>CM051838.1:69061235-79061235 GCA_028451465.1 Erethizon dorsatum | reverse complement strand
ATTTCCTTTCACATTAATGAAAGTTCTGCTTTCTTTTAAGTTTTCCATAAAGCAGAAAACCTGGCCACTTATGAAAGCTTTAATGTACTTCTATAAACCAGTGAGCAGAGAGAGGTGGAAAGTCAAAAAAGCTACAATTAAGTATACCGGGACCTAATTGGTAATGCATTTAAAAGGAAATGAGCCACTGTGAGGAAAACCCAGTCAGGGATGCAAGATTATTGGTAGTCTTTTTAAAAGAACAGATATAAATAGCAAAGACTGATGACCAGAAGGAACAATTATAAAAACTATAAATATGTATAATTACTTAGAAGTCAAAATAAATGAGTGCTTTTAGTTTCTTTTTGGTTTTGGTATATACATTATTTTAGAATATATTGAACTAAAAGGGCGGGAAAAAGAATTATGCTTACAGTAAATGTAAGCAAATTGTAAGAACATCACAATTTAAAAAAAATGGTTGGCAATGCCTTTCTTGCAGTCCTCTATTGGTCTATTCATTTTTTCCCCATTATTCTGAAAGTCGCTCTTGCCTACAAGCTGTATCATGAACTAACTGTATTTCTTCTGGGCATGTTCTTTTAAAAGAATGTTACCAGATTCAGACATCTATGAAATATCTTCACTTGAGGCTTGACAGCTGCCGAAGGCAGAGGTACAAATGAAAATCCACCAATGCCCTGAGAGAGAGCAGAACTCTAACGTGGACTGACTCCACGAGGAATAAATATGTAACGTGGTGAAAGAGTCAGCATCGGGCTTAACCCAGCAAAACGAAACCATGTGTGCATCCTGTGCTGCTGTCCCGCGCAGCACATCTTAACCCGCCTCCGCATGGAGTCAGTAGATGAAACAACGACAACTACACCGTGTTCACCCAGAAGACTCATCTGTCACCTCCGGATGGGAAAATGAAAAAAACTGAGAAACGTACAAAGCAGAGCAAGTGGCACAAAAGTGCAGAAGAAAAAGGTGCCTTCTTCAGGAGCTTGTGAAACCCAGGATTGACACACATTCTTAAAAAGTAGAACTCAAGTCCTTCATTTAAATGTTAACTTGTATTTTTAGATATTTCTTTTCATAATAAGGAACACCTCTGTTCCTTAGTCCTAAATGCCCTCCCTGATAACACAAAGAGCATAGACTTGAAAGATGTATATAACATTTTTCTTTTCTGGGGAAAAATACCTCAGACACAGAAGAACACATGGAGTGATATTAAATTTGGTTCTTCTGTTAAATATTTTATTGTACAAAATCTCTATACATAGTTATTCAGAATTCTCCTTAAAATTAAATAAGAACCTTAAAAAGTTAGCTTCAAAATAACTGGATATAAAAGGGCTTAGGAAGGTAGTTAGGTATTCTGGCTAAAAAATAAGAATGCTGCCAGGCGTGGTGGTATACGCCTGTAATCTCAGCATTCCGGAGGCTGAGGCAGGAGGACTGCTACAAGTTCAAGGCCAGCCTGGGCTACATAGTGAGTTTAAGGCCATCCTGAACTACACAGTGAAATCTTGTCTCAAAAAACAAAACAAAACAATGCTTTTCAATTATTTTGGGGCAAGATATGCCCTCCCCCCAATTTTAATATTTAAAAATATAGATGCCTTTAAAAGACTGATCCCAAAATGCTACATTTCTGTGTAGTCATGGCCAACATTTATTCATCAGATTAAATTCAACATTAACATTTAGGTTCAAAGGCTGCACACATGTGGCTCTTTTATGTATTAGTTTTTCAAGGCCATATTTCACAACCAGACTTGGAAGTTGTATCTTCACAAACATTAACTATATATTACCTGGGTACAAACAGATGTTCCCGATGGTGACAACTCTATTCATGGGAAAGGCGAGGTCTCAACAGTGATAGTAAGTTTCATTCATAGCCTGCACCCTTCATGTCCTTCCACCCGCCTCCTTTTGAACTGTCTTTTAAATCTTTATCAGTCTGGAGCTTTGGTCTGTAAATATCAGAAAAACTGACCCAAACTGACATAAACCAGAAACGTAATTGCTCTCACATCTGGAAGCCCAGAAGTGGCACAGACTGCAGAGCTGCTTTACACCGAAGTCTCACGCTCAGTTTCTCTAAGACGTGCTCAGCTGTGCTCTCCTCTAGGCTCTGACTTTATTCTCAGGCTGCCTTCTTTGATGGAACAAAACCACTGGAGCGGGTGTATGTCACTTCGTTGACAGGGACATCTAGTGGGAGAGAGGCTGCCTCTCCAGTGGCTCACTCCTAAGAAAGGAAACTTTCCCCCAGAAGCCCCAGCAAATTTTTTTCTTAATGTCTTAATATGCCGATTTTGGAATGATTCCTCAGCCAGGAAAATGTGCTGGGTGGCACAGGCCTGGAGTCCTGACCTAATTACTCTAGCAAGCAGAATGCAGTTAGCTTGACACTAAAAGTAACGACTGAACACAGCTTGCGGTGGATAAGCCTGAACACGTGGCATAGATGAAGAACACAAAGTGTATTAGAATGGCCGGGAAACTAATGGGCAGTAAGCTAGTTAAGCATATGCCAAATCCTGGAGAGTCAACCCAAGGACTTTGGCTTTCATTCCAAAGGAGATAGGTGATGTCTAGGAAGAAATTTAAGTTAAATAAGAGTACTGCATAAGTAAATCAATATTTTAGGAAGACAACCCCTTTGTTTAACGTGGACTAATGATATGATAGTCTGATGACAAATATCAAGAGCCTTAAATCAGGCTTTATGAAGAAGAGGACAAATGTTAAAAGATGATCAGAAGGAAAAATCAACAGGACTTTATTACTGGAAAATATCTCAGACATCAAGCTTGACTGACAAAGGTAATGCAGTGCTGTAAACAAGAAATGAGGCACAGAGGGAAGAGCCCAGTTGAGTTTTGGATACTCTGAAATGGGATGTTTGAGAGAAACAGGCCAACATTCTAATCTACACAGCTACAAAGTTGGGTACAAAACTAAGCGAAGATCTAAGTTGTGAAGCTGTACCAGATTTATCACCAAGTACATGGCTTGCGTCTGACATTGTAGCAATGGATTAGATTTCCAAAGAAGATAAATAAACAAAAAGTTAAATTTAAAGAGGCAGCCATGAGATCCATCAACATCAAAGGAAAGTCAGAGGAAGAAAAGATAGCACAGGACCCTGGAAGGCAAAAGTAGGGCGGTTAGAGGAAAGGCATAATAAATGGAGCTGCGCAAGAGCAATACGAAGAAGGAGGGGCTGTGGAGAGTGCTACGAGGGAAAGGCGCGGAGGCCTGGAAAGTGTTAGGCAGTCTGAAGATCTGAACGCAGGTTTTTTTTTTAAATTTTATCTTTACGAAAACTAGATCTTAACAAAACCATCTGACAGATTTCTGACTGCCAAACCCACATAACCTCCTATTTGTCAACTAATATTTACATTTATTATAAATCTGACTCTAAGCAGGATGTAACGAATAATTTGGTGGGCAGTGTGATCGCAGATACCGCTGAGTTCTAACACTACCCTAGAGACGCTGTCAGTCCTAATAGGTTCACGTCGCACGTAAAAGCAATCCATGCTAACACTTACGTTACACAGAACTTAGCACAAATAAAACAAGAAATCTCATTTCATACTGTGTTCTTGGAATATTTCCTTTCTATCAGTGCCAAAGCCTACTCCATGTAACATATTCTTGGTATAGAAATAAGTAGACATATTTGTTACACACTGTGCTTCTATTTATTGACATATATTATTTAACCCTAAGAATCCTCAGGAACCAACGCATTAAATGCAATAAAGTTTTCCCTATTTAATTTCAGGCTTTTCTAAAATCAACACACAATATTAATATTGATATGGTAAAATATAATAGAAAGCTAATGTTTGCTTTCCCCTGTGCATCAACAGCATTCAGAATTTTACTGTATACTTACAAACAGTTTCACTGCGGTATAATCCAAACACTATATAATTTACCCACTTAAGGTATAAAGTTCAATTGTTTTTAGAGTACTTCCAGAGTTTTAGAACCATCACTACAACCTAATTTAGAACATTTTCATCCCAACAAAAGAAATTCTACCCTGTTAGTTATCACTCTTCCTATCCCCCTCCAAGCCTGAGGCAACCACGAGTCTTGTTGTCTATTTCTAACATCTGCCTGTTCTAGACATTTTGTAACAATGAAATAATAAAACATGTGGTCTTTTGTGATAAGCTTCTTCCATCTAGCATGATGCTTTCAAGATTCATTCATGTTGTGGCATGTATCAGTATTTCATTCCTTGTAGTTGCTAAATAATGTTCTACTGTGTGAATATACCACAGTCTATTTACCCATTATCAGCTGATGGATATTTGGGTTATTTCTATTTTTTGGCTATTAGAAGTAAAGCTGCCTTGAATATGCAAGTACTAGTTTTGTGTGGACATATGTTTTCATCTCTCAGGTACAGACCTAGACATGTAATTGCTGGGTCATACAGCAATTCTGTTTCATTTATTGAGGAACTGCCATACTGTTTTCAAAGCAGTTGTAATATTTTACATTTTCATAATAATGTATGAAGGTTCCAGTTTCTCCATATCCCCACTAATATTCATTATCATCTTTTTTTGTGGGTAATGTGAAGTGGTATCACATAAAACTTTGTTTTGTATTCATTAATAACTAATGATGTCCTGCATATTTTCATTAGCCTATGAGTCTTCTGTACATCTTACTTAGGGCAGTATTTTCTCAATTACTTTGTCCATATTTAATAGAATTATTTGTCTTTTTAATAATGAGTTCTAAGAGTTCTTTATGCATGCCCCGTAGATGACATGATTTACATATGAGCTGTAGCATCAGGTTTTCTATTTCAATTTCTGCAAAAAGAAATCAGAAATTTTGATAGGAGCTGCATCAATTTAAGGAACACTCCCATCTTAAGTCTTCCAACATATGACATGGTGTTAGGGACCACAAATTCACCATGGCTAGTTTTACATACTTCCCTATGGGATGAATGGAGGCTTGGGATTATCGGCATCACACTTTTGAGATTTCCCCTTATCCCATTAGGGGTGGGCCATCCTCTCCCACCTCCTAAGACTAAGACCACTAAGACTAAGAGTAAGACTACCAAAACTAAGACTAGGACTACTAAGAATAAGATGCTCCAGGGAAAGATCCTCATTAGTTTATGATCACCACCACCCTCCGAGTCATCTGATATTCTCCTCCTCAATCAGTAGATGCTGAGGTTCTGGCTGCCTCATGGCCTTTTGTTCCTCAACAACTGGTCATCCCAGATCCCCGCTGTACCGCCATTTTGTCTCTTGCTCTTTTTTTCTTTCTCTCTTGCTGTGCACCATGACACCTGGCAGTTGGGGCTCACTGCAAGGGTCTCCAATAACACGGGATAGCTTTCCATTTACTTAAGTCTAATTTCTTTCAAAAAGGTTTCAGTTTTTAGTAAATCTCTGTTAAATTTGTTTCTAACCATTTTCTTGGTTTTGATGCTATTACAAATGGAATCCTTTTCTTACTTTCCATTTCAGAATGTTCATTACCAGTACATAGAAATAAAATTTTTGTATATTGGTCTTGAACTACAATCTTGCTGAACTCATCTACTGGTTCTAATAGCTTCTTATGACATATTAGTGGACAGCAATTCGCTCGCTACCTTATACACTAACTTCATGCCATCAGCATAAAGAGATACAATAGTCCTCTCTTATCTGTGGTTCTGTGGTTTCAGTTACCCATGCTCAAATATGGTCCAAAAATGTTAAATGGGAAATCCCAGACATAAATAATTTATAAGTATTAAACTGCATGCCATTCTGAGCAGCATGATGAAATCTTGCACCATGTCTGGAATGTGAACCAAAATTATTGTTTGACATATTATTAGCCCTTTCTGTGTTCCACTAGTTGCTATTTTACTTAATAATGGTTCCAAAGCAAATGGATTAATACACCTAACTGATATGCCTGATTTAGACTCTATCACAAGTATGAACAATAGGGAAAAATATGTGTACAGTGGTACCTCTGTTTGCAAACGCTTCTGTTCGCAAATAAGTTGTTTCTCAAACAAAAGCATTCAACAGAATTTTATTTCACAAACAAACACAGACATGGCCATCTTCCTGAAAATCATAAAACAAATTAAGTTCGTGAACCAAGGTGCCATTATATGGTTTTAGGCATCCACTAGGGGACTTGGGATTTCTCCCTTGTAGACAGGGGAGACTACTATACTTTTATATCTTTCCAGTCTGGACGCCTTTTACTTCCTTTTTCTACCTCACTGCCCTGGCTAAAGCCTCCAGTATAATGTTGATAGAAATGGTGACAGTGTATATCCTGATGTTAGGTAAGCCTTGAATTTTTCACCATTAAGTATGATGGCATCTGTCGGATTTAACAGACATTCTTTATCAAGTTGAGGAAGTTCCTTTCTATTCCTAACGTGCAGACCATTTTTGTAATGGAATAGCATAGAGCTATTTTTTTTCAAATCCTTTTTTTTTGTACCTATTAAGATGTCCTGTGCTTATATATTACATTGATTTTTCAGATGCTGATGAACCAATCTTGCATTCCTAGAATAGATCTCAATTGATAGTGATGGGTAGTCTTTTTTTTCTTAAATGGAACTAGCTTTGATAATTAACAATGAAGTAAAGTCCTTCTTATATGGTGCTGGATTTTAATTTACAGAGACTTTAAATTGTTAATACTTTTGAAAAACGTATTTTTATCTGTTAAATTCTCGTTTTGTTAGGAGAAGGTTTACTGAGGTCCTTACTTTCCTATTCTGGAAGCTTTTCCTTCCCATGCTATGACTTTTTTTTTTTTTTTTTTTGGCATGCCATGACTTTTTAAACTGAATTCAGGTTTTCTACTTTAATCTAAACCATTAATCATTGGAGATTTTACTGCTTACTTTGTTGTTGTAACTAAGAAAGCTGATATAATAACGTCCCTAGACCAGTCAGCCAGTTAGCATAAAATTAATTTCTCCTACAGAAATTTATTAATGGGAAGGTGGACAAATATAATCCCTAGAATTTTCTTGTGCATTTTCCCCCCACACGGTGTAAGCATATACAGCAAAGTTAGGATGGAGAGTTATGAAATTTCTGAGTCACCATTCTGCTTAACCTTCATCTCCAATTGGTAAATATTATATTTAGTAACATATATTTTTACTGAAAAATGGTTGACTCAAACTTAAATTTAAACAAATGTGGAAAATTTAGCTTATTGTTGATAAATAATTGGCAGCAAGGGGTATAAATACTTTGTTTGAAATAAAAATAATTAATTTCATTCTTTCCAAGATACTTGCTAATGCTGATAAAGAAGAACAGCGCTGAATTATGAGGTGATAACATGGCCCAAAGCTCCAGTTAGTAAGTAGGGGATTAGGAGAGAAAAGAATAAACGCAAAAATATCCTGGAAGTAAAAACAAAATAAGAAAAAAAGGTCAGGAAGCTTCCATTATTAAGCTAATAATGATAAAATTAATAAAGCTTAAAAAGATATTTTGGGTAAAATTGATGGTTTCATCACTAACATTTTGAGTTACTAGCATCTAGACAGCTGAATGTCCATGGCTGATCTTTAGAAAGTGACTGGCATCTACTGATACATTGAGGTCACCGAAACCCTCAATGTGAATAAAACCCATAGGATAAAGAATATAAAGTGGAGAGAACAGATCATCGGAGAAGAGAAAATGTTAAAGAGAGTTACTAAGAGGAGATATTCATTTTAAAGAAGAGAAACAAGTGAAGATAAAGGGAGAAGAAAGGTCACCAGGTTGTTGAAAAGCTATTTAAGTTTTAAGGAAGTGAAGAGTGGATAGGCACCAGTAATGGCCTCAATGTTATCCCTAGAACCTATAAATATGTTAATTTACAAGAACAACGGGAACTATGGTTACCACTAGCTGATCTTGGGATGGGGAGATGACCCTGGATAATCCAGTCCTATGTCCAATGTAATTACAAATTCCAGTTTCAGAGGAATATCTGAAGAGACTGCACTGCTAGCTTTAAATATGGAAGGGTTCATAAAGCCAAGACGAGTGTCAATAACATTTAGGGAATTTATAGTGAAGAAAGCAAAAAATAGTATATTGAGAGGTAACTGGAGAGGTGGAGGAGAGGTTCTGTATTCATGTGTTTTAGGATGGCCTTGGTTTGAGTAAAATGGAAGAGTCAGGGAAGAAAAGAGACACAATCTAGAAAATGAACTGATCAATGGCAAGATCAAAGCTGCACAGAAAGTAATGGAGTGAAGGGCAGAACTGGTACCTTTGTATCAGGAAAATGGGAAGACACTTCATCAAAGGGAGGGAAAACAGAAAATGAAGACACAATAACAGACGAAATATGAAGCTGCATAAGTTAACATTACGTATCTTCAGCCTCTTCAACAGAGCAAAACAGAACACAGATGTTACAAAACTTAAACGTGCTTTAGGAACATCCGTACAGCTTACTGAGCACCGGATTTTTATTTCTAGTTAAGATGCTTTAATCCTCCCCTTTTTGTTCCAAACATGTAGCACTGACAAATGACATATAAAAAGAGAAAAGAAATCATCCAGCTGGTTTCAAAATACAAGATAAATACTTCCTTACACTAGAAATAAGGTTGAAAGCAGTGCGAGCTGAGATCATGGGTTTTCTGAATCCCTTTTCCAAAAGCTGGAAGTGATGGCCAGAAGACCAGGATTACACCTGTTGACAATGTGGTGTGACATCTATAGAAAAGTGACAGTTAAACTGAAACAGATAACAGAACGACAAGAGGCTAGGAAATAGAAATGGAATTCTGAATTCCAGATAGAAGAGTGAGCACAAAGACAAAACAAGAATAAACATGACTTATTCTAGAAAATAAGTACATGTTAATGTGTTGGAATCAAAGTGTGTGGAAAGAAATGAGGCTAGGGAGGCCAGGGATATAGCTCAGCGGCACAAGCACCTGCCTGGCAAGTGCAAAGTCCTGAGTTCGACTCCTGGTATCCTCCAAGGAAAAAAAAAAAAGGAAATGAGGCTAGGAAGGTAAACAGAATGATCATGCAGAATCTTTATCAAGGGAGTGACACAATCAAACCTGATATAGAAAGATCACTGTGACTGTGGCATGGAGAAAGGATTGCAGTGGGAGATGCAGGACATAGGGAGATCTCAAAGGAAGCTGTCTCAGTAATACAGACAATGGTGATGAGAGCAGAGAAGCAGATGAATTCAAAACAGATTTAGGAAGGAGAATCTGTTCAGCATCTTGGTGATGAAATGGCTGAGTTGTACCCAGATTTATGACCTGGGTAAGAGAACGAATGCTTGTGCCAATCAGTACACTGGGGAACACAAGTAGTAATGGTACAGTACATTAGGGCGTGTATAGTGGGCCCAGGGACTTGGCCCATGCATGTTGAGTTTAAGATGATGTGGGATAGTGTACACACCTGACAGATGATTACATACAAAGATAAACAATTCAGGAGAGAGACCTGTGTTCCATTTTTGGGAACCAACTGCATATACATGATGTATCTGCAGAAATGTCAGGCAAGAAAAGAAATGAAAAAGGTGCACCTAGTGAGTTTGGTGAAATGAGTATCATTTTACTGGTAATGTTATTTCCCAGATTACAATGGGGTTTGCAGTAAATCAGAGGAAATTAAAATAATGAATGGAATGACTACCCATAATTCCAAGACTTGATGTAAAGAGGAAGAGTGAAGTCAATCCTTTAAGGGGAAGATGGAAGGTAAAGATATATTTTCAGGATGATGAAAAACATCAGGCGTCATACAGAGAATAGAATCAAGTGGTCTATCACTTTGTCTGAATATTTTTGTGTTATGTCAGGGTTTTACTGGAGTAGGATTATATGTTCTCTCTTGATCCCTCTTTCCTATTGTTATCTGTTGTGTTAGTCAGCTTTGCTATTGCTGGACTAAATACCTGACACCCAGGGCTTAAGAGGAGGGTGGATTATTTTGATCATGGTTTCAGAGGTTTCAGTCTATGGGCAGCTGTCTCCCTGGCAGAGAGACGACGGCAGAGGCGCACGAGAGAGCAAAGCTTCTCAGTTCCTGGCAGCTGGGAAGCACAGCCCGGGGAAAGGGCGCCAGAGACAGATACACGACCCAAAGGCGCCCGCAGGGCCCCACCTGCAGCTGGGCCCCACCTCGTAACAGCACATTCTGCTATGAACGGCGATGGATTAATCCACCGATGAGTGGTGTAACTGAGGACTAGCACCTCAACAATCCAGTCGCCTCGCCAGGAGTCTCTTAATCCAGGCAAGTAAATTATTAAACTACACTGTCATCTCGCTAGGGAAGTACAGTGGTATCTCGGTTCACGAATTTCATTCATTCCATGATTCTAGGGAAAATGGCCACATTCCTATTTGTGCCAAAAAGATGGCTGCAGTTGTGTCCATTACCGAAAGTAGAGTTTGCAAACAAAAACAAAATTCTGCCAAATGCTTCTGTTTGTGAACGAAATTATTCTCAAACAAAATTGTTCGTGAACCGAGGCACCACTGAAATAGCCTGTTATGGTAACATTAATGAACACTAAAGGAACTTTTTAATAAAGAGGTACTTTATCCACTGAGACGAAATAGCATTTTTAAAAGGGCTACTACTGTAGCAAGATAATGAATGGTTTCCTGTTGGCCTGAATTCAATAAGGCATCTTTCTAAACACTAATTTGGAGTAACTCTTACATAAAGTAATATTGGCAAGAGGCAATTCTATCACAAGACTTTTTCACATTATAAGGACAGCTCAGAAGCTGTTTCTGTTTCAAATTACCTAAAAGATACGGATTATAACATAAACAACATAAACTTAGTTTTTTGGTCCCAAACTACATCCCAAAATGATACTTCTTTGGAAGCACAGTCACATACCATCAGTGGTTTGTCCTCCTTTCCTTTCCTTCTTTCCTCCCTTCCCTCCTTCCCTTCCCTTTCTTTCCTTCCTTTCTTCCTTCCTTCTCTGCTTCCTTCCTTTTTTTCTTCCCACCCCCCACCATGTTTTTCTCAGAGGGAAACATTTTTTTACCTTTAGTGCAAACTTAGGAAACATGAGGATAAACTTTAAATGTAGAACATGGCCTTTTAAGACAAATAAGACCGAATTCTTTGTAAGTTTTAAAATACTGGAGTCGTAACATTATGATGCTGAGCTTCTGTAGGAGGACACTTTAACAACTGAGAGGGGAGCTGTTAAAAATGATGTCTCCCACAATCCGTCTTCCATCCTCCCTGCCTTCCACAATTGCCTTAAAATGTTAAAATACAGGAAAGGTAAATTGAATGTCTCCCTTGATGTTGGGTAAAACCTAAAATTTCAGCAACATGAAAGTCAGGAAATTCCAAAGTTAAATTTACTATAACCATTTGGACTTGGCAAAGTTGCAAGAATTTAGTGCTTTCTGTTCCCATTTTTCTCATTAAGCATCAGTACATTAAGGTATAATCATAAAACCTTGAGGATTTAAAAATATATTTTGACATAATACAGTAACAAAATTAATTCAAGATATCTTGATATTTTATCAATACTTTAATAATATGTTAAAAGGTCATTCATTTTGTATCTTCTAAATAAATGGCACCAAGAAGAAAAAAATCTGTTCTACATTCCATTACTATACAGTTACTATATAAATTACTATACAAATGAGCATTAACTTCTGTGCTTTTCATACTTACTACCATAAAAGGAAATAAACTCAGTAAAAATGTTACGCTGTGACTAGCACACATATTGTGTACGTACAATCCTTATAAAGAAAGTTAATCTGCAAATTGGTATGGTTGTTGTTTTCGTGGTTTTGGCTAATTTTTAAATTTTTCCTGACAGATTACATTTTAAAGATAGTTTAAACTTTAAAAGTAGCTGTACAGACATCTAGACACACAGACTCTGTATATGCACAAAACACATGGTGTAGGTGTGGATATGAGTATGGAGGGGTCACTCCTTACTCTTATGGGGGGCTCCTTTAGCCTATGAAGTATACACTGATATTCTCAAGAAGGAGATGGAATTGTATAAATCCAACAAGTCATGCAGTAGCATTCTCTGTGAGAAACAACAAATTCAAAATGGCCAATTGGGTGGCATAGCGACTCTGTGAGTTAACTTCATTAGGGCCACACTCAATGTGCCTTACATGGCTAATGTACATTACATATGTGAGCTTTACGGTATGGGACACAGTTGGTGACTATCCATAAGGAAAGTTATCTGGAGAATTCTCGTGGGCACTAACACATCTCAGTGGTCTTCATTGAGACTGAAAGATCTCCATGCTTAGAACTTTCTGTTCCTTACTCAGGGATCTTGTTTGATGATTTATGCAAAAATGAAACTTTTGTTTGTCGGCTTAAAACTATACATCAGGAAGTTAGAAATGTCCTCCCTAGTTTAAGATTAACTGGGAGAATATATGGTGGCAGGTATTTGCAATTGCCAAGGTACAAGGAGAAAGCAACTTCACTATTTCTCCCACTGCCATTCTGCACATTTTTTCTTGATTAGTATTTTTAACTACCCTAGGAAATTCCAGACAGCCCCCCTAGATCTTCCTGTCTCTCTCAGATGACAGACTATCCATTCAACCTGACAATCTCAAAGGTCTAATCTCTCGTCTAGTTAAAGCATCTCCTCTTCCCCACTTGGACCAGGCTTAGCAGCTTTCAGTGAAGAAAAGGGACTGCTGATTTCTTTCTTCTACCTTTCCATTTATTTCTCCCTAGCTAGCAGCTAGTATGAGCACTTTCCGGGCTGCAGTGCGGAGGGGAGAGGACAGGTAACAGTAACAAAAATCTTACTTGGTTCATGGAGTTTTAACGGATTTTTCTCTTCTCAGTCTCCTTTGCTGGTTTCTTCTCAACTCCTGGATCTCTAAATCCCTAAGTGTTCTAGGGCTCAGCTCTGGGACTTCCTGTCAAAGTGGCTCTCTTGGTTGATCTTACCCAGTCTCAAGGCTTCAAATATAAAATAAAAGCAGCAGACTCCCAAATTTATATCACCAGCCTTGACCCCGCCCTTAAGCTGATGCAAACGTACATCCCGGATGTCTACCTAAGTGTTCAATACGTTGTTGCAACCACCCAAAACTGAGATTTTTGTTAACTTTCTCTGTGCTACTTTCTGCCCACAGACGCGCCCTATTTCAGTTAATGAAGCTTCAATCTTTCAATTCCCCAAACCTTGGGATGACTGGATTCCTTCCCTCTCCTGGCCTACAACTTCTCTGTCAACAATCTGCTGGCCCAACCGTCAAAATATAAATGGGATTCAACTATTTCCCATCACTTCTTACCAATGACTCCCTGGGTCCAAGCTACCATTAAATCTCAGTTAGATTACTGCAGTAGCTTAGTCTCCACGCTTCTACATGTGCGCCCTTATTATGTTTTTAACCACCTAGTTGTCAGAGTTCACTCTTTAAAGAGAAAGTAAGATTCTTTCACTCCTCTGTTCAAAACCCTCCAATGGCTCCTATTTTAAGAACTCACAATCAAGTCCAACATATTCACCATGGCTTGCAAACGTGCACACCACCTGACCCCAGAATGCATCTGCAAACCCATCTGCCGGTCTTATTACCACCCTGCTCCAGTCACACAGGCCTCAAGGTCCCTCAAGACCTCAGGGATGCCTCTGACTTAGGCGCTGCACTTGCTGGCCCTTGCAGGGCATTCTGCTCCCAGCCAGCCAGTTTATTCCCTTACCTTCTTCAGGCCCTGTCCAAACAGCACCGTGTCAGTGACATTCCCTGGTTTCCAATTTAAGAATTCACACCCTCCTTAGTATCTTGTAGGATTTCACCCTGGTCTGGGTTTTTGTTTTTTGTTTTCTGATGGCTTTATTACTTCTGACATAGCATAGATTTTACTTGTCTATTGTCTGTCCTTCATCTGTATCACGCAGTCTTTATGAGATCAAGGAGTTTGGCCTATTTTGTTTATTACTTTATCCTCATGATCAAGTTTGCCTTGATCTAGAAAAATGCCAGGAACTCAATAAATATATTTCTATGTGAATGACTCCAGCATTTCTGCCCTCTGATGTGGTGGCTCCAAAGCCTACTGTATTTATTATTTTGAGAAACTTCCCAACGCCGATCACTCACCTCTCACCAGTGAACCTAGGAGAACCTCCTCTACCTGGCCATTAGAATTCTTTAAGGGTCAGTGTTTTACACAGCCTTGGAGGTCAGTGATGAGTTACTGAAGGTAAAACAATCTTCCCTTCCTTTTCCAACTTTTCTCTTCTCTCTGCTACCACACCCACTTCTTACTAGTTATGCAGTAATTACATACAGTATAGTGATATTCCTTAAAGAACACAATGACATTTTAATCATCTCATTAAAGAGGAGCAGATTCTAGACTACATTCTATTCATGAGATCTACATGCTTTCCTTATTCCAGAAAGTATAAACAATTAACAAGCCACTACAAAATAGTATTTATATGTACTAGTATACAAGATTTATACAAAATACAATATTATACTCTGAAAAAATCATAAAACATCAATATTCCATACAAGGAAAATATAGATATAGAACAAGTGTTTCTCAATCTTAAAATAAAATTTTAAGTAAATATGAGAATGCTATACTTCTTGTTTTTCTTTACGAGTTAATTATGAAAAATACTTGTTCTATCATGGTAAATTAAGAAAAAGATTCCATGTGGGAGGAAAAATTATGATAATCTGATTTTCAAATAGATGTATTGTAAGAGTTTATTACATTGGATTAATTTTCTAAGCCTCCAACTAAATTTTCTCAGTATGGTTTTACTAAAGTATTGGATGAGAATATTTTTTAGCAAACTTCACATGTTTTCTACTGCAAAACATCTTTAAGAACTTCACATCTGCCATGCTTAAAATCCAACAAAATAAGACAGCAATCTCTGGCATTTTTCCCCCAACTATCATTAAAAGCATTTTTTGGGCAATTCCTTTCTTTGAATTACCTACTAATATTTTTTGCTATTTTTCTATTAAGTGTTACCCTTTCTCTTGTCCATTTCTAAGGGTTCATTAGCCCTTTGTCTTTAATACGAGTTGCAAATGTTTTCTGCTGCTTGGCCTTTTTCTTTTAACATTCTTTTCGATATATTTACCATGTAGAAGTTTTTTTTCTTCATTTTTGCTTTTTAAGAACTCTTGAAGTTGAATACATGCATTTTTTCTTTTATGAATTCTGGTCTTTGAATACGAACATGTTTTTCTATGTTTTATCATAGTACATTTACCATTTCAATTTTTTAAAGTTTGCCTTTTTTTTTTTTGTTATTTTCAGCTTACCTCTTCATTTTGTGTTGTATTCATCTTCCAAATATAACATTATGTTTAAATTGCTTATTGCTTTTATATTTATGGAAGACCCTATTTATGCCTAGGCTTATAGTAGTAATTTTAAGAAAGAATTTGCTTATATTTTTGTTTTTCTTGCAAAAGTATATTTAAAAATATAATGCAATACTGAATGTGATAGCACAAACAGCCTTTCAAGTGTCATGTTAATTTATGTTCCACACAGTAAATAGACAGCCCCTTTATGGATGAAAATAAAGTAGAACAATTTGTAATGATTTTATTGACACTGAGAGAATTCGTGTCTTCTAATTTCAGGAATGGCCAGTTTTCCAATTGCAGCCTAGACAACAGTAGAGAAGAACAGAAAGAACAGTTATAAGCAAGAGCAGAAAAATAGAATGTAATAATTGGAGATAAGAAAGCTAGACCAAGAAAGAAAAACTGGAGCTAAATTTATTATGATCTTTGTAGGCCATTCCTTCCCCTTCAGGACTTTCTAGCAAATACAATGGTGATCTTGCATTCCATTTTGGCAACACGTATTTCTAAAAATGAATAGTTATCTAATAATAACAATCACGTTAACAGTAATAAAACTTACAATGTCATTTCTTAAATTCTTCATTAAAGAACCATTACCTGTTGCTAAATTCTTGAATTATCTATATGACTTTTAAATTAGTATATTTCTGTATGTATAATCATTTTTAAAATATAACATGAACTTTGTTCTAATCATTTGAGGAAAAACACCCATAAACTCCTAATTCTGATGCTCTAGTTATGTTTTTGCCTTAAAACATTTTAATAGATTTTAAGTATTAAAACTTTTTTTTTTTTTTTTTTTGACCATGGGTCAGGTAAAATCATCTGGCCAGTTACTAAGAAAATAGGTGCAGAATTAGGTGCAGGAGAGACCATTTAAAATACAGGGTAAGAATAATGAAAATCAAGAACAGTGGTTGGCAAACTACAGCTCACTGCCTGTTTAAGTGAACACACAATATTAGAACGCAATTCTCACTCATTTTTCTATGGCTGTTGCAGTATGGTGGAAGAGTGGCTTATTTGTGGCAAAATATACAAAGCCTAAAACACTGAGTGTCTGGCTCTGATCTAGCAGGGCTCTGCACTCAAGAGTGCCTCACAGGTGTCTTGAGAGTTTGTGCCAATTTGCAGAATTGAAACTGACAATCATGGTTCTAGATGAGGGTTTGCACAATGGAAGTTTGGGACATTATTTGGAAAAGTACCCTCTGAAAGAAAGCTTTCTTCCTCTATCAGAGGATTAGAAAATGAAGATCCACACAGAAGTTTTAGTTAAACTGAGACACTAATGAATATATCACTTTTATGATCCTTTCTTTTATAAGATTTTTATAATTACCAAATACTACAGATTAGGTAGTAGAAGAAACCTATAGCTAAAGAATATGTTTATGCTTCAGATTAGCATCTGTGCTAGCTAAATTAAATCATACTAAACTCAATATGATAGCATACCACTGTTGATAAACAGTGCTCAAATTCTCCTCAACCATTCACCAGAATTTTAGCCAGGCTAGGCAAAACTGCTTGGAACCAGCTTTTCATTTGTCTTGTATGTGCTGTTACTAGATTGAAACAAAAATATACCTTGGATAGTTTTCGTAATTAAACTGAAAAAGACACATTAATATGTAAAATGTGAAACCACAGCCCTCCAGGAAAACCAAAGCTTACATCAAAACATAGTAACTCATTTAATATCCACACGATATTTTTAAAACTTTCTGATATTATAACTAAATTTATTTATTTATTTAAGTTTTGTATCCTCCAAAATAAGAGTTAATTAAAACGGCTATATTCTGGACATAAGTAAAACAGCCACGTAGGTACTGGAAGGAATAATTTGCCCGAACTTGTCACCAATATAGCAGTTAATCATAGCTAAAATTTTCACAATTACTTATAATACCCTTAAAATACACATAATTGTACAAAAGTCTAGTAAAGGCAGAGTATGGAAGAGAAACACTTTACATGGAAATATGAAAGAATTGTATTAAAATAAGGAGATAGTCTTGGTCTGGGATTAAGAAAGATAATGCACACATTATCACAGCTTCATTTATATCTTTAATAAGAATGTATGCAAAGTAAAGAGGCATCCCATAAAAGTTTTCTACAGACCTCCCCACATTTCTCATTGCCTGGTAGTGAATAAAGCACATACAAGGCCAATAAGTGACCACATCAGAAGAAATACTTTCCTGGATCTAGGTATTATATTTCCAATTTGTTACATTTTTACTTGACTACAACAGGATATTTCTTTGGAGTAGACTAATTTCCTTCAGGCACTGAGCCATGACAATTGTGAGATTGTTCTCTTCCCTCTTATTTTCCTTCCTTTCTTTTTCTTCCCCCTCCCATCCTTTTTCTAAGTTAAGAGAAACTAAAGATACACACATAAATATATTTTAAAAAGTAGCATTTTATTTTGACCTACATTATTTTTTCATTTCCACTTTGAAACAGTGATTATTTAGTAAATGAAATTAAAACGTAGTGAGCAATTACTTAACAAGCAATATGCAGCAATTATCTAGAGAAAGTAAAGTGATGACATATTTTAGTTTATGTTTTTTCTTTCTAACATCAAAGTTCAAAGTTTTCATCAGACCCTTTCCTTCTAGGTAGAATAGGTTAAGTCTCTGAGAAAGGTGTTTGGGAAACTCTCAGCGTTTCCAGTGATCTTCAGCAGAAACTGAACTACAAGAATTGTGTGAATTACTTTACCAGGCTTTTTCCATATTTCTAAAAAGAACTTAAACATAAAATGGCACTGGGGAAACAAAACTGGTTTCCAACATTTGGGAAAATTTCCCTGAATCCAATGAAGTACAATTTCCTGACCAGTGTCTTATGTTACATAAATTACATCCTTTGGGTCTCAAATGTCCATTGCTGTCATTTGTGTGAAACTGGGGCAGGGGAGTAAAAACAGGCTGTGACCAGTCAGGAATTAATGGGTAACCTTAAATCCCTAGCTCTACTTTCCTTCACCATCCTCATAAACAATTTAGCATTGCCCATTGATCCTTTTATCAGAGTAGGCAAATATATGCTCCCGTAAGTCAGTTTTGTCATTTTAAGTTTTTTGCTAGCTTTAAAAAAGCTTATTTTGGAAACTGTACCAAAAGTCCTGAATAGACAATATATGAAAAAAACTCAGTGTTTCTGTGCGGTACCTGCCTGTTTTTAACAAAGACAGGACGTGTCAAATGCTTTATCTTACACGACATGCGTGAAAGCACCAGGCAGCGGGCACGGACCTGCCTGCTGTGAGGCACGCGCGCCGCTCTGCTGGGCGCAGGTCCTGACTCTGAGCGCAAACCTCGGGGTATGCACGCCTGGCTGTCTTCCCTCCACACGCTTGCTTTCTGAATTGTGCTTCAAACTTAAATTTGCCATTTCTCTGTACAAATTTCCTCTTGTTTCGGGCATAAAATCTCTTTTAAAAATTTTGTATAAAAGAAAGTTAAAATGTGATCTGGATAGTTCACATTTTGATTCACTGCCTAGATCAAAACCATTCTTTAAATCCTAAAGCATAATTTTTGTTGATTGTCTTTTAGTATATATATATATATATATATATATATATATATATATATATACACATACACACACATATTTAAAGATTTTATATTCATAACGATGACGCTACCCACTATGGCCCAAATAGAGAACTTTTTCTCCTCTAGGCTTCCACAGAAAACCATATGTGGAAAAGTCCATTAAATCAATTTGTTGGGCTAATATTAAAGAAGCGATGTCACTTGGGTAACTCCCCACATTGCTGTGAGTTCACGGTTTTGGTTTAGATCTAAAATGTACCCCAAAACTCTCACATTCAGAGGTGGGCTTCTCAGGTGACTGGATCATTGGTGCGGTCACAGGGGAACGTGCTGTGGAGAGATGAGGGCTCGTCGCAAGGGTGGTCACTGGGGTGCGACCTGGAAGAGTATGTTCTTTTCCCAGGCGCCTCCTCACCACCCCCTCCTCCCTGACCACCACGGTATGAACAGCTTTCCTCTGCTGTGCTCTTTTACCGTTGCATTTCTGCCTTAGAGCCAGCCAACCACAGACTAAATTCACCAAAACTGTGAGCCAAAATAAACTTTTTCCTCCTAAGTTACAGATGTTGAGTATTTTGTCCTAGCAATGGGAGAGTGACTAATATAGTCACTAATATTCTCAAGGCAGTGTCAAAGGAAGTCAATTGTGGGAAGAAACTGAAAAGGTTTAGACAGGCAACTTCTGATCAATAAATTAGGAAGTGATAGATGATAATGCTGTCTTTTTTGTCAGCTTGGGGCATGCTTGGTTGTCCCTCTGGAGTCCCTTTTTTCCCTGCTAATCTCTTTTTCCTGGATTTGACATTTCCATGTACGAGACACAGAGGAGGCATCTAAAAATCAGTCTGATAACACTACTGCCAAATGATTTACTGAAGCATAAGTGTTTCTGATTTCCATTTTAGATTTAACTGTTTTCCAAATAAATCTGCATTAATTTCTGAGCTATTTAATTATCTGCCACTCAACATAAATGCATCATAAAAGTAGGTCCCTTAGTGCAAAGAACTTTTATTATCAATTCATCTGATTATAATTATCTTTAATTTTTTGAATGAGTAGTATATTTATGTGGTTCAAAGCAAAAAGCTTAGGTTAGAACATTCAGTACACAGATTTCTTCCCTCCCCACTTCCACCCTCTAGAACACCCAATGATACAGGTTTCATGAACATCCTTCCATGGACATTTTGTGTATAAATAAGCTTTTTATGAAAATTTTTTATAACTTGTTTTTGTCATATAACAATTTATCTTAGACACAGTTTTAAATAAAATACCCAAAATCTTTTTTGAAGGATGAAGTATTTCCCACTATATGCATGTCTTGTAGTTTACTCAGTCCAGTCTACTCTTCTATGCATTTTGTTTACTATATATTGCTATTACAAAAAAAGACAGAAAAAATAACTTCATTAAGTCAATCATTTATTAAATTATGACTATAGATAGAATAACTTTCTGGAATTAAAATTAATGGATTAATAGAAATATTCCTGATAATCTTATCAAGATTTATAAACATTATCTGTCATCCAACCCTGTGACCAATACGGTTTTTCACTAGAATTTTTATTTTATTAAAGTTTACAGTAAAAATAGTATCTCAGTTTTGTATTGTGCTTTCTTACTCTACCTATTGATAAACATGTTTTAGCATATTTACTACTTCCTCGTATTTCCCTTGTTGATAACAGTCAATTCAATCTTTAACTATTTCTTTGGGTATTTCCTTAATTGATTTGTAGAATTTCTTTACGTATGAAAAAATTCATGTTTATCTGTGTCATGGTCTGCAAATGATTTTCTCTTTATCTGTGTTATGGTCTGCAAATGATTTTCTCAGTTTATCACCTGTCTTTTATTCTTGCTATTAGAGATTTTTTATTTCATTATCATAGGTTTTACTTTATATAGTTGAATTTACCAATTTATTCCTGTATAGCTTTCAAGGTGACAACACACGGACTCATGCTTGCTCAGATCTAACACTGTATTAAAATTTTAATGATTAGTTTTAACACCACTGTATTTCTTTTGTTGATGTTTGTGTATTTTATTCATTTAAGATTTATCTTGGTGGATGCAAATTTCTCTTTTCTCAAATGATTTCCAGTCATTTCAACATCATACACTGTATACTCTACCTTTTCCCCTACTGATTTAAATAATACATATTTTAGTTCTTTTACTGGAAGTTGTATTGTATCCCTTGAGCTACATGCTCCTACCACTGCAATTTAAATATTTCACCTTTTAAAAATGTTTTACTATCTAGAAGGGTTAGTTCTCTACTCTTTAAAAAAATTGCTCTTATATTTCCATAGAAATTGTAGAGAGCACTTAGATATTCTAAAACTATTTCTTTAAACTATTGCTATTGATTCTTTTCTAGTACACAAAGATGGAATTCATTTCCCCTTTCTTATCCCTACTCCAGTTTTCCTAGACCAGCAATTAAAACCTAAAAGTCTCAGTGAATGGATTAATTTCACACAATGGTATACAGTAAGTTTTCATTTTAATGAATAGAAAATACAACAGTCCATTAGCTGAATATCTAATACCTCAGCTACAGAGACAGCACAGCACTCATCAGTGGGAAGGGTTAACTTTTTCAAGAATTAGCCCTTGTGGCCTAACCTCCCCCAAAGATCATTGGACCCAGCTAAGTGCAAGTGCTTAACTGGTCAATCTGAGTAGAAAGCTGAGGTGGTGGCTTTGTCAGGTCTTGTATCTGCCATACCCTGATGACACAATGGGAAGGTGCCCCAAACAACGAAGGCTGAGATGAATAAACAGGAGTGAAGGTCAAGGTTCTACATTTTCTATCATTTCAGGGCAGTAAGAAAATGCTTGTTCCAATCAGGCAGCTTACAGATTCCACAGCCTGTGTCAGGACCTAACTCTGACTTTGCTAGATATCCCAGGATTCTCCATAAAATACAACAGGCAATACAACAGCTTGCTCCTGCTGACTCAGCAAGTTCCCCTCTCAGTGCGGTCCCTGAATTGCGTGTGCGCTGCCTGATTTTCCACCTTCATTTGGTCAACAGCACCGTCTAAGAGAAGAACCTCTGCAGTGGAATCTCTGTCCGAGAGCGGAGGCACTGGAGGTTGTGTCCTGGCTCTGTTGTAGCCTTATCTACATAACCTCGAGAAAGTTAGCTGGCCTCTCTGTGCCTCAGTTTTTTCATCTGTAAAGGGCGTCGACGGCAACCAATCTCAACACTTTTGTGAAGATTTAACAAGATAACCCATGTAACATGGTTTCGGTATTTTCTAGAGTACACTACCCACTCAGTGAATATTAGTTTTTATTATTGGTACATGTATTTTGCTGGCAAAGATAGGCAAGAAAAATAGTTAAAATGTGATAAGTGTCACAGGAATAAATTATTTGATATAGGGACAGAAAATAGTTTTAGGTAGGCAGCTCTGGCTGTCTCATTCATGAGCAGGGGATAGTATATATGTTTATAGTGTTATAAGCTTATTTTAAAAGATTTAAAAAATGGTATTTTTCGTTGTTTTTACACTGGTGGTCTCAAAATTCTTGCCTGCTTCCAATGTTAATATTATCCTTATTTTATTCTCCATTTTAATTCATAATTTTCTCTTTGAGGAATATTGTATTTTTTATTTTAAAGTTGATATATTTTTGGTAACATGAGTATAAGTAAATACTTTTCATGTTAGTATGTAAAGTTTACTTTCCAGGGTTTATCTAAGCAGAGTTAGAATAGCAGCAAAAGAGACTTACCAACAAGTTTTACGAGTTGCATGAGCATACATAAATATATTTGGTGTTACAAAGCTCAAACAACATAGTGCTGTGTTAATACAACAAGGCTAAACACTCTTCAGAATAAATTTAAAACAACTATGTGAAACATAAAGACCCACTGAAGGGAAAACTTCCAATACTCTGATGCTCTTTTCCTGCCTCTCATATAAGCCAGGAAAGAATAACAAGCTCAAGAAATGTTAAAGAAGGTATGGTCTGGAAGAGGGATCATGTAAGGACGTCTGGCACCTACTCATGTTTTATCCGCATGGCATGGACTGCAAATGAACATATTTTATTTTATAAGGGAAAAATGCTGAACAGTCTTCAAATGTACCATTCCATACTGTATTGCTATTTTTTTTTTTTTTTTTTGTGGGTACCGGGGGTCGACCTCAGGACCTCGCGCGCCAGCAGGTGCCTGTGCTGCTGAGCGATATCACCGGCCCTTTTTTCGTATGTGGGTTCCAGGAGTTGAACTCAGGACCTCGCACTTGCCAGGCAGGTGCTTATGCCGCTGAGCCATCTCACCAGCCCGTACTGCTATGTTTTAATTCCCTTCTTCACTTAATTCAGTGGGCAGTTAGATTAATGAATGTTTGTGTAGATTAAGTAACTGAAACAACTTCTCTTCAGATGTACGGAAACACTGTACTCGGCTTAAGAATCATTTCCCTTGCTGCAGGACAGAATTCAGAAATAACATTTTGGAACCAAACTGCCCCAGTAGAAATAAGACATGGCTTCAGTGGGCATCATGAGATGCTTTATGGAATTTGGAATCTGAGTGATTCCAAAGGGGGAGAATTGAATTTTCCTAAACACATACACACACACACCCCTCCAATATATATTCCTCCTTTGGGTTCAGGTTTACTTAGACAGTGGTCTACACCTGAACAAGAGATTTAAAAAAAAAGTCTCGCAGACCACTGATATAAAACAAATTAAACCTCCATGACATATATGAAGCCACATCTCAAACATTAAATTAAAAGATAAATACTTCTCCTACCACTTAAAATTTTAGTATAAACTATACATTCTCTAATTTGAAATTTTATCAGATGAAGCCTTTCACAATAAAACTTCAGTTAAAAAGACACCCCAGGGCCGGTGAGATAGCTCAGCGGCATAAGCGCCTGCCTGGCAAGCGCGAGGTCCTGAGTTCGACTCCCGGAACCCACATAAAGGAAAAAGGGGCCGGTGATATCGCTTAGCGACACAAGTACTTGCTGGCAAGCGCGCGGCCCTAAGGTTGACTCCCGGTACCCACATTAAAAAAAAAGGACACCCCAATAAATTAGCAGAAAACAGTTCCATTTTTAAGACAGAAAATAAAGGTTCTGAAGCTGAGAAGCAATAGCTACAGGTGATCAAAAAGAGATAGGACACCAAACTACATTTAATATTTATCTTCTCAATGCCAGCCAGCACACAAAATCATACTATTAAGATGATGAAAAGTACTCAGAATAAAGAAAAAAACCCTTGCTGAAGACCATTAGCCTCTTTCCAAATACAGTTTTAACTTTGGACCCACATTTTGCCTTTTTTTTTGGACATTCATCCAAATAAATTAACTTATTGCATAACCCATTCCCAATAAATCACCATGTACTACATACCAGAAACTGTTCTTGGCTCTGGGATACAGCACTAAACAACACAGAGCTTCTGTACTACAGATATTATCCAAGGGGTGGAATGAGACAGTCAGCAAGTACACACATGAAATATCAATAACAGACTTGTTGAAAAATAATAAGCTAACTTTGCAGTTTTGTGTTTAAAATGTCACCATTTTCCCACTCAGTGCCCAAATTATGGAGTTACCTTTCTTAATTTTGAACATACCTAGTAATTCATAGATTAAAAAAAAAGGTTTCTTTAGAGAATTTCATTAATCTATGAATGGAAATACAAAGCATGCTATAATGAAAACAAGAAGGGCATTATCTTAAAATAAATCTGCCAATACACTGTATTTTATGTTCACATTGTAAATCACATAAGAAATTAAAATGACATGCCATTGACAGTAGGTAAAAAGTACTTGCTATGGTTATATTTTTATTTAGAGCAAATATTAACTTTAAATTTATGGTAGCATTTTTATACTGTTACAAAACTATATGTAAGGTGACTACAATTCAAAACCTGTTACTAAATGTAGCAGTAGTTTATAGTCTTTCCTGATACATTATACTACCAGTTACACTAAAATGTTTTTTTCACTAAAATTTTATATGGGTAAATAGCACTTGCTCTTTCATACAAAGGAACAATGTTACTCTCAAAGAAAATTGATAATTGCCATTTTAAGACATATCTAAATAAATATGACCTTTCCAAGTAAAGCCTTCATGAAACCTTTAGATTTCAAATTCTAATCACCACTTGTTCCAGTTCTGCTATTCCCCATAAATCCCAAATAGTAAATCACACAATTCCGGGCAATGGTTAAACAGATTTGGCTGCCAGGACAGGAAGTAAGGAAAGACATGGCTGGATTCGGAGCTCTGGGTGGTGCCCACATTAAATCAATAGCCCATATTCCTAAATAACGCGGAAAAGTGGCGAATAAAGAGTTGGACTGTTTTTCTCCAAACTCTGGCTTGGCTCTGTAGATGGCTTTGATGAAATGTGATGTAGAAAAGGCTTACTCCACTTTCAACCAAGAAGGAATCCATTGTTTGATGTGCAATGGAAATGCCACAGCCACTATAATCAGTCAGTGCTGTGCCTCCTCGCCCATGACCAAACACCCTGTAACTGGTCACTGCCATGCCTTCTCGCCCATGACCAAACACCCTGTAACTGGTCACTGCCGTGCCTTCTCGCCCATGACCAAACACCCTGTAACCCGACAGTGCCGTGCCTTCTCGCCCATGACCAAATACCCTGTAACCCGACAGTGCCGTGCCTTCTCACCTATGACCAAATACTCTTTTTGTTCCTAAGTACATCATTCTTGGATCTAGTCTAGAGATTATTCCAGAAGTAAAAAGTGGAGAGGAATGACAAAATGTTGAGCAATAGAATCAACCCTCAAAATCCAGCAGGGAAAACACGAACGTGTAGCACAGAAGTAACAGTGCTCTTCCTGCAGATGATCCCTTAACTGCTGGCCCAATGAACGTGTTAATTCAGGTAACTTAGATAATTTTCTCTATCTTATAAGTATTTTTCTTAACTTTTTCATTATACACAGACTTCAATGATCAACACTGTACTGAGGTAGCATACACTTCGTAGGCATTTTGCAAACAGTTTCAGAAATTTTATTCTGTCTTTAAAATCATCAACCACATTTTTATCACCTTTTTATGAGGACCATGAAGTTAACCTGCCAATTGTATAAAATATATATAATTATAAAGACCAATTTGGAGTTGATTATAAATGAATTGTTGATTATAAATGAAAAATACAGGATGATACATGCGATGAGTTTATGGGATTAGAGTTCCTAGTGCTGAAACAGCAGCATGTGTATCCCACAACACCACCTATCTAAGAATATAGGTTATTTTCCTGTCTATCTTGTATAATTAAACTCTAGATATTGCATTTTCTCACTTTCTTTTCTACAGAGGAGGACAGAAATCTTTATAACAACCATGCAACAGAAAATATCAAAAAAATACTGCCTTGTGGATAGGGAAAAAAGAAAAGAATCCACATTAATAAGAATGCTTGTATCACAATGAAATGAGAATAGTTATACTTTCTTCCCTTTCAAAAAACACCTTAGAGGAAATAAATTGGTTTAAAGAGTATGAAAACTGGAACAATAAGCATTAAAATTCAATACTTCTAGAAGCAACAAAACTATTCTAAATATCTAGGATCACTGAAGTTGCATGCATTTAAAATCTTGAGTTTTATAAATGATATAGATTTATCATAAATAAAACAAATGAACTTATTACACTTGAGGAATGTTGATGAAACTTACATTTCAATATCATAGTATCCATATCTTATAGTCCAGAAAATTATTAATTTAAATCTATATAAGCAAGCTATTCATTCTTTCATAAGATATTGTGGCAGTAAATTTTAAAATCTTCCTGAGCTGTGTATGTTTGTTTTTTAAATTTTGTGGCTATTAAAATATTTTATTTTATAATATGTAACACAGTGTCAACGACTAACACATCATTTTACACATGATACCATATTTTGCTTGGAGTTCTTTTCGCGACCCTAATTTTAAAATTTTTGAAATAATTTCAAAGGTGAAATGGAAAATTACTTTATTACGAAAAAATACAAATGGCTAAATTACTCCTGCTCTCACTAACACACAGCGACCGAGGCAACAAACAAGATGCAAAATGTTCATTGTTTCTTTCCAAATCAAACCCTCTAAGGCTACGATACACAAACCGATGCCTAAATACAGCAAGTTACACCTGTACATTTATATTAAAATAAAGAATAACGGTTATGATGAATGGTCTTTAGAATTCCAAATGAAGTCATGTTTTCCTCCAACTCAAAGTCAAGCCTTAAGTGCGTCCCGGAAGTAGAGACTCACCTTCACATTTCTGCGTAGTTTCACTCTGCTTGTGACCTGCAGGACATCTGCACTCAAAAGAGCCCACCGTGTTGACACAGTTGCCTCCCTGGCAAATGCCTGGAATAGCCTGGCACTCATCGACATCTGTAAGGAGAAATTGTTTTGAACATAGATACAACTGATTTTCAGAATATTCACGTCTATTTTTTAATGGATAGAAGAAATTCAGTTATTCCCAACAGAAAGAGGTGAGGGAAGTAGGACCCCTTCATATGTGTATGTTTGATTTATGTAAGTGATATTATGTTATAGGTCTTATTTTATTTCTTAATTTTTTCTCTGAAATTTGGCTTTTAAGATCCATCCATGTTGTTATGTGACCAATCTGCTAGTGTGATGTGCTAACACTTTTTATTTGTCCATTCTCCTGGTGACGGACTCCTGGTCTAACTTCCCAACACCTCAACATATGGTACAATGAAGGTCGCCCCTGCACGTCTGTATGGAGCTGAATGTGTACTTCAAGCAGTCAGAGGCTCTTTATCCCTCTGCTGTAGACCAGCTCAAAATGATCAGATCACAGGTTACACACACCTGCTCTGCATACAAAGTGCCTGAGAGATGCTTCTTCAGAACACCTGAGCCAGCCTTCACACGGCCAGCAGTTTATGAGGATTCTCTGCTGTTGTGGGATTTCGGCATTTTCTTTTCTGCTAATACATGACATTACCATCCAGTATCCTAATTTTTTTACCTAACAACTGTAAAGGGATATTATAACTTAAATTTTCATTTCTCTAGTTACTACGCTTATTAAACTTATTTTTGCATCTTAAAGTTGTATATTTATATCTTTTAAACACTGTTATTTTGGGGTGACTGTCCCGCTTTTCTAAATTTAAAACCCGGTCAGTTTTAGATACTGCAATTATCTTCCTCATCCTTTATACCATTAATTAAATTTATCTAATATCAGAACAAAAATACTATTTCATACTGACATGAAATAATGAAATTGACATAATAAACTGACATAATGAAATTACACACACAATATTACAACTGAATTTGTAATAAAGACTTTTTAAATAAATAAAAGTTGAGTGTCTGAGAAATGCTAAAGGAAGTTCCTTCAGGCAAAATAAAAGCAAAAAGGAAAGTATGGCCTATGCTAAAAATGAAAAGCCCTGGAAATAGAAAATATGTTAGTAAATGTAAAACATTTTATCATTTAATAAACAAAGATAATTGTTAAAAACAACAAGAATGTATTTTGGGGGCCGGTGAGATGGCTCAGCGGCGTAAGCGCCTGCCTTGCAAGCACGAGGGCCCGAGTTCGACTCCCGGATCCCACATACGAAAAAGGGGCCGGTGATATCGCTGAGCGGCACGGGTGCCTGTTGGCACGCGAGGTCCTGAGGTCGACCCCTCGGTACCCACAAAAAAAAAAAAAATGTATTTTGGAGGTTATAACAGAGGAGTGAGAAGTATAATAATAATAATAATAATAATAATAATAATAATAATAATAATAATAGTGTGGAGCACTGAAGAGAGAAATGGAAGAATACTACTGTAAAATTACTATGTTATAAATAAAATCGCACAATAGCATTTGAAAATATACCATGGTAGGTTAAATATATATAGAAAAACAATGAAATATAAACAGAGGTATAGCTAATAATACAGCTGAGGAGATAAAATCCAATATGAACATAATCTGACAGTGAAACAGAAAAAGAAGATACAATGGGTGGGACAGACAATAAACAGAAAACTCGCAATTTAAATCCAATGATACTGATAATTAAATGAAATTTAAAGACATAAATAATTTAATTAGAAAGGCTGAGATTATCAGGTTTTATTTTAAAACATTAAGACCTGATTTTCTGTTGCTTAGAAGGAACCTATTTTAACATCTTAAGAAGTAAAAGGATGGAAAAGATATATTAAGTACTCATTAATCAAAAGAAAGCTGGACTGGCCATCAATATTATAGAAAGTGCTTATCAGAACAATAAATGTTACCATGGGTAAAGACTATCATTTCATTCATAATGACCAAAGGTTCAATTCATTAAGAAGACACAGCAATGCTAAATGTGTGTGTATTGCTTATAGAACGTTCAACACCAGCAGCAAACAGAATTTAGGTAGACGGAGCTAAAGAGAGAAATAAGCAAATCCACAGTTGTAGTAGAAATTTTTATGGTCCTCTCTTAATGACTAATAGAACACATAGACTAAAAATCAGCAAGAATAAGACTTAAAATATACTTTGAACCAACTTGTCCTGACATATACAGGACCCTCTGTGAATTTTAGCAGGCACACATGCTTACCAAGTGCATGCAGAATATCTACCCAGATGGACCATAATCCATGAACACATAAAAAGACTCATTAAATATAAAAGAGGATTAAAATTATCCTAGGTCTACTCTCTAAAAAGAACAAAGTTAAACTAGAAATTAATAATGGAGGACATCTGGAACATTCTCAAATATTTGGAATTTAAATACACTTTGAAATAATGCATAGGTCAAAGGAGAAATCACAAGGAAAACTAGAACTTATTTTGAATTAAATTAAAATGAAAATACATATCAAGACTTGTGGGATACCGCTAATGTGATAAAACCTAGAGGTAAAGATACAGCATTAAAATGGTCATACAATAAAAATAGAAAGTTGTACACTCAGCAATCTTAAGTTTTCCTACCAATGCATGGAAAAAGAACTGCAATTTAAACAGAAAGTAAATAAAAGAAAAAATAATAATGATGAAATACAGAACAGACAAAAATAGAAATAATCAATGACTACAAAATATGGCTTTCTGGAACTATAAGTAAAATTGATAGATCTCTATCAATACTGACCTTAGAAAAAAGAAAGAAATGAATTACCAAGAAAAGAAATGAAATATGAAGAATAAGAATGAACATATCACTACAGATTCTACAGAGATTAAAAAGATCAGCGGGAAAAGTATGACCACTATTGCACTAAATTCAATAATGATGAAATGGACAAATTCTTTGAAACCCACAAATACCAATGTTGACTCAAGAACAGATACCTGAATAGAACATCTACTAAAGTACTTTAATTCATAATTTTTAAAATAATCACACAAAGAAAACTTCATGCCTCTGTGGCTTTACTAATGAGTTCTTTCAAACATTTAAGGAAGAAATGATACCAGCTGTATACAGATTATTACAGAAAAAAAGGAGAGGGGTCGTTGCACTATCATAGTGGGCTAACACCACTGGGACATCAAGCCAGACAAATCCATTCAAGAAAAATCAAACAAGAGAATAATATCTCTCTGAAAAAGGGACTCAAAAATAACTAAAATTTTTAAGCCAACTTCAGCAATATATAAAAGTTTAATACACGATGACTAAGAGAGACCAGGAGTTTAAGTTATTCTTAAAACATTCAAGGGCCGGTGAGATAGCTCAGCGGCATAAGCGCCTGCCTGGCAAGCGCGAGGTCCTGAGTTTGACTCCCAGAACCCACATACGAAAAAAGGGCCGGTGATACCGCTCAGCGGCACGGGCACCTGCTGGCGCGCAAGGTCCTGAGGTCGACCCCCGGTACCCACAAAAAAAAAAAAAAAAAACAAAAAAAACAAACATCAATATAATTCATCATACTAATAGATTAAAGAAGAAAACGCATATAATTATCCTGTGGATATGAGTAAAGGAAGTGACAAAATTCAACTCTTGTTCAGGATCTTTGAAATCTCAGTAAATGGAGAGTACAAGGGATCTTCCTGAATTCAAAAATAAATTGAGCATACACAAAAACTACAGGAGGTATAAAAAAGAGTTTCAAAAATCCTTTGCTTTAGTTTTTTTTTTTTTTTTTTTTTGTGGGTACCGGGAGTCGACCTTAGGACCTCACGTGCCAGCAGGCGCCCGTGCCACTGAGCGATATCACCGGCCCCTTTTTCGTATGTGGGTTTTGGGAGTCGAACTCAGGCCCTTGCGCTTGCCAGGCAGGCGCTTATGCCGCTGAACTGTCTCATCGGTCCCCTGCTTTAGAGTTTTTGAAATTTTCATTTAATCTCTTGTAAATTTGTCTTAATTTCTTTATGAGGTAATAATTGAATTCAGTATTTCTATGATACTGCACATAAAATAAATATAATATATAGGGCTATGCAAATATGGTATAATCTATTCAAACTGACAGCTTAATATAACAGCTCTACTAATGTTATATATTTAGCAAATGTTAAAGAAGCAGAAAGATAAAAATTAAAGAAATAACCACTGATATATCAGTTAGCCGTATTTTCTTTCAGATTTTTATTCGCACACCCACTCAGGGCTGGGCTGTTCATTTAACAAGAATGAGGTCATCTCTCACATGTTGTTATCTATCTTATTTTTTTTTGTTTGCATTAAAAAGTATGTTGCGAATACATCTCTGTGTCAGATTTACTCTATTATTTTTGGTAAGCTCACAAATTTAGGGTATCTTAGTGGGTAACTCAGAGAATTCAAATTTACAGTCGTTTGGCAACTTTATTATTCTTTCTCATTTTAGCTGTCTATAAAATTAATTACAACAATCTCAAGCATTTTTGTAGTGAAATTAAAGTAAATTTCAATGTCGTACTGAAGGATATCTGATCCGAACAAAAAACAACTGGAATGAAATATATGGCAGAAAGTTTATCTTTTGAACAGTTTAGTTCCAAACATTTCAAACCTCATTATTTGAAAATGTACTACATGCCCATCCTGATTACAGTGTGGTATAAAGCTTCCCTAGACACTTCTTTTCCTGGCAGATAAATCAGAGGAAGACTATCATGAAATAAAAGCTAAAAAACGAGGCCAAACATACAAATCCCTTAATACTATTCATAAAATCTTAAACTACATACTTATCCTAAATTCAGTAATTTTTCAGGATAAACTAATCCTACATTACAAGGTCTATTTTGTCACAGCCTAAAAAGTATTTTCCTAAAAAGATAAAGGAAACTTGTATTTCTTAAGTCTCCTAGACTCTGCAGGTATATGGAACTGGTTTCTTTCAGCTAGATCAAGTTGGTGATTTTAAAAAAAACAACTAAAGCAGTCACACAGGAATGACGAACTTAAACCTAGATGCATATACTACAAACAAATGTAAAAAGCCACAGCTCTTTTAACTACACAAGTTTTTACATCTTCAAAGTCCTAGCATAAGCAACTACTAACGATTGATTTTCCACTGTCCAGAATGCACTGCTGTATTTCTCTTCATTCCTTCAATTCAGACACAGACATTTTATTTCTTTAAATGTTGAACTATTTCAAATCTCATGTAAGGATTTTACGGACTTTTGAATCTTTTGAAACTTAAACTTCATATAATTACTTCAGTCCTTGTCTACTAAAGTTATAAATAATGAAACAAAACAATAATAATTCTAGCTTATGAACTCATTTATTCTCCAGCTTCTCCAAAAACTTGCCCTAAAAGATGAAACTTATTTTATTACATAAATTAATAATGGATGGTATATTACTTTTAGTTCATGTCCAAATATGGTAAAATATGTGCAATGGGATAGGCATACAAAAATAGTCCATCTAATTTACATGTGTAGGAACAAAGGACCACAGAAATAACTGCTATAGTTGATAATATGTATTTTTTAACTTTTCCTGTTGCCAAATTAGATGCATTTTAATATGGAAGTTCTTATTTTTATGCTCTGTAGATGTAAACAAATGTCACATAAAGTACAGCAATTGAAGATTAGGTCTGTCTCTACGTGGAATTTGATATTACCAACCGATCAATGTAACTCACCAATACAGCCGGCATCCCCATTCATGTCTGACACACAAAATCCGAATGTTGAAGAAATCTCAGCACAACAAGCAAATGTTTGTATTTTGACAACTGTTGGATGCTAATCTTCTAACAAAAATGGGAGGACTTGTTTCTGTCTCAATGCTCATCATCACAACCAATGCTGCCATCCTTTTCCAGCCCTTGAAGTCAGACACCTAGGAGAGGAACTTGGAATTTCCCTGTCGTTTGCCTTACACCCTTCTATCAGCAACAAACGCTTACTTCCCAGCACTGTGTATCTCAAATCTCCCCTGTACCGCTACGTTGGTCTCAGTCGCCATCCCACTTCACTTCACTCCTGCACAAACTTTGTGACTGGTTTGCTGGGTGCCCTATACTTAACTCCTTATAGAACAAGCAAAGCAACCATTTAAGTATAAAACAAATCAAATGTATGCTACGACTTCAGAAGTTTACAGACTTTGCCACATTGCTTTCTATTTTATGAGCTGTTTAGGAGAAGTCTGACACCAGTTGGAATATATCCTTATTAAAAAGCAAAAAACTACTTGTTTATTGAACCTTATTAAACCCATGGGATTCACATTATTTGTCTGTAGCATCTTGAAGGCTTTATCTATTTTAGAAAGTTTTTCTGCTATTTTAAAACTATTTTTCAGTTTCTTTCATCAGTTCTCTTTGGTCTGGCTACAGTGTGTTTTTGTTTTTCTATCATTAATTGTTCCCTGACAGTCTGATTTGTGTGATTTCCTATGTCATCAATTTTTTTTGAGTAGTATGTATGTAAATATGTAGTATTTGCGTTCATTGAGTGAGGTTTTAAATCCTTCAATGTCTTTCTTGAGTACTAACAATTCATTTTTTTAATCTCATTTTATTGTCTTTAGATAACTCTTGTTTAAATGTTTATTTGTACACGTTTGCTGTACACGATTACACTCCTTGTGGGGAGTTGGTACCAGTATATAACACATCTCAATTCTTTTTACTTCATCTTGCCTTCCCTTCATTCCTCTACCTCTAGTTGCCTTTCCTTTTTGCAGAGAACCTATCTCCCTATTCTGTTATTTATCTTTTGTTTTCTTTAAATTATTTTTACTTTGGGTTTCTCATAAAAGAAACCATCCAATATTTATGCTTGTGTATCTGATTCATTTCATTTAATATTATGGTTTCAAGGTTCATCCATTTTCCTACAAATACCTAAAATTTCTTCTTATGTCTACATAGCACTTCTATTGTGTAAATATACCACATTTTCTGTATCTATTCACCTGCTGATGGACATATAGGTCACTTTCAAGATTTAGTTATTATGAATTGTGCTGCTATAATGCATTCATTGCTGTAATATGATATAATTAATTATTTGGGGGAGATACCTAAGATGATACCTGGGTCAAATAGAATCTCTATTTTTAGATTTTTGAGGAATCTTTATACTTAACTTCTACTTGGTTGTACTCGTTCACATCGCCACCAACAATGCAGAACTGTTACTTTTCTCCCACAGTCTCACCACTGTCTGCTATTATTTCACTTACTGATTATAGCCATTCTTTCTAGAATGGCTAGAGGTGGAATTTCAGTGTTTTAATTTACATTTCTCTCATGAACAATGATGAACATTTTTTCATTAATTTATTGGCTGGTGTTTTTATGTAACTCTTAGAACGCTCCATTGAGTCCCCTTTAAAAGAGATGGAAGACAAGAATACAGACTTTCATTTATTTGGGTAGCAATTCTTTCAAGCATATTCTTCATGTGCCTTTTCCTTATGTTCTTTTTCTTTTTCTCTTTTATTTAGCTTTTCTTATTGGCCTTTTCTTTATTGCTCATCTTTCAATGGAGACATTTCTTGGTGAAGCACAGAGTGGGGAGAGTCAAGAAGAAAGGAGATGGTTTTACAGCTTCTATAGAGCGCATTGAAACAGCTGAAACAGTTTCTCTCCACCCCACCCACATTTTCTTTTCTTGTTCTGGGCAGCAATTTCTCACTTTCAGTTGGTAGTGTGGCTCCCTCCTTCTCCTCTTGAAATTAGATTACTCACTAGTGGTTCTTACTTTCTCTTGTACCTACCCCTCCCCTGACCTCCTCACCTCCAGGACTGCCCTGGGCTGGAAGACTGAGTGTGAGGAGATATTAAAAACTGGCTTGGCCCCTAAGTTTCTCCTGCTATCCCACTGTTTCTATGAGGATCTTCAGTTGATTCATCTTTTCCAAGGATAGATCCTCCTCTCCAACAGAACAATAAGCCTAGCTCTCCACTCCAAGTAGGAGCCAACAAGGCCCACTGAAAACTTTTCAGGACCATGATGATGATGCGATGGTGCTCATGGTAGATGTTAAGAGAACTCCTTCCGACCCAGTGACTTTCCCACAACCTCATGTGTTCATCACCGATTCTACCTGGGTCCTTTTGAGTTTTATTTTACAGTCCTGGTTGTTCTTTATTACTCTTTTTTTTTTTTTTTTTTTTTTTTTTGAGACAGGGTCTTGCTATATAGTTCAGGCTAGCCTTGAACTAACTATGTAGCCCAGGCTGGCCTTAAACTAGCGGTGATCCTCCTGTCTCAGCCTCCTGAGTGCTGGGATTACAGGTGTGTGCCATCACGTTTGGCTATTACTCACTTTTAAGGTAATGTTTGTTGGGTTCAGAAAAAAGGAATAGTCCACTATTTCTGGATTGTATAGGAGTGGATTCTGTTCACACAGCATGATTGAAGTTAGACTCTATAATGATCGAGTTAATTCTGTCAATGTAGACAGTCAAGATAAAAATTTTTTTGGTTATAACTATTTTTAGTAATTTAAACTAATCAAGAGTCAGATAATAGTCAAATCTCCTTTTCACTTTGTGCTATATAGAAGGTCTGGAAAGCACTTTATACTTAGGGCATCATCCTTTAATTTGAAAGCGAGGAGACTAGCTATGCATAGCTGCTTGGCTTTAGCTGAGATTAAACTCTGTTCACATAGACTAAAGGAGTTTCACACTTCTGCACGCTAACACTGTATGAGGAGAACACACAACATCATTTGCATCACCGGGGTGGGACTGCAGTCTTATTATTTTTTTATTCAAGTCTGCATCCTGTATCCTACCTAGGGCTTGACAGTGTACAGTACGTGAATCCCTGTGCATCTTAGGGTACCTGGGAAAGCAGAAGATTAACATCAGTCTGTCACCATAGTTTGTGATTAAAATGAGATAGGATTTTTTTTTTTTAATATGCGGGTACTGGATGTCGAACTCAGGACCTCATGCTTGCCAGGCAGGCGCTTATGCCGCTGAGCTGTATCACCAGCCCTGAGACAGGATTTAACAAGCAAATTTCTTCTGCTATATTTCCAGTCTCTAAACTTATGGAATAGCTTAAAACCCTATTCCCTAAATAGCAAACTATGTAAATTAAATATTATGAGTTGTATTTTAATATACATTTTTAAAGATTTTAAGTGCAATCTGTTCCTGTAAAAACACAAGAAACAAAGCCAAGTACCAACCTTAAATATCACTCCTAATTAGAACAGACTCATGAGACTAAAGATAGTAACATAAGGTACAATTTGTGGGAAAATAATACATCATATGCACGTAACACTTTATGACATATTTAAGGTTTGGGAGAATGTAATGTCACTTTTAAAATCTTTAATTCACTTGTTTTTTGATAGGTTAAATTTTAAACTCTATATAGTTAACTTTTGCCCTTTGATATAGGGTAAACTAGAGGAATGTATAAGACTAAACACGGTGAAGGACAAGGGCTAAGACTTACAGGCTCTCAAAATTAAAGTAGTCAATTCAACATCATTGGCCATTCGAGAGATGCAAATTAAAACAACACTGAGATTCCATCTCACCCCAAAAAGAATGGCTACTACCAAGAAATCAACCGATAACAAATGCTGGTGAGGCTGTGGGGGAAAAGGAACCCTTCTCCACTGTTGGTGGGAGTGTAGACTGGTGCAACCATTGTGGAAATCAGTGTGGAGATACCTCAAAAAACCAGGATTAGAGATCCCATTCAACCCAGCTATTCCCCTTCTGGGTATCTTCCCAAAAGAATTAAAAACATTGTACCACAGTAATATATGTGCACCCATGTTTATAGCAGCACATTTTGTAATAGCTAGATCTTGGAAACAACCCAAATGCCCAGCAACCGAGGAATGGATAAAAAAGATGCATTTTTTCATACAATGGAATACTACTCATCCATAAGGAAGGATAAATCTGAGACTTTTATAAGTAAATGGATGCAACTTGAGACCATACTCCTAAGTGAAATAAATCAGACTTGTGTAAACATCGTATTGTCTTCCTAGTGTGAGAAACTGAATGAGTAAATAGGATCCAAAATGTACAATAGACACTGGGAATAGGGAAGAAACTGTCCAAAAGAAAAGAAAATCTGTGATGGGATAAAGGGGAAAGAGGAAGGAAGGAAAAAGGAAAAAAAAAAAAATATATATATATACATATATACACACAAGATAGTTAAGATGGTTACATAGCTAGTCCCTCTTAGTTCATTGAAAAGAAAGGTTTGTGCTAATACTGTTTGGACAACATTTCATGCCTATATCTTGTACTCTGAACAACTATTTTGAATATAACAATATGTGATGTATTAATTATTGTTACTCTCCTACTAGCCTGTTCTGAAACTGTTCTATTGTTATTTTTATTTTTTCTGTTTAAAATTAAAAAAAATTAAAGCAGTCAAGAATCATAACTACAGACCTCATAGAACTATACATTTTTCTCTTTTAAACCCAAAAGTTAATCACAGAGCAACAGTTAAAAAAATTACTGTGCTGGGCACAGTGGCACATGCTTGTAATCCCAGCAATCTAAGAGAATGAGGCAGGGGGATCACAAGTTTGAGCCCAGTCCCGGCAGCTTAGTGAGACCCTGTGTAGGTAGGTAGCTAGGTAGGTAGATAGATGGATAGACAGACAGACAGACGATGGATGGACAAACAATGGGCTGCAGATGTAGCTCAGTACAAATGCAGAGTTCAATCTTTAGTACCAGAAAAAAATTACTTTTCCCTGAAGCTTAATTTTTTTAAAAAGCAGCATCTTAATTTTCTGTTGCCTTCATTGTTCACAGTTACCCTGTTTCTTATAAAATTATGTTTCGTTCCCTTCTAAGCCATAGATAAGGTAATTAACACTGCATGAGCTACAGGTAATTATTATACTAAGAACTTCAGAAATGTCCTCCCTGGCTAATAAGAAACATGTTTTAGAGACAATGTTAAGCTACTTACAGTTATCCACATAACTGACATTTTTAACTTCATAAAATTTTTCAATCATCCTATAAAAATAGTCATTAGTATAAAAATGTGTGACAAGCACATACCATACGTTAGTATAATATTTTTTTTTATGCCGTTTCTCTTCCAAATTAATTTGGCATAAGTATTTGGGAAACAGTCTAGGAATTTAGAGAGAAAAATGAAATCACAGTAAGATGTACTCTAAAAATAGCCTAAAGTGAGGATTAATATTAAATTGAGAACTTTCTGACTATGTCATGATTTTGAAATAAAACAGAACCTTTCAACTTGCTTTTCCAGACATTTTAACCATGTGGCAAATTTCATTTTGCTCCCATTACCATGTTAATCCATTAGATTTTAAGGCAAATGGAGCCCAAAACTTATCTTTGCTGCATAAACAAAATCAAATTAGTAAGCATTCAGACATGGCTAAATTCAGAAGGCCATTCAGAAAATTTGAGATCAGATGATGCACTTTTTCAATAATTATGTTCTGAAAAGCCAGGCCTCTCTGACAAAAATATCAAAGTAAGAAAGCATAAGCATAAATATAGACACAGCAGGTCAGTAAATTGGGATGCTTTGGTTGAAGTTAAGTCCTCTTCTCAACCTCAACTGTCTCTTTCTTCAAAAAAGTGGGATTTGGAAGTACTTCTGTCTTAATCCTATTTCTGAGACTCTACTCGCTGCCTCAGAGGTAATGAATATGAACACTTCTGCCCTCATGGAACTTACGTGCTAGCTGAGGGAGAACAAAACCAACAAAACAAAAACAATAAAAAATGAATATATTAGAAGGAAAAATATGCTACAGAATAAAGAAAAGTATTCTAGTAAATCCAGTCTGTATTAATCCAGAAAATTTACATAGTAGAATATTTTAATTTTAATAGTAATCTATGTAAATTACATGGTATTCTATACACTAATCTGAAAAATCTGTACAGAATAGTAAACATTAGATAGAATATATTATATCTCCAATAAATTGTTGCATAATTTAGACTAGTTGCATAATCAGAACTAGTATTTACATAAAAATATGAAATTTGACTACCCATAATAAAAAACAGATGAAAAATAGCATTTAATCCAATCTTCACTATTAAGTAAAGTCTTACCTGTAGTATTTACCTAAAGTCAATGTTAAGTCCACAGCTGACATAGATTTTTTTTGACACAGATTTCATATGTGATGAAATCTAATTTCTAATCTGCTGAGTTATATGGTCCTATGTGTATACTGTCATCCGCTGTAGTTCTGATTTAAAAAGAATATACAGACCTGCTGATCCATTTTAAATATAGACCTATTTTAAATACAGGCTGAGTATCCCTTAACTAAAATCCTTAAGACCAGAAGTACTCAGAATTCAGATTTTTTCAGAATCAAAGAAGTTTTTTATTTACAGGTGAGATGTCTTGGCCCTGAAACCCAAACATAAACACAAAAATCATTTACATTTCAAATACACCTTACACACAAAGCCTGAAGGTAATTTTTATGCAACAGTTTTAGTGGTTTTGAAATCAGGTGTGGAATTTGCTACTCATGATATCATGTCAGTTCTCAAAAAGTCTTTGGTTTGGGGGTTATTTTGGGTTTCAGATTAAGGATCTCTAATCTGCATTACCTTTTACGAAACTACAAAACTAAAAAAAAATCTTTGGAGGCTACTACCAGGGATTCACTTACCAAATTATGCAAAACACTCATACTATTACGCAATAAACTAAAGCTACACATGAGCTCCCAAACTCAACTCTTATTCGGAGTTCAGGACACTGGACTGCTTTCTAGAGTACGCCATTTACATGGGTGGGACAGGCATCACCGTCACTTCTGACACAGCTTACTAACCTCAGTCAGAAAGGCTTCAGATCTACCTCTGTAATGATTTAATTATAAAGAAACAAATCTAACTTTGCCTGTCTTCAATATGAGCAATAGCATTTCTGTGAATGAGACAAAAGTCATTGCATTTTCCTGGGGTGCTGCTGCTGTGTGATTTGAAGTCAAGTACCATTTAAGAGCTCATTAGAGAGAACACTTCCAAGTCCTAAAAGTTGACTTAAAACATCTGACATTACAGAAGTAGCAAAAAAAAAAAAAAAGCCAAGAACTGTGGCTGCCAAAAATTAATTAAAACAATTAACCAGTAAACATGTAACAGGGCTTGACTACTGGGGTTGGAGTCCACTGTTAGCACCCTCGGGTCCCTGCTCTGGCCCTGATGTAGGCATCAGTGTCATGGATGTAACTGGGAATTCCCAGAGATTATCCGGAAAGAGGAATGTGCCCCGCCCAGGTTACAAGCTCCAAAATAACTGCTGTCATGGTCTGAATTACACTTCGCTTTTGTAGACAGTGCAGTATTAATACAAATACAGGGCTACAATAGGGCAGCTCTCTCCTCCCTGGTTCATAGGTTCGGGTCTCATCACTTGAATGAGATGAAGCATGAGAGCAAATACATCTTTTCTAGGTGTCTGCACGTACGTAGCTGTGGGTAGGAGTCGTCATTCCACTGGATGAAGACACAGCGGGGTCTTGTCCTCTGATTGTATTAAATATTTTAAGATGTATTATTAAATTTTCCCCAATTTTTTAAATCTCTCTCTCTTCTCCGTTAATGTTGAAAATTGACACATAGCTATTAGGAGCTAAAAAAAGTAAGCCATCCCTGGTCAGGCTGGTCCACAGGTCCTTTCTTAGAAACAGGTACCAGGGCCAAGGTTTCCATGCGCAACGCTGGTTTCCAGCTCCCATCGAGGAGAGGGAAGTGTGCTGTCGCACCGGCGGCGGCCACTCACCTTGGCAGGCTCCCGTGCGGATGTTGGGGATGAAGCCCCGCCGGCAGGGCTGGGGCTGGGCAGGGCACATCTCACAGGGGTGGCCCCAGGCCCGTCCGATGGTGGCACAACACAGCGTCTTCGTGCAGACGATGCCCGTCAGCTGCCCTTGGCACATCTGGTTGTTGACCTGAGTGAAACACGGGCCCGTCCTGTAATCTGAAATGTGACAGAAAGAGGAGAGGTTTTATGACCACACCCAATCTTCTACCAGCGCCTCCAAACGCACAAGACAGAGCACTTCTTCTGACCCAAGCGTCTGAAGACAAAGGGCCAGAGAGCTTCATCTTGAAAACCAGTAATTTTTTGATGAGAAAGTGCAGTAAGAAACTTCGATGGATTCCACCCTGGACACTGTGAATGGGAGGCTCCCGGGCTGTGTCTGGTACACAGATGTATTTTCTTGGCTCAAATAATATTCTTTTAAAATTTAAACTGCTAGCCAATAGTGTAAAATTAGGAAATTTCATATGAATTTCTATTTCTGGCTTTTCTTGTAAAATTGGCAATGCTAGCCAGGCTAGGCCCGCCATGCTTGTGTGACAGTGGTAAAGTGAGTTCTGCTCCAGGACATCGGCTCCCCACCATGCATCACTCCACGACCTCCCTGCACATTAATATGCCTTTCCCTCTTCTGCTGAATTTCACTTTGGTGAACCTTTAGGAGGATCCCTAAACATTCTTTTAAACAAAACTGTGTCATGAACGAAATAGTTGAGTTATCACAGTTTTTACAGACCTAAAAAAATCAGAAAAATGTAAATTTCCAGAGGTCTGACCAATTCAACAATTCTAGAGGAAAGCCTCTAGAAGTATAACAAAAACATGTGGAAAAGTTATTTATTTCTTTTTCATAAAAATTATAGGTATGGTTTCATAATTCTTGGGAATACCAGATGCCATTCCAGTTTTCTGATGAGGTCCCTATGAATGACATTCTTTGTGAAGGGGAAGGCTACAACAGGTTTAATATAGATTTTTTTAAGAACAAAACAATCACACATTCACAATGAGTCAATATGTTGACATGTTGTTTCTGAAAAATTTTGTTACCAGGAAAAATCAAAGCTGGATAATAATTTAATATTCAAAAGGTTGAAGTAGGAAGATTTACATACCATAAAATGCTGCAGTCTGACAAAACACAACTTAAAACCACATAAAACTTTTTATCTATTAATGAAAAGTAAGGCTTTCTCATATGGAGGAAAATAATATTTTAAAAGTTCAATGAAAAGAAACAAAATCTAGAATAGGTAACTTTTTTGGCAAGCTGATTTAATGTTCTTTTACTCTGCAGCTGAACTTCAACAAAAATAGCTCATTTTAATCCTCTGTATAAGAACAACAGATGTGCTGGCTGCAAATCGCTTTTTTGAAAAAGACGATCTTTGGCATATACGTGAAGATATGTCAAGTTCATAAATAAGAACGCTCCCCATGTCACAAACTGCTGGGTCATAAATTAAAAAAAAAAATCTTTCCTATTATCTTCAGACAATCCGTATTTGATCATTTTAAGTAAATAATCATAATTTCAAATTGTATTAAGTCCCAACCATGGGAGCAAAGGTTTTTTTTTGTTTTTGTTTTTGTTTTTTTGCAAAAAAAAATATTTTAAAAACATTTTAGATTTATACATAACTATCTATGCTCACATTCTGTACACCTTAGGTTTTCCAGAGAGGAGCCTGTATAGCGTCTCTCTAACCCTACTCACGTAAACCAACTTGTCAGAGTCATTGCTCTAACTGCAGTTCCTTCTCCAAATGACATTCTCGCAGGCCGGACTATGAAGAAGGGGACTGCGTGGACACAGACATCTGTGTGTCCTCTGAAAATGACCTTTCTTGTTGAAGGCACTAATTAAGGCAACCTTAGACTCTTCCACCCTGGAATAAAGTTTACAGTTTCTTATGTCCTTTGTTTACATGTTCCTTTTTACAAACTGCTGAATCTGTTTTCTTATATGATGACATTCGGAGTTTTGGTTGGCAGCCTAATTTTTTTAAAGTGTAAATTTTAAATCTTCCCTGCTCATTCAAGAATCACTAATAGGTAAAATAAGAACAAATACTAAATATTGAAATTTAAATTTACTGATCAGATAAAATATCCTGTTGTAGATTCTACTTGTATGTTAATTATGAACACATTGTTTAATTGTCATTGGCCTCACAGTTTCTCACCGAAGTGTCACTAGGAACACAAGTTCACCACACCATGCTCACTGTTCAGTCAGGGGTGCTGGCAAAGTGCAGAAGGAAGAGCTGCTTCTGCAGGATGTGTACGGTAGAGCTAGCGGGTTGGAAACGGGTATTTTTCTCATTATGAAATCACTAAGAACATTCTGTTAAAAATTGGTCTGTAAAATACAGATGTTGCTCTTTTGATTATATTTGTCAGATATGAAAAAAATACACAATGTCAAGGGAACTTAGGGTAATGTTAGGTTATTTAAAAACTATAGATGACGGACTCTATGCCAGATGAAATGGGGTGAACAAAGGAAGAAATGATTAAAAAGTGGAGCAAAGCAATGAGATCAATGTGCTATGTGTCCCCATGAGACACTACATAAGATAGGGTAATAATAATAATAATAATAATAAGAATAAGAATAACAACAAGTCACCTGCAGCAGAGGCTATACCACCACTTACGTTACACCATAACAGCAGCTCTGGTTTACAGCTACACACTGTGCAGTGTGCAACTTAGGGACGCTTCCTCTACATACTGTAAAGTACAGTAAATGAATGTACTTTTGAAGTTGTGCAATGGGATGGCCTTGTTAGAGAGCTGTTATTTTGTAACTGTAAGTCAAACAGTGCGTAATAAGTCCAGTATATTTCAGTAAAGAAAAGAACTGCCTGATTCTAAAAAAGTATATGAAAAATGGGAGACATTTTCATCAGACTTAAGCAAGCGAGTATTTCCATTCTTAGGAACCAAAAAATGAAACACAAAACCAAGTAATTATCTTGTGTGGGAATTGCAGACATAAATGTATACAATGAAAAATGGTGTGACATGTATGACTCGAGTTAAGGATCCAGGCTAAAGGAACAACTCCTTGAATGACAGATCTCTTGACAAGGTTCCATGCATCCCACTGTGGTTACAACTGAAAATCTAGACAGTGCGCCAGCGGACCGCTCTGGGCACAGATGTAAACAGACTGAAGAGAAAGCGGTTCCAACGCCGTACGGGATGATAAAAGAGTTTCCGTAAGGATTTCCTTAGTTTCACTGAATTTGTCCAGGGTGTCTGCAGCTCTATAGACTCCATGCTGCATATAAATCTTTAGGATTAAAAAAACTCAGATAACTGGTGCATTAATTGTCTTCCCTGATAGATAAGCATCTTTCAATCTCAGGAAATGGTAGCATTAAATATAGGAATCTTTAAGAGACCTAAGGTTGCTGAAGGTCTGTGTTTTAAGGAATCTACAAACATTACATACATATAATGCTTAAGCATTGTGTCCATTTTATGACAGTGCCTTCTAATCACAAGTTAAAGAAAATAATTAACATTTTTAGAAAAGTGATTCATTTATTTTTTTATTGGTACATGCTTGCAGTACATAATGATTACATTCGTCGTAAGGAGTTGGTACACGTACATAATATGTCTTAATTCTTTTTTATCCCCTTCGCCACCATTTCTCTCCCTTCCCTCTCCCCCCATCTCTTGGTCCCTTCCCTTTTGCAAAAGTTCTATCTCCCTGTTCCCTATCATTTACCTTTCATTTCGCTCTTTACCTTATTTATACTTTAGGTCTCTCATGCAATATTTAGGCTTGTGTGTCTGATTTATTTCTCTTCATCTTCTGGTCTCAAGGTGTATCCACTTTTTCACAAATGAAGGAAATTCATCTTCTTTATGGCAAGAGTAGTATTCCATTGTATATGAATACCACCTTTTCTTTCCTTTATTTTGCTCTTCACTTTGGTTTTCTCATATGAGGGAAACCATACAGTATTTAAGCTTGTGAGTCTGACTTATTTCACTTAGCATTATGTCTTCAAGGTGCATCCATTTTTCCTACAAATATTCATCCTTCTTTATAGCAGAGTAGTATTCCGTTGTGTATAAATACTGCATATTTTAATCCATTCATCTGTTGCTGGACATATAGGCTGCTTCCAAGATTTGAATATTACGAATTGTGTTCCTAAAAACATTTGTATGCATGTATTAATGTAATATGATATCTTTTAACTCTTTTGGGAAGATACCTAAAAGGGGAATAGCTGGGTCAAATACAACTTCCATTTTTAGTTTTTTGAAGAATCTCTATACTGACTTCCATAATAATTATACTAGTTTACATTCCCATAAAAAATAGAGTAGTGATTTTTTAAATTAAAATTCACTATTCTTATGTATGGTGTAATTTAAGTGAATTTTAGGTTTTCGTAATTTATAAAGTTGAGTATTTACATGTGTAGTTTTAAACATATTACCTCATAAGAGTTACTGAGTAGTTGTAAAGGTTTTGAAGGTACATAACTGAAATATTTAAGAAAGACATCAAATATATTTAACATGTAAAACATCTAAAATGTATGGAGGTGTTTCATAAACTAAGATTGGGGGCCGGTGAGATGGCTCAGCGGCGTAAGCGCCTGCCTTGCAAGCGCGAGGGCCCGAGTTCGACTCCCGGATCCCACGTACGAAAAAGGGGCCGGTGATATCGCTCAGCGGCACGGGTGCCTGTTGGTGCGCAAGGTCCTGAGGTTGACCCCCGGTACCCACAAAAAAAAAAAAAAATAAATAAATAAACTAAGATTGGAAATACAACCAAATATTAATGAAAAGCCTCCTAAAGTGCCTACTAAAAATCTATCAAGACTTCAGATTCTCAAAGAGATATCTGTATGCATTATCTGCCATAATGAAACCGTGAGAGGAATGCAAGTGTCCGTGGGAGGATGAACAACTGCATACGATACGGTAAATGCATACAATGGAATATCATTCAGCCTCAAATAGAAAGGGAATTTTGACACATGCCACCATGTGGATAAACTTTGTGGACAGTATTCTAAGTAAAATAAGCCAGTCACAAAGGCATAATACTGATGAATCCACTTTTTTGAGTTACCTGGAGTAATGAGATTTTCCTAACAGACAGAAATAGTGGTTGCCAGGAGCTGGGAGAAGCAAGGAGTGTGAGTTATCGTGTAACTGGTGAAGAAATTTCAGTTTTACAACATGAAAGGGTCTTATGGATGGATGGTAGTGATGGCTGCACAATGTGAATGTACTTTATGCTCCTGAACTTAAAAATGTTGGCAAATTTTACGTGATATATATGTCTATATAAACACAATTACAATGTTACTCACTTATGAAAATACAATATTCAAGGAATAAGTAGTTTTAAAATTAGTTTTGAATAGAGCAAGCCTGAATTATTAAAACCACAGCAAACAATCTTTTTCATATACAGGGCACTAAAACATCTACACGCAACTCTGACCTCTCTCCTTTAGGTGGATATGTATGTTGTTTTGGACTTAGCACAAGTAAATGCAGTACTACGTGGTTATTCTTGAACATACTTACTTACTCCATACTTTGGTAAGTTTTCTATGAGCTAAATTCCTAGAAATGGAATTTCAGCTCAAATATCCAATTTGAAAAACTTGGAGAATTACTCTCTAAGTAGGCGGTACCACTTTATACTTTCATCAGTAGGACCAAAGGGAATCCGTTTCCCCACGTCATCTCCAACACTGAACAGATTCGAATAATTGAATGTTCATTCTTTTAATGGTTGAAAAGTGCTATTTCATTGTTGAAGTGATAGCAACTCACTGTCCCCATTTCTTGAAAATTAACTCTGGCAGGTCCTTTGTAGTGTCCCTTTCTGGAAGCTATATCCTTTTATCCTAAATGCTAAAATATAAATGAAGAAATTACAGGCCAAAAATTAAGGAAGCTATGTAGAGAAGTAAAGAGCAATAAAACGGTGAGGTGGGTATTCCACGTTGAGATCTGTCCCACTCCAGAATTCTTGTTCACGTTCACCACCGTGCAATGCAACAGCGCTCACTGAACCCGACGTTGGGTCATCCGCATTCTCGGATTCTGGTAACTGGCTCCCCTAACAGACCAAAGCCTTTGTTATAACCTCACAGATTCCTCTCCTAGCCTCCAAATATAATTTCCTAGCTCCCAATTAACAAGCCTAGTTTTGCTTTTCTTCTGTTTTCTCCCAAAGACAATTCTCCATGCAGCCTGTGACAGAAGGGAGAAGTGACCTCTCTGTGCAGGGAAACATAAAGACTTGCTTTGGAAATAGATGAGCAATTACATTAATTACCAGAGTTGCATTGCATTTTATTTCTAACATAATACCATTATTTAATACTTCAATGGAATGCAGACTTGGCAAAGGACCGCTTTCACCTCTCTCTACCTTCTTTCAAAGCACAAGACTACTGCTGACATCAAAGGGCACTTTAAGAATAAGAGGCAGGAAGGATAATTAGGTGCTGGCTAATGATGCAAACAAAATTGCTATCTTTGATGTCACGTTTGATAAGGATGAAGGCCCTCAAAGATGTGGTCCTAAAATTCATGGCCTATGTACTTGAAGTGCACTCTTCCAAGAGCAAAACCAATTAGCTTACTTTAAGCATAACAAAAAACCCTGAAGATTAAAAACTAAGTAAGATTATTTAAGCAGAAGGATATTGTCACTTGTGAAAAAGGAAGTTAAAGAGACAAAAATATTTTGACATAAGTTAAGGGGGCCAGAGATATAAATGATTAACATAAAAATGGTTCATATGCAAATCAACAAATTATCAAAGTTTGTGGTATCTAAGAAAAATCTACAATATAGTTAAGTAGACCTGAATATATTTGAGAAAAAGGTGACATGTGTTCACCAAATAATTTATCCATTATCAAAGCTAGAAATCGAATCAATGGAAACAAGGTACTTGAACCTTGTCTTTCATTTTATCTTATTTAAAATCCTATATATCCCTTGATCCAAGCACAAACACACAAAAAAAATCACAAGGCTGGATTATGGTGGCTATGAATAAAATGTTACTCGGAATTTGCTGACAGAGACTTCTTATACTAAGATGAATTTGATGTAGTATTTTCTGATTTTATTTTTTTTTTAGAAGAGACAGACTTAGGACTTTATTGAATTAAACAGATCTGGGATTAGCTACCATTACCAAACTATATAATGTTCACTTCCATAGAAGAAAAAACATTTTCACAGGGAAAAGTCTCATCTACCAAATCTTCTACGAAGAACTGGCTTATCTCTTATTTAAATTTTTGCCCAAATCAATGCTTTCTGAGTGATGTGGGCAGCCGAGTACATGGTGAGGAGTGAGTGTAACCTAGTAAACCACACTTTGCCAAGGAAACTCATGAACCATGATAAGAAAACAAAAGTCCATTCCATGATTCCAAATACCATCTTAGTAGATGAGCTGGGATTCTCTTGAGCAAAGAGCAAACGGGAAAAGCTGACGAGCAAGATCTTTGGGAGCCCTGTCACTGTAACTTGCTGCATGAACAGCAGCAGGCAGCTGACCCTGCTGGCGCTGATGGCTGAGTGCTTGTGAGTAAGTCATCCTTGGCTCTTGGGATTGGAACCTTATGCAGTGTAATCAAAATATACAGTGAATGTTTACATTTTTAAAATTACAGTAAAAAACATATTGTCATAATCCTTCTTAAAACATTCCCCCTCACTTCAAACACACTTATTCCATTGTTGCTGCCCATTTTAAATAATTCCAGAGAGTCATTTTTCCTTTCTTGGGCAGGTATGATAAAAAAATGTGGTGAAGGCTGCTGCTGAGTGCCATTCAACCAAAAGGTGGGCTCATAAAACCATAAGGGCGTCTCCTCATCTGTTTTATTCTGGCACGGTGTGATTTCTGGCTCCTCTCCAAAGCCGTAACAACCAGGAAAGATAAACATTTTACATCAACTCAACACACTGAGGCAATTACAACAGTGCAACTAAAGACATTCATGACAGAGGACTTCTAGAACTTCTTCAGAAGGTGACAAAAATGATGGCATAGGTGTGTTCAAAGTGAGAGGAAGTATTCTTAGGGGGATTAACAATAATGTGTCTTTTACTGTAATAAATTTTAAAAATGTAAACATTCACTGTATTTTTTGATCATGCCACACATAACCTGGTCCTATGGGTGAACACCAGGAGAGGTCAACGGCAAAGGGATCCCCCTGCAATATTTTAGCAAAAATGCCACAGTACTGCAGTAACAACTGAATAAAACCAAAATGGCCATACCTTACATGGCCTGGCAGATCTGTAAGCACCAGAAAAACAGATACAGGCTGACTAGTGTTGGCACTGAGGCAATTCACCTCATACAGAGACAAATGAAAAGACTAAAGACTTTCTTTGGTTCAGGGTTAGGGTTCTACCTTTGCTCTAGGTGAGGGGGTAGCTCAGGGATAGGAGTGCTTATCTAACATGTAGGAGTCCCTGGGTTCTCTTCCCAGTACCACCAAAAAATAAAATAAAATAAAATAAAAAGTCAATACTAAGTCTCAAAACAAACAGAAAAGCCAAAAAAAGAATGGTCACTATTTCAAGTTAAATTAATTGTTTGGAAGATCAGATGTAAGAAAAAGTGCTCCACATGGAAAAAAAAAATCGTAAGAAATGAATATCATCAGTAACAGGTGAGACTTGAGAGTATACAGCCTAGAATCTGGGATGTAAATAATATGAATTCTGAAATAAAACCTAAAATGTACAGACACAAAGAAAAGTAATATAGAAATGACAGAAAATGTTTCTGAGCTTAAATAAAAAAACAGTTTTACATCTTCAGGCTTTTCAGGTAATGTATTACCAGAAAAGAACATTGTGTACTCTTCTTAAAAAAAAAAAAAAAGAACAATTTTTTTTTAGCTGTAGACTCTATCTGTGACATGAAATTGACTATTTTAAAGAAAGAGATACTAGCAGCTGTAAAATTGCACACCAGTGTGGTTTATTATCATGTTCAGCTGTGTGGACCAAAATGCTACCCACTAAGCCACATGTGGCTTTCTCAATTTAAACTTAAAATTCACATTACATAAAATAAACATTCAGTCCCTCAGTCACACTAGCCACATGTCAAGTGTTCAGAACCCACACGGTGGTTAGTGGCTACTGTACTGGACAGCACAAAGATCATTTCTATCATCCCAGAAAGTTCATGGATTTACCCTTGAGTGGTTATCTCCCAACAAAACAGAGGAGGAAGAATGAAACCACCTCTGGTGCTAAAGCAACAGTTCCTTAACAGGTTATGTTTGAAACTGGGTGAATTCAGATGAAAACTATAATAAAAATCAAAGGCAGTCTAGACTGACTTACATGTTAGTTACATGAAAAAGCAACTTTAAAAGTTTTGGAGACAAGAAACTGCTAGAATGATTTATTTTCTTTTTCTTACTCTTATCCTTCTTATTATTCTTGCTAATCCTGTGTGTGCATGTGTGTGTGCCAATGGTGAAGTCTATGCAGTGCTTTATAATCATCATTTTGCTTAATCTGTACGTAGCCTTACTTGATCAGCATGAAGAGCTTTCCTTCACAGACAGTAACAGTAGGGTTACCTAGGTTAAATAAAATTACCCAAATCCACGCGGATGATGCATAAGTGAGGTAAAATTTTAATGACAATTATATCTGGCACCAAATTCCATGCTTTTTATCGCCATACTCTATTACCTCCCAGTAGCACTGATCACCATGGGAGGATAGTTCTGTGTTTGATCAACAGTTCTTGTTCTGAGTAAGACGCACTTTTCTGTAAGGATTTACTCTTTCTCTTAAGACTCCTTAAAATTTTTATTCTGTCAGCAAATTAGCTTGTTTTATGAAATGCTTCCCGAGATACTCTGATATGTCGCTGGAGAGTCAACGTGTCTCAGATTGCTGAGCGTATGTCTGGATGTAGACTTTCCAGTACTGTTAGCATGCAAATCCTTTCTAGCTACTGCAATTCTCTTTCAGTAGCTACTCCATGGCATTACGTCTGTCCCACTTCCAATCATATCAGCACCTTAGCTTCTGTTTTCTGAGTGGATGGAATACAAATATTACTTCAGTGCCAAAGAAGTTGCAGTGGTGATGATGGACTACAGAAAATTCTGGCCATGTGCTTAAGAAGCCAGACAACCTATCCACAAAGAAAGCTTGCACTGCGCAGTGAAGTTCTAACTTGATCTTCAGTGCTAAGCAGGGGCTAAGCTTTGTTGCTGCTTTCCAAAAGTCATCAAACCCATCCCAGACAAGGCATATAAGAGCATTTTGAGGGCAGAGGATGTAGCTCAGCGGTAGAGCACTTGCCTAGCATGTATAGGGCCCTGAGTTCAATCCCCAGTACCACAAAAAGTGAATGAATAAATAAATAAACAGCATTTTGAGAACTGTAAAGGATTATTTAAATTTTAATTATTTTCAATAATTTTTAGAGATGGAACACCCTCAGATATTAGGAGATCTGTTCATGTGGTTAACAATAAGGAAACAAAGTCCAGATAGTTTCAGCAACTGGCCCAAAGTCAAAAATCTGACACAATAGCTTAGCCCTCTTGACTCAATTTCCTGTAGTATCCAACACAGAATAGTAACTGTAAATCTATAACTGATGGACTATAGGATATCAGCAACCTTTCATGACAAGATACACCTGCTGAGCTGAGGTCCAGAAATATGGTCTAGCCCAGTATTTTCCAAAATGTGGTTAATGGAATGCCAGTTCCACAGGCTACGAGAAATACTGTGTCAAAAAAGGATTCTGCAGCCAAATATATCAGAAAATATATTAGAATTGAACAGTAAGGCTTTTTGTGGGGAGGGGTACGTGCGAACCCCACAATTTCCAGGAGACCTTAATGTTCCCACGTGTGTTAACTGCCAAGAGGAGGCTCTAGTAGGCAGGCTTTAAAATTTATTTGCTCATAAAACGTTTTTATTCAATAGCATTCCTGAAGACTAGTGTGGGATGAAACACTTTGGCAAACACTTATCTAACTTTATCAGCATATGAGTCCCTTGTATCCGCAAATGTGGCTGCCTGAAATACATCTGATGAAATGATACCTTGTGTGCAATCAGCTTTCCTCCCAATGACATCACTACTACCATAAATATGGCAGAGAACATTACAACTCTGCAACACAGCTGTGGCACTCGAACGTAGCAATTCCCAAACTATAGCCTAAATCGTTAATAATACTGACAATATTTATATGTGATCAGAGTTGGGAAGTTTTCCTGTTTCCTCAAATTGTTGTTCTATACATCAAACATCACTTTTATTCATCTAGGGCCTACAATCTCACATCCCATAACTGACAATGGAAAGCATATGGTCCCATATTGCTGTGCAGGATTTTGTCAGCAATGCCCTAGTGGAGTGTGCATAAATACATCCTTATATGTATATAGCAATACTATGTCCTTACCGTAAATACTTTCCTTACTAACACCACTATGAAACAGCTACTAGTATTCTGCCCATTTTAGAGATGATAAAGTTAGGTACAGTGAAATTGGGTTATTTGCCCAAGGTTATAAATGTAAAACGTGGTTGAACCAGAAATGATTCACTGAATCGGTTCTCTCAACTTTCTTCTCAAAGCTAAAGGTAATCAGGTGAGGATTCTATGTGTATTCCATGTGGCACTGAGGTTTTCGGGCAGTTTATCTATTCAGGAATTCAACAGGAAAGGGGTCTCATTTTGTGTCTCTGTAGAGAATTTGGAACAGTGGCTAAGAGCACGGGGCGGTGGTCAGACAGTTCTAGATTCGCAGCCAGAACACAAGCTTTGCCAACCACTCTCCTAGGGTCTTCAGTAAGGATTTTTGTTTTTTGTTTTTGACTCAATGTCCTCATTTGCAAAGTAAGTCCTACAAAATCAGAGAACTTCGCGTGTCTCACGTGACACAGATGTGCACATGATGAGATCGAGACTTCCAAGCGCTCAGCACCATGTCTGGCTTTTAACAAAGGCTCAATACCTGGTATCTTTTCTCACTGTGGCCATTAATAAGCAGACACTGCAGATCACTCTAGTTTACCGAACACTTTTCTCTGGTTTATCTCATTATGCCTTTACAGTGCCGTCACAAGATCAACTATGACGGAGGCAGAAAAGCCTATGTAAACCTCACTGTGGCTTTGATCCTCAGAATTATATATGGATAAAAACTTTTTGGATGTGAAAGCTGGAAGAAACCACTTAAATGGATAGCAGGATCCTTCCAAGAAATAATATACTTCCTTACAGTTATTTTCTCAATTCAAGCTCCCTCTCTCCCAAAGATCTGTTTGGAATCAAAGCCAAGTTTCACAGCCGGAAAATTAATACTGTGCAGCCAGAAATAAATTATTTTGCAAAGAGAAATACCAGACCCACATAATTTTTACTCAGAGAAAAAAAAACTCCCTTTTTTCCTCGCCAGAAAATACAATGGACAAATATAAAAGTGCGGTATTTATCCATTTCTGTGGTCGGTAAGAGACAGCATCCATCTGATTCACGACTCTCAGCCTTTCTTCCATCAGTGCTGTTCTGACCAGGCACCAAAAGTATTGCTGTCAGTTTCTGATTATCCCTGGCGTTACCTGTGTTCAGATTATCTACCTTCGGCCTCCACCTCCTTGCCAGAAGCACACGCCTTGTTCCTCTCTGAGAGCAGATGGTCCTGGGTACAGCAGACAACGAGGCCGCAGCGTCTCAGGGTATGGGACAGGCTCTGTCTGGCTTGGGATCAACGCGAAAGGAAACTCCAGGTGGATATTCACACGCTTCCAAATTTCGTTAACACTCCAGATATACAAATACATCCTGCTACTCAACCAAATTCAAAAATTTCTAATCAGATGTCAGCTCATTTGAGTATGTATTGTGTCTATTCACTGTATATATGCTAAAACTATGGTGATGGTTTACATTAAAAATGTATTATAGTAAAAGACACATTGCCATTAATTCCCCTCAAAATTCTCTCCTCTCCATTTGAACACACTTCCCTCGTTATTTGTGCCACTTTCTGAAGAGTTTTGTAAGTCTTTCATTGAGTGTCTTTGGTTGAATCATCAATACATATACTTTTTGTGGTCATTTTGACCTTGGGGAAGAGCTAGAAGTGGCGTGGTCACAGACCCGGTGAAAAAAATGAATGAAGACATACCGTAATGTTTTTTACAAGACAGCCTTTCTGTTGAATGCCACTCACTAAGTATTAGCCTTCGCTGTATTTTTTATCACACCTTGCAAAGACACAAGAGGACTTCCAGAACTGCTTCACAAAGTGGCAAGAACAATGGGACAAGCGAGGGAAAATATTTTGAGGGGATAATGGCAATGTGCCTTTTATGTAATACAGTTTTAAATTTTAAACTATATATACTTTTACTAGCACTGCTCTGACCTGCAATAATATATTCCGTCCTTCACTGCTGAAAGGAAACTAAACTTGAAAATTTCTACTGGAAAAAATACCTTCCTCAAATTTCTACAAATATACTCACACATTCCATATTATCATTTTTTTGTATTTAAGGGTTGTGCCTATCATGTTTCTACCCAGCAAGCAAATTGCTCCAATCCCTAGGTAAGCAGAGACAGCTTATCTTAATATGCAGACAGGAAACAGTGAATCCTGTAGGGTGGGTTTCCTTTTATAATCAAATATTCTAGGAGCAAATGCAAATGTTATTCGCCCAAAAGACTCTATTTTAATTTCTGCAGCATTTGAATAGTTGAGATCCATAAGGACTGCTCCAACATTTTTTTCGAAGTTGTTTCATTCTGAAGCTGAACTCCCCACAAAAAAGAATTTATAGGCTCATGAAAATCACTCAAAATATATCACGAGAAAAGGCAGGTATACTTAGCCTGTTCTGCTTCCAAACCGCCTTCCCATTTGGAGAATTTTCCACTGTGTGAGTCCTGGTGGGAGGAACTCATGTGAAGACCACATTTGGAAATATCCCCAGCTACAGGAGGACAATGCGGGCAGCAAAGGAACCAGCAGGGACTAACAAAGCAGGACCTCAGCATGTTTTCTGCTGGCAGCTTCCTTTCATTTGCACCTATTCTCCAGGTTGTCTCTTAGCCTGCCTGTAGAGTCTATGATCTACTCGTATCTTTCCATTTCTGTTATTAAGTTCAGTGAGCCAAATTTGGTTTTTGTTGTTTTGGAAACAGACCTCTAACTGAGGTAGGTGGCACACTACTCACAATGGAAATTTAAAAGTTTACAATGTTAGTTAAAAAGTAAGGATTTAAGGATAATTTTTTCCAGTTGTACATTTTGTAGGTAGGGGGTAAAATTCATGGCCAAAGATCATTCTTTGCTTGTGTGTCCAAATTTAGATTAGAATTTTAAAGCATTCATATAGTGAGAGCAATCTCCCCTAGAGCACCAATTCCTTTTAATCTTTCACACATCACCTGCAATATTTAGCTGTTTAAATGAGGCTTAATTCTTACACAGGTATGCGTTATTGCTTTAATGAAGGGTCTGTGTAATCACTGTATGTGAAAACCTGCTCTGTGTCCATACTAACTTGCCAACATGAGAGCAGCCACGAGGTTCCCAAGATATGAAGGAGTTGGATGGGACGGACTGATTTAGAGTTGATACAAGAAAGAAGTGCTTTATGCCATTCAACAAGTCACAGAGAGAATGCACACTACCTACAGATGAGAGACAGCCTTTTGGAAAACAACCTGGTATTGGCTGACTTTTCAACTTATCTTGGAAAAGGCTTACAGTCCCAAAGCAATTTGATGCATTTGAGGCAGCAGACTCAAAAAACCTTAAGAGTCTTGCCCATTTTCAAATTCTGAATTTCCACTAAGTTTATGTTGAAATCTTAATGAAATACTCAGGAGAGGTAAGTCTATGGGGCACATAAAATGTAATGACTTTGAACCACAAAAATACTCTTTGCATTGAAAAATGAGTTGTCTGGGAGGGGGGGTTTTGGGGAATTTTAATATTTCATGTGAATCAATTGTTCTTAAACTATTTTAAGTGATAATAGCTGGAAAAAATTTTAAATATGTAATAATTCCTTTCAAAAACATAACCTTCTTTATAGAGCAGACGAATCTGGATGCCAGTAGAAGCTACTTAAGAGCATTTCAATAGTGCAATCACGTCTGACTTGCATGCTATGCTGCAACATTTTCCACCGCATATGTGATGGGAGCCTATGACTGATTGGGCTGTCTAACATACCCCCGAAAACTAATGACATATGGAACAGGCAAGGGGAAGGGATAGGAAGAAAAAAACCTAAATATTTAGTGTAGAAATCCATTCAATTTTTTATACTTTCATAGAATTACAGTTTTTTTTCAGTGTTGTATTATTCATACCTGAATACATTTATTCTCATTTACTCTCTCTCAATAGTAACACTGATAACTAAGTCCTTTTAAGCTGTTTTATATAAGCATTAAATAAATGATATCAAATATTTTAGCATATCTAGAAATTTGATACTTTTAAGCAGAAATTATAATGAAGAGATTAGTAATAGGGAACTAGTTAAACGAAAATCTTCTGTATAAGAAAAATCATCATAAATAAAACTTCAACATTCAGCAATAGGGATAAAAGCAAATTAATGGGGCTGGGGCATGCAATTCAGTGTGGCATAGCATGGACCTAGCCTGGCTGAGGTCCTGCATTTGATCCCCAGCAATACATACACAAAAGAGCAGATTAAAGATGCTGCAAGTTCGTAACAGTGGCTACCTCTGGAAAAGGTAGAAAAGAAGGAGAAAAAAAGAATAAAAGGAATATAAGGATTTATATTTTATCTATAAACTTTTATTCTTTTTAAAGGAGATGAAAAGGCAAAAAACCACTAGTAGTTATTTGTTTAAAGTTTAGTTTTCATTTGGGTGGTATGTACATGAAAGATTCCTTGAAATGTCCTTTGTTGTATTCTAGATTTTTTAAATTATCAATATATTATATTTAAAACTGTTTTCTTAATTAAGAGCAGAGCTTTCCTAAACCACTAAATGATCAGGGAATTCTATATTATTTCCTAGGACTGCATTAAACTTGTCCTTTAAATATGTGATTCATTTTGAGACATTTCTCAGAGTTTAACTGCAAGAAATCAGCCATATCTCACTAATACCCACCTATAAAAAGAATTTTATGTTTAGAATATCGTGTCATTTGCCTTGTATTCTTTTACTGTACAATTTTAACCTTTAGACCTTTATCTCTTTTAGTGGCTATCCCAGACAAGTCAAATCACAAAACAGTTGTTTTTATAAATCTAAGAGACTTACCACTGAAAATAAAAGCCTTCTAAAAAAGTTGGTATAACTTAACTCCACATACCACTGCATATCCACCATATGGAATAAATATGGAAAGCTTTCATGATCTAGAGATATTCCCACAGACTACTAATGAAAATAATTTAAATAAATGAAAAATAATTAGAAAATGACTTCCGTATTGGTCACTCTTAACACATTCATATTTTTAATGAAAGAGGAAAGTTTTCAAAATGATTCTAACTAATATCTGATTGCATAAAATGTTATTGTTCATAACAATCCGGTTCCATTATTATTCTTTCATGTCTTCTAAACACATCTACTTCCTAACTCAGAACCTTATCCCGTGCAGTCTCCTTTACCAAGAACTTCATCTCTCCAACTCCTAAAATGGTGAGTTCTTTCTCATTCTTCAGGTCTGTAGAAGTCATTAGTGCAGCTCATCAATATGTATCTTCTTCTCCTTTCAGGCACATGGGAAAACGTACACCTCTGCACTCTTATACAGCCATGATCTGTGACTTTTATGGCCAATAATATGAGAAGAATCACACCAGCCTTTGTAGGTCAGTGTGCAAATACCACATCCCCGTTCTTTGCATCAATATCCACCCAGCCACGTGCTGAGACAGTCATCTTCATCCAAGTCCCAGAGTGTAATGATTAACACAGGAGGGGTGGTCATATGGGGTAAGCTGAAATTAACCTTTGTTATATAGGGTAAACTAAACAACCTTTATTTATTGGTAAAGAAACCACAGAGGTTTTGTGGCTGTTTGTTACAGCAGCATAACCTAGGCCATCCCAACTAATAAAAGGTCTCAGCTCAAATGCCATCTTTTCAAAGTGGAATCTCCTACACAATAACCTGAAACCCATTTAATCCACTCTCTCAAAAACGTTTTTCTATCCTTCAGGGTACTTATTACAATATACATATTTAAAATTTCTGCAAATGCACTTCAAGTATAATAAAAAGGATTGTAAATGACTTGATTACATGATTTCTCTAGTACCTAGCACGGTAAACAGCAGATTACAAATTCTTACTAAAGATGTACTGAATAAATGTTTCACTTTATTTGAAATAGTATATTAAATGTCTTATACATTTTGATACGTAGTTAAAAGCACTAGGCAAAGAAATTTTAATGTCAGCAAGAAGTGTTACAATGCACCCTACCCACGATACATGTAAAACTTCCAAATCTGAATATCTATATGACATTCAGATTATGGACTTTACATTAGGGATATAATCACTACAATTAAGAGAACATTGATTAAGGGGATTTCTTGATTTATCATAACAGATAATTTTAGATAAACTCAGACACTTCTGTAAACAGAATGTGGACTTAAAGTTACCCAGCATATAAAAATGATGGGAGTTATAAAATGGTATTTTATTGAAGTTGTAAAGAACACATATACTAAGCTAGGGCCCTTACTTTCCTGCTGGCAATTTAATAAATGTTTCAGTCATATTTACGACTATTTCATTTTCCACATATCTTTTGTGGACAGGATAAAACCTTAGGAGTTCATGCTTCAATAAACCCAGACTCAAGAATCTATTACCAAAATGAATTTTAAGCTGGCATGCATCAAAATCCTAAATCTTCTGTCTCAGCTAACTGGGTGTAAGAGACTGAGGCTTGCTGTACTGACGGTTTTTGTCAGGTGACACATTTTTGCCAATGACTATGTATCAACCTTGGATTGGTGGTAAGTGTTTCTTTTCTAAATGCTTTTATGATCTCTTATTTTCATGTTCTTTCATTTAAAGCATTATGTTTTCTACTTTATTTAGAAAACTTTAATATATTCAAGCAATACATGCCTTTATCTTAATAAAGTTAAAAACCCTAGTATTCTGGTAAGTGTACTTGCATGTTATGAATTCATGAATGAGGAATAACAAAATAATATTTAAAAGGAAAATAATTATAATTCTTTGTAATAATGAAATATTAAGCAATCATTAAGTACTTATATATATCAGGCACTGTTTTATCTGACTTGTGAAAATAATTTACTTATTGTTATGGTGAGGTAGGTACAGTTATTATACTCAGTGGATAGCTGAAAAAATAGAGGGCGTTAGAAGTTAGATGCTATGGTCAAAACGATACAGCTGCTTTAAACAAAAGTAAAAGTGTATGTGTGATTACGTACTTATTAGTTATAATCTGTAACTAGAACAATGTAACAGTAAAATAGAGAGATCACAGATTTTGGAGCAAGACAGAACTGGACATTAGTTTAGTGAAATAATGCATGGGAAGAGAATTAACATAGTAAATGCTCACTAAACAAAAACTACTTATATCATTAGTTAGGCCTGACTTCAACAGTGTCTTGTTAATTTCTGGCATTTTCCATGTGTTGTTCATTAAGCATGAATTATAAAAACACAGATCATTTAAAATTGTATTGTATCAACAACTGGAGATTAGCGCCATATCGAGATCAAGTATTAACAAAGAAACTGACCAACTTCATGTAAACTGTATTTCAACCAATATCAGCTGAAGTGATGGTAAGGAAGGTTTGTGAAAAAAAAAAATGTGGTCGTGGAATTTTTGCTGAACAAAAAGTCGAAACTGTTGGGATGAATCTGGAAACTACAGTAAGTTTACAATGAGTGAAAATAAGATGACAAAGATCTAAAACTGTTTCTCAAAATTTCACAACTTACTCTCTTAAATAGAAACTGGGAATAAAAAGAGTTCATACGATCATAATTTAAAATGTTTTATGTGGGCACTTGGAATGTCAACACCAATTTTCACACTGTATCACCAAGTATATATGATAATGCATGTGACCATATAGTTTACATTCTCAAGGGACACATATTTTATTCGTATCATTTACATCCAAGTATATTACTTTTAAAATATTTTTTGAAAAGAAAAATATTGAGACAGAACGATTTCTGACACATGGTACAAGTATAATAAATTATTCATAAACATTGAAAGCTACAAAATAAATTGGCCTTTTTCGCTTCTAAAGTTATCAACAAATATGTGAATAATAAATAGGAAATTTTCTACTTTACTGACTAGTGACTTGTATGCAAAATGAACAGGCTACTGGGCAATTTTTTTAATCACCAGAGATGCAGAATTCCTGAAATGCAATTTTCCTTCCAAGTACAGAATGTTACTGAGTGTGTCTTGCTCTATTTTCATAACTGCTATTTAATCTAATATTCAGGAAAACCATCATATGTAATTTCTATACTTAATTCATCAATATAACACCTCAGGTTCAGAGAAAACAGTGACACGAGTTGAAAAGAGATAACCTCACAGTTAAAGTTCAAAATACCAGGAGAAAATTAATTTTCAAATAGAAGAATAGAATTCTATTTTGAATTACAATTAAGAAAGGGTACATACTATCTGTACTAGTTATAAAACTGTCTTTTAAAACTTTGAATAACCTTTGAAAAGGACAGCAAACCATTTAATTTCCAAAGTATAAGTGGAAATTTTCTTGATAAAACATTCAATTTTTCTGCAATGCAATCAAATATTCTTAGAACTCTATAAACTATTCTCTAGGCAGACAGCGCCTTTGAGATCTTGCAGTTTACTAAGAACAAAAGCAGGTTACTGGCCTAAGCGCTGCTGCCTTGCTTCCTCACTGGATCCGCGCTAACAGAGCAGAAGGAGTAATCACATTTTGTCCACACAGGAAGTGGAACAACTGAAAACCATGAGGGCTACCCCATCATTAATGCTCCCACATCCCTTCAGCGGTCACACTGAAGGCTTTTGGACAATGCTGTCATTTTTTTGACAATCTATCCTACTCTTTAATAGCATTAAGCCTATTTCTTCCATAGCTGCTCCAAAATCAGAAGAGGGTAAATTTCTAATATAAGCACAGGGAGAAAAATGTAACAACAAAAACAACCATAACAAATCAAGAAAATGGTTACCCTGATGAATAAAGGAAATTTGCCACTGATTTTAAGGGTGAAAAGCCAACCATATGCTTTGTTTCTCAATCAGAACCAAGATTTTAAAAGCAACCATTTTAAGTCGCTGAATACTGCTCTATGGGCATAAGGCAAACAAGTCAGTGCTGTTCAAGAGAACTGATTAAATCACAGGAAGGACAGCAAGAGTCTAATCTGGGCAAGTAAATTCAATAAAATGGCACTCCTCCTCTCTCTCACTTCTCAGTCAATGGTGGGGCTTCTCCCCAGGAAAGCCAGCTGCCAATATTTAGTTCCCTCTGTTTTGTGCTGCAAAGGCTAAATCCCAGGAACACGCAGCTGGGAGTTCACAGGTCCTCTTTTTTCCTAGTCCCTTTTGTAGCGTGGAGTCCTACCCCAATTACGGCAAGGCCAGAACATGGGACCCTGATTGCCACTGCACCAGCATGCAGGTTATGCAGAGGTCCCATGCAAAGACAGGCAAGCCAAGAAGACCAGAGGTGACTGGCCCCACCAACATCCTCCCCATAAAGCAGGGTGTCACTCTCAGAGAGAACATTGTTCCCCCTCCAATCCAAACCAGGGCCTCGGAGATTTTGCCCAGAGGAAAAGGCAGGGCAGAAGAACAAAGATTTCTGAAGCGTTTCTCAGAGAACACAGACTTACTTGAAACAAATAAAGTATGGGAATTCAAACCCAAGAGTGTTCTTGAAAATGAAGATTTTGATGGTAGGCAGGTAGAAGGGTGCCTGTAGCTCTCTGAGAGCCATGAGCTAATCCATAGGCCAGCTAGTTAATCAGACAAGACCACCGGAAGGGACAACTAAGAAGCCTTCCTGGGGCCCTAGCGCACTCAAAGGCCATACTCAATAAATGCTTCAGTGAAGGGGCCTGAGTCTAACTGAATCAGACTGTGGGACGATTTATGCCCTAAAGCCTTATGAAAAATAAGCACTCAGCAGGCAAGTAGAGGAGCCTAACAGATGGGCGTGATGACAGCAGTAGACTGACAGGAGTAAGGGACAATCCAATACTGTCCTGCTGAAACCACTGTCATCCCAGGGTAACTGAGCACCTGCTCAAGATGATGCCCTCTGAGGAGCACAAGAGGCCCTCCACTACCAAGACAAGCGCTTCAGGAGCCTAAAAGAAATCATGCTCGAAAAGCACTGATGACAATGTCTCATCAGTGTGATAAAATTATCAACAATGAGGCAGAAATTATAAAAAAGAACCAAGTGGACATTCCAGTGTTAGAACACACAATAACTGAAATGAAAAATTCACCAGAAGTGATCAAGAACAGATAGGACAAAAGAATATGCGGACTTTTTGGTGATCAATAGAGATTATGCCATTTGGAGAATAGAGCAAAGAAGAAAGAAAAACTTAATGAAACATATCATTAATCTATACCTCTAAGAAGTTAAGAAAACCCCAAGTAGAATAAATTGAAAGAGATCAAGCACAGACATAAACAATAAAAATGTAAAGATTAAGAGAAAATCTTAATAGCAGCAAGAGAAAAATGATTCATCACATAAAAAGAAACCCAAATTCATTTAGTAGCTGACTTTTTATCAGAACAATTGAAGACAAAACCTTAGGATTCTGGAAAAAGAACAGCAAATTAAACCTTAGGCAAGCAGGATGAAGGAAATAAAAAAAATGATTAGAGAAGAAATTAATAGAAAATTAAAAAATGAGAAAACTTCACAAAACCAAAAAATGATTATTTGACAGATAAAACTGGCAAACCTTTAGATAAACTGGCCAAAATAAAGAGAACACTCAAATTACCAAGATCAGGAGTAAAAGAGGGAAATTACAACGGATTTTACTGTACTAACAGTACCATGAAGTAGTAATATGAGTGTGAACAACAGTATGCCAATAAATTAGAGGAAAAACACAAATTTCCAAAAAGATACAAATTACCTAAAGTGACGCTACAGTAAATAGAAAATCAGATTTTAGTAAAGTAAGTAAAGGGGTTGACTTGGGAATACAAAAACTACTCATAAAGACGGACCCAAGCCAAGATGGCCTTCCTGGTGATTTCTATCAAGCATTTAAATAAGAATTAATACCAGGGCCAGTGAGATGGCTCAGTGGTGTAAGCGCCTGCCTGGCAAGCACGAGGGCCCAAGTTCGACTCCCGGAACCCACATACGAAAAAAGGGCCGGGGATATCGCTCAGCGGCACGGGCGCCTGCTGGCGCGTGAGGTCCTGAGGTCGACCCCCAGTACCCACAAAAAAAAAAAAAAAAAGAATTAATACCAATTGTTCAGAGACATTTACAAAATCTTAAGAGAAAGAAACACTCCTTAACTCATTCTATAAGAAAGCTACAGACCGTTATTTCTTCTGAACATAGTTACAAAAATTCTCAAAAAACTGCTAGTAAGCCAAACAGCAACACATACAAAGGATTATGTGCTGTAATCAAATGGGATTAGAACAAGGAATTCATGGTTGATTCAACATATGAAGTCAATCATTATAATATTCCCTAGCAATAGAACAAAAGGACAAAAGTCATATGATCATTTCAACAGACACAAAGAGCATCTGACAAAATCTAGCACTATTCATGATAAAAACACTTAAAATACTACTTCTCAACTTAATAAAAGACAACTACAAAGATCCCACAGAAAGTATCATACTTAAGGTGAAAGACTGGCTGCTTTCTCCCTAAAATAAGAAATGGGAGAAGGATATCTACTCTTGCCACTTTTGATCAACATTATAATAGAGACATTAACTAGGAGAATTAGACAAAAAAAAGAGAAAGAAAGAAAAGGCATCCATACTGGAATGAAAGTAAAACTTTGTAAATGTCATGATCATGTACATATATATAGTTCTGTGATATCCATTAAAAGCCTATTGGAACTAACTAGTGTGTTCTGCAAGGTTGCTGGATACAATATCAATACACAAAAATCAACTGTATTTCAGTACACTAGTAATGAATGAGTAAAAACTGAAATTAAATAAATAATTCCATTTACAACAGCATCAACAAGAATAAAATACTGGCAAAAGGAAAAATTTGACAGAAAGAGTACAAAATTTGTATTCTAAAATGTACAAAACACTATTGAAAGAAATATTTTAAATATGAATACACACGAAGACATTCACTGAAAGAAAAAAACGACATATTAAACAGACTGTGGAATATCCTTTCTTAAATATCTTGAATGTTAAGTGTGAGTAAGGGGGGTCAGGAGGACTCTCACTTTGAGTTACGCTGCTTGTCGACTGGACCCTCAGGAGCTTCACAACAGCTTGATGTCACGTTAACACATGGAATACCAATTTAGGAAAACGTAACGTACGACACTTCGGGTGTGCGTGGCAAACTACACTCAGGACATGCCAGATCCTCAGTAATTTGTGGACTGCATTTCCTTGGACCACTATGAACGGTTAGCTCAGTTTCCTAGATCTGGTTTGATAATCTCCAGAGACGTAATTACAAATGAACAAGGAACTAAGCAGGGGAGCAAACAGTCCACTCTGAACTTCTGCACGGTCTTGAAATAACTACTGCGGTTAGAGTGTTGCTTTAGCGTCAACAGGGCAGCCCGGCCCACCAGGACCAGCTGATGACAGGAAAAGAGCACCGCGTTCTGGGGCAGGAGCAGATCGTGACGCGGTTATTTAGATCTCTGTTTATTAAGACCAATGTCTAACAGTGAAGTATCCAGAAGTAGGGGGAAGCTTTTCTTGTTCATAGCTGTCTTTAGGGTAGAGAGAAGGTTGAAGCTACAATTCAAGAAACTTTATGGTGTGATTTTTTAAAAAATAATTAACACAAAATCTCCAAACAGCATATAGTGGAAGAACAGGAGAGGCCTGCTTCATAATTTTAATAAATAATAGAAAACATTTATCAGCCACCTGTATCATGCAAGGAACCAAATTCTTTATACATGTCAGAGTATACTCAGAAATAAATTCCTATTTAGAATGCCTTCTCTCTAGGCCATTCTTTCCCTCTCAGTTTAACACCTGTCCCACAGCAGGAAAAGGTGAAAAACGGGGAAATCTGAGCCCTCGGTGCTGAGGAGTGCTGTGGGAAGTGGAGAGACACAGGACAGGTGTGACACAGACACATTAGTGGGAATGCAGAGTACAGGCACATTTGTCTCCTTTGCGGATTCCAAGTAAAGGTCATCTCGTGAACCCGAACCACTGTGGAGGCGACTCCATCAGTCATTCCTGTATAGCCCACGGTGACCGGGGGGAGCGTCTGGTTAGGCCTGACACAAAATCTTCATCATACTTCACATGAGACAAAGAAGCAAAGAATCCCTCACACATCTCAACACAGAGTCATCGTTTAATAAATGAATAAAAAAATTTCCACTGGGATTCCCCAAGTAACTTTCTCATCCCCTAGCATCCTTCATCGTTATCTTCTCAGATGTTCTTCCATTTTGTCTAACTATGGCTCCAGGTTATTTCTTCAAGTGTTATGTGCCTGAAAAATGATGCCTGGTATCCCACGGTATCAGCCACACCCTCCCAAATGTCTTTTTATCAGCTTTCCAGATACTACCTTCTCATAAATCATTCTTGACAGAATTATAAAAAGAGACCCAATTCCTATGGCCTCACTCAAGCTATACAGTTTTCCACGGTAATAAACAATGGGAACTATGCAATTATTAGTAAAATATGAATACTTAATAAAGCCAATATTTATTCTAAAAAAGAAAGAATTTAAAATATAACATGAAAAAAGAAGTCGGTGATGTTATATTCCCTTACATATCTTACTATAATCTACACACTGCATTCTTCTTATACTCTATGAATCTATAAGGTAAACGCTGAATAAGATATGGATTTAACTTCAGCAAGATATGGTATCATAAGTTTGCGTAAAGGAAGTGTGATTTTCCTTCTAAGAAATTAGATAAAGTTTGCCATTTTCTATATATGATTTTAAAAAATATGTCTGGATTAGTTTTTAGTTTAGTTTAGCAAACAAGGCAAGATACGAAGTCATTAAAACATTGTTGGCTTAATTTTGCCCTCCTAGAGGAAGTATATACTGACTGAGGTCACTGATTTACAAGAGAGAGAGAAAACTTTGAGCTGAAGTAAAATCCATTTTTGACACATCAGAGGGTGGCAAAAATCTCTTCTAGTAACAGAATTTTAAGACATTATAAACCTTCCAAATAATCTGGGAGTCAATTTTATCCAGAGTAGCTTTATTTGGAGCTTGACTGAATGAGAGAAGTAATTATTGGGTAAAATCTTGGAGCTATTTTAACAAATTATTTCTCAAACTTAACTAATTACAAAAACGTCCAGCTTTTGCACAGCAAAAGAAACCTCCAATGGAGTGAAGAGACAACCGACAGAACGGAATATATTTTCTACCAGCTACTCCTCAGACAAAGGACTAACATCTAGAATACATAAAGAACTAAAAAAAAAAACCAAAAAAACAAAAAAAAAAGCCCCCCCCCAATTCAAATCCAATCCAAAAATGGACATCTGAAATGAATAGATACTTCTCAGATGAAGAAGTACAAACAGCAAATAAATATACAAAAAATGATCAACATCATCAGTCATTCAAAAAATGCAAATTAAAACAACACTGAGATTCCATCTCACCCCAGAAAGAATGGCTGTCATCAAGAAATCAACCAATAACAAATGCTGGAGGGGCTGTGGGGAAAGAGGAACGCTCTCTACTGTTGGTGGGAGTGTAAATTGGTACAATCAACATGGAAATCAGTATGGGGACTCCTCAGAAAACTAAACTAGAGTTTCCATTTGACCCAGTTATTCCCCTTCTAGGTATCTTCCCAAGAGAGTTAAAAGCATACCACTGTGATATATGCACACTCATGTTTATAGCAGCATAATCTGTAACAGCTAAATCTTGGAAACAGCCAATATGCCTATCAACAGATGAATGGATAAAGAAAATGTGGTTTTTATAAACAATGGAGTACTACTGCACCATAAAGGAAGATAAACTTGAGACATTTTTAGGTAAATGGATGCATCTTGAGAACATAATTTTATTTACCCTTTGTGAGAAACCCAAAGGGTACATATGGACCAAAATGGAGGACAGAGCCTGGAAAGTAGGAAGAAAGTGTTCAAATGCGAAAAACAAAGTTTTGTAAATGGAGAGGGGAAGAAGGATTGAAGGGAAAGGAAGGGCATGGGAAAAAAAAGAATTAAGATGTATTATGTACAGGTACAAATTTCCTATGATGAATGTGGTCATTATGTATGTCAAAAATGCACCAATAAAATTATTTTTTAAAAGTCCTAGCATATTTTTGAAGGAGCTCATGATAGACTAGTATTTCACAAACTCTATAATGGGTTATGGGGGATTGGGGGGGGCCTTTAAAAAGTGCTAATGGTTGTGCTTGGTTCCCACTGCTCCAAAGGTTCTTATATTATTGATCTGGCATGAAGCTGGAATGTCAGTTTTACTTTTTAAGTTCCCAGTAATAATAATATGCAATCACAATTAAAAATTATTTGAGCACCGGACCTGAAATAGATAAAGTAGGCATTATTTTTGGCAAAAATATCCAGGTGACTTTGAGGACCAAGAAAGACGGGTAAATACTGATATAGCCTAATGTCCTTGTTTGTTTTTTTAAATCAGAAATTGTGAATTGACTTGCTCAAAAACACAGTACTCTGTTAAATTCTAATTAGTCTCTATTGTGACATTCAGAACTTAATTCTTTAAAAAGACAAAGACAAAAATTATCTTGGTCAAAATTTGGAATGTACCTCGTATTCTATTTCTAAATCAGATGAAGACATTTGCAAACATGCAGCTTAGCCCATATGGAAGAAATTTGCATGCACTAAACTGTGACATTAAATGCAGTCATGGGAGGCACAGTCTTTAATCCACAGATGATGAGGCACCCACAGAATTAGTGTTTCTTGGTCCAATAATGTGCACTTAATAAACTGCCATAATCTTACTTGTAAATATCAGCTACAATATCCAGATTATATTGCATTCTATTAGAAGCACCTATACCTGGCTTTCGGTGTGACTTGAGATTCTCATGTCAAAAATTTAAAATGTGATATCAACTTCCAGGAGAAACATAGCAAACCGAAACCATCTCATACAATCTCCCTTTCCCACAGCTAACATAAACAACCACAATACAATGAAGGTCTAAGAAAAAACAACAAAAAAATTTATTGTCAGGGCCTAAAGAAGTAAACAGGCTCAAACTCCTGCCATAATATTTGAAAAATGGCAGCCAAGGAATTAAATAAAAGAAAGTGTTATAATCCCCCTTCTCAAGTAATACAGGGAATGAGGATACTTAGTCAAAATCTTGAGAAATCTCACTAATTCTCCCTGGAGAGCTAAGTTTAAGTTTAGCTTACAAAATCAGGGAAAGCACAGAGGAATCAAAGTTCCTGCTGACCAACACATCATTTCATTAAAAAAAGGAAAACAAAACAACAGCAAAACAGACCCTGGTAAGACCCAAACATTGTGATCTCCACCAGATGGGAGGAAGTTAGACAGCAAAGACAAGAATCATCACCACAGACTCCACTGTCGCCAGATCTAAGCAGGGGAAGAGAATCAACGAGGAATGTAAGCAATGAGCACTGTCAGGGAGCATAAAGTGGGGCTGAAGCCCCACAACCAAAATGGGGAGGAGGAACAAACACCAGGAAATGACAGGGCAACGGGGAAACTAAGCATGATTTTCTGACAGCAAAGATGCTACCAGGTACTATACCAAAGATGGAGCCACCCGGTACAGGAATACAAAGCTTAGGAAGTACACAGGTCCAATTCATCAGCTGCCCGAATCCCAGCTGAGTCTTCTTTTCCTCTTCTGGGCTCAGAACACAAAGTACCTTAAATACCTGAGTCCTGAACAAGGGCTGGGAAAAGCAAGCAATGTTGGATAACATTTGAAGGAGAAAAAAGGAAAGATCTATTTACATCTAGTTAGTGTGAATAGAAGCTCTGGTCAAAGTTACCCCTTTTAGGGCCGGTGAGATGGCTCAGTGGCTTAAGCGCCTGCCCGGCAAGCGCGAGGGCCCGAGTTCAACTCCCGGAACCCACATACGAAAAAAAAGGGGCCAGTGATATCGCTCAGCGGCACGGGCGCCTGCTGGCGCACGAGGTCCTGAGGTCGAACCCCCGGTACCCACAAAAAAAAAAAGTTACCCCTTTTAAGCAGGTGGAAACAGAAACTATGTAGTATATTATAATTAATTTTTTCATAAGAAACATGTTCCACTAGAGGAAAAAAGTCAGGAAATAAAAGAAACTCACAAAAATTTCTTTGCAATACAGAGCATCTGTTAAGAACTTCATATGAAAATGAATTCTAAATTCTGTAATAAAAGAGTGGAACAAAACCTAGATGACAAAACAAAAAAGTGAAATAAAAGAGAAATTTCCAAGCTAAAGAAACAAACTGAAGGCAAATAAAAAACACCTCACATAATTACAAAACCAGTATATTACTTGGCAAAAACAATAGAACATAAACAGCTAAAAATGAATTAGTGACAAAAATTGAAACAAAGAGGAGGTAAAGATCAAGTATAACAAAAAAAATATGCTCAGATAACCTAAAATTAAGAGGAAAACCTACTTAAAGATACAATGGAAGAAAATTTCTCTAAGTTTAAGAAAGCTATCATTCTACATCAAGTGATTGCATCATTTCCACAGAACTTACACACACAAAAAATGATATATATAATTATAAACTTACAATTATTAAGACACTGAGGGAAAAAATAGCAAATTACTTAGAAAAAAATTAGGCTAGATTGAGAATTTTTCAGAGGATATTAAATGCCAGAAAATAATTGGGTTTGTACCTTTAGAAATATGAGGAAAAATGTGAACATCCTCAAAATTAAGCCTATCTAGTTGGAAGCAAGGAAATAGGTCACCATTCTTCACAATGGGGAAGCACTCATGAGCACATCCTAGAAACACTATGATGATAAAATCTGATCAACCAATAGATGTGGTGAAATAAAGCAATAATAAAGGATATGATACTCCTATAATGGTAGGGAGATAACAAAAATTGTATATTGAAATGTCAATAAATCAAGAAATGATGACCTGTGTTTATTTTTCAGATTTTATGGTTTTAGACAAAAAAACCAGTTAATTTAAAATGAGATTTTTCTAATATTAAAAGTGAGTTTAAAACAATAAACATGTTGAAATATTTTGTACTGAAGTTATAAAGACAAAAGCTTCCAAAATACAAAAACAGGCAGGCAGAACATGTCACTTCCCTATTTACTATGAAATTTTGTCAACATATATTTAGTTTTTGATTCACTGAGAGGAAGTGTAACACAAATTGGGTTTGTACCTTTAGAAATATGAGGATATGATAAAAATATACTCCCGTTATGTTTCTAGTCATATTTTCTGGTTCCCTGGCCATCCACTTGTTTAGAAACTTAACACTGATTATGCAGACAATAATTAATGACATTCCTTGCTTAAAGTTCCAAAATAAAAGTCTCCTCACAGTAGGTACAATGTTCAGGAAGTAGCTCTCATTCTGTTTCCTGAGTTGCAACTGAATACAGGTTGAACTCTAACAGAAGATCAAGAAAGCATAAAGGATTATCAATTATGATGGACTGTAATATATGTATTATAATATTAATATATTACTTTAGAAACATATGGGCAGAGGCATTAATTTTGAAACCTAGATCAACTTGCACAAAATAGGGGAAACATTTTTAAGATCTTCACTGAGGTAAAACTGACATAAAACTACACATTTGTAAAATATTAAGTATGTTTTATCTATGTATAAACCCATGAAATCATCACTATAATTTAAATAACAAACAGTTTCTTTTGCTGCTTTATGATTTCTCTATCTTGCCCAAACGTACAGTTCCATCCCTAGGCAATCAATGGTCCAACAGATAATATATTAGTTTGAATATCTAGAATTACATAAAAATGAAATCCTAATATATGAAATCAATGTGGAAATGGCTCAAAAATCTAAAGCTAGAAATTCCATCTGACCCAGTCGTTCCTCTTCTCAGTGTCATCCCCAAAGAATCAGTCACCATATTACAGTGATCCATGGATACCCACGTTCATAGCAGCACAACTCCTAACAGCTACATCTTGGAAGCAGCTTACATGCGCATCCACAGATGAATGGTTAAAGAAAATGTGGTATTTACCCCTAAGGGAGCACAGCATTATTCTGCCATAAATCAAGATCAACTTGAGTGATCTGTAGGAAAAAGGATATACTTGAGCCCATAATGTTAAGTGGAATAAATGAGACATGCAAGCTTAAATATCTCATGGGGTCTATATGAGAAATCCAGATTGTAAATAAAAAGCAAAATAAAAAAGAATATGAAGTAGAGAGAGAGGCCTTGTCCAAATGAGAAGAGGATCAAGAGACAGAAGGAGGGGGAAGGAAGGAGAGGGAAAGGAGATGAAAAGAAGAATTAAAATGTGCTGTATACATGTACCAACTCCACACATTATGTACTTCAAACATGTACTAATAAGAAATGAAGACATAAAACAAAACATTGAAAAAATATTATTTCATCATATGAAAATGTGCTTTATTTATCCATTCACTTGCTGATAGACATTTGAGTTGTTTAGCTTTTGAGGCTATTACAGATAAGGCTGCTATAAGGCTGTGAGTACAACTTTTTGTGTGAATATATGCTTTCCTTTAGCTAGGGCACATGGGGCTGGAATGGGTAAATAATTGTTGTAGGTATGTGTATGGTTCTGGGTTTTGTTTTATTTCCAGCAGTTTGGAAGTTGAACCCACTTGCTCACACAAGCTAGGCAAGTATACTACTGAGCTATATTCCTATACATCCCCAGTATTTTTTTTTTTTTTTAGACTAGGTCTTGCTAAGTTGCTTAAACTGATTCCAAGCTTGTGATACTCCTGCTTCAGCCTCCCAAGCAGTCAGGATGACAAGCATGTGCCACTGCTTCCCCAAGGGGCTGCACTACTTAAATTCTTACCAGGAATGTATGACACAGGTGTTGTGATGGCCTACTGATTTAATTTGCATTTTCCTCATGACTGAAAGGTCTTGAATATATTTTTATGCGCTTATTTGCCATTCATTTATCTCATTTCATGAAGATTTTTCACAAATACTTGCCTGTTTTTAACTGGGTAGTTTGTCCTTTTATCATTAAGATTTGCTATTTCTTTGCAAATATATTCTGGGTACAAATATATCATTTACAAATAGTTTCACCAGTTCATGGCTTGATTTTTTTAATCCTCTTAATGATATCTTTCAAAGACCAGTGAGTTTTCATTTTGATGAAATATAATTTATCAATTTTTTATAGGGCCATGCTTTGGGTATAGTACATAGTACTTGTACCAAGCTTATAAAGGTCTGTTTCCTTCTAAGGGTTTTATGGCTTTATTTTACACTACGTCAATGGTCTACTTTGTCTTAATTTTACTATTTGGTGAGTCCAGGTTAATTTTTTCACATGTAAATATCTAATTGTGTCTGTACCACTTGTTAAAAAAAAAAACTCACTGATTACCTTTGCGTCTGAGTTGATAAATAAATAAGCCTTCTTACTGTTGCACAAAATGCCTGACATACACAACTGAGAGGAGAAATGGGTTGGTTTGGCTCATGATTTCAGAGCTTTCTATCTGTGGCTGGCTGGCTCCAAGCCAGGAACACATGGCAGAAGTAGTGCAGTTGGGTTGGGGAGGGGAGGGAGCCACTCCTTTCCTTCCATTCAGCTGTGGACACAGCACCACCCTGATAACTGTCCATGCTTGGGCTTGGGAGGTCGCAACACCCAAGGTGGCTGATCAGCACCACCCACAGAATGGGCGGCACCTGGAGCTTAGAGGTGTCTGACCCTTTAAATACTGAAAGCCTGAGTTATCCAGAGTTCCTCTTCTTCTCCCTTTTCCCGTTTGTCCTTCTGCCTGCTCCTGTAGCTACCACCCCATGATTTTCAAAAAGCGTGGCTACTTACTACGAGGTGTACCCTTGGCAATTCTTTCCCTGTTGTGCACAGAACTTGGACTATTTTTGGCCCACTCAACTGTATCAGAAGGGTGTGATGAGAGCAAAGCTGCTAATTTCATGATAGCTGGAAATAAAAGCATGAGGGGCAATACCTGAGAGGAATGGGTCAGAGACCAAAGTCCCCAAGGTCACGTGCTAATGATCCACCCAGACACACCCGTAAGTGTGCTTTACTAATCTCACGAGCAGTTTTCAAGCAAATCAAGTCCACAATCGAGACTAACCATCACAGTATACACAAGATTGCTTTCTCAGCTCTCTATATAACCTGGCAATAAATCTTGCCAACAGTGTAAATCCCTCAACTTAGTTTGTTTTCAAATTTGCTTTGGCTACTGTAGGTCTTCTGAATTTTCATATTCCATCAATTTCTCCAAAATTTACCTATGATTCTGACCAGGACTGTACTGAGTCAACAGATCAATTAGTGAAGAATCTACATCCCACAAAATTAAGTCCTCCAACCAATGCCCATGGTATGTATCTCCATTCTTAGGTCTTCGTTAATTTTGCTTAAAAATGAATTGCAGCTTTCAGTACACAAGACCAGCTCATCTTTTATCAGAATTATCTCCAAGAATGTCACAATATTTATGATGCTGGAAGTGGTATTGTTTGAAATTCTCAATCGATCACTGCTAGATACAAAAACACAACAAATTTTATGCATTAATCTTGCATCCTATGACCTTGCTAATAAATCTACTTAGGAGCTCTAGTTACGTTTTTTGTGAATTTCATCAGACTTTTTACATAGACAATTACGTCTTCTGCAAGTAAGACAGTTTTACGTCCCCCTTTGCCTTATGTTTTATTTTGTTGTCCTACTTTCTTAATTAGAGGCAGAGTGGAATGCTCAATAGAAGTGGTGAAAGTGACCACCCTTGCTTTGTTACTGATACTCAGGTGGAAGCTCTCAGCTTTTCATCATGAAGTGATGTTAGCTACAGATCTTTTGAAATACTTCTCATCATTTTGAGGAAGTTCTCTCCCACTTTCTAGTTCATTGACAGTCTGGGGAAAGAACTTTGACTTTTTCAAATGCTTCTTCTATATCTATTTAGATGACCATATGGTTATTTTAATTTGATATGAATTACATTGACTTTTAATGCCCTAGGATAAATCCTAGTAAGTTGTGACACATTATCATTTTAATATATTATTGTTGATATACTTGGATAAATTTTTGTTGAGAAGTGTTGCATTGTGAGCAATATTTGCATTTTTCTCTTGAAAGATCTTTTTCTGGTTTTGGAAGGCTCCTTAGGATTTATAGAATGAATTGGGATGTTTTAAATTCCGCCCAGTTTTCTAGGAAAGTTTCCATAGAATTGATATTAAGTAGCAAATAGATCCAGGCAATTGCATCTATTGTTTTCTCTCTTTATTGACTTTAAATCTACTTCTGTCAAGAATGGGATACTGAAATATCCGTAATTGTGATTTATCTATTCTCCCTTTACTTCATGTATTTTGAAGCTGAGTTATTAAATTTGTAAACATTTAGAATTGTTATATCCTCTTTATTAACTGACATCTTTATTATAATGAAATTACTTTCCTGATGCCTGATATTCTTTGCTCTGAAGTCTGCTTTATCTGATATTAATGTGGCCACTCTGGCTTTCTTTTCATTAGTATTAGTCGGTTATTCTTTCAGTTTTTTAAATTTTAATCTTACCTGTGTCTTTATTCAAAATAGATTACTTATAGGAGAATATACATGGATTACTTTATATTACATAACAATCTGTTTTTAACTGGAGTGTTGAGGCAATTTACATTTAATGTCATTATTGATATGGCTAGGTTTCAATCTATCAAATTCTATTTGATTTTGAGTTGTCCATTTATTCTTCGATCTCTTTATTTTCTTTTGCTGCTTTCTTTCAATTACTTTTTATTACCACATTTTTGGCTTATTAGCTATAGTTCTGTATTTAGTGGTTTCTTTAGGATTTAGCATACACATCATTAAATTTATCAAAGTCTAACTTCAGGTAATATTACACTGCTTGACAAATACTATAAGAGCCCCTAGTATCTGTGCTATTTTTAAAGTTTATTTTATCACCACTTCTTTTATAAATCCCACAGAACGTTGTAATTATTTTTCATTTCAAAAGCCAATTTCTTGGGCCGGTGAAATAGCTCAGCGGCATAAGCGCCTGCCTGGCAAGCGCGAGGTCCTGAGGCTGACTCCCAGTACCCACATTAAAAAAAAAAAAAAGCCAATTTCTTAAGGAGATATAAACACAAAAAATACAAGTTATATATTTACTCCGTTACATTTTTGATGCTCTTCATTCTTTTATATTTTCATTTTTGTATCTGATATTTTTCTTCAGTCTGAAATTTCTTACAGAGCATGCTGCTTGTGACAAAATTTTTTTAATCTTTTATGTTTGAAAATGGCTTTGTTTTGCCTTCATTTCTGAAAAACTTTTCCTGTTACAGAAGTCTGGATAGATTTTTCTTCTCTTTTAATTTCAGTCCTCTAAATACGATGCTGCTCAGTCTTCTCACTTGCAGTGCTCCCAGCCAGGAGTTTTCTGGAATCTTCATGTTCTCTTCTTCTGTATCTGTACTTCCGTGGTTGTTCTTAAGATTTTCTCCATATCTGTGCCTTTAAACAATTTTTGTTGATGTCCTTTTACGACTCTCTGAATGTTCTGTTTGTAGTTAATTGCTCTTCTTGGTTCTTGTTAGCTTACAGCATCCATCAAATTTGGACATTTTTTATTAATTCATCAAATATATTTTTTTCTGCCACCCACTGCTTGTGATAACTCTAATTACATGTATTTAATATGCTGGAAGTTGTCACAAATCTCAGTGATGCGCTCCTACATTTTAAACGTTTCTTCTCTGTGCTTGATTTTTAGTATTTTTTATTGCTCCATCTTCAGGGTCACTAATCTTTTCATCTACAGTGTCTAATTCAATATTCATCTCATCCAGAGAATTTTCACCTCAGATAGTGTAGTTTTCTTGTCTAAATGTTCAATTTGGTCTCCATATCTCTATTTAATATTCTGAATCTTTCCTCTAACTTTTTGAGACATATGAAATACCCTTCTAACAGTTATTTTAGTCTTCTAGTCTGTCAATATCTGTATCACTTCTGGGTTGATTTTGATTAATTTTTTAAATTATGATTATATCTTCCACCGTTTTTACAGGAATCCTTGACTACTACTAATTGATTAGATGCTAAGCACTGTCCTACCTTACTGGGTACTTGGAATTGTTGTACTCTTATGAATAATCTTAAACTTTCCTCTTGGATGTTTGATCTTTTTGACTACTATTACCTTCAAAATTTATTAACCAGGACCAGAATAGCATTTTTGTTATTAACACAGGATTTTTCTGAGTATCCTAACTAAGGTCCCATAAATTATGTGATTCTCCATTTTGGCTTGAGAAAGAAAGTATTTCCAGATTTGTGTCTCCTTCCACTAACTGTATATAAGATACACACCAGTTAAATAAGCCTCTATGAACATGCAAGAACCATTTCTCTTTCTACACTTTTTTCATCTTATTTCTGATCACTGGAATCAGGCGGGCACATATATGGTATGGCTTCCTCTAAGCTTCGGTGTGGAATACAGGAAGCACAATATATATGTTACATTGTGAAATACTTCGAATTATACCTGTATATAAGGAAGAGGCAGACTAAGATATTTTGAAGAGGTCAGTTAAGTAAGAATTACTGATAGAAACCCTGTTACTCAGGGTAAAAACATGTCAAAAACAGATAAGGAGGCTATAAAATTCAACTGTATAACAAGCAAGATAGTGACAAAAAAATATATATATATGCATATATATAAAATATATATTTATAAAAATATATGAATATACATAATATATATTTATAAAATATATACATATAATATATATATAAATAAAATGTATATATAAATATATTATATATATAATATATATACATAAATATATATAATATATAACCAATCAATATATATGTGCCCAGGCCAGTGATAAAGCTCAGTGGCATAAGCGCCTGCCTGGCAAGTGCGAGGTCCTGAGTTCAACTCCCAGTACCCACATATTAAAATATATATATATATATATATATATATATATATATATATATACCCAATCTGTATTGTTAGCAAAAAAACCACAAAAGTTAAGACAATGAAATGGACATTGTTTAAAGCTCACACACCCTAAACTAAAAGTCCCAGTGATTCTGAAATAACCTCTTCCTCACCAATCAAGGCAATTTATCTGAAAGAGCTATGTTGTCGGGGTTTTTTGATCAAAGCTTATCACTTATTGAGCGCTGATTCTGTACCAGACAATATCTATGTACATCAGTTCTCATTTAATTCTCATATCAGGAATTCAGGAATGTGACCGTCTCTTAAAATATCCTATTTATTCTGTCCCTCCACGCTACAAAAACAGGATTAAATTTTACTTGTGTGACTTAGTTCACAAAATACACTTTTATCCCATTGAAGATCTCATTTTTATTTATCCCATCCTTTTTGATAACTGGGGAGTTCTGTTAAAAAGATCTAATATCTTTGAATATCATGTATTCTGTGCCAGGCACTATACTATTACCATTTAAATCTCACAACAATAAAGGCTGAGCTACTAGACACACACTATCTGGGTAGAAACAGGAATCGGAGAGGACAATCATGTTTCCAATGTCACACGGATTTTGACTGGACCCCATGTTCCTAAAACACAACAAATAACACTTAGTGGATGCTTACCATGGGGGGAGGCACACTGCTTACTATGTGTAAGCACATTATTGCTTTTAATCCCCCGAAATAGGTGTTATTTAGGAATTTGTAATGCTGGAGTTTTCTGAAATACATGACATATTTTATGTAACTTCCATCCACAAAAATTTATTTAACTACTTTCAACTATATTTCATTGTACAGTATTTAATGTGTATGTTTATGTAGTAGCTTTGCCTAGTTTCCAACCATTTAACCTCTAATATCTTCTGACCTGATACTGAAATAGGAAAACCGGAAAATATTTGGGGATTTACACAAACATACAGTATTTGAATATTTTCATTTTACATTGAAGGTTTTTTTTTTTTTGAGTTAAGTGAATAAAGCAAAAACAAAGATACACACACTGAATAAATGAACATACTTAGAGCTTACATTCAAAGGAAAATGAAAAATCAGTGCAATGGGCTGTCAAAATACTTGATCCTATTCTGCAGATTGAGACAGGCTTAAACCACAGTCTGAGAAGGGGAAGCCTAACTTTTCCCAGATGGATCAAATGAATTAATTTTTTTTCCTGAAGTAAGCCTTTCCTTTATACTACAAACACCCCCTCTCCTTGGTGAGCAGTGCCTTTCCCCTTCTATTGTTCTGCGTTCTTTTCTTTCCTCTTCCTTCAACTTCCCACTGGCTGATTTTCTTCTCTCTTTTCTTTCCCTTGTCTTCTTAATAGCATTCAAGATAAGGATGTCATCTGAGCTAGTGCCAAAAAGTTAAGTTCCAACAGATCTTCTGGTATTTTTAAGATGCCCATTTAAGGCTACGTTTAGCTCAGAGAGCGCAAGGTTATAAAATATTCTTCTCAGCCTCACGAGTGATGTGCGTGTGTGTACACTTGCGTGTGCATGCGAGTTTGGCATTTGCAATCTGTAATTCCTTGCAGTTTTCATTTTACTATATCTCAGAGTGCAAAGAAAGAGGAGACATTTTATTTCTATAAAACTATTGGCTTAATGACTCTGGTAATTGGTAATTAATTATAGAGTTTAAATAATGTTAGCCTAAGAATCAGTCATAATACATCTCACAATATCAATACAGGAATTAGTCTCATACTGTCTTTTTGTCTTTAAATGAGCTATATTTCTTTCACTCTACACTTGTTTGACTGCAGAAGATGGTCTAATTTACCACTAGTCAGGAAGCAGATCTCAGCTATTTGTTCCTATTCCTATGATGGTATTTACTGCATCCTCTTTAAAGTAGATGACTAGAGCTGGTCTTTGACAATTTGCTTCTCATTAACAGGAAGTATATATACTTCAGTACAAATGCTCAAGTTCCAAGTATTTAATTTAATAATAAACACTTACCAAATATTGGGTGAACAAATATTCCATATCTATAAGTAAAATTTTTTTACTCTCCTGTATACTCTAATGATTATAAGGGCAAATAGAAATAAAATATAAAAGCACTACCAAAAAGCACTACAGATATTCATAAGATTTGGGAATGGGAAATGGATTTCTAAACATAATGCCAAAAGGTAAAAAAATCATTTAAATAGTCTTTCTAGAAAGAAAAGAGCAGAACATATTAAATTTTCTAAATTTTCATATATCAATGACTCAGCGATTACATTTCTAGAATATATTCTAAGAATATAATCCAGGACACAGATTTTGCTACAGAGATTTTAATCGCACATAGCTAAACTACAGACAAAAACACAAACAAAACCAGGAAACCTGGAAGTAACGTTAAATGTCAAATAGTAAGAAATACAATTAGCGCAGAGAGCTACGACACGGTAACTAAATCTAAGGCCTTGAAGAAGACTGCTCGCTACCCTACTTCTCCTTTCATGCCCTCCGTGCTACTCATTTGACCTGGGCAAAGCTTCTTCCTCCACGAGACTTCAAGGATATCTTTATAAACACAGTGGTGTGGTAAAGATCGACGGTGCCTTGCTCTCATTTTCACAGTGTGCACTGCAACCATTACAATCCACAACATATTTTACCACACTAAAAGGAGAAGGAAGATTTGTTCCATGATACAGAAGAGTGGAGTTGAATAAAAATGGGAAGATCACATTCTTTGTGAACACTATTATTTGCAGTAGAATACAAAAAGACACAAAGTATATTTCCAAAATGTTAATCATAATTAAGTCTGAGTGGAGAAATTGTGCATAATTGGATTTTCTTCTTTTATCTTCTTTTATTTTCTAAGTATTTTATAATAAGCATGTATTACTTTTAAATAATAAAATTACAATGGAAAGGTTTTTTTAGTAAAAAATATTGTTTACACATTTCTTGAAAGTATTAAATTTACTGTATACTGAAGTCTGCATAATACCAGCTTGTTCTCTTTATCATACTTCTCTGTATTCCCAGTCACACAGTTAATTTGTTATGTCACTAGAATGTCCCTGGGCTATACAACCCAAATTTATTCTGTATACTTTATAATAAGTTTAAAGTTGATGGATTAAATATTTATTAACCACAAGTTTATTTCTGAACAAACTTGGGTCTGGTCTACATAGTTCCCAGAATTTAGGAAAAATCCCAATTTGCCTATCCCTATACCTGTTCTTGGAGAATCTGAGTGTAGTCAGAATAGGGTCAGCAGCTGTCACAGTTATTTACCTCCTGAAATGTGGGTGGGCAAACAAAAATGTGTAGAATAATTTATACCCAAGTGCTGGGCGTGGTGGTGCACACCTATAATCCCAGCACTTGGGAAGCTGAGGCAGGAAGATTGATGCAAGTTTGAGGCCAGCCTGGGCTACAAAGTGAGTTCAAGGCCAGACTGAACTGCATAGCAAAACTCTGTCTCAAAAACACAAAAATAAATGAATAAATAAATTTATTTATTTATATTTACTCAAGTGGTAGACTGTGTTTGCTTTCTTTCAGAGAAGTTGTCATCATGTTCCCACTGAATTAGACAACAGAGGATGTGCTATATCACCACTAGATGCCCAGCCTTGCACAGTGGAATAATGATGCAGAGTTCCAACGATTAAGACTCTGGTGATAAACTGTCGTGTGACTGGGTGAGTGAGGGCTCTACGAGGAGAGGTCTCCAGGAGAGACCCAGAAATTCCCTCTCAGCGTGCTTTTAGGCACTGAATTCACCCAACTCTCTCCACAACTGGATTTTATGCCCACAATAGATAATCAATCCTTCCATTGTCATTTCAAGCGAAGGCTAGAAATAGGTTTTATAAACTCTAACATTTGAAACTGGATCTCACAATTGTTTTCACTGCACATGCAGATTAAGAAAGGAAATTTTCTTGAAGATTAAAAAAGTAATTTTCTAGTCCTCTTTTTTTAAGGTACTTTTCATTGAAAATGTACATTTTAAAAGAAATGTCACTAGGTATTCAGGTTACTTGAAATTTATACACTTTTCTAAGGAAGACATAAACATGATAAAAATTTGTAGCATAATTTATATGTTAACTAGGAGGGTCATGATATATTTCTAACGGATGTTCTTTATAAAAGCTTCAAGGAAAATTGAATTATGAAATAAGAATCCAACCACCATTTAACTCAAAAAAGGCTGAAAGAGGAACTCTGGGCAGGCCATACTGGTGATCAGGTAGTCATTTTATTTTATCTAGAAATCCCTTAGGTAAGCTCACTTATTGCCGCCCTCCTTCTCCAAGTATCTGTTGATACATACTAAAGTATACTTTAAGTATTAGGACAAAATTAAATCTAGTTACATAATTCTGATTCTACTTCTGTTTATTCTCAGGTATATATTAAGTGTATTTTTTTTTTCAAATGCCATCTGTTTGGAGAAAGAAACAAGAAGAACTAAATACCTTCATGTGCTTGGGACAGAGCTGATCTGTCTGCATTTTACAATCAGCATGCAGCCACAAGAACTTTTTTTTTTTTTTATGCTAAGCATAAAAGGTCATTGTGCATATCAGCAAGAGTGAGAAGAGAACTGCAAAGAGTTTCAGCTTACCCAGATCCAAGACTCAAGTTAAATACCGTAATCATGCCAGTCATTAGTTACCGCTCGGTCTCTGTCTCCAGTCCGGAAACCGGTCTGCCAGAACCCAGATAAAGCAGCCATGCTTTATCATAAAACTATCCCAAGAGGCCAGTTTAGAGGAAAATTACATGCAATTCTACTTGAAGGAGGGAAAATACCCCTAATTTTACAAAGCTCTTTTTTTCTTAGATAATAAAGAACAAGTATTTTGAAATTCAGTAATTAAAAAAATAATAGCATGAATGTTAACATGATACATGAGTATATTCACTAACCTCCACATAATTATTTCTTCTGTATTTATGTAGATATAATATTTATTAAGAAGAATTAAGAACTATATTTTGGTAGAATTATCTATCATGCATTTCAAAAATTCAAACAAATCTGTCTCTTAAAAACATTAAAGGGGGGGCCGGTGAGATGGCTCAGCGGTTTAAGCGCCTGCCTTGCAAGCGCGAGGGCCCGAGTTCGACTCCCGGAACCCACATACAAAAAAGGGGCCGGTGATATCGCTCAGCGGCACGGGCGCCTGCTGGCGCACGAGGTCCTGAGGTCGACCCCCCGGTACCCACAAAAAAAAAAAAAAAAAAAAAAAAAAAAAAAAAAAAAAAAAAACATTAAAGGGCCGGTGAGATGGCTCAGCGGCATAAGCGCCTGCCTGGCAAGCGCGAGGGCCCGAGTTCGACTCCCGGATCCCACATACGAAAAAAGGGCCGGTGATATCGCTCAGTGGCACGGGCGCCTGCTGGCGCGCGAGGTCCTGAGGTCGACCCCCGGTACCCACAAAAAAAAAAAAAAAAAACATTAAAGTTCATGGTTGCGATATAAGAGTAGAAATTATTAACTACTTCTTTGGAAGAAATGAAGTTTTAGAACTTTCAGCTGAAGGTCAGTAATTAAAAGATTTAAGAAACAAACCCATGTTTTAAAATATATCCTTAAAATTGATTCATTCAAAAATAAATTTTATAATTTTCTTCTGAAAACATGCTACTGTACATGTAAAATGTACGTAAGCCTTTATTGAATTCCCATAAATTTAGTAAAGACTAACAAACCTAATGAATGAATAACTGTTGAAGAATAATGATGTAATGCCTGGAAACCTCTGAATTGAAACTACACGCCCAACCCCTTTGCCAATGAGGAATTCAACTTGAAATCTGCTTCAGGATAAAAGAGCTGCAAAGTTTATAAGACTTCAAGAAAAAAGAATATTATCTCCACCAGTTATGATTATGTTTGAAATTTTAGATTTAACTATGCTTCATTCTATGGCATTGAAATAAACCTAACATCATCTAGGAAATTTGTGTTATTCCACTCTAAACGATTTATCTTTTTATGCTAACATTTCCCAATTATATTTTCTTCCTCAAATAGAACCATCTGGTAAAGACTTTAAAATTCATCCTAAGCATAACTATAAACTATAGTTAAACTATAAAATTAATTACATTTGTGGAATGTACTTAAGTCCTAAAAATCTCAATTACATTAAGAGTAATATAAATCTTGATGTGTATACATACAAGCATATGTTAAAAGACTGCATGTCGGGCCAGTGAGATGGCTCAGCGGCATAAGCGCCTGCCTTGCAAGCGCGAGGGCCCGAGTTCAACTCCCGGATCCCACATACGAAAAAAGGGCCGGTGATATCACTCAGCGGCACAGGTGCCTGTTGGCGTGCGAGGTCCTGAGGTCGACCCCCGGTACCCACAAAAAAAAAAAAAAAAAAAAAAGACTGCATGTATCTTGCTTTTCAAACTTCACCAATTAAGTGTAATTTCTCAATTACTTACCAAGTTTTAACCAACTGAATATCAAGATTTTGTCAGAGTAATAAGCATAGTTTTTTAAATATAAGGTTTCAGTGCAATTTAAGGCCTCTGTACATTTATGTAAGCCATCATCACTATTTACTTGTAATATTCACTGATATAACTCCATATAAACTAGTTTCACAATAAAGTGCTATGGATGCTATGACAAGCTGTGGGAAAATATATTTGAAGATATATGTAATAATGAATACTTACATACCACTTTCAGTTTAAAATTATTTTTATTGTATGGTTTAGTGCTAACAGTTATTACATTATAAAGTATAATTTCTTTGAATGGCAATGCAACATTTTTTGGGATATAATTCCCTTTTTTTTTTTTTTTTTTTTTGTGGGTACCGGGGGTAGAACTCAGGACTTCAAACGCCAGCAGGCGCCCGTGCCGCTGAGCGATATCACCGGCCCTTTTTTTCGTATGTGGGTGCCGGGAGTCGAACTCAGGACCTTGCGCTTGCCAGGCAGGCGCTTATGCTGCTGAGCTATCTCACTGGCCCCATGGGACATAATTCTTAAGTCACTTAGCAGATCATGGCTGGAAACTTTTCAGCAGCCTACAGTCATGAGTTTAAGCGCTACTGAATTCATGGTAAGCTGGTTTCATACTGGCTTGCCTGACCGTTTACATAGATAAAATGAACAATGCTGGCTGGAGCATTCACTCCTCCAACCCTTCTGTCCTGGTAAAAGGAAGCTCTACTGAGTGTGGATATTCAACCCCCTTTCCCCAGTGGCTCTGGAGAAGTTTATATCAGCATCTGTTGCAAGGACTGGTTCTGATAAGTCTACATCAAATGTGTTAATATTACCTCTTGCTACAGACTAATTAAAAAAAAAAACCAAAGCTCAAGTATATCAGCAGATATCTCTGGAGGGTATTATTGGCCATGGCTGGAGGAAAGCCTTTCTATCTACAGATGGGAACAAGTAGCACTTTGTCTAAGTAATTGCTGAAAGCCATTTTAAAACCACAAAACTTCAGGGTTGGGAAAAACTGAAACAGAGGAGAGGAAAACCAAGAGAAATATAGTAACAGAACCTTGATCACATTTTTCCTTTTTTATTATAGAATGTTACACATTTCCTTATTGTGCAGGGCAATTTGTATCAGATTTTGGAAGTTTTGTAGCCAAGGACAAGTGACACAGTTTTTTTCTAACAGAAGCAGTAATCCCAACAATGACTCTAATATGAATTAAGCATACTCTTAGAATTTGTGGTCAGTCACTTCTAATCACCTTAAGGTAAAGTCCTGAGCTGGCTTCTCCAATGGAGGTCACTTTAGTGTAAAAAACTGAGATGCGCTTGCTGCTATTATGTTCCACAATCTTACCATGCAAGGTACAAATATGACCAGAGAACAGGAAAAATATCATTTCATTTGATTTATACATATTTAAAATTAAAAAAAGACTTCTTCCAAATAAGTTTCTCATTTTTCTTTTCTTACCTCTTTCACATTGTGGACCAGTGAAGCCATAAACACAAGCACAGCGGTTGGGTCCAATGCAACGCCCACCATTTTGGCATCCGTTTTCACAGACAGCTGCACACAAAACACAAAGAAACAGCTCTTTATACAATAAACTTCCAAGCACAAAAGTGTTTTGTGGTGGTGCTGCCAGTAAGAGATCTTACATTAAATACATCTCTACAACACAAGTTACAACTGTCATCACGCATTTAAGTAAGTACATTTAATTGCATATTAAGAGAAAAGCCTGCACAATTCATGGAAATCACACTGTTGAGCAAGCCTTGGGTAAAAAGTTATTTTGTTTGTTAAATCATCTACACAGGGATGGGATGGTTCTAACCACAGGGACGGAGGGTCACTATTCAAACCTCTATTTCTTTTTTTTTTATAAATCAATATATGTTTGCCATACGTAACAGTTTCATTGGTTTGAGGAAACCGGTACATGTATGTAATATACCTTGGTTATTTTCAATCCATTTGACCTCCCCACCTCACCCCTCCGCCACCTTTTCCCCATATCCAAAAAGTGCCTTTTCTTCAACCTCTATTTCTCTTCTACTGGCCTTATTATCTGTCTTCTCATGGGTAAGAAGTGAACAAAATATGAGCAACAGAAGGATACAGGAAGCAGATTCCATTTAGCAAGGAAGGAAAAAGGATGGGGAAATGTTACATGGAAAAATAAAGAGGGTATGGCAATAAAGGGGCAAAAGCAAAAATCAGAGAAATAAGCCCGAGAGGGGAAAAATAGAAAGCAGGAAAGTCAAAACTAACATGAAAAGTAGGAGAAAATACCATCGACTTTAGTCACAAAATGTCAAGAGTACTGCCAAGTAATCAGTGTGTAGATACTGGGTGAATATCACAGAAAAAAGGACAGGGGAAAAAAAACTGCGTCTACACCAGTTTTTTAAAATTTATTTCTTCATATAAAATTAGCCCACAGTTCAAATTATTTCAAGTACAGTGGTCCCCTGGTATCTACGGGGGACTGAATCTAGAACCCCTGTGGATACCAAAATTCATAGATGTCCAAGATCTTACATAAAATGTCATAGTATTTGCATAAAATCTACACAATACTCCCATACTACTTTAAATCGCCTACTTCTTATAACACATAATGTAAAGCGCATGCTATGAAAAGAGTTTTCTACTGTATGTTCAAGGAATAGGGACAAGGGAAAAGATGACTGTACATACTCAGTACAGGCACAGTTTTTTTCAAATGTTTTTGATCAGTGGTTTGTTTAAATCCACAGATCCATAACCTGGGGAGATGAAGGGCCAACCGTAACGACAGATACACAAAACAACACTCTCTCGGGGAAGGTCACAGAGGCAGAACGAAACCCTCTGTCCCTTCTCGCCCACCACGCTGCCCTGCCGTGTTAGCTCAGTGCAGCAGCCAGGACCTGGCCAAGTGTCCCAGGAGATCAGAGCCCAGCATCCTTGAAGGGCGAGCACTCCCACCTCCACCCCGGGACTGCCGAGTTCAGAATTCTCTCCTCCCCAAGAGGAAATCCTAGCACCAAGAGCTGGTCTCCCGACTCACTCACCCTGGAGAAATGAAACAATGCCCTCACAGACGAAGGAAGGGCATATGTCTTAAGATTTGTGTCCCCAAAATAGAGCATAAGGACCTTCATTATCTCATATGAAAGGAAAGTGAGGGAGAAAAAGACATTTATGTGCACTTTAAGTGAGGCACACCTTAAATATAAAAAGGTCAATAAGTGGACTGACGTCTAAAAAACGGAGTAGCACCACCACTTTTTTTTTTAATCACGGCTGTTGAACTGGAATACCCATCATCATCCAGAGAGCATGGAGTATTTTCCATTCTGCTGATGACAATGACACCCAGACACAGCGGGAAACAAAGATATCCTCATCCTAAAGCATCGCTTCGTTGATGGCCTTGCGATTCCTTGTCTATGGCCATTCTTTATCACAAGCGTGATTCTGTTTTTGCATAGTTCATCCCCCAAGAACCACATTCTGCTTCTCCACCTGTCCCCAGCAGAGCTCTGCGTAGCACCCACCACTGTCATGCAACACGGGGGCAGGGAGAACAGAGGAGTAAATACAGAGGATCGGGAAAGGCCATGAGGGCGGGGAGGAAGATGGGGGTGGACAGGAATATTAACAAAGGACAAAAGTACTGTGCCATTCCACTGAAAGAACTGCCAGAATTTAAGAATTCTAACTGTTCAGCAGATACTCTGTGTAACTCCACAGAAATACTTGCCTGGACTTGAGGATTCTAACTGTTCAACAGATATCCTTCAACTAATCAAATACAATTAATAAAGATGTGAAGAATGTTCTTTAAATGTTATCGAGCTGCAAGAAATGTAAATGAAAGTCACTTTCCCAGACATGTTCTTTCATCACTATACTGGCCTTTAAAAAGACACAGATGTGGAAAAGCAGTCACCTGCCCCCGTCTGGGACACTCCCTTGGGTAAGTGGAAGAAAGGCTGGCTTCTCTCAGGGTTTTCCAAAACAAAGCTCCCAGAGCCCAGAAGACGACAGGGCTGGACAAACCCTAGTCTTCTCATAGAAAGAGCTGATCCATTACAAGTGAAAGCGAATCCAATCTGTCTAGACTATCCATTCTTCCCTTCTCAATAAATTCATTTTGAGGGCTGGAAAATAGTTATTGTTATAAAAATATTCAAGTTGAGGGAGCAGTGGCACATGCTATTCAGCAGGCTGAGGTGAGATGATTGCCAAGTTCCAGGCCTGCCTGGGCAATTCAGGGAGACCCTGCCTCAAAAAACAAGGCCGGGGATGTAGCTCAGGAGTGGAGTGCTCCTGGGATCAATTCACAATACCAAACAAACAGACAATGACAAAAAAATAAGCTAAATAAGTTTGCTGTCAATCAGTATTTTTTAAATTTCTCATTTTTAATTTCTAATACTCTAAATACTAATAGGAGTCTTGTGAACAGAAAGATCGAGACTTGCTAATACAGCCATTCACTTATATTCCTATCACTCATGAGAGGGAGCTCTCCTGGGACAGAGCCAGAATTTGTTTGCCTTTGAATCCCCCCATCACTATTCCATATGCTGCAGGAACTCAACAAAATTTCAGAGCACTTTTTTCACTGGCGGATGGATGGATGGATGGATGGATGGATGGATGGATGGCAGAGAGAGGTAGGGAACAGATGAGCTCTGCTCTACTATTCCCAGCTGCCTAACCAACCACAGCATCTTTCTGGGTCTCAGCTTCCCTAACTGTAAAACAGAGTTAATCATCCCTACCCCAGTAGTGTGAGGATTAAATGAAATGATGTATAAAGTAAAAGGCACAGCGGCTATGCATTATAGGTTTTTTACATTCTTAATTCCTTTTATTTTTAAACTACAAACTATTTGTATGGGAAAGGGAGACTAGTTCTCTAGGATCCAAAGGTTATACTGAAAAGCAGCAGTAAAAGAAGAGGGGCAGGAAATACAGACAGAAGTATAAACAAAAGACAAAGAAGGGCTGGGGATATAGCTCAGCGGCACAAGTGCCTGCCTAGCAAGTGCAAGGTCCTGAGTTCGATTCCCGGTACCAAAAAAAAAAAGACAAAGGAGATGAATTTCCATCTTTTGAATGAGTCATGGTGAAAAATACTTTATAAAATATTTTTGTTAACAAGACATAATGGAAAGAGTAACTTATATTTCAATTAGAGTTGGAAAGAAACTTGAATATGCCTACATTTCCACCATGGAAGGAATGCTGGCCACTCAGGAAGATAAAAATGTTTACACCTCAGCCAAAACAAAACACAAAAAAGTTTACACCTAGCTACATAGCTCAGAGGTGAAGTGAAAGGCAGGGAAGAAGAAGACATACTATAGATGGAAATACGACCTGGTTTCATAGCTGCCATTACTACCTGAGGTGGGGAAGTGCACTGTTTGACATTAGTTGCTTTCCTTAGAGCTAGGACAAAATACCCAACACCCACAATTTAAAGGAGGAGACGTTTATTTGGGCTCATAGAGGTTTATTTGGGTTTTTAGAGGTTTCCAGTCCATGGTAGGCTGGCTCCAAAACAGAAACAGCATGGTAGAAGGGCCTGCCAAGGAGCAAAGCTGCTCATGTCAGGACAGCCAGGAAGCAGAGAGAATAGCAAGAGCCAGGAAGGGAGGAAAACTCTTCCAGGTCATCCCCCAGTAACAATCCTCTCCCAATCAGGCTCTGCCTCCCAATGAGTACAACATCCCCACAATCCAACCACCTTCCAAAAGCCCCATCTCTGGAGCCCATGAGAGTTCTGGGGACCTTCTGAATCTAAACCATAATAATATAATGGACAACACATTTTTATTAGACAGTCTCCTGTACTGCTCTTTAGAGCACAGACATTTGACATCAGTCAAGTTTGAAATTGTAGTCATGATTTCTACTAAAACATATCAGATAAAAATAGCATTCTAAACCAGACGAAAATGTTAAGAGATGAAAAAGCCTATTTCATCAGCACAGGACAGTACTGATCTTAACCACTGGTGCAGCCTTCCTTTCCCTTCAGGCTTCCACACTCACCCCATTTTCCTCCTGTCCTATTGTCTACTCTTCTTCACTCCTCTGCTGGCTTTCTTCCTCTTCTCCACCCCAAATTTGGGCTGAGTCAGGACTCTGGCCTCGACCCTCTTCACTTCTCTGTCTACAACTTCCTAGTGCTCCTCCTCTAGGCCTGTGATTAAATATTATCTATATAAAATTTCAGTGTATATGCTTCCGAAGCTATTTCTCTGACATCTGCCCTAAGCTCTCAGTTCTCAGATATTTCCACTTCTCCAACAAACATATGCAAAACTAAACTGCTTTCCGCCCACCAACCCCTACCCAACTCATTCCTCACTCAGTCCTTCCCATTTTAGGAGATGACCATGATCATTCAGGGAGGCTCCACTAAAATCCTCCAGCCGTCACTTTTGATCTTTGCTTTTTTCCTTTTTATCCATGACACCCAGTTCATCAGTGCGCGAGGTCTTCCATAGACTCTATTTCCAAAACACAAGCTAAACTCACCCACAGACCCCATCTTCGTGATCACACCTGCAGTGCCATCAGCACCACCGCGGCAGCCTCCCAACTGGCCCTTTTGTCTGTTCCTTGTCCTCCCACAATCCAGCAGTCCAAGTGACTTCAAATAATGTCAATGAGATCACATCAAGTGAGTGCTCAAAATGCTCCCAAGTCTTCTATCATATTTAAGATAGAGACAGGATTTCTTTCCTGACCTGTAAGGCCCTACACTTCCTCTCCAAACTCACCTCCTACCTCATCTCTTTTCCCTTTATTCCAGCCACAGAGATTTTCCTGTGGTGTCCAAAACACATGCGATCTGTTTTCTGCCATGGGTCTTCTGAATCTGTTTTTCCCTCTGCCTAGAAAACATCTCCCATGGAACTAAAAGCACAGCCTCGGATCTGCGTGCAGACGTCACCTTCCCAGAGACGGATGATGTGAAACCGCAGAGAGCTGCTAGGCCTTAATCAGACTCTTTTCCCCTTGTCCTGCTTTCTTCTTACCCTCAACCTGCTCATTACCCACATCTGCATCAGCTGTTTCCCTTTTCACTCACTCATCAATTACTGTATCTTCCCTACCAGAAGGTAAACTCCGCGTGGTCAGGTTGTGCGTGTTCACTGACGCACCCCAGCACTCAGGAATGGCACAGGATGGTTACTCAGCAGCATTAAATGAAATGAGAGAATACTTTCTAAAGAATGCCGTCCACCTCTCTGAGCAAGCAGCTAAGCACTTTCGATTTATAATTCTCAATTTTAGCAAACGTCACATTTCCAAGGCTTTTCTGGATCCGCAAGCTGAAAACTGTCATTTCCTCCCTCAGTCTCAATACTCTAACACTTTCTATGGAAGACAACATAAACAGTGTCTTCCTTAAATCGCCGATTGGCCTGCCATTTACTAGTTGTCACACCACCACCTTATTTGCTAATGAACTTTGTTAGCTAGATATTTTTGCTTGCATCATATATCCCATTGACCCTGAAATAAAGATTAGAGAAGGAAGGCTTCACCTCGTGAGACGTCAGAGAAAACCATTCAGGTATGTGCAGGTTTCCTGCCCCACTGCCTTTCATATTCACCTGACTGGAGAGTGTGACACAGGGGCAGAAGGACATAAAAGCACTCTTCCAGAAGGAAAGTGCTTTCCATCCCCAGCTGTCCATTTCTGTATGAGCAGTAGGGAAGGGACGCACCTACCAGAGCTTGCTCTGCACAGCCTTCAGGAAATACACAGACACACTGATGCCCAAGACAGCTGGAGCAACTGAACCCAGGCCAGCTTCAGAGAGACTTGAGAACTACTGAGGAAGATCGGCTGAGACAAGGCTCTGTCCCCTGTGATCCTGGAGTAATCATCATTTTCTCCCCAACAAAGCAAAAGGTGAATTTCAACAAAGATAATGGTTTCTCCTCTCTGGCTACTGAACTCCAAAACAGTTGTAACTGCATCTCCTAATACTCTTGTAGTGCATAAAAAGGTATAAATCTGCCTCCTTATCAATATTGTGTTCATCATAGACTTTTGCTTTTTTTTTCAGACTATAAAATACTCAAATATAAAAAGAAAATATGAAGAAAAAGTATCGTTCATGAAAAAAACCTTTGCTATGATTTTCTGTCCTGCTGCTCCCTAGTTCTTTCTGCTCTCTTGCCTACACCCTGGGCTAGAGGCGCTTTTACCCTGGACCCTCTGATTCTTGCTAGAAAATTAGCCTCAGTTCACTGTACTCTCTCATATACCTTAACACTCTATTTCCCAAGCTTCAGTCAGTCTCACACCACCCTGGTAGCTTCTGTCACACCCGAGGACCACCCTCGCAAGGGTTCTGCAAACTACGGTCCAAAGGCCAGATCTGGCTCTGTTTTTGTACCGCTCCTGAGCTAAGAGGGGTTCTTCCATTTTTGTTGAAAAATCAAAATAATAATATTCCATGACCATTGAAAACTGAAATTCAAATTTCAGAGTTTATAAAGTGTCTCAGCGATGAAGTTTTGTTGAAACAAGCCCAAGTCCTTTCATTTATATGTTGTCTATGGTCACTGCTGTACAATGGAAGAGTTCAGTATTTGCAACAGAGGAAGCAAAGTCTAAAACATACTTTCTGCCCTTTATAGAAAAAATTAGCCTACTACTAACCTTAGCAGAATATTTTCCTTGAAATTGACCCATCTATTTTACTTAAAATTATTTGGAAAGAAAACTTTATAACACTTATAAATGGAAAGCTATGATAATGCTAAGCAGACTACGATCTAAAAAATAACTATGACCACCACCCAGGGCAACACTTCACACCCAGAATTATATAATCCAGCAACTCCTTTTCTGAGTATAGATCCAAAAGAATTGAAAGCAGGAACTCAAACAGGTATTTGTAAACCCATGTTTATAGCATTCTTACTCGTAATAGTCAAAAGGTCAAAGCAGCTCAAACGTCCACCAACAGATGAATGGGAAAAAAAAATGCAATGTATACAATGAAATATTATTCAGCTTTTAATGTAAGGAATTCTGGTAGATGCTACCACATGGATAAAACTTAAACACATTATAGTAAGTTAAATAAGCCAGTCACGAAAGGATAAATACCATATAATTTTACGAAGTACTGAAAGTAGTTAAATTTATGGAGGCAGAAAGAATGATGGATTCCAAAAGCTGGGGTGAAAGGGAAATAAGAGATTATTGTTTAATTGGTATAGAGTTTCAGCTTCACAACATGAGAAAAATGCTGAAGACAGACAGTGCTGATGGTTGTACAATAAGTCTGGAGGTTCTTAATGCCCCTAAACTATACACTTAAAATAGTTAAAATAGTAAATTTTATGTTAAGTATATTTTACCACAATTAAGAAAAAGTTAAAATTGCAACAAAAATAAAATAATGTTAACTAAAAACAAGCTAGATATTCTTTGTGCAGCTAACATCTGTTTTCTCCATGTTGAAAAGGGGAATCAGCAGCTCTCAGGGAAACCTTGAACATTCACGTCACACCCAAACTCTGCGTTTAATAAAGTGCAAAGGAAGTGAAAAGGGCCCATCTTACTACATGCGGTTCAACTTCTTTAACGTTATATCATTCTACACGTCTGAACGCAAAAATATGTGAATTCTCATACAGGTCTTACGATTTGGGAAACACTAGCCAAAAGTATTCCTTGGTGATATACCACAATCCAGGAGCAATAATCCTTACATTCTTGTTAAAAAAGTTGTTTCTTGGTTAGATATTGGAGAATATAAGAGCTTTCCTAGATTAAAGCTCTTTTTTTGTTTTGTTTTGTTTTTGAGAGAGGGTCTTGCTCTGTAGTGTAGGCTGGCCTTGAACTTGCTTGTGTAGCCCAGGCTGGCCTCAAACTCATGGCAATCTTCCTGCCTCAGTCTCCTGAGTGCTGGGATTACAAGTGTGTACCACCATGCCCAGATAAAGTTCCCTCTTTCATACTGATATCTCATTTTAAAAAATCATTTCATTGGAACAAAGGATAATTTATGAGATTTGCTCTCCTGGGGTTAATTTTTGAAATATCTTTAAAAAAAAAAGTACATGGTGAGGGAAAGAGCAAGACAGTCTTCCAGCAAACTTCTTTAGGAAAGTGTACATGTTTTATACAACTTGATAAAAAAAAAAACAAGGAAATACCTGCAGTATGTGTCAAATTTGATAAAGCACTAGTAGTAATCAACAACACTAATACTCCAAAGCATAAAAATTCTAAGAGAAATATTTAATAGGTTAAAAATTAGAAATCCACTTGTATGTCTTACTCTATACAACTATTTCTTCAAAGGCTTTCTAAGACCTTAAATTGTAACTTAATATGAAATACCCACGAAATCAAATTATTTTAACAAAGTCAATTCCAAGGCGTCTTACGTTGTCCACAGTAAGTTCCAATATATCCCTTCTGGCACTGGCAGTGGTCATCTGCACAGGTCCCACCATTCATGCATCGCACGCTGCACTGCTGAACTGCAAAGAACAGCAACAAAAAAACAGAAACATCAGTCACCAAGGTTATAGTACCTATAAAATTATAAAGTACCTATCCAACTTACTGATAAATATATTCTACAGAAATAAATATTATGACCCAATAATCCTTATTTGTCCTAAGTGCACACATGGACATACCTGTTACAGATGTTATTTAGTTAAAATAGAGTACATCCTCAGCGTTAAAGGAAATCACTAGAAGGGGACAAGTGGTACTGCAGTACTGTACAGAGCCTGGCGTGAGGGGGCACTTGTATGCATTCAGAGTTCAGGGCTGAGTGCCTGCAACCATGATGGAGTGGGCTTTGATCTTCATGGAGCCTGCATTCCATTAGGGAGACAGATGAAATAATATGGCCGGCAAACAATACCACGAAGTAATTATAGATTGTGGTAAACTAAGAAAACTGGTGTGAAAGAAAATAGCCTAGAGTCGAGGAGAGACTTAGATACAGGAACCAGACAAGACTGCTCAGACTTGACCCTTGAGCTGAGTGAGTCTAGGAAGATGAAAATCAGCCAGGCATGGGAAGTACCAGTGAGGAACTTCAGAGGGGGCAGAACCAGCCTTCAAAAGACCATAGGTTGGTAAACAGTTTCCTCTGAAGAGCTGAAATTCTGTATGGTGAAAGAAGGGGCAGATGAGGAAGCCATCTTGGAGAGCCAAGGAGACTCTTATGTAAATGAGTTCATCCAAGGAGGAAAGAATTCTTAGAACTAAAGTAATACAATCAAAGAATTATTCATAAAGAATTACTTCAGTGGATCCTGGCTTTTCTACTGCATGGACATACTCCTAGAATAGAATTAAAGCCCTTTTCTTACCCAAAACCATTATCCATTTGAGGCAAAAAGTAAGCAGCCAAATGTTATTACTCCAAAAATTACTACAGACCTAGTTTGTGAGGAAAATAAAGAGCTTTATATTTTCTTTGAAAAGGACATTTAGCATTTACTCAAAAGCTTAAGAAACATGCAGTACACAAAGCCATATAAAAGAAACATACTTGATTTTGCTCCACAAGTTGGTGATATTTGGCCACTGGAACAAGTACACATGTTAGGTCGGGAACAAAATCCATCTCCACAACTATTTCTACAAATTGCTGTAGAAAGCACAATAGAAAACTGAGTAAATAACTACATAATAAATGAACAGTTCACAAAATAAGAAAGCCGTATTTTAAAAACATAAAGCCCAAAAATTAAGATACAAAATATGTGATGTAATATGTCAACTTTAGCCACATAATGAAATTACCTATTGTAGATATGGGAATAAGTTCTACGAGTACCCTTATGACAATGTAAAAACAAATGAAACTATGTCAAATTGTGTAATACTAAACCTTTAACTCCCCTATCAATGCGAGTTGCTTTTTTCATTCAAGACGGAGAATTTAAATGAAGAATTCACCAAGAATTCAGCCTTGACCTAGGGAGCTGGAAACCCAGAGATCCTGCGCACCCTTACAAAAAGCAGCCTCCTGTGTAAAGGACCTTCACAGAAGACAATGTGAAACTGGCTGAGCCAGAGGCTCCAGGCTCTAACGCTGGGCCAAACCTCAGGGGTTCCATGCACATTCCTTCCCAGCTGGTATCTGACCTGCCCTATCATCAATCTTTGTTCCCCTTAATAATTCCTCTGTCCTTCTTCCAGCCTTTCTTCTCCCATAGTATCTTCACAACCTAACCTATCCTTACTACTCAAAAAAGCTACTCAGACATTTTGATGGGGGATAATCAAAGCCTCCTGCAGATGTGACCTCCAATGAATACAAAGCTGTGGGGGTCACCACAGTCGAGAATGTTAGACTCACTGACACAGCGCATACCACAGACACTCAAAACCTGTAGCTGAGTGCCTTCAACAGGGAAGCCTGTCCCAAATTTAGAGTCCGTTCATTGAGGAGCTGAAAGATTTATCTCTATACCCACAATTCAATTCTGTCTGAGCACAAAGTCAGTGTGCTTTAGTGCTCTATGCCTGAACACATGAAGATGGGGGGCATCTAGGAATGCCCCTAACACTACCTGTAAATATTTATGCTAATGTGCACATCTATCTTTTGCTAGGGAGGGATTTTACAACTTTCAAAGAGATGTAAGACCCCCTCCAACAATATAAGGCACATATACTATAGAAGCAAACGAACTCAGTAATTGTTTTACTTCTCCAAATTGCCTTTTTACATCATATAATATAGCCAGTATCTGCATCATAACTCCTTATAAATGAAACAGTATCAACTACGGTGTGAGGATAAAATTTCAGGCAAGAAAATGGCTCCCCCAGAGAGTTGGCTAATACTTCTGAAAATATACTGTAGTTTTGGATCACCAATAACTATCCAACAACAAAGGGTCATTAAAATATTGTTGTATTTCAAAGAACCCTCTTCCCCAGCAGGGGTGTAGTCTAGCTTAGGTGAAGCATAAAGTGTTCCACCCAGACCTTAAACTCAGTGAGGTTTAGGGGGGTGGAAACTGGGCACCCTCAGTGAATTACCCCTCACGACTGCAGGTATGTGCAGTGTGTTTCTAACCCCCACGAGAAGCAAGAATACTTTGGCCCTTTCTCCCCACATGCTTTTCAGGCTCCAGTATGTGTCACATAAATATTTAACCAGGAGATCTAGAAATACCAGCGAGAGAAGGCGAGAGGACCTAGATACTGATATTTCAGTGGCACCAGGAGCCCTGGGTGGCCAGGTAAAAAGTATGCGGTAAATGAAGGTCTAAGGTACAGCTGTCACTCTGTCCCTGATCTGCTGCAAGCTCAAGAATAATCCACAGCACCTCTGGGCTCAGTTTTCTCGTTGGTAATATAAAATGAAGTGATTAGACTGAATAGTATGAGTTCTCTTCAGGTCTCAAATGCTATGAATCGAGGCCAATCCCATCCCACTGTTATCCACTGATCAAAATTCTGTCCCTAGTATAAAACAAATGAATTAATTAATAAGCAACTCTTCTATTGCTTCATATTCTAACAAAATTACAAAACAATAAATGGAAAATGAGAAAGTCAATTCCATCCTTTGGCAAACAAATATTTCAAAGTTGGGAAATGCTTCAGTGATCTTTTCAAGTCACAATTAAGAATAACAACAAAATAGAGATCAAAATGCATTAAATTTCTAATATTTAAGAACTATATCTTGCTTTTAATAGCTTTTTCTCATAATGAAACCCGATCAAAGCCACATGGATTAAAATTCTAAAAGTTACTCACTAAAGTATAAATGGGAAAATTGGTCTGTATTTTCAATTTTTATCTTATTTATTAAAGTATTCTCCAAGATTTTTTTTTTTTTGCTAAATGTTGAGATATAGGTAAACTTAATAAATGAACATTCTGAAGAAATCAGGGAATTAAAATTCTTGATTTTAAGTTTATAATGGTTTTATTTTCATTATTTTCCCCATAGATTATCTTTTGAAATGTCAAAATAGTTGAATTACTGAATTTAATGTAGTCTGTCAAAAGTTAAACATTAGGTAAGACCCACATAATAGGATATGATGATATGATGGTGTTACATTTTCCTCTTATTCTGTGCACTATTTTATACTCTCAAGTAAAAAATTTACTCTTTTGGGAGAGGTTGCAGGGTTTGAGACAGGTTCTCACTGTGTAGTTCAGGCTGGCCTTGAACTCGCTGAGTAGCCCGGGCTAGCCTCGAACTCATGGCGATCCTCCTGCCTCAGTCTCCCAAGTGCTGGGATTACAGGCATGCACCACCATACCTGGCTTAATAATTTGCTTTTTAATGTGCACTTTATTTTATTATTAAATAAGGGTTTTGCAGGTATCTCCTGACACAAATTTAAATATTTCTTGGAGATATAAAGATCATTTCAAGATTCATGCTTTTTATAGATTTCTGATACATGTAAATTTCAGTATATCTCATAATCACCCAAATATTTCAACTAGCAGAAATGTAAGCTACAATAGTCACTCTTACTATTAGACGTTCAGAGCTAATCTAAATTAGTAAAGGCTACAACTGCTACTCAGTGACCAGAAGTATTTAAAACTGACAGTCAACGAGCCATCCATGCATTTCTACTGCAAATATTCTAGAAGGCTGTGCTGTCTGGAATTCCCATTCCACACCGATCCAATAAAACCTGACTTCACAGATTTTCAACACGTACCATAAACCTATCCCTCCTCCTCGGCTACTCTCCAACTCAATAATGGCAGTCACACTCATTACGTTCGGTGAGTCAGACTTTCCGCCGCGCCTAAGTCACTCCTGGCCAGTGTGGCAGGTGTGCAGTGAGTGACGTTAGCTGTTTTAGAATTCTAGGAAACCATGGCAGTGTAAAGCAGCTACAGTTATGCCCTACTGGTCTGAAAAAGCAAATGCACCTTCCTTAAATGCCTCACATACGACTTTCTGTGTTGGAGGAAAAAGAAAGCCATACTCTACCTTCTTTTTAAAAAGAAGAGCAAAGACTTAAAATAGCACATATTATTTAATATATTTATGAGGTGCTTTAAAAAACACAGTTGCTATTGCCTGTTTTTGCCTCATTGCTAGAGATTTTGAGATGGGGGGGTAGAAAAAAATAGGAAGAACCTAGTCTGAACAATACTTGAGATTGCATTCCTTTTTAAAAACTGCCCAGAAATAGCATTGAAGATCTATCTTGAACCCACAAAACCAATAAATATGGAGCTAGAGATGGAACTACATCTGTATTATCCCTTGGCTTCTCTGTTCACAATTGCATAATTATCTTTTCCCTGGAGAAGACCAAGGTCTATCTAAAGTCAAGACGGGCTCCAAACGAACACGCTTCTAATGCACCTGGCTCTCTTCTGGACTGGACAAATGAAATGAAATGAGACACGGCAGAGTCCTTGACTACACCACCAGTAACTAAACGAGCTCTCCAATTAGAACTTGGAGACATGCATATTCACTTCAGAAACTGAATGAAACAAGCAACACTTTTATAGTGAAATACACTGAAGTTTTCAAGCTCTAAGATTCATGCTTTGGAAATCTGTGCACCATGAGACTCAGGATCTAGAAATTGTAAATTTAAATGTCTTTCTCCTTCCCTTCCCAAAAAGGTCATGCCACTTAAGAGTTTTCTTTCAAAAATGTTGTCAACCTGAGTCAACTGAAACTCTCTGGGAATGTTCCTTCCACATCTCTGTGATGTGGCCGCAGCTATGAAGGCCGAGATAATGTGGTTTTATAGAAGGGCCTAAAAAAGCTTGATCTTCCTAAGGCCCAAGCTTGATCAGATTCTAAAGCCAGATAATTTACCTAATAACACCGTGGCTTTGTCTGGACTTTTGGGGGAAAAGTGGTTTTGAGTTATCTAGGGAATTGCTCTAACAGCCCTCCCCTTTTAATTTGTATTTAGACAAAAAGATAACGACTTCCAAGCATCTTTAAAACTTTTCTCATTATCACTGCCCGTCTACAGAGTCTGAACTGATGAAAGCTAACTCTTTTTTCCCTACTATTCACTCAGGGCTGCAACCAGATCATCACTGCTATGGGGTCAGTGCATTTTAAGTGCAACTCTCTGTCCCAAAGACCGAAGCAAGGTCAGCCCTGAGCCACTGCCAAGGATGCTGCCCAAGCTGTGAGCCCAGCCAAGCACTCACGGACAATGCACTGGTTTCCTCCGGGGAGCGTCTTCCATCCAGGACAGCAATAGGAGTGAAACCTGGAGCCACACACATTGGGCCTGCAAGGGACAAGCAGGTCACACACATGTACGAGTGGGTTCAGAAACACAGAAGCGGTTTTCATAAGCAAATTCCCGAACAAGTAGATTTCGACACAACACACAAATCAAAACTACACTTTAAATCCTTGGGGTTGGGGGCATTGAAGTAAATGCCCTTTCATCTTGCTTGCCATTTTCAAGGGTGACAGGAGACATAGAAACATATAATTTGCTACTATTCTAGCCTCGGGACGCAGAGAACAAAGGGAACATTCCGTTGCAAAACTCCCTGCCCTCAATCCCAAATCCATCTCTCCTTGATCAAATGTTACTTGGGCCCTGACGTGTCAAAGAAGGTACTTGGAAAGGTGGAGGGCTCCGTTTGATGACTAGAGAGCGAGCTATAAACCCCCGCACACGTCCTCAAACAAAAGGCTCAGGAGGGGCGCCCCCGACGGTGGGGAGAAGGCAGGCTCCAGCGGCCCGGGCGCAGAGCGCACCCCAGCAAGCCTTCTGCCCGCACTCGGAACCTGTTCCAGAGCCTCAGACTCTGCACAGGCTCCGCGACCCGAACCCGAGGGGCCCGACCCCCCGCCCGGGAAGGCTCTCCCGCGGCTGAGCTGCGGTGTCGGGTCCGAAGTGGGGGATGCTCCTGGGGGTCTTCTAGTCTCCTAGAGAAGGGAGATACCGCTAGCCACCCAACAAGGGTCGAGCACTGGGTGAGACAGCGCCCGAGCCAAGGCTGGCTCCCCCTAACCAGCCACCCCGGGGCGCGGGGCCGCCCGCCCACCTACCCTCGGAGTACGTCCTGTTGTCCTCGTCTGCGAACGCGGCTGGCCGCTGCGGCGCCCTCCTCCCGGTACTCGGGCGCCCCGAACCCGCCTTCGGAGCCCGCTGCTGCGGGTCGGACCTGGGGCAGCGGCGGCTGGGGCCGGGGCGGCTTGGGCTGCAGAGGCTGGGGCTGGCCGGCTGTGCCCTGCGCCCAGAGCGCCACGCAGCCCAGCCACACGAAGTAGGGCTGGAGACACGGCCGCCGCCGTCTTCCCATCGCCGGCGTCGAGAGCGCGCGGCCCGAGGCCCGCGGGGAGGGAGCTACCAGAGGCACACTCCGCGCGGCCCGACGAAAGTCGGGGTCTAGCGAGCCCCGCAGGCTCTGGCGCCCGGCTCGAGCGGGGGCCCGAGACGGAGGGGCTGCGGGGCGCGGGCTCCAGCTCACGGGGCGGCGAGGAGGCCGGCAGCCCCGCGCGGTCCACGTTGCATCCTCCGGGCCACGGCCCCCAGCGACTCCGGGGCGGCCGGCGGGCGGGGGCGGGAAATTACAAAGGCAACGCGAGCGGCCGCGGCGTAAAGTTACAAAGAAAGCGGACTCGCAAGAAGAAAGGGCCGGCCCGCCGCGGCTTAGCGGATCCCCGTGCGCTCCGGCTCAGACCCTGGAAAGCCGCGGAAGCCACCAGAAAGAAGCGGGCAAGTCGACAAAGTCGGGCTCCAGAAGAGGAGGGGCTCTCCGCGGGGATCGCCCGGAGTCCCGCGGGGACGGCGACGCGCGGGCGGCGGCGGGGAGCCCGCGGAGGTGCGCGGCGCGGGGGCAGCGGGACGGGCGGCGCGGGCGGAGGCGCGCTCGGGAGGACGCGGCGGGCGGCGCGGCGCGGGTTTTAGGGGCGGCGGGCGCGGGGCGGGCCGGCGGGCGGCGGCTGTCAGTGGGGGCCGCGGCGCAGCGTCCACACGTGGAGCGCAGCGCAGACCGAGGGGCGACGGCGCGGGGTGGGCGGGGACAGGGAGAGGGGGCGCGGGGCTGGGGGAGGGGGGAGCGCGGGCTGGGGGAGGGGAAGAGGAAGGAAGGGGGCGGGCGAAGGAGGGGAGAGGACCGAGCTGGGGGAGAGCGTGCGGGAGAGCCGGGGCTGGAAGGACTTGGGAAGAGGGACCGGCGAGCCCGGGTGCGAGAGGAAATGAGCGGGGGCGGGGAGGCGGGGGCGTGGAAAGGCGCGGGGCCGGGGGGGGGGGGCCGGGGGGGCCCGGGGGGCCGGGGCGCGCGGCGGCCGCTCGCGCTGCTTTGAGCGCCCGTGCGCGGCGAGCAGACGGCGGGGGAGGGGCGGCTCGCCGGCTTGGGGGAGCGGGGCTGCGGCCCCCTTCGTCTCCCTCGCCTCGCGCTCGGGGACGGGGTGGGGGCTCAGCGCTGCGGGCGCTCAGCTGGCCCTTCCCGCGGGGCGCAGGGCGCGGGATCGGAGACCAGCACCGGTCCTGCTGCAGAGAGAGGGGCCGGACCCCGGCCGGGGTGCAGCCGGGGTAGAGACCCGCGCGGGGACTGCCTGCAGCCTCCGTCCGAGCGAGGCGCGGCCTCCCGTGGCTCCCCTAGCGCCACCGCCCCACGGGGCCCGGCGTCAGTCTGCGGGACCCCGGGGGGGGGGCGCGGCGCCTCCAGCTTGCGAGGCGTCCCCGGCGCCGGCCGGGAGCTAGCGGGCCGCGGGGGCGCTGGGCGGCGCCCGTCCGGGGCAGGGGCGCGGTTGTGCACCTTTGCGTCCACAGAGGGCTCAGACACCCCAAGTTTCCTTGATGGAGTGGAGGGTTGGCGGCAGGGTGCATGAATGGGGTTGGGGTCAGTCCTTAGTGCCTGGTTTGGACCCCTTCTGATTAATGATTGAACTCCGGCAGTTGCTGTAGCCTTCTGGACCCGAGGGTGCCTCTGCACCCGCCAGGCGCCAGGGTTTTCCTTAGTGACCCTGCTTTCATGAAGTCTCTGTAAAAAACCAAACACCTCTGAAAACTAAGAATGACCATCCAAGCACAGTTTGGGAACTGATACAGGAGAACGGTGTCTGGGTTATATACTTGTGGTGGTGTTTTGTGTTTTGTTTTTTCTCCTAGCCACATTGCCTAGATGTGCTATTTGACAGCCAAAAATCTCCAAGTATTGGCGCAACGCCTTCCTTTATTTCCCCAGTGTAGTCAGCAAACACTCTTAAGGTAGTGAGTGACCCTTCTTACAATATTCTTACAAAGCAGAAGGAAAAGTGGGAGCTACGTGATTTGTGTCAGGCACCAGACGGCTAGAATACAATAAAATTAGAGCCATAGAGCTATTTCTGCTGTATTTGCTTCAAATCGTTTTGACTAGAAGAGCTAAATGAAATAATCTCCCGGGTAAAAGCAGAGTTTTACGCATATACTTTAAAACATCCTGTGTATGATTTTACATTTAATACTTAAATGACGTCATAGTTCCCTCCTGTCTATCACAGTAAATCCAAATGTTCTAAAATATTGTATGCCTTTACCCTTTGAGGAATGATAGGAGTTAGGTAAGCTATTCATTTTAGCTGTGTTGCAAAGTGAAAGACGAAAAACACAACATCCCATCAAGAAGAAGCTGGTTGAATATGGTATAATCCACCCTGTGGAATACTATGCAACTGTAAAAAGTGAAAGAGGAGAAACTGTATGCTTCTCTGGAGAATCTCTACCATAGACAGTTAAAAGAAAGGTTCTGACAGAACAGACAGTTCATTGAGACAAAATGTAAGATAAAGGCTACCCAGGGCGAAGGAAAAAAGAATAGTTGTTTCAGGGTTCAGAGTTTTCTGTTTAGAATAATGGAAGAAGTGGTAGAAATGCATCATAGTGACTTCACACAGTATTGTAAATGTACTTAATACTACAAAACTCCACCTAGAACTATTATAATAGTAAATTTTCCCAATATTTCTTAAATGCAAGATTTTTTTTATTTTTTATTTTTATTGTGTGGGTACCGGGGGTCGACCTCAGGACCTCGCGCACCAGCAGGCGCCTGTGCCGCTGAGCAATATCACCGGCCCTTTTTTCGTATGTGGGTTCCAGGAGTTGAACTCGGGCCCTCGCGCTTGCCAGGCAGGCGCTTAGGCTGCTGAGCCATCTCACCGGCCCCAGATGTAGGGTTTAAAACATAGTGTGCTTCCTTTTGGGTTTGTGTGTGTGTCTATGTTCTGAATTTTGTAAAAGTAGAAGTCTAAAGAAAATCCATGAAAAATAGTTAATCTGTAGGAAAAGGAGAGAATATGGGAGAAGAGACCATGATGGAAAGTAGAGTTTTAAAAATATGTCTGATTTTATAGTTCAAACTTTGAAACCAGGTATATATTTTACATAATTAAAAACAAAATTAAATTTTAAAAGAATAGTGCTAATATTGAAAACATATAAGTGAATCTGTCACATTGGCAGCAGAGCTGAGCAATCATTGATGAGCTGGACAATTACTCAAAATGATAAACACAGTGTGAACCATACATACCTAGAGAGGTGTAACTAATTGGAAAAATCATAAATCTGACCTTGTAACCAGTAATAGGAATGTGCAAAAAGAGAAAGGGAAGGCGAATATGAAACTATGTTAATGTCATTGGAATAATTTCAGCATAAAAGACTGCATATAAAACTAGAAGTAAAAATTTTTACAAATTAAAATGACAGTATGAAATTTTGACATTTAGTTTTCACTTAAGGGGGGGAGCATTTCCTACTTCTGTGGACTGCAAGAACTTAAAAATACTGACAACTCAGCAGCAATAAAACACCCATTGGGATCAGATTGTGGCTCCTAAATACCATTTGCTGACAAAAGGAATTAGGGCTTCTTGGGTGAGTAGCTGATTCTGAGTCTTGAGCAGGACATATTTAAGGTGACTGGGCTGTCTTGTCATGCCTGAAAGTATGGAAATTATCAAACTGTTAGGGCTGTGTCAAAAGGAAATCAGAGCTGGCTTAAAAGAGATCCCTTTGTCTAATGATGAGGAAACTTGGCATCAAATGGAGAACAGATTGTAAAGGATCAAAATGTGTGTGTGTAGATATTCAAGGTTCAAATGATAAGCAATTGGTCACTTTTGGAGGCACAGCTCATTATCTTAAAAACACTGATAAATGAAATAACCAAAAAAATATTCTGACTTTACTGGAAAGACTCAGAAAATGTACCTCTTTTGAAAAAAAAAAAAAAATCAGTTGTAAATTAGAAGAGAAAACAGTTATGCAACCCGTCCGGAAATAACAGACCCAGGCAACGGTTACCAAGGGCTATGATGGCTGCTAAAACCATTAGCTCACGGGTCCCCAACTGGTGGCTGTTTTCTCCCTGATGGACATTTTGTCTACGTCTGGAAATACTTTTACTGCTACAATGAGATAGTGTAGAGTGGATGCTGAGAGTTTCAGGGATTCCGCTAAACACCCTACAATGCAGAGTGTGGTCTCCTTCCTGTAAGAAGTACTACCTTTATCAATTTCAGTATCAGTTCCAAAATAGCAATTTTTGACAAACCTTGCATTGTGTGAGAGATCATTGGGGGACTTTTTAAATGAATAATTCAAGTTGTTACCCCCAGAAATTACTGATTAATTATTGACTTTTGAAAATTGACACAACCAGGTGTTACGATTGAAGAAGAGAGGGAGAACCACTTATCTTTCATTCAAAAAATTGGACCCAAATATTATCATATCTCTGTACTTAATTCCTAGTTCCAGGAACTATGGGGGGGTCATGATACTTCAAGAATATAGTCGTCCATATATGCATATTTAATAAGTACATATAAATTATATTATACACACACACACCACAAGACCCCGTTTCTTCAAATAAATGACAGGAGTAGAAGAAAGGGAGGAGAGCTGATTTGGTCAGCTCTGAAAAGAGGACACAGGAGAAACAGGAAGCTTGCTTTTTGGTTCTTCCTTCTGGGACACGGTGTATTTCTCTTGTTGCTACTCTCTGGTTCTTCAGCCTTTGTAATCCCAGACTTGCACCAGTGGCAAGAAAAACCTATATATCTTATCTGGGATTTTTATATGAACATGACAAACATAAAATGACATGTTTGATGGAGTCACAAAGAAATTGAAGGCTTATTATTAGGTATTAAATACATATTTTTAAATTTGGGGTGACCGTATCCTGGTTATATTTTTAAATATTATACTTACTATTGTTATACAGACTAAAATCTTTATGGATGAAATATGATGCCTGAAATTTGATTTCAAATTCTGAAAGAAAAACAGAGGCTGAGTTCTGAAAAGATAGATTATACGCACTTTTCTCTATTCCCCTTGCTAAATATACTCACCTATATAACCTAGAGAGAGGAGAGACAAGATGCATAAGGAACTCTAAATGATGGCAAGAAGAAAGCCAACTGGCTGGTGACCAGGACTTGAATGACAGGGAGGTGAGTGCCTTCCAACTGGGTGCTGGAGAAGTGGGTATCCTGGAAATGGTAACTTAGACCAAAGAAGCCCCTGAGAAAAGCCTACTGTCTGTAGCAAAGGATCAAGAAAGGGGCAGTCTGTGAAGACGGAGACTTGCAGACAGTAACTGCTTTACAACCCGTCAAGCGTCACAAACAAAACAAAACACCTCTGGTCACCCCCACTGGCAAACCACAAATGGGAACCTAGAATTTCAGTGACTCTGGGGTATAACAAGGTGCCCTTACCTTCCTCCTAATACTGTCGAAAAGGGCCAACTGGGTGGCTCAGGCTTTCGTTTCCCTACGCAACAATGAACCACCTTTCCTGAAGATGTCAGTGAATACCTAGGCTTCCGCCTCCTAGTAGTCACAGTCCTCCAGCCAAACAGAACCAATAAAACGTGCGTGTTCACACACATACACACGGATTTACTAAGGGAGTTGCTTTCACAATCATAGAGGCTGAAAAGTCCCATTAGGCTGTCTGAAAGCTGGAGAGCCAAAGAAATCAGTAGAATAGTTTAGTTCAAGAAGTCCAAAGCCATAGAGCCAGGGAGGCTGACAGTGCAGCCCTGCCTGAGGTTGAAGGCCTGAGAGCCCCAGAGAGCCACTGGTGCAAGTCTGGGATTACAAAGGCTGAAGAACCAGAGAGTAGCAACAAGAGAAATACACCGTGTCCCAGAAGGAAGAACCAAAAAGCAAGCTTCCTGTTTCTCCTGTGTCCTCTTTTCAGGACCCCAGTCAATAAGATGGTGCTTGCCCACATTGAAAGTGCATCTTTCCCACTCGACCCACTGACTCTCATACCAGCTTCTTCTGGAAACATCTTCACAGACACACCAAGAAGGAATGCTTTACAAAGGTTCTCCAGGCATCCCTCAGTGCCATCAAGCTGACAACGCAAAGTAACCATCACACATCCCAACCTAGCAGTAATGAGATGCCCTTGTTTGCAAGGATGGTGTCAGAAGAGAACTAATACAGGATCAGAAATTTTGCCACTACCTAGCAGCAGGGAAGCTTCTCCTCCATATCCTGATAAGACTAAAAAAGCATAGAGAGGCCCCACTGCCCTCATCGCAGGAAAGCTACCTATAGGCTAGTTCAGAAAAGCTCTAGAAAGGAGCTGCGCTCCTGCTGCTGCCCTGCAGTGACAAGATGCCCCCCAAGGGTGTCGGCAGCGGATGGCTGTGGGACTTGGACTTTCACCGCCATCTAGCAGTAGCAAGGCAGTTCCCAGCTGCTCTTCATCTGTGCAGTGTCAGAGGGGGCTGTTGACCGGGTGATTCTGTGCAGTCCTCGTAACAGGAAGCCCCAAAGGTCCACGATTTAATCACGTGTCTATCCAGGAAAATCTGAAATTGAGTGACAAAACAAATGAATATACAGCAACACCAAGAGGACGCCAGTGTGAGAACTGTCTGAATTATTTAAACAGTCATAAAATGCCTCAAATAGCACTTATGAACAGCCTTGAAACAAATTTAAAAAAAAATAGCATCAGCAAAGAAATAGAAGATACAAAGAAGAACAAAATGGAACTTTCAGAACTACACAGACTACAGTGCCAGAATAAAGAAACATAGTGGATGGGATTAAAAGCAAAATGAAGAGGGAAGAAGAATCATTGAGCTCAAAGGTGGAAGAATAGAAACACTCCAACTGAAAAATTAGAGAAAATACACAGCAAAATTAAATTGCACTGCAGAGATCTGTGAAGATTATAAAGCAAAAGGCAATATCTCGTTTTCAGAATCTCAAAAGAAGAGGAGAAAGAAGGTAGAGTGGCTCAAAAGTTACTTGAGCGACTCATGGCTGAAAGTTTCCCATGTTTGACAGTGGGTATAAATATACACATTCAAGAAACATGGGTAAATCCCAAACAGAATAAACTCAAAGGAATCCACATCAAGACTCCTCGCGGTCAAATTTATGAAGGTTAAAAACAAAGGAAAATATCTCGAATGAAGCAAAAAGTAAAAATAAAAAGACACTGTACCCATAGGGGAAAAATAAGTGAAGTAACAGCAAATTTCTCCTTAGAAACCACGGAATTGTCAACCCAGAATCCTATATTCGGTGAAATAGCCTTCAGGAATGAAGGTGAAATAAGACATTCTTCAGATGAAGAAAAACAAAATCAATTTATCTCCAGTAGCCCTACCCTAAAGTAATAGCTGAAGGAAATTCTCTAAATGAAAATAAATGTTAACAGAAAGAATATTGAAACATGAAAAAAAAAGTAGAAAGTTTAAATATGGAAAAATATGGGTAGGTACAATAAATTTTACATCTCTTGATTTTTCTAAATTATGCTTGATGGTTCAAGCAAAAGAAATAACATTATCTATGTCTTCTCCATGTGTGGATGGGAAATAGTTTTTAAATTATATACAGCGATACCTCAGTTCACGAACTCAGTTCTTTCCACAATTCTGGTGGTAAACTAAACTGGACAAGGACTGAATCAAATTTCCCCATAAGGTCAACACTGAACCTAACCAGTTAATTTGATTCAGTTTTTATCCAACTCAATTTGTAGCCTGAATCATGGAAAGAATCACGTTTGTGAGCCAAGGTACCCTTTCCTGCACTGGGATAACAGGAGGGAGAAGGGACGTACAGCGTGGTAATGTTTCTATACTTGTAAAATATCAGTAGACTGGGCTAAATTAAAGGGGTAGCAGAGGGAGATCTTCGTCATGAGGAAATCGTTCTCTAACTGCTTGGTGGTGTGTACCCAAATCTCCACAGGTGATAAAATATCACAGAATGATTCACACACATTGTACCACGATCCATTTCCTGGTTTTTGTATTTTCTGTATGAAACTCCTGCGTGCAGGCCTGCACATTGCAGAGATCTGAGGCCCTTGCAAAGCCCCTCCAGGGTATCCCCAGCCAGATGGTTCTCCTGCGTGAGTGCGGCCCGGGAGCTCTCAATACAGAAATCCCGCACAGAATCCGTGGGAAAGGGTTCAGGGTTGATGGATAACGCAGAAACGGATTTTCCTCGGCTTTTGGGCGATATCTGTCCACTGTCTCCCAGGGGCGTTGGACAATTCAAGCAGGATGTTCCTGCCGCCGCTGCATGTACAGGATTTATGGTCCGAGATGGCCCTGCACCGTCCGACCCTCGGGTAAAGAAAATTACCAAAATGTTTGCAAACGAGCGTTTGTGAACCATGGCACCAATGTACATTAGAAGAACAGAAAATGACCTACCAGTATCTCTCATAAACATAGATGCAGAAACCCTTGCCAAAACAGTAGCAAATAGAATCCAACAATGTATAAAAAGAAGCATGCATTGTGACACATGGGCATTTATTGTAGGAGAGAAAGACTGATTCCACACTTCAAAATCAATATATTATGTCACTTCAAGAAGAAAAAATTTATGACAATATCAAACCAATACCCATTCACAACAGAAAGCATTTGACAAAATCCAATGCTCATTTGTGGTCTTTTAAAAAATTTCAGAAATCTAAGAACAAAGGGAAATTTCCTTAACTTGATAAAGGACGTCTACATAAATGATTAGCTAGCATCATCTTTGAGAAACTAAATGCTTTCCCATTTGGAAACATTCAGAATGGGATTGTTCAAGGTTGGGAACACAGTGAAGATGTTCTTTTTTAGCATTCCTATTCGACAATGTTCTGAACTAAGACAAGAAAAGGAAATAAAAGTATGCAGATTGGGAAGGAAGAAATAAAATTTCAATAAACAATAAAATTGTTTGTTTGTAGATATGATTTGTCTATGTAGGAAATTTCAAAGAATTAACAAAAATAGTTGGACACAGTGACGCATAGGTTCGGTCCCAGCCATATTGGAAGCTGGGGCAGGAGGACTACACACTCCAGCCTGGGCAGTTTAGCATCCTAATGAGATCCTGTCTCAAAATAAAAAAATTTGAAAAGGGCTGGGGCTATAACTCATTGTGAAGGCCCTGAGTTCTATCTTCTATACCATCACCAATGAAAAAACAAAACAAACAAAACAAAACAAAACAAAACCCCCAAAACTGGGATTACTATCAATAAATTTGTAGGATACAGGATCAATATAGAAAAGTCAATTGCCTTCCTATGTATCACCAATGAACAGTTAGCAAAGATAGATACTTCGGTATACATCTAAGAAACTATGTACAAAAGATGTATTAGGAAAACTATAAAACTAACTATAAAGTAAGAAAAGATTTAAATAAGGGAAAAATATTCTCTGTTCATTGATTGGAAGACTCAAGTGTTGGGATGTCAGTTCTTTCTGATTTATAGGTAGATTCACCCCAAAGCCAGCTAAAATCCCAGTAAATTATTTTGTGGATATTGCCATATATGCTGACTCCAAAGTCTCTGTAGAAAAACAAGACTCAGAAAAGCCGGTACGACACCGCAGAAGAGCAAAGCCGGAGGACTGAGGCTATCCAGCTTTAAAACTTAATACTAGGCTACAATCATCAAGACAATGTGTGGTGTCTTTTATATTCCTTTGTTTAATTTTGTGTAATTTGAAGGTTTTCCTAATTAATATGATTTTTAATTTTTAGAAGGTTTTTATAATGAAAATTTTTCTTAAAGATTTTCTTCAGTTGCACATTCCTCCTTAGTTTCTCCCTTCTGTTAAAACCACAAACTTTATCCACAAGATAGGTTGTTTTTTAAAATTTTACTGATTTTCTGTTCCTAAGTCAGTAATTTCTGCTTTAATCACCCTATTCCTTCTGTTTAGCTTTTGGTTTAGTTTTCCACTTCTTTTTCTAACTTTTTGAGTCCAGTGTTTAATTAGATTGTTTAGATTCCTTCTTAATTGCTTTTGAGTAAAATCATGAACATATTCTGAGCTTAATTTTAGGTGATCCCTCAGTTTTTGATATGCAATGTGTTTGTTATCATCTTTCAAAATGAATTTTCATTTTGAACTTTTCTTTTTTCTCTTTTTTTGTCATTAGTACATGTTTGCAATTCGTGCAGTTTACAATCATCTTGCTGAGTAGTTACATGTCCATGTGACAGTTTTTTTTTTCTTAATCCCCTTCCTTTTCCCTCCCCTTCCCCCCTCCTCTGGCTCCCCATCACCTTTTTCTTACTTGTTGTTATTGTTTGTCTTAGTACATGTTATAGCATATAATGTTTACACTGATTGCAGTTATTAGGCTCCTGTACACGGCATGTATTTATTCCTCTCATTTCCTCCTCCCTTTCTCCTTCCCCCTCTCCTTGTTACCTTGAATCTTTTCCCTATTGGAGGAGATCTGTCCTCTTGTCCCTTTCTATCCATCCTTTATCATTTTCTTTTCTTTTTTTTGAGACAGGTCTTGATATGTAGCCCTGGCTTGCCTAGACTTCTCAGCAATCCTCTTGCCTCAGTCTCCTGAGTGCTAGGATTACAGGCATGTGCCACCAAACTTGGCATCGTTTTGAATTAGACTTAACAAAAAAGATATATGATTTTTCTCTGCTTAGTTTACTATTTATGATTACTAATTTCTAATTCTTTTAAATTATATTGAAAGACTGTTGCCTGTCCTCCATACATTTGTGCATACATTTGTAAATTATCTGTTTCTTGAAATGGCATTGATTTTTGCACATGTTAAAAGGAGCTTGAAAAGGGGTGTACCTGTTTTTATGTCACAAAGTTTGAGACCTCTCCATTAGCTGAAGTAGAATTATATCATTTAAATCCTCTGCTACTTTTGCTGTAGCTAATCGGTCATGAATTTACAGAGATAAGTAAAATCTGCTGCTATTACTGTGTTTCTTCCATTTCTTCTTATTTTTGTGCAGTCTGTATGTTCTCTTTTGTTATAAATGTACGTATTGGTGGTAGCTTATCCTCATGGTTAATCATATGCTCTATACTCATAAAATTGACCTCTATCCTGTGTTACATTTGCTTCAAATTTAGTCTTTGCGATACTGATATTTATAGTTCAGATGGCTTTTTGTAACTCTTATGTCTTTTTTTCCATATCATCTGAATGTTTTAGTTCTGGGTGCTTCTTGTGTATACAACATATATAGCGTTCATTATTTTTTGTTTTGTTTTTGTTTTTCACCCAAACTGACAATCTTTGTGTGAATATATTCCGTCTACATTAGGTGTCAAAAATATGATTTGTTTTATATTTTTTGTTAGAAATGATTCTTTTGTTTTTGCCTTTGATTATACGGATTTTCATGCCATTACTTTGGTTCTGTATACGTGCTGTGTGCTTTTCTTCTTGTGATTTGGAAGGCTTATATCTTTTTCTGTATGTTGATATAGAAATATTTACTAGTATGTGTATTTTTTTCTTTTCTTCTGTTTTTTTTTTTTTTTTTTTTTGTGTGTGTGTACCGGGGGTCGAACTCAGGGCACCGTGCGCCAGCAGGCGCCTATGCCGCTGAGCGATATCGCCAGCCCTTTTTTCGTATGTGGGATCCGGGAGTCGAACTCGGGCCCTCGCGCTTGCAAGGCAGGCGCTTATGCCGCTGAGCCATCTCACCGCTGAGCCATCTCACCAGGCCTGTGTATTTTTTTCTAACCGTAACTTCTTGTTATACCAAACTCGGAGAGTATTCGTTAATGTCTCCCATGAAAAATCAGATAATTAGCACACTACACTTTCTCCTAACTCTTCGCCCCATCTCACCTCTGACTTTTTTAGTTATAGTGTGATTGCTGTTACGACATATAAACAATATACTTTGACTATGATTTGTTGATTTATTCCTCTTTAAATGGCTGTTGAATTTTCACTAACAAAGGGGAAAAAGTGAACAAAATGAGTCCTCTAAAGTTAGGCTTGTTTCATTATCATTTTCACAGCTTATAGTTCAACAATACAATATTTTTCTTTTCTAATCATTTATATATCCTCCAACAGATTATTCTTTGTTTATACAGCCATACCCTCTCCCCTGCCTTTTTGCATCACTGGGTAGCGAGCAGCCTTCACACTAACTAAGCCGTGTGCTCTACCACAGAGGAACATCGCTGTGTTACACATTGAAATTAGCTTCATGTTTTTATGGCTTCCCTTATCATTTCTTACATAGACAAAATGTTTTTATATTGTCCTTGTTTCTTTTCCCTCCAAGAGTGATTAGTTGTTGTATAGTCACAGCTCAATTATTATTTTTATGCTAATTTAAATGCCTATTGTTTGAGGATGCCTCTCTTGTGAAAATGTCTGCCTACTGACCTTGTATTTGAATAATTGCCCAGCAGGGTATAAGGCATAACATTTTGGAGCAGCATGTGCCTTTCATTTAGTCTTTGGAAGTTATTGCCACATTTTCTAATGGCATTGAATGAGGCTGTGCTTCAGTATGTGGCCAACCTGATTTACCTATCTCACTCTCACACCATATCCAACCTCATTTTCTCCTCTGGAAAAGGTTTCTATTATTTTTAGAGTTTTGCGAACTTATTGAAGGCATGCCTCAGTATATACTTGTATCATCATTTATGACTTTATACCTGGAACATAGTATTATAATATTCAAGCCGCAGATTTGATGCTTAGTATTTTCAGAATAAAAATTTGTTTTGTCATTGAGCAGTTTTTCAATTCTGTTGGTTTCCTTACTTCAATTATACAAATTACCTTTGTATTGGTGTATTATCTGCTACCCACTTTCTTTAATTTTCCTGTCCTTTCCCTCTACCTTGCTTGTTGTTATCTCAAACTTTCTTCTTTTGTTGGTAATTTGGTTATGAGGCAAATCTAAACTTCCTAATTTAGCAAATTCATTTTTTTTTTTGTGGGTACCGGGGGGTCGACCTCAGGACCTCGCGTGCCAGCAGGCGCCCGTGCCGCAGAGCGATATCACTGGCCCCTTTTTCGTATGTGGGTTCTGGGAGTCGAACTCGGGCCCTCGCGCTTGCCGGGCAGGCACTTAAGCCGCTGAGCCATCTCACCGGCCCTTTAGCAAATTCTTGTGTTTGCTTTGGTTTTGCTTCTTAATTTGTATCTTAAATTCTTAGGTCAGAAGTTTTCCTTTTCATTTAACTGTTACTTACCATCTCTTTTTTAAAGGTTGTCTTCTTTCAGGTTCATATTTCTACAAGGTGCTGTTCAACACAAAAATTTCCCAGGAGAATTTCTTCCGATTCTTCAGTTATCTTTCTTCTAGATAAGATTTGTCATCTGTAGCACATGCTGCTAGTATCTTACTCAGTATCCCTTCTTCCCTACCTGCTCCAGCTAAAAGGTAACATTTCCCAGATTCTTATAAGCTAGTGGTGACTGATGCCTTTCTTCTTAATTTCCTAGCAGAACAAGGACATTTAAATTAAACTTTCTCATATTTTTCTTTTTGTAGATGCCACTTGTGTGTTGGTTTGTCTTTTACTATGTTTGAAGCACTTAGGTTTTAAAGTACCTTTCACTCTCATTTCTTGACTACTGTGTGCGTATGCTGGGAGTTTGGACTAGGACTAAGGTTTTACTGCAAAGAGTCAAGATGCGTAGATTCAAGGAAATCTTGTCTTTCCTTCTCTCATTTTGGGTTGCACATTTTGAAATGTATGGCATGAAGTTTTGCCCTCCCTTTGATTTAACCAGAGGCATTTTGACTAGTTTGTTCCTGTTTGTTATTCTGTCGTTAGAGTTTGGGAAAAGGAGAGTTTCAGATGTTTTTATTTTACCATCTTAACTTGGAAGTCTGCGTGAGTACTTTAAATAAATTTTAATCAAAGTAATACAAACAAATGGTCACAAATCAAATCATGCAAAAATATTGTGTTAAAAAACAACTGAGCTCAGCTCCAGGGTGCTTTAACCCAAACCTTACTCCCCAGGAGCATTATTTTTTCTTTTTCTTTGTGAATGGAGGAAAAATTTACATACTGTGAAATACACACATCTCAAGTGTACAGTTTGATGAGTTGTGACAATTGCACATACCCCTGTAACTCCTTCTATTAAAATATAAAACATTTTCATCACTAGAGTAAAATCCCTTACAAATTTCTCAGTTAATCCCCTTCCTACTCTTCTCCATCGGAGAGGCAACAGCTGTGTGGTTTTCATTCCTTATGGATTAGTTTGCCTATGTAGAACTTCATACAAATTGAATCATGTGGTATATACTTCTCTAACTTTTTTACTCAATGTATTTTATAGTTCATTCATATCATATCACATGTAATGTCTTACTCCTTTTTATTACTATAATCTATCAATCTATCGTAATTGTATGTATTAATAGGGTACAGTCTGGCATTTCAACCATTGTCTATTTAAATTGTAATTTGTCTGTGCAGTGTCTCTGATGGATATTTATAGTTTCCAGTTTCAAACTATTATGAATAAAGCTGCTGTGAACGTTTCTGTACACATCTTTCTATGTACTTATGTTTTCATTTCTCTCGAATAAATGCCAAAAATTAGAATTTATGTACACAGAATAGATATACTTTTTTTTTTTTTTTTTTTTTTTTTGGTACTGGGAATCAAACTCAGGACCTTGTGCTTGCCAGGCAGGTGCTATGCTGCTGAGCTATATCCCCGGCCAGGTATACTTTTAACCTTTGAGAAACTATTACAACAATTTCCAAAATGATCCTACCATTTTATACTACATCTAGCAATGTATGAGAGTTTTGACTGCTACATATCTTCAGCTTTTTGTGTAGTCAGTCGTTTTCATCTTTATCATTTTGATGATGTATAGTATACACCACCATAATTCTAATTTTTATTTCTCAGACACAAATGCTTATTAGTCATTTTTATGCCTTCCTTCATGAAATGCCTATTTGTTGTTTTTGTTTGTTTGTTGTTGGATTTTAGTGTTTTTATTATCGAATTGTAGAAATTGTTTATGTATTCTTGACGTAAGGCTTTTGCCAAATACAGGTATTGCAAATATTTTATTCCCATGATGTGGCTGCCATGTGTTTTCATGATGGTGGTTTTGGATGAGCAGAAAACTTAAATTTTCATGAAGTAAAGTCTATATTTTCTTTTTGATTTTATCACTAACAAATCCTCACTAAGAAATCATTATTAGCAAAAGTGTGTTTTCTTACTGAACATTTTTGCTATTATAATTTTGTCTATGATATATATCAAGTTAATTTTGTGTAAGATGTAAGGTATAGGCTTCAGGTCACTTTTATCATATGTAAATTATATATAATATATGTATTCTTTATATATTATGTATTCAGTTCTATTTGTTGAAAAGGTTTTCCTTTCTCCACTGAGTGGCTTGGACACTTTTGTTAGAGCTCAATCACTTTGGTTTGAGGACTATACTCTTTCAGACTGTGTTGAAAAGAATTGGCAATTATTCTTTAACTTTGTTCTTTCAAAACTTTTTTGTCTACTCTAGGTCTGCTACATCTCCTATAAATTTTGGGATAAGTTTATCAAATTCAACAGAAAGTTCTGCTGGAATTTTGATTGGGATTTCATTGAATTTTACACCACATTTAGCAGAATGGATATTTTTTCAGTTTTGAGTCTTGGGGTCAACAAACCATGGAGATAGAACTTTTACATATTTATGTCTTTATTAATCTCTTTGTAATATAATTTTAATTGTAGTGATCTTGATCATATTTTGTTAAATATGCCCTAGGTATTTTATGATTTGATGCTATTGAAAATGGTATTGTTAATTTTATTTTCCAGTTATTTTTCGCTTAATATGATGGTCAGTTTTGCGTGTTAATGTGACTTATTTTTATTAAATTTATCACTGATGTAGGTGCTGCTCTGGAGCCATTTTGTACTTGCAGTTAAGGTGATTACTGTTACTGATCTGGGTAGGCCTGATCTAATCAGTTGAAGGGACACGAGAGTAGAACTGAGATTTCCCTGAGAAAGATGAAATGTCACCTCTGCACTGAAGCCTCAGCTCCTGTCTGAGAGTTTCCACCTTGCCTTCCTGGCAGCTATGGACTTTTGCCTGACTCATCCAGCCTAGACTATCATGTAAGCCATTCTGTGTAATAAATGGATTTATATAGGTACTACTGGCTCTGTTTCTCTGGTAGCACCTGATTTTGAGACACGTAAGCTATGGAAATAAAAAATGATTTTTAACATTGACTCTGCAAATTTTCTAAATTTATGTCATAGTTATAGAAGCTTTTTTGTAGATACTTTATGACTTTTTACCTCTAAAATCATATCACCCGTGGTAAAATTTTATTTGTTCATTTCCAATCTTTTTCCTTTATTTTCTTCTACTATAATCAAATTAACTGTCTCCTTTATGTTTGGCAGTAATTCTTGTCTTAAAATTTGCTTTGTCTAATATTGATAAAGCCACTCTAGATTTTTCAAGGTTAAATTTTGCATCATATAACTTTTTTATTCTTTAACTTTTAAGTTATTTTGGGTCATTATATGTACTATGCATTTCTTATAAATATCATGTAACTAGTTCTTGTTTTTATTCATTTTAAACCAATCATGCTCTGTTTTTAACTGATGCGATTAGCACACTTTCTTTTTCTGTAAGTTTATCACTGTAAATTTATATGGGAAGGCTAAATTTCAAAAATAGAATGTATTTTCTATTCATTCCAATTGTTCCATTGTCTGTGTTACTTTTCTGTTTTTTGTAAGTTTATTAGAATATTTTTAGACTTGTTTCCTTTATATAATAACTTATTACCTATAACTCTTTGTATTCATTTTTGGTGGTTGTTATAGATGTTATGTATCATTAGTTATTATAATCTATCTTTGTATGACTTATTTTGCTTTACATAAAACATAAGAGCATTACAACAATGTCTCAGCCATGCAGGCTGCAGGCTGCAGGCTTTAGACTGTTCAAATAGCATAAACTAGTAATTTGTAAAAACAGAAAATTATATCTCATGATTCTGGAGACTGAGGAATCCAAAATCAAAGCTCCAAAAGATTTGGCGTCTGCCGAAGACTCACCCTGTGCTTCAAAGATGGCACCTTTCACTGCCTCCTCCCAAAGCAGAAAGGGTAGGGGGCCATGTTTCATTGCATGGCCAAAGACCCGGAAGGTCCAAGCAAAGATCTGAAACCTCTGATACAGTTATTAATTCCCGTTGTGAGAGTGGAACCCTCTTAACTTAATCACTTTCTAAAAGGCCTACTTCTCAATATTACCACAATGGGAATTAAGTTTCAACACGCATTTTGGAAAAAATTATGTTTATTCAAACAATGGTGAACAATGTGCTGCAAAAGACAATTTGCTATGTGTCCTGATCACACTGTACGTTTTTCTATGTATGGCGAGAGTGTAAGACCCTGTGTCACCTCTTCCTGGGCTCTTTTTCAGGGTTTTTGTAGTACGCAATATTGAGGGATAAGATCACATTATCCCTTCCTCCCAAGAATGAGTAGTTCTGCTTCTGAATGTGATAAAAGCAGTGAATCCCCAGTTCTGTGACACCAGCAGTCTGAATACGGTCTGTTCGGGCCTTATGGTTTTCCCCCATGGAACTTGGGAAGAAAGGGTAATTGATGCAAACCAACATGAAGTTTATGCTCTTTGTTACCCTCTGATTAATAAAAGCCCTTTATTTTTGTCCAAGAGTTTCATGTCTTCTACCAATACTCATGCAATAGGCTACTTTGTTAGCTTGCAGTGGGTTAAAATCTCAGATCATTCTCAGTTCCTAATCCAGTATACTTCCATTTTCCTCACTGTCCTTTGTGTCATTCTTGTCACATATTTTCCTTCTACATATGTTATAAAGCTCCCAATACATGTTATATTTATTTAAACAGTAAAACATCTTGAAAAACAGGATACATAAAAATATATTTATTCACATATTTACTGCTTCTTCATTCTCAAGGTATTTCTGCCTTCTCATGCTTGTATCTGTCTGGGACATAGTATGGGGTGGGGAGAACATACTTGGTAAAAACACTTTGACTCTCTTATATGGCAAAATAAGAATTCTTTCCTGTATATCATACCAAGGAATTTCTGGAATCTGAACTTTGTTTAGCAATGACTACCATTGGGAATCTGATTTCGTTAGTAAGAACAGCAAGAAACTAGCATCACATATGTCCCTTACAAACTGAAGACTAAATTCGATTTCTGTGGTTTACATACCATTATGAAGATGTGATTAGGTGGGGGCTGGTGAGACGGCTCAGAGGCCTCCACGCCTGCCTGGCAAGCGCAAGGGCCCGAGTTCGACTCCCGGTACCCACATACGAAAAAAGGGCCGGTGATATCGCTCAGCGGCACGGGCGCCTGCTGGCATGCCAGGTCCTGAGGTCGACCCCCGGTATCCTAAAAAAAAAAAAAAAAAGACGTGATTAGGTGGTGAACTTAATTGACATTGTATGTCAGCAATATTCCTCTTCAGATTTCAAGTTTGAGTGTTGCCTTTGACAGCCCTGTGGCTTTAAGAGATAAAGTTATGGAGATTTCTTATGTTGTAATTTTACCTTTGCAGAGATTTGGTCAAGATATGCTTTTCTTTTAACACATCTGAGGCCATCTGAAGGAGGCACACCAATCAATAGTTATGAATTCTTAATAAAGATTAAGCTACTACTGATGTACCATTTTCAGACCCCTCATGCATGCCAGGAACAGAACGTGAACAAGGCCTGACTACCTCTCATGTGGAGGACCGAAGGTAATTGTTCAAGGAATGGCTCCACAAAGTGTTTGCACCCACTGTTAGGAAATTTCTTTCTGACAACCAACTGCTTGAAAGGTGCCTTCTTTTGGTGGCTAATGCCCCAGAAAATCCTCCAGCCTTGGTGGATGACATGGATGCTGAGGTTGACTTTATGAAGGTCAACTCCCCCCAACCGTGACACCTCGTCGGCAGCCCCTGGACCAGTAAGTGACCTGCACCTTCAAGAAGCTGTACACAAAGGTGCTCTTCACCAGCTGTTTTAGTGTCACTGAAGAGATGTCCTTGACTCTGAAAGAGCTCTGGAAGAGGCATTTTAGTGTCCTCCACTGCATCAACTTCATTGTCAAATCCTGGGAAGATGTCATATGCCAGACGTTAAACTCAGCCTCGAGGAAACAGTGGCCAGAATGTGTCGCTGAGCATGACTTTGGAGGGTCTGGTGCACAGGGAGTAGATGAGATTGTGTCCATGGGCGAGAGTGTGGGTCTGGACATCAACAGTGCAGACATAGAGGAGCTCGTCGAGGACCATAAGGAGGGGCTGATGGTGGAAGAGCTCGCTGGACTCCAGAGTGAGCGGCAGAAGTGCTTGCTGAGGGGCCTCCACTGAGGAAGAGGAAGACAGGGAGGAGGGTAGCAGTGATGTGATAAAATCCACTATGGAAAAATGGAGAGAGGGCCAGGATTTCTTTGAGAAGCACCACCCCAGCATGCTGTAATGAACAGAGTGTTGAATTTGATGAATGGTAGAGTGGTCTCTCATTTCTGGAGGGTTATGCAGTGCAGGATAAAACAAGTGACATTAGATAGATTTTTCGTCAAAATTGGCACTGCAGTTAAGAGAAAAAGAAGAGAGGAAACCCCTGAAGGCGATCTCCCTGATGTCCTTATGGTGGGGTCTCTCCCTCCAAAGAACGACCTCCTCCCCACCCACCTTCCTGTCCTCCATGCCAGAAGTCACCTCAAGCAAGGTTAGTGCTCTCTCTCTACATACTGTACTATATACTTTGTTTCTTTCTTTTTTTTTTTTTTTTGTGGGTACCGGGGGGTCGACCTCAGGACCTTGCGCGCCAGAAGGCGCCCGTGCCGCTGAGCGATATCACCAGCCCCTTTTTTGTATGTGGGTTCCGGGAGTCGAACTCGGGCCCTCGCACTTGCCGGGCAGGCGCTTAAGCCGCTGAGCCATCTCACCGGCCCTGTTTCATATTTTTGTGGTTAAAAAAATACACACAATTCAGAACAAATTAACCTTATTTACATTGAACCTTATGAGAAAAGGTTCATGACCAATTTGGTTTGCGACCACAGTCATGGAAAGAATTAAGTTTGTGAACTGAGGTACCATTGTATCGTACTATCTGTATCGTACCATCTGAAACTTTCGTATTTAAATTTGTCAGATCTTCTTTTCAATGAGTAAATCCTCTCTTCCTGTTTTTTTCACTGAGTTTCTTCTTTTTTACTTTTTTTTTTCAAACTAATGAAAGGAAAGATGAGAAGTAAATTCTTATTCTTTAGATTCCTGTTTTTAAAAGTTGCATCTATATTAATGTTATTGATTGTGTGTATGTGTGTGTGTGTGTATGGTACTGGAAATTAAACTCAGGGTTTCTGCTATATCCCCGGGCCTTTTATTTATTTATTTTTTTGAAACTTTTGTTTAGTCTGGGATTGAATTTGTGATCCTCCTTTCTCAGCCTCCCAGAGTGCAAGGATTATAGGCCTGCACCACCAGGCCAGATTTTACTTTTATTTTGAGACAAGATTTTATTAAGTCATTAAGTTGCCAAGGATGGGCTCAAAATTGTAATCCTCCTGCCTCACCTTCCTGGATAGCTGGGGTTATGGGTATATGTCACCATACCTGACTCCTTTTTTCATTCACTACTTGTTCAAATATTTTTCCTATTTGAATCCGCTTTTGTTTTTCAATTGTTTTCTTTTTTACTTATAATTTTTTTTAGTTTGTCAATTTTGCTCTTTTAAATTTTTGAGACAGGGACTTACTATGTAGCTCAAACTGGCCTTTAAATCATTGTGTAGTCTGTGCTGGCCTTGAATTGAAACTCCTCCTGCCTCAGCTTCCCAAATGCTGGAATTACAAGCATGCATACTGTGCCCAGTTTAACCTATCAATTTTTTGTTAATGTTTTCCAGCCATATGTTTTTTCAGAATTTAGAAAGCATTTCTGGTATTAGAAGTTTGATATATCTTTTGATTTGCTTCTATATCTTTGTATTCCATATATAATAGCTATAGTTATTCTCATGTTTGGTGGGCTGAGTGGCCAGCACTAATTATTTAATATACCACTAATTCTTAATGATTTGTGCTTTTTAATAATACTTTTTTTATTTTTATTTTTATTTTTTTTTTTACAATACCAGGGATCTACCACTGAGCTACATTCTCAATCTTCTTGTTTTTTAATTTTTTTTTTGAGACAGGGTCTCACCGAGTCTTTAAGCTACCCAACTGGGACTTGAACTTGTCACGCTCCTGCCTCACCATCTCTTTGGTGTTGGGACTGCTTATGCATTTTTATGTATAAGCACCGTGACAAGCTTACACCTTTTTATGTGTGTTAGAGGTCTAATTCTCTTCTATTATGCTCCTCTGCCTACTTTTGTCACAATACTGCACTGTTTGAATTCCTATAGATTTATAGGGTGACAGGAGATTTTCCTGACACAAGTTCCTTTGTGCTCCTCTTTAGCAGAGGCTGGGTGGCTATTTTTCCATACTTCCTGCACCTTAGGGGCAGTATGTGCATAAATGCCCTACTGTGCTTCATTGCTGCTCTTGAAACAGCTATTTCTCAGCCTTCAAACACCCCAGCTTTTTGATACTAATACCATCTGACTATCTCCTCCACCATCCTTCCTTATTGTCCTGTTCAGTTCCTCATCACTGTCTGTCATTTGCTGAAGTCTTGAACTCCCTGAGATCAATCTGTGCCCTTCCAGACCTACTCTTGCAAGAATTTTCACAGAGCAATTTTCATGTCAGTAATGTATTAATTTTGGTCTTCTCTTCCCTGAGCTTTCTCATTTCCAGGAGTCATTACATCCATTCCATCTTAGTGATGTACTTCCCTGAGCAAACTTAGCTGTGGGGCAGTGCAGTCCTACGGAACCATCTGCATGATGAAAATATTCTATATCAGTGTAAGTTTACTTTCTCGTGGTCAGTGGAAGTATTGAATACTTCCTTCATCTTCTCCACATTGCTCCCTCTATAAATTGATGATCTCACTTATGTTTTATTGGGATGATAAAATAAGAACATCCCCACTTCCTCATTAACCACTCTATAACCTATCCGCATCTGAGTTTTGTGGCTTCATTTCTTGCTATATTGAAAGAATGCCCATTTTCCATTGCAGCCAACTCTTCCACTTAATCCTTTGAATCACATCCCCTAACTTAATGAAAGACATTACTCTTCCAGTTCATCCTTAAATTATTCACCATTTGAAGAAAGAAGCAATTCTCCTTTGTCTTCATGTCTCTTTCCAGGTACTGTGCTATTTCTCTGTGACTCTTCACTGCTATCACTCTTTCTTCATCCCTGACTATTTAGCAACTGATAATCATTTTATTAAAATAATCAATTAAGGTATCTGCAATGACCTCAACCTCTTCTATTCAGCTCAATCCTGGAAACAATAGTGGAAATAATTTGCTTAATCTCTAAAGTCTGTTAAAGTCACTGGGTCGCTTGGGGATTCTCATCTGGAAACCATCCAAATAGTAAGAATCCTCACCAGGAATTTTGCTTGCAGCAGTTTTTAGAGTCATGGTAGGCATCTGAACCTTTCCCTTCTCACTGAAGTTCATTTCCTTCTCCCCTGTAATCAAATCGCCACGCACCCACACACCTTCTGCTAGGGTTTTATGTTGCCAGCAGTTAGGGTAATTCTAGCTGTGCGAATCGCCACCTGTGTTTCCCTGGGTGTCTTCCCAGTAGCTGTAAAAGCCTGCAGTGCTGCGTACTGACCGACTTGAGCCTGGGGAGAGCAAGCAGCTGTGAGTCACAGCTGGTGGGGACCCTAGCTCTGCTGAAGCTGCGGACCTTGTCAGAGGTCACTTTACTTGTTTGTTTGTTTGTTTATTGTGGCGCAGGTGAATGAACCCAGGGTCTCCACACTGAGCTACATCCCCAGACCTTTTCTATATTTTATTTTGTGACAAGTTCTTTCTAAGTCGAGCAAGCTGGGCTCCCACTTGCAGTTCTCCTACCTGAGCCTCCCAGAGTGCTGGGATTACAGGCGTGTGCCACTGTGCCCAGCTCCCTGCTCATTCTTTTTTTTGGGTGTGTGTGTGTGGGTACCAGCAATTGAACCCTTTTTTACTTTGTATGTGGGTACCAGGAGTTGAACTCAGGACCTCGCGCTTGCCAGGCAGGCGCTTATGCCACTGAGCTATCTCACCGGCCCTCCCTGCTCGTTCTTACACACATACCAACTAAACTTTCTCCTGATCTGTAGGCAGGAACTACTCATTCACGTGGGCACCTAAGTTGCCAAATCCAGTGGAAGTGACTCTGTTCATTTTACTCATACTAATTTAATCATTTAACTTTACTCCATCCCAATATTTGAAATAATTGCTCACTCTCTCTTTCTTAAAAAAAAAAAAAAAAAGCTCTTGACTTTTGTCATATAACACCGCATTCTCACTTCCTCCTACCTCACTGCTTACCCATTTCAGCCTCTTGCTGGACTTGGTAACTGACCTACTCTGACTATCTTCCCTTCCAAGGTGATATTTTCTGATATTAATAATAGGTTTAGTATCTGCTAACACCAGTGCCAGTTTTCCTTAATCTTCTTTTCTTCCAAGTTGTTTTTGTTACCTCAGGATGAATTAGGTTGTAAGAGAAATTGCTACCCAAAGAGGCTTAAAAAATAAGAGATTACAGAGGAAGAACTACCCGTTGATTGTGGTTCTTTGCTGTAGACAACAGCATTTACTGTGCTTATTTTACCAATCAGGTGTTATGGAAGGATAGGAGAAAGCATACAAAATTATTAGAAGGACTGGAGGAAGAGAAGCTCAGGCTTTTGGACCAGCTCCCAGAATCATTCTTCAAAGCTGCTGATTTTCTCTCCCACTGTCACCTGTAGAACAGGCTGCCTCTGTTGCCCAAGGGATTCCTCCATGGGCCCATCCCTCACGCAGTTCTGTTTCAACTCAGTCCTCTCATGAGTGGTTTTGACAGCCAGAAGGAAGTCCCATTTCTTTATACTTTAGGCAAAGACACCGGAGAAAAGTGGTTTTATTTTTGATTTGGTGAGGCAAGACTTACAACATAGGACACTATCAAAATCTAGATGAGTTTAAAAAAACAAAACATAACAAAACAAAAAAAATGGGCAGTCACAAATGGCAATTGTCTACTACAGAGGGGCTGAAAGGCATTGTTTGCCCAGTCTCCAGGATTTCTCATCTTTACCTTCCTCTGTGTGCTTGCATTTTCTTTTAGATGACGTCTAATCAGTCGAGTACATAACTTTTGGAAAGTCTGCTTGGTGTCAGGTACTGTTCTAGTTGATGGCCTCTGTCCAACAGGGCGTAAGAGAGGTTGTCCCAGGTAATTTCTGAGGAAGCCCAAGGCCTGTTGTTGTTGTTGTTGTTTTGTCTTTTTGTTTGTTTGTTTCTCTCTGAAGCTTCTAGTAGAATATGTGTCCTCCGAACTAGACCTCAGGACATTTCCTGAAACAACTGCTCTGATAACCTAAAGGACAATCTGACCAATTTAAGGCGATCAAGGCCACTGCTGGCCTGGGTGATGTGACATTCCCGTGTAGCACATACATCATTTTTGGCAGGAGTGAAAACAAGAAAACAACACAGAGTAAATGACTGTTGAATATCCCAAAGAGTATCCACACATTGCATCTATTCTATGTATTTATCATTATAGATGAAATTAGGAATGGCATAAATACATTCTATTTTCATTTACTATAATGAAGTATCTGAGGCGAGGTATTCACAAAGAGAAAGGTTTATTTAACTCATAGTTCTAGAGGTGGAAGTACTAACAGGATGGCACTAGCTCTAGTGAGGATCTTCTTGGCTCTATAAACTCATGGCAGATGACATCGTGATGATGGGAATGACAAATCATGTGGAATCACAGGAAACCAGAGATAAAAGGGGAGGGGCCCATCTTGTGACCTCCCCTGAGGCCCTACCTCTTGAAGGTTCTAGCACTTCTCAACATTCCCACACTGGGGACCAGGTTTGTAATACATGAGGCTCTGGGGACATGCAGAGAGTACTCAAACTGTATCAGTCAACATCTGCAGAAATTCCATTATGGAATAAATAACTTTGGGAGAATTAATATCCTCACAAAATTAACTCTTCCTATTAATGAATGAGAGATACATCTCCACTTGTTATTCTTCATTGCTCATAAAAATTTTAAGGTGTCTTTCACATGCATTCCCTAGGGAGATTTTTATAAGATACACCTTTCTATTTTGTTGTTATGGTAAAAACAATTTCTTAAAAATGTTTTCTTTTTTATGTGTATATGTATTACCAATTTGTGTTTATTAAATAAATATGATTTATTTAGAAATAAATTTTAAAATCCTATTTATTTATAAAAGATTCTGGCACAAGGTATACATTTCCATTCAATTTTTGTTGATTTTGCTAATAAATTATTTTGTCATTTTATTTCTAACAAGTTAATATTTAAATTTCAATTGATATGTTACTATAATGGCACTAATTGCTAAAACAATATATAGCAGGCATTACAGTTTTGTCATTTATTTAACTGTGCTGGTGTGTGGTGATCATCAAATTAAAGAATATGATCTTTTATATTTCATCTGTTTGATGAGTAATACATGAATAAACTTCCAAATATGAAATAATTCTGTCCAGAATTTTAAAAACTACATTAAATATGAATGTAGTCATTGCTATTATTCTCTAGATAGACACCTACTGAGTTTATACTTTAGAGGAAACTCATGAAACCTCTATTTGAATCTTTTCCTACAAAGGAAAATAAGATTTTTAAGAAGACATTAATTTTCTTCAGTATTGAAATATGGTATATCTTTAACTTTTGTATTTCTAAAAAACTTCATCATGAAAATACATATTTTCACTTTCTAAGTCATCTAATTAAAGAAAACACAACTTTTGTTTTATAAGAAAACTTCAAAACACTATAGCAATTTTCTATTCTTTTTATCTTTATATGCCTTTTCCAAACCAGTTTTTGGCTCTTCTATTGGCACAACTTGCAGGAATTTAATTTTTCCAAAAAGCCACTTAAATATAGCCCATAAAACCCCATTATTTTCATAAACCCCATTTGCTCTATCTAAAAAGGACTAATGAAATAGCAAATTTGTGCCCTGTCCCACATCTACAAGGGAATTTCTGATTATTCAATAAGGAGTATTTCCTTAGGAAATCCTAAATTATATAAGTGATAGCAAGGTGATAGGACACTTGTGTCTTTACTTTTTTCCTTAAAATGTGAATTTATTATGGATTTGTTTTGATTTCTTGTTTTACTATTCTCATTTTCTTTTATTTCAGCCCCCTCCCTTTATTCCTCTGAAATAGTGAAAGTTTCTTATGAAAGTACAGTTCTGCAGTTTCAAATTTCCCATATTTAAACTATATTAGGCAATTTATGGGGTCAATTTTAAAGCCAATTGCAATAGTATATACGAGATTCTTGGTTGAAGCAGCCCTTTATAAATAAGATTTTCCTGTTCAAAGCTTACTATGAAGAGAAATTTAAGCTACCCTGTGAAAGCATGTTCATTCTAAAGGAAATTATTTCTTCAAAGTTCACGTTTTTTGAATATACAAAGCAGGTAAAATTATTTTCCTATAAATTTTCCTTCTACTTGTATCTACTTTTTAAATTAGTATATTATTAAGTTGATACTTTAAAGCTTTTCTTGAAAAGTTTTAAAAGTTCATTTCTCTTATTAGTATTTCAAAAAACCAACATAGACTAAGCTGTTACCTTTAGAGTTCACTAGTTTTGTTTATTTTTTCATTGAAAAATGGTCCTGAAACATTTTGACCTTCTTTCTGGTAATGATTTTTTACAATGACCTTGGACGTGATGGACAAACAGGCCATCATTGATTTCCCTAGAGTTACAACCTTACTGTTTCTCTACTTTTTTTCTCTCCAGCCTAAATATTGCTTTGCAGGGTTTCAAGTTTCTTAATTCTCTACTTTTATGGCCTTGTTTCAAATTCACTTTCTCCCCAACTGTGTATTGTAGCTAATCTTTTAGCAACACTCATGCTACAGTAAATCCCACCTTTATATATTTGAGATAGAACCAGATACATTTGAGATAGAACCAGATTTATAAAGTTACCTTCTTTACTCCCAGAGTATGTGCCTTTTTACAGGTTAAAAAATAAAATCCTAGCTTCTTAACTGTATTTCGAATGATAATGATCCTATCATGACAATTCCCTCTACCTGTCAAACTAGTAAGAGTTCTCTCTAGTCCTGCACACTATTGTTCATTTATAGCCATCACAATTAATCACTAACATGGATCTTTTAGTCATACTATTATTCAATCCCCACAGTTCTTTTTTTTTTTTTTTTTTTTTTTTTTTTTGGTGGGTACCAGGGGTCAACCTCAGGACTTCGCGCGCCAGCAGGCGCCCGTGCCGCTGAGCGATATCACCGGCCCTTTTTTCGTATGTGGGTTCCGGGAGTCGAACTCGGGCCCTCGCGCTTGCAAGGCAGGCACTTACGCCACTCAGCCATCTCACCGGCTCCAATCCCCACAGTTCTGCATGTCACTTTACCTAGAATATAACATTTTTCTTCTAGAGAACTTGATCTAAAAAATATATCTACTCTCCCTGTTTCAAGGCTAACTTCTCTGCTACACAGTTTTAAACTATCCTAAACACTTAGATATCAAATTCTTAGGTAGAACTGTAATTAGTTTGCACTTGCTTGTAGATTACTTCTTATATGTATGTTTATATAATAACATAATTTTATTGATGGAACAGAGCTCATTTGTCACTTTGGACCAATGGCTCAGTGTGAAAAAAAAATAGTATTCTCTGATTCTGTGGCTCTTTCCTAAATTGTATCAGTCTTTTAAATGGCTCACTGGTGCAATGAACTAAAAAAAAAAAAATTTCTTTAACGAGTGAAGTAAACAAACGCTTGGGACTCAAAAATGTTAACACTATGAGGGATTTCTTAATGGAGCCACAGCTCCCAGTTGAAAATGTAGCAGCATGAGTAATGGAGCAAGTGTGATCTTTCTTAAACATATTTACACATTTATGAAATGTAAGCTTGGATCACGTATGGTCCATAAATTAAATAGGAAAAGATGATTCCAAGATGAAGTCATCTTATTACACAGGAAAGTTTAATTTATCAACTTTGAAATCCCAGAATGCTCTCTTTTTATTTTTCAGAATCCGTTTGCTTGTTTTGGTGTTTAGCCCAATGAAAGATATCTCAGGAGATCATATTTTTAAGTGAATGCAAACATATGAAGCAACTCGATGGTCTGGAGTTTATATTTAAACAAGTTTGTATTCTCCTGTTTTAATTATGTTACCCATAGTGTAGACAAGTCATATTTTTATCAAGGAAAAAAAAAAAAAGAAAGAAAAAACCTTCTCAGAAGCACAGAAACTTGAGTCACATGAATCTATAGAATCGGCTCTGTTAATTCTATACAGATGTCTTAGTGCATTCCTGTAAATTTTCAGACTGAAAAGGAAATGTTAGTTACACCCTTCCCTTTTACAGCCCAGGGTAAAATATTTCACATATTGTGCACATGTTTTACTAACAAAAAAAAGACAGAAATTAAGTGATAGTAAGTTGGTCATTTTGGGCTTAGTATTTTACAATGAACATAAAATAAGTGTGTTGAGAACATAGCACACAATTTTTTTGCAGACGTCAAACCCCGTATCACAAAGTCTAAAAACTGAATTTGTATATTTAAATAGTGATGCCAAATAATATAGCTGTCATGTGGTTACATTTGCTGTAACTCCAGGAGGAGTTCAAATTCAAAATAGCTTACTGGCTAATAGGCCCATCTGCAGATGGACTGGTGGACCGGTGGCTCTTAGTCAAGTACTGAAATTTTTTAGCTGGTCAGATACCACTTGGCTCAAATGTGTTACAAACAGACTCTGAGTCTCTGAATTTAGTGCTGATGTCTTACATGCCAGAAGTGTTCCAGTGGGTGGGACATGGGATTTGCCCACTGATAATTTATTAATCAACTAATATCTAAAGGCAACTGAAGCCTGTCATTTCTTGTGAAGAAAAGCTGGGTTTGGAACCATGAATGAAATTGGAACCTGCTATCAGAAACTAGAATAATTTTTAATAATTTTCCAAAAGTGCTTGCAAGGGCAGGTGGTTAATGCATTTCAGGGACATGTACGTGGCAAGTCTTAGAAGTTTACCAGGGCTGGTTTTAGGACTTGCCTGATGGCCCGTGTTTGTGTCATACTGACTGAGGATAATGCACCAGGAGCTGGGAGAGATACTTGCTAGTATCTGTCTTGTTTCAGAGTTTGTCAACGGGAAGCAGAGATTTGTCATGCACATAGGTTTAGATTGGACAACCCTGGAGCAAGCCTTATAACAGGTGCTGGGAACGACCTTTCAGAAATTGAAATCAGTTAAAGCAGGTTACCTGGAAAAGATGTGCCTAAACATTGGTTATAAACCCCAGACAGACATGACCAGCCAAAAGAATACTCAGCTTCTGCTAGCTCTGACCCAGGGAGGCCAGGGGCCCTGGATAAACAACTCAACATCCTACATGCCGGAGAGTAGGAATCAGTTGGTTCCTCACTGCTAGCCCAAATCCCCTGCCGAGACTACATTCTGACTTGATATTATTGAGCCCTTTGTGTTCATAAAGAAGATGCATCATAGAAGAATAAGTGTGGATAAGACACGTGCACTAACTGAAGCCTACTGTAGATTTTGAGAATTTGAACTGTTGTACCTTGTAACTTGGTTTTGGCAAGAAGTTAGAGTGAAGGTATGATACATTTTGTGATGGAGAGTACTAGTTGTTTTGCATTTGCATTTCCATTCTTCTATATTCACAGAAGCCAGAAATCTGGAGGGCAGGCACTGACTGCTCAGCTGCAGGTATAGATGCAAGTTGGAAGCACTGAAGAGGCACTGAAGTATTAGGCAGAAATGAGACAGGGAACCTCGCTTAAAGCCCTAGTGTCCTCTGCTTTATTTATTTATTTTTTTTATATGCGGGTACTGAGAGCCAAACTCAGGACCTCACGCTTGCCAGGCAGGCGCTTATGCTGCTGAGCTATATCACCGGCCCTGTCCTCTGCTTTTGAACCCAGATGTTATCCTATCAACTGTACCTGCAAGGCAGCTGTACCTTCCCCAGTGCCACATTTCTGAGGGTTGAAGAACCCATCCAGGCAGAGCTAGACAGCAGAATAAACAGACTCAGGCACCGACAGACTTTGCAGTATAAGAGATCAGGAGGATTGGTGAGTTAGCAGACCCCAGTTGCACCAATGGGGAAGACCCCAGTTGCACAAAAAAATACCATCATCTCCTTAATTAAGAAGAAACCACAGTAAATATTGATTCTTCCCAGAATAAGATTTGAGGAAGATACAGTGGTTCCACTGAACTCTGAAGATGAGCCTTTGGTTGTGCAGGTTGGAGCCAGCATGTAGAAAACCTGAAAAAATGGTATATGTAGAAGGACCGGGAGAGGCTGGGAGCTACGGCGATGTGACAAGTACCTTGGATGGTTGAGCTTGGGGAGAAGTGGAGAAATTGTATCCGTCAGTGTTTCCAGCAGGAAACAGATGACACATTCAAATTAGAGTAATCTGAAGAGAGTTTAAATAAAAGAACTATTGATTAAAATATAAAAAGTATGTAGGGAAATCATAAAAGATAGCATATTAGTAAGAAAAAGGCATCATCATTTTTCCTACATCTGAAGGACTGGTTATCAGAACCCGCTGGCAGTAAGGGGGTCTTTTAAAAGGGGCGAGGGTGAAGCCTTCCTGGGAGGTAAAGCCAGTGCAGAAGTACCCTACAGACAGGGCCTGGAGGAATTCCATCCCTTACCCGTTCTTACCTCCACCTAGAACTTATAATTTACCTTCAGGCAAAATAATTTCAGTAAAATAGTCAATATGATCAACTTGCTAAGAAATAAACAAGGCAGAGAAAGATGAAGATAAACAGAATTTGAGAGAAAATGTAAGACATTTAACACTGACCTTTGAAGATTTTAGAGAATTTTGCTCCTTGATATGGCATGCAAACCACTACTCAATCTTTCCATGAAAATGTTGCTTTCAAAAATCCATTTTACAGGGCCGGTGAGATGGCTCAGCGGCTTAAGCGCCTGCCCAGCAAGCGCGAGGGCCCGAGTTCGACTCCCAGAACCCACATACGAAAAAGGGGCCGGTGATATCGCTCAGCGGCACAGGCGCCTGCTGGCGCGCAAGGTCCTGAGGTCGACCCCCGGTACCCACAAAAAAAAAAAAAATCCATTTTACTTGTCAGTATTTTGTGGCATACAGTCTGCATGTGTCCGTATGTGTATGTGTATTTGATACAGTGCTTTATGAGATTAAGGCAGGTGCGACACGAAAACAAAACTCAGTTGTCAACAAAACTCAATTGAATTTAGCTCCCCATGTTTGAGGTTTGGATAACAATGTTTCTCTTTAAGAAATAAGAGATAAGTTTTCCTTTTTAATTTTTTCTTTAAAACTCAATATAATAAAAATTCTAGAACTCTTCCTGTCACTGGCAAAAATAAAGCCAAGCACTAAGCTGGGGTTCATGAGCTGTAAAGGGGGCTGTGGCTCGTGTTCTTTGTAGCTAGGTTCCAGCACCTAGGATCATCCACTGCACAGAGGAAGCAGTCGATTATTGAACTGAAACTAACAAATTTATGAGTGAAAAAACGGATTGAAAGATTCTTAGCAAGTCAGCGCCTGCTTCTTACAAGATAAGCCAGAGGGAGCAACGCCCTCTCTGGAAGGATAGGGCCTCCTTTCTTCCGCTTTCCCCTTCCTCTGTCCCCCATGCCCCCTCATGGGGAGAGGGGAGTTGAGCAGGCATGGAGACTTGTCTTCTCCACCACGACTCCCGCCAGGAGCTGGCAGGAGCATTTCACCCTTCTAGCTCTGCACAATTCCAAGGAAATGTGACTTATTGCCAAGAAAGCTGTCTGACTCCCCCTCCCCAGATCCACAGAGAACTCAACTGCATAATCCATCCCCGGCAGAAAAACAGCGCCCATGCAAACTCACTATTTATGTTTAAAGAAAGGAGCCCTATCATTGTACACAGGGGGGACAGCCAAGTTTTCGTGAAGACTTATGAGGGGAATCCAGCTTTACCGTCATGTCACTACATTTCAGTCTGATCATTTTGCAACATAGGGACTGTATCTATATATAGTGACAGTTTGTCTTTATTTAGAACTATTTCCAGTAATATTACATTTTCTTAACAGCCAATGGTTTTCTATGAAACATACCTAACTTTGAACATACTTTGGCAACAGCCTTTCCACTATTTCTGTGTTATTTCCACCATTGCTTTTCATCATCAATACAGATGTCTCTATATTTTTGCCAATTTATTTGATGGTGTGTTTAAAACTGATCTAAACATTTAAGAATCCATTCTCTTGTCTTTGTGTCAAATGCTTTATGAAGCAATAAATCAATCTAGGAGAACATGTCATACAATCTATGAACATCCTTACTCTTTCCTCCATGAACCATAAAGATTTCATGCATCTTTGTTTAAGAACTGATTTTTCAAGTATGTTTAGAAGAGTGCTGTTGTTCCTGGGACTGCCTTATCAGATGCTATTACTAACTGTATTTTTATGAGCCTACTCATCCCTTATATTTATTGCTTTATTAACTTTGTGTTCAATAATCCTATCTTTAGAAAGCATGTTATTCTCTTTCATGTGCAGTGTTGCAATTTATTTTCAAAGACCATTTAAATCTATTATTCATGTTAGGGCAGAAGGTAAGTCAAATATTTGTTTGCGTAAGTACTTTTCAATTTCATTACCTTCTCCCCATTACATTAAACTTCTGCGACATATCTGCTTGGAACCATTTGCAGGGACTCTTATCCTCCAAAATATATCTCCATATTTTCATCTTTGGTGATTTTCCTTCCCACTCAGCATAAAAAACCAACAATCTCACGAGCTCCTCCTGATTGAGAGACTCAAAGCATTAGGGTTCCACCATAATTTGTACAATTCTACTCAATTCAGACAAAATATAAAATGAGCCTCTTAACCTGACTGAGCTACATACAAGTCATTGTCCCTCATAGTGGCTAACTTGGTCTTAAAATTTACACGGAGATGGGCCATTTCATCTCTGACCTTGTAGGCTGTGGTGGTTAAGCTTAACTGTGTCAGATTGATTGGCTTGGGAGCCACCCAAGGGATTAGTAAAGCACACTTCTGGGTGTGTCTGGGTGGGTCATGGACGTATGACCTAGGGTACTATATCAGATTCCACAGCCCTTTCTCTCTAGCGCTATTCCCCTGTTCTGCTTCCCAAGACACCCTGAACTAATCATCTTTACTGCATCATGCTCCTCTGTTATGATGTTTCTGCCTTGGAGCCAGCTGACCATGGCTTGAATCCCCTGAAACCGTGAGCCACAAAGATTTTTTTTTTTTTTTCCTATGTTAAGCAATGGGAAACTTCCTGATATAGAGACTACCACTCCCATTCTCACAAGAAGAATAGTGCTCAATAAACTAAATACTAGACTTTCCTTTGATTTATCACAGAATTGAGGTCACAGGGCAAATTGTTGTATAATATCTAGAGACAAGATAAATACAAAAAACACAGTCATGATCAGCTTACTTGGAACAGAAGACACTGGAGCCATAAACTGATAGGAACCCTTGCATGGTAAGTTTGATGGACTGATGAAAACTAAGTGTAGATTAATTTGAGAGCCAAAACTTATGTGGGCCTGGGTTTAAGGAATCCCCAGACTTTATGAGGTCCTCATGTAAAGATTTAAAAAAAATTTATCTTGTAGCAGGAGGAGAAAAAAGCAGCCATTTTGAAATATGTTCAATGTTCTATATAGAAGAGGTCTACTATCAAAGAAATAGATTTTACTAGAATGTTTTCTGACCTGAAGAAGACAATTAGCCATTATCAACTCTCTCTGGCTTGGTTGTCCCACCTCAGTAGAGAAAAGAAAAGTATGAAAAACACTCTGGAAGATCACAAATGAAGGACGTAGGCCCATTCAAAGAATGAGGTTTAATCATAAGGCCCTAGAACACTTCCCCTTCCTATACCTTTCCATCCCATTATCAAAGCTCAAGAGCAGCAAAATATGTAATGCAAAAATGAATAGAACTATAAAGAAGATTAGACAAATCCACAACTATAGTTGGAGATTTTAACACTTTTTTTTCTTCCCAGTCAACAGAAAATCAGTAAGGATAGTGGAACTGAACTATCCACCATTAGTTGAACTAAACTATAGCACCATTAGCCAACTGTATCTAATTGACATTTATAGAGTATGTCACTCAATATCAGAACAATACATATTTTTCTCAAACTTGGAACATTTAACTTGGAACATTCAGCAAAACAGACAACATTCTGGACCATAACCCATACCTTAAAATGTAAATAAATTGAAATCATACCAAGTTGGTTCAAAACCCAAAATGGAATTAATTTAGAAATCCATAATGAAAAGATAGCTGGAAAATATGAGAATGTGTGGAGATTAGACTACATAATTCTAAATAACATGTGAGTTGAAGAAGTCTCAATAGATATTTAAAACTATTTTGAACTAAATAAAAAAGAAAAATGGAACTGAACAAAATTTAAAGGATAAAGTATAGGCAATCCATAGAGGGAAATTTATAAAATTGAATGCATGTATTAGAAAAAGAAAGCTATAAATCAGTAATTCATGCTTCCCACAGGAAGCTAAAGGAGTGTACTTAAATGCAAGGTAAGCATAATTAAAGATAATAAGAATTAAGTAAGTATCTATTAAATTGAAATCAGGCTGGATAGGTGAAGCTCAGTGGACTCTGGGAGTGATGAGACGTTTCTATATAATACAGTATTTGCAGGTATGTGACACTATGCATTTGTTGAAGTCCTTGTGTATTTGCAAGGCAGCATTATATATAAGTTTAAAATATCTTTTTTTTTTTTTTTATGGGTACTGGGGGTCGACCTCAGGACCTCAAGCGCCAGCAGGCGCCCATGCTGCTGAGTGATATCACCGGCCCTTTTTTCGTTTGTGGGTACCGCGAGTTGAACTCAGGACCTCGCGCTTGCCAGGCAGGCGCTTATGCCGCTGAGCCATCTCACCAGCCCCTAAAATATATTTTGAGAATTCAGGAATCCCAGGAATAAGTGCAGATGATGACAGAGAATCCACTGTGTATCAACTGTGTGAAACAACCGCACCATAGTAGGTGGGGAAAAGGCGCTAACCCACATAACTTTGGAAATGGGTGACTCTATTAGACTAAAGACAAAAGAAACTGCACAAAAGCACTGTATTCTAGTTGGGAAAATGCATTTTACTTTATCAGAGGTATAATTTCACAGTTCTGATATTACTATATATGTCTATTAGAATTGAATAAATAAAACATGGATGGTAGATGGTGATAGCAAGTTGTTTTTAATTGTTGGAGCAGGAATTTATAGACAAACAGAATGATTCATGTTCAAATAATTGATAACGACATCAGTAAAATTTCTGTTTGATGTAATGTAGATAAAGATGACTATATTTACAACACTTATGTGTAGATACACAAATTAGTACACATACATATATTTCGATGCTCTGTCATTTGCAAGGCTCTAAAAATAGATGATGCTATACTAACAACAAGGACTCTCGGTGCCCAGATTGTCTTTTCTCATGCTATTGTCTACTCAAAGGAAACAATACTCCTTGTCGAAATGGCTCTTTTTAGAATTGGGACAGGAATTGTGCAAGAGCCTGAAGCACCTCATAGTGTCAAAAATGATGAAGTGCTCAAATAAACAAATTAATAGCCCTACAAAAATTCCCTACACATAGGTAATGTTCCAAAGAATGTAGGAGCCAACCGAAAGAACTTTCTGTCCCCAAAGTTGAAGAATTTGAGCATCAAAATAAATAAAATAGTATTGGATTACAACCCAAAGTATAAAATAAACATTCATGAGTCCTTGCTTACATAAATAAATTATTGAATACATTAATAAGTGGAAAGAGGCCGTAATTCTCCCATGTGGAAGAATTTCAATGAATTTTATAGTTGCTGTCCTAAAGGAGGGGGGAAAAAAATCTCTGGTCCTTAAGTGTGGGCTGTGTGTAATGACTTCCTTTAAAAGATTACAGTAGGGAAACTGGGGGAAAAATGCTAACTTTATAGTGGAAAAACTTGACAAACACTATTTCAGCCAGAAAACCAAAGTCAACATTACCAGACATCATGCAGATATTATGTAATGATGATAGATGATGAAAATGGTTCCTTAACTTTTTTTAGCATGCTCTCAAAATCCCACTCAGCTTAATGAGAAAAACATCAACGTTCAATAGAAGGGCATCCTGTAACATGTTTGGCCAATATTCTTTAAAAGTTATCAATTATCAAAAGAAGTAATGTCTGAGAAACCGTCACTGCCAAGCTGTAGCTAAGGAGACATAACTGAATGTAATTTGGTATACTGAGGTGCGATTCTAGAACAGAAGAAAATATTAAGTTAAAACTAGGAAAATCTGAAAGAGTATTGAGTTTAATTAACATGTAACACACAAATGCTGCCTCATCTGTTGTAACAATGGTAGCATATTAATGTAAGCTGTTAACAATTAGAGGAATTATGTGTGTAGGTGGGGATATATGGAAACTTTTCTTTCTTCGTTTGTAGTACTGGGGATTGAACCCAGGGACTTCACACTGAGCTATACACCCATCCCCTTTTGTAGTTTTTTTTAAATTTTTAGAAGGGTCTAAAGTCACTAAATTGTCCAGGCTGGGCTTGAACTTGCCTCAGATCCCAGAATGCTGGAATTACTGTATGTACTGTATGCCCCTCAAAAAAAAAAAAAAAAAAAAACTAAAACTAAAACTATAAAATAAAAGCTTGTTAACAAAACAAGTAAAATCTTTCTCATTTTATCCAGTGTAACTTCAAATTTTGCATTTTTACTTATCATGAATAAACATTTCATGATGGCAATGAAGATCAATAAATGCTTCAGGCTCACTGGTGAGTTTCTGTATCCTAACATCCCCTCCCCCCACCTGTTACATCTTCCAGTTGGCTGGACCCTTGCATTTTATAAGGACTCCCTTCGATACAAATGCATTTAATCCAGCTCTGACAAAGTGTCTTTTCTGGGATGTTTAAGGTTGATGGCTTCAACCACAATTGAACCTAGGGACTTTTCACCATTATTATCAGGAATTTGATTTTTTTCTCTATCCACCATCTCTGCTGTTTTCTTTTTTTTTTTTTTTTTTTGTGGGTACCGGGGGGTCGACCTCAGGACCTCGCACGCCAGCAGGCGCCCGTGCCGCTGAGCGATATCACCGGCCCCTTTTTCGTATGTGGGTTCCGGGAGTCGAACTCGGGCCCTCGCGCTTGCTGGGCAGGCGCTTAAGCCGCTGAGCCATCTCACCGGCCCTCCGCTGTTTTCTGACTTGGGCCTGGAGTCCGAATGGCTAAGGTCAGTCATACGCTGTGTGTTTACATGATTGACCCAAGGAAAACCCTCACTTCCAAATCTCAGGTGAGCACTCCTGGTTGGCAGCACTTTGCATGTGTTGTCACAGATTTTTACTGGAAGACTTAAGTCCTTTCTGCGTGACTTCATGGGGACAGGATAACTGGAGTCTTGTGCCTGTTTTCTTCCTGACTCTCCTCTGTGTGCCTATCCTTTCACTGCTTTTACTTTTTGTCCTTTCACTGTAATCATAACCTACATATAACAGCTTTTTTGAGTTCTGTAAATCTGAGAATCATTGAGCCTGAGGGTGATCCTGGGACCTTTGATACACAAACATTAAAAAATTAGGATATTTTACATAAAAATCTGGAATTCTGACTTTCTTTGAAAAATCGGTAGCTCTAGTAACCACTTCGAGTTCTTTGGTAACACCACAGCCTGATAACATTTGGGGAAATTTTTTTTCCCCCACTCAATATAGGTTTCTGGGGCTCATCATCAATGTGGAGCCTGGAAGCCTTGGTCCAGAGCCATGTACTTCACTGCCTTAGGAAAAACTCCGCTCACGTGTACAAGGTTTTTGGTTGGATTATAAAGTATGAACATTTTACAGTGTCTACGTGGCTCCCTAGAGTTGTCATAGCAACTTAACATCCTCACCGACTCTAAATGAATGCCTTAGATTCCATCTCTGTTCTTGTACAGAGAGTTAATACCACTATTATGTGTGGTGTAGACCGAGCATCTATGCTTGCTGGCAACTGGGAGCTTAGGAGATCTGTCCCTTCACCTCCACCTACAACGTAACGTTTGTTCTTTGTTTTATTTTGGTTGTATTATCTATGTTTTAGATATAAGTATCTTTAAATTTTTTATACTTTATATTTAATCTTAATTGTTACATGTTTGAATAGAGAACATTTGCAAAATATGAACTTCAACAACTCGGACTTTCAATTCTATTTATCTTCTACTACTGACCAACAAATACTTGGTAAAACTCTTTCTTTTGTTCAGAATTCAGCTTGTATTTATTGATTGTCTTTTTGATGAGCAAGACACTGTGTTGGACACAGGCTATATAAAAACAAATAAGGCAGAATTCTTCTATCGGAGGAACTTACAAAGGACTAAGCCACATAAACATCTAATTATAATGAAATGTGATAAGTACTAGCATGGAAGTATAATCATATGCTACAAGAATATACATGACAAAGTATTTATTTTTGCTTTAGGTGAGGCTTAGGATGGGTGACATGAGCTGGGAATTGAAAAGTAAGTAGGATTTTCTTAAACTGTGAGGAGTAAGTGAAGGTATTCAGTGAAAAGGGAGAATATAAAAAATGCTTGAAGGTCTGAAGGTTCGTAGCAGATTGACAAGTTAGCAGGCAGAGCAGTTTGAATGTGAAACAGTGAATAACAGAAACTGAGAAAAGAAAAGGAAAAGAAAAGAAAAGAAAAGAAAAGAAAAAAGAAAAGAGAAAAGAAAATACATCGTGTAAATCTCAGAAGATGGCCAAAACTTTAGAAGTGAGTACCAGATGTGGCAACCAAGAGGAGACAGAAAAGGAGGCATAGTTCATTACCACCACCCCAGGTGTTCTGGTTGGTCTCCCGTGCCATCCACTCTTACATTCACCTATTCTCTTAAAGACCCCGAACTGTAACAGCCCTTGAAAACTTACACCACTTTTTAGACAATGGCCCTTTTTCTCAATATGACATTTTACCTTAAAATCCATTAAATCAACATACTGCATAAAGTTAATTTCAATTCTAAAACTGAATGTCTGATATTCAAACAACTGTGTATCCACCACTTCACAAAGAACAATATCTCACCCTCTTCCTCCAGCCAACATCTACTCTCTAGCTTTCCTTTTTTTTTTTTTTTTGTGGGTACCGGGGGTCGACCTCAGGACCTCACATGCCAGCAGGCGCCTGTGCCCTTTTTGTTTTCGTATGTGGGTTCTGGAAGTCGAACTCGGGCCCTTGCGCCTGCCAGGCAGGCGCTTACGCCACGGAGCCATCTCACCGGCCCTAGCTTTCTTTTCCTTCTTTAAAAATATAATGAAATTTTATTGCACTGCTTTATATGTACAAGTCATATTTATTCATTTTAAAAGTAATTATTTTTTATAAATAGATTTTTTTTATTCAGTTGATATATGTGTGAGAAACTTTTGCATATCTTAGACTGGTATGCACATATCCCATCTTTTTTACTTAATAACTTTTCACCAAGTGGCCTTGTTTTGGGTTTAATAAAAGGTCATTAACAGAAGGAAAAGATGCATTTGGATCCCAGCTATGACCTCATTTGTAAGAACACCACTGATCAAAATAATTAAATTGATGGTGTTATTTTCTGATTCTAAGAAAAAAAATTCAATTTCAAGCAGAAACAGACACAGTTGCTCCTCTGTGTCCCTGGGGTGTTGGTTCCAGGACCCTATGCAGGTACCGAGATCAAGTATGTTCAAGTTCACTTTGCAAAATGTTGTAGAATTTGCATATTACCTACATACATCCTCTCATACCTTTAAATAATCTCTAGAGTGCTTAATAATACCTGGTACAATGTGAACTCTATCTAAACTGTTGTTACATTATATCATGTAGGTAATAGTGACAAGAAAATAGTCCATACATGTTCAGAACAGACACTTTCTTTTTTTTTTTTGGAATTTTTTTTGATCTATGGTTAGTAGAATCTATGGATGTACAACTCAAAACACAAAAGGTCACTTGTATTTTATTTAAAAAATTACTGTATCAGCTACTTTACCAAAAGGAGTGCCAGTCAGTCTGTCTGAAAGCAGGAGTTAAGGACATTGGAGATCTCAATAGCCAGAGATTCAGGACCATTTTTAAAATCCGTGCCACCCTTCCTGTCTGCCTTATTTTGTGCATTTCTGTGTCAGAGTCAAACTCCAAGAAGAGATATCTACAAGGCATGCACCGGGTTCTTCCAACCCTTCAGGAACTACTTTGAATGGTAGACAGTTTCCCAAAAGTAGGATTTTTATTAAATAAAAAAGTGAGTAGGGTGTTCTACATGGGAAAAAGAGCACATGTCCACTAGATTCTATCAGTAGCCTACTGGCATGCTTACACACAAACACACACACACACACTTTCCATTTTCTACCATAAATAAACATGTAAAACACCCCCAGTTGTTATGATGAATCTATCACAAACAGAAAAATTAACTCAGCACCCTAAAGCGCACTGATTTATGATGCTGGTTTAGTGTATTCAGTTTTAAGTCTAGAAAGGACCTCTAGTTGAAACCTTGCCCTTGTTTCTGCAGCTGGCCATAAAGCGTTGCCAGATTTTTGTCTTCCTTTTACGACCTTTTATATGTGTTGCTGTTGTTGCCCTTGTTTTTCTAAACATCTCTTAAGCGAAGGTGGCCTTTTGGTGAACATTTACGTGGGACATAAATATTACTAACTTTGCTCTTTAAAAATTCCATTTGGACAATCAATTAGCTAGTGCCTATGCATCAGTATAGAAACTCTTTGAGGTTATTTTTTAATTTAAAGAACTATCAGATAAGAAGAGATGCAACTCAAAAGTCAGAAAAATCATCTGAAAATGAAATGTTTTTTACTTTCAATCAGCTAGTCAAAAGGAATTGCTAATGCTGTTATTGGTACGTGTTTACAGAGTACATCTTTTAAATGTTTTACATGGCACAAATCTCTCAGATTCTCCCATGTGACACACTACTTCCTATTCACCAAAATCATTATTTCTTTGTTCTTCCCGAAGTTACCTCTAGCTCTATCCACCACCTTCCTTTGTAGTTAGATATAATTATCTGACTAAAGTCTAACAAACAGAATGTAAGTAGAAATGATGGCTGCCATTTTAAGGCTAATGGAAGGTTAGAAGTATTTGTGCACCATCTGTAATCTCTTTTCCTCACTGTCCCCTGTGTGTGTAAAGAATGAGAATGCCCTAGGGAACAGCAGAAATTTAAGAGGGAAAGTTCATGGATCCCTGACTACTGCGTAGATGAAGGTCATCATCCAGGAATACCCATATTGTACTATCACATGAGCAAGAAATCCACTTATATTGGGATAAATGTCTAAACCCTTGTGATATGTGCACCGTGACTTCAGTATTAGGCTTTTAATTGAAGAACATCATATCTTACATTTGATGATTTGTCATATGACAGCTTTTACATAATGGACCAGTGAGTCATTTTAAGTATTCTTCCAGTAGCTAATGATGTCCATTCAAGATTACAGTGATAAACTGTAAAAATAATTGGACGAGATTGTTGTTCCATTGGCCTGGGGCAGGTTCTCTATTTTGTCACATGATCCCCTAACTCTCATTGTGACAATTATGATCATAGTAGACCACAGCGAGCTTGTGTGTTGCTGGAATTAATGTTGCTTAGAACGTTGTATCCACTATTACCTAAAAGGTCTTGGTAATTCTTTTCCTTATTTTTCACAGTGTACAGTGTAAAGTATCTATATTCTTTTGGTGAAGGTTGGGAGGAAGGATTGGATAACCTATGTGTAGTGTTAACAGTAGATGTGTAATGTCGTCTTCATTTAAAGACCTCTTAGATTGGAGAATTGGATCAGCGGTCGTGATTCTGTAGTGTGGACGGCTCTAGTTGGCTGCGTAGGATATTGTTGGCTACACAAATCTAGTAAATCCCCATCACCCGTTAGTGATATTTCTAAAGATCTATGGCTAATAAGCTTAAGCTAGAGGTCGCTGTGTGTCTGACACTCTTCAAACCTGCGTAACTAGGCTGACTCTGTTATTTACTACAAAAACATGACAGATATTCTGCGCCTGCACACTGGTACTTTGTAGTGCTAGTATCTGTTCTGATTCATTAATCTATGTTTTCTACTGGTCATTGATTATTTTGAATTTATTCTTTGGTAATAATGGTAGATGTTACACCTTTGTCACTATACAAGTGTAGAAAGCCCAGAATTCCTTTCATGTCCACTTATACCAGAAAGTCTAATTATGAGGATTGTGGACCTGATGGGATTATTTGATAAATTATATTTCTAAGTAATATGATTCGGAGAGTTAAGAAATTTACATATGTAGTATAAATAATTTAAATTTTATTAAATATTTTAAAACAGATTACTCAGTTACATACTACTAGTGAGTTCTTTCTACACTTTAGGATTCCAGAAAGAAATGTAAAATTAGCTGCCATTTTGTTTATATTATTTACAAAGGTTTGGGTAGCTTTTCAAGGTTAAACAATTCAAATCTTATTTTCTCCAAGTCTTTAAGTAAAGTTTAATCTTTGAAGAGGATTTACCTTCATATGCACATACACTATACTATGAAATGCATACAGGAAATTTCTAGGCACAATTGGAAATTCAGTGAAAAGGATTTGAGATCACTTCTTGTAATTTTTTTCAGTCAAATGACATTGTTATATGTTGAAAGTCAAAGGAGGGGGAGAATGATGAGCTCGAAGATAATGATAAATGACTGAAGCAGCTTTGAGGAATTGGAAATGTATTGGGAGGGTAAAATGACTACAAATTTGCAATAATCTTCCTTTCCCACATAGATAAGAAATAATGAATTTGACTAGCATTGAAGCCAACTTCTGTGAGGCCTGTATTCTTTCTGCAGCACCCCACTGCCTGCCAAGGGTGTCTTTTGCAACTCTACATCACTCCAGTACTATTTAGTAAATAAAATAATGTTTGCTGCAGGTATTAAGATGAATCTACAATGGTGGAATTTGACTAAAAGTTCTTTTTTGTTGAATAATGAGACAAAATGATGAGATGGAGACAGGAATGGCAGCTAATGCTCAGTGGTTGTGGTACCGAAAGTAAAATGTTGTGGGAGTCTTGCACAGAAATCAGAGTGAATAGCATGTACCAGTACAAAGCGCAAAATTCTAGATCCTGTATGCTTTTCTCCTGTGCACATAAGAGTGGAAGAAGCACTATTATTTTGTCAGATACTCAAAGGAAAAGTGAAAGGATTAATTTCCTTGGTATCAAAATATTTCTATGATTGCACCAATTTTTCTATGTTGTAAAATAATCATGAAGATTAGATATTGTATCTTTGGAAAGATACATTTTCTTACTCTCAGTAGCAATTGGAAACTCTCATTTAATATTATTATTATTACTATTATTTTTGGGTTCTTTTTGAGACAGGGTCTTGCTATGTAGTTCAGGCTGGCCTTGAACTCACTATGTAGCCCAGGCTGGCCTAGAACTTCGGTGATCTTCCTGCGCCAGCCTCCTGAGTGCTGAGATTATAAGTGTTCACCACCACGCCCGATTCATTCAGTATTATTTTATGCAAGATTAACAATTCTTTTTCTTTTTTTTTGAGACAATACCTGAAATAGAGAATCAACTACACTCTGATTTTTTTACCATTTAAGCAGGCCAGAATAATAAAATCTGAATTATTATCATTATCTTTTCTTTTTTTTTTTGTGGGTACCAGGGGTTGACCCCAGGACCTCGCACGCCAGCAGGCACCCGTGCCACTGAGCGATATCACTGGCCCTTTTTTCGTATGTGGGTTCCAGGAGTTGAACTCAGGCCCTCGCTCTTGCCAGGCAGGTGCTTACACGACTGAGCCATCTCACCGGCCCTCATTATCTTTTCTTATTAAAAAAAAAAGTATATTCAACTGGCCAAACGTGCTAGAAATCATTGAATGGTCTTTTTACACTTAACTCAAATTTTTTTCAAACTACAGCACTCAAAGAATCCCCTAAGTGAGATCAACCTAAGATGTGTAATAAGAAACTTCGGTGTGAACTGTTAACTCCTCCCAGATGGGGCAAACTACAGTGTCTTTTAATGCACTGATGGTATCAAAAAGCATAAGCATCAGATGCAACTGCACTTTCACACGAGGTACCAATCTGGTATTATAATAAAGAGTTATAACATAGGCACAAGGGAAATCACAGCACATCCTCACATCCTGCTTACAATTGCTTGATGGTTTCATTGAGGCTTTTTTCAATCAAACTCCCTTCCAAGGTTTGAATAATACACTTGTACCAGTGAGATAAGGTCAAAATGACAATTATGTCTTCCCAATATTAATAACTAACAGATTTCCCATTTCCCATAGACATTTTAACCATTGCTCATTGGCTCATGGGGAGTATTACTTTCCTTCTAGTCTCTAATGAAATATACATAATAAAAAATAATTTAGGAAACTTCTTTTCAGGATCTGCTCTTAATTCATATTAACATTCATGGAAAGTTATGCACCTATTGGATTTTGAAAGACAAATGGAGTTGTTAAACATCTTTTTTTTTTTTTTTTTTGTGGGTACTGGGGGTCGAACTCAGGACCTCGCGCACCAGCGGGCGCCTGTGCCGCTGAGCTATCTCACTGGCCCTAAACATCTTTTTTTTAAACTGAAATTTCCTACTATAAGATTAGACTGTCAAAAGGCCTTCATAATATTGTGATTCAAATACTTTCATTAATTATTCCTTTTCATTAACATTTTTGTTAAATTTGAATATAGCATTACATTATTTTCCTAAGAACACATCTTTCTTAATTGTTAAAAGTTTTATAAAATTAAAATCTAAGACTGAGTCTAGTTCTCTATAGTTCACATACACTAAGTTAAGGTGTCATACACAGCATTACAGGATACTCAAAAGTTTTCACTTCCCCATAGTTCATATAGTACATAGTTCACCAAGTGTAGAGGAGAGAAAACATTTTTCTTTTTAAATATGTAAACATTGGAATTTCTAGTGTATGACATTTTTATGACAATTCTAAAATGGAACTGCAAACACCTACAACCTTAAATAAAATGAACCCAGAATTGCAAGTCTTATTCTATCTTACAACTTCCATCACATATGCTTAAGTGTGAAGTTATTTAGCACCGTTAATATTTTTTATTTCCCTCCTTTTTTAAACATACTGCAGCATTGACAATTGTAGAGTATATTTTCGCGTATTAGATATATGGATGAAGACACTTGTCTCTAATGTTATCAGGGTTGCCAGTGAAAGTAACTATTGCATAAAATGGAATTTGGTGATGTAGTCTCAAATGTTTCATATTCCTCAGTTGCATAAGAATTTTCCTATACAAACCTCAGAGATGCACCCAGCAGTCACCAAAACTTCTTATTTCTACCTAGGTGGCAGAAGATTAATTGGAGAAAGTAGGCTTGGAAGTCTTAATTTTACTTCAAAAATATATGCCTCTTTGGGATAGTGTGTGATCATAAGTCTCCACTTTAAACAAAAAATATAGGATTGGAACACAAGTTTAGAATGACTGGACAGTTGAGGCTGACAAACGTGAATTTTAAATATTAAAAAAAAAAGCACAAAACAAGGAATTTTCTTGAAAAAATATCAGATTGAATGTGTGTGTATAAAATCTACTACAGGAGGGGGAGCAAGAAAGAAGAGGCTGCAGAGGAAGACAGCAGCTGAGGAAGACCTACCAGGGATCATCTTCCCACCAATGCACCAAATTAAATAGCTGCTCTCATACCAAACTACCATCAAAACAGGTAAGGACATCAATGCCTGAAGACATATTGAAAAAGGCAGTAAAGAAAGACTTGTCCCATCTCCAAGCAGCTCAGCATAGAAAGCGGTGCTTCCCTGCTTGGAGGAGGGAGAGAGAATTAAATCCAGACCTTGGACCGGAAACCCACCTTGGTGAAACCCAGAGCTGGGAAAAGCCCCATGACCTCTACTAGCAGGCCAAAGCCCACCACGTGCTAAGCTGCTAGAACTGCAGCAAGACAGGTCGAAGTCACCATCCCTTCCAACCTGGGGGCCAGGGCAGGGAGCAAGATCCCACGTGCTAGGGAGCAGGGCATGAAAGCTGCCACAGAGCTTCGTTTTGGAGTTTCAGGCCCACTGCAGTGAGATCCAGCACATCTAGAAACTAAAAGCCTCAATATGTAAGACAGAACTCACAGATGGAGCACAGGAAACAAAAGCAAAAGTAGACAAATGAGGTTACATCAAACCAAAAATCTTCCACATAACACTCAGCAGAGTGCAGAGACTGCTTACGGAATGGGAGAAAATATTTGCAAATTAAAAATCTGACAAAAAGTTGATAACTAGAATGTATACGTAACTCTAAAAACTCAATAACAAAACCCAAATAATCCATTTTTTAAATTGTCTAGAGTTCTAAATAGACATTTCCCAAAAGAAGACATACAAATGGTCAACAGGTACAGGAAAAAATGCTCAACATCACTAATCAGGAAAACGCAAATAAAAATCACCATGACATATCATCTTGCCCCAGTAAGAATGACTGTTATGAAAAGGACAAAAGATAATAAGTGCTGATAAAAATACTTCCACATTGCTGGTAGGAATGTGAAATCATACCGCTCATATGGAAAACAGTATGGAAATATTTTGCAAAATTAAAAACAGAACTAGGATATGACCCAGCAATCTCACTACTCACTACTGAATACATATCAAAAGGAAATGAAACTCAGTATGTCAAAGTGACATCTGCACTCCCATTTTCAGTGTAGCACTTATTTTAAAAAGCCTAGACATGGCTAATTGTCCATCAAATGATGAGTGGATAAAAAAAATATGGTACATATAATCGAGAGTATTATTTAGTAATAAAAAGAATGAAATACTGTCATTTGCGCCAGCATAGTTGGAAATGGGGATCTAAGTTAAGTGACAAAAATCTAAGCTAAGTGAAAGAAACTAGACAGAGAAAGACAAGTACTGCATTGCTGTAGTCAGGGGTTTGTAAAGGAATAAATTTAATACAGGACACATAATTTAAAGGATTATTTTATAATATTCACCCACAAAGTCAAATGCAGAAGAGTGCAAGAAATCTCTGTCTGCACCCTAGAGATCCGGAGAATCCAGCCTAGGCCTTGGATCCCACAGCAATGTCCCCCACAAGTCCAGCTGGAGGCCTAGAGCCCTTGGCAATGTCTCACGCAAGTCTGTATTAAGGATCTGCCCTGGGGAAGGCCCAAGAGCCAGTGGTGGCAGCTAGAAGGTCTGCACCAGTGGGGTGAAGGATCTGTGCCAGCAGGCTGAGGGGTCTGCACTGGAGCCAGGAAGCGACGCTCAAGGCAAACACCAGAGCTCCCATGAAGAGAACAGCAGCCATCCCCGGCGACAGCTAGGACCTGAGCTCCTCTGACAATGAGAACTGCTGAGTTCTTATCGGAAAAACCAGCCCTGCAACCTTCTCCAGAAGAACCAACAGCACACCGTCTTCCTCTCTGTTCTCCTTTTATGTAATTTTGGCAACAATCCTCAGGTGGGCCTTCCATGTCCAGAACCATGGTGACTCAGTTCAGTGGGGCACATGATTGCCCTCATATGTGGCATCTAAAGAAGCTGCTCACAGAGAAGCTGAGTGCACGATGGTGTTTACCTAGAGAACAGAGAGGGTTAGGGGTGGGTTTGATCAATGGGTACTAAATTACAGTTAGAGTTCTGGTGTGCTATTGCACATTAGGGTAACTGTAGATAACGCTAATGTACTGTACATTTCGAAAAGACAAAGGAAAAGGTTTTGAAAGTTTTTATGATACTTGTTTGGTAAATGATTGAGATCAGTATATTTAATCTAAGTTAAACATTACAAAATATATACATTCATCCAAACATTACATGGTATCCCATTAATACATATGATTTTTATGCCATTGTTTATCAGTTAAAAAATTTAAAAAGAAAAGTCTTTCATATATTACTCATGAGCAGGGTAGACTATTATTATTATTATTATTATTATTATTATTATTATTATTATTGTGGGTACTGGGGGTTGAAGTCAGGACCTCGCACTTGCCAGGCAGGCACTTACGCCACTGAGCTATCTCACCGGCCCTTGATTTTTTTTTTTTTTTCCTTTATGAGGGTACTGGGAGTTTAACTCAGGACCTTGCTCTTGCTAGGCAGGCGCTTATGCTGCTGAGCTATCTCACCGGCCCAGGATAGACTATTTTAAGTCTTATAATGTCCTAAGCAAACTCCGGTTTTTTTGCAAATATAGTAGATTAATATCAAATAAGAATGTGCAATTTGAAAATACAATAGTTCTATTTTCTGTATTTTATTATATTTTTCTTATGGGTTTGCTTGTCTATTTCTGGCTTATGTAAAAGAAATTTTAAGACATGGTGTTAGTATAAAAATAAACCTTAAAAATAAAAACCATAACATTAAGAATGAGACTGAAAAATAAAACTGAAGAGTGCCTTTCTGCTTACTTATGGAGGTTGGAATTCTAGTAGAAAAGCATACAAGTTAGTAAATCATTTATTCATTCAGCAGCTATTTGTTGCTTGCTAGGCACTAGGCCTGACATGACAGAGCACTCAGTTGACTGCGCTGGGATTATTGTACCGATGTAAAGGGAAAATACAGTATGATGATGGGGCTGCTTACACAGGACTAAGGTTTGGGCAATCTGAGGCTACTGGTGGAGGCAAAATGTGAGCTGAGTTTAGAAAAGGAAGCAGGTTTAGCTAGGAGAATAAGTGAGTGAAGAGAAAGACTTTCAGACCATACTGTTCTGTTCTTCCCCTGGCAAATCCTCAGGAACAAGCAACCGATGCATTTGGGGGAAGTGGTACTGGGGGCCGAGAATTGTCAAAAAGTAGACTATATTGGCCGGAGAGGAATAAATTCTGTGTAGCTTTTCAGGTATGTTGAAATGTTTGCACGGCTTCCTAAGGCAGCAGGTAGCCATTAAATAACTTTCAACAGAAGAACGACATATTTTTAGAAAAGTCACATGGTTGCACTGCACAGAATCTTATTGGGACAAGAAGAGAGGAGGCTAAGGTTTCAGAGAGTTTGAGACGGAGGCTACATTTCTGTGTGATAGGAGGAAGGTCTGCCCAAAGGAATGGGGAGTGATGGACAGCTTTGAGAGGATTGCCAGGGAGGGCAGAGGCAGAAATACAGGTCAATTAATATATTTCATTGGGAGGCCGTGGATGATTGCACTGTCCCTTGCCATGAGAAGGACTTTGGTAGAAGGCCGGAGCTCAGCGGGACCTCTAGGACGGAGATTACTTTTAGAGGCCCTGTTGCCTTCCTTTAGCAATACAACTTCAAATAAGTCCACTTGAATTTGCCTGAGAGGGCATTGCTGATCAGGAGCAAGACTTTATTTCTGGTGCTAGATTTAAATTGACAAGGGAAACTTGAATTATTAGCCTCTATGGAGCCACTGACTATACAGGAAAAAGTTTTTTCTTCAGCAATGCGGGGCACTAGTCCATTTGGAAAAAAAAAAAAAGGCTGGAAGGGGAAAAGACAAAAGCTTCATTTGGATATTATAAAAGGGAAATGAGTATTTAAAAGTGACTAAATAAAGAGGAGTTAATACACTCTGTAGCAAAACTCCCTTTTAGAATAGTTATTGAATACTAAAGAAAAATATTTATGTGGAAAATTTGCACAGTTCTTGAATTAGAACCCTAGTGGACACACAGAAGTGCACTCTAGATTTTTTCTCTCCACTTTCTTGCTAAATGTAAGATCCAACTCTGTGCTTTTTTCAAAAATTAATCTATAGTTCTGGTGGTTAAGCTTCCTTGTGTCAGCTCAATTGGCTTGGGAGCAGCCAAACAGATTAGTAAAGTGCACTTCCGGGGGGCTCATAGAGACATGGCTTTGGGTACTATGTCTGGTCCTTTGCCCCCTTTTGGCCCTTTTCCCTTGCACTGCTTCTCAGCTGCCATGAGCTGTGTGGCTTTGCTCTGCCACATCCTTCCTTGGAGCCAGCCAATCATGGCTGAATTCCCTTGGAACCGTGAGTCAAATTAAACCCCTGCTGTTTTAAGTTGTGGGTGTCATATATTGTCCCAGCAATAGGAAAACTGACTAATAAGATATTAAAATGGGTAGTAATTCAGGAATTCCCTTGGTGGCTGCATCTTTGCACTTGTCATTACCTTTGAAAGACTCTATTGTTTCTGAGCATCTAAGAAAGGGAAGGTCTTCCAGGATTTGTGCACCCCTGGAACTGTACACAGTACTTGCGCCTAAGTAGTCACTTTTGTTAGAGAGTGCACTAGATTTGGTGCTTGGCCAGGTTGGAAGTCAGGCTTTTTCAAGTCTCAGTCATAAATCCTATGATGTTTTCCCCTTTCTCCCTTTTCTCTCACTTGTGGAAGCTTGGGGCAGAGACTTTGGCTCGATGTTATCTGACTTTCTGCGTAGTATTTGGTTCAAGGCTGTAGGCAGAAAGGGCCTATTAACATGTCATATACTTTTCTTTTCCTGCTTTCAGATGGACTAGCATCAACTAAGTGACTGTCTCTCTTCTAAAGTACTGCAAATAGTTTTGTTTTACTTTGCTCTGCTTGCAAATAATGGAAAATAATTAAGGAGGAGAAATGTATTGTAACAATATAAGGTAGAGAACAACGAGAGGCCAGGTAGTTAGAACACAGCAAAGTCCTACCTCTGAAGTGCTTTGATTTAGAAACTGCCCCCCACCCGACCTTCACTGGTGACAGCTGGGAGAGTCACTACTCATCCCTCCTGCTGAACCCTGCACCATAAACTATCTCTTCACGCCTCCATCACTCACTGAAGGTACCAAAGCCAGGGAAAAGAATCCTGAGTTTGAGGTGAGGCGCTTATCTTTGAAGTATGGAGAGGGGGTACTTAGCCTCTGTTGGTTTTTGTATGCAAAGATGAGCTGTGGCTTTCTCCAATGCTTACAAAAGGAGAACTTCTCCCTAAGAGGATGGGTTTTGTGCAACCAACTAAGGACAAATACTGACTGTAGTTGACTGCTTTGGCTACTGATATTTGCCTTCTACACCTATTTACATTAAAAATTCTTTCACCTAACATAATGGTCCCTCATACAACTTGTATCATGATTTTTCCCTTCCTTCACTTTTGAGAAACTCCCAAATGAGTCAGGCTCCTGGTCTAGAATCTCTGGGTCACGTCTATTTACTTTAGTTCTTCATAATCCCACTTCAGAATTTGGCCACTGATTGTACGCAAAATATCCTTAATTACTCCCATCAACCTCTCTAAGAAAAAGTAACTTAATTATAATGTGTACATATAGTCATGAATCAACAAAGAAGAAAGCAACAGGTAGAATCTGTAGCCTTTGTTTCTGCAAAGATCATGAGATCATCACTGGTATTTATGACTTTCTTCCTCCACCAAGCATCTCTGTTTGCTTTCTTCTAGCACCTCAAAGGGCTGGGATTCTTTACCAGGAGGAGCTATTCAAACCTTCATTCCTGAGGATTCTAAGTTTTTGGTGGTTCTGCCTGAATAGATTGCCAGTCTTTGATTAACTTTCAGCACTGGACGTGGAAATGTGAGAAGGTGTTCTGTTTATTCTTCTCCTTGCCCAGCACTGCATAACAGCAATACGTTTTTTTTCTAGAGAATCAACTAAAACACTCATGCTTTCCCCCTGGCTTCGTAGTGGCATAAAGAATATTAAGTGGCCTAGTGGATGTCTAGCTCCATTAGACACTGAAAACTTTCCTTTTAAGAATTCCTTTTTTAAAAAAATAATTGCTGTACCAGCAGAGCCTGGACTTGAAGATGACTGAATGGAAAGCACTATATACAATTAGGTGAACAGTACCATTGTTTTGGCCCTTGGTTCCTCAACTCTTACAGTTTAGTTTTGGGAAAAGCAAAATTGCTTGCTAGTTCAGAAAAGTTACTGGACTGTAGAGCTATTACCCTCAATTTTTAAGGTATTTATTCCACATGACTTTAGTCTATTTTCTCTAGCTCCTTCTACCTCTTTATAAGACGACTGACTCTAGGTGATGGTCATATGATAAAATCATTATATCCACTGGTCATTTCTAGGCAAAGTAAGTGTTCATCTGGTGCAATGATGTATAAATTTCCACAGCTCGGCTTTGAGGTGGACAAGATAACCATTAGATATAATTATATGGAGAGTACAAGTATCCTGTGTCCTTGAAAATTAATGTTGGTTCTTGGACAACGTTTTATAATTTTTTTTTTTTTTTTAATGTGGGTACCGGGAGTCGACCTCAGGACCTCGCGCTTGCCAGCAGGTGCTTATGCCGCTGAGCGATATCACCGGCCCTTTTTTTCCTTTATGTGCGTTCTGGGAGTTGAACTTAGGACCTTAGGTGCTTATGCTGCTGAGCTATCTCACTGGCCCTCCCCTCTCTTTATGGATTAAATTATACATCATGGACATCTTACTGAAACCAGGGAATCCAATCCATTGAGACCTCCTCCTACTAGCCTCCGAAGAAATCTATCATAAAACACCTCCCTGTGATACTAGTGCTATTCTCTCTAATGTACTTCACAAATCGTGAGGAAGGAAGTGAATTCTTGACCCTCTCAGGAAATGCAGAAAGTATCATACAGTTTGCACGTTATAAATACATTGAGCTCTTCCTATTTTCTGAAGACTTTGCATTCCTCCCTTTTTGACATACTTAGGAATGTCTGGAATCTCAACAGATGGAGTGTGGAAAAATAAATGTACACTGTACCCATAGGTGCATTAGAGACGCAAAAATAAAATATACTTTTGTGAAAGCAAATGCATGTACACAGGTTTAGAAGTCACATAAAACAACAAGGCTTATCACCACAAACAGCAGAGCCTGTAACGCATCCCGACCTCAATTTCTTCTCTCAGAAATGGCCACTTTAAATACTTAGTTCTTTCTTATGCTGTATTTTTTTTTATTTTAAAGAGAAAAACAATAAAAACAGTGAAACAAAATTTCAAAACAAGATAATAGGAGAGTAACAATGGTTCATACATTGTGTATTGTTATCTTCAAAGTATTTGCTCAGAGTACAAGATATAGGCATGAAAAATCGACCAAACAATATAAGCACAAACCTTTCTTTTCAACGAAGTAAGAGAAATTAGTAGTATAGCTATCTTAACTATCTTGTACGTATATATATATACACATATATATTTTTTTCCTTTTCCCTTCCTTTTCTTCTTTCCTACGTGTTAGTGTCTCTTTCCTTTTGCACAGTTTCTTCCCATTTGCCAATATCTATTGTACATTTTGGATCTTATTTACTCTTTCAGCTTCTCACACTAGGGAGACGATCTGATGTTTACACATGCGAGTCTGATTTATTTCACTTATGAGTATGGTCTCAAGTTTCATCCATTTACCTATAAAGGTCTCAAGTTTATCCTTCTTTATAGCTGAGTACTACTCCATTATATAAAAAGACCACATCCTTTTTATCCATTCCTCAGTTGATGGGCATTTGGGTTGTTTCCAAGATTTAGCTATTACAAATTGTGCTGCTATAAACATGGGTGCGCAAATATCGCTGTGATATGATGTTTTCAGTTCTTCTGGGAAGATATTTTTAAATAACCTGCTTTTATTGTTTTCTTGATTTTTCAGTTTTAGGCATTATTAATTGATTTTCAATTATGAAAGATAATTATTTAGTTTTCTTTTTACTTCCACTCATCACAAGTATCCATAATTTCCATTTCTGATTACTTTCAATATAGTCATAGAGTAAGTTAAGTCAACATTGAGTGTCTGCATCCATTGCATACATTAATGTTGTCAACAGCTGAGCTTGAATTATAATGAAAGTCTACTTCTTACAAAGGTTTTTTTTTTTTTTTTCTTGGAGTCAGTAATGAATTCTTTTTACATGTTTACTTATTTTATATATATTTATTATTAATAATCACTGAATTTGTCTCCTGAAACTCTTTATAATAAAGTCATAAATTAAACAGAACAGAAAAGCTAGTCTCATTTTGCTCCTGGGAACGTTCCTTTTTGAACTCTCTGATCTCCTACAATGTGTGCTGTCTACACCTACTGCGTATGTGTCACCCTGGGCTATCTTGTCACATGAAAGCTGGAAACTCTTCTTACATTATTCCTACATTGAGTCTCTTTCTCCCAGACACTTGTGACAGTTAAGTTTAATTGTCAACATTTGACTTAGGAGCTACCCAGGGAATCAGTAAACTGCGCGTCTCAGTATATCTAGGTGGGTCACAGAGCTGTGCCTTTTACACTATAGATAGTCCTTGGGCCCTTGCTCTCTGGCACTCTTTTCCTGCTCTACTTCCTGGTCACCATGAGCTAAGTGACTTTCCTGTGCCATATCCTTCTGCCTGATGGTCCTGCCTTGGAGCAAACCAACCAAGAACAGAACCCTCTGAAGCTGTGAACCCAAACCATTTCTTCCTGTAAATTGAGGATGCCAGGCATTTTGATCACAGTACAAAATCTAATACAATGCCATATCCTCCTATTTTTCAGTTTATACTTTTGTTTTTGTGGATTACACCCCACTAAGAAATAATGGTAAATTTTCTGAGGTGTTTCATGTTTTACTTTTATATTATTGCTATAGCTTAGGTTGTGAGTATACTCTAAAGCCCCATGTGTTAAAGATTTGGTCCTCAGGGTGGTGCTTTTGGGAGGCTCTGGAAATTTTAAAAATAAAGCGTCGGAAGAAGTCTTTAGGTCACTGGGGGCATGCCTTTGAAGGGAGCTGTGGGTCCTAGCAACCTCCTATCTCTTTTCTGTTTCCTGACCATGAGGTGAGGAATTTTATTTCTCCACATGTTCCTGCCACAATGTTCTGCCTTGTCACAGGCCCTGAACAATGGAGACAATCATTCATGAATGAAACCTACCAAACAATAAGCCAAAATAAACCTTTTTTTAGATTATTTCAGTTGTTTCATTATAGTGACAGAAAGTTGACTAACACAATTATCTTGTACTTCTAATCTGAAGCCATTTTATTTCTTTATTTTTTTGTACTTGTTCTCTTGAAATGGGAAAGATTTTCTTTTGTAAATCTGGGTTTGTGATGAAAAATTTAAACTGTACAGAAAAAATTAAAGAATTTTACAATAAATATTCATACAAGATGCCCCTGGATTCTACCTTAATGTTTTACTATATTTTTATTATGTATTTTTTACCTGTTCATCCTTGATTACCTGCACTAAACCATATTGCTTTTTGATAAATCTCAAAGTAATCTTCAGAAATTAGTGTATGTGGGCCGGTAAGATGGCTCAGCGGCGTAAAAGCCTGCCTGGCAAGCACGAGGGCCAGAGTTCGACTCCTGGAACCCACATACGAGAAAAGGGCCGGTGATACTGCTCAGCGGCACAGGCGCCTGCTGGCGCGCGAGGTCCTGAGGTCGACCCCCAGTACCCACAAAAAAAAAAAAAAGAAAGAAATTAGTATATGTTTCTAGGTATTTCAGCAGGCATATAACTAGTGTTCGATATTTGTTCATAGTTCCTGGTTTGTGGCACAATTTTATGTGATAAAATGCACAAGTCTTAAGTCTACTATTAAGTGATTTTTTTTGTGTGTGTGTCCAATCAAACCCTTAAAAAACAGAACATTATCTTCATCTTAGACAGCTCTGGGAAGTCGTATCTATCACTAACTCCTGGAAACAACAATTGTTTTGACTTTTTTCTCATTGTGGATTTGTCTTATCTGCTCTAGAATGTCGTGAAAACGCAATCATTTATTGATTCCTTTGAGCCTGGAGTTTTTCAGCTACATAATGTTTTTAAGATTCATCTATGACATTCCTTATTTCTTTTTATCATTTTCTTAGTTTGGGTCATCTGAGAAGTAGACAGGAAGACAAAATTAGGTGTGTAAACGATTTTTTGAGGGAAAGACCCATGAAAGAAAGAGGAAGGGAGTCAGGATAGGTAGGGAGAGCCTCAGACTGCCATGTTGGTTTCAACCCTGTGAGAAGGACCGGGTAAGAAGAGCCTGGTCTCCAGAGTAGCTCTAAAAAATCCCAGGCAGGCGGATGCAGAGTCCTGAGGAATCCCAGGTCTCCCTCCATTACTACACTGTTCAGGTGTCTACGAGGAGGAGCCATGACAAGCATAAAGTGGATGCAGGAGGGCAGCAGCTGGTGCTGGCTGCATGCTCTTTCCCCCTCAGACAGACCTGGCTATGCCAATTCATGACACTACAGGAGTATTCCATTCTAGACGTGCAGCTCACGCTCCCAGTAATAGGAACCTAGCCTATTTTCAGTTTGGGGCTATTGTGAGTAAAGTTTCTATCTATATCCCAGTATGCTCAATTTTGCATACAAAAATAAGTTGTAGTTATTTTTTGAGGCAAAAAAAAAAAAGATTTTTATTTTTCTATTTTAAATACCAAAGGATGAACTTTCTTTATTGCAGGTTTGGATATATATTTGTTTTCATAGGAAATTTCCGGATCCTTTCCAAAAGTGGTTGGATGACTTTTTACTCATACTAATAATGTATGGGAATTCTGTTCCCATACATTAGTTGTTCCATATACTGATCAGCATTCAGTATTTCTTAACTCTAATTGTTCTGGAGGGTGTGTAGCTATATATTATTGTTGTTTTAATTTACATCTCCCAGAAGTCTAATAAACACTTTTTCATGTGCTTTTTGGTCATTCATATATTTCTCTGTCAGAGGACCATTCGTTTATTTTTATTTTTCTCAGTACATGTTTCCAGTAAATAATGATTACATCCCTTGTGGGGAGTTGGTTCATGCGCATAACACAGCTTAATTCTTTCTTCATCCCCTTCCCCTCCTCTCCCTTCCTACTCACTCCATCTCTTCGTCCACTTCTCTTTTTGAGAAGATCTTTTTTTTTTATGCCATCTCCCTTCATGAGATTATTTATTTATTTTTAATATGCAGGTACCGGGAGTTGAACTCAGGACCTCACGCTTGCCAGGCAGGCACTTATGCCGCTGAGCTATATCTCCAGCCCCCCTATATGACCAGAACTCTCTGTGGGTCATAGTCTCAACATGTGTCCCTTTAACTCTTCTTCAAAATCTATTAAAAAATTAAGTGTGAATAAAGAAGTTTCAACCCATTAAATTCAAATTTTTAATGATATGAGCTCTAATTCTTCTCTAAAAATTATGTAATTTTAATTTCTTAAAAAATAGCATATATGCATTAGACAGCTGGCACCCTGAGGATACTGCTTGTTTGGAAGGGTAAGTCAGAGCCTACCTGGAGAGGATTTTCTACAAAGCTCTGAGTGGGATCCAGGTGGCTTCTCCAGCCCTGGGTGATGCATAAAGAGATTTGTTCATCTTCTGTCTTACTAAGAAAGACCTTTTCTGTTGAGAAAGAATAAAAGTGACTTCATTTCCCCTTTATTTAAATATTAACAGTGCAAAGTATGAGCATATGTTTTAAACTATAGAGATCTTATTTTGAACTCTGATCCATAATTTACCTACTTTTTGATCCTGGGGAAATTATTTAAATTCTCAGAGTCTCATTTCTTTTTCACGGGTTTCTATTGCTATGAAAAGATATCCTAAATTTAATGATCTAATACAATACTATAGCAATTTGTTACTTCTTATAATTCTGTAATACTGGTTTGTTTTGTTCTTTTTTTGTGGTCACCTGGGGGCACTGGGTAGGTTAGAATGCCCAAAATGGTCTCATTCACGTGACTTGAAATTGGTACTGACCCTGGCTGGGACCTTAGCTGGATTGTTGACCAATTCAACTTTCAATTCTCTTCTGTTATCACTCTCTCCACATGGCTTCTTGGGCATCCTTAAAATTGGATTCCGAAAGGAACATTCCCCGAGGGCTAATCCTAATGAGCAAGCCCTTCTCAAGCTCTGCTTCCTTATGTAGATGCCAGTGTCCTACTGGCCTAGTCTAGTTTCTCAGTCAACCCAAAAGTCATACAGAAGAATGAGTATGAGGAGATGTGCTTCACTGGGGGCCCACTGAAGTCTGTCAGTTTTCCATAAATATTCTTTGATCTCAGGCTTTGCTTAAGCAGTAGCTATTTCTTTCTCTCTTGGTCATTCTGGTTTATGATCTATCTGCAATGCTAATTTCATAGTCTTCTAAAAGTTTCTTTTTGGTCTTGATTCAGTGTTTTGAAAAAGGGAAAAATATAGGATGAAGATATTTAAATATATTTTAAAATAAATATAAACTTAAAAGCTTTCTTACTTTTAAAATGTTAATGTAATATATGTTAATATAAGAGATAAGCAGGAAGTTCTAATTGTTTCCCTTTTTACTTACTTACATTAATGTTTCAAATTACTTTAAGATTAAAACCAATATTTTGGCTTTCTTTTTAGTATTTTATTTATCTTTACTGTCAAAACATTTAAGACACTTGTGAAGTATTATTTTGGGGTGGCAGTGATTTTCACCTCTACGTGTTCATTTTAATTAATTTATCCTGCATTTTAACATTATTGGGTTGCCTTAGCCAGTTTGGGCTGCTATAACAAATCGCCACTGTAAACAGCAAATGTTTATTTCTCACAGTTCTGGAGGACAGAAGACCGAGACGGGGCTCTAGGATGATGTGTTCTGATGAGGGCTTCACTGGAGATCACAGACAGCTAACTTCTCGTCCTCACGTGAAGGAAACAAAGCTACAAAACTGTTTGGGGTCCCTCTTCCTTGCAATACCAGTAAGCCCATTCATGAAGATTTCACTTAACATTAGGGATTAAAGTTTTGATATGCAGTACAAATTTTGGTAGAAAACAAATAGCCATTCCATAACTAGGGTGGTGGCAAACTGTTCCTCTGAAAACTTTGTGCTGACAAAAAGCTACATATCCGTACTACACAGTTGTAAAGGACTGTAATAGTGGTAGTGAGGATCACGGTTAAGCACATTCTGCTTTGGTACCCTGTGGTACTGGAGTGGTATAGTGGATACTAACACATTGGCTTTATTAAAAAAGTGCAAATGATTCATTATAAAATACAGAGAATAGGGGGCCGGTGAGATGGCTCAGCGGCTTAAGCGCCTGCCCGGCAAGCGCGAGGGCCCGAGTTCAACTCCCGGAACCCACATACGAAAAAAGGGGCCGGTGATATCGCTTAGCGGCATGGGCGCCTGCTGGTGCGCGAGGTCCTGAGGTCGACCCCCCGGTACCCACAAAAAAAAAAAATACAGAGAATATATATTTTAAATATAACTTATTGGATAGTCCTACCTCCTCACCCTCCAAAGAAAATTGATTCAAACCTGAATCAATACAGTTTTTATCGATCTAAAGAGACAGTACTAAAATTAAATTAACAGTAAAATATGAAAAACTGAGGGTAGAAACATTTTTTTTTATTAACTCAATTCTACCAAGGATGTACTGCTAACAAGCCATCTTTCCTGAAAATGCGAAAATTCTAATTAGCGCCTCACAGCTAACCTGTGTATGGAAGCCAGCTGATTCAACACTTAGGAATGCAGCATAATTCTTAAGAGCCTTGTTTTTCTATTCTTCCAGGAAAACCAGTAGAATATGGAAAAATCTAGCACTTACTGTCATAGTTTTTACTCTCCAACTTCTGGAAAAACTATTTGTTCCCACAAAATATATTAGAAATATCCTAACTTCTGGGGTGGTCTGTTTTCCTTTACTGAAAAAATACACATCCAGAAACACACAGGCAGTTGAATAGCTGTGAGATAAATTTTAATCTCACTAGTCGAAGTGTGGCTTGTCATTGATATCACTGGAAGTGACATAAAGCGTACTAGGTCCACCACAATTCAATGATCATTGTTTCTGAATTCCACTAATTTTTTGAATTCTGAAAAAAAAAAAAAAAAGCTTTCCTTTCAAACAGTGACCTAGGTGAGCCAGGACAATCTGTAATGGTTTTGATTCTATTTGAATGGGACCAGATGATATGACTTTTATTTTATCTCTTCTTAGCAAGTGGGTGGTCATTTCTTCTTTTTCTCTCAGGAACCGCACACTATTTTCAAAATTTTCCCTAATTTTTTTAAAAGTTAAAATAGACCCTGGTGAAATCACATGCCATATATGCTACAGGGACATGCTCAACTGATTTTGATCTGCAAAATCTTTTGGAATTCTTAAATGAAGGAAAAATTTCGGGATTAATTTATAAAAGTATACAAAGTGAACTCTTAAATAAAAGATCAACTTAAACCCACAAATGTACATTCATTATAGAAAACTTGAAAAATATGAATAAAACAAAGGAAAAAGCAATCTAAAATCCCATGAGTTAAATTAGTCATGGCACACATGATTAATATTTGAGTATATATCTGTCATGACTACTTTAAGTATATGTATGTATACTTTTAAGTATATACTTATATGTATATATAATTTATCGAGATAGTAATTTGTTTTCTGTTCTTCTGCTGTAATTTTCTTTTCTACCTTCCAAGATAGTGTTGAAGTCATTTTTTTTCTTACTGAAGGAAATTAATAATGATTGTTATATGGTAGGACCTGAAATCAAAGTTGCCAGTCTAAGAAATGACAATAACCACTGAGAAATTTTGTTAAAAGTAAAACAGCATATTTAAATATTAATAAAGGTGATGTTTGCATTTTTTTACAGAATTGAATACCTATTATATAAAAATTATAAAATAAAATTGAAGAATTATGCATGCTAAAAAAAAAAAAATCCAACAGAGTCAGAATGTTCAAGGAGAAGATGACCTTCAGGAAGAGGCGATGTTCAGGAGGAGAAGCATGCGAGCCTCCCAGCACTGGATACAGCAGAGGTGTCTGACAGCTGTTGCCCCCTGGTGTCTCCCAGGATTCCAGGGGCTGTCAGAGCTTCTGGAAGACTGGGTGAATTACAGTCCTCTGATGTGGGGTAACAATCACAGTGCTGCTCAATCCTAACTGGTCCTAACTCCTGGGTTTAAACTTGGTCTCAATAGTGCACATCCTTTGGCTATTGGGGTCCAGGCAGGATGGATGATGAGTATATCCATGATAACCAGCTTGGATTAGAGATAAAGGACACTTAGAGACCAAGGGGCTGTTTCCAAATGTCCTGGCCAACATAGGGGCTGGGATTGCTGCATAAGCCTGAAGAAGAGAGCCCTACAAACTGGACTGAAAATTTCCCGGTCTTCAAGTAGGTGAGCTTGTGGAGATAACACTGATTTGACTGATGTGATATTTTAGGGTACAATTCGGTGCTATTGCCCATCAGTGCTCACCTAGGATTGTATTTACGTTGGTTTGTAACCCGCAGAACTGCAGATATTTAATTTGGCTCCCCAGTTATGACTGAGATAGATATTCTTTCCATCTGTGGACTCAGGAAGCAATTTGAGTTTATTTAAAGAAGATGAAGAAACTGGCTTTACCTGAAATCCAGCGTGATGGCTCCAAGTATTAGCTCTGCATATGCTAATATAAGTTTCTAGATATGTTCAAGTCTCATTTTTGCTAATTATTATCTATGCTACATTAGGCAAGTGACTTGACCCTTTTGTTACTCAGTTGTTTTATCTACAAGACAAGAGCAATAACATTGCCTATATTATAGGGTTGTTGTGAGGAATAAACAAACTAGAACAGTAAGAAAAGTGCCTGTGGGGGCCGGTGAGATAGCTCAGTGGCATAAGCGCCTACCTGGCAAGCACAAGGTCCTGAGTTCGACTCCCGGTACCCACATACAAAGGGAAAAAGGGCCGGTGATATTGCTCAGCGGCACATGCACCTGCTTGCAAGCACGAGGTCCTGAGTTCAACCTCTGGTACCCACAAAAAATAAATAAATAAAATAAAATAAAAGCACAGTCTTTAAAAAAAAAAAAGAACAGTGCCTGCTACTGTAATTCTTGGTACATAACCATTAACATTACAAAGTTATTTCTAGGTCATCAAGGGTTTTGCTTTTTTTAGTAGGGGCCTATTTTATCAATGCTATCTTTAAATTTATTAGGATGATCATATACAATTTTTTCCCTTTATTATAGTGGTAAACTATAGAGATAGATTTTATAATGTTAAATTGAGCTTACATTATAGTGGTGAACTTTAGTTTGTCATGATATATCACACGGTATACTTCGTTGAATTCATTTTGCTAATATTTTGTTAGGGCTTTAAGTCTGTATGTCAGATTAAGTTTGGCCTACATTTTCTGTTTGTCTCCTTTTTGTCAGTTTTGGTATGTGAGATTATACTCATTTCATAAAATAATTTAGTTTTTTTTGTGTGTGTGTGTGGGTACCGGGGGTCGACCTCAGGACCTCGCACGTCAGCAGGCGCCCGTGCTGCTGAGCGATATCACCGGCCCTTTTTTCATATGTGGGTTCCGGGAGTCGAACTCAGGCCCTCGCGCTTGCCAGGCAGGCGCTTACGCCGCTGAGCCATCTCACCGGCCCTCATAAAATAATTTAGAATGCTTTTTCATATTTTAGTTTTGTAAAGCAGTAAATTTAAAAGAAGGATTAGCTTTTTCCTCAGTTCTGTATAAGTTAGAATGTGCCTGTCCACCTGGTCCTGGTAGAGATTCCTCATTTATTTTTTGAAAGATTTTAAATTCTCAAGCCCATCTCTTTAATGATTAAAGGCTAATTAAAATACTTCCATCTTTGAGTTAATTTTCTTATGTAAATGTTTTGGGAAAAATTGATTATTTAAGTTAAAATTTATTAACTTAAAGTGATCCATGGTCTGCTTTTGTATTTTATTTTTTAATGTCTCTTCTCTCTGCATTTACCCTTTTGTATACATTGTTTCAGAACTTTTGGTTTCACGTGATCATTCATGTCAGAGGTTTATTGAGTGATTAGATTTATTATTTTCTATTATTCCTTTTATCTACCTGATGAGCATACTTCAGAATTTTCTTTTAATGGAATATTTAGGTGACAGACCTTCTCAATGTTGATTTTTCTGAAAACATCTTTAGTGCTTTTTCATTCTTAAAAGATAATTGGCTGACCATATGATTCCAGGTTGGCATTTATTTTCCTCAGCCTATTGGCTATTAATATAACATTTGTTCAATCAGAAATAAGATGGAGCTTTATAATTTTTTTTCCTTTTAAGTCTTGCTCTTTCGTGGGGGTTACTCTGGACAGAAAGTCACCATATTCACTATTCAATTATTACATATTAGCTCATCCGTTGGTAATAAAGTCCAAATGGCCTCCAGTTGAGAAGCAACTTTCCCATTTTCTCAGGCTCTGCTGGAATTTCACTTCCCTTTACCTTGACCGCTGGAAGGAGAGACCCGACACTGACAGAGCCCTGGCTTCACTGGTCCTCGCACAGATCCAGTACACCGATGTGTGCCCAAAGCACCGGCCCAAGCACAGCAGCTGGCTTCAGGCAATGCTGCTCAGGACAGCATGTTTCCAAATGCAATATCAGACTTAGATGATTATTCCTTCCATAGAGTTTAAATGTTATATATTTGCTACTTATGCAAGTTGCTTTCTTAATGTATATCATATTATAGTCATATGCACCCATTGCCTCGAGAGTTGGGAGTTCCGTGTACTTTTTAAACGCAGGTATTTCTTTTCTTGTATATTATCAGAGATGCCTGGAGTATTACCAAGGGTATCCACAGCCACTGGCAATGGAAATACAAGTCACAGAGCCTTAGCAGGTGAGACCAAGAAATGAGTCCCGTGCTCTATTCCACAGGGTGTTTCTACAGGTGTGGGAGACCAGACAGGAAGATTAAGGCCTAACCGTGAGCACTAGAGAGAAAGGCCGGCATGAGTGTGTGCCGACACGCTGCAGGGAAAATTAGTACAGCTGAGATCTTGTTGTATACGCGGATGGTGGGGGACAGATGAGTCCTGTTTTACTCTTTTTGCTTGTGCCCGCATCTGAGTGAACAAGGCCACGGTGTACCGGTCTCTCGGGGCTCTTTGTCGAAGGGAGTCAAGAGACACCCTGGCCCCCACATTTTAACCTATTCGGTGACTCTTTGCATTTCATCTTTGTTGCCTCTTGGTCAGGCCCAAGCTCATAGGTTGGCCTTCTACATACAGGCATCCTTGATTCCACCTCACAAAAGCTCTGTGTAGTATATGCTCAGATAAAGGGGACCCAGGGCCAGAAAGATCGAAGTTAACTGAAGACTTTCAGAAAAATACATTAATTAATGTCAATAAAATAAGAGATATTTGGGACGGTAAAATTATTTTGAATTGTGATAAAAAAAAACTTTGTAAATTAATTGATAGTACCACCATGGAAGTTATGTGTCATTATTCCATGGGTTCAAAAAATAATGAAAGCACTCCAAACTGGCAGAGGCAAGATTAGAACACCCAGCTATTACCCTTCTGGGTATCTTCCCAGAACAGTTAAAAATATCATACCACAGAGATATATGTGCACCCATGTTTGTAGCAGCACAATTTGTAATAGCTAAATCTTGGAAACAACCCAAATGCCCATCAACTGGGGAATGGATAAAAAAGATGTGGTCTTTTTATACAATGGAGTGCTACTCAGCCATAAAGAAGGATAAACTTGAGACTTTCATAGGTAAACGAATGCAAATTGAGACCATACTCATCAGATTCACATGTGTAAACTTTTTATTGTCTCCCTGGTGTGAGAAACTGAAAGGGTAAATAAGTTCTAAAATGTACAACAGATACTGTGAAATGGGAAGAAATTATTCAAAGTGAAAAAGGAACTAGGAAAATGAAAGGGGGAAGGACAATAGGGAAAAGGAAAAAAATGCAAGCCAGTTGTACTATTAGTGTCTCTTAGTTCATTAAAAAGGAAGGTTTGTGCTAATATCGATTGGAGAAATTTTTATGCCAATATCTTGTACCCTGAGCAACCACTTTAACGGTAACAACGTGTAATGTATTAGCTATTGTTATTCTCCTATTATTTTGTTATGTTATGTTTGTTATGAAGAATTTTTTGCTCTCTTCATATATTTTTATTTATGTCTCCTATTTGTTTAACTATTGTCAGAATCTTTGTTCTAACACGTGAGTGACTGAAATGCCCGTTTCTCTCTTGCATTTGTGTTTTTGCTTATGTTTCCTTAGGAAGCTTGTCTTCTTTGCACGTGAAATTATTTCTTGTTGGTTAAATACAAATGGTAGTGCAGAAACCTGAAGCTAGTAGAAATAAACTTTCAACAGCCCTCTGTATTGTATTTTTCTGACTTGCTCATTTATCTTATCTGTTTATTTCAAGAAAGTCTTTGGGGTCTGAAATCCAGGTTATTCCTCCAGATAGGATTGTGTTTGCTTCAGTTAACCATGTGACCACTCTGAATTCCATCTACACATTGTGTTATTTTAGTTTGCCGAGGTAATAAAGGTCAGGGTAAAGAAGCTCCTGATTTTCAACAGTGCATTTTCTCCTCTTTTTCCACAGTGTCTAAGTAGTGGAGAATTGATATTCGTTCATCTACCTTGAGGGAGGGATGTTTCTACTTAACCTTGAGCAATTCACAAATCGACAGTTCAAACTCTTCTCCTCTTGCATTCTGTCTTTGACTGGGACATAAGACTTCTTTCAGTATTTTACTGGTATTTTGTGCAGTGAAATATCAAGTAAGAAGTAGATTTAGAATTGACTGAGAAGTGCTATATATGTAAAGCATAAATCATGAAGACAGAAAGAGCATGAATACTGTTTTGACAAATACCAGGAGTAGGCTGGCATTGAGGGTGTGACCGGAATCAGCGACTACTAGGCTATGTTAGAAAAAGTTTGTACAGTTGAATGTCGGACAATGTGAGCAGAACGATGACAACTCCCAATAGCAAGTTCAGTAACATTTCTCAGAATAGGCAGCTATGCAAGCTTCTAAATCTCAAAATATTCATCACAAGTCACACAGTTTCAGATGGTAGCATGAGTCACTCAAGTTCGCATTGGAGCTTCTGGAAGCTGATCTGTCTCCAAGTTCATGTTACATGCATGAAGCTGAAGCCAGTTGTAGGTAGCTTCATTTGGCTGCGTGCTCAAGACCTGCCATCTTGGCCAGGTGTACCTAATCAGTCCCAGCATTGCACAATGTGCAATCTGCCCACAGAGTACTTTTTAGTACAGAACACTCGGGCTGGGAACATAGCCTCCATTTATCACCACGTTCAACCTTCGGCTGGCCAAATATGGTACAGAGACATTTCTGAACTCAGTGCTGTGGCATGAGAACAAAGATCAGCTCCTCAGGCTTCTTTGGCTATGGAGTTTATATAAAAATAACCGAAGGTTGGAAAACATACGTCTGGTAGAAACAGTTTGTGAGGGATTATGGATAGTGGGTAGGGACTCAAAGGGAATAGATATCACAATCAGGATAACTTAAAGAGTTTATCTGTAAGAGGGATGGATTACAAAGGTGTGTGTGGAGTTCTTCTTGGTGAAATATAAGGGATAGTGCAGAAACCTGAAGCTAGCAGAAACAAACTTTCGACAGCCCTCAAACTGAATGGACAATGTGAGGAAGACATCGCTAGAACCCAGAAGGAAAGAATGTTTCCAAAAATAGCCACCTAGAGAGGAAAAGTGACTTAGGAGGAAAAGAAACACAGTTTAAGCTATAATAAAAATGATTTAACAGCATTTTAAGATCTTCATATCGAAAGGAAAATAAATATTTGACAGGAGTCTCTACTCAGTGGAAGCCACGATGTCCAAGGGTGCTCAGTTTCCACCCACCTTTTCCGGCTGGCTAAGTCCACTGGAAATCAGAAGACATGGGAGCCTATTGATGTGACCCAGGCAAATGAGCTCCCTTAGGAGTGAGCAAGCTGAGAAGAGTGGAGAGTAGATTGGTGGAGGGGGTATATTAGGTAAAAGATTTCTGACATACAACCCAAGGTTAGTTATTGACAAATAACTACATCAGTTTGTTAGTCAACTGAAATCTCGAATACTTCACACATGTAATCATCAGTAAAATTTCTATACCCATATTAACAAGAGTTATCTCAATGTGCCAATCATACTGATTTTCTAGAGAAAATTTTCCCTAATCTTGCCTACTTTATTCCTTTTAGATATTATTCTGATTGTATGTCTTCAAAGCTTTCCCAAAATGTTCTCATTTTCCAGGATCTCTGCCACTAGTCTATTGATTCCTCCTCAAAATTTTTTGAACTGCCTTGGATAAAACCCATGCAGACAGAGCATTTATTGATATTGGGTCGTTCTAACTCATTTATCACTTTTGTCTTATTGATGCTGAACTCAGTGCCGTGGAGTAAATCTCCAGATCAGAAGAACGTTTGCAAGGCTTTATCTTTTTTCAGCAATCATGTAGATAATGGCTGTCTGGTGACTTTCACTGATGTGTGTAGTACACTTATGACACCCTGTGAAAAATTCCTTTCGTATAGGACTGTCAAAACTTAGAACATTTGAACATTGAACTGAGTGGGGTTTCTAATGTAGAAATGGGAGTCCAAGCAGTGTCACTAATATGATGTTGTCTTGTGAAGAGGACCATATGAAAAGGAGGTGCAAGGGAGTTCTATTTTTTTTTTGATCACTTATAATGATCTAGTTGATATTTTAGATATTTTTAAACTTGATATGTAATTAGTCATATAAACATTACAAGCCAGACACTATAGTAAAAGCAACACTTTAAGAATCCAGGAGAATATGATTTGATAACATTTTAAAAATCTTTACAACCAAAGTAAAGTAAATTTTTGGCATAGGAATCTCTGTGCAATGGAAGCCAAGAAGTCCACTGTTTTTTTGAAAAGTTTATTCTAGACATACTGCCTTTTTACTTAAGGCTTCAGTACTTGTAATAGCACTTAGCAAAAATGCAGCATCCTCGGGCTGAGATAGCTCAGCGGCATAAGCACCTGCCTGGCAAGCGCGAGGTCCCGAGTTCGACTCCCAGTACCCACACACACACACACACACACACAAAAAGCAGCATTTTCGACATATCCCCGAAAGTCCTGGATGTTCTGGCCTTTACTGCTTCTCTGGCTTCTGTGTACTCATCCTCTTTACTCATCCTACCACTGCCTGGATCGTTCTTATCCACATTTGTTCCTGAAAAGCTTCGTTCCTTCTTTCAACTTTCAAATTCACTGTGGCTCCTTTAAGTAAGCCATCCCTTCCTTTCTACCTCAATAAGGTTCCCGAAACTTTAATGGCATCCTCTACTTTTCCTTCAGATTCCATACCATACTTTGCAGTTATACATTTGTTTTTCGATTGTTTCTCTAACATCTGCCTTGCTCGTCCCATGGAGTCTATTTTTTCATTATGGTATCTCCACAACTGTGGCACAGGGCCACCAAGAGTGTTATGACCTTCATGTTTGTGTCCACCCTGGCACAAATTCCCCTGGTGAAACCTAATCCTCAGTGCGAGGGTATTTGGAGGTGGGGCCTTTGGGAGGTGGCAGGTCTTGAGGGCAGAGGCCTCCTGGATGAGACCAGTGCATTTACAAAAGAGGCCACACACAGAGCTGCCTTTGCACCTCTGCCGTGTGAGGACACGGCGAGACCTTACCAGTCCGAGAACGTTCTGGTGACTTGGTTTTAGACTTCTGGCCTCCCAAACTGTAAAATATAAATTCCTATTGTTTATACGCCTCTCAGTTTGTGATATTTTATTATAGCAGTCTGGGTAGACCAAGATGAGGAGCTAGTCGTGTTTAGTGTTAAGGTGCCACCGTGCAGCGGCGACTTCGCCGTAGTGCAGTGAGTGTCAAGCACACAAACACACTTACCAAGTACGTCAGGAAGGTCCTGAATGCACGTTCAAGCCACTGATTCCTTAAAGAAAATAATTATGGGCTGGTGAGATAGCTCAGCGGCATAAGCGCCTGCCTGGCAAGCACGAGGTCCTGAGTTCGACTCCCGGTACCCACATAAAAAGGAAAAAAAGGCCGGTGATATTGCTCAGTGGCACAAGCGCCTGCTGGCAAGTGCGAGGTCCTGAGTTCGACCCCTGGTGCCCACATAAAAAAAAAAATTAAATCTTTCTTTTAAGTGAATACAGTAGTGAGTAGATGCTAATTCAATGGTAATAAAGGACTAAATGATGTAGAATAAACCCAAGCAGTTATTTAAAACTCAGTGTGCAGTTTAGAGGGAAGATTGAGGAACTGAGAGCTGAGCCCTGTGTTCTGATGCTGCTGGTTGGTCACATGGCTCTTGCCAAGTCGCCTGCTCTCTGAAGACATGGATAGAAGGGTTGGGTTAAGTTATTTCCTCGTGCTTTTTTCAGCATTACTGCTTGTGACAATATGAAAATTAGAGGACAGTGCTTGAAGAATGGGGGACATGTAAGTGAAAGGGAACATTTGGAAGCTTTGGTGAAAATTCTTTCTACCTTACTTTAGTGTTCTATGTCTCTCCCTGTCTATTTCTTGATCTTTCTTTTTGTAGCATCAGTCAGTGGAGAAAGTGTTGTGTGTGATTAAGATACCCACATTAACTTCTGTTCAGTGGGGAATCTCAAGGCTTCCTGCTCATGGTAACTAGACGAGAGTTTCTGGAAGATATGGTTCAATCCATTTTTGTGTAAATTTGTAAAGTCTCTGACATACATGCATCCAGATGGAATAGATATGCTTCAGTGAATACTTACAGAAGACAGAAGATTCTGAAAGGCACATTTATAAACAGACCGCGCAAACTTAGTAAATAAATGAGTTGATGTCTACATTCTGTGCATACATTTCAATCCAGAGAAGCATTTCCATAATTAAGTTCTCCATAACAAAAAATACCCTCTGAAGTGCAGGTTATAAATGTGCATTTTTGGACTCACAATGAACTTAAAACTAAGTTATTACTCTGAAAATGATATGAGACTTCATATCATCATAATTGTAGCCATGCAAAAGGTTAAAACAGGGACATTCTATGATTTTCCATCTGGAAACTTTTATATTTGGTGTGGACCAAAATGAGATTATAACTTGGCAATTCCTTAATAGTGAATAAAGAAATATATGTTGGCCCTCCCCTACTTTAAGACACTTTTGCTGTTGTTCAAATAAGTTTCATACCATGCGTGACATTTTTAACGCTTAGCTACAGAGCTAAATTTTCACCTATGCCAAATCTAGTCTAGAAGACATGGATTAAAATTTTATCTATAAACCTAGGTGAGGTGGCACATGGCTGTAATTCCAGCACTCTGGGAAGCTGAAGCAGGAGGATCACAAGTTCAAGCTCATCATTTGGGCAATTTGGTGACTTAGCAAGACCTTGCCTTAAAACAAAAAATTGAAAAAGGGCTGGGGATATAGCTCAGTGCAAAGGTCCTGAGTTCAATTCCCAGTATGGCAATAAAAATTATCTCTAAATGTGTAATAAAGCTTGGATTCTTAGATCCAATTATTAGTACTAATTCCATTAATTGCTGACCTTATTAGTAAAGGTAAAGGTATGGTGACAGCAAAGTAGAATGGAGTCATGTGATGTTTTCATTTTGAGAAGCGAGTGTTTCGTGCATTGCTGACATTCATCCATCACCCTTGACTGACCAAAAAGATACAGAAGACCAGGGAAAGCCAACTGATTGTTGCACTGGGCCATCAAGTATATAACCAGTTTCACCTAGGCTGGGGCAAAGAGGCTTCAGCTGAATTGCGACTTGAATTGTTACATTTATGGCAGAACCTCAGCCATCTTCCCTCCAAAATCATATCTGTAGGTATTTTTAGGGCTTATCCAAGGTTCCTCACATGTAGACCTGAACAGCCTTTTCGTGATCTTATTGATTTTTCACCGTAGGATGAGTTTTTCTAGATAAGTCTAGAACTCGATTCTAGTATGTTTCATGGTTTCGTATATGAAAAAGAATTTTTCCATTTGTGGGTTGCAAGGAATGAGCTGACAGTCAGAGGAGACTGTGAAAGAAACGGATGAAAAGAGGAACCGAGGAGTACACAACAGAAAACGTACACTCCTCAGTCCAATTCGTAGAAAATGAAAGCTCCCCATGCTGGTGTAATTTCCATGAGGACAAGGATTTGGGTTTGTTTGTTTTATTACTTCACCCCCATACGAGAAGAATGCTTCACCCAAGCTAGGCTTTCAAATATTTGCTGAATAAGCAAATAATAATGTTGAGTTTGATTAAAGTGAAACAGAGTTCTGAGCATTCACCCTGCCCAAGCCTATGGGTCGTCCTAATTTGCTGTTGAAGCTTAAAGAGAATAGCAAAGATATAGTTTATTCGGTGCATTTTAAGGGAAGCCTTAGACCTTCAATCCTTACTTTGTTTAGACATAGGACACTTGTATTTCCCTTTGCTTGTGAATCATCTTGTTAACATTTCTAAGTAGTTGCCAGAACTCCCCAAAGAATTCCCAAATTAAAGATAATATATTTCTTCAGGGGAATTCCTCAAAGTGCAAAAGGGGTCATAAATTGATTTGTTGGTAGCTGTTAGTGCTATGGTTTGTGGAAGAGTACTGAACTAAACTTAGTGTTTTTTGGTAACAATCAGCACTAACTCTGAAAGCATAGAATATCAATCCAAAATTATACTGTTTTAAAATAAATACTGCTTCCTTTGAAGGGAAAACCTTCAAAGTGAGTTGGAGTGAGGGAACCTGAAGTAGTACGTGGAAAAATGAAACTGTACTCATCATGTAGTCATCGTGCCTTCTATAGCAATGTGTCTCAAGTTATTTTAAGGTAAAGGGTCAGACATTTGAAAATTTCTGATTTGTCATGGAAGAATGCTTTAAACATAATAGGAAAACATTTTAAGAAAAAGAATGATGTGCTTTTATCACAGTAGTGTCCAATTGCCATAAACATTTTCTAAGTATCACTCTCAGTTTCTGCACTTTTCTTACCATCATCTGGAAATAGCTTGTGGTCGGCACAGATCTACGGAAGTACTTTGAGTGGCATGCTTCTCCAAGAAAATCATCCCAGGTGCCACTAAAATGCAGAGATGCAAGGGCACAGTCACATTCTTCCAGGCCTCTCCCACTAAGTAGATCCCACAGACAAAGGGAAACAAGTTGAAATGCAAAATGTAACCAGTACCAGGAGAAACACATACTGAGCTTTATTGGAAGGCCAGATGCCACTAGGAGGGATTCATAGTAGAAAAGCCCCGTGAATGGACCCGTGGGACAGCAGGGAGAGCTTAGATAAGTGAGGTAGGGTCATGGAGTATAAAGAGAAAAACTCCATTCTAGGCTGAAAAAAAAAAGTAGGAAAAAATATGAAGACAAAACACTGGGGACGGTTTTAGAGAAATAGTTGTTTTGATTTGGGAGGGAGGATTGGGTAAAGCCTTTTAGTAGGCAGCATACTCTCCTGCCTTCCCCGAAAGATGTCATTCCTCATCCCCAGGGTTCTTTTACTCTTGGGACATGTCATATTACTGTACATGCCAAGAGACTTCGCTGCTGTAATTTCATTTATTAATTGACTGATCTTAAAAGTGAGAGCTCATGCTGGATTATCCAGTTGTGTCTAATGTAAGAACGTGAGCCATTAAATCCAGGCCTGCTTGGGCTTTTGTAACGAGAGGAAGGCAGAAGGCCTAGTCAGAGAGATTACAAGCACAAGAAGACATCAGCACATCGCTGGTGGCTTTGATGAAGGAGGGTCACCAACCAAAGAATTTGGAAGCTTCTAGAAACTGAGGACTATTCCTGGTCAACTCAGCAAGGAAACAGGACTTCAGTCTTACGATTGGACGGAACTGAATTCTGCCAACGATGTGACAGCTCCTGGAGGTGGATTTCTCCCCAAGCTTCTAGATGAAAGCCAGGTCAGGTAGCATCTTGATTTTGATCTTATGAGATCTGAGTCAGGGTTCCCATCTGAGCTCTCGTGGATTTCTGACCTACAAAACTGTGAGCTGATAAATAGATATTTTAAGTTGCTAAATTTGTGTTAGTTTGTTATGCATTGGTAAAAAATTAATACACGGGCATCCTGGTCTTGGCTTTAAATACAGTACTAGGTACAGACGTGAAATGGTTCATGTTAAGCAGTTAGGGGAGGTGTCCTCAGGAACTTGCAGATTTAGGTCCAACTCTGGCCAAGAGATGAATTCATGCAATCAACCACCTCAGTTTCTTTCCTGTCCTCTCTTCTTTGGTAGTGACCGTGGGTAAAAACAGTAGTCCAAGGCAGAGAAGAAAATCTCTTTGGCTGTCCCAGAAACAAATTCTCTGAAGCTTTTTTTTTTTTTCTCTTTGAGATGGAATTACTTCATCTCTGAAGATCTGTTTGAAGTCTAAGTCTGAGCTTCACATTTCTCTTGTGAAGGAATGTCTAACAGCAATGAAAGAAAATAAAAACCGGTGCTTTGAGAGTACTGCATGATTCATTTTGTTCCAGATTTTAGGGAGTATTGTTCTACCTTCCCAGGGAAATGTAAATCCTGAACTCCTATTATGGTTTTGGAAGGAGACTCATGCTTAGCTGACTTTCAGACTTTAACATTATGTTCCCCGTGGCCTTCGGTTAAAGCCACTACCAACAAGCTGGATTTGCAGGTATGTGCGCTCCTCTCTCCCTCTACTCAAGCATGGGCAAAACCTTATTCTTTTGTTTCCATTAGCACAATTTAGACAGACTGGAACTTCCAAATAACCAGGGGAAAAAGGAAAACATGCCCAGAAGATATAAGCAACGTAGATGGTTTGGCATCACAGCACAGGATCTGAGTCTTACTGTAGAGTGCTCCGCCCTGCGCTCTTTCTGGGGACGAGGCAGCACCTGCCGTCCTCAGGATCCTCTCGCACCCCACCCAGCTCCCTGTGGTTGCCACTACCGATGCTTGTCACTTGGATGCAGTGTTATAAACATGTTAATCTTCATGCAATTAAAAATCATTGTTTCCTGATTATAAAAGCAGTGTCTGTTTAATATGTAACATTAAAATACATTAAATTATGAGGAAGAAAATTAAAATTCTGTAATCTCACCATCTATTTATACATACAGGCACTTTTTGGTGATCAACTCTACTCTCTTAATTATAGATTAGATAGCTTGACCTTTCTTCTCCATGAAGACCTGGAGAGTGGAGTATCTTCCACCTCCCATGAGGTCTCGATTCTTACATTCCAAAGTAAAGAGCCCAAGATACCGCTTTGTCTTTCTGTTAAACCTGCAGAGGTGAGGTTTTCTCTGCTTAGAGCAGCATGCAAGCACATATAATTTGTCTTGGATAAAGTTTAAGGCAGTTGAAGTTAAATACTTGTAGATGAGATTATGTCTGCCAGACTCAAAAATATTTTTACTTAGCTCCTGTGGGCATCTGAGATTGTGATCATTATGTAAAGGAGATAATGGTAGTCTAAAATAATGTAATAATTAGAGTCTTCTTAAAACATAGCTTACATAAATATCTAATAGAGGAATATTCTCTTCATACAAACTCATCCCATTACACATTAGGGAGAAAATACAAATAATGGATCATTATAGAAGGAGAAGGCTACAAATCTAGTACAGACAGAGTTCGTATTTGGAGACCATGGAATGATCCTCTTATCCCTATGCCTTAAGAATTCTCTGTGTTTGCCAAGAGAGAAGTCAAAGCTTTTCATGTCTCGTAGGCCTGAGTTTAAAAACTAAGGCTGTGTAGAGAGAGTAGTGCATGAAGGCACCGATGTGCACTAACATTTTGCTGGATATTAATTTACTATATCGATCCCTATCATCTAGGATAATGAAGAGACTGAAAGAAATGGCATCGAGGATGAAAGAAAAAAGATGTCCAGACTGCAGTGCACGGCCCAGGGTTATGTCCAAGCTGAACCTCAAAGTGAGGGACTTAAAGGGGAAATTAGTGAACATGATCAAGAATGTTGAACATAAATCTCACCTACTACACTATTTTGCTCTCACTCAGTTCTGCTTCCCAGGCCTGTCCAATTTGTTCCTCAGACAGTCAAATAAATCATTATTCCACCAGCGATGATAATTGTTCCAGAGAACCAACTATCGGACACCACCCAGCCACTCCTCCAGCTCTGAAATATGCCAGACATTCTTGGCCTATGCTTAGAGGAGTAAATGGATGAGGAGAAATAAGCCCTGCTGATTGGAAAATGATTTTTTAAATGTGGGCTAGGAGGCATCATTTTCATTTTTCCCAGGAGGGCATTCAAAGAAGACAGACAAGTGGATTTATCTTTCTCCTAAACAGATGGCAGGAGGGGTGTTGTAAAAACAAAGCTACCTGATATATATATAATGTCTTAATTCTGGGTATTAATTAAATATTAGAAATAAACAGCTGAAGAATTTTCTTTTGTAGTTCAAGGTTTTCTGGATTATAGTATAAGAACATTAGGTTCCCTTGGGACATCTGAAGAATTTTTTAGTTAACCATCCTAAATAAATTATTTTGGATATTTCCTCTAAATTGGATTTGGTTATTTCAAATTGTAAATTAAGAAGAATGTTTTTAGATCTTTATGTAATTCTATCTTGATTTTCCTTGGAATAAACCTCCATGGCATACACTGTTCATATTTTTAGTTATTATTCTAGTATTTTCATAATCACATTTGGTTTTCATACAGTACTCGAGTCTAAAATGAACACAGATTAAGTTTTTATAATTTGGTATTGTCTTTGTGTAATTAAAAGTTTTTGGTATTGTTTTAAAAAATTAAGCAAGGCAATCATTTATGTTTCTTCAATTGAAAATCAGTAAAAACAAATTTTCTTTCAAAATCATCTCTGCTCAGATTATTTTTATAAAAATTTATATTTTGTGGGTATTTCTTTTCATTACTATAGATAATACTAAATTCTAAAACCAAATGTATAATACTGTGTAAGGCAATTTATAATGCACTTTATAGCTAAGTTCTTCATTGGTAGCAAAAAGTCAAAATATATCATAACTCATACAGAAAATACTTAACTTAGATCTTGATTCTTCATGTTGAAGGTAATCAAATTTTGAAGGGAGAAAATCAACTCGACTCTTCATGTTTACCTTTAAATGACCAGGATAAATGTATCAGTATGTGTTACAGATATATGCAGTGAAAGAGGCTTACTTGGAAAAGGCTGCTATGTACTTATTCAAATTCTTTCTCCCTCCAGTTTACCATTAGACTACATATCTCTATATTCTTTGCATTTTGATATTGCAGCTGAATATTGTCTGATACAATATGGACAAAATCAATGTACACTTCTATCAGGCTTGGTCTGTTAATAATTTCTGTACCATTGCCAATTCTTAGTCTCTACATCAGTTTGCTGGTCTTATGTAGAAAATCCATCTGGGGACTCTCAGGCTTTCAGGAACAACTGAACCACGTAATGGGACATGTTTTGGCTCCTGAATGACACCCACCAAGAGTTAATTAGACTTTGCTTGAGTGACAGGTGAACTAATATTGTGAACACCACTTGAGATTTGAGAGCTGTGTGGAAGCTGGTTTACTTATCCAAATGAATACAACCAAGAAGCGAGGATTAGAATGTCCAATAGGCAGTTTTGAAATCTTGAATCCTATTTCTCAGCAAAATTAAAGAAACTAGGTTTCTACAAAAATATGTAAAATCTGCAAATGAAATTGTGAAAGCTGGTATACATAGGGAAGGGAAGACAGGTTGAAAGGAGGGGAGGGGATTGGGAGAAAAAAGAGGAATCAAAACATATCATGTATGGGTACAAATTTCCTATAATAAATATGATCATTATATATATCTAAAATGTACCAATAAACTTAATTAAAAAAAAAAGAAATTGTGGAAACAGGTAAACATAGAAAAACAAAAACATTCTAATTTCAATTGTCAATGAAAACTTAAAAACAAGAAAACATATATTAGACCTAAACCAAGGTCAAGGTTCACTCAGGAAAGGATAAAAATCAGAAAAACAAAATTGATAGTGGTTAAACATAAGTCATCTTATTGTTACAGATTTGACCTAAAATGGTCTCAAACACTTACATGTTTGGAAGGTGATTGGATTATGGGGCTCTATACCTGACTTGCTGTTAGGAGGCCGGGTCTGGCTGGAAGAAGTGGTCACTGGGGTGTGACCTGGAAGGGTCCATCTCCCTCTCCAGCTCCTCCCTTCTTTCTCTGATTCCTGGCCATCATGAGATAGGCAGCTTTTCTGAGGCAGACCTTTCCACCGTGCAGTTTCTGCCTTGGTGCCTGCCATCCATGGACTGAAACTTCTGAAACCATGAGCCAAAATAAACTCCTGCTCCTTTAAGTTGTGGGTGCCGGGTACTGTGTCTCAGTGACCAAAGAGGTGCCTAAGACACATCTTTTATAGTATGTTGTGTGCAAGGGAATGTTAACTGATACCCACAATCCGTCTTCTTGTGCTTTACTATAGATATAGTGGCACTTGATAGAATGTCATTTGATTCTTAAATTCACCCAGACTGAAGCAAGAGGAATAAAGCTTGCCTTTGGTGTCCCATAAAGATATCCGGATAATTCTTCCCTGGATTATAAGTGAAGGAACAAGAACTTTAAGAGAACTGTGGAAGAAACAAAGTACATACAAAATTAATTTACATTTTCATTCCAATCTTCTACGATTTTGTCACCTACATGCTTAAATTAGCATTTTGGTAGTGATTTGTCTTAATTGAAGAATTATCGAACTATTTCTCAGAGAAGCAAAACTTTTTGCATACATTTTTCATTACCTTATGTAAGATTGAACAGATTTTTTTCCTGTGGTAGTAGATGACACCGTCAAAGATTTTGAGACACAGTGACTTATTCATGATAATTACCACTTGGTAGTGGCTGCATTACGTGGCTATAAGCAGAGGCTGCCTTCCTAGCAGTTAGGGTTTAGTACTGTCCTAGATATTATTTAGATTATTATTTTTTTTTTTTATTTTAAAGAGAAGAAAAAACAAAACAAATCAAAAGAAGAACAAATTTTCAAACAAACATAATAGGAGGGTAACAATGGTTAATACATTACGTATTACTATCTTTAAGTTAGTTATTCAGGACACCAGACATTAGCATTCAATTGTCCAAACATTATTGGCACAAACCTTACTCTTCAATGAACCAAGTAAAAATGGTAGTGTATCTATCTTAACCATCTTATATATATATATATACAATTTTTTTCCCTTTCCCTTCTTTCTTTTCCCTATTCCAGTCTCTCTTTCCTTTTGACCAGTTTCTTTTTGATTCACCATGTCTATTGTACATTTTGGATCTTATTTACTCTTTCAGTTTCTCATACTAGAGAGATAATACGATGCTTACACATGTGCTTCTGGTTTATTTCACTTATGAGTATTTTCTCGAGTTGCATCCATTTACCTATAAAAGTCTCCAGTTTATCCTTCTTTATGGCTGAATAGTACTCCATTGTATAAAAATACCACATCTTTCTTATCCATTCCTCAGTTGATGGGCATTTGGGTTGTTTCCAAGATCTGGCTATTACAAATTGTGCTGCTATAAACATGGGTGCACATATATCGCTGTGGTACGATGTTTTTAATTCTTCTGGGAAAATGCCCAGAAGGGGAATAGCTGGGTCAAATGGGACCTCCAACCCTAGTTTTCTGAGGAATCTCCACACTGACTTCCACAGTGGCTGTACCAGTCGACACTCCCACCAACAGTGAAGAAGGGTTCCTTTTTCCCCACAGCCCCTCCAGCATTTGTTATTAGTTGATTTCTTAATAGTAGCCATTCTTTCTGGGGTGAGATGGTATCTCAGTGTTGTTTTAATTTGCATCTCTCGAATGACTAGTGATGTTGCACATTTTTTTGTATATTTATTTGCCATTAGTATTTCTTCATCTGAGAAATGTGTATTCATCTCAGATGCCCATTTTTGGAGTGGGTCTTTAAATTTGGGAGGTCTGATTTTTTTGAGTTCTTTATATGTTCTCGATAGTAATCCTTTGTCTGAGGAACAGCTGGCAAACATTTTTTCCCACATTGTGGGTTGTCTCTTCACTCTGTTGGTGGTTTCTCTTGCTGTGCAAAAGCTTTTTAATAAGATGAGATCCCAGTTATTGATTCTTTGGGATAGTTCCCGTGCGGTTGAGTTTTTATTCATAAAGTCTTTGCCTACATATTTAGATTATTTTACAGAAGGAATCCTTAAAGTTACTGTGTTAAGAGGAGGTGGGTTAAGAGAAGACAGTTTTTATATTTTGGTGGCTTTCACTCCAAGTGCTGGGTATCAGTTCTTTGAAACTTTATTCTCCAATAATTACAGTGTGACCAGAGGGTTGTTATACCTGCTTGCTTCTGATGGCCACATGGATTTCCTATTTGCTTCCTTTTTTCCTGACCTCTTCTATTTCATTTTGCAAAGCCTGTCACAGCTGAGTCTATGGGCACAGAGATGTTATCTGTTAAGCTCTGTCATCCTGAGCTTTCTCTAGAGACCTCCCTTACCTGTTGTCTACCATTCTTTTCCTGTGCTGAGGCTGTGAGAGTATCAAAGCTCTGCTCTGCAGCAAAGGGTCCACACAAGATGGTTGTGTTCATTATCCTATAGAAACACAGCTGAAATAACTCATTAAAGCTTTGATTATAGAACTCTTCCTCCCTGTACTCTCTTCAGCCTATACCAAACTCCTTGTTACAAACATAAGGACTTGGGGCTTAATTTAAGTAAGGCTGGGTTGAAAGGTAGCCAGCAGGCACATATACAAAAGCCTATGCATCCTCATGACTAAAGTGGGCCAGAGGTATTTACAAGACTCTAGTTTCTCTGTGGGATTACATATTTTCTAGAAATCTCAGTTTTCAGTTTGAATGCACTTAGATAAGTTCAGACTTGCCTTCCATCAAATGATCACACTTTAAACCCATGATGAAGTTTGGAAAGCTGAATATAAGATTACTTATAGCATAACTATCTTCTAAATAAAGCTTTGTTTAAATAAAGATAGTTTGCAGTTATCTCTTCTTATCTAAAGAATTCCCCTAAAACTTAGTAGCTTAAAATATCAACACTTTTATTATGTCACCCCATCTTGTGACTGTGAGAAAAGCCACTTGGGCTGAAGCCCACATATGGAAAAGGCTGAAGCCAAGAGAGATGCAGAGAGGACTGCAACAGTCCCGGGGTGGTAGATGGTCAGCCCGGTCACCTTACGGAGGTCTCGTTCTTGAGATGTGACATTCCATGACCAAGATGGACTTTGCAGCCCAAACCATGCAGTTGCCATCATTACTAAGAAAATGCAGCTCTGGAGGTATTCGAGCTTTTTATTGTTGCAAACAGCTAATAGCAGGGTTATTTCTCTGATATAGTCCTTGAAGGTCCACGAAAAAGAAACAAACTCCTTCCTTCCTTTTTACAAACGAGGAGAAGGCATTTTTGTGAGATGGACACTTACTGAGCAGGTCTTGGCAGCAATTTGCTCCTGGATCCAGGACATAAACGTATTCTTTTCTGTTGTTTAATAGAAGCGAGCATTTAATATCAAATTTCATGATCTATAAAGAAATATTTCAGAATTTACTTAGAATTATGAGCTGAATATTTTCACCATTACATGCATTTTGAAACCCTATTCTTTAATTGTAGCAAAATATATCAAAGCATGTGGTGAAGTAAATTAAATACTTATTAGTGTGTAAGATTTATGTCTATATGTGTATATTATGTACGTGTATAATAGTATCTTAGGTGTGTTGTATTCAATTACAAGAATTTTTCACATGATCCTTTCAATCATTGCAGTCTCTTATATCCACCGAACATACTGATTGCTGGCTTAGAGTTGCTGCGGAAATGAGTTCATTAAATCTTCTCAAGAGCCCTATGAGGTAAGTATTACTGTTGTTCTAGTTTTAGGGATGGGAAAACTAAAACCTAGAGAGCTAAAGTGATCTGCCCCAGGACACACAGACGCTGTGGGAGAAAGCAGGTTTTGCCATGACCAGTCCTGCACCCCATCTCTGGAGTATTTTACTTGGTGGGGGGGAATAAGAAGCCTAGTGAGGTGAGGATGGAGGGTAGGAGGGGTAATGGATACTCCATCTAGTGGATTGAAAGTCAAATCTTTTAAGGGCCATAGTGGCCAGGCAGCCATGACCCAAATATTGACAAGGCCAGTAAAAGATCCATTTTACCACCCTTAGGCATATCCGGCTAGAGCACTGACATCTTCTGGATCTACATGTGTACATAAGGATAAGGAGGTATCTATATCTATACCTCTGGAGAGACGGTTGATCTAAGTGTGCTGCTTTAGGCACACAGTCCACTGGACCAGAAATATGAACCAACATAGATGTAGTAATGATTTGACCATCAGTGGGTCTGAAATGTCGACTAATCTGACTGATAGTCTCACTAATTTGTAACTGGACATTCTGATTATTCTGGACATAAATCCTAGGAACTTCTGCTGACTTCATGCTGGCCACATGAAAGGGCAATGGGGCCTCCACGGAGACTGTTCAGTGGATCATCTTGCATATTCTACTTGCAAGTATTAAAGAATTTGGCTTATTATCCTAATGTTCTGGTGGATCTAGTTTTGACATCAGATTGGACATACAATCATTTAGTGGCCACATGTACACCAGGCCATTTAATTTATTAATATTAAAGGAGTCAGCTGACAGTAAGTTAATATTTAGGTGCATATGTTTCTTCAACTACTTGCATGTATTTTTACTATTTAATCTTAGTGTATGGAATTTTTGATCATTGGTACTATCAAGAAATGAGTTGGTAGCTTAAACTCACATGCTGAGGACTAATGTGACATTCCAAAATGAAGTGCCGGTACAAAGATGTATACGTAAAGGGAAGAGCAGAAAACTAGACACAGTACTCCTAAACCCTTTATCTACATATACAGGTTAAAAGATGCATATGTAGGGTTTGGGGGTAATCTGTAGGTTATTTCTTTAGAGGGATCTGTTGAAGAGAAGGTATTAGCACTTAATATTAAGCTTAGGAAAAGTTCTGTGGAAAGAGGACTCCAGGAGGGTTTCTTAGGAGAGAGTACTGGGTGCTGTGCATAGCCATGTCTCCACTTAAGGTGCAGGGACGGGGTTACATTATCTATTAGATTTACATGTAGAAGGGAAGTTTTAATAAGACCACTCCCAGAGTGGGATCTTACTCCCACATGTGACATTTCTAAGGTGAAAAATAGTAAGTTGTGCACTGGAAGTTAGCAAGAGGTAAGTGGCCTCATTGGGTAGCCTTCACTTTCAGATTTTACTGGGGCCAGGGGATGTATACGTGTTTTACCTGTGAATCGGGTATGGAGGTGAGAAGCAGCCAGAAGGGGGGTGCTCAATGTAGAAGGCAGCCCAGACTGATGGGTGAAGCAGCTTTGTAGACCGAAGCTGATGCCATAATCATATTTCTGTGAGAAAAGTGTACATGAACTAAACTGTGGGGCTGGAGATGCCTCACTTTTAAAACAAATTTAGAGTTTTAATTACCTAGTTCTGGACATTTTACTCTCTGTATTGAGACCATTAATTTTAAAGATAGAGCAAATCCAGCCCCACCAAAAAAAATTAATAGACTAGGGTTGGGGGCAAATTGTTTTAAGATTGAACACCAAGAAAAAGTCATGTTTGTCCAGTATTGCTCTTTTCAATGCTGTATCAAAGGCTGGATTTCCATAATTAAGTGCACAAACTTTGAAACTGATACAGATTTTGAAGTCTAGCATAAGAGTTACAGTATCTATAATTTCAAAATTTAATTCTTATGATACTTTTTCAAAGTTCAAATATTGAACTTAATAAATTTTACATAAAGAAAATAAAGTTTAGATGACTAGTATTAATAGACTGCTAAACTAAAATGGAATTAAGTATGTCTATATTTAATTAAATTGTCTAACATTATGTCTAACATAATTTAATTCTAACAGAATTAAATAATGTCTAAGAGAACTAGTTTATATTCCACTTTTTATCCAACTTTCTTCCATAGTTTTGTGCAATGCACCCTCATTACTTCCAGTAGCATCATACTTTCTGTGTTTGAATCCCATTTTATATGATTTCAGTAAAAGTATATCAGCTAAGCATGGTATCTCAGTTAGACAATGAAGTAGAATCTGCTATTAGAAATATCTTTCAATGATAACCTCCTTTCCATTAGTGTCTTGGGGTAATATGTTACTGTGTAGACTTATTATATTTAAATATGGTCATAACAGCATTAAAGCCATGGCTTATTTCAGTGAAACATCTACATCTTCTCATTCACAGTTACTTGCTGGCTCTTATTTATTTATAATTTTTAATTTTCCCACATTATATCAATAGTAGTTCTTCCGTATTTTTCTTGTGAGAAATCCTAATACTTCAGCAACATCCTATTTGTGCATACTAGTTGCATTTTTGATTAATAGATTTCTTATCATAACGTATTTCTGGTGTTTGTTTAGAAGATATTTTCCTTAAGTTAGGAAATTAAGAAACAAATTGCTACTCATTTTCTTGCTAATATAATTCATTGTTATTTTATAACTGACTTGAAAGAACATGTTCTGTCCACAATTGTTTTAAATAGAAAACAACTGTAGGACTTGTACAGAGGAAGTGAAGTATACAAGTCTCTAAAGAAAAGAAACATGAATGGTAGATGTTTAAGAGATCATAAAAACATGAGATTTCATGAATCTACAAGAGAATTTAAAGAGAATCCTCTAGGGAAGGAAGGTACCCAAAAGTGCAGGGAAAACACAGAAAGAAAATCCGGGCTCAGTCTAGGGTAGGGAAGAAGTTACAGCTTTTAAGTAAAGAAAATGACAAAAAAAAAAAGTGATGGGAAATCTTCAGTGATTCAAATATACAGATTATAAGTTTTGAAATTTAAGGAAAATAAATTTAAACTTGTGAAAATATTATATGAGTAGTTATAATTTTAGAATTATCATCACTGGGCAACCCACATTTGGGACCCCTCCTGCCTCACAGGAGTATTCCTATTTCCCAAATAAAATTTCCTACTTTAAAAAAAAAAAAGAATTATCACCATTTCCGTCAGTTTTAATATCATAAGTAGATGATGTGTAATTTCAAAAAGAGATGAAACTGTTATGGAGTAGAATTGGAGATTGTAGGTGAGTTATAATTGCTTGGGCAAGTCAAGCAGCATTTATAGCTAGAGGATCACTCTTCCCAGTCATCTTCAAGGGGAACAATGATAAAATGGAAATGGTCTGGAGCAGGGTTCTTGTGGCTGCCAGGCCCCAAAATGTGAGCTGGGTAAATCGCTTCGCCTTTCTGGGCCTTAGCTATTTCAGGCATGCAGTGAGAAATTTGGTTGAAATAATCTTTAAGGTCCTTTTATCATTTAAAATTTAAAAAAGGCTTTGTGAAGTCTTATAAGAAAAGATTGCACATTTTCATCAAAGGTTATGCCATACATTTACACGATATTCTTTAGGACCATCAAAACATCCACTGGAATGAATACATGAGGTAGGCTAAGGAGTTAAGCAAAATGGGAAAAAGGTAATCAGCATTAGCAAAATAATATAATGACAGGAATAAGTCAATACCTTTCAGTAATATCTCTCAATATGAATGGTCTCAACTACCCAACTGAAAGAAAAGGATTGACACACTGGATCAAGAAACAAAACCTAGGGGCTGGGGATATAGCACAGCGCCTGCCTGGCAAGCGCAAGGTCCTGAGTTTGATTCCCAGTACCAAAAAACAAAACAAAACAAAACACAAGAAACAGAACCTAATGATATGCTGTATATAAGAAGTGTGTGTGTGTGTGTGTGTGTATAATTTTAAAAAGAAAAAATAATAATAAAACAGTTTCAAAACAGGCTAATAGGAGAGTAACAATAATTAATACATTGCATATTTTTATCTTCATAGTAGTTACTCAGAGTACAAGACGTAGGCATGAAATATTGTCCAAGCAATATTAGCATAAACCTTTCTTTTCAATGAACTAAGAGAAACTAGCTGTGTAACTATCTTAACTATCTTGTGTGTGCATATATATACACACATATATAGTTTTTCCTTTTCCCTTCCTTTCTTTCCCCTTTCCCCATCACAGTTTCTCTTTTTACAAGAAGCATATTTAATCCAAAAAGAAATCCACAAACTAAAAATCAATGGATGAAAAACAATATTCCATGAAATGGGAGCCTGAAAACAAGCAGGAGTAGCTATCCCATTTTCAGACAAAATGGAGTTTAAACCAAAAGTGATCAGTAGAGGGAAAGAAGATCACTACGTATAGGTTAAGGGAGTAATTCAATCGGAAGGGATGACATATACACACACGGAAGTTCATTAAATAAGCACTAGTAGACACAAAAGATCAAATAAATATCAGCACAATTATGGGGGGAATGCAATACCCCATATTACAAATGGATCGACTAGACAAAAAATCAACAAAGCAGTATCAGAGTTGATCTATGCCTTTAAACAAATAGACTTAATAAATATCCAGAGTGTTCCACCTAGCAACAGAAAACACACTCCTCTCAGTAGCCACATAATAGCCCATAAAATATTGCCTGCGCCAGGGATATAGCTCAGAGCACAGTGCCTGCCTGGCAAGGGTGAGGTCATGAGTTCGATTCGAGGTCATGAGTACCAAAAAAAAAAAAAAAAAATTTCTTGAATAAATACAAAAGAATTGAAATTGTCTTACATGTATTATTAGATCACAGTGCAATGAAACTAGAAATCAAAGGCAAAAGAAACAACAGAAGTTATGCAAATTCATGCTGATTAAAAAGTACAATCTTGAATAACCAATGGGTCACAGAAGAAATTAAGGAAGAAATTAGACAGCTCCTAAAATCAAATGATAATGCCAGTACTACATACCAGAACTTAAGGGACAAAACAAGAGCAGTATTAAGAGGGAATCTTATAGCTATGAATGCCCACATAGAAAAAACAGAGAGAGCCCAAAAAAATATCCAAATGATGTAACATAATATCCTAGAAAAATGAGAACAATTGAAATATAAAGCTATACAAGTAAAAAGTTATAAAGAGCAGAGCAGAAATTAATGAAATTGAGACTAAAAAAATACAAAGAATTAATGAATTGAGGAACTGGTTCTTCCAAAGAATACCAAATTAGAGAAACCCTTAGCCAAAAGGAGAGAAAAGATTCGTATCCACTGAATTGGCAATGAAAAAGGCAAAATCATGATCGATACCACCAAAATCCAGAAGACTATTAGTAACTCTTTCAAAAACCTGTACTCCAATAAAATGGAGAATCTGGAAGAAATGGGAAGATTGCCTATGGCAGATATGCTGCTTAAAACCCTTGTATCCCAGAGAGCTGCATGGTCCGCTCTCTCCCTTCACTAAGCTGCTACCTTTCTGGGGAATGTCGCCCTTGTATGAAAGAGCGGTTCTCTCATGAGCAATATAAAAAATGTACCCTTTCCACCCTCATCACTCTTTTATTCCCTTACATTGCTACACACACACACACAGAGTTTATATCTATTGTGCTACTGCTTTTCATTTGTAAAACATTCAAATACCTTATAAAATTCACCCGACTTTACCTACTTCAGTGTGTGTTTTCAAAGAACGAGGTCATGCTTTTAAACAATCACACTGAAATGGTCACAACAGAAAAAACTGTATGGATCCAATTTTATTATCCAGTCTTCAGTACTTATTTAAATTTACTGCTCCACCAATGTTATTTATAGCTATTTTTCCAATCCAGCATCCTTTTCTTTCTTTTTTTTTTTTTTGTGGGTACCGGGGGTCGACCTCAGGACCTCGCGCACCAACAGGCACCCGTGCTGCTGAGCGATATCACCGGTCCCTTTTTCGTATGTGGCATCCGGGAGTCGAACTCGGGCCCTCGCGCTTGCCAGGCAGGCGCTTACGCCGCTGAGCCATCTCACCGGCCCCCCAGCATCCTTTTCGAAGATCACACAATGCGTTTTAGTAAATCTTTTTAGTCATTCTTAATTTATATCAGATCCCTAGCGCTTTTTGCTTTTCATGTTATTAACAATTTTTGAAGAATATCTTTTAATTTTAATGTGTTTAATTATTACTTTATTGTTAGAATCCAGCTAAACATTTTTGGCAGGAATATTACATAGAGAATATGTTTTCACTTGGCCTGGCTTTACATTGTGTTTATTTTCTTGCTTCTTTGTTCTTTCTTTTCTTAGAATGTAAGTTCTGTGAAGTCTCTACGTTTCTTTTCTACACTTGTTCAGTCCCAAATCTCACAGGTGGCTGGTAAATATTTACTGAATGGGGTAATGGATCTATAGCCAGCCAGAAAGATCTGGAATAACATGGAACCCCTGACCTTCGGAGCTTGCAATCAAACAGCAGATGCACCTACAACCCCTTCAGAAAAGGCAGCGGCATCTCCCAATATGGAACCGTCTCAGAGCTTGTGACATCTGTTCAGGCAAACATTGTTTATCATATGTCTGCATTTCAGCATATCTATTTATTTATACATCACATATGCCACTGTTTTAATTATTAGGTATATTCTAAATGTGTACATAAAATATTTTTTAAAAAATGAGTTAGAAAGGAAATATAAGTATGACTTGTAATATTTCCTTTCTAGACCCTCATGGTTTGTTTTTCCAATTCCTGGGGATACATAAACTCCCATTTTGGAGATCATTGTTTTTATCTGTACTTGAGTGGAGATGTTTCAGTGTGTTGAATACTCATGCACAGGTATATCACTAATCCAGACTTAAGTAGAGGTCCCAGATTCTTGGCCACATTTTGGGCAATCACATGTTGCCTTTTCCAGAAAAATCCCCTCCAGGTCTTTTAAGGCCTTTCTAAGAGACCAGTAAAAGTAACTCAAGGTTGATATATTTAAGATGAAGATGATCCAGATTTCAATTTCTGACTTCTAGATGTCCTGCCAGGGAATTTTGTTAGTTCTTGGAAAATGTAAATTCTCAGAGGATGGACCTTCCAGATCAGGCTTTAAAGGACGCAGCTTAGAATGTTGCTAGGAATCTGAATCATCTAGCATGCCTTTGATAATCAGTCCCACAATTATCTGAAGGGCTCCTTTAATTAAATCCACATTTCCAGGATTCATAATCCAAACTGAAACATTCTAAAAGTGTACTTACTGAAAATAATATATTGTGACTGTTTAAACCCCTGGTGTTTTAAATCAGCTATGCTATAGTGGCTCCTCTAGTATCAAGATCTTTGTTTCCAATTCAAAATCTCATTTAGAAGGATAGCTTCCCTGAAGTGTAATCAATTCATGTCATTGTTTCTTTGTAAATTTTTTTTTGCATAAGATGTTCATATTAACCCTCTTTCTTATGAAATTACATCACATATATTTGTATTTAGTCATTTACATTTTCACATTTTAAAAATATTTGAAATTTCTGAAGTTATTCTTCACTGCAATTCTGTGATTAGCTCAAGGTTGAATAAAAGAATCACTTTTGAAGATGCAACAATCCAGTCTTCCTGAAAAGTTACATGTCTGTATGTCCTCCCTTGTGAAATGAAGTTTCTGGGAAATTCATATTTGATTCATCTTTTGAATCATGTGTCCTCATTTTCCCCAACAGTATTTATAGTGGTAGTTATTGGTGAATGTCCCATGCCTTTGTTTAAATTAAGGAAATAGGTTCTCAATATAATATGCAATATTTTTAGAATTTGGAGAAGACAGTATAACATTTTTAGACTTCAAAATATATCAGTGATGTGCTATTTGTTTCAGAGGTGTGTAGAATTCTTAGAGGGAAGGAAGATTCAGTCAATGTCAAAGATGGTGTTTGGCAAATGTTATTGGAGAACATTGAAGATGATTTAGAAATAATTTCTGCTATTTTTTATTTGGGACACATCATTTTCCTTGAGTCTGTGAATTATTAAGTCTTTTTGGTCTGTATCATTAAACAGAAATTGTGGCCCCTATAAATATGTAATCTTAAAAGACAGATATCCAGAGATTCATAAGCAAAAGAAATAGTGTGTATATACACACGCACACACACACACTTCATGTAGAACCAGCAGCTGTAGCTATTAGCATCTGCTCTAGATGTGCAGTATTAAACTTTATAGTTTGCTAAGCATCTCAGGTACCATTTTATACATTCAGTTGTAACCAACTTTCTATTATTTTTGGCAAGATGGTTCTCTTGGAATGTCTGCTCTGCTCAGGAGGTGATCTGGTGCCAGCCTTTCCCAGAGAAAGAAACAAAAACGAATCTGTAATTTAAATAAAAACTAGTGGCACAATAAAATTGGCAAGGAGGCAAAGTGTTCTTAAAATCTCAGTTACCTGAATGAAATTCAATTTTAGAAGGGCATAGTTTTCCCAAATCACTTTCAAAACTCTTCCTCCATGTCAAGGACCCTTGGAGAATGATACCTTCTTGGAGCCTCAGTGAGAAGTTACTTGGACTGCTATGTCAGTAAAACATCTTAGAGGAATCTAAGCATGTACTTTTTAAATTAAAAACTGACTTTGCTCCAAATAAAATGAGACAGAAATGGTCTTGGATATATTTTCCATAGAAGCACCTGCTTGGGGTGCAACCACATATAGAAGGATTTTAGCATAAGACATTGTCTAACCCATTCAAAGGACGATATTTTGGATACTGTTCATGGCACCCTTTAAAGGCAATTTTTGTATTCTGTCTAGACTTAAGTTCTTAGTTCAGCACACAGCCTTAGGATACTGCTCCTTGGCTGGAATAAGAGAAGACAAGGAAATTCACATCAAAACCTCCTCTTCCTTACTGAGGCTCTGCCTGAGAGTACAAGACTTTTGGGGAGATCTCTATTTTAAGAGGCCAAATATGTCACTATTAGCCAAACGAATAGTCTTCAAGACCAACATTAAACTTGTAGCTTTGTAATATGTTTTAAGACCTAGAATTATTCTCTATATATTATTATACATCAAGAATATTACCTTTGATGATCAAAACAATGAATGGTGACTCAGAGTATTTGATAAAATGATCACAATTAATCTGCTTGTTTCTGCAATATGTATGTTTCTTTCTGGCAGTGTGAAACATCTTTTTCTTCTAGCTATCTTTGATTCGCTAGTATTGGGAACAACCTTTCAAACTCCATGTCATTCTATGTTCAAATACTAAAGAGAATTCTGCTCACTGACACATGGTGTCTTGAGCTTTTGTGACAGTTTGACCCTAAGAAGGTCATTTCTACCCAAAGTGGGCTCTGAGATGTCTGTACCCAAACAGTAATATTTCCTTTGTCAAACACAGTTTGAAGTTTGATCATGGGATGAACTTCATGTGAGATTTTTAATCCAAACCTTATAGATTTGGACATAAAAAGCACTATCTAAATGAAAATTTGGCCTTTGAAAGCCATTCAATTGAAGGTATTTGGTACTTAAAACAAAGAGTAATCATCTCCATGATATACACTGGTCATATAGTTTACTCACTACCTAATTTAATCTGCATTCCAATCTCATTTTAGATATGAGTATATGTAAACTAGGAGTTGTTAAATAACACCCAAGAACAAGTAGCTATTAACTTCTGGGTCAAGACTTGAATCTAAATCTCAAAAACTCAGGCTTTTCAACCATGGTACAATGCTACCTATGTCATGTCTTTTATTGTCTTTTAACATTATCCCTAGTTTACAAAAGGTTTATATTCTTTTAAATGAATTGGTATCTTACATCTCCAAAGACATTTGCAAAATTACCTATTCATATAGGCAGAGGTACATGCATTTCTTCCAGGAATATGGAAGATCAAATCCACAAGCTCATCTGAGACTCAAAATGGTTAAGAACGTGATAAAATAATATTTTAGTAACTATCAAAGAGTGTATCGATCACTCTAAATAAAGAACTTTAAGAATACATAATATAGATGAAAACTGCACATTGATACGTGCAGTTTGTTGTTACTTATGTTTATGCCACAAGCATCTTACAAAATGTGCAATTATGGTCTCTTCAAATTTTAGATTTATGTCATGTTAGAAACAAACTGTTGTGTTTCATATTAGAAATGATGAAAAATATACTCTACGTTCAGAATGTTACTTGGAAAACATCTTTTAGTCATCTCGTGTATACTAACATAAAGGGAAAACACGGCATTCTTATGTGGTGAGGCACACCACTGCACGAAGTGGAAACTGATGGAACTGAAAGAAAATAATTGGTAAATCATGAGATCTTCTGTGATAAGCCAGATATGTCAAATTAGTCAGTGTTTCTACAAAGAAGACTGGGGTGGAAATGTTATGTCGAAATGATCCTACTTGAAGTTCAATATGGTATTAAAATGCTGTTTTTGTGAATGCCAGTAACTGGCATTGTACTACATTCTTATGCAGTTAACCTCTTCTTCCCCTTTTCTCCTCTTCGTCCTCCTCCCCTTCTCCTTCTCTTCCTACTCCTCCTCCTCTTTGTAGCACTGGGGATTAAAACCAGTGCCTCGAGCACGCTAGGCAAAGGCCCTACCACTGAGTTATATCAACCTAAAATGGGTTTTTATTTCTGTTTGGTATGACGTCTCACCAGGCCCTTTCCTTCCTTCCTTCCTTCCTTCCTTCCTTCCTTCCTTCCTTCCTTCCTTCCTTCCTTCCTCTCTCTCTCTCTCTTTCTTTCTTTCTTTCTCTTCCTTTCTTCCTTCTCTCTCTTTCTCTTTCTATTCTTCCTTTGTTTTTGTTGTTGTTGTTGTTGTTGTGCCGGATATTGAACTTAGGACCTCACAATCACTTTACCACTGAACTATACCACAGCTCAATCAACTTCTAACATTCATTCATTCATTCATTCATTCATTCAGCTTCTCATTGCAATGTTGATCCCTTTTCTCTTCTGTACTTTCAAATTCTTCTTTTATCTCCATGCATAAACATGTTAAAGCCTTTCCCTCAATAACTCTTCAAGACATTGGCTTCCTTTTTCTTCCTTTCACATCCATGAGTTCAACGCATTATTGCAATGCTCTTGCGGGATCCATCAATAGACACCTCAACACTACTTTTGATTGTCAACTTTCAGACCTAATCTTCAATGGTGGCTCTGAAATACTTGCCACTTTAAAATACTCTCTTTAAAATTCTCCTCTCTTTTTCTTTTTATAGCACTAGTCTTCCTCGGTACTATTTCATCTTTGCTCCCCACTCCATTTTAGTCCGTCATGGGCATGTTTTTCCTTGTCAACTCTCTGAATGCTGATGTTTCCCAGGATCTGAACTTCATCTTTACTCACTCTATAGCCATCTCTCCTGCCATCACAAGTCCAAAGCTTTGGATTCAATTACCATTTAAGTCACAAAAATTTTTTTGTTAAAAGGATATTTTCAGGGCCGGTGAGATGACTCAGTGGCATACGCGCCTGCCTGGCATGCGTGAGGGCCCAAGTTCGACTCCCGGAACCCACATACGAAAAAAGGGCTGGTGATATCGCTCAGCAGCATGGGCGCCTGCTGGCACGCGAGGTCCTGAGGTTGACTCCCGGTACCCACAAAAAAAAAAAAAAGGGATATTTTCATAATGATAAAGGAATAAGTCAATAAAAATGAATGAAAAGCACAAATATTTATGTACCTAATACACAGATGCAATATATATGAAGCAAAAATTGATAAAACTTCCAGAAGAAATGGACAAACTCAAAATTTTAGTTGTAGATTTTAACACTTTTTCTCAGTAATTGATTGAAGAAATTGACATAAACTCTATGAGGAATGTAATCATTATATACTGCAAACATGTACCAATAAAAATATAAAACTGAAAAATTGAATGAAAATAAAATTAGACCATATGAAAATGTACAGATTGCAGCTAAACCAATAATCAGAATAAAAAATAGCTTTAAATTCTTATCTTAGTAAAGAAAAAGAACCTAGAATCAGTAATCTATACTTCTACCTTAAAAGCACAAGAAGAGGAAAAAAATTACACCTTAAATAAGTAAAAAGGAGAAAATCAATGAAATGGAACATAGGAAAGTTTGATGTATATTTTTATGGCGGACTCTGTAGGTAAATCTTAGTGAGATGCCACTATGCATCCACTACTGTGGTTGAAATGAAATAGCCCAACAATACCAAAAGTTTGGCAGTATATAGAGCACATGGAACTCTTAAATAGTGGAAATATAAAATGTGTAACCCCTTTGGAAAACAGTCTAAATTTATTTTTATATAATTGTGCAACCCTTTTGTAAAATGGTATGGTAATATTTTTTTACACTTTTTAAGAAAACGTTTATCAAAGGAGTCAAAAATATAATTCTTACGTATTTATTCAAAGGTAAGGAAATCATATTTCCAAAAGTATTCGTAGAACTTGGTTCTCAGCCAGCCATATAGGGTGATGTATTCTGAATCATGATCTTAATACCATTTGTTGTCCAGTAATTTGAAATAGATTCACTATTCCTTTCTTTTCTTAAAAGTATGTCCAGTGGATACCATAGTCATGGTATCATAGTCATTCTGCACCTGCACATTGGACAGGTGTTCCAGTGGCTATGCGGGATAACATACCTGGCATCAGACACCGCATAACCCAGTGGATAGTGGTAGTCATACAGGTTATATAGAGAAAACAAAGAGATGATGAAGATTAAAGCTGTACCCAGCGATTATCATTAATAAAATTGTGGTGCTTCCCTTTAGCTATGCTTATTTACTCTGCATATTCAGCATCTCTAAGCTGTTCAGATGCCAGTGAGTCCAGGCGGCTCTCAGAGACAAATACTTCCTACCTGAGAACTATAAAATTTTCTCACACACACTGTCCTTCACTCCTTCCCGAGGGGTCTGACACTTCCTGATACTTCCATGAAGTATCGATTTACATCACGGATGCAGTTTTTCATATTTATAAGGATATTTCTAGATACATGTAAATAAAACTTTTCCAAATATAGAAAAATGTACCAATGGAATCAGCTGTTTTAACTGCAGCTTTCTTAAATGTAGATAAAGCATTCTCTTTATTATCTACAGAGAACTGTAAGGGTAGATGAGAGAAATATTTTGTTTTCTCCAGAGAACATCTATATCTATATATATATATATTTTTTTTTTTTTTTTTTTTGGTGGGTACCGGGGGGTCAACCTCAGGACCTCGCGCGCCAGTAAGCGCCCGTGCCGCTGAGCGATATCACCGGCCCCTTTTTCGTATGTGGGTTCCGGGAGTCGAACTCGGGCCCTCGCGCTTGCAAGGCAGGTGCTTACACCGCTGAGCCATCTCACCGGCCCGAACATCTATATATTAAAAAATAAAAATTTTGTATGCTTTTCCAGTAAATGACTTTGAATAAAATTTCTATCCCTTATGACAGTCAATGCTCCTGAGTTTATGCCTCTACTGTAAACATAACTTAAAGAGTAATTTAAATAGTTCATGGGCAAGAATTTCTGCAGAGAATTGTGAAAATCACTTACACAGGCTAAAAAAATATTCAAATCGATTCCAAATGTTTTATGCTTCACTTAGTGTTTATCTTACATTTTTATTCATTAGTGAGAAGAAATGGCTGTGTATACATAAAGAGTAGTTTCTTAGCTCTCTAATTCTAAAATATCCTATGTGTATTGTGACTACTGACAAGCCAGCCTAATGGCATTTTGAACTGCGCTTTTATTACTTACTACTAGCAAAGACTGAGTAAGTTGACTTTTCATTAGTATACAGTTAGGCATTTTATGTTTCCATTGTTAATATATGTAACAGTGTTTATTTTTCTAGGGATAGAGATGAATCTCATCCATCAAGACAAAGCCATTAATGACTGCTTCCAAGAAAGTGAAAATAAAGGTAAAGTTGAAATTTTTACCTGGTTCTAGAAATTCTGGAGAAAAGAAAGAGTTACATTAAATTAAAAATCTTTCACATAGAACATTTGTAAACTGAATCTTTAGAAACCCGCAACCATGAGAAAGAGAGGCTCAGATCAAAGAATGCCTTATACTCTTTCTAGGTTGATTGCACATGAAAAAATAATATTCAGTGTGTGTGACATATCTTTTCCCAAGTCAGTTCTTGTTTTAGGATTCTGGACCCACAAAATATACAGCATATATGCCATAAATCTATAATTTTTACTTAACCCTTCCTTCTCATTGCTTGCCAAATTTGTTAATTTTTTTTATTTTAAAGAGAAAAAACAGTAAAAACAATGATACAAAATTTCAAAACAAAATAGCAGGAAAGTAACAATGGTTAGTACATTGTTTATTGTTATCTTCAAAGTAGTTGCTCAGATTACAAGATATAGGTATAAAAATTGATCAAATGATATAAGCACAAACCTTTCTTTTCAATGGACATATAGAAATTAGTAGTATAGCTATCTTAACTATCTTGTATAAATATTTACTTTTACTTTTCCCTTCCTTCTTTTCTCCTTTCCCCCATCCCAGTTTCTCTTCCCTTTTGAACATTTTCTTCCCATTTCCCAATATCTGTTGTACATTTTGGATCTTATTTACTCTTTAAGCTTCTTACACTAGGGAGACAATACGATGTTTACACGTGTGAGACTGACTTATTTCACTTATGAGTATGGTCTCAAGTTGCATCCATTTACCTATAAAAGTCTCAAGTTTATCCTTCTTCATAGCTGAATAGTATTCCATTGTATAAAAAGACCACATCTTTTTTATCCATTCCTTGATTGATGGGCATTTGGGTTGTTTCCAAGATTTAGCTTTTACAAATTGTGCTGCTATAAATATGGGCACACATATATTGCTGTGATATGATGTTTTTAAATCTCCTGGGAAAATATCTGGAAGGGGAATAGCTGGGTCAAATGGGACCTCCAATCCTAGTTTTTTGAGGAATCTCCACACTGATTTCCACAGTGGTTGCACCAGTCGACACTTCCACCAACAGTGGAGAAGTGTTCCTTTTCCCCCACAGCCCCTCCAGCATTTGTTTTTGGTTGATTTCTTGATGATAGTCATTCTTTCTGGGGTGAGATGGAATCTCAGTGTTGTTTTAGTTTGCATCTGTTGAATGACCAATGACATTGAACATTTTTTCATATATTTATTTGCTCACTGTATTTCCTCATCTGAGAAGTACATATTCATCTCAGTTGCCCATTTTTGGATTGGGTCTTTGAATTTGAAGGGTCTTATTTTTTTGCAATTCTTCATATGTTCTAGCTACAAGTCCTTTGTCTGAGGGATAGTTGGCTAAAAATTTTTCCCACTCTGTGGGTTTTCTTTTCACTCTGTTTGTGTTTTCTTTCTTTCTTTTTTTTTTTTTTTTGTGGGTACCGGGGGTCAAACTCAGGACTTTGTGTGCCAGCAGGCACCCGTGCTGCTGAGCGATATCATTGGCCCTTTTTTCGTATGTGGGTACTGGGAGTCGAACTCAGGACCTCACGCTTGCCAGGCAGGCACTTATGCCGCTGAGCTATCTCACCAGCCCCAGTGATTTCTTTTGATGTGCAAAATCTTCTTAATAAGATGAGATCCCAGTTATTGATTCTTTGGAGTATTTCCTATGCAGTTTGGGTTTTGTTCATGAACTCCCTGCTTACACTTATGTCTTCAAGATTTCTACCTACTTTCTCCTGCAGTAGATTCAGTGTTTCTGTTTTAATATTTAGATCTTTGATCCATTTTTGACTTGAGTTGAGTGCATGGTGATAGACATGGGTCTAGTTTTAGTCTTCGGCATGTACACAACCAGGCTATCTTTCTTCCTGTGAACATGTTTGGCCCCTTTATCAAAGATAAGGTGGTTGAGTATGTTGGTAGTTGTGTGTGTAACTTCTAATCAGTTCCACTAATCCTCAGTTCTATTTTTTTGCCAGTACCATGCTGATTGTGTCACGGTAGTTTTGTAATATAATTTTAAGTCAGGGATTGTGATGCCTCCTGCCTTGCCTTTGTTGTCCAGAATTGCTTTTGCTATTCTAGGTCTCTTCTGGTTCCAAATAAATTTTAGGAATGTTTTCTCGACATCTGTGAGGTATGCTAATGTTATTTTCATTGGGATTGCATTAAATCTGTATAACAATTTTGGGAGTATGGCCAATTTCACAATGTTGGTTCTTCCTACCCATAAGCAAGGGATATCTTTCCATTTTCTGATATCCTCTTTAATCTCCTTTTTCAGAGTATTGTAATTTTCAATGTATAGTTCTTTTACTTCCTTTGTTAGATTGATTCCTAAGTATTTTATTTCTTCGGATGCTATTATGAAGAGTGTGGTTTGCCTAATTTCTCTCTCAGTGAGTTTGTTGTTTGTATATACGAATGCTATTGATTGTTGAGTGTTGACTTTGTATGCAGCTACACTACTGAATTTGCTTATTAAATCTAGAAGTCCTTGGGTGGAGTTTTTGGGGTCTTCTATGTAGAGTATCATGTCATCTGCAAATAATGATAATTTAACTTCTTCCTTTCCTATCCTTATTCCTTTTATTTCTCTCTCTTGTCTAATTGCTCCAGCTAATGTTTCCAGAATTATATTGAATAGGAATGGTGATAGTGGACATCCTTGTCTTGTTCCTGATTTTAGAGTGAAAGATTTCAGTTTTTGTCCATTTAGTACGATGTTGGCTATTGGTTTATTATAGATGGCTTTTATCAGATTGAGGCAAAGACCATCTGTTCTGATTTTCTGTAGGGTTTTTTTTTTATCATGAATGAGTGTTGGACTTTGTCAAAAGCTTTTTCTGCATCTATTGAGGTGATCATGTGATTTTTGTCTTTGGCTTTGTTGATATGGTGTATTACATTTATTGATTTGCATATGTTGAACATCCCTACATTCCTGAGATGAACCCCACTTGGTCATATTGTATAATCTTTTTGATGATTTGCTGCATTCTGTTTGCTAGTATCTTATTGAGGATTCTTTCATCTATGCTCATTAGGTAGATTGGCCTGTAGTTCTCTTTTTTGGTTGGATCTTTCTCTGGTTTTGGTATCAGGGTAATACTTGCCTCCAGGAATGAGTTAGGGAGAAATTGCTTCCCTTTCAATTTCATTAAAGAATTTGAGGAGCATTGGCATTAAGTCTTCACTAAATTTCTCACAGAATTCAGCCATGAATTCATCAGGACTTGGGCTTTTGTTTGTTGGTAAGATTTAATTACATTTTCAGTCTCATTAACTGATATTGAGTTATTCAGAATTTTTATATCTTCTTCATTCAGCTTTGATAATTCGTATGCATCTAAGAATCTGTCCATTTCTTCTGTGTTTTCCATCCTATGGGAGTTAAGATTTTCAAAGTAGATATAGATGTAATAATGTTCTGAATTTCCACAGAATCTGTGGTGATTTCACCCTTTTCATTCCTCAATGCATGAAATTGTGTCTTTTCTTTCCTTTTTTTGATAAGGTTGGCTAAGGGTTTATCAATTGAAGAGCCAACTCTTTGATTCATTAATTCTTTGTATTGTTTTCTTAATTAATTTCATTGTATTAATTTCTGCTCTGATCTGTATAATTTCCTCCCTCGTATGGGCTTTGGGCTTGTCCTGCTCTTCTTTTTCTAGTAGCTTGAAGTGCAACATTAGATTGTTTATTTGTGCTCGTTCTGTTTTCCTGATGCAAGAATTGACCACTATAAATTTCCCTCTTAAGACTGCTTTCATTGCATCCCATAAGTTCTGATATGTTGTATCTGCTTTCTTGTTTAGTTGTGGATATTGTTTTATTTCTTTAATTTCATCTGTGACCCATTGGTTGTTTAGGAGGGTATTATTTAATTTCCATGTATTTATGGAGTTTTTGTGGTTTGTTTTGCCATTAATTTCCAATTTCATTGCACTATGGTCAGATAACATGCATGAAATAATTTCAATTCCTTGCATTTACCTGTGGGCTAGTATATAGTCTATTTTAGAGAATGTCCTGTGTGCAGCTGAGAAGAATGTGCATTCTGGTGATGTTGGGTGGAACACTCTGAAAACACCTGCTAAGTCCATTTGTTCATTGGTTTGCTTCAGTTCTGATATTACTTTGCTGATTTTTTTGTCTAGTTGGTCTATCTCTTTGTGACAATGGGGTATTAAAGTCTCCCATTACAATTGTGGTATTGCTTATTTGATTTTTCATGTCTATTAATATTTGCTTATATAGTTTGGTGCTTCCGTATTTGGTGCATATATATTTATGATTGTTATCTCTTCCTCTTGAAGTTTTCCCTTAACAAGTATGTAGTGACCTTCTTTATCTCTTTTGATCATCCGTGGTTTGAAGTTCACGTTGTCTGCAAACAGAATAGCTACCCCTGCTTTTTGGGAGTTGCTGTTGCATGGAACATTATTTTCTATCCTTTGATTTTCAGTCTATGAATTTCCTTTTGAGTTAAATGTGTTTCTTGTGTACAGCATATTGTTGGATCTTGTTTCTTGATCCATTCTGCTAGTCTGTTTCTTTTGATTGGTGAATTGAGGCCATTTACATTGATGGTTATAACTGATATGTATTGACTTCTCTTTGTCATCTTATTTTCCTGCTGTTGGTTCCCTGCTTTTCCCCTCTGTTTAATTGCTTGGGTTGCCTGGGGTTTTTTTTCTGTTGTTGTCTTGGAATTGTGGTCATTTTTATCTCTGTCTAGAATATATTTCAGTACTCTTTGTAGTGTTGGTTTGGTGGTCATGAATTTCTTCAGTTGTTCTTTGTCATGGAAGTATCTTATTTCTCTGGTAATTTTGAAAGATAGTTTTGCAGGGTGCATCAATCCGGGTTGGAAATTGTTTTCTTTAAGGACTTGAAATACTTCACTCCAAGATCTTCTTTTTTTTTTTTTTTTGTGGGTACTGGGGGGTCGACCTCAGGACCTCGCGCGTCAACAGGCACCCGTGCCTCTGAGCGATATCACCGGCCCCTTTTTCGTATGTGGGTTCCGGGAGTCAAACTCGGGCCCTCGCGCTTGCAAGGCAGGCGCTTATGCCGCTGAGCCATCTCACCGGCCCCACTCCAAGATCTTCTTGACTTGAGGGTTTGTGTTGAGAAGTCTGTTGTGATTCTAATGGGCTTTCCTTTATAGGTGATCTGTTTCTTATCTCTAACAGCTTTTAATATTCTGTTCTTGTGCTGAATTTATGAAATCTTGATTATTATATGTCTGGATGTAGTTTTATTCTGGTCATGGCTGTTTGGAGTTGTATATGCTTCATTTATTTGTATGTCAAATTCTTTACCCACGCTTGGGAAGTTTTCTGCCATTATTTCTGTGAAGAGTTTTTTATGGCATTTGTGTTGTCTCTGGACTTCTCATTGATCCCAATCAATCTTATGTTATTCTTCTTTGCATCATCTTGTAGGTGTCAGATTGATTTTTCGTTGTCTCTTACTATTTTTAAGATATCTTTCTATTCATAATTAATTGCTGCAATTTTGTCTTCAAGATCTAATATTCTATCCTCTCCTTCATTCAATCTGTTGCATATACTTTCAATGGAGGTTTTAATCTATTGGATTTCTGTTTGGATCTGTTTCATGGATTCTATTTCTTTCCTATGTTGGGCATTTTTTGTTTTCATCAGTTTTCTAAGCTCATCTATTCTTTTATCTGTGTCTGGTCTAATATCTTTGATTTTAAGCAACATTTCTTTTTGTACTTGATTAATTTCTTTATAAACTTTTCCACTTGTTTTTTTCACTTCTGTTGCTATCATTGCAGAAAGTCCCAGTGTTTGACTTCCAATTTCATCTATCTCACTGTGTTCTGGGCTTGTCCTGGGTGGTTTGGTGGTGGTTCTGGGTTTGCATTTTGCTTCTGCATCTTGTCATTTTCTATTTTCTCTTTTTTATTTTATTTTGTTTTCTATGTTGATGCTTGCTGATTTCTTATGATAGTTAGCTTTATCATGAGTATCGAGGATTCCCTAGGAGATGTCTGTACTTCAGGGATGTCCTCCAGATATAGGTGATTCTTTATAGCTATCCCAAGAACCTACCTTCCTAATTTGTAAAGGATGCAAAGTTACTATTTGGCTCAGCACCTGATCCTTTGGTACTTCACTGTGGTGATGATTATGACCCCATACTATCACAGCATTGTCATACAGGGGAGAAAAACTGATTATAACATGTGTGACATCCTGTCTAAAGTAGTACAGTTAGTAATAACAATATTTTTAAGTACAGCTTAACTGCTGACAAATTATAGTAACCATTAACCTGCTAACTCCAACCATAGGAGCAAACTCTAAAATTATATAACAAAATCAAACATATACTGTGCACTTGTATGCAGTGATTTTCCCTTTAGTTGAGTGGTTTTATCCATTTGAGGGGGTGGTGGGGTTAAGATGGGTAGGGGACAGGATAAAGTGATGAATGAGGTCAAATATAGTACAGTAAAGGCTGGAGGTCAAAGGATGATTGCCTGAGTTTTGGGAAACTGGAGGACACAGGAGGGAAAAATGAAATAGAATGTGAAAGAGTAATCAGAAAGGGAAGAGACAGTGTTTACTAACTCGGAAGTTTAAATTCAAAAAGTAGTTGAGGAAGGAGAGAAAGAGGATCTATAGAAGAAAACAAAAAAGAAAGGAAAGAAACCTAAACAGTGCAAAAAAGAAGGAAGAAAGAGAAAGAGAGCAGAAAAGAATAAAGAAGAAAAAGTAGACCTGAGAAAGAAAGGAGAAGAAAAAAGAAAAAAAAAACCCAAAACAAAAATAACTACAAAATATAAGACGAAACAAGATGAATTACAACCAGACAGGAAAAGAGTAGCCAATCAGACAAACAAGGGAGAATAAAAGTAATAAAATACCTCTGGTATTTACAGTTCTGTGATAGTGTCCATGTCAGATCCTAGAAATGTGCTGTGTACTCCAGCCAAGTTTTCCATAGGAATTGTGCTGTGTATGGAGCTGACCTTGGCCTCTGGATGTGGGGGCTGGGATTGGTCTTCTGTTGGTGGAATTCTCCAGAGTCCAGCTGCTGACTCCTCACTGCTGCTTTGGACACTTCCAAGTTGCTGGTCTTGCTGATTACTCCATGCACCCAGGGCTGGCTGTCCTGGGTCTCCGTGTTCCAGTTGGTCCACCCACCAAAGGCGTGTGTGCACCTGCACACATGGGGCTCAGCTTGTCCTGGGTGTTGGGGTTTCAGTGTTCATCTGCCCACCAAAGGCGTGTGTCCAAATTTGTTAACTTTATTTCAGAAGTCAGTTATGAATTCATTGATCTTTTCCTCTTTATCAGCTTTTATTTATTCTTCAGGATTATAATAACAAATTTCTAAATAAAATTACAGCCTATAATTCTCTCAGTCTTTCACTGTGTAAAAGTCAGCTTTCCCATCACTGAAACACAATACCAATTACTTATAACCTGAAGGAGGAGAGGATTATTTTGGCTCACAGATTCAGTTGATTCAGTCCAGTGCCGGCAGGCTCCAAGGCAGAAACAACATGACAGAACAGCATAGGAAAGAGCATGACAATCAGCCATGGCAGCTAGGAAGGAGAGAGATGAGGAGAGGGGAAAAGAGAGAGAAGAGAACAGAGGAGAAGAGAGAGAGAGAGATCAGAGATAAGACTATGCCCTTCCAAGTCATGCTCCCAGTGACCTGGCACTTCTTACCAAATCCTACCATCAAACATGAGACTTTGTGGGAATATTTTAGATCTAAACCATAACATTCTGCCCCTTTCCCAAGGATCAGGTCCATTTCATTATGCAAAAGGCATTTAATCTTTCTCTAAGGGTTGCCAATATCTTAACAGTTCCAGCATTGATGAAAAACCTAAATCCAAAGTTTCCTTACTCAGGGCAAACTTAGTCATGAGCCCCTATAAAAATAAAAAAGGAAGTTAAATACTTCCAACATACTATAGTACATGGCAAACATTCCTAATCCAAAAGAGAAAATAGGGAGATATAAAGGGATAAAAGTAAAGGAAGACCAAAACCAGCAAGACATACATTAAATCATGTAGCTCAATGTGGCGAGATACGAACTTCAAGGGCCACTTGGACATCCCCATCCCTGTGGTCTTGCTAGTTGCAGCCCATGTGGTGTTTCTCTTAGGCTGGTTCCATCCACTACATTCAGTTCTCCTTATTAGATTTTCCGTATTCCTGGCACCTTCAAATTCCTGCAGTCTCCACTGAACCATCAGCTTCTCTCTCACAGTGTCATGCATAGCCCTTTCAAGGGCACATTGCCTGGCCTCTCAGGCTATCCTTTGAAATCTGGATAGAAGCTTCCATGACCCCTTAACTCTTGCATTCTGCATGCAAGTAAAATCTGTACTGTATGGATGATGCCAAGGTCTGCTGCCAGCTTGAGTGGTAACCAGGCCCTCTTGAACCATGGCTACAGTGGCCTCTGAATGAATGCAGATAGCTGAGCATGGTGAAATGAAATCTGGAGAACCAATTTCCTAGGCAGTCCTTCTCAAGTTGGGGACCTACAGGCTCTTTTCTCCAGTAAAAGGTTTTTAATTTTGTACCCTTGAGCCTGTAATTGATAAGGTCTGAACAATTCTTGAGATGCCTTCAATCCATCTTTCTTATTGTCTTAATGGAAAGTACTTAGCTTCCTCATAACTGCAAACTTTCCAGCAGCCATGCTTTCCTTTGTAGGTGTTTCCTTTCTGATGAAACCACGAACTTTTCAAATCACTCAGCTCTGCCATTTTCTCCTGATTCTCACAGTAGATCTGGGTAAGAGCAGCCAACAGTACTCATATAACAGCTTGAATGTTGGGCTGCCTTGACATTTTCTCTGCTAGATTCACTAGTCAGCACTCTTAATTTAGGTTCACACAAAGTCTTAGGATATGAACAAAACATAAACACATTATTTGCTAAAATGAAACATGCATATCCTCTAATCTAGTTTCCAATACAGTCCTCATTTTCATCTGAGACCTTGTGAGCCTGGCCTTTACTTTCTACTTTCCTGCTAGCATTCTGGTCTTCTAAGCTTAGAACAAAATTGTCCATCAAGGTCTGCTTACAGCATTCTAGGGCTTTTTTAGCCTGTATCTCTGCACCTTTCCAGATACCTTCTGCAGACCTGTTGAAAGACTTGTGACCACATGGTCAGGTGTAGTTACAGCTATGACCCCACTCCTAGTACCAATTTCCTGTTTTGGTCAGCTTTCCTATTGCTGAGACACAATACCCTAAACTCACAACTTTAAGGATGAAAGATTAATTTTGGCCTGCAGTGTCAGTAGGTTTAGTTCATGGTGAGCAAGCTTCAAGGCAGAAAAAGCATGATTGTATGGCATGGAGAAAGAGCAAGGTGGAAAGCTGCTTAGGCCATGGCAGCCAGGAAACAGAAAGAGAGAGAGAGAGAACAGAGGGGAGAGTAAGAGAGGAGAAGGGAGGAGAGGAGAGAGGAGAGGAGAGGAGAAGAGAGGAGAAGAGAAGAGAAGAGGAGAGGAGAGGAGAGGAGAGGAGAGGAGAGGAAAGGAAAGAAGAAAAGAGAGAGAAGGAAGGAGCCAGGGATGAGAGTAGATGTTTCCAAATCATGCCCCACATTCCCAGGAGACATTTGAGATCTAAACCATAACAGACTGCTTTTATTGATTTAGAATGATCTTTCTTAAAGGCAAATCTGATATGGTACTAACCCCATTAGAAATGATGTGGTAGCACATGACAATATTTATAGTGGTATCTGAACTTATGTAGTCATCAGACAGACTATTAAGAGAAAATAATAGGAAGCATAGATTTATGAGGCATAAATATTTGCATTGTTAGTAGTTTCCCATGTGATCTTTTGACCACCTTCCATCTGAGGAATAGGTAGCTGCCATCTGCAGAATGAAGAACATATTTCCTGGTGTCCTGCACTCAGCCCATCGTTATGTGGCCCCTGATAATTTTTTCTTTCTTATCTTTACCATTAGCCCCACGAACCTAGTGCTTCTGTTATGCTGAACTATATTATAGCTTTTTTTAACTGTATGTTAAAACCATTTTTAATCTTCATTAATGTTGTCTCTGCTTGGCCTGCCTTCTCTGTGATACCCACTTTGTGAGTTCTATATTTTATGGTAATATAAAACCCTCCTGAAATTCTTCCTCTATTTCCCCAAATAGGAGTAAGCACTTTAGCTTGTGTATATTTTCATTATAACACTCATAGTTTGAAAATTCACAAAGGTCTACAAGTCCAGGCTGCTAACATAAATAATTGAGAAAGTAAAAACTGGCAAACGGCAGAGTTTAAGCCATAACTACAACCAGGAGTTGCTAATCAACCTCACCATTACCACAAAAGACTGTGGGTACTGGTTTACTATTATCTAATAACCCACCTTCCTCTACACATGCATACTCCTACACACACACACACACACACACACACACTCACAGTAAGAAACTAGAAAATCGTGAGTTCTAAATTGGCAACTGTGTTCCTCCAAAGGCGCTGCTTTTCCTTCTCTGTTGTGTTGTGTCGTAAAATCTTGACTCTCATATTCTGTATCTTTGAGATGCCTTGGGTGTAGTCAGTGGGAGGTACAAATGGGCAGTGAGATAAAGAGGAAGAGAATGAGGTCAAGGTATCTCCTCGCTACTCCCGGGATATATTGGCTCCTGACAGGCCTCTTTCTCCACACACCTCCCAGGGATCCAGGTTACTTGAAGTCTTTGCTGGTCTTGGTGACCGAGGGTCAGCAAGGACAGTGCTGTCACGTTCAGAATTGCTTTATGCTTGAGTTTATGGCTACATGAAAGACTCCCTTCTTGAAATTCTTTATAGTATTATCTTAGAATTTGTTTCTAATAAATGAAATCTAGTGGGAACATAGAGCAAGAGGTGATGATATAGAATCTCAACTTAAGCATGGTTCTGCCTCCCACCACCTGCTTGAATACCCTGGGCAAAATCTCAGCTGCCTGGTCCCCTGGCAATAGCACCTTGACCGCACACGGGACTTCCTTTCTCTCCCTCTGCTTTGTGATCACAGCTGCAACCTACTGTGAGGTAATTTTGGTCCCAGAAGACCCCCCACACCCATCCAAAGAGCACTGTCACATTTTGCCCACAGTAGGATCCTGGGATTGGACATATGGGGAAGGATAGGACCTGGAAGGACATGGTGATGGGCCTGGCCTGGAGCACCAGAGTGAGTTGTACCATGGGTAAACCACTCCCTAGCTGCTGACCCAGGTCCTGAGTGTGCTGTGGCCTCGAGGTTGTGTTCCCCTTGGGGGTTACTTATCTGTTATAGATTGAGAAGTTGAGCTGGTGGGAAAGGGAGATTAACTTTCCCAACTCTGCTTGAATGTGGAACATTAGTGTGGTGACAGGCAGAAGGGGAAACTGAGGAGAAGGGGGACTGTGTGTGCCAAGCCAGGGCATCTGGCTGTTGGGTGCCTCAGTGGTATTTACCCAGTATTTCCGTGCTTGAGGGAGTATGACTGACATGAAGTAGAAAATAAAACACAACACAGAATGAGAGAAAGATTATGGAAGAAAGGAAAAAACTGATATTTTTAGTAATTTTAGTAATTCTCCTCTCCCACCCTTTGAACAGAGAGTCTTACATTTTATTTTGTGATGCATCCCACAAATCATGTATTTGATTCTACTGAGATTTGGTGTCCTGTTAGTTACATGTGAAACAAGAGATACGGCTTTTAGCCAATGAAAAGTAGAATATTTGAAATCATGCTCTGGTTAAATCAGGACCATTAGAAGCTCAAACTCTGAAATGGAAGATTAGGGAAAAAAAGGAAAACCATGGCAGCAAAGAAAGACAGTAAAGAAATTCATTTCAGCCTGGGATTTTGAGTGGGAAATAATAAAATTTTCCATGAAATTTTTGGAAATGACAATTATTCCTCCATATAGATTTAAAGTTTGAAATAATTTCTCTTTTAGTCAAGGGAATCCCAAAACAAGATATTTATTCAGTGATCCCAGAAAGGGAAGGTAACAACTAAGAGAACCTGCGAGGAGCAAACAAAACTCCTTAACTCAGAGCTGGCAGGATCTCTATAGGGGAAACCCAGACATTCAAACATGAGCTCACAGTCCAAATTATAAAACACAGTAAAGAAGAATAAGTATAAATACAACAGAAAAAACTAGACAAAAACAAAAATGGGAGAATTAGTTGCACAAAGACTTTAAACCTTGACATTATTTCATATATGTTGTAAGAGTTACAATCAAATTGGTTAAATAAGTGAAAAATACATATAATATCTGAGAGCAGATAATGTATTAAAACCCAGGTTTGCAAATAGAACTTTTACATATAATATCTAATCATGAAATCGAAAACGTAACTACATAAATTTTTGGATAGGTAAAAGAGTAGATTTGGCTGATGAGAGAATTGTTAAATTAGAAGTCAAAGCTTAAGATATTAGATATTATGTAGATCGTTACACTGAAGGAGAAGGACATAGAAAATGAAAATGTACCTAAGCAATATGTAGAAGAGAATGAATTTTTAATATTTGTCTACTTGGAGTTATGGAAAATAGAATAGAGAGAACAGGATAGAATCAGTTTCAAAGAGAAAATAACTAAAGATTTTCCAGAACTGTAGAAATAAGCACATGGATTACAATGAATCCCAAATAAGACAAATAAAAATGAATATACCTCTATATACAATGTAGCAAACCTGAAGTTAAATAGAGGGAAAAAGCTAAAAAACTCTCAGAGTGAGAAACACATGATCTACAAATAGAGCGACAGAAGAATTACCAACAGAGAGGAACAAGTGCAGAATAGCTGTCAAGCCAGGTCTTCAGTATTTTTAACTTATCACAAGGCGGAAACAAAGTCATTAATAGACAAACAAAGTAAAATACTTGTTTCACGTGAGCATTTGCTAAATAAACTCCTAAAGGATAAACTTTAGAAGAAGGAAAAATAATCCCAGAAAGAAGATCCAAAACTCAAAATTAACAGTGAACAAATAAATTTAAAACTTTAAAAATGACTTCATAATACAGTAATAATATTTGGAAGTTACTTGAAAAAACATGATAAAACTATAAAATGGATAAAAATAACAAGGTAGGAGTGAGGTGATTAGAATGGAAGCATTTTAAATTTCTAATATTATTTCGTGTGCCCTTAGGTTTATTAGGTATATATTATAAGAAATAAAAATGGTCATGTAATACTTCAAAAGTTAAAATCATGTGGATTTTATGAATTCTACAATTGCAGTCAATTAACAGTATTACATGGTTAATTTTATATGTCAACTTGGCTAGGCTATGAAGTTTACCTGTTTGATCAAACACGAGTTTAGAGGAAGGTCTTGGAGATATTTTTAGATGTGATTATTATTTAAATCAGTAGACTCTAAATAAAGCAAGTTACTTCTATTATGTAGATGTACCTTATCCAGTATGTGGAAGGCCTGAAAAGCAAAGGTTGAGTTTCCTAAAGAGTAAGATTGTAGCATGAAATTCTGCCAGAATTTCCAGCCTGGTGCTTTGTGAAATTTAGGTTCAGGACTACAATATCAACTTTTACTTGAATATTCAGGCTGCCATCCTACCCTAGAAAGTTTGGGTATACCAACCCCCCAAGCACTGTTATGTGAGGTGAGCCAATTCTTTAAACTCTCTTTCTTTCTGTGTGTACGTATCTTCCGTTGTTAACTATCTTTGGAGAACCCTATCCACTACAAATAGTGTCCAATACTGAAAGAGAGATTGATATGACTAATTACAGGTAAAAATTTGCTAATCCACAATTAGAATGGACCATTTCGGTACAGTTATCTCAGTATTTCAAATACCAATCAGACCCAAATTAGTATAGTTATAGAAAATTTGAGTAACAATATGATCCTACACTTAATAGCTAGAATACAGATAGGTAGATAATGGATAGATAGTGCCAAAAAATGTATATACACTTCCGCAGCTCACTGTACTAACAAATGTCTGGAAGCTAATGGCCTTCACTGCGAACACCTCTTGTAACTGTGGAGGCCAAAGGTAACTTGCATTAATCTCAAATGTCTCAATGAATTTAGTATTAAAATATTTATATAAGTTTTTCTTTTCCTGAAGTGTACATTTTTGATGGACTCTACACATGGGATGTTTATGAATATTGGCTATATGTTAAGTTTATAAAGTTCATGATGTTAAGGAACTATTATCGTAAAGACCACTTTTGGACCACAGCATAATTAGGGAAATTTATAAAAATACCTAAAATATATTTGGTTAATTCAAAACATAGTTTTTAATAACCCATGGGTAATAAAAAACAGAAAGTATTTGCAACTAATGATACTGGAATTACTATTTATGAAAATTAGTCGGGTATTGTCAAGGTACTTGTAAATTATAAGTTTCATATGTATAAAAATAAATGACAAAATTATGTAGAGAAATACTGAAAGTAGGAAATGATGAGATATAATGTCACTTGGATAACATATTTATTGGTCGAAAATAGTCAAATACTAACACTTATGGTTTTTTATGTACACTACAGACAATTATCAAAACCTAAAGTAGATTCTCTGGCAACTTAAATAAAATGGAAAGAGAATGGCTACTGGTAGGAGTGAAGTAAACCTGGAAAAACCTTACTTTGTCACCTGCTATTTGTGTTGATAGTGAGCAATTTACTTCAGCTTTCTGGCCTGCAATTTTCCTAATAAATAAGTATGAACAAATAATAACCTTCTGTTATGTAAGACTTTAGCGAGATATGTAATATGCTTATGTCGTATGACACATGATTTGTTTCCTTCTGTTTTTCTTAAAATATGAGATAGCAGTTTTTCATTCATTCATCCATTCTCTCAATAATCAGAAGGAACTTCTAGGTTTTACTTCTCATAGTAATTAAAAAATAATACCGTATACGTGCTTTTTTTTTTTTTTTTTTTTTGAGACAAGGTCTTACTATGCAGTTCTGGCTGGCCTTGAACTCACTATGTAGCTCAGGCTGGCCTCGAACTTGCAACCGTCCTCCTGCCTCTGCCTCCCGAGTGCTGGGATTACAGCACACCCAGCCTACACTGGCTTTCTATAGTAAATCCTTTAAGAAAATAAAATGTGAATACAGATGATTTGCCCAATGCAGATCACTTTATAATCAATATCATTATGATTAAATTATGCTTTTAAGAAGCATAGTTGCCAACTTAACGAGATACCCTCTTGTAGCATTTTACTATGAAGACGAAAGAAATGGAAAATATATAGCAGAAAAAATCCCTGACATGGACTTAAATAACGAGGAGTCAGATTCTAATTCTGTGCCAATTGGATAGCCTTCCTCCTGTCTTCACTGGGTAGGGCTCCATATGTCTCCAATTTTAAACAAAGCCACTCCCAGCGGGACCTCCACCTCAAAGAAGCCTGAGAAATGGCTGGGTGTCAGCGTCTTCAGGGCGCTCTCAATGCACTCACTTAGACAGGATCTTGAACACCTGCAGTTATTTCAAAGGAATTTTGATCCAACAGTAATTCACACAATTTATCATCTAGGGCTGCCAAAAATTCTTTGAAAAACTCTGCTGTAGTTAGCAAAAGAAAATGAAAAAAAAAAGTGATGGTGGGTGGCAGTATTTTCACATAGGATGTTTTTACAGGAATCATTAGATTCTTTTTTTTTTTTCTGTCTAGTCTTTGTTCCTTCACAGTTGAAACATTGTTGATTCATTTTTAAACTTTACTGTATGCTTACAATTAGCACAAGACACTATTCTTTTCTTTCAAGGGATTTAGATTTTCACTTTTATTTTCATCTCAAAAGAGCATATCTGAGAATCTCACTGAAATAAAATTGAACATTTTGAGACATTTCACTTTGAGAAATTATCTTTCTTCTAAAGATCACATTGACATTTGAAAATAATGACTATGAAAAGTATGTTTAATTAGAATAAGGATTTGTATTTTTTTACAATCCCAGTTATAAAATAAGTATCTTTACCTAAATTGAGGGCTCTGGGCAAGCTGAGGCATAAAGATAGTGTACATTTGATTTTCTTTTTGAAAATAGAATAGTAAGCTCAGCGGGAAAAATCTTCCGGGGAGAAGTAAACATTCTTGACATTATGGATTACTGTATAGGAAACTGGGTTTGAATGAGAAAAGCTAGAGAAGTATTGAATCTGTTTTGCCTACAGAACACACAAGGAGAATTAATGCTTGCAAAAGCAGGTGAATATAAAGTAGAGTTGATGGGGCTAAATCTATATTAGAAAGGTCTTTGTCATTAATAGAGGAAAAGTTAACTAGAAATGTGCTCTAAAAGATAACCTTTTCTACTTGTGATGATGGTGCACACCTGTTTCTTCTCACTCTGGAAGGCTGAGGCAGGAGGATTATAAATTGGAGCCAAGCCTGGGGAATTTAGCAACTTAGTGAGACCCTGTCACAAAACAAAATATAAAAAGGGGATGCGAATGTAGCTGAGTGTGAAGGCCCTGGGTTCAATCACCAGTACTGCTGGGAAAAAAAGTTCATTTCTTCCACAGTTACTTATCTTTGCAATAAGACGGAAATTATTTGCTAGCATTGAAATAAACAGTTTTTGAAAACCAAAACATACTAATTCATTGAGAAGCCTTACCTGATACTGCTATAGTAGCTTAGGATTGAGTTAAATTCCGTTTTGCAGCTCAGTTCCTCCTCAGTAGACACCACTGAGCAGAAGATTTTGGCTTTCAGGAAAAAAGGTGTTACTTAGAGAAGTACGGAAACTGGTGTATTTTCCCTTAAGTATTTCTTACTTATTAGAAGAGATGCTGCTTCAGAGAAGAATTACCAAAAAAAATCAATGTATTTTCTATCAGGTTAAATACCTGCATAAAATTTCTGATTCTTCATCCCTTAAACCAATCAGGTATTTCATTGATTTTAATGACTCAATCTGGACTTAGAAAGAGTGGTTAAAGGACAGCATATACAAAAATAGAATACCCATTTTCACATTGGATCAACTTGCCATGGAAATTATTGCCAACACCATTTTCATTTAGTTCTTCCAAACCTCAAGATTTGGTTTTCCTGCTTGGAAATATATAACTGTGGGAACCATGCTCCCCAGCGACTTCGTTCTGCTCCTCAAAAACCTAAGTTATGCCCAGAGTTATAAACGAAAGAGAACAGATGGCTTGAATATATCTCCCCTCCACCAGGCAGTGGGACATAGAAGCAGCATTTTTGAAGAAGTACTTCTTCCTTTCCTTTCTTTCTTTCTTATTTTTTTTTTTTTAAGGCAGATTGACCTACCAGAAAGCAGAATTGAAATATGTTGTGGTTTTACTTGGGAGGCGAGTTCAAAAGCGTTTGCTGCTAAACGGTATGGATAATTTTTATTTTACTTTATGATGGAAAAATAGACTTACCCTGAATAAACCCTGTTAGCAAAAACTCAGTCCAACTTTTCAAATGAATACTATTGAATCAAGTACTCTTAGTTGATCTACATTTTTCTGGCTGCAGAAACAAAAAAGAAAGAAATCGTGTCCATTCTGAAATGGAACTAAGTTTAAACTCTACTCTCTGGGTGGTTTGACACAGCACAGTGACGATTACCACACCCCATTGTTTCCTTACAGTGGCCCTTGATTGCAACCCTGCTATTACTGTCTTCTGGTGTCCTTAACCCTTTCAAAGTAGGTTTTTCCTTCTCTTTCTTAGTTTGCTCCATATATCAAAGACGAGTCTTGGTGAATCACCTGAATGGGTGATTTTTGTAGGCCCATCACATCATCCTAACATTCATAGACTTTCATGGTGCAATAGTAGAATTTATTATGTTTTAATTGTGAAATTATGTTCTTATGGTTATTATAGCCTTTCTCTGATTTTGTGAACAAAAAGGTATTGAGACATAGACTCTGGGCACAAGCAATACTACCTGTGTTCAAGTCCCAGGGCCCCTTATTAACTGTATAATTTTTTTTACACTCTGATTAGTTTTCCTATAGGCAAAAAGGTTGAAATTCAAAGTTACCTTGACGAGTCATGAAAATTAAATGAGTCAATGTTATGGAAAGCATCTGAAACTGTACTTGGTATATGTGAGCTCGGTAAATATTAGGTATTAATGACTGAAAGTAGACTATAACTCTTAAGCTGTGGAAAAGAGTAAACTTTTCAAGCTTTAAGTGATTCTGAGAATCCTGTGAATTATTGATATAAACTATCTAATCATATTGGTATATGCCATCAAAGGCTATGCTACATGGTATTTAAATTCCTTTATGTGTCTAGTAGGAATAAAAAAAAATCTATATAGATTTGAGAGTCAGGCAAACAAAACTATTATGCAAGTATTTCCCATACAAAAGTTTTTAAAATTTAATTATAAATCGACATTGAATGAGCGTTCAGTCCAAAGACTGTGAAACCAATGATACTGAGATATGCAGGAAATAACCTCTTGCTGCCCCACCGTGGCAGCTGAAAGGAGTGCAGTTTCCTCCCTGTAGGTGGCCTGTGGGACTCCATGGGAATGCAGTCGATTTGGCTAGAAAGGTAATTCAATTCTTGCTGGTAAAGACCAGTGGGAATAACAAGAGAAGAAAGGAAGAACCCATCCATGTAAGAAAAGAAACATGTGTCTGAAAGAACTATCCTGGGCAGTATGTTGCCTGGGAAAAAGCGATTAACCCAAATGGCATGAATGGAGTGGCCTTAAATTGCTTGAGTCTACATGTATGGCTGTACAGATTGACCTTTGCAAACCTGCTCTTTTGTTCGTTCAACTTAGCTGTCATCTATCATATGTCTATCATCTATCTATCTATCTATCTATCTATCTATCTATCTATCTATCTATCTATCATCTATCATCATCTCTTTTTTTCAAGTAATATTACCTCTTAGTTGTACTCCGATACAGGTGGACTTGGAAAGCTAGTAATCTGATGATACTTCAAGCATATTTTTCTTCCTTATTTAGAAGGGAGACGGCTTATAAGATGAATGCATGATGCATAGTACTGAAGAATTACAGCTGCCTTTGGGCTCTTTTTGGCTGCCTTGAGCAATTCAGCTCTGCCTCAAAATTTGCATTTCCTACTTAGCAAAACAAAAGTTATATGGCTATAGAATCACCATTCTTTGAAGGCTATTTGTGAAACTCTATTATTTCTAGACAGTGCCCCTTATCAATCCCAAACAGTTTACTGAATATCCACTCTGCATATACAGATCTCTCTCTATTAAGAGTCCAGGAACATAGATTTTTCTCCACCTCATTGTAATTTCGGTTTTTGGCAACTACTAGTTATTGGATTCTTAGACATTATCTGACTCTCTTTTTCCCAGGATTTTAAAATTGGATTTCATCATCTCTTATTCCTGCATCAATATGTTGTCATATTTGTCCATTCTGGAGTTTTGTTACCACCCTTTCGCATTTCTCCCCATTACCCTGATGCTGCCAAAATTCAAACCCAATTACAGATCACCTAAACTTTTCCACCTCCTTCTACTCTCCATCAAGAAAGAGTATGGGCATGTAAAGATAGTACTGTATATGCTTTCAAGCCAGAAACCTCTGTCTGAATTTCAATTTCAACATCTACTTTTGTGTGTAATCTTGGGCAATTGATCCCAATATTCTTCATCTTAAAATGATGAAATGCTAATCTCTTTGAAGGGGTGTCATTACGTAAGATTCTAACATCCCGTTTGGCACATTTCACTTATGAAATGTCAGTTACCATTTTCTCTTTGCTTCTCTGTGAAGGATTCAAGTGCTGGACAGTGGAGACCATCACCTAGGTTCCAAATAATAGGGGGGTGCATTTTAAATCACAGGGAATTTACAAGTCACAGTGTAAATGTCTAAATGATCATTTGGTTACTATCATATCCTGCACTTATAACCCTAAATAATGTCAGTAACAAAATGGTTCTCTAAAAATCCTTGTTAGTATAAATTCTAAAGACATTAAAAAGTTTATTTTAAATGTCTTTAATTCCATTCACTGTTTACTATTTTAAAATGTATTTTTGAAAAAATGAGAGAAATCATGTATGTACATAGTAGTTAGCCACAGCAGTGAATATTAACATTATAGTTTCTTTTAGGAGTCTTGTTTCTGCAACTTTACTAAAATTGGCATTTTTGTACATTCCTGGTCAATAGTAAATATAGCCAACTTGCTACAGCATATATACAGTAGTATATAGTACAATTTATTTTGTTTTTAATTTGTAATTAGCATATTCTATGAACCAAAAAAATGGAGGAAATTTCTTAATCATTGGTGTTTTCTAGTAGTACAAGTCTCAGTTAAAAATTCAACATAGTCAAGATTTTGCAATTTACAGAATAAGGTAATAACTTATTATGATTGGAAAGGATCAAAAAATCTATGACCAAAATGTTATCCAAGGGTACGAAAAGCTAATTATATTACAGTGTTATGGAAAACAAAACCTCACTTCCTGCACTTCTTTTCTGCACATCACTATTTATCTCATTTAATGGCTATTTCTGAAAATAACTGTTGAAAGGAGGAAGCAGATGTTAAAAAGTGATCTGCTTTGCAGTCAGATATAGTACCAACCTATCTTAACTTGAGTCCTCTGTCTTCAATTCTTTTTATACAATAATGTCAGCTACATTTCTTGAAGCACAAATCTGATCATACCATTTGCCTGTCAGATATTTTCCAAGGTTTATTCTTTCATGTAGAATAAAGTTATGTGAAATGTTTTTACTATTTGGCATTCATGTCTTGCTACCTTTTTGAAAGCTTTATCTCCCTGTCTTTGTTTTTCCCTGTGTCCTCCACTGCAGCTGCTTGCGAACCCTCTCCTAGGTCCTTTTGGGTGTCTCCTTATCTTTGCTCTTGTCTCCTCTGAGCAGAACTCCTCAGCCTCTGCTCTTTTTGCATTTTCTAATCCTACACTGGACCAGAGTCAGCTCTGTATCCTCCTTTCAGAAAGCCTTTCTGATACTCTCAGGAGGAAAATCATACTCTTTTCTTCTGAATTCCTACAGTTCTTTTAGCAATAGGAATTTCCCTTTCCTCTGAATTCCTGCATCTCTTACGGCATTTTTACATTATAATATACGATATGACATGATATAATATATAATATAATGTAATATAATATAAATTTCTTATTCTTTTTTATTCTTCCTCTGCTGCCTCTTTCTCTTCCTCTTGTTTCTTTTCCTCCTCCTCTACTTCCTCCTCCCTCTTCTCTTCCTTCTTGGAATAAAATCTCTGGATGTCAGACTTCATTTCTTATTCATCTAAATCAGAGAATTGAAGGGCTGTTTGGATAAGCAGGGTACTTCTTCCTGTACCTTTTGAGATCTGTGAGTTCAGGGGTCCTGACTTAGCCTAGGTTTTGAGAAACCCTGAAGTGGTTTATTTAATAGTGTCTTAAACATAGAGCTGCTACACTAAATGAGCTGAACTCAAAGGGATTTGTTGAGGCACCATCCTTGCAAGCATGTCTTGGATGGATAACATTTTGGCCATAGATTTTCTGATCCTTTCCAATCATAGTTATTACCTTATTCTGTAAATTGCAAAATCTTGACTATGTTGAATTTTTAACTGAGACTTGTGCTACTGGAAAACAACAATGATTAAGAAACTTCCTCCAATTTTTTGGTTCATAGAATTGGCTAACTGCAAATTACCTTCTCCATATGATTTATATAAGATTTGGGAATATCTCCTTGATTACCTATATAAGACCAGATATAGACAAAAAGTTCTCATTATTGGTTCATAAATGATTAGTTAAACTGCTAATTTGAACAAATTAATCAAACTTTTGTTAAATTTATGTCTTTCTGCTAGACCTAAATTTTGACTGATCCTTAGCCTAAGCTACATACAACCCTTCTTGAGAATAGGCAGGCTTCAAGGTAAAATTCTCTGACCAACTCTCTGATTATAACATCCTTTTACTCCATTTGCTGACACTGATTCTTTCTAGCCTTGTTTACTCCTTATCGCAGAAGTAGTCTTTGCCTAGCCTGATGATGAATGGCTAGCTTTCAAAGACACGAACGGCCCGCTGTGGTACATGTGCCATAGGTCTGCCACCACTGGCTTAGCCCTTAAGATTGCAAATCTTATAGTCTGAGGGTTCTCTTTTCTGTAATAATCTCCCTTCCCCATTGCAATAGTCCCTTTCTTCATCTTACAACAATTCTTTCAAATAAAATATTTTCTTAAAAGTCCAGATTTGTTGACAGGAAAGTTCAGTATTACAATAAAGCTACAAACTCTCCTCTAATTTAGACTTCCCTCTGTCTTAGCTTGGTACTGCCTTCAATCTGGGGGCCCACTAGGCCCTTTCATCTGAACTTTGTCAGCTCATCACCACTTACTTGCTGAGGTTCAGGCCTATTCATAGCTGGCCAGAGGACAGGGAATTCATGCGAAGTACTTTGACCGATGTTGTTGAGAATTTATAATGGTGCTCACTGGGCATTTGCTTCTAGGTACAAGTTCATAGGTATTTAGAGAAGTCCTTCCACTGGGAACATCTGGTGCCATCTTCCCTCTTCCTGCTAAGTAGCTGAGCTTCCAGGCCTTGGATGTCTACCCTTTCGTTGTGTTGCTTTGTAGTGACTTCTTTCCCCACAGATGGTATTTTGGGTGGAATCCCTTTCAAAGGGACCTTAGGCTATTTTCTTCTCATGATGCCTTGTGGCTAGAGGAACCACTCACTCATCTTTTTAGAAATGCATCTCACACCCAGTTCATCTCTGCCTTTCCCTGCCTTGCTTCTCCCAATCATTCAATGTCTGTATATTTCTCAGTCATGAGATAGAGCCCAGATCCCTGCGTCTCTCAAGTGCTCTGAACAGATCCCTTATATCTCTCACATTTGGCTACATCCTTCTCCTTCCCCACACAAAACAGTAAGGGAAACTTCAGCCCCACACAATTCTTTTATGTTGAGATAACATCCTACACCTTCCTTAAACCTCCTGTAGAACCTCCTGATATGATGAGTGAAGGATTTCAAAGCCAGTGTTTTCAAATCCTGCATAAGTGGGAAACTACCTTAATTTAAAATATTGGGGTATCAGCACTTACTTTTGGGTCTCTGTCAAAATTATGCAGTAAATACATATAGTTATTGTAGTGGTTAAGCTTAATTGTGTCAACTTGTTCTCCTTGGGAGCCACCCTGGGATTAGAAAAGCAAATTCTGGGTGCATCTGAGTGGATCATGGAGGCATGACCTTGGGTACTATATCTGGTCCCTGGGTTCTTCCTCTGCAGCCCTGTTTCCCTGTTCTGCTTCCTGGCCACTGTGAACTAGCAGCTTTGCTCTGCCACTCACTTCCACCAATACGTTTCTGCCTTGGAGCTGTCAACCATGGACTGAATTCCCTAAAACTGTGAGTCAAATTAAACCTCTCCTTCAAGTTGTGGATGTTGGGTGCTGTATTCTTTCATATCTGTCATCTTGTCCATATGACCTAATCAACAATTATCCTTTCTGAATTTAATACATTTCTGTTCGTCACTCAAAAATTGGTAATGATGTTATTTCTTTTCTGTGGTCACCCTGTCACTCCTCCCTCTTGCCTTCCATTGGACCCCAGTCCACAGTATCTATACCTCTGTATAACACACTACTTTTAATTAATTCTTTAATTCAGCAAATACTGAGTGTCCTAGACATGCCAGAATACATGTCATGCAGCTAGGACACAGCAGAAAGCAAGGCAGACTTTGCCCTTGTCTCCAGAAGACATTGTTTCTCCTGCTTCATTAGGAGATCCTTGGACAGGGAGTTTTATCTTCAATATGTGCTTGGAGATCCTTGAACAGGGAGTTTTATCTTCAATATGTGCTTATCGGGAATGCTCAATATATTTATTAAATAAGTGAATTATTGAAAAGACACAATTTTAAATGGGTTGACACTTGTGATGCTGAACAAGACAGGATTGTTAAAACGCATCAGATGACAAGATGATAGATGTTTTAAAAGAAAGAGAACAAACTTGTTAGGCCTGAAACAATCTTGTGAAATGAACTTTGCACTGAAGACTCGGTCATCTGATCTTGTAGCTGCTGTGGTCTTGAAGCTGCTATTGGACCCCAGGGCTACCCTAGAGAGACACAATGCAGGAAATCTTACTAATCACTTGTTTTCACATTCTTTAACATCTAAAACTGTGGGGCTCTGTTGATACATTTTTGTAACATAGTATGTACTCAAGAAATATTTAGTGCGTATCTTCAACATGGGACAATGCATACTTGCCAATGGTGATGATCAAAGAATAATAAACCAAATTTCCTATGCTGGGAGAGTTTACAACCTGATGAAGGAAAGGGCAACAAAAAGCTAACTATATGATATAAAGAAAAATGTATATCATAAGGAAAATGGTATGGGAGGCTCTAGAGGTGGAAAATAAACACTTAGCTTATAGTTGCAGAGAAAAAAGTCTTCAGAAAGATGGTGCTATGAAAATGTCACTTGGAAACTGTATAACCCTTAAAAAAGCAGAAATCTTAAGTCAGGGGATAGGAAAAAAAATCAGGAGATATTAATTGATAAATTGATAAACAGTTTATATTAATTGATCTGTGAACCTTACATGCAACATTTCTCACTCTGCATAAAGCATTTCCTGTATAGAGTTCACCATTCACTGTAGTCCCTAAGGAACAAAGCATTGCTTTCGTAGCTTCAGGTACCCTCGATGACCCCATAGAGCGGTTACTCTGGGCTAAAAGACACTGGGGGGCCCAGGGACCTTCCTTCTCTTTGGTGTCTGCTTTTACTTACTGGGAAACAGACCATGTGGACACGTTTCTTCCTTAAAGTAAATACATTTATTTGAAACAGTTTTCCTGTTGTAGTTCAAGTCTTAGAATGTTTTAAAGTTGCCGTGGACTCTACATTGAGAATGAATAAACCAGAATCTAGTATGTTCTAGGATCACATTTAAACTCCGCAACCACCGTCTGCTTGTCTGGGAGGGGTCGTGGCTTATCAGTCACATACTTGACTCAGAATCAAAATACTTTTCCTCTTAGTTTAGTCTTTTTCTTTCACATTTATCTGCCTTCTATTGTGTTGACTTCTTTGTGCTTTTTGTCATCTACCTCCCTGTAGATTTTTTTTTTTTTTTGGCATACTTCCATTCTGAAATCTCCATAAAGCCAGGAAAATGGACCCTTGCCTGGTTTGTTTCTCTCAGTCTGTAATCTGCACAGATGGTGGCTCAGCTGATAGAGCTTTTTTCATTAACCCCTCCCTAGTGCTCCCCTCTGGCAGTGTCTGCCACTCATTGAAATTTCTATCAGGTGGCAGTCTGTGGGCTACTTCTCATCACTTATTTCATTATTCTTCACCATGATCCTTAAAATAGATGATACTAATTCAAAGATGAGGAAATTGAAGCTCAAAAATTACATAAATCCCTTAGCAAGGGTCAGGGTAGGACATTCAAATATACTCTGCATGCCTCTGAAATCCCTTCTTTCCCTGTATGGTCCTTGAGCTTCAAAATGCATAGTGAAAGAAGGGTAAATTAAACAATTTGCCATAAGTAAAAGAGATTTGGTAAATACTTAGGAAGAACATAAACTTAAATAGCTATGCTTAACTATAAATAGTCATTTGTTTAAGCCACTGCCACAAATATTAATATAACTCGTCTTCCTTTTTCGCCTTTTATCTGGCACTATACCAAAAACTTAAATTACTGAAATATGTCTTACAATTACTTACACCCAGATGCTAAGCTTAGAGAGACTCTCATTCCCTTTTAGGTTAGGAAACTGAGGACAGGACAGAGGGGATGCTGAGCCAGCACGTGAGGGTGCACAGACGACAGCCAAACCTGGCTGAAAGGTCAGTTCAAACTCCTGCTAGAGGACTTGTTACCAAAGCACATAGGACTTCTTATTTCTTATTCTATCTGCTGCAGCGCAGTGGTGGATTGTTTCAGAATTGCTTCTAAAATACCTATAAACAGCAAGTACATGATTTTCTTTGCCTTTCATTTACATGTTGTATTGCTGTACATGGTCTGATCAGAATACATCTTTCGTTTATTCCTAGTTATATAATTCTCATCCTAGGACCTCATTTTCTCTTTGGCATTCAGAACTGCTCACTATTTCTTTACAAACAATCTTGATATATTTCAAATTTATTTATTTTTGTTCACATCAATAAGATGTATTTAGCTGTCTACTTGTTCTTTGATATAGTTTATCATATTACTATTAGTGACCATTTGGGGTTATCCCTACTATTTGAGTTTTTGCTTATCCTTTTAGTCTTCATTACTTTATCACTTTTCATATTAGCTGTCAACTTGTCATTATTACAGTTTGTTATCTAGTTTTTATTTCCATAAGGTAAGCACTGTAGATACCTTTCAACATCCCTAACTGTTAACACCTTATATACTGTGGCTAAAATTGTGAGCTGTGAGTTCAAAACCTGCCTCCATCTGTAATTAGTTGACAACTGGAAAACTGTAGGGAAGTGATTTAAAATGTGGAAAGTGTAAAATGTGGAAAATAGCATGTGTGAGGATTTAATGAGATATATTTGAAGCCATTATTAGAAAATACACTTACACTAAAAATGCATCCCATATTTTGACCACATTCAAAAATTAAAGATGTGTGCCTCTCCATGAGCAAGCGGGCTCGTGCAGGAAATGCGGGGCTCCTGCCACAGGAGCGAGCAAGCCCATGTGAGAAGTGTGGTGTCCCCAACAGGGGTGTGACCATCTACCCTTGGCACAGGGCATCAGAAGCATGGACTCAATAGCCGACCTCATCCTGCTTAGGAAAGAAGGGAGCAAGAGACTGCAATGTCGACATTAAGCCCAACAGTCCACCTGATGTGTTACATCCAGCCCCACTCCACGGCTTACGTCCATAGAGACCACAGGGCTGGCTGTATTTCCCACCTGCCAGTGTAAGCAAGGCCGTGCCTGGGCTTGGACAGTAGTCACAGTCGGAGGTGAATGGACGAGGCGCTCTGGTGTAAGGCACCTCAAATCCCACTGGCCCAAAAGCCAGGTAGAGAAAAGAGTGACTGGCTGGATCCCAAGACTGCAGATCTTGGAAAGAAACCACTCATCCAAAAGTACTGAATATTTTCTTTGACACAATCTTTTTTGATTTTTATATTTTATTATTTTAATATTTCCTTCATTGGGATTTTTGGAGGGTTGGCGTTTATTAATCATTTTCCCCCATTTTAGTTTTTCTTCTCTCCTTTTCTCTTTTCCCCTTTCAAATTTTTCTCTTCCTTCTTATGTTTCTTTCATTTCCTGTATTTTGCTCTCTGTTTATCTTTTTTCTTTTTATTGTTTGTTCTTCCCTGTGACTGATCTCTAGCATTATTAATTTCCTTTTATTCTTCAATAGAACGCCTATCTCACTTTTCTCTCCTCCTCCTCATATCCCATTGATTAATTTTTCAGATTTTGCGTTTTGTCATTTTCTGCTTCTCCACCTCCTCTACCTTTACTAGTGTAACTACTAAGCATTGTGAATCTCTAGGTAGCTAGTTTACTTTATGCTATTACTATTGAATACTGTTCGTCATTAGTAGAGGTAAAGTTGTTCCATTTAGTAGACATTTATTATAGGTCAATAGTAGGTCAATATTTGATTTGCCTTAGTGTTCATCCTATAATTGTAGATCTGTTTTTCATGGTTAAGGGTAGTACGTTACTGATCCTCCGTGTTTGTCAATCCAGCAGTACCTCAGTTCACGAACTTAATTCTTTCCACGATTCTGGTCACAGAATTCAGTGGCAACCAGAATCATGGAATAAATTCTGAGTCCAGAATCATGGAAAGAATTAAGTTTGTGAACTGAGGTGCCACTACATTTGTCCTTGTTGCTGTAATTATGCGATTTTATTACTATAGCCAAGGCAACAAAGGTGTTGCTATTAATTGGCTTTCTTAGGATGCCAAATTCTAGATTGCCTCGGGGTCATTAACAGTATTGTGGCCCATTTCTGGAGAACTGGGCACTGGGACGAATATATCACAACCTCCCATCCCAAATAAATGGAGGTGGTTGGTTCCTGGGATAGAGGCAAAAGCCAATTGTTAGCCACAACCAGAAAATATCACTGAAAAGTAGATATTAACTAAAGAGGTCTCCATACTAGAAACAAAGCTTTTCACTACAATCAACCCACAAGCTTCCACACATAAAAACAAAGAATAATAAAAATGGAAACAAGCTAGCACAATGCTTCCAAAAACTCCAACACCCCCAAAGCTGATCCATGGGGTATCAAAGAGAGGACACCAAAAGTCACACACCTAAATTATTTGAAATGATATCATTGGAAAACAAAACCGATGAATGAGGCATTTGGCAAGTTCACAGAAGATACAGGTAAACAAATAATAGGCCAAATAAACAAAAGAGCTAGTCTTCAGAAGCCACTAATAAACATCTAGCAGAGTAAACAAAACAAGGAAAAATGCAAATGACCACCATAGAAAAGGATTAGCGTCGATAAAAAGGCTCCAAATTGAAATTCAAGAGATTAAAATTTTATCAAAGGTATGGACAGCAGGTGTGACTGATGTGAGGACAGAATGCCAGAACCAGAAGAGGGCTGTTGTCAGTGACCAATTAATGAGCGATACCTTAAAATCAGTAAAAGAATGTGAAAAATGAACCCAAAAGCTCCTATATGACTTAAAGAAGGCTAAGATTAATTGGAATTAGTGAAGAATAAGAAGACAAGAAAAGTGGCACAAAAACCTATTTACTGAATAATAGCAACAAAATTTCCAAATCAGGGAGAAGAATTTAATATAGAGGCATATAGAACCCCAATTAGCCATAATGAGAACAGAACTTCTCCATGATACATCGTTATCAAAATCCTAGAATTCCAACACAAGAATAGAATCTTCTTCTTTTTTTTTTTTGTGGATACCGGGCGTTGAACTCAGGGTCTCGCGCGCCAGCAGGCGTCCGTGCCGCTGAGCAATATCACTGGCCCTTTTTTCGTATGTGGGTTCCGGGAGTCAAACTCAGGACCTCGCGTTTGCCAGGCAGGCACTTACGCCGCTGAGCCATCTCACTGGCCCAAGAATAGAATCTTAAAAGCTGTGAGAGTAAAGCAACAAATCACTTATAAGGTAAACACATTAGAATTACAGCTGACTTCTCAACGCAAAACTTAAAGAAGAGCTTGGAGTGAGGTGTTTCAAGCCCTAAAAGAAATCAGTGCCCAACCCTGGCTGATTTCACCTGCAAAATATCTTTCAAAACTGATAGAGAAATGGGTTAATGGAACAATCCAAAAGAAAGAGATAACAATTATTAACATAGATGCCCTGAACGATGGCAAACCTCACTTTATAAAACAAGTACAACTGGACATAAAACACTAGATAAACATAAACAAAATTATAGTGCAGAATGTCAGTACCTCACTATCACAAATACATCAACTAGACAAAAATCAACCAAGAAATATTAGAGTTGAACAAAGCCTTTGAACAAATAGACTTAATAGATATCTAGAGAGTGTTCCCTCCAACAACAGAATAATACATTCTCAGTGGCACATGGAGCTCTCTCAAAAATAGACCACACGCTAGCCAATAAAGCAAGCTTAAGTAACATAAAAGAATTGAAACGGCACTTTATCAGATCATAGAACAATGATGTTAGAATTCAGTGACAAAAGAATGCAGAAATTATGCAAATGCATAGAAACTAAACAACACACTCTTAACTAAATAATGAGCTACAGAAGAAATAAGATAGTATCTACAGCTAGTAATGCCAGTGCAACATACCAGAACTTACGGGACACAATAAAAGCAGTCCTAAGAGGGAAATTTATAGCTGTGAATGATAATATCACAAAAACAGAGTGAACCCAAACCACCTGTTCTATAAAAACAAGAACAATCCAAACAAATCTAGTACAAGAAAGGAAATCATAAAGATCAGAGAAGAAATCAATGAAATTGAGAGGAAAAAAACACCAAAGGACAAAGAATCAATGAATTGAAGAGTTGGTTCTTTGAAAGAATAAACAAAAGAGACAAACCCTGTGCCAATCTAACCAATAAAAGACCTAAATCAGGGGGCCAGTGAGATGGCTCAGCGGCATAAGCACCTGCCTGGCAAGCACGAGGTCCTGAGGTTGACTCCTGGTACCCACACTAAAAAAAAAAAAAAAAAAAAAGGACCTAAATCAATGCAATTAGAAATGAAAAAGGTATAATCACAACGAACACTGCTGAAAATAAAAGGATTATTAACAACTACTTTGCAAACCTATTCATTAATGAAATTGGAAAATTTAGAAGACATAGATAGATTTCTAGATATGTATGAATTACCAAAACTGAACCAAGAAGATTTAAAAGCTCTCAATAATCTAATAACAGACAATAAAATTGAAGCAGTAATAACATACAAATTAAGAAAATTTCAAGTCTGGATGGATTCACTGCTGACACCTACAAGATCTTTAGGGAAGATTTAACCCCAATACTCCTCAAGCTTTTTAATAAAATCAAAAGTGAAGGAATACTCCTAAATTCATTCCTGGATGCTAGCATTACCCTGATCCCAAAACCAGACAAGGATCCAACCAAAAAAGAAATTCACTACATGGACAACTATTTGAAAATCTAAGTTTATTTGGAAATATTCTGATGATTCTACTTAATACTATATTTGGGTTCGATTCAAATTGTTCTGAAAATGTTACTAGGTTTCCAAAGCATCAGAACCCATAGTAACCATTGTTAAAAGAGATGGTAGAAGTATTGGAACCGAAATGGTCTGAGCTGAACTTGCAGTGTTTTTCAGCTTCCATTCTCTCTCTCAACCTTTTAGCAACAAGTGTGGGATTACTGACAGGAATATAAGGTTCATGTTTTGGAAAATAAATATGGGTGCATATTTTCAAACTCATATTTCAGATACAAAAGGGTCAACACTTGGTTGACATTTAGGACAGATCTACTTTCTTTAACTGTTGGGTCTTTTCTGGTCCAGTTGGTGTTGAGTTGCAAGTCCAAGGAAGAGGTAGCAGCCAAGTGGTTTGATCTCAGGTGTAACTAGAAGGCCTTTTCCCTCCCAGTTTATCTGAATTCCCCCTACTTGCTCTCAGGTACTTGCAATTCCCGTAAAGGATCTAGATTTAAATTCCACACTTGAAGATAAGAGAAATAGGGATTAAGATACAAATACTCCCATTGACTTAAAGTCACACTAAAATATCTGGTTATATCAGATCCTTGAGTCAAAGCAGGTTTTGTTGTCCAGGTAAGGGGAGAAGGAAAGAACCTCATAGACGGAAATATGTGAAAACAGTCTCTAAATGCAGACTATTTCCAGAAGCATAGATGCCCAAAGACCTGCTGATTGTTTTTCTTTTTTTTTTTTTTTTGCCACTTTCTTTTTTTTTTTTTTTTTTTTTTTTTTTAAAGAGAAGAAAAAAAACAAAACAAATCAAAAGAAGAACAAATTTTCAAACCAACATAATAGGAGGGTAACAATGGTTAATACATTACGTATTACTATCTTTAAGTTAGTTATTCAGGACACCAGACATTAGCATTCAATTGTCCAAACATTATTGGCACAAACCTTACTCTTCAATGAACTAAGTAAAAATGGTAGTGTATCTATCTTAACCATCTTATATATATATATATATATATATATATATATATATATATACAATTCTTTTTTTCCCTTTCCCTTCTTTCTTTTCCCTATTCCAGTCTCTCTTTCCTTTTGACCAGTTTCTTTTTGATTCACCATATCTATTGTACATTTTGGATCTTATTTACTCTTTCAGTTTCTCATACTAGAGAGATAATACGATGCTTACACATGTGTTTCTGGTTTATTTCACTTATGAGTATTTTCTCGAGTTGCATCCATTTACCTATAAAAGTCTCCAGTTTATCCTTCTTTATTGCTGAATAGTACTCCATTGTATAAAAATACCACATCTTTCTTATCCATTCCTCAGTTGATGGGCATTTGGGTTGTTTCCAAGATCTGGCTATTACAAATTGTGCTGCTATAAACATGGGTGCACATATATCGCTGTGGTACGATGTTTTTAATTCTTCTGGGAAGATGCCCAGAAGGGGAATAGCTGGGTCAAATGGGACCTCCAACCCTAGTTTTCTGAGGAATCTCCACACTGACTTCCACAGTGGCTGTACCAGTCGACACTCCCACCAACAGTGAAGAAGGGTTCCTTTTTCCCCACAGCCCCTCCAGCATTTGTTATTAGTTGATTTCTTAATAGTAGCCATTCTTTCTGGGGTGAGATGGTATCTCAGTGTTGTTTTAATTTGCATCTCTCGAATGACTAGTGATGTTGCACATTTTTTTGTATATTTATTTGCCATTAGTATTTCTTCATCTGAGAAATGTGTATTCATCTCAGATGCCCATTTTTGGAGTGGGTCTTTAAATTTGGGAGGTCTGAGTTTTTTGAGTTCTTTATATGTTCTCGATAGTAATCCTTTGTCTGAGGAACAGCTGGCAAACATTTTTTCCCACGTTGTGGGTTGTCTCTTCACTCTGTTGGTGGTTTCTCTTGCTGTGCAAAAGCTTTTTAATAAGATGAGATCCCAGTTATTGATTCTTTGGGATAGTTCCCGTGCGGTTGAGTTTTTATTCATAAAGTCTTTGCCTACACCAATGTCTCCAAGGGTTTTACCTATCCTACCTTCCAGCAGATTTAATGTTTCTGTTTTGATATTTAGATCTCTGATCCATTTTGAATTTAGTTTAGTGCATGGTGAAAGATATGGATCTAGTTTTAATCTTCGGCATGTGTAGAGCCAGTTTTTCCAGCACCATTTATTAAAGAGGCTATCTTTCTTCCAGCGAATGTGTTTGGCACCTTTGTCAAAGATAAGGTGGCTTAGTATGTCTGGGGTTGTTTCAGCATCTTCTAATCTGTTCCATTGATCTTCAGGTCTGTTTTTTTGCCAGTACCACACTGTTTTTATCAAAGTAGCTTTATAGTATAATTTCAAGTCGGGGATTGTGATGCCCCCTGCCTTGCCTTTGTTGCCCAGAATTGCCTTTGCTATTCTAGGTCTCTTCTGATTCCAAATGAATTTTAGGATTGTTTTCTCTAATTCTGTGAGATATGCTGTTGGAATTTTGATTGGAATTGCATTAAATCTGTATAACAATTTTGGAAGTATGGCCATTTTCACTATATTGGTTCTTCCTATCCAGGAGCAAGGGATATCTTTCCATTTTCTGATATCCTCTTCAATCTCCTTTTTCAGAGTACTGTAGTTTTCAGTATAGAGGTCTTTTACATCCTTCGTGAGGTTGATTCCTAGGTATTTCATTTTTTTGGATGTTATTGTGAAAGGTATTGTTTCCCTAATTTCTCTTTCAGTAAGTTTGTTATTTGTGTACAGGAAGGCTATTGACTTTTGAGTATTGACTTTGTATCCAGCTACACTACTGAATTTGCTTATTAAATCTAGCAGTTTTTTAGTGGAGTTTTTGGGATCTTCTGTGTAGAGTATCATGTCATCTGCAAATAATGATAATTTAACTTCTTCCTTTCCAATCATTATTCCTTTTATTTCTTTCTCTTGTCTAATCGCTCTGGCTAAAGTTTCCAGAACTATGTTGAATAAGAGTGGGGACAGTGGACATCCTTGTCTTGTTCCTGATTTTAGAGGGAAGGCTTTCAGTTTTTGGCCATTTAGTATAATATTGGCTGTTGGTTTGTCATAGATAGCTTTTACCAGATTGAGATAAAGACCCTCTATTCCAATTTTCTGTAGGGTTTTTATCATGAAAAGGTGCTGGACTTTGTCAAAAGCTTTTTCTGCATCTATTGAGATGATCATGTGATTTTTGTCTTTGGTTCTGTTAATATGCTGTATTACATTTATTGATTTACGTATGTTGAACCATCCCTGCATCCCAGGGATGAATCCAACTTGGTCATGGTGTATAATCTTCTTGATGATTTGTTGGATTCTGTTTGCCAGTATCTTATTAAGGATTTTTGCATCTATGTTCATTAGGGAGATTGGCCTGTAGTTCTCTTTCTTAGTTGGGTCCTTCTCTGGTTTTGGTATCAGGGTAATGCTTGCTTCCAGGAATGAATTTGGGAGTATTGCTTCCCTTTCAATTTCATTGAAAAGTTTGAGAAGTAGGGGCGTTAGGTCTTCTCTAAATTTCTTGTAGAATTCGGCAGTGAATCCATCAGGGCCTGGACTTTTCTTTGTTGGGAGGTTTTTAATTACATCTTCAATTTCATTGGTTGATATTGGTTTATTTAGGATTTTTAAATCTTCTTGATTTAGCTTTGGTAATTCATACGAATCTAGGAATCTGTCCATTTCTTCTGCATTTTCCATCTTAGTAGAATATAAATTTTCAAAATAGGTATAGATGATCTTCTGGATTTCTGCAGGGTCCGTCGTGATATCACCCTTTTCATTTTCAATTGCATGGATTTGAGTCTTTTCTTTTCTTTTTTTAATAAGGTTGGATAAGGGTTTGTCAATCTTATTTATTCTTTCAAAGAACCAACTTTTTGCTTCATTGATTCTTTGTATTGTTTTTTTATTCTCCAATACGTTAATTTCTGCTCTGATCTTTATAATTTCCTCCCTTGTACGGGCTTTTGGCTTAACCTGCTCTTCTTTTTCTAGAAGCTCGAGGTTCACTCTTAAGTTGTTTATTTGCGCTTGTTCTATTTTCCTGATATAAGTATTTAATGCTATAAATTTCCCTCTTAGGACTGCTTTCATTGTATCCCATAAGTCCGGTATGTTGTACTGCCATTATCATTCAGTTGTAGAAAGTGACTAATTTCTTCTTTAATTTCATCTGTGACCCATTGGTTGTTCAGGAGGATGCTGTTTAATTTCCATGTGTTTAGGGAGTTTTTGTGGGATCTTTTGCCATTGATTTCCAATTTCATTGCACTATGGTCTGATAATATGCATGGGATAATTTCAATTCCTTTGCATTTACTTAAGCAGGTTTTATGAGCTAGTATGTGGTCTATTTTGGAGAACGTCCCATGTGCAGCTGAGAAAAATGTGTATTCTGATGTTGTGGGATGGAACACTCTGTAGACATCTACTAAGTCCATTTGTTCAAAAGTTTGGTTCAGTTCTACTATTTCATTATTGATTTTCTGTCCAGTTGATCTATCTTTTTGTGACAGTGGAGTATTGAGATCTCCCAATATAATTGTATTAGTGCTTATTTGATTTTTCATGTCCTTTAGTACTTGTTTTATATATCTGGGTGCATTGGTATTTGACGCATATATATTTATGATCGTTATCTCTTCCTCTTGGATTGTTCCCTTTACAAGGATGTAATGACCGTCTTTATCTCTCTGAATCCTTCTTGGCTTGAAGTTCACTTTGTCTGCAAAAAGAATAGCTACCCCTGCTTTTTTCTGGGTTCCTGTGGCATGGAGTATTGTTTTCCATCCTTTGACTTTCAGTCTATGAATTTCTTTCTGAATTAAATGTGTTTCTTGTATACAGCATATTGTTGGATCTTGCTTCTTGATCCATTTCGCCAGTCTGTGCCTTTTGATTGGTGAATTGAGACCGTTAACATTGATGGTTAAAACTGATATGTATTGACTTGTCATGATATTTTCCTGTTGTTGGTTCCCACTCTTTGTTTTTCTGCTTTCCAACTATTTAATTATTTGCCCTGCCTGGTGGATTCCTTCTGTTGGGGTTCCTATCTCTTTCTAGAATGTCCTTCAGAACGTTTTGGAGTGCTGGTTTGGTGGTCATAAATTTTCTCAGATGTTCTTTGTCATGAAAGTATTTTATTTCTCCATCAATTTTGAAAGATAGTTTTGCAGGGTACATCAATCTGGGCTGAAAATTATTTTCCTTTAGAGCTTGCAATACATCATTCCAAGCTCTTCTTGAATTGAGGGTTTGTGCTGAAAAGTCAGCTGTGATTCTGATGGGTTTTCCTTCATAGGTGATTTGTCTCTTCTCCCTAACAGCTTTTAAGATTCTGCCCTTCTGTTGAATTTCTGGGATCTTGACTATAATATGTCTGGCTGAAGTTTTTTTTTGATCATGTCTAGTTGGTGTTCTAAAAGCTTCACTTATAGGGGTGTCAAATTCCTTTTCTCTTCCAGGAAAGTTCTCCCTGATTATGTCTTTGAACAAGGTTTTAATGTCGTTGATGCTATCTCCTGCTTTTTCATTTATTCCAATTATTCTTAAGTTGTTTATCTTTGAGTCATCTAGCAGCTGCTGAATTGATTTTTCATGGTCCCTTGCTATTTTTAAGAATTTTTCCATTTCATGATCACTAATTGCAAGCCTGTCTTCTATATCTGAGATCCTGTCCTCGCATTGGCTTATTCTGCTACAAATACTTTCAATGGAATTTTTTATCTCTTGGGTATCTGCTTGAATCTGCCTTATGGATTCCATTTCTTTCCTATGCTGAGCATTCATGGTTTCTATAGTTTTCTTAAGTTCATCTATTTTTTTGTCTGTATCAGCTATAGTGTCCTTAAGCATGGTCTTCATTGTAGACATTATCTCTGCAGTTATCTGTGAGATTATTTCTGTTTTAATTTTTTCCAGAACCTCATTCAGTTGCTTTGTTGTTACCACTTCAGATAGGCCAGGTGGGTGGCTTTCGGATTGTCCCACCTCGTTGCTCCCTAGGTTTGCCTTTGGTGAATTGGATGTGTGGGGTTGCATCTTGTTTAAGTGTCGTCTCATTTTTTCTTTCTTTAATTCCTGGGGTGATGTTTGCAAATTACCTATAGTAGGTTACTTTATTGCTAGTGTTTAAGATCTTTAGAAGATGACTACTTCTCTGCAGTATCTTCCAAGTGGAGCTTGCTTTTAGGTTTTGAGCTTTCTGCCAGATCCTACCTCTTCAATTCGTTGGGTATGCGAAGTTGCTACCTGTTTGGCCCAGTCCTTGATTCTTTGGTAGTGTGCCACTGTATTTTCTGTGTCCCTTAGTCAATCTCAATCATGAAATATCAGGAAGGAAAGATGTTTAGAACAATTATTTCACATTTGGCTATAATGTTAACTAAAGCATCAAACACAGCCTAGAAAATGACAGACTGAGCTAACCAGTTATTTACCACTTTTAGCTGTATAGAGTTGCGGTTATATAACAAAATCTAAAACACACCAGAAAAATTATATGCAGTATACAAGTCCTGTGTATGGCAATTTTTCCCCTGAGGAGTTTAAATTTAAAATGAGTTAAGGAGGAAATAGAGTATTGGGAGAAGAGGAAGGAATTAGATGTAAGGTTAGAGGACCAAGAGGGATCCCACTAAAATTGGGACACTAGTGCAGAGAACAGGTGGTAGAAAGAGAAGGAAGGGATAAAAGGAAGAACAGATCACAACCACAATCAGAAAGAAGTTAGAGGCGCTGTTTACACTCATATAAAAAACCAGAGAGAATAATGAAGGAAAGAGCAAATACACATACAGAAACAAAAACGAAGATAAAAACAATAAAACAGACAGATCAAAAATATAACCCCACCAAAAAACCAAACAAAACAAAACAAAAACAAAAAAACCCTTCGCCAGAACAAAAAACGAATCAGTGAGAAAAAAAAATAATAATAAAAAATAAAAATAAAAATAAAAATAAAAAGAATCAGTTCCAGCTGTTGACTCTGCTGTAGGCAGTTACCCTGTGGTGAGAGAGTCCTGTTCTGTGCAGGTCCGTCCCAGTAAGCCAGGAGCGCCCTCTGGCGGGCGGTGAGCAGATGCGCGTACTTTCAGGCAGAGACCAGTCTAGCTCGCCTCTGCTCTCAGCGCCCTTTCACGATCCCTGGGCCTGAGAGGCTCAGCGCACTGTCTGGAGCGCGGGTTCCCTGCACTGGTTCCCGCTGCTCTGGCTTTTCGCCACGCCCCCCACAATGGCGCCGGGCCAGTCACTCTCTGGCGCGGGACAGGTGTGGCTGAGAGTCCAGTCTCGTTCGCCTGCTGACCTCAACACACTTTCGTGGGCCTGAGAGGCCCCGTGCTGCCCTGTCCGGAGCACAAGTTCCCAGAGCAGTTTTTGAGCCGCTCTGAGTTTCGCCACACCCCCCACAATGGCGCCCGGCCGGTCGCTCTCTGGCGCGGGGCAGCTGTGGCTGAGAGACACTCACCGCCGGTCTGCGCCGTTCTCCGCCGCTCCCCTGCCCCGCCGCTGTCTCAGGATCCTCCGTGGGGGCTCCCTGGGCACCAGCTGCCACCGTGTGTCCGTAGATTTGAGCTTCCGCGGCGCTGCAACTCCCGGGATAGTAGAAGGTGCACGCGCGCGGTCTGCTCCTTCTTTCCTTCTTCTTTGTTGGAAGTCACCCGTCACTGGTGCCGGGGGTCCCAGATTGCGCTTCAGAACTTCTCTGGGTTTCGGGGAGGCATCTCCCCCCCTCCTGCGCTTTCCGGGTCGCTATATTCCCGTGTTCCAATGGTAACTTTTAGAGAGAGTTTCACTGCCTGCTTCTTACTCATCCGCCATCTTGAGGTCCTTCTCTGTTTTTCTTTTTTTAAATTTTTTTGGAATTTGTAAGAAAGGAAATTCTGTAAATTTGTTACTTTTGGGAAGGATCTTGGATTAGTAAAAGATTTGTTGTGTGAGCTGAAAAATATGAGTGGTGATCATTGGTTTTATGTGTTAAATAAAAGCACAATTAGTTTGAGATTCATTCCCTTTCAGGTTGTGGATCAGGGGTTTGATATGGGCCTAGTGCTCCCTAAATTCAAGAAAATATCTCAAAACGTTTTAAGAATAGTATAGTTAGGTATATTTGTAAATTGGTGGAGAACCATGTGCAAAGATCAGTGAGTAAAAGTATGGTATGTTGGCTCTGTTCTATTCAGTATTTTCAATTATGACCTTGTTAAAACTGTAGATAATGTGAAACAGCAGGGTTATCTATCAGATGATGGAGTTAATGTCCAAAATTCATTGACTGGCATTTTATACTGCCATTCTTATAGTATGAGAGTAATTTAAATCCCCAAATCTTACTGCTGCACAAATTGAAGTGAATTAGATATGGTGTAAGAGAAACACACAAGAAAGATTTATGGGCAAAAGAACGTAGGCAGAATAAGAATTTTGACAGATTTACATTACTTTGTGCTGCTCAAACCATATGATGTGGTGTATTCAAGACATGATGCTGCATTTTAATTGGAACACAAACTACAATGTTTCCAAGGAGAGGAACTGAAGTAGTGAAAAAAACTTGTTGTTTATATTATGCAAATTTCCTGTATATAAAGTGAGTGTTCCTGTCTTCTGAATTCTCTGATATGCAGGAATGGTCATTTGTTGAATAATCACTCACATTTTCTCGAAATCTAGTCAATGCTAGAGACAGTGATCAATTCTAATAGGGCAGGAGCATTCTCCCTGTTCATTATTTGCAGGAAAAGCCAGGAAATACAGCTTAGATGAGTCAGAGAAAACTTTGTTTTGCTGCCCTAAAAATGAGGATAGTAGGACAAAGAAAGGATGCACAGATCCAATGGGCATAAAAAGGAAATGGAGAAATCAAAATTCTAATTTTCATGTTGAACTGATAGGAACTTTCTAAAGCCTATAAGTCAGTGATTTCTTCCTTTTGTCTATAGAAGTGGAAATTGCCAGTTTATTTTTCTCTACCATTCTATTGTTAATGTTCAGCCTCTGTACATACAGTCATGAATATGTTAAACAAAATTTTAATTGACTTTTTAAAATTTCTGTCAACGACTGAAATATTTTTCAAAAGATAAATGGATTTATATTTTAAACAAAAACCATCCTGAAGAAAACCTGGGAAGTACGGAGTGGCTCATTTCTCAAGCTGCAAAACCAAATCCTGTTTAAAAACTAAAGTCCAAGACATTTTGCCTTGGGTATTTCTTTAACATCTGTAAACTTAAAGGAACTTTATTTAAAAATATAATTTGGGAACACATACTAGCCACTTAATAATACAAAAAAAAAAAAAAGGAACAAAATGGTGAAGAATAGCAGCAATTATAGAGCTTGCCATTTCAGAGTCTGCAAGGTAAAGTATTAGCAACCAGAAAGGATAAAGTTACGTGTTCTTTTGTTGCTGGCACCACTAAAAGAAGAAAGAGAAACTGGGAAAATAAAAGAATAAAGTCTTTGCAATTTTGTGGCTTAGGTTACTAAGCACTTGCAATAAATAAAGCTTTAAACACAAGCACATCTAAGACAGCTATGTATTAGAAACCAAGACCTTCAGGAGTAAATCACTATTTCCCAGAGTCTGAAGTAAATTATTTTGCAGGAATAAAGTACTTTGAATGATTTAATCATTCAAAGCACTTAGATTTGTTTTAGCCAAAACTTTTAAAATATTCAATTGGATAGTTTATTGAGTGGGAGAAAATTTGAAAGTGTACAGATGATATTCTTGTATTCATTCTTTTTGTATTTAAGGGTTTTCATGGTTAAAAATTTTTGAGATGTGAAATTCTTCTTATAGGTACTGAATCTCTCCAGTGGAAAATAGTTTGTAGATCATCAGGAGATGATTAACCCATGACTATAATACAGGAAATTTACAAACCTTCGTGTGGTAATTGATAATAAATTGGTAATAAAACAATAAAAATGTTGATGATTTAAAAGAAATTCTAGTTTTCATTACTACTCAGCTAGACAGTAGCTAAGAATAGGTGGAAACTTAGAATTCCCAAGGCATATTAAAAATAACTGTGAGCAGAGCTTGCAAACTTTTCTGAACTCGAATATTTTGGCTATTGGCTGAGTGAACAAGAGCTGTTCACTAAGAGAAAGGAGAATTTGGAAAATGTGAATGAAAATCGCTGTCAGTGCTCCTACCACTGTGAGAACACAAGGTGAGGTATCATGGAAATCACATATTCTAATTCTGCTGTCATCCTTGGAAGACATGAAGATCAGCTGTGCCAACTTATCTCAAGAAATGTCATTCTTGCAGAGTTCAAATGTTGGAGGGGGTAGATGAAATTCCTTGGGAGAAACAGCTACAAAGAAAGAAGGGTTACTGAAAAATGATGAAAGTGCTACTATTAAAAATTTTTGTATACAGATGTTTCAGGGCTTTGCAATTCCATAGAAACTGTGATTAGCCTACTAAAGCATTTGTAGAAGTAATGAAACAGTGAAAGACAGATAAGAAGTTTGCTCCAGCTAAAAAAAATAGAGTAAATTGTTGGCCAATTAGTATACTAATATTCAAAGGTACAGTATTGCACAGATAAGTTTGCAGTAGGATTTTTGATCCACGAATATCTTTGATCTTGACAACAAATTAACTCATGAATGTGCAGATAATTTTAATTAAATCTCCACTGCTAGCATTTAGAAAATTCTGATAGATACATATATATGCAAATAGAGAAAATTATGTAGACAATCATTGTACAATATAACAAGTGTTTATGAAGTCAGTTTCTATAAAATTATTTCAAGTCATCAAATACAATGTGGTTCATACCTAGAAATCATTTTTTTATCCCACCTGATCACAAACTCTTTTCAACTTTAATTTCCAACAGTGTGTTTCTCTCCTTCAATAGACTTTTCCTTTTTTTTGTGCATATCTAAAGAATGTACTTTTGTTTTGGAATTTTTTGATATTTATACACAAATAACATCATAATATGTATTTGTTTCTTGCCACATGTTTTTTAATTTTATGTTTGTGAGATTTATCTGTGTTTTGGGGAGTTTTTTTTTACATAGTACTTCATTATATATACTGCAATATATCCATTCAACTATTACTGGACATTTGGTTTATTTTCTAATTTTAAAGCAATTTATCAATTAATATACTCCCATATGTACCTTAAATCACATGTGCATAAATTTCTATAGGGAGTATCTGAAATAGAATTGTTGGGTAAAAAGATATGTATAGTTTCAAGCCTACTAGGTAATGACAAATTTTATCCAAGGTAGTTATAGCAATGGCCATAAATAGTAGCAGTTTTATGATAATTATCATTACTTTTCACTTTTGCTGACATTTGGTTTTGCCAGGCATTTTATATTCCTATGGAGAATATAATAGTATTCCATCGTGGTTTTAATATGCATTTCCATACAAATAAGTATGGACATTTTTTACGTATTTAATAACTATTTGAATTTTCTCTTTTAGATGCATCTTTTCATCTGTGTGTGTGGAGGATTTTTTCACCTGATTTGTAGGAGGTAGTTATATATTTATGACACTAGACTTTTGTCAGATTTGAGTGCTGCAAACACCAAAATAAAAAGCAATTTAGTTTTATTAGTTTTATTTATAATTTATTTATTTATAATTATAATATTTATATAGTTTTATTTATGTTTTTCTAGGAATTTTTTCATGTCATCTACATTGATACAGTTATTGAAAAGGTTGTTTATTATATTCTTTAATATCATTTCTGATATGGAACACATAGTAATATTTAGGTGCTATTTTTTCATTGGCCCTTTTAATTTTACAGTACTTGTATCAATTTCTCTCTTTCAAAGGACAAACTTCTGGCTTTATTTTTCTTCATATGTTCGTCCTCCTTATGAATACTTTTATTTTCTTTGGGTTTATGTTATTGATATTTTTAAAAAGTATGAGCTGTATGCTTAGTTGTATGCATATATTTTTAATTTTGAATTCTCTCAGTTTTTGCTTATTAACATCTTAGGCCATAAATAACCTTCTGAGAACCCCTTTGGAGGAATCACAGAAGCTTTGAGCTATTGGACTTTCCTTATTCTTTGGTTAAAATATTTTTTCTGTTTTTATATATTTTCCCTTGTTTTATGAGACACACTTTTCTCTTTTTTTCAATCAATATTATGATTTTTCAAACATTGTACTCCAATGTTATGCTTGACAATTTATTCTCTTTTATAAATTAATAAATACTCTGACCCTTCCAATTGTTGAATTAGAAATAAGATGATAAATTAGAGAAATGCAATTATAATACTTTGGTTTCTCTTGGAGAAACAATTATTAAAGTGTACACTTGACAAGTTACAATGATCAAGAATGTAAGAATCAAACCACGTGACACTGAGGTATGTGTATCCTCTGATCATATCTCTATGGGCTCCTCATGTTGCCTTTCCTGACTTTATTTCCTGTTCGTCCCTAATCCCTACATTTTTTTTAATCTGGACGCCCTGAAGGTCAGGATTAGTCATCAGGAAAATTCTTTGCCCATTTGAACTTCTCTTCTGAACGTTCCCTTTAACATCATGTTCTTGCTGGAGCCTGGCTTCTGCCCTCATTTGAGAAGCTTCCCTATCTCCTTCTTCTCGTAAAAGTTGGCCAGACAATGGCGTAACGGTGCCTCTTGGCATTCTCCTTAACTCCTCATGACCTTTCTCGCTGCCTTGCTGCTTTAAATCTCCTTGACTTTCATGTCATCAAACTGTACTAGATACTATACTTTATTGTTGCTCTTATCTATAGTTCTTTTGATTGTTCCTTCAGATTTTGAAAGGCTTTTAGTTGTTGACTCACTACGACTCTCTACAATATCACTCTTATGAGTTTTCGTGAGTTAAATATCCTTCTAGATAGTGCTTTAAAAACTCTACACAAAAATTTTCTTTATCTTTTCTTTTATGTGCTAGTTGGCACATCTACTCTACCTTGGCTTTTAGTCTCATAGTCACCTCCTTAACCTTGTTATTAGTAATAACTGTCCTTTCAAAATAATCAGTGTAAAACATTCAGCCATCACCACCTCCTTCTTTTCCATTTATTTCTTCCAGGAATCTGAAGCGAAGACTGTTCGTGTTCTACCTATAACCCTTGACTCTCCTGTGTCACCTGCATGGCTCTCAATTGGCTGGCAGTTTCCCATATCAGTCACTTGTGTCTTTCTCCTTCTCTATGTTTCTTTTCTTTTCTTTTCTGAGAGTTTTCTCTGGTGTCATAATATCTTCACCCACTGTAGTAGAGTGCAATCCAGAAGTTAGAGGTAGATGATACGTAACATCTCCATGGAAAACTCTTAACCAGTTGGGATAGAGCCAATGAATAATGCCCCAACCTCCCTGTCTTCTAGCAAACAATCCTCAGGTGGATTGTCCTTAGTTAAATTGGTCCCTGGTTATATAACTTCACTGGCTTTACTGGTTTCCTTATACTCCCTCCCTAATTCTGCATTTCCTAATTTGTGCTTCTTGGGATTAGCCTCCATGTATTCAACTGCGTGTAAGTACTTGCCTCAAGGTAACTTTTAGGACAAAGACATATATTTTTGTCTTAAATTGCATGTTTTATTCATTCTCTACCATATATCCTCAATTCCCTTGCCCTCTCTAATCTTTAGTCTGGGAAGTATTGGCCTCGGAAATATTTGACTTTTGTTAAACATGACTTTTACCTTGCTGGTTACCCTTTCCTCAGATTTATTATTGCAAATCTGGAAGAATCTATTTGTTTATCTGCCTCTTTCCCTCCTCTAGAATCTAAGCATCATGAAATCAGGAATTTGCTTCAGATCCAAAGTGCATATCAAGGTAGCTGGGACATAACAGAACATCTATAAATTTGACTATTTTAGATACTTAATATATTTAAGAGAAATCACCCAACATCAGTTTTTGTTAAAATGGTTAATTTTAAATGAATTTCTCTGTCAAAATTGGAAATATTAATTGATTCAATACTTACTGTATTAGTCACCTTTCCCACGTGGGGACAAATTACTTGAACCATAACTAAATGGAGGAGATGTTTATTGGGCTTATGATTTCAGGAGATTTAGTCCATGGTCTACTGGACCAAGGCAGGAACATCATGGCAGAAGGGTGTGGTAAAACAAAACTGCTTAGTTCCTGGTGGCCAGAAAGCAGAGTGGGAAAACACCACCACCATGGGGAAAATGCCAGAGACCGGCTGTAATATCCAAGGTCATATCTCCATGAATCACTCAGACATACTCAGAAGTGTGCTTTACTAATCCCCTGGCAGAGGGTCTCATGCCAATCAAGTTGATGATCTTAAATGTTACATCTTACCATTTGCCAACTTGAACCAAACACATCTCTTAAGCCTCCAAATAAACACAATAATAAGTTCATAATTCCACCTAACATAATGTAACAATCTTGAGTATAACAAAAAACAACCATCTCTTTCCCCAAATCTCAATAGTCTGAGCATAATTTAAAAAGTCCAAGTCAAAGTCTCTTCTTAGATCCAAGGCAAACTCTTAGCTTACACAATACCCAGGTACAATAGTATAAACATTCCCATTCCAAAAGAAGAATTGAGGAATAGAAAAAAATAGGACCAAAAGAGGAGCAAAATCCAGCAGGGCAAACATTAACTCTTGTAGCTTCACATCTGGCATCTGGGGAACATCATGGTCAGATGTGAGTTCCAGAGGGATTGGGCCAACCAACCCCTATGGTCTTGCTGATTGTAGCCCACATGACCTCTTTTTTGGGCTGGTTTTGATCCCTGCCTGTGGGCTTTTCTCCAAAGATATTTCCGATTCCTGGTATCTTTGGTTTCCTGGTATCTTTCCATTGCACCTTTGGCTTCATTCTCACAGCTTCACACATTGCCTTCTCATGGACTCCTTGCCTGGCCTCCTTGGCCTTCCTTTGAAATCCAGTGGAAACCTTGAAGCGAAACCTGCATTATGTGTGTGACACCAAGGTTTCCTGTCAGTCAAAGCAATAACCAGGCCCTCTTAGTTCATGCCTGAAGCAGTCTCTGAGTGCTTGGATAGCTGAGCACAGTGAAATGAATCCCAGGGAACCAATTGTTTAGAAAGCCATTTTCAAGCAGAGATCCCTGAACTTTCTTCCCAAATGAAAGTTGGACCCTCTTGCACCCTGGAGCCTGTGATGTGTATTGTTTGCAAGATGCCCTCAAGAAATCTTTCTTCTTGTCCCTGTAAAATGTAGTAGGTTTCTTTTTAGTGGTGCTAATCTCTTCAGCAACTACACCTCCTAGGCCCCAACTGTACATGTAGGTTCTTTGGAGCCAAAATTTAAATTTTCAAAAATTTTCTACTTAGCTTTTTACTCCCAACTCTCACTATAAATTTGGCTAAAAGCAGCAAGCAGTACCCATGTCATGGCCTGAATGTTGGGCTGCCTTGAAATTTCCTCTCCCAAATTAGTTAGTTCACCATCCTGAAACTTACCTTCTCATATAGTTTCAGGATGTGGACAAAAAAGAGACTAATTTTCGCCTACATCCGGTGATTCATGCCTGGTGTCTTGGTGATTCACGGTGGTGCCACTTTGAACCCCTTAAATGCTCCCTCCTCCCTTCCTTTCTGGCACTGTTACTCTGCTCTGCTTCCTGTCTGCTGTCAAGCGAGTATTCAAAATCTGGCCCCTTCCACATCCAATTCTTTTTCTTTTCTAGAGTGTTTTCCCTTCTCTTTTCAGCTCGCTACCTCCTTTTCCCTTCCTGTGCCTTTCTGATACTTATCTCCCTAACAGCCCTTTCTCTCTTTGTTGCTAAGAGTCCTCCCCTCACAGTTTCATTTATATATTGGAAACGTAAATATTTCATGAACTGTTCTCTATGTATAAGTGCTAAATATTTATTAATAATAAGCTCACTGTGGTAATTCTACTTTTCTTCCCTGTGATTGACTTGGAAATTTACCCATGAGTGGTGAGTATTAGGGCAAATATGTGAGCTAATAACTATATCAGTTATTTTAACAAAGAGATACAGTATACCTATGTACCAGACACCAAAGAACTGGAAAGGCAAAAATGGGTTATTGAGGTATCACGTTCAGGGGCAATCTATTACCTCTCAGCCTTGGAAACAAATAGAAAAGGCTGGAATTATTAAAACTTAGAAATGCAGAGGAGGAATTCTATGGAGCTGGGCTGAGCTATCTGCAGAGTGGATTTTGGCAGCCAATGCTAGTATTTCTGGAAGTGTAATGAGATTGCTTCTGGTAATGTGGCAAAATGACAAATTGACATTATTTTGTTCCTCCCTTAGGAGCAAAGTGTTGCCACCATGCTGTAGAAACACTACTGAGGTTATATTAAGGTGAACAGAAAGTACACAGGAAGGAAAAATTCCTTCTTTCCTGTAGCCTCAGAGTCTCCCTCTACCACTGCCTACTGGCAGATCTTAAGGGGAAAAAACTTGCCATTCTCAAATATTTCCCACCCTTGGATGTTTTAAGATGTCTTTCCTTTGGATATCCCTCTACACAGACTCTTCCTTTAACTTCAAAATCTTCTTCAGCCTTCAGTGTCCAGCTCATGACGTTATGATGTCCATTCCTTCCAAATTATTGTAACCTTTTCTGATTTTCATTCTTCTTTTATAATGTTTATTTATTTTTTTCCTCCTGGTATAAAGAGTAATGTATGTGCCTTGTTTCATACTTTAAATCATAGATTTGGAGTCATACAGAACAAGGTATAAGTCCCAGGTTCATTACTTAGCAATTCTGTGTCCTTGGGAGCCTCAAATTTTTCATGTTTTAGTTGAGGCATAGCATTCTGGAACAATTTCTGCACAACAAAATTCTCTTAATGAATAGAATTTAAAAGGGTTTGGTATATTTTAATTATCTCTCATAAAATATTACAATACATCTAAGTGTTAATGTTTCATTAATATACTCATATATTAGTAATCAAAGTGTTGTTTCTATTGGAATTCGGGAACAGCCTCGAGCAGGACTGGGTAATGACCTGCATTGTGTTAGTGTCTTGGATCTGGGGTCCTCCCCAGAAAAGATGTGAGAAGTCTACAGAAGGGACTTGGAGGCAGAAAGTGGAAGTCTTCGGGAAGCTCTTTACGTATGACAAGCAAAATATACTCAAGCAAGGCTGACCTTTGTTGAAGAGGATAGCACCCATGGGAGAGATCTAAGCAGGCAGAGGCTGAGGTGGCAACTGCCAGTAATAAGAGGATGCCCTTAAGAATGGAGGACAGGCAGAGCTCAGAGATGGCAACTGTCCTGAGCACACAGGTGGGTTTTCCTAGATTTGGGGAGGGGTCCTGTTCTGTGACTGACTGGGCTTCTTCCAATAAACTGTGAGCCTAAACCCTCAAGTTTGGAGGGGGAACTTTTGAACTTACATGGACTTAACCAGAAAAAGCATGGCAGTCAAAGCCAACAGGGATTGGGGTCAAAATTACAGTATAAATACATGTAAATGAGGCCCATAGGTCAGGCAAGACCAACGCAGATCAACATGTGGTTTGGGCCCCAGAGCTGTGAGACTCGTAGGTGGGGCAACCACAGGGCTCAGGGGATTTGGAGATTCCATGCTCAGGGACTTAAACAACCTGCTTCTGGCGGAATTTCTTCTGTGTTCAACTCTGCCCATCTCCCAGTTTTAGCGCACATCTGGCTAACTGCCTACTCCATCAGTATAGTATGCCACGGGGTAGGATTCTCTCTAAATTTGATGAATTAAAATAAAAATAAATAAGATGTATTTTTTTTTCAGTCAGTATTAATAGATTTCTTTGACTGTCTAGGAAAATGAAAGGCTGAAACAAGCCCCTCATTTTAAGGATAAAGGACTATTAAGATTCTAGCCATTGAGAGCTTTACTCAATTCTGGATGTATTTTTACAAATAAAAGTCAAAGTCCTATCATCTTTAGATTTATAAATTATAAGAAAGTCATAAGATTTAACACAGGTTAAAAGAGAACATAATTTATTTCTTTGTTTTACTCATAACACACATGTCTAAAAGACAATTAGGAGAAAATATAGAATTCTGATATTGTTGAATTTGGGGGATCCAAAGAAATCCCAGGGATTTGTTGGTTGATCTCCTGTCCTTTCAGAAATTTGCTATTAATCATTAGAAATAGAATTTTCCTTACATTTCTACAGCTGTTTCAGATTGGAAGTAGCATTGCCTGGCCAAATCTGGCTCCACAAGAGCCTACTGCATTCAACAACAACGAAAAAGAGCTAGGGAAAATATCACCAAGCTGGATGCGAGCCAAACTGAATGGAAATTAAATTCCTGCTGTTTTCTTCTTATTATGGACAGAAAATGGTGTAGGCAAAGTGAAAATTTTGCATAGTCTAAAGGAAATTTAATTTGCCTAAAAGCTGAAACTGTTTCTAAAATATGGGGAGATGGGGTGAGAGGTTTGGGTAAAGAAGAGTTTCGGGATAGGTTGAAAAGAGAAGAATGGGGGCCGGTGAGAAGGCTCAGCGGCATAAGCACCTGCCTGACAAGAGCGAGGGCCCGAGTTTGACTCCTGGAACCCACATACGAAAGAAGGGCCTCGTCTGCTGGCGCACGAGGTCCTGAGGTTGACCCCTGGTACCCACAAAAAAAAAAAAAAAAGGAAAGAAAAGAGAAGAATGTCAGATATTGAAACCTTACTCGTATATTCACAGTTTAAATGAGTCTTTGCAGGCGAAGTTTAAATTTCTCTGTTATGTTTTGATGTTTCTCAAGAGTGAATTGCATCTTTTCTAAAAGCGGGTCTAACCTCTAGTAATGAGGATATAATCTAATCTCCGGCAAGGACTATAATAGGAAAGTAAAGTAGTATTAGTCTACATGGCTTGAAAGGGTATGGAAATTCTACCCCCGGTTTCATCAAGATTGGCTTAACCACCAGTGTAAATCACGCTTATTTGGTTATTGACGTCATATGCTAATTCTTTTTGAAGCAAAAACAGACAATGCTTTCAGCTTCGTAGTGAAGCAGAGCTGGGCCTCAGCTCTGTTACGATCATGAGGAAGGAAGTCCCCTAATTCCTCAGCACTAATTTGCTCATCTCGGAACAGGCAATAATGCATAGGTTACAGGGTCGTGAGAGCCCTGTAAAGTGTCTAGTTTAATTCCTGTAACACACCGGAAACGATAAGTGATTACCAGCATTGTTATATCTCCCAGTGTTTACTTCTGAATTACAGGTTGTGCAGAGGTTTCAATAAAAATGTAAAAACATACTGCTATGAAACAAAAAATGGCAGAAACTTAATGCTTAATGTATACTCTTCTATAGATTAAATGCATTAAAATTAACATGTAGTTGTTCACCCATTTCTATGCTGAATTTACACATAATCCTGAGTTACTTTCACTGAAGCTATACATATTTACTGGTCTCTCTCGGGTAGTCAGTAGCAGAGAAAGCAAAGTTGGCTCTTCTTTAAGCGTTGTATATTTGCTCTATTGTTATGGAAAAAAAACAACAAAAATAACCACTTTTGACAGATTTAGGAGAAGGCAAAGCATTCGTCCAAAAGTTTTCTGTATGTGAGCTTTATTTTGAAACTTTGCTGAAAATTATAGAGCTTGACTCTTCTATTAGCCCCCTGAAGTTAATTGAAGCTAAATTACACAGTCCAAACTTAGATATGAGATTCCTAGGGAATGTTTCCCACTCGCTCTCTAAAACATATTATTCTACATGCCAGCTTTGAGAATTGCAGAATTGAATAAGGGTCATAAATAAGGCAACATGAAACAATGCATTCTCTACAAGCTTAAAAGTTCCTCTTTGACTGGGGTTCCTGTAGTCTCAGGTCCAATGAAGAGTAGTTAGGAAAGGATGGGGTGTGGAAGCGTGGGAGGTGTGAATCCTGATTTTTTGTAAATAAAATGATTCTCTATATTTGGTCCTGATTCATGTATGGACCCAAAGAAATAAAGACTAAGAGGCCACTTTATTGGATGATAGAACAAATAAAGCTTGTTAACTGTTATACTGTGGCATTTTAATATTGCTTCCTTGTTCTCTTTTTTGTTTTTATTTGATCACATTATATTCATTTTTACTGGCAGGAAATTTTAGTCGTATCAGAGTCATTTTTTTGCCCTTTTTTCACCTCCCTCTTTCTAATTTAAAAAATGACTCAAAACATGAATAAATAAATTCCTAAGGGGCCAGAACCAAGGCCTTTTGATGATACAGAGGGAATCCAGATGTTCAGCCTGCACCCCCCACCCCCGACTTCTTATAAAAAGTTTCATGGAATTTGTTGCTAGTCATAATATGCCTCCTAAAAGAGGGCTTCCTCCTGCAGTTTTACAGGTAATATTAAATTAAGTTTCCTCCTTTTGTTTCAAATAGCAGAATAAAAGTCTCCTTACCTCTGACTAGATTCACTCAGGCTAGATTCTGCACATTTTCATAGACGCATGATCTCAATATGATGTGGTCTAAGAAAGACATCCAGGGCTGGTGAGATGGCTCAGCGGTGCAAGCGCCTGCCTGGCAAGCGCGAGGGCCTGAGTTCGACTCCCGGAACCCACATACGAAATAAGGGCCAGTGATATCGCTCAGCGGCACGGGCGCCTGCTGGCACGCGAGGTCCCAAGGTCGACCCCTGGTACCCACAAAAATAAAGGAAAACATCCAAGAACAGTCGCTTCTTTTTTATATATGTGGCTGTACCTCTGGCTAGTTATGAGTGCATTGGTCTGTTCTTCTGCCTTTATATAGTGAAGTAGACATCGGGATTGCCACTAGCATAAGGCAATAAATAGTAGGGTAAGGTTTCATCTTGGTAGGACTTAATTTAACTTGGAGAAAATAATTTTTTCTTGGCTAATTTTAGACAACTATGTCTCAGAGTCAAAATAGGACACTTTCTCATAACAATTTTTCAACTTCGATGCATGTATTTTTATATTTTATTTATGAAATATGCTTGTAGCAATGAGCAAAAGCACTCATAATACCCCTATACACATCATAGTTTGATAGAACAATGAAGTGTTTTCTCATATGACCTTACCCCACAGGGAAATAACCGAATGAACACGTGAATCTTACTTTATAAAGTAAAAAATCTTACTTTATAAAGTAAAAAAAAAGCAGGACTTCAAAAAAACTAAATTCTTATCACAGACTTCTAAGGGAAGGCACTCATAATCTAACCTATAGAAAAATCATAAGTAAAAAATAAGAATAAGTAAGCTCTAAGGAGTCCCAGAAAATAGAGTAGGATAGAGAGACAATTCCCAAAGCAGCACACTTTTATATTGGAGAAGGAGTCTGAACAGGAAAGTCAATGAAATATATTAGCTTAGTAACTGATTTCAAGAGACAAGACATTCTGAACCCTTGTGTTATGGATGAGTGAATTTCTGAAATTCGAGATAGTTCCTAATGAATTTTGGGACATCAACTAGCTAATAAAAGCACAGCTGGAACCCTTGCTTTAGAAAGTCTAGATGTTTAAAAGTAGGTTAGTGATGGTAGCAATTTTCTAGATAAAAAGCTTTTAGAAATATAAGATTGGTTTAAATTTTGTATTTTTGCCTGACTATGAAAATTTAATATATAGTATTCTATTTGTAGAAAAAAAGAAGAGAAAAATTAAAGGAATGTATAAACTATCCAAGGCAAAACAAAGTATCTGTCCAAGATTTTCTGAAAATATAGGTTATATCTGAAGAATAAAAGGTTTCAATTATTACATTTTGGCTTTGCCAAGAGAGCAAACACAAGCAGACAGTTGAATTTATGAAGCTGTCAGCGTCGTTTTACCTAAAACAGAACTTCCCTTCCATATCTATTCTCACCCTCTGCAATACGGGATTAAGATGCTATTTTCACATTCTGGATAAGGGATTAATAGTTCTCTGCTGTTATTTCTCATTCTTTATAGCTCTATCACAAAGCTCCACTGAGAATATAATATTACATATAAAACTACAAGAAAAATCGCATCAAAGAATTAATGAACAAAAAGATGCAGGAAAAGAAAACCCTATGAACCACAGAATACATTTACAAGGGTTTTAATGTCAAATACCTTATATAATTAGAAAGAATACAAGGAGGAGCCTTTAGTAGAAAGTGATTTTTGTACCAGACCTGTCAGTCACAGGGAATGTCTCGGCCACAGTCTTATCAAGAATTCCACCATGACGGCTGCATTCTGGATCATGAAACCTTTCCCCGATGCGCACCGCTGATCGGAGAGGCGCTGAGTGCCTCATCCAAGCGCTGCCAACCCACACATGGCAGATCACTTTGTCAGGTATGAAAAGCCCTGTCCAGATAGGGAGGGTAGTAATTATCTCACCACTCGTATGCTCCTTTTTCAGGAATTTGACCTAGAATATAAAAATAATCAGGGTAGACAGCAATAAGAATCAAAGCAGATTGACAGAGAGGAAAGCAAATATACTCAGCATAGCTGCAGAATGAGAAGCTACTGAGGTAACCAGAGCTGCCTGTGGTCCAGATAACATTTTAGGTCCCATATCATTAAGACCAGGCTAAAATTCTTGCCAAAATTCTTTTTCTCTCTTATTGTCATGCATATTGTTACAATAAACCTCCATTTCAAGAGCTGGTTCAGAGAAATTGTGGATCCTTGCAGTTGATATATTCTAAATCAAGCAGAAGGGAGGTCCGCTGTCAACAAACCGACCTTTCCTAATCATCACGGTTACACAGAACAGTCTCCTATGCCCTGGGGTGCCGAGAGGACCTTATCATATATGTGCTCTGACTAGAGAGGAAACAGAATTAAAGCAATAAATAATATGAAGCTACATTAAGTGCCAAATACTTGATCAGTGCCAAAAACTCAATCTGGAAATAATATTTTCATGATAAGCTACAAAGAAGGTAGGTTTGGGGCACCTGTGTATCTGAGTACGAACCCCAGAAGACTCTGACATCTTAGTTGCATAAATGTGGACATGTTAGTTACTGCTGTGGTTCTCAAAGTGTGGTCCCCAGACCAGGAGCAGTAGCTTCACTTACAGCTTGTTAGAAATGCAAACTCTCCCACCCTCTTCTGCCACTACTGAGTCAGAAGGCTTCAAGATGGGGATAATGATGTTTACCTTAACATCCCCTCCAGGGATACTGATACACACTAAAGTCAAGAACTACAAATTCACCCAAGTCCAGGATATTTGTTGTCCAAGTGATGCTTTAAAGATAAAGATGTTCAGGATGCACAGTAGTGGGATCCAGGAATGGTACCTAATTTATAATTATCATGAGAGGACAGGACAGCAGGTCGGTATGGTGCTAGGTTTAGAGTGTGGATAGGATTAAATAAATATGGAAGAACAAGAGATCGTTTTAGAAAGTGACCATGTTGGCAATGTTTTCAAAGATCGGTGACTAGTTTTCATCTGAAATTGGAGTCCATAGATTCTTGGGCAATACTTGTGAGTAGGCAGATCTGGGTTCAAATTCCAGCATCACTACTTTGTATTATTTTCTTAACTGGGGTAAATTTTTTTGACATTAGGTTAGTAATTCTCCTTGAGAATTTTGGAGAGAATTAAATGAGATAATATATGTAATAGCAGAGTGCTTGTTATTCACTAAATGTTAGCTACTATTTTCATTATCTTTATCAGTAGCTGTTCATTGCTAAGTTCTTTGATATCTCTTTTCCTGTTTTGTTTTATTTGCTTTGTTTTGTTATTGTTGATGTTTTGTTTTATTTTTTTGTGTTTTTTGAGATAGGGTCTTACTATGTAGTCCAGGTTGGTACTGAACTCATCGCACAGCCCAGGCTGGCTTTGAACTCGTGGTTATTCTCCTGCCTCAGCCTCCCAAGTGCTGAGATTATAGGCATGTGCCATGGAGCCCAGCTGTTTTTTTTTTTTTAAGTAATTAAATCTTCCTCATACTTCAAGTTTTTGCCTAAATGTCTTCTCCATGTTGAGATTTCCATAATTAAATAAGGAAAATAATAATCCTCACCTCCATTCTCTATCTGGGATCCTGTTAGTTTTCTTAAATGCATTTCCCCAATTGGCAAGTGAGAACCTTCGATCGTGATATTTACTTTTTGAACAGTGCCTGGCATGTTGTTATTAAAGAAGAAATGCATGTTTAATAGATGAATAAATTATTATTGACACAATTGTCTTGGGAGTTATAACAACAAATAGGATCTTTGAGCAAGCATTCAACTGCATCAAACCACAACCTTTCTCCAAAAACACAGCATCCCAACTGCGCCGGTACCTGGAGGCAGATGATGCAAGGGACCATCGGCAAGAGAGAATGATGCCCTCGTCTTTGTTTTGTGATGATCTTGGGACAGTGATCAAAGCAAACAAAATCACCCAGCTACACGCTTCCTAAATTTGACAACCTGCACGTCTAAGTTTTACACATCTTTTGGTTCTCCTTCCACATTTTCACGTGAATTCCCCTGACCAAGTGTTCTTTTCTTTTAGCAAGTAGCAGTGGCGTAAGTTTTGTTAATTCCTACTGAAATTTCTAAAGCTTGAAATCAAGAGATCCCCAGGCTCTTTCAAAAGCATATACTGAGGGGAGAGATTTACATTCCACTTTACTGAGAATATTCCTTTTACGTTTCTTTTCCTTACAAAATTTCGCAGCACTATTTTAATAAATGTAGACCACTGGTGCATTAATACACAGATATTACACATTCTTGGTTTATATAAAACTACACATTTAACTTCATAAAAGATTAGCATACAGCAGTTATATTATTCCTAAGAATTGAATAAAAATGTACACTTTTTAAAAGGCTAAATGAAATATGAGTAAAACATATAGGGAAATCTTTTTCCTCCTTTCTTAGTAAATTGTCTATAGAAACCTAACCATAGTAAATTGGCTACAGAAACCAAAATAAACTTTTGTTTACTATGCATAAACAAAAGGCAGCCTCGTGTGATTCTCATTATCTTCCACAGGTAGGACCCACTTGACATTCACGTTTGAGGCAAGCAGTCAGGTCTCCCAAGCTCGAGGCAGTGCAGGATGAAGAAGAAAGGGCAGGATCTGGTAAGGGAATTCTCCACTGGAGGACAGGCACTGGAGACCTGGGGTGTTGCTGAGACATTTTCTGGAACTTTCTCTGTGTTTGTGGCCAACTCCAGGTAACTCAGGTGAACCTCTGGCCTAGTGATTGAGACGGTGGTCAGCAGAGCTATGGCTCAGAAATAGGGTGCATCCATCTCTTGTTGGGATAACAGATTTAGCTCCAGTCCTTCAGTAATTCATGTGTAGCAAAGACTGGGGTCACAGTTTCTCATGCTTGCAGAGTTCTTGCACTTGTATAAACAAGGAAGGCAGACCAGGTACAATACAGCAGGAATGGCGAGGTTGTGTGGAAAGGCCCCCTCTAATGGAAACCTGTGCTATTCAATTATAACTCACCACTGCCATTCGTGAAAACAAGCTAAGTAGTGCCAGAAACGCCTGCTTTTCCTCTTTTATTTTTCCAGAAATGCTGAAAATATTTTATGTGAAATTATCTGCCTTGACAAAAAATTTGTTAAAATATGAGATTAATTTTAGATTTACACAAGAGTGGGAAAAGTAATCCAGAGTGTTTCTCTGACCCTTCACCCAGTGTATACATTTCCTATGCATGTTGTAACAAACTTGGTGGTTGAAAACAACCAAAATTTGTTTTATGGTAGTTTTGGAGGCCAGAGGTCTGAAAATACGACTTTGGCAGGGATAGTTCCCCCTAGACGCTCTGAGGGAGAATACATTCCTTGCCTCTTTTGTAGCTTCTGGGGACTATCAACAATCCTCGGAATTCCTTGGTTTGTAGATAGATCATTCCGATCTTTGCTTTGTGTTTAGATGGCCTTACATCTAGGACTTCTCCTCTGTGTCAGTGTCTTAGATCTTCTTCTTCTTTCTCTTATAAAGACACCAGTCTTCGGATTTAAGAATCACCCTAAATTTTATATTATCTCATTTCCAGATCTTTGACTTAATTATATCTGCAAGGACACAAATTCCAAATAAGGTTATATTTATACAGACTGAAAGTTACAACTTGGGCATATCTTGTGTGGGTATTGTTCAACCCATTAAATTCAGATTCCTCTAATTTCACATGTTACACAACCATGTTATAAATATTACCAAAAAGTAACATAGGTATAATATTATAAAATACAGAATTATTTGAATATGACCAGTTTTTTTTCATTCTGCAAGAAAACATTAACACAATAGGCTTTTTGGTCAAATCCTGCATGTTCTATAGAGAAAGACTTCTCTTTAGGAATGATCTTTGACTGGCTTCTAAAATGTAGCCTCTGAGCCTTGTAATATTTTGCCTGTTAAGACCTTTTTAGGTTATTTTTTTTAAATTTTATTTTTATTTTTTATGTGGGTTCCGGGAGTCGAACTCAGGACCTCATGCTTGCCAGGCAGGCGCTTACACCTGTGGCCTTCACACCTGCCCACATTCTAGGTTATTTGAGGTGAGGCCTTGGACCATACTATATCAGATGGACCGCAGAGTTGATTCTTACCGTGTGGTTTAGGGTAAATTCTTGTTTTTGTATGTGTGAGCTTTGGCCAGCTCACACTTCTGGGAGGTGCTAAAACCTGGACATCAAAGCCAGATGAGCACCTGGTTCATGACAGTATTGTCATACAGCGTGGGGAAACTAAGCATGTCTGTGTGGGTCTGCTGGAGGCCTGTGCTTGTCCTCTCCTGGACTCTGCCTCATTGGCCTTTTCCCTTTGCTCATCTTAATCTATGTCCTTTCACAGTCATAAACTGTTACATGATATCCAACAGCTTCTCTGAGTCCTGTGAGTCCTTCGCTGAACCTGATGGTGGCCTTGTATACCTCCTCTACATTTACAAATATCCTTTTTATCTGTCCTAGTATCTAATTGAGAATGCCACATCACATTTAATTGTTAGGTCTCCTTTGCATTTCTAATCAGTGACATTTCAAGAGTGTCTCTATGGAATACTGGCTATTTATCTTGAGCAATGTCCCATAATTTGGGTTTTCCAATGCATTTTCATGATTAGTTTGAAGAATACCACACAGATGATGTGCTCTCATTTGCAAATCATGGAGGGACGTATTATGTTGATGTCTTTTTACTGGTGATTTCTTGGTTACAGTGATATTTTCTGTGTTTTACCACTGTGAAGTTGTTTTATCCTTCATAATTAATAAATAAATATAGTTGAGACTATGCAAAATAATCTGATTTTAAACATTTTAAAGAAACGGGGTAAGCTTTCTAGAAAGTTATCGAGGGGTTGTGAACTTGTAATTTTTGGAGGAAAGTAAGATTGGAGGGAAGGTTGGCTACCAGATAGGATAAGAATGTGGAATTTTCAAATAGGCTTGAGGTGGTAGCCTAAGAGATTTGGGAAATAAACTGATGTGTAACATTGAGTCACCTAAACACTATCCAGAAGAGAGGTCAAGCCTGCCCTCCTTTGCCAGATTCGGGGAAAAGTTGACATATCCTTCAGCTGATGTGGGAATATTTACCGTCTTGGTAATATCTGCCATAGGAATAGCTGTGACATAGGACACTGTCAGCAATTCTGCTGAGAAGTGTTGGCAATATTGCTGCCTTTTAAAAACCAGTTGTAGACTCATTAAACCTGAAACTATCCTCAGACCGTTGTTCCTCTTCAGTGTTATGAGCCTTTGATTTCATGAGTCATACAATAAGCTGCTTGCTCCTAGTACCAAGATAGTAGGTCTAGGCAAATTATGACTTCTAGGAACTGGTAGTGGGAGGGCAGAAGGAGGACAGTAGAATAATTTTAGGCCTCGGCATAATTGTAGAGGAAAATCGAAAAGTTGAATGACCAACATTAGGTCTTGACTTTCTGTTTATTTCTGTTGTTGAGAGGGCTTCTTCCCTATTATTAAAATAATGAAGCATAATCCTCAAATAAATACCTTGTTTGTTAATATAAGAGGTATTTGGTGACTTTAGGTTATAAAAAGTCGATCTTGATAAATCATTCAAGAATCAAATGATAAGTCTTCACAATGAACATTTTAGATATTTCTCTGTAATTATTCTTTACAACTTGGGAAATTTATACAGCAATCAGCCAATCACAAACCAAGTCCCCACTTTTAAAATTTATAACCATGAATTGTGTTTTTCAAAACTTATTTATCTTTTTATCTTTCTCATTAAGGAAATCCAGATGAAGAGAAAAAGAAAAATTAGAACAGTATTATCCGTATTTTTCTTTTAGGTGGCCTGATAAATGATTCAGTGTTTGGTACTAAAAATATTTTGCCATGGTTTTGGGGGGGAATGCATAATACCAATTCATAGTGTTTTGTCATTTCTCTTATTAAGAAATTATTACAAAATGTGTGCTGTTAATTTACTTTAATTTCTGGAGCGATGTCTTGGCACATAAAGGTAATAGTGTCATTCTGGATGCAGTTCAGCTATCTGATGAATGCTAAATTGAACTTTGACCTAATTCCTCTTGTTGGCTGAGCTGATAAGTTAATTCCAAATGATTGCCATGGTGGCAAGGATCACTGGTATCATCCTGTTGTTGGAAGGTATGTTCTTGGCAAGGAAAGAAGTTCACATCTGTGAAGTCTATTAGCATGTCCTGGTTTTCTTTCTTTCTGAGATGATTTTTTCTATTTTTTTTATGTTTAACCAAATATCCAGTTGGAATTCAATCCCTGTGCCCTTAAACACTTGCATTTGGATTAATGGATAATTAAACATTAGCTTCAAACTTTGTTTGAATTGTTGTAATTATCTTTCCTTCAGTCAGTTTAGGTTTCCCAATCCAGTACCTATTCAAGTTCATGTTTCAGTGTCAGCACAAAACCCATGACCTAGAAGAGAACTTTTCATTTTCTTAGAGGGTGACCGAATAAAAGATCCCTATCCATCCTCACCCTTCTCCCTTAATTTTAGCCACTGAATGTTTGGCGAGTTGTATTCACCCACCCACCCCCACACACACACACACATCAATATAAAACTTTTTGCTACAAAATTTCAGTGCAATCTCTGAAAAGTCACTTAATGAAGTTTTCATTTATAAGATAAACAGTGATTTCTAAGATGATTTTTAGTTTTGAGAACTTTTAAATTGAGAGCTTTTAAAGTAGTGCATTTCAAGAATTTATCCCAACTGTATGGTCTTTATAATTTTTTCAAGTAATAATTTCATTGTAGCTAAAGAGTGTCCTAAATATGCCTGAACAACTCATGTCTTACTTAGCTTTATGGACTTACTTTTATTCTTTTAATCTTACAGTAAACCATGTTATCAGAAAATATACAACATTGCTCTTAGAATGCTTTTAAAATTCAGAAACTGTTTAGAAAAAAATTTAAAAATATTAATTTCTTGGGCAATAACATATCTGCTGTGTGTCTCTCTCTCTCTATCTATCATCCGTCTATTGCATATATATTCTCGTATTTTTCAGTTTCTTAAATATTCTGCACATTTTATCCATTTCTAACCCCTCAAAATAACCCAAAAGGCATCAGGATCACCATAAAACAGGGCCAAAAAAGTGAAATCCCCTTAGACACTTCTTTTTGCCATAAACAAACCATTCTTTTCCAGAAAATATTTAAGTGCTCGTAAAAATACTGAGATTATATAAGAATAATTTGAAAATAGAAATTAAAACACTGAGACCTCCTGGATGTTTACGGATCCTTCAGTAGAATTCTATCAGCTATGTTCAAATACTCATAATGGGAGAGCCTTGAAGCACCGCTTTCAGAGAGAGAAGTCTCTCTTTAGGAAGTGAGTACTTGGTGACTCTAGCTTTAGGCCATTTGACTTGAAGCAATGCGAGTTTCACTTTTAATAACATGGGTTCCATTACAAGCTCTCTGAGGTCTTTTCTTGTAGACATTACACAGGTGATTTGTATTCCATGTTGATAATTGAGGCCATCTGACTTGAGGCCACTGTGTTTCCTCCTGGTTTTGAGGGCCTTTTCCAATACTACCTTCCCCCCCTTTTCTGTTCGTCAGATGAAACCATCTCAAATCACCAGTGAAAAATTTCTCTTCCTTTTTTTTTTTTTTTTTTTTTTTTTTTTTTGTGGGTACCGGGGGGACGACCTCAGGACCTCGCGCACCAACTTCCTTTTGATATTCTTATTCCACCTTAAATGTAGCAATTTTTTTTCTTTTTAAAAGTTATATATTAAGATTCTTTACAGGATATCTGATCAACCATTCTAGTCTCATTGATATTTGTGCAATGCAGCATCTGCATATGTTTGAAATAGCTTATTTATTTAATATAAAGGTCTTTAGATCAATCATATGGATTGGTCATTTAAGATCAGTCAAATTGCACATGTTATAAAACTTACCACATTGATCACATTTAGTTACTTTTTAAAGAATGGTATTTTTCTAGCAGTACTGTAAACTCCGTAAAGTCAAAACACTGTTTTTTAGTTTGGTTTGCCTTACTTTTCTCTCTTAGTGTCTAGCAAAATGCCTAGTATATAATAAGAACTCATTAAATTCTTGTTACTGAGTGTTAATGATGCTGGTATTCAAATAAGAGATGGCAATAATAAATATTTATTGAGTTTTTTTTTTTTTGTGTGTGTGTGTGTGTGGGTACCAGGGGTCGAACTCAGGACCTCGCGCTTGCGAGCAGGCGCTTATGCTGCTGAGCGATATCACCGGCCCTACTGAGTTTTCAATGTATGAAACAAACGAGAATGTTAGTGGATTATTAAGGAAAATCTTTTATGTAAAGCCAAGCTGAAAGGAAACTAAGGGAATTTATAAGATTTCCTCTCAAATTATACATCTATCTTTTAAAGCCCAGAGCTCATGTTACAATGTAAAAGTTGGCTGAGGTTACCCTGTAAAACCAGGTCTTTCAAAATGCAGTGTCTTCACTGGTTGATCCCCCTGCCCCACTCTAAAAAAAAAAAAGAGAGAGAGAGAAAGAACCTCACTGAAGTAGAAAGGGAAGGCGCACACCTCACCTTACCTTTGCACAGAGCAGAGTAAGGCAAACATCTCTCCTGAGAATTTGTAATCACAACTCTGCATTCAGTGGGCTGGGGGTTAATATTCACATGGCCTGTGTGACTAAAAAAATTCAGAGTTGAAAGCATTTATTTAAAATGGTCCTAGATTGACAGTGCTTCCAAGTCCCTGCCAGAAGCAAATACAGAGCCTCTTGAGAGATAATAAATTTTAAATCCAGGTTTCAAAGAGTTCTTTTGGATTATGATTCAAAAGTACATGATCTCACTCCTAAAAAATCACAAAGTCACAGGGTGACAAACTCCTATGAGTGAGAATTATGGAAATAATAACGCATAGACTCAGATATACAGAGAAGAGAGATACAAACTATAAAATATATAAATTGTGCTGTGTTTAACAGAATAAAGGAAGAAAATTTTAAAAATAAAGGAAGATGGGGGCCGGCGAGATGGCTCAGCGGTGTAAGCGCCTGCCTGGCAAGTGCGAAGGCCCGAGTTCAACTCCCGGAACCCACATACGAAAAAAGGGCCGGTGATATCGCTCAGCGGCACGGGCGCCTGCTGGTGCACGAGGTCCTGAGGTCGACCCCCGGTACCCACGAATAAATAGATAATAAATAAAAATAAAAATAAAGGAAGACATTTGAAGTCCAATTAAGGAACAACAGAATACAGAATTTGAGTACTTGTACTTAAAATTAACTAGATAAAACTTTTAATGAAAAAGTGAATAACTTAGACACTCACTGGAATGGCTAGGCACAAATTTGGCCCAGCTGAAGATAATTAAGTTGAAGACCTATCTGAAGAAAGTAGCTACAATACAGTGCAGAGAGAAGAAAGATGAAGGAATTGTTAAGAGACATGGACAGAACAAGCTAATTAAATATACATCTACTTACTACTGATAAAGGAACAGTTAAAAAATAATGCAACAGACTTTTTTAAAAATAGTTGAACATATTTTCAGAATTGATGAAAGAAACCAACCCCGAGATTCAAAAAGCCAAATAAGTCTTAAAACTGATGAAAGAAAGGAAGAAATGTATATTTAGCCTCATCAAAAGGCAGGATGGCAAAGATAAAGAGATTTTTGTAAGCAAATGCAAGAAAAGAGGAAAGCAACCAAAAGGAGGGACTCCAGAGCCAGATGGTCAGTGTTCCCATAGTGGGTAAAGCCCTGCTGTGATATTAGCCAAGAGAGTAAACTCTCTATGCCTAAAATGACTCATTTGTAGAATAGGAATGACAATAACAGTACCTATCGAATCTCATAGGGTTGTTATAAGAATTAAATTAGTTAATATTCGTCAAGTACTTAGAACCAAGGCTAGCATATGAAAATGATAGATAAGCATTGGGTAGTAAATAAAATTTAAAAACAGAATAGCAATTAGATAGCTGACTTCTCAATCCACAGCAGTGGAATATAGTAAAACAATAGGGTCAAATTCTATTAAGAAACAGCTGTCAATCGCACAGTCTGAAAAACATTTCAGAAATAAGCTTTTAATAGGTCTATTTATAAAACAATGAATAAACAAACGCTGATAGTCCAAAACCTCCTTTTAAAAGTCCTTTCAGAGAATGTACTAGAGGAAGCATGAAAGTGCTCCCAGAGGGTCTGAGTTGCAGAAAGTTGCACTGAACAGAGAAAATGGCCCATGGATGGGTATACCTAAGCAAATGTTGAATATTTATAGGAATGAAAAAGATTTCTTAATTGACATGAAATAAAACACTGATAGCAACGACATGTAAGTAAGAATGGGATGACTTGAATGAACACTCTCTGCTCTGCAGAAGGAAGCTACCAACACTGCCTAATGTTATAATATGCAACACAAATTGCAAGACAAACATAAGGTAATATTCCTAGAAGAACCTAAAGAATACACTGAGAATAGAATGCATGACAGGAACAGACAAGAAAGTGAGTTGCTTGTTTCTTGGAAGAAAACTGAGCCTCTGAAATAAGACCACCTCTATTGGCCATTGTTACAGGCACCAAGACGCTGCCTGCCCTGCCAAGTAAGCAGACATTTTGTAGTATTCTGGGTCCCCAACAGCAGCACAAACTGACCTGCTCCTGATCCTCAACACTTACACAGGTAGCAGTCACGCCCACCCTGCTTCAGAATCACTGGGCCTGGCGGTATTTACCTTTTCAGCTCTATGTATGTCAGCCACGACAAGAACTACGGCAAGGTCCTTCCCTATCCACAGGACTCCAATTCCCATGCCTTTGAATATTGTCTTTTCTTATTGCTCCTGGTTTTTTTTGTGTGTGTGTGTGTGTGGGTACCGGGAGTCGAACTCAGGACCTCACGCTTGCCAGGCAGGTGCTTATGCCGCCGAGCCATCTCACCGGCCCACCTGTTTGTTGAAATCTTCCACCATGTCTATGAATATACCCCTCGCAGTCTTGTTTGTTTAAAATCTGACTATTCCTTGATGACCTTGCTTCCCCTTCATCCCTCTCCAAGGGTGGAAATTTTCCTTTCCACTCTCCTTATATCACTGGGCCTGGAGGCCAGGTAAAGGTTTGACTAGATCATCACTGATAATTACAGACCATTCTTTCTTCCCATCCGTGAATGCCCATATCTTTAAATATTAGGTCATCAGATTAAACCATCTTCTATCAAACTAAGTACAGCTATCCACAGTCCCATGCCCAGGGCCATAATCCTTCATTTCTTTAAAATTTTAGCTCTTAGCTCACTGTCTGCAAACTTCTTTTAATTTTTTTCTTTTTCTTTCTTTTTCTATGGTACTGGGTTCCATCTGAATCTAGGGCTTTCTCATTGAGCGACATCCCCACCCCTTTTAAAATTTTGAGACAGGGTCTGGCTAAGTTGCTAAGGAGCCCAGGCTGGGCTGAGGCTTGTAATCTTTCTGCCTCAGTGTCTACAATTTTCTGTAAGTATCAAGCCCAAATCTCAGTGGTTTAATAAAACCATTGTTTCCGTTTTACTCAGAGCTCATTTGTATAAAGTGGGGAGGAGGTGGGCCGGGCTCCGTGTGGACATTTCAGGGATTCAGGCTGTTGGAGGCTTTGTCATCTTCATCACATGACTTCCAGAGTAATCCTTGAAGGCAATGTCCTAATAAAGGTAGACAAAGAGAGACTGTAGGATCATGAACATTTCTTTTATTGAGGGAGGGAAGGTAGCTGGGATGAGAGTGGTTGGGAAGAAGGAAATGAGTTAGGAAATAGCTACACTCATCTGTTCTTCTGGCCCCAGCCATCTCTTGTTCTTCCTCTCACTCACTCACGCTCATGAGCCCTAGAAGGAGGTAACTGAAAGTCCCACTCATTCACTGCGTCCATCTCAAAGGTTGGGGTCACCAGGAGTTGAACTGCACTATTTATCAGGTCTAAGCATGGCTCCTGAGACCTCTGCCCCAAAGAGAGGTACACGGCTTCTATACATTCTGATCACCCTCAACACACACACACACACACACACACTACACAATGCTGGAGTAGGGTCGAGGGGATTGCAATTCAGATTTCCACTTCGAAACACAGGAAATGCATGACAGTGATGAAAGACTCATCTATCCTCATTGAATTATTTGATTAGACCTGCTTCTGCGACCTGGCGGGATTCTTTTGTTCTTAGTCTTTGTGATCTCTGAGTCTGCTTCTTGGGAGGTTTGCCCTCGCCTTGTCTTCCAAGCTTGTCTTCCAAATCAATTTGGGAGAGTATGATTTCTGGGAAGCTTCTTAGCCTAATTCATTCTGGCACAGATTTGGGGCTCCAAGGATTGTTTTATGGCCCAAACAGTCAAAGCCTTTTGGGGGAGCAGGTTTGTCATTTCTTTAGTAATATACTTACCTTTAAAATCTGGAAAGCTATGGATTGATTTGTTTTCATTAGTTTTGTGTCAGTAAACATACCTACATCCTTCCTGGAACATAAAGCACAAGCCTTGTGTCTTTGCTTCCTTGCTCTCAGAATGGCACCTCACATGAAGTCATTTAAATTTAGGAGAAAGTCCACATCTTTAATCTAGTTGTTACCAGAAAGCTGAGTCTTATTGGGGTTTTGCTATTTAAAGGATTTGCATTCTTATTTTCCATGTTTGGAGTTGGTAGCATGAGGCTCTCCAAGCATAGTCCTCAAATCTATCCATTCTCTCATTCCCAATATTGTTTCTAAACAACCAATTCTTGTTTAAGCCCATATTTTTCTTCTGAAATATTTGCTAGGTTCATCCAATAAAAATCAACACAATCAATGAACATTTTCTAGACCTCCTGTCCTAGAGCCAAAGTTCCAAAGGCACTCAATCTGCTTTCCAAGTAACAGGTGAGGTCAGTCTTCCAAGTGTTTTTCACTGCATGACAAGGGCCTCCATCTTTCTAGCATCAAACACACACCATCCCTTGACCACTAAGATTATTCCACAAGTTTTTACTGTGATGCTGACCCCACTGCTGCTCTTTTCCTCTTAACTCATGGTTCTCTGGCCACAGTGACTGCCTTGAGCTTTTCAATACTGCACATAGGTTTGTACTTTAGTGCTTTTAGGTTTCCTGGCATTTCTCAGGGCTTGGAATGTTCTTCTTCATATTCTCACACTGGATCTTCTTGCAGGTCTTTACCTTAAAGTCAAGCTTTTTGTTACTGTTGTTGGGGATTTCCATAGGTGTTCCATTACTAATCTTCTCCACCATCCTTTTCTTTCTCATTTAACCCGTAATTTCGGCCAGGTGACATCTTCAAACCGTCTTCTCTGTACTTTTGATATGACCCTATTGATTTTGGGAAGTTTCTTTGTTTCTAACACAAGACTACCCAGGCTTACATGGTGTCCTCTTTATCCTATTTCTAAAATAGGACAGCTCACGGAAGAGCCTGATTTTTCAGAAGATGAAAATAAATACCAAATCTTGGTACTAGGGGCACTCATTGCTACTATGTGGACATTATTTTGAGGCTCTCGGTTAACAATTTAAGTGTTAGGGTATTGTTTCATGTTTAGTTTAAAAATTTTTGAATAGCAATGAACATTTACGATTCAAAAGTTAAAATTATATACAAATACATTATCAATTATGAAGGCACGTCCAGACAAATCCTTTGTAAATTGAAAATATCCTTTTCAAAAAGCACTTAATACACCTAACATTACTGCTTTTGACAATGTGGTGTAGAGCATCGGTTGTTTATTCTCACGATCAGTGGCTGACTGGAAGCTGGAGCTTGCTACTGCTGCCCAGTGTCACAAGAAAGTATGTCACTCACATACGCCTGGCCAGGGAAAACTCAAAATTCAAAATTTGAAGCGCTGTTTCCATTGAATGAGGATTGATTTAGCACCATAATAAAGTTGAAAAATCAAAAGTGAGATAATTGTAAGCTGGGGACCCTCTGAATACTTACAGTGTATTGCTTCCCTTTCTGTTTCTCCATCCTTTTCCCTTGTATAGATTTTTTGTATCTTACCTAAGCCTTTTCACCTTATTCTATCACCATACCTTCTTAGGTAATAATTTTTATTAATTTCTTACTTATTCTTCTATTGTATCATTTTGTAAGTGCACATAGATGCTCGTTCTCCCTGTATCTTCCACAAAATATATGCATTCCTTTGCACCGAAATTACTTAAGAATAGTGTAAGGAAATATTCTCTCCTTTTCAGAACATAGAGATCGTACTTCCTGTATTTTTCTTAAACTACATATTATTGCTTTGAATGGCTGTATCATAACTTTTTCAAGTATTGATTGCCAGTTACTTGGGTTGTTTCCAATGTTTCACTCTTACTGGCAATGAATGATGCGAAGAATATCTTTGTGTACATATGAGGTAAGTGACTTCGTACTTGTGTGGGTGGACCAGTAGGATAAACTCTTGGAAATGAAGTTACTGGGGCAAAGATATATATGACATTTTGACAGACATTGCCAAATGTTCTCGAATAAGGGTATTATCATCTTTTCTACCAGCAATATAAACTTTTAGATTTTTGCCATACTGAGAAGTAAAAAATAGTAACTATATAGTTTTACTTTATATCTTTTCATGTGAATGAGAGTGAACATATTTCATTTGTTTATGAGCCATCCTTTTTGTATGAACTCTCTTTTTTTTTTTTTTGTAGATCTATCATAGTTTTTTTTTTTTTTTTCTCCTTTTCTTGATTTCTGGTAAGTAGCTCTTTACATATCAGGGAAATTTTCCTTTATCTATAATAAATATTCCAAGATTTCTCCAAGTTGATTTATCTCACAATATTCTTACAGATTTTCCTTCCTTTCATATATAGATATTTAATCTTATGTACTGTCTTTTATCAGTCTTTTCTCATACAGCTTTCGGACTTTACAGCATATTTAGAAAGGCCTTCCCTAGTTGAAAATTCACCCATGATTTCATAGGATATATATATTTATTTATTTATTTTCTTCAAAATGTATTTATTCTTTCTGAAATTTTTTCTGGGCAATGTAGCGAGGTATCAGTACAACTTTATTTTTCTTTAAATGGCTATCCAGTGATCCTGATCCCAGTTATTAAAATGTTCATCTGTAGCCTATTAATATAAAAACTCTCTCTATATTTTTAGTCTGTTCTGGAATTTCTATACTGTTCCTTTGGTCCAGCTGGTTTATACTCAGTTCAACATTGCTTTAATCATTAGTGTATACAGTAAGTCTTAATATCTGGTCAGGCCAATCCCCTCCATTATTCTTTTGCATGGTTTATTTTTCCATATAAACTTTACAATAAAACTTTCAAGCTTCCAGAAATTTTAATATTTTTGTTGGTATCCCGAGTGAACTTTTTATTATAATATATTCGAAGTAAGATGGTTAGTCTGACTATTCACATCTCAGTTCTTGAACTTCATAAGTGCTTAAAAAGAGAGATCTTTATGATTTAATCCAAAAATAACAATTATATAAAGCTGATCTTTACGCAAGACACCATATACTTCTTGTATCTATAATTCCAGGTTTTTCACATTATGGATGTAAAGCTTTCTGGAATCTTTGCCTGCGGTTATCAGTTATAGGTGAGGTGTTTACTTTGTAAGGTCACTTTGTCCAACATTTTCCTCCAACACGCTATACAATTCCAAGTTTTATATTTTTTAAAGTAAAACTACTTTCTCCTAAAATGATTAAAAGTGCTCTAGGGAAGAACCACTGGTTTGGAGGTCTGTACACAATTGTGTAATTTCTGGCTCAAGTAATTTCTAGTTTGCCTGGAATTTTAACAATAGTCCTGACGTTTTGTACATTGAGCAGGCTCCGCTCTTCAGCCGAGGCATCTTTGGCGACTAATTTGAATATTCCTCAGAGACTTAGAGCTGCGAATACTGGTGCAGAAGTACATAGTCTCTCTACGAAAGAGTCTACCCTGAAATTTAAATTGCATTTCCTTGCAGAAATTACTTGAAAATATGTAGAATACTAATTTGTAGAAATAATGTCATCAAAAAAATGTTTAAAAAGTCTAGCAGTACAGGAAGAGTTTCCATAGTAGAGTTTTTCTTAATTAGAGTTTTCTTAATAACTGTACTTTCCCCACACTACAATTTTTGTGATTACTAGCTTCGCTATTAAATAAGGCTCCTTAATACACATTATGTTCTATGTGGGTGAACTTGGGTTTATTACAACAATTCTAACTTGCACAGTTCCTGATGTCTGTGGTATTCTGTACAGTTATGATGAATATTGATTTCCTTTGATATTTTCTTAAGTGAAACTAAAATGCAGAAATTTTAAAAAAGCAATTCATATTTAATTATGTTTATGTGTAAAAAAGCTTATGGGAGTCTTAACATTTATTTATGTGTGTTCTGATTTCATACCATTACTATTAGTTTATTTACCCAGCACCTTTGTTGAGGGCCTTCTCTGTGTGAGAAGGAGGCAAGCCCCAGGGATACAACGATGAAGATAACTCCTATTACTGACAAGCTAAAAAACTGAGGGGGAATTTGAACATATAAGAAATATTTACAAGAAAAAGTGGTGAAAAATTTTAAACGCTCTCATTTACCATTTATAAGCACTCAGTAACTTAGATACTGTTGTAACAACCTCGTCACACATGGGGACCTTGATGAAATTGGAAAGGTCAGGTATGGCATGGAGGTGTGTTCAAAGCATTAGGAGAACACAGAGTTCACTTGCAGAAGAAATGGTGTGTGATGCTCAAATTGCCTGTATGGGAAGGAGACTTTACCAAAGCTCTGGGAAGAAATCCTATGGGCTCTCTACCAGGTACTGAGTTAGAGAGAAAGTGGTCAGTAAAAATAGAATACTGTCCAGACTAAATGTCACAAATTGGTAGAGTGGATATGGTTGAATCAAGAATAAGAAAAAACATTTCTTTCTTTGTTTCTGGCTTTGATGTTTGGTAGGAAGACGAGATTAATAAAGACTATAACTGTAGAAGGCAAAACGGGTATAGAGGAAATAGTTTGCCTGTATAAATTAATATATTCTGATTTATAATTTTCTAAATATTTTGGTTTTCAATTGTATTTATTTTATTTTATTTTACTTATAAGAAATATGGTATTTTAAAGTATATTTCTGTTTTAACCAAACTATAAAAAATCCCTGAAAGAATATCTAGAAGAAAATCTGGACTCAGGGTAAGGGTAAAGCAATTGTAATGAACAGTATTCGGAGAACACTTTGAAGCAGGCTTGTCTGCCTCTGTGGCATAAGCAGTGGTGGAAGGACAAATGTTTATTCTGATTTTCCTGATCTGGAGTCATTATTTTGCTCATCTCTCACCCCCACACTTAGTAGCCTCAAAGTGCTAGAAATCCTACCTCCTTCCCTGTTCTCAGTGTCCATGAAGAGGCCCTGTCCTCGGTACAACAGTGTGGATGGGTAGTGTTTTATCAGGATAAATAGCAGCCACTGTTGAAAATCTTAGCTCTATTATTGACTGGAATCTTAGCTCTTGTTTTGCTATGCAGCAGCTAATGCACCATGCTGTAGCAGGTAGATACTGCAGCAAATTTCAACTGATTTGGAAGTTAAAATAACTAACCCTTGATGCAAATTTGCTGAAACCTTGCTGTACCAATTTCACATTTCTCACTGGAGCTGCCTCAATATCATCATGGCAAAAAGGTTTAAGGAGAAAGTTTTAAAGGCAAATGCCAGCATGATTTTATGGCACAGAGTATACAAATATTTTAGTGGACTCCAAGGCTCAGATAGGCAAATATTTCTTGAGTGTCTTCAACCCTATTTCTTTTTCAGACTGCTATGGAGCTAGGTTATATTTCTAGTCTTTTTCCTTTTAGCATGTGTGCAGCCATGTAACAGGTTTTCACCAGTAAAAATGAAGGAAGAAATTGGGTCCTTGAAGAAGAAAGTCTGCCTTTTTCACCCTCTCTTGGCCTATTTGCCGGTTGCACATAAATGATCACGAGGGCCCAGCATATGGCAGATACTAGCAAGGAAAGGAAACTTGCTTCCTGTCTGCAAGGAATATTAATTCTGGCCTTACTTTAGAAAGGCACATAATAGAAGATTCCCTTGAAGAAATGATTTTTAAATTAAGACCATAAGTGGAAAAAGAATTAATAGTATGGACTACGTGATCTGAATAAATTTTCAACCAAGTTTGCAAGTAGCTACAAAAAATTTAAAATTTCATGAAGTCACTACAAGAAGGGATGTGGTCTGAAATTAATAAAGTTGGCAAAAATACTTTATGAAATTTCTGGATGATATATTAGTAGTAGTCCAAGTTGTTATTTTAAATAATATTGAATGAAAAGGGAGTGTCTTCCAGTGTTTATATTAGTGATATTCACTAGCCAGTGATAAGTCTATTGTTACATTTGTTTATTCAACATTATCTATTAAATTTCAGGTACTATATTTTACATAACTGTGAATAATACAGATTTTATGTAATCTACAGTCTACCCAAAAAGAAAGAGATTGCACAAATAATGACATAATGGAACCAGAGCAACACACTGGGATGCACGTGAAGAACAAGGACGGGGAGGTATGAGCTCCTGCAAAGGTTTCTGATCTAGTCTGGGAGGCAGCAAGGAACTGCTTCCCTGAGAGGAAGTGGTATTTGAGTTGAGATCTGACAAAAATAAGCAGGTGCTAACTAGATTCAAATAGTCAGAGGAGAAAAGTGTTTGTCGGACTGTTGGGAAGGTCTGGGCAAGGAGGAAAGGTGAGAAACCTGGTAGACCAGAGAATGACATATACAGGAGCTGCAGATGAGGCCAGAATGGGTTGATGTGAGGCCATTCTTTAAGATATGTGGGATATCACTGAGTAATTTAAGCAGAGTAAGATAATATTGCTCACAGGATAATACTTGTTCTTGTTTTAAAAGTTTATTGTGGTTAAAGTGAGGATAAGGGTTGGAAGGAATTCAAGTAGACGGTGGGGACACCAGTGAGGAGGTCACGCCAGTACCCCAGGAAAGCAAGGATAATGGCTAGTCCTGCAGGCAGTGGACCATGGTGGCAAATGGTAGGTAGCTTATGAAAGATATTTTTAGACTGAAGTAACAAAGCACCCAGCAGTGGCATGGAAATAATATTTTGGAGAATTCATTTTTAAAATTCTGACTTACTGCCTAAAATCCATGAAAGAACACCAATAGGAGTGAAAATGTGTTCCATGATCTTGGCATTCTATCCAGTAAATTTGCTCACTTTCTTCCCATTCATACATTATTTCTGCATGTGTGTGCTGTCAATATTTTTTAGACTTTTTACTTGTCTGTCTTCAATAAAAAAAAGATTTCTCCAAGTAACTCAAAACTACAGTTCTTTAAAATTAATTGAAAAATTTACAGTAGTTTTCTTAGTAGAAAACAGATATAGTTTAAAGCCCAGAAAGGGGATTCTGGATTTACTAAGGAAGGATCTTGGAATAATGCGTTCCAGATGAAAACACAGCAAGATTGGAAAGCCCAAGTCCCCCAGGACTCTTACTTCTCAGTCCCTTTCCATCTCCCTTCCCCCAATCTAATCTCTCAAAGTGCAACTGGAGAATTCCTCTAAAATTCCAGAATTTCTAATGCTTTTCCTGTATTTCCTCAGAATTCCCAAGTAAGAAAATATTCACCATCATTACATTCTATTTTTCCACACTAAAACATCTTAAACATCCATCCTGTAATGTTTGCTTGCCAGGACCCTGTGTTTGTGTTATGTGCCTCACATTGTTATTTCTCGTAACAATCTTGAAATTTTTTCCTGATCATTTGTATTTAATCAATGTCACTAAACATTTTTAATTTTGGAAGATTATTTCTTTATTTTGGAGGCTAAGAAGTAAATCATGCAAAGAGAAATTTTTAAAAAGTTATTAGAAGAAGAGTTTAATTGCTATGAAATGGGAATGAGGTAGGTTCAGTTACAAACACTATCCGTGAAAGATTTGAGTCATACAGTTTCAGTAGGGATTTCTGGAGGTGGACATAGAATTGAGAAAATAATGACATGAAAGTCAACAAAATTTGTGCCATTCTTGGAACAGTTTGGGACTTTTATGGCTTCAGCAGACCAGAGTTCTGCTGCACAGAAAACAGAAGAGATGCTCACCTGCTTTACTTAAAAAATTAAAAATTAAACAGTATTTTCCATTTTCTGGGTAGTAGAAAATTAAAGGTAGATAGATGACATATTTTCATCTGTGTACAGCTGCTCAGTCACTTCCAGTCTATATAAAATTAGGAGCGTGTGCATTTTGTAGTGTCACTTGGTCTTAGAGAAGGAGACTGAACAAGAATGAAAAGTGTAAAGCGATTAAATGCAGTACCTGCAGCCCTCCCCAGAAAGCCAATGTGCATGTTGGATTGGGGAGGCAAGGGGACCAACTAACCTTGAATGCCCCATCAGGAAGATGTGTTCTTGGGTGCATCTGTGGTGTTGAAGAAGAACACACTGTGACACTGCAACTGTTGTCTCACTTAACTAAATTTAGATCATCGACAATTTAATGCAAAGTCTTTGTTGGATGAAGAAAGACATTTTCATGTGTATTATTTAGAATTATTTTCCAAAAATTTCATTGTGGATTACTTGCTTTTTACTCGGAAAGAAATTCCACAAATCATATTGTGATTTAATACATATAATCATAGTTCCACTGGTTGCCTTTTTTAAAAAAGGAGATTTTAGCTTCACCAACCACTGTACCAGATATAATATTCTTTCCACGGCAAGGCATTTCTCTTCCTCCTCCCACTCCTCTTCCTCCTTCTTTTTCCTCTCATTTGTGGTGTTGGGGAGATGGCAAAGTATTCTGATTTGGAAGAAGAGGAATACCTACCATACTTTGGTCTGAATTTTGGTCTGAACTCATGCTGAAATTTAATCCTCATTGTGAGGTATTAAGAAATGGGAGGCCAGTGAGATGGCTCAGCGGCTTAAGCGCCTGCCTGGCAAGCGTGAGGGCCCGAGTTCGACTCCCGGAACCCACATACGAAAAAGGGGCCGGTGATATCGCTCAGCGGCACGGGCGCCTCCTGGCGCGAGGTCCTGAGGTCGACGCCCCCGTACCCACAAAAAAAAAAAAAGAAATGGGACTAGCTGGGACCTTTGGAAACCATTAGGATTAGATGAGATCATGAAATCTCTTTTGTAAGATGAGGAAGAGAGACCAAAATTAGCAAGCTTGTTCAGTCTCACTACGTGATGCCCTGTACCATCTTGGGACTCTGCAGACAGTCTCCACCAGAAGAAAGCTCTCACCACATTACCGCTTTGTCTCAGTTACTTTTCTCTCATTGCTGGGACAAAATACCCAACACCTAAAGTTAAAGGGGGAAAGGTTCATTTAGCTCACAGTTTGTACAGGTTTCAGTCCATAATTGGCTGGCTCCAAGGAAGGGTGGCTGGTAACAGAACAGTTCATGGCATGGAAGACAGCAAAAGCAACAAGGGATGAGGGGGGCAAGCTTCTTTTTGTCCCTTATACTGTATGTAGGTTACCTGCCCTAGGGCAGGTGTAGCACTCACATCCTTAATCCCAGCACAGGACCATGAATCACTCACAAACTCTATATTAAGCTGCCTCTGAAAAGCCCCCCTCCCATGACTGCATGTGGCCTTGGAGGGGATATCTGCCCACAAACCATAACACACTTTCAGCACTTCAACTCGGACATTGCAGCATTCAGAACTGTAAGACAGAAATTTTTTTTTTTAATTTACCCAGTTTATGGTATTCAGCTATAGCAACCGTAAGCACATACCTACTTCTGGCAGACTGCTTACAAGCAAAGGAAGCAATGATTGGCTAGAGAAGGTGGGTATTTGATATAGTTTTAGAGGTTGCCTGGATACTCATTTTCTTCTTCAGCCCAGTTTTCAGGGGAATTCTTCCTGGAGCTGATGCCTGTAGGTCAAAAGAGGATCCAACCAAATCAGTATGAAGGTGAGGGTCCAAGCACGGTAGATACCCTCAGGCATCCCTAATTGTTAAGTTGCTGTAGTGAAAATAACTTAATTTTTAAGTAAGTTTAAAATCATCTTCATATAAAAGTAAATAAACTCCTATTTAAGTAATTCTCAAGCTGGATGCTGTAAATGAAGCATATTGCAGGGCCGAGAATCAGGATGGGTCCTTCCCTACTGTTTGTTTGTAGAAGTCTAAATTACAGGCGTATGGAGTTGTCATTTTCTCTGAGATTTAGGAAGAAAGACAGAACTATAAATAATAAGCATGGTAAAATTAGAAGATCCATCAGAAATTTTCATCAACATTTTTCTCAAAATTTTGTGCCCACAGACTTCATAAGATTTTCCGCTTTTTCTCCAATTAAGGATCTATATTAACTCCAATTTTTTCCACTTGACAAATAATTGTCAGCTTTTACAAACAGCCATTAAGTATATATAACAAAAGCATTTTAAAATCTAACTACATTTGGGTCAGCAATATGCCTTCTTAATCTGTCTCAAAGAAAACATAACCAGTCAAATATGTGATGTATGTTCATAATTTTGCTTGAAAGCCAGCTGTTATTCATTAATACTTGTATATGTTAGATCAGGGTAAATTTCCAGATAGTAATAATTAAGAAAAATATTTAGGCATTTTTTTCTCTAGGAGTTTTTAAAAACTGATTTTCAAACATTGTTGGAAAGCTAGGGCTGGGATATGGCTCAGCGGCACAGTGCCTGCCTGGAAAGCATGAGGTCCTGAGTTCGATTCCCAGTACCAAAAAAAGAAAAAAAAGGAAAGCTGATCTTTCATCAATTTCCATTTCCAAACTTGAATTTTTGAACATGTTTGAGGATTTATTTTGCTGTCAAATCAATGCCAATAATGTATGTGTTATGTGGTGCCTCATATTATGCACAGGGCTGGCTCATGTATGCACGGGATGAGAACTAAGTGCAAGACATGCCAGGGACAGGTAGACTTTGTAGAATTTTGTCATGTTAATTTCTGGTCAAAAAGCAGGTAAAAAAGCTTTGATTCCTATTTAGAAAGGTAGTGCTAGAGATTATTGGCCATTTTTAGGTTACTATAATAAAGGAAAGCAACTTTTGAGGCATCTATCAAAAGAAGAGACCACAGAGATTGAACAACTATAAAAGGCAAAGTGTAGCTAAAGGGAGCCTAATAAAGGAGGCAAACACTAAATCTTGCATCAATTATAGTTATCAAGATCTATTCACTACGCAGATTCTAATGACCACACTCTGCAACAAGTCAGTAAGTTGAGTTGTAGCCTTTTGTAGAATACTGAAGATGCTTGTTATTTTAAATCCTATAGTTCAGAGACTAGAAACCAAAAAGAATAAATGTAAGCCATGTTTGAATAGCTATGCGAAAGTTGTGATCATGTTTGTGGGTGTATTATTTGTGTGGTGTGTGTGAAATGGTTCTGAACTACAAATCCAGAATAGTAGAAAGGGCTACGATGAATATAACTCGGCTGTTGGTGTGAAGCACAGGTATTGCAGCAACAAAGCCCAATATTTTTTTTTCTATACAGGGATTAATTACATGGTCAAGAACTGGAATTTACAAGGAAGCATATTAAATGAAATAGCAGGCTAGCTTGAACTACATTCCCAGAAAAGCAATAAAATGGGAATACCAAGAGAACTGGCAAATGTAACACTTCGCCTCTTTCCTTAAGCACAGCTGTCTATATACAGGTTGGGAAGAGGAAAGTTTCTGACCAGCAAACTGTATGCAACATTGGAAAGGTTCTCTATGGACATTTTTGGTTTTTTTTTGGAATGGTTTTAAAAACTTGTACCTCTGAATGGGAATTTCCTAAATGTTCTCGAACTTGAGTGAGGATAATAGATATTTTTGCCACTCTGCCATTACCATTCCCCCAAGGGAATCTTTCGTTTTTTCCTTCCATAGTCTGCTACATGAGCTCATCTCCTACAGGCTGCCTCCAAAAGCCTTGGAGAGCCAATCAGTGAGGGATGCTTCTTTCTGCAAGTGTGGTGGGGGATCTTCAACAGTGGTAGTCAAAACACAGAACAATTTATAATTTTAACTATATAACCTATACAAGCTGATTTAGCATAATTCAAGTTCCTCGAATAGCCCATCTTTCAAGGGCTACCCATGACAGAATTAAATCCAAACTCTTTATGATTGCCTACAAACCCCTGCGTGCTACACCCCTGCTTCTGCTTTTGACTTCATCTCCTAGCACCCTCTCCTCTCTCTCCACAGGGACAGGTACTGGCTTTCTGCCAGTTCCGCTCAAGGCTTCCAGCCTCGTGGAATGTGACTGCCTCTCCGGAATGCTGTTCCCCGTTTGTATGTCTGTCTCTTTTCCATCCTTTGACTCTCATCTTATTTCCCCTCTCAAAGAGGTCTTCTCTGACCAACCTTTCCAAACTAAGTCTTTTAATTTCACCAGAGTTGCATTTTATTTTCCTTAATAGAATGTATCACACATTATAATTAACGTTTGTTTCTGGAGTGTCTCCAACCCAGGACTGTCAGTGCAGTGAAGGGTGACAGGAAGTACATGTCCTTGGTGCCTAATGCAGGTTCTGAATATTCTACACCTTTAACTGGGTCATCAAATCATGTGAGATACCAGGAGCACTAGAAAAATCGAACAGAATAGGGAATAACAGAGCACATTGCGCAGTGTAGACAAATACCTTTTAATGAAACCCCTATTTCAGAAATCTAAGTAGGTATGTGGAAATGTAGCATCATGATATAAATTGTGGACCTCAGGGAAAAAAATCAATAAATATTTATTGAATTAATGATATTTTTCCCAAATAAAAATGCCCCTCAAAATCTTCCTGTATTTAGAGTTATTCAGAGTTGGATGCTAATGCCCTGTGTCTTTCCAGGAGTAGTGAAAAGCCTCTATGTTTGGAAGCCTGTGCTGGGTGCCAGATGAACCTGCTTAGGAATCCTTTGGTTTTTTGCCTTACTGTGTTGTTTCCATAGCATTTAAAGACTTTCTGAGTAGATACACCTTGATTTTCTTAAGATATCTTCCCCAGGGGAAATTTCAGTTGAGGGAAGAACATGATGGCTTGGCGAAGAACATTTGGAGTGGCATTTGGACAGGGGATACATTCTCGGCACTGTTAAATGTAAAAAGCACAGTGCGAGTTGATGTGCTTGTAGTATTGGTGGACTTCACAGTGTGTGAAGGCAGGGTCCTAACTCTTCGTGTGGCCAGCCAGGAAAGGGCAGTGGTGGTAAGGAAATCTCAGTGTATGTTTTATTTCTATGAGCCAATCTGCTTGCTCTCATAGAGCTGTATCTGGTTACATCACTCACTTCAAACTGTCTTGTAGAAAACAAGAATGTAGCCCATGAATAGTGACATTAAAACATATTTGAAAATTTCAGTTGCTTGTCCATTTTTAAAATAAAGGAGAGTAATCTGCTTCTATTATTCAGCAGTATTACTTACTTCAGAGACTTAATACTTCTTTTAACCCAATATGGTTAAATTTAAAATTTTTCCAAAATTCCTTATGGATTAAGAAAAAAACCAAAGTAACAAACAAATAATTAAAATAAAAGCATTGTTGCCAAATTAGAAGCTCAACATAACTATTTTCCTTTGAGTTTAGTATGCCGGGGAGTCTTTATTTCCATTCCACCGACCATTATCCACACCCACTTTCTTTTTAAAGGAAAACATTTACTTTTGTAACTTGGTCATAGTGAAATACAAAGGACCTCTTTGTGTGTGAAAATGAAACAGGGTGTGAGCCTTTTCAGGAAAAATTAAAGAAGGATGTGGATGTGGGGGGTGAAATTCCCAAGTCTTGCTCAGTTGATCCTGCCTACCTCCTGCTTAGAAACCAAACTGTTCAGCAAGGCCCAGATGTTGTGTATCAGGGAGCAAAACGGTACCTCCGTGGATCACAGCCGAGACAGCGTATTCACCAAGCTATGTTAGCAATACCTGCTGTAAGGGGGGATCCCAGCCAGGTAGCATCTCTACAGCAGAGGCTTCTACAAGACTGACTTGCTTCTTCCTGAAACTTGCAGTCACATTTACATGCCCAATCAGAATGAGAGCTGATAGATGAGGAAATCCATTTGGGGTGACTTGTCAGGTGACCTATGGGAAATTTGAGTGGAATTGGTGCATTTCTGAATGTAATACTTCAGGAAGGCAAAAACAAACATTACAGAAATGTAACAAGAAATGGCACCTTCAAGGCAAATTCTGCAAGTGGCTAGGAGGTTCTACAAAGTTTGATTTTCTGACACTTCCTCAACTCTCTACTCCAAGACTTTCAATTTGTCTTTTTTCAAGAATATTTTGGCCTTTCTAGTGCTGTTTTGGCATTCCATATAGATGCTATATTTGTCCAAAATTTTATTTAAAACCCTGTCTGGAATTTTGCTTGAAATTGCATTATTATAGATCTGTAGCTACATAGATCCCATTGCACACTTATTGGAATGGCTAAAGCTTAAAAGACTGACAAGATTGTGTTGGTAGCAGTGTGAGGCAACTGAAACTCATATACACAAGACTGCAAAATTCCATAGTCATTTTTGGAAACAGCAAAAGTATATTATGAAGATATATGTTTACCACAGGGCCTAGCAGTTGCACTACAAGATATTTACCCAAAAGAAATGAAGACATATTTCACACACAGACATGTATAAAAGCATTTATAGGAGCATTATTGTCAGTAACCCCAAACTGGAAATATCTTAAATACTTATCACAAGATTAATGGTTAACCAAATTAAGTAATACTACCACTTTGATAAAATAATTAATGGCATGTGTGTTTTAATGGTATGGATGAATCTCAAAATGTGCAACCTGAAAGGAGCCAGTTGAAAGTTACCACATATTGTATGAATCAATTTATATATAATATCAAGAAAAGAGAACTCTATATAGTCATAAAATAGATTGGGGGGCTGGGCATATAGCTCAATGGCACGGTGCCTGCCAGGCAAGTGTGAGGTCCTCGGTTCAATTCCCAGTCCCCCCACAAAAAAATAGATTAGGTACGAACAATACATGGGCATGTAGGACCTTACTGGGGTGATGAAATTATAACTTATTTATGGCAATGAGCACACAACTCAGTATACGTATTAAAAAGCATTGAATTGTACATGTACAATGAGTGAATTTATGACAAGTGAAATGTGCCACGATGAAGTTATAAAATCGTTGTATTAAATGAAAAATAATAAATATAACTATATCTTGCATGATTCCATTAATATGTAAATTTTAGGCAAAGCTAACCCACAGTTGTGGAAGTCAAACCTGTGGATGCCTGGTGCTGGGGGCCAGGGAGAGGGATGGACTACACAAGGGTACAGGGAAGCATTTTGGGGTGATAGACCCATTTTTTATCTGGATTTTGGCAGCAGTTGTATGCCTGTGTATGATTATCAAGGCTCACCAAATTATTCTATCTAAATTATATCTAAAAAGAAATAACCTGAATAATATCTGTATAGTTAATTTTGCAGTTTTGTTTTAATCATTCTTAGTTAACATTTTTCAGAACATTAAAAAGTTTCAAATTCTAAAGCCCTTTGTATTAAGATATATTTGATTCATAGGATCCTAACTTTCCAGATAATATAACAGTGTGAGATAATTTGCTAGAGACTATCACTTTTCAAAAAAAAATCTTTCCCATGAAATTTTTTAAAGAGAAAAATGAGAAAACCAATAAACCTTTTAAAAATAAGTGGTGGGGCTGGTGAGATGGCTCAGCAGCTTAAGCGCCTGCCCGGCAAGCGCAAGGGCCCGAGTTCGACTCCCGGAACCCACATACGAAAAAGGGGCCGGTGATATCGCTCATCGGCATGGGCGCCTGCCGGCGCGCGAGGTCCTGAGGTCGACCCCCTGGTACCCACAAAGGAAAAAAAAAATAAAATAAAAATAAAAATAAGTGGCAAGATTAGAAACAGTATCGCCTATTGAATCTGGAGGCTTTCATATAAATCTCTCAGTGGATTAAGAAGACAAAAGTAATTCAGAATATGCAAGAACCAGGGGGCCGGTGAGATGGCTCAGCAGTGTAAGTGCCTACCTGGCAAGCTCAAGGGCCCGAGTTCGACTCCCGGAACCCACATACGAAAAAAGGGCCGGTGATATTGCTCAGCGGCACAGGCGCCTGCTGGCGCGCGAGGTCCTGAGGTCGACCCCCAGTACCCACAAAAAAAAAAAAAAAGAATCAATAATGTAAACATAGTAGATGTCCTTTACTTTTTTATACACACACACACACACACACACACACATACACCTTCTATGTAAGTGTGCAGGAAATAGTTGTAAATGGTGCCACATGTGACACTTGAAAAGATAACCAAATACATTCTAAAATAGTATAAGTTACATAGAATGCATTTAAATACATTTTCTTCTCTCACTGGAATAAAACCAGTAATAGTAAAATACTCAAAGTCTTAATCAGAATAAGATTTCACATCTTTAACAAAAGTGAAGATTCTAAATAATATAGTGCTCGAAAGAAAATCCATAAACAATTATAATACATTAGTGGTGAATAAAAGATTTGCAAATATATTAATAAAGAATTCAGCTTCTAAAATTTACAAAAATGCAGAATAATTCAAATTAAAAATTAGTAGAGATAAAGTGAGTGAATATATATATAACAATAATTATTCTAATCAAGACAAAAAGGAATGAAGCAAATATATAAAATTAGAAGACACTTTGGGGAAAGGACAGAAAAATAATGTTAAGATTTAGAAAATTTTTATGCAAATAAATTTGAAAACCTAAAAAAGCTGAAATCACAAAGACCAAATCCATAAAAGGATGAAATAAATATTCAATGATGAAAATTATCTAAGAAGAAATACAAAATGTTTTGAGTGCAATTTCTTTCCCTAAAGCAATAAAACAAAACTTCTTAGTGGGTGAATGCCATATGGAAGACACAACTCCAGCCTTATTTAAACTATTCTGAAATACAGAGTTGTAGATTATTATTATTATTTTTTTTGTGTGTGTGGGTAACTGGGGGTTGAACTCAGGACCTCACACTTGCCAGGCAGGCACTTATGCCGCTGTGCTATCTCACTGGCCCTGTAGATTATTTTTATAAAGGAAATCAGCAATAATGATATCAAAATCTGGTCAAGGTAGTACAAGAAAAAAAAGTTGAAGATTTGGTTCTGCTATGAATATTTGCGCAAACATCTTATATAAAATATGTACAAGCATCCAACAACAATATGTCACGAACAAGTAGAATATAGTTAACATAATTCAGCATAGCTATGATAAAGGATAAGAAATGATCATTTTCACAGATGGTGAGTAAAATAAACAAAAACCTAATAAAATTTAATTGTTGATAGTGATTCCATTACTGATAAAGAGAGGCCTACTTCACAATACCTTATGGGATTTTTCCGTTTAGAAAAATTTAATATTTATGCAGTGAGGCCTATCTTAGAAAGTCGTTTCTCACTTTAATACTGAAAATGCATATAACCTTTAAACCAGAAACATTACTTCTTAGATCTGTCTTAAAAAAGAACTTTCATATTTGAAAAAGGATATATGTAGAAGGTAGTGTATTAGAAGGTGTGTTGCTCTGATAAAACACTTGAGAAAATCAACTCAAAAGAGGAAAGATTGATTCTGGCTCACAGTTTCAGTCCCTGGTCACTTTGCTCTGTTTCTGTAGTGAAACAGCACATCCTAGCTGGGAGCTTATGGTGGGGCAAAGCAGATAGAACAAGAAAAGGGGGCCAGGAAAAGATACAACCCCAACAGTAAGCCCCAGGGACCCATTCTTTTCAACCGGGTGCCACATCTTAATTTCTACCACCTCCCAATAGCCCATCTAATTATGAACCCATCAATTGATTAGCCCACTGATGAGGTCAGAGCCCCCATGATCCAGTCACTTCCCCAAAGCCCAACCTCTTAACACTGCTATATTTGAGACCGAATCTTCAACATATGAACTTTTTGGGGAATTTAAAAATTCAATCTATAAAAAATGATGATTGAATCCTTGATGTTCACAGAACAAAAATAGGACAAATTAAATGTTGATCAATAGAAACATAAATTATGGCCTACTCATATTTTTGGAGTAATAAAATGTCATTTCCTTTAAATATATGAGGAGCAGATTTCTGAAGCACATGATCATGTATTACTCATTTAATTAAGTATACAACTGTAAATGATACAAAAATAGTCTCAGAAATTCTAATAGTCTATGAGTCTGAGGAATAAAGGTAAACATTGGTGTCCTATGAACAAAAATTCAATTTTAGTCTTAAAAATAAAACTAAATCAAAATTTTTAAGATACAAAGTGTTCCTTAAGAAATTCATTTTAATTAAACATGTACAAAATGTAATATAAAATTGTGGTTTATACTAAGATTGCTTAGGAAAAAGAAGGTAAAAGTGGCTAAGATAGTGTTACAAAAAGAAACAGATACTGGTAAAGAAAATGACTGAAAAAATGGAAGTCGTACACAATGAGAGATAAAAAGAAATACATGTGTGCAGATAATTAATGTTATTTTCACCAGGAATCAGAAAGCAAAAAGATAATTATTTGAGGGAGTAATGCAGAGACAGAAATAGCACAGCCAAGGGATATTCCCATCTGTAAATAACTTAGAATTTTTATGGTAAAAACCTCAAAGCTTTTCTTCATATTAAAAATTCGTTTGTAAAAAAAAAAGTGGCAACCCATTTGGGACCCCTCCTGTCTCTCAGGAGCTATTCCTATTCCTCGTTCCTTTTCTCCAGTAAATTTTCCTACTCTTAAAAAAAAAAATTCATTTGTGTGTGTGTACATTAACTTTTTTTTTTTTGTGGGTACTGGGGGATCAACCTCAGGACCTCGCGTGCCAGCAGGCACCCATTCCGCTGAGCGATATCACTGGCCCTTTTTTCGTATGTGGGTTCCGGGAGTCGAACTCGGGCCCTCGTGCTTGCCAGGCAGGCGCTTACACCACTGAGCCATCTCACCAGCCCTGTACATTAACTTTTAATAGCGTAAGGTAATATGTGATGTGTAAACTAAAACACTGACCTCTAATAATGACCTCTAGTTTATGAACTGAGTTTGATTTATGTTCAGAGAAAACTGTAGAAAATGCTAACGAATTGGGAGAGGAGGCTGCAAGCACTTTTGGAGGAAGTGGTTGTAAGCTGACTAGGTGATATTTATTGTCATACATTGAGTCAAAATTCTCTTTATTTATTGACTGTCTAATTTAAGCGAATGTGGAATTAAGTATTTCAGTTGTTGAAATGTCATAATCTCAGACTAATAGGTTTAGGTACTCATGTGTGAGTTGATGCCGGTGAACTGTAGATTTGGCAAGAAATTTTGGAGTTATATTTTTACCACCCTTACCTTGGTGACTTTACCAGAGAAATACAAAACTTTTACAGAGTTCTCTGGGTTCTGCGCTGGGGCAATGACGGCAGATTCACATGGCAGCAGTGAATCCAACAAATTTGCACAAGTTTCCAACAAATCACCACCAAATGACCCCAAGTAGGGCCCAAGTGACACCAAGTGGGGCTGCGACTCTTTAAGTTTTGGCTTCTAGGATGGTGATATTTCTAGATTATAATAATATTGAGATTATACATAGGTCAATTATTATGAACTTGGAGAAGAATTTCATGGAAAAGTAGATAGCAGAAGATACAGGGCCGGTGAGATGGCTCAGCGGCATAAGCCCCTACCTGGCAAGCACGAGGGCCCGAGTTCGACTCCCAGAACCCACATACGAGAAAAGGGCCGGTGATATCGCTCAGCGGTACGGGCGCCTGCTGGTGTGCGAAGTCCTGAGGTTGACCCCCGGTACCCACACACAAAAAAAGAAGATATAAGCAGAATAAATCCTATCTAATGACCATGGCAGTTTTAAGAGATTTACAGATGTAGGATAGGTAAAACTACTGATCTTTTCTTACAAGTGGAATTAATTGTGCTAGCAAGAAGTTAAAGACTTGCCTACTGCTATGATTTGAATGTCTCCTCCAAAACTCATCGTCAAATGTACTTGCCTTTGTGATAGTTTTAAGAAGTAGAATCTTCAGTAAGTGGTTAGGTCATGAGGGCTCTGTCTTCATGGATGGATTAATTCCATTATTATGTGAGTAGGTTAGCTTTAGCAAGTTCCTGGTAAGAAGACGCACTCACAGAATTTTCTCCTTTCTGTTCTGTGGGTGCACACTTGTCTTTCTGACATGTTATGATGCAGTATTTCACAACGTGTAGAACTATGTTCCAAATGAACTTCTATAGTTTATAACTTATCTGGTCTGTGGTATTCTATTATAGCAGCAGAATACAGACTAAGGCACCTAAGCACTGACAGTGAGTGAGGTACAGACCAGGAATCTGAATCCAGGCCAGCTTCCAGAGTCTGTGTGTTTAACCATAATATCACACTGTCTCTCAAATGGGCAGGGAGGCTTCATAACGAGAACAAACTGGGAAGAATAATTAATAAAGGTAAGTAAAAGGCTATATAGAAGGCAGCTGGTTAGAGAGTTGTATGTGCTTCACATGTAATTACTCTCTGAGACAAATTTGAGCAGATGGTCTGGCTTGCACATAGCCAATTTATTACCAAGCAGATGTAGCGTTATCATTTTTATGTTCTTCTCTTGCTCTATTCCTAAACATTGCACTGGGAACTGCTGTCCATTACTGGGGATTCTTTCAATAGGTAATTAGACAAAATTGTCCACAGTATAGATAGAGGAACTGCTCAGAAAAAAAGGTAAAAATAACTTGAGCTCTAGAGGTCTATAAAATTCTTATGTAAGTATACAAAAAACTAAAGGAAAAGTTATATCTAGTAACTTTTTGAAGTCCAAACATTTATGAACATATGCATATAATAAGCACATGTAAATTTATTAAGAATATGAAATATATCCTAAATCCTTAGGTCCCTAATTTTTTGATGTTGAAGAAAAAGTTTATGTAGTAATTCAAGGTAAAATAATCATTTGGTGAGTTTGAGTAAAAAAAAAAATTAATACAAAAAATTAAAGGAAATAAATAGACAAATACAAAATATTATCTCCTGATACCTGCAATAGGAACTATTAAAACCAGCTTCAAATCAAGAATTATATTTTATATAGGGATCTGGTGAATTTGGTTAAATATCACTGATGTCCATGAGACAAGAATAAAGCTTGATGAGTGGTAGGTAAAATGGTAATCTGGATTCCTGGAGTGGATTTTTCGAGAAAAGTTACTTCATGGAGGAGACACTTTGCAGGAGACAGGACAAAATGACCAATGAAGTCTTTTGTGGCTTCATTAACTGTGTCTTTGGTTTGCCTTTGCTTCTGTTGTGCTGTATTGGTCCAAGAGTCCCATCAAGTGAGGCCAACCAAGTTAAGTTTGGGTGTAGATAATTCCTTAACAAAGACAGTTTTCTAAGTTCAGATCTAGATAAGTTTAATTTAACACACTTCTTTTTTCTTTTTTCCTTTCTTCTTCTTCTTTTTTTTTTTTTTAATTTTTAAAGCTTGAAACAGCTCCAGGGCACTCTTTTAGGCATAATAAACAACACCCAGAACCACAAATTGATTATGGTATATTATGAGTTTTAAATGCATCTTGAACTTAAGGAATTAAGTGATTGCTTGCTTTCTGGAAAATGGCAATTGGAAACAAATACGGTTGAATATACCACAAAAATTATTTTGTGTGGGAACACAGCATTCTCTGCAGTGAGTTTTGCTCCTGGCAAGGGAATATATCATGTAGCTGGCGTCATCTGTGGGCCCATCTGGAGGGAGTGGTAACCGAAGCGTACGTGTTGGAGTCTGTGTCTCCGATGTTGCCTGTTTTCTTTTCAAACATCCTATTTCTTTAAGGGGAACAAATGTTTTCTCCACAAAGGCTGCCTCTGCCTCCCTCCTGGCTGCTCAGATTTCTGCCTGCCGTTTGGTTACCCGGTGGCTGGTGATTTCCCAGGGTCCCCGGAGGAGGACTCCAGCTAGCTGTTAGGACTGAACAAACAACCCTGGCCGAAACCAGAACAGAATCAGCGCACTGCTTTCACCATCGCGGTCTTCAGTTCTGTTTCAGTTTTCCTTGCCAAAATAGATGTAATATCAAACACTGAGATGCCGTCAAACTCAGCAGTAAAACAGACTTGCAATAACTGCTGCCATTTATTGAGTGCCACTAGGTGCCAGGTCTTGTATCAGGCAGTTTACAAAAACTACACCACATTTAATCCTTGCAACAATACTATGAGGTAAGCGTCACTGTTTTAGTTTTACATTCACTAAAATGCAGATATAGAGATCCAGAGAGGTTAAGGAAACTGCCTATAGCCACTCTAACCACGGTTCGTAAGTGGCAGTGTCTTAAAGTTTCAGTGATTTATCACTCTTCAGTTTCTCTTTTTCTCATCCTAAACAAACAAATTGGTTACTGCTTGATCTAGATGCTGTCTATCTTTCAGAGGGAACTAACATTTGCGGAGCTTTAGCCACCTGCTGGCTGAGTCAGACATGAAGGGTGGGATGCACACGCATCCCTCACTGAGTGGAGCTCATCTTTCCAGCGTAATCTATTCATACTCTCCACATACAACAAAGGTTCCATCCACACCGTGTGGGATCCACCATGTCTGTGCTACCTCCTGTCCCGGCTTTGCTTACTTCCACTCATCTATCCAGGCTCAGTACACTTATTGCTGCTCTATGCATCTTTCTTTGAACTTCCTAGTTAGAATCAGGTACTTTGCCTCTCTATCAGAGCTCCACAGGTCAAACTCTGCCATGCCTTTCTGTTTATGCCTTGTCTGTGGCTGCTTTTACACTATGATGGCAGAGCTGAGTAATAATTGTACAAAGGATTGGCAGATTCTTTCTTGGATTACATAGAAAATATGTTAGAACAGATGGCCTCTGTCATGAAAATGCTAGAGAAGTAAATAAAGTCCAGTCTCTGTTTATGGGCGCTAGAATGGACTGGTTTAGTGGATTGCACTGCTTAGCAGTGAACCTATATATTAGAAGTTAGAGTATGTTAGAGACCAGGGACATAAGAAGTAGATTTTATTGGTGAAGCAAGATGCTCATGATGAGAGGATACTGTATTTTCTTTATTACCATTTTAAGAAGTTTATCTTTTAAAAAATTGATGTGTATTTGTAATATGTAACAATTGTGTTCATTTTGGGGAATATATATTTATATGACCTATATATATATATTATTATATTATATATATTATATATATTATATATATTATATATATTATTATATATAATATATATATTATATATATTATATATATATATATATTGATTCCCTTTCCTCTTTCCCTTGATCTACTTCATTATCTCCATATTAGCTGCCATCTCTCCTTTATTTCACTCTTTATCTTTTGAGTTTCTCATATAGGAGAAATTGTAAGATATTTAACCTTCTGTTTCTGACTTATTTTACCTAAAATTATGGGAAAATGAAATTAGTAGGTGCTTCTTCAAAAAGGAGCTACAAATGGCCAATAAATATATGGAAAAATGTTCAGCATATTTAGCTATTAGGAAATGCAAACCCAAACGACGCCGAGATTCCATCTTAGTCCAGTCAGAATAGTGATCGTCGAGAACATTAAAAGTAAAGATGCTGGCGAGATTGGGGGGCGAAAGGAGCTCTTCTGCATTGTTGGTGGGACTATAAACTAGTACAACCACTCTGGAAAGTAGTATGGAGATTCCTCAAAAAACTGATATAGATATTCCACTGACCCAGCTGTACCTCTCCCAGGTATTTTCCTGAAAGAGTTAAAGTCATCATTCTATAATTATATATTCATAACCATAACTAAAATATGTAAATAGCCTAGATGCCTACCAACAGATGAGAAAAATGGACAAAGAAAATGTAGTATATATACACAATAGACTATTACTCAGCCATAAAGAATTAGTTCACATCATTTGTAGGAAAATGGGAGGATCTTGTGGTTTATCATCTTATCCAAGAAATTTCTCTCTCTCTCTCCCTGTCTCTCTCTCCATCTCCTCCTCTCCCTAGCCCATTCCCTCCCCTTCTCTGTCTTTTCCTCTCCCCTCCCATGGTTTTAAAGAAAATTAGAACTAAAAAAATAAAAATAAACACTTAGAGTTCTTTGTTCATTATCCATTTTAGAAGCATTTAATAAGCATTTATTTCTTCCAGGCTCCATAGTGGGAAATTAAGATACAGTAATGAACAAGACCAGTCCTTGTTCTCAAGAGACTCCTTAATAGTATGAATTTCATATACTCATTAAAGCTGTAGAAAGCAAAACTTTTTAAAATTAGTTTTAGATTTGTCTCATGCCAAAAATGCCTCACTCTTAGAAATTTCATAATAAACAACCTCTTTTCATCAGGTCCATAGGAGATTTGTAGATTTTGATCATGTGGTCTCAGCTTCTGTTTTTTTTTTTTTTAATTTAATTTAATTTTTATTTGCCAGTCCTAAATGTTTCAGCCTTTTTGGTGGGGCCACCCTAACGCTCCTATTTTTGAGTATGTTGAGTGAACGGTTGACTTTTCAATATGCACGCTGAGCACGTGTTCCCAAAGTATTCTCGTGTGGTTTCAGTCTCTCTCTTGGGTTGTGATGATATATCTTGCTTGACTCTTCACTCACAGCATTTCCTAAAATGCCCCTTTTGTTCTAGTACATTAGTTTGGCTACCACGAAATGACCTTTGGTACTTCTCTTTGAAGAAAATGGTCATCAAAGAAGATTCTGTCTATTTCAATTCTTTCATCCCTGTCCTTAAGTTATTCTTCGTGACAGAGATCTCCGTTGTGGTTTTACTGTGGATGCTCTCTATGTCGAATACTCACCAGGGATGTGGCCTTGAATGACAACTCTCTGACAATTATGCTGGCTCGGTGTTAACCATATGCCCCCCTCCAAATAAAGGGACATGATATTTGTAGATTGCTATATTTTTTAACCATTGAAAAATCAGAAATATGTTCCCTCTGTTCTATTTTAGTCTTCTCCATTTCCTAATATGTATCACTGGCTCCTCAGATTTCAGATCTTAAAATATACTTTTTATACTACCTTCTCTTTTATCGTCTTTTCCTCTTTCAAAATGCTCAGATTTGGGAATCATTTTAAACTCTATTACCATATTCAAAACATTATCAGTAATATTATTTTTAAATCCTTTAAAATATTATTAAAAATTACTTTAAAATATTCTTAAAACACGAAATAGAACCCCTTTACTAAAAAAGTCCTTGAAATGAATTAATAATGAAGGTGGCTATATTGCTTCCTTTGCCATATGCCTACCGGAAGTTATCACAAGCTATCACGTGAAGACCAGTGTCTCCCACTCCAGGAATCTCGTGATTTTTCTGGTCTCCTCGCATCTTGACTCAGCATCTTCCCTACAGATATATCCCATGATGTCTCTTTGAATCTGTTTAAAATGCTTGGATATATTTTTTGATCTATTTGTTGTATTCGTTTATTATGTACCTGTTATTTTCCAGACTCTACACTATGTTCAGGATATATTGTTGCATAAGTCATTAAATTCCTTATGTTCATGTAGCTTATTTCTGAGTAATATTGCTTTACAATAGTGGTATCTATGCAAGGGTAGGGGCTGCATCTTTCTATGTTTAATTTCTTGTGTTTTACTTAATGACACATAGTAAATGAATGTCCAATAAGTGTTAATGGAAGCTTGGCTTCCACTGCTGTTTTCCAACTGCAGCCGTTCCACGCTCTTCTGATGATAGTGTCGCCTCAAGTTCTTGGGAAATTCAGAAAGGACTCCTAGTACAGCTGTGAAATGATCACCTCTGGACTCTCACTGTCTCTGCTGAGATCCTGGAATGCCTATTTTCCAGCTCTGTGACCTTGGTCAGCATGGGCTTAGTATTTCAGTTATCTCCTCGATGAAGTAGTGCCCATCACCAAAGTGTCCTCATAGGGTTGCTGCAGTAAGTGAGCTAATTTCTGTAAAGTACGGTACATGAGATGGCGCCAGTTTGTTATTTTGATGACTGTCAATCACCACCTATCTAAAAGCTAGACACATGACCACAACAAGTGCCCTGTTAATTCTGTTAGTTCCTTCTACATAGGCTTTCAGAGGTGTCCTGGTTGATGACCTTTCTGGGCTCCATCGTTAGCCTCCTATGAATTTCTAGAGCCGATATAAGAGATAGGACATAGCAAAGCTGGCTAGGAAAATGAGCAGGACCTGTCAATTATAAGACCCCAGGATAGCGCCAAATAATTCTCAGGACCCCGTATGTGGAGCTTCTCACTGGCTCCTAGATGTGGACAGCATAAAAGAGCCCAGACAAGGGGAGCCGGTCTCGTGACTGCCCACCACAGCCCATGCTGCATTTCCCAGATGCAGTGTGTACTTCTATTTTTGCCCTTATCTTCTTTTTCTCTTGTTCTGCCCACGTTCACTAGGCAGAGCTGGTTTCTCCCATACCCAGTCACCTCTCACTTTTCAAATAAGGTTTTGCACTGTTTTGGGCTTATTCCATCCAATTCTTTGTTCAAGGCCAGAAGGACCTGGAATACTTTTGACTTGGTGAGCCATTTCTAAAGGAACTACCTGGTAACAGAGCTACTTCATACCTTGCAATAAAATGTTTTGTTTAATTTAGCTACCACTTGAAATAGCTGTTTGCAACCAAAGAACTCTGAAGCTAATATAATAAAAAGGTTCATTGTGGTTCTTCTCTGTACGGTGAATGGTAGTTCATAGGGTGAGTGATAGTTTTGTCTCAAATTCTTAAGTTTAGTGAGCATGTTATATAACCAAACAATTGTCGTTCTTATATACGCTGGTGTCTTGCCCCAAACTGGTAATCCCTTTCCCTGTCTAGAGTGTTTTAACTTTTTATTTTTTATTTATTTTTATTTTTTATTTTTATTTTTTATGTGGGTATCGGGGTTCGAACTCAGGACCTCGCGCTTGCCAGCAGGCACTTGTGCCACTAAGCGATATCACTGGCCCTTAACTTTTGACTCATCGCCCTGCTTTAAATGGTATCTATGGCTATGTAGTACAACACTGAAAAGTTTTTCATTTGTACTGAGATTTTGAAGAGAACTGCAGTACAATGTTCACGTCAGACATAATGGATGTTTAAGTCCATTTTTCCATCTGACTGTGGGGCAGGTGAAGGCAGGATAAGCTGAGGCTCGCTGACACCACTTCGTGTGAATATAGCTGAGGGGCGAATGTGGTAATAAGTCCTCCTGCTGATTCTCACACAAGGGACAGTGAGTCTGTTTCTTCCTCACCTCCTAGGGAGAATGCCCCAAATTTAAGATTCCCCTTAAACTGACAATCTGTGCAACTCCGAGATTACTCATGAAGGAGAAATTAAGGCTCACAATTAAATACTGACACAGAGGGGATGATGAAAGTTTCACTGAATCTTTTAGAAAAGTATTAGAGGGGAAACTGGGGACAGGCTCTATATTAGCTTCCTATTGCTGCTTTTATTAAGTTACCAGGAATTTAGCAGCTGAAAACAATATGAATGTATTGCCTTTCTTCAAAACTGCAAAGGCACCATTGCCATGTAAGATAATCTATTGGCAGATTGGGAGATTAGGAAATGGACATCATTTTGTTTTTCCTTTGAGTTTTATATATTTTTTATTAGTACATGTTTGGAGTATATCATGATTAAGTTCATCATGGGGACTTGGTACATGTACATAACATATTTTAATTCTTTTTTATCCCCTTTAGGGCAGTTGTACTTCCGGTGTTCTCCTGTAATTTTGAGGAGTTACTGAGGGAAAGCGAACACAAGGTCATTCACCAACCACCAGCCCCACACTCCGTAATAATGCATCCTGAGTGGTTATGCTGATGTGTAGCCAACAACCCGAATGCCTCCCGATGACACACACTCTCACACTCACAGAATAGATGCATGTGCAGCCATTTATTAGGTGGCTATGAATCTTGATTTATTATTATGCAAAGAGTAAAGCATGCAGATTATCAATGATGCTGTTCTGTATGCTCCTGTATGAGTAAAATTGATACCATAAATCATACGAACATTTATGCAAGGGGGAAGAGAAGGAGAGAGGAAGAAGTGGGTCTTAAGAATGTTTGTCAAAATGTTACATGTTTTTCCCTGTGTATTATGATTTTGGATTATTTTTACATTTGTGCTTTGTATCTTTTCTAATTGGTTTACCTGTTTTAACAATCTTTCTTTCATAAGTGATGAAAAATTTTAAAGGGCAGAAAAGTTATGAAGCAAGAGAATAGAAACACCTTTTTAAAAAGTGTGATGAAATTTGGATTGCTGAGGGTTGAGAGTCCTAGTGTTGAATAAGCAGTCTGTCCAGTGGAGAGAGATGGGCAGCGAAGGGATAAGGAATGGTATAGGGCACAGGAAGCAAGTAAGCCTTAAACCAGGTGCAGCAAAGCGGGATTTGGCAGTTGAAGCTGGAAACCATGTCAAGAAGAGGTGGACTAATGCTTTAATGGATGGAGTTAGGACTGGGAAGAAAGCAAGACAGATATCAGAAGGGAAAGTAGAGCCATGCATGGTGGTGCACGCCTGTAATCCCAGCACTCGGGAGGCTAAGGCAGGAGGATTGCTGTGAGACTGAGGCCAGATTGGGCTACACAGAGAGACCTGGTCTCAAAAACAAACAAAAAAACAAATGAAAGTATAGAGATTTGAGTTAGAAGCAGTGCACAAAAGTCAAGATGGTGAACTTTTTGTTCCTTATAGGGTATAACTGCTGATGCTCATAGGTGGGGGCAGAAAAAAGCAAGCAGTGCTCTCTTTTTAAATTTTTTCCTCTCTGGCTGAATGGACAAATGATTGAGCAGATTGGGGAGAGGGAGGAAACAGAGGAGAGATAAGGAAAGTGGGTGTGTAGAACTGATACAAAATAGCGTGTGTGTACAAAACTTGCAAAATGGGCAAACCAGTTTTCAGTGATGTGCATGAGCTGGAGTCAGTGTCTATAGATGTCTACACATGTCTGTAGATGTCCACATCTGCTGGTCAACAGAGTAAAAAATAGATTACCGAAACTATAGTTTCATCCATGTTGTATTTCTCATGGATTCTAGAAAAAGCAGAATAGCATATTTTGGTACTTCAGAGTTTGAAACTACAAGGAAAAAAGCTAGAGAAAAGATTCTGAATAAATATAATTCTAGGAAAGACAATGCTATTTTTATGTTATCCTCACTAACAAATCATGCAGCAATTACACCAAAAGGTAAGAGCTGGAACAATCAGATTGCCAATGAATCTGTATCCTCAGGACCTTAGCCCTACCTAGTGGTATGTTACACAGATGGAGAGGTGATTTTTATGGTCATATCATGTTCTTTGGGGGCATGATGACTGTTATGGTTTATATCTAGATACCCCTTCAAAGCCTCATATGCTCATAGGAGGGGCTTTGGGAGGTGATTGAATTGTGTGGGCATAGTATTCATCCACGTAGATTGGTCCACTGATGAGTTTACAGCCGGTTGTGATGTTGGGAGGAAGTGGGTCACTGGAGGCTTGGCCTGGAAGGGTATATCTCTCTTCCTTTTCCCTTGATCTCTCTCTCTGCTCTCTGCCACCATACCATGAGCTCTTTCTCTTCTGCCATGCCCCTCTGCCATGCCACTCTGCCTTGGAGATACCCAGCTATGAACTGAAACCTCAACAAACTATGAGTCAAAAAAAATTTCCTCTTTAGAGTTGTGGATGTCAGGCATTGTATCTCAAAGATGAGAAAGTAACTAAGACGATAACACATTGGCTGCTTGTTTCCTGAGAAATCTGATAATTAGAATGCACGTCACACCTATTCAGGAGTGGGAATTCAGCAGTTTATATAAGGCTGTTACTTAGATTTTTTTCCTCTCTTATATTCATCAAAGGTGGTATAGCATTCACTGTGGCTTGGCTGTCATAGACCTCTATAAGCCATGACAAATTCTTTCTTTTATTCCTTTCCATCCCTCCCAATTTCTTCCATCCCAATCAGCCCTGCTATCACATTTGGTCTAAGTATATACAAGGGGAGGGGCACCCAAATCCCAGTTCTTCCTTGGCCTTTTCAGAGTTGTAATTATATATTTATTTGAGGGGTTATTTTGTGTATGGCTCCCACACCAAATTATAGGTTCTACAAGGCAAGTAACTATGGCTGTGCTTGATCATCACTGAATACCCACTATTTAGCACGATGCCAAACAACTTGTAGAAGGTCAATAAATACTTCTTGAATAAATGAAATGTATGTCAAAACAACAGTCTAATTATGCCTTCGGTGTGCCGTGGCCTAGAAAAGAGAGTTTAACTCATGGGTTTCTTCCCTCCCAGGGAGGGATTGGTCTATGGGGAGATTATAGCCTCATAACAACATAAGAAATCCCTTCGGTTTAGAGATAAGGAATTTAAAGTCAGAGCTGTTTAATTACTTACGCAAGGATCTAAGGAACTCATTGCTAAGCCCAGGTAATCAGGAGTAGTGGTTGAGTCAGTCAGGGGTGGACTTGGCAAAAAAACCTGGTCAGCTTGGCTCTTAGGCCAGAAGTCCACTCATTAGATCTTCATTTTTCTGGCACTGCATTAACCAAGAATCAAATTGTACAACTTCTATTCTGATTGCATAGGCTAAGAAATTAATCTTCACAGTTTGAACAGATAATGATTAGCTGAAGCCCAGTTGGAGAAGTTTATTAGGGAAGAAAGAGTTGGAAGTGGAACAAATAACCTCCTCCCTAATCCCTGAAACTAGGCGACCATCAAACCATATCTCTTCAGTAATTATGCTCTATGGGCTGTGACATATAAACCTTCCCCTCTGCCTTGGGCTCCTGCTCTCCACAGTGATTCATATTTATAAAGATGCTGCTGTTGTGAGGAAAATATAAGCCTCTCTGATGACAGCTGTTGCAATAAGACAAAGGTATTTTTAGAATTATTGCTGTTATCTAATGTGAGAGATGCTGACAGTGTCTTTCTATCTTGCCCCCATAATCCCATTAGATTCTACAAACTTCACAAGGGCAGCCTTGAGGCCATGGCTGAGATAAAGTACTTTCAGGAATGTTTCTTTTCTGCAGCTAGAATCATGATTCATGTTTCAGGGGATTTGTAAAAGCGTATCCTGTCCACAAATGGTAGAAAATCTTAGCAGGATAGCAACAGGTCCAGAAGACATCAAATTCTTTTCCTTTCCCATGTAAATGCATGCAAAGAAAGAGATGTATAAAAATGAATAAAATACATCAATATTTAACTAATTAATAAATACAGAAGCTTCTTGGGACAAACAACATGAACTTTCTTAATTGCTCTCTGAACTTGTGCCAAAATCTTCTGGTATATTCTATAGGAGTAATTGTGAGCTATAGTAATTCTGTCCTACTCCTTTCCCTGAAAGAATCTCTGTCAGGTCAAGTGATTAAACCCTGAACAAGAATTTGTTATTATTCATTTTGTTACTCCTATTATTCCACTATATATGTTTTTGATAGTAGGGTATATGTCACTTTTTGCAATATTTTTAGCTAGAGATCCACATAATTTAATAATAAGAATAAAGATCCACAAGTTATACAAATAAATACAACTGAGTCTTGGTTATTTGACAGCTAATGTCATAGTGTTTGTATAATCATCTCTCTACTGATGCTCCTATTGCCCAAAGTCTCATCATTTGGTTAATTTTTGAGTATTCCGATGGGAGTTGAAGATGGAACAAAAACAAGATTTTTTCTATTTTGCTCATTCAATCTTCATTGCTTTCCTGTGAATCCCTATTATGCTTGAGGGAGCTAATAAGCTGTGAAGGAATGACTGGAGGAACAACTAAAGCCAGGAAAATACATCTAAGAGTTCTCAATATAGTAACATTAACAGAAAGTAGCTAAGAATAATAGTTATGCTTGGTCGTTATTTAAAACAATAAAAGTGCAGCTGTAGATTGGATTATATTACGTGCTTATAAACAAAAATAAAAAGAATAAAAGTCCCAAAAAAGTTCAGTGGTGATGGCGGTACAAAGAATGGTGATGGTATCAGGGCTGACAGTGGCAGAAAATGTGGCACTTAGGGGATAATGATGGTTGTGACAATGGGAGTGATGCGGTTGTGGTTATAGTTACAGTGGTGATTTGGTGGTGGTTCAGCGGGTGGCTACAAACCAGCAGTGGCAGTGGACACACGTGTAGCAAGGGTGTTGCTGGCAGTGACAGCGGTGGTGAGCATCACAGAAGTGGTAGGGACAGTGCTGAGCAGACTGTTCCTCTTCAGTGACACTTCTCATCGTCTGAAGAGACTTTTCACGAAATGACAAAAGAGACATATGGCGGCAAGGAAGGAAGGTGGAAAAAGACTCCTGTCATCCCCGAGTGACGTCCACTGCTGTGTACACTGCTCCGGGACAAAATTTCACAATGCAGTTCCTCTTTGAAACAAATCTTCTTGTGCTAGGCACATCATCTTTCTTCAGTAAAAGCCTAAAATGCTACTTTGTATCACCAAGTACCAAATGGTTTCAACAGATGGCTAAAAACTTAACAGTGGGTAAATTTTTACTTAGCACAAAAGTGTTCTTCCCAGTTGCATTTGTCGATTGTTTTTTAATTACTAGAAAAAAGGAGCTTTCGAAGTGTGATTAGCTTCATTGCCAATTTATTTTAAAGTTCTTACAAAAAAGACATTACCTAAGTTTCTCAGTTCAGAAAGAACAGTGTTTAATCCAAAACGTGCAGACTGATGCCAAGGAAAATGTTCCCAGTGGGTACTGGAGTTGCACTCGCTCCACGTGGTTGTTGAACTCAAATACGGAACACAGTGTGTTTCATTCTAGGAGAGAACAAAAAGCAGGTTCCTTCTGTAGTGAAAGTTGGTCTCTCTCTGCCTCAGTCTCTTTCTTTCTTATTTTACCAAGAATTTAACATCTGTTTATTTCTAGTCTCCATTGACTAATGCAGATTCCCTAAGGAGAAGAAAAATATCCAACACAACAATATTTTCTAGCAATTGTCATTTGAATGACTGTAATAAAAAGATCAAAGTTTATTTGCCGTCTGGTCTCTGTCTCTCTACAGCCCGTGGCTGTGCGCTCGAGGTGTTGCAGATGTGTTTCCAGCAGTAACATCTGGCTCTCTGGCAGTCTACTCTGCTAACTGTGCAGACCCATCGATGGCTCTAGAACTGTTCAGAAAACACTGCATAGGTTGGTGGACTACCTAGAGGCCAGTAGAGGTTTTTTTTGTTCATCCTCCTGGGCACAGTTTATCTGTCAGTCACATTTCATTCTGAGGAATTTACTGTACTCGTCTGTGTATTTGAAATGAATAAGGAAACTCTTCATTAAAGATTGGGATTTATATGGTCCAAAGGGAGTATTCCTGGCGCTCTATTTAGGATAGTTCAGGAGCTGTGCTATTGGTTGAATTGTTCTTATAACATTCATGTTTTTCCCCTAAGATGGTCTCACAGTATTATACATTCAAGAGAAGGTAAGGTGAAAGCATTTTTTTCGGGGGGGGGTGTAATGGAGTAGAAGGATGTGTAGAATCATTAGTAGAATTAATATTTTAGGGGTTTATGTAAAATTTACAAGGAAGTATTTTTTGGTGGAGAAAAACATTAAAATTGAAATCTAGTGGAAAGGAACCAGACAATATAACAGTGAAAGAGTAAGGATGTTGAGTTGTGGGGCCAGATATAGGAATTAAATTTTGAAATGGGAGAAAGACTACTGAATATAAAACTGTGTTGAATCAAGAGAAAATGCAAATTCTTTTTGAATTATACAGCCATCAGAATTGTTTGCCAAACAAACCTCTTGCCTTTATATACCACCCAGCATCAGGTATTTTGTTATTGAAACACAAAATATAGCTACTTTTATTATCAGATCAACTGGCAAGGTATCCCAGTGCTTGTGTCCAAATAATCCTTATTTTACCCAAAAATGGCCCAGAGGAGCCAATGTAGTGATGATGGCAATTTGGATGTGTCAAGGAAAAGCAGTAAAGTACTTCCTTTAAAGGGAAAAAATAAAAATTCTTAATAAGGGAAGAAAAAATTAGAGATGAGTACAGTCATATAACTTGTACTACAGAATATTTTTATAGTTACTATATTTGTTATGGTGAATTTCTTACTGTGTCTTATTTATAAATGAAGCTTTATCATAGGCCTTTTTATAGGATGAATGTAATGTACATATAGAGTTTGGAAATATTTGTGGTTTTAGGCATCCACTGAGTGTCTTGAAATATATCCCTTGCTTATAAGAGGTAAATATTATAAATGTTTTCTTGGGATCATATGGAAATGGGGAAAAATGGTACTAAAACTACAATATGGTTTAATTCATGTATAGCTTTATGACATTGATATTCATTTTCATCATAATAGCAAATATTTATATGGAGCTTGTTGTATTCCAAGTACTTTTCCATAAAGTTTTAATGCATTAACTCATTTGATCCTCATCAACAAACTTCAGAGGTAGGAACTATATTATTACTCCCATTTTTCAGATGGTGAAACTGAGACAAAGAAAGATTGAGCAACTTATCCAAGATACAAAGATAATATATGGTAGAGTTGAGATTTATAAGCTCGGACCGTTCATCATTAGGGTATGTATCATAATATATCCTAAAGAAGTATTCCCTCTACCTCCTGTGGCAGCCACACTGGGCAGACAAAAGAAACCTCCCCCTTCCAAGGACTTCTGATCCATATTTAACCCCAGATCCATTACCAGGGAGAGCTTGTGTGTCCCGTTGGTGGTCCTTCTGTCTTAGGGAGAATGACAGAAATGATGAAGTTTTCATGTAGAAATCCTTGTGACCCATAAAATGAGACAAATATGTTTATTTACCTGCAAAGCAAGTACTGCGATGGAACTTTTCAGGTTGCAGGCATAAAGCTCCAGCCATCACTGTCTCCCCACTCCAAGTAGAAGGTATTTAATTGGCATAAAGGGGGAACATGGCTTGAATGGTACCACATTAGAGTTACAGATTTTGATGTGGTAAACAAAGGAAACATTCTTCTGTCAAAGCTTCTATTAAAGCTTGCATAATGTCAAGAAATCTGTGGCTCTGCCCCCAACTTCCTCAGTAAATCCATCAATGCTTCATTTATCAATTGATTAAATAATTATTAAAACCTTCAAACAAATGACTAATTCTGCTTTGCCAATCACTTGTTTCCCAAATGGTTGAAATAGCTAAACTAAGGAGAGAGGGTGGTTAGTTGACATGATTGGTAAAGTCCTTTAAGACTTTCGGATAACAGTGTTGGTAGAAGTGCAAAGTATTACTCTCATTTACAGTCCAGCAAGATTTAACGAAAGGCCCGAGCATCATAAACCTGCAGACAGAAAGAGTTCCAGGGGGAAAATAGAGGCTTGCTTGTAAGCCAGCTGTGCAGAGGGCTGGACTCCAGCTTCCCATCACGGGTGTGCAGCCCAAAGAATGTTGGCTGCTTCTGGGGCCAGCTGGCACGCACCGGGATTGTGCTCCTGGAAATCCTGAGTTGTCTGTTGAGGACTCCAGTGAATAGAATTTTGCTTAACAGAGGAGCAATCTCACCAGCCAGATTTCAGTCAATCTGTGTTTTAAAAGCTTGCTAATTTCAACACGGGTCTGATGGGGCTGTCAAATGGGGCTAATAATTCCTGCCTCCTAGGGTTATTGTGAGGCTTCATTTAAGTAACTGATATGAATCAGTTAACACAAAGCTTAGCCCAAGCTAAGAACCCAATAACTAGGTTACGTCCAAGTTCTCTTTCCAAGATCCCATACCCGGAGTGCCTCCTTCATCTTCCAGGACATCTCTCCGTCATGGTTCAGGATTGTGTGTGACACAGGATCCAGATTCGCTCCTAGGAAACTGACAGCACAGGAGAGCATGTCAGAGATAAGTCGACCGCTGCATGCACTGCTTACTTGTCAGAAGTCATGATGGTTTCTTACCACAATCTCTATGAAACCGGAGCCAGAGCAGCCTACAACTTTGGAAAGGCAGTGGACCTCAGAAATGCCCTCAAACTCCAGTGGCAGCCACACTGGGCAGACGAAAGAAACCTCTCCCTTCCAAGGGCTTCTGACCCATGTTTAGACTCATGACCAAACCCTTAATCAGTGCCAGGGAGAGATGGCGTGGCCAGTTGGTGGCCCTCCTGCTGTTCGCTGATGAGCAGAGGCACCACCTGGTATTCCTCGGAATTTGCCAGCACTCCCTTTGGCCAGTCTGGGTCAGAGGGCAAGCCCAGAAGCTCCCAAGGTTCACTCAAAACACTGTGGAACCATCTGCTAGGGTGGGGATTCGCTAGTCTTCACGGTTCCCAAATTCTGTTTTCCCAGTGATGTAAGGAGAAAGCAATGCTTTTCTCTTTTTTTCTCCTATTAAAATTTCACCAATATGCAGCTAGTTCTTCATAAAGGGGGTGACAAAGAACTCCTGGCAAACTCAGGGTAGCTTGTATAATTTAAATAACAACAATCTCCCATATAACATGAGGTAAAATTTGGAAGCAAAGCACAAAGTAAAGTTGATTCTTTGGCAAAGTCTCTTGGTCAAGAACCAATGAGCAGTCCAGATTCTGCCTTATTAAAACAACAGTATAAACTCCATCTAATACCACGTCAGTTAGTAATCCTGTCCTGGCAGTTTCCTTAATGCCTTGAGTATGGGCACTATTAGTTCCTGGTTCCAAATATTGGTTGCGGAGCTCAAAATGAAGTATGTATTATTGCTTTGTTGATAAGGTGGAATGTTCTAGAATTACCCAGCCAAAGACTCAGTACTGATAAAAAGGAATTAGACTTACTGCTTTAAGGAAAGATCAGGTCCCCACTGATGAAACAAAGAATAACAGCTCTATGTTTTCAGCATTTCCAAAATAACGCATCTGTCTATAGCCCTATCTGGATGAGGACCAACGGGTTCTGGGAAGAATATTAACCTGAATTTGTTGCAGTCTTGTTTCCCAAACTGCTTTATGAACACTTCCCCATATGTGCTGCCAAAGCTTTGCATTCAATGAATCACCCAAATCTTTTTGCCATATATCCTGTGTGGCTGTTGATGATGGGGCACCTGTTCCTGATATTTGAGGAGAAATGAGAACAATGCCTACATTGCCAGGAAAAATTGCCTCTAAGATAATCCTATTAGAATATTTGTACTGATTTTTTAAAATACTGAGTGTTATATTTTAGAGAATTATTGTTGCCCACAGTGGCTGGTAATTTCCTAGGAAGCATATCATCTATTTGATACCTGGCTATTATTTTGATTAAGGCAAAAAGTGCGCAAACCATTACCTAATAAACAGTCCGATCTTTGTTTCATGAGTTTTTGGCACTCTTTGTTGTTTTCACCATATCTTATGAAGACTTTAACATGAAAGAGTGGGGTTAAGAGCACAAGTTTTAGAGTCAAATATATTGAATTTTATTTTGAAGTTCTGGATAATTATATGAACAGAAAAAATATTTAACTTCTTAGAACCTCAGTTTCCCCATTTGTAGCATAGAGCATGACAGTTATCTCTACCTTCTCTGGCTACTATAGAAATAAAATAAGGTAATAGATGCTGTTTTTAGCTTAGTGCTTCTCACATGACTCATATAAGCTATTATTATATTAGTATTATGTTGTTATTTAGTTAATCACTATTGAAGAACCACTGCTCTTTGAGAAATTCAAGAAGGAAATGAGGCTGCAGGAACCAAACCAAACCAAACCAAACCAAAACAAAACAAACCAAAACAAACCAAAACAAAACAACTCCTCATTGAAAGCTTTAACAAGTGTGTTGTGCTCTGCCGACTAGAAGCGCTTCTCTGGGACATGAGGAAGGTCGTCAGTGTTACTAAAGGCTGCCAGAGTTTGTCTTGAACAGCAAGTTTTCAAGTCCTTTCCAGTTCCTGGGTGTGCTGCCTTCCCTCCTTCCTTTTAGGTGATCAGTACTTCTGCATGTTTTGCTTTGTCCCCATTTCAAGACAATTTAATTCTCTATTAACCAAGACAAACATTGATTATGCCAAATCATGAACTTTTCAGTCTACCTAATGCTCAGGTGCAGGGAGTAAAGATTTCCCAAAGAAGAGATCTGATAGAGAATTTGACCCAATCTGCTGTGACTGATCTTGGGGCTAAAGAAAGGGCCTACATGGCCCCTATTCCACTCTCAGCCCCTAAGTCTATACTTTTATGATTTTTTTTTTCACTTCAAGTCTGTGATTTCCCTAATCAATGACTGTATCCTTCCAACACCCCTGAAGGCACACTTAGGATCTGATACGGTGAGAATGTTTGTATCTCTCCCAAATTCCTAGATGGAAACTTTTCCCCTAACATGATGGTATTAAGAAGTAGGGTCTTTTGGAGGTGATTTGAGCATGAAGGAAGAGAGCCCATGAATGGATTGGTACCCTTGTAAAAGACCCACAGGCCGGAGACTTAGCTCAGGTCTTCCACCATGAGAAGAAGCAGGGAGCAGACACTGTGTTTCTCAGCCTCCAGAACCGTGAGAAATTAATTTCTGTTTTTGTATAAGCAGCATACCTTACAGTATTTCGTATGGGAACCCCAGTGGGTTAAGACTGTATTCTTAAATCGAACCACCAGTTCTACTGTGTACATCTAGGATTTTCTCAATCAATCACAGAAACTGCTATTATGAATAATGTTATCCCTCTAAAAGTTTTAATGTTAAAAATCCTGTTCTTCCATGAATAACTCCAGTATTTCCATAATTAATGTACACAGGTTAGCAACAAATCCAACAGCAAATTCCTCAGCCCTACCAGAACTTTCAGTCCATTGACCTTCACAGTTTTTGCATTGCCCATCACCTCCCTTTCCCTGTTGTTTTCACCCTTACCCACTTTCAGATTGCATTTTCTGCTGATAACTGCAACAGTCTTCTCGTGACCACCTTGTCTGGTTGGAATAGCACACAGACCTAACCTGTAGAATATGGTGGGAGGAAAAGTGACAACTTTGCTGACTGCCTCTTTCAAATTTCTGGCCACAGACATTAGTCTCAGCTTCACAGAGTCCTCTGATCATGAGAACCAGCCTCTGGGCTTTTCTGATGTCAGCTCCATTCTTCTCACTCAACATCAGCCCAAGGAACTCCTGAGTATTCCTCGAACATCACAAGAATTTTCTTCTTTCTGGGAATTTTGCTGCTATTTCTTCTATCTGGAAACGTCTTAGTCAAACCCCTCCCCCATTTTATTTATGTCCCTTTCTAAGTGCCAGAGAATTCTAGTTTGACTAAACCATCTCACATAATCACTCCTGGCCACTTGATATTCCTTTACTCTGCATTTTAAAATCTACTTTACATTTTTTCTTATCTCTCTTGCCCTGGTAGAAAGTGTTCTGTGAAAATGATGCTGTATTTTGCTCATTGCTATTCTTCCACTCTGTGTGTGGTATACACTACATATTAAAAATATTTGATGAAAACATAGATGACTGAATGACTTTCCTGGCGTCATGGCAGATAAAGTCATGACATTCATACATCTACCATGTAGATCTCTGGTGGATGTACACGTGATTACTATTTGCAAGAGAAACCTGTTGAGAACTGTAGGGTGCTTAACTCACTTCCGCAGTCCTTTCACATATAAAATGGGAAACCAACATCATCTGCTTGTATCTTACGCACAGGTATGAAAGGAAGCCTGAGAACATATTTGAGACAGTATGAGAAAAGCAAATACTACATTTTTCAAACTCTTTTTTTAATACTTCAACTAACCTACGGGCTTAGTTATTCTGATATTTCTTTAGTTCTTTTACTTTTCCTAATCCTTTTGCTTTCTCCCAGAAATAATCCCTAACACCTTGTTGTGTATCTTCTCCTGTTTTCTGTATAGTCACATAGAAAAATCTGGATGTAAAAGCATCATGTCATTTATATCATGCTCAAAGAATTATTCTGTGGTCACTTTCTTCCACTCAATATGTAAGGTGACTTCTTACATCATTTCATATATAGATAGATGGTAGATAGGTATAGGCGTCTGCTTCATTGGGTGTAATAGCTGTGAGTATAGTATTTTATAGAGTGGATATATCATAACGTATTTACCTATTTATTCTCCTACTGCAGTTTTACTGTCTAGAGAACAACAGACAAATTTTTCAGTTGAGGATATTTACTCTCTTGCTTACATGTCTGCTCTTTCTCTGAGACTAACTACATAGGAACAAGGAACAGTAGTGAAGGACGAGAGCCCTTGCTTTTACTTGGCGGGCTCTTCTGACATGGAGCTAGCTAAGCTTTGGTTCTTTTCTTAAGGAGCTCACATTCCCTTAAGGAAGGAAGCACTTAAGCAAATAATTACAATAAAAGTGATAAGTGCTGTGATGAAATTCCATTCCAAAAGCTCTTGTATCCCAGTGGAGAAAGACATTTTATCTGCTTTGTTAGATTTGAGAAATTTTCAGAAAAATGACATTTGGTCTGTGGATGATGGATAATGACGTGGGGTGGGATGAAAAGGAAAAGGCACTGGGACACATGGGAGTATACAAGGAAAGGAAAATAACTCACTGGTATTCACAATTTGAGCACATGATTAAGGAGTTACTGGGGCTCTTCCTTGTGGGCCATTGAGGACAACTATAAGAAGTGACAAAGAGGGAAAGGGAAGGGGGGAGGGAGGGAGTAGGACACAGAGAGAGAGAGAGAGGGAGAGAGAGAGGAGAATGCAGAGTACAGTGGGCTCAAACAGGAAAGACTAAATGAGAGGGTAACCTGTGCACTTAGGGCCCGAGCTGGGAGAAGAGTCTTATACTGAGGTCCTTTTGAGGATGAAGAGGGTATTTTATCCTACAGAAGAAAGACAGTGTTTCGTTCGTGTTGTGTATCTCATTATGTCTAGCCGAGGTGTTTTTAAGTATCCAGAAAGTGAAATGTGTAGAGTAACCAAGAGACAGAAACCAGGAAATCTTTCAATCTGAGGAACATAGAAAATAAGCAATCATTACATCATAACCTTTCTTTTCATGAAATTGTCTTTTGAAGATGTTATGATATTAACCAATCTTTTCATAATGTATAAATATAATAATATGAAACAAAAGCAAAACAAAAACAGTGTCCCCTAATTTTCCCAATGATCAGCCTTTGACAAATTTTTTTTTTTTTTTGTGGGTACTGGGGGTCAAACTCAGGACCTCGCGTGCCAGCAAGGGCTTGTGCCACTGAGCGATATCACCAGCCCTTTTTTCCTTTATGTGGGTGCTGGGAGTCAAACTCAGGACCTCGCGCTTGCCAGGCAGGCGCTTATGCCGCTGAGCTATCTCACCGGCCTGACAAATATTTTTTTACAGCACCTTTCTTTGTTCCCACCTTCTGTGCCAGAGCAGCAGACACTGTTTTTACTTTTACTCTTATGACTGCACACAGGAGGATGCCACTCAGTAAACGGTTGTCTCTACAGACGGCTGAGTAATGGAGAGCAGTAATAACAGCCCAGCGCTGTCTTTTTTCTGCTTGCACCCAGGAAGGATTATCTTAGCAACTGCTCTGTTGACAATGAAGCAAAGGATAATGGTATAAGAATTTAATAAGCAGAGAAAAAATCAGTCACCATCTCTTTCATAAAGAGTCCTCTTAACTAAGAAAGGAGACTCCGCTTGTTATAAATGTTTTAAGTTATTCTGAAAGTTTCTGCTTCTTCCCAGATAGCTGTATTTATTAGTAATTACATTTCCAACTCCTCTTTCATATAAACAGTACAGAGAATAGAAGTAACAGGACTATAATTTAGCTGGGACTGAATAAGTGTGAATACCTCAGCTTGGTTTGTGCAGGACTTCCCAGGTTTAGCATAATGAATCCTGTGCCCATAAAACCTTTCAGTAGGTGACAAACTGGGATGGTTGGTTGCCCTAACCTGGATGGTTTTTACATCTACCTAGGAATAAGCTCTTCATGAAGACTTAAACAAAATTACAATTTAAATCTCTCTCCTCACTAAAAACTACTTAAGTAACTTAAATGGATACCTGTACAAGAACACTTTGAGCAATGTTCGTATTTTACTTCCAATTGTAACTAGAAAAAGAAACTGAAGTTTAGGGACATTAGGTATTTTTACCCAAAGCACAGTTAATAATAACTAAATGCAAGTTTTGAATCCAGTCAGACTAACTCTATTTGTTCTGCTATTATGATGCACTGCCTCTCTGTTAGCAGGGTCCTTTTCGACGAGAACCATCGCAGGCAAGTCATACCCATAGTCACTGTAATGTGTACTTTTAACCCTGCCTTCCTGGGAAAAGCTGATTTCACCAGGGACGAGGGCCTGACCCAGAAACCGGTGGTCTTATAGGAATTTTGGTATGGGAGTTCTCCGCTAATCATTGACTGTTTCCTTACTTTCCTGTGTATCTTTGCACCTGAGGCAAACTGCATATAGTATTCTTCCTCACACTACCCAAGAGCTCATTTATGGGACTAGAATAGAATCAGCATGATTCACTCTAATAGTATTCATAGCCCCCTCCACTGCCTCTTTAACAAGCCCAAATGAGCATTCCACACTCACTGTGGTTTTGATTATTCTACTTGTGTTCAGTCCCACTGACCCACATAGACTGCTAGCAGCATCCGCATCACATGGTTCATTATGTAATTGAATTTAGTGTTCATGATATTCGGAGCCAGGAAAATAATATTCCTTGTGGTGAGCCAGATGAAGCTATTCTTCTAGTACAAAGTGGGGAAATTGATGAATCTGAAGACAGGACTTTTAAAAAAATTTTTTTGATTAGGAAAGATCATTGGCTTCTTGGGGACATGGCCTTGAGCCAGGAATTACTGCTGTGAATATTTGAAAGGATGAAGACGCTTGGATGAGGAATTCAATAGTGTTTGCAATGTGTCCTCCACTGGCTCACAGAATAGTTCTGGTTCCAGAAGAAGAAAAATGATAATTTAAAAAATATAATCTCTAAGACGCAGGAAAATACATTATACATTAGCAGTGTGTGTGCCATATCACAGGGGCTGGGGCATCTAATTCTGGGCTCCTTAAAAGCAAGAAACATCAGGACCATTAGAGAGAGACTCAGCAGTGGTAGCACGAGGGAAAACGACAGGGCATACTTTTAGTTTGGGCTGACGGATCTCTAAGAGAACTAGGCAAGCGGCTTACATAAAAGCTAAATAGTAATTTTTTTCTGTGAATAGAATATCAAAATAAGGATAGGTAGTTTGTTCGAGCAACGACTAATGAAATTCCATTAAAGCAAGATGTGCTCCCTCCGTTTTACAAAGAGTCATAAATCTAAAATAAGAATCTCTGTAGTGGATATGGATTCAGACATTGCAAGAGAATTGGATACAAAGGGATTCTTTGGAAGAACATGAACCACAAAATGTAAACTTGGAAAATATTCTGAACCTTCATAAAGTGAATAGAACAAAGTTTTAAGCTTTAAATGAAATTGACAATTAAATTTCCACTGGGCCATGTTCATGTAAGGAAAATCAGCATGGACGATGGTAAGCAAAGTGACTGAACATCGCATATGATGTTACAGAAAGAGGTCATAATGAGGCACGGTGTGAATGCACAGTGGAAACCACTTTTTATAAGAGTGGTAAATTGCACTTTGTTGGACAGAGCAAAACGTAAAATAAATCCCCTTGTTAAACTCCTTTAAACTAATAAACAGGATGTGTAGTGCATGGTACTGTGAAAGCAGGCAAGTATCCAGTGAAAATAGAGGAGAGGAAATACTGCCCACAAGAAATGAAACACAAGCATCTGGTTTGTTGGAAGTACTGTGTTACTCATATCTGAACCTAATCTGTAATGGCCAATATTGAGTATTTTCTATCATTATACCAGTGACACACGAAACACAGTAAATGAAGTGCTTAGAAAACTTGGGGAGAATTAATACACCTGAGAAATAAGTTCTCATACGAAAGGTGTGTGTGATAGTCTGAAAGAAAATAGATACGATAATATACCAACCACAAATCCTTTAATGCTTTCTGTTCCTTAAAAGCATCCTTATTAAGAGTTTTACTTTTTAAAAAACAGTCTCAGTTCCTGGGAAAATTTTTAAATGTAATAAATCAAAATTATTTAGAGTATTGAACAATATAAGCTTATTTTAAAAAAATTATTTATAGAATAGTTTCAGTCCTCCATTTCATTTTAAGCATCTGAAATAAACCGTAAATAAATCCCTTCAGCATTTTTGGTTTTCATTTTAAGAAATGATGCATACTTTATTTATGACTTATGGCATCTTCAGTGTTAAGAAGATGCTTTTTGGGAAAGCTTTCAGGGGAGTTTCAATGCTAGTTTGCAAAACATGATAAGAAACAGGGACACATGGGAGTTTAGCAAATATATTGTTCATTCATTTGATAGTGTACAAACTTTTGGATTCAGGAACATCATCACAATAAAATAGCTTAATTATGTCTAGGAGATATCTGCACTCCTATATTCACTGCAGCACTGTTCACAACAGCTAAGAAATGGAAACGACCTAAGAGTCCATAAACTGTTGGATGGGTAAAGACAGCATGGTACACATACACCATGGAGTACTATTTAGCCATGAGAAAATGAAATTCTGTCTTTGTGGCCCCTTGGGTGGAACTGGAGAACATTATGTTAAGTGAAGCAAGCCAGGCACAGAAAAACAACATGATATCACTCATATATGAATCTAAAAATGTTGACTTCATAGAAATAGAGAGTAGAAAGTTGGCTACCAGAGGCAGGGGAGAATAGGATGGAAGGAAAATGGGAAAAAACGATCAATATGTATTGTTTTAATCACTTCATTACTATAACAAAATAACTGAGATAATCAACTTGAAAAGTGGAAAGGTTTACTTTGGCTCACACTTTTGGAGGTTTCAGTCCATGGTCAGGTGTTCCCATTACTTTTGTGCCTGTGGCGAGGCAGTGCACATGGTGGGGGTACATGGTGGAGCAGCACACAGAGCTGCTCTCCTCATGGTGGCTGAGAAGAAAAGAGAGATAAAGAGGAAGGATTGAGTACTATGATTCCCTTCAAGGGCCTGTCCCAGTGACCTAACTTCCCTCCTCTAGGTGCCATCTGTTTAAGGTTTTACCACCTCCCAGTGCCACCATGGGCTGAAAAGAAATCTTTGACATATAGACCCTTCGGTTATACTCAAGATCCAAGCTGCAGCAGATACTAAGTTATAGTCAGAACCAAGAAGTTCAGGTATGCTCTTCTATGGTAGGATGACTATAGTTAACAACAATATTGTACTATACATTTCAGAAAACTAGAAGAAATGACTTTGAAAGTTTCTGCCATAAGGAATGATAAAAATTTGAGAAGATGTGTTAACCTGATTGAAATTTTTTAAAAAAAAAAAGAAGAAAACTGGATAGACTAAGTTACAGGAAATACTTAGTCAAATCTTCCTTGGTCAAAAAGATGATTAAAAATCCTACTTTCTGACCATGGTGAAAACCCAATTAAAAGCAGGAGAAAGAAAAAGGTTGAATATATCAGAGCTTAGAGCCTGGAACCCCATTTATCAGCGAGGTCTTTGATAAGCTACTTAACTTCTAAACCCGTTTCTTCCCATGTAAAATGGAGATAATGCCCCCGAGCTTTCACGTTTGTAGTGGTTTGTTGTGCTAGTCGATAAGCTGGCCCCTGATGGGGTTCTGGAAGGTCTGGCAATCACAACCGCCAGTTGGCTCTGGGGGACCACAATCCATATCACTATGTAAACTGTGCTCTTTGTGTTCCTTAGTGTTCATTACATCCCTGGGGACCTGTCAGGCTTCAGCTTGTGCTTCTCCTGTTTATCTAGCTTTCCTACGCTTATTCACTGCCTTTGTTAAACACGGGAGGAAGACTGTGATTTCAGGACCCAGATCCATGTCTGCAAACAAACCATTCTCTACTCTCAATCCAGCTTTAGGCCTCATCTCCATGTCCTATGCACTCACGGGATAGGCGTCCTAAACAATGAGTTGTGGGATAACCACGTGGGAGGGACAGCAAGGAATCAGTGGTACCTTTCAACCTGTGCTCAGAGGTACCAATGCATTAATTTATTCATCCAATAAATATGTATTGGCTTCTTATTTTATTTTCATCATGCTAAATGTTAGAACTTCAGAAAAGAAGAAAAGTATAGCCTTTGTGGGCACAGAGCTTATAATGTGGTGGAGAAAAGACTTTAAGGGAAAAAAAATCATCCAAATACAGTGTAGCTCAAGAAAAATGTTGATAGGAAACATGTTACTCTTTGGAAGGTAACTGTTGATGTTGAGGAAAGTTTCTTAATGATTTTTATGAGTGTCAGAGAGGATGTACATAACATGGCTGAGATAAACTACATAGACCCTAAATTTTATTTTTTTTTTAACAGAAAGCTGAGGCCAGATGGAGCCCTCTCTCCTGCTGGGAGAAGAGGTAAGGAAGAAGGAGGAGAAGGAGGAGCAGGAGGGAGGGCCCCAGTGGCTGCAGCGCGTTTATTTATACACTTGGGAGGTTGAATGTCACGTGAAACCTCTCCGCCTAATAGTTTATCCATCTGGCTTGCCTCAGGCGCTCTGCGTTCTTGAGTCTAGAGCACCGTATTCATGTGACTTGCCTCAGGCCCTCCGTGTTCTTGAGGCTGGTCTTGCTCTGGCCGGCACGTGTGATCCATCTCCAGCTTCAGCCGCTCCCCGCATCTCCCCCTTTCCTGTTTTATAGTTACAAGCGATGGATACACCCTAAATTAGAAACAAATTGACATATTAAAGTCAGAAAAATTTTGCATTTATGGGACGGATTAGAAAACAGCAGTTTAGGCACTTGAGAGTGAAGCAGAGAGAGAGAGATACGTTCAATAATAGTGTGCTGGGGAAAAATTAACTAGTCCGAAATTATACAGCACATCAGACAAAATGCTGGGAGAGGATCGTATCATTGCAGCATGAACTTACTGTTTCAAATCATGGTCTAAGTATAGTTAAGAGTCTTCAGATGACTCATGATATCATCTTAGTATGATCCGTTTTGGTTAACTATTTGAACTTTATTTCAGCCTTAATGCATATTACTTTCTTTCCTATTTGGTAGTCAGTTATCACTGAGAGGTTTCATTCAGCTTTCTCTGGAAAGACCTGTCCCTCTGAGTCGTCACTTTCATGGACACAACTTTCATTTGTTCTCTAGTATACCAAGGGATGGTACCTTCTCTTTGGGTATTTGGACTTTGCTTATGTTGAATGCCAGTCCTGGTACCTTTCATAAGTGTGTACCTCTGTGGTTTTAATGAAACCATTCCTTTATTCACCTAGGAAAGAGCCTATCTTTCTTGATTCACCCTTACATGACTGTCCCCTACCCCATGATCTTTTAGTCTGGCTCAATAATTCTTATTTAAGGTCTTACTAATTGAGGAAATTAAATTTTTCTGTTATCAGGGTGGCATTACTTATACATAATTACTGTGAATACATAAGAAATGAAATGTTAGTCTTTGGCACTTTCAGTATTTCCGAACATTTGTGCCAAAGGCTAGCATGCCCAGATTTTAGAGTCTAGAAGATTATTCTAAGAGATTTGTCACTTATCCTTCAACTTCTGAGATGACACTGAAAATTTCAAACATGGCAAACTTAAATGAATGTATTACAGGGAGGAAAGAATGTCAGTAAGAAACATCGTGGTGCTTAGTTAGAAGGCAGTTTCCACAGATCTTGAAGTCTGTGTCTTCAATTTGCAACGTTTCTGCTAGTGTCTTGAACTGGGATAGTGCAGAGAAGTTGAAGGATTTGAAGTATGACAGAAGGATTTAAAGCATAATTTGAAATTGGAAGCTGGGCATGGTGGTACATGCCTGTAATCCCAGCACTCGGGAGGCTGAGTCAGGAGGATCCTTGCTAGTTTGAGGCCAGCATGGGCTACAAAGTGAATTCAAGGCCAGCCTGAACTGCAGAGTGAGATCTTCTCTCAAAAAGACCAAAAAAAAAAAAAAAAAAAAAAAGATAATAATAATTTGAAATTGGAATCATCAAGTATTGGTGACTCTGAAAAGTAAGGGAAAAATTATGTGGCAAAGGATGATATCCAGGTTTCTAGCAAGAGAGGCTGGGTGGAGTACCAAGAATAAAAGAAACCAAATGGCTAAATACATAAATACATTTCTAAAATTTTTGATGTCAAGAACGCTTCTTGATTGTTGGTAGGAGTATAAACTGATACAAGCACTATGGAAATCAGTATGGAGATTCCTCAAGAAAATTAAAATAGAAATTTCATTTGACCCAGCTATTCCCCTTCTAGGTATCTTCCCAAAAGATTTAAAGGCATCATACCACAGAGATGTATACATACACATGTTTATAGCAGCACAATTCATTATAGCTAAATCTTGGAAATAGCCTATATGTCTATCGACAGATGGATAGGAAAATGTGGTATTTATACACAAAGGAGTACTACTTTGCTGTGAAGAAGGATAAACTTGAGTCCTTTGTAGAAAAATGGATGTATTTTCAGACCATAATGCTAAGTAAAATAAATCAGACACACAAAATTAATTATTGCATGGTTTCTTTTATGTGAAAAACTCAATATATAAAGTGCAAAATAAAATACAAATAATAGGAAAAAAGAAAGGGGAAAAAAAAGTCATTGTAAACCAGCATTGTCAATGTGTCTAAAAGTGTACCTTGATTTAGTATAATTGTCATATTTTTTTGTGTGTGTGGGTGTGGGTACCGGGGGGTCGACCTCAGGACCTCGCACGCCAACAGGCACCTGTGCCACTGAGCGATATCACCGGCCCCTTTTCCGTATGTGGGATCCGGGAGTCGAACTTGGGCCCTCGCGCTTGCAAGGCAGGCGCTTACACCGCTGAGCCATCTCACCGGCCCCTGTCATATGTTTTTATATGTTTTTGGCCAGTAGTCTGTCTGTTAATCTTTATGTATGATAATTAACTTCACAGTGACTTATAAATAAATAATCCTGATACTGGCAAAATAAAAAGTGGGTGCAGGGAAGGGGAGAAAAATAATTGAGATATGCTATGCACATGTACTAATTCCCTATGATGTAATCATGTAATCATTATATACCACAAACATGTACTAATAAAAATTAAAAATTAAAAAAATAAAATTTAATGTCTTATATGGACAGTGTTCTTAATCTCATTTTACTTTACATAAAAAGACAAAAATCTCACAGATTCAAAGTACATTATCTTTACTGACCCCTGGTGTTAGTTAGGTTCTTTAGTTGCAAATAACAGAAACCACTGATAATACTTCAATTTTGGTTGTAAGAATTTACATGGAAATGAGGAACATGGGCTCCTTGGTCATGGTGGCCAGGCCCCGCAGAGGTTGAGTGAAATCTGCTCATACACAAAGAAGCACTGGCATCAGAGAAGATTAAAGAAGGGGAAGGTTATTCAGGGGTCCAGAGCTGCTTTTTCCACAGGTTGTTGGTGCTGTTTTGTTGTTGCCATGTTATCTTGGCCTTCTCAGCAGTAGATCAGCTGTCCCTTTTTTCTCCTCATTGTGCATATCTTTTCTCTTTAGTTTGTTACCTGGCCCTTGAGTTCCATCTACTCACTTACTCTTTCTCTGGGCTGCCAGTTCTAATTCCTGAGATAAATTCACAGGGAGCGCCGTTGAGGGAAGCTGGAATTCCAGGCTACCTCACCGGCAGTGCCTCTGCCTGTGGATTGGTTTTCTCTCTGAGACTCAGCCTCCCTGGTCCAGCTATTTTTACCAGAGTCTGTGTACACAGAACACAGCTGCTTTCATCCAAGGGATTTTATGAAATGCTTCCTTTGGCTGGGAATGTGGAGGCGGCAATCTCTCTCAAAAGAAATCCATAGGTCATGGAGATAGAAGATTCTGCTGTAGCATCTTCTAATTTTGTGCATTTTCTTTTAAATTTTATGTTTCAAATATTTTTGCCTCTGAGGGAAGAGTAAGTAAACTCAGGCTGGTCCCAAAGTAGCTGGCCACTTCAAAATGCTGACGTAGAAAAGAGCACAAAGTAAATTTAAGATTAGGATGAGATATGAGTGGAGCTGCAAACAAATGGCGCTAAGAATCTCCCACTGCTGGGACACAGAGGTGTCCCTGTGAAGTTCTGAGAGACTTGTCTCACTGGTCTCTTTTGTGCTTCCAGTCACCTTAATCTATCATCACATTTCAGGAAATTAAAAAAAAAAAGGGGAATAGCAGTTATTTCCTGCCTTTCTCTTTTGGTTTGAAAAGCATGAAGTGTCCTGGTGAGCTCAGCATTCTCCACTGATGACGACAAAGCTTTCCAACAGTTCATAATTTCAGTAAAATGACTTGAGTCAAAGGCTACAGTTATTATAAATGGGTTGGAAGGGACACATTTCAAAAATATCCCCCCTTCTTTTCTGTTTTCAATGCCCCCATTTTTGGACATCTTGAGCTCTTTGCATGTAAATCTGTGTGGGTGGATGTGATGAGAGGCAGTTGAATAAATTTCCCTTAGAACCTCTAAGCTCTCTGAGAGGGTATGGAGGGCAGGAATTGAACAAATGGCTCAGAGTTAAAGAGACATCTCCGAGTGACGATTTTAATTGCCTGGGTTCCCCTCCTCCAATACAAAAGTACATGTCTTTTAAAAAAGATTTGGAGAGCCTGATTAGATTTCATGAGAAATCACAGCCTTCTGCTTGTTATAATCTATGGGTGCAATCATTCAATTGTAGATTTATTCTTTTGGTTACTTATAGAAACATTTATATTTGGAAAATATTTGCTTACTTTTGGAAACATTTAGGATACTTTGGGATACCTAGAGTTACAGTATTTAGAGCCTCATCATTAGGCTATAGGGCTTTGCATCTGTTTTTGAGTCAATATATTATGTGTGTAATTGGGAATTTATTTCATGCCCTAGAAAACAGTGAAATTAATGCTGGATTCCAACTCTAAGCAGACATTCAAAATGAGAAAGGAAGGGGTAGATTGGACTCCAAACTCAGACCATAAATACAACTCAGCAAATTGGTCCTATCTCGCAAATTCCAGGCTTGAAAAAGAAATTAAGCCTGACCTAAAAGAAATGGTGGAGGTTGGTAAAGTTTTATTCTATGAAGACTGAAAAAATATATTCAATATATTTTATTAAAACTTGTTTTACAGTTAATTTCTCTTCTATTTACTGCTTTCTCTACATTCTTTATTTCCAAACACTTTTCTCACTGCTATCACATAAATCAGTTTTAGTAGTTTAAAGCTGTGTTGGTATTCCATTTACTTTACATAGAGATGAATTTGATTATACATGACTCCTATTCATACACAGTGGTTGTTTATTCATTGTATATACATGAGCAGCGCTAAAACAAGTGTTTAGATTTTGAAGACAATGCTAAAAACAAGTACACACCATAACAGTTTTATTCTGTAGTATGAAAAATGTAAGAATACTAGTAGATATATTTCTGAGGTCAGGAAATAGAACTGTAAAATATATTTACTTGGGTTTTTGCTGTTGCCTGAAATAATTTATAGTCTAATTTTTTCTTAAAATTCAAGATTCTTAAAGGGAAAAGTGATGCCAAAAACTAAGCTGAATATGGGGATAATGGAATAAGTGAGAAAAGTAATATGAGGTCACATTCCTTAGGAACTGGTGTAATTTTTTGAGAATACTAAATTCAGATATTTGTTTTTTTATTTACTATTTTTTGGTTTTTCATCTAAATAATATAATATTCCACTGATAAGAGAGAAGCAAAACAGTACCTGTTTCCTATGGAAATTGAAAGTGAATTTCCTTCTTTTTGTTGAGAGAGTTTAAAATTTGCCAAAGTATATAAAAATTGACTTTCAACCTTATCATGTATTAAATTTTAAAATAACAGTTCTCAATATTTAAGTTTCCTTCCATAGAAAAACCTAGGGGGATTCTGGTGCTTCAAATAACATTTAAAACCCCAGATGGAACGGCTTTGTGGATTCGGCATCTGCTTCACATTGTGAAAGTATTTTGGATTCTGATATCATTAGAATTAGATGGTTGGTATGTTTTTAAAATTCCATCACAGATTAATTCTCTTCACTTTTAAGATAAAGATATCTAAACAATCTAAACGCAAAATTATGAAGATATTGAGTGGCCAATTTACCATATATGTATAGGTTTAGATTCTCTTTCTCTCCCTTTCCTCCCTCCCCACCGCTCTTTTACTTTTTATAGTTGAGTATTTTTCTATAAAGTACAAATATATAACATAAAATTAGAGGGGTATTTTCTCTTCATTTATTATTTCTGTTTCGAGGTCACTTACTATCATTGACTTTCATTATGTAAATAAAATAAAATCATGACGAATAAAATAGACACCTTTTTCTTTTGGTAAGAAGATTTTTTTCATTTGAAATATAGTCTGACCATCTTGAGTGCAGCCAAGTGGAGGAGGAGCTGGTTTGTCAGGGGCGGTAACTTCCCCAATGGCGCGGGAAGAAGAATACGCATATCGTGATGACTGTGTGCTCCGAAACCCACCTGCAAGGAAAGGCAGGACAGCAGCGGACCTTCAGAGAAGGTCTGGCTCCCCATACCTACCTGCCTTGGCCACACCTCCTGCTGTCCCCAGTTCCAAACAAAGGTGTGTGGAAGTTTGTTCTACCCATGGAGACTCCAGAAGCCAGTATGACAACACTTTCTTGAGACTATTTTTGGAATAAAGAATCAGAAAAGACAGGAAGGAAGGGCAAGGTGACCAACAGACCTCACCAATGCAGGCTGGGCAGAGCTGCCCCAGAGTTACTGCGTCACAGTCCTCCTTCCTTGTCAGACTCTGAACTTTAATTATTGGAACCAATGACTTTACACAGGTCTTCTTGGTTCTATAAAGAAAGAGACCATCTTTTTTCCAAATTGGACTCTCTAAAATCAGAGAAGTGACAGCACATAGCACTGTTCAAATAAGGCTCTCTGTCGGCAGAGGCCGGAAGGGGATGACTGAGGTGAGCCTGAGTTTTTCATACCCCTCCCACCCAGAGGCAGAGTGGGCACGGGACTCAGGTGGACTAACCAACAATGCCATCTCTATGCCCAAGATGCTGCATTTTAAGACGAGGATATGGCTCCATGCAGACATTAAGAATCCTCCCCAAAATTTGTTACATGAGAACTAGAGATCCAAAGTACCTCTTTTTTTGTGGCATTGAAAATTTTAAGACTGACATAAAACATAAACAGGAAATATAGGTGTCCATCTTGTTAATTAATGAAAAGCCTGCTTTCTGTCAGAGGGAATAACCTGCAAACAGGAACTAGATTGAGGCAATGTTTCTCTCCCTGGACTTGCTGTACTTGAAGTTAGTATATACTGAAGGTTTAGTTACATTAGCAAAAAGTTGTTCTATTTCTGAAAAATACAACTTGAAATTTCTGTCTCTTATAACTGAAAACAAAGAATAACGGGAAATACATATAAAGAGACAGAAGAGAGAGAGAGAGATTGATTTATATGCTCATTTTAATGCTTTTCACATTGTAGATATCTGCACTTAATTGACAATTGCAGAGCAGGTCAAATCATTGGAGATCAAAATGAGTTATTTTTAATGGTCAGCTGCTTTTTATTATTGTGTCTGGGGTAGCGATGCTATTAATCGCTGTGGCTTACTACTTAGAGAAACATAATATCTTTAAAAACGTGATTCTAGGATTCTTTGGGCAACAGGGCAGACAATGGTACTCAGAGAGGCGTACGAGCTGTTGAGACTAGTGGGCAGCCTCCTGAAAATATAGAAATAAATGGGAAAACAGGCAAGCTGAGGCTCTGACGAGATGGCTTTAATCATTCTAATGATATCTTTCATTTTCATTGTGTTAATTTTCTACTTTTCTTTAGCTGTCATCTTTTTTTCCTTGAACAGTTGTTAGTAACTACTGGGTACTTCTACAGGAAAAATGACTTTGAAGGTTAGCTAACAATGATTTTAGTTTTTGTTTCAAGTAATTCTTTCCTAGGAAGGGAAAAGATTGAAAATTGTTAGCTAAGTGAACATAAGTCGGTGTTTCTCTCTCTTCCCTGAGTCCACTCCATTATAACGTGCAGTTAGAGCCGAATGTGTAATGACTGACGGCCTGGCAGAGACTCGAGCGACCTGAAGAGTACGTCCTGGTAACAGCCAGTTAGCCTGGAGCAGACCCGAAGTTTATTGTCTTTGCAGTTTCCTGGCCTCTGTCAGTAAGGGGAGTCACAACTCTCACCAGACTTTCAGTAGACTATTCATGAATTGCAAGCTTACTGGCATGTCATAGCAAGAGGCATTATTTCATGTAAGTCAATGGCCAGGGCTGAGATGCACTGGTAGTGCGATCAGAAGTCATCATTCTGTGGTTCTGTTATGTTAAGAAACAGAGCGCATGTGTGCTTGTGTTTGTCATTACATTTTGACACACGAACAGGCACAGGGAATGTGTTTATAAACTTTGCTGTGAATCCTGAGGTAGCCAGCGTATCTGAGGAGGCCGCTGGGGAAGCCGAGGCCCAGGGTCTGAAGGGCAAGCTCATCCGGGGCTCGCCATCTGACGTGTGCTCTGTTATGGGAAGATCACTCTGAGCGGGAAATGTTATCTCGTTCCAACCCACGTTCGTTTCATTTTCTTTAACCACCACTGCCAGAGAGAGGTCTCTTGCTACTAGGCTCTTTTCCTCTGCTAGACTTTGCGGGGAACACTTTGGCACATTGGGTTTCTGCTGCTCTTCGCTACTATGGTCTTCCAGGTTTTAAAACACTCTACTTTTTTTTTTTTGTGGGTACCAGGAATCGAACTCAGGACTTCGTGCGCCAGCAGGCACCTGTGCCGCTGAGGGATAGCACCGGCCCTTTTTTTGTATGTGGGCACCGGGAGTCGAACTCAGGACCTCGCACTTGCCAGGCAGGCGCTTATGCTGCTGAGCTATCACCGGCCCTCTCTACTTTTCTTAGCAACAGAATCAGGTTTAGGCTGCCTGAAGCTGTGTGAGTGTGAAACAGAGGGCAGAGACTAAGACATTTCATGCTTTGGATTCACTTTTTAGTACTTAGGAGGCCTTGTGATACAATTTAGAAGTCTAGAAAACAGTCCCTTAGAATCCTAGAATTCTTGTGATTTGCCCCTCGTAATCATTTAGGGTCTATTGTTCCGGGGCTTGGCAGACTTATTTGTCAAATGTACAATTTTCACCTGAAATTGATTTAGACAGTACTTCATTACATCATCGGTAAAGTTCAGAGGAAGATATGGTGAATGGAGAGAAAAAACATTGCAGAATTAGTTACTGACAATGAGAAATTTTACACCCCTGATTCATCAGTAGTACTTCAGGCTCCCTCATCACCTCAAAGCCTGGAAGGCCCTATGATTCCCCTTAATCAAATGGTGCTATTACCTGATCAGTTCTACAGCCCGTATCGCATGCTTCACAGCAGAGAGAACATTTCCAATTCTTTTGTATGGCTAAGGTGGTTGCTCTGGTATAGTAACAAAATATTTGTAGGCTTACGTTTCTGTAAATAAGGAGTTAGTAAAGTCTGCGTTCACAGCATGTTGATCTTCACCTTTGATCTTTTGACTGTGTCTGTGTTTTTCAGTAAACAAGAAGACTATTTTGTTTTTGAGGCTCCCTAAAGAATTTCCTGACCTTCTGTCTACCACAGAGGGAGGGAGGGTTAGCCTAGAAATGCAAGGAGTTTAGGTGTAAGGCAACTTTAACAAAGCCCATCACTAGAAATAAAAGGTCTATTTTGTGTTTTCTTTTTCTTTTATTTTTTCCTCCATCAAAGACAATGATTCCTAACCCAAGTACTTTTCATTTAATCCCTGAGGACACCCAGCCTCTCTGAAGCTCATCATGATTTACATCTATGACTCATATGAAAAGTAGTGGGTATTTCTTTGATTTCCTGCATCAGAATTTATCCAGGGTCATCCTCTCTTATCTTCAAAGTTGGTGTGATTCATCACCCCATTAAAGATAACATCAACAAAATATAACCCAAATACCAATGTAAAAAATTTGAAGATGAAGCTCTTTATAAGATGCCCAAATAATGCAAAAATTTACCTATTTGAAAATAAGAATTATGTTAAAATGAATAAGTATAAAATTTAGAAAGCTGAGAAATAATAAAAATGTATGGCAAAGATAAAAAGATGAATGAATAAAATTAAATGTTGAAATTGATCAAGTAGGTCAAGTGTGGTGACACATGCCTATAATCCCAGCACTCAGGAGGCTGAGGCAGGAGGATCATCATGAGTTTGAGGCCAGCCTGGGCTACATAGTGATTTGAGGCTGACCTGAACTACACAGAGAGACCTTGTCTTAAAAAAAAAAAAAAAAAAAAAAAAAAAAAAAGAAATTAGTCAGGTAGACAGTATTAAAAATTAGTTAACAAAAACAATCTGTTTTTATGTATGCTACAGTAAAATGAAATAGAAATCTAGAAAAATAAGAAAGCTCGCTAGCAACATCACAATCTCCTATAGTACTGGAGGTACTCAGTGATATGAGTCAAGACAAATACAAATTACATAAATTACACATTATAGAAAAGTATGTGCATATGTGACAGGTACATATTTTATATAGAGAGTGATACCTCCATTCATGAACTTAATTCGTTCCATGATTCTGGAAAAGATAGCTGTGTTCGTGTTCGTGTGGGGAAAGATGGTCGCAGTCATGTTCATCACCTGATGCAGAGTTTGCAAACAAAAACAAAATTTTGCCAAACACTTCTGTTCACCAACCAAATGGCTCACAAACAAAAGCATTCATGAACCAAGGTACAATTCTATACATATATTTATATATGCACATATAAAAAATATATATGTAAATGGGAGAAACTAAACTGATATTTATTCGGTAGCAGTGCAGCTTTATACTTATACAATGCAAGGAAAATAACTCAAAAATTACGAGAATTAGGAAGACAATTCAAAAGGCAATTGAATGAAAGATTAAAACATGAAAGTTAAGAATTTTCCTATACATTGATGATAACCAATTAGAAAATACTACACTAAAAGTGCCACTTATTTACACAAAATCGTATGTGTCGGGGCCGGTGAGATGGCTCAGTGGCATAAGCGCCTGCCTTGCAAGTGTGAGGGCCCGAGTTCGACTCCCGGATCCCACATATGAAAAAGGGGCCGGTGATATCACTCAGCGGCACGGGTGCCTCTTGGCGCGCGAGGTCCTGAGGTCGACCCCCCGGTACCCACAAAAAAAAAAAAATCGTATGTGCTGTAGACATAAATATAACTGGAATAATATAGAATTGTATAAAATTATGAACTGCTGCTAAAAGAATCCCACATGAACACCTAAAAAAGGAACATATCATAATCTATGAGAAGACTCAAATCATGAAGATGTTAATTTTTGAAAAAAATAATCAAATTCAATATAATGCTATCAAAATCACAACAGTAATTTTCAAATACGATGACAAGCTCATTCTATGTTTTTTTTTTAATGTGGGTACCAGGAGTCGAACTCAGGACTTCGCACTTGCCAGCAGGTGCTTGTGCCGCTGAGCAATATCACCAGTCCCTTTTTTCCTTTATGTGGGTAGCAGGAGTCGAACTCAGAACCTCGTGCATGCCAGGCAGGTGCTTATGCCACTGAGATATCTCACTGGCCCCTCGTTCGTTCTATGTTTGAAAGATACGTAAGGTAACCAAGAAAATTCTGAAAATGAGCAATGGTGCCAGATATCATTTGTATAATTTTGCTGTGTATAGATTATTTAGAAGTTAATTGCTTAGTGTCTGAAAGTTTGAAGATCTCCCTGTTATCATTAAATTAATAAATTTCTAATGTGATACTACTCTGGTTAGAGAACATATTTTGTATGATTTTAATTATTTTAAATGTGTTCAGGTTTACTTTATGGCTCTGGATATGATCTTCTTAGTGTATGCCCATGGGCATTTCTGTGAATGAGTACTCAGCTACCGAGGCCAATGGTGGATAAACATTGATGAGATCCCACTGGATGATGGTGTCGTGAGTTCTCATACATCCGTGCTGATGATCCAGCTAGATGTTCCGATACCTGTTGGAAGAATGGTGTTGGAGTCTCCAGCTATAATTATGGATTTCTTTATGTCTCCTCTTCAGTTCTATCACTTTCTGCTTCATATGTTTTGTAGCTCAGTTATTTGGTGCGTGAATTTTCATTGACTGTCATTTTTTCATTTAGTTTGTTGTCTTCCTGGTTCTTGCCATGATGAGTGGCTTTTACTGAAACCTACATGTTTCTGGTATAGTGATACACTGTTCTGAATCTTATTGCAACCACCTGTTACATCTGCCTTTCTCTGATATGGCTCCAGTAAGGGAAGTGAAGCGGGGGGCACTGCCTCATTACTCTCAGGTAGGACTAGAAGTCCAGGTGCCTATTCAGGAAACATCTAAGGAGAGAGGACTCCTCATCTCTACGGGGCAGGAATGGAAGATACCCCGCGGGCCTCCACCAATAAATACCTCTCACACTGGGAGGAGTAGGAGTACTTCCGGGTGTCACTTCTACTACACCCTCCTTGGCTGTCACTGTAGGTGAGGGTGTGGTCTTGTCATCACCTGCTGGGGATTAAGGTCCCAAATTCCCACTTGGCTTTCTCTGCCACCACCCTGGCAAAACTGGAGGGAAAGATGGGAAAGGGACATTGTGTTACAACTTGGTGAGCATGGAAGCCTAAACTGGCTTTTCAGCCTTTGTTGGTGTGGGTAGATGTGGGATTGCATTTTTTTTTTCCTGTGGTGTTTGATCGGCCTTGCTAGGCTACATATTTCACAGTTTATTAATAGACAGTGCCTCTCCAGAGGCAATTTTTATTATTTGCACCCATAGGTGTTTGCAAGTTGCCATCTTTAGCTCACAGTCTGGGACACACGAGGCTATTATATCATCATTTATTTCCCGAGGTGCCTCGCTGGTCATCTTTCCTCTGTCTACCTTACAAATCTCCTTAGTGTGGTTTATATGTAATGCCTACAAGTTTTAGTAGTACTTAGCAAGAGGAATCAGGAAAAACTCAGAGTTTTGAAGGAGGCTGGCTTCTATTAAGCCACCCTTCCTCAAGGAGAAGGGGCCAGTTAGGAATGGGCACTTTGTAAACCTCTCCACAAGCTTCTTGCCACAATTTCTCCACCTGTGTCTGATTAACAACTTGCTTAACCCCAAGAATCTTCTAGGAAGACACTGTCTGTCATGCCAGACTCCTTGGTGGTTTTCTGCTTTGCCCAAATACATTAAGGAGAAATATCTAGAGTAAGACCACCCAAGATATTTTCACTTTTGTGGTTAACCATCTTTGAATTCAGGTTTCCTGGGGTGAAAAGATTATTCACATTCTAAATACATTAATACTTCCAAATTTTTATGTTTTTACCACCATGGTGATTCTACAGATGTTAAATTCTCACTGTATGTACACTAGAAAATTTGCATCCCAAGAGTAACATTTTGACTTTAACTAAGTTGATCAAAGCTGCCTGTTTTCCCTATGGCTTTTAAATTATTTCTCTCAAATTTTATTTATGGGAAATAAATATAAGAATCAGAATATACATATCAATATAAGAATATAATAAACATAAGTCAGTTGAATGCCATGCATATCAAAATCTAGGCAGGAAACCACCACACCTATGGCTGGAGCAAGGTGGGAATATTTTTCTGTCTGTAATTAACATGGACTTAGTGAGTCTTCACAGAGCTCCATTCCTGGTTGGTTCTAGATGTTCTGTAATTCTCTATGAACTAAGAGACAAACGTGAATAATTTATAATCAGTATGGCTTGCTTTGATAAAGGAAGTGTTATCTTCATTCTTAAGAAAATTCACATTGCAGATCACGATGCAATTGTTAAAGCACAACATAAAGTTTGTTTCAGTCCTTACCTTGCAAAATCTGCTTTTCTGAGTACAAAACATCTGTTCAAAATATCCTAAAGTGGATGGTACTAATCCTGAAGGAAAGCAAAGTACCAAGCTTATTTGAAGGCAAAGCATCTTTTTTTGGAACTAAGTGAGGCTTAAAGAAAAAAAAATGTTATTTTGTTTTTGCCTTAGTAGGGTACTTTTACTCTAATTTAGGTCTTCTAAAATGTATATTCAATATTTTCATTATGCAACAAGTAACCATGGCTTAAGAGTCAAATATTACTATATAACTTAAAAAATAAAAGTATCTCACTGCAAGTCTCCCTCCAAAGGCTGCTACTTTCAACACATTTAATTTGGATCTTCAAAATTGGTGAAATTATGAAACTCTTCTCCAAATAGTTAAACACAACAATCAATCCATGAGTTCTGTTCTCCTTCACTCCCGAGGTGTCTCCTCTGGAGCCCAATCACTTTTATTTTGGTCCTGTGCAACCCTTCCAATTATACTGGCAAGTCTGCCCCTTACCCAAAGCCCTTGTGCCCTGCAGCCTGAATTTCTCTTTCTTGGTTTACGGACTTTATATTGGTGGTCCACATGCTCCAGTAGCTTCCTCAGGTCTTCCTAAGTGGTACAGTTGTTATTTTTATACTTTAGTCTACTTGAGTATCTATCTTTAGATTGCAAATAATTTTCACTCAGAATTGCAAAGGCATCTCTCTGTTGTCAGCACAAGGAATAATGCCTGGTGCAGAACAGGCACTCAATAAATCATTGTTGAGTGTATTATTTTTTAGCTTACAGTGTTAACTATTTTAAATGGTTCAACACCAGATGCCATTCTAAGAACTGTTGTCTCTTGTTACTGTTTTCTGTCTGGAAACATAGGATCTTCTCTTTATGTCCAAAGATCTCATATTTCATCATAATTTGCATTAGTATAAATTTTTTAAAAATTATGTGCTTTCAGGCCACCTTTACATATAGACCTAAGATTTTTATTATTAAGGAAAATTATTTGTTTTTATTCCTTTTTGTAATGACCTTTTCTTCAATTCTTCAGCGTGTCTTTTTAGAGTTTCTAGTAGTAGATTATTGCATTTCTTGAACAGATTTCCAAATTTCTTATTCCTTTTCTTACATGTTTTAATCACTTTGACTTTTGGTTCTTCTTTCTGGGCAGTACTTGCTCTTGATTTTTAGATCTTTTATTACATTTTAAACGTACTCCTCTCACTTTTCAGAAACTTCAGACTACTCTGTTATTTTAGATGTTTACTGTCTTAGTTACTTTCTCATTGCTGGGACAAAATGCTCAACACCCACAAGTTATGAGAGGAAAGGTTTATTTTAGCTCACATTTTGTAGAGGTTTCAGTCTATAGTTGGCTGGTTTCAAGGTAGAGCGGATAGCAGAGGGGCACGGCAAAGGAGAAACAGTTCATGGCATGGCAGGCAGGAAGCACAGTGACTTCTTCTTTCCCTTTTTATTCCATCCAGGCTACAAGACTATTGGTTGGTGACACCCATGACCAGGTGGGTCTTCCTTCTTCATAAAGTCCATCATCCACACCCATGGCTATGCTAAGCCAATGAGTAATTAATCCAGTATCACACACCTAGAGTAGATGCTTTCAGTCTGTGTCCTTAGACTTCAATTTTCTGCCTTTGTTTAGTGGTGAGACCCTCGGCCGGCTTGCAGATGAGGTTAATCCCCAAACTAGTGGCCAGGGATAAAACCAGCACAGTCTGTGAAGTCCTGACACCTCAGAGCAAGATAGCAATCTCCACTGAGGACTTTGTGACTCATTCCTCTCCCAGCTCGGTAGCTGCAGTTACCAGATAAACAGGTTACTAGTTAACTGTGATCTATTCCTGTGTGCTTTATGCAAAAATGCTTTGAGCCTCAATCCTTGAGCCCTGCCTGCATAGCGGTTCACTCCATCACATCCTGCAGTCCACCAGCACACACCCCAATCAAGCTGTGCACCTGACAAAGGCCAGGGATACTGTGCCTCATGGTTTGAGTCCTTCATTGGGCTCTGATCATCCCAGTTCCTCTTGTAACTAAAATATATATCTTGTCTGTGTTTATTCCTTTTTCATACCCCTGAGTAGGAGATCAGTGGTCCTAGCCCAGCATCCCAATAGTTCTGAATTTATTCAAGACAGAAGCTCCACCTGGGTGTGGGTGGCACCATCCAAAAGGCTTGTGACCTGGATGGCATAAAAGCGAATGGCAGGCTTGCTGATTGTTGCTTGCTGCTGGCTGCTTCTTGCCTCCTGTCTGCCATGCCATGGACTGTTTCTCCTCTATGATGCCCCTCTGCCATCCACCCAGCCTTGGAGCCAGCTGACTATAGACTGAAACTTCCACGGACTGAGCTAAAATAAACCTTTTTTGCTTTAACTTTGGTTGTTGGGTATTTTGTCTCAGCAACGAATAAAGTAACTAAAACAGCATCTCAATGTTTAGAGTTCAGTTCAATAAGGAAGAACCAAGACAGAAAAATGACCGGTGGGGGAGCGGTAGAGAGAAACACATGTGTGTGGTGGCCTGTAAGTCAGATGAGAAAACAATTTTGCCAGAGGGTACGATTATCTGTGACAAACGCCACAAATGAGGTAAGCACTATGAATTGACTACTAGATTTAGCAACAGGGTCATTGTGTCATTGTTGTGTGTTCTTGAAACAATGCTGTTTAACAGTGCTAGGGGAAAAAAGCATGAGTTCAACATGATCAGGAATGAACAGGAGGATGGGTGCTGCGGCACAGGTTGCAGACAGCTCTTGTACCATATGGTGGAACAGAAATGGAGCTGTGGGATCTGGAAGTTTTTCTGGAAGTCCAGGTCAATGAATACTTCCTGGAGGATGGAAATACCCATCAAAAGCTATTGAAACACAGGAACTTCCATGTATGAAGAGCTATAAAAGGCAAGATAAAGCATACATTTAAGATAATGTGAAATTTTCATCAAAAATACAATTTTAATTATTATAGCTCTACCTATATTCATGGGTTGCTACATAGAAAATGTATTTGGATATCTTGTTTCTCATTAAATCCAGCTATTACAAATCACTGCATACATAATTATTTTGGGGATTGAACCTAGGGCCTCATGCATGCTAGGTATTTTGCCACGAAACCACATACCAACCTTCAATTTACAATTTTGGAAATTTACGGTAGTGTGATAGTCATTTGCATTCAGTAGAAACAGAACTTTGAATTTGAATTTCGATCTTTTCCTGGGCTAGCTCTGTGTGATACGATACACTGCCCCAGTGCTGGGCAGTGGGAGTGAGCATAGCTCCCAGTCAGCCACATGCTCTCAAGTGTAGTCAACTGATACTCTGGTAGGTTAGGTGTATTAAATACCTTTCAACATGATGTTTTCAATTTATTATGGGTTTATAGGGATGTAACACCATCCTAAGTTGAGGACCATCTGTATCTAAACAGCCTCAAGGACATTTTTTTTTCCTGAACCTTTTGGGAAATCTAAGATTAGGAAAGTATACAGTAGCCTCTTGCTGTCTTTGTGAGAGCTTTCTTCATTTTACTGGCTTGTTATTTTCAGCTTCTAGTTGCTGAAGTCAGGCTGGAAATCATTTTTATTTCAACTAGTAATTAAAAAAAAAGCATCATATCAGCTTGCTTTGTAGTTATAATAAAGTTCTGTGGGACCATCCCTAAGTACTACAAGGCATTGGTTTGCACAGGTATGTTTCAAATAACAGCTTGTGAAACATCAATGTGTACAAATAATAGATCATAATCACTCTGGCTATTGCTGACTACCTGACAAATTCAACACTATCTTCCCTCTTTCTCTTTCTCAGGTAAAACCCTCGTGTCTGTAAAGGATCACCTATACTCACAGTCCTGTCGCTACAAATAGACTATTTCAAATGGGGAACATACTAGTTCCACTAGCTGTGGTAGCAAAGTACCACAACATGGGTGGCCCACAACAAAGGAAATTTATTGTCTCACAGTTGTCGAGTGTCACAGGGCTACACTCCATCTGGAACCTGGAGAGGAGAACTCTTCCCCGCCTTTTCCCAGCCTCTGCTGGTTTGCCTGAGCTGTCTGTGGCACTCCTTGGCTTGCAGCTGCGACTCTTCAGCCTCCGCCTCTGTTGCCATATGGAGTTGGACAGGATGATAAGATTCTTTAACTATGAAATGAGCCTACCTGGGAAATAAAAAGACTTTAAAGAACACCAATACAATTTTGTGTCTGGCATGGAAAGCAACCGTAGTTCCTGGTTAAGATATAAAAATAATTCTTTAAAAGATCAATGAGTTGGCAAGAGATGAAAGAATTCCATTCAAAGGCTGAGAAATAAGTGAGCCGCTGCAGCTGGATTTTACTTTCAGGAAAGTTTGTGAACCAGTTAACTGAACGTTGGTTTTTTCAGTCTTACATAGCTCAAATAGGTGTCAACAAAATCAAAGTCCTCCCATTTAAGGAGGCTAACAGAAATCTTCATCCTTCCCTGAAAGCTAAGATTCAACAGCTTTAGTGAAAAAGTACACTGGAAAGGCTGCCTCTCCTAATCATGGACTTAACACGCAAATCAACTCCTTCAACCACAGGTGCTGAACGGAAGGCAAAACAGAACTTTTGAGAATTTACAACTATAAACCAGTCCTCACTTACATTTGCAGCCTAAATACACAGTACACAGGTGGTCTAAAAACCTCAAAGTGAGAATTTAATTTAGAGTGATCTTAAAGTGTTGGTGTCCCAGAGACCACCTGGCAGAAGCAAATGCAAATCTTTTCAGAATCCCATCATCATGCCAGTCCTCAGTGATTTTCCATAATAAATTCTAAAACATTTGAGCAGTTTATACTCAATAATAACTAAAGAAGACACTGTAAGGAGGAACAAACTCTCAAGGATTTCAAGGACAATAAAATATCAGAATTATAACGTATGGCCAATCATCTAAGATCTAAAAGATAAATTTGAAAGTCTACTTAGGAAGTAAGGAACTATACCAAATAACCAAATAGTTTCAAGAAAAAGGAAAATAAATTTGTAGAAATAAAAAAGATAGGGGCTGGTGAGATGGCTCAGCGGCTTAAGCGCCTGCCTGGCAAGCGCGAGGGCCCGAGTTCGACTCCCGGAACCCACATACGAAAAAGGGGCCGGTGATATCGCTCAGTGGCAAGGGCGCCTGCTGGCGTGTGAGGTCCTGAGGTCGACCCCCCGGTACCCACAAAAAAAAAAAAAAAAGAAATAAAAAAGATAATTGGAACAAACCATTTTAAGGATATTCTAAGGAATTTGAAATCCAAAGTGCATCTAACAGCAGAAAGACTTAGTGAACTGAAAGACGAATCTGAAAACGATCCCCAGAATATAGCACAAATAGGCAAAGAGGTAAAAACATGGAGGCTAGGATAACAGACATGGAGCTTGTGAGGAGTCAAACACTTACTTGCCTGGAGTCTTAGAAAGAAAGGAGAGCAGAGAGCAGAAGTAGTATTTGAGGATAAATGGCAAGGAATTTTCCAGATTTGATGAAAGATTTCAGCATCCAGACTCAGCAACACAACAGATCCAAAGTAGGTTAAGTGAGGGCCGGTGAGATGGCTCAGTGGCACAAGCGCCTGCCCAGCAAGTGCGAGGTCCTGAGTTGGACTCCCGGAACCCACATGAAAAAACAAAACAAAACAAAACAAAGTAGGTTAAGTGAAAAGAAACCCACATTTTGATGCACATCAATGAAATAAGAAATCATGGAAACAAGACACAAAGCAGTTAAAAGAGGATAAGAAAAAAAAAAAACACAAATTACCACTGACTGCTTGTCAGCAATAATCATTAAGGAAAAGGTACACTGTACTAAGAATGTCACAAAATAGGAAAGTCACGTGTTCAAAATAACATATGAAAAGATTTCAGTCAAATGGGCAATACAAATTAAAACTGAAATAATTGTCCATTACATTTCTACCATATTAAAGGAAAAGTTAGAAGTCTGATGATTATAAGGGTTAACAATGATGTAGAAAGTGCAAGCATACATTACTGGTGAGAGTATGAATTGGCATGATCAAATTGGGAAAGAATTTTGCATTGTCTTCTCATATGAAAAACTATTTAATATATTACCCAGCAATTCTGCTAGTGGGCAAATACCCTAGAGAAACACATATAAATATGTGTTATTTACATAGACAAAGATACTCACTGAAATATTTTGCTGTAGTAGTGAAGAATTTGAAAACCCTAAATATACATCACTATGATCTGAATATCACCTAAAGTTAAAATGAAGGGTCTTGAGGGGCTGGGTTTCTTTTCTTCCACTCTTCCGTCACGTGAGGATACAGTGTTCATCCCCCTTTTCCCGTCTCCCTTTTCCCTTTCTGTCATGGGAAGATGTAACAAGAAGGCCCTTACCAAGCACCAAGCACAGCACCTTGATCTTGGGCTTCCTAGTGGCCCAAACTATGCAATATATTTACGAGTAACCCAGCCGCAGGTACTCCTTTTTTTTTTTTTTTGTTACAGCAGCGCAAATGAACTAAGGCATCCATCAATGGTAGAATGAATGAGTAAATTTGGTATATTCTTAAAAAGAAATATTTCATGGCATTGAGAAATACATATAGAATTCATCCACATGGAAAAATATCAAAATATATGCTGAGGGAAAGAAATAAATCTAAAAGAATAAAAAGCACTGAACTTGCTGTTTTGCTATTTCATGGCTTGTACCCTTGATAACTTACATTGCCTATTCTGACAGTGGAATTCCATGTGCATTTGGAACTCTGCAGGTATAAAATTTCCTAACTAGTACAACAAGAATCTTGTTCTTTGTGGCTAAAACTGCTGTGTCTTACTCTCTTGTTATTTTTAGAAACATCATTCTGAATAGTGACAATGATCATAAAATTATTTAGTCGCTGATCTGAAGGTCGCTGTTTTTCATTACTGTGTCAATGTGGGTAAAAAGCAAAGATACACCAGTATAAAAATGTGGTCACCCATAATTCTAACACCAATGGGAATCAAGTGTTGTGAAGCATCTGTGTTTTAATTGTGAATAGTAAGGACAATTCAGTATATTAAAATTTATTTAAAAAATAATAAAATAAAATTATTTTACTCTTCTGTTTATACAATTCAGTGACTTATTCAGTGACACTTTTTATACTGGATATCCCCAAACTTCATTAAATTATTTGTACAAGGGCTGCTGACATTTAGTCCTGCTTTTCCGTGAGTAGGGGTGGATCGTACTGAGTGGCAGGCAGGAGGAAGGAGTTCTGGACTTTACATCCAAGCTGCCACAGTCAGTCATACGAAATCAGAACCTCTCCAAGTTTTGTGTTTTCTCTGGTAAAATGAAAATAAAATGATTGTGCTGCTTACTTCAAATATTCAATAGAAAAAAATCAAATCAGAAATGGTTCCAAAAGACTTTATAAAACATAATATTCTCTAAAAATTGAAGAGGTATTATTATACACAAGTTAATCAATAACATATAATGCAAGTAAAGATATTCTTTCCCATGAGTTTCAACTTACAAGAAGTATATATAAATATAGCAAGAGATTGTCTTCTTTCTAGTTCCTTTAAACAGTCTATATTTCTAGACTTTTAAAAATGCATATTCTAATTTATGTGAAGACTTTGATTTAACAGATGCTAGTGAGTTTCTACTATATGCCAGGGTGATCATATCTTTTAAATGACAGAGTTATAGCAATGAATAAAACAAATCAAGTCTGTACTCTCTTGGGCATTACATTCCAGCCTGCAAATATGAACAATAAACAAACAGTAAATATAAAAAAAATTATGTATTATTAAGTGCTGTGTAGACAATTAAAGCAGATTGGTATAAATGAGACTACATTGACACACGTGGGACGTATGTGTAATTGACTGTGAATTGGTGTATCATTACTGGGAGCAAAGAGATTCTGGTGAGATAGATGCCCATAGTAGGCAAGGAAGTTTATTTCACATTACCTTTTATTTACATTGAGAGCCAACACACATAACATTATATTTTTCCATTGATAAAATGTATGCAAAGTGTAATGTGAGTGGAAAGGACATATACAATATGGTAAAAATATCATGAATATTTACATTTAAATCATTATTATGGTAAAATATACATTGCCATTAATCGCATTCAAAATACTCCCCCTTCACTTCAAACACACTTGTCAGTCTTACCACTTTCTGAAGCAGTTCTAGAAGTCTTCTCTCATGAGTGTTGTTGATAGCACGGTAATGCCTGCCTCAATACTCTGAATCAATTCAAAATGTTTACTTTTCATGGTAATTTTTATTTTGGCACAAGCCAGAAGTCTCACACTGCCAGATCCAGTGTATAAGACGGATGCGAATGTACCATAATGTTTTTACAAGCCTGCCTTTCCATTGAATGGCACTTGGCAGCAGCATTCACTGTATTTTTGACCACATATTTTAAAGACACTCACTAAAGAGGACTTCTAGAACTGGTTCGCAAAGTGGCAATAACAATGGGATAGATGTGTTTGAAGTGAGGGGAGAGTACTTTGAGGGAGATTAATGCCAATGTGTCTTTTGCTATAATAAACTTTTTAAAATTTATTCACTGTACATTTTGATCACCTCTTGTAAATTGAATAAATAAAATTGGATACCTATTAGGAAAGGGAAGAGAATTAGGTTTGGATAATAAAGAGGGCAAATAATGACAAAATAAAATTAAAAAAAAACTATTTAGACCTTATAAAGACTAGTGATGAAAACATACCATGAATGTTAATTCATGGTATGTAAAAGTAAATAAGAAGGAAAGAAAGTAATAAAGAGAAATTACTTCGTAGCTACTTTACACTACGGTGTTAGGGAAGGTTCTCTGAGCAATTGAGTCACAGTGTTACAATTTGAGTTACAAGACATCACTCACAAAAATATCAGAAGAAAGATTATAGGGGGCAAACAGAAAGCTGGAGAAGTTTCTGTGATGAGAGTAAACTCCAACACACAGAAATTTAGACATATGGATTCCGTTTTTGTAGTATGACAGACTGGATACCCAAGGTGAACTAAAAACAAAAGTTGCTAGAGCAAAATATATGTGAAAACGAAGCATAAAAGCATAAAAGAAAAACAGACAAGCAATATGAACAAGCAGTTACTAGAGTGGAAAATTTGATAGTCCAAAATACATGGAAAAAGGTTCATCTTTATTAAACTCTGAATTATAATTTAAAAGTCAAAATTGAAGGCAAATTTCACCTCTGGCTAGGATGCAGAAAGTTACAGAAAAAAGGCAAAGTCAAGAAAAGGGCAACCTAGAGTCTTTTGCAGTATTTCAGCCCCAAGCTCTGACAAAGAGAGTGCTGAATGGAGCCTCAAAATATTTAAAGCCAAGTGATGAACTAAATATAAAGCTCCAACAAAGCCTAGGTCTTGTTTAAGTTCATATTTGATGAACTCAGCTCACCATGGTAGTGACAAAACAGAAGAGGGATATGCCATTTTCTGAGTGGCAAATATTATTTAAATCTCTGTTCTCTTACACACATTCATTTAAAAACTCAAGACAGACACCATGGTGCATCCCTGTAGTACCAGCTACTGGAAAGGCTAGGGCAGGAATATCACTTGGGATCAGGAGTTCGAGGCTAGCCTGGACAATATAGAGAACCTATCTCAAAAAGAGAAAAGAAAAGAAAAAAAAAAAGTCACACAACACATGAAGAAGTTAGCATCTGTTATGATAGTCGACATCTGAATTAGAATAAGATGAAATGGGAAAAAGAGAAAAGGAGTACCAGTAGGCTTATATTATGGTTTGTGTCTAGATGTGCCCCCAAAGCCTCACGCAGTCATGGTGGGGCAGATTTTCCACGATAGCTGAATCTAGAGTGTGTGGTGTTGGGACTGAGGGCGTGTGATCAGGTCACTGACTGGTTTGGTACCACCCTAATCCCAGCAGCCTGGATAAAGGATAAAAGGAGCAGAAAGACGCTGTTCAGTTCTGTTGTTGCCTTTGCTGTTCTACACCATGAATGGTTGCCCCTGTGCCACGTGCCACCCTGCCTTGGAGCTGACCAATTATGGACTGAAACCTCCACAAACTGAGCTAAATAAACTTTCCTCCTTTAACTTTGGGCATTGGGTATTTTGTCTCAGCCACGAGAAAAGTAACTATCACAGCCTAAATACAACTCTAACGTTAATCACACTAAACGCGAGTAGACTACGCATTCCAATAAACTTTAGATTGTCTGAGTTAATAAAAAAATTGATGGGTGTAAGTTCTGTGTCTTGATTATTTGTTGTTTTACAAGTGGATTTCCAGTTGTGTTAGACAATTTATTGAAAAGTTCTCCTATCTTTGCTCCATGTTTCCACCTTGGTTGTTTATTAAAGAATCAATTTTCTATGATTGTATAGGCCTTTTTCCGAGTTCTTTATTCTGACCATTGATCTATTTGTCTACTCTTTAATTAATATCAAACTATCATGATTCTTTAGCTTTATACTAAGTACTGAATGTCAGTACTCTCAATTCTTTTCCTTAAAATAATCAGTTTTTGCCTTTTCATATGAACTTTAGAATTAATTTAATCATATCTGTAAGACAACTTACTGAGATATTAAGTGGTATTGTTGAATATAGACATCAAGTTGACAAGAACTGACATCTTGACAATTTTGAGACTTCCTATCCATGCACATGGAATACTTCTCTATTTTTTAGTTCTTTTCTAGTTTTTGTGAAAGCTTTGTAATTATCCTCGTGTCTTGTTACAAAATTTTTCCTAGGTATTTCACTTTGTTGGTGCTAAAGTCAATAGTAATGTTGTTATAGCATGGGGTTAGGGAAGGCTTTCTGAGCCCTTACAGTAACCTAAAATATACACGCAGTGCTATAAACTTCACTATTATTGCTGCTTCTACTTTATCCCACAAATTTCAAATATTTATAAAATTTTTGTCCTCTTTGATCTATGTATTCAGAAGTTTTATTTAACCTCCAGGCATTTAGAAATTGCAAATAACTTTTCTAAAATTAATTTCATTGGTACACTTTAGACATACATGATGATCATATTCATCATAGAGAATTTATACCTATACATGATATATCTTGATTCTTCCTTTTGTACCCAGTCCCCTCCCCTGTCTTCAAGCCCTCTTCCTCTCCCTATTTACAAAAGCTTTGTTTCTAATTTTTCCTTCTATTCTCTTTTTCCTCTTCCCTTTCTTCCTTTCCCCTCCCCCTCCCTCATTCCCCTTGCCATTTAAATATTTTCTTCCTATTTTACAATATCTATTATACATTTTGGCCCTTATTTATCCTTTTGGTTTCTCACATGAGAGAAACCATGTGATATTTAAACATGTGTGTGATTTATTACATTGAAGGGAATGGTCTTGATATGCATTCATTTACCTAAAAATGTCTCAAATTTATCCTTCTTCATGGCAGATTAGTACTGCATTGTATAACAAAACCACATCTTCTTTATCCATTCATCTGTTGATGGACATTTGGGCAGTTTCCCAGATTTAGCTATTTTGAACCGTGCTGCTATAAACATAGGTGTGCATATATTGCTGTGTTATGATGCTTTTAACTCTTTCAGGAAGATACCAAGAAAGGGAATAGCTTGGGTCAAATGGAAGCTCTAGTTTTAGTATTTGAGGAATCTCCACAGTGATTTCCACAGTGGTTGTACCAGTCTACACTCCCAGCAACAGTGGAAAAGTGTTCTTTTTCCGCACAGCCCCGCCAGCATTTGTTAATGGTTGATTTCGTGATAATAGCCGTTCTTTCTGGAGTGAGATGGAATCACAGTCTTGTTTTAATTTGTATCTCTTGTATTACCACTGATGTTGAAATTTTTTCATGTATTTTTGGCCATTTTTATTTTTTCATCTGAGAATTGTCTATTCATTTCAGATGCCCATTTTTGGATTGGGTCATTAAATTTGGGAAGTCCGATATACTTGAGTTCTTTTTATATTCTACATATTAGTCCTTTGAGGAAGAGCCGGCAAAAGTTTTTCTCACTCTGTGGGTTGTCTCTTCACTCTGTTGTTGATTTCTTTTGCTGTGCAAGAGATTTTTAATGTGATGAGATCCTAGCTGTTGATTCTTTGTGATATTTCCTGTGTGACTGAGGTTTTATTCATGAAGTCTTTGCCTACCCCTATGTCTTCAAGAGTTGTACCTATTCTGTCTTCCAGCAGATTTAGTGTTTCTGTTTTAATATTTAGATCTTTGATCCACTTTGATTTTACTTTAGTGCATGGTGAGCAATACAGGTCTAATTTTAGTCTTTGGCAAGTGGGAAGTCAGTTTTCCCAGCTACGTTACTTCCAGTGAAGATGTTGCATTTGTTCAAAGATTTGGTTGAGTTCTAATATTTCTTGATTTATTGTCGAGTTCATCTATCTGTTCCTGACAGTGGGGGTACTGAGGTTCCCCCATTACAGCTGTATTAGTACATATTTGATTTTTCATGTCTGTTAGTATTTGTTTTATATAGTTTACTGTGCTGGTATTTGGTGCATATGCATTTCTGATTGTTACCTCTGTCTCTTGGATTGTTCCCTTAGCAAGTATGTATTGACATTTTTTTTCCCTCTCTTGATCAGTCTTGGCTTGAAGTCCACTATGTCTGCAAATAAAATAGCTACCCCTACTTTTTTCTGGGTTTTTGCCACATGGAGTATTATTTTCCATCCTTGACTTTCAGTCTATGAATTTCTTTCTTTTTTTTTTTTTTTTTTGTGAATACCGGGGGTCGACCTCAGGACCTTGCACGCCAGCAGGCGCCTGTGCCACTGAGCGATATCACCGGCCCTTTTTTCGTATGTGGGTTCCGGGAGTCGAACTCGGGCCCTCGCTCTTGCCAGGCAGGTGCTTATGCTGCTGTGCCATCTCACCAGCCCCTGAATTTCTTTTAAAGTTAAATGTATTTCCTGTATGCAGCATGCTTTTGGATCTTGTTTCTTGACCCATTCTGCCATGGTGTTTCTTTTGATTGGTGAACTGAGACTATTTATACTGATGGTTATAACTGATAGGTATTGACTAATCCTTGTCATGTTATTTTTCTGTTGTTTGTTCCCTTTCTTTCCTCTCTTTTAATTGCCCACCTTGCCTGGTTGAGTCACTCTACTGGGGTTCACGGAATTGTAGTCTTCATTATCTCTGTCTAGAATGTCCCTCAGAACATTTTGGAGTGCTGTTTGGTGGTCATGAATTTCTTCAGTTGTTCTTCATCATGGAAGTAATTTATTTGTCCATAAATTTGGAAAGACAGTTTTTGCAGATGTATCAATCTGAGTTGCAGCTTCTTTTCTTTTTTGTGTCAGTTTTTCTTTTCAAACTCTTTTAATTTTAAAAAAAAATTTTATCAGTACATGTATGCAGTACATAATGTTTACATTCATCATGGAGAGTTGGTACATGTACATAATACATCTCAATTTTTTTCTTTTTCCCTTTCTACCCTTCTACCTCCCGTCTCCCTTGTTCCACTTGTTCCATATCTGTATGTCAAATTCTTTTTCCATGCTTGGTAAGTTTTCTGACATTACTTCTGTAAACAGGTTTTTTATGTCATTTGTGCTATCTCCAGATATGTCATTAATTCTGATCAATTTTATATTATTCTTTGCATCATCTCACAGCTGTTGGACTGATTTTTGTGGTCCCTTCCTGTTTTTATGAAGCATTTCTTTTCATAATCATTAACCACAAGCCTGTCTTTTGGATCTGACATTCTGTCCTCCCATTGGTTGATTCTGCTGTGTATACTTTCAGTAAATTTTTAGTCCCCTGGATATCTGTTTGAATCTGTTTTATGGACTCCATTTCTTTCCTGTATTGCACATTCATGATTTCCATCATTTTTCTAAGCTCCTCTATTTTCTTTTATCTGTAGCTATTCTAGATTCACTAATCATGTCCTTCATTATGGTCATCATCTCTTTGTTTATCTCAGAAATTATTTCTGATTTTTTTTGTAGAGCCTCATTCATCTGCTTTGTTACTTTTGCTGTTACTATTTCAAAGAATTCATGCAGGTGGCTTTTGATTTGTTCCACCTCACTGCCACCCGGGTTTGCATTGGGCAAGCTAGAGGACTGGGATCACATCTTGGTTCCTGTCTTTTCATTTTCTATTTTTTAAAAAAATTATTTTCTGTGTTGATACATGTAAATTGCTTATGGTTAGGTAGCTTTATTGCTAGTACTGAGAACTCTTTAGGAAATGACTACTTTTTAGCAATGTCTTCTAGGTGTAGCTTCTTTTGGTTTTGAGTCTGTCACAAGATCCTACCTCTTCAATTAACTAGAGATGAAGTTGCTTCCTATTTGGCCTAGACCTTCAGAAAATCTTGGTTTTGGAATACAGGGAAGAACAACTGATTAGAACAACTATATCACCTTGGCAAAAGTAGTATAATCAGTAATAACAATAGCATCAAGCACAGCCTTGAAAATGACAAACTGTGTTAACTAGTAATTTGCCACCTTTAACCATAGGAACAAGACTTTATAGTTATGTAACAAAATCTCAAACAAACCACACAATTATATACGGTAAATATCCCCTCAGTTGAGTGATTTTACCCTCTGGGGAGAAAATTTAAAAGAGATACATGGAAAAAATAGATAAATAGAAGAAGATAAAGAGATTAGAAGTGAGGTTGAAGGACAAAGAAAGATTACCTAAGCTTTTTGAGACTCATGAAAAAGACAGGAGGGAAACAAAGAAGGAAGAAACAGAAATAAGAACTAAACAAAACAGAAACACTACAAACAATGTTCATACTTATGATAAAAAAGAGTCGGAGATTTCTCTGTAATTTCAAGCCTGTGGTTATCTTCTGGGGTCTACCATTTTGTGGTAGTGTCCACTTCAGAATATGTCTGCTGTCACTGGCAGACAAAGGAGGCAGACAGAGCCCAGATCCATGTTGTATTTTCCCAGCAAGCCTGCAGTAGGATTAGGGTGGGGTGCTGTGTAATCCTAGCATGCCTCTAGCAGGAATAGAGAGGGGTGCCCGTTCAACTCCACACAAGTTCAGGCTGATCCTGTTCTCTGGTTGTATTCCTGTGACCCAAGTTGTTCAGGCCACAACACTATATGTGTTTCTTCCTGGTTTGACTTTTGCTTCCCAACCTTGGACAACTCCCAGGGCTGCACCTCACCCAGATGCCAGAAGCCCCAAGATGAAGCCAACCCATGAATGCTCCAACTCCTTGGTTAGCTGACCCCACCCCAAAATGACATCCAGTCAATCACCCTCTCTTGTGGACATTTGGACTGGAGTCACACACCAGTCACTGCAGCCCACAGCATTCACTGTTTTGTGTTTTTAACTTCCTGGAACTATGGGTTCCACTGGTGTGTTTCTCCATGGAGTCCTCCAGGGTCCCCTGCTGTCATTCCTCTGTAGGCTTGAGCCCCTTTTCATGCCACAAGCTGAGAGTCAGGGAGAATGCAGTTTGCCAAAAAGCCGGGAGTCAGGGAAAAAGCAGTTTGCCACCTCCCTGTTTTGCACTGGGGTCCATTACCTCACTGTCCCCGTGGGCTCCAATTTTCCCTTCAGAACATTCCTGAGTCTCAAAGATCCGTGTCCCTCCCTCTCCTCCTCAAGTTGCTGTACTCCAGTGTCTGGTCTCCCAATCTCAGAGAGGCTGATTTGCCACTGCTCACTACTCTGCCTTCTTTCTGGAAGTAATTGCAAATAACTTTTTGTTATTGATTTCTAGTTTATTATTCTGTGATCTGTGAGTAGACCTTGTATAATTTCTATTGTTTTAGCCTTTAAAGTTTCATTTTATGAACCAGAATGTGAACTATCTTGATGTGTGTTTAATGTTTTTGGAGAATTTACAATGTACTATTACCTGAAGTATTCTATAGCTTTCAATTTTATCAGGTTGGTTGACAGTGTTGTTAAGTTCAAATATGTACTTGCTGATTGTCTCCCTGTTGGGTTTGTCCATTTCTGATAACAGGATGTTAAATTGTCAGTTATAATGAATGTATTATTTCTCCTTGCAGTTCTATCAGTTTTATCACACATATATTAATTATCTGTTGTTTCTTGCATACACTTGAAAGATTAACATATCTTCTATAAGTATTGACCATTTTATCATCATGACTTGCCCTTTTTTAGCCCTGGTAACTTTCTTTCACTGAACCCTGTTTTTCTGCTATTAATACAACTATCTCCACTTTCTTTTGATTAGTGTTGTCATCTTTTTCCATCCAGTTATTTTTGATCTATATGTATCTTTCTATTCAAAGCGAGTTTCTCATAGAAAACTTAGAGTTGGACCTTGTTTTTAGTAGATCCTGATAAGCTTTCTTTTAATTTCTTTTAATTGTAATACATAGCACACTGGCATTTAAGATGATTATTGATATAGTTGAATTGATATCTATCACTTTTTTACTGTTTTCTATTTGTTGCCCCTGCTCTTTGTTCCAATTTTTGTTCTACAAATGTTTCTTTCATGGTTTTAATGGAGTACTTGATAAGATAATAATTTCTTCTTCTTAGATATGCCATCATTTTAAAACTTTTATAATTATTACCCTAGAATCCACAATACATGTTTATAACTAATCGAAATGCACTTTCAAATAACATTACAATATTTCATGAGCAATAAATGTAAAATAATAAAATATTCTCAATTCCTTCCTCAAATCATTTGTCATTCATTTCACTTATATACAAGTATACAAAAGCATAGGTATACATAAGCATACATAAACAAAATCAAATATATTGTTGCCATTGTCATTTTGGGCAAACTAGTATTTCTTAGATACTTTAAGAACATGCAAATGAAATCTTTATTGTCTTATTAATTCTGCAATATTTTACTTTATATAGATCTGAATTTCTGACATGGATCATTTCCCTTTCTTCTGAATAATTGTTTTTCAGTACTGGGGAATGAATACAGGTCCTTCATACTGAGTTACACCCCCAGATCCATTTTAATTTTCAAACAGGGTCTCACTAAGCTGTTAAATTCTCTGGCTGGGCTTGAACTTGCAATATTACTGCCTCAGCCTCCCAGAAGGATTTTATATATGTTTTTTGCAAGGCAGGTCTACCCACAACAAATTTCTTAATTTTTTATTTGATGAAGTTGTATATTTTTCCTTCACTTTGGAAGAAAATTTCACATGCTGCTAAATTCTAGGCTAGTTCCCCCCACTTCTTTCAACACTTTAAGTATTTCTTCCCATTTCTTCTTGTTTTCATGTTTCTGCAGGGAAGTTAGATATAATTCTTATCTTTATTCTTTTATAGATGAAGCAGGCCCATAGTTTCTTTAAAAAGTTTTTTCTTTATTTTTAATTTTCTGAAATTTTACTATATGATTATATATAGGTTTCTTAGTTTTGTGAGAAAGGGTTTCACTACGCAGCCCAGGTGGCCTCGAACTCAAGACAATCCTCCTGCCTCAGACTTCCAAGTGCTGGGATAGATTTCTGTTTTCTTTTTTCTTTTTTGACATTCTGTTTTGTGTTTTTGAGCTTTCTGAAATTGTGGGTTTTGTTGAGCACTAATTAGGAGAGAATTATTGGTCACCAATTCTTGAAATATTGCCTTTCTCCCTTCCTTTTCCTTGTGCTATTCCCATTATGTATATGTTATACCTTTGCAAGTGTCCCACAATTCTTGGAAATACTGTTCTGGTTTTTGCATTTTTTTTTCTTTGCTTTTTCAGTTTTGGAAATCTCTATTGTTATATCCTTAAGATCGAATATTTTTTTCTTCAGCGATGTCCAATCTACTAAGAAACCTAACAAAAGCACTCTTCATTTCTGTTACACTGTTTTTGATTTTTGGTATTTTTTTCTTTCATTTCTTTTTTAAAATTCCCAACTTTTTCCTTCATAATCTGCCCATTCTTGCATGTTACCTACTTTTTCTCTTAACTCCTTTGGTATATTGCTCATAATTATTTTAAAAAATCCTGTTTCATAATTTCAACATTTGTGCCATATCTACTCTAGTTCTGATGCTTAGTTCAGCCAGATCAAACTGTGCATTTTCTCTTTTAGTATGCTCCATAATGTTTTATAAGTTAGACATGAAGTACTTGGTAAGGGACCTTTAGTAATTTTAGTGGCAATGTGACTCCATCTCAATGTGTTGGTAAGCCTGTGTCCCTGGACAATAAACTTTACTAACGGTGCTCAGGTTAGGTGGGCAAAGTAGCTAGAGAGGGTGGAGTTGTTTTATTCCACGCCCCCAACATGAAAGTCTAGAGCTGGTGGGCTTTGGTTATTTACCTTCCTGGATAGTTTAGGCTGTGATAAAGTCCCAGCAGGTTAATCTCTGGTAAAATTGTTCTCCTGATGAGAACAGAATGATCTGGCATATTTCAAAATAGTTCTGATATTCAGTCCTTGCTGGGAGAATGAAGCGCTTTTTCTGATATCCACAGAGGGAGCCGGTAGTTTCTGGAGGTGAAATGCCAGCAAGTATGGGGGCTTGCTGTGGAGGGGCTGCCCTAGAGATTTAACTCTCAAGTTGTCTACACTGACTCTTTAACAACTCATCAATTACAGTTCAGGCTGTCCTGTTCTGGTTGCCGATTTCCATGAAGGCTTCTACTCATGAGTGTCTGGTCTGGATAGTTGTGATTCTCTACACCCCATCTGCTGCTCCAAGTTTCAGCAGTTTGCCGGGTGGCCTCAAATCTCTGATGGATTTCAGGGAGCTGTTGATTTTCAGTTCATTCAACTTTTTACTTGTTGTTAGGTCAGAGTGGTAAATTCTAAGCTTAGTCATGCCAACCAAGAAAACAGAATTCCCAAGAAGAATTTTTACTTTTCAGTGCCTTTATTAGAAATGAATAAAATGTAAAATCAATGATAAACTTCCATCTAAAGAAGTCAGAAAGAGTATAGTAAATTAACACAAAGGTAACAGAAAGATAGCGTCTTAGTTACTTTTCTCTTGTTGCTGAGACAAAATACTCAACACCCAAAGTTAGAGGAGGAAAGATTTATTTAGTTCACAGTTTATAGAGGTTTCAGTCCGTAATTAGCTGGCCACAAGGCAGGGTGGCACATAGCAGAGGAGTAACAGTTCATGGCAGCTGGGGCGGTGGAAGACAGCAAAATCAGCAAGAGCATAAAAGGAGCATAACAAGGCTTTTTCTGCCCCTTTTAGTCTTATGCAGACTTCTGGGATTAGGGTGATGCCAATCCAACCAGTGGACTGATCCAGCAATTTCTCACCCTTAATCACAGCATCGCAATATGAATCAATCACAAACTCTAGAATCAACTGCCTCCAAAAAGCCTGCCCCTCATAACTTCATAAGGCTTTGGGGGGACATCCAGACACAAACCACAACATTCCACCCCTGCCCCCAAAAGTCTTATGCACATCCCTTTACACAAAAGACATTTAGTCCATCTCCAAGAGTTGCCAAAATCCTAACAGTTTCAGCATTGCTGAAAAATCCAAGTCCCAAGTCTCCTCTGAGATTTAAGGCAAACTCTTAGCAGTGAGCCCCTGTACAAATGAAAAGAAAGTTAAACACTTCCAACATTCAATGATGCAAAATAGACATTTCCATTCCACAAGTTACAAACAGGGGGCTAGAAAGGAATGGGAAGAAAGCAAGACCAAAATCCAGCAGGGCAAACATTAAGTCCTGTATTTCCATGTGCAGCATCTGAGGCAATCTGTGGCAAGTTGTGAGTGCCAAAGGGCTTGGATGACTCCACCTCTATGGCCCTTCTGGTGGTTGTAGCTCCCATGACTTTTCTCTTGGACTGGCTTTGCTCCCTCCCTGCACTTTTCTTCAGATGCTCCACATTCCTGGCTTCTCCAAACTTCCAGAGTCTCACTGCACCTTTGGCTTCACACTCACAGCTTCACACACTGCCCTCTCAGGGGCATAGTGCCTGGCCCCCTAGGCCTTCTTCTGAAATTGGGTGGAAGCCTTCCTGACCCCATAACACTTGCATTCTGCCTGCAACTAAAACCAGTGCCACATGGATGATGCCAAGGTCTGCTGCCAGCTGGAGAAGTAGCCAGGCTTTCCTCTCTTTTGGTTGTACACGTCAAGTGCCTGAATCACTGGGCACTCTGAATCCAATTCTGAGGGACAAATTCTCTATGCCACTGCCATTCTGGAACATGGTGCTCCATGGTTATCCTCTCGAAGCAAAATCTTCCACTTTTAGTATCTTGAGGCTGCAAAGGGTGGAGTCCTTCTGCTTCTTGTGATGCCCTCAGGCCCTCTTTTATATTCTCCTGTTCCTTTTCAGCAATCAAGATCTCCTCTACTCTCTCTTTCCAGTCCACAGCTTTAATGGAGCTTCCTTTCTGGCCAAACTCACATTTTAAATCATTCTGTTGGGCTCTTTGCTCTTGATTCTCAAGATAAACTGGCTAAAAGCCCCCAACAGTAGCCATGCCACTGCTTCAACATTTGACTGCCTTCAAATTTCTTGAGCAAGATTAATGAGCCCTCCATGATTAATCTCAGTCTCAGGCAAAGTCTCTGGACATGAGCAAAATGCAGACAAACTTTCTGTCAAACCATAACACACATCATCTGGAGTCCAACAGCCAATGCAGTTCTTCTTTCCAGCAGAAACCTCCTGAGCCTGGTCTTTACTGGCAGGATTTCTATCAGCCTTCTGGTCTTTTGAGCTCTTACCAGAATTTCCCATACAGAACAGCCTAAGGAGTTCCAGTGCTACTTTTTCAGCTGGCATCTCTGAACTTTTCAAACTCTTCCCACAAGCCATTCCCAAAGACTCCTGAACCACATGATCAGGTATAGTCACAGCAATGACCCCACTTCTGTGGTACCAAATTCTGCCTTAGTTACTTTTCTCTTGTTGCTGAGACAAAATACCCAACACCCAAAGTTACAGTTTGTAGAGGCTTCAGTCCATGTCAGCTGGCTCCAAGACAGGGTAGCACATGGCAGAGGGGCAACATTTCATGGTGATGGAAGACAGCAAAAGTAACAAGAGATTACAGAGAGAGACAAACCTCTTTCTGTCCCATTTATCTTATCTAGACTGCTGGGATTAGGGTGGTGCATTGGCACCAATCAGAGGACTGATCCAGCAATCACTCACCCTTAATCCCAGCATCCTTAATCCCAGCATTGCACTATGAATCAATCACAAACTCTAGGTTCATCTATCTCTGAAAAGCCTGCTCCCCATAACTGCATGAGGCTTTGCGGGGACATCCAAACATAAACCATAACAGATAGAACACTAAAAGTAATAAAAAGAGGACAATTGAGAAAAACAAAAGTCAAAAGTTGATTGAAATAATAAACAATTTAAGACACAAGCAAACCTAATCATTCATACCATACCAACATTTATAGTACAATGGTTACTATGCAGAACTTTGACATATAATGAAAGCAAAAATCTAAATTGTCTGTACCTATTAAAGAAACTATTTCTAATAAATAATCCTACTGAGAAAACCTCAGACATAATTGGTTTCACTGGGGAATTCTACAAAACATTGGAAGGGCAGAAATACCAACCTATTTCAGAAACACAGACTTGTCATTCAAAGACCTTAGTGGAAGACGATTCCAACTCCTGGCTACTATGTAGAAAGCCAAAAGAGGATGTATAACTTTCTAATCCCAAATCTGTTATGGATATTAAAAAGAAAGAAAATTAAAGACAAGCATGTCTCATGAACAGGGACAAAATTCCTAACAAAATTGTACATTTTGAAAAACAAATTTAAAAAAATAAATAAAAGATGCTAGTTCATTTTAACACAGAGTTTAATAGTAGATATATTGAAAATCAAAAGGAAAAAACAATTCATTTTACAATAGAATCAAAAAATCAAATTTCTCAGAATGAATTCAATAAAATATGTTTAAAACTCCATAGGTCTGAATCTCAGAGCATCTGGTTGATCTTAAACATGGCTCATAGACAAGAGAAATGGCACAGGTTACCGGTACATACGTAGGGCATCCTATCTAGAAGGCACTGTTGACTTTGTATAGTTAGAAGATCTAATAAATGATGAATTTAAAGCTTTTTTATGAGGCCATTGCTTAGGTCAGGGGTCCCACTTACCCAGTTTTAGAAATGGTATTGCTTTCTTCTGTTATCTTCTAATTTCAAGTGCTACTGTTGAGATGCTTCATTATTGTTCTTATGTAATCATCCTTTTTTCTTTTCCCAGTTGTCTTCACGTTATCTATCTCTTTGGACATCTTTCATTTCAAGGGAGTGGTATGGCCAATCTTTGTGATTTTTCTTTGAGATTGTATAAGTCTGTTTACCCCACAGTTTTTATCTAAATGGGAGGATTAATAGGTACCTCTGTGTAAGCTAAAAGGTAGACTTAGTTGTAGAGTTTATAAGCCTGGAGCTGTTAAAAAATGTCAAGAACTCATACAAGTGAAAAGATATTAAGTTCTTTATTTCCTCTGTGATTAGCTTGTATGATCACCCTTCCCTGCCCTCTCAACTCTGTCTACAGAGGTGCTCTGTACTCACACTAACCTCAACTTATTCTCTCTAACATCAATACCAAGTTCAGAAGATATTCTGAGGCAAATTTGCTCTTTATTTAAAGAAATGTTCATTGGGACAAACTTCCTGTGACAGCCAACATATTGTGGAGGCAAAAAATATAGTACTATGGTATTATATACCAAGGATTGCCAGATAATTCTCCTGCATGCATCCTTTCCCTCTTGCTACTATATAAATATTATCTCTCCTCTAAGAACTACCTACCATCTTTGGTTAGTTTTTTGTTCCTTCTCATCTTATAAAAAACTTATACTTTCTCTTGTTTCTCCTATCCTGTATTTCTAACCTATTGCTTTGTGTTTGGTTAATTTTCATTTATGTTTAACTATACATAAGACTCTCCAAATTAAACTCTGAAAAACAATCAAGGTGTACACCCTTCTCCAGCCACTTGCCTAACTCTGCCTTTCCAATCAAAACTAAACTCAAAATAATTTGTTGATACATTTATAACCTCATATTCACTCCTCAAAAAACTCCCATTTTGTTTATGTCATCTACAGCACAAATTCACCATCCCACTAAAAATGCCCTTTCTAAGGCCATCACTGTATCCATTGGCTTCTATGAAACTAAATTCAAGGGACTTCATTTACCACTCCAGCATCTTAGAAAAGTATCTCTCACAGTAGGTATCAGCCTCTTTGAAATAGCTTCCTTTCTTGTTTTCTCTGACACCACACTGTTCTTTTCTTCCTACCTCATAATCTTCATCTCAGCCTTCTGTTCCAGATTTGTTCTAAGCTCTCTTCTCATTCTACATTCCTTCCAGAAATGATTTCATTCATTCTCAATTGTTGTGCATTTGCCAATAACTCATAGGTATATTTTTAGTCTTCTTTGAAAGCTAGTCCAGCAAAGCTAAACACCCACTCTACATCTTTACATGAATCCCTCAAGGATCCACAAGTATATAAAACTGAACTCATGATTTTCCCCCAAAATAGCTGTTCTTCCTGCCAGATTCTCCCAAGTACTCCAGGAAGAGCACTTATGCTCGATTCTCAAGTATAAGTCATGCAATTTCTCTAGCCATAAGTTGAAAGACCATCTTTAACTCTTTTCTACATTCTCTCTCCTTCCTCCCTCCTCTGTCATTTGCTCCATCCCTCACCCCAGTAAATATTTGAGTCACTTTTATGTTCCATGCATTAAACGAGGTGATTTGGATATGATGGGAGCAAAACAGGCATGGTTACTATCCTCACAATTCTTCAATCTAGCAAAGGAACAAATACTAAGTAAAGCATTTTATTAATTAAGGCAAAGAAAGGTCCGTGTTAAACATTTCGTAGTAGAACATGATGCTATGCATTCCAGTAAGAGGAGTATGCCCAGTGAGCACCCTTTATCCTACGGAAGAATACGATAAACTATAGAATTAATGCCAGTGAAAAAGAATGTCATTTCTCTTCTTTTTCTTTTATTTTTACTTTATGAAAAAAGGTAAAACAGAATTTCCTAACACAATAATAGGAGAATAACAAGAGTTAATACACTGCATACCGTCATCTTCAAAGTAGTTACTCAGAGTACAAGATATGGGCATAAAAAAATTCTCCACTGGATATTAGCAGGAACCTTCCTTTTCAATGAACCAAAAGACACTAATAATGTAGCTAACTTGTATTTTTCTCCCTTTTCCCGTCCTTCCTTTACCCTTTCACCCATCCTATTTCCTTTTTCCTTTTAAACAATTTCTTTCCCTTTCACAATTATCTATTGTACATTTTAGAACTGATTTATTTTTTCAATTTCTCAGATCAGGGAGACAATATGATGCCCACACAGGTGAGTCTGATTTATTTCACTTATGAGGACGGTCTCAATTTGCATCCATTAACCTATAAAAGTCTCAAGTTTATCCTTCTTTATGACTGAGTAGTACTCCATTGTATAAAAAGACCACATTTTTTTTTATCCATTCCTCAGCTGATAGGAATCTGTGTTGTTTCTAAGATTTAGCTATTACAAAGTATGTTGCTATAAACATGGGTGCACATATGTCACTGTGGTATGATGTTTTTAATTTTTCTGGGAAAATACCCAGTAGAGGAATAGCTGGGTGAAATGGGACCTGTAATCCTAGCTTTTTGAGGAATCTCCATACTGATTTCCACAGTGATTGCACCAGTTTGCACTCCCACCAACAGTGGAGAAGGGTTCCTTTTTCCCTATAGCTCCTCCAGCACTTGTTATTGGTTGATTTCTTGATGATAGCCATTCTCTCTGTAGTGAAATGGAATATCAGTGTTGTTTTAATTTGCAGCTCTTGAACGACTAATAATGGTTGAATATTTCTTCATATATTTATTTGCCATTTGTACTTCTTCATCTGAGAAGTGTGTATTCATCTCAGATGCCCATTTTTGGATTGGGTCTTTGAATTGGGGGGGTCCGAGTTTTTTCAATTCTCTATTTGTTCTAGATAGAAGTCCTTTGTCTGAGGGACAATTGGCTAAAATTTTTTCCTGCTCTATGGGTTGTCTTTTCATTTGTTGGTGATTTCTTTTGATATGAAAAAAGCTTTTTAATAAGATGAGATCCCAATTGTTGATTCTTTGAAGTATTTCCCATGTAGTTTGGGTTTTGTTCAGGAACTCTCTGCATACACCTATGTCTTCAAGATTTCTACCTACTTTGTCCTCCAGTAGATTTAGTGTTTTTGTTTTAATATTTAGATCTTTGATGCATTTTGACTTTAATTTAGTGTGTGGTGATAGACATATGTCTAGTTTTAATCTTCAGCAAGTAGAGAGCCAGTTTTTCCAGCACTATTTATTAAAGAGGCTATCTTTCTTCCAGTGAACATGTTTGGTCCTTTTGTCAAAGATAAGGTGGCTGAGTGTGTTTGTACTCATGTCTGCATCTTCCAATCTGTCGCACTGATCCTCAGGTCTGTTTTTTTTTTTTTTTTTTTTGCCAGTACCATGCTGATTTTATCACAGTATCTTTGTAGTATAATTTCAAGTCAGGGATTATAATGCATCCTGCCTTGCATTTGTTGCCCAGGATTGCCTTTGCCATTCTACATCTCTACTGTTTCCGAATGAATTTTAGGAATATTTTCTCTAGTTTGTGAGGTATGCTAATGATATTTTGATTGGGATTGCATTAAATCTTTATAACAGTTTTGGAAGTATGGCAATTTTCACTATGTTGGTTCTTCCTATCCATGAGCAAGGGATGTTTTTCCATTTTCTGATATCCTCTTCCATCTCCTTTTTCAGAGTACTATAATTTTCAATATATAAATCTTTTACCTCCTTTGTTAGATTGATTCCTAACTATTTCATTTTTTTGGATGCTATTGTGAAGGGTGTGGTTTCCCTAATGTCTCTCTCAGTGACTTTGTTATTTGTGTACAGGAATGCTATTGATTTTTGAGTGCTGACATTGTGTCCAGCTACACTACTGAATCTGCTTATTAAATCTAGAAGTCTTGGTGGAGTTTTTGGGATCTTCTATGTAGAGTATCATGTCATCTGCAAATAATGATAATTTAACTTCTTCTTTTCCTGTCCCTATTCCTTTTATTTCTCTCTTTTGTCTAATTGCTCTGGCTAGTGTTTCCAGAACTATATGAATAGGAGTGGTGATAGTGGACAATCCTTGTCTTGTTCCTGATTTTAGAGTGAAAGCTTTCAGTTTTTGTCCATTAAGTATGTTGATGGTTGTTGGTTTGTCATAGATGGTTTTTATCAAATTGAGGTAGACCATCTATTCTGATTATCTGTAGTGTTTTTATCATGAATGAATGTTGGACTTTGCCAAAAGCTTTTTCTGCATCTATTATTGATATGGTGTATCACATTTATGGATTTGTGTATGTTGAACCACCCCTGCTTTTCTGGGATGAATCCCAATTGGTCATAGTGAATAATCTTTATTGTGTGTGTGTGTGTGTGTGTGTACTGGGAGTCAAACTCAGGACCTCGCACTTGCCAGGCAGGCACTTATGCCACTGAGCTATATCACTGGCCCATGAATAATCTTTTTGATGATTTGCTGCATTCTGTTTGTTAGTATCTTATGAGGATTTTCACATCTATGTTCATTAGGGAGATTGGCCTATAGTTCTGTTTTTTGGTTGGGTCTTTCTATGGTTTTGTTATCAGGGTAATACTTGCCTCCAGGAATGAGTTAGGGACTATTACATCCCTTCCAATTTCATTAAAGAATTTGAGGAGCATTGGCATTAAATCTTCTCTAAATTTCTCACAGAATTCCGCCGTGAATCCATCAGGACATGGGCTTTTCTTTGTTGGTAAGATTTAATTACATTTTCAATCTCATTAACTAATATTGGGTTATTCAGAATTTCTATATCTTCTTGATTCATCTTTGGTAATTCATATGTATCTAGGAATCTGTCCATTTCTTCTGTGTTTTCCATCTTATGAGAGTCAAGATTTTCAAAGTTGGATTGATGTGATGATCTTCTGAATTTCCACAGGATCTGTGGTGATTTCACCCTTTTCCTTCCTCAATGCATGAAACTGTGTCTTTTCTTTCCTTTTTTTGATAAGGTTGGCTAAGGGTTTATCAATTTTGTTTATTTTTTCAAAGAACCAACTTTCGATTCATTAATTATTTGTATTGTTTTCTTAGTCTTCATTGCATTAATTTCTGCTCTGATCTTTACACTTTCCTCCCTTGTATAGGATTTGGGCTTGTCTTGCTCTTCTTTTCTAGTAGCTTGAGGTGCAACATTAGATTGTTTATTTGTGCTTGTTCTATTTTCCTGATGTGAGAATTGACCACTATAAATTTTCCTCTTAAGACTGCTTTCATTGCATCCCATAAGTTCTGGTTTGTTGTATCTGCTTTCTCATTTATTTGTGGATATTGTTTAATTTCTTCTTTAATTTCATCTGTGACCCATTAGTTGTTGAGGAGGGTGTTACTTAATTTCCATGTGTTTATGGAGTTTTTGTGGTTTGTTTTGCCATTAATTTCCAATTTCATTGCACTGTGATCAGATAATATGCATGGGATAATTTCAATACCTTTGCATTTACTTAAGCATGTCCTATGGGCTAGTATATGGTCTATTTCAGAGAATGTCCTGCGTGCAGCTAAGAAGAGTGTGTATTCTGATGTTGTTGGGTGGAACCCTATGTAAACATCTAAGTCCATTTATTCACAGGTTTTATTCAGTTCTGATATTTCTTCGCTGATTTTTTGTCTAGTTGGTCTATCTCTTTGCAACAGTGGTTTATTATAGTTCCCCATTATCTTTGTGTTACTGCTTATTTGATTTTTTTGTCTATTAGTATTTGTCTTATATTGTTGGGTGCTCCCATATTTGGTATATATATATATTTATGATTTTTATCTGTTCTTCTTGAATTTTTTCCTAAAAAGTATGTAGTGACCTTCTTTATCTTTTTTGGTCATTCTTGGTGTGAAGTTCACATTGTCCACCAATATCTACCCCTGTTTTTTTCTGGGTTACTGTTGCATGGAGTATTGTTTTCCATCCTTTGACTTTCAGTCTATGAATTTTTTTTGAGTTAAATGTGTTTCTTGTATACAACATATTTTTGGATCTTGTTTGTTAATCCATTCTGCCAGTCTCTTTCTTTTGATTGGTGAATTGAGGCCATTTACATTGATGGTTATAACTGATATGTATTGGCTTACCTTTGTATGTTATTTTCCTGCTGTTGGTTCCCTGCTTTTCCCCTCTGTTTAATTGATTGCCCTGCCTGGTGGTTTCTTTCTGTTTTTGTTCTTGAAATTGTGGTCATTTTTATCTCTGTTTAGAATATCTTTCAGGGGCTGGGGATGTAGCTTAGTGGTAGAGTTCTTACCCTGCATGCAGAAGGTCTTGTGTTCATTCCCCAGCACCACCAAAAAAAAAAAAAAAAAAAAAAAAGAGTATCTTTCAGTACACTTTGTAGGGTTGGTTTGGTGGTCATGAATTCCTTCAGTTGTTCTTTTTCATGGAAATATCTTATTTCTCCATTAATTTTCAAAGATAATTTTGCAGGGTACATCAATTTGGGTTGGAAGTTGTTTTCTTTCAGGACTTGAAATATTTCATCCCAAGCTCTTCTTGACTTGAGTGTTTGTACTGAGAAGTCGGCTGTGATTCTAATGGGCTCTCCTTTATAGGTGATCTGTTTCTTTTGTCTAATAGCTTTTAATATAATGTTCTTGGGCTGAATTTCTGGAATCTTGATTATTATATGTCTGCATGTAGATTTATTTTGGTCATGGCTATTTGGAGTTCTATATGCATCAATTATCTGTATGTCAGATTCTTTCCCCATGCTTGGGAAATTTTCTGCTATTACTTTTGCAAATAGTCTTTTTATGTCATTTGTGTTGACTCCTGCCTTTTCATTGACACCTATCAGTCTTATTTTGTTTTTCTTTGCATTGTCTTGCAGCTGTCAAATTTTATTTCCTGATCCCTTGTTATTTTTTAGAGGTCTATCCTTTCATGATTGCTAGCTGCTATCATGTCTTCAAGATCTGAAAGTCTATCTTCAGTTTCATTGAAGTCATTTTTCCAGTTTGAAGGGAAGCTTTGATTTCCTGGATATCTGCTTGAAATTGTTTCATGCATTCTATTTCTTTCCTATAGTGTTCATTCAAGGTTTCCATCATTTTCCTATGCTCCTCTACTTTTTTTTATCTATGTCTACTCTAGATTTGCTGAGCAATTCCTTCATTATGGTTGTTATTTCTTTTTTTTACCTGAGAGATTATTTCTGATCTGACTTCCTCTATAGCCTTGTGGATTTGTTTCTTTACTTTGGCTGCTATCATTTCAGAAATTTGAGGTCTGTGTCTTCCATTTGCCTCTATCTTGATGTCTCCTGGACTTGTTCTGGGTGGGCCAGAGGTCTGATATTGCATTTTGGTTCTTTGTCTTGTCATTTTCCATTTCAAAATTTTTTTATTTTGTTTTCTGTGTTGATCCTTGTAAGTTTTTGTAGTACATAGCTGTATCACTAATATCAAGGTCTCTCTAGGAAAAGTGGTCTTCAGGGATATCTTCTCTGTGTAGGAGGTTTTTGGTTTGTGTCTGTCCCAAGATCCCATCTTCTTAATTAAGAGATGTTGGCTCAGTCCCCAGTCCTTTGGTGTAGGGCTGTGGTGGGGTTATTACCCCAGACCTTCCCAGTATTGTTGCAGAAGGGAGAACAACTGATTACAACAGATATGACATCCTAGCTAAAGTAGTATAATTATCAATAACAATAGCATCAAGCACAGCTTAGAAACTGATGAACTGTGGTACCTATTAATTTTGTACCTTAAGCCATAAGAGCAAAATCTACAGTTATATAATAAAGCTAAAAATCTACAGTTATATAATAGAACTAAGCATAAATTAGGAGCTTGTATGCAAAGCGTCTGCCCTTGGTAGAGTGATTTTACCTGTGGTGGGGAAATTTAAGAAGGATATTGGATAAAACAAAGATAACTGAAAAGGAAGTAGAAGCAAGGCTGGAGGACAAAGGATGATCATGCAAGCTTTGGGAAACTAGAGAAGAGGGCAGAAGAGAAAGAATGAGGGAGTAAGCAAAGGAGTATCCAAACTTGGTCTCTGGGTTTGGGGATTCTTAGTTTGGAGTTCTTTCCAGCCATTTAGAACAGAGAAAAAAAAAATAAGAAAAAAGGAAAAGAAAAAGAAAGAAATATAAAATAAATTAAAATAAAGAAAAAGAAAAGGGCAGCCCCACCCACCTGCTTCTAGTCCGTGTGTCTTTGTCGCCAAGCACAATGCTGGTTCACCTTACTTATCACCTGCTGGCTCCTATTGTTAATGTTGCTTTGGACTTTTCCACCCTGCTAGTCCTGCCTGTCCATCATGTGTGCCCTAGTCGGAGTCCTACTGTGTGGCTGGCATTCCCCTGGTCACCTGTTCCCACTGATGTAGGGGGCAAGAGCCAATCACCTGGATTCCTCCTGGTGGCCAGTTGCCAGGTCCCTCGATTGGGAGGAGGAGTCATTTCAATCTTTAATTCCATTGTTTAGTTACTGATGGTTTCTTAGGAAAATAAATGCATGTGGATAATCTTTATTTTATTTTATTTTTATTTTCCCAAGGTAACAATACCAAGCTCTTTCTCCTTAAAAGGAGAGCTTCTAAAACTGATATACAGTTAAATAATTAAATATTTGGATCATTGCTATACTTCAGAATTTGGGAGGCTTAAAGACAGTTTGAATTTTTCTTTCTCTAATGTCAGGGACTGAAAAGTCATGTAGATTTTGAACTATTTGTTTGTTTGTTTGTTTGTTTGTTTGTTTTTGTGGGTACCAGGGGTCAACCTCAGGACCTTGTGTGCCAGCAGGCGCCCGTGCCACTGAGCGATATCACCGGCCCTTTTTTCGTATGTGGGTTCCAGGAGTTGGACTCGGGCCCTCGCGCTTGCCAGGCAGGCGCTTATACCGCTGAGCCATCTCACCGGCCCCAGATTTTGAACTATTAATCTCACATTTTATAAAATGGGATATTAATTATAATTGATGCATTCTCAGCTTACCAGATGTACTGTAAGAATTAAATTAAAATTTGAGATTAAATGAACACAAATATAAATTTATAACAAAGACTCTCTTATAACTGTAGGAATAAATTTCTCATTTTTTAAAGAGAGTTAAGTCCCAAATTTAAAGTCTCAGAACTCAAGAAACCCCCAATTAAATTTCTGAGTGCCATAGTATCCCATGAATGGTTTCGAGTAAATATTTTTTTGGAGGTAAAGAGTCTCCTAAGCTACCTGGCCTTGGGGTAGAAGTAGTGCTCTAAGAAACAAATCTTAGAAAAGACAAAAAAAAAAAAAATCTTTCTTTGGGTAGGTATTCACAGATCCAAAATCCATCCACATTGGATTCCTCCATATTTGAAAGAAAGAGACAACACCCTCCCCATTTCAATGATGTTGGTAATTCATACTGATACAACCTGATACTAAGAACAAATAGAAGTTAAGAATCTGACTATGACCATCCGCCCTCCTCTGCTTTATATTCCCTGTCATGGAACCAGTCATTTCAACATATCTCTGCTTTATAACCAAGTGGCCCAAGTAGATTTGCTCCACTAATGGTGATGTTATCTTTATTTGGTTAAATTGGCATCTGCCAAATTTTGCAGTCTAACGAATATAAATAGTAAGTAATTTGAGTGAATGGCACTTCAGAGTAAAATATTTATTAATCATCAAACTTTTTACTGACTAGTTTGAGCATCCATTGATAATGATTGCTTGAGTCAATTATATGACTGCAAACAAGTGATCTGCTAACTCCATCATGCCCTCCATTTTATCAGCTCACATTCTACTTCCAAAAAAGCTTTCCTCCCTCATCAGTCTCTATCTGTTTAAATATTTATATCAGCATTTACATATGTATTTCATAGGTTATAATCTATTGCTATCATTGAGTTTTATCACAAATTGACCCAGACCTGGTAAGTGGGAGTAGACACAATTTTCCATGAATGGAGCGGCAACTTCTGTGTAGATTCCACTTTTGCTCTCTCTATATAGCTAGAGATAAACTTTGAAATATCAAACAGAAAAATCTTGGGCACAGTGAGTCATTTTATATGTTTATTGGCCCACCAAGACCCTCCTGCAGCTGTGGGCCATAGTTTCTGGGTGCTTTTTCAAGAAGTAATGAAAGAGATGATGAGTGAGATGGCAGTGATTATCACTTTGTGGTATGCTTATCAGGAAGGTCTTAATTTAACCTCCTTTCAATATTAACACTTCCTAATGGGAAACAGTAAACAAATCCCTTGTTATAATTCTTGATTTTTTTTAAAGCTATCAGCAAAACGCTAAAAAAGAAGGTGTATAATCAGCCCTTAATAACAACAGCTAAATCAAAGCTCAGTCAGAGAGTAAGTAAATTTAATTCCTGGGTGGAGTCTTTCAAATTGCCATGTAAATAATTCTTTCTATTAAAGACAAGAAAGGCTATGTGCTGTGATTCAGGCTTGTGATAAAAACTTTCAAAGGCTTACCTGGATAATCTGCCCATGTTTCCGCCCATACATTGCTTACTGTGTAAACTTCAAACTCTTCTTGATGGTATGAGAATGGAGATGATGCCCCCCACCAAGTGCCTGGGTATATTCTTTCACAAGCACTCCCAATATTCAAAGAGAAACCAGAGATATCGGTGCACACATTTTAGCCTAGTTAGGTTAAAACTGCTTTTAAATACCAGCCAGCAAATGGTAAGAGTGAAAGAGGGTGGAAAAGTGGGCCCAGTAAAGCCCAATGCACCAGCTCCAGAAGCAGCAATATTTCCAGCACACAGCATCTAGAGCTAGTAATTCAATAGTAATTCAATAGCCTCAACTTTTATACCACTTAAATATTGGATCTGAAACTTCAGCATGCAAAGAAATAGCCTGGAAATGTTATTAAAATACAAATTCCTAAGCCTCACCTAGAGTTTCTGATCTGGTCCATCTACTATCAGGAGAGACAAATCATTTTCCAAATGATCTCAGCTGATCTTGATGCTGCTCTTCCAAGAATTTTGAGTTACTGGTTAGCTGATAAAAAATTTAAAATATCCTAATGAGGTTGTAGACTTTTCCTCCAAGGACTTGACAGTAAGCTTTACTCACTATACTTTATCATCCTATGAGGATGGGGATAAAAGGGAAGAGTGAGAAAGCCACCTGTAAATGGTCTAGTTGTGGATAGCTCTAATGAGACCTTGCTTATAAAAGTAATCCAGACCCTACAGTTACATAATTAATACTTGTTGACACATTATTTATTGCCAAATTCTAACAGTCTCAAATGAATTATGTCCACTGACCTCCCCCTTGACCACGTAATAGAAAAATGTATTTTTAAATGCATAAACACATCCCAAATAGGCATAAATGCGACCTCTCTAGTACCCCATATGTGAATCAAAACTCTTAATGAGGCCATATCTTTAAAGAAAAGAAAAATCTTCATTTTTGTTTTTAGGTTAACAATGTCCCTTCTAAATTTCCCTTTTCAGGATAACAATATCACTTCTAATTTGGAAGTAATCCCTCGCTGCAGTCATATTATTGAACACTCCAATATTGCTTGCCTCATAATGCTTCCCCTCCATTATTCATGTTTGCAGAGCATCACTGCAAGGATAAGTCTTGTGCCCAAATAATTTGCTATAATAAGCTTAATATGCAGCACTGATAAGCTACTGATATATTTTTTGGCCCAGTACTGGTCGATTGTTTATGAAGTCAGACTTCAGTATCTTATTCAAATTATTGACATTAAGTTGCTCTTTCTAGAAGCTCAAGGGCCTGACAAGCAATGGTGTAGCTCCTGTCCAAAGGTCAGGCTTCAAACACAGGAGGAGGACTTCTGGGAAGATGGTGGAATGGTGAGCGGCAGGCAACCTCTCTGATATTTGGCAATGTGAGGAAGAGAAGGAGGGAAGTGGGTCCCTGGGACCCAGAAAGGATGTAAAATGAGAATTATAGCCCACAGGAAGTGCAAAGGGAGGCTGCACAATGTAGAAGAGAGAGGTGAAAAGTGGCCCTTTCTCCCTGAGCCCCAGCTCTCAGTGTGTGTGGGAGGGGCGGCTCAAACCTGCAGAGGAACAGTGACTACTGGTGAGCCCAGAAGCCTCCACAGAGGAACAGCCAGTGTAATGGATCAATGGATGCAGTGGACTGAAGTGCTAGTGAGTTATTCAGGTTCAGATGCTCCCCAGGAGAGGGTGACTGGCCAGCAGTCATTTTAGAAAGGGGCCAACTGAAGTCAGGACTTGGAGCAGCAGCAAGTTGGCTCCATCTAGGGCTCTAAGTGCCAGGGTGAGGCACAGCCAAGTTCAAGGTGGCAGGAGGTCAGAGAGCCCAGTTTAAGCTGGTAGGGAGCTGAGTTCAAGCTGGCAGGAAGCACTCAGAGTGTTTTGGGCTGAAAAACTCAGGTCCCGGACTCACAGCCAGAAACTGAAGGAGCCTGACCTTCAGTGGAACTAAGGACCCAGGTCTGCTGGGATTATCCACCACTACAATTTCACTGCTGGCCTGCTGGGATCAATCAACACAGATCCAGGCTCTGTCTGCCCCTCTGGCAACCAGTGGCAACACAGACATGCCCTGAAGTGGACACTTTTTTCTGCTTTTCTTCTTTCCTTTCTTTTTTACTTATTTATTTTTTAATTTTGATTTTTTTCTTTTTCTTGACTGGCTATTTTTTTCAATGAGTGAGAACATTGTTTCTAGTTTTTTATTGTTGTTTTGACCTGTTTTTAATTCTTTTTCTTTCTTTCCCTCCTATCTTCTTCACCTGTTTCCAAACCTTGCATAATCATCCTTTGTCCTCTAGCCTTGCTTCTAACCCTTTTCTCTTCTATTTCTCTACCTTTTCCCATAAGCCCTTTTAAATTTACTCCCCTGAGGGTAAAATTGCTATATTGAGGGGGTATTTACTGTACACAATTTTTCAGTTTGCTTTAGGTTTTGTTATATAACTACAAATCTTGTTTATATGGTTAAAGGTGGCAATTTAATAGTTACCAGAGTTTGTCATTTTCTATGAAGTGTTTGATGCTATAGTTATTACTGATTGCACTATTTTATCCAAGGTGATGTAATTGTTTTAATTAGTTATTTTACCTTTTATGCCAAGACTGAGATTGCCTGAGGTGCATAAACAATAATAAAGGCCATGCCAAAGAATCAGGAGCTAGGCCAAATAGGCAACAACTTCTCATCCCCAATAAATTGAAGAGGTAAGATCTTGCAATAGACTCAAAACCCAAAAGCCAGCTGCATCTGTAAGACATCCTTGAGAAATAGTCATTTCCTAAGTGTTCTTGATACTAGTAATAAAGATACTTACCATAAGCAATTTACAAGCATCAGTGCAGGAATTAAAGTAAAAAAGAAAAAGAAAAAGAAAATGAGAAGAAACAGAAGCAAGATGCAATCCCAGACTTCCTGCTCACCCAAGGCAAACCCAGCAGGTAATAAGGTGGAACAATTTAAAAGTTGTGTACTTGGACTCTCTCAAGTGGTAACAGTAGAAGAAACTAAGAAAATGAATGAGGCTCCAGAAAAAAATCAAATCAAATGATTTCTGAGATAACTAAAGAGATGATGAAAATAATGAGGGACATTGTTAATAAATCTTGAGTAGATATAGATAAAAAAAAATAGAGAAGTTTAGGAAATTGGTAGAAACCATGAATGCCCAACATAGGAAAGAAATGGAATCCATGAAACAGATTCAATCAGATAGCCATGAGATTAAAAATTCTATTGAAAGTATATGCAGCAGAATGAAGCAATGTGAGGACAGCATCTCAACTATAGAAGACAGGACTGCAGTTAATGATCATGAGAAGAAGGATTTCTTTTTTTTTTTTTTTTGTGGGTACCGGAGGGACGACCTCAGGACCTCATGCGCCAACAGGCACCCGTGCCGCTGAGCGATATCACCGGCCCCTTTTTCGTATGTGGGTTCCGGGAGTCGAACTCGGGTCTTCGCGCTTGCAAGGCAGGCGCTTAAGCCGCTGAGCTGTCTCACCGGCCAGGATTTCTTAAAAATAGCAAGGGATCATGAAAAATCAATCCCACAGCTGCTAGATAAACCAAAGAAGGATAACATGAGATTGATAAGAATCAATGAAAAAGCAAATGATATAAAAACACCTGTTCACAGAAGTAATGTCAGAAAACTTCCCAAGCATGGAAAAAGAATTTGACATACAGATAAGTGAGGCATATAGAACTCCAATTAGCCATGATTTTAAAAAAATCTATACCAAGGCATCTAATAGTAAAGATTCCAGAAATTCAATAGAAGAACAGAATTTTAAAGCAGTTAGGGAAAAGAAATAAATCACTTGGAAGGAAAGCCCATTCAAATAACAGGAGGCTTTTCAGCACAAACCCTTAAGTCAAGGAGAGCTTGGAGTGAAGTATTTCAAGCCCTAAAAGAAAACAACATCCAGCCCAGATTGATGCCCTCTGCAAAACTACCTTTTAAAATTCATGGAGAATAAGATACTTCCATGATAAAGAACACCTGAAGAAATTCATGGCCACCAAACCAGCACTCCAAAATCTTCTGAAGGATTCTAGAAAGAGATAAGGAAGACTACAACACCATGAACCCCAAGGCAAGAATGAACCCTCCAGGCAAGGCAAGTAATTAAACAGAAGGGAGACAGAGGGAACCAACACCAGGAAAATAACATGACAAGGATAAGTTAATGGATGTCAGTTATAACCATCAATGTCAAAGGTGTTAATTTACCAGTAAAAAGAAGCAGACTGGCAGAATAGATCCAGAAAAAAGACCCAACAATATCTCCAACAATATGTACAAGAAAATTTAACTCAGAAAGATTCATAGACTGAAAGTCAAAGGATGGAAAATAACACTCCATGTGACAAAAAGCTGGAAAAAAGTAGGGTGGCTATTTTATTTGCAGACAAAGTGGATTTCAAGCCATGACTGATCAAGAGAGAAAAAGAAGTTTAATACATACTTATTAAAGAAACAGTCCAGGAGTTGGACATAATCATAAGTATATATGCACCAAATACCAGCTTACCAAATTATATAAAACAAATATTAACAGACATGAAAAGTAAAATATGCACTAATACAGTTGTAATGGGGGACCTCAATACCCCACTGTCACAAATAGATCAACTAGACAAAAGATCAACAAAGAAATATCAGAATTGAACTGAACCATTGAACGAATGGACATTGTAGACATCTACAGTGTTCCACCCCACAACATCAGAAAACATGTGCTTCTCAGCTGCACATGGGACATTGTCTAAAATAGACCACCTACTAGCTCATAAAGCACGCATAAGTAAATGCAAAGGTATTGAAATTATCCCATGCATATTATCAGACTGTAGTGCAATGAAATTGGAAATCAGTGGCAAAGGAAACCACAAAAATTTCATAAACACATGGAAATTAAATAACACCTTCCTGAACAAACAGTGGGTCACAGATGAAATTAAAGAAGAAATTACAAAATTTCTACAAGTAAATGATAACACCAATACAACATACTGGAACTTATGGTACCAATGAAAGTGGTCCTAAGAGGCAAATTTATTTATTTATTTATTTATTTTTTTGTGGGTAACGGGGGTCGACCTCGGGACTTCGCGTGCCAGCAGGTGCCCGTGCCGCTGAGTGATATCACTGGCCCTTTTTTCGTATGTGGGTTCCGGGAGTTGAACTCGGGCCCTTGCGCTTGCCAGGCAGGTGCTTACGCCAATGAGCCATCTCACCAGCCCCACTAAGAGGCAAATTTATAGCAGTAAATTCCCACATCAGAGAAACAAAGTGAGCTCAAGTAAACAACCTGAAGTTGAATCTCAAGCTTCTAGAAAAAGAACAAGTTAAATTCAAAGCACATATGAGGGAGGAAATTACAAAAATCAGAGCGTTGCTGGGGATATAGCTTGGCAGCATGGCACCTGCCTGGCAAGCATGAGGTCTTGAGTTCAATTCCCAGTACCCCCCAAGAAGAAAAGCAGAGCAGAAACTAATGTAATTGAGACTAAGAAAACAATGCAAAGAAATAATGAATGGAAGAGTTGGTTCTTTAAAAGATAAATATAATAGACAAACTTTTAGCCAACATTTCACGAAAAGAAAAGAAAAAAAAAGACCCAAATCCTTGCAATTAGGAATGAAAAGGTGAAATCACAAGAGATCCTGCAGAAACTCAGAAGAGCATCAACACCTACATTGAAAACTGAACTCTAATAAGATGGAAAACACAGAAGAAATGGACAGATTCCTAGATACATATGAATTACCAAAGCTGAATCAAGAAGATAACATGATTCTAAATAACACAGTATCAGTCAATGTAATTGAAGATGTAATTAAAAATCTAACAAAGTAAAGCCTAGTTGCTGACACATTCACTGCTGAATTCTACAAGAAATTTGGAAATCTAATGCCACAACTACTCAAAGTCTTTAAAGAAATTGAGGGCCGGTGAGATGGCTCAGTGGCGTAAGTGCCTGCCTTGGAAGCGCGAGGGCCCAAGTTCGACTCCCGGATCCCACATACGAAAAAGGGGCCGGTGATATCGCTCAGTGGCACGGGTGCCTGTTGGCGCGCAAGGTCCTGAGGTCGACCCCCCGGTACCCACAAAAAAAAAAAAAAAGAAATTGAAAGGGAAGCAATACTCTTAAACTCATTCCTGGAAGCAAGCATTACCCTGATACCAAAACCAGAGAAGAGAAGAATCCAAACAAACAAAAAAAAGAATCTAAATCTACATCTAATCTCCCTAGTGAACATAAGCAAAAATCTCAATAAGATACTGGCAAGCAGAATGTAGTAAATCATCAAGAAGATTATACACCATGATCAAGTAGGCTTCATCCCAGGGATGCAGGGATGGTCCAATATATGCAAATCTTTAAGTATGTTACACATATTAACAGAGCCAAGGACAAAAACCACATGATTATCTCAATAGATGCAGAAAAAGTGGCAAAGTCCAATGCTCATTCATGATAAAAACCCTACAGAAAATCGGAAGAGATGGTCCTTATGTTATTCTGATAAAAGCCATCTATGACAAAAACAGCCAACATCATACTAAATGGTCAAAAACTGAAAGCTTTCATTTTAAAATCAGGAATAAGACAAAGATGTCCAATATCATGACTCTTACCAATGTTCTGGAAACATTATCCAGAGCAATTATTCAACAGAAAGAAATGAAGTGAACAAGGATAGGAAAGGAAGAAGTTAAATTATCATTATTCCCACATGACATGATACTCTACATAGAAGAGCCCAAAAACTCCATCAAAAGACATCTAGATTTAATAACCAAATCCAGTAGCTGATACAAAGTCAACACTCAAAAATCAATAGCATTCTGGTACACAAATAACAATTTCACTTTGAGAGAAATTAGAGAAAACACACTTTTTACAATAACACCCAAAAAAGAAACTTAGGAATCAATCTAATGAAAGAAGCAAAAAACCTTTATATTGATAAATATGGTACTCTGAAAAAGGAGATCAAAGAGGATATCAGAAAATGGAAAGATATACCTTGTTCTTGGGCAGGAAGAACAATATAGTGAAAATAAGCATACTTCCAAAATTGTTATATAGATTTAATGCAATCCTGATCAAAACACCAATAACATGCCTCACAAAATTAGAGAAAACAATCCTAATTCATTTGGAACCAGAAGAGACCTAGAATAGCAAAAGCAATTCTGGGCAGAAAGGCAAGGCAGGGTACATCACAAACCCTGACTTGAAATTATACTACAAAGCTACTGATAAAAAAACAGCATGGTTCTAGGAAAAAAAAAAAAAAAAACCCAGACCTGAGTATCAATGGAACTGACCAGAAGATGCAGAAACAACTCCAGACACACTCAAACACCTTGTCTTTGACAAAAGATCCAAACACCTACACTGGAAGAAAGATAGCCTCTTTAATAAATTGTTCTTGAACAACAGGCCTCCCACTTGCCAAAGACTAAAAGTAGACTGATATCTCTCACCATGGACCAAAGTAAAATCAAAATGGATCAAAGATACAAATATTAAAACAGAAACACTAAATCTGCTGGTACAACTCTTGAAGACATAGGTATAGACAAAGTCTTTATGAACAAAACCCCAATCTCATAGAACATATCACAAAGAATCAACAACTGGGATCTCATCACATTAAAAAGCTTTTGCAGAGCAAAACAAATCACCAACAGAGTGAAGAGACAACCCACAGAGTGGAAAAAAGATTTTGCCAGCTCTTCCTCAAAGGACTAATATGTAGAATATAAAAAGAACTCAAATATATCAGAACCCCAAATTTAATAACCAATCCAAAAATGGGCATCTGAAATGAATAGACAATTCTCAGATGAAGAAATAGAAATGAAAAAATATGAAAAAATGTTCAACATCAGTGGTCATACAAGAGATGCAAATTAAAACAATACTGAGATTCTGTCTCACTCCAGAAAGAATGGCTATCATCAAGAAATCAACCAATAACAAATGCTGGTGGGGCTTTTGGAAAAAAGAACTCTTCTCCACTGTTGGTGGGAGTGCAGACTGGTGCAACTACTGTAGAAATCAGTATGAAGATTCCTCAAATACTAAAAGTAGAGCTTCCATTTGACCCAGCTAGTCCCTTTCTTGGTATCTTCCTGAAAGAGTTAAAAGCATCATATCACAGCGACATATGCACACCTATGTTTATAGCAGCACAGTTTTAATAGCTAAATCTTTTTTTTTTTTTTTTTTTTTTTGTGGGTACCGGGGGGTCGACCTCAGGACCTCGCGCGCCAGCAGGCGCCCGTGCCACTGAGCGATATCACCGGCCCCTTTTTTGTATGTGGGTTCCGGGAGTCGAACTCGGGCCCTTGCGCTTGCTGGGCAGGTGCTTAAGCCGCTGAGCCATCTCACCGGCCCTTAATAGCTAAATCTTGAAAACTGCCCAAATGTCCATCAACAGGAGAATGGATAAAGAAGATTTTTTTTTATACAATGGAGTACTAATCTGCTATAAAGAAGGATAAACTTGAGACATTGTTAGGTAGATGAATGCACCTTGAAACCATTTTCTTAAGTGAAATAAATCAGACACAGATGTTTAAGTATCACATGGTTTCTCTGGTGTAAGAAACCAAACGGGTAAATATGGAACAAAATGTATCATAGATATTGTGAAATAGGAAGAAAATATTTAAATGGCAAGGGGGATGGGGGGAAAGAAGGAAGGGAAATGAAAAAAGAGAATATGAGGAAAAAATAGAAACAAAGTGTTTGTAAATAAGGAGGAGAAGAGGGGTTGAAGTGTGGGAAGGGGAATGGGAAAAAAGGAAAAATCAAGATATATCAGGTATAGGTACAAATTCCCTATGATGTATATTGTCATTAAGTATATCTAAACTGTACCAGTAACATTAATTTTTTAAAAAGTTGCTATTTCTATATATGTATCTCACCTTTCAATAACTATTCTTATATTTATTTTTTACATTGTAACAAATTGTATACTTCTTTTACATAATTTTCCATGTTTAACTGATCTGAATGCTTATGCTACACAATATACCTCATCATTTTCTTCATTTTTATCTTTTAGTTTTACTTATTTTATCTCCTATAACTAGAACATTTTTTAAAAATAAGGACACGTGTTTGGCATACTTTTTGGGATCTTACACATTTGAGAATGTCTTCATGCCACCTTCATACAAGAATGACCATTTGTTTGGATGAAAAATTATTTGGCAGTGAACTGTTTACTTCAAACTGCATATATTACGACCTGTTATTCAAAGACATGACGTTTTCCCTTCTTAATTAATGACATTCTCTTCATTTTCCCTATTTAACTTTTCTCTATTAATCCTGATAAAATATACTGTCAATTCCCAAAAGAGTTAAAGTGATCCTATTACAGTGATGCCTGCATACTGAAGTTTATAGGAGCAGATTTCATAGTAGCTAAATCCTGGAAGTGGCCTATATGTTCATCATCAGATGGATAGAAAAGTAAAATGTGGTATTTATACAAAATGGAGAACTACTCTGTCAGAGATAAGAATGAATGAGTCATTTATAGGAAAATAGATGTACTTTAGACCATAATGTTAAGTAAAATAAGTCAGACACACAAGATTAAATATCACATTGTTTCTCTTGTATGAGAAAGTCATAGTAAAAATAAATAGCAAAATGAAAGATAGATAATAGGAAATAGTGAGAAAGATCTTTCTCAAAGGTGAAGGGAATCAAAAAATGGAGAGGAGGGGATGGAAGTGATAGCAGATAAGAAGGAATTAAGATGTGTTATGTGCATGTACCATCTCTCCAGGAAGAATGTGATTATTAGGTACTGCAAACCTGTACTAATAAAAAAATTTAAAAGATATTATCAAATCACATTCTCTTGAAAGTCAGAATGTATGTTCTCTGTTGTCTTGGAAGATTGTCCAGTCTCTTTCTTTATTGTACAATTAGAAAAGAGTTTATAGCAGATACTTACATGATGCAACTCACCTTTGCAGAGACAGCACCTTCTCCTGTCATTGTGTTCAGATATCTGATATGCAGAGCACAGAGGCCGTACAAAAACCTACCAGGAGGCACTGCTGCCAAAGACACTGTTCTCTACCGGGCTCACAGAATGTCACAACTTGCAGAATATCGCATGTCTCCGCCAGTTCTTCCCCTGCCACTCTCCACATAGGCCTTTGCCGACACTGTTCTCACCAACTGCTGCATATGATTGAATCCAGAAAGAGGGAGGTAGAAACAGAGGGTGATGAAGGTTGCGGGAATCTATACAAAAGCATGGTCTGGTTTTCTCAGAAACGCAGTTTTCATCTTAGAATGAATGCTATAGATCCTGGTTTGCTGAATCTTGGGGAAGTTGGAAAATAAGGGGGTTATCCTGAGGTTTCATGTGTGCTTCTATGTTATTTCACCCAAGAATTTTACTATAAGAAACATTGCATGACAGGGTAAAGGAACAAAAACAATTGAACTTCTTCAGCCCTTCAGCCTCACAACCTTCATTTTTAACATTTAAACAAGTAAGTGGAAATCTGACCAATAGTTACTGTTTGCCTGCAGGTTACTGCTAGGGAAAATAAAAACCAGCTAATTCCACTGAAGCCATCACAAAGAAATGAAGTACTCATTTATTTTCAGCAAATGAAAGTAACTTTTCGCTGTTATAATTTTAAACTTTCACTGGAATATAAAAGTTAACCTCCCTGTTCGAACTTGTTTTGCAGTTGAGACTTTCAGCATCTCAATCAGCTCTGAAGGGCTGTGCCTTTAACGGCGTCTCCAGCCCTGTGGAGTCATCAATAGTGTTGAATTTCAGGAGTACAGCAAAAGGCTGCCGAGGCTAAGGGCCGCACGGGGATCTGGCCTTGCTTTAGCAGCCTCAGGTGCCTGCGTCTATTGGGAGGCAGAAGGTTTCCTGGTTCATGATCCTCCCAGCCCGAGACAGAGAGAATGGAGGCCGCGGCACCCCAGTCGGTGTGCACACCTCCTGAGCAGGAAGCTATGGCTCTTATCCCCTACTGCACAGGGCTTCCACGTCGTATTTCATTGACTCACAGTTTTCTGAGAATGTCCTAACCGTTTCGAAATGACATTTTTATGTGGCTTAATGTTCCTAATTTGCTACAACTTACATTACTCCTCCACTTGCCTAAACTAAGAACCAGATGGAATACATTCTGATCAGGCATCCAGACAGTTACTATTTAGGGGATAATGTAGCCTTTAAAATTTTTTCACAGGAGAGTAAGAGCCTGATTTTAGTACTTTCTACTCAAAGGATAAAATTTATGCCAAGGTAAATTTTAGCCCCCAATATTATCTTTCAGTCGGAAACATTTTATCTTGGTTTTAGGGATCCGTTTGGTTTATTTACATTTTCTGGTAGCAGTTGGCTAACATGTAAAATGAGATATAAGTATTTGGCAAAGCATATAAACAATGACCTTGATCTACTGTAAAAAATTGAATTCCAGTCTCAGCACAGAAATGTAATTATGGAAGTTATATTTATGAGGTAGAAGAATATAACATTCTTAAACATATTTCTGCTAAATCAATTTTAGTACCTAATGCAATTTGAAGTAAGTAACTTTTGGGAAAAAGTTTTCTAATTTCTGGTAGACCAAAAGCCAAACTTGGCATCCTATTGGTTGGACACAGCAGCCTCTCCCATTCATTACTCTGGTCTCATAGTATAATTAACTCTTATTCTTTCACTTCTTTAAAGTTTCTACCTACTTCTTTCTAAAAAATATCATTCTTGATTTTCCCCATATCTTTGTGAATGTTCTCGCTCACTTAATATTATTAATTTCTTTCTCTTTTCCTATTCCTTATTTGTAGATATGTGTCCAGAGTCTACCATATTCTTTTGCTCTTGTGTTACACTCATTTCACAAAACAGAAACAAAAATACTATCATCTGATAATGTAGGTTCAAGCATTGTATGTTGTCTGTACACAGATTTCCAAGTTGCTCTCTTCTAAACAATAATTCTGAATTTCTGCCTGGCTGCTTACATTTCCATCTCTATGACTCATCCAACCAACAAAAATAACAATTGATAAATTACTTGCTTTTCTATTAAAACTGATTTCTCTTCTAATTTTGTTTGTGCAGGGGAAGGGAAATCTTATCACTTAGGCTAACAAATTCAGGAATATCTTTAATTCTATCTTACTACTCACATCTAATGTGACACTGTTTTCTGTTAAATCTAGCTCTTCCAATATATTCTTACAGATTTCACCAATTTACAATTCACAAGACCTACCAGAGTATACTAACCTTTCCTACGTTCATACCCAAACTGCATAATAAAAGTATTTTTATCTGTAGAGGGTACATTACTACTAACCATACAGAGTTAACAAGAATTACAGAATGTTATGAATAACTGAATGGATAAAAAGTTAGGTAATTTAAATGAAATAGACAAATTTCTGGAAAGACATAAACTACTTAATTAAGTCAAGAGGAAATAGAAAATCAGAATAGATCAATAACAGTAAAGAGATTGAATTAACAATTTAAAAACTTCTCCCAGATAAAAACAGACCAAGAAGGATTCACTGGTGAATTTTAAAAGACATTTGGGAAATGATTTAAAGCAATTCTTTACAGTTTTTTCTACCATATAGAAGAAGAAGGAAACTTTTCCAATTTAATATGTGAGGTCAATAATATCTTGATAGCAGAACCAGGCAAAGACAACACAAGAAAAGAATATAACAGATACATATCTCTTACAATTATAGTCATAAAAAATCCTCAACAGGGCTAGGAATACTATTCAGTGGTACAGTATTTGCCCAGCACATGTAAGACCATGGGCTCGATCCCCATCACTGAAAAAAAATCCTCACCAGAGTGGGGAAAATAAAGTCTGGCATAATTTAAAAAGAATTACACGATATGAAAACAAGAAATTTATCTCAGGAGTGTAAGGTTGGCTTAATATTTGAAAATTAATATAATACAGTATATCAATGGAATAAAACAAAAAAATCAAAGAATAATCTTTTTTTTTTATGTTGGTACCAGGAGTCGAACTCAGGACCTTGTGCCTGCCAGCAGGCACTTGTGCAGCTGAGCGATATCACCGGCCCTTTTTTTTCCTTTATGTGGGTACTGGGAGTCGAACTCAGTACCTCGTGCTTGCCAGGCAGGTGCTTACGCCGCTAAGCCATTTCACCAGCCCAAGAATAATCTTTAATAGTTGTAGAAAAAGCATTTGAAAAAAGCCAAAACTCTTTTATGATTAAAAATACTCAACAAATTAAGAATAAAAGGAGAGTTTCTTAACTTAATATAGATATATGTGTATATATAGATAGATGAGTACATCTATCTATATATATATACATATATATACATGTATAATACCTCAGTACTCACATTATAGTGAAAACTGAGTTTCCCCCTAAGATGAAGAGCAAAATAAGAACATAAGACTTCTTGCCACTTCTATTTGAGAATGTACTGGAGATTTTAGCCAAGGAAGTCAGGAAAAAGGCATAAAGAGCATGTTGAAAAAGATGTTGAAAAAGATGAAGATAACTGCCCACATTTATGTATCACATGATGCCTATAGAAAATCCTCAAAGTGTAAAAAAAAAAAACCATTATACCAAAAATAATGATGTCAGTAGAGTTGCAAGATATAAGATAAATATATAAAAATCAGTTGTAATTTTAGATATAGTGGTAACTTGGTCTATGAACTTAATTTGTTTCACAATTTGGGGGAAGAAGGCCGAGTTTGTGTCTGTGTGGGAAGGATGGCTGTGGTGTTTGTCACCTGATGGAGAGTTTGCAAACAGAAGCAAAATTTTGCTAAACACTTTTATTTGCAAACAAAATTGTTTGCAAATGGAAGTGTTCATGAACTGAGGTATTAACTGTACTAGCAATTAAAATCCAGAAATGAAATAGAAAAACAATTTCATTTATAATGGTATCCGAAAGAATAAAATACATAGAAATATATTTTACCAAAGAAGCACATGATTTATAAACTAAACACTATAAAACATTGTTGAAAAAAGTTAAAGAACACCTAAATAAATAAATGCACCCCATGTTAATTGACCAAAAGACTAACTATTGCTAGATGGTAAGATCCTTAAAATGACTTAGACATTCAACACAGTAACTCTCAAAATCCTAGCTAGATTCTTTTCAGAAGTTCACTAATTAATCCTAAAATTCATATGAAAATCCAAGTACCAAGAATAACAATAATATCCTTAAAGGAACAGAATAAAGTTGGTGAGGTAAAACAACCTGATTTCAAAGCTTACTACAAACTATAGTAATAAAAGTAATGTGGTACTACCATATAAGGACAGACATATAGATCAACATACTTGAATCTAGAATCTGGAAATATAGCCTTACATTTATCTTCAATTGATTTTTAACAAAGATTCCAGTACAATACAATTGATAAATAATTATCTTTTCAACAAATAGTACTTGACCAACAGGTGATAGACATGCAAAAGAAAGAAGTTGGACACTTTCCTTATATTATGCACAAGAGTTAAATCAAAATTGATGATAACTGAAATGATAAAATTTTTAAAAGAAAACACATATTTCATAACTTTGGGGTAAAAAAGCCACCTTGAATTTCACAAAAATTAAAAACTTCCATCCAAAAGAGAAAGATAACTCATAGGAGGATATATTTGCAAATCATTTATCTAATAAAGGATTATTTCAAAGTCATATAAAGAACTCTTTAAACTCAACAATAAAAAGACATCCTAATTGAAAAATGGCAGTGGATTTGAACATTTTGCAAAACATCTATGACAAAAATGATAAATAATAATAAGTACTGGTTAATATGTAGAAAAAATTGAACCCTCATGCATTGCCGCTGGGAATAGAAAATGGTATAGTTATTTTGGAAAATAGTTTGGCAGGTTCTCAAAGGTTAACCTTCCAGTGACTTCACTTCTAGGTGCATACCCAACATATATGGACCTATTAAAAATTGTGCACGAATATTTGTAGCATCACTATAATAACCAAAAAGTGGAAACAACTCACATGTCTAAAAACTGACAAAAACAACATATGGAACATTATTAGGCATAAAAATAAAAAATGATCCATGCTATAAAATAGATGAAGTTTGAAAATATTATGGTAAGTGAAAGAAGTTGTGACCATTTATACAAATGCAATTCTATTTAAATTAAGTGTCCAGAATAGGAAAATCTATCACAGCAGAAAGTAGATTAATAGCTGCCTACAGCTGATATAGTGCATTGGGAGTAAATGGGGCATCATGCCAATAGGTACAGCATTTTTATGGTTTTGTTTTTGTTTTTGTTTTTTGGAGTGGGGCTGGTGACGAATATATTTTAAAATTGTGTGATGGAGTTAGAACTCTACGCTAAAAACCAACAAGTTGCACATGTTAATGGGTGAATTGAATGGTACGTGAATTGTATCTCAACAAAGTCATAAAAATGTTTGCAAAGTAAAATAGTTACATTTTTAATTTGTATACATTTGACTGTGTGAAAGGGAGCATCTTTTTATGATCACAAGCCAGCATCATTTTTTCATAGTAGCTCTCTGTTAATGAGCTCAATTTATTTTTCTGTTATTATTTTTTCTTATTGATTTGTAACTAAAATTGTACTTCTATATACTAAGTACAAATACTTTTATTTGTAAGTAAAATAATACATTGTGTTGCAAATGTTCTTTCTCAGTTGTTTTCTTATCTTTTAACTTTATTTACAGTATGTTGGACTGTGTTAAAAATCTTAATATGCATAGCTAATTATAATTATAATTTATGGATTTCTTGACTTGTATCTTTCTTAAAAAGGCCTTTTATAAGATAATCTGGGAAAGCAAGTTATTTTTATTTCTCTTCTTTTTTTCAGATATTTTCAGTTATATTTTCATTTTCTTTTTAATGTGAACTTCAGAGAAAACTTTTTTCTAATTAAGAAATGGAAAGATATGAGGCAGGAGGATTACTGCAAGTTTGAGGCCAGTCTGGGCTACAAAGTGAGTTCAAGGCCAGCCCAAACTCCATAGTGAAAACCCTGCCTCAAAAAGACAAAAAAAAAAAAAAAGAGAGAGAGAGAGAGAAAGATAAAGGGAACCATATAAACATGAAAATGTTGTTTTTTTTTTTTTTAAATGTTGGAACTACAGAACATTGTTAGATTAAGAGAAATTTAATATCTTTACAGCATTATTTTCCTAACAGAATACAACTTTTCACATATTCATCTTTTATAAATTATTTCTCAGAAATTTCCTATTTCCTTACTTGTTCCATAAATAATACCTAAATATTTTTAGCTTTATTGTTGAATCTTTTTTCTTTTCTTTTTTATAAAGTAGAATTATATGAAATCATAGGTCAAAAAAGGAGGAATTGTGAAAATTTCATACAGTTCAAAATAACAACTGGTTATATTATTATAATGAAAATATTTTGCTTATTAACTTGTTGTATTAGTCAGGGTTTACTAGAGAAACAGACATAACACAAGATATACAAATGTATAAGAAATTACAAGATTGGCTTACGATGGTCAGCCAGAGTTGGATGAGGAAGCGTGCAGAGGGCGTCTGCGTGCTGCAGGCTGAAGGATTCAGTCCAAGGTCTGGTTCACTGCATTGTCTGTGCGAGTCCGTATCAGGAGGCCGTTGGGTCTGTGATGAAAGGCTGAAGAGTCTTCGCCGGAAGGCTAAAGAGGCCCAAGGAACCCGAAGAGTCTGCCTTTGAAGCCAGGAGATGACACCGTCCAAGCTGAAGGTGAAGACTAGAACTCCTCTGAAAAACCAGCGATCAGTCCTTCCTCATTTCCCTTTTACTGTATGCAGGCTACCCGCCCTAGGGTGGGTCCTTTACAACCACACCATCTCCGTGCCCTCCTCTTGCACAGGCTGAAGATGCTTACCAAGTAAGGACCCTGGCTCCCTGCTGAGTAGCTTAAACTTCTAAACTTCTCAAGTTGACACAATGTATCAACCATTACACTTATGATCATCTAATTCTTAGGCATTACTTTTGTGATAGTAGGTATCATGTATTCATCATACATTTACAGAGTATTTGTTGTGTTCTAGGCCCTGGTCAAAGCAAACAAAGTTCCCTATCCCATATGGAGCTTGCCTTCTAGTATTGTTTCATTAAAAAAAAATTTAATATGAATGATACCAGTGACATATAAAATATTATGCTGCCTCTTGTGTACCTTCGAGTTAGTATGAGAAAAGCATTTTCATCTTTTCTCATTTTATCAAGAGCTTTTCATGTAAAAAAAATTTTGTCATTTGTAAGACTGAGTTTTTGTTATTTGACCTATTAGTTTTGTGAATTTTGCAAGTAGATTTTTAATCCTGAAATGAGTGGTAATTAGGCAAGAAAAGTAATCCTTTTACTCTTCTGATAGATTTAATTACTATTACATAGAATTTTGTGTAAGAGGTTACTCTATAGTGATTTATTTCCTGTTGTATTTATCATGTTTTGTTTTATTGATTTAGGAGAAATTTTGTATCTCTATTCTGTTAAACTGTTTAAATATCATTGAGCACTTTGTTATTTCTTTTTTTTTTTTTTTCTTTTTATGTGGGTACCGGGAGTCAAACTCAGGACATCACTCTTGCCAAGCAGGCGCTTATGCCACTGAGCTATATCACCGGCCCTGCTATTTGTTTCTTGCAGCTAAGAAAATTTATGTTTGAAACCAGACTAGATACCCACTTTCTTTTCTTGAGATTTTCCTTTATGATAACTTGTTTTCTACTTCCCTATGATAATTTATAAGTTTCAATTTTCTATTTCAGATCAGTTCAATTTTAGAAAAGTCTGTAGAAATTAATTTGTTCTTTTAGGTCTTTGAATTGTTAGCATAGATGTATATCAGATATGCTTGTATAATTATTTTATAACCCTCTTATTTATAGTTATTTTATCCATATGTATATCTAACATTTTATGTTTATATTTATCCTTTTTTTCTAGCATATATAAGCTAGTGTGTATGTAGTTTTAGTTTGGCTTTGTTTTTTTTAAATAGCTCTAAATTTATATATTAGGTGTACTGTTTCTTTTTTAAATTCATTTATTTGTAGATTGTTCCTCCTATATTAATTTCTCTCATCCTTTATTATGGAAGAGCCTGCTCTCTTTTTTTTTTTTTTTTGTGGGTTCCGGGAGTCGAACTCAGGACCTCATGTTTGCCAGGCAGGCACTTATGCCACTGAGCTATCTCACCGGCCCCTGCTCTCTTAATCTATACTCCACAGTACTGTGCTAAAGAAGTAAATCATGATGGAGAGGTAAAGCAGAGAACTTAGTGGCCAAAAAGGCAATATGTAACAACTGGGAGAAACACAGGATCTTGGAAATTTGAAGCATTCTTGAACAATGTACTCCTAAAGATTAAGAGACAATGGGTTCTAGCTGAACTTACCTATGACTTCGCAGGCACAAAGATCCCCACAGTTGAGTCCAGTGTGAGAAGCTGAGAACTATACAAATGGGCAATGACCAGACCAACAAGACAAAGCCAAATATGCATCCATCAACAATCACACAGGGTTTCCTGCTTCCAGTTAGCTGGCCTACAGCTTCCCCCACCACCAACCTTAATCAGGGAGCACCTGAAGCCTTTCTTTATTCCCACTGTAAAGCTTCCTCACTCTCTGCTTTCTTTTGAATGTTTGCCAAACAAAAGTGATGGTGGATGACTCCCTTGCTATAATAAGCTCTGAAAAAATAGCCTTTGCTTGTTCTCATTTGGGTGGTCTCCATTTGGTCCCACAAGTGTTGCTCTTGTGCACATGTATCTGTGTTTACCATTACACTGGGAGCTGGAAAACAGGGCTTTGTATCCTTTATCTTCCTTTGTTATAGCTCCCTGCACCCAACCTAGCATCTTTCATATTAGGAGGCCAATAGAATATTTGATGAATAAAATCTTTTATGGAATTTGATTTGCTTATGTTGTGTTATATAGTACACCTGGTGCTATATAAAAATATCTCCTTTGTAGTATTTATAGTTTAATAAATTACATTGAGAGGACATTGCTCCTGACTCAGTAGCAGTGGTGATGATGATGATTATAATTATAATGATGACAATAAATTAGAATAATATTAGTAATGTGTGAGGCTTGATTTTAGTGCATTAAACAGCCACATGAAGTGAGCATTATGACAATTCCTGTTTTATAGAAAAGAACACTAGGCACCAAATCTTTAATTTGCCCAAGACCAGGAAAAATAAAAAGTAGTGGAGCTATGATTTAACTTGAGGAATTTAGGACTAAAGTCTGTGCTCTTGATTGCTAAACTATACTATCCGTCAATTTCAAAGACAGATTTAATATTGCTAACCTTGGTTCTGAGTACTAAGGATGAAATCCTGAGGACACAAAAATGAATAAAATAGTGTCTTTGCTTATTAAAATGCAGCATTTAAAAAACATTTCTTTGGAAGGAGAAGTGAAGGAAATCAGGAAGTCATTGAGGAGAGAGTGTAGGAAGATGGATTTTTGTGGTGGGAAGTTATTCTCCCCAGAGATGAGGAAGTGGAAAACAGGAAAAGTCCTTGGAGGGAGAGAGACAGAGGCTGTATCCTGGAGTTTATCATGTAGGAGCTTGGATTTTACCCAAATCTGATTAAAAAAAGATACTGAGGTATTTTAACTGCTTTGAAGCAGTATGCATTTCTGTTGTCAGAATTAAGTATGTATATATTCCCTTCATTATGATTAAAACCTCTCTTCTTTACAAAGCAGGATAAATAATAAAATAAGAGTTTTTGAGAGGACACAAGGTAGCCCTGGGCAGATAGATAGAGGAGAGTTGAATTCTAACGGACATTACCCCATTTAATCTCACGACAACCCTTGTGGGAAGCGGCAGGAGATAAGAAGCTGAGCCAAATGGTTAAGAAGAGGTGAAATAGGATAGCAACTCAAGTCAGCATCACAGCAAGCTGCTTCAGTTCTTCATTCTGATTTTGAACGAATTACTTTAATTGCCCTGGTTCCCTGTTACCCTAAATGTAGGGTGAGGCAGTGTTACCCTTCCATCCTTAAGTTCTATAATCCTAGTCATAGGAATAATTAAAGTTTGGTGGAATACCTTGCCTTTTAAAATGAAGACAATATTAGCAATCTCTGTGTAGAGTGAGCTGAAGTTCTGACATCCCTAAAAGTGACCCAAGGGAATGGGTTATTGCTTTCCAAATACAATAAAAAGGCCATGAAACAAAACTGTTTGAAACTCTACCAATATAAACAGAGTGCTTCTTCCCTATTAAAGCATTAAAACAATTCTATAAAAAGTAGAAAATTCCTTGCAACCTCAACTGCCAAATCTGTCCCTGAGTTCCAAGAAGTCTGCAGCTCCCAATTAACAGTCTGGTTTCAAAGATGATCTGGTTGAAGGAAAAAATATTCCCTGTGCTTTGGCCTGGGCCCAAGAATGTCAGCACTCCTGGCTTGAACTTCTGTCTCTGCTGCAGCCGTCTCTAAACAATGGCTTCAGACTGAGGGACACCGGGTAAGGAAAGTTTCAGCACAAGGTCAGCAAGGATTTCTGCATCACATAATGCTGACGCAATGGGAGGTGCTATTAGGAAAATCCCAAACTTTAAAATCTTCTTTTTAAAAATTTTATCTTCCAGTACAAGGTTTAACATGCTATAAGATCAGTTATGCTTATTTAAGGAAAGCTAAAATTACATATAAAAAGTTTGGTGCTAAAAAATTGTTCCCAAAAAGGCAAGAGGCATCACAATTCCAGATTTCAAATTATATGACAAAGCTACAGGAAAAAAATAGCATGGTATTGGCACAAAAATGGGCATGCAGATCAATGGAAAAAATAGAACATGCAGAAGCAATCCATCACATCTAGCCATCTGATCTTTGACAAAGGGGCAAAAGCAGACATTGGAGGAAAGACAGCCTCTTCAACAAATGGTTCTATGAAAATGCGATACAAACATGCATGATTAAACTACAATCAAAATGGATCAAAGACATAAATATTAAGAGAGAAACACTATGCTGAAAGATAAAATAGGTAAAATTCTTGAAGACATAGGCACAGGTAAGGGCTTTCTAAACAGAACATCAGTTGCACAAATTATCACATCAAGAATCAACAAAAGGGGTTATATTAAATAAAAAGCTTCTGGACAGCAAAAGAAACAACCAACAGAGTAAAGAGTCAACAGAGTGAGAAAAAAAAGCTACTTTTTGTTCGCCAGCCACTCCTCTGACAGAAGACAAATATCTAGACAAAATAAAGAACTCAAAAAAATTTTGGCCCACCACAAATAAAAGACTCAGTCAAAAAATGGTCAACATATACCTATATAAACAGGCACTTCTCAGAAGAAGTACAAATGGACAATAAATACATGAAAAAATGTTCAACATCTCTATCACCAGAGAAATGCAAATTAAAACTACTTTGAGATTTTATCTTATTCCAGAAAGAATGGCTATCATCAAGGAATCAAATAACAAATGCTGGCAAGGCTAAAGGGAAAGAGGAATCCTCTTACTTTGTGGGTGGGAAGGTAAAACTAGTATAACATCTATGGAAATTAGTAGGGAGATTCTCCAAACAATTGAAATGAGAAATCCCATTTGACCCAACTATTCTCCTTAGTAACTTCAAAAAAAAGTTAAAGACATTATACTACAATAATACATGCATACTCATTTTTATAGCAATAGAGCTCCCAATAGCTAAATCTTGAAAGTGGCCTATATGTCCATCAGTAGAGGACTAAATAAAGAAAATGTGGTATTTATACATAGCAGAGTGCTACTCCACCATAAGGAAGGACATATTTGCATCATTTGTAGGAAAATGAATGCACCTTGAAGTCATAATATTAAGACAAATAAATCTGACACACAAGCCTAAATATTGCATAGTTATCTTATATGAGAAACTCAAAGTACAAATAATTTAAAGAGCAAAATAAAGATAGACAACAGGTAACAGGGAGTTACAACTTTTGCAAATGGAAAGGGAATGTAGAGATGGAGGAAGAAGGAAAGAAAAGTGAGGGGAAGGGAATAAAATGCATTAAAATATGTTAGGTACATGTACCAATGTCCCATGATGAATGTACAGCAAACATGCACTGATTAAAAATTATTCCTAGTACTGCACTAGTTCCATTTCTATTAGTATACTTTCCCCAGTTTTTATAATAATGGACACATTCTGTTTGATTTTCTTATATAGCTCCAACAAGATGATTGCAACAATTTATATCTTACTAAAACTAGCTCTTGTTTTAAGAGTAATTATTGAGATTTTTTATTAAAATTCATTAACTGTTTGCTGAAGAATAAATCCATGGGACTGTCTACATAAAATATCAATGTATTATACTTTAAAACATCATGTTGTATATGATAAATATTTACAATCTTTATCTATTCATTTAAAAATGTAATAAAAGAAAATAGTCAATACTGTCCAGCATATTCTAAACAAAATTATAAATTGCCCTACAATGAAATACCATCATATAAATATTAGACTTCTTTATGGAAAGCATTTGTTAATGTTCAACTTTAGTATAAAAATGATGAATAACTCCAGCTGTCTAATTAGTAAAATAGGAAATGGAGTACAGAAAGTGTGAAAAGTTTGATCAAAATAAAAATTGAATATGGATAGAAGCTTGTGCCCGCAAGAGAGACAAAGATATGTAAACACCTATCTATTGTGGGTGGCTTCTTCTATTCCTAAAATAGTTGATGAGGAAAAAATATAACTAACAAAGAGAGATATATAGACAATGCCAAGATTAAGATTTAATAAGAGTAAGAAAGGCTAATGAATAGGAATGCATTGTGTTGTAAACAATTTCTTGTCCAAAATTTAGAAAAGGTTAAAGAATAAACATTGACTTTTATCTATCCTCCCCACATAACAGGGCTTGAAGAAATCAAGTAATTTCATGAATAAAGCAAAACAGAAAAGAAAATGTCCTACAATGTAACACAAATTAAGTGGCTATTTAGACTATATTTTGGCCAAATTATATGCATTGGTTACACAAATTTTTAAAAAATAAAATAAAATCTTAGTTATTAATTTCATACATAATATACAATTCTGTGAATAATTATTTTGCCAATTGTTGAGATAAATGTTCCTTAATTAAATGCATATTTTTGGTATATTTTATTTGGGGAATAGAGGTGTGGATGGTAGGAATGCATTAACCTAAAGCCAGTTAATAGTGGGGAAGAGTTTAGGCTACTTCCTACCTGCATGTTTTTGGGTAATTCAATCTCTGTCCCATTTTCCCCATCTGTAAATGGGAATAATAATACCTACCTCATAACACTGTCATGACTTTGAAGACGATGACTCTTTTAAAGGGCACGACACAGTGCTGGCTGATAGGCCCAGGAATCATCCATTGTACAAGGTGAAGTAACTGTGAGAATCAGATCAAAATCAGATTTTTTAAAAAAATGCATGTTTTCTTCCCTCATGCTCGATGTTACTTAGGATGTATTATTATTATAGGCAGCTAAGTTAACTAGAAATTATTAGGCACTCAGATAGGGCTAGGCCCTTGAGGGAGTCAGTGCAGGAGATGAGAACATATCAAGGCAATGGCTGGAAGCTCATTTGAAAGAGGCAGGACCTTGAGATTAAACTCACAATGGCCAGATTTACATACTTCTTTAGGGATGAATGGAAGCTTGAGATTATACTGTAATTGGTACCACCTGTTTGGGACTTCCCAAAGAAACAGACCATTACCTCACTAGAGGTGGACCGCCCTCTCTCACCGACTAAGATTAAGACTAAAACTACTAAGATGAAAGACAAGACTAAGGCTATAGATTATCAACCAAGGTTAATGATGCCATCTATATGCCCTGCTATGTGCCCTGCTCCCCTGTTGGATCAATATTAGTTAAGTGGCTGTCTTGGTTACTTTTTTCTTGTTGCTGGGACAAAATACCTGACAGCCAAAGTTAAAGGTGGAAAGGTTTATTTAGCTCACAGTTTGTGGAGATTTCAGTCCATAAACAGTTGGCTCCAAGGCAGAGTGACACAGTTCAAGGCGGCAGAAGACAGCAAAAGCAACAAGAGCAAAAGTGGGGAGAGCAAGCCTCTTTTCCTCCCTTATATTATAAACAAGCCAGCCCTCCTATGGCAGTCGTAGCACTCACCCCATCTCCATGCCCTCCTCTTGCACAGGCTGAGGATATTTACAAAGTGAGGACCCTGACCCCCAGCTAAGTCACTTAGTTAAACTTCTGAACTTCTCAAGTTGACACAATGTATCAACCATTACAGTGGCTATATGTATAACCTCATTGGTTGATTATAGTTTGACCCATATTGTACCCACCTTGTGATTTTGCCCTATAAAATATTCTCAGAGAGATGACCCTGGAGGCAGCCACTTAGGACCCGTCCTGTTTCTCAGGAGCTATTCCTTTTCCCCATTTCTATTCCCCAATAAACCTTTCCTACTCTTAACCTCCTTTGTCCTTTGGAATCCATTCTTTGATTTCAAGGGACATAAACTTGGCACATCTGACATCTAGCAGAGGTTGGGAGTGTTATCTCTCTTATACCATCTTGGAGTCCCACTGAGATCTTTGGAAGGAGGTATATTCCATGGCACCCCTAAATATTTTAACTGGGTTGCCACTCATTCAGGTAATCAAAATTGTCATCTTCTTGTTTGTCAGTTGCTTATGGCTTGTCTTTTTGTTAAAATGGTGATAGATTTAAGTTGGGAGCATAAGGACATTATGATGTTTGCCTGTTTCTTTGATGGGACATTTTATTTTTGCAGGAAGGGCCTTGTTTTATATATGCTGCATTTAGACTTACTAGTTGCTGAATTTATTTGTGTTCCTTGCTTGTCTTTTTGTTGGTTATGGGATGGTTTGTTGTCTTGTTTTAGACAGCGGAGCTGGGGAAAGTTAACACTGGAGCTCCCCTAATGGACTTTGAAACTTTAATTGAAAAGTGAGTGTGTAAAATGAGGCGGATGCCTTTCTGAAATCCGGAAGGACAGGATTCACTGGGACATTCTGGCCTGATCCCCCCTCCACGCTCATGGAGAATGTCAAGCCTGCTCTGCCTCAGTTTTCTTTCTGGTCGGATCGTCCTCTGGTTAGGAGGCAATCTTAGCTCCTGAGATTTCCTGCTGTTGCCTCCCAGGCTGAGGGCGATGACTCACGGGGAGATTATCTCACTAAATCACCCTGAGCACGTGAGGAGATCTCCTTTCCTCTCATCTCTTTTCTGATCTTTTCCTGTCACTTCGTACTTTCCCGTTTTTGAAGCTATGCTTCTGCTAAAGATCAGAAAGAGAGAAAGAGATCCTGAAAGGGTTTTAGTCCCAATCTGTCTTAGCCTTTCTCTCCTATGTAGCAACTAAAAACTCTCAAATTAAACCCATAGAAAATGAGCCTTTATTTATTAAAAAAAAAAAAAAAAAAAAAAAAAAAAAGCTGAAGATGGGAAACCGTTTTAGCTGGGAAACACGTACCTCTGTCTCCGGGGCAGATGAGACTTCAGAAGTTCACTTGCCCAGGAGGACGCACATAAGGACGAAGTCCACACCCACGTCCTGAGTGCAGTTTCCTGTCCCGCAGGTGTGGGAAACTGGACCTGATACCCAATGGAAACAACTGACTTCCGGGTGACACCAGAGGGAGCTATTTCCATAAACACAACACCTGTAGGATCCAAATCACATTCAGCTCCAGGGAGGATTTCTAAACTGCTCTTTAATCTCTCATTCAAAACTGAAGGGCATGAGCTCATGAGCTGTCTGGTATCATGGCTCCCCTTTTTGGGTGGCTGAGATCGTGTCCCGAAGTGTGCAGATCAAGTGGACGATCAGGTGATGTTTGACAATATCCTCAGGACTTGGTAAAGTCTATGGATTTGAACCTAGAAGAAGCCCAGTGGTTTACATCTTCCTCTTGCTCTCTCACTCCCTCACACTCTCAAAAAGGCCCCAACTTCCTGACTCTCTCTTGCCTCCTAGGTCTGGTTCTTATCATTTTGGGGCATATGTATTTTTGCTAATGTAAAGTTTGCAGGTGATGGGCAATGTATAGACTTTAACCTGTGAGTTTCATAAGTGTATTACAGATACTGAGACATAGAAATCTTTAGAGTAGATTTTGAGTAAAACCTTCACCTAGCAGTTGGTTCTTTCCACTGGGTATCAGGTCCAGTTGCTAAGAAAAGTTGGTTAGTTGATTGAGTAGATAGCGTGAAATGCCTCAGAGACTGCTGTAGGGCTCAACGGTGGGATTCTTCTGGGCCATTACTTGCCTCGATCTATCTCCAGAGGCATTAGATCTTTTTTGCAGCCTGGCATTTTAGAACTAACTTCTAGATTCAGAGGCTTAAAATAAAATTAGAAAGTAATCACTAAACAATATAATTGGAGAACTTCCAATTTGCCCTTTGATTTTCTCTCCCTCTCTCTTTCAAAGGTTAAAAAGCAGCCATTCAGGTTCTTTAATTGTTGGTTTAATTTTCTGCTTGGCAACACAGTTGGAGTCAGTCCATAGCTTTTGTCTCTGGAGGCATGTCTTGCTAAGGATCTGAGACCTACCCTGAGAAAGCTCTTGACCGTGGTTGTCTTTCTGCCTTTGAGATGGTTAGGATTTAGTTCTTGTGCCATACTTAGAGTCACTCTTCTGTCCCTTCTCCACTGCCCTGCCCCTGAGAAGTAATGTAATTTACAACAGTGTTTTGTCCAAGGCAATTCTCTTCTCTGTGGCTGCTGGATTCCAGGATCAAGTTTCCAGGATGGTGAGATTCCCCTCTGTGCAGCCCTTCCAGAGTGAAGCTGATCTTCACTTATCTCTGGGCCATATTCTAAAAACTGGTCTAGACTTAATCCCCAAACTCTCAAAGAACAAATATAAATGTTTTAAAGCAAATGCATCAGACTTTCTGCCCTTAGGTAGAGCTGTAAATTAACTCCTTTCACTTCTTGTAGTGAATGCTGCACTACAGAGCAGAGTGACTGGCTTTTATAGTACAGATAAGTTCATTGATAGAACAAAACATTCGTAGGGACCTTTGTGAGTTTATTAACGGTTTTAAACAGAAATGGGTATTAAAGGATATCCACAGCCCCAGTCCCCAGAGGACTGCCACACTCGTCATGATCTCTCTCCAGAACATCTCACCAGGCCAGAGAAATGTTAACAGAGGTTCTGAAAAAGGAAAGCTAAGTATGGCCCAAGGATCACAGAATCACAGACTCACAAGGAAGGAGGACCAGGGGCATGGTAAGAGCAGCTAACTGGGTTCTGGCCATTTCCTTGCTCCTCCAGTTCTCCACGGCTGGCACTAGACACGGCTAAGTCAAAGGCATGCCTTAGATTGGACATAGAGAAGAGGGATAGATAGGAACACCCTCTTTCCCTTTGTTTCTTTTCAAAATGGGAAGAAACTGTCATGGGCAGACATCTGCAGCAGGGCAGATTGGAGCCTTGGCAGGCCTTCTTCCCCCACTGTTTGGAATACATACTTAGCTCCAAAGAGTGTCACCTAGTCATTTCCTACACCCAAATCTAGCCTGAGCACCCCTAGAAATAGTTAAAAATTACCTTTAACTGTCTGTCCCTTTAGGGTGAAGAGTTACATGTGGCTATCAAAACAGCAGTTTTGGCTATCAGCTGTGGCTATCAAACAACCTTGACTATGAAAACAACAAGAAGCCGGTATAGCTGGCTGTTCCCATCAGATAAACTGTCAGTCTTGGGTCCCTTCTTTAAATGTCTTTGCTTTCACAGGTGTAAAAGGCTTTTTCCTTTTGACTCTTCTTACAAGATATGTCTGTTAATTAATTACCTATAAGAAAAGTTCTGATTAGTCTATTTATAGCTGCAAACCCAAAAACTGTGAAAGGGTTATTGTAGTTCGACTTGGCCAAATACGTCTGAGAGTGCACTCTAATTTAAATGTAATCATCTTGTGTGTATTTGACCATCTGTCTGTTCAATGTGTGTTAATGACTAGTTAAAATGCCTGCAGCTGCTTTATTTTAAGAAAAATGGGTTTTTGAGCTCAACAATTTCTTTTTCTGTTTCTTTTTTGGGGGGGGCTTTTTTTGAGATTTCCATGGATACCATTTGTATAGGTTTTCAGGGTATTCAGATGCATTTAAAACATTACCAGATAAAGACTGACAGGATTGTGGCTTGCACAGGAATGAAAAAAAGACTTAAAGTTTGATAACATAAAGGTTATATATGATTTAGGTTAAAATGTATGTTTCTGTGTGTTAATGTTTAAGAATACATTATCCTCCAAAAGCTTTACTTAAATTGGCTTATGGATAAATAAACATTCAAGACATTATCTCAAATGCTGGTGGTTCATATAGCTTAACAGTAGGCTAATTTAAATCACTTGGTAAGGGTAAAGTTGTCTTCAAAGTTAGTAACACGTTTCCATCCAGGTTGTTAGGTAACCAAGATAATATCAAAAGATTGTTTTTTATAAATACACTGTCTATTGTTGGTTGTCTACAATAATTTAGAGTTTTTCCTTGGTTAAAGATAATATGTATGGCTTAAAGTGTTTAAATGTTATGATTTGGTTCTCATGGGTCCTCTAAAGTAATTGTTAAGACGTATTTAAGTTTGCTATAATTGAAAGGTAAGTTGTCTGTGTCTAAAGCAATAACTTTTTTTTAACATATTGAAATGCTCTTGGTTAAACTTATAAAAGATTTAAAAGCAGAAGTTCCTGTATTTTACTAAAATAGGTTCCTTGTGCTATCATTGTTAGACTTTAATTACTAAAAACAGAAGTTTAAGAGTTAAAGAGTATTTGTTAATCTGTAAAATGTTTTCAATAATCAGTTCATGATTGGTTAAATAAAGAACTATTATCTTAGTTTATGACACAACTTATTTATAGTATTTGGACATATAAGTATGTATACATCTAAAAACAAGCCATGCTGTGAATCTAAGCTTTAAAGTTAAGTTTACAGAGTTAAGACTATATAAGTTTAATACACAGAAAGTAACCAATAGGTGGTCTTTTTTATACAGTATATGTTTACACCTTAAACATATAAAATAATCAAAAATTGACATCACTTTGGTTTTCACTAAACACTTTGTTATTGTATAAATCAGATGCACTTGTATGTTGTATGTTGGGTAATGAGTCTATTTGCGGTCATTAACACTGTTTCCTAACTTATTAGAGCTGTAAAGATATCCTTAATTCCTTCAGTATAGTTTCACCTTATGAAACTTGTTTAAAGAGTCTAAAATTTGCTTTAAGAGTAAAAACAAGTAAATGTGCAAGAGTTTCTATATAGCCATGACACTCATTATTACTGATTTCATCATATATTAAATGTACCTGTATTTTCCAAGTGTACATGCCTTCAAAGATGTAAGACTATAAAACATCTTATTGTACTGGTGACTTCCAGGTTAAAGTTGTTAGACTTTTTAGGCTCAAACATCTGGCATTCCCTTGCTTGTGTTCCAGCTCTTTGTGGTGGAATGTACATGCCAATCCAGCATAAGACGCTCAGCCAGGTGATGCAGAGATGTTTTTAGCTTGTGCTTATGTGATTTTTATGTAATTGCATTATAACAGTTGGAGGTACCTAAACACTGTACAGTCTAATGCCACTCTAATGATTAGAATCCAGACATTAACAATCTGTAAAGTACATCTATAAAGAAGTACATTCTACTTAAAAATCACTCTGGTAACAGAAAATGGTTAAAAGATAACAAATTAGATAAACGTTTCTTTATGTGATTTAATACTTTTTAATTTGATAAAAGTAACTGACTAAAAGGCTATTCTATACTAAGATGGACATTTAAATGAGTTTCAGAGAGAGCGTCATCCTGATTATCATGCTAAAATACGATGTGGTGCTTGATCTCAAGTTTTCTCTGTAAAACTTTCTAATTGTTATCTGTTAGCATTCTGTTTGGATTCAACTTCTAAGACAACTATGATTGGTAAAGAAATAACAGTTCATTGGTCATACTATATGTTTCAAGGTGCTAGATATCTAGATAAGATCATAAAATTGAACCTACTGCTTCCACTATAATACTGATATAACTGATCTTCTCTTCAGGATGTTCAACCACTGAGGCTTGGAGACCACAACTAGAAAGATAACTGGGCTAAGAGGACAGCCAATATTTTGGCCCTGACCTTCCAAGGTCAACAAGGACCCAGGGCATGAGGGGACATTTTCTACAATAGCCTAAAAGAGTCACCCAATCTCCAGAGCAGGGAGATTGTTGGACCCCAGAGAACAGGAGTTAACCAATGTATGGTGTGCCACAAAGGAGGGTCACCAAAGAGGGAAAGGTCTCCCATGCTTTCATAGGAAGCTACATTGTCAAGCAAGACCGTGACTCATCCTGGTGGCTGACACTGACAGAGGAGCTGAGAGGCTCTGCACCTGGTTCCAAAAGTAATGCCTGAGGAGACTTACCTGACCTTTTTTTTTATTTTAAAGAGAAAAAAAAAAATAGAACAAAATTCCAAAACAACATAATAGGAGGGTAACAATGGTTAATACATTCCATATTGTTATCTTTAAATTAGTTACTCAGAGTACAAGTTATCAGCATACCTGACCTTGATATATAGCAAGAGGTTAATTTTGATTAACACAGGTCTCACTTTAACTTGGTCTTAAACACCCAGCAGAAAAGTATAACCAAAAGATGTATAAGAATAATACCATAGTAATAAAGGATAGACATAGAAAGGGGCTCTTCCAATCACTGACCCCTTTTGTCAGTTTCCAGCTCTAACTATAAGCTGACCACTGCCATAATTAAATGAGGCTAGAAAACTACAGTGGTAGCTCTAGAAGCTCAGTAAGAATCTTTAGCTTCCTTAGCGAAAATTGTCCATAGGCAGGGGTCTAAGAGCCAGCTTGTTACAGTTACTATTCCAATCCCTTAAGAGCAGTGTTTGGACGTACTCATCCCCAGTCTGCCTTTCCATTCTAGTGCTCATGTTTTGGTTGTATGTGCTTTAATTGTTTCAAATATTTGTTTATTCTTGCCTAGAGGCTGCTAAACACCAAGTGATCACACAGATGGAACCAATCACAAATGTGCCAGACTCCTTTTACTGGGATCCACCAGATCACCCTTGTATAGGGAGTGCATAAGTGCTAAACTCCAACATGGATTCTATCTAAGGTCCATTAGATTAACACTCTGGAGGAGGCTCCTGACTGTGGTTTCCTCTACACAGACACTTCGCAGCTCAAAGAAGCTAGATTGAAACTTTCCTCATTCTCCCCTAACTGCATTTGGAGATACCATTTCAGTGGTGGGAATATAGGCAGCTAAGTTAGACAGAAATTAAAGGGCACTCAGACAGGACTAGGCCCTCATGGAAGTCAGTGCAGATGAGAACATATCAAAACTATAGTTGGAAGCTCATCTGAAAGAGGTAAAACATTGAGATTAAACTCACGATGGCCAGATTTACTTACTTCCCTAAGGGATGAGTGGAAGCTTGAGATTATACTGTAATTGGTACCACCCATTTGGGACTTCCCATAGAAATAGACCATTACCTCGCTAGGGATGGACCGCCTTCTCTCATTTACTAAGACTAAGACTAAGACTAAGACTAAGACTAAGACTAAGACTAAGACTAAAAGACTAAGACTAAAACTAACACTACTAGGACTAAAGACAAAACTAAGGCTATAGATTATCAACCAAGGTTAGTGATGCCATTTGTATGCCCTTGCTATGTGCCCTACTTCCCTGTTGGATCAATATTAGCTAAGTGGCTATACTTATAATTTTATTAGTCAATTATAGTTTGACCCCCATTGTACCTGCCTTGTGATTTTGCCCTATAAAACATTCTCAGAGAGATGACCTTGGAGGCAACCCACTTGGGATCACTCCTGTCCCCATTTCTATTCCCCAATAAACCTTTCCTACTCTTAACCTCCTTTGTCTTTTAGAATACATTCTTTGATTTCAGGGGACATAAACTTGGCACATCTAACATCTAGCAGAGGTTGGGAGTTTTATCTTTCCTATATCACCATGACTGCATTTTACTGAAGATATTGTCATAGACAAGGTGAGTTAACCTCAACATTTGGACTTGGTGTGAATATCATTTCTAAACTATTTAAAGGTTCACTAATTTTAGTTATGGATTTAATCTCACCCTAGATATAATGGTATCCAAAGAAGAACAGCCTAACCTCCAATCTCAAAGTTAAATAAAAATGTGAACACATGTAACCATGTGTTATGTTTTCATCCTTCATGTAGCTTAACAGTGGGTTTCTTGGTATCTGGTTGAATGAGGTTAAGGTACTATTTTATTAGGTTTGACCCCGCATGGATTGGTTAGCTCTGCTTTAGTTCATGTTCACCCAAGTCAGTCATGGCTTGTCAGCTTGCAAAGGCATGATCTTGGGAGAAACAGTAGTAAGCTAAGTTTGTAGGGAACTTTAATAATAGCAGATTCATTCATAAAATATAGCATGAAGTGATATGCTTGTCTGGAAGCACAGGTATTTTTTTAAAAAATACTGAAAATTCAAAAATAGACGTTTAATCTAAGTTTGTAGTATTTTCATATTCACTGCCTCTAAGAAAGGGTAAAGTAAATAATTTAATAATCTCAAAACCTATTTCTAACTTCCTTTTTGTTCCTGTTTTTTTCTCATTAGTTTTAGGTTTCCAGATAAGACTTTTATTGAGCTGCTTCATATTTTTGTAATCTTTTCAGGAAGGAAGGGTCCCAGTGTCCTGCTATGTCCTTTAGTATTCATAAGATAAGATTGAGATTATCCTCTCACCTGGAAGGAAGTAACATGACTTTGGTGTGACTCAGAAACTCTTCTAATCTTTCCATATGCTTGGGCTAAGGAAGATTCCTTTTCATTCTCAATTTCTTTGATCTCTTTATTTGATAATTTGGATCCTTGTTTGATAATTTGGTTCATTGTCCTAGCACCTTAATTTTTCTTTGGTCTTTAGTTGAATTAAATTCACTAAATTTTGGATGTGGGAATGAAAAAGCAGTTTCTCAAGTGGGAAAGACTGCAAGGTCTCTCAAATGTAATTTAATATCATTTTCCATTCCAAGGGACAAAATAATACACCCATTCCTTTCGCGAATCGTGTAGAGAATACACTTGAGATGTCTTCCCTGGCTTGCTGAGTACATACTGGAATAACATTGTGATGTGATTTATGGAGCACCTCCTTCCTTAGGCCTCTTCCAGCCTATTTCAGTTTATTTGCAAGCATCAGCCATCTCCCAACAGATGTGATGGAATTGGTATTGGTAGTCACTCCCAGCAGGGTCTGTCTTTGATGTTTTATTAAGTGTATGATTTACTATCTTTCCCTTTGGTTTACTAACAAAAGTAAGAAATAAGAATGTTAGGTTTATAACAACATCCAAATGGTCATTTTAAAGGAATTACTATGTGTTCTTTTTCAGAGTAGTGAGACCTGTACTTAAAATATTTTCCCATCATCAAACATATGCCCGATTTGAAAAAATGATTATTTGAAATAAAAACATCAATGAAGGAAAGTTTAAGCACTTGGCTGGAATGGAAAGTGGTTATCCTGGGTCTCTCTGTGTGTAAATTTTCAAATTCTTTTCACTGGTTTAAAAAAAATTATTTATGAAGACTTCATCTAGATTCCTGAAACTTCGAAAAAGGACTAGAAATTGATCAGTATGTCAGGCTTTCCTTCCTTCCTCCACGGTCCTAGTAATCATAATTTCTAAACCCTAGTAAATGTAAAGGCAAATGTTGATCACTACATAGTGCTTTAAAGGACACTACAAGGAATTCTAACTACAAGGAACTTGGGACCTGGTTATGCTTGAAGCTTGACTGGTGGAACATCAACATTCTTTGCTTTCTTTTTACAAAATATTTGCTATAAAGTGTAAATAAAGAAAGGAGAGCATTTCTTCACACTGCTGTGCTGAAACATCTGGCATCTGCGGCTGTGTTTACACCCTTCTGCACTGCCGGCTCATCCTTCAAAGCAGTCTGGATTTTTCTTTCACCTCCTTGAATGTCCAGAAAGTAACTTTTATGTTTTTCTTAGGAAGATGATTTCGTCCAAGCATATGGTGCATCTTAAATACTTGGGTGAAAAAAGTAAGTCACCAAAAGGGGAAGTTTTCCAAATTATCTTTACAGCACACCTGCTTATATCCCAAGAGTTCTGTGTCACTCAAAGCCCCACCTACATTCTCAAAATATAAGATCCAAAAATAACATAAAAACTCTTGTAATATTATCTCACTTTAAAATGTATCTCTACCTTGCTGTTCCAAACAATATGATATACAAAGAATGACACAATGTGATAAAGCAAATAAATAAGAACCAAGAGAGAAAATTGGATAGGAATTTGAATAAAAATTGAATAGAAAATAAGGGTAAGGAAGCAAAAACCAAAAATCAATGTAGCAAAAAACTGCATATAGTAAATTCACTGTAAGTGAGTCACAAATTTGGCTTTGAATTTCCTGATAAACAAAGCAGACAAGTAGGAATAATTATGTGAATTTCTTTTCTTTTCTTATTTTCTTTCCCTTTCTTTCTTTCTTTTTTTTTTGTGGGTACTGGGGGGTCGACCTCAGGACCTCGCGTGTCAGCAGGCGCCCATGCCGCTGAGCGATATCACTGGCCCTTTCTTTCTTTCTTTCTTTCTTTCTTTCTTTCTTTCTTTCTTTCTTTCTTTCTTCCTTTCTTCCTTTCTTTCTTTCTTTCTTTCTTTCTTTCTTTCTTATTTTTGTCTTTTTGAGACAGGGTCTCACTATGCAGTTCAGGCTGGTCTCAAACTCACTTTGTAGCCCAGGCTAGCTGTGAACTTGCAGCTATCTTTCTGGTGCAGCCTCCTGAGTGCTGCGATTACAGGCAGGAGCCACCATGGCCAGCTATATGAGTTTCAATGGTGAGAAAGAAAAACAAGCCAGCTGCTTGAGAGAACTATAAGAATATTTTTGTATGTGTTTCCATAAAAAGAATAGGTTAATTTTGAAAGAAATATTTTTAGGATCATTCTTGTTATGAATACAGCAGTGGCTTTCACAGGGCTGTTGTAGTAATTTTCTTTAAGGTATGAACACAAAGTTTCACCAAAACAAAATTCCATAAAAGGGATCCTAAGATGTCATCCAAGAACACAGACCACTGGTGCTCTTGCTGAATCCAAGGTTACTTTTTAGTTATTGACTATTTAGCCTTAAGAGAAATTATCCATGGATATCCATTCACACATCGGCTGTGTGCCAAGCATAGTTCCTGGTGCTGTGGAAGTACGTGGAGCGTAGACACTAATGAGGGTAGGAGAAACAGAATTAAAAAGGAAACAAAGAAAATCATTTTTGGGGTTATAGAAATGCTGAGAAAAAGTTGAACAGGGAGTATTTCTGATAGGTTAGTTAGAAGATGCTTCTGTAAGGCAGTGACAACAGAGCTACAAGAATAACAAGAAGGAGCCAGGCAAAAATCTGGGACCTCTTGGCAATCCCGAGTCAATAGCAAATGCAGGCATCCAGGAGCAGACTTGGGCTCGCAGTGTTGAAAGAACCCGTGGGATTAGACTATATGGAACAAGGGAGGTTGGATGCTGGCAGGAATGTCTTGAATCTATAGGGCTCCTGTGTGTAAATTAGAAAAGGTCTCACTTATTTCAAACACTTGAATTCCATCATTTGTTAATTGTTGTAATTCCCTATGAATATGTTAATTATTTGGTATTTTTTTTTATGGAAAATTCCACAATAACTATAGGCATATGTTTGATACTGATACCATCGTAAAAATGCTTCAACATTCCTTGGGAAAGATCATGATCAGTAGAGGCCCACACCTAATGTGTCAAAGTCAAATAATAGACCTTCATATTACAGAATTAGACCCACTAACTGCAATAACTCTAAACATCCTAAAGTGAATCTGCATAGGGCTTGTGAGTCTGCTGGATCCACGGTGGTCAGTTTTAGAGGAACAGGATTATTTTATGTGCTAAGGAACCCTTTGAAGTGCTGTATCAGAGGTACGTGGGTTATTCTATTGCCACTCAAGCTGCAAACCATCCTCACTAATTTTGAATGTGAACAATCTACTCCTGTGTCCTTGGCAGGGTTAGAAAATTAGGGTAAAACCCAGAAAAAATGGCTCCTAGCTAGAAAGACATCATTGAAAAACTGTAGCCCGGTTAAACAATAGTTTGCAGAGATGCAAGAAATGCAGAGCACAATGATAACACTGGAAATGAAGTGTTGCAAAAGATTGATGAGGTCTGTAATTCACAACTTACGTGTTAAGTGAGTTCTCATGTTTGAAGACAGCATTGTCAATATTAGTTACCATAAAGGATGTTTAGAAATGGCAGAATTTTCTGGCAAAAAAATAATAAATGTACTTTTAATTGAAAGCAACACCATCTTCTAAGATCTGACAACATCTTGGGGACAGCTGCCACAGCAGATTGTTTCATATTTTCTTAGTTAACATCATTGTGAATTCAGTCTATATCTGTCAGTATATTATCACAAACAAAATCTGCTTAATTCTAAGAAATCCGAAAGAAAAGCCTTAGAAAACCAAAGAAGACAACATGTTCATTAACATAACTTGTACAATATTTTCCTATTTTAAGTGCTATATAGGAACTTAATAGGGAATGGGAGGAATGGTTCTTTAAAATGATAAAATCGTTCCTGCTTCAGCAGACTATAATTTGGTATGAAATTAAAATTTGCTCTTCAGCTATGGTAAATGTTATATCCATTTCTTTGGTATTATATCTTCTTTCCTTTAATTCAGTTCAAAAGGGGGACCAGAATCATACAGTATTTTCATGAGTTTCTGGCTTTTTGTAGGTTCATACAGGCTGATAGTTTGGGACCTGTTCACGTTTACTTTCTTTTGTTTCCCCTCCTTTTGAGACTAGTTGAACCTACGCAATCCATTGTCACTCCTCATCCCTCCTGGGATGTAGGAATGTTATCAGATTCTGTGAAAGATGGATAAGATTGGATGTGAAAAAATAAAATATTAAAATATTTAAGTACCTTCTTAAACAGCTAAATCTTGTCATTAGTTGGGAAAAAGATTAGTGTCTCTATAGGCAAAGAGTACTACAAGTCCATTCTTATTAGTTGGAATTTTCCACACTAAAATAATAATATCCTCTCTCCGGGTTTGAAGAAGCACCCCACCCTACCTTCACCTAACTGAAAATGCTTTGTTTTGCTGGTGCAAGTCACAGCATATTTCTCGGATGTCCAAAGCTCTCTCGTCTACACTGCTGAAAGTGAAGCAGAGACTTGGCAGTTTTTCAACTCCTTGCTTTGGAGACGACCAGCTGTCCCAAATTATTCTACCATAGTTCACAAGCAAATACTTTGCTTAAAAGCTGCATGGGCCTCACTCAGCAATGGTACATTAGAATGAACACAATTTGTACCAAATTACACTGAGAAGCATAAATAAAGCATAAACAAACGTCATATATGTTATTTTGGAGAAACACTGAGAAAGTTTTAAAGATTTGTGGTATCCAAGGCTTTGTTACCTCCAAAACAAAAGGAAAAACTTCTCCAAAAGGCCTTCAAGATCAAAGGACCTCACAGCAACAGCTAACATGTCAGCAGCCTCCTCCTCTGTGCTGGGCAACCTGCTGAACGCGCCCTGAGCGTTATTTCCTTCTCTCATCACGAGAGCCCGGCGGACTATTTATTATCTCTTCTATCTCATAGCACCATAGTTTAGAAATGTACAGACCTCGTGCAAGTACAGATAGTTAGAAAGTAGGATATTTGATTTTGAATGTCGCTACCTGTCTTCCTAACGTCTTTATGTGTAGTGTGGGAAGCTTAGCCAGATCTCAGCCAGAAATATGTTTTGATAGGCAGTCAAAGCTGACATCTTGCTGGGTAATTAGAGCAGAAAATCAAAACTGGCTCCTTTCTAAATTTTATCGAAGTGACTCATTTTCTAATCACTTCTATATGATCCCTTTTCATCTGCAAGATCCTAAAATGCTATAGGATGAGAGGAACAGAAAACATAAACATGAAATTTTATATAGAATATAATAAAGAAATTTTAATAAGAAAAAATTCAATGTATATAGTCCTGCATTTGTGGTGAATTATAGAAAGAACTGAGGAGAAATTTGATGAGATCAAAACAAACAAAAAACCAATATAATTGAAAGCATCTTTTTCACCTCTTCAAATTTGTTTTATTAGCAGTTTAGAATCCAAGTCTGGGTATAATCAGTATAAATAGTTCAAATAACGTGGCATTACCCCTGTGTTTCCTCCTTTTATATGTGTGGGAAGAAAAGGGTCTAATACTAATAAGCTCTGGTTAGTTCTGACACTAGAATATCACGTGTGCTCAGAGCACCTGCTGTGTCAATTGGTAAAAGAACATTTACAGTGAGTACATCATCAGAATCATTTGCTGAAAAGCAAATTAATTACTTTTAAGGATGGAATGTGATTATTTCTGTAGTCACAAGGAAAGGAACGTGAAAGGCGATGTTGCTATTTTTGAGACATGATCTCACTATGATTCCCAGGCTGGCCTCGAACTGGCGGTGATCATCCTGCCTCTGCCTCCCAAGTGCTGGGATCACAGGTGTGCACCACTGTGCCTTTATTTTTATCCTATATATGTAGTAATAAAAATCCATTCACGTGGTGACAAAATTAGTTTACAAGTGATGTATTTATATCCTAAAAAGTATCCTGACTGATTACTCCTCTGTCCCCTCTCCTACATAGATCACTGATTGGATGGATTTTGTTTTTTTTGCTTCAAAATTAGCCCCTGATCTTCCCTAAACTATGGGAAAGTTCCAGAGGTTTTGGTTTAAATGCTGTGTGAATGATGAAACTATTGAATTTCAAAGTGCCTTTTTAACTAGACTAGTCTAAAGTACTATTCATTTTGCAGGGAAAAAAAGAAGAGGACTAGCTTTATTTCTTTTCTCTTATTGGTCTTACTGGATTATGAGGAAATTGAATGAATTACTCTAGTAGATATTTGTTGGTTGTCTTCCCACTTCCTTCATCCTCCTCTTTTCCCAGTTTAATTTGGATTTCCTAACACTGTGTCTTGGCAGGGATTTACCATACCCACAACTCTATTTCATCCTGACAGACTGATCAGTTCTGACTGCAATTAGTTCATGGGAAGTACAAGGCAGGACAGTAAGGGCTAAAGACTCAGTTCTGGAATTTGAGATTGAGGTTTCTGGGAAGAAGTCGTTCTCATTTGCCTGAGAATAGACCCATTCCCCAGAAATACAGCCTATGAATGGGGAGAGAGAGAGTCAGGTGTTTGGTGATGTCACTGAGTAGTGGATCAGACCTAAACTGGTACAATTTTCTGTAAGATAGTCCAGAGAATTCCCTTATTCTTTAAGACTACTTCTCCTAAGTACTAATGGCAATAGAAAGGATGGCACTTGCTATAGGCAAATACATTTTATTAAGAAGCACCTTACATATAGTAGGTTAAAGGGTGGAAAACTTCTGAACACTGTTCTCTCAAACTTTAATACCAAGATTTAAAATGTGTTGCCTTTATTTTACCATCGCTATTTCAGGACATCTGATCCACCTAAGGTCAAAGAGGGGACTGTGAACTCTTAAAAAAAATTTTTTTTTGTTCAATAAATTTACATATAACCTGTGGGCTATTTATTTCCTTGGAAATTTGTAAATCAGATTATTTTCATAAATGTTTCATTTGTAATCTGTGAGGTTTCTTTTGCCAGGCTACCCTTTTACATATGCTCATAAAGTGAAAACAATTTGCTTTAAAATACGTCTTGGCCTATCATTCATTTTGAGAAGAACTTCAACTGGCCCAAAGTACTTTTTAGCTGTAATTTGAATTATTGGTCAAGGTAGAAGCTAATGCCAATGTGGACCAGAGAGCATTCCTCAAACCCCAAATAAATTGTATGTGTCAATATAGTAAAAGGAAAAGGAGAATTCAGTGATAGATAAATCTTTAAAACTGTGAGAGGCATTGGGGACTGTTTGAAATATCGCTTGCATTTTTCGGATGAGAGAGCAAAACATTTAGATCCACAAATACAGAATCACTTACTCAGTACCAGTGGAATTGAAACCAGGTTACCCTGGCTGAATATGTCATATGCTTATCAAACTCCCAAAATAAACAATATAGTAAATTAAGAGTGGAGAAGGAGTAAGGTACTTATTGACAAAGAACCAGAATAGTTAAATCTCAGAAAAAAGTTATTCAGGTGACAATTTTCCGTGTTCATGGTTAAGGAGAAACGAAAGTTTCATTAATAAGTAGAAAAATAAATTCAGCACAGTGTTTGACATAGAAACATTTGCTCCCTCCATATTCATTACCAAAAACTCAAGGTGATCTGCACACATTACTTCCGCCCTCCCTTTTTAAATCCAGGGGAAAATAGTGAAAGTAAAGTAATAAGAACAACATAAACCTCTGATGGAAAAGCAGAAATACGGTAATAGTAGCAAACAAAAAATAGGAAAATGGACTTTAAAAAATAATAAATAAAAGATGAAGCCAAAAAAATCTAAAAGAAAATTTTAATTGTTAGCATATTTTCCTGAACATTGTGTTGGCAGTTATTAGTCAATTCTTTCATGGGTCAACCAAAAGGATATAGCCACAAATTATTCTGTACATGAACGAAGCTTCGGCTTTGTCAACAAGCCCCAGATGTGTGGCCACATGTGCTGTGCACCGCGCAGGTCCAGAGGGTGACATTCATGTAAACCGTGCTGTGAGTGATAGGCCTCGGACTTGGTCACCGCACAACCTACTCCATGGACATTGCAGCCCTGTGGGAAGGAAGTTACTGGCTGCTAGATCATCTCACAAATGTTGTATCCTATGGACAGTAATGAAATGTTTTTCTCTTGTTTTTCTGAGGTGTGATTTGGAGATACATTGAAGGCTTCTTATGAAAGTGTGAAACAAAATGTCCATGGGAAGGGGATTGTCCCAAATCACCAAAGAGTGTGCCCATATGTCCTGAAGCTAATTACCTAATGTGTTAACACTTACAGACTTCCCAACCTAGACAAATGGAGAGAAAGATTTATTTAAGAGTATCTGTGTTATTTTAAACAAAGGGCACAAAATGCTTTCTTAAAAGGTCATCTTTTAAATATCTTATTGTCACACTGTGAAACCCCACTTGCTGTTGACCAGCACAGTTACTGCACCTAAATAAATAAGGGGAAGGGTAGCCCTGTGAAACACTTAAGAAAGAGACGGAGAAGCTTGCAGCTTCTAACCTCAGCTGTGACCCTGACGTGGTGTGTGGTCCTGAGAAAGCCATTTAACCTCTTGATGTCTCAGGTTCCCTCTACAGGCTCACATTTCAGGGGGTAAAGTAAGGATAGGGTTTTAGTATTATCTCTCTTAAGACCCTGGAATGCGAAAAGAATGAATCAATATTTTCTAAATGCAGAATAAAAATAAGTTTTCAATAAGAAAATATTTTGGCTAAGAACTCTGTGTGGGGTGGATAAAGAGGTTTCAATGATTTTAGATTTTGATATCAAATTACTTCTTTTTTTTCTTTCCCAGGGGACATTTAATATGTTTCTGGGTTAAGGAAAAACATAATTTTTATTAATAAAGAGAAAAAATAGATCCAACACGAAATTTGGCATATTGACATCTGCTACTCCCATTTCTATTATTAAGAATGTGATACAAGCACATTACTCTCTCCTGCAGTATATAGAAATGTAATAGCAATAGGATATGTTTCTTCATGGTAAAAGGTTAGCTTATATAAGATGATCTTTAGCATGTAGCTAAAGAGCTTGAAAACATTTCCAGCAATTCCATGTCCAACTGAAAGCAAGTTTGCATCTGTAATGATTATATATAAAATATGAACACCCTAACATACACAAATATCTCCATATTTGAATCTTTGGAGTACCATACTATGGCTCCATGAAATAGTTTCATAGTAAAGCTAACATTAAACATAATTACTGTTAAGTGAGCACCTGATGTACAAATTACTCATTTCGTATTTAAACTCATTCGAATACTTCACAGTTGAAGGGGGAATGAAAGCAGGGCATCTAGTTGAGAAGGTGTTTTAAGAGTTTGAGGTAGAAACTGTGAGGTAGAGACTCATTATACCAATTTCAGAAATGAGAAGGCTCTTAGTCCCTTGATAAATTGAGGGCCAGCGTGGGCTTTATGGCAGAGCTACGGACTTTGCAAGAGATGGAATATCCTGGCTGCCCCCAAAGGCAGGTGCTTAATCTCAATAGACAAAGCAAAGTGTAGGATTAGGGTTTGAGGACCTGTGTCCTACAAAGCTACTTATGAATGTACTCCTTCAGCTAAGCATTAGACAGTCCGAGTTAGGACCTATTGGTGACACTTGACCATTTACCCCATTTCTGGTAATGCTGGAAAAGGAAATGGGGATTCACAATTCCAGCCATAGTAGCTAGAAGTCCAGGTCACATGGGTATCTGCTGATCTCTGTTTTATGATGTCTGTCTGGCCAGTGTTTCAATTCAAACTAAATATTTATTGGAGACCTTCAACATACTAAGAGCTGTGCTGTGTACCAGGGGTATGAGCATTGTTGATAAACACCTCAGGCCTTCAAGCAGTGTCCAGCCTGGCAAGGCAGGCTGACATAAACACAAAGGCCCACAATAGCAGGTGGAAAGGACCCCGTAGGACATGTGAGCAAAATCGCATGAGAGCCCAGAGAGAAGGCAGTTAACTGTGCTGAAAGTTGGAAGATAGGTAAGCGCTGGTGAGTGCGGAAGATAGAGCAGAAGGGAGGGACCCAGTGTGAGCATAGACATGGATGAGCTCAGTATGCTCTGCTTCCAGACATGGTGAGTTGTCACGTATAACCATAAATCCAGAAACAAAGAATCATGAGATGAAGTACATGGTGGCAAAACTGTGAATGCCATGCAAATATATTACATCTTGATACTCTAGATAATAAAGAACCTTAAAAATTTTGTTTTTAAGGAAGAGTTACATGACAGGATCACATATCAATTTTAGATAAATTTTAGAACTCAGTGGAAAGAACGAAAACTGTGAATCAAGTTTGGATGTATTTGTGATATAGCAGACAAGAAAAATTAGAGAAAACAAGAGAAGATAAATATAGTAGAGGCAGGATTTACAGAATTCTATCTGTAACCAACACATGTAAGGCAAGAAAGATCGAGGGTAAGGAAGCCAAAGTTGCTGCAAGTTTCTTGCTTGTGCAGGAGGGTGGATGCTTATGATGAGTGAGAATGAGCAGGTAAGAGAGAAGACCCTTTGGAATGGAGGACACAGTGTGTGGCCTACTGGGTATATTGATTGTGAGAATCCTATAAAATATAAAACAAAGCTGAGATGTTTAGTAGGTAGTCATAAACCTGGGTGAGGAGTTCAGTAGGGGGAATGATTGGGCTTCTGATACAGAGCATATATTATTCATATATAAATAATAAATGAAGCTTGGGGATAGGTTAATTCTTCTAATAAAAGATTGCAAAGCATGTTAAAAGTCTAGAACATATTCATCTCAAGAAATGGTTCTCGGGGCTGGTGAGATGGCTCAACGGCATAAGCGCCTGCCTGGCAAGCGCGAGGGCCCGAGTTTGACTCCCGGAACCCATATACGAAAAAAGGCCGGTGATATCGCTCAGCGGCATGGGCGCCTGCTGGCACATGAGGTCCTGAGTTCCACCCTCGGTACCCACAAAAAAAAAAAAAGAAATGGTTCTCAGAGTGTTGGTGTTGGACAACAGTGTCAGAGTTAGCATGTGTTAGATATGAAAACTCTCAGCTCTGTGCCAGATTCAGTAAATCAAAAACTTCTGGGTAGAATCAAGAGACCCCACTTCCAGGTACTTCTGAGGCACACTAATGGCTGGGAATCCCTGACTTAGTATACTGAAAGAAAAAAGACAAGCCACAAAACAAATAGAGCAATAGCAAGTCCAAGGAAGTATTATGTCACAGAAATTTTCATGGGGAGAATTACAGGCCTGGTCAGACTCCACGGAAATTTTAAGGATAGAGAAGATAGAGGTCACTGAACCTACAGAGTAGAAGCTTTGTAAGGGTGATTGAAAGTAGATTAGAGATGGGTGACAGAAGTGATTCAAAGTCAAGATTATAGGACGAAGACTATGTTCTCAACCGATCGTTGAAGATGTAAGGTACTGATACACTGACGGCACTTTGAGGGAATGGGTCATCAAAGAAGGTGTTTTTTGTTTCAGTATGGTTTACTATTAAGGGAAAGTAAAATATGAGTTGGACCAAGGTTTTTGAGTGAGTAATTGGATGGAATGAGATGAAATAAAAATCACGTTCTACGAGACTAAAGAAAAAAAAATGGTGAAGGTGGTTGTACTTTTAAACAAAGAGATAAGACCTTAAAAACATAAGTTTAAATTTGTGAAGGGAAAGGAGGGAAATTGAGGGAGCTCGTTCCAACAAAACTTTCTTTTTTTTTTTTTTAACTGAGAGTTGGAAGCCTAGGAAAACTTGAAGTGAAAATGGGAACATTGGAGGAATGTCAATTCAAAATGGATATAGCCTCAGTTTCCCTTTGTTGCTCAATTCTTAGGATTTTGTGTTTCCTGAGATATAATAGGTAAAATATTGTTCATGTCCCACCTTGCAGCCTGGTAGAGAGTAAGGTCTTTCTTTCTTTTTTTTTTTTTTTTTTCACAGACTTGACCAACCATGGCAAAGTTTTGATATCAAACTTAGGTCAGCTCAGTGGATAACAGAAGTGCTCTTTACTCACTTGGCTTAATTTACCCAAGATAATTCAGGTACGGGGAAACTGAAGAGCATTGTTTGTGGATTTAAAAAGATAAGCCAAAGAAGTAAGTGACTTAATTTTAAAGATTCAAATATCCAGTGTTGATAGTAATGACGCATGAGTGTTAGGATCTGTATTTATCCTGCAGATCTGTTTTCTGGTATTTGCAGGAGCCTGAAATGAATTAGGTAAATGCATTTTGCAGATTGTCCCAGTATTATAAAGCATATCATAGCACTTTAATTTATACAGTCTAGACTTGTTATCTCATACTGCTATAAAGCCATCAAACTCGCAGATTTCCTGAGCCCCAGATTTCCCGTTTTGTCATTTTCATTCACCAGTTCTGCCACTGTGAAGAAAGTGCACTTCACTCTTCGAAGTTTGACATAAGTGTTGAGAGTAAAGTTAATACTGGATGACTACACAGATATGAATCTTACACTGTTTATTCATTTCTTATAGGTAATTCAGGGTACCATTTACAGATGATGCAAATACTAAATTTTGACCAGAGATAGTTTAAATTTTGGAAACTTACTTATTCAGCCCTTGATAGACATAAAACTCTAGCAGACCAAAGAATTCAGCTAGAAAAGGAAACTTCTCAGAAAGGATGAGATGCATAATGCCCACTTTATTTCCAGTCCTTAATTCTACAAAGAGCTGTAGGCTGCTTTCTCTGTGCCTTGAACATGGAGGAGGTATAAGGAGATAAAGCATTTAGATGAGCCTGTGAAAAATTTGAAGACCAGAGAGAGTTTCCGAAGCCCAATAAATAATATGAATCCTGGGGGCCAGGTGTGTAGCTCAGCTGCACAGTGGCTGCCTGGCAAATGTGAAGTCCTGAGTTCGATTCCTGGTTCAAAAAAAAAATCCTTAACATTTTTGTTATGATTTGTATCTAACATGTCCCCCCCAAAGTTTTGTGTGTGTGGAAGGTGACTGGATCAGTAGATGCAGGACTGGTTGGAGGCAGGTCGCTAAGGATGTAACCTGAGAGGATGTATTCTTGTCCCCACCTCCTCTCTTCTTTCTCTGCTTCCTGGCCACTGTGTGTTGAGTAGCTTTCCTCTGCCATGTTCTGCGCTATTCTGTTTCTGCCTTGGAGCCAACAGATATGGACTGAACCCATGGGAACTGTGAGCCAGATAAGCCTCTCCTCCTTTAAGCTGTGGGTGTTGGGTATTTTGTGTCCAGCAATAAGAAAGCTGACTAGTACAGTTTTAGTACATATCTTTTTTTTTTTTTTTTTTTGTGGGTACCGGGGGGTCGACCTCAGGACCTCGCGCGCCAGCAGGCGCCCGTGCTGCTGAGCGATATCACCAGCCCCTTTTTTGTATGTGGGATCCGGGAGTCGAACTCGGGCCCTCGCACTTGCCAGGCAGGTGCTTACGCCGCTGAGCCATCTCACTGGCCCTAGTACATATCTTTTATACACATGGTCACTGATGTCCAGGTGCCATGTAAATGAAAAAAATATATCTAACATGCTCTTGGAATTTGCATTCTATATATATACTTTATTTATGTCATCCTAAAAATTGCAAGTTAAGCAGTTATCGAAATAGAATTTTCTAAGCTTTTCTTTTTGCCCAGACATTGACCATTCAAAATTTCCAAGTGAAAACAGAATTAAAATTTGTGAAACACTGCCCTCTAGTGAACATGTAAGTTTTTGATCCATTCTACAAAGGGAAATTGCTTTCCTGATGCCAATATCTAACACAATCATTATCACCTGTTAGCAGGTGTTCACAATAAGTCAGAGTGATGAATTTGGAGCATACTCCATAACCTCAATGTCAATCTTCAAGATTATTCAGGGTCAATCTGTACACAGTGTAATCATCTCTTGAATATGAATCTTTTATTTCTCTTTCCAGGAATCCTGTTGGAAAACACAGCAAAAATATCAGATAGCTTATCTAATTATAGTTAGAGTATGTAGTTTCAAGCATTACTATTACACCTAAGAGTTAAAATGGCAAATAGGTCAATTGTTAACTGATATATAATAAGCATTTCTTCTAAAGAAATAGTTCAATGTAATAGGTTCTCTTCACTCTAAACAAATTCCATGATCATCGTAATTAAATCGTCTTCATTTTATGTAGTTCGGTTTTACTCTTAACCCCTTTTTTCTCTATAATTCTGAGAAATATAACTCTTATTTATTGCTGAGTCCACCATATGAAGCAGCTTACAAACACACTATCAGTAGAGGGAGGAAAAGAAAATATATATTAATAGGAGTGAAGAATGAATAAGACACATGTCTGGATTGTAGCATTTCACATCATGTATAATACTCAACCTCCAACATGTTCCCTATTGATTCGTTAGGGAGCTTTAATAAAGTTCAGAAAACTAGGTGATTTCAACAACAGAAAATAATTGTCTCCTAATTCTGGAGGCTTGAGGTCTGAAATAGAGACACTGGCAGTATTGGTTCCTTCTGAGTGTTACAGGGGATGTGTTCCTGGTCTCCTTGACAAGTAGAGCAATGCACTCCCTGCATTTTTCACATTTTCTTCCCTTTGTACACGGCTGCTTCTGTGTGTAAGTTCTCCCTTTTTAAAATAGAAACACCAATCTTACTAGATTAGACTCCTACCCTACTCCAGCATGACCTTACCTTAACCAACTTCATCTGCAGTGCCCTTGTTTCCAAATAAGGTCACATTCTGAGACACTGGAGCTTAGGAATTCAGCATATGAAAATTTAGGGGAGACAATTCAACCATAACAGTATCCCTTTTAAGGACAAACTAATCATCAGCAAGAGAGGTAAGATCTGAGAACAATCTGGTCTGAAATACAATACCATTTAGTTTTGGTGAGGTCTAAACTCCAGAAAGACATTTAATCCTACAAATATAAATCTAGCCCTATGAAACAAATGTATGTTCATCTGTGCTTTTTCTTTTTTCTTTCATTCTTATCCTCGTCCCTTTCTTTCAACTTTGTGTCCTTTTAATAGAGTACCCCAGCAAATATAAGGGGTTTACCCACGTAGACTAGAACAAAACTCTGATTTTCCTGTAATTGTTTTTATCTGGCTTAAAACAAATTATTTTACATAGTCTTCTGGAGACCATAAGTAAGGTCCTTAGTAAAGCAAGCAGTAATTCAATAGGGGTACATGTACTCATCTTTAAAGCTATACCAAATGAATAAATCATATGAAAATGTCTTCATCTGCTTTCTGCTGTGGTCAGTGATCTGATCCTAAGCTGGTCCTCTCAAGAAGCTGAAGGGAAAGAAAAGAGTGCAGGGTTTCTTTTGCTTCGGATCATACCTACTTCTTTGTTTAGGATGTAGACTTTGACCCTGAGCCATCTATTATGTGTTTTTGTTCCTGATCTGTGCTTATTCCCTTCAGAGGTAAAATTGCTCACAGATGGCTTAGTGATAGTCTTTCCCTGGAAAAATATTTTGTATTTGTGCATAAATATCTAATAAGAAAAACAATAGGGCCGGTGAGATGGCTCAGCGGCTTAAGCGCCTGCCCGGCAAGCGCGAGGGCCCGAGTTCGACTCCCGGAACCCACATACGTAAAAGGGTCCAGTGATATCGCTCAGTGGCACGGGCCCCTGCTGGTGCACGAGGTCCTGAGGTCGAACCCCCGGTACCCACAAAAAAAAAAAAAAAAAAAAAGAAAAACAATAGATGTATACTAGAATACAGTGATAAACTAGTGCCCTGAAATTTACTGAGGAAAATCTGATATCAACTTTTAGCAAAAATATTTGAACAATGAGGCTATAATATTTTCATTATTTTCAGTCTGTTTCATGCAACATGCAAGTCAAGGTTCACACTTCCAAAGTTTTAACATGCTAAAATTCAATAAGTCAAAAATCAATCTCTTAAATATGCACCTCAGTAGAGAAGTGCATAAATGTCTACTGATCTGAATATCAACATAACATATATAAAGGATTCAATATAACATGCAGAGTAAATTATTACGTGATAGATTATCTTCAGTCTAAGCTTGTACTTTTTGTCTGAATTAATATACAACTCAGGAATCTTATCCCTTTTTTCTCAGGCATTCAGCATTCTTCTTTCCTTTTTTCATCAAATCTCATCCTGAGAGAAAGGTCTTAAATAAATTTATACACTTTCAAATGTATTTGGTAATAGTTTAAAGCATGACATCTTCCAAGAACAATTGTAATTATTAATATTATAATTAATAGGTATTGAAGCTTAAACATAAGGTTGCTAAGGATCTACAGAATTTCAAGCAGCTGTAATGTATTTGAGGGAACAATTTTAAAAGAGAATTCCGGAGATTATTTTTCTGTGCTATTGAAGATTCTCTATGTAAGTAGAATACATGTAAATCATCTAAGGAAGGCTTTTCAATGGAACGTTTGTGAACTACTAGACTGGTATGAAATTAATTTAGTGGGCTGCAATCAATATTTTTAAAAAATGAAACAAAATAAAAGAGAGTTGAGAAGAATAGAATAGTACAAGATTTAATGTATATGTGTATATATCACCCAAATAAAAGCATAATTTAAGTATTTTGTTAAATACTGAGTCTTTATATGAAGTATATTCAACATCGTGGTAGACAACATCTGAGAGGCACTGATACAGGTAGAAGACATGGTCCTATTTAGAGAATACCGCAGTGGACATTCGTAAGAATTTCCTTAGCACTGCTTCTAAGGACTGAAGAACTGGGATGTTTGGAAGATCACTCTGTCAATCTTGATAGAAAATTTTCCATTTTTCTAATATCAACTAAACAAATATGTACTGGGTGTTCACTGGGCTCTGCCAGTGCCCCGTACAAAAGTTGTAAGTCAAATATGACAGTCCCTCTCCTGGGGAAATTTCCATTCTTATAAGGAGACAGAACAAAGGAAGGAGCAGAGCCCAGCACGAAAGCGAGAGTGGATCCCAAGGGCTGCAGGAGGCAGGAGGACAGTTTCCCGAGGGTGATGACCCAGACCTTAATCTTTAGTGACAAAGTCAACCAGCACTGTCAGTCATGGTCCTGCAGGGAGCTGCAAAGGGGCCAGGAGAGCTGATAAAGCACACAGCAAAAGGACAAGGAATTTGAGGTCAGCACCTCCAGGAACCCCTCAGCCTCACTGCGCTTCGAGAGAGAAGGAGAAGAGGTGGGTGCCAATGAAGCAGAACAAGTGGGGCTGCCCGGTGGGAACAGAGCTGTAAGAGGGACTGCACAGCGGGAGCTGGGACAGAAAAGACATGCATGGTAACTGCCGGTAGTAGAGATGGGAGGAATTCCCTGGTTTCTACCTTCCTCCTGCATGCCAGCTTCCCCTCCCTACTCCCCAGTGCCAGGAATGGAGCCTGGGAATATGTTTTGCAGGGTCAACTCCCAGTGATAAACAACAAAGCAGGAAAAAGGAAGGAAATGGTGGGAGAACAAACTGACAAATGGCAAGCAGAAGACCAGGCAAGTACATTAAGGAGCAAGAGAAAAAAACAGTCTGAAGGAGATGTAGTTACTCATTCTACCTGGATCACAGGAAGACAAAGCAAACTGGTGAATGCAGTTAGATCAGCAGCACATAGATCATGAAATGGCCTCGTGATCCTAAGAAGTTTGCACTTTTTTGTCAAGATGACTGGAACCATAGAAGAATTAGACATGACTATGCGCACGTGTGTATACGTGCCGATGTTTTTGTTAAAGTAAAACAGGTACGCGGTTTAAAAATTCCAAAACTAAAGGGCTGAATGTTGCTTACAACCTGTATTATAAACATCATTCATTTTCACTCATTTCTTCTTCTTGCCAAATGTATTTTAGTTCTTCTGGTAGTTTCACCGACAAGTTTACATACGATGCTATTCCATTACGCCATTGCTTTGATTTTAAAAAGTTGAACATTATGTTTTCATCACTCCTCCACTATAGAAGGTAAGAACTTATTTTGCTCATGCTAAAACTTCATTTCTGTCTTCCAATTTTTGATAAGCATATATTCTTTTTTAGTGATACTGTTTTATTTTACTTTTTAGAGCTTTGAATGATTGCTGTTTTTATTGTAGCAATGTTTGGCAATATCTTTTTTTTTTTTTTTTTTTGTGGGTACCGGGGGGTCGACCTCAGGACCTCGCGCGCCAACAGGCGCCCGTGCCGCTGAGCGATATCACCGGCCCCTTTTTCGTATGTGGGATCCGGGAGTCGAACTCGGGCCCTCGCGCTTGCCGGGCAGGCGCTTAAGCCGCTGAGCCATCTCACCGGTCCTGTTTGGCAATATCTTGATGACACCTCCCACATTGTGACTTGAGAACAAGAATGGCCCTATATTCCCATCCACTGTTCATTACATGTTTCCAAGTGCCACTCTCCCCAGCTTTCCATTCACACATTTGTCCAGAAGGCAGATATATATATGTTGGTTTGGGGAAGATGGAATATATTATAATATGTATTATAATATAAAAGGGTGAAAAGTTCAAGTCTTTTTTATATTAATGTCCACTTTCTTCCCAAGTAGTCTACATTCCAAAAAGGAATGTGAATTATTCTCTTAGATGCAACACTTTTGTTGGAAATACATGTATGTGTATAAGCCATATTCTTATTAATGTTTCTATTATGTTTTTCCAGAAGTAGGTGGTAATTAGGCAAAATTATTTTAAGTAACTTGGAAAAATAGAAAATATTATTCTATTGTAGTCAATTCATGAGGGAAATTAGCTAACCTTACATTAAATAATAAGCTAACAAAGCTGATCTATCTTTAGAAAAACAAACAAAATCCTCTCAAGAGAAGAGAAAACTGAGTGTGGTTGTACTTTTCTGCATACAATTGGTAAGGCCTTAGAAATTTGCCTGATAATCACATGTTTATAAGCAGAATTGTATTGCAGGGCCATTAAGAGATCTCACTATTTTAAATAATTCCACAATGAAACTGTTATACAGCACAGAATTCTTTCATGGTGCAAATAATCATCTTCAGTTTATTTTTCAGTCAATCCAAATTTTTACATATTTTGCTTAACTCACAACACAGCTGTGTTTATGGAGAAAACTGAACTCTTGTAGATGAGTAACATTATCATCATTCATTTTCTGCAGACTATGAAGGATAGGCAAAGATGACAGCTACGGTCGGTAAGGCTTGCCAAGAGCTTACCAGAGTGATCTTTTACAAACACACTGTGGATATTTTCCCTAAGATACACACACACACACACACACACACACACACACGCTTTCAATTCCTTCACAAAACTTTCCATGAAGCCCACGCCAGGAAGCAAAGACAGATAAGACAATGCTATCCACCTCTATCTTCCCCCATCCGCCTTGCTTCCTTCACACATCCTCACCTCTGAGCTCAAGTGAAAAGCTCTTCACTCATTCTAAGAGACCTCAAGTCAGAAGTGGTCACTTTCCACAGCCTCTTTAGTGGTCCCAGTATGGCTCCTGGTTGTCGGAATGGGTCATTGGTCTTAAAATAGTCTGTCTCTTGATGGTACAGGTCAGATGTAATTAGCTTCATAACAGCAGAGCTATATGGTCTGATGAAGGTAGAGTAAGCTATTTAGCAGTTTGACTTGATGATGGCATAAAGAAAACATTCTTGTAGGAAAAATTCCCAGTATTGCTGTTTTTATTAATTGAGTCTAGACAACATTCATTTTAAAAAAGCATAAAATATTATTTTTGGTGATGGAATAAAATTAAGGAATTAAAATAGCTAACAGTAGGGGAGAGAAAAATTATGTATTTCATAAGATGTTAAACAGCCATTGTAGAATGACAAGGAAAATAGTTTGATGAACATATATATGCTGATTGGAATAATATAAAGTGACAAACATTTATAGGTGACCACCGGGAAAGAACACAAAAAGTTTTGTTAAGGAAGAACAATAGTAATTAATAGTTGGGCAATTTTCAAGAATTTGTAATGCTGTTACAAAATGTAAAGGAGAAGAAATACGATTAGTGTTCTTATAAGCTGTTCTGAAGAAATTAAAGTAAAAAAGAAAAGCAAAATGGAAAGGAAAGGAATCCTGAGCAGGAGTAAAGCTATTCAAAATTAATCACTTCATCTTCTGGACATTTCGTGCTTGTTTATGATTGCAAATAAATTTGGGCAAATAAAGAGTTTTCCCCACTGTTAATTTCTGCTAACTAACCTTATTAGGAAGCTTGGGAGAAAACTGGAAGAAAGATCTTAGATGGTCATTCAGATGAATGAGTGATTCCAAAATGGTAGGAGTGGGGAGGAAGAATGAGGGACAAAAGAATTGCTAATTCTGAAGTACCTAGTATTTGCTGCATTTCTTTCACACACATTTGAAACACTTGGTACCAGCTACAAAGGAGATGCTCAGTTAGTGACTATTTTGTTTGTTTTGTCATCTCTGCTTTTATGATCACTTGTTGGAATGCAGGCATCTGCAAACTCCATAACCTGTTCCATAAATTCAGGTTACAGACACATTCACAGCTCCTTAATTTTTCCATTTGCCGTATGTTTAAGAAGATCAATGTTTTGTGTGAAGTTTCCCCTTCTCTTGAATTATTTTTTTGTCATAGGGGCAAGGAGACATGGAGAGACTGGCTTTCCCAGAATGATGCAGTTTCTATGCAGAGAAACAGTTTTTTTCCGGGATCAAATAAAAATTAGGAATGCATGCCTCCCTAAAAACAGACATATTCACATATGAGAAAAATAGTTCATGTCATTTTAGGAGGGCCTCCGAGCTAACAAACTTGTTCTGGGGAAAGTGACAGCACTGCGCTCTGATGATACAGACAACTGTTGATTTCCTCTGTCTCAGAGCTATTTCTTTTCTAAGAATGGTCCCTAAAAAGCAGGTTAAGGGAGAAGAAACTCTATGTGAAATAAGAAAGGGGCACTACCCCCAACTGGATAGAGGACAGAATTTGTTCAAAGGTCAAGCATGGTGTTGATAACTTTGGGACTATATATCTTAATACTTTAATGAAAACTTGATTGAAACTTAAAGTAACTACAGGAAGTTTTTCAATGGTGTGTGTTCAGAGAACAAAAGAGCTACTATTCAGGAAAATATGAGTCTACTAAATAAAACTTCTTCAATTAAATGTATTTTAAAGAACAATAAAAGATAATAATAAAGGTACATTTTGATGTGATTTTACTATTCATATGCCAAAAGAATATACATATATGACTACATGTAGATATACACATAATACATACTCACATATATATGTATATATATATTTGTATATAATATATACATAATTGAAATGACTAAATGCCAGACTCTGCTAGTTTCTTAACATCCATTATTTCATTCACTCTTAGCAATTCAATGAGATAGGCACCATATTGTTTCTAATTTACAAAACATCAAAAAGAATCATAGAATAATGAAGCCATTTACCTCAAGTCACATTGCTTATAAATCATATTTAAAACCTAAACAGTCTGAAATTGGAGCTGATTTCTTTAATCTCTAGAATCTCTTCAACTTGAATTAATCTTCTTTATTCTTAAGAAATCTGCCTCCCTTTTTAAAAATTGATAAACTCTAAATGTTTGCACAACAAAGATACAGTCCACTGAAAGCACAGTGTACTGAACGAGAGTGCCCACAGAACTGTCCCAGGGGCATTTTAGGTGAGACCATTAGTCCTGTTAGGCTCTTGGGCCCCACTATTCCTCCACAGAAAAACCTACTAGGTTCAAACAGAGTAATAGGCTTTTGTTCATTAACTATTTATAGAAAAAACAATGTCCTTCAAAATATTGCATGGGCTTCCCAAACTGTTGGAAGAAATCTAGCTCAGGTAAATTATATAGTTTAGATCTAAAATGTCCTACAAAACTGTCAAATGCTCAGAGGAAGGGGTTTTGAAAGTTTTTGGGTCATAGGGGCACTACACTCACCAGTGGGTTCATCCGCTAATGAGTTCAGTAGCTGAGTGTCCTGTTTGTGGACGCTGGTAAGAGCTAGGTCACTGGGAGAGTGACCTGGAAGGGCATATCTCTCTACTCAGCTCCTCCCTTCTCTCTCTGCTGCCTGGCTTTTGTGATGTGAGCAGCATTACTCATAGCAAGCCCTTTCATAATGCTTTTGTTTTGAATTTGCTTGAAAACCATGGACAGAAACTTCTGAAATTTTGAAGGAAAAATATACCTTTCCTTCTTTCAATTGTATCAGACATTTTGTCCCAGCAAGGAGAAAGTGACCAAGACAGATTTTGGTACCAAGAGTGGGGCCATTGCTGTAAATATACCTGACCAAGTGATTTAAGAAACCTATGAAGGGCTGGTGAGATGGCTCAGCGGCATAAGCACCTGCCTGGCAAGCATGAGGTCCTGAGTTTGACTCCCAGAACCCACATACGAAAAAGGGGCCAGTGATATCGCTCAGCGGCACAGGCGCCTACTGGCGCGCGAGGTCCTGAGGTCGACCCCCGGTACCCACAAAAAAAAAAAAAAAAAAAAGCACAGAAACCTATGGAACTAATAGAAAACAGAAAGGTCCTTTGTAAGTGGGAATGATGGGGGGAGGGAGAAAGGGAAGTAAAAAGAATTAAGAGGTGTTACTTAGATGTATCACCTCCTCATGATGAACATAATAAAGAAAGATACCTATGGAACTGGTTCATGGGAGGTTTTTGGAAAGGTTTTGAGCTATTGGCAAGAGAAGTGCTAAAATACTGTAAGGTGAACTTATGGGAAAATCTGGTCAGATTTCAGAAGGCAGAAGGCTAGTAGAAATGCAGACAGTAAATGCCAGGCTCAGACTTCAGTTGAATGGCTCAATTTGCAGTAGGTACACTGGCCATGTGTGTTATTCTTAGGCAAAATATTTGTCTACATTTTGCCCGTGACCTGAGACTGTGAGTGAAACTGAGATTAAGGGTAGCTGGCAAGTTAATCTGTTGGAGGAAATTTCAAGATAGCTCAACATTCAAACTGTGGCATTGGTACTTCTGGCTGCTTTCAGCCAAGTTTACAGTGAGAATAAAGAACAAAAAACAAGACAAAACAAAAGAAAAACAAAAACAGAACAGAACAAAACAAAACAAAAAAAAACTTATTTGAAAAGTTTGGCATTTCATTAGAAAGGAACCACTTGCAAAGTTGGAGCAAAAGAGAGCATGGTAAGATTAGCATTAAAACAAAGCCAAGTGCTTTGCATGAGGACAGTAGGAAAGATGTCTGTAGGGCATTTTAGGAATCAGAAATACCACAGCCTTTGCAGGCTCAAAGGTGCAAAAGTGAAGGACTTTGCTTTGAGAAGAGAGTCCAAAAGTACCCTTCTCAAAAACAGACACCTAGGGAATTGGTTCCCTGGGATTTGGTTAACAGTGTGCAACCATCCTGGCCTTTGCAGCTATGATCCAAAGGGGTCTGTCTGCTGCTTGAGGAGGCCACAGACCTTGATATCATCCATGTGGTACTGGTTTTATGGGAACGTGAAATTAAAGATTTATGGGGTGAGGGAGGCTTCCACACAGATTTCAGAAGAATGTTTCTGAGGCCAGGCTGTGTGCCCCTGTGAGGGCAGTCCATGAAGCTGTGAGAGTGAAGCTTAAAGTATAGTGGAGATATCATACTTCAGAGAAGCCAGGAATGTGAAACAACTGCTGAGAAAAGCTTCAGTTAGCAAGCAAAGCTACCCCAAGACAGAGGTCAAGGGTGCTGCAACCAGCAATACCATAGGGGTGGGGATGGCCAAGCCCTTTGGAGCTCACATCTTATCTCATCACAACTTGCTCCAAGTGCTAGACACGGGGTTTAATATTTCACCTTCTGGATTTGGTCTTGCTTTGATCCAATTTCTTTCTATCCTCTTATTTCTCCCTTTTGGAATGGCAATGTTTACCTTTTGCCATTATATGATTGCAATATCTTTCTTTTCAGTTTTTACAGGGGTTCATAGCTAAGTATTTGCCTTCAGTTTCAGAGGAAACTTTGACTTGGACTTTTCAGTAATGCTGGAAATATTAAGACACTGTCAACTCTTAGAGATGGACTAAATGCATTTTACATAAAGAGATGGACATGAGTCTTTTGGGGGCCTGCGGCAGAATGTTATGGTTTAGATCTAGAATGTCCCCACCCCCCAAATTTTCATGTGCTCAGAACATGGCTGGATCCTGGGTTTACTATATTCATCCACTAATGAGTTCAGTAGCTGACTGTGCTGCGGGCAGAGGGGCTGGTTAGAGGCAGGTCACTGAGGGCATGACATGGACAGGTCTGTCTCGCTCTGCAGCTCTTCTCTTTTCTCTCTGCTTCCTGATGTGAGCAGCTTTCTTTTACAGTAGGTCCTTCTATCAGGCCATTTTGCATTTGAACCTGCCAACCATGAACTGAAACTTCTGAAACTGCCAGACAAATTAAACCTTTCCTCCTTTAAGTTGTGGATGTTGGTTATTTTGTCCCAGCAAGAAGAAAATGACTAAGACAGTTCTGTTCCCCAGTCCATCTTGAGTAGGAGAATATGTAGTACAGGTCAGGGGCTTAGTAAATATTTTTGAATGAATAAATAAAGGAACTAGAACAAAGTTTATTTTGCTTTTATGTATCAATTTAGATAGGCTGTAGTGCCCAGATGTTTGATAAAACACCAGTGGTAGATGTTACTGTAAAAGGTATTATTTAGATGTGATTAACATTTAAGTCTTTAGACACAATAATGCAAATTATCCTCTATTCTGTAGGTGGCTACATCCAATCAGCTGAAGACCTTAAAAGAAAAGACTGAGTTGCCCCAAGGAAGAAGAAATTCTGCTTCCAGACCATCTCCGAAGTGCCTTTGGATCGGAATATAGCCTTCCAGTCAGCTCTGCAAGTTTTAGACATGCGAGACTCCACAATCACATAGCTCAGTTCCTTAAAATGAGTCAGTCAGTCTCTCTATGTCTGCACCTATGTCTGTCTGAGTGCCCCCACCACTTAATTGACACTATCTCTCTGACTAATAAATGTACCTTTTATTCTTATTCATTTCTGGGCCATGACACAATATTTAATGGTCCCATAATCTCATGTAAAATGGTGGCTCCTGGCTTTTCAGTGGATGTGGTGGTAGCCTTTCCAGTTCAGCTGGGAATGCCCACACTGAATCAGAGTACAGGCTCTCTGTGCATTGTGTTCTTGTTTTCTTGACTTCAATTTGATAAATACTGGCGTCTTGGGTTGTAAAGGGAAGGGTTAAATGAGCATTCTTACAAAAGTGAGTTTCTTTCAGCAGCCAAGCCACCACTTGGAGTTCTAGGTTACAGGCCAAATCTGTTCCACCTGAATGATATTTGGCTGCATTGCAGTGTTCTCAAGCCAATCTTTCAATCGCTTTATGCTTTAATCCAGTTTGTATGACTGTACCTGGCTAATACACCTTCTAATTTCCATATCAGCAGCCAATTATGTGAATTGCTCCACTATAGCCAGAAGGTTTAAGTCAATTTATAGCATTAAAGGTTACCGAAGCCACATCTAGTCACAATCAAGGATTATTGGTTAAATTGCAACATTTAAGGATTTGGTTTCTTTTAAAAATCACAGAACTCAATTGCCAGAATCAAAGCAATGACGGAAAACAGAGCAATGTGTTGACGAGTTTTAAAAAAAATTGTCTAAAAAATGTCTCTGATTTGAGTACTTAAAATAGAAAATTACCCATCAATTCAATTGAGAGATTGAGAACATTGCCAACTCATGGTCATTATCCAACTGAGAATGAGAAGATTAGATTAAGAATACCGTATAAACATTGTGACTTCATGGATATTAAAAATAACCTTGAGAGAAATGACCATAATATATGATTTTTGAGCTCAGGTTAGAAAGGACACTGGTCTCATGAGAGATGTACTGAGTGTGGCTCATTACATAGTTGGGTATGAGTTTCCTGATGCACAATAGTGGTGATGAGTTGTAAGAACAATGAGAGGGAGGAGAGACGTAGAGTAGGCGGTGGGAGCTTTAAAGGAGATGCTGGCAAAATGGTTAAAATGACCAAGGTACAGTACATCTCCATGTGTTTGGATTCGGACTGGAAACACCATGCATTTAAACATACTCATTAAAACTTTGTATTCAATACTCTAATTGATCCATGTGGCATCCTATTACCCAAAATAGGAAACATGGCCTTTTCCTTCCAAATTAACCCTCTGTTCCCAAATGAGCCAGTTATAAAGGTGTTGCTAGTTTTACACTTCACCCCACTGTCTATAGTTGAGTTAATATTTTTATAACCTCTTTTCTAAATATTTTATTGTAAGTAGTATGTTCTCTCAGTGACAGATCACTACTGGGCCTCCTTCTTACCAAACAAGTTCACTGCATGCACAAAATTTCCATACCTCTACTTTGTTCTGGTAGTTTACCTTCTTGACTACCCCAAGATAATTTGTCAGACTTTGATACTCACTTACTATCTTTGAGACAAACATTTAGGTTTTATTTATTTCCTTTTTTTTTTTTTTTTTTTTTTTTTGTGCATACCGGGGGTCGACCTCAGGGCCTCGCGCGCCAGCAGGCGCCCGTGCCGCTGAGCGATATCACCGGCCCTTTTTTCCTATGTGGGTTCCGAGAGTCAAACTCGAGCCCTTGCGCTTGCCAGGCAGGTGCTTACGCTGCTGAGCCATCTCACCGGCCCTTTTTTTTTTTTTTTAATGTGGGTACTCGGAGTCCACATCAGGGCCTCGTGCTTGCCGGCAAGCGCTTGTGCCGCTGAGCGACATCACCAAACCTTTTTTTTCCTTTATGTGGGTTCCGGGAATCAAACTCAGGACCTTGCACTTGCCGGGCAGGCGCTTATGCCGCTGAGCCATCTCAGTGGCCCTATTTAGGTTTTCTTCAACTTCCCAATGTTGTCAACCATACAGTAGAAATGTCCTTGAGCTCGCATTAATCGAACTACTGCGTGATCCAGCATTTAGAAAATGTGCCCATCCTACCATGTGTAAATTTCACAAGAGCTGCGCTATTCACAATAGCTGCCATATGAAACCAAGCTATGTGTCTATCAGTGGTTGAATAAACAAAGAAAAACATGGTATATATACATATGTGTATTTAACTGAATTAAATTTCTTATATCTTAAAAAATCTTTTCAAAAGATTTACTTGAAACTTGGTCATCTTTCGAGAAGAAGGACAGATGGGGAAAAAGAAAGAAGAGATCAAGTAAGCAATCATTTTGGCTTAGCCCTATGGTGATTTTGGAGAAGTAACAGTGCCATGAATTAATAATCAATGGCAATAGAGTGTTTAATCATAATAACATGATTATTCTTCATGCATTAAGTTTGGTCTCTAAGGGATACTTAATGTGTGCAAAGCCAAGGGTTTGAACCTCAGCACCACCCACAGAAACAAAAATAGTTTGGGTCCTAATACCTTGAAAACTCTTAACACATTCAAGGCTCATCTTTAGGGTTGGGTATAGTAGTAACAGAACAGCAACTCTCGAACTTGCTTAAAAGCACATGTAGCCAACAATGAATTCCCAGAAATAATTTTCCTTATATGTGTGCTGGGTATGGATAAGTAATTGTGTAAGAATGACTAAGGTGAAAGGCTGAAGTAAAGACATACAGTCAGGAAGGAGGCAACATTAAGCAAATAAACAAGCAAAGAAAACCCTCCTATTTTATAACCAAATGTTAGCAGTGCCTCACATAGCTCACAGATGTTGACTCTAAACATAATGAAAGGGATCTGCTAGAAGATGCCTAACTCAGGTCCTGGAAATACCTTTTCCTTGAATCCCAATGCTCCCACTGGTCACTTCCTGCTTCTTGATCTATAGATGCTCACTGCTTTGTCCTTGAGATCCCCATTTCTTTGATCTTCAGGGCATCACACACTCCAGGTCTTGCTCTTGTTTCCCTGGCCATTTGCTCTGTTTCTCTCACTCACTCCTACCCATTGCCCAATGTCTAGGTGGTGAAATATACCAAGACACAGTCCTTGTACCTCATTCCTTCTTTGTCTATACTCCCTGTGTTGGTAATTTTGTTTCATCTCAGGGTTTCAAGTTCTACTTCTGCACTGACAATTCTTATATTTATATCCCCAGCCCCATTACTCTCTGAACTCTACACTTAATACTTCAAGTTGCTGTTCACTATCTTCCTTGGGATATCTAAATGACATAAGAAAACGATCAACTCTAAAACTAAACTCCTGCCTCCTCCCCAACCACATGGTTCTCCTCCACTCCAAGGTCTTTTCCATCTCAGGAAAGGCAATGCCAATTGCTCACCCAAAATCTTTTGAATTATCCTTGGCTTTCCCTTTTCCCATGTTCCAGAAAAAATCTACTTGCAAGTCCTTTTCAGTTACATATTCAAAATATATCCTATATCCTTTCATTTCTTATCGCCTGCACTGTGATCCAGCTTCCTTATTGGTGCCTCTGTTTCTCCCTTTGCACTCATACAGAATGTCACTGTTTAAACCTAGTTCATGCCATTTTCATGCCTCTGCACAAGATGCTGTAGCATCCTCTCAGGTCCTCTATGATGGGTGCCAACCATGCCGCTTACTGTTTTGATCTCATTTCCTACCACTGATTTTTCTTTCTTCTTGAACCTACTAGGTTAAATTCATCCCTCAAAGCATTTGCTGATTCCTCTGCCTCGATGCCACTTCCCAAGAGGAATACCACACCCTCCTACCTGTGAGGCTATTGTTTACATGTAAGCTGTTCAGTGATGATTTTTACCATAATCAGTTTGTAGCTGCTTCTCACACTAAGGACCCACTCTCTCCTTTGACTTCTTATTTACCAATAGCATTCATAACCATACAGTAGATTAACTAGTTTACTTTTTTTTTTTTTAATGTGGGCACCGGGAGTCACACTCAGGACCTCGCGCTTGCCAGGCAGGCATTTATGCCACTGAGCTATCTCACTGGCCCCAAATAGTTTACTTTTTAAATATTTTCTGTCTTCTCTCACTAGAGAGTCACATCCATGAAGTCAGAAGTGTTTGCCTATTTTGTTTACTGTGATTTCTACTGTACCTAAAATACTGTCTGGCATTTTGTAAGCACTCAGTACCTCATTGATATCTGAACGAATTGAATAAATGAACAAATGAATTTTGTTGGTACTTTACCAACCATAAATGGAGTGGATATTATTTGCTCTCTATTACAAAACAGCTCAGTGTTCATCAAGGCTGAATTCATGTTAAAATGCTTCTCTTCGGGAAGGATTTTCTTTTACTTGCATTAGGAATACCTATGGCCAAGGAGCAAAGCCTGGGCTTAATAACCATTGCAGCCACCCAACGGAGTCCACGACAAGGTAAGAGAGTGGCAGGAAGAGGAAATAAGCAAGCAGCAAAGAAAATCCTTGCTTGCTCTTCCCAGTCTCTAGCAGACAGTGTTTTCCAGAGGCTCTGCGATCATCTACAAAGTATTTCCAGCACAGCTTTGTTTCAGCATGGTAGCCAAGCACAATCTGGATAAAAGGAATAAGCAGGTTATTCAGTTTCTAATTGCTACTTGCACAACTTTTTCCTAATTGCATTTTCCGTAGACAGTTTGGGCCAAAATGAACGTCCCACTGATGATGCTGGCAAGACAGTTTATCAAATACTGACACCTACTGAATGTTACTATACAGGCCTTGTTCTGGGCTCTGTTTCAGGTCCAAAAAATTTCACAGATGTTCAATTTAGGAGGCAGTCAAATCTCATTCACCTACTTTTAGTATTAGACTTGGCAGAGTTTGACTCTAAAGTGGTGCTCCCTCTCATTACTGGGGCCCTGTGTGTGAGTGAGTGTATGCCCCTGGAATGCTGGGGAAAATTTTAATCTAAGAAAAACAACCAAGAGAAGGGAACTCCTGCAGAATTACTCAGGGAGACTCTGAAGTTAAATATAAATTTTTAATATTTGCTAACTGCCATGGTGTATAATTAGCACTGAGCCCGGCTGTCTTAATGACTCCTCCAAAGAGCTCAGTGTTCAACCTGCAAGGGTCCTGGGTACGTCACTGGGCTGGCAGTCAGATAAGAGCGCCTCACAGCCTGAGACCTGGCACTGTGGAGGTGCTCTGTGCCAATGGGTGTGATCTAATGGGGGAATTGCAGACCCACGGAGAGCGAGAGAGACTTTTGTGAGATGTGATGGAATCTAAATGGAACTTGGAATCACAACACTGGGAACAAATGAGAGCCCCACCAGGCAATGACATTTTGTTTGTTTACTAAATTTCTTTGCAATTTTTTTTTGTTATGCTATTAAAGGAGAAAGAGCCCTGGCCTATGGTTTTGAGAGATGGTGAGATGTGCACGGAAGGAGCCTCACATATTGCAATGCCCTGCACTTTTCTTTCCACTCATTTGGAATCACATAGCAGCAGGCTGGGCCAGGCTTAAAAACAGGTCAGACTTTGGATTCAGTGTTTTATTCCTTTATATTCCTCTGGCTTAACTGTAAGTAGACAAACTATGGAATAGGAGTGATCAACGCTCCCCTCCCCCATTCTATAGCCTGGTGACTTGAACTCATAAAGGCTTCCCCGACACTGCCCAGCAAATGGGGATTGATCTCAGGAACCCGACCTGGTGTGTGCCCTGCTGGCACTGATTGTACTCTGACACCTGCCTTTCTGAGGTTAGAGGTGCTCAGCATTCAGATTAAGAGCTGGGCGACACAGATTGCTTAGGTTCAGAATCCTGAGCCAATAGCTGTGTGGCCTCAGCCGAGTTATTTAAGCCCTCACTGCCTTAGTTACCCCAATATTGGGATGAAAGGAATATTTATCCCACTGGGGTAGTGTGTGTTTACACACCAAAGAGAGAGAAAGAGAGAGAGGGAGAGAGAGGAAGAAAGAGAATCATCAACCACATAACAACATTTTGGTCAGTGAAGAACTACATGTACAGTGGTGGACCTATAAGATTATAATATAACTAGCTGTGTAGTAGGCTGGATCTAGGTCTAGGTTTTGATAAGTGCATTCAATAGTGTTTGTACAACAATAAAATTGCTTAATGACACTTTTTTCCCGAATGTATCCCCGTTGTTCATTGTGACACATTTCTGTATAGATTAGCTAATGATAATATTACTATATCGCTGTATTATAAAGAAAATTAGTGTGTGGATAATGTGTGGAATTTCCCTGCAAAAGACATGCATGTCGGAACACCAACTTTCAACGTGTTTAGATGTATTTTTTTCTGATTTGACAGAGTTTAGATTATGCCACTGTCCAGTCCTTTGCAAAAATCTAAAGTCTCACCTTACTCATGGTTATGCAGCGGCAGCCCTATATGGACTTCCGAGCTGCAGACACCGGCTGTCTCGCTTTCTTCTCCTGTCCACTCCCTCCCACCCTCTCTATTCCTCTTTCTTTCTCTCCTTCATCTTCCTTTTCCTTTCCCTTATCCTCTGTCCCCTCCCCTTCTACTGATCTCTCATCACTCTGAGAGAAGCTAAATATTTCCTTCCTAGGATCCTTACTTGTCTTCATTCGCTCTCTCTTTGTTGTGGTCGCCCTGCTTCACCCTGCACCTCTCTGTCTGCAGGGAAGGGCACCACTGCATGGCATGTGGTGGGTGTGTCCTGTCACTCCTTGACTGACATCAGATCAGAAATGCTTCCTCCAAGCAAGGGTCTGCCCGCTTCTTTCCATATTTGTCCCAAGTGGCAAAAAATGTTTACAGTGGCTCTCTGTCCCCTGTTATACAAACAGCTAACCACAAAATTGGAAATTTGATCTTTGTTCAAGTGAGATGAGATCTGGGGTGCCTACAGAGACAAGAGTGTAAAGCAAAAATTCCTTAGGTCTTCGCCAACATGATGATTTTGTGCTTTTTGTTACTGATTTATGGCTCACAGTGAACAGATTTCTTAGCATGCTATATAAGTAAGATGTAAAAACACCAGTGATACTTTCAGACCCAGTGACCAAAATCCTCACTGTATTAACTGGCCACTGAGGGTCTTCTAGGTGCCCTGGGACTGTCTCCTAATTCTGACCCCTATGCTTCTTCTTTGTCATCTTTTGTTATTATCAGGAAACATTTCACCCTTGTTAAAAAGTCTGAAAGCTAAGGTCATATACCCACACCCTGTCAAAAATATGACAAATGCAACTTTTTCTTGCCCATTTATCAATTAATAAAGCTAACTTTTGTTGGTTTGCTATGTGCATTTTTTAAACCTTAAATGATGTATTGTGAGCATATTTCTTGAATAAATATATTCTGAATTCAGTTTGAATATCTTTGTTGGATTTTTTTTCTGCTGTCACATTTATGACTTCTATTTGTCATGATTTTTCTACACTTATTATTTTTCCTTTTAAAATTTCATTTGGATTGGTCAAGATTCTCTTCTTTATTATGCTTAGTTGGATTCAAAGCTGTATGTTCATTTTCTCTTTATATATTCTTAAATTTTTACTTATGGATAACTAATAAAGTCAAACCAACCACTCTTTCAGAACAATAGGCTGGAATATTTTAATTTTGAAAATTGTCAGCATTTAAATTAGATCCTTAATCAATTTATTCACTGTTCTTATAGCTAATGCAACCATTTCTCATAAAAATGTAACCACAGGTTTATTAATTCTTTTGTTCATCATTAATGATTTTATCCCAACTTTTCCTTTCTGGGAAAGTTTAGAATTTCTCAGGTGAAAATATTTTGGAAAAAAATTTCTCAATATTTGTTCTTTTGTATATATCTTAATTTTTTGTGTCCTCATTCTTGTGAGATTTTTTTTGCTGGTGGGGTGGGGTTCTTGTTCGTTTTTTGCTATAAAATCTAGTTACTTTCTTCAGCTCTTTGAGGCATTATTTGTTTTCTAATAGCTTCGAAAACCTTTTTTCTTTCTGTTTTTGCATGCTATGACATCTATCATTTGTCTCTGGCTGCTATTAAGTTTGTTATATCTATAGAATATTAATTACATTGTGTTTAAATGTAAATTTGGTCTTATTTCCAATGGTTGTGATTTAGTATATTTTGTGAATCTGATGATCTGTGTCTGATTACTCTGGAAAATTCTCAGCCATTATCATTCAAGCTTGCTTTTCATTTATCATCTCTGCTTCGTAAAACTCTAAAACCAGGCATATTGACCTTTCTTGTTCTTTCCTCCATATTTCTTAAGTTTTTTCATATTTTCCACTTTGTATTTTTATACACTGCATTTTGATCAATTACTTTAGAACTATCATTGTGTTCCTTACGTTCTCAGTTATGTATGATGTTGTATATTAGCAACTCCTTTATTTCAGTGACATTATTTTTTAATGTTATAGAAATTTAGTTTTTTGGGGTAGCCTGGTAAATTTTGGAAGAACAATATATTTTTCTTTTCATTTTTTTGAATAATATAACATTTTAATGTTATCTATTGATGATTCTATAGTCTACTTTGAAGTGTAGAGGTGCCATTTATTATATTTAAACATTTGATGGTGATAGCTTTTGTTTGCCCATACTTTATAATTTTGGGCTATCTGCTTGTGTGGAAAGGAGGGAGAACTTTTTTAACAAAACCTTGTGTGCACTGGACTGAGTGTATGAGTTTCTGGAATTATTCCATGCTTTCTTCTGCCATGAGCATTCCTAGACTGGATAACTTGGCTACTTTCATGCTAATCTACTAGCTTCTGCATTCTCAGATCATACAGGAGTGTACATTTGACTTTAGATAAGCTTAAGAACAAATGTCTGTTGTAAATTCATAGAGGAGATTATCTATTTAACGTCCAGGTCAAATAGGCCAGGCATAAACGAGTAGATGATTCTTCCTAGACTTTCTTTTGTCAAGGGTATAGCTCTTTGGTGGTCTTGGATTCATCCAGGTGTCTCAGGCAGTTTCTCATTTTGCATAGTCCAAACATTTCTTTCTTATGCCATGGTGACAGTTGAAAACCTAACCCTCTTCTAGTCTACTACCTTGGCTTTCATCTTTGCATTTCTTCACAGGAAGTCTGTAATTTTCTTGAGTAGTCAAATATTGATTTAAATGTATATTTATTACATTTCCCCTTTATGGATTTGAACTCTTGTGTATTGGAAATATAAATGATACAGCCATGACAGAAAACAGTATGGCGAATCATCGAAAATTAAACATAGAAGTACCCTATGATCCAGCAAATTTGTATCTGAGTATATCCTAAAAATCTGAAAGCAGGAATACAAACAGATATTTGTACAGAGAAGTCCATAATGGCATTATTTACAATAACAAAAATGTAGAAGACTATCCAGTGTCCATTGATGAATGAGTAGATAAATGAAATGTGCTATATACACACAATAGAATATTATTCAACCTGAAGAAGGAGGGAAATTCTGTCCTGCTACAATATGGAAGAACCTGGAAGAATTATGCTAAATGTAATAATAAGCTTTTACAAAAGGATAGATATTGAATAGTTTCACTCATATCAAGCACCTAGAGAAGTCGAATTCGTAGAAATAGAAGGTGGTTGTCACGAGCTGAGGGAATAGAGGAGGCAGCTATTGGTTAGTGGGTATAGAGTCTCTTTATCAGACTGAAGAACAGAAAGAAAAAAAAGAAAAATCAACAGGACCTCAGAGAAATGTACGACACCATTGAGTGCATCAGTGTTTCAAAATTGCACGTACCAGAGGGACAGGACTGAAACGAACGGAAAAATAGCTCCTGGAAACTCCCTGAAATCTGATGAAAGCCATTAATCTACACATCCAGGAAGGCCAACGAGCTACATCATCTGGCCTAAGAATGGGCATCACAGGGACAAAAGGACAAGGTAACCCCTCTCCAGCAGTGGGTAGAAGGGTGTACCAAAAACAACAATCACTATCTTTGGTAACGTTACTAAGTAATCAGATCCTAGTTTTTGCATTAGCCAATAAATATTTATAGGTCACATCAACAATAATTTTTCAGCAATGAGAATCCTAAGGTCTTACAAGATTTTGAAGTTCCCTTATAATTAAAGAAAGAGGAAAAGGGCCGGTGAGATGACTCAGCGGCGTACGCGCCTGCCTGGCAAGCGCGAGGGCCTGAGTTCGACTCCCGGATCCCACATACGAAAAAGGGTCCGGTGATATCGCTCAGCGGCATGGGCGCCTGCTGGCGCACGAGGTCCTGAGGTCGACCCCCGGTACCCACAAAAAAAAAAAAAAAAAAAAAAAAGAAAGAGGAAAAGATTATTTTTTGCAGTGTTATGCATTGGAGGTAGAGTTTTGCATACACTGGAAAAGCATTCTACCACCCAGTTACATCCTCAGCTCAATTCGAGATGATTTAATAACAAAGTATATACTTTATTTCATTTTAATTCCATCCTACTATCATATATATCATGTTTATTGAGAAATATTTAATTAATATATTAATTTTTATCATAAAATGGAGCACCTAGTATACACATGATTTGTAAACTAGCCCTCAGACCACTCAGGGAAAAAGCACACTGTTATAGTTTAATATCTGGACATCCCTCCAAAGCCTCATGCATACGAAAGTGGGGCTTTTGAAAAGTGACTGCATTATGTTATATTACAGCTGGCTTGCTATTAGGAAGTGAGGTCTGGTTGGAAGAAGTGGGTCACTGTGGGCACGACCCGGGATTGGTATATTTCCCTTTCAGGCTCCTCATTTGGCTCTGCTTTCAGTCTACCATGAGGTGAGCAGCTTTCCTCTGCCCAGGACCTTCCACAGTGCACTTCTGCTGGACTACCTTAAATAAGCCAGAATAAACCTCATATCCTTTAATTTTTTAGTGTATTTGTCACAGCAATGAGGGAAGTGGCTGAGACATGCACATTCCATGCAGCCACTAGCCACTAAAGTTTGGGGGGGGTTAAAGGTATTCACTTCTCAAATGTGCTTACGACTCATTCATGATAGTAAGAGAGTCCCTTGTCCCCACAAATGCAATTGGAAAAAGGACTTTATTTAAAGCTGGATCAATTATTTATATGAATTTGAAGGAGCTGAAGGCAAACTTCCCTAAGTCAAGGCAGAGAGACTAGAAAAACCCATGATCCTCTGCTTCCCCCAGACTGAGAAAGGACTGACACAGTGTGGGTAGTGTCCGGGGTTATAAGACTCAACTTTGATCAATTTCTAGAACTTATTTACATCCTGTACATGTAGGGGCTTTTGAAAGTGAATCACTTCATTTTGGTGAAATTATTCAAATTTGCTAAACTCCTCTACTTCTGCCTTAGTCCACAAATACTTTTGAATGACTGATATTTAAGGTAATGATGGAAAACTGTATAGAGAAAAAATAGTATTCTGCAGTGAGCCATATGCACTGCAGTCATGTCATAATTATAAGACAAATAGCAGCTCTGAGGATTTTTGAGAGAGAAGTAATATTAGAGATGGGTACTTACAGAGAGAACTAAATGCTTCAATTCTAATGAGTTAAATCATCCATCCACATTATCTTGCACATGACACAAATGAGAAAGAAAAGGTCAGATTCTGGAGATGGACTCCTTTAAAGAAATCTACAACGATGTGGTATCAAGAGTAATCTGGGGTGAGGTAGGCCAAGAGATTTCACCTACCGCACTGCCTTAATAAGGTACCATGGCAATAGCAGCCTCACTTTAAGTTAATTTTAGCATCCCTGGCCTCTGGGGCACAAGAGTGTTATAAAAATGGATGCATATTATTTTTCATTAGTTCATAAAGTCTGCTGGAAAATATATTTTTGATATAATAAAACTATATTGTGGTAGTTAATACGTAGGTTGGATTGTGTTTGTTTTTAATTTTCTCTTGGCTGAAAGTGCAAAAAGGGGATACTCCTGTCAGACCCCTGGTGATTGGAAGGTTAATTACTGAGCCCAGGAATGAATGGCAAGTATAGGATAAGCAGTTATCACGGTGTGGAGGGAAGAATATTTCAAATAAAAGAAATAGAATGTGCAAAGCCCAAAAGTAAAAGTAATCATGTGATATAAGGCAGGTGTTTGTGAGAGGCACACGGTAGTGATGACAGTTTTGCTGGATGCTCGAGTGGGGAACAGGTAGAGAAAGTTACAACTATCAAGGGATGAAACTAGAGATGTGAGGTAAAAGTTCTTCCATTATCTAGGAAGAGCTGGAAGTGCTTTCAAAGAATTAGTCAGTGGGAGTGAAAAGGAATGGAGGATTCTAGAAATGTTAGCAAGAAGTAAAAGCAAGTGAATGTGGTTTTGTTGGTGGATATGGAGGAAAATATTGGAGTCAACGATTTGTCTTGATATACGATTTAAGCAATAGGAGCTGGTGTTACTATTTCTTGAAATGCTCCTACAAACGAAAGGGTATGTTTGACAGATGTGATCAAGAGTACATGATGGGTAGTGGCAGAGGCCAACAATACTAGCATCCTACAAATTTCAGTTTCGTCTTTACAAGAAACACAGTTTGTGAAATTTTGTTTAATCCTTCTCTTTACATTTTAATTGAAAACTCTGACAAGAGAACATCGAGAAACTCATAGTTACTACCTGAAAGTCACCCATCCCCCTTGATCAGGAAGTGTCCACTGAGGCAGCACCCCAGCAAGTCAGATTCTGTACCTGAACTATCTGGACAATCAAAAGTAAAATAGTGAGAAGTGTTTTTGCGTTGTTCAGACAATGTCCTCATATCCTTTCTTTGTTGGGTACATGCAGTTGGCATGAAGTTTAAATGATTTTATACAGGAAAAATGGATGTTTAAAATCAATCTCTTTTAACTTTACATAAATACACTTTGTCTTCCTTAGTGACTACGGTTAGAACATGTTTCCAAGCTTCAGTCACGTCCAGGAACATCCAGGAACATTGCCTAGAATCCAGAAAATTTTTTTTACGTGCCCTTCATGGGAAGTTAATTTGATCTTCATAAGAACTGCCTTGGCTGTTGTCGAAGTGTGAGTTAAAATGTCTGAAGTTTGAGAGGAAACAGATCATCTTGGGAAATCACTCTGGATGACAAGAGAACAGTAATGTTAGCATTCAAACCACATCAATCATGAGGGTGGAGAAGAACGACTAAATACCATATGAAAATAGCTGAAAAGTTTCCAAAGGAAGAAAGAAAATCTATAGCAAGCACTGTAATGTTTAGTTTTAGGGGTGGGGCTCTTTCTTTTAAAACAGTTTGAATAATTTTAGAAAGATACATTTCCTTATATGTTGTTCTGGCTGTTTTTTTTTTTTTTTTTAAACACTAGCTAAGAATTGCACTATTAGAAATAGCTAGGCTGTCTGTAGTTCCTAGAGGATACCTGCCCTCTTTGACTAAGATACAGGTATATTTCTTGCTCCAAAAATTGCCATTCATAAGTTTATTTTGTATAAGTGAATTCCAGCAGTAACTACTTTTTTCTTGATGATTTGTGATAATATTCTTTAGTCATTTGATAATAGCACAGGGGAAGTGAAAGTGATCACACTGAGTATTTAGGGGGCTTCCTGCGATCCTGAAATGTGATGAGAAAGTAGTGAGATAAATATCTTTCTTTACATGTGGTAGTCTGTGTATTTGCCTGATTAAATTATGCTCTTACTGTGGGTCCTGGTGCACATGCATGATATCTGTGGCAACAATTTGGGAAACCCGTGTTTCTTGTGTGGGGCTCGCATCATTGGGCAGTGGGGAAAGAACAGTGTAAGTGAAGCAGACATGGGAAGGAAGTCACAGTGGCACTGTAACATCAGGTACCTGTCCACCTGATAGTGAGCTACTGTCTTAGCTTTCCCCTCACTGAGTCACAACAGCTGACACCCAAAACCTAAAAGGGAGAGAGGTTTATTTAGGCTCACAGCTTCAGTTCATGGTTTGCTGCCTCCAATGAAGAAACAGGGTGGCAGAGGGGACGGCAGAGGAAAAGGTGCTTACCCCATTGCATTGAGGAAGTAGAGAGAGCGAGGAGGAACCAGGGATAAATTCACATCCTTGCAGGTCACATCCCTGGTGACACACCTCCAACCAGGTCCACTTCCTAACAGTAAGTGGAATATAGTGTTATGACCCAATCATCTTCCAAACGCTGGAGCTATTCGGGAGACATTTTAGATCTGAATAACAGCTATGTATTACACTCATTTAAACGCTATCCTTTATTTGGCCATAAATACATGAACTGAAAATGGGAATGTTCTTGACCTAGCGACCTTGAAATATTAATATTAACAAACCCAGATAAGTAACACTTAATTACAAACCCAGTAAGTGTTATGAAAGAAAACGAACATGATTTCTGGGAGAGTATATAAAAGATCCTGAACTATATATGTAGAGATGTGGAAGGGGAAGATGGATAAGGAAAGTTTCCTTGAAAAAGACAGGAAGGATATGTGGTAATAGTTCTCCAGGCAGGTGGGGAGAGAGAAGGGGATGTATGTGGAGAGAAAGTAAGAGCAGAGAGCGGGAACCAAATGTCAGGAGGGAAAAATTGTGCCTTTCAAGAAATGAAGAATGATCCCTGTGGTAGCTGTGGAAAAAGGAAAAATGCAGAGCAGTTCAAATTGAATGAGGAGTAAGCAGGGATCATACACATACAGAGCTGCAGGTTAATTTCAGATTTTTGGTCTCTTAAGAAGGAGAAGTTGATAAAATACAAGTTGATATTTTAGCAAAATTATGCAGTTTGCACTTTTTAGACTGGATTGGAGAACAAAAAAATGATCAGTTAATATATTGTCAGAAAACCAGCAAATATGATAATAATTTGGATTAGAACAATAATGATGGAGATAGAGAAATGTGCATGAATTCTGGTAGTTGTGTATGTAGTAAAGAGGTTAATAGTTAATTATATATTTCATATTAGGACTTAGGGATGTGTCAGTAATACTTGTGCAATAGGACAGTTAAGATGGTATTCTTGGAAAGAGGACCCAGTGTGAAAGTGGGACATATTTTGGTTTTAGATACACTGAGTTTAAGAGCCATGGAAATACCAAAGAGAGAATCTTCAGTGGCAGCAAGATATCCAGATATGGAGCTCAGTAACACATCTGTGATGGCTGGAACTACTTAACCCCTCTTCATCCCTCCGTAAGAAGTAAAGGCATGCTGGGGTTGGGCACGCCCCTGAGCCACATCAGCTTTTCCTCCTGATCATACAGAGAATTTGATTAATGCTTCTATTGAATTATCTTTTGTAAATCTCCCACTTCATCCCCTGTAAGCCTGAAAATTTTATTTCACATATAATACATGTTAGTGACTACTTTTTAAATTTATTCTAAAGGCAACATTTAAGATTCAGTTTCACAAATTTCCATAGTGTTGTTGGCCAAAAATGGCTGGCCTCCACTGACAGATTTATAGAAAAATATTGAGTTATTTGGACTATTCTTTCATCAAAATTTTTATTGCACATCTACTATGAGAAAGACTCTTTTTCAGGAGCTGAATACAGAGACGGGAAAGACAAACCTTACCTCCATAGATCTTACAATGAGTAAACTAAATTTATTTGTATACAATACAGAATATACATTAAGAAAAATAAATACATTTATTATATAGTATGTTAGGTGATGATAAGTATTGAAAACATCAAGCAAGGAATGGAGTTAAGAAATATATGTGAGAAATGCTTCAATTTTAAAAAGAGTAGCCGGGAAGGACCCCACTGAGAAGTTGATATTTGAGAAAATATGAAAGAATTGACATTTAAGTATATGGACACCAGAAAAAAAAAAAACATTCCAAACATACAGAAAACAAATAGCAGATACAAATCCTATGTTATTTGTAGATATATTAAATGTGCAGTAATTAAATTCTTCAAGTAAAAGGAAGAGATTGTGAGAATGGATATGAAAACACGATTCAGCAATGTGCTGTGTATCGGAGACAGCATTATTCAAACAGCCAAAGACTGGACACAACTCCAAATTTCTACCATTTGTAATGGATAAACAAGATGTGGCTCAAACCCCCTATTTCCATGCCCCACCCCACTTCCCAAACTTGAATAATCACTATTTTACTTTCCGGTGTAAATTTTTAGTGAGAGAGGCAGGGGGAATGCAGTCCTTTCCGTAGTTGGCTTATTTCACTTCACACAATATTCTCCAGTTCTATCTATTTTGCTGCAAATGGCAGAATTTCATTTTTCTTTATGGTGAAATAACTGTGTGTGTGTGTGTGTGACATTTTATTTATCCATCTATCTGCTGGAGGCACTGAAATTGCTTGAGTTCTCTAGAGGAACAGAATCAATAGAAAATAACTATATGATTATGAAGGGGGTTTATTAGGCAGCTCGCAGGATCGGAGGTGGGAGACTCCGCATGGCTGTCTGCATGTTGGAGAGATGGGGACCCAGTAGCTGCTTGGCCCAAGAAGACGGAAGCCACAGAACAAGAGGGACCAAGGATGCAGCTCCAGGACAAGGCCTACAGCCTGGAAACTGACCGAGGAGTCCCTGGTGTGAGTTTGTATCGGAGGCTGAAGAAGCTGGAAACGGATTCCAAAGGTCTTGGTGAAGACTGGTGCTCTTCCAAAATGGGAGCACTTCCTTCTTTCCCACTTTACTCCATCAGGGTACAAACCCTTTGATTGGTGCCACCCACGTTCTGGATGGGTGTTCTTCCCTCAGTTTGCTAGCCTACACGTCAGTCGTCCATGGGCACAACCGGAACTTTTCCTTTTATTGATCACTTGCTTTGACTACTTGGGGGTCTTTTATGAATTCATATGAATTTTAGGATTTTTTTTTTTTTTGGTTCCGTGAAGAATGCAGCTGGTGTTTTGGTGGGGACCGCACTGAACCTGTAGATCACTTTGGGTGATCATATAGGTTTGGACCTTCTGTGTTCCCCACAGATGCATGTGCTAAAGGCTTGGTCACCCACGGGTAGTGCTGCTGGGACCTTTAGGAGGTGCGGCCTGGTGGGAGGAAGTGAGTGTAGTGGGGCCTTGTCCTTGCAGAGCTATTTTGTCACTAGGTTATAATCTCTCTCTCTCTCCTTTTTCTTTTCTTTTGCTATTTATTTTTTTCTGAGACAGGGTCTCACAATATAGTTCAGGCTGGCCTTGAACTCACACTGTAGCCCAGGCTGGCCTCAAACTTGGGGTGATCCTCCTGCCTCAGGCCTGTCAAGTGCAGGGATTATAGGTATGCACCATCACCAGCCCTCTTGTTCTTCCTCTGCTTCTTGGCTATTGTGAGGTGGGCAGCTTTGCTCCACCGGGTGTTTCCTGGTGTTATGTTCTACCTCACCACAGGCCCTAAAACAATGGGGCCAAGTGATTGAGACTATTGAAGCTTATGGACTGAGACCATGAGCCAAAATGAATATTTTCTCCGCTAAATTGTTTATCTCAGGTGTTTTATCACAATGTGGAAAGCTAACACGGGTAGTAGGAACGTTTTAACATCATTAATTCATCTAGGCTCTGAACATAAGAGGTCTTTCCCTTTGAATCTTCTTCAATTTTTTCATCAAAGTTTTGTGATTTTCACTGTAGAAGCGTTCACGTGTTTGATTAATTTGATTCCTAGGTGTTTTTCTTGTGGCTATTGTGAATGAGGTTGCTTATATCAGTGGTCCTCAAACTTTTTGGCACAAGGAACTGATTTGGCGGAAGACAATTTTTCCATGGGCTGAAGGAGGGACGGTTTTGTAAAGTGCATTGCATTTATTGTTTACTTTAGTTATATTATTATTACACTGCAGTATATAATGAAATGGTTCTACAACTCACCATAATGCAGAATCAGTGGGAGCCCTGGGCATGTTGCAAATAGATGGTCTCATATGGGTGTGATGGGTGACAGTGACACGAAAGTGTGTTGCTTATGTCCATCTGCTCCCAATCTCAATTTTGTCTGTCATCAGATGGATTTTGTCACTTGCCACTTACTGATAGGGTTTTGATAGGAGTCTGCAAGCAAAATTGATTTAGTATGGACTCTGTGAAGCCAAGCCTTCCTTCTGCTACAGTTAATCTATGCTTGCAGTCATCCCAGCACCAACATCACCGTCTCAGCTCCACCTCAGCTCATCAGGCATTTGATTCTCACGGAAGCACAACCTGCATCCCTCACATGCTTCCTTGAGAATCTAATTCTGCCTCTGATCAGACAGGAGGCAGAACTCAGGGTGAAAGGAGTACCAGGGAGTGGCTGTAAATACAGACAAAGCTTCCTGTTACCTCTTGCTGTGCAGCCCAGAGTCGGGGAACCCTGGGCTCACATGACTTCATTCTCAGCAAAATTGTTATTGGTGGTTAGGAAAGCTACTGGATTTTGTAGGTTGATTTTGTATTCTGCTACTTTACTGAATTTATCTGTTCTGTTTGTCTTTTGGAGGACTCTTCAGATTTTTTTTTTTTTATGTATAGAATCATACTATCTGCCATCAGGGGTAATTTGATTTCCTTCTTCCTTATTCATATGCCTTTTGTTCTTTCTCTTTCCTAATCATTCTAGCTAAAACTTCTAGTAATATATCAAATAAGAGTGGAAGGATGGCTACCTTCCCCTTGTTCCCAGTCTTACAGGAAGTGATTTCAATATTTCCCCATTCAGGATGATGTTGGTTGTGGGTTTGACATCCATTGTCTATTAGGTTGAGATGTGATCCTCTGATACCTACTTTCTTCAGGGTTTTATTATGAAGTAATGCTGAATTTTATAAAATGATTTTTTGTGTCTACTAAGATGATAACATGATTTTTATCCTTTATTGTGTTGAAATAATACATTTATTGGTTCACAAATGGTGAATCATCCATGCATCTCTGGAGTAAAAACAACTTTATCATTGTGAATGATGTTTTGATGTGCTATTTAATTTGATCTGTTAGTACTTTTTTTGAGAATTTTTGCTGTGAGCTATAGTTTTTTTTGTTGTTGTTTTAGATTTTCCTTTTGTGCATGCATGCGTGTGTGTGTGTGTGTGTGTGTCCTTGTCTGGTTTTGGCAACAGAGTAACACTGGCCTCAGAGTATGAATTTGGAAGGGTTCCCTCTTTCAAGCCTATGGAATAGTTTGAAAAGAATTGGTGTTAGTGCATCTTTAAACATTTATTAAGCTTTAGCAGTGAAGCCATCTAGTTCTGGTCTTGTTTGCAGGAATACAATTAATGATTAGTCTTACTTGTTACTGTTTTAGTCAAGTTCATGTTGTGTCCTCATGGTTCACTTTTTGGGCTATCATGTACGTCTAGAAAATTTTCTGTTTCTTCTAGATTTTTCTAATTTGTCAATTGGCTGTAATGTTTCTTTTTTTAATTTCTGATTTTAATTATTTGGCATTTCTCTTTTTTCTTTGTTATATTAGCTGCAGGTTTCTTGATTTTGTTCATCTTTTCAAAAATTCACTCTTTTGTTGATCTTTTGTACTTTTTAATGTCTATTTTTAAATTTTTGTTTTGGTCTTTGATATTTCTTTTTTTGTACTAATTTGGGGCTTGGTTTGTCTAACTTTTCATCTCAAAAATTTGAGATGAATTGTTGGGTTATTTGAAATCTATTTTTTAAATGTGGGCACTCATTGCTATAGACTTCCCTCTTAGCACTGTTCTGTTGTATCCTGAAAGTTTTGGTATATTGTTTTTCTATCTTCATTTCTTTCTAGGAAAAAAATTGTGTTGTACTGGTAATTGAACCCAGAGCCTTTGTATTGGGATATTTATTATATTTATTATCACTGAATTGGTAAATTGTCCAGGATGGTCTTGAATTTATGATTCTTCTACCTCAGTCTCCCATAGTGCTGAGGTTATAAGTGCATAGTACCATTTCTAACTTCTAGAAAAATTCTAAATTTCCCTCTGACTTCCTCAATGGTCCATTGTTTGTTGAGAAGTATCTTGTGTATTCCATACATTTGTACAATTTCTATAATTTATTTTATTGTGTAATTACATTTTCCCCCTTTGTGATCAGAGAAGGTACAGAATGTTTTCAATATTTCTGAGTTTGTTAAAACTTGCTTTGTGGCCTAACATATGGTTTACTCTAGGGAAAGTACCATGTGTAGATTAAAAGAATGTGTTCTGTAGCTCTTGGATGGAGTGTTTTGTAAATGTCTGTTAAATACATTTCATCTGTAGTATAGTGTAACTCTGGTGATCCTTTGATTTTTTTTTTTTTTTTTTTTTTGGTCTGGATGGTGTGTCCATTAATGAAAGAGGGGTGTTGGAATCCCTAACTTCCTCTTTCTCCCTTTAGGCTTAAAAGAGCTTGTTTTATAAAATTGTATATTACAACTGTGGCAGCTAAGGTGGATTTCATTATTTAAAAATTAGTATTGGAGAAGTTGATTGTTCCTATGACATACATGACCATGTGGTTCAGAAACCTTTGAAACTGGTTCATAGGAAGAGTTTGGAAAGGTGAGAAGATGTGGGCTAGAGAAGCCGTAGAATGTTGTAAGAAGTATGGGTGATTTGGTAAGAGCTCAAAATTCTCAATGCTGATAGAAATGCTGACAATAAAGGCCAGGCTCTTGAGGTTTTGGTTGCAAACATGGACTTCATTGGCAATTGAAGTAGAGGCCATTTACTATAAACCCTAGCCAAAAAAGAAAAGAAAGAAAAAAAAGTCTACAATTTACTTATGCCCTGAGACTTTGCAGGAAACTGATATTAAGAGCTGTGAACTAATTAATGCTTCAGAGGAAATTTTGAGGCAGTCCAAACTTCAGACTGTGCCTTGTGTATATTTAGCTGTTTTAGCCAGATTTATAGTGAGAATCAGGGGCAAAAAGCAGAGCAAAATACTTCGAAAAACTTAAATTTTCATCCAAAGGGACCACATGTAAATTTGGGGCCAATAGAGGTGTGGTTGCTGTAGATTCTAACCATTAAAAAGAAATCAAGGTGGTTGTAGTGGTGCATGTCTGTAATCCTGGCACTCTGGGAGGCTGGAGCAAGAGGATCAAAAGTTTGAGCCCAGCCTGGCAACTTAGTGACATAAGAAGATCATGTCTCAAAATAAAAAGTGAAAAGAGGGTGTGGACATAGCTCAGTGCAAAGGCCCTAAGTTTAATCCCCAGTCAAAAAACTAAACCAGGAACTGGGGACATAGCTCAAGCAGCATAGCACCTGCCTGGCAAGGGTGAGGACTGGAGTTGAATTCCCAGTTCCCTCCACCAAAAAAAAAAAAAAAAAAAAAAAAAAAAAAAGCATAAAAAACTAAACCAAACCAAAACAAAACAACGTGCAATTAGTTTGTACAGGGACAAGAAGAAAGATGACTTCAGAATATCTCAGGCATCAGCAAAACCCCACCCACTGCAGGCTTAATGGCACAAACTCTGAATATTTCATTTTAGAAGAGAGCCTCTGGGACTTCAGCTTGAGAAGGACCTCATGGGGAACTGGTTCACCTGGATTCATTTCACTGTTCTCAAACATCCAGGAATTCAGAGGCCACTGTAGCAATTGTACAAAGGGACCAGGGTACTATTTAGGCTGGCAGCAGACCTTAGTATTGTCTATGTTTTGCTGGTTGGTAGGTGTTGGACTATTAACTATTTCACTTTCAGATATCCTCAATACATTTAGCAACTGAAAATCTAACTTTAATTTAACGAAGATCTCGAGGCCCATGAATATGATACTTCATAGGTTGATATGTGAACATGTTTTCTACTGCACATGCTTAATTGCTTTGCAGGGACTTTTTAAAATAATTAACTTCTGAGGTAGACGCTAATGCTTTTTTAATAGATTTGTGTCTTCTGGTATTTGTATGTTAGTAATATAACATAGAACTCATGGTGAACGGAAAATAATGAACATTTGTGAAAATTACTTATCATTTACTTTCTTGAGAAATGAAAATTCAATATTTAATTTTCATTAAATATTTACTTTCATTTCAGAGTCATAGTTATTGAAATTTACTGCAAAGTCTTCAAATTGAGAAAAATCAACAAATATTAGAGATTTACATTATACAATAATGATAATGCCACTATATCAGAGTACTGACTACTCTTTGTTCACACTATAATGAGACAGCGCTGGTTCTATTTCTCACATTTTTGTTATATATGTGTAACCTACAATTTCTCATGTTTTCACCTAGGTCCTATATCCTATCTTTAATGAAGAGAGTCTTCATGTGGCACTGGTGTCCTGGCAGATTTGTCTGTCTCATAGACCAAAGCGGGACCAAGGCAGTGTAGAATGCTGCTTCCTCCAGTATCACCTGAGTCCAGAAGATGGCTGCCTCTGGCTGCTTTGGCCCCAGGAGCATAATTTTATCAGCAAGCACTCTGTATGCGGATGTTGAAAGAAAGTGTTAGATTTCTTAGTTCTGAGGGTGTCAGGCAAATAGAAAGGGTTATGTTAATTGGTTTAGGTTTAAAGTAATTTTCAGATTGAAACTGTTCATTTCACATAATTCTCATACTCTTATAGATGGGACCATGACAGAGTCTACCAAACATATCTTCAATTACTTTAACACAACTATTTTATGAAAAATGAAGTATGTGGAACAAATGTAAATCATGAAATGTAAATCAAGATATCTCAACAACAGGCAAAAACTGCGACTGTTCTGGTCAAATAAGGATGTTGAATGTTCTGTTGAATGATTGGTGTGTATGACACTACACCAAAAGGTGGTGGCTTAAAATTAACCTTTTATTATATTTATGATTTTGTGAATCAGGAATTCAGGAGGGGTTCAGCTGGTAACTTTGTTCCATGTAGCATCAATTGAGGTTATTTTTTAATATTCATTTGGCAGCTGTTTTGGTTTGGAGAGTCCAAAATGGATTGCCTCAGATGCTTGTAATCTTGAACTACCTCCCACCAACCCCAGTGACATTGTCTCAGGGCTCCTCCTTGGCTCCTTCTCTTAGGATTGTCATATTTCTCACTCCGTCATCCAGAGCTCCTAGAAACCACAGTGAAATTCATCAGTTCTCTTTAGGCTACACCAAAATTTGCATAATGTCATTTCTTCAATACTACATTGGTCACTGCAGTCAAAGATTAGCCCAGATTCAAGGGAAAGGGCCACTGTACTTAGTTTCAATGGGAGAAGTGACAAAGAATTGGCCGCCATCTTTAATAAGCCACATATGGTCAAAAAGGGCTTAGGTTAAAACCAGAATATAGGTAACAACCATTCACTTGCTGCTAACAAAATAGTATAACTGTTCAACCTTACTCCAAGATGGCAGCTCATGTTCATGGACGCAGGATGGGGCTGGCACTCAGTGATGCCTCTGGCCGGCCAGGGCTCAGTCCATTACTGACCACACTGAGCTGGGAGGCCTGGGGCAAGTGCAGCTCTAAGAAAAGAAGATGCAGACGTGCCATGTGTGTTTCTGGAATGGAAGGCCTGTAGCTTTCAAAGTCCCATATGAACCACGACCCATAAAGGTTAAATGCTATCAAGACAGAGCTGCCTTTGGGCTCAATAAGCAGCAGCAGCCATGAGCAGCAGTTCCTCCCTCACCTCCCATCCCCACTCAAGGCCCTGGCGCTGACACCACCTAGTGATCAAAGCCCTGCTCGCAGGAAGGACGCAGACAGCGGCAGCAGGGCTTCGGCCAGGAGGTAAAGGCAAGGCACTTACCGCATGAATTTACACGAGTGGCCCTCTCGGCAGAGTCCCACGGGGTAATTCACAAAGATGACTCTCCACATGGGACCTGCAGAGCCCACATCTGAGTTTAGGTGACTCAAATGTCCCTTCTGCAGAGGAATCTTGAGTGTCCCACTACCAGCCAGAGTCACTGGCAATGTGATAGGGCTGTGCAGTACAAATATTAACCTAAACTCACAGCTCTTCGAGCCAAGAATCTACTGAGAATGTAATCACGCTGAAATAAGCACTAAAGAAGGTATAGTATTCATTGAGAACTTAGCCACCCAATGCCCACTGAAGAGCTTGTCTAGGTATGCTAATGATTAGAGAATTACTGTTCAACTGTTCATTAAAACACCTGCAGATGAATACACATGCATCAGCCCCATTTAATATTTTGTTTCCTTTATTGTAAATATTCTAAGAAATTTCATTGTAGTAATATTATTTAATAAATGACCACACACAAGCTAACATTTTATTTAAAATGATGTTTTTAACTAAAATTAAAGTCTATAACTTTAGAGGGGAAAAAAGATGTAATTTGTAAATTGTGGCACTAATGAAATTGGATTTACAGAACAAATGTGAAAAAAACAAACGTGAAAAGAGAAAGCAACTTATGTGACAGAGACTTCTTATATTAGAAGCACACACAGGCACACACACACACACACACACACACACAAACACCGGTGGGGAGGGATGAGGGGAAGACTGTGAGTTTGGCTTATGTTTATCCCTGTATGTGAAAAATGAGATAGAAAATGCCATTATTACATACACTGAGAAACAACTCTAAGTAGCTAACAGCTTTCGAGAAAGATATGAATCATCTCTAAATAAATATTAGTTTTAAATCTACAAAGAATTATGAGATTTTTTTTCACCCAAGAACTGCAGAAAAAATTGATAAACAGCACAGCATGAGACTAGAAGAAAAAATATTACTAAATGAGTTACAGCTCAGGAAATTGCAGAAGCCAGAGTATCAAATGTTAGTACAACGTAAACTACTGATGCTCTGGAATTTCTAATAATACCACCAGAAATACCTTTCTGATAAATTCTTAAAGGTCACCTATGCGGATTAACTTTAAACAATACTAAACTCCAGTGTTACAGTGTGGTTTTTACTCCACCATTTTATCGTGTTTATCCTTTACTCGACTCGAAGGGATTAGCTCACAAATATCATTTGACAGATGTTGAAATAGTCTATTTACTCTTTCTCACTCCCTCTCTCCCTCTCTCTCTCTCTCTCTTTCTGAGTTTTGAAATACTCCTATCCAGAACTATAAAGTTTATCCAACTGCTCTGTTTAAAATGCAGATAAAAAGATATGCTTGGGAAAATTTATGTATTTACCAGTCACTACAAATGGAGTTTATGTTACAAATCCATTTGATTTATTTTGTATATTTGGTATTCCTGGCTGGTAGTTATTTTTATCATTATTATTTAGATGTGACAGTATTTTCTTAAGATTATTTTTTGATATAAAATAATAAGCTTTCTTTTCAGAAGAAAAATAGTAAAAATAACAGAACAAAGATATCCATGATCTGGAGATAATTCTTTACGTTTTGTGATCCTTTACCCATCTTTTAAAAAGTTCACATGTATATATATGAGATATATATACATATATATATATATGTATATATATCTCATGTGTGTATTGTAAATATCTGTACATAGTATATCTAAATGGATAGGATGAGGTAGATTTCAGCATTAAACACCCTCTGGGATTCAGAGGAATGGATAAATCAGATAAATCTGAGTAGGCACATGGCTGGCACTGAGAAGTATCTTGAGTTCGATGGAAAAACACTCAAAAATGGAAATACATGTAGAGGAGTTTAGTTGGCAGTATGTGTGGGTAGGGGCGAGTTCCGTTACTCTTGACTAAGAAAATGGATGCAGCAGGAGGGGGCAGGCGGAGTAGGTGAATGGAAAGGCCACAGCAGCAGGGTCTCAGGTGATCAACTGGGAAGATTAGAGCTGGATGAAGCGTCAATCATTCCACAGATGGGAGAGGCTTCGAAAAGTATAATTTGTCTTTTATTTTGGAAAGGATATCTTAACATACCCCATACCACTGGATTTACAAAATCTTAATTCATTGGGTACACCCCTGAAATTTTGTTTCCCACCTTATAGGGTGTGTTTGGGATCCTCCAATGAATATATTAACTCTTGAAATTGAATATTTAAAAAACAAATCTATAGATACCATCCTTTAAAAAAAAAACTCTAAAAGGAGTCATTCGCCATTTCTTTCCCTTTTATGGGCTAGAACATAGTCATATAGCCAGCAAATACACAGCACAGTCTAAAAGACCAGCAATTACACTATTCATTTCGGGCCACCAAGCATACAGGTGAAAATCGATATTTCTATCACTTCTGGTGGATGAAGCGGAGAGTAGATGTAGCAAGATCACTAGCCATCTCCGCCATAAATAACAGATCCTTTCAAATGCAGAATCAAGTTTTGACAACTGGATGAGTTATTGTTATAGAACCAAGTATAAATGTAGTATCTTTGACAATATAAAAATACTGTCTAGTCAGGGAGGTACAAAAGGTCTGTAAGACCCACCGTGCAGGAATTCATGGTAAGAAAAACATGATGAAATCAGGATCGGGGGAAGTAGAGCCACAGTGCACTGCAGGGATGAGGAGTCTCAGCCCACGTGATGTATTTTTTGTGTTGAGCTTAGGACAAACTATGTGAGTCTTAAGGAATGGCTCAGCAAGATATTTTCTATAAACAAGGAGTCCTGAAGGCTTTGACCTCCTTCTCCTTCCTCCCCTGATGGGCTTCTTTCACAGAGATTCAAAGGTTAACTCCGTGACTTGGTGTTATAAGAAAATGATCTCTCACACAGTTTTCCTCTTAAGGCAAATGAGTCAAAGGAACACCCCACTGGTGATGGCCCATATTTTTAACGCACCAGGAGCCGGAGAAATCATTCTTCAAGACAGACTAATTCATCTCCTCTGCCACTTCCCTGCAGGAGTGCTGCTACACCGAGGACTGTGGCCATGATCGCCCAGGCAACTTCTCTCTTCAAGTCACTTACAGCTAAAAAGAGTAAAATTTGTAGACTTGAAAAGAATAAAAAGTACCCTTGTATACACTGTCTAACAAATGCAAGTTTTGAAAGACAAGATCTGCCTACATACAGAAAGCAGTTGATTTGGGGATTGCAGAATAATGACATTAACATTAAAATTACATATTGCACATTGTGAAAAAAATCTTGTGTATTGTACAGTAATTTTAATTGTGCAGTAATTCTTTTTAAAACCAAACTGATAATGTCTTGATTTTTATAAATCTCACTTCTCACAATTATTTAATTCAGAGAGTTTCAACCAAAAGATCAGTTATAAAGCATGCTTTTCTCTCCCAAGTAAAGCTTGCTCAACTGAGACCTCCTGGCGGTATTAATATCGTTATTTAATGCTTTTCTTCTTGGTCACAAGATGGCAGCACCTGCAAGGGCACCTGTTTACAGCACCAGTCTGCCGTTTAGAGAGCTAAAGGATGACTAAAGGGTAGAATCTCACCTAGTAGAATGTAAGCAGTTTGTATTACTGCTTATTTCGTTGTTACTCATATTCTTCACTTCAAGAGCAACAGATTTTCACCCTGTATTATCAGATCTAAATTTGTTCTTTTAGAAATTAAACTATCTGGTAAAAAAATCTATTTATTTTAGACCAAAGGGAGAAAACATCTTCACTCACAAAACTTATCTGGCCGCTCCTTTTATATACTGACTCACAACTGAAATACAGCTCTATTAGTCACTTTTCTTTTCACTGGACAAAACCCCCCACACCTGTAACTTACAGGAGGAGAGGACATTTGGGGGACATTCTAGATCAAACTAATCTCGAATTGCTTCTGTATCTTAAAGTTCTTCCCCAGACTTTCCTTTTTCTTTTCTTTCTTTCTTTTTTTTTTTTTTTTTTTTTTGTTCTCTTCTGAATTCATATCAGTGGAGCCTTCCATGACTACCTGGTAAAAAATAATGACATCACAACTCCCCTTGTACCTGTGGTATTTCTCTCCCCCAATCCTGATTTATTATCAACAACTTTCATTGCCATGAGCCTCCTGTACATGTACTAATCTGTTTATTGTCATTTTCCTCTAGTGAAATGTAAGGTCCGCAAGAGACAAAATTCTGTTAGTTTTGTTCTTTTTGTATCCCCAACTTCTACAACAGTTCCTATACGTGGTGGGTGTTCACTTAACATGTGTTGAATGTGCTGCCATGGATGTTGGAACAACTAAGTACAGAAAATAGGCAGATATGCACAGTAAGTGGTGTAAATGGAACAGCCTTAATATAAGAATCAATTGTTGGGGCCGGTGAGATGGCTCAGTGGCGTAAGCGCCTGCCTGGCAAGTGCAAGGGCCCAAGTTCGACTCCCAGAACCCACATACGAAAAAAAGGGCTGGTGATATCACTCAGCAGCACAGGTGCCTGCTGGCACATGAGGTCCTGAGGTCAACCTCCGGTACCCACACAAAAAAAAAATCAATTGTTGATTCTTTGAAGTATTTCCTATGCAGTTTGGGTTTTGTTCATGAATTCTCTGCCTACAACTATGTCTTCAAGATTTCTACCTACTTTCTCTTCCAGTAGATTTAGTGTATCTGTTTTAATACTTAGATCTTTGATCCATTTTGACTTTAGTTTAGTGCATGGTGATAGACATGCGTCCAGTTTTAGTCTTTGGCATGTGGAAAGCCAGTTTTTCCAGCACCATTTATTAAAGAGGCTATCTTTCTTCCAGTGAACATATTTGGCTGCATTGTCAAAGATAAGGTGGCTGAGTGTGTTTGAAGATGTGTCTGCATCTTCTAATCTGTTTCACTGATCCTCAGGTCTGTTTTCTTGCCAGTACCATGCTGATTTTATCATAGTAGTTTTGTAGTGTAATTTCAAGTCAGGGATTGTAATACCTCCTGCCTTACCTTTGTTGCCCAGAATTGCTTTTGCTAGTCTAGGTCTCTTCTGATTCCACTGAATTTTAGGAATGTTTTCTGTAGTTTTGTGAGGCTTTTGTACATCAAAAGAAATCACCAACAGGGTGAAAAGGAAACCCACAGATTGGGAAAAAAATTTTAGCCAATTGTCCCTCAGTCAAAAGACTTCTACCTAGAACATATAAAGAATTGAAAAAAAAAATCAGACCCCTCAAATTCAAAGACCCAATCCAAAAATGGGCATCTGAGATGAATATGCACTTCTCAAATAAAGAAATACAAATAGCAAATAAATATATGAAAAAACATTCGACATCATTGGTCATTCAAGATATGCAAATTAAAATAACACTGGGATTCCATCTCAGTGGAGAAAATGGCTATCATCAAAATAGCAACCAATACGGCCGGTGAGATGGCTCAGCGGCATACGCGCCTGCATTGCAAGCGCGAGGGCCCGAGTTCGACTCCAGGAACCCACATACGAAAAAGGGGCCGGTGATATCGCTCAGCGGCACGGGTGCCTGTTGGTGCACGAGGTCCTGAGGTCGACCCCCCGGTACCCACACACAAAAAAAATAGCAACCAATAACAAATGATAGAGGGGCTGAGGGGAAAAAGGAACCCTTCTCCACTGTTGGTGGGAGTGCAGACTGGTGCAACCACTGTGGAAATCATTATGGAGATTCCTCAAAAAACTAAAACTAGAGGTTTCATTCAACCCAGCTATTCCCCTTCTGGGTATCTTCCTAGAAGAATTAAAAGCATCATACCACAGTGATATATGTGCACCCATGTTTATAGCAGCACAATCTGTAATAGCTAAATCTTGGAAACAACCCAAATGCCCATCAACCAAGGAATGGATAAAAAAGATATGGTATTTTCATACAATAGAGTACTACTCAGCCGTAAAGAAGGATAAACTTGAGACTTTTATAGGTAAATGGATGCAAGTTGAGACCATAGTCATTAGTGAAATAAATCAGACTACATGTGTAAACATCATATTGTCTCCCTGGTGAGAGAAATTGAAAGAGTAAATAAGGTCTAAAATGTACAATATATATTGTGAAATGGGAAGAAATGGTTGAAAAGGAAAAATGAGATAGGATGGGTGAAAAGGGAAGAAAAGGAAAAGGTAGAAAAATGCAAGTCAGTTATACTATTAGTGTCTTAAAAAGGAACCTTCATTAAAAAGGAAGGTTTGTGCTAATATCGATTGGAGAAATTTTTATGCCTATATCTTGTACCCTGAACAACTACTTTAAAGATAACAACATGTAATGGATTAACTACTATTATTCTCCTATTATTTTGTTATGAAATTTTGTTTTACTTTTTTTTCCATAAAATAAAAAAAAAGAATCAACAGTTTGAGGTTCTCATTTCTTTTCTGTGTCATTAATGAAACATCTTTTCTTTTTTTCAAGCTTTTTAGATTTGGAATCTCTATTTAGTAAATACAGATAATAAACCATTTTTACTTATATCCTGGATAATAAACCATTTTTACTTATATTCTGAATCCATAGTTAGATAAATAAGGCAACTATGGACCAATAAAATTCTTTTTCCAATTTTCAGTAGTCTGAAATCACATAAAAGCAAACTAGTTCCTTCTTTAAGAGCAACCACGACTTTCTAAACATTTCTAACGTCTAACCACAGATTCATAAAAAAATTTCCCAGACTCTCTTCTCCCTCCGAATTAAATATTGTATTTCCAGAAAAGCATTAATACCTACTTTCCAAAACTTTATTCTAATAAGATGGAAAACACAGAAGAAATGGACGGATTCTTAGATACATAGGAATTACAAAACTGAATCAAGAAGATAGAAAGATCCTAAATAACCCAATATCAGTCAGTTAAATTGAAGATGTAATTAAAAATCTGCCAACAAAGAAAAGCCCAAGTCCTGACACACTCAATGCTGAATTTTACAAGAAATTTAGAGATGATCTAATGCCATTACTCCTCAAACTCTTTAATGGAATTGAAAGGGAAGCAATACTCCAAAACTCATTCCTGGAAGCAAGGCTTACCCTGATAGCAAAACCAGAGGAGGATCCAACTAAAAGAGAACTATAGGCCAATCTCCCTAATGAACATAGATGCAAAAATCCTCAATAAGATACTAGCAAACAGAATGCAGCAAATCATCAAGGAGATTATACACCATGACCAAGTGGCATTCATCCCAGGAATGCAGGGATGGTTCAACGTATGCAAATCAATAAATGTAATGCACCATATCAACAGAGTGGGTGAAAAAGATGAGCTGTGTCATTCTTTGTGAGCTACCTTTTGATAATATCAAACAGAACATGTTCTTAGTTACAACATAATCTGATCTCATTCTCTTTAGCATTTGCAAGTACTCACAGATCATTTGTTTGCTGGTAAATGTCAAATTCAGGATTAACCAGATCAAATTGATTTGGAGATTAGCATTCATAACATCCATGCCACCTCGGACTACTTGTGTTATATTGAGTCTCCATTGTCTTGTATGGAAATTAAGTAGTTTTATCTTTAGGCAAATTTGTATCTATCTGTACAAGAAAATATTCAGACTTTCTAGCTTTATCTCCAACATTCTTTCTTTTGTCCTGTCCTTTTCTTCTTCTTTATTCATTTTTTTTTTTTTTTTTTTTTGTGGATACTGGAGGTCGAACTCAGGACCTCGCACGCTGGCAGGCACCTGTGCCGCTGAGCGATATCACCGGCCCTTTTTTTGTATGTGGGTTCCGGGAGTCGAACTTGGGCCCTCGCACTTACCAGGCAGGTGCTTATGCTGCTGAGCCATCTCACCGGCCCTGTATTCATGTTTGTAACTGCTCTAGGTGACTCCTTCTCTGAAAGATTTCCACATTACTTGAATGCTTCCAAACTTTTTTTCTCCTTCTCATCACCAGTTTATTCAAAACAATTTTCTATACTTACTGCTTTTGTTTTGTCTTTTTTCTTCATCTCTGTAATTGCTGTATAAAATCTTACCAGGGATATTGTAATTGCCAAACCCAAGGATATCTTTCCAGTCCTCATATTCCTTGACATCTTTGTTGCATATGAAGTTGAACTTTCATTTCATTTTATAGTTCCCTTCTTGGATGTGTGGTATGTCTTCCTCCTAGTTCTCAATTGGCTTCTCTGAATAATTTCCTCCTTCTCTTTTTCATCCCCATTATTTCAACAGTGATGCTTCACAGGGTTATGGAGTCCAGCCTCAATTCTTTTCTCCCATACATCCCTCCTCACCCAAACTCGGGATAATCCTATGGTCATAACCATAGCTTAGACCTGAGGTCTCCCAAGTCATTCATAACCACTCTGGTCATTTTTCCTGGATTTGTCTCCACAAACGTCCTTTGCTAGTTTCTTTTCATCTCTCTGATATTGGAGTACTCCAGGTCTCAGTCACTGAACTCTTTCCAGTTACACTCAATCCCTTTGTTATCTCATCCAGTTTGATGGCTTCAAACCATGTGAAGATCCCTAAATTTCTCTATTCAGTTAGGACTTCTCCATCCACTCCAGAACTCAATGCCCACTCTAGGCTTCTTTTTGAAGGCCTCATAGTCTTCCAAAACCTATAGCATGTTATGTTCCTAAAGCAAAACTGAAAATTCTGTCTTTCTAAAAATTCAGACCAAAAACTATGGAATTGTTCCTGGCTCCTTCTTTTCTTCACAGCCTAATTTTTAATTCATCAGTGTGTATGGTTGGCTCCACTGTTTAGCTGACTCCTTTTCTCTATCTTCACTATTGGCCACTGAGTCCAAGATATTCTCATTCCTAAGGTAGATAAGTGTCAAGTTTTCTACCTGGTCTTCTCGTTCTACACTTGTCTACTAGACTATTTTAAACCCAACATCCAGAGTGAGTGATCTTGTTAAATGCAAGCATGAGCATTTCACTCTAGATCCCAAAGGCTACCAGTGATATAATTTGCAAATGCAAGGATGTCTTTTCAGTCCTCATGCTCCTTGAGCTCTTTGTTTTATATGAAATTGAACTTTCGTTTCCATCTCACTCAAAACAAAATGAAATTAAAAGCCCCCAAAATGACTTCAACGCCCTGTCATATGTGCACCTGCTCCTTACTTCTTGAATCTCCTTTCACAATAATGGTGCTCACCCCTATCCCTGCAATGTGACCAATTTCCTCTCCCCTCTTTTACACACCGGTTCCTCTTTTTCACATACCAGCGTCTTGCAGTCCCTTAGCATACAAATCAGACTTATCTATCAAGGTCTTTGAATCTGTCTGGAATGCTTTTTCTTTAGATACCTGCTTTGTCTACAGACTTACCTTCTTCAGTTGGTGCTTAATTTTTACCTTTCCATAGAGGCTTCTCTGATCACCCTATTTAAAAATGTTAATCCCCCAACACCATTACCCTCTTTCTCTGCTTGTTTTATCTTTCTGTAATTCTGTATACATTATGTATATTTTGCTTATTGTCTCTTCCTTTTTTTATTAGAATATCAGCTTCATGGAGGTAAAGTGTTACTTTTGCTTTCTTTGTAAACAATTCATGGAATTTTTATTCAGAAATGTAAAAGTCATGTGTATCATCTTTATTCATCATTATGTCATTTCAATGAGACTAGACAGGGTTCGGCTTTATTTGTGGATAATTCATTTGAACATTTTAGAAAAAGAATATGCACAGGAGTGAGGAAATTTAAGTATATTGTATAATGTGTGCCTGATATTAATGCTTATACCTTTATACACATGTATACAAATACTGCAAAAATAATTTTTACTATGTAAAAATACTTTAGGCATCTTTAAAAAATAAAACAACAATGTGAAAGACACACAGTAGAGTGAAAACAAAGAACACACTATAAAGAACTGCATGTGGGACAAATAACATTCTCTGTATTATCACACTGGTCTTCCTACTTACATATTTTCTTCATGTCTTTACTTTTGCTACTTATTTTTCTAGACCATTGCTTCTAGACCATTAACTTTAGAATAAGTTCTCTAGTTTGTGATATGGCAAGCAGTTCAAAGCTTGGATATGGCAAAGCTTTGCTTTGTAATAGAGCATTTGTGATCATGAAATAGGCTGACACTCCTTAAATTCCCTCATCTGCTAAGATAATCACAACTAAAACATTAGAGATCACATTTAAAGTGGCGCTTACATCACTGTACTACAAATCATTTTATATGTGTGAGTCTTTTTGAGTACATGTGACCTACTGGAGGGGTTTTATTTCATTTCATTTCTACTTCTAGCCCCAACATGGTGCCTAAAAGATGATAGGTATTCCGTAAATGTTTTAGCCGAAAAAGATCATATAAAAATACATACATTCTAAAAGGTTGTAGTAATATGAGTAAACATACCCAGCAAGCACACATTTAAGGGGTGTTCTTTGGTGGGGGTAGGAAGGATTGAGCCCAGGGCCTCCGACAGGTTAAGTATATGCTCTGCCACTGTGCTGCCATCCTAGTCTCGAAGAGGTCTTCCACTTAAACTTCAAAGAAATCTCTCTTGGAAACCAAGAATACCATAGTTTGCATTGTTTGTTTATAATTTTATTTTTTAAACTTCTTTGGAATTACCTTCACTATTGGAGTCAATTTTAAAAAATGTTATCAATTATTGCAAATCACCCTTTGAAGGAAGATATGTTCTTGGCGACATTCAATTTAGAGCTATGTTTAGTGACTAGAATGGGTGTTATTTGTAGGACAACACAAATTGTGATAATAATATAAAATTTATCTTCTGTTGTGTAATTTGTAAACTGGTTTTGATTGTAACTTTAAATAAGACATTTCAATAATGATATCTAAATAATCATAGCCTTCCAAAGAAATTATGTGGCCAAAACCAAAACATCTTATTTGGACACGTAAAATCTATATTTTTTAAAAAGTCAGAAGCAGGGCCGGTGAGATGGCTCAGCGGCATAAGCGCCTGCCTTGCAAGCGCGAGGGCCCGAGTTCGACTCCCGGATCCCACATACGAAAAAGGGGCCGGTGATATCGCTCAGCGGCATGGGTGCCTGTTGGCGCGCGAGGTCCTGAGGTCGACCCCCCGGTACCCACAAAAAAAAAAAAAAAAAAAAAGTCAGAAGCAATATTTAAGGCCGTCTTATTGTTCTAAAAAGGCAAAGTGACATAGCAACAATATTAGATATTCTGCAATATCAAGTGAAGTATCAAAACAATATGTACTGGAAAAAGAATCTTATCAAAATCTTTACTGAGGTATTGGAGATGTGTCATGACCACACATCTAAGTCATTTTCACCTAGTGTATGATGCTTGATGCTTTCACAGAATAGAAATCAGTAGCTATTATATCTTGTATATTTCTTGGAATTAAGTAATGAAGAGACCTTACTTTTGATTTTGCTTAGGTTACTTTACTTGAACTTGCTCTCCCGACACTCATTTATTTAAAAATAAACGGGGCCTGATATGAGCATTTACTAACTGGGAAACTGTAAGATCTCATATATAGCAGTAATTACCATCTGAATACCTAATTATAGAAATCTGATTAAACTTTGACATAATAATTAACAAGACTCAGACATATATAATTAGATGCTAAAAAAAGCAGGCAGGAAAATAAGTGCTATATGAATTCTGATACATGAGTGCTTAAGTAATATTGAGACATCTCTAAAGGAAATTAGGCTGAAACTAAACAGTTGACATTTTGGGAACACGTCATGAAAAACACAAAATAAGGCTTGAAGTTGTAAATAAACAGTTTGATGTATAGTGCAGAAGTGAGAAATCAGATGATGAATAATTAAGTGGGAGAAGAGCATGGATTAGATACCATGATGAAGCCAGGATAGGATGTTTGACTCCGGGTTACAGGTATAAAACGTAACTGAACATTTTTGAGTAAGGGAATAACCTACAATTTGGTATTTTAAAAGCATTAATATGACTACAAAATGAAAAATGTATCTGAGCAGAGAGAAGTTATAAAAATAGAATTCCAAATAAAAGACCGCTGCTGAAATCGAATGCCCTTGTCTGACTCAGCCAGCCCTTGGAGCCTCCACAATGTGATCGTGGGTGTTTAGGCTGCATCTCATCTGCAGGCGAAGCGTAGCACAGATGTTTCACAGACCTGATAAGAGAACTCTAGCACAGGCAGTGTTCAAAAATCTGTGGCAGACTGGGGACAGCACGTGGGTCTGTGTCAGGTGATGGATCCTGTGTCTAGAGCTGATGGTCTCCTCCCTACCTCTTCTATTGAAAATGTTAAAAGACAAAAACAGGAGGATGCATCTCTATCACTAAGGTATTAGCAGGAGCTCATAATGATGTCTATAAGTGAAGTTATTAGACTCACTTTTAATAAAAATATTTTCTATTGAGACTTACCATGCCTTCCAGCTGCAAAATGCATATTACCATTTATACCTGGCTTTCGGCACCCACGATGCACAGATGGTGATGATAATTGTTGTTTGACATTTAACATGCTTTTAAATTTATTTGCGTACCTTATGATGAATGATTCAACTAAAAATGGTATTTTCAGTGAGAAATAAAGATATAGTAAGTCTCCAACTTACAAACGTTTGAACTGCCAGCTTTCACAGATCTGAACGAATCTCACATTACATTTGTAGATGCGAACAAATCACAGAAGTAGCTCACACACCTCCCTTACCATTTTAAGATAACTACAAAAGTAAAAACAGCTTATTTACAGTTGTACGGTACTGTATCACCACTTTAGGGTAACTGTAAAGGAAAAAATAGCTTATTTACAGTATTTTTTTGGTGTTTTTGGTTTTAATATGCTTTACATTGTATATTTGTGTCAAAGGTATACGACTCAGTTTGTCAAAGTTACAATCGAATCCCACTTACGAATGATTCCAGCTTAAGAACGTTTTCCCCAAATGGAACTGAGTAAGTCAGGTACTTATAGCAGTGCTGACTGGAAAAACTGTCAATCATTACAATCATAGTGATTTTTCAGATTCTCAGAATTATTCTCCTTTGCTTTGACAAATATCATGATTACAATTATCATTGAATTTTTTTTTTAATGCGGGTACCGGGAGTCGAACTCAGGACTTCTCGCTTGCCAGGCAGGCACTTATGCCACTGAGCTATATCACCGGCCCCTTATCATTGGATCTGGTCAGGAAAGATTCTCTTGTAAATCTTTGTTGAACTTTTCAGATTCATTCCAATAATAGAGAGGTCCAGAGATGATCTAAATTAAAGCCTTTGTCGTTAGGGCTTTCTTCAAGCACATAATTTCCTAGAATTTTTAGTTAACAAAATTTAAAAGTTATGCAATATTTCAATGTTGCTTTTCTAACCTAGCAAGGCTTTTTTTCTTTTTTTTTCTTTCATTGCCAAATTGAGAACTGGAGCAATTAAGTTATTCAACATAGAATTAACAGGCTTGGAACCTGTCTGCTTGCCACTATGAGGTACAGGAAAAACAGAGAACCTCTCACAAGAGGTAGTTGGCCTTGAATTAGGCACTGGATATTAACTACAGTGTTAAAGAATCCTCATGTCTATCTTTCCTTTGAAACTCCTAATCTGTCTAGTTTCGGGATCAGACTTAAGTGCAACCACAGGATTAAATACCTGACAGCTACAACTGAAAGGAGGAAGATTTACTTTGCTCACGGTTTGTAGAGGTTTCAATCCATAGTCAGCTGGCTCCCAAGGCAGGGCAGCATGGCAGGGTGGCAGGGTAAGGAGAGAGAAAGGGAGAGAGAGAGAGAGGACAATGAGAAGCGGGGAGGGGGATATAACCTTCCGGTCAGGAACGTAGTGATCTACTCGTGACCATGCCCCTCACCTAACAGCAAGCCAGCTAATAATAGCCTTATAATCCAGTCATCTTCCAAAGGTCACTCCTTCAATCTCATGAGGCTTTGGGCCAACATCTAGATATAAAACACAGCACCAGGCCTCCTAAACATATTAATGTAGCTGGGGGAAGACTGGCAGTCATAGGCAAGCCTTCCAAATGTGAGTTCAAGAACCCGAGGCTATGAGGATGGAGGAAGCACTGAAATTACTAATATTAATAATCTGTGTTGACCACTGTGACTTACCTTATTTCTTGGGAAAATTTAATGTTTGAGGAGGCTCTTTTTCCTGAAAGTACACAGAAGTATTCCTGAAAGTCAGACTTCCATACCACTGTAATAGACCACTATTTATATTTTGTGGCTTCTGTGTTAAAGAACATGCCTACAGTTTGTTTTTCTTTTTCTTTTTTTTTTCTTTATGTGGGTACCGGGAGTCAAACTCAGGGCCTTGTGCTTGCCAGGCAGGTGCTGATGCAGCTGAGCTATCTCACCGGCCCTACAGTTAGTTTTTCAAATGCTTGCTGGTCTGAAATTGGAGCTTCTTTTATGTTTGGTAAAAAGCAAACGTTACCTGCTGCGTAATACCCCACAAAGTACTCTAGTGCACACCAGTGACAACCTGTCCTTTCTGTCCCCACACAATGCGGCAGCGAACATCCTCGTGCTTGTCCCCATTGTTATGCTTTATATCTAGATGTCTCCCCAAAGCCTCATGTGCCCAGAGCTAGGGCTTTTGGAAGGTAATTGGATTATGGGGACAGTATAGCTGGCTTGCTATATTAGGAGGTGAGGGCTTGTCAGAAGCAACTGGTCACTGAGGTGTGGCCTGGAAGGTTATATCTCCCTTTCTGGCTGCCATGAGCCATGAAGTGAGCAGATTTTCCTCTACCATGCCCCCTGATATCCTGCTTTTTCTTTGGAGCTGACAGACCATGAGCTAAAACATGAGACATGATAAACCTCTCTCCTTGAAATTATAGGTGACACGTGTTGTATCTTAGTGACAAGAAAGCACTTAAGACACTCGTATAAACAAGAGAATTTTGGGGTTATGGCCATTATAGATCTCACCAACCTCACCACCCTGTAAGTCGTGGTGAACATCTTCACTGATGGCAATGATTTTTCCTCAGCAATGAAGTGTAAAGCAAGATCAGCTCTTATAGATACCCTGTGAATTATTCTTTCACGTCAGCCTCCAGCCACTGCGGCTGTCAGGATGCTGCTCCCTCATTCACTTGTCATACTGTTCATGACAGTCTTCAGATTCTCCAGGCAAACTGAAAATTTGCAGGCTCCATTAAGATGCAGGAAGTCAAGAGCCCGTTGACAAAAAATGAAGCCTAGTTCTTTGGAAGTGGTGTCCCTTACCTACCACAGCTTCGTTTAGGCGGAAGATCACACAATATTCCTAATCGTTCCCCATACAACTCTTGAGATGGTAAGAACCTCTGTTATCATTGCTACCTGTCCTTTGGTGCCTACCATGAAGAGATCATAATTTTAATTGTCACTTCACATTTAACAGGGTCTAAATTCATGTTCAAATTAAGTGGGCGAAATACTTTAAATTTTGTGCAACAGGAATTTCATAGTTTATCACTTTCACAACCAAGTAAATAAAAAAAATAAATTGTGACAATTAGTGTTCAGTGTATCTCTACTCTGTACAGTTCTAAATCTCGTCTAGTACTAGCTGAGCAAGACTATTGGCTTTGGGGCCAGTGAGATGGCTCTGTGGCGTAAGCGCCTGCCTGGCAAGCGCGAGGGCCCGAGTTCAACTCCCGGAACCCACATATGAAAAAAGGGCCAGTGATATCGCTTAGCGGCACGGGCGCCTGCTGGCGCGTGAGGTCCTGAGGTCGAGCCCCGGTACCCACAAAAAAAAAAAAAAAAAGACTATTGGCTTTGAGCCAAGGCACTAAAGTTTTAAGAAAAATATACTTATACCTCTGTAAAATTTATCATCAGAATAGTAAATATAGAAAGTTGACACTGAATAACTTCTATGAAATTGTGAATATCAACAAGTCAAGTTTTAATTTTTTTTTTTTAGGAGAACATGAATTCTTAGGATGTTATAATTGTGCATTGGTTAAAAAAGGGATACATTGTGACAGATGCGTTGTTACATGATTTCATTGTTGTGTGAACATTGCACAGTGTAATTACACAAATCTAGATGGTAAAAATCAATCAGTGCACATAGCCCCTTCCTATAATCAAGAGGTGCAGTAAACTGAAGATGTACGAGGCCGCTGTTGGCATAACACAGCATTATGTATTCTTGACAGCAAACTTTTTAAATAACTGGGAGTACTCTTTAAAGGTTTGCCAAAACGTATGCTGCTGTTGACCCTTGAAAACACCATTTTGAACTATGTGGATGCACTTATACACTGATTTTTTTTGAGATTTGTGACAATTTGAAAAATCTCGCAGGCAACCTACATAGCTTAGAAATATTAAGAAAAATTAGGAGAAAATGAATTATGTCACGGATACATAAAATATATTTAGATTATAGTCTAAATTATCATTTACTGCCATAAGATGTACATAAATCTATTACGGGATGAAATATATTAAAAAAATTACAGACAGAAGCACAGATTATATTTGGTGCTATTTGCTGTTGAAGACCATGTAAACAAATGTAAAAAAGTTCAGTATTAAACTGTAGCTGCATGAAATTAACTGTAGTAATACTGAACTGCTGTCCACCTCCTGTCCCTGTTTCAGGGAATCGGAAGTTGTGCCTGGATTTCCGACCGCACAGGGTGTACTGCCTCTAACCTACTGCATTTTTCAAGAGTCAACTGTTCAGTACATGCATAAGCCAGTAACGTAGTCCTTCGTTATCATTATCAAATATGATTTACTGTACATAGTTGTATGTGCTATGACTTTGTAAGACTGACAGCAAAATAGATTTGTTTACACCAGCATCAGCACAGACACGTGACTAATGCTGCACTGAGATGTTATGATAATGAGGACATTGCTAGGTTACAGGACCTTTACAGCTCCATAATAATCTTTTGAGACCACCCCGGTGTATGCAGTCCATAGGTGACCAAAATGGCATTGTGTGGCCTGTAACAGTGCTCCCTGTTTTTGTGAATTTGAATGCTTCTGGAAAATTTATGTGGTTTTAAAAAATTAATTAACCAAATTCTGAAACTGAGGTTTTACCCTAGCTCTTCTTTTAGTCTTAGTCCATATACATCAGCTTCTTTTGCAAAACCTAGTGTGCCTGTGACCTCAGAAATATCCATGGTTGAAATACATTCTCCCTTCCATCTAATTAAATGTACAGTACACGCAAAATAAGTTTCTTTCTGTCCAAACATTGCAAGCTTTCCTTCAGACAAGTTTATTTTGTTTATGCCTACATACTATAAATTAAGATTTTTAAATTTATTAATTTTCAGAATGTAAAGGGAAATAAATCCTCAACCAAATTTTCCATTAGCCCAGTGTTACTCAAATCATCTCATCTTTCTCTGTGGGAAAATATAACAAAGGGAAGAAACACAATTGTTTTTTTATTTAAATTCTTTAAAAAGTGCACATCCATTCCCAAGGAAGATGTAGACCAGTGACTTAAGATTTAAACTGAAAGATGAAATAAAGATACTAATATCAGCAGAGGTCCAGAAGAGACCTGCTGCATTCTAGACATTGAAAGGCAAAGATTAAGAGGCAAATGTTATCAGCGAGTGGAGGAAATCGTGTCGAAGGACAGAAAAGGAAAACCAAATAGGTAGCATTCATTGAAAAGCACTCTTTTGGTCCCTAAAATATCTGAATATGAGTTTGAAAACTACTTTTCCAAACACATAGACAAGTTTGCTCTTCTCGTTGTTTCTTTTCGAAATACACCTTATTCAAAACATTAAGAGTTTGTACCAACTCACTATAAGAATAATATAGTAGGTATCTGTCAATGTGCAGAATGTCTGATTACAGTTTATCGGGAAGGGAAAGATACTGAAGCACGGAAGAAAAAAAACCAAGTTAATTACACAATGATCACAATCAAAAGACAACCGCGTTGTTTAGAGGTCAGATGAGAAAGACTATGGTTCAATCTTAGGCTTGTGCACATGTGTATTAAATGTAATTTTCAAAGGGACCAGGGCACCATTGCATCTGTAAGTTCTTTCTTTTTTTTTTTGTTTTTGTGGGTACCGGGGGTCGACCTCAGGACCTCGCGCGCCAGCAGGCGCCCGTGCTGCTGAGCGATATCACCGGCCCTTTTTTCGTATGTGGGTTCCGGGAGTCAAACACGGTCCCTCGCGCTTGCCAAGCAGGCGCTTATGCCGCTGAGCCATCTCACCGGCCCAACATTTTAAAATATTGATTCCACAGCTTGATGTTTTCACATCACTTTCAGAAAATTCTCAGTTAAAATTTCTTCAGCTGTTATTTCTCCATTCTTCCTACTGTTTTATAGGAACATACATTGTTTAGGGATTTGTTTTAAATAGCCTTTTTATTTTCTATGATAGCCTGGTAATGATTTGTTTATAATCACTTCAGATATTAAAAAGGCAGCATTTTCCAAAGATAAAAGTGGAATAAAAATGATATTTACTTTCTTACTCATTGCATGGCATAGGCATTTACACACTGACAGCTTGGAAATGCAATGCATTTCTTTCATTTTTCTTAAAGGAATCATGTGAATGTTTATTGGCAGGAAATATTCCTTCTCCAAATTGTACTAAAATGTAGGATTACAACTAATTTCAGGTTATTCTGATTTACCCTAAACAGAAAACTAATTGGTTCACATACTGCACTCCTTTGATTTTATATCTGCTAGTGCAACTTCATATCCATTGCTCCCAAGGGAAAGGCTCATAGAGGAAGCAACTCCTTCAGAAAGTGGGTCATGTGGCTTCAACATGCTATCAAGCATGGAGGTAGGTGGTATTCGGGAAAAAAGGAAAAAAATTGTAGAAGTCCTCAAAGGACTCTGCTATTATGCTACTTTTATTCATGAGACTATCTTCTAAGGATAAATGACAGCAACTGGGGATATTTGCCAAACAATGAAGAACACTTGAATTGTTGAGTGGAAGCTATGCAAATGAATATACTGATTATGAATACGAGTGTATGGTTTCTCTGTGTGGTTTAGAAAGTGTATTCATTTATCAGGGCTGCTATAATATTCCACAAACTTGGTGGCTTAAATCTATAGACATTTATTCTCTCAGGGTTCTGGTGTCCAGAATCCAACATTAGGATGTCAGAACTTTATTCCTTCCTGGGGCTCTATGGGAGAATTTGTTCCATGCCTGGTCACATCACTCCACTCTCTTGTCTTTGTGTTATCTTTTCCTCTGTGTGTCTTCATTTCTATGAGTCTCTTATAAAATCACTAGGCATTGCGCTTTGATTCCACCTAGATAATCCAGGAGGATCCCCTCATTTCAAAATCCATGATTTAATTACATTGCAAATGTTCCTTTTTTCTAAAAATATAGCATTCATACATATGTGGGATTGGGACATGGTAATATCTCTTTCTGGACAACCATTTTGTCCACTACAGAAAGGAAGATATTTCACTTTGAGTTTTGTGTTGTTTTTAACATATCTAGGTCTTAAAATTAGATTTATAATAATTCTTTGAAGAAAAACTTTACCAATCTTTCTGTTTATAAATTTTTATTAGCCTGTATGTAGTTACTGTAAACATAATAATTTATTTCTTATTAATAATTTTCCTTGAAAAATTCTGTTCCTTGGTGATAGTGGATGACAATTTGAAGATTATCCCCAAACTCTCAGCACATCCACACTCCCTGGCCCATGTTGAATAACTGATCAAATATAGTTTCACTATTAACAGGAAATCATATATTAAGCTGTTATAATGGTGTTATTCACTGTATCTGTTTTGAAAAAGCCTTTATTTAGAAAAAATTGTATAAACATCTAGTTGACTGGTAAAAATGGGGAAGCAGCATGAATCTACTTTTGTCTGTCATTTTAACAGAATATCAGTTGAACAACAATGGAAAACAGTCTCCCTCAGATTCAAGTGTACTTGGCATGAGCTGGAAGGAGTCCTTCCCTCACAGAGCCTCAGAAAATTTTCACTCTTATTCCTTTCTCCAGGTTAGTTTTCTAACTTGAGCTTCTTTTTGACATGCTGCTAGAAAGATTCCTATGTTTTGCATATTTTTCTGCTTTTAACTTTCCTCACCTTGTGAGAGGTATTTACTTTCCCACAAGTAGTCAGATTTTTGTTTATACCATAATGAAAACACTTTTGAGTGTTTTTAAGAAAAATGTTACTTTTTATATTTACATATACAGAAATTATTGTGGGACATGATACTGGATGGATGATACCAAGATAAATGATTTTTGTGTATTTGTTATTATATATATTACAAATAATTTTAGAAATATAGAAATAAGCATTAGTGAGAAGAAAGAGCAGTTAAACAATGAAAAGAAATACACATCCAACTTAAATCAAAAGATGCTAAATATCATTCATAAAATGAATTTGAAATATGCACTGTATGTTCGCTGAAGAAGGTTCATATCTTTTATTTAAAAATCTATAAATGTCTAGCCAGTTACTAAATACAAATATAAGTACACTTCTAAAAGTTGGGCTGAATTTCTATGCCTCTTATAACAAAACCACAGTTGCATCATATAGTAAATTGAAAGATGCTCTTGACGTATTAGTTGTGGGTAGGACTTGATATGATAATAAAGATATCTGATTGTTGTCATGACAACATTTATTCCATATAATAACTCAATTCCCTAAGTTCCTGATGTTCACTTTTTCTGTTTTTCGTAATAATTTTGGACATTAGCTCATGAGATGATCATACAAAATATTTTCTGTACTATCATAGATCAATTGAAGGCCTCTATGATTCATTTCTTCAAATCAAATTTAATGGCTTGAAGAAGAGAAATATCTTAGAATTCAGGTTAGGTGAAAAAAGTTCTAGTGGAGGTTAAATGATATTTTTTCCTTACCCTTAAAATTGTGGGTCATACTATGATGAATGTGATCATAAAGTCTACTAATAAAATTAATTTAAAAATTATGGGTAATCATTTAGCATTAAAATTTAGATGATAACCCATAAAAGCAGGGACCAAGACTGGTTGATTTTATTTGCACCATTTGTGAAACATTCATATCCGTATTCTCAATGAATCTGAATCATATGTTAATAGCATATTTTAACCATCACATGGTCTTGCCTAATACTGTATTTTGCACCAAACTACCATTAAAAAATAACTTGTCTGTAATTTGTCTCACCTCCACATCTCTTCTATTCTGATCTTGCCTGTTTCAAGAGGTAAAACTCTAAAATCTTATCCCTTGTCTCTACCCACTTTTAAGAAAAGAAAAAGGAAACCATTTCCAGGACAACACATTTCATGTTTGAAAGTATATATTATGTCGCTAACCACATCAGCAAAGCACTGACTGGGAACTTTATTGCTTGGTCCATAGAGAAGATATATTTTAATTCTGTGGACATTTAATGTATGTTGAAGGCTAATACAACTACTGGAACTCATGTGAAAACATTTCATGAGATCCATATTATGTAAAGCATGGACCTGTTTGAATCAATAACTTAGTAGTTAGAGAAGAAATGAAAATTTATCCTAGGCATTGAATCAACTTATTCTACAAATAATTTCTATAGAGACTTGACAGGCTTGAAAATTCTAAACACATACGTCAATTTATAACTGTTTAATGAATAAGTACAGAGAAATTCATGAATTGTTCAAATCCATTTTACAGAGAAAGGTGAAGAAAGAAGTATTCATCTTTATGCACTGTCTCAGGTTTTTAACTTAAAATGAAAAATGCAGTGGTGGCATTTTGGGGAGTATGGGCCATTTCCCATACTTAGATTACAATTAAATACCTCGGCATTTCAGAGTCATTCTGGATTTGAGCCCATATTCAGGCTTGGTAACTTTCCAGTTCTATAAATTTAGACAAATTAGTTTAATTACTCTGAAAACACCTAACTTGCACAAATAAGGTATAGGTGAATGAATTAAAGTTACTTCTACAGGGTTAAAAGAGAAAATGACTCAGTGGCAAGCCCTAAAATGCTATCTGGAATCCAATAAACAATAATTTTCATTAGAGCTAAGAGAAGGCAGAGAATTTGCATATGAAAATTTCTTTTCTGTCCCCACCAAAGTCTTAACTTGGACACTATTTAGCAACATGCTCAGCATCTACTCATTAAATGCTACCCACGTACTTTATTTCTCCAGCCGCTCATCACATCTTACACGGCACCTTAATTATGAGAATCAAAAATGTATTCAAATATTGCCAAATATGCTACTGGGCAAAGTCTCTCTCTGAGGATCACGTGCCTGCCTGAAGAGCAGAGTCCACTGTGTAGTAACCTGGGCCAGCACTGGCTACTGCTTCACCACTGGTTGGATGTTTAGTTCATGGCAGGCTTCCTAATGTATAGGAACATAGTCAATGTACGTTTCAGGTAACTACCCCAGAACTTACTTTCTCCATCATGCAAGTTGTTGATAAGTTAGAATGAAACATTAAGAACCTAGAAACATGAAATGAGATACATTATTTAGTCAGTACTCAGTAAATTCTCTGTGAATTTGAAAAAGAAATGACCACTGCAGGCAAATAATTCATACATAGCAATTACTCTTTTTTAAGGCAGAATGACTCCAATTTCTAAAATCCAAGAATAATAAAAATGAAGGTAAATATGTATTTAGGGTACCAAAATATTCTGCCTTGTGCATTAATAATTCTATTTACTTAAGTAACCTTTGATACATGTTGAAGGATTAATTATAATCACACACTATTTAGCAATTTGATATGAATCAGATGCATATATTGGAGCAGATTATGTTTAAAGTTGTTTTGTCTTCATGGAAATGGAAAAATTACTTACCCTTGTGGCATAAGCCTGGGTCCAGCGGTCCCATCCCTTATTTTTCTACTGTAAACTTGTATGTTAGCATTATAGTAGCCAGCTGTGCATCTCTATACCTTTCCCTGAGGGATACAGGAACCAATCTTTGTGTGTACTCATTTGGTATGATGAATGGCAAGGAGTGTGCACATGTGCAAAAGTGTCAAAACAAGATTTGGACCCATATTTATGATCCATCTAACTGGTTTAGCCTATCCTATGTTTACCCAAGCATCAAAGAGGGTCCAATAGACCCACACCACTCTAGGATTTGTTTTTAAAAAAAAAGTTTTCTTTTGATTTTTGTAGCTCAATTCAGTACAATGGCACATGAAAAACCAGATTTTCAAGTTTTGGAGGAGGTCAAAAGTGAATCATCAGATTACTCATGCATGGATGATGAAGATGATCCATTACGGTAAAATATATGCTTTCATAACAGAAGGGTGGTGTGGGTGTATGGTGATGATGATGACGATGACTTTGACACTGGCCATGTGAGCCAAAGTTCCTGTGACAGTGAAATGGAGCAAGAATTGACTGATAGAGACTCAGGGAATGCAGACTTCCTTGATTCAGATGACAAAGAAAACTTCAATGTGAGTACATATTTGACTAGGTGAAATGTTGTGAAATGGCCAACACAACCAAATGGAATGACCTAGTGTTAGAACTAGGTCTGAAAATATAGTGAAGGTCTTGGCAGGGGTGAAAGGTATTTAACAGAATGCCAGTACTATCATTCAATCTTAGAAATTGTAACAGACGAAATGCTACAAGATGCTATGAAATACACAAATGTGAGTAAAAAGTTTGTATACACCAATAGCCATATTCAATAATGTATTTGTTATGACATCTCAATAGCTGAACTGAAAGCATTCATGGGTCTGCTGTATTTTGCACAGATTTCTCATGGTGATCACAGAAATGTAAAAGACTTATGGAAAAGTGATGGGTCAAAATATAACATAAAAATTTATGCCCTTGTAAATGTGAAGACTTATTATTCTTTCAATTTAGACATTTATCCTGGAACTCAGCTCTCAGGTCCTTATTTGTATAGTAATAAACTGAATGATGTTGTGAACAGACTTGTTGCTCCCATCTCTCAAACTAATTGGAATGTGACATTTGACACTTGGTTTACTGGTTTCCAATTGATGTTACATTTGCTAACAGAGCACAAGTTGACCAGTGCAGGAATTGTACACAGGAACAAAGCAGAAATTCCAAATGAAATGTTGCAATTTCAAAACAGTATATTCCAGTCTTTGGATTTAGAAAAACATAACATTGGCCTCATATATGGCAAAGAAAAGCAAACTGGTATGGCTGATGGAACTTTTCACCATGATGGAAATATTGATAGGGAAAACTTGACAAAATGGAAGACTGAGATGGAAACTTTCCACAACAAAACAGAAGGTGGAGTGGATGTTGATGAGTTGTACAACAACTATGATGTTACTTGAAACACAAAGCATTGGTCAGTGGTTGTGTTTTACTCAATCCTAAACATGTGTGGCATAAATGGTTTGATAGTTTACAAAGAAATAACAAGTACAAAATATCGCAGAGAAATTTTCTAGGGGATTGGGACTGGAGCTCATAAGAGATCATTTACAGCAGAGGAAAAACAAAATGTTTCTGTCCAGGGAACTATGCAAAAAATTGTGGAGCACACTGTTGAGTTGACAGGCGAACAGGCAGGTGTGGCATCACAAAGACCTACTACGATAACAGGAAAACAAAAAAAGATGTCAACTGTGCCCTAAAAGAAAGGACAGGAAAACAAAACATATGCTATCAGTGTAAGTGATATTTGTGTATGGTACATGGAGTTGTCATGTGTGAAGACTGCCTTGGGTATGACAGTGGAAGCAAAGCTTATTTCTGTTGTAGGCTTTTGTTTGTGTGTACATTGTAGTTCACATAGGTTTTTACTTTTCATGTTATCTTTTAGGTTTTGTAAGCATGTAAATAGCTGATGTGAAAATATTGTCTATTCTAAGCACTCATTACATATTTAATATTTTATTTTATTGGCACCTTATTTCCCTGCTAAGTGCATGTTGTACAGTATAGTAGGAAGCTCCTGACAAAACAGGAACAGAAGAGAGGTGCCAAGCCTGCCACACAGGAAAGGAAAGCTAAGCACATGTGCTGTCAGTGTAAGCGAGATGTGTGCATGGAACATGAAGTTGTCATGTGTGAAGACTGCCTTGGGTGTGACAGTTGAAGCAAAGCTTATTTTTGTGGTAGAGTTCTGTTGGTATTTTCACTGTAGTTCACATAGGAATTCATTTCTGGTGTTATCTTTTAGGTTTTGTAAGGAAGTACATAGCTGATGTGAAAATGTTGTCTATGGTAAATGCATAATACATATTAAGAATTGAATAATTTATTTTATTGATATTTCATGTTCCTGTTAACTATACACTGTATAACATAATAACAAAACAGTAAGCCTCCTTACAAAACAGTAAGACCGGGCTGGGGATATAGCTCAGTGGCACAGCGCCTGCCTGGCAAGTGTGAGGTCATGAGTTCAATCCCTGGTACCAAAAAAAAAAAAAAAAAAGAAAGTAAAACCACTGAGATGTCAAGTATGTCCTATAAAAAAGGCTAGGGAAGTAGAAGACATGTATTGTCAGTGTGAGTGATGGACATGTATGGAACATGCTGTTGTCATGTGTGCAGACTGCCTGAGGCATAATAATTGAAGTAAAGATTTTTTTTATAGAGTGCTATTGGTATTTTCATTGTAGTTCATATGGAAATTTATTTCTGATGTTCTTTTTTAGAACTTTTACACCAAAAACCAGTCAATGTTGAAAATATTGATGCTTTTTTTATAAACACTCAATAAATATTAAAAACTCAATACTTTATTTTTGGGATTTTTTTCCTGTTAAGTACTCATTTTTTAATATAAAAAAGCTCATAAAATTATAATTAATAATTCATCAATAGAAATAACCTAAAGAAGAAAAGTGGGTCTGATGGGCCCACAGTTATGCACCTTGATGACAAAATTAGTCTTATGCAGCATAAAAGATGAAGGAACATTTGTGGTCATAAGAAAGGTCAAAATATTCTCAGTGCTTTGTAAACATCTTGCAAGCTACATCAGTATAGTACTTGCATTATGATTCTTTGTTAGTACTCAACTTTGGCTCCAAATAATATATAACAATACAATATAGCAAAATTATTCCAATGATCAAAGTAAAATTAGAAATAACAAATTAAAGACATCTCCAGGGACATGAAATTAAGTCAGTGAAAGCCTAATTATAATACATTTACAAGGTAAGAGGGATGGGGAAAGGTTCATCAATGGATGCTGAGTTATAGTTAGGAGCAAGAATTTCTGGTGTACTGTCACACAGTAAGATGACTATTGATAATGTTAATATGCTGTTCACCTCAGAAATCTAGGAGTATGAATTTTGAATGTTTTTACCATGAAGAAATGATAAATGTTTAAGGAGATGGATATATTTAACCTGACTTAGATATTACAGAATATACTGATGTATCAGAACATCACAGGGTACCACATGGATATGTACAATTTTTATGTTTTTATATATGTGTCAGTTAAAAATTAATTTAAATAAGACTAAAAAATAAATACATTTATAAAATTTTATATGCTTGCTTGCAAAATGACCATTACAGCTCAACAACAAAATAGACAAATGAGACATTGGCAAAGGGTCTGAATAAACATTTTTTCAAAGATGTACAAATTTCCTCATGTTCAACAAAATTATTCATCAGGAAAATTCAAACCAAAACCTAAAATGAGATACAATTGCACATCTACTAGGACAACTATAATCAGAGATAGATAAAATAATTGGTGAGGCTGTAGAGAATTGAAATTCTTATATACTGATGATGGGAAAGTAAAATGTGGAAAACACTTTTGGAAAAGCCTGGCACTTCCTTGCAAGGCTAAATGTAGAACTGCAATATTATCTAGCAACTCTACTCCAGTTTTATGACCAAGAAAAATAAAAACACGTGTCAAAAATTACACATACATGTCAAAAATTGGAAGCAGTAAAATGTCTAGCAATCAGTAGTTGTGGTGTACCTATGTAATTGTGTATGATTTAGTAATCCAAAGAAATTGCAACAAGGTTAACCTTGAAAACACACTCAATGAAAGAAGCCAAACATAAAAGACTAGACATTGTTTTATTTGTATGAAAATTTTTGTTACTATTTTCTGTTTTGCTGGTGATAGTGAGAGTTATATTCAGAGCTAGAATTTCTCATCTTGGGAGAAACTTCCCTAAACATCCATCTAAGTTAGTTACCTGATCTCTCACTCTGAACGTAAATTTTAATATTCTACACAATATCAGTTCTTTTTTTTTTTTGGTGCCGGGATTCAAACTCAGGACCTCACAATTGCTGGGACAGTATCAGTTCTTAATACCCATTTAAAGTAGCTACCTAATCCTTCTCTGAATATTATTTAATTATAACATTCTACATAAAATCAGCCAGAACCTAATTCTTTCCTTCTTTCTATCCTTTTTTTCTTTTATAGTTTGCTACCTTAACACTGATAAGTAATCCATAAATGCAAAGACTTGGTCTTGCTATTTACAGCTGTTTCTCTATGATGAAGAGTGTTGCCAGACATAGAGTTGGTCAATTAATCTGTCACTTATAAGACACTCACCATAAAGCTTTGAGAAAATTAAAGACAAAAATATTAAATTAATAATGATCATTTCCTATATTTTCAACAAATTTCTTTGGACAAGTGGATATACACATCTATATATCTATATCTATCTCTATCTCTATATCTATACATATACCTATATATTTATATCTATACCTACACCATCTATATCTATTTATATACATATATCTACATCTATGAAATGGAATTGGATAATTAGCTCACCATATACACAGAAAATTAATTCAAAATCAGTTCATTCTTTTTTAAAAGCACTTCTATAAAAGCACTTCATTCTTTTAAAAAAATATTTATTTTATTCATTCATTCAATTATTTATATTGACAAAATTATATCTATTTATGGAGTAAAGCATGATATATATAATTGTAAAATAACTATATTGAGTGTATTCATATATGAACTGATTCATCTGCATTACCTTTCATACTTTTTTTTCTATGGTGAGAACACTTAAAATTTCTCTCTGAGTGATTTCCAAGTCCTATACAATACATTTTTACTAAACGCAATCCCCATGTCACACAATAGGTACCAGTACTTTGTGCTAGCTAAGTAATTCTCATATCAGCCCTTGGGGGTGGGGCTTCAGTAGTTGCATTTCCATTTTTTTTTTTTTTTTGTGGGTACCGGGGTGTCGACCTCAGGACCTCGCACGCCAACAGGCGCCTGTGCCGCTGAGCGATATCACCGGCCCCTTTTTCGTATGTGGGATCCGGGAGTCGAACTCGGGCCCTCGCGCTTGCAAGGCAGGCGCTTATGCCGCTGAGCCATCTCACCGGCCCAGCATTTCCATTTTTTGAGAGGTTAACACTGTGCTTGAGATTGCAGAGGGTGTACTAGAACAGGATGCCAGTTGCCATTTTTCTTATCACAAGTACTATGCCTTTAATGTTTATCCTATACTATGGCCAGTGCTTAGGCAAGTACCTGTAGGGTTTAGAGGTCCTAAGAAATGCTTCAAAAAGTAGGGCTTTTTAAACTAGTGTATTAGCTTCCTTGTTGTGGACATAATACCTGACTGTCACATCTTAAAGGAAGAAGTTTAATTTAGTTCACAATTTGGGGGAATTCAGTCCATGGTCAACTGACTCCGAGGCATGAATATGGTGGAAGTGTACAGGGGAGCAAAGTTGCTTAGTTCATGGCAGTCAGGGAAAAGAGCAGGGGAAGAATGAGAGAAGAGAAGATTGAATGAGGGACCATATATAATATCTCTAAGAGCACACTTCCATGACCCACACAGACATACCCAGGTGCATGTTCTATTATTCTTCTAGGCATTTCCTAATCCAATGAAGTGGACATAAAATTAACAGTCACAATCCACCCCTTGTCGACTTCACATCCAAATATGTTTCATTAAATCACATTTAATCTCCAAATAAAGGCAATGGCAAGTTCATATTTCTGGCTAATATATTACAACTAGCCTGCATACAACTGAGAATTTAGTACGCCTTCCTTAAAGTCTTAATAGTTTCAGCATTTTTAAAGGCCCACATTCAAGTCTCTTCAGAAACTCAAAGGCAAACTCTTCAGCTGTGAACTTGTTTCAAAATGAAAAACAAATTACATAATCCCATTGTGCAGTGGCACAGGGTAATCATTCCCATTCCAAAATGGAGGAAAAGGGGGATAGCAAAGAATTGGACCAAAGAAAGACCAAAACTTAGTAGGGCAAACATTGAATCTTGTAGTTTCATTTCTGGCATTCAGGCACAAGGTGGTAAAATGCGAGTTCCACAGGGCTTGGGTGGCGTCACCACCATGGCCTTGCCAGCTGCAGCTCACATGGCCTCCCTCTAGAATGCATTCATAGCCTGCAGCTTTCCTCAGCAGACATTCCATGATCACAGCATCTCTGACTTTCTGGGGTCTCCACTGCACCTTTGGTTTCATTCTCATAGCTTCATGCAGGACTCTCACAGGGCCTCCTTGTCTCACCTTGTAGGCCTTCCTTTGAAATCTGGATGGAAGCCTTCTTGACCCCTTAACTCTTGTAATTTGCAGGTCAGGAGAACCAGCATTGCATGGATGATGCCAAAGTCTGCTATGAGAGGAAGCAGTAGCCCAGACTCCTTGGACCATAGCTGTGGTGTCTTTGGGTGCTTGGATGGCTAAACAAAATGAAATGAGTCCCAGGGAACCAATTCCCTAGAGGCCCTTCCAGAGCACAAGAAAGTTTGACAATTTTATACCTTTGTCATAGTCACTTTCCTTGTGGGAAAGTTTGACAATTTTATACCTTTGTCGTAGTCACTTTCCTTGTGGCTGAGACAAGGTAACTGACACCTGCAATTGGAAGGAGGGGAAGTTTATTTTGGCTCACAATTTGTAGGGATTTCAGTCCATACTCAGCTGGTTCCCTGCAGAAGCCTCATAGTGGGAGCCCAGGTGCTGAAAAGCTGCTCACATCATGGCTTCCAGGAAGAAGAGTGAAGAGAGGAGCCAGAGAAGGAGAAAAATACTTCCAGGTCACACCCCCAGAGCCCTGCCTCTTCAGAACCTTCCTCCCAACACCAAGCCAGCTTTAGTATCCCTATAATTCATTCACCTTCTACGAGCTCACGCTTCCAAGGTGATGAGGATTGGCAGGGGAGTACATCCAGAAACGAATCATAACAACCCTTGAGTCTGCAATGGGGGTGTTTGCTAATGGCTGAAATGCCCTCGTGACATCTTTTTCTTGTCCCTGTAAAAAGTCATTGGTTTCTTTTCAACGGTGCTAATCTCTGTAGCAGCCACACATCCTTTGGCCCAAACTCTACATATGGTTCCTTCTAGGCCAAAATTTAATTTAAAATTTTTTTTTTCTACTCTGCATTTTGCCTCTGGTTCTCATAAATCTGAGGAAACACAGTGAGAAGTATTCATGCCACAACTTGCATTTTGAACTGCTTTGAAATTTCATCTGCCAGAAAATTAGTCCACTGCTTTAATCTCAGTCTTCTGCAAATCTCAGGGCATGGGCAAAATGCAGAAAATTTTCCTGATAGAGCATAACACACATGACCTCTTGTTCGAATGCCCGTTGAGACTTTATTCCCAACTAAAACCTTGTGAGTCTGGCTTTTACCTTCCACGTTCCTATCAGCATTAGCATATTGTGAGCTCTCCCCAGAAACATCCATCAGGCTCTGCTTATAGCACTGTAGAGCTTCTTTAGCCCAACCCATGTCTCAAACCTTTCCAAACTCCTCCTGCAAACCAGGTCTAGAGGCTTCTGAACCACATGGTCAGGTTTTCACAGCAATGACCTCACTCCTGATACCAATTTTCTGTGTTAGTCAATTGTCTCATTACTGAGATACAACACCCAATACTCAAAACTTAACGGAAAAGAGGTTTAAATTTGCTTAGGGTTTCAGTCTATGATCAGTGAGCTCTAAGGCAGACACTGTGGCGGAAGAGTGCAGCAGAGGAAAGCTTCTCAGTTTGTGGCAGCCAGGAAGCAGAGCAAGGCAAGAGTGCCAGAGAGGACTGGGTGATGGCCCATACCCAATACACTTCCATGACTCACCCAGATACATCTAGGAGCATACTTTACTAATATACTGGGTATTTCTTAATTCAATGAAGTTAACAAATCAGGACTAATGTTCACAACTGCCTTTGAATGAGGAAGGCTTTCATAGACACGCTGAGATAATGCAGCACCTAAAAGTATGCGGGGAGGACAGCACAGGGCTTGCAGTGAGCACTGCGTGGTTCACTTTGGTAGGAGTTCAAGATGAGCTATCTATCTTCACAAAAGAGCATTGGAAAATGAGGTGAATATTATGATGAACTTTCTGTATTTTGCAAAAATCACTGACTCAAATATTTACAGAGTACTCATTTGATTCTTCTCCTTATATTCTAGTTTACTAATGATCTCCCTTAATCCAAGAAAATATCTTAGATATCTCTTCAGGATGCACCAATAATTTCATTAGAGTTTCATTTTATCTCCTCAGATGAGGAAATATAAATTCACTTAATATAAAGTAGTAAAATGTCAATTGTAGATTTTTAAAAAAATCAATAACTTTTAAATAACATGCATAAAACACAATTTGGCTCCCATAACTAGTGAAAATGGATTGGTGAGTGGAAAAAATCAGGTGAAATTATGCACTGTTAATAATATAGTTTCCATTTTATATTTTAAGAGATGATATTGTGGGCATGTTAACAGAGCTAAGGGAATAAAAGCAACTCCTTCAGGGTTCAAACCAAGATAGAAAAATAAAGAGAAAAATGTTAAATGTAGCATATATTTGATAGCTGAATCAAATTCTCTTACTGAGGTTAGGACTTTCTCAGTATTTTGGCATATTATTTATTTTTTGAAGTGGAATATATGGTTCTTATATAAAATGATATTTTATGTACATATAAAATCTATGACTGGTTTTGTTTTTTCTTATTAAATGACAGACACTGTCAATGACTTTTACTTCTTTCTGTTAAAGTCAGCTGCACCTGTGCAGTTTTTAAGGTTGTTAGAACACAGTTGCCGTTTGGTTATCTTTGTGACAAAAATTGCATATTAATATTTTCTACGTACTTATGGGCTGTTCCTAATCATTCAGGACCAACCTAAGCCATTTTGTTTCTCTTCTCCCTCTTTTTCAAACTTATTGTAAAGTTTTACCTATATATTGTTTTAGTAAGCTTGGGCTGCTATAACAAAAATGTCATAAACCAGGTAGTTTAAGCAACAAAAGTTTACTTTTCACAATTCTGGAGCATGGGAAGTCCAAGGTCAAAGTGCCAGTAGATCAGGGGTTTGGTGAGAGGTCTCTTTCTGGTTTGCAGATTGCCATCCTCATATAGTGGAGACAGTGACAAGGCAGGCTCTCTCAAGGACCTTCTTAGAGGGGTGCTGATCTCATTTATGTAGGTTTTGACCACAGGATTTAATCACCTGCCAGAACCCCACCCCCAAAGCTCAGGCTTCAATGTATAACTTTTTGGAGAGTGCCGAAGTTCAGTCCATTGTGTATCCTTTACTTCTGCTTAATCTCCCCTTCATTCTCGTCCTTTCAAAACACTTTCTCCCCTGATTTAGATTCCAGCAAAACCTTTGACATTCACCAATTCTGCCCATATTTTCTTGTTTCTGTGGTGGATCTCTTAATGCTACTTTTTCCTGGAGCTTGTAGCTTCAGCTGCGTCCCACTCCGTAAACATCCTCTTTCCAAGATCTTCTGAAATACCACTGATGTGAGATTTTCCTGAGGATATTTCTCAATAACCATGTGTACTACTATACGTTATGATCTCAATTTCATTTGTCATTATCAGTCTACCACCTTTATCTATTCCTAAAATCAGTTTCTGAGGAAATCTTTCCAACATTCTTGTGTACTTTCTCTTTTTTTAAGTTGATTTCCTATTTCAGGTAGTACTGAATACTTGTTCAAATAGCTCATATTTATTTACATACTAGTTAACTTTCTGTTTAGATTCTCTCTGAAGTAAGGGAGAGTGGTAATGCTTGTAAGCTCATCATTTTCATTCCCTGTGTTATTCAAACCTGTTTGTATGATGCAGTAAAATCAACTAATTCTGTTACTTAGCAGTGTACTGAGCCAAAAAATAAGCTCAAATAATTCTAGAAACCTATACTTCTGTTGACATATTGGAAATCATCTATATGTAATATTGCAATATAAACTTCATTTACTACCAATTCCCTAAATGATACCTTAAAAGATTTAACTTGCATTTTTATTGAATAACTATTCAGTTTAAGACTATGTTCTGCATGGAATTCAAAGTGGATTGAGACGGTCTTGCTTCAAGGAATTGGAAAGACACTATAAGAGTACAGTGTATTACAGTTAATAAAAATTGCAATTTGAAATATAAAATGTACTATGGAATCCAAAGTAAGCAGAGATCTTATCAGTTAGAAGTTAGAAGTAATATTTCAGGGAATAGTTGATGTCATTCAGGCACTGTGGCAGACACTTAGTTCTCCACCTGAACATCCATGGCGCTTTTACCTTTCTAGTCATGGAATTCTGATTTTCAGCTGGGCGCACTGACAGGAAGCCTACAGCTCCCAGCCTCTCTTTAAACTGGGTTCAGCCAAGTGACTAAGCCATGGTCAAGTACATGTCGGCAAAAATATTATCCGTAAATAGTATATAAAGGCAGCTGACTGGCACAAAGAAATCACTTTTTAACCTTTCTGCCTTTCTTCTGTTTTCTGTTCTTTGAGGCATATGTTGCTATGGTTTGAATGCGCCCCTTGAAGTCAAGTGTTAGAAACTTGGTTCTAATATAGCAGTACTAAAAGACTGGACTTTTGGGAGGTGATTGGGATTAATGGTGTATTGGAGATGGTTCATTTTCCAAGCAACTCTGACTTCCTTGTTCTCATTGCCCATCTGATGCTCTTACCATGGTATCTTGTAGGAAGAAGGTATTTAACTGATGCCGGGGCCACACTATTAGACTCCCCAGCCTCCTGAACCACAAATGGAACAAACTCTATTCTTTATAGATCATCTGGTCTGGGGTATTCATTTACAACAGCAGAAAAGGGACAATGGCAGACACATGGCTGGAGTTCCATGGATCATATTGGGCTACGAAGTGACTCAAAGATGGAAATCTTGTGCTACTCTGGTACATCAGAAAGATAAGATATGGATTCGATGAAAACATGAGACAGGTTTCCTACCTCCAGATATATTTTACACAAGAATAAAACAACCTTGTAATGTATGGAAGCCACTCTTTTTCAGGAATATTCTGGTCTACACAGTTAAAACATCCTAATCTACAGGCCCTGGGGGGTTTCTCTACAGGAAATGTAAAAAGAAGATTACTTTAGCAAAGGAAATAGGACTCTAAGGGGAGATTTTAAATTTTTTACCTTTGTTATCTTTCTGGTAATTTCTGTCAAGCCTTGGGAATATTCTTACGTTCCCTTCCTATTCAATAACCTTTCGGGACCAGGGAAGGTAGTGCAGCTCAGTGATTGAGGGTGTGAATTCTGGAGTCCAACTACGTAAATTAGGATCCCAGCTTGGCCCTTCCTAAGATATATAACTATTTAACCTCTCTTATCTCCTCACTTACAGGGTCAGTAAAGCCCAGCTCAGAGTTTTTGTGAAGATTAAGTTAGTAAAGTGTGTATAACTCATAGAAGAGTTACTGGTATAAAGTGAGTGCACAGGAAATGTTAGAGATAAACATGCTGTCAATTCAAGAATGATATTTTGAGTTCTATATTCAACTTTGGAACACAGAACTAAATAAATCACACTTCTTATCTTCAAGAAGTTCACAGTTTAGTGCTCAGCAAGAAAAAAAATAGTGTCTGTGTGAAAGAACAGTGTGCAGTCAGCAAATAAATTACAGTTTAGCACATCTTCTAATGCCAAAAAGAAATGTTCTGGCACAGTACATGGAAGGATCAGTGTGACGGATCACAAGGTCCTTACCCCCACAAAAAAATTCAGACTGGTTCTCAGTTTCTTCAAATTAAGGTTACTCGGTTTTAGGGAGACCTGAACTTTAATAATGAGACTATACCAGCATTAAAATGTCTAATCTTACTTTAGTTTCTGCAAATGCCAAATTAAATTTTATAAGCTTTTTAGAAAGAATTTTTATACTACAAAGAAATGACAACATGGTTTCTACTGCCTGTTCACATGTTTATATTAAAGATACTCTCCTTAATTGTCCACATGGCTTTTCTCTACCTCTTATTTGTGCTTAAAACTACTAATGGAAGTTGCCTAATTATTATAAATCAAATTTTTATTAACGAGCATATTTCTTAGAGAAATGATATCATAGCAACTGACCATTTTCCTTATAGAAACAATATCATACATATAACCTACCTAACAGGGTGCCTAAATACAGCAATAATCACAATCTAGACCCGAACATAGTATTCTAACTTCTTTCCAGGGAAATTTTTGAGGGCTCTTAGTCACTTTCCTGGTTGTTGGGGCAACAACCAACACCCACAACTTAAAAGAGGAGAGGCTTACTTCGGATCCCATCATCAGTCTATGTTTGGCTTCTTCAAAGACAGGAAGGGCCTGGGCAGGGGAAAGCTGCTCACATTGTGGCAGCCTGAAAGCAGAGAGCAATAAGGAAGAAGCAGGGGAGGCAGATACACTCTTCCAGGTCAAGCCCCAAATGACTCACCTCTAACCAAGCTCCACCTCCTAAAAGCAACTCAGCCATTTCACTGGCATGATCAAATAACCTTCCACACAAGTGAGAATTTGGGGGGACGTTTTAGATCTAACCTTAATGGGGACTTGGGAAGATTGACTGTGTTCCACTACTATAACCCTTTCCAACCAACCTCCTCAGTCACTGGGATAATTACTTGGGCCTGAGTAAAGAGCGCCAACCATCTGGGGCTTGGGTAAATACTCACAGGAAGAGAAAAGATGTCCTCAGATGTTCTTGGTTCTGCATCAGCTTCTAATTACATTTCTTCTAGAGGCCTGGGAGTGGCTCACATATTTCCACTTCTATTCTGGCCTTTCTTCTAGCTATGGATTGTCCCTTCTCCTAGGTACTAAAGTTATTTTCTAGTCTCTGGCCCCTAAATCAAGTACACAGACTTTTGGAGCAGTGGTTTTCACCTGATCATAGTCAAAAGGCTGAGAAGCGATTGGAGGAGTGGTTTTCAATATTTTATTTGTTTTGTTTTTTTACTACCATTTGCATCAATAAAAGCATTTGACATGATCATAAATATATATAATATATATTAATTACACACTGAAATATGTATTAAATTACACCCTGAATTTATGAAATTTATGGAACAAAACTCATGGTGCTATGTGATATGAACATTGGCATTTTCTGAATTATATTCTACTAAAATATATTAGACTTCATTCAATTGATTTCAAGACTGATTTACAAGTTATATCCCACAGTTTAAATCATATTTGAAGGGTGCTTTAAAAACTTTTAAAATAATAAAAGCAAAAATAACATACAGGTTGGAAGTAACAAAAAAGTTTTAAATCATCGCAGAAAGGTCGTTCTCCTGAATATTTAGTATCCTATAAGTATTTAGTCTTTAAAGCTCTGTCCTATGGGAAATTCTTTACCTCATAAAATTGAGAGAGGAAGGGCCTATTTACTATTAAAAATTTCCACTGTCTGCCTCTGATCTCTTTGATCGCTAGAAGTGAGAGATGAACATGTGATTGTTTCAGGCCCTTGGACTGGAGCAAGGATTTCTTCTGGCAATATAAATTAAAATTTTGCAATGGGAGTGGTACACAGGATATACTGTCCCTTGCCAAGTAGGCCTGGGTTCCAGATGCTGCACCCACTATCTAGAGGAAAGGACATTACTTTTTGCGCACACATGGTGTTTGGTGATGTTGATTTTACTGTAGACACCGTTGCCAATCTCTTTTCATTCTTGCCTTAACAGGGTCTGATTTTTCATCCTTCATATATCTTTTCTGTTTAAACCTGCCATAGTGTAAATGTTTCTTTTATTTGTAATAAGTTGCAGTTTACCCGAAGTTTAACTAAACATTAGGGATTTTCATCTCTGCTTATGCTAAAGACAATATTGGCTCTTCCTTGCAAAATCTGTGTTGAAATTCCAGTGAAGGGAAGGATGGGCAACATGGAGAAGTGAAAGTTCAATTGGGGAATTGGTAATGTAGATTGTGAGTGAGGCAGGCAGTAGAGGAATAACCCATTTTTGGTTTTGTCCACTTTCCTTACTTTCTTTTCTTTTCTTTTTTTTTTTTTTTTTTTTTTTTGTGGGTACCAGGGGTTGACCTCAGGACCTCGCGCGCGAGCAGGAGCCCATGCCGCTGAGCGATATCACCAGCCCTTTTTTCATATGTGGATACCAGGAGTCGAACTTGGGACCTTGCACTTGCCAAGGAGGTGCTTATGCCACTGAGCCATCTCACCGGCCCTTTCCTTCCTTTCTTAACTAGTTGCCTCATTATTTCTCTTCTACTGTCAAAATCCTATTTGCAGGAAAAGGAGAAGACTGGTACAAAGGGGCCATAAAAGAAAGCAATGGTAGACAGCAAAGGGAAGTGAGCGCTACTTGTATCACTGGGGAATAAAACAAGTCATTATGGCTATTCCCTGTCATAGACAATGTACCTGCCCTGGGTAGATATAAGAAAAGAACTGTGTGTAGAGCAAAAGTACATCTAAAGCCCATGAGAGGTCATCTGAAGACCAGTGGAAAAAAATATGTATTTTTACTAAAAAATGTTATCATTATCATGATTATTTGTCAATAGACTGAAATCTAGTTTAACTCTTCCTATTCAAACATAGATGTTTCACATAATCTCTCTTAGTTCCAGATGGTTCCTTAGTTCCTCTACTGTTTCTAGTGAATAGGACTGGAACAAGGGTCCCTCGAATACGAATACACATTATGTTTCCATGTTTCTCTCCTCCTTGAAATACCATGTTTTGATATTTCAATCATCCTTATTGTGCAAGAGATTTTGGACAAAATTTTTAGTGTATAAATCTAGTTTGGGTAAGTTTAAAACCAACTCTTACCCAAAATGTCACCGGTTTGCCAAATCTGCACTGAATTAACACACACATGTAATTGTTGTAAATCCATGTGCCTGCTAATAAACCACTTGAGGACAAATGTATTCTTCTGCAAAGAAGCACTTGTGAAATATTTAATGAAATAAACATGAAGCACAGCAGGCTAACAAAAAGAAACAAAAAAAGGACACATCAAATAATTTCATTTATACTTTATCTTAATCAAAGCCACATATCGATACAATTATAAATAGTATTTTAATGCCAAAATACTGTTTTTAAAATTAATTTTATTGATATATTTTAGATATACATAATGATCACATTCATCATATGGAATTTGTACTTGTACATACTATATCTTGATTCTTCTTTTTTTCCCCATTTCCCTCCCCTCCTTTCAACCCCTCTTTGCCTCCTTATTTAGAAAAGCTTTGTTTCCTTCTATTCTCTATTTTTTTCCTTTTCCTTTCCTTCCTTTCCCCTTCCACCCTCCCTAGCTTCCCTTCCCATTTGAACATTTTCTTCCTATTTCACAATATCTATTATACATTTTGGTCCAAAATACTAAGTTTGATTTTAAAATTTTTGAAAAAACGATATTCATGAACATTGATCTAATGAATTTCCACTTAAAAATACAAACTTAGGGACTTTTCTTAGAAATTTTTTCTTTTCTTCAGTTGTGTAGGATAACAAGAAATAAGTGTAGTCGCAGAAAGTGTTCAGATGCATTCCTTTGTAGTAGGGATTTTAACAATATGCATAAATATGTAAAAGGCATTGCCTGTGGTTTTTAGACTGAAATATGTGTAAGGTTGGGGTGCACACACTGCTGAAGTTCTGAATGGTGAAGAGACAGATCTTTAGGGGTATCATCTACTTTATCCAACTAAGATTAAAGTGTGGAAATAATAATTTGTTTTCATGAATCAATACTAATGTTAGCTTCGAGAAATTGAGAATGAAAAAGAAAATGCTTACATTTTTTTAAAGTTAGAAGAAATCCTTGATCCAATTGATTAAGAAAAGGTGTGAAGGGTTAGCACTGTTAAAACATTGGGAAGATTTTATTATCATATTTGTTTTATCATAAACTCTAAGTGCTACCTTATGTAGGGATGGTAAACCCAGAATCAAAGCACGTTTAGAATGAGAAAAGTGAGATTAGTCTTTAAAGTTATCTTTGGAATTATTTCAGGTGATTAATTACCTGTGTGGTTATATCTGACCAAACTCTCTGCATCTGTCTGAGGAAAACTCTCTGGATCTGTTCTCAGGAAAATGGTATTACCTTCAAACCTAACATCACTAAACACTGGGTAGCGCAGGAAGATGAATCATATGTTTCAGAAGCTTATGCTATTCTAGAGAGCGTTACTCTTCATCAATATTATCTCACTTAATATCCACAGTAGCCTTTAGTAAAGCAGTACACAAAGTGGATGCGTTACTTTATTACAGCACAAGGCCAAGGGAAACTCTCGAGCCTGTGCTGAGATCAATTCTACTTTTTGATATGAGAAAATTAAAATAAACTCATTTTAAATATCATTTGCACTAGGAAGATTATCTGACTCTCCCAAGCAACCCAAAAATTCTTTTCTTTTGCCGTTCAATACATTTTGTTCATTTTGTAAGTTGTCATACTGGTTGCTCCATTTTGACCATTCATAGGTATACATGTAGGTCAAAATGTTAAATTATGCATTTTATATATGTACAGCTTTTATAGTATAAATCATATTTCATACTCCAATAAAATTGTTTAAAAATAGGACATTCACAGGAAATTTAATAGCCAGAACAATGCTTAAATTTTATTAACAATATTTCTTACTATGAGATTTTTGATGTGAAAAATACACATACATGGATATACTATATATGCTAATTCTGAATAATTTACATTGTCATGTGATTCAATTTAACAAACATAATTGTCCATTTTTAATCTAGTGAATAAACATAAAATTTTTGCAAAATCTTCTGTAACCCAAATCTGCATAGCAACTAAGCAGTTCACAAGAGCATTTTGGAAAATAATCTAGTTTTGCCAATAATAGAAAAGGACAATTGCTGAATGAAGGAGGACAGTACAAAGATAGATAAGCCTCAGTTTGATACTTTAAATAAATATTAAAAATTAGTAATAAAACACAAATAATCAATTTGTATATTCTGACCCTTTTATTCTATCATCCAAAACATACTGAACCTGTTTTATGACCGTAAATGCACTCTCAAATATGTGAGAGGCTTTAAGGAAAATAAACCTTCCCAAGATTTGTCAATCACTTCCTCATTCTGTCTCCATAATGAAGTTCAAGAAGCTACAGATTTACCCTGTTATGAGGAAATATTTCAAAAACTATGTTGTTCTATTTTGCTAAATGTGGTTCCTGCTGCCTCCTATACCTTTTCCTGGCCCACCTTCTGACCTTGTCTATGTATTTCCCTCCTGCTTTATTTGCAAGTGGCATGGCTGATTCTTAAACTATCTGTTTGCCGGGTGTTGTTCCTCCAGTTAAATCTGCTGTTTCCTTGCCTTTAGTGGCAGTGCTGCCTAATTTTACTTGTGTTCTACTTGTTTCAGTAGATGAAGACCTCTAGGAGATCCCAGGATAAGTCTGATAATTTGTAAGCAATAGAGGGAGATGCTAAAGTACAACTACAGCATTAAAAAATTCCCAATATTTCACCAAATTATCTTTTAACACGTTACATTGTGATGAATCTGTCATTTGTCAAGTGATCTTTGGCACATTAGTAATTTAAGGAGCAATCAGGCATTAGAGCAAGTGAGAGATGACCAGCTGATGAGCTTGAAGGACTGGGATGTGCCAACTTACATATGTCAGGGCCCACTACAGATCAAGTGGAGAAGCCCATGAATAAAGCCAGTGATTTTCTCTCTCTTGTAGGCTTAAGATTCTTAAAGTATCAGGCAATGTGGATCCGCAGTCTTCCAGTATATGATTTTTACTAAAGAAGGGTAGGCTGAAGCCCTTGGTGCTTTATTAATTAAAAGAAGCCAAAAATTATAATATGTTTGAGGTTGACCCTAATCCTTCCTGTTCTACCTGATATTGCAACTGTCCATTGTGGTTATGTGAGAAGAGGTTTTTTTTTGCACAAGATATTTACTGTTAGTAATGAGGTTGATGAAGAGAAAAGGGCAGCTAGGTAGAATTTTATGGGATAGTGATAGGAGGGAATGATGAGGCTATGGATCAAAATTGGGGAGAAGGGAAAAGTTTCAGACAGAAGTTTTCCTAGTATATTGGCATATTAGTTTGGATGGTAAGTATTAGCCATGGGAAGTCTTACTTGTTTAATGACAGGCCAAAACTGAATGATTATAGAGAGATAAGATTTATGGCTTATGCCTGTCAAGGTGTTCTAGTATGTATGGACATGAAGCATACATGGCTGCTGGTCATGATGGTGTGGCTTTGATTTAACTGCTTTAGGCCCTTAGATTGTCAAGTGGCACCTCCAAATCCTGGGCACATGCTGCTTTTGGAATAGTCATAAAGCAGTAAGATAAATAAAAGCTAGCATAATGAAGCATGGATACTGATTAAATGCTTAGAATTACAGTATGGCAATTTTGTCCCACAGAAGTGAGAGGTTAAATAATATGACACTGGGGGTACCCTCAGCTTATAGTGTTCACTGCATTTGTTACTAGTTTGGAATCAGGTATTATGTAGAACAATATATCAGTACTATACCTGGCATTTTTGAAAGGGCCCCACTAAGGGAAGAATATAAATTATATTCTTTAGTCCTATATCTTGTGGTCTTGAAACAAGACAGGAAGAACTGAATGCACAGATCTAAGTATGATCCCTGTCAGGGAGTGGATTAAGCTCTCTTGTCTAATTTGAGTGAGAAGATCAAAATGCAGGTACACTGAGAACAGAGCCTGGGGTGTGAGGGGCTAACACCAGGTACAGAAAGCTATTTTACCCACTTGGTCTAAATAAATAAGCTCTATACAGTAGGTCATTATGGCAAGTGGGTATTGCCAAACAATCCTGAAGTTCAGATTCTGTACGTTTGATATCACTTGTGATTCTCCAGTATTATTTTAGGGCATAAACAGAGTGCCAGACATAAGCCACCACAGTGAGACAGGACTTCATTGGTTAATATTCCCTCTGGAGACCTGTCAAAGATGGTCCTGAGTTTCATGGGCCACTCCTATATTTAACTTGTGTGTCTTAGGCATTTTCCTCATCCCTGAGACAAAATATCCTACACCTGCAAGTTAAAGGAGGAGAGGTTTATTTTGGGTCACAATTTCAGAAGGTTCAGTCCATGGCTGGGCAAGCTTTAATGAGGAAACAGCATGGTGGAAGGGTCTGGGCAGAGGAAAGCTGCTTACATCGTGGCAGCCATTGTTATGGTTCAGATCTGGAATGTCCCTGCAAAGCTTACTATTTTTAGAGTTGAGGCTTTTAGAAGGTGATTAGATTATGGGGGCACTGTGCTCATCAGCAGATTGATTCACTGATGAGTTCCTGAGTGTGTTGTTAGGATGTGGGGCCTAGTCATAAAAGATGGCTCATTTAGCATGTGACCTGGAGGGGTGTATCTCTCTCTCTGGCTCCTCTTTTTGTTCTTCTTCCTGACTGCCATGATGTGAGGAGTTTTTTGTTTTTTGGTTCTTTTTTAAATCTGCTATGCCCCCTCTATAATGTGATTTCTGCCTCGGAGCCAGATAACTGTGAACTGAAACATGTGCCAAAATAAACCTCTCCTGTAAGCTGTGAGTGTTGAATATTGTGTCTTAGCAAGGAAAATGTAACTAAGATAGAGTTGGGTGCCAGGAGAAGTGGAATCATTGCTATGGCTGTACTTGAACGTGTGGTTTAGAGGCCTTTGGAGCTGGTTTGGAGTTGGAGTATGGAAAGATTTGGAGATGCCTTCTACAGGAGCCCCAGAATGCTGTAAGCTGAGCATATGGGAAATTCTGGTTGGAGCTCAGAAGACCAGAGTACTGATAGAAATGCAGATGGAAACGTGCAGATTCAGATGGTTTCAGTTGGGAAGAAGGACTACATTGGCAGTTGGTATAAAGGTCACATGTTTTAAACTCCAGCAGAAAACTTGTCTATATTTCGCCCAGGTTCTGAGACTTTGTGGGAGACTGAGATTAAGGGCAGATCTGACAGTGGAAATTTAGAAAAAGCCCAATGTTTGGGATGTGGCAGGAGTAGTGTTGGTGGCTTTCATCCAGGTTTATAGTGAGAAAAAGGAGCACACAACAGTTTAAAAAGTTTCCAGTTTTGCCATAAAAGAAGAACCTGCAAAGTTGAAGCACAGGAGAAGATGATTGCAAAAAAGATTAATATTTAAAAGAAGCCAGGAACTTTGCCTCATAAAATAGGAAAGATATCATGAGGGCATCTCAGGAATCACCAAAACTCTACATTTGGCAAGCCAAAGGGTGCATAAGTCAAATACTTTGCTTTGAGAAGGGAGCTACAGGACCCCCTTCTTGAGAAGGACTGCCTAAGGAATGCAGTCATTCAGTCATGCAGGCATTCAAATGCCACTGCAGCCATGATACGAGGGGGTACAGCTACTGAGAAAGCTAGCAACAAACCTTGTTTTATGGGTATGCAGAATGCAAGGGCTCTAGGGTCTGGGAGGCTTTCACATACAATCAGAAGGAGTACTAGGAAGCCAGGCAGTGTGCCCCAGGAAGGCAGAGTGTAAAGCTGTGACAGAGAAGATGAAAGGGCAGCAGAGACTTCAGAAAGTTGGAGAAGCAAGAAATGTGGAATATCTGAGAAAAACTGAAGGTAGTGAGCAAAGCTACTATGAGGAAGGCTATGATGGCTGCAACTGGCAATGCTGCAGGGTTAGAGCAGCCCAAGCCATATAGAGCTAACATTTTGTCACTGCTTGCCCTGGGTGCTGAACATGGAATGACAGGATTTAATGTTTGCCCTGCTAGGTTTTAGTCTTGCTCTGGTCTCATTCCTTTCTATCTGCCTATTTCTTCTTTTTGGAATAGGAATGTTTACTCTGTGCCATTGTGTAGAGGCAATGTGTAACTTTCTTTTTGACTTTTATAGGCGCTTACTGCTAAGTTTGCTTTGAGCCTTAGAGGAGATTTTGGACTTGGATTTTTCGGCAATGCTGAAAGTATTAAAAATTTGGTAACTCTTAGAGATGAACCAAATTAATTTTGCATAAAGATATGCACGTGAGTCTTTTGGGAACCAGGGACACAATGATATGGTTTATATCTAGAATGTACCCAAAAGTCTCTTTTGTTCAGGCAGGGCTTTTTAAGGTGACTGAATCATGGCAGCACTGTGCTCTTCTGTAGTGTTGTGTCTCAGTGATGATGAAAGTGACTAATAGAGCCAGAAAGCTGAGAGACCAAAAGGAAAAGGCAAAAAGTAAAATACATTCTTTGAGGTCAAGCCCCCAGTGATGTACATCTAACTAGGCCCCCCTTCTAACAGCAAATCAGCTATGAGTTCATCAGCAGACTAATCCACCAAAGAGTCAGTGACCCCATGATTCAACCATGCTCCAAAAGTCCTGGCTATAAGTACACAACATTTTGGGGAAGAATTCCACATCCAAACCACAACATTCTACCCATGTCCTCCAAAAGACTTATGTGCATCTCTTTATGCAAATTGCACTTACTCCATCTCTAAGATTTGCCCAAGTCTTAAACAGTTTCAGCATTGCTAAAAGGTTCAAGTCCAAAGTCTCCTCTAAAATTTAAGGTAAACTCTTAGCCATGAGTTCCAGTAAATATCAAAAAGAAAGTTAAACACTACTGACAAACAATGGCACAAATATTTCTATTCCAAAAGTGAGGAATAGAGGAATATAAAGGAATGGAAATAAGCAAGACCAAAACCCAGCAGGGCCAATATTAAATCCTGTAGCTCTGTGTCCAGCACCAGGAGCAAGTTGTGGTGAGATGTGAGCTCCAAGGGCTTGGGAGGCCTGCCTGTATAGCATACCAGTTGCAAGCCACATGGTTTCTCTTTTGGGGCAGGCAGCTCCTCTCACTTCTTGAAGCCTTCCTCAGCACATATTCCATGCTCCTGGCATCTCTGACTTCCTATGGTCTGCACTGCACTTTCAGCTTCACTGTTACAGCTTTGTGCAGTGCCATATCAGGGGCACATTGACTAACTTCCCAGAGCTTCCTGTAAAATCTGGGTAGAGCCTCCCTCTCCTGGAAACTCTTGTATTCGGTATGCCTGGAAAACTAGTACCATGTGGATGATGTGATGGTTTACTCCCACCTTGAGCAGTAGCCAGTCTCCCTTGACTCGTGGCTGCAGAGGCCTCTGAGTCTGTGAATGATGGAACCCAGTGAAGTGAATCCCAGAGAGCAAATGTTTAGGTGTACCTTCTCCACAGAGGCCCTCTCTTCTGAAAGTAAAGTCTTAGAAAGGAATTTAATTTTATCTTTTTACAGTTTTGAGCCAGTGAAGGGTAGGATATTGCTGCTTCTTGAGGTATCATTAAGGCATTTTTCCTATTGTCCTAATGAAAAACACCTGGATTATTTTCACTGTTAATCTTTTCAGTAGCAGTTCTTGAACGCCCCAATTATGCAAGTGCTTCCTTTCTGATGAAACTGTATACTTTGTAAATCATTCTGTGGATAAGCCCACTGATGAGTTTACAGGTAAATGTGGTGTTGGGAGGTAAAGCCTGGTCAGAGAAAGTGGGTCACTGGAGGTGTGGCCTAGAAGAGTATATCTTTTTCCCTCCTCTCTTGATTCTCTCTGCCTTCTGCTGCCATCCCATGAACTGTTTCTACTCTCCTATGCCCCTCTGCCATGGAGCCCTGCCTCGAAATCAGCCTTAACTATGGACTGAAACCTCTGCAAACTGTGAGTCAAAATAAAAGTTTCCTCCTTAGAACTGTGGGTGTCAAGTATTTTGTCTCAGCAATGTGAAAGTAACTAAGACAGATTTTGGAACCAGAGAAGCAGGGTACTTGCTGTGATGCTACCTGACCATGTAGTTCAGAAGCCTTTGGAACTGGTGTGCTAGAGGAATTTGGAAATTTTAGAGATGCTGGCTGTAGAAGCATCTCTAGAATGCTATAAACCAAACCAAGATTCTGGTCAGAGCTCAGAAGAACAGAATAATGACAAAAAGCAGGTGGAAAAGACCAGGCTCAGAAGGTTTATACCTGAGCTGGGAACAAGGACTCCATTGGCATTTGGACTCCTGGACATGTGTGCAATGTGCTGTGGTGAAAAGTTTGTCTATATTTTGCTCTTGCCATGAGGCTTTCAGGGAGCCTGAGATTAAAAGCAGCAGACTAATTAATCTGGCTGAGAAAATTTCAAGACAAGCTAATGTTGAGCTGGTGGCATGAGTACTGTTATAAGTTTTAACCCACTCTACCTTGAGAGTCAAGAGCGAAAGCACAGCTGAAAGATTTAAAAAGTTTTGAGTTTGGCCAGAAAGGAAACTCCAATAAAATTGGAGCCTGCAAAGATGGAGTAGAGGAGAGCTTGGTTGCTAAAAAGACTAGCATTAAAAAGAAGGCAAATACTATGAATCTGGACTATACAAAAGATGCCTGAAAAGTATGGAGTAATCCAAAAGACTCCACTATTATTACGATCAAGGGTGGAAAAGTGAAAAAACTGCTTTTGAGAAGAGAGCCCCAGGGCACCAGGTTCCAGAATGGCAACAGCCCAGGAAATAGAAACTGATTTGCCAGGTTTCAGTTCACTATTATCAGGTACCCAGAGGCCTCTGCAACCACCAGCAAGATGCAAAAGGGTTTAACTACTGCTTAAGCTAGTGACAGACTTTGGTATCATCTATGTGGGGCTGATTTTATGTGCATAAAGAATACAAGAGTTATGGGGTCAGGAAGACTTTCATCCAGATTTCAGAAGAAGGCCTGGAAGGTCAGGCAGTTTGTTCCTGAGGGGGCAGTGTGCAAAGCTGTGAGAGTGAAGCCAAAAGTGCAGTGGAGACTCCAGGATGTTGGAAAAGCTAGGAATGTGGAATGTCTGAGAAATACTGCCAGGAGTGAGCAATCCCAAGACAAGAGAGAAGCCAGGAGGGCTATAACCACCAGCAGTGCCATAGGGGGACCCCCCTCTGAAGGCCTTTTGAGTTCACATTTCACCACAACATCAGGGCATCAGGTAGCAGAGATACCAAAGGGAGTAGCTAGGGAGAAAGATGTACCCTTCCAGATCAAGCACTTTGACCACATTTTACCAGAACCACCTCCTCTTAGCAAGTTAGCTATGACCTTTTCACTGGACTAACCTGCCAACCAGTAGCACACTCCCATAATCCAACCACACCAAAAATCCTGTCTCTGAGATAATGAGAGTTTTGGGGGACATTTCAGATCCATGGCACACTATGCTTTGTTGAGGTTCTTTTTTCATGTTACTGCTGGAAGGTATGTGTCCTTTGTTCCTTTTAGAGAATAGTGCCAGTCAACAAATATGTTTATCCTGGCTCTCTTTGTGGACCCAAGCCACAGAATCTAGTGTTGATTTTGTTTCTGTGGTTTCAAAGGAATATCAGACTTTCTCCGCTTGTTTATGGGTATCTTCCTTTGGTAAAAGAATGCATTATTAAATATGTATTTCTATTCACAACATTTCCACATTAAAAAACATCCATTTAGGCATTTTGAAAACTATCATTGAGTTCAGAAGCCAATTGTGCAGAGATGACAAATTTTTCCTTCTGGCAAATATCCAACATTTCTTGTCTGAGATCTTTAAATGTTTATTTGATATTATATTATGCAGCTTATGGACATCATTGATTCAATGATCCAACATTTTGTATGTACTTTCTGTAGCGAAGCAACACGCACATTTTCAAATTAGTTTGGAGAACAATACCTCTTTGAAGTGTGTGGCCTGGCTTTTCAGGCCATGTTGTTGCCAGATCTCTCATCTCTGTAAAGATCTGTTTGTTTAGTTTACATTTTGCTTTAAATTTGTCTTTCTATGTTGCTATACTATACATGTATGAGATTACATATTGCAAAAAGGATACAAATATGGAAATTTAATTATACAGTTTCATGTCAAATAAAATAAAATTTACCTTTTATAAGCAAGAAATATTTTAACTACTTAACAGTTCATCCCAAGCATCACTTGGGCAGCATTTGTTTACGTACTGATATTCTCAAGGGTCACTTGGGCAGCTGTCATTTCAACCAGTCAATTCTCATTTGTGTGAGATATACTCCTATGTCTATTTGTTTCATATCACTGTTTTTGCATATTTTTTTATTTAGAGCATTGTATTTCTAATAAAATCTAATAATAAATTCTGTTTTTTTAACTAATTCACATTTATTTTATTTGTGAAAAATAACCTATAATTTTATGCTATAATGTATAAAAACTCTTATCATGAGTACATTAGATATAATTTTTATACTTGTCCAGAATACAGTGATATTCTTTCAAAACACAAAACAGGCACATTTGGAGCACTGAGACTGAATAGGAAGGAAGTGCCAAAAAGATTTACAAAAAAAAAAAAAAAAAAAGGGAGAAATGTTAGCATATCTGAGAGGAAAGGTCTGTGTTAGGAAATGGAGACACAAAAAAGACATTTCCTTATTGTCAATTATTCATAATACAGAATTGATAGAACGAGAAAGAAAAAATGAAACTAAAAAATTTCAATAGTGGTCAATAATTATAATAATTCTATGGGTGGTGTTGGTAGAGTTGACCAACATCCTCTAATCAAAAAGCAAGGAAAAATACTATTATAAAATATTTATGAATCTTCTGTGCCAAACAATATGGAACTCATTTGTTATTTATTCAAAATAAGGGGGTTCTATGTTGGACTTCTAGGAAGAAGGCAGAGTGGTGAGCAGCAGAGAAAGAGCCTCTCTGAGATTTGGTATCCAGACGCTGGAACATAGCAAGAGGAGGAATAGAAAAGGGAGGGAAGTAGATTCCCAGGACATGGGAAGGATCTGAAGCTCGCGTTGAAGCCCATAGGGAAAGTGAAGAGAGAAGTTTCAGTGAAGAAGGAGGAGGTGGCAGGTGGGACTTTCTCCCTGAGCTCTGACTCAAGACATGGGAGCGGCCACTTGAGCCTGCAGATGCACAGTGAGTACTGGAGACCCCGAGGCCTCCACAGAGAGACACACCAGTGGAATGGAGTGGTGGATGTGGCAAACTGCAGTGCCTGGTGAGTTGTTCTGGTTCAGATGTTCTTTGGGAGAAGGCAATTGGCCAGGAGCCATCTTGGAGAGGGGGCAACTGAGCTTGGAACTCAGAGGAACTGCTAGCTTCATCTTGTAGCTCCAAGCTAAGTTCAAGCCTGCAGAAGGTGCATGGACTGATACAGGCTGAATGGGTGTGGTTCCAGTCTCACAGCCAGAAATGAGCCTGAACGTCACTGGAAATAAAGTTGCATGCTAACTGGGATTATCCACTGCCTCACCATAAAGCTACTGCTGGCTTGCTGGGATTAATCAACATGGGTCTGTACTTTGTCCACTTTGTCTACCAGTGACAGCAGAGATACACCTGGAAGTGGACATTTTTTTCTTCTTTTTTTTTTTTTCTTTTCTTTTTTTTCTTTTTGGTCTTTCTTTTTGTTTTGTTTTTCTTCATTGTTTGTTCTTGCCTTTATATGAGGGTGAATATGTTTTTAGTTTTTTTGTTGTTGTCCTGTTCTGTTCTGTTCTTGTTTTTAGTTCTTCCTTGTCTCATTCCCTCCTGTCTTCTGCACCAGTTTCCCAGAGTTTGTGTGATCCATTTTTGTCCTCCAGCTTTGCTTCTTGTATCTTCCTCTTCTATTTCTCTATTTTTCCCACTAACTCCTTTAAAATTTCTCCCCTAAGGGTAAAATTACCTTATTGAGGGCTTATTTACTGCATACAATTTTCTGGTTTGTTTTAGCTTTTGATATATAATCACAAAAGTAGTTCATAGCACTGGCATATTAATAGTAACCTCAGTTTGCCATTTTCTAGGTTGTATTTGACACTATTATTATTGCTGATTGTACCACTCTAGCCAAAGTGACATAATGGTTCTAACCAGGTGTTCTTCCTGGTATACCAACACTGAGATAGACTAAGGTTCATAACAAATACTGCAGGCCAGTGCCAAAGAACCAAGGGCTGGGCCAAGTAGGCAGCAACTTCTCATCCCCAATAAATCGAAGAGGTAACATCTTGCAGAAGACTCAAAATCCAAAACCCAGCTACACCTGGAAGACACCTCTGAAAAATAATAATTTCCTAAGTGTTCTAAATACTAGCAACAAAGCTACTCACCATAGGCAAATTTGTAAGCATCAACCCAGAAATTAAACTAAAAAAAAATAGAAAATGAGAAGACACTTAAGAAAGATTCAACTCCAGATGTCCAGCTCACCAAAGACAAACCCAGGGGGCATCGAGATGGAGCATACCAAAAGCTACCCACCTGGACTCTCTGAAGTGGTAATGGGAGAAGTGACAAGGCAAATGAATGAAGCTCTAAAAAAAATCAAATCAGAAATAATTTCTCAGATAACTACATATATGATGACCATAATGAAAGACATGATTCGTGAATCTAGAGCAGATATAGGTACAAAATAGAGAAGCTTAGGAAAATGATGGAAACCATGAATGCCCAACATAGGAAAGAAATAGAATCCATAAAACAGATTCAAACAGATATCCAGGAAATTAAAACTTCCACTGAAAGTATACACAACCAAATGAGCCAAAATGAGAACAGAATTTCAGATATAGAAGACAAGATTGAGGTTGGAGATCATGAAAAGGAAGATTTCTTAAAAATAGCAAGGGACCATGAGAAAACAATCCAGTAGGTGCTAGATGATGCAAAGAAGAATAATACAAGGTTGATTGGAGTCAATGAAAAAGCAAGAGATAGCACAAATGACAAAAACAGTGTTCACAGATATCATGGCATAAAACTTCCCTGGCAGGGAAAAAGAATTTGAGATAAGCTAATGAGGCACACAGAACTCCAATAAACCATGATAATAAAAAAATCCATGGCAAGACATATAATAGTCAGAATTCTAGATATTCAACTCAAGAACAGACTATTAAAAGCTGTTAGAGAAAAGAAACAAATCACCTATAAAGGAAAGCCCATCAGAATCACAGCAGACTTGTCAACACAAACCCTCAAGTCAAAGAGAGCTGGGAGTGAAGTGTTTCAAACACTAAAAGAAAATAACCTCCAACCCAGATTGATGTACCCTGCAAAACTATCTTTCAAAATTGATGGAGAAATAAGATACTTCCATGACAAAGAACACCTGAGGAAATTAATGAACACCAAACCACCACTCCAAAAGGTTCTGAAGGACATTCTAGAAAAAGATAACAAGGACTACAGCTCCATGAACCCCAACAGAAGGAATCCACCAGGCAAGGCAAATAAGTAAACAGAGCAGATAAAAAGGAGCCAACAACAGGAAAAGGATGTGAGAAGGATAAATCAATACATACAGTTATAACCATCAATGTCAATGATCTCAGCTCACCAATCAAAAGAAACAGACTGGCAGAATGGATCAAGCAGCAAGATCCAACAATACGCTGCATACAAGAAATACATTTAATTTAAAAAAGAGTTCATAGACTGAAAATCAAAGGATGGAAAACAATACTCCATGTTACAGCAACCGAGAAAAAAGCAAGAGTAGCAATTCTGTTTGCAGACAAGGTGGATTTCAAGCCAAGACTGATTAACAGAGACAAAGGTAACTACACCCTTATAAAGGGAAAAATCCAAGGGAAAAATCCAAGAGGAAGAGATAACTTTTATAAATATATATGCACCAAATACCAGTGCACCCAACTCTATAAGACAAATTTTAACAGACATGAAAATCAAATAAGCACTACTACAATTGTAATGGGGGACCCCAACACCCACTGTCACAAATAGTCAGATCACCTAGACAAAAAAGTCAACAATACAATAGTAGAACTGAACCAAACTTTTCAAGAAATGGACTTAGTAGCTGTCTATAGAGTGTTCCACCCCACAACATCAGAATACACATTCTTCTCAGCTGCACATGGGGTGTTCTCCAACAGAGACCACATACTCGCTCATAGAACATGCTTAAGTAAATGCAAAGGAATTGAAATTATCCCATGCATATTATCAGAATAGTGTAATGAAATTGGAAATCAATGGCAAAAGAACCATAAAAACTTCAGAAACACATGGAAATTAAATAATACCATCCTGAACAACCAATGGGTCACAGCTGAAATTAAAGAAGAAATTAAACAGTTTCTTCCTTTAAATGATAATGCCAATACAGCATACTGGAACTTATGGAATACAGCAAAAGCAGTCCTATGAAGGAAATTTATAGCGGTGAATTCCCATATTAGGAAAACAGAGCAAGCTCAAATAAACAACTTAATGTTGAACCTCAAGATTCTACAAAAAAAAGAGCAAGTCAAGCCCAAAGGTTGTATAAGGGAGGAAATTATTAAGATCAGAGCAGAAATTAATGCAATAGAGACTAAGAAAACAATACAAAGGATCAATGAATCAAGTGGTTCTTTAAAAGATTAAATAAAATTGACAAACCCTTAGCCAACCTTATCAAACAAAGGAAAGACTCAAATCCAAGCAATTAGGAATTAAAAGGGTGAAGTCAAAACAGATCTTGCAAAAATCCAGAAGATCATCTATACATACTTTAAGTACTTGTATTCTAATAAGATGGAAAGTTCAGAAGAAATGGAGATTCCTAGATACATATGAATTACCAAAGCTGAATCAAGAAGATATAAAAATGCTAATGGAGTATTACTCAGCTATAAAGAAGGATAAATTCAAGGTTTTACAGGTAAATAGATACAACTTGAGACCATACTCATAAACTCGCATGTGTAAACAATGTATTGTCTCCCTAGTGTAAAAAAGTGAAAGAGTAAATAAGATCCAAAATGTACAATATACAATGAAAGCAGTCCTAAGAGGGAAGTTTATAGCATTAAATACCTATATCAGGAAAACAGAGCAAGCACAAATAAACAACCTAACGGTGAACCTCAAACTTCTAGAAAAAGAAGAGCAGGCTAAGCCAAAAGCTCATACAAGGGAGGAAATTATAAAGATCAGAGCAGAAATTAACGTATTGGAGACTGAAAAAACAATACAAAGAATCAACGAATCAAAGAGTTGGTTCTTTGAAAGATTAAATAGAATCGACAAGCCCTTATCCAACCTTATTAAAAAAAGGAAAGAAAGTACTCAAATCCACGCAATTAAGAAGGAAAAGGGTGATATCACAATGGACCCTGCAGAAATCCAGAAGATCATCTACACCTACTCTGAAAACTTGTATTCTAATAAGATGGAAAATGCAGAAGAAATAGACAGATTCCTAAATACATATGAATTACCAAAGCTCAATCAAGTAGATATGAAAATCCTAAAGAAACCAATAACAATCAATGAAATCAAAGATGTAATTAAAAACCTCTCAACGAAGAAAAGCCCAGGCCCAGATGGATTCACTGCTGAATTCTACAAGAAATTTAGAGAAGACCTAACACCACTACTTCTCAAACTCTTTAATGAAGTTGAAAGGGAAGCAATACTCCCAAATTCATTCCTGGAAGCAAGCATTACCCTGATAACAAAACCAGAGAAGGACCCAATTAAGAAAGACAACTATAGACCAATCTCCCTAATGAACATAGATGCAAAAATCCTCAATAAGATACTGGCAAACAGAATGCAGCAAATAATCAAGAAGATTATACACCATGACCAAGTTGGATTCATCCCAGGGATGCAGGGATGGTTCAATATACGTAAATCAATAAATGTAATACACCATATTAACAGAACCAAAGACAAAAATCATATGATCATCTCAGTAGATGCAGAAAGAGCTTTTGACAAAGTCCAGCACCCATTCATGATAAAAACCCTACAGAAAATTGGAATAGATGGTCTTTATCTCAGTCTGATAAAAGCTATCTATGACAAACCAACAGCCAGTATCATACTAAATGGACAAAAACTGAAAGCCTTCTCTCTAAAATCAGGAAGAAGACAAGCATGTCCACTGTCGCCACTCTTATTCAACATAGTCCTGGAAGCTTTAGCCAGAGCAATTAGACAAGAGAAAGAAATAAAAGGAATAATGATTGGAAAGGAAGAAGTTAAATTATCATTATTTGCAGACAACATGATACTCTACGTAGAAGACCCCAAAAATGCCACTAAAAAATTGCTAGGTTTAATAAGCAAATTCAGTAGTGTAGCTGGATAGAAAGCCAACACTCAAAAATCAATAGCCTTCCTGTACACAAATAACAAACTCACTGAAAGAGAAATTAGGGAAACAACACCTTTCACAATAACATCCAAAAAAATGAAATACCTAGGAATCAACCTCACAAAGGAGGTAAAAGACCTCCTACTGAAAACTACAGTACTCTGAAAAAGGAGATTGAAGAGGATATCAGAAAAAGAAACCCTTGCTCTTGGGTTGGAAGAACCAACATAGTGAAAATGGCCATACTTCCAAAATTGTTATACAGATTTAATGCAATTCCGATCAAAATTCCAACAGTATTTCTCACAGAACTAGAGAAAACAATCCTAAAATTCATCTGGAACCAGAAGAGACCTAGAATAGCAAATTCTGGGCAACAAAACAAGGCAGGGGGAATCACAATCCCTGATTTGAAATTATACTATAAAGCTACTGTGATAAAAACAGTGTGGTATTGGCAAAAAAACACACCTGAAGATCAATGGAACAGATTAGAAGATGCGGAAACAACTCCACACATACTAAGCCACCTTATCTTTGACAAAGGTGCCAAACACATTCACCAGAAGAAAGATAGCCTCTTTAATAAATGGTGCTGGAAAAATTGACTCTACACATGCCGAAGATTAAAATTAGACCCATATCTCTCACGGTGCACTAAACTAAATTCAAAATGGATCAAAGATCTAAATATTAAAACAGAAACACTAACTCTCTTGGAAAATAGAATAGGTAAAACTCTTGAAGACATTGGTGTAGGCAAAGACTTTATGAATAAAAACCCAATAGCACAGGAAGTATCACAAAGAATCAACAACTGGGATCTCATCTTATTAAAAAGCTTTTGCACAGCAAGAGAAACCACCAACAGAGTGAAGAGACAACCCACAACATGGGAAAAAATGTTTGCCAGCTGTTCCTCAGACAAGGATTACTATCGAGAACATACAAAGAACTCAAAAAAATCAGACCTCCCAAATTTAAAGACCCAACCCAAAAATGGGCATCTGAGATGAATACACATTTCTCAGATGAAGAAATACAAATGGCAAATAAATATACAAAAAAAAAAATCCAACATTACTAGTCATTCAAGAGATGCAAATTAAAACAACACCAAAATTCCATCTCACCCCAGAAAGAATGGCTATTATCAAGAAATCAACCACTAATAAATCCTGGAGGGGCTGTGGGGAAAAAGGAACCCTTCTCCACTGTTGGTGGGAGTGTCGACTGGTGCAGCCACTGTGGAAATCCGTGTGGAGATTCCTCAAAAAACTAAGATTGGAGGAGGTCCCATTTGACCCAGCTATTCCCCTTCTGGGTATCTTCGCAGAAGAATTAAAAACATCGTACCACAGCGATATATGTGCACCCATGTTTACAGCAACACAATTTGCAATAGCTAGATCGTGGAAACAACCCAAATGCCGATTATCCGAGGAATGGATAAAAAAGATGTGGTATTTTTATACAGTGGAGTACTACTCAGCCATAAAGAAAGATAAACTGGAAACTTTTATAGGTAAATGGATGCAACTCGAGAAAATACTCACAAGCCAAATAAACCAGACGCACATTTGTAAACATCGTATTGTCTCCCTAGTATGAAAATGCAATTGCACTGTGACTATTCCATTCCTTAGTCTTCTATTTTTACCTAGCTTTTACATGGCGTAATCTCATACTGAGTAATGTTTTTCTCCAAAAGATATTTGTACATTCTCTAATTCTTGAGTTTGTTAATACATGAGAATGTTTACTTGTTGTCTTAAAAAAATAAATTAATTAATTAAGAAAAACAAAAAAACCCAAAATGTACAATAGATATTGTGAAAGTGAAAGGGGAATAAACTGTTCAAAAGGAAAGAATAACTGGGATGGGGAAAGGAGAAGTGAAAAAAGGGAAAAGAATATATATATATGATATATATTCATATATATATATGGTAGATAATATGAACAGTTTGTATGGGCATACCTTGGGTATACTGTTGGTTTGATTCTATACCCCTGCAATAAACTGTGTATTACAATATGGTGTCTCACACAAATGTTTTTATTTCCCAGTGCATACAAAAGTTATTCTTACACTATCAAATTTATAGTATAATTATCTTGTAAAAAGCCAATTTGCATACCTTAAATTAAAAATAATTTATTGATAACAAATTCTAAAGGTCATCTAATCCGTTAGTGAGTTGCGGTCTTTTCCTGTTGGAAGGTCTTGCTTCAGTGTTGAGGGCTGCTGACTGGTCATGCTAGTATTTGATGAAGAAAGTTCTGTGACATTTTCTTAAAATAAGACAAGAGAGAAGTTTGTTTATTTATTGATTATTCCTTTTACAAAAAAGATTTCTCTAGCATATAATGATGTTTGACAACATTTTACTCACAGTAGAATTTCTTTTAAATATGTAGCCAATCCTCTCAAACTCTAATTTTTTTTATATAAATACTTCATCATCATTTAAATAAAGTTCAAAACAACTTCATTGGGAGTAGATTCCATACTAAGACACCATTTCCTTTAAACATCCATAAGCAGCAACTCCATCTACTAAAATTTTGTCATGAAATTGCAGAGGTTTAGTCACATCTTCAGGCTTCATTTCTAATTCGAGTTCTCTTGCTATTTCTACCATATTTATAGTTACTTCCTGCCATGGATTCTTGAACTTCTCAAAGTCATCCATGAGAGTTGGAATCAACTGCTTTCCAAATTCACATTAATATTAATATTTTGACCTTCTGTCAATCATGAATGCATTTAGAATGTGAATAGTTTTCAGAAGGTTTTCAATTTACTTTGCCCAGATACAAAGGAGATACCACTATCTATGGTAGCTATACCCTTATAAAAGGTATTTCTTAGTAAGACTTGAACATTGAAATTACTCCTTGATTTCTGAGGCTACAGAGTGGATTTGTGTTAGCAAACATCCAACCCATATTAGTCTCATTGTAGAGCTCCATTAGGTGACCAGATGCACTGTGAAAGAGCAGTGATATTTTGGAAGGATTCTAGATCTCAACAATGGACCTAAAAAGTTAATAAATCATGATATAAACAGATGAGCTGTCATTGAGGCTTTGCTGTTCCACTTACAGAGCACAGAAGAGTAGAGTTAGTTTCTTGAAGACCATAGGATCTTCAGATGATAAAAGACCATCAGCCTCAACTTTAGGTCAGCAGTTGCATTAACCTATGAGAAGAGAGTCAGCTGGTCCTTTGAAGCTTTAAGCCAGACTTGGCTTCTTCACTATCAAGGTCCTACCTAGATGGCATCTTCTTCCACTATAAGGCTATTTTGTCTTAGGCGAAAATCTACTGCTGCGTGTAGACTTCTGCACTCTCAAGTAATTTTGCTAGCTGGATCTTATGGGATAACATGCTGCAGCTACTACATCAGCATTTGGTGCTTCACGTTGAATTTCTACTTTATGGAGGTGGTTTCTTTCCTTTAACCTCACGAACAATTCTCTGATACTTCCAACTTTGCTTCAGGAGCTTTCTTAGCTTTCTCAGCCTTCATAGAATTGAAAACAATTGAGGTCCTGTTTCGGATTAAGCTTCGGTGTAAGGGAATGTTGTAGCTGGCTTACTCTTATATCCGAACCATTAAATGTTTCTCTATATTGGCAATGTCTGTTTCTCTTTCTTGTCATTTGTGTGTTCATCTGGCTATGCTTTCAATTTCCTTTAAATACTTTTCCTTTGCTTCAACGACTTGGCTAACTGATGCAAAAGGCCTGCCTTTCTGCCTATCCCAGCTTTTAGTATGCCTTCCTCACTAAGTTAAATCATTTCTAGCTTTTGACTTAAAGTGAGAGATGAGCAATTCTTCCTTTTGCTTAAACACTTATAGACTATTATAGGGTTATAAATTGGCCCAACTTCAATATCTTGTGACTTAGGGAATAGGGAGGCTCTGAGATGAGGGAGAGAGTTGTGGGAATGGGCAGTTGCTAAAGAAGTCAGAACACATACAATATTTATTAGTTAAGTTTGCCATTTTATTTCCCATTGCTGGAACATAGTTTCTGACACAATTTGAAGGATGAGAGGTTTAATCTGGCTCACAGTTTCAGGGGATTTACTCCATAGTTGACTGACTCCAAGGCAGAAAGATCATGGTGGAGGGGCACGGTGGAGTGAGGCTGCTTAGTTCAGGGCAGTCAGGAAGCAGAGCAGGGCAACAGTGCCAGAGAAGAAGAGGTGGGCTGAGGAACTGATATAGACCCAAAGATCATACTTCCACATCCCACATAGGCACATCCAGGACTGTAGTTTACTAATCCTGTGGGTGGTTCCAAAGCCAATCAAGTTGACACTCTTAACCATCTTATGGTTCCTGGTGCCACAGAACAATTACAACAGTAAAGTCTAAGACCAGCGATTGTACATCACCATAATAGATGCGATCTACTGAAAATATTTGAAATATTGCAGGAATTACCAAAATGTGATACGGGTACACCTGCTGTTGGAAAATGGCATCATTAGACTTGCTTGATTCAAGTCTGTCAACAACCTTCAGTTTGTGAAAGTGCAGTAAATGCAAAGAACAGTAAAGCTGAGTATGATAAAATAAGGTATGTCCATACATATTTTGGGGAATATTCAAGATATTTAGTGAATAATGGTCTTCTTAGAGGCTTCTTTTGTACTTCCCCAAATTACCCTGCCCTGATGGTGATGGGCATGACAGTGGTACAACCAACATGGAAGGAAAACATCTAAAAATTTACAAGTATGTTTATTCTTTGACTCAGTAATCTCATTATGAGGAAGCAACCCTAAGTTTGCACCTGCAAAAATATGTAACATGTCCACAGACTCATGAATTGTGACATTAGTTGTAATGGCAAAAGATTGGAAATATGTCTAAATGCCTATCAGTTAGGCCATATAATGTTATATATGATCATGAAGAAAATGAAGACTATCTCTGTATTTATAGACATTAGGACACATTAAGTGGAAAAAGCAAGGTATGGCTCACTAAATACAACGAGCTATGTTTTGTAAAGCAAAAGAAAAAATATAAGTATTTATGTATTTTTTATATGTGCAGAAAGAAATACTGGAAAGATAAGCAAAAAAATGAATAAAAATTTTCACTATAAATGTACAAGTAACAAGGGAGGATGAAAGCTAGGATCTCTAAGTATATCATCTTTGGATATTACTCTAATTTTAAACCAACTATTTTTCATACTTAAAATATAACATTTAGTTTAAAACAAAGCAAAACAATGATTCTTTGTCAATAAAGAAGTTGTTGTTGCACAAATTCCTCACTTGAAGTTGGTTACTGAAGAGAAAGAATGAAGCATTTTTGTTATTTACTTGTGCAAACTTTATTTCAGAATTACCACACAGCTCTTGTCAAAGAGAGGTAGATCTTCTCTGAGAAAAAAAAGATGGTAAAGTAGAAGGGATGGCAGAATTAAGGAATTATTTTTTCATCCCCATGAAATAATTCAGATGAGGATACACTACTGGATGCTTAAATAATTGAGTGAAAGATTGATAGAAACTGCATATTCACAGAGGACCAAAGTACCACTTGCTTGTACGTCTGAGGTAGCATATCATGAGAAGGAAAATATAACCAGATATCATTACCATCCGAAACCAGAAGTAAATTTTTATCACACTTAACAGTGTTATGTTATCTAATTCACAACTAACAGATAATATGTTTATGCTGATGTAACGTAACATAAACACATGATTACATAGGTGATCTATGTAGTATTCTTGCAAAATATTCTTCAACCTAAGCCACTCACATCTTTAGGTCAAATTACCAGTTTATGTGAAATAATGCCACAAAAGAACATGTTAAAGGAACACTGCCAGGAGCGTTTAGACCAGTGCAGAAGGTCGGGGAACTCCATAAGGCCTGTTCTCTTTATCAAGTGAATCTTTGGAAAAGATAAAGAGGTTGTGACAAGGACTATTCTAATTAAAAGAGAACTTATATTTTAGAGCTTGAATTCATTCTTATTTAGACAAACTCTAAAAGACTTTTTGAAAATGATTAAATATGGAACAAGTATTAGATGAAGCATTATCGAATTTCTAATTTATTTGATGCGATTAGGGTATTGTGATTAGGTAGGGAAATGTCCTTTTTAAAGAGTTGCATCATGAAATACTTAGAGGAGTAATTTTAGGTTTGTAATTTACTGAAAATGCCTTAGGAAAAAATAAATGAAACAAATTGGGCATAATGTTAATCATTAAATCTAGATAATGAGTATATGTTGGGGTTGGTCAATATTTTGTTACTTCTACCATTATAATGTCTGAAATTTTTGATTTAATAAAAAGCTAAAAAGTAAAATTGGAATGCAGAAACACAATTGGCATGACTTCCATGCCCATCTTCTCCCTTCCCGATGACCAGGAGAGAACAAGCAGATCCAGAAAAGTGGCCTTGAATCCGTAATAGAAAGCACAAGTTGAAATTGGCAGTCACGCCAGGCCTGGACCACCCACCCACCCACAGAAAAATTATTATAATTAAGTCATTGGAAGAGCATTTACAAAATTAAATGCTGCGAATTTGCAGAATATTCCATCTCATATTAAGTGGGGATATGCGGCACACTGTCCATATCCGAATTCCCGCACACCTCTCACATACCTTTAAGACTAAATTTTAGACTGTTACACCCATGCAAGAACGGCGATTATGGACAATTCACTGTGACATTGGGAGCACTGTTGATTCCTAACACAGGTCACCAAAAAGCTTCTTTGAGTTAGCTTGCTAATTATCAAATAACCTGCCTCCACTTAGCTGGCTCATAAAGTAGAAAAGAAGCTTCCCTGAGGACTCGGTCAAAGGTAAAAAGTTTACATAAACATCTTTTCCAGTTAATTTTATCAACACTGAGGAAAGGGAAATGGTCATAGCTAGAAATATCTGGATATAAGAAAGCTATTTTCAAATGCTATAAATAAAATACTGTGTAAGACATCTTCTTGGCAGAATCTTGACTAGCATAAATTTCTAGGTGGAGTTTGTAATTAGTAGAAAAAATGGTAATTAAATATTTAATTTGTTTGTGAGTTGCTCCTGAGACTATTATTATGGGATCATTTGCTCGATGTCATAAAAATTTTATATTTTAAGAAGTGTTTGATGTGTTAATAGCCCCTAACTCTCTAACAGCATTCCTCATCTTTAATGTTGAGTTTGCTTCATGAGTCTTCTGGTGGAGTAATATTCCGGGCAATTATTGTGCATTAATACAAATACACTTCAGAGTATAGGAAGATTAAGCTTCCCATCAAAACCCAAGTTGGTATCTGACTAAAAATTGAGCAGGACCGTTTGTGGGTGGAATTATGAAGCAGACGAGTGTGCATTCAGCATTCTTATTTTTTTCCTTTGAAATGTGATACTAAAGGAAGATAGCACACTTGTCCCTTGTCTTTGTGGGAGGGCAGGACCTTACTGCTTTGTGAGTCCTTTGCTCCAGGTTGTAAAACTACCTCCTGTCATAAAGATAGGAGAAACTAATTTTCCTTTGAGTAAGACCCATTAGAAAACAGATGGCCTCTGATCCCTCGCCACGATTGTCCATAGGAAGCATCCTACTTCTTTCTATAATGTCCTACCTTGGTACTCTTGCCATTCTGCTGTAGGTGCCAATAGGAAATGCAGCCAAAGCTTTTACACACAAGTGGGAATAGGTCAGCAGTCATTGAAGATCCCAGGTCAGGAGAATTGAGCTGAGCGTTCTCACAGGCTCCGTAGTCCGTATTGTTTACTTCTCTGCGCAGGTTCAGGGAACAACTCCTTCAGGGTTCCTGTGGGCCATTTTTGGAGGGGAAATTTACAAGACCTCCACTTTTAGAGTCATCCAACTCTTTCATGCTCCACCTCTATTCATTTTATCCAGCTATAGTCAAGGTAGTTGGAACTTCTTGGCCCATTGCAGGTACTCATTGTGATGTTTTGCCACATATCATCTTTTGGGGTCATTCTAAATTTCTTGCTTCTTACATGACTTCTTATAATTCAAATGGTAATTGCTGTAGAATTGCATCAGAAAACTTCTGAAAGCAATTTTTTTTTTTTGTGTGGGTACCAGGGGTCGACCTCAGGACCTCGCGTGCCAGGCAGGCACCCGTGCCGCTGAGCGATATCACCAGCCCGAAAACAATTTTTTTTTTTTGAGACAGTGTCTCACTATGTAGTCCAGGCTGGCCTTGGGTTCACTGTGTAGCCCAGGCTGGCCTCAAACTCACGGCGATCCTCCTGCCTCACAACAGCAAAATTCCATGGACATGAGTCGGTGTCCATCGTATGATGTTATTTGATCAGTATTACTTTGATTTACACACTGAATAACTGAAGGGGTTAGAAGTGAACTGGAGAAAAATTCAAGTTGGAATCAGAAAGAGGTTAAGGAAAGCATATATAGATTGAAAATAAACTTCCTTTTTGCACCCATTTGTATTTAGTCGCAACTTTTTTTTCAAACAGTACTATATTAAAGAAAAATTAAAAATTCTACTTTTCTTAAGCAGAAACTGAGTAATATTGCAGTGTGCCAGATCAAATGTCATGCTGATACAAATGCCTAAACTATTTTCATGTACTTCTCTTTGTTTTAGTTAAATGACCGATTTATTCACTTGCAGCTATTGCTGCCTCTCCTTCTTTCTAAAATAAATTAGTTATTATAACTAAAAGGTACATACATTTTACTTAACTGCCTTTAATAATACTGAAAGTGAATGAAAAATTTCGGGACAACACGGGAACCACTCAAGGACTAATATGGCAATGGACACAATAACGTTAAACTTCCCCAAATTTGCATTTATTCATGCTTCCATGGTGAGATTTCAGACATAAAACTGGTTTGAGCCAGTATAAATTTCAGCAACATGTGCTTGTAGTTCTTCCCAATTAATTAAGTTGTCTCTCAAGCATGGTGTCAAATATAATATAAACTCCTTTATATATCTATAATTGTAAAAATCAGTTAAACTCCTTGGGATGGTGTTAAACAGTTAAAGATAAGAAAGCTAGTATAGTACAATGAGTTTTTCATAAAGTTAATTTTACTAATTTTAAAAGTTCGTCCTTTATTATAGTGGTACTATATTCCATTCTTTTTAACGTTGAAGTAAATTCTTCCTTTTTTGAAGAAATAGTGACAGTAGATGATAATCGTTGTAATGTGTACTTTACTTTTTTAATTTAGCAAAACTCTTTTTTCTTTTCTGTGTTTCTTCCACTGGGGTAAAACAGATTTTACTCATACTGAGTATCTAAAAGTCTGAGATTAACTGTTCTATATTCTATTCTGTGATGAAAACATTTTCTAATAGGTTACTAAATAAGACCAGATTTGGAAAGAAAATCAAACAATTTCAAAGATACTTTTCAAGTTGCAAAATACTTGATACAAATACTTCTGTTAAACAAGATGTTTCTAGATTGAAAAGATCAGAGCTTCTGAGTAAAGTTAGAAAGCATTTTCTTCACCGACATAAAAGATCTTTAAGAGTTTATATTAATTTAGTGACTTCAAATAAATCAGGTTAATAAACCAGAATCTTTTCTTTAGAGTTAGCAGGTTTTTTTCTTCTCTTTTGGAACTGGGGATTAGCTAGAAGTCAGCTACAGACCACAACATGGGTAGCCTGACAAACTGAGGTACTCTTTATTTCAATAATAAATATAAATTAACCATTTATATACATTTAAAAGTGGAGAGCTAGGATGATGATGTTTGCTAGAAAAAAAACCATGTAATTAAAAGCTTCTCAGTGCTTTATCTTTAGAAAAATGTCATCTTCGTATTAAAGTTTATTCTATTTATTTGCTTTTGTCCATTCCAAGCTCCTCTTAAAGGCTTTCCTTTGAAGTTTGGACAATTCTCTAAATTTTCAGAAAAGATAGAAAATAGGCAACCTTTTGTACTTTTTGTTTTGCTTTTTGAATGTGGATCTGAACATAGACTTACGATTTCAAATCAGTTTTCGGGGAAAACTTTCGTTAAAAGCACCGTGTGGGCACCCTTAAAAATAGAGTTCCAATATAAATGCAGACCCCGACCTATTTTATTCTTGAAGTATCCATGCAGAATGCTCTTTGTGCCTCCCCAAGGTGGGGGTGCAGCTTCATCATTTATTCGTCCACCCCCTAGTTTAGTTCCCAGGACCTCTCAATTCGTTGACCGCGCACGCAACTCTCTTCCTCCTCAGCAGCCTGGCCAGGGCGCGGGCAGCCCCAGACCACTCCGGCGGCCCGGCTCCCCGTCCCCGCGGCTCCGGTCCCCGGGACTGCAGCGCCAGCGTCCGCCCGGGGACGAGCTGGGTCGCTGCCAGGCTGGGGTGGGCAGGGGTCTCGGAGGCGGGAGCCAGGCGGGCGACGCCGCAGCCGCGGTGCGCGGACTCCACGCCGGCAAGGACGCGCAGGGGGAGCCGCGCTCACCCGGGCGCGCGTCCCGCCCGGGCCGGGCAAGAGGGGGCGCTGCGGAGCCACGGGCCCCGTGGCCTTGGGGGCGCGAGCAGAGGCGTGGCCCGGCGACCCCGCGTGGTGGCCGCGGGTGGAGAGAGGAAGCGGAGACGCTTCTCAGCCGCCTTCACCCCAGCGTGTCGGGCTCGAGCTCAGCCTCGAGTGCGAGTCTCCAGAAAGAGCATCGCGAGGGCGGGGAGCGCCCGCCCCGCGCCGCTTCCCGGGAGGACCCTGGGGTCTGCAGCGTCAGAGGCCGGGACGGAACCGGCCGCCCGGCGCAGAGCGGACCGCGCGGGGAGACGCGGCGGGGCGCAGGCCGTCCTGGGGCGGGGCGGAGGCGAGCGCGCGTCACTGGGCGCCAACTTCTGACTCCGTCCCTCGAGTCCCTCTGGAAAGGCTGCCCGGTCGGCAGGTGCCAGCCCGCGCGGGAGGCGGCGGCTCCTGGAGAGGAAGGACCGCGGCAGGCGCAGCGGGGCGCAGGGCTGCCCTGCCCCGCGGCTCCCATGCTCCTGTCGTGGCTCGCTGGGCTGGGCGCTGGCCTCATCTTTCTGCACGTCCTGCAGAAGCTTCTGTTCCCTTACTTCTGGGACGACTTTTGGTTCCTGCTGAAGGTAGTAAACTATGGAGTTCAAACGGAGATGTACAAACGGAGAGGACAGCTGGACACTGTGCTGGAGAAATTCCTGAGGCATGCCAGGCGGCAACCCCGGAAGCCCTTCATCATCCACGAGGGACAGATCTACACCTACCAGGACGTGGACAAAAGGAGTAACCGAGTGGCCCGTGTCTTCCTGAGCCATTCCTCTCTGAAAAAGGGGGACGTCGTGGCTTTGCTGATGAGCAACGAGCCCGACTTCGTTCACGTGTGGTTCGGCCTCGCTAAGCTGGGCTGCGTGGTGGCCTTCCTCAACTCCAACGTCCGCGCCCGCGCCCTGCTGCACTGCGTCCGCACCTGCGAGCCCAGGGCCCTAGTGGTGGGCGCAGGTAGAGTATGGGGTGTGCTCGGCTTATGCAGACTGGGAAATGACTTATTTTCCTGCCTTAGTTCTCATTTAGAATAGTGCATAACATACTTTGGGGTGTGTGATTAAGAATGAATATTAAGGATAGAGAATAGTTTTACAATTCTATGGCCAGTGGTTTAACGTGTCCTACCTCCCTTTAATCACAGGCTCCTTAGTAGGTTAGTAATACCAAGATAGTTTCACAAACTTTTATGAAATCTCAGCTTCCTACCATTTGGAGAGGGGGACGATTTTCCTGCTACTGTTATCAGCAGTCAGTGTGAGAACGCAGAGTGAGAAAACTTGGGGAGGTCTAACAAACGTTTGATGAGTAAGAAAGCAATCTTGACATCAATGTGGAATACCTACATTCCTCTAATAGTAACATTATCAAGGATGGCTGCATTTTCAGCAAAGATGTTTTTAATCTGAAGTGCATGGATTCTGATCTTCCTATCTGCTCTTATTTTATCCTGTCTGCAAGCTCGGATTTGCCAGAGCAAGGCTGGGCTCCCACCTGCCAGCCAGTGGGCGGACTCTTGGCAGTATTGCAGGTGAAATAGGCAATGTTTAGAAAAGGGTGTCTCCTTCCACTGTAACTCTTACTAGTGCCCGTTGTCCTTCCAGCTCAACTTGTGGTCTGATACAGTGGTAAAATGTTTCCTCTTAAGCACTGATTTTAGCTTTTTCAGAGCTATGGGAAGAGAAGCCAGAAAGTGTCCCTGATTATTGTTTATTCATGTTATCACTTCTATGTTGAACTTCTCACTTTGGAAACAGGCTAACTAGTGTATTTAACTTTCAGTGATATGTAGCATTAAGTAGAATAAATGAGTCATACAGAATTTTGCTAATATGATAAAACAATGTTTGCTGGTGAATATGCAAATGTAAATGCAGTAGGGAAAATGGTCAAAGTGCATCTGAGGATACACTCCGATATTTTTCACATTATTATTCAGCGCAATTAGATTGCTGAGTTTTTATAGTAAATGTAAAATACAAATTATGCTAAAAATGATAAAACCATAAATTCCCTTTAGAAGAGCAAACTAAAATGGCTCAGAGTGTCCCTGGAAAGATTTCCGTGGCCACGATGTTGAGGCCAATCTGAAAAGCATCCTAAAATCTGAGATTTCCTTTTAAAGTTCTTTGGGCTGGTTACCTCGCAAAATGGAGATTTCAGACTTTGCTGTTATCTGAATTATTGCTCCATTAGGTCCAAATAATTCTGCAGTTCCTTTGTGCTAGCTTTAGCTGTCCTTGTCAATAATTAATTGCAGTATTTGCTTTTTTTTTTTTTAACAGCAATAGTCAGTTTTTTTATACTGTAGTTTTAAACCAAAACTATTTAGCAAATTTATTCAGTAAATAATCTGAGACATCAGTTGAAAGCATACTAATCACTTTTTTATCTCCAAAACATAAATTACATGTATTTTTCAAAGGTGGGACAGGTTTATTCTGATTAATGAATAAGATTTGTGTGTGGGGGGGGAGTGGTTATTGAGGATTGAGCCCAGGGAGTTTGTACTGAGCTATGTCCCCAACCTTTTTTAAATTGTATATATATTTTGTCTTTTGAGACAGAGTCTCCTCAAGTTTCCCAGGTATGTCTCGAGTGTGTGATCCTCCTGCCTTGGCTTCTCAAGTGCTGGGATTACAGCGCTTGAGCAGGCCTGGCTCAAACTTCTTAGATTCATTTTGGATATTTCTGACAGAGATGTACCAGGAAATCATTGTCTCCCCAAGGACAGTGTATTAAGATGGGACAAGGAGTCAAGTGGTTGAGACAGAGATAAACCAGAAGGATCTAAATTTAATGTATGGTTTGCCACTTCTTAACTGGTAATGTTATTTTTAGTTTATAATTCTAGGTCTCCGTGTCACTCTACTAAGTCGTAAAATGGTGATCATACCATCTACTTCATGGGATAATTGTCAGGATTCAATAACAGTAGCTTTTGTAAAGTGGATGAGTGCCTGGTGTATACTAACTAGATCCTTAGTGAATTAAAGTAACTGCTATTATGATTATAAAGTCATGCTGAAATTTCTGATAAGGGATCTCATTTTGCTGCTGCCATCTAATTTGGTGATAGATATAAGAAAACTAGTATACACTTCATTTGAAATAAAACCTGAACACATTATGATTTAGAAAAGTTATATTTTTTATCATTTATATAGAACCAGCTTTAGAAAGGTTTTATAGGCCAGGCCAGATAATATGTTTGATGAGAGGTGCAGTCCATCATCGCTGATACCTGGTGACTTTCTTTAGGATTAAGCAAAGGAAAGGCATCAGCTAGGCCACCAGGCAAATGTTATTCTTGTTATTGTAATTAATAAAACTATCAGCAGTTGTCATTTACGGGGTAACTATGAGGAAGTTTGGCTATGTGTAAGGCATTCTCAAGTACAGTACTACAGTGTGGAAACTGACATGTAAATAAAGTAATTTGTTTAAGGTAACTCAGCTTAGTAGGTTGCAGAACCCAAACTCCAAATCTGTCCTCTGATTTTAGACTCTGTGTGTATATCATTTGAAAATTATATATAATTTTCTCTATGTTATTTGACATGTTTACCCATAAGATTAATGATGATGATAGTAAATAATAACCCCTTCCATTTCAAAATACTTTGTGGATTACACAGAACTTTTAAATGTTATTTTTTGTGGTCTTCACCATGGCCACGAGAGTTAGATATTAACCTTATTTTAAGGATGAGGGAAGAACAATTACAATGGCCAAGTAATCTACTGAACCTCATGAATCTAGGCCAGGCATCGTGGGACTGGAGTCCAGATTATTTTATACTAAATCTAAAAAGCCAGCGGAATTGACCTTTGTCTTTGTTCTTTTTTCTCTTATTCTTTTCCTCATCTCCCTCTTCTGGCTTCCCCACACTTGCACTTTTCTTTCTTATCTTCCATCTGTCCACCTCCCTTCTCTCAGTCCCATTTCCACTGAGTCCTTTTGCCTCAGGAATGCTGACTGACCAATTAAATCCTAATTTCCTTTAGCCAGTTGGCAAGCAGATATTGGGGTGCCCTTGAAGAATCCTTTAAGAATGAGGTTGCAAGCTCTTTGGGCTGAAGAAATTTGCTTTGTTCATTACCAAATTCTCAGGAGATAGCACAAAGGAGATGTTCAATAAGTATTTATTGTTTGGATGAATTAATGGATGAATAATTGAATAAAAACTATGAGGTACAATGGGCAGTTTGTAAGTTTTAGTTGACTTGTGTAACTTTGGTAACACATTTTACACTCCCTTCTCAATTTGGTAACTGGTTTTCAGGGTACAGATATGGCCAGGATTTTTTCATTGTGTTATTTGTAATCAATGTTGCTAAACATTAGAATTACTACTCCCAATGGATGACAAGTACTTTAGTTGCAAAAGTCATCTACATGATTTCACATTTATCTACGTGTATATATTGTGACGCCTTTCTCAGTGCATCACATATTAAATAATTATAATTCGTAACAGCTAACTAAACTTTATAAATTATTACTACCCTAATCTCTTTTATGTTAGTTTTTCCAATACTGGGGATTGAACCCAGAGCCTTTGCAGCGAGCTACATTCCTGATACTTTTTAAAGAATTTTTTTTTTAAACAAGTTCTCACTAAGTCAGTAAGTAGGTTGCCCAGGCTGGGCTCAGACCTGTGACCCTTCTGCCTCAGGCTCCTAGAGGGCTGGGATTACAGGTTTGTCACTGTGTCTTGCTAGATTTAATAATGTTCTATGTCTGAACCTACTTTAGGGATTTTAGGTTTCTCTTCACAAGAAATAAAACCTTCTGTCTTCTCTCTGTGCACACAGTAATGCGTGAAGCTGTTACTTTTCATGAGCCATTGCATTCAGACTGCAGGTCAAATGTCCTGGTTAACAATGGGGCCATTGTAATTCTCCGAATGACTTTCAGCCATAAAAGCAACTGCTTTTTAAAGGTCAAGAGGAAAAGTTGCAAAAATAAAGACACTTTAAGTTCTATAGAAAGTAGTATATGTTGAGATACATGAATGCCTCCTGTGAGCTTTTTATGACCTTATCCATGGACTATAATGTCCTTACATATATCAATTTCACAGCATTTAATCATTTTTACTTGTATTTATTAAGATGGCAATTTTGCATTTTTTTTTCCACCTTAGATTTAGGTCAATCAGGGATTATTTCTTCTCTAAAAGAAAGCAATTGATTTTAGCAATTAAAAAGTATAGGATGATCACGAGACTAAATAGAGAACTGAGTACAGCAGAATGACTGAGACCAATGGCCTATGAGTGGAAAAAGAGAGAATTGTTCAATAAATTGCACTGAGAAAACTGCTTTTGAAAATTATTATGGCAATACAGGCATTATGGTTGGGATCCAGAATGTCTCCCCAAAGCCTCATGCCCTCATAGATGGAGCTTTTGGAAGGCGAATAAGTCATGGGGATGCTACAGCTGACTTGCTGTTAGGAGATAGGGATCTGTTCAGATGAGGCGGGGCATCGCTTCTCCATTCTGCCTGCGCTTCTTGGTCACCATGACTTAAGCCACTTTTCCTCCGCCAGACCCCTTCACCATTTGTTGCTGCATGAAGCCACCCAGCTGTGGAGTGAGACCTAAAAATTGTGGGTCATAGTAAACCTTTCCTCCTTTAAATTGTGGGTGTTGGGTTCTGTGTGCCAGTGACAAACGGTGACTGAGACAATGGGTCTTAAAACTTTAGGGAACAGATTTTGTAGCCCAATATAGCTGAATTAAACAAAAACCCTGTCATTTATTAACTTAGGTCAGACAACTTTCTTAACCTTCCGTGGCCTTCAAATCTCATGTTTAATCTCCTTAAAGTAGAGATAACATGTTTCCTAGAATTATCTTGGTTATTAATAAAGCAATGCTTATAAAAATAATTGGCACATCGTTCATGATAAAGAGGGTTTCTGGGGCTTATATGAAGGATTAAGATCTATACATTGGGGCCAGTGAGGTAGCTCAGTGGCATAAGCACCTGCCTGGCAAGTGCAAGGTCCTGAGTTCGACTCCCGGTACCCACATAAAGGAAAAAAAGGGCCAGTGATACTGCTCAGTGGCACAAGTGCTTGCTGGCAAGCACGAGGTCCTGAGGTCAACTCCCAGTACCCACATAAAAAAAAAAAAAGAAAACTATACATCAGTATGCATTTCTTCAGAACATTGCTTATTTCAGCATCAGTTTTCTTAGAAACCTTAGCCTAACTATGTATGCTATGGCAAACCTGTTGTGTTGTTCTGCATAAGAAGATGATAGTTATATGTGTGTAATGAAATGTATAATTTCACTTTGTATATTTTATGAATATTCTTTTATAGTTTGGGAATCTCAAGTTCACCATTTATAACTGATTTTCATATTAGGCTTGTTAATGCATAAAACTCTGGGGCTTTGTGTTTGCAGTGCTGTTGATCAAACCCAGGGCCTCACACATGCTAAGCACAAGTTCTACTACTGAGCTGTACCCTAGCCCTGCAGAAAAGGTTAGAGTGGAAATATTTACCAGAGTACCAAGAGCCACAATTAATGGATTCCCCTCCCATACCTTCGAAAATATTAGTTTGTTGTACATAGAATAAGATAATAATGTTATTATTATTATTGAAAATAATAACGTTCTCAATGCAGAATGAATAGTGTAACTCGCATTAATGACATATTGGAAGGATATGTGAAATTTTTGTTTGTTGATTTTACAGTCTTAGAAATGTGAATAGGAGATATTAATGATGCAGAAACAAGAAATCAGTTTGTACAAAAAGTGCTAAAGTATCCTAGGCAGGGGATGATAGTTTGTCTGTATTGGTACTTGCAACCCCATCTAGTTGTTTTGCATATGGGGAAAAACACAAATTTTTTGAAAGAACACGTCACTTTTAAAAGGGCAACTGAGCCTTCTCCTGCGGTGTAGACAGGGGTAGTCATAGGAAATCTCACTATTTTGTCTTCTGGTGGTAGTTTACCATTAAGACCTGGATCTGTGGTGGGTCCCCTGGTGCAGAGTTCAGTTCCTTCAGCCAGGTATCTGTGCCGCACACACGGCGCGTGTGTCACGTTCAAGAAGCTGATGGACGGCGTGTGACACGCATGGGCCTTATAAGGTCCTTACATTGCTACAGGCCTCCGTGGTAGGGTGTTTCACTGAGAAGTAAATCTGTTCAAAACAGAGCCAAAATTCCTCGACGTATTTAAATAAATGCTATTCGGTATCAGAACTTAGTATTCAGCATTCACTTTTAAAATGAACGAAACCTTTTTTTTGCTAAGAAAGATTGCCGGTGAAAAGTAAGTAGTTATTCCTTTTCCCCCTACATGACTTTTCAAATTTTTATTTCAGTTTTCATTATCCTTGCCCACATTTTCCACCACTAATGAAAAATGATTTGATTAGGAAAAATTCTATTTGAGAATTCTGCCTCAGCTAAACCGACCCAATTTTTAGGAAATGAAATTTTATTTCTTCTGATTTCTGCTCACTTCCTTTTTTATGTAAACCTTGTAATTCCTCCTAAATCCCTACTGTTTCTTAGACTCTACAATTCCAACTTAGACACAGAGTCACAATCTTATTGTAACTTTTTGTTCTTTTTTTCCAAATTTAGGCATACAGATTATTAAGAACATATAAAATTTTGTTGTTAATTTATAATTCCAGATGACAGATTTGAAATTAAGTTAAATAAAAAGAATTAGTTCAGTGTCTTGTACTTGTAAGTTCAAAATGCAAAGAATAGCTGTCAAAACAAAATTTAGAACTAACATTAAAAATATCTAAATCCCTTGTCCTGGTTTTTCATGTGCTTGTGAGTTGTCTTTCCTTCTAGCTTTCCTATGGGTTTTCACTTCTCCTTTTCACAGCAATATGTGTATGGCAGCGTGATGGGAGGAGTAAGTAGAATACAGTACTTTCTCTGGATTCTTACATTTTGTTTTATTTGAACTTGTTTTAGAAATAAAAATTAGTAGACATTTTAAGTCCCCAATGCCCCTCACAACCTTGTCATGTATTAATTCTGTATCATTTCTGTGTTTCCTTCCGGTCTCTTATGGGTTTTACTTGAGAACTGCCTCTTCACATTTGATATTTTTCTCTTGTTGCTTTTTTATAATCAATCTGAATTACAGATTTGTATAAAGTGAGTCATGAGTTTTCCTCAACTGCATTGCATTATTAAGGAACTAATTAGTGAGTAACAGATGGCTTTTTGAGATAACTAGATAATGACTTATGCTCCCGGAAAATGTCAAATGCATCACTTGAAATTCATATTCAAAGCAACATAGAGCTTATTATTATTATTTTTAAAGTTTTAATTAAAATAGAAAAAAATTGCTGTAAATGTGTTTATTTGCATGTTTTGAGCATTCTGATAAGTCTGTTATACATTTAGTAGTGTTATTTTTTAAACATCAATTTCTTTTATGAGATCATATGTAGTTTTAAAGTTCAATAGACTTTGGTCAGATTAGCAATTCAGCCAACTTTTTAATCTTGGTGTATTAGTTTCCTAGAGCTGCTATAATAAAGCATCAAAAACCAAGATGCTTAAACAAGAGAAACGTGCTGTCCCAGTTTGGGAACTAGAAGTCCAAAATGTAAATATCAGCATGGCCACGCTCTCTCGGAAAGATATAAGGAAAACTATTTCCATGCCATTTCTTGCTTCTGGAGGTTGCCGGTTATCTCTGGCTTTCTTTCCATTAAATCTAAAGGCCAGTTGATGTCATCATTTATTTTTCCCAAGATGTTAATGTAGCTTTTAAGTTAAGTAAAATAGCATATTATAAGAATATGGATATGAAATTGGAGTAGGCATGTAGAATTTAAAGGTTGAACTCCCGTGTAAAAGATTTGTGTTAAAGACAGTGTTACATTTAAAAATAATATAAAGCATATAGACAGTTTTATCTCTCTACTCTGGAAAAAACATGTATGACTCACTCAGTTATGCAGTGGCTTTTTGTTTCTTTTGTATCCCATCAGTCGCTGGGCACCTTAATGTATAATATTTCATCAACAGGGACTCATTCCCACCTTTTTAAAAAATTACTTATTTTTGTTAACCCTCATGAGTAGACGACGTTTTCTTCTGCCTTAATAGCCAAATAATGGAGATCTAGTTCAATCTCTCAGAATAATTCAACAGAGTCCCACATCAGAACCTGCCTTTGTGTTACCCTAGCAGCAGATACTCTCTGCGAAAAGTATCCTCTTCCCTTCCTGAACATGAATTTCATCTCGGAACCTTGATCTTTTCAGACTCCAAAGACTAAAGCTTCCAACTTTTCTGTTCTTCCTTCTTTTCCACTTGATTTTGCTTCTGCTGAAGGCTTTGAATCCTCCTGCTGCTGGAGGTTCAATGCTTGTCAGCCCACTCTCAACTGCCACTGTCACCTTCTCCCCTGCATGGAACATCCTGTTGTTTTTTCTGAAGGTGTTCTTTTCGCCCCTGGGCTTTCAAAGGCTTTTATCTTTAAATATTATGGCGCAGAGAAAAAAGACTTCTCTAAATCTCCTCACTTAGCTTTTGGCTCCAAACTGGTCTTTAAACCACAGTGATGTTGTGATTCCAGAAAAGTGAGGGGATTTTCCCACACGTATTTCATTATGGCGGAACTGCACAGTGAGACACATGGCTTTTTGGAATAAGTAGCTGCCAAGTTATATTTCAAGGAAAATATCTAGTGCATTTGGCTTCAAAGAAAATATAAAAAAATGACTTTATTTAGAAATTAGAAAATCCATCATTTGGATACTAGAATCTTCAAAATTCCATTTGAATTGATCTACTCATATTGTTCAATCAGGTGGTAACCAGATTTCCCTTTCCTTAGTCCTGTTGAAACAGAACCATAAAATAGTTGTGGCGTTTACTCATCCAGTATGGCAAGGAAGTCAACGTGTCATTTACATTTTATCTCTATTCCAAAACACAAAAGCAATTCAAGATGAATGATTAGAGGTTTAAATTTTGTTTACCTTTTTCTAATCCTTTATTTCAGATTTGCTTGGAACTGTAGAAGAAATCCTTGCCAGCCTCCCCAAAGATGTCAGCGTTTGGGGGATGGAAGATTCTGTTCCACAAGGAGTAATTTCACTCAAACAAAAACTGAGCACATCATCTGATGAGCCTGTGTCACGCAGCCATCATGCCGTCTCAAGCCTCAAGTCCACTTGTCTTTATATTTTTACCTCTGGAACCACAGGTATGTTCCAGTTCCTCTTAAGGCATGAAGGGGATGCGACATACTTTATGTTGGTAGCAACTAAAGCATCTGAGAAAGCATGCAAGCAAGAAGATACTAGAATTTTCAAACAAGAATGAAAAATTAATTACTTTGACTTTAAAAAGGTAATTGCTTTGACTTTGGCAAATCACGTTTGATTAGGTTTTCTTGAAGTTTGGTGGAACAAAGGGCTCGGGAGTGTCTGAAATCCTTGATCTGGTCCAACCTCCCAGTCCGTTTGCTCCGTGTCTGCTACTTCGCCAGCTTCTTTGGCAATATCTTTGCTGGCTTTTCTGATCCTCAGATACCTTAGATCTAAAAGGAAAAGATTAGTTTAAATAGTTACTAATTGTACTGTATTTAGAAACTTAAAAACCTGTTAATCTACTTGAAAACGGTTCTCTTTTTGCCTGTGTAAAATGTTATAACATAAACGTAGTCTACCTGGAGTTGCAATTTAAGTACAAGTGGCCAACCTCTCCCAGTTTTCCTTGAGTAACTGGATCATGTGAAGTCTCCCAGCCATTTCAGGTTTGGGAGCAGATACAAAATAAATCAAGTAATTAAACTTATTTTTTGTTCTTGTTTTGGTAAGCAATAAAAATTATAAGAAAGGATAATGAAGCTACTCATGAATTCAAAAGAAGTATTCAACTTCATTATCTTTTAAGAAAAATTGAATGATATTAGTGGTAGACTAAATAGGCTTTTATATACCTTTATTAAGGTCCATGGGAATTATCCCTGAGCCTGTCATCTAGAGGTTATGATTACTTAGATTAAAAATCTAAGTTCACCTTCTTGAACTCTTTTTTTTGTTTTTTTTTGTGGGTACCAGGGGTCGACCTCAGGACCTCGTGCACCAGCAGGCGCCCGTGCCGCTCAGCGATATCACTCATCGTTTGCCAGGCAGGCGCTTACGCAGCTGAGCCATCTCACCGGCCCCACCTTCTTGAACTCTTAACCAGATACTTTCTTGTACTCTTTCAGCCTGACCAGTTGCTCTTTTGCTGTTCTGGGTCCATTAGTTAGTCATTTTGGGAATTTTCTTCAACTCTTTTCTTTTTTTGATCCTCTAATTTCTAAATTTTAAATTGGTTTACTTTTTGTCTGTGCACTACTTTCACTAGGTGTCTGGTAAATACTATATGGAAAATAATTTTTTAAGTCTTCATAGGTCTGAAAATATCTTTTTTCTATCCTTACATGTGAATGACAGTTTATAGAATTAGAAGTTAGAAGTTACTTTTATGTGGGATTTTGAAGGCATGCTCTATTATCTTTAGATTTCCACTATATATATATATATATATATATATATATATATATACTGAGAATTTTTACTAATTTCTTATCCTTTATGCAATCTGGGTTACTTTCCCCCACTTTTTGAAAATTTAGAATCTTTTATGAGTCTTCAGTAATTATAACAGCATAATTTCTTGTACTGGGATTAGTTTTATTTTTCCATTGTTCTGAGAAACTTATGAGCCTTTTCAGTCTAGAAACTCATGCCATATAGTAGTAGGTATTTGTTTAAATTAAAATTTTTTCTACACCACTTTCTCTTTCCTTCTTTATTTCATTCCCTATTATATTTGCTTATTTGTTCACTTTTCAAATTTATTTTTCTTACTATATGCTTGCAATACATAATAAATAGATTCATGATGGGGAATTGATACATACACATATCACATCTTGATTCTTTTTGCATTCTCTTCTCTTCCTTTCCCTTCCACCTCTCCCCATCCCCAGGTGGCCTTCCAATCTCTGCTTTGGAACTGTCTTATTTTTGAAGATTAGCTCTTTAGGACTGAGTCTGTAATTTCCTAATCTTTTCTATTTTTTATCTCCTATCCTTTGAATTACTTTTTGAAAGATTTATCTTCCAACTTGCATGTTCTCTGAGTAGTCTTGGAAGTATATTTTGCATTCTTGATACTTTATTGTTTCATATCTTTCAGAATATTAATGATAATACCTCTGTGAAAATTTTTCTTCTCCGCTTTGTCTATTTTCTCCAACATACTTTTTATCTTTTGGTTTATTTTGGTCTTTATCTTTGATGCTAGAGAATTTTTTCAAAGATCTGGTAAATTTTGAATGTCAGTTTATATTTAAAAGTGCAAACAATAAACACAACACAAACAAAATTATAACTAGAAGCTTTGTGTGGCTGAATGGGACTCATGCACTCATTGGTTTCATTGTCTAGAAAATTTTGTTGAGTGATTTCTATCAGTGCCTTTTAGTGCTTACTTGATAGCTGTTGAGATTCTTTTTTTTTTTTTTGTGGGTACTGGGGGGTCGACCTCAGGACCTCGCGCACCAGCAGGCGCCCGTGCCGCTGAGCCATATCACCGGCCCCTTTTTCGTATGTGGGATCTGGAGTGGAACTCGGGCCCTTGCGCTTGCCAGGCAGGCGCTTACACCGCTGAGCTATCTCACCGGCCCCAGATTCTTGCACAGCAGAACTAATCAAGTGTTAAATGGGGAACCAGAAGAGTATCTAGACATTATCTTATCGCCCTGGATTTTCAACCTCTGTTCTTCCTGATATTTCCAGAAATTTATTTTTTTCCAGAGAATAAAAGCCAGGTCTTCCAGCAGGGATGAGAAAGGAATCCAAGGGTACAATTACTTCTTAAATGAACTTTCCATAAAGCTCCCTGTTTATAGTTCTATATTATCTTCTACTCTTTGAGGTTTCTGGTAACCACATTTCTGAGCCTATTTCTGGGGGTGCAACTCAGCTTTCTTCGAGGCTTCCCCTGAAGTCTCAGCTTCTTGAGTGTGCTGTGTAACTCACCACATTCCTTCATCTCCTTCAATAAACTTTGTGGCTGTCATCTTCAGTCTCCCCCTTGCTGTCCTATGGGACTGTGACGGTGTCAAATTTGCCAGCTTCCAGCCCTGTCATTACTAGTTAGACTTGTTCAGGTTGCCTCAAGAATCTCTAGGGGAGGCTGTCCAAGCCTGGGCAGAGCAGCCACACATCCAGCCACTTCTACAAGTAGGAGGAAGAAAGCGAGGTCTCTGCCTGTTGTGATGTTCCGGGAGCTGGTTAACATCATCACCGAAAGATCTCCTTTTGTTCTGACTTCTTGTTTTTATGGATTTCTTCTTTTTTCAATATTATACCAAATTTACAAAATAGTTCTTAAAACAGCCTCAGTTGGATTTCCCTTAGCGTAGTCTCTCTTTCCTGATATTCCCTCAAACCTCCAATTCACTACACATATCCACGCTCCCACCTTTCTCCCTTGTCCCTGTCCCCATCATCTACTCATGTAGAGCAACGTCGGAAGTGTTCTAGTGTCGGGAAATCATAAAACAGTAAAAGAACTAAGAACTCTAGAGATCATCTAAGAGAGTATTTCTCAAGTAAATTTCTTCAAAGGAATGAAATAAAAATTGAAAAAAGCGTTTATGGCCATATAAATTTTAGAAAGCCCCTTGATATAAATGACAAGGCTTCTGTACTGTTTGACTTCTTGAAATATTCAATGTGTTAATATGCTTTCTAAATCTTTTAAGGGGGATCTTTAAAATACACTTTTACCAAACACAATTTATTCTATGTTTCTTTTCTTTCAAACCCTAAACCCCATTACGTTTTGTCACTTTTATTTGTTGGGTAAGTGCATATCTGTTGTCCATTCTATAAAAAAAATCTACTGAGTACCTTGTACCTCTTACAGCACACCGATATGATCCTTACATAAGGCAACCAAACAGAAAGGGAAACGTGTCTCGTAAGTTCATTAAAGTGCCTTGAAGGGTTGAGATGAGCACATAGGAGACCAAGTAGATGCAGCATCCCTCTTTTCTTGATAAGTCTCTGAGTGAAAAGTTATTAATTAAAAGTTGGGTGGTTGCCACGAGATCAGGGACACTGCATGGAATCAAGGATGTGATAACTAAAGAACCATGGGAGGGAACTTCTTTGTAGCAGAAAAAGCATTTCTTCTCTGGGCAAAGAACAGAAAGGCGTAGAATTCTCAACAGTCAAGGCCAGGCATAGTCTCATTTAATATCTTTACATATGAATTTGAGGAAGAAAGTTGGAGATATTATCCATGCATGCAGGTGACAATAAAACTCAGGTTGTGAAATGCCAAACTATTGGGAATAGCTATGGAGACTTCTTTTGAGAATATTAATAAATGAATTTTAGTTAGGGTAACAGACAAGATAATACCAACTTCACATATGAGGTCAAGGATGGTCCATTTAATGGAACAGGGCACAAAGCCTATCCGGAAATATCAGAGCAGGTACAGAAATGACTCTCCCTCATAAGAGAGGCTAGAAGTCACTGTAGATTGTGATCCATAGTTTACTGTGCTAGTATAACCAAAAACCCCATGGAAACTTTGCATCCATCAGTAAATATGTTGAAACCAGCAAGAGAATGATGTCTCACCAGAGTACCAGCAAGAATGTGGCTCAATTAATGGTAAAGTATAAACAGATCTGCTTATAGTACAAAAAAAAAAAAAAAAACAATAAATACAAGAAAAATGTTCAGCATCTCTGGCCATTAGAGAAATACAAATTAAAACAACATTGAGTTTCCATCTTACTCCAGAAAGAATCGCTATCATCAAAAAATCTAATAAAAACAAATGGCGGTAAGGCTGCAGGGAAAAAAGAACTTTTTTACATTGTTGGTAGGAGTGTAAACTAGTACGACTACTACAGAAATCACTATGGAGATTCCTCAAGAAACTAAAACTAGAAATCCCATTCAACTCATCTATTTCCCTTCTAGGTATCTTTCCAATAGAGTTAAAAACATCATTTTACAGTGATACATACATACCCATGTTTATAGCAGCATAATTTATAATATCTACGTTTTGGAAACAGCCTATATGCCCATCGACAGATGAATGGATTAAAAAAAGTGTGGTATTTATACACAATGTAACACTACTGTGCTATAAAGATAAACTGGAGTCATTTGTAAGAAAGTGGATGCAGGGGCCGGTGAGATGGCTTAGCGGCGTTAAGCGCCTGCCTGGCAAGTGCGAGGGCCCGAGTTCGACTCCCAGAACCCACATACGAAAAAAGGGCTGGTGATATCGCTCAGCGGCACGGGTGCCTGCTGGCGCGCAAGGTCCTGAGGTCGACCCCCCGGTACCCACAAAAAAAAAAAAGAAAGATGCACCTTGAAACTATAATGTTAAGTGAAATAATTCAGACACACAAGCTTACATATCACATGGTCTCTCTTATATGAGAAATTCATAAATGAATAGCAAAATAACATATACATAATAGGAAATGGGAGATAGATCTTTTTCAAACGTGATAGAGATAGAGGGAGGTAGGTGGAAAGGGAGGAGAAGGAGATGAAAGAAGAGTTGAGATGTGTTATGTAAGTGTATCCACTCCCAATGGTGAATGTAGTCATTATGTACTGCAAATACGTACTAATAAAAATACAAAATTGAGGAAAAAACAGATAAGGCCTATAAGAGCAAAATCAGAGTTCATTTTTTATAGAATAGATAAAACTTATTTTCTGATTTAGGTATATGTTGGCAGATTGACATATCTACAAGTATATGGGTCAAAATCAGTTGGAAAATAGAAGCATCATTTAAGAGGTTTGAGCCAATCAGACAAATGAAAAATGGAAGAAAATTCAGCAGGAAGTGTCAGCAACAGAGAATTACACGTGGCCAGGGCATATTCAGAGAAGCGTGTAGTAAGCAGTAAGGAATTTTGGCTGTAGAATCGGGATGCTAGACATGGGAGTATTTTTTAATGTAGGACTCTAATCCTACACAAGCAGACAATAAAGAGGAAGTATCCAAGTTTGAGAAACACATTTGAAGCCTTAGCACTTAATTTCTGGAATTGGAAAGTAAGTCAAATCCAGTACATCAGATTCACAAGAGCCACTGACATTAGTCACTCCCCGTTTACAGAGTGCTAAATTGGACTATACCAGTACGCGGGATATAGAACATCGTGACACTTAATCCTCGGCGGTCTGTGACTTTATTACCAGTTCTTCCACTTGTCTGCTTTCTATGACTTCTCTGACATGCTTGCCTCCAGGAAATGCAATGATCCCTTGTCATCATAGCATTTTATAAGATAAAGCAACTTTATTGGTGAGATACATTTGTTTATTTTTGTGGTGCTTGGGATTAAACACAGGGCCTGTGCTTATGAATGCTAAGCAGGCACTGTACCCCTGAGCTCCGCTCTGTCCCTGATATGGGCTCAGCATGAAGCCATTCTAAAAATGATAAGACCCTTTGAACTGATAGGCGAGGTGTGATTATAGTACAATTAAATCTTGTAATTAATGAGATGATAAAAGAATAGACAAGCTGTGTTCCATGATAAGTTAAATTGTAACATATAAAATTGTTAATATCCAACCATAATCAAGACAGTGTCACATGCATCAACCTATTAAATTATATGTTAACTGGATGAATGTATTTTGCCCTCATTATAAATACAGAAGTGTCTATAAGAATATGGAAAATATATGTCCTACAAATGCCAAGTCACAAAATCAGTATAAAAACTTTTTATATGTAGAACATGGATATAAATTTTGTAAGAAACTATTGTACATGGAAAGCTAGAAGGAAAAAGAAAAATTACATTTGGGTTATGAACATACTGAACAACTTCGGCATTATATATCATGCAATCTGGTATCCCATAATGATCATCTTCTAGGGCATGTTTAACATGACAGATGAATGGCTCATAAATGAGGAGTCCTGCTTGGCACTGGAACTGCTCTAGAAAACTTCTACTTCAAGTATAATTTAGACCGATACTGTAATTTGTTTCATTTAAAGTATACTATTTCAGATTTTGACCTTTTCCTCATTTTTATAACACATATGGGCCTTTGAAAATGACAGGATCTCAAATTTTATGTAATTTTGTAATGTGGTCCTTCTGGATAGACCTAAATTCTAGAAATTAATTATAGCAGCGAATCATACTGGTATGATCCCTTTCATAAAGCATATAGCATACTTCGTTGTATTTTTGTCTCAATTGTTTAGGAGTTGATAGCAGTGAAGTTTTTCATTCTATTACACATATACATATACACACTCATATATATGTACACATACACATGTACATAAGTGTACAAAATAACAACTCTGCTTTCAAGGAATAAAAAATTGTGAATATGAGTGCTATTGGAGCCTTTGGATTCAAGTTACCTTGAATGATGTATTTCTCTGTTGACGAGGTTACATGAACTTTTATAGGCACAAAACAAATAGGGTCATAAATCAACACATTCAATAAATACATTGGTGGGGCATTAGGTAGGCAACGTACAACCAAGTGGGGGAATCTTTTCTATAGTTTTCAGAAGTTGTCTTATAATATTCTTAGCTATAGGATTTATAAAAGATAGAGATTGGGTAAATCTAATTATATATTCTGAGAGGTTTACCTACTATTCCTGAGAATGTTAGGTCAGATGCAAAGCTTAGAAGTAAATGGCTATTTTCCTAAAGAGTCCAGGGTATTACAAGATAATTTTGGCTTTCCATTTGCAACATTCAGTTTCTCCATAATCATGATGTTCTAGTTGACCAAGGTCAAATAATCTGTAGGATTTTTTTGTTTTTTGTTTTGTTTTGTTTTGTTTCAGTACTGGTAATCGAACTCACAACCTTGCACTTGCCAGGCAGCCGCTGTGCCTCTGAGTTATATCCCCAGCCCCATTCTGTAGAATTTTTAATGTAGAAGTGACTTCTTCGGAGAACTCCTACTCTTCAGTGTGTGTGTGTGTGCACACACGCACGTGTGTGTGTGTGTGTATACATACACATATCCTTTTTTTTTTTTTTTTTTTTATGTGGATACCAGGAGTCAAACTCAGGACCTTGCGTTTGCCAGGCAGGCACTTATGCCACTGAGCTATATCACCGGCCACATATCCTTTTCATTCCTTTTCTTTCCTTTCCTTGTTTTCCAGGTCTACCAAAAGCTGCAGTGATCAGTCAGTTGCAGGTTTTGAAGGGCTCCGCTGGACTGTGGGCTTTCGGCTGTACTGCTGATGACGTTGTCTATATAACCCTTCCTCTGTATCACAGCTCAGGAGCTCTCCTTGGAATTGGTGGATGCGTTGCATTGGGTACATTTTGATTTTCTTTTTGATAAGTTTTCACAATGCCTAATCATTAGACCTTGAATTCATTAAGGTTTGAATCTATTCATAGAATTAAGAGTGATTGCATGCATCTTATAAAATTATAACAATATTTATTGAAAGGATACATTTTCATGATCCAGTGTATTACTGAAGCAGAAAGACCAAAGTCCTGCGAATCCAGCCATCTGGTTGGGTCTGGCTGTTGACTGGGCCGCTCTGTCCTTGTGGTTATTCATCCTCTAGTGGTCTCCCCCGGATTCTTTAAATGGTGGTAGGACTGTTTCAAAGTGGTGAATGTGTAAGATGTTTAGGACAAGTCTTAAAAATCACATAGATTATTTCACTTGCATTCTACAGATCAAAGCAAGTCACAGGTCGGCCCAGATTCAAGAGTCAGGGAGTCGGGAAGTAGACCCCCACCTCTTTAAGGGAGGAGGGGAAAATTCACATTACAAAGGTAAGCATAGAGAAGGAACGGTGAAAGTTAATTCTGAAAACTGTCTGTGCAAGCATCCAAGAAGTCAGTTAGTAAAGCTTATGACTCTAGATTTTAGAATGAGATCAATATCCACAATGAATAAAGATGAAAGACATAAAAATTTCCCGTGGAATATATGCATGTGACAGACATTGTCAGAATTGGGTTGTTGGAGTAGAATATGATGACAGCTGTGTAGGATCCTCTGGGCCAGGTCCCCACAGGCACACCAAGTTTCACGAGAGCCCAGGAAATCAGGTGACACACTTGTGATGTCTGCTTTTTAGTGTAACAAAAGGAAAAGAAGTGTTGGAGAGGGCAGGAAGGAAAGAGGTGCCCACATCACCCCTTCCCCAACTCCAAGGAGCTCAGCATGAAGAGAGATGGCTTCTGTTTAGGGAAGAGAGAGGATCTTAACCCAGACATTAGATTCAAAACCTACTACCATGCCCTCCCAGTGAAGCCTGTCAGAGACTCATGAATGCTAACGCCAAGCCAATGGTTAACAAATAAACCACCGGAACTGCGTTAGGCCAGGTGGTTGACTGCCTCCACCATCCCTCCTCCAACCTCCGAAGACAGCTGGGAACACAGTGTCACCCACTGGGGAGTGTGACACTCAGTGTTAGGCCCACTGCAGTGAGACCTGGTACCAGGTAGAAAGCAAAGACCCTGTATGCAGGTCAGGGCTCAGAGACAGCGGCTTGAGACCTGCCCCTGGCGTTAGGTGGAGACCTTCATGCACGTGGGTCAGACTGAGTTTGGTATCCATCTTTTCTGGTCTTGAAGTGGGTCTGGGGCACACCTCCGCTCGCTGAGACTGGGCAGGTCTCTGTGTTAGTGTGCCTCTGGTGGGTCCCAACTTAGTGTCAGCATCGGTAGTTAAGGGATGGTCTCCACTATCCATCCTCCAGCCTCAGGCAAAACAGCTGTCACCAGGCCGCTGTTCACAAATGGGTCTGTAGAGCTTCCCTGGCACCAGATATAGACCTGTGTTCTCATGGGACGGACCCATGACTAAGCCCATGTAGCTCCCAGCTCTGGGATGGGGCTTCTTGCACCACTAAGTGCAAATCCTCGCAGCTATGAGACTCGGGCACAACCCAGATTAACATCAACCCAGGTGGTCGAAGGAGCTGGCTTCACCAACACTACCCCAACCTTGAGCGGCATAGCTTGGAGCAACACCCCATTTGCTAGGGGTAGAATAGAGTTATAAGCTCAGGACTTTGCCCTGAAACTCGGTGCTGGGCTATTGGAACATAACACTGGCCAGATCTTAGCAGCGCTCATCCTCAGGCAAGCCTGAAGACAGAGTACCTGGAACAGACCTGCCCTCGGTTTATTGCACTTCTATTCCGGCCACCATCACCCATGCCTGGTTGCGGAGGTTATGTGTCATGAGTTCACCTCAGTAGCAGACAGCCCAGAGCAGCAGAGACCTGGTCCTTCCTCAGTACTACACTGGTCTTGGTGGGCTGTGGGCGCAGAGTACAGAGCAGCGTGGTAGCACTGATGGCCACAGGCACGGCACAGGAGCCTGGGGCTGGTCCATCCCCAGTAATTCTGCCCAGAGACAGGCGGCATCCTCCAGGGACTGACTCTGAGTGACCGGGCTTACCCTGGATCCGGGTAGAGGCCTGTGGATGTAGGCTACATGTCTAGGTGCTCCCATGTGTTATTCTCAACAACACACCAGCTGTGAATTTCAAACAAACCTGGGCTTGAATCATCCTCTAGTGCTGAAACAGTGATATCTATCCAGAGCAATTTCCTGGCTAACTCGGACCTGAAAGCTATCCAGTGGTGAAACAGTGAAAGTGACTACAGAGTCAGAGGAAATGAGCAGTCTGCTTAGAATTTCTGGAAAGACGCGAACAAACAAAGCCAGATTAAGAAGACTGGAATAAATATCTAACTCTCCAATGCCCAGATGATGTCGCGTACCAACGGGAATCAAGAACTTTGAAGAAACCATTACTTCACCTAACAATTGAAATAGGATGCCAGAAACTGACCACTTACAATCAATAATCAGTATGGGAGAACTTTCACAGAATTTAATAATATAATTTAAGAGAATTTGGTAAACTTGAAGAAAGTTTAGAAATGTTTCAATTTCCTAACAAAGGAATTTAAAGAAATGGAAGCAATTTTTAAAATTAAAAGTTTGAGCTAAAAAATACACTAGTGAATTTAAAAACCATGTGAAGTCCACCCACAGCAATGGATAAAAGAGAAAAAAGAATTAGTGATGTCAAAGACAGTCTACTTAAAAATACACAGAAGAGAAAAAGGTAAAAAAGACTGAAGAATGCCTACAGGAAGTTTGTAACGGTAATAAAAGCCAAATATTCAAGTTACTGAACCAAAAGGGTAGAAATCTTACTCAAGCAGATAATATCAGAAAATTTCCAAACCCTAGAGGAGGCAGATATCCAAGTATAGTAAAGCTAGAGGTAAATGTCAACCAAGTCTATTCCAAGACAACTTAAAATGAAGCCTTCAAAGATTAAGGAGAAGATGCAGAGAGAAGAAAAAATACTTCAGTACATTTGAGATATCTCATGTCTTGAGATATTGCTGATAATGGTGTCTGAATTCACCTGAAAACAGACATCTCAGTCTTCAGACTAGGAGGGAGTGGCATGAGATTTTCATAGAACTTTGTGAACAACTGTCATCCAGGAATACTGCACCCGGCAAAGCCATGCTTTAGAAATGAAGAAGGGATACAGACATTCCCAGACAAACAAAAACTAAGAGAATACATCTTAAAACAGACCTGTTCTACAAAAAATGCTAACAGAGTCCTTCAGACTAGAAGCGAGAAATGTTACTTTAAAGAAAACATGGGAAGCCATAAAACTCACAGGTGACAAAAAATATACAAACAAATTCAGAATGCTCTAATACTATAAACATGGTGCAAAAGCCATTCATGTCTTTAGTATGAAGACTAAAATCCAAAAACAATTAAAGTAATAATAATGATAATAATAATAGTATGTTGAGACACAGAGAATACAGAAAGATATAAATGGGGTATCAAAAATTCACAATGTGGGCCGGTGAGATAGCTCAGTGGCATAAGTGCCTGGCAAGCACGAGGTCCAGAGTTCGACTTCTGGAACCCACATAAAGGAAAAAAACGGCCAATGATATCGCTCAGGAGCAAAAGTGCTTGCTGGCAAGCACAAGGTCCTGAGGTTGACTCTGGGTACCCACATTAAAAAAAAAAAAAAAAATTCACAATGTAGGGAAGAATGGAGTACAAGTAGAGACTTTTTTCTCAGCATATTTTCTCTTATTCTATTTTGTTTCTCATCTTATATTTGTGATCATGTTACCTTGCTGCATTTGAAAATACCTTATTATCACCAAAAGATGTTTTTTTGTAATTTTCATGGTAACCATAAGGCAAAAATCTATAATAGAAAATCCAAAATAATAAATAAGAAATCAAAGCACACTAGCAGAGTAAATCACTTAACTATAAAAGTAGACTATAAGAGAATGAGAAAAAAATAACTACAATAAAGCTAGAAAACAAGTTAGAAAATGCTGTAGTAAATCTGTACCTATGGATAATTACTTTGAATATAATTGGATTAAATTCTCCAGTTAAAAAACAGAATAGATAAATAAATAAGACTCCATATATGTTGCTTACAAAAATGTCACTTCATCTCTAAGGACATGCCTAGAGCAAAAGTGAAGGAATAGAAAATGATATTCCATTCAACTGGAATCTAAAAGAGTAGCCAGACTTAACATTAAATAATACAGATTTTTAAAAACTGTAAAAAAGTGACAAGAAAGGTCATTATATAATGACAAAGGGGTCAGTTCAGCAAGAGGAAATAATTTTAAAAATATATATAATACCCAATACTGTAAAGCAAATATTAATAGACCTAAAAGGATAGATGGATTCCAATGCAATAGTAGTCATAGACTTTAACATCCTACGGTCAGTGATGGACAAATCACACAGATAGAAATTCAATAAAGACACAGTAGACACATAGAACAATGGAACAAAATAGAAAGCCTACAGGTAAACCTACAAGGAAACCCACAAGCCTACACATAGAACAGTGAGACAGTATAGAGAACTTATAAGGGAACCCACACATGTACACATCTTTGACAAAGTCGCTAGGAGCATACTCTGTGTGGAGAAAGGTCAGTGTTGCCACACTTCGTGTGGGGAAAGGCCAGTGTTTTCAGTAAGCTGGGAAAATTGGATATCCACATGAAGAAGAATGAAATGAGACCCCTACCTCTTACCAGTTATAAAAATCAACTCAAAGTGGATTGAAGGCTTAAAAGTAAGACCTGAACTCCCAAACAACTAGAAGAAAGCATAAAAAAATGCTTCACAACACTGGAATGGACAGAGTTTGGAAAAGACCTCAAACACATGGGAAATAAGAGCAAAAATAGGCAAATAGAACTACATCAAGCTACAAAGCTTTTGCATTGCAAAGGAAGCAATCAGTAGAATGAAGAGACAACCTACAGAAAGGGGGAAGATATTTGCAAACTATACATCTAATAAGGGGTTTCTATCTAGAACATATAAGGAACTTCCAAAACTCAGTAGCCAAAAAAAAAAAACAAAAGATATTAAAAATGGGCAATAGACCTAAATACATATTTCTCAAAACATGGCATGTAACTGGCCAATAGGTATGTGAAGAAATGTTCACTATTATGAATAATCAGGGAACTGTAATTCAAATCCACAGTGAGATACTGTGTCAACCCAGTAAGACTGGCAATTATCAAAAAGACTAAGCATAACAAGTGCTGGCAAGGATGAGGACAAAAGGGAACCCTTGCACACTGTTGGAATTATAAATTAGTGCTGTCATTATAAAAAACAGTATGGAAGTTCCTCAAGGAAATTAAAAAATAAAACTACCATATGACCTATTAATCCCACCACTCGGAATCTGTCTAAAGAAAATGAAATCAGTATGTTGAAGAGCCATCTACGTTTCCATGTCTTTGCAGTACCCTGATGGCCAAGATGAACAGCCTAAGTGCCCATTGACAGACGAATGGGTAAACAAAATGTGGTCCATAGACACAATGGGATTCTAACAAACCATTAAAAAGAGTGAAATGCTGTCATTTACAACAGCAAGGATGGGGCTGAAGATCATTATGTTAAGCAAGAAAAGTCAGACACAGAAAGACAAGTACCATATGATCTCATTCATATGTGGAATCCAAGGAAGTGGAGAGAAGAATGGTGGCTGTGAAGGACCGGGAAAGTAGGAATGAGGAAGGGATGATGAAAGTTTGGTAAATGTGTGCTGATTTACAGTGAAGTTGGTGTGGGAAATTCTGATGTGCTATTGCTCAGTAGGGTGATTATAAATAACAATAATGTACTGCACATTTCAAGGAGCTAGAAGAAAGGTTTTTGAAAAGTTTTCCATAATGAAGTGATAAATGTCTGAAGAGATGGATATATTTGGTCTGATTTAGACAACATGCAGGTACCCTAATAAGATGTCTAATTTTATGTACTATTTAAGATGAATTTAATTAAAAAAGAGGTTCATTAATGGCATAGGATTAGATATATACCTGAATGGAATAATATTAAGAATCCTGAAAAACCCATGCATTTATGGTGAATTGATTTTTTTTCCTGTTGTAATTTGTTTTAAATTGATATATGGGGCTCGTATACTTTAATGTGATGCTATGTTACATTTTGCTGGATGTGTACTGTGTGTATTGTGTGGTCTTTAAATCATTATGAAGATGTTGAAAGTGGTATTCAACAAATAAAGAGTACTTTTTTACCAAAGATACTGGAATAATTACATATCCACAAATAGAAAATGAACATGGACACTTACACCATTTATGAAATTTAACTTAAAAATTTATCAAAGACCTAAATGTAAGAGCTAAAAATATAAAATTCTTAGAAGGAAATTAAAAAGTAAATATTACTTACAATGACTTAGATGTTTCTTAGATAAATAGTTAAATCTCAAGTCACACATTAAATTAGATTTCATCAAAATTAAAACCGGTTGCTTTAAAGGGCACAATCAAAATGAAAAGAGAACCACAGAATAGGAGAAAATGTTTACAGCTCATATTATCTAACATGGCTATAGTATCCAGAATATATAAAAAACTATTACAATTCAATAATAAAAAGGAAAAGGAAAAGTAATTTGAAAATAGTCTAAGAATTTGCATAGATGTTTATCCAAAGATACACAAGTGGCCAGTAGACAATTAAAAAGATCTGCATCATTAGGAAAATACAAATCAAATCCATGATGATACAGTGCGTCACTCCATATCTCTAGGACCCTTATAACCAAAAACAAAAAAAATAAGTGTTGGAAGGATACAAAGAAATTAGAATCTTCATACACTGCTGGCATTAATGTAAAATAATGCAGCCTCAGTGGAAAGCAGCTCAAAAGTTTCTCAAAAAGTAAAACAGCTTAGCCGTATAGCCCAGCGTTCTCTTTTTAGATATACGCCCAGGAGAACTGAAAACATACACAGTCACACAAAACTTGTGCATGAGTGTTCTACGGGTTGTCTTTTCATTCTGATAATGTTTAAACACAATAGCTTTTAATTTTGATTACATCTAATTCAATCAGCATTGTCTTTGATAACTAAAATATAGAAACAACCCAAATATTCATTAATGGATGAACTGACAAATAAAACATGATATATTCACACAAGAGAATATTATTCAGGCATGAAAAGGAATGAAGTATTAATAAATGCTGTATCATAGATAAATCTAGAAAACATTATACTTAGTGAAAGGAGCCTGATACAAAATATCACTTGTTGTATGGTTTCACGTACATTGAAATGTCCACCAAAGACAAATTTATAATCAGAAAGTATATTAATGGTTGGAAAGAGTGAGATATTGGAATGACTACTAATGGGTGTGGGGTTTCTTTTGGGGTGATGAAAATGTTTTAGAATTATATAGTGGTGATGGTTGTAACTGTGCGACAGTACTAAAATGCACTGACTTTTACTCTTTAAAAATCTCAAGTGCGTAGGTTGTGAATTATATCCCATTTAAAAATATATAGGGCTCTTTGTTTAAAAAATTATATTGTTAAAATTAGGTTCTATAGTTATTGATGAACTTTTTTGTTGGTACTGTCTTACTCACTTGCCTTATTAAATCTTGACCTCAAAATATATTGAGGCTGCTTTAAGCTTTTAAAAATAAATATTATGTTTATATTCAAGGTCAAAAGTAAGTAAATATTCTTGAGCTCTGTGAGGAAGGATGACCCACATCCTTGGTCATGCTCTAATACTTCTAACTTTCACATTTATTTTGACTCTTACTTTAATCTCACACATTGCGAAAAGCATATTTCCAGTGAAAATATGTAATTTCAACATGAATATTTTAAACAGTTATCAGACCATATAATCAATGCATTTAAATAAGCTTGATATAAATGATTGACGATGAATTATAAAAGTCTGGTAAATGAGGAACATGTTTAGATAGAGCAAACTCATTTGTCTTTTATGTTAATTCTGCTCTTGAAGTTTTTCTCTAGTGCCTCTTTTTGCCTTCTTTTCTAGGTGCCACTTGCGTGCTAAAGAAGAAATTCTCAGCAAGTCAATTTTGGAATGATTGCAAGCAATATAATGTGACTGTGTTTCAGTATATTGGAGAACTTTGTCGCTACCTTTGCAAACAACCTAAGGTAAGAGTGATCATGATCAACAAGCTAAAATGCTTCGGAAAGAATAAGTATTGAGAGACCAAAGATAATTTTTACTTCTTTGTTTATGCATCACATTCTTCCAGAGCGTAATTTAGCTGAGATAGAAAGATGCTTATAATCCACCAAGATAAAATAAATGTAAAAGTCCAAAACAAATAAAAGGAAAGCTATCCAGGAAAGAACTAATGTGCTTTGTATTGTCCCAGGATGGGACACATCCTTCAGCTAATTTTAATTAGTTTAGGCTAATTAAAATTACATCAGATGCATGCTATGTTTACAGAAATCAATTATTCCAAGTTTAAAACAGATGGTCCTTGAAAATGCTATTGTTTAAACTAAAACTAATGACCTGATTATACTTGTTTTTCTATATTTTTCTTCTGAATATTAGGGCATATTTTTGCTTTCTTTTGCTTAAAAAGAAAATTTTTGGACTTGTTTCCCCACTGAAAGGAGTCATTTCCACATTCTTTTCATCAGGTACAACCATCTGAAAAATTGACAAGCAGAGAGAATTGCTAGGGCCTGAAATTTGTCCCTACTGCTTTGCTTGAGTTTTTGCCCTCAGCGTTATTTTTCTTTTTCTGATCTCATTTATCTTTCCATGTGCTTATTTTTTTAATGCTCTGATTTTCCAAACGTCCTTGAAACTAGAAAAATGAGACTCTTTAATCAAATCAACACCAGCCCCTTCGAGAATGGCAGTTCAGGATGCCTCCCCAAGTAGGGCAGGCAGCAGAGCCTCTGCCTCTGGGCCTTGCCTTTCTACTCTTGGGACTCGGGGAGGGGTCTCTCCCTCCTCACCTTTGCCACTGTCACACATGCTGAAGGCGTGATGGTGAGCTGTGCTATCTTTTCTGGCTTCCTCTGTTTAAAATATAGACAGATAATTTCTTCCACTAATTACCCACAGCACAGCTGAGACTAGGTGAGAAGCGTTAAAATAAGGCTCTGTTAAGGAATATGGGATATGCAGAAGAGAACAGAGAAAAGAGTGTGAAATTGGATGCTGTGATTCACGGAATGCTTTTATTCATTTGAGCGTGGAGGTTACCGTGGAGAGAACGCTGTTCCACCTCTTGACCACCTTCCCTGAGCAGAAACCATCCTGAACCACTTTTTGTCAGATTTGAAATCACTATAGCTTCCACAGATCTGCACAAAGTCATGAAATTCCAGAGAAATTCCAACCTTTCAAATATTGGGGATGAAATCTGATTTGTTTGGACTTCTCAATAATATTTTATTTGAAAGAAGAACATCCAAAGTATTTTTTAAGTTGGGAAATGATTATATAGTTTTATGGACTAGAAACTTAGATTAATTTTCTCTGTTTAGTTTACTGGCCAGATAAAATATTTTTTTTAGCTGTCTTGTTCTTTTAAAATATCTCTTCTGGGTCTTTTTTTCATGTCTGTTTGAATTCTTACTTTGTACAATAAAGCTGTTAGTAGTATGTCATATTGGCTATAAACTTTTTCTCAGTGCTTTCTTTTGTATTTTTTGTAAAGTGAAAAATATCTATTGCAGCCCTGTGAATTTGTATTGCAGTACTTTAGGAAACTATTATACTTACAAAGAATTTAAGAGCACCAAGAATTGAAAACAGAATTCCTGTTTTATAATTAATTTAATTTTAATTTCTAATTTTAATTCTTACTGAATGGTTTTGAAGAAAAGATGATTTTACGAAGTAATCTCTAAATGCTTACCCAAATCTAAATTGAGGAGTCAGAAGGGAAATAAATATAGCTTTGTCCATAGGAAACTTAACAATTCTTTTAAGCAGAAATGTGTTAGATTATCTAATGTTTTGTTGATTTTACATAAAATAAGTATAAGAAGTTGTTGACATTAAAGATTAGAAGACGTTAATTTGTTATGACATAATCCATGCAAGAGACCTCGCTTTTCGCTGCCCAACATTCCTTTAATGGCCTTGCCTTAAAGGAAGGGGCAGTACAGGCTACACAGCTTTTCAGCCGTGGATCCAGGCAGGGCCAGAGAGTGAGCAAGCGCCGCAGTCCTTTCCTTCAAAGAATTAAAATCGGGTGTCTCGTAATTCATGAATTGAAGCCTCATGCACGTTTATTTAAAAGAAATATTTAAGTAAAAGAAATGAAAACCATATGTTTTCTAAGTAAATCCAGATTTGTCATCAATCTCAGGATAAGAAGTGTGTTTCGAAGGAGATTTACCAGCAGGCAAAAGTTCCGGTCTGAGTTGAGTGTTTATATAGAGTTGCTTTAATGTTGGGTTTAATGTTGGGTTTCCTTGTCTGGAAGTACTTATGCACCCTCAACTCCCATCCCCACCAACTCGACCTCTTCTTTTATGAAAACTCGGGGTGCTAGGTTCCTTTGGAAAAAACATTGAGAAAGCCAGAGGGACTGACTCCTGTTAGTCACAGGGGGATGGGATAATTGCCCCCTTCCCCTGAGTCTAGGACAGCATCTCTTTTTCACTCTCCATTTTCCACATTTTCATTACTGAAGCACCAGCATGTAATTCCTGATGGATCTAAGTGTGTATTATCTTACTGTCGATGCTGCCTTTGATACTCATTAGGGAGGAAGATGATGGGACTCTACATACCGGAGATCCTTTGGGGAGATCTTGCTGCAGAGTTTATCTTACGTCTTTAACTCTGCCAAATGCAACTGATATCCATGCATATGCCGCTCCTGCAGTCATTCCTTCCTCCAAGTAGTAATATGTAGGTTTGGGTATAAAGGGACACATAAGACAAATCGGACAGTCTTTCTTATGCAAATTATATTTTGTGAGAGAAGATAAATGAGGGTGTGGGTGGCGAGAGAAAATAAGCCAGCAGAATATATGACAAAACGTTACTGCAGACAGTGACAGGTGTCAAGAGCAAAGCAGGAGGAGATGGTGGAGAATGCTGGCCAGTGGGAGCAGAACACTGCCGAGCAGACTGAGTGATGGGGGAACATTTTGCTGAAACGGTGACTTGTAAACTAAGCACCTGATATGATAAATGAAATCCAGACACAGGAAAGGGGGAGGTTTAAGGTCACAACAGAATAAACTGAAAAGGACTGGGGTTGCAGGGCTCACAGCCTAACTGAAGAGGAGGAGTGTGTCTGAGCCATCCATGGACCATATCTTGAAGGGCTTCGTGGCAAGACTTGCAAATTCTTGGAGTTTTTCTTCATGCTTTCCTGTCAGAAACACTTGGGGCTTTCCCCACACTGTGCTGCAGGAGAGAAAGCCCCCAGTGTTCTATAATGGTAGCCCTTCTAAGTATTATGCCTGGAAAAGCAGGAGTTTAAATATAAACCCATGGTGTGGTCTTTTCTGTCCCTAACACTTGAGATGACAAAGGTCTTTTCAGACTATTATATTTGTGGAAACATGATTCATTGAATCGATGACTGCAATCCCTGAAAACATACCTTGCCTAAGCCAGGTTTGAGAGAGAACGTAACGAGATTGTCAGGGCAGTTGTAGCCTGCTCTATCTTAACCTGGAAATCCTGTCCCTCTAAATACTCACCAACCTGTTTTATTTTTAAGAGATCCTTTCATTTCTTTCTGTGAATTATTTCTTCCTTCAAAACAAGAAAGCCCCCTGTTTTTATATCTGTTTTTTTTTTCGTTTTGGCCTCAGGATTCATTTCCCGTTGTTTGCATTTGTGACCCTTAATCTTTATGCCTGCCCTGTCATACTCAATTGACTTGCTGCCTGTACTGTTTCAGTATATAATATTGAGTAGAAAAAAAGCAAGAAAACTAACTTTTGCAATGCATAGTTACTGTTGTTACGTAGATGTGTTGGTGTGACACTTGCGTATTCAGAATTATTAGTAGGTGTTAGTAAAAAGCATTCTTATACAAATAGAATCAAGATGGCAGGATTATAATCCTTAATATATAATTTAAGAATGAAACCATACTTTTGTTTATAAAACAAGTAGTTACCCAGAACTGCAGGCGGAAATGCTTTGCCCATTTGCTTTCATTATGAATTTATGTTTCTTTTCTGTCTCACCACCTATCAATACTCCCTTTGTTTCCTAAAAACTAAAAATTGATGCAAAATTTCTTGTATTTCAATAGAAGATCCTGGGTTTCGCTTTTTTGTACATCTAAAGAGACTGTTCAGCCTGAACGTGTTAGAGAATTCTTAGAGTGTGATTGAGCCCATGTTCAGGAAGGAAGACTTTGTTTGTAGGAGGGCATTTTTGATCCGGTAGGAGGTAACTTCCGCTCGACCTCTGCCACACTGCACAGCAACTCAACAGACGCTGCAGGGAAAATAGGTCCCAAAGAGACTCAAAAAATAAGAGCCTTGGTTGAAGTTAATGTGACTCCTTTGCTGGTATCGTCACATCAACTTGATGCATGGTACTGAGAACCAGAGAGAAATGTCTACTGAATTCCAAGACCCAGGGATCTTAAAATGCTGTTCAGACCCCCAACCCATTTAGAAAATTCTCCTTTAAATTTTAACAGGGATTTTTAAATGGCTGAAGACGAAATGAGCATTTTCTGTGCATTGGAAAGTGGCTTACTGTGTGTGTGTGAAAAAAATGTAAGCTCAAAACTATGAAGGGTTCTGTATGATTGTGTAGATTCATTAAAGGCAAAACTCTTCATGTTTTGATGACCTCCTGCTACTGCAATCACGAGGACAGGCTTGGTAGACAGGAGCAAGGACTTTGGAAGCACTTTAGAGATGCCTTCTTCCTCCTACACATACACTGTGAATCCTTCTTGCACACCTGTACTGCAGGCACTGCTCTGGGCACTGTCCTGGGCAGTGGGGTACAGCAAAGGACAGAACAGGCATCAGTCCCTGCTCTCGTAGAACTTATATTCTATGAAGCTCAAATTCTGTTTCTATTTGGTTCATGGCCTTGGGCCTGAACTTCATTATCCCGAAATGCCCATATACCAAATGGAGATAATGCTTCCTATTTGATTGTGGTAGTTAAAATGAGAAAATACAATAACCTGGGTATGGGGGCTCAAACACTGTGAATCTCTTCACTTTTCCTGATATGCGGCAAACATGGATTTTGTTCCTGCGCTGTGTTGTCTGCAGTCTCTCTCTACTTTGGTTTCTGTTTTTGTGTGTCTGTTTGCATGTGTCTCTTCTGTGTGTCTCAGCGTCTTTGCCTCTGTGTGCTAATGCATCTCATTATGTATATATCCCTATGCGTGTCTCTCTCTTCCTCTGTGTATGTATTTCCCTGTCTAGTTTGTCTCTTTTATGTATTTTTTTCTATGTCTGTCTGTGTGTGTATGTGTGTGTGTGTGTGTGTGTGAGAGAGAGAGAGAGAGAGAGAGGCAGAGAGTAAGAGAGAGAAAGAGAGAATCTGTGTGTGAATGCATCTCTATCTGTGTTTGTCTCTCTCTTTCTCTGTGGGTCTTTGCCTCTTTGTCTTATTTTGCATCCCTGTATGAGCGTGTGAGCATATCTCTGTGTCTTTCTGAATTTCCGTGATAGTGTGGGTCTCTCTGTATCTATGTGTCTGTCACTCTATGTCTAATTTTTGGTAGCTCCATTTCTCTCTGTTTTGTTAGTATTTCTCTCACCTCCGCACTTTCTCCCCCTCCTTCTCCTTTTCTCATTCTGTGGCTCTCACTCTGTCTTGCTCTGTCTCTCACTTTTTTTCTCTTGTTCTTTGTCCTATCATTGTCTGTTAACTTTTTCCTCTGTTTTTCCTGTTGTCTCCATTTTTTGTGCGTGCTCTCTCTTTTAATCTCGGTCACTCCATGGTTTTCACTTGTGTAAGTACATATGCATGTAGGTGTCATGTTTATTCCTGCAAGTGCACTCTATGTATATTTTTCTCATTACATTCCCTACATAGCTTAGATATTTAGTGGTGTCTAGCAGCAACCTCATATTTTAGGAAGAATGAGAAGAAATGAGTATTTACTTTAAAGGAACCTTGGAGAAAGAGACTTCTGGACAGAAAAAGGAATGTTATAAAGATGTTTGTATTTTATATGATGTCCCAGTAGTTTCACAGCATCTCAGAATTGACATATATAAAACCAAATATAATTAGCAATGTCTGGATATGACAGGGTCACTTTTTAAGGCTCCTTTTTCCAGTTATGATGACTTTTGCTCTTCCTCACATGATCATTCTACTGACCCTAGTTTTCCACTTTTAGGACCATAATCTGAGTTCTTATCCTCAACATCTTTTATCTGAACCACTTCAGCTACTGTCCTTGAATCTGTCATCTTCCCAAGCCATTGTGCCAGTTGGTGTCAAGTTAATGTTCTTATATCAGTCTCTACTTACTGTCCTTCCCTGGCTTCCAGTCATCTTCCAAGGATTACTAGTAGAGTTTTACAACATAAATAGCTGGTTAGTTCTTTATAAAAGGCTCAACTGACCCGAATTCTGTACACTTTCCAGTATGCTCAATGTGCGTAGGAAGCCATGTCTTTGGATACTTTGATCAGGCTATTCATCTTACTTTAAAAATAAAACTAACTCCCAGCTATTTCCAAGGGATAAAGCCACTTTTAAGAAGAATGCACAAATAGGAAACACAGGAATCTGGATAGGGAAGCTACATTGTGGCATCGATATATTGTCCAATTAACAAGATGGTGCTTGTTTGAATATTAAGAAAATTTTTTATTTCTAATTTAGGACAGGAGTCAGCAAGGCTTTCGAATAAAGCAGTAGGTTAGTAAATATTTTGGGGTTTGTTGATCATAGTATCTCTCTCACAACTACATAATTCTGCCTATGTATCTCACAAGTAGCCATAGAAAATCTGGAAATTCTTGGGCAAGATTGTGTTTTAATGAATTTTATTTACAAAAATAAGAAGTGGCTTCGATTGGACTCCTACAGGCTATGGTTTACCAAGCTTTAATTTAGACTCCATGATAATCCCTGTAAAACAAATTTCTATTCCCATGCAAATCAATTCTTTTAAAACTTTCTCTTCTCCCCTCCTGACCCCCCATCATTCTTGCAACTTTCTGAAGCAGTTCTGGAAGTCCTATTTTGTGTCTTCATGAGGAGTTATTTTTAAAAATACAGTGGATGCTGCTATCAAGTGCCATCCACAGGAAATGGCAGCCTTCTAAAACACTGTGGTGTGTCCTTATCCATTTATTAATCAGATCTGGCATGGTGTGACTTCTGGCTCATCCCCAAAGTCAAAATGACCACAAGAAGTGAATATTTTTAATTGATTCAGGACATTGAGGCAGCCATGGCAGTGCAACTAAAGACACTTATAAAAGAGGACTTCCAGAACTGCTTCAGAAAGTAGTGAGAACGATGGAATACGTGTGTTGGAAGTGAGGAGCAGTATTTTGAGGAGGATTGATGGCAATATGTCTTATAACATAATCAAGCTTTTAAATATTTCAACACTTACTATACTTTTTGATCATACTATGTATAGATTTTGAAATTTTTTCTTTATTATATATTTTCTATGATGTGTACATATCTCAACATCAAAAGAAATATATATTTTCTTTCCTCCCACACGACTATATAATAGGTTATTTGATTTTTTTCTCATACTCTTCAGAGGCTAATCTTTATGATTTTCTTTTAAAGGAAAAGAAAATAGCATAAAGATACCCTGAGAGTTAGAGACATAAATTTGACATTTTGGGATACACGTCTTGATCCAACTTTTGACCACTTGATTTTCTTTGTCAACTGAATCCTTTGGGATGATTACTTGTTCTTATTTAGTAAGTTTGTACAGCTAGAGCCCACACAAGTTAAGGCCTAAGGAATTTGGTTTATGCACTACCTTCATATTGGTGTCTGGAGCATGCCAACACATTTCATAAATAATATTTACTACAACTCATCTCTGACCTGAAAAGCATCTAAGAGTTATGCCATATAAAAAATTGTTCTCTGTTCAAGCAAAATAAATCATGAGAGTTGCAATGCTACTGTTTTATTCTCATTGCAATGAAGTGTAAAATCCAGGCATAAATCCAATGCCAAGTAAGCAATGTGTGACATGCCCATAGGAGTTGGCAACCAGGACACAGTTGCACTGGGTTGGATTGAGTGGTAGAAAATAATCTTTTGTCTCGGAAGGAGCTCCTCTGATCTAGTGAGTTCTTTATCTGCAGCACAATTACATTAAACCCCTTTGATGTGGACCTATGTAAATCAACAGGCAAGAGTATTATTTCAGATGATTCTAGAATCTTGGTTCTTATTTTTTTTTTTTTTATTTTAAAGAGAAGAAAAAAACAAAACAAATCAAAAGAAGAACAAATTTTCAAAACAACATAATAGGAGGGTAACAATGGTTAATACATTACGTATTACTATCTTTAAGTTAGTTATTCAGGACACCAGACATTAGCATTCAATTGTCCAAACATTATTGGCACAAACCTTACTCTTCAATGAACTAAGTAAAAATGGTAGTGTATCTATCTTAACCATCTTATATATATATATACAATTTTTTCCCTTTCCCTTCTTTCTTTTCCCTATTCCAGTCTCTCTTTCCTTTTGACCAGTTTCTTTTTGATTCACCATATCTATTGTACATTTTGGATCTTATTTACTCTTTCAGTTTCTCATACTAGAGAGATAATACGATGCTTACACATGTGCTTCTGGTTTATTTCACTTATGAGTATTTTCTCGAGTTGCATCCATTTACCTATAAAAGTCTCCAGTTTATCCTTCTTTATGGCTGAATAGTACTCCATTGTATAAAAATACCACATCTTTCTTATCCATTCCTCAGTTGATGGGCATTTGGGTTGTTTCCAATATCTGGCTATTACAAATTGTGCTGCTATAAACATGGGTGCACATATATCGCTGTGGTACGATGTTTTTAATTCTTCTGGGAAGATGCCCAGAAGGGGAATAGCTGGGTCAAATGGGACCTCCAACCCTAGTTTTCTGAGGAATCTCCACACTGACTTCCACAGTGGCTGTACCAGTTGACACTCCCAGCAACAGTGAAGAAGGGTTCCTTTTTCCCCACAGCCCCTCCAGCATTTGTTATTAGTTGATTTCTTAATAGTAGCCATTCTTTCTGGGGTGAGATGGTATCTCAGTGTTGTTTTAATTTGCATCTCTCGAATGACTAGTGATGTTGCACATTTTTTTGTATATTTGTTTGCCATTAGTATTTCTTCATCTGAGAAATGTGTATTCATCTCAGATGCCCATTTTTGGAGTGGGTCTTTAAATTTGGGAGGTCTGATTTTTTTGAGTTCTTTATATGTTCTCGATAGTAGTCCTTTGTCTGAGGAACAGCTGGCAAACATTTTTTCCCACATTGTGGGTTGTCTCTTCACTCTGTTGGTGGTTTCTCTTGCTGTGCAAAAGCTTTTTAATAAGATGAGATCCCAGTTGTTGATTCTTTGGGATAGTTCCCGTGCGGTTGAGTTTTTATTCATAAAGTCTTTGCCTACACCAATGTCTCCAAGGGTTTTACCTATCCTACTTTCCAGCAGATTTAATGTTTCTGTTTTAATATTTAGATCTCTGATCCATTTTGAATTTAGTTTAGTGCATGGTGAAAGATATGGATCTAGTTTTAATCTTCGGCATGTGTAGAGCCAGTTTTTCCAGCACCATTTATTAAAGAGGCTATCTTTCTTCCAGCGAATGTGTTTGGCACCTTTGTCAAAGATAAGGTGGCTTAGTATGTCTGGGGTTGTTTCAGCATCTTCTAATCTGTTCCATTGATCTTCAGGTCTGTTTTTTTGCCAGTACCACACTGTTTTTATCACAGTAGCTTTATAGTATAATTTCAAGTCGGGGATTGTGATGCCCCCTGCCTTGCCTTTGTTGCCCAGAATTGCCTTTGCTATTCTAGGTCTCTTCTGATTCCAAATGAATTTTAGGATTGTTTTCTCTAATTCTGTGAGATATGCTGTTGGAATTTTGATTGGAATTGCATTAAATCTGTATAACAATTTTGGAAGTATGGCCATTGATTCTTATTTTTTTTTAACTAAATATTTTTTCTTTATTGAAGTAGTACTTTTACATGGTTAAAAAATGAAATAGTACTCTCAGATTAAGAAATATTCTACCTTAAAAAATCTCGATCTATAGAAGTCAGCACTTTTCATTCTCCTAACATATTTTTGGTTATTATTATCTTCCATATTTCACAATAAAAGGTATGCTACTATTTCTTGACTTTTCAGGCTTTTTACTTTCATTTTATTTGTTTTTTTTTTTTTTTTTTTTTTTTTTTTGGGTACCGGGGGGACGACCTCAGGACCTCGCGCGCCAGCAGGCGCCCGTGCCACTGAGCGATATCACCGGCCCCTTTTTCGTATGTGGGTTCCGGGAGTCGAACTCGGGCCTTCGCGCTTGCAAGGCAGGCGCTTAAGCCGCTGAGCCGTCTCACCGGCCCCTACTTTCATTTTAAATGGATACATAAAAACATAAAATTGTAAGTATTCAAGGGACACCATACAACGTTTTGATACAGTATACATTGTATAATGTTTAAATCAGATTAAACATATTTATCTTCTTAAACATTTGTTATTTGGGGTGCTGAAGGTAGGGCTCAGTGGTAGATCATTGTTTTAGCAAGTGTGAGGCCCTGGGTTCAATCCCCTATTTAACAAAAAGAAGTTATTTCCTTATGGTGAAAACTTTCAAAATCCTTTTTTTCTAGCTTTTTGAAATACATAGTACATTATTATAACCTGTAGTCATTCTACTGTGGATTGGCACCCTGATTTTCAGTTTTAACTGTCATACACCTGGCTTGCTACTCACATATGCATACATGATTCTTCTCTCTTCATGGTACCAATAAATATGATAGTTATAAAATATGCTAATAACCAGTTTTCATATACATATAAATTGTATTTACAGTTGAGACATATAGGGTATGTAAAATGACAACTTGGCTTTTTTCAAGTTTTTAATCCTTATAAATAATAATTGCCATGTTTCAATTTTTAATTAAGCTTTTTCCGTGCCTGTCACTAATTTATTTCAAAATCTCTATAATAGCTGACATTTCTCAATGGAATTTCCCAACCCTTTAAACATTTGTAATGAATTTTTCTCATTTTTTTCTTGAAAATCTGTTCCAGAGTTATTTTTCAGTTATTGTCCTTCCAAATACAGCAATATTTTAATTTCTACCACTATGAATTTGTTTTGCATGCTTTTGAAAAGCTGAATCTAAATCTAGTCATACATATGCATTCTATTGGCCTTGCTTCTTTCACTCAGCATTATGACCATGAGATTCAGCTCTAGTTTCGTGTGTACTTCTAGTTCATCCTCTGTCATTGCTTTAGAGTTGAAAAAGGCAGAAAAATGGCTCCTCAGAGATGCCCATACTTTAATTCCCAGAACATGTGAATATGTGTGCAGTACAGACATTGGCAAAAGTGACTTTGTGGATGCAATTATAGGCCTTAAAACAGGGAGACTGTGCTAGTGGGTGTAGGCTCGTCTCATGAAGCTTTCAAGCAAGGAACATTGGCTGCAAACAAGGCGATTGTGCAGAGACTAAGTTGGAAAATTTTGAGACATAATTTTTGAAGCAGTATGTCATTGCTGGCTCTAATATACACAGGTCCATGTGCGAGGTTTGTAGAGAGGCCTCTAGGGCACAAGGAGAGCTCTTATAGCTAGCAAATTTTAATTGTACAACCTCAGAAGCCAGACTCTGCCAAGAATCTGAATGAATTTGGTATTGTATACTTCCAAGAGCTCCTGATAAGAGCCCAGGGAAACTATACCTTCACTTCAGCTTTGTGAGTCCTGGATTACATAAATCACCTGAGCTAGCGTGGATTTCTGTGTGTTATTTCTAGTGTGAAATTGCGAGATACTAAGTTCGGATAGTTTTAAGTTTCTACGTTTAAGGTGATTCCTATGGTAGCGGTAGAAAAGTAACTCAAGACTATTCTATTACTGTGTTACATTTGAAAACTCAATCTTGCTGTTTATGGATTGGATTGTTTCCATTTGAATCTTAATGTGATTAATGATGCTACATACATTATTATACCTGACTTTTGGCAAATGTATATACATATTTCTCATGATAGGTATTCAGAAATAGAGTTGGTATGGTTGTATTGTATGCATATGTTCAGAATTAAGGTCTATTGCCCAAATTTTTTATCAAAGTGGTAGTGCTAATAACATACAATTTTCCTCACAGTATATGAAGATGTCACTTGTTTTGCATCCTTGCCAACACTTGGTGGAAAATTTATAGAGGTAAAGAAGAAATATCTATTTTTGTAAGCATTTATTGGATGCTTGGATATTGTCTTTGAGGGATACCTGCTTTAGACTTTGTCACACAGTCAAGCAGTAGCAGTAGTATGGTGTTTGCTTGGCTTACTACACAGCCATAAAATTGGTTGTCGCTATGGTTCATGCCTAGGTGTCCCCCCACAGCCTTGGAGGTGGGTGGATCTAGGTTGTGATACTGAGATCAATGCACAGTGTGATGCTAGGATTAAGGGTGGATAAGATACAAGAGACAGCAAGGTGGTTGTCACTTGCTGCTTGTTACTTGCTGCTGCTGCCTCCTGCCTGCTCTGCAATGCCCCTCTGCCATGCCACCCTGCTTTGGAGCCAGTCAATTATAGACTAAACCCTCTCCAAACCGTGAGCCAAAATAAACCTTTCCTCCTTTGGGTGTCGGATATTTTTTCTCGGCCATGAGAAAAGTAGCTAAGACCATTGATAAGGCAGTAATGAACTCAGATGAATTTATACAGTTTATTACTCAGACCACAGAGGTATCATAAACTTCTCTTCACATCCTGTGTGTACAATAGTCTCCTGTCCCTGCGTGTCCCAAGGAGACAGTGTACACGTTGGTCCAGGAAGATGCTATACTTGTGGCATAGGTCAGTGCCACGGCTGAGAAATAGCATCCTTAGAAAGTTCTCAGTCACTTAAGGGGCTTCTGGCAGAATTGCCCTTCTTTTACATCCTTCTCTCAGAAGAGGAAAGAGGCTTCATTATGGAATGTAAGTAAATTTTCTCTGTAACCCAAATGGTGCTTCTAGCTTCCAAGGTCCCACATAAACATCCCTGACAAGATAGTCTGATGCATATTAATCTGATCCATAATTAATTATTAATTAATTAATAATTCCATATTATTATATTATATTGTACCTATACATACACATATAATTATTCACATGTATATTGCATAAACATATATGCAGACTATATATGTATGTGTATAAATGCGTATACACACAATGCACCATTTATATATCATGAATTGTCTCCCAATACACTTTTCCTATTTTTCTGTGTAGTATCTGCTCCTTTTAGTAGATAGATTGACAGATAGATTAGAAAGAATGCAGTCCATAGTTTTTCAAATGTTTCCTCTTTAACACTATAAATTTCCCTCAAAGCATTGCTTTTGCCTAGTTCTTTAGTTTTTGTCTTATTTTTCTTATCATTCAATTCAACCTTTTTCTAATTTCTGTAGTAATTTTTTTCTCTTATCCATAGGTTATTTAAAAATCGTATTACTATCCAAATGTTTGGGACATTTTCTGGTTGTTGTAATGAATTTCTGACTTAATTTTATTACCATCAGAGAACATACTCCGAATAAAGTTCAGTGCTTTGACTTTAGTTAGAGCTTGATGCAAGACTCAGGATAGGAGAAGATTTAGTTTCCAGAATGTTTCGTGGGCACTTGAGAAGAGTGTACACTCTTCAGCGATCTGTGGTACTGTTCTGGGAATGTAGATTGGGTAATGATTAGTTTTCTTCAAATTTCTCTGTTCTTATTTTTCTTTTCTCTGCTTGCCCTATCAGTAGGTACAGAGGTAAGTTGAAAACAGATTTATCTATTTCTCCTTTCATTTCTTTCAATTTTTGCTTTACATATTTTGACATTATTAAATAAAATAGAAATTTAGCTTTGCTATCCTTTGGTTGGGTAAATTGATCCTATTATTATTATTATTATTATGTCCCTCTTTATTTAAAGTTTACAGTGCATTATATTGGTATGGTTTTACTAGCTTCCATTTAGGTGATGATTGATCTATTCTCAATTTTTATATCATCTGATACTAATAAAAAAAATATATAATTAGGCTGTATATTTTTATGGATGCTTGGAGTCTTTTCCATGCCATATTTAGTCAAATTATATCTACTATATTTACTGATATAACTGGGTAAATATTTTCTCGTGCCGTATTTTCCTCTTTGTCTCATCTATTGCTCCTCTTCCTGCTTTTTTGTATTCTTTTGAAATGATATTTTATTATTAAATTTTTTCCTTGACTAACTCTCTAGATACACATCCTTTCATTTTCTTTTATCTCTCTCTCTCTCTGTATATATATATATATATATATATATACATATATATATATATATATATATATATATATATATATATTTTTTTTTTTTTTTTTTTTTTTTTTTGTGGGTACCGGGGGTCGACCTCAGGATCTCATGTGCCAGCAGGCGCCCGTGCCGCTGAGCGATACCATTGGCCCCTTTTTCGTATGTGGGATCCGAGAGTCAAACTCGGGCCCTCGCGCTTGCCAGGCAGGCGCTTATGCCACTGAGCCGTCTCACCGGCCCTCTCTATATATTTTTCCTTGTGTATTTCCTTACTTTAAGTAGTACAACATTCATTCCTAACTTACTAAATCTATTTCAAAATAGCACTTTTTGCATTTATTTGATAATGCAAGGATTTTACGCTATTTTAATTCTCTTTACTCACCTTCATCTTTTAGGTTTTATTGTCATTTACTCTAATTTTACATATTTAAAATCCTAAAAGTATTATTAACTTTAATTTAACAATTTGATATTCATATGCATGTTCCAACATTCTCCCATTTTCTGGTCCTCTTCATTCTTTCCCACTTTTTGTTCATTTGTTTGCTCCTATATGCTACTGTTTGTCTTTTAAGAACTTCTGTTAGTGTTCCATATGATATCACTCTACAAAAAACATAATTTTTAGTTTTTATTTGTCCAAAAATATGTCTTTTGCCTTTAGTTTTGAATAGCGCTATCACTGAGTATAAAATGCTAGGTTTACAGTTATTTTCTTTTAATTCGTTAAATGTCTTATTCTATTTTCTTCTAGGTTCTCTAGTTATTTTTGAAAGATCAACAGGAGTGATGTTGTCCCCACTGAAATTGATGTTTTTCTTTATCTCTGGTCACTTAAATCCTCCCTTTTCTCTTTCTCTCCTTTTCATATTTTTAATTCTTAGCAATTTTACTGGAAAATATCCAAGCATATTTTTCTGGTATTTATCCTACCTGACATTTTTAAATATTTTTTTTTTTTTTTTTTTGGGTAGCGGGGTCAACCTCAGGACCTCGCGTGCCAGCAGGTGCCCGTGCCGCTGAGCGATATCACCAGCCCTTTTTTCGTATGTGGGTTCCGGGAGTCGAACTCGGGCCCTCGCACTTGCCAGGCAGGCGCTTACGCTGCTGAGCCATCTCACTGGCCCGACATTTTTAAATCTTGATTCCACAGCTTGATGTTTTCACATCACTTTCAGAAAATTCTCAGTTAAAATTTCTTCAGCTGTTACTTCTTCATTCTTCCTACTGTTTTATAGGAACATACATGGATTTTTAAATTTTCATTGTAGCACAAATATCTTTTACTTCCTTTGATGTGTTTCCCATCCCTTAAAAACATCTATCCTTTAATCATGTTTCAGAATGAAGTACTAAAAATCTGACTGCACATGGCTGGAACTTGCCTCCAAAAGGGTCAGGTTCTAGGATGAGTGGGGGTAGTTCAAGGTGCTTTATTGAAGTACTTCCAAAAGTCTACATATTTTCTCTTAGATTGATCAGTTTCTTTGATAACAACTCAAGAGTTTCCTGTTTTAGTTTATAACTCTGAGTACCAGCATTCCAAGATCAGAGGAGCAGAAGAGTTCACTGAGCTCAGCACGTGTTGTGCAGACTTTTGTTAAACTCCTACACCTGAACTGCTATCTGTCTGGTTGGACCTCTCCAGATAGTAACTCTCATATTTGGCCAATGAGTAGTGGCCTCTCAGATGTGTTGTCTAGATTAAGATGTCTAGTAGTATACTCATTTCTTAAATTCCAAGCTTTCTTCCTTTCTTACTCTTTTTAATGCTTGCTTGAAACTTTCAGGCTCACATGCTGGGTACTCACCTGAAGGTTTAGATTTCAGATTTATCCATTCTGCTTAGTCCTACACTTTATATCTCTTCACTTTTTAATCTCCCAAATTACCTCTCACTCTTGTTATTGTGAGTTCATAAACTAAATTCTTTCTTTTAAGGCTATTTTAGGAGTGATTAGAAAAGAATTTCAGACAAATAATTGTAAGTGCCCCAGACATTGATTTTTCTATTTTACTCTTGTTACCCCTTAATATTACTTCTGCTAATTTTGTATTAGTTTTGGTGATGGTAAGATTGCTCTGAGAAAAACCACAGATTTATTATGAATAAACTGACAATATATTCTCACTTCAATTTTAGATGAGTGTATAATTCATGTTAATCAACACAGTATTTGTTGAATATACAAAAAAACATAATCTTATTTTTTCCTTTAATTCTACAATATGAAATTGTGAGAAAATAGCATGTCTTACATAGTAACCACATATACTTGTCATAATATTTGTTTGTTTTTGGTACCGGGATTTGAACTCAGGACCTTGCACTTGCCAGGCAGGCACTGTGCCACTGAGCTACATCCCTGGCCCTGCTCGTCATAATATTTGCAAGCCAAATATTACATTGATTCTGTGGCCTCAACCTGCTGTTCACTCTATGCTAGGCATTGAGAGTTAACTGAAGACCGCAGTATATAAGTGCGATAGGTACTATCTTTTTTTAACAGATGAATCTATGCTACAGTGGGAGTCAACATCTTGTTTAAAATTAAATAGCTAATAAGTTATAGCATAGGGAGAATAAACTGAAGTATATTTTATAATATTGTAAAAGTAATAATACTTTTCCTGAAATGTGCTTTCTTCTTACCTGATATCTGCAATCAAAAAAAAGAAAAAAGTCTTCAGTAATCGAACTTTGAAAAAGCTTGTCCCAGGTATGGGGACGCACAAAGTGTATCCCTTACTCTTGGTCAGTACTGCTTTCATGAGCTGCTGGACACAGCTCTGCAGCATATTTACATGAATTTTCTTTTTACTTCTTTTCCACTGTTGTACATATGTGGCTTCCGGGATGTTTGCCATTGAAATAATAATAATAATGAATGAAAGAATTAAGAACTGGAATTAATTACAATAAAACCTTTTCTCCCAATAGAGAGAAGGAGAAAAATGTCATCAGGTGCGTTTGGCAGTTGGAAATGGTTTACGGAGTGATGTGTGGACACAATTTTTAGACAGATATGGAGATATTAAGATGTGTGAATTTTATGGGGCTACAGAAGGAAACATTTGTTTCATGAACCATACTGGGAAAATTGGATCAGTTGGGAGAACAAATTTCTTTTACAAAGTAAGTATAGTATTATATTGCTAAAAGAAACATTCTGAAGTTGGCTACCCTTTTTCTAGACTATGCTTGTACATTATGATAATTATTACCACTTCTTTTAAAAAGTTGAGATATTTAAATAAAGTAGTTGATGTCAATGAACTATGATGTTATAGGTGATTCAAAGCTCGGTCATCTCCCATGTTTTCGCTCTATGACATGTGATTAATGACATGTATTTTTGTTCAGTTTTAAAGTTTAATGATATGATGTATAAATGGTAAGCATAGGTCCTGATATATACTAATTCTATCTTTTAATTTTCCTTAAGTATTTTTGTTCTACCATTGCCAATTATCTTTCATCATTCATATCATTTAAAATTAAGTATAGGCTTCTAATACTATTTTTCTTTAAAGTTTTTCTTTAAAACATCGTTAATATCTTAAAAGCACCCAAAGAAATTACCTTTTTAGGATTAAAAGCTTGACAGCTGATTGATTAACGGAAAGGCAAAATACAGTGGAGAGATGTCCTTAACTGGATTAGAGAAAATAATTGTCAAATAGATTTTATACTAAGCATAATTTTTTAAAAGAATAAAGGTAAAAATAAAGAGAAACACTTCAAAATTTATAAAGTAAAATTGATTTTAAAAACCTCAAAGGGGAATAAAAGTATCTTCAATGATGTAGAGTATTTAAATAATACAATAAATTACTTGAACTGTTAAGCATATACAAGTCTAGACATATAATAACTATAGAATACCTATTCTTTTTTGTGTGTGTGTGGGTACCGGGGGTTGAACTCAGGACCTCACGCACCAGCAGGCGCCCGTGCTGCTGAGCAATATCACTGGCCCTTTTTTCGTATGTGGGTTCTGGGAGTCGAACTCAGTACCTCACACTTGCCAGGCAGGCGCTTATGCCGCTGAGCTATCTCACCGGCCCAGAATACCTATTCTTTTCAAGCACGCATGAAACATTAATACAAATTACTGCATCAGTTAACAAACTACGACGAATCTCAAAGGATTGATTATATGGATTATATTCTTGGCAACGGTTTAATTAAGTTATAAATAATTTTTAAAAGGCAACTAGTTAATCTATATTTTTAGAAAAATAATTTCTATATTCCCATGGGTCAACAAAAAACCTCATAATAGAAACTGGAAGATATTACGAGTTGAATTATAATGAAAATGTCACATTTAAAAACTGAACGCAGCTAAGAATAGCTGAAAATTAGTTGAATGGAGATGAATGTCCACCTGTATGTTAATTTTTAAAATATCAACTAAAATAAACTCAAAGAAAATTAAAAAGAAGAAACTAAGAAAGAGCAAAATTTAATGAAATAGAACATTTAGTGAGAAATGTCAAAAATATAAATATAATTTTTAAATAAAGAAATAGACTTTGATGAAGAGAGAAGGCATAACTAACAATATTAGGAATGGAAAGGGGACATTACCACAACTGCTTTAGAAATTAAGACAACAGTAAAAGGATATATAGGATGAGTTCATATCCATACATTTGAAATTATTAGACAAATTGGACAAATTTCTAGAAAACTTCAACCTAACAGTACTAACTCAACAATTATCACACTAAATAAAATGAATTTATAACCCAAAACTTTCCCCTAGTCTCAGACAACTTCCCTGTTGAGTGGACCAAATATTCAAAGAGCAAAGAATTCCAATCTTAGAGAATGGAAAATTTCCAACTCACTTTGTGCCCCTACACTGATACAAATAGTGCAACAACGAATGTTGACAGACTGGGGCAGTTACAAGTGTACGTGGATAAGAAAGGCCTTCGTTAGTCAGCTTTTCCCTCCTGTGTACTTCCTCGGAGGCCAAACCTGTGCCTTTGAGTCTTTCAGAGCACCTCACTCAAGGTTCTTTTGGAATTGTGTTTGAAAAGACACTTAAGAATTTCGTGGTGCACATTTTGGCACATTTATATTTCTTGGATCCTTAGCTTCTTTAGTTTTACAGAATAAGATTTCTGTGTAATAAACTCCCTACACCAAAGAACAGAAACAACAACAAAATGTGTTTGATTTTCTTGTCAGCGGTGACTTTTTTCAGCGTCTGGAAGTGACTGAGGCATATGTGCCTTCAGGCTGCAGTGGTTCCCCTTTTAGTCAAGCTGCCTACTGAAATCTGGAGTACGTCACGCTAACCTTTTAAACCTGAAGAAGGAGCAAATCACTTTTATACCAGATTCTTTTGGGATGGTTAAGGTCTAGTTTATAGATCAGAAATGCACTTGTATTCTGAACAAGGTATTTCTGGAAAATAAATGTTAATGTTCCTAAGTTTTGCATCCCTTACACTTAATTTTCTCAATTCATAGCACTATTTCCATTACAAATTTGTGAGTGAAGTCATTCCAAAGTAACATCTAATGAGTATGATGGAAGGGATTTCATTTTTTACTGCTGACTTGAGTTTTTTATAATTTTCTAATGTTTTAAATTCCTCCTGTCAGAGTGTAATGACAATTAATGTACAATATCATCATTTACTCTAATTTTTTCAGAAAACTTTTAATTTCCAACTAATTTTAGTTTAGCTTTTTTCCAGTTTATAAAAGAAAAAGAGTTGTGTCTAATGCAATAGACATTCTAGTCTGTCTTTTATTATTTTTTTTCATATGTTATTTTGTTAAATAACAGCTAATCAGAAAAATTTGGTCAGATAATTGCTTCTTAATTAGATAGGGGGATTTGATAAGTATGTCTCTCTCAAATTTAAATCTAATAAGAAGGTTATGCTTACTACTTCAGAGGGGAATCAGACTCCTAACAGAGAGAATATTACAAGTGAAGGAGAAAGATTAGTCAGCAACATAGAGTTCTTATAATTCAAGTATCTTTCTTTTGTTTTGTACCTAATGTAAAAGCATAAAAACCAAGGGATATTGCCCATACATAACCCTAAGGCAAACAATATAAAAACTCTGGTGACAACATATTTGAAAGACAAACCCAAGTAAAAACTGTGAACAACCTTTTTATAATTTGGAAGTGACAAACAGGAAATTCATAAAGGACATCAACCTTGAAAAAAAAAGAAGAAAATAAATCTAATAAAAAGTAGCTGAAAAAATATGAATAGACATTAAAATAATAAGTACTTAAATACAGCCAAGAAATATATAGGAAAATCTTTTTCTGTAGTCTCAAAATATTACAGTATTCTCCTTAAAAATAAGAACCCCAGGGCCGGTGAGATGGCTCAGCGGCGTAAGCGCCTGCCTTGCAAGCGCGAGGGCCCAAGTTCGACTCCCAGATCCCACATACGGAAAAGGGGCCGGTGATATCGCTCAGCGGCACGGGTGCCTGTTGGCGCGCGAGGTCCTGAGGTCGACCCCCGGTACCCACAAAAAAAAAAAAAAAAGCACACTACATTCCAGGGAAAGAAATACAGCACAGAATGATCATCGGAAAAGTATATGCTGATGAAATTATTCAACAGAAATTAAAGAAGCATAAGTAGAGGCTGAGGTGGAAAATGCAGAATATGCACAAAGTGTAGCATGGTTGAAGATGGGGAATATCTCAGGTCTTTCTCAAAACAAAACCAGAATGCTCAATGAAGGACAAAAGGTACAGAAGTATCTTCATCTAAGGATTTTGGTTTGGGCTAAGGTGTCATTAAAGTATAAAAGCAATAGAGATTTTCTCAGCATGTTAAGGAATCAGAGAATATAATACCCATGGAGTTACAAAGATGCAATACTTCTCCATAAAATTCACTGAATGAAAAATACTGGTCACCTGAAGATAGAACAGAACTTAGAAGGAACAACCTCCAGTTGAAAGGTTTGACGGTAAGCACTGAATGTATTTAAATACAGAGCACTGAACAGCACTGAATTATGTATACAGATGGAATGGAAATATAAACCCTGACAATATGAACATAATTATAACACTACCAGAAACAGCAGTTAGGTGAGAGGAAAGTAAGAATTATAAGTGGTAATTCTCATTTCGTTCATCCTGGTAAACCTATAGACACAATATCAAGATAAAATATCAGGTTAATAAAAAGGCTAATTTTCTTAACATTTTCATAGTCCTTTTTTATTGTCTTAAAAGTAGTCATTTTTAAGGATGAAGAAAGCCAACTGCTTAGGGACCATTCATACAAGACCACTCTCATTTCTGACATCAGTTGCCATTTTTGGAGTCCCTTAGGCCACCCTTAATTTCAATGATTCACTATAAGAATTCATAAAATTCAGTTAAATCCGTGATAGTCATGGTTATAGCTAATCACAGCTAAAAGTTGCAGATTCGAATCAGTCAAGGAGGAAATGCATAAGGCAGAATCCAGGAGAGTATGAGCGGCGTAGTTTTCAGATGTGCTCTCCTGTGGAGTTAGAACAGCATCACTTTCCTGGAATTGATATGTGACAATACATATGGAGTGCTGCAAGTAGGGAAAATTACCGGAGCCTCGGCACTGAGAGGCTTTTGGGGATTTGATCATATAAATCTCGTTATCTGCCCCCACGGATAACTTCTACCTCCTATTTCTCAGAGGTGAAGCTGGGTGATCCAAAGCCCCTACCCTCTGTCATTTTGTTGGTTTGGCTCAGAGATGCCATGTAAATGATATTGTTACTATGTTGTTGGTGCAAGTCTGTTAGACAAACACATTTTTAGAATAGCACTGCAAGGATTGAGATATTACCTCCCAAGCTGAGGGTGGAGGCCACACCTCTTTCTAAGCAAGGTTAAATTCTTTACTACAAAAGAACTGATAGTCCACTTCGAGTCTTAGCTTTGCCTCTACTTGACTGTGATGAGTTACATTTCTCTCTATCTCTCTCTCTCTATACACACACACACACACACACACACACACACACACATATATCTGAATATGCAAATGCACACAGGTGTGTAGGGAAATTCCCATGACCATTACATACAGCCATGTAATTGTGGATTGCACAATTGAGCAGGACTTTTATAAATGAGACCCACTGTAGCTGTGCTCTGAATGTATACACATGCACAAATATATGTTTTTCTAGGCAATTTGAAGTATGACAACTGTTTCTATTTCTGTTATAATGCTGCCAGTATTGTAATCTTATGGGAACATCTTGAGGGAAGGAAGAAGCATAGAGATACTTCCATCTGAGCGTTAATCTTTGTATCCAGGCTACTTCTAGAAAATGCAACAATACAATTAATTTCTTTTGAGTTGTACAATTACCCAGTTTCTGGTCATCAAATTCCCTATATCTGACAACAAACACACTGAAAAGTGATTTGGTGCACAGCAAATCTCATTCACGCACATCAGTGCTGCATTAATCTAGAAGAAATAACACTAAAGCTGATATCATATGTGTCTGGGAAGATTTTCCAAAACCTAAAGCATGTTAAAACAGGAGAGAAAAGAATGAATAATGAGTAGGGCTCAGTTTTTATTTGACTAAGATGATAAAGGCAGTTCCAGAACTTCTGGAATCTTTCACCCAGCCATTAGGCAAGTGGCCAATATCCTGTTATCCCAAATACAAAGGCCAACAAAATGCATGTTTGCATTTTATTTTTTTATTTTTTTATTTTTTTATTTTTTATTTTATTTTATTTTAATATGTGGGTACTGGGAGTTGAACTCAGGACCTCGTGCTTGCTGGGCAGGCGCTTATGCCACTGAGCTATATCACTGGCCCCTGTTTGCATTTTAATGAAGAATGTTTATGTCCTTTTCCCATTGATCCTAATCTTAAAGTAGGATAACATTAATTTTGTCCCATACAGTGTTTTGATGCTTAAATTCAACAGAACTCTTGTGCTCTTAAGTGTTTGACATGTAGTAAGTATTCAATGAGTATTAGTGGCTCTCATTTGTACATTAATCCAAATAATGAATTATGAGAATTATGTGCTGATCTTACCAAGATTAATGATCAGAAATGTTTTTGTTTAATCCTGGATATTAAGTAATAGGAATACACTTACCTCAGTAATATTCCTCTTTCCCCACTTACTTGTTCTATCCTCCTTCTGCCTCCCACTTTTCTATTTGTCTTCCCTTATAATTTTTGCTCATTGCATTTTATTGCCTCCATGTTAGTTTACTATTTCTAATACAACTTAATAAGATTACTTGTCTAATTACCAGTAAATCCTCAGCTTTCTTATATATAAAATGAGAGGGCTGGACTAAACCGATCTGCAGTTCTCTCCTGTGGTCAGAATTTAGTGGGACTTTGTCAGCATAGCATGGTAATAAGGACACGACAAGGCCAAAGTAGCTAGAAATACATGAGCGTAAAGGGAAACATTCAGTTAGCTCAGCTCCCAATGTCATGAGGATATACTAAAAGATTTTGTCATCTTACTCTGCAATAATTTATAGAAGTACTGAATGTTAGTTTAGGAACATTAAGGTGAAAGCCCTAGATGAAAAGGCCAAAGTGTTATCAAGTAACTGTACTTTTTAGTCATTTGGTCACTTTTCTAGAAACTGTAGGGAAAAAATAAACCAAATCCTGGCACTCTCCTAGTTTGTATTTTCTATTCAATTTTTCCTTTTCAAAAGATGGTATGAATCACTGTCTTCTCACCTATAGTTAGAAGAGTATTTAAATAAATGCTTAGATTGCATCTGTATCTTGATATCTTAATCATTCATGATTAAAATGTAGTAGTGTTTTTCTAAGATAAAGTAGAACATAAAAGAAATAAAATAAATGCCAGAAAAAGTGCTGCTCACTAGCACCTTCAGCTGTGAATTTCAAGTATTTAATTTTCTGTCTGTAAAAGTAACTTGTTTTAATAAAGCCACGTTCTAGGTACTTCAGCCGAGCATAAAATCAACAATCAATAGATGTCATGGCACAGATAACTAAATGCTTGTTCTACTTTGCTTAATTTTGGTTTTGCAGCTTTTTTTCAATTTTGACTTGATAAAGTATGATTTTCAGAAAGATGAGCCCATGAGAAATGAACAAAACTGGTGTAGCCGTGTGAAAAAGGGTAAGACTCATATTTGAAGATGTCTCCTTAAGCAAAGTTTCCAAACTTGTATGTAATTATTACTGAATTTAGGAAAGAAAGAATTACTAGTCTTAATGTGTAATTTGACTTATTTGGAATTTTAATGCAGGGAGGATAGTTTAATTACTTATTAGATATTGCTAGCCCCAACAGGGTCAGTTGGAGGGTAAATTATTAAAATTAAAAACAGTAATTATTATTTAGCTATTTTGCTTAATCTACCACTTTTAGTTTATAATGGTGCCATGTGTCTAATGTTCCATATCATGAAACAATGTGTTATTCTGGATATAGTGAAAAGTCAGGCCAGCGTGGATTTAACTTTGGACTTTCATACTTAGAAACTATGGGCAGGTTAATCAACCTGAGTCTCTTTTTTCTTCATATGTAAATTAGAGATAATAACATTTATTCCATTTGACTATCACTGACAAGTGAGATGGGGGCGCTGGGGATACAGCTCAGTGGCACAGCGCCTGCCTGGCAAGTGCATGGTACCAGGTACCAAAACAAATATATAAATACATAAATTTTTAAAAATTGGCATTTTTAAATGAGGTGTGTATAAATCCCTGTACTTGTTCCCTTTCTCTCCTCTTTTGTCTATCACCTCTTTTCACAAGATAGACCTACAATTTGAGGTTACAAATTTTAATGAAGGAAAGTACCCAAATTAACAACATATAATCAAATTAAAAATGAAATGAAGTGTAGGGATGTACACCTAGTATTATTTAGAAATTCAGTCTCAATAGAGCAGGTCAAGATTGTTATTTACTGACTTATACTGCCTCAAACGGCAATGATTTCACAGGTGATTTCCTAAGTGTTTACTTTAGATGTGGAGAAATAGATTGCAAAACTGTTTTTAATGTTCTGCTAGCTGACAGACTGAAAAATATAAGCTTTTTTTATTAAAAAATTCTATCTCTGACTTTCAAGCCTAAAGCCATCAATCAAATATGTTCCTCTAATTCAACTCCGCAGCCACTTTCCAATAAAAAAGCAATTTCTAAAGAGGTTGCAAAGAACTTAAACACAAGTTTTTTTCTTTTAGAAAAACACAAGTACTTTATTACAATTACAGTAATATCTGATATTGGGATTTAAATCTCAGAACTATGCAAATGGTCTCAGAATTTCTTCAAATGCTATTTGACCCCCAAATATCTGCTTTACTATTTTAGAATTCTCATTATGAATTACTCAATTTTTTCCATTAAGGCATTGTGTCTTCACAATGTAAATTATGCCCAAACAAGAATAATGTGAATACACTCTGACTTATTATTTCCAGTCATTAGTTGGAAGAAACTCACCTGTGTTCTGAAAAAGAAAAACAAAGAACATTAAGTCTTTTGAAGATTTATAGTGATCCTATCAAGGATTCCCAAAATAGCGTCCTGGAGTAATAAACCATTTCTAAACATTTCTAATGGCATATCAATAGTATCAGAGGGAGTATTTTACAGGAACTTTGCCACAAAATCATGAAGACTTGAATTTGAGTTCTAGAGCTATTTGTTTCTCTCATTTTGGCAACGTACTTCACTCCTCTGGGAACTAGTTCCTTCCTTATGAAATAGAACTTATGAATTTCAAATGATTTCTGAAAAGAATAAGTAAAATGAAAGTTGCAAGGAGGTCATGGTAGGTGTACAACAAATATTCTCTCATCATTTCCTTAGAATTATTGCTACAGTTGTTATTTATGTTGCTGTCAATATTTTCTGCATTAAAATCTATATAATCCAAAATGAAAATAGCCATTGGGCTATCAACTCAGAAAGTTAAAGAAATTTATTACACCTTTCCTTTTGATTCCCTTTTTGTTGATTTTTCCAAATTTGTGTTCTTTGTCATCTTTGAAAGGATGTGTGGGTATCTACACTGAGAGTAGGTGAGGTCAAATGGGATAGAAGTAAAGTGAGATGAGCGACAGTGATTGGGTTAGATAGATTTAATTTAGACACATGTGACAGTAGTTTTAATCAGATGGCTGCAAAAAATGTCCTTTTCTCTTGCAGGAGAACCGGGACTTCTCATTTCTCGTGTGAATAAAAAGAATCCCTTCTTTGGTTATGCTGGGTCTTACAGGCACACAAAAAACAAATTGCTTTTTGATGTTTTTAAGAAGGGAGACGTTTACTTTAACACAGGAGACTTAATGGTCCAAGATCAGGAAAATTTCCTTTATTTCTGGGACCGTATTGGAGACACATTCAGGTACGAACTCTATCAAGCCTGAACTGATCTGTAATTGCTGTGCTTTTCTGTAAACATCGGAGACCACATGTTCTTTAGCTGCCGGAGCAGACAGAGCCCTTTTACTCCATAACACCTCCCCACTTAAAAATTTATTGAACATCTGTTTCTAGATTGAAGCACAAGTTAAATTTTGATGTAAAATTCTATAACAATTTGAATGAATCAGTTAGTGCACATCAATAAGCCCCTTTTTTAAAATATAAAACTGCCAGACAAATTTGAAGTCTAAATAGTGATGTTTATTACTATTATTACTATTAGTTTATTACTATTATTACTATTATTAATGTTATTACTAATGTTAAACAGAAAACCAGTTTGGTCAAGATGGTCTGATTCTTCTAATAAAAACAAAAATACAAGAAAGAGAAAAATTTTTCTTTCTTGTATTTCTTTTCTTAATCCCCTAAAATTATTTTAGGTTTATAAAATTATTTTGCTTTAGTAGTCAATGGCTATAACATAGTAAAAGCTTAGGATAAACATTTGACAAATACTTGAATTAATAAATTATACTTCCTCCTTCCTTGCCCTTTCGTACTGCTAAAAGCTCACTTTGTATGAAATTACTTGAATTAAAATAAAATGTTTGTATAAACTAAAGGAGCTAAAGGAGCTAATACCTATAAATTAAAGTCTGTATACTGAAAGGCAACTAGGCTGGGCACAGGGGTGTGCACCTGTAGCCCTACCTTCTGGGGAGGCTGAAGCTGGAGGATGACTTGAGCCCAGGAGTTCAAGACCAGCCCAGGCAATATAGTGAGAGTGTAACTCTGTCTTGTTTCTGAGAAACAAGGAAAAAAAAAAAAAAGGAAAAATGAAAGACATGTAAGACATAAAAGACAATAGCTTTTCTTTTAATTCCTTATATCACCATCACCCAAAATAAGGAATTTTGTGTACTTAATTATTGTTATTTTACCAAATAAAGAGTTTTGTAATATTAATCCTTATCATTATTATATTATTAGGGTTTTTTTTTTGATGTATTATAAAACATTTTATAGTAAGGATTTTTACTGTTAAGGCTTAGGGAAAATAATTTGAACCAAAATCTAGATGCTGATTTTGTTGACTTAACCAACAAAGTGCTTCCTTAGAAATGATTTTTGTTTTGAAAACTAGTTATCTTTGATCACTAGGTGCTTGCACAGAACCAAATACAAGGCATTAAAACTAAAAGTGCGTGCCTAAAGCTTCAAATACAGGTGCACTGACTGGAGTTTGTTTTTCATTTAGGTGGAAAGGAGAAAATGTTGCAACCACAGAGGTTGCTGATGTTATTGGGATGTTGGATTTCATACAGGAAACAAATGTCTATGGTGTGGCTGTGTCAGGTATGAACAGATTTCTGATTTTGAAGAATTTTCAGAATAGAATATACAAGTGTACTTTAGTTTTTAAGTTATTTTACCAACTCAGTTTTTAAATTTTTAGATATTAAAAGAAACATGGGCACATTAGGAGAAATGTACTAAATGTATTTTGATGCCCATGTGTATTTTTAAACAAAGCTTGAAAATTTTGTTGAGCGCATCACTGTTTGAGAATAGGGGAAGCTATAAGTCCGTTATTTTTCTTGTGATGGCTAGGGCTTGTACATACCATTAAAAAAGAATGTGCTCTAGTTTAAATGTTTAATAACATTAACTTGCTGTTTTATAAACTTGTCTTTTTAAAAGTTATTTAAAAATTTGTATGGCTTCATATAATTATATCTTATTACATGTAACATATATATGTATTTCATGATGGTGAGAATGGCATGCAAAAGTGACCAATTTGAAATCACAAGACAGCTCTTCTTTTTTGCTGTCCTTTTTAACAACTGAAAATATTTTCCAGCTAATGCTCAGAATAGTGGGAGGTACCAGTTGAGGAGTGTTTGAATAGGAGAACTCAGGAAGGGGATGTTTGTTTAATAAACCACCACTGGGTATTAGAGAAAGGCTCCAGCATGATCCGATGCCCCTTAAGATCTGGCATGATAAGCAGTGAGCAACGTATGGAATTAAAGAAACACAAGTTCTCAGTTTTAACTTAAAAATATGTCCTTTTATTTTTTGCGTCAGTGTCTAAAATGTGCATTCCTGTTGGAATATATTTGCCTTTAAATAAATGTTTTATTTCTTAGTATTTTTGCTAGTGGTGGTAAGATGCAAACTACGGGTAACTTCAGTTTTCCATTCTATGCATCTTATTCCTGTACCATAGACAATTAGGGATGGATTATTCTTAAATAATTCTTAAATCATTTCTAGGGAAGGGCACACACTGATTTATACCACTGTTGCATTGTTATCATTCAAATAGTTTTAATGTCTCTGTAGCAATAAATACATTAACAGGACTTTAATTAATCTGGTATTTACATTTGATTCTGTATCAAACTTTCTTTCAGGTTATGAAGGAAAAGCAGGAATGGCTTCCATTATTTTAAAGCCAAATAAGTCTTTAAACTTAGAAAAGTTTTATGAACAAGTTGTAACATCTCTGCCATCTTATGCCTGCCCACGATTTTTAAGAATTCAGGTATTTCTGCAGTCTAACTCAAACCTAATATCAGAAACCAGGAGGCAGCTTAACAACAATATAATATTACACCCTTTAGATTAAGTGGTACCTCCGTTCAGGAACTTAATTCTTTCCACGATTCTATTGTAAACCAAATTGGATGAGAACTGAATCAAATTCAATTTCAATGTTGACCTTATGGGGAAATTTGATTCAGTTTTTGTCCCATTCGGTTTGTGACCAGAATTGTGGTTAAGTTCATGAACTGACGCACCACTGTATACTTTATTATATTGGAAAATGTCAAGAATAATGAAAAACATAGGCACATAGAGTTTAGAGTCCATGCTATTTGAAGCCTAAATAAGAAATGCTACATTTGTCTTTGTCTTGATTTTAAAATCACTTTCTTCTTCTTCTCCTCCTCCTCCTCTTCTTCTCCTCCTCCTCCTTCTTCTCCTTCTTCTTCTCCTCCTTCTTCTTCCTCCCCTTCTCCTCCCCTTCCCCTCCCCTCCCTTTTCCCTCCCCTTCTCCCTCTCCCCCTCCCTCTTCCTCCTCCTCCTTCTTCTTCTTCCTCTTCTTCATGAGTTAGAACCTCAAAGCAAAATTGTGGTCCCAGTAAAGTTGGAAAGCCAAAGTTACATTTTGCACAAATGTTGTGATGATGTTTGTAAAGAATTAGGTTCCACCCAGCAGACATCAAGGTGTTTGCAGGACGTGTGCAGGACCTGAAGCCCATTGGCTTTAAGTAGTCCTGTTTCTAAGTTTTACTCTTCTGTCCAACCCTCTCCCCTTTGTATTTTGAAGAATTCGGAGTCCTTTTTGAGGGGAGGGAGGTTCTCTCTTGTTGGGTGTAGTATTCAGTAAAAAGAGAAAGAATTTACTCAGCTTGGTAACTTTGCTTACTCATTTACCCAGTAATTTACTTATTAACGTAGTGCCTCAAGTATAATTTCCCAAAGATAAGTAATATTTATCTCTTAACATCAAATCACACAGGCTCTTTCTGAATACATGTGTTATATTACTATTAGCAATGGATCAGTAAGTGTTGTCATGTTCATTTTTAAAGTATTTGCCAAGCAATCCTGATAGCCAAATTACTGCTTGTCAAATGGCATACATTACCTGCTTTACCCCAAAGCACATCTGTCCCAACCAGGATGTCAACATAATACACCTCTCCCATCAAAATGTCTATTATTTTGCTTGCATACTTATATGTTCTCTGTGTCTGTATATTTTCTGTATGCTTTTATTGCCTGTGTAGCTTCATGCATCTGTGACTATAGTAAAGATAGAAACAATTTCAAACCTGAAGGTATTCTTCACGCTGTCATTTTATAACCACACCCAAACCCTCTCTGTAATTTTCCACCCTACTTCACAAGTAACATATTTTGATCTCATAGAAAGCCAGTGTAACAAATAATATTTTAAGCATTTTTCTTCCAAGGAAACTTAAAATTCACTTTCATTAAAGAGAAGATATATTTGGTTAAAGGACTACTCTAGCAGACTTAGAGCATCCTTGGACAAGTTTATAAAATATTTTAAAGTCATTAACTATCTAAAAAGGTCATGATTTTATTTATTACCATATTTGCTATCATTAGCACAAAACCTTGCACTTTTAAATCCTGACAATCAGCAGTCAAAAAATAATTTAATAAATTAATTATAGTAATAAAGTATCTGATAAAAGTCATACAAAACTTAAAAGTACTTTTCACAAAATGAGTAAAAATTATTTATTTAAAAATCTAGCACAAAATGATTAAAAGGACTTTTGCCAATAACTTAGAAAATTTTTTAAAATGTGGCACTGCTGAGTCTGGCTGCAGTCCTTTCATTCTGCAATTGATAAAATAAATCATCATAACCTCTCTGAAAACAATGTGGTAACATACGATCAGATTTCAATTAAGAATTGAAATATCTTTGATTTAGTAATTTAACTTACATAAATTTATTCTTAGGAAATAGCAAAAGATGCACAAATGTTACGTATGAAGTTGCTTTTTTTGAAGTTGCTTTTCAAAGTATTATTTATAGTTGTAATTTTTTAAATTTTTCCCTATTAAGAATGAAGACAAGGTTAATTAAAATGTAATGACTATATGGGATCTTACAAAGCCATTTTAAATTTATTTTTAACTGATGCATTAAAAACATAAAATTGGGCCAGTGAGATGGCTCAGCGGCTTAAGCGCCTGCCCGGCAAGCGCGAGGGCCCGAGTTCGACTCCCGGAACCCACATACGAAAAAGGGGCCGGTGATATCGCTCAGCGGCACGGGCGCCTCCTGGCGCGCGAGGTCCTGAGGTCGACCCCCTGGTACCCACAAAAAAAAAAAAAAACATAAAATTGTATGTCTTGCAGAGTACCCATGTGATGTTTTGAAGCATGTATACATTTTAAGGTGTTAAAGTCAGGTCAGGTCATATGTATCTATAAGTCAAGTCATATATATCAGGTCATATATATGGTCATATATATCTGTATCCTCAGACATTTATCATTTCTTTATGGTGCAAACTTTCAAAAGCCTTTCTTCTATCTTTTTGAAATGTACTTTTGAAAATTACATTATTGCTGTCTATAGACTTTTTATTGCTGTTCCTATCTAACATTAATTTCGTACCCAGTTATCAATCTTTCCCCATCTCTTCCTCCCTCCTCCTCTCTTCCCAGGCCCTGATAACCACCATTCTTCTCTTAACTTTTATGAGATCAACTCTTTTAGATTCCACATGTAAATGAGCTCATGTGGTACTCATCTTTATGTATTTGGCTTTTTTCACTTAACATAATGATCATCGGTTAAATCCATGTTGTTGTGAAGGACAGGATTTAATTCCTCTTATGGCCAAATGGTTTTCCATGGTATATATCTACCACATTTTTTATCCATTCATCCTCTAATAGACACTTAGGTTGTTTCCACGTCTTTACTATTGTCAATAGAACTGCAGTAAATATGGGAGTGTAACTATCTCTCAGACTTTTTGATTTCATTTTCTTTAGATATATACCCAGCAATGAGACTGTTGGATCATATGGTAATTCTATTTTTAATTTTTTGAGAAATTTGCATACTCTTTTCCATAATGGATGTACTAATTTATATTCCCACCAACAGTATGCAAGAGTTCCCCTTTTTCTTCACCAGAACTTGTTATCTTCAGTCTTTTGAGAATAGCCATTCTTAATGGAGTAAGATAATACCTTATCATGGTTTTGATTTGCATTTCCCTGAGCATTAGTGACTTGAGCATTTTTTCGTGTATCTGTTGGCCATTTCTATGTGTTCTCTTAAGAGATGATATTTAAGTATACTGCTTATTTTAAGAGCAGTTTTTATTGTTCCCATTTTGCTAGTGAGTTTTTAGAGTTCCTTGTGTATTCTGGATATCAGTTCCTATTCAGATGTATACTATGAATATTTTCTCTCATTCTGTAGTTTGTTTCTTCACTCTATTGTTTCATTTGCTGTACAGGAGCTTTATAGTTTGATATAGTCCCATTTGTCTATTTTTGCTTTTGCATCCCATGCTTGTGGAGTTTTGTCCAAATAAATCCTTGTCTATTCCAGTGTCCTGAAATCTATTTTTTAAAGTGCTTACTTGAAGACAATGATGTGACCAATAGCTTTAAAAAGAGAACACCAAATTGTATAAATAGAGTGAACTTCTAATTTTAAAGGGAAACACATATGCTTACACAGATTCATCTAATTCCATGATGAAAATCTTACCTCATGGAGGGGAGAGGGTAGGAAGGAGGAGGCTGAAATTATGGTTGACTCTTAAATTGTTCAGAAGTGTGAATAAAATGCCCAAAATTCTCATAGAATGTTATATAAGTTATATAGATCACTGAAAGGTCACTTAATTTAAACAAGGTTGTTTTTCCATATTTGAAAGTCTCCCAAAGACATACACTCTCCAGTCCTTTAAATCCCTAAAGCAGGGCCGGTGAGATGGCTCAGCGGCTTAAGCGCCTGCCCGGCAAGCGCTAGGGCCCGAGTTCAACTCCCGGAACCCATATACGAAAAAGGGGCCGGTGATATCGCTCAGCGGCACGGGCGCCTGCTGGCGCGCGAGGTCCTGAGGTCGACCCCCCGGTACCCACCAAAAAAAAAAAAAAAAATCCCTAAAGCAGATATTCTTAAACTTTCTGGATTCATTATAGTTTTAGTGTTTCAGTAATTTTTTATGGCATTCTTGAGTCAAAATAAATAGCCAACCATTTATTTATTCACTGTTTAGGTCAAAATAATAAATATTTGGGTCTAACAAATTAGCAGTCATCTGAAAAAGACAATATATATAAGTTTAAAAAACTTTTACTTGACTTTCAAATAACCATAATTACTTATTGAAAAGATGTTAGTTGGGCACTGCACAGCTCTTCAAACTTTTGACTTAGAGGGCCAGTGAGATGGCTCAGCGGCGTAAGCTCCTGCCTGGCAAGCGCGAGGTCCTGGGTTCGACTCCCGGAACCCACATACGAAGAAAGGGCCAGTGATATCGCTCAGCAGCACAGGCGCCTGCTGGCACACGAGGTCCTGAGGTCGACCCCTGGTACCCACAAAAAAAACAAAAAACGAAAAAAACCTTTTGAGTTAGATTGAATTGGACAGGACAAAGACTGATTTCATGTTCCACTTTAATTTTTAACAAACTTGATTTGTATCACAGAAACCACTGAAAACCCACTTTGGAAAAATTATGATACGACTGAAAAGAACATATCACAAATTACTATTGAAACTTTGAACTACCTTGAGCTAGTAGTTTATGAGTGCTGACCATGATTTGTTACTGGCTTTCCCTTGAAAATTTAAGATATCTTAGGTCCCCTGAAAACTCACTAAGGAGCCCCAAATTTGGGAACCCAGACTTTAAAATGTTCTGTATGACCTCTGGTACCAAGATATTCTGCCCTGTGTAATAGATTTGGGTGCATGTTTTTAAGAAATTGCTGTCTTTTATAGCTTTTAACTCCTAACTTCTAATAGTATTTTCTGTACATAACTTTGTTTTGTCATTGAATTGAGAATATAGGCTATGTGTTTTAAACATACTTCTAATCAGTTTATTGATTATATTCATAATTTTATATGAAGATTATTAAATATAAAATGTTACAGTTAAATATAGTCTACAGTGCTAAATGTTTTATTTACATGTAATGACTATGTTAGATAGTAATAAATTATTCTACTCATCTTGGTAATTATTTTATAGGAAAAAATGGAAACAACGGGGACATTCAAACTGCAGAAGTTTCAGTTGGTGAAAGAAGGATTTAATCCACTGAAAATTTCTGATCCACTTTACCTTATGGATAACTTGAAAAAATCTTATGTGCCATTGACCCAAGAACTTTATGAGCAGATAATTTTAGGGGAGATAAAACTTTAAGTTTTTTGTAGATACAGTATTTTCATTTGTATTCCTAAGAAGAATGAGAGGAGAGGACAGACGCTACTTGACTCACAGTTGGGTAATCTCCCAATAAAGCCATCATAAGTTGAAAATATGAAAAGACAAAAGTGAATTTATGATCTCAATACATCATACATCACAACTAGCAATACAGCACACTGTGAAATCAGTTGTTTGCCCTTGTGATTGTGTGGCTGACGCAGAGCTGCTGCTCAGCATCACAAGAGAGGCGTATACTACACATTGCTAGTCTGGGAAGAGATCGCAATTCAAAGTGCAATTTTTACCAAGTGTGTATAAGAAAGTAAAAGCAAAAATTCATAAATATAATCACCATAAATTGGGAATCATATATATGATTCATTATTATGAAATGGTGAGATGGAACTAACACTAACCTTTGCTGTATTTCTTTAATATGCAAGGTAGTTTCTTTAGTAAGGTTTTAATTTGCTTTAATTGATATAAACTTTAGTTGATTGTCCTTTGCCCCTATTTTCAGATTCAGTACATAACTAAATATTTGGCTTAAAGATTCAATAATAAATATATAGTTAAATTTGTTTAGATAATCATTCAGAAAATACTTTCTAATATGTAAAGTTTCTAGTTTTTAATAAATGGTTACATTTTACTCAAATATTTTGAGTGTGTTTTATCCTGTAACCCAATAAAATCATTAATATGTGTTGTGAGTCTTTGTTTTGGTGTAATTGTAATTTCCAGTCAAAGAAAACTGACTGACTAAATGCATATACTCATATCTCCTTTATCTTAAACTCACATTAAGGTGATAGAAGATGTAAAAATAAGATACAATAAAGCAGGGAAACTGGTAAGCCAAAAGCACTTAGGAATTTCTTGAAGATATGTAAATAGGATCAAATTTATGATAAAACCAACAGAGCTATAGGAACCACTAATAGTACTGGAACTCTGGCAAGATCACCAAGATCAAATACAGAAAGGGCTACAAGTTCTAGCAGGTTTGTGAGTAGTTGAATGGAAAATTTATTACAAGTGCAGTGTAATGAACACAATTGTACTTACCTCTATCTGGAAGAACGAAGTTCCAGTTCCTTTACGCTTCAAGCACAAAAATGTTTCTCAATAAGGTGAGGTATCTTCCACAGGAAAAGGATATGTTTTGACTGGTTTACTTGAGTCCTCCAAAGATTCATGGCTGGAATTTGGGGCTCAGTTTGGCTGTTCTTCGGTGGTGGAACTTTTAGTAAGTAAGGCCTAGTGGAAGGTGGTCCAGTTATTTGGGGCACCATCCTCGGAAAGGATTAGTATAGTTTTCATGGGACTCCAGTTAGTTCAGGTAATAGTGGGTTGTTACAAAGTGAGGGCACCTCCTTGTGCTTGACTTCTACATAAAGCTGTGCCCTTCCCACTGCGGTATCATGTTGTGAAGTAGCCAAGGGGGCCCTCATGGGAGGCCAAACAGGTGGTCCTACCTGGTTTTGGAATTTCAACCTCCAAAACTGTGAGCTAAATAAAACACTTCTCTTTTTAATTAACCAGCTTTAGGTATTTTGTTATAGCAACAGAAAATTCATTAAGAGCTGGACTGAGAAATGGATTTGTACCTAGCAAAAGCACCTGTACCAGCAAATCTAGATCCCTGCACAACCAGAGGAAAAGTTTGTTTCGTTCATGTTGTCTCCTACATGCTAAAGACCTTGCTTTGTTTGCACTGAAGTTGTAGAAAAGTCAATTTTTGTCACTGTCAGGAAAATTTATGTTAAAAAGTTGAGTTTTTAAATGTAAAATTTAAATGTAACAGCATACAAATAGGTCAAATTTTATAGTGAAAAAATCAGAAAGTGTAATCAATTTTGCAAAAATCAGGAGTTTTAAAAAATGAACTATAAACAACTATGATAAATAAAATTTAAGATATAAAATAAGCCCATTTATTCCCATGTACCAATATCTAAATGAAAATAAATTAATTTTATTTTATTAAATGTGAATGCATAAATTGATATTTAATTTTTATGTTCATGATTTGGCTTTTCTTTGCTTTTCTCATTAAAAATTGTTCTGCCTCGGGGCCGGTGAGATAGCTCAGTGGCATAAGCGCCTGCCTGGCAAGCGTGAGGCCCTGAGTTCGACTCCTGGTAACCACATACGAAAAAAGGGCCAGTGATATCGCTCAGCGGCACAGGCGCCTGCTGGCGCGTGAGGTCCTGAGTTCGACCCCCGGTTCCCACAAAAAAAAAATTGTTCTGCCTCTTAAAAACATTTAGATATTCTTTAAGTATTAGAAATAAGTTAACATGTTTCTACTAATTTCTAGTTCTTTACATGTTTGGAGGTTGAGTTATGATAGTAAGTTAAACATAGTATATCAAACCTTTCCCAGTATTTCTTCTGCCAAATCCATTATAATTATATGAATGCATCTTGATACCATAATGTTGAGTAAAATAAATCAGAAATACAAGCTTAGTTATTATGTGGTTCTCTTATATGGGAAACCCAAAATATAAATAAAGAACCAAATAATAGGAAATAGATTTTTTTTGCAAAGGGACAGGGGATCAAGAGAGGAAGAGAAGAGGATGAATGAAGAATGAAGATGTGTTATGTACATGCACCAACTCCCCATGAGGAACATAATCATGTACTGTAAATATGTACTACTAAAAAAGTAAAAATGAAAAAAAAAGGCAAAATGTTTTGAAGTGAACAATTTAAAAATAGGGGTAGTGTGAACAGAAGTGTGTCATAAGTGGATGAAACATTTTGGGAAATTACTGGAAGATAGAAAACAGCAAACAGATGAGATCAAGTTATCAAAAAAAAAGAAAATGGAGGAAGGAAGATAATCAAACTTTGGAAGTTTGGGCCAGGTGTGGTGGTGCACACCTGTAATCCCAGCCCTAGGGAGGCTGAGGCAGAAGGATCACCTAGAGTTATTGTGTTCAAGGCCAGATTGAACTGCATACTGAGATCTTTCTCAGAACAAACAAACGGGATGGTGAGATGGCTCAGCGGCGTAAGTGTCTTTCTGGCAAGCACGAGGTCCTGAGGATGACTCCCGGTACTCACATAAAAAACAAACAAACAAACAAACAAGTGGAACTTTGGCAAAGGTAAAAGAAACATGAACCACAAGGTAAACACATTTAAAGACCAAGATGTACCTTCTGTGCAATTATCAGAATATTTAATTACAGAAAATTGAGGCCATGAGTTTCCTTGCCTTTTCCTTGTTTACAGAAAGCTTCTATCAGCAGAGAAAATAACTCATGACACAGAAGAAAGACATGAAAAATAGTACCACATGAGCATAAAAATTTATTTAAGACAAAAGACAGTAAGGATTAAAGTTTTTAAAGAGCTAGCACTAGGACAAAATAACTAGAAGCTAGACAAAAACTGTTGTCACATTTATAGTATACAAGGAATCTTACAAATAAAATCCAAAGGCAAAATAATTGTTATGGAAAAATATGAAAATAGGCAATTTAATGATGCAAAAATTAAAAATCCAATTTATCAAATCACAAACCCCTATTTATGCATACATTGTGTGTGTGTGAGTTTGTGTATGTGAGTGTGTATAAAATGACATGTTCTAGGGCTATACACTGGTAACAAAATCAAGACTACAGAGTGGGGAAAACATTAAATAACTACACAAACTCAGGAACTGCAACTATGACAAGTGCTACAGAAAAGGTATTCAACTTCATTGATAAAGAAAATAGATATCTTAAAATGCTAGATTAATGATCAAATTAAAATTCTATATGAAGCAAAAGTATCTTTTAAGAATTAATGTGAAATAAAGACAGTTTCAGATAAAAGATATCTTTTAAAAAATTCATAGCCAGGATCCCTGTCTAGAAGAAATTCTAAAGTAGTTTCCATAGGAAAAAAAAGTAGCACCAGCTATACATTTCTTCAGGAAGAAATGAAGATTTCTTGGAATTGTTCACATCTGGGGAAAATATCAAAGATTATTCCATTTCTCTTAATTTAAAAACTGCAGTTTTGCATGGTGGCTCATGGGTATAAGCCCACCTACTCCAGAAGCTGAAACACAAGAATTGCAAATCCAAAGCTAGCCTGGGGCAAATTAACAAGATTGTCTTAAAATAAAAAGGTCTGGGGTTGTGGCTCAGTCGTAGAGGGCTGGCCTAGCATGCATGAGGCCCTGGATTCAACCCCAGGATGGGGAAAAAAGTATATAATTGTTTAAAACATTGTCTTGTGGGTTTATACTTAATGTAAATGAAATACAAATGGTAACTGTGGCATAAAGAATGGAAAATCCAATGGAGAGTACACATACTTATTAAGAATTGCAAAAAAGGGCCCGTGAGATGTCTCAGCGGCGTAAGCGCCTGCCTTGCAAGCGTGAGGGCCTGAGTTCGACTCCTGGATCCCACATATGAAAAAAGGGGCCAGTGATATCGCTCAGCGGCACGGGTGCCTGTTGGCACGCGAGGTCCTGAGGTCGACCCCCCAGTACCCACACAAAAAAAAAAGAATTGCAAAAAATATCTTAAAACTCATCAGCAATTTGGAAAATAAGGATGAAATAATCTTTAGATACCTGGAAACATGCACACAGGACCCTTTTTTGGCATTGTTGGGAGTCTAAAGTGATGCAGCTTTCTGAAAGAGGGCACCTATCAGAATATTAAACCCATGCGACTTTGACTCAGCGATTCTATTTCTAAAACTGAAAAAAAAATATTGGTGGCAAGCCAGGATTAATGTTAGAGTGTTTTCAGGTCAGGACAGCATTGTTTATAATACTGAGTAATTGGAAAGGACCTAAAATAGAAAAAAGTTAAGTAAATATTAGTAGAACCTAAACTTTGTTATCTCTGCTGCGATTACAGAGGACCTGATATATCAGCATGTTCTGACATTGAATAATACTGCTATAGTTTGGATCTCAAATGTCCCTCAAAGGTTCATATGCTATATCACTAAGAAAAAAAAATGAAGCGTATTTATTATTTATTTGTTAAAATACATTGAGAAATATAAATAAACATTTTAATATTTTAAATATTTTAAACAATTTTAAGTAATCAAATAACTGCAAAGTACAGAGTTGGATAATGGGTGAGTGGATTTTTAATTTATCTCTAATCTTTGATAGTACTTGAATTTAAAAATTACAATGCTCAGGGATATTTATAGGACGATTAACAAAAGTTAGGTACATTGTCTTTTTAAAGGAAAGCATAAGGCAAAAGTAAAAAAATTAAGTGGCATTATAAGAGGTAATTTAAGATATTCTACCATTTCACAGTAGAAATTAATTTTATGATATCATTATCTCTTTCAGTATATTTTAGTTCCCCATAGATTCTATCACTTTTTAACTTATTTGAGATGAATTATTTAAGATTTTGAAAGAGAGGATTAAACACCGGTATTTTCTATAAATCTTAGGACTCTATCTTCTTGAAGAATGCCTTAGATATTAATTCACTCCAAATTTTAGTAAATTTGTAAGTAAAAATTTTAAATGTGTATAAAAAAGCCAAGTTTGAATCACATTCAAGACAATCTATATGTTAACATTTATGGTGATTTTAATAGTGAAGTATTTAGTATTGGAACTCTAGCTTTCGTACAAAAAGCCTTGAGAAATGTCTTCAGTAAACTAAAAGTCGAGGTAAAAATGCAGCACTAAAAATGTCTAGAAGTTTATTTTATGAAATTCTCACAGTGTTTGCCTTATTCAGAATATTGTTTTTTTGTTTTGTTTTGTTTTGTTTTGTTTTTCTGAGACAGGGTCTTGCTATGCAGTCCAGGCTGGCCTTGCACCCATGGCAATCATCCTGCTTCAGCCTCCCAAGTGCTGGGATTACAGGCATGTGCCCAGCTCTAGAATATCAGTTTTTTTATTTACTGTAACTGACATCTAATCCGTGCCAACTTGTTGACTAATCCTTCTAGAGACAGGAGCGTAGTTGTGTGATTACCATTTGTACACAACTCACATTTCACCAATATAGTGAAAAGGTTGAAAATGTGAATGGGCTTCTCCGTGTACACATCTAACCTTCTGAATAGTGGTGGCTTTTCCTTTTCCATGAAATCACTGGATAAAGTCTTCATTGCCTAAGTCCCCTTCCCCCAATAAAAGACAACTGGTTTTCAAAATGAGAGCGCATAACAAACATTTGTGCAGATTTCAGGACACTACCCAGATTTATTAAATCAGCAGTTCTAGGTGTGAGACCCAGGTACTTAGTTTTAAACAATATCCGCAGAATTCTGAACAGGGACTCTTGTTATATTCTACTCCTTCATTATCATTCTCTAATTTTTCCTGCCCCTCAAACTTTCCTCTTGATCCCCTTGGATCTCCAAATATATGTCCACGAAGTTTCTCTATAAATCTTCAATGTCATCCCAAACCAACTGTTTCACATAGTTGCCTTGTTGAAATACTGGTTCTCGTTTTCTTTTAGTACCCTAAAGTGGAAGCTTTAACTGACACACACCGCACATTATCACATTCTTTTCTAGACTGTCATGCTTCTTGGTACTGTAAGAGCCCTGCCACGAAGCTTTAGCATCCTCACCTCCTGGCACCCCCACCTCATTCTCTTAAGATTTCGTCAAAGGACTCACAGTTATCTTCTCACCCCATTACTCAATACAAATTTCATCCAATCTTCTTGCTTTCCTTCCACCACGAAATTATACATTTCCATGCTTTTCCAATCGTCCAATCGTCCATTCTGCTTCCACCCTAATATTCAGCTGGTGATTCCCCTTCATACTTAATTGAAAATATACAAGTCATCAAGTGGGGACAACACCATTATGTTCATAGTACCTTAAACACATTGCCATACAAACGTATACCAAATATCTTTATTGTTCTTGCTGTGAATAAATGTCCTTTTTGCTATCAAAAGCCATTCTCACCATGAAGGTAAGCATAATTATGTCAGCCTGATTTGCACGGGAGCCACACAAGGAGTCTGTGGAACATTCTTCTGGGTGTCTCTGCGTGGGTCATGGAAGCATGAACTTGAATACACATCTGGTCCCTCCACTCTTCCTCTCTGGCACTGTTCCACTGCTGTGCCTCCTCCAGCATGAATTAAACAGCTGTACTCTACCGTGCCCTTTGCCATTATGTTTCTACCTTAGAGCCAGTTCACCATGGAGAGAATTTCCTTAAAATGTGAGCCAAATTAGCACACCTGTAATCCCAGCACTTGGGAAGCTGAGGCAGGAGGATTACCATGAGATCCAGGGCAGCCTTAACTACATAGTGAGTTCAAGGCCAGCCTGAGCTACACAGCAAGACCCTGTCTCAAAAAAAAAAAAAAAAAAAAAAAAAAAAATATATATATATATATATATATATATATATATATATATATATTTGTAAGCCAAATTAAACCTCTCCTCTTTTAAGCTGTGGGTACCAGGTATTGTTTCCCAACAATGGTAAAGCTGACTAATACAGAAAGTTACTAGCGGGAGTGGGATCATTGCTATGACTGTACCTGACCACGTGGTTTAGAAGGCCTTGGACCTAGTTTGTGGGAAGAGTTTGAAAAGATTTGGAGATGTGAGCCACGGAAGTCTTAGAATGATGTAAGTAGAGTCTGATAAATGATACTGGTCTGAGCTCAGAAGAACAAGGCTTACTGGAATGCAGCCAATAATAGCCTGGCTCAAGAGATTTTATTTGCAAACAAGGACTTAATTGGCAGTTGTTTTAAAGGTCAACATGTTACACTCTGCAAAATGTTTTGTCTATATTTTGCCCATGTCCTGAGACTCTGAGGGAGACTACACTTAAGGGCAGTGGATGGATTGGTCTAGTGAAGGAAATTTCAAAGTAGCCCAAAATTTATGCTGTGGCATGCATACTGCTGGCTGCTTCATCCAGATTTATAGTGGGAATTGGGAGCAAAAAACAGCAAAATTATTTGAAAAACATATTTTGGCTCAAAAAGAACAATATGTAAAGTTGTAGCCAAAGTATTCATGGTTGCTGAAGAGATTACCAACATTAAAAATAAACCAACTACTTTGTACAGGAGCAAGAAGAAAGATGACTTGAGGGCATTTCAGAAATCAGCAAGACTCCACCCATCACAGGCTTGAGAGTGCGAAAGTATTAAACTTTCATTTGAAAGGAAAGTCCCTGAGACATCTGTTTGAGAAAGGCCTCCTAAAGAATTGGTTTCCTGGGATTTATTTCACTGAGCTCAGCTATCTGAGCACTCAGAGGCCTCCACAAGCATGGTCTAAGGTGACCTGGCCACTGCTTGAGCTAGCAGTTGATGCTGATTTTACAGGCATAAAGGATACAAGAGTTGAGGGTTAGGAAAGTTTCCATGCAGATTTCAAAGGAAGGCTTGGGAAGTCAGGCAAGGTGCCCCTCTGAGGGCAGTGTGCAAAGAATGAAGCCAAAGGTGCAGTGGAGATCTCAGGAAAACGTAGATGCCAGGAACATAGAAAATGAATGAAAGCAGCAGCCTGAGAGTGGAGTCAGCCAAAGGGAGAGTATTTATGGGCTATAACCAGCAATGCCACAGGGTCGGTGCCGCCTAAGCTGTCTAAAACTCACGTTTTACCAATGTGTGACCCAGTGAAGCTACAGGAGTCAGTATTTGCCTTGCTGGGTTTGGCCTTGCTTTGGTAGGATTCTTTCCTATTCCCTTATTCATCCTTTTGTAATGGAGATGTTTACCTGTGCCATTTCTCTTGAGGTTATGGACTTATTTTTGATTTTTATGAAGGTTCACAGCTAAGTGTTTGCCTTGAGTTTCAAAAGAAACTTGGACTTGGACTTGAAAAATGCCAGAATGGTTGATTCTATGTGGAAGTAATCATTGCACTTCTGGTTGTATTCAAGATATTTTTATCATGTTAGGTGAAATTACAACCTCGTGTTTATTTTGGGAATAAGTACGGTTTAGAAAGATCTGTTTGGGTGTCAAGCTGATAAAGGGTAGTATGTCATAGTTAAGATTGATTGTGTCAACTTTATTACCTTTGTCATAGCTTATCACATGTTGCAGAGCACACATCTGTGTGTGTGTGTTGTGGAGGCACTTCTACTTCCTCAGTCCTTCTCTGGCACTGTTCCCCCGTTTCCTTCCCAGCCACCATAAACTAAGCAACTTTACTCCACCACACTTTTGCCATGATGTTTCTGCCTTGAATCCAGCTAACCACGGACTTATCAAGCAAGCTGAATCTCTCCTCTTCTAAGTTGTGGCTGTCAACCACTGTGTCCAGCAATGAGAAAGCTGACTAATATATTTCACCATATATGTTCTAAAATTAATCTTCTTTTCTCCTCATAAAATTTTTTTTCCTGAATACCAGCAAGATGGTGGAGCAGGAGGGTCAGAACTATCCCTCTACTCAAAGACATGCCAAATAATCTTTGACACAAGGGTCAGTTGTCTCTAACAAAAAATCGAGAAAGTACTCTAGTGACTCTAACACACTTTGCAATTGAGAAAATACCCATAACAAAGTGGTTAGGGACAGCTGAGAGACACACTTGCCACAAACCCAATGCCTAGCACAGCAGGTTACAATATGGAGAAGACCCTCACCTCTCATCTTCTTCTTGGAAAACTAAGGCTCTCAAAGGATTAACTCCTAACTGGCCTATCTCTGGAAACACGTTTTGACATAGCACTCACTAGTTTTCCAGAACCATAGAAAAGCAAGAGGAAATTTCAAATAGGCATATAAATAATTTTAGTGCCTGTTTCCCCTGGTTCAGCACAGAAGGAACAGACAATATAGCCTAATAGCAGCTTCTCTCTGGAAGGGGAGAGATTACAAATCTAAAGCCCCAACTTTTCCAGCTGATGTGTAAGTATCTGGCTTCCAACTTGTCTACATCTAGGAGCTAGTAGAGTAGAAAATCAGTAGTTTTCTGGGAGCTAGGATGAGGATGTGGGTACTTCCCATGATTTCTCCCCCCTAGTTTGCTTCAGAGTTAAAACCAAGCTTTGAGTTTCTGTCAGGGAGTTCAACTGCACATGCAGCTTTGAAATATATCCAGCTGCTCTCTGAGGAACTGACTTCTAATCCACCTCTTTCTCAGAGCACATTGGGGCTGAAACTTTTCTAACAGTGGCAGATAGAAAAGCATTGGTGCATAAGTGTGCAATCTTAATAAGCATACAGGTATTTATCAGAGATCCCATCCTTGAGCTAGTATGGAGAAAGAAGGCAATAAACTCCAACTCCCAGTTTTGCCCTAAAGAGAAAATTAATCAGATCACACATCCACAACACAACTTTTCCAGCTTCTACTCAAGCAACTGACTTCTTATCTCGCATGTCTAGGGCACTGATGAGACAAGGCATATTTTTCTCTCTGCTGGGGGCCACTAAGAATGAATACAGTGGTTTGGATGAGCATAAATGTTTATGAGACCGGCTAATGGGTGAGGTTCCTACATGTGGGCAGTCTGAGGAATGGAGAAAGTTATTATTTTATCTGATAGTCTGAAACCAACATAGAGAGTTAAGGAAAATGAAGAAACAGGGAAATGTGTTCCAAATAAAAGAAGATGATAAATCCCAGAAATCAAGCTGATTGAAACGGAGAAGTGTGATTATCTGACAGAAAATTCAAAATAATAGGCATAAAGTTGCTCTCTAAGGTCAAGAGAGCAATACATGAACAAAGTGAGATTTCTACAGACATAGGAAATATTAAAAAGTACCAAGAAGAAACCATAGCGATGAAGAACATTACTGCGCTATAAAATGCAACAGAAAATCTCAACAGCACACTATATTAAGCAAAAGAAAGGATCAAATAAGAATCAATGAACTCAAAGAGAGATCGCTGAAAATCATCCAAAGGAGCAAAAGAATGAAAAAGTGAATATAGTTTAAGGGACATACAGAGCCAACCAATACATGCATTCTGGGAGTTTTAGAAGGACAATAGGAAGAAATGAATAAAAAGGTTGCTCAAGGAAATAATGACTGAAAACTTCCCAAACCTTTCTTTTCTTAGTGTCTTTATGAGGTGTGATAAAAAATATAGTGAATACTGCTGCCAAGGGCCATCTGATAGAAAAGTAGATTAATAAAAACATTATGGGGCCGGTGAGATGGCTCAGCGGCTTAAGCGCCTGCCCGGCAAGCGCGAGGGCCCGAGTTCGACTCCCGGATCCCACATACGAAAAAGGGGCCGGTGATATCGCTCAGCGGCACGGGCGCCTGCTGGCGCGCGAGGTCCTGAGGTCGACCCCCCGGTACCCACAAAAAAAAAATAAATAAATAAAATAAAATAAAATAAAAACATTATGATGTGTCTTCACCCACCTTAAATGTCAAAATGACCATGAAAGTAAACATTTTGAACTGATTCATGACATTGAGGTTGCTACAACAGCACAACTGAAACCACTCGCAAAAGAGGAATTCCAGAACTGATTTAACAAGTGGCAAGAATAACGGGCTGAGTGCGTCCAAAGTGAGGTGGAGTAATTTGAGGGAGATTGATGGCAATGTGTCTCTTACTGTGATATATTTTTAAAAATTTAAGCATTCATCATATTGTTCAATCATACTTCATACATGTAGATAGATAGATAGATAGATAGATAGATAGATAGATAGATAGATAGATAGATTATTATGGGAATTGGATCACATAATTTTGAAGGCTCTGAAGTCCTGCACTATGTTGTCTGCAATGTAGAAAGTCAAGAAAGTCAGTATTATAGTTGAATTGCAGTCATTTCTGAGAACCAGGGGATCCAGTGGTCTATCTCCTATTCTGAGACTCACAGTCCAAATATTGTGGCGGCAGTGCTGTATGATTATATGTCCTGGAGTCAGAAGGCTCAATAAACAAGAGATCCAATATCCCAGAGCAGAAGACAGCTGTCCCAGTTTAAGAAGAGAAAGAATTTTTCCTTCTCTGACCTTTTTGTTCTGTCTGTTCTCTCAATGTATTGGATGATGCCTTCCCACATGTGTCACATCAGATCTTCTCTTAGTATACCAATTAAGATGCATTCTCTTCTAGAAACACTATCATGGACACATCCAGAAATAATGCTTTACCAGAAATCTGAGTGTCCCTTAGTCCAGTCAAATTGACATCTAAAATTAATCATCATTGTTTGGCATTTAAATTAATCTCTTCAAACCATGCCTAATTTCCAAATAAAGACAATGACAAGGTCATAGTTCCACACAAAATGATACAATAACCCCATATACAACTGAAAACATGCATATTTTTCTCCCAGAAAAGAGCCACCCTGCCACTAGGCTACTTTGTTGATGAGTCCTTTGTGTGACGACAAGGATGTCTGGGGAAGATGGTGACTGGGATTCACACATTACTTGATTTTAAGATCCTTTTCCTCTACTGTCACCCTTTACCATCCACTGGGGACTCATATGATTCCATGTTGTTCCTCCATTCAGAGAGGTCTACCCACGTAATTCTTCCCCAAAAATCTTTTCACCAATTTTCAAATTACATTCTTTCCCAGTCTCTGATCATCCACCCAAACCGCTGACTGCAGCTCATGAATTGGTGCATAGTTACAAGCCTGACCATGCCTCTTCCCAAGCAGAGATGACAACCAGGTGTACTACCCAAAGTTCCGCTCACTGGGAGGACCTCTATCTTAGTTACTTTTCTCATCGCTGAGACAAAACACCTGATGCCCAAAGTTAAGGAGGAAATGTTTATTTAGCTTACAGTCTGTAGAGGTTTCAGTCCATAATCAGCTGGCTCCAAGCAGGGTTGCACATGGCAGAGGGGCAACCATTCATGGCAGCAGAAGACAGCAAAAGCAATGAGAAAGAAGGGGAGGGGGAAGAGGAGAAGGAGAAGAGGGAGGAGAAGGGGAGGGGGAGGGGAGGGGCAGGGGGAGAGGGAGAGAGACCTCTTTCTGTCCCTTATATTGTATGCAGGCTACCCACCCTAGGGAGGGTGTAGCACTCACACCCTTAATCCGAGCATTGGCCCATGGATCAATCACAAACTCTAGATCCAGTGGCCTCTGAAAAGCACTCCCCTCCCCATGACCACATGAGGCTTTGGGGGGAAAATCCAGACACAAACCATAACAATCTCCCTTTATCACTGTCTTTCAGGGATATCCCAGAAAGGATCTACAGTGCTGTAGGTATTCAGGCTTCAACAGTATCTGAAGAACCATGTGTAAACCAGTTTTGAGTCTTTTCTTTTTCCATCATAGGGCCAGAGTAACACATCGAATGAGGAATATGTCATAAACTAAGCCAAATAAAAATGAAAAACTAGAGGAAATATCTACAATTCACATCACAGATAAAGGATAATTTTTAAAACAAAGATTTCTTAGATACTTTTAAGTAAAAGATGAGAACAGTAGAAAAACAGGCAAATGTATGAACATAGATATTTAAAATGATTTATTAATTGCAAAAAATAACTAACCTTATTTATAACTAGAGAAATACAGTATGCTTATACTGTACTCTTGACTTATAAGATTGGAAAAAATTCTAAGGTTTATAACAGTTTTCAAGAGAATGAAGAAACAGGCCCTCTCATATATTGTTTATCAAATAAAAAGTCATATAATCCCCATATAAATCAGTTTAGCAATATCAATTGGTATAAAAAAAATGTATCTGAACTGTCCAATAACAGGAAATGGAATGGGGGCAGTAAGAAAATCCCCACCTACTAGGAAAATCCCAGAACTTGATAGATTCACTGAATTTTACCAGAACTTCATGGAAGCACTACTAATAATACTCCTCAAACTCTTACATGAATTTGAAAGGGAAGGACACCACCAAACTCATTCCTTGAAGTTAGCATTACCATAACACCAAAACCAGACAAGGATTCAAAAACAAAATAAATAAAAATAAAACTATAAGCTCTTTCCTTTACTGAGCATAGATGCAAATATCCTCAACAAGATACTTGCAAACAGAACACAACACATCATTAAAAAGACTATACATTATTATCAAGTCAACTTCATCCCAAATATGCAAGAATGATTCAACATGTGTATGATGTGCCTGTGCAAGATTTTACTCAAGATATCCAGTATAGTAAAACAAATCTATGCAACAGCCCTACAAAAATGTGAGTATCCTGGGCCGGTGAGATGGCTCAGTGGCTTAAGCGCCTGCCCGGTAAGCACGAGGGCCTGAGTTCGACTCCCGGATCCCACATATGAAAAAGGGGCTGGTGATATCGCTCAGCGGCACAGGCGCCTGCTGGCGCGCGAGGTCCTGAGGTCAACCCCCCGGTACCCACAAAAAAAAAAAAAAAATGTGAGTATTCCTTATCCTTAGGGAATGGTACCCAAGTAAACTGCCATAGGTTCCTAGAAGATCAAGTGATTACTACTATGCATAATTGCCCAAGTATTACAGGGTCCTTCCACATGCGGATTCTGTCCCTCCTCTAGTCAAAAGGGAGATATTATAAAATCCTTCAGGGGAAGGATAGCAAGAGAAAGAAATGCTGATTTGTCTCTCTAAATGTACCTTTGGGTGCTGTTGAAGTGGGGCACAAGAGGCGTGAAGTTAAGGGATGATATAAGGAATGAAATTTCTAGCAAGATCCAATTTACCTGGACAAAAAGCAGGGGGAATGGAGGCTTCTGGGTTTGAACAATAAAGAGAAATAAAACAAAACCACTCAAAAGTCTTGGGGGAGGTGATGTAGAAAAGGGGCTTTCAAGAAGAAGGAGGCTTCCACTTAAAGAAGAATCCAGAAACAGAATGATCCTCATGATTCCAAACTTGGCAGGAATATTTAGTAGGAAGGCCTTTGGGTTTCAAGTGGATTGGGAACCAGAGGCAACTTGCTGGCTACCTGTGTGTACATCTTTGGCTGGAAACCCAGTAAAATAATGACTGCTTTGGAGACAGTAATCCAATCCTCCTTTCCAAATATCTTCAACTTAGACCTAATATCCAGGGAAATGGTAGGAGAGAGGCCAAAATTGTCTGAAATTAAATGCTGCCATTTTAATTTTCAAAGAGGAGGTTAGACTAATTGCAATTAACACTGAAATTTAAATTTTCCACAGGGAACTTTAAATATTTAACATTCAAGAAAAATTGCAAAAATGGCCTCTTCAGATAGATATTGAAGGTATTGCTCCTTGATAGTCCTTTCTATAAACTGGTAGGATCACAATTTAAAAAATTTTTATTAGTACATATGCTTTTTAGGGTCTTTTAAGTGATACGTAAGCCAAATCTCTTAGAATTGACAGATCAGTTTTCCTCTTTCTATGTTTGCGAATTAGGGCTGGAACAAGTAGAGTGATCATGGGATAACATTGGCCTCAATGTGCCTGGCGTGTGAGAACATTGGTGAGAATATTAACCAAAGCAGAGTGGCTAATAAGATAGAGTTATGCTGGCAGTGTTGCCAAACTAGGAATAGAACTAATTAGGTAGCTTATTTGGTATCTTTTTCCTAGGGCTCTTCTTTATGTTATTTCTTTCCCTTTCTTTCTTTCTCTCTTTCTTCTCTCTCTCTCTTTCTTTCTTTCTTTCTTTCCTCTTTCTGTTTTTTGCGGGTTTTGTTTTTTTTTAGACAAGGTCCCTTTATGTAGTCCAGGGTGGCCGTGAACTCACAGCAATCCTCCTGCCTCAGCCTCCTGGTCCTGGGGTTACAGGTATGCGCCACCACTCCCACTCTATGTTATTTCTTTAATATATTATTACTGACAGTGCTTGTCTGAGATAAAAATACCATTTTCAACAGATACAGGTTTTATAAATTGTCAATGACATAATGGAAAAACTAAAGCAAACAAAGTATTAAGAGCTGCAGTATTCAGACCAAAGCATTACATTCTCATGCAAACAAGCTAAAAATATTAAAGATGACACATAAACATTTATGCCAAAAAAGCAATCATGTAATGAACAAATTCCTCTCAAACTCAGTTTAGCAAAAGAGGCAATTATGTTTGCACTATCGTAGAAACCTAGGAAGAGTGAAATATAAACTAATTAGTTTATAAAGAGATAATGATCAAGCCTACTTTTATAAACCGGACATCTGCCCCAAAACTTTTGTCAATAATTAAATCAAACTATGAAGTTTAAAAAGGAAGTCTATGCATGATCCACTGTTTTTGGTCAGCATCAAAGTTATCTGATTTTACTTTTCCTCACTTATATGAACAATTAAATCCAGAAAGAACACATTGTTTCCAGCTCTTATGATCTATTTTTGTGCTATGAGAAAGGCTGAAGAAACATTTAGATCAAATAGAGTTCGCAGTAAAATGAGTCAACATTTTGTAGGAAATGAGGGAAAATTTTGTATGTGAAAAGAGCAAAATAATAGTACAGGTTTCGAATATGCTTTTTTTTAGACTTTATTGACACTGGACTAAAGCAAGACTATGTGCAATAATCCACAAATTATCCCAGTCTTACCATGAGGAAAACATCAGGCACAAACTAGTTGAAAGCATTCTACAAAACGTCTGACCAGCACTGTTGAAAACTCTCAAGGTCAGTAAAGACAAGATATGACAATGAAATGTAATATGATATTCTGGAAAGGATTCTAGAACAGAAGAGGATATTAGGTAAAAATTAAGGAAATCTGAGTAAAAGTAGGAACTTTCATTATTAATATTATATCAACATTAATTATACATAAATAACAATGAGTATAGCACACTAATTTAAGATATTAATAATAAGAGAAAACACATGTGGGGTATAGGAGAGCTCTCTGTGTTACACAAGTTTTCTATAAATCTAGTTTTCTAAGAGTTTATTTAAAAAAAAATCCTGTGAACTTTTTTTAACCTTCTCCAGAACAAACATGATTATACGTAAGAGTTTTAGTAAGCTCTTACTAAATATTGTCTGTATGACAATTCAACAAATCAAACTCCTTCTTCGGAGTTTTTGGATGCATTTTCTGGCACTTCAGATGCTCCTGGCTCATCTCATGTATTACTTACTCCATCTGGTACATTAATTGCCTCAGGCAGTTCCTGTTTCTTTTTATTGGAAAATTGAAGAATCCAACGTGGGTTGCTACTGGCATGTGGTTGCTTCTAGGGCTAGGAAATATTTCTTTATGTAGCCGTCTATATCTATCTTAAGCAAAACATGAATTCATACTTTGGGTATCCAACTCTAAATCATTACTACCAAGCAGACCATTTTGTCTTTCTCCTCTTGCTTTTCTACAGCCTCTTTCCCCACAGGTCTTCTTTCACTTGGCTATTCTTCCCTCACAATTGATTGTACCAAGGATTGCACTAAATATGCATTTAGTGATTCTCTAGAGACTTTTAGTACACCAATATTCAGGTATTTACTCAAAGTGTGTGATTTTGCTTTAAAGTTATCAATGCCAAGTAAAGGCTAGGAGGCTTTGGAACAGAGTATTTAAAATTGTTACAGATACAGACAACTTTATAATTACCTATGTTATTAAATAAGCTTATATTTATTATTGGAATTTTAATTTTATGCTGCTTATATATTGGACAGTTTTGTGGAAAGTATTGTCATTGTAGAGTAGATATATTCACATTCTATAAACTCTAGAATTGAGAAATGCAATCATTCTTACCTATTAACCTGCAGTGAAGTTTTACCTCTTCAGGATTTTTCTGGTCACACAGTGGAATTGTCTACTGGTCTACACTCAGATGCATATATTTAACATGTAGAAAAGTATTTTCTTTTTATAAATGATTTCTGAAATTTAATTCACTGTTTTCTTGACTTTGCTCTGTCTGGCATTAGCACTCATGACTTCCTATTTAAACTCAAATTGTTTTAACTCATAAACTTCAGAAATGAAATGAGACCGGAATGAAAATTACTGTGTTTCGTTTTATTATAGCTTTTCCATTTCACCAGCTGATTGATCTTTGCCAAGTTATCTCTGTAAACCTTATTTTCTTCACCCTTACAGATTAATAATCTACTTTGAAAAAAATGCTTTAAGGATGAAACAAACAGCAAATATGAAGGGCCTGAACACACTCAATAAAAACAAATTTGTTGCAACTATCTATAGAATATACAAAATTGTACGTAGCCTTCATTTTGCCAAAGCAGATGTTTATTTTTCTAACTTTAACATAATATTGTGTAAAATCATTTCTATTGAATGAATAGGCACATTAACTTAGAAAGCTTGATATTTAAATTTGCATCCATTTACTAATCCAGATGATAATTTAAGTTATGACAGTGGAAATGATAAAAGATAAATTTATTTTCCCATAGAAATGTGAGTATAGTACAGAGGAATATTCCTAAAGAAACAGATTGCCACACTTTAATCAAAATATCACAACTATCATATTATTAGCATAACAAATTATTCCTGCATATTATTCATCACAAAGGTATCTAAAATATATACCAATCAATGAGCAAATTAATACAGAAGTGAACAGTGCTTCTTATATTTATTTACTTTTATTTAGCACACTCCACGGAGAGAGAATGCACTTATTTGGTACAGGATTGGAAGAGAAGCATCAGAAGGAAAGGGTCAAACATAGGTTTAAAAAAAGACTACTTGAAAATCCATGCTGAGATAATAGGTCACTGGAGTATAACTGGCAAGATGCAGTGGTGGAAGCATATGATAGAAGAAAACGCCCACAAATGAAGGCCAGTGTGTTTAATTCCCTAAGTGTATCTTAAATGATGAGAGGGATGATTTTACCCTCTTCCATTCATAAAAAAATAACAAGGTTTCTGTAATTGACCTCAGCTCACAAGTAGGACTGGTTGGTCTGAGGATGATTCATTTTAGCAGTGACTTGCTAAGAATGGAAATCAGCTTCATACTCCGGTTAATGAGGCACAAAGGCATGTTTTGGGGGGATTTCTGGGAAGGTGTTTCCTTATACTCAATGGAGGGCAACAGAAAGTCAGATGGTCCAGCCAAATGTGAATGAAGAAGCATGTGAAGCAGACATATCCACTTTACAAAGGAGGGCAAACTTAACACCAGAGCAGTGCAGAGTTGAGAGCATTGCAGAATAATGGAGAACAGTGGCTCTCTTGGATGACTCCTATAATTGCAATTTGCCTTTTTATCTGGACTCCTAATTATGAGATGCAGTTCCAGCTAGTCAGTGGACACATCTTGCTGTCTACTAGGAAACAGATCAGAAACTTTCAGGAGAACAGTTAAGTTGGGTTCCTAGTGTAAGTCAAACACAAAGTACGAAGATTTAGCCAGAGATGAAAAGAGAGAATAAAATGAAAAGTGGCCATTACTATAAAGAGATCTTTTATGAGAACAAATTATGTCAAACAATAACTGTGTAAATGAGATGTTAAAAGATGAATTAAATAGGTTTTCGAATACTAGAATATATTATGTGGGTATACTGCCTTCCAGCTAGAGCTAGCTAGAGCTAGCTGCCTAATTCCTGAGTGCCCAGCATTTTCTGGGGTCAGCCTATGTGGGCCAAGCAAGCATTCTGAGAAGCTGGTAGTGACAGTGATCTGAACCCAGTACGTCTCCTGCCCTGTTAATACAGCCCTTGCAGAATTACAGAATTTCATTCTCACGGGACTGAGCAGATTATTGCTTACACCACAAGGATATAACATCTTTATGGGCTGCTGCCTGAATTCTTTTCCTGCTACATATAAAATAACACATCATGCTTTAAAAAATTGTCTAGGAAAAACACTGGTATAACTTTAACAACAATACAAAAACATAAATTTACGAAAAAGTACTCTCATACTATACAGCAGCACCGGAGTCTTAGTACAGAGATCTTCAACAAGGACAGAGGTTGAGGAGGATGAACTCACCCAATTTTTATCCCACTTTTTCCTGAGGTAAATTTCTCTCACCTGCTTGTGTGACTTAAAGTGAGCAAGCTGTAAAAACATAAGCAAATTATTTATTGCCTCAGTACATTTCATGCCTAACATTTTTAATAATCTAAATTTTAACTTACATTCAGAAAAATTACAGTAAATAAAACTATATAGACAGAGAAGTGGCTAATTAACAGCAATTTACTCTCTCTTAACTGTCTAGATGAGTTTCTATTCTAGCCTGGGTTACATCTTCTACTACTGGTCTCTCTTAAGTACAGCCATTTCACTTCATAACTCACCTAAAGAATTCCACATACTGTGAAGAACTTCCCCTCCAAATATTCACTGCTCTGTGAGTTTAAGACCAAGGTTCTGCACAAGTCATCCCAGAAATGACCTCTTGCCTCTAATCCCTTTCCTCCTCACCATCCTGCTAGCCACCTATGACAAGCAGCGCCCATCACCTTGAGGAGGGCTCATTAATTACAGCAGAACACAGAACAAGGAAGTCAGTGTACTTAGCTTCTGAGCTTCAGCTGCAAAGTTAGAGCCAATGTTTTTCTCTCTAGAGACATTATTCCAGTTTACTAAGGTGGAAGGGGGGCAGACATCAGAGGGTTAGATTGTGCTGTGATTCTTAGAGAAGGTGCTCTGTGAGTCGGCTGATGTCTCAGGCTAAATACCAGGGAAGAGAAGAACAATATAAACTTTGATTAGAGCAGAAGGGTTCGAGGACATACCAGGGAGGCAGATGCCAAGGGCCTCTGCATCCAACATGTGGGGTGTGGGAGGAGTTGGGTTTTGCAGGTCGGGGCAAAAATGTCTGAGCTAGCTGGAGAGCAATCCTGCACCAGCGTGGTTTGGGAGTATGGGTATGTATTTTTGCAGGCCCTCTAGAGGGATGTAAAGGTATTGAAAGAATAAGAACAAAAATCTTTAAGGATGGAGAGGAGAAAGACTTAGCGGCAAGTGGCAGGGACTAATACTTGCATTCCAGATGGGATAATGAGTGATGCACAACTCAGCAGCGGTCGGCACGAAGTGATCGTAGTGGCCGAGGACTGAGGCCACCTGCTGTGCACCTGTGTGTGTGACCTGAAAAGTTCGTCACACTACTTCTGATCTTTTATTTCCTCTCATGTTTGTTGCTGAAGGAGAGGAATTAGTTACTTCTTTGCCGTGAACCTTTCAGCACAAATGGTATTTGCCTACTTATTTATCAATCCAGGACATAAAGAATATGTATATATTTGAAATATAATAAAGACACGGAATCTGAGTCTGTTCCATAGAAAAAGTTTAGTCGATTTAGACTATCAGCTACATATGCAGGTGTTTTCAAAGTACCTTTAAAGCATACCTCCTTTACGAAACAATACAGAATTCACACTGCAGTTTAAAACTGCAATATATTAAAAGTTTATTTAAAAATAATAATAGGATATAAATTCTATAAAGGTTTATAGTTTACAGTGAGAAATGCTTAGTAGAAATACAAAGTTAGAAGAAATAAACTATTTTTAAATATTACTGGTGGTGATATTTGAACATTTTGAAAAGCAGATGATTCAGAGCCATTAAACTATCGTAAATGCATGTTTACTAATAAATCTGTATAATCAGAATAATTGTGAAAAAATACTATACAATGATTTCTCCTTCCTGTAATTTAAGGTGATTTTCCAGGTTATACAAATCCAAAACTAAAAAATAAGGACATAATAATAGTACAAAGTGTAGTGTATCTCTATTGTCTAGAATAGAACCTGACACAGAGAGGTTTTAAAAAACAACGGTTTTTGAATGAATGAATGAATAAATAAATAAATGAATGTTATCTCCATTTCTAAATATTACACTACAATTCATGCAATTTCAGACTGCATTATCTTAAAAACTCATATTGAGCATGAAGTCAACTAAAAACCTGAACACTGAACCTGAAAATATTTCTATGAAATCATATAATCCTTGTATGTTCATGATGGTTTTGTTTGCACATAAGAACAAACACTTCTGACTGACTACATCATGTACTTTTAAAATATGCCGCTCAATATCTCTTTCTATCTTTTTCTAGTTGCTCTCAAATTACAGGATAATTTGATCAGGTTTCCATAGTGTAGAGGTTTTGTGTTAAAAGACTGGGAGCCGTGATAAAGAGCATTATTAACCTGTGGGTATAACTATCTAACTTTAGAAGTTTTTCACATTGCATGTAATTACTATTAGAGTCACTGTGTACTACCAAATATTAGAGGAAAGTTAAAGGTGCTTCATTTGTGTGCTCTTCAAAGAATGGTAATAAGCCAAGAGCTAGCATGCTTTAAAGTGATTGCACTGTGGTAGACGGAATAATGCTCTCCCCATATCTGAGATGTCTATGTCTCAGGACTTATGGATATGTTTTAAACATGAAAGAGACTTTGCTCATCTGATTAGAAATTGAGGTAGGATGACTATGCTGCATCACACAGGTGGGCTAAATATAATCACCTTTCATGAGAAAGGAGGCAGACAGTCCAAGTTGAAGACAAGAGAATGAACGCAGAGAGATGGGAAGATGTTAGGCTGTTGACCATGAGAACTGAGGTGAGCGTGGATCAAGGAAGGAATACAGGGCACCTCTAAATGCTGCACAACTCAAGAAAACAGATTCTCTCCCTGGGGACTGCAGAAGGAACACTGTTCTGCTTACACCTTGCCTTTAGGGACTTGTGACATTCAGAGCTGTGAGATAATTAGTTTGCGTTATAAGCATAAAGTTTGTAGCCATTTGTCACAATAACTAAAACTAATATAGGTGTCAAGTTCTAAGAGAAAAGAAGGTTGAGATTGTTTGAAAAGAGAACTCCTCCTAAAAGTAAAGTTTCATATCATAGGAATGGGAGACGCTAACTCACCTGGAAGTAATCAGTACGATGTACCTTGAGCAAGAGATTCTTATGTTGGAAAAGCGATCCCCCAGGGGATCTCTGTTTCCCAACAAATTGTACAAGTTTACCTGGGAAAAGTGTCCACGACTTTCCCTTGTTTCCTAAAATAATTCCAGAAGCTGAAAACCAAACCAAAACAAAGGTTAAGAACCACAAAATTAGAATGGCTATTTAATTTTACTAAAACATCTTCAAAATTAGAGATTAAAATTACAAGCGTATTACTAAATGAAAAAAACCCTCTGATATTTTAATAATAGATCTAAGTAATAGTAGCTAGCTCACCTTTCCAGATGTAAAAACCCTGGAGACTGTCAAGTTCCACACTGCAGATGAGTTTTTTCTGGCCTGTTCAGATGCCCAAATTTTATACACTTAACCACTGGGGGATGCTCCATTTACGCTATTTGGCTGGCTCCTATGGGCATTGTTTTGGTAACCAGTGAATTTTTGGATTTGTGATCAGATGCCTCAGTAGACATTTAATTTCACATGTTCTGGCTACTTTTCATAAGATTTCTGTAATTGTCAGAATCTTCTGAGGCCCATGACTACTAGGGAGCGATCCAGGAATTCAAAGCACGCCTGCCTTTTCATTGAATGTAGGAGGTTACTGCACCGAGTGAAGAATGAATTAGTGTTTCTCAGGTAACACACAAGTGAGAAGTCATTTCGAGCAGCTATGTACAGCTATGCACAGTTCTCAGGTATGGTTTTGGGCCAGATTGCATCAGCAGCTCCAGTGAATTTGTTAGAAATACAGTTCTCAGGCTCCACACCAGACCTTCAGAATTCTTAGCAATTATCTAGGGCATTCTTAGCAATTATCTAGGTTGTTTGCTTATTTTTTTTTTTCTTTCTGGTATTAGGGGTTGAACCCAGGGTCCTCAGACAGAGCTACACTCCCAGCCCTCTTTTAAAAATGTGAGATAGGATCCCACTAAGTTGCTAAATTGCCCAGGCTTGACCTTAACTTTTGATTCTCCTGCTGCAGCCTTTCCATGCACACACCACACCTACCTGCAATCTGCATTTTAACAAACTCTTCAGGTGCTTCTGATGTCGGAATGTGAGAACTGTCACCCCCGTATCTGCCTAGAGAACAAGGTGTGTTCATTTTGTTTTAGGAAATAATACTCAAATTAAAAGCTAGTTTTCCAGGAGTGGGAAGGAGATGTTGAGGGAAAAGAAGCAAGGCAAAGCAAATTAACAGGAAAAATATAAGTTAGTTTGATTTTTCCTTTTTCTCATTTCCCCCTAAGATATTACCAATAGTACAATCCTGCCTATTTGTGTTTGGAAATAAATACTTCTTCCTAGGAAATAAGCTCTCACAAGGAGACTTTGAAAAAGAATCCAGGTATTCGTGAACTTCTTAAACATTTTCCCTGTGATTAGATTTTTATTAGCATGAACTTCCTTGATAGTTCAGACCTAGCAAATTTACTGTAGTCTGCACAGCTGGTTTATAATACCAAACATGATCATCAAAGTCAAATTAAATTGAAGTCAAATTACATCAAAGTCAACTGTACTGCCTGTGAGTAACTTAGCGCAAACACCAAGGGACACAGTGCACTGATATAAAAATCACTTAGCTATTCTAACGCAACATGTTCACTCAACTCCAGCATCAACATTTTAGATTTAAAATTTAACCAGGTATGCCTAGATCTAAATCACTGTATGGGAAGTGTTAAATAAGACAAGATGATGCGACAACAGGTATTAACCAGAGAAATAAGGATATGTGATCTCCATCTAAATTCCAACATATCATTAAATAAAATGGTGTTTCAGTATTTTCTGTTTAGATGTATACACTTTATTTTGACATATTTAAGCATTTATTTTCTTAAAATCTTTCTAATCTAGATTCCTGGTGTATTTATTATTTTTCTTTTGGTTCTCTTCTATTTCATTTCAAAGTTCTTTATTCCTTTGTTCATCCTGTTTCTTAATCATATATCCCAAGATTTCAGCCTAATATATTTCCAATCACAGTGAGCATCATCTTTATCCCTTTACCTAACCACTCAAGTCAGAAACTACTCCTTTATTTCCTACATGATATCTGTATTAATTATCTCTGCACTGATTTCCCTTCCTCACTACCCTTCTCTACCTTGCAAATATGTACTTATCACTCAGTAGTTATCAGGGACCTTTGCCTTTACCAGGAGATTGCACATCCAAGAATAATTTCCTAACAGAACTGCATTAAGTAGAGCTTGAAGATTAAAAGGAAGTAACCAATTTGCTCTCTTGCCTTTACTACACATTTTTCATTCAAAGAAAAGCAACTGACATCCTTTGAGTTATTTAAAATGAAGTCTCATTTAACTTCTGCTAGCTGTCTTGCAGAGCACATTACCATCTGGCTCTGTTTTCATTATCAAGATTAACCAAGCATAACAACTAGGAAACTGAGGTGAGAGAAATATTCACATTACCCTCCAAATTTAACATTATTTACATACTAGAAGAACTGCCAGCTATTCTGGACCAGATCCAAACAGACATAGTAGATCTTAAGGAAATTGAGAAAATGTGTAATTTGTCTTCTGCACATACCATATCTTCTAAAGTCAACACCTTCATTTCTGTACTTGTCTTTCAGTGTCATGGTGGTCTTGTTTCTCTTGTGTCATTCAGGTTCAGTATTTGGAGTATACTTGCTCCAGATTCTTCATATTGTAAGTATGTTTTTCTGCAGGATTAGCTAGGTTAAGGAAAGTTGATGCTCATCCTTGCACAAGACTTGTACTCATTTTAATACTGATAGAATTGGATTCTGGGGCAATGCATGCAATAACTTGGGACTCACTGTCCCAGGGGTCTTTGATAACCCAGAAGTTGAGGAAAGCTGGACAGCATTGTAGAAAATAATTTTTAAGTCATGATACAGAAGTTGGATTCCAGAGTCCACCATTTCTGTAAAGAGAAATCTAAGTTGAACAAAAACAAATCAGATGCCAGAAGCTCTGATATTAGATTTCAATCCAAATGAGCTCAGGGACTGCATACAACAGGTGGGAAGAAAATGATGTAGAAATGCATTTGTTAAAGGAATCCTGAAGTTTAAATTTAGTTAACTCACAAGGGCATTTCCTTTTGCAGATCTAGGGACTGATGAACAGTATGGGCTAATGTAACCTATGTCGTATCCTAGTGTCTTTCCATCTCCATATATGCTGTATGAGGTTTCAACTTTATCGCATTAATTAGGCAAAGTACTGAGTAGGAGAGGTTACTTGTGTCTGTCTTTTCTACATACCAATCTAGGCCTAGTTTAGGATAAATGAAATGCCAGATAGCTTCTTGACCTGCTCATTAGTGACGCTCACAAAAATCACTGGACAGATAGTTTTCAGCAGTTCTTAACCTCTTGAACTGGTTTCTTCCTACTTGCAGCTTTATCATAGTTACCTAGCATGTGCACAGGTCTGTGTGTACTTGAAATTGTTAATTTGTCTTCCTTCATTGTTGACAAGCCTTCATATTGTAGTGCCGTATCCAAACTGAGGTAGAGACTAATGAATTTAAAACACTGGTTCTCAATATTGAGCTTAATGCCATGACTGATTGGGTTTTCTTTTAGGGTTTTCTTTCTTTGGGTGGGGATAAATACATTCTGTGTGTGGGATTAAGAGAATAACTCAAATGAACTAATATATGGTAACCAGAATGAAGATCTTTGGTAGTCACTGTGCTGTTTATAAAATATTTTCAGTTCACCTTTGTTATGCTGTACATCTGAATTTTTCTCTAAAAGTCTTGTGTTCAGAAATGGAACTTTTGGAAGGTCATGGGTGCCCTATACTTATCAGTAGATTAACATTATTGATGAGTTCTTAGCTGAAGGTGCTAATAGTGGGTAAGGACCAGTTGGAGGAGATGAGTCAGTGAGGGCATGCATTTGGGTGGTGTATCTCTTGCTCTGGCTCTCTTGCTTTCTCTGCTTCCTGGCTGCCATGGGTTGAGCAGCTTTCCTCCACCTGCAATTTCTGCCTTGGAGCCAGCTGACACTGGACTGAAACCTCTCAAACCATGCACCAAAATAAACCTCATTCCCTTTAAGTTGCAGGTATCAGGCATTTTTGTTCCAGTGATAGAAAAGTGACTAATACAACCCTTTTTCAGGCACAACATTAAAGGCATTTCAGTTCCCCTTTAAATTATAGGGGGCCATGAGATTTCCCTTGGACAAGTAAATGTGATCTGATATTGAGAGCCCTTCCCAGACCTTGTTGCAGTCCAGGAAGTTTATATTTGTAATCCCATGGAAAAGTTATTGGAATTCTAGCAAGTTAATTCCAATCTACCACTTCCAGTGCAACTCCTGGTGAGAATAAAGACACTAAGACATATTTGTAGTTGTGGGGAGCCAAGGGGTCCTAAGTTCAGCCAATAAGATGGCTAACCAGAATAAAGGCCTTGAGCCAGGGCTGAACCCAAGTTTTATTAATTTGTGAAGGGAGGAGTGGCTCAGGGATGAGTGACTGTGAGAACGGTGGGAAGTATGAGAGTGCTGTGAGCTGGGCTAGGTAGGAGGCCTGAAATCCCCTCTGTAATATGTAGAGAGAAGCATATACAGAAAGAGTAATCTGCATAACACAGTTCAAGATAGTATCCAATGTTTTGGGGTCAGTGCTTCAGCTCTGATGTGTAATTTTTTATGCCCTGGGAAGTCATAGCCTCTTATCTCGAGGCTCAATCCCAGCCCCGAGTGTGGAGCCTGGCTTTCCTTCCCCACTGGCTCAGACAAGCTTCTTGGGGGCTATGGGACGGGGCAACACAACCTGTCGCCTTGCTTCAAAGACTACACGTCAGCTAGACCAATTTGCATTGCTTAAAGCCAATTGAGGGGATAAGGAAAAGTCCTAGCCATCTCTGTATATATCAGTACATGGAAATAGGGCCAGGTTAAGCCAAAATGGAGATAATTGCTCTTCTTTCAAGAAGAGCCGTCCAGGTGGTCCTCCACAGTCTAAAATGACATCAAGTAGGGGAAGAAGCTCTGATGATCATTCTACATGACGTGTGGAGGAACTACAGTGGGCTAGAGCTCTCTTTGACCAAGGCTGAACATATAATATCAGCAACAAGAATATTTTGTTATGTTACTACTAGGGATGATTAGGGTTATTATTATGAATTATTATTATAGTTTATTTTTTGCCTCAGCACCTCTTCTGATTATTGTAAATTTTAATTTAGTCAGTCTTTATACTCTTAGTCCTTTTTTGACTCTTCCAATCTGTTCCTCTCACCTCGTCCCTACATCCTACAAGCTTCAGTGTTTGTTTCAGTCAGTGTCTCTTAATTTGCGATGGGACAGTAAGCTTTTGCAGACCTCATTAATATTCATCACATAAATGGCTACCAATATCTATCCTTAAAGGCAATCCTGGTACATGTCATGCTATTCAAATAGAATTGGTACTGACAATATGAATTATTTCTGTGTCATCTGGAAATGACTCACATTAGTTAATGACTGGGATTCTAAGTACTGGCCATATGTTTTTGCTGTAAATACCATTAACTGATGGACTGCAGCCATTATCTAAATTAGCAGATATTTGCGCTTAGCTGAGCAGTATGAAAATCTGCAGCATGTTTAGATTCTGCTGTTTTTAGCTGCAGGGAAGGTTAACTGTAAGACATTTAGTGGCTGGTCATTCTTTGATCTGTGGAATATACGTTTGCCTTCAGAATTGCTTTAATGAACCACGTATATTAATCACAACAAAAACAATTTGGAAAGAATTATAATTTCCATTCAGAGTTATGAAATATTAGTTTGAACTTTTTAGTTTTGTTAAGCAATATATTAAGTATTAACTTTACTTACTAAGGAATATGAAATAAACAATAAAATGCTTATGTCATTTGAAATGCCTTTTTTTTTTTTTTTTTTGTGGGTACCGGGGGCGAACCTCAGGACCTTGCGCACCAGCAGGCGCCCGTGCCACTGAGCGATATCACCGGCCCCTTCTTTCGTATGTGGGTTCTGGGAGTCGAACTCGGGCCCTCGCGCTTGCCAGGCAGGCGCTTACGTCGCTGAGCCATCTCACCGGCCCCTGAAATGCTTATTTTTAAACTAAGTTTCATTTTGAATATATACATATAATTTATATAAAATTCCTGAAAATGACTAAGTAAATGATAAATGCACATATCAAACAATTAAAAAGTTAAGGGGCTGGTGATATCGCTCAGCGGCACGGGCGCCTGCTGGCACGCAAGGTCCTGAGGTCGACCCCCCGGTACCCACAAAAAAAAAAAAGTTAATGTAAAATGAAATATGAATGTCCAATAAACATATGAAAGATGTTTAACCTTATAATTAATCAGTGAGAGGAAAATTAAAACCAGAGAGAGATCCTTGAACACTGGAAATTGGCCAAAAATAATCACAAAGTATAAAAGAATTGGCAAAAGATATTGTTATGGCTTATGTCTCATAGCCCTCACGTGCTCATAGGTGGGGCCTTTGAGAGATGATTGGATCATGGCTGTGATGCTGGATTAGTTCACTGATGGGTTTAGAGCTGGATGTGAGGTTGGGAGGTGAAGCCTGGCGGGTCAGTGGGAGGTGTGGCCTGGAGGTATGTATCCTTCCTGTGCTCTTGATCCCTCGCTGCTTCCTGCCTGCCATGCCATGGAATGTTTCTCCTTTGCCATGTCTCTCTGTCATGCTGCCCTGCCTTGGAATCAGCCAGCTATGGAATGAAATCTCTATAAACTGTGAGCTAACGTAAGCTTCTCCTTTTTTTACTTGTGTGTGTCCGGTATTTTGTCCCAGTAACAAGAAAGTAACTAAGACAAGTATGTAAACTTGGATCTCATATATTCTTAGTGGAATTATAAACTCAATAAGAGAATAATTTGGCAAGATTTGATAAACATAAGTATTGTCACACCCTATGACCCAGATATTTCACTCCTGAAAATAAACTCAGAAATCTATCACACATCTCACTTGGAAATATATAAAACAATGTTCATTGCAATGTTTCTTTGGAATAGGAAAAAATTAGAAAATCCTTAATATGCATTTATGCTAAGTAAAATGAGTGCATTGTATTATATTCATTCAGTGGGATATTCTGGAACTATTAAACAATATACAAAATCAGTGTGGAAATATATTGCATACATAATATTTCATGAAAAAATATAACATGGATATCATTCATGTGTTTTAAAAGATTCTAAATAGTCATATTTTTATGCAAACATACTTCCCTAGCCATAGTAAAATATCTAAACAAGAAGGATATACACAAACTCAAGAAATTGTTCTCTTGGGGTTGAAGGGAGAAGTATCAGGGATTTCAACTAAATCTGAAAGGTTTTGTTACTTAAAATATATTTCAAGATAAGAAACAGAATTTAAAAATATGCAAAGAGAAAAACAGTAAAATAGCCACTAAAATTTCAAAAAAATGTAGATAGACAAGAAAAAGACAGTTATTTACAATAGTGCTTAAATTTTTGTTAATCTAGTTAAATCTATATTCTCTATAAATATCTCTTGTTGTTTAAATTCATATTTATAAACACTTTCATATCGCATTACATAGACTTCAGTGATCAGTTTTAAATGGCTACAGTATATTCTATTCATTTTATTAAACATGTGTGCCCTGATCAACTTACTGATGCAATTGAATTATTTTGGTTCAACAGGAGTAATTGTAATACATATATTTGCATATAAAAATTAAAATACAAATGATATTAATAATAATCTTTTATTAAATGATCAGTATTTGAGAAATATTTTAGTAATGTTTTAAATACAATTAACTCATCTAATCTTCACTAAACCCCTTGAGAAATAATTATCTGTATAGTAAGATGAAACAATACGTAACCCATGAAGAGCCTCAGTCCGTGAGGGCCAGAGGCAGCATTTGAACCTGACTCTGTCTGTCCCTGAAGCTAATGTGCTCTCAGTACTGCTTCTACATGACCTCAACATCAAATTTTCAATATAATACTCAGGCTTATTACTTTTGAAATTTCTATATGGCAGAGATCATTCATCAAGACAAGATCAGTTCTTCTTGTTTTAAGACACAGATTTCATTCCCATGCTCTCTTACAGCTAGGTTTGCACCTGGGGAACGTGAGCGGAGAGGACTGGCGTTATGTCTGGATTAAAGCTTTAAGTGACTATATCTTTCTCTATGCCCTCTTTCCTCCTCTGTTCGCCAGATGCAGATGAAGAGGGCACCATAGGGAATAGCATAGCTTTGAAAGAAAGAATCCTAGTCTCCTTCTAGTCTCATTATAAGTGTGTTAGAGAAATTCACTCAGTCAGGGTTGTTTTATGTATAAACTTCTATTGTGTTTAAGCCAATCTGCATATTTGAATCAATCAGTTACAGAGCTTTAACCTACCCTGACTTACATAATAGGATTCATAATTAAGTATTATGAATAATTTAAAGGTTCTTGATACATGATATGAAGTTGCTTTTTACACAGATTAGATTAGTTTGCATGCTCACCAGAAATTCATGTGGGACTGTCTCATTCCAGCTACCAACATATATTTCCTAATTGCTTTTACTATTTGACATAGTGTTATAGTTTTAATGCATCTTTGCTGTATTTTTAAAATAACAGTACTTGTGGTCTCCCAGCCCTGGTGGGAGAGTTTAAAGCTATATACTGAGATGCATATGAGCTTCTGTGCTAATGTGATTTTGCAGAGAATGAGATTCATATAAAAGGACTAGGTGACCTTAAAGCCAAGAGATCTAGCCCTAAGAATGTGGTTACATAAAGAAGTATTAAAATTGTTTTATTGAAACTGAAAAAATAGAGAATGAATTTTGAGGAGAAGAATAGAGAATGAATTGGTGTAAATAATGTAGAACTAGAAAAAGATGTAAATCCAGAGCTGTCAGGAGGAGATCCCCAAAATGTGCAAACATAAATGGGTTGTTTGATTAAAAAAGCCTGTGCTGCTCAAGAAGCAAAGATGCATAGCAGTTCCAACATTTCAAGGGGAAGATCCTTGAGAGCTCCTTATCTCAAATGTATGGATTATCTGGTAAGAATTTGACAAGTTTGATGCTATAGGAGGTTCAGTTTAGAAAACACTTTGCTGGGATTTAGTGGTTGTCAAAGAAAATTTCAGTATTGTAATACAGGAATCTATCAAGCTGTTCCGGAGAGGCCTGTGTTTATAAATAAAAGGTGAAAAGGAATATTTGTTTACCCCTTGCCGCCAATACAAATATGGTCTTCTCTTGATGGACTGGTTAAAAGTCCATTAGTTCAGCAAATCCCAGAGCTGCATATAGTTTACACAGGACACTTTTCTCTTATTACTCTAAAAGCTTTGCACTTAACAGTGGTTGTGTATGTATAAGATGATAAAGTGCATGATGGACAAGGGGTCCTGCCAAGAATGAGAAAGTAGGGAAATTCCATCACCTAGGAGGACTGCTTTTAATTGGGAAAATATTTTGGTTGTACCTCTATCTTGGCACACTGTCGAGGGAATTCTTCTATATTGATTAGTTTTTCATTTATTTCCAGTGGCAGGTAGTTTTAAAGGTCACAAATATTCTAGGTTCAAATCCAGACACTGCCCCTTATAGCTATATGATTTTAAGTTGTATAACCTCTGTTTCAGCATTTTCATCAGTAATTGGGGAAATTATAACATTTGTTTCAATGGCTGTACTAGCTTTCCAATCACTGAGCACACATGATTTAAAATAGTTGAGGTGGGCCGGTGAGATGGCTCAGCGGCTTAAGCGCCTGCCTGGCAAGCGCAAGGGCCCAAGTTCGACTCCCGGAACCCGCATACGAAAAAGGGGCCGGTGATATCGCTCAGCGGCACGGGCGCCTGCTGGCGCATGAGGTCCTGAGGTCGATCCCCAGTACCCACAAAAAAAAACAATAATAATAAATAAATAAATAAAGTAGCTGAGGTTTAATTCAGCTCATTAGTTAAGGGATTCAGTCCATGGTCAGCTGGCTCCAAGGCAGAAACATTATGGTGGAAAGGAATGGAAGAACAAGATTGCTCATTTCATGGCGGCCAGGAAACAGTAGAGGAGAACAACACCAGAGAGGAAGGGGACCAGGACCCTATATAGCATGCAAAGTCATGTCTCCATGACCCACCCAGGTATACCCAGAAATGTGCTTTACTAATCCCTAGAGAATTAGAAAGCCAATCAAATTGGCACCATTAAGGCTAACTGCCACATTCCAGTCCTTGTTAACTTGACACCCAAACATATCATAAACCAAAACTTAATCTACAAGTAAAGACAATAGAAGTTAATACTTCCACCGTGATACAACTGTTCTACATACAAGCAAAAACACAATGATCCCTTCCCAAAGTTTAAACAATTGAGGATTGCTAAAAAACAAAAACAAACCAACTCAAAATATCCTCTGAGACTTAAGAAAAATTTTGGCAGTGAACCCCTCTAAAAATATAAAAAGGCAAGTTACATAATCCCAAGGTACAATACTATAAGGTAAACATCCCTATTCCAAAAGAGAGGAAAGGTGGAATAAAAAAGAAGCAGACCAACGTGAGGCTGAGACCCAGCAAAGTGAATATTAAGTCCCAAAGCTGCATGTTTGGCATCTGGTGCACATAATGGCAAAATGTGAGTTCCAGAAAGCTTGGGCAGACCCAGTCCTACGGCACTGCCCGCTGCAAGATATATAGCCTCTCTTGCGGGTTAGCTCCACTCTCAGGCTACTGCTTTTCTTGACAGATATTCCATGTTCCTGTAATCTTCAACTTTCTGGAGTCTGCACTGAAACTTTTCCTTTATTCCTATCTATTCATGCCCTCTAGGGCTCCTTGCCTTGCCTCCTGGGGCTTCCTTTGAAATCTAGGTAGAAGCCTTCCTGACCCTACACCACTTATGTCCTGCAGTCCTGTAAAGCCAGCATCATTTGGACAAGGCCTAGGTTGGCTGCCTGTTTGAGCAGTAGCCTCTCTCCTCCCCCTACCACGCTTGCAGAGGCCTCTGAGTGCCTGGGTGGCTGAGCATAGAGAAGTGAAACCCAGGGAACCAATTCCTTAAAAGACCGTTCTCACCTAAGTGTTTCAGGGACTCTCTTCTGCAATGAAAGTTTTTTCTTTTGCACCCTTGAGCCTGTGATGGGTAGGGTCCTGTTGATTTCTAGTGTTTTTTGTTTGTCTGTTTGTTTTTTCCAATTTTTTGAGACAGGTTCTCACTATGTAGTTCAGGTAGGCCTTGAACTCAAAGCAATCTTCCTACCTCAGCCTCCAAAGTGCTGGGATTACCACCACACCCAATTGATCTTGTGGATTTCTGAGATGCCCTCAAGGCATCTTTATTCTTGTCCCTGTACAAACTAGTTGGTTTCTTTTTAATGGTGTTAATCTCTTCAACAACCAGTTCTCTTTGGTCCTGTCTTTACACATAGTTCCTTTTTGGCCAAAATTTAAATTTTTCAAAATGTTCTGCTCTGCTCTTTGCCCCCAATTCTCACTATAAATCTGGCTAAAAGCACCCATCATTAACAATGTCACAGCACGAATCTTAGGCTGCTTTGAAATATCATCTGCCAGATACTTAGTCCACTTCCCTTAATCTGAATCTCCTGAAAAATCTCAGGATATGGAAAAATCACAGACAAATTTTCTGTCAGAATATAATACACCTGGCCTTTATTCCAACTTCTAGTGATGTTCTTGTTCCCAGCTGAAAACGCCTGAGCAGGGCCTTTACTGTCTACATTCCTAACACCATTCCATTTTCAGAGCTCTGATTATAATTACCTGTCCAACTTTGTCTTCAGCATCCCAGGGCTTCTCTAAGCCAAGATCTCCAAACCCTTCTAAACTCCTCTGACAAACCAGCTCTGAAGATTTCTTTACCACAGCTACAACCATGAAACAACCCTACTCCCAATAGCAATGTTCTGGATTAGTCAACTTTCCTGTTGCTGGAATACAATACCTGACACCCATGATTTCAAATAGATTCAGTCCACATTTGCCTGGTTCCGAGGTAGGAGCAGCATGGTGCAAAGGTAGGTGGAGCAAAGCTACTTAGTTTGTCATGGCTGGGAAACCAAGAAGGGGAAAAGTGCCACACAGGAAGAAGCCAGAGATCATATATGTGACTTACAAGCCACACTTCTATGACCGACTCAGACACAACCAGAAATGTGCTTTACTAATCCCTTGGGATTTTCTACACCAATTAATTTGACACAGTTAAGGTTAACTGTCTCTATGACTGTTTGGTTAGTTGAGTTACAGGTATAAAATACAGCAGCAGGCTAAATAATGGTTCCAAAATATATCTGGTCCTAATCCCTGGAGCCTATAAATGTGACTTTATATAGTAAAAATGTCTTTGCAGATGTGAGTAGATTTTCCAGTTGAGCCCTAAATGCAATTATATGTATCCATATAAAAAAGAGGCAGAGTGAGATACGAACACAGACAAATAAAGAATATAATATGAAAATGGACACAGAGACTGGAGTAATGCGACAATAGTCAATGAATGTTGCAGCCACCAGAATCTGGAAGAGACAAGGAACATATTTTCTTCTAGCACCTCAAGAAGGAGTGCAGCTCTGTTGACATCTTAATTTTGGCCTAATGATACTGGTGTTGGACTTCTAGTCTCCAGTACTGTGGGAGAATAATTTTCTTTTGTTTTAAGTAACCCAGTTTATAGTTATTAAAGACAGCATCCATAATACCGATACTAATACTAATACATAGAAGCATGCCAGCAAAACCTCAAGCATTTGCTCTTAGCAGACCATGAAAATGGCCAGAAGTTCACACTCTGAAGTCCTGAAAACTAGGACAATTTAAGGATTATTAATTGTATCTGCATGGAACTTATCTGCTTGAATATAGCAAAGGGTCTAGATAGAAGTTTATTTGATAAATAATATAAATAGAGTATGCCATTTGATTACATGCCTTCCACCAGAAGACCTTTTAATTAGATGAAGGAAGATAGAAGGAACACTGTAGTAGAACAAGGCACCAGCTAACCTCCAAAGTATTCTATACTACTTAACTAAGTTGACCTGTTTATATTCCAAGCAAGAAAATCTCTGGAAGTGTTACCAGTTTTCTTTCTGGGCTCTTATCCTGAGAATGATGAAGAACCAAGTTGATGGACCAAGCAGTAGGGAATGCATTGAGAGTAGTTTATTGAAGAGAACAAAGAAAAGGCCGCGCTACCTGGAAAGGGCTCCAAGGGAGGATGCTGTGGAGGCGCCCACCTTCAGGGGTTTACATGCAGACTTTAGTGTGCATGTAAAAATGAACACGTAAAAATAAACAATGAAAAACATGTGGTTGCTGTTTTTAGCTAGGCCTCTGCCTCTGACTTTAGAAGAGCAGACTTCCCTTGCAGCCAAACTTGCCATCTTTAGCGAGGCCTCTGACATCGGCACAGACTTCCCCTGCACTCCGACTTCCCCAGCCAACTTCAGTAAGCCTCTTTCCCTTGTGTTCCAGTTTTCCTGGGGCTTATCTCAGTTTGCTCAGGTCCCTATCCTGTCTATTGTTTGTCTATCTCCTGGTCTCAGAAGGATTATGTGAGATTTTGTCAAAGCCTTGAAAATAGTGGCCCTTAACAGCATTTGGAGCCAACATTTGTCTCCAAAAGAGTAACAAATTCATGCAAGAGAAGATGGTCTACTATAATGATTAAGAGCCTTGGGGATCAAATAAACTGACTCTACTGAGTGCTTATGCTGCAGCTATATGACTTTCAGTAGGCCATTTCACCTCTCTCAGTATCAGCCTTCTTTGTAACCTCTCTGTCTCTCTCTGTCTCTGTCTCTCTCTCTGTATCTGTCTCTCTCCCTGTCTCTGTCTCTCTCCCTGGTGTGCCTGTGTGTGCGTGCGTGTGTGTGACAATATTATTATCCCATTGGGTTATTGGTATAAGAGCTTAGTCTTGGGCCTGGTTAGTAGAAGTCAATAAAGTGTACCCCTAAAACAGGCTCAAGCATTCATTTAAAAACCTAGAGCAGAAAATTGATTTTGACAGCTAAGTGAATGTACAAAATTTGTGCACAAAAACTCCCATTACTTTTTTTGTCTGTTTGTTTTAGCTTAAAAATCCACAAAGTTTGGGGATAATATATTAAATTGGAGTAGTGGTTCCTTGAAAGAAAAATGGTAGATCAAAATATTCCAATCAATTTTTTAGTAAACTTAAACCTTGCCTCTAAAAGTAGATGCTGGCGTCAAACCCATTAATTAATGATAGAAGTCCTATTTTTGCCAAGTTTAAGCATAAATGAAGTTTTTAGAGATCACATGAAGTCCTCATAGCCAGATTTTAAAATGTAAAGAGAGGGATAGAATTGATAATATAAAGTGGCTACAGAGGCCATGTGGAAATGTCAGACATTTATAATCTTGTGGAAAAAGTGTTCAACTTCCCCTGCTTTTAAGTATCAGGGTAGGAGTATGACCCACTTTTGGCCCATGCCATGCTAGGTGAAGTTTGCTGAGAGGTTTTTACAAAAAAATATTTTTGCTTTCAAAATGGCACAGAAAGCATAGAAAGTTTCTCTCTTTTGTGCTTTCCTTGCTTCTAGCTTCTGAATATAACTGCATGATACTTGAAATTGCAGTGGCAACTTGTGACATATGAGAGTTAGAGATGCTAACTTCAGACTATGACATTGTTGAGCTGCTAACCCCAGTTGACGACCTAGGTCAGTGGTGGTGAACCTATGTCACACATGCTGGAGCTGGCTGTTCGTTATCACTGACAGCTCTAAAAATTTTCCCATCACTGACCGAGGCTTTTGGGACTTCTGCTTGTATACAAAATATAAACCCCCATTGTCAGACATTCTTTTGTGGTTGTCATAGTAGAAGTCAGGGATGAGAAAAGAGGAAAAGCAGAAACTACCATTCATATCCATAATAAGGAGATGGATTTCATTTTATTTTATTTTATTTTATTTTATTTATTTTTTTTTTTGTGGGTACCGGGGGGTCGACCTCAGGACCTCGTGCGCCAACAAGCACCTGTGCCGCTGAGCGATATCACCAGCCCCTTTTTCATATGTGGGTTCCGGGAGTCGAACTCGGGCCCTCTCGCTTGCCAGGCAGGTGCGTACGCCGCTGAGCCATCTCACTGGCCCATCATTTTATTTTAAATACAGTTAGAAGCTGAGAAATTTTAAGGAGAGAAATGGATTGTCCTCATTTACATTTTCAACTGTTCCCTCTGTTGTGCGGAGTGTGGACTAGGAGACAAGAGCTGCAAGAAGGAAACCACACAGCAGTAATCCAGGCGAGAACTGATGAGCTTTGACTCCCATGACTGCAATCAAGTAGAGAAAAATCAGTGATCTGAGAAAAAGTGGTTGGCAGAAACAATGGACTTTGCCGATTAAATGATAAGAATGCCTTGTAGGTTTCTAGTTTGATCACCGATTAAAGGTGATTACACTTCTAACATGGAGAAGACTTTTAAGAAAAATGGATATTGGATTAAATCAAGAGCTCTACTTTGATCATTGTATGTCTGAGAAGTCTTGAAGATACCCAAAAGGAGAAGTCAAGTAGGCATGTTGACACATAAGTCCGAAATACAGGAAGGAGTAAGCTTTGGAGGTATAACCTTGGATGTCACAGCCGGTAAAGTACGGAAATAGATCACATCAGTTAGAGGCAGTAGGTAGGAAAAGAAGAAAAGAAAACTCTGGACTGAGGCCTGTGTATGTTGACATTTAAAGGGCAGACAATGGAAGAACAACAAGGTTAAAAAAATAAAAAGTGGTGAAAACAAGAGGCAGAAAGTCTGGGAAATATAATACCATGGCAGCTGTGACATAATAGGATTTCAGAAAGTAGAAAATGGTCAGAGCTATGTCAAATATGTTATTGAGTGGGGTACATAGACACACCCTTGTGTCATAGATATGATCATGGAATTTGGTAATAATGACATCGTTAGCAACCTTGACTAGATCAAATTTATTCAACCGAGGATTACAGAAGGTGCATTGCAGTGCGTTAATTAAATAGAGAAGTTGAATCATTTTTTGAAGAACTTTTTTTTCTATAGGGAGCAGAAAAATGGGTTGATGTGTGTAAGAGAAGAAGAAAAGAGTTATTTTATTAACGTCTCACTTTAAAAAAATAATACCATGCCCCTGTGAGAAAGAGCCAGTAGCAGGAAATTGCCAATAGAGGAGAGGCATCAGCATAATTCTGGAATAGGAGCCTCTGAGGGATGAGGGATCCAGAAATCAGGTGGAGCCTGTGCTAAGAACAAGGATGTGAATGCTAAATGCTGTGCTGACCTGAAGGGCTGTCCCAAATTTCAGTTAAAGAATGATAAATAAAACTGCATTTAACAAGGGGACATGCTTATTTGCAGCACAGTGGGGTTGACAACAATATTGTGGCAAAGAATTCCAACACAGTCACAGCTAAACGTAGAGAAATTAAAGCCAGACAAGATGTGGTAAGTGAAAATGTCACTACACTGTCTACGGCTGTGTAATTTCAAGATCTTAAGATAAATTTGAGAGATAATGAGAGCTCAGCGTTTGGGAAAGAGTGTATAATTTTGCTTTTTGCTTTCCATTCCAGGAGTTCATTTATTGAAAAATGCACCAGACTTAGTCCTGGATGGAAACTTTCTGACAAGATACATGGAAATTCTGAAGTTCAGAATATAATGAATCACAAACATCTTTCTATCCTCAAAAGATGGTCATGGTGAAGTAAATGTACTAAAATAGAAATATGTCTCTGAAAGTATATTCTTTGGAAAGAAAATAAAACTGAGCTAGGAATACCAGAGCAGGCCAAAATTATGGCTGCCTTGAATATCTAAACTATTCTAAGAAATGAGAATAACAGACATTTAAAATAGTATACAAATTATGCATAACAAAAAATGTATTTAGACAAATAACTCCTTTGTTTTCATATTTCAAAATGAGTTACCTGTTTTTACCCATATTCTCTGCCTGCCATTTTCAATAGCATAAATATCCCTCATCCTACAAGAAGTCCAGCCCTCTTCAGTGCCCTGGATTTTATTCTTTTCATGTTTCAGTTGTCCTCTCTTCCAATACACCTTTCCTTCTGGCTAATTCCCACCAGCGCTGAAATGGAATCTAATATTTCTAGTATTTCCTGTCTTTAAGAAACTCTTTTGAGCCCACATCCTTCTAATCTAAAGAACTGATTGACTCATTAGTAATTGGCTCATTAAATTCAGTAAGATCGGGTTTGCACCCCTTCTGTTCCACTGGAACTGCTCTTGTCAAAATTACCTTTATACTCATATTTTCCATTATACTTGACATTTTAGAAGTATTTAATATAGTCCATTCTTTTTCCTATAGTTTGAAACCTAAATTTTATGTTTTTGTAGGTCTGAAGTTATTTAGGCAATTTCATTTGTCTCAATTTAATACTAAGCTATTTTTCTTAAATTCCATTATTTCAGTGCTCAGCAATTTTCCTGCCTCAGTGAATGTCATTCTTTATCAATCTCATTTCTACCTTCATCTCCTTTACTCGACCTTAACTCTCTGTCATTGGCCCTATTTTCTACTAGCTATTATCTTCTTTTTGGGAATCTCACCTGTTCTTACATTTAAAATATCTTCTTTGAGTGGGGGTCTCATATTTATATATTGAACTTTCTCTCCTATGAGATTCTGATTAATATATGCAACTACCACTTACTTTTGATGCCTAATAAGCATCACAAACTCAATGCAGTCAAAACAGAACTCATTGTTTTCAATAATGTTTCTCTCCTATTACTCATCTCAGTAATGGCGCCAGGGCATTGCCCAATACTTAAGCACAAAAGCTAGAAATCAGTTTGAATTTCTGCCTTTTCCTGATCTCCCACATCTAATTTATGCAAAGGCTTTTTTTGCTATTGCCTCTAATATAATGGTACATCCATCTACCATTTCCATTTATAGTACTAATTTTCTGGAGCAGGATTCCTTAACCTTGGCACAACTGATACTTTTATTGAAATCATTTTTCATTGTTTTTAGCACTATCCTTGGCCTTGAGTAGTAGATACCAGTAGCACCCCTGTTCCCAATTATGACAACCAAAAATGTTTCCAGACAATGCAAATATGCTCTGGAGCAAAAATCACCCCAGGCCAAGAGCCACTGCCCTACAATGATATGCCATCTCGTCTTACCTGTAAAAACTGACCAAGTCAGTCTCCTTTCTATTTTGACCCCTCCCTGCAATTCTACAGAGTAGCAAGACGTAGCTTTTAAAATGATAAATTAGGTTATGTCATTTCATTGATTAAATCATTTCATTAAGAGTAACACTAAATTTTTAGGTACCTTTCAAAGTTCTACTGGATGTGACTGTGGCTCATCTCTCTGGTCTTACCCCATGCTGTTCAGTGTTCCAGCCTCAACCGCAGCAATCCTTAAACATACTGTGCTTGTTACTAAGACCCTCTGCTGGTTTTTCCCTCTCTGGAATGCTTTTTCTTACCACTCTGATCTTCATTTGAAATGTTTCTTCCTAAAGAAATTTGATTATAGATCACCTATTTAAATGAGCCTGAAACCTTTATCCCTCTCAGCTGTCCTCTGTGACATTTTTTTCTTAGGCTTATCACTAGCTAGAGTTATCTCATTTGTTTTATGTTTATCGTCTACCCAACCTAGGAGACTGTAAACGCCATAAGAGCGAGAGAATTACCCTTCTCGTTCATCACAGAATCTTTAGTTTGCATACTTACTGATTGAATAAATAGATGAAAAACTTCAAGCATTTTATTTTCATATTAATGCAAGTTTGAATAACATGATAGGTGATAGTCACAGCTGAATAGGCAAAAAATCAAGTGTAAGAGCTTCAAAGTGGCATTATAATTACATAATAATAAACATCCTAGCAATAATTTTTGCCATATAATCTTTACTAGATATTTAATAAGGTCTTTCCTAGGGGCCGGTGAGATGGCTCAGTGGCATAAGCGCCTGCCTGGCAAAAGTGAGGTCCTGAGTTTGACTCCCGGAACCCATGTATGAAAAAAAAGGGCCGGTGACATCACTCAGCGGCACGGGCGCCTGCTGGTGCGCGAGGTCCTGAGGTCGACCTCCAGTACCCACACACACAAAAAAATAATAATAATAAGGTCTTTCCTGGTTCTAAAATGTATTTGGTGGCTTTTTGAATCACTTGATCGTACCACACTGCATGTATATATAAAATTCCAACTTAATACTCTTTCTTTTCTTTGAAGAATGTTGTCAGAATTCCCCATGGAGGAGAATGAGCAAGCTGCTTCCATATTCGATTTTCTTTTGTGTCTCATTACAGCTTCAGAAAATACAAACGGAGTCAGACAATCTTGTTTGGAGCCTAGTGAGTAAATCCTTTAATAACAGATATCCCAGGGTTAATTTACAATGTAGACAAAAAAAAAAAAAAACCTTACAATAGCATGTTTGGCTAAATATAACTGATTTTTTTTGATGTAGCTAGTTGGAAGGTATATTCTCTATAACAATTCTTCAACAAATATTGGTAGTGTCAGTTTTCCAGAGGTTGTGACAAGCAGTGAACAACAGGAACATGTCTCTTTGTTCGTAATATGTACAAATGATGAAAAAATTCTAAGAAAAATGAACAGGAAATAGGCATAGATTGTAATTATAGTATTTGGTATTTTAGGTAACACAGTTAAGGGAGACCCCTTTGATTTGAGGAACAGACTTGAAAATAGAGCTAAATTAAATGGCTAAGTAAAAGCTGTGTGGCTGTCTTGGAGAAGAGCGTTTTCAGGCAGAAAGAACGGCAGGTATCAAAGATTTGGAACATAATGGCTCAGTGGGGCTGGAATACCAAGTGACTGTAAAAATTAGGATGGGAGACATACAAATTGGATTGTACTTTTAGGGTAAAAATTTACACATGTTAAAATTCACAGATCTTAAGTACACAACAGACATATAAAATATTTCCATTACAAAAAATTCTACTGTGACCCCTTCCAATCATTTCAGCCACCCCATAGGTGACCATTTTTCTGATTTTTATCACCAGGATTTCCTTTTGCCTGTCTTGAACCTTATATGAATGAAATCTTACAATATGTATTATTTTGTGTCTGACTTTTTTGGATTTACCCATGTTGTTGTATGTATAGGATATTCATTCTTTTGTATCTGCTTATTACTCCATTATGTGAATGTTTTATTGAATCTCAGGGGTATTAGAGTTACTTTCAGTTTTCAAATTCTGTGAATTTATATGCATGAATATTTATATGTAAGTCTTTTTGTGGACATGTTTCCCATTTTTCTTGCATAATTCTTAGGACTGAAATTTTATGATTAAACAACAGATGATATTTAACCATCTAAGTGCTATCATGTAAATTTGTCCAAAATATTTGTCATTTTACATACCCACTACACTGTATAAAATGTTAGTTCCATATTGTTATCATTGTTTTTTAATTTTAGATGCCATAGCGGGAGTCAAGTAAGATTTTTTTGTAGACCTAATTTGCATTTTCCTGACAGGTACAGAAGTTAGGCACTTTCTCGGGTGCTTGCTGGACATTTATGCATCTTTTATAATGTGTCTGTTTGAGTCTTTTATCCTATTTTAGTTGTTTGTCTTATTAATAGGAGTTGTTTATAACCCTAGTTGTCTTTCTGGTGGTATAAAGTATTGCTTCTATGGTAGTTTTTCTTGGTAAGCATCACCATGCAATACAAAAATGGTTTCACTTGGTGCTCATTCTCATGTGTACGTTTACACGTCTCTATTCCAGACTGCCTTTGTTGCAGATCTACTAATCCTTTTCTTGCCAGATTTGCCTCTGCCCATGAATTTGTGTATTTCCTGAGCTCAGCTCAGGCAAGTTTCTCTCCACACAAAATAATTTATCAGGTTAATGCAAGAAGCTTTGCCCACTGGGAGGACTATCTCTTATATTTTTGTCTTTTCCAGGATTACACCTACATACTGAGCCAGTCCGTTTGTGAGCTAACCTCAAATGCTTTCCGTCAATTGGTAATAATGGATTCCCCCATGTAACCCAAGAGAGAGGCACTGGTGGAACCATGTGGATGGCATGGGTATCTAAATCACCCAATCACAAATCGCATGTTTTTATGTCTTTTTGGTACCTGATGCCAGATGGACCACTTCCATCGTCCTATGGAATTTTTTTGAGTTTGACTAACTTTATTATCTTGGTGGGTCTGACAGAAATCAGCTCAGGATGGCTGGTGCCGTCTGCAGTCACTTGAAGACTACTAAAAAAATATAAATTTTCTTTTTCTGAAGACGGCATGGACTTGTTCTTTGATGTCTGCACAGTAATCCTTGGATGAGTATTTGCCATAAATCTAATGGCATCTTTTTGTATCACTGCTATTTTCAGTATCATAGGATATGTCAGATGATATGACACACTAGCTGCTGGATCTGCAGCAACACTCACTCTGTTGCTCTGGGCCTCGCTCAAAGCGACAGCATTTCATGTGTCACAGAGTAGGTTACAGCTTTATTCTCAGTTGTGGTGTATACCTTCTCTATGATTCAAAATGCTGTTCTAAACATTGTGCTTTCTTATTCACGGTGTGAAGTGCAAGTGTGAAAAGCCATAATTCGTCCTATACTTTGGAAGAAATGTTTTAGAATGCCTTATGACACTGGGCTCTAAAATTATACTGATGCTCTGCTCCTGTGAAATTTGAGATTATCTTTCCCCTCCGAAGCACTTGTGTCTTACCAAGGACTTCCATGAACAGTCACTTTTTGTTCATCTCGTCTGGTTAGAATGATGTAGATACAGTGCACAAATGTGATATTATGCAGGATGTCCAGATAGTTTATGTGATTTCAAGGAAGACAGTAAACATAGGCTCTGGACAGAAGTTTGTATTTATGGCTGTTCAGAAGCTGCCCTAGAAGCTGTGTATTCAGACTATCTGACAAGTGCCTTAGGAAGGTGTTAAACCCTTTTGTTCTCAATAGAGTGTTTCTTAAATGATAAATTTTTCCACATCCTTGATCATGCACATTCAGAATCCATTACCATACATAATCTCTCAGCTCCTGCTAGTATGTACTGATTAGATTCCAGAGTTTGTCATATAGTCCCTTTCCTCTCTTATCATGCCCAGCATATCTATGGACAGGTCCTGTGGCTAATTAACCCTAACCATGCCTAGGTACCAGGAGAGAAGGTAGGTAAAGATTATGTGTAGGCTAATGTCTTTCTGGGGAAAAATGTCTATTTTGTTTTTAAGAAATGAGGAAATGCTAGTCACTAACCTTAAAGCAGGTTTTATGATCCTATTTCTCAACCAGGGCCAGATCATGGAGGAGCAAATATGCATTCTTTAAGAGTTTAACCTTCTTTGGAAATCTGCTACTCTCATTAGTAAATCCTAGTCATTGTTCTCAGCTTTATCTTCCCACTGAAAGAAGTGACTCTTCCGTTGCTTTAAAAAAAAAAGCCTTCTAGCTTTCATGCTTAGCTTTTAGTTGCCGACTGTCTTTTCATCATCTTTTCTAAAATGTCAGTCAAGCTTCCCAATTGTTATGCAATCCTTTTATTCCCTCTCCCCCATCACCTGCCTTCTTCTCTGTGTCCTTGGTGTTCACCTTGTGGTACTGGAGACTCAATTAAGGGCTTTCACCCTGAGCTACATTTCCCAATACTATTTGAGACAGAGGCTCACTAAGTCCCTAAATTGCCAAGGCTTGGCTCAAATTTGTGGTCATCCTGCCTTGGCCTCCCAGAGTTCTGGTATTACATCATTACCAAGCCTGACTACATTTCTTGTTATAATTAGTATTTCTCCCATATTTTGCTGTGTGGGAGATCTCTTCCCATTGCTAGACAGTCCCAATTTACTGTCGGTCAAAGTGTTAACAATTGCTGGACTGTTTGTGCACCACGGGTATTGGTGGTGAGGTATTCTTTATCATCCTCACAGTGGGTGACCCCACTCTGAAATCCCATCCCCTTGGCTTTTTTGGGTCATTCCTAGCACCAAACATCACAGGTTGTTTCCCTGCAAAGCAGATTCTGAGGTAAGAATTAGCATGCTGAGGACTTCATAAGAAGAGCTATTTTTTGACATTATATCTTCAAATATTCCTTCTGCACCTCTCTGTCTTGCTTTTCCCTCTTGGACTCCAACCTCGCTTATGTTAGATTATTTGAGAGAATCTCGTAAGTTACTAAATTTGTCTTCATACGTTCACAATCTGTTCTTCACATTAGACAATTTCTCTTAATCTGTTTACAATTTCACTAATCATTTTTCTGCAACCTGTATGTTTCAGTTTTAAAAGATACGTTTGGTTATTATTGTCATATCTATTTCTGTGGATGTTCCCTGTCTGCTCTCTCATGACCATCCCTTCAAGTTCCTAAACTATCTTATAATAAATTCTTTTAAAGCTCTGTTGTCTTTATTTCAACATGTGTATTTCCTCAGGTTTGTTCTATAAACTAGAGGATTTTGATGAGAGCTATGACATAGTCAAAAATTGTTTCTAAAGTACCACTCTGTCATATGGTGAGTAAATGGAGTAAACGAGGGTACAAAAGTCATGGACACCATTTATGATGAGTAGCAGTCAAATGAAGGTCTCAGGTTGTAGTACTGGTGTGAATGACAGGAGTTGGTCTTGCTGATAGACTGGAGGTGGGACAGAAAAAGGAGAAAATTAACAGATAAAGTCTTGGTTATCCTACTTGGTGACTAAAATGAGACTGTCATTGGCTTAGAAGTTAACAGCAGAAGGAGATTTTTCAGGAAAGGGGCAAAACCACAAGTTCTGTTTGGTCACGTTGAATGTAAGAGATGAGCTATCCAAGCAGAGAAGGTGAGGAGGCGATTAAATCTGGAGCTCAGGGCTGAGATCCTGGATGATACCGATGTGAAAGGTATACAGATGGTATTTAAAGCCAGGGGTCCTAAGAGAACAGCTGTGAAGACTAAGCCTTGCTGCACTTAAATATTTACAGGTTCAGGGAATGAGGAACCGTAGGGAAAGAGACAGAAAATGGTGTAGAAAGAGAAATATGAAAGAGTAATATCCAAGAGAAGCAGTAGAGATTATGGCTCAGAATGAAAGAGGTGTGCAGCTTGTCAGGTGTTGCTGTTCACTCGAGAAAGTGAGAATCAAGTTTTTGTTTTGCTAATCCACTGAGATTTCTGAGGTTGTTTCTGCAGTATATTACAATATTAATCAATACTGCATAATGTAACTTCTTGAATTGCTTGGAATTTAAATTCTGAAAGCAAGTACTTAAATTTTAACTAGCAAACTCCAGAGTCCTCTATGAGGTCATTTTGAGCATTTTATCCATAAAAATGATTTTATCAATTAGGATAGTTTAAGTCTTCTTGTTATTAGAATATCTTCTGCACTGATTCCTTCCTAAAACGTTTACAAACATTACTCCAATTATTACTCTAACAGACTCTGGAGAAGCACAATTTATCAGTAAAATGAATATCCATGTTCCTTTTCTAGTAATACAGTGACACACTGCTTGAGATACTGTTGGCCCTCAAATAGCTATTTTATTAATGCATTATTAATAGATTGCGCCACTAAGTTAGGCAGCCAAAGGCCAATCTCAAGTAGCACAGTTGATATGAAATCTGTTTCCTTACCGAAAGTCAAAAACTTATGTAAAAAAAAAAAAAAAAAATCTAAGTAGAAGGAAGTATGAAGTATGTTGATTCAGGGCCAGTATAGAAGATTGTAGGAAAGCAAAGGTAGTTGTTGAGTTCTGAAGCCCAAGCTGATCTCTAATCTCCAACCTGTTACGTTCCAGAAGGCTTCAGTGGGGTGGAAAGAACATTTTTATAATTAGTCCACCCAGATTAGGTTCCCTTTTGTAATCAGTCAGAGGATGTACCTTTCTTTTATTAGCACAAATTAGCATATGTGCATATTTACCTATCCTTGGAATGGAGTAACATCTGCAAAACTATCAGATTCGGACAATAGTTATAAATGATATTTCTCAAAGGTTGATGAGAGTCAAGGTATTTCCGGTACCTCGGGTACAACTGAGTGAGACTAAAGGACGGTCTTAGCACTATTTTTAACGCAGTGTGGGTCTTAACTGTTCCCCACCCCCGTATCTCGAAATACTCCCGACTGTCGTGACCGTGGAGGAGTTGGTCACACCACATCCAGTGAGGGTAGAGATGGGCGATGAGCTTCAACATCTTATAAACGTACCCGCTACGCCCCTCAAAGCACTATCAATTCCAAAAGTCAACAGTGCAGGTTGAGAAACGCTGCCTTACGGTTACTTTATTATCTGACTTCATATTTATACTCATGAGCTTATTCCAGGATCTGAAGCTAAGAAAACTTCGCTCAAGTCTGCTCTCTAATTCCAGTTAAAGCGCCTCATCCAGTAATGAGCATGGGATTGTTTGCTTTCGTGGTATCGCTTACGCTTGCTCAAAACCAGACATCTCTGTTTGAATAAAGGTCCAGATCTTTTGCTCTTGAGCTTTTTTATTTATATTTTGCAGTTCCCACTCCAAGCGCTCCCAGAAATGAGACTGAGGAAAAGCGAGGCTACGACCTCGCGGCCCCGCCGGGGTCCTCACTGCGGGGCGCCTGCTGGCCCGAGCCCGGCGCGCCCGGCTCCGCTCTCCTCCGCGCACCGCCGCCAGCCCGCAGAGGACCGCGGGACCCGCAGGCCAACAGGTCCCCCGTGCGGCGCCTCCTCCCGCACCTCCGAAGCACCCGAAGGCGGGGGCGGGACCCCGACCGCGCAGCCCGGGCCCACGGCAGCGACAGCGGCTCTGCGCGGCGGCCGGGCGCCGGGCGGGTGGTCGGGAGCGGGCACGGCGAGCGGGGCGGAACCGGCGGCACCGGGCGGGTGCGCGCTCCCCTCCGCGCGGGCCTCCGCGGTCCGCCTCCGCCGGGGCGGGGAGACGCCGCCCGCCGCCCGCCGCAGGGCCCGCCCCGCGCCCCCCGCCCCGCCCCGCCGGCGGCCGCGGCGCTCAGACGCGCGGGGAACATGGCGGCGGCGGCGCCCTCGGCCGCGGCGCTGCCGGGCGGCGTGGGCATGGGCGCGGGCGCCGGGGCGCCGTCGGGCGCGGTGCCGGTGCTCTTCTGCTTCTCCGTCTTCGCGCGGCCCTCATCGGTGCCGCACGGCGCGGGCTCCGAGCTGCTCGTCCAGAAGTTCCTCAGCCTGTACGGCGACCAGATCGACAGGCACCGCAAATTCGTGGTGCAGCTCTTCGCCGAGGAGTGGGGCCAGTACGTGGACCTGCCCAAGGGCTTCGCGGTGAGCGAGCGCTGCAAGGTGCGCCTGGTGCCGCTGCAGATCCAGGTGGGTGCGCCGCGGCCCCCGCAGGTGCCCGGAGCCGTGGGCCGCGCGGCTCGCCTGCCCCGCTCCCGCCCGCGCCGTCCGGGGGGCGGCGCCCGCACGTGCGCGGTCCTCGGCGGCCCCGGAGCCCTGCGTGCCCGCGGGGCTGTGCCCGGTGGCGGCGCTGTGCCGGGGTTTCCGTGCGCGGTGGAGAACGGGGGAGCGCGGGGATGACTGCCCCGGGCTTGTTCCCGGAGTCGTGCTTTAGCCGGCCGTGGCAGCGCGAGCCGTGCGCCTTTCCCCGGGCCTGGCTCTCTCAGAGGAACGCGCGCCGCCCCACCTCGCGCGTGTCACCGTTCCAGCCGCGGCGCGTGCTGGTGGCACATTTGGGTCGCCTGCAATGAGAAAGCCGCTCGATCCAGAACTGCAATATCCTCCTAAATGCCCAACTTCAGCTACACCGTGAATTCCTAGTCTTGCGGGCTGAGAAAGTTAATCTTCATAAGGATTATTTGACAGGTTGTTATCTTCATATTTTTAAAAGACATGCTCCAGGACTCACAGGTCAATCGCTGGTCCTCTTTTTCAGATCAGAGAATTCACCAAAGAAATTCTATTTTTGAAAGGAAACAATATAAAGTATAATTTAGGTATTACACCATCCACGCTTTTTTTTAACTGAAAAACTACATTTTGTTTTCTTTTTTTTTTGGAAGTCCTGTGGGATTAGAGGTTAGGAGGGATTTTAATATCCAAATACCATTTCCTGAGGACCATTCTTTAGTTCTTTTCACCTGTAGTCGGCAGCTGACTTGGTGGTGGCCAGAAGCTTCCAAAGCAGGCACTTTGACCTGCATAAAGTTCTCATGATGAGAAGAGAAAGCCTGTGGGATGCGTGCCCACTTCTCGCAGTCTTAAGGGAGTAAAGTGATCTGGTACTTTAGAATCTGACCTGCTGCCCCGATGGAGAACTGTGGTTCTTTAGTGCTTAGGTTCCTCATTTTTTATGTCAAGAGTTCGGTCTGATACCTTCCTGCAACCTTGTCAGGCTGTTCAGGTTACTGTTGCCAGAAAGCCCAAGATGTCGGATGCGTCTTTGACAGATCCGTCTGTGAAGGCGATAATCCAAATACTGAGGAGGTCTGCAGCTTAAACTGAGGATGTAGACTTCCTCGTGAAACATCCTGTTATCCTTGGCGGGGAGGATGGATTTCTCAGGGAAGACAGAGTTATGCTAAACCAGCCCATGCTGTGGGATTTTTATTATTTTGAAAATGTCAAGGCCTCAGTCTGGTCTGACAACTTTTTTAATTAAATATTCTGGAAATTAATAATGTAACCGTACCTACCTAAGGGTCATAGGCATACTCAAAGGGCACTGTGTAATTCAGGTCACTTGCGGCTTTGGAAATATTTTATGTATAGTCATGTTTTGTAGTGATGTTTAACATAAAAATAATGATAAAAATAGCATTACTCTGTTTCATCTGTTAAAAATGTTACTTTTCTTACTAAATAGTCTGGAAGAATTCTAACGCATCAGTTGTATGTGTTTATATTTTTAAAGTACTTAAAATACTTCCCTTTTACACTATTTTAGTAATCATAATAGTTTGATTTCTTCAGCCAGGTGCACCCCCTGGCATTGAAGTAGATAATATGAAGGAATATTATATGTAGGTACATATACCATGTGTCATATATACCATCTAAAATTTTATTTTTATTAGTACATGTTTGTAGTACATAATGATTACGTTTATCGTGGGGAGTTGGGGCATGTACATAACACATCTTAATTCTCTTTTTGACTCCTAGCCCTCTCATTCCTCCCTTCCAACTCTTGGTCCTCTTCCCATTTGCAAAAGTTCTATTTTCACTTTTTTCCTTCAATTCTTTTTTTCCATCCTCTTTCTCTTCTCACCCTCTCCCCTCCCTCCATCTCTTATTCCCCTTCCCATTTGAAAAAGATCTCCCTACTTCCTGTTTTCTATCCTTCATTTTGCTCTTTATTTATATTTTGGGTTTTTCATATATACCTTTTGATACCTTTTCATATCTGTATGAGGTGATATCTATATACACAGTTATATGTACATGTAAATGTATGTGGGGTGTACTCTCAGAGGAGGAAAGATACTTACTGTATTTTATGGAACTCATGTGGAATATTCTAGTGACATGGACATTTTATGGCTAGAGTAGACCCTAGAGTTCATTCCACAAACATTTCAATGGTATCTGTAAGCGTGTGACACAGGGGATGCAAACTTGGATTCAAATCTTGTTCTTTATGTATTATCTAACTCATTTTGTAGAAGAGCTGAATGTACAGAAGTGGGGAAGTTATAGAATTGCTTAAGCTGATGTGGCTATGTGTGGTAGCACTCTGTTAGGCGTGCGTAGGTTCTCAATTAACATCTGCACAGCATTCCTGTTTTTATGTTTAATGAAATACTGAGCAGTCTGGAAAACAGGCTACCAACCTGAGCCTGTGTTTGGCCGTCTTGATTCTGCTCACTGGTGTTTGAAATAAATGCCTGTCACATATAGATGTAGGGTGGCCCATCGGTGACCAATGGGGATGGTAGTCTCCTCCCCTAAGGTAGGGTCAGAAAGCACGAGTCTGCTGTGTGTGCGCTCTTGCTTAGTGTGAGTCATTATTTCTCCAAATGAAGGCCCTGGAGCTCCTAGGGGCCTAGCTCACATATTCTAGAATGTACTCTAAATTTACAGGGGGCTTAGATTGTCTTTTTGCTTGCTGTGAGTGCTGTAGCTAGAACCTTGTGACACAGTGGTTGCTTTTACCGCTCTGCACCTGTGGTGGGCTGTGGTTGTATGGGGACTACTCTTTAAGACTTCCATTGGCAGTACCAGGCCATGGTAGCTTTTTAGTGTCTCCTTTCTTAAATACTCTGTCAAAGTGACTGAGTGTCTGTTGACAGCTCAGGTAGCTAGAACACAGCTCATGTTTTTTCATGGTTTATGTTTCTGCAGCTTTGTCAAATGCTTGGAGTCTGATGAGTTTAGAGACACAAGGAAAGAATGTAAAGGAGAGGATTATAGAGTAGGGATATAGGTCATTTTTATGACTTGCACATTTTAACTTTTCAGAAAGTATTTTCCAGATATTAAGGAGTGGAAATATTTAACCCTGAAAATTCATGTAAATTAGATTTCATTCCACCACCAGGACATTGTTTTTAGATTTGACCAAGGAGGACGGAGCCCAAGTAGAAGACAGGAGGGAAGAGGCATTGTAAGGAGGACTCACTCCAGCGACGAGGTTTTGCTTCTGTGCATTGGTGGGAAGACTTCGGCAGCTTTGCGTGAGTCGGAGATAAGGGCTTCCCTGAGCAGGTTACTGTGGCCTGTTCCTGAGATGGCTCATTGGGATTTGAATCCAACATTCATGTTCTTGGACTTTTTTTCTTTCTCGTTTTTGTCTTTGTTTTTATTCTAAAACAAAGTCTAAAAGGGGCACAGACATTTTTATAGATAGAAAAAACAGTAGTATTTATGGTGGGAAGGGAGGAAGGGCAGGGCTTGGAAAGAAGAGGGAAAGGAATCTGGTCTACCTTTGGCTTCCTAGTTTGAAGAAGGAACGTTTTGATTACAGAACTTTTGCTGGAGCAGCGTGGCAGAAAGCACAGGTAGAAGAGCTGATGCTCAGAAGTTACGGTGGAGAGAAAGGAAAGGGTCATCTGAGGGGACAGAAGTGCTGTCAGGGGCTTTGAGAGACAGCTGGATCCTCAGGTTATCTTATGGTCTCCAGCCCGCTGGTGTGATATGTGTGTATGGGGGGGTGTCACCTGAAAGAGTAAACTTTGGAAGAATGCCCAAAACAGTGTATACTTTTTCCTTCTTATGACTATCTTAAGAGTACCTATAAATAAACTATATTTGAGAGTGAGAGATGTGGCCTGCATTTGGATTTGTTTTTTGTTTTTTGTTGTTTTTATTCAGTTAGCCAAGGGGAATCGTAATGTAGATGTAAATGTCACTGTGTTCCTTGGCCCTGACCAGTTTCACCTTCACCCTAGCTGGAGGCACAGACCTGAGAAACACTTCAGTCCTCAGCTCCAAGGTGGGTGGAGATAGCTAGCGCTTCCCTTTGGGAGTTAGAAAGCTCATACTTAAGTTAGAGATGTTATGCCAGTGACATCAGTGTTCATAGTAGGTGAATGTGCTGTTAAAAAAAAGTGAAAAAAAAAAATACTGTTTTGCAGCCTAAAAGGCCCCATATCTGTTTTGCCAGGTTCAAATCATACAATAATAATAATTTCCAGCGATAGCTGGAAATCCAGTTTATGAATCACTTTCCTAATTGTGTAGACCATTAACATAAATTATGCAGTATTAGTATTTCTAAACATATATGTGTATATAGTTTTATAATACTAAATTGACCTAAATAGTAAATATTTAATCTCATCAAAGAGTATGTTTTTAAACATTTATTTAGCTGTAGAGTGTAGTCTCGTTAGATATCACAACAGCTTGATACATTTATTGATTTATTACCTGAAACCCATTCACCCCTTGAAAAACTCCCATGAGGTAGATAATATTTTTCCCTCAGTGTTGTAGATAATGAAACTGCTTAGAGATGTTAATGATTTATCTAAGTAACATAAAAGAAGGGAAATTGAAATTTGGACTTAGATTCTAGTACCCTGCACGGGCCTGTGCTGTGCAAAGAATCCTCATAGCCTGGAATTATATTACTGTAACAATAGCACGTTAGAATCTGTATGGATTTATGGTGGGGAGCAGAGGGGAGTGGTTAGAATTTTTTGGTTTCTTTTTGGTAGCCTCAAAACCTTTCTGCTTTGTAAACTATGGAGATTTATCCATATGGTAACATTTTTTCCCCAACTACTGTATCATAGGGTGGCTGTTACTTTTATTTTAAATAAGCTTTTTGTTTTAGAATAGTTGTAGATTTATAGTAAAGTTGTAATGGTATAGAGTTTCTGTATTCCTGTACAGACCCTCCTCCATCGTTAACATATTACTGTGCTGTAATACATTTATCATAACCAAGGAAGCAACATTGGTACCTTACTACCTTAAACTCCACTCTTAATTTGGATTCCACTATCTTTTCCCTAATGTCCCTTTTCTGTTTCAGGATCCAGGCCAGCATATCAGTTACATTTAGTTCTCCTGTCCCCTTTGGCTTCTGTAGGCTGTGACACTTTCTTTGGCTTTTTGTTGTTTTTAAGGACCTCCACAGTTGTGAGGAATCTTGGACAGGTCTTTTAGTAGAATGTCCTTCAGTTTGGTCTCTGCCGTTCTTCTCACGAGTAGACTGGGGTTGTGGGATATCGAAAGGAAGGTTGTGAAGGTCATTCTCATCACATCTTACCTGGGGTACATTTTATCAGCATGGCATCATTAATTATATTAGTCATGATCACCCAGCTGAAGTGTGCGCTTGTCAGCTTTCTCCTGTGTGTCAGGTGAAGTTACTCTTCTCCTTTCTACCCTGCTCCTAAGAAGCAGGTTACCAAAATGCGGCTGTATTTAAGGGAATGTGAGAGTGTCTGTGTAAGACAGGACATTTTTGATTCACAGACTCAAGGTTGGTCATATCTGCATAGAACCTTGCCTTGCCACTGTATTTTCTATGGATTCTGTCTTTGTTTCCTGAGACCTCTGACACTGGGAAGGTTTTGTGGGTGTGACGACTTCAGGGCTGCGTTTTCTGACCTCTTTGGACTGTGTGTAGCACACTGTGATGCACCTTTGCTGTGGACACCTGTCTGGAACAGGTGATCGCACAGCTAAAATGAGGGACAGGAAACACCAGGTAACAGAAACCACTGGAGATCACAACTCTCTGCGTATTTAGGATTTTTGGCCAGGGAAGAATTACTCCTTTACGTTTTTCAACTTAAAAATATTTTGGCCTTCTTATATTGCAGCCCTTCTGAAATATTGCATAATTGAATATATTCATGATGAATGTGCTAGAATAGTGTTTTTCTAACCAACAACCTGTTACTTCCTTATCAGAGGCCTCGACTTTGAAACGGGGTTCAATCCGCTTTTCTTATGTTTTGAATCTTTTCTTTGCCAGCTGTCATCTCTTAGTGCTGTCAGTTTTCCTGCCTTCGGCAGTTTCCTTTCTGATCTGCTGTTTATAGCCTTCTGTGAGTTTAGAATCCAGAGCAACACACTTGTGAGCGACGTGTGCAGCGTCAGTTAATATAGCCTGAGATAAGGTCTGAGAGCTGTTTTTTTGTTCCAAGCAAGTGCAAGCAGTAAGAATGCAATAAGAATGGCCACTAATCCATTTATGTAACTGCCTGGGGCTTTTATTTTGCATACTTGCTGGAAGTAGAATGGCAGGATTGGCCGTTTTATTTCTCCAATTTCAAACAGGCTTGTTGCAAGCAACCTGCTTTATCTACTGTGTGCTGATTGCATTGGGGATGACTAGGAATTCACTGTTCAGGTTTATAAAAAATGTAGATTTTGACCCCTTTGAACTGAGATTAAATGCTTATTGGGAATTTAAAATACATAGTCATAAGTAGTGATTGGTTTTTTTAAAACAGTAACATGGAAACACAAAAATTGGCCTTGTTGCTAATGCTTACATGAGTGTGTTTAAATAGCATTTGGAAAATGCAAGAAAAGTATATGAAGGTACCAATAATACCTTAAATTATAAAGCTATAACATTTTATATATTTGCTTTTCAAATTTTTATATTATTAAGATATTATTGAACATCATTCTCTGTAAAGTTAATATACAGTGAGCATTTCTCCTTAGATGGAACAATTTCTTTGAAAACAATATATATACATTTTTAATTGGCTAAGCAATATTTTGCTATGTCAGTGAGTTAAAATTTGTTAAACCATTTCTGTATTGTTGGTACTTAGTTTGTTATTAAGGTTTACTATTAAATACAATTCAGGGAACATCTTTGTGGGTAATTTTTTGTGTCATTCATCTAACTTCTTTTAGATAATTGTTTTAGAAATTTACTTACTGGGTCAAACAATAGGAACATTTTTCTTCCTTTTTTGACCTCCTCTAGAAATAAATGTCATTGTATAGCCAGCACTAAATCATTCCTTTTTCTTTTTCCCTCAGCTCACTACCCTGGGAAATCTTACACCTTCAAGCACTGTGTTCTTCTGCTGTGATATGCAGGAAAGATTCAGACCAGCCATCAAGTATTTTGGGGATATTATAAGCGTGGGGCAAAGACTGGTATGCTTATCTATTTGTTCCAACTCACTGAAACATGATACATATTCATATATACAGTCATATATATACTGCTAATTGTTTTTGTGTTTGTTCGTTGTTTTTTTTCTCAGTTGCAAGGGGCCCGGATTTTAGGAATTCCAGTTATTGTAACAGAACAATATCCTAAAGGTCTTGGAAGCACTGTTCAAGAAATTGATTTAACAGGTGTAAAACTGGTACTTCCAAAGAGCAAGTTTTCAATGGTATTACCAGAAGTAGAAGCAGCGTTAGCAGAGATTCCTGGAGTCAGGAGTGTTGTATTATTTGGAGTAGAAGTAAGTACCTATTGTTATGCTTTGAACACAATATTACCTGTGAAATATTTTATATTTTCAAAATGCTATTTTGTTGATAGAATGCCATGTGTATAGTAATCATGGTAGAAAATAGCCACTATTTGTTAGGTGTTCACTATTTGTGTGACACTGCTCTGTATACTTTGTCCCTGTTGGCTCATTATACCCTCACACCACTGTGGCCTGAGTACTCTTAATGCCCCTATATTATGGATGAGGCAACTACAATACAAAGATGTTTTATAACTTGCCCAAGGTTAGACAGCTAGGAAAGGATAAGGCTGGACCTGAATTTAGGCTGACTGATTTTTAGAAAGTATTTTTTAATCTTTTGAAATCATTTAATCATTTATAACCCATTTTTACCAAAGGCATTTTTTTTTTTTTTTTTGGTGGGTACCGGGGCGTCGACCTCAGGACCTCACGCGCCAGCAGGCGCCCGTGCCGCTGAGCGATATCACCGGCCCTTTTCTCGTATGTGGGTTCCGGGAGTCGAACTCGGGCCCTCACGCTTGCCAGGCAGGCGCTTACGCCGCTGAGCCATCTCACCGGCCCGGCATTATTCTTATTTTTATGTGTTACAGGATTTAATTTTACCTGTATTTTTATGCTACAAAAACCGTAGAGATCTTGAAGTTATTTTTCAAATTTGAATCATGTAGATAACTTTTGAAAGGAAAAAATACTTGTAGATTCTTAATGATGATCTCAGTTGTTTTGTTCCTAGCTTTTAAACGAGTAATATACTAGAAATTTAAAAATAATGAACAAAACTATTACGATAATGAAATCAGGATAACAATATTAATTTAATATGGTTTTGACCTTTTCGATAGTAGGCTTTATAGTAGTAGCTTTTATGTATGTGGGTACCGGGAGTCGAACTCAGGACCTCGCGCTTGCCAGCAGGTGCTTATGTCGCTGAGCCATCTCACCAGCCTATAATAGTAGTTTTTAATTGTGAAAAGATGTAGTCTTACAAATAGATATACATTAAATATTTACATTACTTTTGGTTCAATAATGATACTATGGAGGAAGCCTGTTTATATAAATGTATCATACCAAATGCTGTTGCTGGCCTCTGCATATTTTTCTTGTTCATCATAATTAGACCTCATGCATAAAATTCTCTTTGAACAGTCCTTTCATGCTAATTTTAATGTTAGTACTAATTTTAATGAAGTGTCAGTTGATAATTTTCTAAAGCTCTCTTGTCATGAGAAGTTAAAGTTGACATGGCATTATTGAAATCTGCTTTCATTGGTTGTATAATTTAGATACTGTTGAAATGTGTTTTTACTCTAGTTTCTGCTAATGAGTTGTCACAAGTTATATTTACAGAGGTGGAGTCTGTATAATACAGTTATGGGGATGTATACTTAAAAATCCACAGTTCCTGATTTTACAGATAAATAAATGCAAGCCTGAGATGCTAATATATGCTCAAGATGATTTAGCTAATTAAAGGCAAAACTAGATGTGGAACAATGTTGTTAGTTTTATAGTGCTCTTTCTGCTTTATCCTATTTTTTGTGCATTTATAAAATACTGTTTTTGCCATGTTTTTACATACTCTTTTTTGTCTTTGTCATGAATTATTTTGGGTTGACCTACCTTTACGACCTGATGCCTTGCAATGATTCAGTCTTCCCGCTACTTTCTCACTCCACAATGCTGGGCATTTGGTATGAATACAGAAACAAACCCAAATTAAGTTGTACCATAACTGAGTGGTGGTAGTAAGCTATAAGAAGGTCATTCAGAGGATGCAGGTAAAAATCTTTTAAAAATTCTCACAGAACTCTAAGAATATATTCCAGGTTCCCAGTGTGAGTGTAATAAAATTGTTGATTTTATAAATAAACCAAAGCCAGAGACACTGATTTAAGTACAAGCAGCCTAGCTAATTAGAAGCAAAGTAGGTGTGGAACAGTCATTAGATGTGATCTCTGTGCTTTATCACATTGCTGTACATTTAGAGAATACTTTTAGTTTACCATGTATTTACGGATGGATTTTTACTTTCCCGTAAGACTCACGTATGCATCCAGCAAACTGCTCTGGAGCTCGTTGGTCGAGGTATCGAGGTTCATATTGTTGCTGACGCCACCTCATCAAGAAGCATGATGGACAGGATGTTTGCTCTTGAGGTAACTGTCCTGCTGGAAAATAAGTCATTTATCACATTTTCCAAACAATTAGGAGTATTAAATTTTTAATTGTAGTGAAAGATTGACCTCTTAAATTTAAGCTTGGTCTGACAATATCAGACTCATTAATTTCTAGACTATGTACCTACCTACCTTTCAGTTCTCACCACATATCCTACCTTGTATTTCATTTTCTCCTCTGAGGTAGGTTTTTAAGAGATATTTTTCAGAAAGTCTAACCTGAACTGTTTAGAGATTTGTAAAGTAAAAACTCACTTGGGTTTAACTCAGTCACAGTTTAGCCAAAACTAGGGCAGAATGGGCCTACAACTGGTTCAACCTGATAATAGGTTTTATCAGACTTGAATTTTGGAATTAGGAAATGTATCCCTCCCTGTGGATGCCATTCACATACAGTGTTTCATCACTGTCTGGCACTAGAGGGGCACGATGTCCCAAATCACTGATTATTAACATTACCTAATGGTAATATTAACTTAAGCATTTTCTGTTCCAAGACTTGAAACTTTCATAATCTTGGGAAACTTCCACTCAAAAGTGTCATGTCTCTTTCATATATAATTCTGATTCTGTAATAATTTTAGAGTCATATACATGTGGATTTATATACATGTGGATCTAATTGTAGAATTAAATATCTTTACTAAGAATGAGGAATATAGTGGGTTTTGAGGTCCTCCAGTGTTCTCTGCCCAAGCTGGCATATGAACTGCTTTCCTAAAATGATTTTATGATTTATGAATCATTCCTGTAGCCTAAAGTGTTCTCTGCGGTGCTAATGTGGAGCAGATGAGGAAAGGGAAGGGCCAGGCAGAGGAAAGAAAGCAGTTGAGTGAAGGCATTGGGGAGGGCTGATGGCTATAACTACTAATACCAGTTTGGAGCTCTGGTTGGCTGTTGTTTCTCTGTGATTTCCTGAAGTAGTAAGTCTCCTACTGAGATTACAGGTGGAACTAGTTTATTTTTTCAAACTATTTTCAAGTCCTTGGGGACTATTGGATTTGCTGATAGTTGTTACTAAGTGTTGCTTCTTCCAGTTTCACCAAAGACCTGTGAGCCCTTTTTAGTCATGAGGTAGTCAGCTTTCACTTTTTAGACTTCCTTAAGAAGCTCCATTTCCATACTTCACCGTCAGGTCCTCCCACCTCATTTAGCTGCTCTTTTTATCTGTGGATAACCTTTATTTTTATGCTGAGGTCCACACCTTGCAATACTACCAAGAAAGTAAAACACTGAAGACATACAAAGAACTAGCTCTTCCCTTGCCTAGAAAGACATTTCAAGGACTTTATTCCTGCATTCAGGCTTCTTAGACATGTCTTTGTTATGGCATTTATCCCAGAAAGTTTTGACTTTTAGCAACTCCATCTGCCCGCAAGGCTCAGACTAAAAACATAGTCCACTAATTACCATCCATACCTCGCTTTTTGACAGGCCATCTGGTGTCTGTGACTAGGAGTCCAAACAGTGGGGTGATAGTGGGGCTGTGAAGGCAGGGATGGTGGTTCATGAATGTGTGTCCTTGAACAAGTTACATAATCTGCCTCGGAGTTCTCATTAGTGAAGTGGAAATAATGATAGCAACTGCATCACAGGATGATTTCGAGGATTAAATAAGATAATGTGTTCACAGCAGTCAGTAGATTGTGTGACACAGTATGTACTGATATGCTGGCTGCTGCTTTGTAAAACATCGTTGTGATTTGTTGTTGCTTTCATGAGGTTAGTCTTCCCTGAAATATATAAGCATATTAAATCTAAGACCCAGACGGGACCAGTCCTGAGTCATTCTGAGAAAGGAAGGAAAGAATCCATTGTCAGGGTGACTGGGAAGAGCCTGATTGGGGTTAAAGTGCTGACTTCGAAAGGGAGGAATTGGAATTAGAATTGGAATTGAGATCAGGTCAGGTGGTGACAAAAAACACTTGCCAGATTTGAAATATTTCCTCTTAGTCTTATCTTCATAATGGAAGTAGTATTGTTTTAATTTACCCCTAAATATTTTGGAGAACTGTGAAATGTTTTTTTTCTTTTTTCTATAACTAGGAAAGTTAAAACAGCAATATGGATAGCTCTCCTTCTTTATTCCTTTAGAACATAACTATTAAGATAATTCCTGACACAATCCACATTGCCTGTTAAAATGATGATACTCGTTTTTAGGTTTATAGTTAGCAAGTATCAGGGTCGGTGGCATATGCATTATTCACTAAATGTGTGAGGCATTATTTCTTTTAATGAGTAATTATACAGTAAATGCAGAATAAGATATAATAAAACCCGCTCTTGAACTTGATGTCCTTGTATTTGTGCGTAGTTTTTAATGTTGCTTGAAAATTTAATGCCTCCCTCGCCAATCTCATGGCTTTATGCTTTTGCTTTTTTAGGTTTATCGGTTAGAGAGACTTCTCTTTTCCTTTGGCCTAGGTGGGCTGGTTTTGCAGGTGTAAAGGGAGATCTTCCGAACCCTAATGCACATGGACTCCTGTGCATTAAACAACCAGAGCTTTCATTACCCCTTTTACAGCCTGGGAGAGAAAGCGGGCTTTGGGCCAGCGTTGTCAGGTGTGGGCAGGAACTGGCCGGGAATAGCTCCTGCTGCTCAGGTACCTCTCGGGTTGAAGCAGGGCAAGTACTAGGCAAAGGTCTACCAGCCTGACATAAAAGCTTTGCATTTTGGTGTACTACACCTTTCCTAAATGCAGGTTCTTGGCTAGATCGGTTTTTTAAAATTCCATCAGTATTGACCACATTCAGTTTTGGAGGTAAGTACTGTTATGTAGGTGACAGTCTGTGATGTGAGTGTCCTGCGCTGCCCATACTATCATCACCAGACTCTCAGCATCACTGAGGATTGTGCGTGGGAGGGACCAGGCTCTGGTCCACAGGACACTAGAAAAAGTTGCTCATTGTAGACAGGCTTCTTTCTGAATCAACAGAATTCTTCCTTAGCCCTGGGTACAGCTTTCTCCCTTTCTGCCTCATTAAAGACCTTGAAAGATGAGTGGGAACTAACATTTGTTGAAGTATTGAGATGTGTAAAGCACTGCATAGACATCGAATGCCTGTGACTCAGCATCACACTGAATCATTGAGAGTGCCTTGATTCACCAGTAGGGAAGGCAGTTGAAAGCTGGCGACTGGGAGGATAAGAGCTGGGCTGAAAAGGAGTGGACCTCAGAGCCGTTTGCACAGCAGCGGATTGCGCTTGGCTTGTATTCTTTGCCTTTCTGTCTGCAGCAAGCACAGGCTGTTTTGATATTTGAACTAAAGATAAATTGATAGGAGCAAAGGAGTAGGAGATAAGACTTTCCAGAAGTCTTAAAAAGTCACCCTGGAGTTTGACCTTATAAAGGGCACTAACACACTTCTCCTATTCCTTTCTGCATAACTGCCTGCTGTTTTTCCATTTCTTGAGAGTCCTGGTCAGCTGCTGTGTATCCTTTTCTTTTTTTTTTTTTTTTTTTTTTTTTTTTTGTGGGTACCGGGGGGACGACCTCAGGACCTCGCGCGCCAACAGGCACCCGTGCCGCTGAGCGATATCACCGGCCCCTTTTTCGTATGTGGGATCCGGGAGTCGAACTCGGGCCTTCGCGCTTGCAAGGCAGGCGCTTAAGCCGCTGAGCCGTCTCACCGGCCCTGTGTATCCTTTTCTGTACTGCTGTTGAGGGCCAAGCTTGCTTGCTTAGTGGCTTACGGCTTTTACTCCCTTCTGTCTTAAAAGGAGGGGTCCCTTAAAAGGAGACCCAAAAGGTTGGGTCTGCAGATGCACGAGCGTCTGAAGGAAGATTCACTTCCGCTCCACAGGGCGTCTCAGCTGTTCAGATGCTTATTCCTTTATGAGGAGACACTCATTTGGGTCTTTCTCTGATTTGCCTAGGAATTATTTCTAACTGCTACTACTTCCGTGTTTCTTGCAGTAGATGCTTGGGATGTGTTTCCTCAGAGATTCTAATAACAGACAGATTCAGAGAATGAATCTTCACTGTGGAATTCGTTTCTCTGCTTCTTCCTTCCCTCCCTCTTTTCCCCTTTGATTTTCTGTTTTGCTCACCTCCATCCCATTGCTCCCCTTTCCCGCCTTTTTCCTCTCCCTCTTCCTAAGATTTCTGTCTTGTTACTGTGATTCTGCTGGGGCAGTTTGACAGGGACATTTTTCACCTGTAAGGAAAACTATACAACTTCAAATTTTATGCTCTTGTTTAGTGATTCTAAAAAGTCTGTGATGGCAGCAGAGATGGTGGCTCTGGAGGCATAGTCTTAAACCTCAGAAGAGATGCTTCTCCTCTCCTGCCCATCATTTCTAGCCAGGGATGCTCTTATTTATGGGAAGGACTCACATCTTGTATGTCAGGTATTCAAGGGCAGAAAAAATAAAGGATCCTCATTTTATTTGCGATAGTAGCTTTAATGCAATTAAAAACTTTATTTCTATGAAATTGGGTAATAAATTAATAATGAATTTTTTTTGGTAGTTCTGGAGATTGAATCCAGGGCCTCACACATGCCTTTCTTTTCCTTCTAATCCATGTCACTAATACTGAGAATAATCGCAGTGAGTTTGTGGCGCGGCTGGTTTTGGAATCTTTCCCCGTCACTGCGTTTGATGGCGTGGCTCTGGACCATGTTTGTGGTAGCAGACACTCATGCTCGCTTCTTAATTGTCTTTATTTATCTTTTCTTTTAAAGCGCCTTGCTCGAACTGGGATCATAGTTACGACAAGTGAAGCTGTTCTGCTACAGCTGGTGGCTGACAAAGACCATCCAAAATTCAAGGAAATTCAGAATCTAATTAAGGCGAGCGCTCCAGAGTCAGGTCTGCTCTCCAAAGTATAGGACACATGAAGGACTGATACACTACGTACCATGAGGTGACAGAACTGTATGCCCAAATTCTTGTCTCTACTAGAATTAAAATGTCAAATCAAAAATGGCTCCTTTTTTGCAGCTCTTAGTAACACTTAACTAGCTAGATCTTTTGGGTACCAGCATTTAGTTACCAATGTCCAAGGCTTCAGGTGCTGCTTACCTTCTTTTTTCCTAATGTGTTTTTATTTATTAAAAAAATAAATTACAATGGAGGTGCCTGTTTTGTCTATACTGTACACACTGATCAAGTGCACACTATGGTGAAGGTTTCCTAAATTGTGCACTTTAGAGAAAAATATGAACCAAGAATGGTTTGACGTTTGTATTATGTTAAGATGTGTTATTTTAATGGATTCAGTGCTTTACAGGTTGATGTAACAGTAGTATTTTGCGTGACTCTGCATCATGTTACCCACTTCTCTTACAGTGTTGTTGACTTACTTATTTAGTGAGTTGCGTTGATCTAACCTGACCAAATTATGTGAAATAATTGTGTGTCTTTCTAGATTGAACTGATTTTCTTACTCTGATCACTAATTCTCAGTTAATGCTCTCTTTTTTAGCTGAATCTCTTCCCTAGAGAGACTCATTGAATCCTTGCTTTTTTTAACTTTGTAAACAGAGAGAATGATTTGCAGTGCCATATAATTGGTAGAGGGCCATTTTAACATTGAAGTAGGACCTTAGCTGAATATCTTTACAGCCAACATGAGTACATTTCCAGGATGCACAGATTTAGCAAAAAGGTAAAGCCTGCGTAAAATACAGTTTTAAAATATTCATATTCTGTTTCATATTTTGTCCACCTAGTGTCCAAATATTATGAAGCAAAAGGTGTCTGTAATGATTTGGTAGTACTAACATTGTGGTCATTGTTATATTTCCATAAATTTATTTTCATTAAATACTTGCTAGAGTGTTTTAAAATTGGGTTTCTTTTTAATAGTATGTGAAATGTGGAACATTATTGTCTTTTCTATTAAAGCAATTAAAAAAACTGCTTCTGTGAATGAAATTATTTTGTTCCCCACAAGATGGCTGTATGAGTAGTTGTCCAGAGATTCTAATATTAATTCAAAATTTGACATTTATAATCTTTCAACTCATGGGAATTTTCAAAGAAGAAAAATTATCTGCAGAAGGGGCAGATGGGTTTTACTGAAGGCCCTATATTGTTTAAGAGCAGAGCCAAAGAGTGTGTGTGTGTGTGTGTGTGTGTGTGTGTGTGTGTGTGTGTCTTGGTCAATGTTGACAAATAGCAGCTAGCATTCTTATTAGTGTGTTTAAATATTTTTTGCAGATATTTGTGAGTCAAAGAAGATTTCTCCACATTTTAAAATAGTTTTTAATACATTTAATGTAGGGTTTCTCAAACTTTAATATTGATTCACATTATCTGGGGATCTTGTTAAATGCTGATTCTGGTTTTTTTTGCATTTCAAAAAAAAAAAGTCATTTGCCACCAGTTTGGCTCAAAAGGGACCGCACTTGGAGTAACAAGGGCTTAACTCAGCTGTCCCTTCATTGCACTCAGGCCTTTCACGTCTCAATACCATGGCAGTGCAGCCTTCTCATAGCTGAAATTGTTTCTGTGACCCTGAGTTAATTTCCTTTGGCTGCTATGGCAAATTATCACAAACTTCATGTCTTACAACAACGAACTGTATTAGCTTATAGTTCTATAGCTTAGAAATCAGAAATTGGTCTCACTGTGCTGAAATCAAGCCTTTCATTGGCAAGCAAGGCTGTGTTCTTTTCAGGAGCCTGTGGAAAATATTTCTTTCTGTCCCATGCTTCTAGATTTCACATGTTTTGACTTGTGTGGTCCTTTTCCTTCATCATGTAGGGCGACAAAGGTAGCTCTGCCCCTTTGTCTGTCCTGTCTGTCTGACTCAGTCTTCCCCTTTACTTTTCTTGCTCTCATGTGACTTAAGGTCCATTGATTAGCAGTTATTCCATCTGCAAACTTGATTCCCTTTGGCCATGTTACTTACAGGGTCCAGGGAGTAGGAGATAGGTATCTGTACACTATGTGATTTAGGATTTTATTTCATTCTGTCATTTGTCCCATTTCCATCTTTTTACTAGGTTATAAATTCCTTGAAGGCAGGGCCTGTGGATTATCTATACTTACCTGGAAATACTTTGCGCCTACTCAATTTTAAACATCATGCTCTGTGCCAGGGTTAAAAAGATGCCCCTAAAACCCTTAGAATGTGGTACAAAATCAGACATATCATAAACTTTCAGTAAGTGTTAAATTGTGTCAAATGTCCAGGAACATTAATACATTAAAAGTTAAGAATAATTTAATAATGAATTCTGGTTGGTTTTTTTTTTTTTTTTTTTTTTTTTGGTAGGTCATGCCAAGGTGACAAGGCTTTCTTAATATAGGAAAATAGAATTTCTTTTAATACATTAGGTCTAAAAATTGTAAGCATCTATAACTTTTAGGATAGTGAAATTTTTAATTGAACTTGAGAACATAAGCAAAGGAGTAGTCAGTGTGTTGAATCACAAGAGGGTATAGAGAGAAAATCAAGAGGCTTCACTTATTGAAATGTTCAAACATCTGTAGAAACCCAATCTGAAATTAAGTGATAACTTACTCCAATTGGGAAACCAGATACCCTTTTATATCCATTAAAATATCACATTTCTCTTTTTAAATGGAATGTTTTCCCCTTTTAAAAGTTGATATTTGGATAAATATGAATGTAGAGCTTAGTAGATTTATGAATATCATAGTCTCAAAGGCCCTTTTCAGCTCTAAAATTCCAGAAGGGCTTGCTTTATTTATTTATTTATTTATTTATTTATTTATTTATTTATTTATTTATTTATTTATTTTACAGACACAGTTAGTGGAGTTCAGAGATCAGTGATTTTTCCAAAGTTACACACCCAGCTGAGAATTGAGGCTACTTATCTCTTTTTCCTATACTTTCTTTAATTGATCGTGCTAAAAATTATGGGAAGAGAGAATAAAAATGCAGAAAAGGATACATTTTACATTTTGTATAACAGACTGTCGATTAGCAAAGCTATTGGGATGTACTCAGCTTTTCCTGGGCATGCCTTCAATCTAGTCTTATTTCTTCTTGCATAATTTTCTCTAAAGCATATTTTTCTAACTAGGGGGAATGACAGTATGCAAATAATCATTTTCTCTCAAATAGCTGCAAATCAATTGTCCCACATCATTAAGTTGATTGCTATTCCCTTAATGTATAGACTTTAATAGATTCTTTATAGATTAAGGCATCATCGTCACCATTTAACCTTTGATTTAAAGTTGACCAGGCTGGTTTTAGTGAACTATATAAATTTCTTAGATGTGATTTTGATGAATTTAAATCCAAATTATGAATAAAGAGTAAAATAAAATAGAAAGTAGGGAGATACATCTTTCTCAAATGAAAAGGGGATCAAGAGGTGGAGGAAGGAGGGAATGAAGGGGAAGGGGACGAAAAAGGAATTAAGATGTGTTATGTACACGTTCCAACTCCACACAAGGAATGTAAATATGTTATGCAAACATGTACCGATAGAAAAGAAATGCTACAAAAAAAAAATTGGAGTTGAACCTTTAGTATTTCTTACGTCCATGTTGCTATTTTACCTTTTAACTAGTTCCTTAGTTTTATTTTTTGTTCCTGAATTGCAGGTCATAACTCACCAAGAATATTTATTTTTAAAAACACAGGATACGTGAATTTGCTGAGAATAGATCTTAAGTGTTCTTACTACTTACAAAAGTAATTATGTGAGAAGACGGGTATATTAATTAGCTTTATGGTGGTAGTTATTTCACAGTGTATTCACATATCAAGATAGCATTAAATATATTCAATTTTCAATATATCTCAAAGCCAAAGGATTCCATTTATACACTTATTTTATGACTTGGAGTATACACATAATTGAGTAATTCCTGTTGAATAGATTATACCCTGATTGGTTTGCTGTGTGAAACAATATTGAAATGGCCTGCCAGGTTCCCACTTCCCTGGTGTATGCACAGCTTCTCTCACTTACAGAATCCAGCACTGATCCGGGTTCCTGGATATAGCGGTAAAAAGTTTTCACTGACATAATTCAAGTCTCAAAGCAGTTTGAAGTAGGGAGACTTACGTTTGTAGTCCTGACCTAATCAAGTGAGCTTTTAAAAGGGAGTGGGCTCTTCCGAGAGGGATTCTACTTCAGGGGGAGTGCTGCTGACTTTGAAGATGGAGAGGTCTGTGTCTATGATTTGATAGCAGCCCTCTGACAACAACTGGGAAGGAAACGAACTGATGTCCACCCATAATGACTTCATTTAGTAAGCAACCTGAAGAAGCTTAGAAACATTCTTCCTCAGAGCCTTCAGGTATCAACAAAGTCTGGCTGATACCTTGATTTCCATCTCGTAAGACCTGAACAAACAATCGAGTGTCTTGGACTTCGGACCCAAGGAACTATGAGGTAATGAGTTTGTGTTTTAAACTATTAACTCTGTGGTAAATTAGCTAATAGAAAACTAATACATCTGGTCTGTTGGCTTTTTAAAAAATGCAGCAGCCATTTCACTTGGAGAGAGCTGTTTTATTAAACGGGGATATTTTTTGTTGTTGCAGAAAAGTCAACTTAGAGTACACCTGTCATATCTGAAGCTTCATTTCTTAATATAATTGTTAGTTGCACAGTGTGTTTTACTGCTCAACTTTAAAAGTCACTTGGGTTCAGATGGGTTCATTGTTCTCGCAGCTGCTTGGTAAATCATCCCTCCCACTTCAGACAGTAAATACAAGAAATGAGAGGTGATGTGTCTCAGAACCTATACTTTATACATGAGCATTCATTGTTGGTGTATATTGAATACATGTAGCTTGGAGTTGGGGTTCTGGAAAATGCATATTGTGCTTTTAAGATACTGTCTTTGGCAGCACTAAATAAAAATATGGAGTACTTTATAAATTAAAATGTTAGAAATCTGGATATATTCCAGAAAATGAAGACCCTAGACAGAATACATGAAACGTGTGAAGAAAAGCCAATACAAATTTTTTAGTCACAATTGCAATTTTAGCATCTCTTTGGTTGTCTTATTAGTATGACAAGAAGTAAATGCTTTATCCTTTTGGAGAATTGGACAAATCTTGTATAGCCTGTGTATTATAGTGTCAGTATTGTAAAAATTTATTGCTTTTTTGAAGCATAGTATATAGATTTTTATTTTGATATTGAAATAATTTTTGTGAAAATATAAACTTACTAAATAGTTTTATGTTTCGGTCAATTTGGTTGGCACATCTCAAAATAAATCTAGCATTTCTTGTTTAACATTTGAAAATGTATACCAGAAGACCTAATAAGGATATAAATGGAAAATACTTGGTAGGAAAGTGTTAAATGATTTCAATCTACACTCTATTGTAAAGTTGCAAATCATAGTTGAGGGGGGAGACAAGCCTGCTATTACCATTGATAAGATTTTGATTCTACACACATGAACTGTATTTTAGATAATTACAATGTTGAAAGATTTAATTCCAGGTGAACAGGGGTTTATTTATATAAACATGATCCAATAACACAAGATATACTCTCACTAATAGACTGGTGGCATAGGTTTTGAAGCATAAGAAATACAATGCAAATAAACCTTAGCTACCAAGAATTCTCGGGAATTACTATTTATGAGCTTATTTGTTTGTTCCGTCAGTACCGACTTACAGATTACATACAAAGTAAAAGCCTCTGTGCTAGGGCCAGTCTGGAGAAGAGAATACTGATTCTGAAGGAACTCAGTCCAGTGACAGAGGTGGCGCGAAGGCCACATAGAGTCGGTGCAGATACGAGGTACTGGCCGCAGTTAGGGAGTGACAGATACAAATCCTTTGCAGATAGGGTTAGGGCTTTGTTAGGTTTCCATTACTATAGCAATACCCGAGATGACCAACTTTAAAAGAGAAGACTTTTACTTAGGTTTACAGTTTCAGAGGGTTCAGGCCATACTTACTCATTGGCCCCGGTGCTTCTGGGCCTGAGGTGAGGCAGAGCACGAGGCAGGAGTGTGTGATGGAGCAAATACCTACTTCATGGCAAGGGTGACAGGGAGAAGAAGAGGGGAGAAGAGAGAAGAGAGAGGGGGAGCAAAGCCCCACAACCCATATGACCATATTCCCCTAATGACCTAAGACCTCCCAGGAGGCCTCACCTCAAACGTTCCCACCACCTCCCCGGAGCGCCCTGCTAATGAACACGCCTATAACTCACGTCGCTTTGGGGGACGTTGCAGATCCACACTGTAGCAGGCTTTTAAAGGCCAATATTATAAAATTCTGTTTAGTTTTGGTTCATTAGTTTAATGTGTAAAATATACAGGAAATTTCACTACGAGTTTATAATCTGTTGAAAAAGCTTATGGTGTGGTTACCTAAAAAAGAGCTGTTCTACCTGTATGGGGCCTGCCCAGTTCCTAAGCCCAGGTGAAAGGCATAGCTATAATATGTGTAGTAAGAGTTGCTAGACACTGAGCAATACTTCATGATAAACCAGGCCCTTTGGTGAGTTCTCTCTCCATAGTAGTCTCATAACCTATGGGGTAGTCGCTAGGATACCCTCAGACACTCTGGTTAGGTGCCTGGAATACTGGGCTGAACGTTGCAGTGTGTGAACTCTTACGGGGTTCACTACTGGCTGTGTGGCTGTGAATATTCCTGAATGTCATTTGTGAAGGACGACTTGTTTACACAGTATCTAAAACTTCTATTGAGGATAATCATTTCATGTGCAGATACTTTTAATTAATGACAGCTATGCGGGGGAGTTGTCAGGTGACCTACAGTCAGAGTGCAGAAGGTATTGCATAACCCAGAGCTCTTCAACTCAGTTGCCCACAGTGCAAAGAATGTAGTATAAATAAATGAAATAAAATAGTGCCCGGTACAGGAGAAAGTTCACAAATCTAAAAAAACTAGGCCCTGGTCAGCTCTGTCTGTTTGGTACCACAGGAAAATGCAGAACCAAAGCAAATCTAGAAAAAATAAAAATCCTTACCTTTGGCTGTTGGTCTCCAGGCCATGAGCCCTGTATATAGATTGACCCATCAGCTGCAATGTTGCTATTCTAATTTTTTTTCTTATTTACAGTTAGCCAGTTAGTCTTTGCTGTTTCATTCTCTAAGGTAGTGGCCTCAAGTTTTGCTGCCTATTAAAATCACCTAAAATTCAGTACCCAGACCATGTCACATAGGAGTGAAACCAGAACCTCCGTGGGGCCCAGATATTGTTAGTCTATTCTTTTTTTAATTTGCCAGGTATATCTGTAGCCTCACCCCAGTCTTACTAAGTAAAAATCTGTACTTTAACAGAATTGCAGGTGAACCCTATTCAGGATGAAGTTTGAGGAACATTGCCTAATAATTATCATGTGACCCGTGGAGCTTCACATTTAAGCTTTTGGACTGTGACTCTTAACCAGTCCCACACCTTAGAATTGCCAGAGACCTTAAAAAATGTGTTCTTAACCAAGCCTACCACAGGACATTCTGATTTAATTGATCTATTTTTCATGTGCAGATACTTTTTTAGCCTGTATTTTCTGGAGTTATTTAATGTTTAAAAGAACTCTCACAAAGTGACTCTAACATGCCAGCAGGATTGAAAACAACTTCCTCCCTCAGTTCAGTTTTCCTCACTCTGTAATTCTGTGAACTTACCTTCCCCTAATAAATCTTTCGACTGTGAAGTCCTCTGATCACCACTTACTATTTGAAAAAAGTCACTGGGAGAATTTTGCTTGTTGCCAAAATCACCTTAGAGATATTTTTTCCTGATTATTCTAATTAACTATTCAGCTGTCATCGTTGAAGAGGACTTCAGATTTAGTCTGCCTAGTTTTAAAACTGGCAGCCCTTCTCTCTAGTTTTCATGCTGTCTGCACAACAAAATCATCTGGGGACATTTTCAAAAAAGATTAAGATGCCCAGATGCCCATAATTACTGTATTGTCAGAGCTCAAGTGACAATTCGGGTAAGGTGGAGGGCAGAACCATGACTTCAGTCTCTAAACATGGACCCATAGTGTGCCACAGGCATAGTATGCTGCATGGCTTAGTCAACAAGGTGTCTTAGCTAAGGGAACTTACAGGCCATTAGATAAATCAAGTTATATAAATTAGTCTTATAAACTGCAGTTTCTTTATCTGTGATTACACTCCCTGTATTGGAGATAGCATATAATGTTTATGAAGCGCTCAGCACCGTGCCAGTTGTCAATACCTTGAAACTATCCGACAGGGCAGATCTTTTCCTGACAGATGTTCATTTCAAATTGTGTCACACACAAGCTTAGATATCACATTTTTTCTCTTATAGGTGAGAAACCAAATGTATAAATAAAGAGAAAAAAGGATAATAGAAAACGGAGACAGATCTTTTGCAAATAGGGGAGCAAGAGATGGGAGGGGAGAAAGTAAAAAGTATTACAATATATTATCTACATGTACCAACTCCCCATGATGAAAGTAATTATCGTACACTGCAAATATGTACTAATACAAATTTTAAAAGTTACTAAAACAAAACCAAATCATGTATCTCAAGTACCTTTGTTTCTCTTCAACTTCTAGACAAATAATGGCAGGTTATTTTTTAATGGTGCGTGCTTTTCAATAATATAAATAAGAAAAAAAAATTACCTTGCCTCTGAAAATGACATGCCTTGCAATCAAGAACCAGAAGTATTCCTCTCCCCAATAGGCCAAATGATCTTAACTTTTATGAAACTTAAGCTTGTGAGTTTTTTATCCTCGTTTCTTTTACTGACATCAAAGCACTTCATCTTTTCATCTCTGGGAAGAATGCCAGCGAGCTAACTCATATGCGTGAGCCTGCTGTCAGACACACCTGAAGGTTCATTCTAAGGTTCTTTGGTCAAAGTGGCCAGCAAGTCACACTTACAACTCAAGTTTAATGGACTCATTCATCTGTGTCATGCTATCGTAGTTCCCAATCCTTTTTGTCATGAAAGAAGTGTAAAATGAAAACATCTCTAGGATACTTTGGAAAAAAGTAGATAAAGCTGTTCCAGGAGGGGAAACATGCTTCAATTCTGGATGCCCAGATACCAAACTTCTCAGAACCCTTGTTCTAGGACCCCCACGGTGCTCCTTCTGGGCACATCTTAGGAATAGGACTACTGCATCATCCAGAGCAGGTCATTTGTTCACTTTTTAAATTTTAGAAATCATGTAAGATCTTTCTTATTAACTATTTTAATTGTATCTGTGGGGCACAGTGTGTAACTTGATACTGAATTTATGTTTCATTATTATCTTCTCCAAACATTTTCATTTGCAGAGAAGAAAAGTTTTTACCCTTGTTGAGTTTACATCTCAGCTTTTATTTTATAAAAATGGATTAAATAACACAGAAATCATTTGAAGAGAATGAAAATACCAGATTTCCTGTCACTGAGTTATTTCCAGTAGTCTGTTTGGAAAATGTATTATTAACGGAGTCTTATGAATATTTTCTTCCTGATTTTCTGTTCTTTTATTGCTCGTAGAAAGGCATATATCTTTTGTGTTTCTTGTAATAAAGCTTAGATGGTGAGATATAGTGAGAGATCACGAATGCTTAGTTAGAAATCTAAGAAATTTTCCAGCAAAAAGCAACTTGCAAAGTTACCTCATCCAATTTCCTTTGCAGACAAAATCCTGAGACACGGACTTCACATTCTCAGTCAGGGATCTGTTCAGTTGGCTTCAGTGCCTTTTAACCAGGTTTCAAAGCTTTCCAGATTCTCCTAAAAATTTTGGGTGGTATTGTTTAGTAACTGAAGCTGTCAGGTCTGTCAGCTCAAATATAAAAACACTAGACCAACACAGAAAAATGAGAACTCATTACTCGTCATTTATAAAAATGTGAATTTATTAATCAGCAAAGTAACTATTTTTAAATTAATGTGCCTCCTATTTTTAGCTAACAATAACAATGTGCTACTTGATGCAAAGACTGGCAAAGATTTTGAACTACTCATTTGTGTTCTGTATGAATGCATAAATTTAATGAACATTTATATTTAGTGTCTATTCTGTTCTGTGGATACAGTGAAGGCTGAATAAGGAATGTGCAGTTAGGGGGGAGGCACCAAAAAATAAATGAGCAACTGTAGTAAAATTCCATTTCTCTGCTGAGAATTTTGTTATCACACCTCACTGTTGGTATTTAGTCGTACACTCTAGATTATTTTCCTATATTATAAATAACTAGTCAGAAATCTGACTAAAGTGATTACATAGAGCTAGTTTTTCCCTTCTGGCTGCCTCTGTTTCTAATCATGGTTCTCCCCCCAGATTGTCTCCACACTGATTTTTCATGTTTTCAGCATGACAGATGAAGTGTGATGTTGCAAAGAAATAATAAGCAATATTCTTACCTTAGGGCATGTATCTATACTCCAGGGAAATTCTAATCCAGCCAAAAATTCAAGACTAAAATTTATAATTCATGCTAATAACCAATAATACCATATGTAATAAAACTTTGTTTTGCAGTCAAAAGTATTTAGTGAAATGAAACTGAATTTATTTCTTAATTTTAGCTATTCTAAAATGTTAGAATATTTTTAAATGGAATTAGAGACTGTATGGTTACATGGAAAACTATAAAACATTACTTTTTTAATAAAATAAAGACTGTTTTTCTCCATCTGAATACTCACATAGTTCTCTTTCAGATTATTAAGAACAAAGACAAATCCTCTATATACAATTTAGTAGTATTCTGAGAGAATTCTATAATTTCCTTTACATACAAATTAGTTCATATTAATTAATTTACCTAAATATTACAGCCCAAAAGGCTATTCTTTCAAGTTTTTTCTTTTTTAATTGGCCAAATATTGTGTATTTTAGTGGCATAACGTGTGTTCTTTTGACACATTAACATTATGGAATGGCTAAATTAAGCTAATTAACGTATGCGTTATCTCACATATTTTCCTGGAGAGAATATTTAACTGTTAGCAATTTTCAAGAGTATAATGCATTATTATTAACTATAGTTAATAATCATGCCATTCAAAGCAACACTTGAGTTTTTTCATCTTGTCTAACTGTATCCACTTGCCCAAAAGCTCCCATATCCCCACCTCCCAATCCTCCCAACCTTTTGCAATCAGCATTATATTCTTTGCTACTATGAGATTGATTCTTTTATATTTCACACATAAGTGAGAACACACAGTATTTGTCTTCCTGTGCCTAACTTATTTTACTTAACATAATTGTTTTTCAGGTGTCTTCATATTATCCCAAATGCCAGGATTTCCTGGAATTTTTTGATGTGTCCTTGTGTGTATCTGTGTGTATCATATTTTCTTAATTCATTTATCAGTTGATGAATAAAGTTGATACCGTATCTTGGCTATTGTGAGTAGTGCTGTTATAAACACGAGAGTGCAGATATTTCTTCAACATACTGATTTCATTTCCTGTGGCTGTATATACACAGTAGTGGGATTGCTGGATCATATGATGGTTCTATTTTAAATTTTTGAGGAACTTCCACACTGTTTCCATAATGGTTGCATTAATCACATTATAATGTCAAGGGTTCCCTTTTTTCTACACTTAAGTGTCTTATAAACACGTCTTATCTCTAATCTTTTTTATATTCTAACAGGTATAGGTGGTATTTCATTGTGACTTTCCTCATAATTAGTGATGTTGAGCAATTTTTCATACAGTTGTTGGCAATTTGTCTTTTTTCAAAAATGCCAATTTGGGTTGTTTTCTTGCTGTTGCATTTTTCAAGTTCCCTATGTATTTTGGATATAACCTTTATCAGATGGGTATTTGGCAAATATTTTCTCCCATTCTTTCAGTTTTGTCTTCATTGTGTCGATTGTTTCATTTTCTTTTCAGAAGCTTTTCAGTTTGATGTGATCTCATTTGTCTATTTTTGCTTTTGTTGCCTGTACTTTGGGAGTTTTATCCAAAACATCATTTTTCCAGACCAGTGTCACAGAGCTTTTCTCTTACTTTTTTTTCTAGCAGTTTTAAAGTTTCAGGTCTTGTATTTGAGCTTTTACCAATTTTGGGTTTATTTGTGTGCACAGTGGGAATGAGGGCTTAATACCTCTCTTCTACATGTGAATGTCCAGTTTCACAACACAATTTTTTGAAGAGGCTGCCTTCTTCACTATCCTAATTGGACCTGGTTGCTAGGTCATTTTAAAAGCAAAAGTATCCTTTTTTTGTTAGTGTTTCTTAAAAATAAATGACAACTGAATTCAGTTGTATTCTCACAATAGCTGATTTTACTGTGTCTCTTAAAATGAAGACAGGAGTGAGCTGATAAATTCATGCAGTGGATAAAAACTTGTAATTTTAAAGACAAACATCATTTGGGGATGGTTCTGTAACATTTAATTTAAAACAACACATTCTTTTTATGTAAAGATATGATTTCATTTCCTTTGGATATATACACATTAGTGGAATTGCTTTACACAAATGGTAATTCTATTTTTAGGTTTCTGAGAGCCCTCCATAATGGATTTATTAATCTACATTTACATTTACATCAGCAGTGTATAAAAGTTCCATTTTCCCTGCAACCTTACCAGCATTTTTGTCTTTTTTTTTTTTTTTTTATATGCTGGTACCGGAAGTCAAACTCAGGACCTCACGTTTGCCAGGCAGGCGCTTATGCCACTAATCTATATCACCGGCCCACATTTTTGTCTTTTGATAGTAGATGTTTAAATTGGGGTGAGAAAATACATCATTGTGGTTTTGATTTTCATTTCCCTGAAGACTAGTGGTTTTGAATATACTTACTATTTTTATGTCTTCTTTTGAAAAACTTTTATTTGCATCATTTGCCCATTTTTAATTGGATTATTTGTTTTTTGTTGTTCTTTGAGTTCCTTATATATTCTGGGTATTAATGCTTGCTAGATGATCTGATTGAATATATATTCTCCCATTGGGTAGATTGTCTCTTTATTCTGTTAACTTTTCTTAGTGCAGAAGTTTCTTTGTTTAATACCACTTACTTATTTTTGCTTTTGTTGCCCATTTCTTTGGGCATCTTAAAGTGATTACCTTATATTTTCTTCTAATACATTTATAGTTGCTGTTCTTACATTTAGGAGTTTGGTCTGTTTTGAGTTGATTTTTATATATGGAGAAAATTAAGTTCTAGTCTCATTCTTCTACATATGTATATCTAGTTTTTCCAGCACTATTTATTGAAAGGACCGTTATTTCTTCAACGTATGTTCTTGGCATCTTTGTGAAAAAATCAGTTTGTAAGTATATAGTTTAATTTTCTTTTGTTCTGTGCTATTTTGTTTTGTTAGCCTATGTGTTGGATTTTACACCGATACTGTACTGTGTTAGTAATACACATTATTTTAATGTCAGTAGTGTATTTTACAGTCATGTTGTGATGCCCCCAGCTTTATTTTCTTTTGCTTAGGGTTGGAGTGACTATTCAGGATCTTTTATGCTTCCATATGAATTTTATGATTATTCTTTTTTTCTCTCTGAAGAATGTCATTGGTGTTTTGTTGGGGATTGCACTGAATTTATAAACCACTTAGATTTGCTTAACATAAGCATTTTAATAATAAGTATTTCAATCCATAAACATAGCATCTTTGCATCTTTGTATCCTCTCAGCTTTCTTTAATCTGGGTTTATAATTTTTATTGTAAAAATAAAAATCCTTGATTATATTTATTTCCTTTTTTTTTTTTTTTTTGTGGGTACCGGGGGGTCGACCTCAGGACCTCGCGCGCCAGCAGGCGCCTGTGCCGCTGAGCGATATCACCGGCCCCTTTTTTGTATGTGGGTTCCGGGAGTCGAACTCGGGCCCTCGCGCTTGCAAGGCAGGCGCTTAAACCACTGAGCCATCTCACCAGCCCTATATTTATTTCTAAATATTTTATTTTTGTAGATGTTGTAAATAAGCTACTATCTTGATTTCTTTTTCAGTAGGCTCGTTATTGGCGTACAAAATGCTATGAATTTTTATATGTTTATCCCTGATCCCGTACTGGGAATTGAGCCATCAACCTTGTGTCATACTACTGACCTATATGACTAGGTACTTTTTAAAATGTTGAGAAGAGTCTTGCTAAGTTGCCCAAACAGACCTTGAAATGACAGTCCACTAGCCTCAGCCTCCCAAGTAGCTGAGATTACAGGCATAACCCACCATACCCAGCTATATGTTGATTTTTGTATGGTTTAAACTCACTTTCATTTCTAAGAGTATTTTTTTTTTCTTGTGGAGTCTTTAGTTTTTACTGTATATAAAATCAAGCCCTCTACAAACAAGGACAATTTGATTTTTTCTCCTTTACAACTTGGATACCCTTTATTTCTTTCTCTTGACTAATTGCTCTTACATCCAATAACGTGTTGAATAGCAGTGGTAAAAGTGGACATCCTGGTCTTGTTCCTCACATTACAGGAAATGTTTTCAGCATTTCCCCATTCAGTATGAGGTAGGCAGTGTATTTGCCATATGCGGCATTTATTATGTTGAGTTATGTTCCTTCTATACCTTAGTTGTTGAGAGTTTTTATCATTTTGAATCTTATTTTTTCCTGCATCTATTGAGGTTATCATATATTTTCTTTTTCCTCTGTTCTGTAGATATGATATATTGTATGTAATGACTCGTGTATGTTAAACCACCCTTGCAACTCTAGGATAAATCCTACTTCATCATGGTGTACAAGGGATGATCTAAAATTATGGCTATTGCTGACATTAAAAATTATAACAGTAAAAGACATATAGAACACATTATCCTTTCTGCCACTTTCTGAAGCATTTCTGGAAGTCCTTTTTTGTGAATGCCTTTAGTCGCGCTATTGTGGTTGCCTCAAGGTTCTAAATTGATTTAAAGCATCTGTCTTTAGTGGTCATTTTGACTTGGGGAAAGAGCCAAAAGTCACACAGTGTCAAACTGGGTGAATAATGTAGACAAGAATATAGTGTGATATTTTATGAGCCTACCTTTCTGTTGTATGGTACTTGGTTGTAGTGTTTACTGTATTTTTGATCACAGTAAAGACATTCAGGAAAAAGGATTTCCAGAACTATATCAGAAAGTGGAAAGAATAATGGGATTAGTGTGTTCATAGTAAAGGGGGATAATTTGAGGGGGATTAATGGCAATATGTTTCGCTGTAATAATTATTTTAAAAAATTCAACATTCACAGTGTGTTTTGATTGGAATCACAATTTGATGTGCTGTTGGATTTAGTTTGCTAGGTTTTTTTTTGTTTTTGTCTTTTTTTAGATTTTCTGCATCTATGTCTATCAGGGATATTGGTCTCTAGATTTTTTGTTGTTATTGTGTTTTTGTCTGGTATCACAGTAACACTGCCCTCATAGAATGAATTTTATAGAGTTTCCTCCTTTCTAGTTTCTTGGAATAACTTGAAAAGAGTTAGTATTAGTTCTTAAATCTTTTTTTCTGAATTCAGTAGTGAAGTTATCAGGTTCTGGAGTTTGCTTTGTTGAGCAATTTAGTTACTCTTCAGTCTTGTTATTCATTATTGGTCTGTTTTGATTTTTCTGTTTCTTCTTGATTCCATCTTGGTAGGTTGTATGTGTTCACACATTTGTATTTTAAGTTTTCTCATTTTCAGTGTATACTTTACATTAATTTCTCATGATACTCACTGATCTTTAGTCATGATACATTAACCTCCTTTGTCTCCTTTGTAAATTATGATTCCGTACCTTGTGCAACGTCTTTGCATGTCAGATTTCAGGATTTGTAGATTTGAGGTGGATCTGAACAGGACAGGAAGAGTTCAGATGTGGTTTCTGGGGTAAACAGGGCCTCCTTTCCTCTTGCTTCCCTTAGCTTGTCCATAACCGTTCGTTTCCTAATCATAATGTACTTTTTCTGACTGTGCTATTTACTGACATTTAGGACACTCTTCCCTTGACATTGTCGTTCCCCAACTCAAGCACTCTTGAAAATTCTGCAAAATCGACAGATACCTCTGAGTTGTTATTATTTGTTATTATTATTTTCTTCTCTGCATGTCTGCACAGACAGGCCTCACAGACATCTGCTCATTTTCTGGGGGTCTCCTCTAGCCATCCTGCCTGTACTGAGCAACAGAGTCCCTGTGTTCCTCAGCTTCCTTCTGGCTGTCTTCACCAGAGTTGCCTCTGTACCAATGCTTTTGTCATCTTCAGTATATATTACATTTAGAGTAGGGTAGTGAGAAGAAACAATGTTATTAAGGTTAGGTGCTATGTTTTTGGATACTTATCTATTAAAACTGAGTGATCACCCTTAATGTCTTGTTTGCATCAGAATCACCTGGAAAGTTTACTTTTTTTTTTTTTGTGGGTACCGGGGGGTCGACCTCAGGACCTCGCGTGCCAACAGGCACCCGTGCTGCTGAGCGATATCACCGGCCCCTTTTTCGTATGTGGGTTCCGGGAGTCGAACTCAGGCCCTCGCGCTTGCCGGGCAGGCGCTTAAGCCGCTGAGCCATCTCACCGGCCCTGGAAAGTTTACTTTTAAAAAGCGGAATTTGGTCTGGGGAGAGGCCATGCCTGTGTAGTTTTATCAAGTTTTCTCAAGTGATTCAGATTTTGGCCAGGTGTTTAAAAACACTAAATATAAGCATCTTTTGATTCTGATTCAAAGATTTGGGATGTTAAAATCCTGTTCTCAAACTGATCTCCAAAGAAATGTTTCCTCCTCACCTTGCTTTCAGATAGAGGTTACATTCCTGTAACGGGTTTCTAAGTTCTGTACACAATGATGTACTGAGCTTTTCTTGAAGGTCTGTTTGCAGAGCTTTGGAATCCCTTCTGGACTCTCCTCTTCTTGGTCTAATAGATTCAGACTGAGTGGAAATGACTGGGGTACCTCTAGCAGTTGTTTCCTTTGAAGCTTTTCCTGTTTATCCTTTGTTTCTCAAAAGTGAGCAATCTATGCTCAAAGGGGAAACTATTTCAAGCTGTAAATAGATTTTCATTTTTTTTTTTTTTTTTGTGGGTACCGGGGGGTCGACCTCAGGACCTCGCGCGCCAACAGGCGCCCCTGCCGCTGAGCGATATCACCGGCCCCTTTTTCCTATGTGGGATCCGGGAGTCGAACTCGGGCCCTCGCGCTTGCAAGGCAGGCGCTTACGCCGCTGAGCCATCTCACCGGCCCTGTAAATAGATTTTCAAACACCCTGGTTTGACAAATACTAAATGATGCCTTATGCCTAAAAGTATCTTCCAATTGCAAGCTCATTGCAAAAGATACTTTTTGCTTTTTCCGATTAGCCAAACAAATTTTCTTTGCATTCAGTATCACACTGAAAACATAAAAATTAAAAATTCTTAGAGAGTTTAGGGATCCCTAAATATGACTGAAAATCCCTATAGATCCTGAGATTCCAGTTTAAAGTAGACTTTATGCGCAAATGATGATACTGCAAGCATCTTTATGACTGAATCCTGGATAAAACTATGATTTTTTCTTTACCCTGGCCTCTACTTCCTGATTCTGCTCTATCAAGGAAAGTGTCCATTCCTATCTTCCTTTGACACCAGGTCCTGTGGGAGCTCTCTTCTGCTTGCTGTCTGTTCTCAAGCCTGCCTGTCTTACCTGCTAACAACAACTTATAAATAGAAGCGGGTGCTTTACTCTTTCCTGGGAGCTTTTCATTTTGTGGATGGAAGGTTTTGTTCTGTTCAAAAGGGATGTCAGATATTAGTAAGAGTTCACAGAACATTTGTGGGAGATAGATGGTTCTATTATTTTCCCTGTGAAAGCAATGCTGACTTTTAACATTCTCAACATTTTGACGATTATTGAAAGTCATAAAAAAATCCATCCTAATCATAAACATTAAAACAGGTCTGTGAATGTTTGTTACTTTTATTTTCACTTTACACTTTCTCAAAGCACAATAAACACATGGACATGAGATTTATATGAGTAGGTAATGTGTATATATTTTCATATTTCTTGTAGGTTGCTATAAAATTTGAGATTACTTTCAAACAATCAGTTTTTCATAAACTAAATAGTGAAAGAATTTGTGCAGGTTTTATCATTGGCAGCATAGGTCAGTGGAGATGTGTCATATTGAAAAATGTGCTCTAATAAACAAGCATGAGCTGTACCAGTTGATGAAACACCAGAAGCTTGTTTCATAAATTTATCAGAGATTGGTGCACTTCAATGTACCCAGTAATTTTTATTCCTCAACTAGCTTTGCTTTTGTTTTATTTTGAAAGTTTCTTTTGATAAGGGAGCAACAACATAGAAAATTTAAGTTTTAAAAATGAATGTTTTAAATTCAGAGTTTAACATATTTCTTGGGATGTAATAGCCTGTCAGTGGCTGTCTGTTGATTTATTGAACAAGTGTTAGGTATCTACAAGCTATATAAAATAACCAAGTGAAAAGTACATTGGATTAAACCTTGCTCCTAACAGGTTATCTAAGACTGGGACAGTCATTTCACCCAGAGTCACACTTATTGAATCATAAATTTGCCCAACTTACAATTATTCAGTCATAAGATTTCCCAGTTGATTGATGAATACATATTATTTAATATACCCCCTTTTTGCAGATGTGGAATCTAAGGCCCAGAGTGATCAGATAACTTTTCACAAGTGATTAGGAAAAAAATTACATCATTAAGCTTCGCCTCATCTCTTAATTGGATGTGTTTTTATTATAGCCATGATACTTCTATAGTGTGAAACACAGGTCTAATACTTTTCAACCTGTGTTTTATCCCATAGACAACTCTAGGTGCATAGAATTTAATAAGATCTTCACTTAACAGACGTCAGTGTTGAGGAAGTTAAGTGAGTCATTCAAGAACATATGCTTTGGGCCGGTGAGATGGCTCAGCGGCATAAGCGCCTGCCTTGCAAGCGCGAGGGCCCGAGTTCGACTCCCGGATCCCACATACGAAAAAGGGGCCGGTGATATCGCTCAGCGGCACGGGTCCCTGTTGGTGCGCGAGGTCCTGAGGTCGACCCCCTGGTACCCACAAAAAAAAAAAAAAAAAAGAACATATGCTTTGTAGTAGTGTAAGCACTTTCCCCTTTGCTCTTTATGGTGCCATCTCATATTGAGTGAGGAATGCTCCTTGGTTTGTAGCTTGGACCATTGTCAAGGTTGCTATATTGGGAAATGTTTGGATTTTCCTTATAATCTTTTGAAAATAAGATTAACTTCCATCTGGTTCTGAAGTTTGGAGAGGATTATTTAGTAAAATCCAACCAACTAAACAAGCCCTATGTATGTAAACATTCCTAGCAGTTAAAATAAGTGAACATTATCATTTTGGAATTTTTAGAATCTGACATTTTAAAGTTGGTGACTTCCAAGATCTGGCTATTACAAATTGTGCTGCTATAAACATAGGTGCACATATATCGCTGTGGTACGATGTTTTTAATTCTTCTGGGAAGATGCCCAGAAGGGGAATAGCTGGGTCAAATGGGACCTCTAATCCTAGTTTTTTGAGGAATCTCCACACTGATTTCCACAGTGGCTGTACCAGTCGACACTCCCACCAACAGTGGAGAAGGATTCCTTTTTCCCCACAGCCCCTCCAGCATTTGTTATTAGTTGATTTCTTGATAATAGCCATTCTTTCTGGGGTGAGATGGTAACTGGTCAAAAAGAAAGAGAGTCTGGGATGGGGGAATGGGGAAAAGAAAGAAGGGAAAAGAAAAAAATTGTATTTGTATATAATATGGTTAAGATAGATACACTACTAATTTTGCTTAGTTCATTGAAGAGAAAGGTTTATGCCAGTAATGTTTAGACAATTGAATGCTGATATCTTGTACCCTGAGTAACTAATTTAAAGATAACAGTACATAATGTATTAACCATTGTTACCCTCCTATTGTGTTGTTTTGAAATTTTGTTCTTTTTTGTTTTTTTTTTCTTCTCTTTAAAATAAAAAAAAGAAAATAAATAAATAAAGTTGGTGAGTAAAACCATGAATCATTGTTTGTTTGTGGACCCAAGGCTGATTAGTTGACATGGTTTTTAGAACTTATAATACATTGCTTGGAAGTATAAAAAGGAAAAAAATTTTTCCAAAATATAGGGCAAATTTGACAGGCCAAAGCATTCAGATAGGTCAGCCTTTAAAGTGAGGCTAATTCCTAGAGGGAATATTTTTTTCTTCCCCTCCAAAAGATACTATGAGTCTGCAGCTCTTAGTGAGGAAATAAAAGTCTAAAAGTAGTTAGATAACTCAAGAAGGGAGAAAGACATTGCATATATCTTTAAAAATATTAAAGACTCCCAGGCACCCTGAGGCAGAATTGAAATTCTTTCATAACAATGTGTAATAATTTGTTTTACATGAGAGGTAGGATTTTTTTGTATTTTAATACCCAGACTCATGCATGAAACGAGACTATGTTTTGGCTTTCGTGATGAAATATATTCCATGAAATCTTGATTAAAGAAAGGGAGGGTGTTGAGTTAATTCCTCTCATTTTTCTAGTGGGGAAATAAAGACTTAGGGAGATGAGGTGCCTTGTCTCAGATTTTACATACAGGTGCCACTCCAGGACTGACTCGGGCTCCCTTGCTCCCCTTCTGGGCCTCTATATTACTAAAATAAACTGCGCTTCTTGGTAAGGTAATCAGGAGACTACACATGTCTGGAAGAATTTCACATGGGACAGGGGCAGGATGGACAAAACTGCATTTTTGCTAAAGATCATGTAAATACAATTAACCAGGACATAGATGTCATTTACAGTTTTCAGAGCTGTGCTCTAATAGAAACTCAGAAAATGGTATTTTCAATCTAGATGGTTAGTAAGCCAGCTTTAAAAACAGCAAGTGTGACATAGTATTTTAGGACAAATTTAGTAAAAAGCCGGCAATAATATTTTTCCAGATTTTAAAATGACATAGAACAGGCTTACAAAAATCTAGGATGGAATTTCTGTGGTCCATTTATACAAGGAAGTAGAGTCACTTTAAAGCACAGAAGGCAAAAAGGAATTTTTATAATACCAAGAATAGTTATCTCTGATAATCTGCTGCAATGTTTAATCATGCACAAATTGAGAGAATTTTTAAAACTGTCATATCATAGGATAAGGTTTAAACCTATTTGATTCATTAAGTCAGGTTACATTTGACTCATTCATTTTGTGTGTGTGTGTGTGTGTGTGCAGGAATCCAACTCAGGGCCTCACACTAAGCTGCATCCTCAGACTATCCTGTTAATCTTATGCTTTAGTGCCATTTCTGTTTTCTTTCATGTCTTTAAGTCACGTACATGAGCTTTTATTTTCCAAGTTAATTATATTTATAATTTTTGGATCTCTGCTCAAACCTTTTCATGTCCTTCTAACAGCTTTTTTTTTTCTCTCTCTAGTCACTGTCAGGTTGCCACTTATGATACATTTGCTTATCTATTCCATAAGTATTTATTGCATGGTTACTACCTAGTAGGCATCATATTTTATGCAGCAAGTATAAGAGTAAACCAGGTAATTCCTGGTGTCAGTTGAAAATTCAAATAAGGATATATATAATATATCCTTAAGTTTAATCGTCAGCTTGATTGGCTTGGGAGTCACCAAGGGGATTAGTAGAGCACATATCTGGGCGCGGCTGGGTGGGTCATGGGGACATGATCTTGGTTAGTATATATGTCCCTGGTCCATTCCTCTCTGGCACCATTCCCCTCCTCTGCTTCCCAGCTGCTATGAACTAAGCAGCTTTGCTCCTCCATGATGTCTGCATGGCAGCTGACTATGTAGTGAATCCTCTGCAACTGTGAGCCAAATGAACCTCTCTTGCTTTAGGTTGTGAAAGTCAGATGTTTTGTCCAGTAGGGGGAAGCTGACTAATACAACATGTGTGGTTTTGAAATAAAATAGTATAAGGTTTCTACAACAGGAAGCCAGAATGTGCCTGCCCAAACACTTTCCATCTCCATGCCAAAACTCCACTTTCCTAAAAAAATTGGAAAAGACCAAAATCTTTTTATTATAAAACATCTAGAAAGATACACAAATTGTGTCTAAATATTGCAATGAATTTAGATAGTGACTAAACTCAGGTAGTCAACTCATCAAAAAGGATGTTAGCAGTTCCTCAGAAGCCCTTGTGTATTCTTTTCCACTTACCCTTCCTCTCAAAGATAAAATCTGTCTGAATTTTTAATACCATAGTTTGATTTTGCCTATTTTTCAATTTGATAAATTTTCTCCACAACAATGTACATTTATATAGTGGTTTCACCTTTGGGCTGTAAGGAGCTGAGTAACTATTAATGATTTTAATGTCTTTGTGGTGGAGGTGCATTATTTTTGTATGTAAGAGAGGCATTACTGAGTTATATGGGTTGTACATATGCATTGCTCTGATAGAGATTATCAAGCAGCTTTCCAAAGTGATTCATTCTTATCAGCAATACCAAAGAAGAACCAATCACTTTGAACAGTTTCTGATTTTACATTTTATAATTTAGTTGTATGAACTAAAATTTAATTGTATAAACAATATTTCTCTGTGTGGTGTGGTGCCAGGTGTGGTGGTGCAAGCCTGTAATCTCAGAACTCTGGGAGGCTGAGGCAGGAGGATCACAATTTCAAGCCCAGCCTGAGCAAATTAACAAGATCCTATTTTAAAATAAAACCATTTTTTAAAAGGGCCAGGGGATGAAGCTCATGCAGAGGCTTTGGGTTCAATCCCTAATACTGCCAAGAGAAAGAAAAGAAAGAAAGAAAGAAAGAAAGAAAGAAAGAAAGAAAGAAAGAAAGAAAGAGAGAAAGAGAGAGAAAGAAAGAGAAAGAAAGAGAAAGAAAGAAAGAAAGAAAGAAAGAAAGAGAGAAAGAGAGAGAAAGAAAGAGAAAGAAAGAGAAAGAAAGAAAGAAAGAAAGAAAGAAAGAAAGAAAGAAAGAAAGAAAGAAAGAAAGAAAGAAAGAAAGAAAAAGAAAGAAAGAAAGAAGGAAGGAAGGAAGGAAAAGAAATAAAAGAAAAAAATGGTGCTTCAGGTACTTACTCCATATTCTAGCTTGTCTTTCCTCGCCTTACTTGAGATACTATGGTTAAATTATCTTGCATTTGTTGCATTATAATTTAATATAATATTCTTTTATTTCTTTTTTCTTGCTCTGTCAGCTATAAGTGATTTTTTTCTGCCCTCTACTATGTCAAATATAAATACAAGGAACACTCAATCTCTTCTTACTCTTTATGTCTATTACCAATAATTTTTTAAATAACCTTTTTATTTTGAAGTAGTTTTAGTTTTACAGAAATAGTATAAAGATAGCACAGTTTTCTTTATCAACATCTCGTATAACCATGGTACATTTGTCAAAACTAAGAAACTAACATTGGTGCATTTGTATAAACTCCAGAATTTATTTGTATTTCACTAGTTTTTCTGTTATGTCCCTATATTTTTTCTGTTCTGGATTTTAGCCTAGGAAACTGCAATTTTTAAAATCACTATATTTGCTTGTTCTTTTCTGCCCTCAGACTGTTTTCAGTATTTCATTGTTGTCACTGAACTCGACAGTTTCTAGTACTGTTGATTTTCCAAACTGCTGTATTTTGGAGGGTGTCCTGTCATATTTTTCATGATTATACTGGGATCATCAGATTTGGGGAAGATTTCACAGAGATGATTTATCCTTTACTTCACGTAAAGTCAGGAATTGCAAAAGAGAACCTGACATTGCCAGTGATAAAAACTTTCCTAACTTGGTTATGGTAGATTTTGCCTGGTTTCTGTATTGTAAGTTCACTGTTTTTCTCCTTTCCTGTTCTTTAGAATCAAGTTAGTATGTCCAACCTATACTCACCTTTTTTTCTTAGTGCTGATAACTGTACCTGGAGATCAGGTATGTTAAGCATATTCTCTCCCACTAAGCTACATGCCCAGTCACTCAGTGTTCTGTAGTAAGCAGAATTCTAAGATGTTCCCTGTGGTTCCCATCCCTGAGTGGATACCCCACATATAATCACTTCCTTTTGGATGTAGACCTGACATATGAATATAATGGGATAGCAATGGGTGTGATTTTATTATAGTGTGTGAGACTAGAAGGAGATTCTCTGATGCATTTGAAAAGCTGAGTCCCCATGCTGTGAGAGGGTCACTGCTGAGATCTCAGAGTGGCCTCTGTTGTGGTTTGGATCTGTATTGTTGCCCCAAAGCTTCATGTGCTCAGAGGTGGGGCCTGTGGACAGTAATTGAATTATGGGGGCGCTACAGCTGACTTGCTGTTAGGAGGTGAAGCCTGGTTAGAGACAGGTCCTTGGGGAGGGCGCGGGTGTGACCTGGAATGGCTTATCTTCCTCTCCAAATACTCCCTTCTCTCTGCTTTCTGGCTGCCATGATGTGAGCATTGTTCCTCTGCTGTGTCCCACTGTCAGGCTGTCAGCTTGGAGTCACCTGACCACAGACTGAACCTTCTAAAACTGTGAGCCAAAATAAACCTCCCCTCCTCTAAATTGTGAGTTTTGGATATTATGTCTCAGCAATAATAAAATTGACTAAGATGGATTTTAGTACCAGAGAAGTGAAGTTCTGTGACTACTTCACCATGTGGTTTAGAAGCCTTTAGAATTGATTTGTGGGAGAAGTTTGGAAAGATTTGGGGATGCCACCTAAAGAAGCCCTACAGTGCTGTAAGGCAAGCTTGATAGGAGATTCTGGTCAGAGCTCAGGCTACAGTGCTGATAGAAATGTAGATGGCAAAGGCCAGGCTCAGGAGGCTTCAGTTCAGAAGTCCTTCAGGCTTCAGAAGGACTCCACTGGCAGTTGGACTCAAGATTATGTGTGTTATGCTCCAGCAAAAAAAATTGTCTGCATTTCACTTGTATCCTGAGACTGAGGGAAACTATGATTAAGGGTGGTAGACAATCAATCAAGCAGAGGAAATTTCAATGCAGCCCAAATGTGAAGCTGTGGCATGGGTACTACTGGCAACTTTTAGTCATATCTACCCTGTGAAACAGAATCAAAAAGGACACCTAAATAATTTGATATTTTTTTCTGGTGGTCAGAAAGTCTATAAAGTTAGGGCCCAGGAAAGACTGGTTGATGAAAGGTTAGCATTAAAAGGAAGCCAAGTACTGTGCTTCAGGATAATAGGAAAGATCTACTGGTATAACTCAAAAATTAACCATACCCCACCCATCCTAGGCTCAAGGGTGCAAAGCAGAAAGCTTTCACTTGAGAAGATAGCCCCGAGGCAACCTGCTTAAGAACTGCCTAGGTAATTAGTTCTCTAGGATTCTGTTCACAGTACTCAGTCATCCAGGCACTTGGAAGCCTCTGCAACCATGATCCAAGGGAGCTCAACTACTGTTTAAACTAGAGGCACACCTTGGCATCAGACATGTGGTGCTGATTTTATTGGCATGTAAAATGCAAATGTGAGGTCAGGGAGTCTTCCACCCAGATTTCAGTGGAAGGCCTGGGAAGCCACATATGTGCCCTTGAAAGAACAGTGTGTGAAGCTGTGGGAGTGAAACTGAAAGGGCAGTAAAGACCCCAGATATTTGGAGAAGCCAGTAACATGGAATGTCTGTGGAAAGCTGCTGGCAGTGAGTGAAGCCACCCCAAGAGAGAAGCCATATGGGCTGCCACCTGCAATGCCATAAGGCTCGGGCCATTTGAAGTTCACATCTTATCTTTACAACTTGCCCCAGGTGCTAGACACAGAATACAGGATCTTATGTTTGCCCTGCTGTTTTTCAGTATTGCTTTGGTACCATTCTGTTCAACCCTTTATTCCTCCATTTTGGAATGGAAACATTACCCTGTGCATTGTATGGTGAGAGTGTTTAACTTTCTCTCTTTTATTTTCATGGTAGCTCACAGCTAACAGTTTGCTTAGGGTCTCAGAGAAAACTTTGGATTTGGACTTATTAGCAATGTTGAAAGTGTTAAGGTTTGACAACTCTTAGAGATGGACTAACTGCATTTTACATAAAGTGATGCACTTTACTTTTTTGGAGTCCTAGGATAGAAAGATGTGATTTAGATCTGGAATGTCCCTCAAAGCTTCACACACTCACAGGTGGGGTTTTTAGATGACTGGATTATGGAGGTACAGCTGGCTTGGTTAGGAGGTGGGTCCTGGATAGAGGTAGGTCACTATAGGCATGACGTGAAGGATGTATCTCTTTCGGTGACTCCTCCCTTCTCACTCTTCTTCCTGGCTGCCATGAAGTGAGCAACTTCTTTCACCAGCTCTTCCATTTTGTAATTTCTGCCTTGGAAACAGACAACAATGCACTGAAAATGTGAGCTGAACTAAACCTCTCCTTCTTTAGATTGTGGATGTCAGGTATTGTGTCTCAGCCATGAGAAAGTGAATATGACAGCCTCTAAAAGCTAAAAGGTTTTTTTTTTTTTTTTTGGTTAATTTGTTATATAGCAATACAAATTATTTGCAAATATTATAGAAAATTAACACAAATATGTAAGATAGATAGCTTTATATTTGTTTTGGTAACATTGTTTCTATGCCTGATCTATAAATTGATCCTAAATGTAGAAATGTAATACAATTGTTAAAAAATTAGGACTCTAGGATTTGTTTTAGATTTAGTTTTTAGTAAATAATTTTTAAAGTACCTTCTGGTTTTTGTTATTTTTTAGAGAAGAAATCTCTTCCAAGGTTTAATTAAACCTCTTACAACATTTAATTATTTCTATTTATTGACTAGAGGCATTCCATTCCTTATTTGAAGTCAGATTTCTTTGAATCCACTGATTATGGTTCTAATTTTGACTATTTGAATTCTAAGCCTGATGAGAAGACACCAGTTTTTTGGATGCAAAATATCCTATGATCTCTCTGGGAGGATTGTTAGCAATTTTAAAAAGTGTTTTTTGTTTTCCTGAATTATGTGTTTAACAGATCAGTTTTATTCATTTATCTTATTCTTTTCTTTGCCTCCAAGTATCTTTCTATGACTGGTAATCAATGGTTATTTGTTCATATTTCAGAATTTTAAAACTGGGTTATTCAAGCCGAGTAGTCGGAATGGATTTCTGATGTTGTGTAAAGTACATATCCTCATAGGACCCTCCCTGAATGCAAAGGCTATTTGAGAATTTTCTCTCCGGGTAAGCCTTCTTGACTGACAGGTATTCTTTTTGGGTCAGAGACGGACAGCTATGTTGTAAATGAGCTGTTCCCCCAAATCCAGAATAAGGGCTACTTCTGGATATCTGCACCCATACAAGAAATACAGCTCTCTTTAGGCACCTTTTCAAAGGTTTTCAGGAGAGAAAGTGTGCTATACGATGGAAGAGGGAAGTAAGGAGTGCGGCGTGTAGATACAAGTATATTAGCTCCATAGACAGGCACTAAGCCTGTCTTCCTATTCTATTTCATTTACCCCTGTGCTCCATACCCTGTCCTTAGACCATTCTGGGTTCTAAGGGGGAGTTTGGCTTTCACCTCCATTTAGCTTCCCTTCCTTTTTCATCAGCAGACTTCCAGGTAATTTCAGACTTCCAGAAAATTGTTAAAGTTTCCAATTTCTTTATGTACACCTACAATTCTCTTCATTATTATCAGTTTATTCAGATCTTATTTAATAGAACATTTGTGCAGTTTTGAACTAGTATCGAGGAGCTACTTTTGGGTGATAACTTTCCACTGCCAATCCCAGGCTAGCTTTTTAGCATCCTGCCTCTATAATTCTTTTTCTGTTAAACTCACCTGTAACACCTGTATTCTTATTGGTAGCATTCACAGAGCTGGATTTTTGGTTTCAAACTTGGCTCTGAGATGTGATGCATTGCTTAGGGGAGCTACTTAAAATTTGTTCTTGAGCCAGGACACAACCAAGATTATTACTATTGTCTACTTTATGGAGTAATTGGAGAACAATTTTATGCATTTCGACTGCCATAGCAGTTTTAAAAGTCTTCTGATGTTAAAATAACCTTCTCCATCATAAAAACCCTAAGCAGACACAGGAGAATGCCAGCAGGCAGAGGTAAAATGAGGACCTTCCAATGTTCCATCAGCACATCTTGAAAAATCTTCATCATTCTCACTGGCAAGTGATTCCTGACCAACATCCAGAAGGCTAGGCTAATGGGCCAGCAAGGAAGAAAAACTTTAATAGAGCTTTCTAAAACCTGCCCCTTAGTATAATTTCATCCTCAGTGTTGATTTCATTATGATTTTGTTTTCATGATTCTATTGACTAAACAAGAACTTGATGAATTACTGCATAATCAACTCTCCAGGAAGCAGTGGGATGCATATTCTGGGCTTTCTCAGGCAGGTGGGACGTGTTTTCACTCCATCTGGTTGACAGAAGAAAGGTGACTCTAAGCGAAGAATTTTTCCTGCTATATTTTTACATATATGACGTATAAAGGAAAAAATAAAAGATTGTATTACAAATATCTCCAATTTTTATTAGTGACTTTTTAAATGTTTATGGACAATGGATTAAAGAAAAGGTACAAACTTTAAATGTTCCTTTATGTGTTTCCAAGGGTTGGATTAAATAAATGAATCATTTCCATCTAGGCCTGGGTTCTTTGTCTGGCAAAGACAACAAAGGATTATTGTGGGAGGGTTTGGTTATCGTCCTTGTTATTCATCTCAGGAAATTAAAGAGCCGAAATGCACTGACTCCTTTACTATTCCATGAAGACACCAACATTGTATGTATATTTAAAATTTTTGTAATTAAAAATTTTCAGCATGAGTCTAAGAAAAGAATAAGTTTTATAAGTTCATTGCTGCTTATTAAATAGTTCTCTTTTTAAGCAGTGCACAAGGCGTACACCAGGTGCTCTGTGAGTGGAAATTTCTTTTCCTTCCACGTCTTCTTCATGATTGGATACCTCAGTACATTAGAGATCCCTGAATGATCAATCTGTTTCCACACAGATTTCAGCTGTGATAGAAGCTAATTTTTATTCATTCACCCTTCCAGTTGGTCTTCTATTAACCGGCTGTGCCTGGTATGGTTTTCTTAACCAGACTTGCTATACAGTAGTTATATAGGCTTCAAACTAAAGATGTACATATTTTTGAAAACACAATAGAATGATATGCTGTGGGGTTTTTTTCCTAGTAAATTTTCAGAGCAATGCCAAATATATTGGGGCTTTTGTGACCACTGTGGTTTGTTGGATTTGGGCATTAGGAAACATGGCGTTTAGCCCAATGTCCTGTATTCTGACCGATAATGGGTTCAGTAGTTAGATTCCCTTCCCTCTAAATATATATTACTATACACACCATCTCGGCCTTCCCTGGAATGCTTCTTTATGTCCCTATTAGCTTTAGAGTATTTCCTTTCCTGCCCTCATCAACTTGATATTTCCGGGTCCGGAAGTGTTCATGGTGATTACACGCAGCCCGAAATGTTCCATCGGACCACTTCGGACGCTGATCCTGAGGCGGCTCCGTTTTATGCTGCTCCTTGTGCTTCTCCTAGCACTGTGCTTTTCTGTTTTAAATTTTTTTTAAAAAAACTTACCCTCGTACCAGTTATCTCTCTCTTTTTTTTTCTTAATATGCGGGGACCGGGAATCAAACTCAGGACCTCGTGCTTGTCAGGCAGGTGCTTATACCGCTGAGCTTTATCACTGGCTCACCTTGTACCACTTATTCACAACAAAAATGACATCTCTTCTGCTCTTTGAATTTATAAGAACCATTATGGGTTGAACCTTTTTGCTGATTTTGGAAAATAGATTTCACCCCTGCCTCCTCACAGGCCTCCCTCCCTGGCCTCTGCTAAAGTTCTGTTTAACTGATTTGTGCAATCACCTGTTTTCTTAGTAGGTTGTATTTACCAAAACCATGTAAACTATTCATTTATCAGTGAGAAGCTAGGGCTAAAAACTGATGAGAATAGAAGTGGAAAATCCCCCACCCCTGTTAATTCAGGAAGAAAGTGCTTGCTTCACCACTTATTTTGTTATTACTCATGTAAATCTGGGAATCTTGGATTGCCACTTAAACCTCCTCCTGACATGAGGCGAAGAAGCAAGACTTGTCCTCTTTCATCAGGATGATATATGTTCTTGTATACCTAATCTATTCATTCTAGTGCACTGGAATGTACTTACACAGCATCAATGCATATCTAATTTAAATTCTAATGTAACTGCATTATAAATCTGCCTTCAATGAAGTTTAATGTTTAATCATGATTATTTATCTATGTACCTTTTGTATTTTATCTTTATGTGAAGCATTTTAAGATTAGAAAGAGTTGTGCACACACATTTGGAATGAAGCATACAACCAGTGATTGATATGTTTTAGAATGACCTAAGTCATGCTCTCAGGCCAAAAGAGCCATAAGTACCTCATGTGGCTTTATAAACAATATTTAAGTGCTCTGTATTGTTAGACCTTATATTATACGTATGCATTAACTGGCATTTTGTTTACTCTGCAGAAGATAAATACATTTCAGCTTTTGAAAGAGAACTTGGGAACATTTGATGATTGAGAACTTTCTCTCTCTCTTTCTCTCTTTTTTTTTTTTTTTTTTTTTTTTTCTTTTGAGACACAGTCTTGCTATGTAGCTCAGTCTGGCCTCAAACTTGCAGCGATCCTCTTGCCTGAGCCTTCAGAGTGCTGGGTTACAGGCACGTCCCACTATGCCTGGCTCGACTGAAAACTTCTTGAGGTAGGGTTACATAAGCAACAATTTTTATTCAGTGAACACTTATTTAGTGTCTGCTGTGTGCAAAGCATTATGGTGGCTAATGAGTTATGAAGATAATTATTATCTTTGATCTTAATCTGTTTACAATCTAGAAAGGAGGAAGAACGAGGCAGAAACGAAGAATTCTACAGAGATGTACATTTCCCTGGAAGCAATGAAAGAGGTATTGTTAATTGCAGTTGCAGGGTCCTTAAAGCCACAAAGCATCTGGATTGAAGCAAATTTGGGCCCCTTTTTAAAAGCAGCCGTCTGTGGCTTGGGAAAGTCGAGAAAGGAGAGTACCACATTTTTCTTGTGTTCTCTCAACAAACTTACTTCTATTCTTGTTTCTATCTTTAGTTTCTTGCTGTGAACAATTAGTTCTAAAGAAATAATTTCGTACATCAGAAATTCTTTGTAAAACTGGACACAAGATGTGGAAGATAAAATGGGTCTTAAAATTTTTGTACTTTGTGGCCAAGCCAATGAATGCCTTTGCTAGTCTGCCAAGAGCACATCATAATATTTTTTTAAAAGAATTCTTGAAATAAACATGAGAGTAATTAAATTAAAATCCATGAGAAGGGCCGGTGAGATGGCTCAGCGGCGTAAGCGCCTGCCTTGCAAGCGCAAGGGCCCGAGTTCGACTCCCGGATCCCACATACGAAAAAGGGGCCGGTGATATCGCTCAGCGGCACGGGCGCCTGTTGGTGCGCGAGGTCCTGAGGTCGACTCCCCGGTACCCACAAAAAAAAAAAAAGAAACAGGGCCGGTGAGATGGCTCAGCGGTTTAAGCGCCTGCCTTGCAAGCGCGAGGGCCCGAGTTCGACTCCCGGAACCCACATACAAAAAAGGGGCCGGTGATATCGCTCAGCGGCACGGGCGCCTGCTGGCGCGTGAGGTCCTGAGGTCGACCCCCCGGTACCCACAAAAAAAAAAAAAAATCCATGATTTTGGGAAAGAGTTTAGATTTCTAATGAGTTCACAAGTTGAGCACACATCCATTTGATGTGAAGTGACAAAGAGGAGAAGAACTTGGGCATGTTCTTGGGACGAAAATCTCAACGATGGTGACGTTTTGCTCAAGGTACAAAAGAAGACAAAACCAAATAAGCTTGAAGACCTGTTGTGACATTTTAGCTTAACTGTCAATTTGATTGGCTTGGGAGCTACACAGAGGACTGGAAAAGGATGTGTCTGGGTGTGTCTGAGTGTGTCACTGAGACTGTGAACTTGGGATCTATGTCCGATCCCTCATCCCTTCTTTGGTGCTGCTTCCTCGCTCTGGTTCTCAGCTGGAGTGAACTAAGCATTTTTGTTCTGCCACCCCCTACTCGCATTACGTTTCTGCCTGGGAGCCAGTGGACCATGAGCGAATCCCCTGAAACCACGAGACAAATTAAACCAAACCTCCTTTGAATTGTTGGGAGTCAAGTATGGTGTCACAGAGATGGGAAATCTGACTAATATACCTGGGGCGGAAGGACCATGCCAAGGGGAAAGAAGGAGGCAAAATGTTTAAGTGGTTATTTGTGGAGATGCCAGATTTCTCGCTTATGTTCAATATGTCTTACCTATATCGTAACTTTTGCTATTTCAAATATTTCCATTATTAAAATTCAAAGCATTTTAATAAGATTTTTATGGACAGTATTTAATGTTCTTATGTTTGTTCAAACTTTAAAAAAAAAAAAACTTGTTAGTGCCTAAGCTACTTTGAATCCATCTGGCTACTCTGGGCTTGGAAAGCTATGAAGGCTGATGCTGGCCTTATCTGCCCTTTGCAAACAAATGGACATCTGAGGATCAGATGCCTTCCATGTATCATTACCATCAAAGTAGTTACTTCGAGTACAAGACATCAACAAAAGAAATTCCCCCTTACAAAGAAGAAACAAACAGATATTAACACAAATCTTTCTTCTCAATGAACTAAGATAAACCAGGAGTATAAATGAAACAAATTAGCATGTATATTAAAATATTTTTGAAACAACAGAATGTGTAATTTGGGGAACCATCTGACCCTCTCCCCTCTTCCCATTATCTATCTTCCATTTTGTTCCTCATTTTCATATTTGCATATATGTATATTTTGAGTTTCTCATATGAAAGAAATCATGTGATATTTAAGCTTGAGTGTCTGACTTATTTCACTTAACATTATATTCTCAAGTGGTATCCATTTACTTATGAGTTCCTTGTTTACCTTTCTTTATGGCAGAGTAGAACTACGTTGAGTATAAATACCACATTTTCCATGTCCATTCATCTGTAAGTGGACATTATACACTGTTTCCAAGATCTAGCCATGAAAAATTGTGCTGCTATAAACACAGGTATGCATATATCCCTGTAATATTAAATTTTAACCCTTTGGGAAAGATACCCACAAGAAGGATAGCTGGGTCAAATAGAATTTATATTTTTAATTTTTTGAGGACTTACCACAGTGATTTCCATAGTGGTTGTTCTAGTTTAGAGTCCCACCAACAATGTAGAAGGGTTCGTTTTTCCCATCATCTTCACCATCATTTGTTATTCTTAGATTTTTTAATAATAGCCATTCTTTCTATAGTAAGATGGCATCTCAAAGTAGTTTTAATTTGTATTTTTCTAATGGCTAGGAATGTTGAATGGTTTTTCATGTAATTATTGGCCATTTGTACTTCTGAGAAGTATCTATTTGTTTCAGGTGCCTGTTTTTTATTGAGTTTTTTATTTTGGGGAGCTTAATTTTTTTCTTCCTTATGTATTCTAGATGTAAGTCCTCTATCCAAGGAATAGCTGGCAAAATTCTTTTCCCATTTTGTAGTTTGTCTCTTCAGTCTGTTGGTTGTTTCTTTTGCTGTGCAGAAGCTTTTAATTTGATATGGTCTTATTTGTTGATTTTCGGTATTATTTTCTTGTGTCATTGGAGTTGTATTCAAAAAGTCCTTTCCTATGCCTATGTCTTCCACAGTTGTACCTACTTTATATTCCAGCAGATTAACTGTTTCAACAGTTAGATATTTGATCCATTTTGATTTTAATTTAGTACATGGTGAGATGTATGGGCCTAGACTCAACCCTCTGCATGTTGGTATCCAATTTTCCCAGCACCATTTATTAAAGAGGCTATCTTTTCTCCAGTATATGTTTTGTCAAAGATCAAATAGCTATATGTCCCTGGGGTTGTTTCTGCTTCTTCTATTGTGTTCCATTGATCCACCTGCCTGTTTTTGTACCAGTGCCATGCTGTTTTAATCACCATAGCTTTATAGTATAACAAGGATTGTGGTGGATTGTGATGCCACATGTTTTGCTTTTGTTACCATGATTGCTTTTGTATTCTGAGTCCCTTATTGTTGCATATGAATTTTAGGAATGTTTTCTCTAGACTTGTGAGAAATACCATTGGTATTTTTATTGGGATTGTATTAAATCTACATGTCATTTTTGGAAGTATAGTCATTTTGATTATATTGGTTCTATTTATCCAGGAACAAGGGATATCTTTCAATTTCTGATGTCCTCCTCAATTGCCTTTTTCAAAGTGATGTAATTTTCATTGTAGAGGTCTTTCACTTCCCTGGTTAGTTTAAATCCTAAGTTTTTTATTGTTGTTGTTGTTTGTTTTTTTTGTTTTCTTTTCTTTTTTTTTTTTTGATGCTACTGTTAATGGTGTTGTTTTCCTAATTTCTTTTTAACGAGTTCATTATTAGTGTATAGGAATGCCATGAAATTCTTTGTTCATTTTGCATCTTGCTACATTGCTGAATTTGCTTATTAATTCTAGGAGTCTTTTTTTTTTATTTTAAAGAGAAGAAAAAACAAAACAAATCAAAAGAAGAACAAATTTTCAAAACAACATAATAGGAGGGTAACAATGGTTAATACATTACGTATTACTATCTTTAAGTTAGTTATTCAGGACACCAGACATTAGCATTCAATTGTCCAAACATTGGAGTCTTTTGATGGAGTTTTTTTTTGGGTCTTTTAAGTAAAGGATACTGTCATCTGCAAACAATAATATTTTGACTTCATCCTTTCCTGTGTGTATCTCTTCTATTTCTTTCTCTTGTCTGATTGCTCTGGATAATGTTTTGAGGACTGTGTTGAACAGGAGTGGTGATAATGGACATCCTTGTCTTGTTCTTGATTTTAGAGAGAAAAGTCAGTTTTTCCCCATTTAATATGTGTTGGCAGTATGCTGGTCATAAATGACTCTAACAGATTGAGATAAGATCTTTCTGTACCTATTTTCTTCAGGGTTCTTTTTTTTTTTTTTTTTTTTTACATCACTAATAGATGTTGTCAAAGGCCTTTTTTGTATCCATGGAGATGATCATGTGACTTTTGTCCTTGCTTCTGTTTATGTGGTGAATTACATTTATTGATTTGCATATGTTGAACCATCTTTGCATCTCTGAGATGAAGCCTACTTGGTCATGTTGTATGATCTTTTTGATGATTTGTTGCATTCTGTTTGCCAGAATCTTGTTAAGGATTTTTGCATTAATGTTCATTTAAGAGGTTGACCTGATAAGGAAAAGAAAGAAGGGAAAGGGAAAAAAAATTGTATATATATATATAAGATGGTTAAGATAGATACACTACGATTTTTACTTAGTTCATTGAAGAGTAAGGTTTGTGCCAATAATGTTTGGATAATTAAATGCTAATGTCTGGTGTCCTGAATAACTAACTTAAAGATAGTAATACGCAATGTATTAACCATACTTACCCTCCTATTATGTTGTTTTGAAAATTTGTTCTTCTTTTGATTTGTTTTGTTTTTTCTTCTCTTTAAAATAAAATTAAAAAAAAAAAAAAAAAAAAAAAGAGGTTGACCTGTAGTTCTCTTTTTGGTTGGATCATTTTCTGGTTTAAGGATCAGAATAATGTTAGCTTCTGAGAATGATTTTGGAAGCATTCCTTCCTTATAGACTTCGTGAAAGAGTTTGAGGAATATTGGTGTTAGATCCCTGAAGTTCTTGTAGAATTTGGCTATGAGTCTATTAGGTCCTGGGCTTTTCTTAGTGGGTAGTGTTTTGATTACTGCTTAAATTTCATTGCCTGTTATTGGATTGTTCAAGATTTTTAAGTCTTCTTTGTTTGGTTCTGATATTTCATATGTACCTAGGAATCTCTCAGTTTCTCCTGAGTTCTCCAATTTTTTGGCATATATATTTGTGAAATAGTTGCTAATAATTTTCTGGATTTGGTGGTGTTGTTTGTGATTTTGCCCTTTCCATTTCTAATCACACCGATTTGTGTTTTTCTTTCCATTCTCTTGATAATATTGTCAGCCAAATGTTGAGAGAACCCTTCTATAAGTCTCTGCAGGATATTCTCTGTGTATAACTACCTTATTGTTTTCTACTTTACTTCAAAAACAGTAGATGTTATTATCTTCTTCTTAGATCATTTCACTTTGTATAAGTCAGTGAAATTAACTAATTACCGGTATTATCCTTCTCTGTGGTGTCACAGACATGCCTCCAAACAAGAAGTTCTGATGACTTTATTTCTTAATTTATCTTCCTTTTCTGTGGGATAATAGACCTTCTATTTTGTGTAATATCAATTGTTTCTTATATTTTGTTTGCTTACTAGCTCTGGAAGAGTGGAAGTTACTGTCACACTCACTGAAAAAAGCAGAAATTTTCTAGTTAGTTTTTTTTTTTTTCTTTTTTTTTTTTGTGGGTACCGGGGGGTCGACCTCAGGACCTCGGGCGCCTGTGCGCCTGTGCCGCTGAGCGATATCACCGGCCCCTTTTTCGTATGTGGGTTCCGGGAGTCAAACTCGGGCCCTCGTGCTTGCCGGGCAGGCGCTTAAGCCATTGAGCCATCTCACCGGCCCTCTAGTTAGTTTTTATAATTTTAATTTATCAGCTTATTCTCTATTTTTTTTTTCATTAAAACCATAGTTTCCTTTGATTAATTAAAAACACTTTCCTTTAGTTTTTTGAACATATTCATAACACTTGTATTAAAGTTTTTGCTAAACTTACTATCCTCGCATTTTAGGATTGCTTTCCCTTGATTATTTTCTTTATGTATAACAATATCTTTGAATGAATAGTATTTTTCATATTTAGTACTTATTGTTAAAACATTGTAGCAACTCTGGATTGTTTTTTTTTTTTTTTTTCCTTTAACATGCACTAGGTTAAATTGATAATGTTATTTCTTGCACAATTGAGGTTCTGTTCAGAAAGTCCTTGCCTGTACATATGACTTTAAGAGTTGTACCTATTTTATCTTCCAGTAGGATCATTTTTTCTGTTTTTGTATTTAGAGCTTTAATTCATTTTAATATTAGGTTAGTACATGGTGAGAGATACGGATGCAGGTTTAGTCTTCTGCTTGAGGACTGCTAGTTTTCCCAGCACCATTTGATAAAGAGGCTACCTATCCTCCAGTGTATGTTTTTGGTCCTTTCATCAAAGATCAAATAGCTGAATGTGCCTGAGGTTGTTTCTGCATCCTGTATTTGTTCCATTGATCCATATGTCTGTTTTTGTGCCAGTATCACGCTGTTTCTATTACTATAGCTTTGTAATGTAACTTGTAATCTTGCACTATGATGCCTCCTGTTTTGCTCTTATTGCCCAGGATTGCTTTTGCTATTCTAGGTCTCTTGTCATTCCATATGAATTTTTGGACTGTTTTCTCTATTTCTTTTTTTTTTTTTTTTTTTTTTTTGGGTACCGGGGGGTCGACCTCAGGACCTCGTGTGCCAACAGGCACCCGTGCCACTGAGCGATATCACCGGCCCCTTTTTCGTATGTGGGATCCGGGAATCGAACTTGGGCCCTTGCGCTTGCAAGGCAGGCGCTTACACTGCTGAGCCATCTCACCGGCCCCTGTTTTCTCTATTTCTATCAGGAATGCTATTGATATTTTGATTGAGATTGCTTTAAATCTATGCTTCAGTTTTGGAAGTATGGCCATTTTGACAATATTGGTTCTGTCTATCCAAGGTAAGTGGATATCTTTCTATCTGCTGTCCTTTTTAATTTCCTTTTTCAGATAATTGAGTTTTTGTTGCAGACATCTTTCATTTCCTTGGTTAGGTTAATTACTAGGTATTTAATTTTTCTTGAATCTGTTGAGAATGATACTGTTTTCTTAGTTTTTCCACTGCAGGTTTCATTATTGGTGTACAGAAATGCTATTGATTTTTGTGTTATGTATCTTGCTACATTGCTGAATTTGGTTGTTAATTCTTTGAGTATTCTGATGGAATTTTTTGCATCTTCCATGTAAAGGATCATGTCATCTGCAAATAGTGATAATTTGACTTATTTCCTTATAAAGTACATATCCCTTTTATTTCTTTCTCTTGCTTGGTTACTAACATTTTGAGTACTATATTGAACAGGAGTGGTAATAGTGAACACGTTTGTTTTGTTTCTGATTTTAGAGGGAAAGCTATCAGCTTTTCCTCATTTAATATGATGTTGGTCAGTGGTTTGTCATAGTGGCTTTTATCAGATTGAGATAAGGTCCTTCTCTACCTATTTTCCTCTGTTTTTTTAAAATCATGACTGGATACTGGATTTTGTCAAAGGACTTTTCTGTATATGTCGACATGATCATAGCACATTGAAACTTAAAATCAATCATAACAGAAGCCACAGAAATTTTACAAGCATCTGGTAATGAAGTAACACACCCCTGAGCAATTAATGGTTCACAGAAGAAATCAAAGAAGAACTTAAATGATATCTAGACGTAAGGATAATGCCAGTACAACATAGCAGGACCTTTGGGATACAATAAAAGCAGCACTGAGAGAAGGATATTTCTGTGAATGCCCACGTTAGAAAACCTAATGATTCACCTCAAGATCTAGAGAAACAAGAATAGTCCAAGCCCAAACCTAGTACTAGAAAGGAAATCATAAAGATCAGATTGAAAATTAACAAAATTGAGTTTAAAATTAACACAAGGAACCAATGAGTCCAAAAGTTGGTTCTTTGAAAGAATAAACAAAATAGAAAGATCTTTAGCCAAACTTAGCAAAGAAGGAAAGAGAAGACCCACATCAATGCAATTAGAAATAAAAAAGCCAAATCACAATTGACACCACCAAAATCCAGAACATCATTAGTAACTACTATAATAATTGTACTCCAACAAATTAGAGAATCTGAAGAAATGGATGGATTCTTAGACACATATGAATTACCAAAACTGAACCAAGAAGACTTTAAAACTCTGAAAAATCTAATAACAGGCAATAAAATTGAAGCAATAATAAAAATCCTATCAACTAAGAAATGCCCAAGATCTGATGGATTATCTGTTGAATTCTATGACTTTGGGTGAACTATATATAACAGCAGTAGTCCTAAAGCTCCTTAATGAAATTGAAAGGGAAGGAGTACTTCCATACTCATTCCTGGATGCTAGCATTACCCTGCTTCCAAACTAAACAAGGAACCACAGAAAAAGAAAACTACAGGCCTACCTCTTTAATAAACATAGATGTAAAAGTCCTCAACAAGATGCTGGCAAACAGAATGCAACAAATCATCAAAAGGATCATACTAAGCCATGACTAAGTAGGCTTCATCCCAGAGATTCCAGGATTGTTCAACATAAGCAAATCGATAAATGTAATACGTTACATAAATAAAAGCAAGGACATCCATACTTTCAGCAAATTCCTGGAATAGGTCATGGTTCAATCTTTATGAAATTCACAGCTTTGATGATGATTTGCACAATATCCATGTTTGAAGCTTCTATGCATAAATTTACTTGAAGTACGATGCAGTAATATTTTGTCAAACATGAAGCAATGACAGCAATCTCATTGTTTTGCTTTGATTTTATAAGTCCCCCTCATTTTCCTACCATCACTGGGGCACCGTCATTAGCTATACTCGATGTGCTGACAAACATTAAATAAAATTGTTTTAATGTTGTTTTTACTGCTTTACAGAAATCAAGAAATTCAGTAGTGTCTTTTAATGGTATCAAAGAAGTCATTTCTGAAGTGATATTGTTTTTGTTATCACTACCTCTATTAAAGATGATCAGGGGCCGGTGAGATGGCTCAGCGGTGTAAGCGCCTGCCTTGCAAGCGCGAGGGCCCGAGTTCGACTCCCGGATCCCACATACGAAAAAGGGGCCGGTGATATCGCTCAGTGGCACGGGTGCCTGTTGGCGCGCGAGGTCCTGAGGTCGATCCCCCGGTACCCACAAAAAAAATAAAATAAAATAAAGATGATCAATTAAACTATATCTATAGCATCATTACTTTCATCTATTACCAAAACACACTGTTTAAAATTAAAGAACTAGGAAAACATATCAAGAAGTGTTTACTTTCCAAATATTTCATTGCGTATTTTCCTATTTCTTCAATTCATCTGGCTACAGTATGGTGAGACAAACTGATTTTGGAAAAATCTGTTTTTGTTTATGAGGACAAATTATATCTGTCACACTTTCCATGCTTTGCTTGCTTAATAAAGTTACCATCAGTAAATGGTTATTTTTTTTTTGCAATTGTATTTCCTACCACATAACTAGCATTTATAAGTTTGAGTTATATTTTTAAAAATTTTTTTACTTGAGATGATAGCTTTAGTATTTTGTCTTTATGAAACATTTTTCATATGTATTGAAGTTTGCAGCATATTTTTGCATATAACATCTTTTCAAATTGTAATCTTTGAAGACTAACCTCATTTCCCTACAAATTAAACACAGTGACTTATTGTCACAACAAAAATGTATTCATTTGTCTGTTTCTCATTGAACACTTCCTTCATCTACAGTTTTTCTTTCTGGGCTTTCTGTTTACTTTTACAGTGATGTTGAAGTCATTCTGGAATACAAAAACTAAAAAATATGCAACCATTTGTTTTTCTAGTATTAGTGATATTGTATATGTAATTATAACACTCTCATGGGCAAAAAAAGCCCTATTTTGATACATTTTGTACTTCCTATACCACAGCTGCTAAATCTATGTTAACAATTATATTTTATTTATTTTTTATTTTATTTTTTTTTGTGGGTACCGGGGGTCGACCTCAGGACCTCGCATTCCAGCAGGCGCCCGTGCCACTGAGCGATATCACCGGCCCTTTTTTTTCGCATATGGGTACCGGGAGTCAAACTTGGCCCTTGCACATGCCAGGCAGGCGCTTACGCCACTGAGCCATCTCACCGGCCCCAACAATTATATTTTAACACGTTAAATTATTTTATGAGGTAACAGAAGTCTGAGATTCATAATTAAAAAGGAAAATTTAAATGTCTGTGGTAATAAAACCAAGCATTTGTCTTCAGAGGCACGCACACATGTAGGTAGTTGAGATACTGTTATTGGCAATTGACGTGATATATTCACTAAGTCACACAAATGTATTTAGAGTTAGAACTGCACACCCCACCCCAGCATGCACACAGTGTTCTGTTGTCACCTGTGCAGTCTGTGCTCAAGCACTGCACAATGAAGTCATGAAAAATATTGCTAAAAGTCACACAATAATGTTAACAGTTTAAAGGGTTTTTGGGGGCACATTGCTGGCTGTGCAGGGCCTTGTACAGACTTCAGGCCATGGGTTGGATACTCTTCTGCTAGAGTAAGAGCCTATATAACATAGCTATGCCTTAGTTTAATGCGATTTCATTTATTCTCTTAGAAAGAACCTTGTTTTATTTCCAGAATGTCTTTTAAATTAGGCTGTGAGGGCCGGTGATATCGCTCAGCGGCATGGGCTTCTGCTGGCGCGTGAGGTCCTGAGTTCGACCTCCGGTACCCACTAAATAAATAAATAAATAAATAAATAAATAAATTAGGCTATGATTTTTTTTCTAAAATGGGTAAGAGGTTTAGGATTTCCCTGAAGTCCACTTAAGATTTAGTTCTAGGTTCCTACATGAAGTTTTGCAATTGCTTGATTATAAAACAAAAGATGCAAAAGTGCTCTTAAAGATACTACTCAGCCAGTAGATTTTTTAGATTCCTTTTTATTTGTAGTCATAATAAATAAATATCAAAGATTTAATTAAAAAAATCAATTTCCTGGCTCAATCTTACCGTGATCAGGTATGCAGATCAAACTCTACTCCTTCTTTATGTATAGTACTCATAAAGTTAAACTGAGGTTAACTACTTACAATTTCCTCAGAAATATGTTGGCTTTAACCAGATATTAAAGTACTTTTACCAGATAGCCAGTCTTCTAGCTTCTGATCTGGAAACCCAACATTTCATTCTCCACATTGCAGCTACAAAGAATATGACAGCATTTTAAAAATGCAAATCTCATCACGTGGAGTGTGAAATTCTCTTCTGTGTTAAGTACTGAAAATTCTTTATAGATGCAGAAGTGAGGGACAGAGAAAAAAGAAATATCCTTTAAATAAAACTCTGAGCAGATGGGGTATTCGCTTCTTTTCTAAACCATCCATTCCTGAGTTTGCAGACTACTCTTCACAAGCTTTTTGTGTTCCTTGACATAGTGAGTTTTTTCCACATTTCCAGTCCCACTGCAAACCATCTTGCCCCAATTTTATTTTCTCAAAGTTTTTCATATCGATTGTCTCTTTCTGATAAACAACTTCCTGGATGTTTTATCTGGCTTTGTGTTTTCTTTTATCTGGGATACTGTTTTTGGAATGCCTCTTCTTTTCTAATTGTACCCAAGTAACTGTCTGAATGTATCTTTCTACTACATTTGGGGTAGGTTTCTAGAACTAGGTTCCTCCAAAGTCCACAACTACAAAATTATTTTTCTGTATAATATGGTAGAAAACAAAAAGAAATTAAAACACAACCAACTAGGCTATGAGGCATATTTTTCCCTACGCCTTCAACATTTCTTGAATATTTATGTTTTGATTAACATGGGAAGTTTGGGAGGTTGTGTTTACCATAACAAGAAATAAGACTGCTTCTGTTTCTAGAGTACTTACAGTGTTGGAGGACACAGACCACTACACTAGTGAGAGAAGTTCTATGATTAGCAAGTACAGGGCAGCATTGAAGATTCCAGTGGAAACCCCTGTCTCAACCTACCAGAGGAAGTTTCTTGGGTGAATAGCTGAAGAGTAAGTAGGGATTATCAAGAAAGGAGTTAGGGTGGTGTGGGGAAATGTGTTCAGGAAATCAAATAGACACTTTAGAATCTAGAAGGAGGGAACTCTATACCATTCTCTTAGACTGGAGCTGTGAAGAGAACCAGCAGGAAAGGTAAATGGTCTGGTCCATAATGGGCCTTTTGAGACCTGTGAAAGAGTTTGGATTTTATCCTAATGTAGTGGTTCCTAAAATTTAATATGCATTCAAGTGAACTGAGAATCTTTCTACAATGTAGATTAGAGTCTAATTCAAGATGGATTCACTGCCGAATTCTACAAGAAATTTAGAGAAGACCTAATGCCCCTACTTCTCAAACTTTTCAATGAAATTGAAAGGGAAGCAATACTCCCAAATTCATTCCTGGAAGCAAGCATTACCCTGATACCAAAACCAGAGAAGGACCCAACTAAGAAAGAGAACTACAGGCCAATCTCCCTAATGAACATAGATGCAAAAATCCTTAATAAGATACTGGCAAACAGAATCCAACAAATCATCAAGAAGATTATACACCATGACCAAGTTGGATTCATCCCAGGGATGCAGGGATGGTTCAACATACGTAAATCAATAAATGTAATACACCATATTAACAGAACCAAAGACAAAAATCACATGATCATCTCAATAGATGCAGAAAAAGCTTTTGACAAAGTCCAGCACCTTTTTATGATAAAAACCCTACAGAAAATTGGAATAGAGGGTCTTTATCTCAATCTGGTAAAAGCTATCTATGACAAACCAACAGCCAATATCATACTAAATGGCCAAAAACTGAAAGCCTTCCCTCTAAAATCAGGAACAAGACAAGGATGTCCAATGTCCCCACTCTTATTCAACATAGTTCTGGAAACTTTAGCCAGAGCAATTAGACAAGAGAAAGAAATAAAAGGAATAATGATTGGAAAGGAAGAAGTTAAATTATCATTATTTGCAGATGACATGATACTCTACACAGAAGACCCCAAAAACTCCACTAAAAAACTGCTAGATTTAATAAGCACATTCAGTAGTGTAGCTGGATACAAAGTCAATACTCAAAAGTCAATAGCCTTCCTGTACACAAATAACAAACTTACTGAAAGAGAAATTAGGGAAACAATACCTTTCACAATAACATCCAAAAAAATGAAATACCTAGGAATCAACCTCACAAAGGATGTAAAAGACCTCTATACTGAAAACTACAGTACTCTGAAAAAGGAGATTGAAGAGGATATCAGAAAATGGAAAGATATCCCTTGCTCCTGGATAGGAAGAACCAATATAGTGAAAATGGCCATACTTCCAAAATTGTTATACAGATTTAATGCAATTCCAATCAAAATTCCAACAGCATATCTCACAGAATTAGAGAAAACAATCCTAAAATTCATTTGGAATCAGAAGAGACCTAGAATAGCAAAGGCAATTCTGGGCAACAAAGGCAAGGCAGGGGGCATCACAATCCCCGACTTGAAATTATACTATAAAGCTACTGTGATAAAAACAGTGTGGTACTGGCAAAAAAACAGACCTGAAGATCAATGGAACAGATTAGAAGAGGCTGAAACAACCCCAGATATACCAAGCCACCTTATCTTTGACAAAGGTGCCAAACACATTCGCTGGAAGAAAGATAGCCTCTTTAATAAATGGTGCTGGAAAAACTGGCTCTACACATGCCGAAGATTAAAACTAGACCCATATCTTTCACCATGCACTAAACTAAATTCAAAATGGATCAGAGATCTAAATATTAAAACAGAAACATTAAATCTGCTGGAAGGTAGGATAGGTAAAACCCTTGGAGACATTGGTGTAGGCAAAGACTTTATGAATAAAAACTCAACCGCACGGGAACTATCCCAAAGAATCAATAACTGGGATCTCATCTTATTAAAAAGCTTTTGCACAGCAAGAGAAACCACCAACAGCGTGAAGAGACAACCCACAATGTGGGGAAAAATGTTTGCCAGCTGTTCCTCAGACAAAGGATTAGTATCGAGAACATATAAAGAACTCAAAAAAATCAGACCTCCCAAATTTAAAGACCCACTCCAAAAATGGGCATCTGAGATGAATACACATTTCTCAGATGAAGAAATACTAATGGCAAATAAATATACAAAAAAATGTGCAACATCACTAGTCATTCGAGAGATGCAAATTAAAACAACACTGAGATACCATCTCACCCCAGAAAGAATGGCTACTATAAAGAAATCAACTAATAACAAATGCTGGAGGGGCTGTGGGGAAAAAGGAACCCTTCTTCACTGTTGCTGGGAGTGTCGACTGGTACAGCAACTGTGGAAGTCAGTGTGGAGATTCCTCAAAAACCTAGGGTTGGAGGTCCCATTTGACCCAGCTACTCCCCTTCTGGGCATCTTCCCAGAAGAATTAAAAACATCGTACCACAGCGATATATGTGCACCCATGTTTATAGCAGCACAATTTGTAATAGCCAGATCTTGGAAACAACCCAAATGCCCATCAACTGAGGAATGGATAGGAAAGATGTGGTATTTTTATACAATGGAGTACTATTCAGCCATAAAGAAGGATAAACTGGAGACTTTTATAGGTAAATGGATGCAACTCGAGAAAATACTCATAAGTGAAATAAACCAGAAGCACATGTGTAAGCATCATATTGTCTCTCTAGTATGAGAAACTGAAAGAGTAAATAAGATCCAAAATGTACAATAGACATGGTGAATCAAAAAGAAACTGGTCAATAGGAAAGAGAGACTGGAATAGGGAAAAGAAAGAAGGGAAAGGGAAAAAAAATTGTATATATATATAAGATGGTTAAGATAGATACACTACCAATTTTACTTAGTTCATTGAAGAGTAAGGTTTGTGCCAATAATGTTTGGACAATTGAATGCTAATGTCTGGTATCGTGAATAACTAACTTAAAGATAGTAATACGTAATGTATTAACCATTGTTACCCTCCTATTATGTTGCTTTGAAAATTTGTTCTTCTTTTGATTTGTTTTGTTTTTTCTTCTCTTTAAAATAAAAAAAAATGAAAAAAAAAAAGAGTCTAATTCAAAAGGCTGGGAATGGAGCTTGGTATTCTGTATTTCTAATAAGGTCCTGGATGACACTGACACTGCCCATATATGCACAATACAGCATGCTCTCTTCTCCATTGGGTTTGACATGATCCAACTAGGGATTTGTTCCTATCCAGATGGAGAGCTATTTCATGTTCTAGTTGAACATAGACAGATTTCTAAGTAGATTACACATGGTTTCCCCTTAGGATAAGGCAGTTCAGGGGAGTTTTTCGGTCAGAAAAATGACCAGTTTACCTGTTCTTGGGAGGCTATCATTTCTGGCTATGTTATTCTACCATAGCTCACATTCTACCTAGACAAGAGGTCATCTAGAAATATATACAATAGTCACCAATAGTGCAACCTGTGAAAGGATGAGAGGGAAAAATTTTAATGACAGATGAAGGCATGCCTATGCATAATTTTTCTTCAATATTTACTGGCAAAGTCAATTCTTGCTTTGCTACTTCAGACACAAGAAACCCACTCCTGTACAATCTGCCTATTTACCACATTGAAGATATAGCTGTCCATGTGAAAGTAGGTGCTGGTAAGACTGAGATCAAGGGATGAGGTGAGGTATTCACAGAGATTCTGTACTTATATCCTTTATTTTACTGAGCAGCGGGTGGTTTCACTCACTGTGAGAATCTCATATGCTACATTAGCAGCACTGTTTTCCAAGTTAATGACGGGATACAGAGTAAGTCCGTAAGGCAACCAATGGCTTCATTTCCTTTTTTGTAGGTCAGCTTGTTCTCAGCTGCCCTCTATTCCCTTCTGACAGTGCTCATTTACATGCCCAATAATTTCCAAGTAAGGCTAATCATTCTTTGGTTTTTCTCCTGATTGTGGGGAAATGGAGTTCAACATCTGGAGGTTGTTAACTACTGGAATTATAGCCAGGAGTTCTTAGAGTTTCTTCTGGTTGTTATTTTTTCTGCTCTGACTCAGTTAGACTCAAAATGGGCAAAGGATTTTGACAAAATATCAACCTTAAAAACATTTTAATTCTTGCTTTCCTAACCTATTGAAAGTTTTTTTCTCCCTTTATTGTCAATGGAATAAGACAAGATTTTCCAATTATTTCATCTGTGGAAATTCAGTTATCACTTATGACTTTGTTTTCCATAGATCAATTTTATGACAATCCAAAAAAAATTTTCATTTGGAAAGGAGTATTTCCACCATGCGAGGTTCTTAGACTATATCTACTAATTGTGTCCCAATGCAGTCCCTTTTCTCTCATGAAGAACTGGGTTGTAGAAGAGTTCTATGACCTAATGCACAAAGCTGACAGGGCAGCACCTGGACAAATCAGAATGTTTAAGACAAAAACCCTTGTGCTCACTTTGGCAGCACACATACTAAGACAAAAACCAAGAAATGTACATTTTTAAAGTATCTCTCTACTTACACAATTCTTGTGTTTCATAAAATTTGGGTACTGACTTACAGTATAGGCGGACATTAAATTTGCTATCATAAGGTATATTTAAAAATTAGTAAAACATTCTCCCAATTAAACACATTCTAGAAAGTACACGAAGTTCTCAAGACAAGAAATAACTGTCTGTACACTTAACCTTGCAGGACTCACTGGCTGCTTAATTAAGATGTGCCTAAGCAGATGTGAGAAGCACAGTAAGAGAATAATTAGAAAATATAGTATGTAAATATAGTTTTAGTGATAAATTGTATTGGTAATACATTTACTTATTTGGTTTTTTACTATTTTAGCAACTGCTGTAATGTGAATTATTGGAAAACTTACCAGCAGGTGGTAGCACTGTTTAGCGAATATACCTCCATATCACAAAGGAAGCAATTGCGAATGAGTTACTGGCCATGAAAGCAGTAATTTTCAAATTTCAGAACATTGGATTGGAATTCAGAAAGATTGACTCCTGGTCCCAAACGCATTATATATTTGCCCCATCATTTTGGAAAATAGTTTAATCTCATAGTATTTAGATACTACTATAAGTAAAATCGGAATAATAACTACCCCAGCTTGTTTGGTTTGAGGGTAGAAAGAAAAACTGGTTGTGGAAATGATTTTGGGAAGGGTGGAGTGCTATGTTAAGTGTGAGCTATTATCATCAACTCTCTTTTTGTTTATTTCTTATTATCCAGGCATACATTTCAAGATATGCTCCCATTAGGAATGGTAGCGATCATCCTCTTGGACCTGAAAAGAATGGCACTGGTAAATGCCAAATGGTTTCCCACTGCCTATGCCTTTAACAATTTTTTTTTTTTTTTTGTGGGTACCGGGGCTGACCTCAGGACCTCGTGCACCAGCAGGCGCCTGTGCCGCTGAGTGATATCACCAGCCCTTTTTTCGTATGTGGGTTCCAGGAGTCGAGCTCAGGCCCTCGTGCTTGCTAGGCAGGCGCTTACACCACTGAGCCATCTCACTGGCCCCAGCCTTTAACAGTTTTTGATTAGTGTTTAATTGCTTCCTTCCCATGTCCTGGGAGATGCCAAAACTCTGTATTCATTAGCTCTGATGAAAAGTAGTTCCAAGGTCTGAATTATTTTTCTTATAGAACCATTGCCTTACCTGTGCATATTTATTAACTACAGAGAGATAGACTAAGAAAACCCAAAGATGTCTTCAAGATATTTTTTATAAAAGTAAATAACAACTATATGCATTGTCATGTTTAAAGTATAAGGATCATACTGAGTTGTAAGTTTACTTTTATTGAATACTTGCTTGTTACAGAGACATGGACAACTACTACTAATTTAAAAATACAGACTCTAGAGCTCCTAAAACTGAAGAAATATTTATTTTTTCTCATTCATTAAACTTTTTACCATGTTCAATGTACAAGTCACTTTACTTGGTGTTGGAAATACATATCCTATAGGTATAAGATACATATAATTATTAAAGCTGTGATTTTTAGTTATCTATAAAGAACACAAAACAGATATTGTACATAAGGCCAGGGAAGGAAACTAGAGAGGGAATGCACAACTATGTGACTATTGGTTTTAAAAAATACATGAGAGAGGTAAGATATGATGTGTGGATATATAGAAAAGAAAGGAGAAATGGCACCAGGGGAGGTTGTTATTTGATGTGAAACCAGTAGGGTATGCTAGCTATGATTATAGGCTTTGGAGCAGAATGCCTGGAAAAAATAATAACTACCACTCAAAAATTGCAGTCTTTCACAAGCTAATTTGTTTTTTTTTTGGGGGGGTTCCTGATCTATTTTTTAGGATTGTTTTGATAATTAATGTAAAAATCAGTGCATAATAAACTCTTAAGTAGGGAAAAGCAAACAAATTATCTGGAGGTATAAGACATATATAAAAAGGCAGTTGTTTTAAGGCACTAAATGTTGGACTCTGAAGATTGGATTTATTATAGCAGCGTTGTGGTTTAACTCTAAAATATCCCCTTAAAGACTTATGTATTGAAGGGCTGGTCTCCAAAAGCAGCAATGTTCAGAGGTGGGGCTTTGGGGAAATAATTGAACCATAAAAGCTCTGACTCTATCAAAATCCATTGGTTGATTCATAGTTTAATGGCATTATAGAGCAATGGCAAAAATATCTGGATGGGGGCCCAGTGGGAGGAAGTAGGTCACTGGGGGGAATCTTCAGGAGGGTACATTTTCCATCCTTTTACTTGCTCTCTTGTTTCCTGACTGCCATAAGGAGAGCATCTTTGCTTTGCCACGCCCCCCCAACCGTAATCTCTGCCTCACCATAGTCCCAGAAACCATGGAGCCAAGCAACCATGGACCGAAACCCCTGAAACTGTGAGCCAAAATCAATATTTCCTCTGTAAAGTTGATTTATGTCAGGCATTTTGTCACAGCAGTAGAAAGCTGAATAGGAAGTACGCAAGTGTGAAATGAGAAGTACACAGAAAGAAATGTTAGTGAAAAGATTTTTTAAAGCTGTTATAGCAGCTGTGTAGAGGATATTTTAGAACACAGTGAATGGAGGCATGAGAAGGAAAGTCATCTCAAGAATACAGACAGCAGGTGATGTGAGCTTAGGTCTGGGTAAGGGATTTGGAAAAACTTGGTGATGAGCTGGATATAAAAGAAGAAGGAGAAAGGATTAAAAAGTTATTCCAATGGCATGAACCTGGGGGACAAAGAGGATAGTTGTATTTTTGTCAAAAATAAAGTATTTTTATACGTCTGAGGAAAGCAAATACACTTATTCTTATGGGAAAGCACTAGTAAAAAGATAAAAAGCATCAGGCAGAAGGGTCCAAGATCAAGGCAGGACATTTCCGTTGGGAATAATCCACTGCCTTTCAAAGTGCTCATTAGAACCAGATGTTAAAATGTGGTTGAAGGTAGTAGGGAAATCAGAAAAAAGAAAACTCACATAAACACATTCCAAGAAACAATGTCTTTGGGGCCGATAGAACAGTTGAGAAGGTGATAAATGTGCACATTTCACAGCAAGCCAAATTCAGTTGATGTGAAATTGAGTGAGCAACTTCCTCTTTCTCTGCATGGTTTTTCCCACGTCCTTGAAGTCCCATTCTCCTTTAGTAAATGTCAGGAAGTTCAGTCGAATGTTATTTCCTGATGCTAACATATAACTAATTTAGTATCTGGCTGAGACATGTGTAGTAATGTCAAAAGCAGATACCTCAAAGTCTATTAAATTAGGTGTGCCATGTAAAGAGGACTGTTTCTCCAGAACAATTTGACCACCCATAAAAAATGCAAAGTAATGGAACAATAAAATCTTTCACAGAGCCTCTCAGAAGACTTCCTTGAGATCCTAGTCCCTCAAATATGTTAGGCAACTATTTTTATATTGGAACAATGTGTCACACTTATTTGTATTAGATGTTAACAATATTATGTTGATACTTTTTCTTTTTCTTATTATTTTTTTTTTATGTGGGTACCGGGAGTCGACCTCAGGACCTCGTGCTTGCCGGGCAGGCGCTTATGCCGCTGAGCTATCTCACCGGCCTTGATACCTTTTCAAGTGGGGTTGTAAATCTGGCTAAATGCTAAAGTCTTTAAAGACAATGAAAAGTTTATTTTTAAATAGCATTATTATGGTCTAATTAATGTTTACATATTACCAATTTTGCCAAGTATATGCATTATAGTAAACACTCATAATCATAATTAGATGACTCTAAAAAGTTTCCTAATCCCTTTTTGTAGTCAATCTCTCCTCACTTCTGGTCCATGGTAACTGCTTTTTTGCTTCCTGTCATTGTACTTATAACGAGGTCAAGTCATCTGCAAATACTTAAACTTCTTTTCTATTGTATAAGCTCTTTATTTCTTTTGTCCGATTGCTCTGCCTAGAACAATATTGAATGAAAGTGGTGAAAAGGGCACCCTTATCTTTCTCCATATTTTAGAGAAAAACTCTCAGTTTATATTCCATTCATTATTATGTCAGGCCTTAGCTAACATAAGATATAGTTCTTGCTTTCTCTTAGATTCTATTTGCACAGACATTCTTAACCATACTGTTTGATTTCTGTCTATTTGTATCCTCATATGTGTAGTGAGTTTCTTGTAGGCAACATATAGCTGAGTCCTGATTTTTATAGCCACCATGTCATTCTGCCTTTTAATTAGAGGATTTAATCTATACTTAAGATAAATGTTGACAGGTAAGGTCTTAATGCCATTTTGTTGCTTGTTTTCTAATTTTTTTTAGTTCTTTTCTTTTATGTCATCTTACAGTCTTTTTTTGTGGTTACGTGTTTTTCCTCTAGCAGTGCATTTTGATTCCTCAGTTTGTGTGTGTGTGTGTATGTAACTATTACAGATTTTTTGCTTTGTGGTTACCATATGGTTTACAGAACTGAACCAAACTTCTTGTGATTATAATAATCTATTTTGAAATGATAGCAGTTAAACATTGATTGTAAGGATAGCAGTAAACATAAACTTCTAATAAAATATCTTTCCATTTATATCTACAATTTAGAGTGTTCTAAATTTCTCTGTATAGTTACTTTTACCAGATTTATAGATCTCCTTTTCAAATGTAGTCTGTAAAACTATAAAATTTTCCTTAAGCAAAGCTTTAGAAATATGTTAATGTTACACAGTCTAGTATGTTACTTTTTCATTTTCATTCAGACAAAAATACTGTCTAATTTCTCTTTTGATACTTCTCTGATGTATGGATCATTTAGAAATATAACATACTATACAGTTTTCAAACTATATGACTTACCCATCAAAAGTTCTTCCACTTTAGGTAAAATTAGAAGATTTTCAATGAGTTTGCATAGTTATGAAACCATCAAGATCAACCATGCAACCTCCTTTGACACCCACTTAGTCAGAGAGATCCCTGATACCCACTTGCAATAAATCCCAGCTCTTACTCCAGGTAATCACTCTCTTCATTCTCTTTCTGGGGAGTTGCCTTTTCTGGATTCTTCATTTCATGTAGGATCCTGAGGAGCATCATTGATTATTCTATTGAGCTAGAAAATCTGCCTGTGAAATGAAAATTGTGTAATCAGTCCACATTTTCATAGGGAACTCAAAAGATGATATGACAATATCAGAACTAATTCCAAAGAAAAATAAGATAAATGTATCACTAAGATTAAGACTTTCAGATTCCATGTTAAAAATCCAACAACATTATACATAAAAGAGACACAGCTAACAAGAGGAAAGTAAAGAAAAATAGCAGAAAGCTGGACTGACACTCAGTTTTTCCTTGGTATTGGTAGGTGAACCCGGCCTGCGTAGTCCATGATGTTCTTAGATCAAATGTTACAATTTCACAAGCTATCTAGCATTAGAGGGCCTCTCTTTTAAGTAATGTAGCAAGACTGCTCTGTAGTCACGTTCCAAAATAGATTTTAAAAAAATGCCCGAATATACTCCTCTCAGAGTTAGTATTAGAGACTGATATTGGTTCACAACCATAGGTTAGTTTTGGTCTAGTCTTCCAGTTTCACAGATGAATTATTAAGATACAATCATAGAGTACCTCCTCCATGGGATAATTCAGTCAACCAAGGACCGCTTCCTTGAACCCGCTCCTAAATAACCATACGTAAGACCAAATTCTCTAACCCTTTCTTATTCAGACACTTCAAGTTTCCTAACAGTGTTCTCTCCATTGCAACAAGTTGTTAAACACAACTTTGTTCTATTGGTGAGTTCCTTGTGTCATTGGCTGACAGGAGTTAATACGTGCAGTGGAAAGATAGTTGGGATGGGTAAAGACATACCAGTTAAATATTAAGATTATAATTTTAGTATAAAAATTTTTTACTCATGAAGAAACACTAATTTTTTAATATAGAAAAATAACAAAGTATAAAATCCGTATTAAAGATTTAAATCTTGCAAATCTATAGGTCCCAAAAATAGTGTAAATTTTTAAAATGTAGTCTGGAACACTCTTGCTTTAGATTAGCAATTAGCAGACTTTCTAGTGCAGACCACTGTAGGGATTCAGTGTCAGAAGATCTCTGAAAAATGTACTCAGTAGTGCCATAGTACTATGAAAATAGCTTTAGACACTATACAAACAAATGGGCATATACTGGGGATGTAGCTCAGTGGCACAGCCCTTGCCTGGCAAGTGCAAGGTCCTGAGTTCGATTCCCAGTACAGAAAAACAGAGCAAAACAAACAAATGGGCATAACCTTGTTCGAGAAAATTTTACTTACAGAGACCAAAGTTGGAATTTTTTTGAAATTTTCATGTGGCATAGAAAATTTTTGAATAGTTTTCAATAGTTGAAAATATGAAAACCAGACAGAGGAGCCTCCCCTGTATGGCATTTGCCCCTGGCCAACTCTGCACCTGTGGATTTCACACCCTGCCTGTGGCCACCCCCCAACTCTAAGCACACTCTGTGTTTTGTTTCCCCTCACCTCCCAGCAACAGAGGCACCAACCAAGTGACCAAACTAAGAGTGGACAAGGACAAAACCAATGCCCCAGGAGAGAATGTAAACCTTGGAGACCTAGCAACTCTAGAGAGAAATAATTGACCTGGCCAACAGCACTACTCCCAATAAAATACCGTGGCTATTGTAAACTGCAAAAACAGTGTGGAGTTTTACTCTGAAAGTGATTCCTTCATGACAAGCTAAAGTGGGGGAAGAAACCCAGTGCAGTGCCTGCCATATTTCCCCTTTGGGGAAGATGCTGTTTAAGACTGAGCCACAGAACAACTCCACTTTGGGGATTCCAGTGTTACCCTCCCACAGTGACTAGATGAAAGGCAGTCAGGAGAGGCAGGTACACAAAGTATGTGGGCTAGAAACTGACCCCTGAGAAGTTTAAGCTTTGATCAGGAGGGACAGAGGCCCTGCCCTCCATGCGGAGAAACTAGGTCCAGAGAGTGTGGCTTTCAGAGGAGGCTGGATCTGAGAGTGTTGGCATTAGGTCCAATAGTCTGCTTGAACTCCTGCCCCATGGCCTACATTGAGCAGAGGCCAGAGGGCTGATTGCTTTTTCCATCCACCAACATGAGGAGGACGTGCTTTGGCTTGAATGTTCGCCACAGTCCAGCATGTGCAGACGTAGGGGCCCCGCCTCACAATCCCACATGCTGTACAGCTAGGCAGAGAAAACTGTAACTTGCTGTATTCCAAGACTGCAGACCCTGGGAAGAAATCACTCATTCAAAAACAGGACATTTTAAAAATAGACTCGTTTATTTTTCTCTTTCCTTCATTGGATTTCGGGGGCTTGGGCTTTTTTCTCTTCTTTTCCTTTCACCCATTAACTTTTTTCCCTTGTTATTTTTCTTTTTCCTTTTATTTTACTATTTTTCTCTTTTTTTTACATATGTTCTTTTTTGTTAACTGTTATCTAATACTATTAATTTCCTTTTACTCCTCAATAAGGTACCCATTCTCACTTTTCTCTTCTCCTCATCTTCCATTGATTAATGGTTCATATTTCACTTTTCTCATTCTCCAGTTCCCAAACCCCCTCTATCTTTACTTGCATAACCATTATGCTTTATGAATATCTAGGTAGATAGTTCACTCTGTTATTTCTGTTCAATACTGTTCTATCATTAGTGGAGGTAAAGTTGTTCCATTTAGTAAATATTTACTGTAGGTCAATATTTTCTTTGTTTTAGTGTTTGCATTATAATTATAGATATATTTTCTATGCTTAAGAGTGGTACGTTATTGATTCTTAGGGCATCACATATCCAGTTGGTCTTTGATGTTATTATTATTTGCTGGTTTTATTACTATAGTCAAGCTGACATAGTTGTTGTTGCTACCAATTTGTTTTGCCTGTATGCTAATATCTGAATTGCCTTGGTGTCTTTAACAATATAGTGGCCCACTCCCAGAGAACTGGATACTGAGTCAAATGTGCTGCAGTCCCCTGCCCCCCATAAATGAAGGTGGTGGTATTCTGGGACAGAGGCAAAGGCTTATAGTTAGCCATGCTCAGAGTCCATCACTGAACAGGAGACACAAACTAAAGAGGTCTACATATTAACAACAAATTCTTCCACTATAATGAACCCCCAAGTCTCAGCACAACAAACAAACAACTAGAAACATGAGAAGACAAGGCAACAAAATGCTTCCAAAAGCTCCCAACTCCCCCAAAGCTGATCCATGTGGGATTGAGTGGGAGAAAATCAAAAGCCACACAGCTAGTTATTCAAATGCATAATGGAGAAGATAAAAAACAACAGATCAATAAGGTGTTTGGTGAGTTCAAAGGATATATAACTAAATAGTTAGAGGACCTAATGAGCAAAATATTCAGTGAGTCTAGAGAAGACACTAACAAAAAGCTAGCTGAGCTAAACAAAATGATACAAAATGTGAACATTTGGTGTAAAAAGAATTAGAGTCCATGAAAATGTATCAGCAGAAATTTAGTAGATTGAAAATTCTATTGAAAGTATAGATAGCAGAAGTGACCAGTGTGAGGACAGAGTATCAGAACTAGAAAACAGGGTTATTGTTGATGAACAAATATTGAGAGACATCTTTAAAACAACAAGAGAACATGAAGAGTGGGTCCAAAAGATGCTAGATGATACAAAGAAGACTAAGATAAATTGGAATTAGGGGAAAATCAGCATACAGCACAAATGGCTTAAAAACAGATATACAGAAATAACAGCAGAAAACTTTCCAAATAGGAAGAAAAGAATTAACATCCTGTGATGGTTAACTGATTGTGTCTTGAGTAAGAAACCCACAACTAAATTGGATCAGCGTAGTTCTGGGTGTGGCTGAAGGGATTTACTGAAGACAGAAGACCCAGCCTGGGTGTGAGTGACGCAACCAGCAGGATTGCCACCTGGATGGGATGAACAGGAAATGAGAAGAAGGCTCGTTTCTGTTTCTGTCAAGGAGCCCAGTCTTCACCGTCACCTTGGACGTCATCTCTTAGCTTCCAGCGCAGTCTCTTTGACCTCCAGCACAGAGCCTTCACCTGTGGTCACAGACACTCTCCCCCTGTGTGGACTTGCACAGGACACTATAGTGAGCTCCAGGCCTTTGACTGGGTCCTGGGCTCTCCAGCACACACAGAGGTTTGCACTTTTCCACACCTGACTCGGTGGGTGGCCATTGTAGTCCAACCTTGTAAATTCGTATGTATTTGTATATCTCATATTAAATCTGTTTCTCTATAAAGCACTGACTAATACCGATTTTGGTACCAAGAGTGGCTTTAGAGAAATAAAATTGTAAAGCTGAAAATTTTTAATGGCTTTAGTGGCTCCAGGAGTTGGCTTTCCAATTTGATGAGACCTAGAGAGGCAATGGTTTCTCCTGATACTATGGGAAAGTCCTTGGCATGAACGCAATGTAGATCCATTTGATTAACCTAATTCACCACTTGTGAGATGTAAGGAATTTAGTGACACCATATATGATAGTTTTGAATATTTTTGGCATAGTAGGAAATATGATGCTGGCTGATTGCTCTTTGCATCTCTGGACAAATTAGTGAAGGAAAATAATGAGCTCAAAACACCTATGAGAAATCTAAAGTCTTCTTCTAATGGTGAGTACAAATTAATAAAGACAAATAAGGAGCTCAAAGATTCAAATTCCCAGCTCCAGACACGCATAAAGAATTAAAAGTTTCTAAGTGCATCCTGAAAGAGACTCTACTCTACTTTAGCTATAGGGCTGAGATTGGAGTAATCCAAACACAGGCCCTCATCATTCTCTTGGCTGAAATATAGTATTAAGTTTAATGCTCAGCCTGAAAGGGCAACTGAAGTGAAGGTGAGGACACTGATTGGAAAATAATGGGATCTCACATACTGAGATGGAGATGTTTCGGGGGGATCCTGACAAGGCTGAGGATGTTGAGCTACTAGACTCTAATGAGATTATTTTGCTAGAGGAAGAGCTTTCCCCACCCACAGTGGTGGAGACATCCCCATCTCCACTCCCTGTGGTATTGGCCTGTCCTAGTATACCTGAAGAACCTAATCCAGTGTTGACTAAGCGTAACAATGACACTTCTCAGGACCCACCTTGCCACCTACTTTTGCCTCTAGACCTATATAACCAGGCTCAAATTGCAGAAGGCTCCTCAGGGTGAGGTACATAGTGTGACCCATGAGGAGATCTGCTATTCTCCCAAAAAACTTCTTGAGTTCTCTAACTCTTACAAGTAGAGGCCTGATGAATGAGTGTGGGAATGGATTTTATGGGTGTGAGACAATGGTGGCAAAGGTATACACCTGGGTTAGGCTGAGTTTGTCAATTTGGGCCCGTTAAGCAGAGATTCTGAATTTAACATCACAGTTTGTGGAGTGAAAATAGGTATTAATAGTTTATTTGGCTGGTTGGCAGAAGTATCAAAAGATGGCCCACTGTGAATGAGTTAAATGTGCCTGATATTCCATGATTTGCTGCTGATGAGGGGATACAGAGGATTAGGGAAATGGGAATGCTGGAGTAGATTCGTTATGTTCAACCTAATCCTCTACACTGGGATGATGCATAAAATGTACACCTCACTAATGCTTTGAGAAATAGATTCATGAGGGGAGCACTGGCATTCCTGAAGAGCCCTGTCATTGCTCTTCTCTGTATGTCAGACCTTAGAGTGAGGGCCATGTTTACCCAATTGGGAAATTTAAGGGCAGGTTTAACTGGATCCCAGAGTGGCAGGGGTCAAGTAGCAGTACCTAATCACCTTTCTCTTCCACAAGGTATCACACTTGTACATTACATTGATGATATTATGCTGACTGGACCAAGTGAACAGAAGGTGGCAACCACCCTGGATGTGTTAGTAAAGCATTTATGAGCCAGAGGATGAGAAATAAATCCAACTAAACTTCAAGGTCCTTCTACCTCAGTGAAATTTCTAGATTAGTGGTGTGGGGCAGGTAGTGATATCCCTTCTAAGGTAAAATATAAGTTGTTTTGTCTCCCCCTACAGCCAAAAAAGAAGCATGATGCCTAGTGGGCCTATTTGGATTTGAGAGGCAACACATTTTTCACTTAGGTGTTTTACTCCAGCACATTTACCTTGGAAAGCTGCTAGTTTTGAATGGGGCCCAGAACAAGTAAGGGCTCTGCAACAGGTGCAAGCTGCCATGCAGGCTGCTCTGCCACTGAAGCTATGTCATCCAGCAGATCCAACAATACCTGCAGTATGAGTGGCAGATAGGGATACCGTTTGGAGTCTTTGGCAGGCCCCCTTATGTGAATCGCAGTGGAGGCCTTTAGGATTTTGGAGCAAGGCTCTGCCATCATCTGCAGCCAACTACTCTCATTTTGAGAAACAGGTCTTAGCCTGCTACTGGGCCTTAGTGGAAATTTAACTCTTGACCATGGGATGCCAGGTTACCATATGACCTGAGTTGCCTATACTGAGCTGGGTATCTGATCCACTGGGTCATAAAGTTGGATGTGCACCACAATAGTCCATCACTAAATGGAAAATGTCCATTTGCGATTGAGCCAGAGCAGGTCTAGAGGGCATAAATAAGTTACATGAAGAAGTGGCCCATATGCCTGCTCTATTGCCTTCTGCTTCCCAGCATGCACCTGTGGCCTCAAGGGTGTAACACATATGACCAGCTGTCAGAGGAAGAGAAGGCTAGGTCCTGGTTTACAGATGATTCTGCATGTTATGCAGGCACCACCTGCAAGTGGATCAGCCCCCTTCAAAGACATCCCTGAAGGACAATGGTGAAGGGAAATCTTCACAGTGGAAAGACCTTTGGGTAGTGTACCAGGTAGTACATTTTGCTTGGAAGGAAAAATTGCCAGATGTATGATATGTGACCCATACTAATTCATGGGTGGTACCAGTGGTCTAGCTGGATGGTTGGAATTTACAAGGAACATTTCTGAAAAATGGATGACAAAAATATTTGGGGAAGAGGTACATGGATAGACCTCTCCATATGGGCATGGAATGTAAAAATGTTTGTATCCCTTGTAAATGTTCCCCAAATGTGACCTCAGCAGAAGACTAATAATCAAGTGAATAGGATGACCAGCTCTGTAGATAGCAGTCAACCTCTTTCTTCATCCACCCCATCATTGACCAATGGGCTCATGAAATTGGCCACTGTGGCAGGGATGGAGGTTATGCATAGATTCAGCAACATGAACTTCCACTCACCAAGGCTGATCTGGCTACAGCAACTGCTGAATGCCCAATATGCCAGCAGTAGAGACCAACACTGAGTCACCAATATGGCACCATTCTCCGGGGTGATCAGCCTGCCTCCTGGTGGCAGGTTGATTATACTGGACCATTTTCACCATGGAAAGGACAGTGCTTTGTTCTTATTGGTGTAAACACTTACTCTGGATATGGATTTTCTTTCCCAGAATGTAATGCTTCTACCAAAACTACCCTCCATGGACTTACAGAATGACTTATACACTGTCGTGGAATTCCACACAGCACTGCCTCCGAGCAAGGAACATATTTTACAGCCAAAGAAGTGAGGCAATGGTCTCATGCTTTTGGAATTCATTGGTTTTACCATGTTCCTCACCATCCAGAAGAGGTTGGATTCATAGAAATGTGGAATAGTTTTTTGAAGACACAGTTACAGTGCCAACTAGGTTGCGATAGCTCGCAGGGCTGGGAAAAGGTTCTTAAAAGATTGTATATGCTTTGAATCAGCATCCATTATATGGTACTGTGTTTCCCACAGCCAATATTCATGGGTCCAGGAAACAAGAGGTGGAAATGGGAATGAATGGTACCTCTCACCATTACCCCTAGTGATCCACTAGCAAAATTTTTGCTTCTTGTTCCCATGACCTTATGCTCTCTTCACATGTTCCCCAAATGTGACCTCAGCAGAAGACTAATAATCAAGTAAATGGAATGACCAGCTCTGCAGATAATAGTCAACCTCTTTTTTGTCCACCCTGTCATTGCCCAATGGACTCATGAAATTGGCCATTGTGGCAGGGATGGAGGTTATGCATAGGTTTAGCAACATGAACTTCCACTCACCAAGGCTTAGTTCCAGAGGGAGGAGGGCTTATATCAGGAAGCACAACAATGATACCATTGAACTGGAAGCTAAGCCTTCCCCCTGGTCATTTTGTCTACTCATGCTTCTGAGGAAACAAGGTAAATAGTAAATTACAGTGTTGGCAGGGGTGATTGACATAGATTATCAAGGGAAAATTGGACTATTACTCCACAATAGAGGAAAGGAATATACTTGGAGTGAAGGAGATCCCTTAGGGTGCCTCCCAGGGTTACCAAGGCCTGTTATTAAGGTCAATAGGAAATTACAACAACTCACAGCAGGCAGGCTGGCAAATGGTCCTGAACCTTCAGGAACGAAGGTATGGACCACCCCACAAGGGAAAGAACCAAGAACTGCTGAAGTGCTTGCTGAGGGCCAAGGGAATACAGAATGGGTAGTAGAAAGTAGTTTTAAATACTAGCTATGACCCCATGATCAGTTACAGAAATGAGGATTGTAATTGTAATAGTTCTATAGTAATATGCTTGCTATGAAATATGTTGATAGACTTAACATTGGTTCTTAAGTATTGTTAAACCTATGTTATAATGTTCAAGTTATGAAATGTTAGGAGTAAACATCACCCAAAGAAAACTTGCCTTTTATTCTGGGAGGGTATTAGTGCATTTCTATTTGTATACAGGGTAGTTGCAATAAGTTAGGTGTAATTATGAACTCTTTGTATCTGGTTTAAGAAAATGTGTCTGTTTTTCAAGTTGACAAGGGGTGAATTGTGATAATTAACTGATTGTGTCAACTTTCGTAAGAAACTGCCAACTAAATTGGATCAGCATAGTTCTGGATGTGGCTGAAGGGATTTACTGAAGACAGAAGACCCAGCTTCGGTGTGAGTGGCACAAACCAATAGGCTTGCCACCTGAATGGGATAAAAGGGAAACAAGGTAGGAAGGCTCACTTTTATTTCTTCAGAGGAGCTCCAGTCTTCACCTTCAGCTTGGATGTTGCCTCCTGGTTTCCAGTCTCTTCAGCCTTCCAGCACAAACTCTTTAGTCTCCAGCATAGACCTCCAACCTTCCGGTGCAGACCTTCAGCCTTCCATCACTGACCCTTCCACCTTCTGATACAGACTCACACAGGACACTACAGAAAGCTCCAGTCCTTTAGCTGCATCCTTGAGATCTCCAGTGCATAGACAGCCCTTTTGCACTTTTCTACATCTCACTCTGTGGGCAGCCATTGTAACCCAATCTTATCAATTCTTATATATTTTTATATCTTGCATTAAATCTGTATCTCTAGTAAGCACTGACTGATACACATACAGATAAGTGAGATGTATAGAACCCAGTCAGAAAAGAAACTCTCCCTCACACATTGTGGTCAAAATCCCAGAAGTCCAACACAAGAACAAAATCTTAAAAGCTGTTACAGAAAATCAATGAAATTACTTACAAAGGAATTACAAAAGACTCCTCAAGACAAACTTTAATGGCCAGGAGAACTTAGAGAGAAGTGTTTCAAGCCCTAAAAGAAAACAACTTCCAACCCAGACTGATATATCCTGAAAAACTATCTATAAAAATTGATGGAGAAATAAGTTATTTCCATGATAAAGATCACCTAAGGAAATTTATGAACACCAAACCAGCCAAAAAATTTATGAGGATAACCTACAATGAGACAGTGAAGCTAACAATGCCAAAAAGACCAATAGAATGAATACTGTATGTGAGATGAAAAGTTAGGTAGAAGGAAGAGAAAGGGAATCAGCAACAGGAAAACAATGCAATGACAGGAATGAGTCACAATTTTTCAGTAATAACTCTCAGTGTTAATGGCCTCAATTACCCAATCAAAAGACACAGATTGTCAGAATGGATCAAGAAACAAAATCCAATGGTATGCTGTAACAAGAAACACACTTAACCCCAAAAGAAATACACTGACTCTAAATCAAAGGATGGAAAACAATATCCCATTAATGGGAGCTTGTAAATAAGCACTAGTAGCTGTTTTATTTTCAGACAAAGTGGACTTCAAGGCAAAAAATATTAAAAGAGGCAAAGAAGTTCACTACATATTGGTGAAGGGAACAATACAGGAAGGGGTAATAATTATTAATATATATATGAACCAAACAACAACGAACCTAACTCCATAAAATAAGTACTACTGAAAATAGGAGATCAGATAAATGAAAACAGAATTATAGTGGGGGAACTCAACACCCCACATATAGATCAACTAGAAAAAAATAACAAAGATATATTTTTGCACAGAATGACACTCCACAGTGTTATACCCAACAACAGAATACATATTCTTCTCAGCAGCACATTGAACTTTCTCCAAAATAAACCATGTACTAGCCAATAAAGCATGTTTAAGTAAGTGTAACAGAACTGAAATTATACCACGCATATTATCAGATCATAGAACAATGAAACTAGAACTCAATGGCAAAAGAAACCACAGAAACTATGCAAGTCCATGGAAATTAAACAACACACTCTTGAATACTCAATGTGTCACTGAAGAAATGCAGAAAGAGAGAAGACAGTTCCTAGAATTAAATGTTAATTACAGTAAAACACACCATAACTTACAGGACCCAAAGAAGCAGTCCTAAGAGCGAAGTTTGTAGCTATGAATTCCTACATAGGAATGAGTGAGCCCAAATAAATAACCTAATGATACACCTCAAAATCCTGGAAAAACAAGAAAAATCCAAGAAAGTACAAGGAAGGAAATTATAAACATCAGAGCAAAAGCAATATAATGAAGACTAAAAGAATCAATAAATCAAAAAACTGATTCTTCAAAAGAATAAGCAAAACACCAAACCCTTAGCCAATCTTACCAAAAAGAGGAAAGAAAGGACCTAAATCAGTGCAATTGCAAATGAAAAAGGTGAAATCACCATGGACACTGCTGAAATTCAGAGGATTATAAGCAATTGCTTCACAAACCTGAATGCTAGTAAATTGTAGGAGTCAGAAGAAATGGATAGATTCCTCAATAAATATGAACTGACAAAACCGAACCAAGAAGATATAAAAATCCTGAATAATCCAAAACTAGGCAATGAAATTGAAGCTCTAATAAAAAATGAGAACTATCAACTAAGAAAATTTCAGACTCTGAGGCATTCCCTATCAAATTCTACAAAAGCCCCAGGGACGATCTAATGCCAATTCTCCTCAAAGTCTTTAATGAAGATGAATAGGAAGGAGCACACCCAAAGTCATTCTTGGAAGCTATCATTACCCTTATTCCAAAACCAGACAAGCATTCAACCAAAAAAGAGGCCTACAGGCCAATCTTCTTAATGAACATAGATGTAACATATCAACAAGATACAGTCAAACAGATTGCAAGAAATCATCAAAAAGATCATACATCATGATGAAGTAGGCTTCATGCCAGGGACACAAGGATGGCTCAACATATGTAAATCAATAAATATAATACATCACTTAAAAGCAAGGAAAAATATCACATGATCATCTCAAGAGATATAGAAAAAGCCTTTGACAAAAAGCTGATAAGAACCCTGAAAAAATAGAGACAGAAAGATCTTATCTCAATCTGAAAAATCCATTAAAACAAACCACTGCCATCATCATATTAAATGAGGAAAAACTGAAAGCTTTCCCATGAAAATCAGGAAAAGAAAAGGATATACACCATCACCACTCCTGTTCAACATATATTCAAAAGATTAGCCAGAGAAATCAGGCAAGAGAAATAAACTGAAGGGATCTGTTTAGGAATGGAAGAAGTCAAATTATCATTACTGTACTTGCAGATTATACGGTCCTCTACTGGGGACCTGGCCAAGATCCCCAACTGCCTGTGTGAGGGTGTGGTGAAGGATGAAGAAAAAAACAAGAACAAATTAGTAATTCATGAAAGTGGGGCTGGGATGCCTAGGATGGGAGGAGACAATTACGCTCCAGGCTAGGCACTTTTTATTGGGTACACGTGATATCAGAGGGAGTATCAGATGACTAAGAGGGCAGCAGTGATCCTTTGCTAATATAGTCTTGCCCTGGAGCGTCACAGAGTCACGGGACCATTAAGGTTTCCATTAAGGCCTCTGGGCCCTAGCCTCAACTTAAAATCTGTGGTCCCCAACAGCCCTTTACATATAAGATCCAAGAAATTCCACCAAAAGACTCACAGAATTAATTACCAAATTTAGCAACTTAGCAGGATACAAAATCAACATCTACACCAACAATGAACTCTCTGATAAAGAAATTAGGAAGCCAACAGCATTCATAACACCAACAGCAATTAAATACTTAGGAATTAATCTAACCAAGGAAATGAATGACCTCTACAATGAAAAATTGTACTCTAGGAGATCAAAGAAGACATCAGAAAGTGGAAAGATATCCCCTGTTCCTGGATAGGCAGAAACAATATTGTCAAAGTGGCCATACTACCAAAAGTGATATACAGAAGTAATGCAATCCCAATCAAAATATCAACAGCATTCCTCACAGTACTAGGGAAAAAAAAACAAAAAACTGTCCTAAAATTTACATGAAAATGGAACAGACCCAGAATAGCAAAAGCAACCCTGGGCAGCAAAAACAATGCAGGAGACCTCATGAGCCCAGATTTCAAATTACAAAGCTATGTTGATAAAAATAGCATGGTACTGGAACAAAGACATGTGGCTCAATGGAACACAATAAAAGATAAAAGATGCTCAGGCACACTGTCATGTAATCATCATCTTCTCCTCCTCCTCCTCCTCCTCCTCCTCTTCCTCCTCCTCCTCCTCCTCCTCCTCTCCTCTTCTTCTTCTTCTTCTTCTTCTTCTTCTTCTTCTTCTTCTTCTTCTTCTTCTTCTTCTTCTTTTTCTTTTCTTTTTTTTTTTTTGAGGGATTTGAGATAGGGTCTCCCTATGCAGTTCAGGCTGGCTTTGAATTCACAGTAATCCTCCTGTCTCAGCCTCCCCAGTGCTGGGATTACAGGTATGTGCCACCATGCCCAGCATCTAATCTTTGACAAAGAGATCAAAATATACAGTGGAGGGAAGGTAACTTCTTTAACCAATGGTCTTGGGAAAACTGGTTACACACATTCAGAATATTGAATCTATACCAGTGTTTACCAGCAATTCACCAAAATAAAAATCAAAATGGGTAAAAAACATACATATTAAACAAACACATTCCATGGTGGAACATAAAATAGGTAAAACTCTTGAAGACACAGACACATCAAAAGACTCTTTAGACTCAACTCCTTGTGGCACAAGAACTAGCATCAAAAGTCATCAAGTAAGATTATACCAAATTGCTGGGCATGGTGGCACACACTGTAATCCCAGCACTTGAGAGGCTGAGGCAGGAGAATCACTGTGAGTTTGAGACCAGCCTGGGCTACACAGTGAGTTCAAGGCCAGTCTGAATTACATAGAGAGACCCTGCTCAAAATATAAAAGATTATATCAAATTAAAAATCTGCCTAACAAAGGAAACAACTGACAGTTTGAAGAGTCCACCTAGAGATTAGGACAAAGATTTTCTAGCTCCTCCTCTGATAGAGAGCAATACATATCTAGAATTTACAAAGAATTCCAAAATCAGATTTCCCGAAGTTAAGGACTCAGTCAAAATATAGGCAACTACAATAAATAGACATTTCTCAGATGAAGTACAAATGGACAATAAATACATGAGAAAATGCTCAACATTCCTGACCATTAGATAAATGTAAGTTACAAGAAGAGTAGGATGCCAATCTTACTACATAAAGAATGGAAATACTGGTGAGGCTGTGAAAAAAAGGAAACTTCTACATTGTTGGTGGGAGTGTAAATCGGTACAGTCACTATGAAAATCAACATGGGGATTCCTCAAAACATTAACACTAGAAATTTCATTCAAGTTATTCCTCTTCTGGCTATCTTCCTGAAAGATTTAAATACATCATAGCACAGAGATACATGCATACCCATGTTTATAGCAGCACAACTTAGAATAGCTAAATCTTTGAAATGGCCTATATGCATTAACACATGAATGCATAAAGAAAATGTGGTATTTATATAGCATGAAGTACTAATCTGACATAAAGATAAACATGAGTCATTTGTAGGAAAATGGATACACCTTAAGACCATAATATTAAGTAAAATAAGTCACACACATAAATATCACATGATTTCTCTTATACGTGAAACCTGAGCAACAAATAAAGAGCAAAATAAAAGATAGGTAAGAGGAAGTATGGATACAGTTCTTTTCCAAATGGAAAGGAGATCAAAGATGGAGGGAGAAGAGAGGAAAGGGAAGGATATGGGATGAAAAAACAATCGAGATGTGTTATGTACATGTACCAATGACCCACAAAGAATATGATCAATATGTAATGTGAACATGTACTAATGAATAATAAAAATGGAAAAAACCCACAAAAGTACAAGAAAAAGTTTGAAAAACATTTTTAGTTTATAAATGTCACAAAAATAGATGATAGACTAGATTTGGACTGTGTGTTTTGTTTGTAACCTCTTCTCCAGATAATTATATGGCTCATTCCCTCACACTTTCTGAAATACTACTGTCTCACTAATGACCCTCCCTAATCATCTTTTAATAACAGTACTTTTCCATAACACTTTCTTTGTTTTTTTGTTCTTCTGTAACATTTATCATAATGCTAAGAAAGAATCGAGAAAAGCAGGGTGGGAATTTGTGTACATTTGTGATCTTGGAGTCTTGAGCTGAGATTTTTTGTATGTCTATCTATATAGACATTGGAATAAGTATGCATACATATAAATTGCAGATAGATGTACAGTGGTACCTCAGTTTACAAACTTAATTTGTTTTATGATTTTGGGAAAGATGGCTGTGTTTGTGTTTGTGTGGGAAAGATGGCTATACTGTTTGTCAGCTGATGCAGAGTTTGTGAACAGAAGCAAAATTTTGCCAGTTTTGTGAATTGAATTTTTTGCAAACAGAAGCATTCTTGAACCAAGGCATTACTGTACTGACTTCCCATAATTACTGTCCTTGGCAATCGTAAAGTATTAACAGAATTGGAAAGATAATTTCAGATATCATAAACCTTACATCAAAATATACCTTTATTATGAAGTAGAAAATATATATTCAAAATAATTTTAAAGTGATAAATAGCTATAATTGTGCAACTGAAATTGTGCATCCAGAAGAATATACAGGTTAACTAGACTTTTGAAACTTTGTAAGGAGATCTGGCCTTTCCCACTATACTGGGGGACTGGCAACCAGTGCTGGAAGAATTCAGGACTCAGTAATGGGCTTGACCTGAGGAATCCAGGTGTCTGGCCCCTCCCCCTACATCACAGGACCAGCGACCAGCTCAAGAATAACCCAGGACCCGGTAACTGGGACGAGCAGCCAGCTCCAGAAGAATCTGGGATTCGGTAATGAGCCTTTTTCTCTCAATTTTCTTTTCTTTCTTTTTTTTTTTCTTTTCTTTCTTTTTTTTTTTTGTTCTTCTTCCTTCTTTTCAATCTTTCTTTTTTTCTCTCTCTTTTCTAAAAGGCTGGGGAGAACTCCAGCCACAGAAAACTAATCCCATCCCCCAAACCCACAGACCAAGTTCAGATAATCCCTCAAATAATCCTTCATTCTTTCTTTTCTACCCCTTTCTCTAGTTTCCTAAACCTTGCATGATCATCCATTGTCCTCCAGCCTTGCTTCTACTTCCTTTCCAGTTATCTTTGCTTTATACACTATTCTCCCTAAATTTCCCCACCACAGGGTAAAACCACTTTACCAAGGGGAAACACTTTGCATACAAGCTCCTAATTTACAATCGGTTCTGTTATATAACTATGGACTTTGCTTCTATGGTCTAAAGTACAAAATCAATACTTAGCACAGTTTGTCAGTTTCTAAATTGTGCTTGATGCTATTGTTATTGCCAATTTTACTACTTTAGCTATGATGTTATATCTGTTGTAATCAGTTGTTCTCCCTTCTGTAACAATACTGGGAAGCTCTGAGTTACTAACCTCATCACAGCCCTACATCAAAGGACCAGGGACTGAGACAAACATACACCAACATCCCACTCTTAATTAATTGGAAAGGTAGGATCTTGGGACAGACAAAACCAAGAATCTCCTACACACAGAAGATATCCCTGAAGAACAGACTTTTCCTAGAGAGGCTTTGATACTAGTGATATAGCTACCTCCTACAAAAACTCACAAGGATCATCACAAAAAACAAAAAAAATTTTTTGAAATAGAAAGTGACAAGATGAAGAAGGAAAATGCAATCTCAGACATCCAGCCCACCTAGAAAAAGTCCAGGAGATGTTAACATAGAAGAAACTGGAGGACACACACCTGAAATTTCTGAAATGATAACAAGGGAAATAAAGAAACAAATCCATGAAACTATAGAGGAAATCAGTTCAGAAGTAATCTCTCAGATGAAAAAAGAAATGGCAACCATAATGAAGGAATTGCTCAGCAAATCTAGAGTAGAGATAGATTTAAAAAAATGACAATAGGAAGAGGATGGAAACCTTGAATGATCAATATAGGAAAATGCATGAAATTGATTCAAACAAATATCCAGGAAATTACAAATTCCACTGAAAGCTGGCAAAACTGCTTGAACAAAACTGAAGACAGACTTTCAGACCTTGAAGACAGGATCGTGGCTAAAGATCAGGAAAGGAGAGACCTCTTGAAAATAACAAAAGATCAGGAAATAACAATTCAACAGCTGCAAGACAATGCAAAGAAAAATAGTATAAGAATAATTGGTGTCAATGAAAAAGCAGGAATCAACACAAATGACATAAAAAAACTACTTACAGAAGTAATAGCAGAAAATTTACCAAACATGGGAAAAGAATCTGACATACAGATAAGTGAGGCATATAGAACTCCAAATAGCCATAACCAAAGTAAATCTATATCCAGACATATAATAATCAAGATCCCAGAAATTCAGCACAAGAACAGAATATTAAAAGATGTTAGAGAAAAGAAACAGATCACCTATAAAGGAAAGACCATGAGAATCATGGCAGACTTCTCAACACAAACCCTCAAGTCAAGAAGAGCTTGGAGTAGAGTATTTCAAGTCCTGAAAGAAAACAACTTCCATCCCAGACCGATATACCTTGCAAAACTCTCTTTCAAAATTAACGGGAAAATAAGATAATTACATGACAAAGAACAACTGAAGAAATTCATGACCACCAAACCAACACTACAAAGAGTACTGAAAGATATTCTAGATAGAGATAAAAATGACCACAATTCCAAGAAAAAACAGCAGAAAGAAACCGCCAAGCAGGGCAAGCAATTAAACAGAGGGAAAAAATAGGGAACCAACAGCAGGAAAATAACATGACAAAGAGAAGCCAATACATATCAGTTATAACCATCAATGTAAATGGCCTCAATTCATCAATCAAAAGAAACAGACTGGCAGAATGGATCAAGAAACAAGATCCAACAATATGCTGTATGCAAGAAACACATTTAACTCAAAAAGAAATTCATAGACTGAAAGTCATAGGATGGAAAACAATACCCCATGCAACAAGAACCCAGAAAAAAGCAGGAGTAGCTATTCTGTTTGCAAACAATGTGAACTTCAAACCAAGAATGATCAAAAGAGATAAAGAAGACCATTACATACTTGTCAGGGGAAAATTCAAGAGGAAAAGATAACAATCATAGATATGGGAGCACCCAACTATATAAGACAAATATTAACAGACATGAAAAATCAAATAAGCAATAACACAATTGTAACAGGGGAACTTATTACCCCATTGTCACAAAGAGATAGATCAACTAGACAAAAAATCAGCAAACAATAACAGTATTGAACCAAACCTGTGAACAAATGGACTTAGTAGACATTTACAGAGTGTTCCATACAACAGTATCAGAATACACATTCTTCTCAGCTGCACATGGGACGTTCTCTAAAATAGACCATATACTAGCCCATAGAACATGCTTAAATAAATGCAAAGGAACTGAAATTATCCCATGTATATTATCTGACCATAGTGCAATGAAATTGGAAATTAATGACAAGAACTGCAAAAACTGCATAAACTCATGGAAATTAAATAACACCCTCCTCAACAACCAATGGGTCACAGATGAAATTAAAGAAGAAAATGAACAATATCTACAATCAAACAAAAATGCAAATACAACTTACTGGAACCTATGGGATACAGTGAAAGCAGTCCTAAAAGGGAAATTTATAGCAGTGAATTCTCACATTAGGAAAACAGAATGAGCACAAATAAACAACCTAATGCTGCACCTCAAGTTTCTAGAAAAAGAAGAGCAGATCAAATCCAAAGCCCATACAAGGAAGGAAATTATAAAAATCAAAGCAGAAATTAATGCAATTGAGACTAAGAAAAAAATACAAAGAGTTAATGAATTGAAGAGTTGGTTCTTTGAAAGAATACATAAAATTGATAAACCCCTAGCCAACCTTATCAAAAAAAGGGAAGAAAAAACACAAATTCATGCAAAAAGGAATGAAAACAGTGAAATCACTACAGATCCTTTGGAAATTCCGAAGATCATCAATACCTACTTCAAAACATCTTTACTCTCGTAGGATGGAAAACACAGAAGAAATGGACAGATTTGTAGAAATATGAATTACTAAACCTGAATCAAGAATATATAAAAATTCTGAAGAACCCAATATCAGCTAATGAAATTTAAAACATAATTAAAAACTTACCAACAAAGAAAAGCCCAAGTCCTAATGGATTCAATGATGAATTCTACAAGATATTTAGAGAAGAATTAATACCAATACTTCTCAAACTCTTTAATGAAATTGAAAGGGAAACAATTCTCCCTAAGTCATTCCTGGAGGCAAATATTACCCTGATGCCAAGTCCAGAAAAAGACCCAACCAAAAAAGAGAACTACAGGCCAATCTCCCTAATGATAGACGACAAAGGGGTTAACATGTTTACTGGAAGAAAGATAGCCTCTTTAATAAATGGTGCTGGAAAAAGTGGCTTTCCACACGCCAAAGAGTAAAACTAGATTCATGCCTATCACCATGCACTAACCTAAAGTCAAAATGGATCAAAGATCTAAATATTAAATCAGAAACACTAAATCTACTGGAAGAGAAAGTAGGTAGAAATCTCGAAGACATACGGATAGGCAGAGACTTCATGAACAAAAACCAAACTGCACGGGAAGTACTTCAAAGAATCAACACCTGGGATCTCTTCTTGTTAAAAAGTTTTTGCACATCAAAAGAAATCACCAACAGAGTGAAAAGAAAACCTACAGAGTGGTAAAAAATTTTAGCCAACTGTCCCTCAGACAAAAGACTTCTATCTAGAACATATACAGAATTGAAAAATTCAGGGCCCCCAAATTCAAACACCTAATCTAAAAATGGGCATCTGAGATGAATACACACTTCTCAGATGTATAAATACAAATGGCAAATAAACATATGAAAAATTGTTCAACATCACTGATCATTTGAGAGATGCAAATTAAACAACACTGAGATTCCATCTCCTTATGGAAAGAATGGCTATCATCAAGAAATCAACCAATAACAAATGCTGGCAGGGCTGGGGAAAAAGGAACCCTTCTCCACTGTTGGTGGGAGTGTAGACTGGTGCAACCACTGTGGAAATCAGTGTGGAGATTCCTCCGAAAACTAGGATTAGAGGTCCCATTCAAGCCAGCTATTCCCCTTCTGGATATTTTCCCAGAAGAATTAAAAACATCACACCACAGTGATATATGTGCACCTATGTTTGTAGCAGCACAATTAGTAATAGCTAAATTTTGGAAACAACCCAAATGCCCATCAACTGAGGAAAGGATAAAAAAGATGTGGTATTTCTATACAATGGAGTACTACTTAGCTATAAAGAAGGATAAACCTGAGGCTTTTATAGGTAAATGGATGCAACTTGAGACTCATAAGTGAAATAAATCAGACTGGCATGTCTAAACATCATATTGTCTCCCTAGTGTAAGAAACTGAAAGAGTAAATAAGATCCAAAATCTACAATAGATATTGTGAAAGAGAAAGAAACTGCTCAAAAGGAACGAACAACTGGGATGGGGGAAAGGAGGAAAGAAGGAAGGGAAAAGAAAAAAAAAATATATATATATATACAAGATACCTAAATAATTATACTGCTAATTTCTTTTAGTTCATTGAAAAGAATGGTTTGTGCCTATATTGTTTGATCAATTTTGCATGCCTATATCTTATAATTTGAGCAACTACTTTGAGGATTACCATATGCAATATATTAACTATTGCTAATTTCCTATTATATTGTTATGAAATTCTGTATCATTTTTTTATTGTATTTTTCTCTTTCAAAATTAAAAAAAAAGAAAATTTGCAAGGAAGTGAACCTTATTTATAGCATGGTTTCTATGAGAATAAATTCCAAATACTGTAGTATTTATATTCAGGGGAGTATTTAAAATATAGCCCATTTGTAAACTGGAGCCTGCCTGCCTGTGGTCTTCCTTCTCAGAGAGCCAGATTTGGCTACAAGAAACATTTTCTCCATTCTTGGAGCTTAGTGTAGTTATTGAGCCAAGTTACTCGTAAAGGAGAGAAAAAGAAAACATGAGTTTTAAGGTGGCCAACAGAATGATACCTGGGCACCTTACAGACACAGGACTATAATGAATTTGAGATTCTGCCATTTATATTTTCTTTTCTCCTTACTTCCAGTAAGACGCTTCCTTGTTCCTTTTACGGAATACTTGACCAGGGGTAGCAGAATGACCCCACACAGGCCTAACAGGGACCCTTGGGCAGCTGACTGAAGTTTCACAGGCAATCCATCCACTCCTTCCTTCTACTTCTGAGCATGATTTTCCCTCCTAACTGCCAGTTCCTGAGGCCCAGGAAAGTGTTCCGTGTCAGTATATGTCTGTAGTCCCTAGAAATGTGTCATTTTTGTATAACACATTTCCCTAACTCCAACTCATACATAGTAGCTCTGTTTAATATATATGTGAATGTGAAGATAAATTTCCATTTTCTTTGTAGGTGTTTCTCATTAATCAGTAAATACAGACCATATTCTAATTTTTTAGCATTATTTTAAATTCTTTTTAATGTTTCTTCCTGATATTAAAGTGGTAAATAAGTATTTACCCTTTAGAGAACAATGTTTTTATCATGCTATTTGCTGTTATAAAAATATTAAAATGATAAAAATACACAAATTATTCTTGTTGGGTTGCATCCTATAGGCACAGACAGTGCAATACAGAACGAGTCATTTAAGAGGACAGAGGCATCTACTCACCTCCAGGCTTGAACTGTCTTTGTGGCTTTGGATCTACCTTGAAATTGTTATAGTTTTTCATGGATTTTCAGTCTCTGTCTATTTACAGTCTGGGCATTAGGTGAAAGTGGGCCTTTCAGGCATTATTACTAGGCAGCTTAATGGTATTCCCTCATATATGCTTTCTCTTTTGGCAAGTGAATAAAATGGATTTTTAGATTTTGAAATCTTACCCAATCCTCATGTTTAGGTAGGAGAGCATACTCAAAAGAAAATGTTGTAAGCTAATTCTGTTCCTTTCCTCCTATATAAAATCTAAAGCCACCTCTCCTATGTGACCATGTTTTTCAATCTCTTATAGGGAGATTTTCAAATTGTAGTCTCAAGGCATTTCACAGTAGCTGCTCGGTGGCTCCTCAGCCCCATGCCAGCCTCTACCGTCTCTCTAAACAGAACCCGTCTCCCCAGTTCACTTCCTCATTTAAAATTATCTGCTCTTTCTCAAGTGCACTCCAAGTAGATTCTCCTTAAATTTCCAAGTTCAAGGGCCGGTGAGATGGCTCAGCGGCGTAAGCGCCTGCCTGGCAAGCGCGAGGGCCCGAGTTCGACTCCCGGAACCCACATACGAAAAAGGGGCCGGTTATATCGCTCAGCGGCACGGGTGCCTGTTGGTGCGTGAGGTCCTGAGGTCGACCCCCCGGTACCCAAAAAAAAAAAAAAAAAATTCCAAGTTCGAAACTTCATTCACAGCAGGCAGTACAAAGTATTGTTTTAGGCGAAAGTGCACACCAGAGGAGAGTTCTTGGGTTATAATAAGGCAGTGAGCCTTTCACTTATTCCATTTTCTTTCTTTAAAAAGCAGGTACATGAGCAAAATCCTTACTTTAAAATTACCTAAAAATGCAAGGAGAAAAACAAACCTGAGTGAAGGGGTGGGAGGAAGAATTGCGGCCTCCCCAGAAATATTTGTGTCTTAATATTCAATATATGCTAACTTACACAGCAATAGAGATTTTTCGCATGTAATTAAGGACTTTATGATAGGGAAATTATTGTGGAAAACATGCATTCTTATAAATGAAAAAGAGAGTCAGAAGGTTTAGACTCCGAGTCAGAAATTTAAGGATTCTGCTTTTTTTGAAGATGGATGAGGCAGCACAAATGAAGGACTGCAAGTGGCCTCTAAAATTGAAAACTCTAAGAGAAGAGATTCCCCCTAGAGCTACCAGAAAGGAGTGCAGTCCTACTGATATCTTAATTTTATCTCATTAGCACCTGTGATAGACTTTTGATATTCAGAAATGTAAAACAATAAATGTGTACGTTTTAAGCCATTGAGTTTATAGTAATTTGTTACAGCAACAATTTAGGATTTACTATCAAGACATGATTACAGTGTAAATATTTTAATTCTACAAATGGCATAAGTGCTATCTGCCACATAACATAATATGTGCCTGCATTATATCAGGGCATAGATATGTACGTGAGTGTAGATATTAGTACATGTGCCCGAAATTTTAATTTTAGTAAAATTACTGCTTTGAGATACCTTAGATGAGAAATGCTTATCTTGATGCCATACTCTTTTCTGGCCAGCAAAATAAATAAAACACAAAGCATATTTATACACACAGTGTAACGTAGAGCTCTGTCACCTGGCTCCAAAGGTCTCAACCAGGTAACTTATTAAATTCTGCCAGAAGCAACTGTTGCAATTTGCTACACTCCACACTTGGTATGTGGATAAAATTCAGAAATAACTTATGTAATTTCACGGTCCAAAATTTACTTCTATAGCTTTTACTCTCCAAAGGTTAACTAATATCATAAAAATTAAGGGCCCGTGAGATAGCTCAGCAGCATAAGCGCCTTCCTGGCAAGGGTGAGGTCCTGAGTTCAACTCCTGGAACCCACATAAAGGTAAAAAAGGGCTGGTGATATCATTCAGTGGCACAAGTGCTTGCTGGCAAGCATGAGGTCCTGAGGTTGACTCCTAGTACCCACATAAAAAAAAAAAATTAAGCTCTCTAATTTTAAAACTTAATTTTCTAAAGCTTTTTTTATCATTGAATTCTGACCATTGAATTACTACTTAATTAAAATTTATATAATCTGGTATGTTTTAAGTGAATCCAAGGCCTTCATTTATGCTTTTCATTTCTTTCTTCTGTTGTTTTTTCTTTCTTTCTAAGCCACTGATTAATAAAACATTACTAATATTTGTATTAGGTAATGTTAGAGAATGATAACCTTGTAAGATTTTGGTAACTATTGAATGCTCTGTGAAATGTATTAATACTGCCGAAATAACTATAATATCACCATCATGTTAGTAGCATACTACTGATAATAATAAGGTTAAATAGTTTAATTACTATTTAAAGTTGTTTTTAGAAATAACTTCTTGTTTTTAAAAAGACATTTTATAATTTATAAAAGAGTAAAAAAAGAGAGCAAACAAGTTATTTCAAATATTAGTCTGTTGTATATTTACCTATATACATATATAATATTACATATACATATGTATACATATGAGTATATATACATATATACATGTGTATATATACATATATATATGCACACATATACATATGTGTATATATACATATGCACATATATACAGGTAGAAATATAAATAAAAAAACAAGAACAGGATTATACGTGATCAGTTCAATTTTTTATTTTTTAAAATCTTTTATTAGTATATGTTTAAAGTACATAATGTTTACATTCATTTTAGGGAGTAGGTACATGTACTTACCATATCCTAATTCTTTTTCTTTCCTTTCTCTTCCCTTCCCTCCCTTCTCCCTATATCTCTAAATCCCCTTCCTGTTTGCAAAAGATCCCTGTTTCCTACTGTGTATCTTTTATTCGTTTTATTTATGCAAATAAGGATAATTTGACTTGTTCATTTCCTAAACATATCCCTTTTATTTCTTTCTCTTGCATGACTGTTCTGGCTAATGTTTCCAGTCTATATTGAACAGAAATGGTTGCAACTGAGAGAAAGAAAGAAAGGAAGGATGTTAGATGTGGAGGGAAGAACACCTTCAAGGATGGGAGAAGTACGTAAGTGAATGAAGCATTATACTGCAGCGGAAGTGGAGGACAGGGCTTTAACGGCCAGGTGTGCCTGGGGAGAGGCTACAAAGCCTTTGGCTCCACATTAAAAACTGTCTCGATTATCTTGCACAAAGGGAAATCAGTGAAATTTCTAGGGTGATATGTTCAGATTGGCATAATGAAAAATGGCTATGGTGTAGAAACTAAAATAAAACTGGCTTTATCTCTAGGGCTAGAGAGGCACGCACATGCACCCAGGATATTCTTGAATGCCTTCAGTAACAAAGATGATGCGTTGGGAGGAATAATTTTAGACATGGTCACAATAGACTAATGGGGTAAAGTAGACATCCCTGAAAAAGATTTGACATAAAAATCAACCATATTGGTGATGGACTGTGAGAGCTCATCAGAACAGCCTTTCCTTCTCATGTTTGTATCAACATTCTGATGAACACCATGCAACTAATCTCTAAGAAATTTTAGATTTTCTCTAGGGTTCTTTTCTTCTTTGAGGCCTTCACTAGAATCTCTCCTAATGTTCTATTTATGGCAAAAGAGGCTCATTCAAACTTATACGTCCAAATTTTTCCAGCATCTATCTATTTTTCAGTTCCAAAGCTGCCTCCACATTTACAGAAATTTGGAGTAGCAACACTGTACTTCTGATCAGACCCTGAGTGGTATGCCCTTGTTGATGTGATTAACATCATTATCAATCAGAACTTCTTGTGCTCTTGGTCTTCCATTTCCTGCTATGTGATGCTGCAACAAGAAAGCCAACACCTTTATGTTGGACTTCTGAGCCTCCAAAATTGTATGATAGCAGAGTGTGAGGATGCTTGCTACAGAGCTCCCTGTGGTGACAGCTAAAATTGGTGTGTAAAAGTGAAAGAGAGCTGTTGCTGCAGATATATATGTATATGTATAAACATAGTGCTCAAAGAAAAAAGGAAAGATTGAAATATATAACCTAACACCACGTGCTAAGATAGAGTTCATGCACACATAGGAATGCTAGTTTTTTGAAGAGTAAACAAAAACTAAAAGACATATCATAAACACATTAGAACAGTTTTCCAGGAAGGAGGAAAGGGGAATAGGAGTAGGGAAGGAATGTAAAAGGGAGGCAGTAATTTCACAAACAAGAGTTAGAGTTGACCAGAGTAGCGTTTAATAACGTTAAAGGCTGGGAAGTATCTGATGAGTTCATCTCTTTCACCTGTGGTTCCTGACCCATGTACGATGTACAGTAGTTGCTCTCATCTATAGAGATATATTACAAGACCCTCATAGATGCCTAAATTTGTATTGTACATGACCATGATAAAATTTAACTTATAAATTAGGTCCAGAAATAGATTAATAACAATGACTAATAAAATAGAATAATTATAACTACTATAATAAAAGTTATGTAAATGTGGTCTCTCAAAATATTTTGTAGTATACTCCCACAATTTCTTGTGATGATGTGAGAAGATACTTAAAAGAAGAAGTTTACAGTTTTCCTTGGCATTTCTGAATCACCACGATCACGACTCTTGTCCTGTGGGGCCGCTGTTAAGTAAAATAAGAGGTTGCTCGAATCCGACACTGTGACACCACATAGTTCACCAACTGCTGAGTGACTACTCAGCGATGAACATGCAGGAAGTGTGTACAGTGTTAACAAGCGAGACAGAGGCCTGACTGACACCCTGAGCAGGAAGCGGTGGGGCAGCGGGAGATTTCAGAATGCAACTCAGAGTGGTATGCAATTTAAAACTCGTGCATGGATTGTTTCTAAACTTTTCAGCTAATATTTTCAGACCGCAGTTGACCATGGGTAACTGGAACCATGGAAAGTAAAACTGCAGATTGTGCAGGGTTCTACTGTATATGCTTATGTTAGAAATTGTACAAAGGTGCAAAAGAGAATAATTTTCCTATCATCCTACCATTTAGGAATTCCTCTGTTTGAATGTTGTTATGTTTCTTTCCAGTATATTTTATTGCATTTTTATACTTACAGTGAATATATAATTTCATAACCTGGGTTTTTCCTCACTTAAAAATACATAATAAATAGGTAGTGAGTTATAGTACAGAATTTTCCACTTCGGGTATTTACTAGTTTGGGCAAACTAACTCTTCTGGAGACAGTTTATCTTTAAAAGTGGGGTAATAATTTCCACTCCTAAGGTAGAATCTAGGATAGAAACCTGAAGGCTAACTGACATCATGAATGTAATGTGCTTAATATGCTACTGGCACAGCAATTGAGCAGTTATTATCTCCGTAAGTATTTTTCCATGTGAATCTTCAAAACTATACATTTTAATGTCCCCATTACCTAAATACTGAATTGTTTTGAGTATTTTGTTACTATAACTAATAGCTTAAATAACATCAATTTGCTTAAAATTTTATCCTTATCTTGTTTTTTAGACTTGCAGTTACATATCAAATATTTCAAACATTATTGTCAAGTTTGTTTTTTTGTTTTTGTTTTTGTTTTTGTCCATACTTGCGATTGAACTCATGGCCTTTGCACTGAGCTATATCCCTAGCCCCTCTTTTCTTTTTTATTTCTGAGACAAGATTCTGCCAAGTTACCTAGGCTGGGCTCAAACTTTCAATCGTGTTGATTCAGGCTTCCAAAGTGCTGTTATTATAAGCATAAACTGCCACACTTAGCATGTTTAAAGTTCTTGATAAGGTATTACTCTATTATCTTTAGCAAGAAAATACCTGTGTATATCCACAACTCTCCTTTTTCTAAAACAAATTATTTTCTAGATTTTCGTGTCGTTATGTATCTTTGTTCCTTTTTCCTAACTTATCTGACTGATATAAAATACTCTTTCTTATAACTACTCCCCAACAACCTGTTTCCTTGATTTCTAGGAGCTGTTACTTGTTTCTGGTACTATATTTCCGTGTGCTTCATAAGAGATATATTTAATCTTTTATCAAAAATTATACAAGGGAAAATATTTTTGCTAAGTCACTTTTAACCTTTTAAACTGTGGTTTTAGAGCACATTTCTTTTAGCTTCTTTTTGGAAAGTCTTGAAAACTTTTTGAAAACTTTTTGAAAATCTTGAATATATATATATACATATATATATATATATATATATATATATATTTCACATATGTATTCCATATATAAATATGTATTTCACAGTGCCCAGACAGCTTATTAGTCTTTGTTTCAATTACAACCATATAAGCATTTTGGTTATGTCTTAAATATAATTAGCTATTTATTCATAGTTTTTATATATGGCATTTAGTGTAGCAATGTGGTGTTTAAAAAAACTTCACAGTCTTTTGCAAGACAGCGTCTACATACTTATAGGTAAAATCCAATGTCAAACATCAAGGAAAACTTGCTTAAATATCTTTGCTGCATTTCCAGAGGAAACAGATAAGCTCAGGATGTGTACCCATCACAGGAGTACATTTATGCTTAGGAAATAATCAGCTGTTGTTTAGTAAGGATAGAGTTTATAGCAGCTCATGTGAGCTACAATAGGAGAATGGAAATTAATAAAAGGCACATCCATTGTCTTCCAAAAGCTTTTAGTTCGAATGTGTGAGGTTAGACGGTATACAAGGAATGAGAAATAAGGTTATTAAATAGTATGTGAGGTGTCTGCGTAGTAGAAGATACGTGCTCCAGGGATCTTAACAACCACTTATTAACAAGTGATCGCACTTGTTAATAGTTGGCAAAGTCTTAGTGAACCTGTATATTGTGATCTAAGTTAGAAAGGCAAAAATTCTTCGCTAACAGACCAAGGTCCCTGCTACCCATTCAAGGAACGTCTTACAACACTCTGAGCTTGCTTGTTTATTAGAGAATTATTTACTGATAAGTTTACAAATAGAAACCAGGAATATTTTCTTTAGTTGATATTATATGTGAGTTTTGGTTGCTCAGTAATAATTTCTTCTTCTCACAGATGCTATCTATTCAATAAAAATTTCAATGAATGAGAAAAGTGGGGAGATGAGAGAAAGAACAAAGAACTAAGGGTGGTAGGATACAACCAACATATAACAGCAGAGTGAGGCGTTTTTGAATCTGTGCAGGTATTTGTTCCAGGAAACACCTTTTTAGGAAACAAGTTTAAAATCGGTGAGCTAATGCATGTAGTTAGAAATCAAACTGAAACTTAGAATTCAGAAAAGACTGACAACTTAATGACAGGGGAAAGAATGAGAGCCCTTTCCTACAAAAAAGTAGAAGCAAAGAAAATCAAAGTGGCAGTCTGCTCTTTCAGCATTTTATTCATTCTTAACAAAACAAGAATCCCAGCAAGTTTCAAGTCATGACTGATGAGAATGGGGATAAGCATTTGCCATAAATTACTCTGGAACTTTTGTAGCAAAACAATAAGTGTGGTCAGCATCTGTGCTTTACTCTTGGAGTTCTGAAATTTTACACCACAGTGTGGCACTTTCCACCATTTCAGTTATCTGAGACAAAACACGATCTGAGAATATTAAATGGGAGAGTCCAGAAATAAACAATTTATGAATTGAGGATGTCATTCTGTGCGCATGATGAAATAGCTCGCCACCCCACTCCATCTTGCTCAGGACATGATCTGCTGCTTGTTGAGTGTATCGATGCTGTATACATTACCTGCTCCTTATTCACTGATAATGACTTTTAGGGTTTTATTCTTATAATATCATGTCATCTCACACAGGGACAACTTTAATTCTTTCTTTTCAATTTACATGCTTTTGTGTATTTCTCTTCCAGTTAGGCTGGCTAGGGCTTGCAGAACTGTTTAATGGAGGAGAAGAGAGTTGACATCTTTGTCTTGCTCTGTATGTTAAAGGAAAAGATTTCAGTATTTCCCCATTGAGCATGATGTTAGTTCTGGGTTTTTCATATATGGCCTTTATTGGGTTGAGGTACACTTATTTGATAGCTAATTTGTTGAAGGTTTTTTTTTTTTGTGGGTACCAGGGGGTCGACCTCAGGACCTCGCGTGCCAGCAGGCACCCGTGCCGCTGAGCGATATCACAGGCCCCTTTTTCGTATGTGGGTTCCGGGAGTCGAACTCGGGCCCTCGCGCTTGCCGGGCAGGCCCTTAAGCCGCTGAGCCATCTCACCGGCCCTTGTTGAAGGTTTTTATCATGAAAAGATTTTTAATTTTTTCGAAAGCTTTTTCGGCATTCATTTTAGTGATCAAATTACTTCTGTCCTTCATTCCACTAATGCTGTGTATCACATTTATTGATTTCTGTATGCTGAACCATGCTTGTATCTCTGATAAGATCAGTGTGAATGATCTAGTTAACATGGTATTGAATTTTGTTTGTTAATATTTTGTGGAGAATTTTCACATCTGTGTTTATCAGGGATATTAGACTGTAGTTTTATAGTGCCCTCGTCTGGCTTTGGTATCAGGGTAATGCTATCCTTGTAAAATAAGTTTGGAATTATTCTTTCCTCTTCATTTTTTGAAGTATTTTGAGAAAAACTGATATTAATTCTTTAAATATCTGTTAGAATGCAACAGTGTAGCCATCAGGTTCTCAGTTTTCTCTGATGCGAGACTTCACTACTTATTCAGTTGCCTGCCTTATTATCAGTATCTTATTTTCAGGTATCCTATTTCTATATAATTAAATGTTGGCAGGTTTTATATATCAAGAAATGCATTCATTTTTTTTTTCATGTTATCTAATTTGTTGGTATATACTTGTTCATAATAGTACCTTAAATCCTTTGTACTTCTGTTGCATCTGTTGCAATGCCCCCCTTTTTATTCTTTTTTTGTTTTTACATGGGTACCGGGAGTCAAACTCAGGACCTCGTGCTTGCTGGGCAGGTGCTTGTGCCGCTGAGCCATCTCACTGGCCCCCCTTTTTATTCTTGATATTATTTAACTCTCCTGTTTTTCTTAATCTAGCTAAAGGTCTGCGAATTTTTCTTCCAAAATACCAGCTATTTGCTGATATTTTCTATTTTTCTGTTATTTATTTCATATTTATCTTATTATTTCCATTTATCTACTAAATTTGGTCATAGATGGTTGTTTTTCTAGTTCTTTGAGCCGCAACATTAGGTTACCTTTAGATCATTTTTCTTTTTTAGTTTTTGTAAACTTTCCTCTTCTCTTTTTGTTCTGTTTCATAAGTTTTCATATGTTGTGTTTCCATTTTCATTTTTCTCGTTTAATTTTTCTTTATTTTATTTTTTAAATTTATCTTTTAATTTATTCATTGATATTTAATTCTGCATATATTGTTCAATTTCTATACATTTGTGAACTAACAAAGTTTTTCCTTTAGTGGTTTCTAAATTTATATAATGCAAATAAATTAAACACACTATAGATAAGTTAGAAATAAACTACAGTATATACCTAAAGTAAAGCAAAACAATGTTTAATAAAATTAAAACAAAAATTAACAAATTAAATATTAAAACAGAGAGAAAAAGAAAAGATAATTAGTATGATTTCAGTCTTCTTAAAATTAAGATTTGTTTTCTGGCCTAACATATTATCTATCTTAGTGAATATTCCATGGGCAGCTGAGAAAAATATGTATCGTGCAGATTTTGGACAGAATGTCCTAATATTTCTTTTAGGCATTTTTGAATATAGTTTAAATCCAATGTTTCCTCATTGATTTTTCTGCCTAGATGATCAAACTATTGCTGAAAGTGAGATGTTAAAGTCTCCTTCTACTATTGCGTTGCAGTCTATCTTCTACTTTCAGATCTATTAATATTTGCCCTATATATTTAGCACCTCTGATACTATGTGCAGGTATATTTATAACTGGTATATAATCTTGCTGAATTGATCCCCATATGCTAATCTCTACTTTATTTGTCTCTTTTTACAGTATCTTGCTTAAAGTCTATTTTATCTGATTAAAATGTGTCAAGCCCTCTCTCTGTTTCTGCTTGCATGGAACTTTTTAATATCTCTCTCATTGTGTTTTCTTACAGGTGAAATGACTCTCTATAGGCAGCATACAGTTGTATATTTTTGAAATTTATTTTGCCATTCTGAAAATTTATTGATATTAAGGGTCATTGATTTATAAGGATATACTACTGTCATTTTGTTAATTTTTTTCTCTTTATTGTTTACAACTGAACCTGGTCTTTACACTAAGCTATACCCCTAGCCCCTTTAAAAAAATTTTTTTTAAATTTATTTATTCATTTTGAGACAGGGTCTCCTTGAATGGCCAAGGTGGGGCTTGTGATACCCCTGCCTCAGCCTTCTTGAGTGCCCCCCTTTTTTCTTCACTCACTGTCTTCCTTTGTAGTTAAGTGTTTTTCTCTAGTATATTCTGATACTTTGCTTTTCATTTGTCATGTAACTAGTATGCTTTTGCTTTGTCATTACCATGAGGCTTACAACAATACATTATAGTTAAAGAAGGTTATTCTGAATGAATAATAACTTACTTTTGAACACACATATACAAACACTTTACCTCCCTTCCCCCACTTGAATTTTTAATCACACAGATTTTGACGAATTACTGTAAAAATTATTATTTTTAATGGTTTTGATTTTTAAAAGATATAAATGATTCACATGCCTTTCAGTACTAGAGTATCCTGAATTTGTCTGTGTACTTACTTTTACTTGGGAATTTAAAGGTTTAGATACTTTCACACTATTTTATTAAGCATTCTGTTCTTGCAGCTTGAAGAAATCTCTTAAATATTTCTTGTAAGACAGGTCTGATGGTGATTAACTCCTTGAGCTTTTGTATATCTGGAAAAATCTTTATCATTCCCGAAAGACAGCTTTATTGTTACACTGTTCTTGGTTAGAAGTTTTTTGGTTTATCAGTTTGAACATGTTGTATTACTCTCTCCTGTATAAAAGATTTCTGCTGAGAAATCTATTACTATCATATTAAAAGTCCCTTGTATGTGATTCGCTTTTTTCCCTGCTACTTCTTTCAGAATTTTTTCTTTAGCTTTGATTTTTGGCAGTTAATTATAATTCGTGCTGTAGTAATCTTGTTTGGATTGAAACTGCCTGGAGACATTTCACCTACCTGTATCTGGATAGTTAGATAAATTTTCCTGATTTGAAAAGTTTTCTGGTATTATTTTTTCCTACCCTTTTATCTTTTTCTTATTCTTTGACACACTTATGACACAGTATTTACTCTTTTGATGCTGTCCTATATGTTTCATAAACTATTTTTGTTTTGTTTGTTTGAGTTGACAGATTTCTATTCTGCTTGATTAATCCTGCTGTTGATTTTCATTTTTTGGATTTTTATTTCATCACTGCTATTTTCAGAACCAAAGTTTTGAAATTACTATTACTTTAATCTCTATTAAATATCAAATACTGGTCATGTATTGCTTTTCTCATGTGTGGAAGTGTTTCTCAGGATTTTCTTGAAATTTGCTGAAATTCTGTAGAAGAGTTATGTAGAATCCTTTGTCAGACAGTTCATGCATCCCTGCTTTTTTATTGTCAGTCACTGGCACTTTATTTTGTCTCTTTGGTGATGTGACGTTTTATTGATTGTCTTTCATCCTTTGGCCAAGTTTTGATGTTTCTGCACTTGAAGTAGTATGTCCTTATTTTAATTTTCACCGACTGACTTTATCTGAGAAGAACGTCAACAGTCACACCCTCTCGAGATTCTGAGAGAGCTTTCTGGTATCGCTCCAAAGCCTCAGGCCTCCAAGGCCATCATGGTACTGGGGTGTGTTAAAGCTCAGGGATATAGAAGGTGGCGTGTGCGGAGGAAGGCAGAATCAGAAGGCCGCTGAGGCCTGCCCGCTCTTCGTGCCCATCTGGTTTCTAGGGTTACCAGATTCAGTCCAGTAATGGTACAAACACAAACCGAGTCCATCTTGTAGGCCTGAAGCTGGAGGCTGTGCGGCCCTGCTGGCACTAGGATGATTTTCACACTTGCCCTGCAGATTCTAGCCTAGAGTCTCTGGCTGTGAGTGCATGCCTAGTGATGGCTCACTGTGGCATGGCTGGTGTTTGATTCCAATGCAAAGTCTTTTACTAACTTTTCTCTCTCTCCCTGTGCAGATGGGATCTCTCTCCATGCTGTGCTGCTCAGGGAAAGGATGACCTGAGTAACATAAGATTGTCCTTCCTCCCTTCCTTAATGCATCTTTTCTTATTGTGCTAAATCTGGTACTGTGACATCTCACCTGGTTTCCTTAGCTCTTGAGAGGGCATCTTTTCAGATGGATAAGTTTTTAAGTTGGTGTTTCTACAGGGGGGCCTTGGATGGAGGGTTCTGTTCCACCACTGCGTTTCACTATCTCTTCTTTTTGGATTTTAAATTTCTGAGCTAGAAAAAATGTTAGCACATGCTTTGGCAATTTCTTTAAGCCTTAGCAATATCTTAACTTTCTTCATCTGATTTGTTAAAATTATAGGACATGTCATTACAAATTTCATATAAGTGGTACTCACAGAGGAAAATGCAGGTGAGGTTGGAGCTGGGAAAACCTGGATAAAGAAACTAGGGAAAGAAGGGACAGAATCACTGACATGCTTAATGCCTTTACTGATTTGAGCATTGTTGGTCAAACTTTCAGACAAAGTGGGTAGATTGTGTATAAGTAGTAAACAGTAGATATAAAAAGTGAAAAGATATTATAGTTTTCTTTCTGATAAGAAAAAAAAAGGAATAAACATTTTAGGTGTGCCTTAGGCACTGTGCTAGAGTTCTTTAAAACCTTAAGAAAACAACAAAAAAGGTTTTAAAAACCTTATAAACAACCTTGAAAGGTAGATTTTTTAACTCAATAGCTGTGACAAGGAAAACTGAAGCTTAGCAAACAATGTCACAGGGAATATTTGAGCCAAATTTTTAAAATTCCCCATAAAATCACAAAGCCGAAATTGCTTCCACTCTAGTATGTTACACAGATTTGATTTACTAACACTGTAGAATATTGTACTGAGAGGAACATCAGCATCTTTGAAAAGCTGGGTCATAGCTTTTGTCTGCGGTCTGGGATCAACTCCAGGGGATTCATAAGCTTCCTTGGAGAAAAAGAATGATGACCTTCAAGAGTTGCACAGGCCAGATGGGGGTACTTAACTGCCTCTTGTAAGGTCTGCATGATTGTTTTAAGGTGTTTTGATCCACTGACATCCGAAGATGGCTAATAGGTCATGGTATTCAAATGGTGACATACATAAATGACTAATTTGGGTGTGATTTGACTTGTATGAAAATACATGTATTCTCAAAAGTTGGCAAGCAGAAGGCTGATGTCAGGCATTGCAATGGAAAACTCACAGTTCCCTCAGTTTCCAGATCAAAGCCACTTCATTGACCCATAACCCATGGATTGAAGATCCTTTTGGGAAAATCTTGGACATCATAAATACATACAATAGGCATTTCTCTGATCCATTCCCAAGGAAATATATAACCAATTACCACATTAACTGTTTGTTGGATTAAGTGGAATATCCACACTGAGGATTTTTGGATATTATTTGTGATATTGTGTGTTGCCAGGAGGTCTGAAATATCACCTTGCTTCTCTTGTAAGAGAGAAAACTATAGCAGTGTTAAATGAAGTTCTGGCAAGTTATTCTCACAGTAGGTTCCAGTAGGTATCAGGGTCTCAATATGTATAATAGGGATATAGGGATTTTCTCTCTCTCTCGCTCTTTCTCCCTCTCTCTCTTTCTCCAACTGATAGAATCCTCATATTTTTCCCTGACCTGTGAAATAAGATATATTAAAAGCTAAGTGATAAATAAGAAGGACCAATGGAAAAATTTCTACTCTTTCTGAAAAACTGAGTTCTTAAGGATTATCACTTCACTGGGGATTTCGAGAGATTATCTCAATCTTCAAAGACAAAGAATATAGGATATATACAATATGCCCCTTTTGATTTACCTGTTAGCTTATGGAGGAAAAGTGGACAACTTATGTAGATAATGGTAAATGCCTGCAAAGTGTTTCAAGTCGTACCCCAAATCACAGCTATTGTATTTGACCTGATGTAGTTACTGAAACAAATTAGTGAAGCCTCTGTCACGAAGCATGTGCTATTTATCTGTTAAATATGTTCCTTATTAAATTGTTCACTCATGCATTTTAGATATAGATAATGACCATATGCATCATAGGGAATTTGTACCTGTATATGACGTATTTTGGTTCCTCCTTTTTCCCAATCCTCTCTCCTCCCTTCAACCCCTCTTCCTCTCCCTATTTATAAAGCCTTGTTCTTCTTTCACATAAGGAAAAGCAACACAAATACGCATTTACATGGGAAGATAATGAGTGTACGTTCAGTCTCCTGTTTTAGGCCGTGTTATTTCTCCCTGATTTCTGTCACAATAAACTTTGCAGCCACATTTATCATATTGATATTCTATAGAATATCAGATGATTTAACTATATTGATGACATCATGCTAATTGAACCCCGTGAGAAGATGGAAATTACAGAAACATCATAAAGATACTAGAAAGGCAGGCACATTCCAGAGGGTAAGTAATAAACACCATAAAAATTCAGGGTCTTGCCAGATCAGTGAAGTCTGTGGCATGGCAGTTCAGTCTTGCTGTTTATCAGTAACAAAATGACAGCATGTATTGCATTTTGAAATATGTAACACATGTCGTTTAGTGAGTGCCTTAGAAGATGGCCAATTTGGAATGGGTCCAGAGTACGGAGATGATTTGTAGCTATTTTATACCCTAGCATAGCTGCTGGTGCTGGAGGTTTCCATGGTGGTAAATGATACTTTGTGATATCTATGGAAATAACTATTAAAGAGATGTAGTGCAGATATCTAGAATATTAGAGCAAGGTGTTTATTTCATCAGCAGAAAACTACTGTTTCAAAAATAACTCTGACACAGTATTGGCCTTTGATAAAGACTGAGTGCCTGACCGCGAGACACCAAATGGCTATGTAACTACAGCTGCGCATCATGACCTGACATTTTCTTTTTATTTTTTTAACACCCATTGACTCATAAGACAGATGAACATAACAGCAACCTATCACAGAGGTAGAAATGGAATATTTTTCATTAGTCCTGAGCAGATTAATGTAAATATTAGTAAGTTACATACACGTATGGCTCTTGTACTTTTGTTACATTTATGCCTTTCCCTCAATTTCATTTTGGTCTCATAAATAAACTTTTAATTTGTTTTCCAAATGTCATTACATTTGAGAATAAAAGTGAACACTTTTTAATCACTCTGAGATACTGACATATATTAGAATTACCTCAGGCAAATTAGGTACAAGATCATCATACTACTAGATGATACCTGATGATTAACTAATGGAAAAACACTTTATTCACAGCTGAGTCAGCACTGAATACCCTCTTGGTGCTAAGGGACCGCTGGAACCATCCAGACCCTCGGTGAGGAGACCCTACCCTACGAGACAGAGTTGTAACCTGTGTACTTAGAAGTTTGTTTTGCATATATGAAGAAGTGAACTACAGTGTGGGCATATATGGATATTTGGCAAGTGACCAATGCACTGACTGGTAGCCTTGTAAGTGTAAAATCAGGAGCCTTGTAAGTGTAAAATTGGAAGATTGTAGTCAAAGTTATCTGAGAAGTTAGACTTCAGCTGGTCTTAAGGGAATGGATACAAGATATGTGGATTTGTGTATTTCATGTTAATGTCCAGCTGTAATTGTGCACTGTAAAGATATCATCAATAAACAGAAAGATAACATATCTTATTTTCTGAGACCAGCCAGTTCTGTAGTTTGGCCACTCCAGAGCTGGTACAAGGTACTGTTATGACCTCAGTGTGGTGGCCAGCATAACAAAGACTTCCTCTACCAAAATCGAACCGGCAACTGCCACTTGGATGTTCACTGTGCCAGAAATAGAGAACAATGCTGATCCCTCAATACATCACTCTCCATTGAGGACATGAACAAGTCACTTAGTGAAAGTTTACTTATATTGGTTTAATTCATCTGTGAAGCATAATTTTATCCTTTTAAGGTTGTGTATTTTTCTTGCCTGTCCACAGGGTCTCTTTAGGCTCAACCTTAACTAAGACTTATAGAATGCCTGATATATTGTCTTATGTATTCTGCAGCACAGAACCCTAGGCAAACAAACATATTTCATATCAAAAGGGATGTGATAATTGACCCATGGACAAAAGATCTATTTATTTTTCCACATACACCATGACTCAAAAATAGAGTGGTAGGATTACCTATTACAGGCTCAGATAAGAAAACTATTTGAGGATTTGGGATGGCTTCCTTACAGTTGCGTGTGTTACATGCACTGAATTAGTCAGAATGCGTGGTGGTATTTACACAAAAACTAAAATGTGTTCCTTTGGGAACACAAGAAATAGAATTAAGATTGGCTCCTCTGATCATCACTGTCCCCAGCCTGGCAGTGACCCATCTGCACAGATGCCATACCTGTTATTGCAACCTCAGCCACTTCCAGGTTTCCTAAAGATCGTTTCCACCAGAAAACACGGTGAGGGTCCTCTGAAGTTACAGGTCTGAGTGCCACCTGGATGCATTAAAGTCGTCATCCCAGTAGGCCATTAGGCCAAAAAAGGAGTTAGCCCACCAGAAAAGAGTAATTTTGATTTCTAAGAAAAGCTGTATTTGATGCTGAATGATAGGTATAGAGAAATATTTGTCTAAATGCCAGCAGAAGTATTGTAGCGTCTCTTGGTGCCTCTGTGCCTAGAAATAATGGTGATAAATGATAAAATACAGCATCCATGGCCTGACAAAGACATAGCCATATCATCTTCTGAAAAACTCTGGTATTTCACTTACATTCAATGTTTATTTTTTGTTTAAGAATGTAAACTTCAGTTTGGTGTGGTGGCATATGCCTATAATCCAACCCTCTAAGAGGCTGAAGCAGGAGGATCCCAAGTTTGAATCTAATCTAAACAATTTAGCAACTTAGTGAGACCTTGCTTCAAAATAGAAATATAAAAAGGGCTCAGTGGGAAGGCCCTGGGTTCAATCTCTAGTAGCACAAAAACAAACAAACAAACACGTTAATAAAATAATGTAAGATTCACAATAGCGGGGATATTTATTTAGCTCATTTATGTATCATAAGAGGCTGGTGGGACTTAATAAACATTTTTGAACATGGGAACAGATAATAATGTAACTAATAAATATTGAAAGGAACAGAAAAATTGGAAGGTGATAGAAATACATAGAATCTCTCATATTTAACACAAGAATTTATTATTTCAAAGTTTTATAAATAATAAATCAATGACAGTGTAGCCAGATTAGTCAAAATTGAATAGTAAGCCTGAGAATAAAATGAGCGCTGCTATAAGTGGTTGCTTTTGGTTAGTGTAAATGTGTTGGAGCAGGATACTTTTATTTCTTTTAAATCAATGTTTATTTTAATCAAAATAATAGGTGCACACAAACTGTTCTATAAACTTTATAAAGAAAACTATTTTCAACTCTGAGTTATTTGTGTTTGTATTTAACTTAGTTTATATAAATTGTCTGTATATCTTACTACTTTTAGATACTACCTGAGACCTCTCTTTGGAGTAAAGATTTAGCTCTTGATGACTCCCTTATATTATTCTCGATACAAGTGTATCATAACCTACAGTTAAGTTAGTACAGTAGTCCATCTTTACATATTTATGGAAATATTGTTCCCTGCAGATTAGAAGAATGTGCTATACCTAAATGTTACTACTTTTACAACTTTTAAAAAATATTTTAATGACTGCTTTCTTCACTTTTAGCACTTCCTTTCTTCCAAATACACTTACAGACCTCAGTCATTTATCTAATTGCGATAACGTACTTTCAAAATATCATTTTAATTTCTCTCTAGTAAGAACCACTCTTACACATTCCTACATCGTCTTGCTCCACACTCTTCCTCTTGGTCTGCCCTTTATCCTGGGACTCTCCTTTCTTACCCTTCTCTGTCCTGTTTTCCAGGGCATGGTATATGCACCTAATTTTTAATAACTTAAATATGTAACTTTGGAAACCAAAGAGATGAAACAGATTTATGTAATTTGTAGATCTATGGTTTCCTTTCTCTTGGTTTAGCCTCTTTTATTTAAAAACATTTCCTGGTAAATATTTAAGAAAGAGCTTCTGGAAGATAATAGTTTTGAATCTTTGCAGCACTGAAAAATTGTTGTCATTCTGTTTCTTTCACAAGTGATAATTAGGATGTATGTAGAATTCTGGGTCTGGGCTTTGTACTGTGTTTTTAATAGTGTTTGAGTCTCGTTTCTCTTCATGGATATCTATCTCCATTTTCCCCAGCTCTGAGAGATTTAGAGATCTTTTTCATTCATGTGATAAAATTGCATAATATTTTTTGATGCAGTGGGCAGGCACTTTATGATCATTCAAAATTTTGGAGCTCAAGCTTTTATTTCAGATAAAATATTTTTACATGTTTCTTTATAGTTTGTGGGGAAGCTTTTTACTTTTTGTTTGTTTGTTTGTTTTTTCTCTCTTCTTGCCTTACTTTTTAAATCAGGCATGGACCTAAAGATTCTAATGGTTGTTTATCCATTGGTATAGGAGGAATTAATCTATGGTAGGGAAGTATAAAGCCCATGTGCAGGAAAAAGCAGAGATTAGAGATGGACAGTGAATCCCGGCTACTAGGGGACTTTCCAGGTTCCAGTTGCCCCTTTATTCATAGAGCTGCATTTCTTCAGATTTTATGAAGAGTCTACATTCTGACTGAGCTAATTTAGTTTAGATTTTTGTCATAAATCTAAATTGAGTCCCTAATATTAGAGTGTGCTGTTTTTGAAATGTGAAGCGATATTCACTGATTTGAGCTATTTGTTGCACCGAGATGTATGATTGGATTAAACTTCTTTTTCTTAGATATTTTACATGTTTTGTTTTTTATTTATTAGTATATGTTTTTAGTACTTAATGTTTACATTCCTTGTGGGAAATTAATACATGTACACAATACATCTTAAATTCTGTTTTCATATCCTTTCCCTTCTCTCTCTCTCCCTTCCACCCATTTCTTTCTTTCTTTCTTTCTTTCTTTCTTTCTTTCTTTCTTTCTTTCTTTCTTTCTTTCTTTCTTTCTTTTTTGGGTACATGTTTGCAGTAGATAACATTTACATTCCTTATGTAGAGTTGGTATATGTATATAGCACATCTTAATTCCTTTCTTCATCCCCTAACCCTCCCCCTTTTCCCCCTCCCTCCATCTCTTGATTCCCTTTGCTCTATATAAGAAACACATTTAATCCCCCCTCAAAAAAAAAAAAAAACCCTGATAGGCTAAAAATCAAAGGGTGGAAAATAATATTCTGTGCAATGGGAACCTGATTAAACTTCTATGACTTTTCCACTTCTAGCTGTATTAGTTAACTGACACAAATAATTGTCAGTTTGATTGGATCGGAGGATGCACAGATATTTAGCTATACGATCTTTTTGGGTTTTTCTGGCGGAAGCTTCTGAGGATTGGCAGACTCGGTAAATTGCCTTCCCCAGTGGGGTGAATGTCATTTCTTTTCTTGGGGGCTGAATAGAGCAAAGAGGATGTAAGGAGGTACTGACCTCTTTTTTTTCTTCCTGTCTGCTTGGGCTGGAACGCATCACTGTTCCCCTGACCTTCGACTGAAATTCACACTATCAGCGCCCCTGCTTCTCAGACACTGGCTCATTAAGAGTTTGCCTGCATCTCCAGCCTGCAGGTGGCAGGTCGTGGGACTTCTCAGACTCTTAATCTTATAAACCAGTTCTCAGGTTAAATCTCCACGTGTGTGTGTGTGTCTATATATGTATGTATGCGTACCCACCGGCTCCGATTCTCTGAGGAGCCCGATTAATATACCAACCACGCCATTGTAATGATTGGGAAGCTCTTCACCCAGTGAGTGAGCAAGATCTACAAGAAGAGAACAGATCATTACTTTAAAGCATCTAGGTGAGTATTAACTTCATAACGAAACGGTGAGATCAGTATTCCGAGTTTTTAAAGCTAAGACACCGTAAAGATGTTTGGAGATATTTCTTTATAGTCCTACCCAAAGGTTGAAAAGTAGATTTAATCAGAATTTTTCTAAATGTGAAGGTTCATGCACACACTTGGAAAAAAAAAACTTATGGCAAACATATTGTTACATTTTTACTAAATGAAAAGTGAAACAAATATAAAGTGTTGAAATTATTATATGAAATTACCTATGTTAAATTCTGATTTTATATTTTTATGATCCTTTGATAGTTTAAGCAACAAATGTCTTCGTTATGTATGTGATACAAACATTAAGCTACAAAATTATAAGGTTAATCAGTGAATTATTTAGTTCAATGATGGACATGTCAGAAAAATTGACACTGAGTTCTTTAGAAGATTAGTTGACTAAACTTTTTCAAATTTCCAACATTTACTATATAAAAGGCATAAAGCTCCATAAGCTGCTGTTGCCAGAGTTGAAATATCATAGTGAGGTATGGTGTATTCTTAATAACTCCTTCAAGAAGTAATGCTTGAAAATTTCAGACAAGCAAAATTTCAAATATTTCCAGATTTGCATCACCATTAATGGAGATATCATTTAGGGATTGTCTACCACTCGAATAGCAGCAAGTCCCTTTCTTTTATGATTGACAAAATCTTTAAACCGTTGTGGCTCATGATTAGTCCATTCCAAAAGCAGAGGAGATGGGGAGAGATGAAGAAGAAAAATTACTTTTGTGAATATTTTAACTCTTTTTCAGTATGTGCACTATTGAATCCAAAATAAACATTTCAAGTTTCATTTTTCGTATTGAGACTTCAGTAGCACAACATTGATCATTTAATGTCACAGATTTTCTGCAACATCAGTTAAGGAGGGATTTAGGTCAGGAATGTGCTGAGCTAACAGAGTTAGTAGGCATAATGAATGGCGTGAAACATACCTGCATTGTATGCTTTCCATCTGTGGCGCCTTCTTTGTAAAGGAAGGTGACTGGTTATGAGGGCCAAGTGAACATGAGATGCTTTAAGCCATTGTGTGAATAGAGAAAAATCTTTAAATCAGAGAATAAATGTAGTTAGTGTGTTTTAATATTATACTGTAGGAACACTTAACCCTGGCCAACTCAGTAAGAACATAAATTCTACCTCTCTTTTTCTAGGTTTTCATAAATTTTCGTGTGTTATTAAGTTCATCCAGATTTCATATCTTCATGAGGGATAGAAATTTTATCTTAAAATATAGCATGGAGGGCCGGTGAGATAGCTCAGCGGCATAAGCGCCTGCCTGGCAAGCATGAGGTCCTGAGTTCGACTCCCAGTACCCACATATGAAAAAGGGCCAGTGATATCGCTCAGTGGCACGGGTGCCTGCTGGTGCATGAGGTCCTGAGTTTGACCCCCAGTACCCAAAAAAAAAAAAAAAAAAAAAAAATATATATATATATATATATATATATATATAGCGTGGAAAAAACTTCAATGTGTATTTCTCTGATATTATGATTCTTTTTTGGCGGGAACATGCATGGTAAAACTCATTTCAAAATTTATCTTTTAACCTTATGTAGGGTTTCTTTTTTTTCCTTTCTTGATTTTTGAAAGAATTAAATAATTTTTTCAAGTTTTTCCACACTGCCAGTTTGAAAATTTTATGTTCTGCTTGTCTTCCATCCTAAACTACTTTAAAATCTAGCCAGTTTTTACAGTTCCCTTGCAGACAATACAAGGTGTTAAAAAATGTTGCTTTCATTCCTTTCTTTACATATTTAAGAATTAAAAGTTGCTTTGCATATTTGTCTTGTTTTTCATAACTCTAGGAGATATTATTGTTATTATTTTATATTATCAATATTTTGTAGATTCTAAATACTTTTCCTGAAATATAATTTATATATTGATATTCATGATTATAGAAATTTACATTGCAAGTATTTTTTCTCCTAGTCTGTGTGTTGTCATTTCATTTTCTTACAGTGACTTTTGAAGGAAAAAAGTTACTGTTCCTGGTTCATGCTTTTTGTGTCTCACCTAAAAAAAAGAGTCAAATTTGTGAAAACTTTTTTTCTGTTTTTTTTTTTGGTTTTATATTTAAACATGTTAAATATATGATACACATAATGATAATTTTTGGGTGTGGTGTGGACTAAGAGTTAAGGTTTGCTATTTTTTCTGGAGGAAGATATCTAGCTGTTTCACTATCATTTATTTGGAATATTTTCCTGAGTACATTGAATTATGTTGAAAACATAATAGAAAATCAATTACATATGCAGACACATTTCTAAATTTATTTTGTTTAATTGCTCTTTATAACTGTTCTTATACAGCCTTAATTGGTCTTAAATATTATAGTAATATTATACATTTTGACATTAAATAAATCCCACAAATTCATTCTTCCTTTAAAACTTTGTTCAGGCTATTTTAGATAATTTGCATTTTTTTATTAATTTAAGAATCAACATTTTATATGAATAAACCTACCGGAACTTTGGGATTTTTTTCTAAACTTACAGATCAAATGGCAGCAAAATGACGTTTAGCAATATTCAAATTTCCAAACTGAACATGCTATACCTCTCAAATTATTTAGTTTTTCCTTATATCTTCACAATGCTTATGCATTATATTGTATGTCTTGCCTATTACTTTGTTAAATTTACCTCATATATGTTATATATTTTTGATAATATAAAAGTGGACATTTCAAAATTTTAAATAATGTATTTTAAGCTTTATATTTAGGTCTATTTTGTACAGGATGTGAGGTGAGGGTCAGAGTCTGTGTAAGAGTGTGGTCATTACTGGGATTTCTAGGGATACTTTGTGCCTATCTTTTCATCACAACACTGTCCTGGTTAATGTAGTTACATATTAAGTCATGAAATCAAGTAATATGTGTGTTCTAATGTTATCTTTTTTTAGTATTATTTTTTATATTCTAGTTTCTCTGACTTTCCATGTCAATTTTATACTAACCTTATCAATATTGTTTTAAAAACTGTCAGATTTTGATTGGTATTGTTTTGAATCTAATTTAAGAAGAATGAATATTTTACAAATAATGTTTTCTAATCAATAAATATTATATATCTCTTCACTTCCTTAGATTTTCCCTTCATATATATGTATGTAATCAATTTGTGTCTAAGCATTAATGTGTTTTAGGGACAATTGAAATAGTAATAGTTTTTTCAATTTTAAACACTTCATGCTTGGTATGTAGTACCTGATTCATTCATTTAGCTATTTTGTTCTTGAATCTCGAAACTTTGCTAAACTCGATTATTAATGGCAATAACATTTGTATAAATATTTTGAGATTTTTACATAGACAATCACGTAATCTGTGAAAAGAGATAGTTTGAGTCTTATTTTCACAAACTCTATGCTTTTGCTTTTTTCATTGAACTAGCTAAGACTTTGAAAAAAAGTCATAAAAGAGAACATCCTTGCCTTATGTGTCACATTATACGAGAAAGCATTTACTATTTCATCATTCAACATGCTGACTGTAAAATTTTTATAGTTGTTCTTTATCATGTCAAGGAAGTTTCATTCTGTCTTCGTGGAGTTTATATAATGAAGGATATCGAATATTAAATATGTTTTTTGCACCTTTGAGATAAACATGTAGCTCTTTTCTTTAGTTTGGTGATACAATGAATTCTATTGAGTGAATTTGGTATGCCAAATAAGACTTAGTCCCAGGAAACATCCCATTTGATTTTTGTATTTTGGTGGGTTATATTTGTTAATATTGTGTGTTGGGATCTATTGCGTTCAGAGGGTTGTTAACCTATTTTTTTTTACTATGTCCTTTGTTGTTGTTGTTTTTTAATTTTTGAAAATGTTTCTAATTTCTTAAAGAGTTTCTTGTAATTGATATTATTTGTACCTTAATGATTGAAATAATTTATCAGCAAAAAAATCTGGACCTTAATGTTTCTCTGGAAGTATTTTAACTACAAATTGTATTCCTTTTATTGATATACAGGTATTTGGAGAATTTACTTCTTCTTAAATAAACATCAGTAGCTTGAACTTTTTAAAGGATTTATGTATTTTGTTATATGGTTAAATTTATGGGCAAATATATTAATAATATTGTCATCTTTTTAATTTCTTAGGAACTACAAAAGATATTTCATCTCATACTTCTGGTATTGATATTCTCTCTCTCCTCCTCCTCTTCTCTTCTCTTCACTTCTCTTCTCTTCTCTTCTCTCTCTCTCTTCCTAGTTCTCTCTTTCCCTATAATTCTCTCTTGCATCAGCCTGTCAAAAAGTTTACCAATTTTACTAATGTCTGTTGAGATTTTCATTAATTCCCTCTAGTATTTTGTTTATAATTATTTTCTCTTATTCTACTTGCTCTGAAGTTAATTTTCTAGGTTCATAAGGTCAAAGTTAAAATTTGAGAAATTTTTTTCTTTTCAAATATAACCATTTAATGTTATTAATTATAAACAGTTTAAGTGGATTGTATAAATTTGATAATTTCATTTTCTTTTAATTGAAACTTTCTAATTTTGTTACTTTCTCTTTGACCTTTGACTTAATAACTTTTTAGTTGTGTATAATTTAATTGCATTATAATCTTGAAACACAAATTCTATGAGAAGTGATCAAAACATATGGTGAATGTGTAGTTTAAAATAAACATTACAGTAAAAGGCAATTGCTATTAATTCCCCTCAAAATTAATTAGCTCTCACTTTGAACATGTTTGCTCCATTGTTCCTGCCACTTCCTGAAGCAGTTCTGGAGGTCTTTCATGTCTTTAGTTGTGCTGTCACGGCTGCCTTGATATCTGGAATCCATTCAAATTGTTTAGCTTTCACGTTCATTTTGACTTTGGAGAAAAGCCAGAAGTTGCATGATACCAGATCTGGTGAATAAGTTGGATGAAGATATATCATAACATTTTTACAAGCCTGCCTTTCCGTTGGATGGCACTTGTTAGCAACATCTACCATATTTTTTTTAATCACATTTTGTGAAAACATTCACAAAAGAAGACTTTCAGAAAGTAGCAAGAATAATGGGATAAGTGTATTTGAAGCAAGGAGGAGTATTTTGGGGTAGATTAATAGCAATGTGTCTATTGCTGTATTTTTTAAATTTAAAAATATTATTTCTTGATCAGATCTTGTATAACTTCAATTCTTTGAAATATTTTATGACATTTTCTTATGGGAAAAACAATTCTCCTTGTATTTTTTACTTTCCCGTATAGTTTAAGCTTTCTGAACAAAGGATGTTTTTGAACAACAAGAATGCTTTGAAAACGAGAGATAGTGTCCATCTGCAGACAAAGAACTTTGGGGATGTCCCAGAATAAATGAAGATTAAAATTTCATCTCACACTCTTTAGAGACATGTGCACATAAAAAATATGCATTGTATTTTTGTTTGGTGGATTGTTTATATCAGGGGTTTCCTACTCCTCGGGTCATGGACAGATATTTGTCTGTGGCCTGTTAGGAACCTGACCACACAGCCGGAGGTGAGCGGTGGGCAAGCAGGCAAGCAAGCAATCGATGCTTCATCTACATTTACAGCTGCTCCCGGTCACTGGCATTCCTATCTGAGCCCCACCTCCTGTCATATCAGCGTGGCACTAGATTCGCATAGGAGCTCAGACCCTACTGCGAACTGTGCATAGAAAGGATGTAGGTTGAGCATTACTTTGAATCACACACTCGTCTCTCCACTCTGTGGAAAAATTGTCCTCCACAAAACCAGTCCTTGATGCCAAAAAGGTTGGGCCACCAATTTAAATGTCATCATATTAGTCAGTTCAATCCATAATTTAAGGAAGGAGAGGTTCTATTTGGCTCACAGTTTCAGAAGATTCAGTCTATGTTAAGGTGGCTCGAAGGCAGAAAAATCACGGCTGGAAGGGAATCAAAGATGCTTAATTCGTGTGGTCTGGAAGCAGAGCAGAGGAACCGCATCAGAAAGCAAAGGGCCAGGGACCATGTACAGTCCAAGACCACGCCTCTACAGTGCACCCAGACGACCTAAAAATGTACTTTACCCATACTCTAGGTGTTTCTTAATCAAATCAAATGAACATCAGGATTAATAGTGATAGTCACATAGTGAATTTGGTTAATAGTATTTTACTGGATTTTTGTATCCGTAGCAAGTTGCTCTGGTTTTGTTGATTAATAAGGGAGGAATGTCAAATTCCCTACTATAATTGTAGATTTTTCTATTTCTCTTTTTAGGCATATTAGGTTTTTCTTCATGTATTTTGAAAGTCTTACGTCTTGTGTATAGAGTTTTAGGTTTCTATGACTTTTTGGTGAATAAACACTTTTATCACTATATAATATTTCTGTTAGTCCCTTGAAATATTATTTATTCTGAAGTTGACTTTCATTTAGAAAAATATCACCAGTTCAGTTTTGTTCTGGTTAATATTCACACAATATTATTTTCTTTCTTTTACATACAATCTCTGCAATTATTTATGTGTTTAAAAGACACCATCTTTCTTGGTGATTTCTATTTGTTCTACCGTTTCTCTTCTTTCTCTCTGCCTGAATTTTATTAATTGAGCCTTTATTGTTTCTACATTATTACCACAATTCTTATTTATACATCTTCTTTATTTTATAAAGTGAGTTGCAGAAGATTTACAATATGCATCTTTACATAAGTACAGCATTTATTATTTATTTATTTATTTATTTATTTATTTATTTATTTTCTATCTACCTAATTTATGCAGAAATTTCCCAGGGAGAATTTTATCAATGGCTCTAATTTTCTCCCTACCAAGAGACAAATTGGATACAAACAAAAATAACCTCAAGATATTACTGGCCTGGGAATATAGCTCAGTGGCACAAGCACCTACCTGGCAAGCGCAAAGCCCTGAGTTAGATTCCTGGTACCAAAAAAAAAAAGAAGGTATTATTTTTTCACTATAGAACAAAAGGTGACACTTCCAATTGGATCAGTCAGACCTTTCTCTCACCCATCCAAATTTTTATCTCTTAATAGCCAGCATTCTGTTACATCCGCTATTTCACTCAAGGCATGTAAGCCTCAGAATAAACTTCTTTGGGGCCGGTGAGATGGCTCAGCAGCGTAAGCGCCTGCCTGGCAAGCGCGGGGGCCCGAGTTCGACTCCCGGATCCCACATACGAAAAAGGGGCCGGTGATATCGCTCAGCGGCACGGGCGCCTGCTGGCGCGTGAGGTCCTGAGGTCGACCCAAAGAATAAACTTCTTTGGCGTATAAGCCTTTTTTTTTTTTTTTTTTTTTTTAAGATGGCTTAGTCTGCCCACCATAGCCTGTCTGATTCTTGTAATTTTGCTTTCTCTAGGAATACAGAGGATCCTTGCCTTTTTAGGATTATTACTTTGTAGGGTTGGTTCTTATACTTCTCACAGAAAGGCCAGAGGGTTTTAGAAATGTTCACCATGTTTGCAAGAGCACTATTGACACAGAAAACCAGTCTATTTTTGAAATATATATATATATATATATATATATATATACACCATTGCAATGATGTATTTCAAAATTTCCCCACATCCTCTGTGTTTGATTTCCTCTTTTCCAATTTGAATGCCCTTTATCTCCCTCTCTTTCCCAATTTGTCTGGCTAAAATTTCCTTTAATATCGTCATGCTCTCTCATTGCTGGGACAAAGCATCTGACGTCTGTAATTTAAAGGAGAAGAGGTTTAGTTTAATTCACGGGTTTTAGAGAATTCAGTCCGTAGCCAGCTGGATCCAAGGCAGGAAGGGCGTGGTGGAAAGCTGCTGCTCATGTCATGTCAGTCAGGAAGCAAAGAGAGAAGAGAGGAAGAATTCCTCAGGAACAAGTCGTCTGGTGACACCACTTACAACCAGGCCTCCCGCCTACCAGCACATTCAGCTACGATTCCTCAGTGGATTGAAGCACTGATGAATACAGTTAAATCACTGATGCATGTAGTGCCCCCGTGATCAAATCACTTTCTGAAAGCCCTGTCTCTAAACACATGAAGATGTTGGGGGACATTTTAGATCTAAACCATAACAAATATGTTGTGGGAAAATGGTGAAACTGGCCCTCTTCTTCCATCCAGATCTTAGAGAGAAAGCAACCAGCTTTTCATCATTCTGCATGTTAGCAGTTGGCTTTTTATAAATAGCCTTCATTATGATTCACTATTTCTTCTATACCCAAATCGGTCGCCGTGTTTATCATGATGGGATGTTGAATTTCGCCAAATGTTTTTTGTGCACCTATTGTGATCATCGTAGGTTTAGGTCTTTCATTCTGACGATGTGGTGTGTCGTGTTTATCGCTTCGAGTGTATTGATCTGTCCTTGTATCTCCGCAGTGAATTCCACTTGGTCATGGTGACTAATCTTTCTAATATGCTACTAGAATCTACTAGTATTTTGTTGAGGATTTTTGCAGCTATGTTCACCAAGTATTTTGGTTTACAGTTTTCTGTGGAGGGTGGGGCGGGGAGTGGTATGAAAATAATACCGGCCTCATAGAGTGTGTTTGGAAGAATTATTTCATCTTCTATTTTTTGAATAACTGGAAGACAATTAGGATTACTTCTCCTTTAAATGTTTGTTATAACTCAGTGGTAAAGTCATCTGAGATTTTCCCTGATAGGAGACTGTTAATTGCTGATTCAATCCTATTACTTGATATTGGTCGATTTGAGTATTGATTACTTGACTTCACTTTTCAGTCTTGCTGAGCTGCATGTGTCTAGGAATTTGTCCATTTCTTCTAAGTTATCAAGTTTGTTGGTGGATACGTGTTCATAGTAATCTCCAATGATCATTTTTTATTCTGTGGAATCAGTTGTATCACTTTTGATCCCTGAGTTTATTTTAATTGTCTTTCTTTTTTAATCTAAGAATTTGTCTGCTTTGTTTATTTTATCCCCAAGAATCAGCTCTTTCTGATCAGTTGTATGTTTTAAGTTTCCATTTCATTTCTCCTTCTCTTATCTTTTTTCTTCTACTACTTTTGGGTTTGGGTTGTTTTTGTTTCTTGAGATACTTCAAGAATTTGTTTGAGATTTTTTTTTTTAACAGACTTCCCTCTTAGCACTCCCCTGTATCTCATAGTTTTTGAATGTTGAGTCTCTGCTTTTATTTGTTTCAAGAATTAAAAAAATTCCCTTGCATTTCTTCCTTGTTCCATTCATTGTTCAACACTAAGTTGTTTAATTTCAATGTATTTGCATAGTTTCCATACTTTCTAAATTTTCTTTGTTGCTGATTTTTAGTTTTTTTGGTCATAAAGATACTCAATATGATTTTAATTTTTAAAAACTTTTTGAGACTTGGTTTTGGTATATTTTATGACCTATGTGGAAGAATGTTCCATGTGCTCATGAGGCAGATGAAGAGTCATCAGCTATTGTACTGGATGTCGATATCTATTGGGTCTGTTCCATGATGCAAATTAACCCTGCTTTTTTATTTGTTGGTTTTCTGTCTGAATAATCTGTTCATTAACTGAGAGCAGGGTGTAAAGTCTTCAATTATTAATGTATTAGAGTTTATCTCTCCTTTTAAGTCTATTGATATTTCTTTTATATTTTTATTACTCCTATATTGGGTGGATATATATATTTAGAATTGTTATTTCCTCTTGTTGAGTTGACCAAAAAGCTTTAAAAATTAGAAAATTGTAGCAAAATTACCATTATCTGAAATGTGACACTATTCGAAAAACCTCAAACTCAATGGAAAAATTTTACAGCCAAAAAATTGAGAATAATCTGTCTGGTTACCTAATCAATATTTTCTGACCTGTTAATTATAGCTGAGTAGATAAAAGGATAGTTAAAACCACTTATGTACAACAGCCTTGAAATAGTAAAATAATAAGGTATGAACGTAATTTCAGTTAACAGGACTTAAGCAATGAAAGCTGTAAAGCACAGAGTAAAATTTATATAAATAGAATGAACTCACTGTTTTTAGGTAGTATATTGATATTGCAAAGAGCACAACTCGAAATTTCGATTACATAAGTTCCATATTGTGAAAAAACAGGAAAATAATTTGATAACCACCTGATTATAAAATTTAGAAGAGAAATAAGCAGTCAAGTTAAAGGCAGAAATCTTAAGGAGTATGGAAAGTCCGTTATCCTAGCAAAATGCTAAACATTTCAAAAGTTTTCACTTAGAATAAAACAATTTTGTAATTCATGCAAATAAAAATCACTATACCAAAACAGACATTGTAAAATAATTTACACATATGTAGAAATTTAGTATATAATGATGATCATATTTAAATTTAATATATTATGATGGTAACTTTGAAAAAACTCTCAAGCTCTGCCTCGGATGTTCTGCTGATCACGCAGCACACACGTACACCTTGACTTCTGTACCATCACAAATTTAAAAGTTCAAAACCAAAACGATACTGCTATTTGAAAAATGTGGCTAATTTTTTTTATAAGAATATCAGAGGAGGGAAGCTCCAGATGCAGAAATTCACATTTCATAAGGAAAAAAGTGATATATTCGATCATATGAAAATATAAGGGTTCTCCACAATAAAAATACTAAAATAAGAATACCGTACTGAGAAACATATTTATAACACGTAAGGAAATGCCGGTTTTCTTACTGAGTACTGGGCCAATTGCATTTCCCATTTTTCCCGTTTTCTCATCTCTAGACGCACGCTGGGACACCCCTGGCAATGGCGTCACTGTAGGAAACCGGGCTGCGAATGGCCAGGGATGGGTGAGGAATCGCTCCTTTTGCAGAATTTCTGCAGCTGGCGTCTACAGCAAGCTGGGCTTGTTGGCTTCCACTTCTGTTAGGGTCTGTTTTTAAAGCAATCCTTCCGCAGTGCTTCTCCGGGGCGCAGGGTACACAACTGCGGGTAGAGCAAGGGGCGTGGAGGCCGGTGTGGCAATTCTGAAGCGTCAGATGCTGAATTGAAGAAATCTGTTTTGCCTTATTTCCTGCGTATGTGTAGAAGAGTGAAACATGACCAAAAACGTCTTTATGTAAATTTGAAAGATTAGTTCAATATGTCCAAATTAAGAAGTATAGGTAATAAAACATTGTTTCTTAATTGTCAGGGTTTTCGTTTTGTTTTCCTTCTGTACAATTGACATTGGCTTGGATTTGAAGAAAGATGAAATATAATAGGCTTCTAAATTCCAATCCTACATTTAAAGAAATTCAGACGGCTCTTAAGTGTATGAAAAATAGGTGTTAATATTATTCATAATTTTCAAAATGATAATTTGAACCAAAACTCAAATGCTATTTCAGCTATTAGAGTCATTAAATTCACCAAAGGTAGAGTGTGGGTGGGAGCGCTTGTAACAAGAGAGTCCCATACAGTTTTGGTGATGGACTTAACTCTTTGAACCTCCTTCAAGAACTATTTCATGCTGTCTGCCCACAATATTTTTTGATCAGTGATTCAATATCTGTAAATTTATCCTATTGATCTGTTCATACACATGTACATATAGGTTCCTAGAAAGAGTTTTTACATTATTTTCATGTTAAAGAGCAGAAACAATGTCAGTCATGCAAATTTATTAACTAGCTAAATAAATGATGGGATGTCCAACCAATATAATATTATATAGTCTTTAAAAAGAAGGCAGATATTTATGTGCTAACAGAAATATCTCGAATATATTTTCAGCAAAAGTTGACCAGATCTAGAATAGTAACTGTGTGTGTATGTATGTGTGTATGTATGTGTGTAGATACTTTAAAAAAAAGTATGCCTTCATTCATTTAGTGGCTTATTTTTAGCCACAGTACTAGATTAAAGAAAAGACAAAAGGTCACGTGACATCCACATAGGCAAGTATCCTCCTGCAGCTTTGGTATGTGCACATAGTGACTTATGTCTGTATAATTAACCTGAAATCTAACTATTTATCTTAAACCTGTTTAATGTATTTTAGTCTCTTGGTGGGTGTACAGCAGGAGAAGAGGAGTCCTGTCCCATCCCGATGTGCCCTTGCAATTATTTTGTTTAATTCAGCCAAAGTTGACAGCTATGCTCTATTCTCTTAGTTTTATATGTATTTCGTGGCTCTTTCTGTTGAAAGATCAGTTCTGTTTTTTTCTCTCTCTTTTTCTGCATGAGTTGCTTTTTAAAATTGCTTCTTGGAAACGTGTCAAAGGGTTCCACCCTCTAGGATGGATATTTCTACTTTTTGTTCTACCTGTGCTGCCAAACGTGCTATTGCCAGAGATTACGGAGGATGGTAATGTTGTCACTCTGGCTAAAATGTCTCCTTTTCTATGGTGATTGTTGGGACAAGCATTATTATTTTTGCTCTTGCTTGACTTGAATGATTTATGAGTGAAATATTTAATTTTTTGGAGCACTTGACATTTTTGACCTCTCATCCATCAATCCTTTGGAATTACTTTGCTCAGTAAATTGAAATAGAGTTTAATTCCTCTGCAGAGATTTTCAGTTTTCTTTTGTCACAGGAAGTAGTGTTCTGAGTTTGCCCGTGAGAGTTATCTGAGAAGTAAGCAGATCGTTTTCAGAAGCAAGCATGAGCAGGACAATGTCAGAAGTCTGTGAAGAACAAAGTCCCTCTTTAAGTGCTGTGTTCTCATTATATTTTTACAAAATAACTTTTATTTCTTGTGTATATTTTACTTTTGGTCTTCATGGCAGTTTTACCGAAAAATTCTAGAATTATCTTCCTTAGAAGGGAAATAAATTTGTATTAAAAATACAATTTAAAACACTGCTGCTATTATAAATATAATGTCAATATACATGGATTTATGGGACAACAAAGTCCCATAAATCCCATAAGTCATTCTGCTCTCCTTACAGTAATGTAACTAAAAGCATTTCAAAATTTCTATTTATGATGGAAATGAATGATTGTAACTACATTTACAAATGTACATTTAAATAAATACATTTTTCTTTATCCATTAGCTGTTGATGGACATATAGACAGCTTCCAAAGTAGAGCTATGATGAGTTTTGTTGCTATAAACATAGGTAGGGATGGATCTCTGTTATATGATGTTTTCAGTTCTTTCAGGAAGACACCTAAAAGGGGAACAGCTGGGTCAAATGAATATTCTAGTTTTAGATTTTTGAGGAATCTCCATACTGATGTTCATACTGATTGTACTAATTTTTATTTTCACCATCAATATAGAGGGGTTCCCTTTTTCCAGGCAGCCTTGTCAGCATTTGTTATAATCTGATTTCTTGAGGTACAGCCAATCTTCCTGGAGTGAGATGGAATCTAAGTATTGTTTTAATTTGTATTTTTCTAATGGCCAGCCATGCTGAACATTTTTCAAGTATTTATTGGTCATTTTTACTGTTTCTTCTGAGAAATTTCTGTCCATTTCAGTTCCCCATTTCTGGTTGGGTGTTTTATTTTGGAGAGTCTAATTGTTTTTGAGTGCTTTAGATATCCTAGATTTTAGTCCTCTGTCAAGGAATAGCTGGCAAATTTTTTTTTCATTCTGTAGGCTGTCTCTTCCCTATGTCAGTTGTTTCTTTTTGCTGTTCAGAAGCTTTCTAATTTGATATGATCCCATTTGTTGATCTAGATACTATTTTTTGTGCCATTGGGGTCCTGTTTAGAAAGTTCTTGCCTACACGTATGTCTTCAAGAGTTGAACCTATTTTATTTTCCAGCAGATCAAATGTTTCCATTTCAGCACTCTTAATTACTTTAATCTTTCAGCAGATTAAATGTTTCCATTTCAACACTCTTTAATTACTTTCTCATTGCTTAGACAAATACCCAACACCCATAAGTTAGAGGAGGGAAGTTTATTTTGGCTCACAGTTTGTAGAGCTTTCAGTCCATAGACAGCTGGATCCAAGGTAGGGTGGCATGGCGCAGGGACATCACAGAAGAGCAGAGGAGAAACCGTTCATGTCAAGTCAGTCAGGCAGCAGAGAGGAGGCAAGGGTCAAGAGAGCAATGTATATATTGATGGAGAGAGAAAGGGAGAGTGAGCGAGCGAGAGAGAAATATATATATTTCATATATATTTTATACATACATATTATATATATATTAGGATATATATATATATATATATATATATATATATATATATATATCCTTCCAGGCCATGGCCCCAGTGACCCTGGTTTTCCCACCAGGATTTACTTCCCAACATCACACACCCAGCTATAAACCCATCAGTGGAGTAATATCACACACCCATGATCCAGTCACCTCCCAAAAGCCCCACCTATGAGCTTTGGGAGCTCATTTTAGATGTAAACTATAACAAACATGTGGATCTTTGATTAGTTTTTATTTTATCTTAGTACATGATGAAAGATAAGAGTCTAGAGTCAATCTTCTGAATACAGATAGCCAGTTTTACCAGCGCCATTTGATAAAGAGGCTCTCTTTCCTCCAGTGTATGTTTTCGGCCCCTTTGTCAAAGATCTGATAGCTGAATGTGCCTGGGGTTATTTCTTCCTCCTCTCTTCTCTTTCATCAATAAGCATGTCTGTTTTTGTGCCAGTACCATACTGTTTATATCACTGAAGCTTTGTAATATAATTCGAAGTCTGGGATTATGATGCCTCCTGTTTTGCTCTGGTTGCCCAGGGTTGCATTTACTATTCTGGGTGTTTTCTGTGTATACTCTTAATGAAAGATAACCCCTTCTATATCATTACAATTAAGTCAAATCACATCTCTAAAGTTTGAACCAATATTCCCTTTATAGTTAGTTCTGCTCTTTATCTTGGTGTTCGAAGAATATACTCCAATAGCAGTAAGTGACATAGTCCAGCTGCTCTAAGCTATATTTGTTGTGTGCCAGTCACTGTTCAATGCATTTATTATACTGCAACAAATGAAAAGAAGACTCTGCCTCCAGGAATCTTTCATCCTAAAGTTATTAATTGTAGTCTTCTACATACTCCAGATTTAAGACTTCCTTCTCATTAAGGTTTCTGAAATAAATAATAGGCTATCTTTAAAGATAACTTCTTAAAAAGTCACTCTTTCACATTTCTTTAATACTTTACCCCATTATCTCTTATATTTAATTCTTACGGAAATATCTTCCTAACTCTAAATAATTTCATTCATTCTAAAACAGGAACATTGATAGTTCATGATGTCCATAAAATGATTCTTAAACTGGGAAGCTTATTAAAATGTATTTTGTGATTTAGTACATCTGAGTGAGGCTCAAGATCTTCCTGCATTCCTAGCAGGGCCCCAAGTAATGCTGATGCTTGAGAACCACAAGCCACTCTGAGCACCGAGTCTTTATACAACATCGCAAAGAGCACACGTACCCGTCTTCCTGTGACTCAAAAACACAGCTCTTAAATCTTGATTGTTAACGTTCTTCAGAGTAAAAATTATCAAGCACTACTCACCCACACAAGTACTAGTTACTTGTAATATGCCTGCTGCATAGCGAGGGTTATCTTTAAAAATCTCTAAATTAAGGATTATGGCCAATTATCGCATCATTCTACACATTTAGGCTATAGTAACTAGGAGATAGATAGCAGAGTAGTCAAGAGTTTAGGATTTAGAATCAGAAAACTCCGAATTATTGACATAACATTAAGACGGTTATTTAATTTCTGAGCCTGTTTCTTTATCTGTAAAGTGGGGATGACTAATTATTTGACAAATGGTGTTATTATGAAGATTAAATAAAATGATTCATATAAAATGCTTTTCTGGCACATAATGCGTACTCAATGAATGTTAGCTCTCTCATTATGATAGTGTACTATGGGTATAGAAGGCTAAAAATATAGGGGCAACTTTTATCCTACCCTTAGAGAAGATACAATTTGTTGTGGAGGTAAGATTTTTATGCCAAAAGCTAATATAACTTGGAAATATTGACGAAGATTGGTAAGGAAGAACAAATAAAGTGCAGTTCATGCCTGAAGAAGTGACTAATTTCATTTTGGGATCTTAACAGCTGAATTGAAAGCTCGCTATGCACCAGCCTGTGTTCTGGTGCTTTACACGTAATTCTTTTAATCGGCACCAAAACCCTGTTTGCCTGTAACTAGAAAGAAGTCGAGCTAGATGTTAAATTCATCTTGGCCTCAGAGTCCACCCGTTAATCACTGTACTATTCTGATGTAAAAAGACATATACATGCAGGTGTCCCCAGACCTGGGTCTTAGTAACCACATAGACGAACTGTAGAGTGGGAAAAGGAGATGATGGAGAGAGACCACTGTCACAGTTCATGTCTAGACGAGCCCAGGGCGTAATGTGCTCATAAATGGGGCTTCAGGGAGGTGATTGGATCATGGGTGTTACTCACAGGTAAACTGTGGGTGTATTAGCTCACTGATTGGTTTATAGCACATGTGACATTGGGAGGAGAAGCCTGGTTGGAGGAGGTGGGTCACTGGGGGCGTGGTCTGAAACGATGTCTCTCTTGTCTTCTTTCCTTGATCTCTCTTTGCTTCTTGCCATCCTGTCACGAGGTGTTTCTCCTCTGCCATACACCTCTGCCATGCTGCCCAGCCTTGGAGCCAGCTGACTTTGGACTGAAACCTCTGCAAATGATGAGCCAAAATAAACCTGTCATTCTTTGGCATGTGAGTGTTGGGTATTATATCCCAGCAACGAGAGAAGTAAGTAAGACAACAGTAGAAGCTCCGATAATTGCTTCCCTAAGGATATGAACTATCATCTGCTATATCTCAGAAAGATAATATTCAAGAATCAGAACATACTAATGTCTAAGTTGTGCTCTCCAGGAAAATATTATTTAGTCCTACTATATTTGGGGATGGAATATTTCCATTATCTAATCTTTCAATATTATCATGGTTATTGCTTTCATTTTCAAAAGGAGAATAATTAAATTTCTTAACTCTTTCTCCCTTTTTTTGGTCCTAATCTCCAAGTTTAAAAAATTGAAAATATAATTTTTAACATGACCACTGGATCAGCCCTTATTTCTTAAAGTAGAATCTTTAATGTCCTTCTTGCATCTCCGTATTCCCTTCTCTTTGTTTTCAGTTGTTTATAAAACCTGTTGATTCTATCACAAAAAGCCTTTTGCATCTGGTAAGAATGACACACTCCATAACTTGGCACTTTAGGTCTTCCAGAAGATTCACCTTCTGATTCTCTGTCATATGTCCTATTTTGGTGCCTTATTGTTCATCAAACATACTTTTTTCCTTCACTATTGATTGTGTCCACTGGGTACTCATCTTTAAAAGTTAACTTAATATCCTTTTCTTTACTTTCAAAACCCAAATTAAATGGATCAGGAGAAGGAAGAAACATAACTTGGGTTCCCATATAATTTCTCCTTATGAGACCCAAGAAAAGCAAAAATCATCTTTTTATCTTTGACGCACTTCTCAATATTCTGTATCATCCTTCTCAGAAAAAGAAAAAAAGACACATATAACATACTAAATAATGATTAACAAAAAGAACAGAAGTCTGGGCTCCCACCAAAATGAAATAGGCAGACTTTGCCTTATCTCTTTCACTGAATGAAATTAAATACCCAGGCCAGAATATATGGACAGCCATCTATCTAGGACTCTGAAAAGTAAAAGATGTCTCAAATCCAAAAACAATTTGAAATTAAACTTCACATTCTTAAAAAAAAAAAAAATACAGGACCGATGAGATAGCTCAGCAGCATAAGCGCCTGCCTGGCAGGCACGAGGTCGTGAGTTCGACTCCCGGAACCCACATATGAAAAAAGGGCCGGTGATATCGCTCAGCAGCACGGGCGCCTGCTGGTGCGTGAGGTCCTGAGGTTGACCCCGGTACCCACAAAAAAAATAAATAAATTAAAAAATAAAAAAATCAAAAATCAAAACAAAACTATGTTTCAATTACTTTTTAAAATTTTTAGCAGAAACGTGTAAACATAAATGTGCATACTAATACAGTACCATGTAATACTTCTTCCCATGCACTTATACATTGTACAGGGTGTAATCTATCTATCTATCTATCTATATATGGTGAATCTTTAAATTAAAATAAATATTTTACAATAAAAACACATTGCCATTAATCCCCCTCAGAATACTTGCTTTTATTTCAAACACACCTATCTCATCATTCTTGGCACTTTCTGAAGCAATTCTGGAAGTCCTCTTTTCTATTTTTACAAGATATGATCAAAAATGCGGTGAATGCTGCTGCCAAGTGCCATGTGATAGAAAGGCAGACTCATAAAAACTATGGCATGTTCTCACTGACCCGCTGGATCTGGCACCTTGTGACTTCTGAATGTTCCCCAAAGTAAGAAAGACCATATGCTGGGCTTGGTGGCGCACCCCTGTAATCCCAGCACTCAGGAGGCTGAGGCAGGAAGATCACCTCAAGTTTGAGGTCAGCTTTGACTATGTAGTGAGTTCAAGGCCAGCCTGGGCTATGTAGCAAGACCCTGTCTCAAACAAAACAAAACAAAACAAAACAGCCATGAAAGATAAATATATTGAACAGTTCAAGCCATCAGAAGCAACCACAACAACACAACTAACGATACCCATGAAAGAGGACTTCCAGAACTTTTCAGAAAGTGGCAAGAATAATGGAAAAGTGTGTTCAGATCGAGGGGAGTATTTTGAGGGCAATTAATGGCAATGTGTCTTGTACTGTAATAATGTATTTTTAAAACTTCAAACATTCATAATTTTCTCTTATCTCATATAAGTTTAATTCGAGTTAAACCTATCCTTTTCTTCAACTATTTATCATTTCTTTATGGTAAAATTTTTCAAAATCCTTTCCTCTAAGTTTTTGGAACAGAGTATTGCTACATATCCTCAACATATTGAAGATAGCAAACACTGACCACCTGCTGCCCTCCCTTCTCCACGGCTCATGGTGATCAAATATTCTTTTCTCACCTACGGGATCAACTTTTTAGGTCCCACCTATGAGTGAGATCCCATGGTAATTGTCTTTCTTTGCCTGGGTTATTTCATTAAACATATTTATATCCAGTTCCATCCATGTTGTCACAATGACAGGATTTCATCATTTTTATGGTTAAATTAATTTTCCATCCAATTGTGTACAATGAGACATATTTTCCTTATCAATTCATCAACTGATAGATACTTAGGTTGTCTTAGTCCTTGGTTATTATCATCCGTGTTGCGATAAACATGTACATGCAGATATGTCTTCGACATTCTAGTTTCATTTTCTTTGGCTATACACCAAGAAGTGGTATTCCCAGATCCTATGGGGCTTCTATTTTTAATTTTTTGGGAATCCTCAATACTGTGTTTCATAATAGGTGTACAAATTTATAGTATGCAATGGTTCTCTTTTCTCTACATCCTTGGCAGCCCTTATATAATACATTTGTAAACAATACATGGTCAAAGAAGTAATCTTAACAGAAACTTTATACTATATTAGACCAAATGAAAATGAAAGTAAAAGTTATAAAAATTTGTGAGATGCAACGAGAGCAGCGATTTGAGGGAAATTTATAGCACTGGATGTATAATTTAAAAATATCTAAAATCAATAATCTACACTTTTGCCTTAGGAAACTAGAAAAATGAGAAAAAAATTAAATCCAAAGTAAATAAAAGAAAGGAAATGAAAATTAGAATGAAAATCAGTAAAACTGAAAACAGGAAATCAACATTTAAATAAAAACAGTTTCTTCGAGAAGTCAATACAATCACTAAGTCCCACACCAAGCTATGTAAGAAAAAAATGAAAGAAGGGACTAATATATACAAAATATACATATAATACTAATATATATATATATATATATTAATATAAAAAATGAAAGAAGGGACATCTTTAAAGATCCAGTGAACATTACTGGAGTAACAAAAGGGCTCTATGAACAATTGTTTGTTCTCAAATCTGATTACTTGGATGAAATGGACCAATACCCTGAAAGACACAATCTACCCCAAATCACACAAGAAGAAATGGACAATCTGACTAAACCTACATTTACCAAAGAAAACAAATCAATAATAATCTTTCAAAATCCAAAATATCAGACACAGATATGTTCGTTATACATATATACATTAAAAATAATCAACATGACTAGACACACAGGTCTGGATCTGTATTTGAAAATGAATTAATGGAATCCAGAACATCAACCAGCTGAAGAAGAATGACATGTTCATATAAATAGATACAGAAAATTTTGTCAAAATCTAGTATCCATTCATGATTAAAAACTCTCAGCAAACTAAGTACAGAGAAAAGCTTCCACTACTTAATAAAAAATATTTATCAAAAATTCCCCAAATCATAATACCATAGTCAGTGGTGAAAAACTCAAAACTTTCTTTCCTGCTAAGAACAGGAACAAGAAAAAGATGTCACCTCTCACCCTCAGCATTCAATTCAGTACCAACCTTCTAGTCCTGAAAAATGTCATAAGGCAAGCAAGGGAAATACTTGCATGTACTGACTGGAAAGGAAGAAATAAAACTTGTCTTTGCAGATGATGTGATCATCTATAAAGATAATGTGAAATAATCATCAAGTACAACAAAATCTCCTGGTGTTAGTGATTATAAAAAGGTTTCAGGTTACAAAGCTTACTATAAAATTTACTCCCTTTCCTATGTACCAGCAATGAACAGAGGAATTTGAAGTTAAAAACATATTACCAATTATATTATCTTTCCTAGAAATGAAATATCTCAGTATAAATCAAACAAAATACATTAAAGTACTATATAAAGAAAACTACAAAACTCTAATGAAAAACATCAAAGAACTAAATAAATTGAAGCATAGTTTATATGCATAGAAAGGAAGCTTCAATATTAGGAAGATATTCGTTCTTCCCAAAGTGACCTATAGACTCAACACAATACCATTCAAAATCTCTGTAAATTATTCATGGATAGCCTCAATATGATTTTAAAGTTTATATGGAGAGGCAAAATACACAGAATAGACAATTCTATATCAAAAAAGAGAAACAAAGTTGATGTAGTGATAATACCCAATTCAAAATTTACTGTAAAGCTACAGTAGCTTGATCTTAAGAAAACTTCATAGTTTTATAACCTTAAAAGTGAAAATGAAAAGTAAAACACAGACACAAAAGTGAAAAAAATTCAAACATATATTCAAAACAATGCAAATAAATTTGAATTTAAATTTCTCTTTCAGAAACATTGTTAAATACAGATGGAAGAAAATTTAAGGACTGCCTTAAACCTCATTTCTGAATCAAATATATGTGGGAATTTTTGCTTTTTGGTATTCTGTTATTTTAATATAGAGTGTGAAATTAAGAAGATAAAATTTTAAAAATAAAAAATGAAAACACTAGTCCTTTTGTATAACAATTTCATACAAGAATTATTAAGTAGAAATATTTATTTCTTTGAGTTTTATAGCTATATAGCAAAACTAATGACCAAAATTAACAAAGTAAATACTGAACAAAAATAATTCTTACTCTATTCCCCTTCTGGGCATCTTCCCAGAAGAATTAAAAACATCGTACCACAGCGATATATGTGCACCCATGTTTATAGCAGCACAATTTGTAATAGCCAGATCTTGGAAACAACCCAAATGCCCATCAACTGAGGAATGGATAAGAAAGATGTGGTATTTTTATACAATGGAGTACTATTCAGCCATAAAGAAGGATAAACTGGAGACTTTTATAGGTAAATGGATGCAACTCGAGAAAATACTCATAAGTGAAATAAACCAGAAGCACATGTGTAAGCATCGTATTATCTCTCTAGTATGAGAAACTGAAAGAGTAAATAAGATCCAAAATGTACATTAGATATGGTGAATCAAAAAGAAACTGGTCAAAAGGAAAGAGAGACTGGAATAGGGAAAAGAAAGAAGGGAAAGGGAAAAAAAATTGTATATATATATATATAAGATGGTTAAGATAGATACACTACCATTTTTACTTAGTTCATTGAAGAGTAAGGTTTGTGCCAATAATGTTTGGACAATTGAATGCTAATGTCTGGTGTCCTGAATAACTAACTTAAAGATAGTAATACGTAATGTATTAACCATTGTTACCCTCCTATTATGTTGGTTTGAAAATTTGTTCTTCTTTTGATTTGTTTTGTTTTTTCTTCTCTTTAAAAAAAAAAAAAAAAAAAAAAGAATAAAGCAAAGATGACCACTAACACTAGCATTATTCAAATTTACTTTTAGAGCATATTCTATAGCTAGGAAAAGGCCAAAGAGCATAAAATTGGAAAGAAATAGATATTTTCATTTATTAGCAGGTGACTGCATAGTTGAACAATTTAGTAGAATAACTTGATCACTGGTACCTAAATAGGAAGAAAGTTCAGTGCGATGTCTTATAAAATTGATTTCAAACTTTCAAGTATGTCTTTTATACAAATAGCTTTAGAGCTGAGATGATACAATTTACAACTGAGCATAAATATAAAAGTGCAAATACACCTAATATGAATTGTGTGGAATCTGTGAAAACAATAACATGAGGTTTTATCCAGAGGATAAAAATACTGTTGAATTAATGGAAAGACATCCACCATTCCTGGATAGAATGGCATCATATTTTATTAGTGTTAACTCTTCTAATCTTATTATATAGTTTACTGAAGTTGTAACCAAAGTGCCTGAGGAATCTTTGGAAATAGTCAAGCTGATTCTAAAATCAAACACATAAATAGAGAAAATCTGTAAAATAATAATCCAATGGACAAATACATTTTGATTTACAAAACTGATTATTAAGGAACATGATTAAAAGTTGCTGGCTTTGGTTCCTTAAGAACTAATCAAGGGCCGGTGAGATGGCTCAGCGGCGTAAGCGCCTGCCTTGCAAGCGTGAGGGCCCGAGTTCGACTCCCGGAACCCACATACGAAAAAGGGGCCGGTGATATCGCTCAGCGGCACGTGCGCCTGCTGGCGCGCGAGGTCCTGAGGTCGACCCCCCAGTACCCACAAAAAAAAAAAAAAAAGAACTAATCAAAAAAAGAAGCAAAAAAAAGCAAAAAAATTTTTTAGAAAGCAAAAAAAAAAAAACACAAAAAATACAAAACAAAAAAAGCAAGAAAAAAAAGAAGCAAAGAAATTGGAACTCAACAAAGAATAAAGAAGTAAACATAAATATATATATATATGGACATTTAGTGTAAAAGAATCAAATTCCTATACACCAGTGAAAATAGTTACATAACAAATGCTGTTGTGAAAATTAGCTATTTTGATCATTGCTATACCTCTTAAGTCAAATTACAAAATATGAATATCTAACTGTAAATTAGTGTCCATTGAACAACTTTTCCCAATTCTGCTCTCCCTTCAACATAAACCATAAATGCTTGAGTAGATAGGTAAGTTTAAGCTGATTTAAGTTTTACACAACTTATACATAGTACCCCATTAACACGTATAATTTTTTTGTGTGTATGTATCTGTTAAAAATAATTTTAAAAACAAAAGTACTCAAAAAGCACTTCCTGAATTTCACTTTTGCAGGAAAGGATCCAAGTGAGTTATTTCATTCTTTAGGATAGACTGAAATGTAAAAGGGTGAATATGCAAGCAAAATAATAGAACGACATTTATATTTGTGCAATATTCCAAAGATAAGTTCACCTCTCACTTACCAATTTTTTAAGCATGCATTCATCCATCCATGCAGCCATTAGGCCACCCTTTCACTAAGTATCTTCTGATGCTAAAAAACAATAAAACTCATTTATGCAGTAATGAAGAGGATAGCAGGGTATGTAATCACAAGCCTGGAAACTTACATTTAAATTTGGGAGATAATATAAAGAGAGCAGACACAATAGGATAAAATGGAATAATAATGATCATGCTTAGAATAATCAGAGAAATTTGACCTCTTTATAAAAGACTTAGATTTTAAAATTTAACTAACGTTTCAGTTCTATAGCAAAACAACAACAACAAAAATTCTGTCATTAGTACTGAGGAAATAAACGTGAGAAAATCTATCATTTTTCAAAATAACTTGAATCCTCAATGAATGCTGGAATTAGAAATTCTCTTAAAGATGGAACTGGTTGATTTTTTTTTAATGTGGTTATCGGGAGTCGAACTCAGGACCTCGCGCTTGCCAGGCAGGCGCTTGTGCCGCTGAGCTATCTCACCGACGCAGGTTGATTTTTTTTTTTTAAAAAAAGAAACAGTGAAAGAGTGCATCCAGGGCCGGTGAGATGGCTCAGGGGCGTAAGCGCCTGCCTTGCAAGCTCGAGGGCCCGAGTTCGACTCCCGGATCCCACATACGAAAAAGGGGCCGGTGATATCGCTCAGCGGCACGGGTGCCTGTTGGCGCGCGAGGTCCTGGGGTCGACCCCCCGGTACCCACCAAAAAAAAAAAAAAAAAAAAAAAAAAAAAAAAAAAAAAAAAAAAAAGAGTGCATCCATTTGAGGAGATGAAAATGTTCTGGACAAACAGGACAAGTAGAGAAGCCAAGTGGTTTGGGGCAGTAAGTGAGCAGGCTGGGCAGGCAGAGATGTGGTCAACTTGGAGATGAGTTTGGGTGGTTACAGAGGAACCTGGAATACTGAAATAATTACTTGGAACTTGATTCAAAAGATATTAGTGGCTTATTGTCATTCTTGAGCAAAATAGAACTACGAAAGTTGGATTTTAGAGAGAAGATAAATTAATTCTGCTGGAAAGGTTGAGTTAGACTAGTTAGAATTTTATTACCATATAGAAAAATGATAATAGAAACCATATGATGGCTTTAAATTTGGATACAGAAATCAAAATTGAGGTACAATTTTGAGAAGGAACTTGAATAATCTCTAATCATAGATGCACTGACTATCATATAATTGTTTATGTTTTTGGAAAACATCTTCATTCTGCCAGTTTTCTTTAGCACTTAGATATGCTTGTGAAAGCAAGAGATCCAAAGAAATGAAAAGAGAGATAGAAAGATGAATCAATATAGAGAGCAATAAAGACAAATGTAGAGAAAAAGATGTGGACAAATAGAAGGTAAAGGAGAAGAAAATAGATTATGTTACCCTCTCTCTACTTTCCCCTTATTGTGACTCCATTTGTATACAATATGCATACAAAGACTATCTAGTATACTGGTGTAAAGGGATATGAACAAAGTTCCTGAGAGAACCGTTGCATTGGATTTTCCTCACTTCCGGACACAATTTCTCAGCTGTTATCTGCTCTGTGGATGTTTTATGTCTGTGACTGGACTGACGGTCAAAATACAATTTTCCTGCTTTCAGCACAGAAACTTGTCTCTTCCGATGGTTGATGTGGGCACGTGTCCTGTACGTTGCCACCACATTTATCAGGGGATGAGGCAGAGACTAGACCAGTCTGCCTCAATATGCCAGCCCTTGATAATGTTTATTATTATTATTATTATTGCTTTTGTTTTATTTCACTGCATCCAATTTCTACTTATTTAAATGTTACCTCAGATTTCAGGAAATTGTTACTGGCAAGCTTTACAGATTGTGCTGGGCTTCAAATGAATTTGTGAGTTCAGTTGATAAAATACTCTGCATAAAAGCAAATTAAGACTTTGTCAACCACTGCCTCTAACTGTGGAACGTACAGCATAAACACATTACTTTGTTCCAAGGTATTTAGAAAAACATCAATTATGAGAAATCCAAAATATAAATAAATTAAAGAGTTAAATAAAAGGTAGAGAATCGGAAAGAGGGAGAAAAATCTTTTGCAAATGTGAAGAGGACCAAGAGATGGGGGAAGGACAGGGGGAGAAAAGAATTAAGAGTTAAGATGTGTTATGCAGTGTAATCATTATGCATAGCAAATGTGTCTAATTAAAGTAAAAAATGAAAAACCTATAGACAGTGAGGTGTGGAGTCACAACTAAAATTCTATCAATGCGATGCAGTACAGGAGGGCACATGGGTAATTGTATGTACTTAGTAAAGAAGCGGAGACAATTGGAAGCAAAAGTACTATTTTGGCATAATCACGTGTATTTTTTCCTTATTTGGAGGCTTGTAAAGATTGCATTTTTCAACTTAAAAGTAAATACTGCTTGATACAAATGTGCCATTTACAATCTTCTTGTTTGTCAAATTTTCATTTTTTTAGTAGAATTCAGTGTAACCCCCTTAAAAGTGGTTTTGTTTACATTGTTATTTGGTGTTAATGGTGAATAAACCTATACATTTCTTTCAGAATTTTATTTTTGAGGAATATTTCCTTGGTTAAGATTTGCTTTCAGGGGCCGGTGAGATGGCTCAGTGGCATAAGCGCCTGCCTGGCAAGCGCGAGGGCCGGAGTTCGACTCCCGGAACCTACATACAAAAAAAGGGTCGGTGATATCGCTCAGCGGCACGGGCGCCTGCTGGCACGTGAGGTTCTGAGGTCAACCTCTGGTACCCACAAAAAAAAAAAAAAGATTTGCTTTCATATTTATAGGAGTCTATCATGAACGATAAACCAAATGCAATATTCTTTTTAATAAAAATAACTAATATTTGTTAAGTACTTACGATGTGTCATGCAAGCATTGTATTAAATGCTAAATATATAGGTAAAAATATGTGCATATTTGTGTGTGGTGTTGTGTATGTGTGTGTGTGCTGTATGTAGATTGACATATTGCTAGATCTATGTGTAGGGCGGAGCACCTTATTTAATTGTTACTATACAGCGTGGTATATGCTATGCGCTATAATTTATTTAACAGATAAGGAATATGGTGAGAGGTCCTACAAACTGGGTAACAAGCATTAAATCACAGAACTAGAACTAGGGTTATGAGCTAGCCAGTTCAATGACAAGCATAAGTATTTAATCATAATATGTCATTTCTAAACTACATGTTACACATATACATTGCTCTTATGTATTTATTATTATAGTAAAAAGTAGTTATATTTACCTACCATTACATTACCAAATATAAATGCGTATTTACCTTTACATTTTATATTGTCAACTGATGACATACGGTTAAAATGTTTTCAGTTCTTTATGTTTGTAAAGTAACTGGCATCATAATTTCTGAGGCAAAAGAAAAGTTTCATTTAGAGCTTCCTTTCTTTATCTTGAATACCTTAAAATGACATTACACAATACTTAATGCAGATAAGCTTCATGAATTTTATGATAGCACATTTTTAGGGGCAAAAGGGAAAGCAAGAGTGTGAGAACACTGGGTTCTTGTGGATCCCACCGAGCAGGAGGACAGAGGAAATGAAACATCTTTGCTTACATCTGGCCCTAACGTTCTGTGTCTGGTTCTCTTACAAACACGTTCTAATGCTGTATATTTATGCCTCCAATATGAGAGGTTGGCTCATTAGCGTGGCTTCTCAGTGATCTAACCTATCTACATTATCCACAGCTTTCCAGATTCCGGGTAAGACTACTAAATTATAATTCAGAACTCTTGGAGTCATCAAAAAAGTTTAAAATTACCATATGTTAAGAATAACTTGCTCTTAAACTGAGTTGTAGTGGTTAATTTTAAAAATTACTAAAAAAGAAACAATTTACTAAGATTGAGAGGTAAGAGTCATATAAATAGAAATTAAATTCAGTGAAATAAAACAACAGGTATACATCTAAACAAAAGTGAGAATAAGTTGTATACGTATAGACCAACAAATAAAAATTTAACTCTACAACTCTTAGTGATCCATTTTTAGAATCCCCATAACAGTGGAATGTGTTCCCTTCAAATTCTTGTTTCTTGAATTTTTCTAGGTAACATATGTGAATTTAATGCAAAAATTCAAAAAAAATTTCATCTTCGGCATAAATGGGTTAAAAAACAAAAGTGGGGGCCGGTGATATAACTCAGTGGCATAAGCACCTGCCTGGCAAGCGTGAGGTCCTGAGTTAGACTCCCGGTACCCACATATAAAAAAAAAATCAAAAGTGGACATTTACATGCATAAAGCATTCTTCAAAAGGCAAAACTACCAAAAACTTATTAACTGTCACAAAAACTTTGGTACCTAAAATAGCTTCAAAATTCATAAGGCAAAATATGATTAGATTTCAAGCAGAACTAGAGGACTCATCTATCATTGGAGGAAACATTAATATATTTCTTTTAGAAAAGAAAAAAAGTAGATAGTAAAATAAATGTGGAGCCAGAGCTTAGGAAAACAGTTTAAAAGTTTAAAACAAAGACAAATTCTAAAACTGAAAAATGTGTTTGTCAGAAAAAGTCACCTTCTACCAAATTTAGAAGACAGTACTGAAGAAGATGTTTGCAGCATGAATAGTAAAAAAAGAACTCATAAAAAGGAAGATCTCCTTGAAATGAGCAACAAATCAGGGAAATTTAAACAAAATTCAACAACGCTGGATAAAGAATGCATAAAGAAAATGTGGTTTTATGTACAATGGTGGTACTACTCTGCTATAAAGAAGGATAAAGTTGAGAATTTTTAGGTAAACAAATGAAACTTGAGACCATACTTTTAGGTGAAATAAATCAGACACACATGCTTAAATACTGCATTATTTCTCTTGTGTGAGAAACTGAAAGGGTAAATAAGGACTAAACTGGGTGATAGATATTGGGAAGTAGGTAGAACATGTTCAAATGAGAAGGGGAACAAGGTGGTGGGGAGGAAGGGAAAAGGGAAAAAAGAAAATAGAAAGAAAAAAGTGGAAACAAAGCTTTTGTAAATAAGGAAAGAGGTCAAAGGAAGGGGAGGGGACTGGGAAAAAAAAGAAGAATGAAAATATATTATGTACAGCTAAAAATTCCCTATGGTGAATGTGATTATTACATATATCAAAAGTGTACCAATAAAATTAACTTTAAAAAATTAACCAACACTGAGAGGTAGGTATTAATTATCTGATTAAAATGTTTATGATATCTAATGTTAAGTATGAGGAATCAAATATTGCAGACACTATGAGGAACAAGAACTTGTAAAGTATCTTACCATTCTGCCAAATTCATATTTTTAAAACTTTACCCTCCATAAATCGTCAAAAGTTTGATATCCAAAATATTTATTGCAAATTTATATAAATATAAAAATATGGAAGTAAAATATGTTGATGGGGAATTACTTAAAATGGTAGAGTCGTATTAAAATGATGAGATAGATCTTTATGAACTGACATGAAAAATGCTTGATATTGAGTGTTAGATGAAGACAGCAAGATTAAGAGAAAAGATACTGAATTTATGACTAAAGGAAACTATGTCTACATATGTAAGTCTGTATACGACACACAGAGTCATATACATATAGGTGTCCACAATGTGAAAAGGTCAAGGAATATTTCGCTTCAGAGTTCTATGTTGAGAGGGAAATGTGAATATCATGAGGATGGAATAGGAATTTTACTGGTATTTACTTTAAAACCTATATATTACTTTACTTTTATAAGAATACCTAAATTTCGTTTATAAGAAAAAGAACTGTACCGAGCACAGCGAACCCTGAGCATTGAGTCATCCAATAATCCCTCTTTTTTAACTTTGCCCTTTAAAACTTCTTTGTCTTGTTGAAGGGAGTTTTATAAGTAGAGATATTCTACAAATGTGTAGAAAAAAAGAGAACATCTGGTTCATCTTATTTTTGGAAAATAGTGCATCATTTTCTTAATCATTTTGTTATCTACTTTCCAGAAGATTCCACTGGTACTTATCATACTGTGTTAACATGATCCCTAATGTCTTCAGATGTCTTCAACTTGTCATGTGCTTAAACTCAGGAGCTTCTTATAACTGATAAAGAGTAAAACAAAGTGAAAATAGCAACAATAAAATTCTTGAAATTCTTTGTTGCCCACAATATGTCTTTTGAACTACCTCTTCATGTTTGTCAATGTGGCTATTTTTTTTGTCCTTCTCTTCTTAAAATTTTACTTGTTAGAAGACATTTGTAAGTTTTCATCTGAATTCTATAAGTGAAATTTGAAACTCTATTTACATGATTAATATACAGTATTTTATATACATTTCACAGGCATTTTTTTCTTGAACAAGGGAAGTTAAACAACTACAAAACACATTTTTCAACACAAATATTTTTCTTTGAGTAATGAATAATATAGTGCACTACATAGGTGACAGACAGTTAAAGATGTTTTTAAAAGGTCTTTTAACAATTCATTGAAAAATGTGTTGAAGGGACCGGTGAGATAGCTCAGCGGCACAAGTGCCTGCTGGCAAGTGCGAGGTCCTGAGTTCAACCCCCGGTACCCACATTAAAAAAAAAAATGTGTTGCAGACTTTCACTTGTAGTTACAATGGAATAGTTTATTACAGACCAACACATACATACATACATACATACATACATAGCTATTCTATGTGTGTGTTATAAAATAAGGTGTAGTTGGCAACAAGAACCTGAAAGACCTATATCTCAAAATGATTATAATGAAAGAGAACTACTTCACTTTTAACCACTTTTTCTCAATTGGATATGCAAGGTCAGAAGTTACAAATAAAATCCTGGCTGAGAGGCAGAAAATGCAGGAGGAGAGCCTCAGGCAGTCCTGCGGGGTTGGAGAGATGACACATGAAGTTCACATCTGCCAAACTCCACAAAGCTTGGGGGCCAAGATCTTGGAAAGAAATGTGGAACAGAAAAGAATACTCTCTAGTTTTGGCTTCTCTCTCAGGGAAGAAGCCAAATTTTTAAACTACACAATAAAAGGCTTAGATATTAAGCAGAAATCCCCTGAGAAACAAAGGGGATATTTTTAGTGTTTTTACCCAGTGGTAAGGAGGGAAAAACTGGGATTTAGGAGCAACCTACATTTTTCCTTTTTGCTAAAGGGGAAAAGGGCTTAGCAAATGCAGCACACTCTTCCCTGGAAATCCTGACCAGCAGTGTCCTAGGGGCAGGTGGACAGAGCTGTTAATATTAAAATCCAAGCACAACTCAATCTACGATTTGATTTAGTTGATCTTCCACAGTTCTATTAATTATCGAAGGTTAAATAAACTCTCTTTGAAGGAAATAACATTAGTCAGAGCCTCTACATTTTGTTACAATCAAAATCACCTGAAATACCTGAAGAGTAGACCAAGCAAAAATAATAGGAGAAAACAACCAATCAAATGAGCTGACTTAAGTTTTCATCAAATATGATAGAATAACGAAGCATCTCTCAGTTCAAGCCCCATTCCATTCCTCAAAAAACAGCTATAAACTGTGGACAAAATAACTTTGCAATTCTTTGAAAATACCCAAGAAAGACTAACATTTGAAGATCATGAAAGACCATAGACAAATGGAAAGAAAGAAATAGCAATGAATTTCCAATTTTTGTAGTTTTTAGTCCAGGAACTGTTCTAGTTTCTACCAGTGGGATGACTAAAATTTCTGTAGAAAACCAAAAGTAGGTGGTCTGAAGAACCAGAGAATAGGACTCAGAAATACCAAAAATAATGGCAAAAATAAAGAAGAGAAGATCAAAAATTGGTGTATAAATTTTGCCTAAATTTGTCTTATATCTGATGGCAGAGGGAAGACTCCGAAAGCCTAGTCAAGAATGAGAGAATGGGCTTGGATTTGGCATTGCTACTTAAATCAAATCAATTCAATTGCCTGGTAAAGCAAAATGTTGCTATATGGAAGAACAGTCTTCAAAGTATAAATGAAATAACATTCAAAATAAAGTGAAAAATTACTCAAACTACAAAGAAGAGAATATGATCTAAAGAGAAAAGGAAATCAGCAGAGACAGAACTTGAGATGTTCCACGTCAATCTGTATATATCAATTTTATTTCCATATACCAGCAACAAATATAAAACACAAATCCTTCAAGATATTACATGTTATTTTAAAATCATGCATTTAGCGAGAAATTTAAAAAGAGAAAAAGGACAGTCCCTAGTCTGAGACCTCCAAAATATTACTGAGAGAAAGCCTAAAAGACAAGTATAAGTGAGATATACCCTATTCATGTATTAGAAGACTGGGTATTGTAAAGATGTTGATTCTGTCTAGATAGAAGTATATATTTAATGATATTAAACTGAAATAGCAGTGTTTTGTTGTGTATGTTACAATTTACAAACTGTTTCTAGAATTGATATCACATCTGTACAACAAAACTGAATTGGCAATTGAAGAAGGAACAAGAGGAGGATTGAGAAGAGGAAAAGGAGAAACAACCACAGTTAAGCCAGAGGTCATAATGTCAAGAATTAGTCTAAGGATATAATAATAAAACAGATAGCTGCTCTCACAAGAAAAAACATAGAACACGGGAATCTATGGAGAGGTCATATACAAACCCAACATTTACACAATCACTGAATTTGTGACAGTTTATATTATAGTACAGTGAGGAATGGGTGATGCTAGAGTAAATGGTACCTAACCAACCAGCATCTGTATCAAACAAGGAATAAAATCATCATGTAGTGCAAACATCACCAATAAAAATTAAAATTAAAAAAAACAGGAAAAAATATCCCTCACCCTCTAGTTTATAGAGAAGAATTTAACTCCAAATGTCATATAGATCACAATCTGAAAAGGTATAACACTAAACCTCTGAACAAAAGTGAAAAATTATCTCCTTGATATCAGAGCTGTAGAGAGATTCATTCAAGAGTATACAAAAATTAAAATTCTAAAAGAAAACATAAACTTGCTGTATCATTTTAAGAGTAAGACTTTTGAAAGAGACTGGGAAGATGGCGGAGTGGTGAGCAGTGGCAAATTAGCCTTTCCTAGATTTGGCATCCAGGCACAGGTCTATAATGAAGTGGGGTCCCCTAGACCGAGGAATGATCTGAAGTGAGAATTGGAGCCCACAGGGAGAGGGAAGAGAGACCTCAGCACAGAAGAGGGAGGTGATGAAAGGCGCTTCCTCCCTGAATCCCAGCTCCCTGTGTGAGAGAGAAGGCTCAAATCTATAGAGGCATGGTGACTATGGGGGACTCCAGAGACCCCATGGAGAAACACACCAGTGGAGTGAAGCATCAAGAAGATTATACACCATGACCAAGTGGGATTCATCCCAGGAAAGCAGGGATGGTTCAACATATGCAAATCAATAAATGTAATTCACCATATTAACAGAACCAAGGACCAAAACCACATGATCATTTCAATAAATGCAGATAAATAAAACCTTATAGAAAGTTGGAATAGATGTCTTTATCTCAATCTGATAAAAGCCATCTATGATAGACCAATAGCCAACATCAGACTAAACAGTCAAAAACTGAAAGCTTTCACTCTAAAATTAGGAACATGACAAGGACATGTGCTATCGCAACTCCTATTCAATATAGTTCTGGACACATTAGCCAGAGCAGTTAGAGAAGAGAAGGAAATAAAAGGAGTAAGGATAGGAAAGAAAGTCGTTAAATTATCATTTGTGGATGACATGATACTCTACATAGGAGACCCCAAAACCTCCACCAAAAGACTTCTATATATAACTAAATTCAGTACCAGAGCTGAATACAATGTCAACACTCAAAAATCAATAGCATTCCTGTACACAAATAACAAACTCACCTTAGGAGAAATTAAAGAAACTTCACCTTTCATAATAGCATCCAAAAAATGCAATACTTAGTAATCAGTCTAAGGAAGGAAGTAAAAGACCTTTACCTTAGGAGCTATAGCACTATAAAAAAAGAGATCAAAGAGAATATCAGAAGTTGGAGAGCCGGTGAGATGGCTCAGTGGCACAAGTGCCTGCCTGGCAAGAGAGAGGTCCTGAGTTCGACTCCCAGTACCCATGTTAAAAAAAAAAAAAGAAAAAAGAAAATGGAAAGATATCTCTTGTTCTTGGGTAAGAAGAACAAATATAGTGAAAATGGCTATACTTCCAAAACTATTATGCAGATTTAATGCAATCGAAATATATTGGTTAAAATACCAACAGCATAACTCACAGAATTAGAGAAAATATTCCTAAAATTCATTTGGAACCAGAAGAGACCTAGAATAGCAAAAGCAATTTGGGGCAACAAAGGCAAGGCAGAGACATCACAATCCCTGACTTGGAATTATATTACAAAGCTATCATGATAAAAACAGCATGGCACTGGCAAAAAAACAGACCTGAGGATCATTGGAACAGACTAGAAGATACAGAAACAACTCCAAACACTCTCACCCACCTTATCTTTGAAAAAGGGGCCAAACACCTTTACTGGCAGATAGCCTGTTTAATAAATGGTGCTGGAAAAATTGGCTTTCTACATGATGAAGTTTAAACCTAGATCCATATCTCTCTCCATGCGTTAAACTAAAATTGAAATGAATCAAAGATCTAAATACTAAAATAGAAACACTAAATCTATTGGAAGATAGAATTCTTGAAGACATATGTGTAGGCAAGGACTTTATGAACAAAACCCCGATCACACAAGATAATCCAATCCACAGAGAGGGAAAAAATTTTTGCCAGATGTTCCTCAGACAAAGGATTATTGTCTAGAATATATAAAGAACTCAAAAAGAATCAGGCTGCCCAAATTTAAAGACCCAATCCAAAAATGGGCAACTGAAATAAACAGATACTTCTCAGATGAAGAAATAGAAATGGCAAATAATACATGAAAAAATGTTCAACATCACTGGTCATTTGAGAGGTGAAAGTTAAAACAACACTGAGATTCTATTTCACTCCATAAAGAATGGCTATCATCAAGAAATCAACCAATAACAAAGGCTGCTGGGGCTGTGGGGGAAAAGGAACACTTCTCCACTGTTGGTGGGACTGTAGACTAGTCCAACCACTGTGGAAATCAGTAAGGAGATTCCTCAAAACCTATGATTAGAGGTCTCACTGAACCCAGCTATTCCCCTTCTGGGTATTTTCCCAGAAGAATTAAAAACATACCACAGCGATATATGTGCACCCATGTTTATAGCAGCAAAATTTGTAATAATTAGATCTTGGAAACAACCCAAATGCCCATAAACTGAGGAATGGATAACAAAGATGTGGTATTTATAAAATGTAATACTACTTAGCTATAAAGAAGGATAAACTTGAGACTTTTTTTTTTTAATGCAGGCACCAGGTGTCGAACTCAGGACCTCACACTTGCCAGGCAGGCGCTTATGCCCCTGAGCTATATTGCCGGCCCCAAACTTGAGACTTTTAATAGGTAAATGGATGCAACTTGAGACCATACTCATAAGTGAAATAAGTCAGTCTTACATGTGTAAACATCATGTTGTCTCCCTAGAGTAAGAAGCTGAAAGGGTAAATAAGATCCAGAATGTACAATAGATACTTGGAAATGGGAAGAAACTGTTCAAAAGGAAAGAGAAACTGGGATGGGGGAAAGGAGAAAAGAAGGAAGGGATATATATTATCTTGTATATATATATATATATATATGTATATATATATATATATATATACACACACACACACAAGACAATTAAGATAGCTATACTACTAATTTCTGTAAGCCCATTGAAAAGACAGTTTTGTGCTTACATCATTTTATCAATTTTTCATGCCCATATCTTGTAATTTGAGCAACTACTTTGAAGATAACAATAAGCAATGTACTAACCATTGTTACTTTCCTACTATCTTGTTTTAAAATTCTGTATCATTGTTTTTGTTTTTTCTCTTTAAAATTAAAAGAATCACTTTATATATATTATATAGCTATGTACACATTTGTATACGTATATACATACATATACACATTATGCATACATATATAAAACTTCTTAGAAGAAAATCTGTTTTTGAGGTTAGAAGGAATAAAAATATAAAGTGTAGCCTCCAGGCAAACTACATTACTGACATTTTGCTTAGCAAGAATTATGTGGGTAAACACCCTGGCCAGAGATTTGAAAAGTTGAAATTTGGAAGCTCTCAGCTATATATACCTGAATATCTATATCTGAAAATAATCCAGTAGAAGTGGATCATTCTATGGTTTAAAGGAGTAAAAATGATTGATTTTGTATCTATAATCCTGTATGCCAGTAGCTGTTGAATGTTTTGGTTTTAGGAACTGTTTATACTGTTAAATTTTAATAAAAACCTGACCTTTTTAAAAATTGTGGAAGACACACGCTGCATAAACACATATTTTATTAGCCACTAGTATGATGATAGCCATGGTGCCATGTAACATCTGGAAAATTTTCACAGGCCCTTTATAAAGGGATGTAAAAAAGTAAAAAAGACAAATAACATCTCAGTTACTATTTAAAATCATCTTAACCTCCAAGATTGGACCTCCAAGTGGACCTCCAAGGGTTCCCAAAACAAACTTTGAAAAAAGTGCTGTAAGGATCACCTGAAAAAGGAAGTTGAACAAATGGAAATTGACTTTATTCAATTTAACAATATAATACATCATTTTCACTAGGAAAATAGTGTTTTATTTATATGTAAAGTGTCTTTACATTTTACATTCATATGATGAAAAGTACATATGAGTACAGTAAGAAAAATAGGAGCATATGCTATTTGGAGAAAACCAAAAATCCTATCTTTACCTTACAGAGGTAGTGCGACTTGGAGCACAGGAGACTTCAACTATGAAAACCCACAGCAGACTCAACTTCCGAGTACTTACTGTACTCTCTGAGTAAGTGTCATGAGGAAAAGCATTCTTTACCCGGGAATTCAGTTTGGGAGAATGCATGAGCTGCAGGGCTTGAGAAGGAGCCAGATCCCTCTGAAAGTAAAGCACTAGAACCTCCTGAAGAAAGGGAGATTTGCTTGGAAAAATTAAGAAAGGGATCCACTTCTGGTTAGATCCCCAGTGAGAAAAACAAAAACTAGAAAGGAGGACTTTTCCACTAGAAGCTCTTTCAAAAAAGGTTAACTTGTATGTTTTAGGCTCCCTGGAGAGTTATAATTTGTACAGTTTTAAAATAACCTTCTCCTACACACTCATGTTGCAATAATTTTTAGATATTTCCAACCTTTCAATCAAAAGAAGGTTTTAATACACGAAGGGCAAAATTTCAGGGTTGTGAAAGAAATGGTCCCATCTTCACGTTTCTTGCGCTGAGGTTGGGCGAGGCAGAGGCAGCACTGGGACGAGGAGAGAGGGCGTCCCGCTCAGCGTGAGCTTTGTCTGCGGCGCTCAGTGACCGGCCCTGGGCTGGGCAGCGCAGACCTACGCGGAGAACATCACGGGGCTCTCTGGATCTTTGTTTCGTTAGACCAGGGAGAGCCTTCTGGGGTTAAAAATTTATTTCATTTGTATTTTCCTTAAAAAGAAGTTTCCTTGTGCTTGCTCAATAAACTTGAGTCATTTGTAGGAAAATGGATGCACCTTGAGACTGTAATTTTAAGGAAAATAAATCAGACACGCAAGCTTAAGGATAACATGGTTTCTTTTGTATGAGAAAACCAAAATATAAATAAAGAGCAAAATAAAAGATAGATAATAAGAAGTAGGGAGATCTTTTTTAAAAGAGAAGGGGATCAAGAGATGGAGGGAGAGGTGAGTTAGGGTAGGAAAAGGGGATGTAAAAAGGAAGTAAGTTGTGTTATGTACGTGTGCCAACTCCACACAAGGAATGTAAACATTATGTATTGCAAACATTTCCCAAAATTGGAAAGGGATCAAGACATAGATGGAGGGGGAGGGAGGGAAGGGAAAGGGGAAGAAAAAAGGAATTAAGACATATTTCATACATGTAACAATTGCTCTCAGTAATGTCAAACATGAGCTAATAAAAAATAATAAAGAAACTTTTTAAAAAATAACTTACTTTAACACATCTTTGTAGCTGCAAACCTTTGTCAGACTTTGACCTTTAATTTATTGCAGATCTGTGACCCAATATTTTAATTAAATACATGAAAATATAGCCAGAGGGATATAGCAGATACTAGAAAAGAAAGAAATAGTTCACAGAATAGAGAAAAAATCATAAAATAATTTGATCACTACTCTCTGGCTGAAGACAATGTGATAGAAATAAAGGATAAAAGTTATATAAATTATAATGTATATGGATATATATATATCTCATCTCAAGTATATAGATATATATCCTAATATTTAATTATATTAATTTTGTTATATACATTTGATATAATTAGTTTAATATAATTAATATAAGGATATAAATATATTTTATACATGATCTATAGTATATATGAAGTATGTAATCTTCTTAAGTATAGCGGAGTTAATTCCCTCTAAGTAGTGCCCTTTGTCAGGAAATAATATATGTATACTACATCAGGGAAGCCATTCAGATCTTCAGTCAGTCCAAAACTGTAATTACAAATCCAGCTCCATTTGGAACAGGTAATAAGTCCACGTCTGCCTAAATATCCTGTCATGCAGGATATTTACATTTTTCTAAAGATAAAGGATTCTTTACATTTGTCAAGAAGATTATTCATTTATGTTGCTGTTTTAGGAGGTATAAAATTTAATGATTCTTCTGTATTGTAATTTTAAACTGCTCTTTCATATTACTGTTAAACTCTTTTTCACAGCCTTATTCTTTGATGAAGTCTTTTACTTCTACTATAAGATGACATAGGAGTAACTGGCAAAAGTTTTTTCTTCCTAGTGTTGCATTTTAAGGGTTAATCATAACACAGTGGACTCTTAATACCCTCTTAATACTAATACTTAATAGTTTAATGAGGCAAGACCACTCAAGACTTCAAATCCTTTTTGAACTGATACATAGCAAAAATGAAAATAATCAAGGATAGGTGGCAGTAACATGACACATAATGAAACCATTATTATATGATAGCAGCATATTCATTTTCCATTATTAAAATTCTTCATCAATTCACAGGACTTAGTGATGACATGCAGTACTACTTCTTATTTTGACCATATCATACACAAAGCTTTTGCTGTAGAGATTTTAATTAAATGACTAAGTCCAAAAAAGTGTATAATTTCCACATGAAGGGGAAATGGAATTAGTAACAAAGTTATCAGTATGTCAAGATGAAAAAAGTGACACAGAGACACAGTATATTGTGTCAGGGATCTATCTTTTGTCCTATTCCAGTTTTGCATATACTTTCCTTATTAAGTTTAATCTTTTCTAGCTTTTGTTTAAAATGAAAGATGTGTAACCATTTCACCGCAACATTTAAAGGTCTTTGTAGGGTTAATAAATATCTTAATCCCATTATATTTTGGAGTATGGAATATGGCGGCCCAAGAGAAAGAGAGGGATGTAGGGCAGTTGCTGGTCAGTGGAGCAACTAGAATGCACAAAAGGTTTATTGTTCAGTTCACCATCTTATATGGGAATGATTATTTGTGCTCCCAAAATGTTACAACAGTAACATCAAAGATCACCAATCACCATAGCAGCTATAATGAAAAAGTTTAAAATATTGTAAGAATTACCAAAAAGTGACACAGAGACACAAGATATTCTGTCAGGAAAAAAAATGGTGCCAATAGAGTTGCTCAACACAGGACTGCCTCAAACCTTTAATTCATTAAAAAATCAACATCTGGAAAGCATAATAAAACCATAGTTTCCTAATTATTATTTATTTGTTTTTATTGCATAATCTTTTTTTTTTAGTATTGTAGTATTGTCACTTTACTTTTTAAAGTAAATGCATGCTACAAAATTATTTATCATATTAGCAATTTCAGCTATTATTTTATATAAAAATACTGGATGATATGAAATAAAAGGTTTGAAAAAATATAAACTTTTATCCTACATGGGAATATTTTGGTAATTTTGAAAAACTTAGTAGAAATAGAAAAGTGTTTCTGAAATTGAGAAAGAAGAGAAAATATAAAACACAAAGGAAAAGGAATAGCTACGGAGGTAGCAGAAGTGATACATTGTTAAAGAGTTGTATGATCCGCCATACCAGAATAATTGACAACTTAGATGCAGGAGACATTTTTGGAGGTGGGTATGCAATGCCAAAATTGGCAAAAAGAAGAAAACTCAAATAGACCAAAGCCTCTTGAGAACCTTGCATTGTTCATGGAAAGCCTCTCCAAAATAGAACCAGTCTCACATGATCTTCAGTTCAATTTTAGCAAAAGTTACATGTAGAGAGCATTTTTAAAGGCGTTTCTGAATCTAGTGTATGTAAAGATTATTGAGATACTATAGTATATTTGAGACCTAAGCTCAATGAATCACAGAAAATGAAATCATAATTCATTTCATATATAATCATAGACAAAGTTCTATGCAAAATACAGTTCACTTTCAATAACTAATATACCATAACCAAAGGGTTAGCCCAGTTACATAAAGATATTACAAAATCATAAATTGTATCAGTGCTACTCACCATACCAACACAGTAGTCAGACATTGCTTTTTTTTTTTTTTTGTGGGTACCGTGGGTCGAACTCAGGACCTTGTGCGCCAGCAGGTGCCCATGCCGCTGAGCAATATCACCGGCCCTTTTTTCGTATGCGGGTACCAGGAGTCAAACTCAGGCCCTCACACTTGCCAGGCAGGCACTTATGCCACTGAGCCATCTCACTGGCCCAGACCTTGCTTTTTTTATAATTGTTATTTCCACGAATTTAGAATTCAAAGGTTTATTGACGCATCTGCTTATTATGTCACTTGACTAAGAGTTGCATTCATTGCTTTTCTAGTGTCAAATGATCTCTGCCTTTCCTGGAAAAAAATCCCAATTTGGCTATGGTAAGTTGTAAATATACCACAGCATTCAATGTCCTGACATTTCACATACATTTTTTGCATCTGTGTTTTTTAATAAGATTGGATCATAATATTATACTCCTTTATTGTCTCATCCAGCTTGGGTATCAAAAATACAGCAGCCTCATTCATTTCTTTTGTTTCCTAATTGTATGCTCCATAGAAGAGGTATATATTGTTTGGGGATTATTATTTCTTTAAAGTATATAAGAAATTCCTTCTAAAATTGTTTGTTCCCATCTTTTCTTTAGAAAGAAGAGAGAAATATTGTAGATTTTCAATTAATTTCCTAAATAGTTACAGGATGTTCTTTTTTCTATAACCTTTCAAGTCAGTTCTAACAAATCACATCATTCTAAGATATACCTTAGGTTCCCACATTTATTGGTAAAAAATTAATTGTTGATACACGTTACTTGTATTTGTTATTCATTTAAAGTATTGATTACATGTAATAAAACATTTTATTCCTAATTTTTTACTTTCTTTCTTGTTTATTTATTAATAATGCTGGGATTTAACTCTTCTATGAGTCTTTTCTAGGATGTTTAAACTATTTAACACCCAATAAAGCAAAGACAATCATTAATCAAAAAGTCACTGGTTGATCATCTTTAACCTATGCATTACTTAAAACTATATTTTTAAAAATTTTCACAAAATTAAATACTTTAAACATTGTCTTTATATTAATATCTAACTGATTTTTATTATAGCCAGATTTTAACAATTGTTGAGACTTGTGTGTAGATATTAATATTTTAAATATTCTACTTGTACTTAAAGAAAATATTCTCTCCTGGTTTATTAGGTATAGTATTCTATTTATGGCCATTAGATGAGCTTTACTGATTTGCTTGTGTATACATATTCTATCAATTACTGAATATTAGATACAATTCTTATTGTGTCGCATATCAATATTTGACTTGTATTTCAGTCAAATTTGATTTTTAAATTTGAGTTATGTTATTACATATGTGAAAGTTTACTATTGCTTTGTTTTCCAAATAGTTTGAATTAACTTCATTTTATATTAACACTCTTTATGATTAACATGCTTTTTACCTTATTTTTAAAATAACAATACAGAATATCAACGTTTTGTGTTAATACTTGCATATTATCTATTTTTCCATTCTTGACTCTCATCTTTTCTGTGTTTTTTTTTTTTTTTTTCGTGGGTACCAGGGGGACGACCTCAGGACCTCGTGTGCCAACAGGCACCCGTGCCACTGAGCGATATCACCGGCCCCTTTTTCGTATGTGGGTTCCGGGAGTCGAACTCGGGCCCTCGCGCTTGCAAGGCAGGCGCTTACGCCGCTGAGCCATCTCACCGGCCCTTCTGTGTTTTTATGGTTGCATTTCATCTATCAAAAGCTGCACATTGCTAGCTACAAAGTTTTGATTAGCAAAAAATGCCTAGATGTATATGGCCTTGTTATCACATAGTGACTAAATATCAAATTTATTATAAAGAATATTTCTAAAACAGAATTTAATATATACATTTTTCTTGTATATTTCATTTTCTTAATAAAAATATATATTTTCCATAACAAATCCCTTTTTAAATAGAAAAGAATAAATAGAATGGCATTTATAGCAGAATTCAAGCTAGTCAAATTTTGAGGTACTGGAAAAAAATAGCAAAAAAATTCTTGTAAATCCCCCCTCCTCTCTGGATATTCACTGTAGTATTCACATATGCTGTGGAACTGATTAATTTATGATCATTTTTACTTTATCACACCCCCACCCTAGAAACTGCTCCATTCTCTGCTCTGCTTTAGAATAGAACTCCTTGTGTAAATGGTGATGACAGTTATTTCCAGTTCTCTTCACAGATTTTCCCTTGACTCTTTTTCACATTTAATATTTCATCAAAAATTCTCATACGAAGATCAGCGTGGCTGGTGTTTCATCTTCCTCCTGTCATAGCAGGATTTAACATAATCGTTTTGATCGTTTTGTTTTGCTTAAAAATTCTGGGACATTCTTTAAACTTGCTACTACAGATACTTTTCAGTGTCATATGTTGATTCTTCCTCTTCCTGAAATGTAAGCCTCAGATGACTTCAGGACTTCTTGGAATTTTTTACATTTTTTTTTTTTTTTACACTCACTTGGTGAGCTTATCCACTTCACAAGCTTTAGTTTCCCAATTTTATTCCACTTCGAAACTCTCTTCTGAACTAATGATCATGTCTACTTGGATGTTAAATAAGCATTTTAAATGTGATATCCTCAAAACTGAAATTCCAGCCACCCCGTGTACCACTGACACCTTTGATGAGCAGGCTCCACTGGTAATCTTTCCTAAGAGAGTAACATGATCTTTCCATTTGATCGTAACAAGAATCTTTGGAGACATTTTGGCAGAGATAAATAACTACCCCCTGTTCTCAGTCTTCCATTTAGTTTTAGAACATTCTCCACTCACATTTTGATTGGTTATTGTCTTCCAAGCTCAAGACTACATTTCCGTTATGTGTAGCCATGTGACTACGCTTTCTCCAACAAGCTATGAATAAAAGTGAAGTATACAATTTCAATTTATACTCTTCAAATCGGTGTTGTTTTGTCTCCGTATTTTCTTCCTCCCCTTTCTCAAGCTGCAGATTGGCTTCAATTCTTGTGAGCTACCTAAGATATCTGATATATTTAGAATGGCTGTCCTCCCCCCAGGCTGACCCTTGGGTGACCGCATTGAATGGTGCATACCAACACACTCTGGATTATTTGTTTCATTTAGGCTGTTCTATTTTTTGTCTCATGGTGACATAAGTTTAGTTACCTTCCAACTAATACCTCATACTTGGCTCATCTCTTTCCAGGCCTTTTTGGCTTTGCCTATGCAATATATCTAGAATAGTCATTCCCAACCAGGGTTGATATTTTTTTTCCTCCACGGAGACACTTGCAAGGTTTGGAGACTTTTTTTTGTTGTCACAAATGAGAGAAAAGTGATTATTATTACCATCTAATTAGTAAAGATTAAGACTGCTGTTAAATACCATATGATCCACAGAGAAGTCCCCACAACAAAACTACCCCAAGAGGTCAGTAGTGCCAAGGTTAAAAACCCTGCTCTAGAACACAGTCACATTCAGCACCTTTTTTACTACCTCCTGCAGCCATCTTTCCTCATCTGGATTGTTGCTTTATCATCCTGGCCAGATTGCCTATTTCTATTGTTGCCTCCTTACCATCTGTTCTTTCCACAACAGCCAAGGATCCCTAACAAATCACTTATCTTCTCAAAAATCATCTAATAGTCTCTCATCTCATTGAGAATAAAAACTCAAGTATAGAGAGCCCTACAAAATATTATTTCTTTTAGATTCCATTTTCTTTATCCCATATTTCACTCCATCTCAAATATATTGCCTCCTCAGTCTTCAAGTGAATCTTCAGATGCTTTCTTTCATTGAGACTTTACCCCAGCTACTTTATTTCCATCTAGCCCAGTCTTCCCACAGAAATCTTACCTCTTTCAGATCAATGAAAAAAGTTCTTTTAAAAATTTTTTAAAAATTTGTTTATTGGTACAATTTAGGTATACATAAAGACCACATTCATTACAGGGAATTTGTATCTGTACATGACATATCTTATTCCTCTTTTTTTTCCCCCATTCCCATCCCCTCTTTTCAAACTCCTTCCCCTCCCCATTCACAAAGCTTGGTTTTCATTTTATCCTTCTTTTCTCATTTTTTAATTTCCTTTCCTTTCCCTTTCCCCCTCCCTATTTCCCCCCTTTTTTTTGAACAGTTTCTTCCTATTTCACAATACCTAGTGTATGTTTATGTTCTTATTTACATTTTCAGTTTCTCACACTAGAGAGATAATGCTATATTTACATGTGTGTCCAATTTATTTCACTTACTATTATGGTCTCAAGGGGCATCCATTTAGCTATAAATGTCTCAATTTTATCTTTCTTTAAGGTTGAGTAATACTCCATTATATAAAAAAACCTTTTTTATACATTCATTGATTAATGGGCATTTGGGTTGCTTCCAAGATTTAGCTATTAAAAACTGTGCCACTATAAACATGGGTGCACATATATTTCTCTGGTATGATGTTTTTAATTCTTCTGGGAAGATACCTAGAAGGGGAATATCTGGGTCAAGTGGGACCTCCAATCCTAGTTTTTTGAGGAATCTCCACACTGATTTCCACAATGGTTGCAGCAGTCTGCACTCCCATCAACAGTGGAGAAGGGTTCCTTTTGCCTCACAGCCCTGCGAAAATTTATTAGTTGTTTTCTTGATAATAGCCATTCTTTATGAAAAGTTTCTTGACTATGGTATTTAAAACTTAGTCCTACTTATTTTGTACAATACACCTCATCCTTCTGAACTTATTTTTTTCATAGAATTTATCACTGCCTGCCACAGTATATATTTTACTATTTTTATTTTTTATTTTCTATTCCCTAGAACTCAAAATTTATCTCCATGAAGAAAATATTTCTTTTATTTTTTATCACTGATATAGTCTCAGGGCTTAGAAAGGTACTAGGTACATAGTACATACTTGGTAAATAAATATTTAGGTAATGAATGAATGAGTGATCTGACCAGGAATATTATCTTGGGTGTCTTATTATCATACATTAATTAGTTCGGCATCTGCTCAGAGGTTTACCTCATGCACTTCTGCTCCTAGTGGTAGGCAAATTGCATCTTGTTGTTTAGACCTTATTCTGGCTTAAAGGGTTTCAATTTTAGTTTTGGTTCAGAAATAGAGCTTTTTAAAAGATATTTTAAATGTTAAGTTTTTGTTTGTTTGTTTGTTTGTTTTTTTATGTGGGTACTGGCAGTCGAACTTAGGACCTTGTGCTTGCTGGGCAGGAGCTTATGCCGCTGAGCCATATCACCAGCCCATGCCTTAAGTTTTTTTAAGATAGACTTTTTTTCCAACTTTATTATAGGCTGAGATTGTGTCTATGATGTGGCTCTTCATCTCCTGAGGCTGTCTGACCTAAGGTTTTCTGTGTGTAACTTGCCATAAAGCTCCTCTCCCTGTAGGACCACCCAGGTCACACTGTGGTGTTTTTAATGCTTTCATGCCATGCCCACCATAGGCATCACCAGTTTTGCGCATTTTTTACTTGGGCACTTCAGTGGACAACTAGAGGTTTTGTAGGAAGAAAAAATTCTAAACATTTGGGCATTTATACTTTTTCTAACCATTTGTCTTCCTATTTAGGACCCTCTAATACACCCCAGTTTACATGAAAAAAAAAAAAAACAGGAATACATGACAAAATATATCATCTCAGTGTTTCAACAAGATTGTTTTGGTGTTGTACATTTATTTCACCTACAGATGATCTTAACAGTACACTTAAAACAATTGGACAAATATTGATTTTAGTTTGTTTGTTCTTTTTCCCTCTAAAAGGTATGAAATAGTCCATATAAATCAATTAAATAAGTGCTTGTGTGACAATCTAAGATTACCTATGTTATAAATTACCTTACATATGCCAAATGTAGAAAGCTTCTATTTGACGGCCTTAATGCTGTCCTGTCCAGGAACACTTAGTAAAGCGCGATGTCCTCTGTACCCTTAGGGCCTTTATCGTATTTCCCCTTAAGAAAACATAAGTGTATGTTATGTAGTGATGCTGTCAAAGAAACCATCAGTAGAATATAATTTAAAAAACAGAAATGGTACTATGTTTCTAAAGGCATACTGTCAATGAAATCCAATTAAAATTTTCAAATATCAGGCTTTGCTGAAATAAATATTTTATGTTGGGTCTACATACTTGGCACAGACTTATGTAGAAAGGTAAATTACAATCTATGTATAATTTGAGAAACATTTAAATTAGAATCTTTGTATAATTTGAGAAACATTTCGCTTAAATTACTGGGGAGCAATCTAATGTTGTAGCTTTCATTCCAAAGTATGTGCATTTGGATTTTATGAAGTAATTTTATAGTTTTGATGTAACAAAAGAGACTTTGCTTTAAATGACATGATTAAAAAGACTTTGTGATCTGCTATTCATCGCTTCACGACTTTTGGCTTTTTATTTGTTTTTGGCATTAAAAGAAACATGATACTCTCTATTGTTCAGCGAAAAGAGCTGTTCTTCTTGATTTCCTTTGCCTTCGAGTGAAATTCAAAATCTATGAGGACTTCAATGGGTAGGAAGTAGAAATAAATATCAAAAAGTATGTTGTCATAAATATGATGAATCTACAAGGTAATCATTGGTGTCTATATTTCTTGTCTGTTTTAGGAGCAAGGTTAACTAGATTAGGAAAAGTAAATTTCAGTCTGGCAAAGGGAATGAATTAATACTTCCAAGAGAAAGATATAAATCTTTTTAAGGATCATTTGCCATAGGTTCACTAAAAAGCATTTTCCATGTAAAAATTATTTTAGTTTTTCATTTATTAACCCCCAAATATTTAATTTTTTGCCCTCTTTTTCCTAATGGATATCTGGATAGCCACTGCAATATTTTTCTAAATTTTATTAACATTGCGTGCTTTGTAAACAAAAAATGTTTCTTAATTTTGCAGTGACTATTTCACTTTCAGTACTCAGATTTCTAATATTTAAGTATTAGAAAAAATGATGCTTGCTTTTTTTGTGAAAAATTTCTAGTATATTCTTATTTGTGAGAATGGGTTGTTTTACTGATTAAGTAATGGAAAATAGCATCCCTAGGTTCTCTACCAAAACGCTCTATGATTTAGGAGCAAGGTTGTCTCAATTGTAATTTGTGATGGAAGAACCTCATTAACTATTGCCTAAGACAAGGAGAAGGAGGGTTAGAACAACAGAACATTTCAGAAACACAGCTTCATTCCCAAGTGAGCAGCTGTCAGACTCTAAGGAGGGCTATGGAAATGTGAATATTTGCGTGATTTATTATTAAAATGACACAGACAGTATTGTTGAAATACAGCAATGTGCTTCTATTTTCTGTTCTTTCTTGAATGTGAGCCTTCTTTCTCCAGTCAGAGACCCCACTGCTTTAAGAGCATTTGTATTTTTGTCGCCATAAAGCAAACACACGGTCGTGCTCAAATTTTGATTTCTCAAATGACCTTTGAATCATAGCTATTAAATTTTCTTGAAAACAAATTTTTTTGTGAAGAAAAGGGATTTCTAAACTCAAATATATTTATGTGAGATAAAAAGCCCTTGAGGAATATAAGCATAGGGCTTAAAAATAAATCAGAGTGTAGTGTAAACAGAAGATTATTTCACAGGGGAAGTTCACCTGAGAGAAGAATAAAAGGAAGTAGGAAAAATTAGAGAGGCAGATGACATGTACAAGTATTAGGAGAGAAATCTTAGGAAGACTAGGAACATCCAGCAATACCGCACAAGGAGATTGGAGTGAAAAGAGCGAGGAGAAGAGATCCTTTTGAGGAGTATTATCACTGGTTGTCTCTTTGGCAACTGGGTCTCAGTCCTTCTGGGAACACCTAGGGATCGCGTGCAGTGCTCACCCCTGACAGAGAGCTGAGGGGTGGGGCGGTTCTCCGTCTACTCCCAGCTGTTACTGGTTGAAGGCTTTTGCTGGGCCTCGCGACCTGCCCCTCACACAGCTGAGAACCTCTGCCAGTCCTCACAGATCTTCAGACAATCATCGCCAGTCAAGGGAGGCCAGTGGAGGAAGGTCACAAGTTCAAGTTCAGCCTGAGTAATTTAGCGAGACCCTGTCTCAAAAAAAAAAAAAATTCTATATCTCTATCTATCTATCTATCTATCTATCTATCTATCTATCTATCTATTACACACACATATACGAATAATACAAAGAAAAAAGAAAATATGCTGCGGATGCAGCTAAGTGTGAGGGCCCTGGGTTTAATCCCAGCATCCCCAAAACAAAAACAAAAATACCTATTAAAATTTTGAAAAAGTACATGTGTGAGGAAGAGGTATTTTAAAAGAGCCTAGTGAAGACTGGAGAGTGCCACATTGAGGGAACAGCTGGGACTAAGAACAATAAAAGGAAAAGGGTTGAGAGCTCTAAGATAACAAAGAAAAAATCAGCATACTAGATTGTGGCACGTTAGGAAGCCTATTACAAAATGAGGATAGAAAGATTATTAAGAGAGCAATTATATCAGCAAAGCCTGCTATAATTTGGGTTATATCTAACCTGTGACAAAAACATATTATAGAATTTCCAGCTGAAAAGTTATTAAACTTTAAAATCACCTTTGCTGTTATGTGGCTAATAAGTTAGAAAAAGTAAAAGTACAAATAAGGGGACAAGTAATAAAAGAGAATATTGCACAGTCCAGGATACTAATGATTGAATTTGAGTTAGAGTGGAGATTGGGAAAAGTAGATAATTTTTAAATATACTTTGTAAAAAAATGGTTACATTTTTATGAAGTCAATAGTAAAGAGACAGTATAATTTTATGATTGTGGTAATGGAACAACAGAGAAGCCACTTATTTAGATAGGAAAGATAGAAAAGAGAAAAAGTTTTGGGGGGAAAGATGTAGAAATTAGATTCACAAAACTTAAACCTGGAATGCCTCTGAAACATGTAAGGAAAATCATGGTAGTGAGACTTAACACTTTGCTTGAGAATGTAACTTGAGAAGTTAGTGAGCGTTTTCTATAAATCATCAGGGGATGTCAAAAACTACTATTCATTCACTGATACAGTGAATTAACAAGAGAAAAAGAGTCCAAAGATTTTAAACAGAAAACCAAAAATAAAATTTCACATTTACATATACATTCTTTATTTAGTAGATAAAAAGTTCATTGTGTTAGAATGTTTTTCCAGAATGTGGTGCTTTGAAATTAGTCTAGGCTTTGTGGCAACAGTAATTATAATTATAATGTTTGCAAGTTTTGATTTAGCACATAGTTTAACCAAGGGAAATTGAGCGTTGCTTCACAGAACTAGTACACCAGTACACTTCTCCATTTCCCATTTGGCAGCTGCTCACAGGCTCTTCTCCCTTCCTCCCTTAGGGCTGATTCTGCCTTCACTCTCTTCCTCCTGTTCAGAGGGACCGCACCACCATGCTCTACCACCAAGGAGATTCCAGAAGTGGACGCCATACACAAAACTACTTCTTTGTACAGAGAAAAGACAGGACGAATTCGTACAACAAAGTAACTTTGTGACCCATTATTTTTCACTTATATTTAAATTTTATATTATAAATATTTAACTTACTCTAACCGTACTTATGACTCACCTGTCCAAAGGTAATGGTGGTAAGAAAAACAAAACAAAACAAAACTTGAGTTCCCATCTATTTCTTAACATTCGGCAAGTCACTCTATTTCTGAGTGTTTGTTTCCTGATTCAGCAAATTAGGAATACTTGCCTAACGTGAAGAAACAAAATCCACTTTGAAGAGGTCTAAAATCTTATTAGTTTTAAAAAAAGTAACACTGCATTAAGTAGAAATCTGTGAGTCAATATTAGGAGAGTACATTTTTTATCTAGCACCTACCATACAATCTGGTCCAGAATTGGCCTTTAATAAATACAGTATTTATGGAAAGAATGGAGATAATAAAATTAAAACTAATAGTATAATCACTTTATGCTTTACTAAAAGCACCGTTAACTTATACATAGTATTTACATATATACTATATAGTATTTACATATATGTGCATATGTAGCATACGTTTTATAGTATGTGTGTGCATACATGTACACTTTACCCTTGGAGATATTAGGAAAAGCAAATGGAAAAAACACAAATGATTGATTTAGTTGTTTTTAAAAGTTTCACTGTCATTAGAGACTTAAGAAAAGCTACTGCAATGCTATTTTTGCCTCTGTCTCTTAGTACAGCAGCTAACAGTAAATATAAAGAAACCAGTTACCTCAGGGCATCTTTATTCCAGGCTATAAATGTGATTATCCTGTCTTTACAATTCTGTTTGTTTTGTTTTAGTGTTTTGTTGGTTTGGTCACATGGTTCCCCCATGTGGCCTGTTTAATTTAGAATTCAAATGTAAGAGCTCACTGATGGTGTTTTAATGAACGACGATGGAACTGAACACAGATTAAAGCAAAAAAAGGACCTGAAACGGAAAACTTCAAAGCACACTCTATAAAAAGATTGCAACCCAGCAACTGTATCACAGACAGGGAACTGACTTTTGGTGAAACTGGAACGTGGAAGACATTGCAGGAGTCAGTGGTTTTATCTTCTCAGAAGTCTATGCCTTCTGGCTCCTGTGTATCTATTAACTGGTAATTCTAATCTTTGAAAGCCCATTTTCTCCCCCTTTTAAGGAAGATTTCTGTGATCTGTAGCCAAGGAGGGCTGGAAAGAACTCAAGGTTGTTGTTAGCACGTTTATCATAAGGTACCTTGAGCTGGAGGACAGATTGCAGACTGATTACATTCTTAGGAGGATGGGAAGGGGTGGAGCAGAGGAAGGGAATGAGAAAGAAAAGAGAGCTAGCTATTTCATGAAGCTGTTTTCTCTTTAGGAGACAAAAAAGCCTTGTACCTTATATAAAGTGATCACAAAATACCTATGATCAAGTAAATTAAGTGACGTTCAGCTTTTTTGTTTTGTTTTTCAATATCATTAGTACCGCTCTCAGAAAACTGTTTCTGTGCATCAGCTTGTATTTAAAAGGAACAATTGTAACAGAGATGAGCAGAAAGGGAACTGAGAGACTGAGAATTTAGGCAGCCATCCACTTAAAGATATATATTTAGATATATGATGAGATCCATACCTTAAATGCATAATTAGATATATATATATACATATTTATATAGATAAATAATTAGAATTTTGTATCAAAAGCAAGCCTTTGCTGTGTTCTGATTTATCCAAGGACTTGTAGTGACAACTAATAAAGTAGTTAGGCACTTGCTAAAATAAAATACAGATTCATAATTCTAATTAGAGGTTTATACCAACGCTCATATCTTCTGCATTAATATTAGTTCGAAAAATGTAAAATCAAAACCAAAAGGGGAATGCTGTTGGTGGCACACCATGGGAATAATATTTACTTTATAATCATAAACTCTGATGTTTGTAAATTTTTGAGTTGTAGATTAAGAACAAACTATTTGTCTTAGAGTGATTGTTTCACTCCTGACTGAAGATTTGAGTTTTTAAGAGGTTGAAAATAAGGCTTAGGTTCAGTTATGTTGATTGCCTGGGAAGCCAAGGCTGTGCTGCTTATGCTACCCCCGTCCAGAACCTAATGACACATACTTCTGCTATTAACTGACAGAAATCAGATGCCACTAGCAGAAAAAATGGAAGTACCCTTTCATTTTGCCTATTGTAAATAAAATATATGGAGGTATTGCTGTTTCAGATGAGGTTATTCATTTGGCACTACCTTGCTATCTAAGACCTGGTTTCTTTCCACCTCTGTGCAGCAGCTTCTACAGTTCGGCTTCATCTAGTGGCTGATTACTTCAGGGATCCAAGGCGACTTTCAGCAGCTCCCTGTGCTGTTTGCTGCTGCACATTAACAGAAGGACGGATAACAGCCTTCCGGCATCAGCAGCAAACCCTTGGCTGGCTTACATTACAGCCTTAATCCACTCACTGTGGCTAGCGATCTAAATTTCGCTGATAGGCTTAGATAAGGTTACAAAGCAGGGTAAAGCAGCTTCCTCAGGACCTGTGAATCTCCAAGAAGAAAGTAGAGATTGTGAAGGAGGAAGTGAAGGAAGAAAAGAATGCTGGGAAAGTAACAAAACTGTACTTGCTGCAAATAACTTTGGCAAAATTATTACTATTTAGGGTTTATATTTGTAAACAGTGCCTTGAGTACATTTTGATGCAGGAAGCACTGTTTTATCAATTAGAAAATGGAGGGAATCTTGATAAGACCTCCTAGGAAGTTGTATAATTTTTGAAGAAAGGAAATAGATGACAATTTGGAGATGATAATAAAAATTATATTTTGAAGGTGATTTTAGTAGTGACTTCAATTGTGCATGTCCATATAAATGTCACTAAATATATGAATGCAAAAACAATGACAACAACTTGCAGGCTGCCAATTTTTTTGTTTTTTTGTTTGTTTGTTTGTGGGTACCGGGAACCGAACTCAGGACCTTGTGCTTGTCAGGCAAGTGCTTATGCCGCTGAGCTATATCACTGGCCCAGGCTGCCAATTTAAAAAGCAGAATTTACATTTTCTATGAGACAAATCTCAATTTCTGTTTGTGATCAAACTGAAGCAGAAACCACTTTTTTCAAATCGGCACAAGTTAAAAGAATATTTGTTATAGCACTTGACAAGCCAAAGCTAAAATTGTATAGGCTACATCAAAGAGAAAATCATGACTATGACAAAAATGTTGGAAAATGCCAAAATGAGAAATATGCTACTCACTGTCAACATATATATTTACCATATTGAAACCAGGAGAAATCACTTATATTTATAGAGTGAATTGCATTTATACTTCTGAGTTCATTTGATGTTAAGAAGCTTCATTAATTACATTTCTGAATACTGAGAGACCACTAGCCAATGTGCATAATCTCACTTCAAAAGATTTCACATTGTTTATACTACTGTTGCCATTATCTCTAAAATTATGCCTAAATTACTTATTTAGATCAAGAATTGTTTTCCCTTCATACTCAAGGGGCTTTCCAATCCAAGTTTACATTATTATAAAAAAAATCTGTAAAGTGAAATTATTGAACTTTGTATGAAGCAGAATTGAAGAAATACGAACTTAGATCCTTAATATAAGTTTTTCATAAGAAAGCAAAACCATCACATAGCCAGTCGCAGTTATATTCTTACTACATTAACTGTATTTTAAGCGTCTGTCTAGATTAGTCCCTAATGCGATTCCAGACAAGTGTGTGTGTGTGTGTGTGTTCTATTGAGTCTTTTGGGAATGCAGAACGATTAAAATGTATTTTGTAGCCCCTATGTTCTAGCTATGCCTGTAACACCATTTTATAAACAAGGAAGTGATACTCGTAAATCTAACAGCATTTTGCAATAAAGCGACAGTGAAAGACTCGAACTCAGAGCATAATTTTAGAGCAGTGTGTTCCCTCTTCCCACTCTTCTTCCATTTCTTTCCCTTCTTTTTCCCTCCTCCCCCCTCCTAAGCCCCTCCCTTTACCTGTGTGGTGAAACTGTTAAACATGTAGAAAATTGAAAGTATTACTTGCATACAACTTGTTAACATCGTACCATATTTGCCTCATGTCCGTCTAGGCCTGTGTATGTTTACAAAGCACTTGAATTCCAGGCCCCCTGACTTCATCCCTGTATACTTCACCATGCATTTCCTAAGTCTAGAATTCTCTTACATGCCTATAATGCCATTACCCACGGAAGAAAATCAGCAATTACACAATATTATGTATTATTCAGCTCATACTCAAATCTTCACTCTTTCCCTGTAAGTGAATTTTATACCTTGTTTGTTCAAACCAGGATCACATTACAGTTAATGCCCTGCACTTAGCTATTATTGAAAAATGTACTTAAGCTAGTACACAAAACTGTCATGAGGCTTTCTCAGACCGTTTGTAAGAGAATTCACATAGGTGCACTTCTAACATATCTCCGAATACAGACCTCTGTTGGAATAAAACAGATCCAAGTATTAGTCACAGCTGAAGCTGTTACTAGTTTATTCAAAACTTTAGGCAAATTAATTGATTTCTCAGATATATTTTTCATTTCTACAAGTAGGTATTTTAATATTAACTACCTATTGGTAGTTGTGATAATTGAAGGATATAACATAGGCATTGTGCTTGTTAAAATGGCTCAGGATGTGTAGATATAGAAGGGCCTTTACTTTAAATAAACTACAAGTATCTGAGAGGAAAATTTTAAAGTCAGCATTTGGCAATCTTCATTGTCATAAATTAGCAACGAAGATGGAACTACAAGAAAATCACATCAAATGCAGGGGAAAAAAATAAGAGGAAAACAATCCTTTAAAGTCTCAAAATGATGGCCCGGAGAGATTAATTCATGAATGGTGCAAAACTATTTTTGATGCTGCCATGCTGGGCTTGTATTCTGAATATACACAAATTCTAAGTGCAACAGACTCCTTCAAAGTTTTACCAACTATTGAGTGAAGGAAGTAGCCGACTCCGAATCAGGCTTGGCAAAGAATCTTGATCAGCATTTTATTAAGCAGGATCATTTTCTCCATCATCCTGGTAACAACTGAAAGAGGCGTTTTTTGAACCTGTAGAAAAAAGAATCTTGCAGTAAATGAATCACAATAGCATGTTAAAGAGATGCGTGTCAAACTTATGAATGAGGTTGTCACGTAGATATAAGGGTTTAAGTTGTCCTCTTTTTCTGTTGAATATTTGCAACATGTTAGCCAATAACCGTGAGCAGTAAACATGAGAATCCTGTGAATATTTTGCAAACACTTGAAACATATATAGCGATAGTTTGATTTGCCAATGAAAATAAAATTCATGGGGGCTGGTGAGATGGCTCAGCGGCATAAGCGCCTGCCTGGCAAGTGCGAGGGCCCGAGTTTGACTTCCGGAACCCACATACGAAAAAAGGGCCGGTGATATCGCTCAGCGGCATGGGTACCTGCTGGCGCACGAAGTCCTGAGGTCAACCCCCAGTACCCACCAAAAAAAAAAAGAAAAGAAAATTCATATATTTCTGGTATGCAGGGAATAGTTTTTTTTTTTTTTTTTTTTTAATTAAAAGTCCATAGCCAAAGCAGCATTTTAGGTATCCACAAACTAAGCTCAACTAATTATTCTGTAACGCAATTTTAATTGATACTTTAGCATGGAAACAAATTCAAAAGTTCCTATACAGATATAAACAAAACATATTATAGTCAGCCAAATATAATCTTCATAATTATACTGGCTCCATTAAAAGGAATCACCTAGTAATGCAAGCTTCTAAAATTCTTCCACCTAAACTAAAACATAAGCCAGCACTGAACGATTTAAAATGTGTAATTTGTGCACATAAAATTCATCTACTAAATATTAAACTTTTGTGGATTAATGTAAATGTTGTGTAAGCACCACAGTTAATTATTGGTGGAGACCTCACTAGATCATCGGAGTCGTCACATCTGGATTTGTCATGGACACTAGCAAGCTGTTCCTCCAGACGGTTGGCCGGGACCCAAAGTTCTTATTCTCCTCCTCACTATTCCTGCCAAGTCAAGGGAGGATTTCACAATGAAGGCAGTGCAAGACACCTTTTTCTATTTTGTGAAATAAATAAATAAATAAATAAATAAATAAACGCAACTATCACAGTGATGGGGCAAAGGTGCTACAAATTACGAAGGGGACTGAACAAGAGCAACTGTACCTCTGGCTCACACATAACTTACTTTTGAGATGTGGGTCTTCCAGAACTTTGTTACACAGAACCTGTATAAAATTGTGTTTTTATTTATTTATTCTTGCAAAGTTCTTAACAAAAGGCAGAGTGGTTTTTGCTGTTGTTCTTACTGCTTTTTGTTCATTAAAAGAATGCTGGTCAGATTTTTGGTCATGTTTTACTAATATATAACCATAAATTTATATGTTTTTACATTAAAACTAGCCCAGATATTAGTGTAATACAAAGAGAATAAATAGTTGGGAAGGAATTCCTGCTCAATAAAATATAAAGAGTAGACCAGGAATATGAAAACATCTTCATATTATATTTTAAAACTTGAGAGATTTTAAGGGAAGAATAATGTTATGGCTTGTGTCTAGATGTCCCCACCAAAGCCTCATGCAGTCACAGGTGGGGCTTTTTGGAGGTGGCTGGATCTAGGGTGTGTGCTGCTGGGATCGAGGATGCAATGCTAGGATTAAGGGTGTGAGTGCTACCTGCCCTAAGGGTGGGTAGCCTGGATGAAATATAAAGGACAGAAAGAGGGTCATCCCTTGTCCACTGTCACCTGTTGCTTGCTTCTTTGCTTCTTCACTGCTTTGCTGCTTTCTGCCGCCATGAGCTATTTCCCCTCTACAATGCCACCCTGCCTTGGAGCCAGCCAACTATGAACTGAAACTTCTACAAACTGTGAGATAAAGAAACCTTTCCTCCTTTAACTTTGGGTGTCTGATATTTTGTCTCAGCAATGAGAAAAATAACTAAGACAAATAATAATAATCATGAAATAATAAATTATAAAATAACCAGAAAAAAAGAAACAAGACAAAACATTACAGATCCTCAAAATGAATAAATATATACATAAATTTTTAAATTAAAATTCAAAAAATGAAAGAGTTCTATTACTGATCACAAATAATTTGTGAATTTGAAGACACAATTCACAGGAAACTTAGTGGAAAAATATGAGGAGAGAAAGCATAAAAGAAAAGTGTAAACCTAGATGCTGTATTGAAAGTCTTCAAACATTTGGAATAGAAGTTCTAAAAATAGGGAAGTATTTAGACACTGAAATGTTAAAAAATGCAGAATAAATCTCTCTTTAACTTTGAATGACTAGTAAAATCAAAGTTAAAAATCAGTAGGATAACCCCCGAAATAGATTTCTTAAGTATTTTACTGCTTTTGATATTTCTTTGACAATATCCCCTTGTAATTGAATAAGTTACTGAAAATTGATTGAATTTGCTTTGGTTTTCCTCTTTAAGACCATTCAGAATTATACTTTATGTGAAATTTTGATGAGTTTTAATTGTTTTTACTTAGTGGGTTAGAAGAAGTAGGCATGTTTGTGTTTTATAATTAGAAATTTGAATTTATTTAAAAATGACAGGTGAACTTGTTTTTATTCCGTGTAGCATGATGATTTGAAATAAACACTGCAAAATGACTAAATCCATCTATTACCACATGTAGTTATTGTTTCTGTGATAAGAATATTTAACATGAACAACTTATTATTAAATATAATCATCATGTCTTAAAATAAATCTCATGAACTTATTCTTCCTCTGTTAGTGAAATTTGGTATAATTCAACTCACATTGCCCCAGTCTCCTTCCTTCCTCTCTGCTGACCACCATACTACTCCCTAGTTTTATTAGATTAACTTTTTTAGATTCCCCTTTAAGTGAGAACATGTTGTGTTTGTCTTTCTGTGCCTGGCTTATTTCACTTCACATAATGTTCCCCAGGCTCATCCACATTCTCACACATAGCAGTATATCAGTCTTTCTCTTTTTAATGGATGAAGACTATCTGCTGTACAAGCATCTTGTTTTCTTTATTTGTTCAGTGATGGACACTTACGTTGACTCCCTGTCTTGGCTGTTGCAAAAAGTACTGCAATAAACAGGAATGCAGATATCTCTTTGGTATTGTGATTTCATTTCTTTTGAATATACGAGGGATAATGGAAAAATACAGTATATCTTTAAATTTTTAAAAATTCATTACAGTAAAAGCCATATTGCCAAGAAAAATAGGATAAGTTGTTTGAAGCAAGGGGGAGTGTTTTGAGATGAATTAATAGCAATATGTCTTTCTTCTGCATGCAGATATGTAGTTTTCACAGCACTATTTATTGAAAAGACCATTCTTTCTCCTTTGTAAGTTCTGATACCTTTGTAAGAAAAAAATCAGTTGGCTATGAAGGTATGGATTTACTTCTGGACTCTCTATTCTGTCCAATTAGTCTATGTGTCTGTTTTTATGCCAATCCTATGCTGTTTTGCTACTAGAGCTTGGTAATGTATTTTTGAAGTCAGGTAGTATAATGCCTCCATCTTTGTTCTTTCTGTCCTGACACTGCTTTGGGTATTTAATCTCCTGTGGTTAGAAAAGAATTTAAGGATTTTTTTTCTACTTTTGTGAGAAATATTATTGCTTTGTTTTGTTTTGTTTGTGGGTACCAGGGGTCGACCTCAGGACCTTGCGTGCCAGCAGGCGCCCATGCTGCTGAGCGATATCACTGGCCCTTTTTTCTTTTTTTTTTTTTGTGGGTACCGGGGGGACGACCTCAGGACCTCGCGCGCCAGCAGGCGCCCGTGCCACTGAGCGATATCACCGGCCCCTTTTTCGTATGTGGGTTCCGGGAGTCGAACTCGGGCCTTCGCGCTTGCAAGGCAGGCGCTTAAGCCGCTGAGCCGTCTCACCAGCCCTGGTATTTTGACGATGATTACATTGAATCTGTAGATCTGTTTGGATGATATGAACATTTTCACATTCTTGCAATACATGACCACAGAGTATCTATCCATTTATTTGTGTCTTCTTCAGTTTCTTTCACCAGTGTTTTATGGCTTTGATTCACTCTTTAACTTCCCTGGTTAATTGTATTTTTAAGTATTTTAATTTGGTTGCTGTTATAAAAATGATTATTTTATTGATTTCTTTTTCAGGTAGTTAACTATTAGTGTATAGAAGTGCTTTCTATTCTGCAATTTTACTCAATTATCTGTTAGTTTTAGTGCCCTTTTTGGTAGAATCTTTAGGATTTTTTTTATATGTAATAGTATATCATCTGCAAACAGGGACAATTTAATTTTCTTTCTGATTGGGATAACTTTACTTTCTCCTGCCTGATTGCTTTTAGTAGAACACATACAGCACTGTGCTGGATAGAAGTGACAAGAATGGGCATGTTTTCCTGTTCAATGTGTTAGAAGAAAAGCTTTCAATTTTCTTCATTGAATGTGATGTTAGCTCTGGGTTTGACATGTATGACATTTTTTGTGTTGAGGTACATTCTTTCTATGCCAAATTTGTTGAGGTTGCTTTCATAAAAGGATATTGAATTTTGTTCAATACTTTTGCTGTACATGTTAAAATGATCTTTTTTCCTTCTTCATTCTTTTAATGTGTAGCATCACATTTGTAGAGTAATATCTGATGAACTATCCTTTTATCCCTGGGATGAATGCCACTGGGTCATGGTTAATGATCTTTTTAATATGCCATTGAATTTAATTTGCAATCGTTTTATTGAGAATTTTACATGTATTTTTGTCAAGGATATGGAGCGTAATTTTTTTTTTTTAACTTTAAACATTTTTGTAACCTTCTTATTTGGCTTTGGTATCAGTATGACATGGATTAACTAATGGTCAACTTGTAACACCCAGCTGAACTGAGTCAGCATGGTTCTGAGTGTGGAGGGCCCACCCGAGGATTGTTGCCAACAGCGTAAAAGGAAAACTGGAGAGGAAGAGGTGGTGCTGTTGATTCTCCTGGAGAAGCGGGTTGTGCTAGTTTTCCTGATATGAACTCAGCTGTACTCATTGTCAGAGGAGTTTGGGTCCTAGCTGTCACTGAGGATGGCTGCGGTTCTTTTTTGGGGGAGCTCTGGTCCTTACTTTGAGCATTGCTTCCTGGCTCCAGTGCAGATCCCTCAGCCTGCTGGTGCAGGTCCTTCATCCCACTGGCCCAGACTTTCTAGCTTCCACCACTGACCTTTGGGTCTTCCCAGCGCAGATCCGTGAAACGGACTTGCATGAGACATTATCGTGGGCTCTAGGCCTCCAGTTGGACTCGTGGAGGACATTGCCATGGGCTCTAGGTCTTCAGCTGGACTCATGCAGGACACTGCCATGGGATCCAGGCCCTCAGCTGTATTCTTTGGGTCTCTATGTGTGGACAGATCTCCCACACTCTTTGCATTTGGCTCTTTAGGTGAATATTATAAACAATTCTATAAATGATGTGTCCTGTATTAAATCTTTTCCCTTGTAAAGTCTGACTACAGCACAGGGCAATACTGACCTTACAGAAGGAGTTTGGACATATTCCTTCCTCTTCAATTCTTGGCAGAGTTTGAGAAGAATTACTGTTCATTCATTTTAAATGTCTGGTAGAATGCACAAGTATAACCATCAGATCCCGAACTTCCCTTTGATGAAGGAATGTTTATTAACGATTCAATCTTCTCATTTATTTTTGGTTTGCTCAGGTTTTCTAGATCTTCATAATTCAATTTGATAAGTTGCATATGTCTATGAATTTATTATTTCTTCTTAGTTAGCCAATGTATAATTTTTATACTAGTCTTTTATAATTATTTGTATGTATGTTGTATCAGCTCTGTATTTCAAAATTTAATGCTATTATCTCCTTGAATACACTTCTACCCTTTTATCTCTCTTCACTCTCTTGAACTCTAATGCCTCAAAATTTCCACTTATGATGTTTTCTCATAAATTCTATAAGCTTTGCTTTTTTTCTCCTCTGTGTATTTTTGAATAACTGATCTTTGAATTCACAAATCTTTTCTCTTGCTTGATCAATTCTGCAGTTGATGCTCTCTATTGATGTCTTTTTCATTTTGTTTGTTGTATTTTCAGCACCAGAATGTTTTTTTTATTGTTTCCTCTCTTAGATTTTTTAATCTCATAATGTATTGTCTTCTCATTTTACAGAATTATTTCTCTTATTTTCTTAAAGGTTAACAGCTTCCTTTAAGTAGCTACGTAATAAGAATTTTGAGACGTAAATGTAGGTTCGTCTGAAGATACGTTTCCCCTTTTTCCTCCTTTCTTTCTTTCCTTCCCTCCTTCCTTCCTTTTTCATTCCTCCTTTCTTTCCTTCATTCCTTATTTTGCATCCATGGTCTTCAGTATGCTGGGCCAGTACTTTGCCACTATGTTGCATCCCCAACACAGCATGTTTACCTTTATAACGAACCAATTAGCTTGCACAGCTTTACAGTTTGGAAGTGTGCCAGGAGCTATAAATCTTCATTAACATTTGATATTGCCAGACTTAAAATTGTAGTCATTGTTATCCATATATGCGAGATTTTTGTGGAGTTATTTTCTTTTTGTTTATAATTTTCATTACCTTGATGATTATTAATTCTGAGAATTTTCACATACTTATTTTCCATTTATATATTTTCTTTGAAATTGTCTACTCAAATATTCGGCTTATTTTTTCTTACTACTGAGTAATTAATTCTTTGTACTTTCAGCTACTTCTTCCTCTGTGACATATGTTCTGTAAATATGGTTGTCATTTCTTAAAGAGCATCTTTGGAGGAACAAAATGTTCTATTGTAACATTAAGCTTGTCAATATTTTTCTTTTAAAGATTGTGCTTTTCATGTTTTTTCTGGGAAAGCTTTAACTCTTTTTTTTTTTTTTTTTTGTGGGTACCGGGGGGTCGACCTCAGGACCTTGCGCGCCAACAGGCACCCGGCCCAGCTTTAACTCTTAATCATAGAGATTTTCTCTAGTTTTCTTCTGGATTACATATAGCCTTATCTCTTACAAATAGGCCTATTATTATGCATTGTGGGTTAATTTTTATGTATATTGTCAAGTACATACTCAGTTTTGGGGGGGGCAGATGAATTTTTCCAGCAATATTTGTTGAAAAGATTATCATTTCCTCCATTAATTTGTCTTAGAAATTTTGTCAAAAATCAAATGCATAGATCTATTTCTAAACTCTGTTTTGTCCTGAACTATGTCTATACCAAAATTTTTCATTAAAATAGCTTTACAGCAATATTACAAATGAGCTAATGTAGGTCTTCCAAAGTTAATTTTTCAGAAATTTTTGACTTCTAGGTTCTTTGTATTACCATAGAAATTTTAGATTCAGCCTGTCAATTTCAACAAAATCTGCTAGCATTGTGTTAAGCATATACCTTTGTCCCCTTTCAGGATCTTTCAGAATCTTGATTTTTTTCTTTCTTTTTTAATTAATTTTATTGGTACACTTTTGATATACATAATAATTACATTCATCATAAGGAATTTGTACCTGTACATAATAAATCTTGATTCTTCTTTTCCTGCAATCTCCTCCCTTCCCTTCAACTTCTCTTTCCCTCCTTATTTACTAAAGTTTGTTTCCACATTTCCTTCTATTTTTTTCTTTCCTTCCTTCTCCCCCAATCTTGTTCCCTTTCCCATTTGAACATTTTCTTCCTACTAACAGTATATCAAAAACACAGGCGTGATTGTAGGAATAGCAGCAGAACTTTCTCTCCTTTGTTGTCTCGAGGTTTTAAAGACTTTACTTACAGCCACATAAGTACATGTGTCCTCTGCCATCGTTCTAGTACGTTTGTCCTCACTCACTGCTTCCCAATTGCCAAAGTCTGTCCAATGCCATGCGTTTCTTTTCATCTTCCTGTTTCAAGTTGTTTGGTTTCTCTTTTTCTCCAGAATGTAGCATACACAAATAACTTAGTCTTATAATTCTTCTCTGTTTACTTGAAACTAAATGAAAAATGATACTTTCACTACCAGAGACATTAAACTTCTAAGAATATACTCTTAAAACTGAGAAACTATGAGTGCGCAATACACATTTTCTATATGAAACTGTAGTTTAGAAGAGGAAAAATTTTAGATTAAAAATTACTAGTGGGCCGGTGAGATAGCTCAGCGGCATAAGCGCCTGCCTGGCAAGCACGAGGTCCTGAGTTCGACTCCCAGTACCCGCATATAAAAAATAAAATTACTAGATTATAGAACCACAATTATACCAAGAAATTTAGTGGTAATTCTAAATTAATTGTAGATCAATTCTGTTTGTTTACCTTTTCATACAAATTTTTAAAAATACCTCAGCATAGTAATCTGAAATTTGAAGATTTACTAAACAAGTTAAGTATATTAACACTATATTATTAGAATGCAATACTGTGCATTTCCTAAATTATTTATTAGTTATAACAACTTTTTGATGGAGTATTTAGGTTTTTCTAGGAATAGAATCATCTTGAAATATAAATAATTTGACATTCTTTCCAGTTAGGATGTTCTTTCTCTTGCCTAATAGCTCTTACTAAGACTTCTAGTAATACATTAGACAAGAGCGGTAAAGGTGACAGCTTTGTCTTCTACCAGATCTTAGGGGAAAAGCAGAAAGTTCAGTGTGGCATTGGCTGTGTGCTTTTCATGTACAGCTGATATCACTTTGAGAAATGCTCCTTCCATACCTAGTTTGTTGAGGGATCTTGAATCTCATTGAATATATTTTTGCATCTATTAACATTACATTTTTCTTTCTTCTCTAGATTTGTTATATCCACTGACTTGTGAATGTTAAAATAACCTCGCAACCTTTGTATGAATTCCACTTAATCATGGTGTGTGATCTTCATATGTACTATTGAACTCAGTTTACTAGTATTTTGTTGAGAAATTTTGCATCTACCCTTGCCAAGGATATTGGACTATGGGTTTTATTGTTAGTGGTGGTGTTATACCTTTGCCTGGTATTGGTATCATAGCAGTGCTGGTCTTGTAAAAGGAGTTTGGCATACTTCCTTCCATTTCAGATTTCTGGGCTATTTTACAAAGGATTAGAATTAATTCTTCTTTTTAAATGTCTAGTCATAGTTCAGAGGTAAAGCCATGTACTGGACTTATCTTTAATAGGAGACTTAATTATTGGTCCAGTATTTTTTAATTTAGTTTTATTGGTACACTTTTGATATACATAATGATCACATTCATCATAGGAAATTTGTACCTGTACATAATATATCTTGATTTTTCTTTTTTCCGCATTTCCTTCTGCTCCCTTCAACCCTTCTTCCCCTCCTTCTTTACAAAAACTTTGTTTCCATTTTTTCCTTCTATTCTTTTTTCTTTTTCCCTTCCTTCTCTTCCCACTTCCCCCTTCCTGTTCCCCTTCCCATTTGAACATTTTCTTCCTACTTCCTAATATCTATCATACGTTTTGCTCCTTATTTACCCTTTTAGTTTCTCATACAACAGAAATAATGCAATATTTAAACATGTGTGTCCAATTTATTTCTCTTAAAAGCATGGTCTAAAGGTGCATCCATTTACTGAAAAATGTCTCAAGTTTATCCTTCTTTATGGCAGAGTAGTACTCCATTGTATATAAAAACACATTTTCTTTATCCATTCATCCATTGATGGGCATGTTTCCAAGAGTTTAATATTATTACTAGTTTAGATTTTCTATTTTTCTTCATTCTATCCTGAGAGATTGACTGTTTCTAATAATTTATGCATTTTTTCCAGATTTTTTATTTGTTAGCATGTAAATGTTCAGAGCAGTTCCTTATGATTCATTGTATTCCTGTGGTATCAATTGTAATGTCCACTTTTTCATATCTGATTTTATTCTTCTCTATTTTTTCTTGATTACTCTAGTTAAAAAAGATTCACCAATTTTTTTTTTTTAATGTGGGTACCAGGAGTCGAACTCAGGACCTTGCCCTTGCCAGACAGATGCTTATGCTGCTGAGCTATCTCACTGGCCCCTCACCAATTTTGCTTATCTTTTAAAAAACAACTCTTTGTTTCATTGATCCTTTATAATTTTTAACCTTTTATTTCATTTTATTTTATTTTATTTTTTTTTTTAACTTTTGATTTTATTTACTTCTCTCTGGTCTTTGTACTTCTTTCCTTGTACTAATTTTTGCATTGTTTTGTTCTTGCTTTCCTAAATCCTTGAGCTTCATTGTTGTGTTATCTGAACTCTTTTTTTCATTTACTATTATAATCTTCACTCTCCATTCTGCTTTTGCTGAATCCAGCAGATTTTAATATATTTTGTTGTCATTTTCAATTGTTTCAAGAAGTTTCCTTTTCAATTACTCCTTGCTAATTCAGGAGCATATTGTGCAATTTCTATGTATTTTCATAGTTCATATTATTATGGATTTCTAGTTTTATTCTATTGTAGTCTGAGATGATACACACTGAATTCGTTTTTCAAGTTATTGAAGCTTAATTTGTAGCCTAACACATGATCTGTCCTAGAGAAAGGTCTATGTACTAATGAGACAACAGGCATCCTGGTGATGTTGAAGGAAGTGCTCTGTTCTGTTAGGTCCATCTGCTCCATAACATGGCTCAACTCTGGTTTTGTTGTTGAAGTTGTCAGCTTTCTACCTCAGTGGCCTTTGCATTGATGAGGGTGGGGCATGGAGGTTTCCGGCTACTGCTGTATGAAAGTCTACCTTCATATCTAATAATATTTACTTTATATATTTGACTGGATCACTGTGTACATATACTGAGAGTTGTTACCTCTTCTTGCTGAATTGATCCTTCTATCAGTTATATGATTGCTTGGTCTGTTTTTCCAGTATTTAGTTTAAATTCTGTTTTATTTTATGAGTATAGCTACACCTGCTTAGTTTGGGTGCCCATGGTGTGTCTTTTTCCAATCCTTCTCCTTGTGGAAATCTTTACCAATAAAGTAAATTCCTTGTATATATTTGATCATGTTTTTTTTTTTTTTGTGGGGGGGTTTCCTATTTGGCCAATCTGTGTCTTTAGATTGGTGAGTTTAATCCATGTACATTCAGGTTACTTTTGATATCTGTGACCTTATTACTGTCATTGTGCTGTTTTCTGATTATTTTAAATGTAACTTGTTCCTTTTTCTCTCGTTACTTATTTGTAATTTGTAGTTTTCTGTCACGCTATGTTTTTTGTTTTTTTTTTTTTTTTTTGTGGGTACCGGGGGGTCGACCTCAGGACCTCGTGCGCCAACAGGCACCCGTGCCGCTGAGCGATATCACCGGCCCCTTTTTCGTATGTGGTATCCGGGATTCGAACTCGGGCCCTCGCGCTTGCAAGGCAGGCACTTACGCCGCTGAGCCATCTCACCGGCCCTGTCATGCTATGTTTTGATTCTTTTTCTTTTTTATGTGTCTGTCCTCTAGAAAGTTTTATATATATTCTTTTTTTTTTTTTTTTTTGTACCGGGAATTGAACTCAGGACCTCGCACTTGCCAGGCAGGCACTATGCTGCTGAGCTATATCCCCAGCCCTATATTTTCTATTTTTATGATGATAATTGTCATCCTTTCACTTCTAGCAAAATACATCCTTTAGCATTTCTTGTAGGGCTGATCTGGTGGTAAGGAATTCCTTCACATTATGTGTCTCTCAGACTTTATCTTTTCATTTCTGAAAGGTAAGTTTACAGGATATAGTGTCTCAGATATCAGTTTTTTCCCACAGTGTGAATATTTAATGGTATCCCATACATCTTAGAGGTTTTTTTTTTTTTTTTTTTTTCCTCACATAGCAGTGGTTGTTGTACCAGCCCAGGTTCTGGTGATGGGGAGCCCAATGTGAATTCCTTATTTAGAAGAAAACATTTGTTAAGCTCCACAAATTGGATTTAAAGCTTGTGAGGATGATAGAATTCTGTTGTTAGGGCTGCCACTCTGCTATTATGAGGAATATCTGTTATTTCCCTGATTACTTTTTCCCTGTAATATACAGTTGCTCCCACCAGGATCTAAGGCTAATGTTGCAATTTTCTCTGCTCCTTTCTCTATGGTACTTCCTGATTCTGTGATATGTAGCATTTTCAACACTTCCTTGCTGATTTCTAGAGCTCTCCTTCAGATGCTTTTGAAATGCAGTTTTGTTGTCGTTGTTGTTGTTGCCCTGGTCATTCTCTCTGGAAGAGGGCAATGCTTATGAGCTTTCTTGGCTCTGTTTTCCAGGCATTTAAATTTCTTGTTTTTATTTTTCTTCACTATTAAGTATGGTGTATCTTTTATTTCAATATTAAGTTCTCCTCCAACATTTTGATTCATTGATCCTTTGTATTGCTCTTTTAGTCTCTGTTTCATTCACTTTAGCTCTGATCTTTGCGATTTCTTTGCTTCTATCAGTTTGGGGTTTTGTTTGTTCTTGTTTTTCTAGTCTTTGAGATTCAACATTAGGTTATTTATTTGAGATCATTGTTTTCTAACGTAGGCACTCAGGCATAAATTTCCCTCTTAGAGCTGCTTTCATGTGTCCCACAGAATTAGATATGCTGTATTTCCACTATCATTTGATTCTAAGAATTTTTAAACCACCTCCTAATTTTTTCAATGATTCAGAAATGTATTATTAAATCTCTATGTGGTTGTATATTTTCGTGGTTTGTTTTGCTGTTGCTTTCTAGTTTCAGTTCATTGGGATCTGGTAGAATAGACAAGATTAATTCTTTTAAAAATAAATCTATTAAGTTTTATTCCGTAAAATGTGGTCTTTTTTTTAAGTTCCATGAGCTGCTAAAATGAATGTGTATTTTGCTATTGTTGGATGACACCCCCTATCATATTTGTTAAGTCCATTTGATTTACAGATATTTCTCGTTCGATGACCTACCTGTTGAATGACTGTTTGGACTTAACAATTGAGGTGTGCTGATAAGACAAACCTTCTCTCTCTCTCTCTCTTTTTTTTTGTACAGTTCTGTACATCTTGTTTATAGAGCCTCAATGTCTTTTTTTTGTACACTACACCTTGTTTATACAGTACTGTAACTTTTGCTTATTGTACTGTATAGTACAGTACTGTAGTTTTATGTTCTGTTATACTTTATAGTACTGCGTGTAATAGTTACGCAAATAAAAGCAGTCATCAAGTTGGAGTTTCCTCTGACCATCTCTTTGTTTTGAACACTGAAATGTACAGACTGTGTGCAATTCCTCATTTAGTGAACAATTAACATGACGACCTACCTAGTCACAGGAACAGAACTCAACTGTTGAACAGGATTTGCATTTTTGTCTTACTGCTTTTAATATTCATTTGTTTTTCTGAACATGGGACAATTTGACTATGATATGTCACAGACATGTCTCTAGACATGTCTTTGTATTCTAAATGCCCCTAGTAACTGGATATTCAACCATTTCTCAGATGTAGGAAATAATTTTCTGCTACAATTTCAGTGAATATGTGCTCTATGTCATTAGCTTCTGTTTTTTCACCCCCTTGAAGTCAATGAGTTTTAAATTAATCCAAAAATAGGCATCTGAAATGAATAGTCACTTCTGAGATGAAGAAGTAAAACAGCAAATAAATATATGGAAAAAATGTTCAACATCACTGGTCATTCAAGCAATGCAAATAAAAGCAACACTGAGACTCCATCTCACTCCAGAAAGAATGGCTATTATCAAGAAATCAAACAATAACAAATGCTGATGGGGCTGTCGGGAAAAAGGAACCCTTCTCCACTGTTGGTGGGAGTGTAGATTGGTGCAACCACTGTGGAAATCAGTATGGGGAATCCTCAAAAAACTAAAACTAGAGGTTCCATTTGACCCAGCTATTCCCTTTTTGGTATCTTCCTGAAAGAGTTAAAAGCATCATGCCACAGCGATATATATGCACACCCATGTTTACAGCAACACAATTTATAATACATAGCTAAATCTTGGAAACAGCCCATATACCTATCAATGTATAAATGGATAAAGAAAATGTGGTTCTTATATACAATGGAGTATTACTTTCCCATAAAGAAGGATAAGCTTGAGAAATTTTTAGGTAAGTGGATGCACCTTGAGACCATACTCAGGTGAAATAAATTGGATACATATGTTTAAATATCACATTGGTTCTCTTGTGTGAGAAACCAAATGGGTAAATAAGGAACAAAATAGAAGATAGATATTGGAAAGGAGGAAGAATATGTTCAAACGAGAAGGGGAGGGGGGAACAAGGGAGAGAAGTAGGGAAAGGGAAGGAGGGCAATAGGACTAAAAATATAGAAGGAAAACAATGAAAACAAAGTTTTATAAGTGGGCCAGGGAAGAAGGGTGAAGGGAGGGGAGGGGAATGTGAAATAAAAGAATTAAGATATGTTATATACAGGTATAAATTCCCTATGCTGAATGTAAGCATTATGTATGGCAAACGTGTTCCAATAGAAATTAATTTTAAAATATCCAAAAAATTTTGTCTTAATTTTGTCCTAGAGCTCTTGAATATCCATTCATAGGTTCTTATTGGTATTTGTTTATTTCTGTCTGAATATTCTAGTACATCCACCTTGTCTTCAAGTCCTGATATTCTGTCTTCTGTTTGATTTACCCGGCTGCTGAGACTTTCACTTGAATTTTTTATTTGACTAATTGAGGTTTTCATTTCCAGGATTTCTGTTGGTTCTTTTTTGAACCTCTCTGTTTACTGAATTGGTATTTTAGGTCCTGCATTGTCCTCCTTTTTCACTCAACTGCTTGTTTCTTTTTTCAGTTAATGGATAATTACAACTATCAATTTTTAAAAATTGTTTGGCATTTCAACCACTTCAATATATGTTGATTCAGTTTTGGGGTAGTTGTGAATTTTAGAGACATTTTGCGGCCTGATTTTTCAGGATTCTTATGGTTTTATGTCAAGACTTTCAGAGCAGTTGGGATGCATCTCTCTAGTGCTATTGCATGTAAGTCTTTTTAGTAAGTAGCTTTCTCTTTGGATATGTCCTGGGGTATTTGTATGTCAAAATGTGAAAACACACACTCAGCTACATCCAGCTGTGAGGTTTACTCCCAAGAATTGCTTTCAGAGCAGAGAACAACTACCAGGAACTTTACATCTAAAATGCCAGTCAGGTATCAATATATAACAAAAACTTTTTTAAATCCAGGAAAGGAAGGGAGAGTAGTAATATAGAATAAGCTACATAAAAGTTAGGTTTTAATCATATCCCAGTCAATACTAATACTATGTATATAGAAAAAAGAAGTGTGAGGGAGGAGAGACAGAGGAAGTTAGAAGGAAAATAAATATAAACACAAAGGGAAGAGATGGGGAGATTAAATTCAATTAATGAACTAACAGGAAAAAATCAGATAACCTGGAGAAACAATCATTAATATAGAAAAAATGACAAAACAAGATAAAATACTACTGAAGGAAAAGCAAGATAGAAACACACACACACACACACGCACACACACACACACACACACGAGAGAGGGTCAGGAAAAACCCCAAGGCAAATATTCCTCTTGTGAGTTACTTATAATGACTTATTTCGCCAGGACTTCTATTGTTGGGCATCAGCAGGCAAAACCACGTAGCGTAGTCTGTGGGTTGAGCTCTGCCCCTCGTGATCACAGATACTGTCAGATAAAGTTGTCACACTCACACCCAACATCTCAGTACTTTTGTACCTGGAAACGAGGGCCCAGGAAGAATTTGTGTTGCTTTCCATGCCTGTTGCTTATCCAGTCTGTGGGAAGATGTGGCTTCCGTGCCTCTTTTCTGGAAATCGCGTCTGTGCTCTTGGAGCCGTGCATTGCTGCCTGTGCTGTAGGTGCTCCTTGTCAGTGACCGGCTCTGCGCTGAGATGAGAGGCCGCAGTCAGCTTTCTCAGTCCCAGCAGCGGCGTCTCAGTTCCAGACCCCTGCTCCCTACCAAACCTCGCGCGGCTGGGCTCTTCCTGCCACAGTGTTCAAGCTGCCCTCTTTCATGGGGGGATCGCTTCCCTCCAGCTGGATTTTATGTTGTTCAGCAACCACCACCACCCCAGATCTTTCCAAGCCCGAAGTCTAGTTTCCTGGGGCTCAGCTACTGGTTGTTTCCTCCCTTGCGATGCTCACGACTCTGTGTAACAGTCCCTTACTTATTTACTAAAAAGACACAGGCACAGTAGTGCTAGAGGTACACATCCCAGCTGCTCTGAAAGTCTTAGTGTTGCAACACAAGAATCGCAAAAACACAAAGAAACGAGATGTCTCCAAAGTTCACAACTCCCAAATATCCTAGGCCCAAGCTCATTCTTAGGGAACATGCCGTTTTCCTCCCCAGAGAGAAGTGGGTGCTATGTTTGGTATAAAAATGTGGAGGTTTTTGATCTCCCACACAGCCTGTCTTGGCAAAGAAAACTTCATAAGAGCGCTGCCCGTCCTGACACTGGATGGATCACTGGGAAACGCGGAGAACTTCCCCTCCCACACCCAGTCATTAGGCAGAGCTCAGGGCACCCTTTTGCTCGGGCTGGGCATCTGTCCAGTAGCAAGTCTGCATTCTTAGGAGTGGGAGGAGATTTTTCTCTAAACTCTACTGAAAGGGAAGTTTCCCTCCTTCACTGAGCCACCATGTGTTGTGTTGGCATCCACTACTCTATTTTCACTTTATTATTCTATATGCCAATATTTCTGGGGCTCCGCTAGACGTTGCCTTGCTCAAGTTACATTTCAGCAATTTCCTGTTGTCCCCCATCTCCTCTTATAGCCATGTGACTACTGAATTCGATGGCTATTCCAGAGCGCCTTGTCTGGAGTCTACCATGAGAGATGCCTCCCTCAACTTTCTCTTCACACTGTACTACTCCAACTTTTATTTATTTATGTTGTTTTTGTGGGTACCGGGGGTCGACCTCAGCACCTTGTGCGCCAGCAGGTGCCCGTGCCGCTGAGCGGTATCACCCGCCCTTTTTTCTTATGTGGGTGCCAGGGGTTGAACTCTGACCCTCGCGCTTGCCAGGCAGGCGCTTACGCCGCTGAGCCATCTCACCGCCCCCACTACCCCCACTTTTTATTAAACTCAGTCTTAGTTGCTTTTTCTAGTTTTCAATTAAACCATTCTTTTGCATATGAAAAGGGATATAAATACATATGAAGTTATGCTTTTTAATGAAATACATACCTTTATTAAGTGAAAGGTAGCCTGAGACCTAACTGATAAACATTCCATCCAAAATTTTTATAATATTCTCAGTTATTGCTTCATCCATAGGAAAAGTGAAGCCCAGAGGCAGGTATGTACTCATTGCAGGTTGGGCCCAGTGGACACCATTTGTAAGGCCAACTATTTTCTCTAAGAAATTTTACACATCTTTATTTTATTTGGGTCTTCTGTACGTCTTTTACCACATTCACAGCTTTATGATACGATAAATGAGTACCTAGTTATTTATTGCACATAATGTTTCATCGTTGATTGCCTCCCAACCCCATTGTTTGAAATACATGCCACTTCTAAGGTCAAAAAGGGGCATCTGTTTTTTACCCCAGTCTCCTTCTAAGCCAGCAACTGGTTTTGTGCTGAGTGGCTTCATGGACCCACTTTCTTCCTTGGAATTCCTATAAGATTTCAATAACTGCATTCCCTGCATAGGTGTACGATTTTAACTTTTTAATCCTCCAGGGCACATTTTCCTGATCATATGGTAAGACAACTGGCTATTGCCTAGGAGTCTACGAAAATTAAAACCATTTTCCTGGGAAAAGAGCACAACTCTCCTTCCACTACCAGGTACATCGCCCTCATTTCTGCCCATTATGCAGCTTTAGCATGCACTATCAACTAAGGTTTTTTTCAAATGCCAGAAAAATGTTGATATATTTCCAAACTCAGTTGCATCTCTGAATTTGTGAATTTCAATTACATAATTAGGAAGTTTGCTTTAGTTTAGAAGGAGAAAAATCTCTGAATTTAGGAGATCCTAATTCTGAGGATTGTATAATTAGTACCCAAAGATGGAGTGCAATCTGCTCATGGATACCATGATCCCATAAACAACACCTTGCTTCTACCTCTGCATATGTACATACACACATCAGAGCCACAGCCAAAGCATATTATTACTTATACCATTTTAATTGAATCAGTGAACTGTACTGAGTGGTTCCAGCCCAATGGAATGTTTCTGACATTGTTGATAATAGGCATTTCAATACTCAGAATTACTTACAGTTCTTCATTGAAGGGAGATCACTCCATCAGAGCCCAGAAATAGGCTATCAGTTTTCCTCAGTGGGATATACCTAGCTGCGGTGTCAGGTATTTTGCAAGTCATATATTACAGAAGTCACTATGGGAGGCAGAGCTAATGTTTTTTCAGAGACATTTTGTCACAAAGGGTTGAAATTGCAGATACTGTCTGACCTTGAGGAATTATTGTCATAAAAATTAAGAATATTTTTCGTATCAATAGTGGAAGATATCGAATGTAGGTAGGAGGCAGAGCCATGTTTTTACTGTCCTTGAAATTGATAAGGAAATATTTATGAAATGTATAACATGGTAGGAAAATATGACTTTATGGACACATTGGCAAGATAGTATTACAATTCGGTCATTAATAAACACCTTTTGACATATATTTGATCTCCCATTATAACAAGTATATGGTTTCACCCAAAATAAAACAAATAACAAACATCTTTCATACATAGAAGGAGTCTCACCATCAATTCATTGTGGAAAAATATAGAAATCTCCATACTCATTTTCTCTTTCTCTGGGGAACATTAATTCCATCTGTAATTTAGTCTCAATCTCAGCCAAAGGCTCACTAATGTAAACAATTATATTAATCATTACAATTTTACTATAAAAATAATGACGGAGGAAGAAAAACTAGCTATTTCATACTATGTATGTGTGTGTGATATTAGTGTATATTGGTAGTATTTTAAGCTCAGAGATTTTCATTAGGAAAAGGCTTCATATTTCCCGCTCTAATTTTTCTTGTAAGACCAAAAAAAACCTCACAAATCCTAGACATCTCAATACTAATATCAAGTGTAACACAAATTTAAAATGATGTAATATTTGTTAAGGACTTTATTTTCTGTAAATAAAGAGTTTTTATCCTTTCCAAAATAATTTTCCTATGGCTCCATCGTTTGGGCATTGTAATGTCTTTATCATTAAATCTTGATAATGATTGTTTCACCAGCAGCAGATCTAAGCTTCTAAAATCAAAGAAAAAATATTTGAAAGCATTAAAATTGTGTATAAATTATTGTTATAGGAAAGAATATGGATATATTTTTTGAAATTCTTATTAACAATCTTTCAAAAATTCTCTCTTTAAGAAAATTACTAGTGTTATTCATGATAGCTGCAGCAGGCTGTGAAGGAGATATTTTAAAATATTTGTGTTCTGACCACAGATTTTGGAGGAACTCCACACTTTTCTTTTTAAAACTCTAGGAATGCCTATATGGGAATTTTTTAAAAATATGGTCATCTGGGAAAAATCAGCACTGGCCCTACATAGAAGAGGGATAAGTGAAACTAGGTCACTTGACTAATAGCTTTAAGGGTAACCTGTACTATTTTCTCCTTTTTCAGAGCAAGAAGGAAAAAGAAATCACAACTGAAAAAGTGCTTAATAAGTAAAACAAATGAAATTTACTTCTTTAGCTCTTGAAGCTATCCGATCTTTTTAATGTGGGAAAATACAAACGTTGACTAAACTGTTACCACTCTTTTTCTACTCTAGTCCAGTGTACACTGCACAATTTGAGATGGAAACAGTATAAATCTGTTAAATCAATTGGACTCCTGTAATGTCATAAACATGGTATATGATAGATTGTTTAGTGATTTCTTTAGTTGGGTCATACTGTATCATTAATCACTCAATTCACTTATTTGGACGGTTTTATGTTTCAAAATTTAATACAAACCTGCACATATTTCTTCTGGGTGTGGTGCACATCCCTGCAATCACAGCCGGTTGGGAGGCTGAGGCAGAAGCATTGGAGGTTCAAGGCCAGCCTTACAGCTTAGTGAGACTTTGTCTGAAAATAAAAATGTTTACATACCTGCACACATAAATACGAAGGGCTGGGGATGTATTACCAACAAAAAAACCGTCAAAAATATTTTTCTACTAAAATTGTTTCTCTAATTTAGCTTAATTTCTCATTCCATTTGGTAAACATACACTCTGTGCAGAAGCTGATTGGTTTTTAAAAGGAAAACATTTAATTGAAACTATCACTCTCCCTAGTGTGCTCTTAGGAAAATATTTTGACAATGAATTTCTAAAAAAGATGAAAGAATAGAACTTCAATATTTACATGCAAATGATTTTGTTTAAAAAATTTACACTATTACCAATTTGTGAGTCCCTCCTGGAAAATGAGATTTAAAACTACCTATGCCTTAACTCTGAGAAGCTTTATATTTAAAACAAAATAATTCTCTTAAATCTAACCATGATTTATTGAAAACAATCTCTTCCTTTTCTCTTTTGCTTTTCTTTTTTTGTGTGTGTGGGTACCAGGGGTCGAACTCAGGACCTCTCACGCCAGCAGGCACCAGTGCCGCTGAGCTATATCACTGGCCCTTTTTTCGTATGTGGGTACTGGGAGTCGAACTCAGGACCTCGCGCTTGCCAGGCAGGCAGGTGCTTGTGACGCTGAGCCATCTCACTGGCCCTCTCTTTTGCTTTTCTTCTTAAGACTCACACTTAGTCCACCTCAGGGAGAATATAAGTCACATGTTAGCAAACAGTTTCAGGAGTGACAATTCCTAGACACTTTAATTGGTGAATTTATTTCAAAACATCCATGCCTGCTGCTTTGTTGTATTTGAAGGCTTTTTTTTTTTTACTATAGATCACTCATATTTTATATATTATTATTTAAGGAAAATCAAGTAGTAAGTAGATTAAAAATAGGCACATCAAATGTATTACTCAAACACTGTAACATTAATGCATAAACAGCATGATCTTCAGTCATTTATTTTTAACATTGAAAATGTAAGGTCCAAGTACACACGAGAGCTATATTTTTAGTACTTCTGTAAAAAGCTTACTATGAATAGAAACTCTGGATGCATTTAATTTTTTAATGTCAAATATTTTCAAGTTTAGCATAGCCAGAAAGTCTTTTAAAATAATTTCAAGATACTTACAGAGTGTGAAATGTCTTTTACTGGACTATGGACACAAAGATGAGTGAGATACTGTCCCTACCTCCAGGAAATCAAGTTGACAATGTTTCTTAGAAAATTGCAGAGGAAAATGCATTGTAAATAAAGGCACTCATCATATACCCGAAGGCCACCACCTGTCCTCCCTCTTTCCATGTCATGCATATTCTCCACTCATCTAATGCGCTGCTACTCAACCTTTAAAACTTAGGATATGGGGGTAGTTTTTATACTGTGTGTGTACTATTTCTGTGCATGTTAACATATTTACATGTGATGAGTTGGGGGCTGTGTAATATGTATGTATGTAATGTGTTTTGTGAGATTTGGAGGCTTAGATATGCATATAGTTTAAAATTTGAAATTTGTTTCTGGATTACCACAATTACAAATAGTGCCATACTGATCAATGCTATGATCCACACTGGTAGAAATACGGATAGAGTTAGATAAAGGAGAAGCATGATATCGTCTCACTCTTGCATCATGAATATAAACTTTATCCTATATCAAGTACTACACATACACATGCATAAAATAACACTACTATAAATATCTTTACATACCCAGCAGCTTTCTTAGTCAATCATTGAAATTAACAAGAAGGTTTTTATATTAACCATGGAAAATTAATCTGCCAGGCCTTGTGGCACACACTTATAATCCCAGCACTTGGGAAGCTGAGGCAGGAGGATCGCCACGAGTTTGAGGCAAGCCTGGGCTACATAGCGAATTCAAGGGCAGCCTGAACTAACTACATATCAAGACCCTGTCTCAAAAAATAATAAAAGAAAAAAATTTTTTAAAGAAAATTAATTTGAAGCTTATTGTTTTGTAGTTTTATATTGTTTTAGACTGTAAAATATGTATATAATAAAAAAGATGTCAAAGCTAAAATAGCAGTGTGATAGTAAATAATATATACACAATATTTAGTATAAATCATACCTATAATAAATAGTATATAGCAGAGTGTATTTCTAAAATAACTCTTTAATTGATTCGAGTTATGTTTAACTTAAAATTTCTGGAATCTATCCTAAGTATATAAAGTTAAATATTCAAATAAATCCAATAAATCTTGCTAAGGACAGATTCTTGTATTTAAACTACAACCCCACTCTCCTCTTACTCTTTGTGTTAATCGGCTTTCTACCATTTTAACAAAATACTTGATACAATCAACTTAAAAGGAGGGAACATTTTGGGCTGAACTTTGGAAGTTTTAGTCCATAGTTGGCCTGTAGATTTTGGAGCTGGGGTAAGGCCGTATGTCATAAAGAGCGTGCGGCAAAGGACAGTGGCAAGGAAGGCACCCACCTCATGGTAGTTGAGAAGGACAGAGACAGAGAGAAAGAGACAGAGAGACAGAGAGAGACAGAGATATCCCTCAAGAACCTAACTCCTAACTTCCCTCCACTGGGTGCCATGTCCTAGAGTTTCCCCTGTCACCCAACAGTGCCTTTGGCTGAGGACCAACCTTGCGGCACTGGCGCCTGCTGGCACGAGAGGTCCTGAGGTCGACCCCAGTACCCACAAAAAAAAAAAAAAAAAGACTGCACGTTTATTCTTAGTGTATGATATTCACCAGACTTTCAAAGTTCCATGAAAAAGTTCTCCAGCAGGAAGAAAGGTTCAAACCTAATTAGAAGCAGGTTGATCAGAAGAATTTATTTAAGGAGGATTAGCCATCCACACAGAAACAAAGAGCAAATTCTTAATTCCTTCTTAGCTTACAAAGGAAATCTCAGCAGGTTTGTAAGACAACTGGAGCGAAGCGAAGGGAAACGAAATCTGGCTCATTTTCTCTTCTTTCTGAAAGCACTAAAAGATGTGTGAGCGCCTTACGGTAAGAGAATTAGGAGGAGTTACAAGCATGAAGCAGAAACACTATTACACTATGAGCTGATCTAAAAAGTTTAAAATATTTCTTTGCATCAAAAATCTTCAAAATAGCATCACTGAATTTTTTTTGTTTTACAAGTGAATATATTTGATGTTATACTCTGCTACTGTGCTTTAACATGTGCGCATAAAAGCATATTAACTTTGAAGGTAGAGCTTACTAATTTTATGTTTGTGGTTTTATATAATTTTTATAAAATTCATAGCTTTTATGTTAAAATATAATACTTAAGACATGTTTCAACTTGCAACTTTCAAATAATTTTGTAATAGGTAAGCTACATAGTAATAAAGCAATATAAAATGCTTTTTGGAAAGACTGATTTCAGGAATTATCATGCAAGTTTCATTGACAAGAGCATCCTTTCCTTGGACAGAAATAACACTTGGTTACTTTTGAATAAAAGTATAGGTAATTTTAAAAACTACCATGAAGTTACCTATTACAGAAGGAAAATCTATAAAATTTTGAAGAAATAATCTATTCGATTTAAGGGAAAATGTTCTGTATGTTCTTTATTATGTTTTCAAAAGACCAGATCTTTCTCTGAATAAAGGTGACATAAATTTTAGAGTGTAACAGGTGAAACAACGTATTTCAAATTAGTTTTTCACTTGGAAAGATTTCTTTCCTTGAAGAAATTTTTATATTGAATGTCATAAATATTAATAATTGTTTTCAGACTACTGTATGAATGCAGAATCATAAATTTGATGTAATAGTAACATCGATTGGTAATTACTTGGTAAATTTGCTTGCTGCTTAAAAGAAAACATTTCAAAATTATAAAAGAAAATTATGCTTTAAAAAATAGGATAGTTTTCCAGTTTAACATGGCCAATGGTCTTCAATCCTTTAAAAAATACATGGTCTATTTATATGGAATATTCCTAGAAATGAAATTTTTATGACAGATTTTGTATATATTTTCATTCTGATTTATATCCCATTTGTCCATCAAAAAGTCCTGTTATGTCAATGATGTATGAAAGGGCCTATTTCCTCACTCCTAATCCAAGACTATAAATCATTAAAACTTTTACTTTTTGTTTAGAGATAACAAAAGTTATTTCCTTTAGTTTTGCTTTGAATTTCCTAAGAATATGTTTGCTCATCTTTTTATAAATGAATGGCAATAACTTTTCTCATTCTGTGAACTACCCATGAATAATATCCTATGCCTACTGGGTTCTAAGAGCTAAAATACGAAGACAACAAAAAGGCTCTTGCTTAAAATATATGTAACAAAATATTTTCCCTGTTGGCTCCCCGTGTCTTTCAATTTATTTCTTATGGGTTTTTCTAAATGTGTCAGCAATAAAATTTTATTTCTATTTGTTTATTTATTTACTTATTTTTTGTCTTTTTGAGACAGGGTTTCGCTATGCAGTTCAGGCTGGTCTTGAACTCTGTAGCCCAGGCTGGTCTTGAACTCACACTGTAGCCCAGGCTGGCCTTGAACTCACTTTGTAGCCCAGGCTGGCCTCAAACTCACAGCGATCCTCCTGCCTCAGCCTCCTGAGTGCTGGGGTTACAGGAGTGTGCCACCACATCTGGCAAATTTTAATTCTTTATGTGAAAAACGCACCTATATGTATGCTTCCAAGTTTCTATCATACTTGTGTACTATCGTATTTGTGAAAAGTGTACTATGCTTCAAGATTAAAAAGATGTAATCTCTTTAGTTTCAAAATAATAGTTCAGTGCTTTCATATTGGAACATTAAGAAAAGTAATAGACTAGAATCTTCAAAAATTGCCACTGACACGTTCTTAGAATTAGATCAGTTTGAAGTATAGACATTCCACTTTCTTTATCTTGATCAAAAATATTCTTAGGAAAGGAATATCATAGATTAAAAATATTTTAAGTAGGATTTCTAGCAATGTTATTATTATTTAACTTGCCTTCTACATTAACTTAGTAATTCCCCAAGAAACTAATGGGATATATTCCTAAATATATGAAATCTGTCAAAACATTTATTAATATATTTTGTTTCAATATTTCTCTTTCCTTTTCATGAGATAACATAGCTAATAACTATTAACAAATCTTTATTGAGTGCTTGCCTGATTGACAGGTTCTATAATAAACAGTGAACAGACACATAATAATTAGCAAAAGACAGAATACTTTCTTTCCTGGAGCTTGCAGCATTTAACATTTACCGCTCAGAAAAGCTTGCCTATATTTTCAAATCAAAAACTGAATTCATCACTTCAGAATATTTAATTAACAAAACTCATAACTCTTTTACCATTTATGTGTATGTGAAATTGCCTGGGCATTGTATACATAATCACATTAAGTATCACTCGCAGCCTGATGAGGTAGGAACTAAATTCTTCATTGTACAGATGTTAAATTTAGAAAGGCTATGTACCTTTTCAGGAATTTAACTGACCTCATTTATGATTACAACCAAAACTACAGAAAAGTTGTTTATATTAATAGTCTTTGTGATAGTTTATAAAACAAAAAATCAAATATATTTATAAACATGAGCATATTTCTGGATGTGGTTGCAGATTTTATTATGTCTATGATGCAGTATTTGTTTTATTATACTAAGTTCCATAGCATACAAATTTTGAATGGTTTATTGATACTGGAAATTTTTATGTGATTCGATGAAGTTAGATGGTTTTAATGTGTTTTACCTCCCTTTTAAAAACTATGAAGAAAAATATTGACTTTCTATTTTAAGTTACCATTTTAATTTTTATTCAAGTAATATATAATGTTAATGTCTTTATATGTCTAAGCATGAACTCTTTTTTCAACATTTTATTTAGTCTTTGGTCTATTTGGTTTTATGTTTTTTTGTTTATTGGTGGTGCTGGTGGTAGTACTAGGGATTGAACCCAGGGAATTCCCACTGAGCTACAGACCTAATTTTTTTTTTTTTTTTTTCCTTTTGGTTTTAGTTTTGAGACAGGGTTTCATGGAATAGATTTTCAGTTTCTGTATTTTTTCCTGTTCTTCTCCCTCACGTGTTACTAAGTGTTTGGACGCTGTGGTCTGCCCCGTTCACTGGATGCCTGTTGTTCTCTGTGGTAGTTTTCTCTGTTTCTTGTTGCTAGATGTCATAACAACATTTGTTTCTGAGGTTTGGCACTAGGAAACTCAAAACTGTTCCACAAGCCTTGACTGGGTTCCAGTAGTGCATGGACTGTTCAGGTAAAATTCCCTCACCACCACGTGGAAGCCCCAAGGCAGAAGTGCTGCCCAGCCCTGAGCTGGCTCCGTACCCTCCTGAGCAGAGAAATTGCTAGGTAGCCTCTTTGTAACTTATAACTCACTACACGGTAGCACATGTTGCATACACTCCTTTAAATAGATTTTCTGTTTCTTAGAGAAACTAGAATAGACTTACTATTCTGGGATTGTATTAAATTTATCTGGATTTTTTGAATGGGTTTTCAGTTTAAAGTAAACAAAACTCCATCTAGATATATGCTCCCTATATTATCCTTAGAAATGACTTCATCTACTTTCTGTTTAGGTGGGACTCTCCTTTTTGATGTACCAAAATTTCATTGCCCATAGCTTAATTTAATTACAGTGTTCCCAAAGTATTGTCCTAGTTAATTAGATGTATATTTTTTGCTAATGCAGGTAATTCACAGAAAACTTAAAATATATAAAATGTAAAATGTGAAAAAAATCCTGAAATCTCTCCAAAATAAATTACAGTCAGTATTGTATTGCACATAATTCTTAGCCTTTTTTATGAAATACATTGTAATTTGGCTATAATTTGTTGAAAAATATTACACAAACAGGACGTTATTACCCATGTTTCTTTTGCAAAGTGATTCTTTTATCCTACCTACAATTGGTCTCGAAGATTTTGTTTCTTAACAAATACAGACATTTCTTTTCCAAGGTGTTTTATATTCCAATACATAAAAGAGACATAATTCATTTTATTGATCCATAGTTATTACATATTCAAATAAGGTATGTATTTTTATTGCATATGAGAACTATTTTATTTTATTTTATTTTATTTCTTTTTTGTGGGTACCAGGGGTCGACCTCAGTACCTCACGTGCCAGCAGGTGCCCATGCCACTGAGGGATATCACCAGCCCCTTTTTTGTATGTGCATTCTGGGAGTCGAACTCAGGACCTCGCGCTTGCCAGGCAAGCGCTTATGCCGCTGAGCTATCTCACCGGCCCCGAGAACTATTTTAGATCTTTTCATTTCCTTGGTCTTATATGTTGTCTTATAAGTTAATTGTTACTTTGAAACTATTTAGCTCCTTTTACAGAAAATATATTACAGATGAAATATAAATAAAACTTTAGAGGTACAAAATCACTAAAAACTGAAAACATTTTATATTCTTTATCCATGGAATGTATTCTCATATTCCACACCTACAATTGTGGAAATAAGTAGGATGTAATGATGGAATGAAATTCTGAATTTATGGTATCCATTCTTCCTTATGCAGAGCTTCAGAAAAATTAAAATACTTTCACTATTTAAAATATACAGAGGATTTCCATTGAAATTTTTCTGAAATAAGGGCATCTGTGTCCTGAAATAAATAAAATCAACAAGTGGAATAAGAAATAGAATAGTAGTGACTAACAACAAGGTATAGCCTAACTGCCCGAAATCAAATTCTAAATGTGTCCCTCACTGGTTGTGAGATCTGGGACCACTTCCTTAATTACTCTTTGCCTCCTTTTCCTCATATGTAAAATAAGAATATGTCTTTACTTCATGTGGTAAAAGTTCAGACCGGTTTCTAGGACTACGTTAGCACTTAATGTATGTATCATATTATTACTCCTGATGAGCCAGTAAAGCAATCACAAACAACAGCCACACTCTGAAGAAGGGATACAAGGAGAGCGAAAAAAGGGGTTAGTTGCAATATAAATTCAAAATCAGATGCAGATCATCTGTGACTAACAAAACCCCTCAAAATATGTTCCATAATCTGAGAATTTAAAGCAATGATCCATGACTTCAAATGGCAGTTGAGGGAAGTCTTCTTGACTGACACTTAGCACCTAAGTGTGTAAGATCAGGTGAAGATGATGGAGGCCCTGGGTGAGTTGAAAAGGAGTGCAGGAGCCTGAGAAGAGCACAGATCAAGCAGCTTTACAGCCATTGGTTTGATAAGACAAAGCAAGGTGATTGCTATTTCATCACTACACCAAACATGGCCTTTTTTCCTGGAGCCCAGTGTTTCCCTGCCAGGCTGGAATGAACCAAGCCTCCTCACAAGTGTTGTGCAAATATCTGGAAGGAAAAAGATAGGAAACTGCCAATGGAAACCAAAGCTGTCTCCTGGCCCTGCTCAGTGCTTTGTCTGACCTGTTCATCTCACCATCTTCTAGCAGTTGCTGGGCAAGAAAAGAGGCCTCCTCTTCAAAGATGCCCAATAACTAGAGAGAAATCAGCATGTATTTTGGGCAAAAGTATGAGAACACAATACCAGATGCCTTCATTACTTTGCAGTTACTGAGACACAATAACCAACACCCAACACTTAAAGGAGGAGAGGTTTATTTTGGCTATCAGTTTCAGAAGGTTCAGTTCATGGTTGGCAGGTTCAAATGCAGAAACAGCACATGGAAGGGCCTGAACTGGGAGAAGCTGCTCAAATCACAGCAGTCAGGGAGCAGAGGGAGAAATGAAGAGCTGTAAATTAAATTTACATTTACAACTAAAACAAAAAGTTAAATACCTAGATGCACATTTAACCATAGAGGTAAAAGATCTTTACACTGCAAATTATAAAACACCATTTGACAGAAATTAAAGAAAATGCACCAGTGAAAAGATAGCTCATGTTGATGAACTACAAAAATATTGTTAAACTGCCCATGCTACACCTAAAATATTGACAGATTCTCTTTCAATTTTTATGGTTGTTTTTCACAGAAAAATCTATCGTTCTTGAATTTGTATGGAACTACAATCAGTGCTGAATAGCCAAAACAGTCTTTGGGCAAAGAACATAGCTGGAAACATCCTGATTTCAAAACATGTTTTAAAGTGATTTTAATCAAAACATCATAGTATTGGCAGAAAAACAGACACAGAGACTAATCAAACAGGATATTAGGCTCAGATATAACTCTACACACTTACAGTCGATTGATTTGTGACAAAGTTGATAAAAAATTGGAAAAGGACAATTTCTTCAACAAATGGTATTGGAAAAAATGGATATTCATAAATAAAAGAAAGAAACTGGACCCTCGTTTCATACCATATACAGAAATACATTCAAAGTGGAATAAATGCTTACGTGTAAGATAGAAATTGTAAAACTAAGAGTAAAACATAGTAGAAAATATCCATGTCATTGGTCTAGATAATAATTTTATAGACTCTCAAAACATGCAAGAAAAGGATATATATACACAGTCCACCAGAAAAATGTATACACATTTCAGAAAAAGAAAAATAGTATGTTTTTTTTAACACATGGTGCTACACTCATATGGGGGACCCTAGAGGATGTCGTATATTGCAGAAAACCCATGACACTGCTGGCCCTTAGAAAAGAAATTGAAAATACGTATGCAGCAATCTCAATGGACACTTTGACCAAGATTACCCAAGCAGCAGTTTGCTGTACTAATAAATACCTGGAAGCCAATGACCACCACTTCAAGCACCTCGTATAATTGTAGAGGCCAAAGGTAACTTGTATTTTTTCTTTTTTTTTTTTTTTTTGTGGGTACTGGGGGTCGACCTCAGGACCTCGCGCCAGCAGGTGCCCGTGCTGCTGAGCAATATCACTGGCCCTTTTTTCGTATGTGGGTTTCAGGAGTCGAACTCGGGCCCTCGCGCTTGCCAGGCAGGTGCTTACGCCACTGAGCCATCTCACCAGCCCATGGGTAACTTGTATTAATCTCATGATGTCTCAATAAGTTTAGTGCTAAAATATTTATACAAGTTTTTCTTTTCCTGAAGTGTGTATACATTTTTTGACTTATCTTAAAGTTAAAAAAAAATCAACACACAGATTGGGGAAAAGTGTTTATAAACCATAATTCTGATAAAAGGATGGTATTCAAAACACTTAAGGAAATCAAATTTGATAATGAAAATGACTTAATTAAAAACAAAGGAACATTATTTTGTGCTTTATGTATATTTTGAGTTTCATATGTAAGAGAAACCATGCAATATTTAACTTGCTGTGTCTTATTTATTTCACTTATTATATGGTTTCAAGATTCACCCATCTTTCTACAAATGTCTCAAACTTATTTATCATTCTTTATGGCTGAGTAGTACTCCATTGTGTATGTATACAACATTGTATATCTTAAACATATACTAATGAAAAGTAAATTAAAGTAAATAAAAATCCATTCAAAACTCTCAAAAAAAACCACAAATGAACTGAACAGACTTTTCTAAAGGGAAGATGTGAAGTGGCAACAAGTACTGAGAAAATGCTCATTGGCGCTAATCATTAGGAAAATGTAAATGAAAACCACAGAGATAAATTGTCTCACAACCATAGATTTTATTAAGATGATTAAAAAATAACAGTTGTCAGAGTGGATTCAGAGAAAAGAGACATTTTTACATTGTTGTGAGAATTCAATTAGCATAGCCATCATAGAAAACAGTATGAAAGTCCCTTAAGAAAATAAAAATAGAACTCTCATGTAATTCTGTAATTCCACTTAGGGAAATATTTTCTAAGGGGCTGAAATCTGTGTTGAAGGGTTGTCTGCCTCTCCTGTACACTGCAACATTATTCACAAGAGCAAAGAAAGTGAAACAACACATTTCCACTGAAGATGAGTGAGTGATGAAAATTGGTATACTTACGATGAAATTCTAGTCAGTATTTACAAAGGGGTAAATCCTATCACTTGCAAAAACATGGATAGATCTGGAGAACATCATGCTATGTGAAATAAACTAGACATGGAGAGACAAACACCACATGATACCTGGATCTAAAAATTTAAACTTAGGGAAGTAGGAAACGCAATGACAGTTACCAGTCTGATGATAAAGACGAGGAAGGTGGTAAAAAAGAGCTGTTGATGAAAGTGCACTGTTTCAGATTAGCAGAAGAGGTCTTGAGATCCCCTGCACAGTGGGGAGACTATATTGCATAATAATATATTGTATATTTCAAAATAACTAAGTGAGTTAATTTTAAATGCCTCACAGTAAATGAGGTGATGGCAATGTTACTTACATTTAATAATATATATTTTTATGAAGGTATATACTTATATATCAATAAAAATAACTTAAATTATAAAACTGAAAGCCATTGATGTGGAAGAAAAGAAACAACATTCATTTAGTTAAAATGTAAAGATATAATCCACTAGATAATGCTCTTAATTTTGGTTTAGATTTTTGGTTTGCCAGGACATTGCTCATGCTGGGCAAGGGTTCTACACTTGAGGTACAGTGTATCCCCAGCCACTTCATTATTTAATAGTAGGATCTTGCTGAGTTGCCCAGGTTGGCCTTGAACTTCAGATGCTCCTGCTTCAGCCTCCTGAGTAACTGGGATTATAGGCATGCACCATCACATTCAGGGATAATGTTAAAGGAGACAGAAATTGTACATATACTGTATAAAGAGAAAGGAAATGTAAAAAAATTTTCAAGAGACATCAAATGAGTTATAAATGTAAGAGTTTTAAAGTAATTTAAAGTAATAGAAACTCTAAACAGATAAGATGCCATTTCAGATATGGAGAAAGCTGTCAATTTGATCTCTCTTAAAGGTACCAAGTACGAATATTTTCACAGGTGAATTGGATCGAACTCCCAAGAAACAGAGATATTTACTGTCTGCAAAGTAGAGAGAAAGAAAATCAAGAAGAATTCGATTTTCCTAAATTAATCTACTAATGTAATATGATCCTAACAAAAATTCTCATGTTTACAGAACTACCCCATGACCTATTAAAACTTGGCAGAAGTAACACAAAACAGGGAAAAACAAAGGGTAACCTTATTGACGAATATCAATGAAAATTATCTAAATTGTATTAAAAATATAGAATCTGGTGCATGTTAAAAAATAATTCCCTGAAAACAATTATGCAAACTAGAAATGTAAAGAAGTCTCAGTATCAGGAAAACTACCCATAAAATTAATCATAATAGAGTAGCCTCAAGATGGTGGATGAGTAAGAAGCAGGCAACGAAACTCTCTCTAAAAGTTACCATTGGAACACGAGAATATAGCGACCCGGAAAGCGCAGGAGGGGGGGAGATGCCTCCCCGAAACCCAGAGAAGTTCTGAAGCGCAATCTGGGACCCCTGGCACCAGTGACGGGTGACTTCTAACAAAGAAGACGGAAAGAAGGAGCAGACCGCGCGCGCGCACCTTCTAATATCCCGGGAGTTGGAGCGCCGGCGGAGGCTCAATTCTACGGACACACGGTGGCAGCTGGTGCCCAGGGAGCCCCCACGGAGGATCCTGAGACAGCGGCGGGGCAGGGGAGTGGCGGAGAATGGCGCTGACCGGCGGTGAGTGTCTCTCAGCCACAGCTGCCCCGCGCCAGAGAGTGACTGGCCGGGCACCATTGTGGGGGGTGTGGCGAAACTCAGAGCGGCTCGGAAACTGCTCTGGGAACTTGTGCTCCGGACAGGGCAGCACAGGGCCTCTCAATTGAGCCCACGAAAGTGTGCTGAGGTCAGCAGGTGAACGAGACTGGACTCTCAGCCACACCTGTCCTGCGCCAGAGAGCGACCGGCCGGGCGCCATTGTGGGGGGTGTGGCGAAACTCAGAGCGGCTCGGAAACTGCTCTGGGAACTTGTGCTCCGGACAGGGCAGCACAGGGCCTCTCAATTGAGCCCACGAAAGTGTGCTGAGGTCAGCAGGCGAACGAGACTGGACTCACAGCCACACCTGTCCCGCGCCAGAGAGCGACTGGCCCGGCGCCATTGTGGGGGGCATGGCGAAAAACCAGAGCGGCGGGAACCAGTGCAGGGAATCCGCGCTCGGACAGCGCGCTGAGCCTCTCAGGCCCAGGGACCGTGAAAGGGCGCTGAGAGCGGAGGCGAGCTAGACTGGTCTCTACCTGAAAGTACGCGCCTCTGCTCATCGCCCGCCAGAGGGCGCTCCTGGCTTACTGGGACGGACCTGCACAGAACAGGTAGCTGCCTACAACAAAGTCAACACCTGGAACTGATTCTTTTTAATTTTTTTTTTTCTTATTTTTATTATTTTTTTTATTATTATTTTTTTTTCTCTTCTCACTGATTTGTTTTTTGTTCTGGTGAAGGGTTTTTTTTTTGTTTTTGTTTTGTTTAGTTTTGTTTTTTGGTGGGGTTTTATTTTTGATCTGTCTGTTTTATTGCTTTTATCTTCGTTATTGTTTCTGTATGTGTATTTGCTCTTTCCTTCATTATTCTCTCTGGTTTTTTATATGAGTGTAAACAGCGCCTCTAACTTCTTTGTGATTGTGGTCGTGATCTGTTCTTCCTTTTATCACTTCCTTCTCTTTTTACCACCTGTTCTCTGCACGAGTGTCCCAATTTTAGTGGGATCCCTCTTGGTCCTCTAACCTTATATCTAATTCCTTCCTCTTCTCCCAATACTCTATTTCCTCCTTAACTCATTTTAAATTTAAACTCCTTAGGGAAAAATTGACATACATAGGACTTGTATACTGCATATAATTTTTCTGGTGTGTTTTAGATTTTGTTATATAACCGCAACTTTATACAGCTAAAAGTGGTAAATAACTGGTTAGCTCAGTCTGTCATTTTCTAGGCTGTGTTTGATGCTTTAGTTAACATTATAGCCAAATGTGAAATAATTGTTCTAAACATCTTTCCTTCCTGATATTTCATGATTGAGATTGACTAAGGGACACAGAAAATACAGTGGCACAGTACCAAAGAATCAAGGACTGGGCCAAACAGGTAGCAACTTCGCATACCCAACGAATTGAAGAGGTAGGATCTGGCAGAAAGCTCAAAACACAAAAGCAAGCTCCACTTGGAAGATACTGCAGAGAAGTAGTCATCTTCTAAAGATCTTAAACACTAGCAATAAAGTAACCTACTATAGGTAATTTGCAAACATCACCCCAGGAATTAAAGAAAGAAAACATGAGACGTCACTTAAACAAGATGCAACCCCACACATCCAATTCACCAAAGGCAAACCTAGGGAGCAACGAGGTGGGACAATCCGAAAGCCACCCACCTGGCCTATCTGAAGTGGTAACAACAAAGCAACTGAATGAGGTTCTGGAAAAAATTAAAACAGAAATAATCTCACAGATAACTGCAGAGATAATGTCTACAACAAAGACCATGCTTAAGGACACTATAGCTGATACAGACAAAAAAATAGATGAACTTAAGAAAACTATAGAAACCATGAATGCTCAGCATAGGAAAGAAATGGAATCCATAAGGCAGATTCAAACAGATATCCAAGAGATAAAAAATTCCATTGAAAGTATTTGTAGCAGAATAAGCCAATGCGAGGACAGGATCTCAGATATAGAAGATAGGCTTGCAATTAGTGATCATGAAATGGAAAAATTCTTAAAAATAGCAAGGGACCATGAAAAATCAATTCAGCAGCTGCTAGATGACTCAAAGATAAACAACTTAAGAATAATTGGAATAAATGAAAAAGCAGGAGATAACATCAACGACATTAAAACCTTGTTCAAAGACATAATCAGGGAGAACTTTCCTGGAAGAGAAAAGGAATTTGACACCTCTATAAGTGAAGCTTTCAGAACACCAACTAGACATGATCAAAAAAAAAACTTCAGCCAGACATATTATAGTCAAGATCCCAGAAATTCAACAGAAGGGCAGAATCTTAAAAGCTGTTAGGGAGAAGAGACAAATCACCTATGAAGGAAAACCCATCAGAATCACAGCTGACTTTTCAGCACAAACCCTCAATTCAAGAAGAGCTTGGAATGATGTATTGCAAGCTCTAAAGGAAAATAATTTTCAGCCCAGATTGATGTACCCTGCAAAACTATCTTTCAAAATTGATGGAGAAATAAAATACTTTCATGACAAAGAACATCTGAGAAAATTTATGACCACCAAACCAGCACTCCAAAACGTTCTGAAGGACATTCTAGAAAGAGATAGGAACCCCAACAGAAGGAATCCACCAGGCAGGGCAAATAATTAAATAGCCGGAAAGCGGAAAAACAAAGAGTGGGAACCAACAACAGGAAAATATCATGACAAGTCAGTACATATCAGTTTTAACCATCAATGTTAACGGTCTCAATTCACCAATCAAAAGGCACAGACTGGCGAAATGGATCAAGAAGCAAGATCCAACAATATGCTGTATACAAGAAACACATTTAATTCAGAAAGAAATTCATAGACTGAAAGTCAAAGGATGGAAAACAATACTCCATGCCACAGGAACCCAGAAAAAAGCAGGGGTAGCTATTCTTTTTGCAGACAAAGTGAACTTCAAGCCAAGAAGGATTCAGAGAGATAAAGACGGTCATTACATCCTGGTAAAGGGAACAATCCAAGAGGAAGAGATAACGATCATAAATATATATGCGTCAAATACCAATGCACCCAGCTATATAAAACAAGTACTAAAGGACATGAAAAATCAAATAAGCACTAATACAATTATATTGGGAGATCTCAATACTCCACTGTCACAAAAAGATAGATCAACTGGACAGAAAATCAATAATGAAATAGTAGAACTGAACCAAACTTTTGAACAAATGGACTTAGTAGATGTCTACAGAGTGTTCCATCCCACAACATCAGAATACACATTTTTCTCAGCTGCACATGGGACGTTCTCCAAAATAGACCACATACTAGCTCATAAAACCTGCTTAAGTAAATGCAAAGAAATTGAAATTATCCCATGCATATTCTCAGACCATAGTGCAATGAAATTGGAAATCAATGGCAAAAGATCCCACAAAAACTCCCTAAACACATGGAAATTAAACAGCATCCTCCTGAACAACCAATGGGTCACAGATGAAATTAAAGAAGAAATTAGTCACTTTCTACAACTGAATGATAATGACAGTACAACATACCGGAACTTATGGGATACAATGAAAGCAGTCCTAAGAGGGAAATTTATAGCATTAAACACTTATATCAGGAAAATAGAGCAAGCGCAAATAAACAACTTAAGGGTGAACCTCGAGCTTCTAGAAAAAGAAGAGCAGGTTAAGCCAAAAGCCCGTACAAGGGAGGAAATTATAAAGATCAGAGCAGAAATTAACGTATTGGAGAATAAAAAAACAATACAAAGAATCAATGAAGCAAAAAGTTGGTTCTTTGAAAGAATAAATAAGATTGACAAACCCTTATCCAACCTTATTAAAAAAAGAAAAGAAAAGACTCAAATCCATGCAATTGAAAATGAAAAGGGTGATATCACGACGGACCCTGCAGAAATCCAGAAGATCATCTATACCTATTTTGAAAATTTATATTCTACTAAGATGGAAAATGCAGAAGAAATGGACAGATTCCTAGATTCGTATGAATTACCAAAGCTGAATCAAGAAGATTTAAAAATCCTAAATAAACCAATATCAGCCAGTGAAATTGAAGATGTAATTAAAAACCTCCCAACAAAGAAAAGCCCAGGCCCTGATGGATTCACCGCCGAATTCTACAAGAAATTTAGAGAAGAGCTAACGCCCCTACTTCTCAAACTTTTCAATGAAATTGAAAGGGAAGCAATACTCCCAAATTCATTCCTGGAAGCAAGCATTACCCTGATACCAAAACCAGAGAAGGACCCAACTAAGAAAGAGAACTACAGGCCAATCTCCCTAATGAACATAGATGCAAAAATCCTTAATAAGATACTGGCAAACAGAATCCAACAAATCATCAAGAAGATTATACACCATGACCAAGTTGGATTCATCCCAGGGATGCAGGGATGGTTCAACATACGTAAATCAATAAATGTAATACAGCATATTAACAGAACCAAAGACAAAAATCACATGATCATCTCAATAGATGCAGAAAAAGCTTTTGACAAAGTCCAGCACCTTTTCATGATAAAAACCCTACAGAAAATTGGAATAGAGGGTCTTTATCTCAATCTGGTAAAAGCTATCTATGACAAACCAACAGCCAATATCATACTAAATGGCCAAAAACTGAAAGCCTTCCCTCTAAAATCAGGAACAAGACAAGGATGTCCACTGTCCCCACTCTTATTCAACATAGTTCTGGAAACTTTAGCCAGACCGATTAGACAAGAGAAAGAAATAAAAGGAATAATGATTGGAAAGGAAGAAGTTAAATTATCATTATTTGCAGATGACATGATACTCTACACAGAAGACCCCAAAAACTCCACTAAAAAACTGCTAGATTTGATAAGCAAATTCAGTAGTGTAGCTGGATACAAAGTCAATACTCAAAAGTCAATAGCCTTCCTGTACACAAATAACAAACTTACTGAAAGAGAAATTAGGGAAACAATACCTTTCACACTAACATCCAAAAAAATGAAATACCTAGGAATCAACCTCACGAAGGATGTAAAAGACCTCTATACTGAAAACTACAGTACTCTGAAAAAGGAGATTGAAGAGGATATCAGAAAATGGAAAGATATCCCTTGCTCCTGGATAGGAAGAACCAATATAGTGAAAATGGCCATACTTCCAAAATTGTTATACAGATTTAATGCAATTCCAATCAAAATTCCAACAGCATATCTCACAGAATTAGAGAAAACAATCCTAAAATTCATTTGGAATCAGAAGAGACCTAGAATAGCAAAGGCAATTCTGGGCAACAAAGGCAAGGCAGGGGGCATCACAATCCCCGACTTGAAATTATACTATAAAGCTACTGTGATAAAAACAGTGTGGTACTGGCAAAAAAACAGACCTGAAGATCAATGGAACAGATTAGAAGATGCTGAAACAACCCCAGACATACTAAGCCACCTTATCTTTGACAAAGGTGCCAAACACATTCGCTGGAAAAAAGATAGCCTCTTTAATAAATGGTGCTGGAAAAACTGGCTCTACACATGCCGAAGATTAAAACTAGACCCATATCTTTCACCATGCACTAAACTAAATTCAAAATGGATCAGAGATCTAAATATTAAAACAGAAACATTAAATCTGCTGGAAGGTAGGATAGGTAAAACCCTTGGAGACATTGGTGTAGGCAAAGACTTTATGAATAAAAACTCAACCGCACGGGAACTATCCCAAAGAATCAATAACTGGGATCTCATCTTATTAAAAAGCTTTTGCACAGCAAGAGAAACCACCAACAGAGTGAAGAGACAACCCACAATGTGGGAAAAAATGTTTGCCAGCTGTTCCTCAGACAAAGGATTACTATCGAGAACATATAAAGAACTCAAAAAAATCAGACCTCCCAAATTTAAAGACCCACTCCAAAAATGGGCATCTGAGATGAATACACATTTCTCAGATGAAGAAATACTAATGGCAAATAAATATACAAAAAAATGTGCAACATCACTAGTCATTCGAGAGATGCAAATTAAAACAACACTGAGATACCATCTCACCCCAGAAAGAATGGCTACTATAAAGAAATCAACTAATAACAAATGCTGGAGGGGCTGTGGGGAAAAAGGAACCCTTCTCCACTGTTGGTGGGAGTGTCGACTGGTACAGCCACTGTGGAAGTCAGTGTGGAGATTCCTCAAAAAGCTAGGGTTGGAGGTCCCATTTGACCCAGCTACTCCCCTTCTGGGCATCTTCCCAGAAGAATTAAAAACATCATACCACAGCGATATATGTGCACCCATGTTTATAGCAGCACAATTTGTAATAGCCAGATCTTGGAAACAACCCAAATGCCCATCAACTGAGGAATGGATAAGAAAGATGTGGTATTTTTATACAATGGAGTACTATTCAGCCATTAAGAAGGATAAGCTGGAGACTTTTATAGGTAAATGGATGCAACTCGAGAAAATACTCATAAGTGAAATAAACCAGAAGCACATGTGTAAGCATCGTATTGTCTCTCTAGTATGAGAAACTGAAAGAGTAAATAAGATCCAAAATGTACAATAGACATGGTGAATCAAAAAGAAACTGGTCAAAAGGAAAGAGAGACTGGAATAAGGAAAAGAAAGAAGGGAAAGGGAAAAAAAATTGTATATATATATATAAGATGGTTAAGATAGATACACTACGATTTTTACTTAGTTCATTGAAGAGTAAGGTTTGTGCCAATAATGTTTGGATAATTAAATGCTAATGTCTGGTGTCCTGAATAACTAACTTAAAGATAGTAATACGCAATGTATTAACCATTTTTACCCTCCTATTATGTTGTTTTGAAAATTTGTTCTTCTTTTGATTTGTTTTGTTTTTTCTTCTCTTTAAAATATAATTAAAAAAAAATTAATCATAATAAGTCATATTTGAAAAAGAAGTTCAATTATTTAAATTATTGAAATAACTTTTGCATAGCCAAAATCAATGTTACCCCAGATAAAACATTTCATAAAACAGAAATAGGAAAATAAATTCATATTTCCATTTATAAATATGTGGTGGTATCAAATATTTGTATCAATATAAATACACTTAGACACAGTATACTTTCCTCTCTATATGTGTAGACACTCAATATCCTTCCCTCTCTATATTTAAGTGTGGTATAAAGAGAAATTCTGATTTCTGTTTCCAGTAAACTCAGAAACAAAAACAAGTTCCCTATCACTGCTTTTATTTTGTTTTGTATTATGAGGTATGCATTTAACATTTATCCTAGCCATACAATTTTCTTAGTCAATGCATTTAGGAGGAAAGAGAGACATTAAAACATGGATAGTCAGGTTAAAAGGTCTACTTATTTGCTAAAGGTATTTATTTTGCAAAGATGTAATTTGAAAAAATAATAACTCTGGGATATGAAGATAGACCATATAATGCTTGGGAAATCTCTCTTGTTAATGCCATGTTTACCTGTCCTGCATTTGCAGGTTGGGCGTGGCTGTGATTGTCACTGAGTGGCATACAGCTGTCAGTGTACTGATCATACAGTGGGGTCGGCATGGCCAGTATAAATAATGGTGGCGAACCTATGGCACGCGTTCCACGGGGCTGTTCGTATCATTGAAAGCTCTAAGGTTAGCCATCACTGGTGTAGAATAATCAGTGCTTCTTTCATGGGTGATTGTCTGATTGATAGTGTAAGTAGCTACCGTATTCCCAATCTGTGGCTGTGTACACCGGGTCCAATTCTATCTCACACCCCTCGTGTCTTCCCAAAATGAAAGTACAAACGTGGATTAGGAATGGTATAAAAGAGGGAGGAGACACTGAAACACCCAGTTTCCACGGATACCATTTTTTTCAACATATAGCACATATTTGTTCTCTTCCTCAAAAGGAGATATACAAGGACCCATTTATTTACTTTATCTAGCTCAGAGTCCAACATTTTTTGGTATGACATACTCTTGGCCTTAACACCACATAGGTTCCTTTTGGTCCTGAGATTTTTAAACTTAAAGATGAGTCATCTGCTCCTCCTTCCATTCACAGTGTGTACCCGTACATACATACTCCTGTGAACACTGTGGTAGACACAAGTTAATAGAATAAAAGCCTCATTCAGAAAAGAGAAGCATTGGAAACGCAACACCCTCTGATTCCTATCAAACAAGCTGTTCCTGGCAGAAACTGTGGACTGTTTGTCCTCATAAAGGAGTAAATTTCTCATATAGACCTTGGTTCCGTAACGCTGTGGGAATTTCCTTGTCTTTTTTAAGTCCCTGGTTTTGTTCTGCTCACAGGATCTTTCTTGAATCTGAAAGGCCCACTAACAACTATGCCTTCTTTTGGGCTTCTTGTCTTTTGACTTTATCCTGTGCATGTTTCGGAGTGTGGGGTTTTCTTTATGGGCCAAGCAGTAACATGTATTGTTGGACAAGATCGTGGCTTTTTAACAAAATGATTCTTTCAAATCAAAACCAAAAATCTGGCAGTTTCCTATCTATTTTCAGTCAGTTTCACATGAAATAAACCATGGCCAACATCTAACATGGTCAGAAATGTAACAGCTTCATTGAAATATAATTCACGTATCACACAATCCATCCATTTAAAGTGTACAATATGTTTTAGCATATTTACAGTTATAGAACCATCACCACAATCAACTTTAAAACATTTAATCACCCCCAAAAGAAATCTTGTTTCCAGTAAGAGTCACTGCTTACTCCAACCAACTCACCCCTACACCACCAACCCTAGGCCGTCCTTAACCTACTGTCCATTTCTACAGATTAAACTATTTTGGACACTTCATATAAATGAGATCTTTTGTTGTGTGGGTCTTTTGAGACTAGTTTTTTCCACTTATGTTCTCAAGTTTCATTTATGTTAGCAAATAATAATACTTCATTTCTTTTCATTTCTCAATAATATTTCACTGTGTATAACACAATTGATTTGTCCATTCATTTAGTGGACAATTAGATTGTTTCCACTTTTTGGCTATTATGAATAATGCTGCTGAGAACAATCAAGTACAAGATTTTGTGGGCATGTCTTTTCATTTCTTTTGAATATATACATAAGGTATAAGTCATATGATAATTATGTTTAAAATCTTGAGGAACTACCAAACTGTTCCAAAGTGGCTGTCCCATTTCACATTCCAACCACAAATACCTGAAGTTCCCATTCTTTTCAGTCTTTGATACCATTTTTATTGTTGCCATTCTAGTGGGTATAAAGTCACATTTCATTGTTACTCATTTTTTTAAGCTTTAAATGTTTCCTTAGTGGGCTGTTGTTTTTGGCCCATGACCCTTCCCCTTGATTTAATGACAGCTACCTAGAGGCCTTGTGGATCTTAGTTCCCAGCCTCAAAACAAGAACCTGAGCTTTGCTTTTGAACTACTCCCTCAGTTCTCATAGAAAAAAGCAATGGCAAGTGCTTGATAAAGTCTCTAAGTAACACCCCTACCTCAAATTTCCACAGGAAATGGTTTTGTCAAATGTCTTCCACTGTATGATACTGATCACTAGTTTTCTAGGCTGCACCATCTGTTTTATTACTGCTTTAAACAAGACAGATAGATCAATACCACAACTTTGGTGGTAGCATCTTACTTTTAAGCACAAATTTATAGATAGTGCTAGGTTGGTACAATGAAGCAACTATAAAGAGTAGCTTAAGGGTTTAGGTTCTTTTCACATAATAACCCAAATGTTGGTAGGGGGGTCTGTGGCAAATAGACGGCTCAGAGAAAAAGAGTATATTCAGGGAAATAAATCCTTTTATATTGTTATTCTACCAACTCTTGAGATGTTCTTGTCTTCATCGAAAAGCTGATTCCCACCACTAGGTACACATTGAAGCCTGTGGAGGCTGAGGGAACAATAGGGGAGTACTTGCAGCTCTGTTTTGACATTTTAGTGGTCACATCATATTCTCTTTGTTGTTTTAAATGCCATCAATGTAATATTTATGTTAACATATTTGATTAAATCTATTTTAGAAAATACTCAGAAGTTTTCATGGTGTCATGTAGTTACTATATATTTCTTAGCTTCAATAAATATATAAAAGCATTTTGAGAAGATCAGATATGATTTTCCTCCCTTGAACTTTTTAGGTGGTAAACTGCATTAGTTATCTTTATATATTGTAGTGATTAAGTTCTAGTCAACTTGACTGAGCTAAAGGATGCTCAGGTGGCTGAAAAATTCAGGATGTGGTGGGGAGGGTATTTCCAGAAAAGATGAGCATTGGAATCAGTAGACCAAGTAAAGATCATCCTCACCAATGTAGGCAAAGCTTCACCTAATCTGTTGAAGATCCAACAGAACATAAAGGGAGAATTTAAGTTCTCTGGGTTTGAGAGGCTCCACCATGTTCTCATGCTCTTGCACACAAGCTCTCCTGGTCTTCGGCCATCATACTGGATGCAGGACTTGCATATATCATCTCACGTGTGTGTGTGTGTGTGTGTGTGACTAATATATATACTTAGAATGCATACTACTTGGACATGAAGTACTTTCTTCAAAATCCTTAGAAATTCATTTGGTTACATTTTATGTCAAATTTATACATGGATTAATAAATAACACTGACAATGTCTTTCACTTGGCAGTCTTTGTTCAGTTATCAAAATTGCAGAATTTTTATAAACCGAAGTTAGTAGATTTTCTATTTATTCTTCCTTTGTACTTTTTTTTTTTGTGTGTGTGTGTATGTGTTTGTGTCTTTTTAGTACTGGACATTAAATTCAAGACCTGCTCACTGAGTTGCACCCCCAACCCTTTTTTATTTTAAGATAGGGTCTCACTAAGTCTCTAAATTGCCCAGGCTAGGCTGGAACTTGGGAGCCTCTTACCTCAGCTTCCCAGAGTGCTGGAATTGTAGTCATGTGTCACTAGGCCAGGCTTGTATTTCTTCTTAAAACTTTGTGTACAGTAGATATTACTGCTTCCTTAACATGATAGAATGAGTCCCTTCAACATCTGGGCATTGTGACTGTGTGTACTGGGCAGAGGAACTTAAAAATTTTTTTGAGTTGGGCTATGGATTCTTACTGTCCACTGGTACCTTCTAATTTTCCTTTTCTTCATTTATTGCTTGAATATTGCACAATTACATCTAAGTTTAAACTCTAAACTATGTCTCAAATATATCCTCTTTAGAACACAATGGAAAGTGACTGATTCAAAATAAAATCATAATGTGAACTCTTCAGAATGTAGTGCAGATGTGTCCTTCTCCTGCCTTAGGTTAAGCTCTCATGTTAGCCTTCCAATAGTCTAAGGGAGATATTTTCATCTGGAATTGGAGTTCATATATCTAATAATCAGTATTTTGAGGATTTTTTCCTGTGATACTTGCTCACAGTACTTCACAAAGTCCTTTGCAAACAGTTTTAGGGGCTGTTTTTCTGTTCATATATGTTCCAAATTTAGTTTATGCAGGGTCGGATGTGGAGGAAAACTTGCCTTTATTATTGGTGAGTGTGTATATTGTATTGGTTCCTTTTACTTCTGATTGCAACAAATTAGAGTTAAAAATCAGAGAAGGTAACAATTAATTTATTAATTGGCACTCACTAATTTATAGACAGCAAATTAATCACCAACAGAATTTATTTTTCCAATTATAGCTACAACTTTACATTGGGTCTCTGAATATTTTGTTTTGGAAAATTTGGCCTACGTTAATAAAAAATTCCATGAATATCGAGAATTTAAGTTCTGGAATTGGTAAATATTTTCTGTAAAGTTCAGATAATAATTTAGGCTTGTGGACTCTGTGTTCTCTCCTGTAGCTAAGCATAAAATTGGCTATTGACAATATGGAGTTAGTATGTGTTTCAACAAAAGATTATTTAAAACAACACTTGACAGGTTGTGTTTGTCTCATGGACAATGGTTTTCCAATGCCAGATATGGACAGTCTCGTATTTGTTTAAGTGGGGGTGCTTTGTACAGTTTCATAACGGCAGTAGCTATAAATGGTAGACTGGTGGCTAGAGCTGTGTGTGCGGTGTTCAGTGCAGCGCAGTATAGCAGGACATAGCACGACCCAGGAGGATCCCACAAAAGCATGAGGGGAGTGACCTGAGGTCACCGTTCTCCATGGGTAACATCTCTATGGGTCTATTTTCTCAAATTTATACCAATGTTGGTCCAATTTATTTTTAAATTTGTATTCATTGCTGTTATGGGTTCAAACTCATAATAGAAAGCCAGGCAGCCAGTCTAGAATTTTGATGAGCCTTTATTAAGCCGGCCAGCTGACTGACCTGTGCACTCCATGCAGGGAGATCACAGATCAGCCCCAAGTCTGTGCAGCACACAGAATTTAAAACAAACAACCACATCCTGATTGGAACGGAAAGCAACTGTTTTGGCTACGGTCACATAGTTTCACCTGTTTTGGCTACGGTTACATAGTTTCACCTGTTTTGGCTACGGTCACATAGTTTCACCTGTTTTGGCTACGGCTACATAGTTTCAACTGTTTTAGCTATGCACAAGTTGACCAGAGAACAAGGAACTCGCAGAAAGGTACATAGCAACTACAGCAAGCACAGCAAGTTTTGTCCATCTTTGGTAAGTAATCTAGTTATACTTTCTCCTGGTATTTATTTTTATTGTCTAGGGACTTTACAGTCATGGGGGCCATCACATTCCCCACTGGTTTTACTGGGAAGTCAAATCATTGTTTCCTCATCTTCTGTCTCATCTGGTAAAATATTTTAATGAGCCCTGAGAATCAACATTTTTACAGCTTGGATACGTTTTTGTATGTAATTTATAAGACAATTTATAACATATGGTCCTATTGTTACACTTAGTAGCAATAACACCAGTGGGCCAGCAAAGGCTGACAGCAAGGTGGTTAACCAAGGTGACATAGTAAATAGTCCCTCATACCAGCTTTGATCCTGTGTTCTTTGTTTTTTTCTGTGTTGTAGTCTCTTTCTGAGTTGACTTAAACTCTCTCTAATCACTCCAGAGTGATTTGTATAAAAACAGCATGTTTCTCCTAATGCAAGACATAATCCTCTTTGTTTTAAGAATAGCAAATCTAAACCTCTCCTATTTTGTAACACCACTTCAGCTAGTGACCCTAAAGATTGCTCTAGCTTATTAACTGATTTTTCTAGAGTTGCTACATCTTGATCTATCTGCTGGCTTAGATCTTTATAGCATTTGTCTGTCAATATAAGGGCTGATGTTCCCAAAGCAGTGGAACCTGCCAGGTCAATTCCTATGAGGACTGGGACGAGGACAGGACTTGCCCTCTTTGTCCTGATTGAATTAGCAAATTCTAAGTGTAATTTTTCCCTCTCCCCAGAAAAATAGTACACTTAGGGAAAAATGTGGCTCAGAATACATAACTCAGGTGGACCTAACACAGCATGATGATAAAACATACAAGGTGTAATTCCATCAGTACAAGCAAACCAAGCTCCAGAAGGAGCTTCAAGGTATAGGCTAGGAGAATAGTTTTTTTTTTTTTTTTATCTTGATCACATTAGCACAGACATCAGCATAAGGGGAAGCTTGTAGGTTGTAGGACTGTTTTTATGCAGGTACCTTGTCCTTGTAGGTCTCTCAGAGTTAAGATAGGCTTTTGTCCCCACTAGCAGGATGTTTGTTGTGACTTGAGAGTTATTTTTGATTTGCATGATACCAGTACCAACAGATGAGTTGGCTCCTATTCCCATATAGTAAGGGGGTGAGGGCGCAAGGCATAGCCAGCAATCCCTCGTCATGTTGGGATTTGTTCTATTTAGGTAACTGAACATAAAATGTAGTGGCTTTTTCCTGCAACCTTTACTGCTGTGGGGGTGTTCAGTACCACCGTGTATGGTCCATCCCAACAGGCTTCTAGGGAAGAAGAGTCTCTCTTTTTTATGTAGACTTGAGACCCTGGGGCAGCTGCAGGAGGATCATCTAGTCTCTCAGGGACCACCTGCTGTTGTTGGAAGAGATGGTGGGTGGTCTGGAGGAGAGGCTGAAGTACCTGTAGAGACTTAATAAGTTCCCTATTAGTCAGGGAGGCCAGCTGAGCATCATGTATTCTGGGGACCAGTGGAGGAGGTTGCCCATATATAGCTTCAAAGGGGGTGATACCCAACAAGTAAGGGGTACAACGGACGTGGAGTAGGGCAAAAGGAAGGAGACTCACCCAATTTTCACCAGTCTCAAGAGCCATCTTGAACACTGTTTTCTTTAATGTTCAATTCATCTTTTCTACTTGACCAGAACTTTGGGGACGGTAGGCACAGTAGAGTTTCCAATTAATTTTTAGAGCTTTAGCTAAAGTTTGAGTAACTTGGTCTATGAAAGCTGGGCCATTGTCGGACCACATAGATGTGGGCAAACCAAATCAAGGCACTATTGTAGCAAGAAGTTTTTTTGTAACTGTGTTTGCATTTTCAACTCATATAGCAAAGGCTTCGGTCCATCCAGTGAAAGTGTCTATGAACACTAGGAGAAATTTATATCCCCCTCTTGTTAGGCCCATGTCAGTAAAATCAACTTCCCAATGATCCCCAGGGAACATTCCTTTCTTATGAGTCCGTTCTTCTAGCGGAAGTCTTTTTGGGTTAACTTTAATGCATTGTGGACATTTTTGACTAACTTTCTTTGTCATCTAAGTTAAGTTTGGAATGAAAAAATGGTCACAGAATAGCTCTGCCAGTTAGCTACCACCAAGATGGGTGGCATGGTGGGTTTCCTGTAAAGTTGCTGTCCCAGAACTTTAGGAATGAGAATACGTCCATCAGGGAGCTTTTGTCAATCTTCAGGGGTGGGAACAGTTCATAATGTATTTGCCAATTTTAAATCTGAGTCCATGCACTTAGGTTGAGTCTGAATCAGAGGAGGAAGTATAGGGAGTATCTCAAAAGACTCCACTGGTTTTGGGGCAGCTTGTCTTGCAGCCTCGTCTGCCAAGGCATTTCCTCAGGACACAGAGGAGTCATCTTTTTGGTGTCCCTTGCAATGAATGATTGCCACCTTTAAGGGAAGCCACATAGCAGCCAGAAGATCCAAGATCTCAGGTGCATTTGTAATTTTATGTCCCCCCATGGTAAGAAGCTCCCATTTTTGATAAATAGCCCCATGGACATGTACTGTAGCAAAAGCATAGTGGCTGTCTGTATATATGTTTACCTTTTTGTCCTTAGCCCATTTGAGGGCTTCAGTGAGGGCTATTAGTTCTGCTCTCTGAGCTGACGTTTCTTGTCCCAAAGCCTCGGCCCATATTATCTCCGTTTCCATGGTCACAGCAGCCCCAGCTACTCTGGTTCCCTCATGTAGATAGCTGCTCCCGTCAGTGAAAAGGGTGGCTTCTGGGTTGGTGATCAGGACATCAGTCAAGTCTGGTTGCAGGCAGGAAGTCATTTCTAGGACATCTTGGCAGTCATGTAAGGGCTGCTCAGGGTCATCTGGTAACAGGGTGGCTGGATTTAAGGCTGAAGTTGTCAAGAACTCAATGCGGTCTGGGTCCAATAAGAGCACCTGATATTGGACAATTCTGGCATTGGAGAGTCATCAATCGGGGTGACTTTTTAAGAGAGCCTCTACTGCATGGGGGGCAATAACTTGAAGCTATTGTCCAAAAGTCAATTTTGTGGCTTCTTTGACCAATAGTGCAGTAGCAGCTATGGCCCTCAGACATGTTGGCCATCCAGCAGCCATAGGGTCTAGCTGCTTGGAGAGGTAGGCCACAGGTCGCTTTCAAGGGCCCAAATATTGAGTCATTACACCTTTCATAATCCCTCGGGTCTCAGCCATATGTAGTTGGAAAGGCTTGGTCAGGTCAGGTAAAGCTAAGGCAGGGGTTGAGGATAGGGCCTCTTTAAGCTTTTGGAAAGCTTGTTCCTCTAATTCAGTCCAATTTAGCCCCTCAGTCTGATTTCCTCCCATGGAGGCATAAAGTGGCTATGACAGCTCAGCAAAACCAAGGATCCATAGCCGGCAATATCCAATTGCTCCAAGAAATTTTTTGATTCCCTTCAAAGGAAATTTGAGCCTGTAGCTTATGGAGCAGATCATGTCCAATTAGAGGGTATGGGCATTCCGGTGAGGTCCTTTTTGTTTTTTTCCTAAAGCAATGAGGACTTTTGCCATGTGTTTATTTAGATCTCGGGAGTCTTCTCGATTATTAAATAACTTCTGAGCAATTTTTATCAATTCAGATAGTGCCTTTCCCTCAAATCCCTCTAATTTTTGAAGCTTTTTTCTAACATCTTGGGCCAACTGAGAAACAAATGCAATATTTAAGGTGTGTCTGTTTTCTGGTGCTTCCAGGTCAATAGGTGTATATATGTGGTAAGCCTCTAGGAGGTACTCTAAGAAGGCTGATAGAGCCTCATCAGGACCCTGACTTACCTCAGTCACTTTGGACAAATTTGTAGGCTTACAGGCGGCAGCCTTTAAGGCCCCCAGGAGACTCTGGTGATATTGATCGAGAGCCTCCTTACCTCTGTCATCACTGGGTCCCATGAAGAGTGAGTGGAAGGAAAAACAAGGTCAATGCAGGCTTGATCTGGAGTCGGATGACCATCCAGTCCCAGAACAAGTTTGTGTCCTAGGACTCAGATGCATTTACATTCCTCTGAAGTGAACAGAATCTGAAGCAGTTGTTGGCAGTCATCCCAGGTGGGCTGATGAGTGTCCAGTTATACAGGTCGCTAGTTGAGAAGGGGATATATACCATGAAAGGGTATGGGTTTCCTTCAACTTGGAGTTTTTCTCAATAGGAGAAGGGGCACTGGAGTGGCCGCCCTGGAGGAAGAGTCAGAAGAGGAGGCAGTTGGGGGTGAAGGTTGAGTGAAAGTGCAGCTACTTCGGGTGTGGGGTGGACTCATAACTGAGGAGGGATTGGAGTCTGAGGAGGAATCGGGCTTGGTGGGTGGTGGGTGATAGGGAGGGGGCTGAGAGTAGATTGTCAGGGGGGTGGTCGCCTCTTTTGCCCTGAGGGCTTGGCGACAGCTACAATCTGGGTTGAGGATCAACTTGATGGTCGGCATGTTTTAACCCATTTAGGTGGGCCAAAAACCAAATCAATCCAAGTCTGACTGTAGGGAATTTGATCCGGGTGGCCAGGTGACCCAAAAATGACTTGACGGACCTGTTGGAGTAATGACAGATTAAAAGAGCCTTCCAGAGGCCAGTGGAGACCTTGGAAAGATGGTCATTCAAGTTCACAGTAGGCTTGAAGCTTGCCAGGGTGGATGATCTCCCCATGGTCAGTAGCTCATCTCCTGACGTCCTGAAAATGGGTAAGAATACATTGCAAGGGTGACAATGAAGCAGAAGCAGACTGACCCATTACAATGAACAAAAACAACAGACAAAACAAACAGGAAACCAGACTGACAAAATCTGATGCCACTTAACCACCGTCGTGGGTAAGGGCTGAGTCTTGGGGATAATGTTGCGTCCAACTTCTCCAAAGGCGCCCCACTAAACAGAAGCAGTCTTACCGGTAAGAATCTCGATGGCTCAATTCCAATGGACGTCTGGACTAAATTTAGTTTTGCTTTGAAACAGTAAGCTCCTCGGGGGCAAGGAACGTCTTCTCGGAGGGTCCCCCTGAGGAAGTAGAACTTATGTTTCAACATGATCTGGCCTCTATTATTCCCATAAATTGGGATCTCAATGGGACCTCCAAATGTTATGGGTTCAAACTCATAATAGAAAGCCAGGCAGCCAATCTAGAATTTTGATGAGCCTTTATTAAGCTGGCCAGCTGACTGACCTTTGCACTCCACGCAGGGAGATCACAGATCAGCCCCGAGTCTGTGCAGCACACAGAATTTAAGGCAAACAACCACATCCTGATTGGAATGGAAAGCAACTGTTTTGGCTATGGTTACATAGTTTCAACTGTTTTAGCTATGCTCAAGTTGACCAGAGAACACGGAACTTGCAGAAAGGTACATAGCAATTACAGCAAGCACAGCAAGTTTTGTCCATCTTTGGTAAGTAATCTAGTTATACTTTCTCATGGTATTTATTTTTATTGTCTAGGCACTTTACAGTCATGGGGGCCATCACAATTGCCAATATTAAAATTATATGGGCTTCACATAAAATATCCAAAGTTTTGCTTCTCTAAGAAAGTTGGGTGGAGCACCAAGATGGCAGAGTGGTAAGCAGCAGAGAAAGCCTCTCTGAAAGTTGCCATCCAGATGCTGGAATATAGCAACATGAGGAAGACAAGAAGGAGGGAAGTGGGTCCCCTGGACCAAGGAAGGATCTCAAGTGTGAACTGAAGCCCACAGAGAGAGTGAAGAGAGAAACCTCAATGAAGAAGAAGGAGGCAGCCAGTGGTGACTTCTTTCTGAGATGGGACGCACTGTAAGAGAGGAGCGATTCAAACCTGCGGACATGCAGTGACTGCTGGTGACCCCAGAGGCCTCCATGGAGAGACGCAGCAGTAGAGGGGAGCAGCAGATGTAAAGGACTGCCCTGCTAGCAGTGAGTGCTGAGGGCTCTCATCCAGCACGAGAGACAATTGGCTGGGAGCCATCTAGGAGAGAGGCCGACTGAGCTGAGAACTCAGAGCAGGGGCCAACTCCATCTAGAAGCTCCCAGCTGAGCTCAGGCCTGCAGAAGGTGCACTGAGGGCTGAAGGCCAAATGAGTCTGGTGGGGGCCAGAAGGTGCAGGCTTACTGAGATTATCCACTACCCCGCCAAAAAGCTACTGCTGGCTTGCTGGCAAGGATCATGACTGTTTCCACACATAGTCTACCAGTGACAATAGAGACATACCTGGAAGTGGACTCTTCTTTTCTTTTTCCTTTTCTTTTCTTTTCTATTCTGTTCTTTTCTTTTCTTTTCCTGTCTCTCTTGGTTTTTTTTTTTTTGTGTGTGTGTGGTTTTGCTTTCACTTTTTGTTTTTTGCTTTTGTTTCTTTCTCCTTCATTGTTTGATCTTGTTTCTATATGAGTGTGAATGTAGTTTCTAGCCTTTTTGTGGTTGTGGTTCTGTTCTTCTTTTTGTCTCTTCCTTCTCTTTTTGCCTCCAGTCTTCTGCACCAGTTGCCCAAAGTTAGTATGATCCCTCTTTGTCCTCCAGCCTTACTTCTAGTCTCTTCCTCTTCTTCCACTTCTCTATTTTCTCCCTAATCCATTTTAAATTTTAACCCCTGAGGGCAAAATTGACTTATTAAGGATTTGTTTACAGTTTTCTGGGTTTTTTTAGATTTTGTTATATAACCACAAATTTAGTTCATATGGTTAAAGGTGACAAATTAATGTTTAGCTCAGTTTGTCATTTTCTAGGCTGTGTTGTGACAATTGTTCTAAACAGCTGTTCTTCCTGGTATGTCAAGACTGAGATTGACTAAGGGTCACAGAAAATATTGTGGCAGAGTGCCAAAGAACTAGGGGCTGGGTGAAACAGGCAGCAGCTTCTCATCCCCAAAATACTGAAGAGGTAGGATCTTGCAACAGACTGAAAACCAAAAACCAGCTACATTTGGAAGATACCTTGGAGAAGTAGTCATTTCCTAAGGGTTTTAAATGTTAACAATAAAGCAACCCACCATAGGCAATTTACAAGCATCACCCCAGGAATTAAACTAAAAAAAAAGAAAAGAAATGAGAAGACACTTAAACAAGATGCAACCCTAGACATCCAGTTTACAAAGGCAAACCCAGGGGCCAATGAGGTGGGACAATCTGAAAGCCACCAACCTTTCTGAAGTGTTAACAACAAAGCAACTGAATGAGGCTCTAGAAAAAATCAAATCAGAAATAATTTCTCAGATAGCTGCAGAGATGGTGTCCACAATGAAGACCATGCTTGGTGACTCTAAAGCAGATACAGACAAAAAAAAAGAGGAGCTTAAGAAAATTATGAAAGCCATGAATACCCAGCATAGGAAAGAAATGGAATCCATAAGGCAGATTCAAGCAGATATCCAGGAGAATAAAAATTCTACTGAAAATATCTACAGCAGGTTAAGCCAGTGTGAGGACAGGATCTCAGATATAGAAGAGAGGCTTGCAGTTAGCAATCATGAAAAGAAAGGTTTCTTTTTTTTTTTTTTGTGGGTACCAGGGGTCGAACTCAGGACCTCGTGTGCCAGCAGGCACTTGTGCTGCTGAGTGATATCACTGGTGCTTTTTTCCTTTGTATGTGGGTACCGGGAGTTGAACTCAGGACCTTGCGCTTGCCAGGCAGGTGCTTATGCCACTGAGCTATCTCACCGGCCCCCAAAGAAAGATTTCTCAAAAATAGCAAGGGACCATGAGAAATCAATCCAGCAGCTGCTAGATGATGCAAAGAAGAATAACTTAAGATTGATTGGAGTCAATGGAAAAGCAGGAGATAGCACAAATGATATAAAACACACTGTTCACAGATGTCATGGCAGAAAACTTCCCTGGTAGAGAAAGGGACATACAGATAAATGAAGCATATAGAACTCCAATTATCCATGATCAAAAAAAGTCTACAACCATGCATATTTTAGTCAAGATTCCAGAAATTCAACACAAGAATAGAATCTTAAAAACTGTAAGGAAAAATAAACTAATCACTTATAAAGAAAAGCCCATCAAAATCACAGCTGACTTCTCAGCACAAACCCTCAAGTCAAGGAGAGCTTGAAATGAAGTATTTCAAGTTCTAAAGGAAAACAACCCTCTATCCAGATTGATGTACCCCACAAAACCATCTTTAAAAACTGATGGAGAAATAAGATACTGCCATGACAAAGAACATATGAGAAAATTTATGAACATGAAACCAGCACTCCACAATGTTCTGAAGGACATTCTAGAAAGAGATAACAAGGACTACAACTCCGTGAACCCCAACAGAAAGAATCCACCAGGCAAGGCAGACAAAGAGGAGAAGGGGAAAAAGGGGAACCAATAACAGGAAAAAACCATGACAAGAATAAGTCAATACATATCAGTTATAACCATCAATGTTAATGGTCTCAATTCACCAATCAAAAGACACAGACTGGCAGAATGGATCAAGAAGCAAGATCCAACAATATACAATAAACACATTTAATTCAAAAGGAAATTCACAGATTGAAAGTCAAAGGATGGAAAATAATACTCCATGCAACAGGAACCCAGAGAAAAGCAGAGGTAGTTTTCTTTTTGCAGAAAAAGTGAATTTCAAGGTAAGACTGATGATGAGAGATAAAGAAGGTCACTACATCCCTATAAAGGGAATAATCCAAGAAGAGATAACAATCACAAATATATACACAACAAATACCAGTGCACCCAACTATATAAAACAAATATTAACAGGCATGAAAAATCAAATAAGCAATAACACAATTGTATTGAGGGATCTCAATAACCCACTGTCACAAAAAGACAGATCAACTAGACAAAAAATCAACAATGAAATATTAGAACTGAACTAAACTTTTGAACAAAAGGATTTAGTTAATATCTACAGAGTGCTCCACCCCACAACATCAGAATACACATTCTTCTCAGCTGCATTCAGAACGTTCTCCAAAATAGACCACATACTAGCTCATAGAATATGCCTAAGTAAATGCAGAGGAACGGAAATTATCCCATGCATATTATCAGATCATAGTGCAATGAAAATGGAAATCAATGGCAACAAAAACCACAAGAACTTCATAAACATGTGGAAATTAAATAGCACCCTCCTGAACAACCAATGAGTCACAGAAGAAATTAAAGAAGAAATTAGACAGGTTCTACAATTAAATATAACAACAATACAACATACTGGAACTTATGGGACACAATGAAAGCAGTCCTAAGAGGGAAATTTATAGCAGTGAATACCCATATCAAGAAAACAGAGCAAGTGCAAATAAACAACTTAATGGTGAACCTCAAACTTCTAGAAAAAGAAGAGCAGGCTAAACAAAAAACTCATGTGAGGGAGGAAATTATAAAGATCAGAGCAGAAATTAACACATTGGAGACTAAAAAGAATACAAAGAATCAATGAATCGAAGTGTTGGTTCTTTAAAAGATTAAATAAAGGGCCAGTGAGATAGCCCAGTGGCATAAACGCCTGCCTGGCAAGCGCGAGGTCCTGAGTTCAACTCCTGGTACTCACATATGAAAAAAGAGCCAGTGATATTGCTCAGCGGCACGGGTGCCTGCTGGCGTGCAAGGTCCTGAGTTTGACTCCCAGTACCCACAAAATAAAAAAAAAAGATGAAATACAATCAACAAACCCTTATCCAACCTTATCAAAAAAAGGAAAGAAAAGGCTCAAATCCATGCAATTAGGAATGAAAAGGGTAAAATCAAGATGGACCTTGCAGAAATATAGAAGATCATCTATACCTACTTTGAAAACTTGTATTCTAATAAGATGGAAAATGCAGAAGAAATGGACAGATTCCTAGATACATATGAATTACCAAAGCTGAATCAAGAAGATATAAATATCCTAACTAAACTGATATCAGTCAATGAAATCAAAGATGTAATTAAAAGCCTACCAAAAAAGAAAAGCCCAGGCCCTGATGGATTCAATGCTAAATTCTACAAGAAATTTAGAGAAGACCTAACACCACTACTGCTCAAACTCTTTAATGAAATTGAAAAGGAAGCACTACTCCTACTTAATTCCTGGAAGCCTATATCTTGTACCCTGAGTAACTAATTTAAAGGTAACAATATGTAATGTGTTAACCATTGTTACCCTCCTATTATCTTGTTTTGAAAATTTTTTTTCTCTTTTAAAAAAAGTTAGATAGGTGATGTTCAGAGGGTCAGAGATGGTGGCAAACCTCCTCTTCCATAAGAAGAACAAAGGTAACAATTATCTAGATGCATTTTGAGGTAGCTGTGAGAGAACACTGGAAATCAGCAAAAGAAAGGTAGAATCTTGTAAGACTCAAAGACTGGAAACACTGCATCTAAAGTGAAACAAATTTCCCCAGCATCTGCCATCCTAACTCCACAGCTGGTGGCAAGGGAGTCTCCTCTTTGCTGGGTTAAGGGTGAAAAAGAGGATCTTCAAGAACTATCAGCACGGATGTTGGCAATCCTAGATATTGGAAAGTTTCACACTTCTCACAAGCTTGTAGCCCACTCAGATAAGTAATCTGAAATATGTGCAGTAGCTTTGCTTTGGAAGCAGGTTTCATATCATCTCCCAGCAAACACCAAGGATGCTGTAGCCATTGGAAATTGAGTTACTATCTGACTGGTTTAGGAGTCAGAAATTTCAGAATGTTCCTACTGTATGGGGTTGGAGGCAACTGCCTCATAAACCCAAGTTAACCCAGCAGAGTGACTATGACCTTAGCCTACTGAGCACCCTGCACAGGAAGGGCTGGGTGCTGAGACATGGAAAGGAACAGAGGATGTCACCCTAGAGAACTGGGAGGTCAGGGCTCTTGTCTTCTGAGGCCCAGAGCCTAACCATCCCCATGTGGACTCACATCACTGTCAGGACGGAAGGCAGGTATCCACTTGCTTCCCACCACCCCTCTTCCCTGCTGTTGGTTACCGCCAGGGCAGGGAGGAAACACAGACACTCCTGATGCTGCTGGAACTACAAACAGCTGCAGAGGAAGTCTTGAGCAACTTCAGGTCGTTACCATGTCCGTGGGTGCAGGCTACAGCTGGAGAAATGTCCAGGCTCCCATCATTGCTGTGCCATATGGGCACCCATGGCCAAAGAGGACCATGAAGAACAGTGTACAGCACTAGCCAAATCCCACTCCTGCACATGCAGTGCACTAGCAGAGAACACTGCAGGCCTCCTACCACCCGTCTACACAGTCGCTAGTATTGACGAACCTTACGTCTTGTATCATCGTGCACGGCTGTCAGAACTGGATGTGTACACTGCAAAGAGTATGTTGCAGTTTCTGTCATAGCCTCTCCATCTGTACCACTGACTGGTTGGAGGACAAGTGTTGCAGACCCTTCTTCACTGCTGGAGCAGTCAGTGCCAGAGTCTTTGGTAGTAGCACAGCCAGCATCAATAGTACCGAAGAAACCACCTTTGCTCAATAGGCCCAACTCTCACGTTTCCTGAGTAGCCACGCAGTGCACTGTCCACCCCCACCACTCCAGCCCACACCTGTCTGAGTCACTAGAGTGTCCTTACGCTTGCACAGCCCACAGAGATAGTGCATCTCCCCAATCAGCCACCGTACGCCTTTTGTCTGAAGTCATTAAAGAAAAGAAGCAATAGGGAGACCATACAGTGGTACCCACACGGACATTATATTTCTATATATATATATAGAAAGTAACCTGATTCCTCCAAAAGAACACATCAACTTTCTAGCAACAGATTCTAAAGGAACAAATATAGATGAATTACCTGACAAAGAATTTAAAAGAATGATTATTTCAAAATCTCAGTGATATCCATGAGAATACAGATAAAGAGTTAAATGAAGACAATGCAGGATATGAATGATAAATCAGAAAAAAAATTTTTTTAAAATAACAAACAGAATCTGGAAACAATGGGCGCAGTAAGTCATTTAGAAAATGTAGTTGAAGCCTGGCATTATGGTGCACACCTTTAATCCCAGCACTTGTGGGCAGAGGCAAGAGGATTGCTGTGAGTTTGAGGCCAGCCTGGGTTACATAGTGAGTTCAAGGCCAGACTGAACTACATAGTGAGACCCTGTCTCAAAAAAATTCAGTTGAAAGCCTTGGGAATTGACTAAAGAAAAAATGTCTGGACTTAAAGATGACTTGTGAAATATCCCAGTAAGACAAAAAAGAAAAGAAGAAAAAGAAATAAGAGAAAAAAATTACATAAACAGGAAAAGAAAAAAGGAAATAGAAAAACACAGGAAGAAATGAAGAGATTTGAAGAGATTTTTCAAGACTCTTGGGACACCATTAAAAAAATAAATATCGTAATTTTTGGCATAGAAAACCTATTCAATGGAATGAACCTAATACTTGGAGAGATATGAAAATGCATGAAGACACAGTTTTTAGGACCTCAGACAGAGTTTACCAGAAAGGATCTCCACCATGACACATTCTGGTCTACCTGTCAAAAGTAATAGCCAAAGAAAAATTCCTAAAATCTGCAAAATAAAAGTGCCAAGTCACATTTAAGGGCATCCCCATTGGACTAACAGCAGATGCACTGGCAGAAATCCTATAAGCCAAGCAGGAAAAGATTGATGTATTCCAAGTCTTGAAAGAGAAACGACTGCTTTCCAAAACTACTATTCCCAGGAAGACTATCCTTCAGAAATGAAAGAAAAATAAAGTCCTTCCAAGAGAAGCAAAGTTTGAGGGAATTCACAACTGCTAGACCAATCTTACAAAAGATGCTTAAGGGTGCTTACACTCAAAAATAAAAGAAAGGTAAGTACCACAGTGGGAGCATGTCCACTAAAAGAGTATATATACAAAACAGAAATATAAAAAATGAACATTATTAATATAGTAAGCTATTAAACCACAAAGATGAACAAAAGAGGAAAAAAAAGAATAAGGAATATTAAAAACAACTTCAAGAAAAACAACAAAATGACAGAAGTAAACCCTTACCCATAAATAATAACCTTGAATATAAGTGAACTAAATTTACCAATTAAAAGATACTTGGCTAGTGTATAAAAAACACAGTGTCCAAAAACATGCGGCCTAAACGACAATCTCTGGACTAGTAAAGACACACAGAGATTGAAAGAAAAAGGGTGGAAAATGGTATTCCAAGCAAATGGAAACCCAAAACGAGCAAATGGAGTAGCTATTTTTATATCTGGCAAAACAGACTTTAAGATAAGAAGTGTAAGTAAACACAAAGAATGTCACTGTATAATGTCAAGATATTAATTTAAGGGGCCGGTGAGATGGCTCAGCGGCATAAGTGCCTGCCCGGCAAGCACGAGGGCCCAAGTTCGACTCTTGGAACCCACATACGAAAAAGGGGCTGGTGATATCGCTCAGCGGCACGGGCGCCTGCTGGTGCATGAGGTCCTGAGGTTGACCCCCCGGTACCCACAAAAAAAAAAAAAAGATATTAATTTAACAAGAAAATACAGTAATTGTAAATCTATTTGTACTTCATGTTGGAGCACTGATTTCTATGAAACACACACTACTAACCCAGCGGACTCCAATAAAATAATAGTTGGAGATTTCAATACCTGCACTTTCATCTATGGTCCAGTCATCTGGACATAACAGCAATAAAACATCATAGTTATACTATAGACCAAATGGACTTAACAGATATTCACAGAATATTCCACTCAATAACTGTAGAGTATAAGTTCTTTTCATCAGTGCATGGAACTTTCTCTAGAATAGACCATGTATTAGGCTAGAAAACAAGTCTTAATAAGTTTAGAAAAATTTAAAACATGTTCTGTATTTCTCCTGAACACAACAGAATAAAACTAGAAGTGAAAAATTGAGTTTTAGAAATTGTCCAAATAGAGACTAAACAACACCCTCCTAAAAAACAATATGTCACTGAAGATTTGGTTTGGTGGGATATCATAAACCCTTCTTAAGAATGGCTTGGATGATGTAACAATGAATGGTGGTGCTTCTCTCTTACTCTTTAAATTCTTTTTAGCACAGTATCTTTATGATGGTTGTCTAGAAGGTTGTCTTCAATGTCGCCTAGAAGTTCCTTAACTTTTCCAATATTTTAAGTTCTTTTCAGATTGGGAATTTGCATTGATTTCAAAGCATCTCATTGTCCTGACACTTAGGGATATATCTTCAGTCTGTTTTAAACTAACTTTTTTTCCTTAGCCAGTTGATAAATTCTAGTGAAGGCAGTCAGTTTTGTCATTTGGTATTTTTTGTCCTTCATTATGGTATTATGTCCCGAGGTAAAATAAAATCTGTACTAAAATAGCCAAAATAGTTTTGTTTCTACCCTTAGTATGATCCATCAGCAGGCAGAATCAACACTGGATTTTCCCAATGAGTTCCTAGTAAAGTGCAAGGGATGGACTTCTAAGACAGATGCTAAAATATTTCTGTTTCTTTTTTTTTTTTTTTCTGCCAACAGAAGTAGAGGGTTGATGGTTCTGTTGTCAGAAATTGTGCTCGTATAAAAAGAATTTTTGGAAAATAAGGAGTCCAATACCTTGCAGAGATTTTAAGGTTATGTCCAATTTATCCACAAAGTAAGTCTTTGTCCAAATTAGCTGTGATTAGATTACGAGCAGGGAAGACTTCTTGAAATTTAAAAAAAAAATTTTTTCTAAGCTTGTCTTTAACTGGCAATTCTACCTCTGCAATAAATCTATTCTGATTAAGATGTTTGGGATGGCATCACAGAAATGAAATGCACTTTAAGTTAACGAACAGTAAATATTTAATAAGCAATGAATATTTTAGTATCTTAGAAGTCAGTAGATTATAGTTGAATGCCTCCAATATACTAACTTTATGAGAGTTTAAAAATCATAGACTACTGAAATTTAAAACTATAGGATATCTTTTGAAAATATAGATAAATCCTTTTTATTTATAAAAACTACCCTGAGAATTTTAAACCAGAAATGACATACTACTTATTTTTATTTCACCTCTGAACAATTTTATAGGAAATTTTGATGGTGGTAGAAAGTGCTTATACACAATTTAAAACTCAACAAACAGCATAAACTTAATAAAAGCTGTATCCTATAAGATAAATGCTTTTCAGTTGAAATTATTGTTCTAAATAAAACTACTCACATAACTCCCTAATTTAAAATTATCTTCCTTTTTTGCCTTTTTACTGAATAATTCCCAAGCACATAATATAAATTACACAGCCATTTATGGTATGACTGACAAGTATTTCTTTAGCCACCCACTCCAGCTACTAATCTACAGTCTTGTCACAGAGAAGATTTAATTACTCATCTAATAAGTTCTTCTTTGTTGAATATGATCTTATTCACGAAGGAAGGAAATTTCACTGAAGCAGGAAATTTCCCTACTATTCTGGCTGGCAATTATACTCACTGATAGCTCCTGTAGTTAGAAATTTTCTACCTTTCTGTGCTTTAAATATATTAATGTATCAGCTTTATTTTGTCTCTTCAACTGCTTAGCATATGTAGGCAAAATCTATAATTATATAATGCACTTAATGATGTGTGCTGGTGTATTCTTGGAACTTTTCTTCATAAAACTAAATAAATATTTCAAGCTTATAGCAGCCTTTTAGCCCTTCGAATCATAATTATGATTTTCTCTCTACACTTCCCAGGTTCATCTCACACAGAAAAGCAGAATTGTATAAAATTGTTTATAAAATTTTTCAAGCAATGTTTATAAGACTTGGTCTAAAAAAGTGATGATGCATTCAACCCTCCCGTTTATGCATGAATCTGTATTATAATGCATTCTGACAGTGGCAGTCCATGACTGATTTGGGGCCACTGATGAATCATTTTTTTTAATTATGTTAAGTCTGTGGTCTGAACAACAAAACAATGGTAGATCAATGGATTTCACAGTTTAAGAAAACAGCTTATTACAAGAGGCAATCAGATAAGTCATCTGCATTATATTTTTACAAAAAGCTAGCAACAAATATTGCCACATCAATGTAGAATTTTCATGTCAACTGAAAAATGTTGCTGTTCTGTTCAACAATATTCACAAGGAAAAAAGACCAAAATAGTTGTCTCTCATAATTGTTTTAATCAAATTCCAGTTAGATTTTCTATCAAATGAAACTTTGTGTATGAAAGTAATTTCAGTATCTTCCATCTTATGCCATGAAAGTATCATATTTTAGGTTACAATATTGTGCTTGTTTTTTGCTGTTTGAGAAGCTGTTACCACCTCTGCATAAAAACCCTGTGTCTTATCATCTACATACATATTCCAAATGACTAGTGCAACTGATTAAATCATATATGAATTGCATATGGATTTTTTGTGAAGTCATGACCACCCAACATCTACTATACATGTTGGCACTTAAAGACTATCAGCACTTCAAGAATACTTTTCCATGCAGAAATAACCCAAGGTAAATTCAGCTCTGTTCTTTGACAAAGGGGTCAAAAACATAGGCTGGAGGAAAGATAGTCTCTAACAAATGGTGCTAGGAAAACTGGCTAACCACATGCAGAAGATTTAATCTAGACTCAGATTTCTCACCATGTACTAAACTAAAATAAAAATGGATCAGCAACGTAAATGTTAAAACAGAAACATTTACTCTGCTGGAAGATAAACATAATGGGCAAAAGCTTTCTGGACATAACCTCAATTGCATAAGAAATAATATCAAGAATCAACACATTGTATCATATTAAATTAAAAAGCTCTAGACAGCAAAGGAAATAACCAACAAGGTGAAGAGACAACCTACAGAATGGGAAAAAATTTTTGTTAGCTATTCCTGGAATAGATAATTAAGATCTAGAATAAATAAAGAACCCAAAAATATTAGACTCCCCAAAATAAAACACCCAACCAGAAAACAGGCAAGTGAAATGAATAGATACTTCTCAGAAGAAGTGTAAATGGCCACCAAATACAAGAAAAAACATTCAACATCTCTGGCCATTAGAGAAATGTAAGATTTCACCTTATAACAAAAAGAATGACTATCATAAAGTAATCAAATAATAGCAAGGATACTTGGAAAAAGGAACTTTACATTGTTGGTGTGAATGTAAGCTAGTACAACTACTATGGAAGTATGCAGATTCCTCAAAAAAACAAGAAACAAAAGAAAAAAAAAAAACCAAAATCTAAAACTAGCCATTCCATTTGATCCAGATATGCTCTTTCTTTCAAATATCTTCCCAAAAGAGTTAAAGACATCATGTTACAGTGATACAAACATACCCATGATTATAGCTGTACAATTCAAAATAGCTAAATCTTGGAAGTGGCCTATATATTCATCAATAGATGAAGAGATAAAGAAAATATGTTGTCTATATACAATGGACTACTACTGTGCCATAAAGAAGGATAAAGTTGAGTTATTCTTAGGAAAATGGATCCACTTTGAGTCTGTAATGTTAAGTGAAGTAAATCAGACATACAAGCTTAAATATTGCATGGTTCCTCTTATAGGAGAAACCCAAAATATAAATAAAGAGCATAATAAAAGATACATAATAGGAAATAGGGAGATAGATTTTTTTCAAATAGGAAGAGAACCAAGAAATAGAAGAAGCAGGGAGAAAGGGGAGATGAAGTGGATAAACATGTCTTATATGCATGTATCAGTTCCCCATGAGGAATGTAATTATTAGGTACTGCAAACATATAAAAATAATAATAAATAAAAATTTAAAAATTAAATTCAGATTTCTACCCTCATTTCTCCTATATCATCTCCATGGCCCAGGTTGCTTCTCAATACAGTATCTCCTGTCTCATTCTTTTTTTTTTTGTGGGTACCAGGGGTCGACCTCAGGACCTCGCACACCAGCGGGCGCCTGTGCCGCTGAGCAATATCACTGGCCCTTTTCTCATATGTGGGTACCGGGAGTCGAACTCAGGACCTTGCACTTGCTAGGCAGGCACTTATGCCACTGAGCCATCTCACCAGCCCTCCTGTCTCATTCTTTTTTTTTTTTTTTCCTGTCTCATTCTTAATTCTCTTCAGAATATATTATTGGGAGCAGCAATGTACCCATCTGAAATATCACACTTTTTATAGCTGCCTGGCTTTTGAAGGTGTCCAGTGATATGTGAGAATAAGCTATTGAGTGAGCTCCAGGAAAGTCCCTTAAGAAATCTAGAATTAGCAAGGGACTTTTTGCTTTTCTTGTTTTGCCTTTGCTTATTTTTTTCTTTTTCTGGGTTTTGGGGATCAAACCCAGAGTCTCCCACAATCCTAAGCCTTCACACTTCACCACTGAGCTCTTCCCCCAGCCTTATTCTTTGCTTTTTATTCATATCTAGACTGCAGTAATTAATGTAGGGCCCTAAAAACCATATTGTAAAAATGAGATAAATTTGAGGATAGAAGCCTCACGTTAAGGATTATAGATCAAAAGTGTGTTTGTGGAGCCATTATTCCAGCTCCTGTTATGTGAGAAAAAGAGACATTCTGGAACCTAGTGGAAGCCAATGTTATTTTTCAATTCTCTGATACAGGAAGCTTAAGGTAATTTCTAGCATTCATTGACCTTAAAGAAACACGGATGTTCAATTTTTCTTTTTTTTTTTCCCATAATCAGAATACAAAACAACAACAAAAATATGCCAGTATATATGTCTAATAATACACAAACAGATCCATGATAGAAAAAGAAATTAAGCAATCCAAGTATTTTCTATATGCTATTCAAACATTAGTGGATCTTGATAATAACAATTGCTATAAAATATTGTCTTTCAAGTTTGAAATGGATTCATTTTAAATGCGAAGAAACAAATGAATCCTTAAAAATCTTTCTCTTGACACTGATGCTGGGAAGTGTCAGAATGATGAGTGAAGTACAACTGGGGGGCCCCCATTCACTACCAGGCCTGGAGTGTTCCAGATGAGCACTGTCGCAGTTTAATTATGATAGATGGTGATCAGGCATCATCTTTGACTGTTTTCTCTGGCTTTCTTTTTCCGACAGGTCAATCTTAATTAAACCCAAACTGGAAAGAAATATAAGAAAATCTGCCATTTAAACTCACTTTTTAAAAATGAAGTCAGCCAAAATCATAAATCAGCTTATATTTATTCAGCTTTAAAAAGGAAAACAATGACATTTGAAATTAATCAAGTCTAAAAATAACACTTGAGCCTTTCAGCTTTATGTTTAATTAGATGCCATCATTCACTCCTAGTTACTAAGAAGCTTTAGATGTGAAAGCAGACAAAACACAAAGCTTTGGGAAGAGAGTCTGGCACAGAAGTATGGGGTGTGGGATGGAAGCCTGCCAACACACACACGTGCATGTAAAAATATGTATACGTAAAAATGTTTGGTGGAGAAGGTTACGTAGTGGTCCAAATATTGACGATGTACTTATTGTCAAAATATGGGCTTATATTATTTGTATTTTCTTGTACTTTCCAATATAATGAACACAAATTTCTTTTGCAACAAGAAAATTAAATTGTTGAAATGTATTAATGAAAATGATATATCTGGCACTTTCAGATTGACAATTCTCATTATAATAATTTCATCTGGTTATTTTTATACTCAGTGGGCAAAAACAATTATCATCTTATATTGGAAAACAGAAGATGATAGAAAGGATGGTATATTATTTCTGAGTTTAGGTTAAAAAAATGGTATGGCTCTCTCTCTCTCTCTCTCTGGTAACAGTACCTCTACACTCTTCTACAATTTAGACCATTGTTTCTCAAATTTAATATCAAATGAAGCCCTTAAAGACCTTTTCAGACTGTAGTTTTGGCTCAATAGGGCAGGGCAGGCCTGTGAATCTCCATTTTAATTCACTACCAGGTGAATGTAATTTTTGTGTTTCAGGGAATACACTTAAGATAGAATCCCCATAATTCCTTTTGTCCCTTATTCTTGAATTCCCAACTTACTATTATGTTTTATTCTATCAGATTTTTCTCATTTTAAACCATGCTATATACTTATCAATTTACAAGCCAAAGCTTATTTATAGTTTTCCAATATTCCTCTTCTTTACATCTATATCTAGGGTTGTTTTTATTTTCTTCTACTTGGTATGATATGCTTGTAAAAAACAATTAACCAAATGTATCATAGATTATGTTTATTTGACTTGTCTTTTTTCATTTTGGTGTACATTATAATTTTTCTACATACTCAAAATAATATTACTTCATTTAAAATAATAGTTTTTTATATGATCTATTATCATTTTTATTCAAATATTTTCAGTTGTTCAATTTTTTTCCACTTTTCCAAATTTTCAAAGCAAGAGCAACAAAACATTATAGATTTAATTTGCTTTTAATATATATTAAGGACTATTGCATAAAGTTTTTTCCCTATGCAAGCAAAAAGCAATTTCTATGTAATCATTTTGGTATCATACTTATGTTGTTTCCTATCAATTATTCATCTTGTGATTTCAACACCAATTAACAACTGTTGCCAGAATCTATGCCCTCAAGGTTTGTTTAAAAATAATTTCAAAAGAGTTGTAGAAACTGAGTAGTTTCTTTGGATAGAAGAATATTTGTTTTGTTATTATCATAGACTGAAGCATTTTTATAGATTGTGTTTTAATCATCTACAATCATTATTGTTTGTTGAGACTCATTTTTACAAATTTTACAAAAAGGTCCCTTTAAATTGGTACCTATCATGGCTCAGAGTGAAAAATGTCATGTCCATCTTTAAGCAATCAACAGAAGCCAGCTCTATCTTGACCTTGAGTAAAGATCTTAGAGAAGTCTCCAGCTTCAAGAGAGTTGGAAGATGTCTTTAAAACGCATGATGAAGAAAGTTGTATGAGGTTCAGTATTTTTCGTGACCTCTCATTTCTGTTAGAAGGATGTTTATTTATTTATTAACTCATTTAGTGACCTTTGTGGGAGGGGTGCCTTTGCTTTGTTTGTGCAAACCCAGGGACTCATAAATACTAGGCAAGTGTCCTATCACTTGAGCTATGTCCTCAGCCCCAGTGAACATTAATTAAGTTCTTGCTATCTTGCAGATACTCTGCACATTGTTAAAGACACAAGAGAACTCAAAAGATATACATTCTGACCTCCTGGAGATTATGCTGCTGTGGTAAATGATCCTTAATCAAATAATTTTATTAATTCACATAGAATTATCACTCTGATAGCTGTTTTGAAGGAAAAAGTCACAGGATTTGAGAATCATTTGATTTTGTCTGAAAGTACAGAAAAGTTTCTTAGAGAACATGATCTTCTGGAAGTTGAGTAGATGAAGTTGGGGCAGGAGTGGCATAATACCACAAAGTTAAATGACTAGTACTGTGTAATGGAAGATGAGAATAGTTCAGATAACTAAAGCTCAGCAAAGGTGAATGTAATTAAGAGAATAAGTAACAAATACTGAAAATACTCACTGAGTTTAGGAAAGTGTAGGTCACTGGTAAGCGATGTGAAACCTGGTGAAGGTAATTTTTAGTGTAGTATAAAAGCCTCTTATTCATGTATAAATCAAGGTCATTGAAACTACATCTAATACTTCCTTAGAAAAGATTACAGTGAAAGATGATATTCAAAGTTGAGGAAGAAAAAAAGTAGATTAAGACTTTCCACACTTCTGCAGTTATTTTCCTACACTAGTATTAATTTTATTTTTTAACTCAAAAAGAGAAATTTGCATAACCTCTTGTTTTTAGGATAAAATTTTCAATGTAACTTTGTTCCTTTTTAAAGAATTGTATCTAAGATAAAGCATTTGTATAATTTAACAATTCCATATTTCATTGTGTATCTGTATGCACAGAACCATAGATGATCAGTGTGCAGGTAAACTAAGCTATCTCTAGCAAAAATTAATAAAATATGTATAAAGGCTCCCCCAAATCTAGCATAGGGACTCTGAACTCCTAGGTCCTAAGGGATATTTTTGTCACTGAAATAGTGTGACAGATATGAGACTAATACCTTTCTTGCATCAGTCTTTTTAATACTGTTACTATGTGTGTATAAGGGCCTTGTCATTCAAGAGGAAGCTTAGTTGCTATATCAGTGAGGTTTTAGAAAGAACTATGCTCTGAATCCTGAAGGGCAAGTTTTAAACGTAAGGAATTTCGTCTTTTCTCTTAAATGTGTTTGCTTCATTAGTTTTCAGGAGAAAGTGCCCTAATGAAGAGGGAGAGCAGAAAGACTTGAAAACCTCCAAAGTTCTTCTTAAAGACTTCCTTTTCATAGAATCGTTCATCAATTTCAACGGTAACAGAAAGTAATGGAAACGTGACCTGAATGAGGAGATGAAAGTTGAGTAGTAACTTAAAACTCCATTGAAGTTGTTCATCAGATATGGTGGATGGCTTCGCCCTCCTGTTATAAATATTTGAATGTTGTAGCTATTTTTACCACAGTAAAAGCATGTCTTCCTAAAGCAAAAGTGGTGACATAACGTGAGTCATATGTTAAAGAACTTAATCTTCAATAGGCAGGAAATTTGAGACATGAATTTTTAGTAATGATTTTAAGAAAGTCTATTCACAAATGTGCAAAACTTTGTTTAGAACTCTTTGAAGCTATTACACTAGAAAGTGCATTCTTACTAAAAGTGTTTTTATTGGGATAAAGTGACTTTAGAGCTAAAAGATGCCATAAGAGAATTTTTTAAGGGATTCTCAACTATGTGCTATTCCTTCTCAGTGCTAACTTTGCTTTCCAGTTTTCTAATCATGCACATATATCCTTTACTCCGGCTTTATACACCTGCTCACATTCATCTTCTTCCAACCAGTGAGCTCAGTGTTCTGTACCTACAGAACTTCTAAAAAGAGGAAAAATTGATTGCTTTAAAATTGAATTCAGAAATCCTTTTAAATAGAATCAGATTAATAATCAACTTATTTCCGGCTGGTGAGATGTCTCAGTGGCGTAAGCGCCTGCCTTGCAAGCGCGAGGGCCCGAGTTCGACTCCCGGATCCCACATACGAAAAAGGGGCCGGTGATATCGCTCAGCGGCATGGGTGCCTGTTGGCGCGCGAGGTCCTGAGGTCGACCCCCCCGGTACCCACAAAAAAAAATAATAATCAACTTATTTCAAGAAAAATCATATAAAATTAAGTATTTACTCTATAGATATTACAAAGTTACTTAAAATTTTGGTATTTTAAAAATAACTAGATTGATATTCAGTAACTATGGAGTTATTATCCCAAAACATAGTTTGTGATTTTTGTTAAGAAAAATATATTTTTCAATGGCTTTAGAAGAGATTTACTACTCTCAAATGGAGTAAAGGTAGAAGGTAAATAAAAAGAAGTAATGATACCAGACATGGTGGCACATGCCTGTAATTACAGAAATTGGGAGGCTGAGGTAGGAGGAGTGCTGCAAGTTCAAGGCCAGCCTGAACTACATAGCAAGATTCTGTCTCAAAAAACAAAACAAACAAAAAAGAAGTAATGATATATAGTATCTTAGACATAAGTTGAAGATATTACATCAAAATGTTTTCATACAAATCTTATACAGTGATTATCCATAAAATAAAATGAAGAAAAAATAGTACACATCCTGTATGCTACACTGTGAAAAAGTTGTTTCAAACTGCTTTGTAACAAAGAAACAAATTCAGATCCATTATCAGTAACACTTTTGAAAACTTTATTGAAGAAAGGTAAAACAGAATTTCATAACACAATAATAGGAGAATAACAATAGTTAATACATTGCATATTGTCATCTTCAAAATAGTTACTCAGAGTACCAGATATGGGCATAAAAACTTCTCCAATCAATATTAGCATGAACCTTCTTTTCAATGAACTAAGAGACAGTAATAATATAGCTACCTTGCATTTTTCTTCCTTTTCTCTTCCTTCCTTTCCCCTTTCCCCCCTCCTAGTTCCTTTTTCCTTTTAAACAATTACTTCCCATTTCACAATATCTATTGTACATTCTAGACCTTATTTACACTTTCAGCTTCTCACACCAGGGAGACAATATGATGTTTACATGCGTGATTCTGGTTTATTTCATTTATGAGTATGGTCTCAAGTTGCATCCATTTACCTACAAAAGACTCAAGTTTATCCTTCTTTATGGCTGAGTAGTATTCCATTGTATAAAAATACCACATCTTTTTTATCCATTTCTCGGTTGATGGGCATTTGTGTTGTTGCCAAGGTTTAGCTAATACAAATTGTGCTGTTATAAACATGGGTTCACATATATTGCTGTGGTATGATGTTTTTAATTCTTCTGGGAAAATACCCAGAAGGGAAATAACTGGGTCAAATGAGACCTCTAATCATAGCTTTTTGAGGAATTTCCACAGTGGTTGCATCAGTTTACACACCCACCAACAGTGGAGAGGGGTTCCTTTTCCCCACAACCCCTTCAGCATTTGTTATAGGTTGATTTCTTGAAGATAGCCATTCTTTCTGGGGTTAGATGGAATCTCAGTGTTGTTTTAATTTGCGTTTCTCGAGTGACCAGTGATGTTGAACATTTTTTCATATATTTATTTGCCATTTGTATTTCTTTACCTGAGACGTGTATATTCATCTCAGATGCCCATTTTGAGATTGGGTCTTTGAATTTGGGAGGTCTGAGTTTTTTCAGTTCTTTATATGTTCTAGATATAAGTCCTTTGTCTGAGGTATGATTGGCTAAAATTTTTTACAACTCTGTGGGTTATCTTTTCACTCTGTTTTTGACTTTTTGAAGTACAAAAGCTTTTTAATAAGATGAAATGCCAGTTGTTGATTCTTTCAAGTATTTCTCATGCAGTTTGGGTTTTGTTCATGAACTCTTTGCCTATACCTATATCTTCAAGATTTCCACCTACCTTCTCTTCCAGCAGATTTGCCGCCTCTGCTTTAACATTCAGATCCCTGATCCATTTTGACTCTAGTTCAGTGCATGGTGGCAGACATGGGTCCAGTCTCAGTCCTCAGCATGTAGAGAGCCAGCCTCCCCAGCACCATCCACAAAAGAGGCTAGCCCTCCCCCAGTGAACATGTTTGGTGCCCCTGTCAAAGATAAGGTGGCTGAGTGTGTTTGCACTTGTATCTGCATCTTCCAAACTGTTCCACCGTACCTCAGGTCAGCCCTTTTGCCAGCACCACGCTGATTTCACTACAGTTGCTTTGTGTTACAACCTGCACCTGTTGCCCAGGATTGCCCTTGGTATTGTAGCTCTCTTCTGTTTCCAAATGAATTCTAGGAATGCCCTCTCCAGCTCTGTGAGGCATGCCAATGGCATCCTGATTGAGAGTGCATCAAATCTGTACAAAAGTTTTGGGAGTATGGCCATTTTCACTACGTTGGTTCGTTCTACCCATGTGCAAGGGATATCTTTCCATTTTTTGGTATCCTCTTTGATCTCCTTTTTCAGAATACCATAATTTTCAATATACAGAACTTTTACTTCCTTTGTTAGATTGATTCCTAAGTATTTCATTTCTTTGGATGCTATTTTGAAAGGTGTTGTTTCCCTAATTTCTCTCTTAGTGAGTTTGTTGTTTGTGTATGGGAAGGCTATTGATTTTTGAGTGTTGACTTTGTATCCAGCTACACTACTGAATTTGCTTGTTAAAACTAGAAGTCTTTTGGTGGAGTTTTTGGGGTCTTCTATGTAGAGTATCATGTCATCTGTGAGTAATGATAATTTAACTTCTTCCTTTTCTATCCTTATTCCTTTTAGTTCTCTCTCTTGTCTAACTGTTCTGGCTAATGTTTCCAGGAATATACTGAGTAGGAGTGGTGATAGTGGACGTCCTTGTCTTGTTCCTGATTTTAGAGTGAAAGCTTTCAGTTTTTGTCCATTTAGTATGATGTTGGCTCTTGGTTTGTCATAGATGGCTTTTATCAGATTGAGGTCAAGGCCATCTATTTCAATTTTCTGTAGGGTTTTTATCATAAATTAGTGTTAGACATTATCAAAAGCGTTTTGTGTATCTATTGAGATGATCATGTGATTTTAGTCTTTGGCTCTATGGATATGGTGTACTACATTTATTGATTTTTGTATGTTGAACCATCCCTGCATCCCTGGGATGAATCCCTCTTGGGCATGGTGCATAATTTTCTTGATGATTTGCTGCATTCTGTTTGCCAGTATCTTACTGAGAGTTTTTCATATCTGTTCATTAGGGAGATTGGCTTGTATTTCTCTTTTTTGGTTGGGTCTTTCTCTGGTTTTGGTATCAGGGTAATACCTGCTTCCAGGAATGAGTTAGGGAGTATTGCTTCCCTTTCAATTTCATTGAAGAGTTTTAGGAGTACTGACATTAAATCTTCTCTAAATCTCTTGTAGAATTCAGCATTGAATCCATCAGGACCTGGGCTTTTATTTGTTGATAAGTTTTTAATTATGTTTTCAATTTCATTAACTGATATTGGGTTATTCAGAATTTTTATACATTCTTGACTCAGGTTTGGTAATTCATACATTTCTAGGAATCCATCCATTTCTCTGTGTTTTCCATCTTTATGTGAGTAAAGATTTTCAAAGCAGATATTGATTATTTTCTGAATTTACACAGGATCTGTAGTGATTTCACCCTTTTCATTCCTCATTACATGAATTTTTTTTTTTTATGGGGTTACTGAGAGTCGACCTCAGGACCTCGTGCTTTCCAGCAAGCTCTTGTGCTGCTGAACGATATCACCGGCCCTTTTTTCCCTTTATGTGGGTTGCAGGAGTCAAACTCAGGACCTTGCACTTGCCAGGCAGGTGCTTATGCTGCTGAGCTATCTCACCGGCCCATGAATTTGAGTTTTTCTTTCCTTTTTTGGATAAAGTTGGCTAGGAGTTTATCAATTTTATTTATTCTTTCAAAGAACCAACTCTTTGATCATTATTTCTTTGTATTGTTTTCTTAGTCTCAGTTGTGCTAATTTCTGCTCTGATTTTTATAATTTCCTCCCTTGTATGGGCTTTGGGCTTGTCTTGCTCTTCTTTTTCTAGACGCTCAAGGTGCAGCATTAGGTTATTTATTTGTGTTCGTTCTGTTTTCCTGACGTGAGAATTCACTACTATAAATTTCCCTCTTAGGACTGCTTTCATTGTGTCCCACTGATTCTGGTAAGTTTTATCTACATTTTTGTTTTACTGTAGATATTGTTTAATTGTTTCTTTAATTTCATCTGTGACAGGAGGGTGTTATTTAAGTTCGATGTGTTTATGGAGTTTTTGCAGTTTCTTTTGCCATTAATTTCCAATTTCATTGCATTACGGTCAGATAATATGCATGGGATAATTTCAATTCCTTTGCATTTACCTAAGGAGGTTCTGTGGGTTAGTATATGGTCTATTTTAGAGAACATAGTGTGTGTAGCTGAGAAGAATTTGTATTCTGATGTTTTTGCGTGGAACAATCTGTAAACGTCTATGAAGTCCATTTGTTCACAGGTTTGGTTCAGTTCTGTTGTTTCTTTGTTGATATTTTGTCTAGTTGATCTATGTCTTTGTGACAATGTGTTATCAAGTTCTCCCATTGCAATTGTGTTATTATTTATTTGATTTTTCATGTCTATTAATTTTTGTCTTATATACTTGGGTGTTCCCACTATTTGGTGCATACATATTTAAGATTGTTATCTCCTTCTCTCAAAGTTTTCCCCTAACAAGTGTGTAGTGACCTTCTTTATCTCCTTTGATCATTCTTGGTTTGAAGTTCACATTGTCTTCAAACAGAATGGCTACCCCTACTTTTTTCTGGGTTCCTGTTGCATGGAGTATTGTTTTCCATACTTTGACTTTTAGTCTATGAATTTCTTTTTGAGTTAAATGTGTTTCCTGTATACAGCATATTGTTGGATCTTGTTTCTTGATCCATTCTGCCAGTCTGTTTCTTTTGATTGGTGAATTGAGGCCATTTACATTGATGGTTATAACTGATGTGTATTGGCATATTTTTGGCATGTTATTTTCCTGCTGTTGGTTCCCTCCTCTTCCCTCTGTTTAATTTCTTGCCCTGCTTTGTAGTTTCTTTCTGTTGTTGTTCTTGGATTTGTGATCACTTTTATCTCTATCTAGAATATGTTTTAGTACTCTTGGCAGGGTTGGTTTGGAGGTCATGAATTTCTTCAGTTGTTCTTTGTCATGGAAGTATCTTATTTCTCTATTAATTTTGAAAGATCATTTTGCAGGGTACATCAATCTGGGTTGGAAGTTGTTTCTTTCAGGAGTTTAAATACTTCACTCCAAGCTCTTCTTGACTTGGGGGTTTGTGTTGAGAAGTCTGCCATGATTCTAATGGCCTTTAGGTGATCTGTTTCTTTTCTCTTACAGCTTTTAATATACTGTTCTTGTGCTGAATTTCCGGGATCTTGATTATTTTATGTCTGGGTTTAGATTTATTTTGGGCATGGCTATTTGGAGTTCTATATGCCTCACTTATCTGTATGTCAGATTCTTTTCCCATGTTTGGGAAATTTTCTGCTATTACTTCTGCAGACAGTCTTTTTATGTCATTTGTGTTGACCCCTGCTTTTTCATTGACACCTTTCAGTCATATATTTTTTCTTTGCATCATCTTGCAGCTGTTGAATTATTATTTCCTGATCTGTTATTTTCAAGAGCTCTTTCCTTTCCTGATTGCTGGATATCTGTTTGAATCTGTTTCACACATTCTATTTCTTTCCTATATTTCTTTCCTATATTGTTCATTCAAGGTTTTCATCATTTTCCTGTGCTTCTCTATTTTTTTTATCTGTGTCTACTCTAGATTTACTGAGCAATTCCTTCATTATGGTTGTCATTTCTTTTTTTACCTGAGAGATTATTTCTGATCTGATTTCCTCTGTAGCCACATGGATCTCTTTCTTTACTTCAGTGGCTATCATTTGAGAAATTTGAGGTGTGTGTCTTCCATTTTCCTCTTTCTTGATGTCTTCTGGACTTGTTCTGGGTGGGCTGGAGGTCTCAGATTGCATTTTGCTTCTGTGTCTTGTCATTTTCTTTCTTTCTTTCTTTCTTTCTTTTTTGTTTGTTTGTTTGTTTTGTACTGGGAATCAAACTCACAACCTCAAGCTTGCCAGGCAGGCGCTGTGCTGCTGAGCTATATCCCCAGCCAGTCTAGTCACTTTCTATTTCAAAAGTTTTTGTTTTCTGTGTTGATCCTTGTAAGTTTTTGTAGTAGGTAGCTATATCACTAGTATCAGGCCTCTCTAGGAAAAATCTGTTCTTCTGGGATGTCTTCTGTGTGTAGGAGGGTTTCGGTTTGTGTCTGTCCCAAGATCCTATCTTTCCAATTAATTAAGAGTGAGATGTTGATATCTGTTTGGCTCAGGTGTCCTTTGGTGTAGGGCTATGGTGAGGTTATTACCCCAGAGCTTCCCAGTATTGCTACAGAAGTGAGAACAACTGATTATAACCAATATGACATCCTAGCTAAAGTAGTATAATTAGCAATAACAATATCATCAAGCACAGTTTAGAAACTGACCAACTGTGGTAACTACTAATTTTGTACCTTAAACCATAGCAAAAAAACCTATAGTTATATAGCAGAACTGATCATCAACTAGGAGTTTGTATACAGTGCTTCCCCTTGGTAGAGTGGTTTTACCCTGTGGTGGGGAGATTTAAGAAGGATAGTGGATAAAACAAAGATAACTGGAAAGGAAGTAGAAACAACGCTAGAGGACAAAGGATGATATTATCAAATTTTGGGAAATTAGAGAAGAGGGCAGAGAAGAAAGAATGAAGGAGTAAGCAAGGGATTATCGGAACTTGGTCTCTGGGTTTGTGGGATGGGATTTGTTTTCTGTGGCTGTAGTTCTCCCCAGCCATTTAGAAAAGATGAAAAAATAAAGATAAGAAAAAAGAAAAGAAAAAAGGAAAAGGAAAAGAAAGGAAGACATAAATAAAATAAAATAAAATTTTAAAAAAGGATGTGGCCCCACCTGCCTGCTTCTTTTCCATGTGTCTTTGTCCCCAAGCACAACACTGGCTTACCTAACTTACCACCTGTTGGCTCATATTGTTATTGCTGTTTCATACTTTTCCATCCTGCTCATCCTTCCTGTTCATCACGTGCACACTAGTCGGTGTCCTACTGTGTGGCTGGCATTACCCCGATCGCCTGGTCCCAGTGATGTAGGGGGGAGCCAGTCACCTGGATTCTTCCCTAGCCAGTTGCCAGGTCCCAAGATGTAGGAGGAGGAGCCAGTCATCTGGATTCCTCCAGCGGGGCCAGTTATCAAGTCCTGGATTCTTTCCAGTAACATTATTTTGGTCTTTTTCCAATAATTACATGGCTATATTTTTCAAATAAGACATATGTAAAATGCATATCATTAAAACTCTGATGAATCTTAAACATGAGAATAAAGTAAAAGAAATTGTAATTATTGATAAATTTTTCTTCCAGATATTGTAAACAAACATTGACATTTCAGATAACTATCACCTAAAATATACAGGTGTGTGTGTGTATATGTCCATATGCTTGTATATGTGGATATATAGAAACACAAATGTTTGTATAGATGAAGATATATAGTGCCCTGATTTTATTTATAATACATGGAAGAAAAACTACAATTTTTTCATGAATTTTAAGTAGTGAATTCTTCTCATGTAGAACTTTCTTCTTTTTAAAAGCCAAAGGCTCATTACCTTCTTTTGTCCACATTAAAAAAAAAAGTGATTAAAGTCAAGTTAAATTTGTCTCTAAATAAATATTAAATTTATTTTATATTAAAGTTGTCATCTCTACAAAATAAATTAATCCCAAAGGGTAAAAGAATTGAATAAAAGAGCAAAGATTTGTACCAGTGGTAAACAACCTCTTCCCTGGTTTTTGTTGTATTTCTGAGTTGATGCTTTAAGTACTTAGGGTATATAACCATTGCACCAGCTGTGCCTCCAACCTACTGCTGTGACCCATGGTCACTCAAGTCCCAATTTTTATATTCTAATCTTTCATATTCAGAGTATCACAGAGTGTTCTTTGAGTCAACTTATGGAAATCAGTATTTCACACTCTCCAAAGCATTGTCTGGGTTCAAGATATTTATCACAGGCCTTTTTGTATTATTATAATTTGTATACCTCCACCTTCCACATTGCTCCTGGGGTCTCAGGTGTTCCTTCCCCTGCTGTTAAGCTCCTTCTACCACCACAAAATGAGGGCATCTAATTTCAGTTGCTGTAATATCTCTTTTCCAAATATCACCAACCCACAACCAGACCTCTTGTCACAAAGGGATAGGTACGAGAGGGACAAAGCACTTTTACAAAAACACTCAGAGAACCCATATTATCTCATTTTGCCACAGAGGCCAGCCATAAGTAACCGCCTGGTAATCAGTGTACTCAACTAAGTGGTCACCGTACATATGATCTTGGATCATATCCATCCAACAAGACAATTTAGGGGACCAAACCAGAATTACATTTGAGTGTTTCAGCTGGGCTGCCATACAGCAACTGTACCAACCAGGCTGGTCTAGGGTTTCTATTAAAGGAAAGAAAGCACTGTATTTGGGAAGAGGCAGGTCAGAATCATGAATTTTCCAAGTCTATATAACCCTCAACTCCTTCTTGATCATTACCTAGGAAGCCACGAAAAGTAGAGGATCCTTTCCTAAGGACAGTAGCATTAAATGGCCAAACTGCTTCATGCCCAGTAGGAAGTGAGAAATGTAGAGTCAGAAATCTTTTTCTTTTTCTTGAATATTTAAGGAGGCTATTCCAGTCCTCCGGGATACCAGATACACATGAATGGTGGAGAAGAACAGGAAATAAACTCCTGGCTCGACTGCCTGGCTGTTCCTGAGCTGCCTTTGCACTAAATCGTGGGTCATTTTAAGACTGCAAAATGCCCAAGAAAGCCAAAAATATGACAAAAGATTAGTTTCCAGGGTCTCAATAATGAGCCTCCTGTTTGCTGATTAGACAGGGACAACCATGCTGTCACATGGTGTCAATGCCAAAATGGTGTCAATAGTGGTGAGACACCAGGGAAAACATCCACCCAGGAAGGTTCTACAAAATCCTCTGGTTTTTCACCCTAGTGGCTGTGAATTTACCTTTTTTCCCCCTTGGTGGACCTGGGCATCTCTGGAATTGTTGTCTGTTGATACTTCATTATGGTCAATGACAATTCATTTAATTATCACTTCTTCATATTGTCATGACACAATGATAGGATTTGATTTTTTTAATTTAATTTAATTTATTTATTTTTAAAGACAACAAGTAAACATTCTTATGTATTAACAAACTCAAGCATTAGAGAATGTACAAATACCTTTTGGAGAAAAACACTATTCAGTATAGGATTAAGCCATGTGATTTGATGTTTTAAACCAGTTAGTCTTGCAAGAATTTAAAGGAGGGCAGAAAAACCTACATATTTGGCTACTGTGGTACTCACAAATCGTAACAAGTTTGCAGTCATTTTTCTAGTGAGATCAGTTATGATAAAGTATGTTAACTTCACTGATTTATCTGCTGGCTGTGAGTAATATCAGTCTTTGTCATAATTATATATTAAACACTTTTAAGATTTATTGAACATTTTGTGAAGCAATTTTCATATTATAATTTCACCTGTCTTCTCAAAAATCCTTGAATAATGGAATATCTACTTTTACTAATGAAAATATGTGGTTCATCCATTTCTGCACATTCTCAAAGCAGCAAAACTGACAAGAAACCGGGGCCTTTGATCCTGAAATCTGGTGCTTGTCCAGCGCTGTCACTGAAGCTTTCCTCTAACAAGGAAAGTGTGACTAAGGTCTTCTGTTTCCATGTGCAGATCTTGCTATGTAACTCCTAAATGTTCACAAAAAACTTGGAGATGTTTGATACTTAATTACAAGATTGGGTCAACTGATACAATGCCACAGATTCTGAAATTCTCATTAGATACAAGGATGTTGGAGATTATTGTGTGCATCTTTGGATGCAGAAGGTTGATTTGTCCCAGGCTGTCACCTCCCCGCAAACTTCCCCCAATTACCTGTATGATGCATTAGTGGAATGGACAATGCTACTTTCATCTGAGAGTAAAGATGAAAATGCTACTTTCATCTGAGAGTAAAGATGAAAACAAACCAGCAAGTTCTCCCTGCATTGTTCCATAGCTCTTTGTTTTATCTTCCAAAGGTTTGATGTTTGATAATGAATAAATTAGGATAAAATATGAATGCAGCCTCTGTAAGGACCCAGCAGGAAACATTGGCTGTTGAGCCAGATCTCAATCAGCAACTGAAAGAGGTTCATTTGGCGTCCAGGGTAGGCCTGGGAAGTCTGCTTATTTACAGGAAAATTCAAGATGAAAAAGGAAGTATGTGTGCATGATGTTTTTGTGTGTGCAAAGGAGATAATAACTGCACTTAGACAAGTCTCAGTTTTGTGGAAACACCACAAGTTTTATATAAACTACTTTAAGTAATTTTCTTATATTTATTCTTTTAAAACGTTTACTAAGGAATTCATTATTTCCACATTGTTGATTATACCGGCATTCATGTGTTATTAGTGCTCATGTTTTACCATTTGGAGGCTGAATATCTTTGGAAACTCCCGTACAACTGTAAAACGCCCACCTTGCTGACATGACTGCTGCACATCCTCAGAGAGACAACTTGAGTCCTTTGTAAAATAAAGCAAAGCAAAAGATTTTATCAAAACTGGCTTTATATGGAATGATATGAAGAGTTTCAGGAACTCAGTGTTAACAATTATTTCCTTTTATTGTCAAATTTATATCTGCTTCTCTCTTCCTGGCCTCCTACATAGGCTTAGTTCTTTAAAATTTGCCACATATCCTTATCCTGAGGACAATGCTGCAAGTGACTTAAGATCTCGAGTTAAGGCCAGGACCTGTGCTGAGCAGCACACATACCTAAGCTGCATGGGTCTCGCACTGTCATTGTTCTCACCACATCCGCCCTGCCAAGAGCTGTCACATGAAGCTAACAACTCCCAACTCTTGCCCCTATCACCCAGCTTCTGGACAAAGGCTGGCCTTTGCCTGAAGCCCTCGCTTCACCAGGACATGCTGAAAAGAAAGAGATGGGAGCTTTCCTACAGATTTCAGCTCTAAGATACAAAAGAGGGTTGAAGCGCCCTGGAGGGAAACAGGTTTTCCTGGCACTTTCCCCCTTTCGACTGTGCATCTCTGGCTATCCCAGCTCGGACTCTGGGCCTGCTGTGAGATGGGTCCTGAGAAAAGTTTACCAAACAGGTGGACAGGCACTCACTTTCTTTCTGTGTATCCGTTGCCTGTTCCTTCTTCTGGGCTGGTTTAAACTCTTTTAAAATTGCAGAGCACAGAATACGATTTCTACATGAAGTCTAGCTACCATCTGGAGAGAGGTTTAAGGATGGCAAAGATATTTTTCCAAATCATCTATCACAAGGGAGAGTCTCATGAAACACCTGTAAACAACAGAAAGTACATATCTAGGTGTCTTGCACTTTGATGCTGCCCTTATAGCCTTTCAGTCCTGAAGCACAGGATGTTAAATCTTCACTTTTCAAAAATGTGATCTCATAAATGACCTGGGTCCATGTAGAATCAACTCATTCTTAAGTAGGGAAAATACATGTAACAGTTTCATTACCTTGTAAGGTCGTAATCATACTATTGCTTTCTCAAGCTGTAAAGGAAAAAACATTCTTTTCTGATAAGAGAGGGTAGGGGAATGGGAAAAAAAGAATCAAATTATATCATATACAAGGTACAAATTCCCTATGATGATTGTGATCATTATATATACTAAAATGTACGGATAAACTTAATTAATTAAAAAAAGAAATAGGTGAAGATAAGGCAGTTAATTTCTGCAACAGACCAATTGAAAGATATTAAGGAAAGGAAATTAAAGTTTTACTATTCCTTTGAGAGAAATTTTAGGCTTGTGAATTCAGCTTTCTTAAGGGGTACAAAGTGTTACACGAGATATAGAACTCTGATACATATATATAGCTTCAGATGTATTAATTAAAGTTAATTTTATTTCTATTTTTATCTAACTATAATTGACATTCATTATATTCACTTAAAATTTTTCCTTGGACATCTTTCTTTCCCTTTCTTTCATCTTTATGACTACCAAAGCTGAGATATTTATCTGTTAATTAGTAACATAAACTTCTGGTGTTAGGTTGCCTGGGCCAGGCCTACATAATTGGTTAAGTACTTATATTCCTACTGTATAATTAAATGACTTTCTTTTTTTTTTTTTTGTGGGTACCGGGGGGTCGACCTCAGGACCTCGCGCACCAGCAGGCGCCCGTGCCGCTGAGCAATATCACCAGCCCCTTTTTCGTATGTGGGTTCTGGGAGTCGAACTCGGGCCCTCGCGCTTGCCGGGCAGGTGCTTAAGCCGCTGAGCCATCTCACCGGACCCAAATGACTTTCAACCTGTAAACCTAGAGAAAGAGAGAAAGGGAATGAAGGGGGAGGGAAATAGAGAAAAAATATTTATTATAGAAAAATGTATTTTAGTAATAAATGATAAGTTGCAGTTCTGTTTAATTTCACTAGGTGGCATGTAACTGATTTGAACAAAGTTGAAATTATAAAGGATCCAAGAAAGTTATGATTTTAAAAAGCAGCTGTATCTTGGAGTTGTCTGCATTTATTTATTTTTCTGTCTATTTGGGTACCTCAAAACTCAGACACCGGGGCCGGTGACATGGCTCAGCGGCGTAAGTGCCTGCCTGGCAAGTGCAAGAGCCCGAGTTCGACTCCCAGAACCCACATACGAAAAAAGGGCCGGTGATATCGCTCAGTGGCACGGGCGCCTGCTGACGCACGAGGTCCTGAGGTTGACCCCCGGTACCCACCAAAAAAAAAAAAAAAAAAAAACTCAGATACCTAATACTTATATTAAGGATCAAATTATACAATGTATGGAAAAAATGTTGTTAGTACCTGGTGCATAGTTTGTACTCAATATGTATTAATTTATTTTTGTGATCATTTTAAAAATCATGCTTTTTGTTGTTTAGGTTGCTATTTAATCCTCAATCTTATTATTAAGGGAGATCAAGAAATTCTAGAATTTATAAAATATTTCCACATGATTTATAGAATTGTTAAAATACAAAAATATTACACTATTGAAAGCAAACCTAAGTATTTTTTTGAGATTTTATGCAATCATTTGTGAACTTTGGATAAATGTTTTATGAATAATTGTCAACACCGGAATTCCACAAAGGATTTATAAATATGCCTGCCAAGATCCCGCACCAGGTATTGAATTCATTTCTAAAATCTACAAATATAATCATATGTATTATCCTCATAGCCATACACATGCTTTTGTGATCTGCAGCGTATTTCCTTTATATTTAAAATTTAATGAATTACCAAAATTCACTATTAAATATATAAGCGCTTCATTGCTTATTACAAATTTCACACAGTCCTTTCTTCTATAAAGCACATGGCTTATACAAAAGAGAACTTTCAAATAAGCATGGATTTGATAAAGTAGTTTATATACACTAGAAAAGAGAGGAAAATGGGTTGGTGTAGTAACATTTTAGGGGGTTGATGACACATGTATATCCTGACAAGACAAAATATAACCAGTGAGTAAAAGTATATACTGTTCATTTTTATTTTGCAAGAAAGTTCTGAAAATAATGACACACAAACTAGGACCAAAATTGTTCATGTATATTATTTTTTGCTCTAATAAGCTATCTAGATATACAAGAAGTTGAACATGCATTCAAGATGACTCAGCAGGAATCTGTTTCTCTTCTCTTAATAATCATACAATACAGACAAAGTGTTACAGAAACGAAAAATAACAACCTTTCGTTCTTGGGGGAAAAACCCATTAATTTACTATTTATTTTGTCACAATATTATTTAAATCCTGACAGTAACACAATAAAAAACCACTATTGCATGTTATCTATGAGGAAAATGAAGTACATGTAAGTAAAAACTTGCCCAGAGTCCCTCATCTAATGAGCGAAAAGATTTGGATTGAAGTTAATGAACAATTACATTAAGTTTCTTTTGATAACTACTTCTAATTTACAGGTTTGCTGGGTGGTCAATCAGAAATTCAATGAATTTTCATAAAATATGCTGCCAGTATTTGTTGATCAAAGTTTTATAATAGAAGAAATAAATTAGATTTTTTCTCATGAGGAATAATGTCTTGGGGATGTGTTTGATAACAAATTTAAAATGGATTAACGATTAGAATTTTGCAGTGACAAGAAAATAATATTTGAACAGCGAAAGAATAATTTAAAATGTTGAAGGTACTTCTACCCCTAGTAGATTAGATAATTTGGACAAAAACTCCTACAAGGAAATTAGAAAACCTGGGAGAAAAGATCATGTGTACTGAAAACACTGAAAATTGAAAAGATAGTTAAAATTTACCAGACTGGAATTTGGGATTTAGTGACACTGAATTAAGCCGTGCAGGTGTCACCTCCTGAAAGCATTTGCTATTTCTGAATGAGGGATATAAGAAGCCCAGAGGGGAAGTAGATACACTTATTATATGATATAAATAGGGACAGGGAAATTAGAGTTGACCAAACTCAGAAAGGGGAGGAATTGGAGAATCGACTCAGTTTAGTTAGGGAATACAAAGGCCATCCTGGGTAATAGTAACCTCTTCATACAAAGTTCTGTTATGCCTTAAAGGTGGAGTATCCTCCAAAAACTGTATTCAGGGCTTAATCTGCAATGCAGCAATTCCGATGTGGGGCCTACAGGAGTAACTGGATCATGAGGGTGGTAAACTTATCAGTGGTTTGATTTATTAATCAGCTTGTACCTGAATGTGCTATTAGGTGGTAAGGTCCACTTACAAAACGTAGGTCCCTGGGGATGTGGCTTTGACTGGCATACTTTTAATTAGATTCTTTCCTCCTCTTGGTTTCACTTCCTCTCTCTCTGCTGCCTGCCTGCCTTGGGAAGGGCAGCTTTCCCCCATTATCCCTTCCATCATGACACCTTCGGCTTAGAACTGGCTTCTGACCATGAACTGAAACCTCCAAATTCATGAGCAATGATAATAACAAAAAACAAAAACATTTCCTATTTTAAGTTGTGAATGTCAAGTATTTGGTCCCAGCAACAGAATAGCAACTAATGCAAGGTCTTTGCAGAGACTATGGCTCGCATTCAACAAATCTCAATCTTTCAAGCAGTATTGAGGAGAACTCTGATTTCTAGCCCCCCACACAGCTAACAGAAGGAAAAAAAAAAGGACTTTGGAACAAGATAACATGTTTGCTTTCACATTATCTCTCCAAACAATTTTTCAAACAACATATCCAAATATTTCAAACATAACCAGGCATAGGAACAAATAATACAGCATGACTGAAAACGAGCAGCAACAATATAACATAGAAACAGACCTACAAGGGCTCTAACTATTTACAAAGAATTTTGATACAATCCTACAAATTATGTATGAGGTGCTCATAACCAGGATTAAAATTTTCAGAGAAAAGTTGCAAACAGAAAATAAGCAAATAGGAATTCTAAAAGTAAAAATTAAAATAACTGCAATGAAGGACTCATTGGATGATTTAAGTGCAAACTAAAAATAATGAATTTGGTTAATAAACAAGGCCAGGGAGGATATTTTGAATGGTGCACAGAGACAAATGTAGAGAGGAAAAAACAGAAAAAATGGTAAGAACTACGGAGTGCACAATAAGAATGTTTAGCGTAAATGTATTTATAAGCCTAAAATACAGGAGAAAAATGAATTAAGAATATATTAGAAGAGATAATGACAGAAGCTTTGCAAAACTGATGAAAGTTATGAAACCATTTTCTACAGCAAAAAACAACCAGTGTAAATATAAAAGAAAATCTATATGTAACAACATCAGTAACTGCTAGAAACTAAAAGAAAATTTTATTTTATTTTATTTTATTTTTTTTTTTTTTGTGGGTACCGGGGGGTCGACCTCAGGACCTCGCGCGCCAGCAGGCGCCCGTGCCGCTGAGCGATATCACCGGCCCCTTTTTCGTATGTGGGATCCGGGAGTCGAACTCGGGCCCTCGCGCTTGCAAGGCAGGCGCTTAAGCCGCTGAGCCATCTCACCAGCCCATAAAAGAAAATTTTAAAGCAACCAGAAGACAAAAAACATACTTTGTGGATTATATTTTAATATGTGACAGTTAAATTAAAGCCTGACTTCTCTATAACTACAATGGAAAACAGAAGACAGTGCAATAACATTTCCAAGTGTTGTAAGAAAATAACTGCCAACTAAAATTCCGTACATAGCAAAAATGCCCTCTGAAAATTAAAAAGAAACAAAATTCAGACAAATTCTGAAAGAATTATCTCTAGCAGAACCTATTATTGGAAAGAAAAATACCTCTTTAGAAGAAATATGTATGCTGTCAGGTGGAAGATCAGAAATTTGAGAGGGGTAGAAAGTAAAAAATGAAAGGAAATCTAAACTTGAATGTATAAATTATAAAAACATATCGATGGTCTATATTTTGCATATTAGCTTATATATAATTCAATATCATCTATTGTAATATTGCTATGTACAGTAAATATTGTTAATTTACAATGACCAAGGGAAAAACACATAAATTGGAGAATAGAATACTAAGTACAGCTGGCCCCTTTATCCACTGACTCTAGAATCCAGGTTCAACCAACTGTGGATCAAAATATTTTTTTTAATTGCACACATACTGATCATGGACAGAATTTTTCTTGTAATGAGTCCCTAAGCAATATCATATAACTATTTATATCATTTATATTTTATTAGTCGTTATAAGTAATCTAATCTAGATATGATTTAAACTAGGTAGGAGAGGATCTGTGTAGGTTATTTGGAAGTGCCGTTCTATTTTAGATAAAGAACTTGAGGATTTGTGACATTTGTTGTCTATAGGAATCCTAGGACTAATTTCCTGTGGGTACCTAGGGAGTCACCATCTTCCAAGGAACTGTCTGACAAAGACAGAAAGATATATGATGCTAGGAAACTATTACGAATTGGTGAATTAAATCATTGTTTAACCTGTTTCCCTTCAAACCTTAAACAATTCATTCCAAAGCTATTAGAGAAAAGAAAACTTATGCCCTGATGTAGAGCAGATTTCAGAGCCAAGCAAGATGAGGAGACATTAATGTAGAAATCCAAATTGATGTATCATTGCATGAGAAGTTTGAGGAGGATATTTGCATGTGGCAGAGAAAAATATATATATTTGCCTGCTGCTGAGCGATATCACTGGCCCTTTTTTCGTACGTGGGAACTGGGAGTCGAACTCAGGACCTCGCGCTTGCCAGGCAGGTGCTTATGCCGCTGAGCTATCTCACCGGCCCCTAGAGACAAATTTTAAGATGTCAGAAACCAAGTGGACTAGGGAGGGCATCTTTTTAGGCAGGTTGATTATATGGGGTCTTAGAGTCCAATTCCAGTAAGGTGAAAATAGAGACTGGGGTGTGACTGGGGCAGTCAGACAACAATGGGAATATTCCAAATAAGATACATTAGTGCAGTGAGGATTTATTATGCCAAGTGAGGGGAGGTGGTGCCCAGAGGAGATCACATTCAACAAATCTCTATCTTTCAAGCAATATTGAGGCAAACTCAGATTGGTTATATAGAGAATAATCAAATAAATAAATACATGAAGAATAATGGAAATCACACTTCTCAGTGTGGGGAGGTTGATTACAAATACAAAGCAGAAGTAAACTGAAATCAAATGTTGTTAAATTAGAACTGGAGGTATCAATGAAGTGAGCTCCTGGTTTTTGATATATTGATGGATAAAGGAATACAGATATGTAGATTTGTACACGAATATTCTCTAGTTCTATCCCCAAGAGAGCCTGGGTACAGTAGCACTCCACAGTAGAAGCCGTGCTAGCACCATGAACTCTGTTTCTAAACACCATTCCTCACCAAAATAACTAGTGCTCTTTGAAAAAAAATGGTTGAATTCAGAGCTAGAGCAGGAAAAGTATAATATGATCCAGAAAATTCTTGTGGTACCAGAGAGTAGCAAGTGTCTGAACATTGTGTGGACGTGTGAAAAGGACACGTGAATAAACCTGAGGGTGCCTTCCCTGCACAGTCAAGGGGCTTTACAAACACTGAGATGAGTAATCCATCGATAAATCATCAAGAGAATCTGGAAACCATGAGTCAGTGCTGATATAAATAAAATAAATGCAAAACTAAATGAGAAATATGAGGTTCGCATCATCTCTACAGTGCTCACATAGTTTCTGAAACATACTTCTTTATTACCAAGTGGAGAAATCTGCAAGACACCACCTTCATGTGTGCACATCGTCGGTCATGGAACAAATAAAAGTTTCGTGTCACCTGAAAGACTACAATAGGAAAATCCCAATATCACTTCTGTGATGCTCCATTAAAACTTGTATAACTTACATTGAATCCTAAGGAAACAGAAAGGCCCAAACTGAGAAACATTCTGAGAAGTAACTGCCTCCAAATCTGCAGAAGTATCGAGGCTACTCAGGTCAAGGATAGACAAAGAAAATTTCTAGACTGGATCAAACTGAAGAGAAGCTATAGGCAAGAGTTTAACCTGAGTCTTTTTTGTTCGTTTGTTTGTTTGCAATAATGTTATTTATAGCAATGACTGGAAAAACTTGAGTAGCATCTGAGAATCACATAGAAATGATGTATTAACATTAATTCTCCGATTTTAATGGTTATAATGTGATAATATTTAAGAATGATTTTGTTTGTATGAAATCCACAAGAAAGGGTAGGGGTAGTAGGTCTCTTAAATGGTTCAGAAGAAAACATTCTCTGTACTGAACTTGCAATTTTTCTCCATGTAAGATGCTTTAAAAAAAGAAACATAAGGGCCGGTGAGATGGCTCAGCGGCGTAAGCGCCTGCCTTGCAAGCGCGAGGGCCCGAGTTCGACTCCCGGCACCCACATACGAAAAAGGGCCGGTGATATCGCTCAGCGGCACGGGTGCCTGTTGGCGCGCGAGGTCCTGAGGTCGACCCCCTGGTACCCACAAAAAAAAAAAAAAAAAAGAAACATAGAATCATCTTCAAAACATGTGGTGAATAAACAAAAACTTCACACATATATACATGCCTATTAATGTTTATAAAGTATTTTAACATTTCAAAAAAGATAAAATCGCAGGCCCATATTGGTAAGCATATAGATGCAGATGCATCCTTCCACGACAGATGAACTTGGAACAGACCAAACATGAAGAAGAAAAACCAGAATCGATATTCTAAAGTATGTTAGAAGGATTTCAAGAAGTCTCGTGAGAGGAGAACTTGAAGTAGGAAGATCACATCTTTCTCCTCTGAAAGCGGTTTCATCTTTGTAAAGAAGCTCCACAGGGAGGCTGAGAAACTACACGGGGATGGAGAAGCTGAGCAGAAGTTTTTGTAGCACAAAACATCTGAAAAGTAGACACTTCATTCACATGTGCAGAAAATTTAAACAATTCCCCATATACTAAACTCTAAATCTCAACGCTTGCTAAAAAATTGAAATCACAGAGAACAGGTTCTCTGACCACCAAGCAATTGAGTAAGAGTTCATAATGAAAAGACAGCACTCCCTTAGGTGTTATGATACACATTTCTAAGCAAAATATGAGGCATTAAAGAAATCAGAATTAAAACAAAGATGATCGAACTGATCAATAAAGATATGACATAAGTGAGATGCAGCTACAGTCATGCCGGGAAATTTGTAACTTCCAATGTGTAGGCAAAAATAAACTCCCTAAGATTTCATATAAAAAGTTAGAAAAAGAACAAATTAAATCTTGTGACAGAGGAAAGAAACTAACATAAAAGACACAGACACACACACACACACCACACCACTTTAAGTCAACCAACAGCCTAGCCAAAAGTTTTTTCTTCTTTTTTTTAAGGCAAGTGAAATAAAGCTCTATGGAGAGTTATGCAGGCATAAATAACCAGGGTAAGGAATAAAAATAATGACATAACAAGAGGACCCACAAATAGTGAAGACATCATTAGGAGCTTTATGAAAAACTTCTTCACAATACATTCAAACGTTTGGATGAAATGAGAACTTTCATTTAAAAATACAACTTTTAAAAGTTTGCAGAAAAAGAAATACAAATAATCTCTTAACTGTTTTTAAACATTCTAGTAAAAACTAACAAAAAATTACAAAACTTCACATAAAGAATAGGAATCCCGGGCCGGTGAGATAGCTCAGGGCCATAAGCGCCTGCCTGGCAAGCACGAAGTCTTAAGTTTGACTCCCAGAACCCACATAAAGGAAAAGAAGGGCCAGTGATATCGCTCAGCAGCACAAACGCTTGTTGGCAAGCGTGAGGTCCTGAGGTCGACTCCCGGTACCCACATTAAAAAAAAAAAAAAAAAAAGAATAGGAATCCCTTCTGGTTTTATCAAATTAACAAAACTTTGGTAACAAATCCAGTTATTTTTATATAGGCCAATATCAGTTGTGAATACACATGTCAATATTGTAATGAGTTGGCAAATTAAACACAGTAATATAAAATGAGACTCAAAAAATCCACTATCAGCAAAAAGATTGGAAAATGAAACAAAATTAAAACCAAGAACTCTTGTACATGAAAAGATAATAAACGTTAAGAAAGCGAAGAGGCAATCTCCAAGCAGGAAGAGTACATGTACAGCGCATAGAACTGTCAAAAATGCCTGCCTCCCACCTATATAAGGAACCTTAAACATCAGTAAGAAAGGAAAAATCTCGGTAGAAAAGTGAGCAAGATTCTTGAACCTGTACTTCATAGGCAAAAATAAAGGGCTCTACATTTATTTTTAAAGTACTCAATCTGGTATGTACAGAAATAAAAATGAAAACAAAATGAGTTAGCACTACCTATTAACTAAAATGTTTCTATTCAAAACTGACTTCTGTTGTCAAGGAATTCTCAGGTAATTGATAGCAGTTGAAATTGGTAAAATGCTTTCTCAAAGATGCACCTAAGAGCCAGTGAGATAGCTCAGCGGCATAAGCACCTGCCTGGCAAGTGTGAGGGCCTGAGTTCGACTGCCGGAACCCACATAGGAAAAAAGGGCCGGTGATATCGCTCAGCAGCATGGGCGACTGCTGGCACACGAAGTCCTGAGGTTGACCCCCAGTAACCACAAAAAAAAAAAACCCAAAAAACAAAAAAGATGCACCTAACACATAATGCAATGATTTCATTTCCAGGTACATACCAAAGAGTAATATACACATATGTCCTGGTTACTTTTCTCATTGCTGAGACACAATATCTGACACCCACAACTTAAAGGAGGAAAGGTTTATTTTGGCTCACAGTTTGTAGAGGTTTCACTCCATAGTCGGCTGGGTCCAAGGCGAGGCAGCATGGCAGAGGAGTTTTGCTCATGGCTTGGCAGCAAGAAGCAGAAAGAGATCAAGGGAGGAGAGAGGGGGAGATACACCCTTCCAGGCCACACCCCCAGTGACCCACTTCCTGTGACCAATTTCCACCTACCAACATCACATTTAGCTATAAATTCTTAGAGAAATCGACCGATGAGCATCACGCCTCCATGATCCAATCACCTCCCCAAATCCCACCAGTGAACACATGAGGCTTTGGAGGTAAATCCATGCGTAAACCATAACAGCATGTGAGCAGCAAGAACAATGCATAGGAATGTTTGTTCCAGGGTTATTTATAACAACAAAATAAAATAACTTTACAAATTGTCATGAAGTCATACAATGGAGTATGTAAATGACTCAACTTAAACTGCACACAACATAGTTGAGAATAAAAACGATTGACAAAATTCATACAGATGAGAATGTACTTTACGGTTCCATCTACAGTTCAAAAAAGATGCAAAACTAGACTAGTGCTAGAAGTCACGATGGTGGTGATTTCAACAGTGACAGAGGCAAAAGATCTGGAAAGAGCTTCTGAAGATTAATGATATTGTCTTCCTAGCACTTTTTTTTTTTTTTTTGGTACCGGGAATTGAACTCAGGGCCTTATCCTTGCCAGGCAGGCGCTTGTGCCACTGAGCTATATCCCCAGCCCTAGCATTTGTTTTGTAATAGGCTAATACAAAATTCTTTAAAATTCTTATTGAAACATTAAATATTATAAAGTTTAATGTTGGATAAACACTATCATACATTAGTACTTCCTAGAAGTATACATATAAAACAGTAGTGATTAATGTACCAGTTATTATAAGAAAAGGGAATGTATCAAAATATATAGTTGACTTGAAATTTTGTGGTGAATTTATTTAAAAATGTAGAGAATCTGATAGGGAACACTTGGGATTTGTCCAGCTGCTTCTGAAATTCACCTTGTTTCTCAAAGACACTGGAATCACAATTAGAAAGAACTTAAATACCATAAAGGCAAAGCATCACTAGAATTTGATGTAAATGCAATAACATACTCTGATATATACATATGTTGTATTCAAGTAACTCATAGATCTCTTGATAATAAGGATTCTGTATTTAGTATATCTATAAACAAGGAATCAGGCAGCATCCATTACATATGAAAATCATGGTAGCCTTTATAGTCTAGGATATAAATGGACACAGTAATCAATTTTAAGTATGTACTTAAAATGCCTGTATACTATTATCAACTTCAAAAGAATTCTTATTTTAGAGACACATGCCACAAATCACTAATAGAAATGCTTTTAATGACAGCTTACTCTGTCTTTCTTCTAAGCAACCAGCCATATGTGGTTTTATGAGATATATCTATTTTGTGACACTGGCCTGAAAACCTTAAATTCAAGGATCTTTATGGTTCTATCATGAATGGCAAGGAAGTAAGGATGAATTCTCAATGCTTTCTTCCTTTACAGATATGTTTAATGAATACTTAAAATAATGTTTGGTTATATATTTTGGTTTTAATGTATTATCCTGAATTAGTAAAAGCATTCTAGGAGTAAATTTATTACACTTTTCTCACTATGTTTACTGACAGTTATTTTTGAAAAGGAAATTTAAAACAAAGAAATGATGGTATAACCACACCGTTCTGCCCATCAGAGGGGACAAATGGGTTGCAATGTAACTTAGACTCTGTTTCCTGTCTGTGTCCTGCATGGAACTATTAACCTAGAAGTGGTAGCCTAAGGCAGTTAATCTTGATGGTCACTTTGACTAAATTAAGAGACTCCTGGAGAGGTGATCAGAATGGTAGGGCACTGACAGTGACCTCAGAGCTGAATCAGTTATCAGGAGGTAGGGACTTGGCAGAAGTGGATTGTGGTGGCCTTGGAGAGCATATCTGGGCCCAGGCCTCCTTCTCTCTGGTTCTCTAACTTGCTCTGCTTCCCAACCACCATGAGTTGAGCAGCTTTCCTCTGCCACTCCCCTCTGCCATAATGTTTCTGCCTTGGAGCCAGCTAGCCATGGACTGAAATCCCTGAACCCAAAAGTCAAAATAAATGTCTCGTACTTTTTTGTTTGTCTGTTTGTTTTTTGAGTTGTGTGTCTCAGGTATCCTTTCCCAGGAACATAAAGCTGAGTAGCACATGGTCTTTTCTAAAAACACTTTCTTAATCTATACAGTATCACTATGCAAAGTAGTCATGGCTGAGAATAGACTTTCAACTGTGTGTTTGCATGACTATGGGTTATCCAATGAGGTGTAAGTATTTCCTCTTCCAAGTATTCCCGAAGACTGTCCAGCTAACCTCCCTCTGCTGCTCATTCCTTGCCAAGGAGGTGCTATGTTGCCCTACTGTTTCTTACTTTGTCTACTTGAGGCATTGCCCAATTTTTATATGCTCTTAAATTCCACTCGACATATTTATAGACATGGCATATTGAAAATGTATGAGGAATGTGTAAATTTTTAAAAATTCATTACAGTAAAAGAAGCATTGCCATTAATCCACCTCAAAATCCTCCCCCTCACTGCAAACAGACTTATCCCATAGTTCTTAGCACTTCCTGAAGCCTATCAAGGAAGCATGGATGAAACTCTTTGTTCTGAATGATTCAATGGTCATCATAAACGCTGAATCAGATGAGAAAATGTTTGATGAGAAAATGTATATTATACTTTAAACAGTATTTGACTTACAGAAAGCCTATTTTAGAAAAGTAATTAGGTGTCTCTCTTTGCTCATTGAAATGACACTTGAGAAAACTATTGTTTTGTTGCTTAATTTTCTCTTGAAACCACAGATTTCCATGGAAAGGGCCAGTGGGGCTGCTCTAGGTAATAGCCTTCTATAACTTCCTCTACATTTTTACTAATGGATAATTTCATCTCATATCCCTAGAAAATTTTGTCAAAGTATATAGGAATATTTGATTTGTTTATCAGCAAATTGTCCTTATAGTATTGAAATTCCATAAAACTTAGATTTTTCCCTTACTAGTTTAATTCATTAGACAATAAATGAAATCTTTCAAGTGTGAGTTTTTTTTTTAATTTGTCATATGCTATGGGATTTTTTTACTACTCCACAGCAGAGCAAATTAAAGATGAAAACTATAGATTTTATTATACTTCCCTGAAGTTGTAAAAAAATCAAACTTCTCTAAAATTACTAGAAAATGACTTCAATTGTTTTAAGAGACCCAAATCTACGCTCACTTTACTTTTTTTTTCTTTAATTAAGTTTATTGGTACATTTTAGGTATATATAATGTCACATTCATCATAGGGAAATTGTACCTGTACATAATATAACTTGATTCTCCTTTTTTTCCCCATTCCCTTCCCCTCCGTTCAACCCCTCTTCCCCTCATTCTTTACAAAAGCTTTGTTTCCATTTTTTCCTTTTCTCATCATTTTTTTCTTTTCCCTTCCTTCCCTTCCCCCTCACCTCTTCCTAGTTTCCCTTCCCATTTGAACATTTTTTTCCTATTTCACAATATCTATTATACATTTTGGTCTCTATTTACACTTTCAGTTTCTCATACCAGAGAAACAATACAGTATTTGCACGTGTGTCCAATTTATTTCACTTAAGAGTATGGCCTCAAAATGTATCCATTTAGCTAGAAATGTCTCCAGCTTATCCTTCTTTATGGCAGAGTAGTACTTTTCCATTCGACCCAGGTATTCCTCTTCTTGGTATCTTCCTGAAAGAATTAAAAACATCATACCACAGCAATATACGCGCACTCATGTTTATAGCGACACAGTTTGTAATAGCTAAATCTTGGAAACAGCCCAAATGCCCATCAACTGACAAATGGATAAAGAAGATACTTTTTTTTATACAATGGTGTACTTTATTTAATAAAAAAACCCTCACCCTTAACTTTAAGTATTAGAGTAGATTTTGTGGGAATTTGCTCTTGAGGTCACTCTGTAAAATGCTTCCACATGCTTTTTGTATTGTCACATCTGAGGAAGGTCCCACAGCTATTTCATTTACAATCAGTGTGAGCTTGTGAGAGTTTAGGGCACACCAGGGAAGGGCCAGCTGAACTGAACACCGAGTGATAACTTCGAAGATGTCCCTGATTGGTCAGAGCAGGTTGGCAGCTGTAAGACACAGAACTCAAGGGTTATGTCCCTTGAGTGAGTCACATCCTTCGTGACTGTAGGACAGACTCATACAGGGGTTTCTCAGTTATGTCCCCCATTTCTCGGTACCATCACTACTAGCAGAATTTAAAAGTGATTTCTCAGATATGGTGGCATCATAACCGACACTACAATTCATTCATATAACATTGCTGACATTTTGAAACATAAGATTTTAAGACTTTTATCTTTCAGAATTTTTTTAAATCAACCTATATATAATATTTTTTACTATTGCATAGTCCAAGTGATTGATATGTTGTCATTTACTTTGAATAGATTTATTGAATGGCCCTGGGTCAGAGCAACTGCAGAGACTGATTTCCCAAGACTTTTCCTTTTCACCGTTTGTCACTCTGTTATTACAATTCCTGTTGATGAATATAATTCTCAGTCTTTTCATTTTGCATCCAAGTTTACAGGTAAATATATGTCCTACATCATTTCTCTCATTCCTTGAAAATAGGACAGTGCATCAAAACAATCATAGTTATGTTTTAGTAATTGAGAAATAACATAACCCAAGGTCCATGACATATGAACTATCTCATACCGATGAAAATGCAGTCTTCAGAACAAAATTATCTCAGGTAAAAAGGCCAAAACTCAAGAGCACACATTCCACTGAACATAGTAAGCTACGGGCAGGAAAGAGATGTATTTCACTCAAAAATCTAAACTTCTATGGGGCTGGTGAGATGGCTCAGCGGCATAAGCATCTGCCTGGCAAGCACAAGGTCCTGAGTTTGACTCCCAGTACCCACAGATGAAAAAAGGGCTGATGATATCGCTCAGCAGCACAAGCACCTGCTAGCAAGTGCAAGGTCCTGAGGTCGACTCCCAGTACCCACATAAAAAAAAAAAAAATCTAAACTTCTTAAACATATTCTTGCTGTGTGTCTTAAGAGTTGGATATATATATATATATATATATATATATATATATATGTATATATATATATATATATATATGTTATATAGTATAATTTGAATATGAATTAAATTCATTCACGAAATTTTAGTGAACTCCAATACTGTTTTTAAACACAGCCTACTAATATTCAATTTCTGGATTTATTAACAGATCTCTTACTTTCAGCAAGAAATATTTGTAAAATATTTTTTTCAAAGTATTACTGATACAAACATGGGTACACATATATCACTGTGTTGTGATTTTTTTTAATTCTTCCTGAAAGATACCTTAATCTTGGAAATAATATAAATGCCAGTCAACTGAGGAATGGATAAAAAGAAAATGCTCTTTTTATACGATGAAGTACTACTCAGCCATCAAGAAGGATAAACTGGAGACTTTCATAGGTAAATGGATGCAACTTGAGATATTACTCAAAAGTGAAATAAATCAGACTCACACGTGTCAATATCATGTTGTCTCCCTGGTGTGAAAAACTGAAAGAGTAAATAAGATCCAAATATACAATAGATATTGCGAGATGGGAAGAAATTGTTCCAAAGGAAAGAGGAACTAGGGTGGGAGAAAGGGGAAAGGAAGGAAGGGAAAGGTTAAAAAAACACAAGATAGTTATACTGCTAGTTTCTCTTCATTAAAAAGAAAGGTTTGTGCTAATTTTGCTTGAAGAATATTTTATGCCCATATCTTGTACTCTGAGTAATTACTTTGAAGATAACAATCCACAATATATTAACTATTGTTATTATATTATTTTGTTTTGAAATTGTGTTTTACTTTTTTTCCATAAAATAAAAAAAATAAAGTATTACTGATAGTTCATAGGGATTAGTTCTTCTTATTTTAATTTATATTTCCAAAGCCAGGTAAAAATATATAGACTTAACAGCTATTCCTATAGAGCAAGTTTATAAATCAAGCACAGTAAATATTATTTAGTATTTAGCTTTAATAAGAACATTACATACTACATGTAGAGGGCTCAAAAATGAGTTCATAGTCAAATCTATGAAAAGTCTTTGTTGATTAACCCCCTCCCAGCTACAGTGCTATGGCATATTTATTTAACATTAGTATTCTGACAATCAAACTAAAATCAAATGAAAGATTTTTTTTTTTTTTTTTTTGTGGGTACCGGGGGGTCGACCTCAGGACCTCGCGCGCCAGCAGGCGCCCGTGCCACTGAGCGATATCACCGGCCCCCTTTTCGTATGTGGGTTCCAGGAGTCGAACTCGGGCCCTCACGCTTGCCGGGCAGGCGCTTAAGCCTCTGAGCCATCTCATCGGCCCAAATGAAAGATTTTTAACTAAGTACCTAACCGTATAAGTTCACACTAAGACTCAAATGTAATAGTCCTTATTTCCTTGCTTTACTTCCCTTGGGGAAAAAGGTTCAGATTCAATTAACATATTAAGTGTCTGCTACATACCAGGCATTAGTTTACACACTTTCACACCTGTAATCTCATTTAATTTTTAAATGTCAACAAACAAATACAAAATATTTCTCCGTGGCATGAATAAGAGAAATTGTTGAGACTTTTTGAAACCACTGATTGCCTGGTTTGAGTTACACAAAATGTGAGTGTACATTTTTTCATGGATTGTGTTCTTAGAAAGATTTTGGCCTGGTTATTACAGTCGCCAAATTTCCTGAAACAAAGTGAATTTGCTTCACATCTGTTCTGTGTCCGCAGTACTTTACATTATCTTGATATAATGGACATTTGTTTTGGTTACTCTCAGCCGATAGCCCTGAAGTCTGCTTAGTATTGTTTCACGTTTACCCTAGATGTTTCTGTGATTTCTCTAGGGACAGTAAAAAAAGGTATGCACGCTATTAACAGCGTTGTGTCTACTTTGATCTTTATCTCTGTACTTCTGAGCCTTAAACACTTTCATGTTCTCACGCCTGGGATTTGTAGCCATCTTTTCAACTATGTCACTGGAATACTTTTCTATAGCCTTTACCTCAAGGACGCTAGAAGAAACTGGGAGGTAAGGAGGAAGCAGCAAATTTATACAGTCGAAAAGCCTGTCATGCTAATTTTTCTCCATAGCAGTGCTGTTTGGGCAAGTCAAAACAAAACGAGCTACTACACCCTGCTCCTCAGCATCTCAGGGATTTTGCTTATCATTTGCTGCCCCTCACTCTTGATTCACTTCTCTTACCCTACACATTATTTATTACTGTAGAAACATTAATACTAACATTGCACACCTTAAATGAAACTTTGATCTAGTCACTACACAATTCCATTTTTTCCTTCTCTCATTTGTAATCATATTTCATGAAGAGTATATTAGTAAGTCCTGTGTCTATTTTCTCACTACCTATTCAAGCTTCAGGTCATTCCAATTTGGCTTTTGGTTCCAGCCCACCTTGTTGAAAAATAAAAACTGTCCTTGTTAATGGCTTCCACTTTTCCCAATCTCATTAAAGACTTTTACTCAAGCTACTCACATTTGCACCAGCACTTGATATATTGCAGTATTTTCCCTCAAAATAATCTGCTGTACCTTCCCTGAGTCTCTATGCCTGTACAGCTCTTGCTTCTGTGCATTTCTGGCATCTCTTTATTTACCTGCTCTGTAAAAGCTGGAAGTTAGCAAGTGTCAGATCCCAGAGTTATCTCTCTATGTTCTGCCTTTGGTTATTTTATCTATTTGAAGACCTGTAATGTCATCTATATGGTTAAAGCCACTTTTTCATCCAAAAGAGAAATGCTAGTCAGAAATTTAGAAAGATAGAATGAGAAAAGGATCATGTAGGACCATTCTACTTGATCTCATTTTGGAAAAAAATCAATAAAGCAATATTATTCTATTTTGTCTTACTAATAAGTGAATATACTCATTTAAACATGTATTATGAGTTTCTGAGTCTTCCTCATTCCCTAATTTCTCGATATTTATTGAGGTACTGAGTGTGCTATTAATGCTACTACACAGAACAATGTTTGTTGACGCAGAATTACGTAAACTGTTATATGACACATGAGATTCTATCTAAGATACAGAATATACCTACTAGAAGCCTAAGAAACACATACATAAACTAAATATCACGGTAGACAATACTCTACTTGCTAATAAATAAATTTGTAACAGTTGGTACTGTATTCAGAGGAAGAAATCATAAATATCACCTAGAGAAATCTAAGAAACTAGATGTAGTTTCCCTTCCTATCCCAAGATTATCAGTTTAATAATTCAGAGGAATTTCAGTATAGTTCTGCCATATAGTTCTCAAATATGATTAACTTTTGCCCTTAAGAATTCCACTTAAGACAATTTTCCTAGAGAAATAATTAAAATTATGCCTATGATTTAATTGAGATCATAATTCATAACAAAATTCCATCTACATATTTATGCACTACTAAAAAAGTAAAGCAATTTGATATATTTTTATGGTAAGATACTTAACACCATTTTGAAGAGAAGTTTGCACATACATATCCTAGTTATATAAAATCAAACTCTATATTTACAAAAATAAAATCTGTAAATATAAAATAGGTATATCTGGATGGTGGATTTTTGATATTATTTCTGTATGTTTTTCTATACCAAAATATTTTCAATATATACTACATTAGTAATTAGAAAGTTTAATTACATATATAAAAGACTCATCAGGGCCAGTGAGATGGCTCAGTGGCATAAGCGCCTGCCTGGCAAGCGCAAGGGCCTGAGTTCGACTCCTGGAACCCACATACAAAAAAGGGGCTGGTGGTATCGCTCAGCGGCATGGGAGCCTGGTGGCGTGCGAGGTCCTGAGGTCGACCCCCGGTACCCACAAAAAAAAAAAAGACTCATCAAACCCCTCCAAATTTAATTTAAGAAAATTAGTGGTGGTGTTTCCTCCAATTCAGACACTGCTGCTAACAGCTACACATAGATACCTTTGACCTAGTGGTTTTAATCTATTTCTTTAATATATGTAATGATTCATCTTATAGATTCTTAAAAAGTAAAAGTTAAGCCCAATACTTTTGCTTTATTTCACACCCACATGCAAACATGACCACAGTGATTATTACAGTAACGACTGTAAATGTGGGAATGTTACACTGTTAACATTCACTGTATTTCATCACACGGGGTTCTTAATGAAAGATCCACTGGCTCTTAGCTTTGCTGATGATTACCGTCACCATCACAAGCATTTGAGCATGAACTATGCATTGAGCTCAGTGACAGAGCTTAGTTCTAATAACAGCCCATGATAGTATTGCTCATATTACCCAAACAAAGCAATAACATTAGATTTATGGAGTAAATCTCCCTAGGGTACATTGCTAACTAGTTGTACAGCTAGGAACCAAAGCAGGTCTGTGCAATTTCAATGTCTATCAATGCTATTTTTTTCCAGGCTATGGGAAACAGATTAGTACAGATTTGTAGATGATTCAGCAGAAGGCCTCCCCCTCCTCTGTGTCTAGTTCTTAGCTTTTTTTGTCAGTCTCCAAGTTTACTTTTTGTTCCACGAAACATTATTAAAAGGTTATGCAACTAGTGGCTTAAAAAAATGGTCAAAGCCATCAGCATCAGTGAGAGTACAATTAAAGTGTTTATAACAAATGTAAATCAAGTTAAACACGGATTAGCTTGGAATTTTAAATTTACATAAGTTTGAATTTGTAAGCAGGTTAAATGTGACTCTGATGGAAAGACTTCCCCTGAAAACTCTTCATTTCTCCTAGTCTTTAAATTGAGCTTGGTGATTTGTCACTTAATATGCCTACGTGAAGAAGTAAGATGTCTTGGAGTGACAAGGGAACAGTTATTGGAATGGTGGAAAGACATAGTTGGACATGAAGTTGTGATCATTTTAATGCTGACATTTTGATTCTCTGAGGCCCATAAAATGATTTGACTGCTTAAGTTGCAGACAGACTATTGTCTTAAGTAATTGTATTGGTCTTTGTCAATAATTTCTATCTCATTATCAGAACCAAGGAATGGTAGTATCTTAGAAATGCAGGTAGACAGTTTTGGCAACTGAGTTTTTATTCTTTAACAATGGAAAATTGAGAAATATATTCCAAAGCAGTTAAATAACTTGCTCACATTTTCACATCTAGTAAGACTAGATTTGTCCACAAGCAGAACAGTATCCTTTTCACTAAATTTCAAGGTTATGAATTTAAACATGAATACTGATTTATTTGTGTAATGTATAAGTAGTGCTTCTTTGTATAAATTATTTGTTAGTGCTAAGAAATTATCCTAACTTGACAAATTTAAGATTTTAGGGCTGGAGAGATGGCTCAGCGGTGTAAGCGCCTGCCTGGCAAGCGCGAGGGCCCGAGTTCGACTCCCAGAACCCACATACGAAAAAAGGGCCGGTGATATCGCTCAGCGGCATGGGCGCCTGCTGGCGCGTGAGGTCCTGAGGTTGACCCCCCGGTACCCACAAAAAAAAAAATAAATAAATAAAATAAAACACATTGCAACAAAAAGAATGAAATATTTCAAAAAAAAAAAAAAAAAGATTTTATAGCCAGCTAGATGATATCAAAGCACTACAATGTAAAACTTCTACAATCGCTGCTACAATTAAACCACATCAATATGGGTTACGAATATTAACATGAATGTTCTTCTTTTGCATTCATATGTCATATAGAATTTACATGTACAAGTAATTCTTGTTATGGGCTTGTCAGTTCTACTGCTATGAAATTAGTTAATCCTAAGAAATAATGGTAAGATATGAAAATAGCCTAATGTGTGTACCTTTGAAACCAAAAAAATGAGAACATTAAAGGGTGCTTCAAGTTATCTAATTAGAGAAACAGAAATGACTTCATTTTAGAACCAGATGAAAAATATAACACAAAAGTTTAGCCATCTGTATATGAATGGTCAGTGAAGAGCCACTCAAACAAAGCTATGAGACATACCATAGGGACGTTATGAGGCCAACTATTTCCTGAAAACTTGTCTTGCAAAAGTAGTCACTGCGTACAATATTTCTCTGCATACTAAAGTATTACTCTGGCACATTCGAATATAGACAAAGAGCCTGTTGTTATTACAAATCCCCTTCCCCCTTCATGTTATTTGATACCTCGTGGCTACAAGGGATTGAAAGATGTCTGGGTGTTGAAGCAAAGAAATGGCAAGAGGCTGTTAGAATGTTTGTAGTCACACTCTTGGGTGGGAAAGTTAGTAAACTGAGTGGTTTTCGCAGTTTTATGTAGATGAGGATCTGTGGTGTGCTCATTTTTCCAAAGTCCCTTTCCCACAGCCTAATCCAGATCTTGCTGTTAGGTATAGGCATGAATTTCCCTGAATTCTGAGTCCAGTATTCAGCTGGAATCTCATTGGTGGATTTTAAATAGAGTTACTTTTTGTTGTATGTAAAGTAGAGCTGTGGAATAGCATGTTAATCTTGGAGGTGCTTGGACTAAAATAAGAGGCCAAGGCTTAAAGGTACTCAAGTGGCATAAAAGAAGGACACCCGGGGGGAAGTTGTGTACAGATATGGAAATGAACTATCTCTTCCATCCCTGTTGGTGAATGCTAATTCCTTTCATCAAGCAGTAAATTATGCCTCGTCCCTCAAACCTGTGATTTATTTTGATCAATAGGATGTGCCAGAAGGGATATTATAGAACTTTTGAGCAGATTTTAAAATATCTTGTGGATTTTTCTCTTCCTTTCTTGAAAACCATTTGGCACTTGAAGAAGCCTATTTCTGGAGGATGAGAGCCTGTAAAGGGAAAACTTGGCTCAGATGACCTCGTCACCACCATCTCAAGTCAGGTTACAGACATGGGAGTCCGACCGTCATGGACCTCCTAGCAGATTCCGTATAAAGAAACAACTTCCTAGCTGAACTCAGCCAAACTTCAAAATCATGAAAAGCAATGAATTATCGTTGTTTTCAGCTGCCAAAGAGTAGGTGTAGCTTGTATACAATGATTGCTAAGTGAAATAGTTTCCTACTACAGATGGCACAGCACATAAGCTAACTTCAACCCTATTACTCTCAGCAAGAATCTGATGATGTTGTAAACGACTTCTCTGCTGCAAGCTACACCTCTGGATAACGCCTTATCTCAACTCGTTCCGAGGCACCATTCTCCCCGGTTCTCTACTAATCTCATTTCCTTTATATCACCATTTGTTGAGCCCTTTTCTTACTTCACCATTAAATGTGGATGGTTTGAAGGTCTGATTATTGTTTCCTTTCCTTTTTTATGATATAACTCTCTCCTGCATCTACTTATAATCCACGCCTTCATTAATCATCTATTTTCTACATCTCCAAAATTTCTTACTCAAGCCAGATTCCTATTTTGTCATTTAGAATCTCATCTTCTGCTGTGCGCCGGAAAACAGTTTAAATGTCTAAGTATTTCACACTTGGTCTTAAACTAAGCTCCTAACTTTCACCAGAATATTGTGTGCTTTCTTGGTTACAAATAAAATAATTTAAAATTTATTTATAAAGAAATAATTTTTTAAAAGATTATTCTTCACCTACCTCTTTACTTTCTCCATAGCCATTATGCTTGGCTGCATATCTAAAAATGATCTTCTACTGCCTCTTTCACAGGCACCCGCCACTGTGCTTTTCACAATTCTGACTGGTACATGTCTATAAGATACATCCTTTCCTTTTTTCCTATTTAATCTAAGGCTTTCAGGGCTGGTGAGATGGCTCAGTGGCATAAGCACCTGCCTGGCAAGAGTGAGGTCCTGAGTTCAACCCCCGGTACTCACAAAAAAAAAAATCTAAGGTTTTCAATATTTGATACCTGAACTAAATAAATCATCTCCTCAATGTTTTCTTGTTTTTATTGCTTACTTCAGTTTAAAAGGTTTTTGTAAAATGAATATGTAATCATGAAAATCCTGCGTAACATCACTAAGTGTCTCCCCTCAACTGTAGCAGAACTTCCCGTCTGCTGTGCCAGACGGAATGACACTGTGCGTGCTGGTGAGTCTGTAAATCACCAACAGCCTGCTTTCCATGAGGAAATATGTGAACACACACATATATGTACACATATGTGTACACGTATATAACTATGCATGTTTAGCATATGTTACTGACACAAAGAATGAACAGCATATAATTTATAGTAACTAAATATGAATTTTTTTATAATTCCATGTAACCAAACGATTCTAACAGACTGCTTGTTTTGATTTTTGCTGAATGGTTTTATCTGGAACATAGTTCCTGAAATTTGAGCTATCAGCTCTCTTTAGCTGGTGTGATTACCTGGCTCCAGCACTAAACCCAGTGACCTAAGACTTTGATTCACTTCACCATAGAGAAAGCTAATGGGGCTCAGGCCTAACTGACAGCTGAGCTCTTGGCTCTCATCCTCGTATGGGGAACTCTTGCTAATTTTTTCCTTTGTGAATCAAACTTCTGTGGAACGATCCCTTGCCCAGACAGAGATGAGCTCTTTGTTCCTTATGCTCCACTCTTACCACTTAGTTTTCTCCACATTCCGCAACAGCTATCACAAGTACTGTTTTGTTATTAGTACTGTCTGTAATTTACATTCCTTATGTAAAGTTGGTACATGTACATAACATATCTTAATTTCTTTTTTCATCCCTTTTCCCTTCCCTCCCTTCCCCCTCCCTTCATCTCTTGATCCCTTTCTGCTTTGAGAAAGATCTATCTCCCTACTTCCTATCAACTATGTTTTATTTTACTCTTTATTTATAATTTGGGCCTCTCATATAAGAGAAGCTATGCAATATTTATACTTGTGTGCCTGCTTTATTTCACTTAACATTATGGTCTCAAGGTAGATCCATTTTCCTACAAATAACTCAAGTTTATCTTTCTTTATGGCAATATTTATCATTTTCCTTCTATCATTATTTAAGAGACCATAGGGAAAAAAAAAAGCTATACAAAATGACTGGGTTTTTAGGGCTGATGGAAGGCTGGAAATTAAAAGTTGCCACCAGAATGCAGTGCTCTCAGCCATCCTGAGCAAACTGACTTTCATTGACATCATCTAGTGGAAAAAAAAAAACCCAAAGTGTGTCACTTTCATCAGGGTTAGTAAGATAGCACTGAAGAATAACAGAAAGCAGCCTGTCAGCACTTTCCTTAGTAAAGGATCAGCAAGCTTTTTTAAGATCAAAAGTACTTCAAAAGCTTCTCCTTCAGTGAATTTGGCAAGATATTTCAGTATATGCTTTCTTGGAAACTGTAAAGTAATGAGACAAGCCAGTGATTACAAAATCAGTATGAACTTCAGTGATACAGGAGGCTCACGAAACAAGAAGAATTTATATGCTTCTGATTAGCATTTCCTTAACACATGCAGCTTCGCAGAATCAACTAGCAATATTATCACCACTTCTGAAAAAGAAGATAAACACCCATAGGAATCAACTGGGGAGCACTCGTGACCTTCTAAACATTACTAAAAATACACTTTGATATTAGAAGCAAAGCAGTAAAGATTGAGACCTTTCTGCTTTTCCTCTCTCAAGGAACTTTGTAGCTTATTGTGGAATGTGCCCCATGATAAAGAACACACTACATCCCTCACTTCTTAGGCTCTTTGGCAAAACATAAAAACAAGTAAGGCTGATAACAGAGGTCCGAAATGAAGCCAGTCTCTAATCAACATAGCTACACTACTCTCAAACCTACTCTGCTGGGTTGGACAAAAGTTGGCAAAAGAGCTTAGCACACCAAGGTCCTGCATGCCCATGGGGTGTCCTTGCCAGAAAGGCAAAAGTGTCTCCGTCAAGAGTAATTTTAAAATCTGCATTCTGCCCACACTGAAGCCAGATAGTCACAGAAAAGGCGGTTTGGAATGACCACTTTCTTTTCACGTGTGAATTGCTGAAGTTGTCAGGTAATCATAAAAATACCGCTCTAATCTATGCTGATTGTCAAAAATTTTGTGATACCACTAAGTCCAATTACTTAGGGCAAATGAAGAAATTTGTCAACTGGTTGAATATTTTTGTTGTTTCTGAACTTTTTAAAAAATCTTATATCTGATATCCATATTTATACGTAAATCCAGAAATGTATTGAGGATGGAAATGGTGGAGCAAAGTTTGAGTGTAAACACGCATAATTCTTGGTGTTACAGCATTAAATCAAGGGATACTTTATGCATTGTTCATTAACTTTCCACAAGTTTATCATGCTAATGGTATCAGGCACAAGTTGACAACGGCATCTTTAAGTACAAGAGATTAGCCAAAGGAGTGCAACTCATTTCATTGTGTGCTGATATAGAGATACTTGAAATACTTGGACATCAATATTCATGTCTACAAATATTCAGACATTCACTGAAATGCCAAAAAATAGGAGGTTTCTTACTCTTTTCTACTCATACTCTTTACTGGTATAATGTTGTTCATCTCTTTTGAGGAGCAAATACTTACGACCACAGACCAGGAAATATTTTAAGCCCTGTTGGTACTCGTGGAACAAGACAAGCAGTGTCCTTGCAACCAATGAACTACAGTTTAGGTCAAGAAGACAGAAACACACGAATAGAAAGTAACCACACAAATAAGTATGATTGCGACTGACTGTGAATCTTGTCATGAAGGAAATACAGTGTGATGTGGAAGAGAATAATTAGGTGATTACTACAACCAAATAATCTCTTAGTGGCATGTTCCAATAGCTGTAGTGTCGACAGAGAGCACATATTAGGCTTTCTAAATGGGGAGGCGAAGGGGCTTTTCTGACTGATGTTGCAGATACCATGGAAAAAGAAAAGAGCATTAACAACTGATAACCTTTCCCGGAATCCTTAGTATTTGTCAGGAACTTTTATTTCTTTATGGACAGTCACTAAATGAATTTTGTTTCTATTTCAGAAAACTAAACTTCTCTGTCATGATGAATACTACAGTATTGCAACTACAAACTTTTGAACCACTGGGCTTTCCAGGAACATTAAGAAATGTGATCCGATAGAACTAAAAGCCAAGTGCCCCGTGCCAGTCCTGGAACTCCTGCCTAGCAGGTGTCCAGCCACAGGGCATGCTTTGCAGTCTTTAAAATGAGAACATTGCAATCACCACCTTTTCCTCTATGTTTAAGAGGTGAAAAAGACGGTGAATATAGATTCCATATATACTATACTATACTATACTATACTATACTATACTATACTATACTATACTATTTAACAATCTAACATACAATCATGCTGTTGTAAGTAGAAGCCAGACTGGACTACATAGTAAGACCTTATCTCAAACAAAAATCAAAACAAAAATAATAACTCAACCATTTTAATTTTGTTTTTGACCACGATTAGCAGACCATATCTTTTGCTAGTGCCCATAAAAAAGGGTAAAGCCAAAAAAAAAAAAAAGTCATTTAATCTATTTGGTTTGTTCTCCCTAGTTCCTTTTGAACTCCATTCTTCCCTTAAAAAAAAAAAAAAAAAACACTGAATCATTAAACTATCACTAAAACAGGGACAGCTGTACTGTCTACATAGCATTTTAGATTTTATACATGCTATCTAAATCAAATCAGGCACCAAAAGAAGTTTCCCAGTGTTTATTCTCCTTGTGAAAACGTTCTTTAACAAATAGCAAACTGAAATAAGAGACACAATTGTAAACATTCTTTTAAAATTTTCTTAATCTGGCTACCCAAAAACTTGTACACCAATGGCCATAGCAGCATTATGCATAGTCGTCAAAGAGTGTTTATAACACGAATGTCCACCAAATGATGAGTGACTCCACAAAATGTGGTTTAATGAAATACTTGGCAATAAAAAGAAGTGAAGTAATATTATGTATTCTACTACGGAGAGTGAAAGAACCAGTCAAAGGATACCACATATTGATGGTTCACTTATATGAGTGGTTTAGAATATTCCTCAAATATAAATAAAAAGCAAAACAAAAGATAATAGAAAATAAAGAGTTAGGTCTTTTGCAAAAGGATAGGGGACCAAGAGTGGAGGGTTGGGAGAGGGAGAGGATGGGAAAAGGAAAAAATTAAGAATTGAGATCTGTTATGTCCATGTACCAACTCCCTGTGAGGAATGTCATCATTATGTACTGCAAACATGTACTGGTAAAAAATACAAATTGAAAAACAAAAAAACAGATTGGCTGTTACTAGGGCCTGGGAGGAGAATGGAGTGAGTATGAGAAGTAATTGCTGTTGAGTGTGGGGTAGCATCTTGGGGTAATAAAATAGTAAATGTTCTACAATTACATTGTGTTAATATTTACATGCCCCTGTTAATATACTGAACTCAAGAAGTCTTACTATTTAAATCATCAAATTTCAAAGTACATGAATTATATCTCAATGAAGCTAAGAAAAATCCACTTCCCAAATGGACATTTCTCTACTGGATTGCCAAAGTGAAGGGCATATCTTTTATATGCTGCAATTTAATCCTTAGAAACTGAGAAATTAGAAACAAAAAAATACAATTAATTTTGAAATTGCAGAGAGTTTAAAGGAACCTTAGAATTCATTGTATAACAGCCAAAATCCGATGTCCTGGAGCCAGATTACCTAGGTTTGAATCTTAGTTCTACTAGTTAAAAATGTGTAATCTTAGATAACTTTATTTATGTTCTTGAATCTTTGGATTTCTAATTTATAAAAGGGAATATGACAGTATGCAGTACACAGGCAAATTAATTACTATTTTGTATGGTTCTAGCTAATATGATATAATTCAAATAATTGAGTGATTATGATTATGCGGTATAGTTGGAACCCTTCATGTAGTATTGTTAGAATTATGTGTTAAGGGGCCGGTGAGATGGCTCAGCGGCTTAAGCGCCTGCCCGGCAAGTGCGAGGGCCTGAGTTCGACTTCCGGAACCCACATACGAAAAAAGGGCCGGTGATATTGCTCAGCGGCACGGGCGCCTGCTGGCGCGCGAGGTCCTGAGGTCGACCACCCGGTACCCACAAAAAAAAAAAAAAAAGAAAGAATTATGTGTTAAGAAATTAGGTAAAATTGCAGATAATCGCATAGTTAAATAAAATATTTTATAGTGTACTATTTTCAATTATAAGCTATCACAATCCTTTTCTCTGTATTACAAGAACAAAATTGTTCCCTTAAAGAATTGCTTTGTTTTATTCTTGCTCTGAAATGTGTCTCACTTTAAATTAATTTAAAGAATTTACTCTTTGTATGTTTGTTTCTTGTGAAAGCGGTATTTGGATGAAAGGAAAATGATCCACATGATTATCTGAACTGATAGAAATTAAATTTTGTATTTAATTCACTTAAATTCTACAAGCTAAAATAAAAAAAGCTATCCTAAAAATATTTTCTTTGAAGACATGTGATACTGACTTTTAACTTTTTTTCTGACCTTCAATTTTTTAAGGACATTTCTTAAATTAGCCATTTTCTATAACAATCTTTAATAGACGTGATATAAAGGAATTCTAGATGAAATGCTAGACTTTCTAAATATTCTATGAAGTATAAATACTCCACACTCAAACATAAAACAATTCAATATTTAAATAAAATACTTTCTGCTGATTTTATTTATTTTGTACATTTGATTCCCAGGTAAGGTTGATTAATTTAGTAAAGTAGTCATTAAATTACACTATACTTGGTGTGCTGACTTGGGGGACAGAGAACAAGAATGAGAAAAAAAGCAGAAAGACAAAGGAGATAATGATGCCAAAGTAATGATACTCTTATTAGCAGTTTCAAAAAGGGTAAGATTATTTCATCTTTTTATGAATCCATCTTTTCTCATGAAGCAGGAAAACAACAGTGGTCTATGAATTAGAATGTAAGTTTATAGCCTAAAAGCAATTTATTTATTATTTTAAATACCGGAGTTATCTAGTAATGTAAACTAAAATCATTTTGAAATAACAAACTTCCTATGTGGAAATAAAAGGAAGGGATGAGAGCAAAATACAAACTTTGACATTTGGCTACATTTATAATCTGGACATATTTGGTGAGCATTTTGATAACGTTGCCTTCAAGTATAAACAAATGGCAAGGATATTTTCAACACTTGCATTTCTTAAATTAAACTTTATCATTATATCTAATCAATTGCATCCCTAATTTATATATCACGTGCCAAGAAGAAAATATTTGATTAATGCAAGAAACAATAATAGTTCCAGTTAACAGAATTCTAAAATATGAAGCTTAATTAAATATAGAGCAAATAAAGGATAGTCGAGCCAGTATTTTTTAGCATCTGAGTATATATTTTATTTGTTCATTTTCTTTATGCCTCTGCTTGACAAATGTTCTACAAACCCTTTCTTTTCTAAAACGAGAACTTAACTGAAACAAACACTCCTTTTTATTTCAGTTACACTTATTAAAATATATTCAATAAGTGTATCAGATTAGCACTGTTTTAAATACAAGAATTTAAAACTATCATCACTGCTGTTTAAAAGCCCCTATGCAGTGGAAAATATAACATATAATAAATAATGAGTTGAAACTATCTTTATTTCATGCCATAATGAAAGTGTCTGGAGATCTCTAAGAAGATATCAGGGAAGGACAGGTGATTATCATATTACAGAACCTTGTCAAACTACTTTTTAGGAGAGAGTAGCTAACCTAGCCTTTAATAAATGGTAATGTTGGACAAGAAGCTATGGGCAATGGGTAGGTGACAAGAAAAAATAAGATGTATTATGTGTATGTACAAACTCCCCACAATAAATGTAATCATTATATACTGCAAACACATACTAATAAAAAAGAGCAGAGCACATTCTTAAAACAGTAACAAAAAATATTGATTTGCATAGGACTCTTTATTCTTCCACAATTCAAGTTTTCTGTTTTTAGAAACTGTAACTTAGCAAGCCAATCGACCATATGATATTTTGCCACACCACTCTGTTCTCATAGACAATTTCCTAAGATTATCATCAGATGCTAGGTATACTGAGTAAGTCAAGAATGCGTGGCAGTAGCTGGATTCATCTTGCTGTATAAAATAACGTGGAAAAATATACACAATCTCTATGTCAAATAGTATTCCTTGGTGCCTTTTAAATATGGGTGTGATAATTCTTTACTATATTGCAGTAATGCTCTACAGCGAACTAAATTGAGAGAATTCTTACTATAAAAGTATTCAGGTTATTATGTGAGTGTATCTTGCAAAAATTAAGCGCATTTCAAAATAGGATGTTTGTACAACTCTCCAACAGGAGTATTAATCACTGGGCTATGCTTCATGCCAATGTAGAAAAACACCACCAAGTATCATGAAAAATTTCAGAGTCACAGGAATTGTGGGACAGCCTAGTTTTTCAAGATCTAAAATAACTCTACCACTTCTCTCCTCTGAATAAGAAACCTACCAATGTTTGTTTCATTAATCTTCTTCAGATACTTTTTCTCTCTCTTGACAGTTTGCATCTTCATCTTTTGCTTACTTTCCTTCTGCCAAATCACTAATTCTTTCTGCCCTCAGAAGGTCTTTTGGCTTGCACTTATGCATTGATTCTGCCCATTCCTGTTCATTGGTATTTCATTGTCTCTTTTTTCCTCTTTACTTTCTATTCCTACTATAAGCAAATTACCTCTAGCTTTTTATTCATAATTCAGATAGCCAATGAAGTGTCTAATTCTTACACAGATTTTTCTAGGCTATTGATTTTTTTTTTTTTAATATGGGTACCGGGAATCGACCTCAGGACCTCACGCTTGCCGGGCAAGCACTTGTGCCACTGAGCGATATCACCGGCCCTCTTTTTCCTTTATGTGGGTTACGGGAGTCGAACTCAGGACCTCGCGCTTGCTGGGCAGGCGCTTATGCTGCTGAGCCATCTCACTGGCCCCCTTTTATTTATTTATTTATTTTTTTGAGACAGGGTCTCATTACGTAGATCAGGCTGGCCTTGAACTCAGTATGTAGCCCAGACTGGCCTCGAACTCCTGGCAATCTTCCTGCCTCAGCCTCTCGAGTGCTGGGATTACAGGTGTGCGCCCCATGCCTGGTTCAGGCTATTGATTGTCAGGCAAATTCTAATGTAGTCGTGTTGAACCAGAGTGATGGCATCCTTTAGCACTGTCATGGCAATTTACACAAAAGGAAACCCAGATGACTGATGAAATGTCCATCTACTTAACAGTATACTGAATTTAGTTGTGAACCTAAATATACCTACAATTTGTAAAACATGCATGAAAATTTTCACATTTTAAGTGTATAAATATCTAGTAGGCAAATAGTACGTAAGACATAGTCAGAAATCATAGGATTTACTAAGCAAATGTAAGTACTTAGTAGCATATTAATGTTAAACATAGAAAATTAATCTCAAGATATATACTATTTATAATACCCATGGATATGAAATACGGTGTGCTTGGTATTGAGAAAGCAGTAAATACGCAGGAAGCATGTGAAGCACTCAGCATTCATGAGTACTGAGTTTGGTGATGCATTGCTGACACTAACTCTGGCCCTAATATCTCTCCTACTCAAGAAATAACAAATAAAACCTGTCTGTCCGACAGGCTGCCTGTTAAGCTACAGCTCTGAGAAGGGATGCTTCTCCTTGTGTCTCTCCAATAAAGGTCTGTGTCATTCGCCAGGGCATCTTTTATTTGGGGGACCTCTTGCTCCAAGCTGTTACCAAGAACCACACGATGTCAGAAAGGCACAAGAGAGAAAGACAGGACATGTGGACGTAGCTCACCCCAGGATTAAGGTAGTGTGGTCCTTTCACTCTACCTGCATACTCTGTGTTTATTATGTTGCTCTATAGCTTTCCCTTTGCTTTTCATCATGTTTTAAATATGATTTAAAAACTTTCATTTGGCCTGTGAGCCTTTATGTTCTGTGACCTCTGGGATCACTTTTGTAATTCTGGACTTGGAGGCTACCATTGCATCAACATAATGTCCCACATGACATCAGAATTGTCTGGACTCATAAAGAAAACATCTTTGGATTAAGTTTGTTGCTTAATGTTAACTAAATGAAATATAATGGAAGAAATAAATAATAGTATTAAAAAAACAGAGGGAAGCCTTAGAAAGATGGAAATTTAATATTCACCTCTTCATATTCTTTTCAGTATGATTTTTCTACTATAACCTGAAGTTGTACTAGAGTTGGAATTGACATTTGAGTTACTGTGTATGATTTTTATATAGTTTGTCTTAGTTATCTATTAATATCATAACAAATTACCACAACTTTAGTGGCTTATAAAAATGTAAGTTTATTTTTTTGGAGTCCAGCTGTGTTGTCCAAAATCAAGGTATTATCAGGGTTGTGATGCTTCCTGGAAGCTCAAAGGGAGAATTTATTTCTTTGTCTTTTCCAGCTCCAAGAAGCTGGCTTCCTGCATTTTTCCAAGCCAACGATGTCCCTGTGTCTGAACTTTCTTCGTTTGTCACATCTCCCTTAGCCAGAAACGGTTCTCTGACTTTATAAATCCAAAAGACTATACTGTGTCCATCCTAATAATCCAAGATAATGTATCTACCTCAGTGTCCATTTAATTTGATCGCATTTGAAAAGTCCTTTTTGCTATGGAAAGCAGCATTTACGTGGGTTCCAGGGCTAACACATGGATATCCACGTGAGGCTATTGTTATTCTTCATGCTTCATCCTCCAGGATCTGACATTTTCTCCACTAAGATTTTGTGATCATTGTTTTGTTAACCATCAGTACATTTTTAAATTCTAAACGGCTGTGACATGTATATCATTGTATTAGAAAGATAATTACTAAAAAACTTATTTGGCAAAAATATTTATAAATATATGTACATATTTTAATAGTTGTATGTTAATGCAACTCTAGCAGGTATTATTAATGTGAAATAAAATATGGGGAAACTATGAGAGTTGTTAGCAAATTTTTCTTCTCCATTAATTGGTAGTGATATCTTCAAGGAATAATTACCAGTTGGGGTCAGTGGAATATGACATGTCTTTACCATAAACTGCAGGCAAGAGAAGACTCTGAGAATTTAAATAGTTTTAGCTGCTAGATTTCTATTTATTAAGAGTAGAGACAGAATTCTAAATGATCAGACTAAACTATGTCTAATCTAGATCAAATTAGATCTAGATTGAAACTAGATCAAATCTCACTAAAACTAGATCAAAACCTCACTAAAAAGCAAATGTGCTTATTATAAAGTTGATGCAATTTTGAATGCTTTTTCTAATATTAGATAATTTATAGAACAATATCTTTTCCATCAACTTTGTATATATTGTGAAAAATAATGGTTTTATAAAGTTCAACAAGTATTTCTAAGTTAGTTTTTATTAGTTTCATAAGTAGGACAGTTCCAATTTTCCCTCCTGATTAGTTACAAATTCAAGCAGAGCTAATTTTAGAAATATTCTGCTGGTGCCTTGCTTTTTCATTGGCATTAGGAAGATAAAACAGGAAGAGAAGTAAAAAATAAGAATAAGAGTTTCCAATCCAAACACTTCTTTTTTATTATTCTTTTAACTTGTGAAAGATGAATTGGACTAGATACCATTTACTTCAGATTAAAAAGGGGCAAAATTATCTTTCTATTTCCTCAGATTTCAAACTACTACTATATTAACTGATCTGATATCTTTCAACCCCAATGAAAAATTCAAAATATGTTGTAAAATATGTATTTTCCCAATTTCTGGCTTGCATCTAAATTTTATCCTTGATGAAAAAATATACTTTTTACATTTACTGCAAAAACTTCTGAATTTTATAAATAAATAGGTATTAGTTCAATTTAAAATTAACATATTATGCCGGGGATATAGCTCAGTGGCACAAGCATCTTCCTGGCAAGCGCAAGGTCCTGAGTTCAGTTCCCGGTACAAAAAAATAAAAAGTAAAAAAATAAAATTAACATATTAAAAACCATATTGGTGTGTTCTCTTAACTGCTAAGCAGTAATACCTGAACTTCTTTGACCTCAGTTTTCTGAGCATATTACATATGTTTCATTCACGATCACAACACCTCCATGAGGAAAGCACTATTATCACTGTTTTAAAAAATACATGGAGAAATTCACTTGCCATAGAGTCATTTGCAGAACCGTGTCTGGTGCATGGTGGAGGTGGGATTTGTGCCACACAGTATGACTCCAGAACCAAACTATGAACTGCTGAACTCTAAAGTAAGGAAAAAAATATTTTAGGGAATTAAAAGATTTATGACTCTACTGATGCTTTCTTCACCCTCCATCAAATGGCTTACTTTGTACAGACTGCTGTCACATACTAGGTTGCCTAGATAATTTCTGCATTTTAATTATTTCCAATACCAAACAAGTAAGTTTACTGGGAAAGATGAAATGTAAATTGGCATCATTTGTTTTTTTCCTTCACCTCTACAGTCTACCTACATATATGAAACTTTAAAGCCAAATTCTCCAGTGGGCTCTGGTGGTCTGTGGAAAGAATCTGTGTCATTCATGAGTTTTCCTTGGAGGCAGCTTTATAAGCCTGTGAATCAGGCATTTTCAAGAATACAGAAATCGAATGAAAATAATTTTGAAAGACTTGTAGAAACAGATTTATATCTGGACTTCAGAATGTAAAAGGCCTTGATAGAAATAACTGATTGAAATAGATAAAATAAAGTCCATTAAGAATTATACAGGGGCCGGTGAGACGGCTCAGCGGCTTAAGCGCCTGCCTTGCAAGCGCGAAGGCCCGAGTTCGACTCCCGGAACCCACATACGAAAAAGGGGCCGGTGATATCGCTCAGCGGCACGGGTGCCTGTTGGCGCGTGAGGTCCTGAGGTCGTCCCCCCGGTATCCACAAAAAAAAAAAAAAAAAAAAAAAAAAAAAAAAAAGAATTATACATTTATGACTGTGCAAGCTTTGGAGTTTATGCAAATTTCTTTGAAAACATGAATGAAAGAAAAGTAGGATGAAACTATTTATGGTCTTTTATTTTCTCTGCGTATTTGTGCTGGGGATTGATCTCAAGGCCTTGCTAGACATGGGCTCTACCACTGAGCTATACATACAGACTTTTATTCTTTTTACATTCATAATTTAAGTTTTATAATGAATATGCTAGTTAGCTGTAAATAAACTCAGTAATGTCTTAAAATGGGTGCCAAGTAAGGAATGGGATCTGGAAGAATTACTAGAACTTTTCTTATAATATTTAATTAATATAGAGACCAACTAAGACCTTTAATGTTCCAATTCTTAGTTCTCATAACTGCATGTGGTAGATAAGATTAATAACTTCATTTCAGAAATGAGGAAATTGAGTGGTAGGAAATTCAGGTCACTTGTTGGAGGACACAACTTAAAAAATGGCAGAATTGTGATTTGAACCTGCATCTAGAGCTTATAAGTTCTACTGCTAATCAGTGTTATGTTTCAAAGACTATTACCTAGAATATGTATTACCATATATTTTTTACCAGGAATACTAGTTGGTGAGTTAGAGAAAAGTCACTTGGCGAGTTAGAGAAAATTGGACTTTGGATTTTAGTGATTTGTGATAAGTCAGAATGTTTCACGTCAAAATGGTACAAATTTCCACAGAAATACAAAAGATCATAAAGACTACTATGAACAATTTTACACCAAAAACTTGAAAAGAAATGAAAGAAAAGAAATGAAAAAATTCCTAGAAGGATACAACCTGCCAGGACTGAATCAGGAAGTATAAGATTTGAATAAACCAGTAACAACTAAGTAGGTTGAATCAATAAAGGAAAATTCCCCAGTAAGGGAAAGCCTAGGACCAGCAGCTTCATAATGGAATTCAATCAACCATTTAAAGAAAAAACAATACCAGTCATTCTCAGATTCCTCCAAAAAATTGAAGAGAATGTATTTCCAAAACTCATTTATAAGACTAGCATTAAAATGATACAAAAACTAGATAAGGGAACTACAAGGAAATGACATGCCAATATTCCAGATGAACATAGATGCAAAACCTTCAACAAATTACTAACGAACTGAGTTCAGCAGCATATTAAAAGAATTATTCACCACAATCAAGTGATATTTATCTCAGAAATGCAAGGATAGTTCAACATATGCAAATCAATAAATGTGATGTACCATATTATCAGAATGAAGAAAAAATATGATATTCTCAATAGATGCGGGACAAAAACATTTTACAAAATTCAAAATCCTTTCATTATATAATCTCTTAACAAATAGGACAGAAGGAATATGCCTCAACACATTAAAAGCCATGTACATGTAAAAATCCCACAGCTAATGTACTCAATAGCAAAAAAAAATAGAGCTTTTCCTCTAAGATTAGAAACAAGGATATTTACCTGAATTTTATCCAGCCTAATACCAGAGTCCTTGCTAGAGTAGGCAGACAAGTAAAAGAAACAAACAAACAAAAAAACCCCTCGGGCTGGTGAGACGGCTCAGCGGCATACGTGTCTGCCTGGCAAGCGCGAGGGCCTGAGTTCGACTCCCGGAACCCACACACGAAAAAAGGGCCGGTGATATCACTCAGTGGCATGGGCGCCTGCTGGAGCACGAGGTCCTGAGGTCGACCCCTGGTACCTACCAAAAAAAAAAAAAAAACTCTCTAAATTAGAAAAAAAAGAAGTGAAATTCTTTGTTGATGACATAATTTTTTATATAGAAACACTAAAGACTCCAACAAATAAGTGTTAGGACAAATAAATATGGTAGTGTGGAAAATAATGAAACAGAAGTACTTCTTCATACTAACCATTGGAAAAATATTGGAGACACTTTCCATGGCACCAGTTATCGAGGACCCCTGCAGTGAGTCCCCAACCTCCTGGCAAGTGTTACAACACACAGTGGGAAGAAAGAGCAAGAGACAAAATGGTGGTGTAGCAGGGATCTGGGATGACCAGTTGTTCCTGGGGAACAAAAGGTCACGAGGCACCCAGAGCCTTGGTATTTATTCATTACTGCTGAATTAAGGACAATGGGTGAAGGGTGTTTCCGGGTACAGTAATGGTGACTATGGTGGCCTAACAAGAAGAACAAAGCATTCTTGCAAGGACAAGGATGAGACGGGGTGGAGGGGCAATAAGGAAACTGTAGTTTCCCCAGGCGCCTTATCATCTTCAGCAGGTCTTATCCTGCCCTGTGAGTGCCACAGCATTCACTAGCCCTAGGGCTTCCAGCTGTAACCAGAAAATAGCAGGGAGTTTCCACATTCCAATCTGGCCCAAAGGGCAGGACAAGGACAAGCATGGACATCCCCTGGACTCAATTTATAATTTGTGATCCCAAACAGAAAAATATATCCCATTCACAATAGCACCATAAAAACGACATACTGCCAGGCATGGTGGTGCATGCTCGTAATCCCAGAAATCCAGAGACCAAGGTAGGAGAATTGCATGAGTTCGAGGCCAGCCTGGACTACATAGTGAGTTCAAGGCCAGCCTGAACTGCATAGCGAGACTCTGTCTTAAACAAACAAACAAATAAACGAACAGAAATACTTAAAAAAAAATTTAACCAAGGAGGTAAAATATCTCTATGTTGAAAACTATAAAACATTGATGAAAGAATTTATAGACAACAGAGTAGAAAGGTATCCTATGCTTATGGATTGAAAGAATATTATTAGTATGTTCATATTACCTAAAGCAATAGATTCAATGTATACCCCATCAAAATTCTAGTCTCATTTTTCACAAAAATAGAAAAAAAATCTTAAAATTCATATTGAACTGCAAAAAGTCCCCAAATGACAGAAGTCATCTTGCCCAAGAAGGACAATGCCACAGACTTTACATTACCAGAAGTCACAACCTATCACAAAGCTGTAAGAGTCAAATTAGCACGGTACTGTTTTGCCATTTTCCCAAAAGTATTAAAAACATCCTTCCACAGTGATATATGCACATTCATCTTTATAGCAGCATAATTTATAGTAGCCAAATCTTGGAAACAGCCCAGATGCCCATCAACAGATGAATGGATAAAGAAGATGTGAATTTTATATACAATGGAATACTACTCTGCTATAAAAAATGATAAACTTGAGAACTTTTTAGGTAAATGGATGCACCTTGATACCACACTTATAAGTGAAATAAATTGGACATGCATGTTTAAATATCACATTGTTTCTCTTGTGTGAGAAACCAAAGCATAAATAAGGACCAAAGTGGATGATAGAACTAAGAAAGTAGGCAGAAAATGTTCAAATGATAAGGGGAACAAGGGAGGGGTGAGGGGAAAGGGAAGGAAAGGGAAAAAATAATATAAGGAAAAATGGAAACAAAGCTTTTGTAAATGGGGAGTGGAGGAGGATTTGAAGGATGGGGAAGGGAATGGGGAAAACAAGAATTAATATATATTAAATCAGGTACAGATTTCCTGTGATGAATGTGATCAACATGTATGACAAATATGTACCAATAAAAATAAGGTAAAAAAAAATAAATAAACTGACCAATGACACAGGATAGACCTTAAAATATACTGACACTTATGGTTGATTTATTTTCAATAGAAGTGTAAGATTACATGATGGAGGGCAATTTCTTTGATAAATGTTTTAAAGGGAAAAACTGGACACATGTACATGCAAAAATTTGAAACTGTACCCTTATGTCATCTCATATACAAAAATGCACCCAAAATGGCTTAACAATTTAAACTGAAGAGTTGAAACTGTTAAACTAGTAGAACATAAGGAAAATGCTCCAAGACATGGGTCTTGGGAAAGATTTCTTGAATCTGACCTCAAAAGTACAGGCAAGAAGAGCAAAAATAGACAAATGAGATTTCATCAAACTAAAAAGTTCCTGCACACCAAAGAAGACAATAAATAACATGAAGATACAGCCCATGGAATGGGAGAAAATATTACAAATCATATGTCTTAGAAGAAGCTAACATCCAAAATATATAAGAAACTCAACTGAATAGCAAATAAATAAATAAATAAATAAAAACCCATTTTTTAAAAAATGAGCAAAAGACCTGAACAGATACTTCTCCAAAGAAAGGACATCAGTGGCGAACAGATAAGAAAAATGCTCATCATCACTAATCATCAGGAAAATGCAGACTAAAATCATAATGAGATGTCACTTCAAAACTGTTTGGTAGGGGGCCTGGGATATAGCTCAGTGGCACAGCCTGTGCCTGACAAGTGCGAGGTCATGAGTTTGATTCCTGATACCAAAAAAACAAAAACAAAAAACAAAAAACTGATAATACCAAACACACAAAACAAAAATGGATAGCCATTAGAGAAAAAGGTATGGAGGTTCTTCAGAAATTTATGGGAATTACAAGTGACTCAGTAATCCCACTTATATGTATATATACAAAGAAATTAAAAGCAGTATGCTGAAGAGATACTTGAAATTCCATGTTTCTTAAAGTATTACTCATAATAACCAAGAGACAGAAGCCAACCAGATGCTCATCATCAGATGAATGGACACAGAAAATGTGGTTTATATATACAGTGGAATACTAGTCTGCCTTTAAAAATAGGAAAATTTTGACATTTGCAACATGTGTGAAACTGGAGGACATTACGGTATGTGAAAAAAGACAAATGACAAATACCATATGATCAAAATTACATATGGAGTTAAAAAAAATCAAACTCAGAAACAAAATACAATTGTGGCCCCCAAAGGCCGGTCCACAAGAGAACACCAAAACCACATAGTAAGAGAAACAAAGCTTTCTATGTACCACGTTTTTTCAGATCTCTGAAAAGGAAATTCTGTTGTTACTTATAGCACATTATTTATATTTTTACTTACATGAAAACTCAGCTATCAAGTGCTTTTAATTTACCTCTAGCTCTTTTGGATTGCTCAAATAATAAAATTAAATAAAACAAATCAGTTGGAAAGTTGTCTTACTGACTCATTTGTGTTTATTTACGTCTATGAGTACGTTCATCATGTGTAAATGTATCTTAACTGATTTCATCACCCTTTATCAAAATAATTGACTTAATTTTTGCATCAAGTCCCAAATTTTCAGGAGACAAATTGTGGATAAAAGGTAGGAAAGGGCTTTGTGCTTGAAACTGAGAATGCTATTTACTCTAGAAATTTCTGTAAATCATGCAAGTACGCAACCTTTCAGGCAGCAACAATTTTCTATTTCAGCTTAGGCTAGACTTCCTAGGGAATTCTGTTAAAATAAGTTGTTCTTTGAGAATGCAACACTCTGTGTGATATAAAACAGCCTCCAGCAATTTACCAAATTGCTTTCTCATTAAGTTGTATTTTTAAAAGTATAAGTGATCAGTTTAAGCGTTTCCCCTCAGCATTATGCACATAAGGCAAGATCAAGAAAAACTTGAATGACAATTCAATTAGTGTTCTGTTGAACAGTACTATTAAAAATAATAATCATACAAATTCTAACCATAGGTACTGCTGTTAATAATACTATTTGTTGAGTGCTGACAGTGTACAGGCATAGCACCTGCCCTGGGGGCTTATTATAGAAACTAGACAGCCAAGGAAGTCTGAATTAACTGTATCAGTGTGAGGCTGCAGGGTTTATATGCATCTATAAATTTTTCTTCCTTTTCTCTTCATTTCCTCCCCTTTTATTCTTGTAGAAAACCTTATATAAAAGAAGTATATTACTGTAATTTTTTTAGACTTCTCCTAACTAGTTGACATTAAATAATTTACGTGCTCATTTATAATATACAAAGTTCTGTAATAGTTCAGAAATAACACTCCGTCTGTGACAGCTTTTCAGAGAGAATTTGAAATCAAATGGATAAATATTTGTAATACCATAAATTGTTTTAATTACTAAATTACTGTCTTATTTTCCTAGAAGGGGGCCCTAACAAAAAGAAGTAAGGCCTTTTAATTACACAACACTTGTTCACAGCTGTTTGATGTCTTGTTTTACCTAAAAAGTTTTCTGCATTGTATTTGAGCCTTTAGAAGTAGATTTTGTTCTAAAGCAAGTCCTTAAGAAACTTCTTTTAAAAATGAGTTTTTAATGTAATGTCAAGCACACTTATATATTTGTTTTTTATTTTTTAAGTGAGTCTTATTTAAGCATGTAAATGCAGTGTAGAATTACATGAACATTTGGGAATTATGAGTTTGATATGATATAAATTACTATTTAGGTCAACAGAAAAATATTGTTCCCTTCATAGAAGGGAACAATATTACAAAGCAATTTAAAACAAAAATCAAGACTTAGCACATATAAATATACTTCTGAGATGGAAAACCAGTTTACAATCTATCTTCAATTTTTATGAGTTTATTTATCCTGAGATAACATTTAAAAGGCTTTTCAGAAACAGGAAAGCATAAATGTCTGGTTCTAATTTAAATAGTCATATGATATGTGACCTTAATGTAGTAAGAGGTATTCCAGCCAGTGTAGTTTTTTCTATGGATCAAGTGTATTTTTGTTAAATTGTAAAAATTTAAAACAAATGTCTCCCAAGCTGAAAAAAACCTCAAGGGCATCATCAGTCATAGGCTTAAAACACATGCCCGAATAATTAACAGCTAAGTCGTAGTAGAAAAAAAAGTAAGACCTTTTCCTGAACAATTTGTGGTATTATTGAAAGTTCTCTTTCAGAATGGAATTGTTTTAGAATGACTGATTTTCTCTTTGCACTTTCACTACATAAATATTAACAAGTCAATTATGCACAAAAGTAAAGCAAAGGGAAGCATTGAGCAATTTTAATTGTGATTTTTTTCCTTTAAAAATTCTTTAGTAGGTTTTTTTAGCTATAGAAAATTAAATAGCATAGTAGAAAACATTATTTTAAGTCTTTTTCTATAATGGCCTCTATTCTGCCTAACATACATTCACATTTCTTTCACGTTTGCTGTGTATCTTCCCAATCTTTTCTGCATACTCACACAAATACATACGTATGGGGCCGGTGAGATGGCTCAGCGGCTTAAGCGCCTGCCCGGCAAGCGCGAGGGCCCGAGTTCGACTCCCGGAACCCACATACGAAAAAGGGGCCGGTGATATCGCTCAGTGGCACGGGCGCCTGCTGGCACACGAGGTCCTGAGGTCGACCCCCCGGTACCCACACACACAAAAAAAATACATACGTATATCAGAGAAAATATTACACATATTATGTTATGACTTCTCTAAACTTTTGTAATATAACATATATCTCTTCCCATATTGATAGAGAATTTACCTATGTGAATTTAAAGTAATTGAGAACATTCCATAGTAAGATGAACATAAATTATCTACTCATTTTCCTAATGATGAAAATTGAGGTTTTCCTTCAGTTTAGTGTCACTATAAAAAGTGGTGCAATAAACATCCTTGTATAATGTCCTCTGGTGCTTGGGTTTTTCTGTCTTCAACATGTATTTCTTCGGGTGGGATTCCAGAATCCACAATCTGCGTCATTTTAAATTTCGTTAAAGACAGCCACTTGAATTCCAAACAGGATTTAGTACACACTTAAAAGGAGGATATGACTATATCCACTTCTTTCATCCTTCTTTCATTGATTCCTACTCGTGGTGGGTAAAAAAATTCAAACAGGATCTTTTCTGTAATAAGATACATTATTGTCCCTGTTAATCAAGTTGAACAACTTTTCATATAAGATTATTTTCCATTTATATTTCTTCTTCCCGCAATTACTTATTCCTTTTTTTTGGTACTGGGAATCAAACTCAGGACTTTGCGCTTGCCAAGCAGGCGCTGTGCCGCTGAGTTAAATCCCCAGCCCCTCAATTACTTATTCTTTTACCCACTTTTATTTCTGACTTATGGTCTTCTTTTCAGATTAATATATAAGAGATCTTTCTATATTAAGAACATTGACCCTCTGTTCTATTTTTTTAAATATTATATTCTACACTTTGTATTTTCTGAATGAAGTCTAATGTTTTTCCCTTTCTGATTGCTAGCCTTTCTTCATTGTATCAAAAAGCTTTCCCAACCAAAGTTTAGTCAAATATTCTCTATCATATGATCAGGTTTTTGCTGCAGGTATATTAAATATTCATCAGCAGAAGAGCCTGGGTAAACCTTCTGAAAGAGGAAAGTGTTTCTGAATCACTTCCACACATGTCACTGGTGCATTTAGATTACGCTCTCATTGATCAAGGACGGACTTATGGAGAGAGGCTGGCTGGCGATGTGGTCAGCAGGGCTGTTTTGTCTGACCTGCGAAGGAGCGTCTTTTTCACCGAGGAGGGCTTTGAGGAGCATTCACACAGAATACAAGTGTCTTCTATTCTGGGTCCACTTCAAGAAATTCATGTATGTGATTTTGGGTCCACTTCAAGAAATTCATGTATGTGATTTTTATACAGGCTTCTTTCTCACCAATCCTATCATCAGGTTCCCTCCTAATTTCTTACAGCCATGGCAAACCATTAACCACTGTCCATTAATCCTTATGGAAATTTACTTTATGCCAACCCCCTTTTTAGCCAGGCAGACGAAAAAGATGTAGTGTGTGACATGCAGCCAGTTGTCCTTCGTTTGCTCCTGAGGGAACCTGTAATATTGCAACAATCCACTTGTGTTTGGTTGGTGCAGGAAAATTTCACAGAAAAACCTATAAGCCAGGGCTAAATTTATTCCTCTGTAGTCAGATTATCTGAGAGAACATTCTATGAATGAATAAAATTTGAGAGAGAAACTTCAAATGACAGTGAGGGTGTATTACTTTGAGAGAACAGTTTATGAAAAATAGGGCCATTAAGACTTGTTTAAACGTAGTCCTATATGTACAAATTCTGTTTGATGAGAAAGTGCTTCTGGATATGCTTAGCTAAATTTCTTTTTCCTTCCTTCTCACCTTCTTCCCTCCCTTCCATCTTAACTTTTTCCTCTCTTCTTTAGGATGTATGCTATACATGCCTTGAGCTATCAGCAAATACTTACTAAGTAACTCTTAAAATGCCAGCTATTATTCCAGGATTGGAGAAACAGTGGTGAGCAAGACGGGGCCAGTCCTGCCTTTGTGGTGTTCAGGTTCTAGAATGGAATGCCATTCAGTTCCTGATGGGCAGCTCAGTTTACTTGGTCCCCTGCTGTTCCATAGTTAGGTATTCAGATTCAACTGTGGCCTGGAAAGAGTAAAGAGCTATTTTTATTTTTTTTTTTTAAGTAGGGAGTAGTTATTTGCATAAGACAGCACAGTAATGTTCCCACGTTTCAGGACTTTCATTCAGTTCTTTGATCATCCCTTCTCCATCCAGGGCTGAGAGGATACACATAGGTCTCTTGCTCCTCCTAATCCCTCTGGCCTCCTACACAGTGGAATGGCAGACTTACTTGCACTCCAACACGTGCAGTTGGAGAAATGCGTTGCTCTGAGCTGTACCCAAACTACACCAACCTTTGAATAATCTAATAAATGGACTGGAAACGCTAACCCACATGAAGTATATGTTTTCTATAACACTGGTACAGGTTGGGCCATGAGGTACAAAAAATTATGTTTTTACTTTGTAAGTGAGATCCTGACTTGCCCTAAATCACTGCACTTCAAGAAACTTAGCTGGAGTGTCAGGCCTTTAATTCCCAACTGTCTTAATCACAATGTTCATCGCTGGAACAAAATACCAGACACCCACAACTTAGAAAAGAGGTTTATATTTGCTCACAATTTCAGAAGTTTCAGTCCATTGTTGCCAGGCTCGAGCACAAAAGCAGCATGGTAGAAGAATCTGGCAGAGAAAAACACTGTTTCAAGGGGGCCGGGAAGCAGAGAGAGGAGGGAGGAGCTGGGGAGGCACGCTGTCCCTCCTTCCGCCAGACTCCTTCTCCTAACAGCAAGTCAGGTATAACACCCCCACTATCCCATCACTTCCCAAAACCCCACTGCTGAATGCATGAGGCTTTGGGGGACGTTCCCCATCCGAACCGTAACATCACTCTTAGATATTTATGCTTCCCTTCATATTCTATATATTCTATCACTGTCATTATGAATTTAATGAACAAGCACTATATCCCTTGGGATTAGAACATCTTCATTGTTATTGTGGGTTGAATCGTGACAGTCAAAAGCAGTGAACATTATTGAGGGGGAATTTGTAGTTTGATCTATTCCAGATAAAAACAAATTGTTTCTATTGCTTTATATTACAGAGGAAAAAAATACCAACTCAGTAGCTATCTATTAATTGTTGGAGGTTATGTTAATTTACCAAGTAAAAAGATTACATCTAGAAGCACTTAAAGCTCATCACATTTACAACAACCCATTACTATTCTCCAGGGACCACCTATCGTCCACATAGGTGAACAGGAACTTGAAAAATGTCACCACTTTACATCTTCCAAGGTGGATACAGGAACTAATCACTGTGGTTTTCCCAGTAATTCAGATTATTTTGGTTTGGTGAGAGTCTTCTAGTGGCTTTCATTTGGTATTTCATCACCATACTCTTATCTTTGTGTAGGAAAAATCTATGTGGAAAATCTGGCAGTTTTGCTGTGTCTATTTCTTGGTACTCATCTAACAAGTACAGAAAAAGCATACCATTGTGAGAGAGATGGCTACATTTCCACCAAAACCCAGTGCCTCTTTTTCCTTGATAAAATATTGCTATCAGATCTTATCAGGTGTTCTATGCTTTCCTTTAACCAAGAGACTCTGGGCTATGTACAGAGTTAGGTTTGGGAATTTGTTGAGGAAGCAGTGACCCTCTATTACAATGGGCCACCATCAGAAGACAATATTTTTATGTGTTTGGTTGTTCTGTCTTCTTTTAATAGTGTTTAAAGTCAGATAAAAAATGATCTAGTAACCTACCCAGCCATTTCACTACTAACAATCATATGATATATTGGCAATCACAAAAATGTCTAGGAGTCAGACCATTTTGCTTATCTTCCTAGTAACCAGAGTTCACTTTATCTCCAAGGTTAAGTGCTGCTGTTATCTTAGATCTTAATTACCCCAGTGGAGTTAGGGAGACTTTCAACAGCACCCCACATCAGCATCTGCAGCCTTGAAGAATTGCCAAAAATACTGTTTGTTTGTTTCAGTTCTGTTTTGGTTTTGGTTTTTTGAGACAGGGTCTCCTTATGTAGCACAGCTGGCCTCGAACTCGCGGAGATCCTCCTTTTTTAGCTTCCGGAATGGTGGGATTACAGGCATGTGCCATTATGCATGGCTACTAATGTATTTTTAAGATATGATGATGCTCCTCTCATCAATCTGTTTCTCGAGGCCTAGGAGAAAGGAGCTGCTTATAGGCCTCCTCGAGGTACTTATATTTCACATAATCAATCCCTCTAGCATTCCAATCTCCTATCCTTTGATTTTTTTTTTTTCTTTACCAATACACCAAGGAAGTTCTGGACTGAATACAGCATGAAGGTTCTGTATTCCAATCATAGAAAGCACTGACTTCCAGTACATGCCTTGAGCTGGGAAGTTTAGAATGCAGGCTTGTCTCTGGCTTTGTGCAGGATTGTTAAACACAAATAAGTCCTAACTTCTGCACTGCAAGTATATGGTCACAGACAAATTCTGTTTTCAGTGCATGTCACTCCAGATACCATGGACAATAATTTAAAGAAAAACTTTGTTGTTACTTGTCATGGCTTGGCAGAGTCCCATCAGTGAATATTAACAGCATGTTCATTACCAACTATGCACCAGTCACTGAATTTTTCTAAGTTCCCTTTGACTGGAACCTGCTCCCCGATAACAATTTAGGTTATGGTCCTTAACTTATAACCACAGACAGAATTCTGCTTTTTCTTAATAGAAAAGAATTTAATGAAATGATGTCATTATGTAGCATAAAGAATTGACAAAAAGGCTAAAAACAAGTTCTGAAAAGTAAAAACCACAGGAAGGTGTTGTAGCCACAACCCCAGCATTGGAACAGCTGTTTTAGATGCTCGTATGTTGGCCCAGGATTCTGAATGAACTATCAGAATAGTTCTGCCACTGGCCACTGGCCACTGGCTACTCCTGTTGCCAGCCACTGGCCACTGCTGTTGAAAGGAAGTCTAGAGCATGCCTATTTGTGTACACTACTTGTTCTGGGTTTTCCAGCTGTGGGTGTTCTGTTAGCTAAGTGTAGGTTGTGAATCTGCACAGTAATGGATAACGAGAATGAACAGCTGGATTTTTGTGTACTTTAGAGGAAATCAATGCTGCACCTCCCCACCTCAGGTCACCAAGATTCTCAACTGTGTGATCTCCATAACACTGACAGGGAGGTCACCAGAACCTCAACAAAGCTGATGTTCACGTCATCCCATTGATTTGAAATTCTATCTTCATTTTAATGCTAATGATTACCTTCAACCGTGTTTTGCTGATGGAGTCCTTTTTGTCTTAGAATAATTCTAAAAACTATTTTTTCACTTCTTTCTCTCTCACACACACATTTTCAATATTTAGAATAAAATAATCACAGACCTATCAGCATAAAAGCTATATCTTAGTCTCATCTGAGTCATTCTCCCAAATCTGGAAGGAGGTGACCTGGATATGGATGACACTAACTTTGGTTTCATTTGTTCAGTTATCCAGTAAAATTTACAGAATATTTAGCAGGCTAGGGCGTAGGGTCTAAGATCTAATAAAGTAAGTCCCCGATTTATGAACAAGTTCTTTCCAGGAGAATTGTTTATAGATCGGATTCATTCCTTAACTGACAAAGTGAGTCTTATACAGTACAGCTGTGAGAGTTCACAACTGAAACAAGCGTTCATAAATCAGGGACTTGTACTGCAAATGGTGTTGGAATGACACATACTATCTGGGAGAAAGGGTATAAATTACATAATCCAAAAGAACCCTAAGAGTTGTGCCGGGACAGTGGCGTTCAGTCTTTGGGGTAACAGTCATTTCAGTGATGATCATGGGCACTAGTGGGGTGCGCCTTAAAAGAATGCAAGTTCAAGCTGGGAGCGCTTGGCTCTCACCAATAGTTCTTAATTTTGGAACTGGAGTAAATGACATGTAAATTTCACTGGCAAAGAAATGCCTGTGTATAAGATCTAATTGATATGTGAAAAGACCTAAAGTATGGTTTTATGTTGTTCACGAAGATGAAAAACTTTATCATAACATACTCTACTGCTTTGAAGATTGAGAATTCTCATTTTTAGATTTTAATCTCAGCCTTTGTTACTATTCAGTTAATCTTTAAATAGTTACAAAGAGAAAATCAATTCCTTTATTGAGTTTCATATGTAGTCTAAAAATCCTATGCCACACACAGAAATAAAACACAAGTCTCGTATGCTCCCTAATCCCCCAAAATAGCATAAAATTTAAAATTTTGTATGGGTAAAATTCTGAAAGAACATAAAATCCTTCATAATAATCTGTAGTCATTAATCTTTCTAAAGCCTGTTTGTCATCATTTTCTCAAAAAGTTCAATGAAATTTAAAACTCAGCTTCCATAGTCCTTTTTCTTTCTTTTTCCTTCTTCCTTCCTTCCTGTTATTTTCTTCTAAGAAAATAGCTCTTGCACTACAGGGATCTGAAAGACCAGCTTTCATCTTAGTAATCAAGTATTGGACCCAGGTACTTCAGCAGGGACTCTTAGATGTCCCTTAGAAAGTAAGGGAGAAAAGGAGGAGAGGTATAAATTCATGTTTTAATTTTATTTGTCATATAGTATTATGCTGACATTTGTTAATATGTTTTTGTTTCCCAACAATCTGGAAAGCACAAATCACACCGATTTTTTCCCTAGAGAATGGAATTTAGGATGGTAGGAGGGTTTGAGCTGGTCCGGTATTGAACTGAAAGTTACAAATAAACACTAGAGGCATGAAGATTATGACTAGAAACACTTGGTTAAAACATGATGGCAAAGATCAGCAAGAACTGGTGCTTATGATATTTCAGGAAGGGGACAAGAAAGGCATGTGAAAAGTAGGAGGTAAATTAATGTACAGATGGGAGGTGACATGATCCAAACTATCGCTTGTACAGTCCTGAGCCAGGAAAATCCACGGTACACTGTCCAAGTTTAGAGAAGTCAGAAGAGGAAGAGCGGCATGTAGTGGGACTGAAGATTATGAGAGCGCTTGGTACAGAGGGCCTTTATGTTTGGTTACAGAGTTTAAATTCTGTCCTAAGAGCACTAGAAAATCACTGAAGGACTTTAACCAAGTGATGTTATTTCCATTGTAAATGCTCCCTCTGAGCCAGGCATGGTGGCACACCCCTGTAATCCCAGCACTTGGAAGGCTGAGGCAGGAGGATCCCTGTGACTTCCAGGGGAGCCAGGGCTACAGGGTGAGTTCAAGGCCAGCCTGAGCTGCAGAATGAAACCCTGTCTCAATAAGACAAAAAAGAAAAAAAAATTTTGTTTTTGATCCCTCTGGCTATAGAGAAAAGACTGTAGAGAATGTCGAAGCAGAAGGCAGACTAGTGGGGGGTTACAGTGGCTCCAGTGAGGGTAGACGGCATCACATTATGGCAAGACGTGCTACAGGAAGTGAGTGGATTTAGAAGCTGAAAAAAAACTTCATGATTTGATGGCGTTGGACATAGGGGATAAAAAAGACAAATGAGTCAAGGATGCCTTTCCAGGCTCATAGTTTGTTATCATCTGAGTGATGATAACAAACCTTACTAACTTGCAGAACATTTGGGAAGGGTCTCTCACTAAGAGCTGAAATTGAAGCCCTGGGAGTATCACATATTTAGCTTAAGTCTTTCTGCATAGGGATTTATTGAGATGTAAATAAACTTAGATATCATAAATTTCTGTAACGTTAAGTGTACAATTTGAATGAGATTTGAAAAACACAATCATCTAACCAGTATGCAAGCAGGATATAGAACATTTCTATCACCCAAGATAGTTGCCTCATACCCCTTTGCCTTCTGCCATTGATCTGTTGTTTTTTATTTGTTTTGTTTTAGTTTTACCTTTTTCTATAAATAAAAGCTTCTTCATGTAGAATAACGCTTTTGAGAGCCATCCATGTTATTGTATAAATCAGTAGTTTGTTTCCTTTTGTTGCTGAGTGATGTTCTACTACAAGGATGTACTACAAAACTTCTTTATTTATTCACCGGTTAATGGACATATAGATTGCTTCCACTTTTGTCTTTTATGAATAAAGCTAGTACAGAAATTTGGGCACAAGTATTCTGTATATACACATATTAACTGTTCTTGGGCAAATATCTAGGAAATGGGTTACTGAGTTGTATAGTAAATGTATACTTAAGAAACACACACAAAAGAATCAAATTGTTTTCCAGTGTGGTTCTACCATTTTGCATTCACATGAGCAATGCATGAGAATTTCAGTTGTTCTACATCCTAGCAAATATTTGGTATTGCAGATATTATTTTTGCTCTTATCTAATGGGTATTGTCTATCTGTGCATTTTCGTAGTTAATAGCGATGTTGGACGTTCATATATAAAAATATGAACCTTGACCCTTACCCTATTTACAAGAGTTAAGTCAAAATGGATCATAGACCTAAATGTAAGAGTAGTTTCTGTCTCTGTTTGAATGTGAGCTGGACCTAGTGACTGCCTTTGTAGGAAGAGAATATGCTGGAAGTGATGGCATGCCCCTTGTGAGATTACAAAAAGACTCTGGCTTCTATCTCAGTGGCTTCTCTCTCAGATCGCTTGCTCTGGAGGGACATGCATTAGTGAGCAGCTTTACAGAGAAGTTTTTGCAGCAAGTTGCTGAGCTTCCAACATGAGTTTGAGAACTTCCATCTCCAGTTAAATTTCCTGAAACTATAAACCTGGCCAACAGTTTGACCATGCTTTGTTAGAGACCTTGTCATGGCTTGCTTCTAGATGTCCCCCTAAAGCCTCATGCGGTCATAGATGGGGCTTTTTGGAGGTGGCAGGATCTAGAGTGTGTGATGCTGGGATTAAGGGTGTGTGATTACTGAATTAGTCCACTGACTGGTTTGGCATAGTTCTGGGTAGGATTAAAGATGCCCCACTCTGGGTATGAGTGTTACCTGCCCTAAGGGCAGGCGGTGTGGATACAATATAAAGGGACAGAAAAAAATCTGTCACTTGCTGCTAGCTGCCTTTTGCCTGCCATGAACTGTTCCTCCTCTGTGATGCCCCTCTGCCATGCCACCCTGCCTTGGAGCCAGCCAACTATGGACTGAAATTTCTACAGACTGTGAGCCAAAAAAACTTTTCCTCCTTTAAATTGGGTATCAGGTATTGTATCTCAGCAATGAGAAAAGTAACTAAGATAGACCCTCGGTCAGAAATTCCCAGTTTAGCCACTCCTGTATCACTGACCTTCACAAATTATGTGAGGTGATAAATGCTTGTTGCTTTAAACAGCTAATATTGTTATGTAGGAATGAGTAACCTATATATACACTGCATTTTCTGTGCCGCTCGCTCCTCTCTGGTACTCCACTTCATAAATTCTAGCCACCTTGCACTGCTTCCTCAACTCACTGAAATCTGGAACTGACTTTAGGTAGAAAGCTGGGGAAATTTTCATGATCATTTCATTTATTTTCTCTTATGGGTCACAAATCTAGGTTGCCTATTGTCCAATGTCTGAAAGCCATTCTTTTACATATTATCTTTCTAATTATTTAAGGTGAGAATTAAAATTTGTTTGCTGTTATACCATCATGGATGGAACTAGCTTAAATCTGGATCTCGATTTAGATATGAGTTTTATTGGGAATTGATATCCTCTTGCAACTTGGTGAAAGGGTTCTTTGTATGTTTCTCAAAATTTTAAGATTGTTTTAAGGGGTGAAAGCATTTAAGATTAGCTTTAAGTTGGGAGAGGCTCAGTGCCAATCAGTCAAGAGGATAAGAAGGGGTTGGAGGCATCAAGGCCAGCTTTATAAATGGAGCAATGAGTGTTATAAAATGCCACATGTGAACACCTCGTGCATAAGAACAGTTCATTTCACTTACTTTGATGCTTCATTATTTACCTCTCCTCTGTCCTTTCTCTGAGAATACAAAAGCGATGCTTGGTTATGCTACCTACCATCTGGCGACTTACGCAATGAGCTGTCTTAACCAGTACATTGTCCGCAGCTGCTCTTTCCTTTCCTTCAAGGTTGGTCACACACATGCCCCAGTCCTGCCTTTTCTCTTCTGTTATACTACACGTATTTTACTCCATTTCAATTAGGCAAGCTCTTTCCTTCAAAAACATACATGGTCGGTTCATTTTGAACTGTTTCTCTTATTTGCACATCTAAGTCTCTGATGATTAGAGTACACGGTTTCTCACAGGTCGTTTCTCACCTAGGCTTGTTCTCTCCGTAAGCCAAATAAATCATGCTGATTGTAGCTGATCTGTGCGGAGGCAGCACTGCAACTCAGGATCAAGGAATTGGAATTAGAATAAAATATCATCAAAAATCAACTTCCCTCATTTTCTAAAGCACTGTGGAGAATTTCCTGAGAATTTCCACGCCTATTCAGTGTATCATTGAATTAGGTAGGGTGATGTGAAAAAGATATACAAAGGAAACGATTTCTACTTTTCAAAACATTGATACCCAACTAGGAGAAACAGGTACCCTAGTTATTTCAACCCAAATGATTTATAAAAGCCTTTGAAAATATATGAATAAATTATAACATTATTTCTAATGGGAGAAAGAGAAGAGCTATCCGGGACTTAGGCAAATCATTCCTAACAATGAACATAACCTCTTGCAAGAGCCTTGGTAGAGACTGTATTAGTGGGGAAGGGGAAAAAAGTGGGGAAAAATGTGGCAATCTGTGCTTTTAAGTATATTTAACTTAACTGTACAGATCATTCAGTTTTAACAAATCACAAATGTATTCCAGTAAACATACAATTTAATATACATTTCTTCTGCAGTTTTACTCACACATCTTTGTTGTTAAAAATGTATGTGAGAAAGACGGACATGGTGTACCATGCATATAATCCCAGCTACTCAGGAGGCTGAGGAAGAATATCAAGTTCGAGGCCAGCCTGGGCAATTTTGAGAGACACTGTCTCAATGAAAAAAAAAAAAAAATATATATGTATATAAACGTGTGTGTGTGTGTATGAAATTTAAGACATTTTAGAAGAGGTGTTTTATTGAAACTAGCTTTCAGTCTTGATAGTTTGCTATACTACTTTAAAATAAAAACTTCTGATTTTTTTATTTAGTTTTAAGCATGTATAATTGAGTCCCCTGAAAAAAGAGACATGTAGGTATTTCTTGGTTCCTCCAGCTTTAGAGATATTTACAAGGCAAGATTTGGAGACAGAACAGTCTTGACAAACTCACCTAGAGTGTCTTGTGTTTGTTCTCAAACTCTGGACAATTCAAAGAAAGTATTCTAGGACCCAGCTTGTTCAAACAATGGGTTTCCTTTGAAATAAGATCATCAGCCTCCCTTAAAGGCATGGTAGTCACCTTTGACACCAGGAACAGAAGGTAAAACAACAAAGGACGTGGCAAATCAACATTAGTACTGGAATTTTTAACTGATTTTCATGAAGCCTCATTTCTAGCTGTCTGGCGCAGGGCAGGAAAAGCAAAGGACAGGTTAGTTAGAGCTGTCATCCTTGTGTCTGATGTGAAAGTTTTGATGTGGCTGGCGCTCCAACAAAGGAAGAGGGATGTCTGGTGTCAAATTGCCCCCAAAGAGGACAGAAATAGCAAAAATATATTTTTATGTACAAAATAAAGTACAAAGGGCAAAATCTCACCTGGCCTAAAAGCTTTAAAGTACAGCATTTCACGCTGATCTCCTTGATCTTCCTCTCCTAAGGAAGGAAAGAGGGGGTGGGGGAGAAACTGATACCACTGAAGAATGGGAAGCAGAAGAGATAAGGCGGAGAAGGGGCTCTGAAACGCAGGGTGTCCACTATCCTGCCCTGGGAACCTTTGAAGCACTCTCCGTGACGAATTACATTATCTCCACGCCGACACAACCCCGTGAGACAAAGATGGGAAGACAAATCAAAGGTCTTCGGTAAACGAGCCTGCGATTCCGCGCTCACGTCTGCACTGAGTTTTGCTTTGTGTGCTGGACGGATCGGGTAGAAATAAAACCAGGAGGGGCTGGCACAGGAGAGTGCAAGGGGGAGGCGGCCACCTGAGCAGGCCCGGGGTGGGGGCTGAGGGCCGAAGGTGGGGATGCAAATCGAGCCTTTCTGAACGGCCAATCAGGAGTCAGGTGAGAGGATTTGGGTCCCCAGCCGCCCCGGCCCAGCGAGTGAGCACGTGTGCGGTGTTCTGGGACCTTTGTCCCGCAACGTCACGCTTGGCGGGCCCCCCTGCGTGCCTCCTTCGTGTCTGTTCTGCTCGATTCTTCTCTCCTCCGCACCCCACGTTGCGAAGCGTGTCCTCCCCTGCCCACTCCACCTCACCCCCGCGGTCCTTCGGTCCCGGCTGCAGCTCTCAGCGCGCGTCCCGGGAGCGTGCGGAGCTTGGCACGCGCGGGCCGGGCCGGGCGCCGCCTCCTCCTCGCGTCGCGCGGTGCAGCCCGAGCCTGGCGCGGACTCCGCGGCGCTCCCGCCCGGCCGGTCCGGTCCCGGGGCGGCACTGCGCGCCCTGCGCCTGCGGCTCCCTCTCCGCCGACTGCGGGTCTGTCCCGCGGGGCCCCGGCTCCGGCCCGCTCGGCCTCGGCAACTCCTGCAACGTGGAGAACACAGAAAACAGATCCATCACCTCCCTCGCCAGGGAGCCGGGCGCTGCGGGGCTGCGGCGCTGCCTCCCCGCTCCTCCCCCACCCCAGCCCACCCACCCGCCCCGCCAGTGCTCCGGAGGCCTCCGGGAGTCTCTCAGCCGACCCCCAGCCCCCCACCCCGGAAGACAAAGAGCTTGGGCAAGTTCGCCGCCGGCCCCGAGCGCTCCGGGAGCGGCTGCACCCACGGCGGATCGCACGGGGGGCGCGCGCGGGGCGAGGAGCCACGGCCGCCGAGCGCGGTCTGGGGAGAGCCCGAGATGCGCCTGCCTCGAGCCAGCTGCTGCTTCCTCTACCGGCTGGGGCTCCTCTCGCTTGGGATCGTTTCAGGTAAGTGCTTTCCCGCTCGGCGACTTTCCCGCTTCCTCTCCAGCTGCCCCGGTGGACACCGGGAACGCATCGGTGGGCAGGGCCGGTGCAATGGGTGCGCGGTGAGCGGACTCCGGGGGCGGCAGCGAGAGCGAGCGTGCGGGTGCCGGGCTCAAGCTCGGAGGCGAAACGCGCGTCTCCCGGCTGCATTGCAACTGCACAATGATCCGTTTTTCCCTAGAGAAGTGTTTGCAAAGGTACGTTTCAGCACCTGGAAGAAAACTGGGAGGTACACTCAGGCGTACGCTTTGCAAATCACTTGTGTTGGAGCCTTTGCACCCGTTTTCATCAACTAAGTGCAATCACCAAACTTTGCGGCCCCGCTCCCTCTCCCACCCACACGTTATCGTACTTTGGGGTCTGTAATCTGATCGCCAGATTTAAGGGCTTGCAAGCGCTTTGGGAGTTAGGCGGGTGGTCTGCACTGCGTTCGAGTGAGCCCGAGTGTCTCTGTGGATCGGGAGCCTGGGAACGCTTGTGCTGCCGGAACCGCGGCACTTTAAGCCCCGCACTTCTCTGCCCCGCCTGCAGGACTGCAGTTCGCCCCCGACAGCGAGGAGTGGGAAGTCGTGTTTCCTGCACTCTGGCGCCGGGAGCCGGTGGATGCAGCCGGCGGCAGCGGGAGCAGCGCGGACCCCGGCTGGGTGCGCGGCGGAGGCGCCCGGGCGCAGGCTGCCGGCAGCTCCCGCGAGGTGCGCTCGGTGGCCCCGGCGCCGCTGGCCGAGCCCGCGGAGGGTCAGGCCGAGTCCCGGTTCCGGCCTCCGCCGCCGCCGGGGGGTGAGGAGGACGAGGAGCTCGAATCGCAGGAGCTGCCGCGGCGATCCGGTGGCGCTGCCGCCCTGTCCCCGGGCGCCCCGGCCTTGTGGCAGACGCCCCCGTCTCCGCCTCCGGCCCAGCAAGGCGAAGCGGACAGCGACGAGGTGTTGCTGAGGGTCCCGGCCTTCTCGCGGGACCTGTACCTGCTGCTCCGGAGGGACGGCCGCTTCCTGGCATCGCGCTTCGCGGTGGAACAGTGGCCAAACCCGGGCCCCGGCCCCACGGGGACGGCGTCCGCCCCGCGCCCCCCCGCGCCTCCCGACGCCGCCTGCTTTTACACCGGGGCGGTGCTCCGGCACCCCGGCTCGCTGGCCTCTTTCAGCACCTGTGGAGGTGGCCTGGTAAGCGCCTTCCTTACCTGTATCTCCGCTTTCCCTGCCACTCCTCTCCTTCCAGGCTGATCTGCATGCACCGACCCCTGCCCTTTCAGCGTCTTCCTTCTGATTTAACCTCACACTGCCCCACCTAGTTGTCTACACCAGTTGCCTCCATCGAGACATCTCCAGGGCAGACCAGGCAAGTCTAATTAGATGGACAGATGTATAGACTTTTAGATGACTGTAAGTGCTTTTGAATACTACATGAAATTCTACCTCCTTGTTACTTCTTGCCAGTGGTTCAACTTCCTTCTGTTCTCCGGTGTTTCTAAAATAAACCCACCACGTGATGTGGTTTAGCAGATTGAAAGGAACCAGCCTGCCCCCTGCTAAATCTCTTCCCCATCCAAAGGTCCTCATCTATGCTCTTAGTTTTGTTTGTTTGCTTGTTTTTTTGGTCCTACTTCAAAGTTGTGAGACACTTCTTTTAGGCATCGCACTCCGACAGCCGTCTACAATTTAAACGTCCACGGGCATACTAGACACCTGTCGCCTGTTCTGTCCAAGGCAAGAGTGGAGACCGAGTCCACTGAAAGATCTGTCATGTCGTTGAGTAGGTGGCACTGGAATCCGATTAGTATTCACAGGCTCGTGGTTCCGCGACCTAACGGTTTACATTTTATTTGGCAGCAGTTTCTTTTTTCTCTCCACTTTATACAGATAAGTACCGAGTAGCCTTGCTAAGAGGCCTGGTGGGGCTGGAGAGTAAAAGCCACTTCTTGCTCTGTTAATGTAAACTGAGCAATTTTTCTTCCTTTCTGGACCAAGGGTTTGGAATAATTACTGCTTTCCATAAGCTGGCCTCTGGGTGTGGGGGGAGGGAGTAAAATACATAAAATAAAAAATACAGTGTTAACCATTTGTATATGAACAGGTCAGTGGAATTAAGTAAATTCAAGTTGCTGTACAACCATCACCAGCATTGTCTTTACTGTGAGTTTAAGGCAAAAGCGTTGAAGAAATCCACAAGAACTTGTATGAAAGCAACTTGCTTACTTCCAGGGAAAACCCAACAGCAATGGCTAGCACGATAAAAACCACCAAAGGACACCTAAACTTATATTAAACTGGAAATTTTACCTATGCCCCTCTAAAATCCAGTAGTCAAATGATGTAAATTGCTGCGAAGGGCTGTTTTTTTGCTAGTTGTTCATAAGGGTGAATATTCGAATATGGACATTTTTAGGTGTGAGTAAAAAAATGGCATGGAGCCATTACATGAAAATCTTTAAGGAATCTTTAAAAAAAAAGAAAATCTTTTAAAATTTTTATTATTTATTTATTTATTTATTCATTTATTTTGTGGAACTGATGCCTGATACTTCATTGGGGAAAATATTTTGTACAGGTGACATTGTCCACTAGCTTTTGGCTAGAGATTAAATAATTACATATAGAAAGTTCCTGGTGTGGTAGTAGCAATAGAGGATAAAACATTTCACTGTGTTGAAAGGTGGGGTTTTGGTCAGATTTTCCAAATGAGCTGTGTCCTTTCTTTATACTTAAGGGAGCAAAGTTAGAATTATGAGTAGGTTTTTCAAGGACTGAATAAGAGTTTGACACACCTCCCTGTTTATCATGTTGGATTTCTTCTCACTTTTCCTTTTAGCCACTTATGTATATTTCTGAACTGGGAAGTCTTTGTTGTTGAGGAAAACTGACATTGCCAGCAATACAGTATAGCAGTCAGACTTTGGGCAAAAAACTTAGGCAAATAGCCAAGAAGGGTGGGTTTGTCACTCCAGTCTCTACCGTCTCAGCCCCCTTCCCTTATGAGCTGATGGATTAAAAAACAGAGAGCACAATTTGTTATCTAAACTCTGGCATTTAGACACACATCCCTTACCTTGCTCATAAGTGAAATGAATTAGATGATTGAATTTAAAATTGGATGGTAGATTGGGATCCTGTTAAATGTAGCTTAAGTCCTGTATTAGGGACTAGAATGCCCTGCCTTTAGGAGCTCACAGATGAGAAGGGCTGCCTATCCAAGTGGATGACACAAGGAGTCACGAAAGAGTGACATGCCCGTGTGATGAATCAACTGCTGTGCCTGGTGATACAATCACTGGGGGACTTGTGGAAGGCTTCCCAAAATAGAAGGAACTGAGATCTGAGGCATGAGTAGACTTCATTCAGGCAAAAATAAAAAAAGAAGAGGGGGAGGTTGCTGAAGAGTCTTGTAGGCAGAGGGAAGACATGGACAGGAGGTCTGAGAGTTTGGATCCTGTTAAGGAAACAAATAAACAAAATATCAACAACGAAAAATCCTCCTATGACTAGGCCAAAGATGCAATATTGGGAATAGACCAGTGGTGGTGAGCCTATGGCACGAGTGCCACAGTGGGCTGTTCGTATCACTGAGAGCTCTAAAAGGTTCGCCATCACTATTGAGCTAAGACTTCAAAAGCCTCTTCTGACAGCATAGAGGCGCTTTCTAATGGCGTGTGTTCATTGGCGTAAGTTCATGCTGGCCTACATTTTTAGAATTCTGTGACCCTGTTATTCTAATGGAAAACATGAAAATATTTTTATACATGAGATGAAATATTTATGAATACAATTGGCTTTAATTTAGAGCGGTATTTTTCTTAAAGTTTTGTGTTTTTCAGTTGCTCAGAAAAGAGAACACTAAATGTGCCATTCTTTCATTTCTCTATGGCTAGTTTTGCCTCCAACTTAACATCTTAACACACATTCTACTTCTATATCTAGCAACCAGTGTAGGCTCTTTCCTGTGGCACGTCTGGAACAAGCCCGTTTTGGGCCCCTTCAGTTTAGACAAGTTGAGAACCAGTGTGAGAGCGGGTACCAGGGCAGCGATGAAGGTAGAAGCACATGACAGGAAATGATCCAAAAGCCTCTATAAGAGGACATAGATCCTCAGGTATCCAGTAGTAGACATTTTACAAAATTGGTCAAGTTATTCTCGAATATTAATTAATGTGTTTTGTGAAAAGTGCTAGAATAAAGATTTTTTTTGATGAGTACTATCTCATCAAATATTTAATCTCTCTTGATCTTATATTTATAAAATGTACAAATCATACTTTCATATCTAGCAACAAGTCTGTGAAGTGTTATTCTCTATCCTCTATTTAGACCATTACTGAATGATAATCTTATTCAAGCTATTTATCAGATTGGATAGGCACACAAATATCATAATACCAAGCAATTAAGTATATACTGAACAATTCCTATGACTAAGGTATTTTGCAGATACAGGAAATACAGAAAGCAGATGAGGAAGGCTTGGTATGTTTCAAGGAACTCTTCGCCTGATGTTCCGATCACAAATGTAAACGGGAATGCGATAGATTGAGGCATATGCAAATAGAGACATAGTCTGAATGCGTGGATGGTAATAGTTCGTTCCTTTTCATTTCCAACATGTTGTAAGATGTCTAGTTTTTGGTAGACACTAAGTAAAATCACTGAATAATAATAAACAACACATTAATTACTTTATTATATTTTAAATGGTAGTCTTTGAATAAAATATATAAAATTAACAAATATTTTGAAACAGTGGAAAAATTATATTTTCTGACAATTAACACACAATGCTTTTTTTAAAAAATACATCTAAGCACTGAACCAAATTTAATAGATCTTTGCCTATGGCTGGCTACTCAGGTTATTTTTTCAGGATGATAAATAGTGGTATTAAATCTTTTACTACTTAACTGAAGAGTTTTAAGCATTGGTAATCATCTTGATTAGGCTTTGATACAGGATCTGGAGCTTTGTACACAATTTTTTTTTTGACACTTTATCATGTTACTTAAAGTAAGCGGTGCTGTAGCAACTTTTGAACAAGCCCACTTTGGACCCCTTCACCTTAGACAGGTGGCCGTGTCGAGAACCAGTGTGAGAGCAGATGTCAGGGCAGCGATGAAGGAAGACGTGCGTGCCAAGAACAAATGCAATTGACATTCGAATGAAAAAGTGATGATTATAGATTGACCTCATACATTTACCTTCTTCCCTCAAGCCACGTTTTAGAATTGGTAGACAAGATGTTCTAAACAAATATGAATATTTGTAAGTGTTTGTAAGTGAATGCCATTAGTATATCAAACAAGATATCATGAAAGACTGAAAAAAATTGGCTTCAATTAATGAAAACATGTAGACTTCAGAAAACACATGTGAACTGTGGCAGCTACACCAGAAGGGGCTCTCTACATTTGGGGAGAAGGAATGGAGTGCACAGACGGGAACCCAAACAACAGCAGAATGATTACGCCAACCATTGGAAGACAGGTGTGTGTCCCTGGGCAAGAACAGAAAAGATAGAGATGGAGTTTTCTTGGGCACGTTGGTGATACTCAGGGCAGAGAAAGCCCCCACTCTCAAAAGATGAGCTATTGTCCCTGTACCCATTAGAAGGGTCTACCGTCTCCAAATAAATGAAATAGAGTTTAGTAAGCTGAGCTGGTCACAACAGATGGGTGAGCAGGAAGGAAAAAAGATGAGACAACACCCAAGAAAATGATACTTTTAGAACATGCACTATGTAAAAGAGTCATCAATTACTGCTTAACTGACACAGGAGATAACCAAATTAATAGATTAAATAGAATAATGGAACTACACTTCTCAGAGGAGTAAAAGCAGGTATATATTTGTGGAAAAATACGTTTAAAAAATAGAAAAAAATTGCTCTCAATAAAAAGTGATTGAATACAATAGTGCCAAAATTGTATGGACACTAGAATAAAAGCTAAACTCAGTGTACAAACTGATAGGTAAATTTGTGACCTGGAAGATCAAACCCAGAAAGCATTTCAGAGCATCATACAAAAAACAAATCGATATAGAATATGAAAGAACAGATGTGAGCCCAGATTCATGTGTCTAGATCTAAAATTTCTGTAATAGGAGTCATTTTAAAAAAAAATCACTTGAACATTAAGATTTTGCATTGCATCCAATTGTATGGGGCTCACCAGCCAAGTTTTGGGTATAAATCCATTGATGACATTTTTGTTTTGTTTTATTTTTATGTTTCTTAAAACAGGGTCTCACTCTGTAACTCAGGCTGGCCTTGAAATCACTATGCAGCCCAGGCTGGCCTCAAACTCGTGGCAGTCCTTCTGCCTCAGCCTCTTGAGTACTGGGATCACAGGCGTGTGCCATCACGCCCAGCTTAGACTACTTTTTAGAATGTAGTTCAGATAGATGGCATTCCAGTTGAGCCTTTCTTAGCATACACCAACGCCCCTTCCAGTAAGTGTTTATATTTGGAAATGCAAAAGAGTTTGTGTGTACAACCCTGGATTTTTAAGATCTTCAGTCCTTTTATAGTTGTCTCATCTCAAATACAATTAGAGCAATTTTGTTTTGCCACTTACCTCATTTTCCCAAAGTTGTTATAGAAACAAAGAAGTACTTTGCACTTGTATATCACCAGCTTTGAAATTTAGTGTTTGATTAAATTATGTAATTGCAAATTGTTGTGCTTGCCTGTGTTCAGACAAATATGACTGAATGTTGGTAAACAAACAGGCCAACTGTGAAAATAGTTGTGTGCCACAAGACAAAAGAAGAGCCCGCTTGCCATTATTGCAGCAGGACTCAATCACCCATTTTCCAGATGGAGTATAGAGTGGTGTTTAATTCAGTGATTTCATATAATCCATGTTGGTTAGGTAGAGGTGGAAACTTTTTTTTTTGTATCAGAATTCTTTTATCAGAAATAAAATGGGCCAGCCACCAATTTTATATGGCATAAGTAAAGAGAGACCCAAAACTTTAATGTATTAGGAAATTAAAGATAAAGAGAAAATCCTGCAAGTTTAATAAGGAGAGATTATCTATATTGGGATGTGAACTGACCTTAAAGGATTGAATCAGTAATACAGCATGCCAGAGCGTCAAGTATCTTCAGAGTTTGGAGAAGTGATTTTGAATCTTGGACTATATACTCAGCAAAACTATCATTCAGGGCCGGTGAGATGGCTCAGCGGCTTAAGCGCCTGCCCGGCAAGCGTGAGGGCCCGAGTTCGACTCCCGGAACCCACATACGAAAAGGGGGCCGGTGATATCGCTCAGTGGCACGGGCGCCTGCTGGCGCGCGAGGTCCTGAGGTGGACCCCCCGGTACCCACAAAAAAAAAAAAAAAACTATCATTCAAATCTGAGGTCAAAATATAATTATTTTCAAAATTATAGGGACTCAAGTTTTACCATATAGAACTCTCAAAAGGATGCAATGAAATATCTTAATCTAATACATGTTCTGCAGTTATTACTCAGCATTCCTTCTAGAGATATAAGCTATCCAGTTCTAGCATGTGAGCTGATTTGAAAGTAGCTGATGCATAGACAAATAAGTATGTACAAATAAATGTCTGATTTTAAAAATCTGCACATTGGGCCGGTGAGATGGCTCAGTGGCATAAGCGCCTGCCTGGCAGGCACGAGGGCCCGAGTTCGACTCCTGGAACCCACATACGAAAAAAGGGCCGGTGATATCGCTCAGCGGCATGGGCGCCTGCTGGCGCGCGAGGTCCTGAGGTCGACCCCCGGTACCCACACACACAAAAAAAATAAATAAACAAAAATCCGCACTGTTTACACAAACATGCACACATGCATATGTGTGAGATCATCACAAATGAGTGCATAAAAAGATTCCCTTTTCTCAGTGGTTTATAAAATTCTGATCCTCAAGTGTGTGTGTGCCATGACCTACTTTATCAGTTGGGCATTGATGGATAGTTGATTCCAGTATTTTCCTAATATGAACAGCACTATCTCTAGATAGGACTTTCTGCTTTATTAATGCTTATTTGTGTCAGAGGGCATATGTGTGGGTAATTTACGGAGATACTTCTGCTCACAGATATGATATCACTTTGTGCTTTCAGGCCAGCAGATGATGTGAGATTGTTATGGCCAGAAGCCTGTATGAGTGTTGTTAAAACTTTTCATTTTTATGAAATAGAAAAAAAAATGTTATCTGAAGGTAGTTTTTTTTTTTTTTTTTTTTTGGGTACTGGGAATTGAACTCAGGACCTCGCACTTGCCGGGCAGGCACTGTGATGCTGAGCTAAATCCCCAGCCCCTGAAGGTAGTTTTAATTCACATATTTTTTGTTGTTGCTACTGAAGAGGTTGTATGTCTTTTTGATGCTTTTTATTCTCATTTTCTTTCTGGTAGATCTTCATATCTTTTACTCATTTTTTTTCTATTACATTTTTGGCCTTCATTTCTAATTCTGGAGCTCTTTATATGAATATTTTAAAAGGCAAATGTTAAGTATGAACTTTAGTTCGTACTTAACATTTGTGAATATAGAAAATTTATGAAGTGTGTAAAACAAATCTTCTATAGTTTTGCCATCTGGAAGTAAACACTGTTAAACTTTTTAGTATTTATGATGAAGAGGAAATGAAAATATCATATGAACCATAATTTTATCAAATTTAATGGTAAGCTGGGAAAAGCACATTTTTAAAACTCATTTTTGGTCAATAAAATGGGTACAAATTACATGGATTGAGAATATCTGAAGGACATAGTTAGGGGACACTTATACTTACACACTGTAGGAAAGCAAATTAGGAGAGGTTTTCTTTGTACTGTTTTGTTTTTTGACACAGGGTCTCACTATGTGGTTCAGGCTGGCCTTGAACTCACTATGTAGCCCAGGTTGACCTCCATCTCACAGTGATCCTCCTGCCTCAGCCTCTCGAGTCCTTGGATCACAGGCATGAACCACCACACTCGGCTAGGAGAGTTTTTTGTACAGCATTTATTACGCTTTTAAATGTACTTATCATTCTCTTCAGCAATTCTGTTTTTAGGAATCGACTTTAGAGAAATCTAAAGGTTTGTGTATAAGGTTATTCACTGTAGCATTAAAAACACTAAATATACATCAGGAGTACACTTGTTATATCTATATGTTCTAAAGGCTCAGGGAACAAAATAGAGGAAATATTTCTTGCTTTAAGGCATTTACAGTTGTGAAGAATCCATGGTTTTGCTTCAACTTCTTGAACTTCGTGCTCATAGTACTGTAGTTCTTTGATTCAGTTAGTGCTTGATGTCTCTATGGCAAAATAAGTGGTCTTTAAGTGCCCCTATCTTTAGAGCAGTCTACCATTTTCCAGTTCAACATTTAGAATAGCATGGCTAATACAGTGATGCACTGGGGGAGTTCCTGTGTTTAGAGTGGAACAATATATAGACAACTCCAGTCTTATTTAAGGAAGTGATGCAGTGGATACAAATAAATGGAGTAATTGTGCTGATGGAATGTGTATACTGTTTTCACATTAAACGTTAATAAAATACGTATTCATATGTTGATCTGCATTTTAATTGCTTGAGAGAATTGTGGAATGGACCAATTTTGTAAGAGGAAGATTTATTCAGTAGTACATAAATAATTGTATTTACTTATTTGAACTTGATTTACTGAATCAAAACGAAGTATACTTTTAAAATAAGAAAATACTTATAACAGTCTGAAAATATTCTTTATGCAACACTAAATTAGCACATTTATGGTGAGCTCGTGTACAGTCGAATGTTACCACATAATTGCAATTCCATTTTTACCCCAGGAAGTGTTTATGTCTTTGTATTTGCTAAACAAATTATCAGAAGAGTTTCAAGTTCCTCACGGGGAGCGTATTAAGTTAAAGCAGTAATCCTGACACATTTCGGGGCAATTGGAGAACCAGGAGTCCTTCTTGGGTTATGACTTGAAGGTTTTCCTGAAAAGAAATGTTACGGTTCACTTAGCCAAGTGCAGGACATAATTTGATGCGGAGCGCAGTTAGGGTGCAACTCTGCCGAGCACATCACCTCGTCCCCATCTCGTCTTTATTCGCACGCCGGGCCCCACACTGAGACAAGTGGCAAAATGGGAGCTCAGTCATTCCAGTGTTACCCAGATATTTTTACAGAATGATTACATGGTGGTATTAGGAAAGACCTTGGGGATTAGATAGTTTAGTACTTTTCTTTTTCCAGCGAAAGGAACTTGATTTCATTTCATAATTAATGTGCGTATGTGTCTGCAGTACATTGATTATTTAGACTTCAACTGAGATGATCAGAGAATAAAGCTGATGAGCCAGGTCAGTGTGATGTTATTAAACATGTCTGCTACTTTGCTATTCCAGGGAGAAGAGGGGAGGGAGGAAAGGAGGGAGAAAGGGACGGAGAGAGAGAGAGAGATTTAATGATTTTTTTTCCCTTCGCAAGCATAAAGGACAAACGAAAGGATGCTTCTGCCCCATTTTTGTTTAGTTCCCATGCTTCTGTATGGCTTCAACTGCTTGTATGGTGCGCACACATCATAGCCTTTTGACCAGGCTTCCTGAAGTCCATTTTGTTAAAGTGTGCTCTATACACTTTACTATACTACAAAATCATGAAGATACACAGCAAGTACAAGTGGAGGTTTAAAGAGGTGGAGATAGTTGGGTGTTTTCCACCGAAAAATCAGAGGGTACAGATTTTCTAACTCTCAACAATACTTCCTGTTGTTTCTTGTGGATTCTAACTATTTCTGTGGCTTTAATTTGTATTTCACTAGTAACTATGGTGAACATCTTTTCATGTCCCAGATCACAGCCATTGATATGTTAGCTTTGTTAAAATGTCTATTCAATTCTTTTTTTCCACTTTTTAAATTTTTTCCCCTACTATTCAGTTTTAAGAGAGCTTTCCATACTCCGGACATAAATTTTGTACCACATATATAATTTGCTGATGTTTTCTTCTGCTCTATGGGTGTCTTCGTTTTCTTAATGCTTTTAAGCTGTATAAAATATTGGTAAAATCTAGTTTATTATTTTTTGCTTTGATGAGATAGTACTTTTGTGTTCTATTTAGGAACACTGTATAACTCAAAGTTACAAGGACTTTTTCTTGTTTGTTTGATAATTTTCATAATTTCAACTTTTACATTTAAATCCATGATTCATTGGTCTTTGTGAATGATATGAGGTAAAAATCTAAATTCGTGTTCCTTTAACTCTCTCCAGTTGTCCAATAATTCCAGTTGTCTCTCAGCATCATTTGTTGAAGGGACTGTACTTTCCTCATGAAGCATTTCAGCAATTTTGTCAAAAGCGAATTGACCACAGATATATGAATTTATTTTTACACTGACAACACCGTTCTTTGAATTATATTGTCATCCTTATATCAGTTCCATACTGCATTGATTTATGTAGCTTTACAGTGTTTTGAGTTGGAGAAATTTAAATAATTTAACTTTGATTTTCTTTTTCAAAACTGTTTTGGCTATTTTAGATCCTTTTATTTTTATATTTCTATGTAAAGTTTAGAATCAGATTGCCAATATCCACAAAAAACCTGCTGGGATTTGATAGGGATGGTGTTTAATCTAAAATTCAATTTTGGAAGAGTTTCTGTCTCAAACAATGAAAAAACTCTGTCTCTTTCTCTTTCTCTTTCTGTCTGCCTCTGTCTCTGCCTGTCTTTGTCTCTGTCTCTCTCTCTGTGAAAGGAATTATTATAGCTATCATTAAGGAATATTTTGGAACACCCAGTTGATTACTAAGGCATTAAATTAGTTAGTGTTAGCTCATGTTATATTTAAAATGGTTAATTTCAAACCATTGACATGACTTAAATTTCACAAAGGATTTATGAGAACAAATCAGCCAAGACATTCATTGGAGGAATACTAATAAGGTATAGAAAAGTAGGATGTTCCACAGTTAGTGTATCCACAGGATTTGAATATGAGCCCAGGTACTAGACTCTGTTGCATTTGTCCTACCAGTGTGAAAAAGACCAAAAGTTTTGTAGGGTTAAAGTTAAAATCAAGCAAATAGGTAAATACAGACTAATAAAATTCAAATCCTTTTCAGGAAGTGGATTTAATTCGCAAGAATCCATAGTCTCTAAATGTAAAATTGCATGAAAATTATTTGTATATTTAGTCAAACAGAACCAAGGACTCCTTCAGAGTACCTTATATAAAAAATATAATCAATGTGCTCTCTCTGATATTTTGAATATTGAGACATATCTCCAAGCTACAAGAACTATGATTGAGGAAAAAGGAAATAAAAGCCCTTAGACAGTTAATCTAAAGGATTAATTTAATAATAATATTTTAAAAAACTAGTAAAGGGCAGACATACTCTTTGCGCAATAGTTCCCCTACCCATTCACAATTTCACATACTGAGATTTCAGTTACCTCCTTTCAACCTAAGTCTAAAAATATTAAATGGAAAATTCCGGAAATAATGAATAAGTTTCACATTTTTCAACTTTCTTAGTATTATGATTGGGTCTTTCACAGTTGTGCTCTCTTGCACCCAGGCTGGGAACCAGCATCCCTTTGTTGAGTGTCTCTGTGCCGTGTGTGCTACTCATCCTCTCAGTCACTTGGTCTCTATGTCAGGTATCAGATCAGCTGTCACGATATCAAGCACTGCGTTCAAGTAACTCTTACTTTGCTTAATAATGACCCCAAACATAAATGTAATGATTTTGGCAATTTTATTACAGTATAGTGCTATAATTTTTCTATTTTATTATTGATTATTGTTATTAATCTTTTATTATGAACAATGGTATATTAAACTTTATCATAGGTATGTATTTTTAGAAGAAACAGTATACATAAGGTTTGGTGCTGTTCAAGTTTTCAGGCAACCTCTGAAAGCGCTTGGAATGTGATTCTTGTGGGTAAGGTGGGACTACTGTAGTTAATTACAATAAATAATTTTCCTTATTTTAGTAGCTCTCAAATGTTCTGTTAACAGCATTGACAACATCTTGGAATTGATGACATTTGACATGAATGGAAATGGTGGAATTGGCACCATTTTAGGAAATTAACATTTATGAAGGTGAAGATGAAACTGTTATGGAAAAAAGGCTCAGTGAATGAAAGGGAGTGCTATTCAAATGGTTATATCTAAATCTTTAGTGTTGAGTAATAATGCATGGAAATATATATAGTAAAGAAAAGCTTTATAGTTTTTAAATGTATCTGAATTTCCTTTGGTGATTATAGGTCAGGATGAAATCAAATTTTTATCCTATAAGTCATATTCATTCAGTATATAATTTAAGGGACAACATGCACCCAAGAATTCTATCATGAGGGGTGCTCTGGAGTACTCAAAAGATGGACAAGACATAAATACAAGTATCTCTTGAAAGTCATGTTTTAGCTGGTAAATGCTAGGTTAAAGAAATAGATGTCATTACCAATTTAGTTTTCTGAGTGTTTATTTTGCATTTACAGTTTCTATAGCTTCTTCTACTGATTAGGCCCCAAGAGTTTACATAGTTTGTGTGAAATGATCCAACCTTTCTACGAGGGAGGTAGAGTCAGGAAAGGGGTTAATGAACGGGAAGATAAAAAGAAAATCTAATGATGCATACTTGGAGTATGTTAAGTTTAAAAGTATAGAAACCCTGTATTTCCATTCGAAATGCGTTGGAATAACATGCTAAACTGTTCCTTGGGGACAGCCTACCACTGCACATTACTATGCTTTAAAAGGTCTCCAAAGCATTTGCCTATAGTTAGCTCAGTTGTAGTATTTTAGTAAGTGTTCTAATAACTTGGCTGCTCTTGCCTTTGGCTGTGGCATCTCCACAAGTGCACAGTGTCCAATTTTTGGGTCTTTGGTCACATGGTCTTACGTGTTCGTGTTCTGAACCTATTAATAACTCACCATAGGCTTGTAAGGGAATACGTCAGACTCTATATTGGAACTTGCATAATCAACTGTCTACTTAATCCTTCTCTCATTTCTTTCCATTACACCTTCCTTGAGAAGCTACACATTCAATGCAGTGCTTTTGCTAATAGGTTGCTCTGAACTGGATTTCAGTAATTTAAATTGGATAGTAAAAATATACATATGAAAGAGAAACACCACAATAGTATAAATGACAATAACATAGGTTTAGGTTTTTTAAAATTTCCTTAGAGTTTATAAACTTCATTTATAAATTATTTAGTGGTCGTGTGGTTACATACTTTTTAGAAAACTAGTGACCAGTTCAAGGACATGTTAATGTGTTAAGCCCACTTTTTGAAATTAAATTTTATTTTAAGGTCTCTGCAGTATGTTGCTTGGTGAAAGAAATGTATTGTGGTTTCTTTTGTAAAGAAAATAATTAGTGTCACTTTGTTAGTACAAGGCTGGTTTGTGCATGCAAGTTTTATTTTTTAATAAAAAAGTGCTAAAATAATTTACATACATGACAAAAGAATAGTCTCCTGTGTCATAGCACTGGTAGATGGTAAAAGACAAGGAACATAACTTGCAAGAGTAGAAATAGGGCCGGTGAGATGGCTCAGCGGCTTAAGCGCCTGCCCGGCAAGCGCGAGGGCCCGAGTTCGACTCCCGGAACCCACATACGAAAAAGGGGCTGGTGATATCGCTCAGCGGCATGGGCGCCTGCTGGCGCGTGAGGTCCTGAGGTCGACCCCCCGGTACCCACAAAAAAAAAAAAAAAAAGAGTAGAAATAATAATAGATTCTTCTGCTAGTCGGATGTGCGAGGGCAGGTAGGAGAAACTTCACCTTTTCCTTTATCAAGTTAACTGATGAAAATCAGCAAAAGAGATGCTACTGTTGCTATTTGCATTGATTAAAAAAAAAAGACTGAAAGCCCAAAATATTATAAGTGCTATAGTAAAGTAAGTTTTTATCAAACACTATCGTATGCCATATTCATATTGCTGTAAGGTATGAATAGCCTTCACAGATATATGCTGTCACTCAGTTTTATAGATAAGAATGCAGAAGCTGTAGATTAAATAATTCACTCAAGGGCCGGTGAGATAGCTCAGCGGCATAAGCGCCTGCCTGGCAAGCGCGAGGTCTTGAGTTCGACTCCCAGTACCCACATACGAAAAAAGGGCTGGTAATATCGCTCAGCGGCACGGGTGCCTGCTGGTGCGTGAAGTCCTGAGGTCGACCCCCGGCACACACACACACACAAAAAAAAAATTCACTCAAATCAAGAAGCTCATAAAATCTGTGTGTGTGTGTGTGTGTGTGTGTGTGTGTGTGTGTATGTGTGTGTTGAAGTTATGTTGTTGCTTCGGTTTTATCAGAAGTGCATCTATAACGTATTCATTTTATTTTAATTCTTCAATCCAAGATAATGTGAAGAAATTGATGAGGAAAGATTTAAAAGTAGAAATGTAATCTTCTTTTTTCTTTGTACTTTCTGCCTTTTAGTGTGCTTAAAGTTTTACAGCAAGGAGTTATCACTGCAAAGATTTCCTTTAAAATATACTTGAAGTTATCCAATATTATTATTACTTCTGAAAGCAAGGAAATTACTGATTTCACCTTCTAATTTTATTTTCGGAAAACTCTGTTGTTGGAAAAGCCTGACATCTTGGAATTAATGTTGGTCTGGTTTTTGAAATCTACAGAATGTTGTGTGTCTCTCAGAATAGAAAACAGTTACAATAGCAATGACCACAAACATCAATGACCACTTATGAATCAGTTGTTACACTTTGGATACTGTATCCTGTATTTTTAAATAATCAGTTTTGACAGTAACCTTACAAGGAAGATGTTAATATATCAATTTTATTGAGCAGATATTCGAATAACTCACCTAACGTTACCAAGGAAGCAAGCCTGGGAGTCAAATCTAGATCTGCTCAATTTCACGGCTGTTATTCTTTATTCATACAAGAGATTTAGTACTGGGTTGTATAAACTATAACATTATGAAGTGTTTTCTCAGGAATTGCCATGTTTTAGGATTTAGGTTAAAGTGAAGTGGAGGAGAGTGTGAGAAGGAGGTGAACTCCATTATTTTCACCCTAACTTTTGATGTGATCAGCTTGTATATTTTATATAGCATAATCTTTATATACTTGGTTTGAACAAGTTTCCAAGTGGAATAAAGTTTAAAAGCCACAGAAATTTCTACTTCCAGCCATAAAGGAATAGTAGCTGAAAGTCAATTAGGCTATATATATTCAGAATATCATTTATGTAATGTATTATATATATTTTTTCTTTGTTTATAGTATATCTACATAAATATATATTTATAATTTCTATATAAACACAAATGTATATAATTAGTTTTTATTAATAATATGTAAATAATTAATATTATGTGTTCAGTCTGATATGCCTATATATTATATATATATCTGTATCTTTATCTGTATATCTCAGAGCTTTTCTTCCATTGAACAAAAGGCAGAATAGAGTAGCAATATTTGAAATGAAAGAAACAAATGAGGGATCTGCATATGCCCTAGCTCACAGTTTGAGAGAGGTTCCAGGCTGTTGCACTGAGAGGGAACAAAAAGAATGCCCAGTGCTGTTGAAGAGACAGGGTTTAGATTCCGGAGATGCCAAGGAGAATTCCCACAATAAATACCAAAGAGGTGAGATTTGCACATAAAGAGAATCCTCACAAATCAGTAAAGGGTTTCTTTGGACTGCATTTGAATACAGATCTGATTGATATTTATGAAACTTTCCAATCTACCACCCCACATAAACATTATTTTTACAATGTATGAAGTTCGTATTCCATGTTAATACCTTATTCCAGGCCACTCAATAAGTTTCAGTGAATCTAAAGCAATAAAATTATACAATGTAAGTTTTCTTACCCCAGCAAAATTAAATTAGAAATCGGTGAGTAGAAGAAATTTGGGAAATCTGATATTTTGAAAAAAAAAAAAGACACATCTAGAAAACAGGTGCCAAAGACAAAAACTGCAAAGGAAGTTAGGAAGCAATAGGAACTGAATGAAAATGAAATATAATATTGTAACATGTATATGGCAGCTAACGAGGTAATACAGGGAAATATATAGTACTGAATATAAGGGAAATTGGAAGACCTCAAATAAACATCCTAAGCTTGTACTTGAAGACAGTAGGAAAAAAAGATTAAATGAAATGAAAAGCAAGCAGGAGGAAGAAATAAAAGTCAATGTCAATGAAAAAGAATAGAACAATAATAGAGAAAATCAAATAAAAAATTAATGCTTTGAAAAAATTCAAAGTAACTGCAAAAGTTCATATTCATTGGAAAAAAGTTAGAAAGCACAGATGTTCAGAGCAAATATATAGAATGGAGACAGATACAAAAGATGTGAAAGGGATTGCAAAAGAATATGATGAAAAACTTCATGATAATAAATTCAGCAACTGTGAGGCACAGTTCTCTATTTTGAGCCTGGTGGTCCAGGGCAGGGTCTGACAGAAGTTATAGCGAAGCTGTTACATTCCTTAACCTACGTGATGCATTTAGGTAATGCACGCTGAGGTCATCTTTGCTTCTTTAAGGCATTTTTCATATGTTTTTTAGCTACAAAGCATTGCCTGTTTGTTGTAAAACATTAAAACAACATAGAGATAAATATATAAATACAGAAAGAATCCACAATCTCAAAACCCTCTCTGAGGGTACCTCAGGAAGGAGTTTGATATGAATTCATCAAGAGCATTCCTAAGGACCTGTACACACCATCCACAAACATGGTGCAGGTGTTTTTCTTGGAGCCCCACATTCCTCTGCCCATGAGTTCTAAATCCTTGACTCAAGATTCCTGCATAAGTTCGGGATAGCACGAAAGAAGAGAGAGCCTCCATTATGAGCGCCTTCTTTTCATCTGCACATGGCTGCCTTTGTTTCCTGGGTATCAGTGACACAGAACATTCAGCTGCTTCACTGCCTTCTCAAACTACCTGTTCACGCCATTTACTTCAGGGATTCTGGGAGTTTTGATGAAGACTTAGGGTATTGTGGGATATGGATATATCAAAGGACCTCAGCCTTCCATTCTTCATTATCTCCCATGCTTTCTCCACTCTCAGTCCCTGCTCTTTCAGGGTTGTGTTCTGATGTTCTCAGTTTCCACACTTAGTCATGCAGAACTGTTCACCCTTCCACTTGTCTTGGCTAACAAACTTTCCATATCAAGGCATCAAAGTATAATGAAAATCAAGGGCCTTCCAAGCCTTGCAATGAAACAGATTCCTGTTTTAGGAACCAATTTGAATTACTACCTTCCCCTTTTGCTATTCTATATATGTGGTATAGAAGTTATTTCACGTGGGAATTTTGACCTATTTGACTTGTTTTTCTCCGAATAAAGAGAATTTCCAGAAAACAAATTTCTTAATTACCAAATGAATTATCTAAAATCCAATTATGGAAACTCAAAGTATTTATAATTGAATTGACTATGTAAATTAATTACCCAAATAATGATCTAAAAGGTGAGTTACCATATCATATATTATTTGCAAAGTCTCAGTAAGTTTTTTAAGTGTGCGTTTCTGTCACCATATAACTTGTGACAACCAAGAACTGTTGTGATTCATGTGTGATCAGCGAGGCTCCGTGACTTCACCTTCAGTTGTCTTTTTCAACTTCCCCCATTGTCTTCTAGCTATTAACAACATCTTATTTCCATTTCTGGAAACTACATCATAACCATATGCTGCTTATCCTGTCATATTTTTCTTCAATTACTTTTGTATTTAGATTTTTCTAAATGAATACTTATAAAAACTATCTTAAAAAACTATCTTCTCAGGGTAATTCCATTTTTGTGATGTTATCGCTATATACAGTCATGTTATATAAGTGGCATTACAAATGTCTTCTACAACTCGATGGTGACTTTTAGGAGATCTTTTTACATATCTTTATTTTTATTTATTTTTATACAGATCTTTATTTGGATGCTAATTTTTATTAGCTATATACATTACAAATATCTTCTCTAACTCTGTGGCTTGGAGACCACTTCATGCTGTTTATATGCATCTACTTTTCAAAACAGCTGTATAGTAATCCATCATAAGAGAACACAATCATTTTGAAAACTGCAAACAAATAACCTTGTGGTTATGAGCAAGGAAATCTGCCTCCTATTAGCTTTGTTTCTTTGAATAACATATTTAATCTCTCTGAGATGCTGTTTCTTCATATGTAAAATAAGAAAAATATTTCCTACTATATATAGCTGTAGCTGAGATTAGAGAAATAATACAACCAGTTGTTCCAGAGCAGGGTTTCTCAACCTCAGTGGTACATTTTGGGTCAGTTAACTGTTGTACAGTGTTGTCTTATGCATTGTGGGATATGTAATAGCATCGGTGGCCTTTACATCTTGTGCCAGACAAAATGCATTTCCAGATATTGCCAGTGTGTCCAGACTTTCCTTTTGGGCTCCCACCCCCTTTTCTCTCAGAGGGCACAGTCACACTGAGTTGAGAACCACTGTTCTGGAGAACAGCATGGCACACAGTGTCATAACTGCTGCATGAATCTGGACATAGGAACAACAAAATTCTCCAAGAAACTCTTCACATGGATTATGTTTTGGACAGCTCTTGTACATGGCAGTGGCCAAGAGGAAAGATTCCCATATTGCTAGGCTTCTAGGCTGGAACCATTTTCACACTACAAAATAACAATAATTCCACAATATACAACTGCATATGTAGACCTTTGCATACCTCTATAAATACATCTGTAACATATTTCTTTGAGGCGAGAGAGAGCATAGGGCTGTCATAATTAAAAGTTTGATATATTTTATCTAATCCCCTTCCAAAAATACACCAATTTACTTCTATACCTGAAAATGGCCTTTTCCTCATGTTTCTTTCTGTAGTGAATATTAGCACTCTTTTTAGATTCAACATCATTCATGAATTTGTTTCTTGAATGCACAATTTGCATTGTTCTCTGCATTATATGCTCATATTTGTAAATTTTCCCACTTATTGTTTAGTCATTTAAAGGTATATCTAGATCTCAATTACAAAACTGTAAGTATACAGAAAAACTCATATATTAATACATTTAGCACAACAGATTCCATAAATGTTAATATTTTACCATTTTGCCTAAGAGCTTTATTTTAAATTTTACACATCATGTAAAACCCTCATGGTACTCCTCTCAGGCCGACTTCTTTCCTGAGTACCCAGATGTAGCTACTATTCTTAAATATATATTTCCATCATATTTTTGTAATTTTACTATGTGTGTGCATCTATAATTTTGTGTATATGTATATGACATTGTTTTATATTTTTAAAATTTGCATAACTGGACTCATACTGTAAAAATCATTTTAGAACTTGCTTTTTAAAATTTAAGTTGTATTTTTTAAGTTTTATTCAAGTTGATGCATGCAGCTCTAGTCCACAATCTAAACTGCTATTTAATTGTTTTAATACAGTGTAACTTACTTATCCTTTACTCCATTGATGGATTTTTTTTCCTTATTTTTTGGAATTATAAGCAATGTAATAATGATCACCACTTTGCAAGTCTCATGAATACAAGTATAAGAGTTCCTCTTAAGTATATATTTAGGGCCGGTGAGATGGTTCAGTGGCATAAGCGCCTGCCTGGCAAGCGCGAGGTCATGAGTTCAACTTCCGGAACCCACATAAAGGAAAAAAAAAAGTATATATTTACTAGTGAGATTTTGGCTTATGAAGATACACACCTTCATGTTTATAAGGCATTATCGAATTTTTTTCATGGCAACTAGGGTATTTCATCCAGTCATGTATTTTGCCACATTCATATCAACTGTCTCCTGATACTATCAAATTGTATTTTTTCTTCTAGCTTTACTCATCTCTCAGTTAGAGGTAGAAACGTAGAGAGAAAATCGGAAATAAAGAAAAAAGAGTAATGCAGTCAACCCGCTTGATCTAACTGACATAGAACCTTTTATATCCAGTATACATGGAGCAACCATCAAGATGGATCATATTCTGAACCACTGAACTAGTCTTAGCAAACTTAAATAACAGAAAATATTGGTGTCTTCTTTGGTAACATTGGGTTTAAAACAATACTAACAAAAACTCTAAAAATCACCTTAAATTTGGAAATACCAGAACACTAAATATCATGAGTCAAAGAAATCAGAAAATACTTGTACTGAATAGAAACAAGGATAGAAATTGTGAGATGCAGCTAAAGAAATACTGTGGGGAAATGTATTGCTCTAAATGCTTATGCTAAGAAGGAGGATAGGTCTAGTGTAAAATATTTTGCATTTTTTTTGAGACAGGGTCTCACTATGCAGTGCAGGCTGGCTTGAACTCGCTTATGTAGCCCAAGCTGCCCTCAAACTCATGGCAATTCTGTCTAAGCCTCCCAAGTGCAGGGATTACAGCGATTGCCACTGTGCGCGGCTCTAAATTTTAAAAGTAGAGAAAATTAAATTCTAAATATATAAATAAAATAATACATGAAAGAGCAAAATCAATGAGATGTTTTTAAAAAAAATAAAAATAATGGAGAAAAGTAAATTTTCTGAAGCAAACAGTAAAACTGATACATCTCTAGCTAGCCTGCTCAAAGAAAAAGAAAAAGTACAGATTATTAATGAGGGGAGATACCACTACAGTCTGTGAAATTAAAATAAGGAAACAACGAAACCATTTTATGTCAAGAAAATTTACATCAGAGTTCTCCATCCATCCAGGAGATCTTCTAGCATCCCCCTGCTCTTCTGTTAGGTCCATCTACTTGCCGTTTCATCTTATGGTATATGAAGCTTGAGTGGAAATGGTTTCCAAGATTAATTGTTACAAATCAAACAGTAAATTGGTGTAGCCAAAACAATAATTTTCTTCTAGATACACGTATTACATAGTCATTTCTTTTACTTCCTAAAGAGCTTAAAGATTATTTTCTTCTCTAGAAAAGGTAGTTGGGAACTGCTAAGATGCAGAGAAAACTTTGAAAAACTACAAGATGGTGATTTCTTCAATATATGATGCTCTTTATTGTATAAATATCAGTGATTTTCAACATATAGTTACAGCTGTCACCATGTTAAACTTTATAAGTAAAATAGTTTTTAAAAACTGTAGAAGCTTAATAAAAGTATTTTTGTTAGTTTATGTCCTTTTAGAGCTTTTTAAAAAATGTAATAAATGTGTGTTTTATAAGTATATCTTATTCATAACAGGGCAAATCCGGTTCTCCATCTTACATAGTGTATTGCTCCATTTGTAAATGGTCAGATTTCTATTGATGGATTATTATGTATATATGCATGTTTTATGTATATATATACATATGCAAATGGTTTAGAAGTTTGGTATTTTTTCACTACTTTTATGAGTGTCTAATAAACATATTTATCTATTTTCTTGACACTCATACCGAACTCCAAATAACCTAACATTTTCTACATCCACATTTCTATTGAAATAATTAATCACAGTTTGTCTATAGGAGCGGTTTGTGGCATTACTAATTTAGAGTATCATTCAGTAAAACATGTGTCTCAATTCTGGATCAGTTTACCCTGGCACATAATGAATTAGTGTGAACTGCCATTCATATGCATTTTTTTGGTTAGTTGTTGAATTAAACCTGAATTAATTCATGCCCATCTATGGAGTTAAAGTCTGCATGAGGCATAAGTTGAGTAAATAATGAGTTACAGAAAATTTGCAAGGCAATTCTGTAACTGTGTTGTGTGTGGTATGACTTTAGGCCTCTGCTTTTGCTTATTTTCTGTTAGAGACCTTGGGAATAGTTATAGTAAAGGAAATATACCAAACGTTTATGTTGAAATTAAAATCTTAATTGTAGATAAAATAAGCAGGTTTTCATGAGGTAAAGCACAGGAATAGTTTGCTTTCTGTAGAGATTTAATGTTATACAAAATGATTTCAAGTATATAATTTCACTTAATGGATAGAAAACCTATTTGTACGATAGGAAAGGATTGCTTTAGTTTCACTCTTAATGTTGGCTTTGTTCTAAGCAACCTTTACAGAGATACTCCCACCCATTCTTACTACCAAGCATCAGTCCCGCTCCTGAAGGGGGAAACCAAGCTAAATTTGCAATGGACATTCCTTTAAGTTGAAGAGTGAGTGGTGTTAGAGGAAATTAATCTAAAGTATAGGATGCTTTGAAATGCTACAAGCCTTCAATGACCTGTCAATATAGGGCTTTTAATGTTATAATTGAGCCTCTTTAGCTATATTTTATAGTCGGTGTGTACTACCCAAGCTAGTGTAAAATAATTCTGACATCGCTGTGGTCAAAGGCCAACATTATTGAGAGCCTGTTGAGTAAATGTGATTTATATATTTAATTAAAACAATTTGTGTCTATTCTTCAATCTTATCATCTAGGGAAAAATGTGATGTGGCAGGAGAGGAAGCAGTGTCTACTGAAATAAAGGGTTACTTGGAAGTTCTATTTTGTCTTTTTTTTTTTCTTTGTCTGTTTGAGACAGAGTTTCACTATGCAGTTCAGGCTGGCCTTGAACTCACTTTTCCCAGGCTGGCCTTGATCTTGCAGAGATCCTCCTGCTTCAGCCTCCTGAGTGAGTGCTGGGATTACAGGTGTGCGCCACCACACCTGGTGAAATTCTATTTTCTATACAATTCCTTATATTGATTTCCCTGGTTTGGAACGTGTTAGTCTTCAGGATCCTTTGGTAACCAAGGTGATCTCATCTCAGTAGCTGTGGTGGTGTATTCAGTGAAGTCATTATGAAGAAGCTCATGTTGTTCAAAATCTATTGACCCATGACAGCTTCAGTTTTCAAATGGACTGCAGACATTTAACCTTTCTTAATGCAGTGTCCTCAAATCTTCTATTTCAACCTTTGTGGAAATCTGATTATGATCAGCATCTTAGTCTCTGGGTAGATGAAGAATTCCATTATATGTCATGAGATTTCCCTTTTTCGTTTTGTTTTGTTTTCTAGGAATAATGTTTTTAGTTCTACAAATGCTTTGGAAGTGTCCACCTTCTGTAACTGTGGCTTTGGCTCTGTTCTCTGGGAGAGCAGACTTTGAGGCATACTTTATAGTTAATGAGAACATTTACAAATTAAGCTGTTCATTTCTTACATAGTAGAACGGTTCTTCATATTCTCACATTATGAGAAAAATAAGTGTCAGTGAGCTTATCTTACCTAAGGTCACACACTTAAGTGATTGGACAGACCTTGGGTATGTTCTTCCAGTGCGAGATCTTTTGTCTGTTCTTTTAACCTTATGGTTTCTTCTGGTTAAATTGATTTGAATGCAATTACCAATATATGGATTTTTTCCTACAATAAAAAGCAATTCTGTATGTTACAATCTGAAAACAAAACAAAATATGCTTTCATTTAGGCAAAACACATCTCGTATATAGTTAATGCTGAATTTTTTAAAAAAGTTCATCACTAAGTTTGAAGGCAAAAGAACTTAGTCATTAATGATTTTTTTTTTCTTTTTTTTTGAGACGGGGTCTCACTGTGTAGTCCAGGCTGGTCTTGGACACACTATGTAGCCGAGTCTAGCCTTGAACTCACAGCAATCCTCCTGCCTCAGCCTCCCAAGTGCTAGGATTATAGGTGTGCGCCACCACACCCAGCTTATTAGTCATTAATGATTGAAAAAGAAATGCTAAGCTTACTTTTGGGATACTCGTGCTTCAGCAGCCAGAGTGTGTGTGTGTTTGAATCTAACCTCTCAAAAGTATTTGACAATTTACTTAACCTCTTAGTGCCTTAATTTCTTCTCCCTGAGAATCAGTAAGATACTTAGAGCAGTGTCTGGCATCACTGTGAGTGCTCTGACTGTATTTGTTAAATAAAATGGAGACAAAAAATAGAGGTATACATTACATTATTTTAGTCAGTGCATTAAATACATAGACATTTCAAAAATACCAACTAATAGGTATTTGTAAAATTAAACAAATAAATTCAAAATACTGAATTAGGTTAACATAAACAATAATTTACTCATGTGCAAATTGTACATTAATTTGTTTAAACAGATTTGACAAGAAGTTCAGATCTCATTTTACCCCTGTTTTCCAGGGGTAATGTCTATTGGTTGACTGAGCACGCGAATGAAGTTTTCTCACTGCTGTTTACTCCCAAATTTTCTGCCAAATTTTTAGTGCTAAAATGCCAACCGGGAACAGATCTTTCAAAAGGCTAGGACACTGTCCTCATTCAAGCACAGATCAGTACCGTTAGGGACTTTCTGTGGCACAGTGACCAAAATCACTATAAAATGCACACCCAACAGAGCTGATGGATTGATCTGATTATTGTCTTACGGTCTTCAGTTTTCTACACAGCCTTCAGAACTTTAAAACAGTATGTAGGAAACAGAAATGAGAAGAGAGCATGCATCGGAAGCTTACTAGGTACTGTGCAAAGTACAGGGTAAGCATGAATTCATAATATTGTAATGAAAGCAAATGAATCTACTTCCTACTTGTTTCTAGGAATCAAATTAAGTCAAAGGATATAAAATAAAATTAATTAAGAATTAATTGTAGGGGGCCAGTGAGATGGCTCAGCGGCATAAGTGCCTGCCTGGCAAGCGTGAGGTCCTGAGTTTGACTGCTGGTACCCACATACGAAAAAAGGGCCGGTGATATCGCTCAGCGGCATGGGCGCCTGCTGGCGCGCAAGGTCCTGAGATTGACCCCCGGTACCCACAAAAAAAAAAAAAAAGAAAAGAATTAATTTTAAAATCATAAGTTATAAAAGTAGTACTGCTCAAATGAAATTGGTGCCTAGGTAGGTAAGAGTGTGAAGTCACTCCTAATTCTTCAAGTAAATCTGTGTGTTGGTGAAAAGGTGTCATTTCATCCCAGGTTACTGAGAGAATTTGCAGAGTAAAATCGAACTGTTCTTAGTTATCTTTTAAAAACGTATTTTATAACCCCTTCATTAAGTTACTACAAACATAGCTCACTTAGATTGTTTTCAATTATTTTTAATCATGAGAAATGATTTGTACTACTAATCTTTGCTCTTCCTCTCATGCACTTGTGCAAATATTTTTTTTTGTGAAATTGCTGAGTCATCAAATATATCCATTTTTAAGATACATTGTAAAATTTCCCTCAACATATTTATAGCAATTATTCTGTCACCAACATTGTCAGAGTACTAGTTATTCCATTAACTCTAATTAATTATCTAAATTAAAATTTGTTTCCAAGTAAATGGCTGTGAAATGGCACTCTGTTATTGCTTCCATTTTAATTTCCTTTATTATTGATCATTTTGTTTTCTTTCACATCTTCAAGCCATTAGGGTTTTTGCCTTGTGAGTTTCTTACGTAATTTGGAATTCTTCTACTATATTACCTTTATATCTCATACTTATTTATATTTAAGATAATAGTACAAATAGTTATGTATAGCAAATATTTTTGAATCTGTCAAGTATATTTATAAATATTTTGTCCTAAATAATTTAGCAGTTTTATATTTAGATGTGGACAAATTTGATAACAGTATCCCATATGATTGCTATATTTTGGTGTTTTCCTTAAGAAGGTCTTCTCCTTTCTAAAGTCATAACCGAATCTTTCTACTATCCTCTCTTAATACTTTGTATAATTGAGCTTCAATGAAAAGAAAGTTATAGAATGTTACATAGAAATTATGTTGCTACTTATTTTTTTAAAAATTCTCAATACTGTATGTTTACTTATGGGTACTTATATGTACATGCATAAAGATTTAAAAATAACTGGAAGTAATCAGATCGAATGGATAATAATGACTACTTTTAGAGATAAACAAAAGTTTTTAGGATTGAGGGTGGTGATCAAAGATATCTTTAAAAATACCGATAATGTGGAAACCATTTTGAAAAAGAGGGCTTGAGAATTGCTTGTACTGTATAGTTAAACAATCATTTGTGTAAGTATATTTGTATATATACTTATATATGTTAAATGCTTAAATTTAAAAAGACTATGACAATAAAAAACAAATTGTCATTGATCTTTCTCAAAAGACTTCAGCTCTCTGAAGAAATCTATTCCATTGTGCTTGCCTTTTCTGAAGCAGTTCTGGAAGTCCTCTTCTGTGAATGTCTTTATGAGGTGTGATGAAAAATATAGCGAATGCGGCTGCTGAGTGCCATCCAAAGGAAAGGCAGATTTGTTAAAACATTACAGTATGTTTTCATCCACCTTGTTCACTGGATCTGGCACCATGTGACTTCTGGCTCATCCCCAAAGGCAAGATGACCATGGCAGGTAAATATTTTGAATTGATTCATGGCATTGAGGCAGATCTGGCAGAGCAAATGACAATGAAAGATGACTTCCAGAACTGCTTCAGAAAGTGGAAAGAATGATGGGTTAAGTGTGTTGAGAGTGAAGATATTTTGAGGGGGATTAATGACAATGTGTCTTTTGCTATAATGAATATTTTTAATTGAACATTCACCATAGTTTTTGATCACTGCTCATATATTTATATATTATGAGTATAGTGTAACTACATGACAATTTGAAAAAAGAGCAACTCTGTCATATTTTTAATACACGTATCATGGGTAGAATTTGCTATATGGTGTTTACTATTTTCCTATGGTTGTATTGAGTTGTATTTCAAATCAAAGAATAAATACTTTTTTAATTTTAAAGGAATTTAACATATCACATACATTTAACATTTTCCAACCTACACTTCATTTGTGTACCTACAGACATTTTTCAGCCTACACTACCATTTATTTCTCCAGAATATGCCATTATTCTGCATATTTTCTGAATGGAGGATTTGCAGATGTCCTCCATTTATTTATAATTTTGATAAATTAACATTACACTATGTTGTTATTTTGTGGTACTTCTTAAGAAGACCTTCCCATCTCTAAATTTATAGTTAAATTGCTTCTACAAATTTTTCTTTAGTAATTTTTTTTGTTGTTGTTTTGTTTTGTTTTTGTTTTTTGGTACTGGGAATTGAACTCAAGACCTCACGCTTGCCAGGCAGGCTCTGTGCCACTGGGCTAAATCCCCAGCCCCCTTCTTTAGTAATTTTATGTTGTCGAGTGTAATAAAAGAAAGGAAGGAGTTCTTATTCTGAACGTATCCAATGAATAAATTACCAGAACTGCAATTGCAGACTCAAAAGGTGTAAGTGACATGACTTTCTATGAGGATTTCCCAGAGGGCACCAATTTATGAGGCCACCATCGAAGTCTGAAGGCACCAGGTTCACTTTATTTTCATCAGCTATGTATTATAATTTTATATGCTTTTGTTTTATTGCTATTTGAAGCAATGAAATTGTGCCTGGTTGTTGAATTTTACATTCTTTTAATTACTATCCAAGAATTATTCCAAACCTAGTTTTCTAGTTCTTTTCCTCCTTTGCGAGTTGTACATATCTTTTGCTCACTTGGCTGTTAATGTCTTAATGATCACCTCTCTTTATAAAATAGATGTAATATTATATTTATACCAATTATTTCTTTTTTTTTTGTGGGTACCCGGGGGTCGACCTCATGCGCCAGCAGGTGCCCGTGCCGCTGAGCGATATCACCGGCCCTTTTTTTTCATATGTGGGTTCCGGGAGTCGAACTCGGGCCCTTGCGCTTGCCAGGCAGGTGCTTACGCCGCTGAGCCATCTCACTGGCCCACCAATTATTTAATCCATTTGTATTTTTATTTTAACTTCAACTTAGTTTTTCTTTCAAGTTCCGAAAAGTTAGGTGCTTTGTAGTTATTTATATTTTTAAAGTAATCATTCAAAATGAGAATATTTAAGTAGAATTCCAACTATTTAAATAAAGATAGAATGCCAGCCAGAAGAGTTTTCTAGCAAGTCTCATGATACTGTTTAGTGATTTTAATTAAATTTTTATATAAGAAGTTGAACGTGATTCTAATTCAGTTTGCAAATGCTAAAAATAAATTATAGGTAGCTACTAATTTATTGAATTGAATGGTAGAATCGATATTGAGAAATATTTTTAACATGATGGCTTCATATAATTGTATAAAACTTACAAGAATAAAAGAGAAATCTATCATTTACACAAAACTTTGGATGGAAATAAAATGACTTAATGCTTATTCTTCATAACAGCCAAGAATGAAATCAGAAGTAACAAGCAAGCATTATGTATTTCACAAAAAAATCACATCTCGGTTACTTTTCTCTTTGTTCTTGATGGATTGCTTTCAAATATTTTATTTATTCTAATATTTTATTTTCCTTTCAAACCACAAAGATTAATCAATATCCATTGATATTCAAGTTGCAAAATCCATATATATATCTGATGAGTTCTGAAATCTGACATTTTCACTATTTTCTGTTGAAATTTGTGTTGTATTTACATTAATGAAGTGTGAATAGTTATACCTGCTCTTTTTATTTGAATTCAAAACAAGTATGTGCTCATATTTCATAATAGTTATTTGAAAATATATATTGCAAGAAGTAGAGGGTATGGAGCTGATGGAGAAAAATAATCACATGGGGCTACTGATTTTCTTTCATCTTACTTCTCCATCAGCAGCATCAGAAATAGCAGATTATTCCTTCTTTCCTGATCCATGTTTTTGTCACTTGCCATCCACGACACCACACATCTCTGATTGTTTCTTCTTAAAAAGTCATATTGATTGTTGCTCTCCTCCATTTCCTTTACTCTAGTGTGTCGTGGTGCTTAGATACAGGCCTTCTTCATCTACATTCACTTGGTGAGATCTTATCCAGTCTCATCACCCATAGCCAAGTATGTGCCAGTGAGTCCAAGATAGATACGCTTATTCAGACCTCTTTTGAACTCTAGGCTTATATATCTAGTCACTCGCTTAGCATTTCAGCTTGAAGTCTAATGGATATATGCATCAGATTTTTTTTTTTTTCTGTGGGTACTGGGGGTCGACCTCAGGACCTCACGTGCCAGCAGGCGCCCGTGCCGCTCAGCGATATCACCAACCCCTTTTTCGTATGTGGGTTCTGGGAGTCGAACTCGGGCCCTTGCGCTTGCCAGGCAGGCGCTTACGCCGCTGAGCCATCTCACCGGCCCTATGCATCAGATTTATGTTCCAAACTAAACTGATCTTCCGCTGCACACATTAATGCTATTCTTCCTTCACTGTTTTCTGTATCATTGATGGCCAACTATCTAGTTTCATATGACATGGACCAAAGTCATACTGCAGTTCTCACACTGTGAATCTTTTTGTCAAACCTCACATCCAAACATTACCACACTCTGTTCTGCCTTCAAAATTTATACTGAATCTGACAAACTCCACTGCCGGCGATTTCACCCAACCCTGAATTGCTGGTAACTCCTTATCTGAATTACTGAGATAGCCTTTTCCCTCCTGTAATACACTATCCTGAATACACTCGTTACAAGTGCATCTTTTGCAATAAGTTTACACATGTTCATTGCAACATTTGTAATGACAAAATATATTTACCATAGATAAAAACACAAGTACATAGATCCATGGCATCTTACCTTTGAGTGATAAGGGAAGGGGATTGATTTTGGGATGTTGTACATGATCTGTTTCAACCGAACAAATACATTATTACATTTTTAAAAAGAAATCTATGAATATACATTGAATATTTGTTAAATATTATGTGGAAAACTCTGTTATCTGGGCATTTCTGAAGATCAGAAATGTTTCTGAATTATGAATGACAAAAATTAAAAATGAAAATATTTTTCATCTTGTTATCCTAGGAAGCACGGACAAGGTTCTTAAAGTGCTACTTTTCTTATAGTCTCTTACTTCAAATTTCCTGCGTGCTGATGACATGTTTCACTCAACATTCATTTTTTTTTCTTTTTTTTTGTGGATACCGGGGGTTGACCTCAGGACCTCGCGCGCCAGCAGGCACCCATGCCGCTGAGCGATATCGCCAGCCCTTTCTTCGTATGTGGGTTCCCGGAGTCGAACTCGTGCCCTCGCACTTGCCAGGCAGGCGCTTACACCGCTGAGCCATCTCACCGGCCCAAGTCAAAGGAATTTGAAACCTAAGAAATATGTTTATAAAGTAGAGAACATCCCAGTAAAACGATAGGAATGGAAACAGAACCAACTTCTGATCAGAAAAGGTTTTAGTGACAGGGTTGTGTCACATCTTTGAGTTTTGACTTTTTTTTTTTTAATATGCGGGTACCGGGAGTTGAACTCAGGACCTCATACTTGCCAGGCAGGCACTTATGCCGCTGAGCTATATCACCAGCCCATGAGTTTTGACTTTTAAGATTTGTACCTGGAACTCAGGGTGTAAGGAAGGGACTATAAAGTGTATTGAACCTTTTATAAAAATCTTTCTGAGAGTTACTGTTGTCCAGTTCTTACCTGGATTGCCTCAGTATGGTAATCACTTTATTAATGATTGTAATGCATGATTAGGATTTTAAACGCTTATCCATGATGTTGATGAATGATAGCTTTTCTAGGTGGCATTTGGAACAGTAACTGACCCCTAAGTTTTTGTTTTGTTTGATATTCCCCTTTTAATAAATCTCTTAAAACGTTATGCACACACAAAATATTCCTGATGTGGTCAGCTCTATGCTGAGTGTTTTGAGTTTCAGGTTTTCTGCTGTTATTCCGCTCTTTAGGTGCATGATCTCCTAAGGCAGGCTCTAATAATCAGCACGAGGTTACCACAGGGTTTTTTAGCTTCTGTCCTCACTAATGGAACACGTATGAAAGAAAGTTTGGCAGGAAAAATGTTCACATGTGTTCTTTAAATTCTTCCTTGTCATATACACATTTGCATTTGGGGGTCTCTTGATCAAGAAATGAACCTTGTAAGGAGTTCGTTTAGAACAAGGTTTATTGCACCTTTTACAGGAGAAAACACTACTGCAATGTCTTAGCTATCATTTAGTGTCATTCAGAATGGGGATAGGGAAGATTTGCCCAAGGAATTTAAATGGAAGAAAACTACCACCATCACATTTTGCTGATGGGTGACAAATGGGAGAAAGGACTTAGTACGTACAATAAATAAACTCCTAAAATATAGTGAAGATATTTAAGATTATTGTTTTTTTTTTTTTAACATGACTCCCTACTTTGTATACTGCTTATTTCCAGCACCTGGAACATGAAGTGATACATGGTATTCACTCAGTAAATATTTCTGGATAAATAAATTATTGTGTTCATTTGACCTTTCACTGAATCCCGAAAATAATTTGCAGCAGATTTTCCATGTCTCTGAGTACCAATGCTGTGGTCCTTGAATAGTTTGCTCCACTAATCTTGTTTCCATGGTGAATTGAATTTGCATCTGCTCCCTAGGGGTATGTAGGAGGTTGGCAGCATCTCTGTCAATTGTGAGGTCACCAGTGAGACCTGGCAAATGATGAGTGCTTCCCCAAAGTGCAGCTGTGCAGCTTTCTCAGAGGTCTCATTCAAGCACATAACTGGGCTGGAATTATGAGATAAGTGCCACAAGAGCTCATCACCATGGTGAATGGTTCTGAAAAAATCCCTGAGTGACTAACCCTTTAAAAACTAGGTATACAGCTGAATACGCACCAACGCATTACATGCTGGGGTGGGTGGGAAGTTGGAAGTCATCTTTTTTTGTTTAAGAAATAATATGGGTCAAGCAAAGTTAGTTAATAAATTTAAATTCTCCTCCTGACACAACAATATGGAACATGTACAATTTCCTCATTTGCAATAAGAGAAAGTCACGTTGTTATGACTTATGAGAATCCTGATTGATGAAGCCATGGAAATATTTCTTTGCTCAATTTTTGCTGTTGGATTTAACAACAGCCGGAGCACATGTGTTTGATCGTCTTGCATAGCACTCCTAAATATTTTAACTTGAGCAATGGGTGTTAGACAGGGATGATAGCTTAGTCCGAGGGAACTGAAGGAGAATATATTCCTGTCTTTTTAAAAAGCTACTTCTAGAAACAGTTAATTCTGGTTTTTTTTTTCTTTTTTTTTTTAAATCAAATGTACAAACTTCTTTCCTCTTAACTGCACCAGCTCTTTCTCCTCAGTCTGCTTTACGGTTCCTTCTCTACTTCTCAGTATTAGAGTCTAAGGATTTGGTTTTAGACTCTCCTCTTCTTTCTCTGTACTCTGCGAATAACAGAATTCATTCTATGGATTAAAACTTTATCTTCATTTGGCAGCTCACAGACATATGTCTGAAGCTTAAACATCCCCACTAAGCTCCATATTCAACATGTCTACTTGATTTCTCCACTTGGATGAAATCTCATAGATATATCACAGCTATTATGTCTCTTCAGAAACTGATTATCCCCAAATCTGTTTCATTCCTATGACCTGACTTTGGTATCCGAATTACAATCATCCCTCTCCCATTCTTGAGTATCCAACCCAGAAATTCTGGAATCATCTTTAATCGTTCTCTCCTGTTCCCTATTGTCTCACCATCATACCATTAACAAATTTGGGTGGTTGCCCTCTGCTTTGGATGAGAGTCCAAGGTAAACTCGAATAGTTTTATATTTTCCCACATCCTTAGTCAAGCCATCATGGTCTTCCACCTGGACTATTAGAACTCATCTCCCTAATTTGACTCTTGTCACCATGTAGTCTGTTATCCAAAAAAGAACAGGTGGTTTTCTTCTGAATTTGTATCATTTATTTCATTTCTGATCAGGTTACTTCACTTAAAGTTCAAGTGGAATCTAATGTCTTACCACAGTTTTAAGAGGTTGCTTGAATCATGCCATATCTTCTGAAGATTTTCCTCGCTGGTAGATATTACACTAACGCCAAAATTATTTATTACTTTGATTACTGCTGCAGCCCCCAAACAAGTCTTGAGTCTCTCCATCTCAAACTTTCTTTAAAAGTGCAATCTAAGTCATAGATATTATACATCTATATGTGTCATATATATAATTTTTAAAGTCAATGCTTACTCTAAGAATTATAATGGAAGAAATATATCCTGCCTTTTCTCCACATTCTTGATTTCTGCCCTCCTGAAGCAATTCTATTTCCTTTGGTACTTGCCCTTATATTGGTATTATAGTGAACTCATTTAATATTTATTTCTCATTTTAAAAAATATGTTTTGTGTGACATATACATGTGGGACACAAACATATTGTTATAAATAATAATTCTAAAGTGTTAACTTTTTATGGGGGGTGGTACCGGGAATCGAACTCAGGACCTAATGCTTGCCAGGCAGGTGCTGCGCCACTGAACTAAATCCCCAGCACCCCAGTGTCAGTGTTTTTGAACGTGAAGTAGATTATGTTGAGTTCTTCCCACATACCTTCTAGAGTCCTAGTCTTGGTATGTGACACTCAACAAATCGAGGCATTCTCCTTTTCCCACTCACACTCTTTAAGTGTATGTCTAAGACTGAGTACATCCTTACCGTAGGTCCTGTCTCAAATGCCAGCTCCTTACAAAAGATTTGTTGGGTGCACTTCTCTAGCATCACAGCTTTTGCTCTATTTCTTTGAGAACTTTTTTTTTATAATTTGTAATCTCTTACGTATATTTGCATGAATACATGATTTTTCTCTGTTAGTGCCACAACTATGTAAGGTCCATGAAGACAGGAATTATATTTGTTTTCACCTTTAAATACTCAGTGGCTTTCATACTGCTATCTGGTTGGTATCAGTTGGTACATTTGTAATGAGTATTAGTCACCGGGAGGTGCAGCAGATCATCTTTTAGCTAGACTTGTTGATAAACTAGGAAGTAGATTAAAGATGAATTTGACCTTATTCTTAGCATATTTTTTACATATTTAAAGACTCTATAGGCAAAAGTTTAAGTAAAGTGTTATAATAAGTAAGAGATTATAGTAAATGGATAAAAATATATGAAAAATCAATTGCTTTTTTGATATGAAGAAAAATTAATTGGATGATAAAATGAAAAATGAAATAATGATCATAATAACATAACACATATCAATCATTTGGGATAATTTAATGTAAGGAGGGGACTGATTTTCTACTTCACCAGATTTTACCACTTCTTTTGCACTTCTTCAACTAGAGTCCAAAGAATAACTGCTGTTTATTATCATATGTGTGATATTGTTTATGCCTAACAGAGTTCAGAAGGAACATTTTTGAAACTGTTTTTAAATTTGTATTTTTATCATGTGTAAAAAGAAAAAACAGAAAAGAACAACAGTTTCTAAGAAACTGAGAGAGTGAGAAAGAGAATTTTTTTTATCTGTCAGTGTTAAACCTGTTCCTGTGTAAGTATTACATATAAAATATGATTGTGTCAAAAGAATGTAACACAAGAAGCCATCATGAAGCACCCTGCAGCAAAATCTGAAACCAGTGTCAAGGAAAGATAGATGGCTTAGAAACCAAAGAGGACTTTCTCAGAGTTTATTTTTAAATTTGAATCAAGTAAGTGATGCTGCTATGGAATGCCCCTGGATTATTTTCTGATAATCATTTCCCTTAATATCAGTCTCTTCCAGTTGCACTGACCTTGCTTTTCCTCAAACACACCACGTGTTCCTGTCTCAGAACCTTTGCTTCTCTCCTCGCTACAGTTCTCTTCCCCTGTACCCTGACCTGGCCACTCTCATATGCTAAGACTCCTTGCAGATGTCCCCTCATCCAGCGGGCCATTCGCGCATAACTCTCTGACCCCTTCATAGTTTTTGGCACTTCCTGAATTAATGTTACGCGTATATAACTTTCCACTGAATAAATAGCACTCAGGGGATATAGTAAAATTTTCCCTAGTTTCACTCTGGCGTTGTCTATTTTTAGGTTTTAAGAAGTCCTCTGGTAAATTTAGTCACAAAATGTCTCTGCTAATTAAAATAGTCATTCCCTAATCATCACACCTTCCACATTCGTGTACAGTTAAAATTTCTCTGCCACATGCCTTCCACATTCAGGCTTTCTTAGAAGGAGCCCCATGCAGTGAAAAGGGGAATGAGGTCAGATCCTCGGCATTTCCCCACCTAGAGTTTCCTTCCTGCTACCCAGTGCACAGGGCCTCTCTGGCTGTGCTAGGATAGAGTTGTAAGTGATGCCGGCAAGGGTAAGAAGCGTCTGTGGTGACGGTAGTGTGACAGGATGGCATTCTCCAGGTGCTTAAAATGGATGTGCTCTTCTGGAGAACACTTGTGATTTTGAGGGAGAGTCTCCCCTCCATAGATACCCCTCATTCCTGGGTATCTCACGCATATCCTTAGAAAAAGGGAATTCATCCTTGGTGGTGGTCACTTTCAAATCCTGCCTCCGTCCTTATGTATCCGTCAAGATAGTCCAGGATATAGTTTAATATTTTTTATTGTGAAATAGAACACAATAAAGAAATCAGGGCATAGATGATATTATGAAGTTCAGTAAGTAGTTATTAAACAAATAATAGGTCTTTCACCCAGTTGAGTCAGTGATCCACTGTTTCCCTCCTGGGGCATAAGCTGATGATAGGCCTTTGCAGCCCTGGTCACATCTGTATTCTAAACTCTGATTTTTATAAAGTTGCTATTTGTAAGCATTAAATGAATAAAGATTTGAATATATGAATAGCTAATAAAATTATTATATGGAGGATAAACTATGCTTTGGCAAGTGAGACCATGATTATGAGATTGTTTAATGCTATTAAGAAATAGAATCTATTCTTATGTGGGAAAACAAGATAGAATATAAAACTTGAACATATGAATGCATGTGAACACACACGTGCCCACACGCAGATACTACACATGTCCATGTAAGTATGTATGTATGTGTATGTAGGTATGTATGTTAATTGACTGGAAAGAAATGTATACATACATTCATATATAAACTATGCTTTCTGTGTGTTGGGTTTGGGAATGATTATTTTCTGTTTTAAAGTATATTTTTAAAATGCTCTACTACTTAAAAGTTCTGGTTTTATGATCAGAAAATGTTTTAAAAAAGAAAACAGAGAAGAGAATTGAAAGAAAGGAGGAAGGAAAGACAAACTAAAACCCTAAGATAGTCTTCCAAGTCTCCAGTGGGAGAGTTGCAGGGCATCTGGGTATGAACATAGTGCCCTTGGTAAGCCAGAGTGTCTTTGATAACTAGGAAGTCTGATCACATAAAGCAGTCAGCTCAAAGTAAAGTTTATCGCCTTTGATGAAGTACTTTTGTTTTCTGTTTTTGGAGGGATACAGCCTGGTCTTGCCATTGATATCAAACTTTGGATATCTACCATCTGTGAGGTGTTGTGCAAAATTTTTTAAAGATGAGGATTATTTGAAATAGCAGTCACGTGGCAGGCTTAGCTTTTGCAGATAGCCTCACCAAAACCACATACATTTGAAGCCAGACAGTCTTTGGTTTGAATTCTTTCATCACCATGTGCTAATTTGTAATCTTGGCATAAAATGAATATTTCTGTAACTCACTTTTTCAAATATAAAACTGAAATTTTAGCCTTTGTGTTGCAAGCTCAGTGTGCAGATTAAATGAAATTATGCATATAGAATACCTAGCATAGATGCATATTATTTTCTGATATTATTATCTTCTTAACATTTAAAAATTAGGGGACGGTGAGATAGCAGCATAAGTGCCTGCCTGGCAAGCACGAGGTCCTGAGTTTGACTCCCGGTACCCGCATATAAAAAAAATGAAAATTTAAAAATTAGCTTGTAAAGGAAAAAGTTAAGGACTATGTGCTATTTAGCCTAGTTCTCTAGAAAAAGGATAGGTCCATAAGTGGAGATACAAACTTAAGACAGGAGGTGCTAGTCTGGAGAGAATGAAGATACAGCAGAAGTGAGACACAAGGAAAACCCATCTTGACAGGAAACAGTGGACTCTGAGGGGGATTTGGGAACCATCTCCGTATGAGGAGTTATCTGACCACTGAGTGATAGATGCAGAGAACACTCGCTGACCGAGGACCAGCCTTGGAGTGAGGAACGTAACCTGCTTAAGGGAACAGGTGTAGCTGCTAGAGAAGATAAGTATTAGAATAATACAGATTGAAGGAAAAGTGGCCAATGGCCAAATAGAGAAGAGGATGAAGAAAAAGAAGTGTGGAATAGCCTATAGCAACTTCTGAAGTTGGGGTAGAGTGGGGACTAGTATGTAGGCAGAATATTAAGTAGAACATAGATAGAAAACAAATACCAAATGATGTACTAAAACCAAAAATTAACTTGGAAATTGGGAAGCTTAGACTCTAGCCATGACATTTACATTAACTCTCTGTGTGAATTTGGGCAAGCCTGCAGTATTTGTAAAGCTTAGTTTTCTTGATTTTAAAACTCCAGTAATGCCCAGAGGATTTCTAAGTTTCCCTCTATCAACTTTAGTTTTATGATTCTCTTTGAAGCCCTTTGACTAGGAAATAAAAATAGCATGATGTTAACAGTCTGGCCGTATGACAGTTTTTCCTAAAAATCACCCTTGGGCGTACAAAGAAGGCAATCTGGGAAAAGCCTGATGGAAGAAATGAAATTCTAATTTTCTCCCAGATGAATTCATAGGTGGAGTGAATAGAAATCTTTAGAGTGATGAATTGATGTTTTCTTTAACTCAGAAAAGAATACTACATTGAATTAAAAGTGACATTCCTTGAGCACCTGTTCTTCATCAGCCATTGTGTATTGAAGGCATGAGGATGGGAATTATGTCAAATACTCCCCTTCAGTAGCACATGGTCTAATCAGAGAGACTAACCATGGTAGACTTAGTGCGGTGTGCTGTGTCGAAATGGAGAGGGAAAGTGATACTTCGAAGAGACAACAGGGTCTGCTTGCTTTTGAAGAATTGATAGCTCTGCCCAGAGCCAATGACTTTTTGGAAAGAAAACAGAGTATGTACAGTTTGCCAACATGTAATCAGACAACTGATTATTTGCCTGAAATACATTAAAATATAATGTTTGTTTACACCATTGAAGTTTGTTCATAAGGGTTACGTATGAAGTTTAAGCAGTAAAAATAAATGTGAACAAGAGTTTATTGTAATTTACTAATCACACTTCTACGTCTTCATTAAAGGTTTTTAGCTTATCTTCCTGGGCACGCAGGGGAAACTGAAAGGGTTGAGGGAGGAAGGGTGTTTTAGAATAATAAGAAAATAAGATATAGTATCCAGTATATTTCACACAGATTTACATGTATATATAGAATATACAAGTGCATGAGAAATTACTTCTAGTTATAGTAATATTGAAATAGCATTTTATTTATTAAATCAGAGAACAAACATATGACATTTTAATTATACCAAGCTCTATCTTATGCTTACATTTCTTTTTTTTTTTTTTTTTTTTTTTTTGTGGGTACCGGGGGGACGACCTCAGGACCTCGCGCACCAACAGGCACCCGTGCCGCTGAGCGATATCACCGGCCCCTTTTTCGTATGTGGGTTCCGGGAGTCGAACTCGGGCCTTCGCGCTTGCAAGGCAGGCGCCTAAGCCGCTGAGCCGTCCCACCGGCCCTTATGCTTACATTTCAAACGACAATGTTTTACTTACTGAGTGAGATATACACCGTAACATAAACTTACCAGAAAATACTTCTAAAGATAAAGAAAAACTTAAACAAAAATTCAGATCATGTAGGGCATCAGATATTTGTCTAATGCCAGATCCTTTCAGCAACTTCTGTTAGCACAAATAAACACTTGTGTTCATTCTAATATCAGACTAATTCTCCAATATACCTTACATTGAGTCAATAAATTGATTATACTGAGAGATTCGAGACTGATTTCTCCCACCAAGAATACTATCATTTGATTTTTTCCAATTATATCAGTTCATCTTACTTTTGTGGTTTATTTCCCCTTTCTTTGCTCAAACCAGGCATCCTTTTGGATTGTTACTTCAGCCTTACATCCTCCTTGTCCTAGCTCATAATACCCCATCTCATGAGGAACATTTTCACCACCATCTTACTTAAATCCTGTTTGCCCTCAACTCTTTCTCACTTCCTGGAATCATTATGATCTATTACCTTCCTCATGTCCTTTAAAGTTTATGACTTTATTTCTGTGATATACTATATTTTAAAATTAATTAATGATTTTAATTGCAATACATCATACAGATCTATGTGCACAGCATACTGTACCTACACACATGGAAGGACTAAATCAAGCCAATTAACATATCCATTAATTTTTATGATGAGAACATTTGAAATCTACTCCCTATGCAATTTTCAAGTCAATGCATTGCTATTGATTATAACCACCATGTCATCCAATGGATGTCTTGAATTAATTCTTCCTGCCTGTCTCACTGAAATTTTGTACCTTTTGACCAACATCTTCCCTGGCCTCCCACTCTCACTGCCCAACACTAGTCTACTCTCTGCTTCTAAGAGTTCAAGTTTTGTAGATTACGCATGTGAGATCATACAGTATTTGTTGTCTCTGTCTGACTTATTTCACTTAACATAATACCTTCTAGATTCATCCATATTGTCACAAAGGACAGGATTTCCTTCTTGTTAAGGTCAAATAGGATTGTGTGTACATATTCCATTGTCTTCATTCATTCAGCCACTGATGGACAATTAGGTTGATTCCATGTTTTGACTCTGGTGAACAGTACTGCAACAAACGTGAAGTGCAGATATCTCTTTGATGTATCGATTTATTTCCTTTGCGTATATCCTCAGAAGTGGAATTGCTGAATCATATATTGTAAAATCTAGACTATTATCACAGATTCATAATGCAGTATTCAGTATTTATAATCAGTGGTCAATGTATATTTGTTCTGCTGTCTCACAAATAAATACCTTGAGCCAGTTCACGGAAACTTTACCCAGATAGTGAAAGTTCTAGAAAATAAAGAAAATTTAAAAAAGGGAGAGTGGAAAAATGAGGAGAAAAGTTGCGATAATTAAAGTAGTACTTTCGTTATGTAGGTGAGCTGGAAGGGAGGCAGTGGCAGTCAAATCCTGATTCCAGGAGGAGTGGAAGCGGGACTAAATAGTGGTATATTGCTTTCTGTTCTAGTATTTCATTGAGGCCTAAATCCAAGCTTTAGCATTTGGTATCTCTTCAGTTTATCTCAATAGTTTCTCAGTCTGGTTATCTCAGTAGTTTCAAATTAATCTGGATTTGAATCAGTGAGATATTTGCGTTTGATAAGTGAAGCAACATGTTTAAGGATCACTGCATATTGACCAAATAAAATTTTATGCTGTGGTTAGAAGTGGGTGTCATTGTCAATACGCTTTCAAGGTGATTAATGTTAGTGGTTGTTTTAAAAAGCACAGAGGCATATAAATAGAAATAAAATATCAGACTTGGTAAAAAAGAAATGACTGGTAGCTTATTTTCACATAAGTAATGCTACATTGCAAAATACTGAAATTCTTACTAAATTGTGAAGTCAAACAACAAATGGTAAAGCAACACATGCTACCATTTGAGAAAATGCACATGATAACAGAAATAAAGAAGGAAATAACTGCTAACTTCATTTCCAGGTATCCTCATAAAATGTTTCAAAATATGCAAAATTATTCTGAAAAATTTAAAAAGGACAGTCTGGGTGAAAAACCCTTAGTTTGCATTTATTACAGATAAGGTATTATTTCATATCAATTCATATGATCTTTTCTTTCTTCTAAAATTGAAAAGCGAACGTCTGCACTAAAGCAAATGCTACTGAACCGTAGGTGTAGATCACAGGGACATTTGTGAAGAGAGGTTCACACGGATTCACGCTCTACCGTGGCTTATAAAATCATAGTGTAGATAAAGCAATCTATTTTGTTAAAAGAAAACATGAGCTTTTCGTGGAAACACTGAAAACCTCAAGATTTTCTGCAATCTGCTTTAATCCAAGTCAGCATCTTAACTGATACAGATGAAAGCTGGGCCACTTTTTTAGGTGGTGATCTGGCCCCGTAAAGTGTACTTTGTGACAGTTGGCACTCGACGTGCCTCAGAAAAGAAGGAGTCTGGCACATAGTGGCCAGACAGCACACACGTGTCCAATGAGTCACCATTTATAATTAATCTATTTTTTAAAGTGGCTTTCTTGTTTTAAAAATGTCTGTAGATAAAATTTTAATACAAGAGAGATGTCACATTGTGAAATTTCTAACTCTTAATGAAATGCTACAGCAAAACATTTACTTCATACAGTACTTAATGTGCTAATAGAGATTTAGTTTATATTCAAACGTGGGTCCTTATATTTAGTATGGTTATTTTTATTATGAGAATAAAAATGATGATGAACATTTGTTATCAGACCCCATGATAATGGTACTACATGTGTTTCAAAAAATACCCTCCAAAAACCCTATGGAACTTTTGTGTAAAGTTAATGTAAATTTCTCATAGTTACATAGCTAGCAATAAGTTATGAATCCGAATAGTCTAAGACCAGAATCTATTCTTAGTCATTAAATTTTATATGATATAGTGCAATTAAATTTTATAAGGTTTCTTGTTATAAATCTAACTATGTTTATAATCTGTTGAAAGAAGTTTTGGATCACAAATTTATGATTTTGGTAAACTCCACATGATTGCTGATAAGTTCTAATAGAGCATCATAATTTAAACATTAGCTACAGTTTAATTAATAGTTTTAAACACTACATAAATCTCAAGAATTTACTAGCATATAACATAAGAACAGCATGTTTGTATATTTTCACAATCTAAATCAGTGACATAATGGAATACTATACTGTTTATTTTCCATTTATGTAGATGTACTACATCTTTAATGGTTATTACTTACTATGTTTTTTGTTTAATATTCTTATTTTTTATCAAATTAAGACCTAGGGCAACATTCCTAGATTTTATGTAATTACTTTAGAATTCAGGCTCGTTTCAGATTTGAGAAAAGTAAAACATGAATGGAAAATAAAGAAGTCATTGGAAGTCATATTAAAATTACAGAAAAAGTAGTTGGCCCAAACATAAATATGCCTAATATTTTTAAAGGATCATTAGAGTACACCTCTTTTATATTCACTCCTACCCTCGAATGTGTGTGGCATGTGTATGTGTGTGTGTGTGTGTGTGTGTGTGACAGAAAAACAGGACGGAAGTAGGAGAGGGCAGAGGGGATGAATAAAAGTGGTACAATTGCTTATTTTAGTTCTTGGAATTTTGAGTATTGCTTTTTCTGGTTCTTGAGATTTTATTGGTGATATAAATAATTTGAGTAAATGAAATTAATTAGGATTTTAAAATTTACTCAAGGTACCTTGTAATGTTAATTCATTGCAGAATAAATTTAGGTTCACATTGACTATCACTTGGTCTTTCTGTATAGACGATTAATATACTCTAAAGGGAAAACAAAATTTAAATTTGAAAGCAGTAGCTTGGGAAGTGGGAAAAGGGGACAAATTTAGAATCATTCATTTACTGAACAAATATTTGTTGACTCTTTTGCATGTCATGGGCCCTGTGCTAGCTACTAGGAATTATTATTAGCTATTAATTATTAACTACTAGAGTTGTTTCTTCACAAATATTTTCTAAAGAGATAACATTCAAATATATGCTCTATATATTATATAGAGTTAAATTTAAAAGAGCAATTCATGCTGTGATCTTCCACATGGAACTTTTCCTAGTTATTTCTTTTTTTTTTTTGGTACTGGGAATGGAACTCTTGACCTCACGCTTACCAGGCAGGCGCTGTGTTGCTGAGCTATATCCCCGGCCCTTTATCCAGTTAGACTTCTAAAAAGGGAAGAAATAAATAACTAGGCTTAGCCTCAATATATTACAAGGATGCCAGCTTGCTGTAAGTTCTTTTTAATGATCATAACCATGTTTTACAGTTTTAACTCTCTCCACAATTGGATGACAAAAAATGTAAGTGTTGCTTATGTAAGAGATGCTTCATTTTTTCCTTTAATTTATCCTGCAAAGGTTTTAAAAATAATTAGAAGACTCTAAGAATATTTTATATATAAATTTCAATGCTATGTCTACTGCATTTGCTTTGCTATATTACATGAATCACATCACCAAATAATGATTGTCCAAAAATTAGACTGTGTGGTTTATGCAGTTAAAAACTGCTTTGCTCTTCCCGTACATTCTGTACGTGTAAGTGACCCCATGGGTCTCCCAAAGTGAGCCTTTAACATTCCAGATTTTTTAGTGTGCATCCGTTGCTGGCATCTAACCTCCCACCCACACGGGCTAAGACTAACTAAGTGACGTTTATGTTAGTGCAATAAAGTACATAAAGATGAAGCAGTGAAAGGGGAAAATAGTTACCTTACTAGTGTCATTGCTAAAATAGTTTCACCGGAAGATTGTGTGCACATACGTTAAATAGAGTGTGTGGGGCCAGTGATACAGCTCAGTGGCAGAAGCGCCTGCCTGGCAAGCGCGAGGTCCTGAGTTCTACTCCCGGTACCCACATATAAAAAAAAAAAAAATAGAATGTGTGATTCAAAGATCTTAAAAGTAGTATTTTCAGTGGTATTTCTTATATGTCTTTTGTGTTATATGTTCCAGATGGGATTTATACAGCTGAATGAGGACTTTATATTTATTGAACCACTCAATGATACAGTGGCCATCACAGGTCACCCACACCGTGTACACAGGCAGAAGAGGTCTGTGGAGGAAAAAGTCACGGAGAAGTCAGCTGTTCACCATCAGTACTGTGGTATCGTTTCAGGTAATTCTTTCTCCTGAAAGGACTTAATTAAATGTGTAATGCAAGATGAATCCTTCAAAAACAACTCCCTTCCCCTCCCCGTCTCCTTCTCCCTTTGTTTCTTTCCCTCTGTCTTCCTGCCTCTCCCTCTCTTAGGTCAGCTAGCTTTATTTGTAACGTGGAATCTCATTTAGGAGTAACAATTATATGTGTTCTTTTTAGAATTATCTTGTCATTTCCTGTGAAGCACTACATTTTAATATCAAAAAATGGAAACTCAAAAGGACTTCGGAGACTACCATACAGCATGCCCCTTAGCTATCTTGAATTGTGAAGTGTTCCTTATGGGATACCCTTCACTTCAATGGAATAGGAATGACACTGAGAGAATTCCAGATCATCGGAAATTGAATACTGTGAGCTCATAGCCTTACTTTAGTCCTCCTCAAAGAGAACATCATAGATATCTCTTTACTTGACTAGAAGCATCCTCTTTTTTAAAAAACTCACCAAAAAATCATCTTGGAATTTAAAATTAGCAGCAGAGTAGGAAGAAAAATAATGATTTATACTTTTTAAATTTTATTCTCAGTATGTGAATCTCATAAATCTGGAACTTTTCAGGGACTCATTCCTAACCAGGAAATCCTCTTCTCTTTTTTGTCTCAGAGTCCTTCAGAGAAATAAATAAAAATGACTGATTTGTGTGCTTTCTTACATCCTTCTTTCAGAAATCAGTGGCATTTGTACGAATGCTAAAGAAGATGATTTTTTATACATAAGTAGAACCTTAAATTTAGAACAAATGTTCAGGAAACAAGTTGTAAGTTTCCCTAGGAAAATCTTCTGATATCTAATCTAGATATCTCAGTATTTGCTGATACGAGAAACATTTCCAATATGAAGAAATATGAATTTACTGAAGGACTTTAAACTTCAGCTTGCAGATTTGAAATTAGGTGTTGAAACAGGGCCAAGATATTAATTCTAAAATGAATTATGGCTTTGCAGTTAGGTTAGGTATGTGAACTGTGACAATATCATTTGCAGAGACTGTAAATGTTTAAATGATCAATTGTGAGGGTCTCAGCTTCACAAAATATTGTAATATGTTTCTGTTTAGAATGTAATTATCTCAAAATAATCTGTGAATTGTGTTTTCTTTTGTGGAAAGTCATGATATCAGTCAGTGTGAGAATTATTTCACAAATAGTTAAGTGACTCTGTTTCCATTGATAATATTCAATATATACAATCAAATTAAAGTAAGACACACCCTGCTCCTTATCGTAAGAACTTTAGAAGCAAAGGAGATAGCAACTGTTGATATAAAGTTATAGCAGATGAGAGAGAAAGCAAGCAAGCAAGCAAGCAAGCAAGCAAGCTTTTGTATTGTGAGACTATAAAAACATCAACAACCACCTGGTCTTAACTGCGTTTAAGGAGATTGCTTTGTATGAGTTATACCGGAAGTCTGCCCTTCTGCAACCTTTGAATCATAGTAAGTCCCAGCTGTTCTAATTACTCCTGTGCACTTAGGACACAAAGCAGTGTTTGTGGGCCATTATGCAAGGAGTAAATTCTTTTAGAAAATTCTCAGTTTTAAGAAGTTAATAAAACTTAATTACATGGTTCACATTTGGCAAATATTGTTCATAATAGTATATATATCAGAAATAAATGTGCACTTTATGCACGACTATCACATATTCATGTTGACCTACCTGGATCAGGGATTTGCATGCAAAGAGTACTGTGCTATCACCAATTCAGTGATTAAGTATTTTAATTCAGTATGCTAAGCTCAGTATTATGGGGTCAGCATATAACTATTATTTTAAAGTTAGCAAATCATGACATGAAAAGAAGGCACAAGAGTTGAAAGTCAGAGGCTCACTCTAGCTAGATAATCTTGTGCACTTCCCTTATATTGATAAACCACAGCTTTTTTTTTTTAGTTATACATAAAGATCACATTCATCATAGGGAATTTGTACTGTTGATACATTTTGATTCCTCTTTTCTTCCCAGTTCCCTCTCCTCCCTTCAACCCCTCATCCCCTCCCTATTTACAAAGCTTTGTTTCCATTTTATCTTTTTTTTTAATTATTTTTTTTCTTTTTGCCTCTTTCCTTTGCCCTTTCCCCTTTCCTTCCCTAGTTCCTCTTTCCTTTTGAACAATTTCTTCCTATTTCACAATATCTATTGTACACTTTGGTCCTTATTTACTCTTTCAGTTTCTCATCCCAGGGAGACAACTTGATGTTTACACGTGTGTCTGATTTATTTCACTTAAGAGTATGGTCTCAAGATGCATCTATTTACCCAGAAATGTCTCAAGTTTATCTTTCTTTATGGCTGAGTAGTACTGCATTGTATTAGAAAACCACATCTTTTTATCTATTCCTTAGTTGATGGGCATTTGGGATTTTTTTTTAAATTTTGTTTTGCAACATAAACATGACCAAACTGCTAAAACTCTTATTCTTAAGAAGTGAACTGCTGGGCTGGTGAGATGGCTCAGCGGCGTAAGTGCCTGCCTGGCAAGCGCGAGGGCCCGAGTTCAACTCCCGGAACCCACATACGAGAAAAGGGCCGGTGATATCGCTCAGTGGCATGGGCACCTGCTGGCGCGCGAGGTCCTGAGGTCGACCCCCGGTACCCACAAAAAAAAAAAAAAAAGAAGTGAACTGCTAACTCAGAAATCACACCATAGAGTGATAAGTACAATGATAGACTCAATAGACAAGGTCCCCGAAAGTAGATGAAACAAAACTAAGATAGAGGGATGAAAGGGAATGGAGTATGTAGGTGAAGACAATGGACTTGGGCTTCATACTGCCTGCTTTCACATCTGTATGCTACCACTTCCTAACTGTGATCTTGGGAAACTTACTTTCTCCTCTGAAAAAGCCCATTTACAACGTACAGAAGAGATAAGTGACACCTGAAGCTCAAGGCTATCTTTAGAAGTAAATGTGATTGTATGTGAAAATGAAAAACGTTATGTGATGTCTTTTAGCATATGTTGTTAAGATGTTAATGAGGAAAAAGCATGTCAGGCAAAGGAACAAAATGTGCAAAAGTATAAGGGCACAAGGAAGCATCAGCCAGGGGAGCTGAAGCCTAGTGTTTGAACTTGATAAGATACAGCCCTGGAAAAGTAGCCATGGGCTGGATAATGACAGGACTTGTGTGCCCTGGAAGTGACATCAATTTGTATTGCTTAACATTTCAGTGTAAACTTAAAAGTGTGTCTAGGACTCAGCATGAAAAAGAAATAGTTTGATCAAATTGCAAATCAAGGTCTGAGCAACGTAGAGAAATCATCTCTATTCTTAGAGCTGACCTAACGGGGCCACTACTGAACTAGTTCCCGCTCTCAATCTGTAACTGCTGTGGAGATTATTGTCAGGAGGGTATTATGGAGGGCACATACTGAGCACTGGATGATACATATTTTTAAATTTCTTCTCCACTTCGAAGTATGCAGTATTAACTTGTTTTTGTACATGCATATGCATCTGAAGATTCAGAAATAATGAGCTAAGCAGAATAGTAGACAATGAAAACATCACAAAAACAATAAAATGAAATTTCAGGATGCATTATTTTCTCATGCAAGAGCTAATTTATATGATGGAATTCACCATAAAGTTGAGAATCTTATTAAACTTTGTCTCTTCCAGATAGTCTGTTTAAATGTAATATATAAATCAAGACACAGGAAGCTGACAGTTTGGGCACAACACAACTGATATTGGCTGGAGCGCTAAAGGAAGCATACTTTTAAATCTCTCTCACATATGAGCTACCATTCTCGAGACAGCTTAAAAGCCCCTCCTTTTATAAATTCTCTCCCTTGGTCTCTGTTGCGGCTCTCCTTTTATTTTTTTTACATCTCTGTCTCCACCATTCATATGTCTTCTTCTATATTTCTGGTCTCTGTATGTAGGCTCCTCTCAGGACATTCATCTAATCTTTCTGCTTTTCTTTCTTTTTTTTTTTTTTAATGTGAGTACCGGGGGTCGAACTCAGGACCTTGCACTTGCCAGGCGGGCACTTGTTCCGCTGAGCTATCTCGCCGGCCCTCTTTCTGCTTTTCCTTTCATTTATTTCTTCAGGATGATATGACTCAAATCTATGGGTTCACCCTCACATTGTTTAGTTCTGAAATCTGTCTTCATTTCGAACTCTCTCTTGACTCCAGTTATGTAGCAACTCCTATTCAAATGTCTGTCAAGCATCTCAGATGTAATCAACTTGAAGCTGAGCCTACCAAAAAGGTGTATATTTTAATAATCTAAAAGTCTGTGTTACTTATGGGAAAGTGCTTGATTGTAATGTGTCAACCACTTTTGAGGTTCTGATGATTACAATTTAGTAGATACATGTGACTGCCTTTTTGTAGTTGAAATGGATTTACTTTCTTACGATTAGAAAGCTAGCAGGTCATGGCGGTGCATGCCTGGAATCCCAGCACACATGAGACTGGGGCAGGAGGATTTTGAATTACAGGCCAGCCTGGCCTACAAAGTGAGTTCAAGGCTATCCATGGCAAAACCCTGTCTTAACAACAACAAAGACAGAAAAAAAAAGAAAGAAAGAAAGAAGAAAAAAGTAACTAAAATCTTTTAAATAAATATCAGTTGTGGTAAATTCTGACACTTTTTAAGTAGTGGAGACAAAGCATTATATCTCCAGCTCTGCTGAATGCCTTTTACCCAACACTCTTATAGGTTCAGGAGATAAACCAGTTGGAGAGATTGAAAATACCACTCTAGGCAGAGTGGATTCCTTTTATGTATAGTGGCTAGGAAGGCTTCTTTGACAAGGAAAAGCTAAAAACACCTGGAATAAATGTGGTAAAGGTCAAGAGAACAGCTAGCCTGAAGGCCCTAGCAGTGACGGTAGCAGTACTGATGGAATAGAGTGAGCAAAGTATAAATGATCAGAAAAAGACCTGGTAGAGATTTCAGGAGGTAGATGGTTGTTCTTTCTGTTCCTGAGTTGATTCAAAATTATACAGCTATAAAATATTATATGACAATCTGTTGCTTTGAGACAGGTTGAAATTCTTTTTTTTTTTTTTTTTGGTAGTGCAAATCGAACTCAGGACCTTGTGCTTGCAAGGCAGGCGCTATGCCACTGAGATATATCCCCGGCCAAAATTCTTGATTTAACATAGATATGGTTATTAAAAATAGTCGACAAGTCACCTGGCAACATTTATGATACAATATTTAGAACACCTTAGGGCTACATACAGACTATGAGAGCCATTCTTAGGATATACACTGATAGTTCTTACCTTGCGGTAGTTGTTGAGCCAGGAAAACACTCAGTCCTCACTTATGTGGGCCTTCTAGTGTGCGATGAAGACAACAAGCAAGTAGACATGCAACGTGAGGGGAGTACAGAAAGGAATTCACAGCACACGTGTGACTCTGAAGGGCAGTGAGAGCCATCTTTATTATAGTGTAGGCCAACATGCTGTAATAGAGAACAGTAGTTCAAAGAGGATAGAAGTTTATTTCCCCAACAAGTTACAGTTCACAAGTGCACAAGTGAGTCTAGAAAAAATTGGTCCTTCTGACTTGGGACAACCTCCAGTGGCCAAATTCTCCCTATCTTCTCATTTGACATCCTCCCAAAGTGGTACCTCCTGCAATGTCCGCCTGAACTCACCACACTTTGTCTTGATTTTATGCCCATGGGATGAAGCAAAGAGAGAAAGTAGGGGACTCTTTTCATATAAAGAGGGACTCAGAAGTTGTAAACGCTAGTTCTGAGCAAATTCCATTCTTCAGCTTTTACTTACATAATCAGGCCCTGTTGAACAACAAACTTGAGAAATGCTGCTGGTTGGGTGGCCACAAACCTGTCTAAGAAGACAAAAGTGAGGGGGCTGGGAGGAAGAATTTCCTATTCCTAAAGGAAAGAAGGGGAAAATGGATTGGAGGGGCAATTAATAATCTCTGTTACAGAAACCTCCCTAAAATCTAAAGATGAATAAGTGACAGAGAAATTAAGAGAGAAAATGCCCAAGTAGAAAGAGTCTCATTTTCTGGTGGCTGGTTGCACTCGTATTAATCTCATCTGTTTGGTAGAAGTTGACACTGGAGAGATGCTGTCATTTCTCATGTTTAGTAAGTATGTTCTTTGTAGTAGGTAGAGTTTTTCATTTTCTTTCTAGGCCAGTGATGGCTCCATCTAGAAAGGTGCCAGTATAAATAAGGAAAGGTGCTAATACAATGTGAGGCTGGATCTATGTCACATGTATATGTATATTTATAGATTCCTCACGATCAGCTTATTAGGTATCCTGCCAACATGAATTTCTTCATATCTGTGGGAATATCCCCTTTAAATATCTACCATAAGTTTATATTCTAAGATACTGACATATATCTTCAGGTAAAATTGATATCACAATTAAAAGAACTACACAATTAGAAAAATTACACAATAATTTTAAATGTCATTTACTTCAAGATTCAAGCAAAACTAATTTCTGTCTTTTTCATTCCTCAACATCTTTTGCACTAGCTTCTGGTACCATACCTGGGCCTATAAAGTTTACTTTTAACCATAGTGACTCTGTTTCAGATGACTACATAGTTTTTGTTTGCATTGCTTCGTCACATGTTGTAATGTTCATTTTCGATAAAAAGGAAAGGTTGCTTTTATTATCAAAACTTCACGTACTTAATGACCTCTACTATATGATATTTAGATAAAGTTTGATTTACTAAATTTTCAATTTCTATTATTGCTGGAAAAACTGCAAAAGAGTAATTATGTGGATAGCTGAGAACAGGCAAGTTTCCAGCAATGGTAGTGAAAAACCAGTTCATATTAGAACTCAGAGCTGACCCAGCTTGGCCCTTAAGTCAGTATGAGAAGGGAACCAGTAACCCAAGAATCTAGGAGATAAATTAATCCTATAATCTCTCTCTCTCTCTCTCTCACACACACACACACACACGCACACATACACACACACACATTAGATGGTAAAGAAAAGTAACAGGGGCGATAGATATAATAGTATAGGATAGGATACAATACAGTACAATAAACAAGCTTAAGCCAAAGCCCTTGGAACAGGACTCCAAAATTTATCAGAAACCAAGAAGATTAACTATAAGTATGACAATACATATCCCTGAATTCAAAACAAAATTAGACATATCCAAAGAGACAGAACTAATTGAACACAAATGTTTCTCTCCACACTTGAGAGACTATACTGAAATTATAGTAAAGAATTATATAAATGTTGATCAGTAGGGACACAAAGTTTGGGAAAGGAGATAATGGCGGTTTAGACACATCAAAATAAATTTGTGTAAATATGAAGGGGAGGAACATGTGATCACTGTTTTAACAATGAATTGTGGAGATCAATGTACAACTGTAGAAATTTATTAAAACTGATTAGATTTTGCACTTAAGTGGCCGTGTATTATATGTGAATGACACTTCAATAAAGTTGTCAAAATCATAAAATCATAAATATGTTATTGAAGTACCTCATGCATACAGGAAATTGTAAAATGATTGGTCTAGCTGCTGAATTATCTCAAAATGAACAAATTCATGAGCTACCATAGAAATCAAAATATAGGAAACATAAACACCACAGGTATCTTCCTTGTGCCCACTCTTAGACATTAATTTCTCCTGCCTTAAGATAGTCACTATTCTGATTTCTAACACCATGTTTTGTAATTGGCTTCTTTTGTTCAGCATTACTTGTAAGGTTCATCTATATTTTTGCACATTGCAGCAATTGGTTACTTTTTGTCACTATGTAACATTCCATTATATTTCATTGTATAAAAAGGCCAAAATTTATTTATCTCATACTATTGGTGGGTAATTTGAATTATTCAGAATACTGGTTCTCTGGCTGGGTATCGTGGCACGTGTTTGTAATCCCAGCTACTCATAGAGTAGAGGCACGAGGATCATAAATTGGAGGATAGCCTGGCCAACTTAGTGAGACCTTGCCTCGAAGTATAGATTTTAAAGAGGGCTAGGGGTGTATCTCCGTGGCAGAGCACTTGCCTAGCAAACATGAGGCCCTGGGTATAATCTCCAGTATGGTTAAAAAATTAGTGCTACTGTGCATAACTTGTACGTGTAGCTAGTATGAATTTGTGATGAGTATATATTTTAGATCTTTAATCACTAGATATGCAAATAGTCAACTCTAGTAGAAACTGCCACCTAGGTTTTCGATGTGTTTATCACAATTTAAACTCCCAGCATGTATGACGAGTAGATTTCCTAGCTTTTTTTATAGGAAATGCATATAATCACTCTCTTTAGTCATTGAAGAGATTTTAATTCATTTAATTTATAGTGGTTTTAATTTCTCTGGAGACAACTCTAATTGAGCACTTTCTCATATACTAGTTAGCCGTGTAGATATCTTTTTGTGAGAAGTGGCGGTTATCCGCCATTGATTTAAAGTAGCTGTTTATTCTTTTATTATGAAAAAGTACTGAAAATACAGTCTTCTACTTGGTGGCACACTTTTTATTCTGACAGTGGCCTGGTATTCTAAACAAATGTGCTTAATTTTTGTGTAATTACGCTTATGTTTTGTTCATGGTAGCTACCTTTATTTGGCTGTTTGAGGAATCTTTATCACCCTGAGGTGTAATTTTCATAAACTCTCGATGGAAGGTGGAGCCCAAGTCCTTCATATTCCAGGCATAGTGATTCAGGAATTTGGGTCATCTGCCTGACATCGGAATGTGTGAGGTAATCACTTCAGGTGCTTCTTGTAAGTAGACCTTTATTTTGTCAATTGTGTCAAAAAGAAAATCATAATATCTTTATTTATTGATTTATTTTGTTTATATGGAGCTCTGGGATAGGTATTTCACTTACGTGATCTTATAATAACAAATTATCAGCAACTCTAGAAAGCAGGGAGTATTACTAATTTTACTTGAGGTAACTGAGGCTGACGGGGTGAAGTGTTTCCTAAAAGGAAGAGGTAATAAGTGGCAGAAGTCCTGTCTATCTAATATAAAGTTCATACTACGAAGCCAAGCGCCCTTTGAGTTTCATCTGCACGGGAACTTACTTAGTTTTGCTCATTGTTATGAATAATTATTGTCATGAACTTTTCCGAGATGAAGGTGCATTTAAAAACTCATTTCTCTGTTGCAGATAAAGGAAGACCTAGGTCTAAAAAAATAACAGAAACTGGAAGAGGGAAACGGTATTCATACAAATTACCTCAAGAATACAACATAGAGACTGTAGTGGTTGCAGACCCAGCAATGGTTTCCTATCATGGAGCAGATGCAGCCAGGAGATTCATTCTAACCATCTTAAATATGGTAGGCAAACTTTAAAGTGCGCTTGGAATTTTTTCAAGAAAACTCTAAGGAAGAAATGTGTGAGTATTTATAATGAAGTTCTTTAAAAATTAACTCACTACTATTCTTTTTATTTATTAACATCAGTACAAATGCTGATTTGGTATCTTTAGGTGTAGCAAATTGATCCATTTCCAGAGAAATAGCAAAATAATAATTCACATGTTCTAGTAAAAAAGTAACTTATTGTTAGTTTTGATGTGGCAAAACTTGCTGTTATTTTTTGTGCTATATTTTTTTATTTAGAAAAGGGCATTTGTTAATATTAGCAGAAATTTTACATTTGTTTATATGGATTTTTGCACCACAAATGCTATAGATTAATTATGAGATGTTATAAAATTGGATGTTGTTAACCCATTGAGCTCTTATATGGGTAAGTGAAATTAAATGTCAAATGTGATTCTGATTGATTAGTCAGACTTAATAGCTGCTAGATAAAATTTTAACTAGCTGAATCATAGGTAGCTTAATTTCTTGACAATTTCCAGATTGCAGAAATCTAGTTCATATTTAGCATCTTAGAAATGATTACTACCAAATTAATCGTTTGACCTAATCTTTTGGGTAAGCCTTCTTCAAGGAAGAAGGTTGTAGCGAAACTGATTATTAGGAGAGAATAAACAGAAATAAAAAAACAAAAGCATTTGTCCATTTATAATTCCGAGTATCGGCTGGTGAGATGGCTCAGTGGCGTAAGCGCCTTCCTGGCAAGTGTGAGGGCCCGAGTTCGACTCCCGGAACCCACATACGAAGAAAGGGCCGGTGATATCGCTCAGCGGCACGGGCGCCTGCTGGCGCGCGAGGTCCTGAGGTCGACCCCCCGGTACCCACAAAAAAAAAAATAAAAAATAAAAAATAAAAAATTCCGAGTATCATAGAAAGTAAGGTAAGGTAAGAACCATTGAATCAGGAATAAATATACACCAGTTTATTATTTATATTATCATTTGGCTATTTTCCACTGGGCAGAGTTTTCACACTTTAACACTTCTGTCCATATTTAGTTGTATCGTGACAGTTCTGCTACTGTTCCTCATAAGGTAGACCAAGAACTTCAGTGTTTTCTACATAATAATGCCTCGGAAAACCTGGGTTAGATGTGCCAGTTATATATTCTCTAATACAAATTAAATAATTACTAGGTTTTTTTTTTTTTAATCACAGTACTACATTAAAAAAATCATCTTGTTTTCAAGCTTTTAAAAATAAGATTTCTCAATTAAATCAAGACTTTCCTGTTTGGCCTTTAAAAAAATGAAGATATTTTTCAGTTTCATTTTAGGATTTTTATTTTTATTTGTTTTTAGGTTTTTAACCTTTTCCAACACAAGAGTCTTGGTGTGCAGGTCAATCTTCGTGTGATAAAGCTAATTCTGCTCCATGAAACTCCAGTAAGAATGTCTTGAGTTTTTATTCAATTAAGTGGGTGAGAAATGGTGTTAAAGAACTTAAAAGTAAAGGGAAAGTTAGGCATATACTTTTATTGACTTAAAATCCAGAAATACCCACTGAGTCACTTAAAGTATACATAAAACTGACTTTTAGTTTTGGTTAATACCTCAATTTTATTCGAAAAATGGAATGTTCTTAGTTTCCAAGGCTCCTGACAACAAATCCTAAGTTTCCAAAATGTAATTTTAAAAAGTCATTTTAAATAACAGATTTATTCTGTCACTTCCACATGTGCTTTTAAAATGTTTTCTTATCTGTAATTTATTTTAAATGGAAAATAGTCTGTGGCATCATTTAGGCAAGCAACTTTACAGGCATTTCAGGAAGGCTTTGTTCTTAAATTGTAGAAATAATGAATTATTTACATCTGAAAATGCCAGTTTTTAAATATTCCATTGCACCTTTTTTGTTCTGTTTTGTTTTTAAGAGTAGCATTAAACAGATTTTGTAATATTGTACCTTCACAAAATTTTAAGATTTTTTTAGTTCAGGCTAAATTAATCCTAAATGCCTTCCAGGTTCTAATTAACGTTATGGTCAGAAATCTGCTTTAGTAACTCAGGAAGTTCCTTCAGCTTTTAGCTTTTTGTATAAATAAGAACAATCTGCCTGGGAGTAAAATATCTTCTGTTGCAGGCAGATCTGTATATTGGGCACCATGGAGAGAAAATGCTAGAAAGTTTTTGTAAGTGGCAACATGAAGAATTTGGCAAAAAGAATGATATACACTTAGAGATGTCAACAAGCTGGGGAGAAGACCTGACCTCAGTGGATGCAGCAATACTTATAACAAGGTAAATTTTCCACAGCCAGTTAAATAGCATTCCTAATTGGATGGCTGTGCTGTTAATCCCATTAATCCCTGATATAATGCTTTCACTCCAAATTTTGTGTTCCCCCAAATTATGGTTTAATGATTTTAGTTATTTCCCTCAATGTAGAATAACTGATTTCTGATTGGCCAAATGTTGTGTAGCATATTGACAAATTAATTTGGCTAATTAAAAAATTCACGCTCAAATTTTTGACATCCAAAGCCATTGATAATGATAAATTAGAAATGCTATGTTGATTTTGGTGGAGCTTCAAAATTATAAAGCTACACTGTACGTTTTCCAGTCACTACCGTGTAAATTAATAAGTTTAATTCAGCAGTTTTCTGGATCCATCTGAAAAATAGTTGCAATTAAGTCTCTAGTTAATTTTGAGCTACATTGTGAGTTTACTACTCACAAATATTTATAATACAATAGTAAGGACCATATATAAATATCACAAGATGAAATAAAGAGCAGCAATATAAACTGTAAATAGTACCCTGTATTAGTAATTATCCATGACTTTTTCTTGCTTAGAGCTAATAATAAATGATAATTCATTATCACCAGCAACTTAATTTTAGTTATTAAACATGTTAGCATTGCACACTACAGAAAGCATAATAACATACTTAAACAATATTTACTGAAATCTGACTTTGTGGTAGCTTTTTGTTAATTAATTATATGAAAACTATCCTAATTATAAATAATTCATAAAGAAAAAATCTCCATACAACTGTACTTCCGCTTCCAGCTAATTAAGTATAATTGATACTTGACTTCTGCAATAAACAGCTACCAAACTGGAAAATATTTATGACACATCATTTTTCAGTCATTGGAAAATAAAAGCAGAAGACTTCAGTCCCTGAATGAAGGAAAATTTATAGGTTAGCCCTACAGTTATTACAACTTCGGATATGGGCACAATTTCTTGCTTGGTATTTCAAGCAGGAAGTAGGACTACAGTGGTCCTGCTGAGGCCACCAGAGGTAAGAGTGCTATGCACGAGAAGATGCCAAAAAGTACATGTGCAGATCATCTTTGAGAACTTGGCAAGGCAAGTTTGAATACACACAGAGCCTGCCCCACGTCTATCCAAGCGTTGCTGTAGACTTTAGATTTGTGAAACATACTAAGAATTAAACAGATTGAAGCCACAAGAGTGGAACAGTGGTGTGAAAATATCAATGTGAGCTGGTTTTTAGAGGAGCCCAAAAATAAAGTAATTAGGAATGACCTAATCACCTGATCTTCCCAAATGGACCTTATTACTCTGACAGTTTCTTAAAGGAAACCATACTATGGAAAAAACATATGTTTTCAAGACATATTTTAACAATGTTACCAACAAAATAATTTAAATAAAAAGAATGTGAAAACAATAGAAATTTGTAAAGTGAGATAAAGGAATTAAATTTTAATTACTTCTTAAATAATTTGAAATGAACTTACATCTTTACTTATAATCCTTTAGAAAAGATTAGTATCTTCACATTTTTATAAAAACAATTATTAGTTTCTTCTTTAAAAAGTATTTTGTTAAAGAGCATATTACTATGACTGTAATTTTATTCTTTATATCTAAGCTATTTTTCTATTCAAAACTCCAAAAAAATCAAGAATCCCTTTAAGTTATTAAATTTTTTTATGTGATAAACATTTTTTGTGATAAATTCTTAAAATCAGAATTCTTTTTTTGGTTGGGGATAAAATTTTGTTTTATTTGCTTCAGATATTTAAAAAACAAAGCAAAATAAACACATTTTATGCCCTATGAACTCTTTCTTGATTTCATTTCCGTCTTTTTCTCTTTAGAAGTAACCTGTCTGGTTTATCATCTCCATAACGGTTTTTATATTTTCATTACAAATTAGATACACATAAAATTTATAATACTGCACTTTTGCATGTGATATTAATAATACCAAATCCTTTTGCAACTTACTTTCTCTAGTTCAATATTATGCTTTTGAGATCTGGTGATATGGTCCTGTTGGTCTGGTTATTTAACTGTTGTATGGTAGTGATCCATTGAATGAATGATATTACCATTTATTTTACAGCAGATGAACATTTAGGTTGTTTCTAGTCTCTTGCTCTCATAAGCTATGCTATAATGACCCTCTTCATATATGACTTTTGGTGCATATTAACTAGTCACTTTTCATTATTACCTACTTTGTTGCTAGGCTTTCCTAGCCATGAAACACAGGTATTTTTTAAAGAAAAAGTTAATAAAATAGAGTAGTATGATATATTGCATATATTTAAAAAGTTATAAAATATAATTAATAACTGCTATTCACCTATTCACTTAGGAAACAGAACATTATTCTTAGAATGGAAGTTTTCATTTTATATACTTTTACAATTCATATTTTCTCTCAAGAACTTATTCCAAACATTCATTTGTCCTTTAGTACAGTGTTCTCTAGGAAATATTGTAGGGTAATTCTTTTTCCCCAAGCATATTCTCCTGTTCAAAGTTTAAAAATTAACTTTAAAAACATTCTCATAATTTAAACATATTCTCATGGTACAACTTAAACACTTTTTTATTTATTTATAGTTAATTAACTTTTATCCAACTCTTAGTTCTACTCTCTAACCCAAAGGTAACCCATGTTGAGTTAATATGTGTGTGAAGTATGTATATATGTAATATTTAATATCTAATATTTTTTTGTAAACATGTCTTCAAAATCTTTTCATGTCATTCATTGTAGCAAACAGAATACCATCCCCTTAAATGCATCCATGTCTTAATCCGCAGAACCCGTGAATGTGTCACCATACATGGCAAGAGTGATTGTGCAAATGTAATTAAATTAAGCATTCTGAGTTGTGAAATTACCTAAGATTATCAGAGGGAGTCCAAAGTAATTACTCAAGTCCTGAAATATAGAGGAAGGAGGCAGAACTGCAGAGTCAGAGAGACAGACTGGAAGATGACACACAGCTGGCTGAGAAGATAAAGCAAGAGGCCACAGCCAAAAAATACAGAGAATGCGTAGAAACTGGACAAGAAAATGGACTATACAGTAGAGTGTCTGAGAGGACAACAAATTTTTTATTTGTCCGATGAAGTTTGTGGTACTTTGTCATAGCAATAGGAAACTGATAGCAATCATACTGATCTACAAATGGAGGGAGAAAGAGAGATACTATATATTTTGCAGAAGTGTCCTATTGACTTAATTTCTTGTTACTTATAGAACTTTCTGCTTTGTTGTTCTTAGATTTAAAGGTCCTACAGATATCTTTATCCGTAGCTATAAATATGTGCTAATATTTACTTAAGTTTTGAAAAATACTTGCCCTGTCACAGGGTATACATACACAAAATACTGGTAGACACTGACCTAATTCTCCTTTACTCCTCTATGGGAAAAGGCTTCCGTGGAGGATCACTCTTTCTCTATATCTCTGCTTCTAATGGCAGCAATGAAAATCAGTCCACTGAATGGAATGTTTTATTCCTAACTGACCTAGCACCATTTGCTCAGGAAGTCTAAATAACTGTTTTGTGTAGTTGTGGATTTAAATTCTCCTTTTGGCTCATAATGACTCCGTGCACATGAAGTATGCATCATAGAGTTTCATTATGTGAGTTTATGGAAATGATCCTGTTAGATTTTGGCAATGGAAAAGACCAATAAATTCTGCTTAAGTTCTGATTTATATTGAAATAAAAGAAATGTAGACTTTAATTTCCAAGAATGAAGATGCATCTGAGAATAAGACTCACTGAGACTTTAATAGTGCCTTGGGATAGACCTATAAATGATTCATTGAAATATTATTCTGTGATTTGTATTAAATCAAGATATTTCTGCCATTTCCATGTTTTATTAAATTTTCTGCCATACTTGCCAGTCACATTCACTTGAAACTAGCTTCAGAAGTATTGTATGTAAACCCAAAGCATTTTGATAAATATGAAAGGCAAATCCATCATTAATAAAATTCAATTTTAAATTACAGTATTTTCAAAAGACAGAGACTTACACCTTCTCTATGATTTCAGAGTGAAATGTGAAAATTTACACTAAGATATCATAGAGTCGACAGTTGGGAAAACATATTTTGTGGTTTTGTTACCATGAACCCACAGGCACTAGGTCAGCTTTAAACTATTTACTTTGTTGTCTCACACAGAAAAATTTGACAAATATGTTACCTCAGATAGGTTTGGATTTATTAGAGCACTATCCATTTTAGCTGATACTAAAATTAATCCCTGAGCCCTAATTTCTTCCTAATAATGTGTCTGCATAGCATACAACATTTAATAATTATCTAGAATGTGCCTTCACTAAAAACTGAACCTGGTATGAGTTTAGACTGACAAATAAGGGTAAGAACATGGAACCCACGGCAATTAATATTTTCCTCATTTCATCTTTCACAAGTTCATTACAAAGCTAAAGACCAGGCCACCATTATAGTTACACTAACAAAGGATGCTTTCCCTGTAACTAACTCTATCTCCCATTCCCCCACACATTAAAAAAAGAATCTGAATATTTTGAAATGACGAATACATTATTTTGGTCCTCTAGAAAGAAATTGACAGATAAGGAATTGAAGATTAAGAATGATAGTCTCATCTTGAGTTTTATTAATGCTGCTGGTGACTTACTCTTTAATTTTAGCAAGAGGTACTCCCAGTGCTCTTGGATAAAAGAATTTGTGCACTTTTCATTTTTTTTGAAATAATGTGCTTTATGCATTTGGACAGAAATTGGCTGCGTGAAGTATCTAAGTGCTCTTGACAGTAAGCAGTACATTTGTTATAGTTTTATCATGTTGTTTAGTTGCAGATGAAGTCCCTTGGTTCACATTATAAAAATCAAATAATCATGATGCAGGCTTATGCGTCATGATATGATGTATTGTATATTTAGCAAGACACATAAAATCTGTTTTCCCCCTACATCTGAATATATTTTACACTCAGTGATTCTTGGCCCTGAGGTGAAGATTTGATTTTATGTGGTTCTTTGATTTGCTGCATTACCATATTATTCAATATCATATCTCCATTTGTTTGTTGGCAAAGAAAATGACCATTATTTAATATCAGTCCCTAATCTTCTTTCTCACTGATCCCAGGGACCTTATTGCATTACCAATGTGACTGAGTGTCATCATTTTCTGACCCTTTAAAGCCTGCTGTGTGTCCTTCCCTCTATTCAGTGCTTGGCATAGAAGAAACAGTTAGTGAATGCTACCACATCCCATTGCACAAGTTATGCGTTCCACAGAAGTAGAGGAAACAGTTTACATTGTTGTGTATGTCATTGTATCCCTGGAGTACACAATGCCCAACCTGGACTACGAGGCATTGTGTCACAGTGAAAAATTTGACTTCTACTCCCTAAGCAGACAAAAGCTAAATGTATTTTGTATTTACTTATCAGAAATATTCCAGAAAAGCTTTTCCATTTTCCTTTATCTATAGTTATAGTCTGACTCTATACATTATGTCACCAGGGAAATACATTTTCCTGTATCATTTGCAGTTAATTTTGAAATATAGAAATCAACTTTACCTAAGTTGAGCACCAGAGAAAGCAGATTTTTGGCTTATCTTGATACATTGGCAAGATTTTGTTTACTTCTCGGAATAAGAAGAGTTGAAGAAACGGGCATGATGAAAGACAGTGAGGAGGAAAACTCTAGGATTCTCTAGGAATCGCATCCACTAAAATTAAATGATCAAAGACCATTCACTGACTATACTCGCTTACATTCTCTTACTATATCGACCATTTTATCTCCTCTGAAAAAGTGGGTTTAAGTCTGCGGGAAAATTTTGTGATCCAAAGCCAATGCCTAGAGTATTCTGATTAGAAAATAATGAGGCAAAATGGAGTGATTTCCCAGGGAAAAATGCTGAGAGTTGGAAGTGGGCATGTTAAAGGATTACTGAGCTGGGCTGTCATGGAACCACCCAGCTGTTTAAAAAGCTCCTTGATTATGATCCTGTGAATAAAATTCAGGTTGAGAGCAGTCTTGTTTGGTCTAGACTTACAAGTTTTCAGTTTTGTATATTGAATATTGAAAGAAAGGCTGACTACTAGTTTACTTGGAAGAAGGTTATGGGGGGTAGGCAGAGTGGTTATGTTTTTGGGATAAAATTTCAATACAGTGGTACCTCAGTTCATGAACTTGATTCTTTCTATGACTCTGTTCAGAAACTGAGTTGGATGAGAACCAAATCAAATTCAATGATTAGATTCTATGTTGACCTTATGGGAAAATTTGATTCAGTTCTCATCCAGTTCGGTTTGCGACCAGAATCATGGAGAGAATTGACTTTGTGAACTGAGGTACCCGTGTATATCTTCTCTGATTTATCAGAAGTTTTCTAATTTTAGAATGTGTTCTCAGATACATCTTTTTAAACAATAAAAGTCCTAGATATTAAAACTCTCAGTACAGGTGGACAATGATTATTTAGTTCATCAACAACTTTTTCCTTGCTATTGAGTTTTTAATAATTAATTTAAAAATCTACTTTGTGGGGGGCCAGTGAGATAGCTCAGTGGCATAAGTGCCTGCCTGGCAAGTGCAAGGTCCTGAGTTTGACCCCCGGTATCCACCGGAAAAAAAAAATCTACTTTGTTACATTCACTCAGTTGGAATAATAGATTTGTAAGACATGTGCCTTTCTAATAGGATTATATATACTATATAACTTTTAAAAAATGAAGATTAACATATCAAGAACTAACAGCCATGCCGGACGTGGTGGCACAGACTTGTAATCCCAGCATTCGGGAGACTGAGGCAGGAGGATCACTCTGCATTCGAAGCCAGCCTGGGCTACATAGTGAGTGCAAGGCCAGCCTGCACTACAAAGTGAGACCCTGATTCAAAAAACAAAAACAAACAAACAAACAAACAAACAAAAAAGAGCTAACAGCCAACTTAAATTGTCCAAGATCGATTATCTTATTTATAGATTAACCAGAATAAGAAGCAATAGGGTATTTGAGGAATATCTTAAATTTGTATAAACTGGTAGAAACGTGTTACCTTGCTCCTGTTATTTGGAAACACACAATAATTAATTAGTAGGCACAATCACTACATTGTGTTGTATCACTACATTGTGTCTACTGCATTTGGGAGATGTCTATTACCTTGCAAGTCAGATGAGAGGAACTGTGCAGTAGATATTTGGCCTTCTGTAAACAAAAGATATCTTTGAATCATATTATCCAGGCCAAAAGAGGTGGAAGAAGCATGACCACTAAAATAAATCCTAGCAAGGGGATACCATGCAAGAAGACCTGAGTCTCTGCCTTGTTTGAGTCCAAAAAAAAAAAAGAGAGAGAGAAAAGAAAGAAAAAATTGAAACAAAGTTTGTATAAATAGGGAGGGGAAGAAGGGTTGAAGATAGGGTGGGGAATGGGAAAAAAAGAATTAAGATATAACATGTACAGGTACAAATTCTCTATGATGAATGTGATCATTATGTATATCTAAAATATACCAATAAAATTTATTAATAAAAAAATTACAGAAATCAACCAATAAAAGATGATGGGGCTGTGGGGAAAAAGGAATCCTTCTACAATGTTGGTGGGAGTGTAAATTGGCACCAGCAATTTGGAAATCGGTATGGAGATTTCTCAAAAACTACAAGTTCCATTTGACCCAGGTATTTCCCTTCTTGGTATCTTCCCAAAAGAATTAAATCACCATACCGCAGCGATATATGTGCATCCCTGTTTATAGCAGCACGATTTGTAACAGCTAAATCTTGAAAGCAGCCTAGATGCCCATCAACCAATGAATGGATAAGGAAAATTTGGTTTTTATATACAGTGGAGTACTACTTTGGCATAAAGAAGGATAAACTTGAGACATTTTTAGGTAAATGGATGCACCTTGAGACCATACATTTAAGTGAAATAAATTAGAAACACATGTGTAAATATCACATTGTTTCTCTTGTGGTAGAAAACACAAGCATAAATAAGGACTAAAATGTTTGATAGATATTGGGAAGTAGGAAGAAAATGTTCTAATGGGAAGGGGAACAAGGGAGGGGGAGGGGGAAGAAAAGGAAGGGAAAGGGAAAAAGAAGAATAGAAGGGAAAAGTGTAAACAAAGCTTTTGTAAATAAGGGGGGGAGGTTGAAGTGAGAAGAGGGGGTTGGGGAAAAAAGAATCAAGATTTATTATGTACAGGTATAAAGTCCTTATGATGAATGTGAGCATTATGTATATCAAAAGTGTACTGATAAAATTAATATAAAAATTTTTAAAAAGAAATGCTGGGCATTTGTTCTCAGCTAAAATTCAGGAATAATAAATCTGCTAGTCATATAAGTTATCAACTTGAGTTAATCTGTTATTAATAACTGAAGAATGATAAATGTATTTATAAATACTGAGTGTGATTTGAATGCATTAAATCATAGCTGTGATCATAATCAAGAGGTGATTCTGGATCTATTTTGTAGAATCACCTGTCAGGAATTTGCCGAGAGAAATGGTGAACAATTTAATAATTATTAATGTTAAATACTTCATTTCCTAGCTTATTCATGTCTATAGCTACCACAAATTTTTTTCCCTTCTAAATTGTTGGAAAAGAAATAACAATATTATATCAATCACTCACTTTTTATAAAATCTTAAGTAATCTTAAGTAATTGGTAACAAAGTGACATGTTCTCAGGGAATACTCTGCAAGATATAGTGGGAAAATAAAATTATAGAATATTCTTATCTCATTTATGTAAAAATATTAATTTACTCATATCCTCATTAAAATTGGTACTGGTGTTTAAAATTATTTATATCTTATAAAGTGGTATGTTGTTCTAAATTGTATTCATTACATTTACAACTTCTGGAAACTATTTTTTGTTATGGGAAGTAGAGATGTCCAACATGTTTTCAAAATGGAAAGCCATGTCCTAACACCATGTTCTTATCTTTAATAATTAAGCAATGAAAGCTTTCAAGAATATAAAACAAGATGGGTATTTATTTTTGAAGTATTTCCTATGAAATGGAAAATTAAGTCATATGATTATATCAAATATACGTGTACCATAGAAGTTTAATTAATTTCATGTTTTATTAGAATTAAAGGTTTTATTAGAATTAAAGAATTTTATCAATTTTTGTAAGTAAAAATGGTTATGTAATTAATCATATAACAGTTAACACGAGTCAAATGATATCTATTGATTGTGCAAAAGAATTTATCTTCAGTTTGATTTTCTCCTTTTTTTGTAGGAAAGATTTCTGTGTACACAAAGATGAGCCCTGTGACACTGTTGGTGAGTGTATGTAAAAGTACTCAGACTTTTAGGATCTCTGGAGACCTCGAACACATCAGTTGTTTAAATATAAAAAATTATTTGAGTGTGATAATTTTAAGGAATCACTTTAGAATGTCAAAGACTTGTATTTTCTAACTATATGTTTAGTCATTTATTAGTATATCAGTTGTTAATGAGATAGCTTAAAATCATATATAAAAATATATTAGAGATAATTTTTTTTATGTGGGTACCGGGAGTCGAACTCAGGACCTTGCACTTGCCAGGCAGGCGTTTATGCCACTGAGCCATATCACCGGCCCTTGGAGATAATTTTTAAATAATGTTTTAAGACTATCATCAGTTCTTTTCTGCTATTTTCCCAAATATATACACATACATCCAATAAAAGTGTATTATTCATAATTCAGACAAAATATTTAACAACACCGTGATTGATAATTTTGCAGGATAATTGATTTATATTTGAATTATGTATGCTTGAACTTCTTTGCAATGTGCCAGAAGAAAGTCCATTTAATTTCTCTGACTTGTGAAGATTCTATGTGCATAAAAGAGACAATTATCCATGTTTGAACTGATTATCTAAAATCTATAAAACATAATGTTATTAGTTAGCTTTCCCATTGCTGGTACAAAATGCCCAGCGCTGACAATTTAAGAAGGAAAGATTTAATTTGACTCAAATGCCAGAAGGTTCAGTGTATAGTCGGCTGTCTCTAAGGAGGTAACATAATGGCAGAAGGACATGGTGGAACAAAAGTGCTCACTTGTAGAAGCTGAAAACCAGAGTAGGGGAACAAAGCCAGAAGAGAAAGGGCTAGGGACCAGGTGTAGTAGCCAGGGTTTTTTCTTCGTGACCTACCCGAACACACCCAGAAGTATGCGTTCCTGATCCCCAGGTGGCTCTGAAGCCAATCAAATTGACAATCCAGCTTAACTATCACATTTCACTGCTTGTCAACTTGAGAGCTATACTCATCTCCTTAAATTATACCTAGTCTCCAAGTAAACACAAGGTCGTAGTTTGCCTAACATGGTATAACTGTCCTACGTACAACAGAAAATGCACTAATACTTTCCCATAAAGTCTCAACAATTCCAATATTGCTCAAAAGCCCAAGTCCAAAATCTTTTTCTGAAATCTGAGGCAAACTCCTAAGTGTAAATCACTGAAAGTTCAAAAAAAGCAAGTTATATATTCTTAATATACAGTGGTGAAGGGTAAACATTCCCGTACCAAAAGGGAGGAATAGGGGGATAGCAAAGAGTGGGGTCAAAGCAAAACTGAAACGTAGCATGGCTAACATTAAATCCTACAGCTCCACGTCTAGCACTCGGGCCATACCATGGTGAGATGTCAGTTCCTGAGGTTTTGGGTGGCCCCACGCTTGTGTCCCTGCTGGTTACAGTCCACATGGCCTTTCTCAGGCTGGATATGCTTGTGGCCTGCAGCTTTCCTCAGCAGTTGTTTCACATTTCTGGCAATAGTAATTGCCTGTGGTCTCCTCTGCACTTTTGGCTTCATTCTCGTACATTCATGCACTGCCCTTTTAGGGGCTCCTTTACTGGCCTCCTTTGAAATCTTGGTGGCAGCCTCCCGGACCCCACAGTTGTTGCCTTCTGCATGCTAGTAAAACTAGAATCACGTAGATGATACCAAGGTCTGCTGTCAGCAAGAGAAGTAGCCAAGTGTCTTTAGACCATGACTGCTGTGGCCTTGAAGTGTCAGGATGACTGAGCACAGTGAAATGAATTTTTGGGGAAACAGTTCCCTAGGCAACCCTTCTTGAGCAGGCAGCATAGGGGCTCTCTTCTCAAATGAAAGTTTGACACTTTTGTACCCTGAGCCTACAATGCATAGGATTTTGCTGATATCTGAGATGCCCTCAGTGTGACTTTCTTCTTGTCCCAGTTCAAAGTACTTGGTTTCTTGTTTTCTTTGATACCAAATTTACACCTTTTTCCTTTCTGGGAAAAATTTAAACATTTCAGATAGTTCTTCTCTGTTTTTTGCTCTCAGTTCTTGCTAAAAATCAGGCTAAGACTATTCAACCATACCTCTGCCACAGTCTGAACATAGGTCTGCCTTTGAATTTCATCTTCCAGGTCGATTAGTCTTTCACAATTAAATTGAGCCTCACACAGGTCTAAGGATGTAGACACAATATTTTTCCAGAGTATAACACACATGACCCCTACTACACTTGCAAATAGAGTCTTTGTTCCCAACTGAAGCCTCATGAACTTAGCCTTTATGGATCATATTCCCACCAACATTTTGGTCTTTGGATCTGTGACCAGAATTTCTCATCAAACTGTGCCTAGAACATTCTAGGGCTACTCTAGTCAGTATCTCCAAACCTTTCCAAATTCTTCCTGCAAATCTATTCCAAAGGTTTCTGAAGCACATAGTCAGAAATAGAGCAATGATCCCACGTCACTGGTACCAATTTTCTGTATCAGTCAGCTGGCGAAAAGTATGCAAACCTGTTTAATTCGGCTTATAGTTTCAGAGGTTCAGTCCATCATCAGCTGGCTCCAAGGCAGGGCCGTCATGGTGAGAGGGCATGGTGAGACAAAACTGCTCACTTAGTATCATTCAGAAGACAGCAGGGGAACAATCCCAGAGAGGTAAGAGACAGGGAACAAACTTTACCCATGGTTGCACCCCCATGATCCACCCAGACACACCCAGAAGTGTGCTTTATTAACCCCCTGGACAGCTCTGATGTCCATCAAGTTGACAGTATCATTTGGCCCTTACAATACCATATAGACAATAGAATCCATGGAACTATACTTCTGACTTTGAGAGAATGATTACATATATGCCTGTATGTCAAAATAAATACATTTACATAAATCTACCTAACAAAGTACACCCAAATATTTGTTTCAATTTTAATTCCTGCAGCTGTACAATCAGTAAGGTGTATTTAAGAGTCATAATTTCACTTTGGTATATTTGCAGGTTCATTTATACCTTATAGAGTAATAGTATTTTAACTTGATCATCTTTGGGGTGTTACTTGTTCATTATAAAATGAATAACAAATAAAAGGAATAGAAACAAGATAAGTGGTTATGGATATTGAAAATAAACCATTCTAAGTAGTTCCATTTACTTAAATTTTCATCAACCTCTTCCTATATTGAAATCTTAGATAAAATGTGGGAAATAGCCGTAATAGTGTAAAACAGATGATGATGAAACCAAGAGAATATTTGATTTAGAAGGGACTGGGAGCATAAAAAGAGCTAGACACCTAAAGAAAAGCTGAAATAATTTAGGGATGATCTTCCTAGTATTAACTCACTTACCTGCTTCCTGCAGTTTTTTTTTTCTTCTATTGCCTGAATCTCCAGAAATTAAATCTTGTTGAAGTTTTAATCACTAACCACAGCAGCTTTTGACTGTGAATAAAACTTGTCTTAAAGTAGATACCTTTTTTTTACTTAAGCAGCTATTTTAAACAAAACCTTCTTTAGTAGGGAGAGAGCAAATTCTGGTCATATTCCAGCAAATGAAAAAAATCTGCAACTCAGTATGTATCTTCATGATTAGTCCAGGCCTATTGAGGAGACTGTTTCAGGACCTCAGGCCTAAGGCAGTCAAAATGTGGCATTGCCCTGATCGGGATGTGTGACCTGTTTCTTATGTTGGCCTTGGCACACTGATGGAAGGAATATTTTCATTGTTAGAGCTGGTTTGTATATGTTACCACTGGATAAAAAGAAGGAAAAATGTGACCTTGGTCACTGTAATCACAAAGGAAACCAGCACTGGGATCCATTTGACCTCTTACCCTGCAAAATGGAGAGATGGAAGTTGCCTTTTGCCTGCATGACATTGTTGAGTCACAACATCTCCTAACCCTCCTAACATTCAGGCTCTTTGATGTGTGAGCCAAAATATATCTTTATTTAAGTCACTTTTTACCTTCTCCTCCTCCTCCCCTGTGGACCTTGTTCTCTTGGACCACTTCCTTATCACAAGAGAGCCATCCCTTGTCCCTTTCTATCCATCCTTTACCATTTTCCTCCTTTGTACTTTGCTTCACTCAAATGAGAGATACCATATGGTATTTAAGCTTGTGTGTCTGGTTTATTTCATTACATTTCCCAGGTGCATCCATTTTCTTACAAATGTCTCAAATGTGTCACTCTTTATAGCCAAGTAGTATTCCATAATATGTGGATACCACATGTTCTCTATGCAGTTGTCTGTTGATGGGTATACAGGCTGCATCCAGGATTTAGCTGTTATGAGTTGTGCTGCTGTAAACGTTGGTATGCATGTACCACTGTAGTGTGATAACTTAAGCTTTTGGGGGAAGATACCTAACTGGGGCATAGCTGAGTCATGTGGAAGTTGTAATTTCAGTTTTTCGGGAAATCTCCATACTGATTTCCATAATGGTTGTGCTAGTTATTATTGCAACCAACAATGAAAGAGGGTTCTGTTTCACCACAGATAGGCCAGAATTTGTTATTGCTTGATTTCTTAATGATTGCCATTCTTTCTGGGGTAAGATGAAACTGGGGATTGTTTTAATTTTCATTTCTGTAATGACCAGAGATGTTGAACAATTTTGCATGTATTTGTTGACCATTTGTATTTCTTCCTCTGTGAAGTGTCTGTTCATTTCTGTAGCCCATTTCTTGACTGGGTCTTTCATTTTAGATGATTTAATTTTGTTTTTAGTTCTTTGTATATTCTAGATAATTAGTCTTCTGTTTGAGGAGTAGCTGACAAATTTTTTCCCATTCTGTAGGTTGTCTCTTCACTCTACTGATGATTCTTTTGCTGTACAGAAGCTTGATAGTCTGATATTATCCCATTGTTGATTCTTGCTATTTCTTGTGTGCTAGAAGTTCTGTTTAGAAAAATCCTTTCCAACACCTATGTGTTCAAGTGTTTTACTTTATCTTCCAGTAGGTTTAATGTTTCTGTTTTAGTGTTTAGATCTTTGATACACTTTTTGTTTTAATTTACTATATGGTGAGAGATAAGGGTTTGATTTCAATCTTTTACAAACAGATAATCGGTTTTCCAAACACCACTGTTGAATAGGCTATCTTTCCGCAGTGTATGCTTTTGACTCCTTTGTCAAAGATCAAATAGTTGAATGTGTCTAGGGAGGTTTCTGTATCTTTCGTTCTGTTCCATTGATCCACATGTCTGTTTTTGTTCCAGTACCATCCCATTTTTATTACTATTGCTTTGTGATATAGTTTGAAGTCAACTATTGCTATGCTACCTGCTTTGCTCTTACTGCTCTAATATTAGAATTGCTACCCCTGCTTGTTTAGGGAGTCCTGGGACATGATATGTTGTTTTCCACTCTTTAATTTTTAATCTATGAATATCTTTTGGGATTAGATGAGTTTCTTGAATGGAACAGATTGTTGGATTCTGTTTTTCGATCCAGTTTACCAATCTGTGTCTAATTGGACAGTTAGGCCATTGATGTTGAAAGACATTACTTAGGTATGTTGATTATTTACTATCATTGCCTTCTTTATCTGTTGCTGAATCCTTTTTCGTTTCCTGATGTTTTTTGTTGCTGTTTGTCTATTGGCCTCGTTAGTTTCCTCTATGTTTTTAGCATGTCCATTTCATGATTTCTGTCTAGAATATTCTTAAGTATTTTCTCAAGAGCTGGTTTAGTACTATTTCGAAGGATAGCTTTGCTGGATAATGTAATGTGCATTGGAAGTTATTTCTTCTTAGGGCTTGCAGTACTTCACTCCAAGGTCTCCCAGCCTTTAGGGTTTGTGTTGAGATCTCTGCTGTGATTCTAACTGGTTTACCTTTATACATGATTTTTTTGTTTTTGTCTGGCTGCTTTTAAAATTCTGGGTTTTTTTTCTGGGTATCTGATAATTTAATAAGGATATGACTTAGCTGCTTTTGTCATCATAATTGTTTGGTGTTCTATAAGCATCGCTTACTTGCATTTTAACCTCTTAATTTAGGAAATTTTCTTCTATCATTTCTATAAATATGTTAGTAAATCCATCTATGCTATCTTCTAGTTTTCCTGTAATTCCAATTAGCTTTAGATTGTCTTATTGTCATTAGTAGTTTCTGAATAAGCCTCTCTTCTCTTACTTTCTTTTTCGTTGCTTTGTGCTCTTCATCGTAATTCACTATTTTGTCTTCCATATTCCACATTCTTGTTGAATCTGTCATTCAAAAAAAATTTTTTTTTTGTGGGTACCAGGAGTCGACCTCAGGACCTCATGCACCAGCAGGCGCCCGTGCCGCTGAGCGATATCACCGGCCCTTTTTTGGTATGTGGGTTCCAGGAGTTGAACTTGGGCCCTTGCGCTTGCCAGGCAGGTGTTTATGCTGCTGAGCCATCTCACCAGCCCTGTCATTCAAATTTTGAAATGTTTTGGTTAGCTCATCCAGATTTTACCTATTTCCCCAAAATTCACCATGGGTATATTGCGTGAAATTGCTGTGAACTTTTGGATCATTTCCTCTTTGAAATCATGTATCATTTTCATCACTTCTATGAACTTTTCATAGAGTTCTGCTACCTGGTATTTGTTTTCTTCTCTCTTTGCTCTGCCTTGGGAGAGTTGGATGAACTTGGGGATCTTCTGTTGCCTCGTTCCCCATGCTCGTATGTGTATCTGTTTGTGTTTGTGTGTGTGTGTAAATATACCTCCCTCTTGTTCCCTTCTTTTTTTGGAGGGGTACTGCAGGTTGAAGACTACAAAAGTAAGGAGAGTTTGTGGTTTATATGGAGAGATTTTTAGTAGGATATCACCTCCCCATGAATAATTTTCAGCTTTGTATACCCAGTGCAAGTATTTACTACTTCTGTTATTTACTTTAAGTAATTTGGACTCTGTCCCTATGTTTTGCTGAATTTCTTCTGGTTCTAAGAGCACCAATAGATTCAATCATACAACACATCTATAGAACAGTCCTTGCAGTTACACTTCTCTCCTTTATCTTTTTTTTTCCTTTGTCTGTCTTTATGTACACTAGGACCATTCATTATTTGTTTGTCTCCTTTATCTTATTTTTTCCTTTATCTGGCTTTATGTACACTACGACCATTCATTATTTGTTTGTTCTGTAATGCAGTAGGTGACATGGAGGAGAATGGAAGGTGATTGGATGAGGAGTGTGAGACTCCAAGGGTAAGGTTTGTGGGAGGGGCTGTGACAGATGAGAAGAAAAGTTTGATGTGGTGTCTGATTCTATTGGAGTACTTTTAATTGACTTGAAGGGTTAGTTTTGAGGGTTTTCAGAGGATTTTTCTGGAGGCAAGTATGAGTTATGGGAGGAAGGGAGTTTACTTTGTGATTGAGGGAAGCTACGGGGTTGTCAGAACCTGCTGATAGACAGGACAATAGGCAAGGTAAGGCATAGGCTAGCCAAAGGCTTAGGATGGGGAGGAGTGAGGCTTAATACTAGAGTAGAAAGGCTTGACTGTGGGGGAGCTAAGTATGGGAAATTAAAAATCTTTGGAGGAAGAGTTTATGTATTTGGTAAAAAAATAAATATGATAATAGTATTGCTTTGGGGGTTTGAGGTGAAGAAGACAGATAAGGAGCTGAGACTAGGGAGAGAACCTAGATGCCTATTAAGTTAGAGCTAATGGAAGAACAAATACATAAAAGTAAAAACCTAATGAACACAATAAAATATGAAAGAACATAACATTACCCAATACTACTAAATAAATAAACAAACAAAAACTCAAACATATAAGATATCTGATGGAAACACAGATTAAATATTCCAATGAGACAGTGCATATGTGATTCACATGTAGGTTATTTGCTAGAGAATCTGAATGCTCACACCCCAATCACTTCTCCGAATTTTCCACTGCAATCCTGAAGCTAATTCACACTTAGGGTTCTTTCCACCAGGTTGCTTCTTTCTACCAGGTTCTTGCAGAGTTTGATCCAGTCCAACTTCTTGGGTTAGGGTCTCTTGGCATTCCTCTCCCTGGGTGTGATGGTGGAATCAACAGACTGACTCACTGCAAAAAAATGTCCCAAGTCAGGAGTATTTCTATGCAATCAAATCAGCTACAGCAGTAACAGGATCTGGGTAAGGTGAAACATACCGTGAAACCCAGAGGGATCTTCCTTTACCCCAGAGAACACATCCATAGTTACAGTGTAAGCATGATAATAGCCCAAGTATTGACCCACAGCTAATGTGCACTAATACAGTAGCTATGTCTCCTTTTATGGAAAAAAGGTATTCATCAGTAATTTTATAAAATCAATTATCGAAAGCCTGGAGGGTTGTGGACTGGGTAATGCCGAGTGTAGGGGGAGGAAAAAAAAATTAAGTCTTTTACTATGTAGTATGGAAAGGAGGAAATTGGCAGAGCACAAAGGATCCTAATGGCAGTAGAGGTATATTATATATTTAGATAAATAACAGGGAAAACTGGGTATAAAATTGGTAGTGAGAAAAGATTCTACGGCTAATATAAATATTTGAGAAAAAGTTAAGGGGAGATAGATGAAGAAGGGGAGAAGAAAGAAAAGTAAAATAGAAGAAGAATAAGAAACGGGAAATAAGGTAAAAATATATGTGTAAATTGGAATAAAAAGGGACAAGGGAGAATTCTCTTTCCCTCTGTAAACTATATTACAAGAAAGGGTCAAGAGGAATGGAAAGACACATACACACTCACACACTCTCTTAAAAGAAAAAAGGGGGCAAGTAATGGAATAAAAGTGTGTGCGGGGATGAACAGAAAGGAAAACTGCAAATAAATAAATAAATAAATAATAAATAAATAAATACATAAAATGTGACATAAAAGGAAGTTTTCTATAGTTTTGGAGATGTGGCTTTTTTCCACAGCCTAGGAATAAGGAGCAGAGCTCAAGCTAAGAAGTGACTCTGCTCATGCTGGAAGTCTAAGGTTGGCCGTCCGCCCCCAGAATGGGGCTGGATGCAGACATCTGCGTGCAGTGGGGACAGGGCGCCAATGTGACCTTCCAATCCTGTGCAACTCAGGCTGAACCTGGCCTCTGACCACATGAGCTGGGTCTGTGTTCACCAGCTCCAGCCCCTCAGCAAGACTCCCTCCAGCCTGCTCTCCAACCAACAGCTGTCTCCTGTGCCTGTCCTTCCCTCATCCACTCTGGGAACTTGACTGTGGGGAGTATGGCTTGGAGCCAAGGTTTAAACACTAAGCCCTTTCCTACAGTTGTGTCCCTGCTGGCTCTTGTTCTGCAGCTGTGGTGGCAGGCACCGGACTGAGGTAACTCACCAGCTGTTCACTGTGGAAGGACTATCCCACATTTTTCCTTGCAGGTTCTAGCTGCTCTTGATTCTCTCAGTCCCCAGGCAGTTCTCTCTTCCTTGTGGAATGTTCTATGGGGGTCTCTTAATAGTGTTCTTTGCATTGGAATCTTCAAAGCAGAATGCAGATTTAGTCACCATATTGTGTTTGGTGATTCATCTCTTATGTCTCTTTCCTTTTATGATAGACTCTCCTCCTCTCTGTGTTCCTTGTTGATGCCTCTGAGTCTTTCCAACGTGGCTCCTCCTGTACTCAGCCATGTTGGGTCTTCCAGATCATTCCTTCTCAGCGGATATTCTATGATGTGACTCCTCCTCTAGTCAGCCATGTTGAATTCCCTCTTCCAGACTTTTTCCTTGTCCTAGATCAGGTCCATTGTTTGGCTGGCACTTCTGCTGTCCCATGCAAAGGGGAAACAATGCCGAGCCAGCTCCAAGTTGGCAGTGATGGAGCCAAGGTGTGGAATCCACAGTTGTGGAGTTGGTCTGGGACCAACCCACGTCAGACCGCAGGTCCGACAGTCAATGGCTTATTACAATTGTTTTGTTACTCACTTCAAGGTTCTTAAATCTTGAGTAGATGAACTGTGATATAGTACTAAATTTCAAAAGAAATAAAGTATAATAAATGCATAAACTATCTGATTGGTAGTATTGCTAGTGAAGCTCTATTATTTTCTTTGGAAGGCAGAATAATAGTATCTTAAAATGTACTTGTTCTAATCCCTGGAAGCTGTGACTATATTAAGTTACCTAGCAAAGAAGGATTAAGGCTGTGAATCAACTAACCTTAAATAGGGAAAGAGCCTGATTTGCCTGTTATGCTCAGCATGATCACAGGATCCTTATATGTAGAGGAGGGAGAGACAAGAGTTTTGGGTGGGGGAGATCTGATAACTGAAGAAAGGTACAGAGAAATGGGACTTGAGAAGAACCCACCTCTCCGTAGATAATTTTGAAAAAGGAAGAAGGGCCCACAAGTGAAGATAAATGAGGAGCCTCTAGAACCTGGAAGCAAGAAAATAGAATTTCCCCAGGGGCTCCAGACCTGGGGACCTGTGCACCTGAACTGTGCTGGTGAGCTCTGAGGCAAGCTCCAGGCAACTGAAAAGAATGCAGTTAGATGCTGTAAACAAACGGAACTGTGATAATTTTTTACAGCAGCTATAGAAAATCCATAGACTTTACAAAATGTAATCACTCCCCATTAATTAATTAATTAAAGAACAGGGATAAAGAAACAGAGTATTCTCAAATATTTAATCTGCATGTTCAGAAATTCTGGCAGTATGTTGAATTTTGAGAACTGGTGAAGAGCTTGAGATTAGATTTTTAAAATATAAATTAGTGCAATTAGTATATATATTAATAAGCATAATGCATAAATTAGTATAATTAGCATATATATATATATTAATAAGCATGGTGGCACATGCTGTCAGAGCTTTCTGGGAGCCTGAGGCAGAAGGATTCCAAGTTGAAACCCGGCCTTGGCAAGTTAGTGACTTCACGAGACCCTTTCTCAAAATAAAAATAAAAGGGTTGGGTTTGTAGCTCGGTATGAAGCCCCTGGGTTCAATCTCAAGTACTTAAAAAAAAAAAAGTATAACAAGCTCTAGCTGTGCTAGCAAACAAAATTAATCACAGTTGATGAATTCTAGCTTAGACCATAGACCCAACAAGATTTATATCATCCCTTAACAATTAAAGAAATTAAACAAATGCATTAAAATCATCCCAAGAAAATATGAGGGCTTGATGATTTTACAGATGATTTCTACCAAAGTTTCCAAAACAAATCATTCCAATAAAACATAGACCATTTTAAAGAACAGAAACAGAGTGAATTTAAATGATACAAATTTTTAACCAAATCCCGAGATGACCATGTGAGGAAAAAAAGTTAATAAACCATTTGTACTTAGGAAACAAATGAAAAAAAAAGATTGAAACCAAACACTAGCAGATATTATCTCATAATGTCTTTTTTAAATAACCAAGTAGGATTATTTTATTTCAAATTTATTCCAGAAATACTAGGGTAGTTCACCATTAAAATGTAACTACTTATTCCAATTAAAGATAAAAACCATATGATCATCGAATTTGGACAAAGAAAATGTCTTTCATAAAATTCAAAACACATTTATGATAAAAAAATTTTTGGCAATATAGTAAAATAGGAATTTTACTAACCAGTGAAAGTTATTTATAAAAAACACTTAAATACCTTTTTAAAATATGAAGCATTAAAAGCATTCCTTTCAAACTAAGAAATAAGGAAAAAATTCTATCATTACTACTTCTATTGAACAACATTTTGGAAACTTTAGGTCTCACAATAAAGTGAATAATGCGAATGTCTACATAAGGAAAAAATCCAGAAAATATAGAATTAAATTATGAAAAATGAAAGGAAAATTTAACAAGATGACTAGATGTGAAATAAACATGTAATGCCAACTGGATTTTATATACCAGTGATAGGGAGAAATTCAGTTAAAATTCTGTTTAATATACGAAAATAGTAACATGCTTTGGATATCTCTAATGACAAACATGGAAGGCATATGAAGAATGTTGTGGACGACAGTGCAATTCAGAAAAGAAGACATAACGAAAACAGAAATCCTGTTCATGGTCTGAAAAACTATATAGTATATGAGGTAGTTTGCTGGATAAGGCACTGTTCAGTAAATGATGTCGACATAATTAATCACACAGAGAAAAGTTGAGGCAGTTTTCTGGGTATGGCACTGTTTAGTAAATGATGTCAACATAATTAATCACACAGAAAAGTTGAAATCAATCTCGTATGGTTTGAATTTTTTAAAAAAATGCATACACATAAAATGCTAATCCAACATTTGACAAAATTCAACTATATTAATAGTAAAAATTTCTGTGTATCAAGGCCATCATGAAAGTGAGAAATAAAAAACAAGCTTCTAGCCAGGAAAAGATAGCATATTTTATGGATTTTGAGATTCCTTCAAATGTCATAAATTTCAAGATATACTCATTACTGTATGCAGTACAATACTGTATGAATAATAAATAGGAAAAAAGCATGGTAAATTTTCATTCTAAGTTACTGATTTTAAGACACATCATAGTGTCAAAAATATTAATCTTTTTTTTTTTTTTGTGGGTACCGGGGGTCGAACTCAGGACCTCGCGTGCCAGCAGGCACCAGTGCCACTGAGCGATATCACTGGCACTTTTTTTGTATGTGGGTACCGAGAGTTGAACTCAGGACATTGCCAGGCAGGCGCTTATGCCGCTGAGCTATCTCACCGGCCCAAAAATATTAATCTTAGAACTAGCAATATATCATATTTGTGACAATATAAGCAACAAAGTATTACAGTCTCAATTATAAAAACAACTTCCTATAGTTCTGTAAGAAATAAACCAACAGATAGGTCAGACTGGCAAGAAGACCTTAACAGCCATTTTAAAGAAGAGAATGAATCAAGGATGAATTATAAAAAACAAATGTGCTCAACTTCATTGACAATAAGTGAAATGAACACTGAGGTCACAAGATTTCACCAGTGAGGATGACGACATTTTATATCACCAAATGACAGAAATTTTGCAAACCTAGAGAATAATTCTATACTTTAGGAGAGAATGTAAATTGGTAGAACACATTTGGAAAACTTTTAGCAGTGCTTTTTGAAATTGGCATATGTGTAGACTGTGACCATTAATTCCATCCACAGGCATATACCTAAATTATCCTATATTCACTGAAGACGTGTAAGAGGGCATTTATAGTCATCAATCGATAGTAAGTTAATTGTCAGTATTTTATAAGTGTATGTATAAATGTGTATGTTCGTATGTGTGTTTACATATATATGTCTCTAAAGAAAGAGAGAAACAAAATAAACAGCTAAAATGTGATAATGGATTGATAATTTTTGTAAAGATTTTGCTTATTTTATACTTTGTCAGTATCTGGTAAGTGTATACATAAATGGTTATGTTTATATACATATATTTGTATAAATGGATAAAGCTAAAATATAGTGGATATATTAGAAAGTATCACCTGGTGGGAGAGTGTAGAGATGATAAAATGTAAAGCATTAAAGCTATGAAGTACTGCAACATATTGAGTTAATATTAATTTTTTAAAAATTTTATTAATACATGTATAAGTTAGATATCTCAACCTGTGTGCATATTCTTAGAGGAGGGTTAAAGGAAAAAAAAAAAAAAGACAGTATCTAGGTCAAAGTAGTCAAGTTTGCACACCATTATCTTTTTCCAGGAAGTGAGCTGTTTTTCCAATTTATCATTTTATTGAGGTTGGCAATTTGCATGAAGGGAGAAGAGGTAATATTTTGCCTTCCTCCCTGGTTTTGTAGAAGCTTCAATCCCGACACCTCACCTTGAACAGCCACTGTTGATCTGAGTTTTTGCAAATGCCCACATCCAGCACCTCAGTGCCAGCTCAGATGCTGCATCTCCCTTGTTTTCTTCAAGTCCCTAAGAGTACATCCCTTACCTGTGACTTTAACTGTGCATTTGCGGGGGTTTTTTCTTACTTTACTCTAGTATTTTTATGTACAAGTGATTTGCTACCAGAATTTTTGCACCACTGAAGAAAGAATTCCTAGGAAGACTTTTAAAACATTATGGTACATATCTTTATACATCCTCTACTTAGTCACACCATCCAATTCGCACCTATGTTGATTTGGAGAATTGATTTTATAGTTAATATGACATCGCACATTTTTGTATTAAATAATTTGAGAAAGTTTCCTGTAGATACTTAAATTGTATGCAACAAACAAAGCAATTCTTACATTTTTTTTTGTCTTAACACCCTGTTTTATTATTGAGAAATACTAAACAGCCCAAAAAGTTTAAAAATTTTATGAATTATGTTTATAAATTATTATAAATATATAAATATAGGTTATATTTATCAATTATTATCACATTAGAAATTAAAATAGAGAAATTCTAAAACTAATTTAAATAAACAAAATTAAACTCATTAAGTGGTAGCATAAAGAATATGCTTTCATACTTTTTATAAAAGTTAAATATATTATTCAAAGCAAAAAAATAGTGAGAAGACATGGCTTTTTTTATGTCTTTGCAAATCTTACATCCAGTCTATAGGAGAGAGTTGGAATCTCATATCTGCATCTCTATGTAAGTTGTTGCTGTATGTTATTTCGTTTGACCTATCTTGCCTTACCATAAAGAAGTAGTTGTAAATAGAGGTGTATGTTCTGGTTATTTTAGATAGTTTTTGAAAAGTCACTAAAACCCAACTGGTAGTCTCTTAAAGATTTGCAGATGTGCACAGATTGATAAACTTTCATGCTCTGTTGTATGTGTCATTGGTTTATCTTATACTTTAAATGGTTTTTTTAATCATTCATGCTTGTTAGGCTCAATCACTGGTCTATTGAGAAATACTAATTTAGTGAGTAAGACCAATCTTCTAAATGTTGACATATTGCACGATACCATATAAGGACAGATACAAGTTTTCCAACACTTTAATTTTCACCTGAAAACTCAAATTAATGACTGGCCAAAATAAGGCCATCATCTGTTTTTGTTTTTGTTTTTGTTTTTGTTTTTGTTTTATGGAGTGACAGGTTCACTTTGTTCAATTTTGGGTGACAGCCAGATTCCAAGTCTGAATAACCAATTTTTTGTCTTCATTCTTTTGAGTGAAAAAGATTCACAAAAAACATAGCTGGCTTAGATTATAAGTGAAACAACTGTGTAGCACTGTTCTTTGTGATATCATATTGTAGATAGCAGCAAAAACAATCTACGCTTCTTCTCTGTTACACAACACATTAAAATGCATGTAAGCACGTGCTCAGATTTTATCAAATAAATAACTTTTACTGCTTTGTCTAGGACATTTTTAAGTGAAATTGGCATTTTCCTTTCCTAGGAGGGACTGGGAGTGAAAAATGAAACGACAGTAAAGTTTGGTACCACTGCCTTAATTTGGACTAGGCAATTTTCCCTGTCATTGTTTTGCACCACCAATAAAATGCGACACAGGTTTAACCTTGCGTATATGTCTTGCAAAGGTCTTAGGAGATCTGCTGAAAAAGTGCTGTGGAAAACCTGGGTTCCACATAAACCTCTTTGAGGAATTCTGCCATGAACTGGGAATGACTGATCATCAGTAATAGTCAGTGATCACTGTGTGTGTGTGTGTGTGTGTGTGTGTACATACGTATGTTTCTTGAGACTTTTTAAGGACTTTAAAGTATGAAAAATTGGTAAATACTTAAGAGCTAGTAAGTGTAGATGGTAATCAATGTGAGTTCTTACTTATGAATATTTTTCCAGTACTTGCCAATGATGTAGACAGTGTATCCTTCAGCACCAGATTTCCAGCTCTATGATGCTCCCACTTTCCCCGCATTACGTTGTCAAGATTTAGATGCTTCATTATTCCTAACAAGTGTTCTCTTCATGTCTTTGAGCAGGTCGGGATGATACAGTTTATTTTTCTTTATTTCTAAATATTCTGATTTTATGTTCTTGAAAACCATCAAACTGATATACAGGCCACCCAGGAAGGAACTGAACCCCCAACCAAAAAAAAAAAAAAAGAAATACATTGAGACACTAAAGCATATTTAAATAACCCTTTTATGTCAACAGTTTACATTTGAGAATCTCCAGACACTTCCCTTTCCAAACAGCAATGCATTCTTCAAACCATATTTCAGCAGAAGTAATCATTTTTATTGGATGAGAAGAAGAGGTTCAGCCAATTTTTAAAAAATATTTCCTCTTACTTGCGGCACTTAAAACACAAAGAAGTTCAGAAATTAAAAACACTTAAATTGTCACTGAGATCATCTCTCTAATACCTTTTAGGTTAAAACTTTATTGTATGTACGGAAAAACCAGATTAGTTTATTATGAAGTATTTTCAATTTTTGACCCTTTGGGCAAGGCAAAGTATAAGGCTAACTTCTTTCTGTATAACTGATACTTTCAGAGCAAATTGGTAGCATAATCAAGTATTCAATACATATATAATATATTGAACCACATTCAAAATCCAATGCCAAGCATAATAAAATCTGCTACACTTGTAGAATCTGTTAGGCAGAAATAAAAATCTAACACAGTCTAAAGGATACATGTTATTCTACATTGAATGAGGGGTTATATATTGAAAGGAAATGTGTCCACTGGGGATGAAAGTGTACAGAAAATCCTTTGTGAAAGCAGAGTAAGAAGGAAAGAAAAATGTTTATTAAAGAATAAAAGTTAAGGGCAGAATTTCAGAGAGATCTCCATTTATCACAGTTGATGGGAGAAAAGCATTGTAAGAGACCATCGGAAGAGGATTATAGGAGACTATGACCTTTGTAATTTTTCTATAATTAATATTCCTTTTCCTTTGTCTCATTAGTGGTGAACAAAAACATGCTATAGTGAAATGTTGTAGATACTTGCACTGTGATACAGAAAGGATCGGGAAAGGGAAGATTGGTTCTGGATGGAGATAAATCGAGTGAGGTCATCTCAGAGTAGAGGAAATGCGTCTTGTCTCTGGATGTCCCACAGATAAGAAAACCTAACAGAGTCAGGTTTGCCTAGGCATAACTGCAGTTTTGAAATAAAAAGACCCATGAGGTTCATTTAGTGATAAGGTGATCATATAGTTTATAATTCTTAGAAAGACACTTTCAAAAGTTTAAAGAGTCATAATTAACAATTATGATTGAGGACAAGTATAAATTAGAGTGTCCTAAACAAACGAGCCATGCAATCATTCTGTTACTATTAATGTATTTGAGGCATATTTGTATATACTTATTAAAGTTTAAAATTAGACGTTAAAGTATTTATTGCAGAAATAGTAAATCATCACAATTATTTTTGTAAATTCAATATTTCATTACTTAATCCCCCAACATTAAAAATTAGACTTACTAGGAATAAACATAGGAGCATTTCTTTTTTTTTTTTTTTTTTTTTTTTTTTTGTGGGTACCGGGGGGACGACCTCAGGACCTCGCGCGCCAACAGGCACCCGTGCCGCTGAGCGATATCACCGGCCCCTTTTTCGTATGTGGGATCCGGGAGTCGAACTCGGGCCTTCGCGCTTGCAAGGCAGGCGCTTACGCCGCTGAGCCATCTCACCGGCCCCGTATAGGAGCATTTCTACATGTAGTAGAAAATGAATTTTTATTGCTTCTCGGCCTTTTGGCTAAGATCAAGTGTAGAAACTAAATTTATACCACTTCCTTCAACCTTAAATTAGTTCAATTCATATGGCCACAGAGTATTGCATTTTTAAATAATGGTTCGAATCTCATACATATCACATACCTAAAAGATGTTCTCATCATGTACTTATTTCTCATGTATGAAAGGCTTGGAAACATACTCAGAAGATAGTATAAACCATACTACTTTATTTGTCCTTTCTTTTTTTTTTTTTTTTTTTTTGTGGGTACCAGGGGTCGACCTCAGGACCTTGCACACCAGCAGGCGCCCGTGCCACTGAGCGATATCACCGGCCACTTTTTCATATGTGGGTTCCGGGAGTCGAACTCGGGCCCTCGCGCTTGCCAGGCAGGTGCTTATGCCGCTGAGCCATCTCACCGGCCCTGTCCTTTCATTTTTATTAGTACTTTCACGTCAGATTGTCTTTTCATTTCTCTCTCTCTTACTCAGTTTTGAGTATTTACGAGAACCAGTTCTGTGCCTAGTGTTAGGTGCTAGGTACTAAAAGTGCTGACTATAATTAACAAATTTGTACACAGTTTTAAATCTCTTTGTCCAATTCTTTTTTTTTATTTTAAAGAGAAAAAAATAAAAATAACAATAAAACAGAGTTTCAAAACAGGCTAGTAGGAGAGTAACAATAATTAATATATTGCATATTGTTATTTTTGTAGTAGTTATTCAGAATACAAGATATAGGCATGAAATCTTGTCCAAACAATGTTAGCACAAACATTTCTTTTCAACAAACTAAGAGAAACTAGCTGTATAATATCTTAACTATCTTGTGTATATTTTTTCTTTTCCCCTTCCTTCTTCTCCCCTTTTCCCCATCACAGTTTGTCTTTTCTTTTAAACAGTTTCTTCCCAATTCTCAATATCCATTGTACATTTTGGATCTTATTTACTCATTCAGTTTCTCACACTAGTGAGACAATACAATGTTTACACATGTGTGATTTATTTCACTTATGAGTATGGTCTCGGTTTGCATCCATTTACCTATGAAAGTCTCCAGTTTATCCTTCTTTCTGGCTGAGTAGTCCTCCATTATATTTAGAAAAACACATCTTTTTTATCCATTCCTTGGTTGATGGGCATTTGGGTTGTTTCCAAGATTTAGCTATTACAAATTGTGCTGCTATAAACATGGGTGCACATATATCGCTGTGGTATGTTTTTAATTCTTCTAAGAAAATACCCAGAAGGGGAATAGCTGGGTCAAATAGGACCTCTAATCCTAGTTTTTTGAGGAATCTCCTCACTGATTTCCACAGTGGTTGTACCAGTCTACACTCCCATCAACAGTGGAGAAGTGTTCCTTTTTCCCCACAGCCCTGCCAGCATTTGTTATTGGTTGATTTCTTGATAATAGCCATTCTTCCTGGGGTGAGGTGGAATCTCAATGTTGTTTTAATTTGCATTTCTCAAATGACCAACCATATTGAACATTGGTTCGTTTATTTATTTGCCATTTGTATTTCCTCATCTGAGAAGTGTGTATTCATCTCAGAGGCCCGTTGTTAGACTGGATCTTTGAATTTTGGGAGTCTGATTTTTTTCAATTCTTTATATGTTCTAGATATAAGTCCTTTGTCTGAGGGACAATTGTCTATAAATTTTTTCCACTCTGTGGGTTGTTTTTTTCACTCCGTTGGTGATTTCTTTTGTTGTGCAAAAGCTTTTTAATAAGGTGAGATCCCATTTGTTGATTCTTTGTAGTATTTCCCTTGCAGCCTGGGTTTTGTTCATGAAGTCTCTGCCTACACCTATGTCTTCAAGATTTCTACCTATTTTCTCTTCCAGTAAATTTAGTGTTTCTGTTTTAATATTTAGATCTTTGATCCATTTGACTGTAGTGCATCCAATTCTTTTATTGTTCTTGCCTAGGTAACCAAAACAGTTCCCCATTTGTCTTCCTTTTAGTGTGAACCAACTTTTTCTCTACCATTATACTATCATAGCTTCCAAGTACCAATGTATTTATGTATATCTCTTACATAACGAGATACTTTAATACTGTTTTTTCAAATCTAGATACTATAGGGAAAACAATCCCTCCTAAAATGTTAATGATCTTGTTGTGAGTCCACGACTTTATTTTGATCTTAACAAAATGTTTTCTATGTCATTTATTTTTCTTAAAGGCAGAGTATTGGTGCAAATTGAAACTTGATAGGTCAGCTTTTTTTCTTTTGTTAAGTATTAGTATAGTAATTAATATAATCTATGTTATTTCTAAGCAACATATAATGATAAGTTCTACTATTGTATATAGAATATTATCAATTAATTACATGGCAAAAATGCAGAAAATATACAAGGCCATACAAATTAAAATGCTTTTAATGCTACTTTAATGCTTTGAGTCTTTAGTACCTACATAATCTGGTGCCATTCCAAAAACTGGTCATTTTTCTCCCCATTCTAGTCACTAAGTAGTTAGAAAATGGTAATAACTAGAGAATACTGAGATTATTAAGATGTTTCACTTGCATCATAGAAAAAATAGAATTCAGATGTTTCATTTGCATCATAGAAAAAATAGAATTCCATCAGCAATTTTCTTTAAATTACAAGACCCACATTCTTATTGGTGTTATTTTTTTTGAAGAAAAAACTGTTCATGAGTTTTTTGTCATAGTAACAAATAGCTGCGATGACCCACTTGTGGAGAGCACAGGTTATTTCGGGGCCCACTTTCAGAGGCTTCAGTCGTAGATTTTTAGCCATTGCTTTGGGGGCTAGAGTGGCGCATCATGGCGGAAGTGCTTGTCCAAGCAAAACTGCTCACATCCTGGCCAGGAAGCAAAACAAAGAGGAAAATGAGAGGTAGCGTTCCACTGTGCCCTTCAAGGACGTGCTGTCAGTGACCTGAAGACCTGTTAAAACTTCCAAAGCACCCTAATCACACCAAACTAGGGCCTAACCCTGAAGCACATAGGCCTTTGGTGAACATTTAAGATCCAATCTATGGTGCTGTCTCTGTCTAGTTTCAGGTAAGCTGGATTAACAGATTCTGCCTTGCTCTCCATTAAATCCACTTGTGAATGGGGAGTCACGGGACGATCTCTGTAAGGATTATTACAAGTAAAATTAGAAGGCTCGCCAGGAAGAAGATACGAGTTTGAAGCATCACCAAACTGGCAGTGTTTGTCATGTTTCTCTCTCCTTGTGTTTGTGTCCCATCCTGGACTCAACATAGCTCAAGTTTGGAAGTGGTCATGAGGGAATCTATAGAGAAGATTCTAGGAGAATCCTTCCAGTTCCGGGTCAAGGGCCAGGAAAGTCTTGGATGCCCAAATAAAGTAGGGGACATTCTTCTTTTAAAAATCAGTTCATATTTTTTTGGATCTATCTCCTCTCTTCTACAATCTTATGGTAGTATGGGGACAGCAAGAGTGACAAAGAAAAGAAACATACAAATCTGAGATAAACTTCCTCTCTGATCCAATATCCTTGACTCCAAGATGGTAGGGGAAACACAATGGCTTTTCAGCTCTGACTTTCTGCTACTTGGATGGGGTAGCACAGTCCTGAGAAGTACATAGAAAAGTGGCGTAACTAAATCCAACACTTTCCAGCAGCATGACTGAAACAGGAACTGCAGGGAAGTGGAGGGTCTCAGGGAGATCACGGAGGAGGGGAGCTTGAAAAATGACCATATAAAGTTGCTTATCAACTCTTTTGCTCAACCCAAGCTTTCACATGTGGCTAGGACCCTAAAATTTCTTTTTGAATTGAACTACTGGATAGACTACCACTTAGTTTCCAGAGTAAAGTATGTGGGATATATTCCAATAGCAATGCAATAGCTTTGAAAATTGACATGAAAATTGACAACAAAAGCAACCACTGAAACCCACAAGAAGACGTAGAAGTTTGGAACTACAACAGAAGCCAATTAGGTTGATTTTATGCTAACAACAAAACAAAAACAGCATTCCTCATGGGACCTAAATAATTCTTATAATATGTTAAGTGTCCAGAATACAAGAATATATGGGCTGGTGAGATGGCTCAGTGGCTTAAACGCCTGCCTGGCAAGCGCGAGGGCCCGAGTTCGACTCCCAGAACCCACGTTCAAAAAAAGGGCCAGTGATATCGCTCAGCGGTATTACAATGACTAAAGCATCTATACAAACATGCCCCAGTAAGAAAGGGATAACATTTTTGAAATGAATGGAAGGATAGAAACTCTCAGCAAATAGAAAAAGAGAATTAAAATTTTAGACTTAAGAATAACTAAAAAGGCTCTTTGGAAAACCTGAATAGCAGCATGGAGATAACAAAGACAGTCTTAGTAAACTTAAAGACTGATCAGAAGAAAATATCCAGTATGAAAAAAGGATGGAGTAAAATAACATGGACAGAGCCTAAGGTATCATTGTAAAATACCATAGTGGTTGCTGTGGGTCCCAGAAGGAGAGGAAGAAAAATACAACTGAAGACTGCTCAAACTTGGCATGACATTTAAGCCATCATATTTAAGAAGGTGAGAGAATTCTAAGCAAGAAATACAGCAAGAAATACATAGCCAGTGATACCAGAATTATACTGCCGAAAGCTAAAGAACAACTAAAAATGACAGATAAAGGATCAGTTACAGTGATTCTAACGACAGCATATTTCTTGTGACAAACCATCAAATCCAAGAGGAAGTGGGAGACCATTATCAAAGTAATGAAACAATTTCTAATGTAGAATTATATAGCTCTCAAAAATATCTTTCAGTAATGAAAGTGAAATAAGGTAATACAATATCAGGGAAAACTAAGAGAATGCATAGCCAAACTTGTTTCTTTACAATTGCCAAAAAAGTATCTCTGACAGAAGGGAAATTATAGTTAAAGGAAATGTGGAACAAGAGAAATTCAGCAAAAATAAAAAGAAATAGTAAATATCTGAGTATATTAGACTGTTTCTCCTCCTGAATATTTTAGGTAGGTTTGATATTTGAAAGCAAAATTGGCACATTGTCTGATGATGTTTATGTTGTATACAAAAGTGTAATACGTAAGACATGACAACATAAATGGAGGAAGGCAAAGTGGCCTTCAGGGTGTTAAGCTTTCTGTATTTCATTTGAAGTGGTAAAATATAGATACTAAGTAATTGATTACAGAATGTAAAACCTATAGCAAAAAACCACCTAAAATACACAGAAAGATTACATTAAACACAATAAAGTAAAACAATACTAAAAAATATCCAAAAAAAAGGAGTAAAAGGAGGAAAGGGGAGCATAGAAAACAGGGTGCAGAAAACATCAACAAAATGTGAGACCTAAATTTTCAACATATCAGTAATTACATTAAATATACATAGTTTAAACATAACAATGAAAAGAAAGAGATCCCTAGAATGGATTTACAAAACAAAGGAACCACGCTTTGCTCCCTGAATTATATTTACTTCAAATATAATAGGTGGGTTAAAAGTAAAAGGATGAAAAAGATATGGTATAAATGAAATTTTTAAAAAGTTCACATGGCTATATTTTTATCAGATGATATAGATTTTGGAATAAAGAAATTTAAGAATTAAGAGGCATATTACAAGTAAAAGCATCAGGTAAGACAGTTGATTAGTACAAGCAATGAAAGGAGAAAGGTTACTAAACATTAGAAGCATCACTAGGGAATAAGAGAAAGGGCTCTGTGAACATAAATTTGGCAACTTGTATGAAATGGACCAATTTGTGAAAACCACAAACTAACAAACCTTATACAAGATGAAACAGATAGCTTAAGCAATCGTATAAATAATAAAGAATTTGAAAATGTCCTTCAAAATCATCTAAAAATGAAATCTGGGAGCCCAGGAGGTTTTACTGGTGAATAAAAGGAAAAAATTAAAGAAATTTCATTAGTTACTTATGGAAGAAGTAACACTAGTTTGGCATAATTCTTTTTCAAAAAACAGAGCAGCAGGAATACTTTTTGACTGATTTTATGAAGTTAGAGTAATCCCAGTATTAAAACCAAATCAAGAATAACAGGAAAAAAAATTTTAAAAACCATACACACTAATATTTTTCATGAAGATAGACACAAATATTAGCAAATTAAATTCAGCAATATATAAGAATAACAGAAAAGAACCAAGTGTTTTTCTTAGCTCAGAAAAATAGGACTGATTTAGTGTTTGAAAATCTACGTAACTAAAAATATTAAAAATCTGAAGAAAAAATGTGATCTCATCAACTGAGAAAGAAAAATCATGTGACAATTTTCATCTTCCACATATGATAAAAACTCTCAGAAACCTAGGAATAAGAGGGAACTGCTTTAACCTCCTAGAGAGTATCTATCTGAAAAAAAGAAATAACAGCATCATATTTAGTTGCAAAAGGCAAGGTACTTTATCATTCATACTGAAACAAAGCAGGGTTGTCCATTCTATCCCTCCTATAAAATTTTCAGATGTGCAATAATGTAAGAAAGGAACAAATAATATGAAGGAACAAGCAAAACTGTCGTATTTTCGAGTATGACTGTTTACATAGAAAAATAGCAAGGAATGTATGAAAGTATTCCTAAAAATAATGGGTTTAACAGGTCACAGAAGGCCAATATACAAAGATCCAATGTATGGTAGAATTAAAAGGGCAGAAATCAAATTTTTAAATATGTGTGTATATGTGTTTGTATATATAACAAATCTCACAATAAAATATCCAGGTATAAATTTAATTATATTTGTATACGGTCAGTGTGCTAAAGTCTAGAAAATGTTGATAAGAGCAATAAAAGGAGACCTAAATGATTAAGACTTGGAGGACTGACTTCTAGCTCAGACTTATCTACCAAACTCTTTCTAATCTTCCACTCAGTTGAGAAGCCTTTCTGGATAAAAAGCTATCTCGCCAGTGTTTTGCCTTTTTTGATTCACATTACGAAGACCTATAGCTGAGGCCTTACCCACAACTGATATGTTTGCACATTTAGTGAGTTTTTGTTCATATGTATTGTTAGAATTTCAGAGTAGAAGGCTGTTTTGCTTTACTCCCTTTTCGCTTGTTTAAATTCTACTCATTCTTCAGAACCATGATTCAATTCCATTTTTAGGTTTTCTAGACTCTCTTCCCCTACTGTATGTGGATATGGTATACTTCATATGACTTTCTTATTCTCATTTTGTTCACTCTGTCTCCCCAGTTAAACTCTAAGATTTTTGTACTCATCAATCTTGCTCCACACGTGTCCCCATTTTCAGCAACAGTACAGGGACTTGGTCATCCCAGCTGCTCAATCTCTGTATTTTGGAATAGAAATGAAACCCTGGGAAGAAAATAACCTCTTTCCTGTGGTACACAGTAGAAGGAAGGCTTAATTTATCTTCCTTAATTCTTGGCTGCTGTTGTATCTTATGAGGTGCTGTACAGAACATAAATCAGGCACTTTGTGTATCTATTTTGGCTAGACATGTTGCTGGGATAAGACTTGGATACATTATTCTTAGAGATTATCATCAATTGTGGTTATTTTAAAGAATTTCTCTTCTCAAGGTCCATTACAGTTAGTGATTTTAATTACAGCATTTTGTTTCTACTGGAAAAATCTCTTCTTCTAATGTAGCTGTTAAATACTATGTGAATATTAATATATTTGAGAAGCAATAACCATGTTAATTTAGAAAACTCCCTGAAGCCTGTTTTGTATTTTTTTAGACTTATAAACATTAAAAAGTGGCAGGTTTGTGTTCATCACACACTAATACAAAATTGTCAGTGAAAAATAATATAGTACTTCCTTCAAGAATTAATTGCGTTAAAAGGCTTTTATTTCATTTTACAAATAAAGAGAGACAAGTTAATATTTAATGGTCACTATGGTTCAGACAGGCCAGCATGTACTTGAAATATATTATCTAAATTAATTGGCTTTCCTGTTATACCAATTTTAGCATTGGGAAAACTGAATATCAGAAAAGAGAACAAACTTCCCAGTGAACACACAGCTAAAAATTGAGGTTGGGATTCAACCTTGTGGCATTTGACATGACAGCATTTGTTATTATTTTTTAGGCAAGTTCTTTTATAAAAAATAAAAACGGCTTTATTGAGGTATAATTAATGTGCCAGAAAAACTCACTAAACATATTTAATAATTTGATGAGCTTGAAATAAGCATCGGTTCCTAAAACTTTCTTCTTATATTTTTCCTGGTGCATTATATTTAATGCAGAAAACAGGTCATGAAAAATACCTGTTATTGAACTCCAGTAAGAATTTTAGAAAGTATCAATTTTTGAGAAAAAAACCTAAACACTGAGATCTTGTAAATGAATGTAGAATTGGAGTCTCCAGTCTTTAAGCAAATACAGATTTAATCTAACAAATTATATAAATACTATATTAAACTTAATAATATAAGTATTGTTTTAGATTTAATATTAGATATTTATACTTGTAATTTTTTGAAATTATAATTATATTCTTTAGATATCTCCAATTCATAAGATTATTTCTTTCCTTTAAAAAAAAACTAATCATACTGCATAGAAAGTAAGTTGTTAAGAGTAACAGAATGATTAAAAACTAACAGTGTAAAAAGAATACTGCATCAAACTGTTTTGAAGCTTGCATCGGTAGTTAAATGCATTCTACCAATATTTTACTTATATATTAAAAAAAAACAGTTTATACAGCTTTTTGGTAGCATGATATTTTTAGTTTTAATTGTCCCTGTTTAATGACTTCAGGATATGATTACATTATAACATTATAAAAATGTTTTAGCCAAAATTCCTGATTTATATGCAATCAGAACCCTTTTAAGTTCTTCCAGCTGTGTTCTTAAACTTACTTCACAAAAATCTTTCCCTGTGACTCATCCTACCTATTTTTTTAAGTTCTGACTGTTTGTCAATCTGCAGACAAAATCACTAAAAGAACTCATTTCTTTGCTTGTGAGTAAAGTCATCTAGAGAACCTAAGAACTCTGACTTGTCTTTCTTTCAATTAACATTGCAACGAGAATACCACTTTTCAGCTGTGTTTGTGTAGACTGTGCAGTAAAGTTCCCCTATGGATTTACAAAAGTTAGTTGTGTAATCTACAATGTCCCATGAACAATGTATTTTCAGAGTTGCCCTGAAATCTAGATTAAGAATTTTAGATGATGCATTTTATTAGTGATTTATAAATGATGTCTGAAAACCCCAATATTGTACATTAAGGTCTGGCTTAATTTAAACTTTCTAAGGATTTGAAGGTTTATTTTCTGAAATTATCCAATAACCCGTTTATATTTTTAAAAGAGAACTAAGAAGTAAATGTGAAATAGAATAAATCTGGAATGTAATAGCAAGAGTACCAAACTAGCCAGCTGACATAAATTATGTAATTTACTCTTCCTTCCACCTAAAGGAAATCCTCATCCTCACTCATCTTCACCCTCTGTCTTAGTTACTTTTCTCATTGCTGAGGCAAAATACCAACACCCAAAGTTAAAGGAGGAAAGGTTTATTTAGCTCACAGCGTGTAGAGGTTTTAGTCCATAATCACCTGGCTCCAATGCGGATGGCATCACAGAGGAGAAACAGTTCATGGTGGGCAGAAGGTGGCAAAGCAACAAAGGACGAGCACAGCCCTTTCTATCCCTTATATTTTATCCAGGCTACTTAGGGCAGGTAGCACTCACACCCTTAATCCTAGCGCCCTTGATCCTAGCCTTGCACCATGAATCAATTACAGCGTCTCACACTCTAGATCCAGTCACCTCTGATAAAAACCCCCACCCATGACTTCATGAGGCTTTGGGGGGACATCTAGACACAGCCATAACACTATTTTTTTTTTTTTTTTGGTGCTGGAGATTGAACCCAGGGCCTCTTGCATACTAGGTAAGGGCTCTACCACAGAGCTACATCCCAGCCCCATTCTCATCATCTTTTTTTTTTTTTTTGTGGGTACCGGGGGGTCGACCTCAGGACCTCACGCGCCAACAGACACCCGTGCCACTGAGCGATATCACCGGCCCCTTTTTCGTATGTGGGATCCGGGAGTCGAACTCGGGCCCTCGCGCTTGCAAGGCAGGCGCTTACGCCGCTGAGCCATCTCACCGGCCCTCTCATCACCTTAATGTGGAGGATGTTGGTAAGTCTCAGTGGTATGGTTTAAACAAAAACTTAAAGGAAGTATAAACACAACGGCAAAGGTAAAGCCTATTTTGTAATGTGTTCTCTACCATTATATCCTCCCTACTTTCCGAAGAGCAGAATTTAGAAATCAGCCCCGTCTGTTTCCTCTAAACACCACTATTGCTTGGACTCCTTTTCTTGTGCTGTTATTTCCCACATTTCACCTTCTTCTTCCTGCACTGTATTAGTATTTCATATAAAAGCTTCCCAGAGACGTAGAACCCTGTATATACTAACTAGTCCAGTAATCCGCTAGACTTAAATAACTCTGTTGCTCCTTAGGATGATCAAATGAATAATTAACTGTTGTGTGTTCCTTTAGAAACTTATTGAAAATGAAACACATATATAAATACACAAAGTTGCTTAAAACACTTTTAGCCTTGTCCCTCTGTACTTAATCTTATCTCTGTATGCAATGGCGGTAAGCAGAAACACCGAAATGGCACCCAGAATTTGGAGGCAGACTTATTTATGTAGATGGGCACTGATCGGGATCATTTTCAGAATATCAGGCCCTGATCTCTGGAGGTCTAGGGTTTATATGGGATAAGCAAGCAGGAAGCACAGAGGCAGAATGGCTTGTCAGTTGGGGATTGGTTTATACAATGTGCATCATAGTGACCAGCTATGCATCACGGTGACCAGCCGTTTCTAAGAGACAGGAGCAACCTGAACTGGAACAGGAACTATTACCTGGGCAACTAACAAACTGAAGTATACTGATGGGAGCAGGTGGGTATTTTCTGTTATATGTATATATAGCAGAGGAAAAATTATACACTAAATTAAGCAAAGAAAATATCACATTTAGCTTTTGATACTAAAATTTCTTTCCTGAGTCTCTACCTCGTTTGATTCCAAAAAATGAAAACTTAAACTTGTCAATTAATGTAATTTTTTTCCTTGTTTAAATGACGTACTTTTTATACCTTTTTTTTAAGCTAAATGTTTATGTTTTCTAATAGGCTCTCTAACTTCTCTTTGGTTCCATTCCAAATAACTGAGAAGTGGACTATAGATCAGCAATCAGGTTCTTTCCCTACCTTCTGAGTCCTTTTCAGGAATTCCTTCATTGTAAGGCAATGACACACTGCTGGGCTTGGCTGCCATGAATGCAGTTCAAGAGTGTTGCCTTGGCCAGGGCCCCACGACCTTCTTCTTCCACGCATCTGTACCCCACTTCACCTTCCCACCCTCCTGGCTTGTGTTGCTACTAAAGACATTCCTGAGTTTCAGCCTCATTATTTGTGTGTTCCCTGGCTAAGCCGTCCTCCTCTCTAGCTTCCATGCCAGTCAGTGTCAAAGTAGCCTCAGAAACGACAACCCAGTCCTCACTGTTAATCACAAGGCATTTCTGTTAGTTCTCTGGAGCCATCTTATGCCAGCTTTGGGTTTCCCAATCCACTGTCCTTTGGAGTTCCAAAGGGCTACACCAACACTTAAACCTCCTTACCTGTATGTGAGAGAAGTCTTTAGATGACTCAGAAGGGATTACCTACTTAGGAATGCCAAACAGAAAGGCATATTAATACATTTCAAAAGTTACCATTACTGTACTATACCAAACACACATTAATCCATAAATCTTTCAATATTTATCAAGTTCCTACTAAGAATTCCAGATACTGTTCCACACACTGGGAGTGACCAAATTGATTTTTTTTTTTGGAGACAGGGTCTCACTATGTAGTCCAGGCTGGCCTCGAATTTAGGGTGATCCTCCTGCCTCAGCCTCCCGAGTGTTTGGATTACAGGAGTGTGCCACCACTTCCAGCCCAAATTGATTTCTGAGTATTATTCTGCCCTCATAGTGATTACATTCTGATTGAAAGGCAGTCACTATGAGTTAAGTAATTAAATTAATTGATATATTTAAAAATTTGCATACAAAAATGTAGTAAAGCCTAATCTGGAAGTTTTAGTGTTGGGGAAGAGAATTTATAATTTCAGATGTGGAGATCAAGAAATATGCTTGCTAGCAGGCATCATGACACATGCCTGTAATCCCAGCACTCTGGGAGGCTGAGGTAGGAGGATTACAAATTCGATCTCAGCCCATATAAAAAAGGACTGGGATTGTTGCTTAATGGGAAGGCTTTGGGTTCAATTCCCTGGACTGTAGAAAAAAAGAAAGAAGGAGGAGGAGGAATATCTTCACTGAAAAAAAATGAATAAGTGATATTTTGAAAAAGGTTTAGGGCCAGTGAGATGGCTCAGCGGCTTAAGTGCCTGCCTGGCAAGTGCAAGGGCCCGAGTTCGACTCCCAGAACCCACATACGAAAAAAGTGCCGGTGATATCGCTCAGCGCCACGGGCGCCTGCTGGCCTGCGAGGTCCTGAGGTCGACCCCCCGGTACCCACAAAAAAAAAAAGGTTTAAAGATGACCTGTATAGAGATAACTAGGGAAAAAATTCTCCAGAAGAATGAAAAGCTAGTAAGAGATCTTAAAGTGGAAATATGCTTGGGGTATTTGAGAAATGACCAAAAGAAGCCACTGTAGCAAGAGCAGAATAAATACATGATTATAGGATATTCCAAAGTTTATATTTCTTTCTTGACAGCTTTAGTAAGTTGTAAATTTACAGATAGATGCCAGATAGATAGACACATAGATGATAGATAGACAGACAGACAGTAATGCTGAGGACTGAACCCAGGGCCTTTGCTCCGAGCTACGTCCCCAGCCCTTCTTTAATTTTTGACTTTTTTTGTGTGTGTGTGGGTACCGGGGGTCGACCTCAGGACCTCGTGTACCAGCAGGTGCCCGTGGCGCTGAGCGATATCACCGGCCCTTTTTTCGTATGTGGGTTCCGGGAGTCGAACTCGGGCCCTCGCGCTTGCCGGGCAGGTGCTTACGCTGCTGAGCCATCTCACCGGCCCCTAATTTTTGACTTTGAGATAGGGCTTTGCTAAGTTATTAAGCTGCACAAGCTAGGCTTGAACCTGTGACCCTCCTGCCTTAGCACTTCCCAGAGTGCTAAAATTACAGGCGTGCACCACCACACTCAGCTGGTAAGTTGTACAATTTGTTGATGTGTTTTCCAGATTACATCAGCATCTTCAGGAACTGTACAGGTGTTTCTCTGTTTCCTCGAAAGACAGCAATGGGATTGTTATTTGAGATCTCTCTACTATTTTGATGTGGGCGGTGAAGGCTCATACGCTTTTCTGTTGCTCTTGCTGTATCCCGTAGGTTTTGATACACTCTGTTTCTCTTTTCATTTGCTTCAAGAAAATTTTATTTCTGACTGCTTCCTAGATCCATTAGTTGTTCAAAAGTAAGTTCTTTCATTTCCATGTATATGTACAGTTTCCAAAGTTTTTCTTTATTGATTTCTAGTTGTATTGCCTTGTGATCAGAAAAGATACTTGTGATGCTTCAACTTTAAAAAAATAAAAAAATTGGGCCGGTGAGATGGCTCAGCAGCGTAAGCGCCTGCCTGGCAAGCGCGAGGGCCCGAGTTCGACTCCCGGAACCCACATGCGAAAAAAGGGCCGGTGATATCGCTCAGCGGCACAGGCGCCTGAGGTCGACCCCCGGCACCCACACACACACACAAAATTCCCCAAGTATTATTATATTGGAGACTATCTCTGCCTTTTACATTTATTAATAATTGCTTTACTTGAGTATTCTTACCGGATGTTTATATTTAGAAGTGTTATTTCTTCTTGCTGAATTGATTGCCTTATCATCATATAATGATCTTGTGTCTCTTTACTGTTTTCAATTTGTCTGTTTTATCTGGTATAAGTATGGAGGCTCCTACTTTTTTGTTTTGTATTCCATTTGCATGAAAAATCTTATTCCAACTCTTCACTTCCAGTTTATGTGAGTCTTTAGCAATAAAGTGACTTTTTTGTAAATCAGGAAGAGTTGCATCTTGCTTTTTAAATCCATTGAGTCATTCTATGATTCTTCATTGTCTAGCTTAATCTATCTACCTTCAAGATAATTATTCAAGGTCATTACTCATAGGTACGGTTTACTACAGCCATTTCATAATTTGTTTTCTAGATTCATTGTAGTTCCTTTCTTGCTTCCCTCTAAAATCCTTCTTTAGGGTTAAGTGATCGGTTTCAGTAGCATATTTTACTTCCTTGCTTGCTACGTTTGGTTTGTCTGTTACAGGGTTTTGTTTTGTGGCTACCACGAGGCTTACAAAAAACATCTTTCGTTTATAATAAGGAATTTTGAAATGAAGGTAACTGTTATGGGTTAGACTAAGGATCACCCCCAAACTCTCATGTTCTCAAAGGCAGAGGTGGTTGGATCCTGGGAACACATAGCCAGGTTCTTGTTAGCGGGTCCTGCGGAGGAGGATGCCTGGGGCGGGACCTGGAAGGGTGAATTTCCCTCGCTGGCTCCTTGCTTTTTTCTGTCTGCTTCTGGGATGTCCTGATGCGAGCAGCTTCCCTCTGTACCAGACCCTTTGGCCAGGCCATTTCCATATGGGTTTCTTTAGCGGTGGATGTTGGCTTTTGCGTCTTCCCCATGAGGAAAGTACAATGACAGCAGCTTATCATGATTTAAAGATAAGAACAGAAACAAAGAACAGAAGATGTATTCATAAGACTCCACGCTGCTCTCCATTCTTCCCCGCATTTTGAATTTTTATATCTCAAATCTTCCCAAATTATGTAGCTCTTAAAATATTAATGGAGTTAGTGTTTTTAATTATTTTGTTTTTTGGGCTTCGTGGTAATGATACAAATGGATTAAACAATATACTTACATTAGAATGTGCCATATTTTAAAAATTATTCTTACCAGTGAATTTCATGCCTTTTAGTGTCTTCTTCTTATTCATTAATAATGCTTTCTTTCAGTGAAGGACTCTCTTCAGCATTTCTTGTAGAACAGGCGTGGTGGAGATATAGTCTCTTGACTTACATTTGTCTAGGGATGTCTTCTTTGCCCTACCTTTCATTTTTAAAGGATGGCTTTGCCTGGTACAAGATTCTCAGTTGACAGGTTTATTTTTCCTTCAATACCATGGAAATTTCATTCCACTCTCTCCTGGCCTGTAAAATCTCTGTTGAGAAGTCTACGGTCAGGTGAACTGGGATACTCCCTGTGTGCTGTTTGTTTTCTCTTGCAGCTCTGATGATCTTCTATCTTTCCCCTTTTAAAGTTTATTGATAAGATGTCTTGGGATAGGTTTGGTTGAGTTAAATTTGACTGGTGCCCTTTAACTATCCTGTTCCTGGATATTTGTGTCCATCTCTAGGTTTGCAATATTTTTTTCTTATTTCTTTGAATAAGCTTTCTACATCTTTGGCCTTCTTTTCTTATAATGATTTTTTTCAAATTTATTTATTTATTTATTTTGGATTTTTTGAGACAGGGTCTCACTATGTGGTTCAGGCTGGCCTTGAACTCACTATGTAGTCCGGGCTGGTTTTGAACTTGTGGTGATCCTCCTGCCTCACCCTTCCAAGTGCTGGGATTACAGATGTGTGCCACCATGCCCTTGTGCTTGGCATTCTTAAGTCCGTCTTGAACTCCAAGAAGTAAAATATGTGTTCTTTAAATACCATTCCAATTCTCCCATAAGTTTTCTTCATTCTTCCTCATTCTTTTTTCTTTTTTCCACTTCCAACTGTATATTTTTAAATAACATTAGAGTTCACTAATTCTTTCTTCTTTTTAATTTGTCCTGCTGTTGATAGTTTATATTGGATTTTTGAAATTTCACTGAGTGTATCTTTCATCTCAAGGATTTTTTGTTTTCATCTCTTTCCTAAGTTTCTCTGTTAGAATACTGAAATGTTTCTCAAAGTTCTTGTTTCAGTTTTATTCGGTTTCCTTGAAACCTCTGTTTTCATTTCTCTGTCTGACAGTTGTCCATCCTAATTAGTGTCTTGTCAGTTTTGGCACCATATTTTGGCTCTTACATACGGTCATGGCTTCTTGAAAATTCTTGATGCTTGTTGACATCTGACATCATCTGAGCATTGTAGGATCAGGTATTTATTTTAGTTTTCCTCACCTGGTTTTGTGTGTGCCTGTCTTTGCAGAAATTCTAAGCAGACCACTTATTTTCTCTAAGTCTATAATCATTTCCACTATTTCAGCACTGGATGGCTCTCTGGTCCTGGTTTGCCTGGAATTTGCTGCTGATGTGTGTCACTATTTCAGCACTAGAGGGCAATCCAAGCCCAGATTCATCCCACATACACTGTTGTGTATTGTTCAGAGAGAACCTGGACTGTGCCTGGACAGAGTAGTTTGTCCCCACAAGCCTCTCCATGGGTCTGGGGTAGGCCCAGATACCTCATCCATAATTAATGTCCTGTGATTGGACCCTATAGGATTCTTTCCAGCTCTGGGTGGTGTCACCATAGATAGACCAGCCCCAGGGTTCTATCTCACACTTGTTTGTCTCCAAGCTTTATCACACTCTGAAAACACAGACCACCTAGACTACGTAACACTGGGGTAGGCCCAAGGCCCACACTGCTATGAGTTGTCTATTGCTGGGGTAGTCTTATGGCCCATGGCCACCGCAGCCAACCACAGGAGATGCTGGGTGGAATAGAGAAGTCTAAAAGACTGGAGCCTCATGTCTTCTACTGACACTGGAACTTTTCAAGGGACTCTGAACGGGGATGGGAGCCATTAGAACATGCCCAGTGTTATCTTTCATCCATTCGGCTAAGTTCCAGGGCACATTTTTATGCTTACTATGCTTACCGAATGGGTCTTGTACCTCACGATGCTGCTGCCCGTGGTTGGAGTAGTGTTGGTGAAGGCGATTCCTTGTCTCTCTAGTCTGATGCTAAACTAGGCCACATCTGAGTCTCTGAGCAGCAAGGACCTGCCTAATCTCAGGAGTAGACCAAGACCCACACTGTGGCTGGTGGTGATGCAGGCTGAAACATGAGTTCATTCCAGTGTGTCATAGTCCCTGCCTGACGCCAGGGAATTTCTGGACCTCTGTCTGTGAGCACTGGCCTGGTGACAGCTGTACTGCTCAAGGTTGGGGCACAGGTGATGGAGATAGTGTCTTGTCTGGCCCTAAGCTTGGTCATTCCTGTATGTCACGGCTGCATGAGCCAGCACAATCTGGGAGATGTGTCCCACCCCTATACCTGCCTGGAAATGATATAGGTGGAAACCTGAGTCTGTCTCACCAAGACACAGGTCTTCATCTGATGCTGGGACAGTAAAGAAAGTTCGTCTGCAAGCTCTGGCCTGCGTGTGGTGCCTTCAGGTACCCCTGAGTGCTATGTATCCCTTAGAGAAAGTCCCATGCTAGCCCTCACATCCTTCTTGCCAGCTGGTGGAGCACTGCTCCCTTCTCTGCTGCCTGATGTTGAGGGAGGGGTTGTGGAGGTGGCCAGTGGCCAGGCCTACTGCAGTGTTACAGGCTCAGTCTGCATGTGTAGGCCTGCCAATAGCAGATACAGGGCTTTGCCTAGCAATGCAATTCTCGATGGTGGGTCTGATCCTGGGTTTCATGTCTAGCACCTGAACTTAGTTGTCTCTACCCTGAGCAGTAGGCATCTCTCTCCCTCCCGGGCTGTTTGGAGTTGGAAGAGGGATGACTGGTGATGTTGGTATTTCTTTCCTTCCTGCTTTCTTCAATACTTATTTGTTTTGTTTTGTTACACTAAAATGAGGCACTATGGTCTCTTCCCTGATTAGTGCTGCAAAGGTAGTTTGGTGCCTGTATAGCTGTTCCACTTGGAGTGTGTGTGGAGACCACCGCCAGGGGAGCTTACTCAGCCACCGTCTTGCTCTACTCCCTATAGTTGTAATACTCATCATGTAGCTCTGTTTTCATTAATAGTTGCCTATTTTATCTTTTTATATTCATTTCTAATCTATGTTATTGTATTTAAAGTTTAATTTCTTGTAAGCAGAATAGAAGTTTTAAAAAATATAATCCTATCTTTGTTGTGATTAAAAATTTTTTATTTAATGAAAATCTTCTATTTGGCTTTGTTTCATCTCTGTCTTTTCTCCTTCCTTGCTTTTTTAATGGGCAAGTCCAAATTTGGCCTTTTCTTTTCATAAAATTTTATGTATTGTTTCACTGTTATTTCTGTGTTTAAATATTTTTCTACATCCTTTTAACCATCTCCTGATGTTTCTAGAACTTTTGAACATTTGTGCTCCATTTGTCTCCTCCCTATATATTGTCATATGCATTTTAATTCTCTATAGTTTAAATTCTGAAAGACATTAATTATTTTGTGTTTTCAGTATTTGCATATAGTATCCACCTGTCTATCCTGTTTCTATAACAGAAGTATATTTGGCTCATATTTCTGTGTTTTGGGAAGTCCAAAAACATGTCCTTGCATCTGATAAGGGGCTGAGTCATAATGTGGCAGAGGGCAAGTGAGCATGCATGAGACAGAAAACATTGGGTTGAACTTGTTCTCTTAGCAGGAGCCCACTTCCACAATAACCAACCCCTACAGTAACAGCTTTAAGCCTTTCATAAGGGGATCCATTCATCCATTGATGGACAAATAAACCAATTCCAATAGTTAGCTATTGTGAGTTTTGCAGCTAGAAACACAGGTATGCATGTATCACCTTAAATATGATGTCTTTAACTCTTTCAGGAAGTTACCTAGAAGGGGAATAGCTGGGTAGAATGAAATTTCTAGTTTTGTTTTGTTTTGTCTTTGAGGAATCTCTATGCTATGATTTCTATAGTGGTTTTACTAGTTCAGAGTCCCATCTGCAGTGTAGGGATATTTGTTCCCTTACAGCCTCGCCAGCATTTATTATTACTTGAGTTTTAGATGATAGCCATTCTTTCAGGAGTAAGATGGAATTGCAGTGTTGTATTAATATGCATTTCTCTAATGACCAGAGATTATGAACCTTTTTCATATTTTTATTGGTTATTTGTACTTCTTCTGAGAAATGTCCATGCATTTCAGTTACCAATTTTTTGATTGTGTCTTTATTTGGGGGAATCGAATTTTTCTGAGTTCTTGGATATAGATCTTTTGCAAAAAGGAAGGTGACCGAGAGGTAGAGGGAGCAGGGAGAGAGGGGAGAGGATGGGGTTGAAAAAAATAAGATGTTTTATGTACAGATAGCAACTCCCCACAATGAATGTAATCACTGTGTATCCAAATATGTACAAATACAAATACAAATATTTTTTAAAAAGGGAGGATCTCAAATGACTTAGTCACTCTTTGATCCCACCTCCCATTTCTGTCACAGTGGCACTGAATTTCAGCATGAGTTTTGGAGAGGACACTCAAACCATAGTGCCACCCAGGTACTCTCCCTGGTATTCTTCATTTCCTCCCGCATTTTTGTGTTTCAATTTGGGATGATTTTTCTTCTTGCCTGAAGAAATTTCTTTCACATTTCTTCAACTGCCAACCTTCAGCTTTTGTGTGTGTGAAAATAATGTTCATGCAGTTCTCGTTATTGAAAAGTTGTTTCACTTAGGGTGGAATTAGAGGCTGACAAAAATTTTCCTATCAGACTTCAACCATGTCATTCTAAGCCGGGCGTGGTGGCACACACCTGTAATCCCAGCACTCTGAGAGGCTGAGGCAGAAGGATCACAAGTTAGACACTTTATCAACTTAGAGAGACCCTGACTCAGAATTAAAAAAAGGAAAGGGCCAAAGACATAGCTCAGTGCAAAGGCCATGGGTTCAATCCACAAAATAAAATAACTAATTTCATCATTTCCAATTTCTATTGCTTTTATTGTGTTCTTCTGTAAGCTTTGTTACTTGGAAGTAAAGTTTATTTTAGTACTTCTTAATTTCTCTCTTTTTCCTTTATTTTCAACGGTTTTAAGATCTTTTTTTTTTCTTTTTTGGAGTTTGTTTGATCTTGCTTATTGCTTGCTGAGATTTTTTTTTAAAAATTCACTGTTTTCTAGAGCAGCGTTAGGTTCATAGAAAAGTTGAGAGTAAGGAATAAATATTTCCCTGTACACCCAGGCCCCACACGTTCAGAGTGTTCCCCACATCAACAATGTCCATCAATTACTTTTGTTATAATTGATGAATCTGCATTGTTACGTCATTATCACCTAAAGTCCACAGTTTACACTAGTATTCATTCTTAGTATTGTACCTTCTAAGCATTTAGAAAAGTACATATTAACATATATTCACTATTATAGTAATATATAAAATTATACTGACCTAAAAACTGAGCTCTACCTGCCCTACTCCCAGTCCCTGGAAATCACTGATATTTTTACTGTTGCCATAGTTTTTCTTTTCCAGAATGTTACATATTTAAAATCATACAATAGATTGGCTTCTCTTGTTTAATAATTTATATTTGAGTTTATCTGTGTCTATTCATGGCTTGAAACTTCATTTAGCACTGAAGAATGTTCTATTGGATAGATGTACCTGATTTATTTATCCATTCACCTATCCAAATTTTGGAAGTTATAAATAATGCTCCTGTAAATATTCATATGCAGATTTTTATGTGAACATAAATTTCCTGCTGCTTTGTATAAATACCAAGAGTGTGATTGCTGGATCATACGGTGAAGGTATATTTAGTTTTCTAAGAAACTGCCAAACTGTCTTCCAAAGTGGCTGTACCTTTTGCATTTCCACCACCAGTGAATGAGAGTTCTTGTTGCTCCACATCCTTATTAGCATTTGATTTATCAGTGTTAGGGGTCTTGGCCTTAGTGAGTTTTTAAATAATTTTGTGTTAATATCATGTATTTTTAAATTACACTTAACTATTGACTCTCAAAGAGACTTAAAGTTTTGTTTCCCTCCTCCTATTCTACGATTCAAATTATAAGAATGTAAAACTGTGATTGTATCCCACATGTATATGTTTTTTCCTTTATAAACATATTATCTTTTCCCCCCTTCTGCTTGAATTTGTGTATTTAAATTCTTTTGCTCAATATGTAGTTAAAATCCTTCATTGAGTTCTTAATTTCAAATATTGTATTTTTCAGTTCAAAATCATCTGATTAATTTTTCATAGAGCTTCTAATTATCTGATAATTTCTTCATCATCTTTTCAGTTTCTTTGATCTTTTCCTCTATTTTATTTATCGTATTTGTCTCAGTTAAAATCATGTCTGCTAAGTGCGGGGTTTGGACCCTTACGGCAGTTTGTTGTTTGTATAAATAGACCTTGGCCTGGCGTGCCTAGTGTATTTTGAATCAATGATTACTTATTTTTGTGTATGCAACAGTAGTGGTTCCAGATAATATTACCACATAGCAGAAATGATTAAATGATAATTTAATGATTTTCTCTTCTAGATAGATAGTTTGGGAACTGATTAGATGAACCCAGTTTGGGACTGTGCTGTGTCACCATCCACATGAAATTCTGCTCTGCCATTCAGACGCTCTGGGTTTAAATATTCAAAATTCTACTCTGTGCAATTCTAGAATATGACAGTTACCTTGAAAAGAGCACTGCATGGCTTCTGTAGGCTCCACATTTGTTTTTCCTGCCTGTGACCCCTAAACTCTCCAGTTTTGTATGGAGAGCAAAACCTAGCCCTGGGTGACCCCCCCACACACAAATTATTTTTCTCTTTTCTCCTGCAGCTGTCCTCTTCTGGGTCATGTTCAGCTTTTTAGTCAATTGTCTTCCCCCAAATCAACAAATACCACCAGTGAAAATATGTCTCTAGATATTTCCTCACCTTTGTGGTTTTCTTCTAATTTTAGGATTTAAAATCTTCTAGTCCCTTTTGTTTCCATAGTTCTCAGACGCTTTTAAAATATTTACATTTTGTCTATCCATCATTGTTCTCTACAGAAATGTTGGACCGCTGTGAATTACTTTACACTGTATGCCACCAGCTTTGTTAAGTAATATGGATGCATCTAGTTCTAAGTGTTTGTAACTTCCATTGTAGTTTTCTTTCTTTGATTGATAAATTCTTTTATGTATTTTAAAATATCCACTTACTAGGAGGAATTGGAAGAGTAGCTGTCTGTATTGATTCCTAATTTTATTGCAGTGTGGTTAGAGGCTATCACCTTCATAACATTATTCTTCGAATATGTGCTTAATGTTGTCTCATTGTCCACTTTAGGAAAATTGTATTCATGTTTGACCATGCTATGTACTGTATCTTCAAGTCATTTGATATAAACTGTGTGTGATTGCACATGTCTATGAATTAGAACAGAGTTTTTTATGGAGAATTTGAAAATCTGCATCTTTATATCGTTAATTAAATCAACTTAACCTATCAGTTATTGAAAGAACATTTATAATATTTTAGTCCAATTTTGTCAATAATTTGAGGCCAAGTTATGATATGTACATGTATCAAATGAATCTGGTAATTATATACCACTGACTAATTTTAAGAGTATTTTTATAAAATATTAATACTGTTATACCAGCTATTTATGGTATTCTTTTATTAGGTGATTCTTTTCTCTTGTGCTATTCACATTTTTATCATATTTTATTTTTTTCTAGACAGATTTAGAGGAATTATGTAAAACGCAACCCAAGAATTATTTCTCTAAGCAAGTTTAATACATTTACCTTAATTTGATTACTAACATATTTTGCCTTACTTTCTGCTTTCATTTAGTAGGCTTAGAGTTTCTATCATGGCTGCTTAAGGTAGTAGACAGTAGCAGTTTCAGGCTTTCTTATTTGCTTATGATTCTGGATCCCTATTCAGGAGCTGCTGCACCTGCAGACATTCTGAACCACAGCCTTAGTAAAACCTGTGCTTATTTGATACCCAGGCTATAGCAACTTATTTCTTCAGGTTTTTTAAACTTAATCTTGTGGTTGGGAATTCTTTTTTTTTTCTTTTTCAAGCTTTGCTGTACTGGGGACTGATCCCAGTGCCTTCATTCCCAGCTATATCCCCAGTCCACTTTTGCTTTTACTTTATATTTTGAGATTTGGTTTCACTAAATCATTAAGTTGCCCAGGCTGGGCTCAAACTAAATTTCTAAAAGAATGGGATTCAGTCTACCATCACCCTGGAATATAAACATTTTCATTTCTATACATATTTCTACTTTGTGAAGACTTTATATACTTTTGTTATACTCTTATTGTTACAAGTGTTTTTCTGTATTTATAGAAACTGTACTGTGAAGAATGTTGTAGATTACTGAAACTTTTAAGAGAATCTAGAAGACTATATTTTAGCCTACATTTATAACTATATTGATTTCAAACTCATAATATATAATTATATTTTTATATGCCTAAATCATCTTTTAATTAAACAGAGTAGCTAGTAAGACAAATTATTATTTTAAAAAATGCTCTAAACCCAAGTTGAATGTAATCATGCAAATAACTTTCATAATATCTGGGCACCATCATTATATCTAATTAGCGAATAAAATACATTTTTATTCTCCAAAATCACATTTTTATTTAAGGTTTTTGTTAAATCACATTTAGTAGTGTTGGAGTTTCACCTATACAGTTTTTTTTAACACACCCCTTACTGTGGATACACTGCACGTAGTGTCGATGGACAGGTAGACTCCGTGGCTTGCACATTTAAGGCTTTTAAGCCACCACCTCTGTGAGGAGCATCCATGCTCGTCAGCATCTCCTTTCTGTTCCCCACGCTACATCCCTTGTTCAGGATCTCCCCACATCTCCTTCTGTGGTCTTTCCTGTCCAACTCCTGATGGCCCAGTCAACATGCTTCTCTAAAAGCCTTTCCTGCTGTGACTTTTCTATCTCTTTTTTGTTATTCTCCTATAATAGTCTATGTAAATCTTTAGGTCTCGATCGCATTTTAAAATGTGCGTTTGTGTCAACTAAACTCCTAAAGGTATGCTCAGCATCTTTGTACTTTCGCTGCTAGTTACGTATTTTTGTCCCCCTAGGCCTCAAAGGTAAATAACTCTTCTCATAAAATGCAGCCACAGGCTGAGTAACTTACCCATGGCTGTGGCAGGATTTGTACCCAGAAAGCCACGGTTTTGAACTCAGGTAGGCTAGGGAGTAATTAAAAGCAACAGTTCCAGAACTGGGAGATTCACTTTTTTAGGATGTATCATTCTGCGTAGACATGGTCTGTTTCCACATTAGTTCGTTACTAAGAAATGAAGAGCTTTAGGAGCTTCCGATGGTCTTGATGAGGTCTTGATTATGTCCTAGGGTAGTATCTTTTGTTTTCAGATGAAAGATTCTATTAACTCCTGGTACAGGACTTGTATCAATTTAGATGAGAAATTATAAATTGTTTTTGCTTGCTTTACATTTCAAGAATTCTTTATATTGAGTGCTTTGAAATGGTCTGTATTACATCTATCTTTAACAACAGCTGTGTTAAATCCTTTCCCCCTTTAACCCTGTCCCTTATTAAAATAAGAAACATGTGGGTTCTTGAAAGGAACTGAAAGGCCTGGGCTTTTAAGCAGAATAATGCAAGTCATTTAAATTAGTCATGGTTGCAATTAGTCTCCATAACTTTCAAGGCAAAGAAAGTTTCAAGGAGTCCCTTGATCTGCCAAATATAAGAACAATGAAATTCAAATTTATCGGAGGCTCTGTTGAAGATTCTGATTTTACACTTAAGTAAAAGAAAAGTAGGAGTCGAGAGTCATTTCTGTTTTTTTAAACCACACCCTGGTCTGTATGAGGTCCTATTAGTTAGTAATCAAATCTCAGAGACTAGTAAATACACTTGCATGAATCTGGAAAATGCTAAAAGGGGAAGAAAATGCACCCAAAGTTTTATCACACAATATAATTTCTATTAGAAACTATCGTATATTGAGTCATTTTCCTCCTATGAATATGTGGTGATACGGTTTTTAAATATGTAGTTGTAATCATATCTGTAAATATGTAATTGTCACTTTAAAATATTTTACATGATTGTGTATGTACTTATATTTTATAGTGTAAAATATCTTTATGTTATAAATCATAGTATTCATTATCATATATATATTTTTATGTGGGTTCCAGGAGTCAAACTCAGGACCTCGCGCTTGCCAGGCAGGCACTTATGCCACTGAGCCATCTCACCGGCCCTATCATATTTTTTTTAACATAACCACACAATAATCTTTTTTTTTTTTTTTTTTATAACTTGGTGGTTATAGGCTTCTGTAATCTAGGGTACCAGAGAGCTCGCTGTTCATTTTCTTCCTTCCCCGGTAGCACAGGGCTGGTACAAATAAAGATAAAATAGTGGTTTCCTTGTCACATTTCTCTGGCTCCATGCTTCTGAGCCAAAAATCTCTCTAACCTTGTATATTAGCCTTTCCTTTGAAGCTAACATGCACAGGCTTCCCTATTTCACAGCTCTGATTGATTGATCTTCACTCTCGTCCACATTTACTGTGGCTTTTGACCACCTTTCTCACCTTCCCCTTTCATTCTGATCAAGTGCAGTATCTTGTTCATATAAGCAGTCTACCCAAAACAAGGTAACAGTTTGACCTCAGCTACCTCTACTACCTCTACTCTTCTTTCCTCTAATGACAGTTCCTAATCTTGTCATAGAACTCTAAAATCTCGTCCCTAAATCCCACTTTGATCGCAAGTACTAGTACTTTTTTGGTGAAGTGTCTACATGTCTTCCTCATCAGTGACTCCTTTTCCCCACTACTGTATTCTGTTCTCCAGATCGTGGGGTCCTTTCTGCCTTCTTTATTCCCCATGCAATCCTATATGTTCTATCTCTTCTTTTACTCTCAACTTCACTGCCAGCTTATACCCTGTGCTTCTTTCTTCACATCTGATGTACAAAACCTCAACTCAAAGTGCATCCAGCTGCTCTTGACTCCACTTCACCCCCTAGGTTGTATATCACTCGAGTGGGTATTTTAGTGCTGTCCCAGACAACATGCTCTCTATCCTCAGATGAACCAACATTTCTTTCTGACTCATTTACATTAAGTAGTCCCCTAGTACTTAGATCTCTTGCTGATTCCCTCACTGGCTATCTTTGCCATTTGATTATTTTCTTAAAAACACCATCCAACTCCCATCCATCTTTGACCTATGCATCAGATGATGTCACCTTTTTTCTTTAGACACATAAAAGTATTGGAAAGTTATTTCCTTAAGTTAGTAAGCTCTAGCAGTGAAAGTACTAAGCAAATACCATATGCGACTGTGAAGCTGTAATCATTCCTATCAAAGTCAGAAGAAAAACTAATGACCTCAATACCACTCATATGTGGGGAGTCCTAACCAGGGCAATAAGACTAGAAATAGATAGAAGAGATAATAATTGAGTGCCAGGAGCGGTAGTGCATTTCTGTAATCCCGGAACTCTGTGAGGCTGAGGCAGAAGGATCACAAGTTCAAGTCCAACTTGGGGAAAAAATAAAAAGGGTTGGAGACGTAACTTAATGCAGAAACCTGATTTGATCCCCAGTATTGAAATAGAGAGAGAGAGAGAGAGAATTGGATACTAGTAGCAGTACTATTTTTAAATGAGGCAAATATGATATTTTGAGGAACACAGGAGAAATGTAAAATGTATTAAAGAGATTGCATTTGGTAGGTAGTGACCCACGGGCAAATAACACTTTACTTTAATCTGAACAGGACGCTGTGATGATTTTAGCTATGGTGAAAAATGTGCCAAAATATAGGGGAATCTTACAGAAACTTTGTACTAAACAATGGCCATCAACATGCTAATTATAGTAAACTTTAGTATTTTGAGGAAACATTTAATCTCAGGTTATTATTTTTTATTTTCTAGTGCTCAGGGAAATTTTAATGCCCTACTAATAGGAGCTGCTTTTTTCACCTTTTGCCTCTGAGAAATTAAACCAAATACCTTGCTGAAAGCTTTATTTTAAAAAATATTTTGCTATCATAACTCTCCAAACAGACTATCTTGTCAACTGAAATATTTTCAAAATGAACCTTTTCAGTTACTCAAATATCATGGAAAGTTTTTTCATTTTTTAGTTAAAATAGTATTTCATGAAATAAAATTCACAATTTTATTAATGCCAAATATTAATGTAAGTTCGAGACTTTGTTCTGTTTTATTTTTAAATAATTAAATTATCGGTACACTTTAGATATACGTAGTGATCACATTCATCATAGGGAATTTGTACCTGTATATGATATATCTTGCTTCTTCTTTTTTCCCATTCCCCTCCCCTGCCTTCAACCCCACTTCCCCTCATATTTACAAAAGTTTTGGTTCCATTTTTTCCTTCGTTTCTTGTTTATTTCTTTTCCCTTCCTTTCTTTCCCCCTCACCCCTCCCTAGTTCCCCTTCCTATTTGAACATTTTCTTCCTATTTTACAATATCTATTATACATTTTGGTCCTTACTTACACTTTCAGTTTCTCACACCAGAGAAACAATGTTATATTAACACATGTGTGCCCAGTTTATTTCACTTAAGACTATAGTCTCAGTGTACATCCATTTACCTAGAAATGTCTCGAGTTTATCCTTTATGACTGAGTAGTACTCCACAGCAAAAGCAATCACCAACAGAATAAAGAGACAACCCACACGGTAGGAAAAAATTTTTGCCAGTTGTTCCTCAAAGGACTAATATCTAGAATAAATAAATAAATAAATAAATTAGACCCCCCCAAATTTAGAGGCCCAATCCAAAAATGACTATTTGAAATGAATACACACTTCTCAGATAAAAAAGTACAAATGGCAAATAAATATGTGAAAAAGTGTTCAACATCACTGGTCATTCTAGAGATGCAAATTAAAACAACACAGAGATTCCATCTCATTGCAGAAAGAATGGCTGTCATAAAGAAATCAACCAATAGGGCCGGTGAGATCGCTCAGCGGCATAAGCGCTTGCCTGGCAAGCACGAGGTCCTGAGTTTGACTCCTGGTACCCACGTATGAAAAATGGGCCGGTGATATCACTCAGCGGCACAGGCACCTGCTGGCATGTGAAGTCCTGAGTTTCACCCCCGGTACCCACAAAAAAAAAAAAAAAAGAAAGAAAGAAATCAACCAATAATAAATGCTGGTGGGGCTGTGGGGAAAAAGGAACCCTTCTCCACTGTGGGTGCGAATGTAGACTGGTGCAACCACTGTGGAAATCAGGGTGGAGATTTCTCAAAAAACTAAAACTAGAGGTTCCATTTGACCAAGCTATTCCCCTTCTTGGTATCTTCCTGAAGGAATTAAAAACACCATACCACAGTGATATATGCCCACCCATGTTTATAGCAGCACAGTTTGTCATAGCTAAATCTTGGAAACAGCCCAAATATCCATCAACTGATGCATGGATAAAGAAGATATATAGATTATTTTAGGTGTTGTGTTTCACTGAAATTAAATTCTTCACAAGAACCAAAAACATTAACACAATTATTGCTGTTTATTTATATTTTCTGAGTTGTGATTATCCATTCATCTAATACAACAATTAAGAAGTGGTATTTGTAAGTTATATTATTTTAGTTTACATTTTGAGAATTGGGTAATAAGTAAAATAATTTCATCTAAAACATGAAATTAAAAGAATCTTGGGCCGGTGAGATAGCTCAGTGTCATAAGCGCCTGCCTGGCAAGTGCGAGGTCCTGAGTTCGACTCCCGGTACCCACCTATGAAAAAGGGGCCAGTGATATCGCTCAGTGGCATGGGCACCTGCTGGTGTGTGAGGTCCTGAGGTCGATCCCCGGTACCCACAAAAAAAAAAAAGAATTTTAGCAGTTTATTAATTTATTTATACATATATCCATTTTCCTCTAAAAGTCATTTTATAAAAGCTAGCTTTTACAGTTTAATATTGACATATTTGAGTGGAAACAACTGTCATCATCATTCCTAACACTAATACCTAGTACAATTATTTTCAATTTAAATCAGACACATGATAATTAATGTTGGTGTTTTTCAGGTATAGCTTACTTGAATGGAATGTGCAGTGAGAAGAGAAAATGTATTATTGCTGAAGACAATGGCCTGAATCTTGCATTTACAATTGCTCATGAAATGGGTCACAAGTAAGTAAAAGTCATCATTATATTTTATATTTTAGTGTATGAATTTTTAATGTGAGTTATTGAATTATATACATGTCTTTGAATATTTCTTTGGAGTTTAAGTTTTTTAAAGCTTAAACAAAAGAAGATGAAGAAGACTATCTAGAGTGGCTTTTGAAAGTTGTAGCTATTCCTGACACATCGAATAAAATCTTATGACATTATAGTCTTCATCAAGACAATCATCACAGGGTACATGATTGATTTCACTACACATTTTCAAACAGTACAAACATTGTAATAATCATGAAACTATACATCTATGTATTTTTGAACAACTAAGGAAAACAGTTTGCATAAGTCAAACTGCTTAGACCCTGGAACACTACTTATGTTTGGTATTAATAAGCACATATGTACTAAAGGGAGTAAATTGCAGAGTTAGGTGTGTTGTACTTAAAAATATAAATGAGATACATAATTATCACATAAGGATCATTACCTGTATAAAAGGCACAATTGTAAGCCCTTTACATAGACTATTTCTTCTAGTACTAAAAACAAATATGTAGGTACTGTCACAATTGTCATTTTACCAATAATAGTAACAGTAGCAGTAATAATTAGCAATAGCAATACAAATATAACACATTTCTAAGTCCTCATAATAATCTTGTGAGTGTGATGTTAGTGACCCATCTTACAGAAAACAGAAGTATAAGGAAGTTCATTTACCTTTCCAAAGTGATGACAGAGAGAGAGAGAGAGAGAAACAAAAAAGAAAAAAGAAAGAAAAAAAAAAAAGAAAGCAGTAAGAAGGATGAATTAAGTATGTTCTAAGACAGGGAGAGTAATGGCAATGTGCCTTTATTATAATAAAGTTTTACAATTTCAACATTCACCATATTTTGTGATCACACCTTCTACCTTTACTATGAAGTTATTTAGAGATAAGATTGTATAAAATTTATATATGTTGTCTGGAAATGTAACTCAGTGGTAGGTGGCTTACCTAATATGTGCAAGGCCCTCGTTTCTATTTCTAGCACCACAGAACAAAATAAAACTAAAACCCAAAACTATGCATATGTTTTCAGGAAGTTTGCAATAATAGGAATGGAATGGGTTGGAAAGTCATACTTAATTTTTACTATAGTCTTTCCCAATTCTAGCCATATCAGCAGTACAAATGCAAGTATTTTAATTGGTTTCAGATGGAGTAAGATACTGAATTTAGGGAGGTGATCTTTTTTGGAGGCCTCTTTGGTCAAAGACATGTTTACAGGTTTGGCCTTCAGAGTTTAAAAACTTCAGGTATGGTGTCGCACTCCTGCAAATTCAGCCCTTGGAGGCTGAGGTGGCAGGATTACCATGAGTTTGAGGCTAGCCTAAACTGTATAGTGAGCTCAAGGACAGTCTAAGCTACATAGCAAGATAAGTACGTGGGCTCTTCTTCCCCAACTGATCACACGTTGGACATTCCAGTATCGTGTATCCAACCCAGATTCTCCTTATGTTCCTGCACTCTGAGGCAGTTAAGTACAGTTGAGTTGGCAATGGAATTTGACCAGTAGAAGAAAGCTTAAAAGAACTATTCATATAGAACATAATTTATTGATGTAAATAAGAGTGATTAAATCATAATTATATACAACTCAATGAATTATCAGAAATTGTAGATTCCAATGTATCCATAACCCACCCAAGAAATAAAACATTATCAGTGATCCACTTGAAAATATTTTATCTGACAAAATCATATATATCATGACATTGAAATATGTATAAATTGTGAAATGGGTAAAGTGAGCAAATTAGTACATACATTACTATACATACTTAATAGATTTTAGTGAAAACACCTAAAATTTTATGGATGAAGACCAGGACGTGTAATATATGTTGAATTACTGGGTTACTAAAATTCAAAAATTTGTCTCAAAAGTACAGTCTAGTGTTCTCTTGAAGCTGGGCAGTGAGAGACATGGCACTGTGAGAATAATGTCATCTTTATAAATAGGAGAAAAGAAAATGGGAGGAAATTGATCTAAATTATATCATATCATCATCTAATGTAAGATATAAGGCACAATGTAAGAAGAAATGATAGTAAGAGGAAATATTTTAAAAGTCCACGTACTTATAGCCCCTCAATAAAGAAAGTCTTCACGTACATTAAATAACTATATCTATAATCTCACGTACACACACACACACACACAGAGTGCATTTAATTACAAATTAGATTGATTAAGAGTCAGGTACTTGTGTAAACTTCTGGTCATTTTTCTTTTTCTTTTTGGATTACAATTTTTGTTATTGTTAAATTATATAAGTTAAGCCTATCTACTAAAAACTAATAATAAATTATTATATGTAATTCTATTACCCATAATTTTAGAATGACAGAGTGATTCCATTCAAACTTATCATTTAAGAATGATAAGTTTATCATTTTTATAATCATATATATATGCTAAAAAAAACAAGTCTTGAGGGTGAGGATTGGAGTAATTGAAGAAAATAAAAATTCCTTCTCTTAATATTGCAAAGGAATCTAACACAATATCAGCAAAAAAGTATCAGTTTTTCCTTTGGGAAAATATCAACTTATATGCAATTATATAGAAATATCTTATATACGCAATTATGTAGAAAAGTGTAAATTAGAATCCACAATAAGAAAGAGGAAATAAATGACTTAAACCAGTAGTTTTTGGTACCCATTCAAAAGTATTTTCCTTTTTATGCAATCACTCAGGGTAGTTATTAATTTTCTTGTAACTAAGGTTTTGACAAGAAAAATTTTTTGGTAAAATGAATAAACATATATTCATAAAATACAAATGGGATTCTCATGAACTTACTATGATGATACCTAAAATTTATTTTTATGAATAAAAATACATTAGGAAATTGTTCATAAATTTGACAGAGCTTATTGAATACACACACACATATATATATATGCCCACATCCATTAGTTGTTTTATATGATCTTTATGAGAAAGAGTTTGTTGAAATAAGATATTTTACTTTGATTTCAGGCCCTACTTTGTTACACTGTGATTAGATTACTGTATTTTTGGGCGTTGTACCCAAAACCATCCTCAGATTAACTGATTTGCTAGCAGAAAATTACAAAATTTAGTAAAAATGTCTCGTTATTGTTAGAGTTTAGTACCGTGAAAGGGTATATATTGAAATCAACAAAGAAAAACTCACATAGGGTGGAATCCAAGAGATATCAGGCCCCAGGTTTCAGTTTTTCTACCCCAATGGGGCTACATCCAGTGCTTAATTTGCCAAAAAATGATCTGTGAAAACATGTGCAGGGTATTGGCAATCGCCGAAGCTAACTCTAGAGCTGGTGTTCAGTATACTTCCTAGTTTAGTTGTGTAGGCATGGCAGACTACCCCTGAGTCAAAATTTCTCTTTCCATTCCCTCCAAAGGTCAAACTAGCTCTAGATCCTACCATAAATCACATTGTTGGCATAGACTCTCGTGGTCCATGACCCTAGCTAACCAAAGACATTCTCGTCAAAGATCCGTTGGCAGGATATTCCAGTAGTTTAGAGATGACTTTCTGGGACCTAGGCAAAGACCGAAAATTTCTTTGAAATATGTAGGCTTGGGATTAACCCACCTTGCTGAGCTAACATTTTACTGAAAAATTATACAACATTTTCATGTTTCTATATCTCATATTGTATCTAAGGTTGCCAAATCCTATACAATTAAAACAATGCCCTCTTTTATTAGCAGGCATGTGCTAAATACCATGCATTCATGTACAGTGGTACCTCAGTTCACCAACTTGATTCTTTTCATGATTCTGGTTGCAAACCAAGTTGGATGAGGACAGAATCAAATTCGATGTTTAGGTTCAGTATTGTCCTTATGGGGAAATTTGATTCAGTTCTCATCCAATTCAGTTTGTAACCAAAATCGTGGAGAAGATTGAGTTTGTGAACCAAAACATAAACTGATGTTACAAAATTTGGAGCTATGTGTTGGCTGTTATCACTGTACAGATGAGTAAACTGAACTGATGGAGATTAATTTTTTAGGTTTTTTTATATTAAGGTCATTCTCGATCAAATATACTGTAAAAACATATATAGATGTAATAGCATAATCTTGATTTTTAATGTTTTTGTTAGATTTATTTTATTTAGTCAAATTTATTTTGTTAGATAGTCAAATTTCATGCTTTTATTTCTTCTCTAAGGTTTTGCAATTAGAAGTACTTCCTAATTCTAATTCTAATATTATGAAAATACATTCGTTTTATTCTCTCTGTCTCTCTCCCTCCCTCCCTTCTTCCTTCCCTCTACTTAACACTTTGCACTTTAAGCTATCTAGAATTTACTTTAATATATGTAGCAGAGCTTTTTCCATTAAATATGTGTTTCTTATTAACTGCTCAATAATGATTTTATTACTCGAGCAGACCTTTATCATCTTGTCACCATTACACCAAGACATTGTGTTTGAGTTGCAAAAAAACGAAACAAAATAAAACACAACAAAAAAACCTAACCTTTTAAATTCAAGCCTGAAAAGTGGTCTGTACTTATACATCTCTGTCCTTACCTTATATGTGACGTATATTTAGACATTATTCTGTGATATAATTCATTGCAAATATAAAACTTGTCCTTTTGTACAAATATTCGATAGTGCTTTAGATTACATTGTTATATAAATAAGTACTCAGCATTATATATATAAGTGTGTGTATATGTACACATATACATATGTAGAGATACACATGTATGTGAGGAGAGAGGACACACACACACGTGCACGTGCACACACACAGGCACGCGCACACATGCACCACGAGTTTTCTTAGGTCTACAAACAGTTCAGTCCTGTGTGGATTCCAACCAACAATGAAATGACTTCTTTGCTATTGGGTATGGCTCTACTAAAATTCAGCCCCAAATTTAATTTTACTAAAACTTAATTTGTGTCTTAGATATTTTGAAATACATAAACTCTCAGGGAAATAATTTTAAAGTACTTATTATTAAAATAACTCTGTGACCATTTTCTGACCTTGGTGAATCTGGAGACTTTGCTGTGAAGGTCAGTGCTTTGCACTGGTTTAACACGTTGAGAACAAAGACTTCTGCTCCCACCTAAAGAAGAAAGGCAATAATGTTAGCTTTATTTTGGAGATGATGATTGCCAAAGCTCACTTGGCTAACAAGTGCCTGAGTGGATGTTCTAAGCCAGGTCTGTCTAAATCCAAAGCCCATGATACTTATTATAATGCTGTGCCAGAAATGGGAAAGAGTACTTCTAGCTAACAACTCAATTGGCTTCTGGGCTGGCTCTGGATTATCTGTCCCCACCTGATCTTTGCAGCCATACTTCATTTCATGTTCCCACTCATTCTCGATACTGTACCCAGTCATCACTGCAGCTACACTAGTGTTCCTTCACTGTTTCTTTATTTTTTATTTTTTTGTGGGTACTGGGGGTTGAACTCAGGACCTCGCGTGCCAGCAGGCACCCGTGCTGCTGAGCGATATCACCGGCCCTTTTTTTCCTTTATGTGCGTTCTGGGAGTCGAACTCAGGACCTCGCGCTTGCCAGGCAGGCGCTTATGCCGCTGAGTTATCTCACTGACCCCCTTCACTGTTTCTAATGTACCGCATTTCTTCTCACCACAGGGCACAAACATATGCTGCCCCTTCTGAGTACCCAGAACACTCTCACTGCACGTCTTTGAATAATTGTATCCCCTTCCTCATAGTTCATGTATGAGATCAATAGCCATCTTCTAGAGGAAGCATACCGTGTATGTCAGTCTCTCTGTTGGGCATCTTAATGGCTCCACTTCCTTTGTGAATGTCCACCTATTAGATACATATATTACTGGGATGTGAGCTTTGAGAGGTGATAAACCATGTGTTTCGATTATCATTGGATTCCTCATGCATTTCACATTTTTCTGTACTTATTAATCATTCAATAAATGTAAATTAAATAAGTGAATGACTTAATATGTATAGTAGTTACCTTAGTAAATACTTAGTAAATAAAATATTCTGATGTGTGGAATGTCAATGAAAATTTATTGTACGAAGGATGAAATATGCACATTCAATTATTTAGGACATGTTTGATGTTGCCTAGGACTTTTAAAAACTTATCAGGTAAAGGTTTATAAAATGGTATTTATATTTTCAAATAAACCCTAGTTGCCATGGAATAGGATTTTATTCTAGCATGTACACGTGGACATGACCTCCCAGCTCCTAAAATTCTTACCTCTGAAGTCTTCCTAACTTAATAAATGAAAGCTCCATCCTTCCAGTAGATCGATCAAAAAACATGGAATTATTCTTGAGCACTCTGTGTTTCTCACAGTCCAACTTTAATTCATGAATTGTTAACTGTATCCTCATAATATGTCCAGCGTCTGCTACTTCTCAGTAATTCTCTTTCTGCCATTCTAGACTAAGCTTCTTATCACCTATCATCTGGATTATTACAGTAGCCTCATAATTGAAGTTTCCTTTTTAGATCTTCTCTTCTATAGTTCTTTTGCTATTCAGAGAAGATTTTATTAAAAAAAAAAGTAGCTTGATTTCTTTGCTCGAGACCTTCTAAAGGCTTCCTGTCTAATCTGGTAAAATTCTCATCTTTTATGCACATTCTGCCCCCTCCCGTGTAGTGTCTTCTCTTTACTAACCATGCTACAGCTTCATTGGCCTCTCTGCTGTAACTCAAACGCACGAAGTAAACACCTGCTTCAAAGCCTTTGCTTTTGTTTTTCTTCTGGATGGAACGTTCTCCCTGATGCCCTCGATGCTGACTCCATTCTTTAATTTTCTGCCCAAGTATCACTCTTCAGTGAGGCTTTTTTATAACGGTTCTTCACTTTATAAATACAGCCACCCACCCCATTTCCCATTTTAATTTTCTCTATGAAACGTTTCAGAGTCCCGCTCTGTCTCTCCATTGGTGTATAATGAAATCTAGTCGTCTCCTAAATTTTCTATCGTATTTCCAGCATCTAAAAGAGTAGTGCTTGAGTATTTGACACATAGTATGGGCTCAAAAACATACTTCTTAAACAAATAGATAAGTTTATTATCAACAAAAATATATATATTACCTTCTTTGCTCTGAGCAGAAATGAATAAAATCATATTTATTAGTTAAATAATAAAAAGTTATGTTTATTATTTGAGTAATAAGTTGGCATTTATCACATTAAATTTATGTTAGGATTTTGAATCAAATAGAAGTTTGAGAAGACAGTGAAATCGCCAACCTCCATTTTAAACCCTCAAAAAAAAAGTAAAATGAGTGTAATAATTTTATATATACATTCAAGCTAGAAAGCCCAAAGGAGGAATTTCTGCATACTAACAAGAGAAAGACTCCAATGAAATAAAAAACACCAAGAATTTCTCAGGCACAGTGGCTGAATCTTAATATTGGATGGGGAAGCTGAGGGTTGAGTGTATTTCGGTGTGTGGGGACCAAAGTTCCAGAGCCCCTTTCCCAGGCTGGTATATGAACAGGCGGCTGAAAGCAAATGGTTTTCTTTAGGCCCTGGAGTGAAAAAAAAAATCCATCGTGATGAGCCAGAACCTAATGACAAACCTCATGCCACAAAGTAAACACTAGCCAAACTGTAGGGAGAAACAGATAAAGCTATTACCATAGTGGAGGGAGTGTCAGTACAGCTCTCTAGCTGATGCGTCAAGAGAAGGGAAAGATTTAAACAAAATCAAAGATTGTTTTCTTGGACAGATATAGAACCAGCAGCCAATAAAAGAAGACTACTTCTCTAAAATATACTATTTTTAAAAAATTTAATTAAGTTTATTGGTACAATTTAGGTATCTACACTGATCACATCCATCACAGGGAATTTGTATCTGTTCGTAATATACATTGATTTCTCTTTTTGTTTTTTTTTTTAATCTCCCATTCCCCTCCACTCCCTTCAACCCTTCTTCCTCTCCTTATTTACAAAGCTTTGTTTCCATTTATTCTTCTTTTCTAATTTTTTCTTTTCCTTTCCTCCCCCCACCCAGTTCCCCTTTCCTTTTGAGCAGTTTCTTTCCATTTCACCATATCTCTTGTACAATTTGATTCTTATTTACATTTTCAGTTTCTCACACCTGTGAGACAATGTGATTTTTTACACATGTGTCCAATTTATTTCACTTAAGAGTATGGTCTCAAAGTCCATCCATTTAGCAATAAATGTCTCAAGTTTATCCTTCTTTATGGCAGAGTAGTATTCCATTATATATTAAAAAAAACACATCTTTTTTATCCATTCATCAGTTGATGGGCATTTGGGTTGTTTCCAAGATTTAGCTATTACAAACTGTGCCACTATAAACACGTGTGCACATATATTGCTGTGGTATGATGTTTTTAATTCTTCTGGGAAAATGCCCAGAAGGGGAATAGCTGGGTCAAATGGGACCTCTAATTTTAGTTTTTTGAGGAATCTCCACACTGATTTCCACAGTGGTTGCACCAGTCTACACTCCCACCAACAGTGGAGAAGGGTTCATTTTTCCTCACAGCCCCACCAGCATTTGTTAGTGGTTGATTTCTTGATGGTAGCCATTCTTTCTGGAATGAGATGGAATCTCAGTGTTGTATTAAGTTGCATCTCTTGAATGATCAGTAATGATGAACATTTTTTCATATATTTATTTGCCATTTGTACTTCTTCATCTGAGAAGGGTGTGTTCATCTCAGATACTCATTTTTGGATTGGTTCTTTGCAAAAAGAATTATTGTACCTTTATATTATTTTATTCAAGACTAAGAAAATTTAAAAAACCCATTTAGTAATTTGAAAGCATGGTTTAGAAAAATGCATAGATCAAAGAGGAAATATGAACCTAGAATATTCTAATAATTATATAGAGCAAGAATACTATTTAACAATTTTGAGGCATACAGATAAAGCAGTGCAGAGGAAAATGAGTAGTTTGAATACACATATAAAAGTTTAATAATTAAATTACTGACCTAATTTTTCATATTATGAAATTTAAAAAATAATGAGATGATAAATGAATTAGAATAAAGTAACAATAAAAAGTAGAAATTGATGAAAGGGAAAAAAATCATTAAAATTAGTAATATAGCCAAAATTATATCTATGAAAATATAAGTAACATTGACAAAGACTAACCAAGAAAAAAAGGCATGATTACACTGTAGTAGAAAGGAAGCAAAAAAATTCAATCAATATTTCTAAATTTTACCAAAGAAAATACCAATCCTGACACAGAAACAGATTCAAACAATAAATAATACTATTATATTAACATTATTTTCTAGAAATGAAGAAATACTTTCCAACTAGTTATTTAATGTTAATATTTAGGTAATATAAAAATTAAAAAGAACAGTCATAAGGAAAGAAAGTTACCATCCATTTTTATCTAGGAATGATGCAAAAATGACAGAAATTTTCCAAATAAAGCAAAAATGTATAAATAGAAGTGATACAAGGAGATGAAGTTGCCATTATCAGGACAGCAGGTCAACTTATTATTTAAACTATTTAAGCCCACATTAATAGAACCAAAGTAAAGACTAGTACTGTTACACTGAATATAGAAAAATCCAGGTAAATAAAATTTTTTCATGTATTTTAACAAAAGAAATGGCCAGTATCATTTTTGATGGTGAAATAATAAAATTCTCTCTACAAAATGAAAAAAAAAAATAACAGTAATCTCACCACCCTGCTTGTGTATATACTGGGATAACAAGCAAGCACAGCACACAGAGAAATAAAAAGTATACAGATGAAAATGAAAGAAACAACTTTTTAAACTTGCAAGTTAGGTAAATTTTGCATAAAAATGTAAAGGCAAAGTATGGAATTAATTATGGAATTTATTAAGATTCTTGAATATGAGACAAATGTAAAAAATTAGCTGTCACAACAAATGTACAAAATATCACATTAAAAAGAGAACAGTTTGCTATCACAGTATAAAGTCCAAAACAGTTGGGAATAAATTCAACAAAAATAGGGAATATACACCTTTATAAAATTAATGAAATTGAGCCTGTATAAAGTGCAAATATACATGTACTATCACAAAGATTTCAAATTTGCTGCAACGGTTAAAAGGTTCATGGAAGTTCCAATACATTATATATTTAATGGAAGTTGAAAAAGTACTTTAAAAATTTATATGTAAATGCAAATAGCCAAAATATTCTAGAAGAAAAGATGAAAACGGAGGCAAAGATGGAAAGGGATTAGGAGAAAATACGTGAGAATCTCGCTCCAGCAAAACCAAGACCTATTATGAAACTGTAGTAACTAAGACAATTTGACATTTATGCAGATAACTGGAACACATATGACAAATAAAGTCATAAACATGGCCACAGCTATAGGAAAACCTGATGCGTGACTAGGATAATGTGTTGCAGGTTAGTGGAGAAAATACTGACTCCTCTGAAGTATGGGGTACTGTAATTTTATTTCAACGTGTGCAGAAATGAAATTGAACACCTTCAGGTCATACAGAAAAATTAATTCCAGATAAGGTAAAGAATTAAATATGGCAAGAAGGACTTTCAAGAGAAAATATATGACACAATCTTTTTGACTTCAGGATTGAAAGAATTTCTAACACAGTACACAGAAAGAAGGTGAAGGCATGAGATCTGATAAAAAGACTGACAAAATTTTTCAAAAGAGTTGGTTTTGTTCAGTTTTTAATTCATGTGATAGTTTCATTAAATATTTAATTTATATTAGGCTGTATAACACATAGGGCCCATATATATATATCTATATATATATATAGATATTCCATATATATAAATATTGTATATATTTATTATGATAATTCATAATTTTAAAATGAAACTAAAAACTAGAAGAGGGCAAATGAACACTATATGCTCATAAGACACAGTCTATTATAAATTATTAAAAAATAAAATAATTTTTCTTAGGTTGTTAACAAAACTACATAAAACTGTTTTCTTTTTAATACATAAACAGCAATTTGGAAATTAAGAGGAAAGAAAAACTCCACTTATATCGAAGATAGCAAAAATTCAATAAAATATAAAAATGATAAACTATCTTAAATAAACTTCCATAGGAATATACAGTAATTCAAAAAGAATAGTTTATACCACACAGAGAATCATAAAAATGTTTTAAGTAAATGGAAAGGAATTTCTTGTGTTTAGATGGAAACAGTCAGGATTGTATAAAGAGAGTTAGCTATATAGGTTTAATGTGAATGCCAACAGAATTTCCTTTTCATTTCTTTTACTTTGTTAGGCACCCTTATCATGCAGTCTATATGGAAAAGTCAATGCAAGAAACTTTATTAAAACAGAAAATATCTGGAGGAAACAGTGAGCTCTTCAGATATGAAGTAGTTTGTACTGGTGCTTGAATAAGCAGACACATCAATGGAAGAGAGTTAAAAAAATCCATGTTGGGCCGGTGAGATGGCTCAGCGGTGTAAGCGCCTGCCCGGCAAGCGCGAGGGCCCGAGTTTGACTCCCGGAACCCACATACGAAAAAAGGGCCGGTGATATTGCTCAGGGGCACGGGCGCCTGCTGGCGCTCGAGGTCCTGAGGTCGACCCTCGGTACCCCAAAAAAATCCATGTTAACAGGAAAGTACGTGGGAATGTAGTTTATCGATAAAGCATGTACCTACAATCGGTGAAGGAAATTAACTATCCAAAAACAACAGTAAGAGAACTATGATTGTCTACTTTAGACCTTACACCAAATACACCTGATGGAGTCTGTACATTCAGAGTTTCATTTTGTTTGGTTGGCACTGTTTTATCATTTATTAGGCAATGTTTGTGATTCTAGACAGGAAGTTAGAAACATTTAAGCAAGAGATATACAGTGAGCTATTCAAAAATGAATATGAGCACAAGGAAAAATAGAACCAAGTCCCATGAATTACAGTTAACATACATGACATGCAGTGTGGCCTTAATATCAAGAGTTTAAAAATCAATACACAGAATGACTAAAGCTTCATTAGAAACATGGCAAAAGGTACAACACAGTTCACAGAAATTTACCCATTACTAATATGAAAACAATCAGCATCATTCATAGGAATACCAGTTGAAACCACGAAGCAATCTTCCTATTACCTAATTACTACATAAGCCTATTCAGATGAACCCGTATTCACCCCTACTTGAATAATCATTTGCTTCTCTTGGTGTGAAAACTTTCCCTGCCCTCTTGTCTAGTTTTCTCTTCCTCTTTCAAATCATTCTTCAGAGAAGTGCTCTATGCATACCTTAAATTTCTTTAATATGCTCTTAAAAGATCCATGTGATTTTTATTCCTAATTTTTTCACAATCCCATGTTTACATTATATGGAAGACTATTTTATATCTGTATTTGTGTTTCTTCGCATTTAGAATGATTTAATAACTCAACTTTTGGCTACTTGATTAATTTAGCTGTATTATTTTTAAAACAGATAGCTGATTAAAATAGAAATATTTGTAAGAACTTGAATATAGTTGCTTTATTGTGCTAATAATACTTATTTTCTGAGCATTTAGTATCCAATGGCTCAGCACTTTCTTCTGCTAACTATAAAGGTATCCTTTTGATTTGGATTGTATTCTAGGGATAATACTGTAGACATAAAGTTGGGGACAAAATTATTTGATTAAAATCAGTATATCATACTATCATTGTAGTTTTCTTTAGCACACTTATGATAATTTATACTTGAAACAGTGTCAAAATAATTTTCAGGGCCAGTGAGATAGCTCAGTGGCATAAGCGCCTGCCTGGCAAGTGTGAGGTCCTGAGTTTGACTCCCAGTACCCACATACAAAGGAAAAAAGGGCCAGTGGTATCACTCAGCGGCACAAGCGCCTCCTGGCAGGCACAAGGTCCTGAGTTTGACCCCTGGTACCCACATTAAAAAAAAAATTTTTTTTTAAATGCCCTTGCAGAGGTCTATATTTTTACAAGTTAAAAAGACTGTATTAAGCATATACCATTTATTTAATGATCGAGAATCACTTATGATATTGAGACTGTCTACTTAATAGAGATGTTGAGTTGCATGAAATTTCTTAAATTAGGGGAAGGTAGTACTTATATCATGGTAGAAACATAGAGTACTTAGTGATATGGTCAGAAATCCTTTTTTTTGTTTTGTTTTGTTTTGCTTTTTGTGCCAGGAAAAAGGACTCACATATATTATTACTAAACTTTGGGATACAGAGACCTGGCTTCTCCCCTTAGTTCCTTCTGATTCAGAAGATTCTTCAGAACTTAATGGACTGATGACGCATATACATATATATGCAAAGTTGGTTCCCTAAGGGCATAAATATTTGGGGCAATTGCTAATTTATGGGTTGCCAGAGTACCAAGAATACAGACGACTTGTGATTAATAAGCCTTTGGAATCAATGAGTTTTGCTCACATTCTCTGAAAATTGTGCCTGGATATACTTGAGGGGAGGTAGGGGTAGACTACAAACTGCTTTGTCAGACACCTGTATTCCTGTTATTGCCACCAAAATTGCTACCAGCCTTGGTTGAGATATCTGAAACATCTTTAACTCTGTCTTTTCTTAGTTCCTCCCATAATCAGTTACCAAATTCTATTCTTCACCTGAAACAGGAATCCCTTCCATCTGCTTCTTTTCCTAATATTCTTCCAGGCTTAGACTATTACAAAACTCACCTCATTGGCCTTCTTGCCTTTAATACCAAATCTTTCTAATTTATATCACACATTAGCAAGATTCTACTTCCCAAATCTTGGTCAGGTTTTCCAGTTGAGAAATTTTTATTGCTTTTCACCACTTAAAAGAATAAACTCTAAATTCCTTAGCTTTAGATTCATCAGTTTTACAGAGTGATCATAATCTATTTTTCCAACTTTATGACCAACTTTGCTATTTCAGTGTTTATAAAAGAACAGTAATTTTTAAGCATCATATCTTTATTCATAATTTTATTTCTTATCCCAGCTCTCCACCCTACCGATTTATATCTATTCCAATTTTATGTTAATCACCAAGACAAATGCTATCGCCTTTTATAAATTAAACTTGAAAGTTTAACTGAAAATACATTTCTTATTTTAATTCCCTTGTATAGTATATTGCAAATATCACTTTCACTTATGATTATTTATAATATGTGTCAATTTCTAATGATATATCTATATCTCTAACTGGACAAAAATCTCGCTGAAACAGGATTAATATCTAATGTATTTTTAACCCACAGCACAGAGTTGGAGTGCATTATGCTTTACAGGTGCTTACACATTTGTTGCATGAATGAAGCTCTTAGTTACTTTCTTCTTGCTGGGACACAATACCCGACACCCACAACTTAAAGGAGGAAAGTTTACTTTGGCTCATAGTTGCTAGAGGTTTCAGTCCAAGGCAGGGCAGTGCAGCAGAGGGGTATGGCAGGGGAGAATTGCTTGTAGTATGGCAGTGAGAAGCAGGGAAGCAGATCAAGGAAAGAGGGAAAGAGACATCTGTCCTCCTCTGACCAGGCTTCACTTTCCAACAACACATTTAGCTATAAACTCATCAGTGGACAAATCCACCGATGAATATCACACCCCCATGATCCAGTCACCTCCCAAAAGTCCCACCTATGAGTGCATGTGGCTTTGCGGGGACATCTAGGTATAAACTACAGCAGTGAACAAGCTTCGTTCTGTGGATACTTATTCAATGGACGGTCATCTTGAGATCTAGAATAGAAGTTGAGTTCCAGAAGAAGAGAAGAATAGTTAATTTGGGTCAAGGAATGTAATTGCTTTGAATAAATAAAAGAAGTTAAGGTTCAGTAGCTATGCAAATATAAACATGGGAAAATATATTTTCCCTTTTTTGTACCTGATGACATTTGGAATTTGTATTTAAAATAAAATATATGAAAATGCATTAGTTTAACTATATTTCAGTTATGATGAGTCTACTTTGTAGCCTGTCTGAATATTTAATGCAAGTCCTACAGTCATGGAAAGGCGAAATCTAGCAGATTTAGCAATAGGACTATTTAATATGTAATTCTGCTGATTCACAATAACTATAACCAAGATATGAAAATGATCTATATTTCTGTTGACAGATGAATGAATATACACACAATAGAATATTAATCTTTAAAAAGAAGAACACCTAGCTTTTGTGACACTATAGATGGGAAAAGGACATTACACTTAAATAAGTCAGATGAAGAAAGATAAATAATATACTTCATGATCTCACTTATATGTGGAACTTAAAAAAAAATAGTAAGGTGAACTCATAATAACAGAGTAAAATAGTGGTTATCAGGGACCGGGGAATAGGGGAAAAGGGTAGATATCTGTCAAAGGGTATAATCTTCAGTTATAAAATGAAAAAGTACTGGAAACCAAATAACTATAGTGACTATAGGTATTACTAATGTATTATATGCTCAAAAGTTTCTAAGACAGTATATCTCAAGTATTCTCACCACAAAGACTAGTATGTTAGCTGATGGATGTGCTTTTTAGTTTGACTGTAATAATTATTTTACCATGTGCACATGTATTGAAGCATCACATTATGCACCTAAATGTTACAATTTTTATTTGTCAATCATACCTCAATAATGCTGGGAAAAAAATGAATAAAATAAAATTCCACTGGTTCATTAAGAAGCTGCATATGCTCCAGGAGGCATCCAAACACACATAGGTTTTGTTAATTTCTCCCAGATTGTTGGAGTAACTTTTAGAAGGCAGTACAATTTTGGTCATACATTCTTCAGTAGTGTATAGTAGTATATTTATTATAGAAAGATAGCATGTATGCTGAAGGACAGTAGATAACCAGTAAGAAGTAAAAAATCAAGATAAAGGACTTTACAATGGGAAATCGATGAAATAAAGATGAACTTATGTAGCAGACAAAAATTGCTCTTCTAGAATTCTATTGCTGCTGAACGTGTTCAAAATTAATTTTTCTATAATTAATTTCACTAACCCATTAAAATTGATAGTGGCTACATGTAAACTTACTATCCCCACATTGCACTGTTTAGAATTCTATAATGTCACAAGGGTGTTCCTCCAGCACCCATCACTTGGCTAACTATGAACTATTTAAGTGGGTCAGTAAGAGGGAAAGTGCAATAGAGGCGTAGAGCCTTAGGCTTGAATTCTTGTTCTGCCAGCTTCTGAAAGAATGTACTTTGGACAAATGAATACATCTGTACTTAATTTCTTCATTCCTAAAATGTGGATTATATTTTCTTTCAAATTTCATTATTAGGATGAGTGATAATCTAATATCATGGTGCAATGGTTGGCACATACTAGAGAGTGAATGAATAATAATTAGTAGCAGTGTAGTTATTTTATAATGTAAAAAGATTTTTAGTCTTCAGTAGCTTTACATCTCTTTGTTAATCCTTGGAGGGATTTCATAGTTTTCAGTGGTTCCTACCCAGATTTTCAGAAGTTTATTTATCATGAAGGCTCTTGTAGACCACTAACCCTAGCTTTCGTATTTGATACTTTATTTAGCTTAATGTAACAAGCACTTTGTCCAAGTTAATTACCATAATGAGACTCTAGTCAGTGTAGATGTGGCCACCGTCCCATACCAGATTTTCTCCAAATGTAGGTTTGGATGTCATAGTGAGTAGGTGGAATTTGGAAAAAAGTCACTCAGTTAATAAATGCTCTTGTAAAAACTGGCTTTCTGTTTGCATTTCTGTAATGTGTTTTGGCAAATGTGTGACCTACAGCAAGACAAGCAATCTTTTTTAGCAAGTCATCTATGAACATTTTAGGCTTACAGTTTTTCTAAGATGACAAGAGACCAAGTTATTTTCTACTGTCTTTCTAATTATGGGATATTTAACTGCTTCTGTAATTCTACATCAGTTGATAAATTAGTAGATATTCATTTATGAAGACAATGAATTAAATAATTAAAAGATATTTTAAATGGCAGTTTTGCTTGCTGAATGCTTATATTGTGGATAATGGTAGTTGACAGATATTACTTAAAATTCACCAGAAATATAAAGCAGTTTATTATATCCTACATACTAAATATTTTAAGGTTACAGAAGTTAAGGGTCATCAGGAACATGGGATAGAATTTATTGAATATTCTTTTATAGAGGAAGAAAGGCTTCAAGTTTGAGTTGGACTTGTAAATGCCAATTAATGGGGAAAAGCATTCTAATAGAAATGAACTTTACAAAAGTTTAGGGTAGAATTAACTGTTCCAGACAAAATTAGATTGAACTCAGTTTGCAGATGGTTTGAATAATGGGATAAAGAGTGGATTTTATCTGTAGTTCACTAGTTCTCAGAATTTTCAGTAAATAACAATCACACAAATAGGGCAGTTTCTTAGGTCTTATCCATAAGTATTCCCTTTCAGTAAGCTGGGGAGGAAGCCCATGAATTCTTACCATCGGCATTCCCTATGATCCTAGTGTAAATGTCCTTATTCACTTTCTTAGAATTTCTACTTACAAGAAAAATTGAAAGATTTTTGTATAGGAAAATAGCCTTTTCCTGTTAACAGATTTGTAAGAAACTACACATCATTAAAATTGGATGAGCTGAGGGCCAGGAGGCCAGGCAGACAGACTTTGTGATAACCTAGCGGTGGAGACGATGGGCGCCTGTGCTGACGGACAGCAGTAGAGGTGGAATGGAAGGGACAAGCAGGAGAGGTGCAAGGAACAGAACTAACAGGATCCAGGCCTTGCTTGGCTGCACAAGGATGTACGTGTTGTCAGCCCAGTAGGTGATAAATATTTGGAAAGTAAAACCTAAGTCTTATCCGTAATGGATTCTTAGCAAGTGTACATGGTATTGCTAGACAAACATGGTACACACTGCATAGTAGAGTAAAAATGAGTCACTCTCGGTGTCTCTGTTTTTTTATAACCTGTCATTTTTTTACCTTGTTGCTGATTTGCTTTTTGTAGCCTTTTGACATGCTAATAGAAATACATCTTTCATATTTGTGCATATTAAAATAAATGAAATTATTTAAATTAAAATAGTTTAAATATAAAAGAAATAGAATATATAAAAATGTCTTATAATTATTAATGTCTTTTTTGACAAGAATACACAGTAGTGATTTGTATCAAATCAGATATACCCACTGAAATATATGAAATTATATGTCATTCTGTGGAAATACAATCCACTTCCACTTAGACATTGTGATAGTTTCTGTCTTTCTTTTATTAATTTTTTCACATAATATATGGCTTTTAGTGGGAAACATTGTCATGAAAAGTACTAATGCAGTGAGCTAAAAAAATCTCCTCTTTTAAAATATTACTATTTACAGATTAGATCCTTTCCAAATTATCCAAAAAAATGTGAGTGAATTCATAAGTATTCTCTGACTCTTTAAACATCAAAAGGGACCATCTTCAAAATCCAAATGGTTCTCCAGCTTTCCGCAGGATATCACAAAACTTCCTGGCAGGGACTTTTAAATAAGTTGAGACGTTTTATAAGATAAAAATATTTTCTCAGTTGACTTGACGACCATGTACAGTGTTAGCAGAGAGTTTATTTGCCCAAGGCTTTTTCTCAAAATGAATTTAAACTGAGATTATTAAAACGTACTTCGGTTGCACAGTGTGAAGAGAGGTGTTGCTAATGTCCTACCTCAAAAATGTTTTCCACGCAGTGCACGCTGTGTATAGAGAGGTGTGTTTCTGCTAAAACAGCAGAGGCATTTAAAATTATTCAGAAAACAGTGAATCATCTGTAGAGAGGGAGCTTGATCCAAAAAGAGTAACTCTGTGTTGAGGGTGTGTGGAGATCTGTCTGAGCATCCATCATACCGCGTGGATTGGGATCACAGCTCTACCGTTCATCTCAAAGTTTTCCTCGTCTGTAAAACAGAAGTCCTTATAATGGAAACATGATGGGGGTATGGTGAGGATGAAATGATATCATTATGAATGACTAACACAGTGACTGGCACAGATAAATGTTCACAATTTATTGTTTTATTTCAAAGCTGTAAGGATCAGGACTACGCAGTGTCTCCTGGTAATTACAGATGTGTTATTTAAAAGGAGAAGGAAAAAAAAAAAAAAAAAAAAAAGAAAAGAAAGCCTTGTCCTAATTTAATATAATCTCTTCTGTTACAAGTTAAACAGCTTTAGGAAAATTTAACTAATAGTAAACAATGTTTGAATCACCAGATCTCTCTGTAGCTGAAGCTAATTTCTTACATGAGAATCAGGATCCCAAAAGGAAAATGATCATCTGGATGAGAGGTTATAGTGTTCCCAATCTGGAAAATCATATTACGCCCCTTTGGGTAACATCCAAATTGCTAAATCTTGGAAACAGACCTTCTTTTTCTCTCAAATAGATGTATTATTTAGAAAGTTTTATGAATCCTGAAAGACTCCAGTTGCGTTTCAAAAATAATATCACTGGTGCATAGTTTGAAACTGCAACGCCGTGATGGGAAAGTTAAGCATGTCCCGCGTGGCGAGTGGTCATTAATTAACAGGTCACTCATGCATATGTGCTGCAGCCAGGATCATGGGGGGAGACGAGAAGGCGATTCTGACAGGGGCTGCATCACCGCAGAGTGGTTAGATGTACATTAACGCATCCTTATCAATTTGTGACATTATCCCATAGTGTCGATTTTTTAAATTTAATACTTAAAGTAATTTGCATCACTTTTTTAATCTTTCTTAACTGATCACTCACTAAATAAAGTAAGTGCAGCAAATTAACCTTAATGGTAAATCTATCTTTCTGTGTGTTTTGACAAATTAGAATGATACAATAAAATTTCTCTTACTGCCCCAACATGAAGAGGCATTAATGAATTCCTCCCATATTTCAGGCACTTTACATTATCTTTGTGAAGTCTTCAGCAGATATCAGTCAGGAAAGTGTATTTAACAAATGAACATATCAATGAATATATAATGAATGAATATATAAACTAATATATAAACTAAGACGTTTATATATTTATTATTAACTGTTCTTGGTCCCTATGGAAAAGGGGAAGATACAGAGATTAAAACTCTCTTTAACTTCAACATCTTTTCTTTCTTTCCCCCCGTATTCCATCAATTGATTATGTATTCCATGCAATTTCATATGCTCCTTCCTTATCTTCAAAATCTTCCCATATTCTGTGTCAGTTATTTTCACAATATGTGTTGATACAGAGCCTATTTGAAGACACTCATTACAATTGGAAATCAGAATGTGATTCACTAGTGAATTTTTCTAACATTAAAAGTGAATAGTTGTTTTCAATAAAGTATTCTTGTTTTATTTAGATTAGAATTTTCATAGTCAAAGTTAGCAGCATAGTCATATCCCTTAGTGATAATTCATTCATGATATGGATATAATTTATTACTCTCGTATCATTTTCTTCTTTCAAAAACAAACACTGTCATAACAAATTTGATTCATCTTAATGAAAATGAAATTGGATAGTCTTAACATTTTTATTTGGATTTGAAAAAACATAAACCTAAATATTATTCCAGTTGTGATTTCCCTTAGCAACCTTGATAACAATTGTTTTAATCTGTTTTAAAATATACTATAAATACTTTTGTAAATTATTAATTCTTAAAGACAATTTTATTTATTAGCTTCTAGATCATAACAAGAGAAATGGAATATTGGACTATCCTGCCTACATCTCAGGCTTTACATGTGAAACAAACCAAAATTTCCTTTTTCTGCTTTTTTAGCATTAAGTCTTCACTCATGAATAATTGTTTCGATAGCCTCATGGTGAGAATTAGAGATTATATGAATTCTTCTGAAGTAGAAGTGTTTCTCCATGATGGCATGGTTCATCTTTTGAACATAGGTTATATAGAGTATGATTGTTCTATGTAAGGCTCTTAGAGCTTTGAAAAAGTCCTTGTCTTCAAGAATTTGGAGAATTAACCAAAAGTAAAAATGTACAATACAATGTACAAACACTTCAGGAATGTTTACATAATTCTATGGTGGAAAAAAATTCTGTAGTATAAACAGATGAGGTAGGGGGCTAGTGAAAAAAAAAAGCTTATTAGAAGTAAACTGTATTGATTTTGATGATCAAGTAGTATTTGTTCAGGCAGAGAAGGCACTTTGGATAAGATGATTGGGGCCGGTGAGATGGCTCAGCGGCGTAAGCACCTGCCTGGCAAGCGCGAGGGCCCGAGTTCAACTCCCGGAACCCACATACGAAAAAAGGGCCGGTGATATCGCTCAGCGACACGGGCGCCTGCTGGCGCGCGAGGTCCTGAGGTCGACCCCCCGGTACCCACAAAAAAAAAAAAAAAGAAAGAAAAAAAAGATGATTGGTAGAAGATGAAAAAAATAGAGGACCAATGTGTAATGGCTGATCCCATGAGTTCTAGAGCCAGCCAGATCAGTTCAGATATTTTTACTTTCCAGTTTGTCATTGTATGACTTTACACAAGTTACTTTTCATCAGCATAATGTATATTTTTTGTGTTCCTGTCACATAGAGTTGTGTACAAGGTTTTAAAGCCACTGTGTGGTATAGGATACATAAGAAGTGCAAAATAACAATTAATTATAGGAAAATGAAAAACAAAATAATTGGAAAGCTACAAGTTATTTGGTATTGCTGGAGAGAAAATGCAATAAATGACATGAAAAGAGGGTGGAGGGGCTGTGTAACAAAGTAGGGAGCTGGAAATTGCCATGAAGGAATGAGAAAGTGGAGAAATGGCATAGTCGGATTTTATTGTAGTAGCTCACATTGAGACAGGGTAGAAGGGGAAGAAGGAGAATATTGGTAAATATGAAAAGCACATAGTTATAATACCATAATAATTGTCAATGTTATATAATAAGAATGTCTTGTACTCCTCTTTAACAATGACAATAAAAATAGAAAGGTGGTAACCATTGAGATAAATATTTGGAAAATAAAATTGGCAGGGCTTGCCCCTAACACATAGTAAATAAAATAGCTTGAATAGTCATGTGGGAGAAGGAACAAATGGTGACCTGAAAATTCTTCATTTGGAAGTGATTAGCAAAATCACACACACGCGTACACACACACACACACACACGAGAAAAAAAATACAAAAGATTTGAAAGAGACAGTGAGGAGGTCAGTCTTTAGACATGTTGAATTTAAGGGGCTTCTAGAATATCCATTTAGAGATAAGTCAGATTTTCAGAACAGAATTCAACTGAAGTCACCAGATTCACAACTCATTGGAAAAGATGAACATGGCTGAGAAAGTGGAAGGTTTCCCAGTGATAGTTGGTGTTCTTTGAGGTGGGCGGAAGAGGATGGTGTAATGAAGCAGGTAGGGAAGACATACTAAAAGGTTAATACTTTAATGTAGTTTCAGAAATTTTGGGAAAAAACCTGATTCAGGCAAGTGCAAGAACTAGTGCATTTGTGTAGATACTTCCTGGTCTGTGTTTCATGTACAGTATACCACTATGTCAAAATTTCATAGATAATTTTGATTGTAGGTAACCTAAACATGCATTTTATTGGTAGACTTAGGAAATGTTCTTTAATTAATAAAAATATTTACCTTAAATGTGTGTAACAAAATTTAAAATACAACCAGAAATCTACCTTTATTTTAAAACTAATCTCTTTAAAACAAATCTCTTTCCATTTAAGAATTTTAACTGTTATTTTAATTACAATAATGAAAAGTTTAAAAATAGTATTTACTCATATAAATCTTTATTTTGATTATATACTGAATCAGCATGGGTATTAATCATGACAATGACCACCCATCATGTGCCGATGGTCTTCATATCATGTCTGGCGAATGGATTAAAGGACAACACCTCGGTGATGTTTCATGGTCCGTGTGTAGCAAAGAAGATTTGGAAAGATTTCTCAGGTACTTAATGAGGTTACTTATTGTTGTTGCGTTGTGAATGTTTTTTATTTCTGTCTTCTCTGCCAACTGGGGAAATCAAGGAATGTGATTCCAGTCTTCACTCTTCTATTAACTCATGGTGTGACTCGGGACGTGTTATTTAACTTATCTGCTTTTAGTTTCCACATTTTTTAAGTGAAAGCACGGGCAAGACGGTTTGTAAGGTTTAAAATTGTTCTAATGATAATAAGTATCTGCCATGGAATTTAACTGTGTCTTCAGTGTTTCCCAATGGAAATATGCTCCTTGCTCACCACCCAACACATCTATTATTATCATAAAGCACCTCCTTAACAAAGTTGCCAGCTTTCCATTATGGTACTTCTAAACTCTAAACATTTTTTGCATTAATAAGTAATTTTCACCATTACAGTTGTTCTCTATTCTCTTCTTTTACATGCTCAACAACAATAATACTTAGCATCTGTCTGGTTGGAAAAAGAAATGAGAAATATTGCTGTTGTTCTAATTTTCCTTATAAAACCCTTGTTTTTACTTATCTCTGTGATAATCAAAGGGGCAGCTGAAACAGTACATGCTGTTTAAAGTAGTTAGAGAGATGTTTAAGGGCTCTAAAATTATAAATAAGAAATGTAGGAACATCTAGCTAGCTAAATTCAGTACAAAGATGAACCTCATTCATTTTTCCATGCTTTTAAAATTGGCAAGTGTGTTTTTTCCTATTAAATGGATATTAAAGTCTACTAAAATATAATGTCTATGACATTACCATAACTGTGTCCTGAAATATGTGCAATATATCTGCATGCTCTTTTTCATGACACTCTCTGGAGTATAGCATTTTGTCTGTGTAATAATTTGAACGCACCATCAGTAGCTACATCAGTAGAGACTAATGAAAATGTTTCTAGGAACATGCAAGATTTTGTATGGTTGTCTTCACATGGATCAGGGCTATAATAAAATTAAATGTCACTTCATAAATGAAATTGTATTATGTCAACTACAAAAATATTCACACTATTAATACTCAACTGGGACTCATTTCTTTAAATCCCCAAATATAGCTGCACATATTACAGCTACCTGCATGCATGGGTTTTGGGCAAGTTTTTCTGTAAGTCTGAGCTTCTACACCTTATAAATGCACAAAGTAATACCCACCACATAGTATTATATAAATTAGCTGAGTTAATTCATATGAATAGGATTTATAAATTTAAAAATTCTGTTAATTTGAATAGTATTGTTATTATTGTTATTTATTAGGATTATTTTACATAATTAAAACTAAATGATTTTCATATGTGGGATAATTTCTATGAGAACAATTTCAATAGGAGAGCTTCTAAAAAATAGTAAAAGTGATAAACCTGTGCAGAAATAAAGAAATAGTAAAAGTGAAATTCTTATATTATACAATGTTTCTTGTTTCTAATTGTGCTAATAACAATTTTTACATTAAATTCAAATTTTTACACATATATTCTAATTGTGCTAATAACAATTTTTACATTAAATTCAAAATTTTACACATATATTCTTGTTCCAGGTCAAAGGCTAGTAACTGCTTGCTGCAGACAAATCCACAGAGTTTCAATTCTGTGATGGTTCCCTCCAAGCTGCCAGGAATGATATACACAGCAGATGAGCAATGTCAGATTCTCTTTGGGCCTTTGGCCTCCTTTTGTCAAGAGATGCAGGTAAAAATCATGTCCTGAGGAGATATTTTAGCTGTTCATATTTATTGTTTATAAATATTCATTGCTGGAGGGAAAGATAACTTTTAGAGTTTGTGGGTCAAAAACACCCCAATCCCTTGAAGAAGAATTTTCTAAGAAGAGTTTTGTCCATTTACCCTTATACTTGGGAAGTGATAGAAATTAGGCATGAGCATTTGATCAAAGCCAATATAGAACAACACATCAATTTTTACTTCAAAAATTACACAGAAGTCAGGAGAGTATGTTTAGTAGGAGCAGTGCTTCTATTTTAAATCTCATACTTTCCTACACTGTAACTGGGTGAAAATGCAATGACAGTGACGTATAGATGTACAATTGTGGAATAAGAGCTATATCTTCCAACTTTGAAAATGAAGGTTTAAAAGCATGTTTTAGGGGCCGATGAGATAGCTCAGCGGCATAAGTGCCTGCCTGGCAAGCGCAAGGTCCTGAGTTCGACTCCCGGAACCCACATATGAAAAAAGGGCTGGTGATATCGCTCAGTGGCACAGGCACCTGCTGGCACGCGAGGTCCTGAGGTCGACCCCCAGTACCCACACAAAAATAAATAAGTAAATAAATAATAAAAGCATGTTTTATAGCAACAAAAACTATTGAGTACATCTCTATATGAACTACAAGAGTCGATGTATCATGGTCAGTAATTACCCAGAAAGCAGTCATATCAGAGCTAGAATCTAAACGATAAAGAAAAACAACCCTCCTGGTTGATGTGAGAATGTTACTTGTACTTACCCTTCCTTCTTTCTTTTCTCTCCCTGCTGTCCATCCTTCCCACCTCTTCCCAAACACACACATGCACACATTTTGTACTTCAATGATAAACTGGCAGTCATGTTGAGACCAAGTTGAATAAAGATCCCCAGTAGCTATAATTCACCCTTTGGAAATTTGTGACTGCTTCAGAGGGACTGGCTCTGTTGAAAACAATGCTGTTTTAGATAAATGCACACAATTAAAATCCCTTATAAAGAACAAAGCATAGGTCATTATGGCATGTTTTTTTGCTGACAACTATGTAATTCTAATCGAAAGTGTTCATTTATTTATTATTTTTGTTCTTCTCATTGTCACATACAGTCATGTAAGATCCAGGCGGTCAGAGTGTGTTTCTCTAGAATCCAGCCCCGTGGCTGGAACAGGGTAGCCTTCGGTGACTATTTCATTTAGAATTAAAGTGAGTGGATGTGTGAAGGAGTTGGAACTGTATGAAATGCCATATGGACAAAGATCTACAGGCTGTAATGCTCATCTGGTAAGAGCGGAGCTCCAAAATAATTAGTGTACATATGTGATTGGGACTTCATTCCCAGTCGTCTGCACATAAAACATACATGGATCCTCATAACTCAATATCCTTGGCGATAATTAAGACAGTCGGTAGCTTTAGATCTGTCCCCAATACTGCTGTGATCTCAGCTACTCAACTTGTTTAGTCTGACCTTACCTCCAGATCTTTAGACTATTAAAAATTTAGTCATAATATTTCTCTTCCTCTTCTTTTTCCTCCTCTTCATCATCACCCATCATCATACTCATCCTCATTCTTGTCACCCTCCTCCTCTTCCTCCTTCTCTTCCTCCTCTTTTCCTTCTTCCTCTTCCCCTTACTTTTTCCTTCTGCTTCTCCTCCTTCTGCTCTCCCTCCTCCTCATCTTTACCTTCCTTCTTTTCTTCTTTAGCGATAATGAAGATAAACCCATGTCCTTGCAAACTACAGGCAAGCACTCTATCATTGAGCTACGTGCTCAGCCCCTTTTTACAATTGTGTTTTGTGTCATGGTCTATGTTACCCAGGCTGGCCTTGAATTTGTGATCCTTCTGCCTCACCCTCCTGAATAGCTACAATTACAGGTGTGTGCCACAATGCCAGGTGTGTGCCATGATGGCATGATGAATATTTTGAAGTCTGCAGGGTTGAGTTTGTAAACAGAATTTTTATATGCTGAAATTAACATTGTTCTGATAACAAAGCAAACTGTACTTGCCTTTTTAGGAGTATTACTTAGGAGAAAGTTTCAATTTATGCAGAGTTTCAGTCTATGGGAAGGCCTCCTAGAGAAGGCGGCTTTTGTTTAGAGAATCGATAGAGCTGATAAATGGAAATGTTCGTGTTTTATACAATTCTTCAAGTGTTAGAAAAATTCAACAAATGATCAACTGCAAATGTCATTGTTGACAATTTCAGAGTATTTTCAATAAATACTATTTGTGTTTTTTAATGTCTGTCCCCTCCAAATCTCATGTTGGAATTTAATTATTATTATGACAGTACAAAGAAATAGGATTTTTAAGACGTGATTAAGTCCTGAGAGTTTCATTCACATACGGGATTGGAGCTGTTTTCAAAGGGCAGGTTTGGTCCCCTCCTTTTCTCTTTTGGCCCCTTTCTTTCTGTCCCGTGATGATGCAGAAGGAAGGCCCTTGCCAGATGCTAACATCTTGATACTGAATGACTTAGCCTTCAGAACGGTGAGCCCATACACTTCTGTATATTATAAATTACTCAAGTCTCCTGTGTCCTGCTAGAGCAGCATAAAACAGACTCTAATAAGTACTTTAAATACTTTGAGAAATTATTTTAAGTGATGTATCATATTATACTTAGTTAAATTTTACTTGGACCATTCTTCAATATTTGAACTGTAAATATCTGCCACACTTGTTAAGTTATTTATGTTTGTGTTCTAATTTTCATTCTTATAATGAGTATATATCATAGTTATTATCCAGCCCTACTTTATAGATCAACAGTTTGAGGCCTGGATAAGTCAAACAACCTTTCAAGGTCTTAATGTGTGTTAAGAACGAGTATTAGGTGTGCTTTGCTGCCTCTTAATGCAACTCAGGTTTTTTTTGTTGTTGTTGTTGTTTTTTTTTAATCTACTGTCTGCTGTTTGGGAAAAATCTTAGATCAAATTCTATGTTTAAACTGAATTCTTACTGTCTCCTATAGCATATATACCATCAGGGTTTAAACGTATCTCCACCAATTTCTTTTTCTTTTCTTCTAGACACTTTGGTCTACATATTTTATTTTTCACAAACTCACCTAAACTGATTTTTTTCCATTTCTGAAAATACTTACTGGGTTTTTGAAAAATGTATGTTTCTGTTTTCTTGCTTTAAACCAGACATTATGAAAATAAAGAAAGTTCAGATGTTAGGTTTCTACAAATGTTCTTTCTTTCTTTCAAATTTTATATTCCTACCCCAAATCAGTGCCAAGTGCAAAGTGTAGGAACTTGATACACAGACAGATAGAAACATAAAAGAAATTATTTAAAGTCAGAACTTTGCAGGCACTGTACTATACTAATAATATAATTGGTCACTAAGTCCCCACCCTCATGGAATTTATTACATTTTGGTCAGCAGTGTGTGTGTGCGTGTGTGTGTGATTTGTCAGTTGGTGATAACTATTAAGGAGAAATATAAACTCAGGTAGGAAGGATAGGGAGTCCTAGGGACTAGGCTCCTGAAGATAGTGTTATTTTATGTAGAATGACCTGGGAAAGCCTCTTAGAGAAGGTGGCATTTGTTTAGACACCTGAAGAAAGTGAGACAGTAAGCCATGCATTTATCTTGGGAGGAATAGAGCAAAAAGAACCAGAAAACAAAATAGCTTGGAATTTAAATTTGGTCATGTTTTAAGTTTAAAGTGCCCATTAGAGATCCAAGCAGAGATGTGAGTGGGTCTGGGAGAGAGAGCTATTTGGATATCAGCTAAGTGATATTGAGGACATGATAACACTGGAAAGTAAGTTAAATAGAATAACGATTGAAGAATAAAACCTAGGTCATTTCAATATTTGGAGTCTGAGAAGATGAGAAGAAAGCAACAGGTAAAACTTTGAAGAGGTCTATTGAAGTAGAAATGTAATAAAGACAAATTAAGGTCCAGAGGCTGAGAAGATGTTTTTCAAAAAGAATATTATCACCTGTCCCAAACCACAAAGAACAGTGAAGTAAAACGAACTCTGGGGATGGAGCTTTCATAGCTGTTCCCAAAGGGTTTGGCGTATTATTATTGTTTGAAGCTATCTGGAGATGCCTTAATGCATACTAATTATCAGCTGGCATAACTTAAAAATATAAGTTGAAGTAGTGATGTCAAAAATTAAAGAGTACTGTTTGTGAAGCCACAATAATATAGACTGTTGCGTGGGTCCCTGTGAAGTCACTATGCCTGGTCATCTGTCATCTAAGCTCTACACAGAGTGGAATCTCCCAGAAAGTCATCTCCGTAGGATGGGAAGAGTTGTTGCTCCCTATTATCCCTGTATCTCTAAATACCCACTGAATATTTTTTGAATGATTAAGCAAATTAATTGAATGATGGAGTAGTGATTATAAATTTCTGCCTATATAAATACTTGATTTTCATATACATTACATATTAAGATAACATGAACAGGGGCCAGTGAGATGGCTCAGCGGTGTACGCGCCTGCCTGGCAAGCGCGAGGGCCCGAGTTCGACTCCCGGAACCCACATACGAAGAAAGGGCTGGTGATATCGCTCGGCAGCACGGGCGCCTGCTGGCGCGCGAGGTCCTGAGGTCGACCCCTGGTACCCACACCAAAAAAAAAAAAAAGAAAAGAAAAGAAAAATGAACAAAACCTAGAATATTAACACAATGGCCACATAAAATCCAACCTTTAAAAGCAGGTAACTTGTTTCACAGCTTATACATAACTTAATTAGGCATCCCCATGGCCGTCCCGCTTCCAATCAGTAATAATTAAATAGCAAGGACTGTGGGCTCACTGTAGTCTTCAATGCACACTGAGAAAAAAAAATATGACAGTAGATTTTAGCCCATACCACTTGAATTAGATATTTCTTTTCCCTACTTATAAACAGATATTTAAACGTAAGCACTAGAGATTCCAACATTGCATAATCCTGATCCAATTAACAATATGAATTTACTCTTAGGATAACAACTTACATCTGCACTATGTTTAAAGGCACAGATGTGGAGATGCTTGTGAAACATCTTGACCCCCAGCAATAATAGATCATTCTTCTGCATAAATTTGCAGAATTAATAGCTAGCTTCTTGGATGGTCTTAGTCCTTACTCCTAAGCAATTGGTGCCTTCAGGCCATCTGGTATCTTGTAGCTGAGCCAACTCCAGATACGTCAAGTCATTGTAATAGCTTCCTGAAACTACTTGGCCTGTCTGGGAATACAGAGATAAAAAAAGATGTTTTCCTAGAAGCAGTAAGAAGTGGCCCTGCAAGAGTTCCCTATTTTTGAGGAAGAAGGAAGTGTGTTAAAATGAAAGACCTCCAGGAAACTTAAGGTCTAACATTTATGTTTGGACTAGGCACACTGTGAATGGCATATATATTAAAGATGCAGAAAGCTTTCTAGTGTGATTGAATCAAATAGCGGCTGAAAAAAATTAACATGGAAAGTTCCAGTTTTATATTTCTCTTGTTCTACTTAATTCATGAAAATATGTAGAGTGTTCTTAAAAACTTTCATCTAACCCAACACACAGGCTGGTGTTGAAAAGAAGAATTCTAGAAGACCAGGTATATACTTTGACATTATGATATTTCAGAAGTAACAGTATTTGAATGTAGAAGACTTAGCATGCAATAGTCTGAGGACACATACACATTATTTAAGACTTCACATAAAGCTGCAGGAATAAAGACAATACGGTATTGGCAAAAGGAGAGGCATAACTCATCAGTGGAACATAACAGAGAGTCTAGATTCAGTCTTTCACATATGTGTACAATTGTTTTTCAACAAAAGTGACAAGGAAATTCAATGGGCAGAGGAAAGCCTGTTAGCAAATTACGTGACAACTGATATACAATTTTTTTTTTTTTTTTTTTGGTGGGTACCGGGGGGTCGACCTCAGGACCTCACACGCCAACAGGCACCCGTGCCGCTGAGTGATATCACGGGCCCCTTTTTCGTATGTGGGTTCCGGGAGTCAAACTCGGGCCCTCGTGCTTGCAAGGCAGGCGCTTACGCCGCTGAGCCATCTCACCGGCCCTACAATCTTTTAAAATGGCATTATGTCATACTCCAAAATTAGTCATAAATATAACTGTGACATCTATACAACTATAGAACTTCAAGAAACATAAGGGGAATTGTTTTTTATAGGACATCAGATGCATGAACCATAAAATAAAAAAGCAAAACAAAAAATATAGCCTGTAATTTATTCAAAATAAAATAATTTTATTATTTTATTTTATTATATTAGGAAAATGAAAAGGTAAGTCCCAAAATAGGAGAAAATATTTGTGATATGTATTATCTGATAAAGGACTGGCATCTATAGTATATAAATTCCTCTACATTCAATATTAAAAGACCATGCAGTTCAAAACAGTGGGCACAGTGTTTCAAAACACAATTCAAAAAATAAAATATATCATAAGCTCCTTAAAAGTTGCTCAACATTATTACCATTACATCAAGAAATGCAAATTAAACCCATAAAGAACTATTTTCAAGTTTACTGAATATTTTCGCTATAATCTCAATTCTGCTTTTAAGTCCATCCAGTTATTTTTTTAACATATTGTGTTTTTCAATCTAAAGTCAATCTTGAGATATCTTTTTATTCATTCCATGTCAATTTCATTTGCCTCATTGGCAACATTTATAATCCCAGCTTTAAATGTTATGAAGATTGTAGTGTATGTAATATCTCAGGGTTGAGCTGTTTTTTTTTCATTAAGAACGATAATATTTTACTGGTTCTTTGTACGTCAATAACTTCAAATTGTGTACTAGAAATTTCAGTGTTTATACTGCAGATCAAGTATCAGCAAACCGTGGCCTGAGAAGTGGTGACCAGTTTTTGTAAATAAACTTCTACTATAACTTAGGCAAACCCTTACAGCTCACATATACTTTATGGCTGCTTTGAAGCTACAATAGTTGTGTTTAGTTGTTGCAAAAGGGAGCCTATTATCAACAAACAAATGTGCACACTATTTAGCACTTTTCAGAAAAACTTTGTTGACTCTTGTTGTAGAGACTCTGGATTCTACTGTATTTCTCCAGGGTGTTTTCAGATTTTTAAAAATTCTCATATACAATTAAAATTCATGAGGTTCATATTGGAAGTTTTGCTTTTTTGCTTTTTTCACGTTTTATTTTATTTTTTTTTGTCATATTTGTAGTGCATTGAGATTATATTCATCGTGGGGAGTCGGCACATGTACATGACATTTCTTAATTACTTTTGTTGACCCCCCTCTCCTCCCCTCTCTACCCTTCTCTGCATCTCTTGGACCCCTTCTCGTTTAGGGTTATGCGTGATTGTAGTACACGACGATCACATTCCTCGTAGGCACTTGGTGCATGTATACAGACCCACAGTCCCCCATTTTTTATTTATCTCTTTTCCCTCCCTTCTTTCCCCCTCCCTCCATGTTTCAGTTTCTTTCCCATATGCAAAAGACCCATTTAGCTATGTCGTTACTGTCTTTTCTCTATTTTGTTCTTTATTTATACATTTGGTTTCTCATATAAGGGAAACCGTGCAATGTTTAAGCTTGTGTGTCTGATTTATTTTACTTAACATGATGGTCTTAAGGTGCATCCATTTTCCTTCAAATGACTCAAGTCTTCCTTTTTTATGGCACAGTAGTATGCCATTGTGTATAATAAATACCAGATTTTCTTTATCCATTCATGGGTTGATGGACAGTTAGGATTGTTTTCAAGATTTAGCTATTATGAATTGTGCTGTTATATGCATGTATCACTGTAATATGACGTCTTTAACTCTTTTGGGAAGACACTTAACCAAAATAGCTGGGTCAAATGGAATTTCTATTTTTAGTTCTTTGAAGTCTCTCCATACTGACTGATTTCTATATTGGGTTGTACCAGTTTACACTTCCACCAACAATGAAGAAGGGTTCCTTTTCTCTGACAGCCTTTCCAGCCTTTGTTATTATTTCTTGAATGTAACCCTTCTTTCTGGAGTAAGATGAAATCTTTGTCTTGTTTTAATTTGCATTTCTCAATTGGCTAGAGATGTTGAATATTTTCTCATGTATTTAATCAAATGCCTAATACTAACCTAACTTCATATCCTCAGGAACAATCTCACTTGAACTATTAATAAGTGGGATAAATCACTATTTTTGCTTTCTTTAAATATTTTAGTTTGGTTTGGGTACCATAAATCCTGTTTAGAAGTGTGCTCTCTCTGTCTTTTCTCTGGAGAGTTTATGTGAGTTGAGAATCCAATTTTCTTGAGAGAGTGTTAGTTTTAGATCAGGTATAGAAAGAGTAACAATTATTTTTAGTTTCAGATAATAATGTGCTCTGCGAAGAGTTATTTAAGCATTATTCCATCATAGAACTACATTTGTAATAAAATGTTGAGTTATTAAAATTGTATTTCGGAGTGTAATACATGAAAGAAAAAGGAGTTACATGTGTAAGGATTGTTACTTACAAGTACATGCATTAAGATTGTTTTATCTTAATGGGAATTTCAGAATATCTTAATGGAATTGTTTGTATAAAGGAAGACATAGGTACAGATTACCTTTGCAGGTAAATGTTACGATATATGTATATGGACAATTAATCTTCCATTTAAATATATAACGTAGACTATTCATGTAAGCATATTAAAAGCCTATTTGACATAAACATCCCAATTTATATTATATGCTTTTAATGACCCATTTTCATTATGGGAGAATGAAAAAAGAAAATGTGGTGTTGTGCATTTTTGTTGTATATTCACATGCAAAGCATTTTAAGCTTTAGAGTTCTTTTCTTCTTAACTGATATATGAAGAGGTTTTGCCAAACAAGTTGAAAAATATATGCGACTTTTGCCTGTGTAACATTTAGAGAATGTTCTGTTCTAACTTAATACCTCACACGTCCCCTTAGAAGGGGCATGGCATTACACAGCTCTAATATTACACATCTGAAACATTCTACCTTTGAAAAATGAAAAAAGTCTATATCATTTCTTCAACATTTTTCTGCCTTGCTTTTGACAGTTCAGTTTGAATTCCACACACCTAGTTTTTTTTAATACCAAGGCTGTAATTTACTTACCATAAGATCTCTAGACCTGCAGAACAGAAAGTATACAAGAGACCTTCTCATGAGTGATTTATTCTACCTGACTCTTATTATCTTGAAAAGCTGCCAAGTTTGCTTTTTATGCTTTCAGCGCCTCAAGTGAGAATCAATTAGAGTACCTGCTGTTTTGAATAACAGGTAATGGTATGTCAGAATTTAGACCACCAACAGAGTTCAACAAGCAAGTATTATTCTAAAAGAACTGCAGAAGATTTGGTTTTTAGTTCAAAATGCAATGATTACCTAATGAACATGACAACTAATTTTTGTTAAAATACAACCAAGCTTTGCTGAATAGAAATAAAGCAATTCTGCCTTGGTGGGAATTCAGCATTTGATTCTACAATTATAAAACATTCTTGATAAAAAGATCTTCAGAAGTCAAAAAAGTCTAAGATACAAAATTCTCAGGTCAGAGATTTGTTAATTCATAGGTAAGTGTATGCAAAGAAGTTCATGATCAACTATAGGGCTTTCAAGAGTTTAGAATATTGCAAGGCACAATATTGTTGGGTATTCTTTCATATAATTTCCAGCATGGATTTTTGAGAAATGTATGTGCAAATAGAAACCACATCAGTTAGGGCAAACTATATCCTACATATAATAAGATATAGTTGTGTGAAATATTTTGAAGCAGGGAAAAATGTCTTTCACTGCAGGAAAAAATAAGGAAGTCAAATATATCACACTCTTAGACTGTTGAGATTAGGAACTTACAAACAGTTCAGGAATCTAAATTTTAAAGTAAGTAGACATAAGAAAATAATATTGTAGGGGTTGTGACAAATTCAGTATTAGAGTAGTGTGGTAGGCAGCATTTCATCGTTGTGACCAAATACCTGAGAAAAGCAACTAAAAGAAGGGAGGATTTATTGTAGCTCACGGTCTCAGAGGTTTCTGTCCTTGGTTGTCTGGCTCCATTTTTGTGGGCCAGAGTTGAAGCAGAATATCATTGCAGAAGGGTGTGGTGGAGCAAAATCGTTCACCACATGACAGCTGAAAAACCGAGAAAGAAGGGAAGAACCAGAGAGAAACAGGTCAGAGACTGTATACATCCTTCAAAAGCAGCAGCAACTGACCTAGTTCCTTAACTGGGCTCCGCCTTCTAATGGCCAGTTCAACCATGACCTCCTCAGTGAATTACTGCATCGATAAGGTTAGCGCTGTCCTGATCCGGTCCCCTCTCCAGGCCCCATCGCTGAACATTACTGCATTGGGGATCAGGCCCCCAGTACATGAGTCTTTGGGAACACTTCATATTTAAGTGATAAGTTGTCACAAGTTGTAACAGTCCTATTTGAAACATTAAAACATTATTCTTAACATATTTAGTAGATTTGCTGTGATTTTTAGTTTGTTTTAAATACAACCACCAGAACCAGCTTCCAAAAGTAGCCTTTTTATTTACCAACCTGCTGATCAATGACTAAGTCACTTCATTTTTCTCTGTATTTGTAGGAAAAGAGAAGTCACTTAGCGGTCCTATAAAATTTAATTTATAAATCAGACAATAATAGATTAACAATAATAACTATTAATACATTATAATAAGTAGAGCACTATAACATCATAAAAGTGATTTAAAAATTAAAAAGTTGTTTATTTCTGAAATTATCCATTTGATACTTTCAGACTGAGGTTGACCAAGCGTAACTGAAGACGTGGAAAGTGAAAGTGTGGACAAGGGGGCCCTACTATGCACACCTTCTCCCCGCGAGAGCAGTCTCCTCACCCTTTCACAACTGTCTTTCCCATTGCCACTGTCTCCGTCTTTGCCACCTGTTCTTCGTCACCCTCTTCTCTAGGTTTCTGTCTACGTCACTCAATTTAGATATTCTAGCCATCTTTAAATACCTCTCCTTAATTTCATATTTCCGTGGCAGTTGTTACCAAAAATGTTTGTGCCCTTCCCACAAATCTCAACCATCTTACAGAAATAGAAAGTTTTTAGGAATGGGTCAGCAGGCCTCTTCCTATGGAGATTTCTGGACAGGCCGCGACCTCAGCCCCGAGTATAGCTTCTAACAATCTTCCCTTTTGCCTTTTCTCAGAATTCTCTTTGTTCCTACTTCTCAGCTACTTTTCTGAGTGTATTTTAATTTCCTTTCATTTTTCCCTAGAACAAGTCTATCTCAAAGATCCAGAACTCATTCATACTTAGGTAAAAATGACTGATAATGATTTACAGAAGAGTCTGTGCTGTGCTAAGGGTCAAGGCTATGTGTGTTAACCCTGGCGCATAAGCGTAAAGCAGAGTGTGAAGCACATAGGCGTTAGGAAAAGAAAGCATTGAATTCATTCCACAAATACAGACACTTATGCTTCCAGCCTGGTTCATTTCAAAATATAAATATTATTTTAGCTTAAACTTTTCTGTTATAGCTATATAATCTTGCATAACCAGTTGTGTTTTATTTAAGGAAATTTTAAAAGTTTTAAATTTTATTGGATATATTTTCTATCGTTAAGTATCAATCTTCTCATCACTCTAAACAAAACATACTATTTCAGTTATGTTTAATATTAAAAGTACCTGAAGCTTATTTTTATTACAATAATTTTTGCTGTTCTATCAAAATAAGTGTCTCAAAAAACGCTGGCTTAAACTCAAAACTATGCCACCACCCCCTCATCAGTTGTTTTGCCCATTTTCAGCATGTTATTTGCACAGGATTGTGGTGCAAGGTGGAAGGTGAGAAAGAATGCAAAACCAAACTAGATCCACCAATGGATGGAACTGATTGTGATCCTGGTAAGGTAAGTTATGTGGGTTACCTGAATTAATAAGAATATTACATGAAACTTGATGAACTTGCATTTTCTCCTGATGGTTACATAAGGATCCATCTTAACATCCATGCAATAATTTCAGTGTCTATAAAAATGTTAGCACCTTATCTATGTTTAATTTTAACTTTTCTACTTTTTTCAAATTTCATATTAAAGTGGTGTAGCTTTTACTGTTATTTTTAATAATGTTTAGGGTCAGATAATATAATACATACTTTCACAAAATAGTGGATTTATGTTTTTACTTTTTAAATTAGATAGAAATAAAATAAATACATATAATACCATAAGTAGTAAAAGTTCTCAGAGCACTTTTGAATCTTTTCAGGTGTAAAATATTTTCTCAGGAGACCAACAGAGTATCTATACACTCTTTCCTTGGCAATGTAAGCATCATAACTAAAATATTAAAATTGACCTTTAAGAGATGAATATTTAACTAGGTAGTCTAATTTAATGTGCTTCATAAGGCTATAGGAATTTATTAGTGTACATTTCAAGATCAAATGAAGTGCTGTTATATGAATGATTTTACCTTGGAGAATATGAAATAGATGGATCCCATATGCATTTATAATTATAGTTAATTAAAAAAATAACAGATCAATACTTTATAAGTTTTTTAATTTGGGTACTATGACAGTAACATGGAATGGTTCCCCGCTCACTGATTGTAAGATTAGAAATCTTGGGTCTGAAGAGTATAAATGTTTATCACATTTGAAAATGAACAGCAATATAAAAACTCTACAGTATATTTGGATTTACTTACATAAGAAAAAAGTGAGTCATGTAGAGTACTAGTTTTAAAACAACAGTTTGAAAAACGGGTTGAAATCTACTTCAAGAAAATTGTACTGGGCCAGTGAGATGGCTCAGCAGCGTAAGTGCCTGCCTTGCAAGCGCGAGGGCCTGAGTTCGACTCCCGGATCCCACATATGAAAAAGGGGCTGGTGATATCGCTCAGCGGCATTGGTGCCTGTTGGCGCGTGAGGTCCTGAGGTCGACCCCCCAGTACCCACAAAAAAAAAAAGAAAATTGTCCTAAGTAGTAAATATGCACGTGTTTACACCCTCACACACATACAAAGACACTTATGTTAGAATGTAATTTGCAGTGGTAAGAAATGAGAAACATCAAAAAAATATTTGGAAGGACAAGAATGATTACAACATAGTTTTTTTTAAACTTTTAAAAAATGTTAATATATTGTAGTTCTCTCTCTCTCACACTCTCTCTCTCTGTATATATGTATAAATTGAAAAACACAAGACATGGCCTTTAGTACAGGCATGTTAGAAAAACTGGTGCTTTGTGACACCATTTGAGATGTAGGGAAAATATACTTTGTGTACTAATTGGAATGCATATACTCATATAGTATGTATTTTTAAACCCCTAGTAAATTGTTTCATGCTGTAAACTCCAAACCCTCACTAGTAGGTAACCTTTTAGAAGCAAATTGGAAGTGATTTATAGGAGTGAGGCATATGGAAATGTGGCTAAATACAACTTTTCTGCACATACTTCTGGGTTGTCTAACAAGCACATAGTATTTTATTAAGTCTATAATTTCTTTAATTGAAAAAAGAAAAAGTGAACAAATTGCTTAAATTAAAATTATTTTTAAATGACTAGAAATGTTTATCACTAGATACTGTCAATAAAAAAATGGTTCCTTGGAGGAAAGTTCTGTGAAATATCAGTCAGTTGTTTATAAATTGTTCCAACTATTTTCCAGTGAGCTTAAATGGAGAGCCAGAGTTTCAGTTTGCTCTATTTTTTACTTAAATTATACACAGAAGTACAATATCAGGCAAGTCTCACAATATTATGCTGAGTAATTTATAGCTTAAATATAAAATTGCACAGGCAATAATTTTCATCATCCTTGAAACACAAATGTAGCGATATGCAGAAATAACCAAATAGTCTGCAACCGTTAACTCTTTAAACATCACACAAGCCATTCATCTTACTATTTCTTTAGCAATATAAAATTTCTCCATTTTTATAATCTAGTATCCTAAATATTTTTCCACTATGATATTTTTCTCATACTTTTGAGGATAATTTGCATTCTTGAGATCTCTAAAGTAGATTTATTCTTTTAGTAATCATAACTGTAACTACTCATCAAAAGTGTAATGTTTTATTTCCCTACAATTATGTTAATGATGATCTTTTAGAGGTTCCATAACACTTTGTCTCTTGAAATAACTAATGTACTTCTCAGTTCCACAGGACATGTGGGCTTCCTCACATATCCATGCGTTCCAGCTGTTGTAGGAGCCATCGCCTAAATAGCTTCCAACACTCTGCTTTTGTGTGTAGTAGCACTAAAATTCTGAATATTTGTATCCTCACACTAACTACTGCTAGCTTGATATGTTGCAAACCAGGAAACAAAGCTAGAGATTTTATTTTAAATTTCGTAATGTTCTCATGATTTTAAGCTGTGTATATCTATCTAGCTCATCTAACACAGAATTCTGCGATTCAAAATGATTTTGAAGATAGAGCTTGATACATATCTATTTATAAATAGATTTTTCAAATTAAATTCAACCTGTTTTCTCTCTTCTCTTTACGTTATCATCGTTGTATAATTTCTATCATTTTACAGTTTACCATACAAATGTGAATATGCTTACATTTATGCTTGATGAGATTAAAGAGCTGATAAATGATTTAATAAAAAACAATAAATGTACATATATATGTATTATTACTTTTTTACCTATGATATTTATTTAGAATAGATACAAAAAGTTAAATAATTTGCTAAAATTGTAGGCTGTTTTTTATTATATAATATAGTTCAATTCAGTTATTTCTGTTCCTACATTGAGACTCTTGAAATTACTGTCATCATGAATTACTGGAAATAACAAAGAGTGCAATGTCCTAATAGTCATAATGTGTGTATGTAAGGAGCTTTTTACCTTCTTTCCTTTTCTTTTTTCTACACTGTGTGTACAAGGTTTGCTTTAAAAAATACATATCAGGTTACTTTGACATCTCTGTGACCTAATCCATGCTGTCATGAATTTCCTAGAGATGTCCACAGAAAAAATCATTTATGGTGAGGAGAATCAAGTTGCCATTACACTCACTAATTTTTACTTATTCTCAACATGATTTTTCTAACCTTTAGCATATCTCCTATGACCATCATCTATCTGATTTTCAGTAATAAAGAGAAGTTATCATACTATTGTCCACATAGGCCTGCTGACCATTCCTTCATGACCATAGAAACAGTCTTTCTTACTACTTTCGTTTTAAGATCATGAAAAGCAAATATTTTTCCCAGTTAATAGATGATGCACGAGTTTCAGACTAACTAGAATGAAATGACAGAATTTCAGTCTAATTGCTCGGGTCTTTCAAACATCTTGACTTTCAAAAGAAAGCTTACCGTAATGTTAATGCATGAACTTGGTGGGAATTCTTTCAGAAAAAAACAGAAAGTCTAAAGGATGGTGCTAAAATTCAATCACAGTGTCAAGGTTACAAGGAAAAGTAATACTACCCTGAATCACTAACATTAAAAATCAAAACTGCTACATTTGCTGAAATGCCTGCTTCCACCCAGTTCTAGAAGAATATTTACTCTTTATTTTTATTCTCATAAGTGAGTCCTTTTTCATCCTTTTAAATTGTTTCTCGGAATGTGTCAGTTTTTCTATTTGTGCAGCCTGAAATTCCCTCTCCATCATCCTCACCTTATCTACACAACAAATACTGAATTCTCAGTGTTACAAAATAAGTATCTGTAGGCTGCGCTCATGACAAGACTTAGTTAATTCTGGAACTTGACCATTATACTACAACCACAGAAAGCAATTGCAAACTTACTTTTGGCCTTTTTTTCAGTTCCATGTATTTTGGGCTGTATGTAGATCTAATTTACTTGCATTAATTCCAGTGACTATATAGACCAGTGAATGATTTTCAGTTGTGCCCTGATTTGTTCACCTAAGACATAACTTTTGGAATAGTGGTGTAAGGCTGGAGAGTGTACCAGCAGGACCTCAGCACCTGAACTTCTGGCTGGAGAGTGGAGCGAGTGGAGTTCATGCAGCCGGACCTGCAGTGCTGGGACCAGCAGTCGAGAGCGCAGATGTCCAGGGTAAACTAAGAGTGCCTGCGTTGGGGGAGGGCATTTTTTTCTTCAGTTTAGAAATACAAATATTGCATCAATGAGCTGTGTTGTAAAGCAAAAGAAGCCCCTCAAAGTCTACTCTACTTTGGAAAACAGCAAAATTCCTCAAACTGCCTGTTTTATATAAAAACTCCCTTTTAAGAAGAAAATAGAATCCAGATCTTCCAATAATGAAAGCTACAAAAGACACTTTCTGGGTAAATAAAATGTTGTTTTTAAGTAAGCAGGGAGATATGTATTTGAAAAGTTATGTGACCATTAAAGAAATTATGAGAAGAATGGGAAATGACAGGACTCCAGAAGGATAAAGAGTAAGAACAAAACTGATGGCGATAAAAGCTAAGACTAATCAAAACCAAAATCATGCTGAACACATACAGACAGGGATTATTATAACATCAGCCTGTTCAGTGCCATTACTCCTAGAGAGAGCCTAGGAAAGCGAGAAAGTCAGTTCAGCCTGGATGCTTTGACGCTGCCAGAACAGAGCTCAATGGCACAGTTTAATCACAAGCAATTTTAAAGAATTTATTTGAAATCGTATTTAATAATTCTAAGAACCATCCTTCTTATGGGACTTGCAAGCTTTCTATTTAACCCTCAAACTCTGACCTATACTCTTAGAGGTTATTTCCCATGGCAAGTTGGCTTTGATTCCTCATGTATTATGGAAGATAAATTGATTAAACTTTGAAAAATATTTTTTTTAGATAAACATGGATTTCCTACTACTTTCATTGAATGTATCCAATCCTTTCAGAAGTTGAATTTAACATAAAGGATTATATGCTTTTAATAAAATAGTTTTTTTTTTTAATTTTACGAATTGGTAATAATTTTTTTTTCTAAAAGTAAAATCAACTATTTGTACTATCTTTTCTAGGCTAGGTTCTGAAGCGAGGGATTGTAATGGTCCCAGAAAACAATACAGAATTTGTGAGAATCCACCTTGTCCTGCAGGTTTGCCTGGATTCAGAGACTGGCAATGTCAGGCCTATAGTGTTAGAACTTCGTACCCAAACCATGTGCTTCAGTGGCAAGCCGTCTTGGATGAAGGTATGGCCAACCAGATCTGCACCGTCTTAGTTAAGCGCACGTCTAGATTTACAAAGTATTTTATAACAGTAGTGTTATTACACAGATTATTTTCTAGATATTTGTAAACTTCATTTTTTTCTACCTTTACAATCTTCTAACAACTACAAGCATTAACAAATACATATATTAAAAACATAGTAAAGACATACCGATTAGAAAAACTAAAATAATTGTAACATCAGCTGCTGATGGGGATGAGGATAAACTGGTTCTTTCTGATATTGCATTGGGAATATAAAATGATGCAGCCACTTTGGAAAATAGTCTGGCAGTTTCTTATATAACTAAACGTACATTTAATGTACAATGTCGAAATTATTTTCCTGAGTGATGAAATATTACTCAATTATGAGGAACTAACTATTGATTTATGCCACAACATGATGGATCTCGGAGCATTATGCTAAGTGAAGAATGTCTATATTAGAAGGACATATGTTGTGCAATTCCATGAGGATAATATTTTGAATTGAAAAACATTGCAGAGATGGGAAACAAATTGGTTGTTGCCAGGGGTTAGGATAGTGCTGGGTATTAGAGACCCTTTTCATGGCCCAGTTATCAGGGATGCCTGCAGTGAGTCTGCAGTCTCCTGCCCAGGTTATGGCCCTTGGTGGGAAAGAAAGAAAAGAGCAAGAGACAAGAATTGCAAAAGATAGGGCTCTGGGATGATCCATGTCTTCTGGGGACAAAAGACCCCGAATCTCCAGCTAGCCACCATTTTACTAGCCAGTGCAGGAGAGGGGGTACGGTTCTTTTCCTGGAACAGTGTAGAAGCAGTGGGAGAATGGGCAAGTTTAACATTAACAAGCCAAGACTCATCCCCACACCTGGGTGCTAATCTCATTGACCAAGAGAAAGCAGGATGTCCTCATTCCAAAACCGGCCCACAAGGCAGGCAGGGTAAGGAAAGCCTGGGACACATACGTGTCAATTTATAATTCATCCCCAACAGCTGGAGACAGGGATGGGCATTACTATACAGGGAATAGCTCAGTATCTTGATTGAGGCAGTGGTTACACAAATCTACACGTGATAAAATGACATAGAACTACTGTACATGAATCCATGCCAGTTTCCTTGATTTCCTGGATTAAGGTAGTTATGGAAGGATAAGCATTGGGGAAACAATATGAAAAGTGTAGGACTTCTCTTTACTATTTCTGCAAATTCCTGTAAATCTTTAATTATTTCAAAATAAAAATTTCAAGAAAATTATATGCTGCCTTATTTGTTAAGAATGGTAATACTTTTTAATAGTGAGTGGACTACAGGTTTGAGTTGCGTTTTTGCCAGAATTCATGATGGATTTTCTAACTGTATTGGCCACTGTGCAGCTCATCTCTGATTCATAGCCCTGTCTTAGATTATTATCCCCATCATTTCAGTAACATGCCTATCCATAACCTATACCCCATTGGTTCTCAATTTTAATGCCCCCCTCTGATAAAACCTTTCCCTCTGGGTAAGCCCTTGAGCAGTAATGGAAACAGACAAACAGGATGGCAGATTTTCCCACTACACAATGGTTTTTTAAAAGCCATCAGATGATTACCGCCTTTTCTTCTGGATATCAAACACTTAAATCTATCCACAGAATTTTTGTCTGTTTTTTACCATGTAGCAGAATTGTAATTCCTCTTCCCAAGTTCAGTCCCTCCAACTGTATCCCAGATGTCATCCTATCTTCCTCTTTCATATGTGTTACTGATCACCTCTACTTTTTCTGTTATCTTGAATTCCTCCTGTGTTTGGTCATTCACAGTAACTTCTTAACATACTCAGGATTCTTCCACTAAAATATACAAACCTTCCCCCAAGCTCGTAGCACCTTGCGGTGTGGACTCACACATTCCCCCTTCACAGCCACTATTCTCAAAGAGATACAAGGTTCCATTCCTCTTTCCTTACCTTCAATCTGGATTACACTAACACATCCTCCCTATTGCCATCAAGTAGTCACCTTGAAACTGAATCTAATGAGTGCCTTTCTCTCCTCTTTTACTTGACTCAGGTCCACTCACATGAGTGATTATGCCTCCCTTCTGGAAACACTTGTGTGCTTTGATTTCCAGGACACAAAAGCAAATTGCCCTCCTTATGATATCTCTGGCTTGTTCTCCTGCCTATTCCAGATGTTACTCTGTTTTCATTCTGCATTTCTTCCGAGATGATCTCATCTCTTCCTGTGACTTCAAATATGCGACTATCTCATGAATTTATGTGTTCAGCCAGATTTTTCCTTGTAGCTCCAAATTTGAATGCACAACTGCCCAAATGAAGCTCTACTTGGATATCTGCAAGTTCAAAACTGTACCATTCCTGTTAGTGTAATTCTATCCTTTGTAGTGTCTCCTGTCGCAGTGAAGGTAACACTAACTTTTCATTTGCACAAACTAGATCACCTGGGTATAAGGACATTTTATGGCTGCTGCTTTAACTTCTGCAAGACCTCCATCATTCCTTTTTTAGTCTTTGAAACAGACATGCCAGATTCCATTGCACCCCTCAGATGCATGCTCACTTTTTTTCTGAGTTCTTGTACTAATGGGTTTCTGAGAATAATACTCTTTCCTTTTCAAGCTTGGATTTCTCTCCCTATTTATTTACCTCAAAAATTTTGCTTCTATTTTTTGGACTCAGTTTATATCAATTACTCTAGTTAAAAAATTGCCCAGATTCTCTAAATAGAGTATGTGCCTCTTCCCAGTAGGCTATGTGTAATCTATAATAACATGTTTCATTGTATCAGCATTCCTTCTAATATGTGCTCCTGGTATAGTCTCTGGTGTATATTAAATTTCTCATGAATATTGGTTCCATAAATAGAAACATATTGCCAATATCTTTTTATTGTAAATATATACCCAATATGACTATTCACATGATGGAAATTATCATTTGATTATTTGAGTGTTAATTCTATATCTACCTGTAACTGGCTGTGGGATTTAATAATACTAAATTTACTTGATACCTATTTACACATGTGAAGTAAGAGACTGAAGTATCTTTCCTCCAAATTAAAAGAAAATCAGAGTTAGTGGACATCAATTTAAAATATTTAAAGTAGTGGAAATTGCAAAGAAACCCTTAACTCTTATAAAGTGATGTTTAAAGTCAGTGATCCATAAGAGCTTTATCACCAACAGATTAGCATTTTTAATTAAATTTATTTTGAACTTATTCATAAACACACAAAATTTGTACATGTTTATAGGGTACCATGTGATGTTTAGATGTATTTATATATTGTATAATATTCAAATCAAGTTCAACATATCCATGTCCTCTAACATTTCTCTATAGTGAAAACTTTCAAAATCCTTCCTTCTAGCTTCTTGAAATATATAATACATTATTGCTATATATAATCACCTTATTATATAATAATACACCAGAACTTCTTGCTCCCATGTAACTGCAACTTAATGCACATTCATAAATCTTTTTCCATTCTTCTCTCTTTCCCACACTCCCTGGCCTCTGCTAACCACGATTTTACTTTTAACTCCTATGAGATCAACAGTTTTTACATTGCACATATAAGTGAGATTGTGTCTGTCTGTATCTAGCTTATTTCACCTAACATAATGATCTCCATTTTCATCAGTGTTGCTGCAAATAACAAGATTTTATTCTTTGTTATAGCTGAATAATATTCCATTGTGTATATGTTCACATTTTCTTTATCTATTCATCTGTTAATAAACTCTTTTTTTTTTTTTTTTTAATGTGGGTACCAGGAGTCGACCTCAGGACCTCGCACTTGCCAGCAAGCGCTTGTGCTACTGAGTGATATCACCGGCCCTTTTTTAATATGTGGGTACCAGGAGTTGAACTCAGAACCTTGCGCTTGCCAGGCAGGCGCTTATGCCACTGAACTATCTCACCGGCCCTGTTCATAAACTCTTGAGTTAATTTCCAATGCTTTACTATTGTGAATAGTGCTGCAGTGAACATGGGAGTACAGGTGTCTCTTTGACATATATTTTTTTTTTTGTGGGTACCTGGGGGTCGACCTCAGGACCTCACGCGCCAACAGGCACCCGTGCCGCTGAGCGATATCACCGGCCCTTTTTCGTATGTGGGTTCCGGGAGTTGAACTCGGGCCCTCGCGCTTGCAAGGCAGGCGCTTACGCCGCTGAGCCATCTCACCAGCCCTCTTTGACATATTGATTTCATTTCCTTTGTATATGTACTCAGATATGGGATTGTTGAACCATATGGTAGAGTTCTATTTTTAATTTTTTTGATGAACCTTTCTACTATTTTCTATAAGTATTCTAATTTACATTCCCATCAACTGTATACAAGGGTTCCCTTTTGTCTACATTCTTGCTAGCACCTGCTATCTTTAGTCGTTTAGCCATTCTTACTAGAGTGAGGACATATCTCATTGTGGCTTTAATTTATATTTAGCATTTTTAATAATTTTGGAACACAGATTGATTACACACTTATGTCTGTGGGATGAAAACAGTACACAATAATAACTAGCCTTTGTGTGTTATAACACTGTGAAACAAAATATACAATTCTTTTAAGGCTCAAGTCTTAATAATATATGATGCCTTAAAATACAAGTGGCTTTATTTGTTATCCTATAAATAGATGAATCTGTGACTAGCAGAATTAAATGTAAGATATCAATGAGTTTGTGAACATGCGGAGAAAGGAGAAGTGTGGCTTTAAACGTTCAAGTATTTTACATACTGTGTGTGCTGAAATGTGGCTAAAATCCACGTCTAATGCATATCTTGGAAAGGGTGAGTCTCCTAAATCAAGACAGAGCCTGCCTGCCAAGTGCTGGCTGTTACGCGGATCACCACAGTGTCACAGCCTCTAGGGTACACTCCAGGAAGGAAGATCAGTATCAAATGTTTATGTCATCTGTAAAGCTAAATTAAGCAAAGACTATTGACAACGTGTAATAAAAGGAAAAATACGAAGATTTTGATCTGACTTCTTGTTTGGAATGTGAGTGGAATTTTCTAGGAGACCGACTCTTTTCAACATTACTCATATATCTGGTTTGTTCCTCTCTTCAATGAAAACTCCAGAAAAAGAATTATATATACCAGTTTTAAAGTGTTGCAATTATAGTAACTGTTTTTAAGTCCAAAGATATGACATAGTAAGCAGTCATTGACTAAACATAACCTACTTTGAGGTGTGAGAGCACACTGAAATGTTTTATTGCGGTTTATAATAGAATCTTAAAGGAAAATTTCAAAACCATGCACATTAAAGGACCTCGTTCCAACTCCTCAAAATTGTTCAGAGCAGTATTCAGAAGCCACGTGCGAAAACCACTTGAAATGTTCAATTCTGAAGGCTCGTTTAACTGTTTGTCTTCTCTTTGCAAAGTGATACACTGTTCCATGCCTCTGGCTGTTACTTCGTATTTATAGAATCCCATCAGCATACGTGGAACTTTACTGAAGACATAAGCGAAGATCAGTGTCAGACACTGTGAACTATTTTCCATTCTATTTATACAGTCTTAATAAACAGTACAGGGCCTGACTGTTGTAAAGCCAATAAAGTAGTAATGTAGCATGGAAATTCCTCTGAAGTTTCAGGTTCGGATAATCGTACTACTGGTGTTAACCAAATACTGTAGCTCCTTTGTAGGAAGCTTAGGAATAGAAACAACACTTTAAAAATATTTTGCCCCTCTTTGTGCCCAAGTGGCAAGTGTTATAATGCCAAACATTCTACCTTATTGCTCAATGAGGCATTTATGAAGACTACCAGCCATTCAAGAATTCTTTACCCTAAAACAGTGGTTCTCAGCACAGATGTCACAGATATTGACATGATTTCTGAGTAAGCAGTAAAAGGGGTTTCATTTCTAGCTGAACTCATCAGCAGTTGTACACCATGATAAATGTTATCATGGGAATGTACTGTATTTTTGAAAATCCTAGTAATGAAAAATCTGAAGAGAATTACTCATCTTAGATGTTCTTTTTCCCTTTAGTAGTTTTTCCAATTAGAAAGTGTCATATGCATAGTTTACTGGAATTTCGAAGTGAGACATCAAGAAAGACTTCATAGATAAAGTAAACATTAATCAGGACTTAAAAATAGAGTTCTGATAGGTACTTAAGATAAGCAGGAAGTTATTCTAACATTATGAGCAAAAACTGGGTTGTGCAAAACATTTTTCAGGTAGAATGTTTGGTTTGCATTTGGTAGAGGTCTTGTGCCAGAAAATAGTAAAAGATACCTTATGAAAATAATTTGAAGGCAGATTTCTTAAGGAGATTAATATTCATTGGTTACCTATTTATTTTCCTGCAGTTCATTTAATACCATTACCCTTTAGTATGAACCAATTCTAAAATTATATTATTCAATTAGCAATGAATTATACATCTATTTAATAACCAATATGAAAACAAAGCTTAAGATAAAATATTTAGAAAGTAAATTTTTCTCTCTTTTTTTTTTTACCACTCTATGTAGAGAAACCATGTGCCTTGTTTTGCTCTCCTGTTGGAAAAGAACAGCCCGTTCTTCTATCAGAAAAAGTAATGGATGGGACTTCTTGTGGATATCAGGGATTAGATATATGTGCAAATGGCAGATGTCAGGTAAGACAAGGTAAGAGTTTTCCACAAGGAAAACTCTGTATGTTGAGGGAGGATGTGGGACTATTCCAAAGCTTCATAGCATGGTGGAATGCCTTGGACTAAGATTCAGAAGATGTGGATATACTCTTAATTGTAATCTTGAGCAAGTTTTACCTACTCGGAAACTTCGTTTCTTCATCCATATAATGTAAGGATTGCACTAGGCAATCCATGAAGTCCACTACTAACGCAAAGAATCTGAGATTTTGACTGTTAAATGTGCACATTACAGGTCTAAAATTGGACCATTTTATGTCAAAGCATTCCTGACCAACGATTCAAGCACTCCACTTCTCCACTTTCTATGTCTAAGGCTGAGTCGAGACAGAAACCTAAGTGTCAGCCTTATTAAGCACATTTAGTTAATTATCAACGTACTTGAATCAACTAATTTTTAAATGTATGTTTGACTTTCTCACAACACTTAACATTTTCTTTTCTTTCCTCTTCCTTCTAAAAATAATTTCTATTTACACGCATATGCATTCTTCATCTACCTGTAGAATTTCTGTTAAAGTGAGTATGAAGAGCATGGTGGAAATACAAAAGGTTAGAGCTTAGGGTTTCCTGGTCATAGCTCTACCACTCTCAGGTTGGCTTCCCCTGAAAGATGAAGAAGTTTAATCTGAGTGTTTTCATGATGAGCATGTGTGTGAGGAGTGGAAAGGGTCAGGATTGGGCAGAAGGAGAAACACTGACTCTGTGGGGAGCTCTTCCACTGGGATGGCTCTTCAGTGTTCCCACCAGGGAGGGTGAGAAGACCATCTTTTTAGCCTCTGCATCAACTCAGGTTTGGATCCAAGGAGCCCCAGCAAGGGGATATGACCTTGGGAAGAGCAAATTCCTTTATGCTAGGTGATTTCTTATAAACTTCACAGGAATGGAAGAAACATAAATCCTTTAATAATGGAAGAAGTAACTGTGTGACGTAGCAGTGAACCCATAACAATGATTAGTAAACTGTGAATTTGGGGCAAAGCACATGTAATATATATGTATGCATTCACTAACCTTTAAAATGAAGTTCTTAGACCAATGCTCAGTAGTTTGTTGCCATACATTCTTTCCAAGAATTGAAAGAAAACTTTTTCCTTAGAAAAATGCATAACTGAATATACAGACATCACAATTTGAAAAAAATTATAAGGAATGGGTGAATCAATCTATGATCCAATAAATGTGTATGGACTTCTAGGTAAGAAGTTGGGAAATCATGCAATATAAATGCTTTTGCAGCTTTACAAGTCTGTATTTTGCTACCATGCTGTAAAATCTAATGCTTTGAATCATGTAATGCCATTAGCATAAGAGTTTTATGTTTACAAATAATTTCCTTTATTACTTAACAGAATACAGTAGTAACCTGAAATGTAGTTTATCTTCTACCTGTAAAAAAATCATCGTACATAATTGACATATATATTTGGTTTTCAGAACTATATGTTGTGCAAATAAAGCTTTTACTTTCATTTCACCATTATATGTAAATCTGTCAGATTAGTATACATCTTAAATGAATTTATTTTTCTGAAATTATTTCCTAACTGTATATGTCAAATATAATAGACTGAACTGATATGCTTTTTACTTAAAGGTGTTGTCTAAGCGAGATCTTTTACAATCCCTGGCTATACATTAAAATTATAACAACAAAAATTCTGCACAAATACTGTGTGAATCTGGTGATCGTACTTAAATTAGACTTCTCTGAAATGCATTCTAACTTTTTAATTAAAATTCTTCGTTCAGTCTTTTGGTATAATTAAGAACATGCCTTTTGTTCCGACAGCAATCTGTAAACTGGGAATTAAGAGTATTTTGTTTTATCACAAAATGTACAGCACCAAAGCTGAGTGTAGAATTCTAAACTTAGTGAATGAAGGGCATTGCAAACAGCTTTCTGTAAAGTTTCTGTGACTAAAAGAATAAGGAAGGTTCGAGCCTGTGTCGTCGTGTTAGCTGACCCTCCAGCATGCCGTTGGTACTGGGACCTGCCGCCACTGAGATGGCCTTGCTTTTTCAGAGTAGTTTATTCTCTGTTCTTGGATTTATGTGAGCATATTTTGATAAAGGTGAACACTTAAGAGTACCCATTATGGGCCGGTGAGATGGCTCAGCAGCGTAAGCGCCTGCCTGGCAAGCGCGAGGGCCCGAGTTCAACTCCGGAAGCCACATATGAAAAAAGGGCCGGTGATATTGCTCAGCCGCATGGGCGCCTGCTGGCAAGCGAGGTCCGGAGGTCGACCCCCGGTACCCACAAAAAAAAAAAAAAAAAAAAAGAGTACCCATTATACAATCTATAACTTTCATTTTAAAAGTATGTGCTTCTTGAATATAGTATAGATGTGTATTTCTGACTTTTTATTTAGGTTTGTAGAGTTTGTAACATCTTAGCTACAAGTGTAGAAAAATACTGAGAAACTGCTAAGTACCATTCAGTCATTTAACTACTATTCATTGTTTTCAATTAGGGATAGAGCAATATAGACAGTTTTAATTCTTGGAATCACTTTAAGAACTACCCTAAGTTTTTTCCTCATCTACACAGTAAGGACACATTTATTCTTAAGTAGGACTCCCAAGGTTTTTTCATGATTCCTGCTTAGTGTCCTCGTCAGTGTGTTTTGAGCATGTCCAGTGGTGACTGCCTCTGCATGAGGAACCTTTGTCTCTGCCTGAGGAAGCTTTGACTGGCCAATCAGAGCTCTCCATTGATGCACAACTTGGTATCCCTCGGCACTGATGGGCACTCTGACCCAAGGAATATTGTAGTACGCAGTTTTCATCTGAATTTTGCTGTCTCAAGATACTTGTCCTGTAGCCGCACTTTTTAATCTGATTGCTTCCCCACACCCCAGCACCACCAACACCAATCACAGCCAAGAACTTTGTTTTACTTTGTGTTTTACTTAATATTTTATTCTTTATAAAATAATGAGAACTTGCCTTAAATGAACTATCATCAGTTTATCTTCCAAGTCGGTTTTGAGTAGGAGGAATTGTGCAAGCCTACCATTTATTTTTGGACAGTACTCACATGCTGAATTCTGAATTTTGAGTATGCACAACATGAAAAAATAGGGATATGCTTTCTGAGCATCAGTGGAGGATTAAGATTATTCACTAGAAAAGAATCAATTGATTCGATCTCAGAAGATTCCTATTGACAGAATTCATCTGAGAGAATATAAAAATTAATTCCCAGCTATTCATATTTTCTTATATCAGATATGTGAGATAGTATTACATTTATATGTTGCGAGCCAAAGAAGATGGGGATAAAAGTTTATCTGTGAACTACAGTGAAAAGAAATATTTCTTTTTAGTTTTCCGTAAGTCTAATATTTAATATCTATAATTTGTTTTATAATTACTTTAGAAATGAAGTCATCGACAAAGTATCTCTGTTCCATGTTGAGTAGAATTAATTAGATAAATCATGTTATGTGTAGTAGAAATGTGATTTATTTGTGGATTCTTACAAATTTCATTTTTGTCAATATTTTCTTCCAAATTACTTTAGGATATTATTTAATATTTAGTATAAGAGGGGCCGGTGAGATGGCTCAGCGGCGTAAGCGCCTGCCTTGCAAGCGCGAAGGCCCGAGTTCGACTCCCGGAACCCACATACGAAAAAGGGGCCGGTGATATCGCTCAGCGGCATGGGCGCCTGTTGGCGCACGAGGTCCTGAGGTCGTCCCCCCGGTACCCACAAAAAAAAAAAAAAAATATTTAGTATAAGAAAAATACTCTCGGGCTGAGGATATAGCTCAGCGGCACAAGCACCTGCCTGGCAAGCAGAAGGTCCTGAATTCAATTCCTGGTACCAAAAAAAGAAAAATACTCTCACACTGTCCTGCAATTTTGTCATTTTACAGTTTATATTGTTTGGCATGAGCTTGCTTTATTAGTCTGCACCAGAGAATATGCCATTTTACTAGTTTTCCTATGAAATATGTTTATAGAAACTAGGTATATCCTAAATTTTTTGCTTAAAAAATGCAGAGAAACCATTTAACTTAGGATGTACTCTCTTTCTTTTCTTCCAGAAAGTTGGTTGTGATGGTTTACTAGGGTCTCTTGCAAGGGAAGATCACTGTGGGGTTTGCAATGGCAATGGAAAATCATGCAAAATCATCAAAGGGGATTTTAATCACACCAGGGGAGCAGGTAATCGCTCTTTATTTCTCATAATTAATAGCCACTATAGTCTTTGGGGACAGAAACTACGTTGAACTTGACTTCGAAATCAGAGCTATGATTCTACTGAAGATATCTGTAATGGGTATTGAATGATTTTTTTCTGATGACATACAGTATATGGGATCCAAGCCATAAGTTTGAACAAGCTCGTTTCCCAGTAATGAAAACATGAAGTCATCTGTTGTGCGTTTAGTAAGTAAGAACAGCAAGGGTTATCAGGTTTCTAAAGACTTTATTCTCCAATGCAAAGCATATCTAGCAGAAAATAATTATTTGTAACAGCCTGGAGCAACCACTGAGAATATCAGTCTTTAGGTTTTCAGCTTTCCATTCTCCTTTTTAAAAATTTCTTAAGGTTTTTACTGAATTTCAAGGGAATAAACATATTGGGAAATACAGAGAGGGGAGGCTCAGATGATGTGAGGAAATTTCCAAACACATTACTAGCAGAGATTTCATTCTCTCTTTGTTTGTTCCCTGATCTATAAATACTAACAATCAGGGGCATGAGAATGAAATAACTGTGAATGATCTATGTATGTGAATATGAAGAGATTCGCAAAATGTTATAGGGTCTACACTGAAATACAGTAGCTCACAAATATGTTTTATATGACAACAATGCTTCTTGTGTTTCCATTAGTTTACCTGAATATGTATCTATTGACCCGTCATTTATGATTCATCATTATCATTAGTATGCTCATACCACACACAACATTTTTCCCATTTTAATTTTTTCTTGTTTAAAAAGAACATTAAACTGAAAACAAAGTTTTTGTAAATAAGGAGGGGAAGAGGGGCTAAAAGGAGAGTAGAGGAATAGGAAAAAAAAGAATCAAGTTACATCATGTACAGGTACAAATTCCCTACAACGAATGTGATCATTGTGTATACCTAAAATGTACCAATAAACTTAATTAATTAAAAACCCCTAAAAGATCAAATAAATAAATAAATAAAAATAACATCCAAAATCCAAGACTAAAATAAGTGTTAGTTCTATCACAAAGAACAAGACCTTTATGTTTGAATAAAAAGGAAAACTGAGTTCATTCTAGATAAGAGTTCTTCAGAAAAGAAATTCAAATATAGCCTGAAGGTTGAAGGTAACATTTTGGTTAGACCCAAGGAAAATAAAAGATAGGCAAGCCTGAAAAACTTGGCGACTAAAAATAACTAAGGCCCAGGATAAATTGAAGATAAAAATCTCAATCTTTGAGACTATGAAAAAGGTGGTAAGTCCCACGTGTCAAAATCTGGTAGCACACATTTTAAAAGGATGGGCTTAGCTGAAACACTCTCAGATGTTTAACTAAGAAATTTAATTTTAACAAACTGTTCCTTCTGAGTGTGATGAAAGAAGTTTTTACAGTGCAGACCCCAAATAAAATCTGAAAGGCTGAAAAAGTGTATAGGTACAAGAATTTTTGAGAGAAATTCTTCCATAGTTAATGTGCATGGAAATACCTCACTAATAGATACTGAGATACCTTAAATACTAACTTCTTTATTTAATTGTAATAACGCTTTGTTATTCTACTGTGCATAAAGAACAGGAATACCATTAAAAATTCAGCGATGTTTTTTATTCCTACTGCATTTATGTGGATACTTTTCCACCTCAGTTATTTATTTCAACCCCCTTTGATATTATCCCTTATTAATATCCTATTTTGTTTGCTCACTGTAGGTAAATTATATTAGCAACATTTGTTATTTGGAAAATATCTGAGGTATGTAAGATATTAAGAACATCAGAGCTGATAATGTGACTTTCTTCCTCACAACTCTGAAAGTTTCATGTTGGTCATAGGGAGGAAAGCAGAATTCATAAATTGGACCATAAGATCCTACATGGTGTTCTCCCAGTGTATCTTTCCAACTTCATTTCACACCAAGTTCCTGTTCATTAAGTTTCGGTCACCAGATCTCTTACAGTTGCTCAGATTGTCCCTGTTCCCTCAGCATCTCATACTGGCAAATGTTCTGCCTCTTTCCTTTTAGCCTTGCTGGGTGAATTCCTGGACAGCATACAATACAAATGTTAGTTCTGTAGTGAACTGATCTCTGAATAAGCTCCGTCTCCTATACTTCTGACATCTTTAGAGATGCTTATCTGCTTATACCCATAAGGTGTAGCTCTGAACACACTTGTAATTTTACATTTAATTGTATTGTACTGACTACTAGATTTTTTGCTGAATTTTAACACAATGAGAAAAAATATGGCTATTTTGCTCATGCCATATTCTCAGTTGCCAGCATAAGGTGATCCATTAAAATCTTTTAATTTAATTAATAACAAAACATTACTCAGAACTTTAAATTAAAAAAAAAAAGAACTGTGTCCTTAATTCTAACATGGGCTTCATCTATTTGTGACTTTAGGAATGTTGTATTCATTTCTGTTGAGAATATTTTATCCCTATAGTTTATGGACCTCCTAGAATTTTTGAAGGATAGGCAGGCTTTTTTGATCCAGTTGGCCATGCACACTGTATATGTTACATGAGTATCACACGTACAGACACATGTGGGTACTTTCAGTCCCTGTGCTCTATTTAAAGATTGCTAAATCATTTTTGTTGGAGCTAGGAAATAAACTTAAGAGCTATTTCTTTTTCCCTAGTACATTTACTGTGTCTTTCATTGTAACTTTCCTAACCAAGCAATGATTTCTTAAAGAAAAGGAAATCATGTATTTGGCCACATAATTATCAGTATACACTAAGACACTGTGCATAAAATGTGTTATTTTTAGTGTAAGAAAAGGAAGACTCTGTCCTGTATTAGAAGGATGAGGTCATAGAGATTTTATTTGCTTGGTTGGTTGTCACAGTCTCATCTATTCTATTTTATGAAATGGTGGCAGTAGGTTGTAGTAGCAAGTAATAGAATTCGACAGAGATTTTACTTCAAAGCTTGTGTACTGTGTTGAAATGCATATTTTTTTTCTTCACCTTTAAATGAGAAATATAATATAGGTTGAGCAGCCCTTATCCCATTGCTTAACACCAAAAGCGCTTCAGATTTCAAAGTTTTTGAGTTTTGGAATATTTGCATAGACTTTACCAATTGAGTATTCCTAATTCAAAAAATCTAAATCTGAAATGTTCCCAAATCTGAAATTTTATGAACATGACACTCATAAAGTTTTCCTTTTTGGGGAGCATTTCAAATTAGGGATACTCAACTTTATCTACCTTGAATGTTAACATTATGGTTAAATGTAGCAACATATGTAGAGTAACTAGAATAGGAACTAGGATATGCAGTTGGTGAAAATATATGTTATTACTTCATAACTACTAGATGAAGATAATTACTATTTGCATTTTAAGATAGCTGATAAAGAGTGAAATTTCTGGTTATAATGTAGGATATTTCTCTATGCAAAACTATCTGATATAAGAACCAAATTTATGATACTGACATCATTGGCTTATACATTGCAACTACTTTTTTGGCAGTACTGGATACTGAACCCAGGTCCTTCACACTGAGCTATATATCTTTTTCAACTTTTATTTTGAGACAAAGTGGCACTGAGTCTTTAGGTTGCTCAGGCTGGGCTCAAATTTGAGATCCTCCTGCCTCAACCTCTCAGAGCACTGGGATTATAGATGTTCTGAATTCTAAGCTATGCAATACCAACTTTTGCATTCACCTTTTCAAAAACATACTTTCTCAATTGGGCCAAATAGTTTACTGAAAAATATTTAGACATTCATTGGCCGCTGTCTTCACATGTCTTTAGTATTTTTCTTCCCTCTCTTCTTTAAAATTAGCCTAACTTACCAGTCCTATAACCCATTCCAATTGAATAATAAAGAATTGCTCTATATATAACTTTACACTTAAATGTAATTATTGCTCTAATGTATAGTATACTTCTGAGTTTACGACTAAATTCAAACAGGAATTCACACATACTACTTCTGTTCTAACTACTGTTTTTTCTTAACATCCTGAAATTTAGTATCTTCTTCAAACACATTACTGAATATGCTTGCCCACAGATTAGTAGTTAACCCTGCTTGTGATATCCTGTGAACTGTCCATTGCTTTTCTCTTTGGTGTCTCTACAGCTTTTGACAGTTTACAACTGCTGTTTTTAAGGTAGCTCATCCATGTGATTTCCCTGCACAAAAAGAGGCCAGATTTGTATTGTTATTTATCTGAGTCCTCTTTGTTAAAAAAAAAAAAAAAAGTGACAGTCACCGAGGTCAAGACCTTGACTTCTCTTTTCACTCAATTTTCTCCCTGGCACTTAAATCCATGACTTACACACTGCTTCTGCAGTGACATCATACAAAGATGTATCAATCACCTGACCTCTCTCCAGAGTTCCAGATGTTCCAGAGCTCGGGCTCGATGTGTTTTACTAGCATATTGCACCATTTTGTTAAATGCAGAGTGTGAAGCCAAGACAATTTATCTTTAATTCCCATGTTTCTGTGAGTGATGGCTCCATTCTCACATAAGTAATACTGAACCATTGTGTTCAATGTTTCTTTTGCGCCTTTTTCTCAGTTACGCAGTTCAGAATTTTGGTTTCTTCACAGTGTCTTCTGGATTTTCTGCCTTAGCCTCTCATCCCAGCATTCAACATTACCTTCCTGACATTGACATCCAGAGCTGTACCTCTGTTAATATCACATATTGCCCTTAGACCTCAAAATGAGAATCTAATTACCAAAGTCCTTATCAAATTCAGTAGCTCTGAATTAACCAATTTATTTAAACACCAGTAGAACCACCCTTTTGCATGCTGTCATTCCACAGAATTATTCAAGGGCTACTATCACCATTTATCCCATATTCTTCTTTACTCACAATGAGTTTATCCTTTTTCTATATCTTACTTTGTACATTCTACAAAGACCATTCATCTATTTACTTCTTTGTGAAACTTTTCTCAATTGGTATGGATGGTTCTCTCCTCTGAATCACAAAATTCTATCTTAGTAATTAACAAGAGTACAGAATCTTTGAGTAGTATGCGACCAGAAAAGAGGGGAGACAGCTTTAAAAACTTGGTGTATATTCTTTGTAGGAATTTAACTGTATTGTTTTATGTTATCTTTTAATGTAATTTTGCAGTTTTATTTAACTATATTGATTTTAGATATGTATGACTTGTCTTTCCAAATTAATTATAAACTTATTGAGGCAGAGACCATCTTACCTTACTTAATACAAATAGCCACCAACAATGTTTCTATTTTCATTGTTGCCTATCTTGTTCATGTAGTGTGTAACTCAGTGATTAATTAAACACTTGATGACTAATTAAATGGGTGACTTGATGATTAATTAAATTGGATACATTCTTGATTCTTGAATGGAAATTATGATTCTAAATTCCCATGCCTTTATTTCCAGCCACTGCCACCAGGTGGGGTATATGCAGTCTTTAGGTATATGACAAATAGTTAAACATTTTCAGGAATTTGAGTAATTAGTAAATGAGAACCAACTCTAGAATTAGTTCTTGTGATTTTTTAAAAACTTTAAATCAGACTTTTATCAGATGTGTGGCTATACAGAGAAACACTAAGAAGCATATTAAGTTATTTAATATAATTGTAAAACATAATCATTCAGCTAAAAGTAGACACCTGCTCTCTGTATCTCTCTTCCGCACTAAATGAAATCTTTATCCTTTCTTTTTCTGCATATTCTCTCATCTTATTCCACTTTATCTTATGATCTTATTTTACTTCAAGCATTATGTCCCTAACCTGTACTGGAAAATCTTTCCTGAGAAACACCTGATGTTTTCTTGCATCTTGTCTAATGCTTGGAAAAGACACCCCAGATTACTATGTGCAACGTCACACTTACTTGTCTCCAGCTCCAATTTCAAAATCTTTTGCTAATCTCCTCTAGAGAATGCTTAGATTCTCTTGTCCTACATTAAACTTCTCCAGAGACTGGTCCAGGCCAGCTGTATTCTCCCCAGCTGTTTCATTCTCTGCACTTTCTGGCTTAGAGGAGTTCCCAAAGCAAAATCTGAGGTTATTTGCTGTAGCCCACAATCTACTGTGTTTCTAATCAGGCTAGCCCATTGGGCTCTTCCTCTCCTCACAGTTCTTAAAGTGAATAGAGCTTTTCTACATAAAATACACTTTCCCACCCGTCTTCAGTAGAACTCAGCATGTTTCTAAGAATCTTCTTTGCTTGAAATCATGACAGGCTTTATTTATACATAACGACTCTTTTTTCCACAGGTATAGAAATATAGCAATAATGAAATGCAAAAGGTGAGGGAAGCAAGTCAATTAAGAAAAGAGATTTTTATAAGAACTATGGATTTATTTCATCTTTCATTGACTCTTACAGGCTACGTAGAAGTGCTGGTGATACCTACTGGAGCAAGAAGAATCAAAGTTGTGGAGGAAAAGCCTGCACATAGCTATTTAGGTAACCCGCGTTACAGACACAGAGACGAGCCAAGTACGAGCCCACCTTCTTGCCCTGAGAGTTCTGTGATGACAAGGAAGTCAGTTATTCTAGTTATTCCTGTTATTCTAGTTTCATGTTTGGACTTCCCGGGAAGCACTTCTTGTCATAACAAGAAAGAATTTCTTTCCTTCTCTCCCAGGGACTTCCCAGGAGCAAAAGCAATCTGTTTGTCTATATGTTTTGGGGAAATATAAATTGCTTCCACATGTTAGCCTATGATAAATGAAAAAACCCTCATTGAACAATTTTGGTATGTTTTATTCTAAATATATATTCCGTTACTACATTTACTTCATATCTATACACATATGTGCACAAATATGTATACATTTTTATTGCATGTGTAAATGCATATATGTTTATTTTTACAATGATTATTTTAGCATTAAGAAATCTTATGTTTTAAAAAATATTCTACATAGTTAAGGGACCTAATCTTGTAATGTTAAAGGAGTTTCTGTCTTGCTTCATTTCAAGAAAATTCACCTATGGAGAAAGTATTTTTAAAATTTTTAGTATTGCTGGTAGAAAAGATGTATTGGCTATTTAATACTTTAAGTCAGTTAATACTTTTAAAATATATTGAGAAAATATTAAGTATTAAAAGTATACTAGCTTATGTATTATTTCAAACTAAGTCATGAACTTTGTAGTCATGACAGCCATACATATAGAGACCAAATATTATCATGTTAAGCCAGGGAATAACTATTCTTCAAGATTTTAAATATTTTATTCATATCATCATCTGACTTTGGGTTTTTTTTTTTTTTTGTGGGGGGGCTTGGTCTTTTTGAGACAGTTTCACTTTGTAGCCCAGCTGGCTTTGAACTCACAGCAATCCTCCTGCCTTAGCCTTCCAAGTGCAAGATTATAGGTGTGGGCCAAATTTCCTTTTTTTTACAAGCACTCGAAATATTTTTTCTTTAGAAAAATCATGCCCTTCTTATTCTTCCTCAAATGAGCAATAAATGTCCCAATGGAGAAACCCTTTATACATGGAAAACAATCTATCTTACATAATTGTTTCTACTCTGTAATGTCAAAAATAATTCACACTTGGTTAAAATATTTTTATGACAATATGCTTTCTAGTTGAAGAAAAGAGCAAAAGAAATTCTTTTTATCTATGATATATTTATTAGTTTCCTATTACCAATATATAAATTACCAATTTCCTATTACCAATATATAAAAACCTATAATGATTTTAAGTGCTTTTTCAGTGCAATTAGATCATCTCAGATATCCAAATTCAAATTAAAATAATAACACCCAGTGTTTGAAGACATTGGATATTAGATGATGTCAATAGATTTATTTTATAACAGATAATTGACTTTTTATTTTGGTATGTTTTCTTTTTTTCCAAGCTAGAAATACACATTTTTGAAATGGAATTTCCCTAATTCCATAAAATTTTAGATCGTGTTATGAGTTTTAGTAACCTGACCCATGTGGGTGAATGAATCAGCAAGTTGTACAAATGTTATAGCTCTGTGGTACCTCCAGTTCCTTATTTCTCAGTCTCCTCAGTCAATAAAGTTTTGTTTTCCATCTCACTGTATAGATACTGCCCTTTTCAAGGTCAGAAAATGCTTTCCCTTGTGATGAATGCAGTATTCACATGCTACTTGACTGTAAAAGCATTTAAATCTGTTGACGTCCCCTTATTTCATTAAATAATTCTTCTGGCTGCTGTGACAGTGTGTAGCCCCTTTCCATCACTGGATGGTCTCCTTTCTTGAGCCCTCAATCTCGCCAAGATCTACAGATGCTCCCATGTGGTAAAGTGCGGACCTGAAGCCTCCTCTTTTTTTCTGCTATACTCTGTCCCTGGGAAACTCATTTAATTCTACTATCTTATACGTTCATTTGATGTCAATTATCAAATGTCTCGTAGGTATTTCAGAAATAATGAGCCCAAAGTAAAAAGTCCAACTCAAAAATGTGATTTCCATGCCATGCTGAACTTGCTCTTCCCTTAATTTTCTCCACCATGGTGAATGTCACTGTGTCAGTGTCAGGCAAACTTCGTAACAATTATCACAAGCTTGGCTATTTAAAGCATTTGAGATCAATGTGTTCCTCATAGCTCTGGAGGCCAGAGAGCCACGGTCTGTTTCACGAACCCTCAAACAGAAGTTTCTTCAGAGCTGCACCATCCTTGGAGACTCCCGGGAGCATTTATTCCTTGTTTCCTAAAGCTTCTGGTGGCTACCAGTATTTCTTCCTGCTCACATCACTTCAATATTGGCTGCCATGGTGGTGTTGCCTTTTCTTCTGTGTTCAAATCAGCCTCACTGTCCTTCTTATAAAGACACATACGATTACATTAGAAGCCTCTTGGATAATCCAGGAAAATCTTCCTACATCAAGATCTTTAATATCTGCGAAGTTTTCTTTAAAATAGGTAACCATCTTCATGTGTTCACGCTGCTATAGTAAAATGCGGTAGACTAGATAATTTATAACTTACCATGCGAGAGGCTGGAATGTCCAAGATAAAGGCGCTGACAGATGGAGAGCAGTGAGGGCGCATTGCCAGATTCAGAGATGGCACTTTTTGCTGTGTCCACACATGGAGGAAGGAGCTATCTTTTGCATTAATAGGTTCTGGGATTGAGACCATGGATGTTTTCCCCTCAATAAAGTTTTTATTTGGGCAAAATATATATCATATAAAATTGGACATCTAAACTTTTTAAAGTATAAAGTGCAGTGAGTTCAGTGCCATTAAATGCATTCATATCGCAATAACATATTTTTTTGTAAAATTATAAAAGTCCATCCTTGTAAGGGCTGAATATTCAAACCAATCTTAAAAAAGAATAATGTAGGATTCACATTTGCTAATTTCAGAACTTACTACCAAGTTAAAGTAATCACAACAGCATGGCCTAAAAACAGACATACAGACCAATGAAATAGAATAGAAAGCCCAGAAACAGACCCTTGAATCTATAATTATTTTAACATGGATATCTAGACCATGCAGTTAAAGGACAGTTTTTTAAGTGAAATGGTGCTAGGAAAATTGAACGTCCACACACTCTGAAATAAACACAATACACAAAAATACTCTCAGGTCCAGGGCTTTTCTTTGATTTTTTATTACTTATTAAATTCCCTTACTAGTTATAGGTTTATTTAGGATTTCTAATTTTGTAATTCGTCTTGGTATGTTTTGTATTTCTGGGAATTGGTTCATTTTATTCAAGTTATCCAATTTGTTGTCATTTATTTGTTCTTGGTACTCTCTTATAATCCTTTTCTGTTTCTGTAGCATTCTTTGTAATATACCCACTTTCATTTCTTTCATTTTTTATTATTTTTTTTTGTGGGTACCGGGGGTCGAACTCAGGACCTCACGTGCCAGCAGGCGCCCGTGCCGCTGAGCTATCTCACCGGCCCTTTTTTCCTTTGTATGTGGGTACCAGGAGTCAAACTCAGGACCTCGCGCTTGCCAGGCAGGTGCTTATGCCGCTGAGCTATCTCACCGGCCCCCACTTTCATTTCTGATTTTAGTAAATTCAATGTTCTCTCCTCTCTCTCTCTTTAAATGCAGCTAAAGGTCTGTCAATTTTATTGATATTCATTGATCTCTGCTGTAATCTTAATTATTTCCTCCCATCTGATAATTTGGGGTTCAGTTTATTCTTTTATTAATCTCTAAATTGTAAAGTTTGTTAATTTTTTTAGTGTGTTTAAAGGTGTATATTTTCCCCTTAACACTATTTATGTGTCCCATAAGCTTCAATATGTTGAGTTTTCTAATTCATTTGTCTTGAGATACTCTCTAATTTCTCTTGTTTTTTTGTTTGATACATTAGTTGTTTGAGAATGTGGTGTTTAATATCCACAGATTTGTGAATTTTCCAATTTTCCTTCTATTACTGTTTTCTGACTTCATCCCATTGTGCTAAGAGAAGATATTTTGTATTATATGTGTCTTTTATGAACGTCAACCTCTTTCATAGAATCATTATTCAGCCTAGCGTTAGCCCTAATTTCCATCCCGTTATTTATGCCAAAGGTGAGAGTCCTCCTTAATCCCTTACTTTCTTTACCACCCTGGTGCAGTACATGGGCAAATCATGGCAGGTAATTAAAGTGGCCTCTTTCCTTCTCTATACATTGTAGCCTCCAACTAACCCACTCCTTATTATGCGATTGTGCTTTATTTCCTTCCTAGCACTCATTACTCACTGAATTTCTTTATTTTTTTATGGCTTGCTATCACACCTGTATAAGGCTGGTTGAGGACAGTATATCACACATATCCATTAAATAAATTCTCACAACACCTCTGTGAAGTAGGCACTACTAATTTCCCAATTTTTAAAATCAGAGAATAAAGGAACAGAAAGTTTATGTTTCTTACCCAAGGTCGCACATCTAAAAAGCTGTGATCCTTGATTTGAACCCGAGGCCTTTGCAATAGCGTCTGTGTTCTCCTGTACTGAGCCATGCTGCCGCTTTATTTTCTCCTTTTTAAAACCATTGACTTACGTGCAACACTTGTGATTTTTAAAGTACATGTCCCCTTTTGACACATTTTCCTTAAAATTCCCCCACATTATATTTCTTTCCCAATTTGAATTAATGTGATACATTTATTTATAGAATTAGTTTAGAGTATAAATCACAAAATGAGTGTTTTGCTCTCTGGTTACAACCTCCAGTTCTGCCAATGCTACCTTCTTTTCTTGTTATAGATCGCTACACCTAAATTCCTACTTTTTGTTGTTAAAAGACCTTTCAATTTAAAGTTTGAATTCCATTTCTATTTTGTTTTTAGTGTATGCTTGGAAAACAGAATGGTTATGTTATTTTGAGGAATTTGTTTCATACATGTAACATATCTTGACTACTTTTAAATCCCCTAGTGCACCTCTCTTTTAGCTTCCCCCTCCCACAAGAACCCCTTTGTTATCTCCAGGAGTCTGTATTTTTTTTTCAAAGTGCCTGCTTTAAATTATAGGTAGTTGTCTTTGTGCTTAGCTATAGGCCTAAGTTAGGAGGGTCTTTAATTTATATGAAGAAATAGCATCTATGTTCCTAAACAACATAAATGTTTCTCTAGACATTACACCAACATAGAAAATACTAATGTATTACTGTGTTTATTCAAGAGCCCATGAAGTTTCCTTATTTTTCGCTCAACTAGTGAAAATAATTATCCTGATGGATTAGCAGAAGAGTACAAGAATGGGGGCAAAGAGACAAGTTGCTTAAACCAATCAGGAGTATAGGAATGGGTAAAACCCAGTGGCTTCCAAAGACATTGAAAAAATTGAACTGATAGAATTTGTTGAAAACTGGACATAAGTGTTGATAGAGGATAAAGATTCAAAGGTGACTTCTAAGTCACTGGCAAGTACTAGTGCCATTTATGGATAGAGGACAAATGGATGAGTGGCAAGTTTAGATAGAAAAGGAATGAAACAGTGTTAAAATTCTAAATTTAAAGCTGAATGACCTAGAAAAAGGATACATAATTCATACTTCCTAAAGTTTCCTTTGGGTATTGAAAAGAAGTTGTTGGAAATTTTCTGAAATCGCTTTAGCAAAAAGGAATGAAAATAGAACCTTGGCAAATGGTCATTGTTAAATTAATTTGTCTACGTCAAGCTATATATGATTTCACAGGAGATGCTGAATTGCCTCCCCACTCCTTTTGGATTTGGATATTTTTATATGCAATTATTATCTGCTTTTCTGAAGATTGTGGCTTTATTATTTTGTTATCAAAAAGCATAAAATGGAGACATCGTATGTTATATCTTTACAAAATAATTATACCTATGATTTTTTTCCACAGTCCTAAAAGACATGTAGGCAAACTTACCTTCCCTGCAATTTTGCATAGAAGTCACTGTATACAAAACTCCTATTAAAAACAATTAAAATAGGCAAAATACAAAGAAAAACCTTAACATTTTATCTCATTTTAATCACTTTGGGATGCTATAACAAAGCACCTGAGTGACATAAAATGACTGACTTATTAACAACTGAAGTTTATTTCTCACAGTTTTGGAAGATGGAAGTCTGAAATCAGGGTGCAGGCATGGTCAGGGCTGGTGAAAGCCCTTTTTTGGATTGCAGAATACCAACTTCTAGCTGTGTCCTTACGTGGTGGAGACAGAGGAAGAAAGCTCTTCTGGGACGCTTATGAGAACACTAATCTCATTTATGAGGACTCTACCCTCATGAACTCATCTAATACCAGTTACCTCCCTATGACCCCACTTCCTAAAAGCATCACATTAAAAGGGGTAGAGTTTCAACATATGAATCTTGGAAGGACACAAGCATTCAATCCAAAACACCTCTGAAGTGGAAAGAAGTTAAGGAGCCCTCAGATGCCAAATGCAAAGTGGAAACAGGAAGCCAGAGTATTAGGCTGCGTCTGAAGCACCACTTTAGCCTTAATCCTGGTAACCCAGTTTAGATTTAGAGCAGAAAGGATTCTAGGGACAGAAGACAAAGCCTAAAGGCCTTTACCAAGTGAGAGCTCTAATAGAGACTGCGGAAGGAAGAAGAACTCTGAAGAACTACCTTTGTGCTCAGCGTGCTGGAGAGATAGAGGTGCATTTGTACTACAAAAGGAGAAAGGAAAGAAATGTGTCTATATTACTGTTACTATGAGGAGCAGATAGCAATTCAATTTTTTAGAGAATCTGTAATGTAAAACAACCCCACATATAGATTTACAGCAGAAATTTACCCTGTGAAGTCTCAAACCCTGAAGATAACATTTACTTTAAAACGATTACCAAGGTGACTAGCATACACAAATGCAAATCCTTTTTGAAAGAATACACCTTCAAATCAGAACTCAAAAAATGTCTATGAAAGTCAACAAGTGTAATTTAATTGTAATGAAAAGTTTCAGGAAACACAAAAAGAAACAGATACAGTGAGCAAAACAGCAAAATCAGATATATATGTGTCATGTACATAAAATATAAAAATATAGTTAATATTTAAACATATAAAAGATATTTTTAAAAATGAGGAATAATGTTGTAAAACTGAGTAAGCACATTTTTAAAGAACCAAAATTTCTAGGAGTGAAATTTAAATTATTGATACAAAACAAAATAGAAATAATAAAGAAAATATACAGCAAGCTGGAAAAAATATGATAGTATCAATATATAAAAATATATCCACAATTTTAACAAACACTGAAGGACCCAGAAACTTTAGTTAAATGACAAAAACTATTGAATTGAATTTTAAAAATAATCTGGATATATGGTCTTTAAAAGAGGCACATATGAAACATAGGATTCACAAATATTAAATATCAAAGAATGGGAAACTATTAGGAAAATACAAACCATAAAAAAATGTGTAGCCATGGTAATTCAGTCAAAACTCCCTTTAGAGCAAAAGAAATAATAGTTACTTGAGGTTTTAAAATAAAGTAACCTCAAAATAATTCAAATTTTCAGAAAGGTGTTGGAAGTGTAAAATTGGGTATATGAACTCAAAATTCATAAAGGAAAACTGTCAGAGTCTTATAATGAGAAAGTAGCTCCCAGATATGGAGTGAACTGACTTCCAACTATGGCGTCCAGTAATGAAGTGGGGAAGGGCTATCCTTAAACAAATGGCACTGGAAAAGCTATATATTTACTGTATATGGATAACAAACAAACAAAATGAACCTTGGCTGCTGCCTCACATCTTAACTCAAAATGGTTTAGACATATGTAGCATAAAGGTAAGACTCCAAAATTCTAAAAGAAAGTATAAGAGAAAACCACATGAACTTACAGAAACCTATGAGCTTGCACTGTCAGTTCAAAATTACTAAATCTAAAAAGAGAATATATTATATTTTATAAAAAATAAGTCATTTAAGGACACCATTAAGAAAATAAAGAGGAAATTCATAGTCTCAGAGAAAATATTGAAGCTTAAAAAACAAACTTGTGTCCAGAATATATAAAAATGTAGTTTTCTGAATATTCAGTAAATAAAATATTCTTAATTGAACACAGTACGATATTTGTATATATTGTCCACCCTAATAAAAATATCATTTTTAGTACATTTATAAACCTAATGCCCTGTTTTTCTGTTTTATAATACATGTTGGAAAGAGTGTTAATATTTTTACTTAGGTGTTTGAATAACAAAGTTTTCCTTGTGGGAAGGTTTTAAATCTCAATTTAGTTTCTTCATCATATATACTATATTATTATTTTATGTATACTATATTTTGGTTTGTATTTTTCTGATACAGTTTTCCATAATATTACATATAGATGTCATTCACACAGCTTTGATAATTGTTATCTTCAGGGAATTAATTCATTTTACTTCCTTTGTCAAATTTATTGGCTTAGGGCCGGTGAGATGGCTCAGCGGCATAAGTGCCTGCCCGGCAAGCACGAGGTCCTGAGTTCGACTCCCAGTATCCACAAAAAAAAATATTATTGGCTTAAAGTTGTTTGTAATATTTCCTTATTACATTATAACATCTATAAGAACAGTGTCCTCTAATTCCAGCTGCTTGGGAGTCTAAGGCAGGAGAATCTCAAGTTGGAGGCCAAACTGGTCAGTGGAAAGAAACTTCTCAAAAAAATTTTAAAAGGGTCCAAGGTTGGGCCAGTGAGATAGCTCAGTGTCATAAGCACCTGCCTGGCAAGCGCGAGGTCCTGAGTTCGACTCCCAGTACCCACATACGAAAAAAGGGCCGGTGATATCACTCAGCGGCACGGGCGCCTGCTGGCGTGTGAGGTCCTGAGTTCGACCCCTGATACTCACCAAAAAAAAAAAAAAGGGGGGGGTCTAAGGCTATAGCTTGGTAGAAGAATCTGCCTAGTATGTGTGAAGCCCTGTGTTCAATGCCCAGTACCAAAACAACCCCACAAAAACAAAACAAAACAAAACAAAACAATGTTCTGTCTCTTATTTCTGATATTGCTAATTTGTGTCTTTTTTTTTTTTTCTTATTCAGTCAAACTAAAGTTTTAGCACTTATTTGAGTTCTTTCTTTCTTTCCTTTTTTTTTGTGGGTACCAGGGGTCAAACTCAGGACCTCGCGCGCCAGCAGGTGCCCGTGCCGCTGAGTGATATCACCGGCCTTTTTTCGTATGTGGGTATCGGGAGTCGAACTCAGGACCTCACACTTGCCAGGCAGGCGCTTATGCCGCTGAGCTATCTCACCAGTCCATTATTTGAGTTCTTTAAATAACCAACTTTTGGTGTTTTTATTGATTTTATTGTTAATTTATTTTTTACTTCATCGACATCTGTCCTCCTTTATTTTCCTTCCTCTATTGCTTCAGTTTTAATTTGTTCTCTTTTTGCTAACATAGGCAGAAACTTAGATGATTAATTTGAGTTCTTTCTTCTTTGCTCATATGAAAATTTAGAGCTACAAAATTGCCTCTAAGCAATGCTTTAGTTACATTCCACGATGGAATTTTAGTTCAAACTATTTCCATATTACTACTTGGATTTCTACTTTGATCCATGGGAATTTATAAATGTTGAATTTCATCAGAAATGTTTATTGTTCTTTTAAGGACAACATTGAGAAAAAAAAAGAAGAAAGCAATAGTCTCAAAATATTTGCAATTAACATAGCTTGAAAAAATTCTATTTAGAATATATATAAAAAATAATTTCTTGAATATTCAATAAATAAAATGTATTGTTTAATTTTCAAGTGATTTAGATTTTCAATAGATATTTTGTTAGGAATTTCTATTTCAAATCTTTTTATAGCTAGAGAACATACTCAGAGTGATTTCTTTTTTTTTTTTTTTTTTTTTTTTTGTGGGTACCGGGGGGTCGACCTCAGGACCTCGCGTGCCAGTAGGCGCCCGTGCCACTGAGCGATATCACCGGCCCCTTTTTCATATGTGGGATCCGGGAGTCGAACTCGGGCCCTCGCGCTTGCCGGGCAGGCGCTTAAGCCGCTGAGCCATCTCACCGGCCCCACTCAGAGTGATTTCAATTCAAACTTTTTCATAGTCCATGGTCCATATTGGTAAATGCTTCATTTATATGTACTTGAAAAAATTATATTCAGCAATTGCTTATGTAATCTTCTCTAAATACCAGTTAGGTCCATGTAATTTAGATCATTTATATTTTATCAGTATATTTCCTGTTTTATCAACTAAGGAAAGAGAAGGAATGAAATCTCCAACAAAAGTTACCAATTTTTCTGTCTCCTTTCAATTATGTCAGGTTTTGCTTCATGCATTTTGATGCCTTAGCATACACTAAAGACTATTAGGTTTCCTTAGTAAATTTTCTCTCATTTTAATTTTAAATTACTTGTAACATAAATGACATTTTAAATGTCCCTTTTTATCTCTGCAACTATTCCTTGTGAAGCCCAAGCTATATGATACTAAGGGTAATCAGAGAATATTTTACATGTTTTAATACATTTATTAGTATTAACAGTCTTTCATTCACATAGGCATGTTTCCATCTAAAGCCATTTGCTTCTAGCATGAAGAATATACTTTAAGAGTTTTTGTAGAGTAAGTCTGATAATACTAACTTTCTCGGGTTTTGTCCGAAATATATTTATCTTGTCTTTGGGTCTAAAAGATATTTTCACTGGATGTAGAATTCTAGATTTTATTTGTGTGTTTGTCTTCTTTTTCTTTTCTTTTCTTTTCCATTATAAATGGTCACATTTCATTGTCTTCTAGCCTGCGTTGGTTCCAATGGTATGCCCAGTGAATTCTTAAGTCTTTTATCCTGTTTATAATGTCTTTTTCTCTCTGGCCACTTTCAGCAATGTTTTCCCCATTGTCATGAGCTTTGTACAGCTGACTATACCTTTTCCTTCGTACTTTTTAAATTCTGTGTGCTTATACTTTTTATCAGATTTAGAATATTTTTGAGCACCGTGTCTACAAATAGTAAGTATGATCTCACTCCCTTTCCTGACATTCCAGTTACACATATGTGAGTCTAGCATGTATTTCTTGTGAGTCACTGATGCTCTTTTTTTTTTTCTTTTCTCCTTTTTCTCCTCCGAATTTCAGATAGATTGTCTTTGAGTTCACTGACATCTTTTACAAAGTCCAATATGCTCTTAAACTCACCCAGTGAGATTATTGTTATATTTTATTTTTCTATTCTGAAAATTTTAATTTGCTTATTTTTCATAGTTTCTGTTGCTCTTCAGTATTACATTTTTTTTAAACTTCTGTGCATACTAATCATATTTATAGTAGATTCTAAGGCTTGATCTGCTAGTTTCATAATCTTATTATTCCTGAATCTCATTTTATTGAGTGATTTTTTTTCCCCTGATTATGATAGGTCACATTTTCTAACTTCTTTTGTTTTTGTTTTTTGAAACAAAGTCTTGCTATGTAGTCAAAGCTGGCTTTGAACTTCCTGTGTAGCCCAGGATGGCCTTGAACTTGTGATCCTCCTGTGCTGGCTTCCCAAGTACTGGGATTAGAAGTCTGTACTTCCACTTCCAACTTTCCAGTAATTTTTGATTGGATGCCAGACATAATTAATATGACATTGCTGGATGACTATGTTGTTTCATTCTTCATTATTGAATATTGCATTTCATTTTGCTGAGAAGTTATTTTTAAGTAAACTAGACTTATTGAACCCTTTTTAAAACTTTGTTAGAGTGGATTTTAAATAACTTTAACTCTGAGATTAGTTAAGCCTTATTTCTTGTATGTGGCCTTTCTAGGGTCTTTACTGTGTGCTCAAAAAGATCTGACACTGATTACATAGAACTCTTACGTCTTCCAGCCCTACTTGAGCTCTAGGTTTTGTAAAGTTCAGAGGCCTCGATAGTTGTTTTGTTTCCCAGTTGATGGGAGTTATACTCTGCCTGTTGGAAGCTGAATATTCCCCGCAGCTTCAAAAGCACAGCTCCGCATGGCTTTAGATCTTTTTTGTGTAGTTTGCTCTTCTACAGTACTTTGTAAAACAGATGCCAGCTGCCTTGGCCAATGTGAACTCCATTTCTCTGTGTTCTCATCTCACTGAATCCTCTGCACTCCGCTTAGGTTCAGCCACCCAGTGAGGGGTCTGGCGAATATTTTCAGGCTGAAAGCCATGCAGTTTTAGAGATCATATCATTTGTTCTCCATCCATTAGTTGACAGTTATCCAATGCTTGAGAAGAGTCTTTTCATATTTGTCTGTTTGTTTATGGTGAGAGAGCTAGGACATTTCCAGTGAGTTTAGTCATGGCCAGAAGCAAGATCCTTGAAAACACATGTTTCAACATCATTTAAAAACAAAAGCAAAAACAAAACTAAAGAAACATCACATACCCAAACTAGTGAATCTTAATCTTAGGTTCCTATTAGGTCCATGTGGATCTGCATGTATATGTGTGTTGTTTTCCGCAGGATGCTGAATACCGAACTATGAATTGACTCTAAATACCATATTTTAGCAATCCCAAGAGAGTTTTTCAGGCATTTTTACTAGAGATCTTCAGGAAATATGCCTTCATAATTTTGCCCTGAAAATGCGTTGAAATACTGGAGTGAGGGGTTTACATTGATCACTGCACAAATCTAGACCAAAAAGATTTCTCAAAATATTTAATAAACTCTAGGGAAATATGAGGAAAATCTACGTTCTAGGCAAAAATAATTAATTTTTTATCAAAACACTTTTAACGTTGTCTAAAGTTTATCTGTTTGTACATACATGGTAATAGTTATTTGGAAACTCTTGAGAGTTTTCTAACAATGTATTTTCTCTTCAAATTAAAATTTAAAAATATTAATACTTGTATATTTTTCATAAATCTGAAAAATGTTTATGTTTAATATTTAATTGTTTAATATCTTAATTTTAATATTAATTATTTAATATTTAATAAAAAAATTTAAACTTTACAAATTATTTATTAGAAGTTAAGATTGACAAGATAAGTTTCAATAATTTCATTAACATATTGCTGGGAATACAAGCCCCAGAAAGTCTTTCAGTGGACTTGAAATGCGATAATTAAAAAGAAATACCAGTAACTAATTAGCAAATGAAAAAATAACTCAACTTCAGTAGTGCAAAGAGATCACTAAACAAACAAACTAGATTTTTCAAACTTGAGCTCCTAGATTTCTCCACAGCCATGTTCTCTTGATAGCTTTTTATTTGCCATTATACTACATCCCTTTCCTCTTCCTGGCCACCTGGCATCCTGCGTGGCAGTTTCTTTCACCCAAGACAATCAAGTGTTCACCATGTTCTGTCAATTTTACCCTAAATGCATCTTTCTATTACTCTGTATACCGCCTTCATTCAAGCCTCCATTACTTCCTTTTTTTTTTTTGTGGGTACCGGGGGTCGACCTCAGGTCCTCGCGCGCCAGCAGGCACCTGTGCCGCTGAGCGATATCACCGGCCCTTTTTTCCTTTATGTGGGTACCAGGAGTTGAACTCAGGACCTCGTGCTTGCCAGGCAGGCGCTTATGCCGCTGAGCCATCTCACCGGCTCTCCATTACTTCCAATTTGTGTTATAAACCGTCTTCCTGCCCAAATTTACTCTGCACAAGTCCATTTTCCTTGTAACATTTTCAAATTCTTGTATTAAGGTTTTGCATTTTTTGCTAGGAAAACCCTCAGAGTGCCTAGAAAGATCCCTTTCTCTCCACCATCCTCTCGTCATGATCTGCTTCCTCATGGCTGGCTTCATGCACACTTCTCTTCCCAGCCCAGACCAACCTGCACTGAGCTTGAAGATGTTCCCAATTGTCATTCCCTCACTCAGGCTTAAATATTTTTTGCCTGCTTCCCTTATTCTTGTAAACTAACTCTCTTGCTGAATAATATCCTTCAGACAAGCTTGTCTTGACTCTCCCCACACCAGTGTCAGCATGTCACAAGTTAGTTACATATAACCATTCATCTGTTGATTGGCAGATGAATGGATAAAGAAAATATGATATTTATGCACAATGGAGTGCTATGCTACTGTAAAGAAAGATAAACTGAGTCATTTGTAGGAAAATGGATGCACCTTGAGACCATATGTTAAGAGAAATAGAGTAGACATACAAGCTTAAATATCACATTTTCTCTTATATGAGAAATCCAAAATATAAATAAAGAGCAAAATAAAAGATAATAGGAAGTAGGAAGATAGATATTTCTCAAATGGTAAGAGGATCACAAGATGGAGGGGAGGGAAAAGGGATAAAAAAAGGAATTAAGATGTGTTATGTACATGTACCAACTTCACACAAGGAATGTAAACATTATGTACTACAAACATACTGATGAAAATAAATTTTTAAAAATTAATTACTTGTATAATTTGTTGAATGTCTGCTTCTTTAATTAGATTATAAATTCCGTGAGTCCAGAGAACATATCTATGTTGTTCATTTTTGAGGATTCTAGAACATCGTATTGCCTAAATTATACCTTATACTCAATAAGTAGTAAGTCAGGGATGATTAAATGTTACATTACAGAAAGTTCCAAGGAACTTTTCAAAAATGGGTGCTCTCAGTCAGTGATATGGGAGTAGAATTTGACATAATTTTTATGAAAATCAATTTTAGGCTTTTTTTCAAACTCTTTAAATGTTCATTTTTTTTTTTTTGCTTCTATAATTACAAGTCTGGAAATTTATCCAAGGGACATATTGAGATATACATGCAACTAGTATACAGTATACTTATCTAAGCATTATCTACAATATACAAAACCTTGAAATATTCAAATATCCAATAAGTGGAAATAAGCTTAAATAATGATTAGTGATAATTTATTAGCCTAGGCTGTGAAATGTTTTCTATAAATAATGTAAGTGAGCCTTCCATAAATCTTCACGTGTATGTCCTTTAGAAAGAAAATAAAGTTATGTGGGAGTGTCCAAATTTTCAAATAAAAAGTTAAAAGCATTTGGAAGAAAATTAAAAAGAATCTTTAAAATGGTAACCATGACACCTCATTTTAATGTTACAAAGGAGAAAATTTTATGTAAACAAAGTTATTCTGTGGAAGCTCCTACAAACAATGGCTTTTTATCAATAGGAAGTAGCACTTACTTTTCATTCTTTTTATACCAAATTACACACTATAGATAGTAAAAGTTTCTAGTTTTAGAACCAACTTTTTTTTGTAATAGTATACATAACCTGCATTTTGATCTGTTAGCTTCTAGGCTGCTTAAATGATCTCTCCTTAATCACCTCCTTTTCTAGATGGCTGTAGGAAGACACAAAGAATATATGAGAGGTAGTGCCAACCTTTACAATATTCACAAGAATTATTGGCTAGAGGAGATCTATGCAGATGGCTTAACATAATAATATGTTAAAGAATAATTGAGTAAGGGCCAACATAATGTGCATAGAGTGTGGGAAGGTAGACAGTGTGGCTGGGCAGCTTCAGAGGAGGAGAGCCTGTGGCGTGCGCCATGTTCCTGGATGTTTCCTGAGGAGGTGCCTCACGGTTTAGGTCAGGGTGTGTTGAACCATTGATTTAGAAATAAATGGAATGCTTTTAACTAGATAATAATGAGAAGTCGATATTGATAATGCTGAGTTGTTAATAGGATAATTTTTGAACCTTTTCATAGCTCTCCGAGATGCCGGCAAACACTCTATTAACAGTGACTGGAAGATTGAACACTCTGGCGCGTTCAGTTTAGCGGGAACTACCGTCCACTACGTAAGACGAGGCCTGTGGGAGAAGATCTCCGCCAGGGGCCCCACCACAACGCCTTTGCACCTCCTGGTATGAGAGACAGAACTGATAACTTTGCATAATCAATTTTTCATGGCAAAGACGCTATCACTGTGCCCTCTCTAATCCTTTTTCCAAATTAAAATGGTCAGGCATTCCAAATCATTTAAGAGGTGAACTTTTAGATGTATTTAAATTGTGTTTTAAACCATGATGTCTAAAAATGATAATTATTACAAGTGGAGCAGGATATTATAGGGAATTCACAGACTTAAAATAGAAATGTATTACCAAGGAGTAAGAAATCCATTTTTTCATAAAAACATTCATTTACTAAACAAAGTGGATGTCTATAGACACAGTGCTATAATATAGCAAATGATAATATTCTTTATCTATATTAAATGACCATTGTCTGAATCTGTTTAAAAATGCCTTTGATCAATTGTTGTTTTGCCTGAGGAAAAGAATTTGGTAAATATATCTAACAGTTCCCCAGTGACTCTGTTATATTTTCTCATTAGCTTAATGGATTTCTCTAACATGTTATGAAAATGTGAATGTTTGGGATGATAACATTTTTACCATAGTAAGAGGATTAGTGTGAGTCAGGAGAGAGTTTGGAGAGAATTAGAAACATGAAAACCTGTCCAGGCTGGTGGCAAATCCATGGGCCCCTTTGGATCTCAATCATGATAGTCGGAGACCTGACTACGCATCTAACATGAGTTTCGTATTAATGCAAAAGCAAGTCTTAACTTCGGTCACTTCAAAACATCCTAAATTCTACACATTAGACTACTGTAAAACACGACTAGTTGTCTTTATTTGGAGTGTGATTGTCCACATTTCTTAACATGTTCAAACAATTTAAGTTGAATTTGTCTTCAATTGGAAATATCTGTGTTGCTAGCATAGGGGTTAGAGGTTCAAGTCACATACTGGTCCATTTGTTTCTTCTACTTTAATGAAAATACAAATTACCTGGGTTTCTTGGTAAACTACACACGCCAATTCATTAATTGTGGCCAGGACCTGAGATTCACATTTCTAATGGACTTCTACTGATGCCGCTACTGCTGATAGTGGACCACAATCTGAATTTACGAGGTTTTATGAAACTGCAATCTATACATTTTACCAACAGGAATAAAGGGAGCAATGTGATTGGTGTGGTTCCCTTCCGTTCTAATTTTAATATCCACCATTCACTGAACACTGAGAATTACTGGCCAAAAGTATTTTACATTTATTACAACATTTGATCCTCACAAGACCTTTGTCATATATATTATTATTGCTCCATTTACAGGCTAAAAAGAACCATGTAGGGCCGGTGAGATGGCTCAGTGGCGTAAGCGCCTGCCTTGTAAGCGCGAGGGCCCAAGTTCGACTCCCGGATCCCACATACGAAAAAGGGGCCGGTGATATCGCTCAGCAGCACGGGTGCCTGTTGGTGCGCGAGGTCCTGAGGTCGACCCCCCGGTACCCACAAAAAAAAAAAAAAAAAGAACCATGTATGAGAAAAGTTAAGCAATGTGCAGTGTTGTCCAATGAGTTATTTAGAGGTCAATAAAAATTCATTGTTGGCTGCTGCCTTCCTGAATAAAGCTTAGATTTTTATACCGAACTGAAAATTATTTTATGCATCTCCCCACAATTCCTTTGGATTCAATCATATAAATTCAGTTTTAAAACTCCACTCTGTGTCCTGTTACATTTAGAGAAAGAGGAAAAAATTGTTAACATCATGTGAACAATATCTAGTTCTTTCTATAACATTATCAATAACAAACATTTTTAATGATTGGGTTTTAGAAAAATGCCATATATTTGACTTGTGTAAGTGTAACCTACAATTTTGCTTTTTTTTTTTTTTTTTTTGTCTTTTTCTTTTTTATGGAACAAAGCCAAGGCTCTTGTATGGAGCCTCTACGTATTTGAAAATTTTAAAGTAGTGTCAATGAAACTTCAATGTTAGGATGAAGGAGTTTTCTTGCTACAGAATCCTTGATCTGACTGGTAATTACCAAGGTTTTTCCTGGAACCATGAAGCATAATTAAAGTCAGTGAACTATGTCTAAAAGAAGGCATCTGTGTGACCTGGATTTGTTCAGTAATCCTAGGGAAACTGCACTTCTAGGATACTTTTCTGTAATGACTATTACAGATCGAAAGCTGGTCCCGATTTCTGAAAGGCAAACCTGCCACTGCCGTGCTTCAGCATGTGTCCTCTACTGTAGCACGGTCACACTTTCCTTTCTGCAGAGAATCCTGCCAAATTCAGATGGTTTCAGAAATAGCTAATGGTTTTGTGGCCCATGTCTCTGTTTTAAATGGCATTAGCAATGCAAGAACAATCCGAAGTTCTATCAATGAAAAGGTAGTGTTTTAGGAAAAATAGACGTGTTTTCATGTAACTGAATAGGTTGGTAAATAGCTGTTATTTTAATGTTCATTTCATCAATTTAAAAATTAGGGAATAGTCTGGTTATAACTATGAACAAGGTAAGTGATTTTTGAAAAAAATCATTTAAATTCTTTCCTTTAAACTTACTAGGCTTAAAAAAAAGTAATCAACATCAAATGAGATATTTAAGTCAAAATAAGTACTGTGATATACTTTGAACCTCATATTATGGAGTTTTCATCATTGATATGTGTTTCATAAAGGCAACACACCAGTTTTCCATTCTACACATCAAATTCTTCTATTGATATATTGAACAAAACCATGAGAAAAAAGAAGTAAAGAAAATATATTTTGACCCTCCACCTTAGGCTCATTTAAATTTCTCCCTTGGACTGTTAACTCAGAATTCCCTCTTATTATAGCTACCTGGACACAGCCTAAATATTGAACAAAGTTCCCTAAAATTTAGTAATAATTAAAAATGTAGTTATATATGTTTTCAATGGCACATTTTATTTTTTTCTCTATTTTATTATTTTTAGTACATGTTTGCAGTACATAATGATTACATTCATCATGGGATAGATTCTTTGTTTTTAATTCTTTTTTATTTTTTGGTCCCCTTCCCCTCCACATTTACAAAATCTCTGTTTCCAATTTTTTTCTTTTAACCCTTTCTTTTTTTAAAATGCCTTTTCCCTTCCTTCTCTTCCCCTCCATCTCTTGTTCCCCTTCCCATTTGCACAAGATCTTCCTACTTCCTCATATCTCTCCCTGTTCCACTCATATTTATACTCTGCACTTCTTACACAAGTGAATTAATGCACTTATTTGCCTGATTTATTTCACTGAAGATTATGGTCTTGAAGTGTATCCATTTACCTAAAAATGCCTCAAGTCTTTATTATATAGATTCCTTCTCCAGATCCTCATGTCCATAGAGCTGATATATTTCAGGTGGTTACTTGCTACATTTTCTGAAAGTGAAATTATAAAGAAACATATTACCATTCTTTATTTCACTGAAAAAATACACATAGATGCATATGTAAATATGTATATTCACTAAATATTTGTAGTTGTCCATTATGTTTCAGCTGTGAGCTTGGGCCTAGGTACCCATGTAGAACAAAGCAGATATGGACTTGCCAATGGTTGTGTTCTGAGTACCCAGTACACCCATACAGTTTATTGAACTGTTTATGTATGTGTACATAACTGTATAATTACTAATATTTATTTAAACCTTTATTTTAACATACATTTATTTTCAAAGGAAAATATCTGTACTACAACTGGAAAATCAGTTGCCAAAATTTATAGTTACTGAAGCATACGTAGAATAAAATTCCTTTTTTTTTTTTTTTTGTGGGTACCGGGGGTTGAACTCAGGACCTTGCGCTTGCCAGCAGGCTCTTGTGCCACTGAGTGATATCACCGGCCCTTTTTTTTCTTTGTATGTGGGTACCAGGAGTCGAACTCAGGACCTTGCACCTGCCAGGCAGGCGCTTATGCCGCTGAGCTATCTCACCGGCCCTGGAATAAAATTCTTATGCTCCAGTTGGCTTAGAAGTTCTCATTTCTTACAGAGTACGTGATTCCTGCAGCCCTTCGCCCTCCTTCTGTGTTATCTCAGAAACTTCCTGTCTGTCTTTTATTTTTATATGAGTGGAAAGACCACAGATGACATTATAGAGTAAGTCATTTAATGTTAAGACACTCATCTGTGCCACCATTCCCTCAACCCCCGGTAAAGTTTTCATACACGTTCCTGGCTTCAGGAAATTGCCCAGTCTATATTTATTTTATTTATTTTTTTTTTTTTGTGGGTACCGGGGGGACGACCTCAGGACCTCGCGCGCCAACAGGCACCCGTGCCGCTGAGCGATATCACCGGCCCCTTTTTCGTATGTGGGATCCGGGAGTCGAACTCGGGCCCTCGCGCTTGCAAGGCATGCGCTTATGCCGCTGAGCCATCTCACCGGCCCTGCCCAGTCTATAAAATTGGAAGAAAATGATCAGGTATCTCTGACCTTATTCAAGTGAGCATCACAGGTAGGTGTAGAGCTCCAGTCTTTTCAAAAGTATGACAGTCTTAACATTTAAGAGCGCTATCACATTTCTACTGTGCATTAGGGAATGTTCACTATGAAATAAGCATTTTTAAGTATCAGTGTTCTTGGTTTTATACTTTGCATTGAACGTGCTGTAGTTTGAACCCTCTTCCTTGTCTTCATATACCGTAGGTGCTTCTGTTTCAAGATCAAAATTACAGTCTTCACTATGAGTACACTGTCCCATTAGATCCGCTTCCGGAGAACCAGAGCTCTAGAGCACCTGAGCCCCTCTTCATGTGGACGCACACGGGCTGGGGAGACTGCGATGCCACGTGTGGAGGAGGTGATTTTAAAATATTTCTCTCCAAAACAGCAGTTGCTTTCTGATTAACCAGTGATAATTTAGACAGATCCCAAATCCCCAATCTGCAATTCCAAAATCCATAAAGAAAATTTTTAATGACATATTTATTGACTAAACACCCGCACTACTTTGTGGCAAAATGTGACTTAAAATGAAAAAAAGTAGAGAACTGTTACATACTGCATCTAATGTGACTACTCATTATGTTGTATAAATATTAATGTATTTGTTTATAACACATCAACTTTCCTACATACCGTTTAGGTTATAATGTAATATATGTGCAATGCATTTCTTCTATAAAATCTTGTAAGTTTTAAGTTCCCGTGACAGTTGTAGACATGAATTGAATATAAGTGGGCTTTAATGGAGCAGCTTCGAGTTTACCTTCATGTCGTCTGCATACTTAAGCCAAACGTGCACGTGTAAAGATACTAGTATAATTACTTTAATTCTTTTAGCTTGATACTTTTAAAAAGTGTGTCACTCCTTTCAATAAATATGCAAACATCCTGAAATTGTGCTCAAAGGTTTTGTATTTTTATTTTTATATTAGAGGTTATGGAGGCAAAAGAACAAAATTACTTCAGCATACTATATGAGACTAAGAAATCACTTAATCTTTATTTCACAAATGAGACATTTGTGCCCCACATGTTAAGTGGATCGCTGTGGCTCACAGAACCCGTTAGTAGTAAGGGCAAGGTAAGATCACAGGTTGTGAAACTTCCGACTTCCATGTGAATCCGTGTGCATACTGTTATTGCAGTTCTCATTTTTGCTTAGTGACATTTTGTACAGCTCTATGTATCAGATGCCTTCCAAGGCTAGAAAGAAACACATTCCATATATAAAAATATATATGTTACATGTATTTGCTATACTTAGTATGAAATGATTTGTGCAAAGAAGTGACTCTCCATGAGGAATGTAATCATTATTTACTGCAATCATGTACTAATAAAAAATAAAAATTGAAAAAAAGTGAGAAGGATGATCATGTGTACCAAGTTCCTAAGTAAATAATGCAGACTAAGAATAGACAATTAAATTTAAATATCTAGTGATTGGGCCGGCGATATAGTTCAGCAGCACAGCACCTGCCTGGCAAGTGCGAGGTCGTGAGTTTGACTCCCGGTATCAAAATAAATAAATAAATAGTGATTATATTAAAAGTGCGCTATGCTTGAAACATGAAGGTCAGGCTGTAAAAATTAATTTTAATGATATGTTTGACTTAAAAGACTAAGAGGAGGGCCAGTGAGATGGCTCAGCGGCTTAAGCGCCTGCCCGGCAAGCGCGAGGGCCCGAGTTTGACTCCCGGAACCCACATACGAAAAAGGGGCCGGTGATATCGCTCAGCGGCACGGGCGCCTGTTGGCGCGAGGTCCTGGGGTCGACCCCCAGTACCCACAAAAAAAAAAAAAGACTAAGAGGAATGGATTCAATAGAAAATAGCAGGGCCGGTGAGAGGGATCAGCGGCATAAGTGCCTGCCTGGCAAGCGCGAGGTCCTAAGTTCGACACCCGGTACCCACAAAAAAAAAAAAGAGAGAGAAAATAGCAGAATGATTAGAGGAAGGAACTCTGTGTTACTCAGGAAATGTTGCTAAAAGAAGAAAGAAGAAAATATGGCAGTAGTTGGAGAGGGATATAAATCACAAGAGTGTGTTGTTGTTTGTGAGAAGAGCAAGTATATATCATTGCTTGTCAATGTGTATTTTCTAGAATAGAACAGAAACCGAGGATAAAGCAAAAAAATTACTAGAACAATAGCCAGCTGGGATGAGATGGGGAAGTCAACGTAGACAGCACTACAGGCAAGCCATCACCAGGAACAGGAGGAAAGGCGAGGGGAGGGAGCTCAAAGCGGTGCTCTCCGAGCAGTCTGCATCTTGTGGAGAGCAAGGGTAGAGAAGGAGTTACTGGAGTTTTGAAAAGAGAGGTGTGAAGTGGTCCCTTCAAGAATGAGAGCTTGAATAGAATGGGTGCATTTGTTTTGCTTGTGTTGTTGTACTAGAGGTCCACGTGAAGGTGATGGTGGTGAATTTAGTATGACATCAGTGTTCGCGACACTGTGCTGCTCTCTGGCCGTGGAGAGCATGCCAGCGCTCTGATGGAGTGTGCCTGGGAATTTCCGAGTGTGATAAAATAAGAGAGGAGTAAATGGTTGTCCTGAGGTTGTGTGCAACAAGTTGAAAATGACGAACCTAAAATTAAGTTGTATGAGGAGAAAAATAGAGATATGAAGTGCTTAAAATATGGTGAAAAGGTAATAGGATTGAAAGGCCCAGGCGGGAGCAAAGAATTGTTACACTCAGAGTATTAAGGGACTGGAACTACAGGAGATTAAAGAAAATACAACTGAGATTGTGTAGCAGTTACTGTGACTGTTAGTAAGGCCGTGGGAATTACTGCCAAAACTAAAGTAAAAAAGTAAGATTGTTGGGAAGAGGGCCAGGAACTGAGAAGAGTTGGTGTAGGGAGAATCATTCGTTAACAGTTTGTAATTCTAAGAATTGTTCCAGGACCAGCATTAGGGTAAAAAATAATAATAACTATAAGCCAGGAACCAAAATCTAAAATGAAAGAGTGGGAGTGGCCTAGGGGCTGGGTTTTAACTTCAAAAGGGTAATGCACTACATAGTTTGACCCAAAGCTGGAGGTTTACAAAGAAGAAAGTAGAAGGATCTGGTAGTGACAGTGAGGAGCATAGAGACCCACAGTGCCTCTAGGTCCAAAGGTACTGGTCCTAAACAAGAAAATGCAGACCTCAGTGGAGATCTGCAGAGACACCAAGAGACAGTGCCTTCAGGGGACAGCAGGAAGGTGCTGGGTGCAGAGCTTTGGGGCTTAGAACTGACATCTGCAACACCTTGTCCCCTAGGCCACCAGGGCAAAGGCAGCATGGGGCCAGCGAAAGGTGAGATTACACAGCACCTGCTATGCTCCGAGGATACAGTGTAATCACAACACATGAATTTCAAATCATCCCCCCCACAAGAAAAGCTTAGTCATGCAGTCATGCTTGCCACTGGAGAATTTCAGTGGCCATATTTCTCCCTGGGCCCCATCATTGCCATGTGATTCAGTTCTTCCATCCTCCTACTCTCTCTTGCCTGCACCTCATCTACTCCCAAATTCCTCTTACTCTCCTGCCCATTCTTCACAGATGCTGGGACTCTGTTTCACATCCTCTGCACAAAACACAAATCGAAGCAAATACAATCACAATAAAAATCTACACAAATTTCTCATTATGATAAACCAGATAAATCCAGTCATGTTCTGCAGGCCACTGACCATGGCATTGGCGAGCTATGGTGTTGGTGAGCTATGGTGTTGGGGAAGGGGTGGAGAGGCGGATGGTTCACCTGATAGCAATGAAAAGCAGTCATTAAAACCTGTTTATATTTTAAAAGCTGGAAAGGAAAATGCTTGCCCAATTAAATTTCAATTATCTTTTTTCTGCAGTTGGATCAGAATTAGTCAAATATATAGAATGTTCAGTCTTCAATTTGAAAAAGCAAATTATTTAGGGTTAAAAATTCCCCCAATCAGGGCCGGTGAGATGGCTCAGTGGCTTAAGCGCCTGCCCGGCAAGTGCGAGGGCCCGAGTTCGACTCCCGGACCCCACATACAAAAAAGGGGCCGGTGATATCGCTCAGTGACACAGGCGCCTGCTGGCGTGCGAGGTCCTGAGGTCGTCCCCCCGGTACCCACAAAAAAAAAAAAAAAAAATTCCCCCAATCATATGAAATATTTCCTGGAGTGTTTTGCCAATTTCTAAACCTTAAAGAATAGATACACGCTAAAATTTCTTTTCATTTCAGAGTCAATGGAAATATGAAGTATTCGTAAACATGATTTCTTAAATATACACGTACAAAAAGTTAAGTGCATAGATATTAAAGGACTTTCTAAGATCATGGAGTCCACATGGGTAGAGCCAGGATTAGGATCCATGATTCCTGATTTCAAGTTCTTTCATCAACATCATACAATCCTGCCTTCAATAGCAGCTGGGGTGAGGGGGTGGTTTCATGTAGTTTCTTTTTATAAAACAGAGCACACCCCTGGAAACACTCTACATTTTCTTTGGATTCAAAAGATGTTTTATGAGATTCTTTTAAATAATAATTTGGAGATTGGACATGTCTTTATTTCTTATTTCAAGTGTCTGATTTTATAAAATATTCCTAATGATAAGCAGCTCCTGTGGGATATGTACTCGTGTGGATCTTTCTCTGGATTCTGTTCCCCTGGGCATAGTCCGTGGTCTTCAGTTATCTCTGACTATGTTAATAGGGCACAGATCCATTTCAATACCAAAATATTTCTAGGCTTTTGAATATGTGTTCCTTTTTAGTCTACAAATAAAATAGATGGACGGGATTCAAGAATCGCATCATTTCTAACTTCATGTTGTCGATTTTAATAGCTGGAAAGAGCTTTCTGATCTTTCAGCATATTTATGACTAAAAGGAGAGTATCTTCAAAGTACAGAATATTGGAAACAGATTTATGCAAAATTTATCTTCAAAAGCAAAGAGGAATAATAATAATAATATCATTATTCTACTTCACAGGAATATATTTAGCAATAGAAAATAAAATGTCATTGGGCAGTATAAAATTTCAATGTTTGACATTATTCTAATTCTGTTTTAAATTATTAGATTCACAGTCATCAGTGGGAAAATTTTTAAAAATACCTATTGTCTTGCTAAATTTTATTGTTAGCAATCTTTTACGTCAATACTTCAAACTAAGTTTTAAAATAGACACAAACTAATTCACTGTTTATATTAACTTATTAGTGGGAGTTATTAGACATGCGAGGCCTGAGCTGTGAATGTTCGCTTTTGAAAGGAGTATTATCTAAACATCTAATAAATATTGATGATCCCAGGTAAATTTCCCAACAATTTTATATATATATATATTCTCTGTCACACACTTGTCATCGCAGTTTCTTCAAAATCTGATGGTAATCTGCAAAAAATTAAATGGATCTACTACTGCTCTTTTAGCAACAGCCATTGAAATGAGTCATTTTATTTTCAAACGGCTGAAAATCTATTGGGGAAATATTTACTTTACACTGAGGTTCTAAAACAGCTAAAAATATGGAAGGACTGTGACTCATTTAATGAGAATGACCCAGCGAGGAAGTGAATTGCTGAGAACCTAGTGATACACTGACAACAGCTTGCAGCCACTCAAGGCTTGGGCATTCAGGCGGAAAGCTGGTTACCTCGTCACTGCTTGTTCCCAGGTTCCAGAGTATTGGATGCACTGTCAGTGATGCTATTAGACGCTAAAATGGAAATTTCCTGTGTTGGCTGGGATATAAGACTATGTATATCATATAAAAATAGCATTTCCATATGGCTTTAAGATCTTAGTTGTATTTTCGTAGGCATATGATGTGTCTGTAGCTAAGCAATACATTTTTCCTAATTCTAATGATTTTGTTCAATGAAATTTAAAAAAATAAGGTTGAGCTTCTTCCAACTGCCAAAAAATTTATGACATTCCTTGCTACAATATGGACAGAAATGTCCTAATCATATTTACATGCCTTCATATTTTCTTAAAGCATTACTAATTGCTCTCTAAAATGATATAAATGCTTTTATCTCTTTTGGTATGTTAATTTTTTTTCAGTGTATACATGTGGTAGGTATGGGGCCACATAACTAAGGCTAGGTATCTTGTGAAAAAATAAAATAATGCAATATAATTAATACACATTTACTCTCTGAGTACATATATGTTCTTTGAAAACTTTCTGGATTACATCTGCATTTCATTCTTTCTATCCAATAGTTGGAAAAGTGGCATTATTTACATGAGCCAGCTATATTTTGTAAGAGTATTTTATAATTAGTGCTTCAAATTAGATTTTAAAACTAACATTTATATTTCATAAATGTAATATGCATCCTAATAATGTAGAAATTATACTTAACATACACTATCATTATACACAATTTGCATAATGTCTATTTAATATGCGTAAAGGAGCCCCTGAAATATGAGAAACCAGAAGGAAGTTGACTAAAAATCTGTCCTAAATGTTTTACATTTAGGTATTTCCTATCTTGTAACATCCATTTTCTGTATCGTAAAAAAGGCCTAAGTTGTTTTGCTTCTCTAGCACCTTATTTGGAGATTACTTGAAGTTGATAGGTATCGAGCACTACTATGACTAAGCCTATTGCTACGCCCCAGCCTTTCTTAACCTCGGGAGGAGTCTCCTGGAAAGTCCCCTTTGTGTTTGCTGGGCATGGAAGCTTGCCTTTCCTCCACGAGGGAGCATCAGGCTTTGTGAGCTGTGTAAGTCAGGCTAGGACTCTGAGGGCACAGCTGTTGCTTTCATGTAGGCAGCTTCTTCGTAAGTCTGTAGCCAAGGGTACTACAATCCAGTTGCGCTCTACTTACTAAGCCATGCATCTTGATGCCAGGCTGCCTCTGAATGGAAGAGGAGCAGTTTTCTAATTCGATTGCTTATAGGGCATAACTTTTACCTATTCCATCCGTACTAAGAGGGCACATTCTAACCTGTGCTTGGAGGTCTGTTTCAAGGCCCTCGCTATTGTTGGCCTGCAGATGTGCACTTCAGTGTAACACACTCCTGAGGAGGCGTGCTTCCTACCTCAAAGGAAAGGGTCAGTGACCTGCCTGGCCCTCTGCTTTCTGTACTGAACCCGGTAGACTCTTGCCTTCTGCCGGAGCCCCAGGATTTCTTAGAAAGGGAATGATTTGGCCAATGTTATGCTACCTCAGAAGGTCTACTTGTTTCAGTAACGTGATTCGCCATAGTCACAGATGTAATTGTTATTTAATCCGTATCTGTCTATGTGATGCCATTGTGATCGTAGACTATAAATTGCAACAAAACTGTGTTCTTGAGATAGGAATAAAGATCCTGAATCATACCTGCTCTTTTGCCTTTTATTTGATGTTATTTTCTCTTCCCATCCTCCATTGAAGTTACAGATATTTAAAATTAAAGTAGCTCTCTTTTTATCCCTTCTCTCCTTCTTCCTTTATCTAGTTTCCTCTTTCTCTTAATTGAGTGACAGAGTGACCTCCCCGGAGCCAGCCTAACTTTTCCTGTCTGGTATGAACACCACGAGTTGCTCTGAGCTTCCTAATTACTGCTGCATGACAGTCATAGGGGCCAAACTAATGGGCTATTCAGTTGTGACCCAAAAGACTTGCAATTTTTTCTTAATCCTTCATGACCCATCTGACTTTAAAATTGTTGGCTGATTTAATTATTTCATAGCATCAAACATAAAATATATTGTTAACTCTTCCACAGACATCTATCTTTTTATTCATAGGAAATTAACATATAAAATTTGTAGAGAAACAGAAATTAACATATATTTATTAGACTTTTTAAATCAATAGTAAGGAAATGTGCAAATAAGCAAAATGAATACAGCATGCAAATAGTTATTCCTACCTCCTATAACCAGACTTTATCATAGCAAAGAAAGTATAAAATTGAGTTTTCTGAAATATTGTGGAAGATAGTAAGAGTCCTTCATTCTTGCTTAGAAAAAAAAAATGACAACCATTTTGGAATAAAGATTTCTAGAATTCTTGGGGTCTATCTCCAAGGCAACAAAAATAAAGACCTAAGTATATTAAAAATAAGCTTGCTGCCTGTAATTCATATGAGCAGTGACAGTGTACATACAGCCAAATGATAGTGTGCACACACGTGTGCCTATTTATATGCCTTCTATAAGTCCCAGGAGGGAGAGCACACTCCTGCTGTTTTTACACACGTACAGCCTCAACCACATAATGCTAAAATGTGGTCATGGTTCTTCACAGCAAATCATCAGTTAACGTCTTGTGACTTATGTTACCATTATTCCTTTGTAATATAGAACTTGCCACTTACATTCTCAGGGGCAAAAAAATCCTTAAGCCTATAGATAAGTTTTGGTACATAAATTATAAGCAGGATTATCTTCACTGATATAACCTAAATTTGTTTAAAATACCTATGAAAATTACAAGCCTGTGAACATGTGGTAAACCCATTTCATGAAGGCTTGTAACATTCATTTATGTGTTTATTTGCTCTTTTCAGGAGAAAGGAAGACAACAGTGTCCTGCACAAAAATCATGAGCAAAAATATCAGCATTGTGGACAACAAGAAATGCAAATACTTAACCAAGCCAGAGCCACAAATTCGCAGATGCAATGAGCAGCCCTGTCAAACAAGGTAAGCCCATTCCAGCAATCATTAGAGAACTGCTTGGCCACTGTATTGTTGTCCTTTAAAAAAAAATCTCAGAATATTATTGAAAGCACATTAAAAAAAAATAGTTACAAAGGGACGTTCACCAAAATGTAAACTTTTAAATAACAAGGTCAAACAAATTCAGGCTAAGATTTTTCAACTTTGACTATGTCCTCCACAATGTGAAAAGAACCACTGTGAGGGGGACAGAGGGTAGTAGCGGAAGTAATTAAAATTATTTGGTAACCTGCAGGACACCTCTTCGAAGATCTGGTTATTCAGTTGAACTTAGGTATTTGCTTTTTAATTCTCTGAAATTATATGTTAGAACTTGTTAGGAGTAGGTAGACTGAGGCAGGGACAGTCAGGATGCAGACCCCAGCAGGGGTAATGATGTCCTTCTGTTTTGTGGCTGGTTCCTCACTTCTTCCCCCAGAGTTCTCAGCATAATTGCCCAATTCCTGCTCTCTGATGAGATTTCTCACCTGAGTCCTGGTTTCTCCAGTGAGTATTAGACAATAGTATAGACAGGCAACTCATGAATAGAAAATAAAACAGCGATGCTGAGCAACTTATAAGCAGGGTAGAAAGAAATAAACCCATGCCGAGATAGTGGAAAATGGAGCAGAGACAAATGATTGGAACCTGAATATAATTTTGTAGTAGCCTAGTAACAAAGCTACTAACCCAAGACTCCTGAAATTCCACTTGCTTTCTCATACAAATCAATGTTGAGCTCAAGTGGGACTCCGCACTAGTGCCAAAAATCCTAAAAATTTTTAGGGGTGAGATGGCAAAGAGATCGTGGGGCTAGCTAGATTCATTTCTCTAGCATAGTGCCAGCAATATTTATCTGGCCCTCAGGGATTTGTTGAGGTTTAGTGAGTTAGGCATAGTTCGGTGGTCTTAGAAAACCAGAATACATTTCTCCATCACAGTAGCTCCTTAGCGGAGTCGTGGTGAATTTGCACACCTTACAGTTGAGATATGCAAAGGATTTGTAGCTTTGTAGACATCTAACTAACAATCTTCTTCGTGATCTTCCCCCACAATGAGTAAGTATGGGAGGATGTGAAGGGAGAGCAAACCAAGCTGCCGACTTACTCTCCTTGCACTTTTCTGTCTTAAATAATACCCTAGAAAAATCCTGTCATCTAGACAAATACTCAGTTCTAGTTTCCCTATTCAATTCCCTTCCCCATTTCCTTATTTCATATCATGAGTTCTCCCTATCTGCCTTATTCTAAAATCCAGTTATTATACCTTTCCGATCTGGTTCACACCACGTTATTGAAAGTTTAAAAGATTTTAGAAAATGTTCTCTTTCTTTACAATGTTGAATTTTCAAGGCTTACTTTGTTGTGGATTCAATGTGTGTAAGACACCAAAAGCTAATCATCATTCCTTTCTTTTGTACTCCTGCTACAACAATCCTACTCCCATGCAAATATATGATGCAAAAGAATAAAAGAATGACATATAAAAGGATGTGCAAAAGAAAAAGGTGCATTAATATATTTTTAATAATGTCATATACATTGCACTTTCTGGAGTTCATACTTTTCAATATAACTCCTTAAGTAGGTGAGCTGGTAAAATTATTTTATAATACAGTGCAATAACCATGTTGGCTTACAAGTGTAGTAACCAACTAGGCAGTTGTTTTTAAACAACATGCAAGTCATTGAGTCATTTCTGTACAGTTTTAGACAGATATATAAACAGAAATTTTTGCCTTTCTCCTGTCAGCTAAAGAATGTGAATTTTTCTTTTTTTTTGTGGGTACCGGGTGGTCGACCTCAGGACCTCGCGCGCCAGCGGGCGCCCGTGCCACTGAGCAATATCACCGGCCCCTTTTTCGTATGTGGGTTCTGGGAGTCGAACTCGGGCCCTTGTGCTTGCCGGGCAGGCGCTTAAGCCGCTGAGCCATCTCACCGGCCCAAGAATGTGAATTTTTGTAGTGAGCACTATCCCTAAGAATTCTCTTTTTTATTTTCCTATCTCCTTTAATAGACATTAAAATACTAAATTATCTTGCAAGATATTTATTAAAATACTTTTCTGTTTTGATGAAAGAACAATAGCTTTTCCTGATACGTCAGGAATTTTCAATCAGTTGATTTAAGAACTGGAGCACAGGGCCGGTGAGATTAGCTCAGCGGCATCAGCGCTTGCCTGGCAAGCGCGAGGTCCTGAGTTCAACTCCTGGTACCCACATAAAGGAAAAAAAGGGCCGGTGATATCGCTCAGCGGCACAAGCACCTGCTGGCAAGTGCGAGGTCCTGAGTTTGACCCCGGTACCCACATAAAAAAAAAAAAAGAACTGGAGCACATTGGTCACTTCCTAATTTGGCCTTTGAAAGAGCAGAGCATACGGTACAGGTCATTAACTGCTCCTTCGCTGACCTCAGCTATCCTAGAGGAAAATGCTTCAATAATGACTTTGTAAATGCAAAGTTCTAAAAGCTCAGTACATTTCTGAAGAAGTTTCTGCAGTAAGAGACTGGAAAGGTTTTGTTGTTGTTTTTGTTATTGTTGTTAGAGATTATTATCTTCCTTCCCTTGGAAAGTGAGACAGAATATTGTGAACCACCAAAAATTGATGTCAATGAGGGTACCCAGAAGTTTGGAAAAGTAGGTAACAGACATAAGCAATTATTAAGGAACACAGCAGGAAAACCTTCCAAGACTTGCTGGCAAAGAACATCCTTTATTTCTCCTACTTTTTTTTCTTTTTTCATTTTCCATCGTAAGAAAAAAATTCTAATTTTCATTCACATTTATTGAAAAACATTCACCAAAAAGCTGGTACCACTCTATGTGCCCTATGTAAAAATAGGCTGGTACACTAGTAAATAGGTTTATAAGAAGGAGTCTTCTTTTTTTAAATTTTTTATTTTAAAGAGAAAACATAGAACAAAATTTCAAAACAACATAATAGGAGGGTAATGATGGTTATTACGTATTGTTATCTTTAAATTAGTTCCTCAGGGTACAAGATATCAGCATTCAATTGTCCAAACAATATTAGCACAAACCTTTCTTCTCAATGAACTAAGCAAAATTAGTAGTGTTTCTATCTTAACTATCTTATATATATATAATTTTTTTTCTTTTCCCTTCTTTCTTTTCCCCCTTCCCCCATCCCAGTTTCTCTTTCCTTTTGACCAGTTTCTTCCCGTTTTACCATATCTATTGTACATTTTGGGTCTTATTTACTCTTTCAGTTTCTCACACTAGGGAGACAATACAATGTTTACACATGTGCATCCGGTTTATTTCACTTATGAGTATTTTCTCAAGTTGCATCCATTTGCCTATAAAAGTCTCCAGTTTATCCTTCTTTTTTTTTTTTTTTTGTGGGTACCGGGGGTTGACCTCAGGACCTTGCGTGCCAGCAGGCGCCTGTGCCGCTGAGCGATATCACCGGCCCTTTTCTCATATGCGGGTTCTGGGAGTCGAACTCAGGCCCTTGCACTTGCCAGCCAGGTGCTTATGCCGCTGAGCTATCTCACTGGCCAGTTTATCCTTCTTTATGGCTGAATAGTACTCCATTGTATAAAAATACCACATCTTTTTTATCCATTCCTAGGTTGATGGGCATTTGGGTTGTTTCCAAGATCTGGCTATTACAAATTGTGCTACTATAAACATGGGTGCACATATATCGCTGTGGTATGATGTTTTTAATTCTTCTGGGAAGATACCCAGAAGGGGAATAGCTGGGTCAAATGGGACCTCCAATCCTAGTTTTTTTAGGAATCTCCACGCTGATTTCCACAGTGGCTGTACCAGTCTACACTCCCACCAACAGTGCAGAAGGGTTCCTTTTTCCCCACAGCCCCTCCAGCATTTGTTATTAGTTGATTTCTTTATAGTAGCCATTCTTTCTGGAGTGAGGTGGAATTGCAGTGTTGTTTTAATTTGCATCTCTCAAATGACTAGTGATGTTGCACATTTTTTCATATATTTATTTGCCATTTGTATTTCTTCATCTGAGAAGTATGTATTCATCTCAGATGCCCATTTTTGGATTGGGTCTTTAAATTTGGGAGGTCTGATTTTTTTTTTTGAGTTCTTTGTATGTTCTCGATAGTAAACCTTTTTCTGAGGAACAGCTGGCAAACAGTTTTTCCCACGTTGTGGGTTGTCTCTTCACTCTGTTGGTAGTTTCTCTTGCTGTGCAAAAGCTTTTTAATAAGATGAGATCCCAGTTGTTGATTCTTTGTGATAGCTCCTGTGCAATTGGGGTTTTATTCATGAAGTCTTTGCCTACACCAATGTCTTCAAGAGTTTTACCTATTCTACCTTCCAGCAGATTTAATGTTTCTGTTTTAATATTTAGATCTTTGATCCATTTTGAGTTTAGTTTAGTGCATGGTGAAAGATATGGGTCTAGTTTTAGTCTTTTGTGTGTGCAGAGCCAGTTTTTCCAGCACCATTTATTAAAGAGGCTATCTTTCTTCCAGTGAGTGTGTTTGGCACCTTTGTCGAAGATAAGGTGGCTTAGTATGTCTGGAGTTGTTTCTGCATCTTCTAATCTGTTCCATTGATCTTTGGGTCTGTTTTTTTTTGCTAATACCACACTGTTTTTTATCACAGTAGCTTTATAGTATAATTTCAAATCTGGGATTGTGATGCCCCCTGCTTTGCTTTTATTGCCCAGAATTGCCTTTGCTATTCTAGGTCTCTTCTGGTTCCAAATGAATTTTAGGATTGTTTTCTCTAATTCTGTGAGATATGCTGTTGGAATTTTGATCGGAATTGCATTAAATCTGTATAACAATTTTGGAAGTATGGCCATTTTCACTATATTGGTTCTTCCTATCCAGGAGCAAGGGATATCTTTCCATTTTCTGATATCCTCTTCAATCTCCTTTTTCATAGTACTGTAGTTTTCAGAGTAGAGGTCTTTTACATCCTTTGTGAGGTTGATTCCTAGGTATTTCATTTTTTTGGATGCTATTGTGAAAGATGTTGTTTCCCTGATTTCTCTTTCAGTAAGTTTGTTATTTGTGTACAGGAAGGCTATTGATTTTTGAGTGTTGACTTTGTACCCAGCTACACTACTGAATTTGCTTATTAAATCTAGCAATTTTTTGGTGGAGTTTTTGGTGTCTTCTATGTAGAGTATCATGTCATCTGCAAATAATGATAATTTAACTTAGAAGAAGGTGTCTTAAAGTTAAGGAGATTGGGTCATTTCAAATTAGATGAATTCTAAAATACAGAAATGTTTTGTGTCATTAGAATACATTTTACTTCTTATATTTTGAACAGCTTTGAAGAAATAGAAAAGTAACTTTTTATCATATTAAGGATCTGCAAAATTGCTTAATTTTATTTTTAAATGAGATTGTGTGAGATTACACATACTTCTCTTTTTAGTACTGTTCTCTGGGTTCTATAGTTGGAGGACAAGATACATAGGTGAATTAAATTATGGTTATTTTCTGAATATTATTATATAGAAATACAAAATAGAAACTAAAATAAATTGGGAAGGTAAATATTCATTCTAGGAAAAATCCACTGGAGAACTCCAAAGCAAAATGGTAGGTTGGCATTATACTTGATAGACCAAGAAACAAAATCCAGTCAGTATTGGACTATACATGTTATGGTAGAATTTTTCCTTTTTAGAAATAAAAACATTAAATCATTTAGAATTAAACCACTTTATAGATGAGAAAATTATTTTTAAATATTTGAGACTATGTGTGAAATAGAAACCTAAATTTCATTTCAAGGAATGTTTAATGAAAAGCTATTGTGTGAAAAGTGTTATGGATGCAGAATAACAAGGCTTTGATATATGCCCTTCAGGAATTTATTTATATCCTAAAAAGGGAAGGAAGCCCAATTCCTAAGGTAGGCTTTGAGTCCCAGCTTGTCTCAGAGGGTAGCTAGGAAGTCCTGTGAGTACCACACACCTGGTGATAGAGCGCAGAGGAAAGGGAAGATCCTGCTGGTTGGAGGGAAAAACCATTCTAGGAGGAAGGGGCTTAGAGCTGGTGGTCAGGGGTCCAGGCAGCGGAACATACATAAACAAATGTCAGGTCATGAAAATAGAAAGCACAGGGTGTCGAGCTGAGGATATTGTTTGTTATCTTTCAAACATGTAGATGATGAAGCTAGAAAATGTACGCCTGTTTTAACTGTAAATTATTGTTAAATATCCTGGAATGTGTATATCATCTGTAGTATTTCCTCCATTTCTGTGCCTCTGCTTTAAGCAATTTCAGTTACTCACAGTCAACTATGATCTAAAACTATTAAAGGAAAATTCCAGAAATAAACAATGCGTAAATTTTAAATTGCATACCATTCTGAGTAGCATGATGAAATCTTGCTCCATTTCATTTGGGACATCAACCACACCTTCAATCCACATTCCATTCTATAAACATTATCTGACCCATTGTCACTTAGTAGCCATCTCGGTTATAGATGGTCTGCCTCAGTACCACAGTGCTTACAGAGAAACCTCGTAACCCTTACAGATAAAGCTAGCGCTGTGCTACAATGACTATGTCATTTACTCACTTTATCTCATCAGGGAGCGTTGTATCATCTCACATCAAAGAATAAAGGTGAGTACAGTACAGTAAGGAAAGGAAGGAGGAAGGGAGGGAGGGAGAGAGACAGAGACAGAGAGAGGGAGGGGGAAGAGAAAAACACTTAGTTCTTTCCGAAATAAATTTTGGGAGGTGTTTACTTTGTGGTACTTAGGATAGAACTCAATTCCTTAGAAACTGAAGTGACATAGATATATATTACTGCTTTGATGATTATTAAAAAGATTTTTAACTATTAAAGTTGTGTAAATGTTGGCAGAGTGAATCAGTGAAATTGGAAAGTAGTGGAGTCCTGAATGTCTGTAAGATGGTATTAAGTTGAATTAAGATCTAAGTCTGCGACTGCCGTGTCTGTGATCACCTAGACAGTGGAAGGCTAAGAAGCACATATAGCTCTCTCTTTAAGGATTTGTCTCCATCCTTTGGTAAATTATTATAGATTTCTGTACACCTTTTCCCTCAATGGCTGTGCTAGTTATAGCACATAACACACGGGGCCATTGGAAACACTTAAAGAATAGAGCTAACACCCAAATATTGTCAGTTTTATGTTTAATGGTACCTCTATATCGTACTATTATGAGCAGTAAAAGTCTACCTGTAGAACAGCATGGACAGAATCTGAGATGTACTTTGAAATTCTAATAAGAGCAAGTCCTTGACATAAGACATGGAGCATTCAACGCAATGGAAAGCACAAGAAAATGACGATGTGAGTTTAAAACAATGCTAACAAAGCTGCTTGTAACTTTCTGCTGACTCTGGACGTGTCACATATAAGGTAGGTAGAAATCTTCTAACCTCTTTGCAATGCTTATTGCTCCATCTTTAGATGGATGATGACAGAATGGACCACATGTTCGAGAACTTGTGGAAAAGGGATGCAGAGCAGACAGGTGGCCTGCACCCAGCAACTAAGCAATGGAACCCTAACTAGAGCCCAGGAGAGAGCCTGCGCCGGGCCTAAGCCAGCTTCCGCTCAGCGCTGCGAGGGCCAGGACTGCATGACCGTGTGGGAGGCAGGAGTGTGGTCTGAGGTACAGCACACACCCATTCCTTCACCTTGTCCTCCTCTGACTCTTCAGCTTGTGCAAAGTCTTGTTGTGTCATGTCCAGAATCTCTGCGTATGACAGGTGACATTTTAAAATTAGACTCTCCTCAAGTTTTGCTAAAATAAAAGGAACACACTCAAATAATTTTGAAAGTAGGAAGAATGAGGATATTTATTTTTTATTCTATAAATATAATAAAGAGCAAGTTTTATAGACATTTTAGAAGTCTGCTTTTCCATTTACATACTTTAAGTATGGTCTTTGCTAGGCACATATTAAAATACGTATTTAACTCACTGCATATTTCTGAACATTTAAAGGGGAAAGGAAATTTAGCAATTATTTTATATTAGTAGAGTGTATTTATACATCATGTGTATTACATTGTTTACATTTAATCACCGGTGCAAGAAACGTAACAGTTTCACCACTTTATAAGTGAGGGTAGTAGAGCTTAAAGAAATTATGTAGTATACCCAAAGTCCTACCTAAGTCCTAGAGCTGGAATTGAGCTAGGGCTGCCTAACTCAGTATACCACACACCCTGCAGCTAATACCTTGTAATCTGTGGCACACAAATATGGTTAATGCCAATCCACAGTGATTTAACTTCTGTTACTGCGGTGTACATCTTCACATAATAATAACCACCATTCATTGCATGTACTTACTATTCTGAAGCATTTCAGATGAGGGTGCAGGTACATAAACCCAAATAGACACACACTTATAAAGCTATACACATATGCAAAGACACAATGCAAACACAGCAAAATTATCCATTTATTTAATTTCAAACTATTAAATAGAATCTGGAAATGACAAACAGAAAATGCTCTGGTAAAGTAAGTAGCTATTCTTTTAAAAATGAAGATAAAGGGGCTTAGATAATGCAGCTTCTAAATATATTAAATATACTTTAATTAACCCAACCTCCCAAAAAAGCACACGAGCAGAGAGCTACACTTCTTACTCTCTGGCTTTTCTGGGTTGTACTTTGCTGTTTAACAGATGATTTTTCATTTCTAATTTCTCTTTTTTAAAATAATACCACATCAGAGTCTACATCAAAATGAATCAGTTCAATATGGAGAGAGGATTCACATGAATATCAGAGAAAAAAAAAATACCCAACTCCAACTGAACCAAACATTTTTGCAGACTCTTTAAAAGGAAATGGGTCAAAAATATTTTGCTATGCAGATATTTGGCACCAGCCAGGAAAAATAATGTCATAAATGCAATTTGCCAGTTGAAAATATTTCTCTTGTTTTGACTGAACTTAAAACCTGATTTTAAGGATCAGGGCTCATTTTAATCACTAAATCTAAAACGATAGAGATTAGAATGCCAAATAACAATGAATAATCCACTTTATAGCTCAATATTCGAATGCAGGCTATAAATTGTGAAACAATTGTGCAAGATTTAGTATATATTAAATGTCATTAGTTCCATGCTCAAATTTTCCGGAACACAACAGTCGCTAAAACCTATAAATGTGAGCAGGGCTGTGGGCTCCGCCTCTCCTGCCACTGTGGCTCTGAGCAATAACTTGAGAAATCAGCATGGTTGTTCCTATGACATCATTGCTGAATGTATGCTCCAGCACTTTCTTTGGACCTATTTCAGACACAAATATAAATTAGACTGTCGAGTTTTGCCATAGCCGTTCCACTCCAACTACCCGTCACTGCGACCCAATGGTTTGTTGTCCATTCCATATAGTCACAGACACCTACCTTTTGAAGATAGGGATGCTGTGTGCATATTTTATAACAGGAGAATAAATGTAATTTAGATTTGTATGCAATAAGACTGGTGAAACATACCCCACAAATACTTAAATCTGTTAACCCACCATCATCAGTTAAGCTTCAATTATTTGTGAAATTAGCTAGACTACTTTTGAACTAAATTTTATTTTTAATCCATATACCTATTGAGAGTAAATATTTCTAGCCATATGTAATTCTTCTTTACATTTTTACTAAAATTCTCTCTATTTTGGTTAAAGCAATGCTTGTGAGAAAGGGGATCCTGTGACAAATTGTTATCTTTCACCAACAATCGAGGCTAAAGAAAAGTACATTTTAGCAAAAATAAAATTGAGATTTTCCTTAAATATGTAGAAATTTGATATTAAATAAATTTTGAAACTTTACATTTTGATCACTGTATGTTAGTGGTGTTAAATTATCTTGGTGTTATATCACTTTCTGTAACAATTGGCTGTTGTTCCCAAAACAGTTTTTCTGCAGTACTTTGCCTTAGGCTCTATCTGACCTCTGGTTCACATGCTAACCTGGTGTTGGCCTGAATTTATCCCTTATTCTTTTACCTGGCTTTTATGTGGGTAATAAACCCATGAGAAATCATTAGAAACCAATACTTAGGAAATCTATTAGCTTTCCCAGTCACCAACTCTATCCAAAGTGTCTGCCATTATCTTTCAGTGTTCTGCCAAGTGTGGCAAAGGTGTACGCCATCGAACCATAAGGTGTACTAACCCGAGAAAGAAATGCGTCCTCTCCACCAGGCCCAGGGAGGCTGAGGACTGTGAGGATTACTCCAAGTGCTACGTGTGGAGAATGGGTGACTGGTCCAAGGTGAGCACCGCTTTGTACATTCCCAGTAGTAGTTTCCATGACGTCCGCATTGCCCTGGGAGCCATAACCATAGATGATGCAGTTTAAAAGGGTTAGAGTTGAAGTATAATAATAGCAGATCTGGACCATTGCACACTTCAGTTCAAATTCTGGCTATTTATGCTCATAGCCTTTATAGAACTAAATATCTAACATATTCACTTAATAAAGTACTAACAAACCTCAGACTTAAAGAAAGTTCTGGTCAGAACAGTCTAAAATACAGGTTTTCAGAAAAACAAGTATATTAAAAAATGATTCCACATTCAGCTTTGATATTATACACCCATGATCAGAGAACCTTAAATTCTATAGCCTAGATGAGACTTAATGGGTCTTTTTCCTTCTTTATTTTATAAATGGAAAAAAATACAACAATGCTGGGCACAGTGCAGATCATTCAAAAATAATCTGAAGAATATTGTGGGAGAAATGTTCTCAATATATAAAGCATTGTGCGGGGCCAGTGACGTAGCTCAGTGGCATAAGTGCCTGCCTGGCAAGTGCGAGGTCCCGAGTTCAACTCCCGGAACCCACATACGAAAAAAGGGCCGGTGATATCGCTCAGCAGCACGGGCATCTGCTGGCGCATGAGGTCCTGAGTTAGACCCCTGGTACACACACACACACACACACACACACACACACGCAATATATATATATATATAGCATTGTGACTATCCAGCATTCCCAGCATTGCCACACATAAAACCCTAGACACTTAAAATCTAAACTACTTTTGTGATTATTTATGATTTTTCTCTTTAACAAAAATTTGCATGCTATCATTGTATCTGAGTTCTCAGTAAACTATACTCTCTTTCCATTATTTTCAAAATTGAAAATTTACACTGGAACTCCTTGGGGAATGCATTTGTAAACACTGTAAATCTACCTTTGATTATAGCAGTCAGAACCATTCAATCCAGTCTGTGCCGCATTTAACTGCTGAATCATATAAAGAAACTTCACACTTAAGAGTAAACAATATTCAGGCTACAGAGGATTCGGAATTAACCACAGATAATTTTGCTTATGTTCAGGATTTATGTTTTCCCTAATTCTAAGGGAAAGAAATAGAGTTGCATGGTAAGGAAAGATCTTGGTTTAGAATGCAAGAGCTATAGGGACAATTTGGATGTCCTCATTGTGCAGAGAAGTAAGTTGGTTGCACCACTGAACGTTTTGTGTACTTGTTACCATATCAGTAAAGTAAAAGAAATAAACAATAATAGTGTTTCGAGCTATGTGTATCCTAACTCTGCATTCAGCACTGAAGGGAGAGTAGAGGAAGAGGAAGTAGAGAAGTCACTGGTTAAAGAAGAAGGCAAGGGCCGGTGAGATAGCTCAGTGGCATAAGTGCCTGCCCGGCAAGTGCGAGATCCTGAGTTCAACTCCTGGAACCCACGTAAAGGAAAAAAAGGGCCGGAGATATCGCTGAGCAGCACAAGCACTTGCTGGCAAGCGTGAGGTCCTGAGGTCGACACCCAGTACCCACATTTAAAAAAAAAAAAAAAATAGAAGAAGGCAAGATCATCTGTTGCTCTTATTCTATCGTGGGAGTCATTGATTTCAGCTAGTGAAATTCTAGACATTTTCTTTAAACAATTCTGCCGAAGAAAAATTTTTGAAACCTGCTAGATGTGTTTTTTTCAGTTTTGGTGATGAACAGAATCATTTTAAAGCACAGATATTTTTAATCTTCAGTTAACTTCAAAGCCCAAAAGATGCAACTAGATTTTATTGTGACATTTGAAATGAAATGGGAAGCTTATGCAACTGGAAGCTTACGAAAATAGAATTAGAAGTTCTAGTTGCATGACCAATACTCTTACTTTTGATTAGTAAAACATGCCTCTTTTGTGACCTCTAGTTAAATCCTAAGCAAAACCAATATTAACTAGAGAGATCATGAAAAATATTGATTTTGTTTGTGTGTGTAGGCTAGAGTTGAAAAACTGTATATTTTATTCTATCACAATTATATAGGTAATTCTTAAATGTAATAGGATTAGATTAATTTTCATTGGGTTTATTGTGTTATTATATTGAGCAGAAATAAATGGGTGGCTCCAATAAATACTCATCTTTATTTTAAACCTCTTTACTTTTGTTAGCCTGTTTCTTCCTCTGCTTCTTTAGAAGTTCCACTGTGCTGTGGGTTGTTTTTCTTTTCTGTCCTTTTACAGTTTCTCTTCACATGAATATATCTTCTCTTTTCCTTAAAGACATTTTTCCGTCTTTACTTTGAGGTCTCAGCGTCTCAAATTCAAACACCAATGTGCACAAATTAAAACCAGTGGCTCCATGTGAATTTTATTGATTTCCCTCCTCCTTTTAACCTTCTAAGATATCACTTTCATGTTAAAATAAAGACCATCCCAAAACAATTACGGAGAAAAAGAATACTGTTTTGATTATTAAGTTTCAGTGATTAAAGTATTCAGGGACAGAAAAATCACATAGATCTCTTATTTTTATCAGCTGTGTCCCTGGAACAGAAATAGCTACAAGCTGTCTGCATTTGTGCCTGGATTTCTGTGCTCCTCTGACGTCCATTAATCTGTCAGCTTCACTCAAATTCAACCCATATTTTTAAACTACAGATAGCAATACACCTAAGAGTACCGAAAATTGATCTTTGTGTTGGCTTTAATCGGGAATATTCTGTGTACTATCTATAAAATGTAGCACTGAAATCCCACTTCTCTCTTGATCATAGAGATGTATCTTGAGGTTCTCCCATTGCCTAAGGGTCACTGATCACTGTTGGAAAAAGAAAATGTCAGCTAAATTGAAGATAAGAGTAGAGCATGGGCCTCAGACTATGTTCACTTCACTTGTATCAGCCTATGTGATTACTAGCATCTATGTTTTGGGTAGTTTTGTAAAAAAAAAAAAAAAGTGGAAGAATTGCTCTCAGCATGAAAGAGAAAAAAGTTCTAGGTATGGTAAAAGGGGAAAATCTACATTATAAAATTGTTACCACTGATTTCTAAGTAAATGTAATGCAGCCTTCTTGAACATTACTCATTTTTTTTCATTGAGACTAGAAGGTTGACAAAAAATAAAAAATAAAAAGACACAGTCTTGTTGCTTTGCTCTGGCTTAGCTTAACTATTGACGGAGTTCTGTGTCACATTTTGACCATGTCTCTAATATGGATATGGCCTTAAGATCTTCACTGGAAGAGAAAAGCTTGACCTGGCAACATAAATCTGCATTCACTCATTTAAGCTGTCCTAACTTTGGAACACTGAATTGAAAAATAACATAGCTCCTTGTGTTAAATATGATGATGTATTTTCTGCCTGAATGTGACCTTTTTGCCTTTATTAGAACTTCTACACTTCTGGTTTGCATTATAGTAGGTAAGCAGAAAAGCAAATAAAAGAGTATTGTTTTATCTACTTGTTTGAAAGAGTTTGGTCCTTATGAAGCTTTTATAAAGATAACATTTCCATTTAGTACTTAGAGTGGTTTATAATACTTATAATTATTTTAGTGATAAACCAGATACCTTAGAATTGCAAATAATTGTTCTTAGTTTATTCTTAAAGTTATACTCTATAATTCAAATTTATTGAGTCCTTTAAAATTCTGGAAAATGCATAGCTTTGGCCACATATCAGATTATGACATTATTAATAGGTATTTGGACTAGAGATTATGAGTCTTTTGTGATGATGTAATGCTAGTAGCACACTAAATCACTGGATGATTTACTTATGTGGCTAGTTGAATATATCTTTATTTAGAAGAGGTAGATATAAAGCTTGCAGTACAATGAGTCATTTTTAACTTTTCCTGCAAAATGAAAACACAACCATTTTCAGCATGTTCACTTGCATAGAAGAGGAATTAAATAGATGAAGAATCTAAAAACTAAGGTAATTCTTCGTAATGAATAGGGGAAATATATTAAATACCGGTATATTTTTTCTAACTCTAAAAATTGCAATTAAGTAAGTGAGAATTCTACTTATTTTGAGGTCATCCTCACAGTGAACATTTTCTAGTTTCATGTAAGTCTCAAAATGGTGTTTTATGCTTCTTTTGGATCTTCTCTGTAAACAATGCAGTGGTTGAAAAATATATTGACTATTTAATAATTTATTTTAATAATTATGAACCATTTGCATAGATCTGGGCTTTTATAGTAAAAATAATTTACTTGCCACAAATAGTATTAATCATATAAAAATCTGCTTTATATATTGTACTTGATATATTACATATTGAACGCTGCAATAACTATGGAAAAATAAGTGTTCCTATTCCTAAGTAGTTAGCACTCTATTTAAAAACAAACTCATAAATAGAATATGTAAATTAATCAAGTGTACCAGCTTTCTAAGTATGCTTGACATAATCAAACATTATGATCTTTAAGTGTCCCCACTTTAAATAATTATTAAATTAAGACAATTCAGACAAGTATGAGATCAAAGAACCAACAATTTCACAAAATGTTACTTACTGGAATACTTAAAACAAATCTAAAAAGGTATATAGATTTATCATCCTATCATTTTGATCTTACCTTTATCCAAATTGGACAAAGGACAACATTAAGGGGCATAATTTGCATCATTTCACATATCCCTGAAAATAATCTTTCAAGTCTTATTTTTTGTTATAGTGGGTTCTTACAGAGACAACGTATGTGAATTAGAAACTCTCCGTGAATTGATAGGCTTTAAAGTATAGGTTCATAGAGACTGTGGGTTTGACCTTCCGTATTTTTTATATAGAATCTTGTCACTACTTCAAATTAATGTTCATGGTGGTGGTTGTGAGTTATCACACAGGTAGGTTCTTGAGAATAATTACAAGAGACTTTTTTTCCACTGAAGGAAGACTCAGTGAATCTGAAGGAAACTTCAAGAAACAAACCTTGATCTGATGCAATCAAGAACATTCTGAACTAAATGAGTAGATAACACGTGTGTGTGTGTGTATGTGTGTGTGTGTGCGTGCACACTGGCAACTGAAGCCAGGGCCTCACACGTGGTAAGCACATGCTCTACCACAAGCTACTTCCCCAGTCCCAGATAACATCACCTTTTTAAATCATGCGCTTCTGCAGCCTGTTGTTTTAAAATATTAGATCCAAACTTTGCAAAGGGTTTGTGGCTGCCCCTTGGTCAGGCTAGAACCTTACCATTATGGAGTCCCACGTGTCCAGACTGACCCAGTGCTGGCATATGCCAGACCCCAGTTAAATGCAGCTTGTAAGCCGTCTAAATGAGAATCAAAATGAGTATATGTATAGCTTCTTAGTTTTAATACAACTAAATGGAGTAGATTGTCACAGTTTAGAGAGAAACTAAATCACTTGTTAAAAGGATTTGCCATTCAAATTTGAGAAAATACTTAGCAGCAACCCCAAACAACCAAATTAAATTCCTTTGTAGAATGTAAAAATAGAAAATGTTAGAAGTAAAGTTAAAATGAGCAGAGCTGGGTTTGATGAGGAAATGAGGAGAGGGAGGTCTTAAAGTGTTGAAGACTCCAGGTTAGTTTTCTGGCCTGAGCAACTTGAGTGAATGCAACACAGGAAACGCTCCATGTATGAGGAATGCCAGTGTCAAAGAAAAATAAGCAAATGCTCTTTCCTGTGCTACTATTCATATTCTTCAGCATTTTTTGTACTTGATAAATTAAAAAAGGAGAGAATAAGTATTGCTCGCTCTTTCTTTTTTTTTTTTTTTTTTTTAACCATAGTTCACTTTGCAGAGGATATAGCAGGTTTGGTCTTTAGCACAATAAACTATAGGTAACCTCACATTAGATTACTTAAATTGCAAATGCTACTTATGTAATTTTTTTTTTCTATCCAGAGGAAATTTGTAGATTGAAACCAAATTGAAAGCATCTGTAACCTGAACTTCAAACTGTGTGAGCATTTTTGTTCAGATTATTTTCCATTATACCTATAAATCTATTGATATTTGGAGAAGACAGTTGCTTATGATTATTATAACATAAATAATCCCATAAGATAAGAAAACTGAGCTGCTACTTAAACAAATACAAAACTTTCACATTGAAAGCTATCATTGTCAGATCAATCAGTTAATTTAAGAAATCAAGAATTGTGGACTGAGTTTAAAGCATTTGGACACTATCCAGATTTGTTGAGGTCAAAAAAATTTGTAAACAACTTAAGCAGTATTTCCATCTACTAGTTATATAAATGGCGATATAGTCAAATCATGATATATGCAGTGTAATACTGTAGCTTTTAAAAATTCATGTGTAGATAAATACATGATGATGAGAAATTTCCTCCAAGTCCTACTATTAAGTTGTAAATGACATGGACTAGAATTATATGGTGTCAACAGAGGTGATGTACGTATGACCTTTAAATAGCTTTATTAAAAATTTTCTGCAATGAGGTGCAAAGAACAGTTTATTTGAACTGTATAGGAGGAAAGGGACTTCGATCCTTCTAATTCTGCCATATTTATGTATTAATTTTAATTGTGCAGACTTAACCGTTTCTCTCTGAAATTTTAAATACTTTTTAAACCCTTACATCTTTTCAGTCTCTAATACTGAGAATCATTGATGTCATGGACATAGAGAGATGTCAGGCTGCTACAGAGTTTCTAAGGGGGGGTAGAGATTTGGGGCTACACGAAGCGAGACAGCTCAAAGGATGAGATTAGACAGCTCTGGTTTGACTTCTGCATCTTTTGTTGAGATAAGCTAATGAATCCAAGTGAAATAGTTCATGAAAGTTCTTAGCATTGGGTCTTATGTACCGTGACTACATAAATGCTGTCTCTATTATAGTGTCAGGCCAGAGGGGCAGAATTGTTGAGTTTAAGGAATTTTTGTAAGGTTAAATTGAGCAGAACCGGGTTTGCTTAGGGGGAAAAGAAGAAGAGGGAGGTGTTAAAGCGCTGAAGATCCTCGGTTTAGCTTTCTGGCCGGAGCAATTTGAGCGAACACGAGACAGGAAACCCTCCAGGAAGACTAAATTTGAAGGGGAAGATCGAGTCTGCTTTGGACTGTGTTTCATGTGCTCATAGAAGAGTTAAAAACTGGTGTCTTGTGGACAGATCAAGAAGAGTTATGAGTTGGAAATATTAATTTTGGAGTCATCAGGATCTAGACGTTTGAATTTTCAAAGCAGAAGTGTGGCTGGGCAGGGAGTGCAGCCTGAGAAGGAACAACACAGTCTGGGAAACTCCCACTGTAAAAGGCATATAATAGAAGCAGCTGCAGCAAAGGGAATGAGAAGCAATTATTCAGAGACGGAGGAGGAAAATCATCAGGAACAGGAGAAGAAAGATAGGCAAGGCGGTTCAATGAGAGGGAAAGAGATTTCAAGAGGCTTCATGTCTTTATTCTCAACTCAGTTTTCACCTACAAGAGTGCTAGTGGAATCCCAATAGTTGTTCAGATTTTCTGTTTAAATCAAAATTCTTCATTTTATTTTCTCAAACTACAGCACATTCCCAATTTTTAAAAAGCTCAATATTATCTCCCTAGGTACTGAGGCTGGAGGTCATCCCTGTCACTTACTATTGTCCCATACACAAATAGGGCATTGCCTCAGTTGCTCTTTACTTCCAATATAATACCACAGTTCCTCCTTAATTTTTCACCAGGGTTAGAGTGACATGTTTCTTACCACCATACTCCTCCTTTTTCAGATCTATCCATTTCCAAGACATGACTTCTTTATTTTTGTTGCCTGGATATTTACAGACAATTCCTGTTGACCACATTTTCAACTCCCAGACACACGCTGGCGTTCAGAGCTTCCCATAGTCCAACCTAATCTAACTGTTCAGATGGGTGTCATCATTTTCAAGTCAAGCATTTCTGCTAAGCTCAGCCTGAGGAATTTTTAACTCAGAAATCCCTGTCTTTGTTTGTAGAATTTTCCTTGCCAAGAACATGTTTCTTTCAACTCTCCAAGTCCTGAAGTACCAGCTTAAATGCCTAAATTATCAAAGGGATTACCAATAAATGAGGCCTCACAACTCCTTGGACAAATCAACTATATTATTTTTCTCAGCTTTATGTGTGTGTGTGTGTGTATATATATATATATATATATGTATAGTCTTAACATTGCTGCTGTTTTCTTAAGAAATCTGAACTATACAAATCTCAGCAAATAGAAAGAATATAATACTATATAAAAAATGCTTATGGAAATTTAATAATTATTTTCTTGCTTTATAACATTAGCAAAAATCTCCAAAAATATTATATAGTAAAGATACTGTATTGGGAATCTATGCAATGTACCTGAATATTATAAAAGGTTTTCATCATTTTATCACAGAGTGTGATATTTACTTTTGGATTTGAGATATTTTTACCATATTTAGTTAGACTTTGTCTCAGTGGTTTTTAGTAGTGATGACTCCGGAATTTTAGCAGTTGCCTTTTTAGCATCTATTGGTTATATAAAGTATATTTGTTGATAGAATTCATTATTTTTCAGAAGTGCAAACATTGAATTTTTTGGGGAAAAAATTTTTCATGATTAAATGACAGATTTTTTTAACACGTAAACAAAATAATTGTACGTTAGATGTAAGTATTCTATTACTTTTCTTCTATGGCACAGTCTACTTGATTTTTTCTGGCTGCAGTTCTACGACAGCTAACATATTTCATATATTTTAATGACAAAAAATTAGTAACTAACATATTTTTCAGGAAAACTAATCAATATAATTTTATATAGCCACATGATTCCCTTTACCTTTTTCTATATGGTAACTCAAACCACTTGTCAATATACTTTTAAAAGTAAATCTACACTTATTTGAATATTATGATATTTAAGCAAAAAAAAAAAGAAAAAAAGAAAAAGCTTCTTAAGGTTGAATTTTAAGGAAACTAGCAAACTTATTTTGTGTTCCTTTCAATCCATTTGGAGGGAGTATCCACCATCAACTTAGACTGGTATTATTGAACCTATAAGGGAAATAGTAAAAAGAATCAGTGGAATTTAACTCGCCTAAGGATTTTCTCTTTAAATCGACAAGTGCGTACATATTTTATTTCCACTTGGAACAAGTTAAAGATATATGTATATGATACTCTACATCGTATTTTCAATCTGGGCTTTATTCATTAAAGCAAATCAAAATTTTTTAAAACATACAGTTCTTTTACTTGGCCACCAAAGGCTATAACCCATTTTCACATAGGATTCTTAGACTACACTTGGGAAGTATTTTATTTGAAAAAGAAATTGAATTACGAGTATTCCAAAAAGATCTAACTGAGAGGAAGATGTCTTACTGGAATGACTGTACTAAAATAGAAATGTCTTGATTTCTATACTTTTTTTATTGTAATAGTGAGTGTCTTGTGGGCTGAATCCTGGCAGAATCACAAATCTAAAACTTTATGTTTATTAATTACTTTGTAATTTGAAACGTCTTCCTTTCTGCCATTGTACTGATCAATGTACTGTTTTGGCATAAAAAGTATTTTGGTTATTTTGACGATCTTTCCAAAACATACTCAGTTCTTTATAAGTCGTAAGTAGATTTTGCCACACTCGTTTCCTTCATTTATTGTAATTAAATGCAGACATTTTCATTAGAGAAACCAGAAGAGTTGGAACTTTAAAACAAACCAGAAAAAAAATTAATTACACACACATACAGAGAAAACGCCTTCAAATGTCTGACCTCTAAGAATGGATTCAATTCCAAGGACCCATGTGTTAAATAAGGAAGATGAACTATTTTAGCAAGATGCTGAAACACTGACCAAAATAAATATCAAATCTTGAAAAACAAACCTAATTTTTGTTCTTTAGTATTGTTCACATTCACTTTATTAAAAAGTTGAAAGACAGAACTGCCAAACATATACATAAACAAGTAGGAATTCTGTGCTAATAATTCCCAGTAGAAGTCAGCGTTCAGTTTCCTTATAAGATTCATTGTCCCCTGTGAATGCTCCTTCACTCTTATTAAGCCACTTTGGAATAATCCATTCATTAGCAAAGATAAATTACAGGAGCCAGTGCTGTTCACCTAGCTATCAAATGGTCCTTATTATCATTACAGATGGTATCAGGTACTATCAGATTGTCTATTACATTGGTTGAGGGAAAAAAAAAATGAGCTCCACCAGTGACAATTTTCCTTTAATTTAGGAATTCCTACTTCTTATAGAGGCCAGCTGGAAATAAGTAAAGCATTACAGAGCCTTTCTTAGCTGTTGGCCTGGAGAATATGCATTCTCTCCAAAATACATATCTTTGGCACAGTCCAGAACTAAGGGGTCTTTGTTAATCTCTGTGCTGGCCAAGGGTGAGTATTATTATTTTTAACTCCTAAATATACTGAAGTATATTTCTTAAGGAATTAAAAAAATAGGCCCATGTTAGTTTAGATAGGGTTTTTTAATATAATAAAGGTGTAAATAAATATCATACAGTGATATTTTTACTACTAGGTTTTCTGCCTCTTTTTTTAAGGTGGCATTTTATAGTATTTATGGCTTGAAGAATTTTACAATTTCTTTAGGATTATATTTAACATGCACAGATTAATAGTTTCATAAGCTCTCAAACTAGTTGATTGTATAACCTAAATCTACAAATTTACACCATAATTTTGCATATGGTGTAAAATCTAATCTAACTAATCTAAAATATTTAGACTGACGAGTAACTAATTAGCACAAAAATGGTGTTGATGTGACTTTTCTGAAGTCCAGAATTGAAAGGTAGAGCCTAACATTTGACCAATAATTTTAAAGTTTTTCATTTTACCATAGAATCTCAATACTTCAGTTATGAAACTTCTGTTTTAGACCCATGTTGAAAATTACACATTACTTCAGATTATAGTTTAATAGACAAATATATTTTCTATAATCATGGTTGTTAAATAAGAATATTTAGTTATTCAATAAACATGACATCAAGATGATATGATTAAAATAAAATCTCAAATAGGCAGTTCAGGAAAAAATTTATTCAAACATTAAACTGTTTATTGCTTTTTCTTTTTGATCTATTTTGAGCCAAGAATCAAAGAGCTCCTATCACACACTTTAATTCTTTTTTTGTGTGTGTGGGTACCGGGGGTCATACTCAGGACTTTGCGCCTGCGAGCAGGCACTTATGCCGCTGAGCGATATCACCAGCCCTTTTTTCCTTTGTATGTGGGTACCAGGAGTCGAACTTAGGACCTTGCGCTTGCTAGGCAGGTGCTTATGCCGCTGAGCCATCTCACCGGCCCACACACTTTAATTCTAGGGCAAGATTATATTTTATATACTTCTTCCTCTCACATTCACTTCGAGAAACATTAAGAAATCTTTATTTTTACACCATAATAATTATAAGACTCAGTGTCATAATTCAAGCATAGTTTTCTATGCAAGTTAAATACACAAATGTAGTGTAATTGTTGGCTTCTTACTGGATGGCAGGAGTGTAAGGCGTTACTGCAAATACTGTAGATCTAGTGTATCTCAGAATCCAGACAGGGCAGAGACAAACAAAAGGATCAGAGCTCATTCCAAGAAAGGAGCATTTCCTTTCTAACCAGGAGAGGTATTTTCAAAAGGTTCCCAAATGAAATTACATTCTCTAGAATACACAGGCAATCTTCTTTGGGGAATTTGACAGAGACATAATAATGGTTGGATTATACGGGGAGCCAGTATGGAAATTTGTACATGATTCATGAATTTTCAATGAAAGAAAGTATTATACTTATAAAAGTAGGTAAGTTGTACCATACACAAATCTTGAAGAACCTACTGAAATCAAGGAAGGCTGTTCTCTTGCCTGATTTGGGTACTGTGTAAATTGTAGGTGATGGTTTATTGGTGCTTGCGTAGCCCTTTTCTTTGAGTTAAATATATTTTACTTACTTTGATGCATTTGAGAGCTTGTTTGCTATCATTCACTGGTTCTTACTGGACACCTACTAAGCATAGTGGTATTCAGAGAAACTATGGGGAAAATTCATGTAGATAATTTTAAAAATATGTGGATTCTTATGAAGCATATAAGTATATTTGAAAAGAGTCTTTCCCTATATAATAAAATTTAGAACACAGTACATTCATAACTTCATGTAGTACTTGATTCATCAAACATTTATGCTATCTACTTATATCATAATTTAGGACTAATCATCGCCAATTCCTAAAATGCATCAAACTAGACTTGAAAAAAATTAATTTCTTCAGGCCACAGTTGTTCAGCAGTATATACTCACTGCTTCAGTACATACTGAAACTATGACATCAGTGACTGTCTCAATGTAAATGACCCTTCCTTGAACACCTATAAGTTGTTTACATATTTTTAAGCTATCAAATTAAGATCTTAGCAATACAGTATTTTTTAGTAATGCCATAAATAATGTTATATAAAGATGCTCAGTTTCTTGCTGCAATTTTTTTTCAGTGTCTCACCATTCATGTACCTTTTTAAATGGAAGAAAGAGTGACACAAGTTACTTTGACCAAGCTATTCAAAGTTTATTTCACTCCTTTGTTCTTATGATAATGTCACAATTAAGTATTTGCTTAAAAGTTTTGAATGTATTTTCATTTTCTCTAAATTTTGGTTTCACCTCACTTGTTTGCGGGTTTAAAACAATGCATAAATTTCCCAAACTATTCTGGCTTCTTAGCCTGTGGAGTAAACCCTTTCCTCTCAGTGCTGCCATCTAATTTGGTAAAAATAACTTCCCCAAGATTTACATTGGTATCTATTACTAGGCAATTCTTAATCATTTTCAAAAAAAAAAAATCTCAGTTAAGTAAAATTCTACTCAATATTTCTACAAACATCAATATTGTTTATTCTTCCTCAGATAAATCCCTTGCTGTTAGTTTATTGTCATAAAATCTTTTTAGGTAAAATGAAGTGAGTCAGCTTTTATTAGCTAGCATAAGAATGACAGATAGGAAGTAGACATTTAAATAATGAACATAGTTATAAAGTTTAATAATGTATATTTTCCTTTAAAAGAAGGTAAATTTTTCTTGTGACCAAGTTGATTTGCTAATGTTTATGCTTATGGTTCTCATTTTCCAAACTATTTTTCTAATCACTTTTATTTATTAAGATTATTGAACAAATTTCTCTTATCATGTTTAATGTTTGACACGCAAGACATATTGTAGGTATAATGTAACACAGCCTTAGAAATTGTCACTAATATAGTAAGGCAAGATATTTTATTCCAGTCTTAGAGAAATCTATGGTGAAATTATCTAAATATATTATTCACATACAATTGAGTGCAGGGAAGATCATAATTGTCTTAGATAGATTGAAATGAACACCACTAAGTCAATGAGACAAATTTTATTTTCAGAAACTTTAGGACTTATTTTTTGATGGTACAGAGTGATTACTAACCTCATTTTTTTGTGTGTACTGTGGTATATCACTGTCAAAAAATCTGTTTTACTCAAAAATCATTATGAGCAATTTTGTAAACTGTTTAAACCTGTTCTAAAGATTACTGCTCCTTTTAACTCTAGTAAGCCTGGGATATCATAATTGTGCTGCCTACGAGAATGAGACTCTTCATTCATGGAATTGATTTATGAGGTACTTTGTTTCAAAGGTCCATCAGAGCAATATTAAACTACTGAGGAAATGGAATGTTTTTTCAGACAATTCAAGGCTCTCTTTTAAAAATGCTCCAGTCAATAAGGTATCCTTGTAAAAGAAATATCAATGGCTTATTATCTGGTACACTCTGTGTTTCTCTACTAGGTGGTGGGGAATTGATGTTGACATTTCATCAATTTGGCTTTTAGTGGGAGTCTACAGTGTTACCTTGTTTCAAATGTATTTTAAATTTACTCAACACATGTGCGAAGATGAGATTTAAAATTTATTAGAAAAGAAGATTATGAGAAATGAGAAGGAAGTAAAGAGAAGACAGAAATTGAAATTGATCCAGGCTCTAAAGAAACACTGACTTCACATTCCTTCCATGCTTTCACACTTCTTATTAGACAATTTGAATATCATAACCCAGAATGCATGGATAAAACATATACAGTGCTCACAGTAGAAAGAACTATAACCCACACAAGTATAAGTGGAAAGTATCTAGTGTGTGTCGTGGAGTGGACGTAATATGTGGAATAAAAAGAATCGCATTTAAGGTTTTTCCCTCCTTCTTATGGGACACTTTGTGGTCACCTTCTCCATGAATCATTCCCTGGTCATACCATTTGAATTCTAAAACCTTTTGATCCAAACTTTACCATTCTCTTTATCCATTTTAGTTTTCTCCATTAGGAAAGCTTTCAGAAATCATACTGCCTGCTCCTTGTAGTACAACTGATTATTTAAATATTAAATAATTGTAGTACATAGCAAGTAATCAATAAATATTTGAAAACCCAATAAATGATGGAGTGTTCAGAGACACTGGAGCAAATTGCAATTTTGAGAGTTTTTTGATAGAAATTATGTCACACCACTGTGAGGTGGCACACCACTCACAGAAGTACATGAAGATTAGCCTTCACTGTTACTTCTATACTGTAATATAATATAGAATGATGAATTCTTTGGAGTTTTTACTTACACAGAAATTAGACCAGAATCTGTGGCTATGATGCATGGCAATGCCTTGCTTAACACAAAGGAAAAATAAGTCCCAGGTATATTATTTGCTAGAGGTAATATTAAAAGCCAGGTGTACTAATTTCAAGGCCAAAATTGTTTTGGCTTTTTAAAAAAAAATGTTGGTTTTAAATCATAGTGATGTCATTTGATAAAACAGTGATTTATACCCAGTTATCAACCCAGGAAAATTATGATCATTCTTTTTTTTTTTTTTTTTTTTTTTTTTTGTGGGTACCGGGGGGTCGACCTCAGGACCTCAAGCGCCAGCAGGCGCCCGTGCCGCTGAGCGATATCACCGGCCCCTTTTTCGTATGTGGGATCCGGGAGTCGAACTCAGGCTCTCGCGCTTGCCGGGCAGGCGCTTAAGCCGCTGAGCCATCTCACCGGCCAATTATGATCATTCTTGAATTTGTCTTTTGTAATAAAATAAAAACTAGTTTAGCAGATATCTTGTTCTAATGGTTCCATTTCAAATATCAATTTACTTTTCACATATTTGTAATAGAAGTTTTACAAAATTATATTTTATGAAGAAAATGATTAGTACTACCAGTAAGATCTTGATTTTTTTGGGGGCCGGTGAGATAGCTCAGCGGCATAAGCCCCTGCCTGTCAAGCGCGAGGTGCTGAGTTCGACTCCCGGTACCCACATATGGGAAAAAAAGGGCCAGTGATATCGCTCAGCAGCACAAGTGCCTGCTGGTGCACGAGGTCCTGAATTAGACCCCCGGTACCCACAAAAAAAAAAAAATCTTGATTTTTATTTTTAAAGTATTCTAATAAAATTATATGTTAAAGCTATTATAAAATTTGATTTAATAATGAAGCTTGTTCTGTCACTGTCAAAAGCAGTAATGATACTGTTTTAGTAAAATGAATTACTGAACTTCAGTAATACAGTTATTTTCAGGTTATGCCCAAATGGTTATGAAACTTAACTTCCACAAGGACTGTAACAACATGTTTTTTCAATTTTCCACTTTTTCATGAAATGAACTATTCAGCCATTATATCTTAATATTGTATAATTCTTGGTTATCATATATCTATTGTTATTTCATTCTTGATATTCTGAAAAAAATGATGTATTACTCCTGTTTGCCCCTGTCCTTTGATTTGACTATATGGGATGAAATGAAAAAAATCAACACTAGGCTGTGACTGATTGCTGGGTTTCTTTGAAATATTGAGAACGTTCTTTATCTTACCAGATTAAATTCATCTATTTTTTTTTTTAAGACAAGGTGTCACTATGTAGTCCAGGCTGGCCTTGAACTCTCAGCAATCCTCTTTCCTCAGCCTTCCAAGTGCTGGGATGACAGACATGCACCACCACACTTTGCAGATTCATCTCTTTAAAGCTTTTATTTTAGTTTAGTTTATTTCACAATTCTTGAAAATTTTTTCTAAGAAACATTATGCCTTTGTTTAAATAATTATGCCCATTTTGTAAAGTGCTACTAACATGGAGGTTTTGAAGGATTAAGACCAGGTGAAATAGTTAGTTGTCTTTATAGAAAGTTAATCATTAATCAGATACAAAAAGAATATTATGCAGAAATATTTAAAAATTAAAACTTTGAAGATCAGTTAGCCAGGCATGATGGCACATACCTAAATGCCAACTATTCAGAGGCTGAGGGGGAGATCACTTGAGCCCAGTAGGCTGGGACCAGCTTGGGCAACATAGAAAAAACTCCCTCAAAAACACCAAAACAAAATAAAACAGATCAGTTATCTGTTGATTAATGTTAATGTTAATGGCGTGTGCATAAAATTCCATTATGTTACAGTAAGCTATTTTTTTAGTGAATGTGACATGTAAACAAGCTTAGTTTCAGTTACCATCTAAGCAGACAAACTAGATGTGTCAAAAAGTAATATTTAAAGATAAGAAGCTCTACAAAATAGCCTGTATTAAAAGCAGGGCACATACTTTGACCAGGATTTTCCAAATTCGGGCCGTACTGCACAATCAACTGTTTGTTTGTTTGCTTGTTTGTTTTAATTCAGACTACTAGATCCCATATGAGATCATTGACTGAGAAATTCTGTGAATATATATATATATATTTTTTTAAACTCTCCTGAATTGTAGTCTCAATGTATGGGTAAACAGTAAATATTGCATAAATATGCATAAGTAGTTGGGATGATGCAGACATCTTAATGGATTGAGATTGTGTTTTTAAAAGAGGCAAGGCATTTTTAGAAAGAATAATATAAGCACAACTGTAGAAGTGGGAAAAGAAATTGCATTGGTATGATTAGTTTATAATAAAACATATGGTTTTTAATAAGGAAGTAGAGCTGGGTGTGTGGTGGCGCATGCCTGTAATCCCACCACTTGGGAGGCAGAGGCAGGAGGATCACTGAAACTTCAAGGCCAGCCTAGACTACATAGCGAGACCCTGTCTCAAAATAATAATAATAATAATAATAATAGTAATGAAGTAGATAAATGATAGTCCAAAGATACTGGTATATTGAGCTTTATCTTATAATCCCTGGTGAACTGAATAACCAATTATTTTTGTCTGAGGAGAGTCTATCTGTAAATAAATATTGAAAGTTACATACCAAGTTAATGTGAGATTCAGTAGAAGACAGGGAATTAAAGACAATTTAAGTAATATAGACTTGGCTTGAGGGTAATAAGGTTTTGTACAAATCCTTAGGGAAATGAAAATAAGAAGAGATGCGCCTGTTAGTAATCATGAAGGAGGAAATGATATCATAGAGAATGCAGTCTTCAGAACTATTTATAAAGTACAGAGAAAATACAAACCCTAAAAATCTCATGGTCTGTGTATTTAAAAGATTGCCATTGGAAAGCATTTACCATTTTTCACTTAGAATATCATGTACTTGAATCATTCTAAATGAACTAATGAACATCTTTTGCAAAATATGGCTACATCTTTATCAGATGAAAAATAATATGATACTATAAAATAATTATATTTTCTTAGTTAAATTAGCATCACTTGTGTCACAAACTAAATCAAATGATACACATGGAACCAAGAATGTTCTCTATAAAAGACTACTGTAATATATGTGCACCCATGTTTATAGCAGCACAATTTGTAATAGCTAAATCTTGGAAACAACCCAAATGCTCATCAACCAAGGAAAGGATAAAAAAGATGTGGTATTTTTTTTTTTTTGTGGGTACCGGGGGGTCGACCTCAGGACCTCGCATGCCAGTAGGCGCCCGTGCCACTGAGCGATATCACCGGCCCCTTTTTCGTATGTGGGATCCGGGAGTCGAACTCGGGCCCTCGCACTTGCCGGGCAGGCGCTTACGCCGCTGAGCCATCTCACCGGCCCCAAGATGTGGTATTTTTAAACAATGGAGTACTACTCAGCCATAAAGAAGGGTAAACTCAAGGCTTTTATAGGTTAATGGATACAACTTGAGACCATACTCATTAGTGAAATAAATCAGACTTGCATATGTAAACATCATATTGTCTCCCTAGTGTAAAAAAATGAAAGAGTAAATAAGATCCAAAATGTACAATAGATATTGTGAAAGTGAAAGGGGAAGAAACTACTCAAAAGGAAAGAACAACTGGGATGGGGGAAAGGCTAAAAGAAAGAAGGGAAAAGAATATATATATATATATTATGTTATATATATATAACAGATAGGATAATTATACTACTAATCTCTATTAGTTCATTGAAAAGAACAGTTTGTGCTTACATTGTTCGATCAATTTTTCATGCCTATATCTTGTAATCTGAGCAACCACTTTGAAGATAACAATACACAATATATTACCCATTGTTAATCTCTTATTATCTTGTTTTGAAATTCTGTATCATCGTTTTTTTCTCTTTAAAATAAAAAAACTACTGTATAACAAATACACTTCTTGCCAAAACAAATATCCTTGAATTGAATATAAACTAAACTTAAATGAAGAGCAAGGAATCCGCTAAAAGTACATTTTATTAGAGAAACCCAGGTTTTGAATATTTTTATCAGCATAAAAATGGATGTCATTTAATCTACCAAGAAAGAGCAATTATCTGAACAATATAGCAAGTTAATAAATATATCAAGTTGATAAATGCGCGTTGTTGCTACACATTTTAAGCCCAGAACAGTTAAAAGGGCTGAGTAGATATGAAAGACGTGAACAAGGATTTAGCTCCACAATTTGAATATGTGTCTAAAGTAAAGAACAATAAATCAATTATTTGTTACAAACCAGGTGTTAGACCTTGGAGAACTGTCTGGCCAAGCAGAGTGATGTCATTCATCCCTTTAAGTCACACATTCCATCTCCATTTTCCGTCCTGAGTCTCTAACATCCTTCAGCCCCCAAGTTCTGCTCTAGGGCAGCGGAAGGTTCTCAAAGGAATTGCTGATGCCCAAGCTAAGAGCATCGGTGTTCATCTTTCTGACCGCTTCGCATCCACTCTGGATGGTGTTGCTCATGTTTAAGAAATATATAAAGTTGGCTCACAGCCTAGGAAAGGGAAACAGCAGAAGAAATTTTAACAAACCTTCCATCTCTCTTAGTGCTCAATTACCTGTGGCAAAGGAATGCAGTCCCGCGTTATCCAGTGCATGCATAAGATCACAGGAAGACATGGAAATGAATGTTTTTCTTCAGAAAAGCCTGCAGCATACAGGCCATGCCACCTTCAGCCTTGCAATGAGAAGATTAATGTAAATACAATAACATCACCCAGACTGGGTAAGCAGACCAAAAAGTAGATGATTTTAGGAACAGAAATGTTTATAACTTTTTCTATTTTGTATATCACTTTAAAGCCTGAGAGCTATGCTAATTTCCTATGCTAATTTGGATCTATTTAAATATGATTTAGTCAAAAATGGCCTTGTGGGTAAAAAAAATCCTAAACTGTCTGATTACTGAAGGTGTTCACTAAAAGCCAGGTCCAGTAAATATTAACTTTGGGCACATGACACTGGAGGTCACCATATAAAGGGTTACAGGAGGCAACCAAATTTTAGTTTCAGATCAGTCCCAGGACAGAATGGGAAGGTGAGGTTGTAGTCTAAGCCTTATATCCCCCCTGGTTAATAGACTTCATGTGGTCCTGGATACAAATTATCTTTGGAAAGACATGGAATTTTAAAAAAGGCTTTCATGAAGAATGGGTGTATGGATCTACACCACTGAACAAGAAGTACTTTGATGGTCATCTTGGAGGATAGAATAATGCATTTGAAGATACTAGTAATGTCAGGGATGTAGCTCAGCAGCACAGCACCTGCCTGGAAAGTGTGAGGTCATGAGTTCGATTCCTAGTGCCAAAAAAAAAAAAAAAGACTACCAGTAGTATTTTGATATGTATGTGGTTTTATGCTATGAAATGCTTTCATATTTACTCTCAATTTCTGTTATTTGATCTAAACTATCACCAGGAAGTAGAGTATGTATTTTATGTAAATGTGGCCAGTACTCGTATAATAAATATTAATGAATGAAGTAGACTTTATTCCTGTGACAATTAGTGTCTTTTAGCAGCACTCCTATCTGCTGCTAGTAGGTTAATTTATGCTTCACATCTTTAGTTTTAGCCTGTATATATAATCTATAGGAGACCAATTTTTGCCAAAAAGCAAGGAGCTTTATCATATGTACTTTTTGAAGCATAAGACTCAGTGAAATGGAAAAGTTTGCTTCTTCATGAAAATATAAAAGCCCTCTTTTCCAAGACCAATAATTAGCATTTCTAAGAAATAACCAGTGCACATAGAATATGGTTAATTAAAACAAAATTTAGCAATCCTAAAACAGACATACCCAATACTTGTATTCAATAAAAACATAATCCCTTTTCTCTAGTAATCACTTAAGTCCTTGAAGTATCATTTGACAGAAAATAATGGATTGAGAGAAGAATTTAGAATTTCATTAAAATTGCATTTTTAGTCTTTATTATTTCTTGAAGGTATACCCAAATCACAGAAGTAACGTGGTTGAAAAATCTCAGATTTTTAAAAGTAAAATAATGAGCCAAATAGTGACAAAAGAAAGAAATGCGGCAAGACTGACTCAATATACATGCTAAAATACACTATATCTTCTGAAAAACTGAGGTCAATTCTGCATGATAAATTTCTATATCAGAATCTCATTTCAAACACTTTATTGCTGTACCTTTCAATTACTTGCAATGATCAGCTTTGAATTTTATACTCTTGCTGTGCAAGAATCTAGAAATGTGAAATAAGTCTGAGCACATTTTCATTTTGCCATTTCTTTGTAATTTCATTCATAGGAAAAGTGATCGATTTGCATTTCCATAAAGGTGGATATATTGAATACATTTTTTTCTTTTTTAATCTTCTCTAAGAAAATACAAAAGAAGATTAACTCAAAGATATAAAATTGAAGCTTAGAAGTATCCCACATTGAATCTGGGATATCTAACTTCAGTAATCTTTAAAAAGTTCATAAGTGTCTCAGACATTTTCTTGTCACTGACACATAAAACTGACATCCACAAATTAAAGGAGGAAAGCTTTATTTTGGCTCTCAGTTTGTATAAGTACAGTCCATATTTGGGTGGCTCCAAGACAGGGTGGCATAGCAGAGGAGCAGAGCAGAGGAGAAGTTGCTCATGTCGTGACAGCTGGGAAGCAGAAAAAGTGAAGCAAGAATCTGGGGAGGGAGATAAACGCTTCCAGGCCACACCCCCAGCATCTCACCTCTTCCAACCACACCCCACCTCCTAATAGCAAGCCAGCTATATGTCCCATAACCAAGTCACCTTCCAAAAGTCCCAACTATGACCATAAGAAATTCTTGGGGGACATCTAGATATAAATAACATTCCGCCCCTGGCCCTCAAAAGACTCATAAGCATCATCTCTAAGAGTTGCCAGAATCCCAACAGTTTTAGCATTGCTGAAAAGTCCAAGCCAAGGTCTCCTCTGAGAGTTAAGAGAAACTCTTACCTGTGCTTCTCTGTAAAAAAATCAAAAGAAAGTTAAGCACTGCCAGCATACAATAGCACAGGGTAGATATTCTTATTCCAAAAAAAAAAAAAAGCAAAAAACACAAAACAAAACAAAACAAAACAAAAAAAAGGAGATTGTGGTGATGCAAACCAATGAAACTAAAGGAAGGCAAACATTAAAATCTGTAGTTCTGTGCCGGTGAGATTGCTCAGCGGCATAAGTGCCTGCCTGGCAAGCGTGAGGTCCTGAGTTTGACACCCAGAACCCACATACAAAAAAAGGGCCAGTGATATTGCTCAGCGGCACGGGCGCCTGCTGGCGTGCAAGGTCCTGAGGCTGACCCCCGGTACCCACAAAAAAAGAAAAATCTGTAGTTCCATGTCTAGCACCCAGGACAAGCTGTGATGAGATGTGAACTCCAAAGGGTCTGGGTGGCCCCAACCCTACAACATTGCTGGTGGTTGCAGCTCTCATGGCTTCTCTTTTGGGCTGGCTTTGCTCACTCCTTGTGGCTTTCCCCCAGTGTTCTATGTTCCTGGCTTCTTCATTTGTCTAGGGTCTCCAGTGTAGTTTCAGCTTTACTCACAATATCACTCACAGTTTCACTACACTAATTTCACTTCACTTCATTCACAGCTTCATTCACACACTACCTCTCTCAGAGGCGCACTACTTGGCCTCCCAAGCTTTCTTCTGAAATCTGGGTGGAAGCTTTCCTGACCCCACAACTTTTGCATTCTGCATGCCTGTGAAACCATCATGTGGATGACACCAAAGTCTGCCACCAGATGGAGCAGTAGCCATGCCCCCTTGAATCATGGCTGCACTGGGCTCTAAGTGCCTCGATGGCTGAGGACTGTAAATTGCAAACTGTGGAGTCAATACCCTAGGCTGCCATTTTCCTTCTCCAACAGGGTGCCCTGTGGCTCTCTTCTTAATGCCAAGTCTTTCACCTTGCAACTTTGTGTCTACAGGAAGGTAGACTAAAAGGGGACTGCTGATTTCTGTGATGCTTTTAAGCCGTATTTTCTATTGTCCTGTGGTAAAGTAATTGATTTCTTTTTAATATTAATTTTTTAGCAACGAAACTCTCCTCTACTTCATCTTTTCTGGAGGTTTCTTTATGGAAAAATTGAAAACTTTTTACATAGACTTTTCTCCTATTTCTCACAGTATATTACACTAAAACCAACAAGTAATAACTGTGTTACAGCCTTAACATTGGGCTGCCTTTAAATTTTTCCTCAAGATTAATTAGTCTGCTGCACTCAATCTCAGTCTCCCACAAAGTCTCAGTACATGCATAAAATGTAGACACATTTTCTGCCAAAGCATAATACACAGTGCCTAGAGTCCAACTGCCAGTATAGTCCTTGTTTCCAATGAAACCTCATGATGTTAGTCTATCAGCATTTTGGTCTTTTGAGCTTTGACCAGAATCTCCTTTAAGCTTGACTTAAGGCATTCTAAAGCTTCTTTAGCTGGCATCTCTAAACCCTTCCAAATGCCTCCCACAAATCAGTTCCAAAGATTTCTGAACCACATGGCCAGAAAACAGTCATAGCAATGACTCCAATTCTCTGCTACCAAAAATCTGTCTTTGTTACTTTTGTCATCTCTTGTACAAAATACCTGGCACCCACAGTTTAAAGGAGAAGAGGTTTATTTTGGTACAGTTTGTAGAGATTTCAGTCCATAGTTAATTGGCTCCAAGGCAGGATGGCTTGGCAGAGGGGAGTAGCAGAGAAGAAGTTGTTTGTCTCATGGCACTGGGGAAGCAGTGAGTCAAGAGGAGCAAGGAAGAGAGATAAACCCTCCAGAGCATGACCCCAGTGACCCACTTCTTTCCAGGACCCACTTCCCAAGAGCAAGTCAGCTATAATGCCCCTATAATCCAATCACCTTCCGAGGGTCCCTATGACCTTGACCATATGCAGCTTAGGGGAACATCTGGATATACACAATAACAATAAGTAAGAATACTCTTTGTTTACAGTACTCCTGGGTTACTGTGTATGTATATGTTTCTTTGTTTTTATATTCCACAAGGATATATAAATAAGTCAAGTAGGAATACTCTTTGTTTACTGTACTCCTGGGTTACTGTGTATGTATATGTTTCTTTTTATATTCCACTGTACTCCTGGGTTACTGTGTATGTATATGTTTCTTTGTTTTATATTCCACAAGGTTATAATAATAAGTCAAAATGAGTGTACAAAATGCCTCCACTTGAATCATTGAAATCTGTTTCTGCTAATGACAGCTCTGATATCTGTAGGTATCTGAATTTGTATGCTCTGTTTCACAGCTGCTCTGACCTTCAAATGCCTGGGTGATCAGTGGCCAGTGTACTGCCGAGTGATACGCGAGAAGAATCTGTGTCAGGACATGCGGTGGTATCAGCGCTGCTGCGAGGCCTGCAGGGACTTCTACGCCCGACAGCTGCAGCAGAAGAGTTGACCCTGGCTCGCTGGCCCACAGCGCTCTGCCGTTACATTATTTATAAACACACACACTAGCATGTTTTTCACACCAAATGTTATCAGATTACATATAATTTAATCAAATTAATTTATTTTTTGCCTGTCAAACATCCAATGTGGTGTTTCGGTTATACAGACATTTTGATTTATACTATAAGGCTTCATAAATAATTTTATATGAATTAGTAAGTTGGATCTGGTAACCTAATTACAATAAAAAGGAGCAAAAAAAGATCGTTAGACTTTTTTTTTTTTTTTTTTTTGGTTTAAGTTAGGGCTGTCTCTAAGGTGCTACTTTCTCTCCACCAGTACCATTGAATTATCCAGTATATATACTACCTTAGCATTATAGTTTATATATATGTGGAGGAATATCATGGGCTTTTGTTATTTTATTTTTTTGGTGTCCTGCTGCAGAATTAGTCCATTTTCTGTAATCTGCAGGAGATGCGTAAACATAACAAACCTCATAGTGTTGAACAGATTTTTAGAGAATGTATTATGAATTTGGTTAAGATTTAGAGACATCCATGGAAAAATTCTACTGTAATTTTAACCTTGTTTTAATAATGAAAAAGTCAAGCAGAGACTTTGACCATGCTCATGAACGTGTACTTGAACACAAGTATTATAACAGTGAAACACTGTAATGATTTACACTGAATCACCATGGCACTGTTGATATAGTGTAGAGAAACTGTTATAGGAATGGTAACATCCTACAAAAATGTGTATTATTTTAACATGTTGTCATTAGATTTTAGTACTTTAAATATCTTGAACAAAGAAAACATTGATCCACCATCCATTATTTGTATCTTTTTAGCAGATTTATGAAAGCGTATAGTACATAGATTCACAAATCATGAAATTCACTAAATACTTTTTAAGCCTTTTTCCTAGGAATAAGGAAAAACAAAAAGCATATAATATTGTGGTAGTTTCATTGTGTTACTTTCCTTTTAAAAATTAAAAAGTTTTACAATTCTGTGAAACGTTCAAAAGCCAGCTTAAATTTTTTCCTGTGAGAAAATATTGTACATGATTCACATGACTTCTTAGATTTTTTTTCAATAAAATATGTGAAACTTCCTTTGGGGAGATACTTCTTCACAGATTTCTCACACTTCCACATGTTTGGCAAGAAAAGACACTGTCTGCTTTTGTTCTAAAGTATCTTCTAAAGGATGTTTGTATAGTGAACCACCATGCAAAATAATGTCCCTCTGAAACAAAGGGCAAAGGTGCTTGCTTCTCATTAAAAATTTTCAGATTTTTTTAATAATTCACTACATGTGCAGATATCACCTGGCTGTTTTCATGGTACCTTGTATGAAATGGGGCTCAGAGAACCAGTACAAAAAAATACAGAGTCTCTAAACACTGATATTGCTGTAATAAAGTCCTTTGTCTCTAATCTGGGAGTCCGTGTCTTCTTCTCTAAAAATATAACAGGTAAACTTGATAGATTGAATGTGTAGTAAAATCTTAATACTTTCACAGTGTCTGACACTTAACTCTTTAATATTTTAGCCTTGATTTTAATAATTTTAATATTGGGGTAATTTTGTTTTTAAATTGTTCAGTACTATATAAATCTTTTAATTGCAGAGATATAAGAGTAACCTATATCCCCACATCTTATAAAAGATGGTGAGTGAATAGGAGTAAAAACACAAATGAAATAATAAGAGGAGACTTTCCCAATTCCATCCCTTGACTTCTGAGTCTATGAATCTCATTAGAAATAGCACCATACATTGGTCAATGAGTCAGAAAATATACATCTTACATCTAAAATGTTACCTCAGACCACCCAGTGGGTGCCAGAACTAAATCTTTTTTTAAACATCATTGAGTTATTCTCTTACCATCTGCTTCAGGCTAATTGAGAGCATGGTAAGAGATTTACATGAGCACAAACCCATTGCCACATTTTATTTGCTATTAAACAAATTCTCTGGACAGAAACAATATTATGTGGAATACCAACAATGAATGAGACACTTGTTAAGTAACAAGAGGTATTTTGACAAAAGCATTGCATGTTGAAAAGGCAAATCCATATTCAGAGTAAGTGACTATTTCTATGAGAACAAGTCACTGTCTCTTTTGTGATGGAACTGGCCTAATGTAGTCAACCTACAATTAAGGTAAACTAAAATCGCTTCCTATATAATAATGCCAAATTGAGGACATAATATCTTCTCTGCTATTATTAGTTTGAACCCTTAGCAGTTACTGTAGCTAGATTGGCCTTGGTGAATGGAAGTCCATGTTGAGGAACCCATGCATAATTTCCATCCGCCCCACCATTGTCTTTGTGCATGAGCCTATTGGTCAAAGACATAGGTGACTGGTGTGAGAAAATGGCCAGTATCTATAGGTCATGTCATCTTATCCACCTAATAATTATTCTTCTGTCCTGAGGGTGCTCTTTGGTGAGCAGTCAAATGGAATATAAGTATATAACTTATCCAAGGAGGTCAATCCACATACTCTTTATCCATAGATTCCTTGTCCATAATTTTTAAATTGTGGTGCTAGTAAGTCCCTTCCAAAGCAGCCAACCTGTTATCCACAGTCAATGAATTACTATATTTCATTACCTCCAACCATTTTTTTCTTTGAGAAAAAGTGAATAACCAGATGCACATTCCTTCTAACTGAAAGGATTTTCCTTACTACTCACTCTCATTTAAGGCCATCTCTGTGTGGAGCTGTAGAGCTATTCTTGGTGGTGCTAGCATTTTGTGAAGAACCATTAGTAGACTAGGCCCAGATGTTTTCTATTCCAATCAGCTAGTTATAAGAAGTGTTCTACGAGATCTGAGGTGTGGGTTGAGAGGGAGGAGACAATGCAGCAGTAGTGGGAAGTTTAACAGTGAGAGACAGTTCCTCATGGAACTTACATATGCCTTCAAAATGTGCTCAAGACCGATCCTGTACCCTTGATGATTGGAGTGATGACTACTCAGGCAATTGGTGCCTAGTGTTGTTAGATCACACGTCACTCAGTTTATAATGACCAGTACATTTTGATGGGAATTTGGTGATCCATGGCCAAACATTAAGCATTTAGAAAGACTGAGTAGCAAGCAAACTATTTATTTGTAGAGAAATGCACTACTTTGCTCCCAAATCCCATATACCTCATTATGGCTCACCAGTGTGAGCCTGCCAGAGGCTCCACATTGGATCATTGTGTGCCACTGATGTTTCCAAATGCCACCTTATCTGCTGTGCCATACAGCCCAAATAGCAGAGTAGCTTCATTTGCAGGCTTGACTGCAGAGTCGCCTCTTACTGTGTGCACCACACAGAACTAGAAGCGTTGAGAGTACTCCTCATAAGTTTTAGAAAATAGCATTTGCAAATGAAGCATAAATTGGACAGCAGTCCAATTGGACTTTATACCTCCTCAGGATCAGCAAGAGTTACGATCTTGTCCTTCATCTTAGAAGGAATATCTCAGTATGTCACAGAGTCCTAGAAATTTTACTGAGGTGTGATGTCTCTAAAATTTTTAGTAATTTAATTCATACCCACCGGCACACATGAATCTTATTAGGGAGACTCCCTAATGTAATGTTATTAGCTAGTGCACCCTGTTCCACAGGTCCAGTCAACATGACATCATCCATGTGGTAGAGCAGTACAATAGTCTATGCAATGTAGAAGAGACCATGGATTTTGTGGATTAGAGAGTTGGTGCAACCCTAAGGTCAGATATGAAGGTAATTTCTGGATTAAACTGCTATTGATAATTTTTACTAAGGAGTACATTTAAAATTTTCCGCCTGCTCCCTCCCATAGATTCATTTGCTCTCATAATATGTCTGAAAGCTCAGCCAAAATTGGAGCCACCATCTGATTGTGGTTATCCAATGTAATTTTCCAAAATTCATCTACTCCACAGAACAGTAAGAAAAAGAATGAGAATTTACTACGCCTGCATGCTTCTGGTCCTTGATGGTAGAAGAAATTCTGAAATTCTTGCAGGAATGCAATACCAATTTAGCTTTTAACTTCAGGGCTCAGAGGCAATTCTAGGGCCTTCCACTGCCATTAAAACCAGGAAAGAGGGCCGGTGAGATGGCTCAGCGGCATAAGCGCCTGCCTTGCAAGCGCGAGGGCCCGAGTTCGACTCCCGGATCCCACATACGAAAAAGGGGCCGGTGATATTGCTCAGCGGCACGGGCGCCTGTTGGCGCGTGAGGTCCTGAGGTCGAGCCCCCGGTACCCACAAAAAAAATAAATAAATAAAACCAGGAAAGACTCAATTTCACAATCATGAGGAGACTGAGGAGGGAAAGGGTTCTGTCGGTGTCCCAGCATGTCTGTGCCAAATATACCTTCTAGATTCAGGACAACATCTGTGGGTAGGTAGATTCAGAGACTTTTGGGGCCACTATGAGACAGATTTATGTTGCAACTTGGTGAAATTATCTGACTTCAATAATCTCTTCCCCTGACTATGATGCTACAGTGGCAATTTGGTGTCATCAGAAATTCTTATCAGTTCAGCGCCAGTAACTGTATAATCATCAAAAAGACTGATTATTTGTCCCTCTTTGAAACACAGTTATCCTGTGTGAAAAGTCTTTCTAAAGAATCTGGAAGATAGATTTACAGGATGAATTTTGAATGGTATATACCGATCCTTCCCCAAAGAGAACTGGCCTCACTTTTATTCAAGGACTTCTGGGTCTGTGAACGAGCTCTCTTATGGAAAATGAACAAGACAACGCAGTTCTCTGGGTGGTGACTCAAATGATGCTTTTGTTCACCAAGCACGGAGACATAATGCTACTACAAGTCAAGCAAGACTTTAGTAGAATGCTCATACATTTCAATTCTAGGGATTCCTTAATCAATTGGCCAATACTAAAAATTTTTGCAGGTCAAACCATTCCTGTCTTAGTCCATTTGGCCAATTGTAACAAAATACTTTACACTGTGCAGTTCATAAAAAGAAATGTATTACAGTTCTAGAAATTGTAAAGTTCAAATCAGGTTATCAATAGATTTGTTATCTGGTCTATTTTTCAGAGGTGTTGCCTTCTATGTGTCTTCATGAGGTGGAAGGAACAAGGAAATCCCTACCAGCCTCTTTTCTAAGGACACTAATCCTCTGCCTTGGTGACCTAATCGCCTCCTAAAATCTCCATCTCTTAATACTATCACACTGTGTATTAATCTCCACCTTATGAATTTGGAGGGACACTAACATTTAGACCATAGCAATTCCCTTTACCACTTTGAATCTGTTGCCTTTTATCTGTTGTCCTAATCATACACACGTGACCTCTAGAAGTTAAATTCTGACATTGAGTTCCTGTCCTTTGAAATTTCATTGTCTTCATGAAATTCAAGAGGCCCAGTTTTCTGGCAGTATTTTCCACTATCTTTCCAATATTAATAGTGTTCTTTAAGGGGTCCAATGCTGTCTTCAACAATGTATTTTTAGAGCCTTGGTCAAAGACCACTAACAGATAAGTGAGCACATCTATTATTCTAAAAGCAATCTTCCTAATGTTCTTATACCTTCCTCTGTCATACTTTATAGCCAGGAGTTCTGCGATCTCAGTTTCATGCAGTGTAGGCCACCATTTGCTCTAGCTTTCTATTGTGATGTTAAAATTACTTACAAGTACATGGAATCCAGAATTTCTGGATTCAATCTCCCCAATACATTGGTGTCAAAAAATTTCAGGCTAATCCAACATTTTATTCTTTCTACCCTAATCTAACACCCTTAAGGAACATCCCTATTCAGCCAATATGAATTAAGAAAATCTTGTAATTTTTTAGCATGTATGGTAATACCTCACAAGTCACACTTTTTACTTGGTACCTTTGGATATTGCCAGCACAGAGCCTAGATACAGATTTTAAAAATTTGACAATTGACAAGGATGTAACCTCAAGAATCTTAGCAGTAGATTGATAGTGGTTATTTAGGGTAGTCATGGAAGATTTCTAGTTCAGAACCTATCCTGGAGCTGTAAATTTAAATTCATAATCTTATTTTTTTTCTTAGTTTTGCAACACATCTGGAAGGAATTATTTAATCCCATAGTCATTTACCTATTTGATTCAATAAATTATAATGCAACAGATACTTAATAATTCTGTGTCTTACCCTCTATAAGGATTATACTTCAAGTGACTATATGTGAGAGACTTTTTTTATTTTAAAGAAAAAAACAAAACAATAAAAACAATGGTACAAAATTTCAAAACAAGATTGTAGGAGAGTAACAATTGTTAGTACTTTGTGTATTTTTATCTTCAAAGTAGTTGCTCATATTACAAGATATAGGCATGAAAAATTGATCAAATAATATAGGCACAAAACTTTCTTTTCAATGAACTAACAGCAATTAGTAGTATAACTATCTTAACTATATATTTTCCCTTTTCCCTTCCTTCTTTTCTCTTTTCCCTCATCCCAGTTTCTCTTTCCTTTTAAACAGTTTCTTCCCATTTCACAATATCTATTGTACATTTTGGATCTCATTTACTCTTTCAGCTTCTTACACTAGGGAGACAATACAATGTTTACACATGCAAGTCTGGTTTATTTCACTTATGAGTATGGTCTCAAGTTGCATCCCTTTCCCTATAAATGTCTAAAATTTATCCTTCTTTATAGCTCAGTAGTACTCCATTTTATAAAAATACCAGATCTTTTTTATCCATTCCTCAGTTGATGGCATTTGAGTTGTTTCTAACATTTAGCTTTTACAAATTGTGCTGCCAGAGTGCACACACATTGCTGTGGTATGATGTTTTTAATTCTTCTGGGAAAATACCCAGAAGGGGAATAGCTGCGTCGAATATATCTCTAATCCTAATTTTTCGAGGAATCTCCACACTGATTTCCATAGTGGTTGCACCAGTCTACACTCCCACCAACAGTGGAGAAGGGTTCCTTTTTCCCCACAGCCCCTCCAGCATTTGTTATTGGTTGATTTCTTGGTGATAGCCATTCTTACTGGGGTGAGATGGACTCTCAGTGTTGTTTTAATTTGCATCTCTCGAATGACCAATGCTGTTGAACATTTTTCATATATTTATTTGCTGTTTGTATTTCTCCATCTGAGAAGTATTGTTTATCTCAGATGCCCATTTTTGGATTGTGTCTTTGAATGGGGGGGCCTGATTTTTTTCAATTTTTTTATATGTTCTAGATATAACTCCTTTGTCTGAGGGACAGTTGGCTAAAATTCTTTCCTACTCTGTGGGCTGTCTTTCCACTCTGTTGGTGATTTCTTTTGATGTACAAAAACTTTTAAATAAGATGAGATCCCAGTTGTTGAATCTTTGAAGTGTTTCCCATGCAGTTTGGGTTTTGTTCATGAACTCTCTGCCTACCACTGTGTCTTCAATATTTCTACCCACTTTCTCTTCTAGTAGATTCAGTGTTTCTGTTTTAATATTTAGGTCTTTGATCCATGTGACTTTATTTTAGCGCATGGCAATAGACAGGGGTCTAGTTTTAGTCTTCAGCATGTGGAAAGCCAGTTTTTCCAGCACCATTTATTAAAGAGACTATGTTTCTTCCAGTGAACATATTTGGCCCCTTTGTCAAAAATAAGGTGGCTGAGTATGTGTGTAGTTGTGTCTGCATCTTTTATTCTGTTCTGCTGATCCTCGGGTCTGTTTTTTTGCCAGTACCATGCTGATTTTATCACAGTAGCTTTGTAGTATAATTTCAAGTCAGGGATTGTGATGCCTCCTGCCTTGCCTTTGTTGCCCAGGATTGCCTTCGCTATTCTAGGTCTCTTCTGCTTCCAGATGAATTTTAGGAGTGTTTTCTCTAGTTCTGTGAGGTATGCTATGGTATTTTGATCGGACTTGCATTAAATGTACATAACAATTTTTGGAGTATGGCCATTTTCACTATATTTTTTCTTCTTATCCATGAGCAAGGGATATCTTTCCATTTTCTGATCCTCTTCAATCTCCTTTTCCAGAGTACTGTAATTTTCAACATAGAGACCTTTTACTTCCTTTGTTAGATTGATTCCTAAGTATTTCATTTTTTTGGATGCTATTGTGGAAGGTGTGGTTTCCCTAATTTCTCCTTAGTGAGTTTGCTGTTTGTGTGCAGGAATGCTATTCATTTTTGAGTGTTGGCTTTGTATCCAGCTATGCTACTGAGCTTGGTTATTAACTCTAGGAGTCTTCTATGGGTCTTCTAGGGGTCTTCTATGTAGAGTATCATGTCATCTGCGAATAATGATAGATCAACTTGTTCCTTTCCTATCCATATTCCTTTTATTTCTCTCTCTTGTCTAATTGCTTTGGCTAGTATTTCCAGAACTATATTGAACAGTAGTGATGATCGTGGACATTCTTGTCTTGTTCCTGATTTTAGAAAGAAAGCTTTCAGTTTTTGTCCATTTAGTATGATGTTGGCTGTTGTTTTGTCATAGACAGCTTTTATCAGATTGAGGTAAAGACCATCTATTCCAATTATCTGCATCTACTGAGGTGATCATGTGATTTTTCTCTTTGGCTCTGTTGATATGGTGCATTATGTTTATTGATTTGCATATGTTGAACCATCCCTGCATTCCTGGGATGAATCCATCTTGCTCAAGGTATATAATCTTCTTGATGAGTTGCTGCATTCTCTTTGCTAGTATCTAATTGAGGATTTTTGCATCTATGTTCATTAGGGATATTGGCCTGTAGTTTTCTTTTTTGGTTGGATCTTTCTCTAGTTTTGGTATCAAGTTAATACTTGCCTCTAGGAATGAGTTACAGAGTGTTGCTTCCTTTTCAATTTCATTAAAGAGTTTGAGGAGTATTGGCATTAAATCTCTAAATTTCTTGTAGAATTCAGTAGTGAATCCATCAGGACTTGGGCTTTTCTTTGTTTGTAAGTTTTTAATAACATTTTCAATCTCATTAACTGTTATTGGGTTATTCAGAATTTTTATATCTTCTTGATTCAGCTTTGGTAATTCATACATATCTAGGAATCTGCCCATTTCTTCTGTGTTTTCCATCCTATGAGAGTAAAGATTTTCATAGTAGGTATTAATGAACTTCCCAATTTTCACAAGATCTGTAATGATTTCACCCTTTTCATTCCTCAGTGCATGAATTTGTGTCTTTTCTTTCCTTTTTTTGATAAGATTGGCTAAGGGTTTACCAATTTTATTTATTCTTTCAAAGAACCAGTTCTTTGATTCATTAATTCTTTGTATTGTTTTCTTAGTCTCCATTGCATTAATTTCTCCTCTGCTCTTTAAAATTTCCTCCTTTGTGTAGGCTTTGGGCTTGAGTTGCTCTTCTTTTTCTAGAAGCTTGAGGTGTAACATTGGAATGTTTATTTGTGCTCATTCTGTTTTCTCCCATATTTGGTGCATACATATTTAGGACTGATATCTCTTCCTCTTGTACTTTTCCCCTAAGAAGTATGAGTGACCTTCTTTATCTCTTTTGATCATTCTTGGTTTGAAGTTCACATTGTCTGCAAGCAGAATAGCTACCCCTGCTCTTTTCTGGGTTCCTGTTGCATGGAGTATTGTTTTCCATCCTTTGACTTTTGGTCTAGTGATTTTAACCTTCTGCAGAGGGCTGAGGGGTTCAGATGGGTAGGGGACATGCTAAAGTGATGAATGAGGTCAAATATAGTAGAGTCAAGGCTGGAGGTCAAAGAATGATCACCTGAGTTTTGGGAAACTAGAAGACACAGGAGGGAAAGAATGAAATACAATGTGAAAGAGTAATCAGAAAGGGCAGAGACAATGTTTACTCACTTGAAAGTTTAAATTCAAGAAGTAGTTGAGGAAAGAGAGAAAGAGGATCAATAGAAGAAAATGAAAAAGAAAGATAAGAAACCTAAACAGTGAAAAAAGAAGGAAGAGAAAGAGAATGAAAAAGAAAAGAAAGAAAGAAAAAGGAGACCAGAGAAAGAGAGGAGAAAAAAAAAAAACCCAAATACAAAAATAACCACAGAATACAAAACAAAACAAGACAACACCCAATCAGACAGGAAGGGGATAGGCAATCCAATAAACAAGGGGGAATAAAAGTAGTAAAATATCTCTGGTTTTTACACTTCTGTAGTAGTGTCCACGCTGGATCCCAGAGATTCATTGTTCATTGTAGAGAGTTGGTACATACGTATAACACATCTTAATCTTCTCCCTAACTCCTCTCTCCATCTCTTGGGTCTCCTCCCATTTGCAAAAGATTTATCCCCATAAATCAATTTCAGTTTTTTGATAAATTCTCATCCCAAATCACAAACAGAAGGAGATGATACAGAACGTAATTGGCTTTTAAAATACAGATGGCCAACATGGCTTTAGTGGTTGGTATTTTTAGATAGCTTTACACCAGGCAGTTCAAATATACTCTCATGTGCTCTTAAAATAACAGCAAAGAGTTTTAGTACTTAGTATATGCTAAGCTTTCTGCTAATCACTATACCTAGCAAATCCCTCAAAAATTTTATGTTACGGCTTGTATCTAGATGCCCTCCCAACAAGCCGCATATGCTCATCTCATGGGTGGGGCTTTTCTGAGGTAGCCGGATCTAGATTGTGTGAAAGTGGAGTAATGGTGTGTGATTATGAATTAAGGGTGTGTAATTGAATTAGTCTGATGATTGGTTTAGTATAGTTCTGGGTGTGGATAATGGGAAAGCTCACCCTGGATGTGAGTGGCACCACCCAAAAGGCTTGTAGCCTGGATAAAAATAAAAGGGAAAGGGAGGCTTGCTGCTTGCTGCCACCTGCCTCCTGCTTCACTGCCCCTAAAATGTTTCTTCTCTGCAATGCCCCTCTGACATGCTGTCCTCCCTTGGAGGCAGCTAACTATGGACCAAAAGCTCTATACATTGTGAGCTGAAATAAGCCTTCCCTACTTTAAATTTGGGTGTTAGGTATTTTGTCTCATCAAAGTAACTAAGACACTTTATAGGATACGATTAATGTTTTCAGTTTTAACCTAAGAAACAGAGGCTTACAGAGATTCAATAACTTGCCCAATAGAAAACTTGGTTGTAAGAAATAGAGCGACTCTGACTCAAAATTCTGTGTATTCAATCACTCTGGTTGCCTCTCTTTTTAAGTTTTAAAAATATTTTATAAGAGATGCATCAAGATTTAGAAAACCTAATCACAGGTTTGCTTGCTAACCAAAATGATCCAAATAATTTTCAAACTCAGATAATGTGATGAAACTCCATTGTACCTCTGGACATTGTACAGGGTTTTCAGCTGGAAATACTTTCAGATATTTCAGTTGATTTTTTGGTACAATTTTGAAAGGAAAGGAAGTTAGGAAGGTATGTATAGTTTTTAACTAGTGAAACCTATGTTTAAGTCTATTTTTTCAATTCCCCTGGTATAAAAAGCAATAACTGAGAGTAAAAAATCCTTGGGAAAATGATATTTTTATAAAAATCTGTCATAAAGAAAGAGTGAATGATTACCTGCATGGGAAAGGTTGAGAAGCCTCATATATCTTTTGTTACTCTTAAATAAAACCATTAGTGAAAGTAAGTGAATAGGAACCGTAAGCCAGTATTTATCCAAATACTCTAAAGTAACTTAAGTTTTAAGAGTTAATAAGAAAATAAAAGAATAGGTGTTATGAGATCAAATAAACTTGGAGAATGCCAGCATAAACAAAGCAGAACTCATAACTTTTCAATATGAGTTTATGCATTATAAACTAACAAAACAACTATAGAGCATGTCATTTTTTTTTTCACTGAGCATGGGTGGAACAGAAAATTAAAACATGGAGCGTGAAATCATTTTTTAAAATTAAATTTAATTGGATTACCAATTTCCAACAATAGTTGATCTTAAGAGACTGGGAGACAAAAGAAGTCATTATTTGTTGAACAAAGGATTTCATTGGGGTCTTCAGACAGGACTCATATGAAAGGGGCCATCAAGTAAGATGGACATTTTGCGAAGTGTCACCTAATATAGAGGCTCATAAAAGTACAGAATATATTATCCAGCAAAAGAAAGCAAGATAAAGTTATAAATAATTAACTCTGAAGTTTCAAAGGAGGAAAAGATTTCATATCTAACATGAAAATTGTGTAACATTTTTATGCAAGGTAGGTGTCAGTCATGGCCCATGAAGGATGACCAGGAGGGGGTCAGCAGAGATGGAAAGGGATGTCTGCAGTCATGAGCAGAGACACAGGTTTACTGTGACAGTGGTGTGGGGGAGCAGTAGATGAAGAAGGGATAGCATTTGATTTCCTGGTTGCAGTCACAGAGGCTACCTACGGAGGTAGTAGTGAAAAAATGAGAACAGATGGTTTTCAAGGTGAACAAAAGGCAATGGGAGAAGAGTCTGAGACCAAACCTGTGAAGGGAAAGATGAACACACATGTGTAAATATCACATTGTTTCTCTGGTGTGAGAAACCGAAAGTGTAAATAAGGATCAGAACATACACTAGATTTTATGAAATAGGAAGAAAATGCTCAATTGGGAAGGGGAACAAGGGAGGAGAGAGGGAGAAAGGAAGGAAGGGGAAAGGAATAAAAGTATAAAAGAAGGAAAAAAATGGAAACACAGCTTTTGTAAATAAGGAGGGCAGGAAGAGTTGAATGGGAAAAAAAAGAGAAATTGGGGGAAAAAAAAGAGAAATTGGGGGAAAAAGGAGGAACTGAGATAAGTTATGTACAGGTACAAAGTCCCTATGAGAAAGTGATCATTATGTATATCTAAAACATATCAATAAACTTAATGAATAATTTAAAAAACACCTCTGGGAACACAGGGCATAGCAGAGGAATCTAAAAGGACGCCTAAGGAAAACTGAAAGCTCATGTCACCTACCTCATGCTTTGGCTAAGAAAAAGGCTTAATCAAATATATTTGGATCTAAGTTCCGTGTCTCCACTTGCCAGTATAGAAAGCCAAAGACAAGGAAGTTTCTTCTTGAAGATGTGTGATATTCCCCAAAGAATCTTTTAGGAAAAGCAAGCAGTCTAAAAAATATTTGTTCATTAGATATATTCTGGCAACAGCCAGAAAAATCCAGATAATATCAAGCACATGCACATATACATAATACACTTGATTCTGGAAACACTGGTGTTTATTTTGTTAACTGTCATATAAAGTATATATTATTTTCTCTAGTAAATTTATTTTTAAAGCAAAAATGTGTTTCAAATATTGTAAGCCATGGTAGAATTCATGTCCAAAAATTTCTTATATAATATGTTAACTGTTTAATTAAGTTTTACAACTATAAATAGGACAGATTTTTGTTAAAATACATCCCCTTTTACCACTATAAAGAAGGTAAGATCTCTCCAGGGTCTTGCCTGCTTTGGGAACATCCTGGCTGCTGGCTGCCAAAAGTGATAGGCACTGTTCTGCAATCTAATGCTAATACATTCCATGTGTAACCCCACTGCCCTGGAATGAAAGCCTTCCTGCTGCATCAGAGGGGTTTATACATACATAAAAAAGAGCAGACAACCTATGCCTGTTAGGCACTGTTCTTTGCTTTCTCACAAGTGGGATATTTTCCTCTCCCTCCAGATGGAATTCTATACTTTCCCAGTGAGAAATATGGGTCACCTAAAGCAGAGTGTCTTCTGAGGAGAGTGCACACCTCTCTACTAAAGTCATCCCCGCTTGCTGGCGGGCTGTACAGTCCGAGCCACACCTCCACCTTGGCTTTCTCAGTAGCAGACGGGTTCATCATCCACCCTGAGCAGCCATGTTTCCCATTAACTCCAAACGTGCCAGGTGGACACCAGACATCATCGGAGCCCAGACAGCTTGCAGTACAAGCCGAAAGACCTCAGTGGTGAGCGGGTCAAGGCAGTAGATAAGGCGCTGAATTATCGTAGCCAACTCTGAAGCAAATTCTTGCCATTTCCCTACTCAGAACAAGCTGAGAACCTGAAGCTGGTTGGGTTTCATGTGAGTTTGGGACTCTGGGAGCCAAACTGTGAGAAGAAACAAGATACTGAGTATCACATGTGAGGCTGCATAGGCAGGGCCAAGTCAGTTGTGTTACCTCAGAAAGTTCAAACAGAAAAATCAGTACAGATGATTATTTCTTGTGTTCCAATTTATGAACCATAACGCTGAGATTCTGGCAGCCTTTGTACAGACAATTGTCCCTCTTACCCCCATGTATTATTAGTTCAGATTCTGGATAGAGAAACATTAAGTGCTACAAATATCTAATTTTGTCATCGCGTTAATTTTAATCATATAGCCCCATATGTGTCATTCAAGCACCCTCAGTGGTGTGCGTGTGTGTGTGTGTTTAAAGTAGGGCAGTGTGTGGCTTTATTCTTGTGAGTTGACATGTCATTTCGAGAATGGCTTGAGTGCACCTGGTTTCAGATGCCAGTTGGATCAAACTCAGGCTCATTAATAATGGAGGAGTCTGACAGGAGTAGCTTTGCCTGCCTTCGTTTCCACTGTAGAAGAAGGGAGACATGGATCTTTCTGTTTTGCCCAATAACAACCATCCTGACAAATTCCTGCAGCTTGATGTGAAGTCTCTAATGAAGAGCCCAGCCCTTCAGCAGGCTAGCCTCGCGAGACTGCTGGGTGGAAATTACCCTGCTGCACAACACTGGCAAAACCTTGTCTACTCACAGGTAAGATGTGGGGGCATATAAATATGGGGGTGGCTTGTTTATTTCTTACTATAAAACACTTCATTATTTGTGTAAAAGAAGTTATGGAGAAGTGAGTACCAGGCAGCTGCTCTCTCTTGTAATTTTCTCTAATCTCTTTATAAAATATGTGAATTCTCAAACCTGTCCACTCTTCAATCGTTGGCTTCTCTGCCTGTCTTCATTTTAGATTTTTTGTAGCACTCATTTTGCTCCTTCCCTTCTGAATTTTGAAGCCAATTGCTGCATTTTCAAATAAGGCTTTAGAATGAAACCTGTCCCCCTTGTCTTCGGTGTAGCATAAATACAAAGCCTCTGAAGCTTACACTGCAGGGGATACAATCCCCTGAGACAGCTATGAACTTACTTCTGCCTCACTTACAAACTAGCTGCCTTCCCTCTAAACAGAGAAGACTCAGACACAGAAAAATGGAACCCTAATGAGAGAACGGAGGAGAAAAAGGAAAGAAAAAACCAAGTCGGGGAACTCTCCATCTTGGAGAGGTGCTAGCTGTTATTTTAGATACATGTATTTTCTACAAGTGTCTATGTGGACAAGACGTCCAAATCAGACCTTCAAACCTAACATGGACCAGCACACGTATCTCTCTTATTCTTCCTTTGCAGAAGAATAAAATTGTGATGAGTTCCATGTGCTAGAATAAACATAAAGGCCCCAACTGTTACACAGCTAATGAAACAAGAATAATCTTTCTTTTAAGATGTGGAGGCTAATGGGATTAAGGGTTAGTTAATTTAGAAACAGGAAGAAGCATTTCATTTCAGAACAGATGTGACTGACCTACAAACCACTGCAAGTCATTAAATCCTTTGCAGTGGTTCAAATTCCCTGAACAGAAATTTGTTTTCTTTCAAGAGCAGTTGCTACTCATGAGTCCTGGTGTCAAGTGACTCCTCTGTGGTATATTTGTGGGCTCTTTGGGACATTTACTATGAGATCATTCAAAATCAAGTACTCTCAAATGATTATGTAAGCATTTCCCCCACCTACAAGTGTTTTAATTTATTTCCATTCTAAGGCAGGCTATTGGGGCAACTGACATTTTTTTGAATTTTGCATCCATGTTTTTGTAATCCTCAAATACTTCCTTAACTCTACACACCCTTTGTGTTGTTTTGTGTTTTAGTTTTAAGTTAAATGGAATGCTCTTCCAACTTAACCTCCCTTGTTCTTTGTATCATAGAACAAAAGGATTAAAAAATTATTTCAGAAAATCTCGCCCCTCCTCATCCTCTGAAGTTTAGTCTAAAAAGACAGAGCCCATAAATTCTTTTGAGATTTAAATGTTGTTTGAGACTGGTGTTAACCTATTTCCTTCATAGGGAACTTTACAGTTTAAAACTCTGTTGTTTTTTGTTCCTAAATCTGAAGGAAATGTAAATTTTTAAAAAACAACTTTTTCCACAGGTCTGAAGAGTGTTCAAGGGAAAAACAATGAAATAAACCTCTGCTTCATATGTCTTTAAATATGTGCTGATAATTAATTGTAAACTTCAAATACACGATTTAGTTATCCTTTTAGTCAGAAGATGATTTAATTAAGGACAATTTACTACCAAAATAATGCAGGGCATGGGAAGGAAAAGTAGTAAATCAAGTATAAATTCATGTGGCTTGGTAGGTGTGGCCCAAACTATGAGTAACAACAATTATATTCAAAACTTTACAATGCATCAGTGAATAAGTCTGTCCTTGGATGGATCTTAACATCTAGGGTGGATATATTCATTGGATAAAAAATAATCTCAAAGAAATGAGCATATGAATGTTTTAAATAGTTGGAATGATTCATGGAAGAAGACACTGATGATGCCCAGTGTATTGAGGTGTTGGGCACACATAAAATGGCAGTTACTAAATAGTTCATTAATTTAAAACTCTCCCTCTTATGGGGATCCATTAAGCCAATGAGAATAGCCAAAGGGAAACCATTAAGCCAATAATAAGATCATGGAGAAAAGGATTGGAAATGTGGTTTCTTTTCTCAAATGCACAGTAAGCCAGTTGAAGAAAAATCTATCATGGTCTTTGATCAATCCAGGCCTCAGTGTTTTCACTTGCAAAATAAGCACAATACTTACTTTAAGTCTTTCCTTAAAAGCAAGAACAAATAAAAAACAAATTAAAATATACAGAAAAATTTAGAGGCAGTTTCCTATGAAATTAGAAGAGTATAAGTACAAGTATGTATGTATGTATTATTTACTAATATCCCAAAATATAATGAAATTATTATTTTATTGGAATTTAAGAAATAGCAGATAATACAATGCCATTATTTTGTAGACATTGTGGTTAGAGATGTCTGTGGGTATGGATGAATAGTTGTGGTGGTGGGGAATGTAGTCAATACATTTGTCATTTGTGTAACCCAAGCAGTAAAGTTGACACTTACACGAAATCCATACAAACTTCAGTTATGTCCAGGAAGCTTCTGATAAAATACTACCCAGTACCTGGAATGCGGATTTCTTCATGGAATGTCACAGGTCTTAACCCATAAGCATCACCTTCAAATTGATGCTAATTCAGTGGTTAAAACAGAAATCCATAGAATCCAAATATCAAATTGAGTTCATAACTAGAGTATTATTTTAATGTCAATGCATTAACTTCTGATCTTTTTTAAAATTTACACTCTCGCATTCCTAAGACTTTTTACATGGTCTAACACAATATTGTATAACATAGAAAAGTAAGCACTTCAAGGGCAAGTCAGTTACCCAGGACACTGTCAATTCCTAAATACTTAGGTATTTCTGGAGAAAGTAGTTATTAATTGAATCCACTATCTTTATACTCCTTCTTCTTATATACTTTTGCTAGAGAAATAAGGCGCTTCATAATAAATTTCATGCAAACCCAATAAAAATATTTTCCAAAGTTTAATATTTCTGGTTGTTAAAGTGATTTGAGGCATGTATCTAATGAAGGCATTTTGCATTGTATTCCAAGTGTTTCTACCAAGTCCTGTATGAAAGGAGATAAGAAAAGAAAACCTGATTTTTAAGCTAAAAATTGTTCCAAGTGATAAAATATCAGGTATTGTGGTGGGCTTTTTTTTTTTTTTTTGGTCTGACTAGCACCTGGGCTTGTGAATCTTTTCAGACTGATCTCTTTGTTCTGTCTTCTTCTGACTTCTGTCACATCAGATTCAGCTCCCAGGAGCACTCCAGTGTAACTCTGTGATGTGAAGGAAAAGACTAAGGGTGAGACGCTGCTCTACTGCTTCTCTTCTTGATCTCTACAGAATGCCATTTACTGGGTTCATTTCCTAATCACCGTTATTCATTCATTTTCAGTTCAATAGCACTCTTCTTGCTTCTAATATATATATATATGTGTGTGTGTGTGATATATATATATATATATATATATATATATATATATATATATATTTCTCTTAGTTGTCTCTGAACTCATATGCCATGCTTTCTCTAAAAATGTTTTCATTGCTATGCTCCTATTTACTATTTTGAAAAGAACACCCCTGCTTATACAACAGTCTCCAATTTTAAAATTTACATTAGAGAGGTATTATGGGAGTTTGCATGTGTTTAAATTACTATCCAAGAATCGTATCAAGAAGCAACATCAAGTCGCTCACTTGTATATATCGGAACATGATTTACCACATTATATTAAATTTATGGAGCTCAAAGTTCCCCACTAGTGGCAGATACTTTTCTCGGATGGTATGTTTCCGTAACTAACACTCAGCTTGTCTGACTGTACTACTCTCACACTAGCCCCAAATGTCTCTTGCACTAAAGCCCATATAAAAGACACTTTGCAAGTTTCGACACCACGTGCAGGACTGCAGAGCCCCCGTTACCTGTCAGAGAAGCCAGGGCACAAAGTACAAGAGACACTTGGGTCTACCGCAGGCTGTCTATGGGCTTTGTCTGAGAGTTTCAATTTTATCCTGAAAATTTTGAGGAGTCAGTGAAAATTGCTAAGCAAGAAAATCGCAGGATAAAATTTGTGTTTTAAAAAGATAAACATTCTGTCAACTTGGGAAACTGAGTGACTACGGTCAGTGGAGACAGGATTTTTTAGGAAAAGTCTGTCTATTAGCTCATATATGAAATAGAAACAAAATACCTTATTTGCATTATAATGATGTGTAGATCACAATGGGGAAAATGCAAATGATATTAGTTCTCCCAAACCACAAACATGCTATATCTTTCCATTTCTGCAGTTTGTTAAATGACCTTCAGTTATACAGTAGCTTGTAATTCTTTACATAAATATTTTGCATATAATTCATTAAGTTTATATCTAAATACTTAAAGTACTTATGGCTCTTGAGAATGTTACCTTTTTTTTTTTGTGGGTACCGGGGGGTCAACCTCAGGACCTCGCATGCCAGCAGGCGCCTGTGCCGCTGAGCGATATCACTGGCCCTTTTTTCGTATGTGGGATCCGGGAGTCGAACTCAGGCTCTTGCGCTTGCCAGGCAGGCGCTTACGCCACTGAGCCATCTCACCGGCCCCCGAGAATGTTACCTTTAAATCATGTTTCATAATCATTACTCAGGTGTGCAATTGATTGTTATATGTGGGTTTTGAATCCAGGAAATGGGTTATAAGTTCTTATTTTATTTTGGTTGTAAGTGCTCCTGTAGATAATCAGGTCATCTGTTTTGTTTCATTATTTACAAACTTATTTATGTATTTACTCATCTATCTACCGTGTCTTGTTGCATGGCTTTGAGCTTCCTCTGTGACACTTCATTGATGTTGTGGCTACTGGCATCTTCGTATCAATTCTGAAAGTAAAATACATGCTTCTAATATTTCACCACTAAGTAAAGTGTGTCTCGGAAATTTTTGGCCTATTCACTTACACAGCTTAAAAACTTCTCTATTATTTCTAGCTTGATAAGAGAATTTGCTTTACATATTTAATTTTTCTCAAAATCTTTTTTAACTATTCCAAAATTCTACATTTTTTCCTACTAAAGCAGTGAATTTCATTAATGTTCTAAGATTTCACCATCTGCCTGGTAAAATATGTTTCTTTGATATAAACCTGTTTTATCCTGGTATATATAAATGGTACCTATTTTAGAATTCTGTTGGGAAATATTTTATTTGTGATATTTTGCATTTATGTTTATAAGAGAAATTGGCTAAGATTTGTTTAACTTCATGCTCTCATCCCAATTTTATATCAACCTCATAAAGTGATTTGAGGAATGTTCCTTGTTTTCTTATTTCCTGGAAGAATTTTTAACAAGGTTAGAAATTATCTGTTTTGAAAATAAGAAAACCTGGCAGCAAAATTCTTTTGTCTGGTGTTCTTCAGTGTGTGTGAGGTATAAGTAGATTTTTTTTTTTTTTTTTTTGTGGGTACCAAGGGTCGACCTCAGGACCTCGCGCGCCAACAGGCACCCGTGCCGCTGAGCGATATCACCGGCCCCTTTTTCGTATGTGGGATCCGGGAGTCGAACTCGGGCCCTCGCGCTTGCAAGGCAGGCGCTTATGCCGCTGAGCCATCTCACCGGCCCCTATAAGTAGATTTTTAACTATTGATTGTCTTAGCAAATTATCAGAGGCTTATTAATATTTTCTATTTTTCTTTATTAAGATTTGTAGGAATATTATGTAGGAGGTTACCCAGCTACAGAAACATTTTTAAAGTTGCTCAGCTGGTGACGATGATGATGATGATGATGATGATGGTGATGATGAAGATGATTATGATTTCAGTGCCAGGATCAAACCCTAAGCCCCCTGCACCCTAAGCAAGCACTCTAGCACTGAGTCACATCCTTACCCACCATTGTTTCTTATCTCTACTATGTCTTCTCACATATTCTTTTCAGATCTCCAACCTCGAGGATTTGTGCCTTTATTATTTTTCCTGAGCACTAATGCCAAAGTTGTTTTAGCCTTTTCAAAGAAAGCACTTTCAACACTGTTCATCCTTTCCATTTATAACTGGGATTTTTTAAAATACTTTTTATTTTTGCTTCATTCTTTATTATTTCTTTTTGATTGTTTTCTTGTATTTACTATTTGGCTTTGTTTTTAAGGCTTAAATTGGATGCTTATTAACTGTTTAATTGTTTCACTATCCTTTTATAATACAAGCATGTTTTCCCATAATATTTCTTCAAAATGCTGTTGGAGCTCCAGCTAGCAATTTTGTAATGTGGCATTTTTTACTTTCATTCTGTTCTAAATTTAAAAGTTTTCCTTATTATTACTTTAACATTTATTTGTAAGTCTGCAAAATTTGGTATTTTAATTCATTTTCTTGATTTTTTTCTACATTTGAAACTAAATTGTCTATGATCAAAGGGGTGATCCATTGTTATGTCTGGATGTCCCCCCAAAGCCTCAGGTGGTCATGGGGTGCAGGCTTTTTGGAGGTGGCTGAATCTAGAGATTATGATTGGTTCATTGTCTAGTGCTGGGATTGGCAGTGTGAGTATTACACCCACACTAGGGTGGGTAGCCTGCATATAATGTAAGGGAGGAAAAGAGGCTTGCTTTCCCCTTTTGCTCTTGTTGCTTTTGGTGTCTTCCACCGCCATGAACGGTTGCCCTCTGCCATGTGCCACCCTGCCTTGGAGCCAGCTGATTATGGACAGAAACCTCTACAAACTGTGAGCTAAATAAGCTTTTCCTTCCTTAATTTTGGACATCAGGTATTTTGTCTCAGCAACGAGAGAAGAGTAACTAAGACATCCATATAGAGTGGTACCTTGGTTCATGAACTTAATTTGTTCCATGATTTTGGAAAAGATAATCACGTTTGTGTTTGTGTGGAATAGATGGCCATAGTTGTGTTTGTCACCTGATGCAGAGTTTGCAAAGAAGAACAAAATTTTGCCAATGCTTCTGTTTGTGAAACAAATTGCAAACAAAAGCATTCATTAACCAAGGCACCACTGCATTTAGTCTCCATGATTTCCTGTAGGATCTAACTGCTAATTTTTTAAATATTCAGTGTACATTTCAAAATGAAGTTTTTCAATTGTTTAATAGCACATCTATATATGTCAGTTGATCAAACCTGTTGATTTTATTGACCAAATCCTATTTATCTTTAATATTATTCCACATGCTTGATAATAATTACACATATGAATTTCTCCTAATTACTTCAAACTTTGATTTATAAATGTTAGGACTATTTTACTAGATGCATACAAATTTAAAGTTATTATATTTTATTGATCTACTTTCATTCATTTTCTAGCAACCTCTTTATATGTAACAAAGCTTTTACATTAATTCTGACAGATGTTTATTCTTTCCTTACTGGTTAGTTAGGCTAAGTTATACCGTGGAAACAAATATACACAGCTTCTTAGCAGCTTCAGCACAATAAAATGTATCTCTCCTTCATACCGGATGTGATGCAGGTGGTGCAGATGCCCTAGGAGGCTCACTTTCAAGTGGAATTCCAGTGTTCTTGAGATCAGAATTTCTATTAGGCTTGTAGATAGGAAAGGGAGAGGGTACATAAACTATGTATGTTGACAGAGAGGTTTGTGGTCAAGCTTGAGTTTTAGTAGCCACATGTCGCAGTCCAACTGTTGAGTGTCATGAAGAAGAAATGGATTTGCTGAGCACCTAGACAGCCTTTATTAGTCTTATTCAGTTAAATACATAGATAATATTTATAGACATAATGATAAATTAGATATGTTATATACCACATATCATGTTTTATAGATGCATATATATGTACACACTGTACCTATGGGTGTATATATTTAAAATCATCGTCCCATGTATCGGACACATTCATCATGCCCTCAGAAGAACCAAAGCGAAGGTCAGTCAGTTGCTGTGCTGGGGAGACTCTTCCTCGTATCGTATCGTCCTGCACACTTCACTGAAACAAGAGTAGGGTCACTACAGTAGTTTCCTCCTTTCTGACTGGGAAAAGTGAGAGATGGAGTAGTCACTACTCCAGAGGAATTCTTGGATGCCCCTGGGAATATTTTACATAGACCTGCTCCCTCGAAGGTGAAGAAATGAATTAGGCCCAGCTTCTGCTCTTTAGGAGGACTCGCTGATGCCTTGCCCTGCACAGTCCCTGGCTCCACCCCTGGGAAGCATCCGCTTGATAATGATTCTCTTGTGCCTGAGGTTGGATCCTCCTTCAAAGTGGCACAGGCTTCAAAGTTGACGCCTACTTATGAATACTTGGATACCTAGAATTACTCTCGTTTCTTACATTTTTTATTTTAAATAATCAAAAGTTTTTAGGTGTAACTTTGTGGTCTGTTTGTAAATATATTTCCTTAAAAACTTAGTAAATTGTTTATTAATGTAACCCCTACCTATTTAGCCCCAGTAAGTTCTATATGTCATTAAACATACATAAAGCTTTTTGAAGACACAGATTTCAAATGGCATTTCTTTCTTTGCTTTTCTGCTTTAATTTCTCTAACTTTTGGCTTCATGAAAACCCCCAGAGCTGTCTGGAATAATAGTTATGAAACTACATCTAACAAAATCTTTGCTTTGGGTCACTTCATTCAGCTGAGAAATTTTACTAGGTTTTGTGCTCATTACTTTTTTATTCTTTAAAATAATGTTATGTTTTAGTATTTGGGGGTCTACAATCAAATTATTAACATTAGAAAGCATGACATTTCTAGATTTTTTTCAATATACAATTCCTTTCTTTCTTATAAACTGCTTAGTTCTGTCTCCGATCTCATGTCTTTCTTATATTACATTAATGCTCTGATTCTTTTTTTTTTTTTTATGTGGGTACTGAGAGTCAAACTCAGGACCTAGTGCTTGCCAGGCAGGTGCTTATGCCACTGAGCTATCTCACTGGCCCAATGCTCTGATTCTTGAAATATATGTATGTAAATGCTCACATTAGTTAAAAGTTTCTCACCTAAATATATATTATTATGAAAGGATCTTTTTTCCTTCCTCCCCCTCCTTCTCTCTTTCCTTTCCTCTCTCTCTCCTTCTTTCTCTCCTCCTTTCTTCCTAACTGTCTGTGCTGTGCTGGGGATCCAACTCAGGACCTCACATATGCTATCCACGCACATAACCACTAAGCTATAAGCCAAGCCCTACATCAAACTCTTAATAAAGATAAGTAATAAATTCCTCTGGACATGTCCTACAGACACAAAATTGGCATACAGAACAAAAATAAATGATGCCAGTTATAGCATAAACCTCAAAATTTTGAAGAATATGGTTTAGAAATAAGGCTTGAATATTCTTTTAGAATATGTATGTTATTTTGTTTTATATATATATTAGTTTTCTAAGTCTATATATATATTATCATAGTATTTGTGATTTTTTTCTTGGGTCCTCAAACTTCATTTTTTTCATTTATACAGCTTTCTTATTTAAGAAACTCAAGGAACAGTCTAGTTTGCAAGTAATCTAACAAAGCCAATTTGTCAATGTCATAAGAATTATCCCTCTTCAAAAATGATCAAAGGTGTCTAGGATTAAATAAAAAAAAAAAGACTCAGAATTCTGCTAAGCGCAAACAATCTAAATTTCTTATCAAATTGTTCTTTACTCAATTCAGATACATTACTTATGAAGCCACTCATCTTTAAGATAAATGCCCAGTCAAGAGAAGTTATTATTTTAGTGCACACTTTGGTATTACAGAATATAAATTGACTTTGAACAGCCTAAGAAACTATTAAAGTCAGAGAGGGTCTCCAAGTTGATCTCCAAGAATGGGAAAAATGCAAGGATTAAGAAAGTTAGGGAAGGGCCGGTGAGATAGCTCAGCGGCATAAGTGCCTGCCTGGCAAGCGCGAGGGCCCGAGTTCGACTCCCAAAACCCACATACGAAAAAGGGGCCGGTGATATCGCTCAGCGGCACAGGTGCCTGCTGATGCGTGAGGTCTTGAGGTCGACCCCCGAGAACCACAAAAAAAAAAAAAGAAAAGAAAGGGAAACCCAGCACCAAAGAGAATGTTAATGGTTTCATCTAGAAGACTCTTTTCTTTACTTGCCAGTCATTTCAGGATAAAACTGTATGTAATACCAGTTTAAAACTTTATTTTATATAAAGATATATATTTAATATGACCTATATATCCCAGTAGATGCTGAAGTTATCAATGTATTGATCATTATAGACATGAATCAGAGGAATGCAATTCTTATCGAACTTTCTCTGTTTAGGAGGACTACAGTATGTGAAACACATATTGAAATACTGCTTAAATTTTAAAAAATCAACAGTTTTTAAAGGTTAAACCTGTGTTATCCTAAAATTAATTAATGTTGTATTTCTCCCCATTGATACTCTGTGATAAATAAAGTGTTACTTCATAAGCTTTTTTGTTTATGTTTTATATCAATTGATGCTTGGACAGTGAACAAATTTTAATTTAAAAGTTCCTACCTTTATGATATCTTTATAGTCCTAAGGAGGAAAAAAAGCAAGGTAAAATTCTGAAGGTTAAACCAGATACAGAAAAGCAGGCATTGTGTAATCCCATTTACAGAAAATGCCAAATGAGTCCAAACTAACCTATATTGTCAGAGTTTGAGATACTGATTACTTTAGACGGGGGGATGGGAAGAAACGAAAGTAGCACAAAGCTCGCTGGTAATGTCCTGTTCCATGGCCTGGGGGTAGAATATTATATTTATTTGGTTTGTGAAAATGTATTGAGCAATATATTTGTCATATGTGCACATCTCTGTATGTGTATTATTGTTTTGATTCAATAAAATCATTTTTAAAATTTGAAAGTCAACATTTGAACCATCTAATTGGCAAGTAGACACATAGAATGCCACTATATTAAATTAGCCCAGTCCACAAAGCTATCTGAAATAGGAGCCTAGACAGTATTTGTAAAAAGCTAAGACATAGCTGTAAAACATCTTTTAATCTTGAATTTACTGGATTGATACAGCAATGTTAAATATTATTTTTATCAGTCATGGAATATACAAACAGAAAGAAGTAAAATGTCATTAAATCACAATGCAAGTAAGCTGGAAAACTTGACCTTGTTCAGAATTCTACCAGATGAATTGAGTGATATTCTATCTCTGTACTTATAAAATAGCACTCAAATGAATATTACAGTATAAAAAGATCACGTGCAAATACAGAACTCAATTAATGGTAGGATTCTAGGTCAGAGTCAATCCTAGAGTTATTTTCTCATCCATGGTCCTAACCTGTTGGAGATATAGTCCAAATCAACAATTTTCCAGGTGCGTTTATCCTACATTGTACTCTTTACCACCAGAAGACATATTTGTAAGAGATGGTTTATCTCTTTGCTTCCTAACAGAGAGAGAAGAATATCGCTGCTCAACAAATCAAGGGACCCAGTGCAGTGGCCTTTGTCATTGCTGATAGCCCTCCGCCATCTATGTCCTCAGTTATGAAGAATAACCCACTATATGGTGACATAAGTATGGAAGAAGCTATGGGAGAAAGAAAAAAAAGTCCTTCATGGACTATTGAGGAATATGACAAGCATTCCTTGCACACAAACCTCTCTGGACATCTAAAGGTACTTAAGACTGAGACTCACCCTTTTGATTAATGCCATAAATGTTATATAAAGATGCTCAGTTTTGATTAATGGGGGAGGTCAGTTAAATAACCTTAAAGTGTTATTGAGATGACACTAGACACAAAATCTCCAGATTTCAAGTCATGTGGGCCCCTGGCTTAACTTTTTCCCTCCCAGTCAACATCTATGTTTATTTGAGATAGAAAGAGATAAAATGTTGTGACATAGAATACAAAATTTGGGGGAAGGTAAAAGGTTTTTCACAACTGATTTGCAAGATTACATGTTCTCCCAGAGTATGTAACCACTTATGTTCATGAACACTTAAGGACTGATTTCTTACTGTATATTTTTTTGAAACATATATTTAGGAACTGTGCGAGGAAGTATTTAATAGGATAATTTTACTCCAAGTCTACCCAGTGATTTAAGATTGCAGATTGACATTTTGGTCATTTTCCTGTGTCTCAGTAACAAAACAAAACAAAAACATTTCAACACAGGAAAAGTATGCAATGAACTCATTCACCCAGCTTAAACCCACTTAAGTTTTTCTTTCTTTCCTTTTTCTTTCTTTTTTTTTCTTTCTGTTTTCCTCCCCTGAAGTCTGTTACCAGTGCATGAAAGACCTAGAAATACCTGAAAAGCAGAGGGAGGTGCTCCGTTTTCTGAAAGGACCAGATTCTTAACCAGCCTTGGCTTGCCTCCACCTGCCTCAGCCTGGGAAGCTGACATTTTCTAAGTACTCTTCATTTTAAAACGTGTGTCTGTTCCGAGTTTCATACTTTCAGCACCTGAGGACATTTTTTCTTTGGAATGGGATAGTACCATTTCCTTTTAAATCCCACACATGGTTTTTAAAATGTTCATGCCTCAAGATATCCTATAATGGGCCGGTGAGATGGCTCAGCGGCTTAAGTGCCTGCCTGGCAAGCGCGAGGGCCCGAGTTCGACTCCTGGAACCCACATACGAAAAAGGGGCCAGTGATATCGCTCAACGGCACCGGCGCCTGCTGACGCGCGAGGTCCTGAGGTCGACCCCCCGGTACCCACAAAAAAAAAAAAAAAAGATATCCTATACTGTAGAATCTTTGATGTTTTTTAAATCTAGTATTTTGGATGTATTTCCTTCTTACTGTAGTGGCTTTCCAAGAGGCTTACAAAACAGATGCTCTTGAAAGTAACAATTATCATGTATTTTATTTTCCTTCCTTCCCTCCTTCCCTTTTTTCTTTTTCTTTCTTTCATCTTCTCCATCAGGAGGCTTAAAATCAAGACTTCTAAGTCTAGTCCTTGAAAAATAAATTGTATTGTTTTACTTCCCACACATTCAAATATTGGTGATATATTTCTAGGACATCTTCCCTTGCCTTTGCTGTTTATGTGCATGACAAGGAAATTGCATAAATAAATATTATGTACCTGCCTTCAAAAAGTTCATGTAAAAGAGCAAATTAGCAACACTAATTATGGAAAAGATATAGAAGAATGCCTGTAATTGTAGCAGAAAACGCTGGGAAGATTTAGAAGAAGGAAGTCACATGTGATCATAAAAAGTCTTCATGACAAGGTTAATTCACAGTGAGCTTGAAGGATATGTGAAATTCCAAAAGATCTAGAAGGTTTGCAACAGTAAAGAGATTCTCCTGGCTTGAACAGCAAGAGGAAAGTGAGAGAATTTGTGAAAACAGTCAGTAGAACAGTTTTGTTAGAGCTCCAGCTTAAGAATAGTGGTAGGGAAGTCCAAAAATCTACAAAAAGAGAATGTTTGAGAATAGGGGTAACAGGGAAAGTTTGACCAGTGGACACCGAGGTCAGTTAGAAGAAATCATGTCTGGTGTGTTGTGCAACAGGGTGATGACAAATGACAGTTATGTACTCTATGTTTCATAAAGCTAGAAGAAAAGATTCTGAATGTCCTCAGCATAAAGTAATGTCAAATGTTTGAGGAGATAGATGTGCTTAACCTGATTTAAACATCACAGTTTTTATGTTTGAGTTAAAAAATCACTTTAATTTTCAAAAGCTAAAAAAACAAATTTGAATGTTAGACTAAGTAAATTGAAGAATAATGCTTTTAGGCTGCACAATATGTTTAAGGAGGACAGAATTTAACTTTAATGGATGCCTTGTTTTACTAAAACCAATATCTGTCTCTTACCCTACCCCATCCTCTATGTTCACACTCATTCGTATCACAGCTCAGGACCCTTAAGCCTATGGCCTGTGCATTGACTTCTGAGGGAAGCAGTAATTAAAAGAAATTTCTGGAACCCATGACTTCTGTTGTCATTAGAACTTCGTTCTATTGCTCATTAATTCAACTTCTTTATCACCATTTCTATCCTTGTCTCGTAATTAGTAAACATATCCCCTAACATATTTTCTGAAATTTTGATATAACTTACAGGCTATAAATAGTCCAGATGCCTCAGTCTGTTCCTATTTTTCTAAATTGTTAAGATTTTTTTTAAGTCAGAAAAGAGAAATCCTATATTTAGTTATCAAAGCAAGGGAGAAGCAGAACGTAACAGAAGAAAGTCTCCATTATGAAGTTTTTAATGCAGAACAAAAGCATTACACTTGTAGGCAAAATGTGGGCCTCTGATTTGGACACAAGCAAGATGAAAGATGAGAGTAAGGTAGACAAGGAGCTTTAAATCCTTCTGCACACACCATGCAAATTTTACTGTAACACTGGACCATTTCTCAGACTAGGAAGTTCAAGCTTCAACCACTGCAATGGAAGGAGTGTACTAACCTTCGTGAATCCATCACAGCTCCTTATGAGCATGCACGCTCCTCTCCTACCAGTGCACCCATAACTCTGAAGCTAGTTCAGTGACCCTTGAGGCTGAAAACTATGGAAATGGGTTGTGTCATGCTTCCAGCTGATGCTAAATCCACTGAGACTAGAGAGGGTGGGCAGCCTGCTTTGGGCCCTTGCAATCATCCAGATGAGAGATAATGAGGCTTGAAATGGCTTTGTGACGACTGCAGTTCAGCACTTCTTAGAAATTTCTGCTATGCTTACCAAATGCCAGACCTAGATACTGAATCTATAGCACTGAAACTTAGCACAAAATGATACAGAGTAACTGTATGATTTTGTATGGACAGTGGAGTTTGCAAATGCTTTGCAGGAGAGAATATTGACATGAAGATAATTCTCTAGCACTGAAAGGAAAATGAAGCCAGTGAAATGAGACATGCAGCACAGTTGCTGATGTGGTGGATAATTAGCTCTTTTCTTTGGGAGGTCAAACAGTGCCAAAGTTTCAGCACGGCAGACACACTACAACCCTCTATGAGGAAGACCAGTAAGTTGAGCTTCATGGAAAGGACTCTTGACATCTAGTCTTATTCTCCCTTCTTGGAAGTCAGCTTCTGGATTTACTGAAAAACTCACTAAAATGCTTATTCCTGCCATGCTGACAAAAATCAAGCCTCTAAGGTTCATCTAAGGCAAGGAATTTTAATTCTATTTCAAATCACTAACCTGATTAACACAGAGTATTCATAAGATGTAGGAAATACACAATTGCCTAAAAGATGACAGAATCACTGTGGTGTTTCTGACCTTCCAATGTGACCAATTTAATAAGGAATTTTTGCAGGCCTCCTCATGAATTCTGATGCGGACCTGCACACTAACTGCATGGGTCCCTTGGCAGCCAGGGGCTATAGCAGCACACCCGTGTATGCAGAGAAGCGTAGCCTCTCTTACTGAGCTGTGACACTTAAGTCTCACCCAGAACAGTCTGAATGTGAACCTTTAGGATATCTGACAATATCTTGTTTTCTAATCTCAGTTTGTAACACTGATCTCTGACAGATGATACCATATTCTCTATGTAATTTTCTTTCAGGAAAATCCTAATGACCTACAGTTTTGGTTGGGAGACACGTACACGCCGGGTTTTGACACCTTATTGAAAAAGAAAAAGAAGCGCGACAAGCGGTCAAAATTATGTCGTATGGGTTTGATTTTACTCCTCGTCGCCTCCATCTTGATTACCATAGTGACTATCAGCACTTTGTTCATCTAAAGAAACTGCCGCAGAGCCACCTTCAATTTTTAAAAATTTTATAAATATTTGCAAAAAAGTCTTCATGCAGTATGAACGTACCGTTGATTGTACAATTAGATGTAATTGTTCCGTGGAATGTGAGCATTGCTTGTGATGTGCCCTTCTTCGTTCTCTGAAACCTGTGTACGAATTCCAGCCTACAGTTTTTCCTTTGGGAATCGATTCTGAGGATCACAACCACAGAAAAGTCATTATACAAGCAAAGTTCGACATTTTTATAAAGGAAAAAACAGCATCAGTGATTATCAGCAGCTTTGTCTTAATACTCAAACCATATTCAACTTGCTTTTAAAATACCATTAGCTCCTCTCCATCCCTTCCACCTAAGGCACTAAGGAAGATTTTGCTGATTGTTTTTGAACCAAGAACCAGGTAGACAAGCTAAAAGCTTTTAGTTGTGCTGCCAGTTGGTTTGAATTCATTCTCTGTTTTATCTTCCTTTATTGCTATTTAAGTCAGAACGGAAAAAAAGGTGTTGAGGGAAGAGTTTGCTCAATTCTATTCTTATTTTTTCAGTATCCTTTATAATACCCCTAGTGTTCCAATTTTAGCAGAACTAAACTTGGACAGGTCACAGTGCTATTGTTAATTACATTTTGATCCAATTGTGCTTATTAATTGATCCAACTTGTCTGGTGTGACCTCTGATAGCGGTCAGTATATGTCTCCAGCCATGGCCTAACTGGAGCACCCTGGAAAAGCACAAGACACTGCCAAAAGAATGAGTTTGAATCTTGACAATGCCATTTATTAACTATTGGACCCCAAGCAAGATATTTTCTCAGAGAAGGGATAATACCACCTCCCCAGTGGAGCTGGCTAAGGCTAAATAAGAAACAGAAGTGAGAACAGTGCCAGGCTCCCAGGACATAATTGCTTAGTTAGTGGCAGTTTTTATTACTGACTTATGTCAGCTCATTGGCATCCTAGGCTCATCTTCTGCTGCCTGCAGATAACTGGGGACAGGGTTCTGGACACAGACCATTAAGTTACCACTCTTCCTTTTCTCCTAGAATACCCTTCCCTGAAGCCCTCATTGCCATTCCTTTCTCTTCTTTAGAAGATACCACACCCTGGGCTGGTGAGATGGCTCAGCGGCGTAAGCGCCTGCCTGGCAAGCGCGAGGGCCTGAGTTCGACTCCCGGTACCCACATACAAAAAAAGGGCCAGTGATATCACTCAGCAGCGCTGGTACACAAGGTCCTGAGGTCGACCCCCGGTACCCACCAAAAAAAAAAAAAAAAAAAAAAAAAAAAGAAGATACCACACCCTAAAGCTGTCTTGTGCATGAAACAAAAGAGGGTCTTTCTCCTCTTCCCATTAGCCTGAAGTATGCTTTTGTTCCTTGACTTTGCCATATTATTTTGGGTATTTCTCTTAAAACATATTTGAAATCAAGTACATTAAAGTGCAGCTTTACTGGTCAATAAAATCATTGTGGACAAAAACCTGTCTTAATCTGCTTTGCAGTCCGTGGCTTCTTATTTCTCGTTTCCTGTACAGTGGGTTCTAATCTCTCCAAATTAGAGGAGAAATGAAGGATTTGGGGTCCTCTCGAGGGAAGCCCAGTCTCTTGGTGAGCACCTCTGAGACATCACTTGGGATGACTCTGTGATCAAAGCTACTCTGTCCGGTGTTTACCTCTAAGGCAGCCAAAGCACGTTCAAGCATCTGCCGCACACTGAAAGCATTTGTGCTGCACTGGGTTACACGTGGCTGGATAAGACACGTGCAGATAAGGCTTGCTAAACACGTAAGGGTAACCACAGAACAATGAACCCGGGCGAGGACCTGAGCTCCTAACCTGCCCTGTCCCCATCTCATTACCCTTGGCTTCTTCCCAGTCAAGCACGCAGGATTTCTCTGCTCTCCCTAGCCCCCCTCTATTTTATTTATGATACTATCAGTCATTTATTTTTCAGCATGAGTGAATTTACTACTTGCTATTGCTCCAAAACTAATCTTCATTTTAGCCTTCAGTATAGCTGTGGAATCAAAATGCATTATTGTCCTTTACTGAATTAATGCTGTGCATCTAAATGTGAGCGAAAGTCATAAATACAGAGAATACGTCTCTGGTTTCACTCAAAATCATGCCTAGCATGCAATTCTAATTTCTTCTTCACTATGGGTTTTTGTTAAAGTGGCTCAAACAGAAAAAGCAAAAGGTCATGGAAAATACAGAAATGATGACTCTAAAAAGACTTACGCTCAAATCTGGGATTTCTTGGAAGTCTCTGATCCAAATTCGATGAACTAATGTTTTTAAAGCACTTAAATACAATCATTGGCAAATAGTAGGTAGTCAATAAATAATAACTATCATTGTCTTCAACACTGGCTATTGTAGTCTCGTTTATTCTAAATTGGAATAAGAAAATCTGAGTTTCATAAATTCTTAATAATAATGCAAATTTATTTTCAAATAATCTTTCCCAGATTCTTCCCCACACCCCTCACCAAAAATTTTGTTTTTATGTTGTTTTATTTTTGTACATTAGGTTAGTGTGTGGAAGGCCTAGAATCAACTAATATGTGACGTTTTCTAGAGAAAAAGAATTCCAACTGTATGTACTTTTACAAAATGCTGTTCTCATATTTAATAGAAGGATTAGTTTTTTCACATAATCCATTAATGACCTTTCCAACTGCATTCATGTTACTGTCACCTAGTGGAGAGTTTAGTGAGTGGAAACCAGAAGAAAGCTTTGCTCCTGCTTCATTTATCCGGAGTGCATTGCTGCCATCTGGCGTTTACATTATTGTGCCTGCCTTTAATCCACAAAAAGTATTTACCAACTGGAAAGTTTGCACTTTAGGCCTAACATCGCCTCTGGGCTTAGTATTACTGTGGTGGGATTGTCAAGAGCTCCTGTCTGCCCTTTGAACCACTACTTTTGATGCCTCTCATCTTGCCAGGAAAGAGATATGACTGGCTGCAAGTCACAGTGACAGCTGAAATCAGAGCTGGAACTTCAGCATAAAATCCTGACTCTACTACACCCCATATACTAAAGAAAGCTGAAGCCACACGTTTCCTTAGAGATGGGCCCATTCCTGCATGACCTTCTGGAGTGGGTTAGGGTTTTAGAAATATTGAATAATTGACTCCTTGCTTCAGGTTTGGTGTGGCCTTTTGAATTTCTACATTGCTAACTCTCTGTATGGGTAATGGCTTTAAATATTATTTTAAAATTTCTTGAGCTGGTGAGATAGCTCAGCGGCATAAGAGCCTGCCTCGCAAGCGCGAGGTCCTGAGTTCGACTCCCGGTTACCCACATATGAAAAAAGGGCCGGTGATATTGCTTATTGGCACGGGCGGCTGCTGGCATGCGAGATCCTGAGTTCGACCCCCGGCACCCACAAAAAAAAAAATTTTTTTCTCTTCTTCCTCTACTCATTGTTTAGTACCAGTTTTGAAATTCTTCCCACATATAATTGAATATAGTTTAATTATACATGAGAAATAATTTTTAAAACTCTAATTCAAGTGATTAAATCTCAACCCTTCTAAGCTTCTACATCCACACCCACAAAGTCTAACCGCCTGTACTTTTCAGAGGAAAGATAACTTTTTGGTTCCTGCCAAATATCCACTTAGTCCAAGCTTTGGCACAACTCGAGGTGAGAATATTCTACCAAAGTGAACGCCTTCAGAAACTGACCAAACTTTCTGCCAGAGCCGTTGTTCTGCTTTCGTTTTATGGATGCCATGACTCATGTACTTGATCAAATTTCCCTCTTTGCACAGACTGCTGGAAAAACTCAGGATGAAACTGCAGAGCTCTCTTTAGGGAGTGGACGGGACTTTCTAATGTGCATTGCATGTCCCATCCTCATTTCTGGCTCCCCATTATAGTCTGACTTTTGCATCATTTTTCTGTATGTTATCTCAGATTGCTCTATTTTTCCCCTCTGCCACAAGCCTGTAGAAAATATACTGAGTATATAAAGATAATATAGAGTATAAACAGGATCGGATGTCTGTGATAATAATAATTTATATACACATCTATAAAAACCAAAGACAAAAAAGTTGCCATTCAAAAGAAAAAAATTCAAATTAAAAGCATATCTTTTAAACAAGTATTTTTTTAGAAAGTGCTATGACTAGATTTCTTCAGCCAGAAAAAAGATTCTAGGTTCACACAAATTTTACTTACACCGTACTTATTGTTTTAAAATTCCCGACACAGAGAAGGCAAGAATTCTTCTTAGGCCAATTAAACTTACCAGTTTTTCTCAGCTATTAAAAAAAATTAAAATCCCTCACATGGAAGGTAAGTTTCAAGGGGGGGGGTTGCTGTTCAAAGAATTACTTGAATAATAAAACAGTGGCTAGGCCAGATTCAAAACTGTATTAATCAATACTGTATAAATGAACGGTAGTTAACTAACCTTCTTTCTAAAAATACATTATTTTAAGGGCTAAAATATTTAGAATCAATACTTCATACAATAATTTCTCTGTTTCTGCTGCCAGGGTTTTCTAATATAATGGTCACATTCTTTCATGAATTTTAAACACAGTAAAAGAAACATTTCGATTTTCTTTCACACTTAAATGCATACATTTTAGAGCCTTTTTTCAAGTTATTCAGAAAGATTCCTGACAAGGACTTTGTCCTCGACCTAACTTTATTCAAGCTTCTCTGAGACTAACTAGGCTCTGGATCTTGGATTCTGTGCTTAGCTGTTTTATTGCAGTTTTAAAAGAGTCTTGCTGAGTCAGTTTAGCAAAACTCTCCCACCCTGGGTCTGACCACCTTCTAAATGATATCACCCTGGCCTGCCTTCAACAAAAATCCTCTTAGGCCAACCTAAAAAAAATGCCCTACTGCTTAGTAATATTCCACCAACGAATGCCTGCCCCATATTTCCTTATTATGTTTAGAATCAAGCTTTCCCTACTAAGCAACAACAAAATTCATTGTAGTAACTGACCCCCCCCCCGGAATAAAATGCTTCCTACTGTCTTTTGACATGAATCGCGGATTTTTTTTCTTTGTCATTCCCAGTGGAGGTCCAGGCACAGCAGTGTGTCGTGCAGACGCACATCTCTGCCTCCTCAGCTCGACCTTCCCATTCCGGCCTTCATTCAAAATGCCTAGGACTGACAAATGCATCAGATTTAGTCACATCTTACACACAGTCTCCAAACCCTTCCGCTTCTCCTTTCTTCTCAAGTATCATCTCGTGACGCAAGGGTAATAAATTTATATTTGAAGAGAAAAGATTGGGACTCAGAGTCATTCAAGACTTGTCAGAAACCAAAACTGCAGTGAAACCTCTATCTTCTAAACCAGTGCTGGTGAACATATGGCACGCGTGCCACGGTGGGCGCACAGAGCCCTTTCTGTCGATAGACGGGGCTAAGTGTATGTTTTGTTTTTCTAAAGCAGAACCTCACTATTCGAGTTTAATTGCAGTGTTCACACTTCATGATAGTTATGCGGGTTTGGCGTTGCCCTTTGGGCACTCGGTCTTTAAAAGTTTCGCCCACTAACCCTTCTGGATGTTCTTTCACTCTAATTTTACTTTTCTCCTGGCTATAATAAGGGCTTGATACACATCCGCTGTTGAAAGCAGGCGTTCTCCCCTCTCATCTCCACCTTGCCTGTGTGTCTGTGTTTCTCCCTGGACTCCAAAAATTTAAGGCTATGCCATTTTGTTAATTTATATGGCTTCTGTGGAAAGAGGAAAGTAAATCGTAGACCCCTAGATTAAGAATATTCATGGATTAATTTTTTTTTAGTAAATGATGCTGATGGAACATCTTCTGCTTATCACAGTGCTCTAGAGCACAGCATCTGATATCTCCAACTCCACCTGCTTAGACCATCCCCAGTTAGATACCAGTCCCCAGAAGTCTGATTCCTATTGAGTTCAGTTGGAATCCTGATACAGAGGAGCAGACATTAACCCATTCAGAGGAAAAGCCAACCTCCTCTACCCTGCAGGTCCAAATCAGCATCAACGCCTTCCTGGAGAAGCCCTCAAATACCTCTCCAATACTGTCAGGTAAAGCACTGCTCATGAACTTTTCATCTTTGTACACTATGCCTTAAAAAAGAAACCTTTCCTAAACTTTGTCTTAACTGTGAAATCAATCAATCAATAGAAATAAAAAAGCAGAAGGGATCGTCTTTACTTTACCAGTATCTTGGAAGTACCTCTAGCCAGCAGATGGCAGATATGTACCAGGATGCTAACCATTGCCAGCACATCTTGAAGGGAGTAACTGTTGTATCAAAATACAGAAATTCCGACAAATGAGTGGAGAATTTTCAAAGGAAGAGTTGTTATTAATTGTGCTGATTAAGCCCTAGAGAAGGAGTTGGGATCCTGCCGGGCCTGTTGAGTGTGCATCCGCACAGGAAAGTGACAGTAATTGGGGTCCCCTACTGAGAAAGCTTCAGATCCAGGAAGTTCAAGCTGGGTACACGGAACTCATTAACCAAGCCCTCTGCAAGTCTTCACTCAAACTGTAGTTCATGCTTGTTAAGAAATGCAGACTCCCAGGACAGCTGAATCAGAATCTTCATGTTTAACAAGCTCCCCGGGTGATTCTATTTTCTCTTAATTATGAGAAAAAATCTTGAGAAGCCCAGCAAAACTTTCAAAACTAAGGATCAAAGCTGGGGGGCCCACTGTGGTCCCCACCCTTGTAGTAAAATTTAAAATGCTCACTCCAGGCTCCAATGACTGTGTGGTCTACTTGGAGGTATGCTCCTCTAGAATAGAGAGACGGAAGTTATCCCTTTACCCTGCTTCTTTCGCCTTCCTTTCTACTTTCCTGAGGAATATTAAATTTCATGAGCAATTTCACCCTTACAGTGTTTAAAAACTGACCATTATTAAGTATGTACTTTATTTTTAGAAAGTTTGGCTGGAATTTGTACTCATTTTAAATGAAATGTTAGAAATATGCTTTGTTTTTGCAAAAATACTAAGGAAACCTCAGTGTGATGGGCAATGCCATAATGATTCCTTGGAGGATTTTTGTGTGATCTAGGAATGAGGACAGTAGCCATATATTGCCTCTAAAACTGGTTTCTGGGATACAAAAGTAATGCTCCTGATGCCAAATTTATGTATGGGTCATCAGCTTCAGCGACAAGAAAAACACCTGACTTGTCCCTAGATAGATAACCTTGGGATTAAATTTAATCCAATCAGTCATTTATAAGGATTACTAATTCAGACTCAAATTAAGTTCAAATTTGAACTCTGGAGTTCTTACTGCCTCCCCTGAAAGGTATAGGGAATTTCTGCTGTCAGACTAGTCTCCAAATGGCAAATTGTCTCCTTATCTCTCAGAAATAACATGTTTTTACAGGGTTGCATCTATATTTCTTTCTTTTGCTTTTCTTCCCCAGGAAAAGATTCTCCCTTCTTCCATCTATCTGAAAAAAATAATCATTAAGTTGGCTGTGTCTTCCTGGAGCTCAAATTTTAAACATAATTCCCATGCAGGGAGAAAATGATTGCGATTTCTCACGCCCACCTTTCTTTCTTCCTGTTTCATGATGAAAGCAGCTTCGCTGAATGAGGACATTACACGTTCCTGCTCCCTGTGGAATCTTTTCCACAATTCCCCATGAAGTTTGAGCGAGATGTAAGACGGGAAGTTGGGAGCGGATATGCTAGGGAAAGGGTGAAGGACTGGTATTAATAGCTATTGTTTCCCATTTCATCTTGTCACATGTGCTTGTGGCAACAGAGTGAATCATGGCACTATTTTAATCGCCTTTATCTATTACATTTCCTCTCAGAGGTTGTCCAGAGGAGTGGTAGGAACCCTCGTGGGAAACACTGAGAACATGCATTTGACATGAGGTCAACCTACAACCTTGGAGAAAAGATCAGCCGTACCCAAGAGAAGGGCAGCTGTAGCCGAGAGCTGGGCTGGCACCAGTGTGTGAATACAAGCAGCGGCCCATGGAGTTCTTTGGGGGATGAAATTCCTCTGCATGCTGAACCTGGTGGAAGACACAGAGACCTATTAGCTTGTTAAAATACGTAGAGCGTGCACCCCAAAAGCTGTTTTTATTATATCATTAATGCGTCTCTATATATTCTTCAATGGTAAATGAAAACTTATTCTTGGGAAGTGCTATATTTATATTAAATGATTTTTACAGGTAGGCTTAAATGAGTTGCTATTTAAAGAGTAGAAGAAAAGTTCAACTGTGTTATTTATGTTTGCTTTTTGAAAACAACCTACCGTCTACGAAAGAATCGTAAAGCAAATATTCTGGCGCATTCTTAAATTCTATAAAACATTAAGAAAAATAATCTCACACTATTTTATTAACGTTTTCATTAGTGTATATATGCATATGCTGAGAACCCTCTTAACTTCATTCAATATTTTAAAGTAATTTTATTTTCCCTTTCTTGTATTTTATAACATGTTGAAATATCTCCCATCTCTAAAATCCAGATAGCAACAATAACAAAAAAAAGATCATCTATCTTTAAAAACTATTTAACAGAGTTGAAAAAAGATGGTGGATCTGTAAGAAGCAGGCAGTGAACCTCTCCAAAAGTCGCCATCCGGACACTGGAATATAGTGACTAGAGGAGGACAAGAAAGAGAGAAGTGGCTCCCATGGACCCAGGAAAGATCTGAAGCACAGTTCAGGGCCCACGGAGAAAGTGAAGAGAGAAACTCCAACAAAGAAGGAGGAGGTGGCCTCCGGCGCCATTTCCCTGTGTCGGGAATCCTGATGCGACTGAAGTGGTTCAAATCTGCGGACACGTGGTGACTGCCGGCGCCCCCGGGGACCTCCACGGAGGAACGCGAGAAGCGGCGGTGCAGAGAAGCAGTGGCCATGAAGGACACACTGACTGGCAGTGAGTGCTGATGCCTGGCCGTCCTGCGCGAGAGAGCAACTAGCCGGGCGCCATTGTGGGGGGGGCAGCAGCTGAACTTGAAACCCAGGGCGGCCGCCACTCCACCCACGGCTCTGGCGGGGACCTCTGCGGAGGAAGCTAGATGCCGTGGTACAGAGAAGCTGGGGCGGTGAAGGACACACTGACTGGCAGTGAGTACTGACACCCAACCGTCAGGCGCGCAAGAGAGCCACGAGCTGGGTGCCATTTTGGGGGGGGCAGCAGCTGAGCTGAGAACTCAGGGTGGCCGCCACTCCATCCACGGCTCCAGTGGGGACCTCTGTGGAGGAACGCGAGACGCTGCGGTACAGAGAAGCACCAGCCGAGAGGGACGCACTGACTGGCACTTTTCTTCCTGGTATTCCAAGAATCTCCTAAGAGTTTGAAATACTAGCAATAAAGCAACCTACCACAGGCAATTTACAAACAGCAACCCAGGAATTAAACTAAAGAAACAAAAAAAATGAGACAACACTTAAACAAGATGCAACCCCACACATCCAGTTCACCAAAGGCAAACCCAGGGGGCAGTGAGGTGGGACAAACCAAAAGCCACCCACCTGACATCTCTGAAGTGGTAACAACAAAGCAGTTGAATGAGGCTCTGGAAAAATTTAAATCAGAAATAATTTCTCAGATAACTGCAGAGATAATGTCCACAATGAAGACCATGCTTAAGGATGCTAGGGCAGATACAGACAAAAAAATAGACGAGCTTAAGAAAATGATGGAAGCCATGAATGCTCAGCATAGGAAAGAAATGGACTCCATAAAGCAGATTCAAGCAGATATCCAGGAGAACAAAAATTCCATTGAAAGTATCTGTAGCAGATTAAGTCAATGTGAGGATAGGATCTCAGATATAGAAGACAGGCTTGCAATTAGTGATCATGAAAAGAAAGAATTCCTAAAAATAGCAAGGGACAATGAAAAAATCTATCCAGCAGCTGCTAGATGATGCAAAGAAGAATAACTTAAGATTGATTGGAGTCAATGAAAAAGCAGGAGATAGCATAAATGACATCAGAACACTGTTCACAGACATTATCACAGAAAATTTCCCTGGTAGAGAAAAAGAATTTGACGTTCAGATAAGTGAGGCTTATAGAACTCCAATTAACCACAATCAAAAAAAATCTTCAGCCAGGCATATCATAGTCAAGATTCCAGAAATTCAACATAAGAGTAGAATCTTAAAAGCTGTTAGAGAAAAGAAACAAATCACCTATAAAGGAAAGCCCATCAGAATCACAGCGGACTTTTCAGCACAAACCCTCAAGTCAAGAAGAGCTTGGAATGATGTATTTCAAGTTCTAAAGGAAAATAATCTTCAACCTAGATTGATGTACCCCGCAAAACTATCTTTCAAAACCAATGGAGAAGTAAAATACTTCCGTGACAAAGAACATCTGAGAAAATTTATAACCACCAAACCAGCACTCCAAAATGTTTTGAAGGACATTCTAGAAAGGGATAACAAGGACTACAACTCCAGAAACTCCAACAGAAGGAATCCACCAGGCAGAGCAAATGATTAAAGGGAGGGAGGGAAAACAAAAATTAAAAGAGAGGGAGCCAACACCAAGAAAATAACATGACAAGGGTAAGTCAATACATATCAGTTTTAACCATTAATGTTAATGGTCTCAATTCACCAATCAAAAGGCACAGACTGGCGAATTGGATCAAGAAGCAAGATCCAACAATATGCTGTATACAAGAAACACATGTAAGTCAAAAAGAAATTCATAGACTGAAAGTCAAAGGATGGAAAACAATACTCCATGCGACAGGAACCCAGAAAAAAGCAGGGGTAGCTATTCTTTTCACAGACAAAGTGAATTTCAAACCAAGAATGATTCAGAGAGATAAAGAAGGTCACTACATCCTTGTAAAGGGAACAATCCAAGAGGAAGAGATAACAATCATAAATATATATGCAACAAATACCAGTGCACCCAACTATACAAAACAAATATTAATGGACATGAAAAATCAAATAACCACTAATACAATTGTATTGGGAGATCTCAATACTCCACTGTCATAAAAAGACAGATCAACTAGACAAAAAATCAACAATGAAATATTAGAACTGAACCAAACTTTTGAACAAAAGGTCTTAGTAGATGTCTACAGGGTGTTCCACTCCACAACATCAGAATACACATACTTCTCAGCTGCACATGGGACGTTCTCCAAAATAGACCATATACTAACTCATAGAACCTGCTTAAGTAAATGCAAAGGAATTGAAATTATCCCATGTATATTATCAGTTAACATTAGAAATACTATGTATATCAATTATTTATTGTTATATGAAACACCTAAAATATAAAACAACATATTATTTCAAAATCCTGTGGGTGGACAATTTTGGCTGGCCCCTGTTGCTTGGCTCTTCTGCTGGGATTTCCTGGGCTCACTATGTAGCTGTAGGTAGATGGACAGGAAGACAAAGAATTCCTAATGGCTTTAATTACATGTCTGTGTTGATAGAGGAGCTAAACTGACTTCATGTCTCTAGTGTTAATCAGGATATCATGGATTTCTTCATGTGACAACAATATTTCTTTTGCTAGTAGCATATTTTATCATGCTTTTCTGACACGTTGAATTCTACAACTTTGTTCTCTTTAGAATTGTTTCGGCAGGTCTACTTTCTTTTTCATGTAAATTTTAGAGTAAGCTTGGCAACATCTACACAAACCTTTCTGAGATATCTATTGGTATTGTGTGGTACTTATGATCAAGTTGAAGCTATTGATATCTTAACAACTGACTCTTCCACTTCATGTATGCGATATATGCTTCCATTTGTTTCAATCTTTTTTATTTTCTTTATTGGTGACTTATAGTTTTCAGCATTCAAAACATTCATATTCTGTGAGATTTGTTCCTAAGCACTTCGTACTTTTTGTGACATGGTGAATAGTATTATTAATTTGAAATTTCAGTGGTTCATTGTTAATATAGAGCAATATACTTGACTTTCATGTATTTAGCTTGGACCCTGCAACCTTGCTAAATTCACTTAGACTTAGCTAAATCAGTTCTAAGAGATATTTTGTAGATTTGTTGGAATTTTCTACATATGCAAAAATGTCAAGTACAAATAGATTTAGGGACAATAATATTTCTTACTTTTCAATTTGTTTGTCTTTTTATTATTTTTCTTGCCCTATTGCACTAGACAGGATTTTCAGTATGATCTTCAGAGAAAGCTTTCAGTCTGTTACTATTTATCATAATGTCGGTTACAAATGGTAAGCTATTGGTAGGTAAAGATATCTGTAGTTAAATTAAGGAGATGGACTTGAATTCTTTGTTTGCTGAAAGCATTTATTACAACATTTATTAAATATTGATAAATACTTTTCTTATCTAATGAGATAATCATTATTTCTGATTTATTTTGTGAATATGGTGATTACCTTGATACCTGAATGTTGGAATAACTTTGAGTTCCTAGAATGAACTCCCATTTGGTTGGAAAATATCCTTTTTTCTATATTGTTGTATTAAATTTGGATTAATTATAAAAAAAACTAATTAACAACAATAACAAAAAGCATTTACCTACATTCTTCTCTTTCTATTGCCACATTTCTCTGTTCTGTTCTCTTTAAAACAAACTTGAAAGCACTGTCTGTCCTCGTTCTTTTTTCAAGCCACTCTCTTTGTGCCCCCAACAATCCACTAAAATGGTCTTGGTCAAAATGACCAATATTCTCCATACTTCCAGACACAATGGTCAATGTCAGGGCTCAGTTACTCCATTTGTCAAGAGCGTTTGCTTGCATGTGTCTTCTGAATTATCCTCATTATTTGCCCTTTCTCTTGACACTACCTGGCTGCATCCCACACCTATTTGCTGGTTATTCAATTTCTCATCCTCTAAATGTGATGTGTCTGTGACTGTGGCCTCAAACTTGCTCATTTACCCTCATTTCTACAGTAATCTTACACAATATGACTTTAAATTCCATTTACTGGCAATCCCTAATTGATATTCCAATGCCTGACCTATCCTCTAAGCTCCAGATTTGTACCTCCACTTACACAGGACTCCCTAATCATTCTACATAAAATATTTTTCCTTTCTCCTTTCTAATTGGGCATTCTTCTCCTCTTACCACAGTGAATTTTCTTCATAGAACTTGTCATCCCTATTTGCTTATTTTATATTATCCTACTCATCACTCCCTCATTCCCCCTTCACTTATACAACCACCGCTAAAATGAATGCACCACAGAGCAAAGAGTTCTTTGGTTTTATTTACTGTCATAGCCCCAGTGCTCAATTAATGAACTGAGTAATTACATAACATCAAAGCTAAAGTAGAAGATTCACATGCTACAGGATTATAAATTAGTGGTCACAAATGTGTTTTTAGTAGACTTTAAATACATAGCTCTAATTAAAATTTCAATAAAGCTATCAACATGTAAACTTTGGGATTTCATATAAATATTTGGTTTATGACTCCTGAAAAATTAGAAATTGCTAATTTTAATTGTTATGTAATATGTAGTAGGCATTATTGTAATTGCTTGTGATAGTTGATTTTGTGTGTCAACTGCATCACTGATAACTCGCTCTACATTATTTTCAATATGCCTGTGAGGGCAATTATACAAGAGATTAGCACTTTAGTCAGTCAAGTGAGTTAAATGCATTGAACTCTCTCACATGGGTAGGTATCCACTCTGCTTAGGGCTGAAACAGTACAAAAAGGTGGAGGAAGGGACACTGTTCTATGACCTTATTTTAGTGGTCCTTGTTCTAGGACCTTTGGCTCAGACTAGAATCTACATCATCCACTATTCCAAGCTGTCAGGCTTCAAACTACACCACTGACCAATGCCATATAATAGATTTCATATATCTAAATCTTTCTCTATATATTTACATTGCATTTAATCATAAAAGATCTTACTATAATTATAGTGCAGAAGAATTATGGACTTTAAGTCCTTGGAAATCTAGCTCGGTTAGTGTAACTGCACGGTGTAAGCCTTTATCACTGTCCTCTCTCACATCAAAATTCACGGAAAGCTACAACAGCTGGAGCTCAGTGCCAGCTTCTCTCCTGCAAACAGCACTCCATAATTTGCCAAAGGATGCTTCTCTTTTACATCATCTGATTTAGCCCTACATCTATTCACCAGAGCTTGTAATCCTTGTCATATTGAAATATCAGCTTTTAATCAACAATCATTTGAATGCTCATTTATATACAGTGAATGAGGCCCTAAGTGTGTTAAAAAGGAAGGAAATACAATTCTTTCTTTTTAAATAGGGCTTGCAATTATTTTTAGTGAGTGCACATACATAAAATATGTTATGTCAGGCAGAATTTATTAAAAGAGTAGTACAAACCAAATGATACACTGCAGTAAAGTTTAGAGTTCAATGTAATGAATAATTAATACCCATTAATGATTGAGACAGGAACTCTCTTTGCTCATCGTGATATCCCAAGTGTTTTTATAGCACCTAGTACATTATAGAAGCTCAGAACATGTTTTAAATACATCTATTAATAAATGAGTCTTACCTTTTCCTGATTCAGGTTAATATCTGATTTCTCTTTTCACTGTTAATTACTCTCATTTTATATATTTATTGGAAAGGCACTTAGGAAGTGATGTATTCTAAAACAGCCAATAAACCAACTAAATTACATTGGAATTTCAGAGGAAAAAAGGATCATATCTGGATAAGTTAAACCAGAGGTTTCTGGGAAGAACTAATATTTGAAATAGATGGGAAAGGATTGTTAAAGTTAGCAGGCATAGATAAATAAAAGGAGTTTCCAGGCCTATACGAGTGAACCTGGTCAAACTATTTGTACTGTATGCTTTGAGGTTTGTCAGCTGCTGAGGTTTTTAACAGGTGGATGATTTTCTTCTGAGATTTATTTGGCTTAAGAAAGTAACTAAAAATGGATCTACGCTATAAAAAATTGACAACAAAAGCAAAAATGAAAGTTTAGTTTATGTCTGTTTATAGGGTGATCTCTGGCAGTTTCTTGGGCTCTTATCCTCGTATAACCAGACAGTCCTCTCACATTTTCCTTTCACAAGTCATTCAAAAAGGATATTAGGTTAGGAGTCATGATCCCAGAAGTCAGCCTTCTCCAGTCATCACTGGTGTGATCTTAGGCAAGTCATCTACTCAGCTGGAAGTCTATCTATTAAAAATGAGTAATAATTTCATGCATTACTCACAACACTGAATAGTCAAATGCATGAACACGCTGCAGTAATTTTGTGGAAACTATAAAGAGTTCTGCCAAAGAAAGCTTATTCTGACCCTTCCTGCTGCCCTGAATCTGCCTCAGTAATATAAAGATGGTGTATATGAAAGCACAAAAAGATGTGGGAGTAAAAACTGTGTTTTATGACTGTATTTTTTGTTGTAACATGGAAAATGACTACTCATAAGGAGAAATGACCCTGCCCTATCTGGAATCCAAGGTGACCTTGCACCTTTCTGTTGCTCTCCTGTCACAAGACGGTATCCCTTTCTATTTGATGAGAAAACCTCTATAAGGGTAAAAAGATTCATAGCCACAAAAACATCATTTTGTGCCTTGAGCAAAAAAAAAAAAATGATTATGAAAGAAATGTGACATCAAAAAAATACAGCAGACTCCGCTTAAAAAATTGAACTACAAATACAGTAGCCCCTTAGCTGGTAGTGAAATGTTACTTATGATGGTGAGATTTGAAGATGACCTAGAAATGTAACAGGTCAAAATGTTAATTTGCCAAAGGTCTGTTGCGTACCTATCCTTGTTGCAAACAGATTCTGGTGATCGTGGTTTCAAGGAATTGGTAACTCAGCTAACCTGAGACAGGGGTTCACCCCATCGCAGAGAACACAGTGCAGTGGTAATGAGAAGGCCAGTAACTAATTAGCGCTAATTAGTGAATGAAAACATATAATGAGAAAAATACAGACTTTCAATATCAGAAATGATTAAGGAATAACATACTTTAGTTCATTTACCAAAATACCAATATGCTTTCTACAGTTCAACTTGTAGGAAAGATCCCAAAGTCAACTGCTTTTAAAAGCCACTCTCCAGCTGGGTGAGGTGACTCATGCCTGTAATCCCAGGCTCCAACAGGAGGATCCCAAGTTCAAGACTAGCGTGGGCAATTTAGTGACCTAACAAGACTCTATCTCAAAATAGAAAAGAAAAAATGGACTGGGATTAGCTCAGTGTGAAGGCCCTGGCTTCAGTCCCCAGCATCTTCCCCCAAAATAAAAATCAGATCCCAAAGCCTAGAAGTGGGAAATTTTTGAAGTTGTCATCATTGCATCTGTATTAAACTGGAGATTGAAAAGACCAAATAAAAGCACAACTATGGGTTAAATGTTGGCTCTTTGAAAGGACTATCTTTTCTAAAGCTTTAAATAAGATGACCTTAATAGACAGAGAAACACATCACAACATGAGAAATTCCTAAATGAACATTTATTGACTTTTAAAAAATGTTTGTAGTAAAAAAGAGTTAACTCAGAGAAACTTAAACTCTGATTCTCCTCTGCCTGATGCTTTGAGAATTCCCACACCCTCTTTAGACCAACTGAAATGAGGTCAACAAAAATGGCATCTAGTTCTGGCCTTAAGGAAAAAAATAAATAAATAAGGTAAAACGTGTTTTGTTTAGTAATTATTTCCCTCACTTCAAAATGAGATGCCTTTCCTTGCCCTTATGGCTTTTATAATTCCCATTTCCTTACTCCACCCCACCTGGACCTTTATATATCCATTGGCTATTGCGTGGTCCTTCACATACCAGATGACCCCTTCGGTCATGCTATGTATTACATTTCCATCCTTAATCTACTCTAGATGTCAAAATTTACCTTTTCTGACTTCAAATCTCTCAGGAACTTTCCTTCTACTTTTGTGAAAACTGATAATTAATTAGTTGATATGTGCATCATCTCAAGAAATATATTTGTGGGCTGGTGAGATAGCTCAGCAGCATAAGCACCTGCCTGGCAAGCGTGAGGTTCTGAGTTCGACAACCGGTACCCACACACACACAAAATACATATATATATGTATTTTAAATATATATATATATATTTGTATTTTAATTAGAACTTCTGAAAACATTAAGTTAATACAGTGACTGTTACAGTCTAGATGTGTCCTTATTTCAAAATTTGCATGTTAAAAACTAATCACCAAGCTGGGCATGGTGACGCATGCCTGTAATCCCAGCACTCAAGAGGCTAAGGCAGGAGGATCACTTTGAGGCCAGCCTAGGCTACACAGTGAGTTCAAGGCCATACTGAACTACATAGTGAGAGACTGTCTCAACTCCCCCAAGAAAAACCAAAACTGAACCAAACCAAACCAAAATAAAACAAAACAAAAAATCAAAAACAGAAAGATCCAACAACAAAACAGAAGAAAAAAAAAATACCAACATGGTAGTATTATGAGGTAGGAAATTCAGCAGGTGATTTTATCACAAGGACTTGGCCCTCCCGAATGGAATTAGGAATCCTTATACTAGGGATTGAAGGAGCGAGTGCAGGCCTTTTTGCCTTTTTTTTGCTCCCTTGCCTTCTGCCCTGTAAGGACAGCAAAAAGGCATTATCTTTGGAAGCAAAGACCAGGACCTCACTGGACACCAATCTTACCAGTGCCTTTATTTTAGACTTCTAAACCTCCAAAATTGTGAGAAAAACATTTATATTGTTTACAAATTTCCCAGTCTCAGCTATTTTATTATAGCAGCACAAATGGTGTGTCAATAGTAAGAACGGTAGTTATGGATTTTCACAACAAGCCTTAGAAAGGTGTTCTTCTAGCCATAACTATTTAAGGGTAAACTGGATGGCATCTGATGAAATGATTCAAAGTCTGCTTACTTAGAATGAGAATTAGGAAAAAGTCTCTGAAGCAGGACCCAGAAGTTCAAACACTGGCAGAGTCCAAAAAAGTAATGCGATTATATAAAATAATAAAGTGTCATACTGTAAGAAATATTGAGAGCTGCAATAAACTAGAGCATGCATGCATAGCATAAGCATGCCTCACATTAAATGTGTAACATCAGGACTCAGGTTCTATTTGGGGCCCTGGAGAGCTGGAAATGTGTCATTTCTTTTCTTACAATGCCAGAAAGAAAGAATAATATGTAAACATACACACCTTCATGAATTCTTTGGAAAAGTAAGGTCACAGAAGAACAAACAGTCCTAAAGTCTAAGGAGAAATAAATTCCGGGAAGAATGGAAATGCTGTAGGGTACTGAAGATAACAACCACAGCCACAAACTCAGCCTTATGCCAGACTAGCTAAAAGTGTAGATTAGGAAGATATTTGTAAAATGTCTATACTACGCTTGACAGATAGCTAAAAATAAAATAGATATTGCAAAACCTAGTGTTATGGATTTTGGGGTGCTGGAGTCTCCTTCTGGAGGTGGCTTGGTTCTTTCTGTCATGAGCAAAGAATTGGTCAAGATAAGTGCAAATGGTAGAAAAGTTTTATTAAATGTAGGAAAAGAAACAGGCTCCACAAGTGAGTTTTGGCCAAGTAAAAGTAGGAAAAGAAGTGTACCATACAGCATGTGAGTGGGCCACCATGCAAGAGAAAACACACTGGCAAAATCTCAATGTGGATGGTCCTTTTGGCATTACTCACTTTTCAGGCTGATATCAGGTCTAAGTTATCTTATTAAAAATTTGCTCTAGTTCTTGTGAGAAGTCCATGTCCAGGGCTTTGGGAACAGTTCTGCCATATGTCTTGGGATTTTGTAATTAACAGGTCACACCTACTACTCCAGCCAGTTTTGCCACACCCTAATCTCCTGTCTCACTTCCCCCTGAGAAACAAATATCCCCATAATTCTTTATGGGGTGCAGATGGAATGAAGGTTGCTGTCTTCTAGTGCTGCTTCTGGCTGGAAGGGACTGTAGTTCCTGCCTACTGGGGATTATGTGTTCTCCAACTACTTTGGGGTACTCTGGCTCACTGGCTGGGTTGGAGAAAAAAAACCTGACAGGTGACAATGAGGAAAGTGTGACTAATGAGCCATCTGTGCAATGGGAGAAAGAAAGTAACTTTACTATTGTGTTGGGGATGTAGAACTTAAGTATGAGAAGCAGATCAGATTTCCCTGCGTCTTGTGGAGGACAAAGTATGGCAAAGAGAGAGGTTACATAAATTATCAAGAGCTTGAGAGCCACAGCCTCAGAAAAGATTACCCATATAATGTGTCTAATTAAAACAGGAGCATTAAGACAGGTGCCCAGTAAAGCTCTGTGAATTAGGTCATTAGTGACTCTACTTACCTGCACCCAGAGCGATACTAGAGTTTCGCTTTCTGAAGAAGAGCATCAGATGTTCCAGAGGTTCTCAGGATTGGCCTTTTTCTTAGTAGTGTGAAAACTCTAGTGACTATTTCCCATGTAGGATTTTTATAGCTTGTCACAGCATCCCCGAAAAAGGACCAGAATGGTTCCTCAGAACTGGGAATAAGGCTGGAGTCTTGAGGGGCTGTAGACCTGCCCTCCTTGCCTGCTATCGGCCTTTTGATTTCCCAAGGAGACTTTAGACATGTCTCTTGGGATCTCTTTCAGTGAATGACAGCAACCTGCTTGGGAAGATAGATTATCTCCAAGACTTGTAGGATTTCCTGCTTGTGTTTTATAGACGATTGCTTTCAGTTAGTAAGCTCCTTCTCTCCAGATCACTGCATGGACATGTGGCACCAGAAAGGTATATTTAGTGTCTGTATAGATGTATAGCTTCTTGCTTTTTCCTGATATCAATGCCCAAGTAAGAGATATTAGCTCTGCCTTTTTAGCAGTGGTCCCTGGGAGAAGAGGTTTTGCTTCAATGACCTGTTATGAACTGACAACTGCATAACCCTGCCTTTTGATATCATTCTTAGACAAAGATACTTTCATCAGTGAACCGCACCTCCTCGGGGTCTTGGAGGAGCAGGTCACTGATGTCCTGCCTGCTTACATAGGTCTGGGAGATCACTTGTTCACAAGAGTGAATAACTTCTGGATCTGTAGGCATCAGAGAGAAATGATTAAGAGTGGTTTGAGTTTTTATAATAAACTTAAGGGTTTCTAAGAGCATGGACTGATGCTTAGCAAGCCATTCTCCTGTAAACTACAAGTAACCTTTGATCTCAAGAATTGCTCTGACATGATGGGGAGTCAGGACTTCTAGTTTCTGTCCTAAAGTTAGTTTTGTAGTTTCCTCTGTTTTCATAGCTGCTATTACCTTCAGGCACGGTTGGCCAACCAGCAGCCACTGAGTTCTCCTGAGTTCTCCAGCCTGGGGAAGAGAGACCAGGAAAAAAGAAAAAACAAACAAACAAACAAACAAACAAACCTCATGGCATTTTAGATACAAAAAATACATGCCCAAAGGGCTTTACCTGCTCTCCTGGCTAAACCCACTTTGTTACTGGATTTTTGGGTGCTGAAGTCTCCTTCCCGAGGTGGTTTCTTGGTTCTCTTTGTCATGAGCAAAGAATTGGTCGAGACAAGTGCACATGGTAACAAAGTTTTATTAAAAGTAGGAAAAGAAACAGGCTCTGCAGAGCGAGTTTGGGCCAAGCAAAAGTAGGAAAAGAAGTGCACACAACAGCATGAGGACGGACTGTTGGGGAAATGAAACTTTTCAACTCTGAGGACCCCTGCTGACGACCCCTCCTTTTCCAGTCCTATAAGCAGCTTCACGGCATCCTGCTGTCTCTCTCCCCTGCTGGCTGAGCCCACCCAGGTGTGGAGAGCTGTAAACCTGTCCCCTTTGAGCAAAGGCCTTTGTTCTGCTTCTGAACTTAGCTTGCTTGCCTCTTCCCACCCAAACCCCATATAAAGCTATCGTAACCCAGGCTCAGGGCTCAGGTTCTGGAGTGCTGAACTGCTCTGGGCCCACTAGCGTAATAAAGCTTGGTTCCCTCCATTTCTCTGAGTGCCACTCAGTTTCTTTGCCTCTGGTAAACCTAAAATTGCTGTAACAGGACCACCATGCAAGAAAGGAAACAGTGATAAAAACTCAGTATGAACTGTCTTTTGTGTACCTCCCACTCCATCCTATCGAAATCTTCCTCAAGTTCTCACAGGAAGTCCAGGTGCAGAGCTTCAGGAACTGTTCCGCAAATGCATCTTGCTATTTGGTAATTAACAGATGACACGTACCTCCCCAGCCAGGTTGGCCCTAATCTCTAGTCTCACGAGGGTGATCAGTGAAAACCTACAAAGAAAAAGATGCAAGTTATCAACAGAGAAGATCAAATGGAAACAAACATAAAAGAATGCTGAATCAGCGGAAGAAAGAACAGAGGAAGCAAATACAAAACTAATTTAAAATGGTAGATTTAAATCCAAACATATTAGTAAGCATATCTAAAATGAATGGTTGCAATGCAACAGTTAAATAAAAAATACTTTAAACACAAGTCTGCTTAAATCATTTTAAAATACTCAGATTTGATTTTAAATAGCAAGTCAACTATATGCTGGGCAAGAGATCCACTTTAAATATAAACTTCAGAAGAGCAGAAAAAGTTTTATTATGCAAACATGTAATATTGAACAAAATAGACTTTAGAAAAAGGAATATTATTAAGAATAAAGAAGGACATTGACGAATGTCAATTCTCTAAAATGACAAAACAATCTGAAGTGTGTAAGTACCTAATAACACATCTTGAAATTTTATGAAGCTAAAATAATAAAGTTTCAAAGGGCATCAGACTTAGCCATAGCTGTAGTTGAAGACTTCAACACTCTTCTCTCAGGAATTGACAAAAGAGTAAGACAGTAAATCACTAAAGATATCATAGCGCTTTTACTATCGATTTAACACACGCTAAACTACATATCCCATAATTTTCTTTCCTATATGTTTCTGATTATAGTTGATCAAAAGGAAAACTTTTATGCAAGATTAGAAGGATGTTGGGCCGGTGAGATGGCTCAGCGGCATTAGCGCCTGCCCGGCAAGCGTGAGGGCCCAAGTTCAACTCCCAGAACCCACATATGATAAAAGGGCCAGTGACATCGCTCAGCAGCACGGGCGCCTGCTGGCGCGCGAGGTCCTGAGGTCGACCCCCGGTACCCACAAAAAAAAAAAAAAGAAAGATTAGAAGGATGTTAAAAGCAGCCATTTTATCACTTAAGCACATTATTACTTGTCTGCTGGCTTATTCTATGCAAAAAAATGACAGAAATCAAGGCCTCATTGCTCCACCTTACCCTTATCCTCCTAATTCCTGAGCTACCTGTGGGTCAAGTTTTCTGATGAAGGGCACTGTAGCAGTAGCCTCTTTTGCAAAACATCCATATCATCAAGGACAGAGGTAGCAAGAACTGACATATGTTTGGTTTATCCTCTTACATTCCCACTCTTATTTTTGGTCCATGACTTATTATTGCTTTTCCCTATAGTATATCTTTTCTTCCTGACTGCCTGCCATTCAGACTTCAGTTTCAACATCAGCTACAGATAATTTCCTTACAGATGCTCACAAGTTTCTATAATTATGTCAGGTCAAATCCTTGCAGCAAATAACATAGTTTATCTGTACCTCAATCTGCGTATCTCTAAGTGGCTACATTACACCCAGTTCTACATCTATATTTACATCTATATCTACATTGGTATCTACATTCCTAATAGTTCTGCTCCTCTGATTGAAGCTTGACTACTATAAAATTTGATAGAAAAAACTCAAATGAGAGATACCATATGGTATTTAAGCTGTGTGTCTGGTTTATTTCACTCAACATTATATTTTCCAGGTGCATCCATTTTCCTACAAATGTCTTAAATATATCATTCTTTATAGCCAAGTAGTATTCCATTCCATTATATGTAAATACCACATCTTCTTTATCCAATCATCTATTGATGGGTATGCAGGAGGATTTAGCTGCTATAAGCATTGGTATGAATGTATCACTGTAGTGTGATGACTCAACCTCTTTGGAGAAGATACTTAGCAGGGGGATAGCTGGGTCATATAGAATTTCTAATTTCCATTCTTTGAGAAATCTCCATACTGATTTTCACAATGGTGGTACTCGTTCGCATTCCCACCAAAAATGCAGGAGGGTTCCTTTTTCATCACAGCCACAACAGCGTTTGTTATTGTTTGATTTCTTAATAACTGCCATTCTTTCCAGAGTAAGATCGAATTGTAGCATTATTTTAATTTGCATTTCTCTAATGGCCAGAGATGTTGAACATTTTTTCATGTATTTGTTGGCTATTTGTACTTCTTCCTCTGTGAAGGGTCTGTTCATTTCTGTAGCCCATCTCTTGACTGGGTCTTTCATTTTAGGTGGTTTAATGGAGGGGGAGGCTTTGCATATTCTAGATATAAGCCTTCTGTCTGAGGAGTAACCGGCAAAATGTTTTCCCATTCTGTAGCTTTTCTCTTAACTCTACTGATTGATTGATTTGCTATACAGAAGCTTCTAGTCTGACGTTCTCCCATTTGTAGATTCTTGCTGTTATTTCTTGTGCACTTGAGGTTCTGTTTAGAAAATCCTTTCAATCCTATGTCTTCAAGTGTTTTACCTATTTTATCTTCCAGAGGGTTTAATGTTTCTGTTTTAATGCTTAGATCTTTGATCAACTTTGATTTTAATTTAGTATATGGTGAGAGATAAGGGTCCAGTTTCATTCTTGTACAAACAAATAACCCATTTTCCCAGCACCACTTGTTGAATAGGCTTTCCTCCAACATATGCTTTTGGTCCTGTTGTCAAAGATCAAATAGTCGAATATGCCTGGGGAGGTTTCTGTATCCTTGGTTCTGTTCCACCAATTCTCATGTCTGCTTTTGTTTCAGTGCCATGCCATTTTTATCACTATTGTTTTGTAGTATAGCTTGAAATCAAGTATTGCTTTGCTGCCTGGTTTGCTCTTGTTGCCCAAAATTACTATTACTATTCTGTGTCTCTTCTGGTTTCTTATGAACTTTTAGGATTGTTTTCTCTAGATCTGTAAAGTATGCTGTTGGTATTTTGATTGGGAGTGCATGAATCTGTATAACAATTTAGGAAGTATGGCCATTTTGACAACACTGGTTCTGCCTATCCAGAAACAAGAGACATCTTTGCATTTTCTGATGTTCTCTTCACCATACTTCTTTAGAGTAATGTATTTTTCTGTGTAGAGGTCTTTCGCTTCCTGGGTTAGGTTAATTCCTAGATGTTCCACTTTTCTTGAAGGGATTGTGAATGGTATTGTTTTCATAATTTTCTTCTCATCCTGTACATTGGTGGTATACAGAGATGCTAATGGCTTTTGTGTGTTGATCTTGTATCCTGCTACTTTGCTGAAATTGGTTATTAATTCTAAGAATGTTTTGTGGTGTTCTTTGGGTCTTCTATGTAGAGTATTATGTAATTTGCAAATAATGATAATTTGAGTTCTTCCTTTCCTATATGTATACCTTTTATTGCTTTCCCTAGCCTAATTCCTCTGACTAACATTTCAAGTATTCCATTGAATAGCAGAAGTGATAGTGGACACCCTCATCCTGTTCTTGATCATGGTGGAATGCTTTTACTTTTTCCACATTTAGTAGAATGCTGGCTATAGTTTTGTTGTAAATAGCCTTTATCATATTCAGGTATGGTCCTTCTATACCTGTTTTCATCCCAAAAGGGTGTTGGATTTTGTCAAAAGCCTTTTCTGTATCTATTGATACGATCATATGTTTTTTGACCTTGCTCCTGTTTAAATGATGTATTACTTTTTTTTTTTTTTGTACTTACATATGTTGAACCATCCTTGCATCTCTGGTATGAAACCTATTTGATCATGATATGTCATCTTTTTGATAATGTGCTGCATTATATTCAATAATATCTACTTGAGAATTTTTACACCTATGTTCATTCAAGAGATTGTCCTAAAGTTTTCCTTTTTAGTTAGGTTTTTATCGAGTTTTGGGATCAGGGTGATACTGGCTTTTCTAAATGAATTTGGGAGCATTCCATCCCTTTTAATTTCTTTGAAGAGCTTGAGGAGTATTGGTGATATAACATCCTTAAAGATTTTATAGAATTCAGCAGTGAATCCATCAGGTCCTGGGCTTTTCTTGGTAAATTCTTTATTATTGAGTCAATTTCATTTTTCTTTTTAGGTTGTTATGCACATTTATATCTTCTTCTAGTTTTGGTAGTTTGTATGTGTCTAAGAATCTGTGTATTTCTTTAAACTTGCTAATTTGTTGGAAAATAATTTTCCAAACTAGTTACTATCTTCTGGATTTTGACAGTGTCTGCTGTGATTTCACCTTTTTCATTTCTAATTGCATTGATCTGAGTCTTTTCTCTCTTTGTGTTGGTGAGTCTGGCTAAGGGCTTATCTATTTCATTTATTCTTTCCATGAACCAGCTCTTAGATTTGTTGCTTTGTTTTAGTGCTTTTAGTCTCCATTTCCTTGATTTCTGCTCACATCTTTATAGATTGCCTCCTTAATTTCAGTTAGAGGCTGGTTTATCATTGTTTCTGAAGTATCTTAAGATTATTTATAAGGGCATTTATTTGGGCTTGCTCTGTTTTCCAAATGTGAACGTTGATTGTGATGAATTTTCCTCTTAGAACTGCTTTTATAGTGTCCCAGAGGTTTCATTGAGTTGTATATTGTCATTAACTTCAAGAAATCTTAAAATTTTTCTTTGGTTTCTTCTGTGTTGTTTAGCAGTATGTTGTTAATATTCCAGGAGCTTTTACCTTTTCCAAAATTTCTTCTGTTGTTGATTTCTATTTTCGTTGCACAGTGGTCACATATTATGCATGGGGTGATTTCGATGCTTTCATTTTACTTAAGCAGATTTTGTGGACTAGTATGTGATCTATTTTGGAAAAAGTACCATGTGCTCCTAAAAAGAATATATACTCTGTTGTAGAGGAGTGGAAAACTCTGTATATAGCCATTAAGCCCATATGTTCAACGGTGTGGTTCAGCTCTGGTATTTCTTAATTGGTTTTTTGTTTAGTTGATCTATCTCTTTGGGAAAGTGAAAGGTTAAAATCCCCTACTATGATTATGTTCATGTTTATTTGATTTTTTAATTTTAGCAGTTTTTATTTTTTGAAGATAGGTGCTCCAGTATTCAGTGCATTTAATGTTTGTTAATGTTGTATCTTCTTGTGGGATTGTTCCTTTAATTGTATGTAGTGACCTTCTTTATCTCTTCTAACCAGTTTTAACTTGGAGTTTACCATGTCTGATGTTAGAATTGCTACCCCAGCTTGTTTTCAGGGTCCTGGTACATGAAGTGTTGTTTTCCAGTCTTTAACTTTTAGTCTATTGAATATCTTTTGGGAATAGATGAGTTTCTTGAATGAAACAGAGTGTTGGATTCTGTTTTTTGATCCAGTCTGCCAGTCTGTGTCTTTTGTTTGGAGATTTGAAGTGGTTAACACTGAGAGATATTACTGAGATGTGTTGGTTATTTATTATCATTGCCTTCTTTCCTGTTGGCGTATCCTTTATCTTTTCCTGATGTTTTTGTTTCTGCTTATCCATTGACCTCACTAGTTTCCTCTGTGTTTTTAGATGGGTCCAATTCATTGTTTCTGTGGAAAATGTTCTTGAGTATTTTCTCTAGAGCTGGTTTAGCACTCATATCCTCTGAGCTGATCTTTTTCATGGAAATATATTATTTCTCCACCTATTTTGAAGAATATCTTTGATGGATAAATTAATCTGGGTTGTAAATTATTTGTTCTTAGGGCTTGAAATACTCCAAGCTCTTCTGGCTCTCAGGGTTTGTGATGAGAATTCTGCTGTGATTCTAATTGGTTTACCTTTATATGTAACTTTGTTTTCTCTGGCTAACCCTCCCTCTCTGGAGGGTTTTGGTGAATATCTGTGAATTTAATGAGGATATGCCTTGATGAACTTTCATCATAATTGTCTGGTGTTCTATAACAGTTGCTTACTTGTATTTTAAAATCTTTTCTTACATTTGGAAAATTTTCTCATATAATTTCTGTAAGCATGTTAATGAATAAATCTGTGCAATCTTCTAGATTTATCTAACTCTAATCAGCCTTAGATTGTGCTTCTTGTAGTGATGCAGTAGCTGCTGGATAGTCTTCTCTGGTTCTCATTTTCTTTTTGGCTTCTTTGTGCTCTTTATCATAATTCACTATTCTGTCCTCAACATCAGACACTGATATTCACACTGGTCATTTCTGCAACGTATGAATTCTATAGTTTTTTTTTATTTCAAGTATTTCTGTATGACATCTTTCTTGAGGCTTTCCCCAAACAAAATTTTACTCACAAAAATAGTAATAAGTAAAAGTGATTTTTTTTAACATTCCCATAGTTTGCATGAAAGGGATTGTTTCTCAGTGCATGCAGCATTCATTTCAAAAATTTCTATTATAGTTGTCTCCTTCTAAGTTTTCCATTTTGACTTCAAATCATCCGGAGATCTTTGTCCTGTCTCTGAATCTACAGTTTTTGCCTCTATCATCATTTTTCCAAGTCTGCTCCACCATCGCCCTTTCTGTCTCTTTCACTTTGTTATACACTGTAAATCAGCTCAACTCATGAGTCTTGCTCCAAACCATTTGATTTAAGGAACTATATCATATAAATTAAATGTGCCAAAGGCCATCTTGATGAAGAGAGACAAGTTGATTGTACTCAGAAAACGAAAGAGTCTTTCCTGAGAAGGTAATTGGAGCATATACATGCAACAGTATATTTTTCTTTTCATATATTTTAATTAAAAATAAGGCATTTTATGTTCAAAGAGAAGAGAGACAAAATTGCATTTTTGATTGCCTAAAGATGCATATATAGAAACATGAGTTAATGGGGTGTCTGCGTTTTGACAGCAGGTTTTCATCAATTTAGGTGACATTTCAATATCTGTTTGGGAGGCACTCTGCACAGCCATCTGGAACTTTCACTTAATCCAGTTCTGAACTAAGATTGTGACAAGATCTAAACTGTTTTGGAAAATCAATGAATTTTAATCTTCTTTTTCTCATTGAATGATTTGTATGTTGACAATCCTTCCTCTCCACATTCATTTAGACATAGAAAATAATCTCATTTGAACAAAAATCATATAATGTTTTAGAAGAAAGTGCATCCATCTAAAATCAGCAGTAGTAATTACAATAGTCTCAGGCTACCTATCACAGGAAGGCAAAAATAAATAGTTTAAATATGCCATTTACTTTTATTTGTGTTTCAGGTCTGCATATCTCTTTTGACAGTGGAATGCATAAATTTAGTCAATCCTTGGTCACTTCAGGCATAAACTCAGTTCTAAAAATTCTCTCAATTTGTGACATCATCGAAGTTCAAGCCATCAGGGGTGAATTTTCTGGTCTATAATCATTTGCTTGGTCCACTTATACTGGCTGATTCCCTCTCCCAGTTTTATATAGTTGGTATGTTCCCTGTGCTAGCTCTCAGATGCCAGTCTAATCATTGGTTCTTGCCTTCTGCAGCCACTATATCCTAACTAAGTGACATCTCCCAGTCAGCTACTCCTCTTTCATATAACCAGTTCTTTCCTTTTGTTTTGTTTTGTTCTGCTCTGTTCTGTTTGTAGTGGTAATGGGGATTGAACCCAGGAATTTTGCACTCGGCTACATCCCTACCCCTTTTCTTTTATTTTCTTTCTTTTTTTCTTTTTTTTTTTCTAAGATAGGGTCTTACCAAGTTGTTAAGTTGTCTGGACTGAGTTTGCATTTGCCATTCTGCCTCTACCTCCCAGAGCGCTGGGATCACGGGCGTGTGTACCACCACGCCTGGCTGTCTGTGCTTTCTTCATAGATAATGGAAATTTAAAGCTTCTCTGAGCCACACAAGAGCCTCAGACACTTCACTGAAATCATTTGAAGCCTAATAATTCTGACTCTTAAAATCCATGCAGCCAATTCTATTCTCTGTTCAAATACCAGGCAGGTAAGGGAATTTCACTAAGGCTGCTGTCCCTTAAATGACAAGCAGTTCACTGAGCTCTCTATACACGCTTGAGCCCCTAAGTTTAGCAGTTTATGCTGGCACACACCATCCGACTCCCTGAAGAACCACTCCCAGCTGAGACCGGCTACAAAGCTCACAAAACGTTTAATTCTTCAAAACACCCTTTCACTTGACCCGTTATTTATTTGAGTATTTTAAAAGTTTAATATGTAGCAGCTATTGAACATAGGCTATTTTACTCTATTATACTTCTTACTCCCTACCCTCTCAGTTTACCTCCTGCCTGGAATTAGAGAGACAAAAGCAAAAAGAAAAAAAATATGTTCATATCAAATAGGCCACCCATTTACATCACTGGAAATAAATATGGTTTTCTAGGTATGGCCCTTCTGTTAGTCTATTATGTGGAACTGTTTGAATAATTTAACCTTCTTGAGTGCTAATTTCTTCATCTATATAAACTAAATTGTTTCTTATTGTTGTTATTCTGGTGCCTTGCACAATCCAGACAATACTATACCATTGTTCTATAACCACAAAACCAGAGCCTTCAGCAGCACTAATATTCAATTATTGCATGTGGACAGATTACAACATACTCAAAGCCCAGAGATGAAAAATTCTTTCTACAATCAGCTCCACATAGCCCGAAGAGGATGACATTGTATTTTTCATATTAAAGTACTTTGAAAAGTTAAATGTGCCATATAGTAGAACTTGGTGTATAGCAAATCTATGCCTCACAAAATTTCTTTTATGGCTTTCAGTAATTTCAATCCATGTGATCAATTTATTGTTTCCATTGTCAGTAAGAGTACAAAAATGACCCTTAATCTGCAATTCCCCTAAATGTATTCCAGGTATTGGACCCGCCCACCCCTCTCACACTTTGTATAATCCTCCACCATTCCTTCTCTGTGGTGCCAGGTAAGTGAAGCAGTGTGAACAAATGTGACTTTGGGCCAGTGGCAAGTGTCCTTGACTAAGTGCAATGGTTTTTATCCATTATTGCTATTTTCATGTATTAAAACTCTTTTGAGCCATTTCAAATGAGGTTATTGGAGAAGATATTTTCAGCAACAGAAGCATTATTTCCATGTATGTGTACCTCCCACATATATGCTTTGAAGAGTTCTATTCTGCAGTTATTCCTGCTCATGATTTAGCAAGAGAGAGTTTGAGCTTTAGAGTTAGACAAACGACACCAAAATATGTGCTTGACTCTTGCTACTCTGTGGCCTGGGCCCAGTGGCCTAGCCTCTTTGAATTTCAATTATTCCTCTTTATAAAAAGTTGGTTAAAATTGTAAATCAAGAAGTCGTGGGGCCGGTGAGATGGCTCAGTGGCATAAGCGCCTGCCTTGCAAGCGCGACGGCCTGAGTTCGACTCCCGGAACCCACATACAAAAAAAGGGGCCGGTGATATCGCTCAGCGGCACGGGTGCCTGTTGGTGCATGAGGTCCTGAGGTCGACCCCCCGGTACCCAAAAAAAAAAAAAAAAAGTTGTGAGGATTAGAGATCAGAGTTAATCCGTGCAATATCTATGCTGTGTTTCTTGTACTGTGGACCCTCAATGTTGTCTCAATGATTTCTATTGCCAGGGCTGCCCATGGAGGGGGGACCCGTGCAAATATTTTGTTTGGGACTTCCATCTTTATAAACAATTTGTGTTAAAGCATTTTTTTTAAATGTATTGGCATATGTGAGACCTATTGATCCATTGATGAAGATTTAGACTCATGAGGGAAAAGGCACCCACATAACTGTTTATTGCCCAATCAGTGCACACTAAAATTTTTCCTGGCATCCAGACACTTTTGCTTCCTGTCAAGTTCCAAGAACTACGCTTTATATCCTTTATTGTTGAATGCACTATTTTTGTCTTATTTCATATCTCCTTCTGTGAGAAAAGAGGTAACAACGCTATAATTACAGACAATGTCATGCTTTTCAGAACTTTTTTATATTAAAACTGTAGAACTTCTTGCCTCTGAATTTCCTAATAACATGTGTTTACTGTGGTTTCCACAATTATTCAGGACACTGCATTATCCTTCACGTAGCCAGTGAATACTGGCTTTCGATGACACTAACGAAAGTTGTTACTGAGCTTCATTGATAATAACCACAAACGCATGTGTATTCAGAGTATGAAGAAGACTGGGACTAAAGATTTGTTTCTTGGTCATGTTAAATGTATAATTTCACATCATATAACATAAATGTAGCACATTTCCCAACGATGTCACTCTAGGGTTCACATAACCATGGCATTCTTAGAATGGGATCTTTTTCAATTTTGGCCTAATTCCTGCCGTCCACACATGAGCAACAGCAATGAAAGATACTCGTGTGGAGAATGAGTAGAACGTGCTTGTCGTCCAGGGTGATTTAAGAATGCAGCAGGTGGGCCGGTGAGATGGCTGAGCAGTATAAGTGCCTGCCTGGCAAGCGCGAGGTCCTGAGTTCGACTCCTAGAACCCACATACGAAAAAAGGGCCGGTGATATCGCTTAGCAGCATGGGCGCCTGCTGGCATGTGAGGTCCTGAGTTCGAACCCCGGTACCCACAAAAAAAAAAAAAAAGAATGCAGCAGGTGCTTAGATGTAAGTCAAGAGAACATTTTTGAAAAAGCCCATGGTGTTGTGAGTATCCAAAGTCCACAAAGTTTTCAAGCCCTCGGAGGAGATAGGTAAGGCCTCTCCAAGAGGGTTACCCACCTGGAGCCCCAAGCTTGGGAGAGGGTTTGAGCGAGTCTCCTGAGTGTCAGTGGAGGGCACACAGGATAAACATGACCACCATACACTTGCTGCACTCGCATGACCAATGCAGCTATCACAGCTGAAATACAGAGGGATCGGTCTTTCAGTGTAGTTTCAGGAACATTCACCAATATTCTACTGTGATGGAGAATTCACAATGCCTTTTTTTTTTATAAGATCCTTCAGATAGAGAAATATACTGATTCTATTTTGAGGTTACAGACTCAATTATCTACTGGGAAGAATATAAGAATATGAGAAAATTCTGCTGAGAACAGAAAAAAGAAAAATTTTTTAGACGACAAAATTGACTAAGTGGAAACTTTAATGTCTCAATCTGTTTTGAAATACTTTGCATTCTTCATACAAACTCATGTATTTGAGGCATGAGTTAATATATCAGTCTACCTACTCTGAAATTACTGTCACCCACATATGCTAGTAATAAAGAAATCCCCTACTGAACAATAAAAGAAATAGTTCAAGCATTTTATCTTATGTTTTTAGTGTTAACTTGCTGCCTGGCTGACAGTGTCTCTATTCTCTCTTTACCTTGTAAAATCTGGGCTTCCAGTTTTTGCCCATCACCACCTTACTATAGAAAAGTGGCTCTCAGAGATTCTGTAGCTGTTTGGAACCTTAGTAATGGATGTAATTGACCCAGGATTTTCCTTATACAACATCTGAAGGCAGGTTTATTTTTTCACTTTAAGAATATGGGATGAGTATGACAAAGTAGATAATGAAAGGATTTGCTATAAGTGAATGGAAATATATTCTGTTTATTAGCCCCAGATATATCCTGCATTTTGCTTGGTGCTCATGTGAGCCCAGGAAAGAAAAACAAATATTTGTCTTTTTATAGTTTAGAATCTAGATGAATAATAAAAATAAAGCACACACACACACAATAACTAATAATCCCTAACTCTTAGCACAATGTGCTAAGTATTGTAGTAGTTCACAGATAATGGGAAGAAAGGACTGTCTGCTTTTAAATTTACAAAAAGATAAATCAGTGCAATGAGTTTTATTTTACTTTCAAAAAATTATCCAACAGACAAAGAGTAAACATGTTTTCCCCTATCATTTCATTATTTTAATGTAAGGTCTCACTTTTTTTGAATAAGCGAAATGTATAAGGTACCCTGGAATCTGCATTTGAAGAAGTTTGACAAATTAAATATTCCTGACAAGAATAAAACATAAAATGGTGAAATACATTTTCCATCCCAAGATGTTCACTCATTAGCCTCTGCCTCACTTGCACTAACTAATTAGGCTTCTTCACCAGGCCCTTGCCATCTCCGATAAAATTATGCAATCTTATCAGGTACCATTCACTTGCTGCCTTTTCCACTCTAATTCCTGGCCTAGAAGGAACTGCCATCAAAGTTGATTTTAAAGATTCCAAAGCCTCTCTTACCAACTTATTCTTTCCAACAAGTGAGATCGTGAAGTTTGAGGACCCTGGAATGAGGTGGAGATCTTTGAAAGTATGAGCGATTCCATACAGCATTTTTGTCTTCCAGAATATTTTATCTTTCTTCAAACTATATCAAGATTTTTCTGATTATTTTTTACCACTCCAGATCTGTATTCAGTCTAGGTTGTATTAAAGAATGTAGAAAATGTTTAGATCTAAATGCAGCTACCATGTTGAATACAGAAACACTACTGAGTTTGTCCATATAAAAAATTAGTCTAATCCAAAATTATCATCTACCATCCTTAGTTAAGCCCATACATATGCAATAACCACTTCCCTATATGTTCCTCAGGCACCTTATTTTTTTATTTATTTATTTTTTTTGTGGGTACCGGGGGTCGAACTCAAGACCTCGAGTGCCAGCAGGCGCCCGTGCTGCTAACCAATATCACCGGCCCTTTTTTCGTATGTGGGTATCGGGGGTCGAACTCAGGACCTCGTGCTTGCCAGGCAGGCACTTATGCCACTGAGCTATCTCACCAACCTCTCAGGCACTTTAAAGTCATGATTATATGCAAAAATTTTTACCTTAACATTCTTTTCATCACCTAAGCAAAGGTGACTTTCTAAAAACCTTGCTCAAGCAATAAGGCACTAGTGAAAGTTTTAGCTCTTTCAGGGAGGAACACGATACTCAGCCAAGACGGGAACAAGGAAAAATATTTTAGATAGATTCATTAGTTCAGAGTTCCCAAAGTCTTCAAAATCTTGTGCTATTTTATTATTTCAATCATCAAACTCTCACTTTTATTTGATCAGGGCTCTTTCACTTAAAAGGTTTGCCAGGATCATCAATCCAAAAGCTTCTGTAATTCAGCAACTTAACAAAATTGATTTCTTCAGTTTGAGTTTTCTGTGCTCTCTGACCAACTGTTATAGTTAGTAGTGTTGTTTTCCCTTAACCACTACCCCAGAAAGACTAATAGTTTTATTCCCTGAATGACCATTTCACAAGAATATGTTCTCTTAGTTTAAATTATCCCATATCATCATGCTATGATTTGGATATGATTTCATTTTATTTTTTTATTTGAAACAGAAAAAAGTAAAACTAACAATAAAACAGAGTTTCAAAACAGGCTAGTAGGAGGGTAACAATAATTAATACATTGCATATTGTTATATTCATAGTAGTTCAGAGTACAAGATAAAGGCATGAACTATTTTAAATGCATTTCTTCAAAGGTTCATGTGTTGGAGGTGTCATCGCCAGGCTGGTTGTATGAGGAGGTTGTGACACCTTTAAGAAGTGGGGCCTAGCTGGAAATCCTTAGATCAACTGGGAACATGCCCTTGGAAGGGACTGTGTGTCCCCCGTCACTCTCTGACTTCTTGTTTCAAGATGGGAGACTTTCTGTCATAGGCGTTCCTGCAGTTGTGACTCCATTTGCCATCTCCAACACCAGAGTCTTGCCCTAGAACCCCCAGAACTGTGGGTGGAATAAACCTCTTTTCTTCACAAATCTAGCCTGACTCAGATGTTTAATCATAGTAATGCTACTATGTTCTGGGGTTCAGTAGTCTCTTTCCAGATATTATTTCCAGGTTCTTATTGGAAATGAAGAATTGGACACGACAAGCAAATGTGTAGTGAGGTTTTACATTTATTAAAGGTAGGGAAGGAAGTACCCTCTGTAGGATGAAAGCAGGCCACTGAGAAAGGACAGGTGGCCACAAGGCTAATGGTGATTCTCCTGCCTCAACCTCCCGAGTGCTGGGATGACAAGTGTGCACCACCATGCCTAGCACTCTGCCATTATTTCTTTAGAGGCTATATTGCAACTGAGTCATGAGTCTGTAGTAGAATATTAACTTTCTACCTTGTAAGCTGCTACACACACATCACCAGACCATCTAACTGTCTGACATGTTTAGGAATACATCTCTTCTTCTACCGCAATGTAACATCAAAAGTTATTTTCAAACACAAACATATATATCTACATGCACACACACACACACACACACACACACACACACACACACACACATATATAATTCTGATCCTCTTGACCACAAACAATAGTCAATCTTTACATATTTGTTAATTAATTTTACTCAGAAAACTGTCTAGCATTACATTAGTCTTCAACACCTGGGTACCCTTAAAATTGAGGTGAATGGGGTCGGTGAGATAGCTCAGAGGCATAAGCGCCTGCCTGGCAAGCGCGAGGCCCTGAGTTTGACTCCCAGTACCCACATAGGAAAAAAGAGCAGGTGATATCGCTCAGTGGCACAAGTGCTTGCCTGGCAAGTGCGAGGTCCTGAGTTCAACTCCCGATACCCACATACGAAAAAAAGGGCCGGTGATATCGCTCAGAGACACGGGCACCTGCTGGCGCACGAGGTCCTGAGTTCGATCCCCGGTACCCACAAAAAAAAAAAATTGAGATGAATGAATGATAGAACCACCATGACATGATGAAAGCATTCCTGGAATGACATTTCCAGACTCTCACATTAATACCAAATATAAAAATCTGAGCCTTTCACCCTGTCAGTGTGGTCCTCTTTTGGACTTGTCTAATACACTCTTACAGTGTATCAATACACCCAATTTTTTTAATATCCCTTGACTGTTGGTGATTTCCTTTACTACTCATGCACCAGGCCTTCACACTCTACTCTGCACCTTGCATGGCAGTAGTATAACTAGGGTAGAGGAGAAAACACAGGACTGGTGAGGATTTTATAAAAGAGGGAATATTAATGTCTAGCTTACAAAGTGGCTTAGTAACATTTTACTGCAATTATCTCCACATACCTTCGTTATATATATACCTTGTGTTAAATGGCCCATTTAATATTTTCCTATATATATTTTTACCATATGCTACTTGACAAATCAAAGGTGCATCATACATAATTGTTTCTAATTAATTAGTTGATTGCCTTTTTTACTGTTTCTTAATTTTAAAAACATGGCCTATAGCATCTCACAAAAAATGGACATAAAGAGCTAGTTATCATCCTGTTTTTAAAAAAATCCATAAAAATTGATATTATAGGCAAGAACATAGCACACAAAAATTCTAAAAAATACAAGTCATTTTTAATCCTCGGAGGAAGATACATTGACATATACTAACCACTTCTATTTCAATCTGGTGGTAGCAGGTGGAGTAAAGGAGACCTGCCCTGACTTTGTGGTGAATCACCAGCTGAGAAAGGAATGGATTTTTCACAGACATAAAGATGCACTCAATTTGTCTGCCAATGCATATCTAGGAAGAGCAACTCTGAAATCCTAAAGATACATTGTATTTATTAATAGTGACTTATTCCCCTTCTCTCTCTCCCTCTCTCTCTCTCTCTCTCTCTCTCTCTGTCTCTCTCTCTCTCTCCCTGTCTTTTGCTTTCTCTCTAATAGTACTGGGAATTAAGGAAAGATTAAGCCCCTTGTTTTTAGAATCTGAGACAAGGCCTCGCCAATTCATGTCACCATACCCAGCTACGAGTGATCTTTCAAAGATCCACAAAGTATTTGTGAAGTGAAATCATTACAGAAAATCACATGTTGAGAAGAAAAATAAAATGAGCCTAATTAAAAGGGATAGTAATTAAAATGTATATGTCTAGCTCATAATTCTTCAATTATTTTCATGAGATGGCTCAAACATCTGTGTATAAAAAAATCCATTACAAGCACAGACACACAGAAGCCTGTATAGACTCAAAAATAAAATGAAATTATGCACAACTGAGAAATTAGCAGCATGCTAATTATCATTTGTTTTATTCATTTGTGAGATGAATAATCGGTGAAGAGAATGATCTGTGCTATATTTTTTCATGAAAGAAAAAAAAATTTTTTCTGATCTACCAGCTTGTTTTGAACAGAACAGAGCCAATGACAGGCTCTCAAAATGCATAAGTAGATGGTGTCTAGCTCTAATTACTGTTGGCAACCACTCAGGACTAACAAACAATTACCTCTTTCTGTATGTAGGTAGCAAATAGCATGGAGGTAAAACTTCAGCCTAGTTTGTAATGGTTGTTTTCGCATTCATTATTGCCTATCATCTTTCTATGGTCATTTTGTTTTTGGAGAAAATGACCACATTGTCTCTCCGGTGAGGAAATCAGACATAAATTCTGATCTTCCCCAGCAGAAAGGATGAAAGAGGGTACACGACCTGCGTACCACAAACAGACACACCTGCCAGGCTTCGTATTCAGAAGCAAATGGGGGGAGCCACCTGATGTAGGAGGTGGCATGGCATGGGGACAGCGGCAGCTTCTGAGCTCCTGGTGCAGGAGAGCAATTGGTGCAGCAGCAGAGCCAGGTAGGTTGAATTTCTGGCATTTAGCATCCCAGAGAGACTGTCAGCACTGTGTCCTCAATGGTCCAGTTCTATGCCATGTTTTCGAGTTCTCTTTTGTTTTGTTTTTCCCAAAGCATCCCAGTGAAGCTGTTAGCCAGCTGATATTCCTAAATACATTACTGTTCTGCTTTAACTAGCTATTTTTGTTTGTAACTAAGTGATCTGATAACACCACTGTAACTCAGAGACTAGTAAAAAAAAATACAAGCTCTAAGTGCTCTTTGAGCTCCTCAAATATTTATTGACAAAAACTTTTGTGAGTTCAAAAATTGGACATTCCAATTCTGAAAGGGTAATGAAACCGAGCAACAGAGTTCAGGGAGTGCGTGGCCTGTAAAGCTCTGGGTTTACCCCTTAACATCCCCATGATTTGCTGTGGATAAATAGCCTCTTTAATACTCAGCTGTATCACTTAGGAAGATGATAATAATACCTAATGGTTGTTAGGATTAAAAAGGATAATGTTTATAAAATATTAGTACAATGCTTTACACTTCAGACTGACTGACAAAGAGCTTTTTTCTCAGCTGTTGCTAATGCCACATAATAGGGGTGAATTTTCAGTTGCAGAGAATATAATCTACTCCAGTAGCTTTAAGCAGAAAGGGATTTGTTTTAGAGGATTAAGGCACTTTCAGAATGTTGGAGTTAAACAAATGGGGCGTAGGGTGCGCTTCTATGTGCCCAAACCCTGAAAATTACCTGCAGAATGTGGGAACAAAGAAGCTGCTTTTCTGGTTCTGACCAGTAAAATGTAGAATCATTAAGTATTCTGACTATTAGGAAGCTTTTACTAAAGCTTCTGGCTCTGCCACTTGCTACATTGTGGAAGTAATCCCAGCACTCTGGGAGGCCAAGGCAGGAGGATTGCAAGCTTGAGTCCAGCTAGGGCAGCTCAGTGACTTAGCCTGACCCTGCCTAAAATAAACAATAAAAAAGACTGGGGATCTGGGGATGTATAGCTCAGGGTAAAGGTCCTGTCTTCAGTTTCTAGTAACACACACACACACACACACACACACACACACACACACACACACCACAAGCTCACATACAAGATCAATATTCTAATTCCATCACTGTATCTTTCTTTGGCCTGCTTTTGAACTTTATGTAAATAGAACCATTTAACATTATGTTTGTGAGATATGTACCTGCTACTCTGTGTAGCAGTGATACAATTGTTTTTATTGCTATGTATTAGGATGTGATAGGCAGAATAATGACCCTGAATGATGTCAGCTCCTAATTCATGGAATCTGTGGTATATTATAATACATGGCAAAAAAAAAATTGATTTGCATATGGAATTAAGTTTGCTAATCAACTGGCTTTAAAATAGTGAAAGCATCTTAGGTGATTTAGATGAGTTCAAGTGTAATCATGAGAGTTCTTAAAAGTGAAAAAGGGAGGTAGACAGTAGGCGAGAGAGATGTGATATGAGAAAAATGTGGCTTCCTTTGGTGGCTCTGAATATAGACAAAGTGGTGCAGAAACCAAGGAATACAATAAGGTATGAAATGTGGTAAAGTGAGTGCTCTCTAGAAGGGGAAAAAGGCAAGGAAAGCAGATTTTCCCTTACAATCTCCAGAAAGGAACACATCTTGCTGACACCTGGGATCCTCTGTTGAACGTCTGACTTACAGAACTCTAAGATAATAAATTTGTATTGTTTTAAGCCACCAAGTTTGTTGTAATTTGTAGCAGTGATACAGAAAACTGAAAGTTTCTAGACCTCAGCACTATTGACATTTTGGGTCATATAATTCTAGTTGTGGGGCTGTCCTGTGTAATGTAGTATATTTAGCAACATCTCTGGATTCTACCCTCTCAGTTGTATTAACACCCCACTAATTATAGTACGAAAAATATCTTCCAGACATTGCCAAATAAAATGACTTCTAGTTGAGAACCAGTACTGTTTAGTGTTTTGTTTTATCAATATCCTACAATTTACTTAGCCACTGTATTATTTAAATATATTCGATGTAAGAGATAAAAACGTTTTTAATCGATCCATATTTCATTAGCCACTCTAACAAGCCCTTATTCTTTCTTAGCTTGGTCAACTAGCGGACAAGGACATGCAGGCCATGAAAAGACTCACACCAGAGAAAAGGTTCTGGGGTAAGAGATAATTGCTAAACAAGTCTTCCTGAAATCTGGGGGGCCAAAAGGCTAAAAATAACTACAAAGAGAAACACAGAGGGCGGAAGAGAGGGATTTGAAGGGAAAAGGCGGGTGGACCACAGGTATATGCTGAGATAGATTGCCTGAGAGAGACTGAGAGCTCCAGGTCCCAGGCCATGGGAGATGGGATCGAGGGACTCCTATAATTTGGGAATAAGCACAGAGCTTCTCAGCTGGCGTTGCCTATCTGCATGTATGTGTGGGCACCACTCCTGCAAGAGTATGGATTAAAGCCTCGCTTTCACTGACTCTGGAATCCATTTTTTTCTTGGTCTGGACAAATAAATTCATTTCTTATATTTCAGTTGTTTCCAAATTAAAGTAATTGGGGCTGGTGAGATGGCTCAGCAGCTTAAGCACCTGCCCGGCAAGCACGAGGGCCCGAGTTCGACTCCCGGAACCCACATACGAAAAAGGGGCCGGTGATATCGCTCAGTGGCACGGGCGCCTGCTGGCGCACGAGGTCCTGAGGTCGACCCCCGGTACCCACAAAAAAAAAAAAAAAAAAAGAAACAAATTAAAGTAGTCACTAATAATGCTTCTATAAATCTGCATATGTGTTTCAGTTAATGTATATGCAGCTTATTATTAGACATGTAGTAATAATTATAAAAAGTGAAATCACTTGAAGAGAGAATGTGCATTTTGCACCAATTTGAATTATTCAGGCAATGTATGAAAATTTTACTGCATTTCATTTTTGCTAATGTTTAATGTTGGCTGCCCTTTTCATTGTAGTTATTCTATTTAGTATATGCATCATATTTTTGTGGTTTAATTTGCATTGCTATAATATCTAATAAAGTTAAAAAATTTTTAAATGTGAATTTCAATTATGATAATCTTATCATAATCTTAATCTGATGAAGTCTTCAGCCCAATATTATTTGCATTTTTTTGTTTTAATTTGTAAGAATTCTTTTCATATTTAGGTATCTGTTCTTTCTGGAATATGTAAACATATTAACTGGGTCATTGATCCCAATTATCTCAATGTAGTATAGTTGCTGCTATTTAACAGGCTGGGATTAAGCCTGGAGCACTGTAGATACTACTCACAAAATCTAATTCAGTTCAAAAGCCATTGCTTGATGAATGGGACACATTTAGCACTATGTTTCCAGCTATGTATGCCAGAAAGTATCTGAGAAAGGAGCTGGAACTACCAATGAGCAAGTTAATCTGCAGGGCCCACCACGCCCATTGTGACATTAATTGACAAGAATAATTGGTTTGTAGAATTCATAGGTCTCTTAGGTTTTATGTGATTAGGACTGAAGTTATTTTATCCCCCAAATCTCTTATTCTCCCCGTGTTCTGTCTCAGTGAAGAACACAAATCCAAACTAGAAATCTGTTAGGAAGCATGGACTTTTCCATTTTTTCCTCCTTCGCATCACTTAAGTCCTACGTAAACCACATCCACTACTGGAGAGGCTCTCTTCTATAGAGTGCAGATTTTATCTTCTTTATCTGCTCTGCTATTTAAATAATTTGAACTTTTATAATTTCCTCCTTATATTATTTTAATACCCTTTTGAATTGGTCTTTCTAGTCTTTCCACATACCCATCTCCAAAGAGAACATATCTGTTCCACTGGTGATTCTGCCTGTATTTTCTTCCCCACTTTGTTCTGCCCATCGCAGATACACACTCTTCCCCCAATTATACATAACTACTACTAACAGGCTCATTTTTCATTTTTCCTCTTTTTTACCTTATTAATAGTATCCCTTTTACTTGAAAGTTTACCTTCTCCTTTCTTAACTTCTACCAATTCTTTAAAACTGAGTTATGTCACTTATTCCAGGAGGTCTTTCCAAACTTCCTTCTTATTTGGATGTAGAAAATTTAGCAGTATTCTGCAAAACTCCTAGATTAGATTTTTGAGCTGCTTTCAAGATAGAGAAAAAATATTTTCTAGAATATCTAAAATATCATGTTCCATAGAAATTAGAATATATTAGTCATTAATAGTGCATACTCATCAGCTAAGGAAGTTTCAAAAATGAACACATTGTAAGAAGGAGGAAAATCTACAGATTTAATGAGCTATATTAAAATCAAACCATGAAGAACTACTGTTCCTAAAGTACTAGTGTTATTTATTTAATCAATTGTAACATTCTAAAATGGGATGCAAAAGGTTTCTTGGTTGAACATATGTTTAAATTAAATCATAAACGTTTACACTTTTTCCAGGAAAAACATACTCTGAAAAAATTACTGTTCTTTGCATAGGAAGACCACAGAACTGACCAGAGATCTGCAGGCCTTGCATTCTTTTCATGAGGTAATAATCACCCAATGTTGAATCTAAATTGTACCAAACTTAGTCTTGAGGTTTCAAGAAACAGCATTATTTTCAAAATGTCCAACCAAAATGAGAGGTTCTTTGCATTCTTTATTTATTCTAGATATTAGTGTGTCTGAGGAAGAGCGGGAAATTCTTTTCCCATTCTGTATGTTGTCTCTTCGCTCTGTTAGTTGTTTCATTTTCTGGGTAGAAACTTTTTAATTAGACCTAATCAAAAAGTGGTCAACTGAAATGAATAGACACTTCTCAGAAGAAGTACAAATGGCCAATAAATACACGAAAAAATGTTTGACATTTCTGGCCATTAGAGAAATGCAAAGTAAAACAACACTGAGATTCCATCTTACTTCTGTGCAACGTTTTTTCTTCTCTCTCTCTCTCTCTCTCTTTTTTTTTTTTTCTGTTTTTTGTCTTTTGTTTTTTGTTTTTTGAGCCAGGGTCTCTTAATGTAGTTCAGGCTGCCCTAGAACAGACAATATAGACCAGGCTGGCCTTGAACTTGCAACAGTTCTCCTGTATCAGCCTCCTGAGTGCTGAGATTATAGGCATGCACCACCATCTTACTTTATAAAGAATGGCTATCATCCAGAAATCAAATAATAAGAAATGCTAGAAAGGCCACAAGGAAAAAGGAACTCTTCTGCACTGTTGGTGGGAATGTGAACTAGTACAATAACTATGGAAATCAGTATGGAGAGTCCTCAAAAAACTAAAACTAGAAATTCCATTTGATCCAACTATTCACTTCTAGATATCTTTCTGAAAGAGTTTAAGATATCATTACAATGATACATGTATACCTGTGTTTATAGCAGATGGAGCCTATATGTCCATTAACAGATGAAGGCATAAGGAAAATGCGATATTTATATACAGTGGAGTGTACTCTGCCATAAAGAAGGATAAACTTGAGTCATCTGTAGGAAAATGGATGCATTTTGAAGCCATAATATTAAGTGAAAGAAATCAGACACACAAGCGTGAGTATCTCATAGTTTCTCTTTCATACGAAACCCAAAATATAAATAAATTAAAGGGCAAAATAAAAGATAGATAATAGGAAATAAGGAGATAGATCTCTTGGAAATGGGAAGGGGACCAAGAAATGGAGGGATAGTATAGGGAGCGGAGGTGGAGGGAATGAAAAAGGAATTGACATGTGTTATGTACCAGCTCCCCATGAGGAATATAATCAATATGCATTGCAAACACATATTAATGAAAATTAAAATTGAAAAGAAAAATAGAAATGTTTTGAGTTAGAAAATAGCAAAAGGTAGACTCTAACCAGGTTGTTCACCAACTTGTAGTTAAAAGAGCATGGATAAGATTTTAATTGTAGCCTTTGAGAAATGGCTGAACAGCAAATAAATTCGGGATATACTGAGTTAAATTTAAGCAGACTTGTTTTTGTTTGATGTTGTATTTTGCTTTTATAATTGGACATCTTAAGTGTCTTGATATGGTGATTAAATATTTATTTTTTCCATTCTATAAGGCACTGTTAGAATAAAATGTCCCCAAACATACCTGAACACAGAGTTTGCCCCATCCTCTAAATATGCACACTTTTTCAAAATTACAAGTTTACATTTTTCAGAGTAAACGATTCTGAGAGTTCAGTTAGGGAAACACTACTTTAACAAAAAGAAATGAGCTGCCAGAGAGTCTTGACAATAGCTTTACAATGAAAATACAAAATACCATATTAATTTTTGTAAATCAGAAAAAAACTCTACAAAATTACATCTTTAGAAAGGGTTATGAGCTGGACGTGGTGGTGCACGCCTATAATCCAGGTATTAGGGAGGCTGAGGCAGGAGGATTGCAGCAAGTTTGAGGCCAGCCTAGGCTACATAGTGAATTCCAGGTCAGCCTGAACTGCATACTGAGACTCTCACTATGCAGGTCTCAAAAAGACCGAATTAAAAAAAAAAAAAAAAAAAAAAAAAAAGGAGTCATGAACAAGAATTATTTCGTTTATATTTGAGTTCCTTCTCTGTGGGCAAATAATGACTAATTTGCAGAAAGATTTTTTTGTTTGTTTTATTTTTCCTTCTTTGGTAGAATCATATTAAATTTTTAATTCTAATGTCAGAAATGAGGCATCCCCTTAGAGCTAATTCGTAAACTGAGTTGCTGACTCTAGCATAAATTTCTTTCTTGAATCTAAACAGTTGGAATTGTTCCTTGAAAGGCAGACTCTAAAAGATGCACTAAATTCACTTGCATATTTCAAATTTTATAACTCAAACTTTTAATGAACCAATATACAATTAGATGACATTTTTGGAGCCATACTTGATACCAATCTTTGTTCATTACAACTTGTTAATTTTAACTAGATTCATAACATGTAACATAAAATTCATATAAAATAGACCATTCATATAAAATAGACAATTTGGGGGGCTTTATTATATGCAGTCATCACTATCTTCCATCGACCTTCACCTCCCACTCATCTACACTCACTCCCAATTCCCACCACCTTCTCACAATCACTCTTTTTAGTTTCTCTCTCCATGTATTCGCCTATTGTGGGCTTTCATATAAATGGAATCATACAATATGCGATCTTTAGTGCATGGCTTCTTTCATTCAGTGTAATTTGTTCAAGATTTTTCCATATTTTAACATGAATCAGTACTTCATTCCTTTTGTGTTGTGAAATAATATTGCATTGTGTGAACATACCATATTTTGTTTACTTATTAATCCATTGATGGGAAACTACATTGTTTCTACTTTGGAGCTATTATGAATAATGCATAGTTTTATGGGAACATATTTTAATCCTCTTGTGTATGTTACTAAGTGGAATTTCTGGGTTGTATACCTCCTCTGTTTAACTTTTTGAGGAACTGCCGAAATGTTTCTCAAAGGAGGCACTGTTTTAAATTTCCACCAATAATATATAAGCATTCCAGTTTCTCCACATTCTTGATAACATTTGTTATTTTCCTGAAGATATCAAGAGCTCTTTTAATTTAACAATAAAAAGGCAAATAGTTATAAATAGACAAATGATTTAAACAGTTTTCCAAATAATATATACAAATTGCTAATGAATACCTGAAAGGATACCCAACATTACTAACATTTAGGAAAACGCTCCTCAAAACCACAAGATTTCACTTTTAGTTTCTTGAAATTGGGTAGAAGACTTCTCTAAATTTTTACTAATTTTTCTTGAGGAAATCTGTAGGTATCTCTAGGGCAACTAACTTTACTTAACATTAAAATCATAATAAGGTCTTTGATTAAATGTTATTTTATAGACATAGATATTGATATATAACCTGTTTATTTCACTATTTGCTCTATTCCTTTCTTTCTTTATGCAGGTTCTATTCATGCTTTTGGAAACTTTATCAAAGTTTTGTTCCCAAGCAAAGTTTAGGAAGTGTAGCAGAGCATCCATATATCCTAGCACTCTGAAAGGCTAAGTCTGAATGAACATAAGTTTGAGTCCAGCCCAGGCAAATCAGCAATTTAGCAAGGCCCTGTCTCTAAATAAATAAATGAATAAATAATCCTGGAGATACAGCTCAGTGGAAGGCCCTAGGTTCAATCTATTTTACAAAATAAATTAAATAAATAAATAAATAAATAAATAAATAAATAAATAAATAAAAATAGTTCCTCATGTTTCCTGAATCTGTGATAACTTCTTGTTATCCAGAAGACATTGCTTTTATTTTGCAGATGATCACCTTTCAAGCAGCATTTGACTATAACTTCTTTCTGGACTGTTGCTAGCATTTCTTAAACATCTTTTCCTGGTTTTCTACTGTTTTATAGTTTAATCTTTGATCCAAGAATTCTTTTGATTAAATGTGTCATACTTGTTTTTAAAAATTATGAGAGTCTCAATGTTAAAATACAGTTAAAAATAGAACAGAGCATTATATAGAAATATGAAGATGATATTTTGAAGCACATTAGACATTTTTTACAGCTAAAATTTATGAAAAGCAGGAGATACCTAACATCTTTGCAATTACATTTGTTTCTAAGAAGTGCCCCTAATATATTCACAGGCATATACATGTTCTTAGTGAAATACTGAGACTAAAATCTTTAGGACAGGAAGAAATGACATACTTAATGTTCCCTCTAAGTTCTATCTTTGAGATTACAAAATTTCACAGGTAAAATTTGGGTTTAAAAGGTAATGGAAAGTATTTATAAGAATCACTCCATGGAATGTTAAATACTTTTCTTCATGACAAGGCATAATAAGATAATTTTAAATATAAGCCTTGCTCATTTTTGCATGCCAGTAAGAGAAATACTATAGCCATATAATTTGTTTAAAATAGGTCATTAAAAGTGAGAAATATATCTTTGCCCACTTTTAGTTTTATAAAACTGTTTTATTTCCCAGTTTAGAAGAATATGCTGAAGCATGCAGATAGATGTCTGAATAAATTGTTAAAGATCACACTGATTTTTATAAACATATGTCTTTCAGTGGAATTTGATTAATGTCTTCAATGCATATTTATGCATATTAATAACATTTGAATTCCTCCTTGACTATAGTCTGCATTTCAATTATTAAGCTTTAATGCAGACCTAAAATTTTCATTAAAGGTGACATTTTGCATCATATCTCTGGGCATATACTTGCTGCCATTCTCATTCTAGGTGGATATGTATATGCCAAAGAGAATAATGTGAATTATAACAGCATGCTTCCAAATACCAGTAAATCTAATATGGGTGAAATGCATTATCTTGTCTTTAGTTCCAGTTTAGTAACTTCAACAGTCATCTTGCACACATAACCTGTATTGTTTTAGGGGTAGCAATCTTTTCATTTTCTTGTAAAAATCATTTCAAAAATAGAACTTTAAACCTTTGTAGAAGGCTAGATGTCACTCTGAGGTAGTTTTCATTTGAAATTCATTCTTATCTCACCAAAAAATTAATACTAGTGATGGATATTCAAGATCAACATCCATGACTTGAACACGTGAAGAATTTCTAGGGCGAAGTTAATTTATTTCTTGAATAAAAGGCTAACATATTCTTTAATGTATTTGGCCTCAATATGTTGTCCTCTACTAGTTATGCTGCCTTTTGATAATTTACATTTAAAAGGGCATACAAAATATTCTTACAGATATTTTTCATCTATCATCCTTGCCACACAATTGAAAAATGAAATGTGTTTCTTCTATTATACATTCTTACCAATTTCTGCATGGCAAATGTGGATTCTTATCTCTCAACTCTTAATGCACATGCCAGCATATTTCTGTTTCCTTTGTTTGTGCTTTCTTCCAGAACAGCACAGAAAAATTATAGTAAAATGTGCAGTAAGATCTCAGCACTATTCAGAAAGATTCAGCTCGAACTTCTGGGAAGATGGCAAAGTGGTGAGCAGTGGCAAGTCAACCTCTCTGAGATTGGAAGTCCAGACACTGGGGGATAGCAATTTGGGGAAGAGAAGAAGGAAGGAAGTGGATCCCTGAGACCCAGGAATATTTTGAAGGGTAAGTTGGAGCCCATTGAGAGAGTGCAAATCAATAAATGTCATATAACATGTTAACAGAAATAAGGACAAAAACATATGATCATCTCAATACATGCAGAAAAAGCAATTGACAAATCCAACACCCGTTCATGATGAAACCCTACAGAAAACTGGAATAGATGGTCATTATCTCAATCTGATCAAAGCCATCTATGACAAACCAACAGCAAACATCATACTAAGTGGTCAAAAACTGAAAGCTTTCACTCTGAAATCAGGGACAAGACAAAGATGTCCACTATCCCCACTCTTATTCAATATAGCTCTGGAAACATTAGCCAGTGCAACTAGACAAGAAAAAGAAATAAAAGGAGTAAGGATAGGAAAAGAAGAATCTAAATTATTATTTGTAGACAACATGATACTCTACATAGATGACCCCCAAAACTCTACCAAAAAACTTCTAGATTTAATAACCAAATTCAGTAGTGTAGCTCCATGCAAAGTCAACACTCAGCAATTGATAGCATTCCTGTAGACAAATAAAAGTTCACTAAGAGAGAAATTAGGGAATCCACACCTTTCCTAAGAATATAAAAAAAAAAAAGAAAAAGAAAAAGAAAAGAAAGAAAGAAAGAAAGAAATATTTAGGAATCAAATTAACAAAGGAAGTAAAAGACCTTTACATCAAAAACTACAGTACCCTGAAAAAAGAGATTGAATAAGATACCAGAAAATGGAAATATATCTCTTCTTCTTGGGTAGGAAAAACCAATATAGAAAAAATGGCCACACTTCCAAAATTGTTATACAGATTTAATACAATCCTGATAAAAAATACCAGTAGTCTATCTCATAGAATTAGAGAAAACCATCCTAAAATTCATTTGGAACCAGAAGAGACCTAAAATAGCAAAAACAATTCTGGGCAACAAAAGCAAGGTAGGGGGCATCAAGGTCCCTGACTTGAAATTATGCTACAAACTACAGTGACAAAACAAGCATGGTACCGGCAAAGAACAGACCCAAGTATCAGTGAAATAGATTAGAATGTACAAACAACTCCAAACACTTTTCGCCACCTTACCTTTTACAAAGGGGCCACACACATTCACTGGAAGAAAGACAGCCTCTTTAACAAATGCTGCTGGAAAAGCTGGCTTTCCACATACTAAAGATTAAAACTAGACCTATGTCTCTCACCATGCATTAAACTAAAATTGAAACTGATCCAAAGTATAATGTTAAAATGGAAACACTAAATCTTCTGAAAGAGAAAAGGCAGAACTCTTGAAGACATAAGTACGGTCAAAGACTTAATGAACAAAACCCTGATCTCACAGGAAATATTACAAACAATCAAAAATTGGGATCTCATCTTATTAAAAAGCTTTTGCACAGAAAAAGAAACCATGAAAAGAGTGAAAGGACAACCTACAGAGTGGGGAAAAATTTTTGCCAGTTGTTCCTCAGACAAAGGACTAATAGAATATATAAAGAACTCAAAACATCAGGCCACCAAATTTTAAAGACCCAATACAAAAATGGGCATCTGAAATGAATAGACACTCCTGAGATGAAGAAAGAGAAACAGCAAATAAATGTATGAAAAAAAGTTCAACATCACTGTTCATTCAAGAGATGCAAATTTAAACAACACTCCAGATTCCATCTCACTCCAGAAAGAATGGCTATCATCAAGAAATCAACAAATAACAAATGCTGGTGGGACTGTGGGGAAAAAGGAACCCTTCTCCACTGTTGGTGAGATGTAGACTGGTGCAACCACTGCAAAAATCAGGGTGGAGGTTTCTCAAAAATCTAAAATTAGAGGTTCCATTTGACCCTGCTATTGTCTTTCTTGGTGTCTTCCCAGAAGAACTGAAACCATGATACCACAGTGGTATACACCCACCCATGTTTTTAGCAGCACAATTTGTAATAGACAAATCTTAGAAACAACCTAGATGCTCATCAACAGATGAATGGATAAAGAAAAATTGGTTGTTATATACAGTGAATACTACTCTTCCATAAAGAAGGATAAACTTGAGACATTTCTGGGTAAATTGATGCTCCTTGAGACAATACTCTTAAGTGAAATAAATCAGACACAATAAGTTTAAATATTGCAGTGTTTCTCTGGTATGAGAAACCAAAAGGGTAAAAAAGGGCCAAAGTGTATAATGGATATTGGGAAATAGGAAGAAAATATTTAAATGGGAAAGGGAACAAAGGAGGGGTGTGGAGAAAGGAAGGAAGGAATGGAAAATGAAAAATAGAATTGAAGGGGGAAAAAGTAAACAAAGCTTTTATAAATAAGGAGGGGAAAAGTGTATGAAGGGAGGGTAGTGGATTGCGGGAAAAAGTAGTATCAAGATATATTATGTACAAGTACAAATTCCCCTTCGATGAATGTGATCCTTATGTATATCTAAAATGCACCAACTCAGGCATGATGGCACACATCTGTAATCCCAGCACTTGGGAGACTGAGGCAGGAGGATCGCTGCGAGTTTGAGGACAGCCTGGGCTGCAAAGTGAGTTCAAGATCAGCCTTAACTGCATAGTGAAACCCTGCCTCAAAAAGACAATAAATAAGTAAATAAATAAATAAACAAGTAAATAAAATATAAAATATAAAATAAAATGTATCAATAATTTTTTTTAAAACAAAGGTTCAGTTCCTCCCATGCATTCTCCACACATTTACCCTGTTCTGCCCACCATCATCAAGTCTGACCATTACCAAGGTCTTCCAAGCTACCGCACAACTCCCATCCTTTGAAATTTCTGAATGGTTTATTTCGTAGAGAGATGATGACATAAGAGTAAGGACCCAAGGACAAGGGACTATATTGGGTGCTGTCTTCAAAACTCTTTCAAAAAACTCATTCACTTGCTTTTCCAATGTCTTCAACTAAACTTTCTCAACTTTTGGAAAGGAGGACTGAACCACTTACTTTATAAGACTACATCAAGGGAGAGTTAGCTGGATCCAGCTATCACAGATTCTTGGAACCTATGTCATTTTTGTCTCTTCTTAAACCAGATATTTATTTATTTATTTATTTATTTATTTATTTATTTATTTATTTATTTATTTGCTGAAACAGGGTCTCACTATGTAGTGCAGGCTGGCCTCAAACTCACAGCAAGCCTCCTGCCTCAGCCTCCTAAGTGCTAGAATTATAGGTGTATGCCATGACGCCCAGCAGTTTAAATCAGATTTTAAAAGCAACCATTTTTCAAAAGAAGTTTTAGGAGCCGGTGAGATGGCTCAGCGGCATAAGTGTCTGCCTGGCAAGCACGAGGTCCTGAGTTCGACACCTGGAACCCACATACATAAAAAAGGCCAGTGATATCGCTCAGTGGCACGGTTGCCTGCTGGCGTGCAAGGTCCTGAGTTCGACCCCCGGTACTCACAAAAAATAAAAGTATTTTTAAATTTTAAATTATTTATTTATTTATGTGGGTACCGGGAGTCGAATTCAGGACCTCGCGCTTGCTAGGCAGGCGCTTATGCCGCTGAGCTATCTTACTGGCCCAAATTTTTTATTTTATGTAAAGGAAAACCGAAATTGCTATCAAAAATATCAAAAAAATCAAACTGAATAGATGAGAGGACACAGACTTTATGTCCTAAATCAATTATAATTTGTAACATTTATTGAACTCTCATTATATGTAAGACAATGTCTTAAATGCTTGGCATGAATAATCCTGTTCAGTTCTTACAACAAAATGATGAAGAAGATATCTTCAACCTCATTTTTAAGATAAGAAAACTGATAATGAGCAACATTCCCAAGGTCACATGGCTACTAAGAAGCAATGCTATAAATAAGATCAAAATATCCTGAAGTTGGAACAGCTTAAAAAACAGAAGAAACACTATTGCTTAACATAGTCTTGTCTAGAGAAACTAGACTCTGGGCTACACTTCTCATTTGTTAAGCAATTAATCTTCTCTGGAGGACATAATCTAAATTATAAACTATATACATCACTACTGATTTTTGGGTAACATCTACCCCTTTTATCATTTGTCGTAATTGAATAAAATAAAGAAAAAGGTAAAAGCATAAAATTATAAGATTTTTTTAAAGTTGATGGCTTTAGTGTATCTGGTTAGTGGGATGTGGCTTCTTTCTTGGTAAAAACTGGAAATACTCCATTTCTCTATAATATGGTATATTGGAAATAGGGGAAAATTTATGCTTTCACAGATCTGCACATATTTGACAGTAGTCAGTACAGTCATGGAACCTCAGATACTCTGTTTCCTGCTGGCAAACTTCTATGGATTTCTTTGGCTTCTCTTAATTCAGGGTTAATTTTGTCTCAGATTTTTCAGGGGCCTTCAAGCCTCACAGTGACTCATGTGATTTTCAAGGCTGGAGCACTAAAAAGTCTTCTATTTGTGCAAAATGTTATATTGTGCAGTTATACACAACCTAATGGCCTTTCAGTTAAATATATATCGGATACACGATGGTGGTCCCATACGTTCATAATGAGGCTGAAAAATTCCTGGTGTCTAGTGATAGCGCAACCAGCAAACATCATAGTACAAGGTGTTTCTTGTTTGTCGTGATGATGGTGTTTCACTCTTAGCAAAATGCTGGACATACAATTGTGTGAAGTGTACAATATTTGATAATGAAGGTAAACAACTATGTTAATGTTTTATGTACGAACTATACTACATTTTAATTGTTATTGAAAAGTGTACTTCTACTTGTAGGACAAAGTTTTCTGTAAAACATTGTGCCATATTGTGCTGGCAGACGCCTCATAAGTCTGGGTTCACTGCATCTTCCGACTGCATCAGGAGGTCACATCACGTGATTAAGCTATCTAGGACTGTGTAAGTTTATTCCCTACACCGAGGACAAAACTCCCCTAACAACACAATTCCCCACACATACGCGTCATCAAGTAATACATGACTATATCATGTATCTATAAAATTATAAATAATGTAATATATTGATAGCATTTCATAATACATATGTAGTCAAACATTTTTTGTCCTAAAACTTCGTGTTGGTTACATTTGAGTTTTCTGAGGAACCGCCATACTGTTTTCTGTAATGACTGTACTAATTTATATTCCCAACTGTAGTTGTCTTTTGTCATTCTGATAATAGCCATTCTAACTGGGGAGAGATGATATCTTATAGTGGTTTTGATTTGTATATCACTGATGATTAGTAGTGCTGAGGATTTTTAATAAACATTTTGCCCATTTGCATGTCTTCTTATGTAAAATGTTTATGCAGGTCATTTGCCCACTTTTCAGTTAGATTATTTGTTTCGTGGCTGTTGAGTTCCTTTTTACATTTGGATATTAATCCCTTGTCTGATAAACAGCTTATAAATACTTTCATTTTATAGGCTGTCAGTTCACTATATTGATTTTTCCTTTACTGTCCATAGCTTTTAGTTTGGTAATCACATTTGCCAATTTTTGCTTCAGTCACCAATTTTGGGGGCCATATTCAAAAAATCTTTGTACAGATCAATGACCTGGAGCATTTCCCCTGTTTTCTTCTAGTGCTTTCATAATTTCAGGTCATACATTTAAGCATTTTATCTAATTTTGAGCTGATTTTGTATCTGGTGAGACAGGCATCTAGTTTCATTCCACTGCATGTGATAAACATTCTCCCAGCACCGTTTATTGAAGAGACTATTTTTCTCCACGCTATCTTGCCTTTGTTGAATGCAAAGTTCAGCTGGCTACAAATATGCAAATATGCAGAATAATTTCTATGTTCTCTATCTGTCTTATTCGTCTATATGTCTTCTTTCTTTTCTTTCTTTCTTTCTTTCTTTCTTTCTTTCTTTTCCTTCTTTCTTTTCTTTCTTTCTTTTTCTTTTTCTTTCTTTCTTTCTTTCTTTCTTTCTTTTCCTTCTTTCTTTCTTTTTCTTTCTTTCTTTCTTTCTTTCTTTCTTTCTTTCTTTCTTTCTTTCTTTCTTTCTTCTTTCTTTCTTCTTTCTTTTTACTTTTTCAGTATTGGAGGTTGAACCCAGGGCCTTCATACTGAGCTATGTACAACCCCAGCCCTTTTATTTTTTATTTTGAGATTGGTCACACTAAGTCATTAAGTTGCCCAGGCTAGGCTTCAACTTGTTATCCTCCTGCCTCAGTCTCCCAGAGTGCTGGTATTACAGGCATGCACACCACACCAGCCTATGTATTTGTTTTTATGACAGCACTATGCTGCTTGGGATATTAGATATTTGTAGTATACTTTGAAGTCAGGCATCATGATGCCTCCAACTTTGTTTTCTTAGCTCAAAATGGTTTTGACTCTTTCAGGCCTTTTGTGGTTCCAACAAATTTTTTTAGTTTTTTTTTTTTTTTTTTTCCTAATTCTGCAAAAAATGCCATAGGTATTTTGATGCCCTTCTTTTGCATGTGTGTTCTCTTCAATTTCTTTTATTGATATTTTATAGCTCCTGTTGTACACTTCTTTCATTTCCTTGGCAAAATTTATTCCCAGGTATCCCAGTAATCTCAATACCTGGTATAGATCCAAAGGAAATGAAATCACTATGTGAAAGGAACCTCTGCACTCACATGCTTACTGCAGCTGTATTCATGATAGCCAAGGTACTGAATCAACCTAAGTCCCATCAATGGATGACTGGAAAATGAAAATATGGCACATACACACAATGGAATATTATCAGCCATAAAAAAGAATGAAATTCTGTCATTTGTGGCAACATGATGGAAAAGGAGGACATTATATAAATTGAAATAACTCAGGCAAATGAAAGAGTTATAACACATTTTAAGTTACATATGGAAATTGAAAAGTTGATCTCAGAAGTAGAGAATATAATAATGGTTATCTGAACCTGAGAAGGGTGTGAGAGAGTATTATTAACAAGAACAGGGGTGAATTCAGTTGGAAGAGTAGCTTCCAATGTTCTATAGTATAGTAGGATAACTATGGTTTTAACAATTAATTCTATATTTCAAAGTAGCTAGAAGAGAGAACTTTGTTCCCATACTAATAAAGAATAACTATTTGAGGTGATGGATATTCTAATAACCTTGATGGGGCATTATATATTGCGTATATATTAAAATGCTACACTATACCCCATAAATATGTACAATTATATCCAAATTTTTAAAATTTAAAACTATTTTTTAAAAATCCTTTTTGGTAGTCATAAAATGTAGCAGTGTTGGGATAGGTAAGAGTTATAGACAAATTGATGGGCAATAAACAAAAGGGAAAAAAGGCATTTCTTTCTACTAGGAATAATGGATGATATTTGTGGAGAAAATGATGGAGAAATACAACCTCTGCAAATACACAACAAATAAGAAACTTGCATATATAATCCTAGATAAAATTCAGCTTAAAAATTGATTATCTTAAAATAGTCACACAAGTAAAAGCCATTCTGGAACAGAACATTGGGACAAAACAGGTCGTACAAACAGAAGTATGCTGGCTGATTAATGACCATGCTGGCTGATTAAAGATGAGAAGCCCATCCCAGAATTAAACGGGAAGATTCTTGAGGTACTAGCTTAGTGTTTAAGTCTGGGAAGAGCAATTAAAAGTTTCCACTGGAAATCTGCTGTATACAATTAGTATGATTTAGACACATGTATTAAGTTAACTGTATTAAAAAGTTGATATGATTATCTTTTTTAAATTTATGAGTTAAAGGATCCACAAAGTATTTTATAATAGAAAAACAGCTGGAGCCTAAGGAGACTGTAACACAATTGCAATAAAAATAAGTTAGATAAAGCTAGTCAGAGGTCTTTGGGGGCTGCCTTATCTTGAGATGACACCACGGAGATGGTCTGTCCTAGAAATATTCCCTTACCAGGGGCAGGAAAGGTTTTTCTCTGTGAGTGGCATTTCTCTATGCCCTGCTGGAAACTGTCTTCATGATTCTGGAAATTGTGAAAGGCTGAGGGCGAGAGCTGGCCCACCCACAATGGCTGCATATAAACTAGAATACCTCACCTATTTATTGAAATCCTTTTTCCATCTTTTTGCAGAAAATACTTTGGGAGCCGATTGTTCTGATATCCATCTAGTATATCAGGTTAATACAAAAGAATCAGGCAGATGAATTGGATTTAATGTCCTTTGGCACCAGAAAACAAAGTACACTAGAATGGGACAAAGACAATATGTTCTGCTGGGCTTAAATGAGGATCAGTAAGTCTGAGTTCCATTAGAAGGTGGACCACTGATTACATGACCCGGACGCCAAGTTTCCTTGAGGCCCCTCCAATTCTGGAGGCATGCCATGCCAGGCCTAACTCCCCAGTGAAAAACTTCATCTGCAATCATCAAGGAGAACAGTGTTGGGAAAAATTGTAACCAATTGTTTAGAACCCAGAATCCTGGCAAAAATCCTGGTAGGGTAAAGAACTTGAGAAAACCATCTGTGGCTCCCAATTATATTTACCCAATGAAGAAAAAAATATTGAGTCATTTCAAGTCTATTGAAAATCACAGAGCAATTAAAGAAGATGAGCTGCCAAAACTTCAAAATCTCCTACATCAGATCAAGTCCCAAGTAGCAAATGCTAGAAACTACAGGGTAAAATCCTGGGGAGCAGTTTACAGTGGATGATGAACTATATATATATATATATATATATATATATATATATATATATATATATATATTTCTATTAGTTCATTGAAAAGAACAGTTTGTGCTTATATTATTTGATCAATTTTTCATGCCTATATGTTGTAAGCTGAGCAATTACTTTGAGGATAACAATACACAATATATTAACAACAGTTAATCTCCTATTATCTTGTTTTGAAATTCTCTATCATTTTTATTCTTTCTTTAAAATAAAAAAGTTATTTTACATAACCTTTTTCTATCTTCATGTTAAGTTACAATAATTAATTTTTAAACTTCAGAAGTAAGAGCATTGACGAATGTTTCTTCTTTTTGCATTTTTGGATTTTTAAAGCATTTGTTTGACATGCTCCCACCAAAGTTGCCAGCTGGCCAAAATGATGTTAAAATTGGTTTTATAAGTGTAGTGCATGTTTTTGTTTATTGTTTATTCTTGTATTATGATTTGAGAGTTTCTCATTGTTCAAAAATATTGAGTTAAGTGATATAATCTGGTTTTCATAAGTCATCAAAAATGTTAAACAAAATATATTATTATGATATGTTTACATTGGTCATCATCAACAGGTTAAATTTTCTAGAAATAGAACAAAAAGGTTTTCTGATTTAAAGATGCTTTGGTACAAAACTAAATTAAGAAACAAAGGTTTTCATATGGCTATGACAATTCATTATTACTGACCTCTTAGTGTATTAAATGTATTCATATCTTTCAGATGTACAGGTCTTCTAAAATATAAAACTGAGATTGTTCATGCAAATAAACATTTTTTTTTTCAGATTTAGACATCTGCCTTTCTCTTGTGCTCCACATATTTAGGTCACCAGTCAAATGATATTTTTTTTAACAGAAACCTATGTGATGGATATGGTATATACGTGCCACAGAACTTAGAGATGCCTAGATATTACACAGTCCAATGTCATAAATTCTTCAATGACATCTTATTAAAGGACAAATTAGATAAAAGCTTCTTTATGTACTAGATAGAGATGACTGACTAAAAGGCTCAAATTTGTATACAGATTGTATAAAATTTTTAGGGTTCGTGTTACAAGATGGGACACATATGCTCTCACCCTAGTGTATCCAGGCCCTTTGGGGCCTAAAGGAGCCTGCGACTAGAAAGGACTTAAGAAAATTCCTGGGAATGGTTGGATACTGCCATCTCTGGGTTCCAAATTTTGCAGCCATTGCAAAACCCCTATATGAGACCTTCAAGGGAGGAAACAACCCCTCACTTGAGTGGAGCCCCGAGTGCCAGGTAGCCTTCAAGACTTCAAAAGAAAAACTGTTGAGTGCCCCCACCTTGGCAATTCCTGACGTTACCAAGCCTTTCCAGTTGTTTGTACATAAAAAAAGACACTGCCTGGGTTTTTTTGACTCAGACATTGGGGCCTTGGAGGCACCCCATGGCATATTTGACAACAAAACTAGACCTGGTGGCAACTGGTCAGCCCCCTTGCTTGCAGGCTACTGCAGCCATGATCCTGGTGAAAGAAGCTGATGAGTTGACTCTGGGACAAAAATTAAATGTGTTTATTCCTCATGCTGTAGAGACTTTGCTGAGAAGACCTGATGGTAAATGGCTGTCGGGAACTAGACAGGCTCAATATCAAGGTGCTCTTTTGGGGGATCCCAGACAAACTATTAAAATCATTCAGGCTCTCAACCCAGCCTCCTTTTTGCTTTTGATTCCCATTATGTTTTTGCTACTTTGCATGTGCATAGTGACATTTATAAGGAAAGAGGCCTCCACACTACAGGAGGCAAGGACATGGAAAATTCCCAAGAAATATTAAATCTGCTGCAGGCTGTTTGGCTACCTGCAAAGGTGGCTGTGCTCCATTGCCCTGGACACCAAAAAGGCAGCTTTTTAGAAGCCCAGGAAAACCAACCTGGCAGCTCAGCAGGCCGCCATTGGAGAACTACACCCTGCAACCCATGTCTTGGTGGCCCCGCTTCTTAACCCGCCCAAATATTCAGAAACAGAATTGAAATGGGCAAAATTAGAAGGGGACACTGAGAAAGATGGCTGGCAGGTGTTGCCAGAAGGGAAGATATTCCTTCCTGAGGCCCTGGGACATTTTGTAATACAGGACTTAAATAGTTGCACCCACTTGGGAAAGACTGCTATGTCAACATTGCTTGGCCATTATTTCTTTATTTTCAGACTATGGACTTTATGTGCTTCAGTAACTGAGAGGTGCACTACATGCACCCACAACAACCCTGTCTCTGGGCCATGACAACAACCAGGTGTCCAAAGAAAAGGAACTGTGCCATTTGAAGATGTTGAAGTGGACTTTACTGAAATTACACCTACCAGTGGAAATAAGAGATACTTATTACTTTTGATTTGTACCTATTCAGGATGGGTGGAGGCCCTCTCTACTAAGACTGAAACATCCAGGGAGGTGGTAAAAGCTTTAATGGAGCTGATTATCCCATGGTATGGGCTCCCCAAAATTGTAGGTTCAGATAATAGACCCGCTTTTGTGGGTAGAGTGGTCAAAAGCCTTGCAGCAGTGCTGGGGCTAAAATGGAAAATCCATACTACATATGGGCCTCAAAGCTCAGGTCAAGTAGAAAGAACACCGTACCTTGAAAACCACTCTGGCTAAGTTATGCCAAGAGACTGGGGCTAACTGGGTTACTATGCTCCCAGTGGCCCTCTTGCAGTCATGGTGCACACTGTACCGAGGTGGACTCACTCCATTTGAGATAATGTTTGGGAGCCTCCCCACTGATACCTGTTTTGGATGGATTACAGGAGATGGGAACTTTGGACTTGTGCCAACAGATAAAGGCACTGCACCAGATGCTTCAGAAACTTCAGCAGACTGTACTGCAGAGGCACCTGATCCCCATGCCCATGCCAGTCCACTTCTTCAAACTGGGAGACCAAGTCCAGATTAAAAGCCTAGAAAGTGGAGCCTCTCCAACCAAAGTGGGAGGGGCCCCACGAGGTAATCCCAACTGCCCACTGCTTTTAAAGTTATAGGTTGTGCTCCATGGATCCATTACTCCTGAGTCAAGAAGTAGACACCTGAGCTCAGACAAGTGTGACCATCTGCCCCAGAGACCTTCAGATCTCAGTGCACCAAGAGACTTTAACAAAAGCTGCTGCAACAAAACACCAACATAACTCCAGTCACGGCCCTCATCCTGTGTAGCCTCCTCCCAGGATGAGGAGGGTTATGCACAGCCTTGGGGAAAAGTGACGTTTTTATGCAAATAACTCTGGCATTATAACAGATACTCTAGACAAGGTAAAACAGAGATTAGATGAGTGAGCTAAAGCTCCTCAAAATAATCAAGGATGGTATGAATGGCTGTTACATTGCAATCTGTGGCTAATATCCATAGTCACTGGGCTCACAGGGCCAATAATAATTCTTGTGGTGATACTTACTTTTGGGCTCCACTTAGTTCATTGGATTAAAAAAAAAAAAAAACCAGACTCCAAAGTATTGTGAGCCAGGTACAGATGATGGTGTTAACTGAAACAACTGAGATCACTGAATGAAAGCCACCACCATATGAAGGACTATATGTGTCCTAGGAGGAAAATATGTCCTTGAGGGGGGAATGATATGGCTAAAGTGACTCCATTTTCTTTTGTAGATTCTATTTTGTCTTCACTTAACCCCTAGATGCACTCACTCCCCAACCCTGTTAGATATTAAGGCACTAACCTGTAGATGAACTCACTCCTCAGACCCCTTCCCAGTTAGTCATAAAACCCATAAAAAGAGGAACAAACTGTTACAGCAAACAATGGTCAGGCTGACTGTTGACAGCATCCTAGGTGACAAACAGACCAGATGTTTGGACAGGGTCTTGTAATAAATCTAGTGATGTCCCTGTGAAATTCTGGAAAGATGATGTGGTGTAATCTGGTTGCTATGGTTATGGGGGAATTTGTGGGGAACTTGTATAAAAACCCCAGAGAACGAAAACTGGTTGTCAGTGCCTCAGTTTCTTACTGACCACCATCTGCTGATTGAATAAAGCTAGCTTGTTTGTACCTGTACTTGACCTCTATGAGTGGCTCTTGCAATTTTGCCATAACATTATAAATTGTGCTGCTATAAACATGGGTGCACATATATCGCTGTGGTACGATGTTTTTAATTCTTCCAGGAAGATACCCAGAAGGGGAACAGCTGGGTCAAATGGGACCTCTAATCCTAGTTTTTTGAGGAATCTCCACACTGATTTCCACAGTGGTTGCACCAGTCTACACTCCCACCAACAGTGGAGAAGTGTTCCTTTTTCCCCACAGCCCCTCCAGCATTTGTTATTGGTTGATTTTTTGATAATAGCTATTCTTACTGGGATGAAATGGAATCTCAGTATTGTTTTAATTTGCATCTCTCAAATGACCAGTGATGTTGAACATTTTTTCATATATTTATTTGCCATTTGTGTTTCTTCATCTGAGAAGTGCATATTCATCTCAGATGCCCATTTTTGGATTGGGTCTTTGAATTTGGGGGGTCTGATTTTTTTTAATTCTTTATATGTTTTAGATTGAAGTCTTTTGTCTGAGGGACAGTTGGCTAAAAATTTGCCCACTCTGTTGGTTGTCTTCTCACTCTGGTGAAATCACTCTGGTGATTTCTTTTGATGTGCAAAAACTTTTAAATAAGATGACCTCCCAGTTGTTGATTCTTTGAAGTACTTAGCATGCAGTCTGGGTTTTGTTCATGAAGTCTCTGCCTATACCTATGTCTTCAGATTTCTACCTACTTTCTTTTACAGTAGATTCAGTGTTTCTGTTTTAATATTTAGATCTTTGATCCATTTTGGCTTTAGTTTAGTGCATGGTGATAGACATGGGTCTAGTTGTAGTCTTTGGCATGTAGAAAGCTGGGTTTTCCAACACTATTTATTAAAGAGGCTATCTTTCTGCCAGTGAACATGTTTGGCACCTTTGTCAAAGATAAGGTGGTTGAGTGTGTTTGGAGTTGTGTCTGCATCTTCTAATCTGTTCCACTGATCCTCAGGTCTGTTTTTTTTGCCAGTACTATGCTGATTTTATCACAGTAGCTTTGTAGTATAATTTCAAGTCAGGGATTGTGATGCCTCCTGCCTTGCCTTTGTTGCCCAGGATTGCCTTTGCTATTCTAGGTCTCTTCTGCTTCCAGATGAATTTTAGGGATATTTTCTCTAGGCCTGTGAGATATGCTAATGGTATTTTGATTGGGATTGCATTAAATCTGCATAAAATTTTGTGAGAACGGCCATTTTCACAGTGTTGGTTCTTCCTATCCATGAGCAAGGGATATCTTTCCATTTTCTGATATCCTATTCAATCTCCTTTTCCAGAGTACTGTAATTTTCAATGTATAGATGTTTTACCTCCTCTATTAGATGGATTCATAAATACTTCATTTTTTTTTGGATGCTATTGTGAAGGGTGTTGTTTCCATAATTTCTCCTTCAGAATGTTTGTTGTTTGTGTACAGGAATGCCACTGATTTTTGAGTGTTGACTTTGTATCCAGCTACATTACTGAAAGTCTGCCATGATTCTGATGGGTTTTTCTTTATAGGTAATGTTTCTTTTTTCTTTTCTTTCTTTTTTTTTTTATGCGTACTGGGGGTTGACGTCAGAACCTCATGCGCCAGCAGGCGCCCATGCTGCTGAGCGATATCACTGGCCCTTTTTTCGTATGTGGGTTCCGGGAGTCAAACTCGGGCCCTCGCGCTTGCCAGGCGGGCGCTTACGCCACTGAGCCATCTCACCGGCCCCCAATGTTTCTTTTTTCTAACAGCTTTTTTTGTGTGTGTGTGTGGGTACTGGGGGGTCGACCTCAGGACCTCGTGCGCCAACAGGCACCCGTGCCGTTGAGCGATATCACCGGCCCCTTTTTTGTATGTGGGATCCGGGAGTCGAACTCGGGCCCTCGTGCTTGCAAGGCAGGCGCTTACGCCACTGAGCCATCTCACTGGCCCTCTAACAGCTTTTGATATTCTGTACTTGTGCTGAATTTCTGGGATCTTGATTATTATATGTCTGGGTATAGATTTATTTTGGTTATGGTAATTGGAGTTGTATATGCCTCACTTATCTGTATGTCAGATCCTTTTCCCATACTTGGGAAATTTTCTGCTATTACTTCTGCAAATAGTTTTTTTTAATCTTATTTGTGTTGACTCCTGCTTTTTCATTGACACCAATTATTCTATATGATTTTTCTTTGTATCATCTTGCAGCTGTTGAATTGTTATTTCCTGATCTTTTGTTATTTTCAAGAGATCTTTCTTTACATGATCGCTAGCCAAGATCCTGTCTTCAAGGTCTGAGAGTCTGTCTTCAGTTTCATTCAAGCAGTTTTGCCAGCTTTCAGTGGAATTTTTGATTTCCTGGATATCTGTTTGAACCTGTTTCATGCATTCCATTTCTTTCCTATATTGATCATTCACGGTTTCCATCCTCTTCCTATCATCATCTATATTTTTATCTATCTCTGCTCTAGATCTGTTGAGTAATTCCTTTTCAAATGTTGACATTTCTTTTTTTGTTTTTGTTTGTGGGTACCAGGGGTTGAACTCAAGACCTCACCCACCAGCAGGTGCCCGTGCCACTGAGCTATATCACTGGCCCTTTTTTCATATGTGGGTACTGGGAGTCAAACTCAGGACCTAGTGCTTGCCAGGCAGGTGCTTATGCCGCTGAGCCATCTCACCGGCCCTGACATTTCTCTTTTTAACCTGAGAGATTATTTCTGATCTGATTTCTTCTATAGCCTCATGGATTTGTTTCTTTACTTTGGTTGCTATCATTTCAGAAATGTCAGGTATGTGTCTTCCATTTTCCTCTATCTTTATCTCCTGGACTTGTTCTGGTTGGGCTGGAGGTCTGAGGTCACACTCTTTTTCTTCGTCTTGTCATTTTTTATTTCAAAAGTTTTTGTTTTGTTTTCTGTGTTGATCCTTGTAAGTTTTTGTAGTAGGTAGCTATGTCATTAGTATCAAGGCCTCTCTAGGAAAAATCTGTTCTTCAGGGATGTCTTCTGTGTGTAGGAGGGTTTCGGTTTGTGTCTGTCCCAAGATCCTATCTTTCCAATTAATTAAGAGTGAGATGTTGGTATCTGTTTGGCTCAGTCCCCAGTTCTTTGGTGCTGGGCTGTGGTGAGGTTATTACCCCAGGACTTCCAATATGGTTACAGAAGGGAGAACAACTGATTACAACTGATATGACATCCTAGCTAAAGTAGTATAATTATCAGTAACAATAGCATCAAGCACAGATTAGAAACTAACAAACTATGGTAGCTATTAATTTTGTACTTTAAACCATAGAAGCAAAATCTACAATTATATAACACAACCCATTTTAAATTGTATTAACAGTGTTTCCTCTTGGTAGAGTGGTTTTACCCTGTGGTGGGGAGATTTAAGAAGGATAGTGGATAAAACAAAGATAACTGAAAAGAAAATGGAAGCAAGGCTGGAGGACAGAGGATGATCATGCAAACTTTGGGAAACTAGAGAAGAGGACAGATGAGAAAGAATGAGGGAGTAAGCAAGGGATTATCTGAACTTGGTCTCTGGATTTCAGGGAAGGGGATTCATTTTCTGTGACTAGAGTTCTCCCCAGCCATTTAGAAAAGAAAGAAAAAAGAAAAGAAAAAGAGAGAAAAAAGAGAAAGAAAAGAAAAAACAACAACAACAACAATAAAGAACAGGGGTGGCCCCACCTGCCTGCTTCTATTCTGTGTGTCTTTGTCCCCAAGCACAGGGCTGGTTCACCTGACTTACCACCTGTTGGCTCGTATTATTACTGTTGCTTTGGACTTTTCACACACTAATCTTGCCTGTCCACCCTGTGCACCTTAGTTGGGACCCTACTGTGTCGCTGGTGTTCCCTCTGGTCTCTGGGCCTTCCAGAGCGGTTCACCTCAGTTATGGCAGCAGTGAGGGGAGGGGCCATTCTCTGGGCCTTCAGGCGCGGTTCACCTGAGTTGCAGCTGTGGTGATTGCTATGGGAGGGGACCCACAGTTCACCTGGGTTGCAGCAGCAGAGATGGCTATTGGAGGGGCCTCCCTCCTTGCAGTTCACCTGGGTTGCAGCACTGGAGATATCAATCAGAGGGGCCCATACCGTTTGGGAGTGATATCACTAGTAAGCATTCAGTATAATTTCCCTAGTCATACTTACAGCAGGGTAAGAGACGTGGGAGAGTCAATTATGGCCATCTGTACACTGGAGAACAGAGGATCCAGTGTCTCCTTCACCAAGAAGATGGAAGTCAAAGTAAAAGAGGGATTAAGGATGCAGGGCCAGTCCAAGTTTGAAGGCCTAGATGCCCCCTGGAGGTTTGCTTGTGGAAGTCTGCTTTAGAAGGCTGAAGAAATTAGAGACTTGTAGACCAGTGTCCAATGGCAACAGCAGCAAAGGATGCACCTGGTCAGAAAGACATGCTCTTCAAATGGGTCAATTTCCTCCTTTTCCTTGTTATTCCATCCAGGCTACAGGCCTATTGGTGGGAGTCACTCACAGCCAAGTTGGGTTGCCCTCCCTCAGTTTGTTGGCTCATGTGTCAACCATGCAAGACACACCCAAAATTTAATATATTCAAGTTGATGTATCATGATCACAAAGCATGCATTCCATTTGGCCAGGATGAGTCCAAAGGGATTATGATAACTAAGGGGACATGTCAAAAACCCACATGGAATTTCAGGTGAGGTATTCAGAATATGGTCTTGGTGAAGTAATCCAATCCTCACCAAAGGATATAGCAATTTGAAAAGAAAGATACATAGATTGGTTTTTATAAGATAAAGTATAAAATTAAAAGGAAAGAATATGTGTACCACCCTTCAGATAAAACTTGAGATATATGGACACAACTTAATCTGGTACATCAATATTATTTTCGCAGAATTAATGTCCATATATTGCATAGTTGTATGCTCAACCAGCCCCCAATTCAACTTGCTGAAGTAAATTGGGTCAATTGTTCTTGTTTTATAGCTTAGAGATACTCATGCTATAATAGTTGTACTTTTTATGTTTTTTTGTTTTGTTCTTCTTTGCTAAAACTTTAGATTATTTAAAAAGTATACAGTCTATTTTAGAGAGCAGATTGTTTACTAAAATTGTCCATCAGTGCCAGAAATGTCATTAAGCATATCAATAAATGGAAAAGAGTACAAGATGTTTTAATGTAAGAACTTACAAAATAGTATGCTACTGCAATTAGGAAACCCTTTAAAATGCTTTTGCAAGGTTAAAAATTGAATCTCAGGACAGAATTTCTAAGTACTTAACATTGAAAATCATTCTAATAAATTGGTTCTAAAAAATGCATAACTTTCTTTTTTTTTTCTTTTCTTTTTTTTTTTTTTTTTTTGTGGGTACCGGGGGTCGACCTCAGGACCTCACGCGCCAGTAGGCACCTGTGGCTCTGAGCGATATCACCGGCCCTTTATTCATATGTGGGTTCAGGGAGTCGAACTCGGGCCCTCGCGCTTGCCAGGCAGGCGCTTACACCGCTGAGCCATCTCACCAGCCCATAAAAAAATGCATAACTTTCTAGTCAAGTCTTTCTCTCTTCATTTCACTACCACCCTGTCAACTGCCACAAAACAAAGTCACTAAAATCATTAAAGGAGCATTTGTGCATTCTCCCTCTCTTTTTCTGGCTTGCCTGTTTATCATTTAGTTCTCAGGCCAAATGTCTTCCAGTCCTCTTTCTCCTATATTTTTTCTGAATTCTACACTGTCCTCTTATCTTATCGTTTTTACCTTTCAAGTACACCCCAATGTATTCTCTCTGGGATCTGTAAGTTTGCATGTTCTCCCATCATCTTGCTCAGAATGTTCTCTTTTAAGAAGGTTCAAGGTGGTGGGGAAAGATGTCATTACTAATAATTCATCCTATCTTCCCTTGTCATACTTATAGCAGCATAAGACAGGCACAAAGTTACTTCCGGGGCCCATATTTTCTAACCTGTTCTTAGGGGTCTATTAACAGGTACTGTACATTCCCCCACATACATGGGGAACACAAAGTGCCATCACTGAAACATGGAGAAATAGACATTGCCTTCAGGTTTGGACACTAACATTCTTCCTGCTCACAGGGAATTCAGTTCTTATTGATCCAGTCTGAGAAAAGATAGGCTTCCTTATGAGCAGAAATTGGAAAGTGGAGAGTTTGGTGGCTGTATTCACCAGGGTTCTCCAGTGAGAATTTTCATCATAATTTTCTCTGTAGGAAGTACTAAAAATAAGGAGTATTCTCCAGAAGGTTTCCTTGCAACATTTACTATTGTAGTTTAACATTTTATCAAGTGTTACCAAAGAGGTCAGCTATTTTGCCACACGCTCATATGTATGTGTTTTCTTTTTCTTTTTTAGTTTTTTGAGACAGGGTCTCTGTAGTTCAGGCGTGCCTTGAACGCACTGTGTAGCCGAGGCTGGCCTCCAACTCACCAGGATCCTCCTGCCTCCTGTTGGGATTACAGTCACGAGCCATCACATCGACCTACATGTGCATTTTAAAGGAGGATATTTATATTATTAAATGTGTCCTACTACTACTGTCAGCAGGGTAGCCTGTGAGCGTAGGGTAAGATCACCACTCTGTACACAGAGAGTGCCTTTGAGCTGCTAGGAAAATTGTGCCACTGTGAGATTTTACACCTTCAGCAGCAGAAGTCAAGTTGAGGCCTCTAAACCTTGCACGGGGCCTGGAAAGTCTCCTGTCATCCCTCCCAACATTCAGCTTTTCACCATTGCCTGCCTCAGACCCCTGGGTCTGATCTCACCATGTTCTCATCCTCAAGCATAGAAACTCTCACAAGGAGATGCTGAGTCAACTCCCATCATCTCTCATTCACCTGCTTTCTAATCTCCAGAGGCCTCTGCGTGTTGCTTTTTCTGATCATCTTTTATGTCTCACGCCTTTTGGAAGTCCTTTCACATACTTTCCTGGAATTAAAATATCTTTGAAAAAATATCTACTGTATCGGCCTCTATCTCTCTGAGCATTTATTTCACTTTTGCCCTATGTTATATTAGCCTCAGTTGAGGACACTCCTCTCTCTACTGCCCTCTAAGGGTCAGCTGTTTTCTTGCCCAGTCCTGTACAGTGGCCTATGGATGGGAATCAGCATCATCCTTGGTCCTTACAGCTGCTTGTAGACCATTCTTTTTCTACCTCTAAACATCCAGTTTTCCATCTTATGCTATCAGGCTGTACTCTGCCTGGCCCATTTTATTGTTTTCATTGACCGCTGCTGGGATATTGCCCTCTGTTCCCTGAATATTTGATTCTTTACAACTGTAAATCTCTAACTCTGCTTCTTGGTAATGTTCATATCCACACAAATGATCCACACAATATTCTGCTCTTCTTATCTCTGATATCTTTCCCACTCTTTCACCACACATTCTTAGTCACTCCTTGGCCTGGTCACTATAAATTACTGCAATCCTCCATAATCTCAGTTCAAAAAATGGTCCCCTCTGACCTCGTATCTCTCTAGCTCACTCCTTGTAGTGCCACTGCATCAATCCTACAATATTGCCAGGACTTTCAAATCTTTGATCTAATCACCTAGCTTAAATTTCACCACCAATCATACCCACTTCCCAGAAAATAGCCTCGAAATCCTCCTCTGTCTTCTTTCAACTCTTTTAGTTGGTTATAGCACTAGTCATGTCAATTTCGACTCTCTGCAGCCAAAAGTAACTAAGGAAAAATTACACAACCATGCTTACGCATCTCAATTTTAGAACACGATTTGCTCTTCTGATCCACCCTTTCCTTGTCCACTCTGATCAGTGCCCAAGAAAGCTAGCCTCTCAGATAATACCAAAAGTTTCCTTACTCTCTGGCATCTGACTGGGTTTGGACAATGGAGAGTACTGTCAAAAGATGGAAAAATAGGAGGAAAGAGAGGTTAGGTATTTATTTCCCTAGCTTTCTGTTAGTCATCTTTCCACTGCTGTAACAAAATACTTAAGGAGGTCAACTTAAAGGATGCAGTATTTATTTTGGCTCATGGTTTCAGAGGTTTCACTCCATGGTCATTTGGCCGCTGGGCCGTGGAGCGGGAGTACATGATGGTGGAAAGGCATGCTGGGACAAAGCTGTTCACCTAATGGAGAGTACAAAGGAGAGAGAGCAAGAGGGAAAGAGAGAAACATCAGAGGCAAGATTTAGCTCCCAAGAACCAATTCTCTCCAACTAAGTCCCATCTCCTAAGTTTCCATCGCCACAGAGCAGTGTATCATGTCATAAACCCATCAATGGTTCATCTACTGGTGAAGTCTGAACCCTCACGACCCAGTCACCTCCCCAAAGCCCCATCTCTGAAAGCTGCTGCACTAGGAACCAAGCCTTCCACACGAGTCTTTGGGTGATGTTTCAGGTTCAAACCATAACACTCCTCACCAGATGTCACATCGGCAGGGGCTCTGCTTCTGTGTAATGCCTTCAGTCTCTGTTGGGGACCTTCTCCCCTCTCCTCCATCCTTTTCCCTGCATGTTGTTATATTTAAAGGTTGGACCTCTCTAAGGGATTCCCTCAACTCTGCTCAGTATAAGTATCCCTTCATCAAATTCTCACTTCTCCCATGAGATTGTCCCTTTACTGTTCCAGGAACTCAACAGGTACACCTCACCTCCCAATGCGCTGCTCCTCATAGGAGCTGCTCCTTCTACATTGGTCTCCATGTTGATGCTTGGACCTGCCATGCATACCTTTGTCCTGTTTGCCCTCTCTCCCTAAAGCATTCTTCCCCCAGATATCCTGTGGCTTGCTTCTTCAATTTTTTTACAGTCTTTAATCTAAAGTCACCTTTTTAGTAGGACCCAAAGTTTCAGTCCCAATTGCCTATTGGTCTACTTCATAGCATTTATTCTCTAACAGTTCATATTTTATTCGTTTTCTTTTTTCAAACTTGTTTCCCCTTTGGGAGATAAGTCACAGGATGGCAGGAATCTCTCTCTCTCTCTCTCTCTCTCTCTCTCTCTTTGTATCCCCTACCCAATTTTACACTGCTATATTTCAGAAGTAAGAACAGAGCCTGGCACATAGTTAGACATAGCTGAGCTCATTCAATATTTGTTATTGAATAAACAGTATCTATGTCTAGAGTACAGAGAATCAACGAATTTATTGATGAATGACTGACTTATGGAATGAGTAAACAAATTTAATGCATGAAATGAGAGAATTTAAGAGCTGAGTGGAACTTGAGAGTTGAAAGATCATTTGCTCCAAGTTTCTAATTTCACAGATGAAAAGATTTGAAGCCAGGTTTTTGAGACCGAGACTCGGTAACTCTCCTAGCACAGTTTGTGTTGCTACAGAAAAGCAAGGTCGGAATGAAAATCCAGGTGTCTGGCTTCTGAGACCAGGTCTCTGTCACATTTGTCAATTAGTTTTAAGAAGAAAATAAAGAAATATACTTCATATCATTCTAACCTTTACTTTATATGCAGACATTAACCAGAATGTTGGTGTAAACCACCCTGAATTTTAGATTAGTGTCACTTTCATTTCAAGGGCTGAAGCATCTGGAGCTCTGGCTTTAGGCTGGTTTATTGTCAAAGCCTCTGCAACTTGTCTCTCGGCCGTCACACATTACTTCTTACTGTACAAGTAACAGGAACTTTCTGACGCCACTAAGCTGCTGAATCTAAAGTACCAGTCCCTTTGCCCCTCCAGCACTCCTGTTTATGTAGAAATAATTTTTCTATGTTCTTTTGCATTAAGTCCCCTTGTTTCCTAATTATCCATAGGTTGGAAAACTGAATAAAAGAATATTTGTTATTCCAGCCCCTTGAAAACAGCAGAAAATTGTTTCCAAACTATTTCTGTTTTTAAAATAGATTCAATAAGTAGAAAATCTTTTAACTTCCATCTCTTCATGCTATTTCTTATTTAAATGTGACTCAGAAATAATTTTCATTTTTGTCATAGGAAAAAGAGAGATTCTGTTGATGTTAGTAACAGACCATCTGTTGGTTTTTAATCATTATATATCTTGTAGCAGAATATAATATTTTTTTTAAAAAGACTAAACATAATAAATGCTTTTGCCTAACAGAGACACAGTGATAACTCATTAAAAAATTTATTTCCTGTTCTTATTATCCTATTTAAAGAGGAGCACACTGAACTAAAGAGCTTGGCTAAAGAGACATGACTAAAATTTGGGGTTTACCTCAGATCATTTTAATTCCAGTATTCAAGCACTTGTGGTTAAGTTACATCCGTAAGGGAAGTTGTCATTTCTCTGGAAGAGAAAACTAAGTGTTCCTAAGTTTGTTATTAAAACACTGTTGCTTATTAAAACATATAATAAAACTGAATGTCTGAGGGACCATCGAATGTGAATTTTTTTTCTGGCAACTTGAATCTTTTCCATAATATCTGGGGAATTAAATAACTGGCTTCTTGCTGAACAATTTAGGTGACAGGGAAGTAAGTTATTATATCCAAAGTGAGTCCCAGTATAACTAAATTATTAAAAGAGCCGTATCTCTCTGACTTTGAATTATGACCATTAGAGCTATGACATACCTAGTTTATCAGAAACATGTTCTAGTCCTCTCATCTGCCAACTGTCATTTAGAGCGTAGGATCAAATCAGAACACAGTACGATAAAACTTGATAACTCTTTGAGGGTCCAAAAATCTTAATCTATAAAATGAAGATGGGTCCCCAAATTTAAACCCTTAAAAAGCAGGAGGGTTATTGTGGAGTCATTTAAATAACTATGGTGAACTCCAGCTCAAAGACCTGTCTGGTGATGGAAAGCCGCTCCTTCCCGCTGTGCTTTGCCTCCACCTGCTGGTGGCTACTCCGTGTCAGATGCTGTGATGTGCGGGCTGTGTGTCCTGCGGCTTAGTCCAGAGAACAGATGATTTAAATCATAACACAAGTGACTGTATTTAAAAAAATAATTTTTAATTTTTAAAACATTAAATTAAAAATTGTGGTATTTTCAAAGAATAGAAATAGTGATAAAGAGAGACGCAAACAAAAATACTTCCATGCGAGTGGAAAGTGAGAGAAAGCCCCCAAGAAAGCAACACTTAAAACCCAGAGGATTACAGGAGAGTTAATTTTACATGTAAATGAAGGAAAGGAAAACAGGTGCAAACAACCTCTGGAATACTGAAGCAGTGCGTGCAGACACCTGCAAGAAACTCAGTGAGGCTGACAAGTTGTTAATTGGAGGAAAGTCGGAGTGGAGAAGTAACCAGAAGCTTGGATCAGAGGAGTCTTAAAGAGATTTCGGGTTTTCAGACAGCAGTGGGAAGACATTAAGACAACCACTTATTGCAGAACGAGAAAGAGGAAACTCAAGTTAGGAGAACATTGTGGGGCTCCAGACAAGGGAACCTGGTGGTAAGAGACAGAGTGACTGATTTATTGAGAATTTGCTTTGTCTTGATTTCATTTTTTTCTCCTCTTTTTACTCTTAGGTGGCTTATGGATCTGCCCTGTATTTTCCGAATAAAGAAAATTAGGTAGTTACAAGTTTTAATGGTTGAACTAAGACTAAAGTTTTTGGTTTTCTTTTGTTTGTTTTCTTAAATAGAGAGTTTGTCCATTCAGAATCCTGGTATTCTTTGTGTCATCTTAGAGAGCTTCCTTCCTGCTCTCTGACATTCATTCAGACACTAAGAGAAGAAGAGTGAGGAAGAGAGGAGGGATTATGATGGAAACGTTTCTTCTCCCTGTTCTGACAGGATGTTTATCTAGCTTTCTCTCAGATGTGAGCAAGAAAAGTGCACAGAGCCAGCATAATTTAGTGGCTAAGAATACAGGCTCTGACAAAACACTGCCTGAAATCTATCCCAGCCCTACCACTTACTTGGGTAACATCTTTGTGCCTCAGTTCTACATCTGTAAAATGAAGATAAAAACAGAGCCCATTTTAGTTACTCTTCTCTTATTGCTGAGACAAAATATCCAACATCCAAAGGTAAAGGAGGAGGGTTTATTTAGCTCAGAGTGTGTAGAGGTTTCAGTCCCTCCAAGGTAGGGTGGCATTGCAGAGGAGAAATAGTTCATGGCAGGCAGAAGGTTGGAAAGCAATAAGAGACAACTACAGTTCTTTCCATCCCTTATATCTCATCCAGGCTACTTAGGGCGGGTAGCACTCACACCCTTAATCCTAGTGCCCTTGATCCTAGCATTGCACCATGAATCAATTCCAGCATCACATACTCTAGATCCTGCCACCACTGAAAAAGCCCCACCTATGACTGCATGAGGCTTTAAGTGGACATCTAGACAGAAGCCATAACAGAGCCCAGTTCAGAGAGTTACTGGGATGAAGAAATAAATTAACATATGCATTTACAAGAGTGTCTGATACATAGACTATATTAAAAATATCAGCTTTCACATTTATGAAATATTACTGGGTTTAGTAAATACTTTGAGGACAATAAAATTGTCACCAATAAGGGGGTTATGTATGTACACTGGGAATAAATGTACAGTGTTTTGATATTTTCTATCAGCTACCTGGAGATGAGTCATGTACTAGAAGTACCTCCTCTAACTTGAACATCCAAAATATCCAAGTTCAGCAATAAGGAGAAAATGAAGACATGGGAAGATGAAATGAACAAGGGAGTTTCTATGTATATTCATTTTTATGCGAAATTTTTAAGGGAGAAGCTTTTAGTGTATGTTTTCTATTTTTCAAAGGTTGGAATAACCTTTGTACTTAAAAGCATTCTGATGTTTCTAATCAATGCATTGCAAATAAGGAAGACAATACACAAAGGGCCTTTTCAGTGACTAACCTTAAGAATAAATAAAGACATAAAATCTTTATTGAATTTTCTCTTAAAAGACTTTACACACAATATTAAAAAATAGTTTTGTCAGGTTTGCTGAATTGGCTTATAAACAACAGTCTGCAAGAATGATCTTTCCCAAGATGATACTCTTTCTTTTTAAACTAGCAGACTGCTCTGGCAATAGCCAAAACATTCAGAAATAACTGTTAATGACCTAGCCAGATGTGTCTTAGAAAATCAACTGTCTGGCCAAACCACCAAATCCTACGGAAAGGGAGAGTGAGCTCAGCAGGTAGGGAAAATGTTCCATCATGTATGGTGTATGGCAGGAATATTATTATGACTCAATTAATGCCAATCTATATTTTTCTATTGGGTTTTTAAACTCACTTAAATCAGTTTCTCCCAGTGCTTTAGAAGATAACATATATACCCTTAGTAAGTCACATCCTAGTACCCTAAAAGTATACCTCTGTGTTCCAGCAGTGCTTACTCATTCCCAGGCATTCTGTACTCAGTGGGTGATTCTGGTTTATTACTATAGAAAAACAGCATGCATTAGCCACTGAAATGTGTTGGTATCTAGTGGGCCATTGTACCATTGTTTGCTTATAAACAACTAATTTACAAAAAAAAATGCTATTTGAAGATATTTCTTTAAAGGAAAACGAGTTTATCCTTGTATTACTCCTCACACTGATTGTATTCCAGGATCCTTCACTAGAGGGGGCCTCTCTAGGTCTTTCTCTTACAGGGGAAAGAGGATTGATATAACTGGAAAGTTATGGAGCTCATTTAGGTCTCAATCTCTCTCTCTCTCTCTCTCTCTCTCTCTCTCTCTCTCTGTGTGTGTGTGTGTGTGTGTGTGTGTGTCTGTTAACATGCATTCTCAGCTATCCCTTGTTCCACAGGAGATTTTCCTGCCTTTGGGTATTTGCCCATTCATTCACTCTCTGTCATGCAGTAATCCTATCACCTTAGTTTGTCTCAGGAAATTGAGTTAGAGGAGAGAGAGAGCTCTAGGTAGTTTATTTTGGAGAGTAAAGTAAGTTGAGTTCAGGAGCACATGAGTAAATCCAATTGAGCAACGTGCCCTCCTTTAGCTTTATATGTAATAAAGGAATTTGTGACTCAGTTATTCTAAGTTGGGCAAGGAAGAAGTATTTTATATTGACTCTCTACAATTCCAATACCATCAGTATTAAAAATCAAAATCAAAATCTTTCTGGAAGAAATCGGTTATAAGCATAGGTCAAAATTTCATTTCAAACTTTCCATGACAGACAAGGTTTTGAACAAGCCAAATCACAGGATGCCTTGGTAGGGATATTCCATGGAAAAGAGAACGCAGAAATAAGAGTAAATTTAGCTAAAAAAAAAAAAAAAAGAATAAAAGTCTAGTTCAAAATTGTTAGACTAGTGATAGTCAATTTGCAGAGATCTTCCTACCTAAAATTCTTAATCTCATTCATCTTCACTGGTAAATTGCTTAAACATCTTTTAAAGGATTCATGTTCTTCCAAGGAGAATGTAAATTACTGCATGTAAAGGTTGTATCTCACCTGCCAAACTGAGGACAAATATGGCTCTATCATTTTCTGTGCTAAAAAGTTTCAGTAATGTGGTATTTAGCTCTTCTTCTATATGATCCTTTCAACATCACGTGTGTACTCACATCAAAGGACTTTTCAAATAACTGTCACAATGACATGCTAGAATATAACAGTAAAATAACCATATGCTAAGCATTTATTTTGTGATAGCTGTTATTATAAATATTAGCTTATTTATCAACTTATTTAAATCTCACAACACTATGATGTAAACAAGTTGTAGCAGACACTGTAGGATCCCAAACTGAGACCCTTCCACTGCACTGTAAATTGGCTATCTTTTACCTTTTAGCTTATGTATCTTTTCCTAAAACTGTTTCTGGAATCTTGAACCTGTTCTGTCTGTATACACTAGAATGACAGAGATTGAGCCGTTAGGGACTTTAATATATAAATATCCTAGGTCTTTTACCCCTTCGATGGCATGGCTCGAGGCCGTGTATTTCACACTGGCTCTCAGCAGAATTAAGCACCAGTTAATTACAGTGATAACTTGCTTGATAACACGTACTATTTATGGCTGTCTTTACTTCCCTTTCTTACTTTCCCACTTCCCTAACAGTAGTTCCTGAAAAATCTCCCAAATGAATTACATACACTTGAATCTTTGCCTTGGGGTTGGCTTCTGGAGAAGCACAGATTAAAATAATTGCTACCAGAAATAGTACTCAATTTCAGACCCTTGAGATGGGATTTTACAATTGGATCGTACACTGCCAGATGTCAATAAATACCTACTTTATTGGGATGATATGGGGATATCTACTTGATAGTGGGATGATTTTCAGAATGAGACTCTTAACCTGTGGTAAAGTTAGATTGAGCTGTCGATGGTGGCAGTGTACAGGTTTACAGTGTCTCCATCACTGCAGCAAGATGGCCAATGGTAATTATAAAAATTGCCAAGCTAGTTAGTGATGGGTTCTAGCTCATATGGAGGCTGCTTAGTCGTCATGCCGATGGTCCAATATGGAGGAGAGCTTATCATGCACTCTCTTCTTCTTGCTCCAGCAGGAAGTACACTCCCCTCACCTCACATGCACTCCGAACATCTGCCAGTACCTCTTTGTAACGTCACTTTGCCCGCCCCTCCACGCTCCACCTTTAAACAAGCCCCATAAGTACTTTGTTTCACAGCCAGCCCCTCTGAGGGTCCTATGCACTCGACTGCTGCCTTCCTATGCCCCGCATTAAAGGCTTCTCTCAACCTTTTCTTTGTCTTTACTCGTGCCAGACCTAACAGTTAGTAGTTCTGTGCCATTTTTAATTTTCTAAGTTTTTATTAGCGCATGTTTGCAGTACATAATGATTGCATTCATTGTGAGGAGTTGGTACATGCACGTAATACATCTTAATTCTTGTAACATCCCCTTCCCATTTCCTTCCGTCTCTTCCCTCCCTCCTCTCCCATCTCTTGATCCCCTTCCCATCTGAAAAAAATGTACCTATTTCCTATTATCTACCTTTTGTTTTGCTCATTAATTTATGTATACTTTGGGCTTTTCATATAAGAGAAATAGTGTGATATATAAGCTTGTGATATTTCACTTAATATTATGGTCTCAAGATCCACCCATTTTCCTACAAATGAATCAAATATATCCTTCTTTGTAGCAAAGTAGCACTCCACTGGGTGTAAATACCACATTTTCTTTATGCATTTATCTATTGATGGACATATAGACCACTTTCAAGGTTTAGCTCTTATGGATCGTGCTGCCGTAAACATAGGTACACATGTATCACTGTAATATGATGTCTTTAACTTGTTTGGACAGATACCTACCAGGGGAATAGATCGGTAAAATGCAATATCTGTTTTTAGCTTTTTGATTAATCTCCATACTGATCTCCACAGTGGTTGTACTAGTTTACATTCCCACCAACAACATAGAAAGTTTCCTTTTTCCTGCAGCTTTGTCAACATTTGTTATTATATGACTTATTAATAAAAGACATTATTTCTGGAATAAGAGAGAATCTCAGTGTTGTTTTAATTTGCATTTCTCCAATGGCCACATTGTTTCCTGCATTAATTGAGCATTTGTACTTTTGCAAAGTATTCATTTCATTCGGCTATTTTTCTACTGCATTTTTTATTTGAGGGGTCTAATTTTTTTGAATATTATATATTTTAGATATTAGTCCTCTTGATACAGGAATAATATAGGACCTCCAAATAATCCTATTGGATATAAGAGAATTATTATAATTCCCAACCCGTTAGCTGTCTGATATGCCAAGTTTGTTTTCCACAAAATCAAAGAATGAATTCTAAGGAACAAAGGAGATTAAGAGCAGGAAATAGTTACTGAGGGAAAGAAAGCTTTTGTCTAAAAGAGACAGAAGGGGGGCCCAGAAAGCATGTTGCCCATGAACCCACTTCTCAAAGGAAGTTTATAGAGCAAAATCATGAGGTGGGTAGAAAATCATAAAGTAGTTATAAAGTGGGACAAAACTATGATCAGCCAATAAAATTACAAGTATAGTTGCTTAGGTAATATTGATCCAATGGAAAATCATGAGGTGGGTATAAGATAGGACAAAACGTCCTATCTTATACCATGTCCTATCTTTTTTTTTTTTTTTTTTTGTGGGTACCGGGGTCGACCTCAGGACCTCGCGCGCCAGCAGGCGCCCGTGCCGCTGAGCGATATCACCGGCCCCTTTTTTGTATATGGGTTCCGGGAGTTGAACTCGGGCTCTCGCGCTTGCCGGGCAGGTGCTTACGCCGCTGAGCCATGTCACCAGCCCCACCATGTCCTATCTTATACCCACCATAAGATTACAAGTATAGTCACTTAGGTAATATTGATCCAATGGTGAAGCAAGTCAAGGAGCAAGTGTGCAACGAAAGAACAAGGACCTTTCCTGGAAGAGGTACATCAGGGACTCTTCCTGGCCCCCACCCAGGTGATTAATGCCTGTTTAGAATATCAATCATTATTGTTTATCCCTACGGGAAGTATGTAGGTGTAGTCATTTTATCTTTTCTGGTCTGACCTTCAATGAATGCACCTCCACTCACAATCTTAATGTATCTTCTGCACTGACTCCTTCCAGGGCCCAGCCCTGTCTGACTGTCTATAATATTTCTACCTAACTTAGCTGTCTATAATACTCTGCCCAAGGTGTAGGTGGCAAAAATTTTTTCCCTCTGTAGGTTTTCTCTTCACTTTGTTGGCTGTTACTTTGTTGTGTGGAAGCTTTTTAATTTGATGTAATCCCATTTGTAGATTTGAGACGTTATTTCTTGTACAACTGGGGTTCTGTTTATAAAGTCCTTGGCTATGCCTATGATTTTATGAGTTTTACCTATTTTATCTTCTAGCAGGTTGTTTCTGTTTTAATATTTAGATCTTTGATTCATTTTTATATTAGTTTAGTATATGGTAAGAAATATGGGTCTAGCTTCAGTCTTCTGCACATGGACAGCCAGTTTCCCCAGCACTATTTGCTAACGAGGCTGTCTTTACCCCAGTGTATGTTTTTGGCCCCTCCGTCAAAGGTCACAGGCATGAATGTGTCTCCTATCCACTCAGGTCAATGTTTGAAAGCCTGTGTGCCTCTGTGATAGCTTCTAAAGAGTTCTTCATCTTCAGATATCAAAGGACAGAATTGTTTTAAAGTTCAGTCCAAGGTCCTGATTTTCAGGCAGGTGGATATACAAAGACAGGTGAATTAACAGCACTGGAGAATCTTCCAGGCTAATGACAGGGTCATGATAAAAGAGGAGTGAGATCCTGAGGTATGGGGTGAAACTACGTGTCTGGGTGTCTTTGGAAGCTAGACTCCCAGATTTACTTTGAACCTTCTAAGTCAGCAGAAGTGTCTTCTGTCTGTTGTCCACATCCTTTTCTTGTTTGTGAATCACTTAAAGACCTCACATAAGGCGTATATGTCATATAAAATGAAACTGGCCCACCTCAGGATCTGTCCCAATTCCCCTCCTTGTTTCTATACTACTAGACTGAGACTCGGGATGTCCTGATAAGAAAAGTCCTATATTTATTTTGCAGGAAATGAATTATTAAAAAACACTTCTGGACCTGGCTAAGTGTATTGTCAGCATACCAAAGAGCATGCTATGAATAAGTAAAGTTATTTTACAATTAGAGGCTTAATGTTCTGGCATTGATATCCACAACCATACATAATAAGCTGCTGTTACAGCTCCTTAAAATTGGACAAAATGATGCCTGGAGAATATGGAATTCCATGAATAAGTATTGAGGAAAGGCTCAGAAAGCTGGCCATTTAAGAATGGATTTATTATAGACACAAGAGATAACTGGTCATATTCTCCTGAGTGTCCCAAAGGAAACTTTCCTTTAGTTTAGCTACTGGAATATGTTAACAAAAGAGGACCTGCTTGTTGAGAAGCTCAGTGGTGGCTGCCTTCTTCAGGCAGGATGGAGAATAAGATACACGCTGTGGAAATGTCTCCTTGGAGATGACGGGAGTATAGACTAGTCAAGGCCAAGTGGCATCACAAAACTATCAGAGCCAGGATGGAGGCAATTACTCTAGTGGGAAGCTCCCTCAGAGACAGCCAGGAATCCCTAATACTATACCTAGGAATTAAGAGAAATGGCTTATAGACTACAGTGATTCTAGGTCAAGATAAATGGAAAGCCAAATGGTACTGCTTAATACCACAAGAAATGATCACGAGTACAGGAACCAAAGGCTTAGGTCACCATAGCAAAGGAAAGTCATGATCTGTTGCCCCATTTCCAGACCTAAAGCTATTCTGAGACCTGGAGCCAATAGGTTTAAGAAAAACTAAACCTTAGGAAATGACCCTGAAATGCCTATCTCATGTTTACAATAACAATTCCCCAGTCTTTCTCCTAAGAAACTTATGATCATTTCTTCAGGTAATTTATATGGCTGGGTAAAATGGAATATTCCAATCTCGCAGACAGACGAGTGTAAGATCTGAAGTGACTCCAGTAAAAGCAACAAAACACCATGCGTTCCCTTTAAGAATGTGGATGCCAGTGAGAAAGTTTCTTGTCTCAAAATTTGTCTCACAGTGAGAAAAATGTGTGATTTCCTACATTAGTCCATATTTTGATATGGATATACTTGTTAGCTGGCAGTACCTTCATGCTGGTTCATTAGCCTCAGATACAAGACTCAGAAAGGAAAAGAAAGTCAAATGGACACTTCTGAACTTGCTGAACTTGGCCAAGATAATGAATCAGAAGCAACGAATCATCCTGTGTGGAAGAGCAGGGATTAGTGCCACCCTTAAACGTGTAAAAGGATACAAGTTCCCACTATATCACCATTTAACCTACCAGTCTAGTCCCTGAAAAATTCAGATGAATTATGAGAGATGACCTAAATCTTTTTATTGGGTTACATGGAAGGCTGCCAGCTTTGGGTGGGGCTCTTCAGAACATTAAGTCTGCATTATAAGATCTGCTGCTATTTGGGCTATATGTCATGGCAGATCCTGTGGCACTGGAGCTATCTGTGATGGATAAGGATGCCATGTGAGGTTTAACAAGCCCCAAGGGAAGAGTCACAGGACTGACCACCCCCCCATTGTTTTCACCATGACCATGTCATTTGTAGCAGAAAACTATTCATTCGTAATTTCTAATATGCTACTGGGCCCTAATAGAAGCTAGGCATTGGACTACAGAACATCAACTGACGATATGATGGAAACGACCATCTTCATTTTTATATTATCAGAACTACCACTTAAAAAGATTGAGAGGTAATGTACAGTGTGGAAACCGTACAGTCAAGATCAGGCCAAAGGAAGCCAGCAGGATAAGAAAACTAAGGTGCCTCAGATTCCTTCCCCATGTCACTTTTCTCTGTCACACTATGTCAGTTCCATAGCTCAGGCCTATGACTCTGCAGGGAGTTCTCTATGACTAGGTATCTAAATGTAAGGGGTGCAGGTTGTCACATTGACAAAATTCAAAATTGCACTGTTATCCTGTAACCCAACTCATTGTAGGCCCGAAAGCAGCAGTAAGTGAAATCCTTCTGTGGGCGGGAATTCTGACCGGTGCAGTTGGCCCCAAAGCACCATAGGTGTGGGAAGGAAGTAGTGTGAGGTAAGAATATGCATAGATTCTGGGCATAAAAAATGACTTGCATTCACCTGAAAAGAGCAAGGCTGGAAGATTGAAGACAGAAGAAAAGAGTTATTGACTAGGAATCTAATGTGCAAATCTTCATTCTCATATCAATGTTCATACACACTGCAGGGTTACTGAACAAATAGGATAGGAGGATTTATTTGATATATTGGAAAGCATCTAGGTCCTGCCCCTAGCAGCACAGTGCTTAAAAAACTGGCCTTTAAGTGAAGTAACCAGAGTATCAAGCTAGAAGGTTATTCAGGTGCTTCCTTTTGCTAAGGCACCATATTTAACACCAGAGCTGAATGTTAACCCATCAATAGAAAAAAGTATGCTGAACTCTCAATATGGTACCATTCTTCAAGAAACTAACTTGGTGGCCAGTTGAGTAAATTCGACTTCTTTCAGCCTAATGAGGATAACAATTTGCTTTTACTGGAATTGATGCATGTAAGTGCTTTATTTTTTCCATCCTATCCCTTAGCACCCTGCTAATGCTAATGTCATAGGACACAGAATTTCAGATTTATCACCGTGGAATCTCACAAAAATCACCTTGGATGAAACATGTATAATACTGGACAAATATCCATTGATCCTCACACATACATCATTAGAAATAAGTGGCCAACCAAGCAGACTACTAGAATGGCCTCTTAGGCACAGATAAAGCACCAGCAAAGAGATTATACCTCCAAGGAATTAGAGTATTATTCCTCAAGTTGTCGTATATACTTTGAATCAACATCCATTGTACTGATCTGCATTCCCACACAAAAAATAAATGCATTCAGCAACCAAAGCATAAAAGCAAAACTCAAAATTGTACGGTTACTACACCGTAACACAACTCAGTGTAGGACTGAAAGCAGCAGTAAGATGAAATTCTTCTGTGGGTGCAGAGTTCTGACTGGTGCACTCAGCCAAGAAGTAGATGTGGCAGCCAGGCATGGTGGTGCACACCTGTCATCTTAGCTTTCAGGAGGCTGAGGCAGAAAGATCGGCTGCAAGTTCGAGGCCAGCCTGGGCTACAAAGTGAGTTCAGGGACAACTTGAACTACACATGGAGACCCTGTCTCAAAGAAAAGAAAAGAAAAGAAAGGAAAAGAAAGGAAAGAAAAGGATGTGGTCTGAGGTAAAAGTATGCACCCCATGGTCTGTACCAGTGATCCACTGGGGGTCTTTGTGCTTCCTGCCCCTGCTACTTTAAAGTTCTCTATTAGAGCCTGTGGTTCTTGAGTAAATAGAATTAACTTTTATCAAATGACAGAGGCTAGGTTCCATTAAACTTAGAGCTATGACTTTAGCTTGGTCATTTTAGATTTATCATACTGATAGATCAGCATGCAAAAAAAGATTTCAGTGTATCAGAAAGGAAATTGACCCTGCTTATCGCAAGGAGATAGGAGTTGTTGCTACATAATTGAGATAATGCAGAGCATTAGGAATTCAAAGGGTTCACTCAAGAACCACTAACTTCTTCCATGTCTCATGATGCTCATGCAAGGTATTACAGCAAATTGACAGGAGCACAAAAAGAGAAAGAAAAAGAAAAAAAAAATTTAGACCCCTCAAGGATGAAGATCTGGTTTACCCAAGAGGCAAGCAACCTAGAGAAGCAAAGGTATTCGCTAGGATGAAAAGGGATCTCTGAAAGCAGGGAGAGGAAATGATAAATATCAAATCATACCTCAATAAATCTAAATACAGAAACTGTACCCCACATTGAAGATGTTAGAATGAATGAATACAAGCAAAGGACATAGTAACTCAAAGACAAGACTTAGTTTACCTTCCTATATATCTAGCTTCATTTGTGGGATGGTCTAGGCAAGAATTTGAGTTTGCAATGCAGTCTAAGAATCAGATCAGAGAAAAAGAAGGTGAATAATTATCAACTTGAGCTCACATGTCTGCACATCCAGAAAGCCTCTGACCACTCCTTTGTGTGTCTTCTCTCATGGACTCTGGTCAAGCTGAGATAAACACAAAAGTCATCGTTAAAGTATTCACATTGTTCTGTTCACTGACAAAACAAACAAGAAAAGAAACTACGCCCTTGGAGAAAGGAACCTTAATCATCCCTTTACCCTATGTCAAACAGACTAGTTTCACTTCCCTAGGCTGCCTAGAGGGCTGCAGAGGGCCCTGAGATTGAGGACCCTTCTGAGTGAGAAGCAGAAGTCAGATCAATTTTGGTTAGAGCTCATCTCTTCCAAACTCCCATACTTATGTATCTGTGAGTACCATGCATACGTAAGAAGCGTCTTTGTGAGATTTACCAATGTCTTTCGTGGTGTCCAATGTTATATTTAACTCAACTGTCTTTTCCTAATAGGCCAAATAGGTAAATCTTAGTGGTACAATAAGCTTGGGGAAATATTGCTCTAGCATCCCCAAAGTGAAGAAGATGGTGATGAAGTCACCTCCTGTATACAAGCGCAGAGAATACACAAGTGACGGTAATCAGCCTGAGAAGCATTACCAGGAAGAACAGCAAGCAAGACAAGGCAATACTTCACCTCCATGGTCCCTAGGAAGGATAAAAGGCAACTAAGACTTGGAGCTGGTGTTTGGTGATATTCTAACAGTGGTTAGAACCACCATGGTTCACGGTAAATTTAATTTTTATACCCAAATTCAGCTTTCTCTTTGCAGTCTGATGAGTACTATCCGAAGAACAGGCTTATCGGACTGGAGAAGCTTGAGCTCAGTATGTTGTGGTTTCCTACCAACTTCATCTCCACATATGCAGAGGAATATGTAGACGGATGAAGAGTCGGTAGCAGTGCAATGGAAGATATGGGAAGTAAAACATTTGGTTAAAAATCGTATTTGTTATAGTGTTTCTCCACAGGTGCTGCACTAATCAGCTTGTTTTTTATCTTTTGTTTTCTGACAACAGCCACTACAGAGTTCTGTTTTGCTAATAATTAATTTCCTACATTACACCCTAATATTTCATCCTGTATTTTCCTATAAATATAACCAACTTCAATAGTAATATACTCTCCAGGCATTAAATAAAATTTCTGGCTTGGAAACACTGCTTCCAGTGATTGTGCAGGTACGGTAATGGGCACTGGAGATATATCAGGTGATTGTTTCTGGGTTAAAAAATATCCACTTATCTGCGCTTTGGAGGGGCATGCGTCACTCTCAATGGCCCAGACTGCCTTTGATTTTCTGCTATCTTTTATTATCTGCATTTTTACCCAGGCCATGCTGCGTCCTCTCTAATCCTGTGGTTATTTTTAGGTCTTGGTCAAAAAACTGCTTTTGCTAGAGGTTATATATATCACCATTTTGTAATTTTAGTTTTTAAATCTTCTAGATTTTGGGATCAATGTTTTCTTATCTGCTTTACATCTTTAAGCAATTACTGTGTCTGCCCTTTCTGTTTTCCAGAGCATCTCTGAAGTAGACTTAATATTGAGTGTGTCAGTTAAGCTGTATTTTGCGAAGAAGATAAAGTCATTATATTTGGCTATTGTGATTTTTTTAAATTAAAGCACAAAGGAATATAACAAAGTAGTAGATAACTGAGATGTATTTATATTTTCCTAGAGAAATGCAAGATACATAAATTTACTAAAAGTTTCTGGCGGTTTTCTAGATCAAATCTGAAAACCTTATAAATTCTCAGATACAACTCTGCTTACTATAAATAAAATGTAAAATTTAGATTTTATTTTCAAATCATTATTGTTGTAAAAGTCGTTTAAGGGAAAGAAGTAAAACCTATGGCTCCTTGCATTTATTATTCTAGGTGCTTGCTTTTCCTTTTCTCTGGCATACAAACAAGCAATTCTTCCACCACACATTTGACTTCTTTTTACCTTTTTTGTCTTCTACATTGACATGATTCACCTAGTCCTCATTTTGATCTTTGCCATTACTGTGGTAGTTGTGCTAGAGGTTCGTGGTGAATGCAGAGCATGCTAAACTTCTGTGTGTGTTTAACCAGCATTTCTCCACCCACCACTTCTGTCATTAATTGAAGAAGAAAACAGAAGCTAATGGAACCAAAGCTGAAGTGGTACACTGAGTTAATAAAGTTGAGGAAATATGAAGTTTTAGGAGACGAAGGAAGATTCACCCCATGCATTACAGAAATAAATACTATGAATCGAACAGTTTCCCAATAATCCTTTATGTAAATTTTGAAAATATCTAGCATTACCTTAAAAAATACACAGTAATTAAAAATACAAAAAAATGGAAATAGATCAATTTCGCTACAAAAGGAAGAGAATTTGGGGTAGGCAAAGAATTGACTTAAAAAAAGATTTTTGTGGTTATTAGAATTAAGAAATAGTAAAGAAAGAAAAAATAATGTCTCAAAAAGTAACCAAGTTATGACTATAGAATGTAAATAAAACTACATAACCAGGATACATCAGTCAATCTACAGCTATAACTCCAAGCATATAAACATAGATGAAACCATCCATGCTGCTAGCAACTACTTTAACAATTTTTAAAGTGCATGAAGAATACTTTATTTGAGTAAGATATTTTGATAAGCTTATTTAGGAGGGGAAAATCATATTAGGCTAGTTCCCAAGCTTGTATGTAAAAAAGGAAGCAATTCTACAAAATAAAATGGGGGAAGGAAGGAAGAATGCAAATATTGTACCAAAGAGAAAAGAAAACGACTAGTATGACTAAAGAGGTCAAACGTATCCAATGAATATTTGCAAATTATTTGTTAGTGAGTTTAATTTCCTCCATGTTATATACTTTCAGCAAAATTTTATTTGTTCATTAATGCTTCTCATAGGTGATTGTTTCCATAGGAAATTTAAAGCATTGTGTAGAGCAATGTAATTTATAAAGAAAATTAAAATGCCTTGTTAAACTGAAAACTTACAACCTTAGCCAATCCTATGATAGAAATTTTAAAAAGCTATAAATGCGTCTTTCATGTAGGAATGGACAAAACCACTAACCTCAATTATGCCACTTTTATTCATTGAGCCGTAAATTATTGACTTTTTAACTCTTTATAAGGCACTGTTAGGTATAATTCAATAATTGAGTTTACTTAGAAGGGATAGTGGTAATTCCCTATATAATCAAACACTAAAATAATTTAATGGACATTAAGATGTGTAAGGGACAATAAGTAGAAGTAAGCTGGTTCTAAAGAGAACACTGAGGATGCAGGACGGATGCTTGGCTTGCCTGGCAAACCCAGCTCTCCTCACTTCTCACTTGTGTTCTCAGGAAAATACAGAAAATGCAGCAATCTGAGATAGGAGAAACTGTCGTGGACAGCCAGGGGGTTGTCCTCATCCCGCCTAGGACTGGATGCCCTACAGTAGTTCAGCAATCACACTGGCTTCTCAGATATAAAATCCCCAAACGGAATGTTTTCATGGTCCCTCACCTGTGGGGTGACACAGGACATACACAGACAAAATTTTACCCTCCCAGGCAGCTGTTCTGAGCCTCGGCGCGGGAGGGCTTTGTGGGGGAGAGGCACGCTCATCTTGAGTCCCAGGCTTCTGTTGTCCATTGCTGCCTATCTGTAATTAAGCTGCTTCACTTAACGTGTTGTGTTCTCAACAGACTCATGCAAGTGGGAGGTTAACCAGCACAGGGATCCTGCACCACAGAATAAATATCTAAAAAAAAAAAAAGAAGAAAGAAATTAAATGCGAATTTTATCTTAAAAGATAAATGAACTTCTGTTAAGTGGAGAATGGAATCCACATGGTAGGCACGATAGAGCTGGATACAACTGATGAACAGTGTGTCAAGTGGGGAAATCACAGCATACTTGGGAAAGAATAAAGATATTAGATCCGGTGACAACAGAAAATGTGCCCAGATAGGACCAAAAAGCCACACAGAGTCCTATCTGGCAGTCACAGAACTACCCAGGGTCTCTGGGACATTTATGTGAAAATATGGGGGGTGAGTGAGAGGCAGGGACACCCTGAGAATTGGGATGTTATAGTTAGGCGGTGTTAAATGACTCAGAACTTGAAAACCACAAGTCTTCTGGAAGAACCTCCACTGTTAGTAGGGGCGGCTTCTCTGTATTCTGGTGAGCCGGCTTAGCTTTGTTTAAAGACCCAGTAATAACCTGCTCTGAAATAGGTATGTGAGGCTGGTTTTAAAAGTGCTAAATCATAATGGAGTACTACTCTGCCATAAAGAAGGATAAACTTGATTTATCTGTAGGAAAATGGATGCATTCTGAGATCACAACGCTAAATGAAATAAATCAGAAACAGCAGCTTAAAAAGTACATAGTTTCTCTTATATGTGAAACTCAAATTTTAAATAAAGATAGATAATAGGAAATATAGAGAAAGAGATTTTGCAAAAGGGATGGGAACCAAAAGATGTAGGGAGGAGAGGAGGGAGGAAAGCAGAAAGGGATGAAAAACGAATTAAGATATTTTTATGTGCATGTACCAATTCCCCAAGAGGAATATCATCATTATGTACTGCAAACATGTACTAATAAAAAAATAAAAATTGAAAAAAAAAGAAACAAAGGAGCATGGCATTAGCTGGGCCATTCTATACACATTCCCTAGATAATTTCTCCATATAATTTAGCAAAATCTTGCAATTCTTTCTGAGTGAAATTATCTCCTCATCGGACTGTGTACTTACTTTCCGACTGTTGCTCTAACAAATTACCATAGACTTAGTGCTTAAAACAAATTAAATATATTCTTTAAGACTTCTGAAAAGCAGAATTCCTAAAATTTAAGGCTGCATTATTTCTGTAGGCTTTAAGGGAGATCCTCTACTCCTGCGCTCCCTGGCCTTTTCCAACTTCGAGAGGTCTTCTGCATTGCTTGGTTCATGGCTCTGTTATCCAACTTGAAAGCCAGCACTGCAGAATCTTCTAATCTCCTTTTCTGAATCTTATCCTTCCGCTTCTCTCTCACAATGACATTTATGAATATTGAGCACAACCAAATAATCCAGGATAATCTACCAATCTTAAGATTCTTAATTTAATGACATTGGCAAGTTCATGCTTCCATGTACATTCATGTGCCAATGGATGAGGTAATGGATACGGAGAGGGAGCATTATTCAGCCTACCATACCTAGAACATACAGAGATTTGATATCAAGCACAGGTCTAGAGGCAGTGAAAACTGAAAAAAGTGATACATGAAGAGAATTGTCATCTCATTGTAAAGTAGGAACCCGTGTCACCAACAGTGATACAGGGACAGCAATAATTTCCAGAATTATGGATGAGAGCAATGATTTCCTGAATTCTGCTTTACAGTTTCAGAGCCATGACTTTTAAGTCAAAGTTCAATAACATCTGTTTTCCCCAGTTCTTCCAATAATTTTGTAAAATCCTTGTTACCCTCAGTAAATAACTTTGCTGCTTGAAATACGTAGGTTAGCTTTCAATTGTTGCACTGAACCCCAGTTGCTATGATTTGAAACAATAAACATACACTGCTAGTAGAACCTAAGAGTAATATTGTGACAGATCTTAAGTTTGGAATCCCAGCCCCAATGCTTCACAGCTGCACAATCTTGGTAACTTATTTATTTTTTTCTGTTCCCTTTTTTTCTAGTAAAATGAGGGTTATAATATTACCTCACTACCAATGATTGTTTGCTTTCTTATTTAGAGTTAAATTAATTAAAATATTTAATATTCTTAGAAACTATCTGGTGCATACTATTGTTATGCATAGCATTAAACCCCAAAATACAGCAAACATTTTATTTTTGAGCACACATAGAACATTCACAAAAATGTACTGGTATATTTTAAAAGAAAGACAATTTAGCATAAGTAATTTTAACTAGTTAGCTGAAAAAGAAAAAAACAAAAAACACTAATGTATCAGAAGGCTATCAATTGCAGGAACCAACTACCACCTCTGGATTAGGGAAGAAAAAGGGCATTTTAAAATAGAAGCTTAAATGGGAGGCCTCATGGGACACAATCGCATGTCTGTTTGGCCAGAGCAGAGTTTTTGAGGGATGTGTAATGAGGCTGATGCTAAAAGTGTGTTGGGGGGGAACAGATTGGAACACTGCTAGATTTCCCTTGTTGGAAATATTATTTAAAGTGTTGGTGAGAGAATGGTCACGGGAGTAGGAAGCACACAGGAAGCAAACACGAGGCAAACAGGATGGAGCAAGTTCCTTTTCCCTCTTACAGTCTTGAGTCTCTCTCGCTAGGACACAATAACAGACAAGCCAGCAAGGAGCAAGCTTACAGCAGTAATACGATCCGCAGTGTCAGCCCCAGCATCGTAAAGTGATATGGAAGGGTGGACTTGAAGGTGAGCGAGAAAGGCATAGAAGTGCTATGGATTGAACGTGGTCTGAGTGTGGTCCACAAAGGTCCATATGCTGGAAGCTATGGTGGTAATGAGGTGGTGGAACCTTTAAAAGGTGAGACCTAGTGGAAGTCATAGAAGCCACTTGTCAGAAGGGACAATGCTGGCCTTTGGGAATGAATTAGTTCTTGTAAGAGCAGGTTGTTATAAAGCAAGGCCACCCATGCACTTGGCCCCATTGGCCCCTTTCCACTTCTCTGCCACTATGTGATGCAAACATCCTCACTAGGATTCTCGTGCCATGCTCGTGAACCTCCAGATCTGCGAGCTAAATAAACCTCTTTTCTTTATAAAGTACCCAGCCTCAAATGTTTTGTTGTAGTGACACAAAATAGACTAACACAACCAGGAAACTCACCCTTGCATATGCAGCATTTATGTAAAGTTTCATGCAAAAATGTGAAATTCCCTATTTCCACCAAATACAGGATGGCTATCCTTCACGCATGTGAAGGAAGAGGCTGTCCATGTCCCTCAAAATAAGGAGCATCTTCCCTCAGCCATTGCATTCATCTCTGGAAGACAGCTACACTTTCTACTTCTGTGCTATGGATTATTCTTCAAATTCTGTCACAGTTTCAATGGATTATTGTGTTATTTAAAGATAGCTTCACATGGAAAATTTACACACTATTAAAGAGAAGGCAGGGATAGTGCCCGGAGAGAAACTCTAAGGAGAAAGATGAATTGTTCCGTCTTTTACCACTTACAGTGAAACAGTCCTGAAGTTTGTAGGGCTTTTCTGATTTTCTAGGCAATGCACATTATATGTGAATATCTTCTTGGACTTCTTTACTGAGTAAAATTATATCATATTTAATTCACTGTTACTGTATTAACCTATTTGTTACATGTGCTTCATTTAATATTTTAAAAAATGATTTACGATTCAGATTTTTCCTATGTTTTCTATAGCATAAACAGTTCCATTTCCAGTATCTTCAGATTTTGATAACATCTTCATATGTTCTGTCAATATATTCATTTTCACTACTTATTTTTAAATGGTTAAGCTTGTGTTAGAGTCTACATTACTTTTCTTATCTATGTATGCTTTCATTTGTCTGAACACATTTAACTTCATGCTATCACTCACTAACCATAACAATGTATACGTGACCTTTCACCACTTTTTTATAAATGCTGAATTGATTTATTCTAATTGAAATTTAATACATTTTGAAATGCATGGGTATGTTTTTATCTCTTTAGAGTTCCTTATATGTGATTCTTCACCGTCCACTTTTCCATACACATTAAGATTTGATTTTTACAAGGAATATGCCAAGAGGAAAAAGGAGTGAATGTTTATCATTTTATGTTCAGAATGGGAGTACTATTAGAAGGGAGAAATTTACTTAGTTATCTGAGGCCAGAACTTGCTAATCAGATCACAGGATTTTACTCTAAGCCAGGAATAGAACCAAATGATAATAACATACGGGCGATCATTGTCATACAGAAAGGAGCAAGAGAGACTTTCCTTACTGACCTGGGATGAAGGAAGGAGAATGCAACAGGGATTATGGAAGCAGAGGTGAGATACCTGCACCCTGACTTCCTTTCTTCAGGCCAGTACCCATGTATCCGAAGGATGGATGTTAGATGAAAGAGGAAAATGGAATTGCTTTTTGCTTGTACGCTATTTAGAGCCTTGGGAGACCACAGATAAGCTGAACTCTCCCCACCATGAGGTGAATACAATATGGTAGGGAGATGAGCAAAAAGGACTATGGTGCTCTTTTTGATTCCCTGTGACAAAGGCTGATGAAAGGATACGCTTACCCCGTGCTTTAAGAACTACAAAATCTCCTCTTTACCCTCACACCAGTTTAATGAGGAAACTGAAAGGGAAGAAAGTCTTACAGGCAGTTTAATTTTAAATTGAGAGACTATTAATGCACTAGAGATTTTTTTGAATTGAAAGACATTGTTTAAAACCAAAGAAAATGAGCTATTGTTAAAATTCCCCTTCAATACATGTGCCTATTTCTCCTCATGGAGAGTTTTGGAAGAACTACAGAAAATAAAGAATCTCTGAATTCTTTTGGACATCTGTGCAGTGTGAGTGTGTGAATTCAATATCACAATAATTACTCAGTGGTTTAAAAGATCTTGGTGATAATGTCTGTGTGCACATAATTATATATAATCTAACTCTTGCATTTTAGAAACATACTACTCCAACAGCAGAGAAAAGTGGGGATTATACTATTTAAATATTTCTTTAAATTATTTGGTTATGCTGCTACTACATAGTAAGATATTATTATTATTCAAATAAAATTCACTCATTTATTTCATTCATATCATTTATTATACAACTGTGCAATTTTCCATCTTTTATGATATTTTGCTCTTTCCAGTCCAAGGCATACTTACTATGATTTATTTTAAAGAAAAAGTAATAAAAATTGCCTTAAATTTAAAAAAAAAGACCAATATTTACAGAATAGGTGAATGCATTTATAAGTAATTGGTCATAAAAGGATTGTTCTAGTCAGAAAGTTTTGAGGGTTTGTTCTGTTTTTTCCATCATATTATTTTCCATCCAGTGTACAATCTTACACTTTTACCTATGCCTAGGAATTGATTATTTATATTTAAAAGGGAACAACATAATTTTAATACAAATTATCATTTTAATATAACTGCTACCATATAATTAATTTTTTTATTCTAACATAATAATTTGGTGTTAAGGTATTATCATTTTACTTACCTTATACAAGTATTAAAAGCCCTAGACTAGAACTACATTCCATTAAATACCTGTTACAGAACGTTTGTAGAAATGTCTGCTCTACGTGTACAAATTTTTCAGAAAATTGGAAATTTAATATCAAAGTTTTACATAAATCTGTTAACACTGCTCTTAGAAAAAAAATTAAGGTAAATTTATTACCAGGGTACTGAAATAGCTAACAGGAAATCTGGCAATTTAGAATATCTGCTGGTTTGGTGCTGTCCATAGAGTTTTTGTTTCACTGAAGGAATCAAATATTCCATTTTAAAAAATAAAATAAATAGACTGTCTGGGCCACCGAACAATTCATGAATTTTGTACTGCTGGTGTCATCAAATATAAGAATTTACATCTTTATTTTTTAAAGGTTCCTATTTTTTTTTTTTACTAAGAATTTCATCATTTTTCCTTGAGCTCCATTTAATTTCCATATCCTATATTTTCTCTACCTCTTCTTTGCTAAGTATTTTTTAATAAATTTTTATACTACTGTTTGGTTGCTTTAAATTGCTATTCTTAACAAAGTTTTTTTCTTTTCTTTTCTTTTTTCTTTTTTTTTTTTTGAGACAGGGCCTCACTATGTAGTGCAAGCTGGCCTCGAACTCATGGCAATCCTCCTGCCTCAGCCTCCTGAGTGCTAGGATTACATGTGTGCGCCACCACACCTGGGAACCAAGTATTTTTTTAGCATGCACATTATTCACTGGAATAATAGCTTACACATACTGGCATTTATGGGGCAGACAATGTGCATTGTTCTCTCTCTCTCACATGTGTGCACATGTACACTCACACACAATCTCAATTAACCCCACCCAATAAAGGAGCTTGATATTTTTATTTTGTCCTTATAGAGGAAGACACTGAGAAACAAAGGGTTAAAGTACTTAGTCCAAGGTCACACAACTAGCGAATGAAGGAGCCTGGATTTGATTACCTGTAGTTGGACTTCAAAGCATACTTAACTATGTTTTAGTGAAAATCCTATCAGTTTCAAATGATAAAAGTTCATCATAAAATATGACCTAAATTGTTTCATATAACTATAAAATCTAAGAGTGCGTTTCCAAATATTGCTAGATTCAGATACTTAAAAAGAGGGGGTGGCTTCATTTTATTTACTCTCAGGACCTCTGTGTGACTAAAATGATGTCTCCAGTAGCCTAGGCTTGGGGTTGGAGGTCCTCACAGCCAGAGGTCATGAAGGAATGGCAGCATCTTTCTTTCTATCTCTGGAAATAATCCCAAGAAGGATTGTATTATGCTTGTTTGGGCCATAGCCTAAACCTGAATGATGGTGAGTGATTTGAGACCAATGTGTATGACAGTCAGACCCACCTAACTCACAAAGATGTAACAGTACTACTGTAAAAGACAGATCCCATGATCCCCCCAAAGGACGTTAGTCATGCAAAGAAAAGACCATTAAATGTCCATAATGCCTATTAACACATATTGACATTAGACCTTGTGAACTTATCCAAGGCAAAAGCACTACATAAAACTTCACAAAATACTGTGAAGCAAAATCTATCTGCATTATTTCAGCTAACAGAAACAGACTGACGCAACCTATCTATATCCACATTATGTGTAAGTCATCAAAACCATTGATGATAAATTAAATATCCCACTGTACTGCTAGTAAGAGGAATAATGTAAAAATTTACATGCCCAGATCTAAATGTGATAACATGAAATCTAAGCAACATTCTTTAGGATTAAATACATTTAAATGATGAAATTAAACTTTATTCTGATTTACACTTCAGTGTTTGATAATAATTAATCATCTAAATATAATCTAATATCCTATGCATTCTCACCCTTGCTTACCAATTTCCTGAGGGTATAAAACTAAGGAGTGGAAAATCTGTGTTGGATGAATGTCGGTTTTATTCATATCCTGTAGTTGAATAAATGTGATTGTTAGGAAACATGTTTAATGAAATACATGTTTAAAGAAATTACAAAAAATTTGATGCAATAGCATATACTTTATGAACATATTATGTAAAAGGAAAGTGTTATTGGGAAAAGGAATTCACTTTTAAAAATTCCGTTTACTATTACCTGCGGAGGGGGATGGAATTACAGATAGTACGAATCTTGGCCTACACGCTCGATATACATGCATGTCACATTTCTTTATTTTTTAAAGTCCATCTCCAGGCCTCTGTTTGGAAGGACTAGCAAGGAATTAAATCTAAGAAATTTCTGGGATGCATCCCCCCATCAGAGCTGTCTAAAGTCTTAGGGCTGTGCACAGCATCAAGTATCCGGGATGCTCCTGAAATTATGGGTCCATAGTGATTTCTGCTGATACATCTATTACTCCTCTATAAGTGGTATTTTCCAGTCTAATGGATCTCTGCTCCTCATCCATTGGATATTCTGGGTCTTTGCTGAGGTAGAAACCATTACGTTTAGAGTCCAAACTTCCTAGAGGTTGCCACTTAGAGAGATTTGAATCACCAGTGACTGTGGGATTCACAAATCTTGGTCTCCTTCATAGGTATTAGGAAAATCAGCTCACTCTCTGGTCTCAAATGCTTTATTCCTATCTCCCCTCTTTCCTCACCTTGTGAGACAGTAAAAAATGGCCTGATCCATAAACGATTATTTTATAAAAGATGGAAGGATGGTTGTCCTCAAGAGAATTCTACTTCCACTCTGAAAAAAAAAAAAAGTTTGGGAACAAGGAAATGCAAGTAGCTCAGTGCCTGACTTCCAACTTCAAATAGAAAGGAAGGATAAATACTGAAGATAAGCTATTATCTCAAAAAAGTTTCCAGCTTCAATCATCCAAAATTTTATTAGAACTATTTCTAAAATAATACAGCAAGTGTCAAGAAAATCTCACCAACTCTACCCATCTCAAAGTGTGGTTTAAGCAAATAAATCTCAGCTGCACTGAGCTGGAGATAATGCTCAATACGGATGTCAGCGGGATCCCTAAGCGGAAGCTACACGAAGGATGAGGAGACACCATTAGCAAGAAGAGCAGAACAAATACTTAAAAACAGCTAGAGAATGAACTAAAGAAGTCAGGCATAAATACTTTACCTATCCTGAGAAAATAAAAAGCCAACTTGCCTCCCATCTTGAAACCAAGGGGTACTCACAATGTTGGAATTAGAAGTGATAGCTCTAACTCAGGAAACATGTGGTGTGCTCAGTGTGTCCACCAAAGAGCCTCAAGAGATCTGCAAATGGGACTGTATGTGGCCCATTCTGGTGGCGCTTAGTGAATCTTTGCTTAATTCGTGGCTAGGAGCCCAGGTGATCTGTGGAGTCAGTAAACAAAGAGTCACCTTAGACCAGAGCAAATGATCGGAGTTTCCTACATAAAATCGTGTGTGTGCATTGAAGTCATATTCAAATAGAGAAATGTTTATTAAGCACTTTCTGTTCCAGACTTTCTGCTGCAGGTACTCATGTTTAGTTCTCCTAAATCACATAACAATCTATAAGGTATTTCCACAGAAGTTAAGTCCTGAAGGCAGGGAGCATTTCAGAATTCTTCACCCACTCTCTAGCCACTGCAAGGGCTTGATAAAGTTGTTTGAAAAGCAAGAGGTCCATACATCTAAACTTATTGTTTCTCTTAGTTTGGTTCTGCAATCTTCAGACTTCAGTGGCATAAAATATATCACAGAGGAATTTGTACCCAAGACCACTGGTCATCTACTTTATGGGCAAATTAGAGATTTTCAGGAGTCATTTTTATAACACCCAACTTTCAAGTTCTTTTCTAATTTAATCTCTTGTCAAATACAACATTGATATACACTAGCTTTAACCTCATTGTGATTTCAGCTTCCCTTCCTTCTGCTTTGACTTCGGAATACAGCTTCAACTACTGTGTGTGCACACATATTTGAATACTTTGCATGGGAACTCTTGAACGAGAACGGTGTTCTTCACCTCTTTCTTGACAGTGCAAACTCATTCACACCCAATCATATGAAACTGCAGAGGAAAAGCCCTCTGCTTTGTGCTGCTCCTCAAGCACTGTCGTCAGTGCTGCCATCACTGCTGGAAGTGTTAAAACAGTCAGTTTTATCTCTCATCCCAAATTGTTGGTGCTTCTCCTCTGATTGCTATATTTTGATGATGAGAGCTGTTTTTAGATACAAGTAAAATCAAAAATTTCTATTTCTCTTTTAAGAATCAGGACTGGTTTAATTTCAGAGTCCTAAGTTTGCAAGGTGAGTTGTTAAAAGAAATTGCTACTATTTATAACCACTTATCTGCTTGAAACAGGATTTTATTTTTGAACTAATCCAACAAAAAATCCACAGAAATAAATCGGAGACTGAATGCTCTCTAAGACTGTAATTGTCATCTACAATCCCCAATGTCATAAATGTCACTTCCTTTAGGCTAGCCTGTTTAACAAAGTAGCTTTATTTCTGAATGAAATTTTAAGACAGCAATTATTAAAAATTCTAAATTAATTTAAATAAATATAAAATTATTTGTTTTAAGTGGTTTAAAACAAGATGTTTTCCAGCTGTTCCTCAGACAAAGGATTACTATTGAGAACATATAAAGACCTCAAAAAAATCAGGCCTCCCAAATTTAAAGACCCAATCCAAAAAATGGGCATCTGAGATGAATACACACTTCTCAGATGAAGAAATACGAATGGCAAATAAATATACGAAAAAAGGTCCAACATCACCAGTCATTCCAGAGATGCAAATTAAAACAACACTGAGATTCCATCTCACCCCACTAAGAATGGCTATTATCAAGAAATCAACCAATAACTAATGTTGGAGAGGCTGTGGGGAAAAAGGAACCCTTTCCTGGGAGTGTAGACTGGTGCCACCAATGTGGAAATCAGTGTGGAGATTCCTCAAAAAACTAGGATTGGAGGTCCCATTTGATCCAGCTATTCCCCTTCTGGGTATCTTCCCTGAAGAATTAAAAATATCACACCACAGAGATATATGTGCACCCATGTTTATAGCAGAACCATTTGTAATAGCTAAATCTTGGAAACAACCCAAATGCCAATCAACCGGTGAATGGATAAAAAAGATGTGGGATTTGTATATAATGGAGTACTACTCAGCCATAAATAAGGATAAACTGGAGACTTTTATACGTAAATGGATGCAACTCAAGACCATATTCGTAAGTGAAATAAATCAGACACATGTGTAAACACTGTATTGTCTCCCTAGTGTGAGAAACTGAAAGAGTAAATAAGATCCAAAATGTACAATAGATATTGTGAGAGGGGAAGAAACTGTTCAAAAGGAAAGAGAAAATGGGATGGGGAAAAGGAGAAAAGAAGGAAGGGAAAAGCAAAAAAAAAAAAAAATATATATATATATATATATATGATAGTTAAGATAGTTGTGCTGCTAATTTCTCTTGGTTCGTTGAGGGGAAGGGTTTGTACTAATGTTGTTTGGACAATTAAATGCCTATGTCTTGTACTCTGCATAACTAATTTAAGGATGGCAATGCGCAGTGTATTCACTATTGTTACTCTCTTATTATCTTGTTTTGAAATTTTGTTTTATATTTTTCTCTTTAAAAAATTATATATACAGTTATGTGCTTTTTTTTTTTTGTGGGTACTGGGGGTTGACCTCAGGACCTCACGCACCAGCAGGCGCCCGTGCCGCTGAGCGGTATCACCAGGTCTTTTTTCATATGTGGGTTCCGGGAGTCGAACTCGGGCCCTTGCGCTTGCCAGGCAGGCGCTTGCGCCGCTGAGCCATCTCACCAGCCCCAGTTAGTGTTTTAAGTGAGGAGTTTAAAACAAGATGTTTTCCTTTCTTTTTGAAAGTTGTGCTACTGAAAATGGTTTGAAAATCATGGCTGTCATCCTGAAGGTTGATAATTTTTTCTTCAAGAACCAAGTATGACATATTTTAGGCAAAATCAAGGATATTATGTACAGACTTATCCTGCATTTAAAATGCAAAAAATTATTCTCAGTTTATAGAGGGCATACCAGAATAGTTGTTAACATTGATTTGGCCTACAGTTTGCCAACCCCTGCTTTAGCCCAGTACCTCTCTTTTCACAAGTGAAGGGACTCTTAGCAGAGTCAAACTTCCCGTGAATGAGTCAGAGGTATTGCAGCAGCCCAAAGATATGACATGGAGTATGAAGTAAGACTCCTGATGTCTGACATCCCTGGATCATTAATGAATAACCTAAAAGGGGAATAGATACAAACAGCAAAAGACACCAAACCTTAGCTGAAACCAAAACCACACACACACACACACACACACACACACACACACACACAAAACCCTACCACATAGATACTCACTGTATAAAAGAACAATGTATAAAAGAGGGTTTCCTTCTCAAATTCAACTCTACTGAACTCTTTTTGAATGCAAAGCAAAATTTTGTATAACTCATAAATAATACATATTTAATATACCAGAAATTCCAGATGGCTAGGAACTGTGTGTATATTTCAACTTTTTACCTTACCTTAATAACCTACTTGTTTCCAAATTTTAGAAGTTCGATATATGCAACTTAATGAATGAAAGATTAAAAAATGAGTTTATTTTTTTTTTCTTAGAGCTATAATTATATGTCTTGATGTGAAGGCTGGAATATAAGTGATGTGATTAGGGGTTATACAGCAGAAAATGAGGTGGCTTCTGGTAGGAACAAGGTTCCATTTTGGAGTTATTACAATTAGTTTTACTTAGTAAGGCCTTCTAAAAAACTGAGCATAGAGATGGGTACTGCCTAAACACCTTTTAAAATCTCTGGATCATCAAAAATCAAGGGTAAAAGAGTACAACTGTTTATGTTATCTTCATGCAGATTGTACTACTGGATAACTTAATACTAGTAATTTTTTTCTTTCCAGAAGCATTCTAGCCAATGAAGAACAAGAGGAGAATTGGAACATAGCCAGTTGCAATTTCTAATGAATTCATAAATCTAGAAATTAATTTTCAACAGTTATTTTCATCCAAATGGAGAGATAAACATTATATGCTTCCTACTGAAAGAACACTACCATCTATGAAGTACTTTTGTTCAAAAAGAAAAATCAAATCTATACCATCAACTCTCTCAATCTTACTACCACTTTACCAATTCATATGGTATAGAATACAGAGAAGCATGTTAAATGACAACACAGTAATAGAATCTGCAAATTCTCATACTGTAGGAAATACCACAGGCAAATAGCCTAGTTTTTCTTTTTTAATGAAATGTATTACAAGGAAAATAAGAGATGTAGGTAGAACCTATCGCAGACACTTGAGAAATATATAAAACAATACTGATTATATGGAATTGATGATACTAGAAATATGGATAGTTTTTTGATAATAGTAAGCAGTGGTTATTAAATTTTTTATATAGTAATGACATTTTATTTTTAAGACAATATTTTAGATACTTTTACAGTTTGGATTTGGAATGTCCCCCAAAACTCATGTTTCGAAGGCTTGGTTTCCAAGACAGCACTGTTCAGATTCATAAACCGATGGCATTACTGGGAGGTTATGGAATCGCAGGAGATGGGGCCCAGTTGAAAGGAGTGGATCCTTAGGGGAATGTTCTTGGAGTCTATCTTGTCCTGCCACCTCCTCTTTTTTTTCTCTCTGCTCTCTGGCTGCCATGAGTTGAGTACCTTTCCTCCAACATGCCCTTCCACTATCACGTTTTTGCCTAACCATAGGCTTAAAACAATGGAGCTAGTCAACCTGATGGAAACCTCTGAACCTGTGAGCCATAATAAATTTTTGCTCCTTTAAGTCATTATTTAAGGTACTATGTCATAGTGATTAAAAGCTGCCTAACACAGATATAGATAGATATATACCAAATTATTTATGAATAAATAATACCATATTTATGATTTGCTTTTCAATGGTCCAACAGTAGTTAATATAAATAAAACAAGATTGATCATGTGTTGAGAAGTATTTAAACTGAATGATGGGTGGGCCCAAGGAGTCCTAATCCATGTACGTCTGAAATTTTCCATAGTAAAATGTTGTTATAAAAATATCCAAAGGGAATGCCCAAAACCAATACATGGTAAGACGGCAACAATGGTCCCCTCCCAGGAATTCTGAGAATTTAATAGAGAGAGTAACAAGAAAATACCAACAATCACAATAGCTCCAAATAAAAGATTATATCTATGAGATACATTCCTCAATTAAAAAACTATGAATTTGGAAGACATAGTTTTAAAAAATGTTACTTGGGTTATTAAGGATTGCTTAGCCACATGGCTCATTCCCATAGTGATATAAAAGTTCCAAAGTTTGGTTTCAGGAGTGACTTTTACTTCCAAGTTGCGGGTTAGATCAGAGGCTTCTGGAGTCCTGACAGCATCTCTGTCCATCAGTGTGTACGAATGGTCTGTCTCCCAAATATAGGCCCTTTAACTCTTTACCAAAGTACTGTCCCTGGCCTCTGGAGCATATTCTGACTGTGCAAGGAGCTCACCACAGGTGCAGGGGAATTAGTATCCCCAGGAGTAGCCCTTAATCAATGACTGGTAGATGTCATTTTTTTTTCTCTATTGGGATAAATCTGAGGCCATGGCCTATGCTGACTACCAAAATCTATGAGAATTAAACTCTAGTTATCTATGGTGGTAAGTGGCTTCAGAATGCACTCTTTATTGGTGTCTTAGTTACTTCTCTCTTGTTGCTGAGACAAAATACCCAACATTGATAGTTAAAGGGGGACAGATTTATTTAGCTCACAGTTTGTAGAGGTTTCAGTCCATAATTGGTTGACTCCAAGGCAGGGTGTCACATGGCAGAGGGGCAACTGTTCATGGCAGTGCAAGACAGCAAAAGCAACAACCAAGGAGAGGAGCAAGGCTCTTTCCTCCTTTATATTGTTTGCAGGCTATCTGCCCTAGGGGATATCACACCCCCAGTCCCAGCACTAGATAATGAACCAATCACAAGCTCCAGATTCAGCTGCCTCAGGAAAAGCCCACTTCCTATGACTGCATGAGACTTTGGGGGGACATCCAGACACAAACCATAACGATTGGTTACTCTTCTTCCTTCATCTTCCCCTTTCACTTCCCTGCTCGTCTACTAATGTTTCCTGAGATCTCTTTCCAAATAATTACTTACTCCCAAATCCTTGTCTCTGTCTCTGTCTGTCTGTCTGTCTGTCTGTCTCTCTCTATATATATAAATATAATTTGTTGTGGCTTATATCTAGATGTCTCCCCAAAGCCTCATGTGCTTGTAGGTGGGGCTTTTGGGACATAATTGAATTATGGGAGCAGTATAGCTGACTTGCCGTTAGGAGGTGGGGCATGGTCAGTCCCTCCCTGACTCCTCCCTTCTCTCTCTGCTTCCTGGCTGCCATGAGAGAGAGAGCATCTTTTCCTCTACCATGCCTCTCTGCCATGGTGGTTCTTCTTTGGAGCCAGCAGACTGTAGACTGAAACATGAGCTAAAACCAACCCCTCCTCCTTTAATTTGTTGGTGTTTCACTGAGTCCCAGTGATGAGGAAAATAACTAAGATGGATTTTAGTATCAAGAGTGGGGTACTTGTTAGGACTATACTTGACTACGGGATTCAGAAGCCTTTGGAAGTGGTTAATGGGAGGAGTCTGGAAAGGTTTAGACATGCCAGCTGGAGGGGCAGCCACCACAGAATGCTGTAAGCCAAGCTTGATGGGAGATTCTGGTCAGAGGTCAGAAGACCAGAATGCTGTTAAAAAGGCGGATCATGCATGCCAGGATCAGGAAGTTTAAATTGGGACAAAGGACTCCATTAGCAAATGGACTCCAGGGAATGTGTGTTAGGCTCTGGCAGAAAATCTGCCTACATTTACTTATATCCTGAGATTTTTAGGAGACTGGATTAAGGGTGGAGGGTTAGTTAACCTGGCAGACGAAATTTTAAGGCAGCTCAACATTCAGGCTATGGCATGGATACTGTTGGGGTCTGTATTGAGAATCAACACCAAACAGCACAGCTAATTTTACTGATTTTAAAAGTTTTGAGTTTCACCAGCAAAAAAGCTCCTGCAAAGTTGTGGCCTCTAAAATTGGAACAGAGGAGAGCTTGGTTGTGGATAGGATTATAATTAAAAAGAAGCCAAGTACTATCAGTCAGAATAGGAGGGGTGTCTAAAGGGCATCTGAGGAAACAGCAAGACCCTGTCATTTGGCCTGAAAAAGTAAAAGACTGGAGAAAGGCCACCTAGGAAATTGATTCTCTGGGATTTGGTTGATATGCTCAGTCAGCCAACCACTCAGAGGCCTCTGCCGCCATGGTGCAAAATGGCCTGGCTACTTTGCAAGTTGATAGCAGGCCTTGGCACCATTTATGAGGTGGTGGTTTTACAGACATGCTGCATGTAAGTGTTACGAGGTCATGGAGATTTCCACCCAGATTTCAGAAACAGCCATGGCAGCTTGCAGGAGATTTTAGATTTGGACTTTTCAGCAATGCTGAAACTGTTAGGACTTTGGCAACTCCTAGAGATGGACTAAATACATTTTGCCTAAAGAAATCTGTGTGAATTTTTTCAGGGGGCTGGTTGGAATGTTATAGTTTATATCTAGATGTTCCCCCGATGCCTCATGCACTCATAGACAGGGCTTTTGGAGGATGACTGGATTATGGGAGTATTATAGCTGACTTGATGTTTGAAGGTGGGATCTGGTCAGAAGTGGCAGATTACTGTGACGTGGAAGGGCTTATCTCCTTCCCTGACCCCTCCCTACTCCCTCTTTTTCCTGGCTGCCATGAAGTGAGCAGGTTTCCTCCACTATGCCCTTCCACTATCCTGCTTCTTCCCAGAGCCAGGTGACCATGAGAGAGCTGAATCTTGTAAAGTATGAGCCCAAATAAACTCCACTCCTTTAAGTTATGAGCATCAGGTATTGTACATTAGTGACAAGAAAGTGACTAAGACAAAACAACTGAATGAAGATTCTTCTCCTGTTTGGGGCTGGAGAATCCAGACTTTAGGCATGTATTTGTTTTGAGAGACTGGTGAATGTCCATAGAAGGGTATAATGGCTGTCATTTTCATTCTTTTTTTTAATTTAATGTGTTAGGACTTTCAATTATCCCAGTTATCAAGGATGATTTAAACTGTGATTCACAAACTCTAACATGCCTAAGAATCACATCTTGTTATAAATAAGGACTCCTGACCTCCAACCTCAGGGAATCTGGATTATAATTAATAGTTACGCATGATAAAGCATTAGAAATACGTATTTATGTAGGTGTTTCGAGGACCCCCTTGGAGAAACAATGACCTCTGTGTAAGCTGTCCTAGCCAGTGTGTTCTATATGCCTACAAAAAAGGTTTGAGGCGACTCAGATGGCTATACAATATCCCAGAGTCTAAACTCTGTGCTGCTAATATTCAAACGTAAATTTAATTTTAATCTGATTCAGATGGCACTGTTGCTATTCCTGTCTGCTGTTCTGTAAAGGTAGACATGGGAAATTCAGTCTGGAAAAAATAAAAGTGTGGTGTAGATTGAAGGGTGTGGTGAGCAGAAGTCTAGCGGAGGCTTTCGGAATGTCATGCTTCGCTCCTCACTCATTCTTGGGTGTGCCTCAGCCATGTGTCCTTTTGAATCCTGTTGTACCCAGCTGGGAGATGAAAACAGAAAGCACCGCTGAGAGATTACTTAGCTATGAAGTTAACATTTGCTCTTACTCCTCACTTGGAACTTTTATTCTTGACCTTATTCTGCTGAATACAGATATGGAGATAAGGTCATGGGGGCCCAATGAGAGGAAGTACTGTTACTCACCTCCAGATCTGCCCTATATTTTGAATTCTGTGCAATATTTTTGTACCAATTTCCAAATTATGACCATTTGTAAATTCCTCTGGAATTTCATTTATGAGAGTCAATTTACCTTTTTCAATTGGCTTACACTATTTTATTTGGATTTAGCATTCCCTCTATTCCTAGAGCTCTAATTGGCATCAAAAGGCATTTAATTGTGTCTTCAGTTTTATTGGTATGGCAATGTTATCTTCTTTCCTTACTAAATTTTATGACTCGTCAACTGTTAAATTGACTTGAGACTTCTTTCTTTGACACAATAACACAAAATTATTGGAACCTAAAAACAATGCATAATCCTGCAGTTTACTTTTGTAGAAATGAAAAGTTTACCCTCAAGTTTGTTAAAGATACTAATTTTTTTAATCAGATTTTAATTAGATTCAGAAAAATCTGGAATGATTTATATTTGTCTCTGAAGAGTCATTCCTACCATTTCCTTTCAACAACTATACGTTATATGCAAAAACAAAACAAGATAAAAGAAGTAAGTCCAGCTACTACATTTGTAGAAGGCAAAAAATGTGACTTTAAAGCCATGGGACAATAATGTATTTAAAAACACTTCAAAGTTTAACCAGTGCAAATTCAAGGACAGTTATTCTTATGTCATCTTAGACTATGAGGGTAATTTTCCATCTGAAGCAAGTCATGCTACCTCAACTATTCTCCTGGAGAATTTTTATGGTACCTCCAGGAGAAGAAAAAGATAAGTAAGGAATTTGTTTAGACCAGCGTTCTCAAACATTTTGTTCTTGAACCCTCTGTACATTCTTAAAAATTAAGGAGGATTTATGTATTTATGAGAAATCAAAAATTAGAAAAATTAAATATATTTATTAATAGAACAAACTTATTGTATGTTAACATGAGCAAATAAAATATATTATGAAAATAAGTAAAGTTTTCAAAACCAACAAAAATATTGTACAGAGCACAGGCAAAAATCTCTGCCATCCCAGTGATAACAATCTGTTGAAAGCCTTACAACCCACAAGACTATTAAAAGGACTTGTATCGTTATTAGTTTGTTATAGATTTAAATAAACTCCATTCCACATGCAGCAGCTCTAAATGAATCATACCTGCACCTGCCTTATGCAAGACAAAAATCTTAGATAAACTATTCAATCTGTTAAGCCTAGGCGTGTCCCCCGACAATGGGTTGAGGGATGTGACTCCAAAACTCTCCTACATTCTAGGAAAATATTCTTAAGTTTAAAAAGAATGGTGATTATGCAAAAAGAAAGGCCTGTAATCTCTCCCCTTATGTTTATTTTGTAAAGATAGTGTGTCTATGAAAAAAATATAATAGCCACACCCTAATTACACAAACATGTACCTAAAATATATGACACTTTGTATATTAGTATGTTATAGAGTCATATATCACTTTAGAAAGCCACATAATGAATTCTGTAAACATTTTGAAATCTAGTTGCTTGTTATTTAAAAAGTGTGTTTTTAGGCTTAGTAGTCAGAACTAGATATATTGAGTAAAAATAAACTCTATCATTAAGGTTAATTTCATTTGTTTTTACTTTTTTAACTGGGCCCAGTAGAAAAATTTAAATTACGTATGTGGGTAATATATTTCTATGGAATGGTACTGATCCATAGGACATAAGAGGAAAGCCATTGACAGATGGTGAAAATTAAATAAACAAAAGGAATGTGATACGCACATATTAAGTTTTCTAAGATGGAAAATATTGGAGTTTATTAATATTTTCAGAGAGTAGTGAAAGGAAATTAAGAGAAAATATTTTCTAGAATAAATTCACTTTGGTGATTAAGAACACTGAAGATTTTCCAGCTCACTGCCTAATCACAGACTATTACTACTTGAAAAAAAATTCTTCCCTCAGAAATTGGGTCTCTTTTTTGTAAAAGCTTTAATGGATATTTTGCTTATGCCTCAGGACTGTTACTGGGGCCAAAAGGGTATGAAAGAAGAGTTTTAATTTTGATATGTCCCACTTTTCCCTTTCCTAAGTGACAATAGTTTCATTCACTTTTCAGTTGATGCTTTTCTCATTGATCATTTGGACAAGTGGACCTTCTCTTGCTCAAAATAAATATACAGAAAATAAATGTTGAATGCCTACTAATCCTAAACAAATGAGATATTTTCTGTTTATTTATATATTTATTTATGCTACTACTGGGGCTTTAACCCAGAGTCTTGCACATGCTAGGCAAGTGCTCTGACACTGAGCTAGATCTCAGCTCTTTCTTTAAAATTTTTAGTATAGGAGACTCCAAATTTATCACCCACCTTAATATTAATCAATAATATTCAGTCAGTCTTCACACACATCAATTTCTACCTATCACCACCCTTCATTTCATATTATTTGAATCCTAGACATCATACCAATTCATCAGAAAACATTTTCGTATGTACTTCTGAAAATAAGAACTCTCAAAAATCATAGTTTTGATAGCATTACCACATGTAAAAACAGAACTAATAATTTTGTAGCATCAAATATCCAATCAGTGTAAGCATTTAACTACAACATTCTCATGGTGAATACACAAATATAAATTAATATTAGGCTCTAAAACTTAAATAACTTTATAATTTGCCTTATAATTTATTACTTTTTCCTATTTGAGTGTATCAACTTTGTTCATATCATGTGGTGATTTCTGATGAAATAAAAATGTAGCAAAATGATAATCTTATGTCTCTGTTACTATATCCTTAAATAATATAAAAATATTTATAACATAATTTATCCCTTAGAAATAAATGGAATTACCATTATGATTATTAACCACTAGATGCCACAGTTGCTTCACATAAATGAAACCAATTCAGCCTTGATCTGTCAAGAAAAAATGATAACATTGAAAACAGATCAGTAAAACACTGAAGTGTCAGGACCACCCAAAACTTCATTACACCCTCTAAAAGTAGCATAAGTTGAACCGTTTATATAAATAGTTGCCTTTAGCTTTCATAAGTGATCAAATTATGATATCCCCCCCTTTAAACTCATTGTACTGTTTTTCCTGTGATTTTAAAGTTATTACTACCTCTTTCCAATTAGTGACAATGGCAGAGCACTGTGCCGAATCACTCTGCCAACCGCGTCGGAGCTGCTCTCGGGACGGCTGACATCAATGCTATTCTAAAGTCAGGAACACAGCCCGACTCTGACATGACGATCTCCACCCCCAGCATGAATCCACGTGATACCTTATACTGTATTTTAATAGCTTCGAGTCTGAGGAGGTGGGGAATTATTCATGTGTTGCAATTGTCAAATATGCACATGCTTGAATTTACTGAAAGATTCAGGGAGGACGAGGAGCCAGCTTTGGAATTTTCGCTATAAACTATTATATTAGGAGGTTTTTGTTGTTACTGTTTTTCTCAAACTATGCCACCAAATTCTTTCATAGAAATTTTATGAAGTGGCTCACAGGTTTACTTATTGAAACTGTCTTGCTTAGAACCACAATTATACTGAATACTTTTAGCCAGATATATTATAAGTACCTACGTTTATGTTCTCTTTTAATATAGTATATAAGTCTTACTATATTTGGCATGCAACTAGTTTTCCTCTTTTTCGATGATAAAGAGTTTCCATATAAATTTGTCCTTCAGCATACCTCTTATTCAAATAAATGTATTTCCTAAAATTCTCCCTAGAACTTACTACTTTATTATTTTTAATAAAAACAATAGTCCTTGGTAAAGATTTTCCAGGAAATTACCCTAAATGTCATATCTCTTTAAAGTATGAGAAAAACCACTGCGCTGTCTTTGGGAAATGGCAAATAACTATAGGAATCTTAATAAACATAAAATTAAATTCTTATTAAATTTCCCAAAGCTTCTACTTATTGCAAATGAGGAAGAGGTGCAGAACTGGGTGGAGAAAAGAAAATGATGTTTATTTTTTCTTCTGTTTCAAAGAGATGGGGTCACTTCAATAATGTTTTAAGTGCTTTTCCTGATTCTACCCTTATCTGTTCAGGTTGCTTCTCCCCCACAGGCCTTACAGTGCTCCTATAAAATGCAACTAACTTGGTCCTATAATTGTAAAGTATAAATAAAGTCCACATCCCCGTTCTGCATGATACATTTAGTATCACCCAAAGTAAATGTTAAAGTCTTTAAAAATGTTTGCCAGGTTCTAAATGCACACTATCTAATATGGTAGCCATTAGCCGCACCCTCTACTGAATATCTGAAATGTAACGTGAACTAAGATTTGCTCTAAGAGTATTTCAATTCACAATGGCTTTACAAAATTAATGCCAATGTAAAGAACATAAACTATCTTACCAATAATTTTATATTGATACCATGTTGGAATTACATTTTGGATATATTAATTTGAATAAAAAGTATTAAAATTACTTCCACCTGTTAGTTTTTAAATATGGCTACTAAAGTTGTAAATTGTAATTCATAATTTTCATTTGTAATTCCAGATAGTTCTATTGTACACCACTGGCCTAACTTGTTAGCAGGTTACCAATTCCCTCCCATTTCCAAACTACGATGGCATCTATTGTCTCTCAACACGCTGCGTGTGTCTCAAAGACAGATGGGCCCTCCCTCTTCTGAAAAGTCTCCCTTCAGATAACCTCATGGTTTGTTTCCTCACTCTTTTCAATTCTCTGCTAAAATTATCAAAAAGATGTTCTCTGACAGATCAATGTTGAACTGTCTCATTCAACACATGCATACTTCCAACTACCCCCTCTAGTTTTTGAAAACACTTAACATAAAACAGATTATATATTATTTCTTTATTTACACAAATACATTCCACACACATTCAAATGTAGGTGTGTGTACTCTACCCTTACTAGAGTATAAGCCCCTTGAAGTTGTGGTCTGCACTGTTTATTTGTATTTCTTGAAAATAGTACCTGGTTGATAGTAGAGACTAAATAAATATTTGTCAAGTAACTCAAAGAATGAAATATAAAAATAAGATGATATCAAACGTTTTTGAGCATGAAGGAAAGTATTTGAGAATGAGAACTAACATTCCCTAGGTCTACAATAAACTAGACTCTGTGCTAAGCACTTACATTTAATACTTTAATACACCCGTGCAGAAATGTATTTACAGATAAGAAATCTAAAGCTCAGAGAATTTAAAGAACTTTTCCAAGGTCACTTAGCTAGTAGTGAATATCACTTCTATACTTTTTATTTCACATCTTCCTAGATTCCCAGACTAAAATACATGCTCTTGGGCCGGTGAGATGGCTCAGTGGCATAAGTGCCTGCCCGGCAAGTGCGAGGTCCTGAGTTCAACTCCTGGAACCCACATAAAGGAAAAAAAGGGCCGGTGATATCGCTCAGTGGCATTAGCGCTTGTGGGCAAGCACGAGGTCCTGAGGTCAACTCCCGGTACCCACATAAAAAATAAATAAATAAATAAATAAATAAAATAAAATAAAATACATGCTCTTGTAAGTTCTCTCAGAGTACTCGAGTTTTCCCTTCATATCATTATCAGCACTGTAATCCATTTTATAATGTGGTCGTCTGCAGTCTCCTGTGCTGCGATATAAGCGTCACAGTGGTAGGCAGTAAACACCTTGTTGACATCTCTATGTGCAAAGCCACCACCCTTGTCTAACGTTTAATCTGTAATCTGTACTTCACAAATACATTAACCAATGAGATTAACTTTCTCCTCAAATACTCTAAACAGTTCCAGAGTGGAGTATCTGTGCCCAGTGAGAATTAACGATTTTATAGATCAGTGGCATGAATGCACCCATTAGAATGAAGGCCAGATGGCTACTGCAGCGCGGAGTACGCTGGTGTGTGGGTGAACTATTTGTTCTTCACCACTGACCACATAGAGTAAAAATCCTCTGGAAATGTGCTGCTCAACATGGCAGCACCTAACCACATGGGGCTATTTAAGTAAAAATAAGTGAAGACTGAAAATCCATTTCTTCAATCACACTTGCCACATTTCAGGAGCTAAATAACTGTATGTGGCTAGTGGCTCCCTTATTAGACAGTGATAAAGACTATTTCTGTTACAGATGCTCTATTGGATGACACTGTCCTAGAAGACTTAAAACGTTCTGGGAAAGACATACTTTTAAATCACAGAGGCCTTTTTGCTTGACTGATTTTGCATTCTAACTAAAATCCAACTTCGAGAAAGAGTCCAATAATGTGTATTCCCATGTGTGTCTGGGCAAGACCTAGACATGGAAAAGGAGTTTCATTGTCCAGCAGATGAAGCGTTTAGCGAGACACGTTAATGCACACCCAGTGACTGGTGTGGAAAGAACCACTCCTCCCAGGGCTCCAGGCTGTCCCACTGTTCCAGCGACGCTGCCAGTACCTTGCTGGATCCAGCTGTGATGTCCAATGCCATTCAATACCATCTTTTTGAGTTTGATGAAGAAAGCAGAAGACTGAAATGTGAACAGGAGGAAAAGGCTCGGGATACCAGTTGCGCCCCAGACCATACTTAGATGTACAACCTTTAAATGAAATTTTTAAAAGTTCCCTTCTTCCAAATGCCACACTTGAGTTGATTTTTTTCACAGAGCAACTAACTCAAAATTATTCTGTCCAATACAATTTAACTTTTTTGATATTCTGTTGCTGAAAAATTCCTTCCCTCATTTGAAATGTAAAATGTCTAGTGCCACTGCCTTAGAGTACACTTCATAGACAAGAATAAGAAGTATCTTTGCTTTCTTTTTTGATTAAAGTCATTTGGGTAAGAGCTCCCTCAGTTTGGGTCGTTATGGTATTTGCTCACAGTTACCCACCATCCTGCAAGCACACTGAGCTATTCAAGACTGAAAATAGATGGTGTTCTTACCTCTGGGCGCAGACCACCAGGAGGGGAGCTGAGGGGCCCGTCCGCAGCCCCACATTTCCCAACTCCACAGGTGAGGAACACCGGGTTTTTACGTACTTTGAGGACAAAGCTTCCCTTCACATCAACCCTAGCCTTTCAGAAAGGCATTTCCGACCTCTCGCGGATTTCGTTAAGAGACACCGAGCTACACCGGGGAGGGAGGATGAAAGGCACAGGCAGCAACAGGGGAATGAGGCTGGGGCAGACGGTTGATTTTCTGAAGTGAGCGGGACAACGTGTAGAGCGAGAAAGCGCCGAGTGGCAGCGGTGAGATTAACGCGAAAGGGAAGAAAACCGCGAAAGTGGCCCACGGGACGACCTGGGCGGGGACAGGGTGGGGAAGGGTCACGCCGGGACGAGACGGGCTGCGGGCTGCGGAAGGGGAGTCCCGAGCTCGGCGACCGCGCTTGCGGGGTCTCGGGCCGACCTCTGCGGATGGGGACGGCGGCGGGGCCGCGGGCGCGCAGGGGCGGCAGGGGACGGGGCGGGAACCGGGACGGGACGGGGCGGGACTGGGACGGAGTCGGAGCCGGGGAGGAGGGACGGGGGCGGCCCTGGAAGCCGGAGGCGGCCCGGCCGGCATTGTTTCCTTCCGGAGAGAGACCGGCTCCGCATCGCGCGCGGACGGGGCGCCCCGCGCTCCCCGGGCCGCGGGCCGCGGCGCGCGCGGCTCCTCCCTCGGGCCGCTCGGGAGCGGGGGCGGGAGCGGGAGGCGGGAGCGAGGGCGGGGGCGCGGGGGCGGGGCCAGGCGCGCCTGTGACAGGGTGGCAGCCGAGGCGCGGACGCGCCGCCGCCGCCGCTCCTCCTCCTCGTCCTGCAGCTCCTCTCGCCGCCGCCGCCGCCGCCAGCGCCGCTGCTGGGAGAAGTTTCTCTCCCGACCCTCGCGCGGAGCCCCGGCCCGGAGCGCCGCGGGGAGCTCGGCGGCAGCCGCACCGAGCGGGCGAGGCGAGGCGCGGCGAGCGCTCCGACCCCGAGCCGGCGTCGGCGCCCGAGCGGTGGCTGCGGCCGGGGCCGGGGGCGCGGGGCGGAGGAGGAGACCTGAGCGGCGGGGTGAGCCGGGACCCGCGGCGGCGCCGAGGCCGCCCGGCGAGTTCCGCGCCCCGCGCAGCTGCGATGGCCGTGCGCTCGCGCCGCCCGTGGATGAGCGTGGCGCTGGGGCTGGTGCTGGGCTTCACTGCCGCGTCCTGGCTCATCGCCCCCCGGGTGGCCGAGCTGAGCGAGAGGAAGAGACGCGGCTCCAGCCTGTGCTCCTACTACGGCCGCTCCGCCGCTGGCCCCGGCGCGCAGCAGCCGCTCCCCCAGCCCCAGTCCCGGCCGCGGCAGGAGCAGTCGCCGTCCCCCGCGCGCCAGGAGCTCCAGGGGCAGCAGCTGCCCAAGGCGGCTCCGGGACTTAGCAGTTTTCGGAGCAGTCCCTGGCAACAGCCACCTCCGCTGCAGCAGCGGCGGCGGGGACGGGAGCCCGAGGGTGTGACTGGGCTTCCGGGCGCCCCAGCGGCCGAAGGCGAACCTGAGGAGGAGGACGGGGGCGCGGCTGGCCAGCGGAGAGGCGGACGGCCCGGGAGTAGCCACAACGGCAGCGGGGACGGGGGCGCCACCGCCGCGAGCGCCAGACCCCGGGACTTCCTGTACGTGGGGGTGATGACCGCGCAGAAGTACCTGGGCAGCCGCGCGCTGGCGGCGCAGCGGACCTGGGCGCGCTTCATCCCTGGCCGCGTGGAATTCTTTTCCAGTCAGCAGCCCCCCAACGCCGGGCTCGCCCAGCCCCCGCCGCCCCTGCCTGTCATCGCGCTGCCGGGGGTGGATGACTCCTACCCTCCCCAGAAAAAGTCCTTCATGATGATCAAGTATATGCACGACCATTACCTGGACAAGTACGAGTGGTTCATGCGCGCCGACGACGATGTCTACATCAAAGGTGACCTCCCACAGCCGGCTTCCCCACCTGCCCACCTCCCCTCTCCTTTTTCCGCAACCAGCCTCAGCCCCTGCGCAGCCCCTCCGCGGCTTCTCTGCCCGCACGTGCTCCGCGCTCCCGCGGCCCCTGGAAGCCGACCCCACCCCTCGCATGCGCCCACCGTTGCTCGCCAGCCCGCGTCTGCTCCTGCAGTCTGGAGCCTCCTCGTACCTGCCCAGCTTTATTCGCCTTGCTCACTCTGCTCTCCTTTCCGCCCAGAGCGTGTCCCCGCTCTTTACCCTGTGGGGTAGGTGAGGAAAGGGGTCTTAGCGCTAAAACAAAAGCCATTCCCATTCTTCCCTCCTCTGAAAGCCCCCGGTAGTGACAGTTTCTCAAATTGGTCCAGAGGGGCGTGTCCTCGGTGGAGGGAAAGGGGAGCAGGATGCTGGCTAGAGCCAGTCTGGAGATAACGGTGTTCCGGCTTTATTCCTCTGGTCTTTTGTTTCAGCGGATCTACCACCGTTTCGAAACTATTGAGACTGAGGAGTCATTTTCTCTGTCCCAGACCCTTCCCGGTCCATGGCCTTTCCTATTGCCTAACTTGTCACACACGGAGTCCTTGAGCATCCCCAGCCGCTCCAGAGCGCTGCTCCTCCCAGCCACCACGGTGCAGCATCGAGCCGTCCTCCGGCCCTGCCACACCTCAGTAAAGCCCTGAGGGGATGCGTGCATTGTTAGGTGGGAGAAAAGGGATGAGCCCCTTCGAATTATCTAGATGCTGGGAGCTCCAGGCTGTACGAGTACACACTAGTACAGATCCTTTCCGGTGTATCTTGGTGGCTCTGGCAGCGACAAGCAGAGGCGGGGAGTCCTTCCCAGAACCACAGGCAGCCACAGCTCGAGAAAACTTTGTCAGTTTTAAAGGAGGCGCGGCCCTTTACCCAGAGGATGGGCAGCTCTGGCAAGAGAATTTCTAAACTCAGTGGATAGACTAAGAGAAAAGAGTAAATATTTCCAGTCCAGACAGTTGCCGAGATGGGGAGGGATGCAAAAAACAAACACGGTTGTACAAAAGAGAGGTTTCTCTGTGCTTTTCACATTTCCTAGCTTCTTGGTCAAAGGGGTGCAGTTCTTCCCTAGTTTATGCCTCTCTACTTGTAGCCTCGGCTTTCTCCTGATCCAGGTGGTATCTTTCTCCTAGTGCGAGGAGAAACAGACAACTCAATGGGCCCGTTTTAGCACACGTTGCTAATAGAGTGTTAATAAATAGAGATTTCTTCTGTTTGTGTTCGGAGGAGGAAAATCATTGTCCTTTTTGGGATAGGAAATATTGATAACTGGACACAAAAATAAAGAATGCTATTTTATGATTGCATTTCTGAAACATGTTAGGGTTAATTCAGAGAAAAATGATTCTTTCAAAAGTGTCATGTCAGTTAATTTTACTTTCTTTTTCATGCTTGTGGTAGTTACACTAAGAATAAACCCCTTGTCTTATATATCTCATTAAAATCAGAAAGGTTTCCTGGCAGAAGTGCCACACTTTGCAGGGAATTTCTAGAATGCATTAGCAACACCTGCTCAGGTCGTGTGTTTTTATGATTTGGACGATTGTCCTTCAGAACTTTGAAATGCCATATTCTTCCCATTTCTATTAAGAACGAAATACATTTTGCATTAAGAACCCAATAATACGCAGCAAAACTCACTGAGATCCAGGGGCGAGGCATGGGGTCGAGATAATGACTACAGATGCTTTGCTCATCAGAAATGATGGGCAAGATGCTTACTGGGAATGTGAAGGAGATGTATCACTTTGTAAAACACAAATGCTTGGGCTGGTGAGATGGCTCAGTGACACGGGCACCTGCTGGTGCGCGAGGTCCTGAGGTTGACCCCGGTACTCACAAAAAAAAAAAAAAAAAAAACCACAAATGCTTTTGAGGTGTTTTAGCTACAAAATTTTATTTTAAAGTTATTTTCCCTGATGAACTTACTAACTATAAGTGGCGCCAGTCACACTATTTCATTTCTAACAAATCTTTATTTTTTCTGAAATGATACCTCCCCGAGTTAAATTTCAAGATAAATTTCATTGACATTCCTCAAAAGTGTATGGGTCACATATGATTTAAGTTTGGTTGATGACAAAACATTTAAGTGAATCAGTTATCAGGAAAAAATTGATTACTAAATATCAACATCTGCCAAAACCATAGTAAATATCAATATTTAATACCATTTTATACTTTTGGAATTTTTTTATTGCAAATGTGAAAAACCTGTCTTTTTACCCTTATCATTATTTCATCTTTTACTGAAAAACATGATTGTTAGATTTGCTACAGTTTATGGTGACCTTGACCAAAAGTGGATAAAATTTTATTAAGATTTAATTAACAACTATAAATTAATGCTCTTAACATAATAGAATATTATGAGAAGTTTCTCTTCTTTTCAGTTGTATAAAATGTATGATGAGTTTAATGACACCGTTTGAAGTTCTATCTTCTACCTTGTACATTTTCAATAATTATGAAATAAAAGTAGTGATGATTGCCTTTCTCTTTGTAGGTGATAAATTAGAAGAGTTTCTTAGATCCCTGAATAGCAGCAAGCCTCTGTACCTGGGACAGACTGGCTTGGGGAACATCGAAGAACTTGGGAAGCTAGGACTGGAGCCTGGGGAGAACTTCTGTATGGGGGGACCTGGCATGATCTTCAGTCGAGAAGTTCTCAGAAGAATGGTGCCGCATATTGGCGAATGCCTCAGAGAAATGTACACAACTCACGAGGATGTGGAAGTAGGAAGATGTGTTCGCCGTTTTGGTGGGACTCAGTGCGTCTGGTCGTATGAGGTAAGCCTTGAGCTGTGATGGAAATGTTCAGATTTTACAGGTGCATGCCATTTCATTGTCTGGGGCAGGGATTTTGTTTATTCTGTCTGTATCTTTGCTTGAAAGTGATAGTAGTAGCTTTTTATGGGCACATGAGTGATGGTGGGAGATTCCTGTCTTATTAGAGCTAAATCCTGTCTAAGGCTCTGGTGTTAGCATGACCTTTAACTTCGAGCGGCAGCCCAGATAGGTGGTCACATCTCTGCAGCATACTACTTCCTTGATTTGCTTTGTTGGTGTGCTTTTTTTTTTTTTCTTAACGTCTGTGTCCATGTTCTGCCTGTAACAAGAGGATTAACTTTATTTTCTCTAACTGTAGCTTTTATCATTTAGTACTACTGTGCCACCACTTTTTTTTTTCTTTTTTTTTTTGGTTATATAGATGACTACATCTGTAGTTTTCAAATGGCTCAAACATGAAGTTTCACTGGAGATTTTCAAGGGGGAAGTTTAACATATTTTTAAAAGCATAGGAAACTTAACTAAGGATGTATCAATTACAGGTTTATTCACAACATCTTAAGGACACTACTTGATAATTTGTTGGACCTCTAAAATTTGTTGCACGTTTAAAATACATATGGAAAAGTGTTCTGAAAGTGTTACTTAATCATTTAGTATTTTAACTGGTTCCCCAAACTTTGTTTATGCCCATCTTTTGCCATTTTCTGAACACCAAACATTCTTTAAAGTATATGAGTTATAAATTGTTATGATATTGCAGTAATTAGTTTTATGAGGTATTTGGGATTTTTCTCTTCCTTTGGAAATTGGTTTTGAAATGAAATAGAATTTAGTTAAAATATTTGATTTCCAAATAGATGAGCTTAGTAAAAATTGATTTAACATTTAAATTGTGTATTGTAGTTTTAGTATAGTTGGTTTTCAGTGGTTTGGAGTTCTAATATTATGTTAGCTACTCACTGCATACCTTCGTAAATTATACTTTAATTAATTTGCCTACTTTTTCAAATATTTCATGTCACTTATACAGATGAATTGTTTTCTGAAAATATGTTCCCTGTGAGGTCACTATACCTCAAAGCCACACAATTCCATTCATTTTTCTGTAGAAGTATAAAGTCGCTTTAATTAATCATGCTTTCTTTTATAGGCTTTACACTGCAGGGAAGTATTTTCTATACTTATTACAGAATGTGAAAATTATTGATAACTAGTTATTTGGAATATATATTGTGCAAATTAAAATGATTACGTATTTAATTCCTTTTGACAAAATAATAAATTTTTTTACAAGACTATTCTACAAGTATGCTTTAGAATAAAAATTGACAAAAACATTATAATTTAAAGGTAGATAAGTTAGAATAAGCTAAATATTTAAGCTAAATATTTGCTCTAATATAAAACAATCTGAAATACAAAATAAATATTTAATGTAGAAAACACATTCAACATGTTTGTTTACACAAAAATATTTACTCTGAATGGATGCTAAAAAACTAATTTGTAACTGATAATAAGCATTATTATCATAATGTATTGTCTTAACATCATTTATAAAGTTTTTAACAAACAATATGTTTAAATGTCCCTCCATTTAAACAAGTTTTCACTGATTCTGCTATGAAGCTCAGGCATTCATCTATAAGTCTATATATTTATGCTCCAAGATAGTAAAATATTTTCAAGTGAGCATCCAGTTCCAATATTGATTTATAATATAGGTTAGAGTGCTTACCTAGCATGGTGAGGCCAAGGTTCCAATCCCACGTACAATAAATTAAAATAAAATAATCAAGAATATAAATATTTGTTCTATTTTAAGGGAAGAGAAGTTATTGTAGATGTGTACCCTTTCTGTTAGAATAATTGGGTTTTTAGATCTTTATATGAACTGAATTTGAAAAAAAGAAAGAAGAGATTAAGTTTTAATGGAGTGTAACTTAGTGAACGCAATATTTTCAGAAACTTTTTAGAAATGTTTAGATTTAGATTGACACTTGCTCATCACTGGCTTCAGAATCATAGTAAAACAAATTTCAACAGTGTTTTTAGAAAATATCTTACAAAGGAGGACTATCGTAGAATGTTGACTCGATGTCTTGCTAAGCTATTATATAGAATTTCCATCGTCTAGGAGTGTGCGTCTTCAAAGATCATTTAAGCATTATTTATTTTAAAAGAAGCATTGATTTGATCCTAATACAAAGTTTCAAAATCTTACCTAAAGAAATGGTAGCAAATTTCATTACTAAAAGATATATTAAAGTAATTGTTAATAAAATTACTAAAGTTAAATGTACATAGAAATTACATCTAGGTTTTTAAATACTAGAGTGTCTGAAACATTTGAGTAGGTAAACTGGACATGACCAGCTTGGGTCAGTTGGGTAAACTAGGATGTGACCTGCACAAAATTTCTATCAACTTCTAGTTTGGATTTTAGGTTAGCTGAAATGGTATCCATATATGTTATGGTTCACATTGTATAGAAAGACCAATCTGTTCCACTTTGGGCTGGGATCTTCCGCATAGGTGAAATTTCACATTTGGCCATAGAAAAAGCTATGATATTAATAATTTGTTGTATTTTCATATTTCTTTGAAAAAAACCATCTGTGATAGAATTTTCTTAAAATTTTAAATTTCCTTTATCTATATCTTTCATAGATGGCATGATTCTGCTTGCCTTTTCCTTCAAATAGAAGTCGTTTGAGAGCCCTGTAGCAGAAGTACATCCTTGATTTTTGAGTTTAAATAGATGAAACATTCATCATAGAATATTTGTTACCTTTTACAGGTTGTGAATAGGCTTACAGACCTTATAGCGAGAGAACTGTACAAATTATTAAAATATAGAGATTGTGTCATTTTCCTTGAAGATAAGTTACACTTTTATAAAACCTAGGAATCTTTTAGTTACTTTACTGCTAAATTGAAGTCTACTTTGTCTGTGTTTTGTATATCACTGAGAATATATTGTGAAAAAGGGAGAGAGAAAGACAGACAAGCAAGTGAAGAGGGACTTGGGGATTTGAGCCACTATTTTATCACTTATTAGCTTCATTTTCTTTTTTTTTTTTTTGTGGGTACCGGGGGTCAAACTCAGGACCTTGTGCGCCAGCACGTGCCCATGCCGCTGAGCAGTATCACTGGCCCTTTTTTCGTATGTGGGTACTGGGAGTCGAACTCAGGACCTCGTGCTTGCCAGGCAGTGCTTATGCCGCTGAGCTATCTCACCGGCCTTCATTGTCTTTTGCAAGTTACTTGTTAAGCATTGTTTCTGTCATCTGAAAGCTGATATTGTAACAGTGTCTACCTCATAAATTTCAGAAAAGATTAAACGAAATGGTGAAATAACCCATGCAATGTCTTTAATACAGTATTTAGTATAAAGTAAATTGTTCATAGATACTAATTATTAAATAATAATTAGTATAATAATTGTCCTAATGCTATGGAGATTATATACTAGTATATAACTTAGATTCATAGATTTTACTTAGTTATTGGTGATGGTAATTCACCTGTATCAAAAGAGTCAAACTAAAAATAAATTTTCAGTTAGTGATTCAAGTTTGTTTACTTTTGGCAAAGAATAAGAAACTGGTATGTTGGAGCATTTTAGAAATATGAGGAACACAACACTGGTAAAACTTACTATGAAACGTGCATGTCTGTTTTTAAAAATGCATTACAAATATTTTCTTCAATTTGTGCATGTTATATTAAGTAACTGGCTCTTAAGGAAACTGTGTGAAAAATTGTATTTAATAAGTCATTATTTAATATGCATTAGAGAATCCCAAATATGTCAGAGTATATCTACATAAAGAAAAAATATTACTATATAGATTTCTAGATACACTGCCAGAACAGTGGCCCCCTCTTGAGTTTTTCTTAAATCCTTGGCAGGAAAGGATGTCTGTAGCATTGCACACTATAGTCAGCTCAAAAGAATACCCAGAAATTTGTCTTCTATGGCAATTAGAACCTCTGGGTGTTCCTCAGGGCTTCGAGACACCAATGCTTAACTTCAGGCCATCAGGACAATAACGTCCTGCCCATCTGTGCAAATACATCTCGCCTGTTGGCCTCTTGCTCTGTTTCTCTGACTTCTCCTCTGACTTTTTCCTCTTTTCCTTTGCCTTTAATGACCTGGAATGAATTACGCACACATTTTGGTATGTACTTCATCAGGTTCTCGGTAATTAATGTGTTCACGACAGGCCCGTCCTCATACCCTGACATCACAGTCTGTTGGAGCCCGACCACGCTGGGGCCCCGAATGGCCTGGCCTCTTCTGAAGAAAACCCGACGCGCCTCAGAGAGACCGGATGTCTCTGTGCCTGGGAGCACTGGAGAATCTGAATGAAGATTCTCAGTTTCCCACCTGGAACTGAGGCAGCCAGTTTTTAAGGCCACATGGGAGATGTTAAAAATCCACAGACTGCCCAGGTTGCTGTTATTATACCCAAATATACTTCAGATTCTATACAGGAAGATTACTAACTGCATATTCATGAGAAAAAAATCATTGCATTCTAGTTGTTCTCTGAGTGGTAGGATTTATTCTTATCTCTTATTGGCTAAGATCACATTTTTGGTTGACATCTACCTTAGTTACTGTTTTTCTAGACCTGCAGTCTGGCAGCTCGGGAGCTGCATACGGTTATCAGACCCTGTTTGGCACACGGTGATTTAACTTTTTTTGTTTTTGCTTTTTGATTGTTTAGCAGAGACAAGCAGTTTTCAGTTTCCTTCATATCCTATTGTACATCAGATTTTCCTTGCATATTTATTTTAACTGTCTAGCTCAGGCAGACACAAAAGTTTTGACTTCTTTTTTTTTGAGCCAGATAATCCTCATGTTTCAAATTTCATGAATATTTCCTCTGTAAAATGAAGTGATTTTCCAGTGAGAATGAAATGTATATTTTAAATATCTTAACTTACAGAAGAATTAATATTTTTCAAATTTGGTGTTTAAATTTGTGTATCATAAAGTATAGTTATATTTTATTGCAAATATGTTTTTAGCAAAGAACAAGTCATTTCCCACTATTCAGAAGGTTTGTATGTTCATGTCTAATTTGCATATTAGCAGAATTGAGAGTTTTATTTTTATCAAGATCACTTATATTCAAGCATTAAAATAATGTTAATTCCAGTGGTTTCTCTCCCTGTGAGTTGTGTATTTCATCTGTCAGAGAAACATTTTGAGACAAGTGTGTATTTTCCATTTTTGTGTTTGTAGTAAAATGGACCCAAACAATATATATTTATTTATTTCATTCAACTAAATGTTATTTAAAAAAACCAGAGCTCTCTGTTGGTAAAAATTTTTCTGTGGTTTTACAAAACCATTTCCTGTGACTAAACAGATTTTTATTCTACTCCTTAAAGAGTTAACCTCACATCATTGTGTCCTGTTTCAGCCTTGACCCACTGAAAGTTGTATCCATTCCAGTAAATTCCATTTTCACAAAAGGATATGTACTGAGAGTGTTTCCCTGGTCTTGTAAATAATAACACAGACCTGTGCCTTAAGTAATTAGACTGTACATAAGTTCTTTAAATATATCTGTTACGGTTAAAATATCTATATCATTTTTATAGGGCTGTTGCACATCCTTCTTAGCTTCTTCCTGTTCTTTGTGAACTTTCCTCTTTTCTAATTGCTATTATGAATGTGGTTTATGCCCCAAAAGTATATTCATATATGTGGTAAAGTATAAGTCTAAGGCTTTCATTTAAATTTCAGTCCTTCAGAAAATCTTTTCTTGATTTGACGCAGGCACAATTTGATTTTTAACTCCACCAAAAGCAGTAAGCTTCTCACACCTACTCTCTCCACCACCGTCCCACTTGTCAGATGAAATCATCCTGCATTGATTTTATGAAATTTCTTTGCTGCCACACTTTCTGCATTGTACAAAACAAAGTAACGCTAAGCTGATGGAAAAGCACAGTAGAGTTTCTGCATATTTGTAGTGTCAGCTACTTAATTTTTACTGGTAACCGATGCCTTATCACCTGAATTATAACAATCTATGCTTTCCAGGAAGATGATTTCCAACAGTTGTAAAATTATTAAGTTGGAAAAATACTGCCACACAATTTAAAATAAACTCCATGATAACATACACATATTTCTTTAAGAACTGCATATTTTCCCTCTGTATTAGATCACAAATATCCCTGAAAAAAATTTAAAGTAATTAGACATTTTGTTTAACAAACTTCATTAGAATTAGAAAAAAACCAACAACTTGAATCATAAGTCTTTGATATTATTGAGTAATAAGAAGAACCTAAATACACTGAAATATTGAGGGGTTGCCTTTCCTTGCAGTTCTGGTATTCTCTTTATTTACTGTCCTAACCATTAAACAACACTCCAGTTGAGGGTTAACCATATGGAAAGCAGTTCAAGTTATGATATGTATGTACAGTTACTCTGTCTTAGGTGTTGGACAGGTATAGTACATTTAGTACAAGTTTTTACATTAACTGAATGAAAACATAAAATTTTAAAAACTTAACAGGCACTTTTTTAGAACTAATAGTTGAATGAAATAAGTTTTTTAATTTTTTGAGATTCTAAAATCTTTATTTACCATTTATAATTTTGGAAGCTGTGTCTTTCGTTCTTTATTTATTTATTTTTTTTAATGCGGGTACCAGGAGTCGAACTCAGGACCTCTCACTTGCCAGGCAGGCGCTTATGCCGCTGAGCTATCTCACTGGCCCTCTTTCATTCTTTATAGTCAATCTCATCTAAGCTTTATATTATCCCTTTTACTTTCATTCATTTTTATTATAAAACTATTTATTTAGAGGGTTCTTACATCCTCCAAAGAAGTTGTTTAAATAAATATGTTATTAAAAATAATATGTAATAAAATTAAAACAAAATGTGATGAAATCAGAGGAAAATGAAAACGTACAGGAAAATATGACTAAAGCCATACCAGATACGATTGAACTCTTATTTTCTTAACATTAAACACAATCCTAACATATCAAACCTAATAAACCTGTAGAACAAAAGGGGGTTCTGAGTGGTGTAGCAGATCATGTCCTCAGCACCACATCTGTAGCAAGTAGGAAAATGTGGTTTATTTGGATGTTTCTATGACTTTCCTTAATGTAAGTCAGGGCTACAACACAAAAGGGCAATGCTACAAAAGGGATTCAAGGTGGAGACACATTATCGTCAAGTGAACCACTGTTTGGTACATTGCTTGATTTTATTTTAAAAGTTAGAGTACTCGTCAAAGAATACTCCATGGCTATCATTCAAATATTTTGTTCCTGTTGGCCAGCAAGAACTTTGAACTATGTATATTCATTCTGTAGTGAGAACCGGAAGTGTAGCTAATGTGTTGGTGGGGAAGGGAAGATCTATGGTTGTGCTTTGCTAATCAAGGGGAAGGTAGAGCTAGCAGCGACAAGTGGAGGAATCTTCCAGAACAAGGCCGGGATGGGCATCCCACCGTGGGAGCGCAGGAGAGGCTCAGGAGAATTCCAGACAACTTGCCTCGTGTTTCAAGTGTGGGTACATAGATACTGAATGAACTTTTAGAAATGTCGGTTTGCTTTTATAAACAGTACTTTAGTTTTATGATAAAATTTACATGAACAAATTAAAATATAAATTATCAACATTCTAATTAAGAGTATGCTTTAGTAATGTAATATTTTATTATATAGAAATAAATTATGCGAAGGAAGGATATTTAATGAAATAAATTCAGTGTTCTGCCTTAGAATTCAGTCATCTCACCGCTTACACAGCCAGCCGATTGCATTTACTCAAATACATTTGTGGAGCGGTTTCTATAAGCACTGAACAACACGCAGGCCTCCCTGGTCCTCATGGTGCACAGGGAGGAGGAGTCAGGCTTTTAACCCGTCTCTTGCTTTCAGGTTTGTTGTAGAGTTGGGTTCTCCTTCCAGATACGCTTCTAAATTCTCTTTTTTTTAAATCGTTCTAAACCATGAAAGCTCTAGTTGGGTTTGAAAGTGATCTCAGAACTGAGATAAAATTATCCTTGTTTCACTTTTCCTGGTTCCCTTAGTTCGCTTCTCTTTCTCTTGTTTGTATTACTATCCCTTGAGAAAAATAAAGACATTTTAGTAACTTTAATGCATAGTAATGTATTTTATTCCTGTGGTATGTGAGGAATCAGTAGGATATTATTTTTTAATTAGCTTTGGAGCTAGGCCATCTGGTTTAAGGACTCATTCACTGGCTGTATTGCTTTTTAGACAAGTTATTTAGCCTATCTGTGCTTCAGTTTCCTCATCTACTGCATGGGTTTCATGGTCAGTACTTACTTCATGGACCTGTTGTGAAGATTAAATGAGTCAGTGTGCATGGCAGCATTCAGAGTACTTCCCAGCAGGGTTTAGTATTCTATAACCACTAGCTATTTTTGTAGAAGCAGACTGGCATAAAATATTGCCAGAGTTAAAGAGCTATTGTGAGGAATGACAAGGTCAATAGACTGGAAGCCCTGGAATACCACATGGTGTATAATAAGCCATGCATAGTGTTAACTATTATTAATATTTTTCTAATTTTGATTTTACATTCTTTTCCCTTATAGGAATGGGGAAATGTGGACTGGAAAGGATTTAACTTTTATTTCTTTTTGCCATCTGTGCTTTGCTGTAGGAGGGAAGGTGTTGATTCAGTGAATCTTAATGCTAACTGCACAGCATCATCCCCTGGGGGCCTTTGAAGAAATTCTGATGCTGGACCCAGCCTCTGAGCCATTATATCAAAATCTTTTACAGATGATGCTTGCAGCATGAAAATTGTTTAAAATTTCCTAAGTAACTTTAATGTGACTCTTGGGTTTAGATCACTATATATATTTTAAAATTAGATTTTATATTTATATGCCTATTCAATTTTTAAATTATTTCTTTAAAATTGTTTGTTTTGCATATGAGGAGTTCTAGGAGAGTAATCAACATTTATGCATTTCTGCTATTATCTGTTACGCATCTGTTCTAAAAGGGTAGGCACCACACTTTAAGACAATGAACATAGAATCACCTCTCATGACTTTATGCTTTCTCATATTTCAGATATCATTTTATTTTTTAAAAAGTCAAAGTGGATTTTAAAACATTCTTAGACTTTTTTTTTCTTATTTCAGATATCATTTTATTTTTTAAAACATCAAAGTGGATTTTAAAACATTCTTAGACTTCTTTTCTTATTGAAGATGTAAGGTATTGTAGCTGTTTTTATTATTTTGTGTAATGCATAGTAAAAGTTCTTAGAACACAGGCAGAACGTTTTCATCGATTCGATTGCTCTAATGTTGACTCATTGAATTGGAGTTCTAAAAAGATCAGAGTATTCTGTTCAGTTACTTGCAGAAATTATGCTTTTAAAAATTTTTACATTTATTTTTATTTGTTTATATTTTTATTTTTGAAGTACTTGGAATTGAACCCAGGGCTTTCATACTGAACTACATTCCCAGTTCTTTTTAATTTTTATTTTTTTGAGACAAGATCTCACTGAGTTGCTAAGTTGTCCAGGCTGGACTCAAACTTGTCATTCTCCCGCCTCAGTCTCATGGAGTGCTGGGATTACAGGCATGTGCCACCATGCCCAGCTGGCTTTTTACATTAAAAAAATAAATAAAACTTTCAATTAATAACATTGATTTTATCCAGTCATTGTCGGTAAATATTTCCATAGCTGACTGCTATCCTGGAGGAAATTATAGGATACGCAAAGGGAAGCAATGCCCAATGAGAACTGGAAAACGCAGGGATTCTTTTAAACCTAAAGTAATGTACGGGCATTGCCAGGTAGGTACAGTTGGAAGAACAGTGTGATAGAGAGTAGTATGTTTGATTCAAGCACATCTGCATGGAAGAGAAATGAGAAATAAAAGCCATACATAGAATGCAGTTATGAGAGGACTTGTTACTGTGCTCAAAGGTTTAGATTGTATGCTGTAGATCAGTGATTCTCGGAATCACTTGGGGTGTTGTGATTAGTCTAGAGGAAAACCCATTTACAGAATTGTTAAAGCTCTTTGTAGGTATTTCTAATCAGCAATTAATATAGAAAATCAATTGTTTAGATAATAGGAAGCTTTGAAGAATTTTGATTAGGTGATCACCATGATCAGATTATCTTCTAATGTTTCTAACTTGCAAAGAGGCAACGGAGGCCCTCATGCTTAGGAATACATGATGGCTTTTAACCCACACTCCCAGTGAAGGATGAGTCTTGATAAACAGAGGGGGAAAAAAAGAAGTGAAAAGATGGACTAAAGAGCTAGTAAGGAGAGGAAATTGACAGGCTAATGATAGGTTAGAGGTGTTAGAGTAGAATGGGGAAATTTAAGATGACACCTAGATTTTGGGCTTGGATGATAATATTCCAAGGTAGCTTACATAGAAGAATAAGTTTGGATAATTGGTATGTTTCAGGAGTTGGCAAAGGGTAAGGAGAATTTCTATGTTGGATACATTAAATCTCATTCATTATTCATCTATTCAACAAATAACTTATTGATCATCTAATCCTCCTGGAATTCTTCCAGGTATTGGAGTTTCAGCAGTCAAAAACATAGAAGTCCCTATTTTATTTTCTAGAGTTGGAAAGAAAATAAATAAGGATAGGAAGGTTTAGGAATGCATGGCAGTGGGTGTGCAGTGAAATAGTTTGGTTAGGGTGACTCACTGAGAAGATGATATCGGCGCCATGGAGATATCTGTGGGAGAACATTCCCATACAAGGGACAGTAAGTGGGCAAATCCTAGGGAAATGCAATAGCCAAAACTAGCCAGACGGCACAGGAAACTAAGGGATTGGGAGAGTAGAAAATGTGAGATTGAAAAGGAAAAGGGATGGGAAATGGGGGCAGATGTCGCCTATGGCTTTGTGACTTTTTGTAGGAAGCTTTTAGTAAAAAAATGAAGCCCATGTAGATTGAACAACTTTCTTGGATTAGGCTAGCAGGGCGCTGATTCACTGAGTCTCATCATACTACAAAAATGCATTTCTTCTAAGCAAACTCCACTCATAGTTCAAGCCGTTACTGTTCAAAATTCATGTAAAAGTCACGTCACAGATGGGCTAGTGGTAGCTGCCTCTAGACCCAGCTACTGGAAGGCTGTGTGGGAGGATTGCTTGAGTGAGGGTCCCAAACCAACCTGGGCAACAAATTGAAACCCCCATCTCAAAAAAAATTAAGTAAAATCATGTCACAGCCATAGAATGACAAATTTTAATTTCTTGAAAGTTTGATTTTTAAAAAGGGAGTCATTTAGGGCCGGTGAGATGGCTCAGCGGCTTAAGCGCCTGCCCGGCAAGCACGAGGGCCCGAGTTCGACTCCCAGAACCCACATACGAAAAAGGGGCCAGTGATGTCGCTCAGCGGCACGGGCGCCTGCTGGCGGGCGAGGTCCTGAGGTCGACCCCCCGGTACCCACAAAAAAAAAAAAAAGGAGTCATTTAAAAAATTACTTAAAATATAAATTGTATTTAGTGATTTGAACCAATAATATTATTAAATGGTTCAAAGCCATAAAATTGTATAGTGAAAAAATCTATTTCTGTCCTACATCTGCCTCTAGAGCTCCTCCTTCCACTAAGACTTTTCAAGATATTTCCACAGTTTCTTTTGGATATAAAACAACTTATTTCTATGAGTTAATCTATCAGTACAATGGTATAACAGTACTTGTTAATTGGTTATGGGATGTGTGATGAGTACGAAAACTACCAATATCAACATTGTTTTGGGTGGAAACGGTAGCAAGTCATAAGGCCATCAACACCAACAAATTCTAGCTTGCATGTCCATTACCAAATGAATGAGGAATATTGGGACAAAATTTTTACATAAAAACGTATAGACTACAAAATTTGACAAGTTTCAAAGCAGTCAAGTATCAAAGTATGACTGTACTAGATATCATCCCCACTCTTTTAAAAAATTTTAGTGCCGCCTAGCATTTCAAAATAACTCAATTATTATTTTCAGAGAAGTGCTTTCATTTCTGGGAGAGTAAAAAAGAAAATGGACTGTACAACTTCTTGAATCAATATGTAAATTCCCACCTTTCCCAGACTACTAAATTTTATTCAAAAAATAATTAATCCTTCTTAATATGTCTTTTTCATTTATTCTAGATTTGTCAAGTACATGCTAGAAATGATGCTTTGCTGGGTTTTGGGACAGGTAAATTCTCTGACTTGTGAAACTTACAGTCGTATAGAGGGAAATATAAACAAATAAAAATGATGTATTTTCTGTGAAACTGCTGTTTTGTAGTTAGGAACAGAGTTCTGTTTTATGTCTTAAATTTTAGGTACTTCTACTACAAATACACTTGGAACAAGATAACCTTAGACTAATTACTTAGTCTATAAATTAATCATCCTTCATTTCCTACTAATGTATCTGCTTAAATTAAGATTCATGTGATTCTGCTATGCTTTAAAATTTGGCAGTTCTCATATTTGATCTTCATGTTGTCTTGGTTTTCTTTTTAAGTTAATAATCTTACAGATTTTTAAAGTTGTGGTAAATCAAATTTTAGCAAAAATCTCTGACTTTGGAAAGTCAAGGAAAAGATCCATCATAATAAAATAATCCTTATTAATTATCATTTGGTTTTCTGACAAAATATAGTAGCGTGTGTGAAAGTTTTACGGTCACTGGTTGTAAGATGGTAATCAATGATTCCTCTTGCTACTATAAATATTTGTTACCATAATTCATGTGCAGTGCATTTGAAAAGCACCTAGTGATATACCATAAATTGGTTTTCATGGAACTTAGTCTAAGAAATGATGGTATATTCATTAGAATACATAATCATAATTAGAAAATAATGATACTACTATAATAAAACAAAATTACTTGAAGCACACTTTATAAATACAGATATTTTATGAGGTCCTATAAGGGCTTCATATTTTTTAATTTAAAATTTTTTTTTTTTTTTTGTGGGTACCGGGGGTCGACCTCAGGACCTCGCATGCCCCGTGCCACTGAGCGATATCACTGGCCCTTTTTTCATATGTGGGTACTGGGAGTCAAACTCAGGACCTCGCGCTTGCCAGCAGGCGCTTATGCCACTGAGCTATCTCACCAGCCCTAAAATTTTAAATTTTTAATCTTAACTAAATTTTACTTTTTGTCAACTTTATTCCCTTAATATTTCTTGTTTAGCTGGTTATGGAGGCGTATGCCTGTATCTCAACACGTGGGAGGCTGAGGCAGGAGGATCACTGAGAATTCAAGGCTAGCCTGGGCTACACAAGTGAGTTCAAGGCCAGCCTGAACTACAAAGTGAGATTGTCTCCAAAAAACAGAAAATAGTCAACATTCCTTTTTTTTTTTTTTGTGCTCATAGTGTTTAATACTGTTAACAAATTTTATTTGACTTCGGTCTGATTTTGAAATATTTTCTGGGCTGTCAAATACAGCGAAATTACCCTAATATTCGTGGAGAATTATAAGTTTTGATTACACTTTTCTTATAAAACTTTTGACACCTTTAATAAACAGTCCCATGAGCTAAGTTTTATGTTCTGATTCTGTGTTCATATATGCAAAACTCAGCCTACCGAACTATTTCAGGCTTGAAAACCTAAACCTCATTTGAATTACACAGAATTTTATCTCATCAACTATATCATTTGGAGAATTATTTGAAACAGTTGATAATACGTGAAATCGATTTTATCAGACTTGAACACAGTAATAAAATGTGTCTGAAAACAATTAAAGGAAGATGTGTTTCATTGCTTTCCACATTTTCTTTATTACAATTATCAGGTTTTTGGGTATTAGATTATAATAGTACTGACAATTCCTGATTATATAAAACATGTATGCTTATATTTTTTAAAAAGAGCACCTGCTTTTATCATATTCTTTACCTAAAAGAAAATTTTCTTTGTTTTTACTTTTTTATTAGTACATTTTGTAGTACATAATATTTACAGTCATCCTAGGGAATAGATATGCGTACTTAACATATCTTGATTATTTTTATTATTTTTATTCCTCTTCTCCTCCCCTCTCTTCTCCCTCCCTCCACCTCTAGATCCCATTCCCATTTGCAAAAGATCTATCTCCCTGTTCCCTTTCACCTGTTTTTTATTTTGTTTTTTAAATTACTTATATTATGTAAGAGAAGTTATGTGACATTTAAGCTTATGTGTCTTTTTTTTTTTTTTTTTTTGGTGGATACCGGGGGTCGACCTCAGGACCTCGCGCACCAGCAGGCGCCCGTGCTGCTGAGCGATATCACCGGCCCATTTTTTGTATGTGGGTTCCGGGAGTCGAACTCGGGCCCTCGCGCTTGCCAGGCAGGCACTTATGCCACTGAGCTATCTCACCGGCCCTAAGCTTATGTGTCTTATTTCACTTAACGTTATATATTCAAGTTACATCCATATATTCCCATAAATGACTCAGAAGTTATCCTTTATATCAGAATAGTACTCCACTGTGTATAAATACCACATTTTCTTTATCCTTTCATCCGTTAATGTATATGTAGGCTGCTTCTAAGATTTAGCTCTTATGGGTTGTGCTGCCATAAATATGGATATGACTGAAAAAACTACTTAAAAAAATAAGAATTAGGATGGTTAATTCTTTTGGTTTCCATTTCTAAATGCTATTGTTATATTCCAGTTTATATACATGTGTTTCTGGGATATTTTGTTTACTGCCAGCTTCCACAATTCCTAGGTAAAATGAATAAAATGTGATATTAGCGCTATAAGATTCTTACTGATCTAATTATATTTATAGTGATTAGTCACAGATTTTAGAATATTAGAAAACTGAAAATACTTTTTGGTACCTCTTATGTGCCATGTTTTTCCCATAGAATATAATTAACGTGGATTGACCCAATTAATCTAGATCTGGAACTTAACTTGGCATCTAATTGATTTTCTTTTATTTTAAAAATTGATAGGTACTACTGCATGGTAGTATGGAGGTATTTTGGTTAGTGTTTTCTTTTGAATTCTATACTTAACTGTTGAAGTAAATTGAGACAAATCTCTAAATCATTTTAACACTTAGATGTTGCGTACACTTGTAGATGAAATGGAAGCTGGAATAAAGACTTATAATAGCATAAAGAGCAGTATAGATAATCAACCTGACCAAAGGCAGATGTGTACCTCAACATGGTTTTATACTTTTCCGCTTTTTTAAATTTTAGAATTAAGACAATGCTAGGAATTCTGAAAGGCTTGATATTTTATTATACTTATGATGTACAATAATTAAGTTTCTGTATGTTCCAAGTATATAAAATTATAGTGGTAATAAGCATCAATTTGACTTAAATTGATCTTGACCATTTCAAGAAACTGTTGATAGTTAATTATGTATCAAGCCCTGTAGAAAGTGCTCTTTACGGGGTGCTTTTCTGAGCTCTAAGTGGGGTTAAGAGAGATGAAGTTTATTTTGCCCTAAGCTTCAAATGAGGTAAGAAGCTCAGAGAAGTTTAGTAACTTGCCCAAGGTCACACAGCTAAAGAATCATTTGGGTCTTTCTTTGAACTGTAATTTTTTTTTTTTTTTTTTTTTTTGTGGGTACCAGGGGGACGACCTCAGGACCTCGCGCGCCAACAGGCACCCGTGCCACTGAGCGATATCACTGGCCCCTTTTTTGTATGTGGGTTCTGGGAGTCGAACTCGGGCCCTTGCGCTTGCAAGGCAGGCGCTTACGCCGCTGAGCCATCTCACCGGCCCTGAACTGTAATTTATATGATTCCAAAGAACATGTTCTTCTCAAAATGTTACATTGATTTTCTGCTTGTGAGTTCAAAGACATTTCATTGTTTTTAAACCACAAGGTCAGATTGGAATAAACAAGTTCAAGTATTCACAGTATGAAGCAATGGGAAAGAAAAGAGGTGACTAAAGAGGGTAAAGCTCCTGACTGCAGAGCTACTGCCATTGATTTCGGCATTCTTTCCACTGGACACATTTCACTCTTGGAAACAGAGATTCACTTCATCTTTCCAAAATAGATCTGTGAGGTGTGAATTAAAGAGGCCCAGATTGCTATACTCCTTTCAGCCTTAGGCATGTTTATGGGAAAAATGTGTAAGAATGAAGAGTTCATTTTCAACAGAAATACAAAATTGTATCTCTTACAGTTCTTCAGGGAAATAACAAAATGTAGGCTGTCGGTTTTCCCTAAAGTAATTATCTTTTCCTTCTAATGTACTATTTAGGCACAAAGGACATATGAGCACGCATAGCACACTGGAATCTCTAAGAGCACTTCATTTCATCTAAAATGTATTCCTCGTTCTGGTAATTAGTCACAGTGATCATTTTTCATTTACTATTCATAAATATGTATACCTAAAGGAAATTTCTCAGGAATAGTTAAATTGGAAAACAATAATGCCTACGACTTTGTAGAAAACCTTATTGTTTCAGGATTTCAAATAGGAGTATTTCATAACCATGAGTTTCTAGGATATGTATTATTAGTAAATCCTTATGAAAATTCCTAAGATAAATGTGATTATTGCCATATTTATTGTAGTTATTGTAGGAAGCAGACTGATGTTTAGTGCCAGCCATATGCTTAGCTAGATGGTGCTCCAGATAACTACTTTAGGAAGGCACACCCATTTCTGGAGTTAGAACAAAATATAGAATCATACAGAAGAAATATTAGGACAATAGACCATATCTGGATGAAGGTATTAGATGTACTTACCAAACGTAAGATTCCATGCCTTATTTTCTAAGCACAGAACTTCTTTTCCATGAAGATTGTAGCTAGGGAGAAAGGGTAGCTAATTAAGAATATAAGTAAATGAAACACACACAGAACTGTAGTCATACGTAGATAAACACTGTAGATGTTTAAAAGAGGCCATCACTGGAGATTATTAAATTTTGGCAGGAAAATTTTGCACATAAGGTGGTCTTAACTTGGCAAAGAAGTAGGTAAACTTGCCAAGCATAGAGACAAAATGGGACAAGATGGACTGCACATTGTGCCCTGAGGCCAGCATTGTCACTCTTATCCCTGTAGGTCAAAGCTGTAGGTAAGCGCATCACATCACCAAAAGAGGAAAGCAAGATTCTATTATAGGCTGACTATGCTGGTGAATACCTAGGAATTAAACGTTGGTAAAAAGCACTGGAGAGGCTCCAATAGAGACACTGGCCACAGAGGAACTGCAATCACTATAAATGGGGATTCTCCCCTACTACTGTGGATTGAGTTTCTCTTTTAGTGTCCCAAGGAAACTAAGATACTGGAGTTATGGGAACTTTAGTCTACTAGGTTAATTTAATCTCCTTTTAGGAACAGCTTTATTCAAACTCTTGACCAAAGCACTTCAGTCTTTCCAATCCAGCTGATTTTAAATTACTTCTCTCTCTTCCCTCCTTGATTTTATTACAACTTGCCCGTAGCAACATCTTTAGGCTTATATATCATACTAACTTACTAAAATGTTTTCCATTTTGAGTAATGTACTGAAAACAAGTCCTGCTTAGTGCAGCTTTGTAAGTAATTTAAAACATGTAAATTGTTGAAAAATATACAGCCTACAAATCTTGCTATATTCTTATTTTTTAGAGTTGTTCTACAATTCTTTGTGTCTATGGACAGACAGACTTCCTCAGTATACTTAGTGGTTTTGACTGGACTGATTTCTGGGCGGACTGGAAGGGCTGATTTCTTCCAGCATAGGTCTAGCTGAAGCCTTCTAAAGCCATTTACTAATTGCTGCTCTGCTTTACGATTGAGGAAATAGTTAAATGTTTGATAAATTATTCTTGGACATTGAATACTTACATTTGTAAAAACTATGTTTTTACTAAATTTTCTATAAGGAAACACATTTAGAGCTGAATACGATAGATATTTGTTCTATAGATAGTTGGATAGATGTGCACAAAAGCCATTAATACCCACCACTGTGTCACTTAAGAGTGCATTTGTCGAAAGAAAGCAGAAAGCTTGGACACAGTGACTTTCATTCAAGTTTTCCAGATGTGTAGGGGAGTAGGCCATGCTAAATAAGGCCATCACAGTCTGGTGCTTTTACTATCTTTTTACTTTGCCTTTGCTTCTCATACTGGTTTTGTCCTTTCCTTTCTAAATTTCAGACACTTTGAAGTGTCTAGGTAGGAAGGGGAAAGGCTTTTCCCTGGCATGGATTTATTGATGAAAATCCTCCCCATGGACTTCTGCGTACATATTCTGGTTAAAATCATGTCATATACTCTTCCATAGCTGTAAGAGAGGTAGATAAATTGAGTACTTATATTCCAGTTTTCCATAGCACAAGAAGAGAATGGAGAAGCATGGGATAAAATGCTATTGAAACTACCTACTTTATTACTCTGTGTTCTCTAGAGGAACAGAACCGATTAGATGTATTTTTTCAAAAACTCATCCATCCGTGTTCACCTGTTGTATATATGTGTACATGTGTGTGAGTGTGGACATACACAGTCATGTACCACTTAACACAGATGCGTTGAGAGGAATGGATCATTAGATGATACATCTAATATGTGAATGTCAGTGTGCACTTACACAAACATGTGATTAAATCAAGGACAAGAAAAAAAGATGCAATCACAAGACAGTAAACAAAAGTTTATGAGACTGCTGAAGGTATAATGGGGAGTACTCTTTTACACTAAATGTCTTTTATAAGTAAACTAGTATATTCTGAAATAATGATAAGTAGTACAGTAAATACATAAACCAGTAACATAGTAATTTATTATTACCAATTTCAAGCATTAGGTACTGTGCATAATTGTGTGTTCTATACTTTTATATGACTGGCAGTTCATGTTTATTTATACCAACATAAGTAGAAACATGTGAGTTATGTGTTGTCCTATGATGTTGTAATGTCATTAGGTAATAGGAATTTTGAGCTCCATTTTAATCTCATGGGACCATAGAACTCTCTATGGAAAGAGAGACAGAGAGGGAGAGAGATTTAAAAAATTATTATGGGAGCTGGCAGGTTTGAAATCTGCCAAGCAGATTGTGGAGTGGAAATAGTAGCTGGAGTCAATATCGAGGCCGAGTGGAAAGGCAGTCTGGAGGCCGCCATCTTTCCTCTTCAGATACTCCATTCTTTGTACTTAAGATCTTCAGTGATGGGATGAGGCCCACCCACAGAGAGTAATCTGTCTGGAAAGCTCCCTTAGAGCAACGTCTAGTCACCAGAAACTAGTGAAGTTAACCACCAATGGTTATGATAACCTTTGTTATCGTCTAAGGTTTGATAACCAGTGGAACTTTTGGTTACTAAAGTCCAGTATCAGCTTCTTTGGGTTGACATCTTTCTGATTCATGTAGTAGCTTGTGTATATTAAACACAATAATATTTCCATATGCCCCAGAAAAAAAATCTCATTTTAATTCTGAATTAGAATTGAAATACTGATAAATACCATTTTAAAAAGAGAAAAGCTTTTTCTTTAAAGGTGTACAGTATTGAGATTTCTGAGGCTTTTATTTGGTTCCAAGGCAGTAAATTGCTGGTAATATTTTAACCAGTTAGTTTACTTTTATACAAATGGGCCAGAAAATATTAAGAGGGGCAGTGAAATGTTGACTAGCCTGGAGATGAGAAGACCTGGTTTTTATATCACTTCTGACATTAACTAGTTTATCACCTTGCTTTCCCGATCAAGAACTAATAATAGATCCCCTATCTTTTCCACCAGATGGTGATAGTTACGTGAGATAATATATCTAAAAAATGCTTTAAGAAGCAGGGATTGATAAAAATGGATAAAGAGGTACTGGAATATAAAGGTAAATCCTCATGATAACCTTTTCTGTGACTGGAGAGTGGTGTAGCTGAATTGTCAAAAAAAATGGTTAGAGCTGAAAGCAGATTGAGAAATGATCTGGTCCCAACTCTGAGCGCCTGCTTGGTCTCAGAGGAACATCGGTCATCCATCCCATTGTCCTGTGGTTCTGTGGAAGGAAGATCACTCCATGGCAGAGTGAGGAACGCGTTGGAATTAGCATCAGGCTGTTGGGTTTGGTCAGTATGACGGCTGTTTCAGTGGGTGCTTTCGAGATCTCTTTCTTTGGAAATGTGTAATTATTCAGCTAATGCTGGAGAAAATCCAATTTAAAAATATTTTAAGAAAAGTTTCTAAAACTAAATATTACTTTTTAAAAAACTAAAGAATAGGGCAAAGAGGTATCTCCCTATTGTATTTATTTTTAAGACCATCTTTTAAATAATCTGAAGTTGGGTGTTATGTAAGTAAATTTTACTTGTATGTACTTGTAGAATAATCAGACATGACTGAAAATCATTGACAATTTCTTAATTCAGTGAGACATTATTTTAAGCAGACCAAGTCAATAAAACTTCCCACAATAGTTGATAATAAACCTATCCATGTAGTTTGATTTATATAACCCTAAAATAATTTATCTCAAAATTCTTCTGTGTAACCCTCAATTTTTTGAGAATTATTTATAATAGCAACTTAATGCTTTTAAAAATATTTATTTTGAAGCTCTTAAGCACTAGCTGTTAAGATATTTTTGATGTGCATGTGTACTTTAAAAATTTCAAGTTGAGTTCAGATTTTCAATGTTGTTTGTGTGTGTGATTTATCCTTTGACCTGCCAATTTCACTTTTAGTCATTCATCCTAAGGAAACTGAGATGATTTTAGATTTGTGTGTAATGATATTTATTAAATGTGTCAACCTAAATGAGAGAGGGAAATGTTTAAATAAACTACCATGCATCCATATGACAGAGTTGCAGGCAACAATTTAAAATGATTGTCTAAATTGATTATTTGAGATAGAAAATGTTATGATACAGCTGGGCATGGTGGTGCACGCCTGTAATCCCAGCACTCCAAAGGCTGAGGCCTTATTCATTATTTCAATATTTCTTTCCAAATTATAATATACAATATTAAAACATGTTGTGTTGGCTGAAAAACCAAGCCTGCTATTTGCTTGTCTTACTCTAGATTTAATTATATTAGATTATAATATAAGTAAAATTTCAGGTTAAAAATCAACAGAAACCTAGGTTTTTGCTTTCCTTACTTACAGTATGGAAAGTTTGATCCTATATGAATGATGCTTTGGATCACACCAGGTAGTAAACTTTATACTAGTGAGTCCAAATTTACATTTGAAACATGAGTAATCTGCACTGAGGTTGAAAACGATGGGCTGAAATAATGCTGCTTGTAGATGTTTCATTCAAAGCCTGTAAGATTAACACAGGAAATCTTAGGAAATCTTTATAAGTGTGCCCTCAAGGTGAGATAACTTAGAGCTTGAAGATGTGAGATATAAAGATCAAATGTATCTTAAATTCTGATTTTCATATCATCGTGCAAGTTATTCAAATTCACTAGGGATAATTACGTTACCAGAGTTAAAGTATTATTAAAGAATATGTGATCTCAATACCTTATCTTAGATTGCATTGAATGACTATGCTAATCAAATGATCATGTTATTTAAAAAGTTCTTTAAAGACTTGATGTTGACTAGAGATTTCTAAATTCTTTTTCCAGTTCAGATTACTTTAGTCACTGACGGGGGATGAATATTCTCTGTTTGCTTACATGTACCATACAGTGTCTATGCACAAAGCGTAAGTGTTTGAAACCTGTTTTCTAGATCTAAAGGATTGTGAGTAGGCATCTTGCTGTTTTGTAAGCAAACTGAATCTTTGTTTACTACAGATGTGAAATGAATTTCTAATCATCAAATTATTGAAGAAATAACGAGTCTTCTTTTGATCCTTGACAAGTGAACTCATTCTCAATATTTGTAGTGATGATTTACATGTGAATGAGAAATCAAAGTTTTTCAGAAAAGATAATTGTCAAAATTATGTCATTACAAAATTCTGAGCAAGTTTTCTTTTTAGAACTACAATCTTTAGACATGGTGTTAACCTTTAAGATATGCTGAGGACAAATCCACACATTAGTAATTCAATGTATATTCTTAAACATGTAAGACATTTTATATTTTGGAAAATTACATAAAATTGACTTCCCTTTTTTGTAAATGCTGATTTTAAAATCTCACTGTTATAGGAAAATACCGCAATATTCTTAGTTATGTAAGTGTATGTGTAGATATGTATATATGTATAGAATATATGGATATATAGATCCATGACAGTCACACACATATATACATACAAAATATATACATACAAAAATACACATTTATATGTACAGTATAACTTACATAAATAATAATTATATATACACTTATACATAGATGTCTGATTTAGGTAAATCTTCATGTTCTTTCTATTAAATTATATGAGATAGGACCACACTAATCTTTTCCCCACTTATAGGAAGCTTTAGTGTAACTATGATTTCTATATGCTTTTTATTTCATTAAGTAGAACTTTCTCACACTGGGGTACAGTTTTGATACAATGAGGCCTGTTATAATTCTTCATTATTTGAATACTAGCTCATATAGTCTATCTAGTATGTGAAGATTACCCGAGTAACACTTACCAACACTAAAAATACTGTTAATTTGTTTTATTTATTTCTAGTATACATTTGCAAAATTACAATTTTCAACTTCTGACAAGTTTCATAAAACTAAATTTACCTTATATTGTTTAAAAGAGAATTTATTCAGATATAAAAATAATATTGAATAATTATTCCTATTATTTTAACATTATATTACCAAATTTATAGTCTTGATTTCCTAGAATAAAGGAAATAATTCATGTTTGTTGTACCAGACACAGTGTATACTGTGATCTAGGTTACCTGTTTAGCTTTTACAATACCCTGTGTATGTATCTCCCAACTCCATTTTGCAGATGAAGTAACTGGTGCTTTGAGGGTTTGCAGTACGCTCCCTGAAATCTGATTTCACATCCCTGTGATCTTTGCATCTATGTCAACAGATCAGGGGAAGGATCCACATTTTGATTTTAATGTCTAAAAGTAGCTTTTATTTGATTAACTTGGGACATAGAATTTATAGTTGATGTTTTTTATCCATAGTATGTTTTGACTATTAACAGTTTTCTATGGGGTTAGCTGTAATTAACTTTTATTTATACTTATTCCAGTAGAAAGCCTCCTTTGAGATGTTTTGTTAGACCTGCAGGAGCTATTTTTATGGGTCTAAAAAATGTTCAATATTATTGTGTTTCTGTTTTGATAATAATTAGATAATATATATTGTCACATGAACAGTGATTATTTGAATGATGCCATACAGTTGAATCTTCCCTTACATTAACAGTATCCATATTTGTGTCGATTTACTCTTCCATCGAAGTCATCTAGAACTCTTCTTTAGTGTGAACTAAACGTAGCAGAAAAGACGACTCTTTCGGACCTAATGTACTAGCACCAAAGGAAGACTCGAGTATTGTTAATGCACACTACGAGAAAGGTTTTGCTGTAGTTCAAATAGGCGTAACTATTGGGGGAATTGATTCATGAAATGGAGGTCATGTAGTCACACTGAACTCAAAAGATCCCGTGCCGTTCTAGGGAATACCCTAAATGAATTCCAAAACAGTTGTCACATTAAGGTGATACTATACGTCATTGTAAATTCAAGTTTTAAAGGTTTGTCATGTTGATATGAAATTTGTAAACTAAATATATGTAAATAAAATTAAATTATCATGCAGGATAGAAGTCAAGATTGTATACTAAGTGACATGTTTATATGTATTCAGGTAATAAATCAATTATGATTCTTGAGAATCATTTTTTCTCTAAAAGTATTTTATACATATAATTCAATAAAAATTATACACACATTTTAATAAAAGGTAAATTAGGGTACTCCAAATGCCTTGCAGATAGGGACCTGTTTTAATTCAGAGCTCTAGAAAATAAATGTTTTTGCTGGGCATAGTGGCGCATGCCCGTAATCTCAGCACTTGGGAGGCTGAGGCAGGAGGATTGCCACAAGTTCGAGGCCAGCCTGGCCTACATAGTGAGTTCAGGCCAGCCTGAACTACAAAGCAAGACCTTATCTAAAAAAAAAAAGAAAAGAAAGAAAGAAAGATAGATGTTTTTAAAAAATTGTGAACACTTAAATTGTCTGTACCACATATAGAGAGTATTAAGGAGACATAGGTCATACACATGGATTATTATAATGGTGGGCACTGACGAGTCACAGGCTTAACTACTGAACATTGTTATAAAATTTGGAAGGCATTAACTGGGAATCTTCGTAAATTAGATAAATACAAGTTGCATTGAGCGAGGAATCATACAAGTATGATCATTGAAGTAAAATTGCTTTATATCCACATTCTTTCACTTTCCATGCTATTTCCTAACAGCACCTTTTCTCTGTTCCTTAGCAAATTTAGTGTGCCCACTTGGAAAGCGATATTCAATGACTATTATTTTCCCCTGAGCTTCCACAGTCAGTGTACAGTGTCAAATCGTAGTATTTTGAAATAGTAGTATTTTGAACTGTTGACTGCAGTATATATTTGTAAGTATTTCATCTCAATTTTAGGTCAATATACTTTTGAAAGTGTTACATGAAAACAAATTTGCCAGGCGTTGTGGTGGACCCCTGTAATCTCAGCACTTGGGAGACGGATGCAGGAGGTTTGGCACGAGTTTGAGACCAGTCTAGGCTACATAGTGAGTTCAAACCCAGCCTGAACTACATAGCAGGACCCTGTCTCAAAAAAAAAAGAAAAAAAAGGAAAAGAAATTTATACTGCTCTAGGTCAAAATTCCAAGTTCTGTAGCTTTTCTTTTTAAAAAATTATAAAAAATAATATATATGTCTTTTAAAAGAGCAGAACAATACAACAGAAAAGGGGGCCAAGTAAAAGTCTTCTTTTTCTGTATGCTTCATAATGTATGCATTCATATTTTAGACCAAAAAAAAATGAATTTTGGATTAAAAATGGTTGGAAAAGGCTGGGTGTGGGGGTTGGAAGTCAGAGCTGATGCAGGAGAATTGGTCAATGAGTACAAAATTACAGCTGCATAGGAGGAAGACATTCTCATATTCTATAGCACGGTAGGGTGACTGTAGTTAACAGTGTTACAGTGTGTATTTCAAAATAACTGGAAGAGAATGTTCTGAATGTTCTCATCTAAAGAAATGATTAATGTTTGAAATGATGAGTATGCTAAATTTTATGATTTGGTGTACATGTATGGAAACACCACCCTATATTCCATATATTATTATTATTATTATTTATCAATTAGAAACATAATTTAGAAAATAAAATTGCAAGAATTTTTTGGTCATTTCCTTAGCAAATGCTGATGTCATATTAAATTTTAGTACAGTAATGTTCCATGCCAGGAAATAAATTATTTAAAAATTTTGTTTGAATTTACCACCATTAACTGGATTGGAAATTAAAATAAGTGACCTACATATTAGACCCTTTTTGCTTTAGTAAAAGAGATATCCCTGTAAATACCTGATTATTCCAATATTCAAAGTTTGTGACTCATTCTCCAGCCTTCTGTGAGCTGCTGCCCGGGGTACTGGGGGACAGGATAGCACAGGACGCTCTGTGGGCAGAAGGAATGTGAGAAATGGCACATGTGCCTGTTGGGAGAAAACAAAAAACAAAAATCACTCGTTTGTTCTTTTCAAATTGGCCTGGGCACCCTATGAAAACCCACAGAATAAACAGGGCCCCAGCTTCCTAAATTATCAGCTTTTGCTTAGAGTTTTAAGGGGAGAAAGTCATAATAAAATGAATAAAGCTATACTAAGGGATAAGTTAAAGGCCTAATTTTAGGAGTTTTATGTTTTGACATGAAGCAAGCATTAACTTACATCATCAGATACCTGAAAATATGGATCTCATCTCTTCTTCCAGTACATGTTCTTCTGTTTGGGGGAATTTGAGAAACCCTGGTATACATTAAGGACATAGGGAAAATAGAAGAGACTGCATTTTTCTGTTTGGACAATACTGGAGGAGAGACAGGTAGATAAAAATTGAAGATTTCTCACTCAGTTTTTATTCCCCACTGTATTTGGCATAATACCTTGTAGATGGTAGAACATATAAAAATGCTTGTGGGTTTTTAAATTCAGTTTCTGCTCTTATTAGGGAAAAACCATGCTGTCTTGAACACTGGCTCTCAAACTTTGCCAATTAAGGTTTTTTTTTTTTTTGTTTTTTTTAAAACAACATTTCAACTGACTAGTATGTTCTTTCTTTCTTTTTTTATTCCGTAGATGTAAGTTCTGACTCTCTCAAGGAAGAAAATAAGACCAAGACTTTGAGAGGAGTGAACCTATAAAAATATTATTCTAACCACAAAACTTATTTTTAACAGTCGTCCCACACTTAGCAGGGACCTGAATAGCAATACAGAAGTTCAGCTGACTCGTGGAAGTACCATGAGGGTGCTGAGCCGAATTGTTCACCTTTATGAATATTCCTATTTGTTCATTACCTATTTCTTTTCCCGTTAGGTATGTGGGCTGATGTTAATTAGCATGGTTGAGGTAATTTTTTCTTCTAGAGAAAATGAGAATTTCTAGAAATTTTTATTTCTCATTTCATAGCTGCATTCTAAAGAATAATTCTGAGGCCACATTGGGGGATTTAGTAAGTAAAATATTTTCAAAATGGATTTTTCCTTAAAAGGAAATATTATTCAAAGTTAGGTCAAGGGAAAATTTAAGGGTATAGGATTAGAGTGTTTTAAAAAGTATCTTTTTTTGTTTTTTTTTTGAGGGTACCAGGGGTCGAACTCAGGACCTCGTGCTTGCTGGGCAGGCGCTTATGCCGCTGAGCTATCTCACAGGCCCAAAAGTATGTGTTTTAAACTCAATCAAAACACAGTGATAAATTTGCATGATCTTTTTGTTTAGGTTGAAATAGAGAAAGTATTTATAGGTAATTCTACTTTAATTTATACTTTCTCTGCAGTTTTTAAAAATTACAAGCACCATGCTCTATATTGAGTCTCCAGAGCTCACTCTTCTTCTAAGTGAGAGTTTCTGCCCTTCGAACATCATCCTCTCATCCACCCCACTGCTCAAACCTGGACGTCTGCCCTTTCGGTAGTTCCATGAGTTTGACATTTGTGGTTTCCTTGTATACCTGAAATCTTGCAGTGAGATCATCCATGTTTTTAAAAATGACAGGATTTCTTTCTTTTATAAGGTTAAATAATATTTTACTACTCACATATATGACATTTTTAATCCATTCATCTGATGACAGACACCTGGTTTTTTCCATATCTTAGCTATTGTGAATAATAAGGGAATATAGATATCTTCAGAAATAGTGATTTTATTTCCTTTGCGTATATAACTAGATATGGGATTTCTGGGTCATATGGTATTTCTACTTTTAATTTTTTGAGGAACCTTCATTATGTTTTCCATAATGATTTTATTCATTTATATTTCCCCCAAGAGTATATAATCGTTCCTGTTTCTACACATCCTTACCAATACTTGCTATCTTTTGACTTTTTAATACGTCATCTTAACAAGTGTGAAGTGATCTCTCATTGTGGTTTTGATGTACATTTTCCTGATGAGTATGATGAGCACATTTTAATATGCCAGTTAACCATTTCTGTCTGTCCTTGTTGGAAAAATATCCATTGCGGTTCTTTATCAGTCCTTTTTTTTTTTTTTTTTGTGGGTACCGGGGGGTCGACCTCAGGACCTCGCGCGCCAGCAGGCGCCCGTGCCGCTGAGCGATATCACCGGCCCTCTTTTTCGTATGTGGGTTCTGGGAGTCGAACTCGGGCCCTCGCGCTTGCAAGGCAGGCGCTTACGCCACTGAACCATCTCACCGGCCCTCTTTATCAGTCTTAAAATGGGTTTATTTATTTTTTGGTATTGAGTTAGGTATGAACTTCTTGTGTATTTTGGATACATACTCTTCAACAGATAAATTATTTGTAACTATTTCTTTCTGTGAGTCGACTTTTCATTTTCTTGCTTATTCCCTTTCTGTGCAGAAATTCTACATACAGAACATTTTGTCCACTCATAGCGTAATATACATTCTTTAACAGTCTCCATAGAACAGGTCATATGTTGTCATAAGACAAATCTTAGGAAAATTTGAAACCATATCAAGCACAAATGTATAAAACTAAAAATCAATAACATAAGGAAAACTGAAAATTTTACAGATAATGGGGAAATGTTTTTAAAAAGTCTCCTAAATACCTAATGGTCCAAAGAAGTAAGCAAGAGGTAAATAGATATCTCAAGAAAAAAAATGGAAACATAAACATAGTAAAACTTATTGAAGCAGCAACCATAGTGCTATGAAGGTAGTTTATATCCATAAATGCCTACCTGAAGAAAAACAGATCTTAAGTAACCTAACTTTATACCTCAACAAATTACGAAAAGAACAAAGAAAGTAAGGAAATAACAAAGATCAGAGTAGAAATAAGTGAAATAGAAACTAGAAAAACAGTAGAAAAGTTCGACACAAGTCTTTGTTTTTTATATAAATAATGACATTGACAGACTTACTAAAAAAGGAGAATGCCCGAAGAAATAAAATAAAAAGTATGAGGAGATATTACAACTGATATCAAAGAAATGCAAAGGAACATAAAAGACTGAAAAGTTATACACCAATAAATTTGATAAACTAGAGTAAGTTATATTACTAAAATTATCAAAACTGAATAATGAAGAAATAGAAAGCAGATTAATAATGATTGAGGAGATTGAATCAGTAATCAAAAATCTCTCAACAAAGAAAAGGCCTAGACCAATGCTCTTTAAAATACAGAATTTTATTAATTTTGCTTAAAAATACTTGATATGAACTTGTAACTTAAACTGCTATTTATATTGTGATCATTGTCCTAATAGCTACTTTTCTGTTTGGCAAATTTCAGTCCTTTCTATTATTTATATAGCTCCTTGATTTTTTTTTTCTTTTCCTAAAAACTATAACAATTACCCTGGGTTTGTAATTTGCCTCTGTATTCATCTACATTTTTCTCTCATATTTTAAAATCTTGCTCTGAATGTTTTTGATGTCATTTTCTACTTAATGCCTCAATGAAAATGCCCACTTCATTCTTTACATTCTGCAGTTTATTCCTGATAAGATTTTCCTACTTCATTTCCTGAGGGAGCGTTTCATTTCTGCTTTAGTACTGATTTTGAGTTACCTTTTGCATCCTTTGGGAAGGCACTTTGGCATTGTGTGGCAGTTGCCTTGGAAACACCAATAAAGGTAGGATAAGTAGTGAGATAGGAAGGCAGGAAAGTAAATTTAATGTCTACTATGTGTCAGGCCTTGGGCTGGGTATTTGTGATGTATTGGTTCATTTAATCATCCAACTCTACAGGGTGAATATGATTGTTCCCAGTACACTATTGATGGCTATGAGGCTGATTAACACTGAAATACTTTAACATGGCAAAACAGCTATAAAGGGTAATTCAAACCAGTTCTCCACATTAAAAATATGTGTAATTTCCAATTATAGTTAAAAGATAGTACAATTGTATATTTTGGAGAATTGTGCTAAGAAACATTTGGTACAGTTTATATTAGTATTCAAGATTATTTCCTGATTGGTATATCTTTTGATTTTTTTTGGATCAAGGCGTGTTCAGATATAGCAATCAATCTTGGTCCTGCTACAAAGTGCATCAGATTAAAATTATGATGGGTAACAATAATAAAACTATTCCCTGGAATAAGTGCACAAATTTAATCCTAAACTAATTTTCATAAGAATTATATACTATACTTTAGAAAATATAGAATTGTAAGAAACTTAGAAACTAGTGGACCTCTTTTTAAAGTTGGTAGCATTTTATAAACTTACAATTGAAAATTAGTTTCAATCTCATCTTTAAATAATCATCTAATTTCTTGATCAGTGTGTTCTTCTGGCTATTTTACAGTAATATTTTCTGAATTTCTTCTTTCTTTTTTCTCATAATTTTCTGATTGACATTTTTAGAAAATTTGTGACCAGCTTTTCTTTCAGACTTAAACAAACAAAAGGAATTCTATAGTATTCTATATGCAATTATATACACTTTTTAAATTACTGTTTTGATGCAATAGTTTTCACATGAATGTTTTAGACATGGGTTTTTTAGTCAAATTATATTAAAATCAAGTATCATCCCCTCCCCTTTCCACCTCTCCCAAGGTCCTGCAGCCCTCTGTGCAAATCTGGACCTGTTTCTGAGCTGGTGGCAAGACCCTCGCCAAGGAAGCTGCTTTTATCCTTCCCTGGACGTCATGTCTTCTTGCTTTTGTTTCTTTTACAGCATTGCTACCCCTCCCTCCCTTCCATCTTTCCTGCCTTTTTAAAATTTAAGTAGATCATCAAATGTTTGACTCATAGTAGTATTCCGCAGGTAAACAGAATGAATTCCTGGAACTATGAACATGCTTCTTTTTCATAGAAAGAGAAAACACTTTTATTACTGTATCAACATTGAACCGGAACATGATATGCATCACAGGCAATTTATTAAGAGATGTAGAGATAGAAAACAAATGTCATCCTTTCTATAGCCAAGCAGACACAGCCCCATTCCACACACATTCTCAACATAAACAGTAATTGATGCTTGAGTTAGAGACGGAGAGACCACCATTTGTCACACGTAATTCGTACTAAATTCATCTGGAAATTAGAATGACCATCTGTGTTGGCTATTTGGTGTTGTTCAGAGAAAAAAACAAGCATCTCTGATCTTTTCAGTAGAAGGTTCTTTTTCATCTCAGAGAGAGACACCTGTGGATGTTGGACTTCCTCCTTGCCACAGAAACTGAGATGTTGACACTCCAAAGAGATGGTTCTTTTTTTCTTTAAATATGTATTTATTTTTTAATTACATAGGAACTGTATGTGTTTAGGGGTACAGTGTCCATTCCGATACATGTATACAACATAATGAGTTCAGAGTAATTAACACTTACTATATACTATATATATATATATATATATATATATATATATATATATATATAAAACATAACACCTCAGTAGGTGTTATGTTCCTCCGTTTCTCCCAAATGCTCTTAATTTCATATTTCATGTATAGATGTTATGGATTCATATTTATTTCAGTATAAACACACCTGCCTTTCAGATTGGTGATACCTCTATTGTTTTTTGGATAGTTTCCTCCCATATACCCCACCCTCCCTTTTCTGAAACAAATATCCATCTTTTGGACAAATCTTTTGCCTGATGTATTGATACTTTCTCTGCTTAATTTATTCTTTCATATTTTCTTTCCTCTCAAGTTTTCATCCCGGCTGATGTTTTCAACTTCATGTCCCAGACATCCTATTCATTTTTAAAATAGACAATCTTTTAACTTTCTCAATATTTGTGATGTTCTCTGTTTCTTTTCAGGGTATCCAAATATTTTATGAATGTTCTTGAATATTAGAGTTAATAGCTTGTGTATTTAAGTTCTCTTCTCTGTCATATATTATCACCTTTTCCTATTTCTTCTTCGTTATGTTTCCCTGGGTATTTGGTGATTCTTGGTGGTCTACTCATATTTGAATGAAACCCTTGTCTGATTATTCAAATTGGGCAGTAGAGCTTCCCTCTCATGGTGTCCCTGGAGTGGGACATCTGCATGGGAGTTCTGTGTAGGAAATAGCTGAGAGAACTGAAAACGGTCACTTAGACTGAGTGGGCAAGGAAGACACTGCCAAGGAGCTGACCCAAACCTGAATCCAGGTCGCTTTAAAATTGTAACTTTGGGTAATTGTTTTTGTTTTCCATTAAATATCTCTTAATTGCTGGTTCTTCATTTAGGGAAATCCCACTTATTAACAAGCTCAAGACAATTATATTCAACATTTGAAGAATCAAAAGTAGACAACAGGGCCAGGGATATAGCCTAGTGGCACAGAGCCTGCCTGGCAAGCGCAAGGTCCTGAGTTCCATTTCCGGTAACAAAAAAAAAAAAAGTAAACAACAAAATGTGAGATTCCACATTATCTGCTGCAAAAATCTTTGAGTGAAAGTACAACTTTATTTCTTGTCTTTTGTATGGGACTTTGTTGAGCTCTAAGTTTTCCAACCAGATTGCTTTCTTACATCTTTACTTATTAAAAAGGAGAGGAAAAAACCTAAAGAGGTATAGTTAGCTGTAGGTGACCTGCTGAAGAACAGAGGTAATAAGCCATAATCTCCAAGTTAAAATATGTTCAGTACCTTCTGTTTAGCAAGATAGAGAAGACATTTATTTGAAAGAGACATTATTTTTAAAACCAAAAATTTATAAACATTAATCTCTGAAAGAACAAAATACAGGACTCAATATTTTCCTACTAGACTAAATAAATAATTTGTTACTCAAGTTTGTTAGCTAAACATAGCAAATGCCTACTCTTCATTCAAGTTTCAGCTTGAATCTCATTTTTAATGAAGTCTTGGACAAAGTCCAATGGAATGTGCTCTCTCTAGTCCATTTGCATACTTAGAGATTTATTTTTCTCGCTCCTATAATTACCATATTTGCTTTATGCACTGATTTGTGTGCTAATGTTATAATTACTGGTGGATGTTAATCTTGTCATGAACAAGATTTTAGATTTTTTTCATCTTTGTTCATTTCTTGGATTCTTTTGTCTAATAGATATGTAAGCAATATTGGCCAAGAGACTAAAATGATGTGGATTTCATCACCATATTCCAGCAGTAATCTATTACTTATTTTCTAAGCCAAACACCGCTCTCATATCCAGAAAGTTCCATTCCTTTCAAATTTCTTAAAGCTACCTTTAGGACAGCAGTTTGTATTTTGATAGATTGAAATTTGGATATTATTAATAAATAATTTGAACCCAAATACTATTTTTACTTTTTCCACATTCATATTATTATAATCCAGGAGAGTTAAGAAATTCCTAACCTGTATGTGTCACTTTCAATATTGTTAAATAAGGACAAGTAACAATAAACATATATGATGATCTCCTGGAATATTTCAGTTCCTTGTTATTCCTTTTGAATATGCAGCTAAAAAAGGCAAGTTTATAAATGTAAGTAGTTCCCATAAATAGAATTTTTAGACTATTTGCATTGTGAATTCTGTCATCATTATGGGAAAGATGCTGAGAGCTATCATAAATTTGAAATTTTACATCAATTGCAGCTTTTACCATGGATGTATGTTTTATTGAAGTTTAAGCTACTGTTTTCCTATTATTGGAATTGACATTATAACTTTTCTAACTTAATAGTACTTTAATACTTCTTTGATATCATATCTGATTATAGTATTATATTGTTATTGCTTATCATTTCTTTATGTTGGGAAATGGAATTGAAAAATTTAAACATTTCTGATGCTGTATATATTTTCAGACAAACCTCAGAAAATCCCTAATCCTGAGGCCTCTGAGTGATTTTAAATTAGTTCTATGGGAGCAGATGACCATTTGTTGGTGTGAGAAATGCCTTCCGTGGGGCACTGTCAGTACAGTTTTCCATGTTGAAGGCAAGATAGTGCCCAGCTCCTGTTTCCAAAGCACGGAGCACGTCCTCACAGAACGACCTTTATGCTGTCTTCGTTGCCTTGCAGGCTTCTTTCTCTGTTTCCCTTTGTGTACAGACGGGCGGGTATTGTTTGACTTATAACCTACACTTGCTAAATACAGATAAATAAATGATTGAAGTTTGCTCTTCCAAAGGTTGGAGAATTTTTGAAGGTTTGTGGCCAGAAAACAGTGTCTCAAAAATATTTATTTTCTGATACACTGTAAAATAGTCGTTAATGTTGGGATTTCTTTCTTTTTTTTTTTTTTTTTGTGGGTACCAGGGGTTGACCTCAGGACCTTGCGTGCCAGCAGGCACCTCTGTCGCTGAGCGATATCACCGGCCCTTTTTCCATATGTGGGATCTGGGAGTCAAACTTGGACCCTTGCGCTTGCCAGGCAGGCGTGTAGGCCGGTGAGCCATCTCACCGGCCCCAATGTTGGGATTTCTGTCTCTTGATAGATTGTTTTAATAAGCAAAAAAAAAAAAAAAAAAAAAATTCAAACTGCTATTTTATTACAGGCTGGCTCAAGAAATTTATATATCTTTTATCATTTAAAATAGACAACTGGGGCCGGTAGATAGCTCAGCAGCATAAGTGCCCCACATAAAAAAAATAAAAGAGACAACAGTTGTAATATGAACAAAGATTTGGACATTGTACTTGAATATGTTAGCAAAGGGAAATTATAACAGAGGTCATTGTACCTTAAGTCTGATTTTAATTAGATTTATCTCTTTTAAAGTCTTAAAATTAATGTAATAATCTGGTAATTTGGCAAGAAACTTTTCATCAGCAGTGTTCTAGTAAATCAATTGCTCAGTACATTAATTATTTTTAAAAGCAATAACTTCGCTTTATTAAGAGGGAATGTAGTTTTTACTTTCACTGAGATATATTTATCATAATTTTATGAAACATTTTTATGTGCCGTTTCCAGTTGTCAGTATACACAGAAGAGCAAAATAGAGGGCTTTCCTTGTAATTATTTTACTTTATATCTAGTGTTCTGAGTTGTCAAATTACAATTTATTTCCCAGACTACTCTGAATGCTATGTCCACTAGTGGATATGATTAAACTAGTAGAAAATTTCCACAGTATGTTCTGAGTTGAAATTCTTCCCAGAGTGACTTGAATTGGAATGTTTGGTTGATTGTGGCAAGTCTGACTTGCTTTTCACCATAAATGGTACAGACACGAGTTTTCAGAAAATGGGCAATGGAAATTACAGCTAATGCATGGAATACACCAAAAGAAGTAATTGCTTCCTTCCTTCCCTCTTTAAATTCAGTTTTTCTGACATTGCTGAGATTGCTGAAAATGCTCACTCTCCTAATTGCAGTATATAAAAATCAGCAGGGAAGGTATATAATAGTGCTATCAGGGTTTGACTTGAGAGAGCATAAAAAGTATATTCACATTGTCCTATTATCTCTTAAAATAATTTTATAGCAATACAGATAAAATTATTCCTTGAAATTCCCCGAACTTTTCAAGTTGAACCCTTTCAGCTGAAAATAAAATTTCAGATCACTCACTACCCGCTTTTAAGGGATGGTGGCTAATTTTGACCATAGATTCATCTAATGTCTGAACATACTCTGGACAATATACGATTAGCCCTGGTGGTTTTTCTCTGACGTACAAACCCTTAAACCTCTCCAGGCTCTGCTATGCCACTGTCTTCCTAATTTTAAACTCTACCTTAGTGAAATCTATATCATAACTCTCTACACACTAAATTTATTATAAAAGTACAATCAGACATGAGTTGATAAGTTGTACTTCTTTCATTCGATATTTTAAACTTTAGATAACTATTTGAAGTCTTCTCTAATCCCTCAAATTTTTCCCACTTCCCTGCTAATGACCCTGCTTCTCCCATCCAAAAGAAAATGAAGTCATCATTTGGAAGCTCCCCGCTTACCCCAAATCAGGAAACTCTTCTGTCTGCAGCTCTCCTTTCCACTTTCTCCCAGTTAAATACAGAAGCATTCTGCTCATCTTAGACCAATTTCTGTCTGAGTTTTGTTTTTTGTATCCTCAACTCAGAAAATTTCTATTATCCGCTACTTTCTCTTGTCTTCCATCTCAGTTATTCCATCCCAAATAAATCAATCCAGTCAGAACTCAGACTCATCACCACCGTGACTGAACCCATAACCTTTAACTCCAACCCTTCCCTTTGCTCCTCTGATGTCAGCAAATAGCTTTACTCCTGTCCTAGTCACTCACTTTCTCATTGCTGGGACAAAAGACCCAAAAACTCCCACAGTTTAAAGGAGGAGAGGTTTGTTGAGGGTCATAATCTTTAGATGTTTCTGTCCATGTTCTGCTGGCTCCACCATAGAAACGGTGTGGTGGGAGGGTTTGGTATGGGAAAGCTTCATGTCATCCTGGCCAGGAAGTAGAGAGAGGAGGGACTTTACATAACGCCCTGTCAGGTCACACCTCCAGTGACTGGTCTTTTCAGACCAGATCCCACCTCCTAACAACACCCCTATAATTCAGTCACCTTTAAACACATGAGTCTTTTCAGGCCATTTTAGATCTAAATTACAGTATAGCATCTCCCAGGCTGGTTGTATGTCAGGAACTTGAAATATCTTCCTCTCCCAGTAACTGAATCCATTCTATTTTGAAGCCTCATATCGCCTCCTAGTGGTCTCCAATTGCCCATTTCTTTTCTTATTCCCACTAAATACCCTCATCTAGTCTAGCATCATCTGTGACCAGAAATATTACAAAATCCTTATTCACAAGGCTGTTCTCTGATTTACTGCTGTATTTATATTTTTCAGCTATGAGTATGCCTGTCTTCTGCTTAAAACTTTTTAGTAGCTCCTCTAACACACAACGTGCGGACTAAGATCATTTCTGTAGATGATGAGAATCCTGCACAGTCTGATCCTATGTGCGCTTGCAGCCTCCTCTCACTCGCCTCTCCCTGTTCTCCAGTCCTGCCAGTCTTCTCTCTCTAGTTAAGCACAGAAACACTGCTTCCTCGTCTAATGATGGTGACATCGTGCCTCTGGTCTCTGGCTTTTTTCTTTTCTTTTCTTTTCTTTTCTTTCTTTCTTTCTTTTTTTTAACATATGAACTTGCTGTCAGAATTAGACTTCGAGAACTGAATTCAAATGATGACTCCAAGAGAAAGAACTATCTAAAAGGTACTGTTGCCTCTGTGAGAGGTTAAAACACATGGGCTGTGATTGAAGATGTACCTCCCTGGGATGTTGGTGCCCATGACAGAACAGCCAGCTGTTGGATCAGGGCTGAACTTGTGCTGTATGCTTTGCTGGAGTTCTGCTAACTTCAAGGTGGGTGCCAAGAACCTAAAAGTGGCTGCCAAGGTTCTATCTCCAGTGGTGCGGCCAGAATGACCAGAATTGACCATTGCTTATGATTCGTCTAACAAAATTGTGGTGTGAAGGAGAAAGATGACCTCTGCTCCTCCAAGGCCTAGAATCCTATTGATTATTCAAGAGAAATGCGATCTGGTTCTTTCTCAGGCTAGAGAAATAGATAATATATACTAGCAAATACATTATATCTCTACAGCCTTTTAATGTTTATGAAACTATTTTTATCTACCACCTCATTTGATAGCTCCTTTAATCCTTAGGGTAGGCATGACAACCATTTTTCAGTTTATTTTTTATATAAATGAAAAAGCAAGGAGAAAGCTTATAACTTGGCCACGATATTTGAGTGTCAAAGCCAAGCTGAAGCTATTCTAATATTCTAATTTCTGTGCTGATCCTCATGGGATTGGTATAACATTTAGCGCAACTCTGTTCACAGTGTGTACTATTAACATATTAGTGAAGTGTGATTTAGTGGGAAAATAACTAGCAGATGTCATCGGGGAGTCAATTTTCAGCCGCTTTTCACAATGCAGTCCTCTATTCAGCATCTGAATTGACCTATTTTTAGTTGTGTTTGGGAAAAAGCCCAGAGTAGTTACTGTACACAGTCTGCAACCTGCTGTTGGGTGTTACTTGTCTTTTGTCATCATTTGAGTGCCTCTGATATTATCTGACTCAGAAAATCCATGTTTTCATTTTCTTCTACAGTGGTGACCTGACTGATCTTGGGTCCTATATCATGTCAGGATGATTTCCTTAAAGAGTTTGAAAAAACCCTAAAGGAATACGTGTCCTCTGTTTCACTTGTGATGAAACACACCCAAGGCTTGGTAGCACTTACGTTCTCCGTCTTCGTCTCTCAGAAGGGTGTGTGCCAGTCAGGAATGGACACGGGGGTGACCTCCCCCTGGAGACCACATCCGGGGCTTCAGGGAAGTCTGTACAGGGCAGGAGTGGATTAATGGTTTGTCTCCTTCCTCAGCATCCAGGCTTTCTATTTGGGCTGGAAGCTGTTTGCAGTTAAACTCTGAAGTGTCTGGCAGCCATGTGATAGTGCACTAACTGGTTGAAGGCCTGATTTGACACTAAACATACACATTTGCATAGGACAGCAAGTGGATAAAGTGGACTCCCCACTGCTGCCACCAGAGCGTCTTCTGTTCCAACAATCTAACTGTTGCCTGGCTTGGGAGGGACAAGCTGGGGGAAGGGAAATGTGGATCAGGAAAGAGAAGAGGGTAATTTTAACTTTCCTTCCTTCTAAAGGCTACGATAGCTCAAGCGTGCACCCACATATAGGACTTTGAAAGCTTTCTACCCACCCTGGTCTATACTATGTGCCTGTCATGTGGGATTGCCAGCTGGAAACAGTGCATTTTAGCAGCTACCATTTAATAGTCTAGGGCTGAATTATTCGGGATAATTCCCCCCACAGTGTGCAACAAATACTATGTACAGAATCTTTGTTGTTGTTGTTGTTGTTTTGAGACAGGTTCTTACTATGTAGTTCAGGCTGGCTTGAACTCACTGTGTAGCTCAGGCTGGCCTCAAACTCATGGCAATCCTGCCTCGGCCTCCCGAGTGCTGTGATTACAGGAGTGCGCCACCATGCCTGACCTAGTACAGAATCTTAATCATTTTAGAAATAGTCTTTTTTTTTTTTTTGTGGGTACCGGGGGTCGACCTCAGGACCTCGCGCGCCCCGTGCCACTGAGCAATATCACTGGCCCCTTTTTCATATGTGGGTTCCGGGAGTCGAACTCGGGCCCTCGCGCTTGCCGGGCAGGCACTTAAGCCGCTGAGCCATCTCACCGGCCCTAGAAATAATCTTAATGACCTAAGATAAGTTATTACTAATCCTGATATATTTAAAATTTAAATTAATATGAATGGTCTTTATTCTTCCTTGTACAAATTCTGTAGTCATGAAGCTGCTCACAGTGTAAAGCTTTATGTTTTTGCTTTTTGTTCACGTTTATAGCTTGACTGAAAACACAAAAAGTTCTTGATCTTTACTTTCTCCATCTGTTTTCTGTCTGTCAAACATAAATACCTTATTTGAAATATGTTTAGTCTGCTACCACGAAATATAGGTTGCATCATTTGTAGCCTTCCATTTCTACCAATTTGAACTTTAAAAAAAAGACCGAAAAAAAATTTAAATGTTTCTTGAGATTCTGTGTTATAACTACTTTATTACCAATCTAAAAATGAACAGTGGTGCTTCTGTCACCAGAGGTGTAGGTATGCTTTTCACTTTCCTAGAGCACTAAATTTTGAGTGTCTTGACTACCTTGGCTGCAGTTTGAAAAATAGATGTTATTGCTAGTGACTACGTAGTGCCAAGATCAGCAGTGTGTGTGTGTGTGTGTGTGTGTGTGTGTGTGGTCAGGGGGATGGAAGATGGGTGGCAGGTACCAGAAACTGAGGCTGCCGGGTCACATACATGCCAGGAACCATCTCTGCTAATATTTATTTCTGCTGAAATTGTGTCTGTCTCTTATTTCAGTGGACATTTAAGAGACTGGTATTATGAAGATTGTTTTAGCAAATTTGTACAATATAAACTCATGCCAGGAGAATTTTTCAGTGTGCTGTGTTCACTATCCAGCATCTATGGTCATGTGCACCCAGGACACAGTAGTGAGTAAGCTAACTTTTGAGTGAGTGGATGAGCGGGTGACTGAAGTGGCCTGGAGGAGTGAGCCAAACCCCGGAGTAACCCCCTGTGCAGCTGGTGCACACACAGATGGAGGTTATTTTCTTCTCAAATTTAATTTCAATGTGACATTTTCATGAATATATTAAGATCATGAAGCGAACTTTGTATATTAAACTTATTTCTTCAAAATTTCAAGTCCCAGTTATATAGCACTAAGCATTTTAGGTGATGAAGATTCCAGGAGGAATAAAAAAGCAAATCCAAGCCCTGTTGGAATTTATATTTTAGTTTAGGAGGATTGGCAACAAACAAGCCAGTAGATTATTCTTTGTCAAGTGCTGGCAAGTGCTATGAAGAAAAATCAAGAAAGCCCTCTCTGAGGTGACATTTAAGCAGAGAACTGAAGAAAGCACAGTGTGATTCCTATGACGGTCTAAAGGGAGAATGTCTGAGGCTGAAAGACCACTACGTCTTTGTGTGAGCAATGTGCTGGGTGTGCTCAAGGCTTGTCAAGAGGTTCAAGAGGAGGAAGCAAGGCTAACAAGTAGCACGAGATTGAGCAGATCATTGTGGGCTTGGAATCTGTTATAAGCCTGAGTGGTAAGCAAAAGGAGACTTTCTAAATGACTTGTTACCCTCAAGAAGAGAGAGCAGCGCCTGGAATGATTGTATTGGAGCAACTCCATACCTACATGCATTATAGATATTTGAGGTACTGTTATAGTTACCCAGGACAATGTCTTTATAATCAGATGTAGTCCAAGAACCACATAGGCAAAACAGATGACATTCTACATTGTCTCCAGTCCCCTAGCAATACTTGTTTTTAAAAACTTTTCCATCACATGTTTTGTTATTTCAGACTTTAACATCAGCTAGAATTTTCTTGGTATGTGTTTCAGCAAGGATTTGGATTCAAGAGATTTCCTTCTAGTACTAAGAGGCAAAGTCTTGTGTTGTAATGTGGGTGTGTCATATTGTATAGAAAAAAATATGAAATTGGTGTAATCAATCTGGTTTTCAGGTTAACTTTTGGTAAATGTCGCCATTTGACCTTGGTCAAATTATTCTACTTCTTTAGAACTTGGACCCACAGTTTGTAAAATTGTCAAAGTTTGGCTAGATGTACTCTAATGACTTTATTAGGATTAAAATCTGTGATGCCATCATATCTTTTTGTTTTACTTCAGAATTTTCACATTACACTTATGTATAATACAGTTTGTTGATGTGCAGCTGATCAAAAATTTGCTTTAACTGTCAGTTGTAGTAGCTAAATAAATTTATATCCAAGTTTGCTTTGTGACTCAGATTTTAGTTATCATATGCTATTTTGATGCTGGGATGCACCTTGAATTTACTCCAAGTAGACACACTGTGTGTTAATAAAATGCTTCTGTGAGTCATTGAGAAAAAGGTTTCATTGCACATTTCCTTGAGCTTAGACAAATGACAAGTTTCAAAAGAAAACTTGGAATAGTGGGGGGAATAACTTTTGACATACTATAAATAACAATAAATTACTTTCCACATTTGTCATACATCTTATTCAGCTATTATTTTTTTCAGAATAGGAAAAGAATTATAGGTAAGTCTCATTATGTGTCACCAGAGATTTTATTTTTTATTATAAAATACTGGTTTGTCAGTTTGCCTCTTGATAAATTTTCTGGTTTAAAAAACCAAAATCGTAAATCTTTGTTTCAAAGCTATTAGATTTGACTAAGTAACTCTTCTCATATTTCTATCCATTCTGGATTCTTTCCTGAAACATATTCTGATGAGTGCAATGATGAAATCCGTGATCCTTCTTGACTTTTATGACAACATCCTTTATTTCAGGTGACATTCTATATTTGTGTTGTAGGCCATTAGGAAAAAAATTCTCTTCAAAGTATAGGAAACATCACATGACTGGAGGGTAACAGCTGCTGAAACATCGAGGAGTGTTTGTGTAGAGGAAGCAATAGCCTGGAATATGTCTTTTTTAATTTAATTTGTTGTTCCAAATAAATTTCTTTTTGGAAATAATCCAGTGCCTTTTATATAACAGGCATTCAATAAATGGTTTTTGAATTGACATAATCAGTACACAGTTTGACACATAGGTAATTCATCTTGTAAAGCCTGTTGCACTGCACAAGTTTCCAGCCTGACTCTCTGAACAACCTACCAGTTAACTTCATCTCTCTCAGCTTCTGTGTGCCAAACATTGGGACAATGTAAGACCTGCGTCATAGGGTTGGTATAGGCATTCAATTGGATAATAAGGTCTTAATAAATTATTAATAATATATAAATAAAACTTTTATTTTGGGTGTACAAAAGCCTCACCAGTCCCATGATAAAACTATAAAATCACAGTTTGGAGTTTACAGAGTCTGCACATTTAACAAAAATCCTTTACTACAAGGGGCCTTTTACAGTTCCATAAAAGTGTTCAGTATTATCTGTTCCCTACTTGAGGCAAAATCTCTAACCTACTATTTGAGGATTAGTTTTCTTGAAATGGGTTTAGTTTTGGCTTGCAAATGTATGAAAAAAGGCCCTAAAAAGTAACAATAAGATGGGAGCCAATACTTGACTTTATTTTCTTTCTCAGTGACGAAGTTGTCGCTCCTACACTGAGGATTCTATAAATAACTTTACAGTTAAAGTCAAAGGACTCCTTGTGCCAGGGTCTCAGTGTGCCGAGTGTTACTTGTACCTAAAGCAATTTAAGAAGGCAAGAAATGAATGACACTGACCATCTTCTATTTATTTTACTGAATTAGACTGACAGAGTTGTAATGGGAAAAACACTCATAACCAAAGGTCCTTGTGTTTAAAATTCAGACTTCACTACTCAGCTGACCTCAGTGTCTTCATTTGTGAAATAAAATAACATATTTATTTCATAGAATTGGAGGTTTAATGTGCCCAGGCCTCATTTATAAAGGGTTAGAAAGAGTTCAATGGAAGATAGAATCACTTAATGGGGAACCTTTTACACAAATCTAAAAAGTTAACATTTGATTTACAGGTATTAAGAAATGCAAATTAAGGGTATTTTCAAATGATTATATTTGATTTAAAGTATTATGTGACATGATCATCGATATGTACAAATATGTGTGTATCTTGCTTTCTTTTAAAAATCCTCTGATTTAATAAAACATTTATTTCTGGAGAAATTGAAAAGTAGCTTCTAACTTTTCTTTTGTCTGGATAATATGACATTTATTTATGAGGCCTAATATTTACCAGACACTGCTACTATTTGGTTCCATAAAAACCTTACTAATTAACTGAGAAAGCCAAATGTGATCTGGGCTTTCTTGGCGAAAGGATGTTGACTTTCATTAAGACTGAATTGAAGTACAGACCTTCAAGCCTTTATCTGCATCTCATTAATTGGCATGTGATTTGAGAGAGTGGCTATTAATTATACAGAAGATGGGGAGTGAATAGAAAGGATCATTCAAAGGCAAACCAGGCTTAAACCTGGCCGTGTCCTTAAGCATTATGCACTTCATCTAGCAGCCATTAATTTGCCTAAGTGTTTGGAATCAGCACAGTAAGGGTTTTTAAAGGGCACATCTAGAAACAACATTAATGTCTAGATTTTTTATTTAATTTAACTTAATGTTAAGGCATTTTTCTTAAGCCTGCATGACTGCTTGGTTGAAGTGGCAAGAAAGGAGCACATATGATGTAATAGAAATGAATCGTGAGAAAATACAGATGAATTTTTATTAACTGAGTCCCACCCCTCCCATAAATGATTTTATACTAATCTAGAATCCCCTGCAAGTTAAAATAAAAATATGTCTTTTGCATAAAGGCACAAGAAGAAGCAATACTTACAGCCATTTTTCAGGTGTCATAAAGTAGATTGTATCTTGTTAAATAGATCCTGTATAAAAATCTACATTCTGTTTTCAATCTATGAGAGTAACATTGCATAATGTATTTTGATAAGTTCACATTATGTATAGATCAATATGAACTAACAAAAAACATTTGTAAATTCTCAATTGTGTAGCACACATTTTTTGAAATTTGGCTATGTATTTCCAAATTTGGTCTCTTTCTTTTTTTCCTAAAATTTTTTTTTTTTTTTTTTTTGTGGGTACTGGGGGGTCGACCTCAGGACCTCGCGTGCCAGCAGGCGCCCGTGCCGCTGAGCGATATCACCGGCCCCTTTTTCGTATGTGGGTTCCGGGAGTCGAACTCGGGCCCTCGCGCTTGCCGGGCAGGCGCTTAAGCTGCTGAGCCATCTCACCGGCCCCCTAAAATTTTAATTGACACATAACTGTACATATTTATGGGGTACAGTGTGACACCGCATTACATATATACAATAGGTAATGATCAGATCAGGATAACTGGTATTCCATTACCTGACACTTTTATTTTTTGTTGTGTTGAGAGCATTCAAACTCTTACTAGCTATTTTGAAATATTCATTAAATTGTTGTGAACTATAGTTATCTTACTTGTTATAGAATAATAAAAAATCATTGCTTTCATCCAGCTATATCCCTGTATCTTTTAACCATCTTGTGTCTAAACTCCTTTCCCCATACTCTTCACAACCTCTGGTAACCACTATTCTACTCTATATTTCAGTGACATCAACTTTTTAGCTCTCACACATAAGTAAGAATATGTAGTATTTGTCTTTCTGTTGTGCCTCTTTTAAAAATCAAATGCTTGCATCTAATTTTTGTATCTATGTAATTTTCCATGTTGAATTTATTTTCTTTGATGTAATTCAGTAAACTTATATGAAATACTAAGTGCAAAACACATTGTGCTACTTTAAGCCATTTACCTGGGAGGTTGAAAGTTGGTGCTCCAATATGTACCTTGGGCAAAGCAGGGTAGAAGATTTCTCATCTCCACTCATGATGGGAACAGTATTTAGGCATCTGATCTGACAGGTTTTCCCTACTTCTTATGACTTAGGATGTAGCTGTGTTGTAATGGACAGACATTCCTGACATTTTGATGGATCAGAAGCAAATGGGAACAAGCGATACTGAATGTAGGTTTTTATGAAATGGTAGGCATTCTGTGACAAAATCCCCAGCATATTGGCTGAGGTGTCTTTAACACATTTTAAGGTTTTGCAAATTCTAAAAGGCAGCGTTTCCCAAAGTGCACACCACAGACAGTCTACCGATATCTGGAAAACAGGAGCATTTGTGAATGTAGATTTCATGGCTCCTGTCTAGACTTGAGTCAGAATTTCCAGAAGAGGAGCCCGGGAATCTGCATTTAATCCACTTCTTTGTTATTCTTAATCACTGATTTATCTTTCTGACATTTGTGGTAGAATGATGTATTTCTATGAAGAATGTTTATAAAAATGAATATTACATTATAGTGAAATCAGTGTTATGTATGGATATTTATCTTATAGCACTACTGTATCTTTTAGAATAGTTATCTATGGGTTGATGGAAGTAAATTGATACTGTTATAAGTCCTTTCCTTTTTTTCCTATAAAATTATACTTGAAAAGTTTACCTGTACCTAAACACACACATGGACACATGCATGTACATTAACACACACACACACACACACACAGGAAGGTAAGAGGTGACATAGGTAAGGTTAAATAAGGTGGTATGAATTTAGAACTAGATTTCTGGAATCAATATAAATACCACTATATTTAAAGTAATTTATATTAATATAATGAGTTAATCATTAGTGTTTACTGATGAAACACTGCTTAATGTAATTTAATGAATTATGTTCATGGCGCATATTTTCTTCAACTAAGCATTAGCTAATTGTAGTTAAGCCATTAACTACTGTACTGATTGCATATAAACATATTTTCTTACTCTTCACACACGTTTAATGTGAAACACTTCCTTGTGAATATCAGTAACTTTTCTTTGCTTCTGACTAATCCTCAAGCGTAAGTAGAAAATTTTCTCTTGAAGAATTTAATTCATTTCTTTTTGAATGATATAAATGATTTTGCCAGATTCTTTGGAGAAATGGGTAAACAATATATTTTCCACCATCGTCAGTATTTTTCTCTTTTGTTCAGTAATGGAGTCATTTTGGTAAGGAACTCTTTAAGGGTACTTGTACCTTTGAGTGCTAGTTGAAGGTCAGCCAGGAATACAAGGCTGAGCAAGATGTTCTGTAATGATTGCATTAGGGGCAGTTTCTGTTGAGAGAAGAAGAGAAAAAGAAGAGCTTTTCAACCAAAAGACTAGTTAAACAATTGTGTATGTTTTTGTTTCTTGAATAAACAGAATCTAAGCTGTACTTCTTCCAGTTTGTCAGACACCCCAGGCTATTTCCTGGGTCAGGGTTCTTGGCACATGGTACCCCTCTGCCTGTCAGGAGGCTCCCACGTCTCCAAAGCTGCCTCTCTCTCAGCTTTTAGGTCCCAACTGCAGGGCTTGTCCGAGCACCCTTCCCTCATTAGCCTGTTTAATTTAGCTTTTACTTCAGCCTTTCGTTTGCTTCTTTCTTGAGACTTATCGTAACTTGTATGTTTTGTTTGTGTATTTACTCATTTCTTGCCTGTTTTTCCCACTGGGTTGTGAGAGAAAATATTTGTCTTGTAAACATTTGTGTAACCAGAACCCAGCATAATACCTGACGCATAATAGACATTCCACATATATATTTATTTGGCTACAGGAATGGATGGATGGACAGATGGACAGCTAATAAATGCTTTTGGGTTGCAATAGAGGGAGAGGGAGGGAGGAAGAGGTAGGGAAATAGAAATCTTAAATGAAATGCTAATGTGAAATAATGCATTGATTTGTTCAAGGGTAAGAAATGGATAATTACCTCAGAGTAATTTTCTAATACTGGGAATTCAGCTACACAATATATATATATATATATATATATATATATATATATATATATATATTAATATACACATATATATCCTCACATATATATAATTATATATTAATATATACACACATATCTCCTCATCTCTGATTCAAAATGTGAGGGCTGGTCCTGGTGGTGCACATCTGTAATCCCAGCACTCAGGAGGCTGAGGCAGGAGGATTGCTCTGAGTTTGAGACCAGTCTGGGCTACAAAGTGAGTTCAAGGCCAGCCTGAACTGTGTAGTGAGACTCTGTCTCAAAAAGACCAAAAAAAAAAAAAAAAAAAAAAAAAAAAAAAGCTGCAACCCTCAATATACCTTGTTTAACCAATGATGTACTAAGTCTTCATGGCAAGAGACAGATTTTCTCGTATGGATCAGATTGGAATTTTGACTGAATTAAATATGGAATTTGAACGTATAAAACTTCAGTGTTGCCTGCTGCCTGGAACAAGTAAAAAAGTTTAAAGTGGCTTCAAATATATGCCATAATCAATCTGCAAGATTAAAACCATTTCATATTATTTCCAGAGTTATCACTCTGAATCCTTAGCTCCAAAAGGCCAGTTAGCTAACATTTTATTCCCTAAATTTACCCTGCTAGTCCTTAACAATACGTTTGGCTCAAGGGCTCTCTGTGCTGGAGTGTTTTTGCTGTTTTGGCAAAACTTACTCTTATTTCATGTCTGGCTCAATTCAACTTCCCTGGCAAAGCCCTTCTCAACTATTCCCATCCCCATTTATCATCCCTGCTCAGAACTCTTCTAGCCCGTACGGCTTCACAGTTCTTTGGTCCTTAATCCTTTGTGCGGTCATTCATCTTTGTCCTTATTATAATGATATATTCAAATAGATTGTAGACATATGAGGATCAGGAGCTACATCATTCATTTGTCTAGTTGTTACAGTACCCAACTGGGGCTACAGACACAACTGGCATTTGAGGTCTCTATGTTTAATTAATAGACCTAGTTACAAGGTGCAGGCTTGTCCTTTCTAGTGACCATTGCCTATACTTATTTAACATCCTGATAATTGATATCTCATTAGACTAAAACTAACTCATCAGCACTGAGTATTTCAGCAGGGATTTTACTTTTAAGGAGAAGAACATTCTAAGCAGAAATAACTACTTGATATTGTTATTAATCATATAAGACAGAGGGCCAAAAGCGAAAAGAAAACCAAAAAATTAGTTGCAAAGATCTACAATGACAGAATTTGCACTTATACTTGGTTTGATACTTTAATTTTGAAAATCCACAAAAGCTTAATTGATTCCATTTTAAAAAGAACTCCTCATGTTGAAATCCATTAAAAGCTTAATTGAACATAAAATGTGCATATAGCATCATGGCTACAAACATGTGGATTGTCATTTTGTTCCATTTAGCCTAATTGTCTTTCTGAAAGTATCATCATGGACCGTGTGCTTTTGTTTTGGCTTTTAAGTAGATAATAAAGCTTAAATGTGTCTAATTCCCCTTAATAACCCACTGTCAAGAGTACCATCTGCAAACTTGTATAAATATATTTTTATCTTTTTTGAGTCTTTTTGTGATCTGAGAAACAAAATCTATACCAGTATTTATACCATAGAGTAACACTTCTTTTTATTTAACCCAGTGCATAGCTGTAGTGATTGCCAGTAGTGCAACGTAATGGGTGGTGGTTGGGGTGACATGTTCCTCCGCGTCTGAGGTTGATAATGCTCTATAAATCTATGCTTATGATCTTACTTTCTATTTGCCATGGCCTTTAACCATCTATTGCTTAATAGAGTGTATTGGACTAAAATTCCTTCATTAGATCTTCTCCTGAAAGGGAAAGGTGTTCCTGTGCTTATGTGTTTGGCTTCCGTTTTTATATTTTAGTGTATATTCACCTCATAAAGATAACAAAAAGAAGTTTTTACTCCAGTTAAGAATGTATTAAATAGGGCCGGTGAGATAGCTCAGCGGCTTAAGCGCCTGCCGGGCAAGCGCGAGGGCCCGAATTCGACTCCCAGAACCCACATACGAAAAAGGGGCCGGTGATATCGCTCAGCGGCACGGGCGCCTGCTGGCGCGCAAGGTCCTGAGGTCGACCCCCCGGTACCCACAAAAAAAAAAAAAAAAAAGAATGTATTAAATAAAAGATCTAATCATACCAAGCCAAAAATATCTCAGAAATGTCTCATTGTTATTGAGACCTCAGCGTTCCAGAAGAATTAAACGATCAAAAGTCATGAGAGTGAAGAGACAATTTGAGGACATTTGACACTGGTTCCTGGAATGTATCCCTTCCTGTTTCTATTTGTGGTATTCCCGAAATGATGAAATAAGTTCTGTATTGCCCCCCACTTCTGCACATATAGAAGGTATCCTGATGTTTTGTATAACCTAAAAATCCTTGATGACAGTGACTCTTCTGACCTAAGTAAAACTCTTAATGTCTGCTTCAAGAAGTCTCATCAGAGAAGTCGGAGTCATGAGAGCAGCTACTGGCCTCATCTCTGCTGTGTGTGTGTATTTGGTGTGTCTGTGTGTCTAGATGAATATGCGAAAATACCCTGCACCCCGTCACCCTCACTCGTGAGGCTCTCAAAACCAGGCCTGCGATGGGCTAGAAATGAGTAGGAAAACTCCTCTTTGTTCATTATCGGATGTGCAGTTCATACACATCGCCATCTTCAGCGCTTTCTGTTCACATAGCTGCCCATGTCTTGGCTCAGTGCCTTGCACATTCTCATAGCTCTTCTCTGTCTCGTAGGCCCTCTTATCTGCTGTGCCCTTTTCTCCCATGCACCACCTTTGCCCTCCTTACATGATCTCCCTCCCGCTGACCGGATCTCATGGTGAGTCACTCGTGCTTTCGCATCTTATGATCAGTCTCGTGCCTTTCGTTGTTCTTACGTTGTGTTTTTAACTCCTCATGTGATACTCCTGGCTGCTCTGTCCTCTTTGAAGGGTCTTTCATTAAATGCAGCTCTTGTAAGTTATTTTTTAGCTATGATGTTTATGAAACCTTTATGTCATACATCCTGGTCATGCATTATCAAGAATTTAGTCTTGTCAACAGTGCTTGTTGAACATCCTACTGCTGAGTGCAAGATTATATGTGTTTCAAAGAGAGCTCAGTCCCATTTTATCTAATTCAGTTAAACTTTTTATGAAGAATGTTAGAAAATCTAGAATTCCATATGTAGTCTAGGCTACCTCTAACTGCACTGTGAATTGCCTATGAATTGTATTCATGTGTGACTCACCATTTTCTGCATATAGAATTCATTTCTAATAAACAAAATGTTTCTTTTAAAATTGCTCCCAAATTTTTAGATAATTTTAATGCAATTTAGTGTCTTCGGTATTTCAAAATGATTGTTTTTTTTATCCCTTGCTCTTTCTAATACTTACCATTGTTGGATAAGATTTCTGTTAGAAGTTCTCAGTAGACTTTTGTTGTTTTGTAAAATCTCCTTTCCTGAATTTTTATAGGCAGTGTCTTGACTAAAGGCCTCATTACCTTTCCTAGAAGAATGACGGACTGTATCGTCATACTCTGTCCTTTCTCCAGGAGATTGCTTCCACAGTAACTTTTTAAAAATATGTCATTCTGCATACGGCACTTTTATGCTTACAATCTTTCAGTGTCTTGACAAAAACCAGACTCCATACCAAGATCTACCCCCGCTTACTTCTCAATAAAAATTATCCCACTCTCAATAAAAAACCAAACTACTGGGCTGGTGAGATGGCTCAGCGGCTTAAGCGCCTGCCCGGCAAGCGCGAGGGCCCGAGTTCGACTCCCGGAACCCACATACGAAAAAGGGGCCGGTGATATCGCTCAGCGGCATGGGCGCCTGCTGGCGCGCGAGGTCCTGAGGTCGACCCCCCGGTACCCACAAAAAAAAAAAAAAAAAAAAAAAAACCAAACTACTGTGTTTTTTCTAGAATGACATTCTATTGTATAACACCATGACTTTTCATAGGTAGCCTACTTGGTCTGGGATGCTCTTATTTTGTGTGTCAGTCAAATTCCTACCTATCTCAGATTTTTAATAGACTGCCAACTCTTGAATCTCCTATAATTATAAAAATTGCTTATTTATCCTGGATAACTTAATATGAAAATTTAGGAGTTCATCAAATCTATGTGGAGGCAAATGAGATGTCCTGGAAAATAGATTTTTTCCAACAGCCCTTAACTGGGGGGGGGGATGCCTTTGAGCACACGAGGTCCTTCATACTGAGCTAGCTGCACTCCTGCCTGGTCCTCCTCCGAATCGTGTGCAGGGCACGGAATGTACCAGTCTGGGTATGTAAATTCTCACCATAGGAAGGGGATGCTAACTGGCCCTTGCACTGACTGGCTCCAACTTGGTGATGCTGTGATGATGAGCTGGGTGTGTGAGAGGAATGATAATTCCAACTGAAATGTTTAGAATGTGTTACTCCTACCATCTGGTGCCCTTGATAGAGTTCCCGTTCCTAACCTGTGAATTAGGATTGTAAAACACTAGAATTCTTTAAAGTGTCTCCAGTGAAAATGAAAGTACCATGGCTGAGGATAAAAAACAGGCCCCTGAACACCTGTGGTTGTTCGGGCCTGTGAAATGTGGGTGGGTAGCTGGTGCACTTCGTACTTGGAGAGCTGCGTGTCATGGTCATGGGGGGTGCAGCAGGAGAATAAGATTCGAAACAAAAAGCCAAGCACAGGCTCCCTTCACTGGGTGTCAAGGTGGCAGCACAATGGACTGTGAAGCAGTTATAGCTGCTTTTACAGATTTCAGGTAAACGTTGAGAGTCCTTTTCCTGTATCAAAGATCTAAATTGATAATAGTGGAACATATATTCCCAGCACAAAATCTAGTGTAGAGAAATAATCTGAGGAACGATGATATCTTGCAGAAAACAGCATGATAGCAATTGAAACCCGAGTCACTTTGCTCCAAAGGTTACATATCCTCCATTGCTCCATAGTGACCCCCAAGGACAAATAAATCCAAAGAAAAGTATTCCAAGGATAGGTTATATTTTCAGTTACTCATGAGCCACAAAGTGAGAAAATATAAGCAAACGTTAAGGACAGTGCTTTATTTGGGCATAGGGTACTTTGGACTGACTGTGCCTTTGTGAATCCCTGCTACTCACCGTTGTGGTCGCTCAAAATAAAGCATCCCTCTGTGCACACGGTGCATCTTCATCAAATAAGATGAATGTACATTTGTCTAATGTCACCCAAAGCAGGTTGCAGTTATCTGTAAGGTAGTTTTAAGAACATAGACCAACAAGAAGTAAAACGCATTAATGATTCATTAAAAATAGTTTTTTTATTTTAAAGAGAAAAAAACAATAAAAACAATGATACAAATTTTCAAAACAAGATAGTAGGAGAGTAACAATGGTTAATACACTGCGTATTGTTATCTTCAAAGTAGTTGCTCAAATTACAAGATACCGGCATGAAAAATTGATCAAACAATAGGTTAAGATAGTTATACTACTAATTTCTGTTAGTTCATTGAAAAGAAAGGTTTGTGGCTTCATTAAAAATATTTTAAAAGAATTCAGTAATCACAGCATTTTCCAGCTATACTCATTTCAGTGGTAATCACTTCCTTTAAGTGATTACCTTCCTTAAATATTCTTTTACTTTGAGTTGAAATGAAGATTGAAAAATATCAAGTTTACTATGACTACAAAACTGTTAATATATTCATATAATATGATTAGGACTACAATTTTAATTTATTCTTTTATGTACAATTTTAATTTAAAACAAGTTTCTTAGACATACGTGGAAATATCAAGTCATTTTATTGCTCATTATGGCAATTACAAGTCTAATGGCTAAAAAATGAAACAAATAATTCAGAAGAATAAAAAAGGTGGAGTTCTAAATGGGAATTTTAGCAATGGAGGGTTGAAAGAAAAATCTAAACCTTGTTTTTACACAATTTCAGTCTTTTTCTTTCTCAGTCTTTGTTGTCCTTGTTTCCCACTTCAAACACAACATTCTGCCTTTCTAGAATAAAAGTGTTAATTACTTATGCAGGACTTTACAGTACTGTGAATTCAACTTTAATGTCCTTTGTTATATATTCCTTTTGCTTGGGGGGAGTTCTAATTATTTTGTTGGCTTTCAGTGCTTTATTTTGCTTTTGCTAAAGACACCTGTGGTTCTGTTTCTGATGAAATATTTCAAGTAATATTAAAAGTATGTCGTTGATCCCAGTTTTAACTTACCATACCTCATAAAAAAACATTCATTTTAGTGATTTTTAAGTTATTTAATATACAGTATTTATCCACTAAAAGTTATGGAGAAATTTTAAGAACTTCTCATTTTTCTTAAATTAGATACATAGAAATACATATTTTGACATGTACATATGTATACTTTAAGAGATATAAATATATAGCTCTTTTGAATAACTTTATAATTAATGTGTAATTTGAAAGTATTTGAGAGTCTGCAGCATCTTAGAGAGTATACTCTTTTCTTCAGGGATATAAAATAAATTACATGTGATTCTGAAGATCAAGGAGCTTCCAATATCTCATATATATGTATACATGCAAATAATGATAAAGTTAAATTTGTAATATTTATAGGGTTTGCAATTGAGAAATGAGTATTTGGACTTCCTTTTCTTATGCTTTTATGACTTTTTACAGTGATTATATGTTATCCTAATTTATCTTAATATATAAAATGTCTTAATGTATTTGAAAAAAGAAAAACATTAAGTATATTCCATAATTGGTTTTTTAAGCTTGAAATTATGGTTAGCTTCTCAACTAAAACTGGTGCAATATATTTATATATTTATTTAGCTAAAAGGTAAGACAAATATCCATTAGTTTTATGCAATCATTAGAAACATTGTTACTGATTTATCAGTAAAAAATGTAAATCAGAAATTAATGAGAAAAATATATTAAAAAATTTAAATCACAATTGAAGTTCAACATTAGCTTAAAATTTACATGTCTTATGTCTTACTTTTACACTGTGTTCAGTATTTAAACTTTTTAGTTTTTTTACAGGTGTTTAAATTAAAGTGTGATTTTGGCTTGCCTAAATTAAAAGTAAGAGTTTGTTATTTTTAAAGCAGTTTTGAGATTAAGAGAAAGATCTGAGATTTCCCACATGCCCACCACTACACACATGTACAGCCTTCTCATTACCAGCACCCCTGCAAGGAACATACATTTGTGACAACTAATGAGCCTATGTTGACACATTATAATCATTCAATTGTCCAAAGTCCAAAGTTTACCTTATTGATTCCTGGTGTTATACATCCTGTGGGTTTTCAGACAAATGTATAATGACTCATCCACTTTCCATGTTACAGAGAATTAATGGTTATATTTTTAAAGAAAAATTGAACTTTTAGGGTATGCTTTGAAAATGACCATGATATGTCTACTATGTTAAAAGCATAATAAAATACACATACTTTGTGCATTTTGATCTGTGTTTTCCCCTTATCTATCTTTTTTTATTTATTAATCCACTAGCTATTTCTAGAAAGGAAAGGTTAAACTGCTAGACTTTAAGTGTCTTGTTCGGGTTTTTTAATACTGTGTTGAACTGTAACTTTTTAAAATTTATATTCACAGGGATGGTGTGACTAAATCTCTTTTATTTTTTAATTAGCATTCTTTGCCATCCTAGAACCATATTTTCACTATTGCCTATAAATATAATCAATGCATTGTTTCACAAATCAAGTTTATAATTTTCTCTACTTCTAGAATAATATCTGCATTATATTTTCTATTGTAATGGATTTTCTGTTTTTGCTATTGCATTTTTCTACACTCAAATTAAGCTTAAATATTCTTTGATCTTGGAGGAGATTAAACAAATAGTGGTCTTCCTTTTTATGATTCAATGATGTGGCCCATGAATGATTTAGTTCAGTATGTATTTATTAAACAACAACTGTATTCCAACAGTATGGTGGATACTAATGATAAAACTGTGAAAATTACCTTTAGGTGCTCAGGCACGTACAGATTCATGTCAGGATAGCTGTTTAATGTTACGACCATGTATGCATAAAATGTGGGGGAAAGGTGTATCAGAGAAGCGCATAATCCAGCACCCAAGAACTGCTCTTCCTAAGGTAGAATGGTAATTACATTCTGATTATCCCTCTGAATTATCTCCACACTATTAGTCATCAGTGAAGATTCAATTATGATCATATAGTTTTCTGAATATTAAACAAAACATCCTAATGCATTTTAGTAAAAACTTTTAAGTGTAGCAACAAGGAAAGTTGTCTGCTTGATAATTAGCCGGAAAGTACATCACCTCCGAAACCTCATTTCTTTTGGGTTACCACTAATCAAGATTCACAGCTTTTTAATTGAGAATATGTTTTAATCCTTCATATATTAGAGGTTTGAGAATACTATTATGATTAGTTTATTGCCGTTTTCTGTATTTCAAGAGAGTTTTCTCATGCATGAGTTTTCTTTGATTAAAAACAAATTGAACAAACTTGGAAAATTGGTATCATTTGAAAATCATAGCAATATTTTTTGTTTATTTTATAATTATTTAAAATTCTAAAAATTTGGTTTTCAATTAGTAAAAGTACTTTTTTTGGCAACGTTTAGTATCCATATTCAACCTTGATATGCAATAAAATTAAAATGTTAGACCAGAGAATACAAACAGCAAAGATTTCATCACTACCCTAGAATAAAACTTGGGGATGGAAAGAATTATGTTTATGAGTCTGTTCACAGAAGTCTCTGGCCATGTGCCAGGGATTCAACACTGCTGTCCATAGAGTTATTTGGAAAATGACAAACAATATGAGCACCAAACATCCATCCCAGTTAGTGTACTAGAAAAATACCAGATGTTGTCCTTGTCGTACGAAGTGGATGTAAGGTGTATTTGTTATAGAAGATTAAAAAAAAGTAACTAGATGTTAGGACAGATTCTGTGTAATTCATAATGGGAGATGTTACTTAGTTCATATTAGCAACTCCTTTACAGCCCTCTTTTTGAAAGTTAGCACTTAATTAAAGTATATTAAGTTTATAAGATAGATATAAATCACTTGTGTGTTTAAAGAAATGACTTTCCAAGGATAAGATGATGTCATAAAGAGATATTAGACATTTGGTACTGTCCAGTAGCCTGACTTTGATTCCCTCTTAAAAAGAGATTTCCATGCTATTTTTTCCTGTCTTGGTCATATATGGGGCATGGCATATTGTGTTACTTATTACGTGACTCTATGTTTTCTTTGAATAGTAAATGATCAGCAGGAAAAATAAATATCTTAGGAAGAATTATCTTCTATTCGGGTCACTTCTTTTCATTGGTGTTGAATATATTAGAAAAATTTCTAACTCTTCTAAAATATTTGTGGCTCTTAAGCAAGTTCTTTTGATTTATTATTAAATAAATGCTTGTTTCAGATCACTCTTAAAATCCTCCTTTTATACTTATATTATACCATGATATTTATAAGCAGTAAATTTTTTGGATGGCTGAAATAATCTTTTCATATATTTGTTTTAGTGACATAAGAAATGCAATAAAATTAATTTTTAGAAATCTTAAAATGATATTTGCTTCAAAACGGCATTTGGACTCAGGGTTAAAAACATATAACCTTCCATGAGAGAAATGTATTCTCCATAAGATGGCATATTGTCTCTTGCATTTGGATAAATAAAATTCCAGAGCCATTTTATACCTAAATGATTCCACATATCTTAGATTTGTATCATTCACTTACAAGGCATCAATATTTTCTACTTTCCTTACATAAAGTCTGTCCAGAAGCAGATGGATTTAGGAACATTACTGAAAGAATCAGGTAGTGGTAAGGACTGTCACAAAGCCCCACGTCTAATAGTACCTTCTAATAATGCTCCTTTCTGTGTTTGGTGGTAGTCAGTGTTGGCCTCTGGCATTTTAGATCACAAAAATCTATGTATATTTTCGAAGAAAGGAAGACCACTATGTGTTCTGGCTTTTCCTCATGACCCTGTCTCATTTTTTTCTACAGTGTCCTCTGAGTGAATATATGACCTCACCAGATAGGTAATATGCTAGTTACTGAGTCACTTTCATGGTGGACAGACATCATCTTTTCCTTTATCGCCCCCCACCCCGAACTTATAACATTCACATGAAAAACTCTTTTCTGACAAGAGGGAAAAAATTAAATATTAGCACTGTAAGAACATGTGTAAAAATTTCTTAGGAAAAATCAAGTATATAGCTATATAGAAAGCCAGAATGAAAAGTGATAACTGTTGGAAGAAATCTCACTATGGAATGGCACAAATAATAAAAATTTTGCTCCTCTTTGTGTATTTATTGTGAAAGAGAAAAATACACATTTATTATATTTTTCACTTTTCTTTAAAATCAAAGCGATTCTTTAAAATTTAAAGCTAGTTTAAAGGTAGTTTAATGCTAGTTTAGGACATAATTTATAATAAACTTTTAGGAAACCTAAGCAGGAATTAGTTTTGTTCACTACTGTATCCATAACACTTAAAAAAGAGAATGGCACATACTAGGAACTTAATAAATGCTACTGATTTTTTTTTTTTTGTTACCGGAAATCGAACTCGTGACTTCGTGCTTGCTGGGCAGGCGCTGTGCCACTGAGCTATATCCCTGGCCTAATAAATGCTATTGAATGAATGAATATATTATGTGATGATACTGCATTAGAACTGTCATTTTTGTGAGTGAGTTAACTTTTATTAGATTATCAAGTTAATCAAGGTAAAGATGTAACCATATGGAACTACTGACTTTAAGAGACAGTTCTAATCTTTTGTAATAATTATGTAACCCCTACTCAAGATGATAGAAAATGTGATATTTCTGGAAGTATATAAATCCATGCTATGAAGTTGGAAGCTGAGAAGAACCTTACAACCTCTACTTCCGTACCAGCCTCTTCAGAGGGATCCATTCGCCCTCCAAGAAGGGCAGCTTGGGACATTTCTTTGCTATTCCACATTTGGCATAGTTCTTCACACAGCTATATCCCAGTAAGGAATGACTCTAGAATGAAAAAGGGTGCACAATAATAGATGTCGAAAGTCTTTCTCTCCTCAATTCCTATCTTAGTCTTTTTATGCTGCTACAACAGAATAACACAGACAACATAATTTATAATGAATAGAAATCTATTGGCTCACAGTTCTGGTGACTGGGAAATACAAAATCAAGGAAGTGGCACCTGGCAAGGGCCTTTGTGGTTCATCATCTCATGGCAAACTGGCAAAGAAAAGCTGAGAGAGCAAGCAGGGCTGAGCTGATCTTTGTCGAGGAAATCCACTCCCTAGATAATGATGTTAATCATTCAGGGATGCAGGTGTCTTATGATCCAGACATCTCCCATTAGACCCTACTTTTCAACTCTGCCTTATTAATGATCAAGTTTCCAACACATGAACTTGCAGACACATTCAAACCAGGGTAGTTCCTTTCTACTAAATTAACAACATCCTACAACTAGAATGCCTTCATCCCAGCTCTGCCACTATCTGCTCTGATGTTGGGCAAATTACTTAACCTCATGGTGCCTTAGTTTATTATACGTAAAATAGAGATATTTATAGTACCTATTTCCTAGAATTATTTTTGTGATTTAGTAAGCAGATTTCAGCAAACTTGTTCTATAAAAGGACAGACAGTAAATATTTCAAGCTTTGTAAGCCATATGTTCTCTGTACAGCTACTCATCCATTCCCTCGTGGCATGCAAGCAACACAGTTGAAAAATGAATGACTGTGGTTATGTTACAGACTTTATTTATCCATACAGGCACCCCAGGTGGTAAGGTTAGGGTTTGTTCTAAAATACTACTTAAGGGCCAGTGAGATAGCTCAGCAGCATAAGCTCCTGCCTGGCAAGCGCGAGATCCTGAGGTCGACTCCCGGTACCCACATAAAAAAAAAATAATAATAAATACCACTTAATATATAATAATGTTTCAAAATGAGTAGATGTTTTTCGTCAATTAATAGATTATAGACACGTAAAATTCTTCAATGTGAAAAAGACCACAATGGAACTGAAAATATAATTTTTACAAAAAATATAAAATGATAATATGAAAGAATGAAAATTTCTAATAAGAAATCCCCAAATTAATTGAAAAATAGGATTTGAAAATATTTTAGGGACTGGTGGTGTGGCTTAGTGGTATGGTATGTGCTTAGCGTGTTTGAGGCCCTGGGTTCAATCCCCAGCACCAAAATTAAGTTAAAAAATAGAGATGATACATGGAACAGGTTTAGGAGCACTCAGTAACTTTTTAAATCAAGCAGTTTAGAAGCATTAAGATTAAGGGCTAAAATTATATGACTCTGTGTGTGTGTGTTTGTGTATGTGTGTTCTGTTTTCTGGTCTGTGGCCTTTTCATCTGTCAATCATAAAAAGTAGAGAATTCACTTCCTAACATTTAGCTATTGAATTCATCAGTAGATTCATCACCGATGAGTAGAGTGTTCACATGACCTACTCATCTTGCAAACACATGAAACTTCGGAGGCCATTTTAGATGCATTTTGTGTGTGTGTGTGTGTGTGTGTGTGTGTGTGTGTAAAACTATGCTAATGCGTTTTTATTAAGTTCTTATTTTTGTTAATAGCTCACTAAGTTTTTGTGTTGTGCCCCAAACCCACTTTCTCATCTGTCTTGTAGTTTTTTCGTTAGTACTCATTAATGGAACTCCCCGTGATTTTGCCTTATATTCATACAGCCTTGACCATATCCATCCACCTTTCTTCCCCCTTTGCGCCCATCTCCCTTTAATTTCATGGCTCATTTGCTCATTCGTTCGTTTAGTAATAATTTGTTCTCTAGGTTAGAGTCAAAGGACAATAAAATGAAAAAAAGTCTCAGGGGTCAAGAAGTTTCCGGTAGAACCTGGGCAACAGAGGAGCAGGAAGCTGCTGTTGTAAGGGTTTGCGGAAGTACTGTAGGACAGCAGTGGTTGTGCGCATGCGCCCTTCCCAAGGATCCGGTACCTAAGCCGCTACCTTGGAGAGGAGTTACTGTTAACAGATTTGACCATGATGCCAGAAAGGTCATTTCAGACAGAGCAACAGATGAGGAGTCTGGGGAGAGGGGAAACCAAAATAAATTTCGGGGGGTGAGAAAGCAAGAAGGATCTAAAGAGGTCGAAGGTCTTTGTATAATTTCAAAGGCAGTGACTAAATAATTTAAGTTGAGAAATAGCATGGCTGAATTTACCCTTCAGGAAGAACAATCTACTGGTAGTGACTCAGGCATTACACCGTTAGGGACGACCAGGATGCAAACAGGCAGAAACCTGGCCCTTACCTGCTACTCATTAGAAGCATGATTTGTGTTTTCTTCTGCTTATAAGTCCCTGTAAGCCAGGGACTTATAAGCCATTTTTGCTATAAACCATGGTTCTTCACTTAGGCCTACAGACGCATACACAATAGGCAACTAAAGGCACAACAAAGCTTGACTTTCATTTTGTGTCCTTAATTATTGTAACTCTTGCATCAAATCTCTTCTTAGCTCTTCATAGCAGCACGTTGATGACTTAGGGAACAACTGTCTAGTTACTGTCTGAACATGATTGATTAGTCCCAAATTTACGTGCTCTCATACCCCTTCAAGACTGAGGACACCAAGATAAAAAGTTTACGGGAATATTCGCCTGTACCCAGAAGTGTCCAGCCATTGTCCTAAACCTGTAATCACCTGGATTCTAGGAATGGAAGAGCCCATGTGACGGAGACCACCACAGACGGAGACAGTCCTTTCCTTGGACAAACCATCTCTGGGCCATAAAGATTTCAGAACTAAGACAGGGAGATAATGATCAACCGAAACCAAGCCTACCAGCTAATACTGAAAAGCCGGCCTCTAGTCTTTGTGGGTGGCCAGTCTGAACTGTGTCAGACTGCGGCCCTTCCAGCTACCTACCCTGGAATCCTTTCCTATCTTCCCTCTAACTTTTCAATTAAAGCCTTTTTTTTTTTTTTCTCTCAATTTGTGCTTTAGTTTTAATTTCCGTTTCTAATAACATAAGGACCCATGCTAACCTGCAGTGGTAGGGTGAGGAAATAATTTGAAGATGAGACTGGAATCTAAAACAAAAATAAGAAAATCTATTAAGAATCTAGGTAAGAGATGATAGCATGAATTTCTCCAAGAAAATAACAGGATTCAGAGTTAAAAGGTGTGAAGATTGATTCAAAGTAGGGGCTGAGAGTATAGAGGAATCAGATGGCTTCTACGTGACTGTTTTTTTTTGTGTGTGTGTGGGTACTGGGGGGTAGACCTCGGGACCTCGCGCGCCAGCAGGCGCCCGTGCCACTGAGCGATATCACTGGCCCTTTTTTCGTATGTGGGTTCCGGGAGTCGAACTCAGGCCCTCGCGCTTGCCAGGCAGGCGCTTAAGCCGCTGAGCCATCTCACCGGCCCCGATTGTTTTTCTTTTATACTTATTTATATTTGGTATCTCAAGTGTGAAATTTTTTCAATGCATTAATTACCATTTGGGTTCTTTTCACAATGCAGTGATAGTACTAATACTTTAAAGAGTTTCTTCTATAACGAGTATAATAGTAAAGCTAGTATGTATGATGTTGAGATTCTATCAAAAAGCGTCTGAGGTTTTCAAAATATCATCTTAACCAATGTTTACAATAACCAGTGTCTGCCACTATTAAAATTATGAAATTTAGGTTCTCTAAGCAATATAACTGGGAAGCAGTCATACAGTACTTTAGAAGAACATGGGCACTCTATCACTGGATGAAAAATAGTAATAGGAAGAAAAGGAAGAGGGGGAGGATTCTTATCTTGAATAGGAACCTTAAGAAGTAGATACTCTGAGTCTTTCTATTTAAAGAATGCGAGGAGTAATGTCCAGAAGGAGTTGAGGGAAAATGAAGCTGCTTTTTGCGACTGTCCTGGTTGGTGTGCTGTGGCGTGTGACTCTGTGTAGCGTGCGAGGCAGAATTCACCCTATAATGTAAACTCTTCTTTGTTTCCCCATTCAAGTCTGTCCAAGAAGCACTGGAGACAAAGATGAGCTCTCCTTTAATTTTTTTTTTTGCTCAAAATTTATTCAGAAGTTCAAATAGCCAGGGACCGAATAAGTGAGTCAGCTGAAACTGGTCATTGTCTTTCATCATGGTACACACTTTGCTAAGGCATGCACTTTCTTTACTTTAAATCACGATACAAGTCAATTAAAATTCAACCAGCGTTCAACAGTGTATTACTTCACCACTGATTTCCTTAATTAAGGCAATATAGTTTTCAGAGAAAATAGGATCTCCCTATTCATATTTTTAGATTAACATAATACAAATAGATGTTAATAAAATGTCAAAAGCACTCCTCTATGAAAAATAAAACAAAATTTCATAACAAAATAGAGAATATCATATTTATTTTTAAAGTATTTGAATTATATAAACATTTTTTATAAATTATGTCATTGAATTATTCATATTTTTCTTTACTAAAATGTGCTGGAGTAAACTACAAATAAAATATTCTTTAACACTTAAAGACTGTTAAGGTCTTGAACATTTCAGACATTTCTCAGATGATTTAAAAACATTTTACAGTCTTTAGATTTTCCAGTGGCATATTTTTTTATATCATCCCTGTAAAGCAGAAAAGCGATCTTGGTGTGCCGTATTGGCAGTGCTATAAAAAGAGGAATTGGATTTTTACCAGTTCTGTAGTCCTCTCGTATTGCACATGTTGTGTTTTATGGCCGGTGCAACCATTTGTAGTGTTGTCACCTTTTGTGGATTTAGCTTTTAAGTACCTGATTTGGCTAAAAGTTTTGCTTTCAAGAACCATTTCTAATGGCAATAATCTGGTCTACTTGAGGCAACTGTCTAATAAATTTTCAATCACATCATTTTACCTAGAAATGTACTACTCTAAAGCAGTAGTGCTTGGTGTAAATTCTCATGAGTGCTCATTTTTGTTAGAATTATTTATTTTGTACGAGTACATATTTGCAGTGCACAATGATCACATTCATCATGAGGCATCCATACATGTGCATTACACATCTTCATTCTTCATCTCCCTTCCCTCCCTTCCCCCCCTCCAGCACTGTAGGTAGCTAGAATTCATGCTGCTTGGTGCATTCCTTCAGTCTTCAGCCCCCTAATATATCTTAATGGAGTAAATTGTTACAATGTAATTTTCCTTTTGGCCAATAATGCCACCCAAAAGATGTGTCACCCAGGGAGGACCACCACCCCCCTCCCACCAGCTATGACACTGCCTCTCTCCCTCCATCTCTTGCTCCCCCTCCCATTTGCCAAAGATCTATCTCCATTTGCTATGGGAAACCCAATTTAAAATAAATTAGTAGTCTTATTATTGAAATAGACAAAATAATAACAAAATTTTGTTCAATGTTTTCAATATTTTGAACAATAAACTTCTGCTCAATGGTTTGGCACTCCAAACACTGTTCTAAATGCTCTGGGGTTGAAGGGAGGGGATGGGAATGGGAAAAAAGGAACAAGCAAGATATATCATGTACAGGTAAAAATTCCCTGTGATGAATGTTATCATTATGTATATCTCAAATGTACCAATAAAATAAAAATTAAAAAAACATTGTTGCTTATTTTCATTGCAACTCCAGGAAGTGGGTACTTTTATACGCTGTTTAAAAATGAAAAAGTGGAACTCAGAAAATTTAAGTGACTGACATGGTAGATTAATGCATGTTGGAATCAGAATTATAGTTCTGGTCATTAATTCTGATTCCAATGTATACATTATTATTATTATCTGCTTTACTTTGTCTTAAGGATGATCCATCTCCAAAACATCTCTGTACATTAAATACAAAAAAAGTGATGCACATGCATAAATGGTCCTCTTCCCTCTTTCTGTCTTCTTCCCGCTGCCATCTCTCATTCAACTTCTAAATGTACAGCATTGGGCTTAGAACCAATTAGACCTTATTTTAAAGCTCAATCCTGTCATTTGCCAACTACTTTACTTTGAATAAGTAGATGAACCTCCCTAGGACTGTTTTCCCATCTTAAAAAAAAAAAAAAAAAAAAAAAAAAAAAAGATACTAATGCCCTTGTCAGAATGATTTCCCTTTATTTTGTGTCTAGGAAGGGCCAAGCCACAAAAGCTGTTGTTATTGTGATTAAATATTTTTGTAATTGTCCACATTAGTACCTTAGGTCACCTTGGTGACTTGTTTTCAATGCTGCTGTTATCAATACCTCCAGCCAGTGCTGCCCCTTTGCATATCATCTTTTTAGAGCTGGTGGAATTGCTTGCCTATGCGATCTTTCAAGAAACTTATTTCATACATCATCTGTATGTCCTACCAAAGTGTACAAGGACCTGAATGGCACATGCTCATATTTTTACCTCTCAGAACCCCAGACTTGTTTGGAAATATGGGTGTTTCATACCTAACACATCCTCACATATATCCACAGGCATAAAATCCAACATCATTGGCATTCTTTTCTTTGTAGCATTTATAATAATTTTTTTTTGTACCAGCAATCAAACTCAGGACCTCATGCTTGCCAGGCAGGCGCTGTGCCGCTGAGCTATATCCCCAGCCCTTGTAGCATTTATATTGTAACAACTTATCTGTTTACTTGTTTATTACATGTTTTCCTTCCAGACCCAATAAAAGTAGAGGAACTATCTCACTTGTTTTTAATATTCCTAATGCGAAACACAATTCATGAGTATATAAAAGTGTTTAGAACTAATGTGTGAATCCATTTACAATGCCAATGTAGTAATCATCTTTGCAGGAACATCTGATGATTGATGTCTGCAAATTGGTACATTTCTCAGCTTATTCAAAATATGTTGTAAAGAAAACTCTCTTTTCTGTTTCATTCTTTTTTTTTTTTTTTGGGGGGGGTACCGGGGGTCGACCTCAGGACCTCGCACACCAGCGGGCACCCATGCCGCTGAGCGATATCACTGGCCCTTTTTTCGTATGTGGGTTCCGGGAGTCGAACTCGGGCCCTCACGCTTGCCAGGCAGGCGCTTACACCACTAAGCCATCTCACCGGCCCTCTGTTTCATTCTGGAGGATGACTTTTTCGAGCAAAATTAAAGTAAACTGAAGCAATTCATTTTCTACAATTACTTTCTTAAAACCAAATGCACAATATATGCAATATATGTGTATATGCAAAAGCAATATATAAGCAATATCTGATACTCAACTCATTTTTCTTCAGACAAGAAACTTACAGCAGTAATGCTACACAGCATTCAATCTGATGTTTTTCAAGCTCAGTTTTATTTGAAAAGGCTATCCATGCTTATAGCTTTTTAAAATTAAACAAAAGTAATTGCACAATGACAAGTAAGTCTTCTTGCTATTTTAGACTTCTTGACTTCATGGTTAGAAGTAATCGTTTTTTAAATCTACAGCAATTTAAAAGTAAACTATTCAGAAATACTACTCTTATCTTAGCATCCTAGCACTTTTAAGTATATACCTTAAATGAGTAAATGCTCACTGTTAAAACCACTTGGTTATTTTCCCTCAAAGTATGTATCTTTAAGATTTTTGGGGGCTGGTGAGATGGCTCAGCGGCTTAAGCGCCTGCCCGGCAAGCGCGAGGACCCGAGTTCGACTCCCGGAACCCACATACGAAAAAGGGGCCGGTGATATCGCTCAGCGGCACGGGCGCCTGCTGGCGTGCGAGGTCCTGAGGTCGACCCCCCAGTACCCACAAAAAAAAAAAAAAAAAAAAGATTTTTGTATATAACACATGAAGATTTGATTTTTAACTGCACAATATTTCACTATTTGGCTATAATTCCATAAATGTAATCATTAGTTTAATAATGAGCCTTAAGATTCTTCTCAGTTTTTGATATTTAAAAGCACTTCTACAATAATTGCTGTAATATATACATATTTAAATATGCCTATAGAATTAACTTTTGAAGTAAAATGTTGGATCAGTTTATGCTACGTGAGAAATTTTGTTAAGTTTTCCTATATGTTGGTTGCACCAATTTACACTCATAAAACGAGTTTATGCAAATACCTTTCATGGCAGATACTGGGTAGTATTGTTTATGATCCATCTTTAAAATTTTGTTAATCTTAGTGAAAAATGACAAGTCCATCTCAAACTGTTTTAACTTGTATTATTAAGACATCTAAAAAGCTCAAGATCTGTTCATGTAATTGAAATCCATTTGTATTTCTTTTTGGTTTTGCCCATTTTTCTTTTGTCATTTGGAGTTTTTTACTCATTTTTTAGGTCCGTATAACAATTGGTTCTTTGTACACCATATGTTGGAAAATTTTATTTCAATTTGTGTTTGATTTTTTTCTTTTAACTTCACTGTGTTTTTTCAAGCAGAATTTTTAAGTACAAAGTTATTAATCTTTTCTAAGTCTTTTGTGGGTTTTGGCTTTCTCAGGAAGAACTTACTACTCCAAGATGAGATTAAACAGTGTACCATTTTATTCTAAAAAGTTTTAGGCTTTTAAGAAGGTTTAATTCCTTGATCCATCTGGAACTTATTTTGTTGGAAGAATGAGGTGGAAATGCAGCTTTTCTTTTTGCTTTTTGCATGTGGTTGACCAGTCATCTCAACACTATTTGTTGATTAATCCACCCTTTTCCCCAATTGAAGATAGTACCTTCATCATAAATTCAATTCCTGTGTATATTTGCACTCGACATGAAGTAAAAAGTGAAAAGAAAAAAGAAAAAGTGCTGTGATTCAAAATCATGTTCTCTCATTGGTTCTTTTTATTTGCAGTTAGGAAGAAGAGGCTCAAGAGGACTATGACAGTTACAAAATACAGACGACATGTGCATCTTATGTTGTCATGATGGTGTGCCTTACAGTAAGAACTGAGATCCCAGACAAGTCTTGGCCAACTAATGATAATGGCACTGTTGGGGTGTCTGTCTTCCTCATTTTGGAGGTCCTGAGAAATGTACTGTGTTAGAGAACCAGGCCTGAACTCCCTCCAGCACTGATGAGGATGCCTGATTTTATCTAACAACTTTTCTCATTATCAGACCCTCCCTTTCCCTACAGTCTCACCCTGCCCTGTTGTCTCCCTCACTCACTCTAGTCACCTGAAATTCTTTGTTTTTTGAACACACCAGGCTTTCCTGCTTTTGCAAATGTATCACTCTAGTTATAATAGTTTCTCTCCATCACTTAGGAAAGATTACTTTAAATTTAATTACTCTACATAATATTTTAATTGAAAAATTATGTAGCTGCACAGTATCTGTGATAGCATAAAAATAATGTAGTAAGTGGATGCCTTTGTGACAATATCTGAGAATTAGGACACCACGGCAGGCTAGAAATCCACTTGTCCCTCCCTCTGATTCCATCTCCATTTCATTGTTGTCCACAGAGCTGAAATCTCTTCTTGCCAAGAAATTTATATTGAATTTCAGCATAATGTCTCAGAAAAAGCTAAATGTGAACAGTGGTGAAAAGTATTTTTATACTTTATTTAAAAATTATTGTCATATTTAATATGGAAATCAATATGGAGATCTCTCAAAAAGCTAAAACTAGAAATTCCATTCATGCCAGTTATTCCACTTCCAAGTATCTTCCCAAAAGATATAAAGACATTGTACCGCAGTGACACATGCACACCCATGCTCACAGCTGCACAACTCTTAATAGCTAAATCGTGAGAGTGGTGTATATGTCCATCAACATATAACTGTGTAAAGAAACTGTGGTATGGTATTTATACCCAATGGAGTACTACTCTGCTACAAAGAAGGATGTATTTGATTCATTTATAGAAAAATAGATGCACCTTGAGACCATAATGTTAAATGAAATAAATTGGACACACAAGCTTAAATATCACATGGTTTCTCTTATATGAGAAATCCAAGTATAAATAAATTAAAGAGCACAAGATAAGATAGATAATAGGAAACAGGGAGATAGATCTTTTGCAAAAGGGAATGTGATCAAGAGATGGAGGAAGGAGGGAGAGAGGGGAGAAGGAATGAAAAAAGAATTAAAATGTGTTATGTACCTGTACCAACTTCCCATCATAAGTATACTGCACACATGTACTAATACAAATAAAAAAAAACTCATAACTAGAAGGATAGACACTGTTTTCATAAATGATTATGTTGCTTTTTATGAAAGGTGAAGATATACTATGTTTTTTCTTTTCTTAGTGAGAAAGCATGTTGAATTTTGGTGTAAAATTTTGAAAAGATGTGCTATAACACATTTGAGACATATGAATAGAAAAGTAGAGTAAGGGTAAGTTTTAATTTACTGCCTGTAATGGAAGAATTAATGACTAGAATTATGTCTGATTTTAAATTTCATCTCAATACAGGTTTATGGATTATTAAAAAATCTACTGCACTTATTAAAAGATCCTTGTAGCATGGTTTTAAACTCAGGTATATTATGTCTGTTACCAATGAAGATTTCATTATGTATCTTCATGTCTTTCTTTTATAACCATAGTAAGTTGATAATTGTATTAGAAACTGTACTAGAAGGTATACACTTCTTGCCTTCTTTTTTGATACATGCACTGAGTAATTAGGCCAGGATCTTTACCTCCCAGAATCCAAGTTGGGTCCATACTCAAGAAAAAGAATGGTTATGGTTCAAAAAGTTGTAGAAGTAGGGTTTTGCTGTAATCATCTTTTTGTTCTCGGGTTTTTCCCTTCTCTACTTTTTCTTCTCCACTTGCACATTTAAATAGGCCACTGGGAAATTACCAGATGGTGGAGGTGTAGCCATTAACACCTTGGGCACCTCTTCTTTGTGCCTGTGGCAGAGATAGGTAGCAGGATCCAGTAAAGGGTTTGAGATGGGAACCATGATTTCTGCCCCCAATACCTTTAATGCACCCTTCTCCTCCTTGCCTTTAAGGTACTATCCTTAAGAATAGTACCACATGAGCATTTTGTGAGAATTTATGTATCACTGCTTTTGGTTAGGGGACAGGCAATATAGAGAGTACAATTACTTCATGAAAATGAAAAACATTATTTATAAAAGATCCTGAGGCTCCAAAAATTGCTATTTTTATTCTGAACTGGACCTCACTAATGTAGTTTCTTTGATGTCTACATTACGAATACAAAAGGCTATATTCTTGTAATTAACATTCAGATGTTTAATCCTCTGACATAATCATGTGTACAACAAAAGAGAAAAAAAAAAAAAAGATGTAACAAGACAGTTACTTAAAATTCAGCCCAGTTCCTTTTAAGATACTGATACGTAGGTCAGTGCTTATATTTACAACCGAGTTACTCCTTGAACCCCATTCTGCATTCTTTTTGCATCATGACTTTAGTATAGTAGTCGATAAAATTCTGTTGCCTATAGGAGAAAGTGGTGCCTAGTGGCTTCCTTCTGTGTCTCAAAATGTTATTGCTTGGGAGAATCATCTAGGGTTCTGCCTTTTATGCTACAGGGTTCAGGACAAATTCTATGACAGTTTCTCACTAAAGGAATGGGCTTTATGAGTGTGGGGTGTGAGCAAGAGAAGAGAGGACGTGGGAGCCACTGGCCTCCCGTCATCTCAGAGTGAAGTGTCATGGCCAGGATGCTTCTGGGCCCCAGCTGTCACTGGGGGACGCCCGGGGGTCATTCCTAGCTGGCAGTCTGGCTTGAAGATACCAGATGTTTAAAAGCCTGGTCTCTTGCTAAGAGACACAGGAGCCCCACCAGCTGGCTTATTGTCCAGGCACCCAGAATGCAGTCTCAAGCCTTGTACAACAGTGAAAGAGCTACTTTGAGCAAATGTGATTTTAAGGAGACTGAATCTAAAGAGACATAAAAAGGTTTTAGAACCTGAGATGCCCCTGAAGTCTTTCTTTCCTTTATGTGGTAGCAGTGACAAACGGGCTTGGGAGTTTATTATTTTAAGTCACATAGTCTACCTTAATTGCTGTGCTTCCAGTAGCTCTATGTTTTCGTTTCTTTGTTTTTGAATGACTGCTCCTGCTTGCCATTTTAAAAACTTCCTTTGTCCAGTGCCAGTCTCCTTGGGTTGCTTTGCGCATGAGTGTTATCAGGACTTCTCAGGTGACTTTCCCACTCAAACTGATTTGTTCTGAGCGGTCCTTCAACAGCTGCAGATCAGATACCTGTTGTCAGAAACTTGTCCTGGTTTTCGATGCTGCTGATAGGGTTGTTGCTAATTAAATTGTTAGGACTCTGGATGGGATATCGGTGACAGTTCAGGTTCTTGCTATTAAAACCATAATGCGGTTGGGAGCATTATTCAGGTAATGAGTTTTTCATGAGGTACGATGCCATGCTGTAATGGAATTTGCTGGTATGAGGAAAGGATATTTAGCATCTATGGCTCCTGAAAGACAGGAGGCTTTCAAAGGAGTGATCACTTTAGTTTCTTGTGGGGTTTCTGATTGCTAGAGTGCTCTTTCAGACTTGAGGCTGATAGATTATCTACCTAAATGGTGAACTGATTTGAAAGCAGTTTTACCCCTAAGCCTTGAGGTGGGGACGTGGCACTGGCTCCAGTTATGTTGGAGTCCTACAGGGCAGAGGTGGGGACGGGAGAGAATTCACTGGCTTCTGTCCTTCTCATAGGTACAGGCTTAGGTGTTCGGGACGCAAAGCTGAGAAGGATAGAACAAGAAGGATAAAGCAATATTTAACTTTCAAAAAATAAGAGAGCAGAACAAAACAACTATCCCAGTGAGTAAGAGGAGTGAGATTTTAAAGTTCTTGCCTGGACAATTCGAGACCTTGTGGTTTAATTTCACCTGAATTTTTTTTATAGTAAACAAAACTAAATGTGTGATTGCAAAGCTGGCTTATGTACCTTGAACACCTCAGAGTTTAATTCTGCCCTACATTTGTGGGGAAATTACTCATTGAGATGTCATGAGTTAAGTGCTATCGTATCTTTTAAAATCCTCCTAATATTTCTTGTAGCATAGATATTTATTTATTTAAACATATCTAAATATTTGCCTGTTTGTCCTGTTTTAATTTGTTAATAATATCTCCTTGAACAAGAAAAGAAAGGAGGCAAAAATATGAGGTTTGGTAGTTAGGATAGGAACGAGGAGCTCTAAAACTAGTCTAGTGTTTAAAATTGGTATTTGGGGATTAATGTGGGTCTGAGTTATTTTCTTATTTCTAAAAGAGGATAATTTTAAAAGTGAATATTCATAAATGGTGAAATATTGTTCAGGAGATAAAATAATTTTTATAAGACTGGAAGATAATGAAGTAGGTTTTGAATAGACTTGTCACTTTTAAATTATATTTATGCATGTTTTAATTTATTTGCATCATCTCCTGATAATATAATCTCAAACTCATTTTGGGTGCAGGAAATTTTTATGTTATATTAAGTAAATTTATTCTATATGAAATAAAGTGATGGATTAAGTGAATATTATTTAAATGTTATTCAAAAACACGATTAGTGTGTGTTTAACAGTGTATAATTTGAGAATTCTATTTCAAAAGCATGGATTTCAATTCAACATATCCAAGTTTCTTGACATCTTATAAAATTCAGCTTGGAAAAAAAATAACTACCATTATTTAGATAAGAAATCAGCTAGGATTCTTTAAGTCACTCTTTAAAAATAAGCTATGAGTGTCAAATAAAAATGAACTTTAAGTCCTTTCTATGATATACATTGTTGTATGTGACCCAACACAATAACTGAATTTCAACTTAAATTCACTTTAGTATTCTGAACATATTGTGGAGTTTTAATAAATTATGATGTTGAGGAATTTCCTGTTGCTTTTTTATTGCATTTTATATCTAAAGGTAATTCCAATAAAATTTCAAGTTAAAGTACTTGTGAAAGATAACTACAGGAGCCATGGGTGTAGCTCAGTGGCAAAGTACTTGCTAAACATACGTGAGGTCTTGAATTAAATATCATTATAATCTTTATTTTTATGTTTACAGTAAGGCAATAATGAAAACTTCTCTCCCAAGTACCCTGTTACTCTCAGTTTCAAATTTTAAATGTGGTCAACTCTGAAATATTCAGTTGAAAGAAGGAAGTTGTTAGACACACACTCCCATGAACAATTTCTGCCTGTCTATAAAATACAGTCATTAATGGTTTGGTCTTTTTAGTTTCATTGTGCTATAAAGCAACTATTTATTGTTCCCATAGTCTGTTAAAAGTATTGCTAAATATAATGGGAATTCCAAAGCCCTAAGATGTGGAACTTAATCTCCTTAGTGAACTGTACATGAAAAGATAGACAAGCCATGGAATCACATGTCAGTGTGTGTCAAATGCTTGTCCTGAAATTAAAAATAGAGGGTATTTAGGTCACTGGGTCCTGACGGTAGTCGATGAACTTCACATTCCTGGATTATTCTTGGAGACAGCCTTTTTTCCGCAGGAACAAGGAAGAGCATTTTGTAAGCAGTGTAAATTGGGGTAAAGTTGTAGACTTAGCTATGTTCCAGAAATGTTTAAATATTCCTGGAATGTTAGGGCTCAGAAAGCATCAGACCTGGTGTGGAAGAGGCACAGATTCTGTAGTGTGCCCAGCAGACTGGAGTTCAGGTCAGGCTGCAGGGTTTGTGCTGCACAGTTCCTGAAGGTCTTTGAGCTGAGGGTGACGAGAGCCTGCTGTGTCAGGTTAGCAGAGAGAGTGAGCTCTGTGAGGATCTGGGTTGGGGTGATGTGTTCAAAAATGCTTCATAAAAATGACAATATATGCTACATATTTAGCTTGTTAGAGTTCATAATAATAAAATTTTGTTTTTCTAAAAGTAGTATTGGATTATCCAGGAGGCAAATGAAGCACAGGGTTAATACACAGGAAAAAGCAGGTACCCCTCAACAATACCATGGGAAAGAAACTGATAAGCCACTGAAGCAATCATTAATGAAAAAACCAGAACTTTGTAATCTTCAAATCTTAAGATTTTCATTTTCAATTGTATGTATGAATGGCATATATTTTAAGTGTTCAGGACTTTTAAAGAGAGTATCTTATCCTGTGTAGATATAGTCTATAATGAGAGGTCTTCTAGGCTGTAGAGTGTTGGGTAGCAGTTCACTGAAACAAACTAGATATCGTTGGCCCTTGGATGTTAATGTCACCTTCATTACCTGGGCATCTTGTTAAAGGGCAGGCTCCGAATTCAGATGGTCTGGAGTGGATCTAGAGAGTCTGCATTTCTAACATGTTCCCAGGTGACACCACGGGTGTGTGTCCTTGTACTACACTTAAAGTAACACAAAGAATTCTCAACAAGTTGCTCCCTTAATGAATATGAACAACTTGCACCATGTCGTTATGTGTTTGTTTACACTTCAATGCTAGGAGTCTGTCCGGTATCTTTAAATACTATGAAAGACTTAACATTCTCATACATTTTTCTTCATGTTGTTTTAATAGTCTCTGCTGTGAAGGATAAAAAGTTGTAAAAGATATTATCACTGTCTTCAAGAAATTTCCATTTAAAAGGGAGGACGAGATATAAAACGAGGACATAAGACTATGTACTAAGAAACTTGATTTCTATGCCTAAATCTGTGGTTGTTTTGCTGCCCTTCCTACCACCATAAATAATGTGGATAATAACAATACCTGACTAGCAATAGGGGAGGGATTTTTAAATTACTAATATTTTTATTTATAATCGAATTCCTGTTTTAAGTATATCAGTGCAACCTGATCTTTTGTTCATATTCTTAATATGGGGAAAAATACACACACTCATACACATGCATACACACACACACACACACACACACACACACACAGAATCCTTTTCCTGTAAGTTTTCATGGCAATGGAGTTTTCTATTTAACCAGGAAAGAATTCTAGCACAACCTGTTTTTTTCTTCATACACAAACACACACAAACACACACATTCACAAATGCCACAAAAGGTTATTCTGCCAAATTTTGCTGAAACCAAAATAAATTTTAATACTTCTTCCTACTTCAGTAATTTTGTCTTACCCATTGTTGTTTTCCTTGTCAGAAAAAGATAAACACTATGTAAATTCAGGTGTATGATAAATATTTAGAAAATGAGAAAGGAACAAGTCTCATATTTTCAAAACTTGTAACAGCTTTCAGAGTTGTCAGGACTTTTACCTTTCTAATTACTGGAGTTTTAATGAAATTAGAAAGATGATGGTATTCGTGTCTATTGTTTACCCACTGTCTTGCCAATATATGTAATTGTGTACCATCCATTAGAAAAAAATCCATATTTTAATATAGATACAGTAAGTACAGGAGTAATCACTGTATTATTCTTTGTTTGTATAAATGAATTAGGTCATTTGCTGGGAATGTAGAATAATTTTCTTCTACCTTCTGAAAGACTGGGTGCTTTTAAAAATACTGCTCAGTGAAGGCTGCATGGATTCGACAGTTTGATTTATGGCATTAGTATAGAAAATAATTTAATTGTATATACCCATGAGATCAGTGAATACTGTGTCCACCTATTCTAGCTTGTTAGTCTCAGTAATTTGAGGTTACCAAGTCTGTTATTTTACTTTGACTTTCACATGTTTGTGCCACTTCACTGTATAATATATTTACATTGCTACTATAGTAACATTATCTATACAGTCTTAATAAATAAGGATCAATAGGTATTTTGCTAAGAAACTTTTAGTTTCCATGCATAAAATTTTGTGTGGATCACTGTTGTTAATGTCACCCTTAATAATGTGCCCCAAGTAATAGTCAGTGAGATATATGGTTATATTTGATCCTAGCAAAAATTGAAGAAATGAGAGTCTCTAAGAGCAGTACCAATTCTACTAGATTTTCTCTCTGTAAATGATAGCTTGCCTTCTTTCTTCACCCTGTTCAGTCAACTCTAATTTAACATTTGCTTTTTCAAAATACATTTTTAACTAGAGGGTAAAGTGGTAAATTAAATGAGTGATATAGTCTCAGCACAGAACTTAATCATTTTACATTCAGGCATGATCATTTGTTCAAAGAAGCCTTCCATGAAATCACATTATTTAAACATTGCCTCTTTAACTTACACACTATTTTGGATATATTTCAATCTTATGGTAACTGTATGACATTGAATATAAACATGCTTTCTGTGTCTTCAATTTTATACAAAGATTCTGTGAAGCTTCTAGTAAAATATGGAATTTAATTCAGTTGAAATTCACAATCTAAAAATATGCCATATAGTGGTTACATTTGGTGAAAGCGTAAGTTTGAAGTTTAATTGTGATGATCTCATAAACTTGAGATGGACTATGAACGAGAAGAAATGGCTATAATGTCCTTGGATATTCCAAGTGAAGATTTCTCAAAATTGTTGAAAATTTTCAAAATACTTTCCAGAAAGCTTCAGATCGAAGTGATATTGATGGAATACCTCTTCAGAAATGTGATAATCTCTACAGAGGAGTACATAGTATTTGAGTTTTGTTTTTAAATTTGTGTTTTCCCAACCCTTTGCAAAATACAAATAGGTTGTAGGTGCTATGAATGTTAATTGATTAACTCAATCTTCAGGAACTACTCAATGGTTAAGTTTTGTTTGGTATTCATTGCTTCTGTAGAAATTACACAGATCGGAAGGGACCATAACCTAGGTTTTGATTCAGACTATGTTGCAGTTTTACTTCTCTGGAGGTCTGTTTCTCAATTCATCTGATAATAACTATTGTAAATGTAAACATGGTGGAATAAGAATCGATGTGCAATATAGTGGGAAATTTAAAAAAGAACAAAGATGTTTATGAAAAAATCAGCAAGCCTTTAATACCAATGTGCTTGTCATGTACAGGGGAAGATCCCAATTAGGTTAAATGAGGGCTAATTTCTATGCCGTATGTCTTCAGATTTGTAAACTCACAGTAATATGTATGCAGGCAGTGAATAAAGAATGGTGAGATCTAAAACTATCACTGAGTATTAAAGAAAGCCCTGCGAACAGTGTTGAAGAAATGAAAACCCAGGTTTTCCTTCTAACACTCTCCACTTTATTCTCTTTCTTTGGTCAATATGTTAATAAAGAATACTTGAGTCAGACAAGGTAGCCTTCTTAGGAGTAGACACTTGTTCTATAACTACACAGCATTACAGAACACGTTATTTAACCATACCACAGCAAAACCACTTTTAATTTTAGAATAGCTCTTTAAAAGGAAATGATCTTAACAAGAAAAAATTTTCAGCATGAACTGCTCTATCGTATTTTCCTAATACCAGGTATCAGTAACAACGCTAGATGATTTTGAACAGTCTACTTCATTTAAAATATGCAGTCAGTATAGACACTTCTTTGGGGTACTATTTGTACCTCCTATTTAATGGCCCAATGCTACCCTTATCTTTCCTTGGAATGAATGAACAAAAGACATCAAAAATGTGTCTTGCCCCATGTAAGGCTATGTCCTCACCAGTGTTAAGTGTGTGCCCCCACCTGCGAGGAGGTATTAATTATTCCCACAATAGAAGTAAACTGTGCTTTTCTAGTATTGATATAATTTAAATGAACTTTGTAAGGTTTCTGAATAATAAGGGTTCACTTAAATCTTCTAGTATGGAAATCTATATCAGCACTCTGGGTTTTATTGAGCCTTTACTTAGTTAATGTAAGGAGAATTTCTTGTATGCTTTCAACTCACAGTGAGTTTGGGAGGATTTATTTGTAGTAAAAAAAAATAATAATAATAATGTACAGTCTCTCAAGAAAAGCCCTCTGCAGCGTGCAGCGTTCTCACAGTGTCATCTAATCCTTGTTTTGACTCCTCTTAGGGACACAATGTAAAATAATCTTAATCACATTATATTTTACAAAATGTACCCTTCACTGATTCTTGTTGATAACACAGGGAGCTAATTTTCTTCTACTTGCCTCGAGAAATGGTGTGGGCTTAGAAGGTCATTGTAACTGTAGATAAAGAATGATTGAAAAATTAGACACACACTGAGGCAGTGTTCAGAAAGAATCTGCAATTTGAGATAAGCAAATCTAAATGCTGCTTTTTAAATTATTATATGAAAGCGTAAGTTGGTAAAAAGAGAATCCCAAATGTAATTGATATTGAGAACAGAAGCCTCTGTAGGAATTAGCTGAATAGATTAATGATGTTGACAAATATTAGGACATATTTTACAGGGTTAAGCACTGTTTCACACTTACAGTCTCATATAATCCTTTGAAAATCATAATGAAAGAGACTGGACAGCTATTATTTTAATTCCATGTTTACAAATCAGTTACCTGTGGTTCAAAATTACACAAGATCAAAACTAAGAGTGGCAGCACTGGGACTGAGTACAGTTTTATTACTCAACATTCATTGAGTCAACAAATGTTTGATGAATGATTTATTTATGGCCTGGAGCAGGTTATGCAGTAGAAAATAATACAAAGGGTTCTTCCCTGGAGAAGAAATTTGATAAATACAGATTTTCTCTACCATGTATTACTTAATTCCAGTGTCATATTAGGGCCCTTTATAGATTTAGTGCTGTTGGCTTTTTTCATGCTTCTTGGCCCCATAATTTGGCTTCACGTGGAAGAGAATAACTGAAAAGACCTAATTTACATCTGACTTAGGAATCAGTGAAATATTTTGTAAAGAAGTCACACTTAGTTTGGGACCTGGTGAAATGAGTTTGTGGAAAATCCATCAAAGAGTGTCCTGGGTCAAAGAAGCAGCATGTGAAAGGTGCAGTGCCTAGAACTGGTTTGAGAATGAAGGCCAGTGTGATCAGAGTGAAGAAAGCGAGGACCAGATGGACTCAGGCAAGCTAGAGAGCCAGCACCAGACAGATCAGGGGGTCTTACTGAATCCAAAGATTAAATCCAAAGATTTAATTAAAGAAGCTAAAGAGTAAAAGAAAGTTGGTATTATCTTAGTTTTTTCATGCTGTTATAACAAAGTACCATAAATTGAGTGTGTGATAAACCACAAAACTTGACTTTCCAAATTTTGGAGGTAGGAAATGCAAGACCAAGGCACCAGCTGACTTGGCATTTTGTTGAGCACCTCCTCCTTTTCCATTGGTTGCTCTCTTCGTTCTGTTTTTTCATAGGGCAGAGAGCAAGGAAACTCTGGCCCCTCTTTCACATGGGTACTAACTCTGCTCGATGACTTCTCTGTGCTGGTCAGCGAAGCTCCTTCCTAAAACCTCACCTAATGCCACCACATAGGGTGGGACATATAGATTTCAAGGGGGAGGAGTCCTAGTATCTATGGCAGATATTATCTGGCTTAAACTTACATATATCATTTAGCTATCACATTGATAATGGATTGAAGAGCCAAGAAGGAAGCAGGGAGACTCCAGTTTCACTAAAATCAATAGACCAAATAGGAGGTGCTGGTGATTGAGTGAATAAGAGAAATGAAGTGGTCTGGGGGGTGGTCTTGCCCCCAACCAAAGCACATCACTTGTTACCCCCTTTTCTCCTGAAATTTCTGACTTTTGCAGCTTAGCCTTTCTTTTCCTGAAATTTCTGACACAGGTATGCATAGGTTTCTTAGCAGTTTCTTATGTAATTCATAGCTGGAAATTACTTTTTGTCCATAGTCTTTCCTTGTAGTTACCAATCCAACATTTTGATGAACATCACATTTAATTTGGAAAAGTAACAAACTGGGAGTAATGAACTGATTAAAATGTATACTACATTTATTATAGTAAAGAAGATAATCATATCTTAAATAAGTTGACTGCCTGCTGAAAACTCTAGTAAGCAGGATTTCCTTCCATAGAATCCATTACTTCACACTAGCAAAAGTTGTTAGACTGTCAGGTGGGATTTCTAAATAGCAGTGATATATTTTATTGATGTAAATGGATTTATGCCTTGTAATTTCTAAGCTTAATTTAACAATTTACATTCTTATATGGTCTGGAACCAATTCTCTGAAAATGAGGATTTGCTGCCCTTAAAATTCCATGTCAGGGGCCAGGGATATAACTCAGCAGCACAGCGCCACTTGCCTGGCAAGTACAAGGTTGTGAGTTCAATTTGTGGTGCAAAAAAAAGAAAAAAAAAAAAAAAAACACAAAATTCCATGTCATTTTGGGAAACACTTTATATGAAGTCGTGTTTTAAAAATTAAGCCATTTTATAAAAATTACAATGAAAAATTTTCCTCTTTTCTGGAAGTTTAGCAGGTTAATCTATTTAAATGTGAACTAAGTAATAGCATGGATAGAAATACTTATGGCATTTTATTCTGCTATCTATCACAATTCTTAAAATGCTGGCTAGCTACTTTAATTTGTTTCAAAAAACTTTTTCTTTTTTTTTTTTTTATGTGGGTTCTGGGAGTCGAACTCAGGACCTCATGCTTGCTGGGCAGGCGCTTATGCCATTGAGCTATCTCACCGGCCCCCTTGATTTAAAATTTGAGATTGAAAAAAAATACTATTTTTCCCAAGGGCAGTGTGTGCACACACATATACACATGTGGGTAAATCTAATTTAAAATAATGGGCAGTGAGTTGCTCAATGCCCAATTTTTCCTGTGTTTGTAACCCTCATGGCTGCGGTGTCACTGCCTTGCTGACTTACTTTGCAGCCCCGGCTGCAAAACTGGCTAAAAGTGTGCCCCAGGAACTGTGGTAAATGGAGCCTTTCCAGTTTTCTAACTCCAAGGTACTTCCTGCATTGTGGGGAAGGAGCTTGATACTGGCATTAGGAAACTCTGCTTTGGCATTGAACTTAACAGATTTTACAAGATAAGTCTAATGACTCTACAACAGATAAAGGGTCTACTTTTTCATTCAATATCTGGACATGTCCAAACACTGAACAATTCTTTGCAAGGAGAATATAGTTAAGAGGCTATAGTTAAAAGACCCCACACTGAGGGTAGGAAATAAGCCCTCAGAAGTTCAGGTATGTGGCTGGGAAATCAAAGCTAAATAGGAATGGAAGGGAGAGGTTGATATTTTGGGATAAACTTGCACTCTTAGAGTTCTTGGAGTTTCCCAGCATGAATCTGGGGAAAAGTCACCAGAGATTTAACACTTTAGGACCTATGAAAGGAAAAGGGACTGATGGGGCCAGGGGAGCCTTCAGACAGCAATGCATACCTGGTCATCTCTGCCAGCCCAACAAAGAGCTCAGAGCAAAGTGCATTTTAGAAGTGACCAGGCCTCGGTTCCAGAGTCTGCTCAATCGCAGCTGCAGGCCACCCAGGGTAGCCAAATACCTGGCTAAAAAGCCAAGGCAGACTGTTGGAAGCTGTTGGCTAAGCACACTTCTCAGACTTCAAGTACTTTCTTGCAGGTTAATCTGGGTGGGGCATCTCCATTTATAAAAATCCAATAGACTTTTTCTTGATACAAATGTAATAAAAGTCTTTTATGTATTTTTAAACAGCCTTATTTAAGTAATTTAAAACTTTCAGGCTAATGTTAATAATCAAAATTCTGAATTTTCTTGTTTTCTTTCTCCTTCAAACTCCAGTGTATATTGAAATATTTTCTTCCTTCCCTTTGTTCTTTAAATTTTCTTTCCCCCACCTGACAGAGGGAATTTCTCGATCAGCCCTTCTGATTGAGACCCAGAAAAAGAAAAAGAGGTATTAGTGGAAGGAAAAGACACTGGTGTCCCATAGATGTGTAAGTATCTTGTGAAAAATGAAACTTCATTAAATAAAACTCATTGAGTAATAATAATGCTTTTGATGTGTTTTCAGTAACGCTACTATTGATTTGACACTCTGCCAAGCACTTTACTTACACATTCTATCTAATTTTAATACTTACACTAATATACATGAAACCATGCTGGTTAAATAGATTAAATAGAATCACAAGGTTCTTATTTCCAGGCTTCCTAAATGTGGGGAAGATTTTTTAGTGTTATTTACATTCTATGTTTACATCCATAACCCCCTTGAGTTTGATGATATTTACCTATTAATGATTTTAGTATTGGCGCAAATCAAGTGATAAAATATAATTAACTCTCAGAACAAAGTACAGGAGTTCAACTTGGAATTCCATGGATATTTGGGAGGTAGTTTTACATATGAGAATTTTTTTTTTTTGTGGGTACCGGGGGGTCGACCTCAGGACCTCGTGCGGCAGCAGGCGCCTGTGCCGCTGAGCGATATCACCGGCCCCTTTTTCGTATGTGGGATCTGGGAGTCGAACTCGGGCCCTCACGCTTGCAAGGCAGGCGCTTATGCCGCTGAGCCATCTCACCGGCCCAGAGAATTTGTTTTTTAGGAGAAAAGATTTTGAATGCAAGTTTCAAAATGAATATATTTGTTATGGAAGGAGAAGCTGAGATGTCAGATCTAATTCAACTGAATCTCACTTTGGGCTGTTGCTGTACCTACCAGTGAGGTTCCCCAGATGTTTGTTTGCGAGTTGTTTTGATTTTCATTACTCGAATTAGAGTATATATTTATGTGCCCAGTCCCACTTTTTCTTATGTGAGAAACGCAAGTTTTTAAAAATTTTATTGTTGCAGAAACTCTAGTTTATTATGAAAAGGTTCTTCTTGTACGTATATAAGAACCAAAAATGTTGCTTTCCCAGTTTCACTCCCTCCTCCCTCCACCAGCACGTCAGCAAGATCAGTGTTCCTTTGCGGTACTTAGAAAAACTATCTTTTCCCTCTAGACAAATGGCTAGTTGCAAGACAGCTGAGGTAAGAGCATCCATCTATATATCTTATATTTATATACTTTGAAGCAGTGTGAAAAACCTCTTTCTAAGTAGTGACCTATTCATTTAAAGTCATCTGACCAATTCCTTCCCCCATGGCTAAGAAAGAATCTTGTTTGTTCCTCCACGTATAGACGAAGGTACCAGTTATCTCAAAGTCAAAAAGCCAGGGCTAAGGAGGACCCAGGTCAGTTGTTCTATTATTGTACAAGCAACACAAGTCTGAATTACTGGAGGTTTTTAAACCCACACCTGTAAGGCCCTGATCTGAGTCAGAGGTCTCTCTGTAGTCCAGGTGTGTCTTCAGAGGGGTCTCTTGTGACCACAATTGCAAAAGAAGTTGAATGCTCAGGAAATATTGACAAACAAGAGGTTATACCCCCTCATTTTAATAGTTACATAAGTTTTGTTTTTACGTCACTGTCTTTTTGCCATTGTGTTTATGAAGATCATAAGTGAAATGTAAGCAAATTTCACTTCTTTTTACATGAATACTCTGAAAGGCTTTTAGCTTTTAATCTTGGATGATTCTCCAGTGGGAGGCCCGAAGATTATAAACTTCTTAAATTATTCAGAATTCATTTTTTCCTATTTATGAGGTACAACTTCACATTTTTAAAAAGAATGGTTCATTTCCCCAAATAGAAATCTAAACACTGCCAACTTTAGCAGCATTTTATTATGTGCAGTTGTCACCATTCTCATCATTAACATTTACTTGGTTTTCTTTCAAAACCAGAAAATACTCCATTCAACAGATATTTACGGTTCAGGCATAGTTTCTAGGGGCTGTGTATAAAGCAGTGAAAAAAACAGACAAAATTCTTTATTTTACAGAGATCATATTCTGAAAAAGTGGGATAAAAATAAGCAAGTAGGAAAAATATCTAGCATTTACTGTGGTAATAAACGCTATAGTATACGAAAGTGAAGCAGAATTTCAGGACAGGGAGAGCTGATGAGGTGAAGGTGAGCCATCTGTTGCAATTTTAAATTGATAAGTTATCCTTGAGCAAATAGCGTTTGCATAAAGGTCCAGTGGAGCACAAGAAATGAGGCCGAAAGTTATATAAGAGATGAATGTCTTCAGTAGGGAGAACAGCAAAATGTAAGCATCCTGAGACAGGCATCTGCTTGACATGAATGAAAGAGCATGGTGGTCAATATGGCTGGGGCAGAATGGACAGAAATTGAAGAGAGGAGTTAAAGATAGAAATATAATTAGTTTTATGATAGTGAGATGGAAATGCAGAGAAGTATTTTGTTAATCAGGGTAATAGTGGTCTACCTTTTATTTCAATGTGTACTGAGCATATACTGTAACAATAACAAATGAAACAGAGATTAGACAGGAGTCTGTTGTAATAATCCAGCTGAGAGATGGTCATGACTTGGATCAAGATAGTAATAGTAGAGGTAGGGAATGGCAGATTTTTCATTATGTTTTGAAGACTACTCATGGGATTTCCTGAAGAATTGGCAGTAGAAATGAAAAATGGGAGGAATTCAGCTTGTTGTCAAGGTTTTTGGTATGAACCTAAAGAATGCAGTTGACACAATGTGTGACTATCTATAGTTCAGTGAAAATCTAAAATACATTTGGTGTTTGTCAGAGTACAAATATAGTACATTTATAGAAAAGAGAAAAAAATGCAAATTAAATTGACTATAGTTAAAATACAGCAACATGAACCCTACAGATGCCTTTGGGCTGTTAAGTAGCACTAGTAAGGTTAATATCAATAAGTCATGTTACACATATGCCTCAAGATGCAAGAAGCATAGGTGAGCCAAGGTCAAACCTCAGGTAAAGATTACTTTGTGAAAAGAGTAATCAATACTGCTCCTTAAAATTAGTTAAATCAGGTCTTTAGTTCCTGAAAACATACTTCTAAATTCCTTTATTTTCCAAAATCAAATGACAATTTAAGATCTCTGCAGGTAAGTCCTATGACACTGAAATTAGGAACAAGGTATGTAGTTGATCAGAGCATATGCCTTTCTGGGTATTCTCTTCCATCACTCTCTAGATCGGATGATTACATATGATTATCCATTTAGTTGTTCATTTAGAGATGCTTTAGCAAGTAGTTCATGAATATCCAGTGATCATCAAACTTCTGAATTAAAAAGCTAGACATTAAAAATGTTGCAAGACATTTTATATAGTCCTGAGCAGTGAAGAGAGTAGCTTTGGTTCCACATGCCCTGGCTATCTGAAAAACTGCAGGAAGATAGATTAGCATTTCAGCATTGCCACAGTGTAATATTACATGACAATAATTGCACACACTGTCTTACAGCGTCTTTCTGTGGCATGACCAGGAGTGAATTATATAATGCCCAGGCAGTGTGCATTCTTCAGGGAATGAACCAAGCAAAATGAATAGCAAAAGGTCTCCCAAATAATTCATTCCTTGTGTCTTACCACTTCGTCTGTTTGAGGAAATTACCAAATTTTGTATCTGTCTTCATTTTCAAGTTCTCTCGATATTTTTCTATTTTTCTTGCATTTGTCTGTTCACCTATCATAATTCACTCAGAGCACCAAATTTTCAAAGTATTTAAAGTACACATAGGTGGCTTTAGAAATGTGTACTGATTCCAGTGACATCGGGTTGATATACTACAGTTGCTCTCCTTTTTAAACATGTCTATCTGTTCATTGGTTTAAAATCATTTCCCTGTTAAATTGCCAAATGTTGCTGAAAAAGTGGAAAAACAATGCGAGTGAGCTGTTAAGAGCTCGGGTATTACAGTGCTAGAGATCCGAGCTCAGTCCTGGACCTGCCACGTCCTAGCTGTGAGTTCTTCCTTCGCCTCTCTGTGCCTGTTCCCTCACAGGCACAGAGTTCTTCAGGAGGATAACGGACAGATAACAGAGTTATCTATTGAGAGTTATCTATTGAGAAAGTTTTTCTTTCTCAATTTGGAACACATCCCACGTGTGTGTTTGTGTGTGTGTGTGATATGTATTAGAGAATTATGAAGATTACACATGGAAAAATGACAACAATTTGTTTCATTGTCAGTGAAACTGGTAAAGAGCCATACCTCAAACTGGACTATAGACTTTCACTAAATAAACTGAAATCTGGATCAGACTGAAAGAAGATACCAAAGAAACAGACAGATCTCTTTCCTCAAGTAGGGCATAGATTTTTCAAAGAATATGTCGTCCCCCGAAAGGCCCATAGTTGCATATTTGAAGTAGGACACGTATGATGGGTAGATACTATGGAAAAAAGGGAAGATGTGACATAGTCATGACAAAGTCAGGGACCAACCTAGGGATGGGGAATAGGCAAAATCCTGGGCCTTTTTCTGCTACTCATTAAAAGCATGACTTGTAGGGTTTTTTTTCTGGGACAGTCAGAAAATTAAAAGCCATTGTCGCTGTGTACCATGACACTTTGCGTGGGCCTCGAGATGCCCAATAGGTAACTAAAAGCAGCACGGAGCTTGGCTTTCATTTGTATCCTTTATTACTGTAAATCCTTCATCAGCTCTCCCCAGTTTTCCATAGGGGTGCGCTGACTGTTTAGTGAGTGAGTGTCTAGGAGGTGGCTGAACAGGGTTGATTAGCCTTGAATTTATGTGATCCCATTTCCCTTCAAGACAGGACACCAAAATAACAGATTTATGGAACACTCAACTATATCTAGAAGTCTCCAGCCATTGTCCAAAACCTGTAATCACCTGGGTTCTAAAAAAGGAGAAGCCAGTATCACTGAGGTCACCAAAGACGTAGACAGTCCTTTCCAACCCTGGACCACAAGAATTTCAGAATATAACACTAGGGCTGAGTTAATGATCAACCAGAGCCCACCCACCAGCTAATCCTTCAAAGCTGGCTTCCCAGCTTTACAGGTTGGCCTGGTAACCCTGTACCAGAATGTGTCCTTGTAATATAGACAGCTAAATTAGACAGAAATTAATATACAGTATAAAAAAGACTGAGCTGTCAAAGAAGCTGTGAAAGAAGTTAACAACAAAAAAATAAAGACATAAAAATTATTGCCAGAGGTGCATCTAAAAAAAGACCAGGCCTCAAAGTAAGATGCAAAAACCAAGTCTACGTGCCTCCCCTAAGGGATAAGCAGTAACTTGGAATTACACTATAATTGGTATCACCTGTTCCAATAAAGTCCAGCTAGATTTCAGTCACCCAAGTGGGTGACCAGAGCATCTAGACCCGCGCCTTCGCAAAAATGCTTTCCATGTACCCTTGCTCTATGACCCACTTCCCTATTAGACCAATGTTAGCTAAGCAGCTATATGTGTAATCCTATAGTTTGATTATAGTTTGACCCACGTTGTACCCACATTGTGATTTTGCTGTATAAATTACCCCTGACAAAGGACCTCGGTGACAACCCACTTCCAGGGCCCCTTCTCTCTCTTAAGAACTATTCCTGCTCCCCAGTAAACCTTTCCTACTCTTAACCTCCATTGTCCTTTAAAACTTATTCTTCGATTTCAAGGCACACAAGCTCAGCATATCTGACATCTAACAAGTTGGGAGTTATATTTTTATACTTAAGCTGGAGTCCTTTCCTGTCTTCTCTAACTTTCCAATTACAGCTTTCATCCTGTAAATTTGTGCTTTAGTTTTAATTTCCATTCCTACTAAAGCAAGCATCCATGCTAGCTGGTGACTGATGTACAACGAGAATGTTTTACTCTGAAACAGCAGTGGAGGCAAACTGAAAGAGGAACCTCCAAGACGAGTCATATTTAATTTCTGAAGCCTATCCCTTGACACAGAGATTAGATGGATGGAGCACGAAGCCCATCATCCTTGTAGTTAAGGCCCTTGGCGAGCAAAGATACATTCCCAGTGCAGGGCCAGGGCCCTTCTCCCATCCCTTCTCCCTTTCCACCAAGCAGTGTGCAGACTGAGGAATCACAGTGGCCAGAGGACAGAGGCTGGTAGATTTGGTGAAATCAAAATAAAATGACAAAATGAAGAAATTATTTGTAAATTCAATTTTACGGAAGTTTATTTGTAAAAGGGTCAATTTCTTAATTTTAAGTTGACCGAAAGAAATAGTGGAAGAATAGGTAGGCAAAAGTAATTTTTTATATTCTATATCTTGCCTATAAAATACAGTGCATTTTCTATTCGTAAAACCTTCATAGGAACTACTATGTCCATTTCTACTAAAGAATAAGGTGGAGATGATGGTTCTTTTCATTTCAAAAATCTCCTATTTTTTTGAATGTTTTGTATTAAGAGTGGGACTTAGTTTCTTGAATTATTTAAAGTTTTAAAAATTAAGAAAAAAGTGCTGTTTCCTGAAGTGCCCATCACAGGCCTTGTTGAGTCCTTGGTAGGCAGCAGGTAGTATCCCAGACATCAGCGTCTAAGGATAGGAGAGATAACCAGTCCCCTTAGACTTACGTAGTCAAAGTTGTCCAAATCCTACCATCACTTAAAAGCAGCCTTTTGATCGCAGATAGAGAAGACAATGCAGAGTTTTTAAAAGTCCAAGAATCAGGGCCAGTGAGATAGCTCAGTGGCGTAAGCGCCTGCCTGGCAAACACGAGGTCATGAGTTCGACTCCCGGTACCCAAATACAAAGGAAAAAAGGGCCAGTGATATCGCTCAGTGGCACAAGCGCCTGCTCGCAAGCTCACTTGAGCTACTGACCCCTAATTTGTGGTGATATTTAACCATTGGACCACGGCAGTGAGAGGTTGAAGAGATAAATATTATTAACCCAAATTTGATATTTCACTCACCCCTGTGGTATGCAGTGAGAGTGAATTCAAAAGATACCTGTTTAGCACGTTAATTTCACCCTCAAGGGGAGTTGCTGAAATTTACATTTGCTTTGTATTTAACTCTCTGCAGGAAATGACTTTAGATATCTCTGCCTAAGAAAAGGGCATAGTATTAATGTTGTGTAATTATCCTTTCGGTTATGTCTCCAGAACATTTGTCCTCAAGAAGATTTAGGAACAGTGAAAAAGGCCACTTTTTATGTTTATCTCCTTGAAAAGTTAAAAGGACGCATTGCTGTATTACTTTCTAATAATGGTACAACTAATTATCATTAAAATTGAAAATAAACACTTAAGCATATTCAGTATAGCCATGATAATTATTCTTGGTCATAGTTATTACATTTTTAAAAAGTCTCCATAAACTTTCTCTTAAATAATCATGAATTTGTGTTTAGCTCAGAGAGTTCCTATCGTAGATTTTCATGCATAGATCTGTACCCTTCATATAGGTGTTGGGAAGGACCAGAGTGCATTCAAGTTTTAGAGCTGTTCCAATGTGGCTGATTATTTGTAGGGAATCCCTACTTTCCTCTCCATAGGGCATTGTTTGAACATTTCAGTCTTTTCTTTCTTTATGATATGCTTAGTTCCCTCTATTTTATATCTGTAACACAAATAATGTGTTGCAGGCTGGATAGGGAATGGTTTTTCTGCACTGCTCTACACAATTTGTTTACCATTATTGCTAAGAATGAATGTCTGGCACTTAATACAATGATAACAAAAATCATCAGGAAACAACATGATAGTTTCTTTAAAAATATATTGTTAGAAGAAAGAAATTTGAGCAATTAGGAGATTAGGGCTATATTGAAATGTTTTTCTGATTTAGATTTATATCTCATTAAAGTTTCACCAAAAACAGGGTGGCAATTGTGTGCCAGATTCCTCTTTTTGGACATTAGAGTTATTTAGACTATCTACCAGAGTAGAATTATAGAGAGAGGACGCTTTATACAAAAAACAGATGGTTTTTGTGGTATTTGATTTTTCAGTGGTCTGTTTTGAAAAAGTTCTGGATATTTGTCTAAGTGGCTCACGTTTGGCAGTGATACCATCATTTTAGAGAGTTGGCGAAGGGAACATTAACCCGTTTCTTCCATGTGTTGAGTGAGTGACATGCCTTTGAGCGTTTTTAACTTTAGTCCAGAGTTTTGTGCTACTGGCCGTATTATAGATCATCATTAACCATAGATCTTGGGATATCCTTAAGCTCTACTGAGGTCTTCAAGTATTTTTCTTTTAAATCTCAGTTAAAGCTGATTTCAAAATAAATTCAGGCCTCCAACACCAATCTGTGACCATTTTCACGAAACTCTGAGTAATTTGTCTATTTGGAATATATCCTAAGTTACAAGGAATGCTTTCTTTTCTCCAACTGTCAGCTTCCAGAGTACCAATTTCATCAGGCTAGCAGAGTACCAATTTCCATATTGTGTGACAAGGTATTAGTTCTAAAATGTGTTCCTCCAAATTGTTCAGACTTGTAATAATATGCATTTGAGACTGTGAAAATATTTGAACTGTCAAACTGCCTTTCTTTGCCCATGTTTCATTTTGAGGAGGTGAGGAAGTCTCAGTCTAGCTGTGCATTTACTCATTTAATGGTCTGTGATAAATTCTCAGGGACTCAAATCCTTTAAGTATTATGTTATGGCTAGTGGAAATCAGTAAGGCAAACAACTCAAAACTTGATGGACATTCAAAATAAGCAAATGTTTGGGTTTTAGAGAAACTGATTCTTATGTGAATTACCTAAATGGACAGTTTGCTGCCTATCTATATGGATAGTATTTCTTGAGGAAAGAAGAAAATTGGTTCTTAGAAAGCTTTTCCTAAATTTGTTTAGTGTCTATTCTGTATAAATCATTTTGGAAGGCTCTTACACAGTTAAATACCAAGAGTGGTAGATTTAATTTTCTGAATGGTAAATAATAGTAAGCTCAAGCAGAAAAATTGCTTGGCTGTTTCTTTAAGAGGAAAATTAGTACTAATGAATAGACAGAATGACTAAGGAAGATCCTATTTGTCCCAACCATTGAGCTGTGGCTCAGAGCCCAATCTATATGTCACCTTGTGAAGGTGACTGGATTATTGGGTCATTATAGGTGACTTGCTGCTGAGAGGTAGGGCCTGATCAGAAGAGACGGGACATTTTAGGCATTACCCACAAGGTCATATTTCCTTTGTGGCTCCTCCCTGGGCTCTGCTTCCTGTTCATCATGAGGTAAGCAGCTTTTCTTCTGCCATTCCTGTCTGCCATGCTGTATTGCGTTGGAGCCAGCCAACTAAGACTGAAACATGAGCCCAAATACACCTCTCCTCCCCTAAGTTGTTGGTGTTGGGTATTTTGTCTCAGCAAGGAGGAAAGTAACTAAGACTGGTAGAATAATTCAGCTGTGCAACTGGCACTCACTGCTCCCCAGCCCAGCAGGCTGAAGTTGGGCTTGATCTGAGACCACTTAGAAATGCAGCTCCTTCTGCTCTGCTTCTCTGACTCGCTTTCCTGAGAGTGCTCCTTCAGTAAGACAGGCGCCTGAACCTGCCTGGCAGCCCAGCTCAGAGGTGAAGCGAGTTGGTGCAGATGCACATTACATCTTAGTCTTTTGTGCTTCCCTTCCTTCCTCTCCCCTCTTTCTCCATCCCTAGATCCCCTTCCCATCTGCAAAAGCTCTACCCTGCTGTTCCTATCGCCTATCTTTCATTTTGCTCTCTACTTATATTCTGGGTTTCTCAATGGGGGAAACCATGCAATCTTTAACCTTTTGTGTCTAATTTATTTTGCCTTAAAAGTACCTGTTAACACATCTCTTAGGGATGTCTGTGTCTTTATGAATTATAAATCTGGAAGCACAGAGAAAGGGCAATGGTAGAATAAAGTTACAAGCACTTTTTAAGAAAATTTTAAGAAGTTTGGAGTATTCCAGAATCTCCTCTGCGACCAGATACAATTTTTATCTTCTATTTTTAAATTTGCATATAAATTTATTATAGCATAGAATTTCACTAATACTCATTTCCCCCCAGATAGTAATTACTCAGGCAAATCTTTAATTAGATCAAGCCAAAATAAATATTCCTACATTCTAATTTTGAATTATTTGCAGCTTCTATTACAATTCTAACATGAAAAATTTCCATTACAGTATTATTTCCTTTTGTCTACTATTTTTAAACAACCAAGCCCATCACTTTAGTTTGATCATACCCTACACATGTAAAAACATTTCAAACTATTTTTTTGATAAAATATAGTATTTAAATTCTCAGTTTGAAAAAGCTAATCTATAAGATTTTTAAAATTTATTAGAGATAAAATCAATCACTTTCTTACCAGTTAGAGACAAATATAACAGTTACAGTTAGCAGGATAGAGTTATTACCAGACAAAATGGTTCATTACTCTATCTAATTTTGCTCACTCTTTATGTTGAAAATAAACACTAGGTCAGTATTTCACTTCCAAGGTGGAATATCCTATAGTATTTTCTACTTGTTATAATGACATACATTATCCAACCCTCACTAGCAGAAACACAAAAATGTGTTCAGAAAAATAGTTTGATTTCCTGTTCCCCAGTAGGATGATGATAGTAACTCCAAGAATTCTTCCACAAGGACTGATATATCCAACCTTGGTAATGAGAGTTAGGTATCTGGCCTCAGATAGTTATGTTAAAGCCTGAAACTTTATGTATAGCTGTTGCTGGCCCAGTGAGAAAGCTGAAATAGTTTCCTTAACTGTGATAAAAATTTCATGGTCAAAAATATAATTCCTTGAGCTACAGTTTATTTGTTTTATTTTGGTTTTTTTTTTTGAGGTTTCATATATTTTTTCTGTACTAAATTTGAATTTATTGTTAAATGTTCAGACTGCTCGGAGAATTAACCTATTTATCTACACTATGTGCCAACTAGATGACTTCTCAGATCCTTTTCTGAAAATGGAGTTTAATAAAACAATAAATAACTGGAAAGAAAGGATTTGAGGACTTAGAAAGGAGAGATAAGTAGTGGGTTACTTGAGAGAGTTGCTGTATTTCCTAATCTTGCGTGTATAGATGTTGTTTGTATTCTTTGTTGTAACGAATAGGAATAATTCGGCCCCCTCTCTAAACTCAGCTGCAGAATGTTAGCCATCTACAATACTGAATGAAGGACATTGACAGTGCAATTACCCTTTGTGGTATCACCGCCTAGGGTTTTGCCTTCTACTGTGGTCGTAAGTCACCTCTAATGTTGGTTATTCATTTGTTGTATTTGCTGTCATGTTACAGAATTAGTTAAAGAAATCATTGGGAAAATATTATCAACATGTAGTGTCACGGAGACCAAGAAAGAATGATTTGAGAAGGGTAGAGAAGGTCACCTGCATCAAATGTAGCTAAAAAATAAAGGTAGAGACACCATCACTGAATCATTGAATCCTCAAATTTTTTAATTTGAAGTTGTAAGTCATTGCATTTGGTAATAAGGATTTATAGATGACGTTAATGAGAAGTTTTTAGAGTGTGGTTGACCGGTAACAAAGTGGCGCTTACTAAAGTATACACAGTAGGAGAAAAAGTCAAGCCTTTTAAACACTTTTTGCCTTGAAGTTGGGAAAGGAAAAATGGTTGCTAAAGAGAATATGAAGTCAAAAGAAATACATATTTTTTCAACATATAAAACTCTTAACCATGTTTTTGCATACTGATTAGAATTGACTAAAAAGAAAGGAGAAATTCATGATCTTTTACTGTTACTGGCTTTTGGGTCCCAAAGAAATTCTTTCCAGGTTGTTGACGTCCTTAACTAAGAACTGGACAAGACTTGCAGAAAAGGTCGTGAGGATGTACATTTCCTGAAGGTGGCGAAGAAGTGTGCTGTGCAGGGTGAGAGTGGGCCTGTGGAAAGATTCACGGGGCCCAGGAGGGAAGAAGGGTAGAGAATAGAAGATAACTATTACAGTTCCTGCCATTGTACCCATGTCTTTAAAACTACCATGTTAAAGGGCAAAAAAGTACTAGGCCAGTGAGGCGCTTTATTAATATCACATAACATTTAAGTAGAAATGATACTATGCCTGGAACTTAGATGTCTTGCATCCTCATCTTCTGAAGGTTAGAGAGCAATGTAACATAGAAGGTGAGTTACATTATCCATGCAAAAATTAGACTAGTTTATAACCAAATGCTATGTGTATACTGTGCTGTCCTCTTAGTATGTTTTAAAGTATAAGAGTGTAGTTTAAGGAGATGCTGACAGCAATGTCATCATGTAAAAAAAAAAAAAAAAAAACTGGCTTGTTATTAGGGGATTTAAAAACGACATTTTCACTATGTTTTGGTTTGATCTTAAACATGTAGACTATAGATTTGATCTTGTGATTACCTCAACTATCTGTGGAAAAACTCAAGTGAAGCTGTACCTACAGATACAATGTTTAAAATAACATATTTTCTTTTTTTTTTTGGGTACCGGGGGTCAACCTCAGGACCTCACGCGCCAGCAGGCGCCCGTGCCGCTGAGCAATATCACCGGCCCTTTTTTTGTATGTGGGTTCCAGGAGTCGAACTCGGGCCCTCACGCTTGCAAGGCAGGCGCTTACACCGCTGAGCCATCTCACCGGCCCTAAAATAACATATTTTCTAACTCAAATGAGTTTATCATCTAGTTATGGATACAGTCAGTTGACAGTTGTAACACCCTAAACATCTACTTTGGAAAGACAGGGAAACTAAACTTTAGAGCAATGTTACCTCAAATAAATGACTAAGTAGCAATAAATAATTTTAACAGACAACTCCAGGGCAGGTGAGATGGCTCAGCGGTGTAAGCGCCTGCCTTGCAAGCGCGAGGGCCCGAGTTCGACTCCCGGAACCCACATACTAAAAAGGGGCCGGTGATATCGCTCAGCGGTATGGGTGCCTGCTGGCGCGTGAGGTCCTGAGGTTGACCCCCGATACCCACACACACACACACAAAAAAAAACAGACAACTCCAGAAGAAATCAGGATTTGTACTTTTATATTTCCTATAAAAATGTATATAGGAAATCAGATTTTTGTGAACTCTTAAATGACAAATTGATTACAATGGAGTTCAGTGGGGTTTTTGGTTATTTGTCCAGAAGAGATTGAATTTTAAGTAATTATTGAATAAATAATCTAATTATAAAATGCCTTAAAATAATTGTTAGAATGAATTACTTAAAAATTAAAATATAATAATATTTCCCCTATTCTATTTGACTAGGTAGCCTTACTCTCATGTCTTCTGTAAATTCAAGAAAAAAAAGTCAAACTTAAAAGTATATTTGACAAATTGCAAGATACATTCCTCTAAAGGCTTTGGAATAATAGAAATAAAAGAAGAAATATTTTCAACTTTGTCTTTGACCATATTCATATTCAAAACTGCATCAAATTACTTAAGCTCACCTCATGTTTTATCTGATCTCCCTTGAGCATTTTTAGGAATCATAATGGCTCATCTCAAGCAAACATTTATTTTTCACCTACTGATATCAAGATAAACCAGATAACGGATCTTGACCATAGGATCTTACAGAGTTAAATACTATATAATAGGAAAGAATCATTTTCTGACCTGCTTTAGAGAAGTAACTCATTGGCCATCCAGAGACTATCAATAAACCTTGTTCGTCATCTAGATTTTTCCTTTCCAATCCTATCTCTATAGGAAAATTCTGTTGGGTACAATTCACTACCTGAAATGAGTAAAGTTCAAATAAAATATAGGTCTTAAATAATATATTGTAAGAAGCCGCAGTAGCAACAAACTGAGCTCTCACTAATTCCAAAGCAATAGTGATATTAATTCCACTTGAACTGCAGAAAGCAAGAAATAAAAGTCAGTGTTTTTCTTTTTATCACTTTCCTCTTTAAAGATGTCAAATTGAATACATCATATTATAAATGTATCTCTGAAAATGTTTTAATGACTTTTTAAATTTAATTTTTAATATATTTTCTTTTTGTAATTATTGAACACATTGTCTGGTTTTTGTTTTATCTTGTAAGTCTAGGGATGTCTATTGCTTTTCTTTCTTTTATAAAGAAAAATAAAGTATGGCTTTACCTCTTTTATAAACATGTGACTGTAAAACAGAAGAAAGCAAAAGAAAAACAGAAAGAAGGGAATAAGAAAAAGTTAAAAATAAAGAGGAAGGAAAGAATAGAAAATGAACAGATTTTACAGAATAGATAATGGATTTAGAATGAATATGTAGAGGTAGGCTCTACTATGGTTCATTTTTCTATACATGCTAGGTCTTAGGTCCTAATCATTATCATTAGTATATGTGGGATCTGCTTTTGTTTAGTTTATTATGTGCATCCAAGAACCTCCAGCATCCAAAACTAAAGGCAGGAGTTTTCATTTTAAGGTCTTTTTCATAAAGCAAAACACATAGCTACTCCCTAAATTATATTCATATTCTCCATGAGTTTCTCTATATGCTTTGTAACCTCTTATCCTCTTACTATCTTATAATTTGAAGCTCTGATTTTCAGTGTGTTTTTGAAAAATAATCACTTTCGATATAATTATTATAGCAAATACAACTTTTTTTGTGTGTGTCTCCTCAAATTTATAGAGTGCAGCTGGGTGTGGCGGTGAATGCCTATAATCCCAGCACTTGGGAGGGTGAGCCAGAAGGATCACCACAAGTTCGAGGCCAGTCTGAGCTACATAGTGAGACCCTGTCTCAACAACAACAACAACAACAACATCAACAGCAACAATAATAATAAATTTTAAAAATCAGTACACTGAAAAGTTTTTTTTTTTTTTTTTTTTAATTTATGGAGTGCAGCTTACAGTAGGGGCAGAATTGAATGGGGCAGGACCCTGACTCTGCAGGTCTCTAAATGTTCTCCTACCTTCCCCTAGAGAAGAAACCACTCTCAGATCTGTGCCAATCACTTTGCCTTCTCCCCTTTCTCCTCCTCCCATTCCCCCGCCCTTCTCTCTCTCTCTCACTCCTTCCTCTTTCCGTCCCTCTTTTTTCTTTCCATTGCTTCTGTTTTATAGTCCTTCTTTTTTGCTCCCTATTTACATTTTCTACAAGTTCTTCTCTTAACTGAATTCTCTTTGAATGTTAGAAAACAGAATGTTCGTTAGCAGAGGCTAGGAGTGGGGTGGGGGAAGACGTTGATCAAAGGGTGTAAAGTTTCCGTTACACAGGAGGAATGAGTTTTTTGAGATTTATTGCATAGCATGGTGAGCACAGTTAATAGTAGCGTATTATTGTGTGTTTCAAAATTGCTAAGTCAGTAAATAAATTTCAAATGTTTGCACCAAGAAAAAGAAAATTTGGATAGTAACTAAACTCTACTTTTCAACTTTGGTTTTCCCCTTCACCAAAGTTACAGGAAGAGGGAGAGGATAGTGGTTACATAATAAAGAACATTTCTAATTTGACCCTGAACTATGAAGTGTATTGATGCATCTCCAAATTCTTACTTTAGAACTTAATATAGAGTTTCTAAATAAAAAATGAAATATAACATTTATTGGCTTAGAGTTGGGAATTTTGGTTTTCATGAATAAAATTATCGCACTAAAAAGTTGTCACAACGAGAAGATATTTTTGAAAATTCTTTTACTGACAAGAGCAGAGCTTCTCTTTATGTCAGTGGGGAACATTGTTGCACACTGCAAGGCTTCTCTTGTGAAAGCAAATAATCTGTTCAAGCTGCGTCCCTCACATTGCCTTCAGATAGCTGGCACTGCGGTGAAGAGGGAGCAGAAATCATTCTCAGATGTTCCCTTAAATGTTGCCCCAGACCAGAGGCCACCATGTAGCAGCACCTCAAAATTAGGAAGTCTAAATGCACTTTTGGGAAAAGCCTTTGAAGAACTTTTATTTGACTCTGAATGTATAGGTTTTTTGTTTGTTTGTTTGTTTTCCTAAATAAAAGGCTGTCAAGGTACTTGAGTTACAGAATAAGATGATTTAGGTGAAAAAAATATGAGGATAAAATCCTCCACTGGAATATGCTTTATAACTGTCACAATAAAAAGCCGTTCGATGCATTTATTAATTAGTAGATAATTGGGTGATTCTCTGCCACAGACAACAATCCATGATAAAAAAAATTCTCTACATATCTTTCCATAATTTCCTTAATTAATGTTTTTAATAACTGTGCCCTCTTTCCTTAGCAATTTGTGGACAGGAAAAAGTAAAGCTTTTCTGCTTCATGAAGTTAGCAAATAGGGGTATAAACTGGTCTTCGTTTTGCTTTCTTAGCACCAAAACTTTTCCATGGCTTGTATTCATTGGAACGCCTTGCCAAGGGGTTTTAAATTGGAGTTGGTGTATGATTAGACTGCTCCTTTAACCTTTTAAAGACATGTTAGGGAAAGTTTGGTAAGTATACTTTATAAGATATATCTTCTTAATATTTGAATAATAAGAAAAAACTATCGTGGGGGCCGGTGAGATGGCTTAGTGGGGTAAGCGCCTGCCTGGCAGGCGCGAGGGCCCGAGTTCGACTCCCGGATCCCACATACGAAAAAGGGGCCGGTGGTATTGCTCAGCGGCACGGGCGCCTGCTGGCGCTCGAGGTCCTGAGGTCGACCCCCAGTACCCACAAAAAAAAAAAAAAAAAACTATCGCTACTAAGCTACCTGGTGGTATAAGACTTTGTTTATCTAACCCCATAGATGAATGCACACGTGACTGTCGCAGGATTTAAATTTTATCTATGGTATTTTCAAACAATATATTACAGTTAACAGAGGGCATTTATAACTAGCATCATCTTCCCAGTCAAATCAGGCGTAATACTACATCTGCACAGAGACTTCGAAGTTATTGTTACGATGTGGAATCTTGATTTTGACCTTTTCAAGTGCCAGCAACTTTAAAGAAATATTAATTTAACTAATCTTACATAATAATAGCTAGGTATATAAACACTTTTACCTATTAAAGAAGATTTAATAAGCGCTAAAAATTAGTGATAAAAATTTACTTTGAAAATTTGAAAGCTGATATAGTGAAAGGAACCTAGGCATCGTAATCACACAGTTGGGTTCCAGTTCTAGATAAGAATCTCTTTTGAATGTACAGGGAATGACACTTTAACCATATCTGTGTAAATGCACTTGTTTTTAACACAGACACTCATCTGTAGAAACAGAATGGTGAACAAGACTCATCGAGGTTTGAAGAAAACTGAACTGCAGTGTTGTCACCAAACTCAGCTGACAAGTGAAGCACCACTAGTTGTCTTTTACAAAATAACATTGTTGCTGCCCACCAATAATTTAACTATTGTATTAATTGGTGTGGAGGCATGTTTGGACTATTAGTGCATCTATTACAAAAAGTATGTTGTATTTTTATGTGCTATCTTAGGGAAAATATACTCAAATGGAAGCATACATTTTTAAAAACTACAGAGCAGTATCCTATTTTTGTCAACAATGTAAAAGCATATACATATTTACAAGTAAAAACTTAGTAAAAGATATGGGGCAACATATATCAAACACTGTTGGTCCCCTCTGTGACCAGGAGAGGAAGGGGGCGAGGATGAGGAGGAGTAGTGTACCCAGGGAGAAGTCATATTATAGTCTGTATAATTCTATATTATTTGGATCTGTTTTTGAGATAAAATATATTTCTTCATTTCTTTAGTGAGACAAATAAAGTAGCAATAATTTTCATTTTGAAATCACTACAGAAGAATTTTTAAAAATAAACTAAAGGTTTTTGAGAGACTATCTCCCAGTTCCTACTGAAGTTTGATTATTTCCAGGTTGGTTTACTTTTCTAAAATTTGTTTTTGGGGAGGAGGTAACATGATCTTCTGATTTTGAGCCCACAGTAAACCTGCAGTGCCCACGATACAGCTAAATCATTGTATACCAGGGAGGAAAACTGACGCAACATGGATATACATGAGGTGTAACCAAAATATACAGTGAATTTTTGAATTTAAAAGTGTACTACAGTAAAAGACACATTGTCATTAATCTCCTCAAATTACTCCACCTCACTTTAAACACACTTATGTCATCATTCTTGCCACTTCTGGAATAGTTCTGGAAGTCCTCTATCATGAGTGTCTTTATGAATTGTGATAAAAAAATACAGAGAATGCTAAGGCCAAGTGCCATCCAATGTAAAGGCATATTCGTAAAAGCATTATTGTGTGTCCATAGCCATGCAACTCCTGGTTCTTCCCCAAAGTCAAAATGACCATGAAAAGTAAACATTTTGAATTCAGAATTTATCCAGGACTTTGAGGCATCTATGACAGCACAACCAAAAATAGTCATGAAAGAGGACTTCCAGAACTGCTTCAGAAACTGACAAATACATGGGATAAGTATGTTCTAACTGAAGAGGATTATTTTGAGAAGGATTAATGGCAATGTGCCTCTGTATTTTTTAAATTTAAACATTCACCATGTGTTTGATCAAATGTCTTATAATAGAACCCCAAGAATGATCTAGAAAACTATCATAAAATGGCATAAATTCCTGGGGGACAGAGCAGAGTATCTTCTGTGAGGAGAGTAAGCTCTACTAGTTAAAATGTTAAACCTCAATCAAACATTTGAAAAAAGGAATAAACTTAGAGGCAAAAGAGAGATAACCTTTAAGGACAGGACAGATGAAATGACAGAATTCAAGATACACTGAGGGGGAGATGAGGACATAAAAGCAAGTTTGGGTAAAATGTGAGTGTATTTGTAAATCAGATGTAGAAGTAGAGTTGGCAGAGGAGGTGGCAGGCAGTGTAAAAATAGATGCGGTTCACTGAAGTGATAGAAGCAGCTCAGGAGTCGAATTGGGAATGGCAACTCTGTGCCTTAAGATTCTTAGAGAAAAAAAGCACACTTTGGAAACCAAAGTGTGATGTACTAAAAACAGTAGGACAGCACAAACCGAGAACTAGACTTTCTCCTCTCTGCTTCTCTGTGTGTATTTATATCACTTTTATTTCTCTCCACAGATAATATTATGTAGACCCTCAGAGTAACATTGCTGTAACATTTTTGTAACAGCTCTTGCGGTGTAGTCCCAGAGAGGAAGGAACTGGACTCCTGCTCAGGGCAGGAGCAGCCCGACTTAGAACCCTCCCAGTAATAGTGACAAGTTAACAGTGCAATCGTAATTTCTGCGGCACCATCTCACTGTGTACGTGGAGTTCCCAGATCAAGTGCGGAGATGAGTTATGGCCAGATATTTTCTCCTTCTGTTAACTTTAGGATTATTAGCTATATTATAGCCATTGCTCATATTTCTCTTTTTGATCTATCAACAATAAAAATACTGCTAAGAGGGGGCCGGTGAGATGGCTCAGCGGCTTAAGCGCCTGCCTGGCAAGCGCGAGGGCCCGAGTTCGACTCCCGGAACCCACATACGAAAAAAGGGGCCTGTGATATCGCTCAGCGGCACGGGCGCCTGCTGGCGCGCGAGGTCCTGAGGTCGACCCCCCGGTACCCACAAAAAAAAAAAAAAAAAAAAAAAAATACTGCTAAGAAATATTTTGTGAGAAGGCATTGGTCCCGTGTCTCTGGTCAGACCAGTTCACCATCAGTAACAGTTGTTTAAGGACTCCCTCCCTGCTGGGGGAGAAAATAAACAGAGATTTTATTCGAACAGAAAGAGAAACTTCTGTCTAATGAAGAAATGCCGATAGCAATTTTGTGAAGTTTTTAGTCTTCTAAGGAAATTTGTATCTTTATTTTATAGCTTTCTGAATCTCTATACTATTTAAATATTGTCATCTGATAATATCACAGTCTTAATTATACTTTTCTGATTTTATTTTATAAATGGAAAAGATGAAGCACTTTCATTTTTTCAATTCTGCCTAACACTGAGAAAAATGGACTTGAATCAGTAAATATGTAACTTTACATACTTCAGAAAAGGTTCCAGTTACTAAAAAAAAAAAGAGTGCCTAGAAGAAACAAGATGGTATAAACCATGGTAAATAATATCAAAATTTAATAATTATGAAAGATGACAAAAACAGAGTGAATGGGGTAACAAATCTATGATTAATTGTTGAGGTAGTTGTGTAAAGGAAATATTATACATTCAACTTCCTAAAGATTAGAGACAACCAAGCAACTCAGGTATTCCTATACAGGGGCACTCCCACTATATTGGACAATAAAAAACAATAAAAGTAGATGTTCTTTATAGTCTTTGTCTGGTAAAAGAGAAAAGACTTACAAGAAGACTTGTAAATAGAAACGAAAGTAGGATGCAGTAAATTTGAACTAACAGATAATGTAGACATGAGGGTAATGTCAAAGGCAAGACCAAAGTAAGCCACAGTGACTTAAGCAATAAGTAATCAACAACTGTGATTAAGAGGATGTATATAGAATGAAAGGTACGAATTAATGAATTAGAAGTGGGAAACCCAAACAAGCATATCTATAGGAGGAATTCTGAGAATACAGCTGACTGTGTCGATGTGACCATTGCTCGGGTTTGTGCGTCTCCGACTCACTGACGCTGCCTTGGTTCCAGAACTATCCTCTGGTACCTCACTGGGAAGCTGGGCTTGCGAGTTGCACTGATTGGGAACTTGCACGCAGCTCCATCACCTGCATCATGCAGCACTTGTCTTTGCTGTCGCTCCTGGGCTGGCCTGAGTAAGTCTCAGTTCTTTGTAACTGGAAGAGCCAGAGTAGAGCAATAGAATAAGTACAACCAGAAAGGGGGAAAAGCTAAAGTAGGGCTTGCATTTAGAGGCTAGCTTATTAGGAAACTTTAATATTAATGATGAAATAGGAAATTAAAATTAGGGTCTATTAATGTTAGGTGAACTCAGATAAATATATTTTTACTTCTGTGAATTTTGAAGTAACCAAAAATGAAACATAAATATCTAGTAAATCTGGAAAATTCATCATGAGCTGTCAAAATATATCTGTTTTCCTTGTTTATCCACCATTCATTGGGGTTTCTCAGTCTCAGAAACTAAAATTTTCTTCAGCTTAGGGATAGTTCGTTCTATCATTGGTTTAAATATCCTCTATTATTGGTTTAAATTATCCACCATTCATTGGGGTTTCTCAGTCTCAGAACCTAAAATTTTCTTCAGCTTAGGGATAGTTCGTTCTATTATTGGTTTAAATATCCTCATGCTTTATTCTCTTATTCTTTCTTTCTGAAAAGCCTTTTGCCGAATATTGGAATCAGTCCTCACGTCCTTGGCTCTTCTTTCATTCTTTGTATGTCTGTATTTCTAACCACTTGTGGGAGAATTCCTTCGCTCATTCTTCCAGCTTGTTCTTCAGCTGTGCCCATTCTCTTATTCAGCTCATCTTCAAGACTTAAATGTCAATGACCCATTTTTCAAAAAGTATCATTTTTGAAAACTAACAAATTCTCTAAAGAATTGGGAACAAATGGAGAACATCTGAAGTACTTGGGTTTTGGGAATACTGAAATATCAAAAGAGACATGGAAGTTTGTTTAGGTATTAGATGAGCTATCTTATATTTTTTCATGGAATCAAATAATGTCTTGAAAGACAGAAAATAAGAGGTTACAGATAACCTAGAAGTGTACAGTCAACTCTTCAGCCTTCGTGTGTGGGTTCTGCCTCTGCGCATCCACAGATCAAAAGTATGTGACATAATACTCATTTGTACCGAATGTGCATAGACTTATTTTCCTTGTCACAATTCCCTGAACATCGCAGTATAACTAGTATTGACATAGCATTTATGTTGTATTAGATATAAGAATTCTAGGACCAGTGAGATAGCTCAGTGGCATAAGTGCCTGCCTGGCAAGCACGAGGTCCTGAGTTCGACTCCTGGTATCCACATATGAAAAAAGGGCCGGTGATATCACTCAGCGGCACGGGCGCCTGCTGGCACGTGAGGTCCTGAGGTCGACCCCCAGTACCCACACACACAAAAAAAAGAATTCTAGAAATGATTTAAAGTACAAGGAGGACGTACTTAGGCTATAGGCAAACATTATGACATTTTATTTAAGGGATTTGAACATCCAAAGATTTTCATATCCATAGAGACCAATCCCCCAAAGATGCCAAGGGATAACTGTGTGTACGCCCTCTCTACATCCGAAAGGGTAGTTTGCATAGGGGAGCCAAAGTGCCGCAGCAGCAGTGGCCACAAACACTGGGTAGGAAGGGACTTTTCCAGACAGGATACCAGGGAGGCCCAGGCATTTTGACAAGATGATGTATTCAGTGTGTGAGCTCATGAAGGTGCTATAGTGGTATCTCCGTCCTTCCCCTTTGTAGCTGTCATCGTGGTAACTTGTCACCAACACGAAGGAGCAATATGTGATAGAAATAATGTTGATAGAAAGATTTGAAAAGAGGAAAAGAACTGATGCTGCTTCTCTTTCATTTTTGATCATCAACGTGAAGGTTGCCTAGAATCTGGTAGTTATTAGGTTTATCATTGGTGGAAGAGGTGAATGAATATAATGCCCTATTTAAAACTGGAAATTTGTGCGACATGCCTCAAAAACCTCAAACTTTAATTTCTTTCTTCTGTGTAACCTAATCTCTGTGGGCTGGATGCAATTCATTGATTCAGAAATTATCAGATGGAAGAATTTGACCCTGAAACAGACTTTCTTAAATGGTGAAAGTAAGTTCTGGTTCATCAGAAATAAAAACGTTTTTAAAATAGTAATTCATTGGGAAGCTCAGTGTTCATTTCAAGCTGTGTGCCCTCTTGCTAAATGACACCCCACGTGCTGTGCTTCTCATACTTAGGGTTATTTTTCTTTCTTTTGCTTTACAGAACTTTGGTAGAGTTAGGTTGTAGCACTGCGGGATGTTAAGTATAACTGTGACTGGTAAGAAAAGGAATTTCAAAATGAATGTAAGCTGAATCATCACAGATTTAGTAGAACAAGGAGTAAATGAAAGCTTGACTTTCATAGTTAATCTTTTTTGTTATACAGCTTGTTTCTACCTCAGCAAATAAGGGGACACTATGTAAAGGACCCCACATAATGCTAAATAAATAGCAAGCTTATTTTTAGCACATCATGCACAGGGTAGTATAGCACCGTGACTGAACCATGGGTAAAGCCCTGGCTCAGCCCTTATGAGCTGTGTGGTCCTGGCCAAGATTCTTAGCAACACTGTGACTCAATGTTCTCATATATAAAGTAGGATAATATCTACTAGATAGGGTCATTAAGAGGACAGGAGTCAATACTCGGAAAACACATAGAAGTATCCCTACTACATGGAAGCACTATATATGAGTTAGTTATTAGTATTTCTTTTAAATGAAACCACCTTAAAGGATGAGTTAGTTATTAGTATTTCTTTTAAATGCAACTACCTTAAAGGATAAACTTAAGTTCCTACCATATAAAATGAAATTATTTCTGAAGATATTTGTAAAAATATTTTATGATTCTGACATCCTGCATGGTAAACTATAACTAAATTAACTTCCACACTTACTATTAAGGAGGAAATTATCCTGATTAGTGTCATTTTTTTTTTTTTTTGTGGGTACCGGGGGGTCGACCTCAGGACCTCGCACGCCAACAGGCACCCGTGCCGCTGAGCGATATCACCGGCCCCTTTTTCGTATGTGGGATCTGGGAGTCGAACTTGGGCCCTCGCGCTTGCAAGGCAGGCGCTTACGCCGCTGAGCCATCTCACCGGCCCAGTGTCATTGTTTTTTGAAACTAAAATACTTTTCTTTCCTTTGGATGGCTCCATATAAAAGCTACGGGAAACATACTGTATTATTTCTAGAAGGATACTGTGATCAGTGGTCCTACAATATTGTTATTTCTCATCATGGCAAAGCAAAATATATCATTACTTTTTAGGGTATTTTTGTTCACTTTTAGATCTGGAAGCAAAATTTATATTAAAGTTTTATATTTGCTCAACAATACCTTTTAATGTAAATACAACAAGATCAAGGATAGATTCGTCTATAATGGCTGACCTGTTTCCTCTGTATCTTCTGTAGTGACTCCTGTTAATGAAATAGTTTATACAAAAATGTTTGTCCAACTCCCCAAGTTCAATATATTCTGAATTTAAGTCTTCATCATTTTATTTACCTCTGTCTCCATCCATTCCTTCTCTTCTCAGTCCTCCCTTTGCTCTGCTTCTAGTGTGTGTGCATGTGCACACAGCTTACACACACACACACACACATTCACTCACTCACACTGTCTTGTCAGAAGTATCTTTGTTTTCCTGATCACCCAATCCCAAAGACTTAGTTATATTCAATGCGTTGTTTCTCTTCATTCCTTTCATTCAGCAGGCAACCAATTTGTAATTACTCTTCCTTTTAAATAGCCTTTGTTTGTACCCCCGTTTTTTCCACAACCACTGTCATGACTCAAGAAAAAAACCCTCAATTTCTGGGCCGGTGAGATGGCTCAGCGGCGTAAGCGCCTGCCTTGCAAGCGCGAGGGCCCGAGTTCGACTCCCGGAACCCACATATGAAAAAGGGGCCGGTGATATCGCTCAGTGGCACGGGTGCCTGTTGGCGCGCGAGGTCCTGAGGTCGTCCCCCTGGTACCCACAAAAAAAAAAAAAAAAAAAAAAAACCCCCAATTTCTGATTTTCTTTTTATGGCATCACTATCAATCTGTTTTTGTTGATCAAATTGTTTTTATTAGAAATTGTTGTTTATTAGAATTTGTTGATCAAATTGTTTTTATTAGAAAATCTACGTGCAAGGTGCTCATTGCTTTTGAAATGTTGAGTTGATTAGTTATCCTCTTGATACAAGCAATTGAAAAATGAGCATAGGAAGATAACGTATCATAATATCATAAAATAATAGAGAAGTTTAGATTGGCAAAAAGTAATTGAGTTGAAGTAGATATTAATTTCCTATTTATAGCTATTGTGTTTTCTGTGGTTGTTATAATTGTTAATTACCACAAACCAGATACCTTCAAAAACAGAAACTTGTTTTCTTGTGGTTCTGGAAGCTAAAATGACATCAAAGTGTCAGCAGGGCTGCACTCCCTCTGTGGCTCCGGGGGAAAACATCCTTCGCTGCTTTCACCTTCTAGTTGTTGCCGGGTTCTGGACTTGTAACCACAACTCTGCTGTATCTTCGTTTAGCCTTCTTCCTATTTATCTCTAATAAGACACAGGTCTTGAGATTTAGGGCCTCTACAGGCTAGTTTTTTATGTTTACTTGGCTATGGTGCTCGGTTGTTTGGCAAACACTAATTTAGATGTTTTGGGAAATGTAGATATTATTAATATTACAATAATGCAGATTACCCCCATAATATTTGTCAACCTAATGTAATTAGCTAAAGCCCTCCTTAAGAGCAAAAGCTGAGGTTTCTTGGGGAAGAAAGAATTCTGCCTCAAGACTATAACATAAACACCCTGCCTCAGATGTTAGCCTATTAATGTGCTCTACAAATGTCACACACAAGACTACAACATCACCTTTTATCTGAATTTCCAGCCTGCCAGCCTGCCCTATGGATTTCGAACTTGCCAGCACTTATAGTTATTAGAGTTCATCCTCAAAAAACAAAAACAAAAATCTTTTTCTTTCTCCATCTCTCTCTCTGTCATATCTCCCTCCTTCCCTCTCTGTCTCTCCCAATTCTGTTTTACCAGAAAACTCTAATACTGGAACCAACCTGGATAATCGAGGATGATCTCATCTCATAATGCTTAACTTAGTTACATCTGCAAAAACCCTTTATCCAAATAAGGCAACCTTTACAAGCTCCAGGGATTTGGTGTGAATATCTTTTGGGGTAGGGGGGCATTTTTCTGCTTACCACAACTACCCTGTAAATCAGAAGGTCCTGGTTCTGTTTTAGATGCAACACAGAACATTACCAAGTATCATGAAGTACCACAGAATTCTCAAAACAACAGCACAAAATTAATTTTATTCACCTCAGGGAATGAATATGTATGCCAAAGGGAATTTATGTGAGAAGAGTATCTTAAGATATGGTAAAAATAATATAGTTAATTGTAACTTTAAACTTAATGTATACAGCTGTGTTTATTAGCAAAATCTAGAGTCTGAGCCTATTTAAAAATGAAATTAAATGAATATAATTTACAAGGAAATTTATCTTTATACAAACCAGAAACTTAACTTCTAAGCATTATACCTAGAAGTTAGCAAATTTGATTTATTAATTTTTGTAATTGCCAAAGTTGAAGAGATTTTTCCAGTGAATAAGTTAGTCACTGGAAAGTTATAACTTGTAACTTATAACTTACTTAAATCCTTTATAAAATAAATAATGACTGTATTTTAAAGTTATGCATTAGCTCCCCTTTGCCTATCCATTTCTTAAAGCATGTTGAGAAAATACAGATTTTTATTCAGACAGGATCCAACGCTGAAATGAAAAACAGACTTCTATTTAAAAATAATTTTGTATTCAGGGGATAATAAATTGCTCCTGGATTTTGTTGATTGTGGCTTCTTTTAGTATTCTTTTTGACTTTGCCTTTCAAAATCTCAAGATGCAGCAAAAGAATGTGATCTATAATTAAGAGCTGCACCTATTTTAATTTTCCTACCTTTTTGGAAACAGCATATATTTTAAGAATTTTCTTGTTATATGTAAATATTCTGAGTAACAAATTTGTGAGTATGTCTCCTGGCCTGATTTTCATCAGGTATTTGATTTGCGGGGGGGGGCGAAGAACTGAAAATGAAGGAAATAAAGGTCTCTCTGCATAAATTAATAAGCTGTACACCTTTGAAAATATCCGCCTAGTGCTTACCTCTCATTTATACTACTGTACTAAGGGCCACAAACCTGGACCTTATGATAATTGGTAGTTCCAGGAGTACAATTTCTACTGCACCAAAATTGTCTTCATCTGATTTTTATTTTCATGACATCTCAGACATTCGTGTAGTAGTTTTGTATTTTTTCCTATATTTTTTTCTAAATTTCCATCTTCATTCCTCTTGAGAGCTGGTATTGTTTTTATTAAATATCTAAAAAGGGCATTCAATCTTTTTTGTAAAATTAGTCTTTTTATTTTTCAGAGGTTGGGTGATGCTCAGGCCACTTTTGCTTCTATAACAAAACACCACAGACCAGGTAATTAATAGATAACAGAAATGTATTTCTCTCAGTACTGGAGGTTGACCGTCCAAGGCCAAGGCAATATATTTAGCATTCAGAGAGGGCCTTCTTGCTGCCGCACAGGACAGATGGTGAGGGGGCTACAGAGCGGTCTCTCCCAAGGCTTCATGAATCCTTTGTTATCTGAACCTTAATACCATTTACCAGGGGGAGTTCTCCTGACCCAGTCACTTTTTGAAGGCTTTGCCTCTTTCTGCCCCCACACTGGCACCACCTGAGTGTTGGAAGGCACACTCGGAGCACAGCGTGTGAGAATTAGGGAAGCATTTCTGCCAGGAACATTCTTGGAGATGACTGTAGAAGTCATTCACACTAAGCATGTTTGCTGATAAAGAAGGGAAGACTCTGGAACCTTGGCGGATATACTACCGAAGACTTAGGGAACAACTGGATTGGCATTTGAGCTGAGACAATTTTTTATCCAAAATTTTTTTTTCTTTTTAGTTTTTTTTTTTTTTTTTTTGTGGGTACCGGGGGTCGACCTCAGGACCTCGCGCGCCAGCAGGCGCCCGTGCCGCTGAGCGATATCACCGGCCCTTTTTTTCGTATGTGGGTTCCGGGAGTCGAACTCGGGCCTTCGTGCTTGCCAGGCAGGCGCTTATGCCGCTGAGCCATCTCACCGGCCCTCTTTTTAGTTTTTTGAGACAGGGTCCCAACTATGCAGCCCAGGCTGGCCTTGAACTCATGCTGATCCTCCTGCCTCAGCCCCCCAGAGTGCTGGGAATATGCCACCACGCCTGGCCCCTTTAAAATATTTTCAACATTTCTCCATGATATTCATCTAATATGATGTTCATCTAATATTACTAGTGATCATGTTAAGTACAAACTGTCAGGAACATGCCGGGTGATTTACACATGCAGTATCTCTCATGTCCCTGCTGAAAGCCCGCCATGTACATATAGTGTCCATCTTATATAGAGAAATTGAGGCTGGCAGAAGTTAAGAAATTTTCACACAATTATATAGTGGCTAATTCAGGCCTGGAAATAAAGCCTATTTATTTCTTCAGTTCTTCATTGAAAATCCCTATAGCGTTTGGATATGGAAGGTGGTTTTGAAATGACTTTTACTTGTTCTAGACAAGTTTCAGAAGCAAACCCACTTTTTGGCATATGTTAAGAATTTAGAAAACAGTTCAAATAATTTTGCTTAATTTGAGAAACAGATGAAAGTCTTGTCTGCTTTTCATTGACTTCACATTTTGCATAATGAAATCTGTGATGCTTAAATCTGCATATTTCTGAATCTTCATCTAGAGCCAAATCCGAGAGAATTCCCAAGGGCTCGGGTTTCACCTTGAATACTTCCACATAAATTGCAGGGTCTAGAGTCTACAAAGTTAGGTTCAAACAGTATAATTTACCATGAGAAAAGAGAAAATTTTGATAGGTTATCAAATAATCATGTTGAGTATAAAACACTATTATTTTTCCCTTCTTCTGGTGCTGCCTTCGTTTTAAATTGAAGGAAGTGACTGACTAGCTAGCTGCCTAGAGGGAATATTTTTATTATGAATAGTCAGGAATCCACTGGTAGCTTCTACTTTGCATTCATCAGTTTGGAAGAGCAATTTCTTTTTCTTCTTTTCTTTACCCTGTGTACAGTTATTTCCTGCATATGCTGTGAATAGAAGTTGCTTTCTGCAACTCATTCTTCTGGAAAAAGTCCATTCTTTTGCTACTACTGAGTCAACACATGCAAATGCCTCGAACAATTGTATTTATTTAAAAATCTTGGGGTTTTTTGGTAGTGGGTGCTTGGATTTTGCTTTCAAAATATGAATTTAGTGTTCATTATCCTAAAATCTCAAGTCACTTTCCTGCAAGAACACTTACTAGCTAATACAATCTGTGACATTTAGAACCAGCTTGTAAAACTCCTCTCTTAATAATGTTAAAATATTCATTAATGAATTACTGATAGTCCTCAGCCTCTAATGAAAGTTTTTTAAAAAGTCACTTAGTAGTCCAGTGACCCTTTATCTGTTCCTTTCCTTAGAAGATTCTAATTATGGTGATTTTAAGGCACTTCTGTACAATGAGGTTGCTTGCTGGTGATTGTGAGTGGTCTACCAAGATCCCTCCTTAACATCACTTTTTGTTCCCTGAAATAGCTTCTTGCTTTTGGTGTCTCTAAGAAATTGGTATAGATCTTACCGAAGACTGTTGCTGAGAACCTTCCTGACTCAAGAAAAGCCGGTTAAGTGTAAAATATCTAAACTATCGATATTATTTCACTAGTATAAAAGGATCAGAGAAAGATGTATTTCTAGTCTGGCATTTGATCCGGTTTCTTAATATGCTCTTAAATTTGTTTAACATCATGGTTTAATCACAAACATTCATCGTCTTTTCCAGCTTGGTGAGAGTCCAGCTCACTGAACTTGAAGTGTCTGCTTCACACAGTCTTTTCTCTTGTCACATTGCTTCAGGGCCCACAATTTTCCTAATTCTAAACAATTTCCTCATTCATGCTGCTTTATATTACATTACAATCACCTCAACATGCTTTCAGTTATACCACATTAACTCATTGTTCCCAAACATACACTGGCTCCTACCATGGAAAAATAAACCAATACTTGGACACACATGTCCTCAGACTACATCAGCACAAAAAACCAAGAATCTTTGCTCTTATTTCTGCGTACTTCTTCAAACCAGCTTTTTCTGCTACTGTCAGAAGTTTTTGCTAATCATTACTCCCTTTTCAATATTCCTGTCCATAGATCTTACTTTTATCATATTCTAGAGGAAACATAGACAATTATTTAGCGCCGGACCAAACTCATCTATTTGTATTGATTTTGCACACCACTATGGTGAGGATTTTTCCTGAATCTCTGGGTATAATCAGCTAAAAGAACTAGAGAAACTGCTTAGTCACCATCCCTCCTAGGAGCATAAAATTTAAGAGACTTGCCTAAAGGCCCAAGCGTAATTGGTAACAGAGTTGACATTTGAGTTTAGGATACCTTCCTGTAAGTGCAGAGTTATTTTTATGTTGTTCCATTCTCCAAACAAAATGGAATTGAGATACCCAATACAGGAGGGCTTGACTCTCCTAAAGAAAATGTGAGGAAAACCCAAAGTATAGCATCCTTGACAACTCCAGGAATTTTGGAAAATCCTCAGGTTAGGAAAACTTTCCTTACTCTTGTTTCTGTTGCTTGGATTTAACTCACATTGTACTTTGACATGTGATTTTCATTATATATAAGCCAACTTTTTCAAGAAGAAAATAAGAGTCATCTCGGAGGAGCAGGCTTACTCTTAGCCTAGGACTAAGCACCAAAGCAAGCTTTGGTGTCCCACACTTCCTGGCACCCTTCAGGGCCTGAGGTCCATGACAGCTTCTGGTGACTGCTTCAGCAGGGGTATCCTGCTTTCCTACGCCTGCCCCTCTGCAAGCAAGGCCAGGGTGCTAGACTCCTTCTCAGTGGCCTTCTTGTAGAAGAAACATGTTTCAGAGTAATGCTTTAGAATTTTGTAAAATAACACCTCAATTTCTCTTCCCACCTGCATTTCACTTTTTCTTTTTTTAAAAACTACATTTGGACAACAGACGTTATGGTGACTATAGATGGGAAATGGTTCTTTCCGAAAGCTTTCACATCATGGTTGGCTAAAACTCACAAATAAAACTTTTCAGTTCAAGTCAGCTGTCCCCTTTCTGAAGAATCTCCAATCCCACTGACAGCATAGTTCTCTCCCTTTTGTGTATTACAAACTATAGTGTCTCTGTGAATTTGCCAACCTTCTACAGTTTTATTAGATATATCACTGCAGTTCCATTTACAATGTTGTGTACAGACAGTGAAAAATTGTCACATCTTTTACAAACTGAATAGAATGATTTGTATGCAGTGGGCACTCAAATTTTTTTTTAATTGAATAACTTTGAAGTAACAAAATTTTGCTTCCTTTCCAAGCAATAACTGTTTAATATTATTAAAATAACTTTAATGTGTATAGGGATCTACTATGTTTATTAAAAAAAAGACTTTTAGTGGTACAAATGTATATTTAGAAGAAACAAAGCAGTTCATACTATACATCTAGAAGAAATGGAAAGGAAACTAATGTATTTGAGGAATTACATGGAATAACTGTTATTCTTATGCTTAAAATTTGAAGTGATTATGTTCAGATTTGACGTCCTCCTCAATCCTATTTTTTTCCAAGTGAAATGTTATGTTGTTGTTAGTCCATACATATGAGTATTTCAAAGTGTCTTTGTACTGTGTTCTTGTAAGTTCAGAAGAATATGTGCTGGTCCGACATCCCATGATGATTATAGAAACTCCTTTTGAGACTTTCCTCACATTTGTTGTCACTTGAAATGGAAACCAATAAAAATGTGAGGCAGAGGGCACTTGTAGATGGTAGCACAAGCAGACCTTACATAGGGGCTTTGGGACTTACCATGGGTGGGTTGTGTTTTATCAATTGATATCAATGTTAAGTGTATACATGGATGAGGATTCTTTTCTTGAAAAACATAAACTCATTAAAATTGGCACCAAATAAGGTGCCAAAATGTCACCGTATTAATTAAAAAATATATATACAGGCAAATGTCCAAATATTTACACCGATGGCTAGGACATTCTTTGCCTGTAAGCGAATGTCTGGGTTGCTAGTTTTAACAGTATATGGTGACTTATTGAAATAATGAATGGAAAGGACACATTTATGTGGCAAGTCCATTCTGAATAGAAAGAATAGAAAGTTTCATGGAAATATAGACTACTTGTTTGATATTTTCATGGTGAACATGAAATATGAAGGTAGAGAGTCACATGATACAAATATTTGGTACCATCAGGATCAGTCCATAAAACTCCTCAGGATCCATCTATAATTTTAAGATTATATCTGTGAATTAGGGAGATTCTTGCAATGGGGACATTATTTTTCCTGTTTTTATCTTCATAGCTGCTTAACCCTTGTTTGGTTTTCTGGCTTTACTTTTCATTCCTACTAGCTACATGGATCTTCCGCATGTTCTTGTCATCTTTTCTCTAAACAGTTTATTTGATCCCACTTTCTACAAAATGATAATATGTATAACATCTAACCTGAGAGTGTGCCTTGTAACTCTTTAGGGGGAAAGAACATTCTAGGCAGAGAAAAAAGTCAAAACTTCTGGCTTATGCCTATCTCATTTTGGAAATAATACAAAAGTTAGTATGGCTCACAAGGAGAGTAGTAGCAGATGTGTAAAAAATAGATGATAGTGGGGCACAGAAGGAAGTGGGGGAATCCATCCATTAATGCATGAGGGAGATGACAATGGCAGGGTTAGGGTGGCAACAATTACAAGAGGTGAAAAGTGATTAGATGCTGGATTGATTTTAAAGAAAATCAACAAGATGCGCTGATGGATTGGCTGTGTGTGAAGAAAAAATAGAGTCCAAGATGACTCCAGATACCACTATCTAACCACTGAGATGAAAATGATGTTGTGGAAAGGTTCTTTTTTTTTTTTTTTTTCTGAGCAGATAGTAAGTAGAAAATTGGATGCATTTACAGACATGCTTTTAAAAAGTGAGTGAATCAGGAGGGCGTCACTAGTTGAGGATATAGTGCCAGGTTAGATGTTATTTATATTATCTTTTTTTTTAGAAAGAGGGATCTAATGAACTGTTTAGAGAAAAGATGACAAGAACATGCAGAATGATCCATGCAGCTAGTAGGAATGAAAAGTAAAGCCAGTACGAGAAACACTAATAATAAGCCATAGATTTTAAAGTAAGTAAGGAGAACAGTGAGGGATTAGTAAAATAACCACTGAATCAATTGCTTGTTGATCCTAGGGGGCGGAATAATTTTGGTGGCACTAAGAGAGTGAGTGGGAGTGATAGAGAAGATGATGGTCACAGGGTGGGGCAGTCTTACTGGTAGGGTGATAGACAGCATGACTTGGGAGTGAAGGGCTGAAAAGTAAAGTGGTGAACAAATTCATTAGGTCATGAGAGATAAGGAGGTTAAAGATTTGAAAGGCGTCACAAGAATCATTTGTGTGGCTGTTGATTTATAAACAATTACAACAGCCTTGAAGATATAGGAACTGAGGAGCTAAAATTTTTGGTGGTCCGGAGTTGCCATATTTGACTATGACAAAGAAGAATATTAGATATAATCTGAAGATATAAAATTTAAAGCAATGTTTTTGTGTAGGAGGGAAGGAGAATATCTGGAAGTGGCAGTAAAGATAACTATTTAACTGAGCTCTGTGACATTGAGCTTTGATGAGAGAAAGTAGCTTCGTTGGAGAAGGGTTCTGAAAAAGCAGGAAAGGGGATAGGGCAAGAATGGAAAGATAGGTGAGAAAAAAAAATGAAAATAATGTTCACAGTAGAAGCTAAAAATCTGAGTAACTATGGATGTTTATATATCTGTTTTTTAAAAAACTTATCAAAGACATAGGCTGTATTTTATCAAAGACATAGACTATATTTTATTCATCTTTGAGTTCTATATATCTATTGTAATAGAGCTTTGTTGAGTAGTTTAGTGTTGCACAGGTCCTTAAAAATAATCTAGAACTTTTCAGAAAATAAGTCTCAACTATAGTTTAAACCCATGAGACTTTAATATTTGTCAGTCTGTAAATAACCGTTCAAATTCATAACTCATTGTATAAATGTCCAGGCAACTGTAAATATATATTATGTGTAACTACCTAATATCTAAGTTGTCAGCAACTCTTCTCACACCTTCTTCAACATGGCCTATTTTAATATTGATTTAATTTTATTTGTAATTCTTTGTCTTCCAGTCAACAACTGAGTATAATTATCATATACAAAGCACCACCAGTTCCTGTTAATGAGCCCTGTAATTGCAAGTGAAAGAATTGAATACACTTGAGCTTCCCGTGAAAATTAAAAAATAAGATGGAAAATCCACTAATTGCCTATTTAACTTTCGGAAGATTTCATAATTACTGAAGTGTCTCTCTGCTGCTTTTAATTGATGCCTCTGACTGTACAGTGTGGTCCAGGTGTTCGGAGGATGAGCCGTCTTCACTTGTGCCAGTTTCTTATTTGCCAGTTCTTACTAGGGAGCTTTGGAAGAAAAATACTATGCCACTAAAGCACAAAAAGACAAGGTAACAGATTTAAACTCCCTTTCCCAATACAGCAATCTTTGCGCAAAATCACTTAGCATCCCTGAGTGGTATAGCAAGGTGAGGGGATGCCAAAGCACAGAAGTCTAGGTAGGAAGTAAGTACCATGCTCTATTTCCTTCTGAAGAACAGCTTTGAATAGTATGATCTGTAAAGACATTTTCTTAAAGCTTCCATCATTTATGGTAGTATGTGACGCTTGCAACCGATATGTTTACAGTTAACACAATCAGTTTCTGGCTCAAAGAGCTGTCCCTTCCACCCTCACCCAGTATATGGATAGTTCCATAACCACTATAAAGCAGACTTGTAGAGGAAAGGAATTCAGTTTTGTTGATATTGGCGTCCACAAAAACTGATACCAGAGTCAGCCTAGAACTAGAACTCAATAAATATTTTCTTGAACAAATAAGTAATAGGTCACGCACCCAAAACTTGTACAAATTTTGTTCTATTTGTAAACATCTTTTTTTTTTTTTTTTTTTGTGGGTACTGAGGGTCGACCTCAGGACCTTGCGTGCCAGCAGGTGCCCGTGCCGCTGAGTGATATCACCGGCCCCTTTTTCGTATGTGGGTTCTGGGAGTCGAACTCGGGCCCTCACACTTGCCAGGCAGGCGCTTACGCCGCTGAGCCATCTCACCGGCCCCTATTTGTAAACATCTTGTCATAGAAAATCCATATTATCTATTAGTCTATCTAGGGTTCAATCACCTTTGAAGCAAAATAGCTGAGGTGTACTCATAAAAAAAAGCTGAGGTTCAACATATCTGCACTAGTTAGCTCATTGGATGGAGAATGGTATGGGAGAGGAGGGGAAGTCCAAGCCCAGATTTCCCTGTGCATCTGAGTAAACTTCCCATGGATTTTGTTCTCTTAAAGTCATCAAATAAAAAACTAGGTACAAGTGTGTAATCAACTATGAATCCACTGTGCAGTATTGTATCATTGAATTGATTAAATATAATTGATTGTATTGGAAGTTGAAACTGGAAAATAAATTTAAGACCAATACTTGATTATTTGGCCAAGACTGTGTAGGGGCCGGTGAGATGGCTCAGCGGTTTAAGCGCCTGCCTTGCAAGCACGAGGGCCCGAGTTCGACTCCCGGAACCCACATACGAAAAAGGGGCCGGTGATATCGCTCAGCGGCACGGGCGCCTGCTGGTGCACGAGGTCCTGAGGTCGACCCCCCGGTACCCACAAAAAAAAAAAATAAATAAATAAAAGACTGTGTTCCTGACTTATTTATTATAGATATATAAAAATAAATTCAACTTTCACTACTTTGATAAGATATGCAGATACTTAATACCACGAAAGCATTAATAAAATTAGGATAAATCTTAATAGTTTTAAAGCTGTACTTGGCAGTCAAAACCAGGAAGGACTAAACTGCAGGTGCAGTGAGGTTTTGGCTGCTGTAAAATCAGACCTGTTTTACTAGTGTTTCAGAGAGACTGGAAATTGTTTTTCTTTGATAACTCTTTTTGGGGACGTGTTTGGAAGTTCATAGACATGACTATGTATGTCATTGTGTTGATTTTTCTATATGTCTATGCCGTGCTTAAACTGATAGATAATAACAGAGTTTTTTTTTTTAAGATAATATCAGGTTAGCAATATGCTATCTATAACACTGCTGAGATACAGAAAGTGTTTTAAGCACATTTACTGTTTTTTAAATAATTAGGAAATTAGTAAAGGTAATATTTCAGAACTGTTTCCTTGAAACAAAACTTAATTAAAATATTAAGTAGTCCTACAGCCCTGGACTTTAAATTTAAATGTTTGCATAGAAATAAAGGTATCTGTTCAGATAAATTTTCAAATCATGTCCTTACACACCATCAAAAGAAGAGTTGGGACCACCGCCAGAACAGTTTGAGCAGTATATGGAAATGAGTAAAAACGTCCATGTGTGGGGGACAAATGTTTTATTTTTCTTCATGGAACAAGTCAATGTATAGCTGAGTAGAAAATATCATTGTATACCTACAGAGAGAGAGAGAGAGAACTGCATTTTCTTTACACATTCATTCACTGAAAGACATTTGAGTTGCTTCACAAAATACTTTCTAACCCTAACTCTACTCTAATTGAACCCAACCCTAACCCTCACTCTAACCTGTGGCTATTGTAAATAATGATGAAATGAACATGGATGTGCAGATATCTGTTCAACATACTAATTTCAGTTCCACTGGACATATACCTAAAAGTGGAATTGCTGAATCATGTTATAGTTCTAATTTTAGTTTTTTGAGAAACCTCTATATTATTTGCCATAATGTACATAGTAATTTACATTCTCAAAAACATTATACAAGGGTTCCTGTCTTCATATCCTCACCAAGACTTGTTATCATTTGTCTTTTTATTTATTATTGTTATTATTATTATTATCATTATTATTATTATTATTTAGATAGGGTATCACTACATAGCTCAGACTGGCCTTGAAGTCACTATGTAATCCAAGCTGGCCTTGAACTTATGGCGATCCTCCTGCCTCAGCCCCTGGATTGCTGGGATTACAGGTTGTGCCACCATCCCTGGCTCTAATATGTCTTTCTGCAACCAGCCGTTCTAACAAGTGTGATATTATATCTCATTATGGTTTTAATTTGAGTTTCTCAGATGGTTAGAGACATTGAGGATTTTTTAAATCTCTTCTTTTGAGAAATGTCTGTTCAAATACTTTGCCCACTTTTAACCAGGTCATTTGTTTTCTTGCCAATTGTAGTTTGAGTTCCTTATATAAGATATATAGTTTGCAAGTATTTTCCTATACTGCAGGTCGTGCCTTTACTTTTTTCATTGTTTGCTTTTCTGGCCAAATCTCCTTAGTTTGGTGAATTCTATAATCTGCTTTGATTTGATTTTTTGTGTGGTATTATATAAAGGTCTAACTTCATTCTTCTGCATGCAGATGCCCAGTTTAACCAACATGATTTTTTGAAGAAATTATCTTTTTCCTAATGTTTGTTCTTGGCACCTTTGTCAAAAATCAGTTGATCATAGAGACACGTGGATTGGTTTCTGAGATCTCTATTAAGCTCTATTTTTCTATATCCATTTTGATGGCAGGATCATAATGTTTTGATTACTACATTATACAGTCATATGTAATATATCAACCATCATTTCATAGTAGATTCTGAAATCAGGTAGTATACTTCTATTTTTTCTCCAGATTGCCGTTTGGCTATTCAGATTCTTTTGAGGTTCCATAAGGATTTTATACTTTTTTCTGTTTCGGTAAAACAATGTCATTGGAATTTTGGTAGGGATTGCATTAAATCTATAGCTGGCTTTGGATAGTATAAACATTTCAACAATATTAATTATTTCAATCCATGAACACAGAATACTAAACAGCTTTGAAAGTGAGGGAATTCTGTCTTTCTGACAACATGGATGGAACTAGAAGACATTATGCTAAGTGAAACAAACCAGGCACAGAAAGATAAAAGCAATTATGAAAGCAATTATGTGTGGAATCTGAAATAGCAGATCTAACAGAAGCAGAGATTGGAAACATGATTACCAGAGGCTGTCAAGGAAGGGGAAGGTGGGAGAGGGAAAGATGTTAAAGTTACAGAAAAAAGGATACAAAGTTACAGTTAGCCTGGAGGAATACATTTTAGTGTCAGAGATAGAGGGCAGAGAGAGGGAAGGGGAAGGGGATGAAAAAAAGAATTAAGATGTGCTATGTACATGTACCAGCCCCCCACAAGGAATATAGTCATTATATACTGTAAGCATGTTACATAAAAAATTAGAATTGAGAAAAAGAAATTACCATTAAGATACAAGAGAAAACAGAGGTGTCTTCTAGGTGTAGCTGGCTTTTGGGTTTTGAGTCTGTCGCATGATCCTACCTCTTCAGTTTACCAGGGATGAGAAGTTGCTGCCTACTTGGCCCAGCCCCTGGTTCTTTGGCACTGGCCTGTAGTATTTTTTGTGACCCTTAGGAAATCTCAAGTCTTGGTACATCAGGAAGAACAACTGGTTAGAATAATTACATCACTTTGACCAAACACTTTGGCAATAACAATAGCATCAAACACAGCCTAGAAAATGACAAACCGAGGTAACTATTAATTTGCCACCTTTAATTGTATGGACTAGATTTAGGGTTATATAACAAAATCTAAAACAAACCAGAAAATTGTGTGCAGTAAATAAGCTCTCAAAATAGCGATTTTACCCTCAGGGGAGAAAATTTAAAAGGGGTTAGAGGGAAAAAATAGAGAAATAGAAGACCAGGAAAAGATTAGAAGAAAGGCTGGAGGACAAAGGAGGATCAGGCAAACATTCGGAAACTGGTGAGAAGACAGGAGGAAAAGAGAGAAGGAAGAAATAAAATTTTAAAAAGAACAGAACAGAACAACAACCATAAAAAAAGCTAGAAACCATGTTCATTACTCACATAAAAACACGAACAATGAGGAAAACAAAACAAAACTAACAGAAAACCCAAACAAACAAAACAAGGAGAGAGTGATAGAGAGACAGAGAAAAGAAAATAAGAAAGACAAAAAAAAAAAAAAAAAAAAATGTCCACTTGAAGGTGTGTCTGCTGTCACTGGTAGGCAGCCTGGGGAGGCTGGATCCAGTGTGGATTAATGCCAGCAAGCCGGCAGTAGCTTTACAGCGGAGTAGGGATGATCCCCGCGAGGGTTCAGGCTGGTTTCCGGCCGTGAGCCTGGAACCTGACTTGTTCAGCCTGCAGCATTCTGTGCGCCTCCGGTGGGCTCGAACTCTGCTAGGGGCCACTAGAGGGAGCCAGCAGTCGTTCTGAGTTCCAAGCTCAGTTGGCCCCTCTCCAAGACGGCTGCCTCCCAATCCTCCTCTCCTGCAGGACACCTGATCCCACGCCACTCACCACCAGCCTCTGTGGTCCACGTGTCCACTGCTCCGTTCCACTTGTGCATCCGTCCCTGGAGGCCTGTGGGGTCGCCAGCAGTCACCATGTGTCCACAGGTTTGAACTGCCCTCCACCTGCCACCTCTTTCTTCTTTGTTGAAGTTTCTCTCTTCCCTCTCCTCATGGGCTTCAATTCTCACTTCCAATCATTCCTGGGTCCAGGGGACCTACTTCCTCCTTCTTCTCTGCCTCACGTTGCTGTATTCCAGTATCTGGACACCAAATCTTGGAGAGGCTCTTTCTCTGCTGCTTACTACTCCACCATCTTCCTGGAAGTCCAGCACTTTTTTTTCTTTTTAATAGCAGACTCCCTTAGAAGAAATGGTACACCTTCTTAAAATATAGGACAACACAATAATAAAACCGCTATATCACAGGCAAATGATAATATATACTCAAATTAGCTCTCAATATCTAGGAACTATTGAAAATGAAATCTTGATATATTATGCAATTTCTACATGGTTTCTATGATATCTCTATATAAAATATCCAGCTGTACACATGAAAAATATTTGGAATATTTTTATTTATTTGTCCTAAAAATAAGGTTTTTTTTCTAGTAATGTTCTTTGAAGAAATGACAACTTTTAAAGGTTATAAGACTCCATTTTTTTTTTAGTTTTTTCATTAACCTTATATTGACATAATGTTCAATACTGCCACACAAATATATGGGAACTGTATTTAGGATTCAGTATTTATTAAATGTAATTGGAAGCCTGACTTTTGCATCAAATAAAAAGGTAAATTGCATAAACTGAAAGTAAATAGTTATAGTTAAATAAACAAATACACAATGAGAATACCAAGGTTTTGGGGAAAAAAAAGATTTTTGACTAATTAGCCACTTGACGTCAAACAAATGACACCCCCCACCTCCCTTCCCCACAGCTTTTATTCCATCATTTGTTCACTATCAATTCCTTTCTTACTGGGATATTTTCCAGATTAAATGAAAAAAGGGTTTTGAGAGTAGAGTCCTGCGCACATCAGGGATGCTGTGTTATTTGTTTTAATGACACTGTTTCCTTTTCTCAAGAACAGAGAAGGAAAGTTGTAGTTCAGTCACATTAAATGTGCATAAAAATTTCAGGCTCAGTGATATATCCAACTCCTTATTCTTTCCTTCCTTTCACAGCAAAAAGTCAAACACCTTATTTTATAATCTTGAAACAAAATTTTAAAAACAGAAATCTTGCTTCTTAGAACATCCTGGTGCTCAGAATATTTTTAAACTAATTAAATGTAGTGATAATACAATAAAGCAATATAAAATTCAGAGATTGTTGTATTCATATATACTTTAGGTACTTCAGCTTATGTAATTACATTCACTCTACCAAAAATATTCCTCTTTAAACATACCCAATGCCTCTCTATTCATTTTTACTTAGATGCTATGGGCAGACTTTTTCCTTTGTGCATTCATTCAAAGTTGTATTTTTCAAGGGGTGGCTACTCAGATAAGACATTGGGTAGGAACTATGAAGAATATGAAATAAAAATATTTATAAACCTTGACTTCAAATTGCCTAACATTTAGACCTCAAGCCAGAAGCCTTCCTCATGGGTTTTCATATAGTCCAATTTATCCATATTGCTTGTAATAATTTCTGTTGCTATCCTACTGAATTCTAATTCAGTGATGTGTAACCTGAATTCATCAGGTTTCCCCCAAACTGGATTTTTTCTACTCATTTTCCTGCTATTTTAAGGGAATCACCAATTTCTCAGTTATTAATCTTTGTAATCTTTAAAACTTTCCTCATTGTCCATATAAAATCCCCGCAAAGATAGGGGCCCATGTCAACTTTGAAATTGTACTGTTTTACCTTCCCAGTTCCAGCCTTGACTTGAACTAATGACTCTCCACTTTGGGTGCCCACCTTCCACCTTCGCAGTTCTGAGAACTTGCATTATCCATTTTTCCTCCATGGGAAATGCCTTTCTTCCACAATTGTTTTCTTGGGTCTACAAGCAGTTGGCTTATTTGCAGCCTTACTCATGAACCTTGCTTGTCCTCTTTCTTGCCCTGACCTTCATATCTTCGCTACCCTCTAAGCTAAAATCAAATCTCTTTTTCTGAAAATCCCATGCCTCTGCAGTTCAATCTCTTTTGTGTCCCTTTCCCATTCTACACAACACTATAATTATTTGATAACATACTTTAGTTATTAATTTGCTTCTAAGGCTCTAAAGGGGAAAAAAAAAACTACTCAGTTGCTTTTCATTTTGGTATCCTGAACCTTCTGTAATAAAATAGTAATAAATGTTTGTGTATGAATGGCAACAAATACATGAATACATAATCATAGATAATTTTACACTTAAATGACTTAACAACATTCCTTTGAAATATCATCTACTTCACATTTGAAGTACCTAGCTATGATAATATGAGTAGGGAGTGATAGATGCCAAGATAGAAATTTTAAAGGAAATTAGAAGAAAAAACATGGGACATTCTCACTGTGGAGAAGTTGGCCAAGCTACATCTATTTCCCACCCACAGAACTGGTGTTCTCCATTATTCATGAGATAAGTATGTTTAATTCAGTGAGATAAGCAAGAAAGGAGTTGGAAAATTCTTTCTCACTGCATACTATGTGTCATATTCAAGCAACTTTTCTGCATGAGAAAATAAAATTTTGAGATCTCAAAGAAATCTGAATACAATGGGGTAAATCAGAAATTTTTTATATTACTTCCTTTTGTATTTTTAATTATTGTGTATAACTTTTTAATTAGCCTACTTGTAGCTTTAACGTACATAATATGTATATACACACATACACCTTTTTGCTAGTATGTGTATTAAAGAAAATTTTAGGAAATATATGCAACAAATATAAATCTCCTTATAAGACTATTTCTAAGGAAAGCAAAAAATTAGGATATAACAATTAACATCTATCTAACACTTAACATTTACCATTCACCATGCTAAATACTTTGTGTACATTTTCTTGTTTGTTCTGTATTGCAACACTTTAAAGTATTTCCATTTTGTAGATGAGAAAACTGAGACTTAAAGACCTTAAATAACTTATTCAAGGTAAAGTAGTTTGTAAGTGGTTGCGATAGGTTTAAATTGGTTTAAAGTGGTTCAAATTGGCTTAAAGTGGGCAATCTGACTCCAGATCCCAGACACACGCCATGCGGAACGGTTTTCCATACAGTATTAGTGGGCAATATCTATGTTGCCTGAATGACAGATGCTCTCTGACAGTGCACCAGGTGAGGTTTCAAGACCACACATAATTTCCATAGCTTTTACACCATCACAGTGCTGTACTTCTTACTCCATGGGATCACATGTTGCTTCAGGATGGAGACAGGAAGCATTTACTTATAGAGCTGCCGCACCTAAAGAAACACATGTCATGATTTCCGCAAAGTGATCTCATCTCTGCAAGTATGATCACTGTAGGATTAAAAGAGAATTCATTTCTGAGACATTTTATTTTTTAAAATTTTTAAATTTAAGTTTATTTTGGATATACTAATGATCATATTCATCATAGGGAATTTGTACCTGTATGTGATATATTTTGATTCTTCTTTTTTTTTCCCAATCCCCTTTCCTTCCTTCAGCCCCTCCTCCCCTCCCTGTTTACAAAGATTTGTTTGTATTTTATCCTTTTTTTATTATCCTTTTCTTTCCTTTTCCCTTCCTTCCTTTCCCCCTTTCCCTTTCCTAGTTCCTCTTTCCTTTTGAACAATTTATTCCCATTTCACAATACCTATTGTATATTTTGGTCCTTATTTACATTTTCAGTTTCTCACACCAGAGAGACAATTCGTTATTTATACTTGCGAGCCTGATTTATTTCACTTAAAAGTATGATCTCAAGGAGCATCCATTTACCTAGATATGTCTCAAGTTTATCCTTCTTTATGACTGAGTAGTACTCCATTGTATAAAAAACCACATCTTTTTAACACATTTCTTTGTTGATGGCCATTTGGGTTGTTTCCAAGATTTAGCTATTACAAACTGTGCTGCTATAAACATGGGTACGCATATATCACTTTGGTATGATATTTTTAATTCTTCCAGGAAGATACCCAGAAGAGATATACCTGGGTCAAATGGAACCTCTAATCCTAGCTTTTTGAGGAATCTTCACACTGATTTCCACAGTGGTTGTACCAGTCTACACTCCCGCCAACAGTGGACAAGTGTTCCTTTTTCCCTACAGCCCCTCCAGCATTTGTTATTGGTTGATTTCTTGATGATAGCCATTCTCTCTGGAGTGAGATGGAATCTCAGTGTTGTTTTAATTTGCATCTCTTGAATCACCAGTGATGTTGAACATTTTTTCATATATTTATTTGCCATTTGTATTTCTTCATCTGAGAAGTGTGGATTCATCTCAGATGCCCATTTTTGGACTGGGTCTTTAAATTTGGAGGGGGGTCTGATTGTTTCAATTCTTTATATGTTCTAGATAAAAGTCCTTTGTCTGAGGGACAACTGGCTAAATTTTTTTTCCCACACTGTAGGTTGTCTTTTCACTCTGTTGGTGATTTCTTTTGCTGTGCAGAAGCTTTTTAATAGGATGAGAATGAAGTTTTTATTTCTTTGTGTTATTTCCCGTGTGATTGGGGTTTTGTTCATGAAATCCTTGATTACACCCGTGTCCTCAAGAGTTCCACCTATTCTCTCTTCCAGCAGATTTAGTGTTTTTGTTTTAATATTTAGCTCTTTGATCTATTTCAATTTTAGTTTAATGAGATCATTTTAATCGTTTTTGAAGATGCACACATCATTTTTGTCATTGATGGAAATTGACCAGTTTTTTTTAAACATTTGAAAACTTTAGATATTATTTGTACTCATTGCTCTACCTCGTCATTGCTAAACCACATTTTCCTCCTAGTCACTATTATAGGATCGCTGTACTAAAGTCCATCTGGTTATAGGATGCATAGCTGGTCCTTAAATCACTTTAAAACACAAAAAGCCACAGTAAATTCCTTCTGACTTCATCACAGCAGGTCCGATGTTTTACTTAGTGCTTGAATATTTGATGATGCTCAACTGAGAGCCAAAGAGGAGGAGACTGACAGGCAACGGTCTAGAACTCTGTGCCTGTGGAGAAGTAGAAGATAAGGAGGAATCCATGGACATACGACCCCACCCTCTGCCTCTCTGTAATCACCCATCCTCTGGACTCACTTCCCCAATACGATACAGTCATCAAAGCAGGACATTAAGTACTGAGATTTCTCCACTTAAAGTATGAGGATTGATGAGATTACATTTGCAAAAGATTCTTGCAGAAACATCAAATGAAAAGCACTGCCTGCATGTCAAGAACTGCTGTATTTGAAGCAAAACATCATTCTTTGCTTTTATCTTTTGTCTGTCTTGAGACTTATGAAAACATTCAGTTTTTCATTTCCCTCGCCTGGATGTAGGTTGGAAAGAGGACAAAGCTCAAAGCTGAGGTCAGAGGTGCTTTCTTTACACATTTAGATCTGACTTGTGTTACTGACAACTCCTTTGAGAGGAACACTTCCTTTCAAATATATTTTATACCCCATCAATGTATTTAAATAAATGGAAGTTTCTCTTTTTCTTAAGACTTTAAGCCAAATCGTAAAAGTAAAACATTTTCCTGGCTATAATATTTTTGAATTCTTAACACGGGGATAAATTTCAGGATGTATGTAGAAAGCAAAAAATCATCTTGCTAGATTTAAAAGCAAATATTTCTTGTTACTTTCATTTGTGATTCCAGTGATTGTTTTGGTATGTAGACTGGAATCCTTTTCTATTTTAAATTTATAAAATAGTTTTAGAGAAAGGCAAAACAGGATTACAACAGAGAACATAGATATGAATTCTTCAGTGTTTTGTTCAAACACTGGATCTGATTCTTACCAGCTGCTTGACAGAACAAATGGCAAAATATTTTTGTGTTTGTTTTTTTTTCTGTAAAACTAGAATAATAATGATACATTATGCATAGAGATGTTATGAAGAAATATAACATATTCATTTGAAGTACTTGGTACAAGTTTGAAATAAGTGGTCATTGGTCATAGTGTTTATATGTTTTTAAAACCTATGTCATAAACAAAAAAGTTTGCAAGTCGATTAGTCTGAAAATTAGAAGGCTAACATTTCTCTCTGTCTTCCGCCTAAAGATCCGAGTAGCCACATGAAGTCATTACATTTTTCTGCTCACTTTCTGACGTGCTTATATCTTGCTCAGGAAAATGTTCTCAGCTCTTCAGAAGTACATGTGAACATTAAACTAATGCGTAAAATCTAAGTAGGTGTTCCTTGAAGCCATAGAGAATTCATCTAATACGGGCTATGTGGTATGAGTAGGTTGTTCCTTCGTTTCTTTGTCTATGAAATGTACATTTTGAAGTAAATGAACTCCCAATTTTAAGTCTTTAAGATTTAAAAGTGTCCCTAATTATTTCCAGATATAGTTATATAATCCATAACAGAGCTTTATATCATAAGTCATTTCCCAAGGAAGCCATTCCTGACCTACTAAGTCAAATATCCAAAACACCTGTGCACCTCCGCTGCCCCGGCACTCAGCTCTCTCTGTGTGCCCAGGGCTTCTTATGGGTCTGTAGTTTACACAGGAGCTATGCTGCCCATTACTGGCCCATTGCTTGTGCAGAGTAGGCTCTGTCTCCACGCTGCCTGCAGGTAGTTTTATAATTAAGGACTGATTGCTGTGTGCTGTCAGAGGAAGCCCGCTAGGATCTATTTCTTCTCATAGTTGTTTCCACAGAGATTTTATAAGAAGCTTACTGTTTTGTTTTAATGTGTTGCCCCTGCTCTTAGGATATTTTGTAAAAATCTGGGAACATAAACAAAATTTTAGCAATTATTTAATGTGTCCCTTGGAAAATAACCAAGACAGAAGTCAGAGTGCTGATCTGACAAATGGGATTCTCTTTTAAAAAGATCATCTTCATTTTTCTTTAATTTAATACCTACAAATAATGGGCAAAGCACAGAGAGAATGGAGCCAAGTGAATCCAAAATGCTTTCCTTCCTGTGTGATTTTGGTCAGTCTTTTAAACTTTCCTTTACCCCAGGAGTATAGTGTAACTATTTTTTAGAATAGTACTTAGAACTCTGTCTATAAGCTGTTCTGGCCTTTTCAAATATTTATTGCAAAGATTTAACAGAAGAACTAAGGAAATTTTTTCCAAGTTATTGCTTGAACTAGAAATTATCTCTACTCATATATCTTTAATCAAAAATAAATCCTAAAGACACTGCATTGAAACATAGTGTTTCTCCAGGAATACAGACAGACTGGTGTACACATTATGAGAACACAAAGGAAAATAATCACAGTTCCCGAGTACAGACTGACCAGGACCAGTGTTAGCACTGACCATATGCATTGAAAGTTCATGGAATTATCTTGATGAGGGTCTTTATACTAAAAGCTCAACGGAAACTTCAAGTACGTTGCTGCATTTTTATTCATATGTTATATATGAAAAATTTCGATTTAAAAGAATGTTATTAATAATTGCATGTCATTAATAACTTTTTAAAATATAAATTCTCTGCAGAAAAATTAATACACAGGATTCTAGATATGATAAATTTGAGAAGCAGGTACCAGCATGCTTTGTTCAGAGGTAAGAATTTGAAGTCACAGTATAGTTTGTTTCAAATCATATGTTTGATCTAATAAAACTTTTTCTTTTAATGATTTTCTTTCAACTCTGAATATATTTCTATTGTTGTAATAGTTTGTCTGAAGAAATTTCATTATTGTTAATCCCTACATTAAAAATGTGGCCAAATTCATTGTATAGTGATTTTTAAATGACTGTTTTACTATGGAGCACATTGTGTTTTATCCCCAAAGATTGAGTCAGGTTGAATGGGGGTGGGGTTGGGATGAGAAGACATGCTACCATGTGACTGTGCTCTTAAAAATGTCTTCACCAGCCTGATTCAGTGGCTCACTTCTGTAGTTCCAGCTATGTGAGAGGCTGAGACAAGAGAACTACAAGTTCAAGGACAACCTGGGCAAGTTAGTGAGACCATCTCAAAATAAAATTTTAAGGGATTGGGTAGAGGGCTGGGAATGTATCTTAGACATATGTGGGTCCGATTTCCAATACCACAAAAAAGTCTTCAAAGAACACGTAACAAACAGTAGTTTTTCAGTAACAGAAGTGGGGTCTATTTCGTTACACATGCTTAGGTGAGATGTCCTCCTGAGATACTGGGGAAGAATCTCTTGGTAGAGAAGGACACAGAGGTGACAGTAATAATTAACTTCAGTGATTTTCAGTGGTGTAACTTCCCTTTGAATCCAGTATAGAAACGTATTACTCCAAGAACAGAATATATATATTTTTTTTTTAAAAATTTCTTTATATAGCTATATTTAAATTTTTCTTTCAGTTCTAACCAATGTTAAGAATTTACATTTTTAAGGAAATGGTATTGTTCATTACACTCTTGTAATTTAAAAAATCTCCCTAGAACAACAGTTTCATCCTACTTTGTGTTGGCAATGTCATTTGAGAATTTTTAAATTTTTGTATTATTATAATTATTAATACATACTAATTGTATATGTTAGGATTCATGATATTCACATAGATGCACACATCATGCATTAATCAATTCTATTCACCCTTGTATTCTTTTTTTTTTTGTGGGTACCAGGGGTCGAACTCAGGAACTTGTGCGCCAGCAGCTGCCCATACTGCTGAGCAATATCCCCGGCCCTTTTTTCGTATGTGGGTACCAGGAGTCAAACTCAGGACCTCGCGCTTGCCAGCCAGGCTTCTTATGCCGCTGAGCCATCTCACCAGCCCCATCCTTCTATTCTTAATACTCCCCTCTCCTCTCACCCTCAACCCCCTTCCCAGGGCCCAAAACATCTCTCTTAATTTCTTTCTGTACCCCTTCCCCCATCGTTTCCTATATCTAGTGACCACTATACCCTTCTGTACTTCTGTAAGGTTGACTTATTGGTTTTCTTAAATCTGTGAGAATGTGGTATTTGACTTTCTGTGTCTGGCTTGTTTCACTCAATATAATGTTCTCCAGTTGCATCCATATTGTTGCAAATGACAGTAGTATTTAATTCCTCTTTGTGGCTGAATCATATTCCATTATATAAATATATCATATTTTCTTTATCCACTCATTTGATGAAGGGCATTCAGTTTGATTCCATATTTTAGCTATTGTGAATAGTGCTGCAGTAGACAGGGGGTGCAAGTATCTTTTTGATATATAGGTTTCATCTCCTTTGGGTATATAACCAGTAGTGGAATTGCTGGTTCAGATGGTAATTCTATGTTTAGTTTCATGAAGGATCTCCACATTGTTTTCCATAATGGCTGTACTAATTTGTATTCCCCCTGACAGTGTGTATAATGTCCCATTTCTCCACACCTTACCAGCATTTGTTATTTCTTGTCTTTTTGACGATGGCCACTTTGACTGGGGTAAAGTAGTATTTCATTTTACCTTTGATTTGGATGTTTCTAATGATTACTAAAGTTGAGCATTTTTTATGTATTTATTGTCCATTTGCCTGCCTTCTTTTCAGAAGTGTTTAATTCTTTATCCCACATGTTAATTGTGAGTGTGTGTGTCTATGCATGTGTGTGTTCATTTTTTTGAGTTTCCTCTATATTCTGGATGTCAAACCCTTGTGTCTTTCTTTCTTACTACAATAAGTGATGTCTGTGATTCCAAAGTACTATTTGGTTTTCTTTCAGTGATTTTATTTTATATTCAGAGTTGTACATTTGATCAGCACTAAAGCTAATTCATTTCTCAATTCTTCATCTTCCTAGCTAGGTACATGTGTGAAATGGAGCAAGTACTGAGCTGACAAAGTATCTTTATTAACTAGATCCTCTTGAATTATTTTAAAAATGTGTCTCTGCCACATTAGCATTTTATGAAAATGTATGTATGGAAACACATTTCTCTCTTTTCTCAAAACTCATTTCCATTGCTCTGGGGCTGTCAATTCCATGTTATATGCAGGCTTCATTACTTAGCTATAAATATGACAAGAAAAATATTAAAACTAGTTTGAATCATCACCCATAGTCACATCTAATTAATCTGGCATTATTAAAGAATAAAGTGAAAGATATAAATATTTAAAATAATAAGATTTATATATCCTTACATGTTTTCTCCATTTTACCAAGTTTCTCCAATATATCTTTCTCTTAATGGAGTTTTGAACCACACAGTTCTGAATACTAGCAAACATTTTAATGGTAATTCATGGCCATTATTATAAATAAGATCTTTTTTTGTTTGTTATTGTTTTCTCTATTGAAATACTTTGTAAATCATTGAAGAGCATATATTTTTGGCCATTTTGTAAATGAACTTATGCTGGGCTTTCTGTTTTCCTTTTGCCCTTATTTTATTGAGTTGTAGATTGTGTGCTACTGTTTGCCTCCCTCTGAACATGAAATGTGCATTTTTATCAATCAAGTAGCCTTTTTGCCCTCCCTTCAATTTTATGTCTCTCTGCCTTCATCTAACCAATTATGCACTTTAAACTAATTAATGTTATTTAGCCCCAACGAAGTTTTTCTATGATCTGAGGGATGTGCTATTTTCTCCCTAAGGTAATTGATGCTTGCTCTATGTTCTCCTTAATGAGGCATTTTCTCCATTTACTTTAGGGTTTATGACAATATTTTCTATACCTGAAATTGCTGAAAATCCTCTGTCTTCAATAAGCGAGAGGTTCTTAGACCTAACTTTTAAATAGTGACTATAGTTAATAATAATGTACTCTACATTTTAAAATAGCAAGAAAAAAAGAATTTTTAAATGTTCTCATCACAAAGAAATGATAAATACTTTAGGTGGTAGATATACTCAATAACCTAATTTGATCATTTCACAATATATACATGTATCAAAACATCACATTGTACCCTGTACATATACAAAATTATGATTTTTCAATTAAAAATAAAATTTTAAAACTTTTAAGTAGAAAAATGTAATACATATTGTTGGCCAATGTGTGGATATGTGATTTGAAAAACAGCCTTGAAAAGGTCACAAACAGGTTAAAGTGAGTCAGCTCCATGTGAGAAAAAATAGTGTATAATTATAGTGATTTTTTAAAGCAAGAGCATTTTCTGTGTTTGCTGGCATAGAGTTATTTTATTTAACTGCAAGAAAATGCCTCTGTTTTAATATACTAAGCAGTGAGTGCCCCAAAGAAAAATTGCTGCCTTCAAGTGAACATTAAAATTTTGCTAATCAATTGTTTCAATTTGCAGATGGTGCATTGCTGGGTTGTACAACTTTGACTTAAATTTTTAGCATCTGCTCCATTTGTTACATTGTATACATGAGTATCTGTTGAAAATGTTTGCAGAGTTGCTGTTAGAGTAATAGGAACTGCTTGATGTGACCTTCCTGTTTCATTTCTTCTCATGTATCAGAAAACTAGATTCCTCTTAGTTCTTGTGTGTGTGTCTTTTCTCTTTGTGCGGTATACATAGGCTGATAGGTAGAGAAAATACAGATGTCTGTAAACTACCTGGCATCCCTGAAGCCCTGATGGTAGGGGAAATAGAAGCCAGTAACATATGGGGACTCATGAAGCTAGTTCAGCCAGTATTTAAACTTCAAAGTAAAAATGCATATATTGAACTTGCCAAACCCTGCAGGGGGTGCATATCTTTATTTTTTCACATGGTTATCTTTCTTTCATGCTCCTGCCTAAAATTGCCTGTAGTTTCCAAGGCTTCAGGTATTAATATCCGAGCTTCAATCTCTTCCTTAGCAGAAATCTCCTGTCTCCACCTGTGCAGGCTAGCTTTGGCTCTCCACAATTTGCCATTTGCTCTCCTCTGCATTCCCAGGCTGCTTCTGTTTTGGAGAGTTTGGAGAGGGGGTGAGAGATAAGCAGGCAAAAATGGGCCAATATGGAGGTGGCACCTTCTGAGAAAGCTGCATCTCCAAATGAATGATTCCTCATCTTGTTGTGTTTTTGTGGGTTCCCATTCCCTGGCATGCTGAACCCCATCTAATGAGCTCCCTACAATGAACACTCCCAGTACCTGGGTACCAATTCATCTCCAGCAGTCCACTCCATCCACATTGTCCAGTCAGGTGGAGTCACGTTTAGAAAAGCAAGGCTAGCTTCCTTCCTCAAGGGCCAACATCCAGTCTCCTTTTGCCACTGTTTCTCTCTGTCTACTCTAGGAGGGCTTTTAAGCAAAATCTTTTCAACTGTGAGCAGATCCCAATCGCTGCATCCCCCAGTCCCACTTATTTCTCTTTCAAGTGGTTAAAATGCCCATGCATATCAATGCACATATTTTATTTACTCAGTATGCATACAGACGACATCGGATTGTTTCCATGCGTTATTCTCATTCCATATGATGGCACCAACAGGAAAGAAGGAACCAATTACTTATTAAATGCCTCCTTTTCTCAGTTTATTATCTCCCAACATGAGAACATTAAAAATGTTTTGAGGATAAAGGAAGAATTCCTATGAAAGAAGTGAATGAGCATACTATTTAAAGCATGCTGTTAGTACAGCCTGCTAAAAGTTATCTGTCTGACACATGGGTGTGTTCTTCCTTTTCAGATTTGTTCCTTTTTTTCTTTTTAATTTGGGAATTTCTGTTGATGAAGTATTTGTAATTCTTGTTTACAGGAAATGAATTTGGGACATTGCCAAAAAGTACCAGGTTTGCTGTTTCTGAATTAAAAAAAAAAATTATTTGCTTTTGTTCTGTTTAATTATGTGGGCCTTTGCTTTCCTCTTATCGGGATTATGATTCAATCCTTTTTGTGTGTAATTATCCCAAGTGTCTTCCACTGGAAAAAGTAAGAATCTCTATATTGTCAGAAAGCAGTGTTATTCAGCTTTGGAAATCCTTTGCAGTATTTTGTATTCAGTCATGCTTCTGTATTCCCGAATGTAAACAAATGAATTTGAATTCTTGGTGAGGAGAATTAATCTTGAGATAAATTAACTAAAACATTCAAGCAAAATTTTAAATATCCTTTGACTTATCTGCAAAGTAGTTATAAATAGCTTGAATGAGGGATGACAGGGGCAGGCCAAATGGCATCCCTCTAGGTCTAAATACTATTATGTAGGACAAGAATATGAACTGCTGAAAAAAATACTTTTTTCATTTCAAAGTCACTTATCTATAGGATCAAGGAAGTAACACTTCATAAAGTTCATAACCATTATATAATATAACTATGCCTAAAGCAGGAGCCTGACAAATGGTTATTCTCTCTCAGAACACATTGTGTTTAGATAGGGATAGATACCATTTTTAAAACTCCACTTGAACAAAGGATGATAATTTGGAACATTTTCTAAAACTTCCAATTTTACTGAGCTCTTTGCAGATTTAATTGGTATTGCTAGGCACCTTAGGTACCTCATGCTTCATAAGCTTAACTAGCCTGGAGTTTAAAATGAGATTGCATTTTTACACCAAAAGTCTCTATTTTGCTGGATGCTGCCTTGGTCCCAGTCAGAGATTTGGCTCTGTCACTTTCTTGCTCTGCTCTTCCAGCTTTGAGAAGGTCTGTTGCTGAGCCCCCTCCTTCTAGGCCACTCTGCTTCTCCATTGCTGGAGACAACTCTAGGAGATGGAGGGCTCACAATCTACAATCCTCAAAACACTGAATGTACTCTTGATTGCTTGTGCACAACATGGGAGAGAGATTTTCTCCCATCTTCTTTCATTGTATCATACTATTAAGAAGGAAGGGGTTAGTTTGGGGGCATATTGGAGTCACAAACGTCAAACTACATGAAGCACTGGTAGGCCCATGTTTCTAGTGAGTCAGACTTGAATAAATTTGCCTACTTCCACTGTGAACTTATCATAGTCTTGAGCTGGACCTTAACTAAGATGATGCTTGGCTTTGCACCTCTATATTAAATACCTAGAGCTTTGTTTATGGTAAAGTGTAGGCTCAAAGGAACTATATACTTCATTATTCTTAAACTTGAAAACTGATTCCTCAAAGTACTAAAATATAGACATGTTGAAAGAACCTAGGACATTTCCTGACCATCTTTCACTTTACATACTGGCTGTCACTAACATTTGAATATATATTGTTTCATCAAGCTTAGAGAGTTTTCTTATGACTACTGGTAGAAAACCCTAGAAAATTATTAATGAAGAAGTCATGACTCAGGTTCCCAGAAATTTTCACAGCCTGTAAGACTCAAACATTGAGAAAATTTTAGATTTATCAGCACATACTTCCTTGTTTTTGAAGCAAACACTAGTTTGTTCGAGTGATCTAACCACACGGAAGTTCTTTGAAATCATGGTTATTTTAAAAACTGCATATGTGGGGTTGTAATTATTAAACATTATTATTCCCATGTAGCCAGATTTTTTCCCTATCACCTGAGAAAATAATGCATAAATTCTATATGTAAAAATTGCTGTCATTATTGTTTTTATTACATATTTATTTGTATTAGTTCCTCCATATGCTTGAACTTTCTTAGCTATTTTAACTGTCTTGACAGTTATGAGTGATGTGACCTATATTACATATGAGGAAATTCATGAGAGATATAGTAGGTTTCACAGAATCACACAGCATCTGAACCAGCAGAACTGCAACATCTATCCTTCGTGAATTACTTTCTGTGCTTGGTTACACTTCAGGGACACAACATTCCTAAAAGAGCGAGTTTATTTTCACTGTTGCATGTTTTTGTAACCACTGTTAGCAACCACTAGAAAGCTCACATTGAGAAATTGCTTTTTGGGCATAGAAAAAGTCCATATATTGTAATGATCATTACAAGTGATTTTAAAATTTCTATTTATTTTTTATTTTTATTTTTGTACCAGGAATTGAACTCAGGACCTCACACTTGCCAGGCAGGCGCTGTGCCACTGAGCTATACCCCTGGCCAAGTTTTTTAATCAGCTAAAAATATTATATATTTCTTATTTCTTTGTCTTAACACTCTGCTAATCACTTGGCTTCCATCCCACTTTACATTATCTACTATTAATATCCCCATGATAGTAAGAACTATCATAGTATAATATAATGCACTAGCATCTCTGCATGGCCCTTTGATGTTAGCATACTCTCTGCGGGTCTGATGGGCTAGATGGTGGCAGCCTTTCTAGTAGTCTGGCAGGTTCCCAGTATCACTGAGCTATAAATAGTGCTTTCTTCTACCAAATGGAGGAGTAAGACAGCAGGCAAGATTTCCAATTCCTTTTCAGTAAATAGATGATGCTGAACTATAGACTACTTAAGAAACTCTAAAGGTAAGCATTTAAAGAAAAAAGTTACCAAGAAAACCTATGGTGTAATTTTTAATGTATTTAGATCTAATTAGCTTGAAGACCAAAACTGTATATTAACATAGCATAAACAATGGAAGCATATACTTTCACTGATTAAGCTTTTACACTGTATAGACTTTCAGGTGCATTTTTGTTATAACATGGTTAAAATGCTCTATATAATTCCGATTAGGTCTGAACAGCATCCAGGGTCACTGAAGCAAGAACTGTCATTGATCTGGAGTCGAGGGGAAGGGTTTTCTATACAAAGGGAGCACAGAGAAATAAGGGTGAGAAATTGTCCTGTGTGGAACCACAGAGGTAGATATATAGCTCCATGCATTTGTCAAAATCCATAGAACTGTACACCACAAATAGTGAATTTCACCCTGTAATCTAAAAAACGTCTACTCAGAGCTGCAGAAAAATAAAACACAGTCAGTGATAAAGAATTGTATTCCACCAAGATCCACATAACCACATTGAAGGGAGTGGGAAATAATGGAGCTGGCCTAAGTAACTTTGGAAAACCGTGTTTTGACTGGATACTGTAAGTTAAAGACAAAAAGAACTATATACCAACACTGGAATCTAGTTGGTGAGTTTTCTTTTCATCAGAATATTGGTAAGGAATTCTGAAACTAATTTATCTGAATACTAGAGTTGAACAAGTAGTGAATATAGAACCTGAGAGCCACAATTCTGTCTGAGTAAAAAGGGGAAAAAGGTAGAATGAACTCCGTGGTCCTCGATTAGAGGTGGAGGTAGCAATATGGAGAGAGAAGGGGAGAGAGAGAGAGAGAGAGAGAGAAAGGAATATCGATGCCCAAGTTTGTGTGAATTAATATATGGACCTATATTCCCTAGTAGCTCTTTTCACTGAAGAGACCAGATGCAGTGATTTCCCCAATAGCAATAGCATTGAGGACACTCAGTGCCCTATCTTAATTTCTAAATGCCAATTTATAATAAAAAGAATCAGGGGACATTGGAGTACTATTTGATTACAGGGTTGGGGGAGGGTACATACAAGATGAGCATCTTGCAACTTTAGAAAGTAAAGCGCACACAGAAATAGAGGACAGGGGATAAAGCATAATGGGTGGAGCCCAGGAGTCGAAAAAGATCTGGGCAACAAGGCTCTACTAGTAAGAATGTATTGTAGGGCCGGTGAGATAGCTCAGCGGCATAAGCGCCTGCCTGGCAAGCGCGAGGTCCTGAGTTCGACTTCCGGTACCCACATTAAAAAAAAAAAGAGTGTATTGTAATATTAATAAAATAAATAGCCACAAGCCTGTGTTGACATAAATAAATAAGGAGAAGCAATTCTTCCTTGCAATTATAAATAATACTATTATAAATATACAAGGAAGAACTACATTAGAAATACAAAATTCAAATAAAAACTCCATTACTCAAATACTTTAGTAATCATTGCTACAAAATCAGGTCCACCAATGGATGCTAAAATTAGCGGGTAAAACTTCTAAGCAAATATTTATAGAGTTTCAAAGTATCTCCTCTAAAATACTTAATAATACCAACTGGAGAAATAATAGTTTTAGAACAGACAATCTTGGAAGATACCGTCTCAGTAAAGGTTAACATCATGACTGGAGCGCATCGCGATAATGGATCCCCGCACTGAAAAGGACGCATCTGTGCGGTATCCCTCCAGGTAATTCGCAGTCTCAAAATGATCATAAGAAAACATCAGACAATGTGAAATTGAGGAACAATCTTCAAAATAACTGATTAGCAGTGTTCAAAACTCTGTAGGTCATAGAAAACAAGAAAGGCTGAGGAACCATTATAGAATTGAGGGGACTAAGGGTCAAGACTACTAAATGCAATATGGGACCTTGGAACAGAAAAATTATATTAGTGGAAAAATTAGGGAAATCTGGAAGATTTCTGTTCTGTACTTTAGTTAATAGTACTGCACCAGAGCTCTTAGTTTTGATAAATCTTCTGTGGCTATCTAGGTTTTATTTTTAACAGAGGAGAAGAGGGGTGAAGCGTGACTGGGAATTCTCTGTACTATTTCTGCAACTCTTCTATAATCCTACAGCTATCACAAAATGTTTGTTGAAAAGTTTGCTTTCATGCATTTATACTACCGACCAACTGTTCTTTTGTTAACATGTAACATGTTAACAACTTTTCCAACTTCTTTTTGAGTACTTTTTCTTTTACATGAGTGACTGCTACTTGAGATTAAAAGCACTTGTGTCACATTTTATTTGTAATTTCCAAGTAGTTTTAAGTGAGAGGAGTCCTGGAGGAAGTACCTTGACTAGGATATTGAATTGCCCATAAATTGTGATTTTACTAATTTTCTCTTCACAGTACTAAAATTTTTATTGATATTTCTCTTTCTCCTGCTCTATGGGTGATCTGTAATTTTTTTATTTTATGAAAAAAAAAGGTAAAACAAAATTTTATAACAAGATGATAGGAGATAAATAATAGTTAATGCACTGCATATTATTACCTTTAGGTTGTTACTCAGAGGACAAGATATGGGCATAAAAAATTCTCCAATTGATATTAGTGCAACCCTTCCATTTCTATGAACTAAGAGACACTAATAGTATAACTAGGTTGCATTATTTTCTCCCTTTTCCCTTCCTTCGTTTCCCTTTTACCCCATCCTAGTTCCTTTTTCCTTTTTAACAATTTCTTCCCATTTCACAATATCTATTGTACATTTTAGACCTTATTTACCCTTTCAATTTCTCACACCAGGGAGATAATATGATGTCTACACATGTGAGTCTGATTTATTTCACTAATGAGGATGGTCTCAAGTTGCATCCATTTACCTATAAAAGTCTCAAGTTTATGCTTCTTTATGTCTTAGTAGTACTCCATTGTATGAAAAGACCACATCTTTTTTATCCTTTCCTCAGTTGATGGGCATTTGGGTTTTTTCCAAGCTTTAGCTATTACAAATTGTGCTGCTATAAAAATGGGTGCACATATAATGCTGTAGTATGATGTTTTTAATTCTTTTGGGAAGATACCCAGAAAAGATATACCTAGGTCACATGGAACCTCTAATCCTAGCTTTTTGAGGAATCTCCATACTGATTTCCACAGTGGTAGCACCAGTCTACACTCCCACCAACAGTGGAGAAGGGTTCCTTTTTCCCCACAACCCCCCCCAGTATTTGTTATTGGTTGATTTTTTGATGATAGCCATTCTTTCTGAAATCTCAGTGTTGTTTTAATTCGCATCTCTCAAAAGACCGATGATGTTGAACATGTTTTCATATATTTATTTGCCATTTGTATTTCTTCATCTGAGAAGTTGCATATTCATCTCAGATGCCCATTTTCGGATTGGGTCTTTGAATTTGGGGGGTCTGATTGTTTTCAATTCTTTGTATGTTCTTAATATAAGTCCTTTGTCTGAGGGACAATTGGCTAAAACTTTTTACAGTTCTGTGTGTTGTCTTTTCACTCTGTTGGTGATTTCTTTTGCTGTGCAAAAACTTTTTAATAAAACGAGATCCCAGTTGTTGATTCTTTGAAATATTTCCCGTGCAGTCTGGGTTTTGTTCATGAACTCTCTACCTACACCTATGTCTTCAAGAGTAGATTTAGTGTTTCTGTTTTAATATTTAGATCTTGGATCCATTTTGACTTTAGTTTAGTGCAAGGTGATATACATGGGTCTAGTTTTAGTCTTTGGCACATAGAGAGCCAGTTTTTCCAGCACCATTTATTAAAGAGACTGTCTTTCTTCCAGTGAACATGTTTGGCCCCTTTGTGAAAGATAAGGTGGCTGAGTGTGTTTGTATTTGTGTCTCCATCTTCTAATCTGATCCACTGGTCCTCACATTTGTTTTTTTGCTAGCACCATGCTGATTTTATCACAGTAGCTTTGTAGTATAATTTCATGTCAGGGATTGTGATTCCTCCTGCCTTGCCTTTGCTGCCCAGAATTGCCTTTGCTATTCTGGGTCTCTTCTGATTCCAAATGAATTTTAGGAATGTTTTTTCTAGATCTGTGAGGAATGCTAATGGTATTTTGATCAGGATAGCATTAAATCTGTATAACAATTTTGGAAGTATGGCCATTTTCACTATGTTGGTTTTTCCTATCCAGGATCAAGGGATATCTTTCCATTTTCTAATATCCTCTTCAACCTTCTTTTTCAGAGTACTGTAATTTTCCATGTATAGACATTTTATTTTTTTTGTTAGATTAATTCCTAAGTATTTCATTTTTTTTGGATGCTATTATAAAGGGTGTGGTTTCCCTAATTTCTCTCAGTGAGTTTATTGTTTGTGTACAGGAATGCTATTGATTTTTTTTGTGTGTGTGGGTACCGGGGGTCGACCTCAGGACCTCGCGCGCCAGCGGGTGCCCGTGCCGCTGAGCGATATCACCGGCCCTGCTATTGATTTTTGAGTGTTCACTTTATATCCAGCTATGCTACTGAATTTGGTTATTAAATCTAGAAGTCTTTTGGTGGAGTTTTTCGGGTCTTCTATGGAGTGTATCATGTCATCTGCGAATAATGATAATTTCACTTCTTCCTTTCCTATCCTTATTCCTTTTATTTCTCTCCGTTGTCCAATTGCCCTGGCTAACTATATTTCCAGAACTATATTGAAAAGGAGTGGTGATAGTGGATATCCTTGTCTTGTTCCTGATTTTAGAATGAAAGTTTTTAGCTTTTGGCCACGTAGTGTGATATTGACTGTTGGTTTGTCACAGATGGCTTTTATCAGATTGAGGTAAAGACTATCTATTCCAATTTTCTGTAGTGTTTTTATCATGAATGAGTGTTGGGCTTTATCAAAAGTTTTTCTGCTTCTATTGAGATGATCATGTGATTTTTGTCTTTGGCTCTGTTGATATGGTTTATTACATTTATTGATTTGCATATGTTGAACCATCCCTGCGTTCCTGAGATGAATCCCACTTGGTCATGGTCTATAATCTTCTTGATGATTTGCTGCATTCTGTTTGCTAGTATCTTGTTGAGGATTTTTGCATCTATGTTCTTCAGGGAGATTGGCCTGTAGTTCTCTTTTTTGGTTGTATCCTTCTCTGGTTCTGTTATCAGGGTAATACTTGCCTCCAGGAATCAGTTAGGAAGTATTGCTTCCCTTTCAATTTCATTAAAGAATTTAGGAGTATTCGCATTAAATCTTCTCTAAATTTCTTGTAGAATTCAGCAGTGAATCCATCAGAACCTGAGCTTTTCTTCATTGGTAAGTTTTTAATTATGCTTTCAATTTCATTAACTGATATTGGGTTATTCAGAATTTTATATCTTGATTCAGCTTTGTTAATTCATATGTACCTAGGAATCTGTCCATTTCTTCTTTGTTTTCCATCCCATGAGAGTAAAGATTTTTGAAGTAGGTATTGATGATCTTCTGAATTTCCACAGGATCTGTAGTGGTTTCACCCTTTTCATGTCTCAGTGCATCAATTTAAGTCATTTCTTTCATTTTTTTTGAAAATGTTGGCTAAGGATTTATCAATTTTATTTATTCTTTCAAAGAACCAACTCTTTGATTCATTAATTTTTGTATTGTTTTCTTAGTCTCTATTGCATTAATTTCTGCTCTGGTGTTTTTAATTTCCTCCCTTGTATGGGCTTTGTGCTTGTCTTGCTTTTCTTTTTCTAGAAGCTTGAGGTGTAACATTAGGTTGTTTATTTATGCTCATTCTGTTTTCCTGATGTGAGAATTCACCACTATAAATTTCCCTCTTAGGACTGCTTTCACTGAGTCCCACAAGTTCACATATGTTGTATCTGCATTTTCGTTTAATTGTACATATTGTTTAATTTCTTCTTTAATTTCCTCTGTGACCCACTGGTTGTTCAGGAGGGTGTTATTTTATTTCCATGTGTTTATGGAGTTTTTACAGTTTCTTTTGCCATTGATTTCCAATTTCATTGCACTATGGTCAGGTAATATGCATGGGATAATTTCAATTCCTTTGCATTTACTTAAGTATGTTCTGTGGGCTAGTATATGGCCTATTTTAGAGAATGTCCCATGTGCAGCTAAGAAGAATATGTATCCAGATGTTGTGTGGTGGAACACTCTGTAAACATCTACTAAGTCCATTTGCTTACAGGTTTGGTTGAGTTCTGATATTTCTCTCCCAATTTTTCATCTAGTTGATCTGTCTCTTTGTGACAATGGGGTATTAAGGTCTCCGGGTACAATTGTGTTATAGTTTAATTTTTCATGTCTATTAATATTTGTCTCATACAGTTGGGTGCTCCTGTATTTGGTGCATACATATTTATGATGGTTCTCTCTTCCTCTTGAAGTTTTCCCCTAACAAATATGTAGTGACCTTCTTTATCTCTTTCGATCATTCTTGGTTTGAAGTTCGCATTGTCTGCAAACAGAATAGCTACCCTGATTTTTTCTGGGTTCCTTTTGCATAAAGTTTTGTTTTCCATCCTTTGACTTTCAGTCTATGGTTTGTGTCTGTTCCAAGATCCTACCTTCCCAGTTAACTAAGAGTGAGATGTTGGTATCTGTTTGGCTCAGTCCCCAGTTCTTTGGTGCCGGGCTGTGGTGGGGTTATTACCCCAGAGCTTCCCAGTATTATTACAGAAGGGGGAACAACTGATTACCATAGATATGACATCCTAGCTAAAGTAGTATAATTAGCAGTAACAATAGCATCAACCACAGTTTAGAAACTGGCAAACTGTGGTAACTTAATTTTGTACCTCAAACCATAGGAGAAAAATCTACAATTATATAACAGAACTGATCATAAATTGTCAGCTTGTATGCAAAGTGTTTCCCCTTGGTAGAGTGGTTTTACCCTGTGGTGGGGAAGTTTAAGAAGGATAGTGGATAAAACAAAGATAACTGAAAAGCAAGTAGAAGCAAGGCTGTTGGACAAAGAATGATCATGCAAGCTTTGGGAAACTAGAGAAGAGGGAAGAAGGAAAAGAATGAAGGATAAAGCAAGAGATTATCTGAACTTGGTCTCTAGGTTTGGGGCATGGGATTAGTTTTGTATGGCTAGAGTTCTCCCCAGCCATTTAGAAAAGAGAAAAAAAGGTAAGAAAAAGAAAAGTGAAAAGAAAAAGAAAAAAGAGAGAGAAAGAAAAAAAAAATAGAGAACAGGGGGCCCCACCAGCCTGCTTCTATTCTGTGTGTCTTTGTCCCTAAGCACAACACTGGTTCACCTAACTTACCACCTGTTGGCTCATATTGTTATTGCTACTTCGGTCTTTTCCATGCTGCTAGTCCCACCTGTCCATCCTGTGTGCCCTAGTCAGGACCCTACTGTGTCGTTGGTGTTCCCTCTGGTCTCTGGGCCTTCCTGTGCAGTTCGCCTGGATCACGGCGGTGGTGATGGGAGGGTCTGTAATAGTTTGATTTTTAAATGTAGCTTATTTTTAGTGCACCACTTTCAAGGACCCGTTCTGTTCTTTTCTCCTTTTATGTATATACACATACGTACACACATGCATGCATTCGGGGAAAGGGGTGCAAGTTTTTATAACTCTGTGGCCTAGCTATAAATTTACTAAGAGCTTTGGAAGTTTTCATCATCCAAGTTACCAGATGGCATGTAAAGTACAGTGTAAGAGGGATTCCATGCTGCTCTGGTTATAGAGTGGTCTCTTCAAATCCTCAGGTCACCAACTATACCTACTACTTTCTAAATGGTCTTCTGTAACCCCAGTGCTAATTATCAGATATACTTAGTGTGTATCAGGCTGGCCAGAGCAGCCATTTGCCCAGGGTAGCCAAACAGGACTTGGCAGGACTCCACTTCTTTTTGTCTTCCTATGCAAGCAGCCCCAGGTAGTGACTGCAAATACTTGCTGCTGTTTCTTAGTTTTCTTAGCAGGTCACAGAGGGACCTCTTGAAGATGCTGGGACTTCCCTGCTCCCTATGAGAATGATTTAATTGAAAAAATACTTCTTCAGGATCCTGCTCCTGTCTGCTTTTCCAGCTTCTCTCAAATATATAGGACATTTCCATTCTGAAGAAGCCCTCATAATAATCCTTCTATAACCACAGCACTTCACTCCTGCCCACAACCTTCCTACACCCTTGACAACCCTCAGTCTCTTCTCTATATCTCTATGCACTTAAAAAACTAATTCATAAGGAAAGATTGATTTGCCTTTTTCCCAGTGAAAGGCAGTCTTTCTCCTGTATCTTAAGGGTGCACACCACTACATTTATAGTTTTTTTTTATGTTTATAGATTATCTTTAGAACTTTAATCTGTCTATGTAGGTATCTGTAAGCGTTGGTGCACTTGTAACTTGGTGGAAATTCACCAGTCTCAGCACCTAACTGCCAGTATCAGATTCGCACTGTCCAGGTCATATTTGCTGTGTGCCTTGAGCAGATTAAGAGACTTCTCTGAAACAAAGTTTTCTTACCAAATGGGGGGAGAATAGAAGACAATAATGACAAATACCTCCAAGGCCTTGATGCAGAACTAAATGAGAGAATTTTTGTAAATTAGTCAGCATAGCAACTGGTACATACTAAACCACCTGGAACTTACACCTAGTGGTGGTGGCTCTGTCACAGTTCTAAACACAAGAAAAAACCAACTGATATCTGAAAACCGAAATTCGTAACTCTACTATTTCAGGAAAAAAATCAAATTCATACAATGTTGTATACAAAAAAAATTCACGAACAATCATTAAGATATTCAGAAAGTATGCAAAGAGAACTAAAATTAGAAAGTAGCCTTGGTCAATATTTTAACTTTGAATACAAGGGACTATGACCTTTGCTTTACACTATTAGTTTTTTAACTGCATTAGAATTTTGCTGTAAGAAATGCATTCATTTTTCTATGTGGGCTTGATTTGCCATACTACTCCCACTGTGTACCTGGACAAGCTTAAATACATTTTCTACTAAGCATGCAGATCCCAAGAGCAGTTGGACAGAGCAATGTCTGTAATTTATAGAACATATTGGAAAATCAACACATTTATTCTCCTCTTGTGAGTCATGCAGCTGTATATATCTAAAATAAACCATAATTCTACCTCCCACAAACCAGTTTAAAGACTATCTGCTGTTTGTTTAGTGGCTGATAAAAACAGAATAATTATGTTAAATTTGTTTCTCATTCTGGCATTTCCAATGCTTCTTTCCAAACAAGTCTCTTAGAATATTTGTGAAGCAGTGCTATTCATTTCTCCCTGACAGCTTTCATGGGCTGGTACCTACATGGAGGCAGTAGATGTGCTCATTCTTGGTAATAATTTTTTTGTTGAAGGTGGACCACATGTTAGCACAAACGCCAGTGCAGCACTGACTGTGCAGTCTTAGATAATTCTCAAAAAATATATGGCTTAACAATGACAATAAAACAGGAATTTGTCTTGCCTTTGTCAGTGAATTAACACTGCTTCATATGTGAATGTGTGAAAATGATTCTATTTTGTATGCAGTTTATTCTCTTTATATGCAAGTCATTACCTATGAAAGTAATGTTGACATTTCATCTCTCTATTTCTTTATACCCACATGAGAAGATGTCTGCTATTATGATTGCAAGTTGTGAGCTTAGAATTGGGGCAGAGGCAGGTGATGGTACATTTTCATGGCATCTTCTTTGCACAGATTCTCAGACTAAAATCATGAGGTAAGCTATGGCACCTATGACCGTGGCAATCCCTTGAAGCTAGATTTTGCCAGATTTCAAAGCTGACTTGTGAATGCAGCAGGCTTTCCAGCCCAGCTGATTGTAAATCAGCCTCAGTCCTAAGAGAGCGGAGCCTAATGTAGTAAGTTTATCTCAGCTCTAATGAGATAAACCCTAATAAATAGCAGCTCTAATCTGCTATTTATTCTCTACTTCAGTTAAATCATTATGATTACAAGAAATAAAATTTCTTAGGAAAAAATTAGAAAATACCTACTATATTTGGGAAAGTATCAAGGACTGGTGACAGAATATTTTTTGAACACAAAAGCAAGTTATGGGAATATTCATAGGACAGAGATGGAAAAGCCTTTCAGTGTATTCTACTTGAGGGTCTACACTTCTAAAGCATTTATATGTTTGGCACTTATATGTGTCTATTTAATGAAGTGTCTAATTTTCAGTTGATTACTGATTTTTCTCTAGATTCTACTTAAAGCTTGAGAGGCAAAATTAGGACCTTTAGTAACCAATAGCTAAATAATGTTACTACCTTTAGTTGAGTGGACTAAGAGATTGACATAAATTATGTTATTTAATCCTTAAGCTAATTATATGAGGTTCATTCTTCATTTAAGTATTAAGGGAAAAGGCAACTGAGACTTAAAATTAGTAACTTAACTTCTGAGTATTCAGAGTTTATAATTGTAAATTTGTAATTACTGCATCACCCTCCTTAAGTCTCAGAAGTTGCACAATTCACTGACTTTTTAATCTAGACAAGCATACAAGTGCTGATAAAATATGGCATATGTTTAAATTAATAAACTATTGCAATAAAAGACACATTGCCATTAATTCCCCTGAAAATACTTCCCCTTACTTCGAACACACTTATCCCATTGTTCTTGCCACTTTCTGAAGCAGTTCTGGAAGTCCTCATTCATGAGTGTCTTTACAAGTTGTGATAAAAAATTTTGTGAATCCTTCTTCTGAGTGCCATCCAACAAAAAGGAAGGCTCCTAAAAATATTACAGTGTGTTTTCATTCACTTTATTCACCAGATCTGATACCTGTGACTTCTGACTCTTCTTCAATATTCAAATAACCATGAAAAATACCCATTTTTAATCAATTCAGAACATGGAAGAAACTACAACAGTGCAAGTAAAGACATTCGTGAAATAGGACTTCCGGAACTTCTTCAGGAAGTGGCAAAAAGCATGGGATAAGTGTGCTCGAACTTATGGGGAGTACTCGAGGAGGTCTAATGGCAATGTACCTTTTCCTGCAATAATTTTTTTTTTTTTTTAATATGCGGGTACTGGAAGTCAAACTCAGGACCTTGCACTTGCCAGGCAGGCGCTTATGCCACAGAGCTATATCATCAGCCCTCCTGCAATAAATATTTAAAATTTGAACATTCACTTTATTTTTTTATCACACCATATAAACTATGAATACCAGTAATGAAAAAAATCACCTTTACTTTGCTTTGGAGTATAAATATTTTGCTTTCCTTATCTGATCTGAATTTCTTCAGTTGGGTTGCCCCAGATGTATACACTATCTCTTTGAATCTAAATTTATTAAACAGCCCCTAAAGTGTTCTTTAGTGGAAAACTAAGACTGCTCACAGTTGTCTAACAGCTGGTGTAGCTCTGAGAGCTGCCATTCGGGAGACTGTTTTTTCATACGCCCATTTTCTCACTCGTGACTATATCGCTGCAATATCTTGATAAATTCATATATGGGTCTTTTAGTTTTTATATTTTTGTCAATTTACCATTGTCAAAGAGTAATTTCAATTAGGTTAATAACCCAAAATGCTGCCTTGTAATGTATCTTTTCTCACATTGAACAGTATAGTATATAGTATTCATAATTACCATAATTCAGCAGTTATTACAAGTATCTAAGAAATATCATAAAGCATACATTTTTTCTGAAAAATAACAAAAAGACACAGCCATGTATATCAATCTATGAAATATTTTAAAACACATTCTTTTTAAAAAATTGACAAAAATTTAATATATTTATGGTGTACAACATTAGTGTTTTGATATATGTATATGTTATATAATGGCTAAAACAAGCTAGTTGATATGTGCATTACATCACACAGTGATTTTTTGTGGTGAGAACACATAAAATCTATATATAGCATCTTTAAAGTATACAGTGTGTTGTTATTATCGCAGTCACTATGATGTAACAGTAGATTTCCTGAACCTATTCCTGTCTATCTGAAAATGTGTGTTCTTTGACCAGCATCTCCCCTTTTCCAATCCTGCCTGCTTCTGATATCCATATTTTATTCTTGTTGTGTAAGTTTGACTTGTTTTAGATTTCATACTTGAGATCACGTGGCATTTATCTTTCCATTCTTGATTTATTTTTCTCAACATAATGCCTTCCAAATTCATTCCTGTTATGAAAATGACAGAATTTTCTTCTTTTGAAAGGCTAAATACTGTCCCATTGTGTAGATACAACACATTTTCTTTATCCATTCATTCTTTTTTTTTTTTTTTTTTTTTTGTTGTGGGTACCGGGGGGTCGACCTCAGGACCTCGCGCGCCAACAGGCACCCGTGCCGCTGAGCGATATCACCGGCCCCTTTTTCGTATGTGGGTTCCGGGAGTCGAACTCGGGCCCTCGCACTTGCAAGGCAGGCACTTACGCCGCTGAGCCATCTCACCGGCCCTATCCATTCATTCTTTAATGGACATCTAATCAATACAATACCTTGCCTATTGTGAATAATGCATATAGAACACATGGGACTGCAACGATCACTTCCATATAAATTTCATTTCTTTCAGATATATACCCAGTAGTGGGACTGCTAGGTTATATAATAGTTTCCATTTTGAACTTTCTATAATTACTGTATTAGTTTATACTCACACCAAGAGAGTTCAAGTTCCCTTTTTTCTGCACCTCTGATAACGCTTATCTTTTGTCTTTTTTCTACATCCATGTAACAGATGCAATGTGATGTCTCATTGTGGTTATTGTTTTGTTTTGTTTTTTGAGACAGAGTCTTGCTTTGTAGTTCAGGGTGTCCTTAAACTCACTATGTAGTCTAGGCTGGCCTTGAACTCCCAGTGATCTTCCTGCCTCAGCCTCCTGAGTGCTGGGATTACAGGCATGTGCCACCAAACCTGGCTTTCATTGTGTTTTCTATTTGCATTACTCTGATGATTAGTACAGTTGAGCTTTTTAATATAACCTTTGATCATTTGTCTATCTTCTTTTGAAAAATGTTTACTAAGGTCCTTTGCTCATTTTTAAATTAATTTTTTTTATTTTAAAGAGAAAAAACATTAAAAACAATGATACAGAATTTCAAAACAAGATAATAGGAGATTAACAATGGTTAATATATTGCATATTGTTATTTTCAAAGTAGTTGCTCAGATTACAAGATATAGGCATGAAAAATTGATCAAACAATATAAACACAAACCATTCTTTTCAATGAACTAATAATTTATTTTCTTGATACTAAGTAGTCTATGTATTTTGGATATTAACCACATATCAAATGTATCCTTTGCAGGATTTTGTCCCAATCTGTAACTTGTCTCTTCAATTCATTGTTCCTTTGCAAGGGAGAAGGTTTTTAGTTTTAGTTTTCATTTTTTTTAATATACAGGTACCGGGAGTAGAACTCAGGACCTCGCGCTTGCAAGGCAGGCGCTTATGCCACTGCGCTATATCACCGGCCCAGTTTTTAGTTTTAATCTGTCTATTTTCACTTTTATTTTCTGTGTTTTTAAAGTCATAATTAGCAAGTCACTGTTTAGATCAATGTCATTAAGATTTCTCCTTATTTTTTCTTCTAGTTGTTTTGCAATTTCCAGTCTTATGTTTAAGTCCTTAATCTACTTTGAATTAATTTTTGCATATGGTGTAAGATACAGATCCAATTTCATTTTCTGCACTTTGATGTCCACTTTTCCCAGCACCGTTTATTGAAACTTTTATTGAAACTTTGTTTGTTCCTGATATTTTTGTCATAAATCAATTGGCCATAAAGATGTACCTTTATTTTTGAACTCTCCATTCTGCCCTATTGTTCTATGTGTCTAAGCTATGTCCGTGCTCTTTTTGGCTACTATATCTTCTGATTTTGACAGATTTTGGTATCAGGTGGTGTGATGCCTCCTGTTTTGTTTTTTGCCTAAGATCGCTTTTAGCTGATTCCTGTCTTTTGTAATCCCCAACAGACTGAGGGTTTTTTTTATACTTTTGTTAATGGGTCTTTCCAATTTGATAGGGATCACAGTGAATTGTAGATCACGTTGAATTGTGTCGATATTTTAACAGTATTAATTTCTCCAATCTGTGAACACACAATACGTTTCCATTTACTTGTATACTTTTCAATTTTTCATTAATGTTTTATAGTTTTGTGTACACAGATCTTTCACATTGGCTAAGTACCTTTTCTCTATTATTAATGAGATGGTTTCTTTAATTTCCCTTTGTCATAATTCATTGTTAGTAAATGGAGAGAGCCCTGATACCTTAGTCTTAAGCGAGATACTGAGCATGTGTTCAAATAAGTAGTTATATTTTGACATTCACTGTAGGAAGCTATGTTGTAATATCATGAAAGTGACATTGGGAAATCACCTAATTGCAATAACTTTCTATTAGTACTTTGATATAAGAAATAATCCAAATCTGCCACTGAAGAATGATAGAAAATTTTAATTTTATATCAGTCTTCAATTTTACCCAATCTTGTAATGCTTCAGTATTTTTCTTTGTATTAGTTTTAAAACAGTAGAGTCTTTTCAGGCATTGTTTAACTTTTGCATTCTGTAACTTGTAATGGATGTTGAGACACAGACCGTATTATGGAAAAAGCATGCTTTTGTGATATTTCACACTGGAATATTTCCTTTTGAAAGATGTCTATTATATACTTAAAGCCCTATGTATTAGCCTGATGTATTAACTTAGTAGTAGTATGTTGAATTTAACATCTTTCAATGGTAAATTAAAGGGAAAAAATTAACTTTTTTGACAGTAAGACAATCTTATAGCTGTCAAGTTCCCTTCATTAGAACCATGAGGCCATGAGACAAATAGTCATCAGCACTATTAACTAATTTTAGAAGAGGATATCTTCAGGGTTCACTTTTGTTTTGCTGCATTAATCATTTGTCTTTTTGCCATCTATCTTTTTTTTAAAACAAAAATTTTATTAGCATGTTTGTGATACACAATAAATACAGTCCTCCCAGGGAATAAACAACAGTAAAATGCTTATTGTTTAGTAAATCAATATAATTTGAAAACCTTATTGGGATTTAACCATTGAGAAATATGTGTATTTTGTTTTGAATGACTCTCTTAATAAGAAAATTCTACCTAGGAACGATAATACTTTCAATTGTTTTTAGTAGTAACCACATTTGCTGAATGGCCTAGAGCAGGAGAAATATGTGGATTTCACTTTCAGATAATGCTGGTGACTTTGCTCCCATTTAAATGTGTGCCTGATATTTCATCTACTGGATACAAAGACATGATTAATAAGACCTCAAGATGTTGACGACCACAGATATTCTTGAACCTAAGCCCAGAGTTTAAACTTAAATATGGTTTTACTGACATTTGAGCTTCTGCATATTGGCTGGGTTGTGGAGAAGCATACAGAAGTGGAGTGCCATGAATATTCTGGTCCATATTATTTTAGAGCTTTATTCCACTACCTTGTTTATGCACCTTCTCTCCTACCAATTTTTTAAGTTCTCATTCCATGAGAAACACTATATAACACTTTTAGATTGTGCTACTTGAGAATGAAATATTTACCCACTAACTTAAAGGGTAAGGAAAGGACCATTTATTTACTTTGCATCAACAAATGAGTCATGTGCCCTGCTAGAAAAATAGACTCCTTAGCCTCTTTGTGCCTAAGGTGTTGGTGCTGCCTGGGACGCAACTATGTATGGATTGAGCCAGATGAACATATGGCAAAGACTAATTAAAAGACTCCAACTGGGAACAAGCCATGCATTTTCAGAGCCATTTCTAGATGGTTGAAAATTTCTAGCAACAGCATATTCTGTTGTCTTGTTTAGCCGTCTGGCCAAATTTGCAAGCTGTATGAAAAACCTACTTATGGGCCGGTGAGATGGCTCAGCGGCATAAGCGCCTGCCTTGCAAGCGCGAGGGCCCGAGTTCGACTCCCGGATCCCACATACGAAAAAGGGGCCGGTGATATCGCTCAGCGGCTCGGGTGCCTGTTGGCGTGCGAGGTCCTGAGGTCGACCCCCCAGTACCCACAAAAAAAAAAAAAAAAACCTACTTATGTAGAAGATAGGTTGTACACAATCCAGAAGTAGTAGGATCTGTGGAATTCTAAAATTAATATGTTCTGAAGTTCAAATCAGAATTATTTTGTTGAGTTTTTAAACTGTACCATTGTACCCACACTGAAAACAGAAAGGATAAATGCATGCCCAATAAGTGTGACTTATAAGGTTTGCATAAGTGTTCTCTTTATGAGTGGTACTTTCATTTTATTTAATTATCTACTTTCCTTTTATATTTTGGTCTATTCAGGTTTCATCATTTTTCCTGAATGTATTCTAGATCTAGAAAATTAGGTAGCATTGTATTATGCGGTATTTTAAGAGAGAATGCTGGCAGAAGAAAATATGCAGAAATATATGTATGTGAACTTGTGTATGAAACATTTTTTACTGAAAATGAAAGTTGTTTTTAGTGGACCACCTTAAAAGCACATAAACATTTTAGTACTAGAAAGAGGGAATTATTGACATTGTGCATTTTCTATGTGCATTTCTCTCTACATATAAAACACTACCCTAGTTCTGGTTATCCTTTGCTTTATAGATGTCTCAATGCACATTTCTTGATCTGCTGAAGATGCACTGTCCATTGTGGTCATTGATAATGGGTTGCCTTTGGTTTCTTACATCTCAAAAGTGTAGTACCTTAAAAACGACAGCTTATTATAGACAGAGAGTAAATATGTGTTGATACACTTTAAACTTCAACATTCTTTTTTTGTAAATAGCTAAATGCATCTGCTACTTTTGTTCTTAAACTTGAAAACTCATTTTTGTGTCACCTTTAGTTTTCTTGGTTGTTTTCTTTTAAGATGACTTTGCTTTAGGCAGCATACCTTTTACTGTTTATATCACCATCCCATAAAACTCACCAGAAGCATATATGGCTTGATTATTCACATTAATAAAAGATGCTTTTACAATACTTGCCAGAGGATTAAAATGGAAGCTGTTGATTAAACACATATTTCAGAACATCTCAGTTGTGATGTTTTCTTAAGCGAATCCTTTTTCACTGAAGAGCTCTTGCATATATACATGCACAGCTTCAGAAATGAATTAACACCCTTGATCAAATTAATGAATGTGTATTTCAAAGACCTTCTTCCACCATGGTAATGTGCTTTTGTTGATGAAACAAAATGTGGCCCAAAGAAAGCATGGGAGGTTGAAGACTTAGAGAAAGATATCTCTTTTTAAGAAAAATTTCACACCAAAATCCAAAAGTCCAGCGCTCCTTGTCTCATAGTGTAAGACATGGGGTACACGGAGACAAAGAAAGACTTTATGTGAAAAATCAGTGCCATAGCAAAGGTGTGGGTACATGTTTCTAAGGGTACCATCATGTGTGCTGATATGAGGCAACCACAGCAAGGCCTGCCGTTAACTGATAAACAGTGGGGTTAGGTTTGGATTTCTCAGATCAAGGAAATGATTCTTGGTATTTGAACACAGCAGCCTGAATAGTTTTGAGGATGAGTAGTGTGCTAATAGTTTGGTGATAAATTGCAAGTGGAAAGTATGGGTTTTAAGAGTAAGGAAAAAAGTATGTTTTTTCAGCAGTACAGTCTGTGCAAGTCCTCTCTCGCTTCTTCTTTTCTTCCTTTTCTTTTTTTTGTTCACTTTTCTCTTAAAAACAACTTGAACCATAAGTTTCAGAATTCGGGGTACTATTTTATGTCAGTTCTCTGTTTAGACAATGCAGTCTCATTTCCAGCATGGTTCACTGAAAGAAATGATTCCCAGGATAGGTTGTTGTTCGTGTTTGCTCTGTGCCATGGCTTATAAATCCCTAAGTCAGTCCGGACCAGCCACTTACAAACATGACAGACAGAAAAACCTCTTACTTGCTTCAAGAAAGTCCTGCATCAAGTAACACATTCTCAGAATGAAGTGGAGTGGAGTTTATTGTATCTGTTAATCCTAAATGCTGTTTCATTCTGAAAGCAGTTTGTGGTTATCTTGTCCTATTATGCATGTTTCTATACAGCAGCTACAAACTAGATGTTTTGAAGCTATATTTACATATATAGCAACTCAATTTTGATTTTAATTCTGGTAGAGTTCACTAAAGTTTTCCAGCTTCAATCATTGCTCTTTCGTTGTATCCTTGTCACGAACACTGAATCATCTCCAAATTATCTTATGTGAAGATCAAATGTAAAAAGTTTAATAAAATAGGACTTCTAACCATTTTTGAAAAAACAGAGGGAGCAGTTCATGTCTCCCCTTGTCAAAATTTCAGGAATCAGTATATGTATACTCAGTTACAATGGTGTCAAAATATTTTTCTCTGGTTTTCCCTAGAGAATGAGGATGCTTCCCCCTGCCTCAAAAAACAGCTTTTTATTTTCATTTCAAGTATTTTTCATCATGAGTATGTGAAAATGTCTCAGTCTGATTGGGATTCTTATTTAGCCTCTCAAAGCAAACAAATCCAAGTGTATTAAGACATGAAAATAAGTGGCTATTTTCAGAAAATAGCTGCCAGTTTTATTAATTTACTTTACCACCCGATGGATTAAATCAACATGTACATTGCAAGAAACTTTCATTTCATTATACATACGGACAATCCTTAAATCTACAGTGGCTTAACTAGGTGTCCTGCAGTGTCATGTACTTATGAAGTTGTTTTCTATCCTAAAATTTCAGTTCTTTTAAATAGTGTAAATTATCAATTTCATTACTTAATCCTTTGTGTTTTGGACATATCATTCCAGCAGTAAAAGAGAAGTATCCCACACGCTACAGGCAAGCTAATTACTTACAACACCTCCTTTTATGTGCCAGGCACTGTTCAAAGCACAAGGGATATAGTAGAAAATAAAGCAGGGTAAGTCCCTGCCTTGAAGCAGCTTCAATTATACAGTAGGGATAAAGCAGAAATCCATAAACAAACAAATTTAGTTTTGATGGTGATAAAGGTTTATGAAAGAAAATAGAGTGGAGTAGGAGTGAAAAAGGGTTGTCGGTTGGGGAGAAACAATACAGTTTAACCTGTCCTTGATAGGACTTAGCATCATCTATTACACATATTCATGTTTGCATGATTCATTCTTACAGTTTGTCTGTCTCTAAACATAGATTTATAATTCCAACTGTCATTGTTCTAGGAGTTAGGATACCTACCTCTAACTGCACCACTTACAATATTTATTACTTACCTAGGCAGGGAAACCTGGATACCTGGTTTACAAAGTTACACTGAGACAATCCAGCTCTTCATGAATGCAAAAGAAGGTCATAATTTCATTTTAAACAGTTTGTCAGGACATATGCTCTACAATCTTGGTGACCTTTTTTTTGCTTATACTTTGATTATGCTTTGAAAAGTTGAGATCAAATAATATGATTAATAAATGTTTTGTTTCCACAAGGGTCAGTTTCTGGCTTTCCTTCTAACTCATCGAAGGATATAAGATTGTTTAGTGAAATGAACATCCTAGGTGATTAATATATCATAATATTGATGATTGTTTAAATTAATGTTATGCTTTTGAAGGCAAAATGAATTTTACTTGTACGACTTGTGTTATTTGGATTAGAGCCTTGATCACCTTCATGTGTAAAAGCAAAAATAAATCTGATCTGAATTATAGGTTTGTCATTCAAGCTTTATATAAGGGTAAATTCTCCTGGCCTTCACAATGCTACTGCAGCTAATGTTAGTAATAGTACTGTGAACTTCCCACTAGCTCAGCAAAATGAGGACTATATATTTAAAAATGAAGGTGACTTGCTCAGTGTCCTGTTAACTAATTAACCATTGCATAGAGGACCATAGCATATAGAAAGACAGTGATACTGACGTTAAAATAAATTTGGAAGTGAGTTGGTTTTCTTCTGCTTTATACATACACGTATAACTTTTGCAAATGTGCTTTCAGCTTAACTTCATTCTTTTGTAGTACCACATACGTGTTGTCAAAATTCATTTTGCCAAGTGTCCATCAGACTCTGCCAGGACTCAGAAGTCAAAGACTGTACTGCAGTAAATACAATCTAAAATTTAAAGATATTTGTTCAACCAAATCAGCTTCGTGCGATAATTAGGTCTAATTATTGGTATTATGCATGCAGAGCAATCCCTATTCTCTCTACCTCTCCCCACAATTACACACATCAGTTGACTACTTAACTCTTTTCTCCTTCAACTGACTTCCATTAGCCACATGCAGAATAACCAAGGAGTTATGTTTGTTTTGATATTTAGCATGAGTTGTATAAGGTTGGTAGAATTATTTGTACGTTATAATGAACAACATTTTTCATTTTGTTTTGTTTTGTTTTGTTTTTGAGATGAGTCTCGCTCTGTAATGCAGGCTGGCTTTGAACTCACTGTGTAGCTCAGACTGGCCTGGAACTCACTGTGATCCTCCTGCCTCAGCCTCCTGAGTGCTGGAATTACCGGAATGCACCACCACACCTCATGAAAAACATTTTTATTAGCAAAAGAATTCATCACTTGACTATAAGCATAAAACACTCACAGTTTTTTTTTTTTTTTTTTTGTGGATACCGGGGGTGGAACTCAGGACCTCGTGCGCCAGCAGGCACCCGTGCCACTGAGTGATATCACCGACCCTTTTTTCGTATGTGGGTATCAGGAGTCGAACTCAGGACCTCGCGCTTGCCAGGCAGGCGCTTATGCTACTGAGCTATCTCACCGGCCCAACACTGACAATTTTATAACCTTTTATAGTTTACAAAGGGCATTTAGATATGCCTAAAAATTTTGTGGTGCTCCCAATAATCTAGTAATTATGGGGCAAGAATTACTATTCTTGCTTAATTTTATAATAAATACACTCTAGTGCATGGAATATTGATTGATTGCAGTGCAGGGGATGAACCCAGGGCTTTGTACAAGGTAGGAAATTCCTCTGCCACTTCCTGCCATTAAATTTTAAAGTACTTAAAATAACTTTTCATGTAATGAAAATACATGCAATGTGTATAATAGCATATAATTAATACTTTTGAAATTGTAAACATCATCCTCATTTTTTTCTCTGTGCATAATTTCAAAGAACATGTCAAATTATTTTCTGTAACAGTTTTTTGTTGTATTTCTATATTAGTATATATATTATGTATTATACCTTTTTTAGAGTAATCCAGAGTCTATTTAATTACATTACCACAAATGAATGACTTTACCTTTGGCAATATATTTTAAGTCATGATTTTCCATATACCTAAGATTGAAGTTTTATTATTACAGTAATAACATGTGTAATCAGTATTCTATGTATGACAAAAATGTATTGATTAAACTAGGGTATAATACATTGATAAGTTATGTTATCAGAAAAATATCTTCATATGAATATGGAGTGGTGATGTCTTAATGTAAGGTTTAATCAAATTTGATGTTGAATTTATTGTCTTACATTGTGAATGTGCTAAAGCTTGAGTCACATATTAAAAATGAATTAATACTTAGGCTTTCATTAGAACATTCAGTCTTAAAAGATGATGAATATAGTATATGATGATAAGCATTTTTATCCATTAGTATTTTTAAAAGTATATTAGCGAAATAATATTTCAAGGACCCCAAATAGTCCTAGTATGTAACATCCATTCATTAGATAAATATTAATATTACATAATTTGTGGACAGTTTCTTCTATATATAGGCTCAAATAATCTAAACCATGGGTGTTATTCATTTAACTGTATCTTAGCCCTCAAGTTTTTGCACAGAAAGAAGATAGTAATCTCCCACAGTCGTCTTCCATATTTGCACCATTCTCTGTAAATGAAATTTTTATAAAAACTAAAGGTTCTTGTGAAAATAGACATTAAGTTTTGAAATAGAATACAAGGCAAAGTAACTTTAAAACTATGTAAGTGGAGACTCACTGTAACTTAAAAATCTTCATTCCTTATAAAATTCTCTCAGAGAGAAAATTCTCTCTTTAGATTTAGAAGTATAAACATCATTTAAAGAGCATAGGTTTCCTTTAAGTTTTCCCCAGTGGAGCATAGAAATGCCATATTATCTACTACATTTCCACTAGTGGGTGATCGGCTATTGAAAGTATTAAAAAGACAAGTAGCTCCTACCAAAGTAAAATGCAAATTCTTGGTAGCTTATAAAGCTCTCAACTAAAATGTCTTCAGTAACAAAAATTTAAATAAATACCTTTGAAACCGGTTCCAGCAAGGAAAACTGCAAAATCTGTAGTTCATGTCTACAACTTGGTGATATTTTAAGGTAAATATGTTGGTCAAATGTTTTTTTCTCAATTTCATTTTTCAGCAATTTCCCAATTTGAGTAGTTCTTTTTTTTTTTCATTAATACAGAGTACAAAAGCATTTTATGAAACATAACTTCATCTTTTCTTCTTTTTTTAAAAGCAGAAAACAATTTTGTCTATGTTAGAGTCAGCAATAATACTCCCAAAAGTCTACATCTAAGATTTAGTTAAGCGGTGTGTAGTTAATACTGGAAAATATGAGGTGGGGATTTGAGAAGGGATTTTGAATCTGAGAGTTACTGAGGGTTTACTCAGAGCTAGATACTGTTGTAGGTAGTTTTGTCATCTAATTTAGTCCTCACAATGCTCTTATTTCAACCGTAAATGAAAACTACAGAACTCTGAAAAGTGAAATGGGCTGAAGGTTAGGTATTCGGCAATGGAAGGAGGAGGGGTAGAGAGCAAGAGGTTCATTCTTGCTTGGGAAACCATTGCTTATAATTTACTAAAGATAAAGTCATATAAGTACTAGTATTGGAGTTAGCGAACCATCTGTCATTACTCTGATAAAGAGAAATATTGAATAATCATGGTTATCAGCAGCAAAATTGGTTGCTTCTGTTTTTTCCTTAAGATTTGTCTAAAAGATATACCACACAACCTTATGTTTGCAGTGACTTCATAAATAAGTTTTGGCTTCTGAGAATAGGTTTGATATAATCACCATTATTTTTGTTAATTTCCTGATAAAAATTTGACTAAAGTTTTGCCTTTACTCAAAGTTTTGACCATAATGAGCTCTGTTTTGAATTCCGTGGACAACCAAATGGATTATAAAACAAAACAAAACAAAACGTATCCCTACTTGATTTTCTTCAACTTCTGCCGTGTCTGTAATAATGCACAAGAAGGGAGCAGCTTATGACAGCTGTTGCTTCTTTATACTTGTAATTTCTAAGAAAGATGTTCTAACATTTCCCAAAGGCAAGCCATATAAACCACAATCTAATCTGTGGCTTTCATTCTGCCTTGATATCTTGTAAGACCTGTCTGCAGTCTTTGGAAGATAGTTTTCATGGTGGATAGAAATTTACAGGCAGTTTTTTACTAACTTAGAATAAAAATACATCAACTTATTTTCTATTTCATGCACAAAAGAATACAGCATATTAATTATATGATAGTTATTTACCTTTCATTAACTCGGGAATTTATTAAATCTACAAAAATATGTAGCATTGTCAGAGAAATTTAAAGTTTGTGGGCATTCTTGATGTCTTCAGAAGAAATATTTGTGAGATCTTGAGAAAACTCCAGTTTTGAGAATGTGAAAATACAGGGGCTGTCTTTGGCTTTTGTTAGGAAGTGAATTTTTGCTATGAGTAATTTTCTATTACTACCTTTCCACTTTCACTGGTATTTTATTTCTTACATGTTGGCTATGATTCATACACAAACTTCCATGTTTTTATCATTGAAAAAGTGGTACGTGACAATGTGAAGTATGCTGCCTAGTAGGATAAGCTCACTCACTAGCATAGCATTTTGAATCAAATTCTCCAAACCCCTGGCACGAATCCTTCAAATCTGTTTCCTTAAAGTACAAAACTATATAGCCATGGGCTTCAAGATGAGAAATGGATAATGTTAAGTACTTACTGCCAATAAACTGCTATACTGTGTTTTTAACAGGATCGCCAGGGTTGAGATTCACCTCTTCAATCAACCTGTAATTTAAAATTCCCTACATACCATATGGATTACTTGAAAGTATACATTTAAAACTCTGAAAAAAACATATATATGTAATTTTATCCAAACATATATATCAAACATGTCATAACCCTTATGTTACTGTTTGTGAGCAGTGTTCAACAAGTTCTGTATTGACACTAAAGCTTCTCAGCTTGATTATCCTTTCTTTATTTTTTTTTTTTTGTGGGTACCAGGGGTCGACCTCAGGACCTCGCGCGCCAGCAGGTGCCCGTGCCGCTGAGTGATATCACTGGCCTTTTTTTCATATGTGGGTTCCGGGAGTCGAACTTGGGACCTCACGCTTGCCAGGCAGGCGCTAACGCCACTGAGCCATCTCACCAGCCCTATCCTTTCTCACAAAGGATCTCAAGTATGACTGCTGTAGTCTAGAAGTATAACATTTGCTGTGATAATAGTAGTTTGTAGTAATGGCTGAACCACAGGGTCGCCTGGTTATAGTTTACTGTGTTCTAGTGGCTGGACTTTGGTCTAGAAAGAACCATCCAAAGTGAAGACATCAGTAATTTTTATAAAGTTTCCCAGGTGACTCTAATAGGCAACCATGTTTGGGAGCCAGTGGGTTAAAGTGGTTTTTTTCAGCTATTAGGAAATGAAATAATGACAGTTACCCAGGAGCACAATGAGAAGACTGTGTGTAAAATACAAAACGCAAGTAATTTCACGCATTTTATTTTATAGATATGTATCTTGGGCTTCCTAGACATGAGGAAGAGTTTTTTAAATTGTTGACTCAATTAACTCTTGTAGGAATTTTATGAAGTATGCACTCTTCCCCATTTACAGATGAGAAAATTGAGTCCGTTTTCTTAAGCGTTTTCTGCTCCCAAAGAACTGAAGCTTCAGAATATGTTCCAATCCACTGGTTCTCAAAGTATGGTCTCTATATCAACTGCCTCTGATTACTTGGAAAACTATCATTCATGATTTACTAAAGAAAAAGGACCATAAGTACTAGAATTGGTGATACCAAACAACTTGTGACAACCTTGATAAAGTGAACTGTTGAAAGATCAGAGATAATCAATTACAAACCTGTCAGCATCTGAATATTTTCCTGGAATTTTTCTAAAAGAAATCCTCAAGGCAGTTGTTTTTGTAGTTAACTTTGGAAATGGGCTTTGACTTCTTGTGGAATTTTTAAAAGTTCTAATTCTTACAGCCACCAGATGCCTAGGTACTTATTCAGTAAACCTAGAATGGAGGCCAAGGATTTGCACATCTAAATTTCAAGGTGCTGGTGACTCTCGTCTGTTACCCACAGCTGGAGACCCATTGCACAATACAGCACTGCCTCTCTGATTGCCAGAAAGGCCTACTCCACTGTCCAGTTCTATTCCACTGTACTCTTTTTAAGTATAAGGACAATGTAAGTGTAAAGTCCAAGTCTCAGTAGACGTAAAATATTTTTATTGCTCAATCATTTTTCTTGATTTGGAGATGCATGGGCTGGAACTGTTTGGAGTTGGTAAATCCCCGTGTAAATTGCACCAATCGTCATTGAGTAAATTCTCAATTAGGGACTGGGAAAATGAGATTATACAAACGAAAAGGCAATGAAAGAGAAATGAGATTGTAGATACAGTATACCCTTTTGACTGTCTTTTTGACAAAACCCAACTCATTTTCTCTTTTACCTTTTGTTCCTTTCTATCCTTCATTTTCTTTTGGCTAAGTAACTCAGGAGTTAGCAACATAACGCAGAAAATTACTATCATGTAGCCATTTGTCATTGATATATATATAGGAAATTTGAAGTCACATTTTAAGGTAGCTAGTAGTATTAATCTTTTGTGTAGCTGTGTTAGGAGGAGAGATTATATTTGCAATTCTGTAAGCATGAGTCATGTTGTAAAAGTGATACAATACGTAGTGTGTGTGTGTGTGTGTGTGTGTGTTTGTGTGTGTGTGTGTGCAGGGGGTGGATTTTGGGTAACAGTATGAGACAGAATATCTGCTAATGTTCATAGCAAGAAAGATAACAAATGATGAGTTAAAAGATTATTTTTCTGGTAACATTTCGGCCCTCAGACCTTATTGTTTAAGTAAATCGGGCATAATGATCCATATATTTTGGTCAAAATTTATATTTGAATCTGTCCTTGTCGTATACAAGTGATTTTTCTTTATCTCTGTAGGAATGTATTTTCAGTGCAATTCTACGTCCTTTGTGACCTTTTAGTCAATATATGTCAATGTATTTAAAATCAGAAGCAGAGTAGAGTTGTTAAAGAGCATTTTTAATTCATTGAACAAAATTTTGCTTTCTGTAATAAATAATACTCCAGAATTTGAAGAAAACCAGACCTAGCAATTAAGAATATTAGTTTCACTATTGTACCTCACTTGCCACCGAGTGGGCATCCGATGTCTGATGAGTTTCACTTCTGTTGCCTGATGCATCTGCACATGACCCAGGCTTGGTATTCAGCGCTCAGTCTGGTATATTCTAGAAGGGGCAGGACAGATAGATCTACCAGAGAGTCCACACCATCCACAACTGTTTCACCTAGTCACATCCACTAACAAACGGAATCATTTTTTTGTGTCTCTGTTTTTTACCAGATACTAAAAATAACTACTTTCTATAAAAATATATTCCATGTAAAATAAAGCACTGCTATAAAGCAAGAAAATTCCAGAAAGTTCTGTTAGTGGCACCAATAAAGAGGGACCAAATTCCTAAAATTATACTTAGATTTTGTCATTGTCACTATGAGAATTGCTTTTGTTTTTTTTTGACATGGGGAAATGATACTACTTCTCATTTTATATTGAATCGTTCACTCCAACTTAGCTTGATGATGAATGCTCTGATCGTTCCACCTGAGCTACAATGTGGCACTTTACAGTTCTTTTATTCTCATATTTATTAACCATGGATGACTACCCATTCCCACTTGTTCCCGCACCATCTTTTGTTTTCACAATTTCTCCCATCTACATCTATTGACACTTAACTAATTTAGAGACCATTTATACACTTCTCACCTGGGTTATTCAGCATTGACTCTGCTGACTGCTCATCTGTACCAGCCTTATTAGCAAATTTCAAAATGCCAACAACAAAGTACCTGCAATCACTGGTGCTAAATAACCTGTGGCTTGAGTTCAGCTGAGTTACAAAATGACAGAGCTGCTCTTCAGAATGGCGGTGGCCTGTGCTCTTCTTCCAAGTAGCAGCCTGGGAAGCTCGGCATGGCCCATCTTTCCTGAAGTGTCTGTCCGAGCCTCACGTCGACTCTCTCCTGAAAGAGCTGAAAGATGCTTCTACTTCTCTTTCTGCGGTCTCTCCCCTACTGATTAGACAAGAGGTTCCTATTTCTCTTCCTGGGTAGGCTTCTAATCCTCAGTTCATTATCTATCCCGAAGGGAAGCTTAAGTGCATCATTGATCTTTTTCTTCTGCAGAATCTCTCTAGCGATTCCCTTATTTGCCTCCCAGAATTATCTCTGAAAATCCTTTATCGGAAGTTTTAAAATACTTGACGCAATGTCAAGAACAACATTTCCAACAGTAAAAAGAGGAGGGTTATACTCCGACAGCTTTAAGGAAACGTAATAATTATCTTAGAGGAGTTCACACTAACGTGTCGAGGATGGAGTGTTAATTGTAATGTTCAGTCTGTGATGTGATCAGGCTATAAACACTGTCTTCTACATCAGAGTAAGCACTCCATATTTAAAAAGTGTAATATAGAATGTTTATCATTTTCTATAATTCACTGTTCTTTTTCCATTTTTGTTTCTGTGGACTATGCAAGCCTCCACAAGAGTAAAACAGTAGAAAGATTTTTGGGCAGTGTTAATGCTGTAACTTCAGTGGTCTGAGAAGAATCTTCATTGGCACATAACCATCTTTCTTCCTGAAATAATAGTCAGTATAGTTGGTTGAGATGAATTATTTCACCTCTATGGGCAGTTGGCTGGTGCCAAATGGAATGATTCTTCCTGATTTCATTAGGCCTTTGGCTTCTGAAATGGAGAGTTTGCTACTTGCAAGGATTTCTTGTGATTGCACAGAGCCCGTCTGTATGCTGCTTGCATGAAGGCAGGCCTGAGGCAGCACCAGAAGTGATGGTCAGATAATATGTCATGGCTCTCTAAGCCAAGTTTATTCAGAAGTTGTTTTCCTGAAAGCTCATTCATCAGTATTCCAAGAGGCTTGACTAACTAAAATCACCTTTCAGCTTTATCTTAAATAATTTGAGTTTTAAGGAAATTACTCCAATAGAAACAGAATTGTTAACTGAGTATTATTTGATTATGATGTCTTGTATTGAAAATTTTGCATAATTTTAAAGGGAGCAGGGCTGCCGAGAGAGAGAGAGAGAGAGAGAGAGAGAGAGAGAGAGAGTTAGGGAATGGAGAGGATCCTGATTCTTGCATCCTGATTCTTCCAGTATCTCCACTCAAGTGCAGCTGAGTGGAAGCATGTCAAGGAGAATGTAGAAACCTACCATTGCAGTGTGATGAGGAAGCAGTGAGATGCTCGTGTTTGTACCAGGAGAGGTTAGGAACCCTAGGTGAAGTTAGAGTACAAAGAATTGGGAATAGTGGGAAAGTGATGGTGTTTGTGTGGGCAAGGATGTAGAGGAACCTACATGTCATATATTAGGAGTCTCTATGCTAAAGAACCATGGGATCATAGAATGTTGAAGATGGGAGGACATGAGGAGCAAAGTCTCTCATAGCCAATGAGACCAAAGCCCAAAGAAGTCTCCTTGAGTTTTCATGATTTGGAAGAGGCAAAGCTAAGAATAAGAAGCTGATTTCTGTTTCCTTCTGACTACTATTCCATTTTCTTAGAAAACATCATGCCAAAAGTTTTAATCTATCTATTTTCTGGCTATGTTTCGGTTTCCTTTGCTTTTTGCATCTTTCATAGACAAAATATATTAGTACGCAATAAATAAAAGTTAATATTTGTATATTTTTTCTGTGTGACTTCAAAAGTTTATAAAGGCATTTTTTAAAACTTTACTACCAAATGTCCCTAAAAATTATAGATGCCCTGCCACTTGCTTAGTATCAAACATACCAGGCATCTGTTGAATACTGATGCTTCCAGAACATTGTTCTTGGTGCTCGGATAACACTGCTGTAGTTTCGTGAAATTCCCAACATCAATAATGACTATTTTGGGCCAGATATAGCTCAGCGGCATAAGCGTCTGCCTGGCAAGTGCGAGGTCCTGAGTTCGACTCCCGGTACCCACATATAAAAAAAAAATAATAATAATGACTATTTTTAGCTTTGTTTTTACTATGTGTAAATCAAAGTACTTGTAGTGTTTTCAGGTAGACTTAGCAAAATAACTTTCCAAGTTGTTTTCATCAGTGAACATGATTATTCTAAGTAGATAACTAACTACATACCCAGAATATGTTTTTAAAAGTGATCAGTGTTAATCTGAGGCTATTTATTGATTCATACAAAGGATAATAAAATGGAGCATGTGTTGCAGAGTATATACTTTTCAGTAATATTTTTGCAAATTGCCATCAATTTTATTTCTCCACATGTAACCTTAAAGTGAAGAATTATGCTTTTTCTTTTAAAGGTGATAAAAGTTTCTTCCCTAAATTGCTCTAGGAAAAAGCACTTCGCTGAAGTGATTCTATAGCTAAGATTCCATGAAATAAGAGTCCTGTGATACTTTTTTATTTCAGGTGTACCATTAGGCAAATCTATAGTAATGGATTTCCCTTTCATATACAGATAGGAGGAAGGAGAACTCCTTGCCTAGCAGCTCCGCACTGGTTTTATAGATGTCAAGTTACTTAAAGTCTTGATGTCAAAGAAGGAGTATATCATTTTCTTTCCAACTGCAACCATCTTGCAGTGCAAAGGGGTACCGTTAGTAATTACTCAAGGGCAACAGATGAAACAGAGATGGTTATGGTTTAGGTTTGGGGTGTCCCTGAAAGCCTCATGTGTTTAGAAGTTGATTTTGTTATGGGGTCATTATACTTATCACTGACTTAGTCCCCCGAAAAAACCCTGTAGCTGGATGTACTGTTAGGAGGCAGGCCTGGCTGGAATAGCTGGGTTTCTGGGGCCACGGCATAGGGGATGTATCTCCCTCCTGGACTTCTCCCTCTTTTCTCTGTTTCTTCACGATGTGAGCAGCTTCCCTCTGTGCCAGAACCTTTCACCTGCTTCTGGATTTGAGTCTGCGAACTATGGACTGAAACTTCTAAAAGCGTGAGGCAAAACAAACCTCTTCTGCTTTAATTTGTAAATGTCAGGTATTTTGTCCCATGATGAGAAAATGACTAAGATAAAACTATCCTGGAAACATCAGGAGATGTCATTCTATCTTAGACCCTTATACAAGGACATCAGCCCATCTTATTATACAAGGAGGAAAATTGAGATTCAGAGATCAATAATCTGTGCAATGTTATATTTAAAAGTGTACATCCAGGCCTCCAGCTCAGAACTGACTCCATGGTATATTCCTTCCTCTATGCTTTCCTCCCATGCAGGGCAGAAGTTCCCACTGTGTGGCTGTGACTGCAGAAGTCAAAGTGAATGCTTAGAAATGGAGCTGTGCTGAACACCCTTGTGATTTCTTTGGGTGGTTGACTCATTACGTGGGTGTTAGTGTGCGAAATGTCTTTGTGGAACTTCAGACTCAGGGAGGAGATCCTCATGACCACTCCTATGCCCTCCCCCTCCCGGAGCACTGCTGGCTCTGTTCCCAGCTTCTGCCCTACAAAGTCCCCCTTTGTCCTCCCACCCGTGCTCTGATCTGGGAGTACTTCCAACCTTGCTTCTTGATGCCCTTCACCTTCTCCACAGCCTCCCTACCTGTCACCTGGATAATTTGGGGGACATCCTCAAATATTCCCCCCATGTTTTTTTCTTACATTGCTACCAGGGTCATATTCCTTAAAAACAAACCAGATTATAACATAACTTGGATGACTATTCTGGTGGAGTTCCCCGGCCTATAGGATAACAGTCTTCCCAGAAAGAAATAGAAAAATGCAGGAGGAGGGGTAGGGAGAATATGTAAGTGTCCCAGAAAGCTGGCGGTTACACATGGCAAACAAATGTTAGTATGTCCAGCATACTGCTTTTTATATTCCTGCTTTCAGGCATGGAGATGTGACTTCCTGGAAGAAGAGACTTCTGTTTTCTAATTTGCACAAAAACTCCTCCACTTGCCAAGCCATGTGGCCACAGGGATTCATCCATCTGGGGATCAGCATCTTTCAAAATTTTGCTCAACTGTTTTGTTTGGACCGGCCTGGATATTTCCTCTAACAGATTTTCGTAAATCTCAAGAGTGGGACTCTGTCTTTATCCTGCTTCTCCAGTAGTTTATGTGAGTCAGCTGGGAGAGTCCTGTTCAAATCTGGGCTCTGAGTCAATAGTTGGGATGGGGCCAGTGAGATGGCTCAGCGGCGTAAGCGCCTGCCTTGCAAGCGCGAGGGCCTGAGTTCGACTCCCGGATCCCACATAGGAAAAAGGGGCCGGTGATATCGCTCAGCGGCACGGGTGCCTGTTGGCGCGCGAGGTCCTGAGGTTGACCCCCCGGTACCCACAAAAAAAAAAAAATAGTTGGGGTTGCCTATGTTGCTGATCAACGTATTGAATAGCCTCTTCCTAAAATCTTGTCACATTCTCAGCTTATAGTAGGAGCTGCATAAATAAATATTGTCAAATGGGTAAACGTAAGCAAGGGAGGGAAGGATGAAACCATATTTCATACATACCAGGAACCTAGAGATCCACCTTTCCTAATGTAGATACGGAAAAGATGCCAAGTAAAGTTAAAATGATGAAAGAGAGCTGTGAGAGTTTTCTTCCATAGGGAAAGATTTTTGACAATTTAGAGCCAGATTATGAATCTACTGGACAAGTTCTCTGGCTCCACAAAGGCACAGATACAGACACAAGGGTCATCGAATGTTTAACAACTGTTGTATACTTTTTTGTGGTTTAAGTAACTTTTGAGGAATTTAGGGCAGTAATTTGTTGGATAGATTTTAAATTATTCATTTCAGTGTTTGTTTTCCCTTGAGAAATAACAGAAAGTGAACACTGTTATTGGTGATAGACAAACACGTAGCCAAACAGATTATTGCTTTGTTGGGCCATGTACATCTCTAAATCGCTTGTCTTATAGAAATGGAGCAGATGAGGGTGCTCAGAAGGACGAGGGTGGGCATAAAAGAGCCTGCCATGCTCTGGAGTAAGATACTGGCCCTTCTACCCCCAGGCTGAGGGATGCTAGGCCATTCTCTTCAGGTTTCGCTGCTCTCAGCTACATAGTCATCAACCCAGTGTTGTGTTTACTGAGGGTTTACTTTGTGTAAAGACTCGGGAAACATGGTAAGTGCTTTGAATTAGGTGATCCAAGCTCCTTTTTAAAATCAGAAACTCGGGCCAATGAGATAGCTCAGCAACATAAGCGCCTGCCTGGCAAGCGTGAGGTCCTGAGTTTGACTCCCAGAACCCACATAAAGGAAAAAAAAGGGCTGGTGATATCGCTCAGCGGTACAAGCGCTTGCTGGCAGGCACGAAGTCCTGAGGTCAATTCCCGGTATCCACATTAAAAAAATAAAAAAATAAAAAATAAATAAAATCAGAAACTCAGTAATATCTGAGACCTGGCAAAACATATGTTTTTTTTTTTAATTTTTATTTTAAAGAGAAAAAAATAGAACAAAATTTCAAAACAACATAATAGGAGGGTAACGATGGTTAATACATTATGTATTGTTATCTTTAAATTAGTTACTCAGGGTACAAGATATCAGCATTCAATTGTCCAAACAATATTAGCACAAACCTTTCTTCTCAATGAACTAAGCAAAATTAGTAGTGTATCTATCTTAACTATTTTATATATATATATATATATATATATATATATATATATATATATATGTGTGTATATATATATATATAATTTTTTTCTTTTCCCTTCTTTCTTTTACCCATTCCCCCATCCCAGTTTCTCTTTCCTTTTGACCAGTTTCTTCCTGTTTTACCATATCTATTGTACATTTTGGATCTTATTTACTCTTTCAGTTTCTCACACTAGGGAGACAATACAATGTTTACACATGTGCATCCAGTTAATTTCACTTATGAATATGTTCTCGAGTTGCATCCATTTACCTATAAAAATCTCTAGTTTATCCTTCTTTATGGCTGAGTAGTACTCCATTATATAAAAATACCACATCTTTTTTATCCATTCCTCGGTTGATGGGCATTTGGGTTGTTTCCAAGATCTGGCTATTACAAATTGTGCTGCTGTAAACATGGATGCACATGTATCGCTGTGGTACGATGTTTTTAATTCTTCTGGAAGATACCCAGAAGGGGAATAGCTGGCTCAAATGGTACCTCCAACCCTAGTTTTTTGAGGAATCTCCACACTGATTTCCACAGTGGCTATACCAGTCGACACTCCCACCAACAGTGCAGAAGGGTTCCTTTTTCCCCACAGCCCCTCCAGCATTTGTTATTGGTTGATTTCTTGATAATAGCCATTCGGCAAAACATATGTGAATACAAAACTAAACAGTATATGAATGAATGGGTGAATGAATAACACACACATACAGAAAATCCATCTGCAATCACAGCAGATTTAGGCATTCTTCAAATTGTTGCTGTATTTGTTGTTTTCCCTTCTCGACATGATTATTATACCATTTTTTCTTGGAATTGAATTATATCTTTGTTTCAGATTTTACAATAATATTTGGGTGCAATCAAAGATTAACCCAGCCTATGCAAAAGGTGGTTACTCTGTATAGCTCTTCTTAATGATGACTATTAGGCTTTCTCTTGAAGACTTTCCGGAAAAAAAAATGTATGCATTTTTGTTCCCCAACAGCATGTGGGAAGTAGCACAAAAGCAGCACTCAGCTTTCTAGCAACACTATCTTGAGGAAAGTACTTGTGTTCATTTTCAAAGCAAGTCATTCAGGCAGTTGAACAGTGATGGGTGCCCAACACCCAGGGCTTGCTATTAGAATGAAAGGAGTATTGTTATGTCGCTTACAGAGGAGTTTTTTTTTTTTTTCCTGAGAAAATTGATAAATATTTTGGCCTGCGTCAGTATTCAACAATTAAAGACAAAGGATTATAGTCAGCCAGGAAAAAGTTTATTAACATATATAGCATTTCCCTTCATGCCACTTGTAAATGCTTTTCATGGCAAGATCTATGAGAAGCAGTGCGCCATATCGCCAAATTACTCACGTGGATGGTGTCTGTCTGCTGCTATCTGTTGCTTTCACTACAGTGGTCCGGAGAGGTGATGTCAGCTGACCACATGACAACATTTCTGTGGAATTAGATGCTGTCTAACATTCAGATTTCGCATGCTTGAAAGAATTATTTTGGAACCCATCCAATGGGTCTTTTCCTAAATTGGTTGGTGTGACTTCCGCTTTTAAAAAGTGCTGGAGGAAAAAAGGTCATTAAAAGGCAGTACAACAATTAAACAGTTAAAGACATTACATTAAGAAGTCCAACAGATATTTATAAAAAGAGATTAATTTTATGTAATTGCCACTACATTAAAAATAAAATTATAGTAATTTGAAAACATTTCTACTGCGCCTAAGGTAGGGAGATTTTCAGAAAAACAACGGTCTCTAAATTCAGTATTTCTAATCACTGTTTCACTAATCTCATAAGCATGCTGAATTATCAAGTAAGGCTGTCGGGGCACATAAGCTTCTGCTCTTGTTTTTTGTGTGTTCATGCACACACACATGCGCACACACACACACACACACACACACAGAAACACCATGCCCTAAAATAGTTTCATAACATAGTGAAAACTAATATAAGGAAGAAAAGGTAAATAGTTCTAAGAGCAATGGAGAAAAAAGCATAGAATAGATGAGGTAAGATTTTAAAAAGTCCATGGGGAAATGGAAGACAGAATATCCTGGATAGTTCCTAAACGAGCTCGTCAGTGCGTGTACACTGGTAGTGATATAGTGTCTCCAACATGAGAAAGTTCCACTGAGCCAACCCCATCCTGTGAGGTTTACTTCGTACCTCCAGTTTTTCTTCTGTATTCTCTGCCCCAACTCTTCTGGACAATCTTCATAATCATGTCTACAAAATAAAGGAAATGATTTTTTTTTGAGACAGGGACTCACCATGTAGTGCAGGCTGGCCTTGAACTCAGGGCAATCCTCCTGCCTCAGCCTCCCGAGTGCTGGGATTACAGGTGTGCACCACCATGCCCAGCAGGAAATGATTTTTCATCTTACAAATTTATTAATACTTGAACTTCTATTCTTCAAAAGTGTGGCTCTTTAATTTTGCCTAAGTCTCTCCTCTTATTCTTAAGGTGCTTTTTCACATACTGCTCTCAATGTCAGTAAAAATTCTTTCAAAGAAAATGCTTGTTAGAAATATGTTGATTAACAGTCATGCACGCTGCAGTATTCTGCTTTTTCACTCCATCCCTAGAGAATGAAAGAGTAAGTTTTGGAAGTTAAATACTGAGTTATAAAAATTTCAATACAGAAGCTAATATCTAATTTAAAATAAAAATAATAGAGTAAAAATTCATCCCTTTGATTGTTATTCTGACCCCAAAGCATACATGATTATAGTGGTCAATTTGGAGCAGGTTTATTTGTCTTTAAATCTATTGAATTGATAATGGAAAAGCAAAAGGTGTGATCCAAGAGATCATCTTTTGTTGGAGTGTACTACTGCCCAAGATTTCCTTGGGTGGTAATCCTCAATATTATATCTTATGAATCCATCTTTTTAAGATTGTACGAATCATTCCCAGGAATGGCATTCCTCCCACTTTATAGCTACTAAAAGGTGCACAATTAATTACAGCTTCTAAATTGAATATAGCTTCCCAGTTCTTAAAGCACCTTCCTCACTTTTTCTGACAAGTCTGATATTGATCACTATAATAATATCTTGGATTTAGCTTTTGTAATACATTTTTATATCTTTCTCATTGTCCTTTGATAAATGCTATTCTTATTGGTAATTGTATTTTGAGGTTGCATGAAACCAGATTTTTTATCTGACTCTAGTGTAATTTTCTTATCAATAAAGAGTCCCTAGAACATTGTGGGCACTTGGTAAGTATGTGTGTATTGATTTCCTGTTTAATGGCCTCTGCTGGGCTCATTAACCTTAACTGAGGAAGAAAGACCCGTGACCGTTAGTTACATAGGTTGAAGAAAAGAAGTGTTGGGTCTCAGGCTTTAACCTTAGATAATCTTGCTACTCCACCTCTGAATCCTCATGCAACATGCTGTGCTTGTGTTTATAGTCATTAATGTACCTAATCTGAAAAATATTATTACACTGATGGTGTTAGGCAGAACTTCTTGGTGGGAATGGTTACTGTCTGTCTTAATTTTCTCATTTCTGAGACAAAATACTCAACAGCCAAAGTTAAAGGAGGAAAGGTTTATTTCAGCTCACATTTTGTAGTGGTTTCAGTCCATTGTCGGCCAGCTCCAAGGCAGGGTGGCGTGGCAGAGGAGCACCACAGAGGAGAAACAGTCCATGGCAAGCAGGCAGTAGACAGCAAAGCAGCAAGCAGCAGCAGCAGCTTGCCTCTCCCTTTTATCCCTTCCAGGCCACCTGCTTTTTGAGTGGTGCCATTGACACCCAGGGTGGGCTTTCACATTATCCACACCCAGAAATATGCTAAATAAATCAGTGGACTGATTTAGTAATCATGCACCTTTAATCCCAGCATCACACAGCCTAGATCCATCCAGCTCCCAAAACTCCCAGCTAGGAGTGCGTGGGGTTTTGTGGGGGACATCTAGACACAAGCCATAACACTATCTTCTTAAATTTTTTCTGTAATAATAGTGTCAGTTTGTAATTTTGTTATGGGGGGAAAGCAAGAGCAAAGAATGAAACAATCTATAAACTCTGTTTACATACTAAAGAGTACATATTGATCTTACTTCATGATTTTATATTTTACTTTGGTGGGATAAATCCTGAATGTCAGATCCTTCTCAATGAATTTTTGGCTTTTTTATATAATTTAGTAGTAGCATGACCATATAATCTATCATACGAACAAGAACATTTTTAAAATATAAGGGGCACTTTTATAATTATCTAGGAATGAAAAATATAAACTCAAATTGTAGGGTCATGTTGTAATTTTTTTGTTGTTGTTGTTTCCTTTAAGCTCTTACCCTACTGGTGAACTACCCCTGTCTGACTTTCAAAAGATATAAAAAAGACCTTTGCAGTGATTCTGTTTCTCATGGCCTGTGTGGCTATACTAATACATTTTTGCTTCCCACCAATTGGGGCATCTTTCAGAGAGGCACATAAGATGTTGATATCTCCCAAAAAAGGCAGTCCCCAAATTTCTCAGACGTGTATGCAGACACTGTTAGAGAATCTTATCTGAACCAACCAGTGTCTTTGTTTTCTGAATATATATTATCAACATAATATACTGTAACAGACAAAAATAGCGTAACACAATTTAGTATAAATTCGTACCACATCACCATGGATTTAGCTCTTTTTTTCTGCTTCTCAACCGTGAGTAATTACACTAATATTAATATTTTCAAATTAAGTGTCTTTTTCATGCCATAAGCTGTGCCAGATATTTCCCTACAATATATCTAACAATTAAAATAGGCCTGTAGGCTACGAGTCATATGTTCTGTAAAATCTAAAGAAAAGTAGAACAGAGAAATTTTAAGAAATTTGTGTGGTCAATAAACTATAGATTCTGGATTGCATCCTAAATCTATCTGCCTCCAAGCTCATGAACCCTCTACTAAATGCTGATATATCTTTGATCAATAATTACTATCAATATAATTATATCTTGCTGGCAGTTATCTAACAGTGATTATTTGTTACATATACATGAACAAAAGCATTTTAATTTCATGTTATTATACGACTGTTAAGTTATAAATTAGAAAACCAGTCTGTCATGAAGTTAACAAGTACTTAAATTTAGGTAAATGAGAAATCACTGATGTTGAAATAGTTAACACCAACTACTTAGGAGTTAACCTGTTTCATATGCTTGTTCTCTATGGAGATGAACTAACAAGGTTTTGTTCTACTCTAAAGAAGATTATTTCAATGTGTGGGATGCTTTATTATGATTATGCACTATTAGAGTTCTCAATTCTATAAATATAGGCTTTAAAATATTGCACTGAGGTAAAATTTCAGCACCTTATCAACCAAGTAAGGAAGTATGTACCTAAATTATTACCTCCTCACTGACAATTTGCAACTTTAAGTTATTCACAAAGTTTGAAAAAATATATCCCAACTTTATGGAAATTTTTATACAAAAGTAATGTTTTAAGCTTGTGACAGGAGATACTTTCCATTTCTAACATGATATATTTGCACCGAATATTATTTGTCCTTAAAAAGAAGAAAATACTGTCATTTGTGACAACATGGATGGACCTGTAGGACAATTATGCAGAAATGTGATTTCATTGATATGTAGAATCTAGAATAGTCAAACTCATAGAATCGGATAATGGAGTATTAACTGCCAGGGGCTGGGAAAAGAGGGGAATGGGGAGGTGGGAGCTAAGGGTACAAAGTTAAAATTATGCAAGTTAAATACATTCTAGTATCTACTACACACCATACTGCCTCTAGTTAACCATACAGTATTGTGTACTTAAAATTTCCTGAGGGTAGACATTATACTAAGTTTTCAAAAAACATGCAAGCATAATAATAATGAGGGGAGGAGGACATTTGGGGCAATGGCAAATGTGTCTATGATCTTGGTGTTGGTGATGGTTTCACAGGTGCATCCTACTCCAAACTAGTCTTGCTTTAGTATATGTGGATGTGTAGTTTTTATGTGCCTATCATATATCGTGAAAGTGATCTTTAAAAAGATATTTCTATAACAACTTTTATTTCTTATAAAAAGAAGGGTCATGGATGTGTGCGTGTTGGTGAAACTTCTAAAGAATGTTGCCTCTTTTCAACACCTCTGCATAGAGAATGCTTAAGCAAAGTTATGGCCATTTTCATTAGCCGATGTGTTAGCGAAATGTGGCAGACATTTATCTGCTCACTTCCGGTAACATATATGTGTACTGTGGTAGAAAACCCTGGGTGCCAGTTTTCTTTAAGTTAATCAATACCAATTTTATGGGGAGGACAAGTATCTGTTGTGTTCAAATTCACTACTTATTATGCCTAAAATATAACAGGAAGATATTATCACTGTAGTTTACATCTTTTCTTCACTGAGGGGCCCATGTTGGAGCAATGTCGGACAACCTGACATAAGATTGCTCAAAAGCATTGGTTTCATAAGGTTCTCCACCCATGCTGGGCCACTTCTTGCACACATATAAGGGTACCCCAGTTTTAGTCAAACAACTAAATCACTTAGCTTTGTTGGAAAAACTCCCTGTTTATGTGGCACACATTGTAACATAATGACTTCATTGTCCTCTTTATATATCTAAGGAGTAAGGCAGAATGATAATCTTCCATCACATAGTGATCTATGTGATTTTACAAAGCTAATAACATGTTTAGGCTGTGCTATCTTGGAGACACAATGATGTGAACACACATAGAATTTTGGAAAAGTAAATATTGAAATAATTATAATTTAGACATAAAACATATTGTGGTGGAAAAAACAATAATTTGTCAGAAACATTAGCTCTGGAGAGAGCTCTACCACTTACTAGCTGTATGGGACTGAGGGAAAGCTGCAGAATCCGAGCCTCCCTTTCCTTTTTTGGTGACTTGTGGACAACAGCACAATGCATCATCTCAGAGTCACTACGAGGACCCCTATGAAGGAAAGCATGTGAAAGTCCTTTAGAAGGTAGAAAGCACTGTCCACATATAAACTGGTACTGTTAAAAGTATAAGCACCTGGGCTGGTGAGATGGCTCAGCAGCGTAAGCGCCTGCCTGGCAGGTGTGAGGGCCCGAGTTCGACTCCCAGAACCCACATACGAGAAAAGGGCCGGTGATATCGTTCAGCGGCATGGGTGTCTGCTGGCGCACGAGGTCCTGAGGTCGACCGCCAGTACCCACAAAAAAAAAAAAAAAAAAAAAAAAAGTATAAGCACCAATAAAAAAAAGTTTTTAGCATAGTACTTTTCCTCTGAATCTTAAGTAAAATGACAGTGGCTTTCAATGCACGAAGTTAATTCTCTCTGCCAAGAGAATTTTATAAGAAAGTAGAAACAAATTAATATAATATGTTAAATATAATCTAAGTTTATAAAGGGTTTATTCTATTAGGATATCAGAGTTTATAGTAATGATGGTCAAATACATATTTTCACTTGCATGATTTTTTTTTTTTTTTTTTGGTACCAAGAATTGAACTCAGGACCTTGAGCTTTCCAGGCAGGCACTGTTCCTCACTGAGCTATCTTCCCAGCCAGCATGGTTTATTTTTATATCCTATGTATCAGTATGTAACATATCCCCCATTAACTAAATCCTCCCTCTCTCTGTCTCTCTCTGCCTCTCTGTCTCTCTCTGTCTGTCTGTCTCTGTCTCTCTCTGTCTCTCTCTCCTTTCCTCCCTTCCTCTCACACTGGCGACTAAGCCTAGGACATGCTACACAAGTGCCCTACCACTGAACCATAGCTCTAACCCTTTCTCTCCCTCTTCCTCTCTCTCCTTGGCTCTTTCCCTCTTGCTGTAACTATTGGTCTCCAACAGAATTGAGGCAGTATAAATTCTGTCTAGTTTATGCATTTCTGACTTCCCAGTTGTCTGAAGCTATCCTTTCCTAGAACTCTATGTCATGTAATCATTTTTAATAATTCCATAATTCTGTAATAGGTGACAGTTCAGGAATCTGTTCTAGTGTTCCACAACCTTTCACGATCTTTGAGGTGGTATGGTTACTTTATCATTACTTTACCATGCTTTCTAGAGTTAAGTTTGAGGAGCCCTTCCTCCAGTCACATCCCTTTGGGGGACTGACTCCTCTTAGTTTTCGACAGAGTCATTGAAAAGATGCCCCAAATGTTGGAGTTCACTGTCAGCATTTCTTTCTGCATGTCACATGGCAGGAACATCAGGTGTGCCTTATGTTTTCCTCTAGTCGGCCCTCATGTGTCATGTTTTAAGTATTCCTCTGACTACTTCTACTGGGCATTGTTTCTTAGAAATCTCACACACCCTTGTGTCATATTTCTTGCTTCCTTTCTGCTAATCATACCAACAGGTTGTTTTCTGATTCCGCTTGGGTGTGATTTTCCCTGATTTCTTTCCAAGGTCCTTCTCAGAGCTTGCTCTTCGTCCCTCTTCTTTTTGCCTCCTTTCGTCCCCTGGTGAATGTCAGTTATCCTCACCATTTTTACAGACCACGCTCCGCTCACAGTCCACGCAGATACCCCCGGCACTACCCAACTAACACAGTCAAAATTACGTTCTTCAATGTCTTCCCTCAATCTGTTTCTTTGTAGTCTTCTCCACCTTAGGAAGTCATTGAATAGGTCAATTTGGAAAATCTGGGTCTTCGTGGAGCTCTCCCTTTCTTTCATTTTCACACTCACTGTTCCCTAACATGTCCTCAGCTGGTGCATTTCTCCGTGTCCCCGTGCCACTGTCATCTCCCACATGAGCCTTCTGCAGCAGCCGCTTCACCTCTTTCTGCCCTCCCCACTCAGCTTTCCTTAGAGCAGCCACAGAGTACATCTAAATTTGTACGTCACATCATGCCATGTAGCTACTTAAAACCTGAAACAGGTTAATTTCGCACTTAAAAATCTCTTGTTTTTACCAAGCCCAATGTCCCAAGCCCGATAAATACAACTTTATATTCAGTCACCACAACTGTCATGTGAGGTAAATTTTAATATTTGCATTAAATGGACATGGAAACTGAGGCACAGAGAAGACAGGAAATGTGTCCAAAGTCATCCAGGTGGAAACTACTGAATCCAGGATTAACCCAGGCAGGCGGCCCAGGCCTGTGAGGCAGTGCAGGCTGGTGCTCCAAGGCCTGAAGAGGTGGCCATTGCTTACATGCTCAGCCTCACCATACCCAGTAGACGGTAAGATACGTGATGAAAGAAGTGTTGCTCTGCTTGGTTCACTACCATGGACAGTGTGTACACGTAGGAGGTAAATTCTATTCTGTCTGTAGCCTTTTCACATGCTCATCCCTCTACCAGAAGCACACTTCTGAATTTTATCATAGAAAACTCCTTGTCTTGCAGGCTTACCTAAATTGTGATCACTATTCAAAAATCTTGACAGAAGGCCCTCCCTGACCACCCATTTAAATAATAATCTACTGTGTAGATAGTCTACTTCATCATTTAATTAATTTCCTTCACATCATTTATTCTGATTTGAATTTATTTTTAATCAGTTTATTTTCCTGTTGACTTACCTACCAGAATATAAGCTCCACAAGAACATAGACATATTTTACTGTTTACGTGTATACATATGAATATACTGTTTACGTGTATACATATGAATATGTATTTATTTTAAACTGAATATGCTTAGGGTTGCAAGAAATGGCCTGTTCGTACAGTTAATTCAGTTGTTCTCAACCAGGGGAAATTAGCCTCCCACCCCAGGGGAAATTTGAATGTCTAGAAACATTTATGATTGTCACAATGGGGGTGGGCATCCTATTGGTACAAGTTAAGGAATCTTACAGGCATCCTTACAGGCATCCTATAACGAGCAAGATGCCTCTCCCCACTCACAACAAATAATCTTTCTGCCCTAAATATCAATAGTAACAAGGTTAAGAAACCCTGAAGTATCCTAACACTGGCCTGAGAATCAGATTTCTGGAGTCTCTCCAAAGGCGTTATAAAAGATTTAGGTAGTATTTTCCAAAATTCTTTACTAGGCACAGTTCACTCATAATTATTTAATATGTTATGCTCATCCTGCAGAAGAATAAGAAGAGCTATGCCCTTCCTGTTCCTTGTATAATATGGGTGAAGGTGCTGAAGAGATGAGGCCTGGGGTTTTTACAGGAAAGAATTTATAGTCATTTACCAATTTATCAAAAGTTCCTTTTGGTAGACTCATCCTCTCAACACTGTGACAAAGGCAAGGGTAGAAAAGTTTTGATAATTTTGCTTCCATTAAACTCAATCGTCTGTGAGATAATTGTGCAGATTATTGGTAGCGTATTTTTTCCTCCTTGGAATCGACCCTTGTGTATAGACATGCGTGACCACCAGGTGGCCTTGGATGCTTCGTGGGACACATAATTTACACTTTAAGCTGTCAGGATCTTGGAATTAATGGAATACTATGATTTTTTCCTATATCCAAAAATATAGGTTTTCAGAAGAGATACGACTGATAAATTCGTAAGATAAGGATACAGTGAACAGGGTCTTTTAGAGTGGGCTTGCAACTCCAAGAAAGATTGCAACGAAGAGAAAGCTGGCGTAGGTCTGCTCCCCAGTGTACACTTCTCCACTCATTCCCTACATTTCCCATGCTGCTTAGTCCTAATTCTTGATTTCTAATTATGACATAAAAATTATGTTGTATTAGTCGGGCTTACGACCCTCGAGTGTGCTACAGTATTAACATTTTAGCATCAACTATGTGTCATTTGCTTAATGTATTATTTGCAGTTTCCCTCTAATCTTTTCAAGCGACCTGGTGAGATACATGTGCCATTTGTGAAGGGGGTAATGAGACTTGTGCAACCAGTATCTTTCCCAGAGTCACAGAACCTATAAATGGCAGGCTTGGATTCAAAGCCAGGTTTGTCTAAGTCCAGCACAACCCATCTTCTAATCTCCAACTTATTACTGCACTAGTATTCATGGAAATTTATTTTAATAGTTAACAATTTATTTTTATACCATTGGGAAAGTCATGAATTTTATAACTCTAGAAGGAAAGGCTTAGAAATTAAAATACAATGTACAAGTTACATATTTTGGAAAGATACAAAAAGATTTAGGATCCTTACTTTGACAATGGCAAGCAACAGTCAAGAGCACGCAGCATCACTCTGAATCTTGCTGACAGTCACCAACTGTAAACTGTCATCCCGAGCCTGTGAGCCTCCTGTTTACATGTGGAGAAGATATTTACCTCTAGATCTGGGATTTCATCTGCTGAGGGGAGACATTTCGTTCAGCTTAAACATGCTATTCCTAAAAGCCATCCTGAAATCATCTTGAAATCACTAATTACTGTTAATATTACTAAAGTGATTTATTTAATATCTTCTGATTGAATATTTGATTTTCTTAAAGAAATATAGTGCTATGTTTTGTTCCCGTCATCTGTCTACATGCAAAGTGTTTTGATGGTTGGGATAACTGCAGCATGTAATTTTCTTAAAGTGAATAGTTAAATTTCATAATCATCTCTGGTTTTATTTATTTGTATTCTTTCACATTTTGTTCCTTCCGACAATTTTTATGCTACATGTGGCTAAAATATTTATAATCTATGAAATGTTAAACAATGAAAAGTGTATTCTTCTCCAAACATCAGACCTCTAAACCCTACTCCCCCGTCATCTTTCCAGAAATATTATTTGTATATAGACACAGAAAAGTATAGGTATGCATACCCATGTACATATATATGTATTTCTATTTATATAGTGTACACATATGCATATATATGAACTTGTAACACTTGATATTTCCTTTTTGGTTGTAAATGTGGGTATACATATACATATATATCCATATATATATTCATGTATATGTGGTGGCACAGAGAGAGAGAGAGTATGTGTGTGTGTATTGTATACATCATGCACACACACACGGGTACACATACATACACATACAATGCTCTGGACAGTAGTTTCATTTCACTCAGTCACAACTTCTTGAACTTACTTGCACACCAACAGGTATAGATTTACCTTGTTCCCTTTAGGACTATAAAAGTGAATCATGCCTGGCAAGCACGAGGCCTTGAGTTCGATTCATGGTTACAAAAAAAAAAAAAAAAGAATCGCTGAGTAGATATTGAAGTTTATCTTTAGAAAGTCATAAAGTACTTTAGCCATGTGAAATAGACTTTAAATTCCTTTTTATGTGTATTCATTTGTTTAATTTGTTTAATTGTATATATATTGATTTGTTTAATTTAACTTTGGAGCTTATGCCAATCGTGTTCTTTTGTGAATTTTCTCACTTTCAAATTCAATTTTATTTGTTGCTACCATCATTTTTCTCCACTTCTCCACATCACAATGAATTGTTTCCCTGTATGTCAAAACTGTCACTAAGATACTGCTGAAAAAGCTCCCAGGGTTTCCAAGAAGTGCTGAACTCATTATTCATTTCTCTGAAATAAGCTAGTATTTCTCAAGAGGGACCATGTCTTGATTATATATTTCTTAATAAAAGTAAGAGACACAAGATTATTTTGCTACCCCCATTAATTTTCAGATTCATACAGAATCAGAACAATTCATTGTTATTTAGCTTATATAATGATTTAAAGACCGTATATGCCCATAGACCAAAATTAATAATGTTAATTTTTCTTTTGTATTCCAAACATTTTTAAGACCCTCTATTTCCTGGGCATTATGCCATGTGTCAGGATTCATTAAGAAAAATCCCAGACCCTTGCCTTTACTAAATATATTAAAAAAAAAAAAAAGCAAATGGATGAAAAACTAAAGGGTGAGGTGTTGGATACTCAAGGTATACAGTGTATACTATTGGGATCCAGAAAAGTTTATGTACTGTAGCAAAATGGGAATCAGGAAGTCTTTCATAAGAAAGGTAATGCTTGATTTGATTCATAGTTGTAGAGGAGACTAAGGCCGGTGGACAAGGTGGGGACGTGATGGTACAAAAGATAGAGAAGTGGGGAGAGGTCCAGGGAAAAGGGAGACGTCAACACAAGGCCAGAAGCAGCACAGCGTGTTTGGAAACTGTCAGTAGTTTCATGTAACTGGAGTGTACTGCCCATATGATGCCTGCAGAGAAATCCAAGGAGTGATTGGAAAGATTCCTGATACCAGAAGCATTGAGCAACTGCAGTTTCAGGCAGGGAGTGGTATGAACAGATTTGAGCTCTGGCAGCTGCACTGCAGATGGGGTTGCGAATGCTGTGAGTGGGCCATTTCAGAAGTTCTGACACAGTCCAAGCAACGGCTGATGAAACACAGACTTAACCACAGGCAAGGATGATGGAAAGAAAATAATAGTTTGAGATTTTTCTAAAAATTTAATTGACAGAATTTAAGTCACCCATAAGTCATTCAACAGAGGTTCTCAGGACCTACTGACCAGCAGTTTCTACCTTACATACTCAGGATCCATGGAACATAGGAGCCAAAGAGGCAAATTATCAGAGAAGCGCAATGAATACTCTCCAGTCTGCAATAGAAGTTTATATGTGGCACAATGAGGCTAGGAGAGCCGTCACTTCCATCCGCACGCTGCTGGGCTCAATCTGCATGTGAGTGACATGGAAAGGAGTCGGGGACCACATGCTTCGTGAAAGGTTGGAGCTTTGTCCACTAAGCAAGGAAATCAATTGGCAGGTTTTAAACCAGATGTGCCTTTTAAAAAGTTTACTGTGAAAATCATATGGAAGGAAGATTGGAAGAGAGGTGAGGCATGAGGAAGGTAGAATAAGAAACAAAGTCAGTTTAATAATATAGGTGAGGTGAGGATTACTAAAGGAATGGTAACGATGGAGTGGAAAACATAACTAAAACAAAAGCTAAGAATTCAAATCAATAATCATCATGAATTACATGGGTAGGTGGGGCAACAGAGTTGAGGATGACTGGATTTGAATGGTCAACTTGGCGCACAGGGGCAGGGGACAACATAAAGGGGAATTCATTAATGAGAGGACTAGTATGTTAGGCATTGACGCTGAGTTTTAGGATCCTGCAGGAACACCAAATAGAAATCTAGTTGGTGGCTGAATACTTGAGGCCGAATATCACCAGTGCTGTCCGTGGAAAGATGCAGAAAAGGCCTGAGAATTATGGGATATAATAAAAAGTTATATCTAAGAAAATAGATCAGAATGTGCAAGAAAAGTATGGTGATTGAGCCTAAATGAAGCTCATGAATAAAATTGTGGGAAACTTCATCTTGGTGGGCAAGGGCATACGACCTTCCCCTGAAAACCCTCCCAAACTTATGGCTTCACACATGTAGGTCTTCTTCTATTTTTCTAATACTCCTGCCTTGTTCACTTTTAGGGTTGTTGCACTGGCAGTTTCTTTTACAGTATATTTTGCTCAGTGACCATGTCCTCGGAGAAGTCCTCTCTGATTACCTTACATTAGAGCCCTGCCCTACAGCGCCGTTGTCTCCACCACATCCCATTGCCTCTCCTAATCCCCTGTAACTTGAAGATCAATGAAAAGGGACCCTCACTATTTTGCACATTATTTCCAATTCTAGGTTTGTGCCTGAGATGTGGTAGAGACTTGAGAAATATTTGATCAACAAAAAAAATGCCATATTTGTTACAACATTTGAAACTCTGTTTATATAGATGTGACATATTCTACTTTATTTCTATTTTCAAATATATGTGCGTTTTCAGAAAGATTGTAAAAGTTTTTTTACATTCATTCATATTTCTCATATTTTTGGTCAATACCACACGTTGTTACAGTACCTAACTCCAAATATTAGATTTTGTAATGTAAGTAGATGATACAGATTTTATCTGTAGATTTGAGTCAGAGTATCATTGCAAAAATTGGGCCATAAAGTTTTTAACAAGCTGGGGAAATAGCTCAGCAGCACAAGCACCTGCCTGGCAAGCACAGGGTCCTGAGTTTGATTCCCAGTACAAAAAAAAAATAACAGTTCTTCCAAAAGAAATAAATTTTATTTCAATTTTTTCCTTTTCCGTTATTTTATGCATGACAGCATATATAACATTTATTTAAAATATAAAAATAAAATTGTTGAACTCACGAACCCAAAAATCAGTTCATTATCAATAAATGGATCTATTTGTTTCTACCCTAGTTTCCTATGTTCAAAATTGTTAGAGTTCATTTTATTTTTTCCTCCCATTTGCTCCAAATGATATCCAATGTTCAGGACTGTCTCCAGTCTTTACTCTTCTTGTATTTCCCCTTATTTACACATATTTATTCCACCGAGTGAAGTAGAAAAAAATCATCGTTCTCAATAAAATGTCTCCAACTAGTTAAAAGTCATAGATATTTAGCTTTCAAAGGAAAGTAAGAGCCTTTAGGTGGTTTTATAGACGCTGCCTGCACACCGGTCGGTGGAGAACTTGTGTCCTGTGATTTTCCGTACGATGCAGTACACCCAAAATATGTCTCCCTACAACTCTTTTCCTTTATCAGTCCTGCACATTGAATTATTATGGCCTTCTAAGTTTTCTCTTTTCCAAGAAAATATTCAATATTCTCAATATTTCTTCTTGGTTTTAAATCTTTTCACTATCATGATCTTTCCCCCCAAAGCACTCTTTTACATATGTTAGAAACGTAAATGCCAGCACATATCCGGCAGCTTCTATGACTGATCTGTCTGTGGCTAAATCAGAAATATGCACAGTGAACAGCTAGGAAGAGCCTTATTTTCCATTAAGAAATGTGTGCTTCCTTCTGCCCCCTTATTACTTTTCATGTAGCTATGTGAATCATTTTTCCCACTTTTATTAGACAAGGCTAGAAGAATATATTAACTTAAAGCTGAAATCTTAGATCTAAGTTTTACATCATTTGCTCTTATGTCTTCCAAATACAAAAAGCAGCAGTAGGAGCCTGATGATCAGGGTCACTAGCATCTCGCCGCAGTAGGTGGACGATAGCAGGGCAGCATCTGCGGAGAGCGCTCGCACACTCATAATCTGAGGCATCAAGAGCACTGCCGTGTGCCTATGCGGACCCCCACTGTCCATATTCCATATTGGTATAGTTTCCACCTTCAAGCTTCTTTTGGGTTTGTTTTCTATTGTAATTTTTATTGTGAAATCTTCTAAATTTTAAATTTGGTGGCTAATTAAAAAAAAAAAAAAAAGAAAGAGGGAAGGAGGGAAGAACAAGGGAAAGATCAGCAAACTGTGTGTCAACTCCGGGCTTGCCAAATAAAGTACATGAACACATCTGTAGGCCAGACATAGCAGATTGGGAACTCCCGCTTGCCAGTCACTGCTACAGATGTTGTTTTCAGAACCCAAGCCCCTTTGGCAGAATCATGGACCAAAAGAGGCGCAGCTGGGTTTAGGAGGTTGTGCAAGGGTTGAAACAGCACCAGGCACCAGGGTAAAATCTGGGGAGTCAAGGACAGGATCTCCTCACAGGCTGGATCAGGCTGTGGCCAGAGACAGGCATGGGCTGTCGGCAGAGGAGGTTTTTCACAGGGAGGACCGCGTGGCTTGATGGAACAAGCTAGGGAGGATCTTGGGCCCGAAGAGTTGATTATGTGCAGTTATCTATTTTCCAGAAATAAAGCAGCAGAATTTTACATTTAATTATCAATTCCATCAACCCATATAGTTGCCAACCACACTGTGACAAGACAAAACTGATTGACTTTATAATTATAATATGAGTAACCCTAATAAGATTGTGACACTGTAATATTATAATATTGACAACCCTGATGAGAATAATTATATGAAAAGAAGGAAAATAGCCTGTGGGAAGTCTGGAGGGCAGGTACAACATCACTGACTTGTTCTCCCACTCCCCAATCTCATGTGCTCAGTGTATATTAATGCTGAATTAATATTTGTTGAATACATAAATGTTTCACAATATAGAAAGTGATTTAAGGTCCTCTGGGAAGATATAAATGAGAGTTCCCTCTGAATTTGTGCTTGAAGTGGATGTATTTTTTGTGAGAGTAATGATGAATGTAAGAAGTTTGGATGATTTTGTTATGTGGTTTAAAAACCTTCTCAGGGTGTTTACTATTTCTACTTACAAATTCAGAAAACCTAAACTAATCAACTTAACCATATGAATTATTCAATCATAGTCATAAATCAGGTCCCTCCTTTAAAAAAAAAAACTATCTTTTGGGGAATAATCAATATAATATAAGGAAAATGGATCACTGTAGCCAGTTTGGCTCTGTTTCCTAACCACCGGTGAAGATAACACAGAGATAATAGAGAACACATAGAGCATAAATTCTTAATCTGATTTACCAATCAGCAGAAGACTGTTAAATGGTGATACAAGATGAGAAAAGAATGTGTTAACTTAAGAGCTCATACAGTTCCAATAGATTGTGCCTAAATCCCTTTTGTTAAAGTAGACCAATAATGAAACTATCAAGAAAAAATTGAAACCAAGAATTCAGCCAAGGTTAGAATTCCATTGGCCCACGGAGTTTCCTTGAGCAAGACATATGGGAAACAACCTTGAAGAGGGAAGTTGAGATAACAGCAGAGAACGAGGTTTTCCCACCATGTGAAGTTCAGAAGCACAGAATGAGCTGTGTGCAGCCTCTCACTCTTCAGCAAGGCAAGAAATCTCAGGGCGAGCTCCCGTTTAGAATCTTGAAACTGAAGTCTACGCAGCCTGTAAGGCAAAGACTTGCCAGTCATAAGAGATGAAAGCAACATTTTGTAAAAAGATCAAACAAAAACTGCTTTTAAAGAATAGGAGCTGCTTTATTTTAGGTTCAAGACCTTTTCTTCTGTGCTGCTAATGAAACATGTGGCTGCCCTCTGAGTTTTCACAGCAGACTATTAAAGCCACGCAGTTCTGCACTGTAAAATGTGGAAGATATTCACACTAACCATTGGTGTGCCATTCTGTATGTTGGCAGTTGCAGAGAAATTGGAAACAAAGCTAATATTTTAAAGGCTTCTACATTATTAAATTACTTAATAATATGATTTTAAAACACTTTTAAGCCAATAACTTTGTTAACAATAGATCTTACCTCAAAAATGTAATAACTTCTCATTATGACTAACTTTGGTTATCAAGTCAGGTTCAGTGACAAGGTTTTGAACCTTTTTTTAATCTGATAATAATGATTGTCACATAACCAGGTTAGCAATCAGTATCTTCTGAGTTTTATTTAAACTGGCTAACATAGCCAATCCTTAGAGCCATAAACTGAGGAGACAGAGATCTTAATAGAGTGCTTTAGAACTCACAAGTGTAAATATGCGGTGATTTTTAAAAAACAAATCATAATTTTAATTGGTGGCTGTGATTTCATATAGTGAATCAGACATTCATTCTCTAATGCGAGGGCCTTAGCTTTTATTTGTAATTTTTCTGTTCCAATTGGAAAATTGAAATATCATTTTTATAAACTGCTGTTTTTAGTTAAAGAGGAAATAAAATATTATAATATGATTATGTTCAAAGAAATTATTTTGAATCAAGGCATCAAAATCGATCTCTTGTTAAAGATTTTTATATTGTCATTATTGTAGGAATTAATCATATAATATCAAGAGATAAATGAAAGCATAAATTCGAGATCAAAACCTTACTTTTTTTTTTTCTTTTTGGTACTGGGAATCGAACTTGCAACCTAGTGCTTGCCAGGCAGGCACTGTACCACTGAGCTATATCCCTTCCCCCAAAACCTTACTTTTGAGACTGTTTCTGAGCAAAAGGTACCCAGGCAGTTTCAGCTGCTATTTTTAAAATTTATTTTATTTTATTTTATTTTTTTGGTGCGGGAATTGAACTCAGGACCTTGCGCTTTCTAGGCAGGCGCTGTACCACTGAGCTATGTCCCCAGCCCCCACCTGCTATTAAATGTTTAGGAGATCATACATAAATATCAGCTAAAAATGGAAGACTTAAATGTAGTACTAGATGCTATTAAACTACTAGAAAAAAACACAGGAGAAATGCTTTAAAACATTGGTCTGGGCAAGTTTTTTTTTTTAAATAAGTCCCCAGAAGCACAAAGAACAAAAGCAAAAGTTGATAGATGAATTACGTTGAACTTAAAAAACTTCGGTACAGCAAGAAAACATCATCAATAGAATGAAGAGACAACCAAAAGAATGGGAGACAATACTTGTGAACTATTTACCCAACAAGGGGTTAATACCCAGATATAGAAGAAACTCAAGTACTTGAATTGCAAAAAACCAAATAATCCAATTTAAAAATTGGCAAATGACCTGAATAGATATTTCTCAAAAGAACGTGTGCAGATGGCCAAGAAGTATGTGAAAAATGCTCATCATTACTAATCATCAGAGACCACAATGAGATGTCTCATTTCAATTAAAATGATTTTTATCAAAAAGACAAAAATCATGTGCTGGCAAGGATACAAAGAAAGGGCATCTTTCCTGCACCGTTGATGGCAATGTAAATTAGCATAGTGATTATGGAGAATATTATGGCAGAACCTCAGAAACTAGAACTAGAACTGGCATGTGAGGCAGTAATCCCACTGCAAGGTAGAAATCCAAAGGAAATGAAAGTCAGTATGGTGAAGAAACATGTGTTTATATAGCACTAGTCACAATAGTCAAGATATGGAATCAACTTAGACATCCACCAATGGGTGAATGAGCAAAGAAAATACTAAACATATATTTATAAATATATAATATATATGTTAAAAGGAATACATATATGTGATATTTCATAAAAGAATGAAATTCTGTCATTTGCAACATGGATGGAAATGGAGGACATTATACTAAGTGAAATAAAGTATAGACAGAAAGACAAACACTGCATTTTCTCATCTATATGTGGAAGCTAAGAAGTTGGTTTGATTGAAGTAGAATAGTGGTTACCAGAACTGGAGAAGCATGGGGGAAAAGGAGATGGAGAAAGAACAGTTAAGGGCTTCAGGGGTGCAGTTGGATAGGAGAAATAATATTTTACAGCACAGGGGCATAACTGTAGTTGACAACAATCAGTTCTGTATTTCAAAATAACTGGTGGAAAGATTTTGAAGGTTCTGATGCAAAGAAAGATAAGTGTCTGAAGTGCTATCGGTAAAATGTCCAGGGAGCTCCAAGCTTATCTGGTCAATTCCCAAACCTCCACTTTCCTAGAAAGGAAAATCCATGGCTTCCACCTTAACAGCTGCCTTTGTGAAAGTTCAATTAGACTGAAAAGACAAAGCTATAAAAAAAAAAAAAAAGCTATAGAAAAAAAAAAGAAAAGCTATAGATGAACCCTTGTGTGTTGAGTTTGGGATTTTCCATTAATCGGAACATTTGATATGGTGGGAAAGTAGAGTCAGTCAGAAGAAAAGGAATCGCTTCTAAAGAAAAGTAATAATGTTCTTGCTAGTAACTTTGCATTTTGCCATGAGAAGGGCTTAACTAATACCGCAATCTATTACTCTGGAATACTGTTTTCTCGCTAATGGGCATTGCTAGGATTTCAGTGTGTTTGTCTGAAAAAATAAATTGTTCATTGCAAAAAAAATTCTGTGTGGATAAATGTGTAGTGATAATGAGCTAGCTCATTTTTAATGAAACTAGTTTGAATTTACCAGTTCTTATAGATACGGAATACTCCGCCAGAGTCACGCAAGTCTAAGAATGGTCATAATAGCAAGACATAATATTGAATTTACTAGGAAAAGTAAGAAGAACCTAACACAAAGGGATTTTAAAATTCTCACTAGGTTAAACAAAAGGATACTATAAGATTCACTAGTGTACCTGAGTTCTAAGAGAGGTCAAATTAATACATACTGTTTGAACTTAAAATATATGAATTCATATAGTATGTGCTTTCTTGTATTTGGCTTCTTTGCCTCAGAATTCTGTTTGTGACAATCACTAACAGTGTCGCATGGCATTATGGCTTTTTCATTATTATGATATATTAACTCATTCCACTAGTATTTGGGCTGTTTCAAATTCAGAATTATTGCTACTGTTGGGACTGTTACATACTACTATTACTATGAAAAATTTATGTATGTCATTTGGTGAACATATGTACATCTGGTTTTACATAGCAAGCAGTGGAATTAATGGTTGTAAGGTCTATATTTACTCAGCTATTACAGGATATTGCTAAAGAAAGTTTCAAAATTGTTCAATAAATTTTGTACTCCCACTTGTTAGTGGAGTATGAAAATAACTATTACTTTTATATTCAGAAAAATTAAATGTTACCAAATAAACATCAAAAGGGTACTTTTGTGTTACTATTTTTTTAAGGTTTTTAGTCTAACAATGTCTTGACATTAACAATAATGATTTGGAGGTGGCCTCAGTTTGTCGTGCTTAAAAAGTTTTAGAAGAGTTTCTTTGGTATGGGTATCTTTTCTAAGATGAAAAGTGTTCGGAAGCATTTCTATATTAACCAGTGCAAAAGCTTTTAATGGCTTTTGACTACATAATGATATTTTATTTTATTTTATTTTATTTATTTATTTATTTATTTTTGTGGGTACCGGGGGTTGACCTCAGGACCTCGCACGCCAGCAGGCACCCGTGCTGCTGAGCGATATCACCGGCCCTTTTTTCATACGTGGGTACTGGGAGTCGAACTCAGGACCTCGCGCTTGCCAGGCAGGCGCTTACGCTGCTGAGCCATCTCACCAGCCCATAATGCTATTTTAGAACACAAAAAAACTTCTGAAAATCTCAAAAGGCTTTCATATATTTCTATCTGACAGCAGTTCTTACCCTGTTCTCACGTGACGCAATTGAGATTCACAGACGATAAAGCTACCCTTAGTATCACTGAACATCATACCTGGGACTGTGATGCAGATGTGAAGTGTGCCAACCGAGGTACTGTTTCTCTTAAATGCAAACAGGTCTCTGAGCTGCACCCTTTGAAGTATGTGTGAGTTGTGATTATGTAAATCGAGCTTTATTTCTTTCAGGTAGTCAATACCACTGCTAATTTGCATAACAGGTTTATGGTATCCCTTTGCTTCTTCGAAAAAATAAAGAAATCAAATCATAGAAAGATTAAGTACTTTATTTAATTTTACCAAAAGATGGCATTCTGTTTATAAAATATCTTCCATTTTTATAACATAATGGCAACCTATGATGATAGATTATTATCTTTGATGAGACTGATTGTTTTAGGAATGAGGATTGCATTATATACAAAACGTCTAGGATGACAAGGATCAAATATTTTTGTGACTTTGCATCTCTTGGCAAAAACACCAATATCTGTGTCCAACTTTCTTTAATAAAGTTAAAATTACAGTAATTTTTAAAATATAATTATGCTTTGAATTTTCATGGAACTGTTAAAATGTTTATAAACTGTTTGAAATAACAGTTATGAAATTAGATTATGAAATTGCTTATATCTTATCATAACTATGTACAAATATATAGAAAAAGGCTGAACGTAAATATATAAAGTATTGACTTTTGCTCTCATGTGACTTGAGAAACATGAGTATACTTTGACATTTTTTTATTTTTCCCAAATTTTGTAAAATAAGTATTTATTATTTTAAAGTGGAAACATGTTAATAGAAATTATTATGTTGAGTTTGAAAAAAGCCACTGAAACTACTATTGAGAAACAAATAAATGTTCAATGAGCTAATATTGATTAATACAATAGGAATGCACTTAAATGTACACTATTGATAGAATTCTAGTGATTATATGATATTTAGGACTAAAATATCGCAGGAGTTTTATTTTTAGTCGTGGTGCTAAGGATACTGTGAAAGTTACTGCTATATATGCTAACATACAGGATGAATTAAGATCTCGGCCAAAATGATAAACTGAATTAATGTTTTTGCCTTTAGTAATGAAAGGCATATTTGAAGTAGAGTGAGATCTGCTTTAGTGGTTACAACCATGGCTTTTCCATTTTGTCTAAGTCTCTATGGAGAAATAAAGCTTATAGTTACATTGCTTTTGTCCTCTGAGTTTTATGTAACTTTGTTTTCATAAAATATTCCCATGCAACCTAGAGAAATAATAAAAGATTGCTTAAAATAAAGCATGTGTTTATGTGGGTCTGCCTGTCCATCACGTCTGGATCCAGTTGAAATCTCACACCAGATTGGTTTCAGAGCCTGACGCCTCATGTAGAAACATTTCCAAGCTCACAAGTTCTGGAGAACATAGGAGTAAAAAGGAACTCAGTAGCTGAGCATCATTAAGAACTACATGACATGGATATTTTGCAGGGACTATGGGCTTCCTGTTTCCTGTGATAAGTTAGGGTACACTTGGAATATGGATCTGATTTGTCATGATTCACTAAAGTGGCACTAAGTTTGCAGTTCTTACAGGTACTTTCTTAGTTTTGGAGGTTAGAGAAGAAAACCCTCCAACAGTTTTAAGACTATTCATCACTTTGCAAAATGTCAGCATTCTGAGTCTTTTCAATGGATAGGCAGTGGCATGTTAGTCACAAATCCTTTGCCTTCTGATGGTGAGTGTGGAACAGAAGTCCAAAGAAATGATGTGAATGTAAGTAAACAAACCCAATAGGCTTATTTTATTTTTTCATATATTCACTCAACAAATAGTTCCCTAGTACTGTGTCATGTGTTGCTTTCAGTGCCGGAAACGTGGACGTGAACAAAACAGGCAAAGTTCATCCCTCCCGAAGTTTCCAGTCACCAGTATTATCATTGTGGAGGCTCCTCAAAAGTCTTTAATGTCCCCAAAGACTAAGTTGTCTCAGGTACTAGGAGTCCTTGAACTAACCTAGCATCATCAGCTCAGCATTGTTTGAAATCTAACTCTAGGCACAGTTACATCAGGTTCACTTGAAGCACCTTTTAAAAACCTGAACCAGCCTTTCTTAAAGAAAATCCTGGAGATCTGCATATTTTAAACAAGCACCTCAGCTGCTGCTTCACGTGGAAATTTAAAAACATCTTTCAGGCATTCGTGTCTAATATTTATTGTGAAAAAATAATGAAGCACAAAATATTTGGAGCTGGAGTGATTTGTATACCTTGTGACTATAAACAAAATTGACTGGCCACAAAAGCTCTGGGCTTAGCATTGTAACTCTGTATTAGGAAAGAAACAACTGTAGATCCATCTTATTAATGATTTCCAGGACACAGATTGAAAATTTTAATAAAATGTGCTTAACAGGCTATTTTAATACTCTACTGTTTCATCATTTCTCTTTCTCATGTAATTTTGTAGATATTTTTGTGTTGACTTTTTTCCTTACCAAAGAACATTTTAAATTTTTTTCCTATCAGTGCTGCGATGGTTGAGCTATGTTCCCAATCGATTCTCTTTTGCTGACATTGGAAGTAAATAAATAATTAAAACTCACAGATAGAATACCTACAATGAAAACTATAGTTAAAACTACAATTAAAACTATAGTAACAGATATGAAAATTTCCTTTAGAAGCAGTTTATAAAAGAATCACAGCTGTTGTTAAAAGCTGTTTTGCAAAGAAATATGAAATCAGCTTGATTGATAATATTTAATGCCTTTTAAACATCTGTTATAAGGGCTTTATTTTTTTTGAAATTTCTAAAAACTGAAGAAATAATTAGGAACTACTTGTTAATCTAAGCAGTAATAGTTCTATATCTAGTGAAATATAAAACTCTTACTTCTATACCCTTTCTCTCAGTAGCCTCAGTCAAATTAAGCACTGGTATATTACATCAAACCAAGCACTGAGAAAAGAAAGTTCTCTGTTTCTACTTCACCAGCCAGGAAAATGACCACCCTTAAGAGAAAACCGTATTCACTAAACTCCTGAACTAAGTAAATTCTGTTGCCTTTGTATACCCTCCTCCTAGACATTAACACTGATATTTCATAAAAAAATCATTCTCTCTCAAGACCTTTAAGTTCCTGAAAGCTGAATTAACTGACTCGGAATATTTTTTCCCACTATCACTCTTCTCTTTTTTACACCTCATAATTCTTGAAATCACACCTGATAATTACTAATCCAATAAACTTTTCCTCATTGCCACCAGTAGTTATTCCCCTCTTACCCTCAGCTCTCTGGACACGGGCTTCTGTATCATCATACCTCACCCCGTGCACCTTCTTACTGTCACCTCTGCGAGTGTCACAGTTGGTTCTTTGTAGTCACCCTCTGAGGGCCATTGTGAAGGCCACCATTAAGCCTCCGGTGAGCTGAAATGTTCTGGTATATAAAGTTTAGGGCGCAGAACTGCAGCCTCTGGAGGTGTTTGATTTGTTTCTTTCATTGTTTTAGTTTGTTTGCTTTTTTTTTTTACCATTGGTAACCAGTATTTGAACACTGGGAGTTTGTGCATAGCATACAAATCTGGGTTTCTGGCTGTTCGTAGAAATCAGAAGATACTGATACCAGGCCCAATAGGCTGGATTTAAGGAATAGCGATCCTTTTAATAGAACACCAACATTTTTTCATTTAGTTTCCTTCACTCATTTGGTGGTGGCTCCTGTAATTATTAGAACATGTGTCCCACTCTCTTGTTTGAATCCCACGTGCCTTATGATGGAGGACAAGTCATCACATACCTAACTCAAAAAAGTATCTTAGTCTGTGTGTCAATGGACTCACCTATGTTCTTTGTTTCTGCCCTTCAGAAAGCTCAGTCCTTCCTAAATGGCATGTTTCCCTGTGCCTCTCCATCCAGCACTGTGATTATTCACATGTGTGCAGACACCGCGAAGTCTTTGGAGTAAGATCGTATCTTCGTCACCTCTGAATGTTTTGTATCCCATAGTAGATGTTCAAAAAATAGCAATGTGTTGATTAACTTTGGCATGGTGGAGTCTATGTGATAGTGCTGTGTAATTCTCAGATTAAATTATTTTCTGTCCAATATTATATTGTAACAAGAGAAGTTGTTGTCAGGAGTATGAGATAATCCAATGGAACTGCTAAGCAAGTTAGAGATCTTCCTGGGGAGACAGAGAATAGGATAGGAACTGTCTAACCTTGTGCTACTAAAACCTTAATATGCATTCAGATCACTTGGGATCTTATTAACTAAACTTCTGATCCAGATGGGCCTGAGAGGGTGCATTTCTAACAGGCTCCAAGGTAATGCTCATACTGACACCTTAAAAATCAAGTCCAACATCGTTGACTGTTTAATAGAGTAGCTGGTGTTGGTTAAGTGGTGTAAATGCTGCCTCTCCTTGGGGCACACTGCAGTCCAAAGATGAAGAGGCATTTCCACAAGTTAACTTTGGTTTTAATTATTCAATGTGCCAAGAACTTAGTACTGGGCTCTGGTTAGAGAGTTTGTAATGGGCCAGCAAATTTCTTTTGTGTAGTAAACATGGGACTTTACATATTTAGGAAGCACTCACTTAGAAAAGAAAGTGTGCACATAGAAGAAGGTCCTTTGATTTCCTTTGAAGGGCAAGCCATCTGGCCCTCGCCTTGTATAGCAATCAAGCTAATAGTGCCAGTGGCTTTATTGGAGAAAGCATAGAATAGCACTTTAAAATCTGTTCAAGGGCTATTTTTAGACTCTGGCAGCACAGGAATGGAGTGTTTATTTCATGTTTAATGCAACCTTCCACTTCAAACTAAGTGTTTCTTTCCCTCTACTGAGTTTCTATCAAGTCTCTCAAGAAGCACTGCCAGCTTTGCATATCCCTATCCTCTAAGATGATTAACTGTTTGAAACTGCAAAGCCTTGAAAATGCAAATTCCACCACAGGCCCCTGGTGAGGTAAAAAGACAACTCAAGTAAAAGGTTTCCAGATGCTGTAGGCATTATGTTCTTTATGTGCTCAAAGCAAGGGAGGATCCTAAGCTGGCCCAGTTGGTGAAAAGTCATAGCGAGGAATATTTGGCAGCTTCCTTTCCAGAAGCCTGCAGAGGCCACTGCGTAGTTGTCGGGTAGAATACATTAGTGTGATTCTGCTAAGCAGCGGTTCAGCTCCACCCAGCTGCCTCAGCAGAGCGTGGTGCCTGGCGTGGTCTCTTGTTTTTGAATCCTTTTACACATCTAATCTATTTTACAATCTCAAAATGATTTTTTTTGACATGAAAGGTTAGAGTATAAGTGCAGCTGTATCTTTTAATGCAAATCAGTGAATCTTATTACATCAGAAGAGTACAGTTTTATGTCTTTATTAGTAATATTGAGTTTTTACAGAAAAGAACTGTCAGATTTCTTACCGTAGCATATACTACCTGGAGTCATTTTCTCTTTACCCCTGAGCAATTTAGTCACTTCTCTCTCTGACAATCACTTAAACTATGTCTTCTGCCTTTTTACGAGAGAGACATTCAAATTTCTTCTTATTTCTAGCTTTCAGTCACAAAATCTATAAAAATTGTTTTGCTGCAGAACAAAGAAAGTGTTCGAATTTTGAGCAGGTGTCAGGCTATTTATTTGGTTTCCCTGTTTTGTGCAAGGCATATCAGCATCTAGGACGTATTAATCCCAAGGTATACTTGGCATCTGTTGAATACACATATTTAGCATTTAAATAGCAATTTGTGTTTTCAAAGTGTTTTGTGAACATTAATTAGCATTTCTTCACAGCATGCCTAGGAGATGGGTCAATATCATTATCACCATTTTGCAGGTTAGAAAAGTGGGCTGACAGAAGCTGAGTTATCTGAATGAAGAAATAGAACACGGTACAGGCAGCCAAGAATGAATTCATGGCACCAGCCTGGGAGATCAGATGCACTATGCTCTTGGAGCCTCAGCTGCCCTCCAGTGAGCGCTCAGAGGGGCTACCTATTCACAAATGCAGAAGTAGCTTTGCTCAAGCAGCAGAGGAACAAATCACTGGAAAATTTAATTGATCACTACACGAACTGAGCTGGCTATGTGTAAACAAATTCCAGCACACAGGGAGCTACTAACTGAAACTGTAGGGTTAGGGTTTGTTTTTTTTTTTTTAACACCCATCTCTATGACAACAGCATGGAAACATTTAACAGCAAGAAAATACTTTTTATTGAACATTCTTGCATTAAATATTATAAAAAAGCCATTTGAGAATCCTTAGTTGCTATCATAGCTCTAAGGACATATTATCATGCCTAGTTTGGGGAGTAACAACTGAGGTTTGTGGGCTGAGTTCCCTTTCTAAATCATTTGGGTGATTTGAGGTGAAACTTAGATTCAAACATAAGTTCATGGATGAGTTGTCATCTCCGAATATATGGATGATAAGGAAAAAGGAGACATTCAGCAATGACTTCAATGATGCCAATCTTAGTCTCTCTCTACACTTTCTCCTTTCTATCAGTGGCTCGGATAAAGTTATAGACATCAAACGCATCAAGTCTAAAAACTCCATGAAAATGAACGGCCTAAGTGCTAGTGAAGGATCTACTGTATTTTTTAAAAGGCCAAAATAATAAGCCAAAGACAGTGGGGAGCTCATCAAGCCGTGCCTGGGCTACTACTGAGGTTTACTTTGGGATATTAAACCCTAAGAAGTGTAAAGTCCAACAGAAACATGTTTATAGGAGAGAGACTAAAATGCTAATAGGACCTGCTTAAACTCCATAGCGGCCAACCAAAGTCTTGAAGTGAGGTCATAGAGCAGAAGGAATAGAATCTGAGTTTAGCACTACAGTAGTAGGAGTTAGAATTGGTACTATCAGGTAGAGTTAAAGTACTAAGAATTTTAATTAGTAGATAATTTTTCTGAGTTATAACTGTCTAAAAATAAGTGAGCAGAGGTACCAATTCCCAATCATCAAAGTTGCTTGTCTGGTGTAATGAGTGACAGAAACGTGTCTTTGTAGCCTTACCTGCTGGAGTTGGAACCCCAAGACTACCATTGCTATGATGCTCTCTTGTTCTAAAAAACAAAGACGAAAACAAAAAAAAACAAAAACTGGGTAACATCAGGGCGTACCCCTCCCTAGAGTACTTGATTGCCAACAAAACGCAGATCATACGTATTGAATGTCAATTTCCTGAGGTAGAGGCCTCCAGAAGAATGCATATAACTGCCGAGACTTAGGCAGACATTTTAATGGACAACCTTTGAACAACCTTTGACATTAAGTTAGGGGATTAATCTGGAAATGAATTTTGTAAACAGTGATATTCTAGCGTGTGAAGAGAGGTATAGGTGAGCTGAAAGTTTGTCCCAATGTTTTTGTAGCAAGTCTTTAGAGAATGTTACTGGAATATAAAGAGGGAAAGAAAAAATTGTAGTCAGAGGGACTTTCAGTGTATTAAAAAGGTTATTCCTTAATTCTATATTAAGATGTTTAAAAGCAAGTTGCATACAGAAGTTGTCCTTGAGACCACTTTGTTTAGGTATAAGCTCTTTTCTTTCACACCTTATGTCTTGGCTCCTTTGTCCTCTTCAATCTTTCTGGTTGAGGCGTCACAATAAGTGAAATAAAAGCCTGAATGCAATATCTGGTGTGCAATGAATTTTCTCTGTAAAAGTGCAAATGAAACCTATTAACTTTAAACAGTTGAATTAGCATATACCAGTTATTTTCATCTGCCAAATTTGTACACATGACTGGACATGGGAGTAGGGGGAGATTTAGGATACTGATAACACTTTAAAGAGCAAGAGCAGAAATGGACATCAGTATTGTTGTGAATCAACCAAGAAATGTACCTGAGGTAGTAATGACAGAGCTTACCATGGAGCACCATCTTGGTAGAAGTGCCTACCTAATGTGACACAGACAATTTCCAGCTAAGAGCTCCTAAGAGGAGCAATTTTTTAAGGAGATCAAAGGCAGAACAATGGTTTGAGGAAAAAGAAGATTTATGTTATTGGAGATACTCTGTTTTAAGACTCATTAGCATCATTTAAAGTTGATTCCATCTTAGATGATTTCTCTCAAATTTTGCATTCCAGTTTGGATCTAAATCTGGAGCAGATTGAGTATTTGCATCCTATTTTTATTCATAGAAAGATTATGTAAATTGGAACCACAGATTTACTCATTCCAACCAAGCAGCATTAAATTGGGAACAAGTGAGTGCCTTGTCCATCGCATTCCTGATACCTGCCTTACTTAGAGGTTAGAATATGAGAAGCCCCCATCTCCTGCCACCGGGGCTTCTGCAGCACCACTCTCTCCTTATTGTCATTTGTAACTAAGGAATGGCTTTTCCCCTGCCAAAGGCTCATGCTTCCACTGATGCTTGGAGATCATTTCTTTCTCAGAATCTTGTTTCCTCCCCTTATAAGTCCCTTCTGTCACTTATTGCTTTACTCTTTCCTTTCAAAATCTATTAAACTCTTTGCTGGGCACCTCCTTTGTGTTTTTCTGGTATTTTCTGTACTTGAAGATACTCCTTAGTTTTGAGCTGAAGAGAGTTTTAATTCTTATATAGACAGTGACTTTGGTCCTCTTCAATGAAAATTTAAAAAGTAAAAACCATTAATCTAAGACTTTTCTTGTGGAAAGAAAGTTCCAAAGAGGCAGAGACAAGGAATTCTTTGTATTCAAAAAAAAAAAAAAAAAGTTTATTTACTGTGTATACTCTACAATGTTTTCATTTTCTTTTTTTCTACAAAAAACTTTCAAGTATAGTGTAAAGTATCCCATATTTTTTTAAAGAGAGAGAGAGAGAGTAGGTGAGAGAGGGAGAGAGAGAGCTATTTTCCTCTGATAGCATTTAAAGTTTTATATTTTTACATATAGATTATTAGTAATTTAGGTTTTATATTTGTGGATGTGTTTTAGATTAAGAAACAAAGATATTTTTCCTAAATTATAGACAACTCTCCTAATATATTTCTTGACTCATTTACCCTTTGCTCTCTTTTAGAAAGGTTCTCTATTAGAAATTTATTTAATTTGTGTATATGTGTAGGAGTATTTCTGAATTGTTCATTTTATTCTATCAATCAATTTGTAGATTTTGTACAATTACCATACTATCTACGTTGCTCAAAGAAATTTGATGTTCTCCTTTTCAAATTTAGTTTTGATGAGTTTTATGTAACCAAACCAGATCTTTTAAGAAAAGCCTATCTGTTCCACTTTTAAAAGTAGATTTTCTGGACTTGCATGTATTAAAAACAGGTATTTTATTTAATTAATTTAAAAATTAATTTTAAAACTAAAGCTCCCTTCAGGATTGTGATAAAGTTTGCAGTTTCTCCAGTGTTTGCTTTTACATTGGTGTGGTTATTTTAGTGTATAGATGATCATACAACTATTGTGAACTTGTTATAACAAAAAAACAACTTATTCTGTCCCTTTACCACTTTGAGCTTTGATTTTCTTTACTTGAATAACCTAAAGTATCCTTGCATAATGATTCAAACTTAAACCAGAAAGGGCTTTTGTTTTATTATTATTTTGTCAATTGCTTTTCCTTCTCAATAAGTCCAGTACAGATGCTTCTCTGATTAATAAATGCCATTCATTGATTTGTTGAGACATTTTAAAAAGTTTAACATTTAAACAGAGGTACATTTTTCTTCATCCCCTCTTTTAAACTGTTTCTTTAAATAGTGCATCATATAAAATATATCTTAATAGATTCACGTACGTGTTCTCTTTGACCTTTATTCTCTCTATTCAGCCGATGTGGAGATTATCGTGAAGGAGGTTCTATGCCCATACTCACACAGCTGTTTAACACACTTGCAGCCTGAGGGTCTTCCTTGTAAACTCAGCTGCTTCCTAATATTTCTTCTTATAAAGCCTTAAAATGAATTCCCCAGATTCCTATTTTTGTATTTATTTATTTTTTGGTAATGCAGTTCGCATAATTCTTCCTACAAGTGGAAGCTTTGAAATAGAGCTTTGAGGACTTCCAAGGAAATTGTGAAGTGTGATAGAAAAGCCACATACCAATTGTAGTGTGTATCTCACAAGACGGAATAAATTTACATAGCTTGTAATCAACACAGATCTAAACTCAGGTGATGTGAACATAGCAATATTGTGCCTCCTCTATGTAATTGCAATTACCCTCAAGCTTGTTTTGCCATCAAACAATTTTTCAATCAGTATAACTTGTGCAAAACAGCACTTTCAGCTATAATCTATTTAATTCACTTATCCTATACTTTTAAATTCCCAACTCTGGGAATTTACCTGACCTCTGGAAAATAAAGAGTTCAAGGAAAGAGGAAAGATCACATGGAAAGAAGAAATATGGAAAACAAAAATAACATCTTTGATTTTTCTCAATAAAAGCTAAATGCGAGAAGATTAGAATAAATGTATTAGCAAGTTACATGGTTTTATTTAATAGAGAAACCAAATATTTGTCAAAAGAGTATATTTTTTCTTGGTTAATTTTTTCTTCTTTTTTAGAGAACTCCAAGGCTTATATAGAAACTATTTTAGCAAAGACAATGTTTTAGTGGAAATAGATAGCCTCACACTTCATTTCTTCCCACAAATGACACATGCTAGACATTTTGAGACTTCCAACATGTCATTGTACTCTCCCTTCAAATTCTGGATCTTTCTCCACTTGGGCCCCAACAAACTACTTCCATTTGTTCTAAATCTACTCTAAGAAAAATCTGTCTGTTTTTCCTAAAACAACATATTTCTTTTTCTTCCTCATTAAAATCATGATCATTTAATCAGTGTTCATCATCCTTAATTATCCCAGCACTAGTCAAATTAAGCTAAATCAAAATTTTGTTAGTACCTTCGCCAAAATAAACTTATAATTTAACTGTTGTGGAGATTTGAAAATAAATAATAACAAATTAATTATCAAATTAACCATTATGGCTTGTATCTAGATGTCCCCCCAAAGCCTCATGTGCTCATAGGTGGGAAGTTTTGAAGGTGACTGGATTAGAGAGTGTAAATGTGGATTAAGGGAGTGATGCTTGAATTAAGGGGATCAATAATGGAAGACTCACCTTGGGTTTAGGTGGCACCAATCAATATGATTATAGCCTGGATGGAATATAAAGAGGCAGAAAGAAGGCAGGCTTGCTGCTGCTACTTACTGCTTGCTGCCTTCTGCCTGCCACATCATGAACTCTTTCTTCTCTATGCTACCCCTCTGTTATGTCATTCTGCCTTGGAGCCAGCCAACTATGGACTAAAACTTCTACAAACTGTGAGCTAAATAAACCTTTCCTCCTTTAACTTTGGGCATCAGGTATTTTGTCTCTGCAATAAGAAAAGTAACTAAGACATTAATCAAGTAAATAAAGATCTTATTGATAAAATAATAAGTTACAAAGGTAAGTATTGTAGTAAACATCATGCTATTTGATATGATGAACTCTGTAATACCTTCCAAAGAGTAAAAGTGTCCCAGATCTAAAAGTTGCATCTGTGTGGTCAAAGTATATCTGGGTATATAAAGGGGTAGCATTTGAATTAGGAGAGTTGTTCAAGAAAGAGCAAGGTGATTGAATATAGTGATTTTTCAAACATTTTTCCCTCTTGCATAACATTTTTTTCAAGTGAACTATAACTTGGAAATCTAATATATAGTAGCTTAAAGCAGAACTGCTCTGACTGAAGGGAAGGAACTGGGCTCTGGAGTCCTGTTAACATTTCTTCCTGGTTTCTCCTTAGTCTCTGATTTAGCACATTCAAGATTGCTCATTTGCAACTATAACTTCTGTCATTTCTTTGATGCATTAGTATCTTAGTCCCATAGTACAGGTATTTGTAATGATTCAGATTTAAACCAGAGTTCAGGTAATAAGAGAGGAAGAAATAAAGCAAGAATGAGGGATCAGTTTAAAAAAAAAAGACATAAAATTGATGGAGACACTGGGAAGAGAAGGAAAGGAAAAGTCTAAGTGTTTGCTGCAGTAATGAATCTATACATCAAGAAGAAAAACAATTGTATAAAGTAGAAAATTGAAAAATCTGAAGAAGAGATTGTATTTGTTCCTTTGTTTTAGTATGGAACATAAGGATTTAAGAACGAGATTTATTGTGATTGTCTCTTTAAGTATCTTTTCTGAAAATCTTGCATCTATTTAGATGCATGCAGTGTGCACTGGGGCTTCCTCCCAAGACAGCTTAGCCCTTCACCATTCACAGAATACAAAACATTAGATATAGAAACAGGAACACACACAGTTCTCACCTTCAGAAAGCTTCTAAATTTGGGGGGAGGCAAATGTACCTAGATGAATTTAAAAAATGTAAAATGAACTCTAGGTTAAATAGTGTGCAAAAAAATGTTATCTATTGTTAGAGAAACATATACCAATCCTGATCTAGTCAGATAAAGTGTGCCTGAGGCAGTGACATTTAAGCCAGTAACAGTAAGGTAGAAGAGGTTGGATTAAGGCATGGGAAAATATTCCAAATAAATAGAAAGGATATGCAAAGGCCCTAACAAGGGGTTAATATAGTTAGATCATATTGTGTGAAAGCTAAGAGAGAAAGTTGGAGAGAAATGCTGAGACAAGCCACTAAAAGCTCTTTATTCTAAGATCACCGAATGGCATTGACAGGGACAGGGAGAGCCACATGATCCTATTTTAATCTTGGAAATGTGACTCCTTGCATCATGGAGAACTGATTAGAGAGGGTTTCGATGAGAGCAGGGCAGGCAGGTAGTAATTGCAGAGAAAGCTCTTATGATCTTGAATCAGGGTAACTGCCCTGAAGATAAAAAGAAGAGAATCAAGATTCCAAAGATAGCGGCAAAATAGATTGGATTTGGTAATGATGGTTAAGGAGAACAATAATAGAGTAATGATTTAGAATGATATCTTAAGTATAATAACTCTTGACATGATGTCATCATTCTGCAAAAATCACTATCAATGTCATGTTCGTGTTTTTATTTGTGGTGCTTTTGGTATGGGATTTTTTAATGTTAATGTACTATTAAAATCTATTACCAAAAAAAAAAAAAAATCTATTACCAAAAAAAAAAAAAAAGAAAGAAAGGGCCGGTGATATGGCTTAGCGGTGTAAGCGCCTGCCTGGCAAGCGCGAGGGCCTGAGTTCGACTCCCGAACCCACATATGAGAAAAGGGCTGGTGATATCGCTCAGCAGCACGGGCGCTTGCTGGCACGCAAGGTCCTGAGGTCGACCCCCAGTACCCACAAAAAAAAAAAATCTATTATCATTTCCTTTATATTCTTTGCTTATAGTTTTTTTTTTTTTTTTGCTTAAAACAACTTCTCTGTATGCTTAGAAAAAGAACATTTATCTACATTTTCCATTCTACTATACTATTTCTTTCTAAAGAGGGAGCGATTGCTAGTAGTTTGGGTTCTTCATGTGTCGGATATAAACACAATGCATGCATACATACATACATATAAACACATATAGATGTCTATATAAATTTATTTTTCATTGTAAATAGCTTATTGCACCACAACTTCTATGTAAATTATTACAAGTCATTTGTCTTTTTATGAAACATTTTTTTATTATTATTTTAAAGAGAAGAAAAAACAAAACAAATAAAAAAAAAGAACAAACTTTCAAAACATAATATGAGGGTAACAATAGTCAATGCATTATGTATTATTATCTTTAAATTAGTTATTCAGGATACCAGACATTAGCATTCAATTGTCCAAACATTATTGGCTCAAACCTTACTCTTCAAGGAACTAAGTAAAATTGGTAGTGTATCTATCTTAACCATCTTATATATATATACAATTTTTCAGTGAATAAGCTGCTGAGTTTAGCCGTATAAAATAATAAAATTTAGACATGATATTCATGTGAAGATTTTAATTTCAGAAATCTGTTTAAAAATAAATAACCCTGAAAACATTATGCAAAATAAAATATCCACCAGTAATTATAGTGTTACGGCAAAATCACAAGATAGATTCACTCACAGGAAGACGAGATTCGAGAAACAAATGAATTCTTTAATTGATGCCGACCGGGGACGGCAGAAGCTGACCCCGAGCTTTTGTGTCCTTCTCCTTAAATACACTTTTGGAGGCCTTACAAAGTCCTTGGTTGCCATGGAAACTGTATTTTTTACTATATCACCTCTCCGGAAAGTTTTCAAGGTTCTTCAAACATCTGGCCAATTAACACTGGGGATGGGGTAGCAGGTACCACCTGTGCTAAAACCATTTGTCTCCCTTTTTGTGGTTATATGACCTTAAGATAGTGATAAGGAAAACCCATTTGTTTGTGATAGTACCATCCGTTTCTCTTCTTTGAAGTTTATTGCTACAGAAAGGGCAGTGGGACTAAAGTTCAACTAAAGGTTTCTACCTATTAGTTAAATTCAGAGGTTTAAGGAACAAAATGAAAATACTCTTGCCCTAATATTCCCCCCTCGAGGACGTATTTTCCTCTTCAGGACATATATAGTCCTTCATGTGGCGGCAGTTCATAACCAGGCTGATTTGTGGAGATATCGGCCAATGTCATCATCTGAACCTGATTTATGCTGCTTTGAATTTTTCTTTTACCCAGTTAATTAAACACAGTCCAAAAGTCAGGATCAGTATTATAATAACTATTGGCCCTGTGATCCCGACAATAATGGAGGCCAGTCCAGGGTTTCAATTAAGCAGTGTCTCATACCACCCCTGATTGTTGTAATATGTTTTTTCTCGTTCTCTTTGGCCTCCCGTTCTAATTTGTCTAGGGTTTCTATTATGACCCCTGAATTATTCGCATAGAAGCAACACTCCTCTCCCAGAGCGGCTCAGAGTCCCCCTTGTTTCATAAAGATCAGGTTAAGACCTCTCCTGTTTTGCAGGACCACTTCTGCCAGGGAGTTTAGCTGGTCATGCAGTTGTTTAACCACATTTTGTACTCCTGCCACACTTTGTTCTATGCTGTGAGTTATTCTGTTGAGCCTCTGGAGACCCGTTTCTGAGTGGGCTATTGCTCCTGCACCCATTCCAAGAGCTCCAGCTATGTTCGCCCCTACTAGCACCGACACAATTGTCTCTCGTTTATATCGTGTCTGATGGTTGGTAGGCAGACTTTGGAGCCCAGGATCTCCTTGGAGAGCTGTTACTCGGGGGACAAGCATTGTTAAAAGGCAGGGGCCTGTCTGTGTAAACTTTTGCCTATGATCTAGACACTTAAACAGTCCATTAGAACAGAAAAACCAGGATCCTGGAGGTGCCCGGTAGGTAGAGTCTTGTGGCAGGGTCTTGTTGCAGACGACCTGGTTAAGACCTTCCCCAACACAGAATCCCTGCCCATAAACATTTTCTATCGGGCCGGAGAGATGGCTCAGCGGCTTAAGCGCCTGCCTTGCAAGCTCGAGGGCCCGAGTTCGACTCCCGGAACCCACATACGAAAAAGGGGCTGGTGATATCGCTCAGCGGCACGGGCGCTTGCTGGTGTGCGAGGTCCTGAGGTCGACCCCCCGGTACCCACAGAAAAAGAAAAAAAAAAAACATTTTCTATCATGAGTAAGGGCAGCGGCTCTTCCTCCTCTGGGGTGCAGATTATGTGACTGGGCGCGACCTCAACCACGGAAGCTATAGCTTCATAAAAGGGTGGACTCGGCCTAATACACATCCAACAGCTTTTGGCTAAACCAGGGTTTGACATTTTGAGGAGCAGGTGAGTCTCATTGAGCATTTGGTAAATCTCAGATTGCATGCTCACCTTGTCTGTGTTGGCTCGGACAATTTCTGGGCTTGAGACATTACCTTTTGAAAGGATCTTGGGCAGCACCTTTGGCTTGGAACTCTCAGGGCGATGTAACTCACCAAAAAGAGCGGGAAAAGGGGCAGCAGGTTTTCGGGGCATCACCTCTACCCTTGATATGTGGATAGGGATCCCCAGATCTGTCCATCCCCCATCCTTTGTAACCTCATACGGACTTCCCAATTAAGCCCCGTTGCCCAGATTGGATCATAGACATCCTTGAGGATAATCCTGACCTGTAAACAAAACTGGCCCGAGTACCCAGTTTTGCAGCTTTCCCGCTTCTCTCTATACACTTGGATGTATTTATCATTTTGGGCCCACCAATGGGTCAGAGGATCTGGGTCTCGTGACACTGGGGCCCTGTCAAATTGGCTCCCCTGGAGCCCTATGGTTTCACAACCCCAGTGTGGACAGTATGCTGCCCTTTCTTTGCACAGCCTCCCCCTTTTACTTTTGGGCACATATATAGCCCAAAAGTTGCCAGGTCTATGTTTAAACTTTTTTTGCCAATTGCCTTTTTCTGGACTTCACACGCAGGGAAGAAGTCTGTGGGCCCTTTGTCCCGCCACCAGTGGGGGTTCCAAAAGTAGCACATGGGGATGACAAAGACAACAGTCTGCTGGTCACAGGGGACACGTTGTGATGCCATCACAGCCTGCTTAAGTCTAATAGAGTCAACCTGCAGGCGTTTAACTGTATAATTGCAGAGGTGTTCCCCAAATCTGTCGGGGCCAATTGTTTTTATCGGTGAACTGGCTTTCCCCAGGGGTAGCAGAAGAAACAGCAGCAGAGCTGGAAGCAGGACAGTAACAGGAGTCATGACGTGGGCCCAGTCGCAGTTAGCCTCTGCTGCAGTCTTTGAGAGCGACGCAGTGAGCAGGTCCCTGGCACAGGTGGTGGCGGTGGTGGCGCTGGCTCCTCAGGGCCCCACTTTTTGACTCTCGAGTGATGAATCCATGGAGCACAACCATGTTGTTGTCATCCGAAAACAGGGTCAGGCCAGGGTTCTGGAGGGGAGTGTCCTGTAAATCCAGTTGGGCTGTCACCAATCTTTCTTTTAGGACTCTGAAGGCTGTCTGGTACTCAGGACTCCATTTCAGTGAAGAGGTTGTTTCCTCCCTTGAAGGCCTTATATAGGGGTTTTGCAATGGCTGCAAAACTTGGAACCCAAAGACAGTAGTATCCAACCATTTCCCAGGAATTTTCTTAAGTTCGTTTTAGTTGCAGCCTCCTTTTAGGCCCCAAAGGGCCTGGATATGTGAGACTGACAGCACGTGTGTCCCATCTTGTAACACAAACCCTAAAAACTGTACAGTCAGCATACAGATTTGAGCCTTTTAGTCAATTATCTCTATCTAGTACATAAGCTTTTACCTAACTTATCTTTCAATAGGACATCACTGAAGATATTTTATGACATTATCTGGACTGTTTAATATCAAGGCATCTCTAAGTACTGTGGCACGTATATAGCATATACATCACATAGGTTTTTGTTAAAAATTATCATTTGATCAGTGACCTTATATCAGTATAAACTTCTTATCATAAATATCTGGAGCACAAGCAAAGGCAGGTGTCTGAATCTGAAAGAAAGCAAATGTTTATCTGTATAAACAATCCCAGTTTTATATTTTAGAAGATCTATACATCTGGAAGGTATGAATACACTTAATATGCTATGAGATTAGCAACACTGAATTGTCATAGCCATATGAAAACTTTTGTTTCTTAGTTTTGTACCAGAGCATCTTTAAATCAGAAAACCTCATTGTCCTGTTTTAGAAAATTTAACCTGTTGATGATGACCAATGTAAACATATCACAATAATATATTTTGTCTAACAATTTTCTATGACTTATGAAAGCCAGATCACTTAACACATTATTTTGAACAAATAAGAAACTCTCAAATCATAATATAACAATAAACAATAAACAAAACATGCATTTCATTTATAAAACCAATTTTAATATCATTTTGGCCAGCTGGCAACTTTTGGTGGAAGCATACCAGATAGACGTTTCAAAAATCCAAAAATGCAAAAAGAAAATTCGTTGAGCTCAAATAAAACAGCTGTTTACAGGTTGGGCACACAGAAAAACAAAACATACAAACAAATTTAAAAAATCAGAGTGCACTCATATATATTGGCCAAATTAAATTATAGTAACTCTTATAATTTTAGAAGTTTGAAATTACAAATAGACTAGTCAGAATTATTTGTACAATAGCAGAGATCTCTTATAAGAATTTGGAAGAAACAAAAAATAAATTCCTTCATAAAAATACTGACAACTTCATGTTTTCCTTTTATGTAGCTTCCAGCTCAGTCATCTCCATACCCTCTGTCACATACTCAAACCTTTCTTTTACTCTCTTAGCATTCTCTACTCGATGTTTTGACAAAGCAGGCATTTACATTTTTCCTTTTAGATAGTAATTTTGATTAATCATCACTCAGGAGTTTGTAGTGCACAAGAAAAGTTTTATGCACATCAGTTTAAACTGAAAACCAAAAGTATAAGTGCCAATTAGTCAAAATTTGTAATTAGATTTCTCCTGTAAAACTTTCCTAGATGCTTGCAGGCAGCGCCAGGCTGGTGATGTCCAGGCTGGCCATTAGGGCAGCATTCGCACCGCATACAACCAGGAGTTTATATATGGAAACTAATTTGGGTGCTCAGGCTTTCCGGTGACAATATTTCATACTCCATTGATTACCTGGGGACCGAGCGACCCTTTAGCTAATCATCCCACATTGAATGTGGGCCACTGAAGCTCACAGAAGTTTTGGAGCCTCCTTTTTTTTATCTTAACTTTATAATCCGCTTTGAACTTATCAAAATTGTTAAGCATACATTTTAAAACAGTTGACTTACTACCAGCGGAACTCATTATGTCAATGACTTGGACAATACAGTAACCCACAGTTATAATTTATCTAAGCAAGTCCTGTCCCCTCCACTCAATCAGAAATGCAAACAAAAATCCAAAACTAGCAAATGGTCTCCTGCTGGCAGGTTGAATTCCTCTGGTAACAGTGACTTGGAAGCGCAGGCGCAGGGGGATAACATAGATGCAACACAGGGGAGGAACACGCACACACAGACAAAAACAGACAATCCCGGGAATAATAGCCACACCGCTCCCGACCTCAAATTTAGAACAGATTCAGAGGACAGACAGCAAAACACCGCATCCGGTGGCCTAGCTCTCACAGGTTTAAACAGAACAGACGCTAGCACAGAACAGATACCTGGACGAGCCTTGGGCAAATTGCCAAACCAGAAACCAAATTACAAGCACACTTACCTTGGTCGGGAGGCGGGAATTCAGTTGTCTCTGTCTCGTAGCCTTGCGTCTTGCCTTGCAGCTGATCTGGGGGGGCCAGCTGAAGATCAGCTTTTTGGCGCCTTGGCCCCCCAAGGGTTAGCTGCCAGGCAAGGAGGCACCGAGGCCCCCTCAAATGAGGATCTCCCTGTGAGGATCTCGCTGGGGCCTCCAAAATGTTGCGGCAAAATCACAAGATAGATTCACTCACAGGAAGATGAGATTCGAGAAACAAATGAATTCTTTAATTGATGCCGGCCGGGGACGGCAGAAGCTGATCCCGAGCTTTTGTGTCCTTCTCCTTAAATACACTTTTGGAGGCCTTACAAAGTCCTTGGTTGCCATGGAAGCTGTATTTTTTACTATATCACCTCTCCGGAAAGTTTTCAAGGTTCTTCAAACATCTGGCCAATTAACACTGGGGATGGGGTAGCAGGTACCATCTGTACTAAAACCATTTGTCTCCCTTTTTGTGGTTATATGACCTTAAGATAGTGATAAGGAAAACCCATTTGTTTGTGATAGTACCATCCGTTTCTCTTCTTTGAAGTTTATTGCTACAGAAAGAGCAGTGGGACTAAAGTTCAACTAAAGGTTTCTATCTATTAGTTAAATTCAGAGGTTTAAGGAACAAAATGAAAATACTCTTGCCCTAATAATAGGAAAAATGTTGAAACAGGGTCATGAAAATAAATCCAAAAGCTGGTGGGATTTGGAATGTATAATTTTGTTTGTTAATAAAATTACAGTTTGGGCCGGTGAGATGGCTCAGCAGCTTAAGCGCCTGCCCGGCAAGCGCAAGGGCCCGAGTTCGACTCCCGGAACCCACATACGAAAAAGGGGCCGGTGATATTGCTCAGTGGCACGGGCGCCTGTTGACGCGCGAGGTCCTGAGGTCGACCCCCCGGTACCCACAAAAAAAAAAAATAAATTAAAAAAAATAATAAAATTACAGTTATTTGACTCATTGATTCTCCTAGTCACGGTCTCTCAAATCACATTAGTTTTCTCTTGAGGGTCTATGTTTCCTTGTTAGTACTAAAAGTACTTCATTTATTTTATCTCTTCAGACAGAAAAATTTTTAAATTCTTCTTACTCTGTTTTAAAGGATAATTCGGTTGACTTGAAAACTGAATTACCCTTTGCTCTTTTATTGTAGCCATTGTGAAGACCATGAGTGCACTGTGAAACCCACTGAGTCTCGTGAAAATGTTTACGTTGAAAATAAATTATCCCTTTCTGTTGTGACAATTATATAACGGAAAAAATAGATCAACTATACCCAGTCTCCAATGAGGATACATGAATGTAATCAGAAAAGTCAAAGAGACTCAAGACATTGTAATTTTATTTCCAGAAAACTTGACTTTTAAACGATTAGGTTTCACTTATTTTCAATTATGACCACCTTGGAAACACCCACGTGCTGATTAGAGCCATGGTTCTCCATTCCCGCAGCAGTGTCTTGCCCGTGTAGGAGTCTACAGCACTATAATTAGGACTTTTATTCTAAGAAAAACACTATAATAGACATCCCGCCATGCTTACGTTATTATAATTGGGTGTTTAGCTCTAGGGAGCTTCGTAATTTATTATAAAACTTTAATGTTAATAAAATCAGCTGGAAGGAAGCACTACTTATCTCCTTGATTACACCACAAGGAGTAGGATCTTAATTTGAGCTTTTCTTCTTTATTTTTATAAGTTAATGAAAGGAAGGAGTTTTAGGTGGATCAAGGGATCTAAGTACAGTAATACAACGCTTCACCAAGTACTGTCCATGACCCACATTAAAGAAAAATTACAGGAGGTAGAGTTGAATAGGCAAGAAATACAGTATTCAAGACTATTGCAATTCGGGGAGAGTGACGGAGCTTAACTCCCACGAGAAAAAAAAAAAAACAAGGCAAGAAGAGTTTTTGTTGTTGTTGTTCTTTTGTTTATCTCCCCCCCGCCCACACACACAGTATATATTGAAGGCATCCAAAATGATGGCTTGGACTGGCTGTATATAGGGAAGTGATTATTTCGAGGAGAGTTTTTAAGTGCTGAGGTGAGACTGAAAAGCCTTAGTGAGTGGGCTAGTCAAGGTGAGCAGACCATCTGCGCTTGCTAACTGGTGCTTATCAAAGTTAGTTGGCTACTCTCCCACAGAGTCTGGGAGATGCAGCCCTGATTTCTCCATGATTACATTTCAAGCAGATGGCTGCCAGGTCCTTAAAGAAGACACTGTCAGGTTACAAACCTGGCAGAAGGCTGGAAGATTTACATATTAGAGGTACAAAGATGTACAGTTCCAAGTTTTCCACAGTAAATGCTTTTAAAAGGGGAGGTTAGGGCCTACAGTCAAGGTTAAACCTATCTAAAATTTATGCAAACTCGGGAACGTTAAATCATCTTGGTCACCTAATTGGTGGATGACTAGATTTTACCTGATGATGGTGAATTACCTGAAAGTACAAATCTTTTCTTGCAAGCAAATGATATACAATCTTAAAATCTTTAAATTTTATGTATAACTAATGGTTACTCAAATGCAGCAGGAATGTACTGTATTTGCAGTGTGCTTTAGAGTGCAAGAAATTTAATCTTTTAAAATTTATCAAATAACAATAGCAATAAGAGTTCCTATTGAGTACTTACTCTATGGCAGCCAGTTTTAAGCACGTTACATTTTGCAGAGAACAACTAAGTTCTCCTTTTCTCAGAGGGATGTAACTTGTCCAAGGTCAAACCAAGAATGGATGAGCCCATCTCAAAACCAAGCCTGTGACTCCAGAGATAGGATCTTGGTGCAGAACACGTGTTCATGAGAATATGCTAACAGAATGAGAGAGGTGTATGGAGAAGGGTCAGTTTTTCTTTGTTCTTTGTTTTAAGTCATTGAAATTTCTTCAAAAGGCAGGCTTAGCTTTATACCACTTTACCAATGCTTACATGAGCCCTAGTTTTGTCCTAATTTCTTTATTAATTTAATTTTTTATTAGTACATGTTTGCAGTATGTGATGGTTATATTTATCGTGGGGAGTTTGTACATGTACATAACACATCATAATTCTTTTTTTTTTTTGGTACAGGGTATCAAACTCAGGACTTTGCACTTGCCAGGCAGGTGCTGTGCCACTGAGCTATATCCCCAGTGACAATTCTTTTTTGTCCCCTTACCCTCCCTGTTCTCTCCAACTCATGTTTCCATTCCCATTTTTAAAAGTTCTATCCTTATTTTTTCTTCAATTTTTTAAATCCCTTTTCTCTTCCTTCCCTCCCCCATCCCTCTTTTGTTCCCTTTCCCATTTGAAAAAGATCTCCCTACTTCCTATCATCTATTTATTTAAAATTGTGCTCCTTATTTATATTTTAAGTTTCTCATTTAAGAGAAACAATTTGGTATTTAAATATCTGCATCTGATTTATTTCACTTAACATTATGGTCTCAAGGTACATCCATTAACCTAAAATGCCTCAAATTTATCCTTTTTTATGGCAGAGTAGACCTCCACTGTGTATAAATATTGCATTTTTTTATGCATTCATCTGTTGATGGGCAAATAGGTTGTTTCCAAGGTTTAGCTGTTATAAATTATGCTGCTATAAACATGGGTATACACATATCCCTGTAATGTGATGATTTTAACTCTTTCAGAAAGATTCCCAGGACAGTATAGTTGAGTTCAATGGAATTTTTAATTTTAGTTTTTTGAGGAATCTCCCTACTGATCTCTCTAGTGGCTGTACTAGTTTACATTCCCACCAATAATATAGAAAGATTCCCTTTCCCCTACCATCTCGCCACCATTTGTTATTACTTGATTTCTTAAGAATAGCCACTCTTTTTGAATAAGATGGTATCTCAGAATTGTTTTAATTTGCATTTCTCTAATGATCAGTGCTGTTGAACATTTTTTTCATGTATTTATTGGCCATCTGTACTTCTTTTGAGAAGTGCCCATTCATTTCATTTGCCCATTTTGTGATTGTTTTATTTTATGGGGGGGGGTCTAATTTTTTTTGAGTTCTTTATGTATTCTAGATGTTAGTTCTCTGAGGAGTAGCTGGTAAAACTTTTTCCCATTCTGTAGGTTGTCTCTTCACTCTGTTGGTTATTTTCTTTGCTGTGCAAAAGCTTTTTAATTTGATGTAATCCCATTTATTGATTCTTTGTATTATTTCTTGAGCCACAGGTGTTCTGTTCAGAAGTCCTCGCCTACACCTACATCTTCAAGAGTTTTACCTGTTTTATTTTCCAGAAGATTAAGTGATTCTGTTTCAACATTTAGATCTTTGATCTATTTTAATTTTAGTTGATTACAAGGTGAGATATATGAGTGTAGACTCAATCTTCTGCATGTGGATAACCAATTTTCCTAGCATCATTTATTAAAGAAGCTGTCTTTTCTTCAGTGTATATTTTTGGTTCTTGTGTTGAAGATCAAATAGTTGAATGTGTCTTGGGTTGTTTCTGTTTCCTCTAATATATTCTGTTCCATTGATCCATATTTCTGTTTTTATGTCAGTACCATGCTGTTTTTATCACTGTAGCTTTGTAATAAAACTTCAAATCTAGGATTGTAACACCTCCTTCTTTGCTATCGTTACCCAGAATTGCTTTTGCTATTCTGAGTCTCTTCTGATTCCATATGAATTTTTGGATTGTTTTCTGTAGATCTGTGAGAAATGATTTTGGTATTTTGATTGGGGTTGCATAAAATCTATATCTCAGTTTTGGAAGTATGGCCATTTTGACAATATTTGTTCTGCCTATCCAGGAACACAGGATGTCTTTCCATTTTCTGATGTCCTCTTCAATCTCATTTTATAGAGTGAGGTAATTTTCATTGTTGTGGTCTTTAACTTCCTTGGTTAGAGCAATTCCTAAGCATTTACTTTTTCTTGATGCTACTGTGAATGGTAACGTTTTCCTAAGCTCTTTCTCAGGAGTTCATTATTAGTGTATAAGAATGCTATTGAGTTTTGTGTGTTGATTTTTTATCCTGCTACATTGCCGAATTTGGTTATTAATTCTAGGAGTCTTTGGATGGAATTTTTGGGGTCTTCTAAGTGGAGGATCATGTCATCTACAAATAATGACACTTTGACTTCTTCCTTTCTTATGTGTATCCCTTTTATTCCTGTCCCTTGCCTGATTGCTCTGACTAATGTTTTGAGGACTATGTTAAACAGGAGTGGTGATAGTGGACATCCTTGTCTTGCTCCCGATTCTAGAGGGAAAGCATTCAGTTTTTCCCCATTTAATATGATGCTTGTCCTAATTCTTGAATGGAAGACTCTCTGGCTTTTTTACAGGGATGCAAAGGCCATTTGGCTCTGCCTTCGTTCTCATTCAATGTTCTCTCAACAGTACTTCATTAATTTCTACAGAAATTATTACTGTGATGGACTCCAGCTGATGTAGAGTCAGCTCCGATTCTGACAGTCATTTCACATCCCAGTGGCACAAAGCAGGAATAATGATGGCTGTCCTCGACCTTTCTCCTTGCCTGGATGACTGCATCAATTACAGAAAGAATAGAGATGTGTGACTCCCATCAGTTATAGTACAGTAGTACTGGACTGTGATTCACTACCTAGATAAGATATAAAAGCTTTAAGATATGTGCCAGATATTTACAGGTGTGTAAAATCTTAAGCTACATTTTACTTTTTAACTTAAACATTTAGAAGTCTGACAAATGCTACAGAATACTTGGAATTATCTTTTAGAGAAAATTCTTACAGTCAATATTTGATCTTTCTTTTGGTTATAAAATATTTTTGATATATATATATATATATATATATATTCATATATATATATTTATTAATAGTTAACCATAAACATTTTTATTGTGTATCAGGCCTAGGCTACCCGCCTGGAGTTGGCCATCTAGAACAGCATGCAATCAAGCAAAGCAGCAGATATGTAATGGTACAAATACTAGAGTGACCACTTGTCAAAATTATTCAGCTATTTATGAGTCTATATATGTAGTGCTGTTTTACCCACTAATGAGGGCAGAAATCATTTTTGGTTATCGTTTCCCTTAGAGTAACTGACTAATTTTGTAAACTCAATAAATTATTTGTAAATGAATGAATGAGTATGGTTTCAAATAAGAAAGACAGTGATGGGGAAGGACTCAGGCATAGTTTGCTCAGGCAAGATTACTATAAGGAATTATCATAGTCACAGAACCTGGTATGTTTTCTTCCTCGTGCGTTCAATGTTTATGTTCATTAGATTCCATTAGCCTTCGAATGTCTGTTATGTACATGCCACTGCAGTACGCTCCCCTACCTAGATTATCCAGTAAGGCTGTATTTGGTAATGTACTGACAGCGTAAGTCCATTTTCAATAAAGTGAGCATGAAATTTTTACATTTAAATCTTGAGAGAATAGTATTTTATTTCCATTTCAGAATATATTTGAACAGAGACTTTCTACTGGCACAAGAAACTCCACATAAACCAATTAACACTGGACACTCATAATGGCTCTTCTATTTGCTGGAAGTTCATTACACTTTAGCGCCTCATGTAGCACTTAAAATTGCCCTGAAGGTTATGATAGGAGCAATAATGATGATCACTAAAAATTGTCCTTTTGCCAAAGCTCATAATCACACAAATATATGTCATCCTTTAAACAAAAAATTGTGTTTGCTCCTGTCCTTATCTGAGTCATTCTTATACTTTCTAATTTTAGCGAATGACAAAATGTTCACACAGAGTTAGATAAGCTTCTTTTCATGAGGTTAAATGGCTTGTTATATGAATTTCAGGAAAGCAGGATTTAAAAATAAAAACAAGTAATGGAATCAAAGAAAGCTTTTGGCTTTAGCTTTAGTACCTTGGTTAAATAGGAATCTTGGGATCTGAAATCTTTAACAACAGGAATAAAACTCATTATTTAGTCATTTTCTACCTTTTAATATAAAACATATAGTATAGTTTTTGTGTGATCAAGTCGCATTATATAGTTGCTACCTTTCATTTAATGGATAAATTACATCCATGCATTGTGTTAATGTCTTCTGAAATTTTGTGGGAAATGCTATCATTACATTTTGTTTTTTAAAGGTCTTGAAAGCCTGGATTGGAAAGATAAGCTCTCTCATTCCCATTGTCTGTTACAAGTAATTGTGTGAACCAACCATTCAGAAAAAAAGAATGTGCGTGTTTCTGAGAGGCAATGTGAAAAGCGCTTCTTCCCTGCCTCATCTCTGGAATTAACTGTGAGAAGAAAAAAGGTTTAAATAAATAGCTAATGCATGATTTTACTTGACAGTTTACCAAACAAATTTTTAAAGTCTACAGAGGAAGTGAATTATGTAGGCTTAGACAACCATCCATGTAAGGCCATTTCCTGAATGTGTATATGTGAGGCTAAAGTAGGATAATAATTTATCAATCATATTCAGTTACTATTCTTGGTCTTTTTTTTAATTCTTTTTCTTAATTAGAAAAAAATTTTTTTAAAAATTAGAAAAATTAAGAAAATGTAGTAGTGAATCCTATAATGTATTTTCATCGAAGATAAGCACTTCTCACTCACTGTGGCCATAATATTTGCTGTTTGAGGTCCGGGACAGCAAAATTAGCGTGAGTTCTTTTTCCTTCTTCACAATTTCATGGACAGATTTGTTCTTACCACAGGTCTTAACAAACTCAGCATACAATTTTTCCTTTTCTTATTAAGCTGAGAATTTTCACTTAAAAGAAGCACTTTATGGCTTCTCTTTTGCATATTGTAATTACTGGCATTATTACTCTTGTACTTTGTGACCATCGGGTCAAATAAGTGTTACAAGCACTGCAATACCATGGCAGTTAATCTGATAACCAAGATAATTATGGAATGACTACCGGGAGGGTAGTTTAGACAGTGTGGATATGCTGGACACAGGAAGATTCACATCCCTAGCAGAGTGGGAAAGCATAAGCTTTCATCATGCTATTTAGAACATTGTGTGACTTAAAACCTATGAATTGCTTCTGTTGGAATTTTCCATTTAATATTTTTTAAACTGTGGTTGACTCAAGCAATGGAAAATTAAACCATGAACAATTTTTATATGCGCTATCTTACCATTATAAACTGAAATCTGATGAACTTAGTGTTTTCTAATTTTAAATCTCTTCGTATTTGCATAAGATAGCAAGAATCCAAAAGATACCTCATCAAGAAATCTGTAACAGTAATTAAGAGTTAATATCTGTGAGTTATTTTTATGTTATCTGAAGGTATTAAGCTGTATCGAATATATATACTGCAGAGAAATGGTCATATTTTATAACAATAAATACCTACAAGGTATTTTCTCTACTGTCTGATAGTATTCTTCTAAAACTAAAATAGCTAAATGGAATGAATGAGATAAAAGCATCAGCTTTAATGATACAAATCACCCATAGGAGAGTATTATTCTCATTTCAACCAAAAATAAGTCAGTTAAAAAGAAGACAAGTCCACTTAGCAATCATTCAGAACAGGGCCCCTGAGATAGCTCAGAGGCATAAGCGCCTGCCCGGCAAGCGCGAGGGCTCGAGTTCGACTCCCAGAACCCACATACGAAAAAAGGGCCGGTGATATCGCTCAGTGGCACGGGCGCCTGCTGGCGCGCGAGGTCCTGAGTTCGACCCCCGTTACCCACAAAAAAAAAAAAGAAATCATTCAGAACAATAGCACACTGATGAAACTGATTTATCAACACTGGCCTTTTTGACAGGACTCTTTTGGGTTTAGTCACAACTAAAGTAGCCAAAATAGAGTGGAAACGTAGTCTTAGGAAACTAGTAGCTCCGAGTGTGCCTGGTGCGAGGCCTGTGCTGTGCTCAGTGCTCTCAGCAGCGCTTCTTGTGTCACTTGTGCTATGTCTGGATTGTGAAGTCTATTTTCCTTTCTCTGGGGGGACAGCGAGAAAAAACGTGACCTCATGGGCAAAGAGAACCATTTTTTACGTGTGAGAGATCTTTCCCATGAATGAAGCTAATCCACACAGAAGACTTAGGACGAAGTATGTTAAGTGGTCAGTGTGACATTCATTCTCTTTTTGGGAAGCTGAGGGTCATCTAAATAAAAGAATACATATACACACACATATACATAATACATAATAATGTATATATTTGATGCATATAATATATAACATAATATTGTATATAATATATCATGTATAATACATAATTATAGGTAATAGATATTATATATGTATGTATTTGCTATTTAACTATTTCTAAGTATATGTTTCAGTAGCATCAATTATATTACTATTTCTGCACAGCAGATCTCTAGCAGTCTGTATCTTACAAAACCGGAACTCTATATCCATGGAACAGCAGCTCCCCATTTTCTCTTCTTTCTTGACCCCTGGCATTCCTCTCTGTGTTTTCTATTTCCATGCATTTGATTACATTAGGTACCACATATAAGTGGAATCATACAATAACTATCATTTGATGACTGGCTAATTTCACAAAATATGTTTCCAGGTTAATCCATGTGGTAGCAAGTGACATAATAGAAAAAGGAAAATAAATCTTAAAGTTTTTTGTTATTTATTTATTTATTTTTAATTTTTGCACTAATGTGTCTTAAACAAAGGCCTGATTCAAGCTAGGCAAGTGCTCTATCCAGCGCTTTCATAAGGTTATTTTCAGACAGTCTCCTTAAATTGGCCAGGTTGTCATTAAACTTGCCTCAGGCTCTCGAGTGGCTGAGATTACAAGTGTTAGCCACTGGCCCCTGGTTTTTTGTTATTTTAAAAGTGTATCTGTGAAGGATGTCGTGGCATGTGCCTGTAATTCCAGCTATTCAAGAGGCTTAGGCAGAAAGATCTGCAGCTTGAGGCCAGTCTGTCTCAAAATGAAAACAATAGTAATCTATTTTAGAAGGGGCTGGTGATGCCATGCCCCTGGGTTTGATCCTTAGTACTGCAGGAGGATATTTATAAGCACAACTGCCCTTAGGTAACTTAATTTTATAAAACAAAACATAAAGAATCTTGATAGTATTGGAAATAACTGGAAAATCACTGCTCATCAGCAAGACCATATTTGTGGGCTTTGGAGCACAAGTTTTCAGCATTCACTTTTAGTATATTGTAGGATGGTTTCCTTAAAAAAAGAAACAAGTTATAAAGTATTTTATTTTAATTTTATGTATTATAATTTTACAATTTCACCTTTTGAGAGAATTATTGATATACACTATAGTTGTAAAAAAAAAAACTCCAAAAGATTAATTGTACCTCTTCTCCAGTTTTTCCCAATGATAACATCTTGAATACCTTTCATAACCAGGGCATGGGTGTAATCCACTGATTTTATTGAGATTTTCCCAGTTTGGCTTCCGTGTGTGTGTGTGTGTGCATGCGCGTGTGCACACGTGTGCTCATGCTCGTGCATAAGCATATGAATGTTGTGGCTTGTGTCTAGAGGTCCAACCCAGAGCCTCATGTGCCCATAGGTGGAGGCTTTCAGAGGTGACCTGATCTAGGGTGTGTGAATGTGGATTAAGTGTGTGATGCTGGGATTAGGGGTGTGTAGTGTGGGATTAGTCGGTTAATTGGTTTATAACAGTTCTGGATGTGGGTAATGTAAAGCCCCACCCTGGGCATGGGTGCCATCACCCAAAAGGTTTGGTGCCTGGATGGGATAAAGGGAAAGGGGGGCTTGATGCTGCTACTTGCTGCTTGCTGGGATTTTTTTTGCCTGCCCAGCCCTGAACTATTTCTCCTCCGTGATGCCCCTCTGCCAAGCCACCCTGCCTTGGAGCCAGCTGATTGTGGACTGAAACTTCTACAAACTGAGCTACAATAAACCTTTCCTCCTTTAACTAGTGTGTATCAGGTATTTTGTCTCAGCAATGAGAAAAGTAATTAAGACAATATGTATTTATCATGATACAATCTTACCATATATTGTAGAGTAAAATTTAAGAGGACACTTGGTGAATTAAATGCATTTATTTCAAAGGTTCTATATTTTCTATAAATTTTAGTGGAAAAATAGTGCTCTTAATTTATGTAAAAAAGTCCATACATGATAAAGGACATTTATTCTAATACTAAATCACTACTTTCAACTATTTATTCAAGCTCTGTACTTCAACATTTTTCATTCACTCTATAGAGTGAAATATATTTATTTGTATTTTTGTTGGGTTTTTAGTTTTGTTTTTTAGAACGTATTAGTAATACAGAATAATGAGAGAATGGGAATGTAAGAGTGGACCCATGTGTCTCAACCTGATGCTAGAGGAAATACTTTCACTTTTTCCCTATTCAGTAAAATGTTGGATTTTTTTTTGTCATATATGGTGTTTACCATTTGGAGGGAATATACTTCTATATGTATTTTCTTCAGGGTTTTTACTGTGAAGGGTTGTTAGATTTTGTTAAAGGTTTTTTCTGGCTCTATTCAGATGATGTGATTTTTATCATTGACTCTATTTATATATTTATAGATTTATGTATGGTGAACCATCCTTGTATCCTTGGGATTTATCCAATTTGGTCATGGGATATGATCTTTTTAGTATGTTGTTTAATTCTCTTTGAAAGAATCTCTACATTCACTAAGGATATTGGTCTATAGTTTTAGTTTTTGTTGAGTCTTCATCTGGTTTTGGTGTCAGGATAATGCTGACTTTGTAGAATGAATTTGGAAGCATTCTCTCTCTTTCTATTTTATAGAAAAATTTAAGGAGCATAGGTGTTTGTTCCTCTAAAGGTATGGTAAAATTGAACAGTAAATCTATGGGTCCTGGACTTTTTTTAGTTGAGAGAACTTTTGTTATTATTTCAATCTCATAAATTGTTATGGTCTGTTTAAATTTTTATGTTGTCTTAGTTCAATTTTGTTAGGTATTATGTACCTAGAAATTTGTCCATTTCTTCTAGATTCTCCAGTTAATGGAAACATAAATTTTCCAAATAGTTTATAATATTCCATGAATTTCAGTGGTATCTGTTTTAGTTTCAACCTTTTCATCTCTAATTTTATTAATTGGGGTCTTCTCTCTTCAGTAAGTTTGGCGCCAAGGGTTTTTAATCTTGTTTATCTTTACAAAGACCCAACTCTTTGGTTTGTTGTTCTTTTGGTCACAATCCCATTAGCTTCATCTCTGGTCTTTATTATTTCTTTACTTCTACTGGTTTGGGGTTTAGTTTTTCTTGTTTCTTAGCACCTTGAGGTACATTATTATTTATTTATCTGGATTTGCTGTGTTTTTTTTAGTGTAGGTATTCATAGCTATAAACTTTCCTCTTAGAACTACTTTCATTGCATCCCACAAATTCTGACCTGTTATGTTTCCATTATCATTTGTTATCACTTTCATTGTCCTAAATTCCATTATAGGAATTTGAAAATTTTTCTCCCCAGAATTCTTCAATGACTAATTAGCTATTTAGAAGTGTATTATTCAATTTCCATGTGTTTGTGTAGTTTCTATGGGTTATTTGGCTGTTAATTTCTAGTTTGAGTCCATTGAGACTTGAGAGGATGCATGAATGAGATTGTTTCAATATTTTTATTTATTAAGACTTGCTTTATGATCTAAAATATGGTCTAGTTTAGAGAAAGATCCATGGCTACAGAAAAGAATATATATTCTGCTGTTGGATGGAGCACTCTGTAGATTTCTCTTAATTCAATTTGATCTATAGTATAGTTCAAATCTGATATTTCTGTAGATTTTATGCCTTGTTGATATATCAATTTGTTAAAGTGGGGTATTGAAGTCACTCATTATGACTGTACTGGGATCTATCTGTTCTTTTGCATCAAGTAGTATTTTGTTCTATGAAATTTAGTGCAACAACATTCAATGCATATTATGTTCACAATCATTGTCTCTTCTTGAATTGTTGCCTTTACCAATATGTAGTGACATATTTTGTCTCTTCTTACCACTTTTAGTTTAAAGTCAGCTTTGTCAGATATAAGTATAACTACTCCTGCTTGTTTTCAGATTCCAAATACTTGAGTATCATTTTTCATTCCTTTCATTTTCCATATGCATAAGTCTTTGCAGGTGTGGTATGTTTCTTGCAGGCAACATATAGTTGTGTCTTGTTGATCCATTCTATCAGTCTGTGTCTTTTAATTGTTTAATTAAGACCATTTAATTTTTTTTATTAAAAGGTATGTACTAGTTCCTATCATTTTGTTGCTTTTTTCTGTTGAATCATTTCTGATTCTCGTTTGTTCATCTACTTTTTCAAGAGATTTGTTATTTCCCTTGTTCTCTTGGTTCTGGTATCACCTTCCTCTGTTTTAAGGATTATTTTAATATTTTGTGAAATGCTGCTTAGTGGCCATGGATTTCTTTATGCTTATCTTCAAAGGTCTTTATATGTCCTTCAATGTTGAAGGATAGCCTCGCAGGGTATTATAATCTAGGTTGGCAATTTTCTTTCAGGGTGAAATATATCATTCCAACCCTACCTGGCCTTTAGAGTTTTGTTGAAAAATTTGCTGTTATTCTGATGAGTTTGTCATTATAATTGATGTGATGTTTCTTTCTGACAGACTTTAATATTTTTGTTGTTGTTGTTCTGAAATTAGGCAATTTGACCATGATATAACATGAAGATGTTCTTTTCTGATCATATATATTTGGGTTTCTAAATGCCTTCAGTATTTGGATACACATTTTATTCCCCAGATTTGTGAGCTTTTTTACTAGTTTATGTGAAAATTTTAATCATAGTGTATGGTTTTTCTCTGGCATTAGCCTTTATTTCTTTGTCCTTGTCAAGGCCAATGATTATTAAATTTGGTCTTTTACAGTTGTGCAAGAACTATGGAATATTCTTCTATTCATTGGTTCTTATTTTCTTTTTTATTATTGTCTGAATGTTCTAGTATATCCACCTTGTCTTCAAGTCCTGATCCCCTTTCTTACGATTAATCAAGCCCACTATTGAGACTTTCTATTGAATTTTTTATTTGCCTAGTTAATGTTTTCATTTCCAAAATTTCTTGCTAGTTCTTTTTTAGAATCTCTATTTCTTTACTGTAATGCATTGTCATATCTTATGTTTTTTATTTAATTCATTCAGCTATTTATTTATGTCTTTTATGATTTCACTGATTATTTTAACTGTAAGTTTTAAAAAAAATTTTTTTTCTGGAATTTCATTTATTTCAATATCTGTGTGATCAGCATTGGGAGAGTTATGAATTTTGGGAAGTATCTTATTGCTTTGTTTTCTCATGATTCTGGTGTATATGTGTTGAACATTGCAGATCAGTTGGGATAGATATCTCTACCACCATTGTGTGAAGGTCATTTTAGTATAGGCTTTCTGTTTGTGATGTGCCCTAGACTATGGGTATGTCTAAGTGTGAAAGTCCTCACTCAACCTATTCAATATCTTAGGTTCAATCTCTAAAGTTGTCTTGTGAGGGGATTATAATGACCAGTAATATTATTATCTAAAAAACAAACCATACATCAACATAAAATTTGAAATTTATTTAAAAAGTTCTGAACTATTTTCCTAATATTGGAAAAGAAAGAGAGAGTAATAATGTAGGATAGGCTAGGGAAAAATAGACATGAATGATAATATTGTTATACAAGAAAAAATAGGAAAAATACGGAGGAGACATATGATAGTAGAAAGAAGGAAAGAAAAAAAAAGAAAAGAAGGGAAAGGAATATAAACAGAAAGTAAGGGAAGAGATAGGGATATTGAATTCAATAAATGAACCAATGGAAAAACAAGCTAGAAAATGCTATGAAACAATGCTTGATTTGGGAAAACATTATAAAACAATGTAGAACACCACAGAAACAAAAGCAGCACATCTTCACACTGACAAAACATGCAGCATACACAATCATACACACACACACACACACACATACACAGAGCAAGCATTTCTCCTTGTGGGTGCATTTGTGACAGAGACAATGACTTCCTCTGGGCTTTTGTTACTGGATTCCACCTCAGGAAAGGAGGCTTGAGTAGGAGATACCGTTCAGGGCAGTCTCAAGGAGCTCTGCCTTTCCATGGTTATAGATGAAAGCTAAGGCAAGGCTGTCAATTGTTAAAGTGAATCATACTCAAAATTTTCTGCACTTAGAAGTAAGGGCACAGGAAGAATGTGGGTTTTCCGTCGAGCCTCTCATTCAGAGAGTCTGTGACAGGTCTGGATTGTGGGCTCGAGTTCTAGAGATCACTGGACTGCGGTTTTGGAAGCAAGGCTGGCCATTGTCTGTGCTGCTGCATTTACTTTAACTGCTTCTGAGCAGTGAAGAGGTAGCTGAACACACAGTCTGTTCTGAGAAGTCTTCTCTGGGACGAAGAGCCGCACACAGCCAGCTTTTGCCGGTCCTTACAGAAGCACTACAGACTCCCATCCCTACCCCCTGCAAAACCTCACATGGACCAACTCCTTACCTGTCACAACATTCAAACTGCCATTCTTTTTTTTTTTTTCCCCCTCCACCTTGCCGAATGCACCAGCTGATGCTAGATTTCACACTGTCCAGCTACTGTGCCTATCCTCTCCCACCCTGGAGTCTGGACTCCTGAAAGCCAGCCCCTCAGACATTTGCCTCCATCCCATGACATTGGTTTCTATGCCATAGTTACCATTTTCCTGGGTCCCAGCTGACTTTTAGGAAGGGTGCACAGTGCCTCTCTGGAAAGAAGTGGCTGTTGTGTAGTGAAGATGTGAAATATGTGAGGGTCTCTGTTCTCCCATCCGGCCTACCAAGGAAATGAGATATGCTGAAGCCTCCCTGTCGCGGTACCCTCTAAACCCACCTCCCACGTGGTCCACTGAGGCAAAGGCAAAGGCAAAGGGGCCTTCTAAGATGGCTTCTTGCCCCAGTACTCTCTAAGTCTGCAGCAAAATGCTAGGAATTATCACTTGCGTCCCTGGTCATATGGTACCAGATTGAAATGCTTCTTTACACAAAAAATTAAATTTTTTTTCTTCTTAGTAGCAAAAAATTAATGCAATTTTTCTCCCTAGTGGAAAAACACCCAAAATATTTAACAAGCTAGCTTTCCCAGTAATAGCATTGCCTCTTATTTCCCCTTTATTTCAACATAGACCTAATGAAGGCAAGTCAGTTTCTTAGTTTTCAGTTGGTAATAAAATGATGGCATAATGAACATATTTTATCCTTTTCTAGGGAAAAATTTGATCAGGGCTGCTTTCCTTTACTTATTTATTCAGTACTTATATTAATAGTCATTGTAAAAACAAATCATAACTACAAAACAGCTACTTATCCATGTGTCACATGATTATGAAGTTTTAGTGCTGGGGTTCCTCCCTCGTAGTCTGGCTTCAGAATCTGAGCACTTCATGTCTCGCCTTCTGAACTATAGTGAGACACACAAATAGAGAAGATGGGTTTTTTTCCTTCAGGATATTTATAATCTCATAGAAGAGAAATAACAAATGTCTGTAGTATAAGACAGTAGGAATTCGTAGCTATTCAGACATACAGCTGGAGGAATTCCGAGTTCTTTAGAAAGGATTTTTTATACAGGATTTTGTATATGTGGTTGGGAAAGGTGGCAACATTTGTGCTGTAATTCAGAGTTTACAGTATGTTGGCAAGATGGAAAAAAGTGTAAACAGGAGGCTTGGCTGGGGAAGGGGGTGCCCGATGCAGCACTGAGAAAGAAGGTATGCTGGCTGCTTAGAATGAGAACAGGCAAAGGAAACCACTCCTACATAACATTACAGGCCCTTCCTGAATGTAAAGGGAAGTTTCTAACAAAATGTAGGTCTTGGATATTGATAATCCTTACCAAATTTATTTGTATGAAGACCAATTTATTGGTTTAAACTCAAATCAGACATATCTGTATAGTGGTTAAAATTCTAGAAATGCTTTAAGAGTTAAAACAAAGATATCCCTGTCTTCTCCCTAAGCTCCTTATTTCTATATTAAAATTTTATGTCACTTTTAACTTATGAGAACTCATTCTTGTTTTAGAACATCTCATTCTTACTTATGTGTTATAATCCCCCTTTTGTCTTCCTTTAGAAATTTTATGGTTTTATTTATGACTTTTTCTATTCACTGTGTTATGTAGTTAGGCCATTTCATATTTATATTTGCTTATTTTGATCTTGCTTGTTTATGTTGAAGGTACTTCCTCAAGTACTTAAAGCTTTGTATGAATGGGTCCAGATTGTTAACTTTTGCAGGGAAATTCTTAGGAAAGAGCCAATTTTCCTGAGAACATCAAATAGCTCTCTCTGTAGTTCTAGGATGAAGTAAATAAGGTAGCATCCTACAAGTGCAGAGCTGGGATGAAAATGTTAAATTTTGATATTTCCCCAATTTTGATTTTTAAAGTATTGAATGAAAATTATTATCATACCCCTAAGAAACTTGCTGTGTTTATTCTTCTTTACCTTTCTTTTTAAGTCATTTTTATTGACTATTTAGCTCACTTTTATTGCTTTTCCAACCACACATGTATATTTTTCCCTCTTCTTCCTCATATGGGGCATATAATAATTTTAGTTGGACCTATATTCATTGTTCACCAACTGCTTCTCTAGTGTCATAAGATTTTCTATCAATTATATTTCCTGAATAATCACCTCCTTAAGCCTTTCGACCTATTTCGATATACGGACTGATCGCCTTTATTTGTGTGGTACTTTTGTCTTTCTTAGTTTTTCTCTCATTTTGGCGAAAAAATTTATGTTAACATTTTCTAAGAAATATGCTGGACAGGTAATTCTTTGTGGTAATAGCATGACCTTATTTCCTTCTATTATTTTATTGATATCTTGGTTAGACACAGAATTCTAGGTAAGAAACCATTTTCCATCGTATTATCCCATTGCTGTCTCATTTTTCTTTGAGAACTCTAAAGCTCTTCTCACTTGCCAGCTAGGAAGCTTCCAATTTGTTCTCCATTTCAAGATTCTAAAGTGTCGCACTAGTGTATTTCCTATGAGTCTAATTTCATCTATTATGCCTTTGAATAAATAATCTCTCTGAATTTGGAAACTCCGCCCCTTCATGTGTTGCATTTTGGGGAAAGGTTTTCAAATTTTTTTGTTGGTAATTTTTCTTCTCTGTTTCTCTGTCCACTCTTTTTGCAAATCTTATTTGGAGTTGGATCTCCTGGGCTGATCCTATAATTCTTTAAACTTTTCTTAACTGTTTTTTAGTTTTTTGTCTTTCTGCTTAACTAAGAGATTTTATCAGTTTTATTTTCTAGCTCCTCCTGAATTTTAAAATTCTACTATTATATTTTAATTTTGAAGGGCTTCATGTTGTTTAACTTCAGGTACAGTTTTCTATACTCTGCCAAATGTTCTGTCACTTATCTATCAATCAACAGCAGTAAATATAGTATTCTCTACTTTTTTATTCCTTATTTTTCTTTGTTTAAAGAAATAGTAAATGTTCAAATACTGTTAAAATGCCACTTTTACTCAGTTGATTTCAACATTTTGTCTTCTTTCCAAAAGATTTTGTTTGTTTTTGAACAATTTGTATCAATTTCATCCCGATACACAGTAAATATGTCTAATGCAGATACCATACTTTTTACTCCAAGAGCATTTTCTTGAGTTGTATCTTAACTGCCTCCTGTTTTATTTTTTCAATCACTCTATCCTACCTCCTAGGATTATAATTTCTCTCTAATCTATGGTAACTCTATTTCTATTTTACTTTTCTTGGCATTATGAACTTCTATCCTTTATCCTTTACTGATAGCTTTACGTGACACATAGTTTTTTCCTCCTGATTTTATTTTCATATCTGTGATAGTTTATTTTTTAATTCTTTTTATGTATAAAGTCTCTTGACTGACATTTTGTCTTCTCATCACATCCCTAATATCTTATGTTTCTTATTTGTACTTTTTTTAAGATAGTGGTAAATTCTATCTATATTTTTAAAAACAATTACTTGCTGTTTTCTCAGCTTCCTGGCTTATTTTTGTTTATTTGTTTGTTTTTTGTTTGTTTTTGGGTGTTAGTTTTTCATCTAATTAGTTTTCCTTATTGAGATGTTGTGTCTGCTATACTTTTTTTCTTTTTTTAGGAAAATGACTCAACTGAGAAAAAAAATACTTTTTCCTGGATAAATCATTCACCATAGATTTATTTTGGTGGGGGTGTTTGTCACACTCCCTATAGTTCGTTACAGTCACAGTTTACTTAGTTCCACAAAGGAAAAGCATTGACTTCTTTCTACTGCCTCAGAATAAAACTGCTTCATTGCTGGTGGTGATGGTGGGGGGTTATGGCTTAAGTGCTCAATTCTTTCTGTAGCTGTGTCTCTTCTACTTTTCTAAAACAAGTGTTGATGTCAGCAGCTGACATCAGCCTGGCTCACCTGAGTTCCTGATCCAGTAATATACATAGAATAGATTTTCTGCCCCACATTTTCATATGCTGTATTTTCCTTTTGCTTTGTGAAACTGGAGCTGTAAAAGCTTTAGCCATTGGCTTTGCTCTGCTTGGCCTTTTGTCCCTACTTTCTTGCAGATGATCCTGCTCAGCTTCGACATTTTTTGGAAATCCTATCCTTATGTTGGTGACTAATATTATTCCAATCTCTGAGATTTTTAAAGCTGTAGTTGGCTAGATTTTATTTTTAACACTCATTGTTTTAAAATAACTGTATTGAGGTATAATTTACATTACACAAAATTCTTTCCTGTAAATGTACAGGTTAGTGGTATCCAGTAAATTTATACAATTGTGCAATCATTTTGACAATCTAATTTTACAAAGTTCCTATTGTTCCAAAAGTTATCTTGGGCCTGTTTGCAGTCAATTCATTACTGGTTTTTTTTGTTTGTTTTGTTTTTTCACTTTGTCATTTATATAGCTAAGATTATTCCATAATTTTCCTATGCTATATTTTCATTAGTAATTAGTATAAGGGGATAAAGAAGTCTTACTGTGGTAAAAGAGGAATAATAATTTAATGCACAAATCCTTCTTAGTACTTATTCTTCCTCTGCCTGATTTTTCATATGACCTCTCATATAAATTTTCTTCTCAGAGCATGAGACTCTGGGTGATATACTTAAAACACTGGGATTAACTGTCATGCAGTGATATTGATTATGATTTTGGTATTGTGAAGTGATTTGCCTTTTCAGAATAAGGCTTTGGAAGTACCATGAAATCAACCGATAATCTTTAAAGGAGAAGAAACTAACTTAAATTAGAAATTCTCAATCATTTTCAATAAGCAACTATAATTTTTAAAATTTTACATTTTTTCTTAAAACAATTTGCTACATGAAAAATATATTGTGATAAGTAGCAACACTGACAATCACAAGAACGAGTTTTAATTGTAACCTTATTGTTCCTGATGAAGTTAACTCCCATAAACCTTGTTTTCTTGAAATCCTCACAAAAAGTTGTCTCTCTTATGATAATTAAATACCTCAGTGGAATGCTGGATATGTTGAAGTGCTGAGAGTATCCAGTACAGTTTACAATTGTTCTCAAACATTCCCAGAAATAAAGATGAAGCAAATTAACTAAAGGTTGTAACTTGCATTTTCTAAAGACTCCTAGCTAAGAAGAAACATGTCAGAGAAGGTTGGCATATCCTTCAGCTGTTATTCACACAGAGTCGTCATTTAATGAGTGCTTTCTAAGTGACAGACACAATGCCAAGCACTTTATATTCTTTCATTTAATAGCATTTTAATAACACCAACTTTATACATATGGAGGCTGAGATTTAAACAGGTTGGCTAGAAAATTACTTAGCAATGAAGGAGCCGGTATTAAAATTCACACATGGCTGACTCCACAGACAAACTCTTAACCATTCTTCTATCTAACCTGTATGGGTTGGTCTTCCCTTATATAAAGATAGAAAATTTGAATGTGCTCCGTGCTTCTCAGTGGAATAGTCTCATCAGTATTCTACTACTTGGAGTAGGTATAAATGTGCTACTTTTAAGGATTTTCCACACTACTGCTTTTCTTCTGCTTATTGTATTTCTGCAAAAAAATCATTTGAAAATATACATCAGACAAATACATTTCCATATTAAGATATTATTTGTTCTATACCAAAGAGTCACCTTTGTCAAATTGGGTAGAATTACTCAATTCGATATCACTGACGGAGCTGGTAAGTCTGTATTTTAACAGCTCAACTCTGAGAATTGTTTCCAATTTGGCACATTCTCTCATCTTAGGAATGAAAGCATGCTTTAAGAAAGAATTGCTTCAAATAACTAATACCTTTTGCAGATATTATAATTAGTGTTCAATATGTAATCAGATTTCATTTATCTTCTTACATAGAAAAAATCCATGAAAAATTATAGAATTCAAAATACTAAAGTGATTTCAATTAAAAATAAATAGAGATAGATAAGTCCACTACAAGTTATCAGTTTAATTTGATGTAACTTGACCAAAATTTCATATAAAATTTAGCCTGTGGTTTTAGAAAAAATACTGGATGTCACTAAACTGCTGCATCCTACATCAACTCCTAAATACTTCTCAAAAAATAACTCTTCTTATTTTCTTCAAAATCAAATGATGTAAACATACAAATTTATCTGAGCATGGAATAGAAACCAAGAGAAATACAAGGGATAAAGAATCTGCCATGGTGTTATAATCCACTGCTTTTCAGCTCACCTTAGAAAGCTCTGATGTAGTCTCTCTCTCTCTCCTTTTTTTTCTCTCTCTCTCTCCCTCCTTCCCTGCCTCCCTCCACCCTCATATCCACACACATTTCTGTATACACATATCATAAAGCATATTAAACATATTTAATTCCACGTGGTTGTATATGCATACTTTTAGATAGTCTTCTATTAATTGGTGTACTAGAGTATAACAAATAAACATATCTCAAGTAATAGTTCAGTGAATGTTCATAAACTAAACGTATACATATCATCATCTAATAGGACATTAGCCAGCACACTACAAGTTTCCCACTTAATGATTTTTTATCACTATTTTAACAGTGTAGTTAGCTTTACTTGTTTCTGAATTTCACATAAATAGAATTCTCCGAAATGCACTCTTTTTTTAAATGGCTTCTTTCGTGTGTGTGTGTGTGTGTGTGTGTGTGTGTGTGTGTGGTGATGAGCCCAGGACCTCCTGCATGTTCCATACCACTGAACTACACTCCTACCCCCTGTTTACTTTTTTGTGAGTCATAGTACTTCATTTATCTTTCGTTGTTCTATTTTTTTCATTATCTGAATATATTACATGTATTTATCTATTATAGATAAATGGATTTGGGATTTTTAAATTTGGGGGCATGAGGAGTAATGTGGCAACATTTTTCAGCGGCACATTTGTGTGTAGTTTTATCAACTATATCTAAGATTAGAATTACTGAGCCTTAGGGAATGTGTGTGTCTGTTTTAGTCAATACAGTTTTCCCCATGTGCTGGTAGAGCCACGTTATATTCTTATCAGCAGCGTATCAGTTTCAGTCCTCCCTTTCCTTGACAGTGCTTGCTATTTTTAACCTGTGTAGTGTCAGTCATTTTTGTGGAACCATAATGTTAGCACACCAGATTTTAAGTTGTGTTACACTGATGATGAATGAGGGAGAGAGTGTCTTTATATTTGTTGAGTATTTACAGCAGGTAATTGGTTTTATTCCTCAAGGTAAACCCTCTACTTTGAAGAATCCATGGTATATGAATTCTGCCTCTTTTTCTTTTCAACGATCTGTAATTGAATGTAAAAATACCCAATTCTTGTCTTTTATATTGTGGAGTAGCAACAGAATGAGTAGGGAAGCAAAGATTATTTAAAAATATATACCTAGAATTTAGTTTGCAGTATCTGATTACATGAACTTGACATTTATGATGTCACTCATACTGGGAAACTGAAAAGGTTGATCTCATAGAAGTAGATAGCAAAGTGGAGGAGGAGTGTTGGTCAAATGATAAAAATATTATTTAGATAGGAGGAACAAATACAAAAGACCTATGGTGCAACATAATGATTATAGCTAATAATAATGCATTATATTCTTTAAACATGTTGCATGTATGTTAAGTATTCTCATCCCTAAAATGGTAACTATGTGAGGTAATTAATACATTAAATAGCTAGCTTTACTAATTCCATTATGCTCATATACTTCAAAATATATTGTACATAATAAATACAATATTATTTGTCAATTTTAAAAAGGTAAAACTTTTACTTTCTTTTAAATACAAATTTCACAAACTATTTTATTCTGTAATAAAATGAATATGAATAAATTCTATTAACTATTTAAATTTAAATCTTTGGGTTGATTGCTGATTATTTTAAAATTAGTCTAACATCACGATTTGCTTTTACTTTCAGATGCAACAGCTGTTTCATGAAAATTATGAACACAATCGGAAGGGTTACATCCAAGACCTTCACAATAGCAAAATCCATGCAGCCATAACACTGCATCCTAACAAAAGGCCTGCATACCAATACAGACTGCATAATTACATGCTCAGCCGCAAAATTTCTGAACTTCGCTACCGCACCATCCAGCTCCACAGAGAGAGTGCTCTGATGAGCAAACTCAGTAACAGTGAGGTGAGCAAAGAGGACCAGCAGCTTGGCGTGATGCCGTCTTTCAACCACTTCCAGCCCCGGGAGAGGAATGAAGTGATAGAGTGGGAGTTCCTGACGGGAAAGCTCCTCTATTCAGCTGCTGAGAACCAGCCTCCTCGACAGAGCATCAGCAGCGTTCTAAGGACGGCACTGGATGACACTGTCCTACAGGTGATGGAGATGATCAATGAGAATGCCAAGAGTAGAGGAAGGCTCATTGACTTCAAAGAAATTCAGTACGGCTATCGCAGGGTCGATCCCCTGTATGGGGTGGAGTACATTTTGGATTTACTACTCCTATATAAGAGGCACAAAGGAAGGAAACTGACTGTGCCAGTGAGACGCCATGCCTATCTTCAGCAGTTGTTCAGCAAGCCTTTCTTCAGAGAAATGGAAGAGCTTGATGTCAATAGCCTTGTGGAGAGTATTAACAGTGACACTCAGTCATTGTCCTTTATATCTAATTCTCTAAAGATACTATCTTCTCTTCAAGGATCCAGAGAAATGGCAGGACATCATGAAAAGAAAATACATATTCTTGTCCCCCTCATTGGAAGGTATGACATTTTCCTGAGATTCATGGAGAGCTTTGAAAACACATGTCTTATCCCAAAGCAGAATATAAAGTTGGTCATCATTCTTTTCAGCCAGGATTCTGGCCACGATTCCAACAAGCACATTGAGCTGATAAAAGAATATCAAAACAAGTACCCTGCTGCAGAAATGACCCTGATTCCTATGAAGGGTGAGTTTTCCAGAGGCCTTGGTCTTGAAATGGCTTCTTCCCAGTTTGACAATGACACTTTGCTGCTATTTTGTGATGTTGACTTGATCTTCAGAGGAGATTTTCTCCAACGATGTAGAGACAATACAATTCAGGGACAACAAGTGTACTATCCCATCATCTTTAGCCAGTATGACCCAAAGGTAACCAATGGGGGAAATCCTCCCACTGATGACGACTTTGTGTTCTCAAAGAAGACTGGATTTTGGAGAGACTATGGCTATGGAATCACTTGTATTTATAAAAGTGATCTTCTGGGCGCAGGTGGATTTGATACCTCAATACAAGGCTGGGGACTGGAAGATGTAGATCTCTACAATAAAGTTATTCAATCTGGCTTAAGGCCTTTCAGAAGTCAAGAAGTAGGAGTGGTGCATATTTTCCATCCAGTTCATTGTGATCCTAACTTGGACCCTAAGCAGTACAAAATGTGCTTAGGATCTAAAGCAAGTACTTTTGCCTCAACCATGCAACTGGCTGAACTCTGGTTAGAAAAACATTTGGGTGTCAGGTACAATCAAACTCTCTCCTGACACTCCAGGCAGCAAACATTGCCTTTTTAAAGGGGAGTTTACCTCATTGTTTATTGTTATTTTTATTTTATTATTGTTATTGTTATTATTATTGTTATTATTATTGTTATAATTTTATTTTGTTGTCGCGGTCTTAAACTACTCTTGGTTGTCTTCCAAAGGGTGTTTTTTGACCTCAAGAAAGAAGAGTCTGCCGTTCACTGATATTTCAGAGTTCTACTGAAGTCAATATGTGTATTACATTTATATATCTTTATTTGAGGTTGAGTTAAATCATGGCAATCAAATGACTTCTGAAGCTCATTCATCACAAGAGACAGCTTAGAAGAATGTTCTCTTAGGGCTTAAAGATGCAATATCGACTCTTATTTTGTTTGTCAAATTCAATGTGATACAAATATTTACTGGTGAAAGGTACCACAAAAGTGCTTTACGCTTCCTATGGGGAAGGGACTCTGTAAAATAAACTTGAGTTTTGTAATTTATACAAGGACTTAAATATATAGACAATAATTTTCTTCATCTTTAGAATTTTTAAAGTAAATGAACACCTATGATTGTATGTTTATTTTTTAAAAATAGTTTTAAAAATTGAGGAGTTTTGTTCCACAAGCAACCGGTACTGGCTACCCTGGTCTTATGACATGATGAACTCCTCGTAAGTGCTATAAATGCGAATGAACTTTATTTTCTCAAGGAAATATGATTTAATTAAATATTCATGTACATTTTAGAAGCTATATGAAACAATGTCCTTCATTTGCTGGCAAGAAGATAAAATATGACAGAACCTGTTTATTTATAATAAAACACAGGTATAGCAGTATTCTTTTTCAAAAGCACTGAAAAATTTCGTCGTTTTCTTTTTGTTGTTTTTGATGTATTTATGGCCAACCATAAAATATGCTTGTTGCACAGGCTGAAAATGTTAAGAAGGGATTATGAGTATGTTCTTTGTATTTCTTCACTTTGGAGCCTCGCCTTCATAAGGAGCTAACACGAGCAGTTTCTTTATTCAATGTTCTGAAAACTGAAAGTAACTTTTGCTTGGTCCGCACAGCATGGGGATCCAGAAGATCCGAGAGTAGTCCAGAAACTATCTTTAATTTAGTTGGAGTTATGTGAAAGGCATAACAATTACTAGGGAAATTACAAACATAACATTAATTTTACATTATAAAAAATAGTAATACTTCATCTAATTTCCCACATCCTTCTGTCTTTGAACAAAGTCAGTGGTGTCGTTTGTAGAAAAGCATCATCATGTTCAAGAAATGCAATAAAAAAATGAATATCCATACAAGAAGAATTCACAAAGACATAATTTTAAAATTTCAATTGTAAAAAGGTAACATACTTACATGTTTTGAAAGTCAAACAAAATTGTAAAATTTCAATATTTACCAGCCTCTCTTTCTATCTACACATGTTCCCATGATCACACTTAACCATGGTTTAAGGTTTATGTATATTTATGTATAAGTCCTTCCAGCATTTCTAAGCACGAAAAACACATATTTTATTCTTTATAGTTTTTACACAGCATGTGTGCTTTTATTTTCTTTTTTCACCTTATAAGAAAATACTTGGCAGCAAAGTTAATTTGACGGTGATTGTCGTAAGTTGTTGCCATGTTTTAGAACAGACACAAGGGCACATAGCATTTGTCTTAGAAGTGGGTTCCTTACATGTAGCAACCTCTTTCAGTGAAGATATTTTTGGGGTTTCAAAACGTAGCATTGTTTAATATTGGGAAAAACATGACAGTAGTCTCCTTGGGCATAACATATAACCTTAATAATGTCAAGTTCATTAGAAAGAAATTAGTGACGATTTTAGTTTTTAAAATGCTATCTCGACAGGACTGACATTGTAGAATTGATCTCTGATCTAATACTGTCTGAAGCCTTCACAACCTTTTCTTTAATAGCTTGTTTTCCTGCATTACATGATTTAGCTGTTTCGTGGGGTTCATTTTTATAAATAGTTAAGTATAATAACATTCAGTAGTGATACTCATTTGGAAAGATCTATTACCAAACAATTGTTATTAATAATTTGTTAATGAAGAAAAGAAATTAGAATCTGCTCTTTAAACAAATGAAATGCAAGAATTTTATGGAAGAATAAATGTAAAGGACCATTTAAAAACATTCCAAATCCTAGAGAGTTTGAGGCAACTCTTGAAGGATGTCTTTTTCGGTTATACTTATAGAACTATACAAAGGAAACAATTATACAATATCCACACTATACAGAATAATTAATATAGGTACATTTAAAAATCAGTTGTATAATTTTACATTAAAGTTTCCTATAATTTTTTATTCAGGCAATGCAATATCTCTGACTGAAAATATAAGGGGTGATGTTACAAAACCAAGTGTTTTTCTGTGTAGTATGTATAAGATAAATATCTTTAAGGTTGAATGGCAGCACCTCGTGAATGTAACCAAAAGCGCAACATATCCATAGTAAGCTATGCACCCCGTCTTACCTTCTTAGTTATGGACATTCCGTTAAATGTTCCCCAATCACAATTCCATCCACTTTCAACATCATCTTACTGATCATCTATTATTCACTCAACATCACATTATGTGTTTTACTTGAATTTTCTTTTTAAATTTAATCCTCCCAACAACTCTCAGAATATTGATATTATTTTATACATTCAACAGAGAGGGAAACCAAGGCCTTCAATGTTTAAGTGTCTTGTTCACAGTTCACACAGTCGGCACACTATGCACTGAAGGATCCAGGTAAATGCTGCATGAATCAGAAGCACCTATCTTTGCATTCTTCCCGACGGCGTCTCAGTTGTTAGATGTAAGGAACAATGGGAAGCACAGGTTAGTTAATGCCGGAGACAGCTGCTCCATCATTCAGCTTGCTTCTGTACAATTCTCATTCTGGATAGAGCCAAGCTTGCTGGTGTTTGGTTAGTTAGAGACTCCTAATGTTTCCATCTCAGGTTTCAACCACAGCTAGCTTCTGCTGTGCAGTACTGTGCCAGTGAAGAGAAAGATTTTTCTGTCTACTTGCTCACAAGATACTGGAATTCAGTAGGACAAAAGTGCTGAGAGTTCCTCATGCCAGGCCCAGCTCTTCTATGTTACTGCAGCAAGCTGAGTACAGAAGCTGTCAGCCCTGAGCACCACTGCATAGTTGCTTGACTGTTCAGGTGACTTTACCCAGACTTGGTGTAAGCAACACTGGTGGTATTGACATATATTTGAATGTAGCAGTTGAGTCTAGTATGCCAAGTTAATACTTCAGAAACTACAGGAATGAAATACACAAACGTGTGGACAGATAATCCAACCACGGGAATAAATGCTCACAGGAAAAACAAATGACAAAGTAACTGGCTTTAGTATAAGAAAGCTGGAGGGCCACCATGGACAGTAGTTCCAGGGGTGAGGCACTCTGGTTTCATTTTTTGATTAGCCCTGAGCATGCATTTCTTCCAGGAGTGGGGCCAAAATGATGAGATTCCCTTTTAACAGTTTATATTGCTCAGCTGAGAGGCTGTGTGTCACACCCTTGCCTAGGACTAACTGCTTTTTCCTGGAGAGACTATCCTAAGGTAGACCTAGATAGATCTAGAGATTTGCTCTCTCTTTTCTTTACTTCTGCCCACAGAATAAAAAGTATTGTATTTTATGCAGGTAAAGTATTCCAAGTCTCAAGTAACACAATAGCTGCAGCTGCCTGTTGGCTTTGACCAGGAGATTTGCTTGGAGAAATGAAGCCATCTCCACATTTACTTTGTGTAACCAGGCTGCTTTATTTCCCTATTAGCATTTTCTTTCTGTGTCACTGCACCTGTTGTCCTGAAAGTCATAGGAATCTTTTGTGCCTTACCCTAGAGATATCTCTACAAGGAGACTGTAAGTGATCTGTAGACTTGTCCATTTAATATCACATTTGCACTTAATTATCAAATGCATATATCTTCAGGAAGTAGCTTATGATTCTGGATATTACAGGATGAATGGACAAAATGAAGTCCATATGGACAATAGAGGAATCTGTGAGCAATTTTTAGAGTGAAGACTTGCCCACCTTTCTCTCTCCATTATCGGCATCATAATAACTTTCAAACACACTGTAGAGGCTTCTGCATGTGTTGAATCTAGAAGCTTCCTAAAACCTTCAATTTTCAAACAATGGTGATAGCAGAGCGAGGGCAGAGTCTCTGAATATACCAGTGTGGTTGTGCCTCTGTCTGCCCCACGGCCTTGGTCTGATGCCAGCCGTGCTGCCAACTTTGCTTCAACAGATGGTGAGGATGATGTGAGGTACCAGCAATGATCCACGCCCCCAGGTGGTGACACAGTCAGCATGTGCATCGAGCAGCAAACCACCTGGTGCTGGTGCAGAGGTGCCAAGACACTCTAGTGTCAGCTGCAACTTAACTTCCAATTGTCCATTTCTTCCTTTCTGGTCTCAGAAGACAGGTTCTGGGCCATGTTTGGATCCTACTTTGCGCAAGATTTTATTTTAAGAGAATTCAGTCAATATCTGTTACGTTCCTAAATTGGCATTAAAACTGAGATTACTGAGTTGGTTTATTCATTATATATATTTACACACAGTTCCTGTTCCATTACCGCCCTCTGCAGTCTTTATTTATAGGGTCAATTAAAGAGGAGTTGGTGAGCCTACAACTAGAATAAAATTTTATGTAAAATGTTCCTTTAATGGAAAGATTTCAGCAACGAAAACAAAAACCACCACCACAACAAAGGAGCTACAATAATGTTAACCTATTTCCAAGTATTTATTGAGAATTTTTTTGTGAGCAACACTCTCAAGCATAACCTCTAAGTCTGAAGACATGCGCCGCCTGACATAGGTTTCTCAGTCGTCGGGCTCCCTTCTGTGGCTCTGTGCTCTTCCACCTCTTCCTCAGTACTTTCTCAACCCCTATTCTTCAAAATCCCACAAACACCATATTTTCTCACTTTATCCAAGTGGTGAAAAGTGTATGTATATACGACAAGAATCCAAAATATATAATTGGTTTTCAAAAACCAGAATATGAATCTGCCTCTATTCTTGTTTTGATATTTGCATTAAAGATTAATTGGTCAACATTAACTCAGGGCCAAAAGTTTATATAAAGATAAAAATGAATACTCCCAACCTTGGAGTTCTCCACCACATCCAATTAAGTCTCTATACCTATCTACTAACATTCTATCACACAATCACCTTCAATATTTTTTACCTTTCCTGATCTTACCCACCTAAATGGTTTCAATGCCTATTTCTAAAAGGAAATTCTTTAATTGAAGATAAATAAAATGTTACAGTACTAAGAAACACACTATTTTCTTTTTCATTTGCCTTTTAGTTTTCAGGCCATTTTAGCATGCAGATGACCTTCATTTCCTTTTGATATTTTCTGTCCTTTTCTATATCAATATATTCTCCCTGTTGTCCACACTTGGGATCTACTTGATACAAATGATGTACAGTTAATAATACAAGTTTCTAGTATTGACTTTTAGAAGATATTATTCTATAACATGGGAGCTTGAATGACAAGATTAATATAAATTTTCAACTCTTTCCTCACTAGCAATCCTGGTCTATAAAATGTGTGCTGGAATTTATTTCCCTTTCTTGTTGATTAGAATCCCAGAGTTTTTTTTATGAAATCTACTAAGCATTTAGACTAAAAAACTGAAGGCAGAGATTTAGAAATCTTTGATCCCCTTTACCTCCTTGCTATTTCTCAATTAATCTGTTTAACATTAAATTCAGACCTTAATGGAAAAGACATTGCATCAAAATATTTACTGAATTAATTATCCATTCATTTATAGGAACAGACCTCATGAATAAATCTTAATTAATGTGTAATTTTAGAAAATGTCTTCCTTTTACAAACTAGTTCACATTGAAATATATCAGAATATATATATTTCTAGTAAGCTATTATTATATCAAGCTTTAACAATATCAAGTATCACTATGTTCTCCCAATATCAAAATGGTCATATTTTACATAAGAGAAATAAACTTCTTTTAATAAATTTAAGAGCTCAAAATGACTTGTGATAAAAGGAAAGGAAGCTGTGATTGCTCATAAGTGTTTTCTTCCTCTTAGCCAGGGAGTAGTTGATTTAAAGAAATTTCACTTTGTCTCTAAACACTTCTCCTATTTATCATTTCATACAAGAATCATTTTCAGGCCTGGAGATGCAGCTCAGTGGTAGACTGCTTGCCTAGTTTGAGCAAGGCCCTAGTTAAATCCTCAGCGCTGGAAAAATTAAAGGAATAAATCAAAGAAATCACTTTAATAAGGAAGAGAAAAGACAAGTGTTGTGTTTATGTTATTTGACTTATTACCGTGACAGCTATCGTTTATTATGTGATTTCTTACTCTGCACTGTTACTCAGGAAACATCTCTATTGAGCTTCACCAAGTATAAAATAGGTATCATTATCCCCATTTTACAGATGAGCAAAATGAAACTGATGGATGCAGAGCACATCTTTGTTCAGTATGGAGTAAGCCAGGCAGGACGGAGTGTGCGTCTACTTTTCTACCTTTAAAGATTCCTCAGAGCACTGTTTGAGTGACATTGAGATGCATTGGTACTAGAAACATGTGAGGACAGAATATTTATGACAGAAAGCTTTTCTTTCTTCCCTTACTCTTTTTTTCTCCTCCTTCCTTCCTTTTTTCTTTCACTGAACAAATATACACTAATCCCTTATTTGACACAAGGTTCCAGGAGAAAATTTCATTTTATTCAAATCATTTTATTGATGTCTCGATAGCATCAATCTACAGTAAGGGACTAGATTATCCATAATGCAACAATTCATGATTTGTCCACAACAAAACATCCTAAAAAGTAGAATTAGTATATTATGGAAGAGAAACTCACGATAATGGGAAAGATTTCTATAAAAATACATGTCTTTTTGGAACAAAATCATATGCTTAGATGTGTTTGAAATGCATAGTTCATTGAGTTTACTTTTTAAATAAACACAAATAAGTTTATTAAATATATTAGTTTATGCTTCTCCAATACATAGTTCATTGTTTCTACTGCAATAGCTCCTGGAAACATTTTTTTAATTTATTATTTTATTATTATTAATTAATGAAAGAACTTTTGGCTCTGGCATGTATGAAAAACATTAAGTGATTTTTGAAATAACAAACATGATTTCTATAATTCACAACAACACATTTTTGGTAAGAAAAAATAAAGTTTTATTATAAGTCAGTTGTAGGTATTATCTTGAGAATATTCTCTACTCAGAAAAGTTATGGAAGCTTTAAATTACTTTACAAAAATATAATAACTTCATTAAAATTGAAGATCTTTCAAGAAATTTTCCTAAACAGGAAATTAGTCTTTGCCTTTTTCTTCCTTCTGTGCTTTTATGTATTTTTCTATATTCTCTTAATTCCTAGATGATTTTGATATTAAAACTTCTTTCTTTGGAAGCAATGAACATGTTCCTCAACCAGAATCTTTAGCTCATTCCTCTTTTCTTTCTCTTGTTCTGGGTAGTTTGTCTGTCACATAGGCAGAATAGCTAACTTCATTTCTAATTGTAAATGATTTCTTCAGAAACTTCAGAACTTGAAGAAATTAAATATTAAATTTTACTATACCTTTTAAAAATCTTTCCTTAGGTATTTAATAAAAGGGTTTTAAACATTAGTGATTAAAATATCATCTCAAAATTGATCAAAGATGCATAGTACCAGCTTTCTATATGAAGTCAAATGCACTTTTAAAATTAATGCATTTTGAAAAGCTAAAACCTGCCTTAGAAATTACTGGCTTTACCTTGTTTTATTGTATTTTTTAATTTTTTTTGTGGGTACCAGGGGTCAAACTCAGGACCTTGCGTGCCAGCAGGTGCCCATGCCGCTGCGCAATATCACTGGCCCTTTTTCCGTATGTGGGTACCGGGAGTCGAACTCAGGACCTTGCGCTTGCCAGGCAGGCGCTTATGCCACTGAGTTATCTCACCGGCCCATTCATCTTGTTTTAAAACAATGCCTAAGGATATTTTGTCTCTATTTCCATAAGAATCTACATTAACTTTTGAAGACTTGAATTATTAGTATTAGTATGCTATAAAACTCCAAAATAAGCAAAATTTGGATGATGTATGGCTTCATTGCTACTTCCTTTTTTTTAAGTCTCTAAAGTTCTCTGCATTTAATTAGAGAAGATCTACAGCTCCTTGCGGTAGCATGTAACAACTGCCCCTGTGTTCTGCCTTTGCCCCCTTAGTCCTCTTCTTTGCAAACCCAAAGCCTGGCTCACCCTGCTGTACCACCCCAGCCTCTGCCTAGGGTATTAAGCAAGCAGAGTGCTCCCCACTTTGGGCCTCAGGTTGTTTCATGACCATAGAAATTGTGTCTTTGACATCTTACAGTTGCACCATTTTTGTAATTTAGGTCTCATTACAGACGTCACCTCACCAGACAGACTTTTTTTGATTTTCCAGTCTTAAATAACATCCTCGGCCACTCCCTCTCCATTGTTTTCATTGACTTCACTGTTCCTTTCCATCACATAATTGTTACCATTTTCATATAGCATCTCCTATATTTCTATCTGGTACATTCACTTTACAATGAATCCAGTGTATTTGTTGTTTTTGTATATTACCTTCTCCTTGGCTCCTTCCTCTCTAAAATGTGCTCCATGAGAGCAAGGACACCCCCCACGCATGTTAAGAGCAAGGACACACACACCCATATTGCTCAATTTTAGAAGAGGGCCTGGCTAAACTCAAGGATGTCAATGCTCGGTGTATGAACCCGATAGAAGAGAGCAACTTAAGCTCAGTTTCACTTTTCACTTTCCTCCTCTTATTTTCGTCTCCTCTCCTCCCTACCCTCTTCAATCTCTTGGTTCTCTTACTGCAGCATTTGGAACAACTTTGTCATTCATCATTTTACCCCTCCTCCAACTTGTTCATTAGCAAGTTTTCTCTTGCTCTAAAGTAAGTTTTTGTTAGGCAGTATGTAGCGCAGGAAGAAACAGGTCTGTTCACATATGATAATAACAAAACATACCCCCCCCCAAAAAAAATCCTAAAATGAAAGTGTCCTTCAGGGTATCAGCAAAGATGATATTGCTTCTATTTTTTTTTTCACCCATCTCTGAGGAACCACATTTCCTTTTAAATTTTGTTTATTCCTTCTAGAATGTGAAAATAAACTGAGTCTCTGAGTGTCATTGTGTTGTCATTTAACCCATAGAACTCTTTCCCATGTTTGAAGTTTCAGAACTGTGACTGAAGAGGTGGTAAAGGTCCATGCACTCTGGACAGCTCCGGGGTTTATTAGTGACCCTGTGGGCTCAGGGCTCTATCTCGTTAACAGGTAGATCACATTTTGAGATTGACTGATGTACACTAGGAAATCTCACCATGTACAGAATTCCAGTAGGATGCTTAATACGAAGTTCACAATTTCTGATTAATTCATGAAGACACATTGGTTAGCTTCCTCTTATCTTTTCAATATCCACAATCCAAAATCTTCTAAGGAGCGAATCTTAGAAAAAGAGGTGGTCTGGTAAGCACAGGTTTAGAGATAATCACAGTGGGTGATTTTAAGCCATGTTGCCCTCAAGGTATGCGGCCCCAGTAGTCAGAGCAGCAGGCAACTAGATGACTATTTGCCAAGGACAAGGGTCTCCCTACACCACAAGCTTTCCCTTAGATGGTAGTACTCACTGCTGCAAGAAAATGCAAACTATTCACTTTATATTACTATTTGATTCAGAAGTGCCACTTGAATAATAGTGATATATATTTATCAGTCATTTTTAGAGGGTAAAATATTTTAGTGTGTTTCACATCTAGAATTTAATACACTATATTTTGCAAAATAACAGGTACATCAGATTATGAAATCCTACTTTCTTACAAATATGTCGCAGTGATGAATGGTCAGGCTGAAAAAAGAGTAAAGAATGAAAATATCAGAAGTCTTCAATGTCTAGATTTCACTCCAGTTGCAGTTACTTTTTAAGCCAACTACTTGAACTTTGCAAGTGTATTTGTATCTTGCAACTAAACTGGAGATGTAGTGCACGAAGGCAGTTATCTTTTAATCAACGGGAAAAGTGACTAGTCACACAGCTAATGACAAATAGCTATGTTAAATCCTTCACAAATGTGTACATAAATTAAAAAAATAGATTTTGGCTCTACAAAGAGCACATTGCATGGTGCATGACCTTCATCTTGACCTCGGCTAGCTCCAGACTGACTCTGTATTCACTATAGACTGTAACTTGCAAACAAGCCCAGACAAATGCAGTTCCCTGTCTCACAGAAAGTGGTGTTTCTCTTCTTGCTTATGTCACTCCATGCAATTACTGCTCTAGCATGATCACGCAGCCTCATGATGGGTATATTAAATATGGTTGGATTACAAATTATTTGATATTAGTTTCATCATTCCATCAATTCTATAATGAGACTTGGTTGGAGATGAACATTGGGCAAACCTACATCTGACCCACAGGAGTCTCATCCATTCCATATAAGGGACAGCACTGGTTTTCTACACACTGGTACGGTAAGTCTCTACTGGTGTTTAGCTAAAATTCTATTTTAAAAATAGGTGCTTAATTGTATCTCAGATGACTTTTCCTAACAAATAGCATTAATTTTACTGAGATAGTTTTAGGTAGAAAATGAATTAAAATACAAACTTGATTAAGTAGGCTCAAATAGCACCAAAGTCTAAAATAACATCACAATTTCCCATAAGAATGGACATTTTACCCCATAGTCCACATTCCAAGGTTCTTATAGCTATATCTACTTGTCCTGCCAGGAAAGAAAATGAGGTTTTTAGCGTAGAAAAGAAGTTGATGATGATTTACTTACAGATTACCTTACATTGGTTTTCCACTCTCTAACCTTCCATTTGATGATGGGATGGAAGCCATACAAACCCAAGGTGCCCGAGGCAAGGGGGCCTTCTATAGCACAGAAAAACTCAAAATTGTAAATATCTGAGATTTCTTATGATACCTGCCATAGTTGTCCATCCTCCTCTCAGAAGAAAAGGACTTAGCTTTCTAACGTAAACAAATTCTACCTGGGGAGAGAAAGGGAAGCTCTCAGAAACATTACTGTTTTTAATCTACAGACATGATTCCATGGAAGAAAACTCTTGAAATCTCTCCCTGGAGCATCTAAATGTAACTTCTGAGGTGGGTTTTCCATTTATTCATCTTTGGCCCTGGTTGGTAGCACTCTCTCTGCTCAGAAAGTTCAGGTCATGAAGAGAAATGAAAAATTCATGGAGCATCCTCTCCCAGTGCTCCACTGTTCTTCATCTTCAGAGCAAGTCTTAGTGATTTGGTGGCAAGTAACATACTATGGCAGTCTCCGGAGCATGGCACTGATGACTATCCAGGTCAGGAACTAACTACACTTTGCCTCAGTCCCTTTTAATCTTTGATTTTCAGGTGCGTTTTCTGGTCTTTACAATTCCCTAACCTGTCAGTAAGTCATGAAATTAGTTTTTTGAAGGCCCACTTTTATATTGACTCAAAAAACTAAAAGAAGCAATATGAAACACATTTTAAAAAATAAGAGTAAATATCGAGTTTGACTCAGTGTTTTTGTCCAGAAAACTCTTAGAAACTTTTTCCTGAAAAAAAAGCCCACCTGTATTTATGTATGCATGTGTGTATATATACATTACCTTCCTCATGTTTAATTTTTTGCTCTGTAACTGTTCACCGGAATTTTATTGTCAAGGCAGAAATATAACATTTTTATGTCAAATATCCATATTTACAAGTTAAAATATTATTTGACCCTAATAAAAGTTTAGTTATTAAAAGCTTATTTTCAGCTGGAAAAGAATGTCAGCATTGGGATTTTATTTAATTTATCCTTCAAATAAAAGACATTTCGCCTGACAGAGAGATTAATGCATCTCTTAATGACAGAAGCATTTGTCATTTTTATGGCCCTGACATCCTCTTCTCTCATCAATTCTCGACCAGGTCAGAAAGGCACAAATTGTTCAGCAGAAAATTTTAGGTAACTATAAATGCAGACATTTTATCATTGCTTGGAGAAAAATTAAGGATGGTTGTGAAAAATATCCCTTTTTGCTATTGTTGTTATTTCTATAATCAAGGTTTCTTTTTTGAGTTGAACATTCTGATTGATCTTAAGACATGCAAATAAAATAATTTTTGCCTTTATAATTTAATAACTGTTTTATTATTTATCCAAATATTCTACTGAGGCATTTCTCTGATAAAAATAATCTAAGGTACAAAAAAATGTTGATCTTTAAAAAATATATTTCAAGAAATTTTCACTAGACTTCTATTTGTTCTGATTAACTACTGGTATATAATCTACTATACACAAAATTGATTGGCTTAAAATCAACATTTTTTGTGGTATTGGAGATTGAACACAAGGCCTTCCCACTGACCTATATCTTCACTTTTTCACTTTTTATTTTGAAACAGGGTCACACTAAGTTACTAAGCGGCCCACACTGGACTTTAGCTCATGATTCTCCTCCCTTAGCTCCCAGAATGATAGGATTATATGGTGCATCACCATGCTCCACTCAAAGTCAACATTTTTATCGTTCATAATTTTATGGGTCAGGAATATGGGAAGGCTCAATTGATCAAAGTGGTGTCTGCTGGCATGACTGGGGTTGGATGGACCACTTCCAAGATGGCATCTTCATCTGTATGTTTGGAATTCCAGTGGTCTTTATCTCCCCTCACCCACAAGAGTGAGCACACACAAATGCCTGCCTCATCCTCAAGGGCTTCCAGTGATATGAGCCTCTCATAGAATGGCTGCCCCAGGGCTGTTGAACTTCTTACAGAGCAGCTCCAAGATGCAAAGTAATTGTTACAAGAGAATGAGAGTAGGGCACTGTAAGGCTTCTCATAACCTAGCTACAGAAGTCTGCCACATATCTACTTAAGTCACTAAGGACAGACAATTCCACCTTCCCTAGATTCTAAATGTCCCTCAACATCTCATGTGTTAAACTCTTTGGTCTCCAGGATGACATTCTGACAGGTAGTGGAATCTTTGAGAGATGAAATCTAGTAGAAGGTCTTTAGGTCACTGGAGGCAGAGGTTTCATGAGGATTGTGGGATTCTTGTCCTTCTCTTCCCCCTTTCCTTTGATTCTCAGCCATAGGATGAATAGTTTTTCTTCTCCATACGTTCCCACCAATGTTGTGCTGCCTCATCAACAAGCCCAAAAGTGTGGGGAGTGGCTGAAGCTGGACATTGATCACACCTGTGGTGCAAGGCAAGGCCAGCCAAAAAACAAGAGCAACAAAGAGCGGTGGAGGTGGGCTATGTAAACAAGCTGCTCCAGCCCAGACAACACCTAGCCCCAAGGCAATCCAAGCAATGGGTTGCTAGGAAAATAGGTGTCATGTGACACCAACTTGCTAAATGTATAAATAAATGCACTGTTTTGGTTGAGCAGTTCCTTTCCTCCCATCAGAGAGGGCTCCACCTGACACCAGCTTTTTGTCTCTTATCTTTATTTCTCCATCCTCTCACCATCCTTCCCCGCTGGAAACTTTGAGAGCTGCATGGGATATGGCACCTGAACTCGGACCAGGGTAAGAAGAAATAGTGTGTGAGGGGACACTTATTGTGTGCACAAAAGAGGGAGAAGTGCATTGATATCATCAGGTATTAAACTTGAGGCAAGAGAGAAATAGGCTCACTAGGGCCAGAGAGAGAAAAACAGGCTCACTAGGGCCAGGTGATATAGCTCAGCAGCACAGAGCCTTCCTGGCAAGTGCAAGGTCCTGAGTTCGATTCCCAATACCAAAACAAAAAAACAAAAAAACAAAAAAAACAGGCTCATGGGAGGCAAAGAGGAAAGAGGTGTATTGAATCTGTCAGTCATTTAACATGGGGCAGGCAAATTCTCAAGAGCCACAAATGTATATGGAATTGTTTGTTGTAATCTTGATTCCTGTATTTACTTTACTTTTGTGGATTTTGATTAAAGAGGATCTTAATGATTGTAAGTTTGTTGGGATGACCACAAAGGATTTGGCTCAGGGCACTATTTTAAAATCAAGTCCTGAGCCAGAAAAGGATGGTGGAATAACAGCCACCCTGATAACCTTAACTGAGCCACAAGCAGTGATTCCCACCTTTTCAGCTCAGAGAAAAATTGCTGCGTCACAGGTTGGAATTTCCACCTCTCAGGGAGCAGAGCCATTTTCTCTCTCTCCCTTGCAATTGGCACTAAAAGAAGCCAGACAGGTGGGGGAGTCCATGGAGGGTTTTCAACATATCTATCCTGTTACTAAACTTCAAGTCCCCTATAATCTGGGACAAGTTATATGTCTTCGTAAAGCTGGACCCTTAAAGACCTTAAAAGAATTAAAACAAGCTACTGCTACCTGTGGCCCTATGGCCCCTTTTACCTTAGATTTAATAGAACTTATAGGACAACAGGTTATGGCCACAAATGATTGGAAAGGAATAGGTAAACTGTGTTTAAATCTGGGGGATTATTTGTTGTGGAAAGGAAATTTTTTTGAATTGTGTGTGGATCAGGCCGCCCACCCAGCCGGTTCAGTGCAGCACAGCTCTGCAGAGCAGAGAGAGAGCCCCACACTCTGGCCCTAGGTGAACTCAGCCTGGATGCTCCAGCCACACCTGCACGCCCACCAGCCACACTCATGGCCCCCAGCACCTGCGCTGGGCTTGGAGCCGCAGGAGCCACAACAGCCTAAATCAGAGGAGGGAAAAGCCAGGAAAAAAATGTTGGCTATGGGTGCAGAGGCAACAACTCTGGTGTCCTATAGGGAGGGGAGTGCTGGTGAAGCTGAACTGGTGATGGAGCCCATCCCCGGCAGGGAGGAGGGCACTGACCCCCTCCCAGTCACCACCACCGAAGCATTGGTGTCAAACAGGCAAGGCTGAGGGGAAATGGTCCTCCCCTCAGGCCGATGAGCCACTGCCAGCAGGGGCGCTCACTCACAGCCCCAAGGCAATGGGGTAGGAGCTACAGCCAAAGGCGGGAATGAGGAATGGGAACCCTAGGCATGCAAATACAGAATATGGGTTTTTATACACAAAAGACTCACAATGTCCCCACCTATACAAGTGCTACTTTCTAAATGTTTTGTAAAATTTTCATATTTCCCTTACCACGGGAATTCCTTATAACCCTCAAGGTCAAGGGATTTTTGAACATGCTCACTGTATACTCAAAATTCAATTACAAAAACAAAAGGTGGAATCCTTCCCTACAAAATTTACACCTCATAATAGACTTCACTTGGCAGTATATATACTGTTAACTTTTTAAATTCTACTAAGGATAAAAATACAGCAGCAAAAAGACAATTCAATCAGGTAAAGAAAAAAAAGCTAGGAAGGGTTCTTTGGAAAAATCTTCATGCTGGACAATGGAAGGGACCCAGCCTAGTGCTAATTTGGGGTCGAGGGTATGCTTGTGTCTTTCCAGAGAATGTGGAATGGCCTATCTGGGTGCCAGAGCGTGCTTTCTGGCTGTATCATGATCCCAGACCCAGAGGAGTTGATTCCACCTCTCAAGAAGCTGATACTCAGTCCTATGACAGTGATGATTCAGAGATCACCCCACAACCGAGAGACAAGGATGGGGCTAGACCTGACCTGGGGCCAATTAAAGGAATTGACCCAGGATGCCCAGGAGATGGTAACCAAAAGTGGGAATCAAAGGTCTGAGTAGGTGGTAGAGTGCTTGGAGATAACCAAGCCAAAAGTTACATGAAAGAAGGGGACACAAAAGTTACCAGTATTCTTAAGACAAAATAAAAAGTATATATTGATTATAGATAAAAGATTTTATTCCTTCCAAATTCTTCTTAGGAGATCTCTGCTAATTGACCTACAAAATTCTGACTAGTCTACTTATAAACTTCTAAAATTGTAAAAGAGTTATTATAATTCATTTTGGTCAAGAATATATTTGAGTGCACTCTGATTTTGTAGGTGGATTTTCTGTGTACTCTGATTTTGTAGGTGGATTTTCTGTGTATGTCTGTTTGTCCAATCTGTATAGATCATCTATGCATGTTTCTTTGTCTGTTTGTTTGCATTTTTGGGTCATTTGTTCAAAATTTAAATTGATTTACAGATTTAAAAAGCATGCTTTTACCTGGGTTGCCCACTGGTCAAAATGATATCAAATTTGGTTTTCTCAGGTCATTAGAAATTTGCTAAGATAATTAAGGGGACCTTTTGGGCTTGGCGAATTATTGGTCAAGTTTCCCTTTGGTGAATAAAGGAACAGCTGCCTGGGAAATTATCTCAGCCTTTTTTCATTAATAGGAAGTCCCAATGATTTCCATAGTCTTATTAGGAGACACCCCAATAAATGTTGTTAAAATATATTATTATGATATGATTACTTTGGTCATTGTGAAAAGATTAAGTTTTCTAGATATGAGGTTTTTCATTTAAAGATGTTCTTGTACAAAGGTTTTCGTATGGCTATGACAATTGATTGTTATTGTTTTGTAGTGTATTGAATGTATTCATGCCTGCAGATGTGCAGGTCTTCCAAAGTGTGGAATAAGGACTGTTTATAGTGATGGACTTTTCTTTCAGATTCAGACCTCTGCCTTTAACAAAAACTTAAGTGATGTACATCCCACTAAAGCTCAACAAGTTAGGCAAAAGCCTTTTATGTATTAGATAGGGAAGACTGACTAAAAAGAGGTATTTTATGTCAAAATGAAAATTCAGTTGTGTTGACAAAATGTCATCATGATTGTCACGTTACAGTATTATGTATGGTTTTTTATTTCTAATTTTCTGTGTAAAATATGTAATTGTTGACATTCTATAGGGATTCAAATATTAGAATATCCATGGTTGTTAGAAAATAATGGTTTTATCTTATCTTCTAAAGTGCCTGATATTTAGATAAGAAAGTAATATTAAGCTCACTGCCTTCATTACAATGTAATGTCATTAATCTTCTCTTATTGATGTTCAACAACTGAGGTTTGGAGACTGAAAACTTAGAAAGATGGGCTAAGAGGACAGCCAATATTTTGGCCTCAGCCCTTCAAGGTCAATGAAGACCCAGGACATAAGAGAACCTCTGCTGTGACATCCTGTAACTCGGTGAGTGCCTGGTCTTCTGACCAAGGAGATTATGGGGCCACAGAGGAAAGTGACCTGTGATGTATGGTGTGCCTGAGGAGAGTCGTCAGGAGAGAAAAATCTCCCAGGCTTTCATAGGAAGCAATTTGGTCAAGCAATGGTTGTGACTCATCCAGATGGCTGACACTGACTGAAGTACAAAGAGGTGCTGTGCATGGTTCCAAGGTAATTCTTGAGGAGACTTAACTGACCTTGATACCTAATAGAAATTATTTAATACAGGTCTCACTTTAACTTGGTCTTGAACATCCAGCAGAAAAGAATAACCACAAGAAAGCTGTCTGCAGATTCCTACAAACATAGCTCCTCCGACTTCAACCGGCCACCCTCACTTACAACTACAAAAAGAAGGGGGAGATGTGGGGAGTGGCTAAGGCTGGAAATTGATCACACCTGTGGGGTGAAGCATGGCCAGCCAGAAACAAAGAGTGGCCAAGTTGGGCTACTTAAACAAGCTGCTCCAGCCCAGACAACACCTAGCCCCAAGGCAATCCAAGCAATGGGTTGCTAGGAAAAGGGGTGTCATGCGACACCAACCTGCTAAATGTATAAATAAATGCACTGCTTTGGTTGAGCAGTTCCTTTCCTCCCATCAGGGGAGAGGGCTCCACCTGATCTCAGCCTTTTGTCTTTTATCTTTATCTCTCCATCCTCTCACTGTCCCACCCCGCCAGAACTTTGAGAGCTATATGGGACATGGCACAAAAGCAGTGGGACAAATCAGTCATGAACTGGAATCTCTAAAACTGTAAGTCAAAACAAGCCTTTTCTCTAGAAGTTGATAATCTTGGGTATGTTTATAGAGACAGAAAGCTGACCAATACACTACCTCTCAGTGAGTGTGACCCTTAATTGTGATACGACAACTTAGCAGGACTAAGAGCCACCTAGCAGATCAGTAAAGCACAGTTCTGAGTGCCCTCTCTGAATGATAGACATATAGGCCAGCACACTGAGGAGGGAAGACAGACCCTGTTTGTGGCTGGCACCAACCAATACACTTATGCCCTGGATAGAATAAAAAAGGGAAAATAGAAGAGCTCCAGGATTCTTGAGCAGATGTGTCTTTTGCTACTGTCAGCTCTGGACAGTGGTGTCCAGGTCTCCAGTTTCTCCAGCCTTCCAAAGCAATGACTCTCCAGGGAAGTTCTAGGCCTTTGATGGTGGCCCAATGTGGTGTCCTTGATCTCTCTTGATCTGAAGCCTTCATCTTCCTGGCTGAGCGCCTTCTGGACAGACTCACCATGGCCTCTCCCACCGCTGACCTGTAAGCCATCCTAATCAATCCCCTTGCCAAACTAGATACATAGTTTCTATTGATTCTGTTCCTCTAGAGAACCCTAATAAATACATGAGGATAACTGCAAATAATTTGTGTTTTTTAAAAATCCATCGTACATTCCATATGGTATGAAAATTGTTCTCCTGAAAGCTGGGGCCGACCACAACAGAAAGAAACACTGGCTCTCTTCAAAGCTTGACACTTTAATCCCAGCATAGAACGAATCAAAAAAAGTGATACATTGAACTATGGAGAAAAATGTTGCGTATATTTTTTTTCTGAAGAAAAAAAAAATAGGCGGGTGTACTAGTGGAAAGAAGTTTTAAAGGGCACTTCATAAATACTTTTTATAAAGTTGCCTGTCAGTCTGTCACAGAAACAAAGGATTCCTGGCATGCTGCAAATGTCACTATTTGGATGTGTGTCAATCAAAAGTTTTAATTAGACAAAAGTGTGAAACCATCACAAAACTTAAATCTCAGAGGAATATATTTAACCAATGGTTTTACATTTTTTGCAATTATCTGAAGCCCTCTAAAGGTCTTAACACTTTCACACAGGTGGGCCCAGCAGTTTTGTTTATAAGGATTTCTTAAAATAACATAAAAAGAAAATCTTTTTATATAAAAGAATATTAGTTTTAATATCTGTATAAAACTTTCCTAAAACAAAGCAAAATCATTGATATTGCAAGAGGTAATATATCATTCTTTTAGATATCTGACAAATTTTCATCTTGTTGTTATCTATGTCACCTTCTGTTTTTGAATTTATGTTTGTTTTTCAAAAACAGAACAGTCTCAAATTATATGCATTTCAGTATTTGCAGTATGTATTTTAATTTTCAAGAATGGAGTTTTAGAATTGGTGTTTTCATTTTTTCTTTCCATTGTAGTAAAAAATAATAATATCTTTTCTTTTGTTTGTTTTTCCTAAGTAATCTTTGATGAATGGCTCTAAATATTTGGCTGTTGCTTTGTAAATGATGAGTGAAAATCTGTTGCTATACCTTTGCTTCTCAACATTCTTCTCTTAGGCAGATGCTGACTCTCCTGTCCTTCATATTTTATATTGTTTGAAGAATATATGTTTTTAATAATTTCAGTTTGCTGTGTTCCCTGAACTTGTTTTGCTGTTTTATTAATTCTAGAATCTTAATTTAGTCATTCTATAATTTGTTTCAGTGTGTTTATTGTTTTTCTCCCATTATTGTACTAAATTCTAATACAAAGTTGTTTAAAACAGGACTATTATCTGAAGAAACTCATAATCTAGCAAAAGAGGAAGAAGACCAAAGACCCACTGCAAAACCTCTGAAATACCACCATAGAAAAATCCACTGGGAATTTGGGAAGTCAGAACAAATTCGTAGAGACAAAGATGAGCAGACAGTAATCATTTCCAAATGAGGCCAAACAAGATCTGTCATACCTAAGGACTTCAGAATTTGTTCTGTAAGCAAGAGTTAGATGGAGAGCAAGGAGGACTTTTGAATTTCAATTTTTTTGTCATGATCAAATATTAAATTTCTGACCTTTATCTTCAACTTTGTGAAAATTTTCAACATACTGTTTGTAAAACTGTTGCCTTACATGAATATATGTATTTAAGGTACTTTTCAAAATCTATGTAAGAGATTTGAGTTTATCTTTCTAGATATGTTTTCCTTTTTTAGAATAAATGCCCAGAAATATTTTTCTGTGAAATAATGATTTACTTGTTATTTCTGGCCTTCTTTAAACAGATACTTGGGCTATTTTTAATCAATATTTGTATCTGAAAAAGATACAGGTTTGAAAATACTATACATAATAAATATGTTTGAAGTTTACTCATTTTATTCCTAATCTTATAAGGTAGGTATTATTATTGTACTTAATTTACAATGATGTCACCAAAAGTCAGAAATTAAGCTCTATGACCCAGGTTCCACAACTAGGATGTGAAAGCATTGAGGATTCTAATAAAGACACAAGGATCCTAGATGGTATAAACCATTTCCATAAGAGACCTCAGAATTATGGTAATGAGTCACTTAATATATATTGTCTAGTATTCTGATAATTTCCAAACATTATATTTATGGGTTTTTTTTTTAGCTTTTTTAATATACAATTATATATATATCCTGAAAATTTTCAAACATCTTTTTTCTCCTCTAATAACCCATGCTGAGACTACCCTCCTTTATTTATTGTGATGTGACTTGCATATAGTAATATGCACAAATCTTAGCATAGAGCTTGATGACTTTTTGCATATGTCAATGCTTTATAACACCCAGATAAAGACATATTCCTCCTTTTCAATAGTTCCTTTATACCACTTTTCAGAAAATAACCAACTCTTCACCAAGAAGTAATCACCATCCTAAATTCCATCAACATAAATTAATTTTCTCATTCTGAGTTTTATATATGGATAATTATACACTAGGTACATTTTGTAGTTCAGTTTCTTTTACTCAATATATTGTTTTGTGATTTGTATAGATGGTTATTTACAGCAGTTATTTTGCCTTCTCATTGCTGTATAGTATCCTGTTGTATGAATACATTGCAAATTTTTAATTAATTATATATGTGGAGACATTTTGGGTAATTTTCAGTTTGGAGAGATCCTGACTAAATCTTGCATGTTTCTCTTGGCCATATAATACAAAGGGTTCACGTGCTAGGATGTAAAATAGGTGTGTGTTTAAGTTTACTAGTATGTGCAAAGTGTTATTCAAAATGGTTTACTATTTTCCTTACACTCTCACCAGCAATGTTTAAGAATCCTTTTTCTTTACAATGTATCTGGCATAGTCAAGTCTTTCTAATTTTAGTTTTTCCTTATATTTTTATTTTGAATTTAACTTCCAGTTTTATTCAGTTATCATTATGACATAAAAAGCATCTTGAGCAATACAGGAAAAAAAAAACAATTCACTGAAATTTTAATTTGTTATTGAATTTTTTTTTTTTTGTGGGTACCGGGAGTCGACCTCAGTACATCGCGCGTCAGCAGGTGCCTATGCTGCTGAGTGATATCACCGTCCCTTTTTTCGTATGTGTGTACCAGGAGTCAAACTCAGGACCTCATGTTTGCCAGGCAGGCGCTTATGCCACTGAGCCATCTCACCAGCCCTGTTATTGAAATTTTAAAATCTAAAATTTCTTTTTTTTTTTTTTTGTGGGTACCGGGGCTCGAACTCAGGACCTCACACACCAGCAGTTGCCCGTGCCACTGAGCAATATCACTGGCACTTTTTTTCATATGTGGGTTCCAGGAGTCTAACTCAGGACCTCGCACTTGCCAGGCAGGTGCTAATGCCGCTGAGCTATCTCACCGGCCCTAAAATCTAAAATTTCTAACCAGCACTATTTCATATTTTTAATAATGGCACTAAAGTCTTTGTCTTTTAATTCTAGAAACTTATCTAGGAGTCTTTCTATTGACTATTCCTCTTGATTCTTATTACATTGACCTGCTTCTTCATGTTTTCTAGTAAGTTTGTGGTCTGGGAATTGTATATAAAAATACTAGAGAATGAATGCAGATGTTTTGTTTGTTTTCCAGATAGTGAAAGCCTTTTTCTGTCTAGCAGCTTGGTTGAAGGCTTCATTCAGAATCTTCCCAGCATATGTTGCAATAGAACTAGGTTGAAGCTATAAATGGATTGAATTCACCTGTGATTTACTAAAACCCTAGTTCCCTGAGGTGGCATCTCTTTGAAACATCCCTTGGAAAGAATTTTACATACTATTAGTGCAACTTTAGATTTAACTCTATCTGGGCTGCAAAATCTTATCATCTCACTAATGCACTTTGTGATTTTTTTCAGTAGGTCCTCTGTTTCCTCAGCAAGTTGAAGGGTACAGAATTATTGACCCAGTTATTTGTCCTTGATTTTACTTTCTTCCAGAGGCAAACCATCCTGCCAGTTCATGCTGCTGCCAAAAGCCCTGTAATTTCTCCTTTTGCATGCAACGTTTCTCTTAAGTCTAAGTCTTCAACATTTGCATCCCGATCTGTATTCGAACCAGGAAGCTTTCTTCAAGCGTGAATGCTGATATTGCTCTGCCTATTTACAAAAGGATAGCTTTCCTCTAAAATTTAGTTCATCACTACTTTCTTGGCAGTTGCAACTATTGTAAATATAAAGATGACATTTATTTCTGTATGAATCAATTATTTAGATCATACATTACAATTTCTTATGATAGACAACAAACATGTTGATCTAATTGATTCATTTTTTTATTTTAAAGACAAAATAAAAACAATGATATAAAATTTCAAAAAAGATAGTAGGAGAGTAACACTGGTTAGTACATTGCGTATTGTTATCTTCAAAATAGGTGCTCAGATTACAAGATATAGGCATGAAAAATTGATCAAACAGTGTAAGCACAAACCTTTCTTTTTAATGAGCTAATAGAAATTAGTAGTCTATCTTAACTATCTTGTATGTATATTTTTTTCCTTTTCCCGTCCTTTTTTTCTCCTTTCTGCCATCCCAGTTTCTCTTTCAGTTTGAACAGTTTTTTCCCATTTCACAATATCTATTGTACACTTTGGATCTTATTTACTCTTTCAACTCCTTACAGTAGGGAGACAATATGATGTTTATACATGTGAGTCTGATTTATTTCACTTATGAGTATGGTCTCAAGATGCATCCATTTACCTATAAAAGACTCAAGTTTATCTTTCTTTATAGCTGAGTATAAAATACCACATCTTTTTTTATCCATTCCTCAGTTGATGGGCATTTGGATTGTTTCCAAGATTTAACTATTACAAATTGTGCTGCTATAAACATGGGTGCAGATATATCACTGTAGCATGATGTTTTTAATTCTTCTGGGAAGATGCTCAGAAGGGGAATAGCTGAGTCGAATGAGACCAGTAATCCTAGTTTTTTGAGGAATCTCCATACTGATTTCCACAGTGGTTGCACCAGTCTACACTCCCACCAACAGTGGAGAAGGGTTCCTTTTTCCCCACAGCCCCACCAGCATTTGTTATTGGTTGATTTCTTGATGATAGCGATTCTTTCTGGAGTGAGATAGAATCTCAGTGTTTTATTTAGCATCTCCCGCATAACCAATGATGTTGAACATTTTTTTGTATATTTATTTGCCATTTGTATATCTTCATCTGAGATGTATGTTTTCATCTCAGATACCCATTTTTGGATTAGGTCTTTGAATTGGGGGGTGTCTCATTTTTTTCAATTCTCTATATATTCTACATATAATAGAGGGAAAATTGTCTGAGGGAAAATTGGCTAAATTTTTTTCACACATTGTGGGTTGTCTTTTCACTCTGTTGGTGATTTCTTTTGATGTGCAAAAGCATTTTAATAAAATGAGATCCATTGGTTGATTCTTTGAAGTATTTCCCATGCAGTTTGGGTTTTGTTCATGAACTCGCTGCCTAAACTTATGTCTTCAAATTTTCTACCTGCTTTTTCTTCCAGTAAGTGTTTCTGGGCCCTGGCTGCGGCCCTGCTCTCGAGGCTTGCGCGCTGCTCGCTCCTGGAGCAGACAGACCCGGTGACCTCGGCGCTCAGCCCCTACTTCGGCACCAAGACTCGCTACGAGGATGTCAACCCCGGGCTGCTGTCGGACCCCGAGACGCCGTGGAGGGACCTGGAGCTGCTGGAGGGGAGCTGCACCCAGGTGCAGCTGGTCGCCCTCATCCGACACGGCACCCGCTACCCCACGGCCAAACAGATCAACAAGCTGAGGCAGCTGCACGGGCTGCTGCAGACCCGCGGGCCGGAGGATGGCAGGTCGAACACTGCGGAGTCTCCCGGCCTGGGCGCCGCGCTGGCCGACTGGCCTCTGTGGTACGCGGACTGGATGGACGGGCAACTGGTGGAGAAAGGGACGGCAGGACATGCGACAGCTGGCGCTGCGTCTGGCTTCACTCTTCCCTGCCCTCTTCACCCGCGAGAACTATGGCCGCCTGAGGCTGGTCACCAGCTCCAAGCACCGCTGCGTGGACAGCGGCGCCGCCTTCCTGCAGGGGCTGTGGCAGCACTACTCTCCTGGGCTGTCGCCGCCCTACGTCGCAGATATGGAGTGTGGCCCTCCAAGAGTTAATGACAAACTAATGAGGTTCTTTGATCACTGTGAGAAGTTTTCAACTGAAGTGGAAAGGAATGCTGCAGCTCTTTATCATGTGGAAGCCTTCAAAACTAGACCAGAAATGCAGAACACTTTAAAAAAAGTTGCAGCTACTTTGCAAGTGCCAGTAAATGATTTAAATGCAGATTTAATTCAGGTAGCTTTTTTCACCTGTTCATTTGACTTGGCAATTAGAGGTGTTAAATCCCCTTGGTGTGATGTTTTGGACATAGATGATGCAAAGGTATTAGAATACTTAAATGATCTCAAACAATATTGGAAAAGAAGCTATGGATATACCATTAACAGTAGATCCAGCTGTACCCTGTTTCAGGATATCTTTCAACACTTGGACAAAGCAGTTGAACAGAAGCAAAGACAGAGTCTCACTATGTAATGACGGCTGGCCTCGAACTCACAGCGATCCTCATGCCTCAGCCTCCGGAATGCTGGGATTACAGGCCTGTGCCGCCATGCCTGACTCATATGCTTTTTAAAATGAGATTGAACTAAAAAAAAGTGGGACAGTTGAACGCTACTTTTAAGTATAAATATTATGTTTGATGACATGAATATGTATATTTTTCTCCCCTCAATTTCTCTTTCAAGGTCTCAGCCAGTGTCTTCTCCAGTCATCCTCCAGTTTGGTCACGCAGAGACCCTTCTTCCACTGCTTTCTCTCATGGGCTACTTCAAAGACAAGGAACCTCTAACAGCTTACAATTACAAGAAACAAGTGCATAGGAAATTCTGAAGCGGCCACATTGTACCTTATGTCTCGAACCTCATGTTTGTGCTTTACCATTGTGAAAATGCCAAGACCCCTAAAGAAGAATTCCAAGTGCAAATGTTCTTGAATGAAAAGGTGTTACCCTTGGCTCACTCACAGGAAACTGTTGCTTTATATGAGGATCTGAAGAATCACTATAAGGACATCCTTCAGAGTTGTCAAACCAGTGAAGAGTGTAAATTACCAAAGGTAAACAGCTCATATGATGAGCTCTGAGTAACTGGAGAACATTTTTAGTTCATCAGTGCTTTCCCATAGGGACTGATTTCATATTTGTAATAGGTAGGCAATCCCTTGATTACAGAGAACTTTCATATTACTTGGGTATTTCTGTCTTTTCACAGAAAAATGTTAAGTTTCTTTGGGGATCTGGAGATAATAGGTAAATGATTCTTCACTGGAGCAACTCTTAAGGAAAAAACTACTTGAAGAAACAACTGGCACTGCGTGTTTACAGAAATGAAAAATTTCTACCTTACATAAGAAACCTCATACTGAGGTACAGAATAGGATTTGAAAATGATACTTGAAAAATGCTGAACTGTCAACATATAATATTAATTGGATAATCCATAATTTTATTTAACTAAGTCAAGGAACTTTATCAATTGTGTGACAGTTCTCTCTGTTTACCTCAGGTGGGACAGTTCTGATGTTGTCTTTCTTGTCTGGAAATATCGTGATAACCTGGGATTATCACCTTGGAAGAAAGCTAACATCTGTCTGAGAGTGTGAAACAATGTTAAGAAATGGGATGGTTTAAAAGGACATTTTCACTGAAGCAAGACAAAAAAGATAATAAAATAAATATTTTTGTTAATAGTATTTATAAACTATTTGAACACTTTTTAAAAATTTCCCTTTAACCTGGTAAGAGATTGCAAGACCATCTTAAGTTATTATCAGACCTGCTTTATGTCTATAACAATGGAAGGACAAAGAGGACCATTAGCAATAAGTCAGATGGATAGCATCAAAGTCTGCAGATGTTTTGCTTAGCTATCTTGTTACTTGATTTCCATTTTTATATTTTGTCATTATGTAAAATGCATCACCTGGTCATTTGATTTCTTTTTCTTTCCTTTTTTTTTTTAATATAAAGACTCCACCCTGGCTTAGTCTCACTAATTTGAACCTATTTCAAAGAAGATTCGGAGTTGTGTCAAATGCCCTTAATGTATTTGCTACAATAAACAAAATTCTTGTGAACAAAAAAAATAAGTGTTTCTGTTTTAATATTTAGATCTTTGATCCATTTTGACTTTAGTTTAGTGCATGGTGGTAGACATGGGTCTAATTTTAGTCTCAGCAATGTAGAGAGCCAGTTTTTCCACAACCATTTATTAAAGAGACTGTCTTTCTTCCAGTGAACATGTTTGGCCCCTTTTTCAAGGATAATGTGGCTGAGTATGTTTGTAGTTGTGTCTTCATCTTCTGTTCCACTGATCCTCAGGTCTGTTTTTTTGCCGGTACCATGCTGATTTTATCACAGTAGCTTTGTAGCATAATTTCAAATCAGGGATTGAGATGCCTCCTGCCTTGCCTTTGTTGCCCAGAATTGCTTTTGCTATTCTAGATTTCTTCTGTTTCCAAATGAATTTTAGGAATGTTTTCTCTAGTTCTGTGAGGTACGCTAATGGTATTTTAATTGGGATTGCATTAAATCTATATAATAATTTTGGGAGTATGGCCATTTTCAATATGTTGGTTTTTCCTATCCATGAGCAATGGATATCTTTCCATTTTCTGATATCCTCTTCAATCTCCTTCTTCAGAGTACTGTAATTTTCAAAGTAGAGATCTTTTACTTCCTTTGTTAGATTCATTCCTAAGTATTTATTTATTTATTTTTTGGATGCTATTATGAAGGGTGTGGTTTCCCTAATTTCTTTCTCAGTGAGTTTGTTGCTTGTGTACAGGCATACTATAGATTTTTGAGTGTTGACTTTGTATCCAGCTATGCTACTGAATTTGGTTATTAATACTAGAAGTCTTTTGATGGAGTTTTTGGGGTCTTCTATGTAGAGTATCATGTCATCTGCAAATAATGATAATTTAACTTCTTCCTTTCCTATCCTTAATCTTTTTATTTCTATCTCTTTTCTAATTGCTCTGGATAATGTTTCCAGAACCACATTGAATAGGAGTGGTGATCCTGGACATCCTTGTCTTGTTCCTGATTTTAGAGTGAAAAGTTTCAGTTTTTGTCCATTTAGTATGATGTTAGTTGTTGGTTTGTCATAGATGGCTTTTATCAGATTGAGCTAAAGACCATCTATTCCAATTTTCTATAGGGTTTTCATGATGAATAAGTGTTGGACTTTATCAAAAATTTTTTCTACATCTATTGAGATGATCATGGGATTTTTGTCTTTGGCTCTGTTGATATGGTGTATTACATTTATTGATTTGTGTGTGTTGAACCAATGCTGCATTCCTGGGATGAATCCCACTTGATCATAATGTATAATCTTCTTGATGATTTGCTGCATTCTGTTCACTACTATCTTATTGAGGATTTTTGCATCTATGTTCATCAGGGAGATTGGCCTATAGTTCTCTTTTTTGGTTGCTTCTTTCTCTGGTTTTGGTATCAGGGTGATACTTGCCTCCAGGAATGAGTTAGGGAGTATTGTTTCTCTTTCAATTTCATTAAAGAGTTTAGGAGTATTGGCATTAAATATTCTCTAAATTTCTCATAGAATTCAGTAGTGAATCCATGAGGACCTGGGCTTTTCTTTGTTGGTAAGTTTTTAATTACATTTTCAATGTCATTAACTGATATTGGGTTATTCAGAATTTTTATATCTTCTCAATTCAGCTGTGGTAATTCATACATATCTAGGAATCTGTCCATTTCTTCTGTGCTTTCCATCTGATGACAGTAAAGATTTTTAGAGTAGGTATTGATGATCTTCTGAATTTCCACAGGATCTGTAGTGATTTCAACCTTTTCATTCCTCATTGCATGAATTCAAGTCTTTCCTTTCCTTTTTTTGATAAGGTTGGCTAAAGATTTATTAGTTTTATTTATTCTTTCAAAGAACCAACTCTTCAATTCCTTAATTCTTTGTATTCTTTTCTTAGTCTCCATTGCACTACTTTCTGCTCTGATCTTTGTAATTTCCTCCCTTGTGGGCTTTGTGCTTGTCTTGCTTTTGTTTTTCTAGAAGCTTGAGGTGCAACATTAGGTTATTTGTGCTCATTCTGTTTTCTCGATGTGAGAATTCACCACTGTAAGTTTCCCTCTTAGTACTGCATTCACTGTGTCCCATAAGTTCCGGTATGTTGTATCTGCATTCTGGTTTAGTAGTAGATATTGCTTAATTTCTTCTTTAATTTTATCTGTGACCTACTGGTTGTTCAGGAGGGCCTCTTTTTATTTCCATGTGTTTATGGAGTTTTTGTGGTTCCTTTTGCCATTAATTTCCAATTTCATCACACTATGGTCAGATAATATGCATGGGATAATTCCAATTCATTTGAATTTACTTAAGCATGTTCTGTGGACTAGTGTATGCTCTATTTTAGAGACCATCCCATGTGCAGCTGAGAAGAATGTGTATTCTGATGGTGTTGGGTGGACCACTCTGTAAACATCTACTAAGTCCATTTGTACACAGGTTTGGTTTGGTTCTGATGTTCATTTGCTTATTTTTCATCTAGTTGATCTATCTCTTTGTGACAATGGCACATTAAGGTCTCCCATCATGATTGTGTTATTGCTTTTTCAATTTTTCATGTCTGTCAATAATTGTCTTATAGAGTTAGGTGTCCAATATTTGGTGCATATGTATTCATGATTGCTATCTCTTCCTCTTGAAATTTTCCCCTAACAAGTGTGTAGTGACCTTCTTTATCTCTTTTGATCATTCTTGGTTTGAAGTTTATGGACTATTGTTATCACAGAGTATTGTTTTCCATCCTTTGACTTGCAGTCTATGAATTTTTTTTTAAACGTGTTTCTTGTTTACAGCATATTGTTGGATCTTGTTTCTTGATCCATTCTGCCAGTCTGTTTCTTTTGATTGGTGAATTGAGGCCATTTACCCTGATGGTTATTACTTATATGTATTGGCTTATCTTTGTCATGTTATTTTCCTGCTGCTGGTTCCCTGCTTTTCCCCTCTGTTTAATTACTTGTCCTGCCTGGTGATTTCTTTCTGTTGTTCTTGGAATTGTGGTCATTTTTATCTCTGTCTAGAATATCTTTCAGCACTCTTTGTAGGTTTGGTTTGGTGGTCATGAATTTCTTCAGTTGTTCTTTGTCATGGAAGCATCTTATTTCTCCATTAATTTTGAAAGATAGTTTTTCAGGGTACATCAGTCTGGCTTAGAAGTTGTTTTCTTTCAGGACTTGAAATACTTCACTCCAAGCTCTTCTTGACTTGAGGATTTGTGTTGAGAAGTCTGCCATGATTCTGATGGGCTTCCCTTTATAGATGATCTGTTTCTTTTCTCTTACAGCTTTTAAAATTATGTTCTTGTGCTGAATTTCTGGATTCTTGATTATCGTATGTCTTGGTGTAGTTTTATTTTGGTCATGGCTGTTTGGAGTTCTATATGCTTCATTTATATTTGTATTTCAAATTCTTTACTCATGCTTGTGAAGTTTTCTGCCATTATTTCTGTAAAGAGTTTTTTTTTTTTTTTTTATGGCATTTGTGCTGTCTCCAGCTTTCTCATTGACCCCAATCAAGCTTATGTTATTCTTCTTTGCTTCATCTCATAGCTGTTGGATTGTTTTTCATGGCCACTTGCTATTTTTAACGTATCTTTCTTTTCTTGATCACTAATGGCAATTCTGTCTTCAAAATCTGATATTCTATCCTCTCCATTCCATCTGTTGTATATACTTTCAATGGAGGTTTTAATCTCTTGGATTTCTGTTTGGATCTGTTTCAGGATTCCATTTCTTTCCTGCGTTGGGCGTTTTTTGTTTCCACCATTTTTCTAAGCTCATCTATTCTTTTATCTGTGTCTTCTCTAATATCTTTGATTTTAAGCATCATTTCTATTTGTATCTGAGAGGTTATTTTGTTTATAGCCTTTTCCACATGTTTTTTCACTTATGTTGCTATCATTTCAGAAAGTTCTAGTTTTGACTTCCAATTTCATCCATCTCATTGTGCTCCAGGCTAGTCCTGGGCAGGTTGGGGGTCTGGGGTTGCATTTTGCTTTTGTGTTGTGTCATGTTTTATTTTTTAATTTTATTTTGTTTATTTTATTTTATTTTATTGTGATGCTTTCAGATTTCTTATGATATATGGCTTTATCACTAATATAGAGGCTTCCCTAGGAGATGTCTGTTCTTCAGGATGTCCTCCAGATGCAGGTGGTTCTTTATAGCTATCCCAAGAACCTACTTTCCCAATTCATAAAGGATGCAAAGTTATTATTTGCCTCCACACCCAATTCTTTGGTGCTGGGCTGTGGTGATGATTATGACCCCATATAATCACAGTGTTATCATACAAGGGAGAAAAACTGATTATAACATGTATGACTCCTGGCTAAAGTAGTACAGTTAGTAGTAACAATATTTTCCAGTACAGCTTAACTACTGACAAACTATGGTAACCATTAGCCTGCTACCTCCAATCACAGGAGCAAACTCTAAAGTTACATAACAAAATCAAACATATACCATGTACTTGTGTGCAGTGATTTTCCCCTTCGTGGAGGGATTTTATCCTTCTATAGGGTGTGGGGGAGTTAAGATGGGTGGGGGCAGGATAAAGTGATGAGTGAGGTCAAACATAGTAAGGTCAAGGTTGGAGGTCAAAGGATGATCACCTGAGTTTTGGGAGAGTGGAGGACACAGGAGGGAAAGAATGAACTAGAATGTGAAGGAGTAATCAGAAAGGGAAGAGACAATGTTTCCTCACTTGAAAGTTTAATTTCAAGAAGTAGTTGAGGAAAGAGAGAAAGAGGATCAGTAGAAGAAAACAAAAAAGAAAGGTAAGAAACCTGAATGGTGAGAAAAAGAAGGAAGAAAGAGAAGGAGGACAAAAGAGAAAAGAAAAAAGAAAGAGAGGAAGAAGAAGAAGAAGAAAAAGAAAAAGAAGAAAAAGGAAACCAGTAAAAGAGAGGAGAAAAGAAAAAAAATAAGTACAAAATACAAAACCAAACAAGACAACATCCAACCAGACAGGAAAAGGATAGCCAATTGGACAAACAAGGGAGAATAAAAGTAGTAAAATACCTCTGGTGTTTACAGTTCTATGATGGTGTCCATGTCAGATCCCAGAAAGGTGCTGTGTATTCCAGCCAAGTTTGCCATGGGAACTGTGCTGGGTGTGGAGCTGATCTTGGCCTCTGGATGTGGGAGCTGGGACTGGTCTTCTGCTGGTGGAGTTCTCCAGAGTCCAGCTGCTGGTTCCTCACTCCTGCTTCAGATAGTTCCATCTTGCTGATCTCACTGATTACGCTGCCCTCCAAAGGCACATGTGCACCTGCACACCAGGGCCTGGCTGTCCTGGGTCTCAGCGGTCTGGTCGCTCTGCCTACCAAAGGTGTGTCAATGTTTGCTTTATAGTTAGATTATTTTAGACAATATCCAATTCAGGTTCCTTCCTTATTTTTTCTCATCCCATCTGCAACCATTAATCACAATATGTCAACTAGACTTGACTGAGACATGCCTTGCAGATTAGTAAAGCATATTTCTGGGCGTGTCTACAGGGTATTTTCAGAGGTGATTGGTATATATGCCAGCAAACTAAGGGTGAAAGACCAACCCTGATTCTGGGTGGCACCATCCAATAGGCTTGACCCTGGGTGGAATAATATATATTCCCTACTAATTCTGTTCCTCTAGAGAACCCTAACAAATATATATATATATATATATATATATATATATATATATGCCTTTGGTTGTGTACCTAGCAACTACTATGCCAATTACCATATTGTAAATGCTGGTTGTGATATCATCAGTAATACTTGGTCTTGTTTCTGGATTCTGATGAGGAATGGTGTCTTACGCAAACTCTATCATCCTAAACAAGTAGGTAGTGGTAATGATCTATAGACATCTGATCCATGTCGTTTGTAACTTCTGTGCCCTTCTCGTTCTCTCTTAGTTACATTTCTTTCTCTTTTGAGACCCTGGTTAGATGTTTTCCTTCACTATTGCAGAGTACAAGGAACTCTAGAAATCTGCCCTCTGAATTATTTGTCTAGACCACTTCCTCAGCCAATGCTTCGTGCTGTTCAGACACACCTATCTCCAAGACTTTCTCTTCTTGTACTACAAAAAGTGAAGAACAAGTTTATCTGTTCTTAGATTCACTCAAAAGTATGTGGAATTTCTTTCAGCTTGACCCAGAGATCTCACTCCAATGAAGAATAGAAGACAGGAACTGCACATTTACATCTAAGTTCTGTTCTACTTTTATCTGGTATCTGTTTTCAAAATATCTTCTCCTCTTCTAGTCATTCAATATAAGTCTCTCCCCCTCCACATTGGCAGGAAAACTGTTCAGAAATTATCATCTGGAATATTTTTCTGCTTTTATAGCTTATGTTATTAATCCTTATGTTATTGCCCTATATTTATAGTTCTTTTGTCTTTGACACTTGATATAAGGATTCCATCATTTGTTATTTAAGAAACTCTCTGGCTTTTGAAACTGAAAATTGTAGCTTTTAAGATAGTCATTTTCAGGCCAGGGATATAGTTCAGTGTCACAGTGCTTGCCTGGCAAGCACGAGGTCCTGAGTTCGAGTCCTGGTATGAAAAAAAAAGTCATTTTCTGTTAAGGACTTGATTAACTTCTCTTCATTGTATTTGTCTTTCACCTTAATCAATGTACATACAAAACTGTTCTGCTATCTGAGCTGTAGAAGGCAAAGATGCATGAGAACATGATTCATAAAATAATATATTTCCTGTACTGATCAGCTTTCTGGTGGAAAGATATGACACACTCAAAATTCAAGAATGAAGAAAGTTTAAGGAATGAACTGCTTACTAAGCATGAGCATGATTGGGGGAAGCCTATCAGCTATGATGAAGCCAGAGGGAGTTGCTATCTCTAGATGAAGACTGAATTATTGCTTTTTAAGGCCAAAAGAGCAGCTACAGTTTTTAAATCTATATTTGTAGATAGTTTCATAAACCACATAGTTCATTATAGCTAGAAAGTGGTCTTCAAGTAGGATTTGTGAATTACTAGCATCTTGTTAAGACTTTAAGAGTATGACCACAGATAAATATTAAGATATTTATTTCAAGACCCTCAAGTTCTCTGAATTTGTTTTCAGAAAGCTCATACCTCAAGGTGGATGGAAAATTGGATTTTATGGCCTCTGCTGTGACATTTTAAATTCTAACATTTTATGTAGTAGGGAAAGTTCAAGACAAAGGTACTTTTTTGTAGTTGAATACACACACACACACACACACATATATATATATTATATATATATAATATTATATACATTTCCTCATTACAACCCTACAACCCTACTTTTTTGTAGTTGAATACACACACACACACACACATATATATATATATATATATAATATTATATACATTTCCTCATTACAACCCTACAAGATGTATATCATTAGAGTGCTCATTTTTATAGTTAACAAACACTATGTCTAGAGACCTAGCTGTCCGGTCTGGTCATCCAATTATTAAGTAGATGAGCTGGGTGGCTCTGCCTCTAGAGCTCACATTTTATTACTCAGTAGCACTTCATCATATATTTTCTTACCACTCTGGGAGATCCATGTAGTTAGATGAACAAATGATACCGGCCCAGGTACATTCTATTCTATTTTTTTGTGTGTGTGGTTTGCACAGAGTTTTCAATTCCCACGGAACTTGCATGTATAAATATTCTTAAAGCACTGGTATAATTTGATTCTCCATTCTAACATTTCTTCATATTAAAAGCACTAAGATTCGTTGCTAATGTCTTTATTGGAATTTTGCTGTGTTGTAATAAAATACAACTGCTATCCTCTCCCAAATGAAAAACAAATACTTCTACAAGAAAATTTTAATTTTGAAACTAGTATTACTTTAAGCCCATAAAATTGTCATGTTTTATTAAGATGATTAATTCATCACAGTGTCTTCTGACCTGTCACCACAGATCATCAAAAGAGATTTATCTCAATCTCTAAAAGTGATAGTGATTATTAAATAGGCTGCATTTATAAATCATCCCAAAATTCTGTTAGAAATGTTGTCCACTTTATACAGTTTTGGAAACCCAGTAATATGCAATTTATATATTTGTTGAAGAATATGTGTAATTATTTTATTAAATATCCATACTGGTTAGAAATTCAACTAAGATAAAAAGTCTACTGTACAAATAAAATTTTAATAGATGGATATTTTCCTAATACTAAGTATTGATCTCTCCAGATAGTTTTAAAGTTCCTGTCTTGGTTACTTTTCTCTCGTTGCTGGGACAAAATACCCGACACCCAAAATTAAGGAAGGAAAGGTTTATTTGGCTCACAGTTTGTGGAGGTTTCAATCCATAATCAGCTGGCTCCAAGGCAGAGTGGCACATGGCAGAGGGCAACAGTTCATGGCGGTGGAAGGCAGCAAAAACAGCAAGAGCAAAAGGGAGGAGCGTGCGCAAGAGCACAAGAGAGAGAGCAACCTCTTTCCCTCCCTTATATTACATGCAGGCTACCCGCCCCAGGGTGGGTGTAGCACTCACGCCCATAATCCCAGCATTAGACCATTAATCAGTCATAAACTCCAGAAGCCCACCCCCATGACTGCATGAGGCTTTGGGGGGACATCTAGACACAAACCATAACATTCCGCCCCTGGACCCCCATCCCTTTATGCAAAAGGCATTTTGGTCCATCTCTAAGAGTTGCCAAAGTCCTAACAGTTTAAGCATTGCTCAAAAGTCCAAGTCCCAAGTCTCCTCCGAGATCTAAGGCAAACTCTTAGCTGTGAGCCACTCTGCAAATGAAAAGAAACTTAAACACTTCCAACATTCAATGGCACAAAATAGACATTACCATTCCAAAAGGTACAAACAGGGGAATACAAAGGAATGGGACCAAAGCAAGTCCAAACTCCAGTAGGGCAAACATGAAGTCCTGTGGTTCCACGTGGAACATCCGAAGCAATCTGTGGCAAGTTGTGAGCTCCAAAGGGCTTGTGTGGCTCCGCCCCTATGGCACTTCCGGTGGTTGTAGCGCCCATGGCTTCTCTCTTAGGCCTGCTCTGCTCCCTCCTTGCAGGTTTCCTCAGACGATCCATGTTCTTGGCTTCTCCACACTTCTAGGGTCTCCACTGCATCTTTGGCTTCACACTCACAGCTTCACACATTGCCCTCTCAGGGGCACGCTGCCTGGCCTCCCAAGCCTTCTTCTGAAATCTGGGTGGAAGCCTTCCTAACCTCAGGACTCTTGCATCCTGCATGTGCCTAAAACTAGTGCCATGCGGATGATGCCAAGGTCTGCTGCCAGCTGGAGCAGTAGCCAGGCTTTCTCTCTTGGCTGTAGGGGTCGGGTGCCTGGATCACTGAGCACGCTGAACCTGATTCTGAGGAACAAATTCTCTATGCTGCCGCCATTTTGGAACCTGGTGTGGCCGCCGCCATTCTGGGACATAGTGTGGCCACCGCCATTCTGGGACATGGTGCTCTGAAGCTTTCTCCTCAGAGCAAAGTCTTTTACTTTTGCAGTTTTGAGGCTGCAAAGGGTGGAGACTTGCTGCTTCTTGTGATGTCCTCAGGCCGTCTTTTATATTCTCTTGTTCCTTCTCAGCAATTGAGATCTTCTCAGCTCTATCTTTGCAGTCCACAGCTTCACTGGAGCTTCCTTTCTGGCCAAACTCACATTTTAAATCATTCTTCTGGGCTCCTTGCTCTTGATTCTCAACATAAATCTGGTTAAAGGCTCCCAACAATAGCCATGCCACTGCCTCAACATTCGACTGTCTTGAAATTTCTTCTGCCAGTTTAATTAGTCCGCCACCCTTAATGTTAGTCTCAGGCAAAGTCTCTGGACATGAGCAAAATGCAGACAAACTTTTTGCCAAGCCATAACACACATCATCTGGAGTCCAACAACGAACGCAGTCCTTCTTCCCAGCAGAAACTTCCCAAGACCGATATTTACCGGCAGGGTTTCTATCAGCATTCTGGTCTCCCGAGCTCTGACCAGGATCTCCCATACAGAACAACCTAAGGCGTTCCAGCTCTACTCCTTCAGGCGACATCTCTGAACCTTTCCAAACTCTTCCCACAAGCCATTCCCAAAGGCTCTTGAACCACATGGTCGGGTATAGTCACAGCAACGACCCCACTTCACTGGTACCAAATTCTGTCTTGGTTACTTTTCTCTCGTTGCTGGGACAAAATACCCGACACCCAAAATTAAGGAAGGAAAGGTTTATTTGGCTCACAGTTTGTGGAGGTTTCAATCCATAATCAGCTGGCTCCAAGGCAGAGTGGCACATGGCAGAGGGCAACAGTTCATGGCGGTGGAAGGCAGCAAAAACAGCAAGAGCAAAAGGGAGGAGCATGCGCAAGAGCACAAGAGAGAGAGCAACCTCTTTCCCTCCCTTATATTACATGCAGGCTACCCGCCCCAGGGTGGGTGTAGCACTCACGCCCATAATCCCAGCATTAGACCATGAATCAGTCATAAACTCCAGAAGCCCGCCCCCATGACTGCATGAGGCTTTGGGGGAACATCTAGACACAAACCATAACAGTTCCTAAACTAAAATTATAATTACTGCCAATTTAAACCTCTTTTATTCTGCTTCTGGTATATGCAAAAGGGAATATTAAAAATGTTACATAGCAGGGTCAAAAATTCTACATAGGAGAGTCAAATACAAAATTCTGTGTATGAGAGATAAATGCAATCAAGTCAGATAACAAAGTAATAGATGAACCCGCTGCTCTCTGGTTCAAGGTCCAGTTGCTGAGCCCTGTATCTTTGTTAAAGTCCATCACTACGTGACATATTGTCCAGGATAAAGTGGGCCTAGGATAAGGTCTAAAACTCTGATTCATAACATATGCTTTATTTACAAACACTTACCTTGTTTCATTTATTATTATACCTTTTTATACTTAATTTTATTGGTACACTTTTAATATACATAATGATTACATTCATCATAGGGAATTTATATTAGTACATAATATATCTTGATGCTTCTCTTTTCTCCATTCCCCTACCCTCTCTTCAACCCTTCTTCCATTCCTTATTTGAAAATCTTTGTTTCTATTTTTTCCTTCTATTCTCTTTTTATTCCTTTTCTCTTCCTTCTCTTCCCCCTCCCACCTGCCTTGTTCCCCTTCCCATTTGAACATTTTCTTCCTACTTCCCAATATCTATCTTCCATTTTGGTCCTTATTTACTCTTTTAGTTATTTACATCAGAGAAACAATGAGATATTTAAACACTTGTGTCTGAGATATTTCACTTAAGAGTACAGTTTCAAGTTGCATCCATTTACCTAAAAATGTCTCAAGTTCACCCTTCTTTATGGGAGAGTAGTACTCCATTGCATATAAAAACCACCTCCAGTTTGTGGAGGTTTCATTCCATAATCAGCTGGCTCCAAGGCAGGGTGGCTCATGGCAGAGGAGCAACTGTTCACGGTGACAGAAGACAGCAAAAGCAACAAGAGCAAAAGGTGAGGAGAGAGAGAGCAAGCCTCTTTCCCTCCCTTATGTTGTATGCAGGCCACCCTCCCCAGGGCAGGTGTAGCAGTCACACCCATAATCCCAGCATTGGACCACGAATCAATCACAAACACTAGAACCCCGCCCCTATGACTGCATAAGGCTTTGGGGAACATCCAGACACAAACCATAACAGTCTTGCTTTCAGGAATGAGTTTGGAAATATTGCTTCCCTTTCAGTTCCATTAAAGAGTTTGAGGAGTAGCAGCATTAGCTCTTCTATAAATTTCTTGTAGAATTCAGCAGTGAATCCATCAAGACTTGAGATTTTCTTTGTTGGTAGCTTTTTGATTATTTCTCCAATTTCATTGATTGTTATTAGATTATTTAGAATTTTTATATATTCTTCAATTAGCTTTGGTAATTCATATGTATCTAGGAATCTATCCATTTGTTCTGTGTTTTCTATCTTATTAGATTACAGGTTCTCAAAGTAGGTATTGTTGATCTTGATTTTGGCAGGATCTGTTGTGATTAACCATTTTCATTCCCAATTGCATGGATTTGAGTCTTTTCTTTCCTTCTTTTTTTTTTTTTTTTTTTTTTTTTTTGATAACATGGGCTAAGGGTTTGTGTATTTTATTTAATCTTTTGAAGAACCAACTCTTCAAACCATTGATTCCTTGTTTTGTTTTCTTCTTCTCAATTGTAGTAATTTCTGCTCTGATCTTTGCAATTTATCTGTTTTGTTACTTCCGCTGCTTCCATTTCAGAAAGTTCAGCTGGGTGGCTTTTGATTTCTTACAATTCAGTGCCCCTGCATTTGCCTTGGGCAAGTTGGTGGTCTGGGTTACATCCTGCTTCCATGTCTTCTCATTTTGTATTTTTTAAATTTTGTTTTCTGCATTGCTAGTTGTAAATTACTTATGATAGGTAGCTTTAGTACTAGTATTGAGACCACCTTAGGAAATGAATACTATAGAAAGATGTCTTCTATGTATAGCTGGCTTTTGGCTTTTGAGTCTGTATCAAGATATTGACTCTTCAAATTATTAGAGAAGAGAGGTTGCTGTCTATTTGGCTTAGCACCTAGTTCTTTGGTGCTGGAGTATGATATTTTTTGCAACCCCTAGACAATCTTGGCATTGGCATACAAGGGAGAACAATTACCCCAAAAATATGTCACCTTGGCCAAAGTAGTACAGTCAGTAATAACCATATCAGCCAGCACAGTCTAGAAAATGACTAACTGTGGTAACTGTTAATTTACCACTTTTAACCATAGTTACAAGATTTATAGTTATATAACAAATTTTTTAAAAATCAGAAAATTATATACCATCAGTAAATTATATTTCTCTCAATAGAGCAATTTTTTCCTCAGGGAAGAAAATTTAAAAGGGATAAGAGTAAATAATAGAGAAATAAAAGAAGATAAAGAGATTAGAAGCAATGCTAAAGGACAAGGGAAGATTACCCAGGCTTTCAAAAACTTATGAAGAAGACAGGAGGGAAATAAAGGAGAAACTAAAACAAGAACTAAACAAAACAAAACAAATAAAAAACTAAAAATAATGTTCACACTCGTGGAAAAATAAAAACAAATAATGAAGAAAAAAGGGAAAAAAGCAAAGAAAAAAAGATTTCTCTATCATTTCAAGCCTGTGGCTATCTGGTGAGCTCTACAATTTTGTGGTAGTGTCTTGTTCGTGGAGTGACTCTGCTGACACTGGTAGACAAAGGAGGCGGTCAGAGCCCAGATCCCTGCTGGCTGATCCCAGCAAGCCTGCAGTAGGAATAGGTTTGGTCATGATTCTGGTGCTTTCATCTGCATAGAAGTTCAGGCCGATCCTGGGCTGTGGTTGAGGGGTTGGGGCCTGAGTTATTCAGCACTCTGTGTGTCTCTTGCTAGCCTTACCTTGGCCCTGACCCTGATTGTCTCCTGTGGTTGTTCCTCATCCAGTCACTAGGAGCCCTGAAATGAAGCCAACTCACAGCTGCTTTGAGTCCCAGGTTCAATTCACCCCACCTTAAAATGGTGTCTGGACAAGCACTCTCTCTCAGGGATGTGTGGGCTGGAGTCACGCACCAGCTGTTGTAGCTCACAGTATCCACTGCTCCATTTTAATGCTGAGTTTCAGCCTAGCAGCTTTTGAAGTCACCTGCTCTGACTGTGTCTCTACAGATTTGAGCCTCCTCTCTCATGCCAGGAGCCAGGAGTCAGGGAGAAAGTACAGTTTTCTACCTCCTTTTTCTGGATGAGGTCTGTGGTGAATTAACTAAAGGTCAGCTTGTAACACCCAGCTGACCTGAATCAGCTTGGTTCTAGGTGTGGAAGGCCCACCCGAGGGTTGTTGCCAACAGCATAAAAGGAGAACTGGAGGGAAAGATGTTGTGATGTGGATTCTCCTGGAGAAGCTTGTCATGCCGGTTTTCCTGATATGAACTTGGCTGTTCTCCTTGTCAGAGGAGCTCAGGTCCATGCCATAGATGAGGATGGCTGCCGTTCTCTTTGGGGGACCTCTGGTCCTTACTTTGAGCATCGCTTCCTGACTCCAGTGCAGATTCCTCAGCCTTCTGGCTCAGATCCTGCAAAGTTTCTAGCTTCCACCACTGACCTTTGGGCCTTCCCAGTGCAGACCCTTGATACAGACTTGCATGAGACATTGTTGTGGAATCTAGGCCTCCAGCTGGACTCGTGGAGGACATTGCCATGCATTCTAGGCCTTCAGCTGGACTCGTGCAGGACATTGCCATAGGATCCAGGCCCTCAGCTGGATTCTTTGGGTCTCTAGTGCATGAACAGGTCTCTTGTACTCTTCTGCATTTGACTTTTTGGGTGACTATTATAAAATAATCCTATAAATTATGTGTCCTGTATTAAATCTATTCTCTTGCAAACCCTGGCTACAATGAGGTCTGTCTCTTCACTTTCCCTGTGGGATTCAATTCTCCCTTCAGATTGTTTCTAGGACCCAGGGATCCACCTCCCTCCCTCTTTTCTTCCCCATATGGTTATATTCCAATGTCGGGATTCTGAATTTGGAGAGACTGATTTGCTGCTATTTATCACTCTGCCATCTTCCCAGAACTCCTATTATTATGTCTTATCACTGGAAAAATGCTGGGAAGATTCTAGGAGCAAGATATTGGGTCCTCTAAGTTTCATAACTGTGTTAGATTTTGGATTTTCTGGACTTTGAACTTAGTCATTTAGATGTGATGGCATTGAGTGTCCTGAGCTTCTACAACTCACATAAGCATTTAAGAACTTTTCATCTAAGCTTTTGGTTTAGGTTCTTTATATATAGATTGGAGATTAAGATTTCTGTATCACCAGTTTATCTGAGAGTGAATGGAAGTTGGAAAATAGTACAGAAGGAGAAGTTAGATGAATAGTGAATGTAATATTCAGCCAACCATCTCTGGTACTTAGAAGTCACACAGAAATGACAGCTTGAGAAACAAAGGTGGAACACTCAGTTCACACACATAACCACACTAAAGATGTCAAATAATGGAGACAAGTACATTAAAGTTAAGGAAATGGTTGCAGTTTAAAAACCTGAATTAGGGCCGATGAGATGGCTCAGCGTCATAAGCACCTGCCTGGCAAGCGCAAGGTCCTGAGTTTGACTACCGGAACCCACATACGAAAAAAGGGCGTGATATCGCTCAGTAGCATGGGCGCCTGCTGGCGCGCAAGGTCCTGAGGTCGACCCCCGGTACCCACAAAAAAAAAAAAAAAAACAACCTGAAATAACAGTATGGAGGGGAAATAAATTGTAATATACTAATTGGAAATGAAAAAGAAATTAAAGAATTTTAACAATGCACTCTTATTTTTTGTTACCTTTGAAAGTTTTTTAATTATCTCATTGATTATTTTCCATGATTGCATAGATGTTTTCAGGATTACACTGAACAAAACATTCAAATTTCTCCACCAGTTTTCATACATAATATTGAAAGTAGATGGTTTTACCTGTCATACACATTATATGTCTGTCATACACATCATTTGCTACTGACATTATGAAACATTAAAAAGTACCATTGTTAACAAAATGTGAGCAACAACACTAGGTCCTGGATGTTACAATGGTCTAGTGCAAACTGCGATATTCCCTCCAGCAAAGCAAACTGTTTAATCTTGCATCCTTTACTCTAAGTAGAGCACTGTTTGGTCGGCTCTTTTGATGTTGTATGTATCAAATAACATATTTAGTACAATGATCACTGGTGTGTAATTCATAAATGAGAGCTCTATTATTTAGCTTTATTACACAAATAGTCTAATGCTGCCTAAAATGTTCATGTCAGTTAAGGATGAAGGAAATCCTTAGGAAGAATTACATCATACTTTTGGGAATGAAGTCACATGCATGTGTGTGTGTCTGTGTGTGTGTGTGTGTGTGTGTGTGTGTGTGTGTGTAGAAAGAGAGACAGAGAGAGCGACAGAGAGAGAGAGGATGAGAAGAAGAAAGGAGGAGAAAGAGAAGAAAGGAGGAAGAGAAGAACAAAGAGAAGAAACAGGAGAAGGGGCAGAGGAGAAGGAGAACAGGAGGAGGAGCAAAGAGGGGAAAAGAAAAAGAGAAAAGAGGAGGAGGGGGAGGAGGAAAGGAAAAAAGAAGAAAATGAAAAAAGAAGGGGAGGATGAGGAAATGAGGAGACCTTATTTATTAGACCTCAGTAGTACAAACATCAGATTGGCATATAAAATAATCATGCTATGTCAGCTGTTCTTCATAAACTAGGCTTGTCTTTTCTATTAAATCACGAGGTTTGGCACACAGAACAGTATTCCATCACGTGGTGATGATGGTGGTGGCATGTTTATGACTGACTTCAGGCTAATGTCAAAGGAAGTTCCCTGATATGCTCAGTGCATTTTCTCCCACCATCTCTCTACAATGTCCCCCTCAACATACACCTATGGACACATGGCAAGGTCTCTGCAGCAGAACTGACCGAGAATAGATACAGTTCCTCCTGGTTTTCAGGTGGGTGTTCATCATATGCTGGCACCATGCAGATACTCTGCTGAACAATCACAGTATCTCAGAGGACTCCTTGGATGACAATGAAAAAGTGAGAGTGGTCTGTAAGCTGTGTTTTCAGATGATGCATCTGCAGGGCCTAGAAAACTAGCAAGACATATGAATGTATACTGATTCATAAATACTTGCTAAAGCTTGGTTAGAGTGCTCAGATAATTTGAAAAAACCAAATTTGATGTCTACAAACAAGATTTTAGTACATCTTAAGTATAGTACTCTCAGAATGGGCCCAGAGGATAAGACAATGTTTCCTATAGGAATATTATCAAGGAAACCCGCTAAAGATTTTCAGTAATTGCTTGGACGATGTCACATCCTCAGTGCGTGTGTGTGTGTGTGTGTGAGCATCTCTCCCAGTAATTCACTGTTGCTCAATGGATAGATCAGTGGTATGCAGATCAGAATAAAATTCCAAAGGTCTTCATTTTCCCACTATCACACCACACAAATACATAAAACAAAAACACTATCAGAAAGCTGTAGGTAAATTTCAATAAACTGCAGTCCATGATTGATGAGGTAGACCAAGATATGTAAAACTGCATGTATTATAATAAATCATATGATTGACCTAATCAATGTTTCTCAAAAATAACACCCTGACAACAGAGAAAATCTTTTCTTTATATATTCCCCCAAACCTCTTATAACTGTTTATTAGACCACCAAGAAAATCTCAATACATGTTAAAAGTACTAATTATGAAGATCATATTGATTTACTTTCAAATCTAAATAATCTAAATATTCATTTTTGTTTTACATTCATGTAAATCTTCTTTTTTCTTTTTGTGAGCAGTTTGCTGTTAAAATACTTAATAAAGGGCTTGGAGAAAAAAGAATGGAAATGCTTATGAGGAAATTTCTTCTGGCTTCTACAGTGGAAAGAGTAGAATCAAGTTGCTGCATATTTTCCCCCAGGGAATAAAAATCATGCATTCCTGCTCTTACTTAAAACAAACAGAATCATTTACAGATCTTTCATTTTCTCTTAATAAGCTTTCAGATCAACTCAGTCTAGTACTAACAAGCAGAACTTTCCTTGGGGAAAGATATTCAAGAAAATAATTACTTCATCCTATTTTACTCCAACACTATTTTTCATTATAAACAAGGCTTCAGAATATCCTGAACTAATTTTAACGGGCCTCAGTTACAAAGATGGATCATTTCAGCTACTAAAGTGAAGCAGGTAAGAGAAAAGGAGTACATAAATCCACACAAAACTGAATGTATTTAAATTATTGATTCCTACCAACATTGTGATTACCTAAGTGGACAAAGATGTTTCTGTGTGCATTTGATTTTTCCATAAAGTATTCATTCTCCATTTCTCTAAAAATACTCTATTATCTAGACTGGGTCTTGTTTCTACGCAACGTTGTACATTTGTTTATCCATCTAATACTTCGGTGTTTACACTAGAGTGTGGCATATTCTTGTTACTCACACATCTGGCAATGTGAAACAAATAAACAAATAAATAAAACAAGTCAGGTGTTAATGTACAGTCCAGTACAAGTGTGAATATAGTGATTAGCAGAGGAATAATAACAAATACCTTAGAAAAGGTATTGCAGCAAACGTTTAATGAAGACCTACTATATATCAGGTACAATTCCAGGCGCTAGGAATAAAGTAGTGTACAACTAAACACCATGCCCACATTCTCATGGATAACACAGAAAACAAGCAAAACTGAAAATGTAAAATGTGTCAGATTATGATACGTGCTATGGTGAAGAGTAAAGAAGGACAAGGAAGAGAGGTTCCATCAGAGTAAGCAGAGTCTGCTGTCCTGAATATGGTAACCCAGGAAGTTCTTTGTAAGAAAGTGACAGTGGAGCAGAGATTTGAATGAAGTAAATACAGATTCAAGTTGATATGTTAGGTAAAAGTGTCTTTGACAGGGAGAACGGAGTGTGCAATGTCTTAAGAGGGGGATGTAGTTGAGGCTGAAAGATTAGCGAAGATTCATGCATGGTCATCAAGCAGTTGTAGGGGTTGAAGATGGTGAGAAATGAGGCCTTGGAGGTAGTGAGGAGGTAAGTCACAGGGGGAATTGATGCTATGCCTTTGGCTTTTACTTAGCAAGATGGGAACCCTTGGAGATCATAAGCAAATCAGTAATGTGATGGTCTTAGATTGTGAAAGACTACACAGTACTTCAAATATGAAGGGATATAAACAAATACTCCAGATTTGCCAGAAAGCTGCCATATTGAATAAAAGTATCTACAAAGACAGAAAAAGCAGTGAGATCAACAACAAAAACCATTAAGAAAAGGTAAATCAGAACCCCAGTGAAATTATCTCTTCACCCCAGTAAGAATGGCTGCTGTGGAAACAACTAAAGATAAGTGATGGTGAGCACGTGGATAAAAGAACCTGTGCCCATTATTGGTGGGAATTATGGAAATTAATAGAGTCATTATGGAAAACAGTGTGAAGGCTCTTAGAAAAACTTAAACACAGAGCCACGATGTAACCTTGCAACTGCATTACTGGGTACATAACCAAGAGAAATGAAATCAGTGTGTTGAAGAGACTTCTTCACTCCCATGGATATTGTAGCACTATTTACAAACCAAGAAATGGAAACCTGAGCATCCATCAGCAAGTGAATGGGTAAAGAAAATGTGATATGTACATGCAGCGGTGCACCATTCAGTCATAAAAAGAATGCAATCTTGCCACTTGCAACAGGATAAATAGAAATGGAAATCATTATGTTAACTGAAACAAGCTAATCTCAAAAAAACAAGTAATGGGTGAGTTCACTCATTTAAAACAAATGATCTTTTAGAAGTTGAGAGGAGAATGTTGGTTACCAGATGCTGGGAGAGTGGAGCTGAGGGGAAGTGCAAAGGCTGAAAAATAGGTACTAAGTTACAGTTAGATGGAAGCAAGACATTCTAATGTGTAATTGAACAGTAGAATAACCATAAATAACAATAATGTGCTGTACATTTCAAAAAGCTAGAAGAAAGGTTTTGAACATATTCACCATATAGAAATGAGAGGTATTGTAAGAGATAGATACTATATGATCAATCTGATTTAATTATGCACACATTTATTGAAATATGATTTTTTTGTAAAAGGCAAAGGCTTTAGTGGAAATAATGTGCAGCCACTAGCTATTGAGTGAAGCAAATAAAGGACTGAACAGTGAGAGTAATAACCAAATTTGAAAGTCAGAACCACAGAAGTGGAGCTTGTAGCGATTGTTCTATTACAGTTGGCTTCAATATGAGCTCCCACAGGGTCGATCACAGGTTCTTCTCCCTCACACCTCTGATTTCATCATTCATGAATACGTAGGACTGGATGGAGGACTGATTTTTTAAAAACAACATTGAGTAGGAGTTGGAGCCAAATATCAGCGAGATTATTGCCTGTGACTGATGAAACCAAGAAAATAAAGGCACCTGTGCTATTACAATTATCGTCTAATGACAGCTGAGGAAAATCTTTGTATAATTTCTCCAAATCCCCACACCATATACAATTCATGGAATGATGTTGTTATATATTTATATCTTTACATTATATCTATCTATCTATCTATCTATCTATATATATATATATATCTATATATCTATATATCTATATCTATATAGATATAGATATATAGATATATCTTTTATGGTATTCTCTTTTAATCAGGCCAGATTAATGAGTTCTACCCAATTTCTAAAACAGGATATCCTTGGTTCAAACTGTCCTCATAAAGAAAATAGCTGAATTCTTTCCAAACGATTTTTACAAGGCAGACCAAAATCACGGGAGAATATTGCATGATTTGAAAATTGTCCTTTATTTTCACATATGACAATAGTTGCAAATGTTTGAAATTTATACAGACAAAATCCACAGTGCATTAGAAGCAAATAAGTTTAATTGTTGAAATTCAAAGATGGCTCAACATTATGAAATTTGTTAATATAGTTGATTATATTATCAATGTAAAAATTGCAATTACATGGAAAGATTAACAAAAATGGATAATATGCAATAAGCTCTAATTTGATAAATGAAAAAACAAGACACTTAAAAAGCTGAAAGTAGAACAAAATTGTCTTTATACAAGTAAATCTTTTTCTGCCAGAAATCTGACAGACATCAAAACTAGAGGCAAAATATTGCAAACATGCTCATCAAAGCTAAGTGTAAGCAGTGAACACATGTAGTAAAGAGCATCATATTTCATTGTGCCATCACAGAGAGAAAATGATGAGGTAAAATACTGGTAAGAAAATCTTTTACATTGAAAGTGTAAGTTACTATCTAATCTATGTTTCCATAAAAGATAAAATATGAAAGTATAGGTAGCCAGGCGTGGTGGCGCACACCTGTAATCCCAGCATTTGGAAGTCTGAGGCAGGAGGATTGCTGTGAGGTTGAGACCAGCCTGAACTACAGAGTGAGAACCTGTTTTAAAAAAACAAAAAAACTCACAAAAAACAAAAAACCAGTATGGATATTAATATCCACCTTATACTGTTTTAATATATACTTGAAGGCACCTTTCTCTGTAAGGAATCAAGCAGGGTCTTATGCAGCAGAAATACTCAATTATCTATCATCACTATCATCATCATTACCATCATCATCTGTTCCCTGAGCCTGCAAGATTAAAGGCTCAAATCAATTTAACACAATTAAGGGACACTATCTGCTACAAAATGATGGCAATTTAATACAATCAAGAGAACTGATCAGCAAGTCCTAGCAAAAGTGGAGAGTGAGCGCATTCATCTTTACTAAGCTGGAACTGATAAGAACATGGGGAATAGTAGAAGAGACAAAGTATCAAAAATTTGGAAGCAGTTAGGCTTGGTTACCCATTCCTATAATTCCAGCACTGTGGGAAGATGAGGCAGAAGGATCACAAGGTGTGGTCCAATGACTTAGCAAGCTCCTGTCTCAAAATAAAATAAAAAGGGCTAGAGATGGAGCTCAGTATGAAGGCTCTGAGTTAAATCCCAACTACCACAATGAATGAATGAGTGAATAAATGAATGAAAGAATTTGGAAGCTGGAAATTACTTAAATAAGCCATGCATGTTGAAGCAGAATAGAAAATTCTCCTCAAATTTGGGAGTTGTTGTCCTTAGGAACCTCTGCAAGATAATGTAATGTGAGTAGGACTGAGGTAAGAAGAAGAAAGAAGAAAGATTTATAAATGACATCCTCCACACCAACCATTTGCCCCAAGACTTCCCACTTCTCTCCACACCCAACTGCAAGATGCAGGAGTGGTTTGTTTTGTTTTGTTTTGTTTTGTTTACGAGGGTAATTTACTTGGAAGGCACAGTCAGGTACCATTGAGATTAGGGGAGATTTTCTGAAAATGGAAATAATACACTATATGTGTGAACCATAATTCATCTTGTCTCCTTCAGCCAGAACCCAGGTCTCTACCCTCCAGGCATAGTTTAGAAGAATAGTGTCTAAAAAAACAGGTGAAGGCTAAATATACTGATGGCTAAGGGTTTCTACATTCTACAACTAAATAGTTCTGCCGTATCACATTTGTCATAGTTGACCAATTCCATTCATGTGCTCAGAACTTCAAACATAATTTTAGGCCACACTTCATAAATACAACCAGATAACAAGGAGTACTGAACATCTGAGAAAAGTCCCTAAACTGAAAGAGACAGAGAGAGACAGAGAGAGAGACAGAGACAAAGAGACAGAGAGAAAATGAATGAAAGAAAGAAAGAAACTTAGGGGAAACAGAAAAGTCCAAGCAAAAGAAAGCCATATATATGAAAAAACTGAAGAAAGCCTTAATAAAACAAAAATTGTAATCATAAAACAAAAAGTATCAGTCATTAAACAAGGGCATATTATTTATAAAGAATATTCAAAAATTAAAACAAACTTTTGGTAATCTAAAATATTGTAGAACAGCTAAAATAACTCAATAGAATGGTCAGAAAATAAATTTGAAGGGAGAAATTTTTAGATGCAGAAAAAAATGAGATAATTCTATAGATTTTCAGACAGGGAAAAAATGTTGCAAAGGAACAAAAATCAAATTACTTCAAAATTCTGAATCCCCTGAAGAATGAAACAATAAACACTCAATCTGAGAGGAAACAAATTTTCTGAACATTTCCATACTCTGCCAAGTGGTCAACAAATTTGGGATTATGGTTAAGATATCTTTGTACACCTCAAGTTTCATAAACTATCTCTCATGTATTTATTCTTAGGAAGTTTCTCAAAGAGGTGCTTAAAAAATAAGAGTGCAATTGGGAAAAAAGAAGATGTGACATTGATGAAGTAGAGGACTCCACCTTAGAAAAAGACCAAGGGCTCCAGCGCGGTTACAATGGATTACTAGACTAATACTTTATAGGGGCCCAAGGTAGTCAAGTTGATGAAGGTCAGAGAGCTTCAGGAAAGATGTTTCTAAAATAATAACTTAGCATACGTCAACATATTGAGAAAACTGGAGGATGGTTGAAGCCTGAGTTAATAAGTAAAAACCTAAGCAAGGTCTGTGTCAAACTGCAGGCACGGTTCTGCAGCAGAAAGTTTGTTTAAATGGCCAAGAACTTGTAATACTTTAAGAGATACTAACTGCAATTTAAAAGAGGACAAGAGGGAAAAGCTGATGACTATGCTTGAAGACACTTGATGGTCCATGATAAAATAAAGTGAGACATGCCCAAATACAGAATGGCTGTTCATGCAACTAATAGAGACACCATTTTTCAGAGAGCTTAGGTCAAAAAGAAGGGGATAGAATAGTCTGCACAGTTGATGTATAAGAACTACCAAAATATGGTGTGAAAGTTGACATGAAACATTATGCTGTAGCACATTGTACTGGCCTCCTGCTGGCCCATAGGCTTTTCAACAGGTCTGGCATGGATAAGATCTTTCAAGGCCAAGTAGAAGTGACTTGACTTGATTTAATGTGAAAATCATTGTTGGTCAACCTGGTTCTTTCACCTACTGGTTGAATGTAGGTGTTGCCACTGGCAGTAAGAGCTTTTAGCCTTGCAAGGAGGGCTATGGATGGAGACTTATCTGTTGCTCCCAGTATAGCATGGTTCCCTGCTTATGAGTCTGAAAGCAAAAAATGTAAAGCAGGACATGGAAAGAAAGAACATCATGTATCAGAACATCGCAGATGATATGCAATACCTAATGAAAGAAGATGAATATGCTTATAAGAAACAATTCTATCAGTACATGAAGAAGGTAAGTCCAGAGATGGTGGAGGAGATGTATAAGAAGGTTCATGCTACTATATAAGAAAACCAGGTCTAGATAAGAAGACCAAGAGAGAAAAAAGAGAGAAATAGAGTGGTCCCCCAATGCCCCTTGCCCAGAAGAAAACTCGGATGTCTCAAAAAGGAACAAGTTTTCTCACTGCTCAGAAATAGACTATTAAGAGCTAAACCAAACAATAACTTTCTGTGAAGATTTTCCAGATAAAGACAGTAAACTTATTGACATAATTGCTTAAAAATAAAACTAAGCAAAATGCAAAAGGGAAGGGGATAAAAAAAGGAATTAAAATCTGTTTTATATATATATATATAAATATATAGATATGTATCTGAACTTCCCACAAGGAATGTAAACATTATATACTACACACGTGTACTAATATATTGAAATACAATAAAAACATCTTAAAAAGGAATAGTTCTAGGAAAATTTTTATAGAAAAAGAAAAAAATTTATAGTATACTGAATGACATATCTAGTAATACTATATATGTATTCTTAATATTTTAAATATAATTCTAATATTTTAAATATCATAGAAGAATGATAGGAAGAAAAGTGTGTATGTACGAGCATGTTTATGAATATGTGGTGAGTATGAGATCTATGGGACTTCCACAGTAGGAGTTGATAATGCTTAAACCTGAACTATCTAGAATTAACAGTAATATCCCTATTATGCAGATAACTAATTCAAGAGTCAAGTCCAAGAGAATTGACTAACTAATCAAAAATAGATTTTTACGTAGGCTAGGAAATGGTAGTAAAATAAGGAGGGAACTGATCTTTTTTACCATTTAATAAATCTTTTACTGTCACTTTCTCCTTTAAACTGTGTGCAAGAATATCTTTTATAAAACAAAAAGATAAGTTTGCCTTTAGAAAAGAGGGCCTGGTGTTAACGTTTCTCAGAAAACAGTGTATTTTTGATTTCCTGGTGACATCTCCCTGATGGATGTTTATACTGATCTATCATTGTTTCCTCAAAGCCCAAAGTGTACACAGGGTCTGCAAATACATTTTCTATGATTTACAGTATTGTTCCAAAGAGGACTTTTCAAATTTGAGTTCATGGTCATCATTTAAAATTGGAGATTTCACTTAAAAATATGACTTTCAATTTCTACTGAAAAATTAGAGTCTGCCAGCACTTGGGGCCATGGTGCCACAGCCCTTGGGTGGTGTGAATTAGTTGTAGCTCAGTGTCCATAGCCTACTTCAGCTGCGCCGTGCATGCCTTAGTTCTCTACAGACCCTACTAGTTCCAATTGTTCCAAATGAAACTGAAACAAAGTGTGAGTTTTCAGTCTTCACTATTCTACTACACTTGTTTATTTATAGTGTTAAGAGTAATATTTCTCTCTCAATATCAAGAAAGAAAAGTGAGAGAGGAAATATATTTTAAAGAAATATGAGACAACACATATTTCTTACTAGAATTGAAAAGACACTTTTTTTTAGTGTGCAAACCAAACATGCCTATATCAGAAAAATACAAAGAAAGTATTATGAAACACGATTACTTTGGTCAGAATTATAAGTACTTGAGAACATGCATGACAAATAATGCTCTAGGTAGTTCAAGTAGTTCTATTTTTTTCATATGTTAGAAATAACAGTATTACTATGGAATGTAGTTTTGATTGAATAACATGATTGTCCGATTACTTAAACACTTTGTCAGGTGAGAATATCTATTGGATGAAGTAGAAATGTTGAATCTGAACCTAGAATAACATATTCAAAGCTAATTCTTACCAGAAACGCTACTAATAAGCATGTGGAAAATTTAGTGAACAGTTTTCAGAAGTTGTGTAAGAAAATTAAATCATTTATAGTATTTTTGTATGATGACTGTGTTCTCAAGAACACAGAATGTTACAGTTTAGATCTAAAATGTCTTCCAAAATCTCATGTATTAAGAGGAGGGACTTTTTAGAAGGTGACTGGATCCATGGGGGCACTATACTCACCACTAAATTAATCACTGATGATTCATAGCTGAATGTGTTAGGAAGTAGGGCCTCATTGGAGGTGGGTTACTGGGGGCATGATCTGGAACAGTGTATTCTTGCCCCTTCTTCCTCCCTTTTTCTCTGCCATGATATAAGCACCTTTCCTCCCATTATGCCCTTCCTCCATAATGTTTCAGCCTTGAATCCAGTCAGCCATGGACTGAATCCACTGAAACTGTTAGCCAAAATAAGCCTCTTTTCCTTTAAACTGTGGGTGTTGGGTGTTTTGTCCCAGTGACGGGAAAACTTGCTAATACATAGATATAAATAAATCTACCTATGAAATGTATTTATTTTGACAGAATTCTTATATAATAAAAAAATTAGACATGGTATACATGACACGAAAGGTACTAGTAACTGATAGATTCTGTGTTTTGAAAAGCAACTAAGCAATTTGAACAAAAACTAGTTAAAACTTGAAAAAGTGTCTACAGATGGTATCACTAAGGGATGATCCCTCCAAGACTGATACACTCTTAGAAACTGAGTAATATTTTTTTGGATAAATCATAAAATTTTAACATATCAGGGTTAAAACTGCCGAGAGTATCACAGATGTGAGGGTAAAGGATGGTCCTTCTAAAACTTGATTTGTTACAGCACTTAAATTGGGGGGCCACCATTTCACAACATTGAATAAATTTAAGTTCATGGTGTCATTCAGTAAGATGGGATCGTGTCCTAATGTTCAGAATACAACTCTTCACATAACATATAGGATTCTGTTAAATGTCAGATATATAAAATTCAAGCTTACATTGGCTTTAAAATAGGAGAAATGCCACTACATGCAACAGGTCCCCAGAGAGAGTTTAATATTTGTGGATTCATTAAATACCACAAAAATCCTCAAAGTCAATTTTATTCTCTTGCTTTAGCAGCTTGCCTTATTGATGACGTGCTGAGCACATTTTAAGAAATACTTTAATATCCTGAGAAAGACAAGAGGCCTTTCCTGAATCCACTAACCAGAAAGAAGAAATATTAAACCAGTGAATCCTGCCATGTAATCCGGAAGTTGGTTCACCTTCCTTTGAGATAAATGAACACTTAGAAGAGAATGATTTTCTAGGGAAATACGGCATTGTTCCTTTAGGATAAAGAAGGGGAAGTGGGTTCTGGATGAGGACAGATGCTGTAGTAGATAGCTTTTTTTGTTGCTGGTGCACAATACTTGATGCACACAATTTAAAAGAGAGAAAGTTTATTTTTTTGCTCATAGTTTCAGAGGATTCAGTCCATGGTAAGCTGGCTCCATGACAGGAACACTATGGTAGAAGGGAATGGTGGAGCAAAGATGCTTAGCTCATGTTGGTCAGAAAGCAGAGTAGGTGAACAGTGCCAGAGAGGAAAGGGACCAGGGACCAGATATGGTACCCAAGGTCATCATGCCTACAGTTACGCCTGGAAGTGTGCTTTATTAATCCCCTAGGCAGCTACAACCCAATTTAGTTGACGTTTAAGCTTAATCATCACCGATTCTGTTATCTTAGACATGTCCTTTTGTCTTGAATCAGAATAGCTAATTCTGATCAATGAGTTGAAAGCTCAACATGATTGTTGGCACAACAAAACTGAGGTTAGGTGGTTTTATTATGAAATGGTGCTGAATCCTCTTATGAAAAGTTTTAAACAGAGAAAATCAGCTAACTGATGAATACTGAATCAAACATTTTCATATGAACATTATTATAACCCATTAAAATCCTTTGACTATTTCTTGGCAATTTTTCTTCAAAAAATTTGTACATATTTAATTTGCACATTCCTCATAAAATCGTGACTTGGAAAAATCCACTTGGTAAAGCACAAATTGGCCTGCTCTCCTGAGCTGAAGTTAATTTTCAAGAGGGTAGGAGTGGCCTGAGCCAAATTCCAAAATTTGGGAGTTAAAGATAAAAAATAGCTTGGATTTCAAATTTTACAAACATGAACTGCAATTTCCCAGTTCACTTTTTTCTCAAAAATTTTACAGCATTAATTAAAATGTACTAGTGCATGTTACTGAATTACAAAACTACTAAGTAAGACAATATTAGAAACCAAAATCCTGCAAATATCTTAGGAGTGGTTTTCCTAAAAATACAAACAATTCTGTAAGATTTTATCCACATTAATGAATTATTTGGGTACTACTGCCTTAAACTAAAATAATTTCTTAAAAATAAATATTTCTCTAAAATAATGGATGCAAAATGAAACAATTCCCAATTTTCATGATTTGGTGGGTGCCATAGAAATATGTTAGATTTCAGACTACAAATGAGAGTAGAAATGCCATTTAAAATTTTTGATTTAAATTTTAAAATTACAATGTCCAATATTATCGATGTTGTATTTTATTAAATGCTTGTACCTAGATTATATTAATAGCAGGTAGATTTTTTTGCACATACTCTGAGTTTTGCATCCAACTTATCTGCCTTTAAGTATTTTAATTTATATCACTGTTTTAGATCTAAATGAGTCATTTCTCTTAAAACCAGTTAAAAAGTTGTATGTAGATTTGTGAAATAGTTTTTTCTTGATACTATGAGAGTTGCTTTCTTATTCCTGGGGTTGTGTTGAGGCTGCCTCTTTTGTAATTTAAAATTACATTCTGTTATGTACCTACTTTCATTTGATGATTTCACTGCATTCTGCTTGCCAGTATCTTGTTGAGGATTTTGCAACTATATTCATTAAAGAGGTTGTTCTATAATTCTTTTTTAGGTTGGATCCTTGTCTAGTTTTGGAATCAGGGTAATGGTAGCTTCCAGGAATGATTTTATGGCATTTAAACACAATGAAGTACTATTGTGCTATAAAGAAAGATAAACTTGGGGCCGGTGAGATAGCTCAGGGGCATAAGCGCCTGCCTGGCAAGCACAAGGTCCCAAGTTTGAATCCCAGTACCCACATTAAAAAAAAAAAAAAAAAGAAAGAAAGATAAACTTGAATCACTTATAGGAAAATAGATGCACCTTGAGACCATAATGTTAAGTGAAGTAAATCAGACACAAGTTTAAATATCACATGGTTTGTCTTATATGAGAAACCTAAAGTAAAAATGAAGAGCAAAATAAAAGATAATTGGAAGTAAGGAGATAGATCTTTCTCAATGAAGAAGGGGATCAATAAACAGAGGGAGTGGTAGGGAGGTGAAGAATAGAAAAATCTGGAACTGGAATGTGTTATGTACATGTACCAACTCCACACAAGGAATTTAAACATTATGTACTGCAAACATGAACAAAATTAAAAAAAGAGGAAGGGGATCAAAGGATGGATAGAGGGAGGAGGGCGGGAGAGGAAAGGTAGCAAAAAAGGATTTAAGATCTGTTATGTACATGTACCATCTTTCTACAAAGAATATAAATATTATGTACTACACATGTCCTAATAAAAAATAAAAAAGTCAACCCCCCCAAATAAATTACCCTTGAGAAAAAAGAAAGGACCACAGAAATAATACTTTGAGCCTATCTAAAGCCTATGTCATTTTAATATCTAAAAGACATCTGCCTGAGTACAATTTTTGCATAGTCTGGATTCTTGATGAAGAACCATACAATTTTATTGGCAATTTTACAATTTTGTTTGTAATTTCCAAGGACAGGTAAGGTTTCACAGTTGGATTTCCATTGTGCTTTTGTAATATTTCAAGCAATGATCAGAGTCCACAAGAGTTCTTTGAAAAATAAAATAAATGATTCAATGCAATAATACAGAAAATAATACAGAAAATACCTGCTTACAGAATGATGCATTGTTTTCAAGAGATAACTTTTTGAAAAACGTGTGGGAGACACAAACTTCTATGAAATAAATATGTAGAATTAAAACTGCTGATGATATTGTCATATATAACACTAGCCGGGTGAATATTTCTGCCACTTCAGAATTTGCTTTCTAACTAGAGAAAGGAATCACAACCATTTGAATTTAGTGGTCATCTTCGGTAGAGCAAATATATGAGCTTTATTCTACCAAGGAATTTTAATCACATGATCGTCTTCTGACAGAAGGCAGACTTATTTGCTTAAGGAAACTCCTACAACTGAGAGGTGTGTATATATATATATATATATATATATATATATATATATATATATATTTTTTTTTTTTTTTTAATGTGGGTACCAGGAGTCAAACGCAGGACCTTGCACTTTCCAGGCAGGCGCTTTGCCACTGAGCCATATCACCAGTCCGGTATATTTTTAAGAAAGAGGAAAATCTGAACATACAAAGACACCAGTGAGAAACACAAAGAAAAAGTTATGCAAACCTGAACAAAAATTGCATAAATGTAGAAAAATATCTAAAATGGCAAACAAAGTAGTATGCATATTAAATGGGGCATGCTAGAGGGTTTTCTTTTATTAGTACATGTTTGCAGTTCATGTACTTTATAATCATCTTGAGGGGTGGATATATGTACTTAATACAACTGGCTTCCTTTCTTGAAAATCCACTTCCCCGCTTCCCCCCCTTCTTCCCTGCTCCTCTAATAATTCCCTTTTCCCCATTTTCATTCTTATTGATATTACTAATCTTAGCTCAATGATTACACTCATTGGAGTTATTAGGTTCTTATACATATATCTTTATTCTACTAATTTCCCCTTCTGCTCCACCTCACCCCTCACCCTTGGTTTCTTGTACCCCTCCCCATTTGCAAGAGATCCATCCCCTGTCTCCTTCTACCCACCCTCTCCTGATCTCTATGTTTATACTTTGCCTTACTCAAGTGAGAGATACCATACGGTATTTAAGCTGTGTGTGCAGATTATTTCACTCAACATCATATTTTTCAAGTGCATCCATTTAAAATTCATGTATTATTGTGAAGAAGGATTAGTAAATTGTTTATTTTTTTCTAAAATTCAAATATGAAAGCCAAAATTACATAGGATGTTTATTTCTGAAACCTGAAGGACAAAAGCAAAAAATATAGAAAAATACTAACAAAAAATAAACATATAAAACAAAAATAGAAGAAACAGAAAATGATACTACAAATAAATGCTAATATGTTAACCATAGTAAAAATGAATTATGATTAAATTAGAAAAAGGGTGTAAATGAGTTAGATGTTAAAATATAAATAAGAAAACACCACTTACATTAGGCAACAATAAAAATAAAACTATTAAGTACCAAATTAGTAAGACTTGTCTAAAAATATAGATAAAATTTTGAAAGCTATTAAAGGGTTAGAAGTAAAATGATAAGTACTTAAATTCTTTCCCAAATTTTCTAAATTCAAGTTAACTTGAATTAACATTCAGCTAATTAAAAACATTCAGTCATGTTTTACAGAGCTTGAAAATCTCCTCTCAAATTTATATGGCAGCACAAATCCCAAAGAACCATGGCTCCCAAAAGAAGAAATTACCTGACAAGCTAATTAAGATGGTGTAAGTTGGTCCAGGCTGGGCCAACCAATCAGAATTGATTTCTGGCCCAACAGAACAAGTCTGACAACTCAGAATATAAGTAGATATATTGCACTTGTGTATCAGCTCATTATTAGCTCTATGTAAAATAATAAATAGAATAAATAATAGAAGGGAAAATCCATAAAAAACTCAGTCTTATATGGAAACTATGTATGGTAAAGTTACTGTCTTGGTCACTAGAAAAGAAATAGCTATTAATAAATGAGGCTGAAATGAGGTTTTTTTAAAAAACTGAAAAAAATACACAAATTCAATCCCCACTTCATACCTTAAATATTTCTAAAAGAAAATGTTTCATAGTATCTTTTTATCATTATGATAAAGAAGACCATAAAAAGATTAATAAAGTTGATTATATTAAATTTAGCAACTTATTTTCATCAAAATATAATATCAGAAAGTCAAAAGGCAAGTGACACATTTGAAGAACTTATTTTCAAAACATAACACTAACAAAGAATTTTTGTTTGTTTGTTTGTTTGTTTTTGGTACCAGGAATTGAACTCCGGACCTTGTGCTTGCCAGGCAGGTGCTGTGCCACTGAGCTATATCCCTGGCAAGAATTGGTATTTAGAATATAAAAATATGGAGAATGTTTAAATAAAATTTTTAAAAATTATAATAGTAGTAGACACATTGTGCCATCAATCCCTCTCAATTCTAACATACTTATTTCATCTTTCCTGCAACTTTCGGAAGGAGTTTTGAAAGTACTCTTTCCTGTATTTTTATGGCTGCCTAAGTGTCCTGTATCAATTCAGAATGTTTAAACATTAATCATATATTTTTTATCATACCCTGCATTGGCTATACATCAATAAAGAAAAGAAAAATGATTGTATAAGGAAATGGGCACAAATGTAGATTAGTGTATGGTACACCCAAAATCTAAAAATGTGTTCGACCTCATTAGATATTTGGGAAATGCAAATTAATAGCTACTAAATTAAGAATAACAAGTGATGGAAGTTATATAGGTAAATGGAAATACGCTTTGCAAGAGAGAGAGAATTGTTACAATCACTTTGGGGAAAATTAGCATTGTTATGTGAGTTTGAACATTTACATATCTTAAAACCCAGAAATTCTAGGCATAAGAAGGATTCTAGGTATAAGAAACATATACCACTTAATCGATAGTTGCATTCTCACAGTAGCACTGTTTACAGTAGGCAGGTAAGTAACTAAATTGTGAAGCAGATACACAATGGAATACCATACAGACATCTACAAGGAATTACAGGCAAGCATAATTTTCCACTAGAAAGGAAAGCCCTTAAGGAGATTTCGCATATTTAAATAAAAACAAGGGACACACTAATATCAAACCATATATATATGCTATATATATGGGATCAAAAGCAACTATTTTGTTTTATACTTTAACAGGTTACATATACTCTTGCTATTTATCATGTTGTCTTTTTATAAAGAAGAGAAAGAGAAAATGCACATGTAAATTTTCTTGTATTTCAACTTCTGGATAATAAATATTAAGTTTACTGATAATCACTCTTTGGGAGGCTATTAATCAACCATTTATAACACAGTTGGAAATTGGCCACAGTTTGCATGGATATTTTAAATTATGAAATGGTGTGCGCAACTACAGCACAAGCAACAGCGGACAGAAGAATGCTTAATTTTTAACAATTAACTTTTTCAGAGAACTTGGCAGAGTTGTATCTGTGTTTAAAAATGTTGTGAACAAAGAAGAAGCTCCCTGAGGTCAGGACTGTGTGCAGGTGAAAGGGCAACAGAAAGTTCAGACAGGGCCGGTGAGATGGCTCAGCGGCTTAAGCGCCTGCCCGGCAAGCGCGAGGGCCCGAGTTCGACTCCCGGAACCCACATACGAAAAAGCGGCCGGTGATATCGCTCAGCGGCATGGGCGCCTACTGGCGCGCGAGGTCCTGAGGTCGACCCCCCGGTGACCACAAAAAAAAAAAAAAAAAAGTTCAAACAGCCACTTGAAAGTGCCAAGCTTCTGATGGTGGAGAGGTGACTGGGGTAAGGGAAAGGCCTTTTAAAAGAAGTTTAAACCATCACCTTTAAAACAACACATTTGCTTTGTGCTTTTCTCCTTGACACAGCGGGGAGAGATAAATGGCCCTCCTTTCTCCAGCTGTCAGAATGGACCCAAAGCAAAGGCCTTTCCCAGTGTCAGAGAATCTGCCAGGCACAGGAGCCCAAAGGAACGCGATGTGACTTCCGTGTGAAGAGAAGCATTTCAGAACCTAAGGCAATCAGTACAGACATCACACTGAAATGAGCTGAATGATCAGTGTTTCGTGAGGAAAATGTGCAGTAAAGATTAACAGTGATGGTTCTGAGACACAATTTCTTAAGGATTTGGACCAGATTCTTTCTAATTAATCATAATAATTTTAGAGCTTCATTTTTAAATTTACATTTTAGAATATAGTCATATTATTTGATTATCCTGCAATAGCGTATGAATGGCTTTTAGTTTGACTTTGCAGGGTAAAGATTTAAGTGACTTTTGGCAAGTGCTAACTATTTTATTTAAACAGGTAGAAATTGATACGTTTTTCTAAAACTCAGCAATGCTCCTATCCTCATTTTATACATGAGCAGCAGATGTTCTTGCCAGTTGTTGTCTTGTCTGAGGAAACAGTGATTGATACATTGGAAAACAGCTTTGACAGTAGCATGTGGAATTGAATTGCCTCTGTAATTCTCTTTTCTTAATCTTTTGTTATGTGGTTTCCAGGAGATGGTGAGGTAGAGACATTGCCAATTTCTACTATTCAATGTGTAATGAAAATTAAAATGACTCAGTTTTAAGAACTAGGATTAAAGTATTCCCAGGGATTAACATGATGTGAAAATGATCTAAAAATTTAAACTTTAATACAAAAATAAAATAAATGATATGAACTTTTACTTCATTCTCATCATATGTGTCCCAAACACAAACACATTTGCAAAAATGTTTCTATTTTATAAGTAAACCATAGACATTTATTCAGTCTAGTATACTCTGACTTTATGTACAAAATCTTAAGCAGAAAACCACAAAAAATCATGTAAGAAATACATTCTTGTTATGAGTTTTAGGACGTAATTTCTCATTTTCCTTGAAATTACTAGACTAGTAAAGGTTTCTTTTATTTTTAGCTAATAATTCATTTTAATCATGGCAAACATATAAAACAACATAGATGAAATCTGAGTAGTGGGAGGGAATGTCTGAAGTCATCAGGGCATTTTTTTGTGGGGAGAGAGCTGTATCAATGTCCCAGGGCTGCAATAACAAATTAACCTAAACAGGGTAGCTTAACCCAACAGAAAAAAATTCTTTCACAGTTCTGAAAGCTAGAAGTCAAAATCAAGGTGTCAGCAAAGCCACACTCTGTCTGAAAGCTGAAGAATAATTCTTCCTATCTCTCACTTCTATGGTTGCCAACAATCCTTAGTGTAACTTGGCTTGTAGCTTTATCACTGCCATTCCTGCCTCTGTCTTCACATGGCTTTCCTCCCTCTGTGTGTGCCTTTGTTAACTCTGTGTGGTATTCTAGGAAAACATCAATCACTGGATTTGGGATTCTAATCCAGAATGACCCCATTTTCTAATTGGGTAGACCTAGATTTTTGGGAGATACTATACTAAGCCATGCAGAAGCTCTAGTTGCTGTACCATTTACTTATTCACAGAACAATAACGTATTGATCTCATTGGCAGCCATGGAAAGTGCTGTACTGAACAAAACGATGTGCAAAAATCCAACACAAACCTGCCCTCCTAATGATAAAGTCAATTCAACAATTTTCATTGAAAAAACACAGTCACAAAGTGGTACGCTATAGATCCTGCTGGCTTGGGAGCTGGACTATCTAATTCTTAAGTTAGACCCAACACCAATGAGTTTTGATATTAAGTAGGCCAAATAACCTCTCTGTAATTTGCAAATTGTCATGGATGAAAATGTTGCCCCAATACACAACTATTTCTAAGTATAACTTTGCAAGCCTACAGTAGATTTGTATGAGGATTTATATGCACGTGCGCCCACATTTTGCTGTTTCAATACCTATTCAAAGATGCCCTGTAAGAATCCATGAGCCTTAAGTATTTTAGGGAGACCTCAAATCAATAGCTCTATTTTGCTTCGCATCCAGATTTCCGTGACGCAGCCTGCCGAGTTCTGCTTTCTTCTCATGGTCGAGGAGGACAGCAGTGAGCAGCTGAGGCTTGGCCACTCATCACAGGCTTCCTCTGTTTTGTTGCCGCTTTGCTTGACTGATGCTCCACTGTACCTCTGTGAGCCTAGCATGCTTCACTGGTGCGCTCTGAAAACAAAGGGACAGGCTATACCAAAGGTGGAAATGGCTTTCTCCCCATTGAGTCCTGCTTTATTGAAGGGATCTTAAAGCAGTGTCTCTTGCTTCCAAATGGATTATATACAAATAACTTTTGGTTTTGCTGTATTTATGTCCCCTAAGTACTAGATAAGTGCCCAAGGAGAAGACTGGCTGATTTATTTAATGAATAACAAGTGACATGTAGTATTTGGACTCCCTTTTACTGAGTCATCCCTTTAGTGGTTTCGATTGTGGCAGATTAGCTAAATTAAAACTACTATCTCAGCATTCTATTCCATTTCTGGTTCTAAAAGGTTGACCACTGGGGAAACTGTGAGATTACAGGGTGAAAATGGATCAGTAGCCATTAATTCTTAAAGTTGGAATAGCATAACAATTGTCACCATAGTTAATACACATTACCACTGATTGGCTGATCTTATTGGGTTGGGGCAACAATAAATCTCCAGTGAAAGTAACAATCTTGGCCATTAAATTTTGCCAAACTTATGATGCCAGTAGATATAGTTTCCTCCTCTATCTGAAGCTCTCTGTACCTGCTTCCCTGGTGATTGTTTCAATCCAAGCAACCGTTGATCTTATTAAGGACCTAATTCCAGCACTTTTCGTCTCTCCTAGACTCATAACCTGGCTTATGTCCCCAGAGGCTACTGGGAATAAAATTTAAAACATATCTTGTGAGAAGTCCCTATTCACATTAAAAATGCCATGACTTTGTCAATTCATATTGACGGAACCTAAGGGACACGCATGGGATTGGATCCCAAGGAATCTTGAATAAGGATAGAACGAATATGAACTTGGACTACACTGAATTTACTAATATGAATACACTAAGCAGAAATTCTGGGTTTAACCTTGGTATCTCAGGATGTCTCTAGAAATTTGCTTAGTTGGACCCAAAGTTAGCCCTGACTAAAAAAATAAGTTGAATTGCCAAAGTTCTTTAGAAGAAGGCATCTAGAAGTTTAAGCATATTAGAATTCTAAAATAGATTGATCGTGTAAATCATGCTTCCACCTTCTAATTCTGTGCTCCAGAAATGTGTAGAGAATAATTCTTTCACCAAGATTTCTCGGAGGTTGCTTTAGCTTCTATCAAGGGCACTGGCACGGACACTGTTGGCAGGTGAAAAATGACAGTAGGAACTTCTGTTATCAAACTTGATTCCTGATTTCAGTGAAGATGATAGGACTCCAGTGTTCCAGAACTCAAATAGTGGCACAAAATTGACAGAGACAAGATAAGCATAGTTACTCTAGCAAGCAGCGGAGGAAGAAGAGTAACAGGATGATCTGAACCACAGGGGTTGCTCGCATTAGCTAATGGATTCATCTCTTGTTAGAACTGAAATATATGGGCAATCCATTAACGTGTTGCTTGACTTGAATAATAGAAAATTTCTAGTTTGGTGAACAAAAATATGAATTGAATCCTTTCAAGCAATCCCCAATTTTAGGCCTATTTACTTACACAGAATGAATGAAATAGAGGACAGGTTTCCTTGAAGAAGGGTCCTGCTATCCAGCAAAAAATATATATACTGTTAACATTTATATTCTCAAAAAAGACAAAATCTGACTCTACCCTTGCAAAACTCAGTCTCTGTCCTCACTGAAATCCATATTGGATACTGTCTTTATTTAAAATTTTTACATTTTTTTCACTCTGGGTTTTTGCATTAATTTCGGCTTTTAATGTATTGCATTAAATTATCACTTATCTTGATCAGTAAGTTTTTGGCATGTAGTAACTACCCAATTTCCACTCTGTTTGCAACATCAGAAGCAGTTACTGCTTTGAGCTCTGGGAGAGACACATGTGCAGCTCTGTGAAGAAAGGCACCAGCTTCTTCTGATGGTCTCCCCCGCTGTCGAGGTTGGAGATGGTGAGAGGCAGACACACATAAATTCTGACCTTGCAATTGCAATTCCTTTGGGTTTCAGGTTTTCATTTGTCTTTATTCTCCCCTGCCCCAAGTTGCACTTTTAATCCCAACTTGTGAACCTTCTGATCTATGGTAACTTTAGTTCCAAATAAAGCCCGAAACCACAGCTTTCCATACAGTTCTTCACTAGACCCCACAGGTGCATGATGTCAAACCCCTGTAGTAAACTCCAATTTCCATTTCCTCTTAATAGTTCCATTTCCCTCCTTGAACCCTAACTAATACACACTCTGCTGGTTGTTTTTCTTTACTTTTCTTTTCTTTTTTTTGGCTTGGAGATTCTTCAATACTCTCTGAACACAGATTTTTTTTGTTTGTTTGTTCAACTCTGCTAGCCTGCCAGAAATATACAGAAGCATTTGAACTTCAGCAGCAGATAATCTTTGCCAGCAGAAATCTCAGCTCCCATGTACATAAGCATCAGGCAGAGCTTCTCAGTCTGTTCCCAGATGTGACCAGGTAGACCTGGCTTTTCTTCCGTAAAGTGTAACCCCAGAGTAACTATTTTATGGCCCTTTTAAATATAATCTCAATTAACGTATAATGTAGGATACGATCACCAAAACTAATCATGTAGACATCCTCTTCTTTGTATTGCTTCAATAAGAAGGTGAAAATTATTTAATGTTAAATTGTACTCATACTTTTAATTCAGGTATTTTTTTTTCTAGGTAAAAATATTTCATCCTCAAAAGTATATGATTTTTGACACTTACCATCTGTATAGCTTTGCTAGGGCTGCCATAATAAAGTGCTGTTAACTGGTTTCCTTAAAATAACAAGAATTTACTGTCTCACAGTTTTAGAGACAAGAAATCCAAAATCGAGGCATTGGCAGAATTATGCTCCTTCTGCACTCTGGAAGGGAATCCTTCTTTGTCTCTTCTATCTTCCATTTGTTTGCTAGCAAATTTTGACTTTCTTTGGCTTACAGATGCATAATTCCAATCACTGCCTTCATCATTATTTGAAGTGTGTTGTGTGTGCGCGTCTTCGTGTGATCATCTTGTACGCAAACCAGTCACATTAGGTTAGAGGCCTGCATACTCCAGAGTGACTTTCTGTTAATTACAGCTGCCTCAACTTTACTTCCAAATCAGGATGTCCTCTGAGGTCCTAGGGGCCAAATCTGGAGGGAGGGCAGGGGAAGGCAAAGTAAAAAGAACTAAGATATGTTATGCACATGTACCAACTCCTCGTGACGAATGTAATCATTATGTACTGTAAAAATTTCCTAATAAAATTTTTAAAAATTAAGAAATAATCTTTTGGGGGGGAGACAAAATTCATCCCATAACCGCCATTGTCAGCCTCTCTGGTTCTAACTTGCCAGTGTTTTTAAAATGTAATGCTAAATATTAAACAAAATACACTGAGTAACATTGGATCAGAACAGATGATATGGTGAGATTATCACCTTCTTTTGTAATTCACTTCATTATTTCACTTTTCTAACAGATATTTATTTAGCTTCTATTCTATGCCTGACATTCTACATGTGCTAGGGATACACAAGAATGGCAAGAAGACAAAGCTGTTACTGCTATAGAACTTATGTTCTTATTAAGGGATATTAATTATAAAAAGCATATAGACTCTTTGCTAGAACTTCAAATATGCTTAAATGCTATAAAGAAAAAAGAGAGGAGGATTAAGTGATGGTGGGAGTTATTTCAGAAAGCATTTTCTTAACAAAAGCAAGTGAAAAAGCTCTGAGGTGGGAGTGTTTATGGTGAATCTGAGGAAGAGCAAGGAGGCCAGAGTGCTGGAGGACATGACGGATGAGTGATGTGAGAGGAAGGTAGAGAGTACTCCCAGGCCAGAAAGCTGGGTTGTGGATTTCATCCTATGTGTGAACTTAGTTGAAGGTTTCTGAATATCAGAATCATATGATACAATGTGTTTGGCCTGATGTATTGAAAATATACACTGGCTGAACAACAAGTAAGGCTGAGACCCCTACTTTGAGCCATTTACAGTGGTGAATGAGAGAGGGATAAGGACTAATGGGATAGCCTCCATGGTGTAAGTGGTCAGCTTTAAGATCCAGGTTTAGGACAGAAATCTTCAAGGTTAGCTGATGAAGTGAAGAACGAGGAAGGTGAAGATGCTGTAATTTGCTATACTTATTACTTCGTAATACTTAAGAGATTTAGAAGAAAAACAGTAGCCCATAAAGGCTATAAGGAAGAAGTAATCTGTGAGACAGGAGAGAGAGAGAGAGAGTGAGAGAGAGAGGAGAAGGAGAGAGAGAGAGAACCAAACAGAGAAAGCATTTCAGAAAATATCTAGAATAAAATGGACAAATCCTATGCACAGGTCAGGGAGATGAGGTCCAGGAATTGGCCATTGGAGGTCATTGACAAGAGGCTTTGAGCCATCTCAGGGGAATTTCAAGAGAAATAGTGAGCTGAGGTAAAACTATGAATGATCAGTTTTATCATAACTGCTATTAAAAGCCAAATATTATTGAAACACATATCCACCCATTTCATTTCCAGAAGTCAACTCCTTTCAAATAGTCTCAGCAGCTGTTTCTGAAGCCTTCCAGATGGCTAGCGGGCATATTTCCAAGAGCAATTTCCTAAATGGGTGTCCACTCAGCCTCCTTGTCTGTTCTCTGCTGACTAGCTGTAAATATTATTTTTCATAAAACTGCCTGAAACACAGTATTTGTCAGAAAATTTTATCTAAGTTTTAGTGAAAACTAGAAAACCAGACTAGATTTAATTTTCCTTCCTAAGATTACTTTATAGGTATTGCTATGCAATACCTTAGAAGGTATTACATGGTCACTTCATTCTTCATAAAAGATAGAGGAAAATTTTGGATTTGAGTCCTTATCAAGATTTTTTGCATGTGTTTAATTGTTTTGCTCTGTCATATTTTATGTGTACTCCAATTCTTTTCTTTTGATTTGTCATGCTAATCAGTTCAAGCTTTGGTGCATTAATAGCCACATTTCTCTATGTTTATCTCAGCATCTCAGGAGAAAAATTTACAAATGCTTATGTTTCGTTGATTTAAATATCCTAGGCATAGTGAATCATGAAGGTATTTAGTGACAATGCATTCCTTTTTAAAGTTTTACAGTCAATCATTTTTGAAATGTGGTGTAATATTTCAACATGTGTGTGCAACACACAATGATCAATTCAGGGTAGTTAGTATATCCATCATCTCAAACATTTATTATATCTTTGTACTAGAAACATTCCAAATCTTTTCTTCCAGGTATTTCAAGTTATACAAAAAATTATTGTCAAGCTCAGTCACCATAGTATGCTACAGAATTCTAGAATTTTACCATCTTTTATACCTATCTATCAGCAACTGCACCTCTGTGCACATTAACCAACCCTTCTCAGACCCTGGTAATCACAGTTCTATTTTCTACTTCTAATTGTATCCACTGTTTTAGCTCCCACATATGAGTGAAAACATATGCTATTTGTCTTACTGGTCTTGATTTCTTTCACTTAAAATATCTCTATATTCATTCACATTGCTAAATGTGGTAAGATTTCATTCTTTTTATGGCTGAATAATATTGTAATTGTGTATACACAACTTTGCCATTATCCATTCTCCTGCTGAAAGACACCAACATTGATTCCGTATTTGACTATTGTGAACAATATTGCAATAAGCATGGAAGTGCAGGTATCTGTCTTTCTAGCATATTGATTTCCTTTCCCTTTGATGTATATGGACGAGTGGCATTGAAGGATGATATGGTACTTTTATTTTAAATTTTTTTGTTGAACCTCCATATTGTTTTCCACAATAACTCCACTAAATTACATTCTCACCAAATGTGTATTATAAGTGTTTCTTTTCCTCCATATCCTTGCCAGTACTTGTTTTCTTGTGATAATAGCCATTCTTACTAGAGTGAGAGGATGACTCAGGTTGGTTAGACTTATACTTCTCTGATTAGTGATACTGAACATTTTTTTATATGGTTGACCATCAACCAACAGTGTTTTGACTAATGTGCCAAGAACACACATAGGAGAAAGGATAGTCTTCAATAACCAACGCTAGGAAAACCAGATATCCACATGATGGAGAATATTAGACCCTTAACTCTCACCATATACAAAAATAAACTCAAAATGAGTCAAAGACTTAAATGTGAGATCTGAAATTATGAAACTACCAGAGGAAAATATAGGGGAAACACTTCAGTACATTGACATAAATATTTTTTGGATAAGGATCCAAAAGCACAGGCAACAAAAACAAAAAAAAGGCAAATGAGACTATATCAAATTTGAAGTTTTTGGGGCCGGTGAGATAGCTCAGCGGCATAAGCACCTGCCTGGCAAGCACGAGGTCCTGAGTTTGACTCCTGGTACCCATATACGAAAAAAGGGCCGGTGATATCGCTTAGTGGCATGGGCACCTGCTGGAAAACATGAGGTCCTGATTTAGACTCCTGGTACCCACATGAAAAGAAAAAAAAATTTGAAATTTTTATGCAAAGTAAAGGAAACAGCTGAAAAAGAGACAAATTGCACAATACAGAAAATATTTGTAAACCATTTGCCCAGTAAGTGTTTAATATTAAGAATATATGAGGCAATCCACTTTCTGGGTCCCCTTCTAACCCTCTTAGATAGAAGCTTTCTTTCTCTCAATAAATTCTTCCTACTCTTAAAAAAAATATATATATGTATATATACATATATATCTATATCTATATAGATATAGATATATATGAAACAAACAAGAGCAAAAAACCAAATAAACAGATTAAAAATGAGAAAATGATCTGAATAATCTAATTTTCAGCTCTAGAGTTTTAGTAGGGGCCAACAATGAACATGTTTGCCTAAAGTGGCATGAAATCACTTTTCCATCCTAATTTAGAAAGTTTTGACTAGTTTTCTGCAACTTCCTTTCTCTTTCTAAAAATTTCAAGTGTAGCTAAAGTTTTCTGACTACACTTCAAATTTTTCCAGTACTATGCAATATAATTTTAGAAGAAGTTCACTTCTAATCTGTAACTTACTCTCTTAAGACTGAACTATAATTTACTTTTTATAATGTGCTCTCTAGCTTTTGCATTTTGAATATGATTTTCCTTGTAGGAAGAAGAAGTAAACAAAATTTTACACTCTTTTTTCCCCATCTTTCCAAGTTCTAATTTAGGGAATTTTCTTAGACATGTGTTTGTTTATAGCGCATGCTGCTCACCACCCCTCTTCCTTCTTCCACAGCCAATTTCAGTGTCAGGAGTGCAGGAAACGTGTTCCATCCCTTGCTGTACAGTATTCTAACCACCTGGATTTGTTCCAACTACCAGCAACAACTAAAACACTTGTTGAAGAAATGAACTAGTTAGGGTAGACTTTACCCTGATTCTTTCTCTCTCCATAAACTCAATTCCTTCCACAATTCTGGTTGCAAACCAAACTGGAAGAGAAATGAATCAAATTTCCCCATGAATTTGATTCTGTTCTCATCCAACTCGGTTTGCCACCAGAATGGTGAAAAGAATCAAGATAGTGAACCGAGGTACCACTGTGTTACCAAGACATTGAACAATAAATCTCCTTTTAATATTTATTGAGAAGAAATCTTGGGACCTTGAGATACTATTTCTAATAGTTCCATATCATAACTCTTATATGATATGGAACTTTTTTATTTTAGGATATTTTGATCTTAATAAACATGCATGTATGATCCTAAAAATGAATTCATAACACCTTCTAGATTGTTGAACATATAATAGTTTATCATCAGTTTGATTTAAGTAATATTTCAATAGAGATTTATAAAATATATAAACACAATTATAGAAAAAGTTTAGCTAGAGATTGTAGTGTTCAAGTTTTCAGTATCTATCAGTCATGTGCAAATTTCAGGTTCATAATCTAAGGTAAACTCAGTCTACATCATAACTTAATATTTACACACTCACATTCATTTTCATGAAGATTACATATCCTTAGTTGAGACTTGTGTTCTGTTCTATTTTATTCTATTGATCTGTTACACTGCATTTCATTAGAGGATAACAATAATCGTGAAGGTAATTTAAACACAGATACTGGTAATTTTGTTAGAATGATGTCTCTTTACTGTGTTCAGGATTGGGATCGACATTGACCAATATACAAGGCGTACAATAAATGCAGTTCTAGCATGTAGTGCATACCATTAGTTTTATTTTTCCTCTTCCTGCCATCATGTCTTGGCACACAAGGTCCTTTGAATCTAACACTACCTACATCTTTTTCCATTGATATTTTCTGACACTTCACAACAACAGAAAACTGAATGTCATTCACAAAAATTTGAGACCTCTTGGAATTATAAGTCATACAAAAATTGTTTTGCACGTTTCTGTGTGACTAGGATAAGACAGATACTAAAAATAACTTGTTATCTGGGTATCTACTTTATTCATAGTATCTTATTAGGCATTATTCATCACTGCCCGTAAGGAGATTATTCTATATCATGGATCACCAAATGTTGCTCCACCTTGAAGCTTTCACAAGGATGTAATAAAATGAGAAATAAAGACAATACACAGGCAGTCAGCTTTTCATATCTGTGGGTTTTGCATGCATAGATTAAATAAGATACAGATCAAAAATATTTGAAAAAAATTCTGACACACTGAACATTTTTTCATTGTCATAATTCCCTAAACAATTTCTAAAAATAGAAACAACTGTTTATATAACATTTACATTGTACTAGGTATTATAAATAATCGACAGATGATTCAGTATATACAGTAAGATGCTTGCAGCTCATATGTAAATGCTGTGTCATTTTATATATGACACTTATGTGACTGGAGCCATTCCCTCAGACCCCAAGGGATGACTAATAGCATTTGGGTGGAGATAAATGTGTTCAAGGTCTTTACATGAAGGTTATTTGTATATTGTTTGGATTTTAAAATTGTGATAAACAAAACAATTGCTGTGAAGAGTTCATAGTCAGCAAGAGCAAAACCCAGCAACAAAAAAGACAAAAAAGAAAAAGGTTGTCACCTTAGATTAACTTCAGCATTTTGAGAATGGGATGGCTGTGCATATGATTGTTCCATTTATATAGAGAAAACATAAAAATGCCAAAATTCCAAAGTTTGTCTTTCTGTCCAAACTCCTTAGCTTCCTGTCTGTCACAAGATTCGCTCCAGTATACAATATATGTATTTTTCCCCCAGACATTTAATTTTGATATAATCTAGTACCCTAATATGCAGTGTGTCTTTGGTCAAAGTTCTCTGAGGATTGTCAGTTTAATTCTAACTCAGATATTAATTCATTTAGGATGCTCACCTTGTCGCATCTTCCTTCTGACTTTTTTTTTGAGCCAGGTACTTATCAAACTAAATCTTCAATTTCACTGTGCAAACTCAACAACATTTTCTCCATTTTATCCATTTCTTTACACATAGAAACACAAGTAAAATATTGTCCAAATAATCTCATTCTTTTACAGTTTTGTTTTCTTTTACTCAGACAGCTGAAACGTGCCCATTTTTATGAATGATTTTCTGCATTTATCCTTTATATTTAGAATTACTCATATAAAAAATACAGGAATCTATAAATTGTGTTAAGTATGAAAAAACCCACTACAAGGATAGATTAAAAAAAACTTCAAAGACATAGATACAGGGAAGGAAATTGGGTCAATATGATCATTTTTGGTTTTAATAGCCACATGAAAGCATTATACATTCCTAAGTAAAAAGAAACAGAAATGAAAATAGTTTAAAATATTTTTGTCTAAGCTTTTTAGATGCCATAATAAAAGAACTATATTAAAAATATTAACTTGGAAGAGTTGATATCGGTAATATTGGAGGTAATCAGCCATTCCAATGACTCAGATTTCAAAAGCATTCTTTGGACATTAAGATTAAAGTGCATTGTCTTCTTACCTCTAGAATATAGCCAGTTGGTTTCAAACCTTGTGCGCTTGGCATTTTTAATTTTCTCTTTCTTCAGAATATGGCTCTTGTTGAGACCTTTCTCTTTATCCTGGGGTACCATTTCCAACTTCTGTATTTACTCACACCTGTATTCACTAGTACCTGCTTCCAGGCCTTCCCATGGCTACATTTTTCTACTAGTCCAGTCATCTTTAGCCTGATTTAATTGTGTCATCAGCTAGTCAAACACCTCTGGTGGTTTTTCGCTTTCTTCTGCAACAAAACTAAACTTCTCTGACCTATTGAGTGAGATTTTTCAACCTTGGCAGTGTTTTCATTTTGGATTGATAATTCTTTGTTGTGGGAAGCTTTTATGTGCATTATAGAAGGATTAGCAAGATCCTAACCTTCAACCACTAAATTCAGTAGTTGCCTCTGATTCTGATACCAAAAATCCTTCTAGACCTGGCTAAATTGCCCTTGGGGAGCAAAACTGGCCCTGGTTAAAAGCCACGGATCTGGTCCTGTCCTGTTTATTTAGTCACTTTGCTTTTCTGTTAATACACCGTACTCATTCACAGTTTGACCTAAATGGTTCCCTTCTCCATCTAAGGAAGATTTTGGTTTTTCCTCCATATTTATATATATATATATATATATATATATATATATATATATATATATATATAAATTCTATTCGTCTTTTATTTCCTTCTGATTTAGTGGTGGCACTGATTTCAAAAAAAATATTTCACAGTCTTATAAATGCAATTTTTAAATCTTTAGCAAAGGATTAATGCATTTTAAGTAGTTCACCATGCTTCACCAACTTCAATAAATCTTTCTCTCAAGTTAATAATTCAAGCTGATGGTTCAGTTGCTACCATTATGTTAACTTTAAAGAAAGATTCAATCACATTTTTTTGCTAGTGATTTTTACATATGCTGGTGAAATCTTTTATTGGTTACTTGAATTACTTTAGAGCAACCAAAATAATTATCCATCATCAGAATATTTTTCTTCTCTTATATATTATCCTATTTGTACTAAAATTTGATGGGAGTGCCTGTAATGCTAATGTAGACAGATCCTAGAGGCTTTAGCTAAAGGAGATTAAGGTGGGTTGATTCTTAAGTAGCAGCATCAATAAGATTAGGTAAAATTTGTAAATGAGGAATATGTTGCCTCCAGAACACAAAAAGGCCTAAAAGATGTTGAATGTGTGTGTTCTTAATGAGACTGTCAAAACTCCTTGGAGAAGGAAGTCATTGGTGTAACATCAAACCTGCGCTCCTGAGGAAAGGTGGATGCAGTTAAGATCTTATCCGCAAAAAATGATTTAAAAAAAAGGATAAAATGGAAACAAAGCTTTGTAAATGGGGAGGGAAAGATGGGTTGAATGGAGGAGAGGGGATTGGGAAAAAAAGAGGAATCAAAATATATCATGTATGGGTACAAATTCCCTATGACGAATACGATCATTAGGTATATCTAAAATGTACCAATAAACTTAATTTTAAAAAAAAGTTCTTATCTGCAAAGACAGTGTGTAAGGCCAAAACTGCTGAGGTTCCCATGGCAGCAAAGGTGCAAAGATGAAGGCAAGTTGCAGTTAAGAGGCTGTAACAGAATATATTAATGGAATCAGTAATACCATAATACAGTATTTGCTTGTAGATTAGATAAAATTCATAATTTGAATAAAGTAGGTGCTGGGTTTACGGGCTTTATAGATTGGGAGCATAGCATTAATGTAATACTCTTACCATGAGACACCACTTGTGGGGAACCGCTCAGTCTGCTTCAAAGCTCAGAGCATCTAAGGACACCTGAGGATGTGACCCTACTTGTCTGGTGCAGCTGCACAGTGGGATACAGTTATGTAAGCATGACTTAGCACAGGTAAACATGCATGCACTGGTTACAGCACTATATAAGAATGTAAATATGTAATAACAACTTGTATAGGAATTATACAATAAAGATGCAGGCTGCTCTTGTGCTCTTATGCTCTGCTTTGTTCCATACTGCCTGCTGTTGTTGCTGATGTCTTGCTTACATGTGTTCTTTAACCTAGGGACCGCACCCACGAAAATCTCCCTTGGGACCCCCCGAGCAGGCTGACATCACTTGTATTTTTAGGTTTAAGGACCTGTGAAATCAGGCTGTCAAATGTAAGGAATTGGAGATATTCACTTATTCAGTTTTATATAGGGTTTTTTGTTATTTTTGTTGTTTAGAGACAGGGTCTTACTTTGTAGTACAGGCTGAAATCACTATATGGCATTGAACTTGCTATGTAGCACAGGCTGGCCTATTATGCCTGGCAATCCTCCTGCCTCAGCCATATACTAAGTTTTAATCTTTGAAGACAGTTTTAATTTATATTAGGCCTTGTCAATTATTTGATCACAGGTTAATTTTATCCCATTTTTAACCAATTTATAAGATCCAAAACTTAATTTTAATTTATTGTTCATTGTGTCTGAGTGTCTATGATTGCTATCAGATATTTGAGGGCAAAGGCTAACTTTGACTATGAGATATTTAGCCAACACTATAGTTAAAGTGAAGCATAACTTATTTTTCTGAACCTTGTATTTATTTTCCTAAAGGTATAAAGGATGGAGTTCCCAAGTATAACTGTAACTTGAGCTCTAGTTTTGTTAAGTCCACAGAGCTCTGTTAATTGGTATACTTTAGCAAATGTTAAATTAAGAATCTATGCAGTAGATGGGCAAAAGCCAATCATTGCCCTGTTTTTGTATAATTTGGAGGGGAATTTTGGGATTTCTTATTAGGTAGACTTTTAGTTGAAATATAGACATATGTATAGATATATAGATATATATATATATATATATATATATATATTTGAGTGGTTTAAAGTTTCTGTATCTTTCTGCATAGTTTCTGTACTATGAAAATCCATAGTACAATCCTTCCAGGTAGTTATAGGAAAAAGAAAGTGGAGGGAAAGGAAATGGGACCTAGTGGACTGACTCACAGCAGCCCTCTTCTCATTTCAAGGCATTCCAGTCCACCTCTGAAGGATGAAGCTTTACACTGACAGTCATTGCAGCCTACATAAGTAGGCTCCTGATCTTAAGGATCAGTCCCTTTACATGTCAATCTGGAGTGGCATTTAATAAATCTCAAGGTCACTGGCTAAGAGTCACGTACTAGTTAAGCAATCGGATATTCTTCAGAAGGGTTGTGAAAAGATGAAATCACAGTATTTTTGTCTTGCTCCAAGGGCCCCATTTGGAGTAAACATTGGGATACTGATCTCCAAGGGTACAGGCAATGATATCCCTGAGGGTCTGGTGAGCCTGAACTTTGATGCCGATGACTGCAAACTTTACAGCAGCAAAGCAAACAGGTAAGCTGCTATCTTTGCTGGAGCAACAGGGGACCTAGGTGCTATTTTTCTAATGTGGAAAACTCAACCAATACATTTCTCCACAGGAAACACCCAAAACACAGAAAGACCAGGGTTCTGCCCCAAATAATAATAAACATTGCATCAGTCAGTATTTTACTAGAGAAACAGATATAATACAAGATATACAAATGTATAAGAATTTACAAGATTGCCTTACAATGGTCACCCACAGAGTTGGATAAGGAAGCATGCAGAGGGTGTCTGCACACTGGAGACCAAAGGATTCAGTCCAAGGTCTGGAGTTCACTGCAGTGCCCATGCAAGTCCATATCAACAGGCCAATGCATCTGCCATGGAAGGCTGACGAGTCTGTGTTGGAAGCCAGGAGATAATGTCCAAGGTGAAGGTGAAGACTGGAGTTCCTCCCAAGAAACAGAAGCAGATCTGTCCTTCCTCGTACCCCCTTAATACTATCCATGTGATGAGCCACCCTAGGGTAGGTCTTCCACACCCTAGGGTGTGGAATTGCTGGGCCAATTTAGTTAAACTTCTCTTAACTAACCTTCTCAAATTGACATAGTCACTCAACCATCACAGACACTAACCCCAACAAAGTAACAGCCCCAAGAAAAACCTCTACCAGACATAAGCTGTTCTGGTGGACACTTCAGTAAGGAATAATATTGAATCCAAAGCTGAGGTTCTGATGTGAGCTAAGCTCCAGGAGATTTAGAACCACTTAATGAACTAAGAGTAGAAACCCAAGAAGTTACCCAAGAATCAGCAGACATGGTCGCACTGTGCTGCCTACAGCACCAACTGCTACATAAGATTAAAGAGTTTTTTTGGTGAAGGGGCACAGCATAACACTCCAACCAGAGATGGCTCCAGGCAAAGCCAGCAGGGGGTTTTCATCTGGAACTGGGTAACAGTACGTTGCAGCTGAAGGACCCAGCTTGTGAATGGCAAGTCAGGAAGGGTTAACTGGGTTTTGAAGGCTCTTGGTGGATTGGCTGATTCTCATGATTATATACCTGTCTTTTAGTCATCTGTTTTTGGCCCAAGGGCATTTAGAATCTGTGTATAGTTGCCCAGAGTCTGGTAGGCCAAGTGGGAAGTGGTTGGAGCCTGGACTAAAGAGTTATTCAAGAACGGGAACTGATCCACCTTTAGCTAGTGCCCAACTAGGTCAAGACAACATTGAAAACAAACAAACAAACAAACTTTCCTACATTTGTTTAAAAGGCAGTTTCATGAACCAGTGCTCAGACCTCCCGAGTTGACTTTTTTGGGTAGGCACCAGTCTGGGAATCTGCACTTTTCCATGGAAAGCTAATTTATAGTAGGAGTTTTGAGAGCACAAGTAGGGCTCTGGAGTTAACTTGCTTGAGTTAAAAGGCTGGATCTGCCAGCTGTAACCCCTGTGCTCCTTACTTTACCTCTTTTGGTCCCAGTTTTCTTGCTGCAAAACCAGATAGGACAATAGCGCCTGCTTCTTGAGCTTGTAAGGACCATTAAATGCATAATATATGTCAAGCACCTAGAGTGCTTACTGTGCTTAATTGCTCATGTTAATCTTAATAAACTGTGAGCTTTGAAAATTCTTTTTTATAAAAGAGAGGACAATAAACTAAATATTTTTAAATACCTCATTTAAAAAGACTCTAGTTGTTGCATCTTATTCAAAAAATACTAACACAGGATCCAATCAGGTGTATTTCTCAATTTTTAATTTTAGGAATCACTGATTAGGGTAGCCATGAGAAAAAGAGCTTCCTTCATTCTAATCCATCTTGACTTGAAATAACTCAACTTTAATTTTTTAGAGCATTTGGATCTTCCTGAAGTTTTAAGATCCGAGTTGATGTAACATGTTTTATAGGAGGAAAAGGAGCATTCTTAAAAGGCTTCATCTTCATTCTATCAGGAGGGAATTGATTACTACCTGCCTGCAACTTTGAAGCTGAAAAGACTTTATTGGCATTTCCAAGATCTATTTTCTCCTTTCACCTCTTTGCCACAGTGAAAGTAAAATTGCCTCGTATGTTAGTGGTCAGCAAGACAATTTGAAATGTCATCTTTCCATTTATAAGAAAATTATATTGTATTATCTTCTCAATGGACAAAACCTCATTGACCATTGAAAAGGAGCTGGTACTTTTCAAAATTAATTTAAACATAGCCATTACCACACAGGGTTACCTTGCTTTTTTGTCATGAGAACATTAAGATATATGTATTTGGACCGGGGATATATCTCAGATGCACAGCGCCTGCCTGCAGCACAAGGTCCTGAGTTTGATTACCAGTACCAAAAAAAAAAAAAAAGATATATGTATTAATAAAAACTAATTTAAATATAATGGTAATATTATACTTTTTATTCTGTCAGCAAAGAGTTTAGAAAGTTTGCACCTATTTTATTAACTTTAAGTTCAACTTTAGTTTATTGGAATGTAATTGCTAATGCAAACAATTTTATAGATGTGCCCACTGAATTAAAAAAACTTACATTTCTTCCCATTTAATTGGTTAAATAACAAATATATTTTAATCAGAAGTTATCTATACCCTTTCTTAAACAGAGAAACATCCATAGTTACCTTACTCACTGAAATTATAACATAAATATATTATTAAAATATATTAATGAAGATAATAAATCACTTCTAAAAATAAATATTGATCACTCAGGGTAAAGGGTTTGGCGAGGGTAATGGGGAACTGTGGAGGCTCACCTCCTTCTTAATTACTTTTAGATTGAGCAGCACTGAGGGCTGAGCATGACAGACAGTGTCATTGGGGTTGCCCTCAGGACACTTAAATTTCCTAAATGTATTGCTACAACATTGACAGATAAACTTGTTTGCTTATCTTCAAAAATGACTTTGTGCAGTTAGTGCAGTCAGTATTAGGCATAAGGATATTAAAGAGGAAATTTGTTTTCAGAAAATGTTTTATGTGGAGAGCAACAGTATGCTAATCCACATGTCAGTAATTGTACAAAAACATCTTACATTTTGTTTAAAAATGCAGAAATTCCAGATGGTTTCACAGTCTTTAGTTTATCCTTTTTTATGTGGCTTGCATTAACCCTATCCAAAATGCCAGCATCAGAATACCTCAATAAAGCTTTAAAAGTAAAATCCTGCATGAAAATTCATATTTAAAATCATTAAAGATTGATTTAATTTCACAGTGTCTTAAATGACAGTTATTATTGCAGTCTGTATTATTGCCATAACTAATTAAGACTGAATTACATTGAATATAATTACTACATCATGTGTATTTTCTAGTGTCAGCTTACTTGTGTTCCACACCCATCTTCTCCCCTTAATAATCAGTACATGTCGATTTTAAAACCATGTAAGTCGAGCTAATACATTTTTAAAATATTAAAGTGGAGATACAACATTTGCTCTGCTTTCATGTAGATGAAATTATCAAAAGAGAAAATATCAAAAAGAATAATTTTTAAAGATTATCTATTTTTGGGCCGGTGAGATAGCTCAGTGGCATAAGCGCCTGCCTAGCAAGCGCGAGGTCCTGAGGTCGACTCCTGGTACCCACACACACACAAAAAAAGATTATCTTGTTTTACACTTTACGACAGAAATTTTTTGGTTCTGGCATTCTTCAAGTTTTCCTTACTTTTCCATGTCCAGTGAGGATATTTTTTAAGTTAGATAAAACGATGCATATGAAATGTAACACAAACATGTCTCATACTGCTTTTGTAATCATCATCATACCTACAGTGAATTCTGTTTATTTTCCTAAGATCTGCTTCAGTAGTATTGCACAGCGGGCTTGCAGGAGACAATGGTTAAATTTCCAGGAAATTTGTAAGCCAGGTGTTATACAGAGCCACTACTAAAAATTAAATTTCATAAACTTAAAAATCAGTTACATAAAATATAAGAAATATCAAGAATCCAATCATTTTCTATGTATTTTAATAAATTTTATAGTATCTCTGCACCTAGCATTATTTCTATCCATTGTAACTATACAATAGAAATACTGCACACTGGTGAGTTGTACATTGCTTCCTAACGCTCCATCTGATGACATGTTGGTAACTTGAAACTGACCATGATGAAATAATTACAGCAGATAAAAAAGCAAATTTCAGAAACTGAAGTCCCCATCACTCCAGAGAGTCATTTGTTAAAGTTTACCTGGGGCAAGAAATACACAAAATGATCCTGCAGCATCTTTAAGTGCCAGGGAGTAAAGAATTGAGAGAGAGAGACCCTATAATGTCAGTAACTTTAAAGTTGAGAACCCTGACAAAAACTACCATACCCAGGTCATCTAGATCAGCATCAGCAGTGGTAAGTCGTGTCGACAGTCTGTAGGATGTGATATGATGTGATAAAAATTACCTTTTACTTCTGTGGTATTCCTTCCAAATCCAATAACCCCAGTCTGTGAGAAAATTTCAAGCAATCCTGATGGAAGGATATTCTTCAGAATGCCTGTTACTCCTTACAAATGTCAAGATCATCAAAAATAAGAACGTCTAAAAAAATTATATTAAACAGGAGGAAACTGAGAAGAGAAAACAACTAAACATAAACTGGTAACCGCGATGAGATCCTGTATCAGGAAAAGAACACTGGATAAACTAAGGATTTCTAGGTAAAGTATGAATTATAGTTAATAATAGTGTACAGACATTGATTCATTAATGTGGCGAATGCACCAAACTACTGTAAGATATTAGTAAGAGAAACTTACTATGGTGATTACGGGAACTCCTGTCACCTCAAGTTTTCTGTAAATCTAAAATTATTTCAAAATAAAAAGTTTATTTAAAAACTTTGCAAGCACAGACCGGATCAGTTTCTATCCTGGATGTCACCTAGGGAACCCTTATCTGGCACTGACAATTCAGTAACACTGGGTGGACAACAGCCGTTTTGCTGACACACCACTAGCTATTGTTCTTTTCCCCAAGTGTTTCATGCTGGGGGTGGGGGAGAAAGCTCTATGAACCAAGAAATAATTGTTAATAATTTCTTTTAAAAAATTAGCACAACCAGAGAAAACAGTTTTCATTCTTATTGAATTGCGATAACTCTGGAATATGTATCTCTAGAGTGGCAATTCAGAAAGAGATTTTTGGACTGGATGTGGTGGCTCATGACTAAAATCCCAGCACTTGGGAGGTTGAGGCAGGAGGATCGCTGTGAGTTCGAGGCCAGCCTCAACTACATAGTGAGTTCAAGGCCAGCCTGAACTACACAGCAAGACCCCGTTTCAAAAAAAAAAAGAAACAGATTTTTAAAATTTATCTATTTAGTGTACAGGCTAAAATGTCCTGCCCCTGACCTACATTTTACTTAACATAACAAGAGTAGAGTTCTAAACCAGGGATGGAAATCTCACAACCTTCAGAGTCGGGCTGGGAAACTAATGTATTGTCTAAGAGAAAATCAGCAGGGCATGGGGGAACTTTTCATCAAACTAGAAGGAACATGTCAGACCTCAAAGCATTGGTATTACTCAGCTTTCCCACTGCTGGACACGGTCACTGACACACACAATTTAAAGGGGGAAAGGATTCATTGGCTCATATTTTCAATCTATTCTCAGCTGTCTCCAATGAAGTAATACCATGGAGGAAGGATGTGGATGAGCAAAGCTGTTCAGATCATGGCCATTGGGAAGCAGAGCAGGATAACAGAGCCCAGAGAGGAACCAACAGGAGACACAAATGACCATCAAGACCCATCCAGCACACCCAGAAGCATTCTTTGCTAATCTTCTAGATTTCCCTTAATCCAATGAAGTTAGCATGTCAAGTTTAATGATCACAATTCACCCCATGTCAGCTTCACACCTAAAACTTTTTCCTTAACCCATACTTAATCTCCAAGCAAAGACAATAGTAAGTTTATAATCCCACCTAACATAATACAACCCTCCTGCATGGAATAAATCCCTTACCCCAAAGTCTCAACAGTTGCAGCAATTTTCAAAAGTCCTACTCTCAGGTTTTCTGAGACTCAAGGCAAAACATTAGCTGTGAACCTGAGTAAAAATGAAAAAAAAACAAAGAAGTTATATAATCACAAGGTTCAATGGCATAGAGTAAATATGCTCATTCCAAAAGTAAGGAATAAGAGACAAGGAAAGAATTGGACCAAAGCAAGACTGAAAGCCACCAAGGCAAACATTAAGTCCTGTAGCTCCACATCTGCAATCTGTCACACATAGTAGTAAAATGTGTGTTCCAACCCATATGACTTTGGCTGGGTGCACTCTCAAGCTGCAGATTTGCTCAGGAGATGTTCCATGTTCCTGGCACCCCTGACTTCCAGGGGTCTCCACTGCACCTTTGGCTTCATTCCCACAGCTTTGTGTAATGCCATCGTAGGGACACTGCCTGGCTTCCCAGACCTTCCCATGAAACCTAAGTAGAAACCTAAGTAGAAACCTTCTTAACCCTACAACTCTTCCATTCTGCCTCCCAGTAAAATCAGCATCATGTGGATGACACCAAGGTCAACTGCTAGCTCTAGCAGCAGCTGGGACTCCTTGAACTGTGGCTGCAGTAACCTGTGAGTACTTTGATGGCTTAGCACAGTGAACTAATTCCCTGAGAACCAATTCCTGAAGAGGCCCTTCTCAAGCAGGGGTTTCAGGGACTCTCTCCACAAAAGGAAAGTTGACACTTGTATACCCTTGACCCTGTGGTGGGCTCTTGTTGATTCCTAAAATGACCTCGATGCATCTTTATTCTTGTCACTGTACAAAATATTTTATTTTTTTTTAAAGGCACTAATGCCTTCAGCAATCACACATTTTTTTACTAATATTACACATGCTTCCATCTAGGCCAAAATGTAAGTATTTAAAAATTTTCTGCTCTGCTTTTTACTCTTGATTTTCATTACAAATGTGGCTAAATGCAGCCAGCAATACATATGCCACAGCCTGAATGTTAAACTGTCTTGGAATGTCCCCTGCCAGATTAATTAGTCCGCTACCTTTAATCTCAGTCTCCTGCAAATCTCAGGACATGAGCAAAAGGATAAATTTTCTGCCAGAGTGTAACACACAGAGGCTTCTAGTCCAACTGCAAAAGAATCCTTGTTCTCAACTGAAACCTCCTGTGCCTGGAGTTTACTGTCCTCATTCTACTAAGAATTCTGGTCTTCTGAGCTCTGATCAGAGTCAGGCATCAGTCTCTGCTTAATGTATTCAAAGGCTTCTACACCTGAATTTTCAAACTTTTCCAAATTGTTCCTGTAGACCAGTTCCAAAGGCTTCTAAACCATATGGTCAGGTACATTCATAAAGCATGATCCCACTTCTTTGGTACCGATTTCCTGTGGTACGCATTACAAATACCCACAATTTAAAAGAGAAAAGGTCTAATTGGGCCATGTTTTCAGTCTATAATGAGCTGGCTCCAAAGCAGAAACATCATGGAGGAAGGATATGGAGGAGCAAAACTATTCAGTTCATAGACCCTGAGATGCAAAGCAGAGGAACAATGCCAGAGAGGAACCGGTGAGAGACCAGATGCAGTACCCGTGGTCATGCCCCCGTGACCCATCCAGACCCACTGAGGGGCATGCTTTATCCATCTTCTAGGTCTTCCTTAACCCAATAAAGTTCACATATCAAGATTAACAGTCATAGCGTGCATATTAAATATTGTTAAAATGGTATCACAGGCCAAATAAAAATTATGTCTGGCAGAAATTTTTGTTTCAAATTGTCAGTTAAGTTACAAAGAGATTCCTCTGATTAAAATTGTGCTCTTTTTTTTTTTTTTATGGGTACCGGGGGTCGACCTCAGGACCTCACGCACCAGCAGGTGCCCGTGCCGCTGAGCGATATTACCGGCCCTTTTATTCGTATGTGGGTACCGGGAGTCGAACTCAGGACCTTGCATTTGTTGGGCAGGCGCTTATGCCTCTGAGCTATCTCACTGGCCTGTGTGCTCTGTTTTATGCTGTTCATAGTCTACCTAAAAATTTAAATCTTGCAACACTTTAACACACACTAGCAAATTTCTACTTTTTTTTTTTTTTTTTTTTAATGTGGGTACCAGGAGTCGATCTCAGGACCTCGCGGCTTGCTGGCAAGCGCTTGTGCCGCTGAGCGATATCACCGGCCCTTTTTTTCCTTTATGTGGATTCCGGGAGTTGAACTCAGGCTTGCGCTTGCCGGGCAGGCACTTAGGCCGCTGAGCTATCTCACCGGCACTACATTTTAAAAATAAAGCTTGATCGGGGCGGTGAGATGGCTCAGCCGCTTAAGCGCCTGCCCGGCAAGCGCGAGGGCCCAAGTTCGACTCCCGGAACCCACATATGAAAAAGGGGCCGGTGATATCGCTCAGCGGCACGGGCGCCTGCTGGTGCGCGAGGTCCGGAGGTCGACCCCCGGTACCCACAAAAATAAATAAATAAATAAAGCTTGATCAACATGTTGGTAAGTAGTATATATTTCTACATCAAATAACAGCTGAAAATGAGATAGGCCACTTTTGGTATCTTTATCAATGTCTATCTTTAAAGTATAAAGTATTGGAAATATACTTTCCAATACTTATAAAGTATAAAGTATTGGATATATATATCACTAAATTTTAGAATATTAACAGCTTCATATTATTGAAAAATTAATAGTTGTTCTACTTACTGTAGTGTAGACCTCATTTAGGACTAGATTTTCAAATAATACAGAAAATGAAAGTATCTTTGATGAGAAAATCTTTAAAATAATGAAAACCTCCATCATTTTATTACTACCCAAGCATGCAAGTATTTTTCTCACACAAATGCTATTATTAAAATTATTCAAGGATAATTGGTCAGCTGAACACAAACTAGTATTAGAAAAACTATACCCTATTCTAACTATAGGTTATAACAAAAATTTATAGTATAAGAAAATTCGCTGGTTAGATTCATTTGGGCTACAACAAAATTTTCTGCTACCAAAGCCACACAAAAAACACAGAAATGATGTAAATTTCATACCAAATAAAATCACTATTAATACTTACATTAGGCTAATTTTTGTGTGTGTGTTATGGCAAATATACTAAAGTATCACTATTTTCTAGCTTCAAGATTATACTTTTAACTTTTTTTTAGTAATTGAGAATAGCCTTATAATGCAATGAAAAAAATCACCGATGACTATCTTGTTCAGAGATTCAATAGATGCAGTGTAGTTGTTTGCTTACAGTAGTATTTGATGACATTGCTCATTTTTCTTCTTAAAATATCCAAATCCACAGCAATTGTAATTTACCTTCTACCTCTCTAGTTTCTACCACTATTAAGTTTTATGGCTCATTTTTTTCTTACCCTTTACTCATAAATGTTATTCTTAATGCCTCCTTTTACTCTCCCTCTCCAGTGGGCAAGGTGAACACAGAAGGTTTATTTTGTTTTGTTTTGTTTGCTTTCCAAAAAATAATATGCTTAAATGTTGAAATTGATTTTTAAGCTTCATGGACCAAAGATTTTAAGAATTACAATACTCTTAATTATGCTAGTATCTTAGTTACTTTTCTCATTGCTGAGACAAACTACCCAACACCCAAAGTTAAAGGAAGAAAGGTTCATTTTAGTTCATAGTTTGTAGAGGTTTCAGTTCATAGTTGGCTGACTCCAAGGCAGGGTGACATGGCAGAGGGCGATCACAGAGGAGAAACAGTTCATGGCAGGCAGAAGGCAGCAAAGTAGTGAAGTAGCAAAGCAGCAAGTGATGACAGCAGCAATTTTTCTGTCTCTTATATTCTATCCAGGCTATACAATCCTAGAGCAGTTAGCACTCACACCAAGGGTAGATCTTCCCATTATCTGCACCCAGAACTATGCCAAACCAATCAGTGGACTAATTCAGTAACTGCACACCCTTAATCCCAGCATCACACACTTAATCCCAGCATCACACACTCTAGATCCAGCCACTTCTGAAAAGTTCCACCTATGACTTCATGAGGCTTTGGGGGGACATCTAGACATAAGCTATAACAGCTAGCATTACACCAATTAGTAGTAAATATTTAATCAAAGCAATGTACATTAGTAGTAGAAGGAAGAAAACAATGAAGATCAGAGTGAAGTGGAGCCTAGAAAAAATAATAGAAAAGATTAATAAAACTGAGTTGGTTATTTTTTAAGTGATCAATAAGATGGACAAGCTTTAGGTAGCCTTGACAAGGAAAACGGAGAGAAGACTCAAGTTTAAAAAAAAAAAAGAAAGAATAGTATACAATTTATACCACAGACATACAAAAAATCATAAAAGAATAGTACTAACAATTATACACCCAAACTTGGATAATCTAGAAAACTGAATAAATTCTTAGATGAAGAAAACTTACCAAAATGGAACCATCACAAAATAGAAAATCTGAACAGACCTACAATGAAAACAGAAATTGATCAGTAAAGCAGTTACACAGAAAAGTTCAAGACCTAATGGCTCACGGCTGAATTCTACCAAACATTTAAAGAAATGAAAACAATCCTTCTTCTTCAACTCCTCCAAAGACGTGAAGAAAAAGGAATATTTCCAAATGCATTTTATGTAACCAGAATTGCTCTACCAAAGTTAGACGAAACCCCCTACAAGAAGAAAACTATAGGCCGATATCTCCCAAAAATATAAATGTGAAAATCTTCAACAAAAACTATCAAACCAAGTTCAAAAGCATATTAAAATGATCATTGACCATGATCAAGCTGCATTTATCCCACAAATTCAAGAACAGTTCAACATAAGCTGATTTATAAATATAATACACCACCTTAACAAAATGAAGAGGACAAAACATGGTCATTTCAATAGAAGAAAAATATTTGAAAAAGTTCTGTATCTTTCATGGTAAAATCTTTCATATTATGTTTGATACACCAAAATGCAATAAAGGATGTATATTGTAGGGTGTATGGCTAACATCATACTTAATAGTGAACAACAAGATTTTCTTCTAAGATGAGGACTAAGATAAGCATCCTCCCTCTTGCCACTTAATATCAATTTAATTGATTGGCTGAGGTTCTTCCCAGGAAATTAGTATAATACAGTTCTGGATATGTCTGGGTAGGCCATAGAAGCATCACCTTGAGTACGAAATATAGTGTCTTGACTATTCCCTCTGGTACTGTTCTCCTGCTCTGTTTCCTGGCCACCATGAACAAAGGAACTTTTTCCCTCTACACCCTTCCACTATAATGATTCTGTCTCAAAGCTTTCAACCATGGACAGAATCTTCTGAAATCATAAACCAAATTAAATCTTTCCTTTTAGATGTGGTTATTAAATATTGTATCCTAATAACAAGAAAGCTGACTAATACAGTACCATAAGTTCTAGACAGAGCAATTCATAAAAGAAAGAAAAAAAGACATCCAATTTAGAATGGAAGTAAGAAAATGATCCTTTTTTGAAAAGAACAACAAAAAAAGAATATACAAAAAAAGATAAGAATTCATTAAAAAACTGGCAGAAATAATATATTTATTTAGACAAGTTGCAGAATACAAAATCAACAAACAGAATTTAGTTGTGTTTCTATGCAGGTATAATAAATTTTTCAAAATAAAATAAAGAAATTAATTTAATTTATAGTAGATTTCAAAAAATATCTTGGGAATAAATTTAAGCAAAGAGGCAAAAGACCCAGATACTGAAACAACTATAAATATTGATGAAAGAAATTGAAGATGACACAAATTAGTGGAAAGCTATATTATATTCATGGATTGAAAGCAATTTTTTGTTTATTTGTTTGTTTTTTGGTACCAGGAATTGAACTCAGGACCTTGCAGTTGCCAGGCAGGCACTGTGCCACTGAGCTACATCCCCAGCCCCAAAATATTGTTGAAATAACCATATTATCCAAAATAGTTTATATCTCTAATAAAATTTTAAACAAATTTCAGTTTTATTTTTCATAGAAATAGAAAAAGAATTGTAAAATTCCTATGAAATCACAAAGGATCTTGAATAGTCAAATGAATCTTGAGCAACAGGTATCATACTACTTGATTTCCAGCAATTAGAACAATAGACATCATACTTCTTGACTTAACAATATCCTATAAAATTCTAGTAATCAAAACAGCATGGTACTAGCACAAAACCAACACATTGACTAATGAACTAGAATAGAAACCCCAGAAAAAAGCCCTTATACTTACACTCAAGAGATTTTTGGCAGAAAAGTCAATAACAAATAATAAAAACAACCTCTTCAATCAATAGTGTTTGGAAAATATAATATCCACATGCAAAAGAATGAAATTACACAATTGTGCTTCCCTAAATAAAAAATTGAACTGGAAATGGATTAAAAATATAAAACTGGGGCCGGTGAGATGGCTCAGCAGCTTAAGTGCCTGCCCGGCAAGTGCAAGGGCCCGAGTTCGACTCCCGGAACCCACATACGAAAAAGGGGCTGGTGATATCGCTCAGCGGCACGGGCGCCTCCTGATGCGCGAGGTCCTGAGGTCAACCCCCCGGTACCCACAAAAAAATAAATAAATAAATAAAACTGACCAGAATCTATAAAACTCCTAGAAGAATTCACAGGCAAAATCTCCATAACTTTGGTCTGGATGATGTAATCCTGGATTTAACCCCAAAAGCCCGAAGAACAAATTTGAATACATACCTAGGATTATATCTAAGCAGAAACCTTTTGCCAAGTGAAGGAAACAACCAACAAAGTGAAAATATAACCAATAGAGTAGAAAAAAAATATTTTCAAATCTTATATTTGGCAAAGAATTAATATCCAAATTATATAACTCAAAAAACTCAATAGCAAGAAAAAAACCTGACTTTAGAAATAGACAAAGGATCTAAACAAATATTGCTCAAAACCAGAGGTATACATGACTAACAGATACATAAAGATGTATAATAATTCTAATTATCAGGAAAATGTAAATTAAAACCACAATGAGATGTTATCTCACATTTATTAGAACAACTTAACAAAAAAGGGAAATTATAACACGTGTTAGTAATGGTATAAAGAAAAGGGATGCTCATATACTATTTTGGGGGATAAAAACTAGTATAGATACTATAGAAAACACTATGAAGTTTTCTCAAAAATTAAAAATAGAAATATCTATGATACAGAAATCCCAATACTGGGTCTATATCCAAAATTAGAGTGAAGTTAGTACATCAAAGACATATCTGCACTCCACATTCATTGCAATAGCCAAGATTTGGAATCAACCTAATTGTTCATCAATGGATACATGCATGAGGGAAATGTACATATACACAATAAAATAATATTGAAAAAGAGGTAAAGGAACGAGATGCTGTCCTTTGTGGAAAGCAAAGCTATAAAAGAAGGAAATCCTGGCGTTTGTGATGAAGGGGATGATCCTGGAGGACATTATGTTACATGAAATAAACTAGGCATATAAAATGGTTAAGTTTTATTGGGTCAATTTAATTTTCTTGGGATGAATCCTGGGTGTGTCTGGGTGGGTCGTGAAGGTATGACACTGGTTACTGGTCCCGCGCTCCTTTTTTCATGCTGTTTCTCTGCTCTACTTCCTTGTTGCCAGAAAAAGTAAGCAGCTTTCTCCTACTATGCCTTCTGTCAGTATGTTCCTGCCTTCGAGCCTGCTAATGATGGATTGAATCCCTTTAAAACATGAGCCAAGGGCCGGTGAGATGGCTCAGCGGTGTAAGCGCCTGCCTTGCAAGCGCAAGGGCCCGAGTTCGACTCCCGGATCCCACATACAAAAAAGGGGCCGGTGATATTGCTCAGCGGCATGGGTGCCTGTTGGCGCGTGAGGTCCTGAGGTCGACCCCCCGGTACCCACAAAAAAAAAAAAAAACAAACATGAGCCAAGTTAAACCTCTCAGTTAAATAGTAGAAGCTGAGTGTTGTGTCCAGCAACAGGAAGGCTGAAAAATATAGAAAGTTGGTACTAAAGAACGGGGGTCATTGTTGTGACTGTATCTGACCTTGTAGCTCAGAAGGCTTTGGAACTGGTTTACAAGAGGAATTTGGAAAGGTTTGGAGATGCAGGATAAAGAAGCCTTAGATTGCATTAAGTAGAGCCTGATGAGTGATTTTGATTTTATATCAGAAGACCAGAATGCTGACTGGAATGCAGAGAGTAAAGGCCAGGCTCAAGAGGTTTCATTTGGGATCAAGCGCTCCATTAGCTGATGGATTGGAAGCCATGTATGTTAAAATTTGTCATGTTTTTTTCTATGTCCTGAGACTTTGCAGGACACTGAGGTTAAAGGCAGTTTAATATGGCGGGATAAATTTCATAATAGTGTAATATTCAGGCTGTGGCCCGAGTAAAGCTAGCTGGATTCAGCCAGATTTATAAGCAGAATTGTGGGCAAAAACAAAGAAAATTTTGAAAAACTTAATTTTTTCCCCAGTGGGAAGCATGAGGAAAATTGGAGCTAAAGAGGTGTGGCTGTTGAAGAGAAGAAATCATTAAATAGAAACCAAGTATTTTGTACAGAGACAAAAATAAAGATGCCTTGAGGACATCTCAAAAATCAGCAAGACTCCACCAATTGGAGGCTCAGGGATGCAAAACTGTTAACCTTTCATTTGAGAAGAAAGTCCTGCCACAATTAAAAGATTAATAATTTATTGGAAATATATTCCTTACATATATGGATTGCGTTATTCTTCTTTTTATAGATATATAAGCTCAAAATTGTTATTTTTGTAACTAAGTTTCATAAAAAGAAAATTTATTAGTTCCAAGTCATTCAACTGTTTGCACTCCTGAGTTATGTTACAATGATCACATTGTCATCTATCATAAAACATTTTTCTAAAGATTTATGGTTTAGATTAACTTCTTTTAGTTTAGCTGAATGTCAAGAATTGAAACCATCTGACCTTAAAAATAGTGACTATTTTGCCATTAGAGTGATTTAATTGTTCAGTTTCTTGGAAGTTATGTAAAAATTTTTTACCAAGATCTATTGCTTTTTGTAGGATATATTTCCTCACTGTGAAAAGGGAGCTACATATTTAAGGTACAATTTAGTTAATACTCTACCTGTATACTAGGGCCTCATAACGATGAGACTTATAGGAAAATAATACGGACATTTATGCATTAATTGCATGTAGAATTTTAAATACTGTCTTCTAGTTGAAGACCATTAAGGTTAGAAATATATTTTAACAGAATTAAAACTATATTTATGTACAAAGGGAGGAATTAATCATAATTAAATAAATATTTTTAACCTAAAAGATGCTGTATTGTCAACTGATTTTGGGAAGGCTTTTCTGAGCAAGGACATTGTATGATTTGTGTTTGAAATGCTCTGTCAGGTCTCCGAACTAGACCCCCATTCAGCTAGGAGGAAAAATTCCCCAAGCAGATCTGTTATTCACACCTGCAGGAGCACAGTGTTCAACAAGAAGCCAGCAGCTTCCCCACACAGCTCAACCAGCTAGAACTGCCCCACACAGCTCAACCTGCAGAGTGCTGATTCTGTGAAAAACCATAAGAGACACGCTGTGCCTGCGAGCAGCCCCATATCCAACACCGCCCTGTCTATGAGCTAGCCCTAGACACCCCTACGCAGAGACCCAAAATTTTGCATGCCCCTCAGCAATGCCCCCCTCCCCTACCTAAACTCCCCTATAAAACATGCTCTCGCCCCTTGCGCAGGGCCAATGGTCTTTTCGCCCTTGGCCCGGCCACACCTGGTCTGCAATGAAGTCCTCACATGTTGCTTAAACTTTGCCTGTCTTGATGGTCTCAGTTGTGTCTTGGTTTACCCTAACATGCTCCCCCAAAACTCATATGCTGAAGGCTTGGTTGTCACATGATGGGATTTAGAAAGTGATTGAGTCATGAGGGCTCTGACTTCATCAAGTGGAGTTATCCGTTGATGAGATTTTAATTTGATGGCAGCATTGGGATATGATGGAGACAGGATGCAGGGCCTCTTTGAGGGGAATGGTTCATGAGAGAATGGTTCCTTTAGTCCCTGGCCTCTTCCTCTTTGGCTGTCTCCATTTTTCCTGGCTGCTCTGAGATTTTCAGCATTGTTCCACTGCACACTTCCACCTTTGATCTGACTTACCTCAGGCTCGTAACATTGGAACTAACAGACTTAGAATCTCTGACATGTTGATTTTCTCAGGTATTTTGTCACAGTGTCAAGCTATACAAAGGTTTTTCCAGGTTTTGAAAATAACCATTTTGTTTTCTGTTGAAATTGGCAGGTAAAGAAGAGAAGCGAATGACCTGCTTGTGTTTGTGAGTTTTAAGACCCTATTAATGACTGAAAATGTGTGTTAAAGTACAATCCAAAACATTCGGATAGAGCTAATAAACATCTCCTTTGCATTTGATTTGAATGAATAAATAAGTAGAAGTCACTTTACTGAGTGACATTGAACAAGAGACTATCATTTGAATGAAAAATAAGAATAAATCCATTTACAGCTTCCAATAAATATCTTGGAGAACTTTAGTAAAACTTTTTCAATAAATGTCAGTAAATGTTTAAAACTACTTCCAGCATTAACTAGCCTATTTGATAAGATTTCTTTCCTTTGAAAATGTAACATTATCAAATGCTTTTTCTGCATCTAATGAGATGATCATATGGTTTTTGTCCTTGGTTCTGTTAATATAGTATATTACATTTATCAATTTGCATATGTTGAATGGTCCCTACATCCCTGGGATGAATTCTACTTGGTCATGGTATATAATCTTCATGATGATTTGCTGCATTCTGTTTGCCAGTATCTTATTAAGGGTGCTTGCATCTATGTTCAATTGGGAGATTGGCCTGTAGTTATCTTTTTTAGTTGGATCCTTCTCCGGTTTTAGTATAAGGTTATCACTTGCTTCCAGGAATGAATTTGGGAGTAGTGCTTTTCTTTCAATTTCATTAAAGAATTTGAGAAGTAGTGGTATTAGGTATTCTCTAAATTTCTTATAGAATTCAGCAGTGAATCCATCAGGACCTCGATTTTTCTTCACTGGTAGGTTTTTAATTACACCTCTAATTTCATTGACTGATATTGGTTTATTTATAATTTTTATATTTTTTTGATTCAGCTTTGGTAATTCACATGTATCTAGGAATCTGTTTATTTCTTCTGTGTTTTCCATCTTGTTGGAGTTCCGGTTATTGAAGTAGATATTGATGATCTTCTGGAATTTTGCAGGATCTGTTGTGATTTCACCCTTTTCATTCATGATAAAAACCCTACAGAAAATTGGCATAGATGGTCTTTATCTCAATCAGATAAAGACCATCTAAGAGAAACCAACAGCCAACACCATACTAAATGGACAAAATCTGAAAGCTTTCACTCTAAAATCAGGAACAAGGATGTCCACTATTACCACTCTTACTCAAAATATTTCTGGAAATATTAGCCAGAGCCACTAGACAAGAGAAAGAAATAAAAGGGATAAGGATAGGAAAGGAAAAAGTTAAATTATCATTATTTGCAGATGACATGACACTCTACATAGAAGACCCCAAATACTCCACCAAAAGACTTCTAGATTTAATAACTAAATTCAGTAGCATAGCTGGATACAAAGTCAACACTCAAAAATCAATAGCATTCTTGTACACAAATAACAAACTGAGAGAGAAATTAGGAAAATCATACCTTTTCTAATAGCATCCCCCCAAAAATGAAATACCTGGGAATCTACTGAAGGAAGTAAAAGACAATGAAAACTACAGTACTCTGAAAAAGGAGATCAAAGAGGATATCAGAAAATGGAAAGATGTTCCTTGTTCTTGGGCAGGAAGAACCAATATAATGAAAATGGCCATACTTCCAAAAGTTGTTACACAAATTTAATGCAATCTTGATCAAAATACAAATAACATATCTCATGAAAATAAGGAAAACTATCCTAAAATTCATTTGGAACCAGAAGAGACCTAGAATAGCAAAGGCAATTCTGGGCAACAAAGACAAGTCAGGGGGCATCACAATCCCAGGCTTGAAATTATACTACAAAGCTACTGTGATAAAAACAACATGGTACTGGGGGAAAAAAAGAAGACCTGAGGATCAATGGAACAAATTAGAAGATGCAGAAACAACTCCAAACACACTCAACCCCCTCGTCTCTGACAAAAGAGCCAAACACTGTCACTGGAAGAAAGATAGCCTCTTTAATAAATAATGCTGGGAAACCTGGCTTTCCACGTGCTGAAAATTAAAACTAGACCCATGTCTATTACCATGCACTAACTAAAATTGAAATGGATCAAAGAACTAAATTTTAAAACAGAAACACTAAAACTTCTGGAAGATAGAATAGGTAGAACTCTTGAAAACGTTGGTGTAGACAAAGACTTTATGAACAAAACCCCAGTTGCACAGGAACTATCACAAAGAATCAACAACTGGGATCTCATCTTATTAAAAAGCTTTTGCACAGCAAGAGAAACTACTAACAGAGTGAAGAGAAAACCCACAGTATGGGAAAAAAATTTTGCCAACTGTTCCTAAGACAAAAGACTAATATCTAGAATTTTTAAAGAACTGAAAAAAATCAGTCCCCCCAAATTTAAAGACCCAGTCCAAAAAATGAGCACCTGAAATGAATAGACACTTCTCAGATGAAGAAGTAGAAACAGCAAATAAATATATGAAGAAATGTTCAACATTACTGGTCAATGAAGATATGCAAATTAAAACAATGCTGAGATTTCATCTCCTTCCAGAAAGAATGGCTATTATTAAGAAATCAACTAATAACAAATGCTGGTGGGACTGAGGGGATAAAGGAAAACTTCTCCACTGTTGATGGGAGTGCAACCACTGTGGAAATCAGTATGGAGAATCCTCAAAAAAACTAAAATTAGAGGCTCCATTTGACCCAGCTATTTCCCTTCTTGGTATCTTCCCAAAAGAATTAAAAGCATCATACCACAGCGATATATGCATACCCCTATTTATAGCAGCAGAGTTTGTAATAGCTAAATCTTGCAAACAGCCCAAATGTCCATTAACTAATGAATGGATGAAAAAAATGTGAGGTTTGGTACAATGGAGTACTATTCTGACATAAAGAAGCATAAGTTTGAAACATGTCTAGCTAAATTAATTCACCTTGAGACCATACTCTTAAGTGAAATAATTTGGACACACATGTTTAAATACTGCATTGTTTCTCTGGTGTGAGAAACTGAAAGTGTAAATAAGGACTAAAATGAATAATAGATATTGGGAAATAGGAAGAAGATGTTCTAATGAGAAGGGGAACAAGGGAGGGGGAAGGATGGAATGGAAAAAGGCAAATAGAAGGAAAAAATGGAAACACAGCCTTTGTAAATAAGGAGGGGAAGAGAGGTTGAAGGCAGGGGAGGGGAATGGGAAAAAAGAAGTGAGACGTATCATGCACACGTACAAATTCCCTGAGATGAATGTTATCACTATGTGTATCTAAAATGCACCAATAACAAAAAAAAAAAAAAAAAAAAAAGAAAGAAAGAAAATGTAACATTGACCTGTCAGAAGCAAAAGTAGAATTTTTAACCTCTTCCTCACTGATACTAAGCAAATCATGCCAAACATCGATGGGTCAGAATTTCCCTCAAGCATTTTCTCTTAATCAGAATGCAAACAAGGCCTGCTTCTCAAAAGGCTGGTGTTTATATTCTACAATGTATGGGCGAGGCACACAACCTCTCCCCGGGTTTGTCACCAGGAAAAAATAAGGCTCTACTCCTTTTAGTTTTTCTTATTAATCCTCATCTTCAAAGGTGATAAAATTTTAGAAAATCTAAAAAATGACAAAGTATTTATGGGACAAGTGTTACCATTCTCTCTGCCCAACTACACAATGCATTGGGATTTAGGATGTCTCAACATAAGACATGCTAACCCAATTTTCCATACACCTTCAGACCTTTAAAATGAACATCAGCTTTATTAAATTCAGAGAATTGAATATATTGAAATAAATCTCTATACTTACCATGTGCATATATACCTTTGAAGTCTAAATATTCTCCCAGCAGTACACAATTCAGACTTTTAGACCACTATTCTAGATGTACCACAAAGTTGAGGTTTATGAACACACCCATTTATTTTTGCATGGTTATGTAAAACTGCCAGCTGTTCTCTCTTCTTTAAAAACCAATCACTTCCCTCTCATCTAGCAAGTTCCCCTTCTCCTTTTATGTATTTACACACATATCTTCTACTTCAAAATGATCTCTTACCCTGGGGCAAGGGGGATGGGAGAGTTGTTTACTTAAATCTTCTTTGGTGTTCTCAATACTCTGCACGTAAATCTGTGTGTGGTTACCATCACTCTATTGTAAACATTTGCATGCATGCCTCTTTCCTCCATTAGAGTCAGAAAATTTTATTCAAGAAATGGACGTATGTGTTCCTGTCCTCTAACATCTTGCACAACTCCTGCCTTAATAATGTGTCTATGTCCTCCCGTCTGGAGAAACAAAATGTATAGACTGGTAGTTTTCATGGCATTATATTTTTTTTCTTCTTTTCTTCTTATTCTTCTCCTTTTTTTTTTTTTTTGTGGGTACCGGGAGTCGAACTCAGGACCTCGCGCTTGCCAGGCAGGTGCTTATGCCGCTGAGCTATCTCACCAGCCCTCTTCTCCTTTTTATAAGGCTAATTGTTCCTTACCTAAATTATGCTCCAAATATATGTTCCAAATGGTGTCAAATACTTAAAATTCTGGTCAACTTATTTTATGTATCCTTGTGTAGCTCTTGAAATATGACACAAGAACTAAAATATTATTTTAGATACACAATGAATAGCCCCAACAAACCAGTTACATGACCTCCATAATTTCAATTTAATAATTCAATAATAGATGCAAATGACAAATATTTAACTATTATTTATTGTTCAAAAAACTATTATGTCATAACTATACCATCTGTACTGATGTCTGTTAAATTAAAATGGTACGTTTTGTTGCAAAACCCTACTCTGATCTGAAGTCTAGGAAATTAGTGATCTGATTTCTCTTCCTACAGTTTTGTCTATTTAGAATGCATATAAAAGGAGCTACACAGAATTTGGCATTTGAGTCTGTCTTTCTAGCATAATACACTTAAAATTTATCCATCTTGATTAATGTATCATAGTTTGTATCATTCTATTATTGAGGAACATTCCATCAAATGAATACATCCCAGTTAGTTAAATAATTTACTAGCCAAAGAAATTTGAATTATTTTTAGATTTTTGGAGATCATGAATAAAGCTGTTATAAATATCCACTTGTGGATTTTTTTTTTTTGTGAACGGAAGTCTCATTTCACTTAAATAATTCCCAGAAGGGGATGGATAGAATAAACATTTGATTTTATTAAAAACTGCCATGCAACTTTCCATTTGCCTTCTTTTCTACAATGCTAGAAAATTCTAGTTTGAGGACAGAAGTTGCACATATAGCCTCACTTACACTTAGTACTCATTTTACTGATTTCATTGTAGTTATTCTAATACAGACATAATGGTATATTACTGAGTTTGATTTATAATTCTCTCACACTTAATGTATGGAGTATCCTTTTTAGTGCTTATTTGCTATTCATATTTTTTGTGTCTATCCCCATCTCTGTTCCAATTTTAAATTATTTGATTTTGTTAACAGATTTTAAGAATTCTATATACACTTTTTCAAGTATATCCTTTGCAAATGGCTCAAATATTCATTTTCCAAACAACATCTTTTAAAGAGACATGGTTTTTATGATGTTCACCTTATAGTTTTTGATATTTTATATTTTATAATTATACTTTTGGTACTACTGTATGTTAGAAATAATTTTCCTTCATTGTCTCCTGAGGTTATACACTTTATATTTAAATATAATTCTATGATCCATGGAAAGATCATCATTTTTATAAAAGAATGTAAAAATGTCCAGCACCATCTGTTAAAACCTATATTTATCCATTCAATTGACTTTTTCTGTTGTCAACAATCAATTGAACAAATATTCATGGGGTTTATTTTTCCACTTTATTCTGTTACATTTATCTATGTTTCTATGATTCTAATGGTAGCATACTGTCATTACTATAACCTTAGGGTAAGTGCTGACATCTGATGATGTCACTCCTCTACAATTATTTCTCCTCCACCTCTTCCTCCTCATCCCCCCCCTACTCCTCATCCCCTCCTCCTCATCCTCCTCTCCTTCTCATTGTCCTTCTCCTTCTCTTTTTCCCTCTTCCTTCTCCTTCTTCTCCTCTTCTTCTCCTCCTCCCCCTCCTCTTCCTCTTCTTCTTCTTTTCTTCCTCTTCCTCCTCTTCTTTTTCACCTTCCTCCTCCCATATTCTTATTCTTCTTTGTGTGGTGCTTGGTATCAAACACCTATGCTCATTTTCAATGTCATTTTAGCTATTCTAGATCACTTGTTTTTTACATGAATTTTAATATGAATTTTTAAAATTCCACAAAAAAAATTATTGTTTTTTTTTTTTTATTTGGATGGCATTGCCTATGCAGATGATTCTGGGCAGAAAATGACATCTTATCAATATTAAGTCTTTAATATGCGAGCACAATAAATCACCTCTTTAGATCTTTTCTTTTACATTGCATGTATGCTTAGTCTTATTGGGAACTGAAAGCTAAAAATCATAGTATTTTTAAACTTATAATTAAAGTAAAAGAAGAAAAAAAACCTAAATGTGTTCTTTTATGGGTTTTTTTTTTCTATCCATTGGACAAAATAAATTGAAAAATTCTGTGATCACTAAACTGTCATAATAAATATTAAACATATAATATTATTCATGAAAATATTACCCTTGTCTGTTACAGTGGCTTCAAACTATATATATATATGTGTGTGTGTGTGTGTGTGTGTGTGTGTATATAGAGAGAGATTTTAAATGATTTTTATAATTTCAAAATATAAAATTTCATTTATCCATTCTAACTGGAACACTATGAATTGTCTTTAGAAATAGATTTTAAAAAACCTTTGTCTTCAAAAATTATGTAGGTATTTGCTATAAAATTTTCACCTTGTAAATGTAACAAAATACTGACAGTTTTTGAGTTAAACACACTTTGGAACTTTCAAATGAAAATACTGGATTATGCCAGTGTTTTTAAGAATATCATGTCCTCATAAATGTTAATGGTCAATAATTGAGAAAACAGCAAAATATTTAAACTGGAATTGCTCATGAATTGTACTACAAAATATACAAATTACATTTGTGTATAGTTATTAGAATTACTAAAAGTGATATGTAAACATATTATTCTACTTCGGATAAATTATTTACCTTTGAAAGTGGGATTTTATGCATATTTTAAAGAAACCTTTTATAACCTTGTATTTTATCATCTTTGGTAACAGAACCCTTTGAATATCTGAAGGTTATCACTAATTAACTGTGGTCAGGAAAACATGTGAGTATTCAGACAACCTGACAATGTTTATGGCTAAAATTCAAGTTGAATTCCCCTGGGGTTATTTTTGACACCAGACTCTAAGGAAAGAGAAACACCCACTATTGAATATATTCTCTAAATCTGTTTAAAGTTTGCAGACATTTTTGCCTTTGATTCCAATGGAAAGAGATGTGTACTGTTAATAATTGAGATGTTCATGTTTTATTATTTCAGTTGTTCCAGCAATCCCAATAATGCTGCTGATTATGGTTGTTAATATTGATATTTGAGTCTTTTTCTTTAAATTGTGTAACAAGACTCATTTAAATATATTTTTCAAGAGAAATTTTACATTTGCCGTATAAAAGAGCATGGGAATGTGGACCCAAAAATGGTATTTCTTCCTGTCATTGCTTTTCAATTTTATTTTACTGTCAGCCTTTATCTTTTTAAATATCATAAGAAAGACTGAGTTTTATCATTAGATATGTATTAAGAAAGTCTGTTTTTCCTGAAGTGGAATAATTTTATCATCTCCGAAGTTTGCAAAGCTTGGTAAAATGAGACAAATGAGTTGTTTTATGACCACATCTGATTGTTAATAACTATCATTAATATTAATTCTTATATCATCCTTTGCATATCTAATTACAAACGATTTACCGTGTAATTGACTAACAAATGTGTGATAAGAGAATGGATGAAAGGATGAGACAATAGTTTGGAATACTGCTGAAATTATTATCTCAATTTCACAGATGAATAAACATCCCTAAAGATGAGCAGAAGCATTTGTCACATATAGCTTTCGGAGTAACTTTTATTACTTTATGGCCAAATTCTGTAAGTTTCCTGGTGTCTACTGAATGTTGGTAAATTACCCAAGACTGACAACTTGGTCTCCTGATTCTCAGTTTCAGATTTTGTTTTGTTTTGTTCTATTTAGCCTCAGATTAACATTAGCATTGATCCCTTCACTTAATGAATATTAATAGATTACTTAATATATGAAAATCACTGTAGTGGGCCCATGGAGGGTACAAACTTAAGTCGACATACATCCTAATTAATATGCTTGTTTTTATGAAAATATAGAAACTAGTATTGTAGCCATCAAGGCACACACGTGATGTGTTAATACCACATAGGAGTGATTACCTCTAGCTCAGGGCAAAGATGGTTAAAAAGAGCACGCAGCATCTTGAGGGGGTGTGATCGATGATTCAGAATACACGATATGTATCTTGGCACCCTGCGTTTTCTGTTCAAACACAGACCCAATTTTTCATATCCTTTGATTGTGGGCTATATTTAGAAAAGTAGCTACTACATTATGTGTGCCCATCAAAGTTGTTTATTCCTTTTACCAAGTACTTCCTGTGATGTCTGCTAATCAGAAAGGCTGGACAGCCACCTTGGAAAATGCAGCCAAGTTCCAAAAATAAAAGCAGAGCAATTTATGTGCAAAATTAATAAACATAAACGGTACCAACCCTGTTCAATTACTTCAGTGCAATGCAGGAAGATTTAACCATTTATCTTAACCTTTTGTACAAAGAAGAAGGAGAATATCACGCCCCAAATGTTTACATTTGAAATAGCTTTGAAATGCCTTCTACAGGGAAAATAGTTTGTCAGAACACCGGCAAGGTAAGTCCTTCACAAATGGAAACTGTCAGTACTCCACCTTCAGCACACTTCACTAACTGCGACATTCACAATACACTTAGTAAAAGAAAAATAATAACAGGTTGTTCAAAGAGATGTTATACCCTGTGTCTAAAAGGCTTTCAAGAACACCAAGCAATTATAGTCCTATTTATAATTTATGTCATCAAATACATTTGAAATTATCCTAAAATATTATTGGTGCCTTAGTTATTGCTCCTATCTTGTAAAAGTTTGCACGACAGAGCTTTTATCGCTATTCATTCTTTTTACTGCTATCTGTGTACAAACTGGCAACCAGTGTGGTTGCAAACATGAACAAAGGTCCGTGCACTTATTTTCTTTGAAGTAAAATAAAGTAGCAAATGAAGGATGAAATGTAAAATGGCAAAATGTAAAATTGAAACATGGACACTCGAGCAGTACCTCATGAGCAAGACCATCTTTATTTAAAATATATATTCCAAAGCAAGCTCTTTATTTTGGAATAATTTTAGATTTATAAGACATTTTCAAAAATAAGGCACCGAAAGCCTACATATCCTTTAGGTAGTGTTTCCTCATATGAACATCTTACATAATAATATCACACATATCCAAATTAAGAAGTTAATATTGGTGCACCACTATTTTTTTTTTTTTTTTTTGTGGGTACCGGGGGGTCGACCTCAGGACCTCAGGTGCCTGCGCGCCCGTGCCACTGAGCGATATCACCGGCCCCTTTTTCGTATGTGGGTTCCGGGAGTCGAACTCGGGCCCTCGCGCTTGCCGCGCAGGTGCTTAAGCCGCTGAGCCATCTCACCGGCCCGGTGCACCACTATTAACTAAACAAAAAGTATTATTTGTATGTCAACAGTTTCCCAGGAACATCTTTTCTCTGTTCTAAGATCCAATCAGGGTACCACTCTGCACTTAATTGTTAGGTTTCCTTCATCTTCTCTGACTGGTGACAATTCCTCACAGTCTCTTTGTTTTTCATAGCGTTAACAATTTTGAAAAGTCAAGTTTTTTTTATGAGCATGACAATTCGTAGCATTGGCTTTGTAAAGTGTGTCTAGTTTTGGATTATCTGCAGTGTTTCTGTGATTAGACTGGTCCTAGAAGTTAGAGGAAGCATCCAGAGGGGAGGAATTATTTTCATGGGATATTAAAAGATATGGGATAAATGATGATGTTACATTGTTCACTTGGTTAAGACAATTTCTGCAAGTTCTCACCACTGTGAAGTACCATTTTTCCATTTCATACTCAATTTGTTTAAAACAGGTCAGTAATTCCAAATTACAAAACAAATTTTAGATAAGGCCACCTTGAATAGCTAAAGAAGTTTACCAAGATTAGGCAGATAGTTGAGATTATTCACAATAGTCAGATGAAAAAGGAGAGTGAAGAAACATCCAAGGTCCTTGGAAGTGAAGACATTTTACCGAAGTAAAGAGGAACTTGAAATTTAATTGTCTTCTTTCTCTTTGTCATTGTTAATTCTCATGTTTTTGCCACACTTTTAGTGAATGTAAAAGTAATTTAGAGGTTCAAAGCAAGCCAGGATTGAACTCTTTCCATCTACCAGATTGCTTATCACATTGTAAGATTTAAATAAGGTAGTACTCATTGACTCACTTGAGGTACTACTAGGCCTACAATACTTGTAAAGAAACAAATAAACTTATCTAGAAAGAAATGCAATTAAAAAAAATAAAAGAGCATTCTATTTCATGAAAGAGTATGTGTGTCATACTTTTATTACACCAGATGTTTCAAGAACAGAAAGCAATGTATAAGTTTGAATTGCTCATGCAAGATGCTTTCATAGTTAAGTTTCTTAGTCAATACTCTTAGCAAATGTTTGGGAATGTGGCTGAAAAATATTAAAAATTGATAAAAATTATCACATGCATTTTTCAAACAAAAATTATACAAAGGATCATCTAGAGGGTAAGTAATTACATAGGATGGACTAATACAAATTCATTAGTTGAATGATTTTATATCATATAATATTTTGATGCTATTTTTGTGAAAAAATTGTCTATTTAAAACAAAGCTGCAATTAAAATAAATGGTTTACTGGTTTGAGAATAAAATTAAAATTTCTTCTGTAAAAGTTTATAATAAGCAATTTACTGAAATGGGTGAAATGCATTAATAATTTGTGAGGTTTCTCGGTTTGGAGTTCTATTAACATTACCAAAGGGACACTATAAACTAACTGGTGTCAGTAATAACACATGATTAATGGATCTCATTTATTTCTGTATTTTGGTGAGTAACAACTGTTCATAAGCATTGAGTTGCAATGGTTTAAATACATATCAGTAACATTCTTTAATCAAGTAATAAAACAAAAACCAATGAGAAAGTTTCCAGAAGCTTTTTGATCATTAGTCTCTGATAATTAAGCATTTAAATTCTAAAAATATTAGTGTAACAAATCTAGCACTTCATTAAGTAAACTATCTGTGACCTGAACAGAAGAAAGTGTCTTTGTCAACACACTGTGCTTAATTCAGATCTTATCTAAAGAATCATGTGCTGGCTTTAGATTGGTATGAGAGGAAAGGATACGGTGAATATAAAACCTGATCAGTTTATGCTCTGTCTTTTTCCATTAAATAGCTACGTGTTTAAACGATAAGAAATTCCTGCTGTCGCAGTCATGCAGTGGGACCTCAGCTAACAGATTGAATCGATAGACATCAACACATAGTCTAATTATGTATCCCTGCCTGGAAATTTGGAATTAGGACAAAATGCTGATCTATTTACTGATGAGCACAACAAGAAAACAATATAAAGGTGGAGTCCGAGTCAACTATGCTGATCCACAAGCAGGAAGACCAGACAAATCAGCTCCATTTCAATTATCTCAATGAAATCAAGGGCCATCTCTAGGCTAATGTCAGAAAGGCTTTCCCATGTTCTAGATTGGAACAAAGCAATTTGAAAAAGTGATGGAAGTCACAGTAAGAAAAATGCAGCCTTAAAATAGTATGGAATATATTTAAAAATTATAAAATATTATAAAATTATGGTAATTTAAAGATAGAAAAGGCTTTATTATCTTCAGATTTGTTCCTCATTTGGTGTCTTCCAGAAAAGGCTCCATGCACCCACCTGGAAATTTTTACATTGGGTGAGAAGCTTGCCTAGGTGCCCTCTAAGTATCCTATGACTGTAAATTATAATCCTGTGACTGAGTGATTAATCTGTTTGCAGCATTCCTGGAGAAAGCCTAATGATGTTGTGTGGGAAATGTCATGATATGGTAAAACTGAAATATCTACTTTCAGATCACACAGCAAGTGAGCAAGGATTCTTCCCTCCAAAAGCATACCTTCCATTTGAACTGTACAGAGAAAATACATTAACTATAGTAAAGATTGTTCGTAATCAAATCCTGAATCCAGACACTCAGAGCAAAACATGGCATAGTAATTTCTGGTGTGAACAAGTAAACTTCAGTTCTATAAACCTGTCCACAAGCAAATCCAAAAAAACATTTGATACAAGAATAATTGTGGTGATGATGAGCTTTCTGTTTCTGTCAGGTCTAGAGACAGAGCATGATCATTGTGTTACTGCATAGTTCTCTTCAGAAGAGAACCTAGAGACTCTTCAGTTAGTGATATCACTGATGTCACCAATCATCAATCATCAATGCAGGATTGTCACCAATGTGTTTATGTAGAGTATTTGGAAACTGCTACATAATAGAATCCATTGGGATTTCTTCATGACTTGAGCTCATTTGTATGGATTATACAGCCTATAGAGTTCTTCCTCCATGAATGAGTTTCATATATTTAAATAAGTCTTCATAGAATTCTAAATCAATGAGCCACTGTTATTTTAAATACTACCTATGTTGGACAGACCTTACTGTCTGTTAGATTCACTACATAGTCTCCAGGGTGGGCTTAATCATATAAGTAGCATCCTTGTGGGATCTTTGGTTCTATGAGGTAAAACTAAAGATGAGCCTTCTAAAATAACAGTGCTAAGAAAAATCTGTAGGCTAGTTGCTTAGAGCAAGAGTTTAATTAACACCAAAGAAGGCATTTCCAAGACTATTTCACCTGGAGATGCTGATTTCTTTCTCAGGCAACTCTTCCACCGAGAACTGGTCCTTGAATAAATTTTGTTGAAATGGACTCAGTGTTTCTGGTGTTTTAATTTCCTTACTAATGATATTAAACCCACTTCCTCCAACTTTCTGATGAAACATGTTACACATCTATGCAATTCACTAGGTTGTGACAGACCTGAAGTCACTTTGTTAACAATCTTTTATAAACACACGCACACACACATATTAAAAGAGAGGTGTTCAGCTTTATGGGAAAAAAAATTGATACTGTGAAAGACAATTATTGGTGGCTTCCAAAATCACGGACTCAAAAATCAGAGAATAATAGGGCATTTCTATGAGTGTAATGCATACGGATAGCAGGTTACATTTAAATAACATAATAGACCTAATTTGTCTGGCAAGAAAGAACTTAAAGACGATTAATTCCTCCTAGAGATAATCACTTACCGACTAGAGAATTGTCACTGATCCTGGTTTCTAACTTGGAGTCTTCCGAGCTTTTCAATACTCAAAATTTTGTGAATTTCAGTCACTCAGTTAATTATTTTCCTTTCTAAACCAAGTTTCACTGCCTTAAGCACTGTGTCACAGCTCTGGATGACAGTGTCACTGTTTTTTCTTTCAGCAAATTCAGTTTCTGTTTTATAACTAGTTTTTTGATATTAGATTAGATTTTAGCACAAAATGAGAAATGTGGATCTAGATTTATTCTTCTGCACATGGATAACCAGTTTTCCCAGCATAATTTGTTTTAAGAGGCTATGTTTTCTTCAGTGGACATTATTTACATACATTTATTTACATAAAATGAAACTAATTTCATGATCTCAATATGAGGTTCTATAATTTACATTATATTCATATTCCTCTCTAAATTTCCACATTCACGACATGTTGGATTACAGGTCGATGTGAGTGAGAGAAATCAAGTCTGAATATGTGCTAAATAGACTATTAATAAACTTTTAAAAACAGGATACATCTTTTTTTTTTATTTCCTTAGAACTTGGTTGAAATTCTAGCATGGATTAGGCATTCGTTAAAAGTTTTATTAATGAATATGAAATGAATTAAGTTTATTTCCATTTTACTTTGTACATCCAAGGGATTAGAATTGTGCACTTTTTGTGGAATTTTAAAATTCTTTCTCCACTGTCAACTGCTAGGACTGCATCTTAAAATTTGCATGTTCTTGTAGAGCAATAGTTGAAGACTAGCATTAACAGGAACAGAACTAAGCCTTCAGTTGAGAAAATGACAAAGCTATGGATTTGCTAACAAAAGAGCAGATGGAACAATCAGGTCTCGGTGCCAGGACAGTGTCTGTGCAGCCAGCTACTGAGTCTTTAATGTGAAAGCAAAAGCAAAAATGGCAAGGTGAAGGTGAAGACTGGAGCACTTCCACAGAAAGGGAAGCGAGCCTTCCTTCTTCCTTTCCCTTTTATTCCGTTCAGGCTGGAAGCCTATTGATTGGTGCCACTCATACCCAGACTGAGTCTTCTGTCCTCAGTAAATCCCTGCAGCCACACCCAGAACTATGCTAATCCAATTCAGTTGGGCACTTTTTATTCAAATTAATACAATCACAGCTATCACATGCACCATATATGGAGTGTATCCAGTACAAAAATACAGGAGGATATCGTGCTATATGCCCAGTAATGGGGTCTCAGAATTAGGGATTTTATTTTATTTTATTTATTTATTTTTATTTTTTGTGGGTACTGGGGGTCGACCTCAGGACCTCGCGCACCAGGAGGTGCCCGTGCCGCTGAGCAATATCACCGGCCCCTTTTTCGTATGTGGGTTCCGGGAGTCGAACTCGGGCCCTCGCGCTTGCCGGGCAGGCGCTTAAGCCGCTGAGCCATCTCACTGGCCCAAGGGATTTTAGTATGAGGCATGAGCAGTGATCTGGGAAGAAGAAAGAACATGGCCAATATAGTCCCAATTTGATCCTTGATGTTAATAAGGGTTAGAAGACTGAGCAGCCACTTCTGCACAATAAGTCATGTTCAGTGAAGGCAAGGAAGCCATGAAGCGTTCTGTAAAGTGAATAAACATCATAGAAAGGGAAGTCGTGGGAGGGTAAAAACAGTGTAGAGAAGAGCAATGTCCTCTGTCCTTCATATACGAAGAGGCGTTGCACTTTCCCAAAACACCTTATGTTTTCAGCACTGAACTATGTGAGTGTATCTAGCTGACTCAGTTCTGCTGGTGCTAACTTAAATTTTTACTAAAGGAGAATTTCTTTCTTAATTTAAAAAATATTTTGTACATCTGTATCAGAATTTCTATCAAATATATCCTTAGCATTTAATGAACGGAAAAAGAATTTTAGAAGTTTTTCAGTTTTGAAGCTTAAATGATATTGAAAAATTTTGACTAAATGTGATTCCTTTAGGTCTAGCAAAATCTACCTTTGACATTGCGAATATTTTACTATGCCTTTGTCCTTTTCAAAATGACTACTTATTTTTATCTCCGAAAGTTTGCTGGGGCAGATATACATACATACATTTTTTTCATTCTTATGTAGTACACCCTACCCTTGTTAGGGCAAGTTGGGGAATTGTGTATTCTGAACTGCAAAACACTATGGGGGGCAAATAAATTACAATACCATGAAAATTTACCTCAAATTTAGATCATCCCACAATAATAGTGGGAAAATCAGTTTAACACAGATGCTATTTTGTTTTCTAGATTTTTCCTTTAAAACGAAACTATTGTCTTAGGTAGCATGATAGAGTATGTGCTGCAGCTTCCTTTTTGGTGTATATGTTGCAAATTAATTCCTAATGTGATGATATCTGGAGGCAAAGCTTTGGATTGTGAAGACAAAGACCTTTTGAGTGAGTCAAATTAGTGCCTTTGTAAAAGAGACCATAATAAGCTCATTTGTCCTTTCTGTCATGTGTGGTTACTTTAAGAAAATGGCCACTATTGTTAACCAGGAATCCAGGCTTCATCAGAAAATGTATGCGTCAGTACTTTGTTCTTGGAGCAGTGCTAGGCCTAGTTGTTAGGAAGACATGTCGGCAAATACATTGCTGTGGTGTAGAATTTCAACTTCACTTTTTGGCAGGTATCTACCTTAGTAACATCTCTATTTCTAATTTCCTTCCTTATCAATTTAACTCACTTCTCTATTTCCAGTTACCTTCTCTTCAAATCATAGTAATAGTACCAACTTCGTGGATTTCTCATGGGGTTGAAAGAACTCTTAGCACACCCATTGGGACCTACTGAGAGCTGTCTGAGTATTACTGATGCACACACGTGCACACGTGTGTTTGGTGTTCATATAGAAGCCATTTTAAAATTTTGGGAATCTAAACTTCATTTTTTTTCTAATGAGTACATAATACTATATATACATATATGTATATATATGTATGTATCTCAAAGTATATATATGAAAATAAGTAAAGAACACAACTTTTGCCTGCTTAACATGTATGCATTATATAGATATTAAACTGTTCAATCTATGAAGCAATCATTGAGGTCTGATTTTCTTCTTTAACAAATTGGAAAAATGAGGGTAAGGGTTAAGTGTTTTTCTCAAAGTTACATGATAGTACATGGACCAGAGGGAATTCAAATACTGATGTGAAAGACATTGGAATGTGTGTTCTTCACACTGCTCTTCATTAGCAAGTCTTGATTGTGTCTTACTTGGATGTGTTTGGTCATTTAAAGCCTATCCTTAGGACTTCAAGATTTATTATGAATACACTTTTAGTATGGACTTAAATTCGGCCTAGAATAGGCTCTTTCTCATGGACAGATGCCCTCCATGATTCCTGTATGGGAAATATTTTACATTTTCACACATTAAAGCCCATGAAAATGTACTTTTATGTAAAAATGATGACAATGACAGTATACAACATCTGCTTTATCAAAGACAGCTGCACACAGTAGCTCCACACTAAATTTACTCTAGCCGCTAAATCTTAGCTGTGCTCCTCAGGGAGCATGACTAAAACCATTGCCTTAAGCTGTTCCCAAAGACGAGATGTCCAATAAAGATGCCAAACATATTTCAGTATTATTTTTATCTTTACTAATTGCCTTCAGTGTGTTTAAAATGTAACCCTTTTAGCAATCTTTCCTTTTCAGAGGACTGTGTGCTAATATAACTACTGAAAAAGGGGTAAAATGTGTGAGAATAAAATGACACAATGGTTTTCCAACAATAATCTTCTCTTTTCTAGATACCAGAGTTGCTCCATTTCTTTAACCTGTATGAATTTGTTTTCTTCAGTGATAAAGTTGAAATAATTCCTATGCGTTGTTATGAAGATTGAAAATTATAAATGTGAAGTCCTTAAAACATGGTAAGTGCTCATTGGTGTGTTATTATCTATATGAAAGCTTTGTGCACAGTATAGTTATAAGAAGGAAATACTGTTTTTTACTCAGTAAAGCAATTTTTAATGTACCCATGAAATATTCTTTTTTGTTTGTTTATTCTCTTTTATTAGTATATATTTGAGATACATAATAATTACATTCATCTTGGGAAACTGGAACATACACATAATGAGATATAATTACTCTTATTTCTCCTTCCCACCCTCCATTCTCTCCAGTCCCCAGGTCCCCTTCCAATCTCCTCAAATTTACCTGCCTGTTTCCTATCATCCATCTTTTACTCCCTGTGTTTCCAACCTGGTTTCAATCTCCTGGCTCAGGCAATCCTTTGTCCTCAGCCTCCCAAGCAGCGAAAACAACAGGTGTGTACCCCTGTGCCTGGCTGATTATATACACTCAGTATTTTAGCTCAGTGGGATTCAATTATTTTTCTTTTTTTTTTTATTTTCTTATAAGAAAAGGTTTAGAAGATGCCAGGACCAAAACACAGTGCTACAAAGGTGAAGCACTGTTGCACAATTTGTGACTTTCATTTATGGATTGTGAGATAAAGTCCTTAGACTCCAGACCCCAAAGCCAGAACTTTCTCAAGAGCATCCAGAGAGTTAGTACCTGATGTCTTGATGCAGGACTAATGTAGCACTAATCCCTGGCTAACTTTTGGCAGACAACTTCAAAAGTTAAGAAACCAGGATGTAATAAAACCAGAGAAGATATAAGAATAACTCCATAAATTTTAGTTATTCACTAATTCTTTCATTCATGCTTGCATGCATTTATTCAAAGAATATTTACTGAGTGCCTCTTATCTAATCAGCACTATTACAGGTGTCAGGAATAGATAAAAATAATAATAACTAATCTCAATTAAGTCTTGTTACGAATGGGAAATAGTTTATGTATTTTTCTTTTACTCATTTATGTCTCAGTAACTTCAGGAAATATATATTATTGCTATTCCCATTTTATATATAAGAAAATGGAGACCGTGGAGATAGGCAGAAAAGTCAAACAACACACATATGACAACATAAAATCATGAAGCCAAAGCCTGGTCTGGATCCAGAACCCGAATGTTTGAACATCACTGCATTCTTTGTTTTCTCAAATAAATAGTGACTGACTAGCTATGGTACTTGCCTATCCTACGAGGGATAAAGTAATTAATCAAATAATTATAATAAGTAGTTCACTATACACTACTGTAATGGGCACAACCAGAATTAGGAACATTAGACAGACATATCCTGATATATCAAGGCACACAAAAAGTCAGAGAAAGTAAGCAGAATCCAGGAAGGCTGGGACACAGAGACTCAGGGGAGGAATTGTGGCCTCTCACACACGACCAGAGAGGTAAGGCATGTAGATCCTGTAAGCCTTAACTTCAGCGTCAGACAGGTATATTTTCAATCCCACCTCTGCCATTTTTTTACTGTGCACTACAGGCAAGGGACTTAACCTCTCTGAATTTATTACTTTATTTTAAAAGCAGAGATAATAACAGCCTCTATGCAAAGTTTTGAAATTCACAAATGGAATACATGATGTGTAATACTTGGCATACTACCTGGCACATATAAAAATAAAACAAAGTTTAGCTATCATTATAATCATCTTAAAAACTAAGAAGACAATTTCAACTCCCATTACTGAGTCTGATTATTTTATTTATCTTGAATTAATAGTCTAGAATTTATAGCATTAATATCCATAGAGCAGGATGTGGGTTGAACTGTTCTGCTTTCTTCAGCAGATTTTGGACTAGAAAATGTTTTCAAAGATACTCTAAAACAAAAAAAAATTGTGCTACTTATCATAAGAAACCATTAAAACCCAACTGTACTGCCTGTGTATGTGTACACAAAGCAGCCTAGAGCAGGTGTGTGTGTGTGTGTGTGTGTGTGTGTGCGCGCACATGCACAGACATGTCTGGACTCCAATTGGACCAAACCAGTAAATCTGACATAATCCAGGTCACCTAGGTTTTCCCCAGAGCACAGTTTTGTTGAAACCCCAAATCACTGGTTTCACTGCCCCTGAGTTCCTAAACCAACCGAAGGAAAACTAGACAAATGAATGAATTCCCAAATTTAGTCTCAGTGATTGCTAGAGCAGTGACTCTCATTCTAAGGAATGCAGTGACTTACTGAAGTGGATTGCCAAAGTAGGTGGCAAATTTCCTCCTTCACCAGACCAAGGGAGTTAGTGGGTTTGTAAGAATTAAGTGGGAATACAGCACTTGGTTTGTTTTGTTCCTCACAAGTGGAAAACAGGAGAATTTCTCTTTATGATCAGGAAAAACTAGCACTTATGCTAGCATTACTTCTCAAAAAGACAGACAGGCTTAGCTGGCTCAGGGACAGAAGTATCAGAGGCTTACTTGGCAAACTGTGAGAAACAGAATTTTGTCACTGGATGGAAAAGTCAGATAAGGGACTTTTGGTGTAAGTTATCACCTTATTGGGCTCACTGTAGTGAAAACCTTAGGAAGAATTTGTGGGGCATCAACACAAAGCAAGGATGGGTGGAAGTTGCCGATTGAATAAGGGAGGAAACAGGATATGCACAAGAAGGGAGGTGCAAGCCAGTATGGATACGGGGAAGATGCCACAAGATAGTTCCTGGGTTGTTTCATTTAGTGTCTCCTTTGGCAAAAGTTCTTTCATTTCTTGATCCTAGCTAGGCTAAGTCTCTGGTGAGACTAGTGCCATATGGACAGTTATTTGGTCTGAAGAGCAACAAAAAACACCAGAAAGAAGTAAATTCATGTAATAATTATCTCTAATTGAGTGTGTAGTCTAATTAAGGAAGCTATGAAGTGCAGGAATTTCAGGATGCTACTGGGGAGATCTGCACATAGCTGATGCCATATCTCCCTCTCTACTCTCCACATCTTGAGTTGCTCACTTGTGCCTGCGCCTTCACGCTGCCTATCAAGAGACATGAGGAACAGGCAGTATGACTGAGCGCATGGCCCCATGCTCTTTAAAAACACCCCCAGGTCCTAGCAAGATAAGTTCATGTTTAGAGCAACCAAGCAGAAATTCAGGAAAGCAACTCTAGATAGGATACATAATAAGTAAACTTGGCCCAGTTCCAATGAAAGTGTACTGTCATTCATTTTGTTAGAAGGCAAAACATTTTTTTTCCTTAATGTATTGTCAAAAATTAATTGTCTCTGTATTTAGCTCTCCAAATTGTCTATTAAGTCAAACAAATCAGCTTTTGGTGTAGTTATTACTAATAGAGTATTAGCAAGTAAAATAGTTATGGATTTTTATAGATAATTCAATTCTAAAACTATTAGAGAAATATTGTGATTTTAACTAAATTATTCTACTGTAGATGATATTTGATGTTCTATTAAATCATAAATAGTAGAATCCTTATTTGTAAAAGAGGTTTTAAGTCTTGAGGATTTGAACAACATTCTTTCTGAAATGTGTGCTTACTGACTGATTCAATTTCTAATCAAAGTAATCTACTATTGCTATAAATTAAGTAACATTTCCCTTCCTCTCACATAAGGAAGCTATAATCTAATGATATTATAACACAATCCCTCTTGGAAGATCATTCAGGCAGTTTTCTTTTTTTTTTTTTTTTTTCTGGTACAGAACCAGAGGTTAAGAAATTTGATTATCTCACAACATTCATATGAGTGATGTGTAAAACTATGAGGGAAAATATCACTCTAAATTGCCACTGTGATTAACTTTTCTTTATTCTACCCAAAAGGTCACTTGTCTTGGTAATATTGTACAATGTAGTATCTTTATAGACTCTTAGCATGACTCAGTGTTCCTGATCACTTCGTCTTTTATTATTATTTTAAAAAATCTTAAAATTCCTTTTGAACCTGAATATCCAAAGAAATATTGAACAAAAGAACACTGCCCAATCACAAAATAAATTACAAGCTATAACAATCACAACAACATGATATTGGCATGAAAATAGACACAGAGAAGAATAGAACAAAATAGAAAGTCCAGAAATAAATCCACACATGGCCAAGTTGCCAAGAAAATAAATTGGGGAAAGGAAAGACATTTCAATAAAAGGTGCTGGACAAGTAGGTTTCCACATGCAAAAGAAAGGAATTAGGGTCCTTATCTCATACCATATTCAAAATTCAACTCAATACAGATCAAAGACTTAAATGCAAAACCTGAAATTAAGCCCAGGAGATTAAGGCTAGCCTGGACAACATAGTGAGACTTTATCTCAAGAAAAAAAAAATAGCTAGAACAAAATATAGAGAAAGCTCCATGACATAGGTGTAGGTAGTGATTTTTTGGATATGACCCCTAAAATACAAACAACACAGCTGAATAGAATTATGTCTAACTAAAAATATCCTGCTCGGCAAAAGAAATAATCTGTAGAATGAAAAGAGAACTTACAGAATGAGAGGAAATATTTACAAATTATACCTCATAAAGGGTTAATAACCAAGGTATATAAAGAATTCAATCAACAAAATAGCAAGAAAACAAATAAAGCAATTTGAAATGGGCAAAGGACCTGAACAGCCATTTCTTACAGGAAGACATTCAAGCGGCTAACAAGTATAGGAATAAATGTTCACTAACACTGATCACGAGGACAATGAAAATTAAAACAACAGTTAGATATCACTTCATCTTTATTAAAGTGGCCTTTATCAAAAAGAGAAAGGAAAGTTACTATTGCTAAAGATGTGGATAAAAAGGAACTCTTACCTCTGTTCTTGGGAATCTGAACTAATATAGCCATTATACAAAAAAGCGCTGAGGTTCCTCAAAAAACTATAAATAGAACTGTCATATGGATTCATATGATCCATATATTTATATATATGTATATATCAAAAAGAAACAAAATCAATATACTGAATAATATTTGCATTCTTTTGTTCATTGCAACCTTATTCACAATAGCACAGATTTAACATCAACCTGAGTGCCCATCATCCAGTATATGCATAAAGAAAATGTCACACACACACACACACACTCTCCACTGGAATACTATTTCACCTTTAAAAAAAGTAAACATGGGCTGGTGAGATGGCTCAGCGGCGTAAGCACCTGCCTTGCAAGTGCAAGGGCCCGAGTTCGACTCCCGGAACCCACATACGCAAAAAGGGGCCGGTGATATCGCTCAGCGGCACGGGTGCCTGTTGGTGTGCGAGGTCCTGAGGTCGACCCCCGGTACCCACCAAAAAAATAAATAAATTAAAAAAATAAAAAAATAAAATAAAAAAAGTAAACACTATCTTTTGTGGATGAACCTAGAGTACCTGTAGGTTGTGCTATGTGAAATAAGCCAGGCACAGTAAGATAGTAATCTTGCTTACATGTAAGATCTAAAAATGTTGAACTCAAGACAAGCAGAAGGGAAGTTGTTGCCAAAGTTAGGGTATGGGAGAGGTAAGGAAATGAGTAGTTGTTGGTCGTAAGATGCAAAGTCTCAGGTAGGATGAATTCTGGAGGTCTATTATATAACATGATGAGTATACTATAATATTGTATTTTATACTTGAAAATTGCTGAGACCATAGGTGTTAAATATTCTCCACACAAAAAGTGATAACCTATGTAAAATGCTATGTTAATTAGCTCAATTTAATCATTTCCCTGTGTGTGCACCATATTGTGCACCATCAATACATCATTTTTATCTGTCAATAACATGTTGCTGTTGGATGTGGTTTACCCCGAAGGGTCTATGTGTTGGGAACTTTGTCTTCACTGTGGTGATGTTGGAAAGTGGAATTTCTCAGAGATAGGGCTTAGTGTGAGGTCCCGAGGTCAATTTGAGACGTGCCCTAATTGTTTTCTCAAGAGGATTGTTATAAAAGCCTGAACTGGCCCCATGCAGTGTCTCCATGCTTCCTCTTTTGAGATGTGATATTTCCCCTGCATCTACTCCTGCCATTGCAACCAACCATGAGGCAATGCAGGCCCTTGCCAGTTTAAGTGCTGTTTCAACTTTCAGCCTCCAAAACGGCTAGCTTAATAAACCTCTTAATTTATACATCAACCCTTCTTTTGGGTAATAAAAGTTCAGTGATACATACCTTACTAAAACTAGGGGGGATGATGTTATTAATGGCAATAATAGTGGGCATTTTAGGCTATTACTTTATGCTTGACTTTATATTTTGTAATTGACATGGAGTAGTCTTAAATGTGTTGGCTTTGAATTCACAAAAACTTTTTCATTACCCCTTTAGTGAGTAGAGTTTTATGAATATATATAATCACCAAAGTGTGGCTTATTCATGACTGCATTAGAGAAAACCTTTGTAACTCCTTAAAAATCAGTTTCTCTCTACAAACATAGAGCTAACAATGCTATTACACAGTATTTCTATTATAATGGATAATTTATGCCCAATGTTGAATATAGAGTTTCTAGGAAATGAAATTAGTCAAAAACAGACTGAATCTATGGTTTAAAATTTTTGAAATTCATTTTAAAAGTCATTGTTTGTGAGTAGAGATAAGAGAAAAATGTTTTGCTTGAATTATTCAATTGAGGATGCTAATATTCCATTTCAGTTTTTTACATATGTATGAAGTTGGCAAGTAAGCAATTTTAAAAGTATTAATTTACTTGTTGAAATTCACTCGTGCCTAATAAAATGCTGAAAACTCATCCAGCTCAGTAGGGTATTAGTTGGTTGACTATAACCTGCTGTCCGGAGTACTATACACTTTAGTCAGTAACATATTAGGTCATTCAATCTACAAGGATCATTAAAATAATTGGTATAATTATTTTTAAAATGTTTAATAAATAAAGTAGTATTATTTATTGTATACAACATGATGTTTTAAAGTAGCTATTTCACAAATGCGTTACATTACATAGTGATCGTGTCTGTGGTAAAAACACTTAGCATCCGCTTTCCTTGCATTTTGTAAGAAACTATTATTAGTAAGCTTCTTTATGCTGATTGAAACAGAAGATAAAATAAAACAGTTGATAACAGTATTACTACACTGTTTTCAGCGTGATTGCACTCATAAAATTTCATGGAGCCTCAAATCTGTTGAGAAGTAGGCAGGTACTACTACTCCTATATTTAGAAAAAAGTACTTTATCTAATTTGACTTTAACTTGCAATCTCTTTTCTATTTGTCAGTAGTTTAAAGCAATGGGTAATATTTATTGAGCTTCCTATTCTGCCTCCACAGCCTATGAATACCACTTAGCGATGTTCTGCTTAATCATGAACTAGTATTTCTATTTGTTCGAGTTTATTCTCTCGATCTTGCTGTTTTCTTTCACAAAAAGAGAAAAAATGAAAACCATGAGTTTGATCTTCATATGACTTTAAGTTTGTGCTGCTTCCTTCTCAACTGTTTTCAGAAGGCATCCACCTATAATTACTAGTAGAAATCCTATTCCCCCTTAAAATTGTTAAGGTTTTAATGTTTCGTTGCTATCTTCAGAAACTTTAGTTTGGCCACATTATATGTGTATACTCACTCATACACATCTTTAAGAGGAGAAATGTCCCTTTGTTTTTGAAGAGTCTTTGAAACTAATTTGTTTTTCTAAGAATAAGTTTATAGTGACTTTGAAATAAACATTCTGTTGAAGTTCAACAAATAGCATCAAACAGACAAATTTCAGTAAATGAAGCAGGAACCAAAATCTAACTGCAACTAAATTCAGAATGCACCATTGCACCGGCGGCAGATCTTTGGCCTGTTTTGCGGGGCAGTAGGTGTCGGTGGCACACACTGTTAGTCTTAATTTGTTCCAATGTATTTTTATTACCAACCAGTGCAGGAAAATAGTCTCTAGAGGCGGGACAAACGCAGAAATGACTTTCGAGTCCTTTCCAGTGCCAGCCAGTTCGATATCCCCAAGGAAATGTTTCTTGACAATAATTATAAGAAAAATATCAACATTTGATTTCTAAATGTTTGACAAAATGGAAACTCTTTTCATTTGCCAGGAAAATGGAAACCAGTAGACCTTCACTCCTAGTATTTAATACTGAATCTTAAGAAAAGGCTATGCAGGAGCAAAAAAGTGAGTTGTGCCCCAAATAGGCTGTAAAGTCGACCTAACTGACACTCTGGATTTATTGAGACCTGCATTTCTTTTTGTCTTCTTTAAAGCTTCAAAGATTTTTAAAAATATCTTTGCTGTCTTTTACCAACTTACTGAGCATTCATTGGTGTGTTCCCTTTATTCTAGTTTCAAATATAAGTATTTAAAATGTTTCAATAATTATTAGACAATTTAATTGTATTAATTTTGTTATTAAGCTGGCCTAGAATTTTAAAATTTCCAAACAGCTCAATAAAAATAAATTTATTTTTAACACGAGGAAATAATAGTCCTGTTGCCAATTCTTACTTGGAGTCTTATTCTTTTTCCAAGTAAATGTTAATGAGAAGAGTAGAGGGAAGAAAAGTGAACACAACGATTGGCAGGTCTGTTTATTTGCTAGCTTTTAAAGTTTATTTTAAACACAAAAGGTAGAAATCTAGGCCCAAAACAAGCACCATTCAACCAATAAGGCACATTTAAAAACACTTCAGTTACTTTCTCCTCTGTTACTTGTTTTTAATCATTTTGTCCCGTTTCTTTTTTTCCCTTATTTATCCATAGTTAATACTAACAAATAAATGAGACATGCTAAATGAAACTCAAATAAAGTTTTCCCCATCAATCACAAATCACATAACATTACTCTGCAAACCTCCTTTGATTTATTTAAATAATATATCTCTGAGAAATTTCATTTTTATAAATCCAAGAAATTTTACAGATCATCAAAAAAATGTAGTTTTAATTGCTATTTTATCATAAATGAACAACATATATTCCTTTGACAGGTAATCTGTACATCTATAGTTCAGTTCACACTAGAAATGGTGTCAGAAATGATGAATCTAGATCTTCTATTCCCAAATTTCTTAACAAGTCTGTTTTTCAAGTGTTGGTCACCAAGGTGATCTCACATTTCTGCTTTTTCTCCTGTCAGTGTGATAATAAAATCCAACCATGTCCCTTTGCTTTTAATACTATATTGGGTGATAATTCTGTGTGGTAAGGAGGGCTGTTAAAAACAAATAGAACTTGTCAAGATGTCACTATTAATTCCACATGATGAATATTTACTGCAATTGCTACTTAGAAGTCTCAGAGGGTATCCAAAATTCATTTGCTGTAACGGGCAGACTAGCAAAGAACATCATTAGGCCTGGAAAAAACACTGCTTAAAATAGTTGAAAACAACCATAAGCCAAAAAGAGACAAAAAGGTTAACACTTTCTCACAAACTTGTTTCGGGAATGTCTACCAAAAAAATATTCTGACCGTTAGTCAATATTGCAGTGTTTGTCAGATTTTTTGGATTCTTCTATGTTCACCCGACAAACCCATGCCTTTATTTGTTTTTAAAATTGGTACATGATGACAGATTTGTGCTTCTGACAGAAACAATATTTTCCTGGTATTTAATTTCCTTCACTTCTTGTTATTGTCATTTATAATTATCAAGGAAGTACCAGGTAAACAAAGGTGACTTAGACAATTATGAGCTCTATAGAGTAATAACTGGACATTTTGAAAATACAGATTAATTGGTCAGGCCATATTTTAGTTTATTTTATGTTGTTATAGTAGAGCATCTGAGACTAGATAATTTATAAATAAGAAGCGTATTTAGTTCACAGTTCTGGAGGCTGAAAGTCCAAGGTCAAGAGGCTTCTGGTGAGGGCCTTGTGCTGCTCCATGCTTGGCAGAAAACAAAAGGGTAAGTAGGTGCCTGTGGCAGAGATCACATGGCAGAGAAAGGAAATAGCCAAGAAGTTGAACTTGATTTGCAGTGGTACCATCTGGTGCTAATTCAGTCCTGTGAGGGAGGGAACTTACTCCTGCAAAGTAGCATCAGTGTGTACGACCTCACAGCTCCCACTGGGCTTCACTCTTCCACACTGCAATGAGGAATTAAGCCTCACTTAGAGTTCTGGTGGGGACAAACCATATTCAAACCATAACAAGCAATAAACATGGGAGCGCATCTATCTCTTCAGTGTACTGATTCCATTTCCTTTGAATATAAACCTAGCGGTGGGATTGCTAGAGCATATGGTTGTTGCATTTTTAAGTACTCTAGGAATCTCTGTACTCTTTTCCAAAATGGTTGTAATAATTTACATTTGCACTCACAGTAAGTGTTACCTTTTCTCCACATTCTTGCCAGCATTTGTTATCTCTCATCTTTTTGACAGTAGCCACCCTAACTAGAGTGATATTTTATCTTGTGGTTTTAATTTGCATTTCTCTGATGACTAGTGAGGTTGAACATTTTTCATGTACTTGTCAGTCATTTGTATGTCATCTTTACAGAGAAGCCTATTGGCTATTTTAATCAGATTTATTATTATTATTATTACTATTATTATTTTGTTATTGAATTGAGCTTCTTGTTGAGTTCCGATAAAGATATTCTGGATGCTTATTGCAGCACTATTCATAACAGCCAAGAAATGGAATAATTTAAGTGCCCATCAACTGATAAATAGACAACAAATATATGTACACAATGGAACATAACTCAGCCAGACACAGAATGAAATCCGGTCAGTTGCAGCAAAACAGTTGGAACTGGACATATTTTACTAAGTACTGTCACCAGACAGCCAACAGAATGTCAATACTATGGGCACACGTAAGAAAAAATATAATGTATTTATACTGGATACCCAAAATTTGACTCTCTTTTGTTCTACACTGAAAGTGATATGTGAAGAATTACTGGTTTCATATCTTTAGTGGGGTAAATATCAAAAATAATAAGTGTTTCAAATATTTTATTGATGGGGAAGAAAGATGTTTTAAAAGTGTCTGGAGTAGTATTTAATGAAGCCAACTTGGAAGTGTTTCCATTAGCCAATTAGATACAAAGTGAGACACAAAAGGAGAGTAATAATTACGGCTAATTTGGAATGAATTCAGTCTGTGAAAATCTACTACTTGTTAATGATTCAATGGAGAAAATTAATAACAAGTATATAAAACTTAGTTATAATAAAAAATGTTTCACTTTCTAAATATTCTTAAAAGATGACATAAATGTATAGGGTTGAATTTGTTTTCCTCTGGATAGCAAAACCTCTGATGAAATTAATGTGCTATTAATATTTATTATTATTTTCTCTCTCCTTGTCTCCACAATACTATTTATTATAGTTTACCTCAAATGCTTATTTTTTATTTTTTATTAGTATATATTTGCAGCACATAATGATTATATTTCTTGCGTGGGGTTGGTACATGTACATAACACATCTTAATTCCCCTTTTCATCATCTTTCCCTCCCCTCCATTCCCCAACCCACAATGCTCCTTAGAACACTGAGTAGCTTCGCAGTCTCTCAGCCTCCTCTTCTGGAATCATCAGTTGTCAGCAGGAGAAAAGCAATCCCGAATGCTGATTCATCTTATGAGGATTCTGCCTTTGATTGGATATTGACCTCATAATTCATTGCTTGCAAGGAATGAAACCCAGCTTGAAAAAAGACCCTCAGTTCTTGGGAAGGAATTAAGTAATTTTTGTTTATTTCTCCTAGCCACCCATTAAAAACACTAAATCACTATCATGTGGCAAGTCCTTCGAATTTCCAATACTGCTGACTGATGAGAAACGCACATTACTACAAAACAATGAGTGATGTTAGGCTGACAACGGAAACTTGGAGAATTGGCCGGTTAGAAAGAAAACACAATTTTTAAAACTTATGTGAAAGAAATGAAGCTAAAATTTTCATTTGACTAAACATATATATCTATATAATACATATATTTATATAGTAAATAAAATTTCTTAAAACTCAGTATATGTTAAGTGTAGCCTGAATCATTAGATCTTAGTTCAGAATCAAAATCAAAGCGTTAGTATACCAGATCCTATAACATCTGCTACCAAATGACATTCTTAGTAGATTACCTTTATTCTGGGAAAATACTAAGATAAATACTACTTCCCTGGTAGATATTAAATAATTAGTATTGTTGTAATTTACTGAAGGTAGAAGAATCTAAACAGAATAAAGTTTATGGAATTATATGTTAAAAGATATTTAATTGTAATGATTGTAATGCCTCTTGAGTTTTATGATTGTTAAGCTTATGTATATTTTATCTATTTTATCTTTAAGATGTTCAAAGGGCTTTAAATAATATGTTAGCAATTTTATTTTAAAATTTGAGATCGTTTAGTTGATTAGTCTTATAAATTACCATCTAAAACATTTACCATGTGTGTTATTTATTCAATATATAGTTTGCCTAAACTGAGCATCAATGATATCAAAAGCCATAAAAAATAGTCCTCTCTTTGTATAAATGTCTCCGAGATACTGAAGACACCTAGGAATCCTGGAATTTCAATGTGTCTGAGTATGCCTGGCCAACTGCTAACAGAAAGGCAACATAGAATTGTGCATATAAGTTTTCCAAGGCAAGAAGGAGGCAGACCGAAGTAGTTTTCTGAGTTACAAAGCCTACTTCATTCTAAAGTGGATAACTCCACACTCTGAATGCATCATGTGTGTATCACCTTCCTGGCTAATAGCCGCAGGTCTGGATTCTTGTGAAAGACAATGATATCAATAAAAACAATTGGACTATAAAGCAAGAATGCACATGGAGAATTCCTTTAAAATCCCTCACACAGAATATATCATAAAGGTGCCTTTTTCATCTTGCAACAGGCTGGTGGGTAGTTTTGATGTCGGGAGAACACTGCAGGGTAGATGGAGTTACCCAACAGAAATCCTAGTGCCTGAGAGAGCATTGGTAGGGCAGCCAGAAACCAAGGTAGGCAGAAGAGCACCTGGAAAATCTGCAGACATATCTGGCTACGTGGCAGTGGAATAGTACATGGGCAGACATCAAACATGTCCTGGAAACACCTGGGCTGAGCTTTGTAGGGAAGAAAATCCAACAAGGTGTAGTTTGGAAGCATGGTGGTGGCAACAATGAATGTTACTTAATGTTAATAAGATCTCACTTGGACATAAAAGCTCTTGATATCTCCAGTAATTTGTATTTCACACACTTACCTTTACGATAAATTCTGAGAATGTAGAACTGTAACACCATCATTCTAGGGAAAAATCCTGATTGTGTTTAAAAATAAAGTGGCTTGTAACATTGAAATTTTACACATTATATGGTATAACACATACAAATTAGAAGTATTTCTTTTATGGTAAATATATAACACAAAGAGTTTTAAAATGTAACAACATTTCATGTAATCCATTCTACTACCATGATCGAATGCAAATAAAATCATTTCATTAATTATTTAATGTAAATGATTATAGGCAATGAAAATTCTTATTAGTTGTGATGAAAATATATCTGCCCTATTAACAAAGTGCCTGTTTTGAGAAACCATTAGCCTCTACACTGTTCGGTCACTATGCTTCCAAAGTGACCGAATGCACGAAGGCAAGAGAACAATCCGAACAAGAACTTAAGGAGGTTTCTCACTGTTCCAGACTGTGCCTTTATTTCTCAGTCTGAAAGACATAACCCTTTATAATGGTGATTATAGAATTTATTGCTGGAACCCCGACACTTACTAATAAGGAATGCTAAAGCAATCGAAATGATTCCATTTTAAATTATTTACTGACTGGGCCGGTGAGACGGCTCAGCGGCTTAAGCGCCTGCCTTGCAAGCGCGAAGGCCCGAGTTCGACTCCCGGATCCCACATACGAAAAAGGGGCCGGTGATATCGCTCAGCGGCACGGGTGCCTGTTGGCGCGCGAGGTCCTGAGGTCGTCCCCCCGGTACCCACAAAAAAAAAAAAAAATTATTTACTGACTGAGTGAATAGTTTGATTGTATTTGTGGACCTATAAAGCACTTTTATTCAAGTATTGCATACAAAACGAATTTTCTTAAAATGAAAATACCATCTCTGTTAATTAAAGCAAAATTTTAAAAAGTCACATTGCCTAACATTACCTAACATTTAATTAGAATAAGTTTATTCTTGATACATATTCACGTACTTTAAGCAGTTTTCACATTGTATATAATTTTTAAAACTGTCATCGATATTTTTCTAAAGAACATATTCTTCTCAGCTGTTTTGTTTAAAAAATTCCCAATTCCAACATTTTAAAAGTTTTATTTTATAGTTGATAATTTAAAATAGTTGGTATTTTTTTATCCTGCCTATGATTATGGAGAAAATATACTCTCTATGTGACCAGGTACCTGGTAATCTCCAAAAAATTTTTAAAATGGGAGATGTTCTTGACTTCTGTCTTTTTCATATTGAAATGTGTAAATTTTTAACTGATGTAGTTTTCCAGGTGTTTTGTTTTGCCTTATTTAGACTTTCCTTTGACAAATAATTTTTTCAAACCAGAACTCATAAAATAAATTCTATTTGTAAACTTTTTGAATAAATGCAAATTGTAGTGCTTTTCAATTTAATATTACTCATTATCCTATTAAAAACAGAATTTCCCTGAAAATATCCTTCCAAGTCAAAACACCATGTAGTTCAATTATAGAATTTAAAAATTAAATCTTGTGAACAGTTTGATTTTTTATTGTTCAGTTTGTTCAGTGCCACACTTCATTTTGTAGAAATACTTTTCAGTATCTTCTGGTTTGCAAGCTTTGTTTTCCAAGGCTTAATAGAAATGACACACAAGCTTAAATATCACATGATTTCTCTTTTATAAGGAACCCAAATTATAAATTATGTACTGCAAACATGTACTAATAAAAAATATCAAAATAGTGATTGACAATTAACAAAATAGATCAAAAATAAGTGTTCAAGGATGATAAAATTCTTTTTCTTCCCATGGAATATAGTTTATAGGAGTGGGTGCTTTTATCAAGCTTATCGAAATGTACACTTAAGATTGGTGCATTTCACTGTATATAAATATTAATAAGATAAAAATTCAACTAGAATAAAAAACTAAGTCCTTTGAGAAAAGTTAAGAAACAAAAATGGAATAAGCTATATAACCCACTATCATTTATATGAATTAAAAATGTATACACACGAAACAACAATCCTGTTTTTGTATAACAGCCAGTATAAAATCGCACCATTCATAACACTCAACAGTGCAGGGTTGTTGCTGAGGTTGAGTGGGAAGGGTGGGGGAGTTGCATACAGGGTAACATTTTGCTTTCAAGTACCCCGAATATATTCTTTAAGGAATAATCTTCTGTACTAAAGTTTGTAATTTAAGGGTAATATGTTAATAGAAATGCATGAACGGTTTTATTAAAGGAGGTTTTACATATTTATATTGTGAATTACTCTCTTGGCTATTTCAGTCTACTTGAAAATAAAATTTCAGTAAACTTGAACTATGGAAATTCTCAATGTAGTCAAAAGTAACAATAGATTAATAAAATAATATTCTGAAAATTCTTAAATACACATGGCTGACTTTTTTTAGTAAGAAAATAGAATGAGAGAAAATAGGTCTGTAGCAAAGCAATTGAACTCTAATTCTCTATTTTTCACACGTATTGAATAGGCGATACACACCAGTCATTTATAGAAGTTCAATTTTCACAGTGCTGTGGGTGAACATCCAACTTTGTTATAGAAAGTTAGGGAATACAGTTTTGCAAATAGAATAAATATTAAAAATTCAGATTATTGACTTAAGGTGAAAATCTACACAAGTATCATCATTCATATAAAACAAAATTATAATTCTTTTGGGCAAAGGTCATTTCCAAAGCGATCTTCATCTTCTATGGTATTCCAAATATCACCTGATCAGAGGGTCTGTTGTTTCCAAATTAGATTAGGAGTTCAGATTTTAATCTATAGTCAATACCAAAAGGTTACAAATATGACATTCCCAAATCTCAGAATATATTAGAATATATTACATGGCTAGCAATAACCATACATTTTTAGACATCTGGCTCTGTTCCTTTCTAACATTCTCTTTGCAGGCACCATAAATATTGTTCCAGAGATAGTGAAGCCAGCAGAAGGGGGATTTAGGCAGATAAGGTACAGGTCCTGAGCAGCTAACCTAAACTAAGGGGTTTAAGTGAGTTACAGGGCCTGAATAATTAACTTCAGCAAAGTGACTCTTAGGACCTAATACAAGAGACAAAGAACAGGTCCCTAATCAAATGGGAGAGAGGAAGTGAAATGGAAATGAAGTAGCTTGCATTGTAAACATCAGAGGCCTTCCCACATCCAGGAACATCCCTGCTTTCCATAATGTTCACCGGTTCCAAAACTCTATAAAAAGCCAATGGACTTAAACAGCTACGGTTTTCCTGCTTATGGAAACCCCCTGCCCAACTACCAGGAGGCTCTTCTCTTTTATTCTTTCTAATAAATACGCATTTGGCCATTCTCCTCTGCTTGTTGGTACTGTTTTGAGGGCTTCAGTCTTCATTGCTCCAAAACAAGAACCCAAGAGCTAGAGGGAACTGGTTACAATCATATGAAACATTTTTGTTTTCATTATTATGTTTTAAAATGTGTCCTCAAAATGGCAAGTATTATTGTGACATCTTTCTAGCTAAGTAAAACTTCTGCAGAATTATTAAGTGGCAGAATCAAAGGTTATCCTACAGGTCGGTCAAACCTTTAGTTACAGCATATGTATAGTTACTTTTAGAAACGGTTGTTGATAATATGCAGGTGATTCAAAGGGTCATTTATTTAACTTCTGATGTGCTCAATAAAACTTTCCACAAATCATACACACACATTTCACCTATCTACTAACAATATTTAAGTGAATATATTTGTATAGTGTGTATGTATAATTTTATTTTAGCTTATAATGTACATACTAACACTGGATTCTTTTGAGAATTTGATTATACAAATATATTTTTTCTAATTTGGAAAATAATTATAAAGAAAAATATTTTTAAAATATTTGCAATCTAGGGATATTCAACATCATATAGGGAACCCAGAGTTTTAAATTTTAGGTGTGGCTCATTAAGATAGCTTGTTTAGAATATGAAAAGATCATGTACACACTTTAGGATAATATTAGAATAAGTCAGTGTAAAGAAAAGTAGAACAATGTTATTGACTGTTCTAATTTGCTTACTTCCCCCTCAAAAAAATGTGGTTTCTTAAGGTTAAAATGGAAAGTACACTGACTTTCCAACAAACTTTTTGCCTAGCTTTGCTGTCTAGAAACCATTATTTCAATCTTTCACATTTAATTGTTTGACATAATACATCCTCACCCAAGTACAAATAAAAGGATAGAATCAAGTTTCTTTGATGAATTTTCCTTTAATACTGTTTCAAAATGAAAATATGAGCATCATGGTAATAAACTCCCTCCATTCATTTAAAAATGCAAACATTATAGGTAGCTTCTGTAAAACTTGTGGTTCAACTATTTGTATTCTTATAATATATAAACAGCTTTCTCACCAGTTTTGTTAATCTTTTCAAGTAATAGAAATTCCTGTTGGTCTTGCCTTATACAACAAATTGAACCAAATGTTCTGGTGACCCATGGAAGCTGTCAAATTGCTATAATAATCAGAAGTATGTGAAAGTGTAGTGTCTGTATGTGGTGGATTGACAATTGGTGGTCAACTTGTAAAACCCAGCTGAATTGAATCAGTGTGGTGCCTGGTGTGGAGGGCCCACCTGAGGACTGTTGCCAACAACATAAAAAGGAGAACTGGAGAGGAAGAGTTGGTGCTGTTGGTTCTCCTCGAGGAGCTTGTCATGCTGGCTTTCCTGATAGGAACTTGGCTGTTCTCATCGTCGGAGGAGCTCGGGACCTCGTTGTCGCTGAGGATGGCTGTGGTGACTTTCGGGGGAGCTCCGGTTCTTACTCTGAGCGTCGCTTCCTGGCTCCGGGGTAGATCCCTCAGCCTGCTGGCACAGATCCTTCATCCCACTGGTGCAGACTTTCTAGCTTCCACCACTGACCTTTGGGCCTTCCCGGTGCAGATCCGTGAAATATACTTGCATGAGACATTGTTGTGGGCCCTAGGCCTTCAGCTGGACTAGTGAGGGCATGGTCATGGGCTCTAGGTCTTCAGGTGGACTCATACAGGACACTGCTGTAGGATCCAGGCCCTCAGCTGGGTTCTTTGGATCTTTAGTGTGTGGACAGATTTCCTGCACTCTTTTGTATATGACTCTTTGGGTGACTATTACAAAATAACTCTATAAGTTATGTGTCCTGTATTGTATTGTTTCCCTTGCAAACCCTGACTACAACACTATAGGATGATTTTATATAAGCTTTCAGAGCACAATTGAAACACATTTCAACCTTAAATGGCAATCCAGGCAGAGGCCTTTGAAGTAAATTGTTTACATTGATTTGCGATCCCATAAGCCTTTATAGTAAACTATCCTCTTTGAATTTACAACCTTACTTAATTCAGCAGAAAATTGCTTGCTGACTGTGCCAGAGACACTCTTGAGTGACTTGAGCAGAATTAAAAGAATCTGTCCTGTGATGAGATAAAGGGAGGCCTGAGACTCCCCTTGATGACTAGAGAAGAATCCACTACAGGTCAGACAGCCTCTGCTTATGGAGAACGTGGTGCTATACTTGCGATTGAGGTAAAAAAAATATTTACCTAGCACCTGGCTCAGGGTCCACACCTAGGTGATTGTTCTTATGAAACAAGAGCAAAGGATTGTCACTTCCTCAGCAACTCTGCTCCAGTAGACGAGAACAAAATTTAGATTCTTCCTGTACATAAGCAAGTCTTAAGTAGCACTTAATTTCAAAGCATCAGCTGCACCCAAATAGCTATGGCTTAAGAAAGTGCAAAAGGGAAGTGAGTAATACCTTAACATACCTGGCAGGTAAGAAACATAGTCCTGAGGAAAACAAATATGCTAATAGAGAGACTTTTAAAAGGAATTAAATTCCTTCTTTGAAATTTAACCCCAAAGGATATCATAGTGTTTCATGATTAAGAAAATACATAAGCCCTTTAAAAATCACGGCTGTATTTCCCGGTGTAGCTCACAGTTCTGGAAAGTTATATTGAAAATCAATTATGTACGGAAAGAAAGGCAGCAGAGGGACAAGTGAAATCATACAGCAGCAAAAGGGATACCTGTGTCTGAATCCTGGCTCTGTCACTTACTAACCATCTGACCCTAACAAATTTCCCAATCTTTCTGCCTTATTTTTCTCATTGTCTGAATGGGAAAATTAATAATAGTTATATTCCAGAGTTGTTGGATAAGTAAATGAATTAATATACAGGTATGTTAAGCACTCAGAATAGTCTGACAATAACAAATGAACACCTTGTAAGTGTCAAATTAGAAATATTTTGTTATTACTTCATAAGAACTCATTTTTTGTAACCAAAGAATGGAAGAAGTAAGAGAGAAGCCTTGATGTTCTAAGCAAGTACATACTCAGGTTTATCTGATGGTGCTGCTATCAAGTGTGAGAGGACAGGGAGTAGATTTTATTTTAAGCACAAAGGAAATAACGGACTTACCACGTGATGCCAGACACTGATTCATTTGGGACTTTGGAGCTTTTCTTTTCATCATGAGCATTTAATGCATTATCTACTAAAGATCATTGCCTCTGTCTTCTGGTAAGTGCACATAACTTTTAGAAATTGCTCCTCCTTGACAAGGCTGCCAATCACCTTCCAGCATACCTGACTAAGAGCATTGGCCTGGGCCTGGCTGAGCATCCAAAGTATCGGCCAAACCTCACAAAAGAAAAGCTACTGATTGCTTATGCGGTTTAACATTCAAGTAGTGTATGAGGGAAGCAGAAGGTACCCTGACATCATTAAACTGGGATCATGCAAGCCTAAGGCTGTCGGTAAATATGTCCTTACTATAGTTTGTCTTCCATATAGGGGCCATGCAGAGCAGTGGAGGGAGTGAAGTCAAGAACAGAAAATGAAGAGTTCTGATGACAGCATTATGAGTCTGGGTTCTTGCAGTCTTCTCTACCCCTTATATATAAGCTATAAACTGCTTATTAATTTTTATTCATGTATTTTTATCTGCATTTTTGCTCATTGTGGTAGACAGAGCACCGACACAAAAATATTGCAAATGGAAAATCCTAAAGTGTGCATTTATCTCAATAGAAAAGGCTGTAAGTGAAAGTACAAATCTGACATTTGCAATAGCAAAGCAGCCGGTGGATAAATCACTTATTGTATCTTGGGTCTTGGACGGTGTGTCAGCCAAGATGGGAGTATAACAGACTAGGTAGGGAAACATCAGATTGTTGATATGTTCATTACCCTTTATGACTTCTAGCAATTTCATATGGAAATGGTTAAGGTTCAGTGTAAGTTGGATTATCCAAGCGCAGTTAGAGAAAAATATACAGTGTTCTGAAAGATCCCTGGACGTGTGACTGTCAAGGTTTAGTGATCATAATATTTACAGGCTTGAATTACCTGTTCTAGACTAAGGTGAATTCTCTGTTCTAGATTAATACATACAGATCGAAAATGAAAACAAAGAGAGAAATAATATTGAAGTTACAAGGATTCTGGGGGTCGGGGTAGAGTAATAGGGACACTGGTGCTTTGCAATCCTTGTGAAACTCAAGCATAATTTTTTTACTATAAAATGTGCTTCTAGGCTGAAGCTTAGAAAAAATGTCAGTAAGTTTTCTGCCAACATTCCTGTTTATAATTTCATAATGCTGTTAAGCATAAGACAGCACTACATTTTCAGTTTAAAATTAGGGACAAGGATAAACTCACTTGACAATTGCTAAGACAAAAAATACTCAGGTACTGTCTCCATTCAAAAGTCTCACTGTTCTGCTAGTCTGCATCACTAACATATACTAATTAAAAATTTTTGACTGGCAAAAATTCTGACTTTGATTGCCAGTTAATGAAGTCTTTGAAAATGAACCACTTTAAAGTTTTATGAGTGTTGAGTTTTCAGATAAATCTAAGTTTTGTATCCAAGAGCCTCTGATTGCTCAACACCTCTGTTAATTTTAGGCCCAAAAATCGACATGAAGAGAAGCTTAACTGATGGATTAATGGTGAACATCTTCCCGGTCTACCTTTCAAGTGTTGCACTGTAGACAGCAAGGAGGAGAAAGATCCTGCAGTGAGCCAAGCCCCTCATAGCCAGACAGGCAGAACTAAAAGCTTTCATTAAGCCCAGGCTGGGAAAACTTCGCTGCTCCTGTCTACGTGGGGTAGGACATAAATTCTGGGCTGATAACCACTATTAACAGTACTGTGTCCTCTATTTCTACATGTAAATTTTCAGTTTTTCCTTCCACTGTTTTGGATGAATTAATCACATTTTCTTAGACATTGAGAAACCATATCTGAAGCTGATTAGTCGGAGATCTGAATTTGGTATCAGATGGCAGAACTAGGTGTTATTGGATAGTAACTAGGTGTAACTGGAGAAAATAGAAGCTATTCTTTGGTGAAAGAATAATTCTACTTTCATTTAGACTTTGAAGAGTTATTTGGGGCATTTTTGAAACTATGGGTATGGCTATAATGTTCAAAGACTAAAGATAAAGTGAAAAATGGAAAAGTCAAATTCTTAACAGACTATTTCAGAGCCATTAGGACATACAAAAAAAGAACATGAAGTCAAATTCACGAATTGATTAGTTCTTTCTTATGTTATGCCATACATCAGTAGTATTGAAATTTAAATTCCTATAGGAATTACAGTGAACTTTATAAGCTGATTCTAAAAGGTAAGGGACATAGTAAATGTGCAAGAATTCCTAAAATGATTTTTAAGAAATTAACAGCTTTGTTCAAATATAAATAGCATGCAATGAGCTACACACATTGAGTTATAAGTTTTGATAAATTTGATATAAGTTTTTGCTTGCAAAATCATCACTAGAGTCAAGACGGTGAACATATTCATTATCCTCAATTTTTTTGTTTGTCTGTAATCCTTTCCTTTTGAGCCTGTTTGCCCCTTTCTGGGCATAGATTTCTAAATTAACGTTTTGCTTTATTCTCATTACAAATGTTGCTTTACTGTCTTTATATTCACATCATTTTTGTAGAGAAATGTGTTGTTTATATTCTTTTATATTATATAATGTCAATTTTCTCTGGATTTGTCTTTATACCTGACAGTCCCACTGTATGATTTGCTAAAGTCTTTAAACCATGTGCTCTTTGGGTTTGACAAACTTCACACTATAGGTTTTATAGAATTATAAAATTTTAGTTATGATTTCTTCAAATGCATTTTTATGTATTCTGCCTCTCCTTTCTTTCTTGGATACCAATTACACAAATATTTGCTTGTTTGAAATTGTCACATAGCACACTAAGTTTTTTTAATATTTTGTTCCGTATTTTACAGTTTTTATTGCTTTGCATGCCTTCAAGTTCATCAGTATTTATGCTACAATATTAACCAGCCATCAACGTCATCTAGAATATTTTTCATTTCTGATACTAATTTACAGTTCTGGAATTTTGATTTTGATTTTTTTTTTTGTGGGTACCAGGGGTCGAACTCAGGACCTCACGCACCAGCACGCACCCGTGCCGCTGAGCGATATCACCGGCCCTTTTTTCATATGTGGGTTCCGGGAGTCGAACTCCGGCCCTCGCGCTTGCCAGGCAGGCGCTTACGCCACTGAGCCATCTCACCAGCCCTGATTTTTTTTTATCTTCCAAGTCTTTACTTAATGTTTTGAATGTTTCTCTACCTTTCCAACCAGGCAAAATACAGCTACAGTAACTTTTAATGGCCTTGTCTGATGATGATGATGATAATAATAATAGTAATAATTTTTATTCCGATTTGCTGATGGTTGAGTTTTCTCCTACGCTAGGGCCATGTTTTCCTCCTTTCTGTATAAATTTCTTGCAGAATAATAAACACTGCAAATTTTATCTTCTTAGATGCTAAACATTTTTGCATTGATATAAATATTATTGAACTTTGTTCTGAGTCACAGTTAAGCTACGTGGAAAGAGTTCTTACTTTGGAAATTTGTTAGGCAGCAAGAGGGCAGCATTTATTCTAGGACTACTTATAGCCATTTTGGATTCTTTTGATTCTCAGCTCCATCTTGTCAGGAGGTCTGTCAGGCTGTGTGTTTATCCTTCCTGTTCTATTGCTTGGAGCAGTCAAGGGAGTAAGCAGCAGTAATTGTAGAGTTAACCTTGTTTATTTCTTGTATTTTGATCGTCTCTGTCTTTTCCTCTGATATACAATTCTTCACTTGAAAACTATGTGCCACCTGTCTTGCTTAGTTTTTAAATTTCTTCTGTTGGGAGGGTAAATCTGGTTTCTGCTGCTCCATCTCCTTTGAATGTGGAAATCAACAAAGATAATTTAGAGCCAAAATGTGAGATAATTTGCTCTATGAGAAAATAATGAAAATACAAGCTACATGATAGGGATTCTAAAAATTGATCTGTTGGACAGAAAATGACTTGTATGTATAGAGAAAATTAGTACTCCATGATTACAACTTATTTGAATTAGTAAAGAACTTATAGAATACCCAAAAATGGTATTGGAAATACTGAGAAGTACTTGGCCCAAATAAAGTTACATACATTTTTACTTCCCTGACATATACAAAAAATTCTAGTTAGACAGAAGATAAAAAGCAGAATAAATATAAAAGTCTGAAAAAATGAGAATAATTTTTATAACTGTGGATGATATAATCTCTCTGTAAATAAAAATTATAAGTCATAAAACTAGATTCATAAGTTTCATTATGTTAAATTTAAAAATATCTCCTTCACCAACTATCTCAACTGTAAACAGTATTAAAAGGTAAGTGACATCGAGGGACAAATACATATATAGCAGATTTAGATGAATATTGAATTATGTAAAGGATTCACCAAGTAATGAAAACAGAACCACAGAAAATAGAAACCACAATCTGCACAGCAGGAGATGCATAGGGCTTAAGAACACATGAAGCATAGTAAAGTCTTTTCTCAGTAGTACGTTGACAAAATGAGTTTGTTAGTACCCAGTGTTGTAGAGTTATGGGAAATACTTAGTCCTCCAAATTTTACAAATTACATGTCTTATAATCAAGTTTCATTACTTATCATATAGTCAGGTTTAACACCCACACTTAAAAATATATAGAATCAGCGGAGACTTTCACTGAGATGTTGCTTATTACAAAAATGGGGAAAAGTATTATTTCCATTATTGGAGAAATAAACCACAAACAAATTGTGGTATACACACATACTAACATAAAATATATCGTACTAAAATGACACAAAGAGGTCTCCAAGAGGATTATGGTGATCAAGGGAGAAGTAGGAAGCAACTTTTATAATAATATATGTAGTGTGATACCTTCTCTATCAAAAGCACAAACATGCACTCAATAACACTACATATTTCTTTAAATACTTGAGAGTATGTGTGCATATTTATTGAAAGCTTTAAAACCCTGGAAACATACATGTTAACTGATAAGCTGGAATAAAAAATGGGTTATTGTTGAGTAATCAGAAAAGGGCTTACTTTGATTTATAATATCTCAACTTTTAACAATTCCACATTCTTTGTTTATTGTGTAAATAAATAAATAATACTAAACAAATACTGGAAAAATGAATTGTTCACATAGGTAGGAGTATGTATGTGCATGCTAGGAGGCCATTTAGTGGAGTGTTTTGGGTACTTGACATTTTTATATACTGTATTTCTCCTCTTTTCCCAATTAATAGAGCCATTAAGTTCCTTTTTTGTGGTTTTAGTTTTATTTTGCTTAAATGAGTTCAACTTGAATTCCTATCACTTATAACCGAACAAGCCTTTATATTCCTATTATTGTTCATTATGTTTTAAAAATATAAAAACAGCACATTTTTTATATAACCTGCTGCATCTCCTCAAGAAATGAATCATTAACCAAGTATGGCAGATGAGTTTAATCTCTTAGCCGTGCAAAGGCAGCGGAGGAAAGGAATGACGCTTCAGGAATTTGTTTTGGGAAATGTTTGCATGATTAATCTGAAGATTTTCAATTCTGTCTTCTCTCTGCGAGGCTAACAATATGAACAGTGTGGGATTAAATTTGTAGACAAATAATTTAAAAGGTAAGAAATGTAGGACTAAACGGTATTTGATTCTAAGAATAAAAATTTTGATAATTTGATGCCTCTTATTTCCCATCTGTCAGCAGTCAAAACTCAGAATTCAGCTATGGGTCCCTGGGACTTTGGGAAGCTCCCTTCACAGATGCTGAGCCCTCATGGGTGTTGCCGTGGATTGAAGACTGAGAGAATGACAGCCGACGGCTCCACAGTGTACTTGCCTGCTTGCTCAAATATTGCAATGTCTTAGGAAATTCTGATAAATCTCTAATCCTTAGTAATCAGCCAGTGTTCTCTAGGAAAATAAAGCCAATAGGATGTATGTGTGTGCAGATATGTGATTGATAGACATAGGTATAGATAAAGCCATAGAAAATAGATGTAGATATAGATAATATAGATACAGATGACACGGATACAGACATAGAAACAGATACAGATATACTTCCCTGAGGAGTTAACTATATTGAACAAAAAGGCAGGCTCATAAAAATATTATACCATATTCTCAGAAGACTTATTTACTGGATATGACACTGTGGGACTTCTGGATCATTCATAAAGTCACAATAATCATGAAAGGTAAAATATTTTGAATCAATTCAAGACCTCAAGGCAGCCAAGGCAGTGCAACTAAAGACACTCACAAAAGAGGACTCCAGAACTGCTTCAGAAAATGCCAAGAATAATAGGATAAGTGTTGTGATGCAAAGGAAAGTATTTTGAGGCAATGTCTCTTTTATCATAATTTTTAAAATTTAAGCACTTACCATATTTTTCTATCACACCTTACATAAATGTTACTTGCACTATGATATATATGGTTTTAATTTAATGATTAAAAACCCTATGGTAAGCACATATGCTCAGATAGTGACATAATCATCCTCAGAATATATATATATGCACACATATATATGTACATATATATATATGTATATATAGATATACGTATATGTATATGTATGTGTATATGAATGAACTATTTGGACAAATTAACCAGTACTTTGTTGGTGATCTATATAGGGCATTGAAGTATTAATTATTCCTGACTTTAACATAAATTTTATCAATATAAACTTCATGGGAAGTAGTTAAAAGAATCAACAGCTGGGATCTCATCTCATTTTGCACATCAAAAGAAATCACCAACAGGGTGAAAAGACAACCCATAGAGTGGAAAAAAATTTTAGCCAACTGTCCCTCAGACAAAAGACTTCTATCTAGAACATATAAAGAATTAAAAAAAAAACAGGCCCCCCAAGTTCAAAGACCCAATTCAAAAATGGGCATCTGAGATGAATACACACTTCTCAGATGAAGAAATAAGAATGGTAAATAAATACATGAAAAAACTTTCAACAACATTGGTTATTCAAGAAATGCAAATACACCACACTGAGATTCCATCTTACCCCAGAAAGAATGGCTATCATCAAGAAATCAACCAATAACAAATGCTGGCAGGGCTCTGGGGAAACAGGAACACTTCTCCACTCTTGGTGGGAGTGTAGACTGGTGCAGCCACTGTGGAAATCAGTGTGGAGAGTCCTCAGAAAACTAGGATTAGAGGTCCCGTTCGACCCAGCTATTCCCCTTCTGGGTATCTTCCCAGAAGAATTAAAAACATCATACCACATCAATATATGTGCACCCATGTTTATAGCAGCACAATTTGTAATAGCCAGATCTTGGAAACAACCCAAATGCCAATCAACTGAGGAATGGATAAAAAAGTTGTGGTATTTTTATACAACGGAGTACTACTCAGCTATAGAGAAGGATAAACTTGAGGCTTTTATAGGTAAATGGATGCAACTTGAGATCATACTCATAAGTGAAAAAAATCAAACTCACATGTGTAAATGTCATATTGTCTCCCTAGTGTAAGAAATTGAAAAAGTAAAAAAGATCCAAAATGTACAGTAGATATTGTGAAAGGGAAAGAAACTGCTCAAAAGGAAAGAGAAACTGGGATGGGGGAAAGGAGAAAAGGAAGGGAAAAGAAAAAAGTAATATATATATATAAAGATAGCTAAGATAATTACACCACTAATTTTTATTAGTTCATTGAAAAGAACTGTTTGTACTTACACTGTTTGGTAAAGTTTTCATGCCTATGTCCTTTAATCTGAGCAACTACTTTGATGATAACAATACACAATATATTAACCATTGTTAATCCCCTATTAGCATGTTTTGAAATTCTGTATTATTGTTTTTATTGCTTTTTCTCTTTAAAATAAAAAAAACTAAAATACATAGACAAAATTTTTTGATAAATTATGATTAATAATTTGACCCCATAATTCCAGGAATTATACATTATTCCCATTGATAATGCTAAATAATTTTAAGGGACTAAGAATGCAAATGCAAAAAGACAAGAAAAAGCGATTCTAATACATACATTCTGTAAACAAGAAAATTTGATCTTTTTTCCAGGCAACATTTTAAAATATACTGTACTAGGGCCGGTGATATAGCTCAGTGGCATAAGCACCCGCCTGGCAAGTACAAGGTCCTGAGTTCGACTTCCAGTACCCGCATAAAAAATAAATAAATAAAAATAAAATAGAATGTACTATAAAAAGGTTGATATGTGAGCAGTTGGGACAGGAAGGAGTGATTATTAAGGTCATGACCTCATTAAAACAAGTCATGTCAGAATAACTACATTATTTTTCTCATAAGTATAAAAGATTGGAAGGCTATGAAAATTCTAAGAATGACAATAATTTAAAATGAAAATTGCTGGGCCGGTGAGATAGCTCAGCGGCATAAGCACCTGCCTGGCAAGCTTGAGGTCCTGAGTTTGATTCCTGGTACCCACATATGAAAAAAGGGCCAGTGATATCGCTTAGTGGCACAGGCGCCTGCTGGCACGCGAGGTCCTGAGTTCAACTCCCGGTACCCACAATAAAAAAAAATAAAATAAAAATTGCAAAAATAACAACAATGGCAATAATGTTTACAGTTATTGAGCCCATCCCACACAAATTTTTAGATTTAAAGTAATCAACATGCTTCAACTATTTTATGGTTAATTTTGTGTTATTATTTTATAAAGGAAATTTAGGTAGATTAACATTTACTAGGTTTTCATAAAAGTATTTGGACATTTAAACTGACAATTGGATATGTACAGTAAGTATAAAATCTTTCACTCTTTACCTCATACTGAAAAGATTTTGCTTACTACCTGATTAATGCCTTATTACACACCTGAGATCTGAATCATACAGATGTCAATAGGGGTTATTTGAGGTAGAAAACCATGTGCAAAGCCTCTGTGGCAGGCAAAAGCAGAATAGGATGAGTAAGAGAAAGTTGCCAAATCAGGAATCGAAGAATTTATTTTTTTGTTCTAGAAGAGTATGGACAGAATAAATTCAAATGACAAAGAAGAATGAAGAACAATGTACTTACGTAAAACAGAAAGACCAAGAAAATTATTCATGTGTGTTAAGGTGGTGTATCAGTCAGGGTTTTACTAGAGAAACAGATATAACACAAGATATACAAATGTATAAAAAATTACAAGATTGGCTTACGACTGTCAGCCACAGAGTTGGATGAGGAAGTGTGCAGAGGGTGTCTGCATGCTGGAGGCAGAAGGATTCACTCCAAGGTATGGAGTTCACTGCAGTGTTCCATGCAAGTCTGTATCAGGAGGCCAATGGGTCTGCGATGGAAGGCTTTAGAATCTGTGCCAGAAGGCTGAAGGATCCAAGGCGGAAATCGAAGAGTCTGCACTAGAAGCCAGGAGATGACGTCCAAACTGAAGCCTAAGACTGGAGCTCCTCCAAAGAACAAAGAATGGAAACCCCGCTCCTCCTTCCTCATTTCTCTTTTATACCATCCAGGAGATGAACCACCCTAGGGTGGGTCCTCTACACCCTAGGGTGTAGAATTGCTGAGCCGATTTACTTAAGCTCCTAAACTTCTCAAGTTGACACAATCAATCAACCACTACAATCCACCCCTTGTCAACTTGGCAACCAGACACATTTCTTTAAACCAGTCTCCAGATACAAAGACATGCATATAATTGCACCTAACATGTTATAACTATCCTGCACACAAACGGAAACACACCAATTCCCTCACCAGACTAGAAGGTAAGTTTTCTTTGATTGATGCTTGCTCTTATTATTTCATAACTTCAACATTAAAACACTGGTTTAACAATCCCTAAGAACCAGTATTAAATCTATCATCATTATATTACATTAGAAACATATTAGGGGAGAAATAGTACAATTACAATCCTCTTTTCTATAGCTCATCATGGGGTCATAGCTGGTATTTAGAACTACCTTCATCTACTACTCATTCTGTATTCTCTTGGCCTTCAGCAAGCACCTTAGCAGATCTTGGTTCTTTCCCTGATAGAGTGACCCATACCTTCATTTATGAAGGCTCTGGACTATTTGTCATTCTGCCTGTATTAGGTTGTTGTAGTTTCCAATTGACTTTAATAATAGGGCATGGTAGTACTAAGAGGCGCCCTAAGTGATCTCCTGCACTCCACGTATATTCTTCCTTTCCTCCATTGTGGAATAGTAGTGCAATTTCCCCTTGTTAGTCTAGGTCAGTCACCCCTGACAACACTGTGACTCCCTTTTCAGCTTGTTTCCTCAGAGGCATGAGGAGACCAAAATGACCAGGAGGAAGTCTTAGCTTCCAGTTCAATGGTATCATTGTTGTGCTTCCTGGTACAAGCCTTCCCTCCTCTGGAACTAAGACTTCTAAGCCAGCAGAACATAAGGTCATGGGGACAGGAAGCAAAAGTTTTGCTAGTGGATCACTAGGGGTAATGGTGAGTGGTACCATTCCTACTTCCACTCCTTGATTCCTGTACCCATAAATCCTGGCTATGGGAGACACAGTACCATATAGTGGATGCTGATACTTCAGTCTATTGAAGTACCTTACCCCACTCCTGGTACCAAAACCTGTACCAGCCAGGGTTTCACTAGAGCAACAGATATAACACAAGATATACAAATGTATAAGAAATTACAAGATTGGCTTACGATGGTCAGCCAGTGGTGTATGAGGAAGCATGCAGAGGGTGTCTGCACACTGGAGGCTGAAGGAGTCAGTCCAAAGTCTGGTTCATTGCAGTTTTCCATGCAAGTCCATATCAGGAAGCCAATGGGTCTGCGAAGGAAGGCTGATGAGTCCATGCCAGAAGGCTGAAGATCCAAGGCGGAAACCGAAGAATCTGCACTAGAAGCTAGGAGACGACATCCAAGCTGAAGGCTAAGGCTGGAGCTCCTCCAAAGAACAAAGAATGGAAGCCCATCTTTCCTTCCTCATTTTCCTTTTATACCATCTAGGCAATGAGCCACCCTAGGGTGGGTCTTCTATACCCTAGGATATAGAATTGCTGAGCTGATTTACTTAAGCTTCTAAACTTCTCAAGTTGACACAATCAATCAACCACTACAGGTGGGAACATTGCTTTGCATCATGATTAGTGGAGAGAAAATGCTGAAGTCATAATTAAAAAGCAAACTTACCGAGTCAAAAATGAGAAGTGATTTTCAACAGAATAAAACTTATTTTTATAAAACTTTTCATTAGATTCTAATTTGTTCACTGCATCGGAGTGGTATATTATACAATGAGTACCAGTAGGAGGAGGTAGGGGAAATCAATTTCTGCTCAATCACTAAAGTTAAAACTCCTAATTATCAATTGTAGTCAACTAACATGGACTGTCCAGCTTTGGGGACCAGTCTACTCTCAATCCTTGGATTATTTTGATCAGTAGCTGAGTCTTAAACGAAATGATTAAATGAAACATGAGTTTCATTTAATCTAAGATCACAAATAAAAAGGAAGGGTGTTTAGAAAATGTGGATGGCTGAAACTGTCTCCTTGATATTCTGGTCCAAGAACCCTGGGGTGGATTGTTTTGTTTGCTTCTTGTGTTGTTCGTCTTTTCTGTACTTTTATTCTCTCTTTTTTTTTTTTAAGAGATTTTGCTGATGTCTCAGGACTGAGAATCTGACCTTGATTGTAAGCAGTGCATGGCTTTGCTAAAGCACTTAACACAGGATTAATATCTGAAACATGAAAAGATTAGAAGTTGTTCCACACAAATGGAGAGGCCTGTGGAAAGCCTCCGTAGTAAGCAAAAAACAACACAGGATGAGCATTGTTACCGCAAGCTAGAGTGGACAGAATACAGAACATGAAAGAGAAAACAGGGGCCGGTGAGATGGCTCAACAGTGTAAGCGCCTGCCTGGCAAGCGTGAGAGCCTGAGTTCGACTCCTGGAACCCACATACAAAAAATGGGCTGGTGATATCGCTCAGCGGCATGGATGCCTGCTGGCGCACGAGGTCCTGAGGTCGACCCCAGGTACCCACAAAAAAAAAAAAAAAAGCAAGAGAAAACAGCAAGACAAAGCAGAGGAAATACGTAGGCATAGGACACATATGTATGGTTCGTAGCCCATGTTCCCATCTTTTATCTTTGTCTAAGAGCAATGGGAGACAAGTGGACAATGTAAATTAGGAGGAGGACATACTCAGATAACAGTTTTAAAAGAACTACCCTGTCTGCAAGGTGGTTAATAGATTACAGAGGGACAAAATATGATACAAGAAATTCAGATCATTGTTAATTTCAATGGTCTAGTTAAGTAATGAATAGTAATGTAGTCTGGAAAGGTGACTTGGGAGATAGAGGAAAGCTGATGCATTCAAAAGATATTTATAAATTAACGGGATTTAGTGAAAGGTTGAATATGCTGTTGGAGTAAAAGGAAAGGTCAAGAATCTGTTCATTTAGTGAGTATTTAGGGAACCAGTACTCTGTGCTGGGCACTGCTACAAAACTTGAGTGTACACCAGTGAAGATAGACAAGGTCCTGCATATATAATATATTATGTATATATATTGTATATATATGAAAATAAAGTGCAGTGGTGTGATAGTGTGACAGAAAACAGTTTTTTATGATTTTTTTTTTTTTTTACTTAGAACATGTCGAAGAGTAGGTAGGAGTTAAATTGAAACCTCAGTGATAAGGATTCATCTACAAGTACCAGATTTGGAGTCTTCAAGATGAAACAAACAAATAAACAAAAACAGAGAAGATATATGCATGTAAGTATAAGTCTAATATCTTCTAAGGAAACAGGGCTTTCTAAATGGAAAGTAGTGAACAGAAGCCAGGTGCGGTGGCACACACCTGTAATCCCAGCACTCGGAAGGCTGAGGCAGGAAGATTGCTGCAAGTTTGAGACCAGCCTGGGCTACATAGTGAGACCCTGCCTTGAAAAAACTTAGTAGTGAACAGAGGAGTTGTAAGAAGAGTGAAGTTAGATGGGTAGACAAGGGTACACTGTGTAGGGCCTGGTAGGTCATATTAAATAATCGCAACTTTTTGAATGCCTTTAAAAAAGTATAAAGCCATCAGAATGCTATGTAGCAAGGCAGGTGTGATAGAATTTGCCCGTAATCTCAGCATTCCAGGAGGCTGAGTCAGGAAGATCACAAAATGCAAGCTCAGCTTGGCAACTTAGCAACTTAAAGAGACTCTGTCTTAAAAGAGGGCTGGGGGTGTAGTTCACTGTGAAGGCCCTGTCAATCAGCAGTACCCAACCTCAAATTCTATGTCTTATAGCAATTCAGTGGGAATCCAGGATAGCCATTTGGACTAATTTTCCACTGATGAAGACTGAGAAAATGAATATATTTGGGATAATTTTGAAGGTAAGCATGAAAGGACTTGTCAGATTAAATGAAGAGGTATGGCAGTTAGACTGAAGGGTCAACTTGATTAACTTTGGGATCCACTCAGAGATTGGTGGAGCACACTTCTAGGTATGTCTGGTAGGTCATGGCTGCATGGCACTGGGTCCATGTCTGGTCCTTTAAACCTTCCGCTCTAGCACTCTTTGCCTGTTCTGCTTCCCAGCCACCATAAATAAATGGCTTCGCTCCACCATGCCCTTTCACCCTGCATATCATGGAACAAAACTTGAGCAAATTAAACTTCTCCTCCTTTAAGTTGAGGGTGTTGGGTATTGCATCTCAATGACTAGAAAGCTGACAAACACAATGTTCAAGAAGGAGAGCCCTCTCTCAGCTTTTACTTGAACAACTGAGTGAAAAGGAAAGACCTGAGAGAAATAGGTTTTTCAAGGGGGGAAGGGAAAGTACAGAATTTTAGGCCATCTACTTCATTTAGGATGCCAACTAAATATCTAAGTGTACATATGATTTTGGTGAAAACAAGAGATGTCATCTTGTTTGCACATCTGGACAGATGGTGGTATTACTTATTGATATAAAAATTTCTGTGCGACTTAGTGTTGACATGTGCTCTACTGGGATACCAAGAGTAACGAAAGCACAGCAAGCCTCCTGACTTCATTACAGCAGCCTTGAAATCGTGTGCTCGCTTTCCTCCGCCGCTCCTTTGGAGATATCAGCAGACATGGGAAAGGTGTCTTTTATAATCGTATTTGTTTGTAAACTGAATTAATTTCAGATGTCAGTTATCATCATTCTTCCTCTGCATGTTTAGTTTTTAATTGGGAGTCTTAAAATGTTTTTATGTCCTTTGTCCATTTTTACCTGGGTTTCCTTTTTTTTTTTATTAAATTGTAAGAGTTAACTATGTATTCTGGTTACTAGATTCACCCAATACAAGTATGTACTTTGCAAATTTCTTTTTGAGACAGGGTCATGCTATGTAGTTCAGGCTGGCCTTAAACTCACTTTGTAGCCTAGCTATCCTTGAACTTGTGGCAAGTCTCCTGACTCAGTTTCCCAAATTCTGGGACTTAGGCACATGTCAAAACTCCTGGCTGCAAATATTTTCTCCCATTCTGCAAGTTGTTTTTAAAAAATAGTTTTAAAAAAGTATTAAAAAGTTTTTAATTTTAGTGAAGTTCAATTTATCTATTTTTAAATTATTTATAGTTTGGGCATCATATCTAAGAATTTTTGTCAAATCTAATATGATGAATGTTTATTTCATGTTTTCTTCTAAAAGTTCTATTTACTTCAGGTTTTTTGATACATTTTAAATTAATTTTTGCAAAGAAGTAGTGCTTTACCTAAATTTGCATTTAATTAACTCTGTGACCTTGAGAAAGCCACTCAAGCTTCTGTATCTCAGTTTGGCTCCACTAGGATGTGAGGGGCTGGTTTGGAATGACCCTGAGAGCTCTAATACTCAGTGAGGCAGGTGATACCAGGTTCTCTAAAGGGACATAGGAAAGTAGGATAAAGGCTCCTGCTCGAAAATTTTACAAGGCAAAATAATATAAAAAATATCTAAATGTACAGTAAGTCTCTGACTTATGAATGAGTTCCGTTCCTGGATATTGTTCTTGGACAATGTTCGTAAGTCGGATTTGTTAGTAATCTGACAAAGCGAGTGTTGTACAGTACACCTGTGGATCTCAGACAGCAGACCCGTGAAAGTTCGCGACTTGAAATGTTTGTAAGTCGGAGACTTACTGCACAGGGGATCATGGAAAATGTCAAATGAGCAGCATAGAACATAGTTCTCTCATGAATAAAGATATTTCTTGGATATAAGTCACCTATAAATTCCAGTTCTCTCTTTAGCTTTCATTAGTTCATAATAGCTAATCTCCAAAAAGAAAAACCACTTCCTCAAATACAAAACGTGATACCTGATGAAGTCTCCAGAATAGAGAAACAGATTCATAACACACTTTCACATTTCAGAATGTATAAAAGGACTAATATATATAAATGTAGAGCCTCCAGAAGCAGGATTAATTCAAGAATTTACTAAATGCCGTGAAAAATACAGCTGGAGTATAATTCAATACTGGCACCTTATCCAATAATCTGCTTAAAATGAAACAGCAGAAAAATTGATTTCTAGTTCCAACTACCTTGGGTTTCTCTTTTATTGCTGTAATGATGCAGAGACAACAGAATCAAGTAATTGCTGACAGCTTCTATCAGCTCCTAGCTCTATCTATAAGCTGTCACAGCGGAAATAGTTGCTCTTAGAGCCGTGCCAAAGATGGGACAATTTGTCTACTTCTGAAAGCTTTACAAATCATTTTCCAATGATTTCCCTAGATATACTGTAATTTCAACTACTGCAGGCCTCTTCTGCTTGTCCTCTTTAACTCGTACCTCTGTGCTTAGTGGTCTTACTTATGTAAAATGCAAATAACTGTCCCAAGTAAGTCACTCTTCATAATTACTTGGGCTAAGGGGATAGGTTTTATTTTAGTAGCTTCTCTTAATAAGTGTGCTCTGAATAATAGGGCAATGAGACATGAACGTGCTACAAAATTTTATATGCTAAAACTCAGTTTAGCTGATTCATGCAGTTAGACGAATTTTAAGGTAAGATCTGATGTAAGTTTCTGTTGCACCTGCACTGTGATTTCCTTAACAACAACTTCTTGTTAAATTATTTCTGCCTTATAATACCCAGTGAGTTTAAAGACAATTAGACTAGAGCTGAGAAAATGGAACTAGAAACAATGAATAAGACCTCTCTTTTAGCAAAAACTTGCCTACAGCTAGATTTTATAACTAGTTGGCAAGGCTCTGTTATCCAGGGAAACAACACAACTAAATCTGGAAGTGAAAACACAAATTAGTTACTTAGTATTCAATAGATTTAGAAAACGTAGAAAGAAAATTCAGTGGGTTGGATTCAATTGAATGTGTCCTGAATATGAAGGAATACCTTTTATGTTTGCATAAAATGGGAATGCAAAAACTTATGTACATACATAGTTATAATGGTCTCCAAGATAAAATGTCTAAATATTGAATTTTATATACTTTGTAACTAAGCCCTGCCTTGCCTTTTCTGCAGGCAACTTAATATACAAGCTTTAATATCCTCATGGTTTCATTATCTGTCCAATTCAGGCCAAATTAAAACTGTATTTTAAATTTTGTACTCTTTTGTTAAATGTGTTCCTCTGTATTGCACTCTTTTCTAATGTTACTATAAGTGGTACTTTTTATTGTTTAGCACAAGTATATAGAAATGTAATATATTTTTGCATATTGATTTATTTAGCAACTTTCCTGACTTGTTACTTCTAATAGCATATTCTTTAGTATTGTCTTAATATGCTAGATCATGTTTCCTGCAAATAGATCGTTTTACTTCTTCCTTTCAAATATGGATATCTTTAATTTTATTTTCTTGCCAGTTGCCAGGTTAGAACCTGTAGCACGGAATTGACTGTCGTGGACAACTTGGTCTTTTTACTGCTCTTAAGAGGAAAGCACTGTGTGTTTCACCATCAGATAGGACGTTAGCTCTGGATTTTTCTGTAAAGGTCATTTACCAATTGCGGAAGTTCCCCTCAAGTTCAGGTTATCCTAGTCTAACCAGTGTTCTGATTATGCAGAGGTGCTGTGTTTTGGAGGTTTCGTTCATCTATTGAGAAGAACATGTGATTTTTCATCCTTTATTTTAATTGATAGAGTATATTATATAAATTTGGGGTATTAAACTCACCTTAGTACTGTTATAAAATCTTTAAAAATATCACTGACTTCACATTGTTTTGTTCTTGTTTTGGTTTATAGTCAAAGAAGGTATTGCTTTTTAGATTATGTGTGTGTGTGTGTGTGTGTGTGTGTGTGTGTTCTTTGAGTAGTTGTGGTTTTTAGATTAATATCTGCTACATAAAAGTAGTTGACAAAATTTCTCTTCTGTATTTATAAAGGTTTATGAGAAATTAGAATAAATTTGTCTTAGAATATTTCATATAATTCACCAATTAAGTAATCCGGAATGTGACTCTCTTTGCAGGAAATTTCAAATTATTAATTTCTTTGCCTATTTTATGCTTTCACATTTTTCATTCTTTTCTGGCTCAGTGTTAGTAGTTTGTATTTTTCTAGGAATTTTTCCATTTACTTAAGTTTATCTAATTTGTTAGCATCTAATTCTTCATAGTATTCTACAATAATTTTGGCAGTTTCCACAAAGCAGATTGTAATGTCCTCTCTTTCATTCCTAATTTAATAATTTAAGTGTCTTCTCTATTTTCCTTGGGGCCAATCTAACCAAATGTTTGCCAACTTTTTAAATTTTTCCAAAGTACCAATTTTTTGTTTTATTGATTTTTTTCTATTGTTTTTATACACTTTAAATCAGCACTCCCCTACATTTTTGGCACCACAGACTGATTTTCTGGAAGACAATTTTTCTACCACTGGGAGGATGGGAACTGGTTCGGAGATGATTCAAGCACATTACATTTATCGTGCACTTTTTTCTATTATTATTACATTGTAATATATTATGAAATAATTACACAGCTCACCAGAAAGCAGAATATGTGGAGTCCCTAAGCTTGTTTTCCTGAGATTAAACAGTTCCATCTGGGGGTGATGGGAGAGAATGTGTTGCTTATGTCCTGACTACTTGGTAATCTCATTTTGGTTGCCATCCCTGCAGAAAAAACTGCTTCATAAATGTAAGATGTTGGAAATGGAAGAAGGTTTTTCAGGGCTTTTGTGGCAATCTCAGGATACTCTACCTTGACTTTATCCCTAATGTATGGAGATTTGAAGTAGTGTCAAACATACTTTTAAGGCCAAAGTCATTTTCTATCTTCTTGCATAGAGAAAGTCAGTTAATGTGGCTTATTCACAAATGGGTCACAGATCCATTCTTTCTCAATTCAGGGATCTTTTGTGTTGGGAGTTGTCTTAGTGACTTTCTGTGCTGCTGAGACAAAATACCCAACACCTAAGGTTAAAGGAGGAAATATTTATTTCAGCTCCCAGTTTGTAGATGTTTCAGTCCATAGTTTATTCCAAGGCAGGGCAGCATGGCAGAAGGCAGCAAGCAGCAAGTAGCAGCAGCAGCAGCCTCCCTTCTTTCTGCCTCTTTATATTCCACCCTGGCTACAAGCCTATTGATGGGTGCCATTATCCACTCCTGTAATCCCAGTGTCATACTCTTAATCCACATTCACTAACCTTAATCCAGCCACCTACAAAACTCCCCACCTATGACTGCGTGAGGCTTTGGGGTGATATCTAGATGCAACCATAATGGGAGTAATGTTCAAATTCTTTTGAAAGCTGAGATAAGTGATCATGTACCAGCTGAGAGAAAGAAGGCCCTGTCTCACTGTCTTTCCAAATCTCTACTAATGTTTGAAACATGTCAAAAATCTCCATGTTCACTTATCACCCTTTTCGTTCAAGTTTGGCTTTGAATTCATCCACTTTATCTGCTGACTGAACACAGTTGTTCTCCCTTGAAGTGACAGACTGAGTTCAGCGAGCTAGTTGAATGTGACACGAGAGTAAGCAAGTTTTGTGTACATCCTATGTCACTGAAATATGCCGCCAGTGGTGACAGCTTTTCTAAAAGAAATCCCTTCAGCAGTTTTTGTAACTCAAAAACTCTGGCCATTGACCTATCCTTAGGAAACTATTTCATTTCTGTGTTTAAGAGGAGATGTGCTTGCTCTATGTCCATCTCCTCACAGATCTATGTGAGCAGACATGAGCTAAAAGGTGTGCACTTTAATGTGATTAATACTTTTAATCACATCATCCAAATGTTGTTAAGTTCTGGTGACGGTTTCTGGCTAGGCAGTATTTCTCTGTGGATGACACAGTGTGTAAGCTCACATTCAAAAATGACCTCTTTGCCCCACATAGTGAAACCAGGAAATTTTCTAGTAATGGCAGCTGCTCTGACCATTCAAATACCACCACAAAATAACCAATTCCGCTTTCATGATATGCAATCAAAGAATTGAATAGTTCTGCAGCTGTGCTGTTGATTGGCGATAAAAGTGCACGTAATGTATCCTCATGCACTTCCTCCTAAAAATATATCACACGGAAAACAAGCATTGATGCCTTGTTGTCAACATCAGTAGACTCCTCAGTCTGGATTTTGTACAATGGTGACTCTATAATCCTAACAACTGTGTCTCAGTATTCTCTGCTTTTTCATCAATTTGTCTAATTATTGTGCTAGCTGAGAGAGGAACACATGCCATCTTTTGAACCGCAGGCTCTCCTAAATGTCCTTAGCAGCAGGCAAGTTCAACTCTTTCAATAACAAAGGTCTTTTAGTTTTAGCCATGGGGTTAGCCACTGAGAATGATGCTCTCAGTGCAGACATATTTGATGAAGTTGTGGCTTTCCATAATTCTGTTTTTCATGTTCACATGCTTTTCTTTTGAAAAACTCTGAAGGCTTGTTTATTAAAGTAGGGCGCTTAAACTCCATGTGGTACAACAGTTTTGAAGGCTTCCTGACTTCACTGGACAGTTGGTCACAACATATTAGAAGAACAAGGTTTGGAGAAGGGGAAACACCTGTTGTTATTTTCTGTTAAGTGCATTTTTCTTTTTGTTAGCAATCTTAGAGTCTTCAGCTGTTTCATCATTGGGTCTCTCTGCCTTTACAAAGAGCTTTCTGGTAACAAAATACACATTTTTGTTAGTATTAGATTGTAGACTTACTACAACTGTGACTGAGACAAATGTGCAGTGTAGAAAAGAGGCACAGATGGAACTGGTAAATAAAATAATGGATAAACCATGTGCAGACTAAAATAAATGTCAGATTATGACTTAAAGCTGCCAAGCAGATGCAAGCATAAATTCAAGTTCATCAATCCACTTACCACTATAAAGCTTGTCAACCAGACTCTCCTTAAATGTTACAGAGTGTTTATATGAGTCTGCAAGCAATTGATTTGTTATGTTCCGTCAAACCTCTCTGTATGTCGATCTGTTGTTTGTAGCCATTCCCCAAGTGCTAGCATCACTGCCTCAACATCACCTCAGATGATCAGGCATTATATTTTCATAAGGTGTGTGGAAACTAGATTCCTTGCATATACAATTCACAGTATGGGTTGTGCTTTTATAGAAATCCAATATGACCACTGAAATGATATGAGGTGAATCTCAGGCAGCAAAGGGAATGATAAGGAGTGTATAGAAACATACATAAAACTTTGCTTCCTCACTGGGCACTCAGCTCCTACTCTGCCCCAGACCCCTGTTTTATACATCAGTTGAACCCCTGTTTTGTATCATCATTTTATATTGAGGTGATTTCCTGTTTTATATCATCAGTTTCTACTATAATTTTTAATATTTCTTTTTCTGCTTACTTTAGCTTTAGTTTTTTCTTGTTCATCCAGTGTTTTAAGATAGTGGGTTAGGCCCATAGGTTGATATCTTTCTTCTTTTGATAATATTGATGTCCTCAGATGTGATGTTGCAGAAAACAGACCAAACACAGGAAGAAACGGCACCAAGGAGGTTTAGGAGGCAGTTTATTACACCGGTGGGCTTGACTGGGATCTCTCCCAAAGAGTCAGAGCCCTGCCTGGCAGGGTTCTGGGGCTTTTAAAAGGAGAGCAAGTAGGAGGTACAAAGGCAGATTTGGAGCATTGTCATTGGAGAGTTGGGTGACATTATGGGTTGCCGAGGGAGTTTAAACACCTCAAGCTACATTGCAAGGCCATCAGTTATACAAGCATGGGTTGCACAAAGGAAGGAATGTTCTGTTATCAGGCATGTCCAGATATGTCCACTTGGTTTTGGCAGGCATCCTTGGTGGTCTTTCTTGGCAGGATTTTATTTAAAATTTTAATTCCCCCTTCAATGACATCCTTTTATACACTCCTTTAGTTGCATCCCATAAATTTTGAGATGTTGTATCTTCATTTCTTTCTGAATTACACTTTGAAAATCTTTTTAAATATTTTCTAATTTTCTTTTTGATTTTTTTCCTTTTTTTTTTTTTTTTTTTGTTTGTTAGTACATGTTTCCAGCATATAATGATTACATTTGTCATGGGGGAGTTGGTAAATTACGTAAAACAGTTCAATTCTTTTTCATCCCTTTCTCCTCCACCCTTCCCTCCTTCCCTCTCTTGTTCCCCTTCACTTTTCTTTTTTTGTGTGTGGGTACCAGGAGTTGAACTCAGGACCTTGCATCTGCCAGGCAGGCGCTTATGCTGCTGAGCTATCTCACTGCCCCCCCTTCCCTTTTCAAATGAACTACCTCCCCATTTTCTTATCATCTGTCTTTTATTTTGCTCTTCATTATATTTTGGGTTGCTCATGTAAAAGAAACCATGTGAATTTAAGTTTGTGTGCCTGATTTATTTCACTTAACATTATGGTCTCAAGGTGCATCCATTTTGTATTTAACTAATGGGTTTGTGAGCAGTGTATAATTTCCACAATTTTGTGAATTTCCCAAATTTCTTTCTATTAGTCATTTCTAATTTAAATATGTTGTGGTTGGAAAACATTTTTGAATGATTTTAATTTTCAACATTTTATAAGCTCATTTTATAAGGTCTCTCCTGTGGAGTGTTCTATGTGTACTTGAAAAAAATGTATATTTTGCTGTTTTGGAATAATATATTTATAGTTGTCTGTTAGGTCTTGTAGGCTTGCAGTGTTTTCATCTCTTCAGTTTCCTGTTGACTTTTGCCTAGTTGTTGTATCCATGATGAAGATAATGGCAACTGTTACTGTTAGATAGTCTATTTCTCCCCCCAATTCTTTCAAAACTTTTTCATACATTTTGGAGCTCTGATGTTAGGTACAAATTCATACTTTTGAAAGCAACCCCCATTTTTTACATTAAAATTACATTGTCTTCCCATAGTCATGGTTTAACTTTTTACCAGATTTTTATCTAAAAACATGTATTAGATACTATAGGTTGGTTTATTTTACCTTTGTTTCTTCTATAATTTTTTTTATTTTTTTACTTTAAAATGCAGAAATGAAAAATCTGCACTTTCTGGCTTCCTTTCCATGTATGATTCTGTGGAAATTAAATTTTGCATGTATATATAATTTGGTAAATGTAAGTATTCAGAGGCAGAGCCTTTTTTATATTTCTGTTGTCTTATTTTGTTGATAAAGTCATAGAAACACAATAAGTTTTCATTCTATATTCTTCAGCTTCCTCTTTCTCCAGGAATAGTTGAGGAGGTTAGAGTAGAGGCAGTGGAGCTTTGATTCTAGCCTCTATAATCTCTAGATCACAGGGGAGGTGTGTTGAACTTGATAGATTTAGGTGTGGTCTAAGTCCTGCTGTATCTCTCAGTGGTCACCTCTGCATTGCTCATACATAAGTCATACATAAGAATTCTATCTTAATTTCCATACACTTAACCTTTCTAATAATTTTTGAGCACCCAAATATATTCCTTTCTTCTTACATTATTTTGAATAATTTCCATTCATATACAAAGCCTTATAATAAAACTACTGGATACCAAGGGAAGTTTCATACAATAGACATACAAGGATAGGAATCTAAGATTCTTGATCTAACTTATTTAGATTAAAGGGCTGACAAGTTCCCATTAACTTGAGAAAAGAACACTACTAGTATAAGTCACGTACCTAAAAATTTTACTTGTGTTCATCTATAACAAAGTGGCAACTGAGAGAAAGGATTTAGCAGACTGATTTATTGCTACAACAGAAAATTTTTACAGGAACGAGAAATATTAGGACTTTTGTGGAGACTACTTGTTTCTGGCTGCATGGAGACCCTGAAGACAGAAGTGTCAACTTGGGTGTAAACTCTTAGAACAATCCAAGTTAGAAGGAGAAATTAATAGTTTCCTTAAAAAACATAATTTTTCTTTTTGCTATGGGTTAGTATAACACAAAATATAATGAAAACTCTAACAGTTCTAGTTATTAAATTACAAACTAGGTGAATACCAAAAACTACTAATTTATTTGGAAAGAGTACAAGACTGACGGTAGGGATTGGGATATTTGGGTAAATCAGATGAATCCTAAAGTTTCCAAATCTCATTGGACCTCCATTTCCAGTAGATGCAGCCTTTCCCTTCCATTTGATCATCATGATACTGCTTTTTCCTAAACGTTTATTATCATCAGATCTCACTATGATCCAGGAAAAAAACCTAAAAAGGAGAGAGAATACTTAAACACCCAAAGAAATATAAAAATACGCCAAATTAAATCTGCAAAAAACAGAGAAATATGTGTGCACTATTTTTAAAGCTGCTTGGCCATGGAACAAAGAAGTGAGCCTCTGACAGAGCCACAGAGATGTATCATTTGGGTGCACAGATTTAAGATTTGCACTGTTTGAGAGGTTGGGAGACAGTTCTGCTTGCTGTGTTGACTGAAACCTGGATTTAACAATGATTAATATGACACAATTTTTGGTATAAAATAAGAGATTAAGACACCTAACAAATTGGAATGTTCGAGATTAAATTTTATCATAGATAACCCACTCATTTTACTTGTTCACATGGACAATTGATTAGGGTTCTATTTGTTTAGTGTTACCAGTGTATGATTAATAGAGTCCTCATTTAAGCCACTGCATGGGAGAACTATAACTCCCTAACCAAATGCCGGATCTGAGTAAGTTTATATCCGAAAGTGCTTGAATTCATTTCACCTCAGTGAAAGCCAAATATGCTTGAGGAAGTTCCATCCTGTCTCCAAGCATGAACTTTAAATCTTCCTCCCAGTCTTTTCCAAAGTAATCTGTAGCTACTTTTCCATGGTGATTACACATTGAGAAAAGTAGAATAATGACACATTTTGGATATGACTGCCCTCAGTTCTTCATATAAAATACGCATATCCCTGGGTAAAATGCACATTGCTCCACTGTGATCCTCAGGTATGAGTAGAGATTTGTGAATTTGGGTGATAAAAGAATATTTGGTAAAATGTAATCTCATGATAGCTTTATGGGTTTAGGAACTTGTCTTCTTGCTATTTCCCTTCCTCTGAAATGTGGAAGGGCAAATATACTTTGTAACTTAAATAACTTTTAGAGAACCATTAAGTAGGAATGCTATGAATATATGCTATGAATGTTTACAACCAAATACACTGTGAATCTTTATGACCATGTGAATATATAAGCCACAATGCATCCATAGCCAATCGGGATATTGTAAAACAGACGTAGAAATCTTGTGATAGGAATAGTCCTCTTTAACTCTGGAATCAAGCCCTGCTATCTTTAGCATAGTTTCGGACTTGCTAGTTGACCTCACAGGTAGAAGTAGTTTTTATAATTCAGTGGGTCATCCTTAGAGGTCTAGTTTACAATGAGCTCTTGCAGTTCTTTTGATGGTATTATGATTCCCTATGTTAGAAAAACATATTGTTAGAGAAAGTATTCATTTCTGAGTTGACTGGCCAGAAAACTGTCAAAGCATTTTAATAAATTTAAATTATCTATGGGGAAAGAACACACATTTGTTTTAAATCAAGCTGTAAAAATTCTAGCATAATTTTATCTTCCATATGCTGCTTTACCCTACATTCATTAGTATAGACAGAAAAGCAGAATTTATTTCTAGTCTTACTTTTCAGATCAGTATCCTTCTTCCACACCAATAAAATAAACTTCCAAGATATAGTCCCGTTTATCCTTCTAACTTTGTTATTTTTTATTTTTCTCTTCTGGCTTTTGGACATTCAAATGAGACTTTTTTATGGGCTCTCTAGAGAATCTCATTAGGTGCCATTCTCAGATGCAAGTGTTATATTCCTGATTGATTCCTTCTTTTCAAAACTTATATTCCATTTTTTTTAATATGCGGGTACCAGGAGTCGAACTCAGGACCTCACGTTTGCCAGGCAGGAACTTATGCCGCTGAGCTATATCATTGGCCCCAAAATTTATATTCTAATCAATACATATGTGCTGTTAAGGCTTGAACTCCATTTTATCTGATGTAATTATTATAATTATAAATTTTATATTTGTTTATGACTAATATATTTTTGTATTTATTTTCAACCACCTTTACATCATTTTATTTGGAGTTATTTTTAAAAATAAGATTTGAAGTACAATTGCATATATTTTAACCTTCTTAGTAATGGCTTCAAAAATGTTCACATTTATAGGCATACATTGAAGATATTACGGCTTTGGTTCCAGACTACAATAACAAAGTGAATGTAGCAATAAAGTGAATCATATAATATTTTTGTTTCCCAGTTGATATAAAGGATATGTCCTTATTATACTGTATTTAATTAAGTGTGCAATAGCATTAAGTATAAAAGTATGCATACTTCATTATAAAAATACTTTATTGCTAAAAATGCTAATGATCATTTAAACCTTCACTGAATCATAGTCTTTTTTGCTACTAAAAGATCTTGCTTTGATGTTGATAGCAGCTGAATAACAAGGGTTGTGCCTGCTAAAAGTTGGGGGACTGTGGCAATTTTTGAAACTATGAAAACAATACTTTTCCACATCAGCTGACTGTTACTTTCATGAAAGGTTTCTCTGTGGCACTAATGATGTTTGATGGCGTTTTGCCCACAGAATAACTTTTTTCAAAATTGGAGTCAAGTCTTCTCCAACTGTTACTGCCTTATCAGATAAGCATATATATATATATAAAATATCATAAACCTTTTATTGTCAGTTCAACAATGTTCATAGCATCAAAAGGTAGATTACACTGCAAAAATTTTCTTTGCTTTTCCATAAGAAACAATTTTTCATCATTAAAATTTTATCATGAGGTTGCAGAAATCCAATCACACTGTCATGCTCTGATTTTAATCCTAGTTTTCTTACAATTTCTACCAAATCTGCAGTTACTTCCTCTTCTGTAGTCTTGAATCCCTCAAAATCATCTGTGAGGGTTAGAATCAATTTCTTCCATAATCTGGTTAATTTTGATATTTGTATTTCCCCCCATAAATCACAAATGTTAATGGCATTTGGAAAGCTGAAATTTTTCAGAATACTTTCCATTTATTTTGCCCAGATCCATCAAAGGCATCATTATCTATGGCAGCTCGAGTCTTATGAAATATATTTCTTAAACAATAAGACCTAAAATTGAGAATTACTCCTTGATTCCTACACTGTGGAATGGATCCTGTGTTAGCAGGAATTAAATTTACATTCATCTCTTCTTAGAGGTCCATCACAGCTCTCGGGTGACCAGATGCATTGGCAACAAGCAATAATATTTGGAAAGGAACCTTTTATTTTTTCTGAACAGTAAGGTTTCAATAAAGGACTTAAATTATTCAGTCAATCATGTTGTAAACAGATGCGCTGCCTTCCATGCTTCCTTGTTCTATTTATAGAGAACAAGCAGAGTAGACTGATACCTAGGATTTTCAGAATGGTGAATGAGCGTTGGCTTCAACAGAAAGTCACCAGCTGCTTTAGCCACTAACAAGAGAGTCTGTCTGTCTTTTGAAGCTTTGAAGCTAGGCACTGACTTCTCCTCTCTTGCTATAAAATTCCTAGGTGGCATTTTCTTGCAATACAAAACTTTGTTGTTTCTGTTGAAAATCTATTGTTTAATGTAGTTACCTTCATCAATTATTTTAGGTAGCTATTGTAGAAAACTTGCTACAGAGTCTACACTGAACTTTTATGTTATGGAGTTAGTTTCTTTATTGAAATCTCATGAATAAACCTCAGCCAGCTTCAAACTTTTCTTCTGTAGCTTCTCCATTTCTCTCAGCCTTCATAGAATTGATGTATATTCAGACCTTGTCCTAGATTAGGCTTTAGTTTAAGGGGATATTGTGACTGGTTTGATCTTCAAGCCAGGCTACTAAAAGTTTCTCCATATCAACAAGAAGGCTGTTGCGTTTGTTATTTGCATGTTTATTGAAGTGGCATTTTAGTTTCTTTTAGGGCGTCTTTTTGCATTTATAACTTCAACCTATCTCAGCTTTCAGTATGCCTTCTGCACTAAGCTTAATCATTTCTAATTTTTAATTTAAAATGAGGAATATGTGAATCTTTCTATCACTTGGACACTTAGAGACCATTGTAGAGGTATTAAATGGCCTAATCTCAATATTCTGGTGTCTGAGGCAATTGGGAGCACTAAGGGGAAGGAAGAAGGCAGGTGGATGGAAAAATCAGAACACATACAACATTTATTAAGTTCACTATCTTATATGGGTGAGCTTCATGGCACCCCAAAACAGTTATTGTGGTAACATCAAAGATCACCAAACACAGATCACTACAGCATATATGAACATAATAAAAAGATTGAAATATGTTAAGAATTATAAACACGTGACAGACATGACGTGAGGACATGCTATTGGAAAAATAGTGCTTATAGACGAACTCAGTGCAAGAGTGCAGACCTCCAATTTGTGCAAAATGTAGTGTCTGCAAAACACAGCAAAGTGAAATTCAGTAAAGTGAGATATGTCTGTATGGTGCTTACTGATTTTCAGTTTATTTCTCTTGTAGTCTACACCTTTATTTACCACGAAGTACTCTTTCCTTCTTTCTATCACCTAATTTGTATTTATTCATGCCACCATTTCTCCATATCATATTTTAGGTAGTCCAAATTAGAAGCTGGTTGAAGACAGTTAATTGAGATAATGAGATCCTGAGATGGTAGATTTGTAAACTATAATGTAAGAAGAATTGAAAAGGAACGGAAGTGCTGCACAATTACTTCAATTACTTGTGGTAATTATGCTTTCTTCTTAAGAATATTCTTCCACTTACTTTTGTGGTTGAATCAAATCCCCACCCCCCGCGTTGTTTTTAAAATTCTATGTGCCTTTTTTCTTGGATTTTTTGCTTTGTTTTGTTTTCATATAATGTGCTCTTAGTTTTCTCAGAAAGAATGCATGGCAGAATAACTTTCTGATTTCTTCTATTCCTGAAAATTATTTCACATCTTTCTTGTACTTGATTAAAAATTTGAGATGATGGGTTACCTAAATTTCCGTAGTTGATCTTTACACAATGCATACATGTACTGAAATATCACACTCACACTTACTGATGTATACTTACTATATCTGTCACTTAAAAGCTGTAATTTTAAAGTTTAGCTATGCATATAATTCTAGATTCAAAGTTATTTTCCCTCAGTGTTGTGAATACATTGAGTCATTTCCTTTTAGCAATTAAGTGGTAAATTATTAATATCATGTCAATAATGATAATTCCAATATTGTTATGAATAACTTGCTTTTATCACTAGAAACAACAGTATTGTTGTTAAGATTATGATATTTTAACTACAGAAATAGAAATTTTACTGTGTAGATAAATTTAAACAATACAATTCTTGTGTTAGCAAGTACATTGAGTTTTCTCAATATGAGAAAGATAATGAGCATGAAAAAAAAAAGGCAGATGTTGTGTGATGATCTCATATGCTTTTTATCATCTATAATCTCATAGTCTTTTACCCTTTATTTCTGCTCCACATATAGATGTCCCTCCTCTTGAGCACGAAAGATCAGCACCTTCCACAATCAAATAGAATCAGTTTTGTTCTCTCCAGCCAAGGCCACTGTTTGGTTAAAAATTCTGTGACATGCAGGGTGCAATGAGAGATGAAAAATCAGTAAGATATTTTTTATATACACATATATCCATTCACAAGCCTATATATGTTATTAGTCATTAGCTCATACAATCACGAGGGATGTTTAAGCAGTCATTTTAAAACCATATTTCCACCACTGATGCTGGAACATGAAGACTACAAGTAAGCAGTCAGGAAGCAAAGATTACAAGCAAGACATGGAACCCCCATAGATATGCCTGAAACCTCACAAGGATGAACTAAAACCCATGTCCATTTTTGTTACCGTTATCTCAGTGCAAAATGTATCCTGCATTACCTTTGTCTCAGCACTAAGCACAAACCTGGTCTTTGAGCCAGAAAAATTGGAGGTGAAGCCAGAGAAGGTGGAGCAATTCCAGATTCAGATGCTGCTTTGCACCATTGGAATGAGTCAGTTCATCACCAGCAACATGGTCAACTACACAGCATCTACTTGTTTCCCTCCATCTTTTAAATCTTATGGAATAACCCTAAAGCTTGCCCTACTTGGAAACATACAGAAAAGAATTATGGGTAATGTAGCTTAACCTGACCAAGTGACACATTACAAAGCCATTACAGTTCTCCCAAAGTGATAAAAATAGTTTTAGCCTGAAGTTTTATTCATCGAAACTAGAAAAATTTATCTTCAGCAATTTTCCCAGGAACTTCTGGTGGCTATCAATATGATCTTCCCATATGTTGAACAGGATGAGTTAAGCTAAAAATGAACTTTTTATATGGATTTGTTTAACACTGGCTGCTTAAATGTCTGCCAAAGAGAATCCTTTTTGGTTCACCCTGGTTTTACTCAATTAACTTTTGAATCATGCAACTCCCAACCCTCCCATGGTTGAAACTAAAGCCATGCTGTTAACATATAAAATTTTTTTCTTTTGACTGTTATCCTTTGGCTGATTTAAAAGTAGCATCACACTATTATTAGATAATTTAAAGCACTTTAAATTATAATCTGTTTAGGAGAGATACAAGTTCTGATTTCCCTTGCTCTAATGGTGTCATAACCAGCAAGATTCCAGAAGCATTAATAATCAAACCCACAGCTGGGTCTTGTCAACACAATCAAAGTGAATTAACACTGAAAGCAATGGTTGGAGCAGTTACGGATTCATTCTGCTATTGCTCATATAGCCAAAGCCATTACACGGTGCTTCAAATGCATAATCCAAGTGGAAGGGAAATGAGCGTCAGCTGTCTCCGAGAGACACAGGGGACCTGCTGACAGCATAACAAACAATTCAGTGGGCTCCATCTATCACAAATTGTAAGCCAATTTTTGTAAAACAAAGGACCTGGCCTAGAAATTGCCAAAATGCTGTACTTTAGTAATGAGATGGGACTGATAGTTTGTTCAATTTACACATTCATTTGTCCAGAAGCTTTTGTTGAGAATCTAACATGTCTGAATGCTAATCACTTTATACTTGATACTTGCCAGGCAGAGTATATTGTGTAGATATCAAAATGTGCTTATTTTGATAGAGGTTGAATTTGAAGTAATGAGTTTGGGACACTAAAATATAATCCCCTGTGAATAAGGCTGTCATTGAAATAGAAATGTCTTATGTACCAAGATGATCATTTTAAGGTTTTGCCCTGTCATATCTTGCATGATTTTGATGCCATAAAAATAAGAGAGAGAGACACACACACACAGAGAGAAAGAACAGAACTTTTCCAACTCTGAGAGTTGTTTCCAAAAACCTCTGCTTTAGACAAATTTAACTGTACAAAAACTTATATAGTCTCATCAAAATGTTCAATGCTCAAATTCTCAAGAGAAAACTATGTAGTTGGTATTACCAATCTGTACTTCTTGGAAAGTCTCTTTGAATCTCCTAATGTATTCAGTTAAAAGACAATGATAGAGCAAACCTGTTATTGAGGCTCATTTAAATTATCTGCCTGAGAATGGCAATTAGTATATTTATATTCATCAGACTAATTACAAATTATATGTACTCTATTTATTTCAACATTTTTATGAATAACTCATTAATAGTCCAGGTGAATCACAAAATACAATTTAAATTTAAGAACTTTGGTATTATTAAAATGTATTTTAAAGTACAACCATGCTAATGTAATGCAGTTCAGTAGCAGAATGTCAAAGCAAAACAGCAGAACTGAAGACCCTTGCAACAACACCATAGCCCAGTGGCCTATGTGGAAAACGAGAAAATACCCTCTCTTTGGCACATTCAGGAATTGCTCAAAGCTGAGCAGAGAATAGAAGCAATGAGAAATATATTCAGGTGTCTCAAGGCATATCCTAAGCATATGTCTTAGTCACTTTCTTGTCTTTGGGAAAAATAACCAACTCCCACAGTTTAAAGGAGAAGAGGTTTATTTTTACTCACTTTAAGTTTGTGATGGGCCGGCTCCAAAGGAAAAACAGCATGGCAGAGAGTCATGGTAGAGGAAAAGCTACTCCACTCATGACGGCCCGAAAGCAGAGAGAGCAGGGAGGGCCTGTGGAGGGAGATACGCCTTTCCAGGTCATTCACCCCGCAACCGGTCTCACCAGACCAGGTCCTCCTAACAGCAGGTCAGCTATAGTGCACACCTGGTCCAATCTTTTTCCGAAACCCCCACCTATATGCACATGAGGGTCTGCTGAATATGTAGATTTAAAGCACATTTCACCCCTGGGCAGCAAAAGACTTATCAACATCTCTTTATGCAAAATACATTTAATCCATCTCTAAGAGCTACTAAAGTCTTATCAGTATTATCCAAGACTGCTAATAAGTCCAAATCCAGAATCTCATCTGAGACTTAAGGCAAACTCTTAGCTGTGAGCCCCTGTAAAAATAAAAAAGAAAGTTAAGCTCTTCCAACATACTACGTCACAGGATAAATACTCCCATTCCAAAAGGAAGGCACAGAGAATAGGAAGGAATGGGACCAAAGCAATACCAAAACCCAGCAGGGCAAACATTAAATCTTGTCCAGCACCTGGGGCAAATTGTGGTGAGATGCATTTAGTCCACTTAATCTATGCTTTGTCTCCAGAAAAATCCATCTATAGTTCTGCCTGCGGGACTACAAGAAAAAGAACTTTTAGTATCAGTACTCCACTTTCAATCTTTCCCCTACTCTGCGCCATTGTTGCTCTCCTAGAAATCTGTGTTATTTACAAGCTGATTAGCAGGTTTTCAAGAAGTTTGGGATCCCCTTCCTTACTTGTCAGTATGAAAAAAATACATAATTCACATGCCTGTTTTACCTTCTTCTCTCTCCTGTCTCTGTCTCTGTCTCTGTCTCTGTCTCTCTCTCTCTCTCTCTCTCTCTCTCTCTGATGCTTAAGTTTAATGGTCAACTTGACTGGATTAAGAGACTCCTGAAAGCACTGCAATCATCACTGAGTTTTATCCATTGATATTCATAGTTGATGTGCAGTTTGGAGGTGAGGACCAGTTTGAAACGGGTCACTGGGGCAGGACTTTGGTGCGTATGTATTTGTTGGGCTCTTCCTCTGTGCTCTGCTTCTCAACTGCCATGAAGTAAGCAGCTTTTGCCCCATCGTGGCTTTCCACCATGAGGTTCCTGCCTTGCAGACAACTAATCATGGATTAAACCTCTGAAACCACGAACCAAATAATCCTCTCCTTTAAATTATGGGTGTTGGATACTTTGTCCAGCAATAGAAATCTCATCACTTCATTTCTCCTCCTGCAACTCTCTGTCTCTCACTTTCTCTCTCTTTCATCCAGTGGGTACTCTTTAAACAATCAGGCTAAAGACGCCACCAGACAAAAGAAAATTTCCCCAATTTTGTACATCCAAAGTGATTCATGAAGGTATGTTTCTGTCATTGACTCACTCCTGTTTCCTATGGTGGTGGAAGCATTAAAACAAATAATGCAATTTTCATGTGACAGGAATCTGGATATCTTTTCCTTTTACTCTCTGTCAAAAATACCACATCGTTCATAAATACTGGGGTAATTTTCTCTGACAAGTATAAGCAATTGGATGTACTTAATCCACTTAGGCACACACTTTCACAGAAATGCTCCTGTGGTTTAGAGAGATCATCAGCCCTTGTGATCAGATAGGCTCTGTGATCAGGAACCTGTTTTTCTACTGCTAGCTTTTCCGGAGCATGTTTTCAACAGTTTTGTTTCATACTCATTATCTGTCACACATTCTGCCAAGAAATTCAGAAATTGTTTTTGAAAATGTATTTAAACCTTGGACAATTTAGAAAGTATTTAATATTTTCATCTCCAATTTGCAATTAAAATTGAGGTTTGGGTGGGTTAAATAACTTGCCTAACACACATTTAGTAATGATTAGGTGGGGAGGGGACATTTTTGTGACCATGAATGAATTTATATCTCACTTCAAATAAGGACCCTCAGTTTTCAGGTCATGTGTTTTTTTAAACCCTGTTTATAAGTCCCTGGTTTTCCTACCTGAAACAAATGTGAGGGATTATGAAGCTAGAGGCATTTCCCACCAAAGAAATAAAGTCATGGCAAAGAATAAAGAAGGTAATGCCAAAAAATAGAGAGAAATTCCATCCTGATATTATTAGTTAATCCTTGAATTCAGTTCTGCCTGAGTCTAGATTCCCCTAACATTTGAAAAATTATATAAATAAATAAATTCCATTTATTTGTTCAAACAACTTACATTTGTACTTTTGGTTACTTATAATGATGCAGTGGTGGACCTAGGTCTTGAAACTACCTCTGAAATTACAGTTGATGCTATAATCAATGTATTATAGTTCCTCTCAGTGAGGGTGTTCAAAGAGAATCTTCACCAACACCTCACAAGTAAAATGATAGACTGCAATTTCTTTCCTCTATTAATAATGAAAAAATTGTCTTATATGAATGCAAATGCATCTAATGGGGCAATTTATTGAGGAAGTGCACATGTAGTAGTTAGCTTCACAAAGTGACAACCTATATTATGAATGAGCTTTTCATATAAATCTCATTATGAATTTTTGAAGACCTGAGGCATATGTTTTGTAAGACTCCAGTAAAGAGATATTAATATCATTCTTTTCTGTCTTTCAAAAATAATACTTCGGTACATGATTTTTTTTCCTCTAAGTAGAATTATATAAATATTTTTAATAGGTGGCACATGTATGGTGCATTTGTTTTCCTTCCTTCCAGTGCCAAATCAATATATTCTAGTGAAGCTACAGATAACTCTTTCCTTTTCCTCCCCTCTACCCACTGTAAAGAAAATCATTTCACCTGATTCAGACTCTGGAACCGACCACACATTTTAGCCATCAAGATGAATTACGGGCAAAGAAAAAATGACTGTTTTTAAATACACAGCCCTCAGCAGGGCTGATGAAAGATTTCTTTTCACTTGGCACATACAGAATTTGCTAGTGCTTAAGCTGGATGAAAACATGGTATGTGTTGATTTTTTGAGTGATTCTCATACTCACTGGCTCTGAAATAAATAAAGGCCCTGTGATTGTTTGTCAAGTGTCCGTTTCAAGACAGTTATTCAGTAATGTCCTTGGCACAGAAATACTCAGTAGCAAATTTTGTGTCTTCTGTACTGTACCTACCCTGGCCTCACTGATAGATAGTTCCTATGTAACTTCTCTGAAGTTAGTGCCAGCCACTTACTGAGCAATGAGCAATTGTTAGAATAATTCTTTCTGAAAACAAGACGGCAACATAAACCAGCTGTACAGAGATCAGGGTAAAAGTCCCAAGACACAGAGCAGCTTGATAAAGCACACTTAGCAACTAGCTTTGATAGTATTTGAATTTTTCACTTTTTAAGCCCTCAAATATTGCTCATTGCCACTCTGAATACCAATTCTGCCTCCAGTGAGGATGGAGAGGTGCCAAACAGTATTTTAGTAAATGAAAGAGTATCCTTGAAGCATAGTATCAGATCTTCACTTAGACCAGTATAAGGTATGGAAGTAGGGGAAGAGTAGAGAGAAGCTAGAGGAATTTTGCAAGGTTGGGTGGAGGCCAAGATGCCAAGATTGTTTATGCAAAAGCCTAGTGAGCATTTAATTGCTGGAGGCTTGTGTCTCTATTTTAACTTTGTCCTTTACCTAAAGGAAAAGGAGCATAGTATTTCTTCACTGGCCTGTTCATTAAATGTCTGTAATTATCACACTTTGTAAGTGGTGATTAAGGGAGGAGGTTTAAGAAGGTAGTTGAGTAGAAAAAAAATTAAAATGCAGCCTCCATCTTCATAGAAATCATGGTGAAGACTGAGGATAGGATTTTTTTCTCCAAGAATCAGAAGGAATAAATGTTATGAACTGCAATCTCATACTTCAAAAGACTTTAGCAGTATAAACTTCAGCGAAAGAATCAAAATCTTTTTGATATCTAAGACAAAATAGCCATTCACCACCAGCTTGAAAATTCTAATGAGGGCAACCATAATTTCGGAGACATGTTGCTAACACTAGAATTGTTCTTCCCAATTTGCTGAAAATTCAGTGAACTTGCACAGATCTACTGTTTTTTTCCCCATTCTAGAACTATAAATGTTTGTTAAGTGTCTGCCATGAAGGGTTAGCCAAGATTGGAGCTTCCATAAGATCACATAGTTTCAAATTTCATCTTAGATATGGGTCTCAGACAGATACGTCTAAACATAAAACATCACTGTGTTATTCAGTTCTATATAGAGATACGTGGGTAAAATAGAAAGAAGGTGGAAGTCATATGGTCGGGAAGGAATGGTTTTCTAATGACTTGCTCTGGGTGAAATTTTTTTGAACATTACATGTTGAAGCTCTACAGTATTTAGAAAGAAATTGTGGAATTTCTAATTTAACAGGAAGCTTAAATAATATGCTAACCTCTAGTATGCAGAAAAGGTCATTTTTGTTAATTCTAAACAAATAAATATATAAACCATAGTCATTCAGTACCTATAAATTTTAAGTAACTTCAAAAAAAATTACTTCTTGGCTAAATGCATAAGCAACTTCAAATTGCTGGAATGGCTCAAAGAATATTTATAATGTAAGCCAATTAGGTTCATAAGAGAAATATGCTAATTGAATTCTAATATTCTCCAGGTCATTTAAATCTCATTTCTTTTCTTAGGATTACTAGATTTTTTTAAATTATTTTTTTATTTTATGGGAAAAAAAGTAAAACAGAATTTCATAACAAAATAATAGGAACCCAGAAGAATTAAAAACATCATACCACAGCAATATATGTGCAACCATGTTTATAGCAGCACAATTTGTAATAGCTAAATCTTGGAAACAACCCAAATGCCCATCAACTGAGGAATGGATAAAAAAGATGTGGTATTTTTATACTAGGTGTTTTTGTCAATCCCATTTGGCAAACTAAATCTAGTCTCATAAATTTAATCTTTTGGTAAGATATCTTTGCTATTAAAGATTCTATAACTATAAATCACCTGAAACATTGGGAGTCCTGAAAAATGTCAGTTCCTTAAAAGTTTATCTTTCTTCTCTCCATCTGTATGTACTACCTATGTATGAAATAAATTCGAAACATATACAGTTGTGATAATTTAAATTTGTCAGCTTATATATGATTTTATATGTACAAAGTTAATGATAAAATTCTTTCCAGAATTAATAGAGATCTAGTTGGTATTTGGCCCAGACTTTGATTGTATAATTTGATGGTTCTATGGGAGATTAAAGAGGAAAATTTAACCCCTTATTTTGCCATGTTCTTCTCTTCTTAAAGGAGAATACTTTTTTTTTTTTTTGTGGGTACTGGGGGTCGAACTAAGGACCTTGGGCGCCAGCAGGTGCCTGTGCCGCTGAGCAATATCACCAGCCCTTTTTTCATATGTGGGTACCAGGAGTCGAACTCAGGACCTCGCTTTTGCCAGGCAGGCACTTATGCCGCTGAGCTATCTCACCGGCCCCCATTGTTTTCTTTCCCGGCAATTCTATAACAACAGAAAAGGTAAAATTCCCAGTGAATTTGAGATGCTATTACCAAGAGAAAAGAGGAAGGATGTTAAATGGAAAAAGCCTGCCCCTTGGCAGGAAATGAGGAAAAGAGCAAAATTAAGTGGAAAAAAGTATCTTTTCTTCCACTTTAAATTTGTCATTAGCTCTATGGTAAAATAATTCTCTGATGATTATTGATGTCCCTATTTATTTATTTATTTATTTTTGGTCCTGGGGGTCGAACTCAGGACCTTGCGCGCCAGCAGGCGCCCAGGCCACTGAGTGTTATCACTGGCCCTTTTTTCGTATGTGGGTACTGGGAGTTGAACTAAGGGCCTCGCGCTTGCCAGGCAGGCACTTATACCGCTGAGCTATCTCACCGGCCCGAGAATACTTTTTAAAATTACAAACTTTCATCTAAGAAAACATTCTCATTTTTTTCCTTCAAAATATGTGCATATGGACCGGTGAAATAGCTCAGTGGCATAAGCACCTACCTGGCAAGCGCGAGGTCCTGAGTTCAACTCCCGGTACCCACCAAAAAAAAATGTGCTTATATTCATGGAGAAAGATTAAATGTTATGTATATATCTCCTGGATTTAAATTTTTTAAATTCAAGAATTCCATGATAACTCTATCTAAATTCATAAGGTTTATTATTGTGTTCAAGATTTTGCAGGAACTAATAGTAGTGGATAAATTTTATGACATGTATCTCTGTTTCTGTACATGTAGACCACAGACAAATTTTAAAAATAGTCAATCATGTTATATTCAATGGTTCAGGCAGATGGAGGCTCTGATCTACTCCATCTCAATTTGTCCACCTCTAATTTATCAAAACGGCAGCAGCTTGGGCCCCAACCTGCACAGACCATTAAGTCTGCCATTTGCAGGTGGCAAATTTCCAGGGTGCCATAAAAAATAGCTGACTGTGGTTTATATGATCTTTTTAACAGAAATAACAAGGAAGATAAAGGTCATTTACCTGTTTTATATCTGTCCACCTTCTGAAATTTTTGATATACAGCAAGTTGAAAAATCACGAGCAAGTTTGTCCCAGAATAAAGAACTGCTTCAAAACATAAATTTTAAAATCCAAAATGCATGTCTTTCAATAATTAATTTATTATAAACTCATCTTTGTCTTATAAGAGTACAGTTGTTCACTAATATTCTACAGAAGAAAGGAAAAAATTATGATTGTTAAAATTTATCCCATTTCATACCTCATCTAGCATGGTTTATTTTCAAATTACTACTAACAGTGGCTTTTTTTCTGATACTTTTTCAAGAGATTGAATTGCAGAGATAACATTTATTGAAATGAATTTTTGTTTTATGTTTAATGATAGTTTCTTGGGTATTATAACCATGATCATATATAGTATATTTATACACCAAAACAAAGCAAACAAATGCAGTCTTGAGGATATATGAGTTTAAAAAATACCATTTTCTATTTCAATTACCAGGACATTTCAGACAAAAAGAGAGTTTTATTAAGATCTGTGTTAACTCTTACTTGATCTGACCGTCTGTCTGTAAATCATCATTATTTCAAATATCCATTTAACTTGAGCATTCAAGTGCAAATTTTGTTATAAGTACATGAGAAAAATCTAGCATATTGTTAAAATGTTGAGTTGGTTGCCTATACATCACAACATGATTGATTTGATCTATTGTTTTATTTATTTATTTATTTTTTCAGTACTGGTGATAGAATGCAGGGCCTTCACATTGAGCCTTATCCTCAGACCACTTTTAATTTTTTATTTTCAAATAGGTTCTTTCTAAGTATCTAAGTTGCCCAGGCTGGGCTCAAATTTTGGCTGCCCACACCAACAAGCCCAGCTTATTGTGTTATTTAACTAACATCAAACCATAAAAGGTAAACATTTTCTCAGAAAACAGCTTGATTATTATTTTCATGAAATTGCCAAAAATGCAATATTCTTTCGTAACTCTTTACTCATTTCAAAATGAGCACAGGGTATAGAAGTATTTTTGATAGACACCTGACTGACTAATGGAAATCAGTTTTAAATTATGAGGTTAAATGTGAAATTTTATGAATTGGATGAATGTTGACATTTTAAAAAATTCATTTTCCTCAAATACGATAATAAGATTCAATCTACTTTGAAAATAGCAAATGCCTTTCACTGTCCCACTGATAGATGATTTGAAAATCCTTGTCATGTTCTTGTTTGGTACATCAAAGAGTACTGAGGACTGTAGAATAGTGACATGTGAAATTGCATACTACCATCACCAGTTGAAATTAAAACTGTGTTGCTTGATTGTTTCTTTTATAGATTTATATTCTATCATGTTTCAGTAAAAAGTTTAAGAGAAAACTATCTGTATGATTTGCATTAAAGTATTTCAAGATGCTTCAGAAGGGTGCATATTGGTAAGTCTACCAACAGTTCATCTATTTTTCAACAAATATTGACTACCTGTTAATGCCTCTAGAACATAGGAAGTAATGGAAATACAGTAGTGAGTTGCATATACATGTTTCCTGCTCTCACAGAATAAGACAGACAGACATAAAGTCTATCAGAGGAACGAAACTTTATAAATTGTGGTACATGCTATGAAAACATAAAAAAGGGATAGAGAAAAATACGTGTGAGTTGGTGGAATGGAGCCATGTTAAATAACTGGATGGTGCCAGCCACGTGAAAACTAGGATGACGAACCCATGGAAGAAAAATGTAGGGGCATAGTGAGCCACAAAGCTACTGATATATCATAAAGTTTGAGCAACCGACCAGGATGAGACCTAGAAGGATCAGGTGGGGGAAAGCACATGAACTTTTACTCAGGTACAACAGAAAACCTTTAAGAAGGAACAAGATCTGCTTAATGCTTCCCATTTTAAGATTCTGTGTAGGGGAACATCTAGGTTTCTTACTTAAGGATTTGGGTATATGGTGAAGCATTTACTGACATGTGGAAAGTTGATATTTGAATGAAAAATAAAGGCTTTCTTTTGGTATGTTTTTGCATTAAATTAGATGTTAGAAATTATACGGAAATGGGAGTTTAGAAGCCAGAGGCAATATGCAGAAAATAGATATACAGATATATAGATGGCTACAGATATAAATGGCATATAAATTTTATTTAGATAAATTCTCTTTTCTACTCATAGTTTCATCAGGAATAAGTGCAGTCCCAGTAAAGCTAATGCTAGTGAGGCATAAACTACATACTTTCAACCCATAAAATTGCTTTTTTTTTAATTAATCATGTATAGAGCCACTGTTACCAGTCTTTTTATATTACTGATTAATACACTGCTCAACCCACTACTTATATGAGAAACCTAGAAGTCATCAGCCTTCTGTACTCATGTACCTTATAAAAGCCATATTCACATATCTCAGGTCATTATTTGGATAGTCCTTTTCAGGCCCCGTGGTGTATACCACAGTCTTAACTTTGCTACTTTAAATATTTGATAGCGCAACGAATAAGTGGTCTTTTCACAATTATTTTTCTTTGTTTACCAACAAAACTACTGTCTCTTGTGTCCCATTCTGTAATTGGGTGTAAAATGGTTCCAATGAGCTACGGTATTGACTTGAACCACGTACCCACTTGTTTTTATCTTGGCTCTGCTAGTGTTCCCTTTCATAAAGACCACGATACACCTTAGGGGCTCAGGCCCTAAATCTTCCATTTCTCTTTCAGCTATGCATCTTAGCTATCCTTTGAGAGCCAGAAAAGGATATATCTTCCACTAAACTAAGTTGCAAACTTCAACTTGCATGCTGGTCCTTCTCCTTATAGTTTTCAGAGTTCTTGATCAATTGTTATTATATTTACTCCTTTTTATTATTCTCAAAATGTGTTTGATCTCATTTCCCACAAAATCTTCATAATTTGAAATATGACTCTTAATACATTATTATTTCTTTTAGAACCTCAATAGCACAGTGCTGAGTTATAAAAGCTAGTCAACAAAGGGTAACTGAATACAACTTCAGCAGGTGCTTATTGGAGATTTTTAATGGAGTGGTTTTTATGCAGAAATTTCAAATCATTATAATTAGTGGGAATAAATATTTAGGGAATGATAGGCTTCTTGGTGCACTTTCAGCATTTCTATATATTTGGCTACTGATAGCATTTTCACGAGAATAGTTCTACACAGAAATGTACAGAACAATTGAAGACACAGTTTTTCACAAAATAGTACAGCATAAACACATGAATTGGGGCTTTTCCTTTTATTATGAATGATCAGCTTATGCTAGTGAATATGAAGTCTTCCTGGAATGGCCTAAAAGAAATTTCCATCAAACTATTGCCTTTATTTCTACAAACAACAGTTCTTTTTATTTCTGACTACTTATTGAGCTCAACAATTGATCAAAATTTTTTATAATTGTGAATTTTAATTTTAGACATTTTTTCTTTCCCCTTGTAATAAGATAAGAATTTAATGGGTAGAATATCACATCAATAGAAACCTCATTCCCTCAGGACACATATTTAGAATAGCAATTACGCAATGACAGCATATTGAACAATAAATTTATTGAATCACACACTGAACAACTAAAAAGAATCTCAGATTTTTAAAAAATAGATTATATGTGATCATTATTTAGGTCAAAAGAGTATTGCTATCCATTACATGGTAATTTGGTTTTCCCACTGGGGAAGGCATTAGGAATACAAAAAAAGAAATAAAATGATTTATCGCCACTCATGAACTCAAAGAGGAAACACAAAGGTAAGCAAAAAACTGTAATGTCATTTAATAAGGGAAACAATGGTAGCTTGTGAAAATTGCTTGAGAAATTAATGCTCTGCTAAAGAAAAATATCTTCGCAGAGTAAAATGACAATTTAAGAAGGGAACTAGGAGGACTTCACATAGAACAGCATGAGCAGAAGTGCGTATGTGGCCACAGGGAGAAAGCTGGTCCCTGACCCCTTGCTGCTTTTTCCCTCCCCAACCCATGTACGAGATCAAGCTCTGTTCTCTCACACAACTTCTTTTCCTTGGCCACTTCTGTAACATAGGAATGATCACACTGGAAATACAGTCTATATTCAGAGGATGAACCTGGGAAAGCGGCCAGTGCTGTCCTTGGATATGGGGTTGGCACCGTTTGGGCGGGGGATTTGCAGGATCTCAGGTGCCAAGAGCATGGCTGAGAAGGAGAGCTTGGTGAGCTTGTCGCTTGGCTCCCTGATTTTCAGTTCTTGGGGCAAAGTTAGAGGTAGAGCAAAGGCCCATTATAGTACTGCTAAGGGCCACAGTGCCCACAGGTAAGGATGATATGACTGCCATGCTCACATTTTCTCTGCTCGTGGAGCACCTCTGGGTCAATTCACACACTTGCTCTTCAAGAAAGTTTCCAAATCCTACCACTGATGACAGTACTCTACATAAGAGAATGGTCAGTGATGATTGCCTCCCCAAAATCATGAATAATGAACAAAGTTATTAAAAGTAAGCGAAGAACATAGACTCACGCCCACTCTTTATTTTCATTTTTAAAATTATGCTTCATTTCCTCTCATAACTTAATAAAACTAAATATAATAGGGTGTTCTCTTAGTTTTTTGTAACAACACTTTTCGCCGCAAGTTCTGATGGTTGACATTCTCTGTGACCTTCTCTAGGAAAAAAACAGCTTAATTATCTATTGTATTAAAAAGTCATTTGCTGTGAGAAGAGAGCACTCATCTTGATTCTATTTCATTTTCATAATTCTTTGAAACACCTTACACATAATTGAAAACAAATGACTATGCAAGACAATTGGTTGAGTCACATGGCAGTTTGTTCTCTTTTCTTTTTTGTATATACTTTACCATTTCTGATTGCATATTTTATCCTCTTGATGGATGAAGCAGTATTTTAAAATTGTTTTGAAGAAAGCTTAATGGAGATAAGAATAATCCAATTAAAATAGTCTTATTCCTGTAGCTTTGCTATCTATTGTAGAAATTTAATTCTTGCCATAACTTTGTTTGGTAAACAGGTAAATAAGGGATTTAACTGAGAAAAATTAAAGTTTAAGAAAGAGATAGTCCCTAGACACAATAGTGTCCTCTACAGATGATAATTTCTCTCAATTTTTTTCAGGAAAAACTTCAGTGTGTGCCCACTGATTAAATCCTATACTCTCCTAATAAAATAACTTATCTTTACTTTGATAGGAATGATCAGAAAGTCCTGCCAATGTACTATTTGTAGTTTAACTATAATTTAATATTTACATTTTAGGTAATGGCATTTATTCTTACTGTTTTTTTTTTTTTTTTTGTGGGTACCAGGGGTTGACCTCAGGACCTCATGCACCAGCAGTCACCCTTGCTGCTGAGCGATATCACCAACCCTTTTTTTATATGTGAGTTCCAGGAGTCGAACTCAGGACCTCGCGCTTGCCAGGCAGGCGCTTATGCCACTGAGCCATCTCACCAGCCCTGCTTACTGGTTTTAAAAATCTTAACATTCTTAAGATTTATTTACTTATTGTTTTTAAATATCTGAGCACTGTTGAACGTCAATTATCATCTAAATAACTACTTAAAAACCTTGTTTCTCTATGGAATAGAATTTTTTTCAGATAAAATTACCAGTTTTTTGTTTTTGGCAAATTTTATAACTCAATAACATATACAAAAATTTGCAAAAATATGCTATTATATTTGGAGTATAAGCAGTAAACATAGGAAGCAGAAATACGTCGTCATACACATATGTGTAGAAAGCAGGATGGCAAAAGCACAAACTTACCTGGATTTGGTTCTTTCTTTAAAACGATATTTTTTGCTTTCTTTTTACTTTAACTCCTAATATAAAAAGGTCCAGAATTCCTGACAATAGTATGCTGAACCTAGCTGCCACTCTTTGATACAAATTTGTTGAACCATTGATGAGCTATGTCCAGGTAAAAGGAACTATGAGAAAAAGTTTATTTTTCTCTGGGTTCATTCCCAAAAGCTTGGTAGAGATTTTTCCTCATTTCAGATTTCATCTTGGGAAATGGATTTTATTTCCAGTTTACAATGTGACAGATTTGGGCAATAAACCAATCTGGAAAGACATAAATGGATACTGTTTTATTTTATAAGCATGTAACGAGGAAATGGCAGTGAATCCTCAACCCCTGCATCACCCTTGCCATTATCATGAAAGCTACAGCAGAAGGAAAGTTTAAAGATTCTGAGCACAAAGGTGAGCAGAAGGCAGAAAAACTGAGGGTCAGCATCACATAAAAAATAAGTCAAGGGGGAGGAGACCTCCAAGAAAGAGGTAAGAAGCCAAGGGAGGAGAGGATTATGGGAAACGAGGAGTATTGAGTGGTGTGAAACTCCATCCAGGAATCAAGGAAAAGGGGATGAAGCCTCCTCCTTTGTGTCTATGGATTTGGAAACTTGGGTGCTCATACGGGGATATTTTGAATAGAATGATACAGAGCAAGCAGAGAACTCCCTCAAGAGGCTAAGGTGAGACAGAACGGCTATGATAAAGAGAATACAGGTCAAGAGAGGCATTTGCTCTGCAAATTTGAAAGAGCTAATTCTTTGAAAAAATCATTGCATCACATCTTATTGAACACATAATGCAGTGTATGATTTTACTTTTTTCTCTAAACTTTAGAGGAAAATTTAATAATAATTTCACCTAAGTTTCACTCTATATTACATAATTCTAAGGTCTCACTCTCAACAAACTACTACATTTTCTTATTCAATCCGAGTTTGTTAGTTGTCAGTTAGCAAGACTTTTCTTAAGTAGCTATTCCAACTGAATGGAAAATTTACTGAATTCTCAGTTTAAATTAAGATGAAACTCTGAGCAAAGCCTTTTAAAATGTGTTTGTTTTCTTAGAATATTAGTATAGTAAATATCCTGAATAAAGACAGAAATGTGTTTCTGGCTTGCTATACTTGTTACATTGAGTATACTTAGAGATGCAGACATTGCCGGTGTTCAAAAACTCACTCCAGTGCACCTGGTTTTTCTTTAAAAAGATGAGTATTATAACTTTTGCCTTGCCCACAACACCAAAAGCTTCCTACAGTTTGACTTTTATAATATATTGTAATCCACACTTATTAACTCCCATTTTGTTACTTTTACCTTAATTCTTAGAAGTGATGAAAACATAATTCTAAAGCATAAGCTAGATCTTAAGTGCTGGAGCCTCTTTTGGCTCCTACTATCTGCCTTTCCTTTATTTTTGGATAATAAATTATGTGATAAGGTTAAGGTCCATACATCTCACATGAACTATTGTTTAAAATAGTTAATCTCATCTCAGTGGTACAGGTTGATGCCCACTGGGGTCTGGAAAGGTGGATAGGTCTAGAACAGTCAGTGGACTCATGCAGTCCGTGTGTCTGAGCCCACTGAGCTTTTGTGTGGAAAAAGTCACCCCAAGTGTTGTCTAAAGGCCACCTCCAGAGCAAAGAGCCCTGCGTGGTACCAAAAGATCCAATATATCAAGTGGGAGAGGAAGTCATGGAATCAAGATACAGAATTTTGCACTGGAGAATGCGGGTGAGGAAGTAATGAAAAGGAATGATTTTGAGAGAAATGAACTTTTGGGGGGATGAATTTTCCAACTGCTGTGGCCTGAAAATTAGACAAAATCTTATATGTCAAGTGAGCCCTGGATGGAGATATATGGACAAAATGAAATGCAGAGTATTTGTAATTAAACACATTCCACATTGCTACGGAAAGAGAAAGATGGCAGATTTCCTCAGGTAACCTGATTTCCTGTTACAGGTCAGACTTCATTCCCTTTTGTCCTGAATTATGAAGTATGCTCATTACAAGGTATTGATTCTTGCAGGCATTTTTTTTTTTAATTTATTTATTTTTTGTGTGTGATGCTGGGGATCGAACCCAGGGCCTTATGCATGCAAGGCAAGAACTCTACCCAGCCCCAAGGCATTGATTCTTTTTTTTTTTTTGTGGGTACCGGGGGTCGAACTCAGGACCTCGTGCACCAGCAGGCACCTGTGCCGCTGAGCAATATCACCAGCCTTTTTTTCATATATGGGTACCTGGAGTCGAACTCAGGACTTTGTGCTTGCCAGGCAGGCACTTATGCCGCTGAGCCTTCTCACTGGCCCGATTGATTCTTGTGTTACAGCCAGAGCCACAGGAATTTCCAAGGGCATTTTACATTAGATTTTTACATAATTTAGGCTACAAGTTTGGTCATGTTATTTTTTAACATTTTATATGCAATATTAATATTGTTATCACTGTTTATTAATTGTTGCTGATTTTTTCATCCTTTCATCTAACCTAAATGTTCATACAAGTGAAAAATACAAGTTCTATAATATAGGAGTGAAATTAGGGAACTACTACATGGACAGTGATATGCATTCTTCAGAAAACATGCATGCTCATACAATTTCTAGGGATCACAACTTAATTTCTCTAGAATTTCATTTTAATGACATATTGAAATTCATAATTTTATGACTATTTCTTATTACTCTTTCTTCCTATTAACAGTGGCAAAAAGCCACAATTCAGATTTTTGCTTATTTTTAGGTCTGTAGAAATAAGATTTTATATATATATATATATATATATATATAGGCTTTGTGTTTTTCTTCTGTTAGTTCTGATGATTTTCTATGATCTTTTATAATGTTTCCAAAATCTGGACTCTGCTACCTATCATACCCCAGTAATCTATATAAGCAGAACATTCTATTTCTTATTATATTTCTATCTAATACCAAAAAAGCATTGAGGTTAGAAGACATTAACTGCTGATTGACGACAAGCCACAATACATGGAAAATTCTGTGCATGCATGTATTCTTCACATATGTCATAGGAAAACAAGTATTTAACTGGTATTACTCCTAGTCCTCTCATTTCAATACAATTTGACCTTTCAATATAATCCATTAGTATTTAGCATTTCTCTCAGTAAAGAAAAGTCACTGTAGGAGGTCCATGGAAAATTCAATTGGTTCTCAAAAACTGAGTTCTCTTATTGTTTTTGTCAGTCATTCTCTTCCTGGTATATTAAGGAAAAAGAAGATAATTTTTAAATTAGAAGCAACAACCACAGTGAGATAGTCTTTTGCACTGAATATATCACCCAGATATCACCCAGCTCTAAAGATGTTTGAGGTATAAATAACTGATAGCAGATGTAAGAACATTGAACGAAAACAGGAATTTCTATCTTGCTTTAGCTGCAGATTCTAATATAACACTGTGTGAGAGAAAGTAGCTATTTTTAACCAATTTTCCAAAATTGTAAGCTTTACTTTTTATTCTCTATATATCTGAAATACTGATTGTGAACAAGGAAGATAATATAAAAGCTAATCACTCTTATAAAAATAGTTTATCTCATCTCAATGCTACTGATTGATTGTCCCATTGTTCTTAACTCGCCCAATAAGTGTATGGGTCACTGAGTAGACATTACCAACTCTTCATGTAAAAAGATCTGCGAAAGAAATCCAGTGCTCTGAGAAGTGCTCTCTGCACTTCTCCAATCAACACTCCAAGTAACCACCTCTGAGTAACACTCCAAAATAATTACATGACTGCACAGCATCTGTTCTGTCTTGTTTAAAAGAAAAATAAAATCAAGAACATAATTTCACATGCTTGAAAGAAATATATATGAAGTTATAATCTAGAGAAATATTGTTTGTTTTTATTATGATGTGGTATGTCTTTAGGTTATTTATCATCCTACTAGGTTTGCTTTGTTGCTAGCAACTGTGTTCCCAAAGGCTTGACCGTATGTTGGACAGAGTACAAACTTATTATTTATGCTTACAAAATTCATACTGAAAATTTCAGTCTATTAAATAACATGATTTTCAAATAAGTTTTATCATTGAGTTACTTCAAATGTATCAGAAAGGAATTTCAAAACATATCCATGATTTTTTTCTCAGGGAGTAACTTATGAATAAGTATTTTTCTTTAAGTTATCTAATGTTGAAGGAAGAAAAATGGGCCATAAAATTTCCTTTACAGGCAGGTTTTATATTAAAAGTGATTATTTATATAAAACAATTAGATAAAAAACAATTATACTATTCTAAGTAAAAATATACAATACTGTTTTTACTGTAGTTGGAGGTTTTTAAGGGGGTTTCTTATTGCTTTTTTTGTTTTGTTCTGTTTTATATGCAGATACTGGGAGTCGAACCCAGGACCTTGCACTTGCCAGGCAGGTGCTTATGCCGCTGAGCTATCTCACCATCCCCTGGGTTTTGTTTTTAAGAGTCTCAAAAAACAAAACAAACAACCAACAACAAAAACATCCCCAAATCATTTTTTGGTAATGATTCTCGTAAGTTATTCCATCTAAATGTGTACAAATGTTCAGGACACAGCAATGTTAGTTACTAGTGGTGTCTCAGGTGTCACCTTCATTTTTCATCGAAATGTTCATGAAAATGCAGAGGTTTGGGCAACATTACTAGATTTCTAAAATTTAGCTTAGATTTTATTGTCTATAAAATAAATAAATTTTCAATAATCAAATTCAACCACAAAAAGAAATAGGAAAATATTTTCACTACCTGTTGGAGGTAGTGGCCTTCCAGAGATCAAAACCTAACCGTAACAGCCTTCCAGACAGGTTCCTTTGTTTCATTTTCTTTTGTTTTGTTTGTTTTTGTTTGTTAGTTTGTTTTTCTGTTTTTCTGAGCCAGGATTTCACTACGTGTTCAGGCTTGTCTTGAACTCACTATGTAGCCCAGGTTGACCTCAAACTCAATGTGGTCCTCCTGCCTCAGCCTCCTGAGTGGATTACAAGTGTGTACCACCACACCTAACTTTCAGACAGTGTCTTGACAAGAACTGATAACAAAACAAAGTAAACAGAAACCTAGTAAACAAAACTCCATTGAGATTGTTACTGTGTATATGCTTACAAAGTTTAATATAAATAGCAAAATATAATTATTATCTATATATAAAATCTCAGATTTTCTTATCAAAATGTACACTGTAGAGTCTGGGGTTAGTTCAGAGTTAGAGCATTTGCCTAGCGTGTTCCAGACCCTGGGTTCAATCCTCAGCACTGCAAAAGGAAAAATCAGGGCCGGTGAGATGGCTCAGCGGCATAAGTGCCTGCCTGGCAAGCGCGAGGTCCTGAGTTCGACTCCCGGAACCCACATACGAAAAAAGGGCCGGTGATATCGTTCAGTGCCACGGGCCCCTGCTGGTGCGTGAGGTCCTGAGGTCGACCCCAGGTACTCACCAAAAAAAAAAGAAAAAAAAAGGGAAAAATCAAAAAGTAGAGTGTAAAAAGCAAGTGAGGCCAAGTACAGTCTTGTTCATTATTTCACTATATTTAAGTAAAATATAAACGGCTAACTTGTGTTATTTATAGGTGAAATCTATATTTAAAAAATAAATTCAACCACTAGGAATGAACAGACAAGAATTTTTTCCAAATCTTTAGAGATATAAAACAAAAACATGGAAGAAAACACTGAGAAATTTAAAAATCAACAAGTGAAAATTAGAAAGTATCTTAAAATTGTCAATATAATCATATATGTCTATATAGGACTCCATGTAGTTGTATTTCTATACAACTATACAATATACTCAATGTAGCTTTGATTCGAAAATGAAATCATAGTGAATATTCCCTGAGAGAAAAAAAAATAACAATACAACATCAGAAAATATATAAGAAAAGAAAGAATTGAGATATTTCTTAAAATACCTCTTCTAGGATAATTAATTCATCCTTTTAATTTGAAAATTCTTAATATAAAAATTAGGAAGGATTTTTGTAGTAATATGGAAATATTATTCGAGTGTTCTACAAAATATTACATTGTAAAGCATGTAGTCATAATTCCATAGCGACCACAACATTAAAAAAAGCTCTGAAAAGAAACAAACAAAAACCTCCTTAGGAGTAAAAAAATCCTTTTCATAATCCTCAGTTGTAACCAACCATGAGGTTTTACCATGTTAAGGTCAAGAACTATATCCAATATTCCATTTATATGAAAGAGTTTATATGTTTTTCTGATTAATTTTCTATTCTTATATGTTTTCATGAAGCATACATCTTCTAAGTATAAAGCATAATACAAAGATACCAGTCATCACTATCAAGGAAAATGAAACAAATGTTCATACAAATTATTTCCAGGGCACACAACTTCTACTGAGAATTGAAGAGCATCATGGATATGACTGTAAAGGTAGAATATTAATAAGATCATTCAAAATTTTCTTACTACAATAGTAAAAGAAACAATCTACAAATTAGGATAATTTCAGGAGGCTTTATTGCTAACTATGTGCAAGATGAGTTCTTTTACATTTCATCTTTCTCGGGCCCTGTATTTCAAAGTTGCAGAATCTATCCAGCTGCGATGTATTGTACTGTTAAAAAGCCGAGGCTTTTTGTGAGTGCCTCCATGAGCAAAATGTGTAAACGTCCACAGGCATATCACGTAGTAATAATAAAAGACATTTAGGAGAATATTGTGATCAATAATTTGTAGGAAATCAAGAATTAAAATACATAATTGTTACATTACCATGCTTCATAGTATGGATAGTACTCGAGCTTCACTCTTATTTTGAAAAAAAGATTAAAGATTAAATAGAACAAAAGTTACATCAAATAAAGGCAAAAAAGATAAAGATCTTACCATTGATAATAAAGATAATACTCCTATGATACATAGCAGAGAATGGCAATCAATAGGCCTCAGGACCAATCTAGCCACTTTCTCTTTTTGTAATGAAGTTCTCTGGGAACACAGGTACTGTTTTGAGCTTGTGTACTATTTATGATTGTTTTTCAGCACAACATAGAGCTGAATAGTTGTTAACAGAGACAATAGGCCTGTAAAGCCTAAAACATTTAGTGTCTGGCCTTTTATAGAAAAAGTTTGCCTACCTCTGGTACAGAGGAATTCCAACATCCACATGCTACTGAAAGCCATTCTAAAAATATAACCCGGGCCGGTGAGATAGCTCAGCGGCACAAGTGCCTGCCTGGCAAGTGCGAGGTCCTGAGTTTGACTCCTGGTACCCACATTAAAAAAAAATATATATATATATATATTTATATATATCCCAACTTAACTAATCTGTAGTTTCATGAGAGTCTTTGGGCTTCATAATTTTTTCGTTTGTTTGTTTGTTTTTTGTCTTTTTGAGATAGGGTCTCGCTATGTAGTCCAGCTGGCCTTGAACTCACTTTGTAGCCCAGGCTGGCCTCGAACTCACAGCAAATCTCCTGCCTCAGCCTCCCACGTGCTGGGATTACAGGGGTGCGCCACCATGCCCAACCTAGGCTTCATAATTAAAAAAAAAAAACAAAACTAGACTCTTTATGACATAAAGTATATAAAGCATCTTGGTATAGTAGTAAAGGGCACAAAATTCAAACATTAATAGTTAAAAAATACTTCCTTCTTCATTCCCCTTTATTCTACATCTAGAACAAATTTCTATATCTCATTTGATTTTTACCATTCAAAAAGACAGATTTACTTTATTAAATGGTATTCACGATTGCAAATGGTTAGTGTATACTTAGTACACCTTTGGAATATTTCACAATTCTGTTATAATAATAACGTGGTCTCCCAGTTACAGTCCTCCGTGCCATTTCTTCTCCTGTACAAAGCCTGACATTCAGACAGAGCCCTTGCTTTGCAGTGACGAGCCTGCCACACATTAAGGGAGCTACTAATAAAAGTTAAATAAATGAATTTCTTCTGGAAAATGTTTTGTAACCTTTGTCTTTTATTACCCACTGGATTGTGACAGGAAGATTTGGGTACTTAATTTTTCTGCAGGCATGGAAATAAAAACAGTTCCCATAAATTATATTAATCACGAGCACACAATTTCCAGAGAATGCATTTTACTTGAAAATAATGAAACAGCCATAGCTGGTTAGGCTTCGATTTACTTGTTTCTATTGGTGATCTTTTCATTTAAATAGATTTGTGAGTCTCTTCCTTAGACACTGTATCTAGAAACAATCTTTCCATGGCTTTAAATGAATATTGATTTTTCTTTTAGTTTTAAAAGCTATCCAATTGAGTTTTAAAATGTATCATTGATTATTATGATAATTAAATAGTACACATAAAATGACACACTTTAACTAATCTGCTTGAGCAGCTAATGACAATTTTTTCTCATTTATTTCCATAAAATTCAGTTCCCTTCTTTAGTTGGTCTAATGGTATTTTGTCAGAGAAAAATACAATAGAAATAGTATAATTATCTCCATACACAATTGATGATAATATTCAGGTTCATTAAATGATTGTCTTAGAGATTAAGAAGAAAGGAAGAATGAAGACAGTTGTCTGGCTCTTAAAAATGGTTTATATTTCAGGAGTTGAAAATAATGTTCTTTGTCTTCCCACCACAATAGTTCTACATTTGAAAATAAAAAGAAAAAATTAACTAGTCCTTGAGGAATATGTCATAATTATTCAATTTTTAAGATGAAACAAAATGTTTAATTTTTCTTTAACTTTATACAATAACCTTTGTTATGAATATATTAAAATAATTGTGATTTTTTTATGACAATCAGATTTTTGTGCCTTCTCACATATTTAACTTCTGAAACTGGCTTAAACTATAAAGTAAGGATTATAGGGCCAGTGAGATGGCTCAGCGGCGTAAGCGCCTGCCTGGCAAGCGCGAGGGCCCGAGTTCGACTCCCGGAACCCACATACGAAAAAAAAGGGGCCGGTGATATCGCTCAGTGGCATGGGCGCCTGCTGGTGTGCGAGGTCCTGAGGTCGACCCCCCGGTACCCACAAAAAAAAAAATAAAAAAATAAAGTAAGGATTATAAAGGGCTTTTATTCCAAAATTACCTGAGATCATATCACCTCATGCTGAAATTGTAAATCCCTTTGATAAGATTTTGGGGTAATTTAAAGATATGACCTCTGTAACCTATCTGCCAGACAAAAGCATATCTATGCTGGTTAAGGGCACTGGCACAAGTTGTGTGACTTTTCATCCGAAGTACAAAAAAGCCTGGATTGGAGACGTGCATAGGTGTTGCTTCTGTCTAATGACTGGATCGTATTATACTACACCAGAAGCCGACCTAATTTTTAAAGGATTTTTGTCATCTTGAACTGGAAAGAATAGAAATTGTTAAAAGTGAAGAAGCTTGTGTACTGCGATTTCCCATGGGGATAAAGCAGACTGAAGGAACTACTCAAATTCAAATATGGGCCACTTTACACAGAATGGTGACTCAGAGGATTCAACCAAGATTACAGACAGCAGAGCCAAAAGCCTCAGGGAACCAAACTCAAGGAGCCACGCTGGGATCTAAGGAACACTTCCCCTCTCCCAGAACACAGGCAGTTAGCGTAACAGAGGCACAACAGGCATTTGATAAAAGTCAAAATACAATTACAATACAAAAATAAACGTTTACTAAATTAGAAATAAATGGGAAGTTTCAAGGCTTAACAAAGAATTTGCATATATATCTAGAGCAAATATAATATTAAAGTTAAAATAGAAGCTGTCTCTTAAAAATATGGCCTAGATTAATGATGACTACGAATACTACACCTACACTTTATTGGAGTCCTAGGTAGCAGAAGAAGAAACAAAAAAGATGTTGGGAGGATAGGATAAAAAAGGAAAAAAAAATTGGACATTTACATAGAAAATAATTTTATAATTTACATAAAAAAATCAAAAAAAGTCCACAAATCTAGCAAAGGAATAAATATAAAATGTCAATAATATTTAATGTCCACCAGAAATAAATGCTTAGAAAACAAAAGTCAAGAGAAGAAACCATTGCAGTAGTGCAAATGTAATTTACAAATAAACAAGAATAAATGTCTCAGAAAGTATACAAAATCTCTTTAGGTAAATTTAATAAGTTCCAGAACTATTACAAAACAACCAAAATAGCAGAGACATCAAAATTTCAAAAAGTAAAACTTATTGTAAAAAAATAACAATTTCCTCAAGAAGACCTATAGATTTAATGCAATTCTAATAAAATTGTTATTGTATTTAATGGAATATATTCAGGGTAGTTATAAAATTTATATGAATGAATAAAAGGCTAATAAACAAGCAGGGCTTATTTGAATGAGTATAGGATGGGTGGTAGTATGGGTGACTTTTTCTACAAAATACTTTGAATATTTAAAGTACTATGATACGAGGTCTGGGAAAGAATATGGTACCTACACAATAAATAAAGATGCTGAAACATCCAGACACTTATGGAACATTATTATATTACAAAGGCAGCATACCAAACTTCTACATATAGGTAGAATTGCTTAATAGATGGAGATTAAGAAACATAGTAATCCAAAATAATAAAAGTACTATTAGGTCCCTACCTCAAAGGATATAAAAATAAATTACAAAGGGATTAAAGACTGAAATGTCTTATTAGAAAATATAGGCAAAAATCTTTTAAAACTTGGAGTAAGAACAGTTTGTTAAACATTGACTGCACAAGAAAAGACTGATAAGTTGGACTACATTAAAAATAAGAATATTAGTTAATCAAAAACCTTGATCAAAATGTAAGAAGATTAGGGACAACTGACATAATTAATCTTGAATTAATAACTGAATTCAAATATACATTCTCTGACATTAAGAATTCATAAAAGTGATCTTACACATCAGTAAGAAACCAAAGGAAAAATTAAACAGAATGGTTGAAAGTTATAAATGGCAATTTCAAAAATAAGAACCATTTATGACAATAAATATATAAAAATATTCAAAATTGTTAGTGATTGTTAAAATGCAAATAAAAATCACTTGTTTGAAAAAATGCATACAAATTGGACAATATCAAATATTTAAATTGATGTATAGCCAAATGACGGTTTTACTTAAGGTAGTGAAAATTGGTGCATTCACTCTGAAAATTAGTTTGGTATTTTTTCCTAAACCTGAACATTCTATGCCTTATGGTGCAGAAATTTCACTCCTAAATATAAAATCAAGAAAAGCTACACCATATGTACCTCAAAAGATAAAAAGATATTTATAGCAGTACTGTTAACAAAAGCAAAAATTTAGAAATATCTCAAATTCCGGTAAAAATATTGGGATACATCTTACAATCGGCTATTATAAAATAGTAAAAATGAAAGTTCTCAGTAATCATACAAATGAATTTTAGATACATATTATCTGAGTAAAAAATTCCCTAAATACCCTTTAATTTAGCTTAAAATAAAATAAAATTATACTTCTTTAGAGGATACTTGTGTAAAATAAGAAATCATAAAAGGAATGACAAATATGGAATTCAGAAAATTGTTTAGCTTGAGGTAGATATGAAAATGGAAGATAAGGTAACTAAAACAGTATTTTTAAAAAGAGAGATGGAGAGACTAAATCACCTGTCATTTCCTCCTCTAAGAACATGCTCTAGAGTGGACAAGACAGGGAGATACAAAAGTGGTGATCCTTTGTACAAATCCACTCCCACTAACCTCCTCTCATGTGAGAACAGGAGAATCCAGCTAAAATGACTGAAATTTTAATGTATAAAAAATTTAAACTGCTTCTTTGTGATGTATCATCTTTTTGTTCAGTTTTTATTTTTTTATTAGTTACATGTTTGCAGTACATAAAAATTGCATTCTTTGTGGGGAGTTGGTACATTTGCATAACATACAGTATTTTAGTTTTTTTTTTATCCTCTTTTTCTCTCCTTCCTCCTCCATCTCTTGGTCCCCTTCCCTTTTGCAAAAGTTCTATCTCCCTATTTCCTATCATCGCTCTTTTATTTTGATCTTTATTTATATTTTGGGTTTCACATGTAAAAGAAAACATGAGATATTTAGGCTTGTGCCAAAACACTAAAAATAGAAATTCCATTTGACCCAGATATTCACCTTCTAGGTATCTTCCCAAAAGAGTTAAAACATATTACAGTGACACATGGATATCCACTTGTATAACACCATAATTCATAAAAGCTAAATTTTGGAAGCAGCCTATATGCCCATCAACAGATGAATGGATAAAGAAACTACAGTATTCATACACAATGGAGTACTAGTCTTCCATAAAGAAGGATAGACTTGAGTTATACTTAAGAAAGTGGACACACCTTGAGATCATAATGTTGAGTGATGTTAGCATCTTAACTGATACAGGTACCTTTTGTGGAACACACATGGAGAACAAGCCCAAGAGGAAATTTTTCCATAAGCCTTTTCTGTTTTCTTTGCCAAAAAGTATTAAATTAACTTAAAGTACAATTTTATTCATAATATGAAAAGAATTCTATGATTATTTTAGTACATGTTTGCAATACATGAAGAATACGTTCATTTTGAGGAGCTGCTACATATACACAGCCATCTTTAACCTCTTTCCTTCCCCTTTTCCTCCTCTCCCTCCCCCATCTCCAGATCCTCTTCATATTTGCAAAACGTCTATCTCCATCTTTCTCATTATCTCTCTATTTTGCTATTTATTTATTTATTTATTTATTTTTGTGGGTACCGGGGGTCGACCCCAGGACCTCGCACACCAGCAGGCGCCTGTGCTGCTGAGCGATATTGCCGGCCCTTTTTCCGTATGTGGGTTCCAGGAATCGAACTCAGGCCCTCGCGCTTGCCAGGCAGGCGCTTACGCCACTGAGCCATCTCACCGGCCCCTATTTTGCTTTTTAAATTATTTATACTTTGGATGTCTCATATAAAAGAAACCATGTGATAGTTAAGCTTCTGTGTCTGATTTATTTCACTAAGAATATGTTCTCGACATGCATCCATTTTCCTACACATGACTCAAATTTATTCTTCTTTATGGCTGAGTAATACATATATACATTATACTATATATTAGTTATAGATATTATATATTAGCTATATATATTAGTTATATAGATATTTTATATTGTATATATTATATATAAGCACACTTTTTATCCATTCATCTGTTCATAAACATATAGGCCATTTCCAAGATTTAGCTCTTCTGAGCTGTGCTGCTATAAACATGGGTACACATATATAACTGGTTTTACATATCTGACTCTTGTCTTACATGAGGTTTGTAACTATACCTTCTTCACCTTTGTCTCTAGCATGAAGTACTGTGCTTCCAGTGCATAGTATCTACTCAAGACTTTTTGTTGCCAAAGTTGATTAATGAATGAGGGGCAAATTTACATGATGCTTAAGAAAAAGGTTAGAAAGCCACCAAGACCTGGTGGAGTCCTCCTTCCTCTTTTATTAGCTATGTGAATTTGTAAAATTTCATTTCATTTGCTTACTAAAATGTAGATAATAGTAATAGCCACCTTGTGTGCCTGTTATGATGGTTAAATGAATGCATGCATGTAAGGTATTAACAATGTTCCGGGACATACGAAATGTCCAATAATCACAGTTATTGCTGTCATCATTCTTATTGAGACTGCTTACTCGGTTAGAACTTTTCATTACTTGATGATGCCCAATTAAGAAAATTTAATGTGCTTTTGCCAGTACCATGTTGATTTTATCACAGTAGCTTTGTACAATAATTTTGAGTCAGGGATTGTGATGCCTCATGCCTTGCCTTTATTGCCTTTGCTATTCTAGGTCTCTTCTGTTTCCAAATAAATTTTAGGAATATTTTCTCAAGTTTTGTGAGGTATGCTAATGGTATTTTGATCGGGATTGCATTAAGTCTGTGTAATAGTTTTGGGAGTTTGGCCATTTTCACAATGTTGGTTCTTCCTATCTGTGAACAAGGGATATCTTTCCATTTTCTGATATCCTCTTCAATCTCCTTTTTCAGAGTGCCGTACTTTTCAGCATAGAGACCTGAGGATCAGTGGAACAGAATAGAAGATACAGACGCAATTCCAAACACACTTAGCCACCTTATCTTTGATAAAGGGGTCATTTGGCCAAAGAAATATAGCCTCATTAATAAATGGTAATGGAAAACTGTCTTTCTACGTGCTGAAGACTAAAACTAGACCCATGTCTATCACCATGCAATAAAGTCAAAACAGATCAATGATCTAAATATTAAAACAGAAACCTAAATCTACTGGAAGAGAAATTAGGTAAAAATCTTGACAACGTAGGTGTAGGCAGAGACTTCATGAACAAAACCCAAACTGCACAGCAAGTACTTCAAAGAGTCAACAACTGGGATCTCATCTTATTAAAAAGTTTTTGCACATCAAAAGAAATCACCAACAGAGTGAAAAGACAACCCACAGAGTGGGAAAAAATTTTGGCCAAATGTCCCTCAGACAAAAGACTTCTATCTAGAACATATAAAGAATTGAAAAGAATTGGGCCCCCTAGATTCAAACACCCAATCCAAAAATGGGCATCTGAGATGAATACACACTTCTCAGATGAAGAAATACAAATAGCAAATAAAAATATATGAAAAAATGTTCAATATCATTGGTTATTAGAGAAATGCAAATTGAAACAACACTGAGATTCCATCTCACCCCAGAAAGAATGGCTATTATCAAGAAATCAACCAATAACAAATGCTGGAGGGGCTGTGGGGAAAAAGGAACCCTTCTCCACTGTTGGTGAGAGTGTAGACTGGTGCAGCCACTGTGGAAATCAGTATGGAGATTCCTCAAAAAACTAGGATTATAGATCTCATTCAACCCAGCTATTCCCCTCTGGGTATTTTTCCAGAAGAATTAAAAACATCATACCACAGCAACATATGTGCACCCATGTTTATAGCAGCACAATTTGTAATAGCTAAATCTTGGAAACAACCCAAATGCCCATCAACCGAGGAATGGATGAAAAAGATGTGGTATTTCTATACAATGGAGTACTACTCAGCTATAAAGAAGGATAAACTTGAGGCTTTTGTAGGTAGATGGATGCAACTAGAGACTATACTCATAAGTGAAATAAATCGAACTCGCATGTATATACATCGTATTTGCTCCCTAGTGTAAGAAACTGAAAGAATAAATAAGATCCAAAAAGTACAATAGATATTGTGAAAGGGAAAGAAACTGCTCAAAAGGAGAGAACAACTGGGATGGGGGAAAGGCAAAAAGAAGGAAGAGAAAAGAAAAATATATATACATATACACACTAGACAGCTAAGATAATTATACTACCAGTTTCATTTAGTTCATTGAAAAGAATGGTTTGTGCTTATATTGTTTGATCAATTTCTCATGCCTATATCTTGTAATCTGAGCAACTATTTTGAAGATAACAATATGCAATGTATCAACCACTGTTAATTTCCTATTATCTTGTTTCAAAATTCTGTATCATTGTTTTGATTGTTTTTTCTCTTTAAAATTAAAAAAATTTAATGTAATATCAAAAAATTCATAAATTTATGACATTCATGAGGCCATTAGGACTGAAAATTCCATTAAATCTTTTATCATGTACTGAAAGTTTTTCATCATGACAATAATCTTTCTGTCCCAGAAAAGTTCACATAAACAACATCTTTAATTTCTTTTCTGAGTAAGAAATGTTGAATGTAGAACGAATGTTCAGCTTATCTCCTGTCTTTCCTACCAAAAGGATTAGTCAAATTTTCTAATAAATATCACTGTGCTAAGTCTTTCCAAAATTCTGTCCTTATTGCAAAATTTTCCAATTGATTTTCAAAGGCTTCTGATTATCCATTGAAAAAAATATAACTACAGAACACTTAATAACAGTGGCAATTATTGAAATATGGAAATTGCTTTACTCTCATTCAATAGCAAGGAAAAACCAGTGTGTAACATTAGATGCTAGAAAGCAGAGCTCTAGGAAGCCTGACTTTCACTAGAAGGGTTGAATACAGGTTGTGGTGGTCAGTGAAGCCAGGAGCACCCCCACATATTAACACAGTGCATTTCTATAGACAACCTGTCAGGGAGGGCCAGTGTTAGATACTGAAGACTACAAAACTATTCACTGAACAGAGCTTTGATTTTTAATAGCCAGTAGTTTGTTTTTAATTTCAAAAGAAGGATACAAATTCAAGCCAGTGTAATTTAACCAAGCAGTAAAAGCAGTGAGAGATAGTCAGGGGTGATCATGGTCAGCATTTGGCAGGATAAACTTGATAAAAATGTAAAATATTATTATAATCCACATATTTTAAAATGTAGATAGGCTATATACATTATTTAGAGAGAAATAGAGAGTTGAAGTGTTCAGTTGATGAACTAACCAGATATGAGTGCCCAGGTACTCTGAACCCCCATAAACTCACTGACCATGTCTCTCCCTCTAAGATATTCCCTCATGTCCTTGTCCAAACAATGTTCACCCCTTTAGCAAAAATTTCACTTCCTGTTGTGATTGATTAGTTTTTCCTGTTTTGAACTTCATATAAGAGAATCCTATAACTTTAAGAATGTACAATATTTTGTACCTGATTTAGTTTGCTCAACATACCTTTTTGGAGATCTATCCTTATTGTTGCGTGCATTGGTAACTGGCTTCCTTGTATTTCACTAATATTTCATTGTGTGAAGCCTCCGTGAATTGTTTACTAACTCTCCTGTTAAGCAGCATTTGGACTGTTTATAGTTGGGTCCTGATATGAATACAGCTCCCAGAAACATGCTTGTGAAGGTCTCAGTGGAGACATATGTTTTCATTTCACTCGGGTAAATACTCAAGAGTGAAATTTCTGGGTCACAAATTAGATGTAGGCTTACATCTACTTTACAAGAAGTTGCAAAACCATTTTCCAAAGAGGTTGTTCCATTGCACAATCCCACTAGAAATGTAGGAGAGTTTCAGTTACTACACATTCTTATTCCTACTCTATTTCATTTTGCCCATCTTTTATTTGCTTTAGTCATTTTAGTAGGTTTGAAGTAATATCTGATTGTCCTTTTTAATTTTAATTTTCCTGAAAATTAACAGTAATGACCAGCTTTCAGTGTACTTGCTAACCTGTAAAATGACTTTAAGTTTCTTGTCCATTTGTATCACAGTATTTGCTGTTTTATTCTTTATATGTAGAGGCTCTGTTACATTCTGGACACATGTTCTTCATCAGATATATGTATTATCTTCTGCAAATGTCTTATTAAGGTATAACTGGCATATAATAAGATGCAAATATTCGCAGTATACAACTTGATAAGTTTGATGAATATATGCACCCATGAAACCTTGACAACAATTAACATAATGAACGTGTCACCAAAACATCCCTCATGATTTTTCACTTAAGCAGCTACCACTAGTCTGCTTTCAATCATTGTAGACTAGTTGGATATTTCTAAAAGTTTAAATACATTAGATAATAATTCAGTGTATAAAGTTTTATATACTGTTGTTCACTCCTTTCACTAAGGAGCAGAATTTCATTGTATGGATACACTGCAAAGTGTTTATCCATACACTAATGAATCCATACAATAATATAGGTTATTTACAGTTTTTGTGATTACAGTTAAAGCTTCCAAAGTCACTTATGGAAAAGTTTTGATACATACACTTTCTTCTAGGTGAATTCATCAGTGTAGAATAGCTATATCACACAGTAGATATGTTTAAAAGAAACTGCCGAACTGTTTTGCCAAAGTGCCTTTATCATTTTACATTGTCACCAGCAGTGAATGAAATTTCCAATTCCACCACATTACTAACACTCTCTATGATCATTCTTTTAAAATTTAGCTTTTTCATGAGGAGATGGATCTTTTACAAATGGGAAAGGGGCCAAAAGATGCAGGACGGGAGGAGAGTGGAGAGGGGAGGGGAGAAGGGGATGTAAAAAGAATTAAGATGTATCAACTACCCAGACTGAATGTAATGTATTCATTATGTACCACAAACACAGACTAATAAAAAATTTACCCTTTCCACTGAGTGTGTTGTGGAATTTCATTGTGGGTTTTTTTTTTAATGTGGGTGGGTACCCGTAACTGAACTCAGGACCTCACTCTTGCCAAGCAGGTGCTTGTGCCACTGAGCTATCTCACCAGCCCTTGTGGTTTTAATTAGTGTTTCCTATAATGAATGATTCTGAACATCTCTTCACTTGCTTGTTAAGTGTGCACATCTTCTCTGATGAACTCTGATCAACTCTGTTGCCCATCTTTTTTGGTGAATTATTTGATACCTTAATGTTGACTTTTGAGAGTTTTTAAAAGCAATTGATTACAAGTACTTCGTCAGATGATTTGGAAATATTTCCTAGTCTCTATATACATGTTTCTTCTCTAGTATATTCTTTAGAACAAATTTTTAAATTTTCTGAAAGCCAAATAATCACGTACACTTGTCCTTCTGTACCCTTGGGAGATTGGTTCCAGGACCTTCCGGTAGATACCAAAACATTCAGATGCTCATGTCCTTCCTATAAAGTGCTGTAGCATTTGCATGTAGTTGGATACATCTGCTTGTGTACTTTAAATCATCTCTTAGGTTACTTATATCTAATAAAATGCACTTTGGCCAGCTTTTCCGTTGCTGGGACAACATACCTGCACCACAAGTTAAAGAAAGAGTTTGATTGGCTCATCGTTTCAGAGATACAGTCTGTCCTCGGCTGGTTCCAAGGCAGAAACATCATGACAGACAACAAGTGGAAGGGTAAAGCACCAGTAAGAGATATCTCTCAAAAGATGTGGCACCGGTGGCCCAGCTCCTCCAACTGGGTCCCACCTTCTGACAGCCTATTCAGCTATGAACATCAGCTATGAACATCAGCTATGAACAGCAGTGGGTGAGTCCACTCCTGAGTGTAGCATCCCCTTGATCCCAGAGTCTCTCAATCCAGTCAAGCTGAGAATTAAGATTACTTGGCTCAAAAGGCTATATAAAAAGTACTCTATATTGTTTAAGGAATAATGACAAGAAATAAGTTTATACATATTCAGTTCAGATGCAATTTTTAAAAACATTCTTGTCTATAGTTGGTTGATTCTGTATAGGTGTATATATTTCTTTTAAGGACCATGATTTTGATTATCTATCCGACAAATTTTTGACCCAAAGTTACAAGTATTTCCCCTTTTACAGTGCCTTCCAAAATTTTGTAATTTTTCATTGAGGACTAATGTCTATTTTTAATTTTTGTTTTTCAGTCAGGGTCTTTTTACCAAGTTCAGGCTGGCCTTGAACTTACTATATAGCCCAGGGTGACCTGGAACTTCTGGCAATCCTGCTGCCTCAGCCTCTCAAATGCTGGGATTACAGGTGTGCACCACCAAGCCAGGGTAGTTTTGTAAATAGTTCAAAGTATAGATTCAAATTCATGGTTTTGCATATGGGTTTCTAAATGCTCCAGGGCTATTTGTTGAAAAGACTACTTCTTCAGTTGAATCACTCTTTCCAACTTTGTCAAAAATTAGTGGTATATAGGTCTATTTCTGAATATGTAGTCTGCTTGTTTGACCTGTTTTATACCAAAACAGCTGTCTTGATAACTGCATTGTTATCATAAATATTAAAAGCAAGTGGGATTAGTCTTCCAAGTTTGAGAGCTCTTTTTTGAAGCCATTTATTTATTTATTTATTTATTTATTCATTCTACCTTTTTGCAGTATACAATGTTTACATTCTTATGTGGAGTTGGTACATGTACATGGCATCTCTTAATTCCTTTTTTCATTGCTTTTCTCTCCCCTCCATCCTCCTTCCCTCCCAGTCTTGGTGCCCTCTCCACTTGAGAAATATCTATCTCTCAACTTCCTATTATCTATCTTTAATTTTTCTCTTTATTTATATCGGGTTTTCAATGTAAGAGAAATCACGTGATATTTAAACTTGTGAATCTGATTTATTTCACTTAATATTATGGTATCAAGGTACATCCATTTTCTTACAAATGGCTCAGGTTTATCTTTCTTTATGGAAGAATAGTACTTCATTGTATGTAAACACATTTCCTTTATGCATTCATCGGTTTATGAACATAAAGGCTACTTCTAAGATTTAACTATTATGTACTGCTATAAACATGGACGTGCATGTATCATTGTAATTTGATATCTTTAACTCTCTTAGGAAGATATCTGGAAGGGGACTAACTGGGTCAGATGCAATTTCCACTTTTAGTGTTTTGAGGACTCTCCATAATGATAATCACAGTATTTATACTGGTTTGTATTCCTACCAACAATGTAGAATGTGTTTTCAATACTGTATTTTCTTTTCATTTCCACATGAATTATACAATCAAATTATTATGTGCTAAAAAAAGCTTCTGAATTTTTTTGTCAGGGTTGAATTGAATCTACATATCAATTAAAGGATAATTGACATCTTAGAATAATGAATCATCTGGCCAATGAAAACAGCATATCTCTATATTTATTTAGATTTGGTTTTATTTCTCTAAGCAATATTTTGGTGTTGCAGTGAACAGATCATGCACATATTTTGAAATAGTTTGCCTAAACACTTTAACATTTTTGATCTATGGTAAATGGTATTTCGTACTTCAACTTCCAATTCTTCTTAGTATGTAAAAATATAGTTGATTTTTGTGTTTAGAACTTTTATCCTGCAGCCTCCCTAAAATTACATATTAGTTCTTACAGTCATTATGTAGATTCCATGGAATAGTCTCTATAGGCAATTTTCATTTGTGAACAAAGGCAATTTTAATTCCTTTTTTCCAATCCGGATTTACTTAATCCCTTCTTTGTGCCTTGTTGCACTGGGTAAGATTTCCAACATAAAGTTGAACAGACATGGTGAGAATGGATCTCCTTGCCTTCTTCTTGGTCTTCATGGAACATTCCAGAGTCTTTTACCACTAAGTACCATGTTACCTGTACATGTTTTGTTTTGTAAATGAGGAAGTACTACTCTGGTAATATTTCATACTTCGTGTTTTTTCTAACAGAAATGTGTATTGAGTTCTAGCAAATGTAGTCTTCATCTTGTCAGATGATTCTGTGGTTCTCCCTTCTTTGTTACTGTGATGAATTACACTGACAATTTAGAGTGTTACATTGATTTTGCATTCTTGAAAGAAGTTACACTTGTAAAGGATTCAATTTTTATGTGAATTGTATTCATTCACATTCATAAAATTTAATTTAATTTATTAAATTTGTTGAAAGTTTTTAAAAGAATTTTCATTAAGTCCATGAAGGGTTTTAGTTTTGAGTTTTCTTTGATTTTAACGGCTTCATCTGATATTAGAATCAGGAGGATAGCTATGTGGTTTGTCAGGGTAACTGTTTCATAAAATGAGATGGACATCTTTCTTCAGTTTTCTGGAGGAATTTTGTTGAACTGATATTACCACTTCCTGAAATGTTGGGTAGAACTCCCTAGAAAAGCTATCTGGACTAAGAAAGGTGTGTGTATGTGTGTAAATATTTATAAACATGAGTTAATTTTTTGTAGGTAAGCTATCAGTATCAATTTTGGTGGGATGAGCTTCATCTACTTCTTCTTGAAGGAATTTGTCCATTTCATTTAAGCTGCTATTAGCATAAAGTTGTTCATAGCATTCCCTATTATATATTAAATATCTTTAGGTACTATGACACCATCTCTCTTGTTCTTGATATTTTTAAATGCTTGTCTTCTTTGATCAGACTGGCTAAAAATTTACCAATTTTACTGATAGCTTAAGAAAACAAGCACTTTTTTCTCTATCCTTTTCATTCTGATATTGAATATTTACTTTTCTGAGTTTACATTTTATTTACTTTGCTTTTGGTTCTATTTTCTTAAAGTGGAAGCTTGGTTTATTGATTAGATATTTTTATTTTATTTAAAGTAGGTATTCAGAGTTATGAATTATCCTCTAGGTACCACTCATACAGTGTTCCAAAATTTATACTCTTTTCATTTCCATTTGTTTCCAAATATATTCTCAAGGAAGTAGGATGCTAGGATAGCTGAGTAAATAACTAAAAAATTCTCACCTCAAAAAGCATCAAGAAAACTGGACTAAATTAAAAGATTTAAAGGACACAATTATAAAAATTATAATTTAGGGCTGGTGAGATGGCTCAGCAGAGTAAGCGCCTACCTGGCAAGCACGAGGTCCTGAGTTCGACTCCCCGAACCCACATACGAAAAAGGGGCTGGTGATATTGCTCAGTGGCACGGGTGCCTGCTGACACACGAGGTCCTGAGGTTGAACCCCAGTACTCACAAAAAAAATTATAATTTATAATTATATAAAAACATCAGGACTGTAAAAACTGGCCAAGGACTTCAATAACTTTGGAAGTGTTAATTTAGGAAAAACTACACTTGTGGAAATTTAGCCTGAAAATGTTCTTTTCACCCCAAGCTTTTAGTATGGTAGTTTTATCAGGTCCAAAGGAACAACTAGCAGGTTTATTATCAGAGAAGGATAGATGAATTTAGAGTAAAGCATGGAAAAACCCATGCTCAGAAGGGCTGTCAAAAACAATATCAATTGTCTTAGTCACAGAATAGCACACTACCTGAAGAGAAGAGGTTTATTTTGGCTCACAGTTTCAGTCCATGGTTGGCTGGTTCCAAGGCAGAAACAGGATGACAGAGAGGCTTGATGGAGGAAAAGGTGCTCAAACCATGGCAGCCAGGAAGCAGGGAGAGAAGAAGGAGCTGGGGAAAAGGATATATCAACCTCCAAACAGGCCTCGCCTCCCAACAGCACATTCAGTGCCCCGGTGATTGTTACCTTTCACACATATGAAAATTTGGGGGGACATTTTAGACCTAAATCATAGTATTAATATATTAGACAACCATCAGGGAAGGCCAAGATCCCAGCTAATGTGGAATTATCATATTGGTAGCCCAACCAGCAGAGTGGAGGGTCAGAAGAAATTTACCAGGAAAGTCTGGAATATGAGGCAGATACATGGCCCGTAATGAGCTCTCACACATCCCAATGGTGTTGTAAAGCATCAACACATGCATATGCTCAGAAGACTCTGAAGAAATCCTCAGCTATCCACTCATCCTGGAATAAGTATAGGTCATTGTGTATAGAGGAAGCAAAACTGAGGAAAATCTTGTAAACTGCCCAGACTTTGAATAAATTCTCCAACCCACACACGTTTACCAGCAAAGAGTGGAAGTCTTACTTATCCAAGATGTTTAAACACAGCTTTTAATTGATCATTGTTATTAATATGTTCCGACCAGTGGTCAATCCTTAGGAAATGATGCTTATAAACAAAGACACGAAAATATGAGTAAATCACCAGCGGCTGCACAGAATCACTCCAGACAAGTTAGAAAAATAAAGTATAGGCCAACAACCACCCCTGAGAAGGGAGCAAACTCAAGAATCTCCATAATACATTATGTAATATATTCTGTTTTCAACACAGGTAATAAAATATGAATATACAGAAAACATCATTCATTCACAGGAAAGTAAGGAGTCTAGAGTAACTATCTCTGAGAGGTCCTAAATATTAGGACACAAAGGTTTAATGGCAGTTAAACCTTTCTGACAACTAAAGGAAGTCATGCTTACAGAACTCAATTGAAACATGAAGATAAATACTCATCAAATAAGGGATATCAAGAAAAGAATAAAATTTATTTGTGGAAAAACCAAAACAAAATTCTGAAATTTTAAAGTATATAAACTGAAATAAAAATTTAGCATTGAGATATAAAAATGATTTGAACTAGAAGAAGAAAGAATATGTTACTGTCAGGCAAGAATTGTAAAGATGGTCCAATTTGAAGAATAAAAAGAAAGAAAGAAGAAATAAAATGAATAGCACCTCAAAAAAAACCATGGTAAACCATCATATGTACAAATATATGTGAAATGGGAAATCTCGAAAGAGATTAACAGACAAAAGCAAAAAATAAAATCCGTAGAAAAAAGCCAAAAACTTTCTAAATTTTATCTAAAAGACATTAATTTACACATACAAGAAACTCGATGGACTCCAAGTAAGATAAACACAAGGATAACACCACCAAAACACATCATAATCAAACTGCTGAAAGGCAGAAAATTTTAAAAGCAGTGACTAAAAGACAATTCACCTCATGGAGAGAAAGCATGCAATTAATGACAGATATGTCAATAAAACATGAGATCATAAGGCATTGGAATAAGTTCAAAGTGCTACAAAAAGGAATCTGACTACTAAAGCTTTTCTACCCAGAAAAACTGTCTTTCAAAAATAATGATATTCCATGATAAACAAAACTTTGAAAATTCATTGCTAAACTAGGCATCCTAGCACAGGCCTTTAACTCCAGAACCCTAAGGGGCTGAGGCTCTCAATTTCTAGCCCAACTTGGGCAACTCAGTGACTTAGTGAGACCCTGACTCAAAGTAAAAAATAAAAAAGGCTAGGGGTGTAGCTCAGTCCAAAAGCCAAGGGGAGGGTGGGGTTCAATGCTGCCCAGTGGAAAAAAGAAAAAGAAAGGGGGGGGAAGGAAGGAAAGAAGGAAGGAAGGAAGGAAAAGGGAAAGGGAAAAGAAAAGATGAGACAAGACGCGATGAGACAAGAAAAAGAAATGAAAAGAAAAGGATCTTGTTACTACAGGTGATAGAGTCAGAGCCAGGGTTTGAACTTTTGTAGTTTGACCCCATGGTTCATGTTCTTGGTCCCTTTTACATATTGCTTGTCACCGAGTTTTCAAGGCCTAAAGGTTTCCCCTTGAGAAGAAGTGAGCCATCTGATTGTTACATCTTCAAGAGTAGCATTGGAACATAAAAGTCTAATCTTTCAATATTTCTAAAAGAAGCTATAAATATCTTATTTCCAAGCTTATCTTATGCTTTCTAAAGATCTGTCCAAATCACTTTGGATAATAGTTAAATTAAATAATTCAAATAATTCAAAAAATTAAATCAGCCACTTTACATTACAGAGTAATGATCATTGAACTCCCTAGAATTCATCTAACAGGGTGACATGTATCTTTCAATTTGAAGTCAGCTGGATCACCTATCTTCTGATATTTTAATAAAATTTTGAGTACATTTCCCAATTTGAGGGAAGTAATGTTCTTCTCAAGACAACCATGAATTCCAAGATTATATTCTTAAGATTATTTTCTTGCACTAATGCCTTACTGCTATTGATTTGTTATTTCTCATATCTCACATTATATGGTGGATTTCTTCTCTTCCTTCTCCTGCTTCTCATGTTCTGTTTTTTCTCTATTTTTAGAGTCTATCTCCTTCAGTCTTAGTCTCCTCTTATTTGAGAACAGTTAGGTTATCATTGTGCTTTTCGCTTTCCTTTTCAAGTATCTTCTCATGCCTGCTTGCTCACGTAGGTACGCTTTCAAATGAAAGCAAATATTCCCAAGAGACAAACAATGCCATTTTCTGGGTGTCAGAAGCAGCAAGTTTTACAATTTTAACATACTGTACTGCATTTCCCACCCTACCTATTTGTCATGCGTTACTTTCATGTGACTTCCTAGCTTTCATAATAAAACACACTCTTGAGAAACCACGTCTGTGTGGCCCAGCTGTGCACCAAGGGTCAGAACATCAGGTGCATGAGCAGTTAGCTCTGCTGCTTCTGCTGAGTTTTCTCACTTGTAACCAAGCAATAGCAACGGTTGAAAGCAAGTTTGCTGTGGGGTTCAAATTTAAAATAATTCATGGACTATGCACTTTAAAAAGTAAAATATGGGCCGGTGAGATGGCTCAGCGGCGTAAGCGCCTGCCTTGCAAGCGCGAGGGCCCGAGTTCGACTCCCGGAACCCACATACGAAAAAGGGGCCGGTGATATCGCTCAGTGGCACGGGTGCCTGTTGGCGCGCGAGGTCCTGAGGTCGTCCCCCTGGTACCCACAAAAAAAAAAAAAAAAGTAAAATATTATGCAGGTATTAAGTATTATTATCTATCTCATCCTTTTTTATTCAAAAATATTCAATGAGTTCATGAAATGCTGCGGTAATTCTGTTGATCTTACAAGTACTGGTGATATAAAGGAAGAATCTCTACTTTCCAGGATTTTATAGTTCTCATATGTTTAAGAGAAGTTTTTATTTTGGGTTTTTAACAAAACATAAAATTGCTATTTTTCTTCCCTTTGGAGTAAAATAATAGAATATAGGAATTAATTCTCTCTGTGGGATTCCACCTAGTCAATAAATCTTACTGATGCTGGATAAAGTTTGCTGTAACAAAACAGCATGTTTAACACGCCAATAAGAACACGGATAGGGGCCGGTGAGATGGCTCAGTGGCGTAAGTGCCTGCCGGGCAAGCGCGAGGGCCAGAGTTCGACTCCCGGAACCCACATACGAAAAAGGGGCCGGTGATATCGCTCAGCGGCACGGGCGCCTCCTGGCGTGCGAGGTCCTGAGGTCAACCCCCCTGTACCCACAAAAAAAAAAAAAAAAGAACACGGATAGGGCTCAGTAGACAATAGCACACTGTGTAACTGTACCAGCCCTAGCAAAAGAGGAAATGGGAAGGAAGTAAATTACGTGTATGTTTTCGTCTCACATTTTTTTTTAAATGAAAAATTTCATTTACTAATGACCATAGAAGTGCAGATTGCAAAGCACTAAGGTAGTAGAAGTGACAAATATGAATTACCTCATAACGAATCAGAACTACGATCTTCATGACTTACATGCTCCTTAGATGCCAGTCCTACATTTATATTTGATTAGATTTTCAAAATTACAGCTTATGCTAACATCCCAAATGATCTCAGAAAATCTTCATTTCAGTGTACAATAAAAAAAGGACAGTTTCTGAATGAGAAGCCTGACAATATGATCCTGTTCAATCTATAGGAATAATGCTGTTATCTCTCATGTAAATCAGTTGACAGATTCTTCATTAGCAGCCAGGAAGCCAGTACTTAAAGCTCTTTATTTTTCAGACCCTTGAAGATTACAACAGCCTTTCTAAGATGCCTGTGAAGATATTTCAGTCTCTACTGAAATAATAATTAACTATGAGGAAAATTATAACATTTGGACTGTTGTTAAAGAGAGAAAATTTAATTTATCATGCTTTTGCTTGAGGAAAAAAATGACTCCAGAAGAAAATTAAAACGAAGAAACTCCATTGCCTTTGAAAACTGGAGACAGTCACAGTTACACTTTTAAAACACAATTTGTGAATCACTTTTGCCAAAAGGAATGAAAGGTGATGCTGGAGAGGGGAGAACACATGCAGATAGGAATCAGTGTGAAGAATTCTCCACAAGGTGAGAGTACGATTTACACATCCGCAAGCCAGTGTTATTCCTTGTAATAGTAATGGTAATATCAAAACGCAAAGAAAAACCACAGTTCGTGCTATACTCAACAGCAGACAGAAAAGTCAGATTTTAAATTCAGACATGCATATACACACACAGCTTTGCAGTGATCAGGATGTCAATCTAATTAGATGGCGAATACATGAAAAATGACAATTAACTCTGTAGCTAAAATTGGTGAAATCAGAACTAAATATTTAAGTACTCCACAAACACCCTGTGATATACAAACTTTCCCAAAAAGCCAGGAAGATTTCTTTTTATGTCATGGAAAATCATATTGCCGTGATAGAGAGTAAAACATACTAATTTTTATAAACTCAAAAATTTGACCCCATGGAATTGATCCCTCATCGTTCACAAAAACAACTCGCTTTATATATCCACTCTAGAATCAGATACAGTCCTGGTAAAACACCACAGCCAAGTGATCTGTTGATCTGCGCATCCTAATTCTGAAATCACTATCCGAGGGTTGAATCTGTGCTACTTATCTACTGCTTTATCTAGAGCATTCGATGTTCTGTTCACAAGTTCAATTTTTCACTGCTTTGAAACATTCATTGGTTTCCTGAGATGAAGGGCCCCTCTATGACTACAGATAATTCCCTGGAGGAAAGAAAATCTCTAAACAATATAATTTTGACTGTGTAATATGAAAATTAATCACTTTTATTTTCCAGTTAATTCTTCATTTCATCTATTGATGATCTTATTTTCCTTAGGAGCAATATTTCCTAATCAAGATCATTATATCTGATTTTCTACTTGTACATCTCCCTCCATGCTTCTCTCTGGATCCTGTATTAGTTTCCTATGACTGTTGTAAGGAGTTAGCAGGTAGTAGGTGGCATGAAGCGATGAAAATGTATTCTTTCTCACCTCTGGATGTCAGATGTCTGAAATCAGTTTCATTGAGCTGAAATCAAGGTATCAGGAGGGTGATGTTCTTTCTACGAGTTCTATGGGGGAATTCATTCCTTGTTCCTTCCAGTTTTTAGTAGCTTCCAGTGATTCTTGGTTTGTAACCACTTAATTTCAACCTTTGTCTCTTTTAGTATAGCATTCTCTGCATCTGTATCAATCTCCCTCTGCCTCCCTATAAATTTTCATGTGGATTTCGGTCCCATTCATATAATCCAGAATAATTTTCCCATTTCAGTATCCTTAACTAAACAACATCTTCAAAGACTCTTTTTTCCAAATAAGTTAGTAGTCACAGGTTCCAGTGGTTCAGCCCTGATTTCTTTGAGACGCCATTTAGTCTACTACAGACTTCACAGTGCTAAATATTTGTTCACTCTCAAACATCAAGCATAAAACTAGTATTTCTCTGTTTTAAATCTCATGTGCTTTATTAATTAACATTCTCAAAATTCAACGCAGCAGAGTTTTTTATATAATCACAAATGAACTTACTGCTTTAAAAAATTAGTCTATGTTTAAACTAAATATCTATTCTCCTTAGGATGGTCGTACTTGACTCTTTTACTTTGTTATTATGTGCCCTAAGTCTTCACTTAGACTCTTGACTTATAAATGTCTTGGTCATGCTTCCCATCTAAAATAAGTACTATGATAAAACACACTATATGTATCATGTATTCTTCATTAGTCTTCTTCGCCTTCCTTTTTCAATTCTGTCAAGATTCTATACTGCCACTTCTTCTAGTTATATTTTAACTGTTTTTGAGGATTTTTTCCAATAGATCATGTATTGACTTCCTATTTAAAGATTTAAGAAGTTAGCTTTCCAAGGTTTAATAGATTATGAGCCTAAATTTTAGCTTTTGAAATACATTCTTTTGTCTCTTTTTAATAAGGAATTAAATTGACTGTTAGTCATTTCTACACTTTGTCATTTGATAATCCTTCAGTTCACTCTCTCATTGCTCTGAGTTAGAGATCAGCTCTTTATTCACATTAAATAATGTTCTAGTCTCTTGCCAGATGTTCTGGTATCTTGCTAATCAACACATTGTTATTGGATTGACAAAGTCACTATTACATGGGCATTTATTAGGAATGAAAATTTTCAGATCTATTACATTAGAATTACTGAATAAGAGCCTGATTTTAGCAAGATCTCTGGGGGATTTGTATTTACACAAAAGTCAGAAAAGTGGTATCCTTACCAAATCAATTCTAATATCATTCTTAACTGAAGTATCTACAAGTTTAATAATTTTTATCTACTTTTGTAGTAATTTCACTCAGTTTTTTTCCCCATCTCAATCCAATTGACGTTTATCAATTACACCAAGCTCAAACGTCATTTCTCTTACTTTGAGAAAGAAAAAAAATGAGGTGAAGAGACTAGTCATTTCTTTCAGAAGTTGGGAGAAAAATGATTTTGAATTATACAACTTTTATATTAAATGAGTAAATTAATATAAAAGCTCTAGTATCTAGAGTTATAATAAAGTATGCAAATATATTAAATTAACTATTTATTGTGAAATGATGAACATGGTGTAGGAAATATCAGTTTTCTAAACATATTTTCTCATTGTTTCCTCATCTTGTTAAATGACTATCAATTTATCTTCTGGAATTCTCAGCTCCAAAGCAATTTCTAAAATAAATTCTTTTATATCATACATTAATCAAACATGAAATTGTTTGATACATGGATACAATTTCCAGTTACATTAAATATTGCCAGGGATTTTTCTATAGACGATGCCTCCAAAGACTTAATTCATTACTTAATAGTCTTTTGCCTAAACCATTGACTATGAATCTGTTGTTAGTTGAGTATGACAGAGGACCCTATTACCAAAGAAGTAAGCAAGACCAAATGAAATGCTTTTGTAACGTTGGAAAGAAAGCACAACTGGTTTTATAATTTGTCTTTATTTTTCCTGTACTGTCAATATCAACTTTCCCAGAGGGAATTAAGAGATAGGAAATATAGGAGATTTTCAAGACTTCATTAAAAAATCAGTCTAATTTTTTCTCCATTTATACATTTTAAGAGCATTTTAAATTTGAGTTGGTAAGTCTTAATCAAAACAAAGAATTGAATATTTTGTCAGCCTTGATTGTAACTCATAAATACAGGCTAGCCTTTAATAACAATATGTTTGAATTTTTAAAAAATTGAAATTAGACTGAAAAGTTGTTCTTTTATATCTGTATTTATTTTAAAACCACTTTACCCCTTAAGTTTTGTGTGATTATCTAGTGCCAAATCTTATAAAAGTCTATTTAACACAATTTATACTTTATATAAATAATTTCTAACATTTGTGTGCATGTTATGGGCCAAATACTGCTCATTATATTTCACCAGAACTTTACAAGTTGTACATAATATCAGTAACTTCCTTTTACAAATAACGTAACTAGGATAGAAAGATTACATTACTTGACAATAAGTAATTAAGTAGGCATTTGACTCAGGCAGTATCATATATGCTAAGTATTTAAAATAAGTTCGAAAGAAGCAGAACAGTGTAATAAATAAAAGACATTTCCTTAAATCTTTGAAGCAGTAAGTGTTTGTTGAGGGTCTGGGTGTGTTAGAAAATGACTCCAACACTCTGACAGGCATTGGCATCTCTGCCTCGGCTTTAACTTCCTGTTTGTGTAGAGCTTCAAATAAAAAATGAGAGCTCAAGGCATTGCCGGGTATTTCCTGGGCATGTATACTGTCCTGCATATGCATATGGTCTTCTACATTCCCTAAAATAGGCCGGGGCTTTCCAAAGGCCCCTGTGGACTTCTCATTCCCCTATTTTTCCTTTCAAGTTTTCTGGTTAAGCCTCCTGATAACTGCCTCAGGCAGTTGTGTGCTAAAGAGCGATCATGAATTTTTTGACAAATACTTTAATGATAGGGATGTTTGCACAATGTGAGCTCCCAGTCAGGTCCAATAAAGACATAAAGAAAAGCCCTGAGATTCAAACACCTCAACCAGCTTCCAAGAGGGCTCCTGTCAATTTCTAAATCAGTTCTGTCCTCAACAGCAGTGGCTAGACTAATGGTTTTCCTAACTACCGTCAGAGCGAAGCTACTGAATTTCAAGGCTATCTTAGAGCGGGAAAGGAAGGATGGGAATAAGGCAAAGGAAAATGACACAAAACTTGGTGCTCTTGTCAAGGTTTATCCAATTTAAAAAATAAATAATCTTGGATAATCATTATCCCTTAGTAAATTACCAGAGTCTAAAAAAGACGATTCTGTATTTTTGACAGGGTTTTCATTGGAAAGTGGATTTTGGAGAACTGTATAATTCTGAAAGTTATTCTCCCTTTAATTTATTAATCCATCCTCAAGTTGATTGAGCTTTAGATAGTCACCAAGTTTTTAGCAAATTGCCCTGCTGGTTAATCTTGTTATGTATTTGTGGCATGCTCCTGTTGGCTAGATAAAATCATGAGTCGATTTTTTTGTGTGTGTATTTACTGCTGAAAAAATACTAAAATTACCATCTAAATATGTCTCTTCGTCCTTGAATGTCAAGCTCTGGTCCTTGTATCAAATTTATTTGATACCAATAAACTAGATCAAGGATCAACAAACTGTGTCCAATGGAGAAATATGGCTCAATGTTTACTTATTTATATTTTTAAAATATATCTTACTAGAAGCTTTGTTTTTTAAATTTATTTTTAACTGATACTAAAAATATAAAGGTTGTACATATTAGTGGGATACTACGTAATGTTCTAGACCTTCATACATTGCACAAGATTTGAGTCAGGTTAAATATACTAGGTCTTTAAGCATTTCCTTATGTGAAAGCTTTTAAAATCATTTGCTGGCCGGTGAGATGGTTCAGCGGCATAAGCGCCTGCCTGGCAAGCGCGAGGTCCTGAGGTCAACCCCCGGTACATACAAAAAAAAATTTTGCTATAGCTTTTTAAAAATTATAGTATTCTTTTCATATAAGAGTTTTTGGAATATAGAGATTCCAGTTTGTTTATGGGTTGTCTATGATTGCTCTTGTGCTCCAAAGCAACAGAAACTATAACAGACATGTCTAAAATATTTAACTTCTGGCCTTTACCAGAAAAGATTTGGTGACCCTTGAATTAAATTATATCAACAAATAGTCTCATAGAAATATATGGTTGGAATTAGGGCTTCCATTACGTGTTTGCATAGAGGAGCATGGTCAGGGGAGGCCAGCACACACTCTTCACTGGTAGTCCAGTGAAGGCAGTGCTGCCACAGTAGACCCTCGCTTCTGACGACTCATAAACTTGGTTGTTGTGCGCCACAGTGCTTTTAGAGGACATTCACACTATTAACTTCCTAAGAGTCTGATTATTACAATAGAGTGTGAGTAAATTAATTTATAATAAGAAATATTGGTAAAGTAAGTTCTCCTTTTTCTTAGGAAGAAACATATTCAAGAAGACTAATATTATTTCAGGAAGTATTTAAAACCTTGAAACCAGCTGGCACAGGACTGTAATCCCAGCGCTTTGCAAGGCTGAAGCAGGAGGATCACATGTTTGAGCCCAGCCCGGGAAAACTGAGTGACTTAGTGAGATCCTGTTTCAAAAAATTTCAACAAGGGCTGTGGATGTAGCTCAGTGTGAAGGCCTGGGTTTCAATCATCAGAACTGTAAATATAAATAATAAATAAAAATGAAACCTTGAAACCAGTAGAGAAGGTGAAAAAATTAGCAAGATTGCCTATAAATTAAACAATTTTTCAATCTTTATTTGGGTAGTTATCAATCTAAAGAATGACCAAGAAAAAAGAGAAAAATAAAGAAACTAAAAGTCTAAAAGATATACCAATAAATTGAATGAAACAGTATGTTAAAATAAAAATATGACCATAATTAGATACTTCTTTTCCAGGAAATTAAATGTTGAATACTAAGAAAGTTATTTATAGTATATGAGCATAGCAAAGAAGAAAATTATAGTTCTCTTAATAGATGTCAAAAAAGTGTATGGCATCAATCAACTGAAAAAGAACTCTTGGTAAACTTATGAAAAAATAATTTCCTCCAAAGAATATCTACTATACACATCATTTTTATTCATTAATATGCTTAAAATTATACTATTTCATATCAAGAGCAAATTAAAGTTTTTCAATATATTGAAAATTATTTTGCTATTCAATCAAGGCAATTATTCAACACTGGTATACTTGGAAAATGCAGTAGAACCAATTGAAAATATGTGTTTATATAATAATGCTTATGTGTTATTTACTAGTACTAAATGAGAAAAGAATTTAAAAGTTTATAATTTATAATAGGAACTAAACATAAAATTCTCATGAATAAACATAAAACTATTTGAGAGACTTCCTATGTCTACTTTCACCTACACTCAAGAATTTTTGCTTGGAAGTTTGTACTTTTTTCAATTTTCATTTTTATTAGTACTTGATTGCAGTGTATAATGATTACATATTGTGGGCAATTGGCACATGTACATAGCATGTCTTAATTCTGTTTGTCACACCCGTTCCCTCCCTTCCTTTCGCCCTCCCTCCATCTCTTGATCCCCATCCCTTCTGTAAAAGATCTATCTCCCTGTTTCCTATTGTCTACCTTTTGCTCTTTAATTTATTTATATTTCGAGTTTCTCATGTAAGAGAAATCATGTGTGTCTGATTCATTGCATTTAACATTATGGGTTTAAAGCGCATTCATTTTCCCACTCAAGACTCAAGTGTATCCTTCTTTATGGTAGAGTAGAATTTGAAAGAGGCCTATATGTCTATCAACAGATGAAGGGTTAAAGAAAATGTGGTATTTATACACAATGGAGGTTTGTATTGATCAGAATCATGCATGGCCCCAAACTATGATTAGAAAGATGGTGTTGGCTCCTACCCACCACAGCAGACCTCTCCAGGCCTGAGCTGGATCTGTGAGGGTCCAGTGTTCTCTTCTCTTAGGAGACTCTCAAAATTTTATACTTTCTATTTAAATAGTTCACTTCCCGAAGTGTAGCAACCTTTCTCTATCATTTGTTATTTATCATTTGTTATCGATATCTATCATTTATTATCAACCTCATTCCAGCATTTTTTCTCTTTATAAAACTCATCAATGTTCTCTCTCCCTCTCTTTCTCTGTGTTTCTATGTCTCTGTCTGTCTCTGTCTCTCTGTCTCTCTCTGTCTCTCTCTCTCTGTCTCTCTGTCTCTCTGCATCTGTCTGTCTGTTTGTCTCTCTTTCTTTCTCTGTACTGGGTTTTGACAAGTCTTGCTTCTGTCTTGTGTAATAATGTGCCTGATATTTGAATATTTCCTCTGTTTTCTGCTTCTCCTATGAAGTTACTGCTTTCGCGAAGCTCTGTTAGGTAAAGGCTGTGTAGTCTCGCACACCCTACCTACTTCTCTTCCTCCCACATAGTGCCACTTTAAAGTGAAAATTAAAAAAGAACCAAACACCTTGCTTCCTTAAGCTCATATCGTTCAATTAAAAACTTAATTTGCCTCTTCATTGCTTTTTCTTGTTGAACTCCAAATCACCTTTGTAATTCATTTAGAACACTGAAACCAGGCCTGTTAGATCTTAGAGGACAAGTCCTAGGTGAGAAGTGAATAGTAATAAGGACTGATGAGGAAATTTAATTCTCCCACCCCTTCAAACTCCAACAGAGGCCTGGCCTTGCAGTATATAAATGGAGGTGAAGCCTTTTCTCAATATAAAATAAAGAGCTTATTTTAAAGATGAAAGCTCTTAGAGTAAAATGGATTAAACTAATATATAAAATGGATTTGTTGGATGAAATGATCTCCAGAGAACCCCTCAGACCTGAAATTCTGTGATGGAATGACTCTTCAGAGTAAATCAAATTCAGGCTTCTTTTTAAAGGAGAGAATCTTCACTGAGGCCAGGTCAGGGTTCAGATGCTCTGTTGGCTGTGATGGCGTGTGTTTGGCTTGTATTTGGATTGTGCATGGCAAAATTCCACTATTACATTCTTCTGCCGAAGCAAAGTATTTTTTTTAATTTTATGTAAATGCTTCCAGGTACCTTAAAAATTCTAAATCATTCTAGTTGTTCCATTAGGGCACTTTGAATACTACTTTCCATTCTTATTAGTTCAAGACCGTTTATAAACAATAGCAAATGAATGAGGATTCTATTATACCATTTTAGACATAGAAAACTGAAACATAAAGCAGCTAAAATAAGCTGTATATTTACCTGAGATCTTTTCATAGAAAAAAACTGTAAAGAGAAAAAGAGAATATGGTCTTTCTTTATTTCTTTTCTTTTTTTTTTTTTTTGTGGGTACCGGGGGGTCGACCTCAGGACCTCGCACGCCAGCAGGCGCCCGTGCCGCTGAGCGATATCACCAGCCCTTTTTTCGTATGTGGGTTCCGGGAGTCGAACTCGGGCCCTCGCACTTGCCAGGCAGGCGCTTACGCCGCTGAGCCATCTCACAGGCCCTTTATTTCTTTATTTTTTGTACTGGGAATCGAACCCAAGGCCTCGTACTTGCCAGGAAGGCACTGTGCCACTGAGCTACATCCCTGGCTCGAATATGGTCTTTCCAACTCCAAAAATCAGATCCAAATCCTAAAACCATTCTGTCTTTATGGAGTACTTTTAATTTATTCTCTGACATTTGCCATTCTCTGTGACTATCAGTCTTGTTCATGATGGAATTGGTCACCCAAAAAAATGGGGCGTTATTGTGTCATATTTTCCTATACTGTTAGTGATTCCATTCTTCTAGTACTTAATGGGCATGGAATCTCTCCTTCTCTTTATTTTAATTTATTTTTCTATATTGGGAAATAAATATACTCATATACACATATAAAACCATAAATATCAGAGATGCATTTATATATGTATTTATATACACTGCTATAAGCAATTATATGTGTGTTCTAATTATTTTTCATAATTTCTAAACATATTCTAACTCCTGTAAATATATATGTATATATCATACATGTGTATGTTTATATGCCTATAAATATAAATAAGTGGTTTATCATAAAATAAATATACATAATCACCAGATAAAGAAATAGAACATGAATGGGACCTCTAAGTCTCTCACAAATAGTCCCTCCTCCCTGGTTACCACTCCCTGCTCTGTCCTCCCCAGATCTGTAGATTTTTTCCCATGGTCCCAGGGAAACACTAACTCTTGCATTTGCAAAATAGATGGTCTTCTAGAGATTGTATAGCACATACTTCGCTACATAATGACTCGGTGCTGTACAATCACTCAGGCCCAGCGAATTTTATTCTCCTTGGAAATGATGTGCAAGATAATAGGAAAAATAGGTTTTGTTATTCAGCTTATTGACTGAAAATTAAAGCATCAATGAAGTGACAGAAGAACTGATGTCACTCTGACCTGAAGTGACCTGTCACTCAGGCTGCAAATCAGTGTTTGTTCTCTCTGGCAGCCACTTATCTCGCCACTACTTTGACCCAGAGCATCCTGGCAATCTTTGTTTTCCCCTTGTTCCAGGGCAAGGAGAGGAAAGTTTTTACCTCGAGGTACTTGGTCTGCTGCAGTTACTCCCAGAAGAAAAGCGGGTAGGCTTGCTGCCCAGAGTTCAATTTCATCTCAAATTTTTACAGAAAATATATGTTGAAGCGAAAAGAAGCAGGACAAAAAGAAATTAGATAATGAAATGATACAGTGATGAAAAAATATCCTTCCCATTATTTGGACAGATGGCACTACTAGAATAGAGACCAGAATCCCAAACACCAGTAACTGCAGAATTTTTTCACAGAGTTGCAGAAAAGTAACACTTAAAACTTTATTCTAAATAAAGTTGGGCGATGTCTTTGAGTCAAGGTACGTAGTGTTAGAATACACTGGACAGCATACAGATGTGTGCTCATCATAAAGAAAGGCCTTGAAGAAATGAGTAAGTGAAACATAAGTCATATTTATGTGACTACTTATCAAAACTAGTTCAACATATCACAATAAATCAGATTTCCTTAGAATTATGCTATAAAATAGGAAATTCTGTCTTATGTGATATTTATTTATTTTCTTCAATCTCAGATTTGAACTGTATACCTGAGAACATAACTGTCCATTATAAGAATCTGCTTATTGTAGCATGTATATCACTTTTATTATCAATAGCATCAATTAAAATTATATAGGCTGTTGATTTTTAAAAATCCTTCTAAATTCTCTATATTTCAGACATTAAAATCTCTTTACCATAATTGCCCTAAAAGAATTTGTCAAGTAATGTTTCTTCATGAAATGGATACAACTGTACACTTTTCAATATGTTCTAGAACTACTTTCCTTGATTCACAGACATTATGCAGCTTTATTTAGAATTAGTTCCATAATTAATATGGAAGCAGACAAAGCCCAGAAAAGCCAAAATAATTCTAAGCAAAAAGAGCGGTGCTGGAGGTATCAAAATACACAACTTCAAATCATACTACAAAGTCATAGTAAACAAAAAAAAATTAAAAACCTTGGTACAGGCATAAAAACAGATGTACACCAGTTGAATGGAACAGAAATAACCCCAAGTACCTGCAACCATCTGATTTTTGGCAAAGGGCCCCAAAACATATGCTGCAGAAAAAAATAGCCTCTTTTAAAAATGGTGCTGGGAAAACTGAATATCCATATTGGAAGATTGAAACTAGATCCCTATCTCTTACTCTTTACTAAAATCAAATTAAAATGGATCAAAAGTCTAGATATAAGACCAGAAATTTTGAACTCCTGAAAGAAAACATAAGGGAAACACTTGAAGCCATAGGCACAGGCAAACACTTCATTAATAGAACACCAAGAGCTCAGGAAATGATGACATAAATCAACAAAGAAATTACATTAAATTAAAAAGCAAAGGAAATAGCAAAGTGAAGAGAGCCTACAGAATGGGAAACAAATTTTTCTACCTATTTTTTCTGATAGAGGATTAAGCTCAAGAATATATAAAGAATTTGAAATGAACACCAGAAAAAATCAAATAACCCAGGGCCGGTGAGATGGCTCAGCGGCTTAAGCGCCTGCCTGGCAAGCGCGAGGGCCCGAGTTCGACTCCCGGAACCCACATACGAAAAAGGGGCCGGTGATATCGCTCAGCGGCACGGGCGCCTGCTGGCGCACGAGGTCCTGAGGTCGACCCCCCGGTACCCACAAAAAAAAAAAAAAAAATCAAATAACCCAGTCAATAGATGGGAAAATGAATTGAATAAATACTTCTGAAAAGAAGAAGTACAAATGAGCACTAAGAACTGCACTTGGAAAAAATGTGGAACACCTTCAGCCACTAGGGCAATGTAAACCAAATACATTCAGGTCCTATCATGCTGGTCAGAACAGTTATAATCAAGAATATATTTTTTAAAAATGAACGCTGGCAAGGATGTGGGGAAAAAGGAATTCTCCTACACTGCTAGTAAGAATGTAAATTAGCGCAACCATTATGGAAATCAGTAGGGATATTCCTCAAAGAACTAAAACTAGCAATTCCATTTGATCCAGCAATATCGCTGCTTGCTATATTTTGGAAAGAATGAAAGACAGTTTACTATAGTTAGGGATGCATACCCTGATTTGTAGTAGTGCAATTCATAACGGCTAAGCTGTGGGGGAAAAAACCTAGATGCCCATCAACAGATAAAAAAATACAGAAAATGTGGTATGTATATGCAGTGGAGTATTATTTAGTCATAAAGAAAAATGAAATCATGTCAGTTGCAGGAAAATGCATGGAACTGGAGATCATTATGCTAAGGGAAATAAGCTGAACTCCGAAAATTAAATGTCACATGTTTCTCTTAGAAGAGAGATCTGAAATAAAAAAATAAAATAAAGGAACAATGACAAGAAACTAGAAAGCAGACTCTTAGAGGTAGGGAAAGGAGGGAGAAGTAGGGTAATGGGGAGAGGAGGGTAATGGGTTTGAAAATAATCAAATGTGTTATGTGCAGGTACCAGTACATAAAAATGAAACTCAGTGTTTTGTATTACTGATATTCACTAATAAAAAGAAGATATTTGTTTGATAGTTAATGACTTTTACCCAGGCTACCACTGGTTAGTAAATAAGGATTTCTTAATAAAATAATATTTTTTTCATGAAGCACTTTAAATTCAGGGATAATTTTTGGCCAGACTGATATAAGCCTGCCTGGGAAAAATGAACTCCATGTTCCATTTCTCTTTTTTTTTTTTTTTTATAAAAAATAAGAACAATGGTACAAAATTTCAAAACAAGATTGCAGGAGAGTAACAATTGTTAGTACATTGTGTATTGTTATCTTCAAAGTAGTTGCTCATATTACAATAGATAGGCATGAAAAATTGATCAAACAATATAGGCACAAACCTTTCTTTTCAATGAATAAATAGCAATTAGTAATAAACTATCTTAAATATTATATATATATTTATTTATTTATTTTTCCTTTTCCCTTCCTTCTTTTCTCCTTTCCCCCATCCCAGTTTCTCTTTCCTTTTGAACAATTTCTTCCCATTTCACAATATCTATTGTACATTTTGGCTCTTATTTACTCTTTGAGCTTCTTATACCAGGGAGACAATATGATGTTTACACATGGAAGTCTGATTTATTTCACTTAAGAGTATGGTCTCAAGTTGCAACCATTTCCCTATAAATGTCTCAAGTTTATGCTTCTTTATAGCAGAGTAGCACTCCATTGTATAAAAATACCACATTTTTTTTCCATTCCTCAGTTGATTAGCATTTGGGTTGTTTCCAAGATTTAGCTATTATTACAAATTGTGCTGCTATAAACATGGGTGCACATATATTGCTGTGGTATGATTTTAATTCTTCTGGGAAAATACCCAGAAGGGGAATAGTTGGGTCAAATGGGATCTCTAATCCTAGTTTTTTGAGGAATTTCCACACTGATTTCCATAGTGGTTGCACCAGTCTACATTCCCACCAAAAATGGAGAAGTGTTCTTTTTTCCCCACAGCCCTGCTAGCATTTGTTATTGGTGATTTCTTGATGACAGCCATTCTTTCTGGGGTGAGATGGAATCTCAGTGTGGTTTTAATTTGCATTTCTTGAATGACCCGTGATGTTAAACATTTTCTCATATATTTTTATTTGCTATTTGTATTTCTTCATCTGAGAAGTGTGTATTCATCTCAGATGCCCATTTCTGGATTGGGTCTTTGAATTTGTGGGGTCTGATATTTTTCAATTCTTTATATGTTCTAGATAGAAGTCCTTTGTCTGAGGGACAGTTGGTTAAAATTTTTCCCACTCTGTTGGTTGTCTTTTCACTCTGTTGGTGATTTCTTTTGATGTGCAAATGTTTATAATAAGATGAAATGACAGTTGTTGATTCTTTGAAGTTTGTGCAGTTTGAGTTTTATTCACGAAGTCTCTGCCTACCTCTATGTCTTCAAGATTTCTACCTACTTTCTCTTCCCATAGATTCAGTGTTTCTGTTTTAATATTTAGATCTTTGATCCATTCTGACTTGAGTTTAGTGCATGGTGATAGACATGGGTCTAGTTTTAGTCTTTGGTACATAGAGAGCCAGTTTTCAAATTCCATTTCTTTAGAAATTATCCAGAGCTTTAGAAATTACCAAGTCAAGACCCGTGTAGAATACTTAGATGGTTAATCTTGGTTGTCAACTTGAGTAGATTGTGAGACATCTAGAAAATTGGTAAAGTACATTCCTGGGTGCATCTGTGAGGGCATCTGCAAAGTTAATTAGCATGTGGCTCAGTGATGTGAGTAGGGGAGACCTGTCCTGAGTGTGTATGACACCATCCAGCAGGCTGGGCCCAGAAAAAACAAAAAGCAGAAGTAGGCAGCTCAAGCTAGACTCATCTTGGGTGGGTGCTGTGTTTTCTTATTCTTTTTGCTTTGTTTTGTTTTTGTTTCTGCCAACATCTGTGGACCTCAGATCCCATATTCTTAACCCTTTGAATGTATACAGTATTTCAATGCACAGTGTTCCAGGGAGTTTCCAGATTCCACCCCTGGACTGATTGCCCTCTCATCCTGAGGCTTCCACCTGCCTGGACTGAGAAGCTACTGGCTTTCCTGGCTTTTATAAGTTACATAGATATTGTGGAGTTATTCAGCTTCTGATTATGTAAGTTGATCCCTCTTACAATTATAGATACATTCTAATAGCTCTGTTATTCTGGAGAACTCTGACCAATTCGAATGTTATGTCTGTCTTGCTTTCAAAGAATTTCTTGAGCTTTGGAACTTCATATGGACTAGGAGAGCTCTGAATTGTCATAAAGATGATGAGCCTATGTTCCTAGAGGGGCCATTGATAATGGGTGGGTGTTGTGTGGCACCAGGAAGAATAGTAAACCAGTGATGTCAGCCTCACCCCAACTTCCCATAAATATCTTTTCTAATGTTCTCTTATAATGCATTGATTGACTTAAGAGGGAAAAAGTCAGAAAATGTTTGATTCTAAAGAAGACATTTTCACCTGCTGTAATTCAACTCCTTCCCTAACATTTGCTGTTTTGTAAAATGGAAAGCACGGAGTAAATAGATGCAAAGTAAATTGTATTGTAAAGCTTGTTATTTTATTTATTTCATGTGTTTATAAGATTTTCTTATTTAGTTGTCTGTTGTGCCTTTATCCACTAATATTTGTATACACAAACATATCTGATCTTCCAATGTAGCCATTGTAAAGATAAAGTATGAAATAAAAATAAGGATTCCAGGCTTAACCCAAGGGACAATTCATATGAGGTAAAAGATTTTTTTTATAAATGTCATCTTTTCAGTCATTTTAGTGTATCAGTGCAACGTGGAGCACTTATGAAAGTTATTTACACAATGAAGGCCATTCACCAATTTGGTAAGTTAAGCTACCTGCCACATCCCACACAGCTTTCAAAGTTCCTGGGGAGAAGGACGGCAGGAGGATGGAGAAATAAAGAAAAGAGACAGGGCCGGTGAGATGGCTCAGCAGCGTAAGCGCCTGCCTTGCAAGCACGAGGGCCCAAGTTCAACTCCCGGAACCCACATACGAAGAAGGGGCCGGTGATATCACTCAGCGGCACGGGCGCCTGCTGGTGCGCGAGGTCCTGAGGTCTACCCCCCCCCCGGTACCCACCAAAAAAAAAAAAAAAAAGAAGAGACAAAAGCTGAGGTCAGGTGGAGCCCTCTCTCCTGATGGGAGGAAAGGAACTGCTCAACCAAGGCAGTGCATTTATTTATACATTTAGCAAGTTGGCGTCACATGACACCCCTTTTCCTAGCAGCCCATCCCTTGGATTGCCTTGGGACTAAATGTTCTCTGGGCTGAAACATCTTGTTTACGTAGCCCACCTCTGCGAGCTGCTCTTTGTTGCTTCTTTGTTGCCCTTTGTCCTCTGGCTGGGCTAGCCAGTCTCCTTGGGGAGGTGAAGCCGGAGCCCACATGTGATCAATTTCCAGCTTCAGCAGCTCCCCACAGCTACCAACTTCTATTGTGCATCACTTGTGGCAAATTCAAATGCAGCAGTGGCTCCAGAAAAATTAAAAAGACTTTTGTACACTGCTGACAAGAAAAGTTGAAAGTTATTTTAAATGTTTTTGCAATCAAGAAGTGGGGCAAAGCTTTCATATTTTTAAGTAATATTTAATAAAAGGTTGAGGGCACATTATATTTAGCAGAAACACAATTTATTGTTTAGAAAAAGAAAATTCACAATGTTATTGAAAAACTAAAACAACAACATAACAAATAAGAGTGACTGAATACTCACATGACATATAAAAAAATAGAAAAGGCTCCTTTTAAGAGTATAATAAGCTGATGTACTGATGACATGATACCAACATACTTCTATGTGATAAAGAAATAAATTACAACTTCTCTATCCAGTTATAGTTAGTCAATATATTTTACTAATATATGTTATGCTGAAACAATGGTGAGATACATAAATGATAGCAAAATTAAAGAAAAATTATTCTGCTACACAGAGCTGCCCATGGTAAGCAAAAGCCATGAGCTATTTAATGTTTAGACTTCTACCCAGAATTCAGGTGTGCCTTGCAAGGAAAGAGTGTCATCTGTTCTTATTTTCTTCATCGGTATTTAGTTTAACAATAGTTTTGCCTCCCTTGTCAAAAGAGAAATGCCTTTGTTTTCACAAGACATCTGCCTTCACAAAGAGGTAGTGGTGTTAAAATCTTTTGGAATGGCATCAAAGAAATTGTGGATGATGCCACAAAAACAGCCAGTGTTATTAAACAAACACCAATGCATCTAAGTAGGTTTGTAGAAACCATGAAAAAACAGAGGCAAAAAGCAAATAAATCTTCTGCCACATTCCAAGTTTCGGGGGCTTAGAAGAGTAATGTTTAACAGGGTGTTCAAGTTCAAGAGTGAATTGAAGATGAGCAAATCTATCAGGCAGAAAATCAGTAAGGACATAGGTGAACACACCAACACTATCAATCAACAGGATAAAATGGACATCTGTGAAGTACTTCATCAACAACAGAATACACATTCTTCTCAAACTCACATAAAATATTCCCAAAGATAGAACACATTCTGGGCCACAAAATGCACCTGAACAAATTCAAAAGAATAGAAATTATGCTCTAAGACCACAATGAAATAAAGTTAATAATAGCAATATGAAAGAAAAGTATAAAATATACAGAGAATGAGCATTCTAAGAAGCAAGAAAGTACGACCCGGGCTGGTGAGATGGCTCAGCGGCGTAAGCGCCTACCTGGCAAGCGCAAGGGCCCGAGTTCGACTCCCGGAACCCACATACGAAAAAAGGGCCGGTGATATCGCTCAGAGGCACGGGCGCCTGCTGGCGCTTGAGGTCCTGAGGTCAACCCCAGTACCCACACACACAAAAAAAATGCAGAGAATAAAAAAGCATACAGGCCAAAGAGAAACGTCCAAAGAATTTTAGAAAGATTTTTAACTAAGTAAAAGTGAAAACACAACTTATAAAAATTATTGGAAACAAAAAGGAGTGCTTAGAAGGAAATACATGGTACTGTGTGTGTATATATATATGTATATATATATATATATAAAATAATATCTAAAGTCAATCACCTAAGCCTTTACCTCATCAAGATAAAAATGGAAGACCAAATTATATCAAAAATAAGTAGAAAATACAATAAAATTAGATCATAAATCAAAGAAATTAAAAACAGGGAATCATTAGAGAAAAAGCAATGAAACCAAAAGCCAAATCTTTGAAAAGATAAACCTGAGACCAAAAAAAGATGGCGGATGAGTAAGAAGCAGGCAGCGAAACTCTCTCTAAAAGTTACCGTTGGAACACGGGAATATAGCGACCGGGAAAGCGAAGGAGGGGGGGGAGATGCCTCCCCGGAACCCAGAAAAGTTCTGAAGCGCAATCTGGGACCCCCGGCACCAGTGAAGGGTGATTTCCAACAAAGAAGAAGGAGCAGACCACGCGCGTGCACCTTCTACCATCCCAGGAATCGCAGCGCGACAGAAGCTCAATTCTACGGACACACGGTGACAGCTGGCGCCCAGGGAGCCCCCACGGAGGATCCTGAGACAGCAGCGAGGCGGGGGAGTGGCAGAGAACTGCGCTGGCCGGCGGTGAGTGTCTCTCAGCCACAGCTGCCCCGCGCCAGAGAGCGACCGGCTGGGTGCCATTGTGGGGGGTGTGGCGAAACTCAGAGCGGCACGAAAGAAAAACAGTGCTGGGCACTCGTGCTCCGGACAGGGCAGCGCGGGGCCTCTCAGGCCCACGAAAGTGTGCTGAGGTCAGCAGGCGAACGAGACTGGTCTCTCAGCCACACCTGTCCCACGCCAGAGAGCGACTGGCCCGGCGCCATTGTGGGGGGCGTGGTGAAAGTCAGAGCGGCCAGAAACCAGTGCAGGGAACCCACGCTCCGGACAGCGCGCTGCGCCTCTCAGGCCCAGGGATAGTGAAAGGGCACTGAGAGCGGCAGGAGAGCTAGACTGGTCTCTGCCTGAAAGTACGGGCCTCTGCTCACCGCCCTGCCAGAGGGCCGCTCCTGGCTTACTGGGACCGACCTGCACGGAACAGGACCCTGTCACCACACGGTGCCTGCCTACAGCATAGTCAACACCTGGAACTGATTCTTTTTATTTATTTTTTTTTTCTCACTCATTTGTTTTTTCTTCTGGCGAAGGTTTTTTTGTTTGTTTGTTTGTTTGTTTGTTTTGGTGGGGTTTTATATTTGTTTTGTCTGTTTTATTGTTTTTATCTTCGTTTTTGTTTCTGTATGTGTATTGGCTCTTCATTATTCTCTCTGGTTTTTTATGAGTGTAAACAGTGCCTCTAACTTCTTTGTGATTGTGGTTGTGATCTGTTCTTCCTTTTATCCCTTCCTTCTCTTTTTACCACCAGTCCTCTGCACCAGTGTCCCAATTTTAGTGGGATCCCTCTTGGTCCTCTAACCTTACATCTAATTCCTTCCTATTCTTCCAACACTCTATTTCCTCCTTAACTCATTTTAAATTTAAACTCCTCAGGGAAAAATTGACATACATAGGACTTGTATACTGCATATAATTTTTCTGGTGTGTTTTAGATTTTGTTATATAACCACAACTCTATACAGCTAAAAGTGGTAAATAACTGGTTAGCTCAGTCTGTCATTTTCTAGGCTTTGTTTGATGCTTTAGTTAACATTATAGCCAAATGTGAAATAATTGTTCTAAACATCTTTCCTTCCTGATATTTCGTGATTGAGATTGACTAAGGAACACAGAAAATACAGTGGCACAGTACCAAAGAATCAAGGACTGGGCCAAACAGGTAGCAACTTCGCATACCCAACGAATTGAAGAGGTAGGATCTGGCAGAAAGCTCAAAACCCAAAAGCAAGCTCCACTTGGAAGATACTGCAGAGAAGTAGTCATCTTCTAAAGATCTTAAACACTAGCAATAAAGTAACCTACCATAGGTAATTTGCAAATATCACTCCAGGAATTAAAGAAAGAAAAAATGAGATGACACTTAAACAAGATGCAACCCCACACATCCAATTCACCAAAGGCAAACCTAGGGGGCAACGAGGTGGGACAATCCAAAAGCCACCCACCTGGCCTATCTGAAGTGGTAACAACAAAGCAACTGAATGAGGCTCTGGAAAAAATTAAAACAGAAATAATCTCACAGATAACTGCAGAGATAATGTCCACATTGAAGACCATGCTTAAGGACACTATAGCTGATACAGACAAAAAAATAGATGAGCTTAAGAAAACTATAGAAACCATGAATGCTCAGCATAGGAAAGAAATGGAATCCATAAGGCAGATTCAAGCAGATATCCAAGAGAACAAAAATTCCATTGAAAGTATTTGTAGCAGATTAAGCCAATGCGAGGACAGGATCTCAGATATAGAAGACAGGCTTGCAATTAGTGATCATGAAAAGGAAGAATTCTTAAAAACAGCAAGGGACCATGAAAAATCAATTCAGCAGCTGCTAGATGACTCAAAGATAAACAACTTAAGAATAATTGGAATAAATGAAAAAGCAGGAGATAGCATCAATGACATTAAAACCTTGTTCAAAGACATAATCAGGGAGAACTTTCCTGGAAGAGAAAAGGAATTTGATGCCCCTATAAAGTGAAGCTTTTAGAACACCAACTAGACATGATCAAAAAAACTTCAGCCAGACATATTATAGTCAAGATCCCAGAAATTCAACAGAAGGGCAGAATCTTAAAAGCTGTTAGGGAGAAGAGACAAATCACCTATAAAGGAAAACCCATCAGAATCACAGCTGACTTTTCAGCACAAACCCTCAATTCAAGAAGAGCTTGGAATGATGTATTTCAAGCTCTAAAGGAAAATAACTTTCAACCCAGATTGATGTACCCTGCAAAACTATCTTTCAAAATTGATGGAGAAATAAAATACTTTCATGACAAAGAACATCTGAGAAAATTTATGACCACCAAACCAGCACTCCAAAATGTTCTGAAGGACATTCTAGAAAGAGATAGGAACCCCAACAGAAGGAATCCACCAGGCAGGGCAAATAATTAAATAGCAGGAAAGGGGAAAAACAAAGAGTGGGAACCAACAACAGGAAGATATCATGACAAGTATAAGTCAATACATATCAGTTTTAACCATCAATGTTAACAGTCTCAATTCACCAAATAAAAGGCACAGACTGGCGAATGGATCAAGAAGCAAGACCCAACAATATGCTGTATACAAGAAACACATTTAATTCAGAAAGAAATTCATAGACTGAAAGTCAAAGGATGGAAAACAATACTCCATGCCACAGGAACCCAGAAAAAAGCAGGGGTAGCTATTCTTTTTGCAGACAAAGTGAACTTCAAGCCAAGAAGGATTCAGAGAGATAAAGACGGTCATTACATCCTTGTAAAGGGAACAATTTAAGAGGAAGAGATAACGATCATAAATATATATGCGTCAAATACCAATGCACCCAGCTATATAAAACAAGTACTAAAGGACATGAAAAATCAAATAAGCACTAATACAATTATATTGGGAGATCTCAATACTCCACTGTCACAAAAAGACAGATCAACTGGACAGGAAATCAATAATGAAATAGTAGAACTGAACCAAACTTTTGAACAAATGGACTTAGTAGATGTCTACAGAGTATTCCATCCCACAACATCAGAATACACATTTTTCTCAGCTGCACATGGGATGTTCTCCAAAATAGACCACATACTAGCTCATAAAACCTGCTTAAGTAAATGCAAAGGAATTGAAATTATTCCATGCATATTATCAGACCATAGTGCAATGAAATTGGAAATCAATGGCAAAAGATCTCACAAAAACTCCCTAAACACATGGAAATTAAACAGCACTCTCCTGAACAACCAATGGGTCACAGATGAAATTAAAGAAGAAATTAGACACTTTCTACAACTGAATGATAATGACAGTACAACATACCGGAACTTATGGGATACAACGAAAGCAGTCCTAAGAGGGAAATTTATAGCATTAAATACTTATATCAGGAAAATAGAGCAAGCGCAAATAAACAACTTAAGGGTGAACCTCGAGCTTCTAGAAAAAGAAGAGCAGGTTAAGCCAAAAGCCCGTACAAGGGAGGAAATTATAAAGATCAGAGCAGAAATTAACGTATTGGAGACTAAAAAAACAATACAAAGAATCAATGAAGCAAAAAGTTGGTTCTTTGAAAGAATAAATAAGATTGACAAACCCTTATCCAACCTTATTAAAAAAAGAAAAGAAAAGACTCAAATCCATGCAATTGAAAATGAAAAGGGTGATATCACGACGGACCCTGCAGAAATCCAGATCATCTATACCTATTTTGAAAATTTATATTCTACTAAGATGGAAAATGCAGAAGAAATGGACAGATTCCTAGATTCATATGAATTACCAAAGCTGAATCAAGAAGATTTAAAAATCCTAAATAAACCAATATCAACCAATGAAATTGAAGATGTAATTAAAAACCTCCCAACAAAGAAAAGCCCAGGCCCTGATGGATTCACTGCCGAATTCTACAAGAAATTTAGAGAAGACCTAACGCCCCTACTTCTCAAACTTTTCAATGAAATTGAAAGGGAAGCAATACTCCCAAATTCATTCCTGGAAGCAAGCATTACCCTGATACCAAAACCAGAGAAGGACCCAACTAAGAAAGAGAACTACAGGCCAATCTCCCTAATGAACATAGATGCAAAAATCCTTAATAAGATACTGGCAAACAGAATCCAACAAATCATCAAGAAGATTATACACCATGACCAAGTTGGATTCATCCCAGGGATGCAGGGATGGTTCAACATACGTAAATCAATAAATGTAATACACCATATTAACAGAACCAAAGACAAAAATCACATGATCATCTCAATAGATGCAGAAAAAGCTTTTGACAAAGTCCAGCACCTTTTCATGATAAAAACCCTACAGAAAATTGGAATAGAGGGTCTTTATCTCAATCTGGTAAAAGCTATCTATGACAAACCAACAGCCAATATTATACTAAATGGACAAAAACTGAAAGCCTTCCCTCTAAAATCAGGAACAAGACAAGGATGTCCACTGTCCCCACTCTTATTCAACATAGTTCTGGAAACTTTAGCCAGAGCAATTAGACAAGAGAAAGAAATAAAAGGAATAATGATTGGAAAGGAAGAAGTTAAATTATCATTATTTGCAGATGACATGATACTCTACACAGAAGACCCCAAAAACTCCACTAAAAAACTGCTAGATTTGATAAGCAAATTCAGTAGTGTAGCTGGATACAAAGTCAATACTCAAAAGTCAATAGCCTTCCTGTACACAAATAATAAACTTACTGAAAGAGAAATTAGGGAAACAATACCTTTCACAATAACATCCAAAAAAATGAAATACCTAGGAATCAACCTCACGAAGGATGTAAAAGACCTCTATACTGAAAACTACAGTACTCTGAAAAAGGAGATTGAAGAGGATATCAGAAAATGGAAAGATATCCCTTGCTCCTGGATAGGAAGAGCCAATATAGTGAAAATGGCCATACTTCCAAAATTGTTATACAGATTTAATGCAATTCCAATCAAAATTCCAACAGCATATCTCACAGAATTAGAGAAAACAATCCTAAAATTCATTTGGAATCAGAAGAGACCTAGAATAGCAAAGGCAATTCTGGGCAACAAAGGCAAGGCAGGGGGCATCACAATCCCTGATTTGAAATTATACTATAAAGCTACTGTGATAAAAACAGTGTGGTATTGGCAAAAAAACAGACCTGAAGATCAATGGAACAGATTAGAAGATCCTGAAACAACCCCAGACATACTAAGCCACCTTATCTTTGACAAAGGTGCCAAACACATTCGCTGGAAGAAAGATAGCCTCTTTAATAAATGGTGCTGGAAAAACTGGCTCTGCACATGCCGAAGATTAAAACTAGACCCATATCTTTCACCATGCACTAAACTAAATTCAAAATGGATCAGAGATCTAAATATTAAAACAGAAACATTAAATCTGCTGGAAGGTAGGATAGGTAAAACCCTTGGAGACATTGGTGTAGGCAAAGTCTTTATGAATAAAAACTCAACCACACGGGAACTATCCCAAAGAATCAATAACTGGGATCTCATCTTATTAAAAAGCTTTTGCACAGCAAGAGAAACCACCAACAGAGTGAGGAGACAACCCACAATGTGGGAAAAAATGTTTGCCAGCTGTTCCTCAGACAAAGGATTACTATCGAGAACGTATAAAGAACTCAGAAAAATCAGACCTCCCAAATTTAAAGACCCACTCCAAAAATGGGCATCTGAGATGAATACACATTTCTCAGATGAAGAAATACTAATGGCAAATAAATATACAAAAAAATGTGCAACATCACTAGTCATTCGAGAGATGCAAATTAAAACAACACTGAGATACCATCTCACCCCAGAAAGAATGGCTACTATAAAGAAATCAACTAATAACAAATGCTGGAGGGGCTGTGGGGACAAAGGAACCCTTCTTCACTGTTGGTGGGAGTGTCGACTGGTACAGCCACTGTGGAAGTCAGTGTGGAGATTCCTCAAAAAACTAGGGTTGGAGGTCCCATTTGACCCAGCTATTCCCCTTCTGGGCATCTTCCCAGAAGAATTAAAAACATCGTACCACAGCGATATATGTGCACCCATGTTTATAGCAGCACAATTTGTAATAGCCAGATCTTGGAAACAACCCAAATGCCCATCAACTGAGGAATGGATAAGAAAGATGTGGTATTTTTGTACAATGGAGTACTATTCAGCCATAAAGAAGGATAAACTGGAGACTTTTATAGGTAAATGGATGCAACTTGAGAAAATACTCATAAGTGAAATAAACCAGAAGCACATGTGTAAGCATCGTATTGTCTTTCTAGTATGAGAAACTGAAAGAGTAAATAAGATCCAAAATGTACAATAGACATGGTGAATCAAAAAGAAACTGGTCAAAAGGGAAGAGAGACTGGAATAGGGAAAAGAAAGAAGGGAAAGGGAAAAAAATTGTATATATATATAAGATGGTTAAGATAGATACACTACCAATTTTACTTAGTTCATTGAAGAGTAAGGTTTGTGCCAATAATGTTTGGACAATTGAATGCTAATGTCTGGTATCCTGAATAACTAACTTAAAGATAGTAATACGTAATGTATTAACCATTTTTACCCTCCTATTATGTTGTTTTGAAAATTTGTTCTTCTTTTGATTTGTTTTGTTTTTTTCTTCTCTTTAAAATAAAAAAAAAAAAGAAAAGATAAACCTATAATCCTCTAGCCAGGCCAAATGTGAAAAAAGACAGAGGACACAAGTACTATTATCAGAAATGTCAGGAGATGTATCAGATAAAAATAACTTTACCACAAGATCAAGGTAGATTGATCCCAAGAGTAAAAGCTTTCTCAATGCACAAAAAGCAATAACAACATCACAGAACAAAGGGCAAAAGTGACCTGATCGTCTCAGTGGGTACAGAAAAAGCATTTGATAAAATCAGTGCCCTTTACTGGTTTGAAACAAAACAAAAACCAGAGAACTTCCTCAATCTGAAAATGGGAACATTGTATATGGAAAACCTACAGCTGTCATGCTTAGTGGTGAAACAGTGAATGTCTTTGGTGAAAAATCAGGAACAACTTCTATTAAATTTCCAGAGGTTATAGCCAAAACAATTGGTTAATGAAATGGAATAAAAAGGAACCCAGATTGGGTAGAAATAATACTATCTCTACTCATATGTGGCATTATTTTGTTAACAGAAAAGCCTAAGAAATCCACAAATAATACTGATATATACAAACATAAATATAAAAATAAGTTTGAAATTATAAATGACAATGTCATTAACAAGCTCACAACCCTCTGTACCATTAAGTTCCACATTTCCAGATTCAATGAAAACATTGGGGTAAAACTGTTACCTTGAGGGATATTAGATTTTTGTTTTAGTTTTTATTTTATATATGACATAGCACATATGAAAAAGAAATAGAACAGATGAATTGGACTTCATCAGAATTAAAATTTTTCTTTTGGGAAAGGACACTAGCAACAGTGAAAAGACAATCAAATGAGACAAAATATTGAGAAATATATGGTATAAAGAACTTGTATCTAAAATATGTAAATAATTCTTGCAAATCAACAATAAAAGGAAAAATTGCCCATTTTAAAAAAGCTCAATGTGGATGTTGACATTTCTCCAGAAAAGATTTTCAAATGGTCAATATACATGTGCATAGATGCTCAATATCATTAGTCATTAGGTAAATGCAAATCAAAAATACAATAATATTTCAGTCTACACTTTCTAGAATGGCTATAATAAAAAATATATACTGACAATGATATAGAGGAATTGAAGACTTCAGGCACTGCTGGTGGGAATGTAAAATGTGTATCTGCTCTTGAAAAGTGGTAGTTCTTCAAAAGGTAAAGACAGAATTACTATATGTTCTAGCAATTCCACTGCTAGGAGTACAACCAAAAGAACTGCAAATATATGTCCATAGTAAAATCTCAGCATAAGTAGTTATAGCAAAATTACTCATAATTGTCAAAACATGGGAATAACCCAAGTGTCTAGCAAGTGATGAATGTGATATAGCCCTACAGTGGAATGCCATTTGGTAACAAAAAGAATGAGCCATTAATTCATGCCATAACATGAATGTACGGTGAAAACATTACACTAAGTGAAAGAAATCAGTCACGAAAGTCCGTGCAATGTGTGATTCCATTTATCTAAAAATTTCTATAGAAAATTGGAGCCTAACAAAAATGGGGAAAGGGCCGGTGAGATGGCTCAGGGGCATAAGCGCCTGCCTGGCAAATGCAAGGTCCTGAGTTCGACTCCCGGAACCTACATAAGGAAAAAGAGCTGGTGATATTGCTCAGCTACACGGGTGCCTGCTGGCACACGAGGTCCTGAGATCGACCCCCTGTACCCACCAAAAAAAAAAAAAAAAATGGGGGAGGTAAAAGCGGGTTACGGCTTTTAATGTGTACAGAGTCTCTTTTGAAGAAGATGAAAACACTCTACAATTAGATATTGATGATGATTACCCAACTCTGTAAATGTACTAAAAAAAGAACACTGAATATATGCCTTGAAATGGTAAATTATGTTAAATGGATAATATCATAATAAAGCTGTTATTTACAAAATATTCACAGGCTTTTTATTTCATTTATAATAATTTTTATAGCTCAGATTGGGTGGTGTACACAAAAGCACGTTTTGCATTATTTTGATATAATGGTCACGTCATTATATTTAATGCCTGCATATATAAAATTTCAAAAGAAAATATAAAAACAAAATAAGCCTTATATTTAATTTCTGTTAAAATTTACTGTATGCTAAGTACTATTTTAGAATCTCCTCAAATCACAAGTAATTTTTACTTTTTTTTTCTCACTATTCAGTTACTAATCATTAAGCCATTTGAAGAAAACAACGAAGGTTACAGAAGAGAGTTATGAAATATCGGCAAAGGACATGGCTCATGTCTCCAGTTGTCTACTTCCATTAAAATTAACAAAAAAAATGCACTGATATTTTCTCTAACATTTTCTGGCTTTTTACAGCATCCTGAGATTCCTTAACGGTAGGGATTTTATCCTCTTAATTTCTCACTGATCGTTGGATGCATTTTTATTTTTATACAGATGTCAGCTACTTTCATTTTTATATCTTCTTTTTAGAAGTTTGACACAGCCTTAGTTCCCTTAACATATTCTAATGTGATCCACTTTTTCTGGCGAATTAAATATTTCTGCCTGGAAAACATCACAGTACAATCAGAATAAATGGTCTATTTTTAATATTTTGAATTAAATAGTCATTCATACAATCTAGTATTTATAAAATATATGTGAAGTATAAAGAATCACAGTTTAAAAAATACCTATACCATCCCTGGTTTTGCAAAAGAATATTACCATAGATCTTAGAGTTCTATACATTCATCCCAGTCCTAACTCTTCTGTACAGATTTTTTGAGATGTTTTGAACTTTTATGTAGTATTTGAAATACCTTACCCTCCTCAAGCTCTTGAAGACAAACTTTTAATAATGTCTAAACATTATTAAAAAAAAACTTTCATGTTTAGATCTTTAATAGATTTTCCTGTATCTTATGTAGCATCAGACCTGATTTTATTTTTTCCCTAGGCAATTAACCATTTTTCACACTCTCTCAACTAATGTAACTTTATGATTTTTTAAGATCAGATAGAGCAAATCACCTACTTACCTCTACCTTATTATTCACCTTCAAGAATGTCTTCAGGATTCTTACCCTTCCTTCATAATATTCATGAGCTCTTTCTTATGAACATTTAAATCAGCTTGTCAAGTTTCTTATTCCACCCCAAGCTTCAATTAAAATATTCTCTTCAGGTTTTGGTTGAACTGACATTGAGCCTGTACAGATCAATTGAGATTTAATCAGTTGGGAAGAATTGATACTGCTGCACTGAATACCCCAAATCATTAATCATAAAATGGAACAGCTTTATATACTTATTTAGGACATGTTTAATGATTTGAAAGAAAGGTTATAGTTTTATCTTGATAGTGCTTATTGATGTTTTATGTACATATTCCAAAGAACTTCAGAGTCCTGCTTCTACTGTAATTTGCACACTTTGAAGTACATTTCTCAGTGATTAATGATGAAATTTGAAATTCAAATGATATTTAGGTATTGTTTTTTGTTCAGAATTTATATCTTAATCTATTATAATTATAGTTAGATGTGACTTTATTTCCTCCAACTTTTTTTGTGCTCTCTACTTGTCCTGTATTATCTTTTTTTTCTCTACTAGTTTCATGTTGTTTTGCACTGATTGGTATTTTTTAGATTCCATTTTACCTTTACTGATCTCACAATATAATTGTTTTATTCTTTAATAGTTACCCTAGGAATTTTAGTCAAATTTCTCAAACTTTCATTAACTAAAATTAATGATAAATTTATCCTCCTCCTGAAAACTGCATAGATATCAAAATAGTCCTACCCCAAAATTCTTTTCCTAGTTACATATTCTATTGCCTATTATGCTAGGTTGAACTTAGTTTTTATCTCTTAAAACTTATCTTTATTTGTTTTACTTTACATATATATCAATGTTTGTATATATGTATACACATATTAACTACTTTCTCAACTCTGCCTTTCTTATAGTGTCTTAAACCTTCCCATTTAGGAATCTCATTTCTTCTACAGAAGTATATGTTTAAATTGACTTTTCATGAGATTTCCATTGGGGAACAAAATTTTTGGTTTGTCTGAAAATGTCTTTTGCATTCACTCACAAGGTCAAAATATATTTTATTGAGTTCTAGAGTTCTCGGCATATTGAGGATGTCATTCCACTGATGGTTACCTTCCAACCAATAATTTGACAGTAATCTATCTGAAATTATATTTTGTATCTTTATGTTAGAAACTTTGTAGACTTACCATGACATGCATAGGCACAACTTTATTTTTATTTTTCCAACTTAATATGGTTTGGTTTCTTCATTCTTTAGATTCAGAAAAATACTTATTATTTCTTCAAATATTGCCTCCACTCCATTTCTCTCATTCTTCTCCAAGAACTATTACACTATGGCATTGGGTAACCCTCAGTACACAGCCACAGACAATGTTATTTTAGAAGATTTTCCCAGCTCTTCTAAAACGGGTCATGTCTAATCACTTCCAAAAGGCCGACCTCCGAACACATGACACTTTGTGGGGACATTTTAGATTCAAACAGTAATACTGAAAAATTCTTTCCTTGTTCACAAACCCTAATTGGGCTCCTCTCAGCGCTTTGTCAACCACACCCCATTGTTGGGTGTGTCCTCAAGAACACAAGTTGAGTAAGAATCCTATTAAATTGCTTTATCCAGAATTCTCCGTCCTTGATATTTGATCAACTTTAATATACAAACATATTTCTATCTTCCACCATCTTTCAGATTTGATCACCCTGGCTTGCCTTTACCAAGAATTTTGTCAGATATGGTTAACAAACTCTTCCCTTACCCTTATATTTTTTATTAGAAATTTATACACACACGCACACACACTCACATACACGCACACACACTTCCTCGGTTTATTTCCACTTTTTCTCAACTTCGAGTTAAGTCCAGTCTTTTCTATTCTATTGCAAAATCAATTTCAATATTTACTATAGTTATGATAGTCCTGAATAAAACCTCCCATACCATTTTGACAAATGTCAGAATAAATTTGTCTTAAGACAGGCAGTTTTTAAGGGTAAATTTTGCATTTATACTTCAGACATAGCTTTAGCCATATTATTTTAAAGGTGATGATCTTCCACTAGACACCTCAACCTAGATATTCCTGGGCCTGGTCTCCTAAATCTTGAATTCTGAAATGCTCAAAACTATGGTTAAATTTACTCTATTTTGGTAAATGTTCTCATAGAAAAAAACAGCTTTCATGTTCCAATTACCTTTTTCAAAATTGATTATTATTTTCTTATAATTCTTGAATATATTTAGGACAATTATAAGATAAGTATATTTCTTTTCATATTTTTAAATTTATACAAAGGTCGGTCTGTAGCAGACCATATGTTTTCATAATATTGGACACTCCATCCGTTCTAAGATCTTAACTTGGTGAAAGAAACATATCATTCAAGCATTTGAGATAGCATATTTATAGTATTAATCTGCAGTATAAAATATGTGATTCTATACTAGGCATAACTTAACGGAAAATCAATATGGGTGGCTTTACTACTCACAACATTTAGATCCTATACCATCAGTTTCATCTTTCCTTTTGTGTCTCAAACCCTATTTTATTTTTATCTATGTTTGGGTTGTTTTGCTATGCTTCATCAACTCCATCCAAATATTGGAGGAAATAAAAAGGCAGAAAGAAAAGTGGCTCAGATTCTAGGTTTTTCTACTTACCAGTTGTGAGACATTGGGAATTTATTTAACTTCTATACCTCTTTTACTTTTTTATAAGAAGAAGATGATAATGATACATACATAGCCATTATTCTGAAGCAAATGGGTTAATACACAGAAAATGTTCAGGACTGTGCCTGGCACATAGTTAGTGGTATGTAAATATAAATAAAAGCTTTTAAACCTCCTAAGATTAATTTTTAAACCTAAGTCATAAAAAGACAGAAAAATGTAAACTGTAATTTGAGGGATGATTTGGTTTACCTTTAGATTTTATTATTCATGGCTACTTTTCCAAGTAACAAGAATAAAAAGCTACCTACTGGAAATTACCTTGCATTTGTTTTTAGACTCTTCCATGATCAATGACAAAAAGATACAGCAGTAATAATCAATATGAACTAACAAATTTTTAATAAGCCTAAAGTGAACAAGGAATAAAATATACAAAAATTATTGAGTATCAGTGATTTTTGTTGGGCAGATATTGTCCTCCTTTTATGCTATAAATTCATAATTTCTCTAAAAATTCTTCAGACAGTCTTAAGTTGTATGTGTAAAGGAAAAATTAAATATATACTATTGCCATGTCAAAGGGAAAGCATTTCACTGTTATATAACCTATGAAATGCATTTTGAATTTATATAAATATTGTTTAAGTGCCTTGATTATATTATATGAATATTTATCAATGCAAGTATTAGAATAAACAGCAAAAATTATAAAGACAAATTGTTTTGGACCTAAGAAAATTTCATGACACCTATTAAACTCAAGTCTTAAAAATAGCAGAAATTGTTTACAATAAAATTCATTTTTAAAAAGAGGAAACATGTTTTTGTATTTGAGGTGTTAGTGGTTGTCATCCCACATCTGAAGAATGCTTTTAGAACACCTGTGACAAACACTTATTCAGCTTCAAAACTGCCATTACCCCTCAAACGATAGGAATAATACAGCTTTTAAGGCAGCCTATCCTGTCATTGCTAGAGTTACAATTTTTATGTGAAATTGTATTTCATGATGGATCCAAAAAAATGCTCCTTAGCGCTTCTGTCCATTGTACTTTGTTCTCTCTCCTAAATAGTATGTGCACTTCAGCATCCTGACAAAATAGAAATGTATCACATCCTCTACAAATAAATGTATCAAGCATTGTTAAAGCATGGAGAAGAGTCCCTAGGGAGAAACATGTACTTAAAATATAGTTCCCCTTCTTTAGCTTTCTTCTTTTTAAAAAACATATCCTTCCACTTATTCTTTCTCATCTCCTTAGGTCCCTCACTTTTCTTTCCTCCTTTTCTTCCTCCTATTACAGACTTTCAATCATATTTATCAAGTACTTGTCTCCCTTGCAGTTTCCTTTTATGATGTGGTTTCACAGATTTTCACCATTAGAATGACTTCTGTCATTGCACCAGTTTTCCAGTTACCATCCTGTAAAATGTAGCTCAGAATATAGAAGAATTCAGTAATCCCGTATCTTCCATTACTTTAGCTACCATACTGCTAATACCATATACTTTCTCCAGAGTTCTATTTACCAAATGCAATTAAGCTCACAATGAACTCAAACTTTTTCAAAATTCTCATGAGCTTTCTATATTAATTTCTTTTAATTAAAGACTCCAGCATTCAATAATTATAACTATGCAAAAAGTATTTGCCTAAGTTTGGGGTTTTATTTTCATTTTAAGTTACATCATAACTGTCTAAAATCTGATCTGTCAGAATATTTTCAATCTTGGTTTGACAGTTTTTTTCAAGATATGCCAATAGAAAATCTAAAAATCTGGTTTCCAGTATTTTTTTCCAATTTACTAGGAAGATTATTACATATACTTTTTCGAATTTTTAAAGTTTTTTTTTTTTTAGTACGTGTTTGCAGTACATAGCCATCATATTCATCGTGGGGGATTTGTGCATGTACATAACACATCTTAATTCTTTTTTTTGAGCCCTTCCCTTCCTCTCCCTCCAATCCTTCTTCCTCTTCCAATTTACAAAAGCTCTATATCAATATTTTTACATATACTTTTAGCAGTCCACAGATACTAAACTATTAAGAAACTGACCTTGCATTTATTAGATCTATTATGAATCCTCAAACTCTGTACTGTGTGAACATTCATTTTTCATATCTTCAATAAAGATGTATTAAAAGGTCAGACAAAACAACTTCATATATGGTGTTTATCTGATCTGCCAATCTAGAAATTGCCCTCACAATTTTAATTTTCTGTGACATTATAAAATGTAAACAAAGTAAACACAGACAGGTGTTCCTGAATGTCCCAAGTTACATCCTCATTCCTAGAAAATATATCTTTATTTAAATGTTCATAAGCCATCTGTACAAAAATCTTCTCTAGAATTTTGCTACACTGTATTTTAAATGTGATTTAACAGTACCATGTGAAATTCCCTCTTCCAAGGCTGCAAATCTGGAACAACATATGCTAGTGTTTAGAAATCTGGCAGATTTCCTGTGCCCAATGGATTCTTAAAATTTACTAAAACTACTTACTGTTCAATATAACTATATTTACTCAGCACTCTATAACTTAAATTCTTTGAATACTGGTGCTTGAAATTCATTTACAAATGTGTACTATCTCTGTGTCTTATTCTGTATCTCAAGATTTAATCATTCTATAATATTTGTAATACTTGCTTTACCCCTTTCAGTTTGAAGCCAATTCTCCTAGATAGAGAAAATAAAAGCACACATAGCTTGTGTAGTATTATCCCTTTTTTTCCTTACTGACCTTCACTGACTTTGTTAAATATGGAATTGATACTTTCTACTATTGGTCATTCTGTTCAGTAGTATAGAATCCTCCTTATTCCTCTTAGTTTTTTTCCAAATTATTCAATAAATTGCTACCATTGGTAATGTGTATTTCAGCCTTTAGTTTAGTGATGCTCTTTGATGATGTTCTTCCTATTTTTTAATTTAAAATCTTCATTTGTCAGTCATTTTCTTATTTGGGCAAATTTTTAATTAATTTGATGCTTCTTATTCTCATATGTGTTTTAGAGAACTTCACCTAAAGAGTTCCCCATCTTGTGCTACAACATGTTTTATATTTTCTCATGAGAAAAATACAGCTTTTTCATATTAAAAATTAATCTAATTTTCTAAAGCCTAGGTAAATGTACACATTTTACCTATCTGACTGTGTTAATTATTCAAATCCTTTGTGATTAGAATTGTCAAGATTCTATATTGCTTTTCAATTTTCTATTACTTCTGCATCATTAGCCACTTTCACTCCAGAAACTAATTAACAATGCTTATTTTCTCTAAATCCTGAAATAAATTTGTATAAGATCACCATTAGATGTCTAGATAGTTGACTTTTTTCAAATCACTGAATTGCTTTGCTGCTATAATAGCAATATTTTCAAAACTTAGAGAATATTCATAGCATATTTATTTCTCCATTAATATTACTTCTTTTTTCTCACTGTAAAGTGCCTCTAGGCTCCCAGCCCCTACTCCTGGGTACTCAACAATTTCTTTAATTTTTGTACAGATTGATTATATCAACTTTTACCTATAGTGCCAACCGATTTCTAATTTTCATATTCAATCATTAAGTTGTCTTACCACAATCTCAAGAATACTCATAAAATATTTAAATTTTATTATTTTAAATCTAAGCCTATTGCATCATGTATGCTCTATGCAATGAAACATAGGAAGTCGTATATCTATGATACACATAAGTATATATCTAAGCCTATGTACAAAGTATGAACGGACTATTATTCCTGTCCATTTAGTTTCCCTCAATAAGTACTAAAATTTCTTCTTTCTTTTAACAACACAGTGTTGCCCTACATGGCATGTACTTCTCCAGTTAGAACTCTGTTCTTCTCTTGGCTTCAAATTTCACTTTAATGTTTTGATCAACTCAATATACTGCCAATCATAACCCACCATTCAATATTCTAACTATCTTCAATGAAATAATATTTTCTATAATGTCAAGTATGTAATATTTAAACTATAAATTTAACAAGCAGATAATGGGTTCTGGGGATAAGTGGTGTGATCACTAGTGGGGTTACTGCTCTCATGGATGTCACACTCCTGTGAGGGAGGGAGACAGTAAGTGACTAATCACATGCAATGACAATAGAACGTGGCCCCAGCTTCCAAGGACACGAGCAAGGTAATGTAAAGAGAGAATCTGCCAAACAGAAAGCTTCACCACAGAGATATGACAGCCTAAGTAGATCTCAACCAGAACAAAACAAGAACATTATTGTCCTTGTTCCACTTTGTTTCTTTTCCATGATTTTAAAAAGATGAAAGATGTCTTTTTTCCAGCTAAAGATAATAAACTTGAAAAATTCTGGGAGGCTTATCAATAATAAAGTTACAGATAATAAAAACAAAAACCACCATAGCTGTACATCTATTTCCATGCCTATAATACAGACTCAGTAACAGCAGAACTCCACCTTTGCTCCATGGGTTTTAGAAGACATTTGTTTTGTGTGTACCCATTTGCCTATCTTAAGTTTGCACTGGGTACTTGTTGTTATTTTTTCTTTCTGAATACCCAGATTTATTGTTTCATTCAATGAGAATAATTATATAGTTTAAACAGTATTTCCCCTTGTTATTTTTCTCCATTATGTTATTTCATTCATCAGCTTCTTGGCACTGACTTAGGGTTTCTTCAGTTCTCTCTTACTTATTCTTTTCATAAAATCTCTCCAAACTTGCCCACTAAAACTCTTCATTTTTTAAAAAGAGTAAACATATATAGATGCTCCTGAGTGTCTCAAATTACATTCGCAGTATTCAGTGGTTTTTCTCACAGTCTGGTACAGAAGGCTCGCAGCAGAAGTTCTGCTCTGAGGCTTCTATGCCTTCCAACCTCCAGAGGTCCAGTCAGACCCTAACCCAGGGCTTAGACCTGGTCTTCCAATCCCACATGAATCATTCTGTCCAACACATAGCACGATGAAGTGGTGGTTGGTAAATTTCCAGGTGATCAGAGTTCACACTTAAATTTGATGTTTGAGATCTCCAGACCTACTCTGGGTTCTTATTCATTTGTTTGTAGACAAATTTAAATGCAGTTAGTTACTTCCAAACTTTATAAACGTTCTGCAACATAGGAACATCCTAGGGGAAGAAATGAAAAACATGTAATAACTAAAAGACTAGAACAAACATCTGAAGAAATTTTTAAATTATTATAGTTTTTAAATTAAGATGTACAGGTGTGATTTTGAGTAAAAAATCATCATAAATTAAAATTTTTCTTGAACTCTCTTAAAATGGCAACTCCATATTTCATACTCATCACAGTATATTTAATAAATATCTATGGGGATAGCTGTGCCATGTGGAAGTGTGCACATTAAACACAGAATCACACTGAATTTTTCTATTCATTAGCATTATAGAAAATTCTTTCAAAAATAAACATCTTTATATTTTAGAAGGGGAAATATCAAGTTTTATAGATACTGAGACAATTATGCCTTCTCTACCATAAGCATTAGATAAATCCACTCTTTCATAGCTTGGAAGATTTGATATAAAATCTTGTTGGCTATGTTACATTTTTGCTATGATGTGCTATATATTATTTTCTCAGCTTATGTTTCTAGCTTATTTCTAGGGATTTTTAATCATAAGGACAAACTTCAGTGAGATGAAGGAGTTTACCTATTGTTGACAGATTAATAATAGGAATTTAGAAATTGTAATGTTTCCCACTATGAAGGAAAAAAATAAATTTAATTAGCACATTAAATTGTATTTTGAAAATTAATTTGTTAATCACTCTTGCCTAGAGCTTTCTCATCTTTTCAGAAAATCTTGCATTGTGACAGGTAAATATGTGCCTGCAGAAAAACTGATTTGTTATTTATTTTCATGTTATTATCTCTTCAAATTTCCCTATTTCAGAAAGCAAAACAGCATATTAAAGTAACCGGTGTTCAAAATAACTGCATATAAAAACAGTCACTGGAAAAGACAAGATAACAGAAACCCTGTCATTTTAGAGGCATTTTACAGTCAATCTTTTGCTAGGCCACTTGCAAGTACCCAAACCTAGGTTATATAAATTCTAATTTATTTTCCTTACCCTGCTTTATTCAATTAAGTCCTCCCAAAAAGAATATGGTCTCTGTGGGTCAAAAAAACAAAAAGCATTGAGATACCAGGCCAGTCGTTAAACTGAGACAGTAGTGTAAGATTTTTTTCTTCAATACAGAAAATTTTTTAAAATATTGAATCAAATACCAATCAATAACCACATGTGCATATAAATCTATAGTTATTTGCTCTCTGACTATGCCACTAATTAATAGTACATGTAAATTTAGAAACTATACTATATGCAAAGTGAGAAAATCACTCACAACATTACCAGGTGAAGCTATCATTCTAGTGTATATTTGTGGTAGACTGAGTGTTTACATGCTCCCAAAAGGCATGTGCTAAAATCCTAACCCCTAAGATCCTATAGGTAGGACCTTTGGCAGAGGATTAGGTCGTGGTTATCCTAACAACTGGAATTAACGCCCTATAGAAGAAACCCTAAAGGCATCTCTCCATGCGAAGACAGAAAGGGAAAGTGCTGTCTGTCAATCAACCAAAAACGCTTCCTCAGAACGTACCAACTCTGCCAAAACCTGGATCTCAGACTTCCTAGCCTCCAGAATATAAGAAATAAGCTTTTGTTGTTTATAAGATACCCAGTTTATTGCATTTTGTTACCACAGCTTGAACAGACTAAAATAATATTTTTATATTTTATATAACAGAATATAAAATATTCATCATAAAGTGATTTTTTCCTTTATCCTCATTTTTTCCTTCTCTTTATATTTCAGGAAAAATGTGATTACCATGTGAAAAAAGTTGTCAATGACAGGACATAAAACATTTTTTAAAGCACATTGTGACAATACTTACTGAAAAGATATTTCAGAATTCATTTTAGGAATCCACCTAGGAGTAGGAGCCACTCAAAAGCGCATGCATTCAACTTATTCTGTAGTCATTTTGATTCAATAACTGCAGGAAATCCTTCAGAAATTAATTGCTCTAAATCCTTCTTATTTTGAACTCATCAAAATGATAATGGCGATGATATTAATAGATCATTCTCCACGTTTTCAAGCATGAAATATATTCTTATAGTTTGTTTATTTTATACTCTTTGTAGGCTAAGAATCAGTATGGAAAATTTTATTGCTATTGTGAGATGTTTTTTCATACCAAGAGAAAATAACCAATAAACATAACCTCTGTGCTCTGCTGGCCACATAGCTTTACGAACATTGAATCAATTTCTTCAAATGTCAAAACCTTGACAAATTACCAGAACTATCACAAAATGAACACATCCATGAAATTGCAAACCAAATTTTAAAATAGAACCTGAGGTCCACCTCACAAACCTCATGTTCCTTTTTGTATTGGATTGTCTTTTCCACATTTATCTGTAGAAGTTCTTAATCTAGTCTTTTAAAAATATTATTTTGTCTCTTATGTGACTTGACATTTTGTTTCCTTAAGTGTGGCTCTTTTTTTGTTGTTTTTTTCTGTTTGTTTGTTTTTTTGTTTGTTTTTGGAACCAGGAATCAAACTCAGGACCTCACGCTTGCCAGGAAGGCGTCGTGCCACTGAGCTATATCCCCGACCCAAATATGGCTCTTAATAAGTACTTTTACATAATTTTAGTGTGATTCAGTTTATTAATCATGGTTGTTTTATGTTTTATGCTATCTATGACCTACTTAAGAAATATTTATATATTGTATAATCATGAAGGGACTTGTATGTACTGTTTTCCAGGGGCATTGTTACTTATTTCTATATTTATATTTATAATTCTCCTGTAATTTACCTTTGTATATAGTATGAAGAATAGGTTACATTTAATATATTTTCTACATAAGATAGCCAATTGGCCCAGATTTTATTTTTCAAATCTTTACTTGTTCCACTGCTTTTCAGTATCATATTTATAATAAATCAAATGTCTATAAATATGCTAGTTTATCACCAAGATTATTTCACTTCATTTCACAATTTGATTATACATACAAAAATGTCAAAAGACTTTAATAATTAATTTTAAATAACATGACTTTACATTGGCTTGCCGCCCAGTAGCATACATCTCTAATTTTATTTTCCTTCAAGACAGCCTTAGCTCTAAAATAAAATATTTTAGAAATTTCACGTTAGTTTCCACAAAAAAGTCAGCTAAGATTTTTGAATGCAATTGCATTAAATTCATAGATTAATTTGGAGAGATTTACCAGAGTGAATCTTTCAATTCATGAACAAGGTAGTCTGCTAGGTAAAGCCCAAAAATGACACTTTGGCTAAATTTCTGGCAATCATACTCCTCTACTCTGTATACTAAACATTTTCTTATCACAGATATTTGTTCTGATGGTCAAGAATAGATATATCAGACACTAAAACTCAGTGTTTCCAGCCTACTATGGGCAATATAATTTTGTTCTTAAGCAAATTTACAGGGGTAAACATTCAGTTACAAAATCCGTCATTTTAGTGTGTTAAAGCTAGAGAGTTTCAGACCTGCAATAACACAGTACTTTTGCCTTGTATTAATTTTAAATGTTAAAGGCATTTGTGCAGCTCAAAATGTTTAGTTATAAAAGACATCATGAGTACATAATGTGCTGTCTGATCACATCAAGTTTTCTCTCAAGAATTACGGACCCTGTTTTTCTACCACCATAAGCAGTATTATATATACCACAGTGTTTCTTACCAGTTTTGTTAGCCATTAAAATGATAAATGGGACAAAGCCACTTGGACAAAGCAACTTTTTTGCAAATGCAACATTTCCCTTAGTCTCTGATATTGAAATGTTACTTCATTAACATATTCAATAAATATGTACTGAGCATTTATGTCAATCCTAGCAGTATGTCATATAACGAAATGTAGTTGTTCTTTATAGTTTGGCTGAGAAGCTAAAATTCATGTACAATACATAAACTTTGTACACATAATAAAACCTACAAATCATTGTTTAAATCAGCTCACGTTGGTTTCTCATTTTATTATTATTCAGAAACCTTTAACCACTGCCCTAAAATATGCTGTAATCATTCCTACCTCTATACTTGTACACAATGTTCACACTTCTATGAAAAGTATCACACCATGACCTCTCAAGTGCTGAGTCCAATAAATCAACTTATGAGCGTTGCCACATACTCCTAGTTCTTCTCTACCTAGAAGCTCCACGATGACTTTAATTTCATTAAATACCAAAATGAACTTAGTGTATTTCTGCTTAGACTTGTTCAATCCTATAATCTCTAGGTACATAAGAACAAAATCCAAATAACTCTGCAAATGAGAAATGTGAAGATTGAATCTAAACTCTTCCCATTCTATCTTTCCAGTATTACCACACTAATAGTTTTAAGTCTTCACTATTTCTTCTCTTCATTACTAATTTTTTAGATGTATTGCCAGAAACAGGTACAACTAGAAAATGTCCTGATAATATGTTTCTTTTAGTTCCCATTCCTTCTATCATCAAAGCTGCCTTTTCAGTGGAAGATATCTCTACATCTTTTACAAACTAGTTAAGTTTGATTCCCATTATTCGCAATGAAATAATCCAAACTACTCCATATTCCAAATATAATGAACTATCATCTTTCTCTATGATGACTGTTTTTATACAAGTGCATTATAACATTTACATAAAAGTTACATTTTCTTTTTTCATGTTTCTTTATTCCTATTAAATTCTAAGATTCTTGAGGATGGAGATTAAGTCCAATTAATTCCTATGTCTCCAGCACCTGCCAAGGACTCAGAAAATATTTGCTTAATTGATGAGTAAGTGTAGGAATGAATCATCCAACTGAAGTTTTTAGAATACTTCCTTGCCTTTCCATAATGTTTTTAGCTCTATTACTTGAAAAAATAATAGACACTATATTTTTATTCATGAAATAATATATTGAAACATCTTTTTCTTTATAATATTGCATCATATCTTGTTTGCATTAATTCCTCTAGGACAAATTAAGTACAAATTATTTCCATTTTTCAAAGTGATTCGAACTGCGTTATACATAGAGGAAATACATAATATTTATCAAATAATTCTTAGCTTATTAAATGAGAATCACAGTAGAGCTTTACTTCTGAATGATTCTAGAAATACTGATAATGAATTCCAGAAAGTTACAACATCTTGTACAAAGAAATGGAGTTGGCTCATAGAGCTGAGCCAAGAATAATAAGCATTCCAACTCAAGATTAATACTCAGCTGAAGTAAGGCAAAATATAGGCTTTATCAACTTTATTAGTTATTCTTGACATTGTAACACTTGTTGCATGTATGTCATGGTTGATATTTAACATATAGCTTAATAGACATGATATTCAGGTGCCATTATTCTGAGGAAAGAAGGAGATGGTGTATATCAAACAATTGATTATCTTAACTAAGAAAGAAGAAAAAGACAAAAGGGAAAGTCTAAAGTTTATTCTTCCTTAACTGGATTAAAAATGCCAGATAATATGTTCATAAGTAGTCCATGGAGATTTGGAAACTACTTATCATTAGCAATTATTGGTACCAGTTCTAGATAGAAGGAATTCAAGGGGACCTGAGGTTGCTGCTTACAATAAATGGAAATTAATTTCCAGTAAATTCTTCACAATTCATAAATTAGCATAGCCCTGCAGGCTCAAAACATGAAAACATTAGGTCAGGCATGAAACTAAATTGCAAGTATGAATAGTTTTCAATAATAATTGAAATTACAATTCACAAAGTGCAACAATCCTTTCGGCTACTGATACTTGCTGCCACATTTTCTGTCATTTTCATAGAACTCATTTTTTTAATTGGATGAGATTTTTGTTGTTTTTCACATGGTAGAAAATAGATGCATGGGTAAAGTTCAGTTTAAAAATGTATTAGAAAAGGGCCGGTGAGATGGCTCAGCGGCGTAAGCGCCTGCCTTGCAAGCGCGAGGGCCCGAGTTCGACTCCCGGAACCCACATACAAAAAAGGGGCCGGTGATATCGCTCAGTGGCACGGGTGCCTGTTGGCGCGCGAGGTCCTGAGGTCGTCCCCCTGGTACCCACAAAAAAAAAAAAAAAAAAAAAAATGTATTAGAAAAGAATAACTACTTAAAAGTAAGCTGTGCAATGTGTCTTACGAATCTTATAGCATATTTCAAAATGTACATTTTAATAATCATGCTTAAAGACTCTGACACAAAATTTTCTTTGAGCGGTCTTACATATTCCTCTATACACACATTTGTTATTCATTGTTGTAGGATCTGTGGACTACTATCAATTTTTTCTGCTTGATCATTCCTCTAGTTCCTCTAAATCAGTGGTTGTAAACCTATGGCATGTGTGTTGTTTTTCTTTTAAGACAAAAGATGTTAGTGTATGAGTCATTTTTTCTAAACTAAAACCTCACTATCAGGTCCAATTGCGGTGTTGGGATTCTGTGATAAGTAAGTGGGTTTGGGGTTGCAGTTTGGGCCCTTGTCTCAAAAAGATTCACCATCAGAGTCTAGAACCTTCCATTAGTTCCATATTATCAGCAAGTGTTGTTAATTGCTACTTTTAAATGACTTAGATACTCCCAATATGATATAAGAAAAACATTCTCTCATTTCTTAGTATCTTTTGTAATGAATGTGATCAAGGAATGTAGTTCTTATGCTTTTCTTTCCCCCATCTTATACTTGCATAACTTAATTGATCATATTTCCCCGGGGCTTAACCTAGGATTTGGAACAGAATCAGTGAATACAATAAATATTATGACTCATTGGATCAAAGTAATAAGCTCAATGCATATTTCTTCATTTTTCCCCAGTACAGATTCTTTTAGGACATAAGAAAAAGCCACAAAAATCTGATTTTACTAGAAAAAAAGAAAGTCATCATAGAGAGAAACTTTGAGGATTACAGACTGCAAGTGTAGAAAATTGATAGAACATTTTATAACTGAAAAAATGATTCACTAAGTTAGTGCAGGCTATCTTATCATAAAAACATATAGAAGAGGTGGTTAAAATATTTGTAAAACATTATATATCTCCATAGATCAGGTCAATAAGAGAAAGAAAAGCCACCTAGGGCTAGCAAAAAAGAGGAAACAACTAGCAACAAAGAGATGCTTACCGTTGTGGCTTGTGTCTAGATGTCCCCCCAAAACCTCATGCAGTCATAGGTGGGACTTTTCAGAGGTGGCTGAATACAGAGTGTGTGATTGATTCATGATGCAGTGCTAGGATTAAGGATCCTAGGATTAAGGGTGGGTGATTGCTAACCTAGTCCACTGACTGGTTTGGCACCACCCTAATCCCAGTACCTGGATATGTAAGAGACAAGAAAAGGCTTGTCTTTTCCCTTCCAAGCTTGCTTTTGGTGTCTTTTGCTTGCCATGAGCTGGTTCTCTTCTGCGTTGTCCCTCTGCCAAGCCAACATGCCTTGGAGTCAACCAACTATGGACTGAAACCACTACAAACTGTGAGCTAAATAAACCTTTCCCCCTTTAACTTTGGGTGTCGGATATTTTGTCTCAACAATGAGAGAAAAGTAACTAAGACAGATTTCTTTGACCACCAAATCAATGTGCAGATATTTTAAGAAAATATGAAATCATTTATATGTAGTAATTGAAAATCTCCTATTACCCCTAGTTGCTACAAATTCTGATGGTAGATTTGGGGATATTTCATTTGATTTACTCTTCTATGTATCTGGCAACATTTCTGTGTAGTCACATACAAGAATGCATGCTTTGGGCTGCAGGATTGCCTCAGTGGGCACAAGGCCTTGGGTTCAATCCATAGTATTGAAAAAGGGTGCACTTTATAATTCCATAAGTGTAAAGTTCAAAAATAGACAAGAAATAAGTTATAAAAACTAAAATATAATTCCAAAAATACATCGTATTATATGCATCTCCTTGCCACTTACTTTTTTCACTGAATAATTCCTGCTTTCTTTCTGTATATCTCCCTGCAGATCAGCATGTTATTTTAATATTTCTATAAAGGATTAGGATCAACATACTTTTTTTTTCTTTTTTCTTTGTAGGTACCAGGGGTCTACCTCAGGACCTCGCGCACCAGCAGGCACCTGTGCCGCTGAGCAATATCACTGGCCTTTTTTTCATATGTGGGTTCTGGGAGTTGAAGTCGGGACCTCACGCTTGCCAGGCAGGTGCTTACGCTGCTGAGCCATCTCACCGCCCCAACATACTTTCTTTAGTTTAAAACACACAATGAATTTAATTTGCTATGCTTTCACTATTCAAATTGAAGTTAGTATTTTGAAAATTATTTTGCAAAACATTTTTCATTTTAATAAAATTATGTTCATTTAAGTTCCTGTGATTTTTCCAAACCAGGTAACTTCTTGGAAAGCATAGGTCCAAATTAAAACTCTATATAAATTTAATTTGTTGTCTAAATAAATACTTTGTCAATGTAAAATATACATGCAAAAAAGCACATAAATTTTAAGTGCAGTAAAGTGAATTTTTATACTGTGAACATAATCACAAAAATCATCATTCTCTTAAGGAAATAGAATATCTCCAACACCGTCAGAACTCCTGCCCAATCACCAGAAATATGTGTATAAATTGAAACCCTGCACCAAAAAGAGACAATATTTTATACACACAAGGAAAAAATATGAAATGTCAAAGAGGTGATTGCAATTATTTCTAATATAAAGGTTATTCTCCCTGTACTATATTTTTAAACATTCATTTTTCTTTTATAAAAATGAATATATTTATTTCAAATGAGGACGCAAAACACACTATGCATTTAAAAAAGCTGACCAAACAGATATCACAAAAATCCAGAAAATACAAAATATTTTATAAAATATGATTATTGATCATCTTCTGCCACTCATCTCTACTACACTTTTTAGACTTTATTCCTTTGAAGAAGTTTCAGGTTCACAATAAAATTGAGAGGAAGATATATAAACTCTGCCCCCACACATGTGCAAGCTTTCCCTTCATCTACCACCCCCATCTGAGTGGAACATTTTTATAACTGATGAACCTACATTGTCATATCATTATTACTCAAGGTCAATAGTTTAAATTAGGGTTTATTCTTAGCTTGTATGTTCATGACATGGGTTTTGACAAATGTATAAAAATATGCATCAACCATTATAGGAACATACATGATATTGTACTCTAATAATTCTCTATCTTCCACCTATTCATCTGCCCCTCCCTAAACCTTGGCAACCACTGATCTCTCTACTGCATCCATACTTTTGTCTTTTAAAAATATTATATAATTGGAATCATATAGTATGTAGTCTTTCAGCTTGACCTTTTTCACTTAGTAATGTGAATTTAGGTTTCCTTCATGTTTTTTTTTTCATGACTTGACATCTCATTTGCTTTTAACAACAAATGATATTCTATTCTCTGAATATATCATAGTTGAATTATCTATTCACCTACTAAAGGACATCTTGGTTGCTTCACATTGTGGCAAGTATTTTTTTAAAAACTTGCTTTAAACATCTACATCCAGGTCTTTGTGCAATGTTATGGTTTATATATAGACATGAGGGCATGATATTCACCAGTGGATTCAGTCCACTGATGACTTTATAGCTAAATGCGATGTTGGGAGGTGAGGTAAGAGGAGGCAGGTCACTGGGGACATGGTTGGGAAGGATATATCTCTCTCCCTCCTCCCTTGATCTCTCTCTCTGCTTCCTGGCACCATGCCATGAGCTGTTTCTGTTCTGCCATGCTGCTCTGCCTTGGAGTGAAAACTCTACAAACTGTGAATCAAAACAAATCTTTTCTGTGGGGAGTGGCTGAAGCTGGAGATGGGTTACATGTGCAAGGCTGGAGCAAGGCCAGCCCTGAGAACACAAAGCGCCCAAGATGAACCATGTGAACAAGCTGCTCCAGCCCCAAGAGTATGAGGTGCCCGAGGCAAGCCAAGCAAACAAATTGTTAGGCAGAGGGGTTTCCCTCTCATCAACCTCCCGAGTGTGTAAATAAATGTGCTGTAGTCACTGGGTGGTTCTTTTTCTCTCAACAGGAGAGGAGGCTTCACCTGACCTCAGGTTTCTCCATTCTGACTCTTATCTTCCTTTCTTCATCCTCCACTATCCTTCCCCTGGAAGTTTCAAGAGCTGTGCTGGACGTGGCATTTTGGTGCCTGAATAGGGACCTGGGGCACGAGGAAACTTATCATATAGCAGGTGAGAAGACACTTCCAAGTGCATGCACAAAAAAAAAAAAAAAAAAAAAACAGGCTCATAAGAGCAAAAGAGCAAAACAGGCTCAACTGAAGCATAGGGGAGAGAGGTGCATTGATATTATCAATATTGATTTCATCAGGTGTAAAACACGGGGGAAACAGGTTCTCAAGAACAACAGATGTATATAGAAATGCTTTTTGTATTATTGATCCCCATATTTACTTATTTTTTCTTTTTGGGGGGAGTACTGGGAATTGAATTCATGACCTCGTGCTTGCCAGGCAGGCACTGTGCCACTGAGCTATATCCCTGGCCCCATATTTACTTTTTTTGTGTAGACCTGGATCAGGAAGTATCTCAATGTTTGTACTCCTGTTGTGATGACCACAGAGGATTTGGCTCGGAGTATTGCCTTTAAACTAAGTCCCGAGCAGAAAAAGGATAGTGGAGCAACAGCACCCCCAATACAGCTTGAACCCTCTAGCCTTACTCAATCAGGTAAGGAAGGAGCTGTGGGGGGCCAAGAAGATCTTTCCCCACTAGAGGAGTGTCTTGCTGCAACTTTCATTTCATAGCTGCCCAGAGTAAAACTAATAACCTTAACTGTGCCACAAGTGGCTACTTTCACTTTATCAGTTCAGAGGGTTTTTGCTGCATCACAGGCTGAGACTTCCACCCTTCATAGAATAGAGTCGTCCTTTCTTTCTCCCTTGCAATTGGTCCCAAGGGAAGCCAGGGGAGGGCGTGAATCCCTGGAGTTTTTCAGCACGTCTATCCTGTTGCTGAACTCCAAGATACCAATAATCTGGGACAGGTTGTGAATCCTCATGAAGCTGTACCCTTTAGGACCTTGGAAGAATTAAAAGAAGCAACTGCTACCTATGGCCCAATAGTCTCTTTTGCCTTGGATTTTGTAGAGCCCATAGGACAACAGCCTATGGCCCCAAATGATTGGAAGGGAATAGCTGGAGCATGTTTAAGTCCAGGGGATTGTTTATCGTGGAAGGGAAAGTTTTTTGAGTTGTGCACAGATCAGGCCACTCATGAGGCCGCTCACAATGTGGCCATTACAAAAGACAGTGGAGGCTCAGACCTAAGTCCCTCCTCCAGATTTGTACTAACTCCTGAAATGAGACCCCAAGCTATTCCTACTGGAGTCTACAGACCTTTGTCCCAAGGAACAGTAGGACTCCTGCTAAGTCACAGCAGTCACTTGAAAAGGTCTCCAGGTTTTGCCTGGCGTCATTGATGCTGATTATAGAGGAGATATCAAAGTTATGGTTCAAACTGTTCAACAACAGTAGCTGTGGCAATTTTCATTGTCTTGGAAATCTGCATTGGTAACTTCCCTGGTGTTGTTGATTGTCATTATCCTCCAGACAAATCAATTCAATTTGCTTTCCTCACACACTTTGTCTTACCTTCAAAAATAAGCTCAGTTCCATTATATAACTTCCCCTGCCCGAAGAGGACCCATCTGTGAAAACAGAGACACCTCCCACTATGGGAACTGAGCTTCCCGAATACAGGATACGGGTTTTTCTTCTGCAAGAAGACTGAATTACAGGCTGTTATATGGGCCTTGCAAAGTCATTCATCCACGCCCATTAACCTCTTTTCAGATAGTGCTTTTGTTTGTGGTGTGATGTGCCACATTGAAACTGCCACTATACACACCAGCCAGGAAGATCTTCTTCATTTATTTCACAGTCTCCAATTTGTCATTCAGTCATGCCATGTCCCCTGTTTCATTGGTCATTTATGTTCTCTTTTCCAATTGTTGGGGCCTCTCACTGAGGGAAACACTGCAATAGACAGATTGCTGGCTACCATCACTGTTACTCCCTCAGATACTGTTCAGCAAGCTTCTTTCTCCCGTGCCACCTTCCATCAAAACACTTCTGCCTTGCACAAACAGTTCCTTGTAACCTGGGAACAGGCTAGACAAACTGTTAAACAATGTTCCTCATACATAATACATCTTCCCACACTCCCTATGGTGGTTAACCCCCAAGGGTTACACCATAATCATCTCTGGCAAATGCATGCTACTCACATTCCTGAGTTTCGCTCTCTATGCTGGGTCTACGTTTCACTGGATACTTCCTCAGAATTTATTTTTGCTTCTGCCCACACTGGTGAAGTGGCTAAACATGTCATTGCTCATTGATTGGATGCTTTTAGTACCTTTGGCTGCCCGTGGGCACTTAAGACTGACAATGGTCCCACTTGCACAAGTGCTACCTTCCAAAAGTTTTGTAAAACTTTTCACATTTCCCTTACCACAGGAATTCCTTATAACCCTAAAGGTCAAGGAATTGTTGAACATGCTCAGTATATTCTCAAAATTAAATTATAAAAACAAAAAGGGGAATCCTTCCCTACAAAATTCACAAAATTCTTCTTGTAAGAGATCTCTGCTAATAGACTTACAAAAAGTTCTGACTAGTCTACTTATAATTACAAATTTCTAAAATGGTAAAAGAGTTATCATAATTCAATTTGGCAAAAAAAATTTGAGTGCACTGTGATATTGTAAGATTATTTGTTTGCTTGTTTGTCCAATCTGTTAACAGCTGTTTTGATTTGCGCTCAACAGGCTTTTTTCCTTTCCTTTTTCTCTTGCATTTTTGGATCGTTTTGTTTTTAATTTAATCTGGCTTATAGTTTTAAAAAGCATACTTCCACTTGTGTTGCAGCTGGTCAAAATGATGTTAAAATTGGTTTTCTCATAAGTCATCAGAAATTTGTTAAGGTAACTAAATGGGGACCCTTCAGGCTTGGGGAATTATTGGTCAGGGCTCCCTTTAGTGAATAAAGGAGCAGCTGCCTTGGAAAAATTATATCCTGGCCTTTGTTCATTAATGGGAGGCCCCAATGATCTCCATAGCCTTATGGGAGACACCCCAATAAATGTTATTAAAAATATATTATTGTAATATATTTACATTGGTCATCATCAAAAGGTTAAGTTTTCTAGAAATGAGACAATAAGGTTTTCTGACCTGGAAATGTTCTGGAACAAAACTAAATTAAAAAAGAAAAGTTTTCATATGGCTATAACAATTTATTGCTATTAATCTCATGGTGTATTAAATGTATTCATGCCTTCAGATGTATAGGTCTTCCAAAATGTAAAATAGGGATTGTTAGGGTGATAGACTTTTTCTTTTAGATTCAGACACTTGCCTTTCTTTTGTGCTTCAGCTATTTGTAATAGGTCAAACCAACATAAGGTCACCAGTCAGTAATACTAACAAAAACTTATGTGATGTATGTGCTATGTATGTGAGACTATACTTAGAGATGCCTAGACAGTAAGCAGTCCAGATATTGTCACAAATTTCTTCATCGATGTCCCATTAAAGGTCAACAACTTAGGTAAAACCTTTCCATGTACTAGATAGAGATATTGACTATATCAAGATGGAGAATTTCTATGTTACAAAATGTCATCATGATCGTCATGCTACAATATTATGTATGGCTTTTGATTTCTAATTTTCTGTGTAAAACTATGTAACTGTTGTCTGTTGATATTCTACAGGGATTCAACTATTAGAACATCCATGGTTGGTTTTACTTTGTATTTCAAGGTGCCTGATATTCAGATAAAATTATAATATTAAGCTCACTGCTCCCATTACAATGTAATGTCATTAACCTTCTCTTCTGGATGTTCAACTGAGGTTTGTAGACCAAAACTGGAAAGATAGATGGGCTAGGAGTACAGCCAATATTTTGGACCTGACCCTCCAAGGTCTATGAGGACCCAGGATATAAGAGAACCTCCCAGGACATAAGAGAACCATCCTATAACTTGGCGAGTCCGTGATCTTCTGAGCAAGGAGATTGTTGGACCACAGAGGAAGGAGATCAGTGGTGTACAGTGTGCCTAAGGAGAGTCACCAGGAGAAAAATGTCTCCCAAGATTTCACAGAAAGCAGCTTGGTCAAGCAATGGCCGTGACTCATCCAGAAGGCTGACACTGACAGGAGAACTGAGAGGTGCTGTGCATGGTTCCAGGGTAAATCCTGAGGAGACTTAATTGGCCTTGAAAGACAGCAAGAAATTAATTTTAATTAATACAGGTCTCACTTTAATTTGGCCTTGAACATCCAGCAGAAAAATATAACCATAAAATGTACAAAACAGTGCCATAGTAAAATGCTAGCTATAAAAGGAACTCAAATCACTGATATCATCTGACAATTTCTAGCTACACTGGTTACTGACTACTGTTATGGGTTAATGGGCTGTAAAGGGTTAAATTGTGAACGCAGGAACCTGAAATCCTTGGACTGTGAATCTTTAGCCTAAATGAGTACTTTCACTGAGAATGGAAAGGGTTTGAGAAGGAGATGGTCTTCCGCAGAATCCTCCAAACACACCCCCTCCAAATCCAACAGACCACCCATCGCTTAGAAATAGAAAAGGAGGACTTTTCTCCTTCAGTTTGTGGGTGTCATGTATTGTGTCTCAGCCACAAAAGAAGTAACTAAGATGTGCTGATAATAGGTTTCCATGTCCTTTGGATTACTACCATGACAGCAACTGTTGGGTAATATGCTGAGAGTGTATTTATTGTGATTGACTAACCAACTGTCTTCCAAGGTGGCTCAATCATTTTGCATTTCCACCAGCAACGAATAAGATCCCTTGTGCCTCTCATCATTGGTAGCATCTGGTATGGTCACTGCTCTGTCTTTTTAATAGATATTTTGTGGTATCTCATTGTTTGATTACCATTTCCCTGGTGACACATTATGTGCACCATCTTTTCATACCTGAACATTCAATGTGACAGACCAAAGATGTTGAGAAATTTTTCAAACCTCAAAGTTATCAGCAATCAGTGGTGCTCAAATCATACATAATTTCATATTAAGCACATTGTACTTTAATATTTATTCAAAATAAAGGTAGTTCCAGTAAGATAAAATTTGTAACTAATCTATTATATGGTTTATAATATCTGTTTATTGCAAATTATTTACATGTGTAAAGCTTGTCACTAAATGTAATTTTTTTAATGATTATAGGAATTTAAAATGGTCCAAACAGTTTGGAAAACTGTTTGGAAGCATGTGTCCATTAAAAATGGAAGGATATGTCTATAAAAAACTTGCACTGCATGATTCCTTTTATATAAATTTTAGGGAATCCAATTTAATGAGCAGTGACAGAGAGTAAATCAATTGTTGCTTCAAAGTGTGTAAAAGAGTAAGAGGATTACAAAGAGGTACAGAAAATTCTACAGATGAATAATATATTCATTACTTTGTTTATGGTGATGGGATTACAAGTCTATACCTATGACACAATTTTTCAATTTATATTCTTTACACATGTGTAACTTCTTGTATGTAAATTATGTCATGATAAAGCTTTAAAGAAAATCCTTCTGAACCCACATTATCTAAATTGCTTTTGTATTTCTCAAAAAATATGAATATATGGAGTAAACATTTTCTTTTCTCTTAATATTGTTCTAGGCTGCCTGAATGCACACATCATAAGGAGTGATATTTAAGAACAGCTTAATATGCCAAAATTATTTTAAAACTTTAGATTTTGATCAGTTCTTAACATGTGATTTATAGACGAGATTGATCTGGAAAAAAAATGCATTTTCAGTGGACATTCAACTCAATCTGGTAACTCATCTTAGAGAATAAGTGAGGCTTTAGCACCAGGCATCCAAGATGCTCTGGCTTCTCACAACTGTGTTTTTGATAAACCAATTATCCTTATCCGTAACCCTTATTACATGAGGACCAGTGTCCTCCCATCCTCCTCCTGGTCTCAGAGTGAGTAAACCTAACTAGAAAACACAGATGTTGAGAAAATAGGACACCTAAAATATCATTCCAGTTCTGCCATACATTTCCAGTGTCTTGGTGAAAGTCCTCTAATCCCGTGGGCCTTGTTTCCCACGTGGTGAAATGTAACAGACACAATGCAACTTCACTGGTTTGATTTGCTTTCAGTGAAAAGTTCAAAGAGATAATACCTGTCTCCAGACCCTCGTTCTCTTTCCAAAAGCACTAATAAGGCCCAGGACCTACTGTACTCATTCAGGTAAATTTATCATAAGTCTATTCTTAATCTCTTACATTATAACTTCTTCATCTACAGTGTATGTTCAACTAGTTCAGCAACGGTTTTAATACTTATATTTTTTCTTTTACATATCATACAGACTTCTAGTGCCTCTATTATCACTGTTGTGCAGTTGAATTGAGGTTTAAGACACCAGCAATCTAGAATTCTACTCTTATTTTTTCAGTTTCCTAGGTTTCTCTTAGATGTCTTGATGGTTCTATTCAGTGATGGCAAACCCTTACAGACTGAGTGCCCAAACTTAACACAAAACCCACTTATTTAATATAGAGTGCCAACACTGCAACTAAATCTGAACACTGAGGTTTTAGTTTAGAAAAACAACTGTTATCTGATGCTCAGGTGCTGGGGCAACTTGGCTCGCCTGCTGACAGAGAGGGCTCTGCGTACCTGCTGTGGCATGTGTGCCATAGGTTTGCCACCACTGTTCTATTCAAATATAGCATGTGCATGCTTTTTTTAACTAAGTTATTATTTGTTACATCACTAAATTCATTCAGAATTTCCAATTACTAACACACAGTAAATAAACCCTAAGCATTGTGCTAGAGTATCAATTATTATAGTATCTATTGATTTCATGCCCTCCCCGTCTACCTCCACGGCCTCAGCATGCTGAGCCAGCAGAGATAAAGCATTGCCTTGATGTGGCTAAAATACTGTCTAAGAAAAGTTAAGAGTGAAAATCAAGAGCTTCAAGGACCAAAAGTTGTCCTTATGGGAATGTCTGTATTAATAAATGGAGATGCTGGAATTGTACCAATCTAGCTATTTCAGAGTTTTTGGGTACAGTTACACAAAGTTATAATCCAAGATAATGTCCCCTAAATACAAGTGACTTTTAAGAATGGCACTGTCAACATTGTCCAATCCCAATAGTGGACACGGAGGTAGTGAAGAATGAATAGAACTTGAGAGCAAAACTGAGGATTTTAGAAAGGGGTTATCAGATGCAGCAATGGAAAAGAAGGTGTTACAGAGGAAAGTAATTTTCTCAGAACACTGAAAAAACTAGAATATAGTTGAGAACTCTGCTAATCTAGCAGGCTACATAATTTTTTTTTTAGTCCAAATGATTTTTAAAGGCTATTTATAAAGCTGGCTTTAATATACCTTAATGGGGATTCATTAAGGAAATGGCTTGTTACCATTCATGTGTTTAATGATTATGGCATACTTCCTTAACTAGACATGCAAATGATTACTTTAAATATCCAGCTCTGCAAGGCTATTTTTGTACTTTGGAGCATAAGATAAGCTTACTTAATAGAACTGTTTCTACTCTCTGAGAAGAGATAATATTTAAATACCTATAGTTTATAAAATAAAAATAGAGGGCTCATGCTAGGAAAACAATGATTTTCATATTAACATTATGATTTCTTTCAGCAACTTAACTTTTCATTTTGGTTACTTAAGTTATCTCTGTGCATAGATTCATGGAAGATTGCATAAAAATTATTGACCAAGAAAAGATTCAGTCTTATCAAGGCAAACATGTTTTTTCTACATTGTTATTCTCTCCTTCTTGCCTTTATTGATACGACTTGATTTAATCGTTTCCACTGTTGCCTGTGAAAATGGATTTAATAATAATTTTAGTCTGGATAGGCCTGCAATGAGGATTGTACCTAACAACTTGATGCTCTGGATAAGTTATCCAGAGCTACCGTCCATGTACCTTATTTCTTTTTTGACAAGGAAAGGTCTAAAGAGAGAGAGCGCTTTCATGAAATGAAACAAACCAAAGTTAAGAATGAAAAATACTGATTCTAGTTCTTCTGCCACCTAAGTTTGAGACATTCAAAAAATATCCAAGCTCATGGTTCCCCACCTGTAATGCAGAGATAACATTTTTTTTTTTATGGGTACCGGGGGTCCACCTCAGGACCTCGTGTGCCGGTGGGCACCCGTGCCGCTGAGCGATATCACCAGCCCTTTTTTTTCATATGTGTGTTCCAGGAGTTGGACTCAGGCCCTCGCGTTTGCCAGGTGGGTGCTTATGCCGCTAAGCCATCTCACGGGCCCCAGAGATAACATTTTAACTATGTTGCAAAGTTGTAAGAATCAGGTGCCCTCATTTTTGCAAATATTTATTCATCTGTACCTGCCCTGAAATCTGGCATTCAGTATGGCATACAAGAAAAATAATACAAAGATGATCAAAATATAAATAAAACAAAAATGACATAAAAATAAGAAGACCTTGCCTTTAATTTTTATTGTTGATAAGATTATCATGCATATATTTAAGTGGTACATGATATTTTCTTTTGTATATACATAATGAAATGATTACTCCAAAAACATATTCATCACCTGCTATAGTCACTCTTTTTTGTGTGTTATAAGAACACCTAGGCCAGTGAGATAGCTCAGCAGCATAAGCACCTGCCTGGCTAGCGCGAGGTCCTGAGTTCAACTACTGAAACCCACAAACGAAAAAGGGGCCAGTGATATCGTTCAGTGGCACGGGTGCCTGCTGGTGTGCGAGGTCCTGAGTTTGACCCCCAATACCTACAAAAAAAAAAAAAAAAACCTAAAATCTATTCTCTTAGCAAGCAAAATTTTTGTATACAGTGGACCCCCAAAATTCAAGGAGGTTATGTTCCTAGAGCACCAGAAAATTCTGAAAAACCACAAATTTCAGATATGGTCAGAAAAATGCCTATAAATGTTTAGTTTTATAGTTTAAATGCTAAATATGCTATGTCTCTCCCACAGTTATGTAATTTAATTTAATAAAATATTGTATACAGTCTGTAATAATTTAATTTAATAAAAACACTATGCAGTAGTTCAACCTTCTGGAGTGTTTTAAACTTCTTCTGGTGTTTAGGTTCATTGCCAGAAGACTTAGAAGGTGTAGGGCATTTTGGCAGTGTCTTAGGGATCTTAGAGCTTTAAGAAGAAAACCAATAACCCTGGAGATAGCTACACCCAGTACAGTAACCTGTCACGATGCAGGAATGCTGCCAGAGATTGGGTTGCAGGGCAGCAGCCAATCCACAGCAAGGAGGACTGAATAACTCTCTCGGATTGGCTGCTTACAAACCTCTCACCAAAAAAAAAAAAACTGAGGATATTTGAAATTTCCACAAAATTGCAGGGGTTTCTGCAAACAATTATTAGTTAGGTTCTAAGGGAAAATCTGCAAACTCTGAACCCACAACTTTACGGGGATATACTGTACAATATAATATTAACCATAATCATCATGCTGTACATTAAATCTCTAGACCTATTCTCCCTAACTGCACGTTTGTATACTATGACTTGCTTTTCTCTATTTTCTCCCTCTCCTTGTCCCTGATAACTACTCTTCTATTCTTCATTTGTATTTCACTTTTTAAAATATTCTGCATATGAGATTACATGTAAGTATTTTCTTTGTTTGTCTTATTATGCTTAGCATAAAATCCTACAGGATCATTAACTCTCACAAATGAGATTTTCTTCTTCTTTTTTCAGTCTGAGTTGCATTTTATTTTGTATATAAATACCGTTTTCTTTATCCATTCATCCACTGGTGGATACGTAGGTTGTTTTGATATCTCAGCTACTGTGAATAGTGCTGGTTGTAAAACAAAAATTTATGACTAGAAATTAAATATCAAAATAACATTTTTGTGTGTGTGCAGGTACTGGGGGTCGAACTCAGGAACTCATGCGCCAGCAGGCGCCCGTGCCGCTGAGCGATATCACCGGCCCTTTTTTCACATGTGGGTACCAGGAGTCCAACTCAGGACCTCGCGCTTGCCAGGCAGGAACTTATGCCGCTGAGCTATCTCACCGGCCCAAAATAACATTTTAAAGATGTAGTTCAACAGAATATATGATGATGCAAAATTCATCACGTAGCTAAAAGCATTGACATAACTACAAGAGGAAATGGAAAAATCCATCATTTGATACTTGCTGGGAAATTTTAAACACATTTCTCTTGGCAACTAATAAATGATGCAAACACAATAGTCAGGAGACATACAGAAGATCTGAAAATCTACCTAAATGGGTATGTAAGACTATGAACTGTATAACAAAAATAAAGATTATTTCCATATAGATGTGGAAAAAATTTACAAAATATTAGTCCCTAAGTAGAGTGACAAATCACTTCAGAGTAGTATAAATGCTCATGTTATTTTGCAACAATAAATTAAGATGGAAATTAATAACAAAATGATATTTCCTTCCTTATATTTTGACATATAAAGTGCCAAATAAGTTCTACGTTAGAGGAAAAAATGTAAAACAAATTTAAATTTAAAAGAATATTTAAAATATATGAGAAGGTCCTTATTATATTCAGTACCTATTATGTGCCAGGCAATGTTACAGGAAAGCAGTGTTATAGGTGAACAAAATAGAGAAGGTTCCCGCTCTCATGAAATTTCTCGTTCTTGGGAGGAACAACAGACATTAAATGCAATGTCAGAGGTGGTGAGTGTTAGGGAGAAAAACGGCATGGAAGGTGGAGGAGTGCGGGGCAGGGAGAACAAGCTAAAGAAAACAGTTCCATTTGAAATAGAATGGTCAGGGAAAATATAACTGAGAAGGAAAGCCTGGACATGCAGAAATGTGAAGCTAGTGTCAGAGAGAGAGAGAGAGAGAGACAGAGAGTGAGTTTTCCTAAACATAAGATAAAACTGCAACAAAAGAGGTGAATTCCTACAATGCACCATTTCCATTTAATTTGGAATTGTCTTGGAGTCCTAAATAGTGCACCTTGCTTCTCTTTCATTTTCTGTAGATGATTTAGCTCGTAAAAATGGAAATTTCTAGGCATATCTTATGATGTCATTTTATCATTTCACTATTTGTAAAATAGGATATGGCATTTACTCTATATTTGGGCTAATGTGTAGGAATATAGAGCAACCATTGTCTGGCCGGGTACCAAGGTAAAAATGTATTTAGGAAAGTAATTTAAGGATGTAGTTGGTGTTGAAGGTGTGACAACTTTTTATTAGTACTTCTGTATTATCTTTTTCCTGACACACATTGTAAAGAACAAGTGAATTGCTCCTTTTACATTTCAGGACCCCAAATTCAAGCCCAGGGATTGGCAATCTACTGACTTAGTTGGACCCTGTCTAAACATAAACAATTAAAAAGGGCTGCTAATGTAACTAAGTGTAAAAGCCCAGCATTCAGTTTGATCTCCAATACTGGGGCAGTGGGGAAGCAGCATGGGAGATAGCTCTAGAGAATCAAGAATGAGAAGAAATAGCAAAAGGGTGGGATCGCATTTAGGAAGTCAAGAGAGATGGCGTCAAAGAACAGAGAGCGTAGGAAGAGATTATTTGCTTGCATGAGGAGGGAAGAGAAAGGAGGAGAGAGGAGTAAGAACAGCAACAGCAGGAGGAAGTGGGAGAAGGGAGGAAAAAGAAGCACCATGCCCTTAGATAAACTGGATAAATTTCTCAATTTCAGGAATAAAATGGAAATTTTACATTCATTCAGGCCAAAACAATATCTTAAAAATCCGTTTAAGCTACAGAATTTGCATCTGCTGCAATGGAGGCTAAGATACTAATAATCATCTACACAGTGAGAGTGAAAGATTGCATTTTAAGAATACTGTATCCAGCTAAGATATAATTTATCTGTCAAATACATCAGAAACATTTTGGGATGAAAGTATTGAGCAGGCTTACTGGCCAAATTATCTAAGAAATGTTCAAGAAAACATTCGGGTTAATAGAAATTAAATTAAAACACAGAGCTCACAACTGGAGGACAGATGAAAAATGTATGAAATAATGTTAATTTTTTGCAATTTAATACTAAATGGATTACAAACTTAAAATCAAATAAAACTTGTTAATTATTTGTGTTTGAAAATAAACAAAAGAAACTATGTAATAATGGTTTGCAATCATAATTTCCTTATATTTAAGAGACACGAGATTTGAATAAGGACTATTTCCAAGATTTAGCTTACAAACTGTGCCGCTGTAAACATGGGTGTGCATATATTGCTGTGGTATGATGTTTTTAACTTTTGGGAAGATACCAAGAAGGGGAATAGCTGGGTCGATGAGAAAAATAAAAAAAGTTTTCTATGTGAAATAATGGGACAGATGCATAAAGGAAACAAATACATAAAATTTCTTTCTATATTTATGTATATATAGTTAGATATTATTTTTATAAAATGTAAATTTTGAGTGTCAGAGATATTAAACATCATTTCTTGTTTTCTCCTAATGGCATAAAAAGAAAAAGGAAAAAGCAAAAATGGAAAGAGAGACATAGAATCCAACAAATTTGCTTAGTATATGTTAGAATAAAACTAAAAATATAGGTGTAGAAATTTAATCTTTCTCTGAAAAACAAAAACACATTTTGAAAACTGGGGTAATTCTGTGGAAACATTCAAATTTATATTTTATTTTCCCATCTTTGATTCCGTAAATATTTCCTGCATTCTTCTCCCCATCTATTTTCTCATAACTGTATTATTTAAAATACCAAAGAAATAAATAGTATTTCTTATGGCTCAAAATAATTAAAAGTTGTTATTTTTTTAAATCTCAGCTACAAAGTTAATTAGGATTGATGTCTTCCTGTTTGAAAATTATAAACTTGCTTTTTCTGGATCCTGTGGTTTCGACTCCTTTTCGACTCCTTGCTCCCAATACTGCCTCGGGAAGCCCCCCCGCTTGACCACCCCCTCAAAGATTCAGTACCTGTAGCTATGGAACCTTATTAATAGATGCAAGATTTGTGGAGCTGCTATTTCGAGGTGAGAACCTTAAAGAAGTATAAGATCTTCATAAGGAGTCTTTTATTACATTGACAAAATCCATATCTGAACACGCAATGCATTTATAAAGTATGAACAAATAAATGCAATATTTGAAAAGATTTAAAGGAATGACTGTATCTAAGACTAGTTAGCAAGACTTCCTTCTCCCTTATATTCAACTGCTAACTGCAGTGCTCATGTAAATTCCTGCCTAACAGAAAGATTTGACTTCTTTTACAAAATTTAGATGCCAAATCTCAGTATGTGCATTCTCACTTCCCCTACAGAGCTAGAAGGAACTTCAGCAGTCAATTATTTCAACCAACCCCATTATTCTTCGACTGGCATTAACTGCTTCGCTCCAAACTCAGTTTTAACAAAGACCGTAATTGGGTACTTCAGCCTATATTCCTCAACCTAGGAAATCTCTCAAAAAATTTAAGAGTTCTGCAAGAGAAGTATTATAATATGTTTCATTTGTGCTTTCACTTTTTGCGCAATGCTTGGCAAAGAGAAAGAAGTCCACAAATGTTAATGGAATGATTGAAAGAGTGAATAAGTGAAGAAATCAAATAATAGACCTACAATCCCAGCACTTCTTTTATAGTTCCTCTCAATCTTTATTTCAGAGTTCAGAAATGGAAAAGAAATAGGACTTTTAAAAAAAAAAGATTTTCTTAGTTTCCTCACATTTTAAAGGCAAAAGGTTTTGTGACAATGAGTTTATATAAATCAATTGGCCTCTTAAATTCTTTTATCAGAATTTGATTAAATTTTATTCATCCACTTACTAAACTCCAAAATGTTGATTATTCACATAAAATAAGTTTATTTGAGTGTGGCCACTCTTTCCTTCTCAGGACAGTATACAACACATTTATAAACAATGAGACAGCTTTAAGTAATGTTACAAAATGGAATCAATTCAAATGTTTACAGTTATAAGTCTTTCTTACTTTACAAATACACATTAGTATTTGCATAAGTTTTCTTTTGCTGCCATAACAAATTACCACAAACTTAGTGGTTTAAAACAATAGCAATTTATTACCATACAGTTCTGCAGACTGGAAATCTGACACAGGTCTCCCTGAACCAAGGGCAGCGTTCCTCTCCAGAGGACCTGTGTAGGGGAGGTACCGTCCTGGCCTCTCAAGATTCCGGAGATCCTACTATTCTTTGGCTCTCTCCCTTTTCCTGTCATCTCGCTGATCACCGCTGGAAAACGTTCTTCATTTTTAGGGGTGTGTGCGGTTTCATTGGCACCCTGGGTATCCATGTTCATCTCCCTAGCTTACAGTTTACAACTTCAATCTTATCTGCAAAGTCCCTTTTGCCATGGCATCTAACAGACTCACGGGACCAAGAGATTAGTATGTGGACATCTTTAGGGAGAGGGCATTATTCTGCCCACAAAAATATTTAGAATAAATTTTAGAGAAATGTTGATACGATGAGCCAAGATGTCAGAGTTTGTGCTCTTGGAGAATAAAGGAAGGAGCTGATTTTAGAAGATAATCATTGCTTCCCTTATAATTTCACGCTAGACAGTTTTTCACACACAGCCTCTTCTATTTATGAATGTCCCATTTTCTCCTCATCATGAAGCTTGTGAGATTCAATCCTATCCTTCCAGATGCCGTCCATCCCTTCCAGAGCTTTGTGCACACATTAGGGTCTACAAAGTCAGAGTATGGATAAAAATTAATAGTGACCCCATTTCAGTTGTCCCTCAGATTTTATTTTGAACTCTTGGTTATGTACAGCACTAAATTACACATCAACCTTAAGATATAATGGATGAAAAAGCAGTGCAGACAACATAAATCACTGCAGAAAAGTGATATTAATATTATACCTAATACATGATAGAATATTGAGTATTCATGTTACATGACATATTATCAAGCAATTTTGTAGCATTTCCTGAGGGGCATTTTTCTCAGGGATTGTACTGAACATATGGTAGTCTCTATAACTGCACTGAAATAAGTTATAAGCAAATAACTACATACCTCATATGGGAATTGTTGATCTATTCCTTCCTATACATTATATTTTACATATGCCGTAATTATCATGTACTCCATGACATAGTATCATCCAATTAACTAATCCCTTTTTTATTTTTGAAGGGTCTGAATTCAGAATCTGCTTTATTTCTCCTCTCCCACACAGAGAGTTCTGCTGCTGTCACTCAGGAATCTGCAGTTGTGTGGAAGAGGCTGACCGTGTTTGTGTGACAGACAAACATATTTGTTTAGCTCAATTATTGTGGAAATTTACAAATCAATACTCTTGATAGGTTACTAGAGATTTATTACAGATCAAATACTCATGTGCCATTCATGGATACTTCTTACTTGTTTTTCTCAATCAGACAGTGGTAAGAATTACAAGAAAAATGCAAATTACTTATACAACTTTTTCTTTCTTATTCTCATCTGGGAATAGGTAGCAGCCTTGGCTTACATTTTCAGTTTATTTTTATTTTTGTGTTTTTGGTTAAGCCAGAACTTTGATTATAGTCCTGAAGGTTAACATAAAACCTAACAGAAACACAACATAATCGATGGTATAAATGGAAAAAAACAAGTAAAGAAGTCACTATGTTAGACTGTTTGATGTTTATTTACTTTACTCCTAAAATAACTACCTGTACATTATTTTTCTGGAAATGAGTCATGTCTATTTATTTTGTTTTAGCAAATTATCTGCTTGTGTGACTCTCGCTATGTTTTCCCTTCAAGAATGATAGAGTGATGCTATATTGAAGAGGAATTGCTCTATGTACCCAATTAATTACTTCAGTAAAATTTCTTCATGAACAGCATCACTCATCCTGACTGCTTATGAAGCCATTAAGTCCTGGCTCTGAGTCACTCTTGGATGTTGTACAGGAATGTCATATCAATCTTCTCTTTTCATTGGCCTTGAAACATCCCTTAGAGAACCATATAAAACTGCAGTGTATTTTCACAGATTTGCTTGGACCTGGTTAACAAAAAACATAGAAGTATTATTTGGCATTGAAAAAATGTATTTAAAAGTACAAAATTCAAAGGTGAAGTGCCATAGAATGGGCACCAGAAAGTTACTATTTGACCAAAAAACTTAAGGGATTTATTTTTCCATTTACACTGAATTGAAAAACTGAAATCAGCAGAGGGAATACTCAGGAGAGTGGAGATCAGAGGCTTCGAGCTGCTTCCTTGTGTTCAGCAGTTGTGAGTGAAAAAGCAGAAGCTTGGGCCAGTGATATAGCTCAGCGGCATAAGCACCTGCCTGGCAAGCACGAGGTCCTGAGTTCGACTCCCAGTACCCACATATTAAAAAAAAAAAAAAAGCAGAAGCTTGACAACAGTAACTCCCTCTTGCTCCTCTCTCTGGCATACGCAGCTCTTGGAGATTTCTTTTTGTTATTAATCAAGTCAAGAAAATATTTTGTTTTGTCCCTCTCATGAAACCATGTCTTATGCCATAGTTCTGCCATAAGTGGGACATCTTCTCACCATGTAATGAACACGAGGAGAAGCCTGGGTGGTAAGGACACACATTCTGTAATTTCCATGGACAGTTGGTCGATTCTGGATACATAAGACCTATAATCAGCACTCAACAACCCAGTGGTTAGGCACTAGGGATGGCTAGCAGTGAAATTAGTACAGCTATGTAAGTTTAGCATTGCTAAACTTAAGGACTCACCAAGAAAATAGAATAAATTCAATTTTAAGTTATAAAAGTCAACAGATATTTAGGGTGTGTTAATTCTCAGAATAGCAAGTCACTTAGAAGTTTAAGTGCTAAATTTTTCTTTGCTTCAAAATTTGGCTGCAATTTCAACAGATTATCTTGCCAAATGTTTAGATTCAGGTCTGAAAATGCCATCCATTAATAAACTCTCCAACTCATACACTTTCAAGACATGCTTAAGAAATATAATCCTCAAAGAGTTGTTTTCCAGTTTGATCCAGGGTATGAAAACAGCAGGTTTACTCCCAGAAGTTAAACATATCACAAACGTACGGTGAATTTAGTAATAAGAAAGAACATGGAAATATACAAAGACCTGAGAATGTAATAAGTGATAAAGACTTAGTTAAATGTAAAATTCAATGTAAATGCAATTAAACATGCTGCTTCCAGATACAAAGCAGACTAAGCAGGAGGAGACGCAACCCATTCTGCTACAAACACATAGAAATATGCATAGAATTTTTTTTTTGTGGGTACCGGGGGTCGACCTCAGGACCTTGCGCACCAGCAGAGGCCCGTGCCGCTGAACGATATCACCAACCCTTGTTTCGTATGTGGATTCCGGGAATCGAACTCAGGCCCTCGCGCTTGCCAGGTAGGCGCTTACGCTGCTGAGCCATTGCACCGGCCCCCATAGAATGTATTTTAAAAGAAGAAATTGGGACTCCAGAACTTTAATTCAAAAGTGTACAATCTTGTGGTTTCAAGCATGACGAAGAGAAATATGACCATAAACTCTCCCAGAACTATCAAAAGCATTAGTATCAATGTATGGAAAACTCTATTGCTGTACAGTGACTTTTGATGTCTTAATTTCTCCCTAGAGGCTACTAGCTTAGCATGACCCAGCCTCTAACTACTTTGAACAACTCGATTTCTGTTCCCCAAAATGAGTCACAAATGATCTTTCTGTGGTCTTTGTTCTTACCTCTTTTTCTGCCTACAAGACTCTTCAAAGGTATTTTTAGTTTATGGATTCTTTTCAGCTTCTGCTTGAAAGATGCATTCTCTGCTCACCATCAATGATTGCCCCCTATCTACACACTTAGCTTGCTTCGTATGTTTTTTTTTTTTGTACAATTTAACCTTAAATTTTTAAACTATATTTACTAATATATTTTTGTGTCCTGTAAATGTCCCCCTTGAGAATGGGGTTAGGGACTTTGTCCATCTTACAGCCATGTTCAGTACCTCAAACAATCTCACACAAAGTAGGTGCTAAATAACATTTATTGAATGGATGAATTGATTTTTGTTATATGACTGTTTTAAGTATATTTTAATTCTTCCATGAGAAAAATGTCTTAGTAGAAAAAAAGTTTGATAGCATTTTCTTCTTATCAAAAATTACTTTCTGTAGCCATTTATAGAATGTATTTGTCTGTAGTGTAGCAATATGTTATTATAATCTCAATTCATCTATTTCAGCAGTCTACAGCAGAAAATGGGGAAAATTTTAGAGGCAGATAATATTAATCTTCCAGGAAATATTGAGCAACGTTCACTCTCTAAAGCTGTCATGTTATGATTTAATACTGTAGACTTAGTAGAAGTATCACATAGCTCCTCATATAAGATTTACTTTAAAAGGGAACTATTTTGGAAAAATGAAGAATAAATTTTTTGAGTTATTGATCAACCAGAAAAAGCTTTTTTACTTAGTTTAAAATTAGAGGAGACTATTTTTAAAACCCCATCTGAAGTAAGTATTTAGCCAGTGGACAAATAAAATTATAACTGTCAGAGTTTCAGTTGATGCTACGAAGAGGAAGACTAGAAAATAGCAGTAGTGAATGTGTGTATGATAGATTCATGGCTAATTATGTAACACTGATATTTAACCATTTCCTTCTCTTATAAATCTAGCAGAGGCTAGAAATCCAAAGGACGGAGAGGCATTGCTTAGTTGGGTGGTTGTAAAATGAAGTAACCAAAATGATGCTATATTCTAAGAGAAAACAAATGTGAGTGATAAAACGGTTCTAAATGTCCCGTGTGGCTGAGGACCCTGAGCATGTGTCTGGAAGAACAGCAATAAAAGCAGTAGTTTTCTAAAGCTGTTATTCTAGGTAGTGAGCTTCAAAGGTGAAAAGTGAACATACAGTTTTTTTGAATTTTAACAAATGTGTTCCTCCCTGTAGAGACTAATCATTGTTAATTTCTTGGTTCCTCTATTAAAGGAATTGTGGCATAATTACAAAGGGACTCCTGCTATGGAAATTATTTGTGTTTTGGGGTTTTGAGGTCCAGTCACTCAGTTTTAGGCATAGAAGCTTAAAAAAGGATTACAGCTGAGAACTCTGAGAGTTGAAAATTTGTAGTAATTGTGACAAATTAGCGTATACAAGTGCCATTTATATTCCTAAACAATACCCCACCTTAGGAATACAACCAAAAAATTCTTGTAGATTTTCTTTAGAAAACTTGGACAATGCCTTGCAATAACGTTTTGAAAGTAGCTGAATTTCAACCTTATTACATCCCATTAACCTTAGGAGTATCTTTTAAAATAGATGCTCCAATGTTTCTAAAAGGCTTTGTGTTAATGGCAAGTACCATATGTGCATAGCTGAATTTTATTTTTTAAATTTTATTTTAATTGACAAGTAAAAATTGCACGTATTTACCATACAATATTGATATGTACATCATATTGTACAATATGATGTTTCAAAATATGTAAACATGTATCAATATTAGTTTAGTTCATCTTTTCCATTATTTTTCTAGTCTTTATTTCATTTATTTCTACTGTATCTTTACTTTCATCATTTCCTTCCTTCTGCTAAATGTGAGCTTGGTTTGTTTCTCCTTTTCCCAGTTCTTTAAGGTATAACAGTAGGTTATTCATTTGAGATCTGTGTATGTCTCATTTCTTGACCATACCCATATTCATAGAAAGGTGCTACTACTCTTAAACATTGATGTTATTTCTAGGAATCAATCTTCTTAGTCAGTCTCGGGTGTTGAATTTTCCTTCCTCAGAGAAAAAAATTTAAATATTTTGCTCAAAAAATGTTCTCAATATTTTTCAAAGGATTTATGCAAAATTTAAAATTTCAGGTGAAAGAATAAATCTATTTTTGTTAATCACTTCAGGCTAACAAAATATGAAATGTGTGTTCACCAGTCAGAATCAACTAAAGTCAACTCCTTGGACGTGTGAGTGTTTCCATTATCTCATTCAACATGCATAATTAACTGACCCATTTAATTATGAGAGGATTTGGTTAATCCCCTTAAGAGCTGGAGCAGATGGAATGATTCATTGCGGCTAACTCCTAGTTCCTGCTACTGAGGCACACAAAAATATTGAGAGTGTCACTTGACTTCCTGATTTTTTTAATCCTTTAGCATTGAACTCACATAAAATTAATATTTTCATTAAAAAACATTATGTCTTATCTCAATTTTCCATAAATGAACACCTTAAAATACAAGAAAGCTCCCTATTCTAAGAGATTACTTAAAACAATTTAAGCAACAATTTATTTGATGCTCACAACAAATTACTGAGATAGGTAATTATTATTTTCACATTATTTCCAAGGAAACTGATGTAAAGAATTTAAGTCGCCTCCCTGGGATCACATGGTAATAAATGGTAGAGACACAATCTGAATCCAGATTTCGGTAGGTTCCAATGCCCAGCAATTAGCAACTGTGCCGGGGAAGCATGGTGCACATAGGGCTTGGAAGTTTCTCTGCCTAGGACCAAAACTCAGCTTCATGAATTATTGTCTGTGTAATTTCTGGCAATTCATTTGTTTCTCTAACTCCAGAGATTTTCCAAATACAAAACTAGTAGAATAGTAATATGAACTATCTCAGTGTATTGTTTTAAAGTTGTATGAAAAAGTTGTGTAAATTACTCGGTACAATTTTGGACATAAAGTGTTCAATAAATTATCTATTCCGCTGGGCAGAGAATAAGATATTACCATAGTGGGAAGGATTCACTGGATTCCTCTGATATATTGATAGATAGAATAAAGAAACCTATACAAGGAAATCTTTTCCTTGAGAATTTAGCCAACATAAATTCTAATTAATAATGCAACATATTTATGGCATGTTTGCTATTTTACAAGGAATTGGGGATATAAAAATGGGACATTGTATCTTTAACAATATATCTCTGGGTTGGAATAGAAGTAAATAGTAAATAGAACATTCTAAACAAATTACATGAAACTGTAAATAAAAGAACTCAGAAACTCCTAAAAGAACCAAAAGAGTACCTCTAATGGTACTTGGGAGATCACACATGGCTTTTCAGAGATCTCTGTAATTCACCCTCTTTGGTGTACTTTCACAGCTATTACCTTAATACCCATCTCCTCCATGTGTTTGATGTATCTGTGAAAGGATCCTGAGGAGAGAAACTAGAAATGAAGATAAAGACCTAAGGAGGGACTACATAGTGAAGAATAATAGTGAGTAAAGAATTTCTATTTTGTCCTCAAACAACAGGGATTCAGCAGGGTATTTTAACCATGAAGTGGACACTGTTCGTGTGTACTGTACACTTAGAATGTCCTTCCAAGAATGGAAATTGAACTGAAGATGAAATTCTATGACCTAAATTAAGTTTGGCTGTACTTAATCACAAAATAGCATGGCTAAGTAAAAAAGTAGCAGAAACGAGACCATGTGGAGGCTCCAACACCATCATTGTCCGGGATCTGGCGTCTTCCTCTGTTTCATTTTTTGAAGTGCATAACTACAATCCTCCATTTCACCTCTAGACAACATTTCAGGTTGTACCAACTGCCCCAAAATGGAAGAGAAGCTGTTATACGCTGCTACACTCAACAATACAGAGGCTCATTGCTATAAAGGAAAGAGAACAAAGTATTGGGATGTTAACTAGCTGTCCACATGGGTAACACTGCTAAATGCTGATGAGTTCCAATGAGAAGTGGCACTAAGGTAGTAGCTGTGAAAAGTACAAAAAGAGTGAATTCCAGAGACACAAAAATGTGAGCAGAGATTTGTACCCAACATTAGTGATTTGGTTGCTGAATGTGATTTTTGCTTTTGCTTTTTTAAGTAGGAAGTACCAAAAGTGTGTAGAAGAAGAATATTTTCCATTTTGTAGAGGACGAATTTGAGTTGTCTGTGGGAACACTTTAATATATATATCCCCATCTCTCTTCATTTTTTAGCCTCACAGAAAAGAAGGAAATAGATGAGAGCACATGCAAAAACATAGAAGAGAGAGGCGTAGATGCATTGCCAGAATAAGTATGGTTCAGAGCGGGACATCCAGTGCAAGACAGGTGGCACGGTATGGGCAGATGTTCGCCATCTTTGTACTGAGTGTAACAAAGCTGAAGAGGAGAGAAAAATATCACCAAGGAGGGCTCTGAAAGGCTCAAAGATAATTTCCATTGCTCTGTACTTGTCCCAATCTACGGAGGAATATACACTTTTCGTACATCCACTATGTCCCTTTTATTAGTGCTTTGCATAAATTTTCCTAAAATGGTCATATAATAACGAACATGTACTTGGTATCAGGGAGCACCATCAAATGCTTCACTTATTTCAACTTATTTAATCTGTACACTGACTGTGAGATTGAACCATTATCTGCAACTTCCAGATGAGAATATTGATGTATAAAACAATTAAGTCGAATGTTTATGTTTATATATTTCCTGGGAGAAATAGCAGGAAATCCTAACTACCCCATCTGCCTCTACATTCTGCAATTTCATCTAACACTGTACACAACCTCACAAGTATGACAAGTATTTTATTGCTAGTCACAGTTTATAGATGAAAAAACAGTGACGTACATAGATTGAGCAACATTACTAATGATTTTACCTGTAAAGCAAATGGTCATATAGGACACTTCTGATATTTTTCTATATTTCAGACATAGAATTGGCCCTGAAGCTGCAAAACAAATACGTGTTTTGATTTTTGACTCTGAATCATTATTTATAACAAATAGCCAAATAATATCTGTTTAATTTTGCTTATTTTTTGAAGATTTTTTCTTGTCAATACAATATGCACATAAACCAAGTATTTCCAACTTGAATTTGATTTTTCTCAATCCTCATAGGTTGGTCTGGACAAGAACATGACTTAATGTCTGAAATGATATTTTTAAACACAGTAAGAATGTTTTGAAACATTTTGTAAGGTCAAACTGTGACCCTCTCCGGGAGAGCAACATGGCCTAGTTGCATAAAATGATAGCTTTTATTTTTTAATGTCTTGTCTTTTAACACTGCCTGCTGGACATCTCAAGTCTTTCTGTTTGATATGATACAAATGTTTGTTTAACAATCCTATTGTGAGTTTGTAGGACTGCAAATGAAAAGTAGGAGATCAGGGAAGACAGCAGGAGTCAGAGAAAATGTCTAAAACCCAGGGAATTGAGTCTTCAGACTGGGAAACAGTCTTTTCTTTCTTTTATATTTAATATATATCCCTGTCTAAACTGTTTATAACTTATAATTTTCTTTAGAGAGGTCAGATGCCTTACATTTAATGATATAAGAACATTTAATGTTTTCCTAATTTTCTTATATTTTAGGCAAGGCTCGTGAATTGATTTTTCTCATTAGTATGTGTAGGAAAATATTTATTAAATAGGAAAAAATTATCAGTGTTTTCAAATTTACCTTGAATTCAGCCACGTTGTTGAAATATATTATAAATACTAGTAAGATATTAAAAGTCACTTAGTTTTTCTAGAAATACAAGTTTATCACAATAAATCTTTGGGTTCTTATTTTCCTGCATTTACACTGTTACTTCTTTTTGTCTTACCATGGTCATTTGAACCTGCAATTCAATGTTAAAATCAATTCAATGTCTGTCTTCTTTGTTTTTTATTTAATTATTATAGTACTTTGTGATTTAAAATTTATATTGTTGTTTCAAGTTTTTTAAAATGGTAAGTAGCCCTTAACAAATTATACACAATTTTGTTCCTTAGAGATATTATAAATACATACTACATTTTATTAAATGCCTTAAAGCATCTGAGTGAATTCTATTAATTTTCTCAATTTGGTAATGAAATTCGTTACTTCGACATTTGCTCTGGCACTTCGTTCTTGAATTTCTGGAGTAAACACTGGCAGGTCATAGATTATTTTTCTTAGTGTTACTGAACTATATTTACTTATACTTCTAACGTACAGTATTTCCACATGTGATTTTTAGCCTACGCCATAACCATTTTTACTATATTTGTTGCATTTTGGTATTAAATTATCCTAAACTTAAAAACAAGAAGTGAAGAATATCTAGGGCCTAGGCTATCTTCTAGAGCCTAGATCAGTTTAAATGACATTGGAATTACTTGATCCTTATGGATTAAGCTTGAAATTAGTGAAACCATATTATCTTTTTTTTTTTTTTTGTGGGTACCGGGGGTCGACCTCAGGACCTCGTGCACCAGCAGGCGCCCGTGCCGCTGAGTGATATCACCGGCCCTTTTTTCGTATGTGGGATCCGGGAGTCGAACTCGGGCCCTCGCGCTTGCCAGGCAGGCACTTATGCCGCTGAGCCATCTCACCGGCCCCAAACCATATTATCTTAATGCCTCTGTAAATGGTGCATTTTATTTTTTTTAATTTTATAGGAAAAAGGTAAAACAGAATTTCATACCAAAATAATGGGAGAATAACAATAGTTAATACACTGCATACTGTCATCTTCAAAGTAGTTACTCAGAGTACAAGATATGGGCATAAAAAATTCTCCTATTGATAATAGCACAAATCTTCCTTTTCAACGAACTAAGAGACACTAATAGTATAGCTAACTTGCATTTTTCTGCTTTTTCCCTTCCTTCCTTTCTCCTTTCCCCCATCCTAGTTCCTTTTTCCTTTTAAACAATTTCTTCCCATTTCACAAAATGGTGCATTTTAATGACCTTCCAGGAACATCTCTGATAATTAATCCACTCGACCCACAGGAAGAATAATTTTAGGACCCACTGGACTTTACGGAACATGTCAGTGTCACATTCAATAGTTATTATAAAATTTTAAAACATAACAATAATCCCCACCTTTCTCTTCTTCCTTGTTTACCTCTACTCTTTCTTTTGCCCATCTCACTCATTTCTTCAGCTGTCCCTGAAGCTTACTTTGATTATCATAAGATCTATGTGTATAGGCCAAAAGAAAAAAAGGAAGAGTTGGTAGGGGTCTTGACTGCACATAATTAGTTTGTTATAATTTTTACCAACTGAGAAGTTGTTTGGCTGAAACATCAAATCAACTTAGGAAAACTGATTATTCAGTTACCATGTTGATGCTTTCTAGAAATTATCAACTCATACAACAGACTGCCATAAAATGAAAGCTTTGTCACTTCATCCCAGAGACACCCTCGCTGGAAAGTCTGAGTGAGGTGGGTTAACTAAAGGGCAGCTTGTAACACCCAGCTGAACTGAATCAGCGTGGTGCTGAGTGTGGAGGGCCCACCCGAAGGTTGTTGCTGACATTATAAAAGGAGAACTGGAGGGGAAGATGGTGTGCTGTTGATTCTCCTGGAGAAGCCTGTCACATTGGTTTTCCTCATATGAACTCAGCTGTTCTCACTATTGGAGGAGCTCAGGTCCTTGCTGTCACTGAGGATGGCTGCAGTTCTTTTCGGGGGAGCTCTAGTCCTTACCTTGAGCGTTGCTTCCTGGCTCCAGTGCAGATTTCTCTGCCTGCTGGCACAGATCCTTCACCCCACTGATGCAGACTTTCTAGCTTCCACCACTGGCCTTTGGACGTCCCCAGTGCAAAACCTTGATATAGACTTGCATGAGACATTGTTGTGGGCTCTAGGACTCCAGCTGAACTCGTAAAGGACGTTGCCATTGGCCCTAGGTCTTCGGCTGGACTTGTGCAGGACATTGGCGTGGGATCCAGGCCTTCAGCTGGGTTCTTTGGGTCTCTAGTGTGTGGACAGATCTCTTCTGCATTTGACTCTTTGAGTGATATTATAAAAATAATATTATAATATAATATTACATATTTATAATAATAATATTATAAATTGTGTGTCCTCTACTGAAACTAGTCCCTTGCAAACCCTGACTACAACACCGAGTATGCTTTGATGGTATGAAAATTGGGCAACCTTCCTGAATTTTGCAGAAATGGAGACAGTTAATATTATCACCCCTTATAGACAACAAACCCAAGTTTTGCAAACCTAAACTCTCTGATGTAACCACTAATATAATGAGTCTTTTTCTTCTCATGGGACATGTTAGTATTTTCTATGTGGGAAAGTTTATACAACAAGAAATATAAAAGTAACACTTAAGTTTGAATGCTCATATTGCACCAAAAATTGTTTTAAGTACTTTATATTTATCAACCCATAACATGAGGTATTTAAGTAAATATTATTATATGCATGACATATGTAAGTATATATTATTATCACTATTCATGTTTTGCAAGTGAAGAATTTATAAAATGATCACTTAGCAAATAATTTGAATGAGGAGTCAAATCTGGCAGTCTGTCTTGAGAGCATGCATACTTTTATCACTATATTACACTACCTTTGTAAAAATAACAACTAAGAGATTTATCAAGGTTTAAAAGTTTTTGAAAGTTTCCTTAGCATTAATTTGTAAAGTGTGAAATCACACCAACATCTTTAAGAACAGCAGCACATCAGAAATAAAACCCCACATCAGAAATACTTAGTAACATCACAGAAAAAGGAGACAAGAAAAATATATACGTGCCTAGACTGCTGGATAATATATCAAAATCTGATTTTTCAGGACATAGTAAGCAAGATGACATCGGTTAAGAAATTATCTCCATTAATACAATTCTGTTATTTTATTTTCTTGTAGATCTTATATATCATATTGATATTCCTGTACTTTGTATTACAGTTATACCTCTTGATACATTACCATTTTTCTTGTGGTGATTTAAAAATAAGGATTCTGCCAGGGATATGACTCAGTGGCACAGTGCCTGTCTGGCAAGCACAAGGTCCTGAGTTCAATTCCCAGTACCCAAAAAATAAAAAATAAAAAATAAGGATTCTGAAAATTCATATAGAGAAATGATGTTTCATTGGTTGGAAAGACAGAAAAATTAAAAGTGGTTTGTCCTGCTTTATTCATTCTCTCATTCATTGAATTTCTATGTATTGGATATCCACCCTCTTTCTGGTCTTGCCTTAGGTGTTGTCAGTACAGCTAAGAACAGAGTCCCTCTTATCACGTAGTTTACATTCTACTGGCAGAGACAGATAGCAAAGAAATAAGGTAGGCAAGATAGTGTAAAATACAGATAACTATCAGAAAGAAAAAGCAGGATAAAGGTAGAGAGAAGGAATTGCTCCATGGAAAGCTCTGAGGAAGTGACATCAAGTGAAAACCCAAAGGATGAGGAGTAAGGCATATAATGATCTGGGCAGATGAGCAAGTGAAAATGAGTGCTCTGGACTCGTCCGACTCGCCTAGAGCAGCTTGAAGGCAGCTGAGTGGTAGAAATCGAGAAACAGGAGCAACGATGGGTGATGAGCGGGGTCCAGATGAGTAGGGACTTGTGAGATACAGTATAGAGGTGAGCTTCATCCTAAATATATTACTGAAGAGTTTCAGTCAGAACTAGAAGTTGGTTAGTTTTGAATAAGGCTTCTGTGTAAAGACGAGACTATAGGAGACATGTGAGGGGGCAAGAAGCCCCTGCGGGTATCCAGGCTGGACTTGCTAGTGTTAATGATGGAGGCGGGGAGAACTGCAGATTCATGATCTGTTTTAAAGCAGAGAAAACAGTGCCTGGTGATAGATTGAATACAAGGTGGGAAGGAAAACAAGAGCTCAAGGATGGTCCATCTGCTTCTCTCAGTCTGTGGAGAAGAAACAGCAAGTCTAAATCAGATTACAACTATTACAGAGTTGAAAATATAACTTGTATGTATCATAAAGTTTCCGTTTCCCATGAAAGACTGTATTTCCAAATAGGTTTTCCCAACAAGATTTCTACTGATTTCCTTCCTTTTTTATTTAATAACTTCCATGTACTCTGTTTGCATAGGAAGAGACCTCTGCACAATGGAATCTACTAACATTAATTTTTCACTAGTCCATCTGGTTTCTCCTCTTCACTTCTGGCTAAAGTAATTCGCCAAAGTGAAAAATCTTGGTAATCTTTAATGTGCATCACTTCTTGCTTTTCTTTGGCTGAGTGCATTGCCTAATCAAGTTTTCAAAGGCCATTGTCCTTAGCTTGTTGGAACTTAGAGTATTTTGAATCATCCTGATTTACAGGTCTTCATCTTCAAACAATGCTCAAGTGAAGAAAAATGCACTGTTTCTAATCATTCGCAATAGTAAAATTCCTAAAGCAAGGGGAAAATAAGGCATGTGATTGTCTTTTGACCCCATCTTTACAGTAAACTGGCGACTCACCTGCAACAAAAACATTGTATAATAGGGAATATGTGATAGCTGAATGAAAGCATGAAGCACCAGGAGTGAGAGGCTGTTCTCAGACCTATAATGTGTAGTTATTCTACGCCAGGGACTTGGTGCATGTCATTTAAATTGGACAGGTCGGTTGGACCAAGAGCAAAGAACTTTTTAACATTCTGGCTGAAGAATGAGATTTTAAAAACCATCTCAGCAATCATCTCAATATAACAATGCTTCCAGCATCAGCAGTATCACATTTTGTGGCTGTGACTAACAGTGCACCTCTTTTTCTGCTGCTCCTTTCAAGTCGACTGGGGAATTAAAGATCAGGTTCCTGTTACGCAAACAAGGAATTCACTTCAACTATTCCTGAAACCCTTTCTCTCTGCAGGTGAAAGCACTAGATTTGATTTCCATAGCAAGTAATATGGATTTTTCTAAGTAGCTCAACCTTATAGCAACAAATAAGGCTGCTGTACCTTCACATGGTGCCTCCACACTCCGTCGAGCTGGTGAAAAGCTCATTCCAGTGCCAGATGAAGATTATTTATTTTAGAACTCAACTGTTTGGAGTTTGGCCAATCCAGCCTTCGTCAACCGATTCTCAAGTTCACTGACCTCACTCTAAACCACAACTCTTTTGACTATTTGTTTTACCTGCTATATTTTGTAATGTCAGTCAAGGTCAGTGAAGAAATTTTATATTTATTAGGCAAGACTAAAGCTTCCAAACACAAATTTGGCCTAAAAACATGCCTCAGTGGCAGCTTTTGATGGAGGAAAAGAATATGTACAGTTCTACAGAAGTAGATTACTCAGTGACTATAAAATCAGGATGAGTTTAGAATTAATAAGCAAAGGAAAGCAAAAAAAAAAAGTTTTTATTTTAAAGAGGAAAAGAAGCACAAAAGAACAGGGATAAGGTGGAGGAAATGCATCCATGTACTGAGTGTATAAATTTTTTTGCATCCTATATAGCTTGTGAGTATTCTTTTAGCATTGCATATACCTGGTGTGCACCTGAATGGCGATAATTGATGATTTACTTTCTTAAAGGTATAATATAAATATATGTCATTTTACTGTCTTTCAGTTTGACTGTAAAGTTGTCCAGAATGATCTGTTCAGTGGAGTTCATAATAGCATTATCATCTTCAAGAGTAGAAACAAAATAGAAAAAATGTATTTGCACAGTTGTCATTTCATTATGATAAACTATGCTAAACATCATTTTCCTTATGTGACTCACTTTAGGAAAAATTCTAAATGAAAAAATTTACCTTATATATTCACAGGGAAAATGTCTTGTTGATTTAAAAAAACAATTCAATATACAATTTTTATAAATAAAATAAGAAATAAGATTCCTTGACTCATAATGTGATTTGTTATAATTAAAAGCATGTTCTCCAAGGGTATTTCTTTGGCCACTTCCTTGTCACTGAGCTCACTTGAAGCAGTGTCCTGAAGTTTTACAACTTTAACTCACTTTGTAATCGGTAAGTTAAATATCCTCTCCAGGCCCTGATGTCTAAGCAAAAACCTAGAATGGCAGTCTCCCTCCTACCTAAAATCAATGTTGTGAATTTCTGCAATATTCTTCTGTAAGAATCTTATAGCATAACCCTTCTTCTTAAAAAATTAAATTTGTGATGAATTATTATAGGGAAAGATTGTTCAGTCTGAACTCCCCATTTTATTAGTCAAGATTTCTCAAGGTTTAATTTCAGCCTATCTTTACAGTTTCTTTCCACCACTACCTTTCATGTATATATATCCCACACAATCTGATATTGTCATTTGTCATAAACATCTTGCAATTTCTCTCTCCATTCCTGATTGCCTTTACTCCCTAGGGCATCCATAAATGTGTACCATTCACATCTTTTTAAGATAACCCGCTACCAAAAGCAGAGTTAACTGACAGCCTGTGGCAGCCAGCTCTGTGACTCCTATGACCGCATCTTCCCCAGGCTACTCCCAGCTAGTGACTGAGCACAGTAGAGTTTTTGAGTCTTGGCTCACTCCTACCTTATGCGGTACTTCTCAAATAGGCAACTTTCATTCAAAGAACCCCTATCACCCTGCCTGTGACTTTCTCAGACAATGATATCATCCAGGACTCTTTCTTCTCTCTTTCCTTATAAAACAGAAAATCCTGCATCATGCCTGAGACATTCCCTATTTTTGTACCTTTGACCTTTATTCATCATAATTTTCTCCTAATGGATTTCTGGTATGAATAATCCCATATTGGTATCTGTCACAGAGAAGAAAAAACTGACATAAACTTCCCACTTCCATGTACCTATTTCTACTTATCTTGCAAGATCAAATTCAATTCATTAGAGATTCTCCAATTAATTGTCTCAGAATACCTGTTTCTTTCCTCTGATGCATCGTATCCTTTTACTACTTTAAAATATGAATATGTCTTATATTGAATAATAAGGTGAAATAAACCATTGTTTGCAATCACTTAAAGACAATCACGCATATTGTAAGAAGAAGTAAACACATAGGGCAGGGTTTGAAAAGAATTAAACACACAGGGCAGGTGAACTTAGCCTGAAAAATCCTAGGTAAGCATAAACCAAACTTGGATATCATAAACATTTCTTCATATTCAATATGCATCTGATTGACATATAGTGGGATGTTTATGTGAAATATTTTAAATCCAGTCTTTAGGGAAAATTGATCTCCCAGGAATTAGTAGCAAATCAATCCTGTGGATTCTCAATTTCCTTACAAATGTCAGTGTAATCCTGGCTATGTGTAATCTACTTTGAGATGGATAATATAGAATTATAATCATTTTGGACATCAAGATTCACATGAAGTCATTAGTCGTTATCCCCTTATTTTCCTTTCCGTTTCTCCCCATCTCTTTCTTCTCCCCTATACCCTAGCTGTCTGTCATTGTCTCCTTTTCCTTCCTCTATTTCCATTTTCACTTTTAACACTTTAAGGTAAAGTGCAATGCAGCTTGTAAAGACCTCCAATAGAAACATGACCATGTTGCAGAAAAACTTTGTGGAACAGATTATTCCCGCACAGGAGACTGAGGAGATGAGTTGTGAGATTTGTCTTAAGAAAGATTAGGAAAGACAAGAAAATTTCTAGGCAAAGGCAATGTTTACACAGACATAGTTAATGAGATGTGTTTTGTGCTGGAACTAGTGAAGACTAGTACATAGTTAGAATTTCGGCAAACACATCTTTTATATTAAATATATTTGAAATTTTTCATGATGGTAATAGTGAACTTATGGGAAAATATTTTAAGTTGTGAGTTAAATAATCACATTTGAGTTTAGGGGAAATATTCTGATGGCAGTTTAAGGGTAGACTGAGGAAGGTATAAGTACCATCCAAAACAATGCACCTAGTTTACCACTACATATATTTTGGTAGATGACTGACTGAATGTGTGCATGAATAGATGCACAGTCTGTTCATAAAGGAAGTTGTGGACATAAGTAGAAACGCTTAGCATCTATAGAGAAGAAGTCTCCCATTCAAATCTCAAAATGTTGCAAAAATGTTCATTTGTCTATTATCCAGACTTGAACATTATTTCATAAATTCAAGACAGTTACTATGTCATATGAAAGATGGACCATTTTTATAGCAGTGCTATAATATTATGTAATAACAATGGGGTGTGTATCAAGTCAGAACGTTATCATAGATCAAAATCAGAAAGGAGGCCTAGTAATGCACAGGAGTGACTCTATTTATCATTGAGTCTGGCCCTGGACCACAAGTAACGGTCTACAGGGAAATTTAGAAGACTTTTTTATATTGCAAATAAAATCTGAGGTGAAAATCATCAAACATATTATAAGAAATATTCACACCTCCTGAAGTCATACTATTCCAGTATACTTTCCTGGAAATAGGCAGGAAACTCTACGATTCATTTCACTTTTCGCTCAATAAATATCCATCATATTCCTTGCTAACTGGTGCTTAACAAACCTACTTTTATTTGACCATCACAATAACTGTGTGAAATATTAATTGTTACTCATGTTTTATAGATGTTGAAATTATAGCTCAAAAAATTAACAATTTGTCAATTATTAATCTACGTTAGCTACTAAGGTAGAGTATGCAATAAAAACCCAGACTGACCAGATCCAAAAAAAGGCCTTTTTATAGCATTCTCGTCTATGCTCAGTCAATCCAAATAAATATTTACAATTATTATCATAGTGCAATAGTTGTGTAGATGAAAAATGTAAACATCAATCTTAGGAGTGAAAGATGTGCACCTGTTGATAAGGTAAAGCATTAATCTGTGAGTTGCATCCACTGCTTGAGATCTAAGACATTAAATTAATTTAATAAAATCTAATATCCCCTCCTATGCTTATTCTTTGTTTCTCCAGAATTCCCACACACACACACACACACACACACACACACACACACAATTTCAATAAGGAAATTATTTAAAACTAGTAACTTTTAAAAAAAGTAACCTTACAAGAAAATATGTAGCTTCTTCCCAGATGTAGAAACTTTTAGAAAAGCACATGGAAATTTATTGAACTGCTTTAATATTTCCTGATTTCTGTAAAATAAAGAAAAATAGTGCTTTACTTTTAAAAATCATGATGACAGATTAATACTTTACAGATGACAGGAAGGTAAACACTACTTCAAGAATAATTTTACAGCAGAAAAGAGACTTATTTAGAAACTCAAAAGACAAGTACAAAGGTAATGTGCATATTTGCAAAGTAAAATTGAAAACTTTATTATCCAAGAATGTCATTGTAATTAAAGAGACTATCCGGATGATACAGTTACAACCCATAGTTCTGAATAAACTCAGCAATTAGATATTAGGAATATAAAAATCGAAAGCAAGATGACTAATTGATGATAGGTCAATTATTTCATTGGTATCAGAGTTAATGTATGCATTGCAATAGTCGTAGTTGCTGGGATTTTTGTTCTCACTAATAACAATTAGGAAAGGCTTTTCCAATAATTTATTGAACTTATAGTTATTATGAGCTTATCAGGTGCCAAATGCTGCACTGAGTCAGCACTTTGGGTACATCAATGAAGAGGAGAGAATAATCACTTTCTCTTGTGCTTACATTCTAGCAAGAAGACATAAAAATGTTTTATATCAGTGTGATAGGTGAGGATAAGAACTATTGAGTAGGAAGGGGAGAGTCCTGGGGATAGGTAATATTTTGTATAAAAGAGGCAAGATGAACCCCTCTGAGAAGGCGAAATTTGTGCAGAGTCCTGGAGTAGGTGAGGAAGGAAGCCATGCAAAGATCAAGGGGAAACAGTCTAAGTAGAAAGAACGAGAATAAAGTTCCTAAATCCTTAGGGAGTTCAAGAAGCATCCAGGGAGTCAATTATGAGTAGAATATAATAAAGAGAGGGTAAGTGGCGGGCACGAACTTAGAAAGGTAGTCAGATCACACGGAATCCTGGTGGCCTTAGGTTGAAAGACAACAGGGGGCTTCATGTACGGTTAAGGTGATCTGACTCATGGTTCCAAGGATCTCTGGCTACTCCTGGGGACAGAATAAATGATAAAGGAAGCAGAGAAATGGGAGAAGAGGCCACCGCACTAACCCATGATAGAAGCAGAATATGCTAGGGTAGGTGAAGAGCCAAGGTGCTGAGAAGAGGTTGGGTTCTGAATATATTTTAAAAGACGTGGTAACAGGGTGTACTGATGGATTCAGTGTTGGAGATGAGTAAAAGGGAATTAAAAAAAAGAAATCAAGATGGCGTTAAGAATTTTGGCCCGAGAGATGAACTCGGTTCCTGTGATCGGACACCAGTTTCAGCCTGAGTTACACAAGACTGGAGGTTCACATTGGCGCCGTGTTCCCACGGCTAAAGGGAGACCCAAAACAGGGTCTTATGGTACATTATTTCTCAACTAGACCTGATCACTACCACTGTAAGGGATTAGCTTGTTACTGCTGTAGTTGAATTGACTGTGTAGGAATAATCCTGACTCTGGACAATTTAGAGCCAGTGAACTTGTCTGCTGAATCCACCATCACACCCAGGGAGAGGGACAGCAAGAGTCCCTAACCCACGAACTCAGACTGGACCAAACTCTGCAAAAATGCCCGCAACCTGTCAGAAAAAGGTCCTGAGCCTAAGTTCACCCCAATATTGCAGTGGAAGGATCACAGGAGTAATTGGGGCTGAGGACTCAGACTCTCTGGCAAAGAAGCTACTTGGAAATCACATGTGCAATGTCTCATCGTGTTCCCATCAGACATCTTATTGGTTTAAGTTTTTGTACGTTTTTGAGTTATTTAGTAATGTGGGGTTATGCTCTTTTATGGTTTCATGTGTGTATCAGGTTGTTACTCTTGTCTATTTGTTCTTTTATTGGCTCTGATTTAATAGGTGTCTAGTTTCTCTCCCTCATTCCAGCTCTTTATCCTGTTCCTCCACTTCAAACCCTGAGACAATATTATTAACATATATCTTTGTTCTTTTTCCAAACGCATAAACTCCACCTCCCAAGTTTTTAAATTTATTATACTTATTATACTTAGCCTCCTCATGGTCACTCCTATCTTCACTGGTATAATTCCTCAATCCTCCCCATCCTAAGCCTTTATCTCCTCCATATCTTACCTAGCTTACTGTCCTCCCTATAAGCAAGTTCTGATAACCACATAGCTCTCCTCCATCACCAAATGAACCCCCTTTCCCCATATCTCACCATTGCCCCAATAAACATCCTCTGATAACTCTCAATACTAAACTTTCAGCTCAACTAAAAGTACTCCAATAAAATCAGAACCCACATCAACCTTTTCTTCTCATCTACTACTAGTCTCCTTTTCAAACTTCCCCCTTAGAGCCTAACACTACTCACCCAACCACCCCCTCTTCTCCCCACCCCACATCACCTACCTCACTGCAGAGCAACCACAAATAATAAAGTCATAGTGTGCATAGAGAATAGACCCAGAGGGAAAGAGTAACTGCAAGAACTATCATATAAAAGTGTTGTAAGATTGAATCTGTGGATGCTGTTATAAGTAGAAGCAATTATTTTGGCAAAACATAGGGACAGAGTCAAAATCACTTAAAGTAAACAACAGAAGGAGTAAATACTAGCACTGGGCATACAAGCTGAAAATTATTCATGGGGAGGCAACATCCTACTAAAAACTCCATATAACCCACAAACTCTCCTCACTTCTCTAGTCCCCAACCTGCAGTAACACCCCCAAAATAGGGAGGAGAAGGAAGAGGGGATCACATATAATTTTTTAAAAAGGGAGGAGAAAAAAGAGGGGGCCACATATAATTTTAAAAAGTATATATTCTCTGAACCCCCTCAACTGCCCCAAGGCAGAGCAAGAGGTCACAAAGGGAGAAGAAAACAAATACCAGGTAGCAGAAATCTATGAAAAGTTCTTAGAAGGGATAAAGAAAATAGATGAGTTCAAAGAGGAAATGAACCAAAAGTTTACAGCAATCACACTCAATATGTGCACGGTGAATATCAGGGAAATAGATAAAAGCTGGATGAGCCAACCAAAAGAGCTCAAAATTTGAATAAAAGATTTGACAAAGATATGAAATCTTTGAAAAGATGTCAGAAAGAAATACCCAAAATAAAAAGCAGTATAGAATTCACACATTGCAGGAATGACCAATGTGAAGACAGAGTGTCTGATATTGAGAACAAAATAGTGAATTATGATAAAGAGCACGAAGAAGCTAAAAAGAAAATAAAATAATGAGAGAAGACTATCTAGCAGCTACTAGATGACAAAAAGAAGACCAATCTAAAGCTAATTGGAATTGAAGAAAATCCAGAAGATTGCACAGATGGATTCACCAACATGCTTGCAGAAATTGTGGAAGAAAATTTCCCAAACATAAGAAAAGATTTTAAAATACAAGTGGCACTTATAGAACAACAAAGAATTATGATGAAAGAAGTTCACCAAGGCATATCCTCATTAAATTCACAGATCTGAAAGGAAAAAAAAAAAAAACATTTTAAAGGCAGCCAGAGAAAAGCAAAATAATCATGTATAAATCTAAACCAATTAGAATCACAGCAGATTTCTCAGCACAAACCTGAAGGCCAGAAGAGCTTGGAGTGAAGTATTTCAAACTTTAAGAGCAAATAAGTTCCAACCTCGATTTACTTACCCGGCCAAGCTATCCTTCAAAATAGATGGAGAAATAAGTTATTTCCACAAAAATGACAGACTCTGAAGATATGAGTGCTAAACCAGCTCTAGAGAAAATACTGAAGAACATTCTTGACAGAAAAAATGAGAGGAAACTACTGAGGTTAATGGATAAACAGCAGCAAAAAAAAAAAATCAGGAAAAGATAAAACAAATGATGCACCAACAGATAAAGAAAGCAATGGTAGTAAATAACCAACACATCTCATTATCTCTCAATGTTAATGGCCTCACCTTTCCAATCAAAAGACACAGATTTTCAGACAGGATTGAAAGACAGAATCCAACAATCTGTTGCATCCAAGAAACTCACCTAATCCAAAATGATATTCATACACTAAAAAGTAAAGGATGGAAAACTACATGTCATGCACCAGGACCCCAAAACCAAGCAGGGATAGAAATTCTAATATCAGACATGGAAAATTTCAAGTTAAAACTGATTAGAAAGAGCTGGGCATGGTGGTGCACACCTGTAATTCCAGCACTCCCAGGAGTACCACCATGAGTTTGAGGCCAGCCTGGGCTACATAGTGAGTTCAAAGCCAGCCTGGACTACAGAGTGAGACCCTGCCTCAAAAAAAAAGAAAAAACAAAAAATTAGATGAGAAGGTCACTAGCTCACAAAGAAGGTCATTACATACTAGTTATAGGAATGACCCAATAAGAAGAGATAACATTGATAAACATCTATGCACTGAACATTGAAGCACTTATTTTCATAAACAAAAACTGCTAAAATTAAAAGATCAAATAAACATTAACACAGTCATAGTAGGGGATTTTAATACCTCACTTTTCCAAAGAGATGGACCAACTAAGCAGAAAAACAAAGAAATGTCAGAGCTAAACCACAACCTCAATTGGATTTAATGGATGTGTAGAGTATCCCACCCCTCTACAACAGAATATACTTTCTTTTCAGCAGCATGTGGTACTTTTTCCAAAATAGATCACGTACTAGTCCACAAAGCCTGCTTAAGTAAATACATAAGAATTGAATCAACCCATGCATACTATCTGACCACTGTGCAATGAAAACAGAAATCAATGACAGAAGAAATTTTGGAAAAGGCAAAAGCTCCTGGAAAATTGACAAACTACTCCCAAAAAACCAATGGGTCACATAAGAAATTATAAAATTTCTGGATGTTAATGAAAATGACTATACAATTCAACAAAACATCTGAGACATTATGAAAGCAGTTCTAAAAGGAAAATTCATCATAATCAATGCTCACATTAAGAAAACAAAGCAAACCCAAATACATAATTTTATGAGAAATCTCAAGATACTTGAGAAATAAAAAACAAACCAGCCCCAAACCTAAATCAAGGAGAGAAATTATAAAGATGAGAGTAGAAATCAATGAAGTTGCGACTAAAAAATTGTAAAAAATAAATAAATAAATAAATAAAAAACAAGTAATTGAACAGCTGGTTCTTTGAAAGAATTAATAAAATAGATAAGCCTTTAGCAAGATTCACCAAGAGAAAGTGAGAGAAGAATCACATCAATGCAATTAGAACTCAGAAAGGTAAAATCACAACAAACATTGTCAAAATCCAAAAAGCAGTTAGTAGCTACTTTCGAAAATTATACTCCAGGGCTGAGGATATAGCTCAGTGGCACAGTGCCTGCCTGGCAAGCGCAAGGCCGTGAGTTCGGTACCAAAAAAAAAAAAATTATACTCCAAGAAACTGGCATATTTTGAAGAAATAAACAAATTCCTCACACACAATAACTACCAAAACTAACCCAAGAAGACATAAATACACTTAATGTATTTCATTTGCTTAACATTATTATTGGGACACCCAATAACAAGCAATGAAATTGACTCAATAATAGCAAATCTACCTAGAAAACCCTAGGACCTGATGGATTCACTGCTGAATTCTAAGGATGCTATATCACTAGTACTCTTCAAGCTCTTCAAAGAAATTGAAAGTGATAGAGTGCTCCCATATTCATTTTTGAAAGCCAATATCACCTTGATCCCAAAACCTGTTAAAGACCAAACTAAAAAAGAGAACTATAGGCCAATCTCAATAATCAACATAGATGCAAAAATCCTCAGCAAGATTTTGGCAAATAGAATGGAGCACATTATCAAAAAGATGCTACGTCATGATCAAGTAGGTTTCATCCCAGAGATGCAAGGATGAGTCAACATATGTAAGTCAATAAATGCATTAAATACATAATCTTATCAATAGATGTAGAAAAGACTTTTGACAAAATCCAACACCCCTTCATCATAAAAACCCCAAAGAAAACATACTTGAATGTGATAAAGGCTATTTATGACAAACCAATAGCCAGCATTATACTAAATGGGGGAAAATCTAAAAGGCATTACCCATAAAATCAGGAACAAGATAAGGATGTCCACTATCACCTCTGCTTGATATTGTACTTGAAAAATTAGCCAAAGCAATTAGGCAAGAGAAGGAAATGCATATAGGAAAGGAAGAGCTTAAATTATCATTATTTGTAGATGACATGATACTCTACACAGAAGACCCAAAGAACTCCACCAAAAAACTCTTAGAATTAATAACCAACCTCATCAAAGTAGCAGGATATAAGATCAATGCACAAAAATCATTAGCATTTATGTATACCAACAATGAATGGGATAAGAAGGAAATTATTGAAACAATACCATTCGTAGTCCCTTTAAGAAAAGTGAAACATGTAGGATTAACCTAACCAAGGAAGTGAAAGACCTCTACACAGAAAACTACAGTGCTCTGAAGGAGACTGAAGAGGACATCAGAAAATGGAAAGATGGCCCTTGCTCCTGGATAGGCAGAACCAATATTATCAAAATGGTCATACTTCCAAAACTTTTATATAAATCAAATGCAGTCCCAATCAAAATACCAACAGCACACTTTACAGATCTAGGGAAAACAATTCTAAAATTCATATGGAACCAGAAGAGACCTAGAATAGAAAAGTAATTTTGGGCATGCAGCATAGCAGTACTTGACTTCAAACTACACTACAAAGCAATAGTGATAAAAATGGCATGGTACTGGAACAAAAACAGACACGTGGATCAATGGAACAGAACCAAGGATACAGAAACTTTCCCAGACATATTCAAATATTTGGTTTTTTACAAAGGGCACGAAAATGTATGCCAGAAGAAAGATAACCTAATCAGCAAGTGGTGTTGGGGAAACTGATTATATCTGTAGAAGAATGAAACTGGACCCTTATTTCTCACCATATACTAAATTAAATCAAAATAAATCAAAGATCCTAACATTAAAACAGAAACATTAAATCTTCTGGAAGATAAAATAGGTAAAATACTTGAAGACAGAGGCATAGGAAAGGATTTTCTAAACAGAACCTCAATTACACAAGAAATAGCACCAAGAATCAACAAATGGGATTATATCAGACTAAAAAGCTGCTGTACAGCAAAAGAATCAATCAGTAGAGTGAAGAGACAACATACAGAATGGGGAAAAAATTTTGCCAACTACTCCTCAAACAGAGGACTAGTATCTACAATATAGAAAGAACTCAAAAAAACTAAACCATCTAAAATTAAAGACCCAGTCAAGAAATTGGCTAGAGAAATGAATGGACACTTCACCAAGGAAGAAATGCAAATGGTCAACAAATACATGAAAAAATTTTCAACATCTCTGGCCATTAAAGAAATGCAAATTAAAACAACACCAAGATTCCATCTTACTCCAGAAAAAAATGGCAATCCTTAGGAAATCAAATAATAATAAATGCTGGTCTGGCTGTGGTGAAAAAAGAACCCTCCTACATTGTTGGTGGGAATGTGAGCTAGTACAACCATTATGGAAATTTCTCAAAGAACTGAAGTGAGAAATTCCATTCAACCCAGCTATCCCCGTGCTTGGAATCTTCCCCAAACAGTTCAAGTCATCGTACTACAGTGATACATGCATACCAATGTTTATAGCAACACAATCTGTAATAGCTAAATCCTGGAAGCAGCCTGTATACCCATCAATGGACAACTGAATAAAGAAAATATTTTATTTATATATAATGGAATACTACTTGGCTATAAAGAATGACACATTTGAGACATTCATAGGAAAATGGGTGCAACTAGAAAATATAATGATGAGTGAAATAAACCAGACACACAAGATTAAATACCATATGGTACCTGTCATTTGAGTGAGGCAAAGTATAAACAAAGATAATGGTAAAGGATGGATAGAAAGGGACAAGGGGATGATCTTTTGCAATAGGGAAGTGGTCCAAGGGAATAAGTTTGAGAGGTGAGAAAGAGGGGAAGGGAAAATGAGAGGAATAAAGATGTGCCAAATACAGGAACCCAATAACCCCAATTAATGTAAATGCTGTATGCCCTAACATGAGCTAAGACAAATAATAACAAGTATGAAAAAAGGGATGGGGAACTCAAGGAGGAGGAGGAGGGGAAGAGGAGGGGAAACAGATTAAAATTAAAAAAAAAAACAAGCTGTAATATGTACATGTAACCACTTCCCAAGATGATTGTAAACTGCATGAACTGTAAACAAGTACTAATAAAATTTCAAATTTGTGATTTAATCTCTAATTCTTAAGAGTATTTTAAATATATTTCTGCTGTTGGTTTCAGATTTCATTTCAGTGGGTGTTAGAGGCTGCTTTTCATGATTTCCATTACTTTGAAAATTTTTTTTTTGTTTTTCACTTTTTATGACTTTTATTCATACATGTTTGCAGTACATAATGATTACACTTATTGTAGGGAGTGAGTACATATCTATAACACATTTCAATTCTTTTTCCTCCTAGAAATTAAGTTCTTTATTGTTGCTCTTAACATGCCTTTTGGGTGACTATTTCTTATGATTTTAAGAAGACTGTATACCACCACGTAGTTATGTGATAAAGTATCATGCAATACTCAATAAATCCTCTTGAAGCAAAAAATGAAAGTAATTAGAAAACTGGTATCTAAAAGGAGGTTATTGAATGAGGTCATAAAGACAGTAAATGAAATATACACTTCCATGTTTAAATTAGTACTGTTTAGTTGTTAGAAATTTGGGAAATTTGGATAATTTTTTCACATAAAGTTGTCTCGCTAATATTGTTAATTGGTTTTAACAATAAACGAGGAAAAATTTTTATTTTCAGGCACTTTACTTCTACTTTTCTTAGCTTACTGAGTGAATTTTTTAAGCTCCTTTGTGATAACTTAATGCTTTGATTTGCATCTTCCCATAATGCATGCTGACATATTTGGCATGCAGTTCAATAAATGTATTGAATTTACTAATTTATGGATATGAAAAAACAAAATAAATAATCTAGATCTTTCACTATGATGGAGTTATAGCTTGGTGCCCTTAGTAAAATATGAATATGAAACTATGAGCTCACTTGCACCCTAGAAATTTCATATTTCTTATACTCCTTCACAGATTTTATTTTAAAACAAGGGAATACAGTTTTGTGGTAGAATTATAGCTCCTGCTGTTGCCAGAACACTGACTGCCATTGCTGGCCCTAGCATAATAATAATTTACGGACTATCCACTGTGTTATTTATTTGACACACATTGTTTCTAAGTTTCCCACATTTCTACAAAAAAGTGCCATTATCATTTTACCATTTTTAATATAAATACTAACAATAAAAGAAGGCAAATAATGTGTACAGAATTATAAACTAACATAATTGCAGGACCTAAATTAAAACTCATGCTTGTTAACTTAAGAAAGAAGAATTTTTCATCTATCATAACTGTTATCTGATGCTATAAAACAGGCACTACCAGATGTGTGAGGCTACAATACAATAGAAAATATAATCATTTTGAAAAAAGAGACACAAAGAGAGAAAAAGAGAGAAAACACAAATTCAACCATGTAGACAATATAAGATATGCCTTGATTCTTGCCAACATGAAAAGTGTAGCAATGTGAAGATCTATACTCTCGTCCCTTAAGGCTGCATAGAAATGCTCTCACTTTATAATAGTCAGATTTAGAAAGTCGTGCTGCGTTTTGTTATATGGTTCTCGTCAGGATTTGCTGAGCACCTACCATGTGCCACCTCCTTTGCTAGGTTCTGAAATCAGAAAAATGAATAATAATAATAATACCTGGTCCCTGCACACAAGGAGCTAAGAGTTCATGGAGAAGACAAATGAATAAATAATTCCAATAAATAGATGGATGCTTATGCAAGTGTTACACACAATTATTTTGTTATACTAGCAGCCAATAACACATGTCCTTAAGAATGTGTTCCCTGAGCTGAATTTTGAAGGTTCAAAAATGTTAACAATGGGCCGGTGAGATGGCTCAGCGGCATAAGCGCCTGCCTTGCAAGCGCGAGGGCCCGAGTTCGACTCCCGGATCCCACATACGAAAAAAGGGCCGGTGATATCGCTCAGCGGCACGGGTGCCTGTTGGCGCGCGAGGTCCTGAGGTCGACCCCCTGGTACCCACAAAAAAAAAAAAAAAAATGTTAACAAGCTAGGCAAGTTTAAGGAATGGCACAACCAAGTATTCAGGGATCAGGCTGGACAGGTAAATACATGATATGCCATGAAAGCTGTGCGATTTATGCAAAGGAATTTGGGCTTCGGCCTTGAAAAATTTCTAATGACATGATAAAATTCATTGTTTAGAAGGCAACTGGCTACAGTACATAGAATTTATTGAAGAAAGGACAAGGCCATTCATCCACAGGAAGACAAATTACAGCTTGTTGCAATAATTCAGGTGAACAAAAATGATGGTCTGTATCAAGGGAAATAGACAAGTGTAGCTTAGGAAGTATAGAAATAATAAAAATAATTCACTGGATAGATATGATGCTTTGGGAAAAGTATGTACCATGCTCTAATTTGGCAAATAGGAAAAAAGAGCTATTTAGGAAAAGGCTAGTTCTATAATCATAAGGGTAGTTTCTGTCATGCTGATATTGAAGAGAGGCTTGATTGCACAGGATTGGTAGAAACTGTAACCGTAAATCTGAATCTCAGGAGAGAGTTCTGGGTTAGTGATGTAAACTTGAGAATCACCAGTATAGAGTCACAATTAAAACCATGGGTTAGATGAGATTGCCTCCTAAGTGTGATCCAAAGTCAACTTTTATAAGAAGAGGAATAAAAAGAGGAGCAAAGAGGAGGAAGGAACAATAAGGAAAGATAGTGAAAGGGAAGGAAAAGAAAGAGGGAGGAAGAATAGTGTTAGAAAACCTCAGTAACTACTTGGTATGAGGAATTTTGGAAGGATACATTGGACAGTTCCAGGGAAAATGTCAAAGTGTGATGTGAGAAAATCTAGTAAGACAATGGCTTCAAAAAAGATTGAGAGTAAGGTTAGAGAGGTATGTGCAAAGATATATTAATAATTTTTTCAGTCCCAGCCTACATGAGTCCCTCCCTTAGAACAGATACTATGTGAATTACCTCCCTAATAAATTATAAATGCAATAAAATTCGTAGGAAGGATATTAAGTGGAAGGATACAGACCATAAAGATGATTGTGACTGAATTCAATAAATCTCAGAAACAACTTGGAAATTATGAATTTAAAGTTTCAAATCATTTTATAACAGATGACTGAGACTACCACATCACTTCTCTACAAGAAGTTCTTACACTTCTTTTTTTTTTTTTTATGTGGATACGGGGGTCGAACTCAGGACCTTGCGTTTGCCAGTAGGCGCTTGTGCCACTGAGGGATATCACTGGCCCTTTTTTCCTTTATATGTGGGTACCAGCAGTCGAACTCAGAACCTCGCGCTTGCCACGCAGGTGCTTATGCCGCTGAGCCATCTCACCGGCCCAGTTCTTACACTTCTGCAAAAACATATTTTTCATCCTGACATTGTTCATGGCTTTCAGGTTGGTAACTTTTCAAACCTGCACATTTTCACTTAGAAATATCCTAAAAGTCAGATGGCATTCTTTTATCACAAATGGGCTGACAGATTAACTTACAGTCAAGCAGGAAGAAATTACTCCGAACACGTTAACTTTTCTGCTTTATCTCATGTTTTCAGAGACTTTCCATATTCTTTCTCCTTGTCGGGGATAGGGATAGGTCCAAGTGTCCTGGACTCCCCAAAAATTTAGTACCGAGCAAATCAAGAAAGGCAGTCACCAAGGAGACTGTTACAGTTACACTTCAGCAGAAAATGCTGTGCTGAAAAGATCGGTACTGACCAGTTAGAAAATCAGTATACACAAAAGAAAGTTTTCACTTTAAAAAATAAAGTTTAAAACAAACAAATGAAAAAACAGAATTAAAAATAAAATATGAGGGTCAATCACACAACCAAGCTGCTAGGGTTTATGCCAAGTATTTTGTGTAGGAAGAATTACTTCGAATGGTGTGTAGTGTTTGTGTTTTTAACAGGTTATTGGAATAACACAAGAGACAATCCACCATATTGCTTAGATTAATCTTCATTTGTAATATATACCATGCTTTAGTTATTCCTTTTCAGCTACTGGTGTGTCTTATGTAATAACTTTAATCTCATGTTAAATGATTATTAAATCTTTATAATTCCCTTAATATCTGTCAAGTGCTTTGTAATCATTTACTACTTTTTCCTGTTGTCAATTCATATTCTACGAGATATCAGAAAACAAATGGTGGATATGACCTTCCAAAGGTCACAAAGAATGGGGTTATAGGTTCTGTAGATAAGATGACAGATAATTAAAACCCACTAGAAACTGATCTCTTTCTTCTAAGCCTGTGGATACTGAGAAGGAAGTACCATATTTCCATTAAAATAGCTAACAAGACAGGAGCGAAATGAACTTTTCCAAATATTCATAACTTCTTAAGATCGCCCTGTAAATCTTAAACTAACATTATAAGTATCTAAACACTTTTATAGAATTACGCTCAGAATTTACGGTGAGTAGAAAACCCTCTCAATCATTTCACATCAATAATTACATCTCTGACCCTTTTAACACATCATTCGATGGTTCTTTATCTTGCCTGAATTTTGGCCTTCCTTTGTTAAACATGAGTCTTCCCAATATATATTTCAAAGTATAGATATGTTTTTCAGCCCTAAAACTTGCAGGTGAATAGAGAATTCTTTCCAAAAAGTAACTTTCATGAATATTCTCCCCTGGATCTTGATCATGGACTAAGATTCATTGTCTTCTAAAATTAAGAGTATAAATAATGTGCTTACAAATTGCTTTTCTTCAGCAGCTTGAATTAATTAATGCCCAATCTTAATTTATCACTTTCAAGTACAAATTTCTAGACCATCATCCAAAATGTAGTATCCTGTTCATTCAATTAATTAGACAAAACACATACAAAAGAGCTGTAGGACAAAAACTATTAAAGGTGAAGTTGCAGTTCAATTCTTCCTAAATAAAATAAAATATCCTTTTCATTTCTGTCTTCTCTGTGTTAAATCTAAAGTAAATTAACTTCATGTTTTCAGGTTCTATCTTTGTTGCTCTAGTCTTTATTCTTCATTTGCATGCTTGCTCACACTGAGTTTTAGAGCCGTGGCTAAATGATGAAAATCTTTTATTTGGATCAATAGCTTCACAGATTATTTCCATGAATTAATTTATTTACTGAGGAGAGCTAAGCAATCAGGAAGAAGCCATTTTGGTCTCCACTGGGCTCTACATGAAAGCCAGGTACTCTGCTTCAAGAAGAGCTCTTTGAAAACTTGCAGCAAAACAGCCTCTGGCAAGTCTTCCTGTAACCAGTGTGACTGCTACATGGCCATAACCCTGGACCACATCTTATCATAGGGATGACATACATCACCCACCCAAAGGAGACAAAGAATTGCATGGTCCTTTCCTCCCTTTCTTCCCATGTCCTTGGGGTCAAGCCACCCCTTTTTGAGGCACTCACTTTTCAAAGCAGCACCACCCTTGCTCCCATGCCCGGACTTCCCTCTGTCTTGCCACCCCCTCTGTGGCAGTGTATTCTGATCCTAAACCAACTCTGATCTTGCTAAAGTCTTTTACTGCCCACATCACCAGTCTTGGCAGTGCTGTCTCACGCAGCATTTACCACTTACTGAACACATATTTTGGACCCTGGGGATATACTGATACATAAAGATAATAAAATCACTACTCACTTTTTATTTATATGTTCATGCACTTAGAGGTTGAGGAGTGAACAAGAAAAAAGAACAACTACATGCACAGTACAGATAAGTGTTCTGAATAAAATAATGTGTATCGGTCCTAAAGAAATGGTGTTTGAGTGGTTAAGAGGGCTGAGATTGGAAATGCTAAAAGGAGTCACCCTTATATGACCCCTGTATCATATGGTATGGTTACAGAGTTCCAGACAGAAGGTGAACAAGGAAGCCATTCCTAAGCTTAGGGCAAGATTTAAGTGCTTTCGAAATAGGGAAAGCATGAGGAGAATGGGGGAGGAGGGAGGAGAAGAAGAAAAACGAGGAACAGGAGGAGGAGAGCAGGAACGTAGGAAAAAGAACGAACGTGGAGATACTCAGGGACCAGATTACTTTGGTGCTTGCGGGTTTTAGTAAAGTGCTTAGAACTTACTGCAAGAGCTGATTACTTTGGTGCTTACGGGTTTTACTACAGTGCTTAGAATTTACTGCAAGAGGTGTACAGAGCCATTCGAAGGGAAGAAGGACAGGAACTATTCAGATGTACATGATCCCTGCCAGTTGCTGCTTAAAGAGTGGACCGTAGAGAAGCAAAGAGAGCCTGTAAGGAGACAGCTGGGGAGATATTTGCTGTTGCCAAGCAAAAATAACTAGCTAGAAATCGATGCTTTTAGTGAAAACTGACAATCAGTCTCGATTTTTAAAAATATTTTTCTGAAGACTACATCTAGAGGATTTGCTGACCTGTCAGGTATGGGGGATGATTTAAAAAGAAGGAATAAAGCATTACTCTATTTTTTGTTGAGCAATTGGGTGGAGAGTTGCTTGTCAATAAATAGGAAAGGCGGAAGGGAGGCGAATCGGGAGTTCTCCTCAGCATCTCAGTGTGGGCTGTCTAAGGATATGCTGAATAAGCAGTTTGGGTATGGGATTTCCCACTTCAGTGAGGAAGTCTGGCCCAGTGTTATAAAAAGAGCTAAGAGAAGAAAGCGTTCTGAGTTTGAAGAAGTAAACAACGCCATGGAATTCTGCTCAAAGGAGAAGCAGGAGCAGAGGAAAGAAGCCCGGGATTTGGACACACTGATCCTCCTGACCAAGGCACTTTTAGTGTATGATGGGGGTGGAATTCTGCCTGGAGTAGACGGATGCACGAATAGAGGCTGCGGAAGAGGAGATAGTGGCCCTGACGATTTTCATTTCTTTTCTCTGATGCTGAAAGTCTTTCCAAATGCCTATTGATAAATTGTATACTATTTCCTTTTGTGAAGGAGCTAGTCAAATCTTTTGCCTACTTTGTTGACTGAGTTGTAAGAGTTCTTTATTCGACAGTGCTTTTGTGAGATACAGCTTTTGCAAATAATTTGTTTCCAGCCTGCGACTTGCCTTTTTATTTCAATGGCGTCCTTTGAAGAAAAAAAATTTAATTTTGTTGAAGTGCAAATTTACAAATTTTTAAAACTTTTATAGTTAGTACTTTTTGTTAGAACAATCTAAGAAGCCTCGTCTGTTCTTGGTTCATGAAATTATTCCCCTGTTTTTCTCTAGGAGTTTTATGGCCCTGATTTTACCTTTTATGTATAAACCATACATCTCTGTTAAATTGTTTTATTATTTGATCTAGTAGATTATTTATGTACTTGACAATCTACACATCCTTTATTATGTCCATAAATCCTATAATGTATTTTGTGGCATTAAGATTGGTTTATTTTCAGATGCTCTACATGTCATACAAAAAACGTTGTCAGATACTCATCTATTCAGAAAGGATTATCTTTTAATTGGTGAGTTTAACCTTTTTTACATATGTTTTAACAGTGTGATATTTATAATGTTTATATGATCCTATTTTGTTTTATGTACTTTTTATTCATTCATTTTTTTCTTTCCCTGATTTCTACTGAATATATTGAATTTTGTTGTTTAATACTTATATACACCAGACCCTTCGTGTCAGTATTTTTTAACAGAAGTGCATAGGCATGTTTATTTATATCTTCTCCCCAACCAGAAATATCCTTTACTCATTCTCATGTATTTTGGGTTTACAAAGTCTTGTGTTTATGATGTCTACTAATGTAACTCTCAATTATTAGAAATATTTTTCTCTTATTTGTGGTAGTTTTAGTTATTTTCTTATAAATTTGTTGTTGTTTTGGAAAATAAAATAACTTTACCAAGGTATTTTATCACTCATGATTTTTCTTCAGTATCTCTAGGATCTATTTCACTTCTAATATGGAAACTTCCCCAGAAAGTTTTCAGCATGATTTTTTATATGCCTGTAAATATATTTACCTTCATTTGAGGGAAAATATGGCCTAATGTAAAATTGTAAGTTCAAATTTCTTTAAGATACCACTTTATATAAAGTCATAAACATATAAGATGAATAAGCCTAAAGAACTAATATACAACATGAGAACTATAGGTAATAAAATTGTACTGAATATGAGATTCATGCTAAATAAGTTTTATTTATTACAAAAAAAAAGGGGTAACTGTGGAATTTTGGATACAACAATTGCTACAAAAAAGGGATAACTGTGGAATTTTGGATACAACAATTGCTACAAAAAGGGGTAACTGTGGAATTTTGGATACAACAATTGCTTCACTCTAGCCTCTTCACTGTCTCTATACGTCCTGTAATGTCATATTGTATACCTTAAATATGTACAGTAAAACTTATTTTAAAATTGAAATAGACTTTATTAAGGTATGATATACATGCAGTATGCAAAATCATAAAGTTACTTCTCAGCAAATTATAACAAAACAAATGGCACCCATTCATACCACTAATGTGATTAGTACAACATGAGTGGAATCCAAAAAGCTCCCCTCATTATTCCTCCCATAGCCTGCAACTAGAATCACCAACTCTATTTCCTAAAATGTATCCACTCTCCTACTTATACACAAATTAGACTTGCGATGTTTTTAATAAATAGAATCATACTGTATGTATCCTCCTGTCTGGCTTTTTTTCCTTAAAATTAGATTTGTGAGTTTTCTCCTTGGTATTGTTTATATTATGATTTCTTTTACTATTTCATTGTGAATATGTTTCAATTTAGTTATTCATATCCTGTTGGGTATTTGTACTCTAGCCAGTTATAAATAATGTTTCTGTGAATATTCATTCTTCATGTGTCTCGGTACACGTGTGCATGTGAATCTGTTGGGTAGATATGTGGGAGAAAATTTGCTGCCACAAACTGTACCAATAATTTTATTTTCAACTATATTGATACGTGGCTGACAAAAAGTATATATGTTTAAGATGTGTAATGCGATTTTTCTGATATATGTATACATTATGACATATCAAAATCAAGCAATTAACATATTCATCTCACAATAGTGACTTCTTGTGATACAAATATCTAAGATTGGCTTTCTTAGCAAAACTTAAATATATGATACATCATTGTTAACTATGGTCACCATACCGCACCTCAGCCTTCCAGAAATTATTCATTCAGGTAAGTTTACACTCTTTGAGCAACATCGTCCCATTTCCCCAACCCCCAGCTTCTGGTAACCGCAGCTCTATTTGCTGTTTCTTTGTATTTGCCTTTTTTAATTCCACATACAAGTGAGATCAGGAAGTAGTAGTCTTTCTGTTTCTGGCTTATTTCATTCAGCATAGTGTCCAATAGGTTCAACCATGTTGTCCCAAATGGCAAGACTTCTCCTTTTCATTTTTTTTTTTTTTTTTTTTTTGTGGGTACCAGGGGTCGACCTCAGGACCTCGCGCGCCAGCAGGCGCCCATGCCGCTGAGCAATATCACCGGCCCTTTTATCGTATGTGGGTTCCGGGAGTCGAACTCGGGCCCTCGTGCTTGCCGGGCAGGCGCTTACGCTGCTGAGCCATCTCACCGCCCCCAACTTCTCCTTTTCTAAGGTCACAAAACTTCTGGTTGTTTCTATATCTTGACTATTGAAAATAATGTTGTAATGAACACAGGAGTGTAGAAATCTCTTTGAGATACTGATTTCATTTCCTTTGAAATACACACAGTGAAGGGACTGCTGGATGATATGACAGTTCTATTTTTTAGCTTATTTAAACCAGGTTTGAATTTTTAAATCAAGTTATTGGAATTTTGTTTCGGTTTTGGTTTTAATTTTCTTTTGTTTTTTGTTAAGCTGCATGATTTCCTTACATATTTTGGGTCAAGTTACCAGACATATGCTTTGCAAATATTTTCTTACAATCCACAGCCTATCTTTTTATGTCGTTTCTTTTAATGTGCAGAAGCTTTTAATCTGGACAAGTGGTCTCATTTCTTTATTTATGGTTTTGCCACTTAAATTTATAGTGTTGTAGCAAAAAATGTTATTGTCAAGGCCAGTATCAAGGAGGTCCGCCCTATGTTTTCTTATAGCAATTTTATGGCTTAGAGTGCCACCTTTGAGTCTTTGTTTTCAATTTATTTTGGGATGTAGTGTAAGACAAAGCTCTGATTTCATTCTTGTGTATGTTGCTATCCCATTTTACCAATACCACTTACTTAAGCAGCTACCTTTTATAGAAAAGAATATCCATTGTGTATATTTGGTACCCTTACTGAAAATTAAGTGACAACATATACTTGGGTTTATTTCTAAAGGATCTGTTGTATTCCATTGGTCTGTGCATCTGTTTTTACATCTAGAATATGTTAATTTTATTGTTAGTAGATAATACTCCCTGCAGTTTCATCTCCTGAACCCAGGCCTTTCTTCCTTGTTACTGCAAGAGTTTTCCAACACCAGTACATGGACAGGTTTGTATTTCACCGGATATTTTTAGTTGTTCTACTTCAGGTACCTTAGGACATCATCAAGTACACCTTCATTCATTTTAATTTTCCTTTAAGCATTGAAATTATTGGACAAATTCGTTTGCTTGTAAATATGTTCTCAAATTTATTCACATGCCATCTTTTTATGTAATATAGTATCAGGTTTGTCATTTTCTAACCATGTTTTTTTTTCCTTTTCCCTTTTAAATGACTAAGGGAATAATTTTAATCTTTTCATGATGAACTGCGGTCTCTCAAATCTACCCATCCTACTTGTTCATTAAAGATGTAAGGGTTCAGAGAATGAGGTATTTTTTTTTACTAAATTATTAAAAGCAACCTCGTTCCATGCCATAATCAACTGAAGAAATTTTTAATTGTCAAATAAGAACATGTTTAATTCATATCTGCTTATAAAATCATAATTACACAGCACACTTTTGTAGAATGTAATTCCTTTCTAAAATATGCTACTGGGTTTTGTTACCAGGCATCTTATTTCTCATGGTTGTCACTTAACTGATGTATTCAGGGACATGAGAGAGAAAGGTAAAATGAGAAAATGAGACAGCTGAAAGACAGATGTCTGGGATTTCAAACAGGAACTTCAAAGAGAAAGGCAGCAGAAGACAGCACTGGTTAGGCATCAACCTCTCCATCAGATTTAATTTCCAAAAGTAAAATTGTGAGAACAGAACCTAAATACTTTTACCGATAGTGTTTTCTATTCATGCTTTAGAAAGACTAAGTTAAACTATCTTTTTACAGTTCGTTCACTTGGGAAACAATGAAATGAAAATTTGCTTCTCAGGATCTGCATCAACTTCCAAATTCAGGACAATCATAAATTAACATTCCATATAGCACATCTTCACTAATTATCCACACTTGCAATTTTCTGTTTAATTGTGCTAGAGATCACTATTCTGAGTAAATCTTCTGCTTTCTCCTTTATATCAGAACCATTTTTACACATGTGCCTGCATTTAAAATGTTCACTTCCCTACCCACACACACACAAAAAATAAACAACAACAGCAAAAAAATGTTCACTTCCCAGCTTCCTTTATAAATAGAGGTAGCCAAGGAGATGAAAGCAGATCTTGAATTGCAAGCAAATATTTAGATAAAATTTTTTTAAAACTGGGTCACTAACCTTGAAAAAGGCCCATTGGTCTTTACTTCTTATTCCTCATGTCTCAGAGAAGTCACCACTGTCACCATGGCTCGATGAGGCTATTTGGGCCAGGTGAAAAAGGAGTTTGCTAACCATACCATCACAGTGTACTCAAAAGGTGCTAGCAGTAATAGCATGCAATTTGATTCCTGTAGCTTTATTTCACAGTTTTATGCATTAATTTTAAGTCACTACCACTTACATTTGAATAAATAGCTTACAAGACAAAATTCAGGTCCTGAAATACAAAAACAAAAACATGCATTTTACTGTTCTACAGCTAGCTATGGTTGTGCAATTTAATAATTGTGTGTTAAAGAATAGTAGTCCTTATAAAAGCACAATAAAGTTAATTGCTTTTTGCATGGAATATGTGTGTTTGTGTGTATGTGGATACATGTTCAGATTTTTAAAATTATTTTGACTTGCCTGTGTCCCTGTGAACCTCTGCTCTGTAAATATAACACATGGCCTGCTTGCAAAACAACAGCATAAAGCACTTTCACTCTCTAGTTTGCAACATTGTCAACATTTTGGCTCTTGCTTAGCTTTCAGTTAGTCATATTTCCCAAGGTTTTATTTCATGATACATCTTAGCCAACATAATGTAAAGAAAATGGAAACATTAATATTTAAACTAGTGTAGCAATCAATATTAATGAGAGTGTTTTCCATTTCCTTTAAATTTCGTCAACTTATCCTTTCAAATAAATTAGAATATTTTTATAATCCTTCATGGTAGAATCGTGAACTATATAAATATCTTACAACTATTAATTACCAGAATAATGTAGCCTCATTAAAGTTCATCCCTTAATTGATAATTAAAACTAACTTGGATAAAATAGATGCTATATATTCAGTAAACTTATGTGATAACTAACTTTGAAAAACAAACTTGATTTCAGAGAGTATGGCAAGTTATTGCAAAAACCATTTTATACCATTAATTTTCAGATAAGCACCAAAGAGGCTAGACAACTCTAATATCATAAGTAAGTGGGAATTTTGGATATACAATTCTTATTTCCTAACATTTGTATAATGTTTTCCGACCATGTTTCTCCAAGTTTGTACTGTGAAAATTAGGTGAAATTAGTGACGGCATCTCTGTATTCAACTCTCTTTAAATGCTAAAACAAATATAGTCCTTTAACATTATGAATTTGGTTTAATATAAAATTGGATAAAAGTCAAAAGATTGTGAGGCTAAAAAGATATTTTATCCACATAGAATATGGTTATGTTTTAACTTTGAGTATATATCACATTATGCCCAAACATAAAAATTAATTTTTACCATGTATATCAGAAAATTAAAAAAACTAAAATCAATGAATATCTAAGCCCTTATTTTAAATATATATTTCTAAAACAGCTTAATTTATAAGGCAGGAGAATTGCCACAAGTTTGAGACAAGCCTGGGCTATATAATCACTGTCTCAAAAAGCCAAAAAAAAAAAAAAATCCATAAAATAGCTTATATTTAAAACACTGACCAAGCAAAGGGTGGGCAAAAATGCACAGCAACTGAGAATTTTCCTATGCTATTGGTACACTTAAAAATGAAACAATTGGGCCAGTGAGATGGCTCAGCGGCATAAACACCTGCCTGGCGAGGGCCAGGTCCTGAGTTCGACTCCCAGTACCCACATAAAAAAAAAAAAGAAACAATCACATAGAAAAATAATTTTTGGTACTTTCTTTTTACCAAGATATATGTACACCTACCACAAGTCCTAGAGAAGTAAAAGAATATATCCCTCCAAATACTTATCCACAACTAATTTGTGACATCACCATAAAATGGAGGTACATTTAAAGAATAATAAGCTGTGGGTGGGTGTAACAGTGTTCTGTATATAAATCCCAAAATAATAATGCTTCACAGTGCCAGAAAAAGAACAATATATACTGCATGTTTTGTATTAGTCAGCTTTCTATCACTGTAATGAAATGCTGATAAAAAGAGGGTCATTTAGACCATGGTTCTGCAGATGCTGGTCCATGGAGAGGTCAGCCTCTTCCTTTGGTGGTCCAGTGAGCGCTCTGGACGGCAAGTGAGGAACGTTTGTTGCGGCAAACCTCTTACACCATGAGCAAGGAACCAGAAAGACAGACGCAATCCTGCAATCCTCTTTGGAGTCACGCTCCCAAAACCTCGAGGGCCTCCCACAAATCTCCATCTCTGTAGACCCACATCGCCTTCCAATAATGTCATCCTGGGAACTCAACTTTCCCATATGCAGCTCTGAGGCATTCAACAGCTTCCATTTTTATGTAAAATGACATAAAATGCAAATTAATCTTTAGTAACAGAAAGCAGACAAGCGGTTGCCTGCTGATGACGAAAGGGGATGTATATAAAAGAAGAGAAAGAAGGAAAGCTTTTCTTTTAACCCATGAGGAAATATTTGAGGATGAAAGTTATGTTCATACAGTGATTTCATAGGTCTATACATATGTAAAAATTGAACAATTTAAATATGAGCAGTTTATTGTACATTGCCAATTATATTTTAGAAATGTGGCAAATAAATTCAGTTGAATTAAAGACCAAAAAGTAAAAACAGCCAAGTTTTAACATTTAAATAAATGTTCTTATGGCTAAAGTTTTTTTAAATAAATATGCAAAGTACAATAATAAAAATGAAAGTTGGCGATTTTGGCTATCTTATTAATTTTTAAATGGAGAACAGAAGTCACAATAAACTAAGGCATGGATTGAGAAAACAGAAAGCTTGTTTCTAGCATAAAGAACTTCTACAATAAATTTAAAAATAAATAAAAACCTAATTTGAAAACAGAAACAGGATATGAGTAAGCAAGTCACAGAATAGGAATCAAAAGTGGTTAATAAAATGCTGAAAAGATGATTATCCTCTCTTGTAACCATGGCAATAGAAATACAAAAGAGTTACTATTTGTACATAAGACACTGATAAATACTTTTAAAATTCTGATTAAACAGAATATTGGCAAAAATATTGAATGACATGAAATATGTACATTGCTGGTGATTGTTTACATTTGCGTAACTATTTTGAAGTTACTGATGTATCTTACAAATTTGAATATGCATGTCTTTCCAACCTAGCAAATCCACTACCATGTATGTACCATAGGGGAATTCTAGCATAAATACACAGGAGACATGCATTATGCTGTTAAGAATATGTTGTAATATTATTCGCAATATTGAACACTGTAAACAACCTAATTATCTGTCCAATAAATCTCCTTTATAATGTATTGCTACATACTAGTTTAAATCCTCTGTTCTCAACTAGGACTTATTTTGCCCTGCAGGGATCATTTGATGATGTCCGGAGATATTTTTGGTTGTTAAACCTGATAGTGAAGGATGCACCTTTGTTGTGCTTACCAGTAAACTAAGGTTAAGCATCTTTAGCAATGAGAAGAGGCTGGGGATGCTACTAATCATTCTACAGTGCACAGGACAGCACACACAGCAAAGAATTATTCAACACGAAATGGTAATAATGCCAAAGTCAAGAAATTGTTTAAGTGAGTAAACTAGATTTATATTTACTAACATGACTATATCATGAAAGCATAATATTAAGTAAAAGAGACTAGTGGTAAAAATATACACATTATTATAGTTTCAAAAGTAGGTAAATCAATACCGTATGAAAATATATACCACAAAACAAAAGAGCAAAGACTATAAACAATTAATAAAAGATGAAATACATACGCTATAATGTTAGCCTGATGTAGCAAGAATAATGTTAATAACCTATAACATGCATTCAATAAATGAAATGTATACAAAGCAATTAAATATTATTTAGTCATTAAAATGATGATATAGTGGTTAAGGAAAGGTTTTTTTTAAGATATGTAGAAAGCACTTATAACATTAAAAATTTTTAAATTAATATTGCCTAATCTTAAATATATAAATAATTGTACATAAAAATTTTTAAAGTGAATATACTAAACTTCAGTGCTAACTCTGTCATCTATTTTGGACAGGACCCTGAGCTCTTTCACTCCTGCCACTTCTTGAAGTTTTGAATTGTGATTGTTCCACTATATTAAAAAAAAGTAAAGCCCCTGCCTATGCAACACAAATACTTATTATAACTGTTAACTTTGGCACTAACTTTATCTTGAATTGTATAAAATCATTAAACTAATTATACAATATTATTTGGGGGATTTAATTCAAACTCATTAAGTACGATTCAGATTTTCATCTATGAAATGATGGGTGTCCTCGTGAGCCTAAATTACCAACAAAATATGTAACATGTTCACCATGAAACATAAGAAGTGTAAGTAATGGAAAATTCATCTTCCTGGACAGAGAATCACTTGTCTTGAGTAGCATAAAATAGACTCTGTGCTCTACAGGACCAAACCTTGTCATTGAAGCTAACATGCCTGCCCGATGCCTTAAGCAGCTGTGATGAAAGGTTTAATCATAGCTGGAGCTCGCAGCTACAATGATCAGCAATGCTGCAGAATCTATCCTAGAGCAATAGCAAACTGCTGCTCTGTGGAATTAAGGCTCTCAGGTTCCATGATCCTGAGAAATAGAGTTGGACAAAGGACAAGAACAATGCTACTTTCTGGCAAAATCTAGTGTAACTCTCTAGAAAATATACCATGTAATTGTCATTACATTTTCTGGAAAAGTGTTTATCACTAATTAAGAGAGAAAGAATTCTCCAAATTACTGGAGCAATCACAATCCGTCACTTGGTATAAAGTATGAACATATGTGTTGATTCAAAATTAGCCAACCATTTGCTTCTTCAGAAATTATTCTGCCTTTGATTTTGACCCTTCCTTGTCTTAATACTTCTATAATCAAACCATACTTGTTTCTTTCACTGAACCCTTTGCTTTTGGCAATCTAACAAAATATGGGTCTTTCCCCACAATATTAATCTCAATGTTTATCTCCATTTGTCTTGTCTCCTTTTCTTCTTCCCTCCGTCCCTTTTCCATCTCTTTTCTCCTCACTAGCCTTCTCTCTAAGCTTATGAATATTTATTGGGCTTTACAATATCTCTTTTGTACTTGCTATTGATTTCATTCTCTGATTTAACCCTCCCCAGAATTTTGTGACATAGGTACAAACACCTTCCTTGTAAGTGAATACATTGAGGGGTGGGGACTTACTTGTTCAGGGTTTCCTAAGTGGAAAGTGATACAATTTAACTTAACTAGGATACAAAACTATAGATAAGAAGAACCTTTCTTGTGGTGAAGATACGATTGTTTTTCTGGATTCTGAGATTCTGATGTCCAAGGTATTAATTTGGACATGTTATGCTTTAAAAAAAAAAGCCTGCATGGAATCTTTTCTTTGGATGTGTTCGATCCCCTCATTCCCCATCTGTTACTATATGTGCAGGTCACAATCCTGACATTAAGATTCTCAAACTGGTTCGAAGTATGTGGTATTTAAAGCTTGGTTTGCTGCTTCGTCTCCAGTGCCTTTTATCATAGCTGCAAAAACAATAGGAATTTAGGGTTCACAGACCCCGCCCACACTTTGGTCCAATCAACACAGCTACAGGGTGTGACATTACTTGCCTATGTCCTGTAAACTATACATTTCAATTCACCCTTCCAAAATTGCAGGAGTTACTCGTTTTTTAAAATTCAATTTTCAATTGCCTAATTGACTCTTTTCATTGGGGAGACTATACTAAATATTAAAAGAAACACGGCAAGACATAGCAGGGACAATTTCTGTCACTTTCCTTCCCCCAAATTTGATATCGCGGTATTGTATTGTCTTTATTACTATAGCCATCCTGGTGAGTGAGTGCATCATATTTTGGTTTAACTTTGCATTTGGTTAATTAGGTTGAACACTTTTCATGTGTTCATTGAGTTTTGAGTATGTTCTCATATAAAATGTCTGTCCATAAGTTTTATCTTTTAGGTTGTTTCACACCAATTTTCAGTAATTTTTACATATTCTGGATATGATATATATGTTTAGGTGTGCTAAGCATTGCAAACATCTTTTTCCATTCTGTGGTTTGCCTTTTTACCTTATTAAGAGTATCTCTTAATACTATTAAGTTGACTTAAAAATGGAGCCTCTTAATTTTATGGTAGTTCAAATTATTTTTCCTTTATTGCCATTTCTTTCTGTATCTTATTTTTTTTAAATAGATACTAAAGTTATCCTATGTTTCTTTCCAACTGTGTTATAATTTTACCTTTTATATTTAAGTGCATAACCATCTTAAATGTATTAGTGTATGTGATATAAAGAAACAAAACTTCATTTTTCTCTATATATTTTGACCTGAAAGTTTTATTGAAAAGATTCTCTTTCCACACAGCACTACAGTATCAACTTTAAAATAAATCAAATGACTGTGTATGTGTATCTGTTTCTAAATCATCACTTCTATAGGTTTTATTTTTGTCACATACATAATACCTCAATATAATCATGAAAAAATACTATACCAAAATAAATGAATATGGGGCCGGTGAGATGGTTCAGCGGCGTAAGCGCCTGCCTTGCAAGCGCGAGGGCCCGAGTTCGACTCCCGGATCCCACATATGAAAAAGGGGCCAGTGATATCGCTCAGTGGCATGGGTGCCTGTTGGCGTGCGAGGTCCTGAGGTCGACCCCCCAGTACCCACAAAAAAAAAATAAATAAATGAATAAATAAATAGATAGATAAATGTAAGGGACAATAACTGCTTGGTACTCTTCAAAAGTGTCAAGGTCATGAAAAATAAGAAAAACCACACAAAATTCCACAGCTTGGAAACTAAAGAGACTTGACAACTAAATGTAATGTGAGGTTCTGAACCGGATTCTGAAACAGATAAAGGACGTCAGCAGACGAGACTGGTGAAGTCTTAATTAGGTTTGTGGTTTAGTTAATAGTATCATACTGATGTTAATTTCTCTGTTTAGGTTATTGTATTTTGGTTATGCACAAAATAACATTAGCTGCACAGAATGAAGAATATATAGGAATCTCTATTGTAATTTTTAAATTTTTCAATGAATGTAAAATAAAAATGAGTAGTAGAATCCAATGTAATCTCTTTCCTTATCTTTCAAAATTCCTCAGAATTACTCCCAACTTTGTTTTCATTATTTTTCTAGAATATTAATTTTTGTAAGTTTTCTTTCTTACATCTTTCTTTCTTCCTTTATTTCCTTCTTCTTTTCCTTCCTTTTTATTGCTATTGATATTTATTTGGACCATCCCATGTTCTTCTTTCTTATAAAGAAAACAACAGTTCCACTATTCCCAAGTTTATCCAAAACTTCAATCTTATTGTCAAAGTCTGGAAAACCATTTCCCCCCTCTTTCAGAGAAAGAAACATGTGCCAATTACAGCAGGAAGCGTAAGCCTGTAGCATATGTTATACCTTTGAAATTAATCAAACTTTTCTTTCTGAAGAACGTAAGTGCCATTTACTTCTGGAATTAGTAAACATCTGGAGAATACTTCTGGCCTTAGTAAATATCTGGAGAATGCCTCCATATTTGAGTCCTTTTTCATGAATCTTACTCTTTAAATCTGAAGGTTTGCGTTTTTCTTCACTTTTTTAGAAACTGTGAATTTCTTCTAATACTCTTATGTATTCTGAAGTCTTCTATGTATTCATCTATTAAATCTATTTTGTCAGTCACTAATCAGTTTTCTTAAACTTTTTCTTATGACTCTACATTCCATTTCTGTTACAACTTTTTATGATCAAAATACACCAGGGGTCAGCCTGCACCGGTGCTGCTCTGTGTTGTGAACTGGTCTGGGCTCTTAGAGCCCTGAGAAGATTTGCAGAGAGGTCCACAAACAAGAGTCAGAGGAAAAGGAAAAAAGCATTTAAAGCACTTTATTGAGCAACTAGCAAGGCAATCTAAGTAGAGCAAAGAACACTTCTGGAGTTCCAAGTGACCTGCGCCCAGAAAGGGCATCTAGTTCCATCTAGACCTGCCCCAAGGTCTAGAATAGGATTTCAATTGCGGTCTTAGAATTTCAGGAAGTGTTGGGGGCCTAGACTGACAGGTCTTTTTCTAAGCATCTATGAGTCTCCATTCTCATGTTGGGAGGGGACGTTTTTGAACTTATGTTGGCCTAGTCAGAACCAGCATGGTGTCCAAAGTCCATTGGAGGTGTCAAAACCACCATCAAACCTGTGTAAATGAGGCCTAATTGAGTCTACAGTCTAACCTGAGATTTGTGCGCAAGGTGTATTTGTGTGGTGTGAAACACATCAACTGGGTAAGAAAGGGGAATTTGCAAAGTAGCATAAGATGTGCTCTTCTTAGGAAGCCTGGGGACTGAAAAATCAGGAAATCTAGACGAGAGCCTTAGATTCCTCTCTTAGTATCTTCCTGACAGTTTCCTAGCTATGACTCATTTCTGGCTACCTTTTTACTCTAACACTTAGTTACTTCCTGAACAATTTGTTTCCCCTTTGGAATTATTTCTTCTCTTTATTCTGGCCCTTTTGTTCTCAATTAATTATTTTCCTCTTCTCTGGTGACTCTTAATTGTTTATTCATATTATTAATGAAACATCATATTATTATTATGGAAAATAGATGAGTATTGCCTCCCCAATGTAGTGTGTATAGAACTGGGTCCCTGGCAGGACTTTCCACTGGAAGGCATCGTAGGGTATTTGTGCTTTATGCCCAGTGTTAGACAAAGCACTTCCGGAATTGAAGAATGAGGAAGATTTTTCTCCAGGAGCATCAATATCCACATTAGAAGTTATAAAGAAGAATCCTCAGGTGTCGCATGTACGGATAAAAATCGTCTACTAGACAGCTTGCGGTAAGGATATGGGAATGGAGTGGAAGGGGAGAAGAGGAAGGAGAAGATGTGGAAACTAAATGATTAAATTCTCATTCAGAAAAACCTGCTAGTGTCCACTTTTTGTTCCTGTTCTTACTCCTGATCTATACTCATGAATAGGATTCTGCTCCAAAGATTTGCTCTCAGCTCTGCTTTCCACCCCTCGATTTTACCTGTAAACCCTCTTTAATTCACTTTTCTTCTAAAAAAATTTTTAAATTTCTTTAATGATCACTTGCTTCCACTTTCCTTCCGACTGTTATAAATTCATTCTCTTTGTGTGCGTGTGTCTGTAAAGTCTTTTCACACAGAAGGTGGAGGGTCATAGGAACATAGAAAGGACCATTTATGTGATCACTCTACTATATTCAACACAAAGTTTCCAATATGCATTTTAAATCTAATCCCAACTGCAATGTACTACAGGTTAAAACAATAAATAATTCAAATAAACTCATTATAGTTCATTGTGAAAGCACAATGTATCCAGAACTCTAACGAAAGAATAATAAGAAAATACAAAATATTAAAGAAAGTAAATTAAGTAAATCATACATGAATCATAAAGAGTAAAACATAGAGGTGATTTTTCTCAAGTGTGTAGAGCTGACTGCAGACTGTCACACTGATCACAAGTTGAATTCCTTGTTACATGATGCACCAGCTAAGGCCACTACAAACAGAGGACACATGGGTCCCTGTGAGCAGAAATTGAGTAACCCCTGGACTACGGAGTTAGTACCTTGCATCCCCTTGCATTCTTGTTCTTGTTGGCCACTTTGCTTGTCGAAGGGAAGAAATGACTGATGGTTAGATACCCCTATCAGTTTAGGGATATCTGTGTGCCATTTCTCGTGGTGTTGACTACCCACATCCCAAACCCAGGTCTTCGTAATGACTTTGAGGTATTGTTAAGCATAATAATGCAACACCTATATATCAGCACTGTGGAATAAGTACCTTTAAAATGATAAGTATCTGCCACTTAACTATCAGGCACTTAAAATGACAGACGTCCTTCATTCGAAGACAGCCAATTAGATTAGTTATGATGAATAAGATGTTTTCCAAAACTTCAGCCAGGGGTGGTCTCAGATCTATGCACACAAGCATAAGAAAGAGTTGCAGATAGATCCTGCATGTAAATACACACACAAATAAGAAATGAAATTCATAATAAAATGATATAGAATGGATCACCTATTTATTGAGGAAAATTTGTAATCAACAATTCTCACTGAACTTATGTAGTAAAAAATTTAGTTCAGAATCAGCAATAGTTATTAATGTAAATGCTTTGACCAGGAGTTTATTGAGGTTTATGAGTCCATTAACAATTCTTTACCAAAAAAATATTTAACAGCGAGTTAAAAATATTTAACTGTGAGTTTTGTTAATATTTCCAGCCAATCATTATCCTCTTGAAGTCTCTACCAAACTAAAATATACAATGAACAGTGGGTACAACATGAAATAATTTCAGATATTGTGCTATTTTTTATGACATCCAGATCACTGAGTAAATTTTGAATTTTTATTCTGCTTGTTTATAAATATTTATCATCAAAACACAATTAAGGGTCAGTGAGATAGCTCAGCAGTATAAGCGCCTGCCTGGCAAGCGCGAGGTCCTGAGGTCGACTCCTGGTACCCACATTAAAAAACAAAACAAAATAAAACAAAAACACAATTAAATTCTGGTGGTAGAGTAAAAAAAGAAAAGGCAACAAAGAAAACTTCCCGTGCTAGCTTTATAAAGTAAGGAAAAGTAAATACTCCTATATCATAAAACTGCCAATTTTAAATTTTAAGGGAAGGCATTAATTGTAATATAACAATGCCAATTCTCTATTAAAATATGTAGAATTATATCATGATACATTGACAAAATATTAGCATTTTATAGAAATTTATAGTTTATAAGATTTAATAATATAATGTTTTAAGCTTCACAATAAATCTATCTGGTAAGTTCAAATATATCCATCATAGACATAAGTAAAGATTAAATAACAATAAAATTCATATCTGGGTTTCAAAACCAGAATTTTTTCCAATAAACAGTCAAATATATTTTCATTATACTAAAGATATATTTATATTGCATACTATATAACCTGGTATAAATTGATATCAAATATATCTGCTTTTAAATGTTTAAAAAATTGATACAACCTTAGATAACTTTCCTATGCTGCCTGTCATAACGAACAGAGCACAAACTTTTGTATGATATCATATTAGTCAGAGTTCCCATTGCTGGGACACCATAACCTGCACCCACACCTTAAAGTAGGAGAGGTTCAGTTTAGCCCAGTTTCACAGGATTCAGTACGTGATTGGCAGGCCCCAGGCAGGAATATCAGGGCCGAAGGACATGGCCAGGCAAAGTTGCTTAGATCGTGGGGACCAGGAAGCAAAGCAAGGGAACAGTACCAGAGAGGAAGGGGCAGAGATGATACATGGACCCAAAGGCCGCATGCTCATTACTCGCCCAGAAATGTGTTCTCCAATCCACTGGGCAGATCCCAAAGCCAGTGAGTCCACCCTAACCCACACAGATGTTAATATGCCTCATGCTAAACGTAGCTAATTGTCATTTGAAACACCCTATATAGATTACACTCAACACAAGCTATCGGTTATGGCTTTCATCTTCTGGCTTCCAAGTGGGTACCTGGCAACTCCCCTATGTACTTCGTGGTTATTTGTGGATGCCTTTCCTGGAACTATCATTTTGTTTGTCAAAAGCTAAATGATTTACCAGTGTCACAGAAAACCCCTCTGAGGTGAAAATTGCTGTGTCTGTTCATGATTTTTTTTCAGGCATGCACTTTTAAAATAATTTTTACTCAGAATTCTGTATCTTCAATCAAATCAATCTTGGGGCTATAGAAACATTAAGAAAAGTCTATGCCTTTCTGGGCATTTCTGTACCCTCTACCAGAAGTGAAAAGACCAGCCTTTTCACTTAATTTTTACGAGATTTGTCTTTGTTCTCTAACCTCCCTGTACTTTAAGTATATGAGGGAATAAACAGCATAGAATATCTACAACTGACTATTTGACAAATATCTCGATATTCAATTATCTTTATCAGGCTCCTACAAAAATCTTCTTGAGATAACTTATCTCAACATAATGTGGAAAATATAATCACCATATTTTGACCCAGATATTTTCCTCTTACAGGCAAGAAAAAATTTGCACTTCTTTATATGGCATAGCAAGACCTTCTCTTGAAATTTTCCAATTTCATTTCTGAAAATTATTGTGGGCTAAAACAAAATTCTCGTTTTGTTTTGTTGTTGTTGTTGTTGTTACATATAGTTGTATACAGAAAGTTTTATTTTTGCTTAATTTTTGGCTTGGTCTTTTCCTCATCTTTGTGAAACTTGAACATAGCAATTTGAGTCCAGATAATTTTCCCTATTCCGGTCAAGCAGACTCTCTCCAAATAGCAACAAAGATGACACCGGACAGTTACAGGAAAACAGTGCATTTTTAGTAGTCTTGAATGTCAGAAAGAGAGCTCCCTTCTCTCTCTCTTGCATTCAGAGGAATTCCTGGAAAAAAGTTCTGACTGGCCATACCGGGGCTACACCCGCTTCTAGACTCAACGTGTACAAAAAGGATGCTCACTTGAAGCTGTAGTGCCCTGAGGACCCCTGTGACAGGGAGGTAAGACCATGATTGCATAATCAGGTAAAGAGAGAGGTTCTCACAAAGAACAGAGGAATTCTTTTACTAAGAGAGAGGACGTGGAGGCTGAAAAGGCAAAAACATTTGTCTTCTCTAAAGTGTCATCCTTTCTATGAACTCTTCCTCAACTGTTCCCCTGAGCTATGTAAGAAACATGTTTGGGGCTGGTGAGATGCCTCAGTGGTGTAAGCGCCTGCCTGGCAAGCACAAGGTCCTGAGGTTGACTCCCAGTACCCACATAAAAAAAAAAAAAGAAAAGAAAAGAAACATGTTTATGTAAATGTTTACAACAGCGTAGTGTATGAGATTGTCTACTGATCTCTCTTCCTTGAGGACAAAACCCATATTTTAGCCATTTGCATATGCTCAATATAAACACGATGTTGAGCACAGATAAATCATGCAATTGTTTCTTATAACATGAAAAACATGAGTTCTTCTGTCTCCACTTAGACATGTTCAGAAAAGAACATGACCGAATGATTACTTTATCTCTAAAACATTCTTTGCAGAAATATAATTCAAATATAATGATTTTGGCTTTAAGCAATGGATCATGTGAAACTTATTTCTTTATCTTTTATAGACTAGCTCCTGATGACATAGTCCATTACATTGATCAATGTCCTTATTTAAAAAGTTATTTGAAAGCATATTTAAGATCTGACATGAAAATTTCTCTTCAAATTCATTGTTAATACAAAAAGTGTCTCTCTTTTCTCTGGTATATTTCCTTTTGCTGGGTAATGAAAATTCAGTAATGCCTGAGTCCATTTTGCCTTTATTATCAAACAACAAATAAATAACATTCAAGTACAATCACTTTTGCCCATTTAGGATATTTTTCTGGTGTTATTGCTTCCTGATATAGTTCTCCACTTTATCATATATAAAAATTACCCAAGATATTTGTTTAGAATTCACTTCTACATCCCTTTCCCTGAGATTCTGATACTATTATTACTTTATATATTTTGTACTTGATTTCACCATCTGATAAGTTAATATGCATGCCTTAACACCTGGGGTAAAGCACATTTTCAAAGAAACAGAGGTACAAAAATGATAAAGTCGCATCAAAAAGGATAATGAAATTAGTCAATCCAAAAGAAGCAAGAAAAGAGAAAAATGAATATCAGACATTCTTTAGCAAAAGGAAAGAGAACTCAGCATCTAAAAGGGTCCTCCTAGAGAATTTTTCCAACTTAATTGGATGTATTTAGTAAACAAAACAACTGCTTTGTTAAGAAAGTAGATCTCATGTTAAGTGTTCTCACTCTGTTTAGCTGAGTGGTGATAGGAGTATGCATGTGAGGAAATGACAAGAGGTTGGGAAAAGAATTACTCAAAATTCCAGAGATAATTCTGGTAATGTTGCCTCTGTTTCAGAATATGAAGGGTAAAAATTTTAGCAAATTTTATTTAAGAGTATAGGTAAGAAAAAGAAAAATAATAGCGTACTTATCAACTTTTTGGGACAAAGACATGATATGAAAAACTCACAGCAGAAAAGTTTTATTTTGGCTCACAGTTCAGAGGTTTCAGTCCAAGACAGAAACATCATAGCTGAAGGGTATGGTGGAAGAAAGCTGTCCAACTCGTTGCAGCCAAGAAGCAGAGAGACAGGGAAGCAGCTAGAGAAAGTGGGGCCAGGGACTAGATACAATTCCCAAGATCACAACCCCAGGACCCACCAGACCATCCAGAAGTGTGCTTTACTCATCCCCTAGGTGTCTCTCAAGCCAATCAAGTTGAAAATTAAGGTTAACCATGATAAATAGCAAATAAAATTCAACTGTGTATGAGAATGATTAAATAGCAGAAAAAAATCATGCCTACAAACATAGAAAAAGAACTGATAAAATTTAACACCCATTAATTATAGAATTTCTTTTTTTTTTTTTTTTATTTGGATACCAGGAGTCGACCTCAGGACCTCGCACTTGCCAGCAGGCGCTTATGCTGCTGAGCTATATCACCAGCCTTTTTTTTTCCTTTATGTGGGTACTGGGAGTCAAATTCAGGACCTCGCGCTTGCCAGGCAGGCGCTAACACCACTGAGCCATCTCACCAGCCCCAGTTATAGACTTTCTTAACAAATTAAACATCGGAAATTGTTTACTGTGGGAAAAAGGGTACAGACTAAATATTACCATAAACATCCCCCAAAATTAGACAATGTTAGAAAAACTTTTTTTAAAGGGAGACATAAGATAATCAATTTTAATTATTACTGGTTTGTTCATTTTGGATTTGTTTTACAAAAGGTGTGTGTGTATATTTTCCCCCCTTTTTTATACAAAAGATAGCATCAGTTTATACTCTGCTTTTTGTTTTTCTCACTTCAAAATATATCCTGAAAAATCACTTTGTATAAATTCACAGAGCTTTCTTATTCTTTTATATAGCTTCTTACAGCTTCTTTTGTAGATGTACCATAATTCACTGTAGGTATGGGCATGTAGGTTGTTCCTATCTAATATTTTATAATTATTATCACTATAATTCATAGTATTTACTTAAGTATTTTCATACTGTTGGAATTGTAAGTTAAATGTATATCCCTCAAAGTAGAGTTAAAAGGTTTGTATTTAGGTTTGCTTTTTTCAGAATTTGCTAACTTGTTCTCCATAACAGTTGAAACATTTAACATACCCAACATCAGTATATGAGAATATTTACTTCCCCACTAATTTGCCAAATGATAATTTTTTCAGTGCTCTCTCAAGCTTTTAATTTTTTTACTGTGATAGGTAAGAAAAGGTAACTTTCATTTATGTTAAAATTGCAAACTATTTTATTATTGTAATTAAAAATCTATTCACATTTTTAGGAATATTTTTATTTTCTATGAATTGTCAATGTCCTTTTTTGCATTTTTTACATTGAACTTTTGGTCAGGATTTTTTGGAGATTTTTCTATTTGATTCTTTAACTTCTTCCCTTGTTTTTAAGATTCTTCACATACTATAGATAATAACTGTATAATTTTTTTCTAAATTTTGTACTTAATCTTTCTTTAGTATTTTTTCCCATGAAAAACTTTTTAATTTTTACATCACATTTATCTTTTTCTTGACTACATCTGGATTTAAAATAATTGTGAAACCTTCTACATCCAGGTTATATTAAATTGACTATGTTTACTAGTGATAAAGGTGTGATTTTGTTAGCTTGTGAGTCTGCTCTGTCTAAATATTGTAGCATCCAATTTATCTTTTTTTTTTGTGGGTACCAGGGGTCGACCTCAGGACCTCGCGCTCCAGCAGGCGCCCATGCCGCTGAGCAATATCACCGGCCCTTTTTTCGTATGTGGGTTCCGGGAGTCGAACTCGGGTCCTCGAGCTTGCCAGGCAGGCACTTACGCCGCTGAGCCATCTCACCAGCCCCCAATTTATCTTTTAATAAATAGCTATATAAAAGTAAGCCACAAATTAATGAGATTGCTTAAGTACAAAGAATGTGAGGAGTAAGAGAAAGTGGGATGAATTACACATTTTTGAGTATATCTTTATAAAAACCGTTGGAGCTGTGTTATATGTCTAAAAGTGTAATTATATCAATAAAGATGAGAAAAGACACAAAATGTTTGCAAAAGTAGAAACAAAAATAATCCTAAGTGTTTATAAAAATATGACACAGAAATATAGAGTACTAATTCAAGTACATATAGTACTTACCTAAAAATAATATAATCACACAAAAATATAAATAGACAGTACTAATTCAAGTAGATATAGTACTTACCTCTATATTCTTAGACTAAGTGTTCAAAGAGTGGTAAAGGAATCTTGAACTTGACTTTGTGGGTTTTGTTGGTTAGTGACAGGATGTAGCAAATCTGTGTATGCTGTAGGGTTAAGTAAATGACATCTGTTTTCTCTCAGATCTTGGTTTTTAAGTATCATTCCACCCTAATGGTGAGCAGAACTTGATCAAGAAGTATGATTATAGGACTGAGAGAAAACAAAACATTGTCATAAAACAATGTAGAAGTTGTCTGAAAAGCACTTCCATTGGCCACATCAAGGAAAATCTGAACATTAAAATGAAAACGGACTGTGGCACACTTTACATATATGCTGATATTAAAATATAATCTGAAAAATAAGTACATAAAGCCCAGTGAGAAAAGGGAAACTTCCACTTTATGGCAGTGTACAAGAGAAATAACAAGAGTTTTTTTTTTTTTTAAGTCACTATTTTGTAACCATCGTTGTAATCATTGACTCAGGCAAGAATCATCAATGCATATTAAATAATTTGGTGGGGGCCTGGGGATGTAGCTCAGCAGCACAGCGCCTGCCCAGCAAGCGCGAGGCCCTGAGTTTGATTCCAGGAACTAATAATAATAATAATAATAATTTGGTTAAAGTTTGTGGGGTAAAGAGATACTTCCCATTTCTTAAAGTATCACTTGAAAACTCACTTATTCATTATGAATGGTAAAGGTATTTTTACAATGGGAAAAAATTCTGGCACTTGAACTCCGTTTTCCAAGTTAACATTACCAGTCATGAGGTCAACTAACATCAAATGTCCACTAATGTTATGAACCGTGAGAAACATAACAGTATTTATGAAAAACTTCTTCTAAAACTGCATTATCTAAACATGAGGAAAATATCTGATAACACATTGTTATAAAAAAAGAAACAGCCCGTAAACTTTAAAAAATGTAAATATCATAAAAGACAAAGAAAGGTAAATTTTAGGAGGCTAATCAGAGATGAAAACCACATGTTATATGTAATCCAGGATCAGACATTAGATCAAGAAAAAAATTATGAACACATAATATAGGGAACATTTGAATATTAAATAACAGCATTGGAATTGAATTTCCTCATTCATTCCACATTTTATCTTGAGTATGTAATCTTTTTCTTGTCAGTACCAGGCCAAAACATTTAAGAATGAGAATTATGATATCCACAACTTATTCTCAAATACCAAGGTAAATACAATTCCAACAAAATAAACCACGACATGCAGCTGTGTGGTAAGTCTTCATTAGAAAATAAGCATTTTTTGGTAAGTCTGATATTTTATCACAATCGTGGTCTATAAAATATTTTCTTCTGTTATAGGAGCTATTTTAGCAAAGAAGTCTGAATTCAATTAACATATCTTTTGAGCTGTGTGCTTGGCTGCCTCTCATGAAAAAAAAATCCAGTCAACATAATTATAAATCCTTAAGTAATATAATTATTATATTTTTCCATTTCAGTCAATCTCTTTAATGCGCTGTAAATGTGAACAGAGAATATCAAAACATCCTTTCTTGTACTAACAATTCCTACTATAGAGGTTGTCAAACTTTAGTGTACATTACAATCTTCTGGAAGCCTAGTGAAAAGACCAGTGGCAATTCTTCCACCAAAGACATTTTGATACGGTAGATCTGGGAATTTGCACTTCTAACAAATTCCAGGGAGAGTCGATACCTTTGATCAGGGGACCACACAGTCTGAGAATCAATGCCCATCACCTTTGTATTCCCCTGCCCCTTCGCTCCTTTCTAGAAGTGAGTGAGCTATGACGCAGCAAACGTGGTGTGGTGCTGACAGCCTATAATCTCAGCACTCTGGGAAGCCGAGGTAGGTGACTGGAACTTTGAGTCCAGCCTGAGAAACTCAGCAACTTAGCAAGACCTTGTCAGTAACCGAAAACAGAAGTCATGCAGAAAGAGAACTCCCCACTGGCTGTACTTTGTGTCCAAAGTTTCATTATCTGTACAAACAACTGCAAACTCCAATGATCTCCTACCTCATTAATATGCTAAATTTTTGTGAACCATTCTCTTTGAAGATTCAGTTCTAAAAGTCATGAGTTTTCTTATTCCTTGATATTAATTGATACATAATTTGCTAACATGAGTTTGTAGAAACCTCATTAATATCTAATAGGCTTGTGAAAAATCAATATCCAAGAGATAATTCCATATCAAGAAAATTTTATTATTTTTCTATAAATTTTTGATTAAAAGAAGTGGTAAATACTTGCAAAAAAATACACTTAGATGCCTACTGAAGGCCAACTTTAAATGTTAAGTGGAGCAGCAAATGCATTTTAGGTAGAATTTACCCTGCCTGAAAATGGGAGGGGCAGGAGGGGGAGGGGAGAAGGGGAGGGGAGAAGGGGAGGGGGAGGAAGGATTTGTTTTCTAAACCTCAGATTGTATTCCAGTCTCCTACCAAAGAAGACAGTGAATGTTGCCTAAAGACTGCAATTTAGTGCTAACTTCTGTAATGTGACTTCTTCGTTCACCTCCTGTTTGTGAGCATTAATATAAATGAACTTAGTGGCACGGGTAACTTTCAAGTGGAATTAAAGTCATTCTGGAAGGAAAAAAATGAAGCAACTGAAATAGTATATATGGGATGTTGCAACAATTTATATTCCTTCATAAACATGCTGTCGCGAAGAATCTATTCACATTCACATTTTACAGATACAATCAAGAGAAGATGAAATGTGGTTCTCCATAGAGGTGGGATAAACCACAGCACAGGCAATGATGAGAATGCAAGCCAGACCCGTAGCCATTTATTTCAGATTTTGATGCTTAGAAGTTTCAGTCTACATTGTTACAGTCTTCAAGTGACTAAAGATGATTTGAGGCAAGAGAATTTGGAATATTTGTTCTTCGTTAACATTGTTTCAGCTTCCTTACTCTTTGAAATAGATTTGATAAACTCACGGTAAGGTGTTAACGGTAACACTGTCTATGTTTCTGATGCTTTTTATAGACACAATTTCAACATTACTAAAACAAAAAACATTTTGTTGGATCCGTGGTAATTCTATCCAAGTGAGTGGTTAAAATGTATTCAAAAATATTAACCTAAGAGGAAAAAACTGAACCGTAAAATTTTTATTCTTCAAAAAGTATATCAAACTATTTTGTACATAAACCACCCCCAAGGATAAAAGAAAACAATTCTGTGATTTATTTCTACATCTACTAAATGGTTCAGAATAGGTTTCAAAAAAATGAAAAATTAGTTCTGTATATCTAATTTGTCCTACAGCCACAAAATTTTCTTCCTCAGGTAGGCAGTCTGCTAACTATTGCTTATATTTTTTTCCCCACTTTAGGCCTGATTAGTCCCATCACAACAAAAAAGGAAAAACATTCTTTTGGCTCCTGGCCTTATCTATGAAGCTAACAAGTTTGAAATTCATTTCTCCATGCATTTTACCCAAGATCAGATTATACAAGGAAAGGGCGCACGCGCGCGCATGTGTGTGTGTGTGTGTGTGTCTTTATGAACAGAATGACCTTCCTCAGCAGTATATCAAACCACCACTGAGGCAGCATCTGTAGCCTTCAGTAGCTTATAATGCATGAGCAGCTGCTCCTACTCAGGAGCAAGTCTAATTCAAAAGGAATTGGGGCAAACGAGAAATGTCACACTAGCAATCATTAAGACAAATTTTTTGTGTCTGTGAGGCAATTACAGTATCCTTTCTTTTCCAAATAAAAACTAGATTTTTTTAAGACCAAGAAGAGAAGAAAATCTATGAAATTGAAGGCTCAAATTATCGCTTACTTCCGATAATGTGTTTTCTCTTCCACTGTCTTCATTAGTCATGTAGAGAGACATTCGTGAATTTTCTGGGCTGATGTGCTCTACTGAGACCGTGAACTTGCAATTCAGTACTAGAATTTTGTATCACAGATGCCAGATAAACACGTAGATGTGCATAGAAATCCAGGTTCAAAAGTTAAGTTAGGCCACATCTTACAGAAAGAATAAACTTGAGGCTAGTATGAAAAATGGTAGTCATGGCAGTGCCACAGTAGGTCTAACTCCCCCCTACCAAGACACAACACACACACACACACACACAATTTGTATGTAGAAACTAACGATGGTTAATGACTGCCTATATTCCATCCTTTTTCTTTTTAAGTACTGAGGGCTGAGCCCAAGGACTTCTCATTGAACTACATCCCCAGCCCATTATTTATTTTTTATTTTGAGACAGAGTCTTGATAAGTCACTAAGCTGCCCAGACTGGGCTCAAACTTAAAATTCTCCTGACTCCCAGAGTGCTGGGATTATAAGTGTGCACCAGCACATCTGGCTTATACTCTCTACTTTCTAAATGTCCGTGTCATAGATTTATATTTAGGAACGTTTGTGATGGTCTGAAGGAAACGAATCTCTCTGTCTCCTAGAATGATGGTGGAGGTCATATCTGCATATATTTTGTGAGATAAATGGTAGCGATACCATTTCCCACATCTCATAGTTCAAAAATCTGACTTTCAAAGAATCATTTGACTTGCCCAAGATGATAAAGCTAGTGAAAAGACAGGAAGACTTATTTTCTTACTCCGCATCCTGTGTCCATTTTTCACTGTATCTGTCAGAAGTTTGACCTCTGTTCCCCCAGATTATCACACTCTTTTCCAGTCATATCCTTAACAATTTCAGAGCGCTCTAGCCCCTTTTACACTGACATCATGGTGAAATCACTCGTGGGCGGCCTCCGTACAAGATTATTTCCTACTATTTACCTTGGGTTTACTTTCTAAAAGATATGTTCCTTCACTTCGCTGACATTGGTCCACATGATTTTTTTTTTCACTTATTTATCTCAGTGTAGCTTTACCAAAAATGGACATTTAACTTCTACAATTTTAGAATATGGTAAGTATCGTAGAACTGGCTACAAATAGTTGACTTGCATATAATCACTACCACAGTTTGTAAAGCTTTCAATCTTTCCTTGCAAGCCCTCTTCGATAGGTTTTTCTTTCTCATTTTGTAGACCTTTCTTTTGTTCCTGACTGCAGGGATTCCAACCTTTTTTATTATCCTTCTGTGCATCCACTTCAAATGTGTTGATATTTTATGTGTCTGATACCCTATGATATTTGGGTTTGGACCTAGATCCATACCACAGGGGTCTAAGATATTTAAAGATTTGCTTTAAAGTAGCTTAAATGGGTAAATTTTTAAAAGCAAATTTTCACTTACATGTTTGAACCATTTATTTAATGTCCTAGTTTTGATACAGGAGTTTGAATATGCTGATTTTTTTTCATCATTTTTATGCAAAATCATCTACTACTGGGGTGACAAGAACTTGAAAATTACTAGTTTATTTTTGAGCTGAAAGATAAACTGTTAAAGTCTGGTGATATTTTCATTTAAAATAGCCACTAAAAAGGTCATTCAGAGTCTTCCTCAGTTGCAGTCACACGCTTAGTAGTTGAGAAGGAGAGGGGTTAAAAGGGAACTAGAAACTCCTTCCCCAGTACATTTCACTTTGGAAAAGGAGAGCACCTCGGTCTGCTCCCCCTGTGCCGGGTCCCGACTTCCCGCTGAGCCACTTCTCAGCCACAGGCACTCGTCAGTCAAAGGCTGATTTGGTCTGACAGGGCTCAGCCAAAGGGACCTGAGGTTTTCTAAATCAGAAGAAAGGTGACAGTGGTGAGTAAATATAGAATCATTTCAGGCATGTAAGCGTTCTCAGGAGACTCATCTTACACGGTGGATGGGCACCACTGGTGTCATTATTTTTTAATTACTTCCCTCATTAGACAGGTGTCACCTCTTACTCTGCAAAAATTGGATATAACCGATTCCATAGCCTCTCTCCTGACGGCCTCATCCTGCAGAAGTATTCTTGTAGTTTAATGGATTTTTAATATTTCAACTATGTTTTCTTTGCTTCACTTTGAGCAAATTACTTATCATTTCCTGCTAATTAGCACTTGGACCCTTAGACTCATTCCCCATGTGCTGTCCTGTGCTTTCTCTGTAAGTTTTTCATTTCAGGCTGCCATCTGTGTGTGTGTGGGTTTTAGGATGGCTCATTTACTCTCTGATACCATGCTGTTTCAAAAGTATCAGAGGTCCATATAATACTCGGAGTGAATATAATCCATGAAAATTATAATTTAAAATAAATGAACTTTTCCTGCCTGCACTATGAAGAAAATATTTAAGTAACAGACCCACATCTGCACACAGTATTCGTATTGAAGTTTGGGGACAAAAAAATCCAAGGAGTTAGCAATGGGCTGATGTTATAATGATTAATGTTGAGTGATCTCTAAGTTTATTAATTTTTTTTAAAATCTGACATCCTAACTAAATTCCAAAAATGTCGATGCGATTTTATTTAATGAGATTCAAAGGATACATGTTTATGTCCATTCTTTTCTAATTATATAACATTATTACAAAGACACCCATGTCACCACAAAGGGGGACAGAAGTCTCACTAAGAGAGATAAACTCTCTGAGGAGGGTAACAGGCTATGACCGCCCTTACATCACAGCAAAACTCTCCTCTTGCTAAATATCCAGTCGGTCAACATTCAGTTAGCTCTTACCCATGACTGGAAAATAGGAGCATCTGAGAAAAGCCCATGATCTAAAAAGCAGGACTGTGATAAATGTGCAAAACAATCTCACCTCAGAGGAAGAGGAGATGTTTCAAAGAAGAAACAATACATTTAGTTATTTCCCTCAGAAAGTGTTCATAAAATGTTGCATCTATAATTTATGATTCTTTTTAAAATGAATATATTAGAAAAATAAGAAGAAATTATTAAAAATATAAGACATCATAATAAAATTAAAAGTGCTTCAATAGAAATGTGGAAAGAAAATATGATAGAAAAACAGCAAAATGAAGAAGAAAGGAAATATGAACCTAAAAACTTTTTCAATCCAGGAGGTGCTTCTTTTTACTATTTAATTGCTACTCTAGAAAAGGTTAGTAGACAAATCTGGTAGGATAAAATTGTGACAGATACGCTTTTGAAGATTTGGAGAATTGGACACCAGAGCTCCAACTAATCTTCAAAGTAGTTAAAGAAAATAAATATTTTCTCTTATAAAAATATTTTAACCTTTCTATATCCTGACTAGTTTTTGTTTGTTCTATCAGTTACCAAGAATATTAGAGATTCCTGCTATGATTATAGATTAGTCTAATTTTCTTTGCAGATACAAACTATATACACTATATACATTCAAATATTTTAATATCTACTTAAAGAAATAACATTTTAGTAAAGCTCACCAGTTTTATCTCTGGTATTTATTTTTGCCTTCATTTGACTTGCCTGATAGTAATATGACTATACGCACAACTTTCTTTTGATTATTTATATGGTAAGTTTTCTATTTACTTTTAAACTTTCTATATCTTCATTTTTCTGCAAATCTTTTATAAAGAGAATATTATTCTTAAATACAAACAATCTTTGTCTTCTTAAATTTTACAACTTAATTTAGATATATGTATATGGTGAAGTTTATATCACATGCATTTAAAGTGTACAATCCAGTGAATTCCGACATCTTCATATAGCCATGAAACCATACAATCAAGATGTTGAATATTTCTAATACACTCAAAAGTTTCCCTGTACCTTTTTATAATTCATTCCTATTTTGGCTTAATCCTTGGGAAACAACAGAGGTTTTCTGTCACTATAAATTAGCTTTAAGTTTCTAGAATTTTATATAGAAGAAATAATATACTATGTACTTTCTTTTGTCTGACTTCTTTCATTCAGCATAATTCTTTTCAAATTCATACAACTTATTACATGCAATTGTCATTTTGAGGAACATTTATTTATGGGTACACTGCAATGTTTTATTCATTCACCTATTGACAGACATTTGAGTTATTTCCAGTTTGGGGCAATAACAAAGTTCTTATGAGTATTCATGCACCGCTATTTATGTGGGCATGATTCATTTCTCTTAGGGAAATAAGCAGGAATAAACTGGCTGAGCCCTGCAGAAGTCGTATGTTTAACATTTTAATAAAATGCAAATGCGAGTGCATGCCTCCAATCCTAGCACTCTGGAAAACTGAAGCAGGAGGATCACAAGTTTGAGCCCAGGCTGGTTAACTTAGCAACTTAGCAAGACCTTGTCTCAAAATAGAAAATAGTCTGATAATATCATGGCCAACTAGAGGGAGAAGTGCACAAGGGAAGCTAAATAAATAAAGATCTCCTGGGAAGCACAGGTATGCAGAACCAGAAGAGACAAACAAAGTCAGCTATGGAGAATCAACCTGAAGGAGAAATCCACTAAATCGAGTCCAGTATCAGGTTCAGAAAGGGAAGTGAGAATACCTCTGGACTGCAGCACCCTCGACCTCCTGGGTCTAGTGAACACGCCATCTCGGGAGTGGATCTAACATCCTGAGGGCCAGTGCTGCAGATAGGCTTCTAACCTACTCTCCCTCACTGCTGGCTTGCTAGACCACCTTCTCTATTCAAAAGCAGAGTGATAACACCACCTCTCTCTCCAGAAGGTCAAGCCAAGGTAGATTGCAAAAACCGTTTGCCTTTAACACAGTAAAACAGCTGTCAGAAGAGGTTTTAGTCTAAGATTTAGACTAAGGGTTTTAGTCAGCCTTTCTCTTCTGTCACCAACCCACTGTGCCTAGCAAATTGGTTGGAGAACTCTAAAAGATTTTTAAATCTATATAGAGAACAGTGTGCCGGGGGGGCCTATTCTTTAGAGCTTATTAATTCAAGGTCTTAAAATTAAAAAACACAGTCAAAAAAAGAAAACCTACGCCATAAAATCTCACTTTAACAGCCATCTTAGCCCCCAAATATCATTATGGGGGACATAAGAGGGTTTAAAAAAAGCCCTGATCCAATTCTCCAAAGAAAAAGACTTCCCTAGGACACTGGTGTAAAACCATACATAAGTAAGTTGAGCGAGTCAAGGCCACACTTAGACTTCCTAATGAGAAGGAAGACTTCCTTCCTTCCTGAAAGGAGACCTACAACAGGTTGAGTCGTAGACAGGCTTTCATGAAAGATGTCCTAGGTAAAGACCTACAACAGGTTGAGTGCCAGGCAGGCTTTCTTCCTCATTAGGCAAGAGGAGAAATGTTTAGGTAAAACTCTACAACAGGGTAGATTAAAGCCTAGACAAGCTTTCCTCCCCATTTCATAAAAGTGGGGTCTTTTATACTCCAATGGGTATAAAAGAGACCCTCACACTTAGTCTTCCTCCTCTTTTACATAGGGACTAGGCAGTCAGCCATTCCACCAGATCGCACCTAAAATGCCTTCTTAAACACTAGAGAGAACTAAATCCCCACAGAGGGGAAAAAAGTGAGGGATAAAGTGGAAAATCACCCTGAGTAGATGTCTCAGTGTCCAACTGACCCTTCTCAGTTGTCTGCCTTGGGACCAGTCCCCTCCCTTTGTCGAACTGGGGAGGGACCCAACCTTAGGGTCCCAGCAAGGCAAAACTACAACCCAGAGAGGCCCCCCCTCCGTGTTACTCCTTCTTTAAAAGAACACAGGCACAGGGAGAAAAAGAAAAAAGGAGTGACAATTCATCCAGATATAGGTTATGTAATTAATTAAAATAATAGTTGTGCCTGATTCATAAAAGGCCATGGCCAAATACATCTGAGTGTGCTCTGGTTTATAAACAATTGTCTTATGTGTGCTTTTCCATCTATTTGTCCAACTTGGGGCCAATGACCAGTTGCAATGTCTACAGTTCCTTTGAGCTCAACAATTTCTCTTTTTCTGTTTTTAGCCTTTTTTGAGATTTCAATGGAAAACATTTTATACAGGTTAAAATATTTATGTCTACAACTTAAATTGGCTTATAGATAAAATAAATGTCATTCAACTTAAAGACATGCTTCCACCTAGGTTGCCAGTCAATCCAGATGATGTCAACACTGGTTTTACAAATGCAATTCCTATTTTTGTCTGTGTACAATAACTTGAGAGTCATTGATTGGTCAAAAATAATGTGTTAATTGTTCTGGTTCTCATAGGTCATTTAAAAAATTTGTTAAAGATAACTAAATGGGAACCCCTTAGGCTTGAGCAAACTGCTGGACAAGACTTCCTTTGGTGAATAAAGGAACAATGGCCTGAGAAACAATTACTCTGATCTTTGCTTACTAATGGGGTCCCAAGTAATCTCCATAGCCTTATGGGAGAGACAACCAGATAAATATTGCTAAATATACTATTGTAATACATTTACATTGGTTATCATCAAAGGATTTAGTTCTCTGTTAGTGAAACAATAAGGTTTTCTTATTAAAAGATGCTCTTAGTATGAAATTAAATTAAGATACAAAGGCTTCTATATAACTGTGACACTCATTATTGCAGATTCCATGGTGCACTAAATGTACTAATACCTTCTGGGTGTGCAGGTTTTCAAAAATGTAAATCTAGGAATGTTTATGGTTGTAAGCTTTGTTCCTTCTAGACCCAGATATTGGCCTTTCTCTTATTTGTGTTCCAGCTATGTGTGAAAAGAGATACATGTCAAGCCAGCTGAGACCACTAGCCAAATGATAATTTTTCTTTTTCAAAGCTTATGTGATGTGTGTTATGTATGTGTCACCACACTGAGATGCTCAGGTATTGAATAGTCCAGACAATGTCACACTAAAAATTAAAGGTTAGATATTAATAACTTATATGGTACATCTATAGACAGATGCATTCTTTAATGGCACTCTATTAAAAGATAACAAATTAGGTAAAAAGTTTCTTCATGTCATTTAATGTCTTATAATTGGATAACTGACTAAAGAGCTATTCTATACTAAGATGGAACATTTAAATGTGTTTCAAAGATAATAATGTCATCATGATTGTCATGCTAGAATGCTATGTGGTCATTGATCTCAAGTTTTCTCTGTAAAACTTTATAATTGTTAGCTGTTTTTTTTAAAGGCCTATAGTTCAAGAACTACTTAAACAGGGAGTCCAACAAGAAGCTATCATCCCCTATAACACTCCTATCATTAGAACCAAAAAGGAGCCTACTAAACAGAGATTGGTTGAAGACCTTTGCCTCATTAATGAGGCTGTGCAGCCTGTACATCCAGTCAGCCCAATCCTTACCCTTTATTGACACAGATTTAAGCCTCAGCCAAGTGCTTTTCTTAGACCTTAAGGACACCTTCTTTTGTGTTCCCTTGGTGCCTGAGAGTCAGGACCTCTTCGCCTTTAAAAATCAACTAATGGGGGCCGGTGAGATGGCTCAGCGGCTTAAGCGCCTGCCTGGCAAGCACGAGGGCCCCAGTTCGACTCCCGGAACCCACATACGAAAAAGGGGCTGGTGATATCGCTCAGCGGCATGGGCGCCTGCTGGCGCGTGAGGTCCTGAGGTCGACCCCCCGGTACCCACAAAAAAAAAAAAAATCAACTAATGGGACTGGGACAATTAACCTGGACAGTCCTTTTCCAGGGGTTTTTAGATTGTCCCCATCTTTTTAGCCTAGATGTAGATGATTTGATGCTCTGTGGGTATACAGAGGCACAAATATGGGTGGAAACTGGGTCCCTCCTTAACTTTCTAGCCTCCCAACTTTATAAAGTATACTGAGAAAAGGCCCAAATGTACCAGTCCTAGGTCATTTATTTAGGACTGCTCATTTCTCAAGACAAAAGGACACTAAGTTAAAAGAAAAAAATCCTCAATCCATTCTAGACTTACCTTTGCCAAAACATACCAAACAGTTGAGAGCCTTTCTGGATGTGACCTAAGTTTTACAAAATTTAGATTTCAGAATATACTAAAAAGGTCAGGTACCCCTTACCAGCTTTTTAAGGAGACCCAGTCCTTACACATCCTAACAACAGCACAAGGAGGAACTTGTGAAATTGTAAAAACTAAATGTTGTGTATACATTCCTGATCCTTCTGGTAGCATCTTGATGGCTGTTCAAAATGTTAGATGAAAGGTTAATGTTATGTCAGATTCTAAAGCTACCCTCTTTCTGGGAGGCCATCACTGGCTTTTCCTGTTGGAAACAATTGTTGGCCATATTAGTAATAATCTTGTGGATCTTATAGTTTGGCCCAAGCATACTTAACTGACCCTTTGGTTTTGTCTCCTACAGATTTAAAGCTATACAGTAGGCTAGATATCTAGATAAGATCATAAAATTAACCCCTCTCACTACACTGCTGATGTAACCAATTTGTTCTTACTGGCTGTTCAACATCTAAGGTTTGAGAGACCAAAACCAAAAAGGTAACTAGGTTAGAGGACAGCCAATATTTTGGCCCTGGCCCTCCAAGATCAACAAGGACTCAGGACATGAGGGAACCTTTCTACAGGATCCTACAACTTTAGTGAGTCACCCAACCTCCTGAGCAAGGAGATTGCTGGACCCCAGAGGACAGGAGTCAAAATTTGTACATCATGCTAGAAAGAGGGTCACTACAGAGAAAAATGTCCTCATGCTTCCAAAGAGAGTGATGTGGTCTAGCACAAACTGTGATCCACCTGGCAGATGACACACCTAACAGAGAAAGAACTGAAAGAGCTAAGAGTCTCTGACTATGGCCCCAAAAGTAATACCTGAGATAACAAGAGGTAAATTTTGGTTGACACAGGTCTCACTTTGACTTAGCCTTAACCACCCAGGAACAGACGGATATAGCCCGAGATATGTATGAATAATAACAATATAGACTAGATATACAGAAAGAGGCTCCAATCATTGACCCTTATGGGCAGTTCTAAAGATCAGCTAGTTACAATTGCTATTCCAAGCCCCTAAGAACAGTGTCTGTGTGATGCCTTCCCCACTCTACCTTTCCATTCTGTTTATTATGCTTCGGTCATACAGGCTTTAATCTCTTGTTAAAGTTTGTTTATTCTTGCCTAGAGGCTGCCAAACCCCAAGTGAGCATACAGATAAAACACAGGATAAAGGTGCCAGGCTCCTTCTGCTGCCAAGGCCTATCAGACAACCCTCCCAGACAAAGACTTCTACCCACTACCCCCTAAAAATAACCCCACTCAGCTTAAAGAAGCCAAATTTGTTGTTGCCCATTTACCCAACAAAAGTTGGATAGACACCTCAGGGGGTGAATGTAGAAACAGGTGAGACTGTAGGTAGGGAAAAGATAGGATAAAGACCTCACTGAGCTTTATTAACATCAATAGGGAAACTTACTAAAAGCGGTTTCTACCTCTACCACCAAAAGCAGTTTCTGCCCTCACAGGGAGACTCTGCAGATAGGGTAATTAGAAAAAAAAAAAAAAAGGAGGGAAAAACCAGCTAGACTTGGGAAATGGGCCAGGCAACACAATTACCAGGAAAGCCAGCTTCCCTCACCCACCTGAAAAATGCAAGGGTGACAAATGCAAGGTTGATGAGACAACCACCTAAGAATTTTTATTTAATATGTAAGACGTACATGCACCCACATACAGCTACATATATACACATGTATGTATATTCTCATTTTAACATTAGTATAGTATTACATTAGATACACATATGTGCACATGTCCCCTTTACTTAATCATTAAGTAAGCTGCCTTCCTAATAGGTCCTCCCCCTTCACTTATTCATTACAAAGGGACAGAAAGAAACCAAATAGTCAGAAGGCCTAGGTTAGGATCTAAGACAATCAAGGGAACAGATCAGATAGTGACAAGCACCCACTTAAGAGATGAGAAAGACACTAGTCCTCAATGAAAGGAACCAAGGTTAAAAGCTCATGGGCTTTCAGCTCTGAAGTCCCCTACCACTTCATGGTAGCTGTCTACCCTTTCTTTTTCATCTTTTTCCCCAAATAAACCATCCGTTTTTATACTAAATGTTGCCTTATTTTAGTTCTTCACTGGTACCAGGTTTAGGTTCGCTAGGAGCTGCATTTTCAGCAAAGCAGGGCCATGGCATGACCTGGCATGGTGAGCTGTCCACCCCTGGACTAACACCTCCATTTCAAGGATGTATCAGTGATATGAAGTACTTGAGGGGAGAAAATTTTGCATGACACCCAGGTGAAAAAGAATTGGTGCACTCTTGTCTTTGGAGCAAGGGGTAAAATCCATCACATTTCTCCTTATAGAGGGTGAATTGTTTAATTATTATAATGCTACAGAGATTGTGTTTGGCTTCTGTGTAGTTGTTAGAATGAATTAAAGTTTGGAGATGCACACAGCTACTATCTTTGCTTTCACAAGGACGCTGTAATTACTTTCTTCCCTTTAGGCATTACTTTTTCTGCTGTTGGCCAGCTCTTATTGGGATATATGTCAAGTGCAATGAAAATTATTTGACATAAAGTGTTTCAACTACCTATTTATTGCTATGTAATATGGTACCCCAAAATTTTATCAGCCTAAAATAATGAGCATCTATTTTCTATTACAGTTTCTAAGGGGCAGGGATGTGAGAGCCATTTAACTAGGTGGTTCTGGCTCATGACCTTTCTTCCTTTTTTTTTTTTTTTTAATGTGGGTACCGGGAGTTGACCTCAGGACTTCGTGCTTGCCAGCAAGCATTTGTGCCACTGAGCGATATCACCGGCCCTTTTTTTCCTTTATGTGGGTTCCGGGAGTCGAACTCAGGACCTCGCTCTTGCCAGGCAGGCGCTTATGCCGCTGAGCTATCTCACCGACCCCATGACCTTTCTTAAGGTTAAGATAAACCTCTGATCCACGGCAACTGTTGTCTGAACTCTGGAGGATATGCTTATGTGCATAGCTGGCAGTATCTGGCTTAATCTGCAATGACTATCTGGATCAGTGAAGAAACTTGGTTCCAAGTAAGTTTAGATCTATTTATTCGTTTTTTGCAGTTCTAGTGATCAAACCCATGGAACATGCTAAGCATGCATTCTGCCACTGATCTACATCTTCAGCCTAAGTAAATTTATATCTTGTTTTCTCTAACAAAAATAGAAATATAAACACCCTCCCCCCCAGTTCTATTTTCCAATCAAAAATCATAGTGGTTAAAACTACAGACTAAGTAGTTAGCTGTGGCCTGATTTCCTCATTGTGACTTAGTGTCTTTATCTGCAATATGGGAACATAAATATGATTTTTTTCTTCACTCATCTGAAAATTGGATATTAGTATTTAATATTCATGTGTATTCATTTTGTCTTGATTTCATACATTAGGTGTTGTGGATCAGACCTTGTTTGCCCTAGTCACGCCCCCCCCCCGGGTGACACAAGGAGATCCAAGTCAATTGTCTTGCAGAAGTAGTCATCCTGGCTATAGGTAAGGAAGGAAGGAAAAAGATTTTATAAGCAAAGGGGCAGTAGACACCTTTCCCCTTAACCTCCTGCGTCTCCTTACTCCAGTCCTTTAGTGTGAAATAAGATCTCCCAGAAACCAGAAACTATCTCCAATTTCTTGGAGACATTTTTTTTTCTTGAAATGAAAATACCTGGAGAAATAGTTCTAATCGACCTGGTACTTTGGGACTTTAACATAGGAACCTAGTCTGGGCTATAGCCATTGGCTCTCTCATCAAAATAAAAGAAGTTTTATTTTCCAATCTGAGCAATTCAGCAAACAAATAGCTATAGCTTTAATCCTTATGGAAGAGTTTCTAATCCTTATGAAGAGTTTCAAAAGCCAGAGCTTCTTGTAGTGGGCCATTTTATTTCCTTTTTCTGAAAGCTTTTCCCTTGTCTTTATCAATGGAAGTTAATTCTTTCTAAAGAGCTTATACAGTTTTAAAATTATTTATCACCTTGTATATTAGAAATACGTACTTATCTGTGGTATGTACCAGGTATATCTTTTATTGTAAGAACATCTCACAGAATCTTCTGCATTAGTCACTTAAATATATGTTTTGTTAAGATGATTGATAATGATATCACTCAGCTGGCTTTCCTATGTGTCTCAATCCTATTTTGTAAAAACAAATAATAAAAAAAAATAAATAAAAGAAAGAAAAGGGCCGGTGATATAGCTCAGCGGCACAAGAGCCTGCCTGGCAAGCGCAAGGTCCTGAGTTCAGTTCCCGGTATTCACATAAAGAAAATAATAATAATAATAATAATGATGATGATGATAGCAAACACATATCTTACTCCAGCATTGTTCTGTTTTATGTAAATTAAGCGTTCACAATAACTTATGCATAATATCTTATTATCCCCAAAAAGAATAAGCTGAAGTACAGAAAGTTAATACAAGTTCCTCAAGATGAAGCTTCTGGAAAGTTTCAGGGACCAAATTTGAGCCCAAGAAATCTAGTTCCAGATATCAGGCTTTTAACTATTGCTATTAGTTATATGATTTATTATCTCACAAACAAATGTTTATTTTACACCTTCTAAATATCAAGCAAAGCTTTGGCACTATGGATATATCACTGACCAAAATATACAAAGTTCTTACTATAATAGAACTTATTTTCTGGATAATGTTTGTGTTGGTATAAGGAATGAAAATTAAGCTTATGCAAACACACATATTATATTAGTTAGATCACTGTGGCAAAAAACATTAAACTGTGTAGGAAGATAGAGACTGGGAGGAGTTCCCTTTTAGAGTTGTCAGGAAAGTCTTTAAGATACTGTTTTGAAATGTGCATTGACACCAAAACTGTGGATAATATAACAAATTTAGAGCAAGATTTTTTAACAGCATAGAACACAGTAAAACCAATTTGAAAAGAAGATATCAGAGGCCATTTCACAAAGTCAAGTAGTTTTTCATAACATGTTGCTTCACTGTATTTATGCATACATCTTTGTGTGTGGTAAGTTGTGAAATCAATAATATTTCTTTCTAAGTGTCATAAGACAACTGGGAGAGCCAATTCTATAAGGAGGCATCATTCAAGCAGAGATGACGATGTAGCGATGGAGCAAACCATGCCAATCTCTAGGAAGACACAGCAACAAGCGAAAAGTCCCTAGGTGACAGAGGGACAGAGGGACAGAATTGACAGCTCTGGCTCCCTGGGGAACCAGCAGGAATCCCATGAAGCTGGTGCTTAGGGACTGAGATGAAACAGGTGGAAATGAAATCAGAAAGGTGGACACAAAGAAGCCATCACTCCAGAGCACCTGCAGAGATTTGTTAGCCACAGTGAACCTTTGGTTTAATCGCAGCCACTGTGGAAAGACATCTGGGAGTGTTGAAGCAGAGAAGACACCATCTGACTTACATTTAGAGTGGTCACATTGGCTGTCTTGTGGAAAATAGATTATGTGGAAGCAGTTGAGAGTGGAGCACAATCATATGCAGGTTAGTGAATTAGAATAGAAATGTTATTCCAAATTCCTGGTTCTTAGATTACAGAAACATAATATTTATCTAGATTTCAATTCTCCTAGCCAAAGGCTTTTCCTAAAAACCACTCTGCTTGGTTCTACACTGCTATAATGCCAAAGATGAAGGTGTTCTATTTCATCAGCTGAAAAGAAAACCCAGAGGAGTACAAAGTGGGACACTCGAAGGTCAAGATCACAGTTGCAATGCAATGGGAATATTTTTTACAAAATTACTGGTGTGTTTTATTCTTTTGCCTTTATGAGCACATGACCAAAAGAAGTATCCATTCATCTGGGTGGACATTAGGATCTGTTAGAGAAGGAATACAAAGTGAAAGACTATGGTACAATTTGCCTTCTACCATTCAAAAATAGGATTTTGCAAATAAGCCAGTCTGTTACAAAATAATTAGGAAAAATCCTTGACTTCTTGCTTTAGCATTTCAAAAGGAAGAGAGCATAGTTAGGCCAAGTAAAGAAATGAGAAGAGTGATCATTTCAAGTGTGATAAGAAAAGAGAAAGAGAAAAAAGAACATGGACATGAAGTAATGAAAGCAGAAAGAAAATGTACTCTTGGCTCATATTCTCAATATGCAAATTTTGGCAAACGTGGGGAAGAGGTGTTAAATAAGTGAGGGTATCACAAAGGTAAGGGAGTTTTTAACCTTCCAACACACACATGCACACACACGCACACACACACTAACTCTTTAGAGCACTGGCAACAAAAGCCCCTGTCATAAGATGGAGCTGTCCCCACCAATCAACTTGGAACAAAGAGGCGGGGGAGAAACGGGCCCTGGCTTCAGCTCTCCCCATGTAACGGAAGCACCTGAGGTTCTGGCTGAGTCCTTGCCAGGGCGAGGTGCACTATAGGTTACCAAACAGGCTCCTTTGGCAAGATGGGCCAAAGCTAGACTGACGGAAACAGACGGTGGCTGAAGAGGAGTGAATGCAAGGCCCTGACCAAAACAGAGGGGCCCAGACCAAGACTAGGGTGAAGGTTACCCAGAAGGACAATGTGAACCTCCAGGAAAGGGAGAAAGCTAGAAAAGTTAGAACCAGGACTCAGATTCTTTTCTACCTTTTGAAAATCATCACTTAAGGATGTTGACAAGGACTCTGAGAGAATCTAAGAATTTTTAGTGGAAAGTCTCTCAAGACTACTAGCTAATGTTATCTTTTAAAATGATTAAATCTGATTAAGCTTGTACTGCTTTATGATTTTGGATTTTTTTTTCCATCCCTAGCTAGAAACTAGTGATTTAGGAGAAATGATTATAAAGTTTAATGACAAAAAAAAAAAAAAAAGCATCTTCTCTCACATCCAAGGTAGTTAAACAGTGTAAAAGCATGACACAGAGCAACATTATTTGATGTTTACTATTATATGCCTGGCCTGACTGACTCCAAAGCCTGCAAGTTTAAACAGCACACCACAGTGCAACAACAATAGAAGAAAGATACATTACAACCCAAGAGCTGTAGGAAAACCACTGGATTCATGGAGACTTTAAATCAGATAGCAAAACAGGCTTCACATGGGGCTAGGGAGGTAGGAGGTTGAAATATATATGTCTTTGTACAAAAGTGTCAAATACATATCCTGGAGCTCAGGAGGTAGGAAGAGTTTCAGAAGTGCTATTGGCAGCCTTGTGTGCACCAGATACTGGGGATAGCATGATAACAAAGCCTGGATAGCTAGAGAGATGAGGCTTCTTGGGAGAAGTATTACAATCATGTTAGATCCTTGTCCTCACAGAAGAACATTCTAGAAGGTCATGCATCTTCCAGTGGCAAGTCTCAGAAGTAACCTTACAGTGTCATAGCCCAATACTGGGCCTATAAATCGGCACAAAGTGGAAAAATCCTGAAAAACAAGATTACTTTTACCTTTAGAAGAGCATGTATTAAAAAACCATATGTGACATTAGAATTCCTACCCTTTCTCACTTTTCCAAATAGTTCCTTATCTACTAATTAACATTATTAGGTGTATAAAAATTTCATTATGTAAGTAGGGTTGAAAGACCTCATTTGCAAATTCCACATTAATTCAACATATAATATGGAAAAATCACACTGACATATAACAAGTAGATAAATGAATAAACACAAATGAGTTTACTAGATTCTATCTCCATTCATTGTAGTAAAAGATAGGATAATAAGATGAGAGTAGGGCTGGTGAGATAGCTCAGCAGTGTAAGCGCCTGCCTAGCAAGCGTGAGGTCCTGAGTTCGACTCCCGGTACCCACATACGAAAAAAGGGCCGGTGATATCGCTCAGTGGCATGGGTGCCTGCTGGAGCGCGAGGTCCTGAGGTCGACCCCCGGTAGCCACAAAAAATTAAAAAATTAAAAAAAATAAAATGAGAGTAGAAATCCTACAGAGAAAAGGAGGCTAGTATTAAGAAAACAAATATTTCTGCTATTTTTCTGTCCAAAGTTATCTCCAATCTATGATCACTTGGGCCAAAGCAGAAAAAGAGCTGCCACAGTCATATTCAGACAACTCTGATTCCTTTGATATACTGCATTTTTTAACACAATCTCATCATACAAAAGAATATTTAATCTTAGAAAATTCATTCCTTAAACTATCATTGTATTCAAAAGTAATCCTTTAACTTCCTCTTCAGTTTTCTTATAACTTTCCTTGGTATAAAGTTACTTGCCAAATTTTGGAGTATCACATAAGGCATCATCTTACATACAAAGCATTTCACTGAAGCACAGAATTCCTAGTGTTTCTATGGAAACAGAGAATTTACATGGACCAAGGATGGTAAAAGAAGTGTCCCTGGGACTCGCTCCAGTCCTTCTTACTAAAGAAAGAATGAAGAAATCCAAACTCGTTTGGAGAAAGAAACATCTTTCCGATTAGATGTGATGCATCGATAGATGGGAAAGAGATCATTCAGCTCTTTTGCTGTGAACCCTAACTAGTTTAACATTGAGTAACACATTTCCCCCGGGACTCAGCTTCTCTGCTGACTGTCAGCTTCTCCTCTTCACCCAGGGTTATATCTAGAAAACACAGGGAGAATCAGCTTCTCATTAAAAGGCTGCCGCTACCCAGGCATGACTTTGAAGTGGATCTTTAATGAGCAAACATTTCATACTGTCTCTGCGTTAAAGGATGATTGTGTGCTGTGTTATATTAGTTGCATTCAATGTATGCAATTCATTTGTTTAAATTTTCCTTTAATTCCCAAAGTTTCTACTTTTAATATGTATTTATGTTCTCATCAGTAAAATAATTACAGCATATAATACAAGAATAGAGAAAAGTTGTATTATTGGGCAATAGAAATGAACAAGACAGCCAAGATCCCTAAGGTATACATGCTACTTAAGTAGTTAGAAAGTATATAAGTGAGAAATAGGTAAAGTTATTTTACATGATAATAAGATAAAGGATGAGAAAGAAAAGCATTACTAAATGATGTGGGAAGCAGTAGAGAAAACAACCCACCATAAGGCAGTATATTTTGATAGTTAACTATCATTATGACTCAGTAAACATTTTTGATTAAATTAACAAAAATCTTTAAGGAAGTGAATATTTAAGGATGTTAAACAATCCTATGGAGAACGATTAACATCTGATTAAATATTCCAGGTTATCCATCAATACCCAAACTTTGATCTCTGTACAGTTGTGCACACCTCTCGCCAAAGCTTACCTCTGACATCCAAGATTTCTAAGTCTTCTCTCTGTCCTTCTGCAACAGAAAGTATTGTTGGGTAATCCTGTGTTATTTCAACCTATCCAAGTGGCACATGCTTATCTTAAGCTACGTGTAACCAGAATGCATCCTGTGGACAGAACTTCCCTCTCATCTCTCTTAAAATGGGACTATTTTCTCCTCATTCTCTATAGTTTTAAAAGTGTGCAGTTAGGATAGTTGTACACTTTGCTCTACTTGCTAAGTCCAAACCATTTATCCTCCAGTGCACTTTAAAAGTAAATTCCCTTGAAGTGTATTGCATAAGTCTGCCAACAGCTAATGCCACTTTCAGCTATCACCCACTAACCTCCTGCTCCTACTTTTCAATCAGTGATGACTTTTCAGTCTGTGGATGATTCTTTTTATTCTATTTTTCTGCTGGGAACTTTGGTATTTAAAAGGATAGCTTGTCCAACATCTAATTTAGGTGTCACTCTTTACCACATCCTTGATATAATCAATTTCCCCATGGAAGAGGCATTTAGTCCTTTAATTGATACATTATTTTTATTACAATGCTTAAATTCTTTTTTTATATTGAAAATAAGATCCAGACTTTATCCCTTGGCCTGAATGGCTCTGTGTTTGGCTCCCTTCCCATCTTTCTGACCCAGCTCTCACACAGCACACTTCAGCCTTTCCAAGCTCATCCCCATCTCAGGGCACTGATATTCACAATTACTCCTGGCCATGTGTTTCCTCCTCACACATGAAAGAATGGTTCCACCTTTGTGGAGGTCAGGTTTCCTGGGAAATGGAATCTGAGATGGGCATTTGTGTGCACAAAGTATATTGGAAGTACTTGGGGTCAATTCCTGGGGAGAAGTAAAGAAACAGATTTAGATAGATAAATTGAACTGCAGTACATTTGCAACAAAGGCCTCAACAATCCTATAGAGTTTGCAAGTAAGAATAGCCTTGCACTGGGGCAAGCCCTTTTTAGTCTCTATAATCCTATAATAACAGGCCATTGGATGCGAGCTGCTCTGGGAAGAGGATGTAGTTTAGGAAGAGAAAGTGTTTTTTCAACTGTGGATGCACCCAAAGGGCTGTGAACAGATAGAACTTCTAGAAGCTAAGGAATTAGCGCTTCAGTTCTGATAGAAGAGGAGGGAGTGAGGAAGGTGATGCCTAGAGCAACCAATACACTTATTTCAGCCTTTCTTCCTCTCATCCTTTATCTTATCATCATGTAAAATAACTTTACCTATTTCTCACTTATATACTTTCTAACTACTTAAGTGGCATGTATACCTTAGGAATCTTGGCTCTCTTGTTCATTTCTATTGCCACGTTGTGTAGAAAAGTATCTGGCAAGCAAATAAATAATTGAAGTGAGTGAATGATTTCTTGAATGAATGAGTTTAATCTCCCAAGCCAAATTTTCTACCCACTGTATAGAGATGGCAATTCAAAATAAGTGCACAAAACTCCAAAACTCTCATGAGACTGACTAAAGGAGATGGCTTTGATTAAAACAAAAAGACCTGTACTAAGACAGAAAACCCAAACTTCCCTGCTCCTCTGCAAATAAACATCTAACCTGGCTCAAGTCACATCATAGATTTGAACCTCTATATCATCATTTGTTAAAAAATAAATCCTTTTATAACTCTGATATGTGATGATTCTAAGCAAAAGATGAGTGTGAGGAATATGGATAGAGAACTACTAATTAAAATATACAAATGAAGATTCTACTTATGCAAATATAATATCAATTTTGTACTAAAGAAATAAAATTACCTTATAGAATAAGACAACTATAGCACAGGACAACATCACTATGGGAAGAATTAAAGCTTAGTGTGATTTACTTTTGTCGGGTATAAACAATATAAATATTGAGAGTTTGATCAATCACCTCTTTACTTTCAACATAAGGCTGTCTAATTTTAATAATGTTCAAATTTAATTAACTCTTAATATGTTTTTCTGTGTAATGCCAAATAATGCTAGCATCACAAATAAAAACAAAACAAAACAACATATATATATGGCAGAGCTGGTAGATGTATAAGATATAGTCATTATATATCTGAAATTTTAGAAAAATGTCAGAGATTGTCCCCTTCATTGTGGAATAAGAATACAATGGATGATGTATAACACACTTTTAGAACATAGCTGTATTTGTAAGTATGATGCATGATGATCATATAAATAGGGTGTTAAATACATCTCAGTAAGAAGCCTTAGGAAACCTCCTGAAAATGTGAATATACATTTCAAATAAAGATGGCAGATTGAATGAACACATCAAATTCCACTCCATTCCAAATGCAGTTAAAACTTCAGTAAGAATTTGAAGGGGAATTTAAGAAATTAACCAATAAGGACATTGAGAACAGAAGAAGAAAGATAACATATACAAAATTTTGTAAGCTGCACAGAGATGGATAAATGGCAAACAACTTAGCAGAACACGGAGCTGAATATTAAGCCAATAAAGGTGACAACTGAGAACAACGTGATTTTTGTTGCGTGTATTCAAAGTCTTGGAAACTGGTGGTACCAAATGGCTCTGAAATGGAGATCAAAAGGAATGCTAAATTAATAATGATTTGATAAAAATATACTAAAAAGGTATTTCTAACCCCTCTCACTGTAATATGTTTCTGGACAAGTGATTCTACCGATTCATGATAACTCTGAAAGGGAGAGAATAAAATACCAGGATGTCCAGAATAGGGAATAAAAGGCAAAGTAAGAGGCATGGGTACAGTAACAAAAATAGGTGACTTAAATTACCTTATACAGGTCATATAGCGAGATCCCCAACTTGCTTCTCATTTTTCAGAACTCTAAAAGACAGAACTTTACTTCCAAAGAAAATATAAAAGACTTATATTTAAGAAAACTGATCAGTAAAGAGAAAAATCTAAAGATACTGGATATTGGAATTCCACAACAAACAACCATTCTACCAGAGAATGTTAAAGTCAACAGGTCAATCTATTTGTTTGAAACTATTGATCAGATTTCAAAACTCTATGGAAGACAGATATAAAAATCAATCGAGAAAAAAGGAAAATAAGGGGAATTTGTGGAAGACAGAGCTAAATAGAAAACTATATATAAACTTCAGAGACCTAGAAAAATAGCATGAATTGAGAGACTTAGTAGTAAAAATATGTCAGTAATTACCAAAATCAATCTATGGATTTAATATAATCCCAGTCAAAATCCAAGTGGGACCTTTTTAATAGAAATTGATAAGCTCACTCCAAAATTTATATGGAAAGGCAAAGGACAAAAGGTAGCAAAGATAATCCTAAAGAAAGAGAATACAGCTTAAGATACCAACCAGGCAAAAGTATATCCAGAGTAGACACACTTGATTATGAATAAAAGAATCCTTTCAAACCTCATGAATAGCCCCTCTGGTATGCGTTTAATGTTACAATTCCATTTTCAAAGTAAGTCTCCCCCTACTAAATTCCCGGGAATGCAGTCACACAGAGAAAGAGCTCTCCATCAGTCCAAGCCCAAGGGTTACAGTTAAGGACTAGCAGGGAAAGTTTGTGGGTTATTTGAAATAGCTACCACCTGTGTGGTATGTTTACTCTAAGGAAGCCACTGAACAAAGGTGCCAGAATTTGATGTAGAAGTAACATTTCATCTATCATGGATTAGTGAATTTCATTTATAGTTAATTTAACTTGAATGTTTCAGAGATTTTCCCTTCTCAGAACATCCTCATTGGTCATTTGAGGAATTGTGTTAGTCTTTGTTTTATTTTATAAAATGGACCCATCCTTTTCCCTACTTTATTAAATTTTTATACTATCTATAAGAGTCCTTGTTAATAGGTAATCTATTAGAAGTTGGCCACCAAACATTTTGACCTATATGACATAAGCTTATTTGGGGAAAACTTTCTTGATTTGATCTAGAGACCTTTCAAAATGTTTTGGTAGGGCCGGGGATATAGCTCAGCATCACAGTGTTTGGCTGGCAAGTGCAAGGTCCTGAGTTCAATTTCCGGTAGTTTTTGCAGTTCAAGTAAAAGACTACTTCCCACTGTAATTTCTGTTTTATAATCATGTATCTGGTTTCAGGTTTAATTTCACTGACAAATAAGAAGAAAAATCTGCTATTACATTAGTGTCTTCTTTAACTCTCAAATGTTTTCAAAAGTTATTTGCTGTTCTATCTCACAAAAAACCCATAGTTTCTTTGTTTTTCTGTTCTACTGAAAGGGTATCAAGCCAATTGCTGTAGCAATTGCTTGTGGTTTGCCTTCCCTGGTGGGCTGTGCAGAGGTTGTGGATTAGTAATTTGTCTTCATACATGGTCTGGCCCCTCTCCATGTTGATATGCAGTCTCTCAAATTGTACACTCTTGTTTTTCCTCCTGAAAAAATCACAATTAATGAAACAAAAGCTGACAGGTCCTTCAACAAAGAAATTTTTACCACAGATAAAAGAAACACTTTGGGAAATGTTGCATTACATGAAATGGTGTCATGAGTTTTATCATGTGGCCCATTGTTGCAGCACATAAATGCAACTGACAAAATTGAGCTACTGAACAAACAAAGCTGAAGATCCAATTTTGGATCTTAAGTCGCCCAATAACGTGCAGATACCTTGAAAATTCAATCACTGTAGCAAACAAATGCAGTGTGTATTTCCTCTCTTTACTGCCTCAGCTGGGACACTGTGTTGTGACATAGTTTCGAACTTAAATTATGTATTTTTTCAGAAGTATCTTAATGAAAAAATGTGCCTAAAGCATTTCTGGGTTTTAACTGAATGTATCTAATTCAGTACTTCCAGACATGTATTCTTTAGAATACTATCACATCAGGGTATAAGAAGGTATTACAAGAAAGTAAGAGGGTGAAGTGATACTGATATAAAACAGGTTTATGAGAAAGGAATGTATTTACCAATAAAAATCATTTGGTTTTGTGCTTCATTTTATAGATTTTTAAAAAATAGCTCCATTATACAAAAGTGGAAATGTGTAGCTTTAGTTTTTGGTATGTAAGCCATTAGAAAAATCATTGAAATGCAATAACTAATGAAATTATCATCCAGGCAGGGCGGCACATGCCTGTAATCCCAGGAGGGATCTTTCAAAGTTGAGGCAGGAGGATCACTGGGGGTTGAAGGCCAGCCTGAACTACATAGTGAGATCTTGTCTCAAAAAACAAAAAACAGAGAGAGAGAGGAAGGAAGGAAGAAGGAAAGAAGGAAGGAAGGAAGGAAGGAAGGAAGGAAGGAAGGAGTTATCAGACAGGTCAGTGGTTATAAAGAAGGAAATTACTGCAAAGAAGAATGAATAATTGATGAAATAGTCTGTGTAGTTTAGGAAATAAAGCCATGAAACAATCCAGGGTTCTCAGGATTCTCTTTCAGTAATAGTTGAACTCTGTGAAGACTTCCAGCCTCTGGGGAATAAATTACTGCACCTTTCTGTCTCATTGGAATGGTGTGCATAGCCTGTGTGTGCTGAAACGCATGCATAAAGCATCGATCATGTGATCCTCCCTTTGAAAACCTTTGGGAATACTAAATTCACATTCACGCTATATAACACTTAAGAAAAATGCATTTTAAATTTCAGGATTCAATCAGTATAACTAAAGAAGAGTGGAAAATCTGAAGATGGCCTACAGCAAGCAAAAAAAAAGGTTATAACTTTGGATAAAAAAATTTAATATTGAAGAGTAGCATAAAACATCGAAAACAAGAAATAAATGTTATTATTATAGGAGTCTTTGAAAAATTTCTCATAGAAAATAATGGTTCACCTTTTATTCATGACACGGTCTATTCAGTTGAGACTTCAATCCCAAGACAAAGAAACTATGCTAAGGTATTGAAAGAAAGGGGCATAAAATTTTATTGGAAAGTTGAAATAATTACAAACCAAGCAGAAGCAAAATGTTCTTCGACCTTCCACTCCTGTCTCTTGCATCTTTCCCTTTTCATTTCACTTTTATCATTTGACTTTTGTTGGTGGTACACAAAGAAGCTGATGTCTTGAGTTTGCCTCCAGGTTAAGCATTAAAATAAAGAGTAAAAGGGAAACTTGTGCCTTTCCAGCTAGCCCAGGTAAGACTCCACACGTGTGATCAAAGCCTTAGCTTTAATAAGACTTGTAGGAACTCAGGTAGGTGCCAAGTGGTATTCAGGTTTTCAGAACTCTGTTTTCATTACTTAGAAAAAAGGGAGTACAAGCACAATCATTAATTTTGGCCAAATCACAAAGAAGCTTGCTTAAATTGAAAAATAACAGTCCACCTGTTATTTTTTCATAATATGGAAGCATGGTTAAATTAGAAAATATTTATCTGCATTTTGAGACATACTTTTAATTAGGGTTAAAAATATTTGTTGCCTTCACTAATTTTAAATTCTAGATTCATGACTCCAAAATAATTTATTCCTCAGATATAACATCTTAAGGGCATCTGAGGACTATAGAAAGGTTTGATGGGTTTCATGTTATCAAGACAAAAATTGACAAAGTTAAACAGGCAAGGTAAAGATTATTTAAGGCTATTGCTCATAGAGAAGGAAATGAACATACAGTCTGAATTCAGCTACACTGCAACAAAGAACAGGTTTTTAGGATGCGGAGTGGGGCAGGAGGCCAGGGTCTATGTGTATTTGCTAATTGACTTTACACAAAGGAAAAGCAAACTCTCTTGTCTTTGCAGCAGGAGGTACTTTTAAAACCTACATTAAGGCTTCCTTGCAGCTAAATTCCTACCCTCCCACAAAAACCAAGAAAATTAAGTCTCTTATCCATATTGGTAACTACATTTCAAAGGGAAGTGCCTAGGTTTTTGACATACTAGTCTTTGGTTATAAAACCCACACAAAAATATCGTTTTTAAAACTATTTACATCTTGGGCTAGTGATATAGCTCAGCGGCACAAGCACCTGCCTGGCAAGCGCGAGGTCCTGAGTTCGGTTCTTAGTATCCACATAAAAAAAAAAAAAATTTACATCTCAATGAGCCCCAAATGTTTTTCAATGACAAGTTTTCTAAACTGAAAGTGAGGCTCCAGACCTAAAGGTAAAAAGAAACTTGTATAGAGTTTAGTTCTACTGAATAGAAGGGTAAGGCCATCTGGGTCAGATCCCCATTTTATTCAACAAGAATCAAATTTCCTATTGAAACTAGGAAACTAGTTCTGGAAACTAGTCTATACAGCTAATTTCAGCTAATTTCTATGGTTAAAGAACTGCTTGAACCATCTGTTGAGACTTGGTAGTAGAAAATATTTGCTGAGTAATGCAAGTAATCAAGTATTTGGTTATATTTCTTTTTTCTTTTTTTAAAGGAAAAATTAGTGACTGGAGTAGGCTGTTAATCTTATTTATGAGGCTACAGGGCAGCCAGCTGATAAGATGCCTAAATGTCAGGCTTAAGTGTATTTTGATGGTGGATTAAGGATGGCAGTGGCAATCTGATAATTTCTCAATTTACTATCAGAATGATTGTGGTGATGGCATAGAATCAGAGTGGTCTGCCAGGATTGTTGGCAGTCCTGGTTATTTCTGGCATCAGAGCGTGGAAGAGGTGGGGGTTCTGACAAACCTCCTGACTGCCCCACAGGGCAGCAGCTCCAGGCACTGTCTCCCCAGCCTCCTTCTGCCATGGTAAAATCTCCCAGGGATCTAGCACCAGCTCACAGGACCCCTTCAGATGCAGGTGGGGAAGGCCAAACAGGAAACAGCCTAGAGTCCCAAGAAGAATGTGAGAAATCAGTACTAGCTCTCAGTGATGCCAAGTGGAAGGGCAGGGGGAAAAATTAGCAACACTAGTTTGCAGTGTTGTCATGGATACTAAGGGAGTCTAGTATTTTTAAATTTGGTAATAGTTGACCACTTGTGCACGAAAAAAAAGTGGAGGATGACAAACTTACAGGTACTTAACAAAAACATGCAACTTACATCCAAAAAAAAAAAAAAGAGTTCAAAGACAACAAAGAGGACCAGGATCGGATAACCCACATGAGTGTGCTATAGTTTTCTACTGAAACATAAATTTTTTTCTACCATCTCCCGTCTTTTAATCAAATATAATCAACGTGAGATTATTCTCCATCCATCACAAAGTTAAGTATGCTTTCATTAGATTCGGCAGGTGTAACAAAAATGGAAAATGACCACACAAAACTGAAGTTGTTTTGCTGGAAGTTTCTTCAGGAATCTCAAGTTAGACTTTTTAAAGCTTTTGGGGAAAGGTGCCAAGCCAATTACTCACCACTACATTTCACCTGCAAGTACTTGTCTTCTTCAGTCTTCCAAATAATCCTGATTCTTGGGTTTATTAGGAAGCAGCTTTCCTTATTCATCTGTATGGTTTGGAACTCTGTAAGCCAGGGACCAGACCAGTTTTCCCAAGCTTTGAAAGTATTGGCTCCATAAAACCACAGGAGTCTGTTCAAACTGTCTCATCATGTCTGATTTTATATACAGTATCCTTACATATGACACTCCATGCAAAGCCTTGTAAAAAACCAATGTTTCCAACTTTTTGAGTGTGATATAAAAAGGACAAATTCTTATTGAACCTATGCAAATAATTATATCATTATGAAAATAAAGCTATTTAGGAAGAGCTTCTGGCTGGGTGTGGTGGCACACTCCTGTAATCCCAGCACTCGGGAAGCTGAGACAGGAGGATCGCTGCAAGTTCAAAGCCAACCTGGGCTACATAGTGAGTTCAAGGCCAGCCTGAACTACATAGTGAGACCCTGTCTCAAAAAAAAAAAAAAAAAAAAGAAAAGAAAAGAAAAAACTACCTAATTCTGGAGGGGTCAGCCAAGGAGAAAAAGGTTAATGTTTTGGTTTTGTTTATGAATGTATTCTCTATGAAGTTGTTATGATTCATAGATTGCTTAAGAGGAATGAGAAAAGAATTCCTTATATACAGAAAATAGAACATCAAAATGTCAGTATTATCCCAAAAATCTATAACCATTCTTTATCAATTCACCCAGCTCTATGTAATTATTTTCTGCTTGATCATGGATTAGCTGTCTCATGAGCCCATCATCTTCTACACCATAATTACAGAAAGTCTGACTCGGTTCAGGGGTATGGTCTCAAAATTATTTAAATAACACCATCAGAAGCTTGTGCTTCTGCACACCTGGCATCATTTCACCAGTCTCGTACCCCCCTTTCCTCAAATGCGGAGGAAGCACTTTGGCCTGTCGCTGTTGAAGTGCTACTAGGGACCCACCATAGTAAAAAGCCAAAGCTATCTATGGGTGACAAGAGACTTAAAATGGTAACAGTTAAAGACCTATGAGAATTTATTGTGAAAACAGTGCATTGGAAAGGAAATTTTTAAAAATTAGTTGGTTTTACAAATGCTTCATTTTTTGTACAATTTTTTTAATTATTAAAATTATAACGTATAACACTATGCTGTTTTGTAATGTCAGCCAAAACAGCTGCAAAATGTATAGACAGCAGAGACATTAACAAACTTCTAGAAACTTTATACAAGTTCTGAAATATTACTATAATATTTTATTCATAGAAATATGACTTAGAGGGCCCATGATATAGCTCAGCGGCATAAGCGCCTGCCTGGCAAGTGCAAGGTCCTGAGTTCGACTCCCGGTCCCCGCATATAAAAAAAAAAAAAAAGAAGAAATATAACTCAGAAAAGGATAGGGAGTTTTCTTACTTGACAGTGTTTCCTGTGAAAATCAACATACAAATCTGTCTATTTATTTTTGCACCTCACCTTTTACAAGGTGAACATCTTTTGTGATTTTCCAATGGCCATCAAAGTCTATTTGAGATCCAAATTTCTTCCACAACTTGATTTGAGGAAGACAAAAATATCAAGTTATCAGGAAGCTTGAACAATTGGTCACGAGTTTCTGACCAATTGGCTATTTAATGCAAGTGACAATAAAATACTTTAAAGATAAATATAGGGGGCCGGTGAGATAGCTCAGCGGCATAAGTGCCTGCCTGGCAAGTGTGAGGTCATGAGTTCAACCCCCGGTACCCACAAAAAAAAAAAAAAAAAGATAAATATAGGAGGTAACGTGACTGTAAAAATATTAGTTCTTCCAAAGAAAGCTTATTACTTTCAGATAATCAAGGATATGATATCAACCTAAAGCACAGGAAATTATCTGATGAAACCCAGAACTGATGCCTAATAGGTAGATTAGTAAAGAAAAATTTTACAATTTCTTATTATGAGCAGACCAATAATCAAAGAAAAGTATTAATTTAACACTGAGAAAAATAAAACTCCAGTTTTCATCAGTATACTACACTCATTGAAGCTTATTTTTAAAACCTAATAAGTAAGACTATCAAATCTACCTTTTCTAGGCCCACTTAATCACCTGAGACTATCAGAAGCATGCTAAAATGTTGGGATTTTATATAAGAAATTGAGAATTGCAAAATTGAAATTCATAAAATCAAAAATACCAAAAAGTATAGGGGTTAACTAACTTTTCCATTTATCATCAGGATCATAGTGAAAATTACTTCCTCCCTAGGAGAATCTATATTCTCCTACAAAGTTTTAACTTGTTAGGTGAATACAATTCTTTGATCAAGAGTACTGAATTCTTTCATCTATTTCTTTTGAAAATCTAACCACTTGAGCTCCCTAGCTGAGCCTGTCATATGCCACTGGCTAACACACTGTTAATAGCTTCCTTTTCCAAGAAGTTTCCCTTCCTTAAAAAAGAAAATCCTTTCTCTTGCTTTTCTATTAATTTTTCCTTCGCTCCTAGATAGGTGCCCAAATAAGAAACTGTGTTTCTGAACACCTTCCTTTCCCTTCTTGTTTACATTTTGTTTGTGTTTTCTCTCTAGTTCTCACTCTAGTATGTTCTTTTCTACAGCATAGGAGTTAAGAGAGTGGATCTTGAGGATAGACAACCAAAAATTAAATTCTAGCTCTATTAGTTATATGTTCTTGGGAAATGATAACAGTGATGGAATAAGATAGGGCTATGGCAGGGTACTATTCTTAGTACTTTTCATATATCAACTCATGTAGCTATCATAACTACCTACACAGTAAGTCTTGTCACTGTATAACTTCCATTCCATAAAGGAGAAAACTGAGAAATGGAGATTAAACAATTCATTCAAAGTCACATAGACAATAAATATTCAACAAGGATCCAAACTTAGGCATTTTGGCTGCATTGTTCATGTTTTTTTTAATCACTCTAGGTTTCAATTTGGTGTCTGCCATGTAGTAAACAGTACATCTTAGCCTCCTTATTAACAGAGATGCATGACTGTTATCATTGTTTGCTTGAGCTATTGAATTAGTCTTTGCATTAGTCTCATTGCATGTCTCCAGCTTAATTTTTCTTGTATTACTGCCAAGAAAATCTTTAAGTAAAAAGAAAAGAAAAAGAACTGACAATGTTACTCATTCACATTAAATTTTTAAAATAATTTTTCAATTATTTTCATTTCTTTCCCAAATTATATCCACACACAACATAGTTAGTCTAAGGCCTCCATGGTTTGGATCCAAAATAATTAATTCTATTCCCCCATATTTTGCCATCCTGTTTTCTTCATTCATTTATTTTTACTTATTTATTTATCATATTATGAACACATTAATTATACAATTTAATGGGTTTCACTGTGGCATTTCTATACATGCACATGTCAAGCTTTGATGTGTCCCATCTTCCTCCATCCCTCCATCCCTCTGCCCCTCAAGCTCCCAGACTCCCTTTCTAGATTCTCAGTCTCTCTTTTACTTTTAGATCATCTTTGTTTTGTTTTTTTGTTCTTAGTTTCCACATATAAGAGAGAATACATGATACTTGTCCTTCTGTGTCTAGCTTCTTTTGCTTAAAATATTGTCCTTCATGTCTACATATTTACTACAAATGATAGGATTTCATTCTCTTTTATGGCTTAATAATATCCATTGTGCATATAGACCATACTTTCTTTATCCATTCATCTATTGATAGACACCCAGGTTAATTCCATATCTTGGCTATTGTAAATTGTGCTGCAATAAGCATGGATATGCAGATGTCCCTTTCATAGGCTGACTTCATTTCCTTCTGGTATATACCCAGGAGTGGTATAGCTGGAGCATATGGAATTCTACTTTATTTTATAGTTTTTTTTTTTGGGGGGGAGGTTGAGGAACCTCCACTGTTTTCCCACAGTGGCTGCAGTAACTTACATTCCTACCAGTATTGTATAAAGGTTCCTTTTTCTCCACAATCCCATCCACATTTGTTAATTTTTGGTTTTGTTTTGTTTTTGATAACCACACTAATTGGAGTGAGAGGGAAGTGCAGTGTAATTTGATATGCATTTCTTTGATGGCTAATGATATTGAACTTTAATTCATGTTTATTGAACATTTATATTTCCTCTTTTGTGAGGTGTACATTGATTAGGTTGTTTGTCTTGTGGCTCTACAGAGTTTTACATGTTGGTTTACAAGTTTTACAAGCTCAACAGCATCGGCTCACTTGTGAATTAATAGTCAGGTTAAACTCCACCCTAACTGGTGTCAGTAGATGACCATGAGGTAAGAAGGCATCTTCTTTCTGTGCATGGATACCAGGTAAGAGATGGAGGGTGCTGGTGAGACAGCTCAGGGGCATAAGCGCCTGCTCAGCAAGCACAAGGTCCTGAGTTCAACTCCTAGTACTCACATAAAGAAAAAAAAAAGAGAGAGAGATGAGGAAGCCAGGCTCTAGCAGAGGACAGTGGTGAGTCCTGGCACTAGCTCTGACACCCACACATAGCACCAGGCAGATACAGAATGGGCTTTTTCACAAGAGACTTGGCACTTGAGCCCTGCAGCTCTGCTACTCAGTGTCCAAGCAGACTATCAGCTGGTGAGCAAGCATTCTCCTATTTCAGAACCAAATGCAGGGCAATTCTGGGGGCAAAAGGAAGGCAAGAGTGTTGCATGGTATACAGCACACAGGTTGCTGGAACACTTCAGGAAAGTTGCTTAGGCAGGTAGAGGAACACTGCTAAGAGGAATGCATGAGGATATCACTGTATTTTGGAGCTCATAACAGGTTCTCCAGAGATCACAGGGGCACCAGGGATGCTGAGTAACTGAGATACAGAAATAAATACACCACAATTGTGCTTCAGGGTAGGGTGAGAGGCAGGATACACACCTCTGAAATATGGACCATAATCCCCCTGTTTGTACCTATAATTGGAATCACTGAGACAAATATATTAGTCGTAATTTATTTTGTGATAAACTCTACAGCCAATCTGGCTACGCCAGCATGTTGTAACTATATGCCTAAGGATTCCTGAATTCCCAAATTTGCAGCTACCCTTTTGGCAGTATGCCAACAGCTCCCAGGTTTTCCACTTTGCACAAGGAAGAAGGATCTAGGACCCAGCAGAAGACTGATTTAAAATCCTGTGTGCTGGTATTTGAGTCTCAGGATTGAAAACTGATGACTAAAATCAATCTCCATTTACGGCAGACTGCAGTGTTCTACTGTGAATGTTGAAAGACTTAACATCTGCAGTGGTCAAATTTCAGGTCTCAAAATTAGAATCTCATATAATGTGTTTTGCCTTTTCCAAGACACCCACAGATAATTCACCCTCTCTGACTGCTCTCTAAATGGCCCTTCACTCACTCATCACCCAGTGGTGACTCATTCAGCCCCTGCTTATGCTTGAGCACATCTCACAGCAAGCCTCTCCACACGCGTCATGATTTTTTTTTTTTTTTTTTTTTTTTGTGGGTACCGGGGGGTCGACCTCAGGACCTCGCGCGCCAGCAGGCGCCCGAGCCGCTGAGCAATATCACCGGCCCCTTTTTCATATGTGGGATCCGGGAGTCGAACTCGGGCCCTTGCGCTTGCCGGGCAGGTGCTTAAGCCGCTGAGCCATCTCACCGGCACGCGTCATGATTTGTCTGAGTGGCACGTCTCGGCGCTGATGCTGGGACTCACACCTGTGCCAACGTGTGAAGTTACCCAGAGACCCACTCCAGGACCTGGCGTTGGGATATGAAATATAAAGAACCTCCTGTTTATTTTGATTCTGTTTCATTGCAAAGAAAAATCAAACTGTGGTGGATACGAGCTCCTAGCAATGTGCAGTGTAGGAGAAGACTCAAGAAATAGATACTTTAAAATTCTAATCATTGTTTCTCAGCCTCAGGGTCTCTGGCCTACAATTCTACTACTTGAGAAATCACTGAATTTAATTTTATTTATACCAATTTAAAAAAGACACTGAATTCTCTGCTGTCTCCCTGATGTCTTACTTATGACATTTAATCTGGTATTACATAATTCTGAAAGTAACTAATTAGTAGAATGTCCATGATTACTTTAATGCTCTAACAACCTTCTACTTACTTCATTTGCCCAAACTGTCACTCAAGATGTCCTCATTATTACCAATTTGTCCATGCCTTTTTGGTACAAGCCACAGACACTCTGCATATTCTTTTAGGATACTCTTAACTCAAAAAATATGGCATATGTTACAATAAGAATAGAAAATGAAACTGCTAAATATGGCATGAGGAATCAAAATCTTTCATTTAAGGAAAAGTGTAGGAAATAATTTCAATAATTTATTTATATGTCTTCAAAAGCAAGTGTATTTTTAACTGGGAGTGGTGGTGCTGATCTGTAATCCCAGCTCTTAGGAGGCTGAGACAGGAGGCTCATGAGTTTATGGCTAGCCTGGGGAATATTTGAAACCCATCACAAAAACAACAACAATAATGGTGTATTTTAAACATTAAAAAGAAATGGAAACTACATAGGAAAATTAAAATGTTCTTGCATTTTTGCACCAGACTATATGATATTCATGAAGGAGAAATATCATATGTGTATCCATGTAAAGTGATTGTCCAAATTGTAAAATGAAAATGAAAGTATATATTCCTAGATTTTATTTTATATAAATTTTATCTGAATACATTAAAGATCTAAGAGATTATTTTGGGTTAGAAAAAAAGTTCATTTTTAGAAAAGAAAGTAGTTTTTCCTTTTATATAACAACCAGTTTCTTCTCACTGACAGATTTAACACATAGTCAAATAACTTTGTGAGGGACAGACTGGATCCTTAGAATAGTCTAGAGTCAGTGCACACAATGGTTACCATGAATAGATCATTAAGGCTCCATGAAATCAAACAGCACTTAAAGCACTTAGATTATATCCTCAGGTATACTGTACACATTCAAGGAGGATGACATAGTCTAAAAATATGCACAGGAAGGATATTTCTAAAAATTATTTAGGGAACAAAAAGATTTGACCTGGATTACTATTATTCTCCAACTTATAAGTAAATCATTTTGTATGGTGTATAAATCATGTGGCATATCATTTTTCTGTAAATGAACAGAAAATGGAAACAGAAGGGGGAAAGATGGCTATGAGTTCCTGAGCTGCCAGAGGCTTCTTAGGAACAGCAGGGCTGAGGGGTGAGCAGCTGGGTCAAGTCAGGCCAGGCCGAGCAGCTGAGCCAGGGAGGTCGCTGAAGTGGGAAAGCCCCACCTCACTCCAGTAAAGCTACCTGCAGTCTAATTGGAAACTGAATTTTCATGTGGCCCTAGGAAAGGGACAGGCCACATACGAAAGCATGGCCCATGCCTCAACTAATCCAGACTAAACCCCCTGGACACACAGAGGCCCAGTTGTGCTAATGAGGCAAGTACAAGGCTGCTATGGTCACCATAAGCCATTCGGAGGCAAAAATGATGAGTCTGTAGCAGAGATTTGAAGCTAAATTTTCTTCAGTGTTGAATTCTTACATTATAGAACAGTGCTTGACACAGAATAAGGGTAAACACATATTTGAGGAACTAATATAAACTTCTTACGTTACAACCAGTCTGATCACTCTGATATGCTGCATGCAATTTCTGCTCTTTAAATAATGTGCTTAGTGGTACTACTCAGCCATAAGGAAGGATAATCTTGAGTCAGTTGTAGGAAAATGGATGCACCTTGAGACCATAATGTTCAGTGAAATAAATCAGACACATAAGCTTAAATATCACATGGTTTCTCTTAAAAGAGAAATCCATGGTATAAATGAAGAGCAAAATAAAAGATAGATAAAAGGAAAAAGTGAGACAGATCTTTTTAAAAAGGGAAGGGACCAAGAGATGAAGGGAAAGGGAGGAGGGAAGGGAAAGGAAGGGGATTAAAAAATATATTAAGATGTGTTCCGTACATGTACCATCTCCCCATAAGGAATGTAATCACTCTGCACTGCAGGCATGTACTAACAAAGAAAACTGAAAAATACACGAGCCATGATCACCACCAGCTATTTCAGAGATAGACATATTAGTCACATGCTTATTTTATTAATTGCTTCTAAGTCACTCTTATAATTTCTATAATGCATAGTACAATTTTGCCTGTCCTGAACATTAGGTATCTCATAAAACTGCCTTCAAAATTATAGGTACTTTTATTCCTAATTGCAATAAAACACTTTACATTAAATCTACCTTTCCCAGCAAAGTTTCCAGCAAATTTTTAAATACATTTTTTTGTAACTATGTTAACAACATAGACACAATTTTGCTCAGCATATCTCTTGAATTTAATCATCCTGAATAACCAAAATTTTAGGACCACTGAACTGTTCATCAATTTCTCCAGTTTATTCAGTGAGTTAAAAATGTTTTTCTTACATTTATATATAACAAATCTAAAAAAGTATAATTAACTAATACATTCTGCTAGAATGGCATATGGCACATAGAAAGCTTAAATAATAATTGTAGGAATTTCCCACTTACTGCTAATATGTACCAGGTCCTGATTAAAATCTTTTCATGCATTATTAAAATTTTAAAGCTTATGAAAATTCTGTAAGGAAAATATGATTATCCCCACTTTATAGGTGAAGAAACTGGGGTGTAAGAAAAGTAAAAGTGCAAGTAAATAAAGTTAATACATAGCATTAGAGAACATACATGTGCTGTTTTCTCACTGTAGTCACTCATGTGGAGACCATTGCTGCTCCATGGAACAGGCCTGAATCATTTGTTATGGGCCCAAAATAAGGCAGATAGCTTGGGCTGGTATGTGAATAAAATAAATCACAATTCATTTTTCCATTAGTATATAAGTTGTTCACTAGAGCATTGTGTTATCTTCTCTATAATAACAGATTTTCTAGCAGTGTTTGTTACCATGTTGATGCTTTCCTCATCAAGAAAGTTTTGATTTAAAAAAAAAATCAACTTGATGAATTTGGATATATGAATGCATTCTTAGTACCATCACTATAACCAAAGAACTAAACACATCCACCAGCTCCAAAAGTTGCTTTCTGTTCATGCATGCGCTTGTCTGTGTGTGTTTTAGGAGAGGATTTTATTGAACACGTTAAATGTATATTTTTATACACATTAAATGTGTATAATTTTTGTATATCAGTTATATGTCAGTGAAGCTAAAAATGAAAAAGATAAATGAATAAAATAACAGCTAAACTCTATAGTATGTTAAGCGATATGGTTCATTTATATTCTGATATGAGCTTCTTATCTTGGCAGAAATCACCTGCAAACAGTTCACGTCCTAGCTGGGATCTGTAGGTCACTCTTTGAGTAGCACCTTATCAGATCTATGGGGTTAGCACAAATTCCTAAATCCTTGTCTTGGTCACTTTCTTCCTTGCTGGGAAAAAATACCTGACACCTGCAAAGGAAGAGAGGTCTAATCTGGTTCATGTTTTTAGTGCATTGCTGGCTGATTCCAAGGCAAGAAGACATGGTGGAAGGGTCTGGTATAGGAAAACTGCTCACATCATGGTGGCAAGGAAGTAGAGTGAAAAGGGAAGAGCCATGGAGGAAGACATATCCTTCAACATCATGACCCCAACCAAGTCCTATGTCCTAACAGCAAGTCAGCTATAGAGCCCACATGGTCCAACCCTTTTCTGAAAGCCCTGCCTATGAAAGCATGCAGCCTTTGGGAGACATTCTACATACAAACCATAACACACCTCATCTACATCCCAAGATGAACTCAAAAAATATGAATTCTTTTGCGAAACGTGTATTTTTAATACCTTGGACATCTTCTTTGACAACATCACCTTACTATAGGTGATAAGGCACTATACTAGAAGGTAGAATGTAAAAAGAGATCCTGTCTACTCCAGTAAATCTGCCTTCTGGATGGAGAGAAAAACTAATGCAAATAAAACTAATACTATTAGGGCCTTAACAGTAAAGACCAAATAAGTGATGAAGACCAACACAGGCGGCCCAGGGATTATCTGCTAAGGCTCCATGGTAAAGGAAAAATAAAAGCAGGTCCAGTGATGATGAAGAACACCATGTGGTCTGGGAGGAAGGCAAAGGTGGAAGAAACCAGCGTGTCCCCAAGAAAACAAGGAAAAATAATCAGATACAATGAAGAATTTAGGGGGAAGAAAAAGAAGCAGACTGAAAAGCAAATTTTCAGGGAGAAGAGGCATAGGTTCTTACTCCACATACTGAGTTTCTTGAAGGAAAGTTTTTATTGCTGAAGGCTGACTTGAGGCTTGCTTAGGACTCTCCCGTTTTAAATATGCAAAGATATGCTTTTTGCATAATTCAGACTTTACATGAATTGTCATGAACACCCTACAGATTTAGCTTTATTTCTGGTTTATGTAGTAAGATGGAACAATTTATATATGAACAATATCTAAAAAATCCTACCCTGGTAAATACTGAAGCCACTTACAGTTGCCTGATTCTAGTTTTGCGTTTAAAACAGAATGAATTTGCATAGAAAAACTTTAGTATGGAGCATCCCGAACTATATGCCAGGGATTATCAGTTTCCATCATATTCTCCAAATTTTATGTGGTTAATTTAAATTGAGAAAGATCCCTAAACCATATATACATTTGTAACAACAACAAAAATGTATGATTCTTAACTTACTAAGGGCATACATTTAAGATTGAACATACATTTTCCTCTCTTTTACTCTTTTTCTCATGTTATTGTTTTTGCAAAATATTTTTTATTTATTTTTATAAATGAAAAAAATGTTAAAAACATGAATACAGATACTCAAATAATAAAAAGCAATGATTGAATATGAGGTTGGTTCCTTTCTTTCCAAGTTCAAATGCCCATCCTAGTCTTCATTCACAAGGAACTTAGGGAATATTTGCCAGTTTTACTTGCCTCTAAATGAAATTCATGCAGAATAACAAAAACCTGTAATCTTCTATATTTAAATCTTTGTAAATGACCCACAGTTGTTTATTGAAAGATTTAATGGCCTATGTCATGTCATGGTATGGGAAGAACACCTTCCAGAACAATTCGTAACTTACTCTCCCAATTTCAGTAAGCAGTTAAGGTAAGGTCAAGATGGGATATATTTGTATTTTCACTTATAATATTAGACCAATGTTTGTATGACATTTCTCAGTGAATTTGCACTAGCATTTCTTTTATTAGTTGCCCCTCTTTCTCCAAAACATTTTTATATAATTGGGATGAAGTGCAAGCAAGCCCTGAAAAATTTGTTTATGAGTCGCACAGGAAGACTTTGGAAAGCCCCAATGTTATATCACAGGGAGACAGGGAGTGGAGGAGACACCTGGCAAGAGCCACAGGTAACATGAGATGGAAGCTGCTGAAGGAATGAGCTTAGGGTAAGAAGAGGGAAGCTTGTCAAGAGTAAACACACAAAAAAAAGAAGGGGTGGACAGAACAATAGGTTAAAATACAGCAATCTGAATGCAGAAAGAGATGACTTGAAGGTTTTTAATGAGCTTTAAACAACTAATGGGATCAGAAGAAAGAATTCAGCACTGTTGGGGGTCATGAGGTGGTTTTGGACCGTGGATAGGGACTTACCTGATAGTGGGCCCTTGTCTCAGTTGCTTTTCTCGTTGCTGAGACAAAATACCTGATGCCCAAAGTTAAGGAAGGAAAGGTTTATTTAGCTCACAGTTTGTAGAGGTTTTGGTCTGTAATTGGCTGGCTCCAAGGCAGGGTGGCATGGCAGAGGAGAGCAGTTCACAGCAGGCAGACATAGCAAAGCAACAAGGGAGAGAGAGAGGGGACCAACCTCTTTAGGTCCCTTATATTGGACGCAAGTAGTACTCACACCCTTAATCCCAGCATTGGACCACAAATCAATTACAAACTCTAGATTCAGCCACCTCCAAAAAAGCCTAAGACCTCATGGGGCTTTAGGGGGACATCTAGAAACAAACCATGACAGTCTTGATATCCAAGATCTCTCTGTGCCCCTCAGTTGAGGCTATTCACACAGTTAAGGTGCCCTTTCATGCGAGTTTCTGTTTGTGTGCACATGTGAATTCTCTTCTAAAGAAAGGACTTAATATCTAAATTTCTATCTTTTTAAGTATCATTCCTTTGGTGAACTTCAGACATAAAGATAGAAATTTAATAATCTCCTTAGGTTCAAAATGAGGAAGGGAAGACTTTTCTAAGAAAGAGTTCTGAGTAAAAGCTTCCATAAACTTATCACACTTCTTTCTTTTCTATCTTTTTGCTGTCAATTATGAGTTTCGCTTTGCCTGCAGAGAAGTTTTTTCATCAGTAGTTGTTTTCTTGTATGATGGAATAATACACTTGACAGCATTCTCTGTGCCCTATCATTAATTTATTTTATTCACTGTGTTTGCAAAGATTAAAATCAATTCCCCTCATGCATTTGCACAGTCTCATAAAATTGTCTAAATTCAGCATTAATGTGTGCCATTAAGTAAATTCTTTTTTTCCTCTGACACTGCATGATATTAAATTCTTTCAAACTTTTAATTTTTCTTAGTAATGTACATTGTTTGAAAATACTATGCAATGATATAGCAAGCTTGTATTCCAAATCACAGTTTATTTTCCCATTAATATATCCAGGTTGTCAACTGGGAGGTAGGTGTCTGCTCTTATTATAGTAACAAAATTGCTATCACAGTGTTTGTCACAAAACTTCATACAAAGTACTTTTGACATGCTCCAGTCTTATTCCTTCTGGGAGAAATTTCACTATGTGTAGAAATAAACTAGATGCTCTAGAAATCCTATTGTAGAGACGTTGAAATAAGAATATATTATGAAATTATTTTTAGGGGAAATAAAAATAAGCATAGTATAGCTGGTAAAGGCCTAATGTTTCACCAAGATCCAGTATTTTTACATTCTATAAATCACCCAACCTTTAAATTCAAAACTTCGGTATAAGGCATTAATTCACAGAGGTTTTTGTGAAGGCCATTCTGAGTATAAGTGCTGAGCATTTATGGCATTTATTTATGTCTTTTGCAGGAAATCAGTAATGGACACAGTCATTTCACCTCAGTTTTTTGTGAAAAGTGGCACTTAACTAGGTGATATTACTCTTATATTGAAAGAATATATGCATATCCACACCTGAATTTGAGAGCAAACTAATGACAGTGGCAGTGTAATGTGAACACTCATATAGGTGATTTCTTTTTAATTCAAAACTGAAAAAGAAGACCTCACAACACTTTGTCTGTCCTTCTTCAAATAAAGCAAATTTTCTTTCTTTGTAAAGTCGCCTTCCATTTTATAGAGGTATAAAACCATCACTGTCATATTGACACCTATCGAACACAGTAAGCATAGCTTCCAATACAGAGCAGTCGGTGTTCTACTGGCGAGGCTGCCGAAGATGTCTCGGTATGTGTAATTCCTTCCACGACAGAAAATGAGGAGACGTTACAGTGAACGTGACGGAATTGCTCATAATGGTTTACCTGAGCCATTTGTACTACATATAGATAGTACCATACTACAGATTATTGTAGTTTTTAATTAAATAAGTGCTTTAACGTATTTTATTATAAACACAATTAGCTTAATTACTCTAACAACCTATTTGAGTCCAATGATTAAAATTTTGACATAGTTCCATGTACTCTTCCATCACTAAAAATAAATTACAAAAGGAGACTCTATCAAAATGTACAGTTCTTATACTTCATCCTGTATTAAGTTTCAAGTAGGAGACATCTTTGTGATTCTTAACACTGTAGACCTTTTAAGGTTGATTTACTTTGAATTATATTCAGTTGTTAAGTCGGTCGTTATTTACCCGTACACTTTCCAAGTTGTATGCATTACATGACAACCTTCTCACCAGAGCACAGCCCTAGATGCCTGACTGCAGACAAGAGCATTCTAAGTTCAACATGCCGTAAATCTGACCTCAAGCTGTGATTATTCTAACCCCAGATGAAGTGAGAAAAAAAGGAGCAACAGCAATTTATTCTCTAAATGTATCTTCTACTGAAAGACATTGCCTTTTTGTTTTGAAAGATATAATTCAGACATTAATTCTTGCTAGTGTTTCTTCTACTTGCTCCTGTCAAACTGTAAATCCTTCTGCAGCTGTTTGAAATACCACAGTGCCACAAGCAAACTGTCCTTGTCCTTGAGAAAGACACCTTCCTTTTTGACACAGTGCAATGGAGCCTGTGCCTTCAGCAAATGTTGCTACTGAATTTCAAGAACTTGGGGTTGAGAGGTGTTTTTGTCCCTCCAGAGGTTGGGATGATAGGTCTGTGGGATGCTGCTGATTTTACCCAGTGCAGCCAAAATCTGGCAGCACAATTCATCATCCCACACAGCATAGCTTCTGTGGCCAGACAGCTTCACAACTGGAGGAGAAATAATCACATACATTGCCTGGTTTTGAAATTGTCTAGGCATTCAGCTACACAAACTATCCCTCCTCACTCAATCCTAAATGACAAATTGACTGGGAAAACTACAAAGGAAATTCACCTCAAATTACTGCAAGAAACTGGATTTGTGGCACAACTGAAACAGGTAACCATTTATACTTAACAAGCTGTAAAGAAACCAGATGTCGTTGTGATGTATGTTGTTTATGATGAACTTTGGCAGGCTCTGGTGGGTTCTGGGGCATTTGAACCCACAGTTAGTGGTATCACTGTCTTGTGAATTTTTCTGTGAACAATCTCTATGAATATAAAAATCAAGAGGTCAGTTTCTTATTTAATAGATTTTTTTGCACACTTATTTCACTATTGCAGCAAGAACATCAAATGAACAATTATTTTGGGGGGTGGAAATGAGAAAGAGCATTTGAATAATAAATATGTAACAATAATAATAATATGTGGACTCCAGCAAGGCTTGTTGTGTTAGCTATCATTTCGTATGTAGGCACGTAATTTGGACGTAAAGTAATTTCAACTAACATATATATTAGAAAAGGTTACTATTCTTCCCATGGGGTTCTCTGACCTTACTTTATTGCAGAATAGTGATTCAGCTTAATGTGAACAGAACTAGAGGAAAAAACCTTATGTAAATATAAAGTACTCTTAGTTGAAGACCATAGTTTAAAAAGATAATGCCCTTGAAGATATTTCAAGACTGAAGTTCCACACAAAACTTCATCCACACTTAAAAGGAAGATGAAAAGGGAAAAAAAGAAGTTATGTCAAATTATTCTATAAGTAAAAGGCAATGCAATCATTTAAAGATGGCCACTCTTCAAGATTTTGTAATGATATTGTTCCTCATTGTAGAAATGTGGAAGAAACAAACAAACAAAAAAACAGGTAAGCAAGATCTTTAGAGGACAGAAGATAAACTAAAAGTCTTAAATAAAGGATAAAGTTAAAATTAAAAAGGAATATGAATGACCAAATCATATGAGTTAATACATGCATTGCCTCACATTTTGTGAAAACACTTAAAGTCTTTCTTTGAAATTTTCCAGAATATAATCCATTGCTATTAACCATGTTGCACCATAGCGCTCTTGAATTTGTTCTTCCTATCTAAATGAAATTTTGCATCCTTTGACCAATATCTCCCCAACCCCAACCTACCTTCCCACCTCCATTCTCTGGTAACTGCCATTCTGCTCTCAATTTCTTTTTTTGTTTTTTTTGTGGGTACTGAAGGTCAAACTCAGGACCTCACGCACCAGCAGGCGCCCGTGCCGCCAAGTGATATCACCGGCCCTATTTTCCTTTTTATGTGGGTACCGGGAGTCGAGCTCAGGACCTCACGCTTGCCACATAGGCATTTATGCTGCTGAGCTATCTCACCGGCCCTTGCTCTCAATTTCTGTGAGATTAACTATTTAGATTCCATATATAAGTAAAATCATGCAGTATATGCCTTTCTGTACCCGGCTTATTTCACATACAATGCCTTTCATATTCATCCATGCTGTTGCAAATGACAAGATTTCCTTCCTTTATAAGGCTGAATAATATTCCATTGTGTTTATCCATTCATCCATTGATGTATGCTTAATCTCTCCACAATGTATACATATTTCAAAACATTATGCTGTACATAATATATAAAATTTTATTTGGCAATTAAAATAAATTATAATTAAATAAAGACAGGTTAACATATTTCTAAGAATTCAAAATACAACAAATTTATATGTCAATAAGATAAATTTGCTAACAGTAAATGAAGCATAAAAAAGTAAATGAATGGGATGGATAAAAAGGAAGAAGTAGACAAATCACACACAACAGTTATGAAGTATTATTACTGGGGTATTTTCAGTCTCCCTGATTTTGGCTTGAGTTTTAATTAAGGAACCAAGTAGGTGGATTTAAATGAAGAACAGCCAGAGATTAGGAATCATAACCAAAGTAACTTCAGTGCTTATATTTTACAAAAATTGAAATGTTGAAATGTTTACACAAGGGGAAACTTTGTTTGTTATTTGTAATGAATGGAAGTATGTCTCAGAGTGTAGCCTAAGGATAAAACTTCAGAAATAAGACAGAAAGGACAGAGTATATTTTGATAAATTTTGAATAAATTTCAACATAAGAAAAATCATGAGCTATAAATAAGTAGATGACCACATTATCTCATCATAAACTTTAATCCATAGGATACACAGCAAGTGTTTCTTACTGACATCAATAATAATTTACTGACATCTACACTGTACCTGAAATCAATGTTTAGTACCAGCAGCATGGGAACCAATACCAGTAATAGCGCCAATTCTGCTGCTTTTACATATGGGGAAAAAAAACTTATGAAGTAAGACAAAAGAGCTCTAAATCTGATTTTTATTTTCAGTTTGTGAAATCAGAGTGGCTACTTCTGAATTGTAACTTGCATATACCAGAGGTGATTTTTTTAAAACTACATCAGCTGAATTTAGTAGTTGGTAAGCATATCTCAGAGTTCTGTGGAGAATAAGGTCTTGTTGTGATCTTAATAGAAACTTTCCAAAGAAGTTGTTTTAGCCCAGTAAATGTAAAAATGTTCCCTAGCTCACTGGGAGACTGACTCTCAAGTGTCCACTTTGACTTTGTTTTTGTGTTTGTCAAACAATTACTGAACATGGATTTTAAAGCTGAACAGTGTAGAAAGGCTGCTACCTTAAGCATCATCCAGTGTCCCAATTCTCCCCAACCCACACCTGCTCACACACAAATATTTAAATGTGTCAGTTGTTAGTTATTTTAGTATGATTACTTTCGTTTTTGTAAATGATATTCTTATGTTAGTTTTATGTTCATCAACATTATGTTGTATTTGCCGTCTTTCTGCTCTGAAAGATAAAATTTATCTCAGTTATACCTTACCCTCTATTATTATCCCAGCATTATAACATCAATTTTTAGATTTCCTCAATTATTTCCTATTGTATCTTTAAACTATATGACTAAAATGCTATTTATTCATCAATTAAATGTTTAAAGTATTTCGTGTTCTTGATTTTGCTTGATTTTATATGGGATTCTTAGCTACTTAATATTCAAAAATTAGTTAAAATGAAATTTATCACACTTATTTGTGAAATGACTGTCTTTTCTGTTAAGATTTGTGTTTGGATGCCCTTGGCTGTTAGATGTTAGAGTCAGTGGGCAGATAATTATATTTGAATTACCAGGTTAGCACTTTTGAGCTTTCTAAATAATACAAGTCATTCGTGATGGGTTCACTTTCTCCAAAACAAGCCTGAACTTTCTAGATGAATTGTACGTAACTGAGTCTCTCCCATAGGCCCCTGGCCACTAGTGCACCCCTCATCTGCACTTTAGCAATTGCATTTGCTATGCTCCATCCCCAATTAGGACTTGTTTTTCTCCATGCCTGTTTCCCTATGATCATCTCAGCGTTCATATTTTTCCTGGATCAGGTGCACCTTTGCAGGGTGTGAGGGATATAATCTTCCCAGAGCTCCTCTGTCCTAAAGAGACTGTGAATTCTTTCCTATGGCCATAATAAGAGTCATAACCAAACACCCTCACTGCAGACCCCTTCTCACTGTGCCTCTCCGCACTCAAACTGTGGCTTCCTCTGCCCAATACAGCAGTTTACCCTTTCCTGAATGCTTCCTTCTTTAAAAGTTTGTTGAAATGTTACCTTTCATTACTTTATACTGTGGATGCATACTTTTACGTTTTCCAATAATTTATAATGAGCATTTGGGAAAGAGGAAAAATGCAGATTTCTCTTTGTCATATTATTTTGCTTGATTTTCTTTAATCCAGTATTTCCTAATTTTTTTTTAACCAGGAATCGAATTCAGGGCTTTACGCTTACCAGGCATATGTGGTGCTGCTGAGCTATATCCCTGGCCCTTTCCTAAATTTATAAGAAGAATGACTTTTAAATTTATTCTTAATCATTTTATTCTAGTAGTCTATGAACCACAATTAAGGAAATACTGAAGTAAATCATTATTGGTTATATTTTGTTGTATTGCCAGGTAATTAATGTGTTATTTTCTATATAATTAAATAACAGATATTATATTTAATATTAGCATACTGCATATTTAACAATATAGTATATATTTAAGATGTTAAATAATATAGCAAACAGTATACAAATTTAGTCACTTATTATTATGAATGTTTTTCTAAGCCTATAGAAACAAAATATTAATGTTTACTAAAATCTTCCCTCTAAATTTGCCCTAACAGTACAGTGCCAACCGTACAGAAGTACAGAGTGGGAAAATCACTAACATAGTAAAGATTTTGCAGCTGTCACTTGATAAAGACTATTTTAGGCAAGAATCACCAGTGCACACTAAAATTTGGGTAAAACTTTGAAAAGAGCAAGATATTAGCATGGTTACAGTGTTTCGCCTAGGTTACTAGCTGCAAGAAGAAAAACAGTAATTATATAATGGTGAAACCTGACACTATTTTCACCAAGTGATAAAATTCACCAAGGGTCAGACATTATGTGCCCTGAAGCTGATACACTGAGAAGGAAGTAGCACCTCTTATGCCGTACTCAAGCTGATGAAGTGACCAAACTCTAGTCAGAGGGAAATAGAAGATGACCCTGAGTTGAGGAACATCCTCGAAAATAATCTTCCAAAATGTCTATGTTATAAAAGACAAAAGAAGGCTGCAGATTTTCAGTTAAAAAGAAATTAAAGAGATAAGACAACTGAATGAAATTCACAATATTTCAGTACATACTGTACTCTGAAAAAATACATATGTAAATATTTGCTATAAAGTAAAATATTATGTCAATTAATAAAATCAATTGGGGGCTGGTGAGATAGCTCAGTGGCATAAGCGCCTGCCTGGCAAGCGTGAGGTCCTGAGTTAGACTCCTGGTACCCACATAAAAGAAAAAAAGGGCCAGTGATATCGCTCAGTGGCACAAGTGCCTGCTGACAAGTGCAAGGTCCTGAGTTCAACTCCCAGTACCCACATTAAAAAAATAAAATAAAATAAAATAAATTGGGAATTTTGGACTAGATAAAATTATATAGGAATGTCATGTGGTCTGAAATTGATAACTATAAAAATAGTTATTTGAGCAATTATTCTTGTATTATTTACTGAAAAGTAAAAGGTTATGAACCTGAAACTATTCTCAACCATGTCAGAAAATGAGCAAATAATATATGTGTGTGTGCATACGTAGATAGGGAAGGCAGAAGTGAAAAGGAGTGTGGTAAACTATTAACAATTGGTAAATCTGGGTAAAGGACATATGGGAATTCTTTGAACTATTCTTGCAACTTTCTTGTAATTTTGAATTTTTTTCAAATCCACCTTTCCATGCTGCCCCAAATGGGGAATTCAGTATTAAATATACTCAAAGAGACATTTTATATTTATAATATGAAATCAAATCCCTTTCTGTGCTGCATTTATAACCTTGCCTTCCGAATCATGATTGCTTTGGCTTCTGTCACCAAGTTCTTACATGTCCTCTCACATCCAGCCTTTATTTGTTCACCTCTCTTCCTGGACCTTGAAGTCTGTACATTCAATATAGATTATTGAATTATTAACTGATGCATTTTTTTGTTTCCTTTCTTCACTCTCTAGATTCCTCAGATGGAGAAGCCTGGTACAAGGTTTTTTCTAACTCTAACAGGAAAAGGAGCAATTGCACTCAATGGACGCAGTAAGAAACAGCCACGAGGAAGGTCTGTGCTAATATCGATGGGAGAGATTTTAATGCCCAAATTTTTTACTCTGAATAATTACTTTAAAGGTAACAGTACGCAATGTATTAACTATTGTTATTCTCCCATGATTTTGCTATGAAATTTTGTTTTACCTTTTCTCTATAAAATAAAAAAAGTAAAAAAGAAAGAAAGAAAGAAAGAAAGAAAGAAAGAAAGAAAGAAAGAAAGAAAGAAAGAAAGAAAGAAAGAAAGAAAGAAAGAGAAAGCCACGATTTCAAAGGTTTGTGCCCGCTGAGGAAAATGAAGCTGCATCGTTGTACAGGATTCATACTCTCAGCGAGAGAAAGGGGAGTGGCCTAATTCAAGAAGTGGGTATTGTGAGGGAAGAAAGAGGACCTAATCACACATTTCTGACGATTGTAGGGTCAGTCAAGCAACCAAGAAAGATGTTACAATAAGGCGCACCATGGAAACAAGCCAAGAAAAGCAGTGTCCAACTGAAAGAAAAAACAGAGAGAGAATGTCGTGCAACAATAGTCGCTGAAGTAGTGGGGATAATCATGACGACGTCAACAGCTAACGTGCAGATCGTACAGTGTGCTAGTGCCGCTCTGCACGCTTCAGTCATTTAATTCTGACAACGATGACTTTATTTCCCAATGAGGAAACTGAGGCACTAAGTGATGCATTAACCTGCCCCCAGTCACGTGCGGAGCAAGAGCGGAGCCATGATTATAATTCACAGGATTCACTTGGGCTCCGGAGCCTGCGCTTCTTTTGATAATAATAATTGTTAACACGTGAGACTCCAACTTCTTCAGCCTATCGATGTGTATCACACCGGCAACCCTCCAGGGAGCTTCCTAGGCTTCAGCCTTGGACGGGGGCTGCATCCTGGGTCCCTCTTGTCCTCGGGCTTCCGGCTTCTTGGTCTGACCAGCTAGGGAATCCTCTGGCTCTCCAGGGTGCAGATGGCCATTGTGGACCATCCTGCCTTGGATCCCCTAAGTCAGTCTAATAAATCCTCACTCATAGTTACACACACACACACACACACACACACACACACACTTTTTTGTTTCTATTCCCCTAGAGAACCTTAATCAATACAGTGTGAGGAACGTGATATTTGTCTTGGTGCCTGGTTTGCTTCACTAAACATAATTTTTTCTACTGTACTTGCATTCATGCCTTGCAAATGACCAGGTTTCATTTCTTTTATGGCTGAGTAGTGTTCAATTATATAAATATGGCATATTTTTTCTGTCCATTCATTTGTTGCAGAGCATCTAGATTAATTTCTATATTTTTGTTTACCCATGCTGACTGAAGCAATCTGTAGATTCAGTTGCCATAGAAATAGAAAAAACAACCCTAAAATTCATATGGAACTACAAAAGACACAGAATAGCTAAAGTGATCAGAGTGGAGGGGACAGCAATATCTGACTCATGACGTACTGCAAAGCTCTGATTACTTAAACTAGCATGCAGCTGATATAAAAATACACTCATAGAATGATGGATTAGAACAGAAAAACCCAAGAGTTAATCCATGCTCACATTTTTTTGTTTGTTTTTTTGAGACAAGCTCTTGCTGTGTAGTTCAGGCTGGCCTTGAACTCACGGCAATCCTCTTGCCTCAGCCTCCTGAGTGCAGGGATTACAAGCATGCGCCACCACACTCAGTCATATTCACATTTTTATGAAAGCACCATGTATGCTCAGTGGAGAAAAGACAGTCTATTCAATAATGGTGCTAGCAAAATTAAAAAGGCATATAAAGAAGAAGGAACCCATATCCCTTTGTCTTACCATACACAAAAATCAATTCAAAAAGGATCAAGGACCTAAATCTTAAATTGAATCTATGAAATTACTACAAGAAAATATAGGAGAATCATGTCAAGATATTTGTATAGGCAATAATTGTTTTTAGATAGGACTTCAAAGTCACAGGAAACAAAGGTAAAAATAGACAAATTTCATCAGACTAAGAAGCTTCTAGACAGCAAATTAACCAACAGGACTCAAACACAACCTACAAATGGAAGAAAATACCCATAGACTGTACATCCAACAAAGGTTTGATATTCACAATGTATGACGAAGTATAAAAGATGAGCAGTGAATAAACAAGCAATTCAACTAAAAATGAACTAAATAGGGCCAGTGATATGGCTCAGCAGCATTAGCACCTGCCTGGCAAGCGCAAGGTCTTGAGTTTGACTCCAGGTACCCGCATATAAAAATAATATAAATAAATAAATAAAAATGAACTAAAGAGCTAAACAGATATCACTTAAATGAAGACATACAAATGGCCAACAAATACATAAAAAAATATTCAATTTCACTACTTGTCAGAGAAATTAAATGAGATATCATCTCAGCCCAGTTAGAATGGCCATCTTCTAAAACAAAGAGATAGCAAATGCAGACAAAGATGGGAGGGGGGGCTTTTACATACTGTTGGTAAGAATGTAATTTAGTACAGCCGTTATGCAGATTCCTCAAAAACAATAAAAATAGAACTACCATAAGATCTAGCAACTTCTCTGTTGTGCATATATCTTAAGAAGGTGAAATCTTTATACCAGAGTGACATTTGAAGAACTGTGTTTATTGCAGCACTATTGGGAGCTTATGCTCTTAATCATTACCATCACTGATGCTGAAGATATGGTAAAACTGATCATCATAGACCAAGGACCAAACTCTTTCTTGTCCTTCCTCAGTTAAACCTCAGGACTCTTGTAGGTCCTAATAGAGAGTTTTGAGGCCCTAAATAAAAATAGAATAAAAGACATAAAGAAGCGGCAAAATTTTTTAAAATGAGTAAATACATAAAAATTCAACGCATCTGGCAATAAGAATAGTTACACATAAAGCAATATGATAACACTTCTAAGTTTGTCAAATTGGTATAATATTTTAAAATGATAAGATTCAGGGTTAGTGAAAGTGCAATAGAATAAACTCTTAGTAAATAAATCTTAATAAATAATCTCTAAGAGAAAGTTTGGAAATATGAATCAAGAACATTTAAAATGTTTATACCCTTTAAATCAGAGACATGAAAATTAAATCTTAAGTTATAAATTGTACCTCCAGTTTCATGAAAAGAATAAATGAGAAACAACCCAGATACAAAACAATGTGAAAATTGTTATGCTTAAAAATGATGAGCCACATAATAACGCACTAGGGAGCTTTAAAAATAATTTTGAAAATGTTGTTTTATGATACAGAAAAATGCTTATGCCATAATGTGGAATACCAAGCAGAATATTGTAAGGGCACTGAGTGAGGTGTAATTATTTCAATGAGAAGAGGATGGTCCGTGTGGAAGAAAGATGGACAAGGTTTGAATAAACAAAGATCCTGAAGAGAACACACCAGGCCGAACAAACAGCATAAGCAGAAATGCGACAACCTGCAGAAACGATTCAGAGAACTGTGACCACACCGCTGCAGCTCCAACACAGAAGATGTAAAATTCCACTGGGAGAGAAAGCTGATGTGGGTTCCCTCAAGCTCTCTGATGAAAAGAAGGGCCTTTCAGTACTTTGTTCCACAAGCAACGAGAATACTCATTAAAGATGGCCAACTAAGCACACTATAATCTCTCCTCCCTCCTGAGATCTCATAAAGAGCGCAAAGCAATTTTAGAAGTAATCAGGAGGGACCTTATCACTGAGTGAAAGATTCTAACACACTTCTAGGAGGTTTGACAGCTAATAGAAAAGTATTTAATGTTAGAAGAAAAGAATATGCAGTCCAAAATAACCTAAGGAAGAATTTCAGTGGAGGTTATGGACTCAAAGCCTGGATAAGAAAGATATGGAAGGAGTGATAAATGGGTCTATAAATGGAAAAAAGAAATCATGACTATCTACAGAAGAGTTGATGAATTGTAACCTACTTTGCATTGTTTGCAGTCCTTCCCACAGAAGGGCAAACAGGTGCTTAACCATCCAAAAAAGGATAATAATGGCAGAAAAATATAAGATGCTGAAGCAATAATGATAGGTAAAATAAAAACAATGAAAAGTTGAATTTTTCTCGGATAATTGGTATGCCTTGCCTGGACAGGAGCAGGCAAGCAAGCATGGGCAACATGGTTACTGTGCACATGTTTCAGCACAGGGAGGTCCTCAGTTCCCAACCATGCTATGGCAAAGTGGGCAGACAGGCCCAGGCCTTGCCCATTTGTCCAGATGATTCAGATGACCTCTCATCTCCCTCAGAAGAGGAGCATCAGATATTCCCGAGAAGGCTGCAACACGAAAGAAGACAACAAAGATAACAAAAACCAGTGACAGAGAAAATGAAAATTCAGGCAACATGTGAGAATTTAGATGTTTTAGTCACACAACTAGAATAGAATGAGATATGAAGGGAACAATGGGAAAATGAATAATGTTTATCAATTAGAAGTAATGATACTCAGTGCTTATCAATTAGAAGTGATGAACTGAAAAACTCAATAGGAAACAACAATGACTATGTGAAAGATATTTCTCTGCACGAGAAGGAAAATTTGATAAAAGTAAAAATATACAGAAAGATAACACCATGAGAAAGAGGGCACCCCTCCAACATTCGACCATTAGTAAGTCCAAAAGCAAGAAAACACAAGGAAGGAAATTATCAAATAAGTAACATAAGAAAATATTTCAGAACGAAAACGTTTACATGGAAAGGGCCCATTGAGCAATCTCATCAGTAAGGCAGTGAGCATCAGATTAGCATCAGCTTGTGTAGTAAGTACACAAGCAACATCTGTTAAGAAGATCAGCTACAATACACACTTTTTTAAATGACGGCATATGACCTTCAGAGTCTTGGCCAGAAGCTATAACACTATACCTAGCCAACTACCCATTAAGTGTTCAATAAGTATTTCAGAAATGCAAGGACTTGGAGATTTTGCCATCCTTGGTTTTCTTTTGTTGTTGTTTTGTTTTGTTTTGTTTTGAAGTTCTGAAGATGTTTACTCCATGAAAAGGAAAGGAAAAATATGACTTTGAGAAGAAATGGTGACACTAACAAAGGAGAGGAAAAAGTGGATCTTAATATTTTAATATTGATTCTTGATTTCGCAAACATCAAAACAATTCAGTAACAAATTCGTCCAAGGATTATACTAACAGTACAAAGTACAAATTATTGAAGGTACCAATGAGATGGTTAGCCTAAACTCACATAAGGCATTGTAAAGAATGCTACACTGCTTGGTTGGTCTAACTAGTCAGTGTTTCTCAAATGTTATAATAGAAGGAAAGTCCATTGTCACAATATCCTATAGCGATGCTTGGTTAATACATCTGTGTATACACTTATGTAATTAATTTTAGCACCGATTTGCAAATGGTATTATAATATTTTCTTTATGACACAGAAATGTCTTACTATTTTAAAAACAGGTATAGCTGTTTTGGTATGTACTCTTTGAAAACAAGCCTTGAATGGTCTAAATTGGAAGAGAAAGTAAAGTTCTTAAAAGAATATCACCTAAAATGAAGTAAAGCCAATAATAACTGTTATGGTTTAGATTAAAATGTTTCCCACAGGGCTCATGTGTTCTGAGGTGGAGCTTTAGAAAAGTGATGAGATCTTAGAGGTGCTAACCGCATCGATAGACTGAGGATTACACAGCTGAATGTGCTGTGAGGAGGTGGGACCTGCTTCGAGGAATAGGTCACTGAAGCAGTAGCCTGGAAGGGTACATTCTCACCTCTGGCCCCTTCCTCTCTCTAGATCTTTCCAACTCTGCCTGATTCTCATATTCAAAGAGGTAAGCAGTTTTTTTGTTTTGTTTTGTTTTGTTTACTTTTATCAGTAAGAAAAGAGAAATGAAAAAAATTTCATGGACCAAAAATTAATTAAGGTACAAAGATTTCAAGTGAATAGAATCCATTTAACCTTGATTCTGAGACATGAGCCCTTGGGGAGCACAAGGATGATACTATCAGACCCCAGGAAAAATAATGTAGTTGGAGAACATTATCAATATAAATATAAAACAATAATCTAAGTATTGCATGATTGAGCACATCTGTTAAAGTGAATCTTTGCCTATAATTTTTCTATGAATGAATTATGGTTACAGGGACAAATGTAAATTGCATCAACCACAATAACATGCAAGCCATGTAGACCTGACAGAAGTAGGCGAGGTAATGAGGAAAGAGAATAGGAGGAATGAAAAGACAGTGAAGGATGAGTTGGGTGTGCATAAAATTCATGAAACAATAATGAGAGATTTGAGTATTTAAAGTTACAAGTTTGAAGAGCCAAAAATCGTAGTATAATTATTTAATGTTGGGAAAAAAAGGAAAGATGGCATTCGATTTGAATTAAGATTTTTCACAATGGAGAAGCTAAACTTACATACGTAAAAAAACATACATACATACAAATATACATACATAAAAAGTTACAAATATTAAAAACTCCATGGGCCGGTGATATAGCTCAGCGGCATAAGCGCCTGCCTGGCAAGCACAAGGTCCTGAGTTCAACTCCCGGTACCCACATATTAAAAAAAAAAAAAAAAACTCCAAACGACTGAAATTGATAAACCAATAAACAGTGATATATTTATATTACTTAGAGGTATGGAGGAAAGCACACACACAGGCGCACACACACACGCACACACACACATGCATACACAAAGGAAAAATCCTAAAAAACAGAAAAATTGCAAGTGGTTCCCTCTAGAGGATTAGTGTCCAGAAGAGGTATACAACAGACTATTAAAAGAATGAGTGGACATATAATTTCATAAAAATCATTTAACTCTTTAAACACATAAATGCAAAGGAAAATCATTATAAGAGATTTACAAACCAAGAAAAAAAGTAACATACCAAACTTGTTGGGGAAGGAGACATTATGAAAAATGGATTATGGAGATGGAGATTTTTTGGTTACAAAAATTCTGAAAGAGAGGTGGCAGACCTAATTTTATCCTTAACTTCTAAATAAGAGAACTGAGTTTCACAGAGTCTAAGCATCTGCTCAATAGGACATCAGAAATATGGAAATTAAAAAAAGAAATATGGAAATAGAAACCCTGATCCCACAAATTTCATATATTTTATATTCTTAGGGTTTGACCTTATCTTAAACCCTTGATATAATCATATAAAAGTTACAACAACATATTCCAAATCTTTTTTACATTCTTTTGAGGTACTTATTTTCTCTCAATATGTGAACATTTAAAAAATTCATTCTGTCCTTCAAGTAATTCAATTAAAACCAACCATACAACATCTATCTAGAGATATAAACAATACAATGTATTAAGATAAAGTGTTTTTCTACTACACATAATTGATAATCTCCTGACTCTAGTAAATTCTTTCACCCCACTGCCTACAGACAAAACAGCAATAGCTTAGATGTCTATTTAATAAAACATGGAAATTTCCCAAAACAAAACCAACCTCTATGTTATATGTAAGAGATGTCACCTGAAATAAGTAACTCAGAAAGTCTAAAAATAAAACAATGGGCAAAAGTATGCCAAGCAAATGAGAACAATAAGAAATGAAAAGTTTTTTTCTTGTTGTCACACTAGAACTCTATCACCACTGCTACTTAGCATTATTATTAGAGTTGTTAATCAATGCAATCAAATAAAAATAAACAATGAGAGGAAAAAGCATTGTAAATGAAAAGGTAAGATGATCTTTTTGAAGATAATATAACAGGAGAACTCAGAGATTCACTAATAAATATATCAAATTAAAAAATCACTAAATTAGAATTACATGATATTTACATACAAAACCTAAAATTTATTCATTTTTACATATTTATTTATTTATTTACTGTACCACTGGGGATTGAACCCAAGGTCATTGCACAGAGCCACACCTCTAGCCCTTTTTAAATTTTTACTTTGAGATAGTTTTGCTAAGTTCTTAAATTCCCCATGCTGGACTCAAAATTGTGATCCTCCTGCCTCAGTCTCCTGGACTTCTGGGATTACAGGTATGTGCCACCATGTCCAGACTCCATTTATTTTTTGTTAGTGAGTATTATTTATACAGAATTGTGGTTTACTTTTTGGCATATTCAAACATGCATGTAACATGCTTTGATAATTCCCTCCCCTTTATCCCCATTCTTCTTCCCCCAACCTCTCCTTTCATAGTCTCCCTTCTACTTTCATGTCATTTCTTTTGTTTAATTTTTAAATTTTATTTTATTTTCTAGCTCCACAGATGAAAGAAACATGGAATATTTGACTTTCTGTATCTGGTTTATTTCACTTCACATGATGATCTCCAGTTCCATCCATTTTCCTTCAAATAACACGACTTCATTCTTCTTTATGTGAAAGACTACATTTATATAGCAATAATTAGAAATTATCACGGAAATAAAACCCATTTACAGTATCAACAGAAAAACTCTTAATAAACTTAAGAAATATGCAATACTTACATAAAAAAACCAAGATCCTTCTCAAAGATACAAAAACACATCATTTGTTCTTGGTTAAGAAGATTCAGTATCTTAAGTTGACAATTGTCCCCAAGTTTTTATATGAATTTAATGGAATTAAAATAAAATAGCAAATTTTTATGTCCTGAATCTAGACAGATTTATTGCAATTTTATATGTAAAAGGAGTCATATGAGAATATATGGGAAAACTCTAGAACTGATTTTATGAGACATTAAAACACATTAAAAATCATAGTTAAAACAATGTAGTATTCATCTGTACATAAATTGATAGACCAGTAAATATCCAGATTTTTTAACAAATGATGTAAGAAACACTGAAAACATCATTTGGAAAAAAGATAAAATTGGATGCATACTTCACACCAAACACTAGAATAAACTTTAAACGGATTGGAGATCTAAAGATCAAAAATTGAAAACACGTAAGTCTTCAAAGAAAATGTATGTGATTTCACTTATAACCTGGAAATGGGGAAACTCAGTTTCAGTTTTAGATTAATGTAATTTCTAAAACAAGTATTTTACATGAAGAAAAATTATGTGAACTTTGATACACGTCATTAATTGGGAGAAAATATTCTTAAATATATCACTTGAAAAGGATTAACATATATAATCTTTAGAGGAATAAACACAGACCTAGATAGGAGAAAAGACATGATCAGTAAAACAGATATAGATGGATGAAAAATAGATGGTAGACTTTCAATATGTGACAAAAATATTTCACCACAATAGAAGAAACTCACATTTAAACCACACTGAGGCTATTTCTCACTTACCAATTAGCAGTTCAAAAGTGTTTCTACACATTTTGTTGAAGAAATTGTGAACAAACACAACTTTCTTATCTTACTAGGGAAATACTAAATGATGCAATCCCAACGGAGGTGAATTTGGCAGTATTTAACAAAACTACATGTGTTTATGTTCACTTACAACTATAATGTTATCCTCATGTACACCTCCAGTAATATATAAGTACATATTAATAAATTTATTGATTATGGTGGCGTTAGAAAAATATTGGAAACAACCTAAATGTCTAAATATAGGAGATTGATTGAAAAAACTATCGTACATATGGAGTACTATTCAGCTGTATAAAAGAATAAGATATATATGGCAACTATAGTTAATAACAAAATTATTATGAATTTGAAATTTTCTGAGTAGATATTAAGGCTTCTTGCCACAAAATTGCAATTAAATCAAGTAATGTGTATGTCAGTTTGATTCAGTTACTATGTAGCTAATGTATACAAACAAAATGTACACATACATCAAAATATTATGTCATGCATCACAAATATATATAATTTTACATGTCAATTTAACAAATAAATATGAAAATAGAATAAGGAAGACCGAAGAACACTTTTAAACAAAAAATACAAAGTTTTTAAAATACCAGACTTTGTGTTCTACCTCCTTTGTAAGATATATATATTTTTGTATATATTGTACACATATATTCTTACACAATTTTACATGATACAGTTTACACATGAAATCATATATTAAATATAAAATATACTTTATATTTCCATAAATATGTGTACTAAATACTATGTGTATATATATATGTGTATATATATATATATATATATATATATATACCTATTTTGGAAGAATAAATATAGACTATGATTTAGTATCATATTGGTGGGAACATTGCATAAAAAATAGAAGTAGCAATTCTCTGGATGTTATTTTTTAAATGTTTAAGCCACATTAGTATTTTATATACTCAAATATATTAAATCAATAATCATGGAAAATTTTTGAATGAAAAAGAAGTTCACCATGTATCAAACTGATCATATAGCCACAAAGAAAAAAGCATTAATTCAAGTAAGGTTTAATACTGTATTCTTACTGTGTATTGTCATAGTATAAGCTACAGAGAAATCTTGACTGCACTTTACCTATTCCCATGATCTGATTGTTTGTGATCTGTCCCCAAAAATTCATATGTTGAAATGCTAATGCCCGAGTTGATGGTATCAGGAGGGAGGCCATTTGGAAGGTGATCAAATCAAGAAGGTGGACCCTCCAAAACTGGGATTTGTGCCCTTACCAAAAAGACAGAGAGCTAGCTCTTCCCTACTGCTTATGAGGCTAAAGTCAAAACACCATCAAAGAACTAGAAAGCAGGCCTCCCCCAACAGTGAATCTGTATCAGTCTTGGACTCCCCAGCCTCTACAACTGTAAGAAATAAATTTCTGCTGCTTTTAAGCTACCCAGTTTATAATATTTTGTTACAGATCTCCAAACAGACCTAAAGTAGACACTGGCAGTAGTAATGTCGCTGTAGTAGTTAAAATTATTTTGTGTGTGTTATGGTTTATATTGTTTTGTAGTATTAAAAATAAATGTAAATACTTAAATTTGTACAGAGTTAGAGGTCTCAGTGGCAAAAGAGAGATCCAAAGTGGAATGAAGGAAAGCAAGAGCCCCTTTTAGCTTTAAATTGGAATTACACTTACATGTATGAATTTATGCTTTTTAAAACATGCATTTCCTCCCTCTGTCACCTGCAAGAATCTAGAAGCATGACACTTCAAAAGTAAGAAGTACATCCGGTGCTCTGCTCTGACATTCTAAATGCCTCATCAAGACTATTTAGAGGGGTCGGTGAGAGAGCTCAGCGGCATAAGTGCCTGCCTGGCAAGCACGAGGTCCTGAGTTCGACTCCCATTACCCACATACGAAAACAAGGCTGGTGATATCGCTCAGTGGCACAGGAGCCTGCTGGCACATGAGGTCCTGAGTTCGGCCCCTGGCACCCACAGAAAAAAAAAAAAAGACTGTTTGGAGAAATAGTTAATTCCAGGCCTACGGCAGGAATGTTCAAAGTAAGCTTGGAATTTCTTGATGTGCCAGAAACTAAAGCAGTGCTTAAAAAGCTGATGTACAGATTTCAAAAGGACATAAAAACATGCTTCTAAGAATTCTCAATGGACACTTTGGACATCCAAAAAAAAAAAAGAAAAAAATGATAATAGATTATGATGTACTGATTAAAAAATACCTTTTGTCACTTCACTATTCATCAGCTACTATTAAGAGGAACCAAACTCTTCCTCAGTTTAAGCACTGGCAACAGTTTAACCGGTCATTTCTTCAGACAGTTGGGGTTTGGAGAGTGAGAAATCTTCTAGGGCATTTGGAGATACTAGGGGAACTAAGAGAAGAGAGAAAGGGCCCCAACAGGAGATGATGGAAGCAGAGCTGACAAACCACTCACTCAGCTCTGCTGTTTCGAAATCCTTCCGATGTCCACAAAAACCTACAAAGATCCCCAAAGAAAGTCCAAGCTGAGAATGAACCAAAGCGCAGTTCTTTAACCTGGAAAACCTAGAAAAGAAGTGTACTTTGTTGAAAGGCATATGGTGCCAGCCTAAAAGTAGTCAAAACTGTTTAAAGACTGCTAGGTATAAACTCCACCTATCATAACCTTGAAATACTTAAAAGCACAAAGTACTGTGGTAGATCTGGATAAAATGTCTTCAGGTGAATCCTGTCATTTGCAGCAAAATGGATGAAACTGGAGGATATCAAGTAAAGTAAGCCAGACACAGACAAACATGCATGCTTTCTCTCATGTTAGAACCGGAAAAGAAAAGGAGAACAAGTTGATCTGAATGTAGTAATCAGTACAAAGAAGGGGTAGAGGGGAGATAAAAGAATTCTGTAACAGTACCAAAACACATTTAGTGATAGGTTCTGTTGCTCTGAATAACAGTAGAGTGACTATAATTCCCAATAATCAGTGCATGTTGTATACATGAGTTGAAATATCACACAATACTCTCTTAAAATATACAATTATTACATATTCATCAAAAATATAAGTACATTTCTTCAAGTGACAATCTATTTGTCCTTTAAAAATCCCATCAAAATATGTTGGGATCTTGGAGACAAATGGCCTTTTAAAGTGTCCTTTATTTCTCTTCAGTGGCCAAATAACCAGGTCTTCAGTAGCAACACAGAAAGAAGGGACTGTGGGATTCTGTATGGATTCTGGTGGGTCCTATTGAAAGACTGTGTAAATCATTAACAACGCTTTAAAAATAATTTCATCATGATGAGCCATGCTCCACTGATGCTTCACAATCTTGGACTGAAACTAAATGGCTCTCATAGCAGTTTCTTCTGTGTAGACAAGTACTCCCACAGCCCTCTTCAATATGCCAACAGCTAAACCCTGCAAATGTCAGAAACCCCACCAGCTCTCCTGTTAGAAACGATTGTGCCCTGTGTGGGATAGTTTACTTGCACACTAGCATCTAGTTCATCCAATCTCCCTCTGCCCTGGCAGGGTGACCGATCCCCAGAGAAGCATCGCAGAAACAAGGAGTCAGCAGGGTAAAGCTGCTGTTGGAAGCGATGGGTAGTTGGACAGCTGATTATACTGGACCTGTGAGATAAGCATTACAGCCTCTCTACCTCTCAGGATTTTTAATGGGTTTCAGAAAGTCAGATAATTCTGAATGCCTCTGGAAACCTTTCATCTGAAAGCTGCAAGAGGATATGGAAAGCATATTTCCCTCAACCAGGGAGTCACTGAACTTGACTTGGAATTAAATAAGAGGAGCATGGGCCGGTGAGATGGCTCAGTGGCGTACGCACCTGCCTGGCAAGCGCGAGGGCCCGAGTTCGACTCCCGGAACCCACATACGAAAAAAGGGCCAGTGATATCGCTCAGCGGCACGGGCGCCTGCTGGCGCGCGAGGTCCTGAGGTCAAACCCTGGTTCCCACAAAAAAAAAAAAAAAAAAGAGGAGCAGTTTGGGCCTAATACTCTTGCAGGTGCCAAATTTATAAGAATGGTTGAGGTTCTTTTTCACTTGGTATGTACTAGTAGAGTTCTTCTAGAATGCCAATTAGCAGTGAACAGTGGAAGAAGTCTCAAAATCTTTAGAATTTATTATAATTTTTTTACCTACAGAAGGACTACTACCTGCAAAATAAACCCATTTTCTGAGTTGTCATCTGATTAACTTCTTTTACGTTGTTTTTTTTTCTAAATGTGTTTCTGTATATGACTAGTTTACTATCACATTTTTAGTTTTTTTTTTAATATTCCAAGTATGTATTTGGTACAAGTTGTTCTTTTAAATAGTATATTAAACAATAGACTGTCAGACTTACTGACAATCCATTAAGGACTTTAATATCCTCATTTATATAATTCTCCTGATCATATATGAATTCCCTGAGTCAACAAACATAACTATTTTAATCTTGTCCATCAGCTTATAAGATTCCATTTTCTTCATAGAAAACTGTATCTGAGGAAATGTAAATCATTTAAAACATTCTCTGCTAGTGTAATAGAAAAATAAAAGACTAGTAAAAGCAATCATTAGGGTTCCAGGCTAAAATGACAGATCGAAACCCACACCTAACTTCACTTTTTCCTGAAGGAGAACCAAATGAGATCTTAACACACATGTGCACACACATACACACACAGCACAGTCTCAAAGATGAGAGAACTGCTAATATTTTTGACACTAAGAAACAAATACATGAAAGTCTGCTCATGAAGCAGATTTAATCCAGCCTAACTCCTAAGTTTACAGCAGAAAAATGCTTGAAACTGCTTTATTTCCCCTGAAGAACCCCCAGAAGGCTTTTCTTATGATATTTCTGGAAATGAAAGTGAAGGGGACACTGGGTGGGTAAGAGAATCAACTAAAGAGAATATGGTAAAAGTTGCTTGAAAATAATTTAAAATCTGAATTCACTGCAAAGTTTCACTCTATGTAATAACTGACACCGCCCCCCCACACACACCAAGGCCAACAGAAATACGAAACATCTGCCTCCAGGAAAGTTTAAAGTGGAAGCTCCCTGGCCTGAGGGTGCTGGGCATAGCTGTGAGCCTGAGAGACTTAGCGAAAACAGTGGCATTGGAGGACAGCGGCTGCTGAATGTCCTTCCCCTGGACTTTCTGCACAGAACTCTGACAGCCAAATAGCTACCCTCAATGCTGGGGAGTAGGAGACTCCTGTCGGGGACACCTAAAAGGAAGTACGCAGGAAATACACAGGGATGCCAGCTTCAGGAATTTGGCAGCTAATGCTCTGTCTAGACCGCTCTGCTGTGAAATTCGATCACTGGCCTCTTTCCTGTACTCAGAGCATGGGATTCGCTTTTTAAACTTTCACTTTCTAAGAAGACAAGAAACGACCACACATCTGAGGAAAGCCTCTCACCCGAAGAAAAGTAGCAATCAAAACAAATAATAAAGAAAAAAGCCATTTGGAGGATAGAGAATCTGCAAAGAGAAGAAAACTGGTAAAATAAATGTTTTTTATATCATCTCAGAAGTGGAAAAAGATATGGCATGCATGATCAGGTCAGGAACCAACAAGAAAAAAATATTCAAAAAGCAAAAGAGTCATTCTTGGAAATTAAAAGCAACATGGCAGAAATGAAGAACTTCAACAGATGGGTTGGAGGTTTAATTTGAGAAAGCTTCATAGAAGACACAACAAAAAGACACAGAGATAAAAAGGAAAAAGGAAATTAAGAAAATTTCAGGAGCAACCCAGGAGGTCTGGCATCCAAAAAGTAGCAATTCAGGAAAGAAAAAACTGAGAAAACAGGAGAAAATAATGCACCAAATAATTGAAGGAAATTTCCCAGAATTAAAAGGGCCATTTTGAAAGTGCCCACTGAAGACCAAACATAATGGGTGAAAATAGATCCACACTAAAATAGGACACTGAAAAATTTCAGAACCACACTGTAAAGCAGAAGATCCTAGGACCTCTGAGAAGGGAAAAAACTATAAGTCAAACTGTTTGCAGAATAACAAGCCAAGTGGAACAGTAACTTCAAAACTCTGAAGGAAAATTATTTTCCAATGAGAATTCTATGCCTAATCAAACTATCTATCCAGTACAAAGGTCAAAACAGGATGTTTTCTAACATGCACAAAAGCAGTGAAATTATCTACCATACGCTCTTTTGTACTCCACCAAAATGAGGAAGTAGACCAAGAAAGAATTTTACAGAGGCCACAGCAGAGAATGAAGGAATCCCGGAGAACGAAGGGACTCGGGCATGCTAGTTAGGACACGGGATAAGCTCGGTGACAAACTGGTCTCCCAAACACAGACATTACTTCTTTGTTATGTAACTCCTCCAACTTGAACAATCCAGGTTGTTGCAACATATGTGCTATACAAAATCATTCAGATGCCCAGGTTCCTTCTATTCTTCTCTATATACTCAAAGCTTGAGGACACTTCTGTGTTCTAGTTTATGGGTAAAGGATGATCAGAAACTCAAAATAAGTAATTCAGAGTAGCAATCAAAGTCAAATTCTGCACACATCACTTCTATTCATACCATCATTGATAACTTAGTAACATGGATACAGTTACCAGAGAAGAAGTCATGAAGTACAGTTCCTAGCTATGTAAGGAAGTGTCTAGCTTTAATTCTCTTATAAAAAGTAGACTTTGTTATATATTATAGTTTTTGTTCAAGTGAACAATCAGTCCAGATTGGATCATGTTTTAAAAATTTATTAATAAGAAACCTATAGATCCATGGACATCCTTCCCTCAAGAGGGAGTAGACAGGCATAGTGAAAACCAACAGAAATGCAGCCCTTTAAGAGGACTTGCAGTAATTATGACGTATGGCAGATACTGAAGGATAAAACAATATAAGCAGTGTGCCCCAACCATGAATGGTGACATTATAACCTGAGTATCTTCCCCTCAATATCTTCTTGGCAAAGGTCTTCAGACTGTCTTATATGCAGTACAAAAGAAAATAAAAATATTCCCAAATGAGAGGAATTTCCTAATTATGTACACAATTGCATTCACATTGACTATCTTTGTAAAGATGTAACAGTCTGGGAACAGTGCTTGCCTATTAAAAGGAGAATTTGTTTTACTATTCATATTTATATTCACTATATTCCATATAAGTAAGTAAAAATATAAAATGCATTCTTATGAAAATATAAGTGCATATACCCTCTGAACCAGCAATTTTCCAGTCCCAGGAATTTATTCTACAGTTAATCCAGTGTAACATTTTATAGGTACAAAAGAAGAAACAACCTAAATATTCAACAATAGGAAATTTATGGTAATTATACACATACATATTATGGAAGAAAATGCAACTTCAAAAAAGAATGAGAATTTTACAAATTGACAAAAACAAAACAAATTGTGATTAGTAACTATATGAATGGTTAAATACATGCAGTTTTGGCTCTGATCACAACTTGATTTTAAAAAAGATTAAAATTCTACTCTGAGGAAGAAAAAACTGAATATTCAATGGCATGACATTCAACTTAAATGGCATATGAATGCATAATTGTTCACCTTTATCTGTGACTCAAAATCTCCTTAAAATCACACTTTTATTTTAAACAGTAGCGTCAATCACACTGCTAACTCAGAAAAGTGCCATGGTAAGTGAAAAAGAACATCAGATTTGGTGTTCAGGACTTGAACTGGTTTTCAGCTCTTTCACTTACTGCCTTTCAGCCAATACAATAACAGAGGAAAAAGGTCCAATACATGGTTCTCGCAGAGATTGAACTGGAACGAGATGAGAGAAAGTGTAGCACCACAATGCCGAGGAAAAATGGGCCCAATCATGGAAATTCAATGTGGAAAACCAGAAATAGCTGAGACTACCAAAACCTGGGAAACAGGGTCAGGAAAGTAGAGGAAGGTAAACCTGAGTTCTGCAGGACACAGCACCTCTCTGGGGCAAGGTGTGCCCAGCAGGCTCCCTGGACACAGGCAGACTTTCTTTTTTTGTAAGATGTCTCCAAATGCTGGTTGGTGTTTATATGCTCCTGGCAAAGGCACTTAATAACTGAGAGACTCAGTCCTGTTATTGAAGATCTGTAAATAACAATCCATAACTATAACGATCCATAATCAATCATAAAGAAATGATGTATGTAAAAGGATTCCTACTAACGTGAGAGAGCAGGATTTTATTTACTACCACTATTCAGGTCAACTGCACTGCGCTAGAACAGGAGCCGTATTTCTCTCAGCAGGACTCATCCTGTCTGCATATGTACATAGCAACTGTGAAATCCGGTCTTCAGTGGATTTTTAGCATTTCCCTATGGTGGATACTTTTCCTAAAGCTGTGCTTCACGGTGTCCTGAAATCATTTCTAACCTCTTTCCTTGTGTTGAGAATTCCCTGCAGCTTACTCGTATGATAACATCCTTGCTTATAATTTGACTTTTCTGTCCTAAGCTATTAACTTCACAGGACTAATACAGGGAACGTGCAATAGGTAAGGCATTCTAGGATTCTCTTGCAAAAATCTGTGTGCAATCAGAGTTAAAAGAATAGTTCTTCAAAATTGTCTGTGGTGGGTCCAACAATGAAGTTATTCCACTGTTTACAAAATCAACAGCTCATCGGCCCTTGCCCTGCCTGCCTTACACCGGTGCATACAGTAACCTTCAGCATTTGTAATGTCTGTTTGCTAAGTGACCACAGGTAGTACACAAATGATCTCAAAACACATAACTAAATGCCTGTGATATGCTGTGGATTTTTTAATCCTAATATTTTTAAAATCCTAAATATAAATAACTGTATTCTGATTCTCTTAAAATGTCTAACTTGGCAAGAAATACCTATGCTGAAAAAGTATATAGGACTTTAGGGGATATGGTCATATTTATTGCTACAATTTGAAAGAAGAAACATGTTGAATTAATAGAAATTTAGGTCAGTAAAATGCAAGTATTTCATAGTGCCATAAATTCAGGAGCAAAATACAGAGATTTATCATGGTAGCAGAGATGGTTAATTGCTTCCCAATTCCCAACCTCCCTTCCTGCCCACTTTTAATCTGGGCAGTTTGCCACCAGCTAAAAGCATGTATTCTCCAGTCTCCCTTGCTATGTGGCAATTCCTCCCTTTAGGTCCTCTATAAAATGTAATGGAGGATGAATAAATACAAATGAAAAAAATATCTGTAAGGGCACTTCTTTGTTATTCTACCCAGGGAAGGTGGCAAATGTTGAATTTTAGTTAACAGTCTCCCAAATGGGACCTTGGGAAAAAGAAGCGAGGGGAGTTCAAGAAATAGCAAAGTTTGCTTTACCTAAATACAATGTGACCATGTCCTCTTCGCCCCAACCAAAAAGATGGCAAAAGCAAACAAATCGGAACCAGGTAACATTTATGAAAGCCCACTGCGGCTACAACGTATTTATTAGCAAGAGACACACACACTTCTAGACAACAGAGAAGAAATGAAGAAGAGTATCAGTGGAGAAAAGGGTCAGACTCCAAATTAAGAAAATTGTGTCTCCTCCTTCCAATTCTAATCTTGGATCTTACTGAAGACATCAAAGTACTTCTGTTCGTCCCGTTTTCCAAATCTTACAGCTCTATCTGTCATTGGCCGTATCATATATTTTCCCCTCAAATCTTCCAATTCCTGCCTTAGGACTCCTGCAGGTCTAAAAGACTAACTTTGTTACACAACTACACAAAGTGATGATGTTGGAATTTTATATCCTTAAATAACTGATATTGTTTTAGTTCATAAAACTATACATTTCAGTCATAAAATATGGGTCTACATATCAAGTATAAGCCCCATTCTTAAATGTATCACAATATATCTCTCATTTTTATAAATGAAACAACTGCAGCACAGAAAGATCACAGGACTTGTCAAAGGTCACTTTTCTTGTTATCCAAGAAAAAAACCAGAACTCAGGTCACTTGCCTCCTAAAAAAGTACAGTTTTCTAATTTATGAAAGTATCATTTATAGGTGTTAACTCACACACACACACAAATACACACACAGAGACACTATAGAAATTTGTCCAGTGTAACTTATTAGCAATTGTATTCACGGGTATTTTAGTTAGGTATTGTCATAATAGCGTTGTATAAAAAATTATCCTGAATTCAGTAGCTTAATGCCTTTACCTCAGGTTGTGCTGACTGGGCTGGGCAGGGGGTCTGTTTTCATGCTTCTCTCACTGTTCCCAGGATGGCTGGACTGACTGGAGAATGGTCTTCTCATTGTGACGACAGATGCACAGCAGGGGAAGTAGAAACGTGTTATCATGGTTGATCAGTTGTATCAACTTGAGCAAGAGAAGCTCAACTCAACTGGTTCAGCAATTCCACACTCTAGAGTGTTAAACTCACCCGAGAGCGGCTTGTCACCTGGGTGGTGTAAAGGGGAAATGAAGGAGGACAGATCTGCTTCTGTTTCTTCGGAGGAGCTCCAGTGTTCGCTTCACCTTGGACGTCATCTCCTGGCTTCCAGCGTGGACTCTTCAGCCTCCAGCGCAGGCCCATCAGCCTCCTGATCAGGAGTCACACGGGTCACTGCAGAGAGCTCCTGACCTTCCAGTGGATCCGTCAGATCCCCAGTGTGCAGCCAGACCTCCGACTCTGCGGGAGGCCATTGTAACCCAATCTTATAAATTCATATACATATTTGTATATCTTGTATTATACCTGTTTCTCTAGTAAACACTGACTGGTACACATGTGATATCTTTTAATGCATCTCATCAGCCAAAACAAGTTACAAGATCAACTCTAAAATCAGTAGGAGAGGGAAATATACAGCAGCACATCCACCCAATGGGAAGTGGAACTGCAAAGTAATGTGGACCTAACCCTTTTGGGAAATGACAGTGGAAAAGGGTGTCAAGGGAAGAATGGGATGATAATCACTCTTCTATGATGTTTAGAAGAAATTAGAGTTTTTATGAAGGTATATTATTTACAATCCACGCCCGTCGTGGATGAAGTTCATAATGAATAGCTTCACACCTAAATTCCCTTAAGAATTCTTAAACTTCCCTTACATTTTCCAGAGGAGCCAAATGTAATTGAAATCACAAATGCCTTTTAGGAGAAAACTGATACAGAAGGCAAAGAATGTGATTGATGAAATCTGTCAGCAATGGTTTTTAAAGGAACTCATTTAAAGAAGCAGATAAATGTTTATTACTTAAAACATTGTAAAAATGCTGAATGAGTGAATTTGGATGAATACAAATGAGTTTTAAAATGCCAGATAATCAGAACCATAATTAATGTGTTCTTCACTAATCTATACGTGTGTCTGTGCGTATGCACTTTACCAATAATTGTTACTAGATACCACACACAGAAAGTATTCTTTCAGATTTTTTTAATTTAAATTAGTATACATTTAGATATATAATAATTACATTCATCTTGGGAACTTGGTACATATGTATATTGCATTTCAATAATTTTTATTTCCCCTTCACCTGCCCACCCTCCTGTCACCCCTTATCACCAGATCCACTTTCCAGTTCAGGCCAGACTTGGTGGTGCAGACCTCTAACACCAGCACTCTGGGAGGCTGAAGCAGGAGATTTACAATTTTACAATTTATCAAGGCCCTGTCACAAAAACATAAAACATAGTTCAGTGCAAAGGCCCTGGGTTCAGTCCTTAGTACTGAAAAAAAGTCACCTCAGTAGGGAAAAACACAGAGAGTTTTGTTTTGTTTTGTTTTTTGTGTTTTGTCTGTTTGTTTATCAATACTATATAGGTTAAGTCCACAGGGCCATTCAATATGTTGAGACTTTTGATTTCAAATATACTGTTCCATGTATTAACTTGCATAAAACTTCAGAATGTAGAGGTTTTTTAAAAATATCTGATTGTGGCTTGAGGTATAGTCCAGTGGTAGAGCACTTGCCTAACATGTTTAAGGCCCTCGATTCAGTGCCCTGCACAGTGAAAACTTACAATAACATCTGACTTAAACTGACAAGTAGCAAAGAAACTTGTATAAATCACAGCTGAATGATGAACTTTTTCTGCGTAAATGTATTTGCCATCAAACTGTCAAAAATCTGAATTCCACCTTGCTGGGAGAAAAACTTATGAGTCCCCTCGGGAATCAACTAGATCTTGATTTATAACCACTTATTTGAAACATATTAATAACATAAAAAAATCTTCAAATATGTTTTCAAAATCTGAGCAAAAGAAATTTTTCAACTGAATAATAAAATTCAAGCCAGTTATCTTCTTTATTACTAACACATAAGGAAGAGAATGTTAAATTGTTTTTGATAACTTAATTATATCAATTGCTTTTTGTTTATTCATAAAATCACAATCTCATATGTTCATTTTTAGAAACCTAACGATAGAAAATACAGACTTAATCTGCCCCAACTCTCTTTTTGACTACCAACTATGGAATTTATTTTCTTTATATTATTTATGATTTTAATATAATCACTTCTATAATCACTTCATGTCTTTATAGAGTAGATATAATATTGTACATACAATGAGCTTTTATGGCTTCTGAAACTTAATTTTTTTTTCTTAGTGCACCATTCCTGGAGGTACTGCAATACCAGGTCGATGAGTGGAGTGGATGGAGCAAGCGCCTATTCCATCTCCCAGTTCCAAAACTCCATTTAATTTATTGTCCTTAGATAGAGGACGTATCAGATATTAAACTGATAAGAACAGATACCGCACTTGATCTTAGCCAAAAGGCTGAGAAGCAATGAAATTTAAATTTAGGATGCAAATATTTCCCTTTGTTGTAATCAGAGTTTGCAAGGGAAACAATTGATACAGGACACAAAATTTATAGGATTATTTTATAATATTCACCCCAAGAGTCAAATGCAAAAGAGTTCGGGAGATCTGTCCACGCACGAGAGACCCAAAGAATCCAGCTGAGGTTCTGGATCCCACGGCAGTGTCCTGCGTGAGTCCAGCTGAAGACCTACAGCCTATGGCAATGCCCCTACAAGTCCAACCGGAGTCCCAGAGCCCATGCCAATGTCTCATGCAAATCTATATCAAGGATTTGCGCTGGGAAGGCCCAAAGGTCAGTGGTGGAATCTAGAAAGCCTGCCCCAGCGGGATGAAGGACCTGCACCAGCAGGCTGAAGGATCTGCACTGGAGCCAGGAAGCAAAGCTCAAGGTAAGGATCAGAGCGCCCCGCAAAAGAACTGCAGTCATTCTCAGTGACAGCAAGGTCCTGAGCTCCTCTGACAATGAGAACAGCTGAGTTCATATCGGGAAAGCCAGCCTGACAAGCTTCTCCAGGAGAATTAACAGCACACCTCTTCCTCTCCATTTCTCCTTTTTATGTTGTTGGCAACAATCCTCAGGTGGGCCTTCCACACCCAGTACCACACTGGTTCAGTTCAGCTGGGTGTTAGAAGTGGACCATTAGTTAACCCACCACACTCTGTATTAAAAGGTTCATGGTAAGTCATTTTAATAGTACATAATGGTCAATTTGACATATTTACTAAATCCAGTATATTTACTTAAATATTAAGCTTATTTAGACTACTTCCCTTTGAAGTCATATGTTACTAGTTGTATACATATACATATATTGTGGGCATAAGAATTTCAGATTATTTATTTTATTTTATTTTTTTTTTTCGTGGGTGCCAGGGGTCAAACTTAGGACCTCGCACGCCAGCAGGCGCCCATGCCACTGAGCGTTATCACTGGCCCTTTTTTCGTATGTGGGTCCCAGGAGTTGAACTCGGGCCCTCGTGCTTGCCAGGCAGGTGCTTATGCTGCTGAGCCATCTCACCAGCCCTATATTTTTATTTTAAAGAGAAAAAATAGAACAAAATTTCAAAACAACATAATAGGATGGTAACAATGGTTAATATATTGTGTATTGTTATCTTTAAATTAGTTACTCAGAGTACAAGATATCAGCATTCGATTGTCCAACCAATATTAGCACAAAACTTTCTTTTCAATGAAGTAAGAGAAATTCGTATTGTATCTGTCTTAACTACCATATATATATATATATATATATATATATATATATATATATATATATTTTTTTTTTTTTTTTGCTTTTCCCTTCCTTCTTTTCCCCATTCCCCCATCCCAGTTTCTCTTTCCTTTTGAATAGTTTGTTCCCATTTTACAATATCTATTTTACATTTTGGATCGTATTTACTCTTTCAGCTTCTCACACTAAGGAGACAAGACAATGTTTATACATGTGCATCTGGTTTATTTCACTTATGAGTATGGTCTCGAGTTGCATCCATTTACCTATAAAAGTCTCCAGTTTATCCTTCTTTATGGCTGAGTAGTACTCCATTATATAAAAATACCACATCTTTTTTATCCATTCCTCAGTTGATGGGCATTTGGGTTGTTTCCAAGATCTAGCTATTACAAATTGTGCTGCTATAAACATGGGTGCACATATATCGCTGTCAGATTATTTTAATAGGCTTGATCACAGAAGTAAAATCATAGGGCCATATAGTAAAGACATTTTAAAACATTTTGTTCAAATTCCCAAATTACTTTCCAAAAGTGCTTACAATCAATAATTCTACTAATTTTACACTTGAGTGATATTCTCACTTATATCTCACCTGCATTTGTTTGATCCTACTTTAACAGGGATATCGTTAATCTGAAAAATGAATACTGACTTCTTAGTAATGATTTAAATCTAGATTTATTCTACTACTAGTAAGGTTAATTTGTCTTAGTCATAAGTTGTATATGGAGAATATTTAATCTTTGATTGTCTAACTCCCAATTAAGTCCACCCTACAGATGATGAACTTGCTAGCCCTACAATCAAGCAATTCCTTAAAATCAAGCGCACATCATCACTCTCTTTCTCCCTCCCTCCCTCCCTGTCACCCTTCCCCTCACCCTGTCTCTCATTTCTCTACTTCTATAGAGAGTCCTTACTAATATGACAATAAAGTTGAGAGTCATGAACCTTCACTAGTAGAGGGTCATATATTTTTATAAATATGCACAGGATACTCATACATCATCCATTGAGTCTGCTGTCTCCGCTTCATATCAATATATGGGAGTCATGGAGTTTAGTCATTACTAGCTGTACGTGTGTTTTATGTAGGGATAGCTTCCAGGAACACCCCTATCTTGAACGGTACCCAACTCGTCCTGTGTCATGACGTGAAGGAGGTCACACTACAATATCGAATTACTCTACAGTACCCAGTACTGAGACCATGAAGGAGTAGGTGAAGTGTTCAGTCAGAAAATAACATAAAATGTTGTTCCAATCATCAGACGTCTAAAACTGTGCATGAAGTACTTGCTTCTTATTGACTCTTAGTCAAAATGGAATTTCTCAAGTATTTCTTACTGACTCTTGGTCGAAATGGAATTTATCTGCATTTAGGAATAGCACAAAAATTCAAAGTATAATATTACCAGTGAAGCATACATTTTTCTCTTTTGATATAAATTATGCAAATATAAAATATATTAAATGTCATTTGATTATAAAGCACAAAACTATAGCACTATTAAAAACAAGTCAGGGGCCGGTGAGATAGGTCAGTGGTGTAAGCACCTGCCTGGCAAGCGTGAGGTCCTGAGTTCGACTGCCAGTACCTACATAAAATAAATAAATAAATAAATAAATTTTAAAAAGTCGGTATGGAAAGTTGTATTTTATGCATCTAGTTGTAAACAATAAATACAAATCTGGAACAATCATAAGATATGAAAGACTAAAATATCTTTTTTGTCTTAAATTGTAATTATATTCAATAATATGATTGTGGAGAGATAAAGAACTGAACAAAGAGAATAAATCAAGTGCTAGGCCTTGAGTTTGATTGCCGGTATCAAAAAAAAAAAAAAAAAAAGGAGAGAGAGAGAATAAATCTCAAAAAGTAGGAAAATGGATTCATATAAGTTTAATGATTTTGATAAGGATTTAATAGTTTTCTAGATTTAATGATGTTTATATTGGTTAGATTTTAAAAATATGTATTTTGTGTTGATTTCTTTTTCATCCTAAACAAATATATATCTTCACATTAGATTTTGTATTTATAATTTCATTTATTTTTTTTTTTAACAGCCACTGAAACCATGCAACCTTCAGGCCTTGCCGCCCTGGATCTACCTTTGCTCAGAAGCCTCATTATCGTGGCCTGTGAAACCACAATTTCCTGAAGTGCCCTCTCTTCTGTGGTCTGCGGGGAACTCACAACCCCGGGCAGACGACCTCAGGCTCTATAGAATCCTTGGGGACTTTTTGGCTGAATATCCAAACAGCTGCTCTAAGCAGAGGCTACTTAAACTCTTAGATGAATAACAGACAGTGACGCCCTCTGCAGCCTCATCTACAACCGTGGGCTTCGGTGGAGAAGCAAATGCTGGAGAACGAGCTGGTCAGTCTGTACCTGTCAGTAACTCCTCAGCAAGTAGGAGGTTTCCACTCCTGTACTAATACTCCTGGCCTGACAATGGCACCGATGCACTGGTCTCCTGGGGTGGAGGCAGATAGCTCTAGTAAAGCTTCTGGGCCACAACTGTCCCCAGGTAATGCAAGGAAAAGCAGCTTTAAAAATCTTTTCTCTCTTCAGACTTTACTATGTATCAGAATCACTAAGACGAGTTGTTTCCGTGGGTCGCTGGGCCCTACTCTGAGTTTCTCATTCAGTAATTCTGGGACGAGCCTATAGTTCGGTTTCATATCCCAGAACCACTGTACAACCCATTTTTCCGCACTGCTAAACAGCTATCCTGCGCAGCCAGCTTCTTCGTCTCGCTGGGAGGGCTCTGCTTTGTTATTTCCACGAATACGTAGTTCCCTTTTGCTTCTACAGTTTCTCTAGAGTTAATTTTGGGGCCTGGATTCTGAAATTTCTATTATTTCGCCATCATGGCAAAAACAGAATCCATACCTCCTTAAATTTCCTCCTGTCTCTTTTGTTTAATATTCACTTAAAATCTTGGTAATGAGTCGTCCTACTTTTGCCAAATGAAAATGGAATATAGAAAATATCTTGTTATTCTTGTTTAAGTAACAACATAAATTATAACTCTACCATAAAGTTGTCACCTCAAATCACATCCAACTGTTAGAATAAGTTATCTCTGGAAAACCCATTAAAATAAAAGGCCAGGGCTGGTGAGATGGCTCAGTGGCTAAGCGTCTGCCTGGCAAGGGCGAGGGCCCGAGTTCGACTCCTGGAACCCACATACGAAAAAAGGGCCGGTGATATCGCTCAGCGGCACTGGCGCCTGCTGGCACGCGAGGTCCTGAGGTCGACCCCTGGTACCCACAAAAAAAATAAAAATAAAATCAAAGGCCAACTTGATAAAGAAGGAAGTGGGAAAAAGATTGTGAAAATAAAGTAAAGCAGCATAAAAAGTTTCTAAAATCAGGGATTGTGAGTTCAAAGCTACAGTTATATGAATCCCAGACCAAGGATTATCAAATTGGTCAATGTTTCCTTCATGTTGGAAATAAAATTCTTCAGAATCTAGATTTTGCAGCAGTATTATAAATATATATGTAGGGTTTTAAATCTATTTCCATTTGTACAAATAAAACACAATTCATAATAAAATACTTTTTTGACCAATGACTCATTTTATAGGGAAAGCTAAATATTTCCAGTGAAGGAAAACAAATGGGAATAACAAAAGAAAGAAAATGTATATTTAGCAAATCTTACAGTGAGATTGGGATTTTGTTATAGGAAAAAATATCTATACTGAATATATGTTTATATATTTATAAATATATATATTTTATATGTATAATATATATATTTTTTTCTTATCTGTGTCTCCATTTGTACTCTTTGATTTCAGGTGTAGTCCTATGATTGCCCTAAGCACATCTGCAATAGGATAAGATGAAATTGTAGATTTGTACCTAATTAAAAAAAAAACTAAAGAAATGGTTTTCAACTACTAGAAGAAATATTCTTATTCAGTATAAATATATCGCTCACACAGTTATTCTCCTGCAACCCTCTCTCTTCCTATTCCACTCCAACATACTGAGGAACAGAGTATACTTTGAAAAGCCCAGTACAAAAGAGTTGAAATCAACAGAAAACTTTTTCTCTCCAAATTAGGAAGAGCTGAGCATAATTTCACGGATTTTGGGAGATAGCTGTCAAGAGAGACACAACACAAAGCTCAGTGCCTGTGCCTCATGGCCTCCAAAAGACGCTGAAGGTCCCTTGTACATAGCCCTGTTCTCCCTGAAAAATGAAAGATGAGCGCCAAATTACAGTAATTTAGACTACTTAACAATTTCCTAATGGCAGAAAATAATTCACAGGCATCTGTGGAGTGCAGTGAGGTTAATGATTCAATTGCATTTTGATTATCAAGGAATCTTAATCTGATGCAATCTCCAAAAACTAAATGAGTCCATGTGCACTGCTTGTGCAGTATTGTTAGTGCCCGTAATTCCAAAGAAGCACAGTTCAAGATAGTCTTTTGTTTACCATGTAAATTATTTTACTTCAGTGGTTAAGGAAAAATGAGTAGAGATGCTAAGTTGCAAATTCCTTGATGCAAATTTAGTACGAGTTTAATTTGCCTCCTGGGGTCTGGACTGTGGTGAAAGTTTTCTCCATCCATACCGGAAGTGTGTGTGAAGACGCTTCATTAACCAGAAAGTGCCCTTACCTATCCCAAACTCCTAACGGGGTCCCAAGTCCACAGTGAGCAGGTCTTCTGACAGCGTCAGGTTTTACGAAGCATATGGATTCCTAATCTTCAGGAACAATAGAAAAATGACAACTTTGGAGGTTCAGCAAGGTTTGGAGAGCAAGAGAGTGTCAGAGAAAATTATCACTCTATGTCATTTGCTTCACAACTTTCTGTGCTTGCCTTCAAATGGCAGGGCTCTGTGTACAGGAAGGGAAGGGCTCTCCATAGACTCACTTCAGAGCTTTCTCTGAATGTGACTGCTCCAGCGCCATATGCTGTCACGAAGAGACTGAACACAATTAACCTTAACCTGTATTGTTGCTGAAGACAATGGAACAAATTCCTCTCCAACACAAACAACAAACAGTGCAGTGCCCTCATTTACTGTGCTACTGATCTCTAAAGTATGAATTAGATGTTTATGAGCAATTTTGCAGCACAAATAACACTGAGAAAGCAACTACAGATGGATTTTTTACCAGACATGAAATCTGTGAATGATGACATTAAAGCCGACCTACTTCTTCCTCCTGGACAGCAGAGAGGGAAGAAAGTCACTGGACGAAAATACAAGCTCAGAGAAACAGTGACTGCCGTGCTATTCCCTCTGAGCTATACGCTTACGTGTTAGGGGAGGATTTCTGTATAAGTACCGCGCGCTAACCGATTGCGCCACTGGAGCTCCTGGGGGGGAGGATTTCTGAATACACAGTTCCTTTACTCGGAATTCTTAGCACTGAACTTTCTAGTGTTGTGAGAAACCAGTAGAAAGACAATTTATGGAAGGGACCGAGTGGCGATTTTGCCATCAGAGCAATTGTGGTTACAATTCCACCAAGAACAAATGACATCCCTGGGTTAGTTTCCTCCAATCTCCGAAAAGTGGGGTCCTTGTCTATGAAATGAAGAGTGACAAAATTTTGCCTAAGATCCATTTGAATTTGAATGACATCTAAGCCCTCTTCCTTGTAAAGGGTTAAAATAAGGATCACTTAAATCACAATGATGTTTTATTTTTTACTTTTGTTTCCAAAAGATGTAGTTGAGGCATGATTTTGGTGACTAGATCAGATCTCAGAGTCAGGTGTACCTGTGTTTGAATACTGGCACCTCTGCCTAGCAGCAACATGATCCAAGGAAACTTGTCTAACAAGTCTAGGTCTCAGTTTCCTCAACTGAAAAATAAAGAGGAGAATAATTAATACTTACAGTTGTTATCTGGATTAAATAAGTGTTAATCCACATAATGACCTTCAAAGTATCATGAGCCTGTGAACACTCACATGGAAGATTATACAAAATCATTTTTTGTTTTTATCAAATTTGTCTTTCAGAAATACATTTGCTCACTGGGGCACCAAAGACATTGGCCTAGTCATTTTCAGCATCAGCTCTCATCCTCATTTCATCCTTTTAAATACTTTCAGAAGACTGTAAAACTACCCATTTTAATTTATGTGGTTATTAGGAATAACAATCAACTCAATTCCATTAACATTTTTATCCTTCGAATTATCTTTGTTTCTACTGGCTCCACCCATTTTGCTTTATCTGGAATCCTCCATTTTAAAAATAACTACTGTTCAGCAAGCTTTCAGTCATTATTTTTTCCCAAGATTCCAAGATTCTTCATATGCTGCCTAGTTTTAAAATATTAAGAAGAGGAAAAACATTTCTATAAAAATAGCTTTTTCACCGAGAGGAGTAGAAAAAATATGTTGAAGAATGGGGGAGGGAAAGAATGAATTATCTGTGAGCAAGAAGCCTGTCTAGTATGCCTGTGAGTGACAGAGAGAAAATTGGGAAGAAAACTACAGGGAGAAAGACGGAAACAGATTGAGAGACTAACTTAAAGCAGAATGAGCTAGATAAGTAGGAGACTTGAAAAAATGAGAGAGTAGAAACCAAGAGAATAAAGTCTGATGAAGAATAAAAAGAAATTAAAATGTGTAGCAATTCATGTCCATGACAAACTCAACCCATATTTGTATATTAATGCAAAATCTCAAAAACACCAAGTAAGGATATGATGAAAGAGTCTCATAATCCCAAAAACCAAAAATGGAGATTCTTTTCCTTAACCTTTATTTTATTTATTAAGTTTTTGAAAAATTAAATTGATTCTTAATTTTATAAGCTTCTTTGCCCTCCTGTAATATTTTTCATTATTTTTATAATTATCCTTAAGGCTAAATAATTAATTGAAATAAAATTTATGTCCTCTCCTTAGGTACTTTTTCCTCTTCCATTCCAAGAAGGTAGTTCAACCACCATTCAAGTCATCTATAGAAATCTAAAATAGTGCACTAAAAAAATATGCTTGGGTTTCTGGGTCTATTATTATGAAATCCTACACACACACACACACACACACACACATACACACACACAGTTGCCCCCAGATCACTACATTTATTTCACCATTCTAAACTTCTGTTGCTATAAATGGAAAACAAACAAAAATTCTACAAAATAAATATGACTCCATATAAACTCTTCCCTAGCTATCAAGAAGCTAAGCAATAATCAAGAGCCAAAAAAAAAAACCATGAGGTGAAGGAGGGAATTCTCAGACGTGAGTACTAACCAGCTGGCTTTCACCTGGAAACATCTGCTGACTGCTCCTGACCTCGAGCTTCTTTTTGATGCTGTGGTTTGAACGTGGACCAAAGACTGAGCCCAGTTCCCACAAGGTGGGGATTTGAAGAGGAGGCAGCTCCTGAAGCTGGAACTCCAGACAGCTGCACCTCAGTACAAGGGTGAGCTGTACACTAAAATCACATCACAGAGGAATTCTTCCTGTCCTGATGGACTAGAGAACAAAAAGAAATCCCTCTTGATAATGAAAACAAAATAATTGTCCCTCAGAAAATTTTATAACTCAAGTGTTAACGGGGATGTCAGTAATGAACCATTATTAACTGAGTTTTGAATATCCAGTACTTGACAAAATAAAGAGACATATGTCAAGATTGTAGAAAAGGTGGGAATATTGAAAGAAAATGTGTTTCTTTTACTAAAATCAGGAAAAATTAAATTCAACAGCAGGATAGTGACTGCTTATACTTGGATGTGGATAAAGCTAGAGGACACATCCTGGAAATGCGCATTTTCAGAGGAACTGAATATAATTTACGGAATAGGCTCACAACACTGCAGATTGCAGGTTTTTTCCTAAAGACCCCAGGGAAGTAGGGCTCATTGAAGGAGCATCCCATTCAATCCAGAGAGGGAAAAAAATCATCCTTTCATAATTTTGGGATGTAAGGCACTTAAGAGTCCTCCTTCTCTTCTACCAACATCCCTAACTCTGATTTAAAGAGCATCTTCAGAATATTTGTCCTGAAACTGGCACTGAGATAAGCAAAGGCAACATAGAAATTAATGAATTACATTCAGAGCCCAGGAGGATTCAGTCTGGGAGGAAGAACCACATAGACTGATGCGTCAGTACATAACAGGAAGAGTGATGGGCAACAGAAGTTTGGAACGGTGAAGTGTGGTGGGAGAGAAGCAGGCACTGCAATTAGCTTTGGTGGGGAAAGACAGCTGTTTGTCAGCTGGAACAGACATAGGAGGGCTTGGGAAAAGGAGTAAAAGGGTTTGTTTGGTAAGAATAAGAGAAATGGCATGGAAAAAGTCTCAAGAACATGAAGGGGCTTTGTGTGTTCATGGGAAGATTAAGTGTTACAAGGTAGCTGGGTACGGTGGTTCATGCCACGATCTCATCACTCTGGGAAGCTGACATAGGAGAATCCCAAGTCTGAGCCCTGCCTGGGCAAATTGGTGGCTTATTGAGTTCCTCTCCCAAAATAAAAAATGACAAAGGGAAAGGATGTAGCGCAGTGTGAAGGCTCTGGTTTCAATCCCTAGTTTTGGAAAAAACAAAGTGCTACAAGGTAAATAAATGACCAGCTAAATAACAGCAAGAACAAAGCCTGTTTTACAAATAAGAAACCTCTGGGTCACAAATATTGGACTCCTCTGGTCAAGTTCTCCTTCACAGTCAAGGGTGAGATTCATCACAGTTGGTTCACATACCAGTAAATACCTGAGGATTTCTGCCTAGAAAAACTATATTACAGGGTGGGACTTGGGATTGCAAAGTAGGGGTGCTGAGAAATTCACTTGCTGATTGATCACACGAACATAGGTAAAGATGGCGCAGTGTCGTTCTTATTATGGAAGGGTATTTCCATAAAAAATGATTTACATCCTAAGAATCTGATAGAGGCCACAAAAGAGAACTTATGGCATTTGCTTTTAGTTTGCTTACAATCTAGTTGAGAAACTAAGACACATTCATTTATTAATTCATTCATTCAACCAATACTTTTAGTTACTTCCTGTTATGTGCATTATCAGTCTGGGTGCTGAAGACACAGCAGTGAAGAGAACAAGGCTGATGTTCCTAAGGCATTTACATTCTAGTGGAATCACCAAAAATTGAAAATAAACTTGATGTAATCAGTTGCAGCAATGAAATAGGTATCAGTTAAGTGCATTCCAAACATAATATGCATCCAATAACCTGGGGTTTTGTTTTGTTTTGCTTCAATATTTTTTAAATACAGATCCCTAAGCTCCAACCATTAAGTATATGTGGCTTTTAAGAAGTCCCAGAATTCCCCCAGCAGAACCTGGATACACAATCAGATTTAAGAAACAATAGCATAGATAAGTACATTTCAAACCTGCTATGGTGAAGGTCCAAGGTTTTGTTGATTTTTTTTCCTTTTTAAAAATTTCTAATCTATGGTAGACTGATACTTTTATAAAATAGAATAAAAGTAATCATAAAAATGAAATCTCAAAATACTACAAAAGTAGATCATTGTTTACCTCAATTCCTGTAGTTCTCTTGCAGTGGTAGACAAGTTATCCATTTGCATAGCAGCACCAGATTACTTTGAGTAGCACTGGTTCAAATTCTAAATGGTTTTTGCAGCTCACAAAGGGCCTCCAATGATGTTTTGTGACTCTGAAGGGTAGCACAAAAGAGGGCGAAGGGGGAGACAGTTCTGTAGGAAAAACAGCATTCAAAGGGACACTGAGAAAACCTTAGTACTCACAACAGCTGCCATTAAATGTGCAATAAATGCTTGTGTCTGGTATTATCATAGAAACTGCCTTAAATAAGTAAATCTTTGCTATGGTGAGTCTAGCAAATTAAACCAAACAACTCATGTTTATATAAGGTAATCTAGGTATGTGCACAAAAGCTCACAAATATGTACATATAGGTATGCATATCTGTCATATGTATATTCAGAGAACATACATATTTTCTAAATGTCTGTGTATGTGTACACATTTGTTTGTGCACTTATATATCTTTTCCAATGCATTACATGTGGGACCAATTATTACTGATTTTATAGAATCACACCCATATTTTAATCCTCTGCTATGGTATTCTGTAGAGACAGTAAAGATATTTTATTTTAACTTACTGATCATCTTTTGTCTAAGAGCTGTTCATTTCAAAAATGCATTCGTAAATCATTTGTAGTATAAACATCTCAATGACACATGTAATAAAACAACATATAAATGTTATATTTCATTAGTTATTCAGAAAGCATTTTTGAATCTCCATTTGGATTATAAGAACTTAAAGGGCAATTTAATTGCAGAAGAATAGTAAGAAGAATATAGTAAGTCATTGGGAAGTGGGAGGAGGAGGAGCACATGGTTCTCTCTCCTCTTCTTCTGGTCACAAACTCTCTTCATTTGTCCTAATAGACAACTGAGCCAATATGTGAATGCAGCTGTGTTCTTCTTCCTATAGGTCACCTGAAAACATCTGCCAAGGAGTACCCCAAGAAGTAAGTTTAATGTTTCCACCAGTTAAATTCAAACCCATAGAGAATACTCCAAGTGAGGACATTTTTAAATACACCTCCTGCGAATCTTTAGATTTCTATTTACTCAATTCTGTGTCTGAAAGGCAAAATTTTTTCTGGCAATAGAAAAAGATTGTATTCGAATTTTCTGATACTAGAATATAGACTAAAACTTACAGATTTTCCCTCTTGGCTTTAGGAAGATGTTCATTTTAGAATTTTCCAATGTCTTATCTGTAAATAATTTACAACTCAGTACTCAAACAGGGTTTACGTTCTTAGAATAACATATCAGAATACAGTAGTAATCTGTTTCGGTGATATTCTAAAAAAGCTATGGTGGGGTATTTGTGACCCTAGGCAAGAAGTTGGAGGTATAAATTTCTCATAGAAATGAAGTGGTTTGGAAAAGTAAAGAACATGCTGACACATTGGTAAAACATAAGTTAGCAATGGTAAAGCATTGTTTGTATAACAGTAACAGAATTTTGAGACAAAAGCATGACAGACAGATTCAGGCAATATGCAAAATCAAGGAAAATCTATATTCTTTACCACCTGCCTATTTCCTTCTCTGTAAGAAAAATAGTGGAAAAATAATTTTTATCTAAATGATTATTTTAAAACCTAGTGTTAGGGCCGGTGAGATGGCTCAGCGGCTTAAGCGCCTGCCCGGCAAGCGCGAGGGCCCGAGTTCGACTCCCGGAACCCACATACAAAAAAGGGGCCGGTGATATCACTCAGTGGCACGGGCACCTGCTGGCGCATGAGGTCCTGAGGTCGACCCCCCGGTACCCACAAAAAAATAAATAAATAAAAAAAAATAAAAAATAAAACCTAGTGTTACTTTAAACAAGTTTCCAACTGAAGTAAACAGTCTTACCTGCCTTACGAATCAGTAATTTTTCATAAGCATTTTTTAAATGCAGTAATCAAACAACTTGAATATGTGCGCAGAAGTTAAGTAGCTTCTTGCCTTAACATAACATAACTCCTATATTCACTACTTTAAGAAGGCTGAATTTTCATTTGTTCTTTTAGCACTGGAAGTGTCTCGTGGGTGGAGATTCCTTTCTGAAAGCAATAAAAATTAATTCACTTCATAATGGAAGAACAGGTTGTGAGTTATAATACCAGAGCCATCCTCAATATGCCTTTCCATTAAAGCAAAACAGAAGAGTTAAGAAACTCCCATTAAGTCATTAAAGGAATATTTGCAAAGTTACCAGTTTGAAGGACTGATGTTTTTATTGTGTCATCCAACATCCCTTAAGCAGTAATTCCATTCTCCTATGTTGGGGGCCAACATCACAGTTAGGCCTCGGGTGCGGCCTGTATTTCTGACTCAAAGCCTGCGCTAAATTACCCCTCCCATCGACCTGGGCAAGATGGCACCTGGTTCCTGCTTCCTGGTTGCGGTCATTGCTGCTCGCGCCCTGTAAATGTGTGAGTCTGCCTAGAGACTGATGAGTATAGCCTATGAGCTTTCATTTCCTGCTGTATTGCTATTGGTGCCCCTATCCTTATAAAAACATGCAAAGCTGCCCTTTAGGAGCAGAGCATGGATGGAGCCGCCACAGGGCGGACGCTTGTAGAGGCTCTGGAGCTGTGAACGATTAAAGCAAGCTTTCACCGACCCGTGTTGTGTGATTCTTCTCGCTGGATGAGCAGAAGCGCGTGACATTTGGTGGTCCGTATGGGGAACTGATCACCCTTCGTGCGGGGTCTGGTGGAGCTGCATCGAGTCACAGGACGGTACGTACCTTCAGGTAAGCGGGAGGCTTAACCTGGCCCTGGGTGGACGCACTTTCAGGGAAATTCCGCTCTCAATTGCTGAGGCGGAGGTTGCCCATATATCGGGCGTGCTCACGGCGGGGACGGTGTCGCTGGAGCAGTTTTGTTTTCACAATGGGGAACTCCGACAGTGCCCCGATGCACAAGCCGATGCGAGACTTATTGAAAGCACGAGGCATTAAGGTGAGTTCTAAAACTGTTCAAAATTTTTTTAAAAATATACATGACATGATATCAGCTTTGCTGAGGAAGAGGGAGTCATTGACCCCTCCGTGCGCCCCCTCTGGGAGATGGTTAGACAAGGCTTTTGAGAGGGCTCGCTGGGAGAGCTCGAGGGCTAATTCTAGGGCGGGGTCGTATTCTTCCTCTTCAGATTCAGAGGCGGAAGGGACAGAAGGGTTAGAGCAGGGGCCTCAGGCTGCTGTCAATAAAGACTCGGCGCCAACGAAGAGCCTCCCCTCCCCGAGACGTGGCGCTACGGCTGCTACGTGGCAGACTTCCAATCCTTTCCGGGATTTGTGTGGTGACTTTAAAGAGCTAAATATAGGCCGGCCCCCGTCAGGGGGGGGCGGCGGGGGGGGCAGACCTATGCCCAGTGCCCCGCCCTGGGAGCCGCCTCCCCCGTTCCAAGATGGCCCTTTGCCCTCCGCTTGCCGAACCTTCCACGGCCCCACGTGGGAGGTCATAAAGAAAACAGGGACCAGAGATGTCCCCGGCATTGACTGGGGCCCATACGGGATCTATCCGGTCCTCGCCGGCCAGGGAGGGCAACCATACCATCAACCCCTTGACCTTAAGCTTATTAAGCAACTAAAGGAAGCAGTCTCTTCCTATGGCCCTAATGCCCCTTTCACACTCGCTGTATTGGAGACTATAGCGACTGCTCCTATAACCCTTGGGGACTGGACACAGCTTGCAAGGGCGTGTCTTTCCCCTGGGCAGTTTATTGATTGGAAAGCATGGAATACCGACCTTTGCATGGACCGAGCTGATCGCAACAACAGGGAAGGTAATAGGCGGTGGAATGATCAATCACTGCCTTGCGGCTTGGGCTGCATGGGGAAAGCCTAAAATACTAAAAACAGATAATGGGCCCACGTATACAGGTGCGGCCTTCAAAAGCTTCTGTGCAACCATGGAAATAGTCCTTAAACATGGCATTCCATACAACCCAATGGGCCAGGCTGTTATTAAAAAAACACACCAAACACTTAAAGATACTCTAAATAAACAAAAGGAGGGGATAGGCCGTGGCCTCTCATCAAAAAGGAAGCTCTCCCTTGCTCTATTTACCATCAATTTTTTGAGCTTAAATTCGGACAACCGCTCCCCTGCGATGGAACATTGCAATCCTTCCCCCCAAAATAAGGGTATGGTCACTTGGAAGGATGTCATCACGGGGCAGTGGATGGGCCCGGACCCGGTGGTCAGCTGGGTCCGAGGTGCGGTTTGTGTCTTCCCACAGGATCCTGGACGGGAGCCGGTGTGGGTCCCCAAAAGACTGACGAGGACCGCAAATATACCAAAAACCCACCAAGACCAGACCACCAAGGAAGATGGGTATTCCACCGCCGCCGATGGTGATTGTCTGGCTCCTGCTCGGCACCTCGTCATCTCTGACCCTCCAGAGTCGGAGTGAGGGCACAGATGAGTACCTGTGGGCTTTGTGGCACCATCCACCCAGTTTAGCCCCTTTCCATTGCCTTTAATACCAGCTTCCCAGTTACTCCAGATACCTTAGTGTTTTCTTATGCTAACGTTACTGCACAGTGTCAGCCTAACAACTCTTCTCTGCCTTTCTTAGAATTTGTTAATCAAACCTGACACTCGTGCTATGGCACCACTAGGATAAACTCTCCTTCGGGGTGGGGGGTATGGACAACTGGGCCCGTAAGGCCACCCAATGTCACCAAGATAAAAAACTGCAGTTCATCGGGGGACGTATGGGGGCATTTTATGGTATGTAGAGAGATCCAGCTCCATTACCTTAATTGGGGGGTCCAGGTTTTCAGCCAATATCAAGCTTGCAACCCCCTAGGAGGATGTGTAGACCTCCGACCCTTTAAGACTAATAGGTCACGGACCTTGTCCAAGATGTCTGACTGGCTCAAAAATACATACTTGCCCTCATTCAAAAATCTCTCAGAGCAGGTCTCTATTGGCTTAGATAATGTAAAAAAGATACAACTACAGCCTGTTACTTTTGACCTGTCCAGTTTGGGAACTGTCATCACAAAATTGTGGGAAAAGGTCACCTCCTGGTTTAGCTGGCCCAGTCTGGCAACTTGGGTTGCAATCGGAGTCGGTATTCTTGTTGTCTTGGTTGTTATCAAGTGCCTGCTGGATAGATTAATGCAGACTCAACAACAGGTGCGCTTGACAGCAATGGCTGCCATGCAGTTGGTGGATGGAGGCCCTACAGCCAGGCCAGCGGCTGCCTACCTGCTCAGGGTCGCAGAACATCGCTTTTAGCTGGGTGGGTGAGCCAAAGACGGGTAAGAGCAAGGATCCCCAGCCTTGACTCAACCTAAGACAGGCCCCATCCCATTGCGTGGCGACCGCCGTCGACTGTGTGACTAGGAAAGTCACGAGGTGCTCCGCAGGGGGGTTCATGGCGGAACACCTAATGCATGCCTGCATGCATCTAGGTTCCATCCAGTTACTTCCTAGCCATAAAAAAGGATGAGGCCCAGGATGGTCGATGCTGGACTGCAGCCGGCGCAAACGACCACCGGGCTAATAGTGGGGTGCAGGCCAATACATTCACTCGAGACGGGCTACGTCTGCCTTATTATGTGATTTTTAAGGGGGAAATGTTGGGGGCCAACATCACAGTTAGGCCTCGGGCGCGGCCTGTATTTCTGACTCAAAGCCTGCGCTAAATTACCCCTCCCATCGACCTGGGCAAGATGGCGCCTGGTTCCTGCTTCCTGGTTGCGGTCATTGCTGCTCGCGCCCTGTAAATGTGTGAGTCTGCCTAGAGACTGATGAGTATAGCCTATGAGCTTTCATTTCCTGCTGTATTGCTATTGGCGCCCCTATCCTTATAAAAACATGCAAAGCTGCCCTTTAGGAGCAGAGCATGGACGGAGCCGCCACAGGGCGGACGCTTGTAGAGGCTCTGGAGCTGTGAACGATTAAAGCAAGCTTTCACCGACCCGTGTTGTGTGATTCTTCTTGCTGGACGAGCAGAACCGCGCGACACTCCTATATCTTCGCTAAAAAACCATTAAAAATTCATGCTAGAATGGTATTCAACCAGAAAGTATAGCCATTCAGTAACACCCAAAACCAGTTGAATGCAAAAAGGATTTAAATGCAAATCTTTTAAAAACACTGAACAAAATATTTTAGAATTTATTCTATAGAAAACCAGGAAGGCAAAATTTCCCCAAATACCTGCATATATCATGTCACAAATCATTGGTTTTATTAGAGATAAAAAGTGTCAATAGAAAGATCAGTCAAATGCAATATAAATTACAAATTAGTTTTACCTGGATCCGAACAGAATCTTAGATGTGAAACTTACTGACATCGAATCCTAGTGAAACAGCCAGAGGAACTAATGGCCAAAATTCCAAGTCTCCACCATAAAATTGGGCTGTGATCAACAATATGGTTAGAAGGGGTCTTTGAAGCTGAGCTTGCAAAGTATTCTGCATAAGGCCAAGAATTTGTGATTTATCCACATCAAAGACGAGCAAATGAATGGTGGAGGAATGAGAGGGGATGAGAAAGGTGTTAAATATACTGATGCTGATTCCGAGATTCAGAAGAATGCGGATGATTAAGATGAAGACTGAAAACGAAGAAAGGGAAGCAATGGTGGTCTCTCTACATTTCTTTTCGATCCACACAAATCATGTGGAGATAATCTTTTCACCTTGAATCGTACAGGGAAAACTGGTCTAGCTAACAGGGGTCCTTAAAAAATTAAATTACTTATGAAATCCCTTAACAATTACTATTTTTCACCTACAGAGAGGAAATCCTCAGGGCCCAATCTGATGAACTGTCCAGGATTTGAATTCTGTTTCTCTACTTATAAATTACTAACTTGAGCAAATGACTTAGCCCCTTTCAGATTGTTTTTCTTCTTTAAATTAGATGTTAATAATCAGACCCTAGAGTGGTGCCTGGTACCTAATAAGCACTTATTAATGGGTGATGGGATGGATGCTTATACTACATGGGTTATCCAAGGCAAAAATAAGAAAGAGTGTATAAAATGTCTGATATCTAGTAGGTATACAACAAAATACTTTTACTTTTATATACCTCCTATCATCACCACAACCTCCCTCCTACTCCTTAAAACATTAAATAAAAGATGTCAATTGTTTAGTGCAAATCTTATTTATCTATTTGTTTGTTTACTTTGACAGAACTAGGGAGTGAACCCAAGGCTTTCACACAGAGCTACATCCTGAGCCTTTTCAGTTTTTATTTTTGAGACAGGGTCTCACTACATTGCCCAAAATGGGCTCAAATTTGCCCTCTTCCTGCTTCGGCTTCCTAGAGTGTCAGGATAAATCTCTTTTTATAATGCAGAAAAGAGGCAACTAAGGGAAATTTGAAAAGAATATAGGGATAGGAAATCAGAAGTTTCCTTCCCCCTTTTCCCTACGTATCTCTCCCATAGAAGAAAATGGGCACATCCATTAGTGTAGTAGCCATCGGAGGCTTCTTTACAGACCCTCTGTCCCAGGAACTGGAGATCTCTCAGCTGACATTGACCAGAGGTTTGGATACAAGTTCCAGCCACAGCCAGGTACACGCAGGCATGTGCAGTGACCAGTGATGAAGCTACAACCTTGCTGGTAGGCCTGGAGATAGGGGTGGAGTGGTCAACTCCTGGCTGTCGCCTTCCTTTTTCTACCCTGATACATTCATAGATAGCTCATGTCTCAAAAGAATGCTTAAAATCACAGTGTCTATTAGGAATGAACAGTCATACCCCAGCGTGATTCCCAAGGCTTGCTGAAAGAGATGGTAGGGTTAGGGACAGGGATAGGGATAGGGATAGTGATAGAGATAGGGATAGGGATAAGAATAAGGATAGGGATAGGGAAAGGGATAGGGAGCCAAAAGAGAGAGAGACACAGAGACAGAGAAAGGCAGAGGGAGACACAGAGAGAGAGTTTGCTGAAGGCTTGGAAAGCCTTGCTTAGACATATATCACCAAAGAGCATTTTTATGTTATCATCAGGCTTGTCCTTTTTGCTGCAGATGAATTTAGAAAACCAGGAATAAAGACTATTCTAACACATTGGTAACTTACATTCTTCTTGACAACGGGAAGGATAAGCTCAGGTCATAGGAATCATAATACATTTATCAGAGACACTGTCACCTAAGGATGATAAAGACCAAAGATTGATGAAAAGCATGCTTTTTTCTTTTCATGGAAATTCATAACAAAACACGGTCTAACAGATCTGTCTGTCCTTATTATTGCCTCCTCTAAAAGCTAGGCTTCCATGTAAGTCCTCCACTTGGATCAGAACTAAAAAAAAAAAGGTCAGATTCTTTGTGTCTTTGTAACAGCCATGAGCAGCATTTGCGATCACCTTGGTCACAAGCGTATTCTAAGTGAACATCAAAACAATACAAATAGGAGAAAATGCTTCTTTACTGGAATAGAGAAAGAATAAGGCCTGTGGAGAGAAAGATAGCCCTCCTGATCTTTGAGGCAACTCTTCAGGCACCAGTTAACAGCATGAGGATGTAGAAAATGGAAAATAAATTGTAACTTCTTAAATTCCAGTCCTCTTCTTCCGCAATCTCTGCAAGTGGTTCACAATGCTTAAACACACAGTAAAACCTTGACATGGGAGGAAAGATACTCATTCCCTTGGGAGCTCTTAAATTTAAGCCTGCTGGAAACTGAGATGTGAGATCTAGAGAGTGGTCCTTGTGTTTGTCTCTCTAACCAGAACTTTAGCCCCCCAAAATCTTTCACACCAGACAGCCTTCAGTTTTAATACAAAATCATCCTCTTACTAGTTATGCAGCCTTATGACATCTACTTATTTCTGGCCCTTCTGTAAAAGAAACAATAGTGGTATGCAGGGTGAAATTCAATATCATCTATCTAGGGCTACAGAGAAAATACTTTTGCTTTTTCAATTATAGCTTTCTGGGCAACATTTACTCAGACTTGGGTCTCAGCTAAAAACAACACTTGGAAATTAATTTGTGACTGATTTAGATAGTGAGACACAAAGAAACATCCCTGGGTTGGAGAGTTGGACACCCGCATCTTATCTTTCCCCTGATGAGGTTTACTTATATCAAAAGGCTTAGAGTGAGAACTCAGGATCTTCCCCATTATTTTTCCAAGGAGACTTTCATAAGAGGAGGTGGAAGGCCGGGGATATAGCTCAGGGGCACAAGCGCCTGCCTGGCAAGTGCAAGGTCCTGAGTTCAATTCCCAGTACCAAAAAAAAAAAAAAGAGGTGGATATATATGTAAGACCCCACATTCCTCTTTTCAGGGTTCCTCACCTGAAATACCGACTCCAGTGCGCAGATCTAATCTTTCTGGCTCTCTTAAATTGCCATATGTAAATACTAACATGCTCTGCCTCACAAACTGCATGTGTATACTCAGAATAATATGAATAATATGCATATTTTTAAAACTTCATAAACTATAATTTCTAAGAAAAGCACCTGACATATCCAGATATTTAATAAATGGTGATTTCTTTCAAGTTGGTTTTTTGTGTGTGTGTGGGTACCGGCGGTCGACCTCAGGACCTCGCGGGACAGCAGGTGCCCGTGCCGCTGAGCGATATCACCGGCCCTTTTTTCATATGTGGGTTCCGGGAATCAAACTCGGGCCCTCGCACTTGCCAGGCAGGCACTTACGCCGCTGAGCCACCTCACCGGCCCTCAAGTTGATTTTTGAAAAATGTTTCAGTTGCAAAACTCAGCTAGTTTTCTTTCCCAGTTAGGATTTCTGTATTAGATTTATAAGTAAGTCTCAATAAAATTTAACAGTCATACCTGAAATAAGTTAAATTAGGACCAATTGTTCATATTACAAATATACTTTTTACTTTCCAGAAACTTGGCATGAAAAAATTCATTCTTAGAAGTTAAGCTTTTTTTTAAAGTATCCATCATTAAAATATACCTTTTTGGGCCGGTGAGATGGCTCAGCGGCGTAAGTGCCTGCCTGGCAAGCACGAGGTCCTGAGTTCGACTCCCGGAACCAACATATGAAAAAAGGACCAGTGATATTGCTCAGCAGCACGGGCGCCTACTGGTGCGTGAGGTCCTGAGGTCGACCCCCAGTACCCACAAAAAATAAATGAATAAATAAATAAATAAAATATACCTTTTTAATATGCACATTTCTACCGTATTTGGAGATTATTAGGTAAAGAACCTCTAAGGAACAACAGAAACTACAAAGACTATAACATACTGATGGTTTACTAGTAGTGAGGGTACTAGTATCAACTACCACTAATAGTAATTAGAGCAAAAACAACGATTAATATTTACTAAGCACCCAAAAAATGCCAGACACTGTGTTAATTTGTTTTATTTCATCTTACAGCAGGCTTCTCAGTTACATGTCCTCTATTTTGCAAATGAGAAAAATGAGTTTTAATGAGGCTGTCTTGTTTCATTTTCTATTGCTATAAAAAAATTCCTGAAATTGGATAATTTATAAAGGAAAGAAATGTCCTTAGGCTCGCAGATCTGGAGGCTGGGAAGTCCAAGATTGGGCTGCCACATCTAGTAACGTCCCTATGCAGTTTCACACAGTGGTGGAAGTCAGAAGGGTAAGTGGGCATGTGTGGAAGAGGCAAAACATAAGAGATAAACTTGCCCTCTAACAACTCGCTCTCACAGAACCTAATCCAGTCCCACAAGAAGACATTAATCTATCTGTGAGGACTCTGAGACCAAACACTCCCACCAACCCCCATCGCCCAGAACTGTCACAGGGCACGTGAACTTTTGGGACACACCGTAGCAGAGGCCAAGTAATCTGTACAGGATTCTACAGGCGGTAAGTAGCAGAAACTTCAACAGGGCCCTCCCTGAGGCACAGGTCATGCATGGAATCACTATTCACCCCCTTCCAGAGGAACAAAAGAGGATGCTAAATGGACCTATGGTGGGCATAAAACTTTGCCTTCCAATGTTACCTGGATAACATATTTGAAAATAAACAACAAAATAAAAACTTGTAATTACTATAAATTATCAGAAAAGGAAGGGAATGACTCAGTAACAGATGAACTGCTTATGATACTTCTGAGATTAAAAAATAATTCTCCAGGTAATGTATTCTTCACAAGTACATGCCTGTGCTCAGAGACACACATACACATGCACACTTTTGTACACTTTTACACACATGGACACATATGTACACACACAGAAACACACACATACACCTGCTTAACATTTGGATATCCAAGGAAAAATGCTTTTCACATCCACAATTAAAATCAGGAATAGCAAATCTCAAATCTTCAATTTTTTTTCTCATTCCCTTCATAATTCTAAGCATGTAGCCTAAGAACACTCACCCTCAACTGCAGTAACTATCATTTCTGAACAATTTCAGTTTCCACATGGGAAATTCTGGTTTCAGTAGCCCAGCTCACCTGACGCCTTCAAACAAGGAATGATGAAGTATGGGGCAGTGTCTGCCTTTGCTGGCTGGATCGGGCTAGAGGCAGCAGACAGGGGTCTGAGGGAAACTAATTTTTCTCAAGGTAGAATCAGTGTAAGCAAAATGACTTCATCAGATGGCTTTTCAAATTACAGATAAATGAAAATAAATCATTTAAGGAATTATTTTGAAAGAAATGATCTAGTGTAAATGTCTGAAGACAGGAGAATAGAAAGAAAAGGCAAGATGCTGAAAAATATTGGAAGATAAATTAACCTATCTTAATTACCTGGAAGCGCACTTGTCAAATCCCACTTTATTAATTATGATACACTCAATCAGAAGTAGCAAAAATATAGTCAGAAGGCAGTTAAAAGCAATTTCATTAGATTCACATTTAAACTGATGCTTTGAGGTGAAGACTTCAAAGTTGGGGAAATACTGTATGTTAGAATAGGGGTTGTAAAGACTTATAATCCAGGATACTAATACAAAAAGCAATCAGAACATAGGCCCTTATGTGCATAAAAATTCATTTATAAATGGGACAAGTTAGAAGCTCGAAAACTGATAGCCTGTCAACTTCAGTTCACTTGGGAAAATCCCATTCTCTGGCCAATCTTGGTAACTGTTATTTGTTTTTCAATCAGCTGTTCCCCAGCTCATAGAAATATGTTTGACCTTTGGGAAAACATGAACACCAACCGGAGAGAATCATTTTCATTTCCAATGTATGGTTAATATATAAACTGTTAGCTCAGTCTTATAGTTAAAATTCCAGGAGAGTACAGCAACTTGCTCTTGGCAGATTTTTCACAAGACTTGCCCTAAGAGTCTAGCTACCAATCATCTTAGGCCTGATGTGGCTGGACACCTTTTATACGTTCCTTCTGATCTTTGTCACCAGCGGATGAAATAGGTACTGTGATCCATCACCCTAGCAAAGACACTGAAAGCAAGCAAGCTTACATTAGAGAAGAAGAACTGGTATTTGAACCCAACATTCTTCATTCCATGTAAGCCCTTAGAACCTTGTAATTTTAAATGTGCAAAAATGTTCCTCTACGTAATAAATAGCACTCGCAGCCTCTAGGGTGTCTCAAATAAGTCTCTTTTCAGAAAAGCCAACCCCAGGCACCTGGGAAAGGAAAACATTCCAAAATAACCTCAAGAGCTCAGTGCTTTTTAAATAGCAAGATGCTTCAGTAAAAGACCCTAAGGGTGCCAACGAGAGTCAGATTTTCTCCAAAACTTCAAGGTAAAGACAAATAAAGCTCTCCGCAGCATTACAGATAATGAAAGCCACCAACAATTTCCCGCCTCCACTGTCTCTTGATAATACTTTTGTCATGTAGATTGCCTTAATCTGATTTCAGGATTTTTCTTTGTGTTGTTCCCAAGAACTGTAAACACAAAGAAGTGGCGTTCTGGGTCTTTTATTGTCATTATTATCCTCATTTGGTTTTAAAAATTAGATTCAGTGTTACTGGCTAACAGCACTCTCCATCTTTTCGCCTAAGGTGTGCCAGTCAGAAATCTCTGGCTGTTTCACCTCTTATTCATCCGTTTTGTCAAGCCGCCCTGGAGGAAAAGAAATGGCAAGCAGAAAAACACCTGTAAAATTCATTAAAACTCTGAGAATGATGTCTCTCTGGGATGGAGTCACATTTATTAGGTGACAAACACACCCTTCTGGGCATTCAGTTTCTTGGTAAAGTATGCTCTATTGCTGCCATTCCACACACAAACGTCTTCTCTTTTTAAACAGTTGATGTCATAAATAGCTAAATCAATCCTTGTCTTAAGGAAAGGATAATGTTGGGTACCTGAAAAGCAGTAAGACACCCCCAAAAGATTTATAACCTGTTTTTCAACCAAGCACCCTAATTTGAATTGGAGCTCTGTCTTGAATTAAGTATTCTTGAACTACGAAGTCTGCTGAATCCCCGCCCAGGAAATGGAGCTTCTAAGGCTTCAGAAGGCAGTTTTCAGTGTAAAATGAGATGATGCCTTTAAAGTACTTAGTACAATGTTTGGTAGTTTGAGAAAATTGAGAATAGATGTATATTTGTATCTATCTAATGATTCAGAATCTTTGACAAAGTGAAAAGTTATATCTTACCAAAACTACAGATTTTATAACCAGGTAAACTAGGAAAATATAGATTTAAACAAAGTGAAAGATATTTCTTTACTAGAGATTTTATTATAATAATACTTATTAGGAATCTGTTAAAGGGAGCTGTAATTTTGAAAAATAAATAAATAAGAGCTGCACATGCCAACCAGTTAGCTGAAGAGAGACACCAGAATGTCAGGTCAGCATTCAAAACAACTGGCAGAGTTTTGTAAGGGGCCAAGGTCAATTTCAACTTCGATCTGAAAGTAAAAACATCAAAAGTAGAACGAGCCCACAAGAAAAACACATTAGATTCAGAGAAAAATCTTCTAGGACAAATCACCTAAACCAAAGTTGTCACCTAGCCTGCATACTCTCCCAACCGTTTTGGAAAGCATAGCACAGGAATGTGGGACAGAGCAAGCAAGACTGAGAGATACCTGGGGCTCACTGCTGCACCCGCTCGGCTCACTTTCCTCACTTTCCAAACCTGCTGCTGTTAATGCCATGGAGATTAAATGAGATACAGTCATTTAAAACTATTCAACATAGTTACATTGAATGGAAACGGAAATACTTAGCAAGAAATTAGTGAGGATAAAGCCAAGATTTACTCCCAAAACTTGAAATTATGGGATGAAGCCTTGCTAATCAAAGTGTGGTCCTTGTACCCAAAGTATTGGCATCATCTGAGAGCTTGCTAGAAATGTGTCCCAGACTGATTTGTCTTTTTTTAAAAAGCAGCATTTGTCCTTTCTCTTCCTTGTGGACTGTTGGTTTTCTACTGCATTAAGTTTACTTTTTTTTCTCCATTACCTTTTTCTTTCTGCTTTTTTGATTTTCCTTTTTCTTAATTTCTTGAATTGGATAATGATTTCACTATTTTTTATTTTTCATTTTGTTTCTGAAATGAGGTCTTCCTATGTTTCCCAAGCTGGCCTCAAACTTGTTATTTTCCTGCTTAAACCTCCCAAGTAGCTAGGATTAGAGGCATGTGCCACTGCTGTGCTGGCTGGTGATTACTTAATAATAAAAAATAAAGTCCTTTTCTTTACTATAAGTATTTAAGAACATGTTTCCCTCTAAGAATTAAGTTTGTTTTACAATTTAAAACTTTTTCATTCAATTTTAAATACTGATTACTTTCCAGTATGATTTTCAACTAATAAACTGTTTAGAAGTGTTTTTTAAATAATTTTTTGGCTGTTCAGGTTTTTCTAATTGTTACTTTGTTATTGATATCTAGATTAACTATATTGGACCAGAGAATCTATTCTCTCTCCCATGCACAAGATGGGACTACTGTAGCAACTTATTCCACCAGCAGGGAAATATTTTTCTTCTCCTTCTCTAGAACTTGACTCATCAATCTTCCCTCAGCAACTCAGTGAACATAAAAATTTGGATGAAATTGCACTCGTGATTTTGGTGTACATATATTACTCAGACATAAGCAGACTATTACACCTTAAATATATATAATTTCTATTTCCCCTTATTTGTCAAATATACCTCTACAAAGCTGAACATTTTTATCTTATAATTTTATCTTTTACCCATATTATAATACTATTGCTTTCTAAATAGTTTGCTGTGCTACGTGATATTACACTATTATTAACTGGGAAATCTGTGATCACATAGGCAAATTTGTGAGAAATTTACCTGCCACAAACAGCTTTGAATTTAGCACAGAGTAAATAATTTAGTTACTTCATATGTTAATAGGCACAGTTCTTTGTGCACCACAAGCTAAAAAGGAAGCAGAGTAAGATGTGTGAATAAGATCTCCACGGTAAAAAGGGTGGGGGGAGGGTATTTTTAAAGATTTTGTTCTGCCCCGTTAGCTTTCTTTGTTGCAGCTTGATTTGTGATTAAGGGGTAATGTATCGTCACATGCCATGCTTTGGGAAGTGCTGCGTCTTTTTACCTTCAGTGAGACAGGCTATGTAACAGGGTCACTTGGGTTGCCATTTTTATAAGGACAGGATTACAGGTACCCAGGGCAGCAACTTCTTTCAAGATTCTAACAGTGACAGGAGGTGAATCATGCCTTCTCGTCATCTTCACATATTTTCATACATCCAACTACAGCTTGAACAATCCTTATAGCTTTAGAAAGAAATTCCCACAGAGCCTATGGTTTGGCCTTTAATTAAGTGACTCACATTCTCGTGCTGACAGTCCGGTGCCATTCTTAAGCATTTATCCCACCTCTCAAAGATTTTCTGAGTAACTGCCATCATACTGCACTACACTCTAGGTTTTGGAAGATTTTGCTACTTTTATTTCTTGGCAAGAAATGGAACAAGAAAGAAGGAAGAGCAGACATAACATTTAAACTATATGCTAGTTTTTCTCATGGGCAAGCTCATAACAGATGGAGAAGGTTCTTTTAATCTCCACAGCATTATTGTAAATTCTCAAAGCAGAACACGCTCATTCTAATTAAATATACTATTTTCACCAATTACAATGATTTGTTTAATCTGGTACCTTGAGAAGTTGACTGTTTCTAAAATCAGAGAAGAGAAAACTTGACTCTTTTGGACTCATTTATTCTTTAGTGAAAAAAATTATTTTCCTTTCACACACAAAATGAATTAAAAACTAAATGAACATTTCTTTACCTTAAATATATAATGTTATGTGGCAATTGCAAATCTTCCAATATATTTTGAGTGGAAGAGCGCAGATTAAATGTAAAGCGAAAGGTTGTGATGCAAACTGTTTGCAATAGTTCTTTCTAAAGCACATAATTCTCCTTTTTTCTTTATCAACACCAAGAACATATATTCATATTCAAGCTTTCCAGTATCCATCTTATAATTGTCTGAAGTGTTAATTAGAAAATTATAGAGATGGTTTTATTTTTGTGTCTCCCAATAACAATGACTGTAGGGCAGAGCCCATTGGGTAAGTAAAAAAACCCAAATGAGACCACTACAAAAATAATCATAGAAATGAGGATGATAAAAGAAGAATCAGTTGAAAGAAGAAGCTCTTGGTAAAAGAAGAACCAATTTGGCATAAAGTTACCACTTTTAAATGCAATTACTTAATTAGTAGAAAATATTGAAAACTTTTTTTAAAACTTCTGCTCACTAGCCCTAGGCAAAACAATACAAAACTAAGCAGTAAAGAAGTAAAATCTTGGAAACCAGCTCAAGAATGATTTTTCTCATGTTTTTGAAATAATAGAATAGACATAATAAGAAAATGGGATCATTCCATAGGCTATATAATTTCCAAAATGGTCCATGTTATAGTGATATTTCTCTCTAGAAGATTGGCTAAACATTTTGATGTCCAAAAGTAAACATTTTTAGAGAGGCCTTGTATTAATTTATGATAGCTGTAATAATTTATCAGAAGGATAGTAGCTTAAAACAACACATTTATTATTTCACAGCTTGTAGAGATTGAGAGCCTGGGTTGACCTCACTGGACTCCTGCTCAGGGTCTCTGCATTATAATAGTAGTTAGCATGGGCCAGGTCATGCTCTCTTATCAATCATGGGCTGGAAAATACCTCCCATCAGCAATAAGAGTCCGGGTCCTGGCTGGGGACCCACTTCTCTAACTCCCAAACAATAGCCACTGTCAAAGAAGAAGTCCATAAATCAGTTCTTGGAGAAATCCTTAACTCAGGTGAAGGCAAGGAAACACCTCAAAGTGCCCAAAATTGACCTTTGGCCACAAACAAATTCATTATCTAGTCACTCATATGGGTTACGTCTCGTGGATACAATTATAACAGTGAATTATGGAAAAGGATGTGCAGAGTTACACAGAAGATGTGAGTCAGAATGAGCTGTCAAACGTGCCCAGAAGAGCCTTTGGGGGGGACTGGGACTCTTGGTCAGCAATAAAAGGCACCTCTGCCCATATACTCCAGGGCCATTGCCACCTCCCTTTCACCAGTGCAAGCCCATCCCTCTTTGAGTGTACTATCGCCTCAATAAAATCTGCTTGCTTGTTCTTTTGTATCTGTGTGACTGTCAAATTCTTTGTTCATGACACACAAGAACTTGGCCTCTTCCCATCCATGAGCACCCCAGTCACTAGCATCACAGTAACAACATGATCGTTCAAGATGGTGGGGTGCATTTTCATCTGGAGCTCACAGTCCTTTTCTGAGTTTATCAGGATTATTGGTAGAACTCAGTTCTTTGTGGCTATAGGACCAAGGCCCTCAGCTTCTACAGGGTACTCATGTTCCAGGCAGTTACTTCTCCAAGGGCAGCAGGTGAGCTTCTTTCTTTAGAGAGATTGCTTATTCCTTCACCTTTTCCATATAACAACATAACTACAGAACTGATATCGTGTCAGAGGCACATTGCCAACCCACACTCGGAAAGACAGGACCATACAAGGGCGTGGGTACTGGGGATAATGTTAACCTTCCACAGGCCTCTTTCAACAAATTTCCTACCAATTTCCCTCCCTTTCCCTAAACACATTTTCCCATACTGTAGACATCCTTCCTTCTCTATCTTCTATCCATCTTTTCAACAACAAGCTAATCGATAACAAAAAGACTGACAATAAGTGCTTCATCTAATACCCCTACTTTCTCTGTTCCTTCAAAATGTTCTGACTTGGAATTTTCATATACTCCCAGGTGCTCATCTCATCTCCTTAAACAATATCATTTCCCTTGGATATGGTAGTTCTCCATTTCTAACACTCATTACCCACCATTTTCCAAAGTTAGCACTGCTATGACCAGTCCTCATGTGTTTGTGAAAAGAAGAAATTTCTGCATAATGGTGGAGAGAGATACACATCCTCTAAAACTCTGCCAGTTCTGGGGCCTTATTAAACAGAACTCTGTAATTCCAGAGAAACAGAATCAGTATTCCTTATACTATATCACAAATCAGATGTGATTATCCTTTAGTAACAATAGGATTTTGGGTCACTTGAGGTATTTTTACAGAACGATGAGATAATTATTTCTAAGTAATGAATGAAAAAGTTTGACTCAACCCATTTGAAGTGCTGTTTTCAGATAATGCTCTTATGTTTGTTTGTGTTTTTAAGGCAAGCAATGAATTTCTCTTATGTGTAACACACTGTCTTAGCATGTACCGTGCTGTGTACCCTAAGGACTCACACGTCTACTGCTTCTGAATGTATTCATATATAATAAAATATAAGCACATGAGAGGAATATAAAAGCCTGAATTCAAGACAGTAGTTAAGAGATAAAAGAGAAAAAGATAGAAAATGGAATTAGGAAGAATACAGAAGGTTATGATTGTCTCTATAATGTTTTATTTCTTTGGCTTCTTGGTAAATATGTAGGTGTTCAATGTATTATTGAACTGTAGAAGTATTCTACAGACACTTTCCTGAACAACTGGTGATCATTTTTATTTTAAAAAGCCATTTAAAGTCTCTAAAGATAGTCCTAAAGATATACCACAAATTAAGAAACTGCACATTCAAAATTTCCTAAAACTTGGTAAGAAGAGCAATAATCTGCATAAGTTGAACCATAACCCACCCCCTTCCTTCTGCTTCTCTGCCCAGTGTGATAGAAACTACTCCAGGCAGGAACAACTAGGAACACGAGACTTACCCTGGGTCCAATTCCCAGTCAAGGAGGAACAGAACAGCCGTGTCTCATCCTGCTGCACAGTTTCCAGGTTGCATAGCTAAATTCCCAGTAATTGCCTCCAAGGGAGACTCCCTCGTTCCTAGCCCATCCTCGTGAGGCAGATGCTCTACTTATACTCCTAGCATAATAGGAATACTGAGAAAACAGTTACCTCTGCCTCTGTCCTTTTATAATCAGAGGTTTTCAACTAGGAGAGGCACGTGAAGAAGCCCAGATCCTACCAGTCTCCATCCAGTGCCCACGAACTGAAGCAAGGGTATCATTGAGAGGGGGGAGTGCATCACTAAACCCAGTCCTAGATCCAGACGCAGAGCTCTCCCAAAGAGAGAGGCAGGCTACAAAATTTTCCCCAGGTACATCTAATATTTATAACAGAATGTGAACAAGTTCAAGCCTAAGGTGCTATCAAAACAAACAAGGTTTGGGTGAAAACCAATTAAGAACAGGCTGGTAGCTTCATTACAGATGTAAACTAATTCATAGGTCAACTAGTTTACCAGAGGGATCCAGGGAAAAGGAAAGTTAAGAAAAGACCTCTCTAGCTGGGTCACAAAAAACATCCAATACTAGCCTCAAACACTATCCCTGCAAAGGAGCTTGAATTTAACTAGATCATTCTGTGGGGCAATTTATACTCCAGAGCATTGTTAAAAACATAGAGCAATCAGCCTGTAATTAGTGAAGCTTAACAGCTGGCTGTGGTCAGAAAAAAGATACAGAATCCAGTCAAAATCACTGTGAGAATTCCCAAGGTTGTACCCTCTGGGAGAATCAGAGGCTTCTAAAAGAGGAGGGAAATCAAACTAAAATAATCTACCCAGTCTGTAGTAAACAACCAAACAACAGTTAACCATCTCCTTAGGAGGATGAGGCAGATAAGAACACCGATTTGCTGTAATATATTATCTAAAATATCAGTTTTCCATAAAAATGAGTCATATAAAAATAGGAAAACTTGGCCCATACCCAAGGAAAATAATAGCAAACCATGAAGTTGCCTGTAAGTGCAATCCAAGGACAAATTTAATTGACACAGACTTCAAAGTAGCTATTACAATATGCTGGAAAACCATAATTTAAAAACCAGAATAAGACAGTATCTCATCAAGTAGAGAATATCACTATATGGAAATCATAAAAAGAAACAAATGGAAATTCTTGGTTTACAATAAGTAAAATAAAAAATTTACCGCAAGGACTCAAGTGTATGTTTGAACTGACAGAAGAAAGAATTAGCAAACTTGAAGATTAATAAAGATTATATAAGCCAAAGAATAAAGAAAAAGGAGAATGAAGAAAAAATAGAACTTTAGAGAAGTGTGGAACACTATGAAGCTCATAAATATACACATAGTCAATTATCAGAAGGACAGATGAGAGGCAGAAGAAAAAAATCTGAAAAACCAATGGCAGAAAATGTCTCAAATTTAATGAAAAACATTATATATGGGAGAAGCTCAGCGAAATCCAAACAGAATAAAAACAGAGAAATCCAAACAGAATAAAAACAGAGATCAACATACAGATAATTTATAGTTAAAATGAGGAAAGTCAAAGACTGGAGAAAAGTCTTGAAAGTAGCAAGAGATAAATGACTTCCCACTTGTAAAGGGACACCAATAAATTTAATAGTAGACTTCTCATCAAAAATAACAGAGGCCAGAAGTTAGTAACAGTGATATAATATAAGGCATTCAAATAAAAAGTTATAATATTATAAACCCAATAAAGTATATTTCAAAAATAAGGCAAAATAAAACAATTCCAGATAAATAAAAAGTGAGATAAATTGTGTGGTTAGCAGATTTGTCTTCCAAAGAATACTTGTGTAAGTTAGCTTTTCCATCTCAAATTAAAGTAAGAGATGTTAATTTAGCTCAGTTTCAGAGGATTCAGTCTAAGGCAAGCTGGCTCCAAGGAAAAAGTAGCAGAGCAGAAGGGGCTGGTGGAGGAAAGCTCCCCAACCTATGGCAGCCGGGAAGCAGAGAGAGGAGCATATACTATCATATACTATCCAAAGACACGTTCCCGGTGACACACCTCTTACACTTGGGCCCTACCTCCTAATAGCATATTCGGCTATGAACACATCAAAGAATTATTTAACTCCTGAGTATAGTGCCCCCATGATTCAACCACCTTCCAAATGTCTCGCTTCTGAACATAGAAAACTTTTGAGGGGACATCTCAGATCTAAACCATAACATTCTGCCCCTTCTCCCCAGAGGCTCACATTTTTTCATTATGCAAAATGCACTTAGTCCATTTCTAAGAGCCACCAGATTCTTAGCAGTTCCAGCTTTGCTCAGTAGCCCAAGTCCAAAGTCTCTTTTGAGACTCAAGGCAAATTCTTAGCTATGAGCTTCTATAAAAATCAAAAAGATAGTTAAATACTTCTACAACACAGTGACACAGAGTAAATATTCCCATTGCAAAAGGCAGGAAGAGAGAGAGACAGAGATAGGGATAGAGAGAGACAGTAGCACCAAAGCCAGACCAAAGCCCAGCAGGACTTTTTAAATTCTGTAGCTCCAAGTCTAGCACTCAAAGCATGTAATAATAAGTTGTGATCTTCAGAGCACTTGGGCAGCCCCACCCCAGTGGCCTTGCTGGTTGCATTCCACATGGTTTCTCTTTTGCATTGTCTCCTCTTGCTGCTGTGGCTTTCCTTGGGAAATGTTCTATGTTTCTGGCATAGCCAATTTTCTCTGTCACCACTGTAGGTTTGGCTTCACTCACACAATTTATTGCATCATGCTCTCTGCTATGGCTTGTATCTAGATGTAACAACAAAGCATCATATGCTTATAGGTAGGGCTTTTTGGAGGTAGCTAGATAATAGGCTGTGTGAATGTGGATTAAAGCTGTGATTCTAGGATTAAGGATGTGTGGTACTGGATTAGCCAATAATTGATTTACAATCTTTCTGGGTATAGGTAATGGGAAGCTCCACCCTAGGTTTGGGTGGTACCATCCAAAAGGTGTATAGCCTGGATGGATAAAAGGGAAAGGAAGGCTTGCTTCTGCTGTTTGTTGCCTCCTGCCTGCTCTGCCATGGACTGTTTTTCCCCTGTGATACCCCTCTGTCATGCTATCCTGCTTTGGAGCCAGCCAAATATGGACTGAAACCTCTCCAAACTGTGAGCCAAAATAAATCTTTCCTCCTTTAACTTTGGATGTTGGCTATTTTTGTCTCCGCAACAAGAAGAGTAACTAACACACTCTCAGAGGCTCATGGCAGGGACTGTGACCCTGTCACATCACATTTTTTGCTTTGCCTCCTTTCTTTCTCTTGAAATCTGAGTGGATGCTTCAATGACCCATCAACTCTTATATTTTGCCTGGCCAAACAACCAGTACCACACGAATGACACCAAGGTTTCCTGCTAGCTCGGGCAGCAACTGGGCCACCTTGGACTATAGCTGCAGTGGCCTCTGAGTACATCATTGGTTGAACACTAGAATACAGTTATAGGTATTTCTGAGTGAGTGAAGCACCCTTGGATTTTTCTCAAAGCAAAGCCTTTCAAACAACTCTACACTTTCACACTCTTGACCCTTTAATGAGTGGAGTCTGCCAGTTCCTAAGACAACTTCAAACCATTTTTCCTATAGTCTAGGTGTTACAAAGTACTTGACTTCTTTTTAATGGTGCTAATTAACCACACCTTCCATGACCTCAACTATAAATGCACATCCTCTCTAGTCAAACTGCAAATATTTCATGTCAAACACATAGAAAAAAATAAAACCACCAGTACAGTGGAGCCTTGACTTACAAACTCAATTTGTTCACAAGGGCTGGTTGTAACTCAAGTTGGTTGTAAGTCAAGACTATTTTTCCCATAAGAAATGATGGAAATACCCACAATGCATTCCATACTTCCCACAGCACCCCTTAGCTAACCTTTTCATAATAAAAAAGGGTTGTATAATGTGCATAATTTACCAGAAACACCTGGTGTATGCACCAAAAAGTTATAAAATATGCCTAGTTTACCAGAAACAACAATTGCATACTGTACTCACCATTCAAGTTGACATCTTTGGCTTGCAGGAAGGGATAATGAAGTGGAAGGTGGTTACTGTTTGGAAGGAGAATGCCCAGGAATCTGGTTCTCTGGTGTAGTCTGTAGCCCACTAGGACGTACTTCTGGCTCACTAGGTCTCAACCTTTCTAGAACTAAAAACTCATCAAAGGTTGTCTGCTTCTGTATTTTCTTTAACACTGTTCTTTTTTATTGTGATTGCTTTCTTTACCTTCCCTTCCTTAGCTTCTTTTCTAGTTTTCTGGGGGCCATTTTGATAGCAGTAATCATAGTGATTATGTAAAGCACTGACCAAAATCACATCCACAAACACACTCATCTGGGCGCAGACTGACACTTAGGTGTGCTTACATATGCTCTTCTGGCATTGTGAGTCTTTGTTTACAACCACACAAGTGGCTGGCATTTGGGACATAACTCAAGACTTTGGTTGTAAGTTAAACCTAAAATTCCAGTCATAACCCCAGCTCTTCATGCATACAGGCCAGTTGTAACTCGAGGGTCCACTGTATATGTAATGAAATGCTTGTCAAAAGACAGTGTAAATGCATATTTCTTCTTTCTGCTCTTAAGTGATTTAAAATGCAATTGTATAAAACAATATGTATGAGGAATGATCAAATAATGTATAAATGTTTACATTTAAAATTGCTTAGAGTAAAAGACATGTTGTCATTAGGTCATTTTGACTTTGGGGAAGAGCCAAAAGTCACATGGTGCCAGATCTGATGAATAAGGTAGATGACGACACACCATAATGCTTTTATTTGACAGAAATTGCCATAAATGTTTTGAATCAATTCAGGACATCAAAGCAGCTAAAAAAAATCATGAAGAGGACTTCTAGAACTGCTACAAAGAGAGATAATGGGGTAGGTGTGCTCAAAGCCAAGGGAGGTATTTTGAGGGAGATTAATAGCAACATATTTTTTACTGTAATAAATTTTATAATTGAAACAGTCACTGTAGTTTCCCATCACACCTCATATATAATTATATTGTTGGGCCACTCACATGTGAAAATACAATATATTGGTCAATAATAAATATGAGAAAATATGGGAACAAAGCTATATTGGACTGAGAAAATAACGGATCATCATCTGAATACCTAGGAACAAATGAAGACAACCAAAGTTTAAAATAAGATGGTTAATATAACAAATGTTTTAAATACACACTTATTTTCCTATCTTCTCCCAACTTCTTCAAAAGATATAAACTTATATAAGCTAATAAATATAATGATGTATTTTTGGTTTAAAATAGAGATATATGAAATATGTATAAGAATAAAAGGTAGAAATAAAGATGTATAGAACATTCTACCTCTCCCTGTAATTAAATTAATTAAGCAAATTCTGCTGAAATAAGATATAGTATATTAATATATAAATATAAATCTTATGTATTACACCCTATGGCAAAAAAATTTTTAAACTCAGTAAAATATTTGAAAAATAAAGAAATTAAGATATTATATTGAAAAATATTCATTTTGTACAAAATAAAACAGTAAAAGAGAAATAGAGAACAAAAAAATGAGACATGGATAGAAAACCTCACCTCCAGGAGAGATCATATGTTAAGATATAAAAAAAGCTTCAACAATATTCTCCAACTACAGTGAAATAAAATTAGAAATCAGTGAGAGAAGGAAATTTGGGTAATTCATGAATAGATAGAAATTAGGCAAAACACTTCAAAATAAAAAACTTGAGAAACCACAAGTAAATAAGCAAATATTTTGAGAAGAATGTAAATGAAGACACAGAATACTAAAACTTATGGGATGCATCTATAAAACTGCTTAGAGGGAAATGTATAGCTTTAAAGGCCTATATTTAAAAACCAAGAAAAAATCTCAAATCAACAACATAACCTTCTACATTAAGACAAAGAAGAAAAGAAAAACTAAACCCAAAGCAAGCAGAAGTAAGAAAATAATAATGATTATGTAGAGATAAAAGAAATAATAGAAAAACAGTAGGTAAGAATAACAAAAATAAAAGTTGTACTTTGAAAAAAAGTCAACAGAATTGACAAATTTTTGCTAGACTGACCAAGAGAGAACACTCAAATTATTAAGTTAGGAATTAAGGAGGCTGCATTACTATTAACCTTATATAAATAAAAATGATTATAAAGAAATACTGTACTTCCAAAATCATTCTCAGAAGCTAATGTTATCCTGATCCCTAAACCAGACAAGGATTCAGCCATGAAAGAGAACTGTAGGCCAATCTTTTAAAGAGCATAGATGCAAAAATCTTTAACAAGATACTGGCAAACAGAATGCAACAAATCCTCAAAAAGATTGTACACCATGACCAAGCAGGCTTCATCCCATGGAAGCAAGGATGGTTCAACATACACAAATCAATAAAAGTAATTCATCACATAAACAGAAGCAAGGACAAAAATCACATGTTCATCTCAATAGTCACAGAAGAATCCTTTGATAAAGTCCAACATCGATTTATGATAAAAAAAAAAAAACCTGAAGAAAATAGGCATCAGTTACAAGATACTTGTAACCAAGCTACTGTCTATATCATATTAAATGGGGAAAAAACTGTAAACTTTCCTTTTAAAATCAGGAACAAAACTAAGATTCCACTATCACCACTCCTGTTCAAAATGGTCCTCAAAATATTAGCCGGAACTGTAAGGCAAGAAAAAGAAATAAAAGGAATACATATAAGGAAAGGACAAAGTCAAAGTATCATTATTTGCAGATGACATGATCTTTTACTTACGAGACCCAAAAACCACCACGATACTCCTAGAATTAATAACCGAATTCAGCAATGTACCAGGATACAAAATAAACACACAGAAATCAAAAGCATTGCTATATACTAACAATGAATTCATTGGAAAGAAATTACTAAAACAACACCATTTATAGTAGCATCAATAAAAGAATGGAAGGAAAAAATGTAAACAAAGCTTTTATTAATGGGGAGGGGAAGAAGTATTGAAAGGGGGGAAGGGAAGGGGGAAAATAATTAATATATATTATGTACAGGTACAAATTCACCATGATGAATCTGATCATGATGTACGGCAAGCATGTAGTAATAAAAAAGAAGATTAAAAAATTGCAAAAAAATACCCCACTTAATCTGCTGGAAGATAAAATAGATACAACTCTAAGACATAGGCACAGGCAAGGACTTTTAGAATAGAACATCAGTGGTACAAAAAAATAATACTGAGAATCAACAGGTGGGATCACATTAAATTAAAAAGCCTCTACACAGCAAAGGAAACAACCAACAGAGTAAAGAGACAACCTATAAAATGGGAAAAAAATATTTCACCAGCTATTCCTTGGACAGAGAACTAAAATCTGCAGGGTGGCAAACCTATGGCATGCGTGCCACAGTGGGCTGTCTGTATCACTGAAAGCTCTGAAAGGTCACCATCACTGAAATATACAAAGAATTCAAAAAACTAGATTCCTCAAAATAAAAGACCCAATCCACAAATGGACAACTACTATGAATAGATATTTTTTTAGAAGAAGTACGAATGGCCAATAAATACATGAAAAAATGTTTAATGGCACTGGGCATTAGAGAAATATCAAACTAGAACTACTTTGAGATACCATCTTACTCTAAAAAGAATGGATATCATCCAAAAAATCTAATTTCAAATGCTGGCAAGAATGTGGTGAAGGGCCGGTGAGATGGCTCAGCGGCAAAAGTGCCTGCCTGGCAAGCGCGAGGTCCTGAGTTTGACTCCCGGTACCCACATACGAAAAAAGGGCCGGTGATATCGCTCAGCAGCACGGGCGCCTGCTGGCACGCGAGGTCCTGAGTTTGACCCCCGGTACCCACAAAAAAAAAAAAAAAAAAAAGAATGTGGTGAAAAGGGAGATTTTTATATTGTTGGAGGCAATGTAATCTAATACAATCACTATAGAAATCAATGTGGAGATTCCTCAAAAAACAAAAAATAGAAATTTCATTTGACCTAGCTATCCCCCTTCTAGGAGTCTTCCCAGACGAGTTCAAACTATCTTATTACAGGGACACATCCATGTCTATCATTATAGCAGCACAATTTATAACAGTGTCTTGGAGACATCGTATATGTTCATCAACAGATGAATGGATAAGGAAAATGTCACATTTATATACAGTGGAGTGCTACTCTGTCATAAAGATAAACTTGAGGAATTCATAGGTAAATAGATGCAACTTGAGAAGATAATGTTGAATAAAATAAGTCAGATACGCAAGCTTAAATATCACATGGTTTTGCTTATATGAGAAACTATTATATAAGTGCAAATGAGGAGCAAATTGGAAGATAAATAGGATGTGAGAGAGATTCAGATGGTTCCTCAAATTACCCATTCTGTTGTTTAAAAAATATTTTAATATATATGCTAATTTGTTTCATTTATACTGCTACTTTCTCTTAGTTCATTGAAAAGAAAGTTTTATGCTAATATCTGTCTGTTTCTTCTTTATAAGAGAATATTTTTGTCAATGTCTTGTCCTCTGAGTAACTACTCTGAAGGTAATGATATACAGTGTATTAACTATTGTTGTTCTCTTATTATTTGTTATGAAATTTTGTTTTATTGTATCAAAATAAAAAATAAAGAAATACTATAAACAACATATTCCAAAGAATTAGATAATTTAAATGAAATGGACAAATGCCTAGATAAAAAACCTACCAGAATTAATTCAGGAAGAAATAGGAAATCTGAATAGACTTAAACAAGTAAAGAGACTAAGTTAGTAATTAGTCTACCAACAAAGAAAAACCCAAGCCTAGGTGCCTCTACTGCTACATCCTGCCAAATTAATTTTCAAAATGATTAATAGCAGTAACTCAGAAAAAATAAAAAGAAGGGGACACTTCCCAATTTAGTCTATGATGTTCAATAATCCAAACCAGAAAAAGACATCACAAAAATAATACAGATCAATATCTCCGAAGAATATAGGTGCAAAACTTCCCAATAGAACAATGCAAATCAAATCCAGCAACATATGAAAGGGTTGTACACTATTACTGTGTTGGGTTTATCCCAGCTAATGTCATACTTCATGATAAAGACTGAGTGTTTTACCCCAAGATCCAAATTAAGACAACTATGTCCACTTCCACTACTTCTGTTCAGCATCGTACTAGAGGTTTCAGTCAGTAATATGTAAGAAAATAAAAATGAACAACATCCAGATTGGAAAGGAAGAAATAAAATTCTATTAGAATATAACATGATCTTTTTTTTTTTTTTTTTTTTTTTTTTTTGTCGGTACCGGGGGTCGACCTCAGGACCTCGCGCGCCAGCAGGCGCCCGTGCCGCTGAGCGATATCACCGGCCCCTTTTTCGTATGTGGGATCCGGGAGTCGAACTCGGGCCCTTGCGCTTGCTGGGCAGGCGCTTAAGCCGTTGAGCCATCTCACCGGCCCATAACATGATCTTTTACATAGAAAATCTTGAGGAATCTTCTAGGAGTTATTCCAACTAATACACAAATTTAGCAGGGTTGCAAGATAGAAGATAAACACAGAAAACTCTTTTACACACTTGCAATTTACAATTCAAAAAAATTAATAAAATAATTACATTACAAAACTACCAAAAAGAATAGAATACATAGAAATACATTTAACAGAAGAATTACAACTTCTACCCTGAAAAGTACAAATCGCTATTGAAAAACATCTAAATAAATGGAAAGGTATCCCATACCATATTTCAGAACATTTAGTATAGTTCAGATGGCCATACTTCCCTTCTTAATCTAGATTCAAAAAATACTGATCAGACCCTCCCATTAATATCCATAACAAACATGTATATCACAAGATATTGTCAAATATTCAGAGGGAAAAAAATGTGGTCAAAGAGACTTTTTAAAAATATGTTAACTAAATAGTTTTACTTGATGCAAGACTCCTCAGCAACTTTAAAAAGCCCATGAGCACTGTGACAACATTTTCCCAACTTATTTAATCGCAGAAGCATTTTGGTTTGGGACCATGTACTAACATATCAAGGGCCATTGATGATCTCCCACATATTTTGAGAAATACTCACCTAAAGATATTAATTCATTCTGTTGGTTTATCTTCTCTATCCAATACAGTGAGGTAATTAGTCAAAAAACAAGTCCATACGCAAAAGTATACTTATCTTAGTCTTTTATTAAATCAAAAACAACATTGAATGTATTCATTTATGATTACCACTCAAAAGAATTATTAAAATGCTTCATACAAAGTCCCCATTTGAAACACATGTACACTCCTATTTAGTGGTGATGCAAAAACTCTTGCATCAGCCTGGAAAGAACATGTGCAGCTACTAGTGAATAGTGAATGGCTTCTTTTATTAGCCCCAGGTTCACAGTACTTCAAATTGTCCAACAGTTCTCAAGGAAGTAATTAATACACCAAAACAAGGAGACATCAATGTAATCAGCAAAATCTAGAGCATAGGATCACCACAGGTCAAATAGCCGGAGTTACTCAATGAGTACAGAGCCAGGACATTAAAAAGAAATGTAAGAGGAGATTAAGAAAGAATTCAAAAACACTTTTTTAAAATGAGCAAAATTAAATTATAGTGTTTAAGGACACACCAGAGAAACAAACTTGAATGAAAATATTTAAAGAAATTCAAGGAAAGTACTGCCATGAAAATCTGGAGAGTCGTTACTTTTACAAAAGAAAGAAGGGGTAGTAATTGGATTGGGAGAGTGAACACCTTTTTGAGTGGCTAGAAAAGCCCTACTTCATCTTTATGCTATCTCTTTTTTTAATAATTCATTGTGCCATAATAATTCTTTTTGCTATAAAGGATAGTACATGTGCTACATTCATTATGCTATAATTAATTTTATAATTTGGGTTTTATTTCACAAATTACAATGTTTCCATTTAAAAAGCATGAAACAAAGCACATGTGTACAATTTCATTTCTGAAAAATTAAATGATTTTCAGAATAGGAGTGGATCTCAGCAGTCTTCCTCCTGATAATCAATATCTCCCATGGTCCCACATTAAAGCAGATAAGCGTATAGCTCTACCCTTGTGAGGACACTCTTTGTCTCCCTTGCCCTTCACACATGGTGAGATTAAGTATTATATGTGTGCGACTTTTAAAAATCTTTCTAAACAGTTCTTTACAGAACCATCAAAATTTGTTACAGGGTTTTTCCTTTTTGTAATGGAATAAGACGTTCATAATGTGCTCCTCAGGAGGTACGCAATTCGATTATACCTTGTATGGTAATTAAGTTGAATTTCTGACACTGGATAATTAAGTAAGGGGATATAGAAGGAAAATGATTCAAAAGTTTACTGGAGTGATTTAAAATATCACAATTTAAATACATGTTGAAAATCTTCAAAAAATGAAGATTTTTATTACATCTAGTATAACACTAATGTGAATTAATCTAAATATTATTATTACACACACTTGAAAATTCCTAAATTTAAATACAACTAAATAGGACTTGCACTTCATACAAATGGAACATAAAATATGATAAACTACTAAATGCATAATTACCCATCTTCTTGCTATCTCCCAAACGTTTCATGTGATGATTGTAAATATAATTATGTATTCACCATGTAAATTTAACCTATCTTATTTTCCCCATAAATCTTCAGGAAAAATTCTAAAAATGTGAAAGTCATTGCGTTCTTTTGGAAACTTTCTGATAATCAGTAAAACTCTTAGGAAATGAAAATCAAATTGAGAAGAGCCACACATTTCCAAGGCACAGTGCTTGACTTAGCTCACATTAAACTATTAAATATAGACTAACTAGAGAACTTAACCTCCGAGTCATCTGCAAACAGGAAGCAGGACAGACAGGAGCTAGAGGACCGGGAGGAGGAGGAGGAAAGAGCTATGTAAAAAGCTCAGTCTAATGCATGCAAACACTGTGCTCTGGAAGAGGACCACAATGCGCAACCGAAGCCCCACTTCACCCTAATTCAGGCAGCAGCATCTACTGGAAAACACCCTATGTAAATCAAAATATTAATATGTATCTTGAGATAAAAATTGTGGCTATGTCTTGTAAGGTAAATTTGGAAAGACCACTTGCTAATTAGCTGAGGAAGTGAAGCATAGAAGGTAAAAATACGTTCCAAAGGCAACCGTCCCCAACATCCCTGTATCATGAGGGCACTACTGGACAGAAATATCTACAAGTAAGGGCTTAGATCATAAAAAAGAGTATTGTCTATTACTTCTGGAAGAACTTTTAGAACTACTGTGATCCAGAGCATTTAGGAGCAATAGTTACTCCTTAAACTATTATTCAATGGTTAAATAAAGCACGTGTAGAAAAGAAAATGCAAGTACACAGGCATCTGTTTTGCCTTTCAGAAGACCAATTTTCCCACTAAGAACAATTTAAAGACCTGGACAAAATACACAAAAAAACGCTGTGTGAAAGAATTAGAGAAATAAAAGAATGAAGCAGAATATGAGAATCTAGGTTGCAGAAGGATGAGAAGAAAATTAACATAAACGAAAATCTTTTTATGCTATTTTTCCTCTCAGAAAATCTCAAAAGAATGCATCAGGCTTGGAAAACAAACAGGATGGCAAAGAAGTCATCGGAGTTTTAAGCAGACTTACAGGCACATAGGCACAGGGTTTGAGGTTTGGGGGTGCTAAGACAGGTGCGATGTGAAGAAACAGTATTCCAGACAGGATGTCTGCTCATAAAGCGTACCAAAAGCAGTGTCAGTACTGAAAATGGTTATCCCTGCAAGCCATTTGAGGAGTAAGCTTTGTAAGGCAAAAGACTAACAGCAGAGCCAAAAGCAACTAAAACTACAAGAGTTTTCTGACAACCTCAGGGTATTACATTTTTTTTTAATTGGAGTTCAGAGCTTATTGAAGAAAAGAACCCTGAGCAACACTGGAATATCTTAGTCATAGACTTACAGAGCTTCATCCTAGAGTCAGTAAGAAATAGGAAGATACATACAAAGACTGAAAAAGAGCTTCAAGTCACCTCGGGTTCTCATTCTGTTCCAATAACCTTTCCCTCTAACTACTGCCCAAGGATGGAAGAATCTTCTTTGGGTAACAAAAACATGATCCAGAGCCTACACAGAAAGAAGCAGGAACCCCTAAATATAGGTAAGAGAACTAGATATACTGTTGACCCAAAGATTAGAATTATCTGCTGTTAACTTTAAAATAATTATTATCAATGTATTTAAGAAAACAAGGTAAACATGGTGGCACACACCTGTAATCCCAGCACTCTGAGAGGCTAAGCCAGGAGGATCACAAGTTTGAAATTAGCCTGGGCAACTTAGCAACTTAGTGAAATCTTGTCTCAAAATAAAATTTAAAAAAATTAAGGGCTGGGGCTGGGGCTGGGGCTGGGGCTGTAGGTCAGTGCATAGGTACTGGGCTCAACTCCCGATATTAAAAAAAAAAAAGAGTGAGAAAAAGAAAAGAAAAAATGGAAATAAATGATAAATAATACCAAGTGTTTTATATGAACATTGCAGAACAAAAAAAAAGTAACTAAAATTTAAAACACCAATTTAATAGGTTTAATGGCAGACATAATTCAACTAAAGAGAAATGCTATGATCTGGGTCATGACAGTGGAAAATAACAAAATTCAGGAACAAGATAACAAATTGAGCAAAAAGACACATGGAATATAACAAACTTTCAACATGCATGTATTTGGAATCCAAATGCAAGGAAAAGAGAATAGAGTGAAAGTAGTATGTGAAGAAATATTGACTGAGATCAAGTTACAGGATGAAGAAGCGGTATACAGGAGGTCATATAATAATAAAAGAATGCTTTTTAAACATGTCATAATAAATCCGCTGAACTCCAAAACTGGAGTCAATAGTAAAACCAGCCACACGGTAAAAGATACATTTTCTTGAACACAAATGATGGAAACCATAGGATAGTGGCACAATTTATCTAAAGTACTAAAAGGAATAAATTGCAACTTCGATTTCTGTACAAAGCAAAACATCTTTTAAAAATGAAGGTAAAAATTAATGACATTTCTGGACAGAAAAACATGGAGAATACATCAAGATAACAGCACACATATGCTAAAAGAAACACCAAAGGCAAGCCTTTGAACAGAAGAAAACTGGTCCTAATTCACTAATAAAAATAATAAAATTGCAGGAAGCAATGGAGAACAATAGAACGGCAAAGAACAATATGTAAGTGAATATGGATCACACACAATAATGTTTGTTAGGATGTGGAATATATAGAGAGAAAACGAAAATTCAAGACAATAATAATTTTAAGAGGCAACAGGGATAAATGGTAACAGAGGGACCTGAGGCTTTAGTATTATCTAAAAAATGATAGAAATATTAATTCATGTTAAACTATAAAGTCAAAGATTCATATTGTAACCTCTAGAGTAAAAAACAAGATTCAGAGTAAACCATGAGAACAGTAAGAGAGGATAGAACAAGAGGAGGAATTGGCATGCAATATGTACTAAAAATAAGATCAAAAAAGAAACATGTGAAGGTGGAATGAACAAAAATCAAATTATTAGGCAGTAAAAACATATCCAAATATACTAGTAAGTACATCAACTATAAATAGTTTAAATGCTCTGATTAAAATATAAGTATTATACTAGGAAGATATAACAATTAAATTTCAAAATATGTAAAGAGCATTGTATCATAGTAAAATATGATAGAACTAAAAAAGCAGAAATAAACAAATATACAAGATAGCCCTCTAGCAAACTGATAGGAGAAAAAAAATCAGCAAAGATAAAGTTCATCTAAATACTAAGATTAACTAAGTTGACCTAATTGAAGTATGAAACACCGGACTGATGATGACGGGATGCACCTGTCTTTCACTGCATTGGGAAAGCTTGCCACTGTTGATGCTATGCTGGGACATTTAAAACAAAAGTCACGATGGTTTTAAGTAATTGAAATAATTCTACGAATGTTTTCTGGCAACAATGGAATTAAACTAAGATTATGAGGAAAATAAGTCGAATCACTTTTTGTGGGATGCAGCAAATGCTCTGGTTAGGAAAAAGAAAATGATAGCATCAAATGGATAAAGAGGAAAAGCCTGAACATCAATTATTTAAGTAATTGTCTGCACAGTTTAGATGAAAAATGTTTCCCCCAAAAGCTCACATGCTCAGAGGCGGAAGTTTTAGAAGGGGATTGGATGGTGGAGGTGGGGTGCTAACTCATCACTCATCGTTGGAGTAATCCTTTGATGAGTTCGTACCTGACCGCATGTTAGGAGTTGGGGCCTGGTTAGAAAATGTGGGCCACCAAAAGAGTCACCTGGAAAGGTGTATTCTTGCCTCCCTCTGCTTCCTTTCACTCTTGCTCTCTTCCTATTCTATGCTTCCTGGCTGCCATGGGTTGAGCAGCTTTACTCCATCGTGCCCTTCTGCCCTTCTATTTCTGCATGAAGCCAGCTGGCCTAGAAGTGAAACCTCTGAAATCATGACTCAAAATAAATTTCCCTTCTTAAAATTCCAAGTGTCGGGTATTTTGTTTTAGCAGCAGAAGGAGTTTGAAAGCAAATGTAATTTAACTTAAAGAAACAAAAAGGAAGATGATAATAATAAGAGCAGAAATTAATAAAATAACAATATAATAAAAAAAATCAACAGAGCCTTTTTTGAGAAAAGACTAAAGTAAATTGCCACTAAGCGTGGTTTAAAAAAGAGAGCAAGAGAACACATGAATTACCAATATTGAGGAAACAAAAGGATTATAAAAAGATTTGTTGAACAACTTTATCCACTTAATCTAAAAATTTATACATTGTTTAAATATTAAAACATATGAAACTCTGTACGAGATGCTATAAAAAATCCAAAATATTCTGTATTTATTAAAGGAGTTGACTCAACAATGGAAAATATCTTTCTACAGTGAAAGCTCCATTAGTGGCGCTTTAATGGATTCACTGGTGAAATTTTTCCAATATTCAAAAATAATAGAACCACTCAGAGAAACAACAGGAACAAAATAGAAAAAAAAAAAAAAAAAAAAAACCAAACCTGCCTCCTGACGCACTACATGAGGTGAAGATAATCTTATATAAAAATATGGCAAGGACATTATAAGAAAGAAAAAGTAAAGATCATTTGTCTTGAGAACATAGATATAAAAATTTGAACAAAAAAGATGTCAAATAGCAACAAATAAAAAATAGTACATCACAAGAATCACAGTCTATTCTAGAATTGTAAAGTTGATTTTAACATAAAAAATCAGCCAATATAATTTATCTTTTTAACAGAATTAAGAAAAATCATGATCAATTTAACAGATATGGAAAAGAGCATTTAAAAATTTAATACTGCTTCATCACTAAAATAATTTTAAACCTCATAACAAACTAAGAATGAAATGTGAATTTCTTAAAATAATAGAGAATCAATATAAAGCCTACAGGCAACAACAATGATGAAATATTAAAAACTTTCTCCCTGAAACTAGAAATGAGATCAAGATGCTTGACATCACTTTTATTAAAAATTGTCCTGGAGCAACACACCGCTGACATTATGCTCAATAGTGAGAACTTGAAAGCCACGAGACAAGGATGCGCATTCTCACCACTTCTGTTCTACACAGTGTCAGAAATCCTTGCCAGAGAATTAGACAAGAGAAAGAAATAAAAGATACAAATAGGAATGGGAGAGGTGAAATCGTCACTGTTTGTTGCAAACATGATCTGTGAAGAAAACCCTAGACAATCTAACAAAAAAAAAAAAAAACTGTTAGAACTAATAAACAAGTCCTAGAAGGCTGCGAAATACAAAATCAATAGGTCCAAATCAGTAGCATTTCTATGGAGTAATGATGAACTATTAAAAATAAATCAGGGCCGGTGAGGTAGGTCGGCGGCATAAGCGCCTGCCTGGCAAGAATGAGGTCCTGAGTTCGACTCCCAGTACCCACATAAAGGAGAAAAAGGGCCAGTGATATCGCTCAATGGCACAAGCACCTGCTGGCAAGCGCGAGGTCCTGAGTTCGACTCCCGATACCCACATAAAAATAAATAAATAAATAAATAAATAAATAAATATGTCAATCCTATTTATAATAGGCTACAAAAAAATAAAGATCTAAAATAAAGAACTAAATTTAACCAGAGATAAAAGGTTATACACCGAAAGCTTTGAAGCACTGATGAAAGAAATTAATGACACAAAGAAATGGAGAGGTATTCTGTGTTAAGAACTGGAAGAACTTGTACCATTATAACATGCATACAACAAAGCGATCCTCAGATTCAATGCAATCTCTATCAAAATTCCAATGTCATTTTTTTTTTTTTTTTTTTTTTTTTTTTGTGGGTACCGGGGGGTCGACCTCAGGACCTCGTGCACCAGCAGGCGCCCGTGCCTCTGAGCGATATCACCGGCCCCTTTTTCGTATGTGGGATCCGGGAGTCGAACTCGGGCCGTTGCGCTTGCCGGGCAGGCGCTTAAGCCGCTGAGCCATCTCACCGGCCCTCCAATGTCATTTTTAATAAAAATAGAAAAACATCCAAAACTTATATGGAACGATAATAACTTGGAATAGCTAAGAAAATCATGATCAAAAAGAACAAACATGGAGGCATGACACCATATGATTTCAAATGATTCTACAAAGCCACAGTAAAAAAAATAGCATAGTGCTGGCATAAAAATAGACCTCCTGACCAATTAAACAGAATTGAAAGCCCAGAAATGAACCCACACAGGTATGACCAATTGATTTCCAGCAAACAAGTCAAAAATACACAATGGGAAAATGATAATATTTCCAACAAATGGTGTCAGAAAATTGGGACATTCACATATGGAGAATGATATTGAACTCTTGCACTATAATAAAAAATTCAAAGCTGATAAAGAATTAAAGGTGAGACCTGGAAATGAAAAACCACTAGAAGAAAATACTAAGGAAAATTATATGACATTGTCAGAGCAGTGAGGTGGTTTGGTTTGGTTTGGTTTGGTTTAATAACCAAAGCTCAGGCAAAAAAGTAAAAATATACAAATGGGATTACATCAAACTTAAAAAGTTCTTACAGCAAAAGAAACAACTAAAAATGTGAAGCGACAATTTACAAATTGGAAGAAAATATTTGCAAACCATGTATCCACAAAGGGGTTAATGTCCAAAATATATAAAAAATTCAAACAACTCAATTGCAAAATAACAACTAAACCAATGTAAAACTGAACAAAGGAGTTGAATAAACATTGCTCAAGAGAAAACACAGCAAAGGACAACAAGTATGTGACAAAACGCTCAACATTGCTAATCATCGGAGAAAATGCAAATTAAAAACACAGCAAGATAAGCCAGGTGGTAGTGCATGCCTGCAGCACTCCAGAGGCTGAGGCAGGAGGATCACCATGAATTTGAGCCCAGCCTGGGATGCATAGTGAGTTCAAGGCTAGCCTGAACTATAGAGTAAGACTCTGTCTCAAAATATACATGTATATACACAATGAGATACCATTTTGGACACCTGTCAAAATGACTATTATCAAAAGGACCAAAGATTATGGAGAGAATGTTGAGAAATGTGAACACTTTACATTGTTGCTGGAAATGTAAATTAGAATACTTACCATGAAATACTGTATGGAGATTTCTCAAAAGTTGAAAGTAGAATTATAATATGATCCAGCAATCCCACTTCTGGGTATTTACCCAAAAGATTTAAAATTATGGGCCGGTGAGATGGCTCAGCAGCTTAAGTGCCTGCCCGGCAAGCGCAAGGGCCCGAGTTCGACTCCCGGAACCCACATACGAAAAAGGGGCCGGTGATATTGCTCAGCGGCACCGGCGCCTGCTGGCGCGCGAGGTCCTGAGGTCGACCCCCCGGTACCCACAAAAAAAATTAAAAAAAAAAAAAATTAGTCTGTTGAATAGATGCTTGCACTACTATATTCATTGCAGCTCTAATCACAACAACAAAGTTATGGAATCAACCTAATCATCTAAGAATGAATGAATAAAGAAAATGTGGTACGTATACACAGTGGAATATTATCCGGCCTATAAAATTAAGAAATTTTGAAATTTCTGAAAACATGGATAGAACTGGAGAACATTACACTAAGTGAAATAAGCTGGCTCAGAAAGATAAGTATTCCATTTCTCACTTATATGTGGGATCCATAACAATCGAACTCATAGCAGACAATAAAATGGTAACTGCAAAGGCGGGAGGTTGGGGATTACAGGGAAATGAGATCAAAGAATACGAAGTCTCCAACAGGAAGAATAAGTTCTCTCTTTCTTTCTTTTCCTGTCTTTCCTTCTTTCTTTTGAAATCTATTGTACAGTATGGTGAATATAGTTAATAATAGTGTATTACACATTTCAAAATTGCTAAAAGAGTAATTTCAAATGGCACCGAAAAAACAAGTACAGTGGTACCTCTGTTCACGAACTCGATTCTTTTCATGATTGTGGTGGCAAACAGAGTTGGATGAAAACCAAATCAAATTCATTGTTTACGTTCAATGTTTTCCTTATGGGGAAATTTGATTCGGTTCTCCCCCAATTTGGTTTGTGATGAGAATTGAGTTCGTGAACCAAGGTACCAGTGTATTTGAAGTGATAAATATGTTAACTGATTTGATTTAATTATTCCACATTGTATTCATGAATCATAGCATCACTTTGTTCTCCATAAATATATAGAATTATAAATTGTCAATTTAAAATTTAAAAAATTTAGACAAAGTGTGGAGGTCCTAAATGGGCATGATGATGCACGCCTATAATCCCGGCATGATGATGCATGCCTATAATCCCAGCACTCAGAAAGCTGAGGCCAGAGGATCACCAAGAGTTGAAGGCCAGCCTGGACTACATAGCAAGACCCTGTGTCAAATGAACAAACAAACAGTGTGGAGGTTTTAAATAACAACATGAGCTAAAAAAAAAAAATTTTATAAGAGTTTTAAAAGCAGTTAGCATGTCATAATTCAAAAGAATTCACAATCTGGAACCAGGAGGTAAACTCAGAAAATATTCTGGGTACAAGGTTAATATGAAATGCCCACTTTTTCAACAATTAAAAACAATCTGAAAATAAAATTTTAATAGACCCACTGCCATGCCATTAAAAACTCATCTAGAAATAATCAACACGAGTACAAAAAGTGGGCATAGAAAACTATAAAACATTACTGAGAGAAATCAATGAAGATTCCTAAATAAGGAAATCGGCATTTGTCTGTGTATTAGGAACTTCAATACCCATATTAAATATGTCATTTCTCCCAGGAGGTAATTTTGGATACATTGCTAAGATAATCCTAGAATTTAAGTACAGGTGCATAAGACAAAAAGAGCCATACGATCTTTGCTAAGAAAATGCTTTACATTGGGCACTACTTTTATGGTACCTGGTATATTTACATGTCTTTTCTTTTCTCTTTTTCTTTTCTTTTCTTTTCTTTCTTTTCTTTTCTCTTCTTTTCTTTTCTTTTTACCATAATGGAGAGTTTAATTTCTTGCCTTCTGGCTCTGGCACAGCAACATGGCAATACCTAACATGTCAAGGAGCTGGTGGGACTAATCCAGATGTTCCGATATGTGTGTCTACTTATTCAGAATCTGCTACCTCAATTTAGGAAACATTCTAAGTATTAAAAAACAGACAAAACCTTTCAGATTTCATAAAATAACCATGGTCCTTGCAGGCAGTTGTAAATTTGAATATTTGGTATTCAAGGGTTACATGATTTGGGCTGGTAATTTAACCTTCCAGGGCTTCAATTTCTTCAACAGTAAAAATAAAATTTATCATTCTTCCCTAGAAGAGTTATTTTGAGGAAAAAAGATTTTAAAAATTAAAGGTAGTTTACTGACAAATAGAAGATATTAACATTATTTTCTTTTCTTCCTTCTTCAGGTCAACATACTTATCTTCAGTCATTATTGAAAATTATAAATTAAATATCATTTTATTACCCAAGTTGGGTGATAATTAAATACATAATTTCAAGTTGGATGGAAAAGTTAAAAATACTCCAGATTAATTTCCCTTTATTATAAATTCTACTTTAAAGCTTTTGAATTTTTAAGGAAAGTCACTTTAAAATTTTATCAATATTACTCTAGTTTGCGAGTATATCTATTATCTCATCTGCTGGGTTTCAGCCTTAAGAGATAATAAAATTTAAGCCAATATTCAAAAAATTTGGATTTTAATGCCATCATAAATCAGTGGATGATAGCTGGGCATGGTGGCGAATGCCTGTAATCCCAGCACTTGGGAGGCTGAGGTAGGAAGATCACTGTGAGTTCAAGGCCAGCCTGGGCGACATAGTGAGTTCAAGGTCAGCCTGACCCACATAGTGAGACCCTGCCTCAAAAAATAGCCTAATGTTGAACTTCAAACTTCTAGAAAAACAAGAACAAATCAAAACAAAAACAACAACAAAAAATCAGTTGATGATGGCTGCCTGAAGTATATACAGAAAGGATTCTGAGACCGAGTCTGAGATCACCAGGAGGAAAAAAACCATTTTTTTTTATGGGTGGGGGAAGTGAGAATGGCAGCAAGGTGTGTTCCCGACAGTCCTATCCTACTCCATGGAATACACCATTTCAGAGATGAGAAATTCTCTCACCATAAAAAAAAAAAAAGTTTTTCAAGCTTCCACATAGTAGAAAATTTGCACTTTGTGTATTTAAAAACAAAACATATGATGACCAGAATTTATGTTTAAAATCATTTGTATTATATTAATGAAATAAATTATTTCTATTTTCTCTTTTATATCATTTTATACAAACTGCTATCAGTCTTTAGTATTCATATACATTTGAAGCTACCTGCAATAACCGTATGCCATATGGGCTTATATATCACATATGTTGTAAGATTTCTTCTATGTAATATCTTTTAGAACTAAGAAAACATGTGAATCAAAATATCACACTATATCTCAAAAATATGCACAAATGTTATTTCAATCAAATAATTTTTAAATTGTGGAATTTTCTAATTGATAAAAATAAAGTGAGAATGTTGTAAAGTCAATGACACTGTTCTATATAATGGCTATTATACAGGATATACTCACACAAAGGTTATTCATTAAACAACATTATGATTCAGACTCATTTAAAACTGAGTCAGTTTCATGTGACAGAAAATGGACAGAATAAATGTCAATAGGAGCTAAAAATTTATTCAAATTAGCCAAGGTTCCCACTTTCTTCTTTTCACCAATCATAAGTAATTGCTTCCTATTTATTGCAAGATATTTAAAACCTGAAAGTACTAATACTTCAGAACTTTCAGTAAATTGGTAGGGTACATTATAAAATTATGCAGAATCAGATTAAAAGTGCCCCCAAATGAGAATGCATAAAATCATGTTATCAGTTTATCTCCCACAGCAAGTTTCATAAAATAAAATTAAATCAATATTGATAATTGATTCTTCTTTCCATGCCATGATTTATAAATACCAAATTTGATGTGATCTTGGCTCCATGGTAATATGAAAAATATAACACTATTTTTATATTTTAGGAGCTTTTGTGTTAAAATATCAGCACAATTTTAGTTACGTCTTTGAGGTTTTTTTTTTTTTTTTTCCTGGTTACTTGACAATTTGAGGCAGAATTTTTTTAAAACATTCCTCAAAATCACTACTCTTTGAACGTCAGCCCATCCTGAACTTAAACAGAAAAGAGAATACTGCTAAAGCTAATGAACCTTGACTAAGAGAATAATTCTCCCAGCAACATTAGCTGATGAACATTTCAGTAGTTCATGTGAAGCATCCACAAATCCTCTGGTTGTTGGGGAAAAATAAGTACCTCTCTTTGCTCTTATTTCCTTTTAATCACTGTTAGGCCTGCACGAAGAACCATATTATTCTTTCAGTGAAAGACCAGATTTAGTGCAGTGGCTCAGCAAACTTATGGGATCATTTTACCATCAAAAGCATCTATAATTCATAGGAACAATATTTGAACTGATAGAATTCTTAGAGCCCTTATCCAGCTATAATTTCATCTTAACACTTCTTGTACAATATCAGCTTAGACCATAACTTCCCTACTTAGTTTTGTTTTTGCTGCTGTTTTAAATATAGCATGACAATTTCCAGACTTCAGTATAGAGCTTCTAATTTTAAGATTATTAGCCAGGAATTTTTTATAGTTATCAAACACTTAAAAAGCTAAAATCCCTTGGAGTTGGATTAACTAATGCTCCCAAAAACTTCCGGGTATAAAAATATATATACAGGGTATTGTGAGAGATATGAAGAATGTACATGTGAGTATGATACAGGCACTTTCCTAAGAAGCCTTCTCTATCACTATCAAACTAAATCATTAAAGTCAACAATGGTTTGAGCATTTACTGTGAATGGAATGTTTTATAAGATTGCATGAGATACTCGGTTATTGTCCATAACATGATTAGGATCATTTTCCAAATAGTTTGGGATTTCTAGTGAAGTAGTAATATATATAGAACGTTGCATTTGCAGAATAATGTTTGTAGTTCTAAGTAAGTACATTAAGGTACATTTTTGTTTCAACTTCTCAACTGAAAAATCTTCTAAGACAATTACTTTGTATTAGCCATTTTTTTTTTGTCTTTCTAATGCCAAGCCTAATCCAGACAGATATTCCTTAGGGATATATACTTAAGGCTCCTATATAATTACTGCAGGAGATAAACGTAGAAAAGTTTTTTCCCCCAATAAAGTGAGTTAAGTGCTATAAAAGAGGAGCCATCTGGTCCTAAACAAAGTTAAGGGAAGAATAACCCATCAGATAATATTTGAATAAATGCCAGTTGAATAAATGAATAAAAATATTAAAATGAAGTTGCTTGAAATTTTAGAGCTTAAATGACTACTCTTCATCATAGGTTTTTTCATGAGCCATTGTTTTCTGGAGTTATGATTTGTTATTTTTATCTATGCCCAGACAATTTTGTATTGTTGTATTTTGGTTTTTGTTCAAATACAACAATAAATTGTCCTCAAACCAGAGAAGGCAAAAAGTGATCCATGAATCAAAAAGCACAGTCTCTTTAAGACATTCTTTAGAATTGAAACTTGAATTTCTGTGTTAGTAGAATTGTCTTAAAAAAATTATTTAGAGATTTCTAATCAATTACCAGTGGAACCCCATAGAATGTTAATGGAGGGTGGGTTATTGCTCTGTACTGCACATATACTATGTATAATGTGCTGGGTATTCCAGTAGACACTGCTGAGTAATATAGTGGTACTGGCCTCAATGAGCTCAGAGTAAACTGACAGATGCAGGAGGAGCAACAAACTTAAAATCTGAGCATGTTCTGCTTTGCCATCATGCAGTCACACCCTGTTATGGCTTACATCTAGACGTCGCCCCCAAAGCCTCATGTATTCATAAATGGGGCTTTTCGGAGATGACTGGGTCATGGGTTTGTGATACTCATCACTGGCTTAGTCCACTGATGGGTTTATAGTTGGGTGTGATGTTGGAAGGTGAAGTCCAATAGGCAGAGGTGGGTCACTATGAGCATGGCCTGGAAGGGTATATATATCCCTCCTTCTCCCTTGATCCCTCTCTGCTTCCTGCCTGCCATGCCATAAACAGTTTCTCCTCTGTCATGCCCCTGTCCCATGCCACCCTGCCTTGGAACGGATTGTAAACTGAAACCTCTACAAACTGTGAGCCCAAATAAACTTCTCTTCCTTTAACTTATGGATGTCAGGTATTTTGTCCCGGCAATGAGAAAGTAACTAAAACACTCTCCTTATATTAAGGCAATGGTTCCCAAAGTCTGGATTTTGGACAAGCAACATGAGCATTGTCTGGAAACTGGTGAAATGCAGATTCTCGGGATCCAATCCAGCCTTACAAGATCACGAACCATGTGGGTCCTGGTAACGTACGTTTGAGCATGTCTTCTAGATAACATGACACTGATGCACAGTGAAGTCTGAGAACCATGATCTAGGCCAATTCCAGTACATGCTTGTACTCTCGTCACAGACATCAACACTACCAGGATAACTAAAGTTACATCTTCTGACCATTATACATAAATTGAGAAAGTAGTAAAATCATTATGTGATGAAGACCACCCTGAGTGAGCTACAAATCCATAAATTGGCTTTCTATATTAAAAGTCTGAGTCAATCCTAGGCCTACATGCCTTGCCTTATGAGCCAGCAGTTGGCATGAGGAAACAAAACTCCCTATGCCACTGGTCCCAGCAGAGGTCTCTATGACCCGTGATGCTATGACGTCTCAGAAGGCAAGACAGCATTTTAGCTGGGGACTCTCTGACTCTTTCATAAAATTCTATAGAAGTAAATATTAACCCATGAGAAGAACACGTTTCCCATTAATCAATAGCAGGTTGCTTTGTCTCTTGCTCACATCAGTGCCTTCCACTCCTCTGTTCCCAGAATCTCCCTACACGACCCCTGGAAAAGCTGTGCGCATTCAATAAAAAGTGAAAAGTTCAAAGATTCTTGGTCTCAGCCTGATCAGAGCTCTCACCCTCTGGACCCCCTGGCTTTCTAAATTACTGTCTGTCTTTTTTATCCTTCATTGTACCCTCGACCAGGTAAGATTGATAATTATGTATATTAAACAGGAGCCCCAAATTTGATACTTATTGTTCATTTAAACAAAATTCTATAAATCTATGGCCCTAGTAAAGGTTCTGTGACAGACTTTGCTTTTTTTCTCTCTGTAATATTCTCCAAAATAATAATGAACTGATAATGAACTAAAACAAAACAAAAAGTGGTTTTTAAAACTTCAGAGATCTCACGCATATGCTTGCTTAGAAACTTAATTCTAGTCTGAAAAAATTATAATCATAGTGTAAAAAGCTGGATTCTTGCAGCTTGATAAATATCAATGTGAAGAGAAGGAAGACATAAAAAGTACAGTATTGACTAAATCTAAAACTTTTTCTTCTCTTCAAAGTAAGAAATATTCAGTCATGCCATTTGTGAACATAAATCACGATATGTCAACTTGACTAAATTAAGAAATACCTAGTACAAATGAAATGAATAGACACTTCACAGAAGTACTAATGGTCAATAAATATATGAAGAAATGCTCTACATAGCTGGCCATTAGAGAAATACAAATTAAAACAACACTGAGATTCCATCTTACTCAAGAAAGAATGGCCATCATCAAGGGATTGAATAATAACAAATGCTGGAGATGCTGCCAGGAAAAAGCAACACTTTAACTGTTGGTGGGCATAAAAACTAGTACAAACACTATGGAAATCAGTATGGAGAGTCCTCAAAAAACTGAAACTAGAAATTCCATTTAACTCAGCCACTTTTCTTCTAGGTATCTTCCCAGAAGAATTAAAGATATCATATTACAGAGATATATGCATACCCATGTTTATAGCAGCAAAATTCATAATAGCTAAATCTTGTAAGCAGCTCTTATGTCCATAAACAGATGAATAGATAAAGAAAATGTTATACTTACACACCATAGAATATGATCCTGCCATAAAGATAAATTTGAGTCATTTGTAGGAAAATGGATACAACTTGAGATCATGTTAAGTGAAATGAATGAGACACACAAACCTAAATATCACATCATTTCTCTTATATAAGAAGCTCAGAGTAAAAATAAAGAACAAAACAAAAGATAACAGTAAGATGCAAGGAGTTAGATCATTCTCAAAGGGGAAGGGGACAAAGATATAAAGAGAAGGGAAGGGGGAAGGGATAAGGGACGAAAAAAGGAATTGGGATGTATTATATACCTGCACCAGCTCCACAACAGGAATGTAAACATTGTGAACCTCACACATGTACAAATAAACTTAAAAGAAAAAAGAAAAGAAACACCTAGAAGATTCATAAAGTACAGTTCTAGGTATGTCTACGGACTGTTTCCAGATATGACTGGGATGTAGGCCAGCAAACTGAGGGGAGAAGACTTGCCCAGCTGTGGGAGGCACCAACCAATATGCTTATACCATGGACAGAATAAAGGAAAGAAGAAAGTTGGTGTCCATTCTGAAGAGCTGCAGTCAGCTCGAGAAGTTGTCTTTTGATCTCATTACCTTTGAACATCAGTCTCTGCTTTCTTCAGCCTTCCAATGCAGACTTGTACCAACAACTCCCCAGTGAGCTTCTGGGCTTTTGACTTTCAAATGGTGCTACATACTTGATTCGACCTCATCCCAGTCAGAATGGATATCATCAAGAATACAAAGAACAATAAATGCTGGCAAGCTCAAAGGTGAAAAGGGAACCCTTATATACCTTTGGTGAGAATGTAAATTAGTACACTTACTATGAAAATCAGTATGGGGGTTCCTCAAAAAAACTAAAAATAGGTATCATTTGAAATCTACCACATGATCCAGATATACCACTCCTAGGTATATCTCCAAAAGTATTAAAGTCAACATACCATAGATGTACCTGCAAATCCATATTTACTGCAGCCCAATTCACAGTAGTTAAACTGTGGATTCAGCCCAGGTACTTGTCAACAGGAGAACAAAGAGAATGTGGTAAAAAACACAATGGAGTATTATTCAGCCATTAAAATTTCATATTAAGTGAAATAAGCCAGAATTGGAAAGACAAACATTTCATGCTTCTCTCATGTATAGTATTTATTTTTAAAAAGGAGAGAGAAGGATAACATGGAAGTAGAAGGGGGCGCTATTAAAGTAGAGGAAGGGAACAAAGGGGAGAGGAGAAGGAAGTGTAAGAGGTTGCTGGGGTGAAAATGATACAAGTATGTTATATGCATGCATGGATCTGCCAAAATGAAACTAATCTGTATAACTAGTATGCACTACAATAGTCACTCCTCTCTTCTATCTTCTTATTTCACTTCCTTACTAGAAGTCTCCCGCAAATCTCTGCTCTAGCCCTGCTCTGTGATTTCCTGTATCCCATTTTCAGAACTCAAATAATTACTATCACAATATTAAAGCTTTCCTCTAAGGGTAGATAAAACAGTTCAGAGGAAAAACAATTCAGAGGAAGAATTAAACACCAAACCCAGAATATTCTTCAGCATTCAAGGAAAAAAAATGCCGATAACACTGAATCTTGTTTCTTCTATGAAAGATACAACTCTCTTGTTCCCACCTTCCCCAAACACTCCAGTGCTGCAACGTGCATGTAAGTGAGTGGGGCTTTCCGTAGTCACCCCATGGGTGGTGTCCCGGAGGCAATCACTACCATGCCATGCTGTCCTGAGGGTACAGTGAACAGGTGGGGAATAAAATCATAATCACAAACCTGATGTTGGCAGGTCTTTTGCCAGTGTTTGCAAATACCATCTGCTTATATTTTATGAAGCAATGAGCTCAAACACTGATAAACAACATGATGTCCTTGTTCTACAGAGAAGTCGTAGCTCTGATTAGCAAATGCAACACAGATAAGACAATGTCACTGATTTGTGACTATCAACACAAATAAGTAATCCTATTAGATGTGCCTTCATTGAAAACTTTAGCTTTTCCATTTATAAAGTATTTTTTAAAAAATAAGTTAAATTTTCCTTCACTGCGATTGCTAATTCATCAAATTTAACTTTTGCTTTGGTTTCGATGTCAGCTTCAGTTAACCACAACATATAGTTAAACACTTTTTTTTTTTTTTTAGCAGTGGCAAAGTTTATTCAAGAAAGTAAAAGTGAAGAGTGGGAGAGAAACTGGCTCTGCAAAGTGAGCTTGAGCCGAGTAGAAAAAGAGGGTAAGAGCAAAGATAAAAGTACACGTTGCATCTGGGAAACACAGCATGGTCTACTGTGGAAAGCTATGATAGCATCGGTGTCTCATGGCTGCCTTTCTTTTATACTGTCCAGATCTCAAGGGAAGCCATGAGAACTCCTCCATCCCAGTCCTGAGAGGCCATGCTGGGATCCCGCACCTCAGGCTGATGTAGGTCTAGGGCACCCTATTGAAAACCTGCCCAAGTTCTCTCCAGAAGTCCACATGTGGGGCTTTGGGAACTGTTCTGCACATATGTCAGGGATCTTGCAGTTAACCAGTCTTGCTTACTTCCCCAGCCAGCTTTTGCCACGCCCTGATCTCCTATCTCATTTCCCCCTTAGAGACACAAATCCCCATCATGCTTTATGGGGTGCTGAGGAAGTGGAGGTCTCTGTCTTCTACAGCTTCTTCAAACAGGAAGGGGCTGTAGACCCTACCAATTGGGGATCATGTGCTCTCCAACCACCTTGGGGTGGTGTGACTCACTGGCTGGGTTGAAGAAAGGAAACCTGTCAGGAAACAATGAGAAAAGAGTTAAGGACCATTGACCTTCACTGTTAGCCCAACTATGAGGAGCAAGTAAGATTTCCATGCTTCCTGTAGCAGGACGGGAGTCTTGCTTTTTTTAAGGGACGTCTCAAGTCTTCCAGAGGCTCACAGGAGTAGATTTTGGCGAGGGTTGGGGAGTGATCTTATACTTCAGACAGTTCAGATGGGACTGGCTTTATTCTATAAAGATGCCTGCATCTGGTCCCTAGACAGCTGATATTCCCCAGGTGTTAGAATGTATCCCAGATATTGAACTTTTTGGAGGAATATCTGAGCCTTTTCTTTGGAGACTTTATATCTCTTCTTAGCCAGAAAGTTGAGTCTGTACAGTGTTACAGTTAGGTAATTTCTGGGTTGGGCTACAAACTAGATCATCTACATACTGTAGGGTGGTTCCTTGTTTAAGCTTTAAATTCCTTCATTCTTTCTAGTGCCTGAGCAAGAAGTGAGGACTATATCTACACCCTTGTGGGAGAACTATCTAAGTACGTTGCTGCTTTTCTCTTGAAATGAGATTTTCCCATTCAAAGGCAAACAGCAATCAGGAGTCTTGGTGTAGGGGGATGAAGAAAAATGCAGCTTTTAAATCTAAGACTGATGAGATGGCTCAGCGGCGTAAGCACCTGCCTGGCAAGCACGAGGGCCCGAGTTTGACTCCCGGAACCCACATATGAAAAAAGGGCCGGTGATATCACTCAGCAGCATGGGCGCCTGCTGGCGCGCGAGGTCCTGAGGTCGACCCCCAGTACCCACAAAAAAAAAAAAAAAAAAAATCTAAGACTGAGAACCAATTAGTGTCCCCTGGAATTTGGGAGAAAATTACGTATGGATCTGCCACTAGAGGATAGATTGGAATGATAGTGTGGTTAATGAAGCGGAGGTCTTGTACCATCCAATACTCTCCTGAGGGCTTTACTACAGGGAGAATGGGAGTATTGCAAGGGGACTAACAAGGCTTCAGAAGGCTGTATTTGAGAAAATTGTCTATGAGAGGCTGGAGGCCTTTACGAGTCTCTTCCTTGACTGGATACTGCTTTCAGTTAGGAAATAAGCTAGGATCTTTTAGTCTTATAACTACTGGCATAGCAGAATTTGCCTTAGCAGGTATTCCATTTTACCATGCAGCAGGATCCACTTGTTAGCTAACTAGGTCAGGGAGACCTGGTGTACTCCCACCAAGTAAAATTTGTTTTGGCCTTAGCCAGAATTTAGCTATTAAATCTCTTCCTAACAAGGAAGCAGGACACTGTGGAACAATTAGAAACTCATGGTTAAATATTTAGCCTTCAAAGTGACACATCAGTGGAGGAATAAAGAATCTCTGACTCGGGATCCCCTCAACCCTAACTATGGCTGTAGACCTAGAGGAGAGTTTTTTCACAGGAGGAAATCAAAACAGAATGAGCTGTCGCTGTATCAATAAGAAGTTGGACGGGCTCACCCATGACATCTAAGTTTACCCAGGGTTCCTAGGAGGAGATGGTGATGTCCATGGACAAGGGCATTGCAGGTTCCCCTGGGCCTCTTCAGTCATCAGAGCAGGAAATGAGGGTCCTGGCTGGCCTAACCCCTCTCTGGGAGTGGGGACAGTCAAACCTCCAGTGCCATGAGTCACACACATTAGCTGCCTCACATGTGGAGCAGGGCCCAGGCGGAGGCTTTGTGCAATCTCGTGTCCCATGTCTAGTATTCTTGCACTTGAAACAGGAACTCTTTCCTTGGTTGTCCCTCAGTTTTTCCTCAGACATATTGGGTGGGTTTAAAGGATTACTAACTGCAACAGCCATAATCCTAGCCTTTCTCTTTGTTTCTCCTCTGGGTCCCAATTTTTAAACACAGAAAAGGCTGTGTCCAGCAATTGGGCCATAGGTGTCCGTGGCCCCATCTGAAGTTTTTATGGTTTACATCAAAATCTGGGGCTGACTGGCAGATGAAATGATGTTCCATTAATGCCCCTCCCTCCCTGGAAGATGGATCTATATTAGCATACTTTTAGAAGGCCTCTGGTCATCAGTTATGAAGCAAAGCTGTATTTTCTTTTGCATCTTGTAAGACACCACTCACTTTACCATAATTAACAGACTTTTTAAATACACATTTTCATTCCTATGATAAGAGCAGCTACCATACTAGACATAATTTCTAGTTCATCCTTAGTATTATAGTCCCAATTTGGCTGTGTTGTAGGAAAGATAGCCTCTCAAAGGTGGTTTCCTTCCCTTTTCAAGGTGTACTGCCCATCTTCGTAGTTTTTAGCCTCTTGTAGGATTCTTTGTTTTTCATTTGGGGTATATCAAGTGGCCAAGATGTATTGGAGATCTCCTCATGAAAAATCAAAAGCAAGGGCCAAAGTTTGAAACCCACCAGTAAACTTACTAGGATCTTCTGATAGTTGGCCTAATCATTCCTTGCATATTTGGACAGCCGCACCTGAAAAAAGAGACTTGCACTCGAATATTCCCTCTCACCCCTGGGACTTCTTTTAGGGGCAGGATAAGTTGTGAACTGTGGTAGTAAGAAACACCACTGAGGGTTCTACCTGAGGGGCTTAAAGTTGTCTGAGAAGCATAATGACAGGGCTGAGGATCACTGGGTTCCCCTGCGGCACTCGGGTCTAATAGAGTTCCTGAGTCACTCGGAGGGAATGGACTTGATTTATCACCTTGGGCATTATAAGGAGGAGATTGAGGAGACCTCCCAGTGTCATCAAACAGACCAGAGAGACTCACATGCCCCTGAGAGACAAGTGGGCGTCTCAGGACAGGTCATCCAGAATATCTTCCTCCTCCTTGGGAGTCACTCTAAACACCACAGCTCCTGAGCGTTCCCTTTCATAGAGTCACAAAAGCCTGAAAATAAGGCGTTTCATTCCCCCTTGCATGTTTTAAGCAAAAATGCTGTAACTAGAGAATAGTCACATAATTTAAAGTACAATCCCACAGCCATCTCTCACCATCTCCCAATTCATACTGGTGTCCTTGAGACTTTACAAGACCTAGCTAGATGTCTCTATCTGAGAACCTCAGAGCACCATTAAGCACAGAAGACCACAGAAAAAAGCCACCCCCAGGGGGTTTTTTTTGTCTCCACTTGGACTCATTTACTCATTCAAAGAAGGGGGCTGGGCCATCTGTTGGCCTTGCCTAGTCCAAACTCTCACAAAGTAAGAGCAGAACTTCCCAAGCAAAGTTCCCTGAGCCACTAGTTGAACCCCTTAATGGTTCAATTTGCATTTATTCTGAGCCCCTTGATGGATCAGCTGGTATTTCGAGTCCCTTGATGGTGCTACTTAACCAGGATGGCTCTACTTAACCAGAAACCATGTGAGGAAACATCTCTTACATTTATTCTGACACAATTTAAAGTACCAAGAATTGGTATAGCTGTTTATATACACGTACAGTTACATTAATTAGGTTTTTCAGTGTTAGATGTTGTTCTACTCAGGTATCAGGCATATGTCTTGAACTTCTCTGGATTTAAACAGGGAAGCACAAGGCCAGTAATAATGGCCTTAGGCAGGCTCTTAGACCAGAGAGCGCAGTGTTGCTGGCACTTGGTTCTGGCCAAAAGCCTTGGGCATTTTAAAATGGACACGTTTTCTCTTCCATGCAGGGAAGAGCCATTATGCCAGTTAAAATAATTCAGAAAGAGGTTACTCCCCCTTGTTCTTCAAAATCAGAGGCTTAGTTCTTAAGGCCAATTGGTAAAAAAAAAAAAAAAAAAGATGGAGGTAGTCGACAAGCCCATGTGTAACTGCATGACTTCGTGCAGGCTCTAAACCTATTTACTGGTGTTGCCCACACTCAGGGTGGGTCATTTTTAGTCCTAGCATATCACCATTAATCCCAGCACCACATAAACCGAGAAAGAAGCACCAAGGGTGGGGCACCCTTAATCATAGCATTACACCAAGACACAAACCAAGAAAAAAGCCATTTGCAAAACTAGGGTAAGTAAAAGACTTCAAGGAGGAAAACAAAAACTTAGCCCAACTTGGGCCTTACCTTGATCTCCGATGCCTGAGCTTTATTCTCACACCTGGTCACATCAAAGTGTACTGTCCTGGCTTGGATTGCCAAAAATGTTATCCAGTAGCTTGCTTCTAAAAAGTGGCTCCCCGACTAAATGTTACCAGGTTCAGGGTTGTTCGCTTCTCCTTTCCAAGTTGGATTCCAGGTTCTTCTCATATTGAACAAAGAATTGAATAAAACGAGCAAAAAGCAGTAGCAAAGTTTATTGAGGAAAGCGAAAGCAAAGAGTGGGGGAGAAACCGCCTCTGCAGAGTGCGCTTGGGCCAAGTAAATAGAAAAAGAGGATAAGAGCAAAGACAGAAGTGCACGCTGCATCTGGGAAACATAGCATGGGCTACAATGGCAAAAACGCTTTTCAAATGAGACTTCTGAATATCTACTTTATACCACTTGAGGATATAAATATAAATACAGGGACGCTGTGATTAGGAGATACTGGGTTATTTTCTGTAGCCAGAAGATTAATACAGTGTGTCTCCTTTAGGTAAAAGGATCATTTAGGTTAAATTTCCCTAGATATTTAAGTTTAAGGATGACTAAAATTTCTCTCATAACCAGAATTTTGCATACAGTCACTTCATTTTCATTCCAATATTTCTCTTTAACCTTTACCAATTCTTCAAAGCCCCTTAAGTCTACTTAGAGAGTCAGTTATTCATCAAATGCTCAAAAGTTAAATGTATGAGTTCAAAAAAACAGGCAATAACTTATTCATCATGAGAGTTGAGTCACTTTCAAATGTGCAGAATAAAGCTGCTTTCAAAATTAGATGGATTGAATCAAACTCTCCTACAAATACAATATTCGTAATTTTTGAAAATTAGCTAATTCTATCAACAAGCCTCTGGAAACAGAAAATAAAAACCAAGGAAAAAGTCACGTTGCTGTATTCCTGTTCTGGGTAGCACCGGTCTTTCAGGAGAGCAAGGAAGGAACAGCAAACTAAACGACAAACTGCTAGTTCTTCCAATTTTAACCTAGCTGGTGCCCCAGCATGGTGAACCTCAAACATTCTCTAGACCATGGCTTCTCCTGGAAGATGCCACAGAATGGAACTGAAGAAACAATGCAGAAAAAAGAAACTACAACTGCATGGTATGTTACTTACATAGATTCCAGCCAAAGGGTGGGCCAAAACAAAGTTGGAACCCTCAAGATTTCTCTTGATTGGCTTTAGGGTTAAGTCAACTCTTTCTTATAAAACACAAATTCTTCTCTTCCTGAACATACCACTTTGTTTTTGCTACAAACTCCTTTCAAACTCCTCCCCAAATCTTTCCAAAAGGAATTGATGGAACCATACGTAATGCTATCGTTATCTTGCATATTATCTGAAAATCATTTCTCATTTTAATCTCATTACTCTAGCATATATCTCACAAGGAGTAGTACTGTCTAACTTCAGTCTCTACAGCAAAACCTAAATTACAATTGAATAAACCCTACTGCAATTGCAGTAAAACAAAGCATCCTACCATTTTGACTACTTTCATTCATTCATTCATTCATGTCCCTCTCTTTCTCTTCCCTCTCCCTCTTCCTTTCCTTCTCCAACTCTTTCTGTAAAAGGTTTAACTGACATATATTTCTCTTAAATTTACCACTAACTACCCTAAGCTTCTTCCTGTCAAGAAAAGCATATAGGTAAGAAAAGAAAAAGTAGTTTAATGTTATATTTTAAGTAAATTTCATTAAGATTAAGTGTCATGGAAATAATCATTCTAGATACAGAGAATGGTGTCTTGATTCCTGGTAATGACAAAAACGTAGTCTAAATAAATTCTGGGGTTAAATTTAGAGTATAATAAAATAAGAGGAATGATTCTCCATGAGTTGTAGCCAGAGGCAAAATAGCAGAAATATACACAACTTTAATATGAGAAAGAACGTGGTGGTTGGAGCCATGCCCCTTCTTCTGCTAGAATGGGTAGATTTATAGCTGAAGAAACATCAGTTAAGGATAAGAGAGTGAGCTGATTAAGCATAGGAAATGAAAACAAACCACAGCGAAACAATGCGTACAGTGAGCATGCTGAAGCGGCGCAGGGGATCTGTACTTTCCGCAAAGCCGGAGCTAGTTTACAACACTGATCATAAGACAGCTGTAGGACCTATCTGAATGCCTTTATTGCAGGCACGTTTGTGAATAAAATATGAAATTTAGAGAACAACATGGAGAAGTCAAACGACCATATTTACATTCTTCCAGGGAGGATAATTGTGGTATTTTATCTGGCTATCTATAGCGAACAGATCAAAGAAATTACGTCATGAGGATGGAAGATTTTCTTGGCAAAATAAAAGGACTCAGCATGAAAGAATTCCTTTCACTCTATTAAGTTTTCCTTTTTTTATTCAAAAAATACTAAGCTTTTCCTGAGTAATATACATTTGAAGGCAAAATAGGCTAAATTCAATCAAAACATGGGTGTTTCACACATGTTAAAATAAGGCAATCTCTGTAAAATAGTTAATCATTTCTTATCCTTTTGCTTCTTGACAGATTCCTCTGGAGAGATGTAAATTATTGATTCCATCTGGTTTATTGCCATCAGGGTTGCTTGAGTGTTTATTTTTTGAAAGCACGTATAAATGAAGCTAAGTTACTTTCTAGAAAAGCTGCAAAATAAGATTATAAACCTGCAGTTTAATTCTCCTTTTCCAGATGCCACCCCAGGCACAGAAATTTACACAGGAAAAGATCCTGCCTTTTAGGGTCTGCTAAGGTGATTGGCTAAGAAGAAAATTACCAAGCTACAGGTGCAATCAACTATTTTAAAATAGAGTTTCTCCATGGCAAGGACAAGTTGAGTGTATTATTGTTTTGTTTATTTTTTCTCTCTTTTTATGAGGAAGGGAGTAGAGATAAATCTGATAAAGTTGCTTGAATATAAAGCGTTTTTCTTTAATCTGAAGTAAGATTCACTGTAAATCTTTTTCTTCTTGTAGTACTCTTATTATTTTCTTTCTTTACCTACTATTCTTTTTTTTTTTTTTTTTTTTTTTTTTTTTTTTTTTTTTTGGGTACCGGGGGTTGACCTCAGGACCTCACGTGCCAGCAGGTGCCTGTGCCGCTGAGCGATATCACTGGCCCTTTTTTCTTATGTGGGTTCCGGGAGTCGAACTCGGGCCCTTGTACTTGCCAGGCAGGCGCTTACGCCGCTGAGCCATCTCACCAGCCCCTACCTACTATTCTTGCTCCTATCATCAACTTCTGACAATCCTATGCTCATCTGAGTTACACCTTGCTGACCTTTAGACTACCAAACAAGAAACACCAAAACCTCAGCGCTTTAACTGTGTGAATTAGGAACTAGAAACATCACCAGTCTACTCACCTTACAAGATGATATAGTACCAGAATGTTCAAACTAGAAAATAGTATCCAATTAACTCTACAAAATGCCACCCAGTGTTGATGAATGTATCAATTGTGTGTGCATGGGTTGTGTTTAGGGCTTAAGTCAAATTCATCATTTATTTTGTCCAAAAGAGACTAAAGGCATGAATATGCAGAAATCCTAATCAGCCTAACATTGGAGCTGCAAAGTAGCAAACTAGGCTAGAATAATTTTAATTGTACAGTACAAGCACTCCAAAAAGAGAACTGTTAAAAGATATCAATCTGGCAAATCATAAGTTATATCTAACTACTTCAAACTAGCACTATTAATCTAAAATGAGCATTTATTTTCAATTCAGCGGATCTTGGCTATAATTACTGAGAATTCTCAACAGTAACCCATCAAAAAATGTGATTTAAATTGAGTTGGCCTAGAAACAGATCTCAATGTAAAGATTTGCGTGCAAGTGGTTTATTACGCAGCTGATTCCAACAAGACCAGTAGGGAGTAGTAAAGGAAGACGGGAAATGGAAGAAATTAATACAGATTAAGATAATTCACAGACGATCATTGTGGGTGACTGAAGCTCAGTCCCACTGGGGATTTCTAAATGAAATCAAAGTTGTGGCACCCAAAGAATGGAGAGTGAAAAAAACAGTAAGTAATTTATTCTTCAACATCCATTCCTCATTGGTAGGTGGATGCTACTGGGAGTATCAACTCTCCAGTATTTCTCACATGTCCCACACAGGAGCCAAGCATACTAAAGAAAGCACCCAAGACCCACAGAGGAGTGCAAAACACACAGAAGTACACAGCCCTCGTCGAGCACAGGTAAAGGAGAGATGAGAATGTTAAGTAGGTATTTGGGCAACTTAAAAGTAGAAAACAGTGACTCAGGCCTTTCTGAAAGCAGCAAAAACATGTCTGTGTTACAGGATGAAGGTGAACTTTAAAAAGCACTATGTTCTCGCAGAGTATATAAAATGTAATATGTAACCTTATAATATATATCCTTATTAGGACAAATTGGTTTAGCTTTTAGATTTGTGCTACCATTTGTTAAATTGTTTGTCATCCCAAAGACATCTGCTTAATTTAATTTAACTCCACAGTAGGGTAATCTACTTGAAATAAGGAATTCTCAGAAAGTCCTGAGGAAAAAAAAAAAGATGTGTGTTTGTATACATGTAATTCTTTTTCTTCTTTCCTTCTTTATTTTCTCAAAAGAAAAAGTAGTTTCAGCACTGAACTCTGATTAAAATATTATTTCTAGGGTCAGAAAGGTGTTCTTAATTTATTTCAAATCTAGAGTATGTAAATTCCAGAATTTGCAAAGGGGATACTTTAGATAATGTTAATGGTAAGAAGACAAAATATGAAGATACTCACAGAACATGCTCACATGCCCTTCCTAGTGGATTGACCCATATATTTAAGAGAAAAGTTACCAAAACAGAGATGTAGCATTATTAAGCCCTCAGAAACTGCACAAGTGCTAGCTGATACTCTTAAAATTGTAATTCCTTGTATTGAAAAATAACACTGTGACCAGAACAGAAAAATTTAGAAAAGGTTTGGATTAACCAAGTGCTTTAAAATATGTTTTCATGAACATTTCCTTTTAGTACTGAGTTTTAAAACTTTGGCTAATAAAGATGTACAAACACTATACACTTCTTTAAATGCAAATACTTTTAAAATGCTTGAGCGTTTTTTATAAACTTGCATTGTGTAGAAGATTATTTTATAAAATAAAACAGTAAGTACCATCCTAAAACTACCTTGACTATATCATATCTCCCCAATACAGGGCATTACACCCATACAAATCAGCATATAAAACAAGTAATGGAGCTTAAGAAAATCAGCAAGCAGGAGGGTGGACTGGAGAAGAAGAAGGCTGTACAAGTTTGAAAAGATATTCTCATTTAAAGAAGCATGTGGATGGACTTTATGATGCAGAGCCTCTTGACCATAACTCCTGCTACCACCCTCACAACAAATAAATACAAATGTTGTTTTACACATAAGATAAAAACATTTAAAATTCATAGGAGCGGGCCAGTGATATGGCTCAGAGGCATAAGTGGCTGCCTGGCAAGCACGAGGTCCTGAGTTTGACTCCCGGTACCCACATAAAAAAAAAAAATTCATAGGAGTTATTTTTAAAATAACATTTAATGCTAGAACTAGCAAGTTACTTAGCCTATTTGAAAAGAAACCTACCTATTAATCATTATTAGTCATTAAAATCCAATGATGCTGATAGCATATATGAAAATCAATACTCACTTGGGAGAAATTTGAGGAGAAATCCATAGCAACTTCTAAACTGGTATAAAAAAGCCATTTACCTAGTTTTAATTCAAGGTATACATAAATTCCATGCTGCTATTTGGTGGTTACTAATTTGCCAAGTGAGAAATAGCTTCTTTATTCTAATTTTAAGGTTTTTGGTAAGTAATTCTCATAACATTAGGCAAAACCATTTTATTTTTAAAAATGAAGAAGGGGGATTTACAAGAGGAGGAAAAGAAACTGCAAGGGGAGAAGAAGAAGAAAAAAGAAAACAGCTGGTACTATTCAAAACTGTTACTTTGACCAAGTAAGTCTTGTTCACTTTTGTTGATAAATAAGAATGGAGGAAAAAGTGGCACATGAAAAGATAAAACTACATATATGATACAGGATAGCACTGTTCATGGAACTGAAGCTGAAGAAAGTCACTGTTACGTGGTCTTTTGTTTCTGTTGTAAACTGTGGGCAAGTGAGAGACTCCACCAGTTTTCTAGGTTTAAGATTCTGTGGCTTCTTGAGAATCACTCCTGTCTCTAGAACTGGCATAGCAAAGTTATATTAACTGAAATTCTACAGAATACTGTATGTCCTCCTCATGCAATGCCTTGGGTCCAACTGAAACTCGTGTTAATATTTGAAAAATACCCACCTTAAAAATAAGCAACTAATTATACTTCTTAGTTTTATAGATTATTTGATATCCTTCAAATTTTGGGGGGGGTCTTTTTTTGTTTTATTGTTTTTTTTAAACAGAAAAAGGTAAGATAACAATAAAACAGAGTTTCAAAACAGGCTAGTAGGAGAGTAACAATAATCAACACACTGAGTATTTTTATGTTCAAAGTAATTGTTCAGAGTACAAGATATAGACATGAAACATTGCCCAGAAAATTACTAGCACAAAACTTTCCCTTTAAGGAACCAAGAGAAATCGGCTGTATACCTATCTTAACTGTCTTGTGTTTCTATACTTTTTTTCCTGTTCCTTTCTTCCTTTCCCCTTTCTACCATCACAGTTTTTCTTTTCTTTGAACACTTTCTTCCCTATTCACAATATCTATTGGACATTTTGGATCTTGTTTACACTTTCAGATTCTCACACTAGTGAGACATTACAATGTTTACACGTGTAGGTCTGATTTAGTTCACTTACAATTATGATCTTGAATTCCATCCACTAACCTATAAAAGTCTCAAGTTTAATTTTTATGGCTAAGTAGTATTCCATAATATAAAAAACCACATGTTTTGTATCCATTCCTCAGATGATGGGCATCTGGGCTGTTTCCAAGATTTAGCTATTACAAAGTGTGCTGCTATAAACATGGATGCACATATGTTGCTGTGGTATGATGTTTTTAATTCTTCTGGGAAGATACCCAGAAGTGGAATAGCTGGGTCAAAAGGGACATCCAATCCTAGTTTTTTTAAGAAATCACCACACTAATTTCACAAAGGTTGCACCAGTCTACACTCCCACCAAGAGTGAAGAAGTGTTCCTTTTTCCCCACAGCCCTGCCAGCATTTGTTATTGGTTGATTTCTTGGTAATAGCCAGTCTTTCTGGAATGAGCTGGAACTCAGTGCTGTTTTAATTTGTATCTCTGTCATAACCAGTGATGTTGAACATTTTTTCATATATTCATTTGCCATTTGTATTTCTTCATCTGAGAAATGTGTATTCATCTCAGATGCCCATTTTTGGATTGAGTCTTTGAATTCTGGGGGCCTGATTTTTTTCAGTTCTTTATGTGTTCTAGAAAGAAGTCCATTGTCTGAGGGACAACTGGTTATAATTTTTTCCCACTCCATGGGTTGTCTTTTCACTGCATTGGTGATTACTTTTGTTGTGCAAAAGCTTTTTAATAAGGTGAGATCCTATTTGTTGATTCTTTGTTGTATTTCCCATGTGGTCTAGGCTTTGTTCATGAAGTCTCTGCCTACACCTGTGTCTTCAAGATTTCTACCTATTTTCTCTTCCAGTAAATATAGTGTTTCCATTTTAATATTTAGATCTTTGATCCATTTTGACTTTAGTTGAGTGCATAGTGAGATACATGGGTCTAGCTTTAGTCTTCGGCATGCGGAAAGGAGTTTTTCTAGCACCATTTATTGAAGAGATTATCTTTCTTCCAGTGAATATGTTTGGCTCCTTTGTCGAAGATAAGGTGATTTAGTGTGTTTGTAGTTGCATATGCATCTTCTATTCTGTTCTACTGATCCTTAGGTCTATTTTTTTGCCAATACTATGCTGATTTTATCACAGTAGCTTTGTAGTATAATTTCGGGTCTGGGATTGTGATGCCTCCTGACTTGCCTTTGTTGCCCAGGATTGCTTTTCCTATTCTACATCTCTTTTGGTTCCAAATGAATTTTAGGAATGTTTTCTCTAGTTCTGTGAGCTATGCTAGTGGTATATTCATTGGGATTGCATTAAATCTGTATACCAGTTTTGGGAGTAGGGCAATTTTCACTATGTTGGTTCTTCCTATCCATGAGCAAGGGATATCTTTCCATTTTCTGATACCCTCTTCAATCACCTTTTTCAAGGTACTGTAATTTTCAATGTATAGATCTTTTACTTCCTTTGTTAGATTGATTCCTAAGTATTTCATTTTTTTTGGATGCTATCTTGAAGGGTGTGGTTTCCCTAATTTCTCTCTCAGTGAATTTGTTGCTTGTGTATGGGAATGCTATTGATTTTTGAGTGTTAACTTTGTATCCAGCTACACAGCTGAATTTGATGATTAAGTCTACAAGTCTTTTGGTGGAGTTTTTGGGGTCTTCTATGTAGAGTATCGTATCATCTGCAGATAATGATAATTTAACTTCTTCCTTTCCTATCCTTATTCCTTTTATTTCTTTCCCTTGCCTAATTGCTCTGGTTAATGTTTCCAGAACTATATTGAATAGGAGTTGTGATAGTGAACATCCTTGTTTTGTTCCTGATTTTAGAATGAAAACTTTCAGTTTTTGACCATTTAGTATGATGTTAGCTGTTGGTTCATTGTAGATGGCTTTTATCAGATTAAGATAAAGACCCTCTATTCAAATTTTCTGTTGGGATTTTATCATGAATGGGTGTTGGACTTTGTCAAATGCTTTTTCTGCATCTATTGAGATGATCATGTGATTTTTGTCTTTGGTTCTGTTAATATGGTGTATTATATTTATTGATTTGCATATGTTGAACCAACCCTGCATCCCTGGGATGAATCCCACTTGGTCATGGTGTATAATCTTCTTGATGATTTGCTGCATTCTTTTTGCCCATATCTTGTGGAGGATTTTTCAATCTATGTTCTTTAGGGAGATTGACCTGTAGTTCTCTTTTTGGATGGGTTCTTCTCTGGTTTTGAAATCAGGGTAATACTTGCTTTCAGGAATGACTTTGGAAGTATTGCTTCCCTTTCAGTTTCCTTAAAGAGTTTCGGCATTAGTGGCATCAGTTCTTCTCTAAATTTCTTGTAGCATTCAACCATGAATCCATCAGGGCCCCGGCTTTTCTTTGTTGGTAAATTTTTAATTACATTGTCAATTTCATTGGCTAATATTGAGTTATTTAGACTTTTTATATCTTCTTGGTCTAGTTTTGGCAGTTGGATTACATCTAGGAATCTGTCCATTTCTTCTGCATTTTCCATCTTATTAGAATATAGGTTCTCATAGTAAGTATTGATGATCTTCTGGACTTCTGTAGGATCTGTTGTGATTTCCCCCTTTTCATTCCTAATTGCTTGAATTTGTGTTTTTTCTTTCCTCTTTTTGATGAGGTTGGCTAATGGCTTATCAATTTTATTTATTCTTTCAAAGAACCAACTTTTCAATTCACTGATTCTTTGTCTTGTTTTTGTTTTTTGTTTTTTTGTTTTTTTGGTTTTTTTTTGGTCTCAATTGCATTAATTTCTGGTCTTATCTTTATAATTTCCTCCCTCTTATGAGCTCTGGGTTTGATTTGTTCTTGTTTTTCTAGAAGTTTGAGGTTCAACATTAGGTCATTTATTTTTTGAGACAGGGTTTCACTATGCAGTTCAAGTTGGCCTTGAACTCACTTTGTAGCCTAGGCTGGCCTTGAACTCACAGTGATCCTCCTACCTCAGCCTCCCAAGTTCTGGGATTACAGGCATGTGCCACCATGCCCAGCCATATATCCTTCAAATTTGTAACAATGATTTAGAACATAATCAGACTTGTATCCATGAAACCAAGCCTCAATATAAAACAGATCAGCTGAGAAGATAGCTATTCATTGCCTAGTATAAGTTAGCCTAAATTAAGCTCTTAAGTTAGCCTACAGTAAGCATAACACATATTTCAGCTAAAATAACAGAATTACTAAGCCAACAAAAGACACAGAATAGAAAATCTTACCCAGCATTGTAAGTTTCACATAAAAATTTAGGGCTATCACATCAACACTACTGAAAGTTTATTATAGGATGCCCTGTGCCCTTCAAATAACTGCCTATGCCTGCAGAAATCTGGTCCTAGAAGGGTGTTAAAATACATCATCTATGTGAAGTAAATTAAAAGAGGCTGCATGAATCAACTGCAGTTAGATTTGGAGAAAGGTACATTTATTATTCTGTACACCTTGGCAGGTGTGATTGATGTTAATTTCAGGCTTTATGAGTAAAAAGTGCTGACAAACAAGTGAATCACTTTATTAATGTGCTATAAAAGGATAAATGAAGCTTGAGAAACTTTGCTTGCCCTAAACTCAGCACACTGGGGAGGCCGGCAAAGGTAAATGCTGCCTTAGGATGAGCCATTGCACTCCTGCCCCGTTTTTCACATGCCATCTTCTTTTTAGATGTCCTAAGGTGCTAATTCTCTGTATTCAAGATTTCAAAACACTTGGTCTTGCTTTGACACATTTCAAAATACATGGAGTAGTTTTCACATTTATTATCTGCTCCACAGCCTTACACTAAACTCTTATCCAAAGTCTGCTGTCTTGAGAAAGGGACTTCAGTAGTTGTCTCTCCAGGCCTTCCCATTTCCTCAAATGTATGAGAAATCTGTATATCTTGGAGGGAGAAAAATCAAAGCTGTCACAATGGAATTGACAAGACACCCCCAGCACCACGTTCTCATATCATGTTCTAGTGAAGATTCCGTGGAACACTGGAAATCTATTCCCGGGTCTCAGAATTTTGTATTTTTCAAAAGTTCCTTCTCTAAATGCACAGAACTGAAGTAATTATTACATAAGAACTAGAGTTTATACATACATAAAAAGCAAAGAACTGGTAAGAGCTCTAGAAAGAATCAAAGGCAGCCCATAGATTTTCCAGGACAAAAGATAAATATTCTCCTAGACTTCTGAAATACTTGTAAATGACCTTTTCCAAATTTTTCAGGTCCCAGATCAGCCTATCATTTACTTTTTTCTTTTTTTTTACTTTAAAGAGAAAAATAATAATAAAAACAATAAAAATGATACAGAATTTCATAACAAAATAATAGGAAATTAACAATGGTTAATATATTGCATATTGTTACCTTCAAAATGATTGCTCAGATTATGAGATATAGGCATGCAAAATTGATCACACAATATAAGCACAAACCATTCTTTTCAATGAACTAACAGAAATTAGTATAATTATCTTAGCTATCTTGTGTGTGTATATATATATTCTTTTCCCTTCCTTTTCTCCTTTCCCCAATCCCAGTTGTTCTTTCATTTTGAGCAGTTTCTTCCCCTTTCACAATATCTATTATAGATTTTGGATCTTCTTTACTCTTTCAGTTTCTCACACCAGGGAGACAATACTATGTTTACACATGTGAGTCTGTTTTATTTCACTTATGAGTATGGTCTCAAGTTGTATCCATTTACCTATAAAAGCCTCAAGTTGATCCTTCTTTATACCTGAGTAGTACTCCATTGTATAACAAGACCACATATTTTTTATCCATTCCTTAGTTGATGGGTATTTGGGTTGTTTCCAAGATTTAGCTATTACAAATTGTGCTGCTAGAAACATGGGTGCACATATATCACTGTGGTATGATGTGTTTAATATTTCTGGGAAGACACCCAGAAGGGGAACAGCTGGGTCAAATGGGACCTCTAATCCTAGCTTTTTGAGGAATTTCCATACTGATTTCCACAGTGGTTGTACCCATCTGCACTCCCCGCAAAAGTGGAGAAGTGTTCCTTTTTCCCCACAGCCCGTTCAGTATCTGTTGCTGGTTGATTTCTTAATGATAGCCATTCTTTCTGCAATGAGATGGAACTCAGTGTTTAATTTGCATTTCTCAAATGACCAATGATGTTGAATATTTTTTCATATATTTATTTGCCATTTGCATTTCTTCATCTGAGAAGTGTGCATACCCATTTTTGGATTGGGTCTTTGAATTGGGGGGGCCTGATTTTTTCAATTGTTTATATGTTCTAGATAGAAGTCCTTTTTCTGAGGGACAGTTGGCCAAACTTTTTCCCAATCTGTGGGCTTTTTTTTCTTGACTAATAAACTTTTTCCTCCACAGCAAGAGAAATGTTACCCAATGATCAGAAATGCTCCAGAGAGTGATAGGTTTGCACTGAAACCACACATAGGAAAATAAACTCTAAAAGTCCCATCCTGGTATGCTATTTAGGCCCTCATGGCATTGGCAAATTAGAAAAGGAAGACCTTGCTAGTTAGAGGGCATAAGTCTTAACAAATAGAGAAAATTGGATTTCCCTGAATCCCATCCTTGCCAGGAAAAATCATATAGTACACATGGAAACTATAAACTTATGCATAAGGTTCTCTAGAATTGATGTCTTGGTGTACAGAAAGACTGCTCACAGGCTCTCAGTGGGCTTCTTTAAACTAAATGTATTAATGAAACAAAATATATATCATGCAAGTAAAATTTTAACTTTTTAAAATTTTTAAATTTTTTGAAAAATCAATACTTGTCTCATATTTCCCCACAATGTATCATGATATTCATTAAGGAAGTGAATATCTGTCACTCTGTGAGAATTTTTGGTTTCATCTGCCTTTTCTGCTATGAATTTTATACCTTTCATACCAATACACGCATGCACCTAGACACACCCAGTACACAAGCACAAACACAGACACATGCACCCACTTAGACAAACACACACTCACCCACAATCCTACACATACCCAGACACACAATCACATGCACCCCACAGCACATCACACATACCCACAGTATACACACTCCCTCACACTCTTAGCCACATGCATGCTCACTCCTACATACATAAATATCCACCCACCCACACCCCCTACACAAACAGAAATAGACACTTGCATATATCCACATTCACTCTTTCTCCAAAAGCTGATGCTTCCTCCTATTCACTAGCACTGCACAATTACACGCTAAACATCACTTTGAAGATGTTTCTTTTCTCACAAAGCTGCTTTCTTGAAGATCATCCTCATGTTTCCATTCTGCACAGTTTTCTGACATTTAAACTTCCCTATGCAAATAGAAGAGGACCAAGAGATGGAAGGAGTGGTGAGAGAAGACATGGAAAGGAGATACAAAAAGAATTAGGATGCATCTTACTCCCCATTATGAATGTAATCATTACTGCAAACAAGTACTAATAAAAATTTTTAAAAATAAATAAAATTTCCTTAGGGATCAGCCTTTGTTTGCTCAAACCAAGAATTTATGCCTCTGAAAATCTTTATAAATAGAAACAGCATTTGAAGATGTTCCCAAAAATTACATATTCACAAATCAATTCCACCTAAACATTCACAGTATCTACCAACCAATTGTTTACAAACTACATTGCTTTTTTTTTTTTTTTTTTGGTGGGTACTGGGGGTCGACCTCAGGACCTCACGCGCCAGCAGGTGCCCGTGCCGCTGAGCGATATCACCAGCCCTTTTTTGGTATATGGGTACCGGGAGTTGAACTCAGGACCTCGCGCTTGCCAGGCAGGTGCTTATGCTGCTGAGCCATCTCACCGGCCCTACATTGCTTTTAAGAATAACATGGAGATTGCTTAGGTTTGATCGAGGCTAAAAAATGATACTCTCTTCTGTGCCAGATATAAGCCAATTAAGAACAAAAATGTTAGGCAGAAGAGATTTAAAAGATGAATAAATATTACAGATTAAACTGGGTTGGAAGAGCTGGTTTGAGAACAAAAACCTTCCTAAAACTCCCTCGTCCAAAATTAGATACTTACCCTCCAGTCACTAGCAGCAGTGAATAATGATAGTCATTGCTTCATTTCACCAAGGCATGCCAAATCTTTCTATGGAGAGAAAAATTTTAGAGAGGAGAGTGCATGCCAAATACACCCTGTTCCTTGTCCCAGATTCACCAATGAGGGTCTGTCCATTCACTTTGCATGAGTAGGTGCAAGGAGCACAGAAACGAGGGATGTCCCTCCGTGTGACAAGAGACATCAGTAGTAGAGAACAAGTAACCCCCCCACACACTTTTCCTTGCCTTTAACTTCATACTTAACCAGTGTTCTCATGTATAACCAGGGAGCAGAGGACATCCCTCCCTCCCCAAACTGGAAACAAGCAGTTCAACAAAGCTCTCTGCTTTTACCTAGGGAAGACCATTTATTCATTATCCCCGAACTACAGTTTAGCAGGGTAAAGTTTGCTCTTAGAAGACACTGAGATATTTCAGAACCATATGTTAACTAAATTAACCCCAAAGCTATTCTGGTATTAATGCTGAAAGTTTATATTCCACTCTATTTTTTATCTTAAATTGTTTCCAATCCTACTGCCTAACATAATCTATCAGCTGTTTGATAGTGAACTCCGAAGGCATCATAGAGCTATTTCAGGAATAACATAATGAATTGAGGTGTCCCAACTTCAAATATAAACCACTTCCTGAAAGAAATTAGAATTCAGTGATTAAAATTGCAATTAAATTGAAATCCCAAATTCATATGTTAATGTCTAAAAGGCCATTATGAAATAACATGGAAAGAAATTAAAGTGCTACCCAAATTCTTATTCTGTTCAATCTCAACCAGAGAAATTCTCAGTGACTGGATAGATTCAGAAATTCCTCTCACAGTTTTCCCCAGTAGTGGCTTATTGTTCCTTTAATCCCCAAGACCTTCAATTTAGTTGTCAGTCCTCTACTGTCCTTGACACCTTGAGAAGTCCAGCATTAATAAAACATAAAAATTATCAGCAATGGCAAAAGTCCACAATCTTTCAAAATCAATTCTCAGTGCTAAAGAAATCATACCAGGCACAATTATGTTCTCATTATCTGGTTATTCTTTTTAGCAAAACATTGTATCAGGGCCGGTGAGATAGCTCAGCGGCATAAGCGCCTGCCTGGCAAGCACGAGGTCCTGAATTCGACTCCCGGAACCCACACACAAAAAAAAGGCCAGTGATATTGCTCAGCAGCACAAGCGCTTGCCGGCAAGCATGAGGTCCTGAGTTTGACCCCTGGTACCCGCAAAAAAAAGAAAAAAAATTATATAGGGCAGTATATAACTAACATATCCAGAAAGAAAATTTACTTTTATATACTGTCTGTTTATTTTGAAAAAGATGTTTTATATTTGTTTTCTTATAAAATTTTGAAGATTCCAATCATAGCTGCCCCAATCATCAGATTTTTTGTTATGCCTTTCTTATTTAAGATTTATCAAACATAGGCACCTGCAGCAGTGGCAGCAGGGTACATATAAGCAACCCATACCACCCCAAGCAGTGGAACCCTGACGACCCACCAAGGCACCAGTGGTGGTGGGGGCACACACAATGGGCCACACTGCCCCAGGTGGGGACCCCTGGTGACCCACCAAGGCCCAGGTGTGGACACACACACCATCAGTTGGTAAGTCAGATGAACCAGCATTGTGCTTTGGCACACAGATGCGAGAATAGAAGGGGGCAGGTGGGGCTGACATTCTTTCACTAAGATAGATAGATAGATAGATAGATAGATAGATAGATAGATAGATAGATAGATAGATAGAATCTCAAAGGACTGGGGAAAACTCCAGCAACAGAACACCAACCCCAACCTCCACATCCAGAGGCCAAGATCAGCCCTATATCCAGCACAAATACCGATGCAAAATTGGCTGGAGTACACAACACATTTCTAACTGTGAACACCAGAGGAATTTTACTTCATTATTTTTCTGTGTTTGTTTGATTGGTTTTCCTTTTTCTGTACAGTTGAGGTCTTCTTTTGTTTCATTTAACTTAGTCTTGTTTTATTTCTTAGGGTTATTTTTGTTTTCTGGTTTTAGTCTCTTTTTTGTCTCTCTTTTTTTTTTTATCTTTCTTTAATGATTTAGATTTATTACCTTTCTTTTTGTTTTCATCTATTTGTCTTCTAACTCTCTTTCACCAACTATATTGCTTGATTTTATAATACTTTCATGTGAATAAATATTGTCCCTTCTCTGCCTGGTTCACTTCAATACTTCTCTGCTTCCTCTTCCATCCTTTCCCTTCTCTGTCTTCCAGGTACCCAAAACTTGGTTGATCATCCTATGCACTCCAGCCTTGCTCCTACTATATTGGACCTCATTCAGCTGTCTATCTTGACCCCTATTCCTCTTAATTCCCCCTACAACAGGGTAAAATCACTCCACTAAAGGGAAAATCATTGCACACAAGTTCCTGGTACATGCTGGATTCTGTTATATAACTGTGGAATTTGCTACTATGGTTAAAAGTATCAGGTTAATAGTTACCGTGGTTTGTCAGTAGCCGGGCTGCACTCAAGACTATTGTTACTGATAACTGTACTACTCTAGCCAGCATACCATACCTGTTATAATCAGTTTTTCTCTCCTATATGGCAACACTGTGATTGTATGGTATCAGTACCATCACCATAATCCAGTACCAAAGGATTGGGTGCTGACCCAAGTAAACAACTTTTCATCCTCAACGTATTTGGAAGGTAGGTTCTTCAGATAGACACAAAGACCAAGAACCACCAAGAAGATATACCTGTGGAACAACCATTTCTTAGGGAAGCCTCGATTCTAGGGTTAAAGCTATCTACCATAAGAAATCTATAAGCATCAACGCAGAAAACAAAATAATACAAAAATTAGAAAACAGAAAATGATGGGACACAGAAGTAAAATGCAACTCCAGACCCACCTTAGCAACGCCTCACCCTAGCAACAGCTCATCCGAAGAATAAGCTCACCCTAACAACAAAGGCTAAAACCCTAATTGGGTTAGAACCCCTGTAAGAATGAGCAGAGCAAAGATCCCCGTTAAGAAGCCTAGCTGTGGGCCGGTGAGATGGCTCAGCGGCTTAAGCGCCTGCCGGGCAAGCGCGAGGGCCCGAGTTCGACTCCCGGAACCCACATACGAAAAAGGGGCCGGTGATATCGCTCAGCGGTGCTGGCGCGCGAGGTCCTGAGGTCGACCCCCCCGGTACCCACAAAAAAAAAAAAAAAAAAAAGAAGCCTAGCTGGGCTCTCCCTACCATGTGACAGCTTTCTCCGTAGACCCGACTTCTCATTTTCCACTTGGGGAATTTCCAGTTGAGTCAGGCTTGTCCCATGCTTGCATTTCTCACCAGTGTAAGGACAAGAACCCAAGGAACAAGAGTTGCACCAGGAAAGAAACCTAGGTCTCTAGACCCCCACTATGATGCTACAACCTCAATAACAGCTCATAGGAAGTGAAGAAATAAAAGTAAAGTCTTTCTATGAAATTGAAGCTAACTTACTATCAGCATAGAAGAGACAGCAAAAACTGTAGTATTTTATATGCCTCATGATAAACACACAAGAAAACCTCAAGTAGGTGCACAAAAGAGAATAAGAAAGGAATCAAATCATACCACTAAAAGAAATTATCAAATCACAGAGAAAAGCAGCAAAAGAAGAAATAAATGAAGTATAAAATAGAAAAGATATTGGAACAGTAAGTACCTACCAATCAATAACTACTTTGAATGTAATGGATTTGACTTTCCAATTAAAAGACGTAAAGTGGCTGAACTTTTTTTTTGTTTTGTTTTGTTTTGTTTTTTGTGGGTACCAGGGGTCAAACTCAGTACCTTGCACGCCAGCTGGCGCCCGTGCCGCTGAGCGATATCACCAGCCCTTTTTTTCGTATGTGAGTTCCAGGAGTCAAACTCGGGCCCTCGCACTTGCCAGGCAGGCACTTAGGCCACTGAGCCATCTCACTGGCCCATGAACTTATTTTTTAAAAAATAAAGATACAACACTACACTGCCTGCAAGAGACTCACTTTAGCTTTAAGGACATAGGCTAAAAGTGGAAGGATACAAAAGATAGTCTATGTAAGTGACAACTACAATAGCAAATGTGGCCATACTTATATCAGAAAAAATTTCAAAACTGCTTTAAAAAGTTGATTTTATAATGACAAAAGAGACCAATTAATTAAGAGGATATAACAATTGTAAATATATATGCATTCAAGTTGGAAGCGTGGGGCTGGTGATATAGCTCAGCGACATAAGCACCTGCCTGGCAAGCACGAGGTTCTAAGTTCGGTTCCCGGTACCCACATAAAGAAAAAAAAAAGATGGAAGCATGTTAGAACATGCACATACATAAAGCAAATACTCTCTGAAGAGAAAAATTGACAGCAACATAATAATAATAATAATATAATAATAATAGACTTCAAACATCAATACCCATGATCAACAACAGATGGATCTTTCAGAAAAAGAAAAAGTTCAGTAAGGAAAGAGCAGACTTGAATAACCTGTTGCTATAGTTCAGGTATGTGACTGACCTCTACAGGTCCATGTGTTAGAGACTTGGTCCCAAGGGTATCAGGAGGTAGTTGAACCTTTGGGAAACAAGATTTTGTGAAAGGTTTTTAGGTCATTGAGGGCAAGTCCCCACAGGGGGTGGTGGGAACCCAGCCAGTCTCTCTGCCTCTCTGCCTCTCTGTCTCTGTCTCTCTCTCTCTCTGTCTCACCATGTCTGTCTCCTCTCTGTGTCCCACATTTCAGCTCATGATATAAGTAGTTTTCTCCACCATGGACTACTGTTATGAGATGCCACTGTTGTGAGAGGTGCAAACAATAGCACTGCCTGATCTTACATGGCAAACTCCAGAATTATTAGCCCAAATAAACCTTTTATTTTATAAGGTAATGGCCACATGTATTTTATTACAGTAGCACAAAACTAATTAATATATCCATCTACCTACTGGACTTTAGAAATATACAGAACATTCCATTCCATTACACATCAATAGAACACACTTTATTCTCAAACACCCATGGAACATAATCCAAGATATATGTTGGGCCACAAAACAAATCTTAATACATTTAAAAAGATTGAAATTATATCAAATATCTTTTCTGATCTCAATAGTATAGAAATCACTATCTGGAAGAAAACCATAAAATGCACAAATATGAGTGTTGTGGCTAAATGTCCACCTAAATCTTCATGTATTCATAAGTGGAGCTTTTCAGAGCTGGCTGGATCTAGGGTATGTCATACTGGGATTAATGGTGTGTGGTGCTAAATTAGTCCACTGACCGGTTTAGCATAGTTCTGGGTGTGGACAATGGAAAGACTCACATGGGGTATGGATGGCACCACCCAAAAGGCTTGTAGCCTGGATGGGATAAAAGGGAAAGGGAGGCTTGTTCCATGGCTTTGCTGCTTTCTACCTGTCATGCCATGGACTGTTTCTCTTCTACCATGCCCTTCTGCCATGCTGCCCTACCTTGGAGCCTGCTGACTATGGACTGAAGCTTCTACAAACTGTGAGCTATAATAAACTTTTCCTCCTTTAATTTGTGAGTGTCAGGTATTTTCTCCCAACGAAGAGGAAGTAATTAAGATAATGTGGAAATTAAACAACACACTCCCAAACAACCAATAGGTTAAAGAGATCAAAAAGAACATAAAAATATCTTTAGACAAGTGAAAATGGATGCACAACATACCAAAATTTAAGGGATACAGAAAAAGCAGTTGTAAGAAGGAAGTATAAGAGAAACCATTGATATTTAAACTTATATGCTAATTTATTTTACTTAATATTATGGTCTCAAGGTGTACCCATTTTCTACAAATGACTCAAATTCATATTTCTTTTTTGCAGAGCAGTACTCCATTATTAATAAATACCACACTTTATCCCTTCATCTATTGATGGAGATATATTTATATATACATATATATACATACATACATGTACAATTCATAATAACTAAATCTTTGATGCTGCTTCAAAGATTTAGCTGTTATGAATGGTACTACTATGGGTCTATCACTGTAATATGATGTAAATGACATGATCTTATACATAGAATACCCTAAAGACTTCACCAAAACACTGCCAGAACTAATGAATGAATGCGATAAAATTGCAGGTAACAAAATAAGCATACAATGATCAGCAATATTTATATACACTATAATGAAATACATGAAAAAGAAATTAAGATAACTATCTCATTTATGACAGTATCAAAAAACTGAAAAATCACAAATAAATTTAACTAAAGAACTGAAAGATGGTATATCAAAAACTACAAAACATTGAGGAAAGAAATTTAAGAAAACATAAATAAATGGAAAGATAGTAAGTATAATGGAATGTAAGAATTAATATTGTTGAAATACCCATAAATCCAAAGCAATCTACACATTTAATGTAATCCTCATTGATATTCCATTAACATCATTTACAAAAATAGAAAAAGACTCTAAAATTTGTATGGAAACAAAAAAGACCCCAAATACTCCTTTCACTATTTGCAATATTAATCAAAAAAAACTAAGATGGAGGTATCACACTTTCTGTCTCTAAAATATACTACAAAACTATAGTAATTATGACAATAGGTACTGGCATAAAAACAGATATACAGACCAATCAGACCAATGGAACATAACAGATGGTCCAGAACTCAATCCATGCATTTACTAATTTAAAAAAAGGTACCAAAAATAAACAATGGGGAAAAGATTTCCCTTCAATAAATAGTGTTGGAAAACTGGATAGCTATGTGAAAAGAATGAAATTGGACCCTTATATCACACACAAAATATCAATGCAAGGTGGGTTAAAACCTTAAATGTAAGATCTGAAACTACAAAATACATGGGTAAAAAACTGGCTGATGTTGGCCTTGGAAATGATTTTTGAGTGTGACATCAAAATCACAGGCAACAACAAAATTAGCTATGCAAACTACACCAGCATAAGAAGTTTCTGCATAGCAAAGGAAACAATCAACATAGTGAAATACTATTTACAGAATGGGAGCAAACATTTGAAAACCATACACCTGATAATATATTATATAAGTAATTTTAATAATACAATAGCTAGAAAACAACCTGATTGATATATGGACATAGGACCTGAATATATACTTATCAGAAGAAGACATAAATAAATGATCAACAGGTATATAGAGATAGATATATTTCATAGACATGAAAAATGTTTAGCATCGTTAATATCAGGTGTATTAGCTTTACAGAGAAACAGAACCAATAGAATGCACATTTATATTAGAGGGGATATTTTAGATTGAATCACATGTTCATGAATGCTGGAAAGTTCCATAGTGACTATCTGCAAGCTGCAGAGTCAGGGAAGATGATACCAACTGAGTTCAAGAAGCCAGAGGGCCAGTGATATAGCTCAGTGGCATAAGCACTTGCCTGGCAAGCATAAGGTCCTGAGTTCGACTCCTGGTACCCACGAAAGGAAAAAAAAGAAAAGAAGCCAGAAACCTCAGAATGAGATAGACCAATGACACAGCTTTCATCTGAGCCCTTGGAGCACCACTGGGATCATCTTATGTCCCAGAGTCCAAATACCAATAACCTTAGATTCTGATATCCAAGGGCACCATCAGCAAAACCTATACCTGATCAGGAAGAAAGAGCAACAGTTAGAAAGAGAGAACTCATTTCCTCTTTCTTCTGCTTCCTACTTCATCTGGGTCTATTGAACGGTGCCTGCCCACATTTAGGATGAATTTTCCCAGCTCCACCGATCAACACACCAATCTTCTCCAAAACACATCTTCACAGACACTTGCAGAAATATTCTTGACTTGATTCTCTAGGCATCCCTCAATCCAGTCAAGTTCATGCCCAAAATTAACCATCATGTCAGGGAAATGCAAGTCAAAATCACAATGAGATATTGTACACCTATTACTATGACAACTTATCAAAATGACAAAAGGTGATTAGGGGTTGGTGAGAAGGTGGTGAACATTGTCAGTGGGAAAATAAATTAGTCCTGCCATTATGGAAAATGATATGGAGCTTTCTCAAAAACTTAGAAGTAAAATTACCATAGGATCCAGACATGCCACCTCTGAGTATTCATCTAAAGGAAATGAAATTAAAATGTCAAAGAAACACCCACACTCCCATCTTCATTGCAGCATTATCTGCAATAGCCAATATATACAAACAACCTGTGTCCATCAGTGGATGAATGGATAAAGGAAGTGTGGCATTTATATAATGAAGTATTACACACCTTATAAAGGAAGGAAATACTGGTATGTGCAATATTAATGAAATTTAGAAGACATGCTAAGTGTAATAAGCCAGGTACAGAAGGACAAATACTGTCTGATCTCACTGATATGTGGAATCTAAAACAGTCAGAGCAAAATGATGGAGGAGGGAAATGAGATGTTGGTCAAAAGGTACAAAGATTCAGGTATAATAGAGCAATAAAATCTGGAGATCCAATGTATAGCATGGTGATTGTAGTTAAAAGCGTGTTGTATACTTCACACTTGCTAAGAGAGTAGATCTTAAGATTTCATCACAAAAACAGAAGATAACATTTGCTTGATTATGGTAATAATTTGCCAATTGTGGTAATCATTTCTCAATATGGGCATATATCCAAGCATTGTATTTTATACTTTAACATATGCACAATTTCTATCAATTATGCATCAATAAACTTAGAGAGACAAGGGGGAAAGAAGAAAGAAATGAACAGGAACTACTGTACTTGGGGGGTAGATGACTTTATCTAGCACAGATTTACAATTGCTCTTCCTACCTCCAGGTAGAGTGTAAAATTTCTGCTGAAAAAAATCCTCAAATGCTCTTTTCTTCTGCCTCAGCAATTGCAACTTTTCAGATAGTAGCTGACATGTCAACCTGTCCAAAAGTGAGGAAGGTGTCAAGCAAAAACACCAGCTAGTAACAAAGTAACGAACATGTATATCAACAAAAAATAAATCTTTATTGTAATCCACTGAGATTTGAGGGTTTAAGACTATCGAAACCTAACCCAGTTATTTGGATTTGTCAGTCTTTCATTCTCCAGTTTTCTTCATCCTCTTCTATTCTTTCTCTAAACGAAAGGTACTCCCACTCCCAGACACAAGGGTCTGGCATTTTTGTTACATTCTTCTCCCTCATGTCTTTTGCCAACCATTAAATTCTATAGGTAAATCCTGCAAGATGTCCTTGTAACTCTGTTCTCCCTCTTTTTTTATTTCCAAAGTTGCTTTCACTGTAGTTCTCATCATCTCTTGCCATGCATGAAATTATATTTATATCTAGCCTCTAACCCTCCAATCTGTTATTTGTTTAGGTAATTTACCCATCTCAATCTGGCATATTTACATGTGATAAAAAAAATGAACGTTCAAGTTGTTCAATCATTTAGAACTAAAAATAGAAATAAAGCTCAAAATTAGTGTTCCAAGTCTCTTCTACCTTTACATAGCCCAACATACTGATTTTCTTTGCAAATACTCCCAGTATTTTAAAATATCCTCCCTTGTTGTTTCTAAGACTTTCTAGAACCATACACTGTTTAAGATAATAGAACTTATAAGCAGAAAACTAAGAGCCTTCCCTTGTTATGCAATCAAATCAATATTTAATAAGCATGTAATATATGCAGGAAGCCATGTCTTCTCATATCTGTATCCCAAGCAAATAGCATACTACATAGAGTGGCCAATAAATAAATGCTAGTTATTTCTAAGCTTTGGGAACACAAGATTAATTACTGAAAAATTCTGCTCACAACATGCTTCAAATCATTGGGAGAAGCAGTGAAAATTATCCAGAATGCAAGTCAAAATGAAATAAGTGCCAAATGTAAATATAAGTATTGTTATATGAGAGCCTGGAGCAAGAAAAGTGAATTCTAATTGTGAGAATCCAGGGAGGATTAAAAGAAAACGTCATATTTGAGCAATGCCTTAATGTTTTACTGCGAGGAAATAAGCGAAAAGTATTGCAGAGTTAAAGTTTAATGTAACCAGTAGAATGACATATGCAAGACCTGACATGATTGGAAAATAAAAAATATGATAGAATGCTAGATTTTAGAATCCACAGAGTAGTGGGATATTTGGCAAAAGAGGTCTTATCATAAAGACGACCAGACCAAATACAAAACCGGAAGCTTTCAAAGTTAATATTTAAGCAACTGAGTAACCAAATATATTTTAGAAAGATAATTCTGATGCCAATAACCAGAATTGGTTTACCAGTTTTAAAATCCTACATCATAGGAGGATACATTTTAATAACAATATAATCATTTACATTCTTATACAAAATCATATTCTCCTAGAGGTCTCTCCAAATAGCATATAAGACTGAGCACAGAAGTTCATTTTTCTTCCATAGTTCTAACTGGTGTGCAATCTGGTTTCTTTGAATAAATTATTTTTATTGAGTTTATAATAACCAGATGATCTTATTTCTATTCAACAGGTCTGAGTCATTTAAAATGATTAAGGACTAAGAAGCCATAAAATTGTTCCAGTGGACTAAATAGTTCAAGAATGATGGTTATTGCTTTAACAACAGCAATCCCATTGATCCTTCATTCCTGTGCTCAGCAATGTTCTGCCAAAGCCAAAATCATCTCTTTTATGTTGGTGAATACAAGTGCCCTCCATTCTTGGCAGACTTGTTCTCTTCCTTCTCTGTCATGAGTCCAGCTGTTCACCAGACTGTTTTCCTGCTTTCCAACTAAATATCTTATGACACCACTGCGAATAAGGTCCCTCTCTGTGCACAGGTATGCAACGAGTTATTATTAAAACTACTTTTTGAAAACAATCAACTTGGAAGATGAAACGTATGAGTGGAGGCTACATTTCTTGTTGAATGTATCCACAAACAGAAAAGAGCATGTTAGCAGGTAAGAGTAATTTGTTAGTTTCCTAACATAAATCATGGGGACCATTAACTATCCTCTAGCTCCATGGAAATATAGGTTGATTCTATAGAGATTCAAAATAACAAAAGTTTCAAACCACATATATCTTTTCTACCTTTCTGACCTTTCTCAATAGGTAACTATAATGTCGTGAGGAGCAATTTTTATAAGAACCACATATGATCTGGTTGAGAAAAGAGCACAAACCAATTCAAAGCCTCTCAATCAAAGTGACATTTAGCTTAGCAAGTTAGAAAAGAGTAATTAATTGCTTAATCATTTGCAAAATGACATGGACTAGAGTGGAAAAATTTTTGGCAACATTTCAGTAAAAGATGTATTAATGATGGTGATTCCAATTCTTCCTATAAAGGAAACAAGACAGCCATTTTGCCACTACATATGTTCTTGTGTGTTTTTAAAAAAGCAATCTTTGGGCTGGTGAGATGGCTCAGTGGCATAAGCGCCTGCCTGGCAAGCACGAGGTCCTGAGTTTGACTCCTTGTACCCACATACGAAAAAAGGGCCGGTGATATTGTTCAGTGGCACGGGCACCTGCTGGCGCACGAGGTCCTGAGGTCAACCCCTGGTACCCACAAAAAAAAAAAAGAAAAAGAATAAAAGCAATCTTTGCCTTGCCATTTTTCCATTTTGGATTCATGGGAATTCCATTTTTATGGAAAAAAGTAAAACAGAATTTCATAACAAAATATTAGGAGACTAACAATAGTTAATACATTGCATGTTGTCATCTTCAAAGTAGTTACTCAGAGTAAAAGATATGGGCATAAAAAAATTCACCAGTTGATATTAGCACAAACCTCCCTTTTCAATGAACTAAGAGACACTAATAGTATAGCTAACATGCATTTTTCTCCCTTTTCCTGTCCTTCCTTTACCCTTTCCCCCAAACTAGTTCCTTCTACCTTTTAAACAATTTCTTCCCATTTCACAATATCTATTGTACATTTTAGACCTTATTTACTCTTTCAGTTTCTCACACCAGGGAGACAATACTATGTTTACACATGTGAGTCTGTTTTATTTCACTTATGAGTATTGTCTCAAGTGGTATCCATTTACCTATAAAAGTCTCAAGTTTATCCTTCTTTATGGCTGAGTACTACTCCATTGTATAAAAGGACCACATCTTTTTTATCCATTCCTCAGTCAGTTATCATTCAGATTGTTTCTAAGATTTAGCTATTACAAATTGTGCTGCTATAAACATGTGTGCACATATATTGCTATGGTATGATGTTTTTAGTTCTTCTGGGAAAATACCCAGAAGGGGAATGGCTGGGTTGAATGGGACCTCTGATCCTAGCTTTTGGAGGAATCTCCACACTGATTTCCACAGTGGTTGCACCATTCTTCACTCCCACCAACAGTGGAGAAGAGTTCCTTTTTCCCTACAGCCCTTCCAGCATTTGTTATTGATTAGTTTCTTGATGATAGCCATTCTTTCTGGAGTGAGATGGAACTCAGTGTTGTTTTAATTTGCATTTCTCAACTGACCAATGATGTTGAACATTTTTTCATATATTTATTTGCCATTTGTATTTCTTCATCTGAGAAGTGTGTATTCATCTCAGATGCCCATTTTTGGATTGGGTCTTTGAATTTGGGGGTGGGTCTGAGTTTTTTCAATTCTTCATATGATAGGAGTTCTTTGTCTAAGGGACCATTGGCTAAAATGTTTTCCCACCCTGTGGGTTTTCTTTTCACTCTGTTGGTGATTTCTTTTGATGTTTAAATGCTTTTTAACGAGATGAGATTCCAGCTGTTGATTCTTTGAAGTATTTCCCATGCAGTTTGGATTTTGTTCATGAAGTCTCCGCCTACACATATGTCTTCAAGATTTCTACCTACATTCTCTTCCAGTAGATTTAGTGTTACTATTTTAATATTTAGATCTCTGATCCATTTTGACTTTAGTTTACTGCATGGTGATAGACATGGCTCTAGTTTTAGTCTTTGGTATGTAGAGAGCCAGTTTTTTCCAGCACCATTTATTAAAGAGGCTATCTTTCTTCCAGTGAGCATGGTTAGCCCCTTTGTCAAAGATAAGGTGGCTGAGTGTGTTTGGAGTTGTATCTGTATCTTCTAATCTGTTCCACTGATCCTCAGGTCTGTTTCTTTGCTGGTGCCATGCTGATTTTATCACAGTAGCTTTGTAGTATAATTTCAGCTCAGGGATTATGATGCCTCCTGCCTTGCCTTTGTTGCCCATGATTGCCTTTGCTATTCTAGGTATCTGCTGTTTCCCAAATGAATTTTAGGAATGTTTTCTCTAGATCTGTGAGGTATGCTAATGATATTTTGATCAGGATTGCTTTAATTCAGTATAACAGTATTGGGAGTATGGCCATTTTCACTATGTTTGTTCTCCCTATCCATGAGCAAGTGATATCTTTCCATTTTCTGATATCCTCTTTGATCTCCTTTTCTAGAGTACTGTAATTTTCAATATATAGTTCTTTTACTTCCTGTGTTAGATTGATTCCTAAGTATTTCTTTTTTTTTTTTTTTTGGATGCTATTGTGAAAGCTATTGTTTCCCTAATTTCTCTGGCATTGAGTTTGTTGCTTGTGTAGAGGAATGCAACTGATTTTTCAGTGTTCACTTTGTATCCATCTACACTGCTGAATTTGCTTATTAAATCTAGTAGTCTTTTGGTGGGGTTTTTGGGGTCTTCTATGTAGAGTATCATGTTATCTGCGAATAATGATAATTTAACTTCTTCCTTTCTTATCCTTATTCCTTTTATTTCTCTCTCTTGTCTAACTGCTCTGGTTAATGTTTCCAGAGCTATGTCGAATAGGAGTGGTGATAGTGGACATCCTTGTCTTGTTCCTAATTTTAGATTGAAAGCTGTCAGATTTTGCCATTTAGTATGATGTTGGATGTTGGTTTGTCATAGATGGCTTTTATCAGATTGAGGGAGAGACCATGTATTCTGATTTTCTATAGGGTTTTTATCATGAATGAGTGTTGGACTTTATCAAAAGCTTTTACTGCATCTATTGAGATGATCATGTGATTTTTGTCTTTGGCTCTGTTGATATGGTTTATTACATTTATTGATTTGCATATGTTGAACCATCCCTGCATTCCTGGGATGAATCCCACTTGGTCATGGTGTATAATCTTCTTGATGATTTGCTGCATTCTGTTTGCTAATATTTGATTGAGGAGTTTTACATCTATGTTCATTAGGAAGACTGGCCTGGAGTTCTCTTTTTTCATTGGGTCTTTCTCCGGCTTTTGGTGTTAGTGTAATACTTGCTTCCAGGAATGAGTTAAGGAAAATTGCTTCCTTTTCAATTTTCTTAAAGGGTTTTAGGAGTATTGGCATTAAATCTTCTCTAAATTTCTTGTAAAATTCAGCCATGAATCCATCAGAACCTGGGCTTTTCTTTGTTGGTAAGGTTTTTTTTTTGTTTGTTTGTTTGTTTGTTTTTGTGGGTACCGGGAATCGAACTCAGGACCATGTGCTGGCCAGGCAAGCACTTATGCTGCTGAGCTATGTCACTGGCCCTGTTGGTAAGTTTTTAATTTCATTAACTGATACTGGGTTATTCAGAGTTTTTATATCTTCTTGATTCAGCTTTGGTAATTCATACATTTCTAAGAATCTGTCCATTTCTTCTGTGTTTTCCATCCTATGCGAGTAAGGATTTTTTAAGTAGGTACTGATGATCTGAATTTCCACAGAATCTGTAGTGATTTCACCCTTTTCATTCCTCATTGCATGAATTTGAGTTTTTTCTTTCGTTTTTATGATAAGGTTGGCTAGGGATTTATCAATTTTATTTATTCTTTCAAAGAACCAACTCTTCAATTCATTAATTCTTTGTATTGTTTTCTTAGCCTCAATTACATTCATTTCTGCTCTGATCTTTATAATTTCCTCCCTTCTATGGGCTTTGGGCTTGATTTGCTCTTCTTTTTCTAGATGCTTGAGTTACAGCATTAAGTTCTTTATCTGTGCTCATTCTGTTTTCCTGATTTAAGAATTCACCACTGTAAGTTTCTCTCTTAGGACAGCTTTCATTGCATCCCACAGGTTCTGGTAAGTTGTATTTGCATTTTTGATTGTAGATATTGTTTAATTTCTTCTTTAATTTCATCTGTGATCCATTTGTTTTTCAGGAGGGTGTTATTTAATTTCCATGTGTTTATGGATTTTTTGCTGTTTCTTTTGCCATTAATTTTCAATTTCATTGCACTGTGATCAGATAATATTCATGGACTAATTTCAAGTCCTTTGCATTTGCTTAAGCATGTTTTATGGGCTAGTATATAGTCTATTTTAGAGAACGTCCTATGTGCAGCTGAGAAGAATGTGTATTCTGATGTTGTTGGGTGGAACAATCTGTAAATGTCTACTAAATCCATTTGCTCACAGGTTTGGTTCAGTTCTAACATTTGTTTGCTGATTTTTGGTCTAGTTGATCTATCTCTTTGTGACAATGGGGTACTAAGGTCCCCCATGACAATTGTGTTCCTGCTTGAGTTTTCATATCTTATATAGTTGGGTGCTCCTATATTTCGTGCATATATATTTATGATTATTATCTCTTCTTCTTGAAGTTTTTCCCTAACAAGTATGTAATGACCTTCTTTATTGCTTTTAATCATTCTTGATTTGAAGTTTACATTGTTTGTAAGCAGAATAGCTACCCCTGCTTTTTTCTGGGTTCCTATTGCATGGAGTATTGTTTTCCATCCTTTGACTTTCAGTCTATGAATTTCTTTTTGAGTTAAATGTATTTCTTATATATAGCATATTGTTGGATTTTCTTCCTTGGTCCATTCTGCTAGTCTGTTTCTATTGATTGGTGAATTGAGGCCATTTACATTGATGGTTATAATTGATATATATTGGCTTATCTTTCTCATATTATTTTCCTGCTGTTGGTTCCTTGTTTTCCCCTCTGCTCAATTGCTTGCCCTGCCTGTGGTTTCTTTCTGTTGCTGTTCTCAGAATTGTGGTCATTTTTATCTCTGTCTAGAACATCTTTCAGTATTCTTTGTAGGGTAGGTTTGGTGGTCATGAATTTCTTCTGTTATTTGTCATGGAAGTATCTTATTTCTCCATTAATTTTGAAAGATACTTTTGCAGGGTACATCAATCTGGGTTGGAAATTATTTTCTTTCAGGAATTGAAATACTTCACTCCAAGCTCTTCTTGACTTGAGGGTTTGTGTTCAAAAGTTGGCTGTGATTCTGATGGGCTTTCCTTTATAGGTGATCTGTTTCTTTTCTCTAACAGCTTTTAATATTCTGTCCTTGTGCTGAATTTCTGGGATCTTGATTATTATATGTCTCAGTGTAGATTTATTTTGATCATATCTATTTGGAGTTCCATATGCCTCACTTATCTGTATGTCAGATTCTGTTCTCATGCTTGGGAAATTTTCTTCTCTTACTTCTGCAAACAGTCTTTTTATGTCATTTGTGTTGACTATTGCTTTTTTATTGACATCTATCCAGCTTATATTGTTTTTCTTTGCATCATCTTGCTGTTATTGAATTGTTATTTCCTGATTCCTTGTAATTTTTAAGAGATCTTTCCTTTCATGATCAATCGTCATGATCCTGTCTTCAAGATCTGAAAGTCTATCCTCAGTTTTGTTCAAGTGGTTTTGCCAGCTTTCAGTGGAATTTCTAATTTCCTGTGTACGTTTGAAACTGTGTCATGCATTCTATTTCTTTCCTATATTGTTCATTCAAGTTTTCCATCATTTTTCTATGCTCCTTTATTTTTTTATCTATGTCTACTCTAGATTTGCTGAGCAATTCCTTCATTATGGTTGTCATTTCTTTTTTTCCCTGAGAGATTATTTCTGATCTGATTTCCTCTGTAACCTCATGGATTTGTTTCTTGCCATGGCCCACACATCTCTCAAAGTTCCCGGGGCAAAGACAGTGAGAGGATGGAAAAATAGAAAGTTGAGGTCAGGTGGAGCCCTCTCTCCTGATGGGAGGAAAGGAACTGCTCAACCAATGTGGTGTGTTTATTTATACATTTAACAAATTAATGTTATATGACACCCTTTTGCCTAGCAACCCATTTCTTGGATTGCCTTGGGGCTTGGTGTTTTCTGGACTGGGGCAGCTTGTTCACATGGCTCACCTCACGCACTCTTTGTTCTTGGGACCGGCCTTGCTTTAGCCCCACGTACATGATTGATCTCCCGCTTTAGCTCCTCCCCACATCTCCCCCTTTTCTGTTTTCTGACAATGATTGGTCAGTTGGAGTTGGAAGAGCTGTGTTTCGAGGACTCTGCAGATCTTCTTATTCTCATACCTGTTTTATTCTGAGTGAACTTACTCATTTAGGCTAAAGATTTTCAGTCCAAGGATTTTTAGTCCCTGCACTCAGCAATTTAACCCTACACAGCTCATTAATCCATAACAGTAGTCAGTTGCTGGTGTAGCTAGAAATCGTCAGAAGGTGTTAGTGATTTAGGTTTCTGTTATAGCTAACATATTACTATATCATAGTATTTTTCACCTCTTGTAGTTATACTTTTCTGCAGGATGTTCAAGACCAAGTTAAGGTGAGACCTGTATTAATTACAATTAATTTCTTGCTATCTATCAAGGTCAGTTAAGTCTCTTTGGGATTTACCTGGAACCATGTATAGCACCTCTTAGTTTTTCTGTCAGTGTCAGCCACCTGGATGAATCGCAGTCATTGCTTGACCCAGCTGCTTTCTGTGAAAGGTTGGGAGACTTTTTTCTCTTAGTGACTCTCCTTAGTCACACTATATCTCATTGATCACTTTCCTCTGTGGTCCCACAATCTCCTTGACCAGAAGACTGGGGACTCACTGAGTTGTAGGATGTGCAGCAGAGGTTCTCTTATGTCCTGTGTCCTCACTGACCTTGAAGGGCTAGGACCAATATATTGGCTGTCCTTCTAGCCCATTTATATCTCTAATTTTTGGTCTCCAAACCTCAGTTATTGAACATCCAGAAGAAAAGATTGATAACATTACAGTGTGATAGAGGCAGTAAGCTTAATATTACTATCTTACCTGAATATCAAGCAACTTAGAACATAAAATGGGACCATTATTTTCTAGCAACCATGGATGTTCTAGTATTTAAGTCCCTGTAGAATGTTAATAAACTGTGACATATTTCACACAGAAAATTAGAAATCAAAGCTCTACATAATATTTTATCGTGACAATCAGGATGACCTTTATAACACACCTGAATTTCCATTCCTACATAAAATGCCCCTTTTAGTCAATCATCCCTATCTAATACATAAAAAGTTTTCATCTAACTTGTTGACCTTTAGTGGGGTGTACATCTCAAAAGTTTTTTGTAAAAGGCAGAGGTCTAAATCTGAAAGAAAAGTCTATCAGCATAAACAATCCTTGTTTTACATTTTGGAAGACCTGTACATCTGGAGGCATGAATACATTTAATACACACGAGGTTAATAACAATCATCATAGCCATACAAAAACCTTTGTACCAGCGCATCTTTAAATCAAAATTCTTATTGTCTAGAAAACTTAATCTTTTGACGGTGACCAGTGTAACCACATCGCAGTAATACATTTTAATAACATTTATTGGGATGTCTTCCATATTAATGAAAAAAGACTGGGCTAACTTCCCAGGCAGTTGCTCCTTTATTCACCAAAGGGAGACTTGACCAATAATTCTCCAAGCCCAAAAGGCCCCCTTATTAACCTTAGCAAATTTCTGATGACCTCTGAGAAAGCCCATTTTGATATTATTTTGACCAGCTGGCATCCCACGTGGAAGCATGCCTTTTAAATCTGTAAACCAAATTAAATTTTAAACAAATGATCCAAAAATGTGAAAGAAAAAAGGAAAGGAGTAAAACTTGTTGAGTTCAAATAAAAAACAGCTGTTCATGGATATGACAGACAAAGAACAAGTACACAACTTAACAGATTGGACAAACAGACAAACATCTTACAAAATCAGAGTGCCTTCAAATACATTTTTGACCAAATTGAATTATAATAACTCTCTTACAATTTTAAAAGTTCATAATTATAAATAGATTAGTCAGATTTATTTGTAGGTCAATTAGCAGAGATCTCTTATAAAAAGAATTTGGAAGGAGTTCAATCTTTATCTGTAATTAATGTACCATTTTTGTATATTATTTTGTCTTAAGAATACTGGTTAACTTTCTTGTCCCTTTCTTTCATGTAGATTTCAGCTCAGTTATTTCTATATAGTCTGTCACCTACTTAGACCTTTGATTCCCATTTCTGGTTACCATCTCCTGGGCATCCTGGGGCAATTCCTTTAATTGGCTCCAGGTCAGGTCTATCCCCATCCTTGTCTATCAGTTGTGGTATAGTCTCCAAGGCATCACTGTCATAGGACTGAGCATCAGCTTCTTGAGAGGTGGAATCAACTCCTCCAGGTCTGGGTCCATGATGCAGCCAGATAGCACACTCTGGCACCCAGATAGGCCATTAAGCATTCTCTGGAAAGACACAAGCATACCCTCTACCCCCAAGTGAGTAGTGGGCTGGGTCCCTTCTATTGTCCAGTATGAAGATCTTTCCAAAGGACCTTTCCTAACTTCTTTTCCTTTACCTGATTGAATTGTCTTTCTGCTGCTGTATTTCCATCCCTCATAGGATTTAAAAAGTTAATAATATATACTGGCAAGTGAAGCCTATTATGAGGTGTAAATTTTGTAGGGAAGAATTCACCCTTTTGTTTTTGTAATTGAATTTTGAGCATATGGTGAGCACATTCCACAATTCCTTGACCTTGAGGGTTATAAGGAATTCCCATGGTAAGGGAAATATGAAAAGTTTTACAAAACATTTGGAAAGCAGCACTTGTTTAAGCTGGGCCTTTGTCAGTCTTAAGTGCAGAAGAAAAACCTATATCCTGTATTCAGACACCCTGGGCTCTCGCCTCACCACTGATGGGCACCATCTCTGGCACCCTCCCTCCCCAGAGGATGTGGCAGCCACTGCCTCTGTAGCCATGGCTTTTTTTTTTAGGCTGAAGCTCTCACAGCCTCAATTTGAGTGCCATGGTGCAGGTGGGCCAGCAATTTAAAGGCTCAGTGGGGCCCCACAGAGTTCATGCTACAGCATGTGGGAGACAGGGTAGCTGGGCTTCACTCCTCAGTCCCCTCAGCTGAAACAAGTAACCTTGTTCTTTCCCTTTCCTCTAGGTTGTGGATGAATAACCTGAACTATAGCTGCTGCCAAGGCAGCCCCCTGTACATATGAGGGGCCGATATCTGCACAAACCTGAATCATCTCAGAGAGCATAGCCCTTTTTTTGTGGGCTCCTAAAGCCAATTTACACCATTTATTTGCAAATTTGAAGGCCAATTGTTGAATGATTAAATTGCTAGCCTCTTTGTCACTTATAATCCTCTCAATAGCTTGCAATAAACATGCCACAAAATCTTGAAAATGTTCATCAGGATCCTGACAAATGGAAGTTAAATCAAGGGATGTCTCCCCTTTTGAAGGAAGTTCCCTCCAAGCCCTTGTGGCAGCTATTTTAATTTGTTCATATACTTGTTTTGCTTTGTTTTTTAATGTGGGTACCAGAAGTTGACCTCAGGACCTGGCACTTGCCAGGCAAGCACTTGTGCCACTGAGCGATATCACCGGCCCTTTTTTTTTTCCTTTATGTGTGTTCTGGGAGTCAAACTCAGGACCTCATGCTTGCAGGGCAGGCGCTTATGCCTCTGAGCCATCTCACCAGCCCTGTTCATATACTTGTAATTCAAAAGTAAGTTGATTATTTGTGGCAGCAAAGGCACCTTCTCCAGTTAACATGGCTATGTTGTGAGTGGCATCGTGAGTGGCCTGATCTGCGCACAATTCAAAAAATTTCCTTTCCACAATAAATAATCTCCCAGAATTAAGCACACTTTAGCTATTCCTTTCCAATCATTTGGAGCCATAATCTGTTGTCCTATAAATTCTATGAAGCCTAAGGTAAAAGGGGCCTTAAGACCATAGGTAGCGGTAGCTTCTGTTAATTTTTTTAGGGTCTTAAAATGTACAGCTTCATGAAGATGTATAACTTGTCCTGGATTAATGGGCACTTGAACTTCAGTAACAGTAACATGTTGAAAACCCTCCAAGGACTCCCCTGTCCATCTGGCTTCTTTTATCACCAATTGCAAAGGAGAGAGAGAAAATGGCTCCACTCCCTGAGAGGCGGAAGTTCCAACCTGTGACGCAACAAAATTTCTCTGAGCTGAAAAGGCGAGAATCACCACTTGTGACTCAGTTAAGGTTATTAGGGTGGCTGTTATTCCACCATCTATTTCCCGCTCAGGATTTGATTTTAAAATAGTGCTCCAAGCCAAATCCCAACAAACTTACAACCATTAAAGTGCTCCCTAATGCAAATCCACAAAAGTAAAGTAAATACAGGAATAAGAATAAAACAAACATTTCTATATACATTTGTGGTTCTTGAAAATCTATTTGCCCCATGTATAACACCTGATAAAATCAATACACCTCCTCCCTTTTTTTTTTTTTTTGTGTGTGGGTCCCGGGGGTCAACCTCAGGACTTCGCATGCCAGCAGGCGCCAATGACACTGAGCGATATCACTGGCCCTTTTTTCGTATGTGGGTTCCAGGAGTCGAACTCAGGACCTCACGTTTGCCAGGCAGGTGCTTATGCCACTGAGCCATCTCACCGGCCCCTCCCTTTTGTTTCTTGTGAGCCCATTTTTCTCTTCTTGTCCCAAGTTTTACACCTGATGATATCAATATCAATGCACCTCTGTGATTATTATTGATGCTATCAATGCACTTCTCCCCCTTTTGTGCCCACAGTGAGAAGTGTCCTCTCACCCACTATTTCTTCTTACCCTGGTCCCATGTTCAGGTGCCATCTGCCTTGGCCTGCATGGCTCTTGAAGTTCCCAGGGGGAAGTAGAGCAAGAGGATGGAAAAATAAAGACAAGAGAAAGCTGAGGTCAGGTGGAGCCCTCTCTCCTGATGGGAGGAAAGGAACTGCTCAACCAATGTGATGTGTTTATTTATACATTTAATAAATTAATGTCATGTGACACCCCTTTGCCTAGCAACCCATTTCCTGGATTGCCTTGAGGCTTGGTGTTTTCTGGACTGGAGCAGCTTGTTCACGTGGCTCACCATGGGTGCTCTTTGTTCTAGGAACCATTCTTGCTTTAGCCCCTCACTTGTGATCGATCTCCAGCCTCAGCGGCTCCCCACAGTTTCTTTACTTAGGTTGCTATCACATCAGAAATTTCAGGTGTGTGTCTTCCATATTCCTCTATCCTGATGTCTCTTGGACTTGTTCTGGGTAGGCTGAGGGTCTGAGATTGCATTTTACTTCTGCATCTTGTCATTTTCTATTTAAAAAATTTTTATTTTGTTTTCTGTGTTGATCCTTGTATGTTTTGTAGTAGGTAGCTATATTACTAGTATCAAGGCCTCTCTAAAAAGTCTGTTCTTCAGGGATGTCTTCTGTGTGTAGGAGTTTCTTGATTTGTGTCTGCCCCAAGGTCCTACCTTCCCAAATAATTAAGAGTGACATGTTGGTACCTGTTTGGCTCAGTCTCCAGTCCTTTGATGTTGGGCTGTGGTGAGGTTATTACCCAAGAGCTTCCCAGTATTGGTATGGAAGGAAGAACAACTGATTACTTCAGATATGATATCCTAGCTAAAGTTGTATAATTAGCAATAACAACAGCATCAACAACAGTTTAGAAATTGACAAACTGGTAACTATTAATTTTGTACCTTAAACCATAGGAGCAAAATCTACACTTATATAACAGAACTGATCATAAGTTAGGAGGTTGTATACAGTGTTTCCCCTTGGTAGAGTGGTTCTAACCTGTGGTGAGGAAACTTAAGAAGGACAGTGGGTAAAACAAAGATAACTGAAAAGGAAGTAGAAGCAAGGCTGGAGGACAAAGGATGATCATGCAAGCTTTGGGAAACTAGAGAAAAGGGTAGAAAAGAAAGAATGAAGGGGTAAGCAAGGGATTATCTGAACTTGGTCTCTGGGTTTGGGGGGTGGAATTAATTTTCTGTGGCTGGAGTTCTCCCCAGCCATTTAGAAAATAGAAAAAAAGAGAAGAAAAAGAAATAGAAACCTGCTTCTATTTCATGTGTCTTTGTCCCAAGCACAATGCTGGTTCACCTAACTTACCACCTGTTGGCTCATATTGTTATTATTGCTTCAGACTTTCCCACCCCTCTAGTCCTGCCTGTCCATCGTGTGTGCCTTAGCTGGGGTCCTATTTGTGACTGGTGTTTTCCCTGTCACCTGGTCCCACTGATGTAGAGGGGTGGAGCCTGTCACATGGATTCTTCCTGGGCTGGTAGCTGGGTCCCACTATGTAGAGGGGATGATGAGCCAGTCACCTGGATTCTTCTTTTATTTGAGACAGGATAGGATCCCACTATGCAGGTCAGGCTGGCCTTGAACTTGCTTATGTAGCCCAGGCTGGGCTCAAACTCATGGCAATTTTCAGCCTCAGCCTCCTGAGTGCTGGGATTATGGGCATGTGCCACCATGCCCAGCCCAGGAATTCCTTTTTAAAAGACATTTTCAAATAACTTCTGGAAGTTCATCATTATCATAAAGATATCATCTGCTTACAAATTTTGGGCTAGCCTAACATACTTCTACTAGTACCATAGTCCTTTAATCAATATTTCTTAAATGCAATCAATAAATAATAAATTCATAATGTTTAGGCCTGTGAGCAGGAGATAAAGGGGGAAAGGATAGAAGAGCTTTGGTACAGTGTTAGATTTTTTAAAACTGTGCTTCATGTGAATGGCATTCACAAATGAATACTATATTTTGGGTTCTATCTTACATATGTGCATCACCTGTATTCCTGGTTTGGGTTGGTCATGAAATGTATGTATCGTATCTCCTCCTGCAATACTACATAACTGCACCTTCAGCTATGGAACTGTTTGGAAGCTCCAGGTGCTGCTCGTATGGCCCCAGCCCTAGTTAACACTGTGCTTCTACTTGCTGCTCCCAGGCAATGACCCAGCATGGTTAGGGATCTCGGCAGGCCCTTTGGTGCAAAACACAGAACTCTGACAAGCCAGTTAGGCTTAAGGGATCCCATCATCCTGGCCAAAATTTTCTCAGAACTCTGATGCAGCTTGAAACTCTCCCAATCTAATACTCCTCCTTTCCACTCTCCTTCAGCATCTCTGGTCCCTCCTCTTTGCCCATCCATTGAGCATTTTAATCCCATTCTGACATCTGCTTCTCAGAGGAGCCAAACTAGTACATTTTTTTCAAGTGTTGCATCATAAATAGGAATAGAAGGAATAGACACAAGAAAAGAAAACAAGTATTAAGCTTAATAAATTGTCAAAAATGCACTAACTGCACTAAAACTGTCAGAATTTACAATAATATAAATGAATTAATCACCAGTTAAAATTATGGATTCTCATATGCCAACTCTATGCTGCTTAAACATGCAACACACAAAACAAAACCAAGCAAGAAAGATGAAAATAGAGATATGGAAAAAGATAGCTATACCATATAAAACCTAACTTCTACCAATTAAAGAGCAATGTAAAATAAATAGTATAAAAAGGAAGAAACATAAAAAGGATAAAAGCAAAACTTAGTGTAAGAGAAAAAAAGAGAAGAGTTAATCTGGTAAATCATAGGAATATCTTATGAAAAGTCTTATAAAACAGAAAAATCATTACCTGTATAGTCAAAAGATAAATTGGGGCTGGGGATATAGTTTAGTGGCACAATGCCTGCCTGGCAAACATGAGGTTGTGAGTTCAATTCCCAGTACCAAAAAAATAAAGAGGAGAAAAAAGTGTCAGCAGTAGGACTAGAAAGAGGAAGTAATTAAAATGAAGAATTTGAAAAACTCATAGAGAAATGCATATGTAACTTTCACCAAGAAGTTAAAAAAATTGAATAAAAGCATAAGTTTTACTTATGATATCCAATGTATAAAGTATATTGGTCTGGGGATGCAGCTTGACAATAGAGTGTTTTCCAGGGATCCATGATGCCCTGTGCCAGATACCCAGTGCTACAAAAATAAAAATAAATAAATTATATCAAGTTCTTTGACTAATAGTATGGAAGCAATTAGAATTTGTTTAAGTACCTACATCAGTTTTCCAAAACATAACAAGGGCCCCAGTAATGTGTGGTATATATAATCCCTATCTAATGTGAATTTTTCTCTAAGAAGCATCACAAAAAAAAATCAGTTTATGAGTTAGAGTAAGCTGGACACCAAATCCGGATAAGAAAATTCAAGATAAAGCTAGATTTATGATCTTGCTTACAAAAATAAATACTAGCCATGCATGGTGTGCATGCCTACAATCTTGGCCTTTGGGAGGCTAAGACCAGGAAGGTCACAGGTTCCAGCTAAATCTGAGCAATTTAGAAAGACCCTGTCTCAAAATAAAAAGTAAAAAGGGATGAAGCTCAGTAACAGGGCACCTCTGGTTCAACCCCCGGTACCATAAAAAATTAATTAATAAAGAAAAGACATCAAATATAAATAAAAATAAGAGAAAAAAGGCACAAAACAGACAGAATAGAAAGCAAATAACAACTTTGCTATTATAAACATAAAATAGTAATTATATTTAATATATATAGTATTCATGCTCAAAATGAAATCCATATATTATTGGACAAGATACAGAACAAATTCTATGTTTACATGATATATTATATAAAAGTTGAAAGTAAAAAGAAGTGGGATTCTAATCTAACATGAACCAAACGAAAGTTGATGTAGCTATATTAATCATACAGATTAGATTTTTAAAGCATCTAAGTACATTACCAGAAATAAAGAGAGACTTAAAAATTATTCTTAAGGGGGCCGGTGAGATAGCTCAGCTGCATAAGCGCTTGCCTGGCAAGTGTGAGGTCCAGAGTTCGACTCCTGGAACCCACATAAAGAAAGAAAAGGGCCGGTGATATCACTCAGCAGCACAAGCACCTGCTGGCAAGGTCCTGAGGTCAAATCCCGGTACCCACAAAAAAAAAAAGAATTATTCTTAAAAGCAATTTTCCAAGAAGATACAGTATTGTAAAGTTGTACATACTTAATAAATCAGACTCAATGTATGTAAGGCAAAAATTGACTAAAGTATAAGGAGAAATACCCACATAATAAGACATCACTCATTCATGAAAATGACAGACTTTTCTTAATAACTGCTAAATAAAAAATATATAAAATATAGAAAATGAATAAAACTGAGTGAACATATATAAAACCTTGCAGAGACTGTACAACAAACATTTATTCAGGTACATATGAAACATTTCTCCCAAAGTACTACATACTAGATCACTGGCATATTTCAACAAATTTCTGAAGACCAAACTCACACAAATTTCATCCATGTATTATCTGACCAACATGCAATTTAGCTGGGAATAGAAAGAGAAAGGAAGAAAGGAAAAAGGAAGGAAGGAAGGAAGGAAGGAAGGAAGGAAGGAAGGAAGGAAGGAAGGAAAGAAAGAAAGAAAGAAAGAAAGAAAAGAAAGAAAGAAAGAAAGAAAGAAAGAAAGAAAGAGAAAGGAAAGAAAGAAAGAAAGAAAGAAAGAAAGAAAGAAAGAAAGAAAGAAAGAAAGAAAGAAAGAATTCTTATGTTTGGAAATGAAAAATTGACTTTTTTAAAAAAAGTAAAAAAAAAGTAAAATTGAGAAAATATTTTTAACCAAATAGTATGTAGAATATATTAAAAAACTTAAATATCAAAATTTAGTAATTGTGGATAAAGCAAGAAATTTACACTCTTATGTGCATATTTAAGAGGATATAAACCTATCTCAGTGAGCTATTTCAACACAATGGAAAATAAACAAAAAATTAAATCCAAATAGAGTGCAGGAAAGAAAACAACGTGAGTAGAGAATAAGAAAACAGAACAATAACAATTAGAGACCAAAAAAGGGCAAAATGGAAAAAAAAGATAAAAAATATGTAGAAAAATTGACTGGCATGGGTGCAAACAAATATCCTTATTTTTTTAATTTTTATTTTAAAGAGAAAAAATAGAACAAAATTTCAAAACAACATTATAGGAGGGTAACAATGGTTAATACATTGCATATTATTATCTTTGAATTAGTTACTCAGAGTACAAGATATCAATATTCAATTGTCCAAACAATATTAGCACAAACCTTCCTTTTCCATGAACTAAGAGAAATTAGTAGTGTATCTATCTTAACTATCTTCTATATATATTTTTTTGCTTTTCCCTTCCTGCTTTTCTCCATTCCCCTATCCCAGGTTCTCTTTCCTTTTAAACAGTTTCTTCCTGTTTCACAATATCTATTGTACATTTTGGATCTTATTTATTCTGTCAGCTTCTCACACTAGGGAGACAATACAAAGTTTACACATGTGTGTCTGGTTTATTTCACTTATGAGTATGGTCTTGAGTTGCATCCATTTACCTATAAAAGTCTCCACTTATCTTTCTTATGGCTGAGTAGTATTCCATTGTATAAAAAGACCACATCCTTTTCATCCATTCCTCAGTTGATGGCCATTTGCATTGTTTCCAAGATCTACAAATCGTGCTGCTGTAAATATGGGTGCACATATATTGCTGTGGTATGATGTTTTTAATTATTCTGGGAAGATACCCAGAAGGGAATAGCTAGGCCAAATGGGAAAATATCCCATTTTATCTTTAAAATATTGAAAAGTTAAAATATTCTAAATGCTCTTTGATCTTCACTTGTTAAATAATTTATAATACATCAAAATTTATTAAACATTGCATTTCAAAATAGTTGCTTTCAGTTATGAGTAACAGTTGTAAGTAAGCAGTTACTTAAATAAACTAGGAGTTTTGAATTATAAATAGAAGGTTGCAGGCATTGGTTGGACCAGTAGCTCAGGAATGTGAGGGAAATTTTGTTAGTGATTCCTTAACCTTTCTCTCCTAGTGAACTCATGACAGTTGTAGCTCCAGCCATTACATCCATGTTCTAGGCAGCAGGAAATAAGAAAGGAACAAAGCAAGGACAATATCTCTACTGAGAAAACAAAATTTTTTCTGAAATCCCTACCATAGATCTGATTACATCTCATTGGACAGAATTGTGCCAATTGGCTGTACAAGAAAAGGACACTATAGTTCAATTCTGTTTGTTTTAGCTGGGAATATTGCTGCCCTCAATAAAATAGAGATTCTATCAGAAAGAACAGAATATTAGATATGAAATAGTTTTCTAATAATCACCACAAATAGTAAAAGACTAATGATATATTCAAATTAATGATATTCTATTATAGAAACATATACACAATATCCCATGTAAAATAAAAAATCAAACTATATTTTTCTTTTTATGTTTCTCTGCATAATCATGAAAGAAAAACATGAAAGAATTTGTAGTACATTGCAATTTGAAAAACAATAACCATAGAAAATAGACCACCTTGAATATCAAATTTGGTGACATCTGAGAACATGAATCATTTTTACGTTTTTTTGTACTTTCTATGTACTTTTTCCATGTTTTCCTATGTAAAGGTTTATTTTGGTAATCAAGCCAAAAGCAGCACGAGGATATGTATACAATATCTCATTCAACTAAGACAAGTTTTCTCTATCTTGGAGAGGTAGGCAGTAAGAATACTGCTGGAAAATCTGATTTTTCCTGTACAATTTTTCAATTTGTTTACTTGCCTTGTGTTTCATTTAATTTTGCTTGTTTTATTGATTTTCAATGTCAAAACTATTTTACAACCAAGTACTGTCGAAAGAATAAACAGAGATGCGAGTTTAACAATAACTGCTTACTTCCTGTTTTGTTTCATGAATGCATACTGATTACCAGTCCACAAGCTTGATTATCTTTGCCCCAGGTCCAGGAAGACAGTATTTTTTTCTGGAGAAAGCCAACATATTATCTAAAGCTAATACTACTTACAACTGTTTGAAATAAATATTTTAAATCAAAACACTGATTTGAACTCACTCTCTGCCTCTTTTTCATTATACAGTTTAATTACAAAAGAGCAGAGGCAGGACCCAGAGACAGAGGATGAAACAATCAATCCGATTCCTCTGAGGCTCACCTTCTAAAATGTATCATTTTCCCCTTGCTGCTTCATTTTTAGCACTGTTAGTTTGATCCTCAGCTTACTGATAACTTTTTCCTCAATAAATTGGAGGTGAGAAAGCATATGAGGCCAGGGGGAGTATACCAAATATTTGATACCCTGAAGCTCCTTTCTAAATTTTACCATCTACTTCAAGTGATTTGCCTCAAAGCAGTGAATTTTAAGGAAATTTGATTTCCTCATCTGTAAGAATACCAATTCATATTTATCTCACTGGACTGCTATGAAAAAAAAAATGAAATACTTAAATGGAAAGAATTCTGTAATATTAGAGTATGAATCAAAAAGGAAAAAAATTTCCCCATTACAAGTGTTTAGGTATAAAATACAGGAGCAAAATCCTGCTTATAATATATGTAAGAATTTCTACATATTTTTAATATTCTTATCCTATGTCACATTTTAAAAACATTTCCTATCTTTCAGGACAGTGTATATCACATAATCTAAAGGATCATTTGTAAAGAGTATTTATTGTAATCCCAGCTCTCTGGGAGGCTGAAGCAGAAGGAGTTCAGGTTTGAACCCAGTGTGGGTGACTTACTGAGACCCTGTTTCAAAATAAAAAATAGAAAAAGGGGCTAAGAATGTAGCTCAGTGCAAAAGTCCTGAATTCAATCAAAAATGAAATCATTATTGATTCAGTAGAAGGCTCTTTATTTCTTTTGGCTAGAACCTTGTGTAAAATTTTAACACTCAAATGACAAAACAACTTTAACACATTCACATGAGCCGTAATTCATCTCACTGCCAGGTGACTTGACACACTGGTGATACATACATGACTATCCCATCAGATGGCTCTTTATTAATTTTATTAGTAAAAAGTCCAGTGGAAGTGATTAGATCCATTTGTACCACCAGTGTTATAAGCTATGGGAATGTGTTTATTAGAAAATTGCCGTAGGAAGAATATTGGTAAGGGTTATACAAGAGTGGAATAGCTAAAAATTTAGTCCATTAATTCTTCTGAAAAATACATTATTTTTCAATATTCTTTAAAGAAGGAGTTTCCACAGTTTTATGTTTCAAAGAACCATATACATACTGCTATGCTTCCCATTTCAAGGAGGCCAAAAGCATTAAAGACGTGTATATGGTTCTAAGGATACTACTAGAATCAAACTCTCTCTCTCTCTATCGCTTTTTTACTTTGAAATTCTAACAGAAGAGCCAATGAAACTCCCCTTTACTACCTTACAAGAGCTAGTTAATTAACTGACCTTAATACATAGCCCATTACATGAACAGTTTTTGAAAACATACAGGATATATATTTAATTAATTCCTCTTAAAACCTCTCTATATTATCAAAGTGAAATGAGGTCACTCAATTGAAAGAAAAAAATTCCTGATGGAGAATTAGGTACATATGCCTTACAATAGGGCATGAAACTTTTTTTTTTAACTCTTGGTTTCTAGAATAACATAGTTCTCAGGCACATTCCCTCTACCAAGAAGAAGCACATTGCTGAGAGAAAATATCCAACACCCAAAGTTAAAGGAGGAAAGGTTTACTTAGCATAGTTTGTAGAAGTTTCAATTCATAGTCCGTTGGCTCCAAGGCAGGGTGGAAAGCAGACAGGCATCACAGAGGAGGAACACTTCATTTCAGGCAGAAGGTAGCAAAGCAAGCAAGGGACAAGACTTTTTCTGTCCCTTATATTGTATCCAGGATACCAGGATTAGGGTGGTGACAAGCCAATCAGTGGACTGATTTAGTAATCACCACTCTTAATCCCAGACCCTTAATCCTATCATTGTACACTCTAGATCCAGCCCTCTGAGAAAGCCCCACCTATGACCACATGGGGCTTTGGGGGCACATCAAGACACAAACCCTAACACATGCCATTTCTGCCTTGGTGACAGTGAATAGTGGACTTAAATTGTGAGCCAAAATAAATCTCTTTTAAGGTGCAGGTGGTGGGTACTGTGTCTTAGCAGTAGGAATATAACTAAGACACTTGTTGCATAAGGTGAGCAAGCAGAATGTCAGAAAAAAAGGGAAAGACATAAATTTTGGGAGGTATATATTCTTAATATACTGCTTACCACAAAAACAAATTATACGTGTTTTTGATATTTCACTTTCCTCTTCATAAAATACCATAACTCAGGCCTCTTTCACAAATTTTGTTAATTTTCTTTTTTTTATCTTCCCAAGACAATTCTTTCCTTTAGTCTTTTAGACTTTCTCCCCTCTAGCTAAAGATCAGCTCTCAATTATTATGTTTAATAATTGAAGTGTGAAATCAAACTTTTGCATTCAAATTTCAGATACACTCCTACACAAAAAAATGAGAAATAAACAGGATTCATAACACACCCACACTATTCCAACATCTCTCATGCCTCTTTTAAATAAAATTCTTCATTAACTGAATGCCAAGACAGTATCTTTTTGTTCTCCTTTGCTTTTAATAGATACTCTGTCAAGTCTCTGAATTCTTGTTTTTGTCTTTTGAAAAAGAAAGGTTAAAGGAAACTATTGTATGAAAAATTAACAGGTACATGAAAGCAAATGCTAACATCAGATCAGGAGGAGAAATTACTTCTGGAAACACATACTATCAGTTATAGAGTGCTGTCAAGTTTCTAGATATGTTGTCACTGCTTGATTAATAGAGATTTAAAATAAAAACTCTTGATATGTATGGGAAATGCTAAGGTGAATATATAGAGTTTTATTTCTGCTCCTCTTCAGTAATATAGAAATGAAGAATTTATTTTACCCAGAATTTAAAAAGCAATGAATAATAAGAATTGGTGACAGGTTATAGGAACTACTAAAACTGAGGTAAAGACAGTAACAAGAAAAGCATCACGTCTGTGTCACTTCTGTGCCATATTCCTTTCATTATGCACAATGCGTATATGTGTGATTTAAGTGCTATGATGAGCAGAGGAAATGTGGTGTGGTGATGAAGAGCACAGGCATTAACATCAGACAGGTGGGATTGAAATCCAATTCCTCCTCCCAGCTGCATCACACTGAGCAAATTACTTAACATCTGTGGATTCATGTTTTTTTAATCTGTAAAATGGATTCACTAACAAGAAATAACTCAAGCATTAAGCCTTGATTTATAGTTTCATTAACTATTTTATAGAAGAATCCTGGAATATAAGATAATCATTTAAATATATCAAGTAAAACAGGGAAGATGTTTTGAGTTCTTAACAACAGTAAAAGTATTTCTAATACCCTTATTATCTCAAACCTCACAAAACAATGTCCCTCCATCCAGCCATCTACCAGTAGCCTAATTACTTCCTTTCAAACTTCACAGAGAAAACAGAAACCACCAGAAAGGAATTTTGATCATTTTCACACCACTAAATTTTAAAACCTTCCTACATCAACAGCCATATTCCCATCTTACATCCTGTTTTAACAAAGGATATGACCATGCCTCCACCATGGTCAATCTCTCCACAATTCTCTGAATTAAATTTCCTCTCACCTTTTTGTAACTCCTATGCAATATCAGTCATCCATGTGCAATTGATTGCTTCCCTTCTATATATCATTTCCATTAGGATGCACTCTCTAGTATCTTCCTTATTAAAATTAAATAAACAAAAACACTGGTGTTAAATTCATGATTATAGACAGTTAAATTAGGTAGAAATATTATAGGCAGTCAGACAGGGTTAGGCCTTCGAGGGAATCAGTGCAAAAGATGAGAACACACCAAAACTGGCTGGAGGTGCATCTGAAGAAGACTAAAATCACAATGGACAGATTTACATACTTCCTTAAGGGATAAATGGAAGCTTGATACTATTGGTACCATCCTTTTGAGATTTCCTGTATAAATAAACCATTATCTCATTAGGGGTGGGCCATCCTCTCCCACCAACAAAGACTAAGACTAAAAAGACCGAGACTACTAAAACTGAAGACAAGACTAAGACTATAGATTATAGACCAAGGTTACTGATGTCATCCATATGCCCTTGCTACTATTGAATCAATATTAGCCAAGTAGCTATACTTGTAACCTTATTGGTTGACTACAGTTTTGACCCATGTTGTACCTAGCTCTTGAATTTTTTTTATTTTAAAGAGAAGAAAAAAGAAAACAAATCAGAAAAGAACAAATTTGCAAAACAACATAATAGGAAGGTAACAATGCTTAATGCATTACATATTGTTATCTTTAAGTTAGTTATTCAGGATACCAGATATTAGCATTCAATTGTCCAAACATTATTGGCACAAACCTTACTCTTCAATGAACTAAGTAAAATTAGTAGTGTATCTATCTTAACCATCTTATATATATGTACAATTATTTTCCCTTTCCCCTCTTTCTTTACGCTATTCCCCCATACCAGTCTCTCTTTCCTTTTGACCAGTTTCTTTTTGATTCACCATGTCTATTGTACATTTTGGATCTTATTTACTACTTCAGTTTCTCATACTACAGAGACAATATGATGCTTACACATGTGCATCCAGTTTATTTCACTTATGAATATTTTCTCGAGTTGCATCCATTTACCTATAAAAGTCTCCAGTTTATCCTTCTTTATGGCTAAATAGTACTCCATTGTATAAAAATACATCTTTCTTATCCATTCCTCAGTTGATGGGCATTTGGGTTGTTACCAAGATCTGGCTATTACAAATTGTGCTGCTAAAAACATGGGTGCACATATATCGCTGTGGTATGATGTTTTTAACTCTTCTGGGATGATACCCAGAAGGGGAACAGCTGGGTCAAATGGGACCTCCAACCCTAGTTTTTTGAGGAATATTCACACTGATTTCCGCAGTGGCTGTACCAGTCAACACTCCCACCAACAGTGAAGAAGGGTTCCTTTTTCCCCACAGCCCCCCCAGCATTTGTTATTAGTTGATTTATTAATAATAGCCATTCTTTCAGGGGTGAGATGGTATCTCAGTGTTGTTTTAATTTGCATCTCTTGAATGACTAGTGATGTTGTACATTTTTTTGTATATTTATTTGCCATTTGTATTCCTTCATCTGAGAAATGTGTATTCATCTCAGATGCCCATTTTTGGAGTGGGTCTTTAAATTTGGGGGGTCTGATTTTTTTGAGTTCTTTATATGTTCTCGATAGTACTCCTTTGTCTGAGGAACAGCTGGCAAACATTTTTTCCCACATTGTGGGTTGTCTCTTCACTCTGTTGGTGGTTTCTCTTGCTGTGCAAAAGCTTTTTAATAAGATGAGATCCCAGTTGTTGATTCTTTGGGATAGTTCCTGTGCAGCTGAGGTTTTTTTCATAAAGTATTTGCCTACACCAATGTCTCCAAGGGTTTTACCTATCCTACCTTTCAGCAGATTTAATGTTTCTGTTTTAATATTTAGATCTCTGATCCATTTTGAATTTAGTTTAGTGCATGGTGAAAGATATGGTCTAGTTTTAATCTTCAGCATGTGTAGAGCCAGTTTTTCCAGCACCATTTATTAAAGGGCTATCTTTCTTCCAGTGAATGTGTTTGGCACCTTTGTCAAAGATAAGGTGGCTTAGTATGTCTGGGGTTGTTTCAGCATCTTCTAATCTGTTCCATTGATCTTCAGGTCTGTTTTTTTGCCAGCACCACACTGTTTTTATCACAGTAGCTTTATAGTATAATTTCAAGTCAGGGATTGTGATGCCCCCTGCCTTGCCTTTGTTGCCCAGAATTGCCTTTGCTATTCTAGGTCTCTTCTGATTCCAAATGAATTTTAGGATTGTTTTCTCTAATTCTGTGAGATATGCTGTTGGAATTTTGATTGGAATTGCATTAAATCTGTATAACAATTTTGGAAGTATGGCCATTTTCACTATATTGGTTCTTCCTATCCAGGAGCAAGGGATATCTTTCCATTTTCTGATATCCTCTTCAATCTCCTTTTTCAGAGTACTGTAGTTTTCAGTGTAGAGGTCTTTTACATCCTTTGTGAGGTTAATTCCTAGGTATTTCATTTTTTTGGATGTTATTCTGAAAGGTGTTGTTTCCCTAATTTCTCTTTCAGTAAGTTTGTTATTTGTGTACAGAAAGGCTATTGATTTTTGAGTCTTGACTTTGTATCCAGCTACACTACTGAATTTGCTTATTAAATCTAGCAGTTTTTTAGTGGAGTTTTTGGGGTCTTCTGTGTAGAGTATCATGTCATCTGCAAATAATGATAATTTAATTTCTTCCTTTCCAATCATTATTCATTTATTTCTTTCTCTTGTCTAATTGCTCTGGCTAAAGTTTCCAGAAATATGTTGAATAAGAGTGGGGACAGTGGACATCCTTGTCTTGTTCCTGATTTTAGAGGGAAGGCTTTCAGTTTTTGGCCATTTAGTATAATATTGGCTGTCGGTTTGTCATAGATAGCTTTTATCAGATTGAGATAAAGACCATCTATTCCAATTTTCTGTAGGGTTTTTTATCATGAAAAGGTGCTGGACTTTGTCAAAAAGCTTTTTTCTGCATCTATTGAGATGATCATGTGATTTTTGTCTTTGGTTCTGTTAATACGATGTATTACATTTATTGATTTACGTATGTTGAACCATCCCTGCATCCCTGGGATGAATCCAACTTGGTCATGGTGTATAATCTTCTTGATCATTTGCTGGATTCTGTTTGCCAGTATCTTATTGAGGATTTTTGCATCTATGTTCATTAGGGAGATTGGCCTGTAGTTCTCTTTCTTAGTTGGGTCCTTCTCTGATTTTGGTATCAGGGTAATGCTTGCTTCCAGGAATGAATTTGGGAGTATTGCTTCCCTTTCAATTTCATTAAAAAGTTTGAGAAGTAGTGGTGTTAGATCTTCTCTAAATTTCTTGTAGAATTCGGCAGTGAATCCATCAGGGCCAGGGCTTTTCTTTGTTGGGAGGTTTTTAATTACATCTTCGATTTCATTGGTTGATATTGGTTTATTTAGGATTTTTAAATCTTCTTGATTCAGCTTTGGTAATTCATATGTATCTAGGAATCTGTCCATTTCTTCTGCTTTTTCCCTCTTAGTAGAATATAAATTTTCAAAATAGGTATAGGTGATCTTCTGGATTTCTGCAGGGTCCGTCATGATATCACCCTTTTCATTTTCAATTGCATGGATTTGAGTCTTTTCTTTCCTTTTTTAAATAAGGTTGGATAAGGGTTTGTCAATCTTATTTATTCTTTCAAAGAACCAACTCTTTGCTTCATTGATTCTTTGTATTGTTTTTTAGTCTCCAATACATTAATTTCTGCTCTGATCTTTATAATTTCCTCCCTTGTACAAGCTTTTGGCTTAGCCTGCTCTTCTTTTTCTAGAAGTTCGAGGTTCACCATTAAGTTGTTTATTTGCACTTGCTCTATTTTCCTGATATAGGAATTTAATGCTATAAATTTCCCTCTTAGGACTGCTTTCATTGTATCCCATAAGTTCTGGTATGTTGTACTGTCATTATCATTCAGTTATAGAAAGTGTCTAATTTCTTCTTTAATTTCATCTGTGACCCATTGGTTGTTCAGGAGGGTGCTGTTTAATTTCCATGTGTTTAGGGAGTTTTTGTGATTTCTTTTGCCACTGATTACCAATTTCATTGCACTATGGTCTGATAATACGCATGGGATAATTTCAATTCCTTTGCATTTACTTAGGCAGGTTTTATGAGCTAGTATGTGGTCTATTTTAGAGAACGTCCCGTATGCAGCTGAGAAGAATGTGTATTCTGATGTTGTGGGGTGGAACACTCTGTAGACATCTACTAAATCCATTTGTTCAAAAGTTTGGTTCAGTTCTAATATTTCATTATTGATTTTTTGTCTAGTTGATCTGTCTTTATGTGACAGTGGAGTATTGAGATCCCCCAATATAATTGTATTAGTGCTTATTTGATTTTTCATGTCCTTTAATACTTGTTTTATATAGTTGGGTGCGTTGGTATTTGTTGCATATATATTTATTGTTATCTCCTCCTCTTGGATTCTTCCCTTTACAAGGATGTAATGATCATCTTTATCTCTCTGAATAATTTTTGGCTTGAAATTCATTCTGTCTGCAAAAAGAATAGCTGCCCCTGCTTTTTTCTGGGTTCTGTTGCATGGAGTATTGTTTTCTATCCTTTGACTTTCAGTCTATGAATTTCTTTCTGAATTAAATGTATTTCTTGTATACAGTATATTGTTGGATCTTGCTTCTTGATCCATTTTGCCAGTCTGTGCCTTTTGATTGGTGAATTGAGACCATTAACACTGATGGTTAAAACTGATATGTATTGACTTATACTTGTCATGTTATTTTCCTGTTGTTGGTTCCCCCTCTTCTCCCCCCATTTAATTATCTGCCCTGCCTGGTGGATTCCTTCTGTTGGGGTTGCTGGAGTTGTAGTCCTTGTTATCTCTTTCTAGAATGTTCTTCAGAACATTTTGGAGTTCTGGTTTCGTGGTCATATATTTTCTCAGATGTTCTTTGTCATGAAAGTATTTTATTTCTCCATCAATTTTGAAAGATACTTTTGCAGGGTACATCAATCTGGGTTGAACGTTATTTTCCTTTAGAGCTTGAAATACATCATTCCAAGCTGTTCTTGACTTGAGGGTTTGTGATGAAAAGTCAGCTGTGATTCTGATGGGCTTTCCTTTATAGGTGATTTGTCTCTTGTCCCTAACAGCTTTTAAGATTCTGCTCCTCTGTTGAATTTCTGGGATCTTGACTATGATATGTCTGGCTGAAGATTTTTTTTTTAATTGTGGCTAGTAGGAGTTCTATAAGCCTCATTTATATGAAGATCAAATTCTTTTTCTCTACCAGGGAAATTCTCCATGATAATGTCTCTGAACAGGGTCCTGGTGTTATTTATGGTATCTCCTGCTTTTTCATTTATTCCAATTATTCTTAAGTTATTTATCTTTGAGTCATCTAGCAGCTGCTGGATTAATTTTTATGGTCCCTTGCTATTTTTAAGAATTCTTTCTTTTCATGATCACTAATTGCAAGCCTGTCTTCTATATCCGAGTTCCTGTCCTCACATTGGCTTAATCTGCTACAAATACTTTCAATGGAATTTTTGTTCTCCTGGATATCAGCTTGAATCCGCCTTATGGATTCCATTTCTTTCATATGCTGAGCATTCATGGTTTCTATAATTTTGTTAAGCTCATCTATTTTTTTTTGTCTGTATCAGCTATAGTGTCCTTAAGCATGGTCTTCATTGTGGACATTATCTCTACAGTTATCTGTGAAATTATTTCTGATTTAATTTTTTCCAGAGCCTCATTCAGTTGCTTTGTTGTTACCACTTCAGATAGGCCAGGTGGGTGGCTTTCAGATTTTCCCACCTCATTGCCCTCTAGGTTTGCCTTTGGTGAATTGGATGTGTGGGGTTGCATCTTGTTTAAGTGTCATCTCATTTTCTTTTCTTTCTTTAGTTTAATTCCCAGGGTGATGTTTGTAAATTACCTATGGTAGGTTACTTTATTGCTAGTGTTTAAAATCCTTAGGAGGTGACTACTTCTCTGCAGTATCTTCCAAGTGTAGCTTATTTTTGGGTTTTGAGCTTGCTGCCAGATCCTACCTCTTCAATTTCTTGGGTATGAGAAGTTGCTACCTGTTTGGCCCAGTCTTGGTTCTTTGGTACTGTGCCACTGTATTTTCTGTGACCCTTGGTCAATCTCAGTCATGGAATATCAGGAAGGAAAGCTGTTTAGAACAATTATTTCATTTTGAGCTATAATGGTACCTAAAGCATCAAACACAGCCTAGAAAATGACAGACTGAGCTAACCAGTTATTTACCACTTTTAACTATATAAAGTAGAGTTACAGTTATATAACAAATTCTAAAACACACCAGGAAAATTATATGCAGTATACAAGTCCTTAATATGTCAATTTTTCCCTCAGGAGTTTAAATTTAAAATGAGTTAAGGAGGAAATAGAGTATTGGGAGAAGAGGAAGGGATTAGATGTAAGGTTAGATGACCAAGAGGGATCCCACTAACATTGGGAAACTGGTGCAGAGGACTGGTGGGAAAAAGAGAAGGAAGGGATAAAAGGAAGAACAGATCACAACCACAATCACAAAGAGGTCAGAGACGCTGTTTACACTCATATAAAAAAAAGAGAGAATAATGAAGGAAAGAGCAAATAAACAAACAGAAACAAAAATGAAGACAAAAACAACAAAACAAACAGACAAAACAAAAATAAAACACCAAAAAAAAGAAAAAAAAAACCTTCACCAGCACAAAAAAACAAGTAAGAGAGAGAAAAAAAAAAGAATCAGTTCCAGGTTTTGACTCTGCTGTGGGCAGGCACCCTGTGATGAGAGTCCTGTTCCATGCAGGTCTGTCCCAGCAAGCCAAGAGCAGCCCTTTGGCAGGGCAGTTAGCAGTTGACTGTACTCTCAGGCGGAGACGAGTCTCATTCACCTGCCACCATCAGTGCACTTTCCACGGGCCTGAGAGACACGGCACCATGCTGAGTCCCGAGTTCTGTTTTCGCACCACGCTGAGTTTCACCGCATCCCCCACAATGGCGCCCAGCCAATCACTCTCTGGTGCAGGACAGCTGCGCCTCAGAGGCGCTCACTGCCAGCCAGCACAGTCTTTCGCTGCTCCCCTGCACCATTGCTGTCTCGTGATCCTCCGTGGGGGCCCCCAGGCGCACCGGCTGTCACCTTGTGTCTGCAGATTTAAGCTTCTGTCGTGCTGCGGTTCCTGGGACAGGGAGAAGGCACCGTGGTCTCCTCCTTCTTCTTTGTTGAAAGTACCCTTCACTCACTCCTTGGGTCCCAAACTGCACTTCAGAACTTTCCTGGGTCCAGGGGAGGCACCTCCCTCCCTCCTGCGTTCTCCTGGTCACTATATTTCAGTGGCCCACCAGCAACTTTTAGAGAGTTTCACTGCCTGCTTTTTACAAATCTGCCATCTTTTCTCCCTCCCCATCTCACTAATTCAAGCCACTTTGATCTGCTTCCTCACCCCACCAATGTACTAAAGCCGGTACTGTCAAGGTCACTATGAGTTTTGTGTTACCAAATCCAATGAACACTTCCTTTATTCATCTATTCCAAACATTATTTTCATGCAATATAACTGACTTTTGAAATCTTAGATACTGTGTGCTTGTTCTCCTCCTACTTCAGCATTCTTTGCTCTTTAAGAATATCTCAGTTCTTGCCTTCTACTCTATTTATACAACCTCTAAGACTGTTTACCTAATCCCAAGGTTGTAATTACCATACATAAATTAAGCTAATACATTCCAAAGTCATATTAAGCTCAGACATCTTCCCTGAGCTCCAGACATATCCAAGAGTACGTGTGACATCCCAACATGGATATCTCAGATATTTGTTAATCCTAATAATTCTAAAATGGAATTCTTAATATTCCTTCCTATGGCAACCTTGTCTTCCACTTTTCCCCATCAAGTAATTGGCACCATCATCATCACCATCATCATCACTGTCACATCTCAAACCAAGAAAATGTAATGAGTGTCCTTTTAAAAGCTGTTTTGCAAAAATGAAGTGAAAGTTTCATTTAATGGCAGTTTTAAAAGTAAAGCATAATGGCCAATACTAGAAATAATAGTAATATTATGTACTATATTCAAAGCCAACTTTTTGGTTTTTTTTGAGAGAGGGTCTCACTGTGTGGTGCAGGCTGGCCTTGAACTCACTATGTAGCCCAGGCTGGCCTCGGATACACGGTGGTCCTCCTGCCTCAGCCTCCTCAGTGCTGGGATTGCAGGAGTGTGCCACCACACCCGGCTAAAGCCAGCCATTTTTAACATCACATCCAAACCTATGGATTTTACCTTTGCTGTCACATCTTGGCTTTCTTCCAGCCACCCAATTTTCCTGTATAAATCCAGGATTTAAAAGTGTCTCAAAAACAATCTCTCTGATGTCAGAGCTTCACTTGTACTTTATTGATTTATCTGATAAATGATTGGGACCCAGGACCAGAATCACACAGCTGTAGTTGAATTGTTGCTGTTGGTCCCAAAGTTAAAAAACAAAATCCTTTAGCTTTAAGATAACTCTTAAAAGATCCTGTCTTAACTGTAAGACTACCAGATATTTAGATCCACATCTGGGTGCAAAATCTTAGTTAAGCCAATGAGTCCCTAAAGTTAGAATCTGTGGTCTTTTCTCAGGGTATATTCTGACAATATTTACACTAAGCACAAGGAATTAGTGAGAAAACACTCAAAAGACCCTCTAATCAAATTTAAGAAATGTCTAGCAATAAATCAATGGAATCCATAGGAAAAATACATAAATAAAAGCTATTTTGGTTTTTCAGTTAAGGATGACAATGCAATAACTCTTAATCTTGCAACTTGATGAAACCCACTAAAATAACCAAAAGAATGAAAGAAAAAATATTTTGTTTTCTACTGATTGGAAAACTGATATATGTTTGTCATCTTAGAAAAATTACATCAAAATAAGGTAAGACATTAACAACAGAAACATACAGGTTTAAGTCTTGAATAAGAAATACTAGTAAAAAAAAAAAAGAAATACTTGTCTAAAATAAAATAATCCTGTCCTAAATTAACAACAAGATCGAGGGCAATGAGTGGCCCAAACAAAATAACAGAGACTATAAACAGGGCCACAGGGAACAGAAAGATAGCCATATTAACATACTACATTTCTAGTCTACACACTAAATTATTCATGAATAGATAAAATGGGATGAAGGTAGGAAGAGAGTTATAGACCAGGAGATCCAAGCAGAGCCATGATATGAAGGGGTTTCATATGTCATAAAGATTGCTGGGGGCCAGGGATGTAGCTCAGTGGCACAGTGCCTGCCTGGCAAGGGTGAGGCCAAGATTGATACCTGGTACCAAAAAAAAAAAAAATTTCTGGGATTCTGAAAGCTGAGGTCCCAGGTGCTCAGATGCAGAAAAAATCATTGGTTTTCCAAGAAACTCAAACACAGAGGGTTCCAATTCATACCACTTCTACCTCTGTCCAATTATCCAATTGTATACTTCATTTAAAAAGACCACAACAAAAATATTTAAAATATATATAGACATTCCAAAAAAAAAAAAAAGAAGTATCTTAGTCCAGCTTCTGTAACAAAATACCTTAGGATGAGTAATTCATAAACCTCAGAAATTTACTGCTCACAGTTCTGGAGGCAGGAAGTCCAAGATCAAGATGTCACTACACCCACCGCTAATGAGACTCACTCCTCACAGACGATGCCTTCTTGCTGTGTCTTCACATGGCAGAAGGCACAGACAATCTTCTTCCACCAGGGCATTAATCTTATTCATGAGGGCACTGTCCTCATAACTTAATCACCTCCTAAACGCCACCACTTAATACTTTTGTACTAGGGCCTACATCACAACCTATGAATTTTAGAGGGACAAACATTCAAATCACAGCAGAAGGGAAAATAAAAAGCAGGTAGGTGAAGAAAATACACTTCAAAAATAAATGCCCAAAGGTTTAGGAGTTCAGATCAAATAATTTTCCATGGTTTCAAGTCCATTTCAGACATTATTTATCCATGAAAATAGAGCCCTGAAAAGAGACAAATGACAAAAAAAGAGGTAAGACTGCAGAAGCAGAAAAGTGAGTTGGCTAAATGCAGGAATAAAAAGAAAAAATACATAAGGAGAAAAAGGATTTATTAAAAAAAACTAGAAACATATACAGCAATGTAAGTATAGTTAACAATATTGTATCATTTATTTGAAATTTGGTGAGAGTAGATCTTATGTGTCATTGCAAAATAAAAATGAAAAACAGAATAAATATGACAAATCACATTCAGATACATTTTGACAGCCTAGATAAATTTATAAATACAGAAAAACAGGAAAAAAATGTAGAAATGCAATGAAGGTGGTAGATCAAAGATAACATAAGATCTATCGTGCATGTGTGTGTGTGTGCGCGTGTGTGTGTGTGTTCCACATAAAGTAGAAATTTATAATGAATGGAACTGAAAACAGCCATGCAAAGAAAATAGTTTCTTTATTTCAAAATATAGAAAAAATATAATCTGAAAATCTAAAGAACACTCCATTTCCCAGATGTCTCAGGAAAAAAAATGCTTTATAAATGATAAACACCATCATGTAACCTGATTGTGAATTTAAGTGAAGAAAAGAAATTGCTGAAGAAGTCTATGGTCATCCAAATAGAAAAAGGAGCCTAGGACAGAGGGAAGAGTCAGGTTGCTTCAGACTTCTCCATATCTACTCTCCATACAAGGAGTCAGAGAAACGACATGTTGACAATAGTGCAAGAAAATAAAATATTTCCCAATCATGAAGTCTAGCCAAGCTATACTTCAATTATAATAGCAACCGAAAATGTTACCAACCATAAAAAAACTTAGTGTATCTATGATCCTCAGGAGAATAAGCAAATACCAAAAAAGAAATTTATCCAAATAAATATTAAATCAAGAAAAGGGAAAGCATGAGAACAAGATGGACCTCACCTTTCTCGTTAGCAATGCTGAATCTAAAACAAAGAAGTCATTGACAAACAATGTCAAATAAGGCAGTAAAACATATTGTTAATTCTCCTAGTTCTTTTGAAAAAAATTAATGCTGACTAATTCTAAAAGGTATTAGTAAAAATATGTGTATTAATCAGCTTTTACTAGGTAATGTTGTGCTACAAATGACCCCCAGCCATCTTAGTACTTTACAAAAATGAGAATAACAAGTAAACTTTTCTTAGTTTAATGCTGTCTACAGATTGCTCTGTGTTGGCTTATCACTGAAAGATCTTTGAGACCTACTGTTAAATGATAACAGTGCTGTCCTCCAAATTCAGTCTGTAGACCAGTGTTACTAGTTCATGATGGAGTACGAGTTGAAAGTAAGCACTTAGAAAGCTTTATTTGACATTGTCACAATCTTTTTATTTTTATTTTTTTCTTTATAACTTTATTTTTATGAGTACATGTTTGCAGTGCATAATGATTATGTTTATCATGAGGAAATGGTACATGTATGTAACACATCTTAATTCTTTTTTTGTTCCCTACACCTCTCCTCCCTCCCTGCTTCTTTCATCTCTTGGTTCCCGTCCCATTTCAAAAGCTCTATCTCCATTTATTCCACGTTAAATTCTTTTTTTAATCCCCTTTCCCCTCCCCCCCTTACTCCATCTCATCTTTTCAGTATATTTTTTTTAAATTATTGTTCTGCATCTGATTGAAAATTTTGTTTTAAACTGATCATTCACTACAGAAATTGAACAACACTACAGAGAGTTTGAGCAGTACCGATATATAATATTCGACAGAAAAGTAAAGATACATATATTTATAAATATAACATTTTTCTAGAAGTATTTCTAAGAACTTGGTACATTCTTCTTTCTTCTCTTCCTCACACTCATACCCTAGCCACTAGAAATGAGAGACTCTACCTTGAATTTCCTGGCCTCTGGGCTGGTGTGTGTGTGTGTGTGTGTACATGTGTCTATGTTTTTGTAGCTCTGTAATCTTCATTTTGATGTTGTTATAGGATATGGGAAGAGGGGAATTTGCTGACGGCCTTTCTGGGTATCATGCCTGAAATGGAAATTTCACTTTGAGTGATGCTGCAGAAAAAGCCACAGATTCTTCCGTTTCAAAAACTCTGGGCTCTTAAGAAGAGAAGCTGACTCTGTTTGAGAGAGGAATGAGTGAATGCTAGGCAGTGTCTGGGCAGGGGTGAAATTTCAGCAGAGTGCGGTGGTCTTCCTTAACTGCACGGTAAGGAGATGAAGACATCGTGGGATCCCCCAGTTCACAGCAGCTATGAGATGGTATGAAAACCTGTGAGTGCTGAAAGCTAAGAATCTTGCTCTTAGGTACCGCAGGAATATTCCCATGGCTGGAGCTGAGAACCTGACCTCAGTACTGTGCCAGTACATGATGGTACACAGGTCACATAATAACACAGGGAGCCAAAGCTTCGTGGGTAAAGGAAAGAGAAGACCATGTTCCTTAGCCCTATTTATTAACTGAGTGAACTCTGTAACTTCTTTCTAAGTAAAGGAGGAATGAGTCCCCCAAATTTTACTGAGGTATAGCCAGACGCGATGTGAGGTTACTAAATAGAGAATCAATTTTGTTTAGACAAATGAAAAATGTGACGTATCTTACACAGTAGTGTCATGGAAAGATTGGCCTCACTTTGTATTCGTTAGGCATAATTCTCAAAAATTTAAAGTATTTAATTAAAGCCCTGAAGCCTTATGAAATAATCGTTAACACTATTCCCATTTCCTAGATGAGCAAACTGATGCTAACAGATATTTGTCTCAAAATTTGCCTCTAGATTCTAGTGGAGCTAGTGCAACCTAACAGCTGTCAAATCTATTCACAACTTCTGGGAAATAGGTATAATATAATGGAAAAAATTGGGGTTCAGAGTCTGAAATTTGGTATTAGACATTAATTACTGATGTTATACTAAGTATCTAGTACATTATAAACATCTAAAATATTAATTACCAGTCTCCCTACCATTCCTCACTTTCTGGTTGATGCGTGAAACTTAAAAAGAGAGCAGCAATAAAAATTCACAATTATTTGGAAGTCACAGTCAAAACTCACATATGTTTTTGCCATAACATTTGGTGCAATGGGACTTGAGAATGTGTAGAAACGATGTCTTAAATATTAACTTCAGATCACTCACTTAGGAAAATCAAGCTTTACCTCATCTTCTATCAGTGAACAATTCCCAGAAGGTCCCACACACATTAACCTTCAACTAAGATCAATTTCAAAGTTTCCAGCTTATTGAAGGCATGATCTAATATCTGTAGGTAATCTTTTGCTTCAATACCAGACTAAACCAATGTAAACCACCTGGGCTTTGGAGATACACAAAAATAAACTCCAGTTATTGTTTCCCCATTTACTAGCTATATAAAAAATATATTCACCTTTCAGAGCTTCTGTTGCTTGATTGTATCATCAAATACTTGTGAGAGAATAAAGTGAGATGAAACATTTAAAGCACCCTATAGAACACTCAGGACAATGGAAGGGCCCAACAGCTTAATAACTGGTTGTGACTTTTATTTTAATTTGCTTTATTTCATCTGTCAGATCAAGATGATGCTTTCCATTATCTCCAAGGAGGAAAGTCGAGAAATATATTTTAAGCTGCTGAAATTGCAAAGAAAGATTTCTTGATTAATTAATATGAGTTTTATTATGAATCACACATCGCATTAGGTAATTTTAACTTTTATTCCTGTAAGTCAACTTTGTGTGCTTCAGTTCAATAACAATTTCCTAAGAATTGACTTGCCCTGTATTAGGCCCCAGAGATTTAAAATGGTTAGAAGTTACCTCTGCTCTCAAGAAGAGGATTTCTGAGTAATGTAATAAGGAATGCATTCTGATCATAAATTCTGACCATAAAGACACATGAGGTTATACTTTCGTAACTCCTATGGCACCTGAGCTCTGCTTATTTTCAATGGAATCTTGTAAAATTTAACTGAATTTCTTCCAAACTCTTATTTCTCCATAGTTTAAGTCCCAATTTCTCCTATAATATCACATAGTCCTACTTATTGTATGCAAAGATGGCTGGAATACTTCCAGAGTTATTTTTCTTATTTTTCCTGTGTAAACATATACTATTTTTGTAGATTTAAAGATGTCATCCATGTCTCTACAAACTCTATCACCTATTAAATCCTTCTATATTCTAAAGAATCCATCTTTGCATAGACTAAGCATTAAGAAACAGAACAAAAAAGGCTGAAAAGAACAAGTGGAAGAGAATCACAATAGGCAAATACAGAAAACAAGTTCTTGGAAGAATTATCAGTGAAGACATATTATTATGCATTAACAGCATTAGTCCAAGGAAGCTGTATTCTGTACTTCAGACAATGTGGTATTCATTTATAAATTCTCGACAGCTCTTTGGATGAAGCATGTATAATAATTTTGCAGCAATCTATTATCTGACTGAATGTACTTTAATTTTAATTATATGTTTGAAATAATTTTCCCGAGTCCTAAACATACCTCCTTTCAAACATCTGGCCTACATTTGAAGGATCATTAAAAAGATTAAAATGAGTGAAAAAGTTCCTCCATTTATTTATTTATTTATTTATTTATACTGCTCTGTCTTGCCTATAGATCTCCAAAGAATGTTTCTTTGTTTGATCAATTGAGCCTGAGCAATTGTTTTGAAAAATCCATTCAGCCCGCAGGAAGGAACATCTACCATTATCCTGCCCAATCAGAGGCTACATGAATGTGCCAAGAAATTCTGATGAGGAAATGCTGCAGACCTGGACTAATCATTAAGGGAAAGTTACCAGTCAGAGGACCCTGGTAGACAATACAAAAAGAGGCTATCCCACATACTCCACTTTAAATTCTCAGTTTTTCAAAGTTGATCCAAGCTAACATGCTCAAGGACTAGCTGCCAGTGATCAGTTTACCCCACTCTCCAAAAATGCAGAAACAAACACCACTGAACCCAGAATGTCTGTACATTTTTTTCTCTACCTACTCTCTTATAAATCCTATTCTTTGATAACAATATACTAATTATCTCCTTTACACTGGAATAAGAGGGTTTGGTTGCAGCTCATGAGCTAAAATATCTGAGTCATTCTTCCACAGTCCCAATACAAGCAGCTCCGTTGTAAGGGCAAGTCCAAAAAGTTTTCTCACAAAATACAAAATAGTAATTCAGAATCCTGTAATGATGAAGAAAAGATTGGGCTGTTGAAAATGATGGAACAAACCAGGGCTCATCAATTAACTTTCTGGTTCTACAGGGGCTTTTGGTTGAATGTAAACTCCATCAGAAAGCAAAATGAAAACTAGCAGTGAGACAGTATAACAAGGCCACCATAAGAGTATATCCATTGGGAGGGGGTGTTCCTATTTTCAAGTAAACACTGAGACTCATGAGTCTATCACAGGCTTCACTAGCCTTAGCCAATTGTGAAAGATATATACAGGAAAAGAGGCATAGCGTGCCAGCAGGGGAGAGTACAGTCAGGCTGTTTCAGGGAGAGCCCTGCCAGAGGGCCATGTGGCAGCTGTGCTCTTTGGTCCCTCATCGCACCTCTATAAAACAAAACTGCCCTGGACTCATGTTTAAAATGGCAGGGGAGTCTTTATTCAAGACTCAATCCAATCCTTCTGAAACAACAGGTGAGTAATGGAAATGTGAGAACTTCACTGAGGACATTGAGAGTGGATCTCTGTTTGCAAATTTCCCCTTATCAGGGTGTTGGCCTGTTCAGGGGCCCCAAGGGAGATTTTAACAGGAAAGGTCCCACAGTTAAAGAATGAATGTGTGCAACACATTAGCAACAACAGCAGGTAGCATGGAGCAGAACGGAGCACAAGAGCACAAAAGCACAAGAACAAGAGCCCAAGAGATGCCTGCATCTTTATTGTATAATTCTTATATGAGTTGCTTTCTCATATTTACATTCTTACATAGTGCCTTAACCAGCGCATGTGTTTATCTGTGCTAAGTTATGTTTACATAACTGTATCCCACTATGCACCTGCTCTAGACAAGTGTGGGGGTCACATCCTCAGGTGTCCTTAGATGCTCCTGAGCTTTGAAGCAGTCTGAGTGCTTCCCTACACAGGGTTTGGCTCTTACCCTCCCAAGGAAATTAAGAGGTAGGAGGCCCCACTTTCATGAGGATTACATTTCAGAGATGGCTCCAGGTCTTTAAAAATGATGTTCTGAGTTGTAGATTTACAGCTCAAGGAACAACACAAATTTTCTGAAGTAAATGCTCTAAGGGAAGTCAGGGGCCCATGCTCAGGGGAAACCTGTCTGGCATTTAGTCAAATGCAGGGCAATGTTAGGACATCTTGTTCATCCCCAGGTAAGTTCAGCAAGGTACAATGCACCTTCCTAGGTTCGTCCCACACTAGCTTGGCAGTCTCCTGCCCCATGGGATCCTGTATTTCTAGAAATAGTTCTATTATTCTGAAAAGGAAAATGTCCAACCATAATAACTACTATCAGGACTTTCAGGGAAGCTCAGAATTACAGCTCCCATCATATCTTTATAATTCTTCCAATCCAGACATGACTTACCAAGAGAGGGCTACTCTTATCACATCCATTGCTTCCTAGCAATTATTTCACCTTTGCAGAGTTGCTGGGGTATAAAAAACAGAAACTTAATCAGAAGTCAAATTCTCATGGATAAGAGGAATGATTTTGTCATCTTTCACTCTTATTAGATATAATAAGAGCTTTGTATTTTAAGTCTTTTTGATTTTTCTCCAAAAGTCTTTTTATCTTCCAAAAACACACACATGCATGAGACTACATTCACACACAGACTTGCACATTCAATCTCTCATCTTGCCCTCTAACACTCAAAATTGCCTAAAAATCCTTTTTAGTGAAAGCTTTCTTCAGTTTCACTGTTTTGCAATTCTACTAAGATAAATGAGAGTGTCACTAAATATATGTCACTAAATATATTTCACTTTTGTTGTGGAGGTTGGCAGTTGAAGTCCAGTGAAAGGAATTTCTTTCCAAAATAATCTGACAAAAATTGTTATAAAAGGTATATACCTTGGCAATAAAATAGAAAATGAAAATCAAAATGAAGAGAAAATAGATTTAAATGCATTAAACATGAAGATTAATATAATTGATATAAGTGAACCTCAGATTTAACTCTAAGTCTCCTATAGACAGATTTTAAAAGGCACATATGAGGGCCGGTGAGATGGCTCAGCGACATAAGCGCCTGCCTTGCAAGCGCGAGGGCCCGAGTTCGATTCCCGGAACCCACATACGAAAAAGGGGCCGGTGATATCGCTCAGCGGCTCGGGCGCCTGTTGGCGTGCGAGGTCTTGAGGTCGACCCCCCCGGTACCCACAAAAAAAAAAAAAAAAAAAAAAAAGGCACATATGACATCATGAATGTACATTAAAAGAAAGCAACAAAAAAGGTTTTTCTGAGAAAAAATGTTTCATTTCATTTCTTTTGTTGAGGGAATGCTTTTGTTTAAAAAAAACTAAAATAAATTCCTTTTACTTGTAAATTTTATATTGAGAATGTTATTACAAAAACTGTTAGCATACTTTTTTTTCAAAATGCCAGCAGAAATAGAAAAAAAGTATTATTTAGTTGTTTCTTAAAATCATTTGAATAGATCAAGCGATGAATGAATATGCAAATTAGCTAAAGTGATGGTATAAAGGGCTAAGTGAATATTGTCCTCTTATATAGTCCATTTCATGTCTAAATTGAGCCGAGAACAGAGCCAAATGCACCAATAAGAGGTGAATGGCAGCTTTGTTTCAAAGCCCTTTCCTAAGTGGGATTCATCTCAGCCAGGTGAGGAATAGGTGATGTGATGCCATGTATGGGGACAGGGACATGATAAGCACAGTAGAGTTGCTCATTGCTGCTCAAAAGGAGATCTGTATATTCTGGACACAGAAAGAGAGCAAATGATAGGGTTCACATGGTTTTCCTGATGAAGGAAAAAAATTCACTGGTGCTCTCCACAAGGGAACATCTGCATGCATGTGCAGCCCAGGAGTAACTCCACATATGAGCAAGTTCTTCCTTGGGAAAAATCCTTGACCCTAATTCAGTATTTGTTCCACAAAGTGTTCATATGAGCTCCCAGAGACCAGCTTCATGGATCGTGGCAAACGCTTTAACAAAGAACAGTTCTGATTTTGGAAAGTCACCAATGATGACCCCATAGATGGGGTAAACTTCTACTGTCCCGCTCTGGTAGCTATCTCTAATCTCCATGACTTCGGATCATAGTAGCCAAAATAAATGAAATGTAAAATGCATTTTCTGATCAGAAAATTAGCTTCCTTGCAAGGTAAAGTTATTCATTATTGACTTTTCAGATTGTGAAGAAAACTGCCACAGAAAATGTTGCTTATTTGTGGGGTTTGTTTGTTGGTTTGTTTTTAATTAATGTTGGAGGATTCTTTATGGCAGTAATTGGAGGACAAGGCCAATTATATTTTAATTTTATTCCTGCCTTATGTTGACAAACAATATTGCCAGTATAAGTTTCCTGCTCTCTATTCTGCATGGACTGAGAACATAAATTCAGTTCAAATAATAGTACAAAACTGTACTGTTATAAAATAAAATTAAAGGGCAATGATAGAGCTGAGGGTCATTCTTCCTTGCCCTAATCTTCGTAATGTTATTTTAAAAATACACATTTATAGGATGCAACAATAATCAAGAACATGTGTTAAGACCACAAATCTTACATTACAGTTAATAGCAGCAGTGCCAAACTGAGTTTTAAAAAAGTTATCCTTTTCTTGTTACATGAGCTACTCAATTGGAACACAAAGAAATCATTTTGCATTAAAACATAGATCACAATCACTCTGAAAGAAAACTAATTTTGTCTCTTGGACTTAGGGAAAATAAATCAAGGAATGATGTAAGAAAAAAGGCCTAGATTAGTCACAGCTGATCTTCTACAGTGAATTTATTTTAGTCAGCAATGTAATTCTCAGAAACTCTTTGAAAATAGCTACTTTCATCAAAATACAGCCCTATGTTTTATTAATGTAGTTATCTAACTTTAAAAGGATAACAAAATTATTACCTTTTGAGTAAAACTGAGAAAAATACATATAGAATTTAAGAGGCTTACCCATGCCAAAGATAAAGAATTTTCACTGTCATTTGTATTAATGCTTCCATCAGTCAGTGAAGGGATATCTGGTTGACATGTTGATGTTCCCATCTCTAATGTTTTGAAAGCCTCTATCATGCAGTAATAATTCTGCATTAAGTTCTACATATTTAATGCCTTGTGCATGAACAGAAACTCTCTCTGTGCTTTGAACAAGGGACTATGGTTCATTCCTTTCCCCTCATTCTTCCATCATGACTAACTCTTAACGGGAGGCATATGGTTTAAGAAGGCATTTAGGAACTTACTGACTCGTCTGTTCCACAGATATGTTTCCAGTACCTACCTCATCACACACTCTGCTACTTGCTAGGGAAAAAACAATGAATAAAACAGATGTGAGTCTTTGTCTGCATGGAGCTTAGAATCTAGTGAAATAAAAGAACAAATTCTACACTAAACCTAACAAGGTGACGATGCTACATATAGGTGAGTTCTAGGTGCTTTGGGATCAGGAAGCAGGCTCAGGGAAGGTGACAACGAGGATGCTCTGAGACTTAAAGGATGAGCAGGAATTATTAAATCATGCTATAGTCTACATTTATGTGAAGAAATCTAATCTCAAGGAAAGATGTAAATTCATTTGTCAGTTTATGCATCCAACGCCCCCACCCATAGATGTGTGGAGCAAGATCAGTAAATTCTTAGAGGTTTAGCTCTCCCGAGGGCTCTGAACACTTGAAATATTTGTTTTCCTTTCAATCTTAACCTCAGCTCTTGACTTTGTCTACAAAAATGAAAAGAAAAGCCTTAGGTGTTGTTTGTGATTATTGATTACTGACACCTTTTTGTATTACATTTTTCTTACCAACCTCTTTCCTCAACAAGGAAAGTCAATATACAGAAATCCATACCTTCATTTTAGAGAAGCAGTTCTTAGACCTTGCTACAAATCAAGGGATTCATAAAACTGTATCTTTACCTTCATATTTACTTTCTTAACCTCTAAAAAGCAGGTAGCATTTCCTTTGTTGTGAGTATAGTATTGTACTACATTACTTTATTGCTGAGAGAAACCAAAGATACTTTCATAAGTTCTTTTTTTTTTATTTTAAACTTTCATAAGTTCTTATTGCTTATATTTCAAAGATTTGGTTTTCCCCCAGCTAATTAGAAATTGCAGTGGCCACTAGACCTGCCACTATGTCATATGTGATTGTGACCTTTCTACTTATAGCCACTCACGATTGGCCAACTACTTGACATATAATAGCCACTCCATCACCAAAGGGTGGCAAGTTCTCACTCTGGTGGCCTACACCTGTGTGCTGCCCTGGTTCCCTACTATAATTGTTTATTTACTGAGACATAGAGAAGAAGTATATCATCTTTATTAGTGGTTTAAATTTCCCAAAGCTAGCTAGTTCTGAGCTTCCTTAAATTCCTAAAAAGGTACACATTGTTGCAATGAGATATAAAAGTATATCACAAACATATTTGCCTAGATTTAATGGGGAGTGATTGGGGGATGACAGCTAGTAGGTGGAGTGTTTTGATTTGGGATAACAAAAATGACCTAAGTTTGATAATTGTTATACTTGTACAACTCTATCGATGTGCTAAAATCGATTGAATCTTACATTTTAAGTTTGAAAATTGTATGGTATGCAAATTTTTAATTTAATAAAGTTGTTTTATTTTTTAAAAGCGTATCAATAACTTTGACCCTGATATAGCTTAAAAGCAAATCTCAACATTAACTTGCCTACATTTCAAATTGTATTAGTTAATTCGAATCCCATGAGAAAAATACCATAATCTAGGTGGATTATACACACAGAAATTTACTGCTCACAGCTCTTGAGGCTGAGAAGTCCAAGATCAAGATGCTGGCAGATTTGAGATTTGGGGAGGGCTCTCTCTCTGTGGGTATTGGATGACACCTTCTCACTGCACCCTCAAGTGGTGAAAGGGGCTAACTAGCTTCTGGGGTCTTTCTTATAACAGCTTTAATCCCATGCATGTAGAAAGGTTACAGGTTACAGAACTTTCCCAACCTAGCTAATATGTAGTATTACCAATTTTCTTACTTTTAACTATTCTGTGGTGCAATAGTATCTTATTGCTGTTTTTAAAATATTTTATAGAAAAGTTCTGTGACAGAAGTTAACATACCAATTTTCTGAAAAACATCTTTTAATTGCAAACAACCCCCACGACAAAATATTTTCACTAAATATATGCATACTTACATGAAAGTTAAAACTGTTTTCTCTTATATTTTGTGTAATTGAAAAAGAAGAAAGTGTAAATTAAGGAGTTTCTATGCACTATCCTTAATGATGACCAAACTCTCACATGATACCAGATCCCCAGGATGTCACAGGCAGGAAGATGAAGCAGACAAATGAACAGGTGTTAATAAGGCAATCTGATTAGAATTTAAGGAAGCACATAAGATGGTACTAATGATGGTCCAAAAGGTTTGGCAACGGAGCTGTAAATTTTAGACATAAAGAATAAATAAACTGTAGATAGACAAATAAATGGAGATATGGAAATCAAGGACAAAAGCAACAGCTTGTTAAAAGGCCTACATACTTGGCAGCCTGTTTATCTCCTTTCCATTCAACCAGCACCACCACCAACTCTTAAGGAACTGGTGTGAATGAAGTAAACAATATAGATCCAGAGATATTCTAAGTGCAGCTGAGGTCAAAGGTTATAGACATCTGGCTTGAGGCTGTTTTTGGCAGCAGAAGGAGGGACTTTATATGGTCCTTCAAGCTTGCATACACTGACACACCACATCATTCTAGACACACATCATGTCGAATGTTGCTGTATCCCCTAGTGCCACAGCCTAGCATAGACAAATGAACCAAATGGCAGATATGAGGGTGACTTAGAGTAGGTAATGAAATAGGATGAAGTTATACTTCCCTCATCCCACAAAGCCAACCAAATGAGGACATCTCAAGGATTACATGCGGTTTTCAGACAATTCCAAGGAATGATTCTCCTCCTCTTGCCCTTATCCCACTGATCCGCCTCATTTCAATATATATAATGCCCTGAAAATTAGATGCAACTCCAGGAAAAGATGATAAATCTCCAAATTGACTGAAATAGAGATCTTATTAACCAGTGGACTAGGAATTTGAATTAGAAGATAATTTGTTACAGCAGAAGGAAGAGTTATTTCTATTACTGAATAAGTTAAGGGAGTAAGACCTACACTTTCTACACTTTGGATAATACTTCTCCAAAATAATTGGCAATCCATTTATGGAGTAGGTTAGAGATTTTCTAGGCCAGTGTAAGGGAAGGACCCCAGGAAAGGAAGTAGGAGAATTTAAGAGAGTATGATACAATGATAGTCCACAGAATCCTTACTTAATAGGAAAGGCAAAGGAAGGAAGCCAACATGTATTACAGAAGCAGACAGGCCAAGGAGCTGTGAGGGTTCACCATGAGACAGAATTAGGAAGAACGACACTGTAAAAGAAACAGGGCAGAGGGAGGCAGGATCAGAAGGCAGAGTGTTTATGGGATTAAAGAGATCAGAAATATAATTATATTATATCATGGTAATCATGGTAATACCCAGGAAACTGAAATCACACAGCACAGTGATTTCAAAGCAGGCATATGCTTTAACTGTTTGCCATCCCAATTATTTAAATACAGGATGACCAAAAATTGCATATTTTTCACTAATTTTTATAACAGGAAATATAGAAAGAACAGTATTATCAAATTTATTCTATACGAGAATCAATTGGTTGAAATGACACCTGCCCAAGCAATGCTTGGGATAGTCAGTACATAAACAAATGCACTGACCAAGTGACACTCGGGGTAAAAGGTTCAGTGGTTAAGGCAGTGAGGCATTCTGTGAGCAGGAAAGCCCAGTATACATCAGTGTATTGTTTGGCTTTGCCATTGCTGAAACAAAATACTTAACTCCAGTACCCTTAAAAAAAGAGGCAAGTTTTATTTTGGCTCATGGTCTCAGAGGTTTCAGTCCATGGTTGGCTTGATCATAGGCAGAAACATCGTGGTGGAAGGGTGTGGTGGAGCAAAGCTGCTCACTTTATGGCAGCCAAAACAGAGCACAGGGGAGGAGTGCCACCCAGAAATGTGCTCTCCAGAATTTCACCCACAGTGACCCACCTCGTCCAGAGACCTCACCTCTGAACAGCACATTCAGCTATGAACATCAGTAGATTAATCCACTGATTAATGTAGCTCCCCACACTCCCGTCACCCCTCCAGAAGTCTCTTAATCCATCCAAATTGACAGTTATTAACTGACATAATTTGCAAAGAGGGAATGACCAGATAGCATTAGTCACATGGAGGAAGAATATGAGCATCAGGGAGCAGGAATTTTTTTCAGAAAAGTGGAAGAAGGGAGCGTTGAAGTGATGTTGGGGAAGCTGGAGGTGTGAGCTTCCCTTCCCAGGGCTGATGTGAGTGACTGAGGAAGGGTGAGCAACAGTCACTTGAAGAAGAAGACAAAGAGGAGAGGTCCTCAGAAAGTACAAGGTTTCATGCAATGATAGAAAAAGGCTGTTCTAGAAAATGAATTGACTGTGTGGAAGAATTTGTTACTATGGGTAAAAAGTCTCTGGGACCACCTGGAAAGATTCAGGATGAAGATAATCCCAGGAGATAGGGAATTATTGAGAGACCCTGAGCAGTGGCATCCATCAGAAGCTCTCTCTCTAGGACTCCACAGGATCCCACAGATGATCTGTAACCCTTTAAAAGAATCTTTCTAAGTGATGCAGACTTCTCTGTGCTGTCGTGGCTGGAGAGGGCAAAAATGTATTAATCAGAAACAGACACAGACTTCAAAGAAATTCTAGCAGAACAAATTTTAAATGTTAATTAAAATCAGAATATTTCACAGTACTTGTCCATAATTGCACTTCAAAAATGTCCCAATAAAACACCAGAAACTTTCCTAAAGAAATGATTATGCTGTTCTACCTGAAAAATAACAGAATTTGCCTAAGCACGTACTATACTAGAAAAGCACTAGGTGTTTTCTTGGAGAATTACAGAAGCAGAGAGGCAAGGATGGATTTTTAGCAAATGACTTCAGATGCTTCACTTCCTTCAGTTTAAAGAATTTGGTGTGCAAATTGTCTTTGAGCATAACTCACCTGTTAAGAGGGCTTTGTGTTGTCCAGAACATGGTCTTGTCTCAGTGCCCTAGACAAATGTTAGGGGAAATGAGAGAGCTGCCGGTCTGAAAAGCACACTTGCCTAAGTCAACTTCAACTGTGGCTTTGCTTCAAATTCCAAGAGCTTTTTAAACAGTAGGGTTGATGATGCTAATGCAAAGCATTGCATGCAAAATAACAGAAACATCTATAATAAGATACACAAGTGAAGATAAAATCATATTAAGAAAAATAAATAAAAGATTTATGGAGGGAAGTTGTGATATTATCTGTTTCCTATTTAAACTCATTATTTTGCTGTCTCCAGGTAAACCACACAAAGGAGAGAGACCTTTAAAGTCTTGTGCAGCAGCAACAGATTTTGTTAAAAAGTAAGAAGCAGTGCAGACATTTTCCTGCCAGGACAAGCAATTTCAGACTAGGGAAAACTCTCTTCAGCTCATTCAGACATTTGGAATAAACCACTGCCTGCTGGCTGGAAATAACTTCTTGGGAAGGATTTCCTGAGACACTAATATTATGCTCAGAAATTCAATACTGCTGAACAAAGAGAACACTGTGGCAGAGTTCTGCCATGAATCCAGTGCGCCTGGGCACTCTGCTGGTACTCCAAGGCCTTTCCAACCACAATTCAAAGTTGTTCCACAATCTACTGTGTTTGCACTTGGTTTAGAACAGAGAAGGGAACCATCCATTATTAAACAACCTTATTATTAACTGATTTGGATTCATACTAAATTCATATGAATTTACAAAACAGTTTTCTAATTCAGGTTCCAGCCCGTCTTCCAACTTTTCCAAAGAGCACATGGATACGGATGTTCTGGAGTGGAATGCTCTAACTCAGACCCTCAAATGGACTGAGTCTTTCATGTTAAACATTAAACCTCACACACGACCACCACCTTCTCTTGCCTCTAGAAAAACAGTCACTTCACAAAGGAGGAATTCTCTCCCCCTTTCCCCTCTGCTCTTCACTTCCAGAAGGCCCATGGCCTTCAGTCTTCTGTACAGATGCTAGTTAGGTAGATATGGTGGGTTTCATTATAGCACATCAAGTGACAATGGGAAAGAAAGTTCAGGGTCCCTGAGACCTAAGGGTTAATGAGGCTTTTCATGTAGTCAAGATGGCCCTTCTCCCACTAAATCTTCTCTGAGTTATAGTATTAAAAAAATGTCAGCCTCTTCCTAAATTATGAGAATTCCTTTTGGCTCCCTGGATTCTACCTGTCATAATATGTATGTTTATGTTGGAATGGTTGAATTGCAGAAAGGAAAAAACCCCATCCTGCCACAGTCACTGAGCTGGAATTCACTGAGCTTTCACAAGGGGAGATGCACTCACCTTTATATATATATGTGTATGTATATATATATATATATATATATATATATATATATATATATATATTTCCATGAAATTAAAGGAAGATAGATGGCATCTAGTTAATATGGGTTATTTATTTAGCACCTCTCACCTTTTGCACAACTGTTTATGGAAAGAGGAAGCCTTTCTCTTCTTGTTTTAACTCAGTTCTTAACCCCATTTTTATTTCCAATTTCTACTCCAAAGGAAAGGTGCCAGACAGCCTTGCAAGGTTTAAACCATTGCTGAAGAGCCTCAAAATTGTCTGTAGGACCAAGTTCACTTCCAAAAATATTACTCCTCTGTAATCTTTCAACATCAAGCTACAATTTGTAGGGGGGCCCAAGGGAGATTTTCATAGGTGAGGTCCCCAGGTTAAAGAATGCATGTGTGCCTGACATCTGCAACCACAGCAGGCAGCATGGAGAATAGCAGAGCACAACAGCACAAGAGCCACGTTCATCTTTATTGTATAATTCTTATACAGGTTGTTATCTCTTATTTACATTCTTACATGCTAGCCTCATTGGTGTATGTGTAGTTGTCCACTGCTAAGACATTGTTAAAAAACTATATCCCACTGTGTGCTTACACTAGATAGCAGGATCACATCCTCAGGTGTCCTTAGATGCCCCTGAACTTTGAAGCAGTCTGAGTGTTTCCCCACACTAGTTGGAGGCAGTACTCCATTAAATGTGCATCCTTCATACATTGGCTACAAATAAGCCATTATTTTTGAGCGTAGTTAGTTAGCCCTTTGAACTTGTTTAGAAACATCTCTCTCCTGCCCTTTCAAAAATATCCAAGAATTCTCAATCCTGTTTTTCCATGAGCTGTTAATATTGCAACCTGACTCCACTTCTACATTGACCACTGACTTACCTAGTGTTGTGCTACTATAACAGAATACCACAGGCTAGGTAATTTATAAAAACAATAAATTTATTTCTTCCTGTTCTAGAGGCCAGGAAGTCTAATATCAAGGTGAAACAGACAATAAGCATCTGAATATTCCCTTTCTCTGTGCAGCCTGGGAGGTGGGGAGGCATGATTTGCTCAGGGGCTGTAACACCAGTCACCCTCACTTTTCTTCTCTCTCTCTAACCCCCACCCGCTAATGAACTGGAAAGACTTGCCTCAGTGTCCTCCCAGGCCACTCCAACAGAAGTGCAGCTTGACTATCAGTTCTGGTGCCTCCTCTCTATGCCCACTACTTCAGATGCTGCCACTGCATCTTTGAAGAATCCGAGAGGGGAACCACATTTGTTACCATGGAATGGGCCAAAAATAATCCAGGTTCTTGTGTAGGACAAGGAAATAATTGCCAAGCATATACCTTGCAGTAAGTAGCTAGGTTTACTGAAGATCATGAGATCGTAGCAGCACGAACAGGCAGAAGGGAAAAGGGAAAAAGGAGGAGAAAGAGGAACCCTCAGTAACTCAGGCTTCCAGTATTGAAAGAGTCAAACACACCTGACTCCAGGTGCCACCCATTCCATCTCTCACAGGTCTCATGATCTACTGCCTCATGCATTGTGATCTCCTAAATTTATACGTGGATAATCATTAGGGTGGTGTTGTGTTTCTAGTTGAAGGAAGGCAAGAGAGGGGCTCCCTTAACTTCTCCATTTCTAACTGTACTACTGTGACATGGCTAAGATCAAGGGCAGAGGGATCCAGACCCATTATTAACATTCCTCACTTTCCCAAATCTCAGTTAGCTGTCATCAATGCAGCTAGCCCTCCCAAAGATTCCTTAGTTTCAGCTCTGCCATTTTACCCAGAGATGCAACAGCTGTCAATCAAATAACTTCCATTGCCCCATCCTCTCTTTAAATCTAAGCCATGACCACTATATCTTTTCTGGAGTCTCAGAACCACTTGAACCAGTTACAAGCCTAATTTTGGACCAATCAGCAGGTCCAAATTTGAACCAATTGTAGGCCTGCAGGTGCTACATAAGCAGCAGTCCCCTTTGACTTCTTGGGTTAACCCCCTCCAGTGTACTGTTTTCTTTCTGCTGCCAGGTCCTGTTAAAATAAAAATTCACTTTGGTGGTCCTGTTAACCTGCTCATGATTTATTTTTTGTGTAGTGTGAGCTTAGCCTTAGGACCTGGGCTTTTCTTTGTTGGTAAGCTTTTAATTACATTTTCAATTTCATTAACTGAAATTGGGTTATTCAGAATTTTTATATCTTCTTGATTTGGCTTTGGTAATTCATAGGTTTCCAGGAATCTGTCCATTTCTTCTGTGTTTCCCATCCTATGTGAGTAAAGTTTTTCAAAACAGGTATTGATGATCTTCTGAATTTCCACAGGACCTGTAGTGACTTCACCCTTTTCATTCCTCATTGCATGAATTTGAATTTTTTCTTTCCTTTTTATGATAAGGTTGGCTAGGTGTTTATCAATTTTATTTATTCTTTCAAAGAACCAACTCTTCAATTCATTAATTCTTTGTATTGTTTTCTTAGTCTCAATTGCATTAATTTCTACTCTGATCTTTATAATTTCCTCCCTTGCATGGGCTTTGGGTTTGACTTGCTCTTCTTTGTCTAGAAATTTGAGGTACAGCATTATGTTGTTTATTTGTGCTCAATCTATTTTCCTTATGTGAGAATTCACTGCTATAAATTTCTCTCTTAGGACTGCTTTCATTGCATCCCATAGGTTCTGGTAAGTCGTATTTGCATTTTCATTTGATTGTAGATATTGTTTAATTTCCTCTTTAATTTCATCTGTGATCCACTGGTAGTTCAGGAGGGTGTTATTTAATTCCATGTGTTTATGGAGTTTTTGCAGTATCTTTTTTCATTAATTTCTGATTTCATTGCACTATGGTCAGATAATATGCGTGGAATAATTTCAACTCCTTTGCATTTACTTAAGCATGTTTTATGGGCTAGTATATGGTCTATTTTAGAGAACATCCTGTGTGCAGCAGAGAAGAATGTATATTCTGATATTGTTGGTCGGAACACTCTGTAAACATCTCCTAAGTCCATTTGTTCACAGGTTTGGTTCAGTTCTGTTATTTCTTTGCTGATTTTTTGTCTAGTTGCTTTATCTCTTTGTGATAATGGAGTATTAACTTCCCCTGTTACAATTGTGTTATTGCTTATTTGATTTTGCATATCTATTAATATCTGTCTTATATTGTTGGGTGCTCCCTTATTTGGTGCATATATATTTATGATTGTCATCTCTTCCTCTTGAATTTTTCCCCTAACAAGTATATAGTGGCCTTCTTTATCTCTTTTGATCATTCTTGGTTTGAAGTTTACATTGTCTGCAAATAGAATAGCTACCCCTGTTTTTTCTGGGTTCCTGTTGCATGGAGTGTTGTTTTCCATCCTTTGACTTTTAGTTTGTGAATTTCTTTTTGAGTTAAATGTGTTTCCTGTATACAGCATATTGTATAAGTTCTTTACAATCTTATCTACTTTCTAATAAATAACCAGCTTTCTTACGTATATTTATTGAATATTTTATATTTTATCTACTGACTTTAAATGCCCACTCTTCCAAACATATCTGCCTGGGATAGACCTGATGTTTTATTCTATTTTCCTAATCCACTGAACTCACAGAAACCAAATTAACTTCTCAAAACAAGTAGCAAAATTTTGGGTAAAATTCAAAACCCATTCATGTAGAAAAGTCTTAAATTTTATTAGAATTATCTCCTATTCTATACCATTTATAGTGGTTCCACTTTCCCCATATAACACAAAAATTGATACAGTCTTGTTATAATAGTCTGCTTCTTGGGATTAATCAGTTGTACAAACAATCTATATTAGACTTTATTATGAGAGACATACAGTGTCAGTGAAACTGGAGATTTTGTAGAAAAAAGCAGTTGAAAAAGAGAGGAAAAATTAAGAAAAAGCTGTTGTTTTTATTCTACCAGTGAAAAAACTGAAGTACAGAGAAATTGTTTAATTTGCCTAGAGTTATCAGGGGCCAGTCAGTCCCCTGATCTACCAATGGCTCTCGACATAGAGTCAGATTGCAGGAAAATGAAGAGCAGGAATTTAGACATGAGAATTTGGAATACAAATCCTATTAATCACTACCCCATGTGACTTCAATTGTGTCTTGGTTTCTTATTGCTGGGATTAAATACCCAACAACACAAATTAAAGGAGGAAAAGTTTATTTGGGCTCAGTTTGTAGAAGTTTCAGTCCATAGTAGTCTGACTCCATGGCAAGTCATCATGACAAAGGAGAACAAATTATGGCAGGCAAGAAGCAGGACAGGGGATCAAGAGAGGTATATCTACCTTTAAGGCCATGCCCACAGTGATCCACCTCTTCCCATCTGGCTTCACCTCTCAGTATCATACCTAGCCATAAACCTATCTGTGGACTATCACACACCTATGATCCAGTCATCTCCCAAAAGCCCACCTACAGGCACATGAGGCTTTGGGGAGACATCTACATATAATAACAGTAACAAATTGGAATGGTATTAAGTGCTCTTGAGTCCTGTTATTTAATCACTGCCTGAAGTGATTTCAATTGAAATGAGATTGAATATTCCTGAGTACAGAATAATACTTTATGTGCTCCCATAGCATTTAATCAAAGTATGTCTGTTTATTTACTTTTACGTGTTTAACCCTACATAAACAAGCAGTTCCTGCATAACTACAATTTTAAATATTGTAGAATTTTGTTGCCAGGGAGTTAAATATAAACAAACAAAAAAGATTTGAAATAGAATAATTCTTTCTCATTAATGTCCGATTATGTATTATCACAAATTATTCAAAGATCTAGATAATAGAATAAAATAATAATTAAAAATTATTCCATTTCTAATATCAAGTAGATTCTCCACTTACAATGATAGTACAATTACAAGCAATATTTTTGTATATTAGTTCATACATAATATCTAGAAAATAATGATTATGTTTTTTAACAACTGAAAATCTGGTACTGCCCATAGATAATATGTGTAAAGTAGTTGGTGTTTATCATATCCTGGGTTATCAGGATATAATGGCTATGATCATTTTAAGCAAAGTTATTCTAAAAGATAAGCGATGCCAGGCCAGTTGTTCTTAAAAATGAAAACTGGAAAATAACAAAGGTGGAAATGATTCATTTATTGAATCATTCATTTATTGAATCATTCATTTATTGAATCATTTGTAGTTTGGAAGTGTTTTCAAAGTCCTAGACCTAGAATAACTATAGTGAATAACAGAAACAGCAACAAAGGTGTCCAATTAGATTCTGTGCAATCCGGTAGTAGAAAAGATATTAATCTCATTTAACTGTAAACTCCTAAAAGGCAAACAAAGCAGCTGAAGAAAGTTCCAGAGAAACATAGTTTCAGAATCAGATTGCCTGCTGTAGTATTTGTTTTTAATTTCCATGAATTAAAGAGAGAATTATGGAAATATTTAAAATATTATCAATATGATCAGGTTTGATAGGCTCTGGAAAAAGTAAAAGGTTTCCATAATACTAAGAAGCCATTTTAGTACTCAAAATAAACTCATAGGCTTACATAGATTGAAATTACTTTACACTCCGCAGCCTGGGTGGTGACTGTAATGAAGGAATCTGAGGCATCAGATGGCCACCTGCTCTATTCGCATCCTTGAGTGACTTTGTGATCTGAACAAGAACAACTGTCAGAATTGTCTCTGCAACACAAGAAACAATTATAAAACATACCAAAAATCAGACACTATGAAAACAGATAAAAATGGAACACCATGAATAGTGGGTGTAACTAACATCTTCTCAGCCAGGCCAATGATGCTTCATGTGAAAATTCTACTGGTTTTCATGAAAAATATGAATACTAATAGTCTCGTTTTAGTAATGGGGTACTCAAAAGCTCAAATGGCCTACTTAAGTTCATGCAATGAACCAGAAATAGAAATAGTTACTATGTCTACTGGTACTATTACTTAAATGAAAAAAAGCGTCATTTTGAGTCCATTAAAACTGAAATTCTAGAAAATTGAAATTATTAAACAGCATGATATTAAAAAAAACCCTGCTTTATAGTATTTATAGATTTATCTTTTGGCATTTTAACTTTAAGGAATATAGCTGTAAATTAGGGTTGAAAGTTTTCCTGAAAGCAGTAGCAAGAATTTTCCACCTGGACAAGTAAATATGCCAGGGAGCCACACTTCATCTCCGTGCTCCTTTTCTAGAGTAAGTGGGCTTGAAAGAACTGAATGAACATTAAAACAAAGCTTGTCATATTCAGTAAGTCTCTCGAGGGCCTTGCAGATAGATTGAAACAAAGCACTATACAGATTGATTTCATGCATTAATCAACATAAAATAATTAAATACTAAAAACTCCAGGAGACCAACAAGCCATTCTGAATGGATCTGTAGAAATTGAGGAGAAAATATTTGATAATGAAGTTAGAAATTAACTGCAGGGTGAGTAACATCTCAACCCAAAAGTAATCTTTCAGACAGCCCTCCACTCAAGTTACTTCTTCTCTATGAAAAGCCAGGTGAGTTCACCCTGCGCAGAAGTACAGGAAGGGTCAGTTTGTCCTAGGCGGTGGCAAAAGTCATAAATGTGCAATCTGAGCAAGAAAATAACTGAAGGTATCAGAAACCAACTTTCTGAGGCATCAGATGGCCAACTGCTATGCACATCCTTGAGTAGCATCCTGACCTGAACATGAACAGCGGTCAGAAAAATTGTCTCTGCGACACAAGAAACAATTATAGAAACAGAAATAGATCGAGCCATGGATAAAAACCTAATAAGCATCCAGTGCTCAAATGCTGAAATTTAAAGAATTACTGGTATAAAGGAAGAAATTCTCCCAATGACCTTATCAACCCTGATGATGGTGAACAGCTGTGACAAACACAAAATTATGGTATATGTAGGCTTTCAGAAATAGCAACCCTGCCGTATTTGTGGCATTCCATTTACATTTTTGCCCACGGATGGTAGATGTAGAGGTAGGAACACTAGAAAAAAAATTGGATGAGTCCATGCATTTCTCCTGAGAATCTGAAGTTTAAACAAAAGACATGTAGTCCCTTGGGGACCAAGTGTCCACGTGAACAGCATTTACTAATTTGAAACAACCTGGGAAGATGATGCTTATCTTTAAGACAAGTGATTTGGGGACCCAAAAACACAATGAGTTAGTTGATACTCACTGCATTTTCAAGGTAGTTTTCTTGGCCAGGTGTGCCAGTTCACTGTACATTATACTAGCAAAATACATTTTAGGGATAAATAAATTTTGAAAGTACAAGGATATCATCCATCCTCTGTAATTGTGTTTTTTGCAAAAGTTTTATGGTGAAGCTGCCTATTTCACTGAAATACATAGGATAAAGGTGAAATCACATTATTGGAATATACTGAAAAAATAGTAAAGCACTGTGAAATTAGAGCTCATCAAAATTCATATTTAAGAAACCTCTGTTTATTCTTCTACTGGATCCTAATGTATTTGTTTTCCAGTGACCTTTTCAATGTAATTGCTGGTAAACTATAAAGGCTTGCCACTTCTCTATGGCTTATATTCTATAACCTAATTAAAAGTAATTGTCTTGAATCCCAATTTTATTTAATGCACATTCTGGATTACTGACATTGCTGAAGTGCAATTGTTCATTTGGTAAAACTTAATTATGTTTCATTATGCTAAATCTTTAATAACCTTGATAAAAACTGGAAAAGAACTATGAAAGATATGTAATTGTTTAGTTCTATCAAAATGGAGATGTTACATTTTATTGCCCAAATTTTATTTCTTGACAAGATGGAGAATGGGAATATGACTTTTATTTTGCTAAATGTTTACTGAAATACATAATATTTTACTTTTTAAAGTATTTATAATACTATAGAATGGCATTGCTAAGTCATATTTATATAAATCAAGGTGGGTTATTACTCCATAAAATGTGTGGTGTGATAAGTGTATCATTAAGCTTAGGAACTTATCACTGAAAATGCACTTGATAACAGGCATAGTTATTGTTCAAAACTAGATGGAGAAAGTTAAAGCTCCACACATCATTTTCTCCGGACACTTTTATTTTATTTTATTTACTTTTTTGTGTGTGTGTGGGTACCGGGGGGTCGACCTCAGGACCTTGAGCACCAGCAGGCACCCGTGCCGCTGAGTGATATCACCGGCTCCTTTTTCGTATGTGGGTTCCGGGAGTCGAACTCGGGCCCTCGCGCTTGCAGGGCAGGCGCTTAAGCCGCTGAGCCATCTCACCGGCCCTCTCCGGACACTTTTTTTTTTTTTTTTTTTTTTTTTGTGGGTACCGGGGGTCGACCTCAGGACCTCACGCGCCAGCAGGCGCCCGTGCCGCTGAGCGATATCACCGGCCCCTTTTTCGTATGTGGGTCCCGGGAGTCGAACTCGGGCCCTCGCGCTTGCCAGGCAGGCGCTTAAGCCGCTGAGCCATCTCACCGGCCCTCTCCGGACACTTTTAGATTACAAAAGTAAAAACAAAAATGAGGCATTATTGTACACTTGTGTATCCAATAATAACCATGATATAGTTATTATTCATGACATTTTAACAATTTAAATTTTTAATAATTCAGATAAAACATTAAGATTTTTCAAAGAAATTTCACACACAACATCCCACATTTGGTACCAACAAATAAACCATGCATTGCAAGTGGTATCCCCAATTTAATGTGAAAAATTTGAAATTCAAATTATTCAGCCTTCTTATCCCAGAGTGTTCAGAGATAGGGTTCATATTTTAGCTTTCTGCCTATAAAATGCTGTGGGTTTTTTTTTTTTAAACACTATGGAACATACAGTGTTGTCACAGATTAAAACATTTTTAAACTATCCTTTTGAAATTTCCTTCAAAATCAATTTATGAGCCAAGAAAGCAAGATCATTCATAACTATATACCAGAGGTCTTATATTTTTATGGCCAGTAACTATTCTTGATTTCTGAAAAGCCTTGAGTTTATAGAGATAAATGCTCTATTAATGACAGAAAAATTGCACAGTTGTAGGGGAAGCTACAACCCTTTTAGTCCAGTCATCAAGTGATTAATTCCATGTCTTACTTTTTCTGTACACAGTAGTGCATATAATGATGAAAATTCATTAAAACTACCTCACTGAGTTTACAATGAGTACAATGAAGAACAAAAATGAGCAATTAAAAATCAAACATGATAAGTAGTCTGATGGGAAGAATACTGTTTCTAGAAGATATATTTGAAATGCCATCATCTCTGCCATAAGTTGCAACAGGAGAATAGAGTTTAAGTATATAGACTTTGAAGTTGTGTTCCTGGTACTTTAATATCTTGATTCTTAGCTCGGTAACTTTGAAGAGGTTCCTTAATTCTGCAAAACCTTAGTGCCTTATTAAAAATGGGAATATCTCAACAGTATGACCAGCCAAAGAACACATCAAGAAGAGATTGATGTATCCAGAAGGAGTCACACAATTCCCTCTGTGAGAAGTGGGAAAGAATAGGAAGCATAGAGTTGCCTAAATTAACAGCAGATAGGAGTGGAAATTAATCCTGTCTTCCTAAAAGGCAGTTGATACAGTGTTGCATAGGAAAACAAGAAGAAAAAGGAAGAAAATTGGCTGAGCGTCAGAGAAAGTTTAGGAAATTTGGCCACTGCTGTGTTCTAAAGGATGCAAGAAATTTGAAAAGAAAGTGGAGAAAGTGGAGGGACCTTCTGTGTTTAATGCATACTGCTGTGCTTGATTAGCGGTATCCCTGTTAATATACATCTTGGAGATATCTAAGTAAAGCTTGGATCTTGTTCTTCATTACATTAGTTTGGACTATGCTTCTGTGTACATTACACTAAAACTGAACCACTTTGGGCTGAGGGTTATTTGGACTACACAGGTTGGTGATACAAAGGTCAATTTTATAAAATGCTTATAGCATAGTTCTCACAAATCAATTACTCAAAAAGTAAATGTTACTGTCATTTTCACAATATATTCTATACTGAGGAAGGTTAGAAATTCCTATTTTATTACTTTATGTCTCATATAATTTGAACTTAAGGAAACCTGTAAAAGATGCATATAAATGGAAAGATCAAAGTCCAACGATGTTGAACATATATAAGAAGGTCAGGAAATAGAAGAAATTATCTGCACAAATTCTAAGAAAAGCTACAACACCTGAACATAAAGTTCTTTGCTTTCTATAGCTAGGCAAAAAGAAAGTTTCAGCAGATTACATAGGTCCAATGTCTAGTAAAATAAAATTTTAGAGTATAATTTAAACATATTTACCTGGGTCTAAGAATTGAAAGCAATTAGTCACAAGGATTGAACATTATAATAATATCTTAATGTGTATAATATCTTTAATGAAAGTTCTCAATAGGAAAAAGTGCAGAGATGCCTCATGTATAGTTATTTATTTTATATCTCTCCCTTTGAAAGCTGAAAGAATAATAGATTTTCTACAAAAGCAAATTCTACTGGAATGGAACTTTCTGGGATTTACCTTATCACTAAGATACAATGTGGGAATAATTTGGCCAATGAGCCTAAACCAGACCCACTGGATCAAAATTTTCAAGACTGTAGCCCAGGGTTATATATTTTTAAAGTTCCCAAGGTGACTCTACTATCAAACAGTGTCAAGGAGACTGTTAATTGTTCCCCCATATCTATTCTCTCTCTTGTCCTTTTAGGAATAGAACCCTTGGCTTCTGCCGAGCATCTGACTGCTCGGAATAAGAACTAACTTTCCCAGCCTCCTTGTGTTAGGTATTGCCAAGTGACTAAGGTTTATGCACAAGATTATACTAAAAAGTGATGTTCTTCACCTCTAGAGTTGTCTGTAAAGGAAACATCTCATCCCTCCCTCATCTTGCTGCTTCCTGTGGTATAAATCCTGGAGCTCTGACACTTACCATGAAGACAATAACCACAAACAAGGAAACAAGAGGAAAATTAAGGGAGGGAACCTGGTCTCTGGATGAGCTCGTTCAGATTCCCTTGGATGTTTTCTAAATGTAAAAGTAAAGTCACATTCCCCACATGAAGAGGATGCTTCTCTTCTGGTCTGTCAGAGCAGGTAATGGCCATTTTATCTGAAATGTATACATAACCTTAGAAAAGGGAATGTTAGGACTCATTCCTAACTTCTTTTTAAAAACAAGAATACCCTCAATTAGAAAATTCTTACTGTCCATTTGAACTCTTGTGATACATTTTTATGACAACTTAACCTCAAGCTATTTATTGCTATTAAATCAAATTTAATTGAAAACCAAAATGCAATAAATGTCAAGAGAATTCAAAACCATATCTGTATAGTTTCCTATTCAGTGAAGAGTACATTAAAATTTAAAATCATCCACTCCCTTTCTACTTCCCATTTTTCCTTTCTCTTTCCCCGCTTTAAGAATATTAAAACATTATTCCTGTAATTTACAAAGAATAAAGCCAACGTTTGTGGAATATATGTACAAAAGGTAAGTTGGAAAATCCTGCCTCACCAGCCCAGGAAAGAGCTTGACCATTCTCCACAGAACATTACTGCCTTCACGTGGAATGGATGAATGTCATCATGATGCCTCAAGACATGGCTGTTTCACCTTCAATAGACACTTTTTATAAGTCACTTGGAGGGGCAAATTCTGGGTTATTCTTCAACATTCCTTCAGTCCTCAGAACTTGACATGCTTGTTACTGTGTAGCATTTCTATGAATAAAAGAGACATCCCAAATTCAAAAGTAAAATTCATCACTGAATGTCACCACTATGAATATCTTCAGTACAAATGAGGAGACCAGATGGCAGTGATGAAAGCAAGGTCTTAGGTGGGTGACCTCAAGACATTGCTTTCTAGATCAGATATGCATGATTCTGTGATTCATCTGAATGTATAATTTCTGATTCTTTTAAGCTCAAAACAAAAAAGGTAGTCTCATGGCTGAGTCTTGCAAGCTGAGTCTCAAGCTGAGTCTTGCACATGGGAAGAGAGGCAATCGTTGAACTTCCATGTCCGTTTTCACAAAAGTATGGGTGAAACATCACAGACTTCTGTGAAGTTCCTTCATAGGACAAAAATTGGGCATTTTCGGGCCGGTGAGATGGCTCAGCGGCTTAAGCGCCTGCCCGGCAAGCGCGAGGGCCCGAGTTCGACTCCCGGAACCCACATATGAAAAAGGGGCCGGTGATATCGCTCAGCGGCACGGGCGCCTGCTGGCGCGCAAGGTCCTGAGGTCGACCCCCCGGTACCCACAAAAAAAAAAAAAATTGGGCATTTTCAACCCATGGAAGGCCAGACATACAGCACACAACAGTGTCTAGGAAAACCTGACATTCACAGTGAACATTCAGTTAGTTTTCCAGCCTTGTGGAAGTATCCAGTTAGTATGATCATTCCAATCTGGAAACCTAAAAACATTTTATAAATTTGATTTTTTGTGTGAAGTTACAAGATAGCACTTTCAAACTTGAAATCAAAGATGTGTATGTGACTTAGCTCATCAATCTGAGGAAAGCATAGTTAACTCCATTCAAGGGTCTTTCTTTTTTCTTTTATACTGCAATTTTATGCCTCATTCAACTGGTTTTTTGTTTGTTTGTTTGTTTTTTAATTAGCAGTCCAAGATTCTCTTTCGAAAGTAGAAAGTAAGACCTCTGTTCAGAATGCCTATAAAATTCTTAAGTAGCTAACAAATCTGGGAGAAAAAAAGATGAAATGGAAAAAACATACCAGTTCCAAGGAATTTACCACTAAATCCCCTACATGCAAAATAAGAACAAAATAAGAAATGCATGACTCTCGAGTTTCAGGACATATAAAGACAGATTTACTATAACTGGCTTAATGTTTAATCAAAAGGACAAGTCAAATAATAATTTTCTAATGCAATTATAACTTGAAAAATCATTAAATATAATTTACCACTACTCTCATCATGAAATATTGTCAATAGCTTTGGCACTGAAGCCTGCACTATTGAAAAAAAAAATGTTTTGTAAACAGAACACCTGTAAAGCCAATCCTAGGGCCAGGGTCACCGAAAATAACTGGAGGCTTATAACTGAAATATGCTCACTAAGCTTGACTCCAACTCATAGATCTGTGCTCAACTGATTATTTCATCTACTTCTCTAAAATCTATTATTTCTTAGATTCATGTTTCATCTCTAATTTCTCAAGATGTCCAGCTTCAGTATTTTTAAACACAGTATGGTTGTGTCCTCTTGCAAAAAGATTGAAGTTAATCCATGGTTTAACAAATTTATTTCCTTGGAGCAACTAGGAGCAAACAGATTAATTAATTTATTATTCTGGATCTGGAAGGATTAGAACAGATATCTAAGCTAGAATAAGGCATGTTCTAGGTGAAAAGTGTCACCTTAGGAATAGACACAGCACTTGGATCACTTTTCCAGGACTGAAGCAAATGGACTTCTAGTTCAATTTTGCCACTCCTTTATTATTCCTTGTGAAAAATCATTTAATCTATTTAGATTTGAGTCTGTTTATCCTGGAAAGAAATACTTATTAGAAAAAATATTCTCTTAAAAGTGATACAAATAGGAAAGGAGGAGATCAAACTACCCATGTTTGCCAATGATATGATTTTTTACCGAAAGAGTCCACCAAAAGTCTTAGATGTCATAAACAAATTTAGCAAAGTAGCAAGATATAAAAATCAGCATATAAAACCTCATAGTTTTCCTATACAACAATAATAAATTCACTGAGAAAGAAATCAGAAACAATTGCATTTACAATAACATAGACGATACCTAGTAATAAACCTAAGCAAGGTGGTAAAAGACCTCTAGAGTGAAAATTATAAGACACTAAAGAAAAAAAGCTGAAGAAGACACTAGGAGACAAAGACTTCCCATGTTCATGGATTGCAAGAATTAATATTATTAAATTGGTCATACTACCAAAAGTGATGAAAAATTTCAATGCAATTTCCATCAAAATACCGATATCATTCCTCACAGAACTAGAAAAATCAATCCTAAAATTCATATGGAAGCACACACACAAACACATGCTTACACACACACAAAAAAAAAAAAAACCACATACCCAGCAACTCAGCACAAATAGCAATGCTGAAAGTATTACATTATTAATTTCAAAATATGCTGTATAGGGGCCGGTGAGATAGCTCAGCGGCATAAGCGCCTGCCTGGCAAGCACGAGGTCCTGAGTTCAACTCCCAGTGCCCACATACAAAAAAAGGGGCCGGTGATATCATTCAGCAGCATGGGCACCTGCTGGTGCACGAGGTCCTGAGGTCGACCCCCGGTACCCACACAAAAAAAATATATATATGCTATACATCCATTATAACAAAACAGCATGATATTGGCATAAAAATAAGCATACCAAGAAATGGGACTAAACAGAAGACCCAAAAATAAACTCACAAAGCCTCAGTTGCCTGATTGTTGACAAAGGTTGTAAAAACGTATGTTGAAAAAAAGTCTCTAACAAATGGTGCTGGGAAAACTGGATATGCACCTGTAGAAGATAGAAACTAAACAAGTATCTCTTGCCCTCTACAAAACCAACTCAGAATGTATCAAAGACCTTAAGATCTGAAACTTTGACAATGCTAGAGGAAAACAGAAGACACACTTCATGCTATAGGCCAGGCAGTGACTTCCTGAATAGGATTCTAATAGTTCAGGAAATAGTAGCAATAACCAACAAATGAGATTACATCAAATTAAAAAGCTTCTGTACAGCAAAAGAAGCAATTAACAGAATAAAAAGCTACAAAATGAAAGAACATCTTTGTCACATATTCTTCCAACAAAAGATTAACATCCAGAATATATAAAGAACTCAAAAAATTTAAAACCAAAAGAATAAGTAATACAATCAGATGGACTAATGAATTGAGCAGACATTTCTCAAAAGAATGAATACAAATGGCCAAAAATTGCATTAAAAAGTTTAACATCTTTAGCAATCAAGAAAATATAGGGCCGGTGAGATGGCTCAGCAGCGTAAGCGCCTGCCTGGCAAGCGCGAGGGCCTGAGTTCGACTCCTGGATCCCACATACGAGAAAAGGGCCGGTGATACCGCTCAGCGGCATGGGCGCCTGCTGGCACGTGAGGTCCTGAGGTCCACACCCGGTACTCACAAAAAAAAAAGGAAAAGAAAATATAAATCAAAACTATTCTGAGATTCCATCCCACCCCAGTCAGAATGGCTATCAAAAAATAAGGCCGGCAAGAACGAAAGAGAGAAGAACCTTATTCACTATTGGTGGAAATGTAAATTAGTACAGCCTTTATGCAGATCAGCATGGAAGTTCTTCAAAAAACTACACTGCCATGCAATCCAGCTATACCACTCCTCAGTATATATCCAAAAGAATGAAAGTCAGCATACTACAGACACGCCTGAATGCCTGTGTTTATTGTGGCACTACTCACAATAGCCAAGTTACACAATCGGCCTAGCTGCCCATTAATGAGAAAATGGATAAAGGAAGTGTGAGATATATACATAATTGAGTATAATTCAGCCATAAATAAGAATAAATACATGTCATTTGCAGGAAAAATGGGTAGAACTAGAGATTATGTTAAGCTAAATAAACCAGACTCAAGCAGACAAGTATTGCATATTTTCCCTCATATGCGGTATCCAGAAAGGAAAAAAAGTTGCCATGAAAGTAGCGAGGAGACTATTAGAGAAGAGGCAGCAGATCAGTGGGAGGGGGAGGGGAGAGCCAAGGAGGGAAATGGGGACGAGGATAATGATCAAAGCATGTTATATTCATGTAGGAGAAAATGTCACAATGAAACCCATTGTGCTGTGTAATTAATATATGCTAATAACAAAGAATAAATGTTTCCTAAAGTTCCTTCTACTATAAAATTTTATAAAATAATATTAGTTTATTAATGACTGAAATTAATTGCATGTTTATCACATAGCTTGACTTTGATACCTTGTCAATGAAACCAATCCTGAAACCTATCACTAAAAGGGATACTTGGATGCTCTCAGGCTGTGGTGTGGACATTCCGCTCACCTCCTCAGTGGGGCCCTAGTTTCCCCTCCCTTATTCAACACTCTTAACACTTACATGCTCCTTATACATATGGTCTCAGTCCCTTCTTCCCAAAAAAATGTTTTGATGAATGTGCTTGATCTTCACATCCTATAAGATTTCAAGGTTTCATTATAAATAATAAGCTTCACTGTAAGATATTTTTCATTATAAAAGTCATGTTTGCACAGAGAAATTGTGAAAAACAGAAAGCTAGAAAGAACAGGGTTTTTTTTATATAATTTTATGACACAGAGATCCTATTTGTTACTGTTTACCCCCTTGCAATCTTGCAGATATTTTTGATTACCTGGCACACTCAAAATGTTACAATACTGATTATTAAATGTCAAGTTTTCAAGTTTTATTGTCCTAAGAACAATATAAACACATTGTATATAATTTGGAAAATAAGCAGGAAATGCAAAGGTAAAATCACTTAAAATCGTATTTAAAAAGACGATCCATTGTCTGTGGAGAGATAAGGAAAGCTCTAGAAAAGGGGTTCATTCCGATCATATTAACTATCAGCACTGATTCTGTGTTTGGATCATTGTGGGGCAGGGGGCGTTATGACCATCATCCCGAGCCCACAGACAAAGCAGCTCGGTCTGCAGACACAGTGTCCGTGTGTTGTGAAACCTGCATTCTGTTTAAGTATTTATTTTTTTAAAAGTCATGTCTCCCATTTGTACTTAAACTTTAGGTCCTATTTTGCGTAACTGTATATCTGCTATTATATTTGATGTTGGGCATTCAGCTATAAAACTAGAAACACAGGACACACGCGAAAAGGCAGACAAATATATTGGCATATTTTCTAGCTATTGTGTGTTAGTATGCGTATGTTTTTTAAAGTGCATATTTTATTCCATATAATAACTCAAGAAGAGGCATTAGTACTAAGACTCCTAGAAGGCTTGAAACTGTAGCCCCACTAACTTATACCAAAGAAGGTTCTTAACTGATAGACACGTTGTCCTCTCAGGAGCTCCACCAACGCTTGTGTTGACACTTCAGACTCTACTTGTGTGGCAACTCCACGATCACACATGTGTGCTTCTCTACAGCAACTCAAGGATCTCAGTGTATGACTGTATGGTTGTACTTAGAGCTGAAATTAGTTACAGCAAAGCTACACAGCCAGATCTGTAAGGGAAACGATGTGCGGCAGAGTCTGGAGCATCTACCTACAGGGTCCCTACAGTCTCCAGTAAGGGGCCACACAGAGCTCACTCCCCACCTGCACTGAAATGGAGCAACAGACGTGCAACGTCTCTGCCCAAGGAAGCCTGCGTAACACTCAGATCCAAGACTTTACTGTGTCTGCTGATAGAGATGCTCCACCCCACCTAGCAACAACTACAAAAATCCTAGACTCCTCTTTAAGGCAGGTGATCGCGGTAAACCATGTTCTCTGAGCAGACGGGTGCAGCAGCAACAGCTTATCAGCACTGTGAACTTTCTGAGGCAAAACTCCTAGGTGCCAGCTCTTCCACTTGGCTGTGTTCCCTGACCCCTTTTAAATTCAGTTTTCTCACCCATTAACCAGGTAGTATAATAAGGAAAACTGTTGTGAAGACCCAATCTTCACGATGCACTTAGCACACGTTGGGTACAGAGAATTCTAGGTGAGCTATTATTTGTTGTAGAATTTAACAAAATTATATCAAATAGCATCTGTAATAAATCAATGTTGTCTGACTTTTATTGAGAAGCACTGTGCATGCTTCTTGGTAATATAAGAAAAGGTGTTATATTGATTTATGTAACCCTGTGTGTATCGTTGCTGTTGGGGAATTGTGTTTAATAAACATTCTGTATCTGTATCCACACTATTTGAAGAATATAAACATGAACAAGGGTCAGAAAAGAAAAATACAGGATAGTTACCTAAATGATCCTCAAACTTTCAAGAGATTTCATTTGAATTGTGGTGCAAGGCTTTACTTTCTCTAGTACTGAAGAAAGAAAACCCAGCAGAATAAAAATGAGCCAAGTGGTACGGCAAGGTCAGACTGCACTACCGCACTCACTGGTGCTATAAATGAGAAAACATGCCTTGTGCTTATTGAGTGCTTTAATGTACCAGGTACTGGGCTTTATTCCTCTATTTCATTTCAACCTCGCAACAGCAATGAGAATTATGTAATCATTACCCAATTGTATAGATGAGGAAACTGTGACCCAGAAAATCTAGGTAATGTGCCCAAGGTCACCCCAGTAAGCACAGGTCTAGGAATTCAAACACAGGAATGTCCAACTCAGAGTCAAGGCTGTTTCCTACTTTGTCATCCTGCTTCTCAGGGCTTAAATGAGCTTTCTGTATCCATAGCCACCCATGCTAATTATTCTTTACATTGCTTTACCTGACTCTAGGCATTCAAACTGCTGGATATAGAGGAAAGAAGATTCACATTAACCCATGATTTAAGAGTCAGGCAAAGGTCTTTTAATTAAAATTCTGCTTTTTAATAGACTTCCCAAAATACAACTCCATACAGATGAGGCTATTTTAATGCATTTGCTACTTTTCAGCTAGTTTCATATAAAGGCTTTTTAGAGGTAATCTGTTAGGGAGAAAAAATTTCAACAAGCAAAAAGATAAAAGCATCATGTATTTGGAAAACCAGAGAGATCATTTTATTCATATTTCTTGTCCCCAGTGAGGTACATTCTTTGCATTCATTCTCATCAAAAACTTCCCTTGATTCTATATTCAGGGGAGGGGAGTGGATATAAAGAAAGAATTCAGGAAATTCAAAGTGGCATAGTCCAAAACTCCAGGGAATCTTCAGGAAGCCAATGCATTCCATGACTAGGCTTCTTTATCTACAGTGGAAAATACACATGATCTAAAACCTAAAACCACCAGGGATCAGTGCCTCGATTTCAAGATCACCTGTATAAGGTAGAAAAAGATCATCTGTTCAAGAGTGAAAAGGGAAAACCAGGATTCCACATGTGTTATGTAGAATAGCAGGAGCTCATGAATGTGCCTTTCAAAACTTAAAAAGAGAACATAACACATGCAGAGAAGTAGCTTCTCACAAAACCACAGCAGTGCAGCTGGCCCACAACCTCAAGAAACTGAAATAATTCCTCATTCAAAATAATGACATCTTTCTTAAACTCTGCAAGACCCGTGGAAGCCCAACTATGTAGTAAGTTCCAGGAGTTTCTAGTTTTAAATAGAAGCATCCTAGAAAGACTCACAAGGAATTTGGAACAAAGTTTAAAAAGTAATTATGGATTATCAATGTCACACCACAGAAAAATTCTAGGGAAAAAGGAAGCCTATATCATTGTTATCCCTTTACTGTGTTGCTTACTTTGAATTTCTCTTTAGCTTGTTACCAAAGAGTAATTTTTCCTAATACAGAGAAGGCCTGCTTAGATCAAGAAGAGGATAAACAGATATACAGGCAGAGATAGAAATACAGATGTAGGCACAAATATAGCTGCTAAGTTCTTCATTATAATTGAAGGTGAATGTTTTTCTTCCTGTAATATTTATTTTCCTTCAGAGAAAAATATCTAATTTTTAACTCCATTGAGATGCTATGATCTTTTATTTTTAAAACTCATGCCCATCAACAAAAACAGTACTTATCTGTGGCATTAGGCAGTCAGTCATTGCCAGAGCTATGTAAAGGTCAGGATGTACAGGAAAACAGAGAACCAAGTAGAGAAGCCTTCAGGAGAGAGCCAGGAGGGGGACAATACCGCAGGTTTTCCCATTTTCCTTCTGCCATGAATAGATGTGAGGTTTCTTAGTGACCTTAGATGACTCTAAGTTCTGGGCTACACTCTATACCATTATCCTGGCACAACAATTAACAACGCCCTCTATTGCTCTCAAAAGTGCTTCAGTCCATATATAATATTCTTATTGCAATTCTCATTATGTGATTTTCTGAATTTTTGAAGGAAAATAAGAGAATGTAATGGAAAAAATTATCTCAGCCTCAAGGTAAAAAAGGAGCTATGATTTGTCGACTACTTATTGAATGCCAGCAACTTTTCCAAGTCCTTTATGTATTAACACTCATCCTTCTGCAAAATGGTAGAATAGGAAGCCTTCGATCCTCCTCCCTCACAGAAACACTGATTCAACGATAGTACAAGGATCAATTCCTTTGTGAAAAATCCAGAAACCTGTGTAAGAATGAAAACAACCAATCAAAGGTGGTAGGAAAATTTGTGGCACTTACTCACCAGAGTCCCTTCCCCAGGCATAGCGCAGAGCACTTGGGAAGTAATTTCCATCTCCCAACTCCTTCCTGAGGAGGAAAAGAGAAGACTGGAACAAAGGTTTTGAGAGTTACCCAAGGAACTAGTTCCTGTCTACCTGAATAAAAGTACCGACAAGAAATGTCACCAAATTGGAATCCACTAAAAACACCAGTTCAAGTATTTTCTAGGGGTGATATTGGTTAACATGCTCATTTGCCATTTTCCCCCACCTCCAACTTAGCCCAAGTGGGAGAAAATCCACAGCTTCTGATTCCTCCCTTGGGAAGGAACAAATTGGTGCCTGTGTCCAACATTCTTAGCTTTTCGTGGTGCTGACCAAGAGACTGGGTTCTGTCTCATCCAACTTGAAGGGACCCAGTGTATCTTAAGCACTGGAGAACCATTATGAATGACAACACAAAGCTCTGTGGCTTGCTGCTTCTCCAGGGAACCCCCAGTACAGCAGCTAGAGGCCAATAATACTTAGGTTCTCTCATGAAAGAGGAATGACAGCACATGTGCCCAATGTCTCAGCTTCCCCAGAGGCTGCCTGAGGGACTGACTTCAGTCTAACCCATCTTGGAGTGCTTTTAAGACTGAGACCCTTCATACTGCAGTTGCCAGGGGATGACGGAGAACCACAAAGAGCTGGATAATAAATGGCAGTTGCAGATACCCTGTAATACTGCAAACACCACAGAGAATAAAAGAGTATGAGTTTAAAAACAAAAACTGGAAACTGGAAATTAACACACACAAACCCTGAGAAGATTCATCCCCAGAAAAAAATTTGAGAGGTCATAAAAATCCCTAGCTGGAATGACTGGTAAATAGCTCTCCCTAAATGAGGTGAATAAAGACAGAAATGGCTGTTTTTTCAAATGCATGTATCCCAACACAAGGTCACAAAGCACAGGAAGGAAAGCATGTTCTAAACAAGTAACCTACTCTAAGGGAAAATATATGAACTTTCTAACAAAGAATTAACAATAATTTTCATAGCGATGCCCCCAAGGTCAGGAAAACAATGCATGAACAAAATATCAATGAAGAAAAAGAATGCATTTAAAATTAAGAAATATACATTTTGGAGCTAAGGACAAAAATAGGTGACTTGAAAAATTTAGTAGAGGATTTCAACAACAGACTCGATCAAATGTCAGAGGTGATTTCAAAATCATCCTGTCAGAGGGCCAAAAAGAAGACAGAAGAATGAAGGTAAAAAATGTTAAGGAACTAGGGGACACTATCAACCATACTAATATAAGCATTATGGGAATCTAATAAAAAGAAAGGAAGTAGTAGAAAGCTTGTTAGAGGAAATGATGATTGAAAATTTGCCAAATCTGGGGAAGGAAATGAACATCCAGATTCACAAAACCCACTTGACGCCATCAAGGATGAACTCAAAAACCACACTGAGATGTGTTACAGTCAAACTGTCAAAAAACAAAGAGAAATTTTTGAAAAAAGCGAAAAATATTTTCACTCCATGTTCATTACAGCATTATTAACAATATGCAGGAGATAGAACCAAACTAATTTTCCACTGACAGATGAATGGATAAAGCAAATGTGGTATATACATATTCCAGAATATTATTCACCCTTAAAAAGGAAGAAACTTCTGACATGTGCTGCAAATAAATGAAGCTTGAGTACATTATGCTAAATGAAATAAGCCAGTCACAGGAGGACAAATGCAGATGATTCTACTCTGTGATATTTGTAAAGTACTAAAGATCACAGAAGCAGAAAGTAAAATAGTGGCTGCTAGGAGTTGAGGAAAAAAGAAAGTGAGGAGTTACTATACAATGGGTAGAGAGTTTCAGTTATGCAAAGATGAAAAGAAGTCGAGAGATCTGCTGTTTGTCAATGTAAATAGAATTAACAGTACTGTACTGTACACCTAGAAATGTGTTAATCAGGTAGATTTCATGTTATAAGTTTGTGGGGAACCACTCAGACTGCTTCAATGCTCATTGGTGTCTAGGGACACCAGAGGACATGACCCCAGTATCTAGTGCAAGTGCACAGTGGGATACAGTTATGTAACCCTGACTTAGCAGTGAACAACTATGCATGTACCAATGAAGCTAGCATGTAAGAATGTAAGTATGAGATAACAACCTGTATAAGAATCATACAATAAAGACACAAGCAGCTCTTGCACTCTTGTACTCTTGCTCTGCTCGGTTGCCTGCTACTGCTATTGTTGCTGATGTCTGGCACATGTGTGTTCTTTAACCTGGGGCCCTTACCCACAAAAATCTCCCTTGGGCCCCCCTGAGAAGGCTGACAAAGTTTTAACCACAATTTTTAAAAAAGCATTCATTCTCAAAACAATCTCATGAAACAAGCAGTATACTTTTCCTTAAATTATAGACAGCTAGGGGCCGGTGAGATGGCTCAGCGGTGTAAGTGCCTGCCTGGCAAGCGCGAGGGCCTGAGTTTGACTCCCGGAACCCACCTATGAAAAAAGGGCCGGTGATATCGCTCAGCAGCACAGGCGCCTGCAGGCACGCAAGGTCCTGAGGTCAACCCCCAGTACCCACAAAAAAAAAAATTATAGAGAGCTAATCTGAAACAGAAAGGTTTCAATTCATTTGCCCAAGCTACTGAGTGGTATAGCTAGGATCTTAATCCAGATTTCAATTCAAATTCTGCTACTTAATAACTTCTTTATTTCCTGCCTAGACAGCTAAAGAAGTGTGGTGACCAAGTACCTAATTAAGCACAGATGTGGACTGTACTCTCCCAGAGCATAAATCAAGCACCACTGTTTGTAAATCACCACTCTGTGACCAAGCCTGTACTAAGAACCATGAGGCATACAAAAGGAAGTTAACCACCATCCCTGCTTCTTGGAAATTACAATATATATGTTGAACAGGTTTTGCAAACTTGGATGCACATTGAAATCACCTGGGGAAGTTTTAAAGACGATATAGATGGGTGGATCTCATCTCCATACACAATTTTAATTGATCTGGGCCACAGTCTATGTATAAGAATTTTTTTAAATCTCTCTAGATGACTAATGTGCAGCCACTGATGTGGAGCAAATATTAGCCCAAGTGAAATACCCATTCCAAACATTTTCTCAAATAATCTATAGACTTGGAAGTTGTGCAACCAATGCAGGCTGAAGTTCTCAGTAGTATGGAAACTTAAAGTCACTACTGAAGTCTGAGTGAGGTTGAAGTAGGTGGAAGAAAGAACACAAAAGAGAAAAAGGAATGAAAGGCAGAATACCTTGATCTTTAGTGGAGGCAGAGTGGGACTAACCATGTCTTTCCTCCTCAGCTCAGAATTCCTGGCAATTAGGTTGCAACAAGCATTGCCAGTCCCATCTGGCCTGCACCTGCTTCTGGTAATCATTCAGGTTTATCTCCTTCCACAACAACAACAACAAGAAAATGTGTAAGTAATTGAGCACTGTGGCTCAGCCCCATTTCAAGCTCTGAGTCTGGGGATCCATCTCTGAATGGCATCTGAATGCCATGAGAATCATGGAACTCACCTAGTACCCACCCATCCTCCATAACATCCATATCAAACTCCTAGGAAGAGCTAGAAGAAATTAATGGATTTGTATGGCAAAATCAGGAACAGAATTCTTAGAAATATCATGCCTGGTCTGTTCCAATTATTTCTTATCCCTGGAGAAAGCATGCCTGTATTCTATAGCAGTCCCAACACCAGGAGTAAATAAAGCTGGAGACAAAAGTCATTTTAACCAGCTTCTAGACTCCATATTGTGAAACAAGTTGATACCCATATTTTCAGTCCTAAACTTTACATTAAAACTGTTTTTCTTTCCGTGAAACATATCACCAAGTGAAATGAAACAATTCACACAGTATTCCTAAGGGATAGGTCATAAAATCCACTTGCAAATAGTTTAAGGGTTAGACTCGCAGCCTTATTTACAAGTAATAAATGCTACCATTACCACCACCTTACACACTGCTAAATTTACATGAATACAAACTTCTTAGAAGAAATACACTATCACCCACTGAGGCTGAATCATAATGAAATAAAATTAGAAGTCCTGAGAACTATTTATGCTTCTGACACAAGCTGCTTCTACCAATTACCTAGAATATGTCTAACTTCTCTGGGCCCTAGTTTCCTCATTTATAAAGTGGGAGAAATGAAATAAAAACATCTACAGTCTACAATATCTGGATTCCTGGATCTAGACTTTTTAATTATATGAAATTGCTGTGGTCAAATGGGCCAAAAAATAGTCCAGGTGCTTGTGCATGACAAGAATTGCCAAGCTTATGCCTCCTAATCAGAAGTAAGTAGCTACATTTATTGAAGATCATGGGACAGTAGCAGCAGCAACAGGCAGAAGGGCAAAGGGAAAAAAGAGGAGGAATAGGAACCAAGGAAGAGGAATTCATGGTCATAGGTAAAGCTGCTGCTGGTGGTGCCAGAGAAGTCCTCTGTGAAGGAGTCAGTGATGGTGTGGATGGTGTGCAAGGGGGCATGCTTGGGGCTGGTGCACTGGCTTATAGGCTGGTGCCCTGGCTTATGGGCTCTAGGCTGCACTGGGCCACAGGAAGAGGAACCCTGGATAACGCAGGTTTGCGGTATTTAAAGGGTCAGACACAGGTGCTTCCCACTGTGGGCAGACACCTGACTCCAGGTGTCTCCCACTCCATCTCTCACCGGTGTTGATGATAAGCCACCTCAGGCATCAGGACCTCCTAAGCTTAAACATGGATAATTATGTAGGGACAGAGGTCTGTAGACAGAAAAATGAAACAGGGGCTTCCTTAAGTCTTCTAGGTAATCCTGACTAGAACGAGTTGAAAACAAACTTTACTAGAGAGATTCCCCTGGGAAGGAAGTCAAAGACAGGGGTAGAAAAAGAAAAAAAAGAAAAAAAGAAAAAAAAAAAAAAAAACAGATAAAGAAAGGCACCAAATGGCCTTGGTGTTACAGACAGCTAAGTTAGGCAAAAATATTATAGGCAGTCAGATAGGGCTAGGCCCTTGAGAGAGCCAGGACAAAGATGAAACACATCTCAACTGTGACCGGAGACACATCTGTTGGAGACCAGGCCTCAAGATAAAAATGAGATTGCAACAGCCAGCAGAAACACCGAAATGACACCAAGGATTTGGAAGCAGATTTATTTATTTACGTCGACAGGCAATGATCTCTGGGGGGGGGTGTCTAAGGCTTATATAAGCAAGCAGGAAGTACAGAGGCAGAATGGCTTGTCAATTGGGGATTGGTTTATACAATGTGCATCACAGTGACCAGCCGTTTCTAAGAGATAGGAGCAACTGTATCTGGAACAGGAGATATTGCCTGGGCAACTAAGAAACTGAAGTATACTGGCTGGGGGGGGCATTTTCTGCTACATTTCCCCCTCTTTTAGTTCCCCCAGCAAATCTTTGCTGGGCATATTACGTGTGATCTTCTGAGACAAGGCCCAACTAGAATTTAGGCCTGTCTGTTCTGTCAAGGCAGAGAGGGAGTTAATCTGAGCTAGGAGAGTGTCCAATGTGTCTTGGATGCTCATCAAATCTTGGTCAAGTGTTTGATTGAAGAGGAGCTGGCAGGAGCCAACTGAAGGCAGAAGAAGGCAGTTTTTAGGTCTAGGCAGGTGTAGCAGCAGGCTGTGGGTGGCAAAAGACTGAGGCAATGTATACGAGGGCAATCACAGCAGCATTGGCAGCTTGGGGATCTTGAATTGGCTTTACAGGCAGGAGAGGTGTACTGTTTGATGGAGGTTGGGGTTGCCTTGGGACAGAGCTCGATCACCAAAGGGCCATGATTGATAGCAAGCCCCAGGGTGAGTCCTTTATCCATACTTCTGGAAAAGAGTCTCAAAATTTCAGGCTTATGGTTATCAGGCATTTCAGGCTGATGTAGGTGCTATTCTTCCTCCTGAGGTACAGTCAGAGTCAACATCAAGTCAGGAAAGTGGACCCGAGTGTGAGGGAGGCTGGTCACATCCCAGGAGAGTTATAGGGCACTCAGGCATGTACAGGAGTTCATGTTTGATAAAGTGTCCATCAATCTCATAGGATCTGCTTTGGCAGAATTTCTTTTTAGTGGGGGCTCCAGTGGGTAACTTCAGTAACTTTAGCCATATTTATTGGCTTCTTTCCTCCCTCTTTGAGGTCTGCCAGGAGAGAAGTGTGGTACCGATCTAAGGCTTCATAGTCCTCTGTTGCATTACAGTCTGTTTGGATGCACTCAGGGGAGGACTGTGTTCATCCAAGTGTCAGGATCAACCACAGTGGTGGGGACTTTTGACTTTTACCACTCTTGGGCCCTGTCTAAAATACAGCAGCGTTCTTTGGTATTAAACAGAGTCAGAAGGAGTTGCTGACAGTGGGGCAGAGGCTGTGGTGCAGGAGACAAAACTGGTGGTAGCGGCATCATAGCTGGCTGAGCAGCTTGGGGTTGATGAATGTAAGGAGGAGGCAGGTCAGACTTGGGGTCCTCAGGCAGAACAGGATAAAGCTTTTCTGGCTTGGGCTGAATCTGAGAGCCTCTCAGGTGGCCTTGTGCATGCAGGACACAGGTGCAGAGCCAAGGTGGGAGCGTTCTTAACCCCTTATGGCAATTGAGTCCAAGCGTGCTGGCCTTTTATCTCAGGATTTTTCAAGTTGAAGGGGCTTATGGGAGAAACTCACAAGCAAAGGAAGGCATCTTTTAAATCTAGAACAGCCCAAAAAGGGTGTACGTGTCAGGAACCACAGAGTGCAAGGTGACAGCTGTGTTCTTGACAGCATGGAGATCTTGTCCTTGGTGATTAACAGTCTATCAGGCTGATGTGTGGCTGAATGCCTGTTCATGCTTCGCATGACATCTGACAGCAATGGGGGTCAGAGTAAGGTGGCATGGTTGGTGGCCAGGCCCGAAGGCAAGTCTTCAGTCCATACCTCTGGGAGGAGAGTTTTTAGAACTTCAGGATTGCAGTTATCTGTCTCAGGCTGATACAGGCATCATCTTTTTCTCAAGGAACAGTCAAAGTTGAAAGTGCAGGGTTAAATGAGAGGGAGGCTGACTGGCTTGGTGTGGAGAGATGTCCTCCCAGACTGCAAGTTTGTGCCTGGCAGAAGGGGTGAGAGGCAAGAGTCCCAGTTGCCCAAGTGATGGTAACTTTCCATTGCCTACCAGGAAAGTCACAGGTTTGCCCCCAACTTTTGCAATGACTGTGGACTCTCTGGGGCCCAATTTGATAGAGCTTGTTCTGTCCTATCTATTCAGGCCTAACAGGGCACCACTCATTTGTCAGGGCTGACAGTCCAATTTTCCTCAGTCAAAATGTGGAACTCAGAAGGAATTGCTGACAGTTGTCTCAGGTGGGCATTAAATGATGCTAACTGATCAGGATAGCCATGTCTCCAGGGGGCTCTCTGGTCAAATTCAAGCAATGGCTAGCTGGAACCAGTTCAATTGGCTGGAAGTAGACAAGTCAGGAGGTGCCAAGGCAGAATTCTCAGGAATTCTCTTTTCTTTTTATTTTCTTTGAGATGCAGGGAGCAGTTTGGTTTTATTTTTAACTCCATAAAAGCCCCTTTTTCCTGCAGTCAGGGACTGTGGGTTTTAACTAATTGGTTTCCATTCCATCCTCCTATGGTGTCTATTGTGGACTCTTGAACAATGGCACAGCAGACAAAGGGTGGGTGACCCTGAGAGAGACCATTCAGATGCCTGTCTGGCTGCACCTCTAGTGGGGACTTAGGCGCAACTTAGCTAAGGAGGGTGTGAGGCCTCCGTTATGCCATATGTTGATCACCACGGAACCGCAGGTGACCAGTGCCCAGTGCTTCCCAGTCTTGGTGCACAGACAGAGCAGCCTATTGCTTATGCTGCTCACACATTCATTTCTTATCACTCACACATTCATTCAGCAGCACTCAGAGGTTAAACTTTCCAACCCCCCTTCTCTTGAGGGTGGCCTTAACTAACAAGAGTTGATCAAGCTCTTCTTCTACTAGAACTGAGCAGGACTGACAGACTGACTAACTGGAGTGCCCCTGAGGGTCTCAGTGGAATCAGGCAGACAGGCAGACAGACAGACAGACAGACCGTGTCCTCCTCCCTTTGGGGTCTGATGTGAGCTTCTCGGGGAGCTAGGCATCCTCTTCCAGACCTCTGAGGGGACTTGAGAAATCTTGAAGGCACACCTTCCCATCTGAATCTGGGAAGGTCCTTGCTCTATCCACAAGGGCCATGACTGGTGACCAAAAAGTCAGCACTGTTAGTCTTTCTAGCAATGCGCCAGATGAAACAGCAAGCAGAAACACCGAAATGACCCCAGAATTTGGAGGCAGATTTATTTACATTGACCAGCACTGATTGGGATCATTCCCAAAATATCAGGCCCTGATCTCTGGTGGTCTAGGGCTTATATTGGATAAGCAAGCAGGCAGTACAGAGGCAGAATGGCTTGTCAATTGGGGATTGGTTTATACAGTGTGCATCATAGTGACCAGCTATGCATCACAGTGACCAGCCGTTTCTAAGAGACATGAGCAACCGGATCTGGAATAGGAACTATTACCTGGGCAACTAACAAACTGAAGTATACTGGCTGGGGGGGTGCATTTTCTGCTACAAGATGACCAGGCCTGTATATTTCCTCTAAGGACAAACACCAGGCCTAATGAAGCCTAGATAGATATCAGTCACCCTGGTGGGTGACCTCTGGACCCATCATTTCCTAGAAGAAGTCTTTGTTCTTTCCATGCACTGTCCTTATGTGACTTGTTCCCTCTTTGGATCACTGTTACCTAAGCAACTATACTTGTAAACTTATTGTTTAATCATAGCTGTAATCCATATTGGACCCACATAGGTTTTGCTCTATAAAATTTCCCTATTAATTGGGGTCTTTAGCTTCCCATTGAGGACCTCTCCTGTTCCTCTGATGGGAGCTTTCTACCCTCTCAATAAATATCTTCCTACTCTTAACCTCCATAGTTCCTAGAATTAATTCTTTATTTTTAGAGAACACAGATTTGGCATGTCAGATATCTAACAGCATGGGAGTTATAACATTTCCTTTACATCATATTTGGAGGTTCTAATATCACCCCTGTAACACTGGAACTTGCACCAAGTGACCAGAAAAAAGAGCTGACCAGCAGGACACAGAGAAAAAAACAGGTGCACAAATGATAAGCTGTCCCCACCTCCAATAAAATATAGGGGAAGCAAGGGGGGAGCTGAGTAACTTTAGGACAGTATGTACTCACACCTATGCACAAACATATGCACTTATGTACGTGTGTTTTCACTCTAGAGTCACTATAATATTCACTCTAGGGTCATTATAGAGTGCAACAGAAATCCACACACACCCTTACTAACTGTAAGCTAACCAAAAATAAGGCACCCCATTGCCAACTAGCTGCCCACCCCAAAGGTAAGGCCTTAAAATGTACATCAAGGACAATTAGACAAACAGACAGAATGAAGGTGCACATAGACCACTGGAAGAAATGACATAAGGCAGAGGTGCCCAAAAGCCAATCCAGTTATGGCAAGTTCTGGGTAGAAGAGAAAGAGTCACTCACCACCACCCATAAAAACAGCTAAAAACAAAAGGCCCATGGGCCCTCCATCTTTCCAGAACCCCCCCACCCTGCATATTTCTAATCAGGGTAGCTATCTATCTTTTCCTTTCTCTCTCCTTTTCCTCTTTACAAATAAAGTGTCTTCCTTTTATTAAACTTTGTCCCTCTAATTTATTATTGGGACTGAGCTGCAATCCTGAGCTACTCAGACAACACAGCAGTGGTGCTTGTCCCCTAGATACAACACCTTTGATGTGTGGGCCAGGAATGGCAAGAGTATGATGACTAGACAAAGTCAGTACCCAGCCGTGGGGTCTTTGGCTACAGATTAGCCTCAGTCAATCCTCCAGGCTTGCCCCCTATGGGTGGACTGGTAGGTTTTAGAGTTAAAGCCATCCCAGCACAGGCGACTATGTGAGCAGATCTGACAACAGCCTTTTAGAGATTTTTTTGCGTGGATGACAGCTTTAATCAGAATGGACATGGGGAGGCCAGGATCTGCCTCTCTCTCACCACGATTCTTCTCTGGAGTGCATTGCCAGGCCAACAAATGCTGAATGAGGGCTAGAAATTCCATTACAGTTGCATAGTATAAGCCAAAGGACCAAAAAACAAACAGTATGTCTGGGGGCCTCTTTTTCCCTGTTCTATGTTTAGGAGCTTCTTGATTCAGAATCTTGGGATGATAATTAAAAAAAAAAAAAAAAAAAAAAAGGTTGTCCTCACATTGCCTTTACATGTCCTGCTTCCCCACAGGAATAAGTCACAGAAACTCCCCCCATTCCCTTTGGAATCTGGCTTTGACAGCCATTCTCACCCCTTTAAAAAAGGGAGGTCTTTGGGGAGCTCTCTGCACAAGCATTGTTAAAGGGGACATAAAAGGAGCTACAAAGGCCCTGGTCAAACTCCCCAAAGAGAAAGACTCATCAAGGACACTGGCCTAGCCCCATGTATAGGAAATTGTGGGTAAATCCTGACTATGGTAAGGGGCCAGGGAGGAAGAAAATCAAGGCTGCACTTGGGCTTCCTGATGAGGTGGGAGACATCCTATCTCAGTGTTGCAAGACAGAAGGAGAGACGTCTAGGTAAAAGCCTGCAGCCAGGCAGGTTGGGACCTAGACAGGCTTTCTTCTCCATTTTAGCCTTGGAATTGCAGGAGACTTTTACACTAGAGGGATACCAAGAATGTATAGGAGAGACCCCCACTCAGTCTCTTAAATGGGGGCAAAGCCATCAGATCACCCCTGGAATGTCTTCTTAAGCACAAGAGAGAGCTAGATCCCCAGTGTTTGGAGAAAGAGGGCTCTTACCTTCTACTGAACTAGAGCTTAGCCAGAGTACCCCCTAGAAAACCAAGAGAGGTAGCCCTCCTTTTTTAAAATAACATAGGCACAGAAAAAAGGGGAGAGGAGGAGCAACAACTGCTCTAGATATGGGTTATGTCATAAACTAAAATAATAGTTGTGCCTAATTCATAAAAGGCCATGGCCAAATACATCTGAATGCATGCTGTTTTTTTGAGCTGGTTTATGTGTGCCTTTCCATCTATCAGTGCAAATTGTGCCAATTACAATTTGCAACACCTACAGCTGTTTTGTTTGAGCACAACAATTTCTTTTTTCTTCTTTTTGCTTTTTAAAAAATTCCCATAAAAACACAGTTTATATAAGTTAAAATATTTATGGTTACAATTTAAGTTGGCTTATAGATAAAATAAATGTCATTAAAGTTAAGGAAATGTTTCCACCCAGGTTGCCAGCCAATCAAGATGATGTCAAGACTGGTTTTACAAATACTATCCCCATTGTTTTCTGTGTACAATAACTTGGGGGTCTTTCACTGGTCAAAAATAATGTATTAATTGTTATGGTCTTGTTCTCATAAGTCATCTGAAAAAATGTGTTAAAATAAATAGATGGGGATCCCTTAGGCTTGAGAAAACTGCTAGTCAAGACTCCCTTTGGTGCATAAAGGAGCAGCTACCTGAAAAAAAATTATTCTGGTCTTTGTTCACTAGTGGGACCCCTGGTAATTTCCATAGACTTATGGGGGACACACATCAATAAACATTGCTAAATATGTTATTATAATATGTTTACATTGGTTATCAAAAAAGGTTCTTTGTGAGTAAAACAATAAGGTTTTCTTATTAAAAGATGTTCTTGGTACAAAACTAAATTATGAGACAAAGATTTCCATATAGCTATGACACCCATTACTGCTGATTTCATAATGTACTAAATGTATTCATTCTTCCCAGGTGTACAGGTCTTCGAGAGTATAAAACAAGAAGTCTCATTATACTGACAGACCTCCAGGCTAAGATTGTTTATGGTAATAAGTTATTTTCTTTTAGACTCAATATCTGCCTTTCCGTTACTTGTGTTGCAGCTACTTGTGATAAGAGGTACATGTCAAGCCAACATGAGACCACCAGCCAAATGATAATTTTCTTTGTTTTCAAGGCTTATGTGATGTGTATGTTATGCATGTGTCACTACAATTGGAGGTATTCAGGTACAGAGCAGTCCAGATAATGTCACACCAGAAATTAAAGGTTAGACCTTAATAACTTAAAAGATATATCTATAGACAGGTGCATTCTTCAATGGCATCCTATTAAAAGATAACGAATTAGGTTACAATTTTTTCTTGTCTCATTTAATATCTTGAATTATATAAAGATTACTGAGTAGAGAGCTATTCTGTACTGAGATGGACATTTAAATGTGTTCCAAAGATCATAATGTCATGATTGTCATTTTAGGATGCTATGTGGTCACTGATCAAGTTTTCTCTGTGAAATGTTATGATCGTTATCTGTTTAAAAAGAAAGACTAAAGCCTATAGTCCAAAGGCTGTTAAACAGAGACCCTTACAAGAGGCCTTTAGCCCCTGTAACACTCCTATCATCAGAGTCAAAAGGGGCCCTAATAATTAGATTGGTTCAAGATGTCAGCCTCATTAATGAAGCTGTAGTGCCTCTCCATCCAGTGGTGTCCAATCCTTACACTTTATTGACTCAGATTCAGGCCTGAGTCAGCTGCTTTTCTGTCTTAGATCATAAAGATGTTTTATTTTTTATGTTTTATTAAAGATGTTTTATTTTCTTGGCACACAAAATTCAAAATCTCTTTGCCTTTAAAAATTCACTTATGTGGGCTGGTGAGATGGCTCAGCAGCATAAGTGCCTGCCTGGCAAGCGCGAGGGCTCGAGTTCGACTCCCGGATCCCACATACAAAAAAGGGGCCGGTGATATCGCTCAGTGGCATGGGTGCCTGTTGGCACGCGAGGTCCTGAGGTCAATCCCCGGGTACCCACAAAAAAAAAATCACTTATGGGGGTTGGACGGTTGACCTGGACAGTCCTTCCCTAGGGTTTGGAGATAGGCCCCCATCTTTTTGGCCTAGTCCTAGCACAAGACCTGCTAGAATGGAAAGAAAAGGCACTACCTTCTTACAGTATGTAAATGATTCAATGCTCTGTGGGGACTCAGAGACACAAGCACAAGAGGGAACTAAGGCCCTCCTTAACTTCCTTGCCTTCTGAGGTTACAAAGAGTCCCAAAAGAAGGCCCAAATCTGCCGGTCGCAGGTGACCTATTTATGGTTGCTCATTTCTCAGGACCAAAGAAAAAAAACCACTAGGTTCAGAAAAAGCTCAATCCATTTACCAAAACATATCAAACAGCTCAAAGCCCTTCTGGGTGACTAGGTTTTACAAAATTTAGATTCCAAGATATACTAAAAAGGCCAGGCTCCTTTTACCAGCTTCTTAAGGAGACACAGGCCTTAGACATCCTAACAGCAGCATGAGAAAGAACTTGTGTAATTTTAAAAGCTAAATGTTGTGTATACATTCCTGATCCTTCTGCTAACATCTCAATACCTGTTAAAAATCTTAGATGACAGGTTAATCCCATGCCATATTCTAAAATTCCCTAGACCTTTCCCTTACCCTTTTTGTGAGAGGCCATTACTGGATATTCCTGGTAAAAACAATTGTTTGCTATTGTTATGGTTTTTGTCTACACATGCCCCCAAAGCCTCATGCAGTCATGGGGGTGGGCTTCTAGAGTTTGTGAATGATTCATAGTCCAATGCTGGGATTATGGGTGTGAGTGCTGCCCCCACCCTAGGGTGGGTAGACTGCATACAATATAAGGGAGGGAAAGAGGCTTGTTCTCCCTCTCCTCCCTCTTTGCTCTTGCTTTTGCTGTCTTCCACCACCATGAACTGTTGCTCCTCTGCTGTGCAAGCCTGCCTTGGAGCCAGCTGATTATGGACTGAAACCTCCACAAACTGTGAGCTAAATAAACCTTTCCTTCCTTAATTGTGGGCATCAGATATTTTGTCTCAGCAAAGAGAGAAAAGTAACGAAGACAGAATTTGGTACCAGAGAAGTGGGGTCATTGCTGTGACTATACCTGGCCATGTGGTTCAAGCCTTTGGGAATGGCTTGTGGGAAGAGTTTGGAAAGGTTCAGATATGTTGTCTGAAAGAGTAGAGCTGGAACACCTTAGGCTGTTCTATGTGGGAGATTCTGGTCAGAGCTCAGAAGTCCAGAAGACTGATAGAAATCCTGCCAATAAAGACCTGGCTCTGGAGGTTTCTTCTGGGAAGGAGGACTGCATTGGTTGTTGGACTCCATATGATGTGTGTTATGGCTTGGCAGAAAGTTTGTCTGCATTTTGCTCATGTCCAGATACTTTGCCTGAGACTGAGATTAAGGGCAGCAGACTAATTAATCTGGCAAAAGAAAGTTCAAGGCAGTCTAATATTGAGACGGTGGCATGGCTACTGTTGGGGGCTTTTAGCCAGATTTATGTTGTGAATCGAGAGCAAAAAGCCCAGCAGGATGATTTAAAATGTTGTGAGTTTGGCCAGAAAGAAAGCTCCAGTAAAGCTGTGGACTGCAAAGATAGAGCAGAGGAAATCTCGATTGCTGAGAAGGAACAGGAGAATATAAAAGATGGCCTGAGGGCAATATGAGAAATAGCAAGTCTACACCTCTTGCAGCCTCAAAACTGCAAAAGTGAAAAACTTTGCTTTGAGGAGAAAGCTGCAGAGCACCATGTTCTTGAATGGCAGCAGCCACACTATGTTTCAGAATGGTGGCGGTGGCTGCACCAGGTTCCAGAGTGGCAGCAGCATAGAGAACTTGTTCCTTAGAATCAGTTTCAGAGTGCTCAGTGATCCAGGCACTTGACCCTTATAGCCAAGAGAGAAGAAAGCACAGCCACTGCTCCAACTGGCAACAGACTTTGGCATCATCCACATGGCACTGGTTTTAGGTGCATGCAGAAGGCAAGAGTTCTGAGGTTAAAAAGACTTCCACCCAGATTTCAGAAGAAGGCCTGGGAGGCTAGGCAGTATGCCCCTGAGAGGGCAGTGTGTGAAGCTATGAGTGTGAAGCCACAGATGCAGTGGAGATCCCAGAAGTTTGGAGAAGCCAGGAATGTGGATCACCTGAGAAAACCTGAAAGGAGGGAGCAAAACAGGCCTAAGAGAGAAGCCATGGGAGCTACAACCACTGGAAGTGCCATAGAGGTGGAGTCATGCAAGACTTTTGGAGTTCACAACTTGCCACAGATTGCTTCAGATGTTCCACATGGAACTACAAGACTTAATATTTGTCTGAATTTTGCTTTGGTCCCAATTCTTTGTATCCTCCTGTTTGTAACATTTGGAATGGAAATGTCTATCTTCTGCCATTGAATGTTGAAGTGTTTAACTTTCTTTTCATTTGTACAGGGGCTCACAGCTAAGAGTTTGCCATAGATCCCAGAGGAGACTTGGGACTTGGACTGTTCAGCAATGCTGAAACTGTTAAGACTTTGACAACTCTTAGAGACGGACTAAAATGCCTTTTGCATAAAGTAATGTGCATGAGTCTCTGAGGGGGTAAGAGGTGGAATGTTATGGTTTGTGTCTAGATGTCCCCCCAAATCCTCATGCAGTCATGGGGGCAGGCTTCTAGAGTTTGTGATTGATTCATGGTCCGATGTTGGGATTATGGGTGTGAGTGCTATACATGCCCTGGGATGGGTACCCTGCATACAATATAAGGGCAGGAAAGAGACTTGCTCTCTGCATTCCTTCCTCTTTACTCTTGTTGCTTTTGCTGTCTTCTGTCACCATGAATGGTTGCTCCTCTGCCACACCCCCCAGCTTTGGAGCCAGCTGATTATGGGCTGAAACCTCCACAAACTGTGAGCTAAAATAAAACTTTCCTTCCTTAATTTTGGTTGTTGGGTGTTTTGTCTCAGCAACAAGAGAAAAGTAATGAAGACAGCCATATTAATTATAGTTTTGCCGATCACATTGTTTGTCCCATGAATACTTGACTATTCTTAATCTCTTTGGTTTTGTCTTCTCCAGACTTAAAGCTATATAATAGGCTAGATATCTAGATAAGATCATAAAATTAACTCCTTCACTATACCACTGATGTAACCAATCTGCTCTTGCTGGGTGTTCAACAACTGAGTTTTGAGAGACCAAAACTAAAAAGGTAACAGGGCTAAGATAGCCAATATTTTGGCCCTGGCTCTCCAATGTCAACAAAGATTCAGGACATAAGGGGACCTTTCTACAGGATCCTACAACTTTGGTGAGTCACCCAACCTCCAAATCTCCCAAGTAGATTGTTGGAGTCCAGAGGACAGGAGTAGATTGGTGTACATCATGCTAAAAGGAGGGTCACTAAAAAAAATGTTCCCATGCTTCCAGAGAGCCATGTAGTCTAGCACAGACCATGACTCATTCTGGCAGATGATACATCTGACAGAAGAAGAACTAAAAGAGCTAAGAGGTTCTGAAAAAAGTAATACCTGAGGAGACTTAACTGACCTTGATATATTAAAAGATAAATTATGATTAACAAAAGCCTCACTTTAACTTGGTCTTAAACACACAATGACAAAAAAAAAATCAGAGAGATATATACAAATAATACTATAGGCTAAACACAAAAAGGGGCTCCAATCACTGCCCCCTACTGGCAGTTCTAGCTACACCTGTGGACAGGTCTAAGAGCCACCTGGCTACAATTGCTAGTCCAATCCCTTAAAAAGTGTCTGACATGAACCCTTCCCCAGTTTGCCCTTCCATTTTATTACTCATGCTTCAGTCATACATGCTTTAATCTCTTGGTAAAGTTTATTCTCACCTAGAGGCTCCCCATCTCCAAGTGATCATGCAGATGGGGCCTACTGTGAGGTGCCAGACTTCCACTGAGGGTCATCAGATGAACCCTTCCTACTGAAGACTTCCATCCATGACTCCACTCAGCTTGAAGAAGCCAGACTGGTCACACCCTGTTTTCCCCAACATCTGTTGCATGGACATTTCAGAGGGAGGCATGTAGGGATAAGGATCTGTAGATTAAAATAGAGGCTTCCTTAGTTCTTCTAGCTAAATCCTGACTAGAACAAGTTAAAAACAAACTTTACTAGAGAGATTCTCTCAAAAAACAAGTCAAAGACAAGGGTACGAAAAGAAAAAGATAAAAAGATAAAGAAAGGCACCAAATGGCTTTGAGACATGCACCAAGAAAAACACCAGAAAAACACTAAGGCAGGACATAAAGAAAAAGCCAGGAGCACAAATGATAAGCCACCCCACCTCCAGTAAAATATAGGGGAAGCAAAGGGGGAGCTGAATAACTTTAAGACAGTATGTATTCACACCTATATACTAACATATATACTTGATATACACTTAACATATTCATGCATATTCACTCTACAGTCACTATAATATTCACTGTAGGGTCATTATAAAGTACAGTAGATATCCACATGCCCCTGTACTAACTGTAAGCTAATCAAAAATGAGGCACTCCCTTGCCAACTAGCTGCCCACCCCAAAGATAAGGCCTTAAAAGGTACATCAAGGACAAGTAGACAGACAGAAAGAAGGTGCACATAGCCCACCAGAAAAAATGACGTTAGGCAGAGGTGCCCAAAAGCCAATCCAGTTATGCCAAGTTCTGGGTAGAAGAGAGTCACTCACCACCACCACCACCCATAAAAACAGCTAAAAACAAAAGGCCCATGGGCCCTTCATCTTTCCAGAACCCCCTACCCTGAGTCTTTCTAATCAGGGCAGCTATCTATCTTTTCCTTTCTCTCTCCTTTTCCTCTTTACAAATGAAGTGTCTTTCTTTCCTTAAATTTTGTCCCTCTAATTTATTATCGGGGCTGAGTTATGATCCTGGTGTATTGCTTGGACAATAGAGCAGCGGTGCTCTTTCCCCAGATGCAACAATTATTAGGGTTTATGTTTACAGTTGAATGAAGGAAAGGGAGTGGTTTCCTCAACTTCTCTATTTCTAACTGGCACTGTACTAAAACCACTTTTCATAGATCAACTTGGGAACATGGTTTTAGGGCTTCAGGCTCAACCTACTAAAATATGAAAAAGCTATATTCTTGTAATTTCCAAATATGGCTTCTAAAGAGCCACATCTCCCATTGTGCACATCCTTCTGCCATCCCCTTCCATATCTCCCTACTTAGCCAGTACAGTGCAGCCAGAGATGCTGAGGGACTTCCAAGGCTGGGACAAATGAAGCCTGCCTTGATTCTGACTCCTTGGAACACTCACCCTGCAGGAAGCTACCTGTCTTGTAAGAAGCATGACTACCCTGAGATTGCCATGCTATAATGGAACTCATGATAGTAATGTAGAAAGAACACATGGAGAGAGATGAGATGCCTGACTAGCTCCAAGAAGTTCCAGTCAAGCTGATAAAAGGCTCTATCATGGAAATGAAGCTTTCCTGAGTATCAGCCCACTGAAGTCTCCAGAAGACAAACTCCTTTTCCCATACCTATCAACTGCGCCCAGAAACTCAGGAATCTGTAAGAGATGATAGTAAATGAATGTTTTGGAATGGTATTTCTATGGAAAATAGATCACAAAAACAATATACACGACCTAGAAATTCCATTCTAAAATACTCGTAAAACACTTGCTCATGGAAGTTTGTAAAGAATATTTTATCACAAAATATTTTACAACAGGAAGAAACTGGGTGGTGTCTATCAATAAAAAGTAAATGGAGGGCTGGTGAGATGGCTCAGTGGCATGAGCGCCTGCCTGGCAAGCGTGAGGGCCTGAGTTCGACTCCCAGAACCCACATATGAAAAAAGGGCCAGTGATATCGCTCAGCAGCACGGGCGCCTGCTGGCGCGTGATGTCCTGAGGTCAACCCCTGGTACCCACACACAAAAAAAAATGTAAATGGAAATTCACAGTATATCTATTGAGAATACTAATAATAAAAAGTTAAGAAGAGTTAGATAGATTCTACATGTATAAACATGGATATATGTCCAAATTGCATTGTTCAGGGAAAAAAATCTATCTACAAGCTCATATTTGTTCTGTAAATACAATTTCTGACAAAAATGCATTTTCATATTCATAGATGAGATATAGTGCTGAAATGGCTAAAGTGACTCCATTTTCTTTTTAGACTCCTTTTTGTCTTCACTTAACCCCTAGATGAACTCACTCCCCAACCCTGTTAGATATTAAGGCACTAACACATAGATGAACTCACTCCTCAGACCCCTTCCCAGTTAACCCTAAAACCCATAAAAGGAGGAACAAACAGTTACAGCAAACAGACCAGATGTTTGGAGAGGGTCTTGTGATAAATCTAGTGATGTTCCTGTGAAATTCCAGAAGATGATGTGGTGTAATATGGTTGTTCAAGTTATGAAGGGGGGGACTTGTGGGAAACTTGTAACATATAAAAACCCCTGAGAACAAAGACTGGGCAACTGATGCCTTAGCTGAAAGCTGGGACATCATCCACCAGCCAATAAATGAAAGCTCCTTGTGTCTGCACTCAGCCTCTGTGAGTGATTCTCGTGACTTTGCTGTAACACTTTGGAGGCCCCACCGAGATCTGTCACAGGAAGGTCCTTATTTGAGGGAGCCCCGTGCCTCCTTGCCTGGTGGCTGATCCTTGGGTGGTAAGGCACCCCAGCTGATTTCAGCTGGCCACCTGGGGTGACTGTAAGGCAAGATGCCATGGCTATGAGGCAGAACAAGGTTCTGCAAGGCTATGAGGGTTGGGAGCCCTGCCTCCCAACCAAGGTAAGAATTCGGATTTGGTTTTTAGTTCCATTTTTGGGCTCATCCAGGGACTTGTTTTCTTTGGACTGGCATTTGGTTAAATTTGTGAAATGTTTGTAAAGGGCCCAGACTCAGGACATGGTGGCCATTTGGTCTCAGAGTAAGCTGGGAGTTTGGTCAGAGCTTGCAGTCTCTGAATTTGATCCGGGCTGGTCCCTGAATTTGTCAGAGTTTACCTCTGAATTTGTCTTACCAGAGTACCTGAGAATTTGGTCAGAATTTATCTCTGAATTTGTTCCAAATTGTTAGGTCAGGAACAGTGAATATTTTTCCTGGGTTGTTTGTCCTTTTGTGTGTTTGTGTTGCCCCAAATGTGCCCATAATTTCAGGTCACAGTTGAATCTGTCATTTGGTTTGGAGGATTAGTGGCCACTCCACCTCTGCCTTTTTGGCCCCTCACACTCCTCTTCCTGGCAACACCAGGGGACCCAGATTGTCTACCCCATACCATCACAGTAACAGCAGTCTTCTAGAATTTCATCAGCCTCAGACTTTTGTTCATACTGCTGGGAGAGTGGGGAAGGGATGGTTTACCAAGGTAAGCTGCTCTTTTGTTCTAAATCAAGCTACAATGGGCTCACCCCTATAAACCAACAGTTTTGGAATACATGATTAAGAATTTTGATAAGTTTAAGGGAGACTATAGGGTGAAGATGAAGCCAAAGAGGTTCTGCACTCTATGTAAATGAAAATGGTCCTCTTTTGGCATAGGCTGGACAGCAGGTGGGATGCTCAATCCCCACGCAACCAGTACGATATGAAATACTGTCACTGGGAAGCCCAGACACCTGGATCAGTTCCCATATATAAACTCCTGGTTGCATATGGCATGAGTGCTACCCCAATGACCAGCCCTAACGATACCAGCCTGGTGCTGCCTGCAAACATCTAAGAAAGTTTTACAGGAGAAATCAAATTACAAATTTTAACTAATTGGTAATTATACTTTTGGTTTTCAGTTTAAATTGATGTGCATAAAACATTTCTTGTGCACTACAAACTACTAAGTGGCTATGAGTCAAAATTACTATCTGAGAATAAAAGGGGGGGTACTTTAAAATCCAAACAGCTATAGTCAAGTTTGTTGTAAAAGTTTAGAGTAAATGGGAAAAGAAAAAATATTAAAAAGGCTATGAATGTGAGAGTTATACTTTTGATATGAGAGGATTCTGTATGACAAAGTTTTGCCCTGCTAAAGAGCTCACAGCCCAGGTGTCTGCTGCCAAAACAGAGTCCTTAAAGGGACTGTCTCAGCAGGATCTGGAGCCTTTAAAAGAAAAAAATCCCATACTGTTCTATCCAGAAACTTACAGGTTTTAGTTGGACAAGCAGCCGCAAAAGGGGAAATCTTTGGCACCCCTGCTTGCTTTCCAATTGGAATTCAAGGAGATGCAGAGGGTGAGGAGGCTCTTTGGGAAGAGCTAACTTCCCAGGCATAAGAATCTTTACAGGGGGCCGGTGAGATGGCTCCGCAGCATATGCGCCTGTCTGGCAAGTGAGAGGGCCCGAGTTTGACTCCCAGAATTCACATATGAAAAAGGGGCCAGTGATATCACTCAGTGGCACGGGTGCCTGCTGGTGCATGAGGTCCTGAGGTCGACCCCCAGTACCCACAAAAAAAAAAAAAAAGAATCTTTACAAAAGAGTCAGTCACCACTGCCAGAGGTGTTGAGAGACCAATTCTATCTGCAAGGCTGGGAAAAAAACAAACCAGCACAAATCTATCTACACTTCTACAGGCTTTTAAAGGGATAACTGAAAGCCAAAAATGGGAAAACAGGGAGAAACCACTGCTTTCCACTCCTTGTACCACTTTTCTTAGACCCCCAGGCAAGGGAGGGAGCAGGGCCAGTGGGTGCAAGCCAGCAGCATACAGCAGGAACCAAGGAGTTTGGCCAAGCCCAAAGCCAGGCATGAACAAGGGAGGTGGGAGGAATGTAAATGTCTGCTTTGTCAAAACATTGAGTCATCTGCAGTGGGAAACACAAACTGTGTGCCCTGGCTCAGGGCACCTGGTGACTACAACTTCCTCCTGGAGCTGATTGAGAGCCATAGCTCACCTTTCCTGAGCATCAGTCAGCCCAGTGAGCACCAGACCCACTCTTTCTCTGCACATGTGGGGTCTCTGCTCTTAAATCACAACTGGCTGCAGCATTTGCAGCCAGCAGGAAACTGTTTGGGCACAGTCATAGCAACCCAGGAGCAAGGGGTTGGGGTTAACCTTGGCAAAGATACATCAAAAAAATTTACATAAATGATATTATTAATCTAAATAATATTAAGTCTTACAGAGAGAATGCTAATAGAATAAAAGGAAGGTCTGAGTATGGGACAGAGGGTGTGGAGATGACTGCGCTAGAAGTTACATAAATGAAAAACATGAAAGTTGTCAGTATTTTTGTGAGGAAATTTATTTTTTTGTTTCTTCCAAATTCTTCTTATAAGAGATCTCTGCTACTGACCTACAAATAATTCTGACTAGTCTATTTATAATTACAAACTTCTAAAATTGTAAAAGAGTTACTATAATTCAATTTGGCCAAAATTATATATAAGTACACTCTTATTTTATAAACACATTTGTCCTGTGTATTTTGTTTGTTTGTCTGTATGTGCCCCACCTGTAAACAGCTGTTTTATTTAAATTCAACAAATTTTTCTTCCTTTTGCATTTTTGGATTTTTAAAGCATTTGTCTGATATGCTTCCACCAAACTTGCCAGCTGGCCAAAATGATGTTAAAATTGATTTTATAAATGTAGTACATGTGGGGCCGGTGAGATGGCTCAGCGGCACGGACGCCTGCTGGCACGCGAGGTCCTGAGATCGACCCCCCGGTACCCACAAAAAATAAATAAATAAATAAATAAATAAATGTAGTGCATGTTTTTGTTTATTGTTTATTATTGTATTATGATTTGAACAATTTCCCACTGTTCAAAAGTTATGTGTTAAGTGATATAATCTGGTTTTCATAAGTCAACAAAAATTGTTAAGCAAAATATATTATTGTGATATGTTTACATTGGTCGTCATCAACAGGTTAAGTTTTCTAGCAACAGAACAATGAGGTTTTCTGATTTAAAGATGCTCTGGTACAAAACTAAATTAAGAAACAAAGATTTTCATATGACTATGACAATTCATTATTGTTAATCTCATACTGTATCAAATGTTTCATATCTTCCAGATGTAAAGGTCTTCTAAAATGTAAAACTGGGATTGTTTATGGAGATAAACATTTTCTTTCAGATTCAGACATCTGCCCTTCCTTGGTGCTCCAGATATTTAGGTCACCAGTCAAATGATAACTTTTTTAACAAAAGCTTATATGATGTATATGCTATATATATGCCACAGTACTTAGAGATGCCTAGATATTAAACAGACCAGACAAGGGGCTGTTTTCAATGACATCTTATTAGAGGATAAGTTAGATAAAAGCTTCTTATGTGCTAGATAGAGGTGATTGACTAAAAGGCTCAAATTTGTATGCTGACTGTAAAGGTTTTAGGGTTTGTGTTACAAGATGGGACACACATGCTGTCAGCCTCACACATCCAGTCCTTTGGGGCCTAAAGGAGGCTGCACCTAAAAAGGACTTAAGGGAATTTCTGGAAATAGCTGGGTACTGCCATCTCTGGGTTCCAAATTTTGCAGCCCCTATATGAGGCCTTAAAGGGAGGGAAAAAAACCTCACTTGAGTGGAGCCCTGAGCACCAGGTAGCCTTCAAGACTTTAAAAAAACAATTGTTGAGTGCCCCTGCCTTGGCACTTACTGATGTTACAAAGCCTTTCCAGTTGTTTATACATTTAAAAAAGGCACTGCCTGGGGTATTTTGACACAGACATTGGGGCCTTGGAGGTGCCCCATGACAATTTTTCAAAAAACTACACCCAGTGGCAACTGGGTGGCCCCTTTGCTTGTGGGCTACTGCAGCCACCACAATCCTGGTGAAAAAGCTGATAAGCTAACTCTGGGACAAAAATTAAATGTGTTTGTTCCTCATGCTGTAGAGACTTTGCTGAGAGGACCTGGTGGTAAATCGCTGTCAGGAACTAGACTGGCTCAAAATCAAGGTGTTCTTTTGGAAGATCCCAGACTAACTATTAAAACCATTCAGGCTGTCAATGCAGCCTCCCTTTTGCCCACTTCCTTGGAGCCACCTGAACATGACTGTGCAGAGGTAATCAAGATGGTCTACTCAGCATGACCAGATCTACAGGACACACTGCTCCAGAACCCCTACCTGACCCTGTTTTTAGATGGCAACAGCATGGTAATTAATGGAGTTTGGAGGGTGCAAACAACAGTTGTCACCTTGGAGCAAACCGTCCAATCAGAGGTTCTGCCTCCTGTGACATCCACTAAGAGAGCCAAGTTGATAGCCCTCACTTGGGCCTTGGAGACAGGAAAAGACAAACAGGTGAACATTTACACTGACTCCCATTATGCTTTTGCTACTCTACATGAGCACAGCACCATTTATAAGAAAAGAGGCTCCTCACTACAGGAGGAAAGGATATCAAAAATTCCCAAGAAATATTAAATCTACTGCAAGCCATTTGGCTGCCTGCACAGGTGGCTATGCTCCATTGTCCTAGACACCAGAAGGGCAGCTCGACAGGCCACCATTGGAAAACTGCATCCTGCAGCCTATGTCCTAGTGGCCCCACTTCTTAAGCCAAATATTCAGAAACAGAATTGAAATGGGCAAAAGCAGAAGGGGCCACTGAGAAAGATGGCTGACAAAGGTTGCCAGAAGGAAAGACATTCCTTCCTGAGGCCCCAGGACATTTTGTAATACAAGACTTACATAGCCACACTCACTTGGGAAAGACAGCTATGGCAACATTATTTGGCCATTTTTCCAGACTATGGACTTTATGCACTTCAGTGACTGAGAGGTGCACTACCTGAGCCCACGATAACCCTGTCTCCCAGCCACACAACAGCCAGGTGTCTGGAGACAAGGAACTGTGCCATTTAAAGATGTTAAAGTGGATTTTACTGAAATTAAACCCACCAGCAGAAATAAGAGATACTTATTAGTTTTGATTTGTACCTATTCGGGATGGGTGGAGGCCCTCCCCACTAAGGCTGAAACATCCACAGAGGTGATAAAAGCTTTGATGGAGCTGATTATTCCATGGTATGGGCTCCCCATAATGGTAGGTTCAGATAATGGGCCTGCTTTTGTGGGTAAAGTGGTCAAAAGCCTTGCAGCAATGCTGGGGCTAAAACGGAAACTCCATACTACATATCGGCTGCAAAGCTCAGGTCAAATAAAAGGACAAAACCATACTTTGAAAGCCACCCTGGCAAAGTTATGCCAAGAGACTGGGCTAACTGGGTTACTATGCTCCCAGTGGCCCTCTTATGGTTGTGGTATACACTGTATTGAGATGGACTAACTCCACTTGAGATAATGTTTGGGAGCCTCCCCCAGTGATACCTGTTTTGGATAGATTACAAGAGATGGGAATATTAGACTTGAACTGACAGATAAAGACACTGCACCAGATGCTTCAGAAACTTCAGCAGACTGTTGCAGAGGCATCTGATTACCATGCCCATGCTAGTCCACTCCTTCAAACCAGGAGACCAAGTCTTGATTAAAGCCTAAAAAGAGGAGCCTCTCCAACCAAAGTGGGAGGGGCCCCACGAGGTAATCCTAACTATGTCCACTGCTCTTAAAGTTACTGGTTGTCCTCCATTGGTCCATTGCTCCCAAGTAAAGCAGTGGACACCTGAGCTCACAAAAGTGTGACCATCTGTCCCAGAGACCTTCAGAACTTGACACACCAAAAGACATCCAACAAAAGCTGCTGCAGTGAAACACCAACATGACTCCGGTCACGGCCCTCACCCTGTGTAGCCTCCTCCCAGGATGAGGAGGGTTTTGCACAGCCTTGGGGGAAAAATACTGTTTTTATGCAAATGACTCTGAGATTATAATGGATACCCCAGATAAAATAAAACAGAGATCAGATAAGTGAGCTAAAGCTCCTCAAAATAATCAAGGATGGTATGAATGGTTAGTCAATTAGAATCCTTGGCTGACTTCCCTTATCACTGGACTCGCAGGGCCAATAATAATTCTTATTCTAGTCTTTGCCTTTGGGCCCTGACTGATTAATTGGATAAGAAGTAGGATTCAAAGTACTGTGAGCCAGGTACAGATGATGGTGTTAACTGAAACAACTAAATATGAGCCACCACCATATGAAGGACTATATATGTCCAGGAAGAAAATATGTCCTTGAGGGGGGAACAATATGGCTAAAGTGACTCCGTTTTCTTTTTTAGATTCCTTTTTTCTTCACTTAACCCCTAGATGAACTCACTCCCTGACCCTGTTAGACATTAAGGCACTAAACCATAGATAAACTCACTCCTCAGACCCCTTTCCAGTTAACCATCAAACCCATAAAAGGAGTAACAGTTACAGCAAACAGACCAGATGTTTGGAGAGAGTCTTGTGATAAATCTAGTGATGTTCCTGTAAAGTTCCAGAAAGACAATGTGGTGTAATGTGGTTACTAAAGTTATGGCGGGAGGAGACTTGTGGAAAACTTGTGAGGAACTTGTGGGAAATTTGTAATGTATAAAAACCCCTGAGAACAAAGACTGGGTGATTGATGCCTTAGCTGAAAGCTGGGATATCATCTGCCAGCCAATAAATAAAAGCTCCTTGTGTCTGCACTCAGCCTCTGTGAGTGATTCTTGCAATTTGGCCGTAACAGTGGGGAGGGACATTAGATGGTGGATGATTGCTAAGATGAAAACTCAATCAAGAAAATATACAAGATGTTCAGAGGTGCACATTTTTAGGTCAGGAAGTCTTAGAAAGTAACATTTGAGCAAAGGCCTAAAAAGGGTGAAGGAATGAACTATGAGAGATGGCTGAGCAAAAATGTTCAAGCGGGTTCCATTCCTCTTGTGACATTACCTTACCTTTGATGTAATTTAGTGAGTCTGATTTAGTAAAATCCTTCTCAGTACGACATACTAACACATTTGAAAATCAAACAATACAAAATAACATTTTGAAAACTTGGTAACATTTCTGAAGATGATCAAAAGATCTCAGGCATTGATCAGATTCTAAAAGATCTCAGGTACTGATACGGGGATATAAATCAACTGGAGGATAATCTAAAAATTTATTTTCTCAAAATTCTACAAGTTCGTTAAAGTCTCTCAATAAAACAAATAATTTCCAACTTTGGGCCAAATATCCAGGTAACCAAGTCTTCCAATAGCTGCTTAAGCATAGATGTATTTATAAACATTTCTGTGTCACAGGCAACTTTTTAAGATACTTCTTGGGTCTAAAAAAAGATCTTCACTAGAATAAAGTATCTCACACACCAAACTATTCTGAATTGAGTGTTCCAGTAGTGAATAATAAATATGCAGGCAGTGCGAAGAACTCTTGCTTAAAAGCTGTTCAGATTGCAAGTAGTTTACCTCTTATCATTTACTTCTTTTGCTTTACAAGAAGGTTGCCCATCATTCTCTTGAGTTGGAGACATAGGTCCTTAGTTCAGACAATGCATAGGCAAAACTCAGCCCAAAATTCTGGAAAGGACATGCTGAGCTAATGACAATTTACAGAGGAAGCAGTTTCCTAATCTCACCTAGATTTTGGAGCCTTCTCACTGTTTAAGAGATTCCTTACTCACTAGGGTGTTAAGCAGGATTTCTGGCTTCTTCAAAATGTAAGAGACTCTTCAGCTTTTCTGAGTCCCACAGATGATGATGTATTTTAAGCACAAAAGGGGAGGTCTTACTGTCTCACCCACATATGGAAGTGTCCTTCCAGTGCTCTTCTGACCTCTGGAGGAGAAATCAGTGTTGGCCCAGTGAGAAGCCACGATGCTCTAGGATTTTCACACGTACTCAGTACAGCCCCCCACCAATTTTACTGTCCTTGTTTTCATTTATGGTCTCTGGCATGCGTAATATGATTTAATTACCATGGGCTAATGACAGAGGTGTATACAGTGGTTGGTTTGCAAGAGCTCGATGTTAAACACAGACAATATTAAAAATCAAATTACACAAACTCACAATTAAATGAGCTGTAATAAAATAAAAAATAATAAACACTCAAAACTTACCACTTCCTAATTGCTTTACTATTATCTAGTCTCTCAAGATTATTTACATTTGCTATATCTGTATGGTGGAAAATACCAGGCAGTGGTGTGCTGCTGTTCTTTTTCCCTTTTTGCATTGGAAGACATCCTGTTGATAACTTGAAATCAGCAAACACCACAAACCAGGATTTTATTTATTGTTTTCTTGATTGTCTAGACCTAAGTGTTAATAACGGAGATTAAATTTCAAAGTGTTTTTCTTCAAAAATTCACATTTTTAAATTTTTTAGAAAATTAGAAGAAAATCTTCCTGTATTCAAAAACTAGTAACTGATTCAGCAATGAAAACTTGAAACTCCAACATAGATCATTATATTACTTTCATGTTACACCAGTGTAAATGGAAATTTCACTCAAAATTCACAGCAGAAGTACACTTATTTATCACTTGTAACCACAGTTGACTCTACACAAGACACCAGAACTGCCCAGAATGAACAAAAGCATTCTAAGAACCAGTTAGATATTTCAAATTTACAATAAATAATATGTGTGCTATGTATCCTTTATATCACTATATACTTTAAAATAACAAAGTTTTTCTGTGTTTCATCAAGCTGGTAATTAAATATTTACTGGTACATCACTGAGTATATATACATGAAAAAGAACAGACTGGTGCAAACCAAAGGCCAAGGTATACCACATGAATGTAAATTTTACTGTAGCAATCCAAGAGGAAAAAACTAGTGAAAAATTGGGTCATCATCTGATTTTAATAGAAATGCTAAAACCAAACATTTTGAACTGTAACAGTGGCCTCATATTTGTGCTAAAAGCAGAAATTTAATTTTAGTAAAACAGTATCATACAAGACATCAAATTAGTGTTAGTAAATGAAATTAATATTATTAAATATCTTAGTTTATTGGATTTTTATGGATTTAATATTGAAATTTGCTATGATTTTTATAGTTCTTTAAAAATGATAAGCACTGGTATATTCATTCCCTAATGAATGCTGGTTGTAGTTAATATATTCCAGGTACTAATTTAGGAGCTAGAACATATCAGTGAGCAAAATAGAAGTTTATTTTTGTTTTGTCCATGTATGGGTACTACTCTAATAAAAACCATAGTTCAATACTGGATATTTTTATTTCACAGGCTTTTAAAAACACCTATACATTACTTAAATTTGAAAAAATATCATCTTAAATCCCTTTTGAGAATAGGACAAATGGTCCATAGCCTGTTAACTACTGAAAGGGCTGAACAAAGACAAATCATGAAGCTCAGTCAACAGTGATGGGTAAAAGAGGGTGATGAGTGGCTTTTGTTAGTATTTTCCTTTAATCTGTGTATGTTTGTTTGCAGATCATAATCTTGGTCCATGTATACAGCTGTAACAAAAATGTCATACGCTGGGTAATTTATAAAGAACAGAAATTAGTTCCCACAGTATTGTAGGTCAGAAATTTCAAGATCAAGTTGCTGGCATCTGTAGAAGGCTGCTCTCCACTTCCAAGATGGCACCATGTACACTGCACTCCCTGGAGGGGAGGGACACTATGTCCTTACATGACAGAGGATAGAAGGGCAACAAGCACCAAACGCCCTTTGTCAAGCCCTTTTATAATGATTCATTCATGAGAATGGAGACCTCATGACCTGAGCCCCTCCCGAAGAGTCCCACCTCCCAACACTTCCACCGGGGATTAAGTTTCCAATATATGATATGATCTTTGGAACACATTCAGACCATACCAATCATCAAAAATAAATCATACTTGATATTTATAGTTTCTGAAATAGTGTTATTGGTAACCAAGCTGTTACACTTGAAGGACTTTTCCACTTTTAGAGATAAGGTTTTAACAAAGTACAAGTAAAACTCCTCTGCAGGTTTATTTTCCAGGTTTCAGTTACCAGCAACTAAATCATGGTGCAAAACATGGTATAAAATAAGGAAGGATGGATTAACTCTGCCACTGTGGTAACACTGGAGGGTGGGGTTTGGTACTATGCATGATTTCAGACATCCACTGGGGGGTCTTAGAACATATGTCCTACACATAAAATGAGACATTGGAAAGTTAAAGTCCCTAGGGGTATTAGAGTTCAACAGAGAACGGAACCAGTATGATATATATGTGAAGACAGCCTCTCCCCCCCTTTCTCTGTCTCTCTCTCTCTGTTTCTCTCTCTTTCTCTCAGTGCTGGCAAGTCCAAAATCTACGGGTATGCCAGCAAGTTGGAGACCAAGGAAAGAGTTGGCCTTTTTTATGAAGACCTTAAATTGATTGGCTGAGGTTCACTTTCATTATGGGAGGACAATCTGATTTACTCAAAGTCCATCAGTTTAAATATTAGTTTCATTCAAAAAACATTTTCATGCAAATATCCACAATAATGTTTGATCAAATATCTGGATACCCTGACTCAGCCAGGTTGACATAAAAGTAACCATCACAAGAAATTCAGCATTTGTTGCTGAATTGATAATTTGCAAAATGCATATGAAAATGTTCCAAATGTTATACTTACCCCTTTCTGAGATAAGAAGTGACTTCTGACAAATGACTATAAATTAAACTCTGTCATATAACCATGAACTTGATCTCCCTGTACTTAAACTTATTTTAGAATTTCTTATTGTGTGTTAAATTAATGTGAGCTGCAATAAAAATGAGAAGCAAATAAAGCTGAAGTTAGTTGAGAATTATTTAAACTCAAAAGGAAAAAATGAAAGTATTAGATTTGGGAAAGAATAAAAAGAAATAAGTTAGTTGTTGGACTATTCATGTTGCCATTTTAAGCTCTTTCACTAGAAATAAGAGCAGAGTAGTAATTTAAACACACACAGATATCAGACAGGGGAGAGCTAACGAGTAAGAGAACCAAAGACTCTGCCAGATGCCAAAGGAAGGAATTTCTAGGGAGGATCAGAAAACTGCAGGACAGAAGTGAAGCCTAACTGGGAATGATAAAAAGACTATTAAGTCTCTTGAAAAAAAAGCACATAGAGAAGCATCCCGTAGATTGCCTTTAGAGCACTTCTCCTCTGAAGCAATAAATGTGCTGAAGATTAGGGCTGAGAAGACAGTAAAGACAGAGTTAGAGTGCAGCCAAGGAGTATAAACCACTGACAATGCATTTCCAGACCTCTGCTCCTTAAGATCTCGTGCCACAACTACAACCACACACTATTACCACAGAAACTCGACTTGGCAACCCCCATATCACCCTGCATCTTCACTGCAAAATATCTAGCTAAGAAGAAAGATCTTGGAGTTTAAATAGCCCAGTCATGACCAAAATCAAACATTCAATTTTTCCTTTTTTAAGAGGAATTTATTTAATTTTCCTTTACAATAAGACAGTTATAATCAGTGTGGTTAGCAGCACTCAGTGCTTCACACCAGACTCCACTCCCTTCCTTGGGCTTTGGTACTTTTACCTCCAAAGTCCTACAGAAGGTATGATCAAAATACATGGTGAAAGTATAAATTTTTAAAATGTATTACACTAAAGGGCACATTGCCATTAATCCCCCTTAAAATATTTCCCCTTGCTTCAAACACATTTATCCCATCGTTCGTGTAACTTTCTGTGGCAGGTATGGAAGTCCTCTGTCAGAAATATCTTAGTTCATGACATTCTTAGGCAAAAGAATTGCCTCAGAATTATTGTGGCTGCCTTGAGGTTCTGAATCAATTCCAAATTTTTACCTTCCGTGGCCATTTTGACTTTGGGGAAGAGTGTCAGTTGTTCAGGACCAGATCCCTTGGATAAGGTAGATGAGGACATGACGTTTTTTTATTTGACAGAAAGTGCCAAAAATATTTAATCAATGAGAGGTGATCAAAAATACAGCAAATGTCTGTTTTAAAAATTTATTATAGTAAAAGACACATTGCCATTACTCCTTTTCAAAAGGCTCCTCCTTGCTTTGAACGCACTTATCCCATCATTCTTGGCAATGTGCCTTTTAACAAAATAAGATTTTTTTAGTTTAAACATTCACCATACCTTTCAATCACCCATTGTACATGGGACCATCTTCCACTGGTGCCCCAGAGTCTTGGAAAAGTTTGGGCTGCAGAAACAAAGATCCATAAACATTATGCATTTACATCCACTTCCACTAGCATGTGACCAGCAGGGTTGGATGGAAGCCCAGCTCCTCACCTCAGATCAAGACAACTCTGGAGAGCCTTCTATTCAACAAGTTCCCTGCAAGAATCAGCTATGCCTTCTGTTTTAGTTACTTTTCTCTTGTTGAGACAAAATACCTGACATCCAAAGTTCAAGGGGGAAATGTTTATTTAGCTCACAGTTTGTAGAGGTTTCAGTCCATAATCGGCTGGCTCCAAGGCAGGTGGCACATGGCAGAGGGCAACAGTTCATGGTGGTGGAAGGCAGCAAAAGCCGCAACAACAAAAAGGGGAGAAGCAAGCCTCTTTCCCTCCCTTATATTATATGCAGGCTACCGCTAAGGCAGGTGTAGCACTCACACCCTTAATCCTAGCATTGCACTATGAATCAGTCACAAACTCTAGATTCAGCTGCCTCCAAAAAGCCCACCCCTATGACCACATGAGGCTTTGAAGGGACATCCAGACACAAACCATAACACCCTCCTGGGGACTTTACCTGAGACTAATTAGCCTTTTCCTTGGCTTCTGCCCTTCTCTGTCCTGCTTTTCCCTGCACTTATCAGTTTCTCTCGGGAACACTTCCCAGTAAATCACCTACACAGATAATCCTTGTCTCAGACAACCAATGAAAGACTCTGTAGTTTATATCCCTTAGGACTTTAAGGTTCAGCCCAACGATACATGCAAAACATACACACATAAAAATAAAACAAATCCAAGATTTTGTTATAGCCAAAGTCATAAAGAGTGAGTTAGGGTGGGGGCATCTCAGTTCCCCTATTATGTCATAAATGGTATCACTAGTGACCTGAGGGTTTTAGGATGGAAAGTAACAGGAGAACATAAGGAGATCATAAAATTTGAAGCCAAACAAACATGGATATAATATTGGCACAGCAAATTACTAGTCACATACCCTGCCTGTTACAGCTCATATCTAGATGTCCCCCCAAAGCTTCATGTGCTCATAGATGAAGTTTTGGGGAGTGACTGGATCCTGGATGTGCGATACTGCATTAGTGCACTGATTGGCTTAACATAGTTCTGGGCATGAATGATGGACTTACCAAAGAGAGAAGACCCACCCTGGTATGAGCAGCACCGACAGTTAGGCTTGCAGCCTGGATCGAACAAAAAGAAAAGAAAGAAGTCTCACTTCTTCCTGCTGCCTTGCCATGGACTGTTTCTCCTCTATCATGTCACCCTGCCTTGGAGCCAGCTGACTATGGACTGAAACTTCTATAAACCATGAGCTAAAATAAACCTCTCCTCCTTTAAATTGTGGGTGTCGGGTATTTTGTCCCACCACTGAGAAAAGTAAGACACCACCCTTAGATTCTGAATCTATAAAATAGCAATAGTGACCTTAAAGGGTTTTTTTTTTTAAGTAAACAAGTAAATTTTGAAGTACCCAATATATAGTAAATACAAATTATTTTGTTGTGCTTCCTAAAGGAAATAATTTTGTCCCTAGGAAAACAGGTAATTGAAGGATGTTTCCCTACACTGAAAACCTTGAGTTAGAGCCCTAATTAATTCTGTCATTAGCTGCAAGCTTACATTTGGAAGAAAGTTACATGGCAATAATTTTTTTGCTTTTCTAGTTACTCTGAGGTTCTCTTGAACTAAGTTTATTTCAGCCATTCATTAATACATGTTTATTGAGGGATACTGAGATATAAAGAGACAAAAGAGATGGATTCAATGCCAATGAACAAGTAAACAAATCAGTAATTAAAATAATTAGAGATGGTAATAAATGGGAGAGGGGGAATAAACAGGGAGGTGGGACAAAGTAACTGCCTAAGGGAGGGGGCAGCATTACACAATCAACAAATGCATCTCTGAGGGTGCATATTTGAGCAGAGTCCTGGGGAAGATGGAAGTCAGTCTTTTGAAGGTCCCGGCAAGGAGCCTCCAGGCAGAGGGATCAGTAAATTCTAAGATAGCGTCAGCAGAACTGAAGTGATCTGAATTCAGAAGATCCTGACAGCAGATTAAAAAACAAATGGTCAGGAATAAGGTCATGCGGTTCCTCATGTGGCGTTGAGTGGTCTGACTCAGTGGAGTACAGACTAAGGGAGCTGCTTTGTTTCTCTTCATCTTTGCTCTTAAGTGGATTGTGTAGGATCCACTTTGTCTTCCCCTTCATGACATTTCAGGTGTAACTTACAGCTTTACAGTCAACTTCAAATATAACATAACCCAGGCCAGTAAACGTGAATACAGCCTAAGACTCAATCCTTAAATGTAGTTTAGTGCTCTGTTCCTCCCTTAAGACTAACCAGAACTGCAGAGTAACAGCGTCGGCTTCTCTACTTCTCCACCTCCTTCTCCTTCTTCTGAGTCTTGCCTTCCCCTCCATGGTTTGGTGCCTCAGAGAAGAAAAGAGGAAAGGGGAGGCACGTCTGTGACTTCACTGCAGTTGCTGCTGGTTCTCCTTGACCGGAGGCTCTCTTGTCACAGGCATTCAAGGGCTGGCTGTCTTGTGTGAGGAGTATATGTGCATTCTTCAGGAAGTCTGAAAGAAGACACTCAATTCCTTGATGTAAACAACCTATTCAGTGTGATCTCCTCCGATCCAGCCTGGCTTCTTGTCCCTCAGTGATACATTCCAGAACTTCTTTCTTCTAGCACCGTGGCTTGTGCCCAGTTCCCTTTCACAGCACACACTTCATCTGTTCATGGAAAGATCATCAGCCTTTCCCTACTAACCAGTAGAGGCCTGACTTTCCTAGTGCTCAGCCCTCCTCCCCTACTCTTACACTTCCCACATTCTGTTTTCGAACAGGCACATGGAGGGATTAATAAACCCACTGCATAAGCAAACATCCGATCTATAATTCAGCCGTCACTCATGCCCTCTCCAGACACTCCCAATCTCTGTATTACTTCTTAGAGCGCCTTGGCTTCACTTAGCTCAAAAAATGAGAAGAAAAGGAATTTTTACTAGAGTTTGGATACATCTATCCTTTCTTCTAATTAATTTGTTAATTACTCAGGGCTGAGCGCTAATGAACAGTTGTGATCTCTAATATACTCTCTAGCAAGGGATGGTCATGAGGTCTCCAAGACCTCAACTTCCTAAAATGTGTGTTTTCTCTCTGTTAGAAATAAACCTTTTAATAAATGCAAATACCTAGGAGGAGGTGTTACAGGTTCTTTTGTTTTTCTAATTGAGTTTCTTGTTTTGTTTGCAACGGAGGAGGAAAATTAGGTAGTGGATGTTATAGTTTCATATTGTGTGAGTTAAGAAAACAGTACAGTTGAACAAGCCTTCCCTCATTAACCAAGTCAATATGTGCAAGGGTACCATAAGGAAAATGAAAGAAAATGGAAAATACATTATCAAATTTTTGTCCTAAGGGAGAGAGACAGACAGACAGACATCAGGAGTTAAAGAACCACATGAATCCTTTATCTTTGATAGTTTGTGATAAAAGATGATTTTAAAAAACCATGAATCCATAAATTGGCACATCATTCTATGGCTAATGTGCCACGTATTAATACTCAGTACATAGAGCAAACCAGCTCTGAAGAATTTAAAGCTTCAATGAGTTTGAAAGAAAGTAAGATTCTGAAATGGTTTTTATGGCATTACTAGCCATAGGATATTAGTGCTCTAAGTACCCATTCCAAATGTCTTTTTAGGCACATCTAAGTAGCTCAAAATTAGACAACTAATCTGGGCACCGTTCACTTTTTCCTACACCTGCAGAGTAGCACATCATGTGCATGAGCAAGATATCCCTTGTTCTCAAGGGCTCACGCCACACATGTGGTCTTTGATTCCATTAAAAGTGAATTAAATGTACACAAAAAAGGAAGGGAATCTAGAGATGGATGGAGGGGGGAAGGAAGGAAGGAAAAGGGATGAAAAACAGAATTAAGATGTGTTATGTGCATGTATGAGCTTTCCACGAGGAATGTAAGTATTGCATACTGCACACATGAACTATTTAACCAAAATAAAATAAAAAAATAAAGGAATCACACCAAAGATCAAAAGGTGAATGACAAAGCCCTTTGAAACACTGAGTTGCTGTCACACAGGCTGAAATTACTTTACGTCATGTAGCTCTATAAAATAGTTCTTCTCAATGGGTAAGAAAAACAGTTAAAACTTTTTAAAATACAACTCATGTTACATTTTATAGGAAATTTTCTATGAAAAATAAACCTCTAAAACCAAAAAAGAAAAAAATAAAAGGAGAAGAGACAGAGAGAGGACTATACAAACCTGGTGTTCCTTGACTTGTTTCTCATTCCAAAAATCAAAAAACAAACATATGAGTTGTAATCCTAATATATGGTAAATTTTTAAGTTTTTAAAAATTTATTACAGCAAAGGACATATTGACATTAATCCCCCTCAAAATACTCCTGCTCCTTTCAAATACACTTATCCCATGGTTCTTGCCACTTTCTGAAACATCTGGAAGTCATCTTATGCGAATGTCTTTAGGAGGTGTAATCAAGAATATGGTGAGCGCTGCTGTCTACTTCCATCGAATGGAAAGGCAGACATGGAAAGACATTATGGCGTGTCCTAAGCCATCTTATTCACTGGATCTGGCACTGTATGATGTCTAGCTCTTCCCCAAAGTATAAATGACTTTGAAAGGTAAATGTTTTGAATCAGTTCAGGAAATTGAGGCAGCCACAGCAGAGCAACTAAAGACAAGCCTGAAAAAGGACTTCCAGAACTGTTTCAGAAAATGGCAAAAACAATGGGATAAGAGTAATCAAAGCAGAGGAGTACTTTAAGGGAGATTAATGGCAATGTGTTACTTACTGTAATAATTTTTAAAATTTAAACAGCCACCATATTTTTCACTCATACTATATTTAATATATGACAAAAAGCACACATGTATATGTTTCTGTGTATATATAGAGAGAAAGAGACAGATGTGGAGAGAGAGATAGAATAAGAATAGAAGGCAAAGATAAAACTAAAAACAGGCAAATTGTTTTGAAGTTTCTTCAGAAGTTAAACACAGGAAAGGTAAAAGTTCTATAAATATATAGATTTCTATTATTGTAGTAATATCAGAAACATTATAGAACCAGGAACCACTGTTTTGATATTAACCCCAGCTAGGAACAAACAACCAGTTTTCCTGGGTTATGTGAAGAAAATGGCATAAATTTCATATTTAGTTGCTTAAAATAGCTAATCTTGCTTTTTCACTCTTTTTATATTATTCCCTGGCCTGAAATATTTTTCTTCCCTTTTGACTGAACTCTGGCCCATCTTTTAGATGGCAGTTTTAAAACTTCAGTGTTTCTATAGCACTTTTGTTGAATGCCCGTGAATCGGTTATGCATCTATTGTTATTCAGCTCCATATTCACTCTTCTACAGTAGTAGACCCCATTCAAGGGACATGGGTTCCAAGACCCTCAATGGATGCCTGAAACCACACATATTACCAAAAAAATCATACACACACATACACACACACGAGTGGTGCCTTGGTTCATGAACAACTTATGGACATGAACAGTAATTCTCTCAGTCTAAAAAGCACTTTAACTGTTTGAAGTGTGGTACATATATTATCTCATTTGAGACTTATATCACTATAATGAATAGAACAAGCATTATGTTTCAACATGAAAAGTAAAAGAGTTAAATCTTAAAGAGATTGAGTGATTGACTGTAGTTCATTCTCTTGACAAATTCTCATGCATCTCTGATTTCTCAACTCCCCCATTTGTTTCTCAGTTCACTGAAGTGAGGCATCCTCTACACACACACATACACACACACACACACACACACACACAGATGCATACACACACCAAACACACCTAATGCCAAATGTGGACTTTATACAAAATGAAAAAAATGGCAATATATTCCTGGGGGTTAAGATTTATGTAGATTTTGAGGTACATAAACTTGGGTTCACATTCTAATTTTTCCAATTACTAGCTTTGTAATCAGGAAAACCTTTCACATTTCAAAGACTTGATTTCTGCATTAGGAAATGAGTTTTTTAAAATAACTGTATCTATGGTACAAGGTTATTATAAGAAATTAAAGTATATTAACAAAGTAGGTCACAATAAGTTTGCAATAATATTAGCAAAAAGTAGTAAGAGTTGTAGTAATAGTATCATTATTCTTCTTGTAATTGATTTGAACAAATGTCCTCCATATACCAGGTAGTAAGCTAGGTGGTGGGGAGATAACACAAAATCAAATATAAGTTTATATTTCATATTTTCCTTACTCTTATGTTAGGTCAGCTCTCTCTGGTACCTGCTCCCATCAAGCAGAGCCTTTTGTTTATTTTGTTTACTGCTACATCTCCAGCTCTTATTACACTTATAAGGTGACCAGCAAATACTGGTTCCATGAATTAACAGCATCCATTACTTTTTTTTTTTTTTTTTTGTGGGTACCGGGGGGTCGACCTCAGGACCTCGCGCGCCAACAGGCACCCGTGCCGCTGAGTGATATCACCGGCCCCTTTTCCGTATGTGGGATCCGGGAGTCGAACTCGGGCCCTCGCGCTTGCAAGGCAGGCGCTTACGCTGCTGAGCCATCTCACCGGCCCAGCATCCATTACTTTTAACTGCATATGGGACAATTTCAATTAGGTTTTGTCACACATATTTACTTTGTTTCTGCCTTTTCTAATAAACCAGGAACTGCAGGGGATACCACACTTGTCTTTTTCAGCCCCGTGTCCATAGGCTAAGCCTATGAGGTAGCACCATGACTGGCCTATGACAAGTACCATTTAAATACTTGCTGCATGACTGAATGAGTGAACAAAAAAATTAATGAATATAGAAACGTAAGTGCTATAAAACACATAGTTAATGAAGCTTTTCAGAGAAAATATCTTGGAGAACAAGAGGCACAGTGCTTCAATCTAGAGAATCTCCCTTGAGAAGGAATGAAGAGCAGAGATAAACTCACCTCCTTCCACACAATCCATGCTTCAGCAGCACCAGATTTCATTCTCATCCGCTAAATACATCATGCTCCTTAACAACTCTGCATTCTTGAGGGAGTTCAGAATGCTCTTCTACATCTTCATCTGTCAAAAATTCAACTCCTCGGTTGGGTCTGTGGGCAAATGGTACTTCTACTGTGCCAGATATTGTGTAATATTTCCTAATTCTCTTATAATTCAGCTCAAATGAATGTCATTTTCATCTGTGTTCTATAATATCCTATATCCCCTGACTGCAGGGCATAACTGACTCATGATAAACCGCAAATGTCTATCCCTCACTTAGATTATGGGATCCTTAGAGGCAGAACTCATTTAGCTTTATGTTTCCCCAAATATTAATACAAGATATATTTAATACTTTTTATCAAATTGAATTGAAATAATATCCAAGTACTGTCACCGTAGGAGCTATGAATTCAAATATATTTCATTTGGTCTTTATACCAAGCTCACTTTCAAAGCTCTGTCTTTCTGGGTTGTTTTTTCCCAACAGCAACACAGAATTCCTAACACACCTTTATTGACACCGCAAAGATCAATAAGGTAATATTGCTGAGCAGTTTTAAGGTTAGAGAACAAAAGATACTCCTTTTTGTTTGCAGGAATTGCATCATCTTCCTCTTTCTGCTCCTTTCATCCTTGTCCTCTCCCTCTCCCTCACCTACTCTCAATCTCTTGCCCCCGAACAGTTGCCTTTTATTTTTCAATGCTGGTTGTTGAACCAAGAACTTTGTGCATGCTAAGCACGTGCTCCATCACTGACCTATATCCCTAACTTTGTGGAAGAGAAAAAGGGGACCCTGGAAGCCGCAATGTGTAGAAAAAATTTATGGGAGGGCTAGGGAGCTGATGAAAGCATCAGCTTTCCTCAGTAGCTTTCCTGGGCTCACTCACAAGCTCTGTACGCTTAGAACAGACTGTAGTACAATGAATAACACTGCCTTGGTCCCAGGGCAATGCAGATATATGACGGGTAGACTAGCATAGCTTTGGAAAGGCTCTGAAAATTAAACCAACATCAGAACCAAAGTCAATATGAGGTGGATCGGAGCATGCAATCTGAACCTAACCTGGTTGATTGCCTATTTAAAAATAAAATCTCCAGGGGATCTTAGCATAATATAGAGTCTCATAATGAAATATTCAAAAATTTCAGTATGTGATCCAAAATTACTCAACATACAAAAATTATAACAATTGTCCAGGGAAAACACATTCAATAAAAGCCAACTCAGATTCCCTAAATGTTGGAATTACAAAGCAAAGACTTTCGAGCAACTGTTATACCCATGTACCATGAAATAAAGGTGAAACATCATATTTCCCTTGTAGCATATAAGAAGCTAGAATCACCACTTCATCCTAACAACATGTAAAGATCTGAACAAACTGAAAAAGCAACTCTTTTTTGAGCCATCAGAGAGGTGGGGTAACAAGGCAAACAACTAGCCCAAGATTAACATGCAAAAGCCAAATTTGCAGGTTTGTGGAACAGAAACCCAAGAGCACAAACCTCCACAGGAGCTACGTCATCATGTCTAGCTGGAGAAAAAATTATAAAACCTATTAAAAGGCAAAAAACAGTCTGAAGAGACAAGGCAAACATTACAGCCAACTCAGGGACACAAGGGATGATGAAATCATCACACTGGGAATTTAAGACAATTATAATCAAAATGTTCAGGGCTGTACTGTGTAAAATGGATGGAATTGAAGAACAAATAGGCAATGCAAGTAGAGAGACAAAAGTTCTAAGAAAGAACCAAAAAGGAATGCTAGCGATCAAAAGCACAGTAACAGACACGAGAGCTATCTCTGACGGGCTTACTGGTAGACCAGACACAGCTGACGAAAGGATCTCTGAGCTTGAGGACGCCTCAGTAGAAACCACTGCAACTGAAAACAGAGAAAAGACTGAAAAAGATAGAATCAAATATTCAAGAACTGTGAGACAGCGTCAAAAGATCTAACACACATAACAGGAATTCCAGAAGGAAAAGAAAAAGAGAAAGTAACAAAGGAAATATTTGAAAAAATAATGACAGAGAATTTTCCCCAAATTATTGTCAAAAAAAAATCACGGTTCCAGGAATCCCAGAGAACAATGACAAAATACAGGGCCCCCCCCAAAACCTCCATATCGGTATATTGTTTTTGGACTATAGGTAATCAGAGATAAAGAAAAAATCCTGAAAGCAGAGACAGAGAACCTAACCTACAGAGCAAAAAGAGTTATATCTGACTTCTTAGAAATCACACAAACAAGAGGAGAACAGAGTGAAATATTTGAAGCGTTAAGAGAATGTAGAACAGTACTCACTAGAGGTTGGAAGGGATGGAGGGACAGGCAGATAAAGTGAGGCTGGATTGAGCAGTGTGAGTTTTCTGCATGTGTTGAAATATCACACTGAACCTCATCAATATGTACAGTTAATACATGTCAGGGTCGGGGATATAGCTCAGTGGCACAAGCGCCTGCCTGGCAAGTGCAAGGTCCTGAGTTCGATTTCCAGTATCAAAAAAAAAAAATTCAATCAAAAATAAAACACTAAAAATAATAAAATACATAATGGCTGTCAAGGGTCTTATGAAGATAATAATATTAAAAATAATAATAAAGTGTAAAGAGGAAAAATCCCTATCAACCAAAAATTCTGCACTCAATAAAATTATCCTTCAAAAGTAAAGAAGCAATAAAGAATTTCTTAGACAAACAAAAATGGAAGGAATTTTTGTCAGATCTGCTTTCCAAGAAATGTTTAAGAAAGTCTTTAAAGAGAAGGAAAATGGTAAGTATCAGAAGCTCGGATCTATATAAAGAAGACCATAAAAAAGAAATGTCAAGGTAAAATTAAAAGTTTTATTTCTCTTGTTCTTGATATTGATTGATCTCATAAATAACAATTTCCCAGAATAATAATAGTAACAGTGAATTCAGTTCTGTGTGGTTATACATTTCTGTATAAATTAAATGAATGTCAGCAATAATATAAGGGCTTGGGAGAGGAGAATTAGAATTATTTTGTTACATAAGTACCATTACCTCTGAGACCATAGAGTATTATTGAAATTAGACTTGGTTTAATTGTTCGTCTTTTTTGTAATCTCTATAGTAATCACTTTTTAAAATATAAAAAAGGAAGTTTAACATCTATGCCAGTAAAGGAGAGAAAATGGAATCATCTGCAATGCTCATTTAAAACCGTAGAAGTCAGGAAAAGAATGCAATACTTAGGAACTGAAAAAAAGAACTTCTTAGCAAAGAAATAAAAACTGTTTTAAAAGAAAATGTTGGAAATTTTATAACTGAAAAATACAAGTAAAAATGAAAAATTCACCAGGGATATCGCTCAGCGGCACAGCACCTACCTGGCAAGCGTGAGGTCCTGAGTTTGATTTCCGGTGCCAAAAAAAAAAAAAGAAAAATTCAATGAATGATTCAATATCAAAATGAAGATGATGAAAAAAGTAAAAAGATGAGAAAAGATCTATCATGCAAACATCAAAAAAAGAAAATGATGATACTAGCTTCAGACGAGTAGACTTAAGAGTAGAGGAAATAGCCAGAGAAAAGGAAGTTTGATTAGGAAACTTATATGTGAAGATAGGAGAGTTGTAACAGCATAAATAATTTTGAAAAAGAACAAAATTTAAAGATTCAGACTAGTAATCCACACAGTAAAGTGTTGGTGAAAGAAAGCACATAGATCAATGGAACAGAATACAGAATTAAGAAATATATGTACAGAAATGTGGACACAATGAGCTTTTGTCAAAGGTGCAAAAGAGTTCAATAAAAAAGGTACAGTCCTTTCAACAAATAGTGCTGGAACAACTGAACATCCATTCACAAAAAAAATTAAACTTCACCCCATATTTCACATCTTCTATAGCAATCCCAAATAAATCATACATCAAATATAAAACAAAAACTATAAACATTTAGAAAAATAGGAGAAATTTTTCTTGAGCCTTGCATTTGACACTGGTCATTTACACCATCTGTTAGGCTACAAGTCTCAACTAATTAAAAAAATGATATGAGAGTGTATACCTTCTTTGACCACAATGAAATAAAGCTAAAGTCAGCAAGAGATACTTTAGAAATTGTACAAATATATGCACATTAAAAAATGCTCTTGAACAACCAATGAATCAATGAGTAATTCAAAGGGGAAATTTAAAATGTCTTAAAATAAATGAAAATGAAAACCTTAAATACCAAAAACCTGAACTGCAACAGAAGCTAAGGGGAAACTTCATAGAAATAAGTACTTACATAAAATTAAAAAATAGAAAAACTCCAAGTAAGTAAACTGGAGTTGCAACTGAAGGTTGCAACTAAAGCAAGAATGAACCAAGCTCAAAGTTAGTAGAAAGAAAGAAAGAAAAAAGATCAAAGCAGATGAAAATAAAGACTAAAATTATTTTTTAAAAGATCAATTAAATGAAGAGTAAGTTTTTTGAAAACAGTGAACAAAGTGGACAAAATTTAGCCTGACTAATCAAGAAAAAAAAGAAAGCTCCTAAAAGCTAACTCTGATGTGAAAAAGGAGACATTATAAATGATATTATATAAATACAAAGAATCTTCAGGGACTATTATGATCAACTGTACACCAACAAACTGGAAGACTTAGAAAAAGGAACAAATTTCTAGACACATGTAACTTATCAAAATTAGATCATGAGGACATAAAAACACTAAACAGAGCAACAACTAATATGATTAAATCCATAATAATAAAAATATTCTAAGAAAGAAAAGCCCAGGACCAGTTGATTTCACTGCTGAATTTTACCAAACATGTACAGTGTCAGTTCTTCTCAAACAATTCCCAAGTATAGATGCGGAGGAAACCCTTCTAAACTCATTCTAAGAGCAAGTTTTACATTGAGACCAAAACCAGATGAAAACAAAACAAAAAGGAAAATTATAAACTGTGATTATTTTCAACCTGACTGAATTAAGAGATGCCTAGCAGATTAGTAAAGCCCATTTCTGGATGTGTCTCAGGGGGGTGTTTCCAAAGATGACTGGTTTGTAGGAGGAGGTGAGAAAGACCCGCCCTGACTGTGGATGACGCCATCCAATAGCCTTGCAACCTTGATGACAGGAAAAGGGGAGAAGTGCGAAATTGGGCTGTGCTCACAAGCTCAGTGCTTCTTGAGTGGATGCATCTCTTTGCTGCTGCCATCGCCTAAGGACATCAGACTGCAGCTTCTTGGAACAGGAACTCACAACAGCAGCTCCTCAGAGAGCTTCTAGACTCTGAATTCTTAATCCCTCTTATTCTGAGGCCTCCATCTTGTTTGAGCAGCTACTGGATCCTCTGGCCATTGCAGACGGCTACTGTGGACTATCTACCTCTGATCCTATATGTCTAACAAATCTCATGCAAAATAATATGTATATATTCTTCTCTTAGTCGCTTTTATTGTCACTGGGACACAAACTTGACACCCACAAGTTAAAGGAAGACAGGTTTATCTTGGCGCAAGTCGTAGAGGTTTCAGTCCATAGTCAGCTGGCTCCAAGGCAGGACAGCATGGTAAAGGGGCATGGCAGAGAACGGCTCATGGAATAGCAGACGGGAAGCAGAGTCAACGAAGAAGCTAGGAAGGGAGATATAACCTTCTGTGTCACTCGCACAGTGGTTTACTCCTTCTGACCAGGCCCAAATTCCTAAGAGCAAGTCAGAGATAAACCCCCATAATCCAGTCACCTTCCAAATGTCCCACCTATAATTGCATGAGTCTTTAGGGCAACATCTATTATAAACCATAACAATTCTTTTCCTCTAGATATCCCTAACCAATACATAAACACATATCCCTGATAAACATAGTTGTGAAATTTTTCAACAAAATAGTATAAAATTAAATCCAGTAACACATTTTAAAAGGTTATTATTACAATCAGTGGGATTGCAAATTATACAAGTATATGGATATTTTTTAAAATGCTCTTGAACAACATGAATCAACAAATAAATCAAAGAGGGGAAATTAAAAAATTTCTTAAATGAAAATGAAATCATAACATACCAAAAATCTATAAGATACAACAGAAGCTAAGAGAATACAAGTTTGGCTCAACATATGCTAATTGATAAAATAATATATCAAGTCAACAGAATAAAGCACAAAAACCATATGATCATCTCAATAGATGCAGAAAAGCATTCGGTAAAATTCAATATTCTTTCATGATAAAAACTCTCAAGAAATTGGATATAGAGAGAATGTACCTCAACATAATAAAGGCGATTTATAATAGAACAGCTCCAATCATACTGAATGCAAAAAAATATCTGAAAGCTTCTTTCTATACCTGTTAGAATTTCACTAATGATAAATGATGTTGAGTATCTTTATATATGCTTATTTTCCATTAGCATATCTTCTTTTGTGAGGTGTCTATTCAAATACATTGCCCATTGTATATTTGATATATTTGTATATTGTGTGTTTGTTTTCTTATTTTTAAGATTTATGAGATTTTAATATAATATACGTACAAGTCTTCCATTGGCTAAGCGATTTTTGCCCAGTCTTGTCTTTTGACTCTCTTAACATATTTTTTTGCAAAAAAAAAAGTGTTTAACCTTGATAAATTCCTATTTGTCTCTTTTAAATCCCATTTTCTTTTAAAATATATTTTAATTAGCATAGAGTAATTGTACATTTTTATGGGGTACAGTGCAACTTTTCATTATATGCACATACTACGTGAAATGATCAGGTTGTTGTTAATGGCATATCTATCACCACAGATATTTAGCATCTCTTTGCGATAGAAACATTCAAACTCTTTTCTAGCTACTGCAAAATATTCTATTAATTCATTGTCAACCACAGTTCTCATTCCATGCTGTGGAACACTAGGAGTTATTCCTCCTATCCAACCTCACCCCTGAACCCCTGAGCCCCATCTCCATCCCTCCTCCTCCATACTATTCTCCACCTCTTCCACTATTCTATTTTCTATTTCTTTGAGATCAACTTCTCTGCCTGCCTTAGTTCATTTACATCCATTTTGCTGCAAATTATAGCATTTCATATTTTTAAGGGCTGAATAATATCTCACTGTGCATATATTTCACATTTTCTTTATCCATTTATATATCAGTGAATACTTAGGTTGATCCTACATCATGGCTATTGAGAATAATGCTTTAATAAATATATGACCATAAATGTCTTTTTGACAAATTGATTTCTCCAGCAAAAACTAAAAATAGAAACTCCATTCGACCCAGCTGTACCTCTCCTGGGTATATTCCCAAAAGAATTAAAACTTATCATTCTATAGTGATACATGCATACCCATGTTTACAGCAGCACAACTCACAATAGCTAAGCTCTGGAGACAGCCTAGATGCGCCCTAACAGACAAATGGATAAAGGAAATGTGGTATATGTATACAGTAGAATATCATTCAGCCACACAGAAGAGTGAAACCATGTCATTTTCAGGAAAATAGATGGAGCTGGAGACCATAACATAAAGTGAAATAGGTTAGACACATAAAATTAAATACCACATGATTTCTCTTGTATGAGAGACCTAAAACATAAATAAATAAAAGAGTTCAATGAAGGAGACATGGTAATAAACAAAAAGGCAGGTGGTTGAAGATGGGGAAGAGGATTGGGGGGAAGAGGAATGTTAGGGAGATGAGAAAAGGGTTGAAAATGACCCAGATATACTGTATACATGTACTAAGCCCCCAAAATGAATGCAAACATACACTAAAAAAGATGTGGTTTTAATTCTAAAAAGAGAAACACACCCTCACACACAAATTAGCGTTGAGACTAAAACCTATATTTATAATTAACTTTATGTTAAATGGAATTTTTTACACTGGAAACCACAATAGTAATCAACCTAGATAAAAAATGTCCAGATGTATTTCATGTAAGTGTTTTTAAAAACAAAAATTACATAAATGAAAATAACAACAATGCATGAGAAACATAGTTGATGATTTATTATTAAAATCAGCCCATGATGGGACACAAAACATAATACAGGATTGCAAGTGAAAATAAGAGTAAATATAAAGTAATTATTTAAAAGAACTTACTTAAAACTCAACCATATTCAGAGTTGAATTTCACCATGTGGGTAATTTACTCTTTTAATTTTAGAATTTAGAAAACCTTAAGAAGAATATGCAGAACTAATTAATGCAGGTGTACTTGGTACATGAATCCAGAAATTGTATAATTAAACATCACTAGAAATATCCTGAACCTGGTAGAAAAGAGAAGTTATGTGTTATTACTATTTTAAGGAAATTCCATATAGAACCCATGGAGAGAGATAATTCACTGTTAACTTGGATCTGTTCCATAACACCCACCTTCAGAAGCAAACTGTCCTTTCTATATTCAGAACTCATCCCCAAAATAAAAGATTTAGAGCCGAAATTTGAAAGATATGTGAAATGAGGCTCATCACAAGGTGAGGGGAAAATAGCCAAAGTGTCATAGGGAAGCATCCCACCTTGTAATTGCCAAATTGTCCTTATAAATTATAAAACTACATCCTGAGAAAGTTTGGCTTATCTACTTCCATAAGCATTTCTAAATGAATAAATGATCTGTGGAAGCTATGCTCTGAAAATCACATTAGAATAATTTAGAAAATGACATCAGAATGCTTATCTTGCCTGGCATTGCCTTTATCCCTTTACAAAAAAGTCAACTAATTATTGCAAGAAAGAAAAATACAAACCACCCCCAAGACATCATTTGCCTTCACTTTTGAATACATAGCTAAAAGGGAGGGAAACTTAACTTTTAATGTTTTATTACCACAGAATATGATAGGATTTTATCAAATATTTTAAAAATTACATCATTAGTGAGATCAGTCAGCCAAGCAATTAATTCTCACTATTATTTTTTATGTAATCAATTTGTATTTTGCTCCTCATAGTACTCAGCACGCCACTGTATTAGAGTCCTACCACACCAGGCTTGTTAGGTTGTGTTGGCCAAGTGTTTTAAGCAATAAGTGACATTGCTGTAACCCTCAAAGTAATATAACATAAACTCATGTGTGTTGACTTATTTGGCACTGCACCATGTGACTAAAAGCCAAGCATTTAATGGCAAAAAACAAGGAGGAAAGTCAGGCAAGGACATAAAGTTACAAAGACATTCCATGCTAAATAACAGAGAACATCCTGCAATTGTTTCTTTAGTTTTGCTGATGAAAAAAACTGATGCTAGAGTTCTTGTACTGAATAAAATGTTATTGAGGATTTTTATATATGATTAGGAGTAAGGAGAAGCAGTGAATCCACCTCATTTTTACTCTATAATTAAGAAAAACAATGATCTCTTTTAAATTATTTTTCCTTGATTTCAAAGCCTTCAGTTTTAATTGATGTGTGCTGGATAGTTCCCCAGCAATTAACAGACAGTATTTATCTATATTTTCCTAATCTGACTTCAAATGCTTTACTCACACTTTAAAGTCTACACACACACGTGCACACACACACATACACATCTACACAGACACCTCATAAAATTCCTAAAAACATGGCTAGCCAGGCTATTTATTAATGGAACCAATTTGACATAAAAGCTATGTTTTTTATTTTCTTTCACTTTTCTATTTAAAAGCTTCATGACAAAAAGAATCTTTGGGTTGGTGGATTTCTTTTGAAAGAGGCAGACACTACAGAAACATGTTCTCCTTCAGCTTGTCCTGTTTTTTCACATTTGCATTGCAAATTTTAACTGATATTAAATTCTGCCTCCAAACTCTAAAAGTGTCAGTAGGTTTCTTGGGAAAATTGATGATCAAAGAGAGAATTTTCAGTAGTCAAAAATAGCCAAAGATTGCCTCCTAGGACCACCACATGGCTCCTGCCTAACACTCACCCTGTGAAATATATAAAGAGGGAGATATAAAGATATAAACATGAGCATTTAAAAGCATCATTGAGGGGCCGGTGAGATGGCTCAGCCGCGTAAGCGCCTGCCCGGCAAGCGCGGGGGCCCGAGTTCGACTCCTGGAACCCACATATGAAAAAGGGGCCGGTGATATCACTCAGCGGCACGGGCGCCTCCTGGCGCGCAAGGTCCTGAGGTCGACCCCCGGTACCCACAAAAAAAAAAAAAAAAAAGCATCATTGAGCCCTGTGTAGTGGTGCATACCTGTAATTCCAGCACTTGGGAGACTGAGGCAGTAGGATTGCCATGAAATTGAAGCTACATAATGAGTTCAAGGCCAGCCTGAACTACACAGTGAGACACTGTCTCAAAACACCAAGATAGATAGATAGATAGATGATAGATAGATGATAGATAGAGAGATAGATAGAGAGATAGATGATAGAGATTATACAAAAACTAACATCTATCAATCCCTAATTTATTTTATTTATTTTTTTTTGTGGGTACCGGGGGTCGACCTCAGGACCTCACGCGCCAGCAGGCGCCCGTGCCGCTGAGCCATCTCACCGGCCCAATCCCTAATTTAGAGCTTGGGTTTTATTGCAGTCATTTACATGTTTTAGACAGAAAATTTCCCACAGAAACAATGAGATATGGTGTTTTCTATGCAGAGAATAGCTCATAAAATTCTTTTCAGCATACAAAAAGCATTCAAATAGTACAGCATTTTATTTAAATGCATGGCATTAGCTAGGACAATTCAGTGGCCAGTAATATAAATAAACTTGAGTTCTCATAAGGATAGAAAGTTTATAAGAATATAGATTGGGATGTTTTGTGCAATCCAAGATCATGAGACCATAGCTGAGTCCCACGACACATGGCAGAGTCACCTTGGATTCTCCAGCTCCACTCCCTACTTCTCTCATTGACTGCTTTATTCTCTTTCTCCAAAGATAGTTTATCTGAAGCTCACCCGCATGGCAGCTGATAGCTGTTTCATACCGCTCAAGAATACAATGCGAGTTACAAGCACATTCACGAAGAAATGCTGTTCTGTTAGTTCCAATTTCAAGTTCTCAGGCAAACATTAATTATCTGCCATGGATCATGTTTTCATCTCATCATTTGAGAGGGGGCAGGTCATGAAGTATCAATTCATTAATTTTAAGATATATTTTGCTGACCACATTTACAGTAAGCACTATCCCAAACACTCAGTTATAGAAGACATAGCTATAGTTGTCCCAGCTCTTAAGAAACATGTAAAAGTGGAGAACCAGTCCACCCCACCCCTCCTGTGGGGGATTCCATCCCCAGTGTCCAGCCCAGAAAAAGCTCTTTGTTTCCATGAGCCAGAGACTCCTTCCCCACTCTTGCAACCCAGCTTGAGGAACCTCCTTCTGCAATTTCAGGAACAGGTTAAGGACTAGTGGGAGCTCCAGCACCAAGAAATGAACTAAGCAGATAAAAATACCACCACAAAGGCTTTGTTATTAGAGTCACAGATACAAAAGTGCTAAACCTAAACAGAAACACTGCTTGCTAGCACAAAAATTAAAATAAAAACTTTTAAAAAATCACCTGTCATTATTTTATAGATTTTTAATATTTATTACTACATGTTTGCAGTACATAATGATTACATTCATGTAGAGAATTGGTACATGTATATAACATATCTCGATTCTGTTTTCCCCTTCCTCCACTCCATTTTATTTTGCCAGCATCAGATTCATTTATTTATCTTATGTCTTTATAAAGTTAATTATCATACATACATATTAACAACCAGACTAATAGGCCAAAAACATATAAAACACGTAAGACAATTACACTAAATCAAAGTAAACTCTTACATATGTGTCATAAGTAAAAGCCAATAAAGTCACAATTTGTATGAGAAAAGGCCTACAAATGAGATGATACAGAGAGTGAACTTATCTGAAAAAGATTTTAAAGTAACCATCATTAAAATGTTTTAATAAGGAACTATAAATTATTCTAAAATAAATTGAAAATACAAAATATCAGCAAAGAAATTGAAGTTATAAAAAGCTGAACTCAATGGAAATTATAGATCTGGAAAATACAGTAACAGAAATTTTTAAATTCACTGGATCTGCTCAGTAGCAGAGTCGGGGTGATGCAAGATATAACCAATAAACTTAAGAACAGATCAATAGGATTTACCCAATCTGAACACGCAGAGAAAATCAACTTTAAAAATAAGGAGTCCCAAGAACCCACATGACTATCAAAATATCCAATATTCATACCATCCGAGACCCAGCAGGGGGCAAGAATGATAACAAAGGGGGAAAGAGTATGCAGAGAAATAATGTCTAAAAACTTTGCAAATCTGGTGAAAGACGTACACCTCAGATTCCAGAAGGTGAAGAAATCCCAAGTAGGATAAACTCAAAGAACCCCACTGCATGATACCCCTAAAAACTAAAGACAAAGCAGAATCTTAAAAACAGCCCAGGAGGAAGGCCACATTACTCACAAGAAAACAATTTGAATGACAGTAAGTTTTTTTTTTTTCTGTAGCAACAGAGGGTAAATGGAAGTCACACAACATTTTTCAAAGGCCAAAAGAAAGGAGCTCTCACCTGCCATTTCTGTATCAGGTGCAACTGTCTTTTGGGGGAAAAAGGGAAATGATGGCCTTTTTAGATGAACTAAAATAATTTGCCACTAATAACTTATAGGTTGGATAAAGAAAGTTCTTTAAACATAAAAGAAATGATAAAAAGAATCTTAGAGCATCAGGAATTAGAAAAGAACAATGGCAAACAGCAAACATATGGATAACTACAATAGACTGCTCATGAGTTTTCCAAATGAAAATAGTGAGTGGTAATTGAAACAAAAACTGTAGCTCTGTTACTCAAGTCAATGCTGTTTAAAAGTTAGGAGGGTAAAGACACTTAAATGCAAGTAGACTTCCAACTTCATTGAAGGGATGTCATGTATCTTGTAATATCCAGAGCACTCATTAAGAAATCAACATGGCTAAATACACCGCAAAATACTAAAAGTATGTTAAGATGAAATCTTAGGATATGCCTAAGCGAGCCACAGGAAATCAAAGAAAGAGTAACAATTGGGAAGCTATGAATAGGAAGACCTTTCTAAAGAGGTAACATTTGAGGTTATTCTAGAATGGTATGAAGGATCCAAGGCACCACTCAGCTTGCTGTGCTACCAGAATAACAAGAAGGCCAGTGTGTCTGATAGTGGAGCAATTTAAGGGAAAATGAGATCAACGAAGTTGGCAGAGGATAGATAACACAGAGCACTGTCAAACTTGAGTTTACTTCTGGGTACAGTGTGAAGCTTCTGGAGATTAATAAATTAAGGAGCAATGTGATTTGTGTGTTTCTAAAGAACATTCATGGTGCTTTATAATTTGCAGGCAGTAGTGTGACAAAGAGGAAACCAAGCAGATCTGTTGTTCAATCCTCTAGTTCTCAGAAAGGCCAAAATGCACAGAAAGTACAAGGGGGCATGACGGAGGGAAGGAGTAGACACTGTAGGTGGAAGTATAAGGAAGTTAGAAAGAGCGTAGACAGAGAAAGGGGAAGGAAATTAAGGATGATTGAAGCAATGGTGGTAATATAAGGAAAAGAAAGAAAAGTATGGTACAGAGGAATTTCCAAATTCTTCTAAATCATTAATTTATCTAAATCTAGGTAGACTAAACCCTGTTTACTAGCAGGGTATGCTGTAAGACAATTCCTGGTTAAGATCCAAGAGTGCAAGAAGTTTCTCAGGCAGACCCTAAACACTTGAACTCCTTTCGGATTTTGTTCCCTCACATAGATCTGACTTCTAAAGAACTTTCTGCTCCCTGTTTTCTTTTATTTTAAATAAAAATGACAGAACAAATGATGACAGTTTTGTTATATAAGTCATTCTGGAGCATCCACAGATGCTCTGAAGACTTTGGAATGAAGTTTCCAAAGAAAGCTCTAGGTGTCATGAGAATATACGCTGAGCCAAACAGAAAACAAAACAAAACTCTGTCCTTATTAAAAACTCATAAAGAATTTACACCAGAAGTGCCGTATGACTTTCTGGTTAATGAACCTCAGAACAATCGTAATGAAGCTGGAGCACATCCAAAGACACAAAATTAAAATGATAGAAGATACCAGTTTGAGCAGATAATAAAGTAATTAGGGTTTTCCCTTATGAAAAGGAGCCATAGAGGATAGATATCCTCATATCCAGGATAAGATAAGCATGAACTTCTTCAATGTACTCCAAAGAATTAGACTAGGACACTCTCTTAACACTTGAAAAAGAATTTTAGGACAAATACTTTATACAGTGGCAGAATATGAAAAGTATCTCTCCACTTAATCAGAAAATATAAATTCAAAAGTATAAAAAGTCAATAAACCAAAGAATAATGCACTGATTTCAAGTTCTAAGAACTCTCAGAAATAACTATAAAAAACAAAATTCTTCTAATGTCAGGAGAGAACAATGGAATGTCTCTTTCAACACCATGAAAACAAATTTTATCTTTCAGAGTCTTTCAACACAGTACATCTTTCAAAAAATTTCACAAATTTTTGGAACTTTCTGTTAAATATGAAGAATTGAACATATTTTGGTACTGCTCTCCCCGAAATTAAGTAAAATGATAGTGAAGAGATTTATAGAAGCTCATAAGAATAAAATAAACTCAAGAAGGCATGACCATGACTTAATTTTGAAGGTGGAAAGAGGATTCGAGAATAAAGAAAGCCCCAAATGGGGGAAAACAGAAGCTGGCTCTTTTAGACACTGGAACCCCCTAAATTCTTGGAAACTTGTGTCATGACAGGGATACAACCAGATTCGACACAGGAAGACTGTTAAAGAATGTGTATGTAAGATGCTATTGAAAACATAGATACTCTACTCCACCTCTGCAGAGGACTAAGATTAAATCAAGGTGACTCTATTTTGGACCAAGGAAAAGTGAAAAACGAAAGGATAAAGTAAATGTCTGTACACTAACCAATAAGAGGCATGAGTCTCTTCTCCCATTTGTGTCCAAGAACTCTAGAAAAAAACTTTGTATCTCCCAGAAATCATCTCTGAAGCAACTGATCAGCACAGTTAGGGAAAAATCAAACTACAATAACAGTGGAAATTCCATCTGTGAAAAACACAAGCCAGATAACACTTCAGTGAGGACCATCAGTTAGCAACCTACATCTCTAGCACAAATATACACACAAACTCAAACTCACACACAAAGCTCCCAATCAATTGCCTATGCTTTACTCTTAAATATGAATGGTCAGACAAGCAACATCATCAGTTGTCAACACAGCCAGAAAGTTGGCAATAGAAAAGCCTAAACCTCCTACATGAGACAAAGACCTAACCCTACTGGGAAGGCAGGCACATTTATCCTAAAGGGAGCCAGATATTGTAATTATCTTCTTTAAAAAGAAAAAACTGTATTCATGAAAAAGAAGAATGGTAAATTTTTAAGGAACATTCAAAGTTCAAGAAAAAAGCTCTAGGAAATTAAAAATAAGATAGAAGAAGTGACTAACTTAAGAACTGAGTTAGAGGATGTGATCAAGGCAATCACCAGAAACAGAGCAAAGAAAAATACAGAAGACAGTGGAGGGGGATAAAATTCAAGGGTGAGCCCAGTATATCCATTTTATCCAGTAACAAGAGTTCCAGGAGCAGAAGAGAAGAAAGGGAGAGAAGGAAATTGTCAAATAAATAATATAGAACAAGCTTCGGAACTGAAAAAGGTAAGCTTGCAAGTTAAAAGTTCTTACTGTAATAGATAGAAAACACATTAAAACAAAAGTATATCATCATGAAATTTTGCCATCTTGCAGACAATAAATGATATACTAGGAGATTTCAAAGAGATGAAATAAAGGAAAGATCACACACGAGAACAGCATTAGACTCACTAGAAAAAAACATAAAGCAAAGAAACACTTTCACCATTTTGAGGGAAAATTATTTTCATCTTCAAAGAACTCAAAGGCATTTTTGAACATATAAGTCATCAAAAAATTTATCTTGCCTGTATTATTTTTCCAAATGCTAGAGTAGTTTCTCTAACCAAAATTAGAAAATAACCTACTGTATTAGATTTCTATTGCTGCTGTAAAAAATTACTACAAACTTGGAGGCCTAAAAACACATGAATTTATTAATTTTACAGTTCTGGAAGTCAGAAGACCTACACTGACACATCAACAGGGTGGCCTTCCTGCTAGAGGACTAGGGGAAATTCTATTTCCTTGTTTTTTCCAGCTTCTAGAGGCTATTACTTGTAAGTTCATGGCCTCTTCAGTCTTCAAACCTGACAACACATCTTCAAATCTCTGTCTCCAATACTAAATTTCCTGCATTCCTCTTTCACTTATAAGGACTTGTGTAGTTACATTGGGCCCACTTGGATAATCCAGGACAATCTCCCCATCTTGAGGCCCCCAGGCACATCAACAAAGCCCCTTTTGCCATGGGGAGTAGCATATACCCAGATTCTCAGGTTTAGGAAATTGACATCTTGGGGAGGCCGTTATTCTGCCTACCTTATTCAAAAAAAGGGAAGAGAGGAAAATCAAGAACACAGCTTCCAATTTAAAAAAACACTAAGAAAGGGGATTTCTGGGAAGATGGTGGAGTGGTGAGCAGCAGAGAAAGAGCTTCTCAGAGATTTCGTGTCCAGACACTAGAATATAACAACATGAGGAAGACAAGAAGGAGGAAATTGGATCCTCAGGACCAGGAAGCATCCGAAATGAGAACTAAAGCCCACTGGGAGAGCAAAGAGAGAAACTTCAATGAAGAAGAAGGAGGAGGCAGGTGGCACTTTCTCCCTGAGCCTGGACTCACTGAATGGGATGAGCAGCTCAAACTTGCAGATGCATAGTGACAACTGGTGACCCCAGAGTCCTCCACAGAGAAACGCACCAGTGGAACACAGCAGTGGACATGGCAGGCTGCAGTGGCTGGTGAGTTATTTGGGTTCAGATGTCCCACAAGAGAGGGCAACTGGCCAGGAGCCATCTCAGAGAGGGGTGAACTGAGATCAGAACTCAGAGGAACTGCCGCTATCAGCTCCAAGCTGAATTCAAGCCCACAGGAGGCACACAGAATGCTGCAGGCTGCATGGGTCTGGTTCCAGCCTCACAGCCAGAAACCACTCTGAACTTCAGTGGAAATAATGGTGCAGGCTCACTGGGATTATCCATTATCCTGCTGTAAAGATACTACTGGCTTCCCGGGATTAATCAACACATATCTGGACTCTGTCTACCCATGTTGTCTACCAGAGTTACGCCTTGAAGTGGACTTTTTTTTCCCCTTGTTTTCTTTCTCTCTTTTCTTTTCTTTTTTTTTTTTTTTTTGTTTTTTCTTCATTGCTTATTCTTGTTTTTATATGAGTGTGAACATTTTTTCTAGTTTTTGTTGTTGTTGTTGTGTTCTGTTTTTCCTTTTATTTCTTCCTTCTGTTTCCCTCCTGTCTTCTCACCAGTTTCCCAAAGTTTACACACTCTTCCTTTGTCCTCCAGCCTTGCTTCTAATCTCTTCCTCTTCTTCTATTTCTCTATTTTTCCCCCAACCCTTTTTAAATTTTCTTCCCTAAGGGTAGAGCTGCCATATTGAAGGTTTATTTACTGCACAAAATTTTCTGGTTCACTTTAGATTTTGTTATATAGCCACAAATCTAGTTCACATGGTTAAAGTTGGAAAATTAATACTTACCTCTGTCTGTCATTTTCTAAGCAGTGTTTGATGCTATTGTTATTGCTGATTATATGACTTTAGCCACAGTGACATAATTATTCTGACCAGTTGTTCTTCCTGGTATACTGAGACTGAGATTGCCTAAGGGTCATAAAAAATACTATACTCCAATGCCACAGAATGAGATAGGCAGCAACTTCTCATCCCCAACAAATTGAAGAGCTGGGATCTTGCAAAGGACTCAAAACCCAGAAGCCAGCTACACCTGGAAGACACCTTTGAGAAGTAATCATCTCCTAACTATTCTAAATACTAACCAAAAAAACTTACCATAGGCAATTCACAAACATGAACTCAGGAATTAAACTAAAAAAAAAAAAATAGAAAATGAGAAGATACTTAAACAAGATGCAACCCCAGACATCCAGCTTACCAAAGGCAAACCGGGGGGAGGGGGGGCAATGAGGTGGAACAAACTGAAACTCACCCACCTGGCCTCTCTGAAGTGGTAACAGCAGAAGTAACAAAGCAAATGAATGAGGTTCTAGAAAAAATCAAATCAGAAATAATTTCTCAGATAACTACAGAGATGAAAGATATGCTTAGTGACTCTAGAGCAGATACAGATTAAAAAAAAAATAGAGGCACTTAGGAAAATGATTAAAACCATGAATGCCCAACATAGGAAAGAACTGGAATCCATAAAACAGATTCAAACAGATATCCAGGAGATTAAAAATTCCATTGAAAGTATATGCAGCAGAATGAGCCAATGTGAGGACAGAATCTCAGATATAGAAGACAGGATTGCAGTTAGCAATTGGGAAAAGTAAGATTTCTTAAAAATCAAGGGACTACAGAAGATCAGTCCAGCAGCCATTAGATGATGCAAAGAATAACATAAGATTGATTAGAGTCAAAGAAAAAAGCAGAGGTAGCACAAATGACATAAAAAGCCTGTTCACAAACATCATGGCAGAAAACTTCCCTGGCAGGGAAAAAGAACTTGACATACAGATAAGTGAGGCATATAGAACTCCAATTAGCAATGATCAACAATATCTACAGCAAGGCATATAATAGTTAAGATTCCAGAAATTCAACACAAGAAGAGAATATTAAAAGTTGTTAGAGAAAAGAAACAACTCATCTATAAAGGAAAGCCCATCAGAGTCATGTCAGACTTCTCAACACAAACTCCAAAGTCAAGGAGAGCTTGGAGTGAAGTTTTTCAAGCCTTAAAAGAAAACAACCTCCAACCCAGATTGATGTACCCCACAAAACTGTCTTTTAAAATTGATGGGGAAATAAGATAATTTCATGACAAAGAACACAAAAGGAAATTCATGAACACTAAATGAGCACTCCAAAATATTCTGAAGGACATTCTAGACAGAGATAACAAGGACTACACCTTAATGAACCCCGACAGAGTGAAGCCACTAGGCAAGGTAAACAATGAAATGGGGGAGAGCCATTGACATGGCAAGGATAAGCCAATACACTTATAACCATCAGTGTTAACAGTCTCAATTCACCAATCAAAAGAAACAGACTGGAAGAATGGGTCAAGAAACAATATCCAAGAATATGCTGCACACAAGAATCACATTTAAATCAAAAAGAAATTCATAGTCTGAAAGTCAAAGGATAGAAAACAATACTCCATGTGACAGGAACTTGGAAAAAAGCAGGAGTAGCTATTCTATTTGCAGACAAAGTGGATTTCAAGCCAAGACTGATTAAGAGAGACAAAGAAGGTCACTACATCCTTATAAAGGGAGCAATCCAAGAGGAAGCAATAACTATTATATATATATATATATATATATATATATATATATGCCAAATACCAGTACACCAAACTATATAAAACAAATATTAATGAACATGAAAAATCAAATAAGCACAAACACAATTGTAATGGGGGACATCAATACCCCACTGTCACAAATAGACAGATCAACTAGACAAAAAAATCAACAATGAAATATCAGAACTGAACTAAACTTTTGAACGGATGGACTTAGATGTCTACAGAGTGTTCCAACCCACAACATCGGAATACACATTCTTTTCAGCTGTACATGGAATGTTCCCCAAAATGGACCACATACCACCTCATAAAACATGCTTAAGTAAATGCAAAGGAACTGAAATTATCCCATGCATATTATCAAACCATAGTGCAATGAAATTGGAAATCAATGGCAAAGGAAACCTTCATAAACACAGGAAATTAAATAACACTTTCCTGAATAACCAATGAGTCATAGGTGAAATTAAAGAAGAAATTAAACAGTATCTACAATTAAATGATAATGACAACACACATAACGGAACTTATGGGACACAATGAAAGTCCTACAGGGAAAATTTATAGTGGTGAACAGCCATATCAGGAAAACAGAGCAAGCACAAATAAACAACCTAATGTTAAACCTCAAACTTCTAGAAAAAGAAGAACGAGTCAAACCCAAAGCTCATATGAGAGAGGAAATTGTAAAGATCAGAGCAGAAATTAATGCAACTGGGACTAAGAAAACAATAAATCAATCAATGAATCAAGAGTTGGTTCTTTGAAAGGTTAAATAAAAATGACAAACCCTTAGCCAACCTTATCAAAAAAGTAAATAAAAGACTCAAAACCATGCAATTAGAAATGAAAATGGTGAAATCACAACAGATCCTGCAAAAATCCAGAAAATCATCAATACCTACTTTGAGAAACTTTTCTCTAACAAGATGGAAAATGCAGAAGAAATGGACAAATTCCTAGATACATATGAATTACCCAAGCTGAACCAAGAACATATAAATTTCTAAAAATTCTAATCAATCCAGTATCAATCAATGAAATTGAAGATGTAATTAAGAGCCTTCCAACAAAGAAAAGCCCAGGCCCTGAGGGATCCACCGCTGAATTCTACAAGAATTTTAGAGAAGACCTAATGCAACTACTTCTCAAAATCTTTAATGAAAGATTAAAGGGAAGCAATACTCCCAGACTGATCCCTGGAAGCAAGGATTACCTTGATACTAAAACCAGAGCAGGATCCAACCAAAAGAGAGAACTATGGGCCAATCTCCCTAATGAACATAGATGCAAAAATCCTCAACAAGATACAGGTAAACAGAATGCACCAAATCATCAAGAAGATTGTACACCATGACCAAGTAGGATTCATCCCAGGGATGCCGGATGGTTCAATATATGCAAATCAATAAATGTAATACACCATATTAACAGAGCAAAGGACAAAAGCCATATGATCTTCTCAATAGATGCAGAAAACGTGTTTGACAAAGTTGACCACCCTTTCATGATAAAAACCCCACAGAAAATTTGAATAGAGAGTTTTTATCTCATTCTGATAAAAGCCATCTATGACAAACCAACAGCCAACATCATACTAAATGGACAAAAACTGACAGCTTTCACTCTAAAAGGAGGAACAAGATAAGGATGTCCACTGTCACCACTCTTATTAAATATAGTTCTGAAACATTAGACAGAGCAATTAGACAAGAGAAAGAAATGAAAGGAATAAGGATAGGAAAGGAAGAAGTTAAATTATCATTATTTGCAGATGACATGATACTCTACATGGAAGACCCCAAAAACTCAACCAAAAGACTTCTACATTTAATAACCAAATTCAGTAGCATAGCTGGATACAAATCAAACACCTTAACTGGAAGAAAAATAGCCTCTTTAATAAATGGTGCTAGAAAAACTGGCTTTCCACATGCCAAAGACTAAAACTAGACCTATGTCTACCACCATGCACTAAACTAAAATTGAAATGGATCAAAGATCTAAATATTAAAACAGAAACACTAAATCTGATGGAAGATAGAATAGGTAGAACTGTTGAAGACATTGGTATATGTAAAGACTTAATGAACAAACCCCAATTGCACAGAAACTAGCACAAAGAATCAACAACTGGGATCTCAAAAAGCTTTTTCACAGCAAAAGAAATCACCAACACAGTGAAAACACAACTCACAGAGCAAAAAATTTGCTCACTGTTTCTCAAAGGACTACTATCTAGAATATTTAAAGAATTAGAAACATTTAAATATTCCCCCCAAATTTAAAGGCCCAATCAAAAAATGGGCATCTGAGATGAATACACACTTCTAAAATGAAGAAGTACAAACAGTGAATAAATATATGAAAAAACATTCAACATTAATAGTCATTCAAGAAATGCAAATTAAAACAATGCTGAGATTCCACCTCACTCCAGAAAGAATGGCTATTAAGAAATAAACCAATAACAAATGCTGGTGGGGCTGTGGTGAAAAAAGAACATTTCTCCACTCTTTGTGGGAGTATAGACTGGTACAACCACTGTGGAAATCAGTGTGGAGATTCCTCAAAAAATTAGGACTAGAGGTCCCATTTGACCCAGCTATTCCCCTTCTTGGTATCCTCCCAAAAGAATTAAAAGTATCATGCCACAGCAATATATGTGCACTCATATCTGTAGCAGCACAGTTTGTAATAGCTAAATCTTGGAAACAATCCAAATGCCAATCAACTGATGAATGGATAAAAAAGATATGTTTTTTTTTTTACACAACAGAGTACTACTCTGCCATAAAGAAGGATAAACTTGAGACATTTATAGCTAAATGGATGGACCTTGAGACCATATTCTTAGTGAAATAAATTGGACACATGTGTGTAAATATCACATTGTCTCTCTGGTATGAGAAACTGAAAGTGTAAATAAGAACCAAAATGTATAATAGATATTGTGAAATAGAAATTGTTTGAAAGGAAATGGGAACTAGGGAGAGGACAGGAAGGGAGGGAAAAGAAAAGAATGAGAAAAGTAGGATAAAATGGAAATAAAGCTTTGTAAATAAGGAGGAGTTAAAGGTAGGGGAGGGGAATGGAAAAAAACAGGTAGTGAGATATATCTTGTACAGGTACAAATTCCCTATGATTAATGTGATTAATATGTATATTTAAATTGTACCAATAATCTTTTTAAAAGAAAGAAAAAATAGAATATATATATGACTTTGGATCTTCATTCAGAGGGAGATAGACTTGAAAGTGAAAAGAGATGTGAAACTTGTTTTTAACAGGTGTCTGGTGAAACGAGGGATGCTTCAGGTAGACTTTATTTTGTTCTGCCCTTAAGGTTTCATTATGTTTCCAGACTTTTTGACACAGTTGAAAATATTTATTTCTGATTCTTAATAAAAATGACTGAAATATTGAGTATTCACTCCCAGCTCCAATGTCACCTCTCTGAAAGGCTTTTCCAGGCCTTCCAGATAAAGGAGCATCACTCAGCAGTTATAACCAAGTCACCCTGCTTTATTTTCCCTTAGCACTGAGACACTCTGTTGCTTGTTATTTGCTTCCTTGTCTGTGAGCACCTGGCCCCACCCTCTAGAACATAAACTCTCATGTAGAAGGCTGATCTGTTTGCCCGCTGTTCTTGTACTCTTAGAATCTGTCAGAGTGCTGGACCTGATAATTCACATATTATTATATTTTAATTTTTCCCCTACCTCTTATTCCAGTTCTTTTTATTTTTTTATTTTTTTGTACCAGAAATCAAACTCAGGGACTCGCAATTGCCAGGCAGGCGCTGTGCTGCTGAGCTGTATCCCTGGCCCTTATTCCAGTTATTTCTAGAAGTATATAATTGGAAAATATATTCATTTTAAACCTACCAGAGAGACTAAACCATATTCAGAAAGTAAGGCACAGGATTGGGAATCTTATTGCCTGGTTGTAATCATGGTTCTTCTGGTGCCTCACTACTCACTGTATACACTGGCTAAGGAGCTTAGATTTTCTAGGACTTGAACCCTCATGTAAAACTGTATTGTTGGGCCAGTAAGATGGCTCAGCAGCAGAAGCGCCTGCCTGGCAAGCGCGAGGGCCTGAGTTCAACTCCTGGAACCCACATACGAAAAAAGGGCCGGTGATATCACTCAGCGGCACGGGTGCCTGCTGGCACGCGAGGTCCTGAGGTCGACCCCCGGTACCCACAAAAAAACAAATAAAACTGTATTGTTTATAATTGGTTATGTCATACGGTTGCTTGAGGATTGTTCACTTCACTTTTTTAATTGCAAGATAAATCATGCTTGAAGAAAGTGAAAAAGTGAGTTATTCCTTCCTTCTCATCTTGTACACCACTGTAAGCAAGACTAAGTTCACACAGTTAGGAAGATAGCTTGGCAAATGCTGAGCAATTAAGAGAACAGAAGTAACTACACCAAAACTTTTAACAAAATTGTTTATAAAGCTCAAGATATATTTTTCATATTCATCCACAAAATCTAGGTATAACATCTCCAGGAGGCAAGTGGATCTTAAGCCAGTGTTCAGGTGAGAAGTGAGTCTACTCGACGTAGGAGTTTATTCGAAATACGATTCACGAAAAGGAAAAACCCAAAAGGCAGGACAGATAAACCAAAAGGCCTTTAAAAAAGAATACCGTATCAAAATAGGAATAGTGACCCTAAAAGATAATAATGCAGGACATGTGAACAAGAAATACAGGCAAAGAGACAGTAATAGGGACTTACAAGAAAACAGCCATGATTTTATTAATCTATCTGTAAGACATCGGAACACTAAGAAGAATAAATGAGCTAAGCTGTAGCAAATAAAGCCATAATAAGTGGCAACGTGTCACCCGTAGGTGAAGAACGCAATATAATGGCAAAGAAAATGTTACCTTTTAACTGTCATCTCCATCGTGTGACTTGCTCTTGATGGCAAAAGGCAGCAGGTGGTATCTCTGATTTTAAAAATGTCCTGGGAATTTCCATAACATCCCATGACAAAGGCAAAGGAATGCTTTGAACTGGGTAACAAATAACTAGAGCCAATGAATTTTCTCAGAAGAAAGTATCTAATTTCCTGCGAATATCCCCAGAGTCTGCAGCGAGAAAAGAACAACATTGCCTTCTGTGCCCTTTGTATGATGCATCGTTGCAAATAACAAACTAATCCCTTTCGGCAGAGCATGAGCTACAGATGTATGTCTTCAGGAGGCGACAGAGCCGAGATTTTCAGCAATTCAAGATACCACAGGCTCTGGATTCTCCAAGGTGATTGTTTAGCTGGGATAAAATTACTTTTCATTTGTTTGCAGCCCACAAGCCAAAATACATGAAAAAAAAAATACTGTTACTTGAGCTGCTTCTATGGCACCAGGAAAAATTACATTCATTCTGCTATCAGTAGAGTGACTGGGACTTTAATATGTTTTTAAGAGTTAGGCTGTTATCCAGTGCCTGTTGGGGCTTGCTGTTATTAAAATTAGATGACTCTGAACATTTTGTCAAAGTACTTGTCTCTGAAAATGAGCATGAAGCAGGCAGACACAAGATGTTTTGGGGAATTCAGCATTTACTCATTACATAAACATTTATGGAACATTTGTTGTTTGCAGGTTATTATGCGACATAGTGGGGAATTAAATAGCAAAAAGCCTTTCCTTCATGAGACATCCAGTCCAGTGGGGAAAAAAGGCAAAATTAACAAACAATTAGACTTGATAAGTACTATGAGGAGGGTAGTACCAGGTCCTGATGAGGTTTTGTTCATCTGACCTTTGCACAGAGGTCCAAAGACTTCATCTGAGTTTTGCACCACTGAACACACACAGGGCAACTCAACAACTCAGAGGAGAATTTTTAGCACCAAAAAAAAATAACTCAAAATGTCATCTCCAACTGATATTGGCTCAACAGTATCAGCATTGAGTATGAGATACAATATACTACAACAGTATTAAATATTGGTAAGATGGACCTCTTGGTTGTGCCTATTTTCAGGTGTTAACAGAAGAAAGGATCACCCAATGACAGACAGCGAGTACTGCACAAGAAGGAAGACAGTAGACCGGTAACATCAGCCTCCTTGCCCCAAAGCCAACAATTTCTATTGGTGCAATAGATAATCAAAGGGAAATCTTCATTCAAAAGAATTTTTTTATGTTATGACTGGACTCTCGCCTTGACCCTGCTACTGTGAGCACTGCCAACTGGATGGGTGGAGTTGGCAGAAGTAAACAGTGCTGTGAAGGTATTGTAATGTTTTGAGGCTTCCTTGTATGATTATTAATTATGTCCTTCTATTTCATTGTATTAATTAGGGTTCTCAAGAGGAACAGAATCAGTAGAAAAGTTATGTATAATCATGCGAGGGGAGTGAAGAAGTAGGCCTGCAGGATCAGAAGCAGGAGAGTCCACAATGGCCATCTGCACGTGCAATCAAAGTTGAAACATGTCCATGCACTTTCTCCCCACAATGAATGTTATCATTATGTTCTACAAAAGTGATCTCACTAAAAAAAGGCTTTAAATAAAAAGTTTTTAAAAGCTCGAAGGCCTGGAGGCTCGCCGTGGAGTCACTAGTGCAAGTCTGTTTGAAAGCTGAAGGAACTGGAGACCGATGTCTAAAGGCGCTGGCAGAGACTGAGGCTCTTCCGAACGGGACCCTTCCTCCTTCTTTCCCTTTTCATTCTACCCAGGCCTCAAGCCTATTGGTCAGAGCTGCCCACTTCCAGGGTGAGTCTTCTCCTTCAGTTTGCTGGAATGCATGTCAATCATCCATAAACACCCAGAACTTATTAATCTTCAAGGCAGTTCTTACTCAAGTCAGGTTGACATAAGCAGTTAGGATCCCATTCATATAGCATGTGATTTGTAGATGTGTCTGACAATCAGATGTGACAAATTTTGAGTGCAAAGTGTGAGACTGGAGAAGTTTCTAGGCTAAGTCTATAGACACTTCTGATAAAGTTAACTATAAATAATTATAATCCTCAGTCCTTTTGTTGCTCTAGTATAATAAGAGTCACAGACACCCCTTACCTCCAAAAAGAAAAGAAATCCATCTTTACAATGAACACTACCTATTAATGGGTTTTATATGGACTGGGAAGCCAAAGTTATCTTCCTATTGCATGGGGCCTAGGGCAATGAATATCCAACTGCAAGATTGCTCCAACAAAATGAGGAAACAATGAACCACAAATAACAGCTATTTAACAAAGAAAGATGCTGATTATTTTATTTTTCTTATTTATTTATTTATGTATTTATCTGTCTATTTATAGAAGAGGTCTCACTGTGTTCCCTAGGCTGGCCTGGAATTTGAGATTCTTCTGCCTTAGCCTCCCAAATAGCCAGGATTACAAGCATGTGCCACCATGCCCAGTTTTGATTATTTTAAATGTCAAATGGAATCTTTTTTTTTTTTTTTTTTTTAATTTTATTTTAAAGAGAAGAAAAAACAAAACAAATCAAAAGAAGAACAAATTTTCAAAACAACATAATAGGAGGGTAACAATGGTTAATACATTGCGTATTACTATCTTTAAGTTAGTTATTCAGGACACCAGACATTAGCATTCAATTATGCAAACATTATTGGCACAAACCTTACTCTTCAATGAACTAAGTGAAAATCGTAGTGTATCTATCTTAACCATCTTATATATATATATATACAATTTTTTTCCCTTTCCCTTCTTTCTTTTCCTTATTCCAGTCTCTCTTTCCTTTTGACCAGTTTTCAAATGGAATCTTAAAACAGAATAAAACTTTCAGTACAAAGGCTCAGGAAATAAGTTTCCTAGTAACAGAATATATCTTGTGACTAGACTGAAAATCACTGAATTGTGAACTTTAAAACAGTAAATTTTATAGCATGCAAATTATAGAAACAGAAGCTGGGGCGGTGAGATAGCTCAGCGGCACAAGCACCTGCTGGCAAGCACGAAGTCCTGAGTTCGATTCCCAGTACCCACATAAAAAATAAATAAAAATAAAAAAATAGAAACAGAAGCCACCCAAACCAAGCAAAGGCCAAAATACATAATAATAAAAAAAAATTAAAAACCTAAAATGCCCTCCTCTATTGCTCATCCTATATTCTCACAGCACTCTTTTTATCTGTCACAGTCCTTACAAAGGTTGTCCTATGTCGTAGTCGGTTTTGTAGTTCTCCAGCTAGATTTTATTGTGATCAAGAACAACTGTCTCCAAGATTGACTTCTTTGAACAAGTAGTAATCAGAAATATTAACCAGTTTCCATTTTTGCCTGAGGGACTTTACAATATCCTCAGTAGGGTTGTTGAATATTCAGGTAACAAAAATTTGGCCCAGCCCAACCTACGGTTACCAGAAGCAGAGACTGTAGAATCCTTGAACGGAGTTGTCGATCTTCTCCTGTCAGTGGTTTCAGACTGGAGCTCACACCACCAACACTCAGGCTCTCCGGCCTTCAGATCAGACCAGAACTCTACCATTGGCTCTTCTGGGCCTCCAGTTTGCTGACTGAAGATCTTGTGACCTCTCAGCCTCCATAACTGCATGAAAAATTACGTATATGTTATATATATATTTTCCAGGGAAATTGAATTGGTCTCTTGAAGTGTGTGGATCAACAGTCACTTTAATGGCTGTGTACAGCAGAGGATAAGTAAAGAGCCCAGGCTAGGCTACATCTCATTTTCCTCCTCCATTAGGCATATCTAAATCTAGGTATATTAGCCCAAAATCAAGGGTTTTTTAGAGAATGCATTTGTTTCCCCCCACAGTCCTGCAGCCCTTACCACCTAGACAAAGGCTTCAGTCCACACCAAAGTGAAACATAAAGTCCTAAAATCTCTGCTCTGCCATGAATATCCCAACATATCCGATGCTTTTCAAGAAAAAGAGAGAGAGAGAGAGAAACCACAATACAAGATATGAGGTTAGAGACCATCTCAGAGCATTGAGGGAATAGCCTATCAGTAGTAAGGAGTACCCCAACATCATATGTGAGGGGGAAAATAAAATAACTTATCAGGTACATGTGGCTTTCTTGCTTCCAAAATGCCCGTGTACCTTACCAGTACCTCTGGGGCTCTTAACTCTGACAAACCCCTTTCACACCAGTAAGGCTAAAGTTTTCTTGAGTCAGAGCTGTTCTTCTGGGACCCATGTAGGCAGCAAAGACACAACTACTGTACTTACCCAATGCAGTAACTGCCTTCCAAGAAGATATTCTCCTCAATTTTTTCCAGTGACTTCAATAATATTGAAGCTGTCTTTAATAATATTGTCCATTTTTGCTTTAAAATTGTTGTGCATGGAAAAAATTGCTCTAGCTTTTTAAGGCAACATTACTGGAAGTCCCATTTTTATTTAAGTTTGGAATTCTCTCAGAAGAATTCCATTGTGAAATACGTTCCTGAATGACCACAGTTTACACAGTTATCTTCATGAGAAGCAGAGGACAGGAGAAGGAAGCAAAGAGGGGATGAGAGGGACATACTTTAGTAACTTTCTCAAAAAGAGACTGGATAGGCTTACACAGTAATGTCCTCTTCTTAAAAGAGTATGAAACTGTGTCAAAGTAGTTTGAGCACTTGGAGCAGTTGGAGTTTGAGCAGTTGGCCAACTTCTTTGTCTCCTTCATATCTGTCACATTTTTAAAACTAATTTCTCCTTCTCTCATCAGACAATGTAATTCTTAAGCAGAGACTGAGGGTTCTAAAGGGGATTCCTTAATCACTGTAGAAAGCATGTTTGCCTTTTGAAAAAGCCTCCCAAAATGTTCTGTCTGAGATGCCCCACTGAAGGCACCAAGGACAAAGACTTGAGTCCTGCATCCAGGCTGAGTGTGTTCAAAATCAAGTCCTCATTTTAGCCAAACGACCTTATACAATTCACTAAGATGCTCCAATCCTCAGCTTCTCCGTGTATCAGCTGAAGGGGGGAAATAAAAGGTACTCATCTCATAGAAGTATACTGAGGTTTAAATGAAATTATCTATCTGCACTTACAATATTGTCCCGTGGCACAAAATAATTGCTCGATAAGCATTAGCTGTAACTACCAAGGAAAGAAACAAGTAAGGAGAAGTTTACCAGTACCCATCCCTCTTTTAGCAAAGCAGAAGAGTTGAAAAAAACTAAAAGAAAGTGACATGCAAGGGACCGGAGGGAGAGAGCACCTGGTTCATTTACGTAACTGCCTTCAGTCCTCCACTGCCACCTACCTCTGTCAGATCTCTTCTGCTCTGATCTCCAAGAACACTCACAGTATCTTCCGAGTCTCCCTGGATTCAGCATCTAGTTTGGGAAACAATGACCCAGAAAATAAAATCAAAGGCAGCAGCTTCAGTATCAGAAGCATTTCCCAAAGTCTGAAGTTTTACTTTTTGCCAAAGTCATCTTTTTCATATTACTATGACAAAACCTTGGCATACTAATCTTTTATCAGGATATTTTACAGATGCTTTCTTGTTATGCTAATATAACATTACAGTGCTTGTATAGGCTGTGGGCCTTGAATGAACCACTTTATGGAACTGAAAATTTTGAGTATTTAAATTTTTAAGGATATTTTCATAGGCCTGATTAAGAACTTTTAGCAAAATAAATGTTTTATAGCTAAAATTTTACCCACATAGAAAGGAAAATTAAATAATTCAGTAAACCAATAGCATATTCCATTTTTAAGAAGCGATTCACATTATCATGGCCCTCTCTGCAAACTTTGATATGCAGATCAATCCAAAGAAAGAATATTTCATAATATAAATTCAGAGTGCTATCTCTAAAAAAAATTTTGCCATGCTACTTCAATGCCTGGAGATTTTGCAGAATGTGAACAAAACCAGAAACAAAAGATTTTTCCAGGACACTGAACACCTTATGACAAAATTGTTAACTTAATTTCTCAGAAGCTCATTAACATATAAATATAGAACCATTATTTCAGGTTAGTGTGATCCAAACCATCCAAAACCAGCAAAAAACATCAAAAGTACAAACATTAATATCAACAGGGAAACAATGAAAGAGGCTGTGAACATGCTATAATATTGCTATATCTTATTACAAATGTTCCTAGCAAAACTTAAGTTCCTGTATTATGCATACATTCCCCCAATTTCATTAAAGTAATTCCCTCCATCTTTGCTATAAACCTCAAAGCCTTTCAAATAAAATCAAATGGAGAAAACACATAAAGCTATAGACATTTCGAATTTGCTGCTTAGCATTTATATAGTATGCTCTACATGCCAAGCACTGAGGCCTGAAGTAGCCACTTAATATTTTTAATTTCTCTGAAAGTAATGAAGGTCATATAGAAAAAAATAAATTTCTTCAGAAGTAAATTTTCAACTCCAGGGCATAGGATTTCCCAGAAAGTACACATTCTTGTTTTTAAAAATCTGTTTGGGTACAGTTTGGCCCCTTCCTGTGTATAGCAGAGCCTGACTTCAATTCTGCTCCTCTGTCCCCTTGCCAACAAATATCTTGGCTCTCACTGCTTCTGTAGAGCACGAAAGGATATTTCGTGGCTTTAGAGAAGGAAGCAAGTCATTGATTAAAACCTAAATGTATTTAAAGTAAGACTGCTCATTAAGTTATAGAACAGCACAGATTTTGTTTCATAACCATGGAGTACTTGAATTTCCTTTAAAGAAAATTAGAAAAGTGTCCCTTCACCTTACCAAAAACTCATCAGAGTATGCCCTTGAAAAATTAGAAAGTTACATTCTGTAACTGAAAAGGCAAACTTGAAGTTGTCCTTCAACGTGATCCCTGTGTCAGGCTCTGCCCACGTTCACAAAAAGCTGCTGAACGACGTCCTTTGAGGATTGAGTCAGCTTTGTCCACTGCCGCATGCCCACACTACATCACAATGTCATTCTATGAGCACCATTAAAATTGGCACCGTTCAAAATTTCAAGTTTTGGGTTAACCTATAATTCCAATATGGAATCTTCAATATCTGCAAATTGTGAAAGACATGGTTAAAAACTTGAAGAAAATCTCCTCTCACAAGTTTCAAGGGTCACAGTGGAAGCAAATTTTTACTGAGGTCCTAGTGACTACCTTTCTTCCAACAAATGCCCACACCTTCATATTCCACTGTATCACAGGCACCCACAGAACGTAACTTTTCCTCTGATTTGACCCATATGCTTTTCACAAAATGCAGCTTCTATTCTCTCTGCTCTACAAACAGAAAAGCCATACTTAAAAACAAAACAAGTGACTCCAAATAGCCCCCACACACATACACACGGAAAAAACATATTAAAAAAACAGGAATAAATTTGGTGTGCTACACTCCAAAGACAGAGGTCATATGTTCCTGATTTCAGAACATATTACAAAGCTACAGTAAACAAAGCTTGTGTTATGGCATAAAGATTACTCAATGGGTAAAGGACAGTCTCTTGACAAAATGGTTTTGGAGAAACTGAATATACATATGCAAAAGAATGAAGTTAGGGCCGGTGAGATGGCTCAGCGGCTTAAGCGCCTGCCTGGCAAGTGCGAGGGCCTGAGTTCGACTCCCGGATCCCACATACGAAAAAAGGGGCTGGTGATATCGCTCAGCGGCACGGGCGCCTGCTGGTGCTCGAGGTCCTGAGGTCGACCCCCCGGTACCCACAAAAAAAAAAAAAAAAAAGAATGAAGTTAGATCTATACACAAACACCTCAAAACGAATTAAAGACCTAAAGAAAAACAATTTTTAAATGGTCTTGAAAAGGCAATTCTCTAAAGATGTTATACAAATTGCCAAGAACAGTATGAAAAGATGTCTGACATCATTAATCATTAGGAAAATGCAAATGAAACCACAATCAAATATCACCACAGCTCCAACTAGGGTATCTACTATGAAAAAACAGAAAGTAAGAAGCATTGCTGGGAATGTGGAGAAATGAAAAGCTATGTGCACTATACAATATAGAAACAGTATGGTGGTACCTCAAAAAATTAAAAGCAGAATGATCATTTGATTCAATAAATTTATTTTTATAATATATATCAAAGAGAACTGGGTTCTTGAAGATGTATTTGTGTTCCCATGTTTATTGCAGCATTATTCACAATAGCCAAAAAGTGGAAGCAATCCAAGTGTTCGTCAATGGATAAAAAGATAAATACACCAGGCGGGGTGGCGCACACCTGTAATCCCAGCACTCAGGAGGCTGAGGCAGGAGGATTGCCATGAGTTCAAGGCCAGCCTGGGCTACATAGTGAGTTCAAGTCCAGCCTAAACTACACAGCGAGATCCTGTCTCAAAAAAAAAAAAAAAAAAAAAGAAAAGAAAAGAAAAGAAAAAGATAAAGTGTAGACATACATTGAAAAGCTTTAAAACAAAAAAATTCTGTCCCATACTACAACATGAAAAAAGCTTCAGAACATTATCGTACATGAAATAAACTAACTAGAAAAGAAAAAGACTGTATGATCCCACTTATATGAAGTACCTAAAGTAGTCAAATTCACAGAAAGTAATATAGTGGTTGTCAGGGACTGTGGAGAGATAGAAATAGGGACTTGTTTAATGGAGACACAGGACCCATTTCTCCAGTCCTGCTTCTGCTTCAGTCCCCTGGGCTTGGAACTGCACATGATAACAGTACTCAAATCAACAGGGTGGTGAGAAAGGAGCTATTGGAAAAGAGAGGGATGAGTGTGACAAAAGACATGAAGGGAAAATTCAATGTGACAACAGGACCTAGAAAAAGATTGCCTTTCACTGGGAAACAAATTAACTTGGAAAAGATCTCCCACTTTTCTCAGTACAGAAAATAACACACGGGAGCAGGAGTTTCATGTTTACCATAAAATACAATCTGCCAAAATTTGTTACTCAATATTCCTGTTTTCAATCATTATGACACTTTGTTATTTAGAAAATGCTTTAGGATGTGATTTAGGAAAAAAGTTTAGGGGTTTTTTCCTACCGATTCTTAGCCAGAATTTAATCACAAAGCTAACAGGTAATTCTTACAAAACTCTTTGTTGTTATTCTCTGTACAGATGGTGAACAGTGAATCTCTCTAAAAACTATGGCATGCGTAGAAACCTTATAAAGAGTAGTTACTATTGTCAAACATAATGCCAAGGAAGAAAAAAATGAATGTAGGGAAAGCAATATTAATGATGCGGTTGTCTTAAAAAATAGGAACATATTTGCCATGTATACAAAGCATTATTTGCAAGGCTACAGCCAAGATATATTGCTGCGCTGTTCCAGCTGCGTTCCTCAGCACCCACTCCTCCTCCTCACTCTGTGAGGCCAGGCAGTACAACCTCACTTAGAAATGATGGAACTAAATCTCTATGTGACTTATTCAAGGATATTCTCTTTTAAGCAAACTATGTTCTGTTCTTGTCCTTTATACTGGCACATCAAAATTGTCGTGTCATTTGGAGGGCTTACAAAAAAAACTATAGTATTGAGCATTCATTTTTCAATAAATGTCAAAAGTTGGAATCACTGCTATCATCCATCTATTCTGGCTAGTTAAAAAGGCATGCATGCCGCTCCTAGGATCCAAATTTCTCTAGAAAATCTGAGAACAAGTTTTAATGGTGTCTAACAATCTTCAGATAAGGAAGGTGACACTAAAAAGCTTTAAAATATTTCAATTTTCTCTTCTAATGCAAATGATAGATTAATTCACCATATTTTGGACCATGGATACAATTGCTTTTCCAATCTTTCTGCTCTTAAATAAGATAGTTATAAATACTCAAAGAACTGCTATAAGGAAAAGCAGCCATTGTTCACTCCTCAACTTAAATATACGTTAATAGAAATTGGGTAACTATTACAGGAACATTCACTTTGAAACTTACCAAGTCAGCTTTGAGTATTTTATATAAAGTTGTTAAAAACACTGCCCAGGCTTCTCTCCTAAAATTCTGCTTTTTAATGTCTTTAAGTTCTGTAGATTGCTACACCAAGAAAGCTAGAAAGAGATGAAAATCTAATTCTATCTTTTTAACTGTTCTGCTAATGAAGGGTCATAGTTTTCTCTTATCATTATCATCTTTCTTTGGTTCAACCCTCACCACTAAGAAAACCCTATTTTATAATTTTTTTTTACTGTGGCAACTCACAATTAATTTGTCGAGAGGAACTTTGAATAATATTGATTTTACTGGGCTGGGGAGATAGCTCAGCAGCACAGTGCCTGCCTGGCAAGTGCAAGGTCCTGAGTTCGATTCCCAGTACAAAAAAAATTGATTTTACTATATATTTCTATGACCATATTCTCCCCAGGCCAGCAGAGATTATGAAGGTCTCTGAGTCCTACCTTCCTGGGCATGAGGTGGTCCATGAAGCTGATGCTTTTCTTGAACAGCAGCATCTCCAGAGGGACACTGCAGAGTCATTTTCACAGCATTTTTCTCCTCTGATGTGATCTGTATGGTTTGCATTGTTGATTCTGTCTCAACTGCTTTCTGCCAGAATTGTGTGACCCTTGTTTTTGCCTCACCTGTATGCATTCTCCAACCCTCTCTGATGACAGGGATGTTACTACTAAGGAATTAGGCAGGTGTTTGTTGAATCAATCAGTGCCAGATCTTGCTACAGAATTTGGTTCATTCAATCATCCCAGCTTCTATCTAAATATCACTATCATATTTCTCTTTAGAACTGAATCTGTCCACACCTCGAGCACATAGAATTGCTACCAAGGGTCATAAAATCCACCAGCTGTCTCTGTCTTTTCCAGAGGTTTCTTTGCCCCCTACAGAAACAGAATTACTGAAAAATAAAATGGCTGCAATAAAACTCAGTGGATGTGTCCAACAACAGAAAGAAGGGGACAGAGAAAAGAATCAGTAAAGGATAAGATAGAACAATATATTATTCAAAAAAATGGTGAAACCAGTGATGTTCACTGGTTCCTGGGATTAAGACATGGCTGTCTTTGGGACAGTATCATTCCACCTACCACCAAACAAAACCTACCAAATACCAAGGACAATATCTAACAAAAAATGTGCAACATTTTATGGAGCACAATTTTTAAAAATCATAAAAAAGACTTGAAGAATACAGTTATACCATGTTCAAGTATGAGAAACAATATTGCAAAGATGTTACGTTTCTTCAAATAATCTACTTTTCATGAAATTTAGCAAGCGGTCTTAAAATCCATCTGGAGTATAAAAGGTAAAGAGCAACCACCCAAGGTAATTTTGAAAAATAAAAAAGGTCATAAAGTTTGTCTTAGCATATAAAAATACTTATTTTAAGTTATATTAATTATAATATAGTGGCATAGATACAGTTATAGACAACCAAAATAGAAGGTCCGGTAAAAGACCTGTTGTATGTAACCTTGAAATAAAACATAAGTGGCATATTCCAATAAATCAGTGGGGAAAGGATAGATGATTAGATGATTCAAGAATATATATTTAGGGCCGGTGAGATAACTCAGCTGCATAAGCGCCTGCCTGGCAAGCGCGAGGTCCTGAGTTTGACTCCTGGAACCCACATACGAAGAAAGGGCCGGTGATATTGCTCAGCGGCACGGGTGCCTGCTGGCACGCGAGGTCCTAAGGTCGACCCCCGGTACCCACAAAAAAAAAAAAAGAATATGTATTTATTAAAATTTAAATAGATCCCTAACATATATACACAAAAATGTAATAAAATCCAGAAGCTTAAAAACCAAGTGTCCGATAAATATACAATATCTCCAAATGAGACTGTCTTTAAAGATGTCCAAGAACAGGTAAAATTCTTATCAGTGGTAGTAGAAATTAGAAAGTAGGTGGGGACTCAAAGTAACTGATGTAAAAAAGAATTTAAAATAGCTTTCTGAAGTTACAGAAATTTTTTTTATTTTAATCTGAGTTGTGGTTGCATGGGTATACACAATTTTCAAAAGCCACTGAATTGTATACTCAAGATCTGTGCATTTATTACACATAAATTATAATAATTTAAAAATCCCAAAATCATTCGACATAAATAATCCTTACACTGAGGAGGCTGAGGCAGGAGGAAGCCCAGTCTGGGCTGGGCTTGCAAAATCAAATAGAAAAATTTTGCAAGTATAGAAAGAAAACATTTTTAGAATTTTCATAGCTTTAACAAAAATAGTACGTGTGCATGTGTGCATGCATGTGTACATGCATGTGTGAAATTTTTGGAAGCTAACATAGAATTTATTATTGCCTGATGCTGATTTTTAAAAAAGAGAGAGACCCATTGTGGCTGGGAGACTTCTCACTGTATTCTCTTTGTTTTGTTTCAGTGTTTTACTATGCATAGAATGATAGATGCTATCAACCTGAAGCTGTATTTCATAGCAATATATGGTAGTTATGCTACTGAAAAAAAGAAAGTTGAGTTTTCTAAAGATGCTTCTTTTAAATTTATTATAACTGCGGGTAGCAGTAAATGAGTTAGAGCCACTCATCAGTGAAACCAAGGAGTTTGTGAAACCGTATTAAACAAATCTTACATGCTATCTGCCAAAAAGCTAGTAAAAGATGAAAGGGAAAATACGAACTCAGCATTCAAGGAAGTTACAGACTACACTTCAGATTTACATTCTCATGAAAGATAGGGAAGAAAAGCTGTCAGTCATGTAGAGAAAATCAATGAATATTATTTCTTTTATGTACATATTACTAAGCTACTCCAGCCTGAAAAACAGAAATTTTTTCCTGAAATTTGTATTTCTAGGGTCTCTGAAAACAAATTTATTTTATTAGTGCCAATCAAATAGCTTAGAAGATACTCCAGGAGGACAAACAATTATAATGAAACTCCAAACTTCAGATATTGTTTATTGTCTCCAATTATGTGACTGAACCACATAGGAAATATATGAAAGGGAAAATGTAAGATTGCACCAAGGTCAAAAGTCTTCTAGACATAGAGAGGAAAATGTTTACATTTCTTAGAAACCAAAAGAATACAAAACCTAACACAATGATACCACCACCTGGGTGGGAGGTACACAGTGCCAGAATTAGAGCCAAGAACTGTTTGCCTTGTAATTTGAATTCAGTGTATAGAGCTGTGAAATCACCCCACGTGGGACTCAGTGATTTTGCCACCATGTCAATAAAGGTGACCAAGAAGAATTCAAGAGGGCCGGTGAGATGGCTCAGCGGCATAAGCGCCTGCCTTGCAAGCGCAAGGGCCCGAGTTCGACTCCCGGATCCCACATACGAAAAAAGGGGCCGGTGATATCGCTCAGCAGCACGGGTGCCTGTTGGTGCACGAGGTCCTGAGGTCGACCCCCCGGTACCCACAAAAAAAAAAAAAAAAAAAAAAAGAAGAATTCAAGAAAATCTGAACTGAAATCTCTGGTGCTCATACAAATTCAGATGAGAAGCTATTCCCAATGGCTTGAGGAGAAATCATTGCTGCCTTATTGAATAAGCATCTCTTGGGGAATATCAAAATTAAGAATAAAAATATTTAAGATAATCATAGTGGCATTTTCCATGACTTCTAATGTTTCTGCACAGCATGTTAGCGGAGGTCTATGCTACATTATCTTTCCAAAGATGTTTGTAAAACTAGCAGTCTAGCTGTATGACTAACAGAGACAGTATCCGCCTCCAATGCAAAGGACAGGAAAATTCACTGGTCGTTATGATAAATTTCGACTCCTTGTACTCAGGGTTCCTCTCTGTACCATCACTCACTGATGTAGGTAACACCTGGCCTTCATTGCATCATATTTCTAATTGGGGCTCATGGAATGAATGGCAAAATCAGTAGATTTCTGGTCCCAATTAAAATTTACCTAAATACCCAGTAAACAAATCATGTTAAATAAGTAGCTGTTAAGTGACAATATTTATAGATTTTTATCCCAAGTAGCCCACATAAGCTGAAAACCTTGAAATATCATATATAATAGCAACATTGTAAATTACGTTACTAGAAAAGGATTAATAAACATACACACAGACTACAAACTAAAGATTCTGAAGCCAATTTACTTACTGTCTTAATATATATGATTCCGAGAAATCCCTAAGCTCCTAAAGATGTTATCATCAATCAAATAAATTTCAGTAGCAGTATGGCTGATAACTCAGGAAAAATACTAACTTTATCTTTTAGTATCTCTTAGTTTAATCGTAGGAAAAAAATTCAGTTGAAGACGTTTTTCTCAATTAGTGAGGTGTGTGGTCTTTTTTGAAATTGCACAGAAATTAGGGCTTCATACCCTGTCAAAGGACCTGCTGCTAGCAAATGGGTGAAAGTGGAAAGCAGCTACAAAGAAGTTCAGTGTACAAATGCTTGATCCTTATTTCGATGATGAAGGGTATGCAGAGAAACAACAGGGATTGTCTGAATTCTAATATACTGAATTAATCTCTATAGTTACCATGATTACCTACAGCAAATGTGGGAACCATTATAACTTACTGCTACCTTATCTATAATCCTCTTTGCATGTCATATTTCTACAATTTTTTTTTTGGTACCAGGAATTGAACTCACAACCTTGTGCTTACCAGGCAGGTGCTGTGCCACAAGCTATATCTCCAGCCCTCTACAAATTTTCTTAAACTACTTGGACACCAATTACACTTTGGCTTCTGTTTCTCTATCTCTATAAAGAAAGCAAACTGTTTATACTCACATCAATACTTTTGGCCATGAAATTTTGGGGGGTTTTCTTTCTCCTAACAAGTTTTTTGACACCAGCTAAGTGTCCTACAGATCAGTTCAATTCTGACACTGCTTACCTGCAATTAGCATCGTATCTCACAGTCCCAGAAGACTGGCCCATCCCCAGCTCTGGACACCAATTTCAAGTTCAGGTTGTTAGCTGTGCTGCTGACTAACCAGCTATGAACTCAGAGATCCCCATCATCCCCTTCCCCTTCTTGGGTTTCATAATTTGCTAGAATGGATCATAGAACTTGAAAGGCTTTTTATTTACCATATTGCTATTATTACAAAACGACGTAATGCAGGAACATCCTGCATTACAGATGGAAGACTTGCAGAGGGCAAGGTACAGGGAAAGGGGTACACAGCCTCCGCATCCTCTCCAGGAGCACCAGCCCCCCAGCATCTCTTTGTGCTTACCAACCCTGAAGCTCCCCAGTTTCACAACTTATGGATTTTTTAGGAGACTGGCATCACAAAGGAGTGATTGATTAAATACATCACTAGCCATTGGTGCTTAACTCTCTGCCTATCTCCTTGTCCCAGAAAATAGGGGAAGTTCTAACCTTCTAATTACATGGCTGTTATCCAGGCAATCAGCCCCAATCCTAATGCTGTCCAGGAGTCCCCAGCTATCAGTTATCTCATTAGGAGGCAAAATGACACAAAACTTCAGATACTCCAAGGGTTTGGGGGTTTCTATTAGGAAACAGGGGCACAGACCAATTTATTTCTTAGCATGTGACTCTACTTCTTTAAAACTCCTTTTGGCCCAAGACCTCCAGCTGTTATTTTCTATAGTCTAAGATCTTTCATATTATCAATTAGCAAAGAGTATCCACACTTTTCTGCCTAAAGGAAGGGCTTTCAAACAAGAAAGTCTACCACTGGAATATATTTATCAGGAGAGACAGTACTGAATTTATTGCTAACAGACTAAAGATCATGAAAACCTTTATCTGCATCCTTTCATAATGCTGGATAATTCATACCATAAGCCTCTAAGTTTTCATTAGCTAATGTCTTATTTTAAGATTTTACTTTTAAGAGGTAAGAAAACAGTTCTCACAAGAAATTCTTCCCTGAAAATGACATAATTTCTGCAGCCAAAAGAAAAAGTCAAACTTCACTAAACTATAGTGTCAGGAAATGATAAGGGCAAATCACTGGTGACATTTATGACCACAAACTTCAAGAAATTCCAGTGATATATGTTCTCCTGCCCTTTTCTGTAGCCTGAGGCTCTTGACTTCCTACATGCACCCATTTTCACAATTAGAAAAACTGAACTTTTCATCTCTAAGGTGACTGATCAATTCAAGAAATATCCTTTATCTCATCCTTCGAATTCCCCACAGTTAGGGAAATTTCTTTCCTCCTATTCCAAATCTCTTTTTAGATTCATTCCCACCATCTGCTTCCACCACAGCATGGGGAGGAAATAAATCCCTGGCAGGTATCTTCATGGCTGTCACAGCCTCTGTTGTTATTAAAATAATCCCCACTGGCTTTCAGCTTTAAAAAAATAAGTTAACTTCTTTTCTGTCTTTCCATGACAGTTGTTTCTAAAAATCGAAATGGTAATGGATTGTTTTCATAAACTCACTATTTTACATGACCAATCTACAGGTCCTCCAGTGCCCAGTCTCCCTCCCTAAGATTCAATAGTAACAGCCAGTATTTTTTTTTTACACAAATTAGCAATATCTCCCCTTCCAGACACCAGATCATTTAAGAACGTAAAGTACATCTATAAACTTCTGGCATTATCTCCTCTCTGGAAGGAGAGAAGAGTACAGCTTAGTTACCAGAAGTTCAAGAAACAGTCCAGTTAACAGGATTCTCACCAACCAGAGGCTCTAAATTGACACCCTCATTTTCATTTTGTCAAAATCACATAGTTAGCGATTGACGAAGCAAGTACTATAACCCAGTTTTTCTGATTATTTGGGCAAAAGAAGTCTGACTTATTTTATATTTTAATTCATTTAGAATTGCACAGGAAATCATTTTATCTCCTAATTCCCATGAGTAATAATCATTTCCAAATATGCTAATTATTTTCCTAATTGCATTCCTTCAGAAAGTTATCTTTTTATTTTATTTGTAGGATGTATATTTATGAAAAGGTCTTGACTCCATGTAATCCACCCCAGGAAGTTACCAGTTCTCCTTCAGGATTTAGTGAGCCTGCCTATTTTTTATCAAGGAGTCAATATGAATAGGACAGAATCTTCTTATGAGTATGTATTGCAATACATAATAATTACATTCATCTTGGGAAACTAGTACATAAACACACTGCATCTTATAGTCTTTCCCTCAATCACCCCCTCTCAATCTAAAAGGAGCACAGATAGGCAAACAAATAATTATCTCTGGAAGATGAAAATGAAGTAAAAGAAACAGGAACAAATACAGGACAATAAAAGCAGACAAATTACTAGCTCTGTTTGCATGGAAAAGAGAGATATAGGCTCTTTTTTAATGACATATGTGTTGAGTTTTAACAATACATAGAAATTTGCTGCATAGTCATGGAGAAAAGGAATGTTCCAAACACAAGGATACCAAGTCCATAAGCAAGAAGACATGAAAGAACAAAATGTGTCCATTTGAATGCAAGTACTGGAGGTTTTGAGCTCGGAGAGTACAAGAGGAAATACTTCAGGATGTATTCAATAGCTAACAAAAATGTCACTGATATTCATAAGAAATTGTTGCCAGCAAGAAGAGGCTATACTGTGTAAAACTACATGGACTATGCTAAAAAAAAAAAAAGTAGCAAAAAAATAATAAATAAATGTTCCTTATGTTCGTGTCTTACATTCTCTTTCCTTCTCTTTCTTACTCCCTTAAGTACATTAAATGTCCTATGACATTCTCAGTGTTGCCCTAGCTCACAAATACAATGAAAAGTTAGCAGAAGTTGAACAGAAGAGTGAGGGAAAATTAAATGCCCCTTTCTAGAAATACACTGAAATACAAATCACTTTTGAAGTTTGGGCACTGTTTCTGCCTTACGAGTTTTGCACCAAGAAATTAATCTTTCAAAAAATAAGGCAAAGAAAGCAAAGATAAATGGAAGACTTTTCTTTAAAGAGAAGGTGAGGTGAAGAGATGCTCCAATTCCATTTCAACTCTGTGACTTTACGTTCCTGACAAAAAGATTGGGGAGTAGTATGTAGATAGCCTGGATGAGTTATTTTTCCTATGATTTTATCCTTCATTGAATAATGAAGAATCAAGGTATAATGAGAAAAGGGTGCACTGTTTTCTAGAAGCACTGCTCTGGTAAGAAGTCTTCATATCTCTCTGCAGTGTTTCATCCCAACGGCTGGTGTGGAGGATCACTGGGACGGCTCCCCCTGAAAGAAGATAACTTGCCTCCATTTTGGTTCACTTTGCCCTACTTCCATGTACTGATATGTACACAGCTGGCTAGGGAAATGCTCTACCCCCTTGACAGATTTCAAGCAATGCAAATGGGTCCAGCTGAAGCTCTTCTAGTCGTTGGCAGGCTGGAGGGTGGGGCGCAGCAAACCCTCTGTAACATAGTGGATAATGGCCTTACAAAAAGACCCATGTCCTAAGTCCTAAAACCCATGACTATGTTACCTTATGTTACAAAAGAAAATTATTCTGGGTTATCTAGGTGGGGTCAGATAAGCACAATGGGAGACAAAGATCAGAATAAGAAAGGAATTGTGACAAGGGAAGCAGAGTTCAGAATAATGCATTCTCAGATGAAAGAAAAGGTCAGGAACCAAGGAATGCAGGTGGCTCCTAGAAGCTGTAAAGGACAACAAAACAGTTTCTTTCACTTTCCAGGAAGCAATACAGTTTTGTAGACACTTTGATTTTAGCCTATAAAATCCACATGGACCTCTGACCTCCAGAAATACAATAAATCTGTGATTTCTTAAGCCAGTAAAGTGTGTGATAATTTGGTATAGCAGCAATAAGAAGCTAATGCATTTTCATGTCATATCCAGCTACTGACAAAAGCCTTAATACTAAGAGTCCCCTTGTCTAGTGCTGGTGTCAAACAGAACCAGAATAAACACAATGCAGAAGATATGGAAAGGCTTTACTGGAAATAGCTTGGAATTTTCTAGGAACCATCAGAAGCTAGGGTAGCAGAAGCATAGTGAACAAAAGATGGGGTAGTTCTGGATGAGGTAGAGGGGAGGGCAAGGGCAGTACTACTGAAGTCCTGAAGAACATAGTAAGTAATTTAGATTTTATCCTTAGTTCATGAGGAAAACCAATTAACTATGTTTTGAGTAGTGAGTGATATGATATAGTCTACATTTTTAAGATACCACTCTGGCTGCGGGGTGAAGAATGAATTATATAGTGGAAAATGAAAGTTGTAAACCCATATGGGGGCGCCTCACTAGTCAAAGTAAGAGATAATGGCAACTTGCACTTGAATAGTACTCATGCAGAGAAAGAAGTGAGAATAAATTCTGGACATGGAACCTGGACATGGCAGGACATAGGGAAAGAGAGAATTGACGGTGCTCCCTATATTTGGGGTATGAAAGGCTGAGAGGTTAGTTGCACCATTTACTCAGAATGAAAAGATTCAGAGAGAACACTTTAACAAAAGTGGGGGATGCAGAGTTCTGGGGGCGTGTTAAAAATTAAGAAGCTCTTGAGAGATTTAAGTGGCGATATGAAATAGAGCTAAACATGAGGGGCAGATGTGCAAAATTGGAATTGAGAGAAACAGATGCTACCTTCTTTTCTGATTACTTTTCAAAAGTCATTTCAATAAAGCACTTTTACTAGTTAAAACTGCATTCATTTCTTTTTAAATGCCTCTCTATCTGAATTTCTACTACATTTTAAACTTATTAAGGCCAAGGAAAATGTTTCATACATCTTTGGAATTTGCAATGATTTTAATAAAGCAGGAACACGTTTGTTTGAATTCACCTACATACAAATTATTTCACAGTTTTTAGAAGGAATGGAGAGAAAAGTAATTTAACATTTCTAGTTACATCAAATCAAGCACATCGGTCATTTTTATTTCACTACATCTTTTCATCTTCTTTATATACTATCTTAAAAATGAGAATTTAAAGTATAGTTCTCACTCAAAGACTTAAAGTAAATTAACACCAAATTTGTCCATCCAGTTGTTTCCATTTTTCCTTCTTTCCTTGAACAAGGATAGACCTCCAATAATAGGAATACAATTCTGAACTTTCCTTCCAAATGCCTATGAGACCCAACAAGCAAATCGATTTGTCTGTGTGTAGCATCTGCTGATTTTGCAATGTTATCGGAGGTGGTGGATTATCAGCTAGTCTTTCTTTTAGAAATAAGAGAGGTCAGCAATTTTTCAATTCCGAAATCTTAGCCAAGACCTTACTTGTCCTTTTAAGTATAAGATGAGAAGATACCACATAATCCTCCTCATTAAGAGTCTCAGTACTGAACTGTGGGACAATGAAGAAGTACAGAAGGGCACTTACTCATTGTTGGTGTCTCAACTGCAGCTATGAAGCAAAAATATCTAGAGTTTGAAGTAAACATGGATGTTCTCAATGACAGAGCTTTATGCTAGAAAATGTAATAACTAAAAAGAAAGTTTCTCACAGTGTTCCAATCTATTCAGCAATAACTTTTTCTAAATAAAGAAAGGAAAACAGCTGCTACAATAAGGTTTTTTTTCCTCTTTCACTAAAGGGAAAATTTAAAAGTAAGGATGAAAGCAGTCATTCTACCATTTTCACCTGCTGGATTTCAATCCAAAAACTAGTTTTAAGTCTATTTCTTAATCTATAAACTCAATTATTAAAGCAAACAAAATATTTTCTAAGTGGAAATCAAGCAACAATATTAATTGATTTCCTATATGGTCTCATCTAGAAGAAAGGGAAAACACTCCAGCCCATTTGATTTACAGTGCTTTTTTATTATTATTTTTATGAAAAGTATTTCCCCTCTTCTGCAGTTGAAAGCCTAAATGGCAGAGAAAGTTATTTCAATTATATTAGCAAATGTTTGACATTGCATTACCTACAAGTGGGTGCTTTTTAAATGCTAGGTTCAAGAAATTTCTTATAAATGATGGCAAGTCATTACTGGCACACTTATAAATCATCACAGACATTAAAACTGATACTTAGGAAAGCAGCTCCAGCTGATAGTTCTGGAAAGACGAAAGATAATGAAAAAGCACTAAAAATAAATATTTCATTTACATTGTTTTAATTTTTGAAGGATAATAGCAAAGATGTTGGCACAAGATGCAATAGGACACTTAGCCCAGTCTCTGAGCTATATCCTGTAGAAGTTACATTTATCTAGTGGTTCCCTAAGTGTGGTGTCCACATTAAAGGTTGAGAGCCACTATGTACATCAGAACTTGCAGGACATGTGGGCATCGACAGGAAAAAAGGATACAGAGAGCAAAGATAAAAGGTATAAAAATAATATTAGCATTTCTATGGAACTTCAGAGGAATAACAGATTATTTTTTGAGTGCAGATTAGGAAAGTTTTGTCCATTTCTTAATTTTATTTCTTCTATTTGCCATGCATAGACTATAAAAACTAATCGTTCATCCATTTCAGGGGCAAGGAATCTTCTAGCACAATGGTTTTCACACCGGAATCATCTCTGGGTTTTACCAGACCACGGATTACTGGTCTCAGGTCCCAGACTTGTTGGTCCCATAGGTTTGAGTAGGGTCTGAGGATGTGTGTATTTAAAAGCTCCCAGGTGGTACTAGCACTGCTTGTTAGGGAGCCACGTATTGAGGATCACTATTCTAGCACGTATTCTCAAAGCTTGGCTGATGGTAACAATCATTTGGTATGAGTCTCTATTCCGAAATAAGTTGGAAATTCTGATTAAGATGTCTATGAAGCCTAAGAACCTGTCCTTAGAAATAAAGGGCAGGTGAACCTTTTGATAAAAGACTGGAAAGCAAGAGTCTAGCTCAGGCCGTGGATGTGACTTAGTGGTACTGTTTCCCTGATCTGTGCATGGCCCTGGGCTCAATTTCCGGCACTGCCACACACAAAAAATTCTGGCTCTATAATTTGGCTATTAAGGCCCTTCCTGTGAAGAACCCTGCTCTTTGTTATTTTTCCCTTTATATGTAAGTTCACATATTAATGTTCCATCTGTCCATGAGGCAGAAAAAGTAGAAGCCATTTAGCTAAAACCTTTAGTTTCTAATTTAACTTATTATAGTCTTTTTACTTTCAGCAGTTGTATTCTTTTTCACATTTGCTGGATCACAGATCATAATAAATAAGATTATTATTCTTTCATATCTTTGTGCTTACTATGCACACTGATTTTCTCTTCTGACTCATTTAAATGCCTGGAGTCTAAATCTCAAATTGGTGTTTTCATGTTAACTCTCATAATTGCTTATTCCTCCTTGTGTTTGGTGGTGGTGGTGGTGGTGGTGGTGTGTGTGTGTGTGTGTGTGTGTGTGTTTGTGTGTGTGTACCTGAGAGGCAGACAGAAATGTGGGTTCATATAACCAGGTTAAACTAAAACTCGTCTTTTGCTTCCCCTCTGTCACAAAGGTAAAATGAATTCTGGCTCCCAGGTAAGTGTGAGGACCGTTTTATATTTAAAATCCAGAGGAATCTCCCTCTATCTAGGCCAAGGTCAGAACAGGCAAGACCCCTTGCTATCTCCTTGGAATTTTTTCTGTTCTCTCCTTTGCAAAGGGTGTCACTTTACAGGGATCTTGATCTCTCCTGGAGTCTCATGAATTTGCTGATCTCTCGGCATTCTTATCCTTAACCTGTTAAATGTAAAGTTCGCGGCCACCAGGAATCTGCAGCTGGACTCAAGAAAACTGCTGCCTTCAGTGCCAGCAACAGAGAGAATTTATATTTCCCATTTTGAACTCAGAATTTCCCTTACATCTTTGTCAACCTGTGTATGAGTGCATACGAGTGCGTGTATGTATAAAGCTTTTCCGATGTTTATAAACTACGTATCTTGTCATAATATTGCTGGAAGTGGAAGTTCCCTCTCACTGAATTTTTATCTTGAAGCCTAAACTTGATCTCTTTGGTCTCTGAGCCATGGAAAGTAGCTTTCTCCTCTGTCCCTTGCCGTGCTTGTACTCCAAGCCTGGGAGGGGGGAATATATATGTGTGTGTGTGTGTGTGTGTGTGTGTGTGTGTGTGTGTGTGTGTCAGAATACTTCCCTTTGGTACCCTCTTAATTCCATTGTTTTCCTGTCCTAGTGTCTTCCTTCCTTTCTCCTTTCTCCTGCCTCCTCTCTACAAGCGTGCAGGTCCCTGTGCTGCCACCGCCTCACAGCAGGGCCCCGCTCAAGTTTCAGAAATAATTGTCCCTTCCTCTCCCAGCAAACCCCTTGACCTCCTCATGTCTTCTGGAACTTCATATTATCGTCCAACTTGGTTGATCATCAGGATTATAAAATAGCTAAATGTCCCCAAGAGTTGACAGAATTCCAAGCAGTTTTTTAAAACAAAAAGGCAATACAAAAGAGGCACAGCTATTTTGAAGTCAGTAATTTCTCCCCTTATAAATAAATATATGCAGATAGGAAGCTACCTCCCCAAAAGGACCAGTCGCATATTTATTTGTAGCTGTTATGAAGGCTGAATCTTTAAAAGTGAATATTGAAATTTAAAGAAATCTAAAAGGGTTTAAAAAGTAAAAACAGGAAGCCAGAGAATAAGTTGTACATATGGTATATTAATGTCTTTGTTAATGAACCCAAAAATGTAAATTAATTGCCATGTGACACTGATACAAAATTAAGAGGTGCACCTTGCAAATAAGAGGTGTTGAACAGAAAAAAAAATAGAAAGGTTCTAAGTAGAAAATATGGACAGAAAAATGTAATAGCTTTTAGGACCACCGTAAACAACCTATTATATCATACTAAGCATAAGGGAAATCTAGAAAACCTTAGAACCAAAAGGCAGATTCTGACAAGAAAGAAAAAAGAGAGTAGAAATCAATGAACCACTTACAATATGAATGAAACAGTGCTGGGGGGGAGGGGGAAGAGTGCCCAAAACAAAGCCGCTAACAAGGTCTATGAAACGTCAAGTCACAAGAAACCACGACTTTTGGCTTAAGAATATCAAAGCAGCAGTAGCAAAAAAAAAAAAAAAGAAGAAGAAAAAAGATTTGAGAGAAAAAGTCTAACCTTGAACTTTAGTGAAAGTTTATTAAAAGAAATATAACTTTGTAGGTGGTTTAATTTCACTGTATTCTCAGTTCAGAGAACACCCAGGGGAGAGGAGCAGATGCCTGTGAGACCCGAGTACTTTGCTCGCAGAAAACAAGGTCCAGCCTTGATGCTAAATCTAGATTAGGGCTGGGACGAACTGCACAAACAACTGGGGGGAATGTGTCAAATGTCATGGAAATGCAGAGGACGTGTGCGGAGCACAGGCTGCAAAACGACCCCGCGGTTCCTGAGCACTGCACATGGAACTAATCGGTGAGCATTATTTTCGATCTCTCATTTGAACCAAGTGCTGTTTGTGGGGCCAGTTAGGAAAGGTGCTATTTCCAATTGTTCTTTTACACCTGGTGAGAAGTCAAGTGGATCTTTCCATAGGGCAGTTTAAATCTGGAACAACACCAAGTGAGTTCTTGATAGGACAAATGTCCCAATGCCTTATTTGCATGAGGGTGAAGCCAATCCAGGAATTTTGGATAGAAAAGACCCCTTTCCCTTATCCTCCGTGCTGCCATGAGCTTTTCAGCAACTTGCTCCTGCCTGTAGCACACACTTCTTTTCCGCTTTCAATAAATATAGAACCTCATAGCCTTTTCTGTGTGTCTTGTCCAATCCTTCGTTCAGGACACAAAGAACCTGGAAAAACTCCCATTGGGGCCCTCCATCTGGTAACAAATTAGGCCTTTCCTTGCCCACTAGTGACCAATCCACCCACGGAAAGAGCAGAATAAAAACTGTCACACCACACTCCAACCTCTGGGCTTAAGAGTGATACTGGCTTCCCTTTTCTTTCATAGAACTTTCCCCTTCTATATAATCAAAATATCCTTTCTCAGTACATACAGCTAGGAATCTTATACCTTCTACCCCACATTCCTATCCTCCAGCTTTTGTCAACTACTTAACGGTATGTAAGCCACAGAACACAGAAAAATAATTTGAGTGATTATTTTCTGCATTTTCCCAAGGATGGTACTAGCCTGTCACCTCCCACAAGCATAGGAAAGAACTGAGTGCATTAAATACAATGAATGCTCTAGGGCATTAAAGCACAGCCTTCATGGCTCTCAAGTCTTTTTGCTTACTTTTTGGTCTTCTACATGATTCCCCGTTTCCAGGACAATTACCAAGAAACAAGCCTAGTCTTGGCCCCTGAGCCATACAAATTTTCCTGGATATTTACACCAGTTTCACCCCTGGACACCTGGCCTTGTCAGAACTAAGCAACAAATACACAACCAAATTAGAATGTTCAAGCACTTTAAAACTCCCTTATGTGACAGAATTAAATGTTTAATTGTTGTACAGCAATATTGTTCCATTTTAATTTGCATTTCCCTAACAGCTAATGATGTTGAATATTTTTGTATACATACATTTCCCATCTTCATATCCTCTTTGGAGGATATTTTTTTTAAAGTTTTCTTTTATGACATTTGTTGCTTATTTTCTAATTATGAAACTAATCTGGATAAATGGAATTTGACAAATAAGACCATTTTAATAAAAACAAATATCCTATAATTTAAATTACCATTTTTTTATTCAAGCAACAAAACTACAATGAAGAATCTGGTGTATTTCTTCCCCACTTTTGTAATGTATATTTGCAAATGTAAATATGTGCATGGATATGTAATGGCTTTATGAAAAGAAAAACTGAGGTCATATATTAAGTATAATTTTGATGAGTTAATGTTCTATATTCATCACTGTATCTGTCTTCTTGAAGTAGAGTGCCAGGAAGGAGCAGTGAGGGAGTAGAGATGCAGGGGGTGGAAAAAAAGAGTTAAGATGTATTATGTACATGCACCAACTCCACATGAAAAATGTACTCATTATGTACTGCAAACAAGAAATACAGTGCCAGGAGTAAATTTTCAGGATCACAAAAGAATGAACATGTAGAGAATCTGATGGTAAATGATAATTTACTTTCAAAACAAATAATTGCATTTTTCCTAAGAAATATAATAGTGGGCCAGTGATAAAGCTCAGTGGCAGGCCGGTGAGATGGCTCAGCGGTGTAAGCGCCTGCCTTGCAAGCGCGAGGGCCCGAGTTCAACTCCCAGATCCCACATATGAAAAAGGGGCCAGTGATATCACTCAGCAGCACGGGTGCCTGTTGGTGCGCGAGGTCCTGAGGTTGACCCCCCGGTACCCACAAAAAAAAAAAAAAAAAAGCTCAGCGGCATAAGTGCCTGCCTGGCAAGTGCAAGGTCCTGAGTTCGATTCCGAGTACCCACATAAAGAAAAAAAATAAAAAAGAAATATAATAGTGTCCCTGTGTATTACTCATGTCACAATTACAAATAAATCCTGAAATTTCAGCAATTCAACATAGTAAATGTTTCCTTCTCACTCATATCACAAACACATGCAGGTAACTTGGCTCTCCTGGTTGCCTCTTTTTTATCAGTATAGGTATGCTATCTTATCTTTTCTTTACCAGTCACTAAAATGAGCAAGGGGAAGGTTTATATTACTCCATCAGGACCTGGGTGAATTCTCACATCAGGAAACCAGAACAAGCTCAAATGATCAACCTAATGTTGAACCTCAAACTTCTGGAAAAGGAGCAAATCAAACCCAAATCTCATACAAGGGAGGAAATTATAAAGATCAGAGCAGAAATCAATGCAGTTGAGACTAAGAAAACAATACAAAGAATCAATGAATTGAAGAGTTGGTTCTTTGAAAGACTAAATAAAATTGATAAATCCTTATCCAACATTATCAAAAAGAGGAAAGAAAAGACTCAAATTCATGTAATTAGGAATGAAAAGGGTGCAATTACAATGGATCCTGTGGAAATCCAGAAGATCATCAATACCTACTTTGAGAACCTTTACTTTAATAAATTGAAAACACAGAAGAAATGGAAAGATTCCTAGATACATATCAATTGCCAAAACTGAATCAAGAAGATATAAAAATTCTAAATAACCCAATATCTGTCAATGAAATTGAAAATGTAACTAAAAATGCACCAACAAAGAAAAGCCCAGGTCCTGATGGATTCACTGATGAATTCCACAAGAAATTTAGAAAAGATCTAATGCCACTAATGCTCAAACTTTTCAATGAAATTGAAAGGGAAGTGACATTCCCAAAGTCATTCCTGGAAATGAGCATTACCCTAATACAAAAACCAGACAATGACCCAACCAAAAAAGAAAATTACAGGGCAATCTCCCTAATGAACATAGACACAAAAATCCTCAGTAAGATATGGCAAACAGAATGCAGCAAATCATCAAGAAGACTATACATCATGACCAAGTAGGATACATCCCATGAATGCAGGGATGGTTCAACATATGCAAATCAGTAAATATAATGCACCACATCAACAGAGCCAAAGACAAAAATCACATGATCATCTCAATAGACACAGAAAAGGCAGTTGACAAATTCCAACACCCATTCATGATAAAAACACTACAGCAAATTGGAATAGATGGTCTTTATCTCAATCTGATAAAAGCCATCTGTGACGAACTGACAGCCAACATCATACTAAATGGACAAAAACTGAGAACTTTCACTCTAAAATCAGGAACAAGACAAGGATGTCCACTATCACCACTCCTTTTTAATATAGTTCTGGAAACATTAGCCAGAGCAATTAGACACGAAAAAGAAATAAAAGGAATAAGGATGGGAAAGGAAGAAGTTAAATTATCTTTACTTGCAAATGACAGATATAGATACTCTGTATAGAAGACCTCAAAAACTCCCCCAAAAGTCTCCTATATTTAATAACTGAATTCAGTAGCATAGCTGGATACAAAGTCAACACTCAAAAATCAATAGAATTCATGTACACAAAGAACAAATGCACTGAGAGAGAAATTAGGGAAACCACACCCTTCGCAATAGCACCAAAAAACATGGAGTACTTAGGAATCAATCTAACAAAGGAAGTATAAGATCTATACATTGAAAATTACAGGGCCGGTGAGATGGCTTAGCGGCGTAAGCACCTGCCTGGCAAGCGCGAGGGGCCGAGTTCAACTCCCAGAACCCACATATGAAAAAAGGACTGGTGATATCACTCAGCGGTACGGGCACCTGCTGGCACGCGAGGTCCTGAGGTTGACCCCCGGTACCCACAAAAAAAAAAAGAAAGAAAGAAAATTACAATACTCTGAAAATAGAGATCAAAGAAAATATCAGGAAATGGAAAGATATCCCTTGCTCATGAATAAGAAGAACCAATGTAGTAAAAATGGCCATGCTCCCAAATTGTAGTAGAGATTTTATGCAATCCCAATCAAGATACCATTAGCATACCTCACAGATCTAGAAAAAAAAATTCCTAAAATTCATTTGGATCCAGAAGAGAGCTAAAAGAGCAAAAACGATCCTAGGCAACAAAGGCAAAGCAGGGGGCATCACAATCCCTCACTTGAAGTTTTACTATAAAGCTATAAAAACAGCATGGTACTGGCAAAAAAAAAACAGACCTGATGATTAATGGAACAGATTAGATGGTCCAAAAACAACTACAAACACTCTCAGCTACTTTATCTTTCACAAAGGGGCCAAACACATTCACTGGAAGAAAGATAGCCTCTTTAATAAATGGTGCTGGAAAAACTGGCTTTTCACATGCTGAAAACTAAAACTAGACTCATGCCTCTCATCATGCACTAAACTGAAATTGAAATGGATCAGAAATCTAAATATTAAAACAGAAACACCAAATCTGCTGGAAAATAAAATAGGCAGAACTCTTAAAGACAGAGGCATAGGCAAAGACTTCATGAACAAAAACCTGACCACATGGAAATACTACAAAGAATCAACTGGGATCTCATCTTATTAAAAAGCTTTTGCACAGCAAAAGAAATCACCAACAGAGTGAAAAGACAACCCACAGAGTGGGAAAAAATTTTAGCCAGTTGTTCTTCAGACAAAGGACAAATATCTAGAATATATAAGGAATTGAAAAACATCAGATTCCCCTAAATTTAAAGACCCATTTCAAAAATGGGCATCTGAGATAAATATATACTTCTCAGAGGAAGAAATATAAACAGCAAATAAATATATGAAAAAATGTTCAACATTACTGGTCATTTTAGAGATGCAAATTAATGCTGAGATTCCATCTCACTCCAGAAAGAATAGCTATTATCAAGAAATTAACTAATAATAATGCTGGTGGGGCTATGGGGAAAAAGGAAACCTTCTTCACCGTTGGTGGGAGTGCGGAGTGGTGCAACCAGTGTGGAAATCAGTGTGTAGATTTATTGAAAAACTAGAATTAAAGTTCCCATTTGACCCAGCAGTTCCCCTTTTGGGTATCTTCCTGGAAGAATTAAAAACATCATACCACAGTGATATACGCGCACCCATGTTTATAGCAGCACAGTTTATAATAGCTAAATCTTGGAAACAACCGAAATGCCCATCAACCAATGAATAAATTTTAAAAATGTGGTTCTTTTATGCAATGGAGTACTACTCAGCTATAAAGAAGGATAAATTTGAGACATTCCTGGGTAAATGGATGCACTTTGTTTTTTTTTTGTTTATTTGTTTTTTTGTTTTTTTGTGGGTACCGGGGGTCGACCTCAGGGCCTCGCGCACCAGCAGGCGCCCATGCCACTGAGCAATATCACTGGCCCTTTTTTCGTATGTGGGTTCTGGGAGTCGAACTCAGGACCTCGCGCTTGCCAGGCAGGCGCTTACGCCTCTGAGCCATCTCACCAGCCCAATGGATGCACTTTGAAACATTACTCTTCAGTGAAATAAATGAGACATGTATGTATAAATATCACATTGTCTCTCTTGTGTGAGAAACTGAAAATGTAAATAAGAACCTAAATGTATAATAGATATTTCAAAATAGAAAGTAATTGTTCAAAAGGAAAGGGGAGTTGGGGGGTGGAAGGGAAAAGACAAACTAAGGGGGAAAAAAAGAATAAAATGAAAACAAAGCTTTGTAAATGAGGAGAAGAGGGGTTGTAGAGGGGGGAGGGGAATGGGAATAAAAGAGGAACTAAGATATATCATGTACACGTACAAACTCCCTATGATGGATGTGATCATTGTGTATATCTAAATTGTACCAATAAACTTAATAAAATTTAAAAAATGAATACTGAGAAAAACTTTAGAGAAAAAAGAAACATCCAAATGGCAGAGCACAGCCTGAGATGGGGCCATACTTCTGTTGCTTTCTAGACATTTTGGTTTTGGTGGTTTAGTGTTCGGTGGTGATGGCAATGGTGTTTTAGTGGAGGAGTCAGTCCTTGGTAATGAATTATTTTCTCTCTAAGCCTGTGTAGACACCATACTGTACTTAAGACAAGCTGTGATTAAAATATTCAAACTCTACAGTGAAGTGATCAAGAAAAAAAGAGACGTGGCCAGAGAGTTGGCCCTTGAGAAGGTACCAGCACAACCTGAGCTTTGTGGATTGCAATAATAGCTAACAGCTAATGAGCATTTACCGTGTGCCTGGCATTTACTGACATGACATGAATTGACTCAATCCTCGAAACAATGCTACAAACTAGGAACTGATTGCCTCATTTTGCATATGGGAAAACTGCTGTGAAGGAAAGCAGTTTGTCAGAATTAACAGAGCTGCTGGAAGGAAGAGCCTGTCTTAGTTACTTTTGTGTCACTGACACACAATACCCAACATGTGCAACTTAAAGGAAAGGTTTATTTTGGCTCACAATTTCTAAAGATTTTAGTCCAAAGATTTTAGGCTGGAACCGAGGCAGGGCAGCATGGCAGAGGGGCACAGCAGACAGCAAGCAGAGACAGAGAGGCAAGGGAAGAGGAGGGAAGACATAGACCCTTCCAGGCCCAGCCCCAGTGACCCACCTCTTCTGACCAGATCCTGCCTTCTAAGGGCAACTCAGCTATGAGCCCCCGTAACCCAATCACTTTCCAAAAGCCCCACCTACGAGCACATGAGGCTTTGGGGGACATTTTCAATATAAACCATACCAGATCCAGTGTTTGATCTCAGCCTGGTGCTAGAGGTCATACCTGGAACAACCGGCCCTGCTGTGCTGATATCTGAACATCACAGAGTTAGTCTACAACTAATGATGGGTAGAGTGTGGGGGACAAGACTAAGATTATTTCATGAGGAGTGTCTTGGAAATCACATAGAAAAATATAAAAAAAGACAAATATCCAAGAGTCTCGAGAATTGAGTTATAATACACCCTTCATAAGTTACTTCATGTTGCATCCCAGAGATTTGATGAGTTAAGTCAAATGAAGAATTTAGTGTATTCCTTGAAGTGCACTGACCACTCAAAAAGTGTTAATGATAATTATCTCTACAGTTATCACAGTTACACTCACTGCTCACTATTTAACTTACATGTGATTGAGGCTTGAAGAGATCCCTCCACTCTACCTCTAACTCATGGCACCTCAGCACAGACTCTACCATCCCTGTCTTTCTCAACTTCTCATTCCAGATTTCTAAGAGAATAATTTAACTTGACCCAAGTAATCTTTTTGCTAGTGGTCATATGTTATAAATAAATGCCAGCCTGTGGATTGGCAGCCACTGAGTTCATTACCCAGCCTGGCTCAATGACTGTGACCATTTGGTTCCCCTCTTCACACCAGAGCTATGGTGACCATCAGAAGGACAATAGTTGGCTAGAATAGATTTTATATTTTTCTGAAGAAAATTTGTTTTTAATATGGTGCCATTTCATCATCATTACAGACACTTGAGAATATAAGTCTTGGTGAACTATAAAAATTAAAAGAAAATTATGTTTATTGTCATTCATGACTTAGAAAATTATGTTTATTTATTGCTACTAATGACATCATTCCTTTCATCTTCAATTACATTGTAGAGCACTGACAGGATGAGTTTCATGAAATAGAAGATGATGATGATGCTGATGATATTTAACTCATAGAGTGTTTATTATATGCAGGCACTGTATTCTAAGTACTTTACTCATCACCTTATATGATTCTCACAGCTATGCCAAAAGATATTATTATTATTCCCCATTTAACAAATGTGAAAACAGACCCTGAAAGGTTGAGTGACTTGACCAAGATTTCATAGCTAATAAGCAGTGGAGCTGGGATTTGGAACAAGTCAGCCTGTATCCAGAGCCTGTTCTCACAGCTTCTATCCAAGTGGTTCCCCAACTTTTTTAGCCAGGGATTGGTTTCATGGAAGATAAATTTTCCATGGAAGGTGGGGGATGATAAATGGTTTCAGATGATTCCAGGGAACATGCAACCTAGATCCCTTGCATGTGCAGTTCACAGTAGGGATCATACTCCTTTCAGAATCTAATAACAAAATCAGGGTAACAACACCTTTCACAATAACATCCAAAGAAATGAAATACCTAAGAATCAATCTAACAAAGTACATCAAAGACCTCTACATTGAAAACTACAGTACTCTGAAAAAGGAGATTGAAGAGGATATCAGAAAATGGAAAGATATCCCTTGCTCTTGGTAGGAAGAACTAATAAAGTGAAAATGGTCATTCTTCCAAAATTGTTATACAGATTTAATGCAATTCCAGTCAAAACTCCAACAACATATCTCACAGAATTAGAGAAAACAATCCTAAAATTCATTTGGAACCAGAAAAGACCTAGAATATCAAAGGCAATTCCACCAACAGAGTGAAGAGACAACCCACAATGTGGGAAAAATGTTTGCCAGCTCTTCCTCAAAGGATTACTATTGAGAACATAAAGAACTCAAAAAAATCAGACCTCCAAAATTTAAACACCCAATCCAAAACTGGGTATCTGACATGAACACACACTTCTCAGATGAAGAAATACAAACAGCAAATAAATATATGAAAAAATGTTCAACATCACTGGTCATTCGAGAGATGCAAATTAAAACAACACTGAGATTCCGTCTCACCCCAGAAAGAATGGCTATTATCAAGAAATCAACCACTAACAAATGCTGGAGGGGCTGTGGGGAAAAAGGAACCCTTCCCCACTGTTGGTGGGAGTGCCGACTGGTACAACCACTATGAAAATCAGTGTGGAGATTCCTCAAAACACTAGGATTGGAGGTCCCATTTGACCCAGCTATTCCCCTTCTGGATATTTTCCCAGAAGAATTAAAAACATCGTACCACAGCGATATATGTGCACCCATGTTTATAGCAGCAAAATTTGTAATAGCTAGATCTTGGAAACAACCCAAATGCCCATCAACCAAGGAATGGATAAAAAAGATGTGGTATTTTTATACAATGGAATACTACTCAGCCATAAAGAAGGATAAATGGGAGACTTTTATAGGAAAATGGATGCAACTCGAGACCATACTCATGAGTGAAATAAACCAGACACACATGTGTAAAGATTGTATTGTCTCCCTAGGATGAGAAGCTGAAAGAGTTAATAAGATCTAAAATGTACGATAGATATTATAAAATGGGAAGAAACTGTTTAAAAGGAAAGAGAAACTGGGATGGGGCAACGGGGAAAAGAAGGAAGCGAAAAGCAAAAAAAAAAAAAAGAAAGTTAAGATAAATATACTACTAATTTCTCTTAGTTCATTGAAAAGAAAGGTTTGTGCAAATATTGTTTGGACAATTGAATGCCAATATCTTGTACTCTGAGTAACTAATTTAAAGATAACAATATGCAGTGTATTAACCATTGTTACCCTCCTATTATGTTGTTTTGAAATTTTGTTCTATTTTTTTTCTCTTTAAAATGAAAAAAAAATGCAAAAAAAAAAAAGAATCTAATAATGATACTGATCTGACAGGAGGCAGAGCTCAGGTCATAGTGCCAGCAATGGGAAGCAGTTGCAAACAGTAGATGAAGTACAGCTTCACTAGCTTGCCTACCACTCACCTTCTGCTTTCTGGCCCAGTTCCTAACAGGCCACTGGTACTGGTACATGGTCTCAGAGTTGAGGACCAGTGCTCTACTCCATACAACCCACCTGCATCTACAAAAAACTCAGAGGCCTGCAGCCACTAGAGATGGTAGAGATGCTCTTTTGGGCAAAGAAAAGAAATGTGGAGGGAAGGCTGGAGAGAGAGGACAGAAGCTTTCTGATCCTTTGAGTTTACAGACCTTGAGGGTAACCTCAGTGGGACTACTGACAATTATCAGGGCCCTGGCCTAGGACCACTGATCTCCTGCTCAGGGATAGGACAAAGGAATAAAACACAGACAAGATAGATGATGATGATGATGATGATAGATAGATAGATAGATAGATAGATAGATAGATAGATGATAGATAGATAGATAGATAGATAGACAGATAGATGATAGATAGATAGATAGATAGATAGATAGATAGATAGATAGATAGATGATAAATCAGTTACAAGGGGAACCAGGATGGTCAAAGTCCAGTGAAGGACTAAGACCAAGAGGTACGGTGTCCCTGACCTTTATTAGGTGCACAGCTTGATGGGGGATATGCTGGTGGGCTGCAGGAAATGATAGGGGTAAACTGCTGACACAGGTAAAGTTCAAGGACTGAGGGACAAAGCATTTTTGGAAAAGCACAAAGGAACAGATCATGGTTAACTAATAATCTGATTATCTACTAACTAGACTACTGAGCTGGGAGAGGAATTTAGATAAGAGTTACAAAGGTCCTCAGCTGCCATGTTGTCTTGCTCTGAGGCACCAGAACTTCATAGACTGTTTGCTAGTCTCAGTTCTGGCTGTTGGCTTAAGGATTAACCTGTCCGTAAACCAGCCGTGGGTCTTGCCACAAATCTAGGACAGTCTCTCAATTTAATCACTGCCCACTCTGTACTGCATCAAGCTGGTCCTCAGCAGCCAATGGCTCCAGAAAATAATATTATTGAGTGTTTTCTTTACCAAAGAAATAAGAGAACAGAAAGAGGTTGTTTCTCAAATCTACCCACAGAAAATAGTAAATACTCAAAGAAAAACATTTTCTAATTAGTTTTTATTTTATGTATTCTACTAGGTCCCAAGTTGGTCTTGGCAATATTCCAGGATATCTCCACTTACATATATTGTGAAAACATTGTTTTATTCATTAAATTTCATAAGTTATTCATATCAATTCTGAATTTCAAAATGAAGAAACTTTATAGATAATTATATTGAATTTATTTTTAATTTGCCCATTATAGAACATTTAGATATGGAAAATATAAAAATACAAAATAATGAGGAGATAGCACACCTATGAAAATACCTGATCATTACTGTAGGATAGACAGATGTTTCCACTTCTGCTCTCAAATATTTTTCTTTGCTGGTACAAAAGCATGTCTTCTAAGCATTATTGTAGCTCCTCTGAAAGCCTGTAAACAGAAAATTTGATCTGGTTACTCAAAGAAGCTATGGACACTTACATGGAGAAACATGTTTTATATGATATTGATATAGCACCTCTTGCTCATATATCCACTATTACATTATATTGCAAAATACTATGCCATGTTTTTAATATTCAAGAAGTGCCAGATATTATAGGTTGTGACCCAAAATCCAAGTGTAATAATATTATCAAGGTAGAGACTATAATAACATTTGGAAATAAATACTTTTTTGACATAAATTTTATTGGATAAAATATATGTAAAATAAAATTTACCACTTTAATCATTTTAGGTATACAGTTCAGTGTCATGAAATGTATTCACATTGTTCGTAACCACTAGAACTACCTATCTCCAGAACTTTTTTTAATCATCCCAAAGTAAAACTCTGTACCCATTAAACAGTAATTCCCCATCCTTCCCTCCCTAGCTCTCCATCACTAATCTAATTTCTGTATCTATAAATTTTAGATGCCTTGTATAATGAGATTATGCAATATTTGTCCTTTTATGCCTGGCACTTAATGTAATATCCTCAAAGTTCATCCATGTTGTAGCATGTATCAGAATTTCATTCAGGCTGAATAATATTCTATTGTATGTAAACACATTTTGTTTAGCCACTTATTGGTTGGCAGACACCTGAATTGCTGCTACTTTTTAATTATGATAAATAATGCTGCTTTGAACTTAGTCATATAAATATGTGCTAGATCATATGCTATTTTTAACTTTTTGATGAAATGCCACAATGTGTCTGTGTGGCTTTTCCATTTTATATTCCTATCCAATGCACAAGAGTTCCAATCTCTTCATACCCTAATTCATAAATGATTTACATTCATTGTTTTCTGCTTTTTACAAATAGTAGGTCTTACTAAGATATTCTTTTTAAACATTTTAGACTTAATTTTTTATAGTGATTGCTAATACCCAAAGAAGAGATAATTCATCTGAGGAACTTAAATAAATAAATAACCTACTATGAAAATCAATGTGTCGTATTTTGTTTGGGGCCCACCAACATTTCACCATGGTTTAAATCAATCTCCAGTATCATCATGTCTACTTTCTTGCATGTGTTCCCATGAATTTTAATTACCATGCATCCACCCCAAAATGATTGCTTACCCATCTATACCACATTATTTTCTCTACTCTTTTACCCATCCCATGCAGCTCCACATTAGGCCTTCCTCTCCTGTCTCTTGGAGTTTATAAAAGTATACTTCAGCTTGAAATAGTAGCTTGGTCCTGGTAGAGAGTATATTAGCCCAGTACAAGGTTCTGCGTAACAGTTGGCTAGAGTTCCAAGACATGGTCCTTGCCTGCCTCTCTGGAATTGCCCACATCAGCCAGCCTAGCCATTCATCACATTCCTTATTACATCTGCTGCAGGTACTGAAACAAGTCCCTGTTTATACGATCTCACTGAACCTCGTGAAGTGTTACACCAAACCCCACTGCACAGTGAGAAGGTAAATAGTAAAATAAATCATGCAACTTCATTATCACTCTATACAAAACCATAGGCAAAAGACAACTCCTGGTTGGATACACATTTTGCTATTTCCTTGATAATTATTGATATACGTTATACTTCTATCTTGTCCATCATACTCTTTTATCCCTGTTGTTTTTTTAATGGAAGAAAAAATAAAACAAAATTTCATAACAAAATAATAGGGGAATAACAATAGTTAATACATTGAGTATTGTTATCTTTAAAGTAGTTAATCAGAGTATAAGATATGAGCACAAAAAATTCTCCAAATAATATTAGCACAAACATTTCTTTCCAATGAACTAAGAGAAACTAGTAGTAAAACTATCTTGCATTTTTGTTTTTTCCTTTTCCCTTCCTTCCTTTCCCCTTTCCCCCATCTTAGTTCCTCTTTCTTTTTGAACAATTTCTTCCCACTTCACAATATCTGTTGTGCATTTTGGATCTTATTTACTCTTTCAGTTCCTCACACCAGGGTGAAATATGATGTTTACTCTTTGTTTCATTCTCATCTCTAAAGTGATAACCTATCACTTAGCACAATATTTGCCATATTTTTTACATTCAATGATTAGTGTTTTAATATTTTCTTGAGTTCCAAAACCAAAGTCTTACTCTCTGTGATTACATTTTAAACCCAAATTTATTAAATTTCTTTTAATTTATTATTAATGTCCTTTAGTGCCTTCATGCCAGTAAACCAATCATTTGTTAAGATTCTGTGGTGGCAGAGTCTGTGTCTCAATCCTGTTTAAACAAGAGCTAAGTTCAGGGTCTGAGGTACAGCAGGGACTCAATCAGACCCTGCCCCATGGAATTAAAAATCAAGTTATTAAGCTAAAATATTCTAATAAGTCATATTTTGAACAAATCCTATTGTTGATATTTTAGTTTTAAGTTAAATATTAAAACAAAACATCAACTTGGGTCTTGTGGTACATTCACAGATACATATATTTTAGAGTTAATAACCAAAATAAATTTGAAATGTTTTCTAAACTAATTTTTAAATCAACGTATAAATTCAGGCCAAGAAGTTCTGTTGGCTTTTATTCATTTTGCTGAGTGAAAAGTAAGGAAATAGTACAATTTCTGATTTCCTTCCTTCCAAGACTGAAGTTGGCAATGCCATTTGTCTTTCAATTGTCACATCATTAGGCCAGGTTTGGGGGTGCATGCCTGTAATTACAGGTCTCTGGAAGGCTGAGGCTGAGTACTGCAATTTCAACCCAGCCTGGCCAACTTCGCAACTTAGCAAAAACTTAGAAAAATAAAATAAAATGGACAGGGGTATGGCTCAGTATGAAGGCTCTGGGTTCAATCTCAAGTATCAAAAAATAAAAATTGGCATATCTGTTTTTCCTAAAAATGGACTCTGATAAATGAAGCTAATATGCTTTAAAACTTTTAACAGGGTAACTTCAACAATGGAGACTTCTGGGTAGTTGAATCTTGGGTGATTTATATTTTCTTCTTTGTACTTATCCACTTTTAAACATTTTTTCCACCAAAAAGGTGACATTAACTTTTAAATATGTAAATGTATGTGTAGTATGAAATTCAAAAGTTACAATATAAAATGCACCCACCAGAAATTCACCATAAAGTCCCATGAGAAACCCCAAGGACCCAGTTTCCCCCAGTAGTAGCAATCATCATAATAAATTGTTCATGTTTCCTTAGAAATATTCTGTTTCTATACAAAAAATGTCCTGAGGGGGAAGCACTATAAAGAATAAATTGCATCTATTTCTGCAAGGTGGCTTGCTTCATTTTCCTTGTAGTAAAAAATGGACTCCCAGGTCCAGTGATATAGCTTAGCGGCATAAGTGCCTGCCTGGCAAACACAAGGTCCTGAGTTCGACTCCTGGTACCCACATATTAAAAAAAAAAAAAATGGACTCCCAGATTCTGATTCCATTACCTAATAGTATGGCTTGTATCTAGATGTCACCACAAAGCTCATAGGTGGGGCTTTTCAGAGCTGGCTGGATGTAAAGTGTGTGATGCTGGGATTAAGGATGTGTGGTAAATTAGTCCACTGATTGGTTTAGCACAGTTCTGGGTGTGGCTGGATGGATTTACTGCTAACAGAACCCCCATCCTGGGTGTGGGTGGCACCACCCAAAAAGACTTGCAGCTGGGATGGGATAAAAGGAAATGCAGGCTCATTGCTGCTGCCTTCAGCCTACCTTGCCATGGACTGTTTCTTCTGTGTGATGCCCCTTTGCCATGTGTCACCCTGCCTCGGAGCCAGCCAACTATGGACTGAAATCTCTACAAACTCTGAGATGAAATAAATCTTTCCTCCTTTAACTTGTGAGTGTTGGGTATTTTGTCCTGGCAATGAGAAAGTAACTAAGACACCTAAGTAACAATCTGTAAATGTTCAATTTTCAAAATCTTTGGAATACATACAACATTTGTCCCTTTGTGACTGACTTATTTCACAGCACAATGTCCTCAAGTTATATCCATGTTGTACTATGCATTAGAATTTTATTTCTTTTTACAGTTAGGTCATATTTTCACCTGGGTTTCACCAACTATCACCGGGCAGTGGGTAGATGGAGTTACGTAGTGTATATGTTTGCCCTTCATACAGACTACCAGCAAAGCACAACCTAAAGACAATGTATGGCTAAGGAATCAATGACTGGCATGTTCTCTACAACATTTTATAATAATTTCACAAGGGCTGTGAAAACTAGCTTAAGAAAATGCTATAGTTGATCCTCCTAAAATTTACCAATAAAGACTCAGTTGTGGAGGACTTTGTCTTGGTTTTGGTTTTTGGTGTTTGCCTTGAAGCCTGGTTTTTCTACTTGCGAGAAACAACAAACATCTAAAAGAGGGATGGTAGTATTTCCCACGTGTGTGAATTAATACAAAGCTAATAGCCCCTCTCCCCTCACTCCCAATGGAGCTGAAAAAATTGTTTTATCAACTGGGCATGAAACATCAGGTGTATGCCTATACCCCCAGCACTCTAGAAAACTGAGGCAGGAAGATTGCAAGTTCTAGTCAACCCTGGGTAACTTAGTGACTTAGAAAGAACTTGTCTCAAAATAAAAATTAAAAGGGGATTGGGATGTAGCACAGTGAAAAAGCCATGGTTTCCCCAATACCACAAAAAAAATCTTAAAATTTAGTAGTATATCTAAATATATAGATACAGTAGGCCTTACACTTCTTAGGGAAGGTAAAACCATACAATGACAACATAAACTTAAGTGGGATTTTATTGTCTCAGAATTTTAGCTATGGGCGAAAGCCAGCCACTGGCCACTACTAAACACATATAAAACACATCATAATTAGAGGACTGATTAGAAGGTAGAAGAACCACCCCCTCTAATACCACTCCACACAACCTCTAGCCTTTACATGCAGTTTAACAGTTTGATTAAATAATAGGTAGACAATGCAATTTCTTGGCCTAAAAGCACAATATTAAGGCAAACCAGCCATCCAACTGAGTGGGTTCCAAAAAAGCTATGGGAGTATCTACAAAAAAGATGACCATAATTCACTCCCCTAGTGTTAAATGTTTGCCATCGCAATGGCTTGCTCTGTTCCCATTGGTTATGAGAAGTGAATTAGGAAAAGCACAGCACTATGAGAGCAGATGGCTTGTATGGAACAGCCTGTCCTCCCATAATTTGGCAAGCATGGTGCAAAGAGACTTAAAAAGATAGTTGGGCTTTAGCTATTCTTCCAGAAATCTATCCTTCAGGGCCACAGGTGAACCCATAAAGCATGAAAAACAAGACTCATTACCAACCATAGAAAAGTCTTGCAAAACAATCTCTGCCATATCAAGGAATTGGGCTGTGAGGAGGTCCTCAGGAAAATCCTACCCTTGCTCTCCGTGAGATGTCAACTTTTGGATGTCCACCACCAGTGCATGCTGGAGCCAGACTACACCAGCTCACAGGAGCTGACTGCTAAATTTTCCAACCAGGTGTTAGACATGGGCATGATTAAAATTTAAGTTCCATAAACTTACAGTTAAGTAAACTGTGTTAATGGCAAAAGTAATAAATGATGATTAAGTCATCCTCACTTACTAATTTATTTTACTATATTTACTGTTATATACTCTCTAAGGTTATTGGCATCTATTCTACCCATTCAGTAGAAATACAGAAGGGTACACTATTGAACCAGTTCTGGGTTCAGTGACCTCATACTGGCAGCTTGAAATCAGCCTCAGTGGGAGTATTTACATCATGGAAACTGGCATATGCTACAAATCATGTCTTCCCCTTTTGTCCTATTAAGTGTCCATACCAGTAGTCAACCAGCAACTACATCTTGAATAACTGCTTTCTGTTGTTGTTTTTTCTGATTTTTGTTTGTTTGTTTTGTTATTGTGGTGGTACTGGGGATTGAACCCAGGGCCTTCACACTGATCTACATCCCTACCCCAACCTCATTTTTTGAGACAAGTCCTCCTTAAGTTGTCCAGCCTTGTCTCTAACTTGCAATCCTCTTACCTCGACCTCCCCTGTAGCTGGAATTATAGGCCACATAGTTTCAGGAAATAAAGATTTATTGGAACACATCCATGCCCTATATATATATACTTGTACTTCGGTCCAAACATTAAGTTTTCCATGATTCTGGCCACAAATCGGATGAGAACTAAATTCAATGGTTAGATTCAATGTTGAACTTACGGGGCTATATATCTTATTGTGAATAGCACCAAATATTGAAAAAATAATCTTCCTAGTCTTTAAAACCATTATCCAATTCGGGAAAGAATTCATTCATGTCATTGATGAATGAGTAAAGTTCCAAAATATATCTTTATTGTTTCACTTCTGTCTTATTAATGTAAAATAAATGTCAGCCAACATTCATACCAGAACGATACTCATTCTTAGGCTCCAAATGTAAGTTGGCTACAGATAGGAGTTTGATAAAAATCACCTAAAGCATCTTGTGAGAATCAATTAGCCAAATGAAATTTGCAATAAATAGATCTGTATATTTTATTATTTTTTATATCAGCAAAATTCAAAATAAATGTTATCAAATAATAATATAATTGTATTATTTCTGAAGATCATAATACATACACAGTGCTTTTCAGACCACTTGTTGCTAAACCCTTAGCAGCACAAATCCCACAAAGGAGCCAGGAAATGGAGCCTGGACAACTCAAAAAGAAGACAACAGTAACACCAGTGGGCTGAAAACATTTTGGGCCCCTTTGACTCCATACCTCTGCCCTAGCTTTTACACATCAAAAAGCCAGACCACAAAGAAGAAAGAGCTGCTTCAGAGCTCTGACAGAACCCCAGTCTTTAGTGCAGAAACCTTGGGCCATAGAAAATGTAATGTAGGATAAGCTTACAGTTTTCATAAGGTTAAAATTTTTCAAACATTGAAAACAATCAGAAGGCTGTTAATGTACCCAAGATGTTGTAAAAAGAGATGTAAGACTAGAAAGAATATATATCAATGCAGAAGTGAGGGAAAAATAAAGCTACTTATCCCTATCCTCAACACACACCAAATTAGGACTTTTCAATAAACTAACTTTGTAAGTCTAGAAAGAAATAACCATTGATTCCAGAAAAATTTGAGTATTGACATCATCACTGCATAATTTGCTACCTAGGATATTTTATTTTAGTATTTGTCCCACTGGCAACTGGCTTGCCATAGAATGCAACAAATAAGCAAACAAAGAACCCCAAGGCCCCTATGCCACCATCATCTCCATTTTTACTCTCCAGAAGCCAGATTTATTTCTCACTTTGGTGTGAGCCTATTGTCATTAAAGTCATGTTTTTCATATCTCTCTTTGGCCTCCCCAGGCATTCCTTGGGTCCTCAAGTTGATCTTGAGGCTTCCCACTTTTACATTTAAGGATAACCCAGATCCCTCAATCTCTCCAGCACGTTTGCTTCTCTCGATACACGCTAACTTGCTGCACCTTCGACTTCATGACCTCATAGCAAGTAAATATAAGAAGCATCCTGTCCCTCACATTCACCTTTTTATATACTCATAAGCTCTTCAGAAATTGTTCTTCAAGTGAAAATGTTACTACTGCACATTTCATCTCCTCCAAATTTGTTACAGTCTGACAAACTACAAAAACAAGAGACAAAGAGCAAAATGTGTGCTTTGAGCTTTGTATAAATGTGTGTAGCAAATTTTATATAAATATTTGCTTAAACAAAAAATTTGACCTAGGCTTTTACCAGGGGATGGTAAGCAGCAAAGTGGCGAGCAAACGGGACCAGAGACCAAGAAGTACCGAGCCAGAGCCATGTGCTTAGAATCTGAGAGGCAGCATTTGCTCTCAGTAAGAGCACGCAGGTAGCCATGGATCTTTTCATTAGACAAAAATCTGAAAGAAGGAGATACTTTCTTTTCCTTTAAGGAGATGCCAATCTCCATAAGGTTTTCCAAACAAAAATATGTTATGTATCTATAAATATTCTAAATTTTCTATCACCATTCCCAGAAATGAGGAGGAAATTGCTGGGAAGGCAGACAGAGAAAGTGAACTTTAACTGCTCCCATCAATTGTGTGCAGGTCTGAAACAATGAAATTGTCCTTCTGCCCCTTGAAAAATCTATCTGAAAAAAAAATGAGTGCTTATAACTGTTTGATAGAAAGATGTGGATTCAAATTCTATTTTTACCCTGCTTAGATAGCATTCTTTGGTAACTTGTTAATGTTTTCAGGGACTATACAATATCTCCCAGGTAAGATTATGACGATTATTAAATACGATACTGTCTGTAAAGCACTTAAGAGTCCATGCAAGGCACTTAACGGAATACCGAACAAATAAGATTGATCTTGAGTATCCGTGAATGAACTTTTGTGATTTCTCCTCTCTGTGACTAAGTTTTGTAGTTTGTAAAATGGGTATATGAATATTCTCATGTTGTTTTGGGTAATAAACTATGTAACATGAACACAATGGCTAGTATAATAATGTGTATATAAAAGAATTTAGTAGATATGTTCTTTCCCTGATAAATCAGTTTTTTTCAAAATGGTATCCTGATTAAATATAATATGAATTATATAGAGAAATTGGAGCTAATAGGTCATAATTGCCTAGGAGGCAGGCAGTTTATTTTCTGATAACTTGGGTAAACCAGGAAAAAGGACCCTAAAATTGCTGAAGCTTTATCCTTAGGAGTCTGAAGCTTACTCTTCTCCCCATTAGAGTTCTAGTGGAGAAATTCTGCAAAGAACTGATGACCAAACAGCAATCACAGTGTCAACTGAATTAATAGCCCGTCCAGCACCTGGACATACAGGGGTCAGAATAAAGTTTAAGACTTGGGTCACCATCGTGCTCCTGACCCTTCCCAATTCTTGACTCAGACTCTGGGCAAAGCAGTGTATAGAGCACACTGAGACCACTTATTCGTCCAGCTTCAAGAAAGACTGCCCCACCACACAGTGGCCCCAAGAACAGACAAGAGAGAGTACAGCTAAGAGGTCAGAGAGTGGGGGGGACACAGCGCCTGAGGTCAAAGAGCCAGTTTGCCACCTTGAGGGACATTGATCTCATCGCTAGTAAAAATGCCTGATCCATTACCTTCTCCTCTCCTCTCCTCGCTGGGAGAAAGGAACACTGGGGTAGAGGGGAGCTCTACCAACAAGAATCTTGCACATCTCACACCCTGGGTATCGGTTCAAATACTATCCTACGGTCCCAGAAAGGCTGGATATATTCTGCAATGGGACACGAGAAGTAAAGTAAGAAACTCCATTTTAAACCCCTCACACAGGCTTACCTCTCTTTTATATATTTTTCCAGGAATAGGTGAGACAAGAAAACGTCTCCAAGGACAGGGCTGTGTTTGAAAATAATGATACATGACACATTCTGAACAATTACTTAAATGATTTTTCATTCCATCCCTGCTTTTTCCCTCTCCTAGGCCCTTATAAAATCTTATAGGAAAAAAAACAACTACAAAAATTGATTCAGGAAATAGAGAATCTTGTTGTTGTTGTTTTTGTCCTAAAAATACAGTGTATTCAAATAACTGAAATTTCAAAAGAAGAAATTCTGACTTGTCCCCAAACCTGAACTCTCCTCCAAATGAGAATACGTCTCAAACCGGGTGTGGTGACACGTCTGTAATCCCAGCACTCAGGAGGCTGAGGCAGGATCACTGTGAGTTCAAGGCCAGCCTGGGCTACGTAGTGAGACCTTGTCTCAAAAACAAAAACCAAATAAACAAAAACAAACAAACAAATTAAAAAAAAAATGAGAATACCTCTGGCAGGTCCTGCCATTTTAATGTTCAGCTAAAAGACTGTTTTCCTTTCTCTGGCAAAGGAGGTAAGGCTTCACATTTGAATCTAAATTGCTCAGTTCTTGCCGGTGAGATGGCTCAGCGGCTTAAGTGCCTGCCCGGCAAGCGCAAGGGCCCGAGTTCAACTCCCGGAACCCACATATGAAAAAGGGGCCGGTGATATCGCTCAGCGGCACGGGCACCTCCTGGTGCGCGAGGTCCTGAGGTCGACCCCCCGGTACCCACAAAAAAAAATAAAATAAAATAAAATAAAATAAATTGCTCAGTTCTTAAAATCTTCAAACAAAAAATGCTTAGAAAAAAATAGACTTCTGTCAGTCAACTCTGCAATCACAAAATTATTCTTTTATGCATTTCCAGCCATCCAAAAACTTCTCCAGGATCCCTACAAATTTTGGGCAGGTTTTGTCTCTTATTAAGTGGAACATGACCAGTCTATGGGAGCCAGGTTATGGTTCTGAGTTCTAGAACAAACTTCTCTCTCTCTCTCTTTCTCTCTCTCTCTCTCCTTTCTCTGAAAAACCTTAGTCAACTGGGTAATGCTAGAAACATAATTGTAGCCCCATCTAAGTGCAGTCTCATTATTGAAGGATTCAAATTAAATGACTGCCCCCCAATATATTGTTTTTCAGATATCTGTAGGATTTTCCAAACATCAAGGTTTTACTTTTCTACAGTGTGGTTAGGTGAATTGCAAATTCTATTTATAGCTTTGTAATATGGAGAAGTCCCTTACCCCGTCACAGAAACTGATAGTGAACAATGTTTCTACAGCTACCCAAAATATGTCCATTCGCTTTTGACCTTACCTAAAATTCTTAGACCCTGATTGGTGAGCAGCATAAAATCAAATTCAGCCTTGCCTACCTTCTAAGGAATCAGGAGAAACATCAGCCACCAACTCATGACACTTAGAAATAATCTGCTTAGGCAGACCTCGCTGTGTGAGGCTGAGTCTACTACCGTGGCCTATCATCTGCAGGGCTGGCCAAGACTTCATACAGTTCAGCCTCAACTTTCCTGCCTTCTCCTCCTAGTTCCTTACCTAGAAGAAGACATGGAACCCAAGAGAACTGCTATGGTTTAGGTCTAAAAGGTTCCACAAAAGTCTCATGTGATCAGAGGTGTGGCTTTTGAATGGTGATTACATCATGGGGTGCTACACTTGTCAGCTGATTAACTCGTAGCTGAACGTGCTTGAGGAGGCAGAGCCTGACCGGAAGAGGTGGGTCACTGTGGGGTGCCTTTCAAGAATATCTTCTCTCTCTAGTTCTTTTGCTTCTCTCTGCTTTTAGCTGCCATGAGAAGCCTCTGAAATGATGGGCCAAAATAAATCTCACTTCCTTTAAGCTGGGGGTGTCAAGTGTTTTATTCCAGCATTGAGAAAGTTGACCGACAGAGAAGCGCTCCCTCCATTCTCATTTTCCATGTGTCTACTTGCCCGTGTGAAGGGGCTGAACTCCGGGGCTCTCATTAGCTTTGCCCTCTGCACAAAGTGCTGTCTTCTAACACTGAATTACAAATCTCTATGGCTGACACAGGTAAGTTCTCGTGGACAATTCCAAATTCCTATTTTTAGCAAAGGGCAAAACTACTGTATATCAGAGCCTCGTGGAGATTTAACTACCAATTCTACCAGATACTATCTTAGGCATGGTAAAGAGAGACAATTTGTTCTGAATTCATCTAGATAAAGTTGTGAATGAATGAATGAATGAATGAATTTTAAAACTTAGAGGAAAACAACAAGAAGGAAGAATAAAGGAATCTGAACAGCCTACTGCTGAATTTTTTATAATAGATATTACGTGCTGCTGATAAAATGGAAAATCTAAGCACATCACTTGTTTGTCCTTTGATGCAATTAAACTTGCAGTCTAATGATAATGCAACAAAACTGTTGCAAAAACAGAATAAAACACTTAATTCCCTAGGCTTAAAACTTTTAATATATAAATGGAAGAATAAAATAAGCTTTTCAATCAGATTTATCAAAGACATTGTGTCTTCAAATTGAATATCAAAAGAAATTTTACATAAGTGATTACATTATAATCTGAAATAAAAATGGGGATCCATACCAGAATACTTAATAGTACGGTTCTGTTCCAGTGTTAAGCTTTTTGTTTACAATATATATTTTTTCAGAGTAAAACACTAAGGCAAAATGTTACGTAGCCCTCCTCAGGGTGAAGGCTACATGGAGATTCATTATTCTAGTTCGTGTTTTAAAGAAAACACCATCTTTTATAAGACAGGGATGTGTCAGCCTCTTCACTTTAATTCTGAACAGATGCAGCCTTCAGCTTCTCTCTAAAAGCATTCTCTTTCCTGAAACATCTGAGCTTCACCTTCAAAGAATGGTAAGCGCCGTGAGCTGTTCTCCCCATGTCTCATCCAGCAATGACCCTTCTGCTTCTGACAGTTTCAGAGGGCAAACAGAGTCAGCAGTCAGCAGAACTGTGCTCCAAGTTAAACTTTTTACCAGTCTGTTATGTGAAATGGATGTCTGCCATCCAGCTGTTAGGAGAGATGGGCCCTTCCCCCATCCTTGTCCAGCCACTAGAGAAAGAATTGCACAAACGATGCTTGCTGGTTTTAAAGGAGTTTGCAGGATGGCTTTTTTATCACCTAGAACAACACTGATTCCACAAAAGAGTTGGGTTTTGCCTTAAGAACCTGTCAATAGTTTCTTTCTCTAATTTAGATTTACATAATAGTATGCACGGGGCCCCAAAACCCCCAGATTGAATCAACCCTTTCTTCCTTATAGGTTCCTTCTTTATCTTATTTTTCAATGTTATAGATTCCTTTCTACCTGTGTCTCATTTTTCCCTTCGCAGTTTGAATTCTAGAGTGCAAGATGCCACCCTGTATCTTTGACTCCCCCACACCATGTAGCACCAGATCCTACCTATCAAAAAGCTCTATGCTTCTTGCCATATCCCAATGACTAAAGTTTTGTACTAAAATGAAGATAAAGCACTGGAAAACTTTAGCTAATTTATTAAAATATGTGTCCTATAATGAAGGTGACATGATAGCTATCCTACAGCGAATACGCATCTTGTGAAGATTTACCAGGGAAGAGCCCTCCCAGAACCTGTTCCTGGCTGCTGAATCCCTCAGCCCAGTTGAGAATATAAAAGGTACTGATAAAACTGGTGGAACTGAAGGTATAGTGACAAGTTCTTTTTGGAGAAGACTCTCTACTCTTCACCCCAAACACTTTTGAACACAGGTTGAGGTATACTGCCTTCTATCCCAAAATCTAAGTGGAGAGCTTCAGGGTACCCCTACAAAAGCTTGGAAATATCCTCCCTGCCATTGGACACACAGAAAACTGGTGCCTGACCTGGCTTGAGAAAGCTAAGTGGCCTGGGTACAAGGCCTGCCTCCTACCTTAAGTCTGGGAACCGTCGAACCATGGGGATGGAGAAGCCACGGGAGAGTTCCTGCTCTGCGACGGAGCAAAGGGATGCCCCAGTGTTTTGCACCAAGTGTCAAGATGGAGAGAGTAAGAGCAAGTGGTTATCACTCTTCTCAGCCAGCAGGGATACTTGGAGGAGGGAGGAATGGCAAGAAGCTGGAGGTATGTAGTGGTTGAACAGGAAATAATTGATTTGAGTAACAGAAGTATATTAGTGAAAGCTCAAGAGGAAACCTCTGAAGACCTCAAGAACTCAAACATCATCCATCTCCAGGGCCACCCTGGGGTATCTGCTTTAGCCATCCATCCTGTCCCTAGAAGTTGAAGCCACCTACCCAAGCAGTGCCCTCCCCCACACTTCTCCCTCCCACCCTTCACACCGGCAGTTCCAAAATAACAGGTAGTGAGGGATGAAGGAGGGGAGGCATGAGAGAACCAGGAGCTCATGCCCTCCCCAGGATAGGCACAAACTACCCTGGAGCAGGTACAACCTGGGAAATAGGGGAAGAGGTAACTGAGGTCATATTTTTATTATGCCATAGTCAGGACATTCAAATTATGGAATGTGAATGTGTGTGTGTCCTGAAGTGACTGTGGGCTTGTCACATAAAGTGGATAAATCATGGGGATGCTAAAGCCTTTTTCCTAGGACAGAACAGCCTTTCCTCACTAAATGAAGTTTAAGCACAAGTGGTAAATTATTTCATTTAAACAGTGTTTTATCACAGTCCGAGCACTATGCTTGTTCAGTATACCAATTGTACATATATTGTAAGATTTCTTACATATTTTAAGTCTTTTTAATGAATAAATATTACTGTTTTAGGACATTTACTATGTGCAAGGCATTATGTTAAGCACATACTGTATCAGTCAACATCCCAGGAGAAAACAGAAGACATGGGAAAGTTAGGATTTCCTAAGGAAGTTTATTAAAAGGATTACGGATTGTGCCCTGGGGCTAGTAATAGCAGCCACTGTTACCTATCCTGAGGCCTAAAAGGGAAAGAAGGGGGGATCAGATTCCCAGAACAGAGGAGAGGGTTTTACAGAAAGCCTCTGGGAAGGGAACAGAGACAGACTAAAGCCGTGCTGGAGGGCAAGGGTTCAGAGTGAATCTCCAGCCTCCCCTCAGCTCTTCCCCTGGTGTTCTCTCTGGAGTTGCTACTGGCCAAAGCAAATGGGGTAAAGGACAAGGGAGGTGCCTACGATTCATGGAGGTTAGCCTCCCAGGAAGGAGGCCAGGGAAGAAAAATGTGGAAAGTGCCTGTGAAGAGGCAAATGAAGACATCTGGTACACAGACATATCTCACTAAGTCTGCAGAAGAAATTTCTTCATAGTTGCAGATAAGGACATCGGGGTTTAGAGAGATTAAGTAACTAGTTCAAGGTCACATGGGTAACTGAAGGCATCAAAATTAGGATCCAGCTCTGTCCAGACCATATGTTCAAAACTACTGCTGTATTATCACTGAAAGGTTTAAAAAATAACTGTTTGGTCTAACTGTTACATTATGCTCGCCCACTGACATAGCAACCAAGGAAATGCTGGCCAGAATAAAATAGCAAGTCTGTGGCACAACACAGTTTCCATTTTTAAAAATATTTTAACCAAAGTGCTCAAACCCAGAAAAAAATCTTACATATAAATTAGACAAGAAAAGTGGTCATTAGTCTAATTTAGGAATAAGTCCTCAGAAATTCTCATTCTTTGATAAGCATTTCTTACCACATGGGCTCCCCCATCTGACAAAGTGTGGTGATGCAGATGAAGTGTCATTTTTCTTTCTAGTTAAGAGTCTTACACTTCCAGGTGTTGCAATTAGATATCCTTGATATAATACCAAACTAAGTAGCATCAATGTGACATGATCAGCCCAAAGTGACACATAGAGCTTGATTCATACGAAAGTCCTTCCTGCCAGATGATTAAAAACCAGCCACAACACTAAATCTATACCACATCATACGTGTAGCATTTTTGTATCTAATTTTTAATTCCTCCATGTAGCAGTTATCTTCTGTTACGAATAAAAAATTACAGTGAAAACAATAATGGATTTTTAGTAATACTTCAAAAACAAATGAAACTCAAAGGATACAAATAATGTAGATTTCAAGATCTAGATTCATACACATATAGCTCCTTACGAACAAAAATTGAGACAACTGAGAGAAAATTTAAATATGAAAAATTAAGTTCTATGGGCTACAAAAGTATACCAAAGAAAAATTTAGGACATGATTTTTATTTTCAGAAAAAGTTTAAAGGATATCCATCTGGAGCATATTTAAGTCTTTTTGTTCATTATTTATGAAACAGGAATATAAAACTCTAAACACTGAAGAATATTGTGCCAACAGCTTGAGTTTGGGTTTGTAGTATTAGTAAAAATTTCTGCAATATTAGTAAAATTTGCATTCTAAATGAAAAAGACACTGCATACCACATTTATAGAAGACCTCTCTTCCAACCCACTTACAGTATAAGGCATCCCAGGCCTCCTGAAGTAGGTGTGGGCTTGTAAGTGCACACAACTGGGAGGAAGGCTTGAAATCACCAGATAGATCAAAACCCTAAAGATGAATTAAACCATACCTGCTGACTCTGTAAATTTGCCTAATCAAAGCTGTGCCTGTCTGATGACCAACTCTTTCTGCCATACCTGATGGGATTCCATATTTGTGAGGGAAGAAGCCCTGTCTTGAAGGTCCAGCCCCGTTGGATCTTCAGATTACACCAGTTCCACTCACCATCTGCCTGCAACTGCATGAAAGACTGGAAGTGAAATCTGTCCAGAGAAGCACCACCCACACGCAGAAAGGTGAGGGAGCCATAAACTACTAAGTCGCTACACCGGGGTGGTTTGTTGCACAGTAGTAAACAGGCTGGGGATATAGCTCAGTGGCAGAGCACGTGCAAGGCCCTGGATTCAATCCTTATTACCACAAAAAGAAAAAAGAATTTGTATATATATATATATATAAATTTATATAAATTTATAAATTTTATATATACACAGATTTTATAAATTATATGTAAATATATAATATTTATATATAATATATATTATATATTTATATATAATAAAATAATTTTTAAAGTCAATATGTACTTTGCTACTTATATTTATGATATTAAGTTAACTGAAGATGCTGCCCTTTACAAAATCACAAGGAACCACCAGATCTCCAAATGAGAATATGTCCAACTCATTAAAACTGCTACAAAAAACAACAAATATCTGTTGAATCTATTCACCTTTCCAAAATAGGAGTTGTTTTGTGTGTGAAAAGAAATATAGCTAACAACCCCAACTCCTACCCCAAGGCATTAATGGGAGACCACGAAGGACAATGGTATGCTTTCAGTCCTGTTATATCTGCTGAAGAAAACAGAGATCACCAAGTAGATGGAAATTTTGAGTCATTTCAAAAAGTATAGCTGCTCAGCAAAAATGAATTAGAATATTACCTAACCTCAATTAAAGAAGGCTTTCTGTAAAACCATGTGATTTTTACATCTGTTACCGTTTCCTTTGTGGTTTAGTTCTGAGGTTTGGGAAACAGGGAGCTCAATGCTGAAAGGTCCGCCCAAGAATGGTGTCACGTAGCTATTTAAGGAGTTGTGAACCTTTAATGCCACACAGAAAAGCCAGACAAAGAGGATCCAATTATTTTTAAAATTGGAGGGTTGTCAGTGGAATAAGTGCCATTAGTGCTTCACATCACCGACCTCTGTCACCTCCAAAAGGACTTGGTTTCAGAAGGCAGGCAGAAACAATAATTTGGATTTCTTGACCATGGTAGAGGTTCTACATATATGAAACCATTAATTTACAGAATTATAGGGATGTGTGGGGCCTGTTATATTTAGTAGGTTATTATTTTCTTTGTAGGTTAGCTTGGAATTTTGAGGAATAAATTAACATTTCCAAACAATGCAAGATTTAAGTAAGGAAAGTGAATGCATGCCAACCACCTTGAATATTACACTAATATTGTCATCCTGAAACATTTCACTAGATACTGACCTGTTAGAAGTGACAGCATACAGAGAATTTACAAAATCTATGTCAGTAAATTTAAGATATTTCTGTTTTACTTTCACCCAAGAGCCCTAATATTGAAGCATTTACTTGATATTAATTTTCTATTGGTTTCAAGATCTGCCCCAGAAATAATAGGTTAAAACATTTGGAAAAACACTTAGGTCAATCCAATTAGTCTCACTTTTTAGACTCCACTTTACTTGATAAAAAAAAGTTGATGTATTTTTTCTCAGTCTTTTCTATGTAAGTATACTTTACAAAATTGGAAATATGCTAAAGAAACATAGTAGATATGAGTATATATGGAAATTTAACATATGACACCAAAATGTCACTTCAAATGGATGCAGAATATGGTGTTTATTCTTTTACATTTATTTATTAACAATAAAAATTGTGGGCCAGTGATATGGCTCAGCGGCATAAGCACCTGCCTGGTAAGCGCGAGGTTCTGAGTTTGACTCCCGGTACCCACATAAAGGAAAAAAGGGCCAGTGATATCGCTCAGCGGCACAAGTGCTTGCTGGCAAGCATGAGGTCCTGAGGTTGACTCCCGGTATCTGCAAAAAAAAAAAAAAACAACAATAAAGATTGTATATATTTATATCATGACATTTCGGTGTATATATGTACCATAGAATAGCTAAATCAAGCTATCAGATACTGGATTTGCTCTTAAATATCTGTTTCAAACAGCTAGTCATTAAAAGAAATGTAAAGAGGAATGCAGCACTCAACAAGCTTCAGGTGAATCAAATGTTTAAATATTAAATAATGATATTTACATATTAGAGGAAAATCAGAAAGACTCTTTTTGAATTTATTTTATCATAAGAGGAAGGCCTATTTAACCAAAGCTCAAAGCCAGAAAAGAAAAGCATGATAAAATTTACTATGAAAATATTGAAAGAAGTTTTTTTGTTTGTTTGTTTTGTTTTTTTGGTACCAGGAATCGAACTCAGAACCTCACACTTGCCAGGCAGGCACTGCGCCACTGAGCTAAATCCCCAGCCCTGAAAGAAGTTTTAATGATTAAAAAAAAAAAAAAGTGAAAGTTAAAATTGAAAGACAAAAGGTATACTGAGAAAAATATCTTGAACCAATATGGCAAAGGATGCTTCCTCAGTGTATAAGACAGACAGTACTTGTACATCCATAATAAAAATACCAAAAGCTCAATTTTAACATGGAAAAAGGGTCTGAACAAACCCTTCAAACACACACACACACACACACACACAGATATGCATAGAGATGTACATTAAAATAAGACTAAGGCATATTTTTTAACTTAGCTGACAAAGATTAAAAATTTCCTAATATACACTGTTGGTCAAAATATGAATAGCCACTGACATGGTTAGTTACAATATAAATTGTTACAGATGTCTTAGAAGATAATTTGTTACTATCAAAATTATAAATACAGTTGATTCTTATTCTTCATGGTAGTTAATGATCTAGACTCTATAAAGTTGCCAGAAACAATATATTACTGAATATTGCATCATAGATCCTAGCAAAACTATAGGACTGGGCTTCTGTAAGCCTCTGGTCACAACAATTTCATCAGTTGATCACTATGTAAAGCCTTTTTTTTTTTTCTTTTTTTTTTTCTTTTTTTTGGTACCAGGAATCAAACTCACAACCTCGCCCTTGCCAGGCAGGCACTGTGCCACTGAGCTATCTCCCCATCCCAATACCTTTTTAAAATGTGTGCTTCTGTTCAAAGACACTTTAATACAAATTGTGGGTTTGTTAAATTTGGGGGGGGTTGTTAATGTTTAATTCGCAGCCAACAGTGCTATAACTCATCCCCGAATTAAGCTGTCCTAACACATGTGTTTTCTTTTTAAGAGACATAGCAGTTTTTCTATGATCAGGAACACTAGGCAGTGCTTCAGCACCATGGTTGGGGGCCATTTCATAGAGCAAGATTACCTACAAAAATGAGGAAAGTGTGGCACTAAGTAGACCATGAAGAATGCTTGCTTTCAGTGTGAGAGCTGAAACAAGAAGCAGAATGTCACTTTGATCAATCTCAGCCAGGAAAAACACATCAAGCAACTCAAACATTTTACTGTGCTATGCACGTCCACAAGTGACCAGGACAGCACTGCAAGTATTGACTGTGTTGTTACAAATAATCGGGTAGAAGGTAGCAAAGCAAGCAAGGGACCAGACAAGCCTCTTTCCATCCCTTATATTGTATGCAGGGTATCAGAGCTAGACCATGAATCCATCACACACTCTAGATTCAACCACCTCTGAAAAAGCCCCACCTGTGATTGCATGAGGCTTTGGGGGGACATCTAGACACAAGCCAGAACATCCATGGAGAAAAAATAAAATAAAAATGGTGTAGGAGAGAAAGAGAATATTTGGGACAACTGAGTAATTTCAGACCAGTTATCTAATAAGTGACTAAAAGCCTTACTACAGTGTAGTTTCTATTTGCACTTGCTCCCCTCTTAGCCAACATCATTTAAGAAGACTAGAAATATATTTTGAAACAAGCACAATTATCTGAGATACAAACAAGGATGTAAAAGGTATGTTAGGCATTCTGAAATTGTGAGAATGACATGCCAGTTTACCTCAGGTGGTGGGATTAATTGTCAGGACAACAGAAGGAAGACAAGGTAGGCAGAAAGCATTTTCAAAAGGTACACAGCTGGATTCTTGGAGGACTGGATTTTTTCAAGGTCACAGACTTCCGATGTCTTATCTAGATCCCTGTCAAGTACTGCTTAATGCATCCACTGTGGTGGGTCTGTGGCAGCTTCTCGTGTCTGCTTTCTCTGCCTTGATCCCTGTTCTCTGTTCAGTCTCCTTCTTGCTGTCTCATAGGCAGCCTCATCCTGTCCCCTCTGTGACTTGTCTTTACCTGCCCCCTCAGGAGCTCTTCTGTGTGTGTGTGTGTGTGTGTGTGTGTGTGTGTGTGTTGTTTCAGACTTAAAAAAAGGAAATGTAATTGAATAATTTTTTCATGACCCCTTTCTGGAAGCCCTTGAGCCAGCTCACTTTGGAGATCATAGCAAGTATATTGATTGCTGTCTTGGGTTCAAGTGTAAACCTTAGAGAGACCAGCTGTGCCCGGGGCAGTGGTGTCAAGTGGACAAAGGAAGGTGCTCTACTGGGTTAGAAGATGCATATGGAATGTTCCTTAAAATAAGGCTGTAGTTATGACAGTTTGGGATTATTGGAGAAATTACACGCTAACAATGTCATATGGCGATTTGCTGTTAGGAAGAGCAGGGGAAAGGAAACAGCTAAGTCTTTTTCACCGTAACAATCAGAAACAATTATCAACAGAGAAAATAGTTGTATGTAATGTTCCCTTGTAAGAGTAGCAAGATTTCTTTTGTCTCACAAAAGATCATTCTGCTCAAACTAGCAGTAATGAGCTCCAGACAACTACTTTGTCATTTTATAAGTATTTTTCATAAGTAATCTGGGAAACCTGGAAGATATATACAAAGATGTTATGCTAATGGTGGTATATGGTTCAGTAAGAACATAACTATTGGGAAAACTTGTATCTCTTTAAGATTTTAAGATTCTTGGAACTAGCCCAGGGGAGCAGACCCAAAATTCAGTATCCTCGGGAGAAGAAAAATAACACTCAAATCTGTCATTTGGAAAAAAGAGAAGGCAAAAAAGGGGACCAAAAAGAAGTCACAATAGAAGCAGACACAAAATCAGACACCCTAGAAAGAACACACAAAAACAGAAATAGAGGGCAAGATAGGAAAACAATGAAAGAGACAAAGATTTTAAAATGAATGCAGTAATTGCCCATTATATAGAAAAATACCTTACACTCTGATGATAGATTACAAAGGGAAGCATTTACATAGACTGCTTATTAAAGTATGAATTAAAAAAAAAACTTTTGTGAAGGAAATGTGGACATACCTGTCAAAAGTATAAATTACAGGGCCAGTGAGATGGCTCAGCGGCATAAGCGCCTGCCTGGCAAGTGCAAGGTCCTGAGTTCGACTCCCGGTACCCATATACAAAAAAATGGCCGATGATATCACTCAGTGACATGGGCGCCTGCTGGCGCGCGAGGTCTTGAGTTCGACCCCCGGTACCCACAAAAAAAAAAAAAAAGTATAAATTACATTTACTTATACCCAAAACTTCCAGAAATGTCTGTTTGTGAAGAACAGCATCAACAGCAAATGAGGAAAAAGCAGAATGTGTAACTCAAACAATTCAGGAGTTTCTTTCTTTCTTTCTCAGATGTTGGTCTAGTCTGCCATGGTGGCTCTGCCAAAGACATCCTGTGAGATCCAGCTCATCACTAGCTCTACACTAAGTTATAGCCCCCATGCCTATCAGCTAAGGCAGAAGGATAGGGGAAAGGATGAACAGAAGGGAGAAAAAAGTACATACCTTTTGTCTCTGAAGGAAAATTCACCAAAGTTGCTAGAAAACACTTCTGATTACAACCCACTATCCATAATTTATTACATGGTGAAGCAAGACGCAAAGCAGACAGAGAAAGATAACCTTTATTCTGGATAACTCTATGCCCCATCAAAAGTTCTAAAACAGTAGAAGACAGGGAAAAGAAAAAAATAGCGGAGCAGTAAGCAGCAACAAATCAGCCTCTCCAAGAATCAGAATGTAGACACTAGAAAATAACAACTTGGGGAAGAAAAGGAGGGAGGTGGATCCCTGGGACCCAGGAAGCATCTGAAGGGAAAATTGGAGCCTACAGAGAAATTGAAGAGACAGGCCGCAATGCAGCAAAAGGAAGAGGCAATCTGCACTTTCTCCCTAAATCCTGCCTTGTGGTGAGAGAGAGAGGAACATTGAATCTACAGAGACACAATGAAAGCAAGTAACTCCAGAGGCCTTCAAGGATAAATGCACCAGTGGAGAAGGACAGTGGGTTCCATGCACTACAACCACTGGTGAGTGACTCCAATCCAAACATCTGCCATATCCCCTGGAGTGAGTGCCTGGTTGAGCAGCATTTTAGTGACAGGCAAACAAAACCTGGGACTCAGAGCAGCCTTGGGTTGTCTTCATTTCAGGGCTCCAAGTATTAAACTCTCACAGTGACTGGGTGAGGGACACCCACAGGAGATATTCATGGTCAGGGAGCTGCGGTCAGGCTGGCAAGAGACACTCATGGTGCTCTAAATTGAATGGCTCAGGCTGTACCCCCATGACTAGAGGACAGGTTCAACCTGAATTTTTATGGAATTGAAAGTGCCAGAACCAGCACCCTGCCCTATTCCTAGTGCTGGCTTGCCAGGATTATCCAGCACAGATCTGGGGTCTGACTGCCCTTGTGTACCAGCAAGAGCAGAGTCTCACATTGCATTGGACACTGCCACAAAACCGCAGGCCCCAGAAGATAACCACAGGCTTGAAATCACAGAGAAATTACTTTTTTTCTTTGATTTTGGACTTTTGAAAATTTTTGTTCATTTGAGTTTTTTGCTGTTATTGTTTGATTACTTGTTTTTCTCTTTTTGTGAGTGTGAACACTGGTTTTAGTTTTTTGTTTTGTTCTCGTTTTAGTTTTCACCTTCTTTCCTTCTCTCCTGTCTTTTTCACCATATTCCTGAGGTTTAGGTAATCTTCCTTTGTCATTCAGCCTTGCTTCTAATCTCTTTTTCTTTCATTTCTCTATTTTTTCCTCTTCTCCCTTTAAAATTTTCTCCCCTTAGGGTAAAATCACTCTATTGAGTTGATATTTACTGCATATAATTTTCTGATTTGCCTTAGATTTTGTTGTATAATTATAAACCTTGTACCTAGGGCTAAAGGTGGAAAATTATTAGTTACTACACTTAAAATTATTACACTGTGTTATTTTCCTGTCTGTGTTTGATGCTACCATTGCTATTAGTGATTATACTACTTTATCCAAGGTGACATAGTTGTTATGATAAATTGGTCTTACTTGTATGCCAATACCTAGATTGCCAGGGGTCATAAACAATACCACAGCCCGGTACAAAAGAGCTGGGTGCTAGGCCAAACAGACTGTAAGCTTTCATCCCTAATACACAGAAGAGGGAAGATATTGGGACAGACTCAAAGTCCAAAATCTAGCTACACCTATAGAAGACATCTATGAACAGCAGTTATATCCTTAATGAGTCTCAATACTAGAAATAAAGCAAACTACCATAAGCAACTTACAAGGCTTAATGCAGAAAACAAATAAATAGAAAATGAGAAAACATGGCAGCAAGATGAAACCCAACTCACCCAAGGCAAATCCAAGGTGCATGAAGGTCAAAGAAATCAAAAGCCCCCAGCTGAAATACCTGAAATGTTAGTGGTGGAAGTAACAAAACACATGGATAAGTGTCTTGATAAAACCAAAACAGAAATTACACAGGTAATTAAAGGAATGAAGATCATAATGAAAGAAATGGTTAGTGAATCTAGACTAGGTACAGGTAAAAAAATAGAGGATCTTAGGAAAGACATGGAAACCATTAAGGCCCAACAAAGGAAAGAACAGGATTACATAAAACAGATTGAAACAGATATCCAGGAAATAAAAAATTCTATTGAAAGTATACCCAGCAGAATCAACCAATGTGAAGATAAAATATCAGATCTGGAAGTTAGGGTTGTGGTTGACAGCCATCAAATGAAAGACTTCTTTAAATAGAAAGGGACCACAAAAAAATCAATCCAACAGCTGCTAAATGATGCAAAGAAGAATAATATAAGATTAATTAGAATAAAGGAAAAACCAGAAGATAGCATAAAGGACATAAAAATTTATTTACAGAAGTAATAGCAGAAAATTTTCCAAGCATGGAAAAAGAACCTGACATACAGATAAATGAGACATATAGAACTCCAAATATCTATGATTAGAAAAGAACTATACCAAGGCATATACAGTGGTACCTTGGTGAGACTTCCAGTATGATGGAAGAGTGGTAAGCAGCAGAGAAAGAGCCTCTCTGAGACTTGATGTCCAGACACTGGTATATAGCAACTCAAGGAAAAGAAGAAGGAGGGAAGTGGGTCCCTGGACCCAGGAAGGATCTGAAGAGAGAATTGAAGCCCACAGGGAGAGCAAAGAAAGAAACTTCAATGAAAAAGAAGAAGGTACCCAGCAGAACCTTCTCCCTGAGTCGGGACTCACTGCGTGGGAGAAGCAGTTCAAACCCACAGACACACAGTGACTGCTGGCTATCCCAGAGGCCTCCATGGAGAGACACAGCAATGGAAGGGAGCAGTGGATGTGGAGGACTGCACTGCCTGGTGGTGAATGCTGCAGGACTGGACATCCTGCAGGAGAGGGCGATTGGCCAGCAGCCATCTTGGAAAGGAGCCAACTGAGCTTGGAACTCAGAACTGCTGGCCCATCCAGCAGCTCCCAGCTAAATTCAATGCCACAGAAGATGCACTGACTGCTGCAGGCTGAACACATCTTGTTCTAGCCTCATGGCTAGCAACTAGCCTGAACTTTAGGTGAAATAAAGGTGTGGGCTTGCTAAGATTATCCACTATCCCACAATAAAGCTACTGCTAGATCACTGGGATAAATCAACATGGACCTGGTCTCTCTCTCCACACATTGTCTACCCTTGAGAGCAGAGACAAACTTTGAAGTGGACATTTTTTTGTCACTCTCTCTTTTCTTTTCTTTTTCTTTCTTTTTTTTTTTTTTTTTTTTTTTTGCTCTTCATTGTTTGATCTTGTTTTTACATGAGTGTGAATGTGGTTGTTAGTTTTTACATGTGGTTGTTGTTCTGTTCTTCCTTTTATTTCTTACTTTGCTCTTTCCTTCCTGTCTTCTACACCAGTTTCCCAAAGTTTGCATGATCTTCCTTTGTCCTCCAGCCTTGCTTCTCATCTCTTCCTCTTCTTCTATTTCTCTATTTTTCCCATTAACCCCTTTTATATGTTCTCCCCTGAGGGTAAAATTGGCATATTGAGGGTTTATCAATTTTCTGGTTTGTTTTAGATTTTGTTATATAACCACAAATCTAGTTCATAAAGTTAAAGGTGACAAATTTGTCATTTTCTAAGCTGGGTTTGATTCTATTGTTATTGCTGATTGTACCACTTTAACCAAAGTGACATAATTGTTCTAACCAGCTGTTCTTCCTGGCATACCAAGACTGAGATTGCCTAAGGGTCATAGAAAATACTTAGGGCCATTGACAAAGAACCAGGGGCTGGGCCAAGCAGGCAGAAACTTCTCATCCCCAACAAATTGAAGAGGTAGGGTCTTGCAACAGACTCAAAACACGAAAACCAGCTACACCTTGAAGATATATCTGAGAAGTACTCATTTCCTAAGGGTTCTAAATACGAGCAATAAAGCAACTCAGCATAGGCAATTTACAAGCATCAACCCAGGAACTTAACAAAATAGAAAATGAGAAGACACTTAAACAAGAAACACAGACATCCAGTTCACCAAATGCAAACCCAAGGGACAATGAGGTGGGACCATCTGAAAGCCACCCACTTAGACTTTCTAAAGTGGGAACAAAAAAACAAATGAATGAGGCTCTAGAAAAAATCTAATCAGAAATAATTTCTCAGATAACTACAAAGATGGTGTCCACAATGAAAAACGTGCTTAGTGACTCTAGAGCAAATACAGATTTTTAAAAAAACAGGGGAGCTTAGGAAAATGATGGAAACCATGAATGCTCAACATAGGAAAGAAATGGAATCCATAAAATAGATTCAAGCAGATGTCCAGTAGACTAAAATTCCATTGAAAGTATCTGCAGCAGAATAAACCAATGTGAAGATAGAATCTCAGACATAGAAGACTGGCTTACAGTTAGTGAGCATGAAAAGAAAAATTTCTTTAAAATATCAAGGGACCATGAGAAATAGGTCCAGCAGCCATTAGGTGATGCAAGAATAATATAAGATTCATTGGATTCAGTGAAAAAGCAGGAGATGGCACAAATGATATTAAAAAAAAAACTGTTTGCAGATGTCGTGGCAGAAAACTTCCCTGGCAGGGAAAAAGAATTTGACATACAGACAAGTGAGTTATATAGAACTCCAATTAGCCATGATCAAAATAAAAATTACAGCAAGGCATATAATAGTCAAGATTCCAGAAATTCAATGGAAGAACAGAATATTAAAAGCTGTTAGAGAAAAGAAACAAATGATCTATAAAGGAAAGCCCATCAGAATCACAGCTGACTTCTCAACACAAACCCTCAAGTCAAGGAAAGATTGGAGTGAAGTATTTCAAGCCCTACTAGAAAACAACCTCCAACCCAGATTGATGTACCCTGCAAAACTATCTTTCAAAATTGATGGGGAAATAAAATACTTCCATGACAAAGAACACATGAGAAATTCATGAACACAAAACCAGCACTCCGAAATGTTCTGCACATGGGACATTCTCCAAAATGGATCACATACTAGCTCATACAATGTGCTTAACTAAATGCAAAGGAATTGAAATTATCCCATGCATATTATCAGACCATAGTGCAATGAAATTGGAAATCAAAGGCAAAAGGAACCACAAAAACTTCATAAACACATGAAAATTAAATAACACCCTCCTGGACAACCAATGGGTCACAGATGAAATTAAAGGAGAAATTAGACAGTTTCTACAATTAAATGATAATGCCAATACAACATACAAGAACTTGTGGGAAACAACAAAAGCAGTCCTGTCAGGGAGGTTTATAGTGGTGAATTCCCACATCAGAAAAACAGAGGGAGCTCAAATAAGTAGGCTAAAACATCAAGGTTCCCTGAAAAGAATGAGCTAAATCCAAAGCCTGTAAGGGAGGAAAATTATAAAGATCAGAAAAGAAATTAATGCAATTGAGACTAAGAAAACAACAAAGAATCAATGAATCAAAGAGTTCATTCTTTGAAAGATTAAATAAAAGAGACAAACCCTTAGCCAACCTCATTTTAAAAAAGGAAAGAAAAGACCCAAATCCATGCAATTAGGAGTGAAAAGGGCAAAATCACAACAGGCCAAGCAGAAATCCAGAAGATCATCAGTTCCTGCTTTGAGAGCCTGTACTCTAATACAATGGAAAATTCAGAAGAAATGGATAGATTCCTAGATACATATGAATTACCAAGCTGAATCAAGAAGATATAAAAATTCTAATCAATCCAGTATCAGTCAGTGAAATTGAAGAACTAATTTTAAAACTACCAACAAAGAAAAGCCCAGGCCCAGACAGATTCACTGCTGATTTCTACAAGAATTTTAGGGAAGATCTAATGCCACTACTCCTCAAACACTTCAATAAAATTGAAATGGAAGCAGTACTCACAAAGTCATTCCTAGAGGCAAGCATTGCTCTGATACCAAAACCTGAGAAAGAACCAATCAAAAGGAGAGCTACAGGTCAATCTCTTTAATAAACATTGATGCAGAAATCCTCACTAAGATACTGGCACACAGAATGCAGCAGATTGTCAAAAACTTATACACCATGACCAAGAAGGATTCATCTCAGGGATGTAGGGATGGTTCAACATATGCAAACCAATAAACATAATACACCACAATAACAGAATAAGTGACAAAAACCACATGATCATCTCAATAGATGCAGAAAAAGCATTTAATGAACTCCAACAGCGATTTGTGATAAAAAAAAAACCCTACAGAAAATTAGAATATAAGGTCTTTATCTCAATCTGATGAAAGCAATCTGTGACAAGCCAACAGCCAACATCATACTAAATGATCAAAAACTAAAAGCTTTCACTCTAAAATCAGAAACAAGACAAATGCCCACTATCACCACTCCTGTTCAGTATAGTTCTAGAAATATTAGCCAGCACAATTAGACAAGGGAAAGAAAAAGAATATGGATAGGAAAGGAAGAAGTTAATTATCATCATTTTCTGATGACATGATACTCTACATAGAAACTCCAAAAACTCCACCAAAAAAACTATATTTAATAACCAAATTTGGCAGTGTAGCAGGATACAAAGTCAACATTCATAAATCAATACCATTCCTGTTCACTAACAACAAATGAACTGAGAGAGAAATTAGGGAAACCATGCCTTTCACCTTTCACAATAGTATCAAGAAAAATGAAATACTTAGGAATCAACCTAACAGAGGAATTGAAAGGCCTTGATATTGAAAACTACAGTACTCTGAAAAAAAGAGATCGAAGAGCATAGGATATCAGAGAATGGACAGATATTCCCTGTTCTTGGATAGGTGGATCAATATAGTGAAAATGGCCATACTTCCAAACTGTTATACAGATTTAATGTAATCCTGATCAAAATACTAATAGCATACCTCACAGAACTAGAGAAAAGAATCCTAAAATTCATACAGAACCAGAAGAGACCTAGAATAGCAAAAGCAATTCTGAGTAACAAGGGTGTGGTGGATTAACCAATGGTCAATTTGTAACACCCAGCTGAACTGAATCAATGTGGTGCGGGTGTGGGTGTGGATGGTCCATCTGAGGATTGTTGCCAACAGCATAAAAACAGAACTGGGGGGAAGATGGTGTGCTGTTGATCCTCCCAGAGGAGCTTGTTGTGCTGGCTTTCCTGATATGAACTCAGCTGTTCTCATCATCAGAGGAGCTCAGGTCCTCACTATCGCTGAGGATGCCTGTGGTTCTCCTCAGGGGAGCTCTGGTTCTTACCTTGAATGTCACTTCCTGGCTCCAGTGCAGATCCATCAGCCTGCTGGCACAGATCCTTCATACCGCTGGCACAGATTTCTAGCTTCCACCACTAACCTTTGGGCCTTCCCAGTGCTGATCCCTGTTAAAGACTTGCATGAGACATTGTTGTGAGTTTTAGGCCTCCAGCTGGACTTGCAGAGGAAATTGCTGTGGGATCTAGGTCTTCAGCTGGATTCTTTGAGTCTCTGGTGTGAACAGATCTCCTGCACTTTTTTGCTTTTGACTCTTTGGGTGAAAATAATCCTATAAATTATGTGTCCTGTATTAAATCTTTTCCCTTGTAAACCCTGACTACAATGAAGGGCAAAGCAGGGGGCATCACAATCCCTGGTTTGAAGTTTACTACAAAGCTACTGTGATTTAAAACAAAACAAAACAAAACAGCACGGCACACTGGCAAAAATAAAGCAGACTCAAGGGTCAATGGAACAGAATAGAAGATGCAAAAACAACTCCAAGAACACTCAGCTACCTTATCTTTGACAAAGTGGCCAAACACCTTCAATGGAAGAAAGATAGCTTCTTTAATAAATTATGCTGGGAAAACTGGCTTTCCCCACATGTTGAAAATTGAACCTAGACCTCTATTTCTCTAAACTAAAATCAAAATGGATCAAAGATCTAAATATTAACACAGAAGCACATAATCTGCTGGAAGATAGAATAGGTAAAACTCTTAAAGCCATAGGTGTAGGCAAAGACTTTATGAACAAAACCACAATCACACAGGAAATGTTACAAAGAATCAACAACTGGGATCACATCAAATTAAAGTGCTTTTGTACAACAAAAGAAACCACAAACGGAGTGAAGAGAAAACCCACAGGGTGGGAAAAATCTTTTACCAGCTACTCCTCAGACAAAGGACTAATGTCTAGAATATATAAAGAACTCAAAAAAACCAGACCCCTTCCCAAATTTAAAGACCCAATCCAAAAACAAGGATCTGAGATGAAGATCTCAGATGAAAAAGTATGAACAACAAATAAATATATAAAAAAAAAATGTTCAACATCACTGGTCATTTGTGAAATGCAAATTTAAACAACACTGAGATTCCATCTCACTCCAGAAAGAATGACTATCATTAAGAAATCAACCAACAACAAATGCTGGCAAGGCTGTGGGGGAAAAAGAACCCTTCTCCACTCTTGGTGGGTGTGTAAATTGTCACAACCACCATGGAAATCAGTATGGAGGTTCCTAAAAAACTGAAAATAGAGGTTCCATTTCATCCAGCTATTCCCCTTCTAGGTATCTTCCTGAAAGAGTTAAAAGCATCATACCACAGTGATACATGAATTCCTATGTTTATAGCACAATTTATAATAGCTAAATCTTAGAAACAGCATGTATGCCCATGAATGCACAAATGGATAAAGAAAATGTGGTTTTTATATAAAATGGAGTACAGCTCTGCCATAAAGTGGAATAAATTTTCCCAAATATTCAGTGGAATATTCCACCCTACAGGAACAAAACCCACATGAAAGTGACTAAAACAGCCCATATGCTGGGCCATAAATCAGGCCTCAATAAAAGGATTGAAATTACACAATACATCCTCTGATTAAAATAGTGCTGAATTAGAAATGAATAACAAGAAACCTAGAAAATCCTCAAATATTTGAAAATGAAGTCACACACACTAATAATGGAGGAAAAAAATTATTTGCAAGAGGAGTTACCAAGATGGCAGAATGGTGAGCAGCAGAGAAAGCGCCTTTCAGAGAGTTGCCATCCAGACGCTGGTATATAGCAACTCCAGGAAGACAAGAAGGAGGGAAGGGTCCCCTGGACCCAGGAAGGATCTGAAGCATGATTTGAAGCCCACAGAGAGAGTGAAGAGACAAACTTCAACTAAGAAGAAGGAGGCAGCTGGCGGTGCCTTCTCCATGAGACGGGACTCACTGTGCAAGATGAGAGATTCAAACCTGAAGACACACAGTGACTGCTGGCAACCCCAGATGCCTCCAGGGAGAGACGCAGCAGTCAAAGGGAGCCATGGATGTGAAGGACTTCACTGCCTGGTGGTGAGTGCTGAGAGCTCAGCTGTCCTGTGTGAGAGAGCAATTGGCTGGGAGCCATGGGGGAGGTGGCCGAGCTCAGAATTCAGAGCAGCTGCTGGCTCTATCTACAGCTCCCAGATGGTCTCAGGCACATGGAAGGTGCACTGATGGCTGCAGGCTGAATGAGTCTGGTCTTGGCCAGAATGTGCAGGCTCACTGAGATTATCCACTACCCCACCAAAAAGCTACTGTTGGCTTGCTGAGACAGATTGGCATGGAATGGGACTCTGTCTAAACACATTGTCTACCAGTGACAGCAGAGACAAACCTGGAAGTGAACTTTTTTCTTTTTCATTTTTTTTCCCTCTCTCTTGTTTGTCTTTTGTTGTGGTGGTGGTTTTATTTTTTCTTTCCTTCATTGTTTGATCTTGTTTTTATATGAGTGTAAATGGGGTTTCTAGCCTCTTTGTAGTTGTGGTTCTGTTCTGTTCTTTTTATCCCTTCCGTCTTTGCCACCAGTCTTCTGCACCAGTTTCCCTAAGTTAGCATGATCCCTCTTTGTCCTCCAGCCTTACTTCTAATTTCTTCCTCTTCTTCCACTTCTCTATTTTCTCTTTAACCCATTTTAAATTTTAACTCTTGATGGCAAAATTGACATATTAAGGACTTGTATACTGCATATAATTTTCTGTTTTGTTTTAGATTTTATCTAACCACAAATCTAGTTTATATGGTTAAAAGTGGCAAATTACTGGTTAGCTCAGTCTGTCATTTTCTAGGCTGTTTTTGGTACCACTATACCCAAAAGTGGCATAATTGTTCTAAACAGCTGTTCTTCCTGGTATTCCATGACTGATACTGACTAAGGGTCACAGACAATACTGTGACACAGTGCCAAAGATCAAGGACTGGGCTAAACAGGCAGAACTTCTCATTGTCAACAAATTGAAGAGGTAGGATCTTGCAACAGACTCAAGCCCAAAAACAAGCTACACCTCAAAGATACCTCATGGAAGTAATCATTGCATAAGGGTTTTAAATACTAGCAATAAAGCAACCTACCAGAGGCAACTTACAAGCATCACCCCAGGAATTAAACTAAAGAAAGGAAAGAAAATGAGAAGACACTTAAACAAGCTGCAACCCCACACATCCAGTTCACCAAAGGCAAACTCAGGGGGCAATGAAGTAGGACAATCTGAAAGCCACCCACCTGGCATCTCTGAAGTGGTAAAAACAAAGCAATTGAATGAGGCTCTGGAAAAAATCAAATCAGAAATAATTTCTCAGATAACTGCAGAGATGATGTCCATAATGCAGACCATGCTTAGGGACTCTAGAGCATATACAGACAAAAAATAGATGAGCTTTAAGAAAATTAAAGCTTAATTAAGCTTTAATTAATTTAATCTGCCATAAGGCAGATTTAAGCAGATATCCAGGAGAATAAAAATCCCATTGAAAGTATTTGCAGCAGATTAAGCCAATGTGAGGACAAGATCTCAGATATAGAAGACAAGCTTGCAGTTACTGATCATGAAAAGAAAGATTTCTTAAAAATAGCAAGGGACCATGAGATATCAATCCAGCAGCTGCTAGGTGAGGCAAAGAAGAATAACTTAAGATTGACTGGGGTCAATGAAAAAGCAGGAGATAGCACAAATGTTATAAAAAAAAAAAAACTGTTCACAGATGTCATGGCAGAAAACTTCCCTGGTAGAGGAAAAGAATTTGACATATAGATAAGTGAGGCATATAGAACTTCAATTAGCCATGATCAAAAAAAATATCTATAGCCAGGCATATCATAGTCAAGATTCTAGAAATTCAACACAAGAATAGAATCTTAAAAGCTATTAGGGAAAAGAAACAAATCTCCTATAAAGGAAAGCCCATCAGAATCACAGCTGACTTTTCAGCACAAACTCTCAAGTCAAGAAGAGCTTGGAGTGAAGTATTTCAAGTTCTAAAGGAAAATAACCTTCAATTCAGATTGATGTACCCTATAAAACTCTTTCAAAACTGATGGAGAAGTAAAATACTTCCATGACAAAAACATCTGAGAAAATTTATGACCACTAAACCAGCACTCCAAAATATTTTGAAGGACATTCTAGAAAGAGATAACAACTCCATGAACCCCAACTGAAGGAATCCACCAGGCAAAGCAAACAATTAAACAGAGGGAGGGAAAAAAATAAAAGGGGGAGCCAACAACAGAAAAATAACATGACAAGGATAAGTCAATACATATCAGTTTTAATCATCAATGTTAATGGTCTCAATTCACCAATCAAAAGACACAGACTGGAGGCTGGTGAGATAGCTCAGCAGCATAAGTGCCTGCCTGGCAAGTGCGAGGTCCTGAGTTCGACTCCCAATACCCACATATGATAAAAAGGGGCCAGTGATATCACTCAGTGGCACAGGTGCCTGCTGGCACATAAGGCCCTGAGTTCGACCCCCGGTATCCCCACAAAAACAAAAGACACAGACTGGCAGACTGGATCAAGAAGCAGGATCCAACAATATGCTGCATACAAGAAACACATTTAATTAAAAAAGAAATTTACAGACTGAAAGTCAAAGGATGGTAAACAATACTCTGTGTGACAGGAACCCAGAAAAAAGCAGGGGTAGCTATTCTATTTGCAGACAAAGCGAATTTCAAGCCAAGACTGATTAAGAGAGATAAAGAAGGTCACTACATCCTTGTAAAGGGAACAATCCAAGGGAAGAGATAACAATCATAAATATATATGCAACAAATACCAATGCACCCAACTATATAAAACAGATATTAATGGGCATGAAAAATCAAATAACTAATACAATTGTATTGGGGGGATCTCAATACCCCACTGTCACAAAAAAAGATCAACTAGACAAAAAATCAACAATGAGGGCCGGTAAGATGGCTCAGTGGCATAAGCGCCTGCCCCGCAAGTGCAAAGTCCTGAGTTTGACTCCCGGAATCCACATAAAGGGAAAAAAAGGGCCAGTGACATCGCTCAGCAGCACAAGTGCTTGCCCAGCAAGCACAAGGTCCTGAGGTCGACTCCCGGTACCCACATTAAAAAAAAAAAAATCAAAAAATCAACAATGAAGTATTAGAACTGAACCAAACTTTTGAACAAATGGACTTAGTAGATGTCTAGAGTGTTCCACCCCACAACATCAGAATACACATTCTTTTCAGCTGCACACAGAATGTTGTCTAAAATAGTCCACGTACTAGCTCACAGAACATGCTTAAGTAAATGCAAAGGAATTGAAATTATCCCATGCATATTACCAGACCATAATACAATGAAATTGGAAATCAATAGCAAAAGAAACCACAAGAACTTCCTAAACACATGGAAATTAAATAGCACCCTCCTGAACAACCCAAGTGTCACAGATGAAATTAAAGAAGAAATTAGTTTCTACAATTGAATGATAATGACAGTACAACATACTGGAACTTATGGGATACAATGAAAGCAGTCCTAAGAGGGAAATTTATAGCAGTAAATACCCATATCAGGAAAACAGAGCAAGCACAAATAAACAACTTAGTTGTGAATCTCAAACTTCTAGAAAAAGAGCAGGCTAAGCCAAAAGCTCATACAAAGGAGGAAACTATAAAGATCAGAGCAGAAATTAACACATTGGAGACTAAAAAGACAATACAAAGAATCAACAAATCAAAGAGTTGGTTCTTTGAAAGATTTTTAAAAATTGACAAACCCTTCTCCAACCTTATCAAAAAAAAAAAAAAAAGGAAAGAAAAGACTCAAATCCACACAATTAGGATTGAAAAGGGTGAAATCACAATGGGCACTGCAGAAATCCAGAAGATCATCTACACCTACTTTGAAAACTTGTATTCTAATAAGATGGAAAATGCAGAAGAAATAGATTCCTAGATACATATGAATTGCCAAAGCTGAATCCAGAAGATATAAAAATCCTAAATAAACAAATATCAATCAATGAAATCAAAGATATAATTAAAAACCTACCAATAAAAAAAGGCGCAGGCCCTGACAGATTCCCTGCTGAATTATACAAGAAATTTAAAGAAGACCTAACACCACTACTGCTCAAACTCTTTAATGAAATTGAAAGAGAAGCAATACTCCCAAATGCATTCCTGGAAGCAAGCATTACCCTGACATCAAAACTGGAGAAGGACCCAACTAAGAAAGAGAATTACAGGTCAATCTCCCTAATGAACATAGATGCAAAAATCCTCAATAAGATACTGACAAACAGAATGCAGCAAATCATCATGAAGATTATACACCATGACCAAGTTGGATTCATCCCAGGGATGCAGGGATGGTTCAACTTATGTAAATCAATAAATGTAGTACACCATATTAACAGAGCCAAGGACAAAAATCATATGATCATCTCAATAGATGCAGAAAGTTTTTCAAAAATCCCAGTACCCATTCATGTTTAAAAAAAAAAAAAAAAAAAACTCTACAGAAAATTGGAATAGATGGTCTTTATCTCAATCTGACAAAAGCCATCTATGACAAACCAACAGCCAATATCATATGAAATGGACAAAAACTGAAGCTTTCTCTCTAAAATCAGGAACAAGACAAGGATGTCCACTGTCCCCACTCTTATTCAACATAGTCCTGGAAACATTAGCCAGAGCAATTAGACAAGAGAAAGAAATAAAAGGAATAAAAATAAATGTTACTCAAGAATTTTAAAATGCTATTCCCTTATACATTTTATATTGTGAATTAATACTCATATGTTTCCACACAGTAAGAACTATACAACTGTGATTTTTTGCCATAAACACTTCTAAACACTGAATGTGTTCCCATAGAGTAAGAACTACACACATGTTTTTATTTTGCCATAAGCATATTTAAAAACTCATTTATCTGACATGGTTTCTTTCCAGTAATACCAAAATATAACCCCTCACAAAAAAGGGGACAGAGCTCAGTGGTAGAGCTTTTACCTGGCATAAGCAAGCACCTGGACTCAATCCTCACACCAAGCGGGTTAGGGGAATAACACAATGACAATTTCAGAAACTATTCCGCAACAAAGGATACATAATGAAAAGTATTTCAGTAAAAACATTTTAAATATTGTAATGTGCACAATTCAACTCAATGCAACACAACATTTCTTTCAAAGTTCACAGCCACATTCAGGCAAATTAGCGAGATGATATTTTATTGCCCTCACATTTCAATAGTTCTTTTGAATATAACAAAAAATAAACTCCTGGAATTTTCTTCAGGACCTACTGCAGTCAGGGAAAAATAAAATCAGTCCATTGGCCTGGCAGCGTTAATTTATCAAAAAAGGCCCATTACTTCCTCAATTTTTGTCTTAGATTTAACCTCATGTCTTTCTGTCCCAAGGTACTTTCAGGGCAAAGCTCTTAGAGAACTAAAGAGCTGAAACTTTTACATTCCGTGGCAGACATGCTCAGGAATACCATCATCTGGTTAGATGGCTAATGATCAGTTTGCACACTTGTCATGGCCTGGCCTCTCATCAGGCAATCAGTAGATACATGATCTGTATAGAATGCAACCCTAGTGTTTTGAGAAAAGCAATAAAAGTGGCTTTAAACAAAGGCAAGAACCCCCGGCTCCGGGCCCACGAGCAGCTGCACGGCGCCCGCGTCCCACTCCTGCGCCAGAATGCTTCCTGAGGTTTTCTCACTCCAAACTGAAATCTATATAAAGAATTATGAATTGTGATTTTTAAATTTTTTATGGTGTCATGTGAAATGGTATATTGCCTTCAAATATTAATAATAGGTACAAGCCAGACATGGTGGCGCACGCCTGTAATCGCAGCACTCAGGAGGCTGAAGGAGGAAGATCACCATGAATTTAAGGCCAGCCTGAACCACGTAGCAAGACCCTGTCTCAAAAAAAAAAAAAAAAAAAAAAAAAGCCAGGCACAGAAAGATAAATACTGAATGATCTCATTCATATGTAGAATACTAAAAAAAAGTTGATCACACAGAAATAGAGTAAAATGTGGTTACCGGGGGCTGAGATGATTGGAGTGAGGGCTTGAAGATATTGATCAAAGGATACAAAATAACATTTTGATAAGAGGAGTAAGTTTAAGAGATCTATTAAATAGCATAGTGGCTATAGTTAATGATCATATATTATATTCTTGAGGGATCTAGAAGAACAGTTACTAAGAATTCTCACCGCAAAGATAACTATTTGAGGTTTTAATTAGCCGAATTTAACCGACCTACAGCATATATGTGCTCCAGGGTATCCCCTTGTGCATGCTAAATATATATAGTTATACGTTCATATATTTATATATATAATTTTATCAGTCAATTTAAGTAGATACATTTTTAAACTTTAAATAACTGTTTATCCCATTACTAGTTAGGTTAATAAAATTTCATAGGTGAACATTTGAAATTGGACACCAGTATTATGATGATGAATCATTAAAGGCCTCTCAGTAAAGTTTCTTCTCTATTTCAAAGGTTGGAGAGGATAAAACAGAAAGTGAAGGGGGAATCATTTAGCAAGTACTTTGTAAATTCCAGTTTTAATTCATATTATTTTTGTAAGGACACATTTTTGCTCTTTTGTTGTTTATAAGACCACATATTTGATCATCTAAATCCACAACCACACACGATTAAGGTCTGCATTTCTTGCCTCCTATATTTCTTTGAACAAGATGCTTAATATTTTTTCAAGTACTTAAAATACATGCGTGTACGTGTAACGCGTGTATGTGATTTACAGAGAGCAGTGTGTCTCAGCATAGACTCATCAAGGAAATATTAAAAATAAACTAAGTCCAAACTAAAAAAAAAAAAAAAAAAAAACAAAGGCAAGTAAACATCCACTTCATACTTGCTTTGTTTGTACTACTTTCAGTGGAATTCCAAGCCCCCAAAAGACAATCATTCTTACATGGATTGTAATGCCAGTGCTCCAATGTGTTTCAGTAACATAACCATGTTAACTAAGATTCAATGGAAGACACTAAAAGTAGCAATGATTTTTCTCCTTAGAAACATTTAAAAGATGATACTAAATTCCATGTTCCAAAGGAGTATTCAGTACAGAACATCAAAATTTGAGTAAAGAATTGCAGCAATCTACATGTTTATGTTCCCCCCAAAATTCATATACCAAATCCTAATCACCAACCTGATGGTATCAAGAGGAATGGTTATTGGCAGGACATTAGGTAATGTGAGAAGAGCCCTTGTGAATGGTATTATTGCCCTTACAAAAGGGAACACAAACTTTGATCAAAAAATCAAAAGACAACAAGTGATAGTGAGGATGTGAAAAGGGGGAACACATGTAGAGTTTTGGTGGAAAGGTCAATTACTGTGGCCACTATAAAATAGTATGAAGTTTCTCAAGAAATTTAAAATAGAGGTTCCATATGATCCAGCCATCCCATTTCTTACTGTATACCCAAAGGAAATTAGCTGCGTTGAAGTCATATCTGCACTCCCCTGTTCATTGCAGCCTTCTTCAGAGTAGCCAAGGCATGGAATCAATCCAAGTGTCCATCAATGAATACCTAAAGAAAATGTCACACATGCACAATGGAATACTATTCAGCTATCCTGTCATTTTTTGACAACATGAATAAACATAGAGAACATTATGCTAACTAAAATAAGATAGGCTCAGAAAATACTACATGACTTCATTTATGTGTAGAATCTAAAAAAGTCAAATGCATAAAAGCAGAGACTAAAATAGTGGTGATGGAAGGCTGGTAAAGGGTGTGTGGAATGAAGAGATATTGGTTAAAAAGTACAAAATTTCAGTTAGGTGGAAGGACTGTGTTGTGGAGATCGAGAACCTGTACAGCTCATGTCTGTACAAGACACTTGCAAATTGCTTAAAGAGTAGATTTTGAGTGTTCTTACCACAAGAAAATGGTAAGTATGTGAGATGACTGATATATTTGTTCACTGTATAAATCATACCTCAAAGTATATAGATACCAAAAATCCAATTACACACTTTAAGTATATATAGTTATTATTTTTCAAGTAAAAAAATGTTTAAAAAAAAAAAGCTGTAGATTGCCGACTTTTCACTTTCGCCATGTAAGGGCATATCAAAAACATGACAGTCTACAACCCAGAAAAGCGCCCTTGACTGGACCTGAACAATCTGGCAACCTAATCTGGGACTTCCCGGACTCCAGAAGTGACAGAATGAACTTTCTACTGTTTGTAAACCACTCGGTCTATGCTATTTTATAATAGCAGGTTGAATAGACTAAGACAAAAGGTAATGTACATGGTTGATTTTCCTTATCCATTTATTACCAGTGGAGGCATAGTTCCATTAAAATCATCATGTTTAAGAATATACAGAGAAAGTATTATTCGATCCCTCTAGTTGACATAATCTCAGTCACTGTCATCTCGAATGTACCATTTTGTCTTCATCTGTCTGTGAGACCTCGCTTGACATTTTGCTTCTAGAATGTATTGAATTGTAACATTTTTTGAAATTGAACACCAAACAATTCTTTTAATTTGCATTAACTATAAGCAGCTCAATTACTAGTGCTAGATTTTATAAAAGGTCAATAATTTTAAGGGCACACAACAAAGTTTCTATAAAATGAACTTTTCAATCAGTGTAACAGTTGGGCAGTTTATTTATTTTATGATACTACAGCTTTTTCTCTTACAAATGTGTCTTTTGCTCTTAATTATACACTGACCTAAGACAAGGACAATCAAGGTCGTGGGGTTGCAACAAGTAGACCCTAGGATGTTAAGGCATCCACATTACATGCTCTCATTGATTCATTAATTCTCCCAGCTGTCATTTGTTCAGCACTTGCAATGAATTAAGCATTTTGTACTTTTTCATGCTTCATGTTCATTAGAATATCTCCCAAAAAGTTTCCATAGCCCCATGTTTCATAGCCAGTATTTCTTCTATCCTATAGCTGTACCAAAGTTTAATTCCTGTAAGTGAAAAACTACTGTACGTTCCAAAGTCTTCTCTGTTTTGACTAGAAAGCCCAGTGAAACATGAGATAAATAGGAGGCTTATGCCTTGGTTCAATATCTGGCCATTCTCAGGTGAGCATGTACAAGAAGGACTCTATTCCCCGCCATCCCTCTGTGACCTTCTAATGGCAATGTGAGGTACACCTGTGGTATCGGTGTTTTTCTGTTTCATTACAAATATATTTTTGAATGTTTGTCTATTGACTGACAAACTGATTTTAATATTGGTAGAAATATACAATAATTTTACTCAAAGAATTCACACTCTTTTACTCAAAGAGTCTCATATTCTCAAGAAATTAAAAATTCAGCACACAGGGGCCAGTGAGATGGCTCAGCGGCTTAAGCGCCTGCCTGGCAAGCGCGAGGGCCCGAGTTCGACTCCCGGATCCCACATGCGAAAAAGGGGCCGGTGATATTGCTCAGCGGCACGGGCGCCTGCTGGCGCGCGAGGTCCTGAGGTCGACCCCCCGGTACCCACAAAAAAAAAAAAAAATTCAGCACACAAAATGGCAGAAAATATTTGCAAATCATAAGTCTCATGAGTGGCTTATATCCAGAATATGTGAATAATACAACTCAGTAATAAAAAGAACCACAAAATGTTAATAGCCAATTTGAATATTCTCCCCAAAACAATAAATAAGTGAACAATAAGCACATCAAAAAAGTCATCTGCTATTAAGAAATGCAAATCTAAACCACAATGAAATACTACTTCACATCTACTAGGATGGCAATAAACAAAAATATAAAATATCAGTAGCATGTGCTAAAGATTTGGGGACTTAGACTCCTTGTACATTGCTAGTAGAAATGTAAAGTGGGGCAGCTGCTGCAGAAAACAGTTCGGCTGTTCCTCAAAACTTAAACATAGGGCTGGTGAGATGGCTCAGTGGCATAAGCGCCTGCCTCGCAAGCACATGGTCCTGAGTTCAACTCACACTACCCACATACAAAGGAAAAAGAGCCGGTGATATCGCTCAGCGGCACAAGCGCCTGCTTGCAAGCGCAAGGTCCTGAGTTCGACTCCTGGTACCCACAAAAAAAAAAAACTTAAACATAGATTTACCATATGATCCAACAATTCCACTCCTGGAGATACATCAAAGAAAAATGAAAATATATGTTCATGCAAAATCTTGTACATGAATACTCATAGCAGCATTATTCATCATATTCAAAAAGTAGGAAAAATCCAAATGGCCATCAATTGATAAGTGATAATATAAAATGTGGTTTATCCCTACAATGGAATATTATTTAGCAATAAAAAAGAATAAAATACTATATGTGCTAAATATAAATGAACTTTCAAAACATTGTACTAAGTGAAAAAAGACACAAAATAACATAAATTATATGACACCATTGATATAAAATATCAGGAATAGCAAATCAGCATAGATAAGAAGTAGATTAGTGGTTTCACTGGGGGTGAAAGAGAATAGGGAGTAACAGCTTTTGCTTGTTTTGGGGAAGATGAAGGTATTATATAATCAAATTGTGATGTTGCACAATGCTATAAGTATACATTGAATTATACAATTAAAGGGTGAATTATAAGGTGTAGGAATTATACATTAATAATGCTATTTTTTATTTTTATTAGTACATTATTACAGCACTTAATGATTACATTCCTTGTTGGGAGTTGGTACATGTACATACCACATCTCAATTCTTTTTATATCCCCTTCTTCCCTCCCCTCCCCCCATATCTTGAGCCCCTTCCCATTTGAAAAAGTTCTATTTCTCCACATCCTAATATCTATTTTTTATTTTGCTCTTTACAGAATTTATATTTTGGGTTTCTCATGTAAGATAAACCATGTGATATTTAAGCTTGTGTGTCTGATATATTTCACTTAACATTATGGTCTCAAGGTGCATCTATTTTCCTACAAATGACTCAAAAGAAATTGTTTCTAAAACAAAAGACATCTGTATATTTTAAAGCAAAAATGTTAACTGTATTAATTACTTAAACATTAAAAATAATATAAACAGAATAAATTTTCATGGCATACACCCAAGAATTTAACCATTTTCTCAGCTGCATATGTTGAAAATATTATGTATACTAGATTGAACCATGTTTTCAAAAAAAAAAAATCCACCTCTATGAACGTGATCTTAGAAATAGGGTTTTTATAGGTATAATTCAATTAATATAAATTCATACTAGATTAGCATAGGTTTCAAGTCCTTATAAGGACCAAAATCCTTATAAAAAGGGGAAATTTGGACTGAGAGACACAGACATATAGATGATATGGCCCTGTGAAGATGGCGACTGAGACTGGAATGAGGCCTCTCCAAGCTAAGGAAAGCCAAAGATTGCCAACAACCACCGGAAGCTAGAAGAGACTATACAGTATTCTTCTCTAGAGCTTTCTGAGAAAACATGGCCCTGGCAAAACTTTGGTTTTGAATTTCTAGCCTCCAGGTCTATGCAAGAATATATTTCTGTTTTTGTAAGCCACTCAGTTCTGGGCATTTGTTATCAGTCTTAGAAAACTAAGATGGCATGTTACTAGTATTTTCCCTTAGGCATGTATTTTTTCAGTACAGTTATATTACTGTTACTGTTTTCATAAAAGTTGCTTGATATTGATTTATATGGTTAAGAATTTAAAATTTCTGACACCTCCAATTGACCCCTCTCTATGCACCATATTTTTAATTGAGAAAATATGTTCTCTCCAAATGCTGATTTACACAGTAAAGTCATCTTTCTAAAAGAAAGATGTTCTTTCCAGGCATAGCAGCTCACTCCTCTAATCCCAGCACTCTGGGAGGCCCAGGCAGGAAAATTACAAGTTAGAGTGCAGCTGGAGGTACTTAGTGACTTAGCGAGACTCTGTCTCAAAATTTAAAAATTTTAAAAAAAGAATTGGGGATATAGCTCAGTACAATGGCCCGAGGTTCAATCCCCAGTATCATAAAAGAAGAGGAAGGAAGGAAGGAAGGGAGGGAGGAATGAAGGAAGGAAGGAAGGGAGGGAGAGAGGGAGGGAGGAAGGAAGGAAGAAAGGAAGGAAAGAAGGAAGGAAGGAAGGAAGGAAGGAAGGAAGGAAGGAAGGAAGGAGTCTTAATTCTAAATGTTTTCTTTTTCAATGCGGAAATGTTTCAAGTTATTGTCTTCAAAAGTCTTGTCCTTTTTGCATTATACAAGGTAGTTTTCTTTTAAAAATATTTTATAAGCCCAATTCATCAAAGTTATCTCTAATGATGATTATTTGAACATTTCGCCAAATTTAGAAGTTACTGTCCCAGGCTTTCTCAATTTAATTTCAGTCTTCTTCAAAGTAAGAATTTATCAAAATAAAAATAAAAGACCCTAGATGCCAGCAAAAATGGCAAGTAAGAAATTTACAATCTGCTCCTCTGTAAAGCAATGAAAAAAATCTAGAAAATATTTCAGTACTCTGGAAACTAACAAAAAAGCTTGCAGCAACCTGGGCAGTGCTTATTCAAGAAAAAAAAGCTGAATCTCAATATGAACACTGAGCTTTGTCAAATTTAACTTACTATACTACTCTCCCCTGCCGACCAGCTCAGAGGAAGCCTTGAAGATCACAACACACATTCCTAGTACCAGAGAGAACAGAGCAGAGCTCATTCACAAAGAAATGTAATTTTTTGTTTTAATCTATCTAGCAGTTCCTTGAATGTCCAGCTCAAAAGTCTCTTCGTTGTTGTTGTCATTCTGGTTTGGTTTGGTTTTTTGTTTTTCTTTTTGTTTCTGTTTCTGTTTAGACGGTCTCCTGGCTGGCCTTGAACTTACTAACTTGCCTAGGCTGGCCTCATTCTGTGATCCTCCTACCTTAGCCTGCAGGGTGCTGGAATTACAGGTGTTCACCACCATACTCAGCTACCTCAACAGTCTTGTCTTTACCTCACCTAACTTGGAACTCACTCAATGCCAAAGACACTACAGTGGATCTTTGCTGATGTTTTGGTCACCGCTTCCTGGGGCAATGGATAAGAGTCAGAGTACGCAGTAGACTAATAAAAAAAAAAGCATGGAAAAAACGGAAATGGAATATGATGCTATGGAGAATAATGGCTTTGAAAAGCACTGACATGTTCCTGGAATGTAGAAAACCCAGCATATGTAAAGGGCTATGCATGAACTTAAGAAAGACCTGAGAGACTTCAAGCCTCTCACCTATCCCAACTCACCAGCCGTGAGTGACTGATGCACACTTTGGGAGTTTATCTTGCTCTGTCTCTTCCCTATATAAGTAAATTCTCCCAGGTAATGTTTGACTGCACTGTATTTTCCTTGGTGACTCTGGAGGACATTATGCTAAGTTAAATAAGCCAGACACAAAATAAAAATACTGCATGAACTCTCTATGTGGCATCTAACAAAAGGTCAAATACACAGAAACAGAAAGTAGAATTATGGTTACAAGGTAGAGGGGAGTTGTGGTAAAAGCGATGTCAAATGGTAAAATTGCAATTATATAGGACCAATAAGTCTAGAAATATAATGTACAGCATAAGTATTATCATGTTGAATTGCATGTAGATTTAGGTGATCTTACCACAAAAGGTAAAAAAGTAACTATATGAGACTCTGGCTATGTCAATCAGCTATCACTATCAATTAGCTATGTATAGTATATCAAAACAGCATGTTGAAAACATTAAATACATGCAATAAAAATGAAAGTTTTAAATAATTTTTTATTTTTTAAAATAATAAAAGAATTATAAGTGAAACAAAGGATTATGTACATAAAGTACTATGAATAATTGAACAATAACAAACTGGATAGGCTAAATAAAATGGACAAATTCTGGTGTTAAGTCATAGGTGAAATAGAAATGCTTGCACAACAATTTATGGACAAACTCCAGATATAATAAATCAGAAACTATTTAAAAGGCTGCTACACTCAAGGAGAATGCAAAACCTGACCATCCAATAGGGAAAATCAGAACATTCTGCCATCACAGACCCTGCCCAAACACAGCATCATATAATCAGGAAGAGACTCTGTGCTCATTAATTGTGATGTGTCAACTTGAGTAAGAACAACCTAGCGGATTACTAAACTGTGGGTGTCTCCGTGCAAGACTGACATGTAGGTCAGCGAACTGAGGGAGGAAAACCCAACGCAGATGTGGTGGCATCACCAATAGGCTTGTAGTTTGGACAGAATAAAAATGGAAAGAAGAGGGAAATGTTTCCCTTGATGCGGAGGAGCTCTGGTCTTTGTCATTGCCTTTGGACTTTGGTCTCGACTTCCTTTAACCGTCCGGCACAGACTTTTCGGCCTCCAATGCAGACTCTGGCTTTCCAAAACAGACTCACAATGGAGGCTCTGCAGTGGGTCTCTACACATTTTACCTTCAGCGGATACTGGATCCTCTGGCTCTCCAGCATGCAGACAACCATTTTGGACTCATCCATCTCTCATCCAGCAGCCAGTCATTGGGACTATCTTACTTCTGCTCCTGTAAGCCTGGTATAATTATAAATATATGTATTAAAACCCCTAGTATACATATATTTTATATTAAATCTCTTTTTCTAGACAACTCCAACTAATACAGATTTTGGTAGCAGAGAAGTGGGGTTTTTCTATGACACTATTTGACCATGTGGCTCAGAAGCCTCTAGAACTGGTTCACAAGAATGGAATGGGAATGTTCATAAATCTCTTTTTCTTTTACTTGTGGATATCAGGTATTGTGTCCCAGTGATGAAAAAGTGACTCTTCACAGTAGCCCTCTCTGTGTCTTCCAGACCTGATATACTTTTATTTTTGCTCTTTTTCTCCTTTCCTCTTTTGTTCAGCCCAAGTTTGCACTGCAGAGCTAGTTTTTCCCTTACCCCTTACTTTCCAAACAAACCATTGGCACCATTTTTGGCTTGTCGCATCCAATTCTTTGTTCAAGGCAAGAAGGACCTGGAATACATTTAATTGGTGAGCTGTTTCTAGATGACCTACCCAAAAACACTTTTGATAAGCCAGCTAGGAGAGTAAAGCTCAGGCAACAAGGAAGCCAACATAAGCCCCATGTGGGCACACTTTTTGTTTCTTTCTAAAATATCATAAAGGTTTTCTTTTCTCTTTCTCTCCCTCACTCCCTCCCCTAGGCCAAGAAGGCAGAGGACTATTCTCAAGGCACACAGAGGACTACTATCAAGGTGTGTAGGGAACTGTTTGTTGCTTTTCTAGCCATGGGGAATGGGATAGGGAATGTAGACTCTGGTTTTCTTTCTAGCCACTTGCATTCACTCCACAGGTCTGCACATTTGTTTGTTGTGTATTTTGCTACCCTTTTTTAAAAATGAACCTGGTCTCCAGTTACTCTAGTTTGCAAATAGCTTTTTCTCAGTTTGTGTTTTGGTCAGGAGTGCCACGTGGCCAGCCACCATCTTGTCCTGTTGTGTGGCGATGCATAACTTTCATGTGGGCATGCGTCACTGGCTGCTGCCATCTTTTTTCTCTCTTTTTTCTCTTTTTTTTTTTTTTTTTTTTTTGATAACTGGCCTTATAAGCTAAGCTTCTGATTTTAAGGAGCATATAAACTTGTGAAAAACAAGAGAGAGGAACCTTTTCCTTTCTTCCCACATGAAAGAAAAACTATATCGTATCCCTCTAAGAACTCATGTGGCCTTTGCTGGTGTGCAATCTTTGAGGGGCAGAGCTACAATGTGAGGACACAGCCAAGGGCTAGGGCAAATGTGGATGCAGACAACAGGGCAGATGCAGGCCGCCAGGTAACACCAGAGGCCTGTCCCATGGGGACATGACCATCTTACTGTGGCTTCAGGCAAAAAAAGAGAGGCCCGTGAGGCCAGTGCAGGGGAAGGCCTAACCTGCTCTGGCCAGGTGCACGTGAGCGTGCGACCTTCTTGCTCTCTTCCCCTCTCGCCTCGGCCCAAGTAACTGGGTCAGGCACCAGACAAGCCAAATGGCATGGGACAGCCTGAAGCAACCCAAGCACAGGTACTCCAGGCCACAAAGCCAGTCCAAGGGCTAAACCTATTTAAAGGCTAAAGGCACCAAGGTGCTATGTGCCTTGTCAGGACCAGGCTAGCTAAGAACAACAGGAATGAAAGCAGCCCTGCAGGAGCAGATGCTCAGGCTACTGGCGCAGCATTCCCCCAGCTGACAGCAAAGAGTACAAGCTGGTGCTGGCACCACAAAAGGCACTAGAGCCAACTGTGTCCCTCAGCCACCACCCACCTGCACAGGCTCACCAACACTGCTCTCTCTGGGTCCAAGAGCCTGCCTGAGGCTACCATCATCTGGCTTTTGTGTTTAATGCAGATAAGTTAAAGACCAATGCCTGATGCCTGAGCCGAACAGCATTTAACATTTAAAACCTAACTAAAGTAACTGTGAGCATATAAAAGCAGAACCATTCCCATTATTAGTCCCCTTTCCATCAAAATAAATACAAGTCCTTTTTCCCATATGGTTTCACCCTGGTTAAGTAGAGTCATCAATGGACTTGAAACACAATTTGTATACAAGTTCAGCTAGGTGGTTAAAAGAACCTTGCTTGGAAAAGTTCTGCCATTACCTCATGGGAGTTAAAGGACTAGGCGAGGCCAGCAAACAGATCCCTTGTCCCTAAGGAGTTAATGGATCCCAATATGGAAACAAAGGCTTTCTTCTGTGGTAAATAATGTGGGAATCACCCTGACAGAGACATCTGTCCAGTCTATTTGAGGGTCACAAAGGGTCTTCTCTTCCTGTGTGGAATGTCACCTTGAGTTCAGATGTAGCTGCCTCCTTCTCTTTATAGCCCTAAGCCAAGCCAATGGGAAATCTCTTGGACTTTGACATCATACAGATTCCACTGACTTCACCACTAGACCATATTCTTGATGAGTGGGGCAGATTTGATCCTGACAATTTAAGACAAAAACAGCTTATCTACTATTACAATGTGGTCTGAGTTCAACATGAACTGGGAGTTGGCAAAAGATGGATATGGGATGGTACTTTACATCCTCCACTTACAGTGTTCCTGCTTGGAAACATAAAAGGTGGAGAAAAATGCCTTATGTTCAGGCTCCTGTGACTCCTTATCAAAGAGAACGCTCAAGAACTATGGTGCTTAGTGAGGGCCCCCGAAGAGTGAAAAAGATACCCCGGATGACCCTGTTCTAAGAATCCCACTTGTCTCTCAGGGGTATGCGGATCTCTCTGACCTGCCTGATGATACTGGGAGGTATCTTCTGTCTCCTCCTTACAACCCCTGGGCCGTTAAATCAGGTCCATCCCTTCTGCTAGCTGCTTTTACCACAGGGACAAAAAGGTACACTAAAAAGTTTGTTAATTATGATAACAATACAGGGCATGGAAGAAAATCCAGCTGTCTTTTATAATTGACTGACAGAAGCCTTTCGCAAGTATACTAATCTAGATCCATTTTCCAGGAAGGGAAAAACACTAATGGGACATCTTTTCATCGTCAATCACCCCAGATATTTGACATAGACTACAAAAACTTCAGATAGACCTCAGACACCTATGTCTCAATTGCTAGACACAGCCTTTTCTGTATTCAGCAATCAGGACCCAGAAGAGGGACAAAAGAAAAATGCTAAGATTATGGCTGCTACAATCAGTAATACTTTAAACTCCCCCGGGTCACCTAAAGAAAAACTCAGACAACCAAGGAAAGGGTTCTTGTTCAAATGTAAAAGAACTGGACACTGGACATGAGATTGTACCAAGGCTCCACCTGAGCCCTGCTCTGTATGTAGGGCAGCTAATGCACCTGACTCATGGCACTGCAGGTCTGACTGTTCCCGCTCCCAGAGAGGCTTTAGGCCAGTCAAAATCCTCATTTACCAAAGAGGCCCAGGAAAACCTGCAAGGCCCCTGTCCACATTACCATCTCATTTGAAGAATCCTGGGTAACCCTGGACATCATGGGTGAGCCATTTCGCCACTAATTGATACAGGGTGACTCATTCTGTTTTGATTTTCTTCTCTAAAAACCCTTCCTCTTGATCTATAGCCATAGTTGAAGTCAAGAGAACTCCTAATTAGTGATTCCTTATTTCTCCTCTGCCCAGAAATTAGCCACTCTTGTAAACAAGTAATCTCCCAGACCTATGCAAGCAGGCAGGACATCAGTGACCTGCCCCTCCAAGATCCTCAGGCAGTATGGTTCACTGATGGAAGTAGCTTTGTCTAAGAAGGACATTGAAAGGCAGGTTATGCAGCTGTCAGCTCACAACAGGTCATTGAAGCTAAACCTCTTCCTCCAGGAACCTCTGCTCAAAAGGCAGAGCTGGTAGCTCTTACACGGGTATTGATATTAGAAAAAGATGGAAGATTACTACATGTCTATACAGACTCCGGATAGGACTTACTGGTGCTACATGCCCACGCTGCAATCTGGAAGGAAAGAGGCTTACTGTGCAATAAATAATCATCTATAAAGCACAGACAAAAAGTTCTACAACTCCTAGAGGCTGTCCGTCTTCCCAATCAGGTCACAGTCATGCACTGTAAAGGACACCAGAGAGACATATCCGAAGTCCTTTGAAAAATTAAAAGGCTGATAGGGAAACAAAAAGGCCAGCGCTACAGCCCCTTAAAACTCTAGCCTTATTCCCAGTTCCTGAAGAACCATTAAAACCAGTCTATACCCCCCAGGAAGATAAATGAGCCTCAGCACAAGGGAAAATTAAAAAGTGACTCTGGTGGTATTTTAAAAACAAACTGGGGCCGGTGAGATGGCTCAGCGGCATAAGCGCCTGCCTTGCAAGCGCGAGGGCCCGAGTTCGACTCCCGGATCCCACATACGAAAAAGGGGCCGGTGATATCGCTCAGCGGCACGGGTGCCTGTTGGCGCGCGAGGTCCTGAGGTCGACCCCCCGGTACCCACCAAAAAAAAAATAATAATAAAAACAAACTGGTCCTTCCACAGGGGATACAATGGAAGGCTATAAAGAAACACTTCATGATTCTTCTATAAGGAAAGTGGTGCTACATTGGAAATGGTCACTGAAGTTTTCACAGGACTAGGACTAGTGATAACCACCTGACAGATTTGCAAAGCTTGCTCACTCTGTGCCTACAGCAACCTGGGCAAGCCCAAACCATCTCCTTTATTAGAACCTGTACAGAGGAGAGGGACACGTGCAGGATTTAAACAGATGTTGGTCCTAAATGACACCTTTAGAGGCTGGATTAAAGCCTTTCCTACCAATTCAGAAAAGGCTACTGAGGAAGAAATCATATCCAGATTCAGACTTCCCCAATTTCTCCAAAGTGACAATGGACCTTCTTTTATCTCCCAAATAACTCAGGGAGTGGCAAAGGCTTTAGAAATAAAATACCAGCTTCATTCCACTTGGTGGCCTCAAGCTTCTAAAAAGGTAGAGAGAGCCAACCAGACCCTAAAGTGAGCTCTGGCAAAACTTTGCCAAGAGACGTCTGGGTCCTGGCTCCAGTTGATTCCAATAGCACTCCTGAGGGTTCACAACACGCCTGAAAACAAGCTAAGCTTGAGCCCGCCTGAGATGCTATATGGAGGGCCATTTCTGTCCTCTGATGTGATAGCAGACCCAGAGACTATGGGACTCCTACAGTATCTCATCAGTCAGGGCCAAGTACAACAGGCATCCGAACGTATGGGAACAGAGTACTGCCAGCTCCTGGCCCAGGGAGAAGCCTCATGTCCACCCTGGAGACCAAGTGCTTGTGAAAACTTGGAGAGAGGGAACACCAGCAGACCAGTTCAAGCCAAAATATAAAGGCCCCTTTTCAATGATCCTTGCAACTCCCACTGCAGTAAAGCTGGCAGATAGATAATTGGATTCATCTTTTTAGATTAAAGCCAGTCCCACCTGAACTGTGAAGAACAAGATCACACAAAAGGAGAAAGCTATTCCTGTGAGCCTCTGGAAGTCTTGAGATTTCTCTTCAAAAAACAAGGCTCCAGTGCTGCTGCAGATAAATAAACAAGATATTGCTAAGGCCATTGCTCTCTGACTCTTGATGATTTATCTGACATACCTCTCTAACATACATTCCTCTCTACGGGGAGTGTAGAAACCTGACCTGATCCTCATGTTTGGGGTAATAGTAAAGTTCCTTTCTCCCATCAAACAGGCAGCTTGATGACCACTCTTTTCTCATTATTTTCTGACGGGTTTTCTTTCTTCAATGCAGCTAGCAAGCCACAGTATATCAAGGTAGTTGGAAAGTACATAATCCCTAGTAGGTAAGGTGTACGGCCCCTTCCAGCTTAAAGAAGTTATAAAAGACAGAGACCACCACTCCTTCAGCACCCGAGAAAGAATTGTGAGATTTATGTCTCTTGGGGGAAATGAGACAGAAGGGAGGGCATGGAAAAACTGGCTGAGAAAATAAGCGGGACCTGTCAATTACAAGATCGCAGAACAGCACCAAACAATTCCTCAGACCCCATATGCAGAGCTTTTCATGGGCTCCCACAGGATGTGGGCAACATAAAGACACAAGTGCCACTGGGAACCCACAACTATCACTTCACAGTAGCTCACTCTGTATCTTCCAGGCCTGGATATACTTGCATTTTTGCTCTTTTTCTCCTTTCCTCTTTTGTTCAGCTCAGGTTTGCTCTGCAGAGCCAGTTTTTCCCTTACCCCTTCACCCCTTACTTTCCAAACAAACTATTGGCACTGTTTTTGGCTTGTCCCATCTAAAACTTTGTTCAAGGCAAGAAGGACCTGGAATACATTTAATTGGTGAGCCGTTTCTAAAGGAACTACCCAATAACACTATCAGTCCAAATTCAACAGATTATTGAAAGACCTACACACTATAACTAAGTGGGATTTATTCTTGCAATGCAAAGATGGTTCAACGTGTGAAAATCAATCAATATAACAACCACATTAACAAAATGAAGGGGAAACCACAAAACTACCTTAACTGATGCAGAAGAACATTTGACAAAATGTGTAGGGCATTATGTTCAGTAAAATAAGCTAGTCACAAAAAAGACTCTACTTATATGATCTACTCATGGTCAAGATCACAGAGACAGAAAGAAGAGTGGTTTCCAGGAGCTGGAAGTGAAGGGGTATTAGGAAGTTATAATTTAATGGGTGCGGACAGACCTTGAGAGGCTTTGCCGTTCAAAGGAAAGAGCTTTGTATTGTCTTCTAGCACATGGGAGAATATAGCTTTTACCAGAAAGACGTGAACCCGTTCTGTAAATCCAAAAGGCCTCAAAGGCATCTAAGGACCTGAAATCTTTGAGAACATTCACACAGATGCCTCCATCCCATGTGTCAGGTTGTCAGGTCTTCCAAAGCAGAGGGCTGACCTTGGCGTAGAATACATAACTTGATTGGGCATTTAACCTTCAATCATTAGACTATTATCAGGTTTTGGGTAGGCCCCCAGCTTTGCTTGCCTTATCACTGTAAGAGATGAGAGCTTTTTATATCCAACAAAAGAGGCACGCCAGCTTTCACAACTGACTTTCAAATGTATGTTACTTATACTCAATGGTTGCTTTTCTTTCTGTAGAGCAACAGTGACCTTTAGAAATAACCAATCAATCCATTTTTCCCTGTATTTGTTATTTGCTCCATAATTCTCAAACTTTTCATCCATTATACCTGCAAATACATTCCTTTCTGATAAACCCTCCCAATTTGCCACTGGTGACCTGCAGTGAGGGCTATACTCCACCCACTGCCAGAATGGGGTCCTCTTTGCCAGCCACACATGAGTCATCCAGCTCCAATACTTTACCTTATATTTGGTTTTTCAGACAATTCCTGCTACCACCACCAGTTAGGTTCTCTAGTTATAATATACAAGATGTAAAAGTAAGGATCAACACCTGTGAAGGAAAGATTGAAAAATCAGATCAAGCAAAAGTTGAACTGTGATACAAGACTTACAAAGGCTTGGTCAACGTAGAGAAAAGCTCTGAATCAAATATTACCAGTCACGTCCACCACAATACTACCATTTTTCTTTTTTCTTTTTGCTTTTTTAATTCACTAAGAAATGAAGGGCTGGAGTTGTAGCTCAGTGGTAGAGCATTTACCCAGCATGCACAATACCCTGCAGTTTCCTAGGTTTAATCTACAGCACTGTAAAAGAAAAAAAGAAAAACTGGAAACAAATGCTAAGCTGCACTGACTGCGTGACAAAGATTAAACTGTGAGTCATGCAGGAATATTCGGGTTTGTGTTCTCTCTAGCTCTAGGGAAATCAGCTGTAGTTTCAAGACCTCTGCCCTGTTCCTCACCCTCCAGAAGTGGTTGGCTTTAGGTAGTTCTATTCCCCCGCCCCTTTGGTGACACCAAGGATTGAACCCTGAGCCTTCACCCCAAACTAAAACCCTACCCCTTTTTATTTATTGTCAGGCAGAGTCTTGCTAAATTGGTAAATTGTCCATGCTGAGCTCAAATTTGCAATCCTTCTACCTCAGCCTCCCAGAGTGCTGAGATTATAGGTGTGCACCACCACGCCCAGCCTGTAGCTGTACTTTACACACCTTCCTGCCCTGGCTGCTATGTGGGAGGACACAGTCACCAACAAACCTGCCAACAAAATATAATATGGTCTGAGGCAAGAATGAAGATCAGCTAATCAATTTCTCTTTCTCAGGAATTTTAAGCAAGAAAAAAACAAGAAAACAGTTATCAAAATGAAGCTAAAGTGAGATGGTCTAACTACAGCATTGGATAAGGAAGCACGGAAGATCACGTTCAAGTAGAAATTATGAGGGAAACAAAACTGGGTAAACAGAAGCAGAGGATGGGGAGATGTCTGTTATTAGGACAGAGAGAAGCAGACGGGAGCTAAAAGAGTGGAATTAAGGACAGAACACTCCCACTGATTTAACTGTAGGTTTACCCTCCTGTCTCTGCTCTTCAAGAGGCCTAACTGCTCTTCATCTGGAGGTCTGCATGAATCTTCCTCCACCACCAGCTGAATTGATCCCCTTGTCATCAAGGTGCCAACCTGGCACTTCCCACCCTTCCTTTACAAAGTAGTTCTTTGGCATTTGCTTTAAAACCAAAGAGTCTGCCCATGTTCTTTATTTTGAGTTAGAAAAAATCCAATGTCATGGGGAAATTTCCTCTTGTTAGTATTGCCAAATCCTGTGTTCTCCTTTCCTATTCAATCCCGCCAAAATATAACTGTGATTCTTTTAAAATATCTTATTCTGTGGTGATTCCTCCTATTTCATTGTCACGGCTGCTGAGTCTTGTGCTCACTGAAAAACCTGACCTTAGACACAATTGCACTCGTGGCAAGAGTCCCAACAGTACTGTTCTGCATCCATAGCACAAGGAGAAGAAAATTGGATCTTAGGACACCTTATCATTGATTCTCCCTCAACAACAACACCAATTTTGGGAAGTTCAGATAATACATTTCTGACTGTCTGACCTCAAAATGTAAGTATATATTGCTTTTCTAGTAAAAGGACCTGGCATTAGATTTTCCTATTTAAATTATACTTCTACACTGTCCTTACAAAATATTATTCACAACCATTTCTGGTCTACAGAGCCACCTGCTGTTTCAAAAACATACTGCAACGAATGAGCATTTACTTCTCAAACCTCGAAAAGCCTTGTTTAAGTTATTTATTCTCTCTCTCCAGCGCCCCCCCCCTTCTTTTTTCTCCATTGTTGTTGGTAATGATGATAAGGATGGTGGTAACTCTCTGTTCTCAAGATAAAGATATTATGCTGTGCCAAATTCAAGACTATTTTTATTGTGGCTGTGTACATATGGAAAAGTGCTACTAATTGCATTTATTTCATTTTGACATTTATATCTGAAAAAGTCATCCATGTTGGAAATGAGAAGGCAGGTTTCTTTTTGCTGCTTTTGGAGAATATATCATTAACTCTTTCTGTAGATGTGTTCGGAACTGTAAATGTATTTTCAAAACAAAGGTCAACCTACGGTCCCCGTAATGTTAAATGCATTTCGCCATCTAACCCTGTAGTCCATCTCTGAAAAGGAGCCTATGGAGGCATAAAGCCTGGGGTGTCACCTGTGCTTTCAGGATGAACTATAGTAACAGACATCTGAGAAATGAAGTTTCACAAGACTCCGGCTTCTGTAATGCCTTTCAGGGATTTTCCTTCCATTTGAAAATTTAAGTGTGAAATGAGTAAAGAAACTTTCTAAGAAATTCCAAACAGGTCTTGAAGTATATGCATGTTCACTGAAATAGGAATTCCCTCTCCTTCTAGTGCTAAGCCCTTATCCAGCAGAAAATATATGCGTACTTAATAAACGTCTTTAAATCACCCCACATTTATCCCTGATGATGGACTGAAAGAACTAAGGAAAAAAAGAGATACCTTGAGCTCTATTTAACTGAACAAAATAGGCTCTGGAAGAACAATATGTAAAACCACTGATCTTTCAGTCAAAAGACAATTCTAGAGGGTAGTTCCAGTTAAGATGTAGAGAATATATCCCACACTGTCTCATCCACTGAATGCAACTAAAAGTCCTGCATGAATTGCATAGAGCAGTTATTGATGACTCTAAAAAAGTAAATAAGAGCAAGCTAATGAGAAGCAAAAACCAGAACTACCACTGGTGAATTTTCTGCTCTTTTTCCCCCACTGTTTTTTGGCTTCCGATTCAAAAACATCCCAAAACCCAATACTCTGCACAGAGTGCAAATAGAGCTCCAATAGAAGCCCTCTCATTCTGGTCCAAAAAGCAAGAAAAGAAGCCCCCATGGATCAGAGAGAATAAAGCAGTTGCAAGGTCCCACTCACATCCAAGAAAGCATCAGAGTTAGTCCCACAAAGCCTCATATTCTCATTCACCTTACCCACCGGCAAAAGCACAAGGCTATCTTATCTTCTGCTATCATAAGATATCCATTCCCATATTGTTCCTTATGTCCTCTGAGATGCCCTACCCACTCAAAATACACCATGGCACCCTTCCAAATGCTGGATTATAAAGATAAGCCCCACTATATTATATCCCTTTTATTTGAAAATTCTTTGCATATCATCGCCTTAACCAGAATCTGGTGTAGCCCTCCCTCCAGTCCGTTATTTATGCAGTACATTCTATTCAAACAATTGCAAAATTAATCTTACGCCTTACCAGGATTCCTAAAGTCATCTAAAAGAGAATTTATTTCTGCTTCAATATTCCTATGTCTTATTCAGAATAAGAAGTGTTTAAAATATTCAGAAGTTGAAATGAGTTTAGTCTCAGCAGCCTGTTTACTTACCAATTTAAGTTATTTAGTACCCAGCCAAGCTGTTGCTAGATTAGGTATTATGAGAAGTACCTGCATTCACATATCTGTATTAAAGTTCATACCTTATATATTAACTCCAAAGGCAGAATAAAATTCTTACTTATGAGGAAAATTAGAGGGAAGAAATAAATAACTTTCTTGACCCTCCATCCCCAACCCATTCACCTTTGATTCTCTACTTCAGCATTTCTAAACCCCGACCCATTAAATGCTTCTAACTCTTATGATCAAATAATTTGCCTTTTGTCACACAGATTCTGATGTCAGGATTTCAAGTTTATTTTATGTTTTCATCGGGCAAAGAAGATTCTCTCTCTCTCTCTCTCTCTCTCTCTCTCGCTCTCTGTCTGACTGTCTCTCTCTCTCTCTGTCTCTCTCTCTCTTCCTCATCAGAATGGTATATATATATGGCTGAAAACATTCAATTAATAAATGAGAATTTTTTGTTAAGGTGCTGAATTGTGTGAGTTCCTTTGTGCCACCCAGATCTTTGTGCCAACATCTGTGATTCTGTTTCATGGTGCCATGATTTTAAGATCCTAATCCATTGGGGGCTTAGTTGGCAAGGCACTTATAAACATCATCCTTTTCTCTGGGGTCTCCCTGTCTGGAATTTCAGATATGTCCGGCTGATTTCCAAGCAACAGCTCCCTCTTTAAGGAAGTATTCACAGCCCACTTGTGGCTCTGTGTGACCTGCCCTGTAAAGAGAAGACAACCATGAGCACCATCCCTGTGATCCAAAGGACAGGTAAGCGCCAGTAAAGACAGAGTGGAAAAGTGCCCTGGGTAATCGCGTGTGTGTGTGGGTACCCAGGGTCGAACTCAGGACCTTGTGCGCCAGCAGGCGCCCGTGCCACTGAGCTGTATCACTGGTCCTTTTCTCATATGTGGGTACCAGGAGTCGAACTCAGGACCTCGCGCTTGCCAGGCAGGCGCTTACACCGCTGAGCCATCTCACCAGCCCCCTGGGTAAGTCTTTTTAATGAAGTAAAATATCCATTGACCACTAGATTCATTTGCTTTTGCAGAGAGAGCTAATGAGAAGCTCTGTAGAGAAAGAGTCAGCGTGTCCTTACAAAAGACCTACCTCAGAAAACAAGATGGTAAATTTTCACAAGTCAAAGTTGTACGCTGGTATAATTCAACAGAAGAGGAAAGAACCCAGCAGAATTCTGCCTTCCAGTTGATCACTTCAACCCTTCACCAGGGCCAGAAGGAAATTGGCCTTTTGGAAGAGAAAAGGATGGAGGTCAGGATCTTTCATCACACAAGATATTTGGTGTCCTGTGAGGTGAAAAGAGGGTATAAGATACTGGGCTTCCAATACTTTCTAAAATCTACTCCTAAACTCATGCAGGCAATCTGCCACATGCTTTCCTCCTCCCTCATCATGTGTGTGATCTGTCTGCTAACCTCACGGGAATACATCATAGATAACATTTCTCCCACATTGTCTCACCCAAACATATCATACCACCTTTTGGGTCTTCTTCTCCTCCTCCTCCTCCTCCTCCTCCTCCTCCTCCTCCTCCTTCCCCTTCTTCCCCTTCTTCCCTTTCTTCTCCTTCTCCTTCTTCTCCTTCTTCTTCTTCTTCTTCAGGATATTACTCAGAAACCATTATCATTCTTCACACCATCTCCTTCTCCATGTGTATTATGCTTAAATTTTCATACATTCAGGTTTTCCCAACACTTCCAAGTTTGTCTTCTTCCACCATATGTAGTATATGTCTAGGCATTAAAATGCTTCTCAATTTTTATTAAAGGAAAATGAAGAGAGCAAATAGTCTCCAGCCCTGCCTCCTTCATTTTAGATCTTTTCCCACTCCACAGGCTTTCTCAGGAACTTCTAGGGGTTGACTTCATTTAAGGAAGTTAACATTTGTGGATTCTCCACCATGTAGACAGATAGTCAAGATTTTATATATAATAGATTTCATTATTTACGGTAGTTATAATCCACAAAGCTTCCATACACGCTGCATTGGCAAATACTAAACATCATGGTGGAAGGGCAGAAACCAGGGAAGAGTCCCAGAGGAAGAGCCAGGGACCAGACATAGTCCCCAAGGTTGCACCCCCATGACCCACTCAGACACACCCAAAAGTGTACATTACTAAAATCCTAGCCATCTCTCAAGCCCATTAAGTTGATAGTAAACCTTAACATCACAACCTTCAACACTATTTTATTTTTAATCTTTAGAACACTTTAGACTTACAAAAAAGTTGTGAAAATAATACAAAGTTTCCATATGCTTGCGACCAGTTTCCTTATTAACCTCATACATTACTATAGTACATTCGTTCCAAGAAACAAACTAATGTTGATACATTATTAACTAAAGCCCTTACTCTATTTGTTTTTCCCTAGTTTTTACCTAGTATCTTTTTTCTGGTTCACAGTTCTTCCTAGGATTTTGCATTATGTTTAGGAATCACGTCTCCTTGGGTTCCTCGTGGCTGAAGCTGTTTCTCTAATTTTCTTGTTTGTGTGACTATCATAGTTTTAAGAAGTATTAGTCAGGCATATTGAAGAATGTTCTCTTTTGCATATTTTTCTGAGGTTTTTCCTGCCGTTATGTAATGCTCAGACTGCAGTTATATAATGTTTTAGAGGAAGACCAACACACATAAAGTGTCATTTCACCGTATTCTATCAAGGATTGATTCTATCCAAATTGTTACCAATATTGTTAATGCTGATTATCTGTCCTAAGGTAATCTTTGTCATGTTTTCCACTGTCAAGGCACCTTTTCTCCCTCTCTTTTCACATTACCCACTTTAGAAGTCACTATGTGTAGTACATACTTAAGGAGGGAAAACTATGCTCTTCGAGGGCAAAGTGACTTTATTAATTTTAAAACTATTTGTTATTTTCTCAGTGGTTGCCCTAGGGCTTCAAGAATATATCTCAACTTACCTGAATTTCCTTCAAATTAATAGAAACAATTTCAGTGATGTACAAGAAGTTTGTTCCACTCTGCTCCTCGTGTTATTGTCATATATATGTCTATATGTGCTAGAAACCCAGCAATAGTGTTATAATTGTTGATTTACATACTTTTATGTCCTTAAGAAACTAAAAGTACACATAGTATGGCATATGTATAATTTTTAAATAACAACATTCCCCATTTTTAGTACTCTTCAAGTTTTTCCCTTTGGTTTCAAATTAATATCTGATATTGCTTCCCTGCTACCTGATAGCTTTTTTTCCTGCCACTTTTTGTACTCTTATTGTGAGATATGTCATTTTTCTATGTGTTATAGGCTTACCAACTCAATTTCTAAAAACATTCATGGAGACATAATTCATATACTATACAACTCACCCATTTAAAGTGTATAATGCAATGGTTTCATATAATCACAGTGCAACCATTGCTACAATTTTAGAACATTTTCATCACATCAGAAGAAATTGTGCATCCTTTGGCTATCATCCTCCTATTCCCTCCTCCCCTCCTCCAGTCCTATGTAACCTACTATTTGTCTCCAAAGAATTGCCTATTCTGGACATTTCATATAAATAAAAGCATATAATCTGTGATCTTTTGTGACTTTCTTCTTTCACTTAGCATGTATATGTTGAAGGTTCTTTCACGGTGTATCATGCCCTTCATTCTTTTTCATGGCTGAACATTCCATTATATAAATACACAACATTTTATGTATCCATCAGTTGATGTGTTTTCATCTATTATTGTGAATAGTGGTGCTATGAACATCTGGGTACAAATTTTTGCATTGATCAGTTTTATTTTTTCCTTTGTATACACCTAGGAATGGAATTGCTAGGTTCTACGGTAACTCTATGTTTAATCACTTGAGAAACTGCCAGAGTATTATTGAAAGTGACTGCATCATTTTACATTATCACCAGCTATATATGACCCTGTTTGATAATTTGCTAGAATGACTCACAGAACTGAGGAAAACACTGTCTTTGTGTTTACCATTTTATTATAAAAGGTAGAACTCAGGAAAAGTTAAATGGAAGAGAAAAGGAACAAGAATAGGGGTGGGCAAGTCATGTACGGAGTTTACATGCTCTCTCTGGTCATATTACTCTCTCAGCAATGACACGTACATTAAACTGGAAGCTCACAGAACCTTGTTTTTAAGAATTTTTAGAACCCAATCTCCAGCCCCTCTTCCCCTCCCCAGAGTTCAGGAGGTAGAATTGAAAGCTCTTACCTTCTAACCGTACTTTTGTCTTTCTGGTGACCAGCTTTCATCCCAGTTATCAAGCCCTCATACTGACTCACCTCACTAGCATAAACTCCAGGGTAGTGGTAAGGGGCTCATGATGAATAACAAGAAATACTCCAATCACTCAGAAAATTACAAGACTATTAGGAGCATTGTGCCAGGAACCAGGGGAAAAGATGACATATATATTTTTCACCATATCATAAAGGTTAATATAGGTACAGAAGTCTAGTTTGGTAGAGTTCTTTTTCTTTCACCAGTTTAAATATTTCACTCTAAACTTTTCTTGTTTGCATAGTTTCTGAAGAAAAGTCTGATGCAACTCTTATCCTTATTCCTCTATAGGTAAAATGTCTCTTTTCCTCTGTTCATTTTTTTTCAAAATTTTCTCTTTGTCTTTGATTTTCAGTAGTATAAATATGATGTGTCTAAGTATAGTGCCACATTTGAATGTGTCCCCAAAGTTCAAGTATTAAAAGTTTGATCCCTCTGGGAAGATAGCTCAGCGGCACAGCGCCTGCCTGGCAAGTGCAAGGTCCTGAGTTTGAGTACTGGTACCAAAAAAAAAAAAAAAAAAGAAGAAGAAAAAGTTTGATCCCTAATGTGGTTGTTTTGGGATGTGGAAACTAATGGGAGATGTTTGGATCATGGAGGTAATGGCCCAATAAATGGATTAATGACATTGTCAAGGGAGAGAACTCAATTTTGCAAGTAAATTTCTTCTATAAGGATGGGCTCAGTCCCCCCACACCCACTCAGAACAAGAGAAACTTTTCCTCTTGCCCTTGGGCATCAGAACTATAGGTTCTTTAGCCTTTGAACTCTGCTTTTTGCGCCAGTGACCTCCTGGGGTTCTTATGATTTTGGCCTCAACCTTAGAAGCATACCATCAGTTTCCCCAGTTTTTCAAGTCTTCAGACTTGAACTGAGTCATACTACTGACTTCTCTGTTTCTCCACTTTGCAGAGTCTGTCAAAAGTTTTCTTGCCCTCCACAATATGTAAGCCAATTCCCCTAAAAAATTCCCTCTCTATCCATCCATCCATCCATCCATCCATCCATCCATCCTCCTGCTTTTCTCTCTAGAGAACCAGCACTAAGAAATGTGGAGTTTGGGTATTTTTCTTGATTGGTACTTTCTGAGCTTCCTGGACCTGTGGTTTGTTTTTTCAAATTGTCAAGTATTATTACTTCAAATATTTCATCTGTTCTTTTCTTCCTCATAACTGCTTCTATCAAGAACTTTGTTCTCATATTAGTCACAATTCAATTTTAATGATTTATTTTTTTCTCCATGACTTTCATATGGTCTCTGTCTCCAGTGTTCTGCAGTTTTACAATAATATGTTAGAAAAATCTAGGTTACTTATTTAAGATTTGCTTCTCTATAAGTTTAATATCCAAGCCAAATCCCTGGTAAGAAGCAAAACAAAACACTGTCACAAGGTGGAGAAATGAGAGGCTAGGCCAGTGGTAGCAAACCTATGGCACGTGTGGCACAGCAGGCTGTTTGTATCATTGAAAGCTCTAAAATGTTTACGATCACTGGGCTAGGTCTTTTGCCCCAGTTCCAGCATATGTCAGGAGCTTAAGCTCAGAGAAGTCACCATTCTATTACAGAGTCAAAGGTTCTTCACCATGAGCTCAAAAGGGAAGTCACTGTATCTTTCTGGGAAGGATAAATCAAAAAGTGGTGAAGGCACTCTCCATTAAAGGCATGAGTAATGAAATTTTAAGAATAAATCTTTTTGGGCCGGTGATATAGCTCAGCGGCACAAGCGCCTGCCTGGCAAGCGCGAGGTCCTGAGTTCAGTTCCTGGTACACAAAGGAAAAATAAATAAATAAATAAATAAATAAATAAATAAATAAATCTTTTCCAGAAATCTAGGTGATAACTACTTAGATACCTATTTAAGTTCCCCACCTTCCTTCCACCTCCAACCACCACCTTAGTACTCCTTTTTCTACAGCCATGCAACTTTCCAACATAGTATTCAGAGCACTTATTCACACAATGAGTTCTTCTATGAGCCAGTCTCAGTCTTCCTTTCACTACTCCTCTTCTCTTTTCCTTCTGGGATTTTCAACTTCCGCACTGTTAGCATTTTGGGCCAAATAATTCCTTGTTGGGGGTGGGGTAAGGGCACTGTGTTGAGGTCTGTTTATCAACACCTATGACCTCTATCTACTGGATATCTATATAGCACCTCTCAATTGTAACACCAAAAAATGTCTCCAGACATTTTCAAATGTCCCCTGGGGATACAAAAAACATATTTTCAAAGGCTAGAGGGAGAAAGAAATTATGGAGAAAGAAGATTTGAATTTCTTTTATTTAGGGTGATGACATAATCTAATTTAAAATTTAACAGGATGCCTCTAGCTGCTATGTGGAAAGTATACTTAAAGATAGAAACTAAAAACTGGTTGCTTCCTGGTCAAGAAAGGGGAGGAGTTGATCAGAAAAGGGTAGAACTTTCTGGCAAGTTGACATGCTACCTATTTTGATGGAAGTGATGGATACATTGGTGTCTACAACAAATTTTTCACTTACTCTCTGTAAGTTATACGCATTTCATCCTACGTACATTAGACTTTCAATATTAAAATGTACTGGCAAATAAAAGTACTAGGTCTGGGGATGTAGCTCAGTGATGAAGCACCTCCTAGCATGCTGGAGGACCCGGGTTGGATTCCAGACCCTCAAAAAACAACAAACTAGTCTTGGCCCACTAAATAGATTTCATACCCCTTACTAATTGGTTGTAGCCAATTGCTTGAAAAACACTGACGTAAGCAGTTGTAATGGAGAAGGTTAAGCATAGGGTCAGGAATTTTATCCCGAGTGGTGTCACTGGAGATCAGGTGGAAAGACTGGACTTTCACAACTATCCAGTAATGAGGTGTCCCTCGCCTTCTCCACTATGATACACTTAGAGATTATTGGAGAATCCAGACTTCCACTACTGCCTAAAAATAACAAGGCACCTCCTCTGACAAAGTCAGTGTAGGCACCATGGGGGAAAGCAGTAACAAAGCCAGAGAGGTACCAGTGGAGGCCTGGTAGGGAGCTGAAACTTTCATTCCCCTCAGAAATGAGGGGCTCTTATCACCTTGGGTATTAACAGAAGCTAAGTGAGAAACTGGGCTCCGACCTTAGCCTAGAAGCAACAAGATAGTATTCACCCACTTTCTCTGCTCTAGTGCCATCCTAAGCCAGCGACCAGAGGATTAATTAAGATCTGGTCCCATAACATCCAGAATGCCCAGGTTCAATTAAAAAAAAAAAACTCATCTCACAAAAAGAAAGGAAAATCTCATTCTAAGGAAAAAAAGGACAGTCATTGGACACCAATCAAGATGACAGAGATATTAGAATTGTCAGGCCAAGTGTTTTGAGATAGCATTACAAAAATCCTTTGGCGAATGAGTGATGACATGCTTGGAAGAGACAAAAAATAGAAAGCTTCATCAAATAACTAGAAGATATAAAGAAAAATCAAATGGAAAATTTAGAATAAGAACGTAGAGTAACTGGAAGTTTAAAACTCAGAGAATCGGCTCAATAGTACAATGGAGAGCACAGAGGAAAAGTATCAGCGAAATAAAAAAAATCAGTAAAAATTCCCCAGTCTGAACAATAGACAGAAAAATGAGCAAAGCCTCATGGAAATGTGAGACCATATATCAAAAGATCTTATTTTTTAATGTGGGTATCAGGAGTCAAACTCAGGACCTCGCACTTGCCAGCAGGCGCTTGTGCCGCTGAGCGATATCACCGGCCAGCCCTTTTTTTCCTTTATGTGGGTAGCGGGAGTCGAACTCAGGACCTCGCGCTTGCCAGGCAGGTGCTTAGGCCGCTGAGCTATCTCACCAGCCTCAAAAGATCTTATATCCATGTCTTTGGCATTCATAAGGGACAGAAGAATAAGGATTAGGCTAAAATATTCACAATAATAAAATGGCTGAACAGTTCCCAAATTTGTTCTCTAACCCCATAAACCTACAGGTTCAAGAATCTGAGTGAATTTCATACAGGTTAAAATGAAAGGAATGTATGTCAACATACATTGTGGTCATATTTCTGAAAACCAAAGACAAAGTAAAAATCATGAAAGCCGCCTGAAAGAAATGATGTATTACCTATGGGTAAATATAATTAGAATGAGAATTGACATCTCATCAGAAACCGTGGAGGCTAGAAAAAAGTGACACGTTTTCCAAGTGCTGAAAGAAAAGAATGTCAACCCAGGAGTGATGCTGTCATGATGGTGCAGTAGGACTTTTCCATGTTCATCCCCTTGTAGAAACATCATTTGGATAACTATTTATGAATGAAAATAATTCTGCAAGATTTAAAGCATCCAAGTGGGAGATTATAGCATGAGGGTGTAGTGCAGAATAAGAAAAGGCAAACTGAAGAGGGTAGGGAGGACAGTTGCACGTTACCTGACTCATCCCTCCTCTAAGCGCAAGCAGTATGGAGAGGAAAAGGAGAAGAAGAGGGGTGAAGTGTGCACTGTAGGGCGAGAGAAAGTGAAGTGAGCGCTGAACTTTGCCATGGACCCCAGTACCAAGCCTATTCAAGTATACCGACCAGACAGCCCTCACAGCTCCAGGCTCCAGGAGGACCACTATGACCCCAGACTCCAGGCCAGCTCCCCTGATGTCAGGCTTCAGCAGGTCACCTAGAAATCCACAACGAACTCTGTAATTAGTTTAAAATCACAAGAACCATATCCATAGATCCTGTAAAGTCAGAAACAATATAAGAATTCCATTTATCACTGCTGCAATTTAGCATGTGCTGAAATTATAACCAAAGCAAAAAAAACAAGAAAATGAAGTAATAGGTAAAAATATTGGAAAGAATGGGAAAAGAAAGTGATTCATTGAAGATATGCTTAATTACACAGAAAATGTGAGAAAAGTCAATTTAAATTGGATCATACTTTTATATTTCAAAATTGCTGAAAGAGTAGATTTTAAATGTTTTTGCCAAAAAGAAATAACATGTGGGGCCGGTGAGATGGCTCAGCGGCATAAGCACCTGCCTGGCAAGCGCGAGGTCCTGAGTTCGACTCCCGGAACCCACATACGAAAAAAAGCGCCGGCGATATTGCTCAGTGGCAAGGACGCCTACTGGCACGCGAGGTCCTGAGTCCGACCCCCGGTACCCACAAAAAAAAAAAAGAAAAGAAATAACATGTGAGATGATGGATATGTTAATTAGCCAGGTTTAATCATTCCACAATGTATACAGAAATTATAACATTATATCATAGCCCTAAATATATAAAATTACTTGTCAATTATAAATAAAATAAATTTATTAAAAACAGAAATGCTCTGAACATGATGACTTCACTAGTAAATTCTGTCAAATATTTCAAGAACTAACACCAACTCTTCTCAAACTTTTCCAAAAATTTGAAGAAGAGGGAACACTTCCTAGCTCATTCTATGAGGACAGCATTACTGTAATATAAAAGCCCGACACTACAAGAAAATTTGATATTGAAAGTGGAATTGGCTCTACACTGTAAGGGGTCAACATATTTGTTATCAAAATTTCTTCTTCTTAGGCATTTTAATTGTAACCTCTGACTTAGGAAATGTAGCTGTTTTCAGTTTCATGCAGTAATGAAATGAAATATATAATAATAAATATTTGTGCAGTCTGCCCAAACTAATACTGCACCGTGATTTTCAACTCAGCATTCGTGTCTTCTTAAAGTTTTTTAAAACCTTTTATTTACTAGGAGTACTGTTACAGGAGTTTTAGGGTGAAAGCTTTGGCTCCGAGAGGTCCCAAAACACCAAGTTTGGCCATCAATCCCAAACCACCAATCAAGGAGCCGGCAGTGGTGAGGGACAGGAAAGGAGCTTTAATCAGTGTGGCTGTCCTGAGAAGGACAGATAAAGAGGTTCAAGATCTGTCTTCAAGATGCTAACAGAAACTTTAGGATTTTATAGAAAAGGGGAACAAAGACAAGGGTTGAGATTTTGCATAGCTCTCGGGGTAGGTAACCTAGACCAGACTGTGGTCTGGTTGATTGTTATCGCGCGATTGTTTCTGTGATATTATCGGAGAGCCAACATCACTTGAAGGGGACATTCAGTTCCCAAGATGAGGTGGCAGCTCCATCTTAAGAGGACAGCTTTGATTCTCATCATGGAGTAATTATTCCTGCATAGTGGGTGATCTCATCATGGGGTAGAGTGACCTGCTCTGTTATACTCACTATTGCTTGGGTTAGCTAACACGGTCACAATATTCACGATGTTAAAAATAAAACTAACACTTTAGTCGCTGCAAAGCACAGCAGTTAATCCACAGTCCACGTCAATTGTTAATGCTGTAATTACAATGCATTTAAGTTCCACACTTAAATCACAATATTCTGGAGGAACACAATGGATAATCCGTGTTGTCAACTGCAGATCACGGTCCGTCGCCAACATCAAGAATCTGGAGAAAACAGCAATAGCGACTACAAAAGGCACAAAACCTATGCCTTATCCACTTGACACTAAAAAAGTTCTTTCAGCCAGACTTTTAAGCCAAATTATGGGTTTTGTGCTTTCCTTCCAACTTTTCCTACTCATCATCCCTGAAATCCGGTACTTTTGAAGTCTCAAGTGGGATTTCCTAGGACACAAGATTTTCCTTACAAAATCTGCGACCGTTTCAGGGAAACCGGGACCGCCGATCACCCTCACGGGGTCCGCCGCTCCCACTCCTGTCTCCTTTTCTGTCGGTCGCCCTCTGTCCTCCATCCTGTCTCGTTCACTGTCCCTCAGCTCTGCCCCTGCCTTTTCCCTTTCAGTTCCTTAATCTCTGGACCCCTGTTCCTTTGTCCCGCCTTCCTGTCCCGCAGTCTATCTCAGACCCTCGCTTTCTCCTTTATTTTGTGCCTCAGTCTCCTCTTCCTCTCAATTTTCCTTCTTTTTCTTAAACCAGCCCCTGAAATTATTACTGTATTGTAATTTCCCCCAAGGAGCCTCTCTTATAATTGTTAACATAATTAAACTTCACCCCTGCTGTTAAACCCTCTATCACTTTGGCCCCTCCCACAGTGAATTGTCTTGTACCATTACAAACACTTTTGTGTAGAATAGCTAGCGAAAATACTGTACCATTCCAAATTATTCCTCTTTTGCAAAATGCAGTCTGCAAGTAACGACAGTGCTACTCTAAAATCCTTCTCCAAACCCCCTGTAAAAACTCTCTGCAAAAGTTTGCGTCTGACCGATGTGTGTTGTATTCCTCCTTTCCGCCATCTTCCCCTCCCTTCTCTGTCGTGGTGGTACAGTCCAATTCCTGGCGCAGAATTGTCTAATCTCCCGGGTGTACGTAACCGACAGGATTCAATATGGAGGCCCCCTTGTAGAAAGTTGCCCGGGAGCCGCCATATTGCCTCCTGATCAGAGCCACTCTATAGGGAACAACGCAGGCTCTGGAGTCCAGTGTGGTGCTCCGGAGGAAAAGGAAAAGAGTTCGCGGATGTGGATGTGACAGCCCTCACCTTTAAGCTGTGATGGGTGTTTTGGGGTCCAGTGTTTTGGGACTTCATGGCTTCAGGCATTGACTAGTTTGGAACTGGGATTGGGGCGAGAGTGTGAGCGTCAGTGATTGGCGTTCCTTGAAGTCAGTAATGGGAGTCCCTGGGGAGAGTTCTGGGACCCTGCGGCGGTCAGTAACAGGGAGAGCTGTAAGAGCTGTGGGTCAGAGACGGAAGGTCTGTGCGCCGAGCCACAGAGTTTTGTGTGGCTGCTGATTTGTGGACCTGTATGGCCGGTGCTATGATGAGGGTGGGAAGTGGATGTGTTTTATGGAATCGGTGATCTCTTGGTTTGGTGGTTCATTGATTTGTAGGATACATTAATGGCGCCAGGGGCTGATAGTTAGCTTACCGGGAAAGGCTTCACTATACAATCCCTGCAGCTCACAGACCACCCTCAAGTTGAAGAACCTTTTTTCAAACTACACCCCTCCATCACTCCTGCCCCCCCCGCAGAAAAAAAAATCCATGACAAGTAGGAAAAAACAATCTCTGTGAAAGAATGGGATTATTGTTGTCAATTCCCTCTGACCAGGAGTACCGCGTAGTTGAATAAATTAGAGTTATTGCTCTAGCGGTGAGGAAGAAGACACACTGTGGGCAACTATTGCTACATACCAGCAAAGGGGTGTTAGGACTTTTTATAGGATTTGGGTTTGTGTCGAGATTTTTTGAAGGCGTTGATAAACTGGGCCTTGTTGTAGTTTGGATACATTCAGGAAGTAGAATAATTCAGTGACAGAATTTTAATCTTAGTTAGGATAAAAGATCAGACTGGAGCTACAGCTGCAATAGCTAAAGCAATAACACTCGAGGAGGAGGAGGAGATTCGGTATTTTAGCCTTAAACAATGCTAATGCTCTGTATTCAGACATGATTTCAGAATGGGCTTGGTTTTGTCTTATCATGGTCATAGAGTAAACTTACCTGATTTTATAATCTTGTGTAGTTGTTTATGTTGAATGGGAGAGTTGTGAGTGCTAGGCCAATCCTCAGATGTCGGGGGACACACCTTCTTTCAGTTCTGCTTTTTTCCTAAGTTTACTGAAATTGTTTTATGTTCTGTTTAACAAATATTTATTGAACGTGGCATTTACTTGAAGCAGGGCTTGGTGTTCAGATACAAGCATGACAATTTGATTGTTTCGCACCAGGTTTGCTTTCCTACAACCTGGAATATCACATATGAAGCAATCTCCCTCTTATGGGACTCCTGTACTTTCTCTGAAGGAGTTCAGCTCGTCTTCATGATCCATCCTGGGACTAGGAAGAGTTTACCTTCCTGCATTATGGTATAATCCTATTTATCAGTGGTTCTAGCCTATCATTAATTTTTTTATACAGACACCCACACTGTTGTTTTTCAGCAGTAATAATTTAAACAAAAAATCTTAATTTTAATATATGGATATTGACATAGCAAGAGAATTTGCTGGGTTGGGGTAGAACATAAAAAACGGTTGTCTTAGTCAGTTGGGACTGCTATAAGAGAATACCACACACGGGGTAGCTTAAACAACAAACATTTATTTCTTACAGTTCTGAAAGCTGAGAGGTACATGATCAAGGCACTAGCAGAGCTAGTGTATGGTAAGATACTCTTCTTCATTTTTAGGTGGCTGTCTTTTCATTGAATGCTCACATGGATGAGAAACAAATCATCTTTCTTATGTGTCTTCTTATGAGGACACTAACCCCATTCATGGAGGCTCTACACTCATGAACTGATTACCTTTCAAAGACCCCACCTCCTAATACCATTACATTGAAGGTTAGAGTTTCAACATTTGAACTTAGGAAGGACATTCAGTCCATACAGAGCTCATAGGATTTTGTTGGCCGCCTTAGTCTAGGGAATATGGGAGTACATTTCTCAATTATGCACTTGGCCATTTTTCCATTCTTATCACCTGGGAACTACTCTGTGTGCAGTCAAATCTTTATCTTCATGATTGTTGTCTTAAGATAGAGTTCTAAAAATAGAACTTCAATTGAATACAATTATTGGTTCAAAGAGGAACAGTAAGGTTTTCATAAATCTACTGGAAATTTACCTGCGTTTATCCAAATTAAAATCTAAGTTATCCAAGTCCTATGCAATCATATTATATTTACAGAAGGAATAAAGGTTTATTCCTCCTTTATACAGCATTTGATGATGCTTCTGTAAGGCTCAACAGCATTATCCAACAGGATTGCCTGTTATCCGCCTGACTTCTGGAGGCAGTTGTTTCTAGACTGCTAAATGTCTATTCCTGCCCACGGATCATAAAGAGAGACATAACAAATTGGATCTATCCAGGTGAAAATCTGACAGAAGGGAGACAAAGGTAGTGAAAGCTTTGTTGCTTTGTTTTTGTTTTTGACTGATGGTTGGGGCTTAGATCACCCAGATTGATTCTCCTATCTTTCTTGTTCCTATTCCTTCTTGCTCATGTGATGACCATGCAGTAGCCATTCAACAATCAATTAATAGTGAGCCGTATGCAGAAAACGTATTTCTTACTGACCCATTCGACAATGTATCGTTAGTTCCTTTCTGAAAGAAAGTTTCAGGAACATAGGTTATACTTAAAAGAAAAGTCATGAAGATTCATGGCTGTATAAATTACATGTCAAATGTAGTTATGCTATAGATGTTGAGTGAAAATTATAGCCTAAATTACAGAATTTAAGAAAGCATTTTTCTGATTATGTAGCAGCTGCTCTGAAGTTTTGTTTTGTTTTGTTCTACTAAGGATTGAACCCAGGGCCTTGGGCATGCTGGACAAGTGCTGTACCTCTGAGCTACATCCCCAGCCCTAAAGCATCTCTTAAGTATGGGCTAGGAAGAAGGAAAAGGAGGACAAGCTGGAGGAAGGAGGACATGTGCAAAATCCTTGGAATTAATCATCAGTATGGCCAAGCATGGTGATGCATGCCTGTATTCCCAGCGCTTGGAAGGCTAAGGTAGGAGGATCTTAGCAAGTTCAAGGCCAGCCTGTACTACATAGCAATACACCATCTCAAAAAAAACAAAAAGAAAAAAGTCAGTATGGTTTTTCTGACAGAAATTTGCTAGGCTTACTTGACTACAATAAGAAATACTTATTTGGGGATAGTGAAATATAAGCTTGGATACACAGTGTGGATTTAGACAGTGTTTCATTAAAGTATATTTAAATTTTCTGTTATTTTTAAAAATCTTTGAGGTATAACTCAATGCCATAGAATTGACCTACTTAAAATAAGAGATGTAATGGTTTTTATTATATTCAGATATGTGCAACCATCACCAGAGTAAATTTTAGAACATTTTCATCATCACAAAAGAAACTCTGCACCCTTTAGCCATCACCTTTTCTATTCACTTTCCCTTGAGCCTTAAATCATCACTATTCTTTTTGTCTCTCTTATTTCCCTATTCTGGACATTTCATATAAATAAAATCATAAAATATGTGGGCTTTTTGTGGCACAGCTCCTTCCACTTAACATAATATTTGCAAGATTCATGCATATTATATATGCATGTACTTCAGTCCCTTTTTAGCCCAAATTTTCATTGTATGATACACTCCATTTTGTTTATCTTTTCATCAGTTAATGGATACTTGGGATATTTCCACCTTTTGACTGTTATGAGTAATACTACTACAACATTCATGTACAAATTTTAGTCTGGACTTATATTTTTCTACCTAGGAATGGAATCTTGAGATTATACAGTAATTCTATATTTATCTATTTGAGGAATTGCCAGATGTTTTGCAAAGTAGATGTTCCACTTTATGTTCCTCTCCAGCAGTATATGTGGATACTGATTTTCCTACCTCCTTGCCAACACTTGTTATGATTTGACTTTTTGATCCTAGTAGTTGGTGTGAGGTGATAGCTTATTATGGTTTTAATGTACATTTCATTGATGACCAGTGAAGTTGAGCATCATTTCATGTACTTAGTAGCTATTTATGTACCTTCTTTGGAGAGGTGTCTGTTCAAATGCTTTGCACATTTTTTAATCAGGTCACTTGTCTTTTTATTACTGAGTTGTAAAATTATATATATATATATATATATATATATATATATACACACATATATATAGATTTACTTTATATAATTACTGTCTCTCATTTGTGAGTTGTCTTTTCATGTTGATACTGTACTTTGAAGCATAAGGTTATAATTTTGATAAATAATAGCTTATTTTTTGATACTTTTGGTATCTTATCTAAGAATCTATTTCCAATTTTGAGTCATGAAAATTTACTCCTATTTTTTCTAAGAGTTCTACAGCTTTAATTCTCACATTTAGGTAATTGATCTATTCTGAGTTAATTTTTTTGTATGGAGCAAGATAAAGATCTACATAACTTTTGTGCGTGTGGCTATCTAGTTATTCCTGTATCATTTATTGAAAAGACTCTTTTACCACTTAATAGTTTTTGGGCACTTGACAGAATCAATTGGCCATAAGTTTAAGGTTTATTTCTGGGCTCTCAATCCTATTCTTATGAACTACATATCTATCCTTATGCTAATATCATACTGTCTTGATTATGCTTGTTTAATAAGTTTTGAAGTTGAGAAGTATCAGTCCTCCAACTGTGTTCTTTTTATCAAGACTCTTTTGGCTGCTCAGGATCCCTTGCATTTATGTATAAATTTTGGAATCACTGTATCAATATCTACAAACTTCTTCGTATTCTGATAGGGATTGATCACTTTGCATGTGAACTATTTTATATCATCCATTTGTTCTACCATTTCTATTAACAGTTCTTTATACTTTTTATTATTTCAGAGAAGGTTAACTTGATACCACTCAACTGGACATATTTAGAGATGTTTGTTTTAATAAGGAGATATGGGAAATATCACAGGGGATCATGTACTATTCTCTCTTTCTGAAGTCTGGGAAGATGATGACAAGATGGTTAGAGAACAGGAAAACCAAGACAAATTTTTCAAGCAAGTCACAGTCATTAGTAGCTAAACAATTACTGAAGAGTCAAGCCATCCATGTAATGCCATTGGAAAAATTTTTCATGGCTATGAGACTTAGAAAATTTAAGACAAAAATTATATAAATGTGATTTATTTGAAAAAAGCTTGAGACCTAATATGAACCTACGATCCTGTAATAGGACTTATGCAAAAATAATCAATGGTGAGAATTTTGGATGTGGGAGGCCATCTAGCTACAGTTCCTTCTGTCGGGAGTGGCTGAGCTGGAGATCATTCACACGTGCAGAGCTGAAAGCACAGAGTGCCTAAAAAACGCCCCAAGACCACAGAGCACCTAAGGAATGTCCTGAGGTCATGGACCATCCCAGGCAAACAGGAGTTCCGGCACTGAGAACACAGGGCATAAGAGGCAAGCTGGTTAAGGAAACATGACAAATGTATAAATAAACTCATTGCAGTGGCTGAGCAGTTCCTTTCCTCCTATCGGGAGAGAGGACTCCACCTGACCTCAGCTTTTTGTCTCTTATCTTTCCTTCTCCATGTTCTCGCTGTCCTTTTCCCCGGGAACTTTGAGAGCTATGCTGGACGCAGCATACTGACACCCAAACAGGGACTGGGGTAAGAAGAAATAGTATGTGAAAGGACACTTCTCATTGTGTGCACAAAAGGGAGAAGTGCATTGATATCATCAATATTAATCACAGAGGTGTATTGATATTGATATCATCAGGTATAAAATTTGGGGCAAGAGAAGCCAAAGAGAGAAATAGGCTCCAGAGACGCCAAAGAGAAAAACGGGCTCATGAGAAACAAAAGGGAAAGAGGTGTATTAATTTTTTCAGGTGTTAAACATGGAGCAAACAGATTCTCAAGAACCACAAATGTATGTGGAACTGTTTGTTGTATTCTTGATTCCTGTATTTACTTTACTTTTGTGGATTTGCATTAGGGAGTGTTTTAATGGTCATATGCTTGATGAGATGACCACTAAGGATTTGGCTGGAAGCACTATTTTAAAACCAAGTCCTAAGCAGAAAAAAGATGGCAGAACAGTAGCCCCCTGAATAGAGCTTAAACCCTCTGACTTTGTTCAAGTAAATAGGGAAGGAGCAGTGGGGGGCAAAAAAGATCCTTCCTCACTGGAGGAGTGTTTCATGGTGAATTCTATTTTACAACATCCAATGAATTTAGCTGAGCCACAAGTGGAGATTTCCACCTTCTCATCTCCAAGAAGTTTTGCTGCACCGCAGGGTGAAACTTCCTCCTCTCAGGGAGTGGAGCCATTTTCTCTCTCTCCCTTGCAGTTGGCATTAAAGGAAGCCAGACGGGTGGGGGGTTCCATGGAGGATTTTCAACATATCTACCCTGTTACTGAATTTTGAGCCCCCAATAACCTGGAACAAATTATGTCATCATGAAGCTGTACCTTTTAAGACTCTAAAGGAATTAAAACAAGCTGCAACTACCTATGGTCCCATGGCCCCTTTTACCCTAGGTTTAATAGAGCTCCTAGGGCAAGAGGTCATGGCCCCAAATGATTGGAAAGGAATAGCTAAAGCGTGCTTAAGTCTGGGGGATTATTTGTTGTGGAAAGGAAATTTTTTTGAATTGTGCATGGATCAGGCCATGTGCAATGCTGCTCACAACATAGCCATTATGAAAGATAAGTTAATTGGAGAGGGTGCCTTTGCTGCCACAAATAATCAACTTACTTTTGAATTGCAAGTATATGAGCAGATTAAAATAGCTGCCACAAGGGTTTGGAGGGAGCTTCCTTCAAAGGGTGACACATCCCTTGCTTTGACTTCCATTATCAAGGTCCTGATGAGCCTTTTCAAGATTTTGCAGCACACTTGTTGCAGGCTAGTGGGAGAACTATAAGTGACACAGAGACTAGCAAGTTGATCGTTCAACTGTTGGCCTTTAAAAATGCAAATAAATGGTGTAAAGAGGCTTTAAGGGCCCACAAAAAAAAATGGGCTACATTGGCTGAGATGATTCAAATTTGTGCAGATATTGGCCCCTCATGTGCAGGGAGCTGCCTTGGCAGCAGCTATTACTCAGGTTGTTCATCCACAGCCTAGAGAAGGGGGAGGGAACAGGGTTATTTGTTTCAGCTGCAGAGGCAAGGGGACATTTTGCCCAAAATTGCTCTGCTGCACTTGTGAGGGCAGCTCAGCTATTATCCGTTCCTCTAACAAACCCTGGTGTCTGTACAAGGTGTAGGCAAGGGTATCATTGGGCAAATGAGTGTAGATCTAACACTAATGTGGAAGGCCAACCCATTTTAGGAAACTTCCATCAGGGCCTGCCCTGGCCCTGCCAAGTAGTGGGGGCACTTTCCCTAATTCCTCCTAAGCACTACCCTCCAATCCCAAGCATGTTTCTGACCTCTGGTGAGTGACAAAAGATAAGGTAGGCTCAGACCTCAGTCCCTCCTCCAGATTCATACTAACTCCTGAAATGGGACCCCAAATTATTCCTACTGGAGTCTATGGATCTTTGCCTCATGGAAGAGCGGGTCTCTTGCTAGGCAGCAGCAGTCTCACTTTAAAAGGTCTCCAGGTGTTGCCTGGTGTCATCAACACTGACTATACAGGGGAAATCAAGGTTATGGTTCAATCAATTCAAAACACTGTTCAAGTCATGCCAGACTCTCATATTACTCAATTGGTCATTCTTTGACAAAAATTGGAAAATCTATAAATAAGGAAAGGGGATCCAAGTGTTTTGGGTCCTCTGATATGTATTGGGTTCAACAAATGAAACAAGATCTTCCTGAGATGGGAATGATTATTGAAAAACATTTAAAGGGCTTCTAGACACAGGTATGGATGTTTCAGCTATTGCCCAACACCACTGGCCTACAGCATGGCCTCTGGATGTGGCAACTACAGATCTACAGAGAGTGGGCCGTGTTTCTCACCCTAGTAGAAGTGCTAAGTTGCTGACCTTGGAGGGATGCAGAAGGCCATTCTGGATATTTCTCACCTTGTGTCATTCTGGATATTTCTCACCTTGTGTCCTCCCCCATATACCAGTCAATCTGTGGGGTCATGACATACTACAGGATGTAGGACTGTTTTTGGTTAGTCTAAACTCCTTGATGACTCACCAAATGTTACGACCAAGCTTTCTCCCCATTCAAAGACATGATAAATATAATCAGGGAAGTAGAAAACCCCTCCCAATAGATCCTAGAATGTACCATTTTAGTATAGTATACTCATCCTCATATTTTTAGAAGCCACCTTGATCTCTTCTCTGACCCCGCAGATGGTGTCCAAGATAACTTGGATGTCTGATGATCCTGTTTGGGTTGATCAGTGGCCCCTCACTCAGGAGAAGCTTGCAGCAGCTCATACACTGATTAATGAACAGATGATGGCTGGGCACCTAGAAACCTCCAATAGCCCTTGGAATACCCTAATTTTTGTAATAAAAAAGAAATCAGGAAGGTGGAGATTGCTACAGGATTTGCAGGCTGTTAATCACACCATGGAAACTATGGCAGCACTTCAACCAGATTGCCCAGTCCCATAGCTATTCCTTTACATTTTTCCCTCATGGTGATTGATTTAAAAGACTTTTTTTTTATCATCCCTCCCTATATGCAAGATAAAAAATGTTTTGCCTTTAGTTTACCCTCAATTAATCATCAGGCCCCTATGTGCCACTTGCAGTGGTGTTGTCTGCCACAAGGAATGGCAAATAGTCTGACCCTATATCAAGAATTTGTGGCTGGCGCCATTTTGTCAGTCCATCAGGCTTATTCATCTGCTTATCTTATCTATTATATGGATGGCATTCTTCTAGCACATGAATCCTTATCCACCTTGCACCAAGTACTTACTCAATTAGATAATGCCCTTTGTAATGCATGCCTAGTGGTAGCCACCAAAAAAGTGCAAACCACAGCACCTTTTTCATATATGAGTCACCTTGTCCAACAAAGGCATATTGTGCCCCAAACTATTCAGATCCAGGTTAATCATCTTGCAAACTTAACTGATTTTCAGTCTCTACTTGGCAATATTAATTGACTCCACCCAGCTCTTAAGCTAACATCTCATGATTTAGCTCCTGTCTTTAACATTCTCAAGGGGAACCCAGCCCCCACCTCTCCAAGAACACTTACATCAGAGGCTAAAACTGCCTTGAATAAAGTTAATCTGGCTCTCTCTAATGCTCAACTCTCTAGAGTTGACCCGTCTTTGCCAATGTTTTTAATTATTTTCCTGACTCAACATAGGCCCACTAGGGTCCTTTGGCAGTCTCAGGGCCCTTTACAATGGCTACATATGCCATATATTCCACATAAAACCATTACACCTCTTTATGATGCTGTGGCAGGACTGATCGCACATGGGCGGATGCGTGCTACTCAACGTTTTGGACATGAGGTGCAAAATATTATTGTTCCCTTTTCTTCGGTTCAACAACAGAGTTATGGCAATTCTCGTCTTCTTGGCAAATCGCATTAGCTAACTTCCCTGGTGTTGTTATTCTCATTACCCTCCAAACAAATTAATTCAATTTGCTTCCTTCACACCCTTTGTTTTCCCTTCCAAAATAAGCTCAGTTCCCATAGCCAGAGGTGTCTCTGTTTTCACAGATGTCTTCTTTTCGGGCGAGGGAAGTTATATTACAGCCTCTTCTTCCCAAATTCAGGATACAGGTTTTTCTTCTGCACAAGGGATGGAATTGCAGGCTGTTGTGTGGGCCTTGCAAGATCATTCATCCACTCCAATTAATCTTTTTTCAGACAAAGCTTATGTTTGCGGTGTGATGCACAACAATGACACTGCCACCATTCACATTAACCAGGAAGATCTTTTTTATTTGTTTCACACTCTCCATTTTGCCACTTGGTCACATCATGTCCCCTGCTTTATTGGTCATTTGCGTTCTCATTCCCAATTGCCAGGGCCTTTCACTGAGGGAAATGCTGCAATAGACAGATTGCTGACTACTGTCACCGTTACTCCCTCAGATGCCATTCAACAGGCTTCTGCCTCCCATGCTACCTTTCATCAAAATGCTTCTTCCTCACACAAACAGTTCTATTTAACCTAGGAATGGGCTCAACAAATTGTTAGACAATGTTCTCATGTGTAATACATTTTCCTTCACCTTCTATGGGGGTTAATCCCCAAGGATTACACCCCAATCACCTCTGGCAAATGGATGTCACTCACATTCCTGAGTTTGGCTCTCTATGCTGGGTCCATGTTCCAGTGGACACTTCCTCAGTATTTATTTTCATTTCTGCCCACACTGGTAAAGTGGCTACACACGTCATTGCTCATTGCTTGGATGCCTTTAGTACCCTTGGCTGCCCACAGGCACTTAAGACTGACAATGGCCCAGACTATATGAGTGCTGCTTTCCAAACATTTTGTAAAGCTTTTCATATTTCTCTTACCATGGGAGTTCCTTATAACCCTCAAGGTCAAGGAATTGTGGAATGTGCTCACTGTGCACTCAAAATTCAATTACAAAAACAAAAGGGGGAATCTTTCCCTACAAAATTTACACCTCATAATAGACTCCACTTGGCAGTGTACACTATTAACTTTTTAAATCCCACTGAGGGTGGAACTACAGCAGCAGAAAAACAATTCCATCAGGTAAAGGAAAAAAAGTTAGGAAAGGTCCTTTGGAAAGATCCTCATACTGGACAATGGAAGGGACCCAGCCTGCTACTTGCTTGGGGTAGAGGGTATGCTTATGTTTTTCTGGAGAATGCTGAATAGCCTATCTGGGTGCCAGAGCATGCTGTCTGGCTGCATCATAGACCCAGACCTGGAGAAGGAGTTGATTGCACCTCTCAAGAACCTGATGCTCAGTCCTATGACAGTGATGCCTCAGAGACCACACCATAACCGAGAGACAAGGATGGGGCTGGACCTGACCTGGGGCCAATTAAAGGAATTGACCCAGGATGCCCAGGAGATGGTAACCAAAAATGGGAATCAAAGGTCTGAGGAGGTTACAGAGTATATGGAGATAACAGAGCTGAAAGATATGTGAAAGAAAGGGACATGAAAGTTATTAGTATTCTTAAGACAAAATAAAATATAAAAATAAATATTAATTATAGGTAAAACATTTTATCCCTTCCAAATTCTTCTTGTAAGAGATCTCTGCTGATTGACCTACAACAAAATATGACTGGTCTATTTATAGTTATAAATTCCTAAAATTGTAAAAGAGTTACTATAATTCAATTTGATCAAAAATATATTTGAGTGCACTCTGATTCTTATATATGTTTGTTTGTTTGTCTGTGTGTCCAATCCATAAACAGCTGTTTTATTTGAGCTCAACAAATTTTTCTTTTCACATTTTTGAATTTTTGAAGCATTTGTCTAATATGATTCCACCGGGTTGCCAGCTGATCAAAATGATGCTAAAATTAGTTGTGTAAATGTAAAGTATATTATTGTTTATGTATTATGACTGAAGAGTCTCTGGTTCAAAATAATGTGTTAAATATTGTGATTGGGTTTTCATAAGTCATCAAAAGTTATTACAATAATTAAACAAAATCCCTTGGGTTATGAAGATTCTGTTTGACAGGACTTAAATTGATGAATATGGAAGCAGCTGCCTGGATAATTACCCAGCCCTGGTTCATTAATAGGAAGCCCTAATGATCCCCATAACCTTATGGAAGACACCCCAATAAATGTTATTAAAATATATTATTGTGATAGGTTTACATTGCTCATTTATCAAAAGATTGTTTTCTAGACAATAAGGTTTTTGATTTAAAGATGCTCTGGTTCAAAGGTTTTCATATGGCTATGACAATTGATTATTATTGTTTTTGTAGTATATTGAATGCATTCATGCCTGCAGATGTGCAGATCTTCTGAAGTGTGGAATAAGGACTGTTTATAATGATAGACTTTTCTTTCAGATTAACACATCTGCCTTTAACAAAATTTATGTGATGTACATCTAATTAAAGGACAGCAAGTTAGGCAAAAATCTTATGTATTAGATACAGATGATTGATTAAAAAGGTTATACTATATCAAAATGAAAATTTAAGTGTGTTACAAAATGTCATCGTGATTGTCATGCTACAATATTATGTATGGCTTTTGATTTTTAATTTTCTATGTAAAATATGAAACTATATCTGTTAATATTCTGTAGGGATTTAAATACTAGGACATTCATGGTTGATAGAAGATAATGGTTCTATTAAGCTCACTTCTCCCATTACAATGTAATGTCATTAACCTTCTCTTCTGGATGTTCAACAACTGAGGGTTGGAGACCAAAAAAACTAGAAAGATAGACAGGCTAACAGGACAGCCAATATTTTGGTACCAGCCCTTCAAGGTCAATGAGGAACCAGGACATGAGAGAACCTCTGCTGTGACATCCTATAACTCAGTGAGTCCCTGGTCTTCTGACCAAGGAGATTGTGGGACCACAGAGGAAAGTGATCAATGGTGTATAGTGTACTTAAGGAGAGTCACCAGGAGAGAAAAATCTCCCAAGCTTTCACAGAAAGCTACTTGGTCAAGCAATGGCCATGACTCACCCAGATGGCTAACACTGACAGAAGTACTAAGAGGTGCTGTGCATGGTTCCAAGGTAATTCCTGAGAAGACTTAATAGATAGATAGCAAGAAATTAATTTTAATTAATACAGGTCTCACTTTAACTTGGTCTTAAATATCCAGCAGAAAAGTATAATCATAAAGAGGAAAGTTTTCTGCAGAGTCCTCCAAACACAGCTACTCTGATTTCAACTAAACACCCATTGATTGCAACTACAAAAACAGAAAACCGGGAGATGTCAAGAGTGGCTGAGCTGGAGATCATTCACACATGTGGAGCCAAAAGCTCGGAGCACCTAAGGAATGCCCCAAGGGCACGGAGCACCTAAGGAATGCCCTGAGGTCATTGACCATTCCAGGCAAACAGGAGATCCGGCACTGAGAACACGGCATAAGAGGCGAGTTAGTTATGCAAAGGGGTGTCACATGACAAATGTATAAATAAACTCATTGTGGTGGTTGAGCAGTTCCTTTCCTCCCATCCAGAGAGAAGGCTCCACCTGACCTCAGCTTTCTGTCTCTTAACTTTTTTTCTCCATCCTCTTGCCATCATTCTCCCCAGGAACTTTAAGAGTTGTGTGATGTGGCATCCTTCTATATGGAGCATGGGAAAATTCACAATAGAGTGAGAAACTTTGACAGTAATCAGTGTGAGGAAATGCTCAGAAATAAACAATCTGTTATTCATGATACTAATGCTGAAGCAGGAGACCTGTGTATGCACTGAATGTGGACAATCTTTTCTCAAGATGTCACAGCTCATTATACATTAAAGAATTTATACTAGAGAAAAACCATATAAATAGGATGCATGTGGAAAAGCCTTCAGTGAAAGTCAACTTCATTGTGCACCAGAGAATAATGCTGGAGAGAAACCTTATGAATGCTCTGAGTGTAGAAAAACCTTGTCTCAGAAATCATCACTCATTATACATCGGGCAACTCATTTTGGAGAAAAACCATATGAATGTAGCAAATGTGGGAAGGCCTTCTTTCAGAAATCATCACTTATTATACATCAGAGAACATATACTGGAGAGAAACCTTATGAATGTAATCAGTGTGGGAAGGTCTTCTCCCAGAAATCACCACTTATTATACATCATAGAGCTCATACTGGAAAGAAGCCATACCAGTGTACTGAATGTGGGAAGGCCTTCTGTGAAAAGTCTCACTGCATTATACATAAAAGAATTCACATTGTTGAGAAACCCTACAGATGTGCTCAATGTGGAGAAGCTTTCAGCAAGAAGAACTCATTATACATCAGATCATTCGTACTGGGGAAAAAACCCTATGAATGCACTGATTCTTAGAAGACATTCTCTTATAAGTCATGGCTCATCATACATCAGAGAACACACACTGGAGAGAAGCCCTATAATTGTAGTGAATGTAGCAAAGCCTTCTGTCAGAAATCACATCTCATTGGGCATCAGAGAATTCACACTGGAGAAAAACTGTATGTGTCTACAGAATGTTGGAAAACCTTCTCTCAGAAGTCGCGCCTCTCAGGACATCAGCGGATTCATACAGGAGAGAAACTTTATACATGAACTGAATGTGGAAAAGCCATTTCCCAGAAGTCAGATCTTGTGGTACATCAGAAAATTCATAATGGTGAAAGACCTTATTATTGTACTGTATGTGGGAAAGCATTCATTCAGAAGTCACAACTTACTGTACACCAGAGAATTCATACAATAATGAAATAATAAGAATTGACTGAGCACAGAAAAGCCTTCAGCATCAGATTAAACCTTAGCAGATATTGCAAAAAAAATGGCTTTGATGTATTATCTTTGCCAAAAAAAAAGTATTTTATGAGTTAAACCATGTTTCTAATGTAGTACATTTTTATAAAATGTCACAGAAAAGTCAATATATAAATGATAAGCATTTTTACTTGGCATATAAAACTTTTAAACTTTTAATTAAATGAGTAATAAAATTATAAATTAAGTATATAGTCTGTTTTGAAGTTCTATGTTCCTGGTTTATACTACATATCAAACATGTGGTAGTATTTTTTTAATATTAGACTACCATAATTTTGACCTTGCATTATTTTCTATAAAAGAAATGAAGAGAAAGTAAAAGATGACAAGATCTAGAGACTATGCTTGAAGGAGATTTGTCCTTTAGCCCTAAAGATATATATGAAATTCCTCATGTAGAAAGATAAAAATATGGGTTGATCAAGTTCAATAAAACTGACCTGTCTGTAATAGAAGGATCTTAGAACTCAAACTTCTTACTCCAAAGAGGAGAAAACTTAAGACTAAAGACTAAAACTAGACCCATATTGTTCACCATGCACTAAACTAAAATTGAAATGGATCAAAGATCTAAATATTAAAACAGAAACACTAAATCTGCTGGAAGAGAGAATAGGTAGAACTCTCAAATACATTAGTGTAGACAGGGACTTTATGAACAAAATTCTGAATGCATAAAAAACATTACAATGAATCAGCAATTGGTATCTCATCTTATTTAAAAGCTTTTGCACAGCAAAAGAGATCACCAACAGAGTGAAGTGACAACTCACAGAGTGGGAAAAAGTTTTTGCCAGCTGTTCCTAAGACAAAGAACTATTATCTAGAATATATAAAGAATTTAAAAAAATCAGACCTCCATAAATGGGCATCTGAAATGTACAGTCACTTGTCAAATGAAGAAGTACAAATGGCAAATATATGAAAAAATGTTCAACTTCTGGTCATTCAAGAGATGCAAATTAAAACAACACTGAGATCCCATCTCATTCCAGAAAGAATGGCTATTAGCAAGAAAGCCAATAACAAATGCTGGCCTGGCTGTGGGGAAAAAGAAACACTTCTCCACTGCTGGTGGGAATGTAAATTGGTGCACCCATTGTGGAAATTAATGTGGAGATACCTCAAAAGACTAAAACTAGAGGTTCCATTTGATCCAGCTATTCCCCTTCTTGGTCTCTTCCCAAAAGAATTAAAAGCATCATACCACAGTGATATATGTATACCCATGTTTATAGCAGCAAAGTTTGTAATAGCTAAATCTTGGAAACAGCTCAAATGCCCATCAACCAATGAATAAGTAAAGATGTGGGGTTTTTTCCACAATGGAGTACTACTCTGCCATAAAGAAAGATAAACTTGAGACATTTGTAGGTAAATGGATTGACCCTGAGACCACACTATTAAGTAAAATAAATTGGACACACATGTTTAAATATCACATTGTTTCTCTGGTGTGAGAAACCAAAAGGGTACATAAAGAACAAAATGTATAATAGATATTGTGAAATAGGAAGAAAATGTTCAAATGGGAAAGGGTACAAGGGAAGACTGAAGGAAGGGAAAAGAAAAGAATAAAAGGACAAAATGGAAACAAAGCTTTTGTAAATAAGGAGGGGAAGAGGGGCTGAAGAGAGGAGAGGGGAATGGGGAAAAAGGCAGAATCAAGATATATAACATCTAGGTACAAATTCCCTAGGATGAATGTTGTTATGTATATCTAAATTGTACCAATAGGGCCGGTGAGATGGCTCAGCAGCGTAAGCGCCTGCCTTGCAAGCGCGAGGGCCCGAGTTCGACTCCCGGATCCCACATATGAAAAAGGGGCCAGTGATATTGCTCAGCGGCACGGGTGCCTGTTGGCGCGCGAGGTCCTGAGGTCGACCCCCCGGTACCCACAAAAAAAAAAAAAATAAATAAAAAAAATAAATTGTACCAATAAAACTAATTTTTAAAGAGATAATAAAGATTAAAGAAAATTATAAGGCTAAGTCCCTAATCTGATAGATAAGAAAAGAAAGCGATACCCCATGAACCCTGTCTTTCTGTGTATATGCACATGCATAAAGAGAGAAGGCCACGGGAGGACATAGTGACAAGATGCCGTCTGCAAGTTGAGAGGCCTAATCAGAAACCCAACCCACTATCGCCATGATCTTAGACCTCTAGCCTCCCGAACTGTAAAATAAATTTCTGTTATTTAAGCCAACTGTGGTGATCAATCTTATCAACTTGATTGGTTTGAGAGATGCCTGTAGGATTAGTAAAGCACATTTCCGGGTACATCTGGGTTGGTCATGGAGGAATGACCTTGGGGGCTGTAACTGGTCTCTGGCCTCTTCCCTGGTCTCTGTCCTCTTTCTCTCTGGAGCTCTGCCCTTGAGCCTGCTTCCCAGCTAGCATGCAGTGAGCAGCTTTGCTCTACCCTACCCTCCCACCAGGATGTTCCTGCCTTGGAACCAGCTGACTATGGCCTGAAACCTCTGAAACTGTGGGGCAAAATAAGCCTCTCCTCTTTCAAGTTGCACATGTCAGGCATTTTGTCCCAGCAACAGGAAGTCTAACCAATACACCACCCAACACCCACCTAATAATACAGCCTTTGCAGATTTGTTTCTTTTGCTTAGCATTTTGCCTTACACGTTTTATGTGTACGTAGTATGTGCTTGATACCTAATTTCTTTTAAGCACTAAATATTTCATTTTAGATATGTAACCATCTGAATTTTAAAATGCTTTTTTCTATTTCTGCAAAAATATGCCATTGAGATTTTAAAAGGGATTGCACTAAATCTATTGATCACTTTGTGTAATGATCATTTGCCAATATTACGTCTTCCAGTACATTACAAACACAGGATATATCTTTCTTTGTTTATGCCTTCTTTCTTTAAAAATTTATATTTCTTCAATATTCAGTAGTCACATCTATGCATAGGTGATTGTTCCATTTACTAATTCCTTTGTTTTTTCATTAATGTATAAAACAGTTTTTAGCAGGCAAGTCTTTTACTTCCTAAGTATTTTATCCCTTTTGATGCTATTATAAATGTAATTTTTTAAATTTCCTTTTGAATTGTTCATTTTACTATATAGAAGTGCACCTAACTTTTGCATGTTATATTTTATACTGCAGCTTTGCTGAATTTTATTAGTTCTAAAAGTTTCTCTGTGCAAGTGTGGCATGTTTAAGGTTTTCCACATATAAAATTATGTCATATATGAACAAAGATTTTATTTCTTCCTTTTCATTTTGGATGCATTTTACTTCCATCTCTGTCTCGGTTACTTTTCTCTCGCTGCTGGGACAAAATACCTGACACCCAAAATTAAGGAAGGAAAGTTTTATTTGGCTCACAGTTTGTAGAGGTTTCAATCCATAATCAGCTGGCTCCAAGGCAGAGTGGCACATGGCAGAGGGCAACAGTTCATGGCGGCAGAAGACAGCAAAAGCAGCAAGAGCAAAAGGGAGGAGCATGCACAAGCAAGAGAGAGAGCAACCTCTTTCCCTCCCTTATATTACATGCAGGCTACCTGCCCCAGGGTGGGTGTAGCACTCACGCCCATAATCCCAGCATTAGACCATGAATCAGTCATAAACTCCAGAAGCCGCCTCCATGACTGCATGAGGCTTTGGGGGGACATCTAGACACAAACCATAACATTCTGCCCCTGGACCCCCAAAGACTCATGCACATCCCTTTATGCAAAAGGCATTTTGGTCTGCCTCTAAGAGTTGCCCAAGTCCTAACAGTTTAAGCACTGCTGAAAAGTCCAAGTCCCAAGTCTCCTCCGAGATCTAAGGCAAACTCTTAGCTGTGAGCCACTCTGCAAATGAAAAGAAACTTAAACACTTCCAACATTCAATGGCACAAGATAGACACTACCATTCCAAAAGGTACAAACAGGGGAATACAAAGGAATGGGACCAAAGCAAGTCCAAAATCCAGCAGGGCAAATATTAAGTCCTGTGGTTCCATGTGGAACATCCGAAGCAATCTGTGGTAAGTTGTGAGCTCCAAAGGGCTTGTGTGGCTCAGCCCCTATGGCACTTCCAGTGGTTGTAGCGCCCATGACTTCTCTCTTAGGCCTGCTCAGCTCCCTCTTCGCAGGTTTCCTCAGACAATCCACGTTCCTGGCTTCTGCAAACTTCTGGGGTCTCCACTGCATCTTTGGCTTCACACTCCCAGCTTCACACACTGCCCTCTCAGGAGCACCCTGCCTGGCCTCCCAGGCCTTCTTCTGAAATCTAGGTGGAAGCCTTCTTAACCTCAGAACTCTTGCATTCTGCATGGGCCTAAAACCAGTGCCACGTAGATGATACCAAGGTCTGCTGCCAGCTGGAGCAGTAACCAGGCTTTCTCTCTTGGCTGTAGGGGTCGGGTGCCTGGATCACTGAGCACGCTGAACCTGATTCTGAGGAAAAAATTCTCTATGCTGCCATTTTGGAACCTGGTGCGGCCGCCGCCATTCTGGGACATAGTGTGGCTGCTGCCATTTTGGAACCTGGTGCGGCCGCCGCCATTCTGGGACATAGTGTGGCTGCTGCCATTCTGGGACATGGTGCTCTGAAGCTTTCTCCTGAGAGCAAAGTCTTTTACTTTTGCAGTTTTGAGGCTGCAAAGGGTGGAGACTTGCTGCTTCTTTTGATGTCCTCAGGCCATCTTTTATATTCTCCTGTTCCTTCTCAGCAATTGAGATCTTCTCAGCTCTATCTTTGCAGTCCACAGCTTCACTGGAGCTTCCTTTCTGGCCAAACTCACATTTTAAATCATTCTTCTGAGCTCCTTGTTCTTGATTCTCAACATAAATCTGGCTAAAAGCCCCCAACAGTAGCCATGCCACTGCCTCAACATTAGACTGCCTTGAAATTTTTTCTGCTAGTTTACTTAGTCTGCTGCCATTAATCTTAGTCTCAGGCAAAATCTCTGGACATGAGCAAAATACAGACAAACTTTTTGCCAAGCCATAACACACATGTTCTGGAGTCCAGCAGCCAATGCAGTCTTTCCTCCCAGCAGAAACCTCCCAAGCCCGGTTTTTACCAGCAGAGTTTCTATCAGCTTTCTGGTGTCCCGAGCTCTGACCAGGATCTCCCATACAGAACAACCTAAGGCATTCCAGTGCTACTCCTTCAGGCGACATCTCTGAACCTTTCCAAACTCTTCCCACAAGCCATTCCCAAAGGCTCTTGAACCACATGGTCAGGTATAGTCACAGCAATGACCCCACTCCTGGTACCAAATTCTGTCTCGGTTACTTTTCTCTCTTTGCTGGGACAAAATACCCGACACCCAAAATTAAGGAAGGAAAGTTTTATTTGGCTCACAGTTTGTAGAGGTTTCAATCCATAAGCAGCTGGTTCCAAGGCAGAGTGGCACATGGCAGAGGGCAACAGTTCATGGCAGCGGAAGACAGCAAAAGCAGCCAGAGCAAAAGGGAGGAGCGTGCACAAGCAAGAGAGAGAGCAACCTCTTTCCCTCCCTTATATTACATGCAGGCTACCCACCCCACGGTGGGCGTAGCACTCACGCCCATAATCCCAGCATTAGACCATGAATCAGTCATAAACTCCAGAAGCCCGCCTCCATGACTGCATGAGGCTTTGGGGGGACATCTAGACACAAACCATAACAATCTCTTACCTAATTTATCTAGATAAAACTTCCAGCATTATGTTGAATAGAAGGGAAAAAAGCATAGATTTTTGTATTGTTCATGGTCTTGGGGAGGGGGGAATCTTCAGTCTTTTACAATTGAGTGTGTTAGCTATGAGATCTTCATAGTCAGCTTTCCATTACTGTTACAGGGGAGGTATATTTTAACTCATGGTTTCAGTCGTGGTTTATTTTCTACCTTGCTTTTGGGCCTGTGGTGATGCAAGAAGCATGGGGTGGAGCAAACCTGTTCACTTTATTTTGGCCGGGATTCAAAAAGAAAGGAAGTGTTGGAAATCACAATATCTCCTTCAAGGGCATGGCCCCTAATGACCTAACATCCTTCCACTAGGTCCCACCTGCTTAAGTTCCATCACCTTTCAACAGTGCTATGGGTTGGGGGGTCAAACCTTCAACACATGAGCCCTTGGGGGACATTTAAGATACAAACCATAACATTCATCCTCTATCTCCCAAAATCTCATGTCCATTTCAAAATGTAAAGTGCATCAAGTCCATTTCCAAGAGTCCCCCAATATTTTAACAGTTTAGTATTGCTCAAAAGTTTAAGTCCAGAGTCTCTACAGAGACTCATGGCAAACTGAGTTGTGAACCCCTGTAAAAATAAAAAATAAGTGACATACTTCAGAGATACAATGGCACCAGGTAAAAATTCCCATTATAAAAGACAAGAACAAGAAAGAAGCGAGGAGGAGTCAGACTAAAGCAACACCAAAACACAGCAGGGCAAACATTCCATCTTATAACATTACTCCATGTCTACCTTCCAGAGCACACAGTGGCTGGGTATGGCCCCCCAAGGGCTTGTACAACTGAACCCCTATGGCCTTCTGGCTTTAGCCCACCTGGTCACTCTTAACAGTTGGCCCTGCTCACTGTCTGTGGCTTCTCTTGACGGATTTTCACTGTTGCTGGCATCTAAGTCTTCCTGAGGTATCCAATGCAGCTCTAGATGCACTCAGTTTCACACACTGCCCTGTCAGTGGCTGCTTACAGGGACTCTGATCCTGCCACATCATGCTTGGCCTCCTTTCATTCTGAAATATTGGTGGACACCTCCATGACCCCACAATTCTTGCATTCTACATACTTGAAAAACCAGTATCACATGCATAATGCTAAGATCTACAGCTAATGTGAGCTGTATCATCCAGTCTCACTTGAACTTGGCTGCAGTGGCTTCTGAGTGCCTGCACAGATAGACCTAGCAAACAAATCCTAGGGAAACAGTTCCCTCCATAGGCCTTGTAGGCAAGGAGTTAAGGCCTCTCCTTTGAAACCAAAATCTTTGTCCCTGTGATGAATGGGGTTCTTGCTGATTCCTTTCTCATTGTCCCTCTACAAAGTATTTGGCTTCCTTCTAATGACACCACTCTCTTTAGCAACCACAGCCTTCTTACTGCAACTTTAAACATGGTCCGTTTCTACCAAAACTCAAGTTTTTCAAATTTTTTCATTCTGTTTTTTGCTGATTCTCACTGTAAGTCCAGTCAAATGAGCCAACAATACCCATACTGATGCCAGAAGGCTGTGCTGCCTTAAAATTTCCCAGATTAGTCCATCACTGAGCTAACACAAAGTCCTTTAAACTGAGCCTAACACAAAGTCTAAAGGGATGGATAAAATGTTAACAGTTTTTTTCCTAGAATATAAAATGAGTGTTCCCTTGTCTAATTCCAAGCGGATTATTCATTTCCATCTGAAATCCCATGAACCTGGGCTTTACTCTCACATTCCTATCAGCATTCTGGTCTTCTAATTCTCATCAGAACTGCCCATCAAGCTCTGCTTACATCATTTTAGGCTTTCTCTAGGACCTTTCAATTTTTCCAAATTCCTCCTGCAAACCAATTCAGAAGACTTCTGAACCACATCTTCAGGTATAGTCACACCAAGTACCCACACTGGGTACCAATCTTCTGTTAGTCAGCTTTCTTTTTCTGTAAGAAAATACATAGATAATCAACTTACAAGGAGGAAATTTTATTTTGGCTCACAATTTCAGAGGTTGCAGTCCATGGTAAGCTGGTTCCATTGCTTCTGGGTCTTTGGAAAGATTTCCCATTTTCTTGAGTAATTTTAAAGTTTTGGATCTTATGTTTAAATTTTTAACCAATTTTGAGTTCATCATTGTGTATTGCCTAAGATAAAAGTCCAATTTCATTTCTCTGCAGATGAATACTATATCCAGGTTTTCCAACACTGTTTGTTGAAAAGACTTTCTTTTTCCTACTGTGTGTTCTTAGCAACTTTCTGGAAAGTCAATTGGCTATAAATATGTGGGTTTATTTCTGGGCTCTCTAATGCTGTTCCCTTGGTTGGTGTATCTATTTCTATGCCTATGATGTCTCCAGCTTTGTTCCACTGTTAATTTTCAGTTTCATCACATTGTAGTTATAAAAGATACTAGCTATGATTTCAATCTTCTTAAATTCTTAAGATTGTTCTGTGGCCTAAGACATGATATACCCTGGACAATGTTCCATGTGTGCTGAGGTACAATGTGTATTCTGTATTGGACGGTTCTGCAGGGGTCTGTTAGATCCATCTGGGCTAATCCATAGCTTAAACCCAATCCTTTTTATTGAATTTCTACCTGGATGACCTACCCATTATTGAAATAGGGATAGTGAAGTACCCTACTATTGTTATACTACAGTCTATCTCTCCCTTAAAATCTATTAATATTTGCTTTGTATAAGTAACAATTTGAGAATTATTTCATCTTAAATTGAACCCGTTCTCATTATTTTTTTTTTTCAGTTTTTGACTCAGAGTCTATTTTGTCTTATGCTAATACAGCTACCCTTGCTGGCTTTTGTTTGCCACTTGCCTGGAATATCTTCCCATCCTTCACTCTTGGTCTTTGAGGGTGGTTAGGCTAAAGTGGGTATCAGGTAGACAGCATATATTTTATTGTGTTTTGTGTTGTGTTGTGTTGTGTTGTGCTGTGTATTTTAACCAGTCAGCCACTTTATATCTTGACTGGGAAATATAATTCATCTGCACTCCAAGTAATTATTGCTATGCAAGGATTGACTACTGCATTTTGTTAACTTTTGCTGTTCCTTTCTTCCAATCTTGTTTTCTTTTGTTCTTTGTTTTGTTTGTAGGGTGCTTTGATTCCTTTCTCTTTATGTTCTATGTATCTAATAGAAGTTTTTGCTTTGCAATTACCATGAAGCTTATATAAAATATCTTATAGCAATAATATCTAAATTCAAGCAGATAATACATTAAATAAAATTATATACAAAACTCTACATGTTTACTTCTATTTGTGCTACATTTTATGTCACATTTTACACTTCCTCTAATGTGAAACTGTTAACCAATTTTTATAACTACAATTGTTTTAACACATTTGTCTAATTTTCATACTAGAATTCGTGAATTACATGCAGCTGTACAATATTATTGTTATATTACTATACGTTACTATTCCCAGTAAGTTTTATATATTGACATATTGTTATTTAGCATCCTTTCAACTTGAAGAACTACCTTCACCACTTTGTTTAAAGCTGTTCTTATGATGAACTTCCTTAGATTTGTCTTCAAATGCCTTTATTTCTCCTTTATTTCTGAAAGATATCTTTGATGGGTATAATATTGTTAGTTGCCAGTTAGTTTTTTGCTTATTCCTATTGTTTGCTTGCTTTCTTGCTTGTTTCTTGTTATTGTTAGTTTTTTCTGTTACCATTTGGAATATGTTATCCCACTCTCTCCTGGCGTGTAACGTTTCTGTTGAGTAGCCTGCTGATAGACGTATGGTAGATCCAATGTATGTAATGAGTTTCTGCTCTCTTGCTGCTTTCAAAATTCTTTGTTTTTGACTTTCGACAATTTGATTAATTAATGTGCCTCAGATATTTTTTTTAACCTATCTTGCTTGGAGTCCTTTTAATCTCCTTGGATTTGGATGTCTATGTTCCTCTGACATTTGGACAGTTTTCAGATAGTATTTCTCCAACTAATATTCTGCACTTTTTTTCTCTTTTCCTGGTACTACCATAATTCATATATTCACACAGACTATGGTATCCCCTAGGTCCCTTACACTTTCATTTTCTTTCCTTTTTGTTCTTTTAATCAGCTAGTTTCAAAGGTCCTGTCTTTGAGTTCATTAATTCTTTCATCTATATAATAAAGCCATTATATTGAGTTTTTCAGTTCTATCATTGAATTCTTCAGCTGTGGGATTCTCTTTGGTTCTTTTCCACAATTTTTATTTCTTTATTAACTTCCCAGTTTGTTTATACATTGCTTTCTAATTTTATTTAGTTTTATAATTCTATTTTTTTCAGCCACTTTAGGATAATTATTTTTAATTCTTTTTCAGGCCATTTGTATACCACCATTTCTTTAGCATGGCTTATTGGAATTTTATTAGTTCCCATTGGTGGTGTCATCTTTGCCTGATATTTTGCTTTCTGTGTGGCCTTGTACTAATGTCTGTGCATTTGAAATACCAAACTCCTGTCTGTCTTTACAGACTGGTATTGGCAAGTTGAAGCCTTCTCCTGCTCAATATCTAGGCTGATGGGGTTGCCTCCAGGATTGCAGTTGACTGAGGTTGTATTCAGGGCTTGTAGCTAAAGCTGGATGTGAAGTGGGGACCATAGTTGTTGGGCCACTTATTAGGGGCTCTACTAGACATAAACCCTATGTGGTACGTAGGTGGACTGTTCTACTTCCAAGAACTTGGTCTGTGGTGCTGGTGCTGGGATGAGTCTCCACTTCAGTTTCGCCGTTGGCAGGCTGACCTGTTGCCATGTGCCTTCACAGATGTGGCTTCCTCTGGATCTCTGGGAGGGTTTATGTTGGATTACTGGGTGGATCCTTGGCCTGACCATACTGCCTCAGTTGGTAACTAAGAGGGGCTATGACTGAGACATGGTTATTTCAGAGTTCAGAGCTGAGATTGAAATCTTCAGGCTTATCTTCATTTAATATCATGGACAGACATGTCTTCTGGTGGGTTCCCAGGCAAACAAGGCTAGTCTCAAACTTCAGATAAAAAGGTGGGTCAATTTATAGGGCTGTTTCAAGATCCACAGTGGAAATGAGTTCAACTCTGCTGTCAGCCTGCAGTAGTAGCACTGCTAAATGGCCTCTCTCTGGTTCCTCAGGCAGATATAGTGCTTTCACTTTATAGCCAGGAGGGGCTGGGTCTGAGATTCAGGGCTACCTGAAGATCTCCTGTGGAATACAGTGCCACATCTGGTGCAACTCTCAAATTTCCCTGGGGAAGGATGCTGGAGGATGAAGAAATGGAGAGGAGAGTCAGAATGCAGAAAACTGAGGTCAGGTGGAGCCTCCTCTCCTGGTGGGAGAAAAAGGACCGCCCAATGACTGCAGCACATTTATTTATACAGTTGAGAGGCTATTGTCAATTGAAACCACTCTGCCTAGCAACTTGTTTGCTTGGCTTACCTCGGGCGCCACGTGTTCTCAGAGGTGGAACAGCTTGTTTATGCGGCTCGCCTCAGGCACTCCATGTTCTTGGGGCTGGTCTTGCTTTAGCCCCACACATGTGAACCATATCCAGCTTCAGCCACTCCCCACAATACAGTTTGTCAAGCCTGTCACAGAAACTTGGATGGGCTTGTCTGTTGCGAGGATCCTGGGTGGGTAGAACTGCTCCCAAACTACAGCTGAGAGGAACCAAAATCAGGCTTCAGTGATATTTCAGAATCTGCTGTAAGACTAATGTTGACAAGCCTAATCAGGAAGCACTGGCGCATAAGACTCCACACAGTTACATATGTGTGGGGAGCGGCTGAAGCTGGAGATGGATCACACATGGGCGAAGGCAAGACCAGCCACAACAACATGGAGTGCCTGAGGCAAGTCATGTAAACAAGCTGTTCCAGCTCCCAGAACACGTGGCACCCAAGGCCAGCCAAGCAGACAAGTTGCTAGGCAGGGGGTTTCAATTGACAATAGCATCCCAACTGCAAAAATAAATGTGCTGTAGTTGTTGGGCAGTCCTTTTTCTCCCACAAGGAGAGAAGACTCCACCAGACCTCAGCTTTCTGCATTCTGACTCTTGTCTCCTTTTCTTCATCCTCCAGCATCCTTCCCCAGGGAAATTTGAGAGCTGTGCTGGATGGAGCACATACGCAGTCAGGATTGCTCCCAGATCATAGCTGAGAGGCTCCAGAGTCAAGATTCAGGGCCCTTTCAGGATCTTCTGTGGGATGGAGGTCAGAAAGCCCATTTCAATGGCACAGGCATCTAGCAGTTCCCTGCACAGGCAGGATGACTCCCGCTGTGGCAGACAGGTGCTGGAGCTGAGACCGGATTTCTTCAGAATCTGACATGGGATATCTGCTGGTGGGATACATGGGCAAGTTTCTTTCTAGGTCCTATGTGAGCAATATTAACTTAAGACAACTAAGGGGGACTGAAATGAAATTACAAGATAAATTTGGGTCTATTGCCAGAACTGATATTAGCAGGCCTGACTGCTGAGACACTAGTGTGCATGATTCCACCAAGACCTCTTACTGGATGGTTTTGGCAGCAGGCTCAAGGCCAAAGTTGGCTGTAGCTAAGCCCTAGAAGGAATAGTATCCTTTTCAGATTTGAACCTGGGATCATGATCGTGGATCTGCCACCTGGGTTTGGATCTATGTTCTCAAAACAATCATGCTGAAGTGTTGGGGTCAACTGGAGTTACATAATTTTCTATCTGAATCCCAAGCCTCCCACAAAGACTTCTGTCTGTCCATGGGTGTAAAATGCTCCTCACTGTGGGAAGGTATTAGCAGAGTACCTCCTATACTGGCATCTTGTTCAGTGTGCATTATTCGAAACCACTAAATTTTAGGGTAATTTACATTTCAATAGATAACTAACGACACCACTTATCTGTAACCTAAAAATCAGTATTTATGGTGTTCTTCAATCATTTGCCAACATATGCAAAGCAGTGAAACTTTTGATGCCTCATGTGCACATTTCTAGCTGAGACAAAACAGGGTGATGTTCTGCTGACTTGTTCCAGCTCTGAAACAGAGATGACCAGAGGATGGAAACAAAAGGAGCAGTGCAACGGAGCACAAGAAGCTGCAGCTCTATGGTCAGATGGAGGAGGTTTGAGTATTTCCGGCATCTATTAGTAGAGTGACTTCGAGTGAGTCATTTAATATTTCTGAACCTTGTTTTATCTGTTGTAAAATAAAATTTAACAGTGTAAGTCATTTCTAGGATTTAAGATTATAATCTCTGTGACCTATTCCCCTACGAATAATGGTTCAATGGGTGCTAATTCATTGTGGTGACTTCATAGAAGATAAGTAACGTGAATAAGGAGAATGCATTATACATGTATTCATTAATTTTTATATTTTACAAAGCTAAATGGTTATGACTTTTTTTACATTTTGTGGTTAAACACATTAACATAGCATTATATCCTGAAGTTCATTCCATATTAGTATATTCCCCCCATACTACATTTTTATGTGTATACCATAATTTACACAAGCAAACCTCTGTTAGTAAATATGTTGGATGTCTGCTGTTTTGAGTATTAAAAAGTCTTACAGTGAATAACGTTTTGACTTTTTTGCCAATAAATCTTTGAGATATTGAATCATAAGGTAAAAGTTAGGTAGTGTTGTGGTTTTAGAGCTGGCATAATTCTTTGATAATCGTCCCTTAGAAGTAGAGCTCAATTCCCATTTCTTTGACTGCAGACTGCCCTTAGTGATTCTCTTTTAGTAAACAGAATACAGAAGTAGGAGAGAGCTCTTCCAATTTAGGTTACAAAAAAGACTGTGGTTTCTGTCATGTGTGCTCTTTCTTCCTTGACTCACTTGGTCTGTGCAGAAATCAGCTACTTTATCATCAAGCAGCATTTAGGAGAGGGATGACACCATGTCATGAGGACAAAGAGGCAGCCCATGGAAAGGCCCGCATGGTGAGTAAATGGCAGAACTGATATTCTGAGGCTTCCCAATAGTCACTTGCTGAGTTTAGAAGCACATCCTCCTCCAAGCGTGTCTGGAAGTAATTTCTGCCCTGATCTGTGGTTTTACTGCAACATCAAGGACTAAACCCAAACCACCCAGCTAGGCTGTTTCCATATTCTTGACTCATAAAAACTATGAAATAATAAATGTAATTTCAAGCTGCCAAATTGTGAATAATTTACAGTATTGCTAGATACCGTCAAACTCTCTATAGAAGGGCCTCACCTTAATTTAAACTTCCATAGTTACATCAATATTTATTGAATGCTATGTGCTTACAACAGTGTAACCACAAAAGGCAAGCCTGCACTCTTCCTCTGTGAAAAGCTTAGTCTTAGTCTTAGTCTTTGCTGTATTGCTATGCCAAAGTACTGAGCCTGGACACTTTATTAAAAACAGAGGTTTAGGGGACGGTGAGATGGCTCAGCGGCATAAGCGCCTGCCCGGCAAGCGCGGGGCCGGAGTTCGACTCCCGGATCCCACATACGAAAAAGGGGCCGGTGATATCGCTCAGTGGCACGGGCGCCTGCTGGCGCGTGAGGTCCTGAGGTCGACCCCCGGTACCCACCAAAAAAAAAAAAAAAAAAAAAACCAGAGGTTTATCTGGCTCATAAATGTAGTGGCTGGCTGGAAGGTCTGAACAGCATGGCAACTGTAGGGAGCGATGAGACAATTTCACGGTTGCCGCCCTGCCTCCCCCTCCTGAGGGCATCGGGTGCGCCAGCCCACATCTCCCATGATCCTCTCCAGCCTAATCTGGAAATGACAACGACCTATCCCTGCTCACTACATTCCCCATGAGATGAGAGCTTCCGCCCCCGTTTCTACAAGTGCCTTAGACACTTCCTCAATAAACGAGACTTTATTGGAACCCTTCATCTTGTCTCTGTTTCTCTCTCCTCTTGCCCTGTCCCCCCATCCCGTTTCTCCTCCAGGTGGGACCCACGAGTTGATCCGCAGGCCGGATCAGGCAACAGCATGTAGCAGTATCACAACATCGCAGAGAAGCCAAAAGGGAAATATCCACATTCAGAAGGGAACCAAGCACAAGGCCTCTCTTTAGGGACCCACTTTTGTGACAGCCATTTCTTACCCTCTGCTTTGCCTTCACCAAACTTTAGTCAGGCTGCTCCTGTACTCCCAACAGACCTCTAAACTGAGCTCACCTCCAAGTTTAAGTAGTCTAACCACTGAGCTACATCCCCATCACAGCAACAGTCTTTCTGAAGAAAGCCTCTCCTTTGCTAAGTCCAGACTTGTTTTTTATTTGATATGAGAAATAGAACTGCTAAATGTAAAACTCGCTGCTTATTTAATTATATGCCCAAAATCACAGCCTATGTGAAAAATATGATTCAAAATTGTTGCAACTTGAGACCATGCTCATAAGTGAAATAAACCAGACTCACATGTGTAAACATCCTATTGTCTCCCTTGTGTGAGAAATTGAAAGAGTAAATAAGTTCTAAAATGTACAATAGATATGGTGAAATGGGAAGAAATTGTTCAAAAGAAACTAAGATGGGTGAAAGGGGAAAGGACAGTAGGGAAAAGGGAAAAAATGCAAGTCAGTTACACTATTAGTGTTCATTAAAAAGGAAGGTTTGTGCTAATATCGATTGGAGAAATTTTTATGCCCATATCTTTTACCCTGAGCAACTACTTTAAAGATAACAACATGTAATGTATTAACTATTGTTATTCTATTATTTTGTTATGAAATTTTGTTTTACCTTTGTTCTACAAAATAAAAAAAAAAATTTAAATTGTATCCATTTACACACAAGAAATATCAGTTTAATGTGCATTTTTTTTAAAAAAGTATAAAAACTCAAAGTAAGGTGTTAAATTTAAGGTAACAATTTTAGTACTCACTTTCTGCAGCATTTTTTTAAGTTCTTTCGTTTAAATCTTGTGGGTTAAAAAAAAATCTTTAAACTCTTTCGCCGTCTTTCCTCTCGCGCTCCTGCCCCATCTTGTAGCCCTCCTCTCTGCGTCCCGGGCTCCTCGGGTCTCCCCGGCGGCACCCGCTCTCCGCCGCCCGCGCCTCAGGGTCTCCTCCTCCTCTGCTTCTCGCCGCGCCTCTCCGTTCCCGCGCTCCTCGTCCCTGACTCTCAAGTTCCTCTTCTGTTTTCTTCCGTCGCCCCCGAAACGTATTCTTGCAGGTAGAATTTCCCCCAGAATTCCTTACCGCCGTTATTAGCATAATTACAGACCGTCGTTACTCAGCCCTTTTCCGCCCCATTCCCGCCCAGCAGGGGATCCCCCGAGGGAGGACCGCGCCACTGACAAGCACGCTCCGTGGAACCGCGGACAAAATATTCCGCCATTCTAAATGAGTCCTCTTTCACAAAGCGTTCTTTCCGTAAACAACGGTACCACTCCCACTGCTTCCCCAGCCCTGCCCCCGCAAAACCTCTCTTCAAACGTTGGCCGTTTACTGATTGACACTGCAGTCTTTTCTGTCATCTCGCTCAGCCTCCGCTATGGTTCCAACGGGGCTAACCCTCCGTTTGTACGGAACCGGCCAGGATCAAGATGGCGGCTCCCTTGCGGAAAGGTACCTGGGAGCGGCCATATTGCCTCCTAAACAAAGCTCCCGGTACGGAAGAGCGCGGGCTCGCAGCTCGACGCTCTCCCACCGGAAGCGGGAGAGGGCTCACTGATATGGATGTGACAGCTGTCACCTTTAAGCTGTGATGGGCCTCTCAGGGCCTGATAATCGAGCTGGTGGTCAGAAGAGGTGCATGTGCAGTGATGAGTGAGTGGTGGGCTTGGTATTGGGAGGGGAGGGGTCAGTGAGGGTCTGTGATAGATTTATGGTCACAAGTAAGGGATGTGGAATTAGTATTAGGCTTATTTGGGAATCAGGGATGGAGGGAGCTATTTGATTAACAGCTGTGGAATGATGAGGTGTGGGGTGTCTGTGGGATCAGGCATGGCGTGTACCAGGTGAACGGTTAGGGGTAACTAGGTACAGTATTTAGGCTGCTGTGAAGTACCAGTGATTTGTGGTAGGGCAATATGGACTAAATGATGAAGGCATCCCTATGGGTTACATGACTGCCGGGCTCAAAGTTTCCAACATTTGGAGGTGTACTTACAGGGTCAGACCATCATGGTGGTCATTACCAATTTTCTAAAGAAGGCTGTAACTTAATATTAAGTTTCACATGTCACAAGCAACTTTTGAGTACTTAAAAGTTCAAGTCCCTCTTCACATCTTTCCTCAGACTACCACTGTCCCTTTAGCCTAGTGCTCCCTCAATAATGATCATTTTAAACAAGACCAAACAAATCAAAGGGAATGGGATTATTGTGAAAAGTTTATTTCAGTCCTCTTCTTTCATTGAAATAGTTTTATGTTTTACACAAGAAATGTTTATTTAGCGTCTACTGGGTGTATGGACATTCATATAACTATTTCTCTTAATTTTTCTTCCATATTTATTTTGATAAGACCTGGAATATCCCATATAAAACATTAATCATTAGTCTCCCTGTCACAGGAGCCCCCACTTCTTCTGAACCAATTCAACCTTCTCCTCATGACTCCTCCTGGAAATAAGAAATATTTAACCAGGTTTGTACCTTCCTATATCATGGTATATTCCCTTTTATGAATGATTCCAACTTATTATCATTTTTTAATGCAGCCAACTGCATTACTGAAAATCAGCAATAAAAATTTGAACAAAATCTTAAAATTAACATTTTAGTCAATGAATATTGATTTGACAGAAGAGTTTGCTAAGGTAGGGGAAAATATGAGAACTCTTGGGATTGGAATTTGAGCTACTGGTTCTTTCTGGGGAATAGGGGAATACATTTAGTCATTCCTGTTCTTACTACCAGAGAACTCTGTCTGCAGTTAAATCTTTATGTATTTATCCATGATTATTGTCTTCTGATAATGTTCTACAATAAAATTGCTGGTTCCCAGAAGACAAAATAAATCATTAGTAAATTAACTGGAAATGTATCTCCACATCAATTAAAAAACACTCTTCCATGTTCTGTAAGTAATCATCAGTAAACATGTTATAAGCACAAGTGGAGGAAAATTTGTTGATCAGTACCTTTTCAAATGGTGCTTGCTGATGTTTCTGTAAGGCTCAAACAACCTTCTCTTTCACGGTGATCATTATCCACTTGATTTCTGATGGTCATTGTTTCAAGAATGTGGAAGCCACGAATGGGTTTGGGCTGTGAATACTTGATTCTGATCACCAGTTCTGCTTTTTCAGGCATCTGCCCTTTTGGAAGAGTGCAGAAAATGAAGTCCCAGGTGAGTTGCTTTTTAAAAATTACCCTCCTTGTTTTCCATACAGTCAAATGTAAAGTACGAGTAGCTAAAATTTGGATTATGGAAAAAGTAGCAAGAATAAAAATCAAGACTTAGAAAAAGTTGCTAAGCAATATGTAGAAAATTTGGCTTAAACCAATTTTATAAATTGTTGTGTCAATTTTCATGTCCTTTCTTACAGATGTTAACAGCAATTTCCTTAAATGCAAGCAGACAAATTTCCCATGGGAAGTAAATATTTCTTGCCATGTAAGACTAAAAAGAAAGATTCCTTTTTGGATCTCTCGCTAGGTCATGGAGTACATAGTGTTCTCACCAAACACTAATGCAACAGTAGTTGTCTTGTAACTGTGATTTAAAGTTACCTTTTTTTTAGAAGGTACCAATGTCTTAGTCAAAATTTTTGGAGCAGGGATTGGCACGCTATTACCCACGGGCCAAATCCAGTTCACCAACTGTCTTCGCAATGATTTATTGAGGCACAGCTATGCCGTTTGTATACATATTGTCAGTGGCTGTTTTTGACTTATAATGGCAGAGTGACGTATTACATCAGAACCATATGGCTTTGCAATGCCAGAAATATATACTTTAAATAAAAACTTTGTTGATCCGTGCCTTCAAGGAACAAACTCATTATAAAGGGTTTCCTACAGTCTACTTTTACCCAGAGATAAAAATTTAGATATTTTAGATAGATACAATTTGAATGCTGCTCCAAAATATTTTTTTCTCCCAAAAAGTAGTTCTTGAATTCTATATATCTGGTAAAGGTTTGGAGGGCAGAGTTCTCTCACGCTCCATCCTCTGCTGTGCTTTCAGAATTCATAGGCTTACTTTCTAAATTTATTTTTTCTCTCATTGTCTATTTTTAAAATTCTGTATTAATTTTATTTTCTCTGGGTCAGCATTCATTATACACATGCTATAAAATTTGAAACTATACAAGAAGATTAAAAGTGGAGACCTTTTAACTTATACTCCTCTTCTCCTGAGATGATAATTTTAATTATTCGTTTTGAACCTTCCAAATCATTTTTCATATAACTGCAATTAAGTATGTATATGTGAAAGTAAACATAGGAAATGTCTCTTATTTTCTTCTACTTTTCTTTTGAAAAAAATTATATTATAATAAATATCTTGTTCTGCAATCTGATTTTTAACTTCCTTTCCAATATTAAAGTTTTCGTATACATTTTATCTTCCCATGTAATACATAGAACCGTCCTTTGTTATTTTAGCAGATGTATGGTATTTCCTTGTGGGCTGGTTGCCTGGGGTTGTTTCCTCATATGTAAAAGCAGAGACTAGAATCTTCCCAGGATTGTTGTGAAAATTTAGGGAGTAAAATGTGTGCCTAAAACTGTAACTAGGATGTGGCTTTTACAATATGCATTAGTTCTTTTTTTTTTTTTTTTTTTTTTTATGTGGGTACCGGGAGTTGAACTTAGGACCTCGCACGCCAGCAGGCGCTTATGCTGCTGAGCGATATCACCGGCCCTTTTTTTCCTTTATGTGGGTAGCGGGAGTCGAACTCAGGACCTCGCACTTGCCAGGCAGGCACTTACACCGCTGAGATATCTCACCGGCCCTGCATGAGCTCTTATTACATCATCATCATCATTCTCAAATCTTGATATATGCTTTCATATTAGTAGTCCTTTTGTATATTTTACAAAATTTAACAACTGAGTTCTACTGAGAAAAGATGAATTTGTTTTTCTTCTTGGGTCTCATTATCTTTAGAGCTATGTTCTCCAATATAGTGGCCACCAGGAATATGTGGTTACTGAGCACTTAAAGTTGGTTAGTCAGAATTAAAATATGCTTTAAGTGTAATGTATAAGAATTTGAAAATGTGGTTTTAAAAACTAATAATTTTTAAAGACTACATATTGAAATGATATTTTGAGTATTAGGATAAATATATATTATTGGAAATAACTTTTTGACAATCCCTTAACTTTCTAGTTCTATTAGATAGTATCTTTGTCATTTTTTCATTGCTCAGACAAAACACCCAACACCCAAAGCTAAGAAAGAAAAGTTTATTTTGGCTCACAATTTATAGAGGTTTCAGTCCATGATTGGCTGGCTCCAAGGCAGGGTGGCATGGTAGAGAGATATTGCAGAGAAGAAACAGTTCATGGTAGGCAAAAGGCAGCAAAAGCATCCAAGCAGTAAGTCCAAGCAACCAGTGACAAGCAACTAGCAGCAAGCCTCTTTGTGTCCTTTATCTTGTATCCAGGCTACCTGCCTTTAGGGTAGATAGCACTCACACCCATAATCCTAGCACTGCACCATGGATCAATCCCAGCATCACACAGTGGATCCAGCCACCTCTGAAAAAGCCCCACCTATGGCCACATGAGGCTTTGGGGGTACATCTAAACACAAGCCATGACATTCTGCCCCTGGGCCCTCAAAGATGCATGCACATCCCTTTATGCAAAAGGTATTTAGTCCATCTCTAAGAGTTGCCAAAGCCCTAACAGTTTCAGCATTGCTGTAAGGTCCAAGTCCAAAGTCTCCTCTGAGATTTAAGGCAAACTCTTTAGCTGCAAGCCCCTGTACAAATGAAAAGAAAGTTAGACACTTCTAACATTCAATGGCAAAAGATAAATATTTCCATTCCAAAAGGAAAAAATAGAGGGAGACAAAGGAATGAGACCAAAGCAAGTCCAAAACCCAACAGAGCAAACAATAAGTCCTGTACTTCCATGTCCAGCATCCAAGACAGTATGTGGCAAGATGTGAACTCCAAAGGGCTTGGGTGGCTCCACCCCTGTGACACTTCTGGTGGTTGTAGCTCCCAAGTCTTCTCTATTGGTCTGCTTCTACTCCCTCCTTGCAATCTTCCTCAGACGATCCACAATCCTGGCTTCTCCAAACTTCTGGGGTCTCCACTGCACCTTTGGCTTCACACACGGCCCTCTCAGGGGCACACTGCCTGGCCTCCCAGGCCTTCTTCTGAAATCTGGGTGGAAGCCTTCCTTACTCTACAACTCTTTCATTCTGCATGCACCTAAAACCAGCATCACATGGATAATGCCAGGGTCAGCCACAAATTTGGAGCAGTAACCAGGCTTTCTTCTCTCTTGGCTGAAGGGGTCCAGTGCCTATGAACCAAATCCTGAGGAAAAACTTCCCTAGGCTGCCACCATTCCGGAACATGGTGGTCTGAGGCTCTCTTCTCAAAGCAAAGTCTTTCACTTTTGCAATTTTGAGGCTGAAAAGGGTGGAGTCCTTCTGGTTCTCGTGATATCTTCAGGCCATTTTTTCTATTGTCTTCTTCTGAAATACTTGGCTTTTTCTTGCTAGTCTTTTTAGTGACCAATTTCTCCTCTGTCCTATCTTTGCTGGCTAAAACTTTACTGGAGCTTCCTTTCTGGCCACACCCTTAATCCTAGCATTACACTGTAATTCAATCCCAGCATCACAAACTCTAGATCCAGCCACCTCTGAAAAAGCCCCACCTCTGACTGCATGAGGCTTGTCATCTAAACACATGCCATAACAGATAGCACTACTTTAGAGAATAAGAATGGCTTTTTTGTTTGTTTAGTTTTTTGCCCAATAGGCCCAGCCACCATAGCTCATTAGCTGATTAAATGTTTACTCCTTAAAAAGAGGGCTTTATATTTTTCCTGTACCATCCAGAAGTAAAGTCATTGTTTTTCACATAGCCTTTTTTCCCTCTAACACCTACCCCTCTTTGATTTCTTTCATCTTCAAATGGCACTTCCGTTTTTATAGCCTCCCATGCTATAAAAATTGTTAGCAAATAACCACTTTCTACTGATTATGCTCTATATTTTTTTCAAAATTAACAAAATTTATGCCTACTTAATACAGTGAAGCATCTGATTATCATTAATAAAGCAAATGTTAAAATAACATTAATTTTCCATCAGAACATTTGCTCTACATTCCACATGTATTATCTTTCTCATATTATTACTCTTCAGATAAAAGGAATGTAATTGGCTAATTTACAAAAACTATTTTTAACTAAACAGGAGTATTCACTTATTTTAATTTCTGTAATCTTCATTCATTTTTAGCAAACATTTCTTAAGTACTGAAATTATGTCATATGTATTGGCTAGCAGTTCACTGTCTCAAGATTTCTTTCCTGAGAATACTGAAGAGAAAAATGAGGTAGAGAGGTATGAAAATGCAAAACAGCTCTATTACAGACAGAGGAGCAATGTACTATTATCACAGAGAGGGGGGAGCAACCAGCTTTGTAAGTTCAATTATCAAGCTTTGAATCATAAAGGAAGTTTGATGAAGATGGAAGGAGCATTGTAGAAGTAGAAGATGCAGGATGATTTTAGGAAGACTAAGAATTTGAGAAAAACTGAAGTGGAGATTGCTTCATGGAAAGGTTGACTAAGGATGTGGTACTAAAGTGATAAAATATTAAGATTATGTTTAAAGTGTTTGCAGTACAGCATGGTAGAAGGCCATGGTGGATGAAAAGCTGCTCACATCATTGTGGCCTGGAAGCAGAGAGAGAAGGAAGGAGCCAAGGAGGGAGGCGTACCCTTCCAGGTCACACCCCCAGAGATCTGCCTTAAACCAGGCCCCACCTCCTAATAGCAAGCCAGCTATAAACTCATCAGTGGACTAGTCATAGTACCGCCATGATCCAGTAACCTTCTAAACACATGAGGCTTTGGGGGGAACACCCCAGATCTAAACTATAATACTTTACAATTTATTAAATTGCCATGTACACTAGGTAGATCTACTGCTTCCATTTTCCTGATCTGTCTAGCTCTTTTTGCTTAAGGCAAGACCTTACATTGTTTTTCAAAAACACTATAATGCAAAACTAGGTGTGAATATATTTTGGGTACTGTTATGGCTTGTGTCTAGACATCCCCCAAAAGCTTTATGCAGTCATATGTGGGCTTTTTCAGAGGTGGCTGGATCTAGAGTATGTGATGCTGGGATTGATTTATGGTGCAATGCTCTCAGTGGCACTAGGATTAAGGGTGTGAATGCTACCTGCCCTAAAAGTGGGTAGCCTGGATAACATATAAGGGACAGAAAGAGCTGTGGTCATCCCTTGTTGCTTTGCTACCTTCTACTAGCCACGAACTGTTTCTTCTCTCTGAAGCCACCCTGCCTTGAAGCCAGCCAATTATGGGCTGAAACCTCTACAAACTGTAAGCTAAATAAACTTTTCCTTCCTTAAATTGTGAGTGTTGGGTATTTTGTCTCAACAATGAGAGAAAAGTGACTAAGACAGGTACTACAGTAGAAACGGTAAGAATGATCCCTTCAGACTGAACAGCAATGCACTCTTACAGGGGTTAGTATCATTCAAGGATGTGGCTGTGGATTTTACCCAGGAGGAGTGGCAGCAATTGGACCCTGCTCAGAGGACCCTGTACAAGGATGTGATGCTGGAGAACTATAGTCACCTGGTCTCAATGGGTAAGGATAGCTTCCCTGCATAGCTTAAGAGTTCTCCAGTCAAGTGCTTTTCTCTATCAGTTACTGTATTTAAGTGGTTTGTGACATATATAATTATTTTTATGATCTTCATACCTCCCCAAATGGGGAACATTACTTTGTTGAAGGCTAACTGGAAATTTTCACTGTAAATCACCAGCAACTGCACCTTCTCTTCTTCCTTCAGTACGACTAATCCAGTTTCTTCATGATTTCCATTTAATAGGGTATCCAGTTGCCAAACCAGATGTCATCTCCAAGTTGGAACAAGGAGAAGATCCATGGATCATAAAGACAGATATGCCAAGCTGGGCCTACCCAGATGCATATCACACAGGTAAAAGACAAAGAAAGTGAAATATCTGTTTGATTGATTTGTAATTGATTGGTGCCTAAAGCTTAATGCTTATCCTTATTTAAATTTCCTATTCTTTTTTCTTGTGCTGAGAATTTAGTAGGCAGTCAAGAAATACTCTTTGTAGGCATTTAGTAAGCATTCAAGAATTAATTGAGGGCCGGTGAGATGGCTCAGTGGCGTAAGCGCCTGCCTTGCAAGCGCGAGGGCCCGAGTTCGACTCCCGGATCCCACATACAAAAAAGGGGCCGGCAATATCGCTCAGCAGCACGGGTACCTGTTGGCGCGCGAGGTCCTGAGGTTGACCCCCCGGTACCCACAAAAAAAAAAAAAAAAAAAGAATTGATTGAAAGTAATTTTGACCCTTTCAATGGAGAACTATTTCTGATTCATTTGATTGATAGATAGATAGGTAGATAGATAGACTATATGTTTTTCTATGATATGAAAGGGCTTTAAAGGCGATAGAAGACAAAATCCTCCCAAGAATATTAGTTATACTTTAGAGGGTAAAATTTCCTGACTGTACACAAAATTTTCCTTGACTGTACACAATTAAATGTCAAATAACTTTTAAAAGTTGAAAGAAATTCAGAATTTAAAGAGATAGAGCGAAATTTGAGAAGGTAGTTTTCAGAGCATGCAGCTATAGCTGCTCCGAATGACACAAGTTCTAGTGATGCTTCTGGAGATAAGGGAAGGCTAACATGGTTTGGAAAAGAAAGTATATGAACAAAACTTTGGAGTTAGGAAGACATGGCTTTTCTGTGTTTTTATAGTTTTACTTGATACACATAGAAAGTATTAGGAATACTGACATTTAAGTGTGCATTCTTGGTGTGACTCTGATATTGAATCTTTAGAAGGATCTTGAGTTTCTGTTGTTACACTTGTTAGGAAAATAGAGGGTGTTAAAGTATTTTGAGTACAGAAGATATTTTGCTTCTTTGGAGTGGTGGCAGGATAATAGTTAAGTATGTACAGCAAATGGTTTATAAGACAAAAGAATTCAGACAGTGCAAAGGGTTTTTTATTCAGAAAGCAGTAGAAATGGGAAGGTCCTAGAAGCATAATTTGAGATGAGAGTGTTAAGAACCTAGACATTTTTCCATCTCCTTCAAGTCTAAATTTTATATGAATAACTTCTCTTTAACATCCTCACATATTCTATTCTACCAGTCATATTTTAGGAGGTACTGTCTTCCAAGATACATTTTTTGAGTTCATATACCATGTTGGGTCATCCATTTGTTCCTCTTTTTGTACTTTTAATTGTCCTCTATGCCTTTTTATTTTATCTTCCCTTCTTTTAGAGAGGAAGAATAACCTTCATAACTCCCAATCATATATTTTGGGAACTGTTTCATTCCATAAAAAGATACTGAAAGGAGTCACACAGGACAGTTTATTTTACCCCATTATAAAAATCTATCATGGCGATGGACAGCTACAGACATGTCAGGAAAATCAAGATAAACTTTTCCAGCAAGTTACATTTCTCAGTAGCAAAACAGTGTTTGAAGCATCAAGTCATAAATATAATGCATTGGAAAAACTATTTCAAGAGTACATAAAGCCAGATATGCTAAAAGAAAGACTTCATAAATATGATTCATTTAAAAAGAATATAAAACCAAATACTGACCTACCTAGTTATAATAAAAGAAATTCAAGGAAAAACTTACCTGAGAATTTTGGTGGTGCAAAATCATCTAGCCACAATGTATCTAATTCTAATCTTGAGAAATTACACAATGGAGTAATAACCTATAATGATAATCTATGTGAAAACATTTTCATCAATAGACAATCCCATATTCAATATCAGAATGTTGAAACTAAGGAGAAAACCTGTGTCTGTATTACATGTGGAAAAGCTTTTGCTAAGAAATCACAGCTCATTGTGCATCAAAGAATTCATACTGGAAAGAAACCATATGATTGTGGTGCATGTGGAAAAGCCTTCAGTGAGAAATTTCATCTCATTGTACATCAGAGAACTCATACTGGGGAAAAACCTTATGACTGTTCTGAATGTGGAAAAGCATTCTCTCAGAAATCATCTCTCATTATACATCAGAGAGTTCACACTGGAGAAAAACCATATGAATGTAGTGAATGTGGGAAAGCCTTCTCTCAGAAATCACCCCTCATTATACATCAAAGAATTCACACTGGAGAGAAGCCTTATGAATGTAGAGAGTGTGGGAAGGCATTCTCCCAGAAATCACAACTCATTATACATCATAGAGCTCATACTGGAGAGAAGCCATACCAGTGTACCGAGTGTGGAAAGGCCTTTTGTGAAAAGTCCCACCTGATTATACATAAAAGAATTCACACTGGTGAAAAACCCTATAAATGTGCTCAGTGTGAGGAAGCCTTCAGCAGAAAGACAGAACTCATTACGCATCAGTTAATTCATACTGGAGAGAAACCCTACGAATGTGCTCATTGTGGGAAAACATTCTCCCGTAAGTCACAGCTCATCATACATCAGAGAACGCACACTGGAGAGAAGCCCTATAAATGTAGTGAATGTGGCAAAGCCTTTTGTCAGAAATCACATCTCATTGGGCATCAGAGAATTCACACCGGAGAAAAACCATATGTATGTACTGAATGTGGAAAAGCCTTCTCTCAGAAGTCTCACCTCCCAGGACATCAGCGGATTCATACAGGAGAGAAACCTTATATATGTGCTGAATGTGGAAAAGCCTTTTCCCAGAAATCAGACTTGGTTTTACATCAGAGAATTCACACTGGGGAAAGGCCCTATAAATGTGCTGTATGTGGGAAAGCCTTCATTCAAAAGTCACAACTCACTGTGCACCAGAGAATTCATACAGTGATAAAATCATAATGAACTGACCACAGGAATGCCTTTAGTATTAGGTCAGGCCTTAATAATTACTAGAAAACCATTAACTTGATAAATATGGGGATGACAACTTTAAAGATAAATTCATACAAGGGAATTAATGTTTCTAATGTGATGATGCCTGATGTTTTCAGCTAAAGTGATAGAAAATGATGATGTAAGTGGGCTTTTTGTTTTTTTTTTTGGAGACAAGATCTCACTATGCAGTTCAGACAGGGCTTGAACTCACTATGTAATCCAGGCCAGCCTCAAACTCACAGTGATCCTCCTCCCTCAGCCTCCCAAGTGCTGGGATTATAGGCATGCACCACCATGCCCAGCTATAAGTGGACTTTTTTGATACAACATGTAAAGGTCTTAAAGTTTTGAACTCATTGATCTGTGGAATAAAACATGTATACAGAATATTGTCAATTTATATCCTTCTTACCATATCATATAATGTTAATGAAACATTGAAATTGTTAATATCTGCTTGGCATAAGTATAACCATACAGTTCATTATAAAGGACATGGAAGAAACCTTAAGTAAAAATTCAACACAAGACATTGATTGTTATGACTGTACTGTAAGAAAGGACTTGAGCATGACATCTAAAACTAGATATAAAATTCTTATACAAAGATGGAAAGGCCACTTGAGCATATTCAACAAAGGTACAGATATATAATATTTTCTGTCTCAAGTACTTAAGTTGACTTGCATCTCTGAAAGGACCCTAGCCCTTGAAATTAATGTATTTTGACTAGATTCTCCCTTTACTCTACCCAACCAGGAATTTAATGTAGAGACTTCGGTACTGAGGCCAGATTATCTTGGGTTGTAATCCTCACTCAACTCTCACATGTCATGTGACTTCAGGCAAGAGTACATCATTTATCTGAAAACTTTTTATCAGTAAATAAAAGTACAATGTAGAACATACATTCACTTAATATTAGTTTTTATCTTTCTATTCTCGTGCAACAGGGTGCTAAGGCTAATGTGTAAAATCTATATCTGAGATTGCTTTGCACTCTGAGTACTGCTTTTGATTGCCTACCCCTATGACTTATCTATTTCACTATCTGATCTTGATGGCCTTATACTTGCTATGGTAAAACAATATTTTTAATGCTTTTTTTTACATATATATAAAATGGTGATTGAACATAATGATCCTGCCTAATATCTCTTCAGCTCTTTCTAACCTCTAACCTGTAACTCCAACTGTTTTCCCTGGAAACTGAGCACATTTACAGAGAAAAATTCTTGAGGTGAGATGATACACCTTACACATGCATATATTGGAGAACTTAATATCTCTGAAATTCCTCCCACCCAACTCTTGTATTCCCATTTATTCCTTTATGAGCAGCTTTCGTTGAGCAACTCTGCTGATGGTACCCTGCAGGAGAAGCATATTTGGCAAGGATGAAGGCATCTTTGTGGTAGAAACAGCACCTGTACATAATTCCTGCTTGAGTCCTTCATGTTTCCAGCACATCTGAGCCCTTTCTGATTGACTAAATGGTCTGTTGTGAAAATGTAGGGTTCGTCCAGGCAAGAAACCTTGTAGAGAAGAAGCACAACTGACATGGATGTGAGAACTCAGTATTAAGGATGTCAGTTTTCCCCCTAAGTATTGATTGTTAAGGGAAAGAGAAAAAAATTGAAACCCAAAGGAACAAGCCCATTTATAAATACTAATTTTATTATTAAATAACAACAGGGGCCGGTGAGATGGCTCAGTGGCTTAAGCGCCTGCCCAGCAAGCGCAAGGGCCTGAGTTCGACTCCCAGAACCCACATATGAAAAAGGGGCCGGTGATATCGCTCAGCGGCATGGGCACCTGCTGGCATGCGAGGTCCTGAGGTCGACCCCCTGGTACCCACAAAAAAAAAAAATAACAACAGTAACAATAACATTAATATACAGGTATCCAGTACTTGTATATGAAACTAGTGGGATATTAGGTCTATTTATGTGGAATTAAAAATACAATTATTATAAATCATCCTGCTGTTGGTTATCAAGTGACAGATGCTAAATTTTCATCAGTAGGTACACTGAGTTTACTCTGATCTCTGTTCATCATTCATTATGAATATATTCTGTTACTGACTCTTACAATGTATCAAACACATCATTAGTTATATTCCTCAGCATTCCTCAATGAAGTTAGATCAGTTTAGTTCTGTACAATATTCAATGTATCTCATACAAAATCCCACTAAACTTTAAAAATATCTTACAATTAGCTCTAGAATTATATATAGAAAAGTTCCAAGGAAAGAATAATGAAGAAACTTTTGAAGAACAAATTTAGAAAATTTACCAGATTAAGATTTCCTGAGGGCTAGTCCCTAAAATAATAAAGACAATATGGTAGTCTAGTAGACCAAGGGTAAAAGTGAATCCAAAAACACAATTATCTGTAGATACTTGAATTATGGCAAAGATTCCAGTCTACAGTAGTGAGAGGAAAGCAAGTCCATTATCTGCGTAAAATAATAAGATCTGAACGTCACACACCATTCATAAAATTGATTCCAGATGAAAGTCTTCAGGGTTTTTTTCTTCATAGTATCACGTCTCTGCCACCAAACAACCTGGCTAAAGAGGCACCAGGGAGTAAATGTCTCTTGTGTGTTGTAAAACACAGAAGTATGATAAAACAAGTGCTTTCTTATTCCACACACTCTTTGAAGATACCTCCTTTCTTTTTAGCTGGGAATCAACTCAACATTCATATCTCCATAGCAGTCCAACTGACCAAATGTGAACATTTTTGCCCAGCTCACTAGTCACATGGTTAAAGGTTATCATCATCTTACCATCTTTATATTTCTAGGCTACTCATGAACACTAAAATGAGCTGCGTTAGATTTAAAGACAGTTCTAAAGCAGAGAGAAATGTTAGGATGAAATCTACCTCGAATCAAAAGTTGGATGGCAAATGAACTATCTCAACCTCTCTCTCCTCCTCTCTCTTACCCTCTCCCTCTCCCTCTTTCTCTCTCCCTTTTCTTCCCTCCATCCTCTGCCTCTCCATCCCACCCTGATCAACATGAGGATTTGAGCTATTAAGTTAAAATTCCCATAGAGGCAGATATGGGTAGCTATATTGTGCCATGATCTATTGCGAGCAGAGAGCATCTTCTCGGCATATCCTCTATGCTTAGTACTAACAAGCACATCTGGAACAAATGGATGTAGGAAATGGGCCAGTGCTCAGGCCATCCTGTTAGATAACTATTTTGAATGTCAACCACAGATGCCTGAAGTCAGCAATATGCAGAAAGGAAAGCTCAAAAGAGTCAATGACTGACAGGAGCTAAGATGGAAGAGAACCAGCCTCCAAAATACGGGAAGTAACCCTCATTCCTGATCATTCCACCACTGTTTCCCTTCTGCCAGAGACTTACATGTGTAGCAGACATGCCCTTGTACTTCTGACTACCATCCACCCTCTCCTTGAGCTGCATAACAGTGTGCCCTACCTCCTTGAAGAAACATTATCTAGAATAGAAAATTAATGAAACTAAAAATGACTAAATGCTTCAGAATTTCTCAAGTCCCTACACTTAACATTTACCCTACTTCTTAATCAATACAGTGAATAATTGTAAGATGATGACTCTCAGATACAGATACAGGGAATGTGCTGCACGCTGGTGGGGAAGCCTCAGTCCCTCCTTGTGTGGAAGACTGAGATTCACACCTGATTGCTTCACCACAATCATAGCATATGGAACAAAGAGGCCTCAGGAATTGCATCCCTCAGCAGGGATAAGGTGAGAGATGCACTGACAAGTAGGACATGATAATACAATTTTTCTAGCTTTTGAGCAAGACAACTGAAATTATTTAGTTAAGGCCTTGCTATTTTGATGATGATATGAGTGGGAGTGTCATGCCTGATCAAAAGGAGTAACATAAGCAACCAGTGAATCAGCCTGTTGGTTATGATAGGCTAAAGGTTCTGGTAAATTAGAATTGGTCCTAATATGTCCAGTGTAAAAGGGAGCAGAGCAACTTTGAACTTTCATCCATTGTAAAGTGAGGAACAGATTAAATAAAGGAGGGCTAACGTTGCTTTTAAGGTAGTACTTTCTAGTTGTTGGGTAAGAAACACTGAATAAGCTGAATCACTAATGATGTTTATTGGGGTCAGTTTAGTAAGGTCCATGATATATAAAACAGCAGTTATTTCTGATCATTGGGCTGAAAGCCCTGGAGTCAAGATAACATGTTCAAAGTTCTCACTCAAGATGGCTGCTTTTCCTTTAGAGGAGCCATCTGTGAAATAAATTTGTGCATTAGGAATAGGATCTAATCATGTAACCTGGGGAATTATCCATAGATATTTTAGAAGAAATTGAAAGATGGAGTCATTAGAAAAATGATTATCTATTTGTCCTATAAAATTGGTGAAAGTAGCCTGCTGCAAAACAAAATAGAGTATTGGGACAATTCTAAAGGCAATATAATCAAAGAAGGGTCCAACGAACCAGTTGCAATGAGTCCTACCAGCCACAACTCTTGCAATTCGTTTTAAGTATACCTATAAGGCTTTTACTCTCTGATTGGGGAAGTATAGACATTCAATAGGAAATAACTGAGAATTATAAAATTGTCCTAGGGGTCCAATAGGAGAATGAGGAATATCCAAAATGTATAGAATAAGAGGCTGATGATCATTAACGTGATATATTTGTTGCTCCTGTAACATTTTTTCTACCAATTGTAATTCCTCTGTGCCTTGGGAGTTAACTGGGGAATTGATCTGAGGGGATGCCTGTAGGGTATTGTAAAGGTGTTGTAATTGGTATGTAGCCGAATCCAATTAATGTCTCCCAATAATTTCTGAAAATCATTCAAGGTTAGCAAACAATCTTGTCTTATTTTTATCTTTTGGGGTCTCACCACCTGTTCTGTAAGTAGGGTCCCCAAATACACATAAGGGCTAAAGGTCTTACTTTATCAGGAGCAAAGGCCATGTTCCTTAAGACCCTTTTTAACTCTTACAAATAAAGTCAGTAGCTGTGTTTTTTAAGCCATTGAGAGCAAAATGTCATCCATATAATGAATCATGTAAATCTGAGGCTAAGCCTGTTGAGCTGGGTGTAAGGCTCTTCTTACAAAATGCTGCCATACCGTGGGGCTGTGCATCATTCCCTGAGGCAAAACTGTACACTGATATCTACTCATGGGTTCCTTAAAATTAATGCTAGGTACACAGGGGCCGGTGAGATGGCTCAGCGGCATAAGCGCCTGCCTGGCAAGCGCGAGGTCCTGAGTTCAACTCCTGGTACCCACATAAAAAGGAAAAAAGGGCCGGTGATATCGCTCAGCGGCACAAGCACCTGCTGGCAAGCACGAGGTCCTGAGTTTGATCCCCAGTACCCACATTAAAAAAAAATGCTATGTTCACGGAAAGCAAAACGTTGGTGATCAGAGTGACGTATTTGTGAAGATTTTAAATCAATAATAATCAGTGGCCATTCTCAGGGGATGGCCACAGGAGATGGGAGGCCAGTTGTAAGCCCCCCATTGGCTGAAAACAGGCATTTACAGCTCTTAAGTCCTGTAATGATCTCCCCTTTCTGGATTTCTTTGGAATTAGGAACACAGAAGTGTTCCAAGGACTGATAGATGGTTCTAAATGTCACAGTTGAATCTGTTCTTGTACTAATTGATGTAAATGTGCTAGCTTCTCTTTAATTAGGGGCCACCCAGGTGGGTGGATTTCCATTGAAGTGGCAGAGCCATCTTGTGGGGAGAAGCATCAATGGCCCCATCAGAAAGGGGATTCTTGCATGATCCAATTTAGGGGTAGCTCGGGATCACCCTACAGGTTTTTTCCCAATCCTGAGCCTGATTGATATCCCATTTTTCTCATAATTTGTTCTGCTATAGCATTAGGTTCATTGATTAGCATAATTTCCCATTCCTTTAAAAGATCTCTGGGGCCGGTGAGATGGCTCAGCGGCGTAAGCACCTGCCTGGCAAGCGCGAGGGCCCAAGTTTGACTCCCGGAACCCACATACGAAAAAAGGGCCGGTGATATTGCTCAGTGGCACGGGTGCCTGCTGGTGCACGAGGTCCTGAGGTCGACCCCCAGTACCCACAAAAAAAAAAAAGATCTCTCCCCCATAAATTGATAGGTACAGGGGCCTCATAAGGTTGAAAAACCCCAGCGTGATTTTCTGGGCTGGAGTATGGTATGGGAGTAGCACTTTGTAACACTTGTTGAGGTGAAACTACTCCCACTAATGAAATGGCTGCAGGGGAGACCATTGCTCTTTGATAGACACATTGTCTGCACTGTCCAATGAACACTGGAAATAGTTTCTTTTTATCTTTATCCTACATATGGGCCTTCCTTCATTCAACTCCTGGGTAAAATAAACTTCCTTACTTGGGGTGCTACTGAAGCCCTCTTCCTTTCTTTGTTGTTTTCTATATTTGACTGAAGTAAGCCCTACTTTAGGGAGAAGGATTAATTGGGAAATGTAATTACCTGGTTCAAAAACCCAAATGTCCATAGAATGAGCCACAACTTGAATATCTCCTTCATAATCTGAATCAATTATCCCAGGCACTATAGTTATACCTAGTAGATTCAAGCTGCTTTTGCCCAGAATTAATCCAACATTGCATTCAGGCAGTGGTCCCCAGATGCCAGTAGATATTTTTGTAGGTATATCCCCTCCATCAAGCATCACTCTTTGAACAGTAGGAAGGTCTAATCCTGCACTTTCAGGTATCCAGAGAGTAAGGGAAGTAACATCCCACCAGGAACCCAAGCCCAACTGCTGTTCAGTGTCTGTGCTGGGAAGGCCTCTGTTGTTTGAAGGGCCCAGGACTGGGCCCAATTCCCATCTCCCATAAAGGGGGTGCCATTCTTATGGCATTTGGAATGACAATTTTTTGCCCAATGTTTCCCTTTTCACATCGGGGGCAAAGTCCAAGAGCTAGACCATTACTTACCTCATCTCTTTCTGTGGGCAGTGAGACTTGGTGAGAGAAGTACATTGTTTGCCGATATGTCCCATTTTTCCACAATTAAAACATTGGACATTGGCATTTTTTGTTCCTTTTGTGAGGGTCAGTATGGCCTGGGCCAGCATTGAGCCCTTATAGGACTCCACTCCTATATCTTGGCAAGCTCTAATGTAATTCCCAAGGTCTAACTGCAGCAAGAGCTTGTTTGCAATCTTTATTTGCATTTTCACAGGCCAATTGAAGGACTATAATTTCAGCTGCATGTGCATGGGGAATCTTTCTACAAACGGCCTCCTGTAACCTGGCAAGAAACTGAGCATGAGGCTCTCGACAGCCCTGCAAGATATGTAAAAAGGACTGAACCAGAGTGCCCTCTTCAGGGACTGTAGTCTATGCCCATTTTATACAGTAAGGTATATGTCCATTAGGATATTGCAATTGCTGCATAACATCTGCATGAGGTCCTGCTCCCAGCAGCATTTCCTCTATATTTGGCCTTCCAGCTGCTGTTTCTACTGGCCTGCTCTGCAGTGAGCTCCTGAAGTTGCACATTAAAGTGGAGATACTGGCCTGATGATAAGCATGAATGGGCAAGATTGTTGATATCCTGCGAGGCCATGTGCAAAGTCCCCAGTATGGACTCTAAAGTCCCTGTGTAAAAGGTCCCTACACTCCATTATTCATTACACTTTGCTTAAGTTCTTTTAAGATCTTGTACTCAAGTCCCTGATGCTCATGTATCATTTGCTGAGGATTATGAGGGTCTTCTCTGAGCACAGTGGGAAAACAACAGGGCCCCATAGGGTCCCTGGCCATTGTAGCCTATTGAACCAGCCACTGATACCCAGACAAACAAGGTTGGACCCTGCTGGCCTCTTGGGACTCCAGAGGCACAGGCCATAAAAGGGTTTCCCTTTCCTCCTTCTGAATTCTCTCCCTTTCCTCTTCAGAGGGAGCAGTACCAGCAGCAGTGACCACTGAAGTGCATAGAGGTCCTAACACCGATTTTACTAGACTCCATGACAAAGAGGTATCTGGACAGATCAGTTCTCCCCTGTCATGGGCTCTGCTTAGGTTTTCACCCATGCTATCCCAATTTTCTGTGTCCAAGATTCCTGCCTGTGGGAACCACAGATTACATTTAGTAACATCTTGCAGCATTTTTGAGAGAGACTGGGTGCTAACCTGGGCTCCAAATTGCTTCAATGCCATATTCAACAACTGCACATATCTTTACTCCTCTACTGACAAATTCTGACCCATTACCCCTGTTAGAAAAGCTTTTCCATGAGTCTACTACTTACTTTCACTTCTGTTCAGCTGACTCCAAAATCATCCTGTGGAATTCTCCCACTCTGGTGGGTCTTCCCCTCGAAGTCTCAAGTCCCTGTTTGTGTGCCAGTTGTTGGGGACTGATCAGACCTCCAGATACCTAAGGGGGGATGACAGGGAAGAAAGACAAAAGACAAGTTTCAAGGTACAAGGGGACCAAGAGGCGCTCACCTCTAGTGGACTGGCTCAATAGTCTCCATGGTGTTGCCCATTTTTATTAGCAAGGGAGAAGTATGGGGTGAGGGAGTCGTGCATCATTCATATAGCAGTAATGCTTGATATTTTGAAAAATAGAGAACAAGTTTAACTTTACAAGAGGAACAAAGCAGAAAAGGGACAGGCCCTTCTCTATGCACAGATGCCTGCACAGGTTAATATGGAACTAACATTCTTTACATTGTCCTCAGCAGATGTTATCTTACCAAGGAGCACTGGGTTTACAAGCTTTCCGCACACATCCAGAGAGCAGGCAGCTTTCCAAATACTTTTCCATTCCCAAAGCAAGTCAACAGTGACCTCAAGACTGCAGGGGCCTAAGTCGTGTACTTGGGCCCCCATAATCTATCACTTAGCTGGTCTCCAACAATAACACACATGGCCTTGAGTCCAATTGCCAATGGAGTCCTTGTTCCTAACTGAAACCTCATGAGCCTGGCCTTTACCATCTGTTATGCCTTGTGTCTAGATGTCCCCCACCAAAGCCTCATGTAATCATAGGTGGGGATTTTTCAGAGGTGGCTGGATCTACAGTGTGTGATACTGGGATTGATTCATGGTGCAATGCTGGGATCAAGAGCACTAGGATTAAGGGTGTGAATGCTACCCACTCTGAGTAGTCTGGATAAGATATAAGGGATAGAAAGAGCTTTGTCATCCCTTGTTGCTTTGCTACCTTCTGCCTGCCATGAACTGTTACTCCTCCGTGATGCCTATCTGCCATTCTACCCTGCCTTGGAGCCAGCCAAGTATGGACTGAAACCTCTACAAACTGTGAGCTAAATAAACCTTTCCTCCCTTAATGTGTGGGCATTGGGTATTTTGTATCAGCAACAAGAAAAGTAACTAAGATACTATCTGCCTTTTTATTAGCATTCTGATCTTCTAACCTCTGACAAGAATCTCATATCAAGAATCTCACAACATCCTACATCTTTTCTAGCTGGTACCTGCAAACTTTTCCAAACTTCTATAGCAAGCCAGTTCCAAAGGCTTCTGAACCACGTGGTCAGGTAGAGTCACAAAAACAATTCCACTTCTGGTACCAAAATCTATCTTAATCACTTTCCTCATAGCTGCAGCATGATACCTGACACCTACAACTTAGAAGAGGTGAGGTTTATTTTGGTTCATGCTTTTTAAAGTGTTGATCTTTGCATGTTCAGCATCATGGTAGAGGTGCCTGGGTGGAGGAAAGCCACTCACCACATAGAGAACAGAAAGCAGAGTGAGAAGGGAGGAACTGAGGAGAGAGAGAAACTCTTTCAGGACATACCCTCAGAGACTCATCTCCTCTGACCAGACTCAGCCTTCCAAGAGCAAGCCCACTGCTGTAAGCACTGCACTTCTAATCCAATCACCCAAAAACACCAGGCTTTGGGGGCCATTTTAGACCTAAGCCATATATATGGGATTGAACCCAGGGCCATTGCACTAAGCTACACTCTAGTCCCCACACTTTTTTAAAATTTGAGACAGGGTCTCTGTGGGGAGTGGCTGAAGCTGGAGATGGGTCATGTGTGCAGGGATAAAGCAAGGCCGGTCTCAAGAACAAGAGCACCCAAGGTGAGCCACTTGAACAAGCTGCTCCACTCCAGAAAACACCAAGCCCCAAGGCAATCCAAGCAATGGGTTGCTAGGCAAAGGGGTGTCACGCGACATCTACCTGCCAAATGTATAAATAAACACATTGTGGTGGTTGAGCAGTTCCTTTCTTCCCATCAGGAGAGAGGGCTCCACCTGATCTCAGCTTTCTCTTATCTTTATTTTTCCATCCTCTCATAGTCCTTCCCCCTAGGGAACTTTGAGAGCCACGCAGGCCACAGCAGGTCTCACTATGTCACTAAATTGCCTAGGTTGGACTTATATTTGCAATCCTCCTGCCTTAGCCTTCCAGCGTCCTGGGATTACACTATATACCACCATGCCCATCTTAAAAAACAATTTTTATCCACAGTTGATTGAGTCCATGGATAAAGAGCCCACAGTTATGGAAGTGTGACTATATAGGATTTTATAATTACTTCCCATATCCACCATGGACAGCCAATTCCCTGCACTACCCAGTGCCCCGGAGTGTACTATGAAATAGGATGTATATGAGTAGGCTCCATAATCAGCAGGCAGTTTACAAAAGAAAGTTAACATATCTATTAATTAGAAAGTATACAAAAAGTATACAGTGTTTCATTAATAAAATGAAAATATTAAGTACCTCTTTGGCACTAGAGGTAAAGACTAATGGAAATGTATTATGGTGAAGACGAAGATCTACATGTGGACTAATATGCCAAACATTTAGTACTAGATGAAGCAATACTTTCTGGGATTAATTAGTTTAAAAAGTAGCCCAGCCAAGTTCCCAAACCCAGCTCTCACCTATTCCCACTGCACTCCCCTGTGCACACATCAGGTGTAATGTGGGGAGAGGGGGTTTTCAGTTTCTCACCTTAAGACCAGCTATCTGCACAGGGACATAATGAAAGCCATTCTCACCACTCCTGCTAGGCTGCCGAGAGACTCCATTCCACCTCGTTCCCTCCAGATTCTAGAGGTTACCATTTCATTTTTGTGGATTAACTAAAAGAAATCATACAGAGGCACTATTTGATTAGTAGAAACTAGCTATTACTGTAAACCAAAGTAATTATTGTTACAGATGAGATTTTTTTCTATAACAGCCTTAGATGAAGTTTGGCATAGGGAAAATCAAACATCAGTTGCTGCTGTTGCCATATGATGTCACTAAATCTTTCCAAGGCAAGTGACACATGAAGAAATTGAAGACTCATGTACAGTCCAAAGAACAGAGGCTCTGTGATCTGTATCCTCTGCTGGATTCTTTCCTATGTCATGGGTGGGCGGCTGAGGCTAGTTCTCTGTTTATTGGGTCCTTTATTAAGAGATAAATACTGAGTAGATCCATTGTCCTGGGCACTCAGGAGGCAAAATTCTCTCTCTGTGTGTGTGTCTCTCTCTCTGTCTCTCTCTCTCTGTGTCTCTCTCTCTTTCTCTCTCTCTCTCTCTCTCTCTCTCTTTCTCTCTCTCTCTCACTGTGTGTGTGTGTGTGTGTGTGTTATAAGAAACTATGTAGGCATTGTGGACACCAAGCATGAGTGAGCGAATGTGTCAGGCTAAGCAAATGTTCACGTATGTGCACAGTGTGAGTGTGTATATGTGCACCAAACATGATTTTGTGTGAACATGCACTACTAAGAGTCAGCGTGTGTGGGGATGAATGTATATGGGGAGTCAGTGAACCTGTTGCAGCCTGAGTGATCATGTGTGAATGTAGGCAACAAGGATACATGTGTCAGCTTGAGTACGATAGGATTTGTGAACACATTTCATTGTAAATGGGTATGTATAGATGTCTACATGGAGTTCAAATGAGTATCCATACCAAGGGGAGTGAGTGTGTGTGTGGACGAGTAAACATGGTTGGGGATGGATGAGGGCGTACCCCAATGTCGTATTTCAGTATATATGGGTGTGCCCAAAGTGTAGTTAGTATGTAACTATGTATTCACACTGAGTGTATAAAACTAGCATGCCAGTACACTTAAGTAGCAGAGAATCATCTTCTTTAAGTCTTTCCCAAATACCTGTCTCCATGGACATTATGGTTTAGATATACACTTCCCGAAAATTCTCATGTGTGTAGAAAGTAATTGGATCATGGAGGCACTATACTCATCATTGGATTCATCCATTGATAAGTTCAGTAGCTGAACGTGCTGTTAGGAGGTGGAGCCTGGTTGAAGGTAGGATCACTGGGGGCATGGCCTTGCAGGATATATTTTTCTCCATGGCTTCTTTTTATTTCTGTTTCCTGGCTTCCATGAGTTGAGCACCTTTTCCTCTGTCATGCCCCTCTGCCATCCTGCTTTTCCCTTAGAGCCAACCAACCATAGACTGAAACAATGAGCCAAAATAAGCCTCTCTCCTTTAAGTTGAACGTGCTGAGTATTTTGTCCAAGTAATATAAAAGTAACTAAGACAGATATTGGTACAGGAGTGGGGCTGTTGCTGTGATTATACCTGACAAAGTGGTTTAGAAAGCTTTGGTAGGGGTTCATGGGAGAAATTTGTAAAGATTAGGAGATGCTAGCTAGAAAAGACATAGAATGTTGTAAGTAGAATGGGATGGGTGATTCTTGTCAGAACTCAGAAGATCAGAATTTTGATAGGAATGAAGACAGTAAAGGCCAGGCTCATGCCTATTCAGTTGGGAACAAACAATCCATTGGCAGTTGAACTAGGGGCCATTTGTACACACTTAGGTAGAAAATTAGTCTACATTTTCCCAATGTCCTGAGACTTTGCAGGAGACTGAGATTAAGAGTGACAATTAATTAATTGTCACTAATTAATTAATCTGGAAGAAATTTCAAGCCAGCACAATATTCAAGCTGTGGTATGGCTTTCAGCCAGATTTGCAATGAAAATCAGGAGCAAATGCACAGCTAAATGATTTTTAAAGTTTTTAGTTTTATCAGAAAGAAAATGCCAGAACATTTAGGGGCAGGGAGAACATGGTTGCTAAAAAACTAGCATTAAAAACAGGCCCGAGGGCCGGTGAGATGGCTCAGCGGCATAAGCACCTGCCTGGCAAGAGCGAGGGCCCGAGTTCGACTCCCGGATCCCACATACAAAAAAGGGGCCGGTGATATCGCTCAGCGGCATGGGTGCCTGTTGGCACGCGAGGTCCTGAGGTTGACCCCCCCGGTACCCACAAAAAAAAAAAAAAAGGCCCAAGTTCAACTCCCGGTACCCACATACAAAAGAAGGGCCGGTGATATCGCTCAGCGGCACAGGCACCTGCTGGCGCACGAGGTCCTGAGGTCGACCCCAGTACACACACACACACACACACAAAAAAAAAAAAGGAAACCACATAATTTGCATCAGCACAATAGAAAAGATGCCTTAAAGATGTCTCAGAAACTAGCAAGACCTGATGCTTCTCAGGGTCAAGGGTACAAAACAGCCCAGGGCCCTGTGCTCAAGTAGGTCCACCTAGGGAAATAGTTCCTTGGGATTCATTTAATAGTGCTGTGCCATCGAAGTATTCAGTATGTGCCATTTCACAGTGCCTCTGCAGCCATGACAAAATGGGGCCCGGTTACTGCTCAAGCTGGCAGCAGCTTTTGGCATTGTGCACATGGTGCTGCTATTACATGCATGCAGAATGAAACAGTTGTAGGGCAAGGGAGGCTTCTACCTAGATATCAGAGGAAGGACCAAAAGGTGAAGCAGTGTGCCCCGAAAGGTCAGTGTGTAAGGCTGTGAGGGTTAAGCCAAAAGGGCAGTGGAGAGTACAGGAAATTAGCAGTGCCAGAAACATTAAATAACTGCTGAGAAATGCTGCAAGCAGTGATCAGAGACGCCCTCAAAGAGACTCAGACATGCATTTGACCATGGAAGCAGGAGTATTCCCCTACAGGCTTGAACAGTCAAGTGGAGAACCAGGCGACTTGAGTCTGAAGGTGGTATCTGTATAAAGAGGGCCAGCTTACAAAAGCATTGGCAATGGTAGAAGTTTGAAACCTACCACCAAAAGTCCTAACAGGGAGAAAATAAAGCTGTCCTCACTTCCCTCCCTGACAAATTCCTGCCAGTAAGGCCCATTAAATAAAACCAAAAGAATCAAGAGGGAGAGACCCCAATAAGAGGGACATTTGCCAGATTCATGGGGACTGAAAGCTCATCATCACAAGAATATATTGGAAATAATTGCAAAACAAGTACAGGATATTCCAATGCCTATAGTAAAGGAAATGCAAATCACTGATTTGAAGAGCAAACCTGGATATTTATGAAATAAGTTAATTACAGTGCACATTCTTCAGTTTATTTTGAGCATTGCCACTTCATTACACTTGAATATATATATATATATATCTGAATTAGAAATGTGTATATCATTTTTATTCCAGCTTTACATCAGAGCTAAATAGCTTATCGTCATGCATATACCTTTGCTCAAGAACCTGCTTCTTCTTCGTCTGTCCCTGTCTTAGATTATTCGCTGATGAAGTGATGGAGACCACATTGAGGTGCTGCTGAGCAGGCTTTAGAATCAATCAGTTGGCTTCCTATATTAACTTATGATTCTGTCCCAGGCCTAAGTGACTCTCCTGATGAGCCAGCAGCTGGCATGCAGAAACAGAACTCTCCATGCCAATGGTCATAGTAGAGGCCTGTAGTAGCCTGTGACACTGTGACATCTCTGAAGGCAAGATAACATCGTAGCTGAGGACACTGACTTTCACTCAGAATTCCAGGGCAATAACTGTCGACCTTAGAGATAAAACAGATCTCTCACTAAGCAAAGATTTACTGCTTGAAATGTCTTTGTTCCAATTTTCACAAGGCCTTGCTCACTTTCATGCCTTTTTGCCTCAGCTATTCCCTGCACTTCCCTGTGTGCCCCCTAATATGTTATGTACTTAATAAATAGTGGCCAGTTCAGAGAGGTCAGGGTCTTAGCCACAGAGCTCTAATTTTCACAGACCCCAGTATACCATATTACTTTTGTTTATTTTCTTTTATCCTTCACTGTACACTCACCCAGGGGATTGGGAGACTGGCCAGCTCCCAATAATCAAGGACCACAACAAGAGTTTGTTTTATCCTTCTTTTTTACCTGCATCACAACCCAAAATATTTAAGCTCTATCAATTCAACATGCTAACTTTTTTAGTGAACCCAAATGCCAATTAATTTTACTGTTTTTATATATTTATACATTTTCTCTGCCTGTTTCCTGACCCAATGAGCCTAAATTTGTAATGCTGATTTATTTTTGTAGTATAAAATCTCAAAACAAGTTAATTAGAAAAATTTAGCAAGATTTATATAACAAGGAAGCTGGATATGTTAATTTGCTTGACTGAATCTTTCTACAATGTCAAATCATGTTTTCCATTAATATACACAATTATTTGTCAGTTGTATTAGACAGCTTTCCTATTGCTGGAAAAAATACCCAATACCCACCATTTAAAGGAGGAGAGATTTAATTTGGCTCATGTTTTCAAAGGTTTCAGCCCACAGTCAGCTGTCTCCAGGGCAGAAACCTCAGAGCAGAAGAGCATGGTTTTCAATTCGTGGCAGCCAGGAAGCAGGTTAGGGGACGAGTGCCAGAGAGGAGCATCTGGTAAGCATCTGTACCCAAGGTCATGCTTCCATAACCAATCAAGAAACGTGCAAAAGTGTGCCTTACTAAACCTCTAGGAGGATCCCAGTCAATCACATTGACAATTAAGCTTAATTGTCACATCCTACCCCTTGACAACTTGACACACAAACAGATCTCCTTAAATCATAATTAATCTCCAAATAAACACAATAGTGAGTTAATAATTTTACCTATTTTGTAATAATTTTACAACCAAAAATACACTAATTCCTTTCCAAGTACGCACCAGTTCCAGCATTTCTCAAAAGTCTATGTCTAAAGACTCTTCTGAAAATAAGATAAACTTTTAGATGTGAACCCCTGTAAAATTCAAAAAAGCAAGTCACTTAATCCCAAGATGCAATGGCACAGGATAAACAATCCCATTCAAAAGGGTGATTGTAAGGTCATGGAGTTCATAAGCTACCAGGTGTTGGAAGAAGCGTCCATGATTGGCAGTCTGTGGAGGACCACCTGGACGCTCTCCTCGCAAGAAGAGCATTTGGCCCTACTTCCGTGTATTGATATGTACAGAGCTGGCTAGGATACCTCTTTATCCCCTCAATTGGCTTTAGGCAACGAAAATGGGTCTAGCCAAGGTGCTGATGTGTAGTCTTTAAAGCAAGTGACATGTCAGTGATGCCCCACCTATAGCTCCTAAGAAGAATGTGTGAGCTAGGCCGAGTGACACCACACTGTTGGCTGGGACTGAGCTTCAAGAAAGGGGCTGTGAGAGAAACCACCAACAGAGTGAAGAGACAACCCACAATGTGGGAAAAAATGTTTGCCAGCTGTTCCTCAGACAAAGGATTACTATCGAGAACATATAAAGAACTCAAAAAAATCAGACCTCCCAAATTTAAAGACCCACTCCAAAAATGGGCATCTGAGATGAATACACATTTCTCAGATGAAGAAATACTAATGGCAAATAAATATACAAAAAAATGTGCAACATCACTAGTCATTCGAGAGATGCAAATTAAAACAACACTGAGATACCATCTCACCCCAGAAAGAATGGCTATTATTAAGAAATCAACTAATAACAAATGCTGGAGGGGCTGTGGGGAAAAAGGAACCCTTCTTCACTGTTGGTGGGAGTGTCGACTGGTACAGCCACTGTGGAAGTCAGTGTGGAGATTCCTCAAAAAACTAGGGTTGGAGGTCCCATTTGACCCAGCTATTCCCCTTCTGGGTATCTTCCCAGAAGAATTAAAAACATCGTACTACAGCGATATATGTGCACCCATGTTTATAGCAGCACAATTTGTAATAGCCAGATCTTGGAAACAACCCAAATGCTCACCAACTGAGGAATGGATAAGAAAGATGTGGTATTTTTATACAATGGAGTACTATTCAGCCATAAAGTAAGATAAACTGGAGACTTTTATAGGTAAATGGATGCAACTCGAGAAAATACTCATAAGTGAAATAAACCGGACGCACATGTGTAAGCATCGTATCATCTCTCTAGTATGACAAACTGAAAAAGTAAATAAGATCCAAACTGTACAATAGACATGGTGAATCAAAAAGAAACTGGTCAAAAGGAAAGAGAGACTGGAATAGGGGAATAGGGGAAAGAAAGAAGGGAAAGGAAAAAAAATTGTATATATGTATAAGATGGTTAAGATAGATACAATACCAATTTTACTTAGTTCATTGAAGAGTAAGGTTTGTGCCATTATATAAGGTTTGGACAATTGAATGCTAATATCTGGTATCCTGAATAACTTAAAGATAATAATATGTAATGCATTAACCATTGTTACCCTCCTATTACGTTGTTTTGAAAATTTGTTCTTTTTTGATTTGTTTTGTTTTTTCTTCTCTTTAAAAAAAAAAAAAGAAAGAAAAGTCCAAGTCCAAATTCTCCTCTGAGATTTAAGGCAAACTCTTAGCTGATAGTCACTGTAAAAATGTTTAAAAAAAAGAAAAAAGCCTAAGACTTTCAACATACAATGGCACAAGATAAACATTTCTATTCCAAAATGTACAAATAGGGGCATAGAAAGGAATGGGACCAAAGTAATCCCAAAATCCAGTAGGGCAAACATTAAATCCCATAGTTCCATGTCCAGCATCCAGAGCAAGCTGTGGAATGATGTGAACTCCAAAGGGCTTGGGTGCTTCCTCCCCTGTGTCACTGCTGGTGGTCTTAATTCCCATAGCTTCTCTCTTGGGCTGGCTTTGCTCACTCCATGCAACTTTCCTCAGATGAGCTACATTCCTAGCTTCTCCAACAATCTGGGGTCTCCACAGCACCTTTGGCTTCACACTCACAGCTTCACACATTGCCCTCTCAAAGGCATACTAGTTGGCCTCCCAGGCCTTCTTCTGAAATCTGGATGGGGGCCATCCTGATCCCACAACTCTTATATTCTGCATGAACCTAAAGCCAACATCATGTGGATGATATCAAGGTCTGCCGGCAACTCTTGAAGCTCTTGTATTTATTATTTCATTCATGAAATCCTTCATCTCCAGAATTGCTCTTTGATTCATTTTTATGGTATTTCTGTTGGATTTCTCAAGATCCCACTCTTCTTGTCTTCTCCAGAGTGGGGAATCTTAGATCAGAAGGTCCCTCTTGGTGTCAGGGATGACATAGCCCAAAAACAGCCATAGACACACTGCGATCCAAGTCACAGATGCTAGGAGCAGCTGGAAATAAGGGTCCTGGGGCCAAGATCTTATGAAATTACTGTGGGATTTAGAACTTGAGCCTCATCTCACTCTCAAGATACAGATGGACACAGACCACTCATAGAGCCAAAGTCTATGACTCTGGGACACAGCCCAGCAGCTCAGGCCCAGAAAGAAGGAATATATCAGTTATGGTTTGTGTCTGGATGTCCCCCCAAAGCCTCAAGCAGTCATGGGGGCGGGCTTTTCAGAGGTGGCTGAATCTAGTTTGTGATTGGTTCATTGTCTAGTGCTGGGATTGGCAGTGTGAGTGCTACACCTGCCCTGGGGCGGGTAGCCTACACACAACATAAGGGAGGAAAAGAGCCTTGCTCCTCCCTTTTGCCCTCTTTGGCTTGTTGCTTTTGGTATCTTCTGCCACCACAGACAGTTGCCCCTCAGCCAGGCCACCCTGCCTTGGATTATGGACTGAAACCTCCACAAACTGTGAGCTAAATAAACCTTTCCCTCTTTAATGTGGGTGTCGGGTATTTTGTCTCAGCAACAAGAGAAAAGTAATCAAGACAATCAGTGACTTTGACCCTGGGGTCAGGACACAGCACTGGCATGGCTCCAAAGAAGGAGAGGTGCTCCAGAGGCTCAGGCTTACAGAAGCAAGGCTTAGTTGTAATTTAGGTCCTGGGAGCAAAACTACACAGCAGCATCTCAGATGCCAAGAGATGAGGCGCAATTCAGTGATGGGACACATCGGTAAACCAGGCTCTGTAAGACTGCATGTGTAGAAGCAAGGACCTGGGAATGACAAGGCACAGCTGTGGCTTGGGCCAGGGGGTCAGGGATCAGTGGTCCACTCAGGTGCCAAAGATCGTAACTGTCCACTTGCTCAGCCAAAACTCCGTGTCACCAGCAGGGAAGGGACGGAATGCCATGTAATCTCAGGTGCTGGGGCACACAACTGTTCCTCTTGCCCAAGGCTCCCTATCCTTGTGAGGTGGGGTACAATGTCAGACTGGGCCCTCGGGAACACAATTGCTCCACTAAGCTAATGCACTGGTTCCCTGTGGTTGGTGGTGCCACATCAGCTCTGACACTGGGGGCATGCCTATTCCACTTCACCAAGACTCCAAGTCCCCAGCACATCATCCGGGGTCCTGAGGGACAGGACCTGCCAATACCTAGATGAAGGAGATGGAGCTGCTCCTCAAGAGCTTGGCCACAGGGATAGTGTGTAACAGCATCTTAGCTCAGGGATGGCATGCTACTAGGCAGACATGATGCAGCAGAGGCAAAACCTCAAGGATGGATGATGTTTTACTGCGTTACTTGTCCCCAGAATAGCACACACTTTACCAGTGGCTCTAGATCCAAGATGGCACAGAGCAGTAGCAGCTCAGGCCACACAGAATAAGTCGCAGCATTAGCTTTCTCTCCAGAGGTGTCACAGTCCTGCGGAATTCAGGTACCTCCCTAATCTGTGCACTGAGCCTGTGAGTGAGGACTTGCCCTGACAGAGAGAAGTTCCCCAGCTCTGAGCTTATCCCAACGGTGGGAAGAGCAGGAGAAGACAGTGTTTCCTTTTCTTCTGTGTGTGGTTATCCTGGGTCTCTGTGCTTCGCAGTACTTCTGCTACTCTTTTGCTGCTCTCCAGTGCTTTCTTTAGTTATTTTGGTTGAAATGGAATTGTCCATTCTTTTTTTATTTTTCTGTAGAAGTAATGAATGCTGGGAACTTCTAGTCAGCCATCTTCAGTTTTGCTCATTTTTAACTTCAAGTTTTCTTGTGCGACTTGCTCACAACACTATGCTTCAAAAAGTTTGTGCCAAGAGTTTAAATGAAGCTAGTTTATATAAATGTCTCAAACAGAAAATTAGTTAATCCTAATAATGATTTAATGTTTTATACAACTTACATAGTCAAAGGAATTATTTTGTAATTTATTTTGTCAAAAATGAAACAAATAACATAATAAAAAAGTAGATTCAATTCAAAAATTTAACATTGAAGATAAAATTATGTTTTTGATGGCATTATAAAAGTGTAGATCTCATAGTTACTAAATCTGACTAAATTAGAAATCAATGGATAAAATTTGTTTTGATGAGCAAAAAATAATGTTTACATTTAAACAATCTGTGATATTTTACCAAAAGAGAGACTGTAACAGTCAAAATTAATTTTAATGTTTTTATATTCATAGAATTTGAGTAGATAAAATGTTTGTGTATGCTATAGATGATGTTAAATATACAAAATAATTACTTCACTGTGATTTACACATTTTCAATCAATCACAAAAATGTTTGAAAGAACCAATTTGAAAGCAGTCTAAGTACCCTATAACATTTTTGCTTAGATGGAAATTACTTCCATTTTAGCTGTTTAAAACTGTCTTTCTGTTGATTGCCTGCTTTGTACAGAGGTTCACAGTAATTATCTTTGTTCCCCTCTATATAATTTCTCTTTTTCCTGTGGCTGCTCTAAAATTTCTTTTTGTTTGTTTTGCATTGCTGAGGATTCAATCTGGGACTTTGTGCATGCTAGTCAAGCACTTACCACTGAGCTATATAGCATGGCCCTGGCCCTAGCATTTCTTTTTATTACTGTTTTGTAGAATTTTATTATCATTGTCAATATATTTTGAATATTTTCAACATTATTTTTTCTTGTTTTTTTCTTCCTTTCTCTTGTCTTTCTAAAACTCCAGTTATATTTATGTTAGACTTCTTAATATGTGTCATGGGTCCTGAGAGCTTAATCCATTCTTTAATTTTATATTAAAATCATAGTCCTTTATTTTAAATAATTTCTATTATTGTTTCTTCAAGTTTCCCAATTTTTTCCCTCATGCTTAAATCTATTAGTGATACTTAGTGAAATAATTTTAGATATGGCATTTTATGTCTACAGATTCTATTTGACTCTTCTTTACATCAAACATTTAACTTTTCATTCTATTTATTTTTATTTATCTCTTTGTTGTATTTATTTTTTAAATATTTGAAAGGGGTTGAAGGGAGGGTAGGGGAATAAAAACAAGTTATATCAAATTCTCTATGATGAATGTGATCATCATGTATATCTAAAATGTACCAATAAAATCTGATTTAAAAAAATAGTCACTAGAAAAAATAATAAAAAAGTATTTTTAAAAATTAAATAAAATAAATAAATATTTGAACATATCAATAATGTTTATAAAAAGTATTTTAAAGTCCTTATCTGCTCATTCCATTGTTTCTTGTACTTCTGCATTTGTTTCTCCTGTTACCAGTCATGTTTACCTGCTTCTTCCCATGTCTACTTATTTTAATAGATGTTAGATATGTGGCTTTATTTTTTTAATAATTTATTGTAGTCTTTTAAAGAGTTTCAAACTCAGCTCAACAAAAATGTAGACTATATTGATTCTCATTTTTTCCCAATTTAAGAACTATACACTAACATATTTCCATTTACCCCGTCCTTAGCTCGGTGCTATTCGTATCATCCATCTTACTTCTACATGCTATTACATTTTTTTGTGAGACAGGGTCTTGCTATCAATAGTAACTTTAAATATAAATTGTCAAAAAAACCTAATTAATTTTAACAGATTCTTAAATTGGATAAAAAAGTAGAATAAAACCATATGCTGTTTATTAGAAACCCACTATAAACATAGACATTGCTGAAAATAAAAAGATGGAAAGTAATATAACAATATAAAAGTGGAAGTGACTATGTAATGTTAAAACTAGATCTCTGAGTATAAAAATTTGTCAGGGGTAAAGGGCCATTTAGTAATGATAAAGGGTCAATTTATCAAGAAGATAAAACAATCCTACTTATGCCTCAAATATCAGAGCTTCAAAATACATAAAGCAAGAGATAACAACAACAAAAACCTTGATAACCTAAAAGCAAATTTGACAAATATGCAAATATTCAGAAATTTCAAAAAAATAGTATCTCAATAATTGATAGAACTAGTAGAGAGAAAATCAGTAAGGATATAGTAGACATAAACATGATTCAAACAAATTCACTTAATTGACATAGGACACATTACAAAGCAAGCAAAGTGTATATTTTTCTCAAGTGTAATTAGATCATTTACAAAGATAGATCACATTCTATGTCATAAAATTAACAGACATTTCAGCAAAATACAAGGTATACATTATGCAAGGTATATGAAGTATGCACCTTATTTGGGTCTTTATTAGCTTGAATCTTAAGGGGAAAAAAGCTTACGACTGAGGCTATTTAAATAGTTCTGAAATGGTGACATTAGGAATGACTATAAATTCTTTTGGTCATAGTATTACAATTGTGTTTTTAAGTGCTGTATAATTTAAACACATATAATGAAATATTTGTGTAGAAAAGGATGCTATGTTTTATTTGGCCTAAAATAGTTCAATTTGGTGTTAAATGAATGGCAATAGAGTTGAAAGCAGATTAGCTATGGTCAGACATTATCATGTAGAACAGCCAAGACAGGAAAGCACACTGATAAATATGTGGAGTTTCATTTTACTGATTTCTGTAAAATTCCATTTTTTAATTTTTTGTAATAAAACTAAATATTTAAGGGTCAGCATTCCTGCTCCAGTTAAGATGCGTGTGATGGTTAATCGTGATTGTCACCTTGATTGTATTGAGAAGCACGGTGACAGCTAATCGTGACGTGTCAGCTTGGATGGATTATAAACACATAGAACCAGTAGAGCACAGTTCTGGGGGTGCCTGCGGACGACTGACACGCAGGGCATAAACAGGAGGGGAAACTCCAGATGTGGGAGGCACCAACAATAGGCGTGTAGCCTGGATGCAATAAAAAGAGAAAGAAGGAAGTCTTCCCTTTTGCTTCTTTGGAGGAACTCGGGCCTTCCCCATTGCCTTGGGGACATTTGTCTTATTTCTTTAGGCATAGACCCTTGAGCTTTCCAACATGGACTTGTAGCAGACTCCGCAGTGCACTCCAGGCCTTTAACCTCTAACCGGATTCTCCAGCTCTCCAGCATGCAGATGCCACTTTGTATTTTTCTGCTCCTTATTCCACAGGCGACCATTGTAAACCTACTTAGTAAATCCTTTAGATAGCTTTCTTATATTTATTATATTATATTATATTATATTATATTATATTATATTATACCCATTCCTCTAGTGAACCCTAACTAGGAAATTACTAAAGCACACTTTTGGGTATGTCTGTGAGCTGTTTTCAGAGATGACTGGCATGTAAGACAGCCAATCAGTGGGGGAGACAGGCCCTGAATGTGGGCAGCACCACCCAGTGGGTTAGAGGACAGGAGTGACAAAAGGAGCAAGGCCGCTAGCACAGGCTCCCTGGGTCTCCGGCTCCATCTGTTTCCCAGCCACCATGAGGTGAACAGCTTTGCTCCACAGCCTTCCGCCACGATGCTGCGCCTCACCACAGGCCTAAAAGGCTGACCGTAGACTGAAACCTTGAGCCAAAATAAATCTTTCCTCCTTTAAGTTGTTTATCTAAGATATTTTGTCACAACAATGAAAAACTACAATGGGGTAAGAATTCTCACCCTGAGTCACCCATCAAGTATAAACAAAAGCCCTAAACAGAATGTATGAAGCAGTTAGCTGAGAGCTCTGAAAAAGGGGCTAACAAGTGAGTTGAAGAAGGAAAATAAATAAATCTTGAGTACCACTGAAGAGCATACTATGGTTCCTTTTTTTTTTGGTTTCTTCCAACCTGAACTCAAGCTAGCCTGAATGCCAGAGGTTTCCATTAGTGCTGGCGGAAAGAGCTGCAATAGAATTCCTCTATTTCTGTACTAAGAAGCAGAGAACAGACAGAGGGCTCTCTCTGTGGGTTCAAGAGAGTAAGAAATGTTTATTCTTTCCCTCCTCCCTCCGCCCAGTGATAGCAGAGGCCAGGCAGGCAGGAAAGCTAGGGAGAAAGAGCAGCCCTCCCTCTGCCCAGAGGAACCGCAGCACCAAGAATGTGGGGTTGGTCAGACATCTCCATTTATTTCTCTGCTCCCTGTGTTCTCCTCGTCGAGTAAGAGAGTCACAAACATTCACAGCATGTGCAAAACAGAATGGGGAGACAAAAGCCTCAGTTTCTAACTAGAGAACAAGGCAAGGAGGCATAGGGAAGAAGGAAAGTGTCGAGAAGTTGGCTATGAGAAGGGAGCTCAGTAAAGCAATCCCGGAAAGTTGACTGTGAGCTGCTGGGCTCGCCTTCAGGCCGAAGATGAATGGCCTTTAATATAAACAGTTCAATACTACATAAACAGTTTACCAAAAGCCTTGGCAACGGAGTACAGGGCTGGCTGTCACCCAGGTACCAAGTTGTCCACTAGGTGGTGCAAGCGTGAAACAGGTCCGCATAGCACGGCAAAAGCCTTGAAAACCCAACGGATCCTAGAGCCACGGACTGATGGCGGGGGAGGGGTGGAACGTGGCTGAACCTCACCAGGTGAAACAGAAGCTCCAACGCAGACGTCAACGTTCTTCGCACAGGTCTCATAACATGCAGAATGTCTCAAATACCATTCCAAATAACGGTTCATGTGCGAAACCAGGAAAATCTCGACATCTCACGGGGGAAAAGACATTCATAAGTAGACTTGTCCAATATTAACAATTTTGCTCTGCAGAAATCATTGTTAATTAAATGAAAAAGATATGGTGATGACTGAGAGAAAACTTGCAAATTAAGACAAAGGGCCATTTTTTACAATACATAAAGAATTATTAAAACTCAGTAGTAAAGCCGGGCATGGTAGCACACACCTGTAATCCCAGCACTTGGGAGGCTGAGGCAGGAGGATCACTTCAAGTTCAAGGCCAGCCTGGGCTACATAGTGAGTCCAAGCCAGCATGAACTACAAAGCGAGACCCTATCTCAAAAAAAAAAAAAAAGCTCAATAGTAAGAAAACAGGCAATCCAATTATTAAAAATGGTCTAAAAATTAAATAGATAATTCACCAAGAAGCTACACAGAAGCTGAATAAGCGCATGAAGATATGTCCAATGTCAGGGAACTTCAACTAAAAGTACATGCGAGACCACTGCACACTTAGGAGAATAGGGCAAGGGATAATTTCAGTATGCATGAGGATGCTTAGCAAATGGTGCTCCTATTCGATGCTGGGGGAGTGCAAAAACAGTGCACCGCTCTGGAAGATGGCTTGGCAGTGTCTTATAAACATGTAAATACAATGAATCAGCATTCCCACTCTCAAGTATTTACCTATGAGAAATAAAAGTTTGCATTCATACAAAACTTTACACACATACATTCACAGTAGTCTACATGTTACAAAATTCATACAATTGTACACACAAAAAGACCAAGTTTACTGTACATAAACATTTTTAAAAATCTTTTTAAGGTGACAAAAAATAGATTCAGTTAAAAGTTTAAGGACAATTCAACAATGATGTCAATAAACTATGCTAGATTTTTGTTTCTAATTGCTTCGAAGTCTCAAAAAGCGCAAGTTGTAAGGGTCTTGGTCCCAATAAAATTAAAGTTCTATGGTAAGTTTACAATCAATGGATAGGGCCGGTGAGATGGCTCAGTGGCGTACGTGCCTGCCTGGCAAGCGCGAGGGCCCGAGTTCGACTCCCGGAACCCATATACGAAAAAAGGGCCGGTGATATCACTCAGCGGCATGGGCGCCTGCTGGTGCATGAGGTCCTGAGGTCGACCCCTGGTACCCACAAAAAAAAAAAAAAAGAATCAATGGATATTGCCAAGTTAACTAGCAGTCTTTGTCAGAACCTCCATATTTCTCAACTCTGTAGTATCTTAGTAGAAATATTTATGGTCTCTGTGCCAAGTAGAAGTATTATTACAAAATATATCATATTTCAAAACAGTTAAGTAGAATATACATAAAACATGCATGTTTAAAATTTAACAATCCACTTTCATGGTCCATTTTCTGTTGCTACAACAGAATACCTGAGACTGGGAAATTTACAAAGAATAAAGGTTTATTTAGCTCACAGTTGGGAGGCTGGAAAGGCAAAAGCATGGCACTGGCACCTGCTCAGATTTGGTGAGAGCCTCACCCTGCTTCAACGCTTGGGAAATAGAATGCAGCATTGATCCCTGAAGGATCACAACTTCTGTAGAAACAACGTAATGAATTAAAAGGAGAGACAACTTCTGGTCACAATATCCTTCCAAAAGATTTTGGTTTAAAAAAAAATCCTCCAGCTATTGAGGATCCCTAACCATTGACATGATCTGCTTCTGACATTGCCATGGCTGGGTGATGCAGGATCACCCAAAGCAAATGGTCTTTCTCTCTGTAAATTAAAAATAATTCATACCAGTGACAACTAATACTAAATACTAGTTCTAGATAGTAAAAGGAAGTAAGATATGCTGTGTGCGTGCTTGGTAGGTAATATTACAAAGTTTGCCTATTGTTATGGCAAAGCAGTCATAGGTGGGGCTTTTTAGAGGTGGCTGGATCTAGAGTGTGTGATGCTGGGATTAAGGGTGTGTGACCACTAAATTAGTTCATTGATTGGTTTGCCAGAGTTCTAGGACTGCGTAATGGGAAGGCTCTGCCTGGGTGCGAGTAAGGGTAGCCTGGATAAAATAAAATGGACAGAAGTAGGGCTGCTGTGTTCACTTGTCACTTGCTGCTTGCTGCCTTCTGCCTTCTTCCTTTCATGAACTGTTTCTCCTCTGCGATGCCCCTCTGCCATCCACCCTGCCTTGGAGTCAGCCAACTATGGACTGAAACATTTACAAACTGTGACCGTGGTAAACCTTTCCTCCTTTAACTTTGGGTGTCGGGTATTTTGTCTCAGCAATGAGAAAAGTAACTGAGAAACCTATTGCCAAACTAAATGGATGGTTAGGCAAATAACATGAAAAGCTGCATGTGCATCTCAGGTAGATCATTCTACAACTCGGCACATACAGGAGTGCACACACACACACACACCTGCTCTCAGTCTCCCCAAACTGCATTCCTTTGGACAGGTAGATCAGTACAGAGAGAAACATATCCTTGGAATGTTGGTTTTCAAAGACAAGTTTGGTTGAGGAAAGAAATCTGACGAGCCGGGTGTGGTGGCGCACACCTGTAGTCCCAGCACTCAGGAGGCTGAGGCAGGAGGATCGCTGTGAGTTCAAGGTCAGCCTGGGCTACATAAGCAAGTTCAAGGCCAGCCTGAACTACACAGTGAGACCTTGTCTCAGGAAAAAAAAAAGAAAGAAAAGAAAAGAAATCTGATGAACCTAGTTACAGGTGAGGTACAACAGAAGAAATTACCCCTATAACAAAAAATGGAATAAAATGTCACAGAAATAATTTTACTTGCGGAAAATTGACAATACATGCACTCATGATTTTATTATAGACAATCATAACCAATGAAGAACCAAATAGAAAGAAATGGTCACCATAATCTCATTGCCCACAATAAAATCTCCGCTGTGCTCTTTGTCCTTGCTTGCATGTGTAGCATATGTATCTAAATATTATCTCTATTTGCAGCTTCCCAGAATTTTTTATAAGAACAGTTGACCTTTCTCTAGGCATACATAAAGGGCTATGAAAAACTGGCAGTTCATATTGTGTTCTCCAACTTGACCACCATTTCATAGCCCATTATACAAAAATTTTGAGGGTGTCATCGAAAAGCTACAGTTTTGTATTTTACTTTTTGTTGTTTGCCATTGTAGCAGATCATGTTCAGTCACCATGTTTTATCCCATTGTTTGTATCATATTTACCAGACCACTCCTCTATGACTGTGTAAGTATTTCAATTGTTTAGGTTTTTTTTTTTTCCTAATAATTCTCAATGTATTTGGTTGTTTCTGGAGTTGGGGGTGGGGATAGGGAGGTAAAAAAAAAAAAGATTACTACAGCTCTTTAGTTATAACAAGAAACAGTGTTCTTTTTGACTTACCAAACAGTCTTCTCTACAAAATTGTTATTTCTGCTAACCTCAGCTAAGTGTTAAGTGTGGAAACATGAACTGACATGTATATGGGAGTATATGGAAAATGTTTATGTATTATTCTCAGTTATAAGCATACATATACTGTATTATTTCACTTTTATTAAGCTAAATCATTGCATACAACTAAATAATATAATGTAAGCACTAATTTAAATAAATATGATTTTTAATTGTTATTTATTACCAGACCCTTTATTTTTTTCAAGTGGTCAATAAATTTATATTTGGAATTTGTATTTTCGTTCTTTTCAAAAGCCACTATGGATGTGAGGGTGATCTGGCTGCGACATCTGTCACCCCATTGATCATCAGGGTTGATCGGGCTGATCTGGCTGGCTAGGCTGGTGTCCCCTTCCTCTCTCACCCTCCCAAAGCTGCACGCTCGGTCGGAGAGGACAACCACCCCGATAGAGAAGGACCATTTTCTCAGTCAAGGATATATGAGTAGCCATGCTCCCCTGCTAGAACCTCCGAACAAGCTCTCAAAAGCCACTATATATCATCTCACAGCTTTGGATAATGCTCACCTATCTTCCTACTCTCATAGGTATTGTTCCAGAAACTACCCAGCAGTTTCTAATTTCTTCACCGCACTGGATCTCTCTTAAGACCACCAGCTCCTTGGCATCTCTATTTCCCCAAGACCATTTGCCTCTAACAGAGCTCTTTCCTCCCTGTTGCCAGATCACGTGGTAGACTTAGAAGTGGCGTTGCTAGGTCAATAACAGATAGTGACAGATTTTTATTCCATCTGGATCAATCAAAGTGCCCTCTCAGCAAACCTAAGCAAAAAAAGGCTTCACTATAGGGAAATATATGCTCAAAATCACTAAAAGGATTGGAGGACGATAGAAGGCAAGAGTTAACAGAATTTCTCCCAGATGAATACCGTAAAACTGGTCATCTTAGGGGCCTGCTCTTTCTGTGATAATTGGGAACCTAGGGAATAAGAAAGGCATGGTCTGCACTGCGGACTGCGGGACTATCCCACCTCAGCCGCAATCCAGGTGTAAAACGCTGCTTGGGCCCAGAGTTATGCTCACACAGGGGGATTCACACCAGCACCACGAATGCCGCACATTCGGTCATCGCTCTCCCAACTCAGCTAGGTCCCAGACTGAAACCTGGCACACACACATCCGAATGGCAAAACCTGAAGCACCGCTGAATCTCTAGCAAGTGTTTTAAGGGAAATACAGGCTTTCACTTTCATTGTACTTTTTCACTTTTCAGCCCACATCAAGGAAGGCACCCCAGAAAAAACTGGTTTCTGACCAGACCTGTCAGAATCTTGCAGGTATAAAAAAGTATGTGTCCCCCAAAATTTGTGTTGAAAACTAACCTCCACAGCGATGGTATTAAGAGGTGGGGCCTTTGGTAGATGATTAAGTTATGAGGACTCTGCTTTTATGAATGGGAATAGTGCCCTTCTGGGGTTTTTTGTTTTTGTTTTTGTCGTTTCTGTTTCGTTTTTTTGCCATCCTGAAGATTGTTTCTTCCTGTTTTGTTTTTTGCACTCTACCACTGAACTATACCTCCAGCCCCTTTTTTCATTTTTAGTCAGGGTCTAAGTCGCCTCAAACCTGCACACAGATGGTTTGCCTCAGCCTCCCAAGTAGCTGGCACTACAGGCATGAACCAGGCATAATGTCCCTGAGAGAGCTTGCGAGACCTTGTTTGCCCCTACCACCATATGAAAACACATAAACAGCACCATCTATGAGGAAAGATCCCTTAGAAGACACCAAATTTGGGCCGGTGAGATGGCTCAGTGGCGTAAGCGCCTGCCTTGCAAGCGCGAGGGCCCGAGTTCGACTCCCAGATCCCACATACGAAAAAGGGGCCGGTGATATCGCTCAGCGGCACGGGTGCCTGTTGGCACGCGAGGTCCTGAGGTCGACCCCCCGGTACCCACAAAAAAAAAAAAAAAAAAAGAAGACACCAAATTTGCTAGTATCTTGATCTTGGACTTCCTAGCCTTGAGAACTGTGAGCAATAACTATCTATTGTTTTATAAATTATCCAGGCTTGTGTATTTTATTATAAAAGTCCAAATGGAACAAGATAGAAATTCTCTCCACCACGTTCACCTAAATATACCTTCTTTTAACTTACCTCTTTACTATAGTGCTATCTTGGGAAGAGTGATTTATGTTCTTTCTGTGTCCTAACTTCCCTCCCATTCCTTCTCAGCCTCCTTGCTTTTTTTCTTCTATTCCCCTTCTACTCCCATGTAGCATTCTCTGCATTCTGACGTTCACACCTCACTTCTCTCAGCCTGTATACTCTGTCCATCCACTCGTGTAGCTTATCCACCACATATGATGACGCCCCAAACCATAACTTCAACCGTAAAAATCTTCCAAAGGAACAAAACCAGATTCTTACCACATCCTAAAAATGTCCACCTGCAATCACAAGCACCTCAAGCTTAATCTGTCCAGTCCCAAGATGCACTGTGCTTATATACACTGTACAATTTTACCCGCTGGATAGAGCTGGAACCTTGAAAGTCAGTGGAATTTTTCTTTCCCTTTCTGTTCCTACACTCAAGTCTCCTATGATCCATAAATTCAGTGAAATATTTTTATCTGGGTTCTGAGTGTAATATGTGTTCTTCAAAGAAAGACCTCAGATATGCTCATTCTAACATTTTATTGGAAATTGGTTTTGTACATCAATGAAATAAAATCAAGGAAAAGCATCATTTTTACACAGTCATATTTTACTATCTGTGCTATCCTCTAACATAATTTAATAAATTCTAGGATGCCCCTGATTTGGGTATCAAACCTCTTGAGTGGTCTGGAAATATCTCTATATAAATATAAATCATAGCATCTAAAATAACCATCATTATTTTAAATTGGTTCCAAATGCCTAGGGAATATCTCCTAAAATGTAAGTACCTTGGACTGGCTGCAGTGCCAGTGGGGGAGGGAGGGCAGTACATTTGAAGCTGATGTCGCAGGAGCTGGAAAACAATGTTACAGCATCTCTAGTGTGGGACACATAAGACAGGACTGGAGGTCCTAAAACCTGGACACCAAACTTGGCCACTCTGCATTTTCCAACACTGCTTGAGTGTCAAAGTTAACAGAGCCATGAGACTCCAGCGCAGAAAAAAGCTCATCACCCCAGCTTCCTTGTCATTGCCAGATAATGATGGGACCCTCCTCCAGATTACATAGGGGCAGAAAGTCTGGCACAGAGAAGGTTCTGGAAAGCTCTTCCCACCTCAATCCCTCTGTCAAACTCAGCCCTCACTCCCCCAACTGAGAAAACTTGAGGGAATGGCAATCTAAAGAAAATAACTTTGAGCCAATGTGCTGCTGGTCCCTTGGAATGAGGACAGAGTGGCTTTACTTGGTTTCATTCGAGGGGCACTGGCAAAGGCTGCTCTGTCCCCAGCATCTCCCTCTCCAACTTTAAGGCCATCACCAGCTTTTAGGTTCTTTGGTTCTTCAAGCTTCTCAGCACACAGTGTTAACACCTGAACATCTGTGGTGGCCTTACAGCTCGCAAACACCTTTCACCTTCACTGAGTCATTTGGTTCTCACAGCCCTATGAGGTAGGAAGGGTGGGGATCATAATCCCTAGTTGAAAGACAAGGAACCTGGAACTCAGAGTTAGGTCGCTTGACCAAATTCACACAGTTGGCCAGGTGTAGAATCAAAATTAGAACACAGATCTAACTCCAAAGTCCATCCCATTTTTTTTCTGAGAACAGGCTGGGAGAAGGGACCCATGTCCTCATCCCCAACCTGACCGTCTTGGGTGATTCTCAGACAGCCCCACTGAGGACCGGATGAGTGCGCATGCGATAGATGATGACTGCAGTGGCTGGGCACAGCAACAAGGAGGTCATGATGACAATGGTGGCCAGGATGATGAGGACAATGACCCAGATATCCAAGATGTGCTTGGGAAGCATGGCTTCTTCTGCAGGGGATTGGCTGATAGCATCCATGGTGCCCCACTCTGCAACAGACAGAAAAGGAAAATCAGGTTTGTGCACCATCTTCTACCTTCCTGGTTGGAAGGATACCTCCAGGGGTCAGAAGCTTGCGGCACTAACCAGCATGTGTTCTTTAAGGTTCTTTGATCAGTAATTATAATGGCTTCACTTACTGAAGGCTTATTACCAGGTCTATTAATTCATTCATTACTCACATCAACCACCAATCTCATGAAGAAGGGACTATAACAACTGTCCATTTTTTGTTTGTTGGCTTTCACCTCCAGTTATGCCCATTTTACAGATGAGAAGTCAAATCCATAAAAGATGCAGATGCCACTAATTTGATCATGGGAGTAAAAGCAAATGGATGGAATTCCAAAGCTTCTGTGTTTATTTATTAAACTACCATGCTACCCTCTTTCCCTCATTTGTGAAATGAGAAATTCACTGTCTTTAGTCCTGTGTTCCTTTCCTCATTCCTCTGGTGACATAACTTCCTCTTTTCTGAGGAGAACCTACCTGTTCCATGTGGTCTAATTGGGGCACCCACCTGAGCACAGGGGTGGAGATAGGACCCAGGCTTACCCACTACAAAGCTCTGCAGCCAACTCAGACAGGCAGTGGCCCAGGCTGGTAAACCTAAAGCCCCTGGCACTTGTATGCACAAGCTCTTGGGAAAGAAGATTCTTTCTGCTGTAATTGCTAAAGTGAAGGAGTCTGAAAGGAATGGACTCAGAGATACCTTGCCTGCATGTGGAAAGTCTGTCCAAGAGATGGAAAGACAGATAGATGGAGCCCTGAGGCTCACGTGAGAGCCCGAATCCAGCCGGTTCGATGCCATCTGCAACCCTGGACATCCCAAATATATGATCCAATAATTCCCCGCTTCTGCTTAAGCTAGTGTCCATTTGACGTCTCTTGCTTGCAGATAAGTCTTCAGATAAATAAGGATGTAAATCAGTTATTCCCAATCATTTCTTACAATAGCGACCTTCGTGTCTTAGTGATTTTTTCACAGCAGCTAAGCTAAAAGAAATATCTAGCAGTTCTACATATTTAGTAAACAACTTAATAAGTATTTATGTCCTAACAACTTAATAACTTTAAAAATACTAGTTAAAAGAAAAATATTATTTCATTCTTAAATAGTTACTAATAGAATGTATGCACCTTTGGGGCACTGAGCAACTTTTCAAACTTTGAAATAAGATTGGATGATGTTATCCTCTTCTGATTCCACGTTAAATTTTTTTTTGGGGGGGGGGACAGAATTTGACATATCACAGCAAATGTTGAAAACTTAACTCCATAAAATGTGACATCACCAAATGGAATGCAGTACGTTTAGTGTTAAACTGGATTTAGCACTTTGCACAGTGTCTGAGAGATGTCCAATATCACTATTTCTGCTAAAAATTTTAAAGACCCTACAGCACCCCCCTCCCTTTCACTAGCAAGTTTACTGTGGCTCTCCAGGACACCTCAGTGCACAGGTTGAGAACCAAAAGTATAGTACAGTCCCTGCTCAGAGGGCAGAAGGCTGGAACAACCGTCAAATCTAAGATTTACAATTCTGTGACTCTAGGGCCCGGAAAAATTCCCAAATTCAGTCCTATTTCCTTTTCTTACCTTATTACTAGCTTTTCTTTTCTAATGCCTTTGGTTTGATGCCCTCTGTTATGACCTAAGTAAGCCACTAATCACTGTATCCAAAATAAAGTATGCAGGATATACATATAAGCGTGTTTCCACATTATATATTACAGCAACCAACATAACAAAGGTGTCACAAATAGAATAAAGTGGAGCACATCCATATGCTATTAGATACTGCTTCATGTGTTGATTTAATCCGCAGAGTGAGGTACTAACAAGGTGGAAAGATAATATGACCATAGCACTTAAAGTGGGGACTCCTCTTTTTTTCCCAATCCCCTCTCCTCCCTTCACCCCATCTTCCCCTCCCTATTCACAAAGCTTTGTTTCCATTTTATCCTGTTTTTTTTTCTTTTCCCTTCCTTCCTTTCCCCTTTCCCCCACCCTAGTTCTTCTTTCCTTTTGAACAATTTCTCACCATTTCACATATCTATTGTACATTTTGGTCCTTATGTACTCTTTCAGTCTCTCATACCAGGGGGACAATGTGATGTTTACACATGTGAGTCTGACTTATTTCACTTAAGAGTATGGTCTCAAGGTGCATCCATTACTTAGAAATGCCTCAAATTTATCCTTTATGGCAGAGTAGTACTCCCTTATTAAAAAAAAAAAATCTTTATCCATTCCTCGGTTGATGGGCATTTGGGTTGTTTCCAAGATTTAGCTATTACAAACTGTGCTGCTATAAACATGGGTGCACATATATCGCTGTGGTATGACTTTTTTAATTCTCCTGGAAAGACACCCAGAATAGGAACAGCTAGATCAAATGGGACCTATATTCCTAGTTTTTTGAGGGATCTCTATACTGATTTCCACAGTGGTTGCACCAGTTGACACTCCAACCAACAATGGAGAAGGGTTCCTTTCTCCCCACAGTCCCTCCAGCATTTGTTATTGGTTGATTTCTTGATAATAGCCATTCTTTCTGGAGTGAGATGGAATCTCAGTGTTGTTTTAATTTGCATCTCTGTAATAACCAGTGATGTTGAACATTTCTTCATATATTTATTTGCCATTTGTATTTCTTCATCTGAGAAGTGTGTATTCATCTCAAATGCCCATTTTTGGGTTGGGTCTTTAAATTTGGGTGGTCTGATTTTTTCAGTTCTTTATATGTTCTACATATAAGTCCTTTGTCTGAAGGACAACTAGCTAAAATTTTTTCCCACTCTGTGGGTTGTCTTTTCACTCTGTTGGTGATTTCTTTTGCTGTGCAAAAGGTTTTTAATAGGTTGAGATCCTAGTTATTGATTCTTTCTATTATTTCCTGTGCAATCAGGGTTTTGCTTGTGAAATCTTTGCCTACACCTATGTCTCTGAAAGCTCTGCCTATTTTCTCTTCCAGCAGATTTAGTGTTTCTGTCTTAATATTTAGATCTTTGATCCATTTTTACTTTAGTTTAGTGTATGGTGATAGACAAGGGTCTAGTTTTAGTCTTTGGCATGTGGAAAGCCAGTTTTTCCAGCACCATTTATTAAAGAGGCTATCTTTCTTCCAGTGAATGTGTATGGCCCCTTTGTCAAAGATAAGGTGGCTGAGTATGTTTGGAGCTGTGTCTGCATCTTTGAATCTATTCCATTGCTCCTCAGGTCTGTTTTATGCCAGTACCATGCTGTTTTTATCACAGTAGCTTTGTAGTATAATTCAAGTCAGGAATTGTAATGTCCCCTACCTTGCCTTTGTTGCCAAGAATTATTTTTGCTATTCTAGGTCTCTTCTGGTCCAAATGAATTTTAGGATTGTTTTCTCTAGTTCTGTGAGGTATGCTAATGGTACTTTGATCGGGATTGCATTAAATCTGCATAACAATTTTGGAAATATGGCCGTTTTTACCATGTTGGTTCTTCCTATCCATGAGCAAGGGATATCTTTCCATTTTCTGATATCCTCTTCAATCTCCTTTTTCAGAATACTGTAATTTTCAATGTATAGATCTTTTTTTTTTTTTTTGTGGGTACCGGGGGGTCGACCTCAGGACCTCGCTTGCCAACAGGCACCCGTGCCGCTGAGCGATATCACCGGCCCCTTTTTCGTATGTGGGATCCGGGAGTCGAACTCGGGCCCTCGTGCTTGCAAGGCAGGCACTTATGCCGCTGAGCCATCTCACCGGCCCAATGTATAGATCTTTTACTTCCTTTGTTAGATTGCTTCCTAAGTATTTCATTTTTTTTGGATGCTATTGTGAAGGGTGTGGTTTCCCTAATTTCTCTTTCAGTGAGTTTGTTGTTTGTGTACAGGAATGCTATTGATATTTGAGTGTTGATTTTGTATCCAGCTACACTACTGAATTTGGTTATTAAATCCATAAGTCTTTTGGTGGAGTTTTTGGGGTCTTCTATGCAAAGTATTGTGTCATCTGCAAATAATGATAATTTAACTTCTTCCTTTCCTATCCTTTTTCCTTTTATTTCTTTCTCTTGTCTAATTGCTCTTACTAATGTTTCCAGAACTATATTGAGGAATCAAAATATATCATGTATGGGTATAAATTCCCTATGATGCATATGATCATTATGTATATCTAAATGTACCAAGAAACTTAATTTTAAAAAAACTTTTGCACAGCAAAAGAAGTCACCAACAGAGTTAAAAGACAGCCCACAGAATGGGAAAAATTCCTGCACACTGGTCTTCAGACAAAGGACTAATATCTAGAATATACAAAGAACTCAAAACATCAGACCCCCTCCAAATTTAAAGACTCAATCCAAAAAATGGGCACCTGAAATGAATAGACACTTCTTAGATGAAGAAGTAGAAATGCAAATAAATACATGAAAAAATGTTCAATATCACTGATTATTCGAGAGATGCAAATTAAAACAATGCTGAGATTCTATCTCACTCCAGAAAAAATGGCTATTATCAAGAAATCAACCAGTAACAAATGCTGGAGGGGCCATGGGGAAAAGGAACCCTTCTCCACTGTTGGTGGAAGCGTAGACTGGAAAAAGAACAAAGTGCAGGACAGGGTGTATAGAGTGGTTCCTTTGGTTCAGATTTTGTACAGTTAAGTATATAGATAGGTAAGGATATATCCATGAAAAGTATGTTCTGAGTGTAATCCCAAGAAAGGGTTAATAGTGGTTACTTTTTGGGGAGTTGGAACAGAGGTGCAAGAGGTTTTTGTTTTTCATTCTTCATGCTTTTGTATCATTTGAGTTTTCTAAGCATGAGCATGTAAAAATAAAATTAAAGTATGTGAGCAGATCAACAATCACCAGTGCTATCCGGTGGTGGCAAACCTATTGCACACAGCCGCAGTGGGTTGTTTGCTAACGTTTAAAGCTCTAAAAGGTTCGCCATCACGGCTGTACACCACACTAAGTGAGAATCACCTTAGGACGGAATAAAGAAAAGCCTGATATCTGGGTCTCAGTCCAGACTTAGTGAATGAGACTCAAGAGAGGGCGGGAGGGTGCATTTTCCCCATCGCCAGCTGACCCAAATGTGCAGACAGGTTTGGGAGCCCCTGGGCTCCACAATCTCCGAGGTCTGTCAGACACAGTCCAGCTCTACACATTGGGAACTGACCCCTAGGTGCTCTGCAGCCCAGCTGATCCCACCTTGGCAAGTTCCAAGATGAAGGAAACCTCCGGCCAGGTTTCCCCGGGCCACAGGAGTACCACACTGGGCCACAGAGGAGAGAGGCACAACCTGGCCCTGACTCAGCCATAGAGACGCAGTCATTTTCTCCAAGGTCTAAGAAAGCATGAGTCAGAAGAGATGAAAACAGTTCAAGAGGAAAAGGGGAGGGAGAAATCATTCTTTGTGGTCTCCTGATTACATCAACAGCTCGCTTGCCTTAGGCCAAAGGAACCCCACAAAAACCCTTTCCAGTAAATCCACTAACATCAAACAGTCACTGGGACTCCAAATGCCAGGAATACACAATCTCCCTGACTGATTTTAGCAAGCAAAACCTGTCATTTACAGGAACTCAGGCTTCAGGACTCATCCACCATCACGAATCGTGGAATGTTAAAGTGAGAGCCAGTCCTTTTCACAGATGGTGAAATGGAGATTCACCAGTCTTCTCCACTTTCCATCCTACCCCTTTCCTCAACAATCATTCCAATACATCACCTGATTATGCCACTGCCCCTACCTAAACCAAACAAAGCAGAGCAAGTTGAAGAATGAAACATTTTCTGTAACCTATATCCTAGACTGTGCCAGCATTACGCATGTGCAAATGAAATTGTACTTAAAGTCCCAATCACAAAAACAAGTAAAACTGCTCTAGTAGTACAGCAGGGAGTGGGGAGGGGGCTGATATTCCTACCCATTCCTCAGGGCTGGACAAACACGCTTGGAGAGACTCAGCCTCAAGAGACCAGGGTTCCTCCCACCCTTTACCTACGCAGATCACACTAAAAGCAATACTAAACCATAACACACGAAATTCATATGGTACAAAACTGAAGTAGTTTTTTCCTCTAACTGCAAAAAACCTGAGAAAATAATTTTGCCCAGTTTTTGTTGTGTGGTTTTGTGTTGTGTTGTGTTGTATTTTTTTTTTTTTTTTTTTTTTTTTTTTTTTTTGGTGTTCCTGTTTGGTTCAGTCTGCTTACTTGTGGCCATCACGGCTGTTCAGCTTCCCCTTGACCCCTCGTGCTACTCAAAACACAGTTAGAAAACCACAGGTCACACTGTCCCCCACAGGCCTGCAGATGTGCTGCTCTAGCGTTCTGAGACGGCCATACACACAGCCGGGAGGATGCACGGAGCTCTATCTCCCTGTTTTACTTTTCTCAGTCCTCAAATATCTGTCCTTCGACAAGCTCTCCTCCCCATATAATAAGGGTTCCAGGCACTATGAAAGAAAAATTTTGTCCCCAAAATAAGAACTAAGCAAATCATATGTGCAGCATCTTTAATTGCATGCTGGAAAATTTTGCTTTAAAAAGAAATAAAAATCAGGACTCTAAGCTTCGGCTAGCTGACTTCTGAGTGACCTCATCTGTCATAGGAGTGCACTGCCTGACTCCTTATCAGCGCTTTAAAACTTGTTTCTTGCACATCTAATTAATAACCATGGGTTAATTTGCTTCTCATTTGCTTCACAGATATATTGCTTGGTGTTTCTGATGAATATCTCACATCAGAATTTAGCCCAAACCAGTGATATTACAAATTTACATCTGTCACTAATAGAATACAGTTTTTTTTTTTATAACTATGGGAGGTAAAACAGTAGTCAGCCTAAATTCCTGTCATTCTGAACTGGTGTACTTTATCTGCTGTTTACCTCATCGATTAATAATACACTTTGACATGTGTTTAATATGTTCGTCTAAAAAAACTGCCCTAACACCATCTGCAGCTCAGCCACTGGTCGCGATCGTCCCGCCCCATCGGATCACACCTCTGCCCCACAGCCCTGTGACTGTGGCTCCTCAGCCAGAGGGCTTAAACAACCTCGCCAACTCAATGGTAAAGTCAATAATCCCAAAATGGCTATTGAATTCTGTGTCCACTCCAAGACTGAGACAAGGGTTAAAACAACGTAGTTTCTCCATAGGAGAAAAAAAATGTACTTTTTCCAAAGATGAAAAACTCATTCTAGCTACCAAGTTCTCCAGTTGATTCACTTCACATAGGAAAGGGGAGTCCTACCGCGTTTTATTTCTGGACTATTTTTCTTAAGCAACTAACTTCTTTTGCAAAAGAATCATTGTTCTAACCAATCTCATCATACAGCAAATTTTCTAGTTATAAGAAAAATTATATAAATTTTGTAATTTAAAATTTCCACAAGTTAATAGTCTTGGAACAACTGGATTCAAGCAACAAGTCTACGCTAACTATTCACTTTCCAACTATGGGATTTCTCCAGTAAGCAATTTTTTCCTCTCTGACAGGACAATATTGTTTTGATTTTGTCTTGAGTACTATGAGAACAAGTAATTCTTCCCATGATGGTCATTCATTTATTCATTCATCTAGTACTTGCTATAGGTAAGACAATCTCTTAGGAGTAATTGTTATTTCTTACGACTCTTACTTCTAAGAAGCACTGAGAAGTGAAATATCCTTCCCCTTGTTTCCTCAAACATGAGGTCATTCAAAACAGCATTTGTTTAACAATTTGTACTTGTTTAAATAAAAAAATTATTTTAACAAATTTGTATTATTTGTATTTGCTTAATTAACTTAGCCTTGCCCCGTATATTAACTTATTAAACCCTTGCAATAATCCTGTAGGAGATTCTTTTGCAGCTACTGAAATTAAAGCTGAGCGAGGTTAACCATTAAGCAATCACAAAGCTAAGTGAATGGGAGTCAAACTCAGGTCATCTAATCCTGTACTCCCCACTACACTACAGCTATCTCCGCAGTCCACCCAGGCCCAAGTGTATAAACGCGGAGTATACCAGACCCACAGCTCTCGTCTCAGTCCAGGTCAGATTCTTATTGTTTTGGCCAAAGGGCTTTCCAGATTTAGAGAATTAAGAAGAGATACGTCATCTGAAAAAACCAGGATTTCCATTCTAGTAATGGCAAATTGTGCAATTGAAGACAACTAGAAAAGGAAATTTAAGAAAAAATCTGCTTGAAGCCACTAAGAACTTACAAACTAAGAATGACTAGGCTAGATCCAAGAGAAGGGAGAAATCCAGGGAAGTGAGCCTGGCATTTAGGGCAGCATTTCCAGGAGTGGAAAATAGACTGGACAGGGTGCTTCTGCCAGATTGAGGAGGCTAATGGAACAAAACTTGGAGTCCGAGACTTCCAAGACAGGGAGAGGAAAACCTCTGCAGTTTGTGCTGGGACCTCAAGAACATCTTTATTGCTGAGCATGACCTGGGAAGCCAGCTTTGAATGATCACATTTCCTGGAGACCATAATGTTAAGTAAAATAAGTCAGACACAGAAGGTTATCACATGGTTTCTCTTATATGAGAAACGCAAAATATAAATAAATTAAAGCATTAAAAAACAGGAGAGTTGGTAGTAAACAGGGAGATAGACTTCTTGGAGACAGGAAAGGGAAGCAGAGAGAGTAGGGAGAGGGGAGGGGACAAAGGGGGAGGATAAGGTATCAAAATGATAAAAATATGAGTATATGGACAATTTCCCCCAAAATGTAATTATTGTGTATCACAAAGATATACCAGTTAAGTAAAAAGTTAAATAAATAAATAAGTTAACACAATTCCTAAAACTGAATTCAGGTTGTTCCAGATTTCTAGAATCTTCAGCTGCCTGGCAGAAGCAAATATATATCCTCCCTGGAGGCAACAGCATCATGATAAGCCTTTTATTTTTCCAACTACAGTGTCCAATGCATAACCAAAAATAACCAAGAATGTAAAAAGACAATAGGGCAAAAATAAAAATTCAGAAACATCAGAAAATTAGACAAAATATGCATGAGCTACAGATACTGGAGAGACACACACTTGAAAGAACTTTACTGTTTAGGGAAAAAAATGATTGTGCATTTTGACAGAGAACATAAAACTATAAGAAAGAACATATCAGATTTTTTAAAGAACCAAATAGAAATACATCAATTTTAAAATACAGTGGACCCTTGCGTTACAACCAGCCTCACATACGAACCACTTGGGTTATGACAAGAACCCAAGGTTTAACTTACGATCAAAGTCTTGAGTTATGACCCGAGTGCCGGCCACTTGTACGGTTGTAAACAAAGACTTAAGATGCCGGAAAAGCGTATGTAAGCACACATAAGTGTCAACCTGAGCCTAGATGTGTGTGTTTGTGGACGTGATTTCAGTCAGTGCTTTACATAATCGCTACGATTACTGCTATCAAAATGGTGCCAAGGGCCGGTGAGATGGCTCAGCGGCTTAAGCGCCTGCCTGGCAAGCGCGAGGGCCCGAGTTCGACTCCCGGATCCCACATACGAAAAAGGGGCCGGTGATATCGCTCAGCGGCACGGGCGCCTGCTGGCGCGCAAGGTCCTGAGGTCGACCCCCCGGTACCCACAAAAAAAAAAAAAATGGTGCCAAAAAAAGCTAAAAAAAGAAGCTAAGGGAGGAAGTGAAGGTAAAGAAAGCAATCGCAATCGAAAAGAAGGAAACTGTGGAGAAATATGGAAGTGGTGTTTTTGTGACCCATCTCACTAATATGCACAGCACGTGAAAATCTACTATCTGGGCAATCTTACAGAGAAAAGATTTGTATAAGGAAGCCAGTGTTACTAAAGCTGTTATTCAAATCAGTAAGTCAGGATCCACAGTGTTAGATGAAGTAAAAAGGCTATTATTAGTGTAGCTAAATGAAAGGCAGATGGCAGGTTATAGCCTATCTGAGTTTATAACTTGTAAAAAAGCTAGGGCTGTAAATGCAGGTCTTGTAAAGGATAATCCATCCACGAGTGATAATGGTGAAACATTTCATGCCAGTAAGGGGTGGTTTCACAATTTTAAAGCAAGAGCTGGGGTTCAGAGCATAACTAGGCATGGTGAAGAAGCCAGTGCTGATAAAAGGACTGCTGAAAGTTACATACAGCACGTCAAAAGGATGACACAGAGAAATACCTTTTGCTCTCATCAAGTTTTCAACTGTGATGAAACTGACCTTTTCTGGAAGAAAATGCCCAGGAGAACAAACATTACCAAGGAAGAGAAGAAAATGCCATGTCACAAGCCCATGAAGGACAGGTAACCTTATTGCTATGTGCCAATGTGAGTGGTGACCTCAAGACAAAGCCTCTCTTGGTTTATCACAGAGACCCCTAGAGTGTTTAGAAAACATAAAATCATGAAAAGTGGGCTGGAGGTCACGTGGAGAGCTAATGCAAAAGCCTGGGTAACAAAAGTACTTTTTCTTGAGTAGATCAGGGAGGTTTTCTGTGCTACTATTAAGAAATATCTAAAGGACAAAGTTTACCACTCATGGCTCTCCTCATCATGGACAATGCTCCTGTTCACCCACGAAATTTGGAAGAAGAATTGGCTGAAGAATTCCTGTGGCTCAGTTGAGTTCCTCTCACCTAATACATTCCTCTACTACAGCCTATAGACCAGCAGGTTATAGCTAACTTTAAGAAGCTATAACCTAGGAATTGTTCCTGAAGTGCTTCCAGATGGTCTCAGATACAGAGCTAACCCTTAAAGAGTTCTGCAAGGATCATTACAACATCCTTTCTTGTGTGGGGTTAATTGAGAAATCCTAGGGCAATGTCTTTCTAAAGACACTGAGATCTGACTGGAAGAAAGTGTGGCCTAAAATTTATAGGAGAGAGACTTTGAAGGCTGTGTAGAGGAGCCTAAGCCTTCAGTTGACCCTGTGGTTGATGACATTGTCACTATAGCAGAGTCCACAGGCGTGCAGGCAGACAGTGGTGATGCTGAGGAACTGGTGGAGGAACACTCAGAGGAATCATCTACAGAGGAACTTCAGCAACTTCTGGCTGAGCAACAGAGAATGGCAGCTGAGAAGCTTTCTGAAGAGGAGGAGGAGTATCAACAATCAGTGTAGCAATGTTCTTCTTCCGAAATAAAGGAAATCCTGAAAAAATGGACGGAACTACAAACATTTGTAGAGAAGACCCATCCAGATACAGAAAAAGCCAATCACTGGATTCACTTGCTTAATGACAGCGTCATGTCATACCACAGAACAGTGTTAAAGAAAAGAAAGAAACAGACAACCTTAGACCAGTTTTTAGTTCTGAAAAGGTTGAGACCTAGTGAGCCAGAAGCAGGTCCTAGTGGGCTACAGACTCTGCCAAGGAGAGAAAGGAAACCAGAGAGCCAGGTTCCCGATGTTCTTATGGAAGGGGACTCTCCTTCCAAACAATAACCACCTTCCATTTCATACTCCCTTCCTGCAAGCCAAAGATGTCAACTTGAATGGAGAGTACAGCATGAAATTGTTGTTTCTGATAAACTAGGCCATTTTATAACTGGTGCATACACTAGGAAAACTATTGGTGTTTCTGGTAAATTATGCACACTATACAACCTTTATTATAAAAAGGTTTGTTAAGGGGTGCTTTGGGAAGTTTGGAACACATTATGGGTATTTCCAATGTTTCTTATGAGAAAAAATAGTCTTGACTTTCAACCAGCTCTCACAACCAAATTGAGTTTGGTCCACTGTAGAATATTAGGAATTAAAACTCTAGTAGATGAGTTTAACAGCATACTAAACATAGTTGAAGTGAACTGGAGCATAGATCAGGCAAAACATTTACAATGAAAGAGAAATAAACAAAAGGATGGGAGATATAGAAAACTGGATGAGGAACACAGAAGAAACAGTAACAAGATACAACATATAGGTAGTTAGAATGCCAGAAGGAAAGCAGAATGGGACAGAAACAACACAGGAATACAAGAAATTTTTTCAAAGCTGATGAAAGGCATAAATTCACATACTAAAGAAGCCCTAGGAATTCTCAGAAGGATAAATAAAGTGAAATCCATTCTTAGGCATATTATAATAAATCTGCTAAAACCTAAATGTAAAGAAAAGACAGTTTTTCTTCAAATGAGAAACAATTAGATTGATCACTAGATTAACAGAAACCATGGAATCAAATCAATAACAGAATGATTACCTTTAAAGAGGTAAAGAAAAATAACTATCAAGAATTATGGTAAAATAAGACATTTTCAGAGAAAAACACAGAAATAAAACATTCAATAGCAGTAACAAATAGCAGAAGAAATAAAAGTATTTTGATTTTTCTGACTGTCTTGGAAAGAGCAAAAAACAATTACTATTACACATTGTTAAATTGAGAGTATATATTGTAATCTTTAGAGTAGCTATTAAGAAAAATAGTAAAAGAATGCATAATTCCAGGAGGAAAAAGGAAAAGAGGAAAACAACTTAGAAAAGATGACAAAGAGAAGGCTCAGTGAAAAGTGGCAGACTTAAAACCCAAGTGAACCAAGACTTTTACAGTATATAAAGAGATTTTCTTTTACAGTCACACTGCAGAGGAGTGTTAAAAACCCAGACTTTGAGGCCAGTCTACTTGGATTTAAATGTATCCTCACATTTGAATAAGTTACATAAACTTCCTCATGCTTCTACTTACTCAAATGAAAACAAAACCAAACATGGGAAAAAAATATCTGTCTCATGAGATTAGGAGAATTACATGAAATAATCACACACAGCACTGAGTAAGTACTCTACAAATATGAATTCTTACTATGATTAGAAATTCCTAGCTGTAGGGACTCACTAATTTAAGCAAGTATCCTCCAGTCCTTCAGCTAAAGTTTATTAGTACCCCAGACTTGAGCCACGTATTTATCAACAAAGACCATGGATGACATGCTGTGCTTTGGATACGGTTAGTCCTCCGAAGGTTCACGGGCTGGAAGCCCTGTCCTCCATGAAAAAGTGTGGCGAAGTGGTGATGCCTAGCGGGAGGTCATTAGGTCCTGGGGGCACCATCCCTGGACAGAATCAATACCCATCTCAGAGAAGTAGGTCAGCTGCCACAAAAGCAGGTTGTTATCTAGCAAGGCCACTCCACATGCCTAGTCTTTCTTACACAGCCCCCTTTCTGCTTCTCTGCCATGTGCTGAGCCTCCATGAGGTTCACCAGAAATAGCCAAACAGCTGTCAGTGTCATGCATTTGAACCTCCAGAGCTGTGAGCTAAATACGACTTTTCTTGCAACTTACCCAGCCTCAGGTATTTTGTTACACCAACACAAAACATGAGACAGAAGACAGCCCATACTAATGATTTTTAAAAACCAGCCAGCACACAAGTTCCTATCAGGAATGTGACCATCACATATTACAAACGTGTATAAAAAATGTATAAGCTGGGTGTGGTGGTGCACACCTGTAATCCCAGCACTCAGTAGGCTGAGGGAGGAGGATTGCTGTGAGTTTGAGGCCAGCCTGGGCTACACAGTGAGTTCAAGGCCAGCCTGAACTGCATAGCAAGATCCTGTCTCAAAAAAAAAAAAAAAAAAAAAAAAAAAAAAAAATATATATATATATATATATATATATATGTCTAAGGGATGCAGGGAGTGGGAGAGAGGGGGTTAAAATTTTTAAAAACTAAGAAATGTCATTACATGTACCAACTCCTCATGATGAATGTAAACATTATGCACCACAAATATGTACTAATAAAATAATTAGTGTTAAAAATACTACTTTAAAAAAAATCCACCAGCACAGTGATTAAACTGACCCATTCCTCCACTGCAAGTACGAAACTGGTACTTAGTTAGCAATTTGATCTAATTCAATAAACATTTATGGCACCATGATTAATACTAGAAGTCAAGGAGTCAGCATAGCGATAGAGATAAATCAAATACAGTGTTTGCCCTGAAAGAGCACACTCTCTCCTAAAAGAAAAAAACAAAAACATCGAACTAACTGCAGAGAAGTACAAAGTACTCAGCTGTGAAGCAGAGAAGGGAGCCCTACCCTGAGGGTATACACCACCTGCTACTGGGAAAAGGACAGTGGACTCTACACGGCCTCTCGGGTCAGGGATCTTGGTTTGAGTACTGCCTTCCACCCTCACCAGCTTCTGAGACTTTTGCTAAACTCCAATCTTCTCACTTGTGAAAGGGGGATACTAAAAACACTGTATCAAAGCGTACTATCCTGAGGACAGAGTGAGACCCAATGTAGACTCCTGGAACGTAACAGAGGCTCCAAAAAATTAATCTTCATCTCTTTGTTTTACCTAAGTAAAACAGAAGACTTCACAAAGAAGGGAGCATTTGATATGGGCTCGGCAGGAGAACAGGAATTCGAAAGGAAGAAATGAGGGCAAAAGCAGGCTGAGCACGACAGACATCCTCAACAAAGCCCAGAAGTGATGAAGCATCGGGTGTGTTGCGGGCACACTTAGTCCTCGTGGCTCTGACAGGAGGCTTAACCTCTTCAAGCTTCAGTTGCCCGAGTTCTAAAATGGGAAAAATAACAGCAGTAACAACTTCACTGGATGCAGTGGATTGGACTGACATAAGCTAATGGACAGGAAGTACTGCTGCAGTGTGGATCCTGAATGTCCCCACTAAAGCCCATGTGGTAAAGGCTTAGTCCCAGCTTGGCGCTACTGGGAGGTGGTAGAAATTCTAAGAAGTGGGGCATAATGGGAGGTCGTCTAGTCATTGGGGATGCACCCTACAAGGGGGCAGTGTGACTGCAACCCCTTCTTCCTCTCTTCTTTTGCTTCCCAGTTGCCAGGAGGTGAAGAGCCTGCTCCACCATGCGCTCCTGCCACGATGTTCTCCTGCTCCATGGGCCCAAAAGCAACAGGGACAATCAATCATGAGCTGGAACCTTCAAAACAGAAAGCCAAAGTCAATCTTTTCTCTTTATAAGTTTATTATCTTGGTATTTTTATAGCAACAGAAAACTGATTAACACTAACACTCAGGACAATGCCTGGTATACATAGGGAAGGCGTCACAGAACACAGAGAAAAGACTCCTCAAAGAGGCTCAGACGCCCTACTATTAATTAGGGTGCCGTGAATGCCCTAGGCCTGACCTGAGCCCAGTGCAAAAAACCGCAGTGACAAGTTTCATAAGCAAATAGCCTTTGATGTCTGTCCCGACTTGGGACTTCCTCTGGAAACAGCACACCCTTCACATCTGAACTGCAGCTAACAGTTAACTTTTGAGAGATTGCCAATGGTTATCCAACCGGTTTTACCATCAAGGAGCCTATGGAGGAAGAAGGCGCTAAAGAAATGACTTCCTGCTAGCAGGCAAGCTTAATCTCCTCAAAGCAGGAGAAAAGGCAGACAGAGGCGGGTGGCGTCCTGCAGGTATGGCCCTAGTCCAGCACTGCCAGAGCTCTGAGCACACAGTGCCACCGCAGTTTCCTTTCCATTAGACATCAGGCCACAGACAAGGCAGCAAGACCCAGCTCTGAGTCACTGACACTGGCGGGTCTGAAGACGTGAGACTCTTCAAGAGTCCTGCAGAACAGGAACCATGAGGCTGACGGTTGCCAGGGCACTGTCCACCATTCAGGACCCTTTCTCAGGTTCCATCCTCAGAAGCTGCTCAAATTTCCAAGGAAGAGCGCAACATTCAGAACAGACAGAGAGCAACTCATGTTCCAGAAGAGGCCCCATTAGCCACCTCAGCCTGAGCACCAAATGGCCTTTGTCCCCTGCTTGATCCCACTGAAGACTTCTGTGCCTGCTGTTCCCTGTCCTTAGGACGCTGAGAATGCTTAGAATGGGCCTGGTCCCTCGTCTCAGCACCCAAGACATCGTCGTAAATGTTACACTCCGAAGCTTTTCCGGATCCGCCCTATGAAGCTTCCACTCCTCACCTGCCAGCCACGCTCCGTCTCACATCCTGTTGTATTTTCTTCACATGCTTTTCATAATCTAATACGTGCTTGTTTATCACTCGTTTGTTTTTACTGGCTTTTATTCCTAACAGGCTGAAGACTTGTTCCTCTGACCTCTCAGATGTAAGCGCACAGAGAGCAGAAGCTCGGATTTTGTTTATTGATGCACCCGCAGCACCTATCACACTGTAAATGCCAGTAACTATGAGATCAGTGGGAGAATGAACATGAGCCTGGGGATGTCAGACTTGAGCTCAATTCATCGAACTTAATTAGCAGAAGAGATCCAGAGAGCATCCTCTCCCTCCAGAGACCTCGACGACGGCACACGTCAGAATCACATCTCCAAAACAAAATGACAACCCCGGATTTCATCATTTTCTGGGCTGTATATTCAAAAAGAACTGGGAGAGGGGGTCTCTTCCTTTCCAGCCCACCCTGTACATATCAGGCAGAGGACTGGCCTTTCACAATCAAGTCCTCTAGGATTCCCTCTTGTTGATTTGCTTGGGCTGGAGAGCTCAAATTTTCATTTTGATTCCCTGTATGCAGAAGCTGGGGATCTGGGGAGATTTGTTTCCCAAACTGTGGACCTTTCTTTCTCTGTTCTTAGAAGAAGGTAGGGAGAAAAACAAAAGAGGCAGGTCTGCTATGCCAGCTCCAGTATAAGGACGTCCCAACCTCACATTTACTCTTGGAAGTAGCTCTCCTCCCGTTGTGTAACACTTAGCCTCAAACATTCGCTGGTCAGCATACACTCATTCCACCAGGGACATCTGTTCCAAGGAAAAGGGCCAGAAGAAAAAATGGATGGTGAAATGAATCCAATCAGAGGCCTTTCTCTGATGACCCAAGGTCCCTGAGAAACACTCGTCTCATTTCACCCCAACAGACCCCTACGCCCTCCAAAATTTCTAATGTGTTCAAGACATATTCCCTGCCTAACTTTCCATCTGCTCTTCTGTGGCTGGAAAACAAAAAATGGAAAAACACCAATATACTCGTTTCAAAGAGATGAGAACTGAAGCCAGCACCATTCAAGATTACACGTGCCATCTGAAAGCCAATCACAACATCTTAAAAACCAAGAGCGAGCCAGCAGAAGAAAACACCCAGGCTAAATCCACAGCATCCTGCTTGAGATACTAGCCTCCGTCACTGTTATTTGCACTGATTAAGGGCTGCTGTGTGCTGGGGGGACAAAGGAGACCCTCCAGTAGAGGGACTGCAGGAGGCTCAGTGACAGAGCCACAGGAGCACCAGGGGGGTGGTGCCATGCCCTGAGGGAGTCACTCTCCCAAAAACAGCGGCATGCATATGGCAGGCAGAAGAGTCGACCCCCCCCCCCGCCACAGATGCCCAGCTCCTGGGCCCCAGAACCTTGAGTATGGAAAAAGGAAGCATGACTCAGAAAGCAGAGCGCTGAGAACACAGGCAAAAGGGACTCTATGGACGGCATTAAAATTAAGGACTTCGAGATGAGAGATTACCCTGGATTATCCAGGTGGGCCCAACCTAATCACCTAAACCCCTAAAGTGAAGAGGAAGCAGAAGAGGGGGGTCAGAGAGATGGGACATGAGACAGGCTGATTCCCTGTTGCTGGTTTGAAGATAGAGAAAGGGACCTAAGAGCCAAGAAAGGCCGCAGCCTCCACAGGCAGAGAATGGCCCTGCGTTTACAGCCAGCAAGAAAGTGGTGGCCTTGGGCCTACAACCTTGGGAAGTAAATTCTGCCAGCAATTCAGAGAAGAGGGAAACTGATTTTCCCTTAGTACCTCCCGGAAAGAAAAGCAACCTGATGATACCTTGATTTTATTCTTGTGACACTCATTTATTCTTGTGGAATCTAAGCTACAGAACTATAACTGAGTTAAAAAGGTTTAAAACTGCTATATTTAAGCAATGGTAAGTTGTTACAGCTTCATTAGAAAACCAACACATGGTGTGACCCTGAGTAAATCACTCTTTCTGGCTGAACCTCTATTTTGTTGTCAGTTGTTTGGAAGGAATGGACAAGTTGATTTCGGAGGGTCTGGCTCACTCTGGAAGACTGACCACTCTCCTGACATCCCCCTTAGCCATGTCCCCAGTTCCAGGACGGACAGGATTTGAAGGCCACCAAAGAAAGAACAGAAAAGAGTAAAAGAAAAAGTAATCTTCAAAAAGCCTCCAACGTATTTTCTAAGATACCACCTACGGGCACTAAGCAGAAAGGTCTCCCACTGTACCACTTGTTACTTCCTTGACTACACCCCAGAGGATTGCAGCGGGAAGTCTGGGAGACAGAGAAGAAGCTCCAGGATCAACTGGTAGAGGCTGCTCAGAGCACGGAGTTAAGGATTCCCCAGCCGTGTGGATGTCGGATGTCTGTCTGGGGCAGGGATCAGGACTAGTGACATGTGTGCCAGATATCTGTCATCATTAAATGAAAGATTTGAGGAAACCAATTTAGTTTTCTCTGTCTCTCCTTCTCCTCCTCTATTTTATTCTCCCTGAATCTATGTAGTGAGTCATCAGCAAGTCACATACCCAATCAGCAAATCAGAGGCCCCAAATCAGAAAGCTACACAGATACACAATCAAGCAAATATTTTCCACACTGGGGATTGAACCCAGGGCCTTACCCATGCTGGCAAGTGCCGCATCACTGGTCAGACCTTTGCAGCATTCTGAGACAGGGTCTCACTGAGTTGTGCAGCCTGGCCTCGAAGTTGTGACAATCCTGGCCTCAGCCTCCTGAGCAGCTGGGATTGCAAGCATGAGCCACCACACCCAGCCTCTGTACACAACCAAGCAATTTAAAGTGCACAGTTTGAATCGGGCTTGCTGTTGTTTAATACGCCAGCCAACTCTTAATTCTGCCCTGCTCAACGCTTAGCCTTTACCACTCCATTCTCTCTCGAGAGCCACCTTCTGTCTCCCTACTGAGTTGTAAGAGGACTAGAGTTCCTAGTAACCCACTAGTATACCGGCCGTTAAGGTCTCCCCTGACTTCCCCCAGGTCATCCTTCCAGTCAGTTACAGAAGCAAGATCTGAAACCTGGTTCCCCCAAATTCCAATGATGTTCACCTCCGGAATAGACCGTGGAGTCAAACTACCTGGGGGACTACACCAACACCTCAGTGCCACTCCCTGTGATCATGGGTGTGTCACTTTCTCTTTCTAAAGCTCAGCTTTCTCATACACTGTGTTAGATGGAGAGAACGATAGCTCCTCTCCAACAAGACCATGTTACAGACGAAACTAATGAATACACATAAAATGTACGCACTCAGTTTGTGTCAGTAGGATCATTATCCATTATTCAGCATGCCTGGCCGGTCTGGGTGGAGGGCAGGAGGGTGTGACGATGTCAACACTTACTCCTATAAATTGTGGGTGGGAATGCTTGCATCTATCTTTGCACTGCTAATAGTGGCCATGTAATATCAATCAAAATAAAAATCCCCTTTCCTTGTGCTTCCTTCGTTTGTAAGTTTTAATCCATACGGAAGGGGCAGAAACACATTTATAGAGGAGGATCAGAATATAGCTGGGAAAGCAGCTGAGGGTGTGACTGCCCTCTTAACCTCTTTGTCTGTCACCCTTGGGCCGCATCTGACTCAACCACAGTCCCCAGAGTCTCTTAGTTGTTTTGTGTCTCTGACACCTCACCACGCTCTGTGGTTCTCTGACTACACCAAGGAAGGGGAATTCCCAGACCTTTTGTGCAATGGGTCCCACAGCTCCAAGAGGTCAGTGCCTAGTCACTCCACCATAATTTACAACCCCAGGGTGGCTGGAGACAGGAGGTCTCCGCTGGAATGGAAAAACACTTCTTGGCTTTTTAGGTTCTCAGTGCAGAGGTACACGCTGTCCTCAAGCTCAGCTGGGCCGTCAAGTGTGTGTTCAGTGAGTGACTGCACACCACCAAGAGCACGCCACCCTCACCCACAAACACCCACTCTACCTCCTTACGTTACAGATGGGGAAGATGACATTCAGAGAGGGGAAACGCCTCCGTCATGATAACTGAGCATCTCCTGAGAACCCTAGAGAACTGTTCTTCCCTCCCACCTCCCACCCCTGCCCCAACCAGGTCCTCACAGTCCCTCTGGACTATTTACCCACTGCAGCGACACCACGGAGCCCAGCACATGGTCGAGGAATGACTGAGCAGCTTCCCGGGCTGCAGCCTGGAGCTTTGAGGAGTCTGTATGCACGGTCTACAATCGTGAACCATTAGTCCCAGGTGCCAGCAGGCTTCGTGCTGGTCAGGAAGAAACCACCAGAGCTGCACGAATAGGAGTCCAGCCTGGTCACTCCATCAGAATAACTGCTCTTGACATTTCCACAGGTTTTTATGGTTCCCACCTTCCATCCTTTCATTCAGTCAGCACGTACCGAGCTCCTTCTATTTGCCAAGCCCTGTGCGCCAAGTGCTGAGGTTGCCTCAGAGATAAGAATACAGCAGATAGGCAACCCCTGCACTCCAGAAACCGGGCGGAGAGGAGGGGTGCAAAAGAACCAGCAATTAGATACGTTCTAGCTAGAGCAGCCGATAGCCTCAGGAGGGGGAGCTCGGAAAAAAAGGCCCTCTCCACTCCTCACACATCCTTTCTCCTTTGCTTTCTGTCCGCAAAGGACGTTTTCCCCACTTCACAGATGGAGACACCAAGGCTCAGAAAGACGACGGTGAAGCAGCTGGGGACAGAGCCAGGTCTAGCATCCACCAGTCTTGACTCCAAAGTCCTGCGCCTGCTACGCGGGGCTCTGAGGAAAGGAATCCCGCGGTCCTGGGGGCTGCGAAGACCCAAACCCAGCGCAGCGCCCTGCGCTCAGGCCCGGGAGCCGAGCCCTGACCCGGGCCCGGAGAGCCGAGAGGCAGCGCCCGCCGGACGAAAGGCGGGAGTGGGGGCCCCGGGGCGAAGCCCGTCGGACAGTGGGGCTGGGGCGCACGCACCAAGCTCGGGGCTCCCCAGAGGCCCAACGTCCTGTGCAGAAAGGGTGGCTGGAACTTGGTGCTGAGAGCCGAAGGAAAGGGAAGAGGGGCTGGGGGAAGAAATGCGCGGTGGTGGGAGGAAACGAGGGGGGCGAGGGCATAAAGAGGAGCGCGGGGAGCGTGGCGGGCTAGGGGCAGCAGCCGGAGCCCCGCAGCCACGCCGGCGGCCTCACTCACCTGGCGCCGCGGTGCAGCCCTTAAGCCCGGGGCCGCCGTCGCACTGGGGCCGCGGCAGGTCCGCGGAGAGCTCCCGGCGCCGACGCCACCCAGCGCTTCTCCCCGTCCGCAGGCTCGCCCGGGACCCGGCCCCCGGAAACGGCCCCCGGCCCGCGCCGAGAGTGCGCCCGCTCCCCCGAGCCGGGAGCGCGCAGGGCCGGCCCGGACGTGGGCTCAGCACCCCGCGCGCTACGCTCCACGGGCCCCGGACTGCGCGGCCGCTGGGGACCCCGCGCCCCGCAAGCCCGCGCTCGCGGCTGCCGCGCAAACCTCCCAGCCCCTCCCCGGCCGGCTGCGGGGGAGAAAGGAACTTTGAGGAGAAAGCGCCGCCGAGTCTCGGGCTCCCTTCCACCTTGGCGCGCGCTCCCCCGTGTGGCCTCAAAGGGAGAACTTCGCTCCCGGGGGTCTCTGCTCTCTGGACTGTAAACCTAGGGGGTTCGCCTACGACGACCCCTTCCAGCTCCAGTCCGGACCCCAGAAAGTGGAGCGAGTGAGTTTGGATGGAAGACTCAGACTTCCTGCTTTGCCGTGGGCTGAGTACAGGATCCTTAAGACGCTCTGCCTCTCTGTTCATTCCCTGCAGAAGCGAGGCTAACAAACGACTTAGAGGACCCACGTGAGACTGGTTGCTGTCTGCCTGTAAGCGCCTTTATTTTGTGATAACAGCGATCAGAAGCCCATTAGGATGCAGTATCTGAGAGGCTCCCGTTCTCTCTTTGTTCGTGGCCCAGGTTCCACGCAGCACAGCGCCCACTCTGCAGTCCCCCCACCATCCACGGAATGAGGATTCCACTCCCATCTTGTCTTGGCACTCACACTTTTTCATTCAGCGATAGGTTTTCTCCAGTCTTACTCTCCTGAGAATGAGGAGCAGAGGCCTTAACTACCAGTGGAACCTTGAAAAGTCCTGGAGCCCAACTGTGTTCCAGTTTCTTCCTTCCAGTGGATACAGTAAGCCCTGAACGTCAGTCTTCGGTTTCCTCTGGCTTCAGGATGAGGTCAGCAGAAATGACATCAAATCATCATCACCAGATGCCAGTTTTTTTTTAAGGGAAAGCAGTGAGGATGAAGGGAATTGACCTGAGAAGCGATCTGACAAAAATTCTAGGGGTTATCACCCAACAGCGTGTTCTTACTCCAAAGGGAAAATGTAGGGTCCTAAAACTAAGTACGACAGGATTCTGAGGTCTTTAGTATAAAGTTTTCATTTAACAGGAAAGAGTAAGTTAAAGGAGGACAATCTTGATTTAATACAAATTGCTCCCCGGTTACTGGAAGGGGAATCTGGGGGTCCTTTGGGCGAACGGCTGATAACTGACTGTGCCCTGCGTCGGTGCTGGCTTTTCTCTGAGAAAATACGAGACTCAGGACTGGAGCCAGCATCGCTGGTGCTTCGCCTGCCATTCCCATTTGGCAGGGCATCAATATCTCTTTGTTACTGATTTTGCTCTGAGACCCAAAAACCAAGCCAAAGAGAAAGTTTGAATGTCCTAAAGGGAAGTATAGAGCACTGTCCGCTGCCTCAGCTGGACTGATTTTGAATCATATCTACAGAATACTTTCTTCAATTTTCACTTATGCAAGTATATTTATTAAATTGAAGAGAATAATGTGACAGTAACATCACAGTTTTCTCACTATTTGTAAAATAGTAACATGAGAATTAGCCCTCCTGTCTGATACAATTATTACAAGTAAAGATTTTTATTCACGTATTTTCTTCATTCAAATTTATCCATCGAATATCTCCTACACATTGTAGGCACAAAGAGATAATTATCTTTATTTATCCGGCTTACATCTAGGAAATTCAGATTAACTACACTCTCCATGCTAAAACTCTTTCCATCACTCTATCACATTATCTTGTTTTATGTTCTTCGTGGTTTTGCAAACTGACATAATCTTGCTTACTTGTTTCTCAGGAAACTAGAATACAAAAACATTGTTCACCATGCATAGTATACACACACTTTTTCCTCTTATTTTTATATGTTTTAGAGTGGACAAACCTTTGGGTTATATTAATGTGTGCTCCATGTTGCCACCTTAAGAAATGTCAAAGGTATGTGTAGCCATAGAAAGATTTATAGCTGGGCATGGTGGTACATGCCTGTAATCCCAGGACTCAAGAGGCTGAGGCAGGAGGATCGCCATGAGTTCAAGGCCAGCCTGGGCTACACTGTGAGTTCAAGGCCAGCCTGAACTGCATAGTGAAACCTTGTCTCAAAAACCAAAAATAAAAAAATAAATAAAAGATTTATAATGATTGCTTTTGACATTTGCTGATCAACTAAATGTTTTCTAATTTCAAACCACCAGCTACTTGCCTAATATCTTTATCTGGAAATAAGTAAGTACATTGGTTACAAATTGCAATTTATGTGGATCTTTGAGACTATACCAAGAATTGAAATAGCAAAGAAACATAAATATGTATGTATGATTACAAGTATGGTTTGATTTATCAAAGAAATAAATGTTTGTCTAGAAATAAATGTGCCAGAATTTGAAAGATTAGTAAAAGACAAATTTTTAATGATCAAGTTGTAGAAGTTTAAGGAAAGAAAACTGTATTCTTTGCTTTATCATACCTGCAAATAGTAAATCTGGAAAAAAAAACAATGAAATATGTTAAAATTTTTATTAAATTGGCTTTGTTTTAATGGGCTTACTCATAAGATTTCTTTAAAAGGTCAGGAATTCTTTACTGTCCACTGTTACATCAATGTAAGAGTATAATTTGGTTTTCTTTTTCTCTACTTGAAAATAACAAACTAGTCACAGAATATTTCACTTTGCTTTTGACGAGAAATAGTGATTTTCTATTTCTGTGTCATCTGTCCAAATAGAAGATATACTAAATATCTAACCAGAACAACTTTTTGTGCTTTGTACTGACTTTGTCGTGTCCCTGACTATTTAAAAACAAACAAAACAACAGCCAAAGTACTTCATTTTGAAATATCCGAAGTTCCTTATAATTATATCTTCAGTTATGTTTACCTAGATATAGGGTGTCATCACTCCAGTTTAATAACTAGCCATATTACAACTATTCATTATGCCCAGGCATCTGTCTTGTGCTAATGATGATTCTTTTCTGAAAATTATTTTTAATGCTACCTTACCAAGGTTGTTCCAGATTTGAGAAAAATGTAATTTCTAATGTGTTTTTTACATGCCAAATCATCTTCGTTGATTCCTAGATGGCTAAGATACTAACGGCTTAGTGTTTTAGTATGCACCTTATAACACATAACACATAATGTACTATTCACAGCAAGAGGGATGCTAGTGTCAATTAAGTATGCTCCATATTTCTTAATTGGAATAATAATATAAGAATTGCAATATATACTTAGCCTACAAAATAAGACAGGCTGTACAACAAAAAAGTAACATATCTTCCCTATGTTACTTTTCATTACAATTATTAATCCATATTAATTGTACAGATTAACGGGTTTGACTGTGACATTTCCATATATATGTGCTTTGATCATATCCACCCTCCCTAACACTCTGTTCTGCCCTCCTCTATAATCCTCTGCCTATGGGCTCTCTCACTCTCCCTTCCCTAGCAGTCTCTCTTCTACTTTCAGGCCCCAATTATTGAAGAGAGTATGTGATACTTCTCTTTCTGTGTCAAGTTTATTTCTCTTTAACACAATGACTTCCACTTCCATCTGTTTTCCTGCAAATGACACTATTTCATTCTTCTTTATGGCTGAATAATACTCCACTATGTGTAGTACTACATTTTCTTTATCCATTCATCTGTTCACAGGCACATAGGTTGATTCCATAATTTAGCTATTGTGAATAACTCCACAAAAAATAGTACGCAGGTATTTCTTTTGCATGATGACTTCATTTCCTTAGTTCATATAACCAGAAGTGATTTAGCTGGATCATATGGTAATTCTAAATTTAGTTTTTTTGAGGAACCTCCGTATTATTTTCCGTAGTAGATGTACTAATTTACATTCCCGTCAATAGCATATCAGGGTTTCTTTTTCCTCACATACTCACCAACATTTGTTACTTTATGTGTTACTTTATAGAGTAGGTCTGTCATTGTCCCCATATTCACAGCATATTATTAACCCTTAAGGAGACACTGACAAAATCTATAACCCAATTTATTCTACTCTATTCTGATATATAAACTACTGTAATAAACTGATAGAACCTTCCAAAATTACAACAGGTAGTTTTTGCTTTTCTTCTGTGCTGGCCTGAAGAGGTCTAGTACTGTATAAGCTAGATTCTTCAACAAAGAGAGACAATCCTAATGTCTTTGTAGAAAAGATTGCACCAGGTACTCATAACTGGAACAGACTTGTAAATCCAGGTTTCTCAGGCTTGGCTGACCACAAATAGATGCCTATAGACTACAGCATAGGATTATATCAGGGTACTAGAACACTTTTTAGTCCAGAAGGAACTGACCACGGAAGTTCACTGCTGATTTGTGAGTCAAGAACAAATCACATAAGCCTAATAGGCTAATAAGGGAAATATAATAATGCTTATTTGTTTTGCTATACTGTTGCATTGTTTTTAATGTGGTTTTCTGATGTGCATGAGGAAGTCCTTTCTTCTTTCATTTTTAATTATTTGCTTTCTTCTTGATCTATTGATAATGCTCAATTTAGCAAGCTGTGCTTATGCAAGCTGAAGTGAAATATTTTTGAATATCTTGTTCCCACTGATTCCTCAGAATTCAGAAATAAGTATCTTTATTGAGTCCCTAGCTATGTAACTATTTGAATATATTCAATGAGCTCTCCTCTTTACTAGGATGCATTAGACAAATCTATTATATAATCAATGCCTTGAAAGAATTTTACAGGGGCACAAGCACCTGCCTGGCAAGCACAAGGTCCTGAGTTCAATCCCTGGTACCAAAAAAAAAAAAAAAAAAAAAAAAAAAAAGAGTTTTATACTTAAATATAAATTTCATTGAATCACCTATAATGTAGTCATTAAGGAACAAAAGTTACACTTTGTATGGCAGGAAGTGTGAAGATTAATACTGATTGTCAGCTTCTTTGAATTAAGAGACCCTTAGAGAGGGGTTGGATTTTGAGAGTGGTTCTTTTCATGTCTTTGCTGCCCAGCTGACATGAGGTGAACAGCTTCCTTCTGCCAAGCCATTCTATCGTGATGTTTCTGCCTTGCCACTGGCCTAAGAGTAATGGAGCCAGCTGACCATGGACTGAAACCTATGAAACCATGAGCCAAAATAAGCTTTTTCTCCCTTAAGCTATTTGTGTCAGGCATTTGGTCACAGCAACAAAAACTTGACTAATACAGGAAGCAAGGATACAAAGTCCTCTGGGGAAACTGATCTGTTATCTCTTCTTGGCTTACAAGGTCCCAGCATTATGCAAATAAGACATTAAGTAAATTCGCTTGCTGGAAGACCAGCAATGTTAGCAAATAGAGGAACTTTGAGAAGAGAGGAAATCAGTCACTTTTGGGTAATATATATAAAATGTGATGGAAATTAATTTCTTCACTTTGATTTTCTGGTACTGAAATAAATGAGCAAAGAGGAGCTTAAATAAAAATATCAATTTTTACACCAATATTCATTCCATACAAAAGAAGTAGTAAAGGGCGATAAAAGAACAAAAAAAAAATACATGAAATCTGTAAAAAACAACAACAAAAAAAAAGTGAAATAAAAGATGTAATCTAACTGTATCAATAATATTAAGTGTGAATGGATTAAACAGTCCAATCAAAAGGTAGTTGTTGTCAGGTTGAATTATTTAAATCAAAATTTAGCAGGTACATGCTGTCCACAGGCACACTTTAAATTCAAAGGTACAGATCAGTTGAAAATAAAAGAATGGAAAAATATATGATCATAGTTGCAAACAGCACTCATAAGAAAATTGGAATGGAGCCAAGCATGATAGCACATGTCTGTAATCCCAGCACTCTGGGAGACTACAGGGAGGAGGATCTCAAGTTCAAGTCCAACCTGGGCAACTTAACAACTTAGCAAGACCCTGTCTCAGAAAAAGGAGCGGGGGAATGTGCTTCACTGCAAAAGGCCTGGGCTCAATCCCTATTAAAGAAAAAAAAAAAAAAAAAAAAAAGAGAATGGAAGAAAAAACTAAAAAGTCTTCTATGGGTATGAGTCTGTTATGGTTTAAATCTAAAATATCCCCCAAAGCCTCAGGCATTAGGAAGGTAATTATATCATGGGGGTGCTATCCTCACCAGTGGATTCATCCGTCCAGGAGTTCATCAGCTAAATGTGCAATTAGGAGGTGGGGCTGGGTTGGAGGTGGGTGACTGGGGGCTTGACCTGGAAGGGGAATTCCTGTCCATGGCTTCTCCTTTCACCTTCTCCTTCCGGCTGCCATAGGATGAGGGGCTGACTTCTGCCCCTGCCATTTCTGCCTTGGAGCTAGTCAACCATGGATGAAAGCCAAAACAAACCTCTCCTCCTATAAGTTGTAAATGTTGGATATTTTGTCCCAGTGACAGGAAAGCAATTAGGACAGAGTCAAGCCAAATAACCCCCAAAATTTAATGAAATCCAAAATTTGTGATTGTAAATTATTGAAGTTTTTGATCATAGAAGTGGACAGAAAAGAAAAAATATCCAGAACTTTGAAATAAACCCGAAAGATGAGTAGCTGTTCTAGGCACATCATACTAGAGCTTGACCTAGACTTTCTGATTCTAGGGACTGACTTTTTTTTTTTTTTGTACTAGGGATAGAAGCCAGGACCTCACACATGCTAGGTACACATTACCACTGATCTACATCCCTCATCCTTTCTAAATCTTATTTTGAGACAAGATCTCGCTAAGTTGCCTGCACTATCCTCAAACTTGTGATCTTCCTGCCTCAGCTTCCAGAGTAGCTGAGATAGGAGGCATAATTTATTACTTACTATTAATTAGGGTCCAGACATTTTACAAATCCATAAAGTCATATGCTAACTTTGCTAACTTGTAGATAGTTTGATATAGTACATATGGAGTTTTGTTTATTTGTTTTAGTTTGTTTTGTCCAGTAAAGATGCAAGTGATTTCCCTCTGATAGAAAAGATAACACCAAAGATTATGTTTTTATTGCTCTATCAGTCATGAACCAATTTTGCATTGACCTTCTCCATTTTATTTCAGCACTCCTCATCATTCTTTATCATACTACCACTTCTTTCATTAAACACCTAAATAAAAACCTTGATGCATGCTCTCTACATGTATGTATACAAATTATATTTTGAGAATTACACTTTGACGGACTATTTAAGAGAACACAGTGCTGAAATAGATCCTGTACTTCTTGAATTCAAGCCATTCTTCCCAAGTGCCAAAAATTCCCAAGCAAAACAAGATAGTGTGAGATTGTATATGGCTTAGGAGTTTCAAAAATTGAGTTGGAAGCTGGGTTCTAGTCATAACTGTGTGGCCTTGAACAAAATGTTTGAAGCCCATGAGCCTCAGTTTTCCCTTCTACAAAATGTGAATGCTAATGCCGACCTCAGGGCATTTTAGTGAGGGTGAAACAGGATCAAGTAAAATCATGAATGGGAAAGAGCATGTGAGTGGTATTATTTATTTGCATATATGTGTGATACTTGCTACATAAAGTTTCTCCCTGGACCCTGAAGTAGATCTCAAACTCCATACAACTCTTTCATTCCTAAATTTTCATTAATTGAGACATTGCATGTCCAAAAATCAAAAGGAAAATTAAAGATCAAAACAAAACCCCTCCTTTTACAAATGGGAGAAACTAAGCCTGGTGACTTGCCATGGTCACCAGCTGATAATTGTTAGAGCCAGAATGCGAACTCAGAACCATGTAACTACTGAGTTCATGTTCTATGCTACCCTGCACAAAAATTTTGAGAGAGATTTGATTTTATCAAGGGTCTATGTTCAAAACCCTGGTGGCAACATTTTCCTTTCTATCACCAGCATCTGGGGACAGAATAAATGTCCATTCCATGAGTGAATAAATAAATGAATGATAGGATGCTGAGAAGAAAAGGAGAGGTCAACCAAGACTTCTCTTTCCAGTTCTGAGGTTGTGCCTAGGGCAAAGTGTGTGCTTGAAAATGTATTATGTTAAATCAGAGTTCTTTAGTGAGATAGAACCAATTGGATTTATGTATGGGATGGAGAGAGGGAGAGAGAGAGGGAGGAAAGGGGAAGAGGGAAGAGAGAGAGAGAGAGAGAATGTATTTTAAGGAATTGGCTCACATGACTATGAAATCTATCAAGTCCAAAATCTGCAGGATAGGCCAGGAAAGTAGAGACCCAGAAAGATGTTTTAGAGCTGGAGTCCAACAGCAGTCTGCTGGCCAAATCCCCTCTTTCTCAAGAAGATTAACCTTTTTCTTAAGGTCTTCAACTGATTGGGTGAGGCCTAGCCACATTATGGAAGGTGATCTGCTTGACTCAGAAGTTGCTGAGTTAAATGTTAATTTCATCTCAAAATTACCTTCACACACACACACCCCCGCCCGTGAGAGAACAGACCTGTGCCAGAGGAACTGCATCCCATCCCAACATGAGAAAGTCCACCAGCTCCCGGGGAGTGGCACCCCACTCCCAGAGGAGCACTGCACAGGGCTGCAGAGGCAAAGACTACCCAACATCTTTTCATGATAAAAACCTTGAAGAAGCCAGGCACAATGGTGCATGCCTGTAATACCAGCACTCAGGAGGCTGAGGCAAGAAGATCACTGCAAGTTTGAGGCCAGCCTGGGCTACACAGTGAATTCAAGTCCCGCCTGAGCTTCATAGCAAGACTCAAAAAAAAAAAAAAAAAAAAAAAAAAAAAAAAAAAGATAGAAAGATAGAAAGAAAAAAAAAGAAAGAGAAAGAAAAACACCTCTACAATGAAAACTACTGTACTCTGAAAAAGTAGATTGAAGAAAACATCAAAAAATAGAAAGATATCCCCTGTTCCTGGATAGACAGAACCAGTATACTCAAAATGGATATACTTCAAGTTAATATATAGATTTAACAAAAATTCAATCAAAATTTCAACAGAATTCTTCATAAAACTGGACAAAGCAATCCTGAAATTCATATGGAACCAGAAGAGACCCAGAATAGCAAAAGCAATCCTGGATGAAACGAGCAAAGTGGGAAGCATCACCATCCTGGACCTGAAATTGTATTACAAAGCTATGGTGATACAAACAGCATGGTACCGGCATTAAAAACAGACATGAAGATCAGTGGAACAGAATATAAATGCAGAAACAACTCTAAGTACATTCAACTATTTGTTCTTGACAAAGGTACTGAAAACACACACTAGTGGAAAGACACCCTCTTTAATAAACGATGTTGGGAAAACTGACTATCCACATGCAGAAGATTGAATATAGACCCATATCTCTCACCATGTCCTAAACTAAAATCAAAATGGATCGAAGAACTAAAAGTTAAACCAGAAATACTTAATGTACTGGAAGATAAAATAGGTAAAAACTCTTGAAGATATAGGCATAGGTGAGGACTTTCTGAACAGAACCCCAGTTGTACATGAAATAGTTCTGAGGATCAACAAAATGGGATCTTATCAAATTTAAAAGCTTCTGCACAGTAAAAGAAACAGCCAACAGAGTAAAAGACAACCTACAGAATGGAGAAAAATTTTCCAGCAATTCCTCAGAGGACTCATATCCAGAATATATAAAGAACTCAAAAAAATTAGACCCCCCAAAATAAAAGACCCAGTCAAAAAATGGGCAAGCAAAATAAGTAGACACTTCACAGAAGAGGTATGAATGACCAATAAATACATGAAGAAATGCTCAACATCTCTGGCCATTAGAGAAATGCACATTAAAACACTGAGATTCCATCTCACCCCAGAAAGAATGGCCATCATCAATAAATCAAATAATAAATGCTGGAGAGGTTATGGGGGGGAAAGGAACCCTTCTACACTGTTGGTAGGAATGGAAACTGGTACAACCACTATGGAAATCAGCGTAGCGATTCCTCAAAAAAATGAAACTAGAAATTCCATTTGACCTAGTTATTCCCCTTCTAGGTATCTTCCTGAAAGCATTAAAGACATCATACTGCAGTGCTACATGCAGAGCCATGTTTACAGCAGCACAATTCACAACAGCTAAATCTTAGAAGTGGCCTATATGTCCATCAACAGATGAATAGATAAAGAAAATGTGGTATTTTTACACAATAGAGTACTACTCTCCCAAAAAGAAAAATAAACTTGGGTCGTTTGTAGGAAATGGATGGACCTTGAGACCATAATGTTAAGTGAAATAAGCCACACAAGCTTAAACAGTGCCTGGTTTCTCTCATATAAGAAACCCAGAGTAAAAAAATGAGCACAGTAGAAGATGGGTAATGTGAAGGGGGGAGGACACATAGGAGATAAATAAAAAGAATTGGGATGTATTACATACATGTACCAACTCCACGCGAGGAATGTAAACATTCTCTACTGCAAACATGTACCAAAAAAAAAAAAAAAAAAAAAAAGTAAGGAGATCAAAAGGTTGGTAGAGGGAAGAGGGAGGGAAGGGAATGGGGATGATAAAAGGAATTAACATGTGTTATGTGCATGTATCAGCTTCCCAAAAGGGATGTAAATAGTGTGTACTATGCATTTGTACTAATAAAAAAAATAGCAGAAAAACATACCTTCCCAGTAACATCTACACATGTTTAACCAAATATCTGGGTACTGTGGCCTAGCCAAGGTGACGCAAAATTAACCATCGCATTTGTGTCTCCTTCTGGCCACCACAGCCTGAAGACACCCTTAACTAGGTGACAGTACATTCAGAATATAAAGTGCTTCTAAAACAGGAACAAAAAAGAATTGAAAGAAAACAGGATGTTTGGTGTGGAGATAGGGAGAGGGACTCCATCCGCTGAGGTTTGTCCTGGAGTGAAGAGAACCATCAGAGAGCCAAACAATGTCAGTTAAGGAGGGGCAGATCTCAGCTCACCTTAAGAATTTTATAGGAAAGATGCCAGAAAATGGACAGAATGGGGTTTCCTGGGATGTCCTGAGTTCCCCAACACTGCAGGTGTGTAATCAGAGTGATACTGCAGAGGGATTCCTTTGGAATGGAGGGTACAATCTAATGGCAATAAACAGTACTAAAACATGGCTTATTGTCCTGATTCTGCCCCTAGTTTCCATGGAACTTTGAGTATGTCTCTTCCTCTTTTAGGTCTGTAGACTCCAGAAACAAAAAGAAGGAAGTTGAATTAGATATTCTCTGAAGTCACTTGTATCTCAAAAATTCTTATAAAGCTAAGGGCCAAGGATTTTAAGATTGCTTCAGTTTTGAGTCAAAAGCACTCCATGTAGAGCGATCCATCTTGTCCCACTGACGGATATGTCCAGATTCAAACATCAGCTCCCCCTTCACAGGCCCCTAAACAGCTCTTTTGTTCCCCACCAAACAGTCAGACACTGAACAGCAGGACCCGTGAGTTTACTGGTCTCCCTCTCTTCCCCTTTCATCCTGGAAAAATCGCCAGGTTCTTCTTGCTGTATAGGTCCTTGGACAAAATGCCCTGTTACTTTTTGAAGAGTTTCCATTGGCTCAATAACTCCCAAGAGAAATAACCTTTTAGCTTGAAAGCTATAGATGGGAATTTCTATTTTAATTTTTCTAAAATTTTATTACAGCTTAAAGACCACTTGAAATAATAGACAAGAAGGTAAAAATGATGTAATTCTCCGAACATGTGGAATTTGAGATAAAATGACATGCTGAGCAGACAGGAAAAAAGAAAAGGAAATGGAAGATTCCATTTTATAGCTTTGAAGTGGAGTGGTCTCATTAGTGCGGTTATAATTATTTGAATCAATTTTTGTGGCTTAATTCCAAAGTGTTCAATTACACAGTCATGTAGCTAAGAGAGACTGTCTGTTACTGGCACATATCTCAGTTCAGCCAGTCTAATTTTTGAAACAAACTGTGCTCTCGACAAAAAATGTTATAAAAGCACTTGCTTTGGGCTGGCAATATAGCTCAGCACCACAAGTGCCTGCCTGGCAACCGCAAGGTCCTGAGTTTGATTCTCAGTACCAAAAAAAAAAAAAAAAAAAAAAAGTACTTGCTTTTTTTTTATAAAAGATTATTTATCTTAAAAAATGCTTCCTTAACACTTCCTTAACACTTAACAGACAGCAAGATTTTATGTTCATTATACTGCTTAGTCCTTGCAACAGTTCAATAGTGAAAATGTTATTAAACTTTATTCTACACAGGAGGAAACAGAGGCCCAGAGAGGTTAGACAAGCTACCTTGTCTAAGATTGTACAGCCAGGAAGTGGCAGGACTGCCTGTGTGTCCTGCTCCTGACTGACTGACTGAGTTAGGGCCCCTCTGTCCCTCTGCTGTCCACTTAGCGAGATGGACACTTTCCTTGCCCTAGATAATGCTCCATCAGAAGCAGGAGGCACAATCAGAGTGCAAGACACGCGCCTCATACACAAGCAGAACCAGATAATGTGCTGTACTTAACACCAGGGCTAGGAGAGCCAGCAGAAGATAGTCACTGTGAGAATTAAAAGGATCTCTTCCCAAATCCCTGGGCTTTCCCCTCCTCAGTGCTTCACAGACTTCCAACTGCCAGTCTCCGCATCTTTGAGGGCCTTTCCCAGAACCCCAGAAGACCAATCTGCTAGTCGTGGTCCAAAAGCACCCTGGAACTAACAACCCTCCCCAGGGGCCCTCAACCAAAGACTTCAATGGTGTAAGACTCCCCTACCAATTCTCAGTGGTGGAGTAATTCTGAGGGATGTGTTTACCTTGTTCTCCAGAGCTTCTCTGTGGGACTGTGCTCCAGGGACCCACTGCGGGGGCTGGTTTGACAACACAGTTGGATGCCACTTTCTCTTCCCGGTATCACTTCCTCACTCTCTGGTGGTATAAGCTGAACCTCTCAACTCATCGACTTGCTTGAACCTTTACCTCAAAGTCTGCTTCTCAGGGAACACAGATGAGGATCAGCTGGGCTTCGTGTGAGGTTTGCCTGAAATGAGTACACCAGCAGAAGCCGAAGGATGTTTCATTCTACACCACACACACACACACACACACACACACGCATGCACCAGGAGTTCCCTGATGGCAGACTGTAGCTTTGACCCAGAAATCCTAACTCCTGGGGGAGGAAGGTTCTCTGTGTCCAGGTTCTAGGAACTGCCTCTTACCCCACCCCTTCAGACTCCAGACCATAAAGAGAATGCCTCCTTTATTAGTTCTGGGGTCCTGCAGTATTCCTTCTGATTACCCTCCACAAGTTTGCAAATAATTGCTGAAATTAAACTTGTTTCAAACTATCAGTTTTAGCACATCATCTGTTTCCTGTTGGTACTACGATTGAGTAAGCAGGTTTGCTAACTTTCAGTTATGAGGATGTGTGGAGAGGACGCAGGCAATGACAAAGATGATAGAAGGGGCAGGAATGGAAGAAGTATAGAGTGTAGCAAAAGGTAAACTGCTATGGTGGTGGAGGGAAATATTTGCATTAGTTATCCATTGTTTCATAACAATCCAAAGCGTAGGCTCTCATGGTTTCTGAAAGTCAGAAACCCGGGAGCTGCTTAGTTTAGTGGGTCTAGCTCTGGATCTTTCACAAGGTTGGAGGGAGGCTGTTGGCTGAGTCTATATGATCTCAGTCCTCAAGTGGAGCTGGAGAATCCAGTTCTGAGCTCACTCGCTGGCTGCTGGCCAGAGGCTTCAGCTTGCACAGGTTTTGCCCTCAAGCTGCTCACAAAATGGCAACTGTCTTCTCCAAACAGCCGATTCAAGGGTGTGTATTTGTGTGTGTGAGCAAGTGTGCATACACACATCCACATGCTACAAAGAGACCACCAACACGGAAACAAGAGATTGCTGTAATCTAGTCTTAGGAGTGTTGCTCCATCACTTTTGCTGCATCCTATTGGTCATGAGGGAGTGAATACCACAGTGCAGAGGCCACTGAGGGTCAGCATGGAGGCTGACCGCACAGGGGCTCAGAGTAACAAAATCTCCCATTAAAATTCCCTGTGAGAACAAAAAGCTTCTCTGATGACACAGCTCAGCAGCTAGAAGAGCTTCCCAGAAGCAAATTGTAAGAGGCACTGGAGAGAACACGTGAGAGTATGCACAACATGGGAAAATCCAACTGTCCAAAATAATAAAAGACGTCAACTTAGTGACCAAGAAGCCTGAGCACTAATTTCTTCCTCTCTCTGAACCTGGCTTCTGCTTGTAAATGAGAGGGCTGGACCACACTCCAAGGCTTAATAGCAAACAGTTAGCTCTGATTGTGTGCTACACTTTACCCACTTCACTTTTACTAACTCGTTTTACCCTCACGGCAAGGCACAAAGCTTGCTTGGAAAGGTCCTCGGCACCATTCCAAATGGGCTGGGCTCTAGCACAGCAGCGTGTCCTTCTCAGCCAGAGCTGGAGCTCCAAAGATCTGATTAATGTGTTTGGCAACTGCCTGTTCTTTCTCTGGGCCTCTTGCTTTCCTGTGTGGTAATCACCATGCTTTGTCAGCTGCAATAAAGTAAATGAGAGACAGAACAAGGTAACTTCATCCCCTTTTCTTAAATTAAGAAGTTCCTGGTCCTTTCCTAAATCTTTTCATTTTGAGCACAGGGAGAAGAAACAGTATTAGTGGTGATTTCTGAGAAAATAATCTAAATTCAGTGAAATCATGAAGTGAATTGTCTTCTGGTTAAACTACAGCCTCCCTGTTCCACAGCTCCTTGCCGCACGTTTTGCGCTGTAGTCTAGGTACAGCAATGCCCATGAGCTAACAGAAAATCTCATAGGCCCTACCTTCAAAATATAGCTAGAATCCCTGATCACGGCACTGAGACCACTTGCCTGGATGACTAGAGCAGTCTCCTAGCTGCCTTCTGCTTCTATCTTTGTCTCTCTATTCCCAAAACATTCCCAAAATAATATTCAGAGTTATCTATGTAAACTAGATTAGATTATATCACTTCTTGGTTTGAAATCAGGTAATGGATTTCCATTCCCCACAGGGCAAAATCCAATATCCTTTTAATGCCCTCAAAATCCCACATAAGCCAGGTATGGTGGATCATTCCTGTAATCCCAGCACTCTGGGAAGCTGAGGGAGGAGAATTCCAAGTTCAAGTATAGTGTGGGCAATTTAGCAAGACCATGTCTCAAAATAAAAAGTAAAAAAGACCTGGGGATGTACCTCAGTGCAAAGGCCTGAGCTCAGTCCCCAGTACTGAAAAACAAACACACAAAACCCTCCCACATAAATAGCACCCTTGCTATTCCTCTTCTCTCTGGTGCCTCATCCTTGAGAGCCCTCCTTCTGCTCACTCTTTAACAGCCCTTGGCCTCCTTGCTGTTCTTTGGGCCTTCTTCAGTCTGCTTGAATCCGACCTTCTCAGGAGGTCTACCCCATCACTCTGTTTAAAATTCCAAGCTTCCTTCCTTCCTCCATTTCTCACTCATCTTCTAAAAGAAGGAATTGTTTAAATATTTAAAAGAATAATTTTTGTTGTTGTTGTTGTTGCTGAGCTTTAGCTGCAAGTTCCAGGCAGTTGAAGATAGTACTCGTCCATTCAACAGCTGTTTACCAAGTGCCTGCTCCGTGTCAGGTACTAAGATAGGGAGGAATTCAGTCTTCAATTCTTTTTTTCATGTCCAACAGTAAACTTTACGTAGTTTGCGAGTTTGCAGGATTCTGCTAACATCAGCTGGTTCATTCAGACTTCGTCAGTCAGCTGTTGGTCAGATAAAGCAACTCAGCTAACCTTGGCTGGGTTCAATTCTTTCATTCAGTTCAGCAAACAGTAAATGGGTGATCTCCTAGAAGCAAGCTGTGAGGTTTGGTGGTGAGCCCTATGGAGATGGAGGACCAGCCAAGTATATAGCAAAAGCAAGAAACTTGCTATCAAGACCTGAGTTCAAACCTTTGGTTCACCTGTAACTCCTTTCTATCTTAAAATAAGGGGAGTGTAGTAGTTCATCTCTAAGATCACTTCTGGCTCAACTCTCCCATGATTCCATCCTCATTTCACCGAGAGTTTTAGCCCCTTTCACAAGAGTGGGTGGAACAGAGAGTGTATGACCCTGGGCTGTCCCCCACATGTCATCCTTTTAGGGGCCGGAACTCTGCCCTAAGCAGTAGCAGCAGTTACGTAACAGCTAACTCACTCCCTAAGGTGACTGTAAAATGCATGTACTGCAAACATATACTAATTAAAAAATAGAAAAAAAGAAGTGGGCATTGTAAGTCTTGGAGACCAAATCAGGTGTCCTCTTGGGCCCCTATTTCTCCCCCTGCTCCTGCTCCTTGGCCCATGCCTATGCCTCACTGCTGCCCAGGGTCCATACTGGTCACCACCTACACCCTGGGAACCCCACTGTTGTTGACTGCCACTCACCAAGCAACCAGATCTTAGCCTGCCCAAGTGGAGACCTGGAAGTCACTAGGAAAGGAGGTTAGACTGACATCGCTCCTCCTCTCCCACTTCCTCACCCATCTCCACCAGGCCATCTCCTTCAACTTGTTTCTCTACTATTGGGTGTAGAATGTGCCCACCACCAAGCAATCAGCAATCCAGAAAGATGGGACACAAATTTTATCTTTGGCTATATAGATACATAATGTCCTTGATTTTACCTTGAACTGCAAAACCCAAAATATTTACAGCCCTTTACAGGAAACATTTCCAAATTCTTGGGCTATAGCATAACCTATTAGAGAAGAGGGTATGGAGTAATTAAATGGTCTGGGCTCAATTCCAAGCTCTATCACGTCTTATTGGTGTGACCTTAGGAAAATTATTTAACCTCTCTGAGCCTGTTTCATAATCCTTAAAAGTGTGTTAATAATTACAGTGCCTGCCTCACTGGTTGCTTCTGTGTACGTATACCCATCAGATAATGTTAGCAAATTTAGCAGTGTGTGCATGTAATAAAGATGTTCAGATGTAACACATCAAACAAAATGTATTGTGGGCCTTGTTTGGACCAGGTTCTTTGCCAGGCCTTCACAAGACCATATCTAGAAGGAAGATAGATCTGTGGGGTTTTTTAAATTTTTTACTAGTATATATTTTAAGTACATAATGATTACACTCAATACACATCTCAGTTCTTTTTTCCCCCTTCTCTCCACCCCCTTTCATTTTTCAAGCATCAGATTCATTTATTTATGTCATCATAAAGTTAACTAGCATATTTACAGATTAACAACCAGACGAGTAGGCCAAAAAACATAAAACACATAAGATGACTGTGCTAAATCAAGGTATACTTTTAGATATATTGTCCATACTGGATAACAATAACTTCTTTCTCTCTCTTTTTTCCTATTACCTTTTATTTTGCAATTTATATATTTTTCATATAAGAGAAACCATGTGCTATTTAAGCTTGTATGTCTGATTTACTTCATTTAACATTATGGCCTCAAAATGAAGGCAATCCAGTATATAAAGTGCTCTAACAGGACACAGTTGTGGGACAAAGACAAGCATGGCCAACTCCCCCTCTGGGAGAGGTTAGACAAGGTTTCACAGAGGAAAATACCCCATGAGTTGGCAGGCAGATAAAAAGGTTATTCTTGGCTGACAGAAATGCATGCACAGGGTCTTGAAGACATAAATAAAACTCCATATTCTCATTAGAGGATCAGCAAAAGATAGGCCTTGAGTGCAGTGTGATGTGTTTGGGAGTTGAGACTGAAAAAGTGTGCAACGCATTTACTCCTATCCCAAAAATTGGGGATTTGTCCTGCAGGTAATGGAGTCACCGAAAGAAGCCAAACAACACCCAAAAAGGATCAAAATATGGTGTCCAGAAAGACCACTCTGGCTCAATGTAGAGAGCAAATCAGGTAACACTGGGGAAGCTGCAGCAAGTCTAAGGGTAAAAAAAAGGTACAACTCCGAATCAAGGCAGTGGCTGTGAAAATAAAGGGAGCTATTCAGAAGGTAGAATCAAAAGAAACAAGCCACCCAAGAAGTTCCCAAATTTTTGGCTGGGGCAAGTAAAGGCACAGCTACAATGGGAGGGGCAGGCATATGGGAAAAGATAAGCTCTGGGGGGGAAAAAAAAACTCTCAAAGTTCAGTCCATGGAAAGGGACTGAGAATGCGGGCATGCCTGCAGCCCCTTGCCATGTTTATATTTGGGAAACAGGCGTTATCCAGCTCCACCGCCACATTTCCTGGGGGGGGCTCCCAGCGGGGCCAGATGGGTGTTGAGACAGTGGGTTTTTTTTCTTTCCCTTCTGTTCACTTACGATGATTTTTAGATGAGTTTGCAGATGTAACACAGGAAACCCTATGATTAATGCAGTTTTCAAGCAGGAAGCCAAGAGCAGGGAAGGCAGCCTTGGCACATGGCCAGCCATGGTTAGAGCATTTCTCCACAACTCGAAGCTGCAGAAGACTCCAAGCCTTTGCTGTGAAAGCTCATTTAGCCAAATTCTAACTCCCAGTTTTTTTCTGTTGTTACTGTGAATCATTTCTGAGAGAAATAAAACCACTCTAAGTTTTTCATATTTTTTCATATTTCATTTCTAGTATTTCATGGCTTATAAAGTGCTTTCACAGCCATGCTGATTTTTTTTCCACCAACACAGGGATATTCTCCCTATGAAACAAGATTCGTAGATGTAAATGGATTTATTAAGAACACATAGCTAGAAAGTGCCAAAACCATTTACCCAGATCTGATAATATTCCATATTGGCAAAACAATAGGGAAATGGAAGACTTATACATTTACGGTGAGCATGTAAATTATTCCAGCTTTGTCAATATTTATTAAGTGTGGTTACCCTTTGATCTCACAGTTTAACTTTTTGTTCTTTTTGTTTTGTTTTGCTTTGTTTTGTTTTGTTTTTTGAGACAGGGTAGCCCATCTGGCCTTACAGTCTCAATCCTCCTGCCTCAGCCCAACTTTTGAGTCTCTGTCTTAAGCTGAGCTCAACCTGGAAAGCAGAAGTGAAAATAAAAGCTTGCAGGCAGGGAGCCAACTTGTAGCTCAAGGCTGGGAAGAATGAAAAGGCAATTACATTATCAAGCTAGCCACCATTTTGTGCAACACAATGTGATCCTGCTGGAGCCCTCAAAGGAACCACAAAGAACATCTGAAAGAAAAGCTGGACATTTATTCACAGGATCTCACCTTACATTGGCCAAAGGTTAACACACAGAATGTTAACTCTTTCATACTTCCAGGATTCTCAAGAGATTTCCAAAAGATAGTCCCAAAATGTATAAATGACTATCAAAAATAAAAAGACTGGGGGAGGTACTAGGAGCTAGAGACAGCACCGGAGCATAGATCCCCGAAGTCAAGCATAATTTTCAGAGTCTGGTTCTAGGGCTCTAAAGAACCGGAATTAGGGAAAATAGGTTCCAGATCCCTTGAAGATGGGGAGAGGAGCCTGGCAAAAGATAGGAAAGTTAGTTTGAGGAAGATAGGAAAGATAAGTTTTAGTTCTCTGCCATGGAAGACTCCATATTCCATAGCACAATGTTCACAGAATACCTGATATCCTGCTAGGCAGTGCTGCCAATGGCCAGAGGACGGCAGAGACCATACCCAGGCTTAAGACCAAAGACAGCAAGTTAAACAAACGATTATCAAAAAGCAGTACTTTTATGGTTGAGTGGCATGGGATTCATCTGAAGCTTGCTATAAATTTAGACTACTGGGCCCCACCCCCAAAATTCCAATTGGAATGTGGAGAGCTACATATATAAGCCTACATTTATAATCTTTGAAATCTACATATATAATCCTACATTTATAATCTATAGTTATAAATCCCTCAGGTAATTCTTATGTAGGTGATCCTGAACCACACTTGAGAAACACTGCCCTCGACCTAAATCCTGAGCCCTACGAGGGGAGAATGTGTTTCATTTATCCCTGCCTCCCTCTCCAATACCTACCACATCACAGGGACCAGATCTCAATTTCCCACTGAGTTATTCAAAAACCAGTCCTCCTAAAAGCATCTATTTCACAAGGGTCAGGTAAAATCTGTGACCTCTGTAACTTCAAAGTTCTGGGACTTCATTTTACCAAGGAAGATATATCCAGGAAAGGGGATTCAAAATCAGTAACTCAGTAGAAGCTATCTGGTAAACCACAAAGCTAAAGAGCTTATTAACATAAAGTAATTACAAATCAACTGGCTAATAATATATTTTCTTCTAATGAAGTCCGCTATGAAAGTAAATTACTACCAGGCTGTTGCTTGGTAAATAAGAAGTCAGAGTAAATGCAATTTGAAGACTTTTAGGCTTAAATTGTTACCATGCAACACGATTTATGAATATATATATATATGGAAGCACTGAATAACCTAAAAAGCATTATATAAATGTAAGGTATTATTAACATCATAATATTAGAAAATATACTGGAGGCATTATACCCAGAGCACATAACCTCTGGAGTCAGAAACAGGGTTCTAACCTCTATTCATAAAACCTTACACAAGTTATTGCATTTCCCTGAGCCTGTTTCCTGCCCAGTAAAATAGAATTAATGATATTGCCTGCCCTTGTTTTGTGAGAATTAAATGAAACTATGTAAAGTCTTGACACAGTATCCTGCGTTTAATTCATTCTCAATATTTTATTAGTAGTTTTCAGGCCCGTTCCGTTGACAAACTAACGTCAGATGGATAGTAAATAATAAATACAACGTGAGTACAATGAGAAAAACACAGACGTGGTGGCTGGCAACATAGCTCCCAGTCTCTGCGATGCACTTTAGGTGGTCATCTTATATATCTAAGCCTTAGTTTCCACAACGTAGACAATGCCTGCCAACACTCCTCATTCGTTGATTTTCTTTTTTCATTCATCGTTTCTTATTAAATGCCCACAATATAGAGCTAATTTTAACTACTCAAAACCTGGAAATGAAGGATGTCTAAGGAGTTTCAAAGGAGATAATGCAAGCGAAGTTTGCTATGGGTCACTGGCAAGACTGTCAGAAGAAAGCGCTAGTGCAACTCCTCTTGCCAGTCCCCACCAGCTGTCTCCTGAATATCTGGCTGGAAGGGGGAGACAGGGGAAGGCCATAACAAAGCACAAGAGTGGCCCTCCTTTCTAGACAAGGAAAAGCGGAGCAATGAACCTGTCTGGATTAGACCTGAGAGTCTGTACTTAAAGACATAAAGGTCCAAGCTGGCAAGCTGAAGTTCACTGAAATGGTAAAAGATGCCCAAGAGTGAGGAGCGCGGGGGGGTGGGGCGCACAAACCTCCGACTGCGCACGCGCAATTGAATTTTCAACCGACGCAAAGCCCTACTGGGTCGGAAACCTGACGTACTCTACGTACAAACGTAAGGAGGGCGGTTGCGGGGGGGGGAAACCGCTGGCTCTGGGTCACGTGAGCAGCGGGAGGGTGGTTGGCTCCTCCCTCTCCAAGATGGCGTCTTTGCTGCAATCGGAGCGGGTTCTCTATCTAGTCCAGGGAGAAAAGAAGGTTCGGGCCCCGCTCTCGCAGCTCTACTTCTGCCGCTATTGTAGCGAGCTGCGGTCGCTGGAATGTGTGTCTCACGAGGTAATGTAGTCGTCTAGGGAAGACTGTGTGTTGGAGGGGGTTCATCCTAGTCACTGCGAGGTGGGGGAAGTTGGGGGCGGGCAGTTGTTTTTCCTAGCTTGCTGATTGGCTGTCCCTCCTGTCACTCAGCTTTGCTTGCGTTTTAATTCGCTTATAACCTGTCATTTGGAAAGGAAGTCCGGGTGGGGTTGAACTGGTCTTGTTTCTAGAGTGGCCTCTGGTTGGACAAATTTGACTTAGACCCTGGCTATCTCTTGGTGGGCTGGGGAGAAAGGCTAGGGATGCTTGGTTAAGGCCACTTGGGTGAGCTAACTCGTCGTTTCAGGATGGATAGGAGAGGAGCAGGCATTCCTATTCATGACCCTCCCACCTTGGAAAGTTCTGCCCGTTTGGCTAGAAACCGGGCCCATCATCAAACTGCTTGCCATGATTCCTGTCTCAGGCCAAGACCTGCAGCAGGGAAGAGATATGGGTGGGGTGAGTTAAATGAAAAACGTTTAGAATATAGTCTGTGGTGGAAGCTCAAAGAGTTAGTTATATTTACGATGCTTCTGAGGGTACTGGTGCCATTCTTCACAGACACAAGTGGTAACTGGAAAAGGATCACAGCCAGAAAAAAAAATAACAATCCCCAAACTTCCACGGCATCTGACCTAACTTGTTCGTTTAGTAAGCTTTAGGGATTAAAAGATGAGCAAGACATAAATCTTGCTATTGAGTAGCTCAGGTAAAGAAAAACCTGTTAGCAACATTTATTCAGTTCATGTGCTTTACATCATCTCCAAGCCAGTGAAGGTGGATACTTTTTTTAAAAAAAATTAGATGACGTGTTTGCTGTAGGCCACATAGACAGTAATTTAAGATAATTTAAGAGTGGGAGGTAAGATCAGGATTTGAACTTAGCCTGACTTAGAGAATTGTACTCAAGATCCCTGGGCTGTTAAAATGCATGTTAAAAGTCCTATAGTTAAAAAAAAAAAAAAAAGTCCTATAGTATAGACCATTTTACACATTAATAATTATTTTATTGGAGAGACGCTTCATAATATTAAGACTAGTCAAGAAAAGCAGTTAAAGAATACAAGAAAATCAATGCCATATACCTTATATTTTTTGTATGTCATATGTATGATTTTTCTTATATTGTCTGTTAGCAGCTTGTGTATATTGCTTTGGCAGGTCCTTTCTCACTTAGCTGTTTCCCTATTCCAGCCTCACCCCCAGAACTGGATCAGATTTCCTGTGGTGGGCATTAGGAAACTCAGTCTTCATGATCTCTAACAATCTCTTCAGCTAGGCAGTGACAGCAAACCTATGGCACACATCCTGCAACGGACTGTTTGTTATCATTGATAGCTCTAAAAGATTTGTCATCACTGAGCTAGGACATCCAGACAACGTCTTTTATAGCGTGGAGCATACCTGAGATGCAGAAGCCGTTAGAGTTTGGGAAGGGTGAGGCAGTCCACAAAGTTCTAATGGCGAATCTGGGTCTGAGGCTGCACATGAAGGAACAAGCAGAATTTGGAAAGGGGTCAAGAAGGAATGAATTGTATTTTGCCTTTTATCCTGTGTCAGTGTGAATTTAGTTAGCAATACTGTGTTTTGTATTAAGTAGCAACTTTATTGATATTTACAAATTGGTCCCATTTGTAGTAGATGATGATAAAAGAAGATCCAGTTTCTATCATAGCATTTATGTTCAAGTGAATGTCTTTCCAGCCGCTAGTGTTCTATAATTGTTAAATAGGATCTACCTGCATTAAAGAAAATAATTATACAGACCTTTAAAAATGTAATAAATTTTAAAGTGTGGTATAAGACTGTCCTGTCGGGGCTGGTGAGATGGCTCAGTGGCATAAGCGCCTGCCCAGCAAGTGCGAGGTCCTGAGTTCGACTCCCGGAACCCACATACAAAAAAGGGAGCTGGTGATATCGCTCAGCGGCACGGGCACCTACTGGCGCACGAGGTCCTGAGGTCGACCCCTGGTACCCACCAAAAAAAAAAAAAGACTGTCCTGTAGTTTAATATGTCATTTAAAAATATCTAACTGGCTGGTTATAGTTGACTTTGTAAATACTAACTTTTACTTAGTAAATGTTACTTGAATATTGAGAAAACTTACTTTTTTATTTTTTTATTTTTGGTTTTTTGAAACAGGGTCTCACTATGTATCCCGGGCTGGCCTCGAACTTTCAGTGATCCCCCTGCCTCAGCCTCCCAAGTGCTGGGATTATAGTGCACCACCACACCTGGCTGAGAAAACTTACTTTTAAAACCGCCCCCTTAACAATTAAATGTGTGGCCCAGTTTGCCAGTGAAACAGCTGAGCTAGAGAGGATATCTGATCACAGCATTACAATTGGATCAAAGTAATCTGTTTATTAGAATATCATAGCATTCTTCATTCAGAAACTTTCAGTTATTGTTATAGACGACTTTTTTCACATCTAACATAAAGTCTTAATGAAAGGGAACAGAAAATATCAGAAAGGAAAAAATAGAAGGGTTTTAGAAAACCTAGAGAGTTGCAATGAAGAAATAGAGAAAAAGAAACAGGTTAAAAAGAAGCTAGGCATGGTGGTGTACACCTATAATCCCAGCACTCGGGAGGCTGAGGCAGGAGGATCACTGAGAGTTCAAGGCCAGCCTGGGCTACATAGTGACTTCAAGACCAGCCTGAACTACATAGCAAGACCCTGTCTCAAAAAAAAAAAAAAAAAAAAGCAAGAGACAGGTGACTAAAGAATAAACTGTAAGCCTGAGCAGTCCAGGTTTTTCCTTCAGATCAGTGACTTCTTACCTGCTGAGGTATAACATATCTTAAAGTTCATTATCTGATATTTTTATGATTTAAGTTCAGCTTTTCTTTCTCTGATTTTTTGATTGCTTATTTCCTCCTAGGTGGACTCCCATTATTGTCCCAGTTGCTTAGAAAATATGCCATCGGCTGAAGCCAAACTAAAAAAGAATAGGTAAGAACAGGATCATTTATTCTGTTTTCCTCAACTGTTTTTTAAATATCTAGTAAGGAAACATAAACAGCTTTTTTCCATTTTTTAGTGTCACCATGGCCTATAATGAAATGTCCTTTGGTTTTTAAAATAAATGTTCTATTTTGGAAGCGTTTTAGACTGAAGAATTATTTTTGAAGATAGTGCAGCGCATTCCCACACCCAGTCTCTCCTATTGTGTCTCTGCTTAGGTTTTGCTTGGCTATGACACTTTATTAGAATATCTTTGATTTTCACGATCTTGAAAGTTTTGACTGATTGGGATCTGTGTGAGGTTTTCCTCACAATGCTGGAGATGTGTATTGAGGAGAAAGACCACCGAAGTCAGGTGCCATCTCTCATCACACTGCATCAAGGAGAAGCACTATCAGTGTGATTTATCACTGCGGAAGTTAGCCTTGACTGCCTAGAAGGAGCTGGCATTTGTCTTGTTTCTCTTCTCTAATGCTACTTCCCGCCCCCCTGCTGCACTGTACTCTCTAGAAGGAAAATCACCGTCGCAGCCCACATTTAAAGGGTGGGGAGTTAGACTTCCCTCCCCTTAAACGCTGTCTGCATAACTTCAGGCTTTCCTTGTATGGAAGATGTGTTTTTTCTTCGTTTACTTTTTATTTAGTCATTTACTTAAAAAGACTATGGACTCATGAATATTTATACTTGGGGTTATAATTCTATACAGAAAGAGAGATTTTTCCCCCTCAATACGTTCCAACCGTGGCCATGGAGAGTTCTTTCAGTTGCTCCTGTATCCCTCTCACACACCCCTCTCCCCGGGTTAGGGGGGTACTCTTCTGTTCAATAGCTTGAGTGCCTTCCTACCTGTGCTACAAGGTATTCCAAGCGCATCTTGTGTATTTTTCTGCCCCAGAATTAACTGTTTCTCAAAGAGCCTTGGTTCCTTGTATTGGAGAATGGAATTAGATTCTACTAGACGTGCTCATTACTACTGAATGCCATTTAGTTTTTACCTTGGTGTGAGAGTCCTTTTGCTACCGGTCACATTCTTATACTATACTCCTTTTTGTTTTTTGGGGTTTTTTTTGTCTTTTTGAGACAGGGTTTCGCTATGCAGTTCAGGCTGGCCTCGAACTCGCAGCAATTCTCCTGCCTCAGCCTCCCAAGTGCTGAGATTACAGGCATGCACCACCACGCCCAGCTACATTCCTACATACTTCTTGGATGTAAACCACTATTTTCTTTCCTGACTCAGGAAATAGCCTATGATGATGAGATTCTGTTTTGTATGCTTTCCACACATTAATTTTAACATTTAATCCTCAAAGTATGTCTGTGAGGTGGATACTATTATTGTCCTTCCTTGAGAAAAATATTGACATAGCAAACTATCACAGATCATGGACGTAGTATAAGACAGGATATGAAATCTTAATGATCTTAGGTGGTAGAAGAGTTAAAAGCAAGAGGGCACAAGGACCCTAAAAGACAAATGTTGGCTGAGCAGTGGGAAGAGTAGCGTCTAAGAAGATATCTGAAAGCCTCATGAGTGTGCTGCTTCTAAACTATTGCAGTCTGATAGCATTGTTGATATCTGTTTCAGCTTGCTGGCACAGCAGGTAAGCAGTTACTTTCCAGTCTAGTTTCACAGCTTCTTCCATTGATTCCGTTTTTCATTATATAATTGATTTGTCCTTTAAGGGAATAAGCTGTGACATTTATCTTTTCCTCAGAAGCATAGAGAGACCTCTATAAAGCATAGAGAGAGTCTAGAGTAGCAAACACCACCTGTTAACAGTGATTCCTTCTTTGCAGTAGGACTGGGTCGCTAATTCTTCATGAACTATGGTGATAATTCCATATTTTTAAAAAATAGGGCCGGTGAGATGGCTCAGCAGCGTAAGCGCCTGCCCGGCAAGCGCGAGGGCCCGAGTTCGACTCCCGGAACCCACATACGAAAAAAGGGCCGGTGACATCGCTCAGCGGCACAGGCGCCTGCTGGCACGCGAAGTCCTGAGGTCGACCCCCGGAACCCACAAGAGAACAAACAAACAAACAAACAAAAAATAATAGTGAACATATAATAGATTCAAAATGTTGAAGTTGATAAGAAGCTCCCCGAGGAATATTTTATTTCTTGAGAGACACTCTTGCTTGTATTTGTTCTCTTAAATTTTCGATTTCTAGAACAGTAGTCTACCCGCATTAAAGAAGAGAATTATACAGACTGTAATTATATAGCAGTAGTACTTGGCTGGTAAGCATTGTTGAATGAGTGAATGGTTGTGTTTGTAATGTCACAGATGTGCCAATTGCTTTGACTGTCCTGGCTGCATGCACACCCTCTCCACTCGGGCAACAAGCATCTCCACACAGCTTCCAGATGACCCAGCCAAAACCACCATGAAGAAAGCCTACTATTTGGCCTGTGGATTTTGTCGCTGGACGTCTAGAGATGTGGGCATGGCAGACAAGTCCGTAGGTGAGTAAGGTGGACGTGAACATGAGATGTTGTGCAACCGTTAGCAGTATCATTGTCCACAGACTGTTATTTTGATAACCTATTAGGGAAGCAGGAGCTAAGTGTGTTGTTGTTAAGTCTTCTGTATTCCCATATTCTGGACATCATGGACCGTGGTGTTTCTTCTGAGACACTGTAATACTACTTAGTTTTCTCAGAGTTGGTGAAATAGCTTTTATAGATCTGATACTTTCATAGAATCAGACTATTTTTAAAAAATGAATATGCCTGATGTTGAAACACAACATGGACTAAATTAAAAGGTTAAAGTTACAAACTAAGAAAAGTAGTCTAAAGATCAATAACCAAAACTGAGGAACCATTATAAATCAGTAGTGGAAAAACTCAGGAAAACAGGCAAGGAGTATGAGCAGGAGCTCTCATAACAGAATAAAAATGGTCAATAGGTATGCAAAAAGTTATGTTCAAACTCAATAATGTGATAAAGCAAATTAAAGCTTCATATCTTTGGAAAAAATTTTTAAATCTGGTTATTTTTAAATCTGGTTGACTGTAACGTTTTAGAGAGCAGTTTGACATGTATTAAAATTTTAAATTGCTTTTATCCTTCTGCTCAGCAGTTCCATGTCCAGCTGTATCCTAGAGTATCCTAGAGCATCCAAACATGCAAATGGCAAATATACCTATGTGTGTGTGAGTGTGTGTGTGTGTGTGTGTGTGTGTGTGTATACACAACATACACAGAGTCCACCAAAAGAATGTGTATACACACTTCAGGAAAAGAAAAACTTGTATAAATATTTTAATACTAAATTTATTGAGACATCATGAAATTAATACAAGTTACCTTTGGCCTCTACAATTACAAGAGGTGCTCAAAATGGTGGCCATGAGCTTCTAGACATTTAGTACAGCAAACAGCTGCTTGGGCAACCTTGGGCACTGAGATTGCTGCACATGCTTTTCAACTTCTTCTCTAAGGACCAGAGTGTCGTGGGGTTTCTGCAATATATGACATCCTCTGGGGTTGCCCACACAAAGGTAGCACCATCTGTTGAAAAAATAGCGTACTATTTTTCTTTTCCTGAAGTGTATATATATTTTTACTTATATTTATTTATTTATCAGCAAAACAGAAAAAAATTGTGTCTGCCTGGATTTAAATACCACATCTTGGGCCGGTGAGATAGCTCAGCAGCATAAGCGCCTGTCTGGCAAGCACGAGGTCCTGAGTTCAACTCCCGGTACCCACATAAAGGGAAAAAAGGGCCGGTGATGTCGCTCAGCGGCACAAGCGCTTGCTGGCAAGCACAACGTCCCGAGGTCAACTCCCGCTACCCACATTAAAAAAAAACAAAAAACACCACATCTTACAGTCAGTACAAAATTGTTTACGCTTTGTATAAACAGTAGCATTGCTAATCCCCATTGTCATTTTCCTTACTTTCTGAAATTTAATTTCCTGAAAAGTATTTACTTATAAAAATGCTCATTTTTTGATTTTCATAAAAATTACACTTACTAATAAATGGGGGAGCCCATAATATACTCCTTACATGTCATTTTATATATCTAAAATGAAGATGGACTTTAAGTAAAACCTTTCTGTAGATTTTACACAATTTGGAAATAAATATGGATGAAATTGCTTTCAATTTAACTTTTTTAAAATTACAATCCTTGATTCTGTGGTGTTTGCATTTGGTTATAATACTTGAGCTCTTGATTGTTTTTCTGACTTCATGCATTGAGTTGGTAAAATAAAATACATGCTTTAAAATAATTAAACAACTATATCTTAGTTCTTTAAAAATGTTTGTTGATGGGTCTATATTTACCTGAAATTTGATTTAATTTCTTCTAACAGCGCTGAGGTTCAAACTCAGGGCCCTGCAAATGTTAGGCAAGTACTCTGCCACTGAGCTACATCCCCAGTCCTTGTAATTTATATTAGAAAGATTCTGTAGTATATTTTTAGATTACCACTAAATATTCGGGTTTGTTTTGTTTTGTTTTGTTTTTTGTATTATGTTTTAATATCAATGTGGCAGGTAAGTTAGAATTTATCAAAGAGTTAAGTTTAATGTCAGAAACAACCTCAAAGTGTCATGGTATATGCCTCAGGAAAAGTAAGTTTTTATTTATATTCCTTTTATCTAGTAAAAGAAACAAAGCTCAGAAACCCAGATAAATGTCTCAGTTTGTTACTTTATAAGTAAATGTTTTAATGCCTTTTGGAGAACTTACTCTTGAGAACTTAAAAAACTTGTAATAGCTTCTGGAAACCTGTGTCCTCTGGGGTATTTTCCCTTCTCCCTCACCTCTAGGATATCTCAACAGTAGTAATTCACTTCCTCCATGATGTCATTGCTATCTAAAGAAGCCCTGAAACTACTTACTTAGAACTATTTGCTTAAGGGCTTGTCCATAATGTACAGAAAAAAATGTAATGAGATCATTGTCAGTCTCCCAAATTGCCACGTAGAATAAATTACCAATTCTGAAGATTCAGTTAGATAAAACACGCAGACTTTTTAAAATATTCTTCAGGATTACCTTAAGGCAACCTTTAAGATTTTCACATGGTATTAAAAGATGTTATTTAAGCCATTACTTGGAAGATTAAATGTCACCTTCCGTGAGGTAATTAAGAATCTTTTTTGTTTTGGAAATGAAGTTATTTTTAATTATATAAATAATATATTTATGTTTTTGTGACCCAGCTTAAGAAATAAAATATAACCAATACAGTTTCAAGTCCTCACGTAGCCTTCCTCCTACTGTACCCCTTTTTGTCTTTGCCCAGCCCACCATACTGAATTCAGTGTTTACTGATGTCCATGCATGTCTTTCTTTATATTTCTCCACATCTGTACATAGCCTGCAGGAATTTTCAATTTTAAGCAACTGGAAACATACTGAGTATGTCTTGCTATTGCTTTTCTTTCAACATTGTTTCCCATTTATAGTCAGGGATGGCTTACCACGGTATACTTAATCAGCAACCGTCCCCCCATCTTTTTTTCTTTTCTTTTTTTTGGGGAGGGGGTCATACTTGGGAATGAATCCTCATTCCTCTTTGCAGTCAGCACCTTCCCCAACCTCCTGGCCCTCACTACGCTGGTAGGTTTTCTATCACTGTAATTTTGCCTTTCCTAGTTTATGTAATTAGAGTCTTGTAGTACATTGTCCTTTGTGTCTAGCTTCTTTCCCTTTAGAATAATGATTTTATGTTTCAGCCATGTTTTTCCTTTATATTGTTTTTATTGTTTCTTTTGTGTGAATATTCCATAGTTTGTTTGGACATGTGTGTTAGTTTTTAGTTTGAAACTTAAATGAACAAAACTGCTGTGAACAGTTGCCTATGAATCTTTATGTAAATACATGTTTTCATTTTTCTTGTTGAGTAGAATTTCTGGGTCATAGGATAAATGTATGTTTAACTTAACTAGAAGCTGTCAAACTATTTTTCAAAGTGGCTCTGCAATTTGGGGTCCTAACCAGAACAATAGGGAAATTCTAATCCCTTGGCAACCCTTGGTATTTCAGTCTTTTTCTTTTGGCCATTCCTGTGCATGTATAATGATACTTGGTTATGGCTTTAGACTGTGCTTTCTTAATGTGTTTTTTGCCATCCATATAGCATCTTTGGTGAAGTGTCTACTAATCTTTTGCCCATTTTTTTTTTTTTTTTTTTTTTTTTTTTTTTGCGGGTACCAGGGGGTCGACCTCAGGACCTCACGCGCCAACAGGCACCCGTGCCGCTGAGCGATATCACCGGCCCCTTTTTCGTATGTGGGATCCAGGAGCTGAACTCGGGCCCTTGCGCTTACAAGGCAGGCGCTTACACCACTGAGCCATCTCACCGGCCCTCTTTTGCCCATTTTTTAACTGTTTGTTCTTTTTGGGTCTTTTCATTGAGTTGTAATAGTTCTGTGTTTTGGATGTAAGTCCCTTGTGGCATTTTTTTTTTTAATTTTTTTTTCTCAGTCTGTAGCTTGCCTTTTCATTTTCCAAACAGTATCTGTTGAAGAACACAAGTTTTTAATTTCAGTGAAGTTCAGTTTATCAGTTTTATAGTTTGTGCTTTGTGTGTCTTGTTGAGGAAACTTCAGCCTAACACGGTGTCTCTAGTACTTACCTCTGGGTCTTCTAGATATGATAGAGTTTTAGGCCTTCAAGTTTGTTGCCCACTTCAGGGTGGGTTTTGCGTATGTGGTGAGGTAAAGATGGAGTGTTTTTTTTTTTTTTTAACGTGGATATCCAAATGTCACAGCATCATTTGTTGAAAGCTTTCATTATGATTTGACTTTCAACTCTCTTGAATAATCTTTTCTTTCATTATTTGTGCCAAGTGTTAATTCTATAAGAAATTCTCTAGGGTCACAGAACATAGGACAGTGATGGCAAACCTTTCAGAGGCTGAGCGTCCAAACTGCAACCCAAAACCCACTTATTTGTCACAAAGTGCCAGCACTGCACTTAAACCTGAATATTGAGGTCTTAGTTTAGAAAAAACAACTGTTATCTGATACTCGGCTGCTAGGCGACCGGCTCACATGGTGACAAAGAGGGTTCTGCGTGCCCACTGCCACATGCGTGCCATAGGTTTGCCACCACTGACATAGGATTTATATAATGTTGCAGATAAGAATAGGGGTTCCTCCCGGGCATGGTAGCACATACCTGTAAAACCCAGCACTCAGGAGGCTGAGGCAGGAGGATCACTATAAGTTTAAGGCCAGCCTGGGCTATGTAGTAAGTTCAAGACCGGCCTGAACTACATAGTGAGACCCTGTCATCAAAAAACAAAAACAAAAAAAAAGAATAGGGGCTCTGGAGTCAAACTGCTTGCTTGAGTTTGAGTCCTAGTAGCTCTACCACTTATTCTCCATGCATTTGGGGGCAGGTTATTTAGCAGCTTTAAGCCTCAGTTTGCTCATATGTAAAATGAGACTAATAATAATATAGAGTTCCTACCTCAGAAGTTACTACAAAAATAGAAAGCACTATTAATAATTTTCAAGTGTCCAGTATAGAGACTATGCATGCATTGGTGGTAGAAATAGTCGTGATCATTATCACCATCATCATACTTTAAAAATGTTATTTTGAATATGCTGATCTATAAAATTTCTAGGGTTTTTTCCTGGAAATTCTGTGATTTTATGTTTTTAAGTTTTTTTATTTTGTGGCCTACAGATGACCTGTTTTTATGCAAATAAGATGATCAAATTATGAAAGTCTTATTTAATGTTCCTTTATTTTCTAGCTAGTGGTGGTTGGCAGGAACCAGAAAATCCTCACACACAACGGGTAAGTAAAGGGTCATACAACAGAGAGAATAAAATAAGAAAAGATATTGTAAAGCACTGAGGTTCTTCCATTTTGTCAGTGGATATAACCTTTACCTAGAAATCCAGAATATGTGTTTTGTTATCTGTTACACATGGAAAATGTTTCTCATTATTTTGGGTTGGGTTGGGTTGAGTTGGGTTGGGTTTGGTTGGGTTTGGTTTAGTTTTTTTGAGACAAGGCCAGCTATGTAGTCCAGGCTGGCCTGGAACTCACGGTGATTGCCCTGCCTCTACCTCCAGAGTGCTGGGATTATAGGCGTGCACCACCATGCCCAGTTTAGAAAGTGTTTCTCCTTGTAAGACATTAAATCACATTATCACATCTTTTTCATTGACTTAATAGAAAAATCTTGGTGTAGTTTTTTTCTGTATTTGAACTGTACATCAGAAAAAGGAAAGAGCAAGGTCCTAAGTTCAATTCCTGGTACCAAAAAAAAAAAAAAAAGGAAAGAAAATAATTATTGTTTTTCACACACTAATGAATCAAGGTTTAATTTGTTCACAAATACTCTTGGAAATACACACACGCAGACATTTCAACCCCTGCAATCACTGCTAATTTAGAAAGTACCATTAAACTCAGTAGTAGTTGCTTATAGGATCGTGACTTGAGTATCCTTTAGTTCATAATTAAATTGATCTCTTCAGTATGTGCTGTAGCTGATTATTTGCCTTCACTTCAACTAGAATATGAGAAAGATAAACTGTCACAGAACTGAAGAACATACTGTCAGAGTGCAGAGTAATTGACAATTACTCACCTATGACATCAGCAAAACTTAGAAATACTGAAAATATCCTGGGTGAGAGTATGGGGAAAATGGGTTTTCTCACATATACTATTGTATTAGTGTAGGTTGGTACAGATTTCTTGAACTACTTACAGGACTCTTATCTACAGAAATAACTTTCATTTTATGCACGCGCGCGCATGTGTGTGTGTAAGAAACATTTATCAAGTACTTAACTAGAGACTGAGGACTATGCTGAACAAATTTGCTGCTATCCCAGAGGTTAAGTCTAATGGAAAAAATGAGAATCCTCAGATAAAAAAGAAAAACCTAACTAATATGAAGCAATGATAAATCATACCATGTAAGCATTTCTTAGAGTATTTCAACTAGTTAGGTCCACAGATGAGGACAACAGGAGCAGGAAGAAAAGAATTCAAGGCAGGGGATTGGCATATGCAAAGAGTTTGCAATGGCAGAAAGCAAAAGCATATACTGTAGTACCTAAGAAAGGGATTGTGAACCAGGTATGGTGACATACACCTGTAATCCTAGCACTCTGGGAGGCTGGGGCAGGAGGATCACGAGTTCAGGGTCTGGGCTATATCACTAGACTGCCTTTAAAAAAAAAAAAAGCATGGGGCAACGCATTTGGAACCCCTCCTGTCTCTCGGGAGCTATTCCTACTCCCCATTCCCCCATTTCTATTCCCCATTCCTTTTCTCCAATAAATTTTCCTACTCTTAAAAACAAATAAACAAACAAATAAATAAAGCAAGCATGAAATTTTCAGTCTTTCCATTGCCCATTTTTTTTCTGTTAAAGATTTCAGTTCAGAAAATAGATCGTGTAATAAAGAAAAATTATCTTTAAAGAAAAAAAAGGCAAATTTTTTCATTCTTAATAATTGGTCTTCTCTTTTATTATGTGCCAAATCAGTATGGTTGATTAATTTTGTGTTTCCTATTCTTTTTCATGAAACAAGGACTGATTCTTTGATTTCTTACAGATGAACAAACTGATTGAATATTACCAGCAGCTTGCTCAGAAAGAAAAGGTCGAACGAGATCGCAAGAAACTAGCACGGCGTAGAAACTATATGCCTCTGGCTTTTTCGGTGAGGTTTGGTACAAAAAGGAGTTTGTAAGACCTGTGAGGCATAAGAACAGTGACCATTTCTCAAAATGGCCATTGTCTTAGATTCCTGAATGGTGGATGGCAGAGATGGTCAAGGCCAGCAGTTACACTTTTCTTATATTATTAGTTCTATTTGAATTTTTTGTCTTCAGGGGAATATTTGCATTTCTTCTCCACTCCCCTTTCTTTTTTATTTCAAAAAGCTACTGTTTAATTTTATAGGCACTGCAGAACTCTACTTGCAACTTCTGCATATTGCAGAAAGTCTGAGGAGAGGAAGGGGGGCAGGTGGTAGCTTTTACTCACATTAACCCTGCAGCCCACATTTGACACCATTGAAGTCCCCAGCTCTAGTCATCATCACTTTTTGACATGATCCCATATTTTTCCAACATGAGAAACACTGACGTTACATAGTGCATTCACATGGTTAAATAAATATTAACATATATAAGTAGAATTTTTGGCAGGAATCATTTATGGAAGTCATTCTCTATCACTTTATATACTACTAGGCAGAAGCAAGAGATTAGGATTTTGAGTTTTTGTTACTGTTCCCCAAGTATTTTTGTTTTGCTAGTTATTTGTCATCATCGTCGTTGTTTGCTTTCACAGAACGCTTTGTTTTCTTTGCTTGCTTGGGGCCCTGCAGGTTGACATTTAACAAGTAACACTGAGTGGCAGTGACATGTCAGCACTGTACTAAGCACTTTATATATATTTTATTTAGGCTTCACAAGTGGTGTGGTAGTGTATCCCTGCTTTACAGTTAAGATGAGACCTGGAAAAGTTAAGTAACTTGTCATACTGTGTTCACATGAGAATTAAGTCAAACCATTAAAACCTTAAGGATTGCTACAGTCCATGTAGAAATATTTACACTTGAACTTAATAAAACATGAACCCTTGTAAAACACCTACATTTACCAAAAAAGTGCATTTTTCCGAATAGTCCAATGGTGTAATCAGCATATGCACTATGGTGTATTGTATTTAGGAGAAGAATTTGTGTTAAATGCATTTTTTTTCCCAACTTTCCCATATACCTGCTGCTGTTGAGTTTGCTTCTATCTTATGCTGCATCTTTTTGTCTCTGTTGCAACCTGCTGCTATTTTGGGGCTCTACAGCAACATACTATTCACGTAGTGGTAAGTTCTCTTTTACGATTCTTGCTGACCCCGAAGAAGTTAGCAAATGGTAGGCAGAAGTGTTCCAGGAAGAAATTCACCGTGTGTCTTGCCTGGGCCATAGCTTAGATATTTTTAGAGCAGTAGTGAAAGCTCACATGTGGTTCACTTTTACTGTATTAATGTAGTTTCAGTCTCATGTTTCGTGCTTTTATTTAAGAATAGAATAATGATGTGGGGCTACAAATTATTCTGTAAAAGAAACTTTTAAATTAGCTTTTTTGTTTCGGTTGCTTATTTCCTTATGCTTCTCATGCCGTCCCACCCCAAATTCTTTGTTTCAGTCAATAGGATGTGTAAATACAAACTTCCTAATAGGAATTTCTGCACTTTGTTTAGGACAAATATGGTCTTGGAACAAGGCTTCAGCGACCACGAGCCGGTGCATCCATTAGTACTCTTGCTGGGCTTTCGTAAGTTTGGACATTAAATGACTTGGAGGGAAAAAGTTGGTATCAAAATATTTAAGGAAGGTGACTTTTGAAAACGGGGAAAGGAAAAACATTTGGCAATAGGGGAAAAGATTGTCATACTTAGAATAAACTTTGAGGAGAATCATATGGACTCTTGGGAAATTACTGCTTTTTACCTTTTAGCCTGAAAGAGGGAGAAGACCAGAAAGAGGTAAAGATCGAGCCAGCTCAGGCCGTGGATGAAGTGGAGCCTCTGCCTGAGGACTATTACACAAGACCAGTGAACTTAACAGAGGGTAATTTCACCCTTCTGCCTCGTTTCCGTCCCACGTGTTCTACTTGGGTTACTTACATTCCTGTCATTAGAGACTTTTAGTAGGATGGCTGTTAGTATGGTAGCAAAATGATATGCAGAAAATAAAACAGATGTAATAGATGTAAAATGAAGAACTTTTAAATGCCTGTCCAGTTTCTATACTGTAGTTTTTTGAACAGTATTCATAATGACAGTATTCCTTGGCGTCATTGCCAGCTGCATATAAGTCTGCTTTGGGAACTAACCGTGAACTAAGCCTGGTTTCTGCCCTTCATGCTAGTGACCACTCTTCAGCAGCGCCTCCTACAGCCTGATTTCCAACCGATCTGTGCTTCACAGCTTTACCCTCACCACAAGCATCTTCTGATCAAACGGTCCCTGCGCTGCCGGGTAAGTACTCTTTTCTGTTGAATTCCCACTCATACAAGAGAAAAGCAAAAATAAACATGACCACTAGCTGGCCAATGTAGTAAATATAGAAAACACTTATACCAAACATGCTAGACACCCAGGTAGTACTTAAATGCTTTCAGTATAAACTCAAGCCTCATAATCCTATGGTGGTGTTTTCCCTATTTTGTAGATGTGGAAACTGAGCTATCTAAAGCTTATATACATAGTGCTAACCCCTAAAAGAATATTAAAAGAATGTATAACTTCTAGGTTAGTAGAGGTGGGAAAAAAACAGTACAAAATAAATTTAAAAGAAAGAAGAAAAAGCAAATTTCATGTTCTAGGAATCTACAGAATAAATAACAGAGTTTCTTCAATAAATAAATTATAAAAACAAACTAAAATAAAAGAAACCTTTTAGATCACTACTGTCCCACAGACTTTCTGTGACGGCAGAAGCAGTCTTTGCCCAGCCCAGCACAGTGTCCATGTGGCCGCTGAGCACATGAAATGTGAGAGCAGAACCAAGGCACTGATCCTTTAATTCATTTGAATAACTGTATGTGGGTAGTGACTAATGTTACCAAATAATGCAGCTCTAGACTTTAAAAGAAATTTATGAAGCATACAACTAAACAGAATGTGTCTCTATGTAGATCCTGATCCAAACAAAACAGAAAAGGGCCCAGGTTGGAAGAAAAAGAGAAGGAAAAGAAGGAAGGAAATTTTTATTAAATCTTTGGAGAAATGTAAACATTGGGAGGATTATTTTATTGAAGAATTGTTCTTTTAGGGATAATAATAGTATTATTTTTTAAAATATCTTTTGGAGATATATACCAAAATATTTATGGATGAAATGACATGATGTTTGCTATTTTATCACAAAATAATCAGGGATGAAGAGTGGGGAAGAATACAGAAGAAGGAAGATTAGCCATTGTTGTTAATTTTTCTTTTTTATTGGTATATGGTACAATACATAATAATTACATTTGTTTTAGGGAATTGTACATGCATATTGTATCTTGATCATTTTTGATCCCCTCTCCCTTTCCCACCTTCCCCTTTCTCCCCTTCCCCATCTCCAAAAAGTCTACCTCCCATGTGAGCTTGCGTGATAAGTAGTTAGGGATTTATAATACCAGCTGTATTTTTGTATACGTTAGAGAACTTATAAAAAAGTCTTTTTTTTTTTAAAAGAAAGGAAGTAGGAAAATAACAAAACTAATTGGTGGTTCAGATAGAAAGCATGTAGTTAGATTAAAAGCCTGACATTTCCGTATTTATATTAAATATCAACAAGATAAATGCTTCCATTAAAAGACAAAAATTCTCAGTCTAAATAACAAAATACAATGACTCATGAATATGCTGATTGCAAGAAACACAAACATGAGGATTCAGAAAGGTTAAAAGTAGATGGGGAGCTGGGTGTGGTGGCCCACTCCTGTAATCCCAGCACTTGGAGGCAGGAGTATTGCTGAGAGTTCAAGGCCCGCCTGAACTATAGAGCAAGACCCTGTCTCAAAAAAAGAGTAGATGGGAAAATACATATTGTGCAAACACTAATTTTTTAAAAGGAGTATGTGTTAGCTTTTCATCCCTATAACCAAATACCCCAAGAAAAACAACTTAAGGGAAGAAAAATGTATTTGGGCTTGTGGTTTCAGAGGTTTCAGTCCCTGGTAGGCTGGTTCCATTGCTGTGGCTTGATGTGAAGCAGAGCATCTTGATGGAAGGGCATAGTAGAGCAGTGCTTCTCACCTTGGGGCAGTTGGAACACAGAGAAGGAAAGAGCCAGAGAGGACAGGGCGGGGGACCAGATATAGTCCCCAAGGTCACCCTCCCATGACCCACTCCCTTCACTTAGGCCCCATCTCCCACTTCTAGCACCCCCAGCAATGCCATCAAATTATGATCTCATCAGTAGATTAATCCACTGATGAAGTTAGAGCCCTTAGGATCCAGTGACTTCCCCAAAAGCCCATCAGTAACTAAACCTTCAATAACAGTAAGCCTTTGGGAGACATGTTTCCAAACCATAACAGTTCATAAAGAAAAAAGATTCAGTTCACAAAAAGATGTAACATTCTAAATCTGTATGTACCAAGTAATATAGACTCAAAATCTGTAAAACAACATTTGAGAAAATTACATAAGTAGACAAATAATTTTGGGATATTTTGACATAGTTCTCTCAGTAACTGAGAACATACAGATGAAAATCAATAAAGATACATAACATTTGAACAATTTAACAAGCAAATGTGACCAAATGAGTGTATATAAAATGTCTCTAAGGCCTGCAGAATATACAGTCTTATCAAGTACACATAGAAACTTGTAAAAATTAACCATGTAGGGCCGGTGAGATGGCTCAGCGGTTTAAGCGCCTGCCTTGCAAGCGCGAGGACCCGAGTTCGACTCCCGGATCCCACATACGAAAAAGGGGCCGGTGATATCGCTCAGCGGCACGGGTGCCTGTTGGCACGCGAGGTCCTGAGGTCGACCCCCCGGTACCCACAAAAAAAAAAAAAAAAAAATTAACCATGTATTGGATTATAAAGTATCAACATTTTTCAAAAGATGAAATTACTAAAGTTTATTATTTGATCATAATGCAGTGAAGTTAGAAATTGGTAATTGTTATATGGCAAAATTTGTAGGACACAACTAATACCATTCTTAGAGATACAAAAATCTCTGTATGAAGATACAGGTAAGAAGAAAGGTTAAAAGATCTATATCTCAGCATCTGTTTCAAGAAGTTAGAAAAAGAATAACAAAATAAATCCAAAAAAACTAAAAGAACAGATACTGTATTAATAAATTAAGAAATCAGTACAAAAATACAAAACCAAGCTGGGCATGTTGGCACATGCCTGTAATCCCAGCACTCTGGAGGCTGAGGCCGGAGGATCGCCATGAGTTCAAGGCCAGCCTGAATTACAAAGCAAGACTCTTGTCTCAAAAAATAACAACAAAAACAGAATAATAGTAAATATTATTGTGTAGATTAATGTAAGTTTACATAGATGCCATTTATGTAATATGCCATTAATATAGTAATATATGTATGTATATAATATATTCAGAATAGAAAAACAAACCAACCCATTCATGTAAGAAAACTTGAAATCTACTAAGTGTGGCATTCCAGATCAGTGGGGAAAGAATAGATTAAGTTTTGCTAGGTCAAATGATAATATGAAAGGAAAATAAAATTAAGTCCCTGTCTCACACCTTACACAAATATCAGTTTCAGAAATGTTACAAACTTTAAGAACAAATATGAAGAACCAAACTTGTAAAAGAAAATACAGAAAACATTCATGACTTGTGGGTGGGAGAGGGTTCAATAAATAAAACAAATACAAATTATAAAGAATTGTATATTTAACTACATTGAAGGTAAATTCTGTGCCCCCATCCCAAAGAAAACTTACAAAGAAATAAAAAGACCATAGACTGAGATGAGTAATTTGAGTGATATATAATTAACACATGATTAACATTCAGGATATATAATGAACTTTAGCAGATTAGCAAGAAAAGCATAAGCCAATATAAAAATAACTAGTAGATGCTAACATACAAGTCATGGCAGAAAAAAAATTTCCAGTACCTAATGAACATGAAATCAGGAAAACATACATGAAACCTGCCACCACATGTCATTTCATAATCATCAGATGGACAGAAGTTAGCAGTTTGCCTGTGTCTGTCAAAATAATCAATGCATACATACATTGGTCTGCTTTCCGGAAGTTATCTTACAGGTACATTTACACGTTGCAAAGTGACTCATCTGTAACAGCACTCATTGCTGCGTTATTTGTAGTAGCAAAATAGTGGAAATATTCCTAATGTCCATCAGTTCCTGTCTAGTTAAATAAGGTACAGAAATAGTTACAGTGGGTGCGAAAGGCTTCTCTTTGTATGTTGAAAGGGAATTCCAACTTAAGGGAAAAGAGCAAAGGGCGAAAGAATGTATAAAATGCTCCCTTTTAAGCCAGGTGTGGAGTTGCATGCCTGTACTCCCAGTGTCCTGGGAGGCTGAAGCAGGAGGATAGCAAGTTCAAGCCCAGCCTGGACAACTTTAGTGACTTTTCAAGACCCTCTCTCAAATAAAAAATAAAAAAGAAAGAGATAGGGGGATGTAGGTCAGTGCAAAGGCCCTGGGTTCAATCCCTAGTAGGAAAAAAAAAAAAAAAAAACTCCCTTTTTATCATTATGAAGAAAAAGAAAGACGATGTATACTTATACTTACATGTGCATAGCTTGTCTACATAGGACAGCTCTGGGGAGAGGGGAACAAGGGGACATACAGATAATGGGTACCCTTTACACCAAACAACTTTTTGTACCATAAAATTTTTAACTGGTTTTATATGTGTTTGTTTTGGAAAGTAGTAAATAGCAACCCCCTCCAAAAAAAGTAGTAAATATTCATTACTGTATTTTAAAGTGTGGGATTTGGAATTATACTACTTTGATTTCAATTCCAGCTTTCATTCTTACTGGCTCTGTGGAGTTGCATACATTGTTTATTTTTCCCATGTCCCATTTTAGTTACCTATAAAATGAAAACATTAACAGTTATAGCACCTACAGCGTCCTCAAAGTCAGTGTGATGTAAAACTCATCTAAGCCAGGGAGCATGTCGTTCAGCACAGATGTCTTCCATGTGTTGTTACTTCAGTGGTTTTTAGGCACCGCAGAGCTGTAATAATACTTCATAGCGTGTTTGCTTATATCTAGAAGTCTAAACTTCTTTCATAAATTTCAGTTATCCGTAGCATACACTGTCTCAAAACCTGTGGCTTTATAGCAGAATAAAACAATATTTTAGTAAGTGCTATCCTTCTGAATTTAGTAGCTCTATGGATCAGCAAAGTATGTTCTAGTTTTCCTCTGATACATATTTTTCTTTTTAGAAATGTGAACATAATTTGAGCAAGCCAGAATTTAATCCAACATCTATCAAATTCAAAATCCAGCTGGTTGCTGTGTGAGTATTCTGGGGCTGGTGTTTTGGGTTACTGATTCTGGTTTTAGTTTTAGTATTCTCAGGCTTTTGTTTTTGTTTTCAATATAAAATGTATTTACTCTTGGTCTAATAAAAGAAAAGAAAATTAGAATAATTTGTCATTCTGTTCCTGTTCATGTTTTGAATTGAGTTACATACCATGAAGTTTAAGGTAAATCTACACACATAGTATCAAGAGTGTTTGTGTCAAGAACACAGAAATGTAGTGTGGTCTGGGGCAATGTGCTGTGTTGATTATTGGGCAGTCACTAGTCATTCATTACAAATTATAAAGTACCTAAGTTTGGGAGTAATTAAAATTTAAAAATAATAAAGCATAGTAAATTGCCAGGTGTATTGGGACACATTCGTAATGCCAATTATAGGGGAGGCTAAGACAGGAGGATTGAAAGTTCAAGTCCAGCCTGGGCAACTTAGTGAGAAGCTCTTTCAAAATAAAAACTAAAAATGGCTGGGGATGTACCTCAGTGGTAGAGCACCCCTGACTTCCATCCACAGCACTTCAAAAAATAAATTAATTAATAGAGTATAGCAAAGTAAAGTATATTCCCTAAACAATGTTCATTTTATTTACCTGTCTCCTGATAATATTTCATTGCATGGAATAAAAATGATTTAAGTTAGCATTAACTCTTTGGGGCTTGTCAGTGGAAGGGAATTTTATGTGTAAAAACCACCTTGCAAATACAAAAAATATTTTGAAAAATTAGGAAACTATTGTGTAACTTTAGGGTATGAGACGCCTTCCTAAGCAAGTCAGAAACTACTAAGGAAAAGAAATGAAACATGAAATTAACAGCAGGGTCCTGAGATAGACAGTAGCGCAGGAAGGAATACCCATTTAGCACTCATGACAAAAGTTTAACTGCCCTGCCTCACAGAATTTCCACCAACTGAAAAAATAAAAATAGAGGCAATGAGGCGGGGATGAGGCAAAGGATTTGAACCAGCATCCTATGGAAGAAAAATTTCACATGGCGAGAGATATATTTGAAAAGATGCTGAGGTTTAATAAGAAAAGTTTAAAAAATAAATAGCATCTGGTGGTCATGAGATGTAGGTAAACATGTATTGACATACATTGCTGATAGAATTGTAAATTGCTAGAATCTTTTTGAAGAGCATTCTGGGACTATCAGGACAAATTACATAGACCTTTTAACCTAGCAGTACGATCTCAGAAATCTGTTCTGTAAAAACACACACTAATTAATAAAGATACATTTACAAGGATATGCATTGCAGCATTTTAATGAAAAAAGCTAGAAACTTTCAGTATCAAGCTCATTATTAATAACAAAATTGTTCATTAAATTGAGATACATGCCTATAAAATATTGTGCAGCAGTTAAAAAGAAAATATTAGGAAACAAAAAGATTGGGAAATGCTATTTTGGTGCCTTAAGCTAGGAGGGCCAGGCATAGTGTACTTACTTACTATATTGTATTTGTCTAAATTTATTTCCCTCATCTCTGAAATGGAAGTTACGCCTCCTTTTTGGGGTTGTTGAAAGGAATCATATAAGCTATTATGTTTGCAAGTGCTAAATAACTGTAAATCACAATAAAGCGTTCATTTTCCTAACTAATATTATTTAATACATGACTAATTAGGAATGAAAAGAACAACAAGGGCGGGCATGATAGAACACGCCTGTCATCCCAGCACTGGGGAGGCCGAGGCAGGAGGATCCCTGTGAGTTCAAGGGCAGCCTAGGCTACAAAGTGAGTTCAAGGCCAGCCTAAACTACATAGTGAGACCCCATCTCAAAAAAAAAAAAAAAAGAACAACAAAAATGACACCAGGTGTGGTTGCACACACCTAAAAGCCCAGCTACTTGGGAGGCTGAGGCCACAGGAAAATCACCTAGAAGTCTAAATACAGATGCTCTGGCCGCACCGCAGAGCTGCTAAATCCACATCCTTGGTAGGGAAACCCTTGAATTTCAGTTATGGTGCTTCAGTAATCCTGCTGTTCACCATGAAAAAATACCTAGTTTGAGGTCAAAATGCCTTACTGCCTGGATTCTAAGATGCACTTTTTTCACTTTGTGTTTCTGCAGAAGATCTTATATTAATGTATGCACAATAACTAAAGCTTATGCATGCTTTGTTGCAAGCACTTTTCAAAGCAGTTTTTGCACGTATTAGTTAATTTACTCTTCACAATAACCTCAAGACAAATGCCCTTACTGTCCTACTTCTATAGTTGAAAAACCAAATCACAGAGAGCATGAGTTTTAGAAAGCAGCATCTTGGTCTGTAAACACTGAACTGGGATTTGATGCTGGGCAGTTCGGAGTCCAGACCAAGCACACTTAAGTACAGTTCTCTGCTGTCTTACTTAGAGAGGCAGCGTAACATAGTGGTTAAGACCAGGGACACTAGAGCCAGACTGCCTGGGCGTGAAATCCGGGCACTGCTACTTACCGTGCCCAGGTTGTTCATTCTAATAATGGAGTTAACAGCAGTACCGTGGTACTCATTAACTGGTTCCGGGAGGCATGACAACTTACCAGATTGTTTCGGCTGTAAAGGGTAGCAAGTGGTAAGGCCGTGGATCCCGACAGGCTCTAGCTTACCTGTGGAGTACCAGACAAATGATGAATGTGGTGTAAAGTTTTCTCATGTAGATGCCTCAAGTACCAAATTTGACCAGCTTCAAAGCGCTTGAGTAGTGCCAGGGTATGACTGTAGTAATAAGAAGACCTGCTTCATGAAGCTGCCATGAAGATGACATGAAATAATACTTACAAGGTACTAGAACATTGCTTGGCATGTGGTAAGAATATATTTTTACAGCCCTACAACATATTGTAACATGAGACTTGGATCTTATAACCAATTACCTTCTAGAATTATAAAAATGAATTATTAAGAGCTCCAAAATATATCTAATAAATCCCCAAAATCTAATAATACAGAAAATATGTCACGATACACACACGTATGTATAGGCTCTAAACTAGCTCCAAACGCATAGGCTATAGTCCTCTAAGATTTCAGACAGAATTCATAACAGGCTTGGTTTCATATCTTGTCTCACTATGGTAATATGATTTTTTAAATTTCTTTTTCTTTTACACATTCTAATTAACATGAATTTATTTATTGCACTAGCTTAAAAAGTGGTAATAATTTCAAAAGACTCCAGTGAACGTTAATGCATTTTTTTATTCATTGGTAGCAATTATATTCCAGAAGTGAGAATCATGTCAATTCCCAACCTTCGCTACATGAAGGTTAGTACCTTTCTTATTAACAGAAAGAACTGACTGACCAAGGATGTGTGCGTGTGTACATGTGGGTGTATTTGGGATGGGTTGCCGCGAGCAAGGTATAAAAAAAGAAAGGAATTGTGACTTTAAGTTTCTTAAACTCTGATTCTTGACAGTAACACCTTTGAAATGTATGTAGAAGGAGCCGGGTGCACATTCTGTAAAGGTGGAACCATAGAGGGAAAAGAAGGATAATGATGTTGCACCCTGCCGGCATCTTTCCCTCGTCTCCAGCCCGGAGATTCTCTGTGGCCTCATGTGGCCATGCATCTGTGACCGCAGATCAGCTAGATCTCCTTTACCACAGCCTCTCTCTTCCGTGGAGTCCTCACCCACACCTCTTCCTCCATGCTGTCCCAGTAAATTATAGAATAACTGCAGCAGCCTCTTTAGCTCTTCTTTCGTGTTGCTTATGAGAACATTTATAGTCTTTGTTCATTTGAAAGAGTATTTTACTAACCTCAAGAAAGTACCAAATAAGGGCAAACTGTCATGACTCAAGAAGTCTTAAAAGATTTTTATAAGTCTTGGTATATCATTATTTTCTATGTTAATATATCTGGCTAGGCTGTGGCTCCTATATTTTATTTATGGGGCTTCCTTCTTTTCAGTCCTTAAGTGGCAGCCTGATTAGGACAATCACTTAGACAACGTATATTCCTCAGGATTTCTGGATCTGGTAACTAACTGGCTCTTTCTATGGGATCCATCTCATTTCCTCAGTGAACTAGCAGCTCCAGGGAGTACATAGCCTAACATGTAGATAATAGAGATCAGTAAACACTGTGAGAATGCAGCCATGAGGAGTATAGGTAGGTGTCATTGCTCAGGAGCGAGGGGGAGATGATTTTGTAAAATATTCGGTATAGCAGCTGAGAAAATGGATCCATGTGACAGCCTGGCACCTGTCTAAGAGATGCTTTTCTTCTTCCCCAGGAAAGCCAGGTCCTCCTGACTCTTACGAATCCAGTGGAAAACCTCACACATGTGACTTTGTTGGAGTGTGAGGAGGGCGATCCTGATAATACAAACAGCACTGCTAAGGTAGGGGCATTTGATCTCATCTGGCACACCCTGACTGTGCCCACAGTGGCTTCATTTTACCTGGCTTTAAAAAGGACTCCACACACTCCTTCATTTCCACCTCTATTCAGCAAGTTCTGATTCTGCTTCCGAAGGCTTTTACTTTATCCCAGAGACATTGCTGCTATCCTGTTCGAAGGTCTCATCGTTTCTTACTTGCTCTGTGACCTCACTGCATTTTAGTACACTCCCCGCTGCATTTCAGTCCATCTCTGTATTGCTACGAGGCCAGTCTTTCTAAAATCCGATTGTGTACAGCATGCTGATCATTTAGTGTCTCACTGACTTTAAGATGAAGTCCAGATTCTTTGGCATAGTGTACAAATGAATTCTGTTCTTCCAGCATGACCTTCCTCCAGATCCGCACATTTAGCATTCTCCAGATTGTCCATATTAATGGTCGTGATCCAAACAGACCCAGTGGATTGAGAACTTTTCATGCTGGGGAAGTGTATATTCTACACGTTGTACCTAGAATGCCTACTGCAGGTCCCTGTTTCTCTAGCACGTACGCCCTTTCATTTGTTAGGATTCATGTGAAGTATCATCCCCTTTTGAAAGCTGGTTTAAGTATGTCTTTTCTAGATTCCATCTCCCCACGTAAAGTATACATACCAAATATCAAAAGCATGATTTTTACTTCCAGGTTAGTTGAATAAATGAAATATGGCCTCTCTGTCTTTTGCTACTGAGTGATTTCTCTAGAACTGGCAATTTTAGGATGAGAATTTTAGATCCTGCTGGGTGTAGTGGCACACGCCTATAATACCAGCACTCGGGAGCCTGAGGCAGGAGGAGCACTGCAAGTTCAAGGCCAGCCTGGGCTACAAAGTGAGTTCAAGGCCAGCCTGGACTACATAATAAGATCCTGCTCGGGGAGAAAAAAAAAAAAACTTTGATCCTATACTACTAACCTGTAATTCAGCTTGATGCTCATAACTAAAATTGTAGAAAGGATGCCTATATCTTTAGGCATCTATATCTATCTATATTCAAATTATCTTATTAGAGAATGTCTTTATCTTTTTTTCTTTCTGCCCTTTAATGATTTATTTCTCTTACCTAGCATCACCTCTAAGAAAAGATGCCATTTACCTGCCCTTGCTTCCTTTTTAAAAATAACATTAATAGGCAGCTCCCAGTAGGAGACAGGCAGAAATAATTGCCTGGTGCATATACCCAGCTTGAAAATGCTGTCTTTCTCTTTATACCAGCCCTGCTACATTTGTATGCATAATTTAGAAATATGTTTGGAGTTGTATCTGTTAGCCTGTGAGCAAATTTGAGACAGCAGTAAAGTCTAAAGAATGTAACTTTTCCATAACCATAAATATACCCAGTTGTCCCTATGTTGGAACTAATGTTTCTCTTTAGTGTCTTTTTTTTAAAAAAATGAACTGTTTGAAAAAAAGATTAAAAATATACAGCAAACATCCATGTACTCCTCATCCTCTTAAGAAATAAAACATTAAAATATATTTTAAAATAAATGCAAAAGGAACAAAAAGATATAGAAATAATATGTTACAGACATGGTGAAGTGCCCTGCACTCTCCCTGCTTGAATTCTCCTTTGCAGCCCCCATGAAGTAAGTGCTCGACTTTATCATTCCCAGAAGTTTCTTCATTTTTAGTGGGAATGTCTGTATTCCTGAGCAATGTTTTTAACCTCCATGTGTAAACAGCGTAATGTTGCATGTGTCTTGAAAGTCGCTGCTTACTTTGTCTGGATCAGCGTACTACTTGGCCACGTTCTATTGCATGCCGTCCCACAGCACACCTGTCCCCTCTGAAGCAGGCCTCTCTGTTGCTCTCCAGGTGGTGGTGCCTCCCAAAGAGCTTGTGTTAGCTGGCAAGGATGCCGCAGCGGAGTATGACGAGCTGGCAGAGCCCCAAGACTTTCAGGATGATCCTGAGTGAGTGATCTTTTTTGTGATCCTCAAGTAACAATTGGCTCACTTGTAGATCTCATTTTCTCATTTTCTCACCTGGATTATTAAATATAACACTTTTTCCTTATAAAAATAATTACTGTGTAAATGTGGGGAATATATCTAATAAAACTGTCCCACCGTCAGAAACGAACACTGTTACCATTGTGGTGTTCGTCCTTCGAGATACTTGTTCCATTACTGAGAGTATTCTGTGAATGGTTTGTTAGCCTTTGTTTTTCACTTAAATGTATATTCTCACATGTTAACAAAACTTTTCAAGTGTATGATTTTTTGGTTTGGTTTGGTTTGGTATGGTTTGGTTTGGTTTGGTTTGGTTTTTTGAGACAGGGCCTCACTTTATTACTATGTAGTTCAGGCTGGCCCTTGAACTCACTATGTAGCCCACACTAGCCTTGAATTCAAAACAATCCTGCCTCAGCCTCCTGCATGCTGGGATTACAGGCCTGTGCCACCATACCCCCGGCTTCAAGTGTAAGATTTTTAGTGGCCGTGGACAGGATACAGCATTATGTTCCTATACATTTATCACTGGGTTTGTTTCCACCCCCTTAAAGTAATTAATAGATTTTACTCTCTCTCTTACGTAGTAACTGCAAAGTAACAAAACAAACACTTTGAGCGTGGTGCAGTGATGAACACCTGTAATGCCAGCCACTAAGGAGTCTGAGGCAGAAGAATCACAAATATGAGAGCAGACTCGCAAACAGTGAGACCCCATCTCAAAATTCAAAAAATAAATAAATAAAAAGGGCTGGGGATGTAGCTCAGTGGTAGAATAACCCTGAGTTCCATCCCCAGTACCACCACCAAAAAAAAAAAAAAAAAAACTTTTCCCCTGGTAGGGAATGCAATAGTCAGGATCCAGTCTAAAATTATATCCATGTTTTGAGCAGAGAGAATTTAATAACAAAGAATTATTGCCTGGTGCAGTGAGACACCCCTGTCTGTAATCCAAACACAGGAGGATTGCAAGTTCAAGGCAAGGCCAGCCTGAGCTATATAGCAAGACCTTGTCTCAATAACCCCTGAAAAAAAAAAAAAAAAAAAAAAAAGGTTAGCAAGGTAACTTAAAAGGTTAAAAAGAACTCTGAAGTTCCTGTGAAACAGCTAACATCCCTAAGGCTGTGGGAACAAAGGGAAATAATTAGAAATATTAAAATTCAAACTAGAAAGCTAGGCGTGGTGGTGCACGCCCTAATCCCAGCACTTGGGAGGCTGAGGCAAGAGGATCGCCACAAGTTGGAGGCCAGCCTGGACTACATAATGAATTTAGGGCCAGCTTGTATTACATAGCAAGACCCTGTCTCAGAAAACAAAACAAAACAAAAATTCCAACTAGAAGAGTGGAACTGGAAGCTTCCAAATACAAAGTAACATTAAGCAATGGAAACATTAATTACACTGATTTGGTCAGTATACATTGTGTACATGTATTGAAATATCACACTGTAACTCATGACTATGTGGTTTTTATGTGTTAATCAAAAAATGTTGGGCCGGTGAGATGGCTCAGCGGCGTATGTGCCTGCCCAGCAAGCGTGAGGGCCCGAGTTCGACTCCCGGAACCCACATACGAAAAAAGGGCCGGTGATATCGCTCAGCGGCACGGGCGCCTGCTGGCGCGCGAGGTCCTGAGGTCGACCCCCGCTACCCACACACACATACACAAAAAAAATCAATTGTTGATTCTTTGAAGTATTTCCTACCCACACACACAAAAAAAAAAGACAGTGTTTGAGGAAGAAATTCCAACAACCCTGATTTGATCTTTATATATTGTATACATGTATTAAACTATTGCACTGGCCCCTATTAATACGTATAGTTGAAGTAAGTTAATGAAAAATAAGTAAAGAGTTATTTAAATTCAGACGAAGGAGGAGCCCCAAGGAGCTGAAACTCAAGACTGCTAGGGAAGCGGCGAGGAGATGCGTGCTGCTGGCATCTCAGTGGCAGGAGAGGGGTATGATGAAGCTGGTCAGACAGGAACTGGACAACCAACTGGATACTGCCATTTCCTGGGTGAAGAAGAATAGCTCGGTGGTGCCCACAGGAACTGCAAGCAGATGGGAAGCTGAGGAGGAGGAACGAGACCCTTCTCCCCTACGCTTCTACCACCTTTAGAGCTCTCGAGTCCCCTGTTGATAGGACCGAGCAGGGAGCCAGCCGCCAAAGCAGAAGTGGATTTAGCAGAATCCTGTCCAAAAGCTTGATAAACCAGCACAGGGGACATTTAAAGTTTTTAACAGAATGGATCAAAAACTACCTCAATGCAATACTGGAGAGAAGCCATAACATGGGATGGGTTGGAAAAGGAAAATGAAGGAAAAGTAAAATTAGTAGTGTGATTACTAAACTTCAGTTAACTTTGGAGAACACCCGGACAGGTGTTTTGTTATTCTATATTATTCCCTACCCCACCCCCAGAGGTCTCTTTAAAAAGTTTCCACTCGTACACAAAGATAAATGTAAAAGAATGTTTGTAGCACAATTTATAATAACTAGGCAGCAGCTGCAGTGTACAGCAGTTGTAATAAATTCATGATTGAAGACTATGCAGTCATTACATAGAATGTAGATTTATATATTCAAATATGGAAAGGTGTTTGTGGTAAACAGAGTCTTTAAAAAAGCAAGTTACAGCCGGGCATGGTGGCACACGCCTATAATCCCAGCACTTGGGAGGCTGAAGCAGGAGGATTATGCAAGTTCAAGGCCAGCCTGGGCTACATAGCAAGACCCTGTCTCAAAAAAACAAAATATATAAATTTTTAAAAAGCAAGTTACAGGCTCATTTGTGTTAAGTATGCAGAAAAATGTAGGCTTCTAGAAAAGTATCTGATAGGTTAAGAACCAAAGTGTTTACAGTTTATCTCTGTATGCTGATGGCAAGAATAAAGGGAAGGATTTAACTTTTCCCAACTGAATTTGCTGTCCATATTTACTTTTGTAATACTCATAAAAGAGATCAGTATTTGCTGGAGAAGCTCATTAGTGCTGATAAACTGGATGGCCATATCTTATTAGAAATTTACTTTGGTGCATCGTGGCTGTCGGTTTCAGTGGTCTGGCTAACCTGTGACCCGCCTAATCTCTGCTTATTCCTTCCATAGCATTATAGCCTTTAGAAAGGCCAACAAAGTGGGTATTTTCATCAAAGTTACCCCACAGCGTGAGGAGGGCGAAGTGACCGTCTGCTTCAAGATGAAGCATGATTTTAAAAACCTGGCAGCTCCCATCCGCCCCATCGAAGAAAGTGACCAGGGCACAGAAGTCATCTGGCTTACCCAGCACGTGGAACTCAGCTTGGGTCCGCTTCTCCCTTAAGAGCGTCCCTGGTGGGCACATCCCACCAGCAACGTTATCACCACAAACCCGTGTTGAAATGTGGAAGCTGCTGCTTATTAGACCTTGTTTATAACGATGTACCCACGCACTACTGAACCTTCTTCCTGGGGGTGGGAGCGTAGGACGGGCGCTGGGCACAGGGTAACTGCTGTTCCTCTCGTTGTCTCCTCTGTTGGCACCAGAAGGTCCGTGCCTCCCTCACTCTGCCCTGCACACTGAGTAACAGCAGCACAGCTCCATCCCAGTGAAGGGACGGCTGTTCCTCGGAGCGGTGTTAGATTTACCCCCGGAGAAGCTGACCTCACAAAGATCAGTCTGACAAACGAAACTTAAAACGATAACCCAAAGCTGGACCCGCTGCTTGTCCGGCGCTGGTCTCAGTGTGCCGACCGCTTTCTGCATTCCACTAAATACAGCTGAGCAGTCTAAACGCACCCCTTCACTTGCCATCGTGGCTCTCACTTCACCCAGATTTCCATACAGCAGGAAAACAGAATCGTCATGTTGTCTTTAGCTTTGTGACGATTAGAAAAACCTGTAAAATTCTTGAGGCATTCTTCTTTACCCTCTTCTAAGTGAATACGGGACACTTATTTATCAGTTGCTCTTAAATTTTTCCCAGAAGAATGTGCAACTTCTTTTAATAAAAATTTCAAGCAAGCAGTTACATTGCTGTCAAGCCAGGCATAGTGGCACGTGGCTGTTCTCCCCCGCTACTTAGGAGGTGGAGGCAGGAAGATTGGAAGTTTCAAGGCCAGCCTGGGCAACTTGGTGAGACCCTGTCTCAAAATAAAATTAAATTAAAATAAAATAAAATAGGCTGGGATGTAGCTCAGTGTAGGCCCTGGGTTCTAGCCCTAGTACTTTAAAAAAAAAAAATGGGGTAGCAAATTGGGTTCATTTAAAATATTGCCACATTACCCAGGGATGAATTCTGCCACTGGAGGCAGTCTTTGTATTGTCTTATTCCCTGTCTCTCCTGCTCTGCTCTGCCCACTTACCTCAATAAATTGTTCTGAGTATTTGGGACTTGCAAAGAGCCCAAAAAGCCTGAGGGACAAGTTCATTTCTGGAATGCAGAAAACATATTTAAAGTTAGAATTTTAGCATGATCTGAACTAATGTTCTTTCCACTAATTTGAAGAGGAAATTAACTGTTATAATCTTTTGCATCCCAAACTGGATATTAAGTAAAAGAACTTTTCCTCTTATGGAGTTTAAGACTTTTGTCCTATGGTGTATCAAATAAGACCATTTTGATTGTAAACCAAAACATAGTTCCACAAGTAGCCCAGAATGCTGGCCTAACAGCAGATGTGCTGTTTTTAGTTGGATACTGGAGCTGAGTTGCTAACCTGAATTTCTGTTTCTAAAACAAGACTTGACGAAGTGGGCCACCAGCTGCACAACATGTTTCTTTAAAAGTATTCTTAGTAAGTGGCCAACAGACTTATGAGGAAAAGGTAAATGTCATGTTTATCCTGGTTTTGTTTTTAAGTCTTTAGCTTAAAAATACTAAGATATATAATCTAGAATACATATAGACCTGGTCCTTGTCAGCGGAAGCTTTTGAAAGACACTAAGTTGTACTCCTAAGGTCAAGCCAAAAAAAAAAAAAACAAAAAAAAACAAAAAAACTCATCTCTAATATTATGGTAATAATAATTGAGGTTTAGGCTTTTAAAAGTTGGGGCAGGGGGGTGGGTAACTTCATAATTTTCCAGACTATAGAAAGAGTTTAGTTTCTTGTGGCCCCCACAGAGTGTCAGTTTTCACGTCACTATGTGCTAGAGCCCACTGTGAAACCGCGGCTCCGTATTGGCCACTGGAGGAGGTGGGCGTCACAGTGTAGAACGGCTTCACGTTCACACGTTGCTGGACTGTGCAGAGTGGTATGTCATGCCCGTATGGCTTGAAGCTGGTATTTGAAGTAATGGATCTCATCACTCCCATGTGATACCAAAACCCAAAAATATTCGATGAGTTTTTTCTTCAGAAGCCAAGTTAACTTGTAGAATAACAGAGCTGTTGGTTTCAGTTTCCTCAAGATAGGTTTTAGCACAAGCTGGTAGTCCATGTGTTCATAAAACTGGTACAGCTGCAGATGGTGAATCAGGAATTTCATCTGTTGCCTTTTTTATATTAGTGTAGATGCAAGGTTTTTAACACTAGTCAGTGTGCACCACCGCAGGAGGGTTAGACATCATTAGCACTTGAAACTACACTTCTGAAAACGTGACCGAAGTTAATTTGGATTTGTGATTTGATTCACTCACCTAACTTTTCTTTTGTTCAGAGTCCATACTGTAGGCATAATGAGCTAAATGTTATGTGTATTTGTAAGGAAACATCCTTTCTGGTCCCTTCTGGGAATGAGAGGTACTCCTTAATCTTTATGAATGACAGGTTACTGTTTTGCCTTATTGCTTAACTTAATGTAGTGAAATAAAGCAGACAAAGCTTGAATGTCTTTTGGTGTCACTTCATGAATACTGGTTGCAAGGAGCATGGCTCAGAGTCCACACACACGGGTGGGGTGGAGCGAGTTGGTGTATGAGTCAGCAGACGGGCTCCTTTCTTTCATTTCTTTACATGAACTAAGGTAAAACCTTATAGCAGATTAGTTCACTGTAACATTAGATAGGTGGATACTGCCTGAGTCCCTTCTATACATGTTCTCAGAACCCTTATACAAATGTCAGATGTCTACCAGCCTGGGCCATGACTCCCAAAGATCCTCTTTTCAAGTCTGCGGAATGGCCTCACTGCCAGAGGTAACTGTTCATGCACCATCGTCCAGGCCCACATATCTCCTCCTCCCCTCCCGCTGCCATAGGAATTGTGTTCTTCTAAAGGCAGCTCCGCCTCTTCAAGCTCATCCATTTACTTATTCAAGGATATCACGTCAGCACTTCCTTGCCTGTGTCACTTCTAGTACCGTGTTATGATTCAGTTCATTTTAAAAAAGAAAATGACCTCACACTCTGCTGTGCCACCCCGATGCTGTGCCCCCGTACAGCACAGCTACCGTCCTCCTCCCATCCTCAGCCCATTCGTTAGGCCGTCGCCCCCAACACGGCCCAGAGCTGCCCTCGTCAGAGTCACAAGCTGTCTCCACACCGTTAAATGTAACAGTTCTCAGACCCTATCTGTGTGGTCCGTCGGTAGCATCTAACAGTTGATCTCTGCCATCTTGGAAGTCTCTGCATGGTCTCCAGAGCACAACATACAGGTTTCCCTCTGCCTCACAGGGAACTTTTCTTCAGTATTATCTTCCCAGCTTTGCAGTGTTCCGCATCTCATTTCTTACACTTTTCTCTCTACACTTACTTTGTGGCTCAGTTTTCAGGCCATTTCCCATATTCAAATACCTTCTCTTTTAAAAAATTTTTTAAAAATAACTTCTCTAGAATATTCACTCAAAGTCCAAAACCGCAGTCAAGATTTCCTCTCGCATCTGTCTCCTGCAGTGCTATCTAATGAAAAGGCACCTATATCCTTCCAGTTGCCCACAGCAAAACTTTGGTTCCTCTACATGCCGCATCCAGTAAGTCGGCCGATTGTGTCAACTCTGCTTTCCAACTGGGCATACCATCTCCAACGTTACCATCCTGGCCATGTCACAGTCATCTGTACACACCCCTAGGTTGTCACCCCAGGGTGTACAAACTGGTCCTGAACCCTCCCTGGTCATGTCCCCCACCACCACCACAGTAATTTTCAACACAGGAGGCAAAGAAAGCGATTTAGTCATTTTTCGGCTTAAACTCTGAAAGGCTTCTTAGCATACTAAAGAAGTTAGAAGGAGGGGGAGAAGGAGAAGAAGCAGAAGAATAAGTCTTTACAATAGCATGTAAAAAGCTGGGCATGGTGGTACACACCTGTAATCCTACCACTTAGGAGGCTGAGGCAGGAGGATCATGAGTTTGAGGCCAGCCTGAGCTACACAGTGATTTCAAGACTGGCCTGAACTACATAGCAAGACCCTGTCTCAAAAGAAAAAAAAGAAAAAAAAAAAAAAAAATCACATAAGGCCCTATATGACCTGAGTCTCCCCTAAACCTCTGCCTCCCCAAATCCATCCACTACTCTCATGCTTACACCACCCTGCCATGCTGGCCTCCCTGCTAGTCCCAAGTCACCCCAGGAAGGTGCCTTCTCAGGGCCTTGATACTGGCTGTGCCCTCTGCCTTGAAAGCTCTCCAGAGATTCACGCAGCTCACACTCGGCACACTCACGGCACGCAGCTCTGCTCCATGCTGCCTTCCTGTGGCTGTCCCTGACCCTATGCCAGGTCAGCTGCCTTCCCCTAAACACATTCCCCATCCCCTTCTTTGCTTTGCTTTCCTCCGTAGCACTCACTGGTCACATCCGACACCTATATATACTTGTTTATTATCTGATTCATAATTCGAGAGCATAAGATTCATTAAGCCAGGGATTTTTTTTTTTTTTTGTCTTTACTGTATCTGCAAAACCTAGAACAATGCCTGGCAAAGAGTAGACACCATATTTTTGCTGAATAAATTAGCATTATCATTCTTTTCCTCTGTATGACGTGATATTTTTAAGACATTTTGTAGACCAGTTTTAGGGTCCCAGCAAAACTGAGTGGAAAAAAAAAATAAAAAAAAATAAAAAAAAAATAAAAAAAGAAAAGAAAAAAAAGAAAAAAAAAAAAACTGAGTGGAAGGTACAGAGACTTCTCATATACCTCTTGCCTCCACATAGGCACAACTACCCTACTATCTACATATGGCACCAAAGTAGTACATTTGTTGCAGCTGATGAGCCTACACTGACACTGTAGCCCAGAGCCCATCCTTTACATTAAGTTCATTTATGTTGCAATTCTATGGGTTTGGACAAAGGTATATATTGTATCCACTATTATAGTTTTATACTGAGCAGTTTCACTGCCCCCAAAATCTTCTGTTCTATGCCTGATTATCCCTCCCATACCCCAGCCCCTGCCAACCACTAATCTTTTTGTTGTCTCCACAGTTTTACCTTTCTTAGAATGTCATAGTTGGAGTCATACAGTATGTAGCCTTCTCAGACTGGCTTTTTTATCTTTGTGATATGCAGTAAAGGCTTCTCCATGCCTTGTCCTGGCTCGACAGCTCATTTGTTTTTAGTGGCTATTGATGTTGTATCATTTTTTATAAATAGTATACTTTGCCTCTTTTGTCAGAATTATTTTCTTCCTGATTTGTGCTTTCTTATTCTGGTGTTTTCTCACCTAGAATACCCTTCCCCCCTCTCTACACCACCACGATTACTTCTCTGCTTCTCTCTAAATGTGACCTTAATCCACAGTGCTGTCCCTCTGCAGGGCAGGAATCTCTCTCTTCCTTGCACAGTGGGGTTTTGTAGGTGGATAGCTCCTTTACTACCGCAGACGCCCTGAGAGCTACATCTAGGCCCCTTTATCATCTGCCTCCCCTATACTGCATTCAAAGATCAACCTAGAGCAAACTCCGAAACACAGATGTAAATTGCTTGCTGAATTGCAAACCAGTTGTGCACCACATACAACAATTTTGGTTAATAATGAATTGAATATATGACAGGGGTCCCTTAAGATTATATCACCTAGTGAGGTGGTAGCCATATTTGTTTGTGTAGGCGCACTCTACGGTGTTTGCACAATGACAAAATTGCCTAATGATGCATTTCTCAAAAAGTTTCCTTGTCCTTAAGTACTGTAAGTACCCTATCTTCATCTTCTGGTGCTCTGGGACATTAACAATATAGAGAAGTATGTTTCACAGTGTGCATTACCTACACAAAGTAACAACTTTAAGTGTCAAATGAAAGTTACATTAAGTAATCTAGAATAAATAAGAGAAGAGTTGTTTGTTTTTCCCTCAGTACTGGGATTGAACCCAGGGCTTATAGCCTGGATGGAATAAAAAGTGAAAGAAGGAAGAAGGCTCACTGCCTCCTGCCTGCCATGCCATGGACCATTTCTCCTCTGCTATACCCCTCTGCCATCCCACCCTGCCTTGGACCCAGCTGACTGTGAACTGAAACCTCTACATACTGTGAGCTAAAATAAACCTCTCTTCCTTTAATTTGTGGGTGTTGGGTATTTAGTCCCAGTGAAGAGAAAGTAACTAAGACACCAGCCTCCCCCACCCCAACATACACTTCTAGCTCTAAGACTTTCATAGGGAACAATAGCGCTTCCTAAATAGCAATGTTTTACTTTCATTGTACTTGTTTTTAAGGCCTCAAATAAGCGTGTGATACTTTCTACTTGCAGAACTGACAGAAACATTCCTCTTAAAATAAGTAAAATGAGCCTGGCTATGACTCATTTACACCCCTAATCCCATCACTCTGCAAAGCTTGGGCAAGAGGACTGCAAATTCCAGCCAAGCCTGGGCAACTTAGTGACTTAGTAAAACCCTGTCTCAAAATAATTAAAAAAAAAAAAATTTAAGGGCTGGGATGTAGCTAGGTACAAAGTAAAAAAGGTTGACTCCACAGTTCCACAGAAGCTTTTGCCTACAACGTGGGTATCTGTAAAACAAAAACAAAAGGTGGGCAGATGACATCTATGTCTTGGATCATCTATGTTCTTGGATCTATTGGAGACCTGATGCAGCAGCAGGGCGGTCAGTCTGAACTTCGAGGAGGGACAGATCCCCGTCAGGACTAAGAGGACATGTACATTGTTTCACCTGCAGCAGACATGGGAAGAAGAAATGTTGGCCACTACAAGCAAGTAAGAGGAAACCAACTAAAACATTAAAGAACTGTTAAGGGCCAATATGACAATATAAAACTCTGGATGCCCAAGACATGAAGACAGCAGGCTTGTGTGCACTTGCGGGCTTTCTAAAATGTCCACCGGGTGTTGGTGAGAAAGATAGGCAGGGTGGGAGTGCTACAGAGCCTTACTTGGTCTGGAGAAATACAGGAAGAATGCACTTGAGAAAGTCATGAAACGTTGCTTCCTTGCCCAGGCCCTTCCTTCACAAGGAGAGAAAGACCTAAGCCACGGAGGGAGGAACAGAAAACCACACCTTCCCAGATGAAGACCCACGCTCCTGACACAAGGTAAGAAAGACCTCTCCCCACAGAAAAGACAAGATCCAGTCCTAAGCCCACAAATCTATACCAATACCATTAAAGCCTGCCGCTACAAGGAAGGCAACTTTCTCCCAGAGACAGCCATAGATACAAGTCAGAGGGAAGAGGGGCAAGAAGGCTGAGAAAGGAGCCAGTACTTTAGTAGGCATACACGGCCTACTACAGACTGCCACTGAATTAGAACCAGAACCCCTTTATCTGCCCTCTACTACCAGCCTAACGAGAAGCTAGTGATAACCACCAATGGCTAGGGCTGGGTAAGGGTCCAGAAGGAGCCTTGCCTCCACTGTGCAGGTACATAGGGCAGCTACAAGCTAAGGGTGCCCATAAAGAAAACTTCTTCAGCCCCAACCTAAAGTACACAATAACGATAGAGTATGTAGTTCTAGATGTGGCTGAAGGGATTTTCCTAAAACAGAAGACCCACCCTGGGTGTGAGTTGCACCAACCAATAGGCTCTTAGCCTGAATGGAATAGAAGGGAAACGAAGACGCCTCCTTCCGTTTCTTTGGAGGAGCTCCAATCTTCACCTTCACTTCGGATGTCATCTTCCAGCTTCCAGCACACCCTTCAGCCTTCTGGGTGCGGACTCACACAGGACACTACAGTGAGCTCCAGGCCTTCGACCTTTGACGGGATCCTTCGGATCTCCACTGTGCAGACAGCTCGTTGGCACTCTTCCACACGACTGTGTGGGCGGCCAACCAGAGTGCTGGGATTACAGGCGTGCGCCACCATGCCCAGCTCCAAATCCTGTTTTAAAATAATATATGTCCCATGGCCCGGTGTGGCGGCGCATGCCTGTAATCCCAGCACTGGGAGGCAGAGGCAGGAGGATTGCTGCGAGTTCTAGGCCAGCCTAGACTACAACATAGTGAATTCAAGGCCAGCCTGGGCTACATAGCGAGACCCTGTCTCAAAAACAAATGCAATAAAATATATCCCAAACACATTTATACAGGGAATAAAAATGATTTGTTATTTTCTGAAACACAGCTTAACTAGACATTCTATATTTGCTAGCTATGGCAACTCTACAGAGAGGTTATTGTGAGAATTAAATGAGGCTGGCAGTGCAAGACGTCGCCCAGTGCTCTGCATAATAAGCGCTTAAGTGGCAGCTAACGCTGGTTTAGCCCCAGTCCCAGCTCCTCATTCATCACTTGTCCCTATTTTCTTCCCCTCAACTTTTAAAAAATCATCTGAACTTGTTGCTTTTCATCCCAAGTAGACAAAAACCCCAAAGAAGAGTCAAGCGGCAGCAAGCCAGAACCCCAACATTATCTCAGAAGTTCCAAAAGCAGGAACGTGTGACTCGCAAGGCCCCGCCAGGGGGCGGTCCTCGGCGCGTAAATAAGACGTCATCAACCGCCGCGCGCTACCCCGGGGGCTGACGGGATTGTGGCGGTCCTCTCTCCAAGCTCAGAACCTACTGCTGCCCCCCGACGCTCTCAAAATGGCGACTTCTCTGGGCTCCAATACCTACAACAGGCAGAACTGGGAGGATGCGGTGAGTGTGCCCGCCGGAGGAGGACGGCAGGAAGCAGCGGAGTCGGGCCGCATGCGAGCGGGCAGGACTGGCGCTGTGGCATGGCCGAGGGAACTCCAGGAAGGAACCAGCGCTGCGGCCTACCTTGGCGGGAGCAGGAAGCTGGAGGGCGGCCTTCCTGCGGCTTGGAGAGAGGGGGCTTAGCCAGGGCCCAGGGTACCAGCCTGTTGCCCATCCCTATCCCCCCCAGCCTTTTCCAGCTGATTGCCCTCCTCACACACACCGCCTGCCGGAAGTGCAGACAGCGCCCCCTCCCGCGACCCGGCCCGTGCAGACCTCGGATTCCTGCCCTGCCTTGTTCCCCACTCGCGCTCCCCGCCCCTCCCTCCGCCTCATGAGTTTGGCTGGGTTGGCTGGGTCATCGGAGCTTGGTCCTCAACTAGATTTCCCATTTTCACCAGGACTTTCCGATTCTATGCCAGACATGCCTTGGAGAAAACCCATATATCCGAATGGTGAGTGAGTGCATGTAACAGGAGTCATTGTTCGTGTTCTGTCGATACGGCGCTACGTGCACACGCTGTTAAGTGCTTCTCTTAGCCATCAGAAGAAATGATGCTCTTACTAACCCAAACAGCAGGACGATTTGCAGAGGACTGCCATGCTTACTCTCGCTTTAGGAATTCAGCGATGATCCCGTATTGTAAGAGTCCTAACAGCTGACGTTGGTTGACAGTTTACTTGGTAGGTAGATCTGTGGACCAGAGGATGAGAGAGTTTGTTTTCTTATTTCAAGGAACGAGTGGAGCTGGGATTTAAATTCACACATTCTGACTCCAGGGACCTCAGCAAATGAGAACCAGGATTTGACTGGTTCCAGACTCCTAGGCCTTTCAGCCACTGCACCTTATAGTCTTTAGTATAAAGTGCATCTTATCCTTGTAATAAAGGTGTGAGGGGAAAATAACTCCCAACCTATTAGATGTCAGATGTACCCAATTCGTGGTCTCACGACATCAAGGAATGAAGCTGCAAACCAAAGGAGGAAGTTTAGAGAGTTTTATTGGAAATGAAGAGAACAGCTCCTCTATTTCTAGGATGGGTCCCAAGAGGGTAGTCACACAGGCTCTTTGTCAGGGGTAATTAGCAAAATCACAACGTGGGTCAAACTGCAGTCAACCTGTAAGACTACAAGTATAGTTGCTTAGCTAATAATTGATCTAGTAGGGAAGAAACAAGTCACATAGCAAGGGCATATGGAAAGAACAGAGGCATTCTTGGAAAGGGGTGGGTCCAGATGTTTTGGTCACCCATCTGTGTGTCTTGATTCCTTTCTGGGTTCACAAGGTGGTGCTAATTACAGTGTAATCTCAAGTTGCCCTTTACCTCTAGGAAAGCTTGTGGGCCTAGCTGTTGTATCTGCGTTTTGAGGCCTGGCTCCCTTCAGGTTCACCTCCAGCCACAATTTTGATGTCTTCATCTTTTGTTCTGACTTCCTCAAGAGCCCAATCCCTGTCTGACTGCATATTAATTTCTGTCTAATGTAGCTGTGGATAATAAGGGTAAAATAGTAACAGTTAACAGTAATTGGTTAGGGTTCTATTATTGTTATCAGTCTCAGAGGTGTCGACAGGCTGGTTATGTTTAAGATGTTCGAACAGCTTATGGGAACAGAATGCTTGCTGGATATAGGATAGGAGCACAGGATGAGTCTAGAGTACTTACCTTCTGACCAAACTGTAAAGGGACTGACCATGCTGCATCCTCCTTGATTTGAGGATTGCAGAAGAAATTTTAGTTCTTGGGAGTGAACAGTGAAGCTAAGACCTGTAGCTATGGAAAGACACTTACCTGGTAAAAGATCCATACACTCTTGAGAGACTGAAACTCCTAATATGCTGTTAGACTGTATCTCCTAGAAATAAAAAGTACCAAGATGTGATATATATATATATATATATATGTATGTATGTATCAAGTACCTTTCTATGATCAATGTACTCAGTATGCATTGCAAACGTGTACTAAAAAAAAATGTATAACAGGAATGTATCACCAGGTGTGCTGGTGCACACCAGTAATCCTAGCACTCAGGAGGCTGAGGCAGGAGGATTGCTGTGAGTCCAAGGCCAGCCTGGGCTACATAGGGAGTTCAAGACCAGCCTGGGCTACATAGCGAGACCCTGTCAAAAAGAAAAGAATATCTCCTAGCTCATCCTCACCCCCAAAAAAGTCATTTATTTTAGTTTTGTTTTTCCTAATTAGGGTGCCAAGGATTCCCAGACACATTTCTTGAGTTGTATTTAGGGAAAGCATAAAAATCTGGGTCTTTGTCTTTGTGTAATTGTAGTTTTTTTATTTTTTTCTACTTCAGACCAAAGAAAAGTACGGGAAAGAATGCAAAGTAAGTATGTCTACTAAAAAGTAATGATTACTCCCCTACCCCTTTTCTCTACCAAATTAGCCTTCAACTTCTTAAGCTTTGAAAGCCACCAATAAAAGTCAGTGCTGCACAGCTTTCCTATATAATTGATGTATTTGTTGACTGGTAACTGTTTATCGTAGGAAGTAAGAAAATGACCCCTCTAATGTAGAACTTCTTAATCTAGGGTCCATGAATTGACATTGGAGATTAGTTCCTATACAAAGTGATGTGTAATTATGCATGTGAGCATTTTAGCTGAGGAGAAAGGTCATAGCTGTCATGTCTCAAAGGATTATTTGATATTCCCCACTCGCCCACCTCAGAAGATTAAGGATCCTATTATTAATGGTGCTTACCCCTAGGTTGGAGAAATTTTGACTTTTTAAATACTTTCACTTTTGTACTGTGCAGGTTTTTCAGTTACTGGGTTGAAACATCAGATGGCATTTAGACTAGGTGATTCCTAAGGTCTCTTCTAAACCCTAGATTCAGGGATTGTTTCTTGAATACCCTCTTGTTATCAGACCACCTGGTTTGATTGTCCAGGTCAGCGCATTAACACACTGTGGCATTTGTCTTGTGTTCAGATCTGTGCCAGGCCATTCACAGTGTTTCGCTGGTGTCCTGGGGTCCGCATGCGCTTCAAGAAGACTGAAGTGTGCCAAACCTGCAGTAAATTGAAGAATGTCTGTCAGACCTGCCTCTTAGACCTAGAGTATGGTATGTTTGCCGCATCTGATAGACCTGAAAGCGTACCAGTGCCCACTCCCATCTCTAGTTCTGGTTCCACTGCCAGGAAAAGAATCATAATTAGGCCTACGCCACTCTAAAGGCCTCTTGAACAACAGTAGGAAGTTAAGGAACAGCTGGGAAGTAATCAGACCTAGCCTCTTCCTCTGTAGCCAAGGTGAGGTAGAAGGTATTGCTCCTACAATAGATAATTTCTTTGCCTTGTGCTTTTTTCTTGATCTGAAGCATTTTTCCCCATAGTCCCAGCCAGAAACTCATAGGCTAATTATGCACTGGGCTTTGTCTCAACTGTGTAGCTTTTTGGTTTAGTTTGGTTTGGGTTTTTTTTTTGGTTTGGTTTTTTTTTTTGTTTTTTTTTTTTTTTGTCTTTTTGAGACAGGGGCTTGCTGTGCAGTTCAGGCTGGCCTTGAGCTCACTTTGTAGCCCAGGCTGGTCTCGAACTTGCAATAATCCTCCTGCCTCAGCCTCCTGAGTGCTGGGATTACAGGCTTGCGCCACCACACCCGGCTTTTGGTTTGGGTTTTTTGAGACAGGGTGTCACTATATAGTTTCGGCTGATTCTGAACTCATTATGTAGCCAGGCTGGCTTCAAAACCACAGCAGTCTCCTGCTTCCGCCTCTCCAGTGCTGGGATTACAGGCGTGCGCCATCACTCCTGGCTTCAACTGTTTTGTTAGGACCAAAACATATATATATATTTTTTACTTTTTTTTTGGAAAGGAATTTACCAACAAAAATTTCTGTATAATAACATATATACACTTTCCTTTTTCCTTTAACTTTAGTAGGGTATTCTACTGATCAGACTGCTGTTACTATTTATATGTTAGAATTCTGGGTCTAGTGTACAGTAATCTTTATGGGACGTTAACTAGCCATAGGTTCTCTAGGACCAACCTAGAAATAAACTACTTTTACATTTATGTTAAATAAATTGTTATAGTAAAAGCTAGATACATTATTAATTTAAATCTGACTATAATCCAGTTTTTCATTTAAAAGATTTTCTAAAACATGCCCTTCACCGGCTGTTATGGTGAACACCTATAATCCCAGCACTCAGGAAGCTGAGGCAGGAGGATTGCCACAAGTTCAAGGCCAGCTGGACTACATAACAAAACAAAACAACAACAAAAAAAATGCCCTTCATCAGATTTCACAATAGCTCTGGAATTTGGATAATTTCTTAGAATGCTACGTAGCAGTATTGCCCTGATAGTACTGAAGAGTTTGAATAAAGATGTAATAATGTCGCTGGTACCAAGTAGGAAAGAGAAAGGAAAGGTGCTGTTGTATTGTTGTATTCTGTGTATCTAGTATAGATGCGTCTTTTTATGTGTGCATCTGAGATTCTCCTCCATTTCTCCATTTCTTTGCACTAGGCCTGCCCATCCAGGTTCGAGATGCAGGACTGTCTTTTAAAGATGACATGCCAAAATCAGATGTCAACAAAGAGTACTACACACAGAATATGGAGAGAGAAGTATGCTGCCAGTTGGTTTGGTTTGGTTTGGTTTTGTGTTATGCTTGAGGTGCTGGGGATTGAACCTGGGTCCTCAAGATCGATGTAGTTCTGTATTTGACAATCGTAATGAACTGACGATAAATTTGTCATCCCATGTAGATTTCTAACTCTGATGGAACACGGCCAGTTGGCATGCTGGGGAAAGCCACGTCCACCAGTGACATGCTGCTTAAACTGGCCCGGACCACACCCTACTACAAAAGGAATCGGCCCCACATTTGCTCCTTCTGGGTGAAAGGAGAGTGTAAGAGAGGAGAGGAGTGTCCCTACAGGCAAGAGCTGGGCCACAGTTTCAGTGTTTGCTTTCAAATATGATTAGTTGTGTAAAAAACGGAACATGCTAGCTGAAACCATTCGTGACTTAAAATCCAAGGCATACACACTTAGTACAATGTTTTGTGTCTTAGGACTATTAACATTATAACAGCTTGATTAAATTGAAGTTTTTACTTATGACTGTGTTATAGGAAACTAAGTTGCTATGACAGGTAAGATTAAGTTGCTGACCCTAAAAGTTTCTGCCTGAAAAGTCAGCTCTTACTGACTCAGCTCTTATGTCGCTGAGCTATCTCACCGGCCCCTAAGTCTAGACTTCTAAAGACTGTGTTTCAGTCAAGACTGCCAAAAAAAAAAAAAAAAAAAAAGTCAAAATGGGATGGTGAGATGGCTCAGTGGCGTAAGCACCTGCCTTGCAAGCGCGAGGGCCCGAGTTCGATTCCCGGATCCCACATACGAAAAAGGGGCCGGTGATATCGCTCAGCGGCACGGGTGCCTGTTGGCGCGTGAGGTCCTGAGGTTGTCCCCCCGGTACCCACAAAAAAAAAAAAGACTGCCAAGCATCTTTGGGTAACTCCACCCCACAAAAAAATAATACATGCTCTTTGTGGGGTAGGGGCTGTGTCCGTAGCTTTAGTCAGATTCTCAGTGTAGTGTAAGATTTCAGATACATTAAATAACTGGGCATGGTGGTGTATGCCTGTAATCCAAGCATTTGGAAGGCTGGAGGATCACCATGAGTTCAAGCCCAGCCTGTGCTACATAGTAAGACCTTGTCTCAAGAAAAAAATTTTTTTAATTAATTAACTAAAATGGCTTGGGGGGGCCATGGTAGCACACACTTGTAATCCCACCACTCAGGAGGCTGAGGCAGGAAGATCATAGTAAGTTCAAGGCCAGCCTAAACTACATAGTGAGAACCTGACTCAAAAAAAGCATTGACTCAGGGATAACCTTTTGTTTAGGGGTGGATCATGCCAGAAGTATTTCTTTATGAGTAAAGTTGCAGCCTGTCATGGCCATTTAAATGGATTCTAGGAGGCAGGGAATTCTGTGATACAGTCAGTCCCTTGGTATTCGCTGTTTTTGGTAATTACGTTTTGGTATATCATGGTTTCTAGTTCAAAGAACATTTCTGGATATGTATTTGGGATTTTATTCTGTAGCTACTGTTGGTCGATAACATTTTTCCCCTTGGTTTCACCTATATGTGTTGTTCTTTCTTCATAGACACGAGAAGCCTACAGACCCAGATGACCCCCTTGCTGATCAGAATATTAAAGACCGATATTACGGAATCAATGACCCTGTAGCAGATAAGCTTCTAAAGCGGGCTTCCACAATGCCTCGTCTAGACCCGCCCGAGGATAAGACTATCACCACACTCTATGTCGGTGGTCTGGGTGATACCATTACTGAGACAGACCTCAGGTTTGTGGGTATAATTTTCATAGCTCTTTTTGCTTTTAACTGCCTTGAAATAATTCATTTGCAAAAATAAAGACAAGCATGATAATTTATATAAAGTACATTTTCTTCAGCTACTCTGTAGTTATTATCCTGCTGACTCAAATGTTCATAGAATTGTCCTTTCTGATGCCAGAGAAGTAATGTTCGTGAAGAGTGCTTACCCATATGGTAATACTTAGATGGGACCTAATAGCCAACTAGACTTTTTGAAGGCCGGCCTACACCCAAGTATGATTAAGTATGTAGAGGAGCGAGAGCTTTGTGATTCTAAAATGCTTATGGTTTGAACTGTTGGCTTTTAAAAAGAGATTGATATGTGCTAAATTTATATTATTTTTGGCTTGGATTATGCTTGGTTAGATTAAACATCTGGGCAGACAGTCATGGAAATTGCCTCTTCCAAAGAGAGAAAGTGGAAAAGAAACCCCTGTAAATTTATAATCTGCCTTTGGTAGACTCTCTCCATTAAACGATAACTAAGTGAGCTAGATCATCCCCAGGAGTCCTCAGACTAGAGAGTAAGTATTTTAGTCTTTTTCTCACCCTTTTTGTTTTAATTTTTTTCTTTCAAGCTGAAACATTTTTAAACATTCTTGGTTTCGGGACCATAAGAGCTAGTTTGCCAAGGCCACATTTAGGTGTTAGGGCTTAGTGTCCTTAAGGGACCTCTTAGAGCCCTTTTCTTCCGTGGGAAAACTCTCGAGACATATACTTAACCTTCCACCTCTCTGTCGGCAGCACCACATCAGAGCCCGATGTGGAGGAGAATAGCTGTAAGTAGTCAGGCTTATAACTAGGGGCCCATCCGCCCTGTCACAAGTCAGAGGAAGTGCATCATCCACATCCAGTCTCTGGGGCAGGTCTGTGTTCTAAACCCCCCTTTCTCTGCCTGTGTCCCCTCAGAAATCACTTCTACCAGTTTGGAGAGATCCGGACGATCACAGTTGTACAGAGGCAGCAGTGTGCTTTCATCCAGTTCGCCACAAGGCAGGCTGCGGAAGTGGCTGCTGAGAAGTCCTTTAATAAGTTGATTGTCAATGGCCGCAGACTCAACGTGAAATGGGGAAGGTAAGAATTAAGACTTTTAAAATATCTTTATTAAGATATTTAAGAAACTCCTTTTCTGGAGATTAGTAAGCTATTGGTAAACAGGCTTGACTCCATAGGCTATTTAGAAAGACATTTTAAAAAGCATTCTCTGGCATTTGATTTCTGTGGATGTTCAGAGTCCTGTTTTGGAAATGGATTCAGCGTTTTGCTATAATAATCTGCCTCTCTGAAGGTTCATGTTTTTTAGCCATCTATTACAGGCCAAGCATAATGCCAGAGTGTGAAAGGTGCATTTTAGGGTTTGCAGTGGAATTAGACCTAGATTCTATCCTCAGAGGTTGACTGGGGGAGAAGATAAAACTGAATAGCTATTTTTAAGTTTGAAAGTGATGATTGCATAAGAGAGACAGGTAATTGCATAAGAGATGCATAGGTAAAATGCCCTAAATTTTAAGTTTAAAGGAGGAACATGCCAGGCATGGTAGTGCACTCCTGTAATCCCAGCACTCGGGAGGCTGAGGCAGGAGGATCGCCATGAGTTCAAGGCTAGCCTGCACTACATAGCAAGACCCTGTCTCAAAAAGGGGGTGGGGACACGTGTTTTGTAGCTTGGAACTAGGAAGGAGCTGACTAATAGCATCAACTCCCTTTATGAAGTCTTCCTGACATGCTAAACACTGCTACATACATAAATGTTGCCTCTGCTAGTATTTTTAATAGTCCTAGCATGTTTTGAACCCAGATCTTTCTGCATTCAAGGCAGGGAGTGAAGGAACCCCATTTGATGGAGAAACATGACAAGCAGGGGTGTGAGTCACGGTGGAACGAAGTGTTAATGTCTGTGTGCTTGTGTGTCTCCCAGATCCCAGGCAGCTAGGGGGAAAGAAAAAGAGAAGGACGGAACCACAGACTCTGGGATCAAGCTAGAGCCTGTCCCAGGACTGCCAGGAGGTGAGTGCAGACTTTCTGCTCCCTCAGAAGCTGTCTGTCCTGATGGTTGTTAGAAGAAACCCAAGTGTGGCACCTGCTGCAGCCAGGTTCTCCCAGCAGGTCCTCGAGGCAGTGGTGGCGAACCTGTGGCACACATGGCCACAGCAGGCTGTTTATATCAATGAAAGCTCTAAGGGGTTCACCATCACTGCTCTGAGGATTTAAACGGGGCAGAAACAGCGTTACCATTGTTTTTGCTTCTAAGTGTTGACATTTTCTCTCCTCTAGCTCTTCCCCCTCCTCCTGCAGCAGAAGAAGAAGCCTCTGCCAACTACTTCAACCTGCCCCCAAGTGGTCCTCCAGCAGTAGTGAACATCGCTCTGCCACCGCCCCCTGGGATTGCCCCGCCCCCACCCCCAGGTGAAGTTCTTACTCCTTCCTGGCCTCCGGGAGTCCTTGTGAAAGTCCTGCATTTCACCATAAGGTCTAAAGCAGCTAAGTCCTTTATGTTGGCCCTGTAGACATCTACAAGTGAAGCTGATAGGTTGAGATTCCTGACATTTCATTTTTTTCCCAGCCTCCCAAGGAGAAGAAAGCCACTAGTTCTCTAAAGAGCTGAGTATGAGAATAAGCAGGGTAGGAGTACTGGGTTACAGTGATCTGCCATCAGTTTCTTCCTTGTCCTAAACTAAAGCCTAACTGATGTCCTGGAGCACTACTGCCCAAAGTACGGGCAGTGGGCAGATGTCATTTCACAAAGAGTTTATTACCTGTCTACAGCAAGATACAGAGCTTGTGCCAGGATATAAATCTCTGAACCACTTTCTTCATTAGAAAGTCTTATTACAAACTGATAAATAAGCAGCGTGCTTGGTTGTGTGATCGAGTTAATTTTGGCCCAAGCTTGTTATCTTGTCAGTGACCAGTAATAAATAGTTCAAGGACCTGCTGTTCATGCAGCACTGCTCTAGAGAATGTGACAGTGAACAGCCTAAGGGAACCCCAGGTGGCCAGTTCTTGGTGGAGAGACGAACAGCCTCCATTCTCCTATCGAGCACTGAGGTTAATGTTGGCTGGGTCTTGCCATAGGCCTAATTTCTTCATTTCCCTCATCCTGAGTGAATCCTGTCTGGTAGGATTTAGTGTGTTTAATACATAGCAAATGCTCAGATGATGTCTGCTAGAGGTGCTGAGTCCTGTGGCGTTTTTTAGACTGAAAGGATAGGTTTCAATACCCAGGAAATAACTACAGGTAGACGTTCCTATGCAAGTCCTGTGAACTTACTTAAGCCATGTCAGCCTTGATTTATGTGTAGGTGATTTTGATCTTAGCAAAGGTTGTCAAGGGAACGTCAGGCCTAACAGATCTGTTCTGTCCCACATGCAGGTTTTGGGCCACACATGTTCCATCCAATGGGACCACCCCCTCCTTTCATGAGGGCTCCAGGACCAATTCACTATCCTTCCCAGGATCCTCAGAGGATGGGAGCGCACGCCGGGAAACACAGCAGCCCCTAGCACAGTACCACCACGCTAGAGCTCTATGCAAGGAAGAGCGCTTTAAAATCCCAGCACATGAATATTGGAATAAATACAATTCTCCTTCCTTTGTAGTTTCCACGGTAGCTGAATATGTTCAGATGTGAGCAGTTGGAAAATGACAGCCATGCTTCCTTACATGTATTCAGAGGCTCACTGGACCTCAGATAACTGCCTGAACACAGCTGGTTACTTCTGTAACATTACTAAGAAAACCTAGTGTCTGTTTCCCTTAAACCTGTATAGGGACAAGCAGATGAGTCAATTGGCACATCCAACAGCGTCACCACCCCAATTATATGTTTATTTTCTATCTTTTTTGGTGAGGGGCAAAAACAGACCTGTGGTAAAAAAACCTTTTGGCCCTTTTTTTGACTATTGGGTATTTTCTTTTTTATCATCTAAAAAAAATTAGTACTAATCATTGTAGTGGCATAAGTGTGATTTAAGGATTTAACTCTTTTTGAAGTCACACCCTCAGAGAGAGAAGCAGAAACCAACACCCAGCACAGCCCATGCTTTCCTCTCCTTTTCCTCAAGTATTACAGGGATCTGATAGTTTTACTTCCACTACCAAAAAAAAAAGACAAAAGTAAAAATTACTTTTTATTCCTATCAATCAGATGGAAATACAAATTTTATGGAGCTGTGTATCATTGAAGAAACCTAGTGTCTGGGATGAAATTTTGAAAAACTTCCTATGAAACACTTTAACAAACTGAAAAGAAAAGCTTTGGAGTACGTTTGAATGGAAGACTTGTGACCTACAGCTGCAACTCTGATCTTCAGCATTCACCTTTGTGTGTCTTCAGCGTCTCATTGTAATCCCCTGCTTCTGGGCAGGGGACTATTTGGTCTTAGAATGTTTGGATATAACTGAACTGTAGATGTAAGGGAGATTTGATGTGTTGTATTGTTTTTAAATAATTAAAACGGGTCAGTTTTCCAAAAGTTGTTGGCTTACTTCTAGATTTGTTTTCCTTCATCTTTTGGTGGCTGAATTTCAGCTCAGTGGATGTTAGAAACAAGTAACATATAAGGGAATTTTTAAAATCTTGCTTTAGACTGTCATAACCACTCCATGATGGTAAAAAGGTTCGCATCTTTAGTACTTAAGTCAAAAGTTGACTGTGAGACTCAGAGTACACTTAGTACAGAGCCTGCCATGTGGTGGTTGATAAATGTAGCTTTAAAAGTCTGTCTCTCTTGTGCACGTGTGCTGTTTTTGAGACAGAGTCTTGCTATGTAGTGCAGGCTGGCCTTGAACTCGCTTATGTAGCCCAGGCTGGCCTCAAACAGTGATCCTCCAGCCTCAGCCTCCTGAGTGCTAGGATTACAGGCGTGCGCCATCACGCCTGGCTTGCACGCACTCCCTTTGAAACGGGTCTCAGTCCAGGCTGAGCTCTGAACTATGTAGCTCGATTGGCCTTAAACATGTAGAAATCCTCCTGCCTTGGCCTCCCGAGTGCTGAGATTACAGGTGTGCACCACCATGCTGGCCTTTAAAAGTGGCCAGGAGGCTGAGGTATGAGAATTGAGAGTTTGAGCCAAGAGACCCTGGAGACCTTGTCTCAAAAAAAAAAAAAAAAGTCTTCCTTATACAAGTCATTTTAAGAGGAAATAGGCAAAATGTATCTATAAATCCATTTTATTGAAGCCAATGCCATGTCATTTTTATCTAAAATGTGTACTTCTAGGATGGGCATGCACCCACTCAGAAAGGAGCAATTTTCCTTCTGCTTTTTCATTCCATGCCAGCCCTGGCCCAAGCCCCCAGCCTCTTGGACAGAGGTGCCCACATTCAGAGGAGCGTCTTCCCCACTTAGTTCACTAGCCCACCTGCCACTGCAGGTGTCCCTCCATCAGTGAGTTAACAACCAAGATTAACCATCACACTGCTTGAGCATAGTTTTTCACTGTTGGAAAATTTCTTCTCCATTAACTTCTCATATTTTCTCTCTACCTAATGTGCATTATGGGCAGTCCAGGTATGTCTAATATGCTATTAATCTGTTCATTAACTTCTTTAAAAGGTACTATTTTGTTAAAATACAGAAAACAATGTACAACTTAAGTATTTAAAGTGAACATCTAAGTAACAATCATACCAGTCTAGAAATAGAAAACTTGTAGTTACCCCAGAGGAATTTATTACGTCCCTTCACATTCACAAGCCCTTCCCTCCCAAAGTTAACCAATACCCTGACTTTTAAACATTTCCTTGCATCAGTAAACATATTCATTTGCCTTCCCTTGTTTATCATTATGGTACTGAGATGTAGCTATGTAATGAGTTTATTTGTTGCTGTTACATCTGTTTTCAGGTTTCTCAATGTTTTGGTTAGTCCTGGACCTTTCCATTTATATAAAGAACAAAAACAGGCAAAAATGTTGACTTTTATATGAAGGACTTGTTAGGCCCCCAAATTACATGAAAGGTTAATTACCTGCCTTTTCAGGATTGGAATTTTATTTGTTGAATAAAGAGCAGTACATACAGTGCAATTTCATTGACACAAAGACACCCTATGTGCTTATGCATCTGTATACAGCACACAGTCACGGAATCCCGGAATTCTCATGGCTAACTCGGCTACACAGAAACGAAGCAGAATGGAAGAGGGTGGGAAGATGTGTGGATGCGTGTGAGGGGTTGTGTTGGGCAGATACTTTCACATTTTATTTCTCATTTTTTGTAACATCAGCAAAAGTCGGATGATGAGAAGAGAAAAGGAATGAGGATCCACTTTTGAGTGCAGGAGGCTCCCTCCCTTCCCCAGGCTTCCTTCTGCACACGGCAGCTGCAGTTACCTTCCAGAGCACTGCAGAACCAACTCGAGCCATTCCAAGTCCACTCTTCTACTTTCCAGACACTCATGTTCTCAAGCTCACAGAAACCTGGCTTTAAACAACAGCCCCCAAATTCAAGAGAACACATCAATTACAAGCAATCCTGAGACAGGGTACTGGCCCCAAGACTCAGACCGGAAGTGAAGCTTTGGAGCAAAAGGGAAATGAAACCACTGTCCCACCCAGCCTGGAGTCGAGGAGGAGGCAGAGGGAGGCAAGGAGGCCGGAGGAATTCCTGTCCAAAGGGAGCGCTGCAGTGATGAGCAGTTTTCCTTCAGCGCCAGCTTTCCTGAACCCAATGGCATCCCGGGAGCTTGCTTCTCAGGCTGTGTCCACTGCAAGAACATCTGTTCCAGTCAAGAGCAGTGGCTGCAAGAAGCCTAACACTGGGCCCTTATGAATGTGCGCTCACCAAACTCACAACATCCCTAAAAAGAGCTCCTGCATTTATCTCATCTTACAGGTGGAGAAACAGGCTCAAGATGTGAAATGACTTCCTTAAAGTCACGTGGCTTGCAGTGGTAGAATTAGAACCCAGCCCAGCACCTGCCTGGCAAGTGCGAGGTCCTGAGTTTGATTCCCAGTACCAAAAAAAAAGAATTAGAACCCAGCCCATCTAATCAGATACCCCAGCCTCCACTCTTAACCTCTAAACTACAAGGCAGAGCACCGAGATCAGTGATTACAGGGTGAGTGGGCATTGGCTCGGACACCCAGGACAGTAGAAATGCTCGTCCCCTCAACCAGACAGGTTGTCATTTTGACTGCCCTAGACAAATCATTTCCTTCCTCTGAGCCTGGATATCCACATCTGTAAGTGGGGAGCAAAGTATCGTGCAGTCACATTGAGAATGAGGGATAGAATATATACAGAACCTACTGCCAGCCCTAGCACTGGGGCACTAAATAGAATGCAGCCACCACTACCACCATCCTCATCGTCATCTGAACCAAGGAGCCTGCTCAGCACGGAGGGTGGAAAGGGTTTCTTGCAAGTGCCCCACTCTGCACCCACTGGATAAAGTACAAGACAAAGCGTGGAAAGGTGACACTGCAATCACCTGGGGCACTGGTTACTAACAGACTCCCCAGTGCAGGAGGTTCTGATGCTGCCAGGGGGAGGCAGGCTGGAAATCCGTTTCAGGACCAACATTCCGGGTAATTCTGAAGCACATCCACATCTGGAGCCTACTAAACTTTCTGACCTTCGAGGCCATCTGCAATAACGGTTTGTGTATGAAGACTGTTCATAAACTGTAAAGTGCTTTCCACAAGTCATGACTCCAGATGTTACCTGAGCCCGGATTCTGGGGAACTAAAGCTTCAGGCTGGGGCTACAGCTCTTCAGACTCTGGGAGATTGCGAACCCAGCCCTGAGCCACCCTGTTGAAGCTGGGTCTGAGGCGGAGGAGTTCCAAGCCATTGAAGGGCTCCGGGACAAAGGGGGTGGCTGCCCTGGGAATGGCCTCCCCCACGAGGGGTCTTCCAAACGGCACCGGGGTCCTGGGGTGAGAAAGCAACAGGAGAGATGGGCTGTGTGGGACAGGGATGGCAGAACACTGACAGGCAGGTCACCACATATGACTCCTCCCTGACTGCCTCCAGACCTCAGTTTCTCCTTCTGTGCTACAAAGGTTCTGTTAACTGGCATCTCCAGCTCTACCCTTTCCCAAGTCTGCCCCTAATGGTATGGAGTAGGACTGAACTTTTCAGAGTTGGAAGTGGTTCATCCTAGGCAAAACTCTAGGCTCCCCTAAGAGCAGCATGTGAAGTAGGGTTTTTCCTTGCTCTTGTCACCTCCCCTTAAAATACCCATGCCCTGGAATGAGAAGGGACGTTAGAAAAGCAGTGAGAATCAGGGAAATGTAAATTACAACAGACACATGCCATTTCTCCCCTGTAAGACTGGCAAATGGAAAGAATTTGATAGGGACAAAGTCAATGAAGTAGGGGCAGTTTCGTTTATAGTCATCTGGTTGGAGGTAAATCAGTGCAGCTATCTTGGAGAACAACCTGGAAGGATCTTCCTAACCTGAAAAGGTGCAAACACTGTCACCCAGCAACTCCATCTCTAAGCATATAACTTAGGGAGCACACGCGTGTGCACGAGGAAGCAGAGGGGCAGCGCATTAACAAGCAGAAGCGACCCACAAGTACCGTGGCAGAAGAGTGGACAAGACAGAGACAATGTATCACATGATGGGATGCTATTCAGCAGCCCAAAAGTGAGGATACTCAAAAGCACAACGTTGAAAGGATGAGTTACGCACTGAAATGAAAAGTGCCGGATTAAAGCACACACACATACCCACAAAACTATGTCTCCATGTGTGCAGCTGTCGGTACAAAATGTTCCCAACACACACAGGCCGACTGACAACCGTGTTACCTCTGGAAAGGGCCTTGGGACTGGAGAACAAAGATGCTCTGCCTTTATTTGTAGTTGCTTAATTTTTTTTTTCAAAGAGGATACACAAGTGGTGATCAAAAATAGAGTCAATGTTTAAGCTTAACAAAGTAAAAGGTATTGCCATTAACCCCCCCAATACTCCCTTTCGAACACACATATACACATATTCCATCATTCTTTCCATTTTCTGAACAGTTCTGAAAGTCCTCTTTTATGTCTTTTTGAGGCTGCCTCAGTGTCCAAAATCGATTGAAAATGTTTGAAGTTGCCTCAGTATCCGAAATCAACTCAAAATGTTTTACAGCATTTTCTGTCAAATAAAAACATTATGGTGAATCTGCCTCAAAACATTGATTAAATGTTTTTAATCAATTTGGGACATCAAGGCAACCAGGATAGTACATCCAAAGACACACATGAAAGAGGACTTCCAGAACTGCTTCAAACTGGTAAGAACAATGGGATAAGTGTGTCTGAAGTAAGGGAAAGTATTTTGAGGAGAATTAATGGCAATGTGTCTTTTTTTTTTTTTTTTAATCTTTTTGAGACAGGGTTTCATTATGCAATTCAGGCTGGCCTTAAACTCATTTTGTAGCCCAGGCTGGCCTTGACGTCGAAGTAATCCTCCTGCCTCAGCCTCCCGAGTGCTGGGATTATAGGCATGCACCACCATGCCCGGCTGTGTCTTTTACTGTAGTAATTTTTTTTAATTTAAGCATGCACTGTATTTTTCAATCACACTTCATGCGCTGGTGCACACGTGTGTGTATAATTTTAAAGCAATTTTAATTTTTTTTTTTTTTTTTTTTTTTTTGTGGGTACTGGGGGGACAACCTCAGGACCTCGCGCGCCAGCAGGCGCCCGTGCCACTGAGCGATATCACCGGCCCCTTTTTCGTATGTGGGTTCTGGGAGTCGAACTCGGGCCTTCGCACTTGCAAGGCAGGCGCTTAAGCCACTGAGCCGTCTCACCGGCCCAGCCATTTTAATTTTAAGGAAAATTAAAAGCACTGTTTCTGTAGTATTTTTCCTGCAGCAGAAACCAGAGGGAATAGGGGAATGCTTGGCTCTGACCAGGGCCGGGACCCTGCCAGGAAAGCATTGCTGCCTGGACCAACCCAGCTCTGGCCACAGCAGCCAGGTCCTGTGGGAACAGGCTGGGCAGTGTCCAAGCCAGGTGGGCCCCACAGCTGGGCCACTGACCAGGAGCCCAGAGCCCTGAATTCCAAGTCCACTTGGCTATCAATACTGTTTTCCTTGTCTGTGCCTCAGTTGCTTCTTCTGTTCCAGAAGCTATCTGGGATCAGGACTGCCACGGACCCTCCTGTTTCTGGCGGGGATATGCCACAGCCAGTCACTCAGGCATGCAATGGCTGGGGGATGCCCCCAAGAGCTGGCCAGCCTCGAAGCTGGCTGCCAGGACACAATGTCTGCCGAGGGTTTTAGGCAGTCCTGCCTGGTGGGGAACTCCAGGATGTCTGCCAATGGCTTGTGGCTCACAGTGCCAATTCTTCCTGTCAGGGCCCTCCCTGGCTAGTCGCCGTCTGAAGGCAGTCACACCCTCCTGAGCCGTCTCTTCTGGAGGCCACCCCAGCCCTGCACATGCCCCTGCCCGTCCTTGCTCCTTCCTCTTAGGACCTCATCTCCAGGCCTCGACAGGCCTGGCCCACACCCCTCTGTCTTTGTCAGGCAGTCTCCACGTGTGGTCTGAGCGGGTGCCAGAAGAGCTGGACCGCGGCCTCCTCTCTGGGGACCTCCTGTTCCTCACTTCATGTGGCCAAAGCCAGAGAAGCATATTCAGAAACAGACCAAGGCCTCCTCCAGGGCCAAGCTCCAGTCTTGACTCCTATGGTTGGTTTTTGGCTCTCAGGGCAGAATGTTAAATGGGTCCCTTGCAAGTCCTTCCCTGCTAGCTTCTCCAATCACCATTTCAGCCTGTAAACAGGAGCAGCAGAAGTAGCTACTGCTTACGAGAGCTTACTACTTGCCAAAAACTTGGTCTATGGCATCTCATGTCATAGCAACCTTATGAAGCAGGTACAGATGGGCCAATGGAAGCTCAGAGAAGTTAAATCACTTGCCTAAGGTCACCAATCCAGGCCTAGAGTCCACAGTGAGGCCCCACTAAGCCAGTATAAGCCTTTCCTCTGCGGCCCTCACCTCTATTACCACTCCCTTCTTTGGGTCACCTCAAAGCTGCCTTCTAGGCCTCTTCCACACCACTGCTGAGAGTACAAAGAGGCTGGGCTGGCCCAGTAGGGCTTGTAAGATCTGGGGATCCCCTGGGAAAGGTCAGATTTTTGATGGCCATCATAAAGATGGCCCACAGCAGCATGGAGAAGGAGACACCAGCTCTGGTGTCAGACAGGCCCTGTCCTGCTGCCTGCTTCCTCCTTGTTTTGCGACTTTGGACAAGTTTGGGAAATCGTGACAGCTGGCCCCTCCTGTTGTAGAGGATGCAACCAGATGCCTGGCACTTTCACCACCCACTCCTCCCACGGTTAAGCGCCTATTAGGTGCTGAGGCTCTGTTCTAGCAGGACCTCAATGTGTGTCAGTCCTGGGGCTAGAGCTGGCCTGGACGGGGCACAGAAATGAGGGCTCTTGCTGCCACGCACCTCCCGGGCCTCCCCCAAACGCTCCGCTCCCTACCCCCCAGCCTGGCCTTACTTATTGAAATTCCGATAGTCTCCGAAGCTGGGGTTGTGACTCTGGCCCTCGCACCAGTAGTCCCGGTAGCTGATGAACTCCTGCCACGGGCAGCGGTAGCCCTTGGGGATGGCGGTGTGGTTGAACTTCTCGGGCGGGATGCTCTTCAGTGGCTCAGCGTAGCCTGCGACCGATCGAGTCCAGGGCGTGGGGCGCGCAGGCGGCAGGGGGCGCCCCGGCCCGGCCCTCTGCCCCCTCCCCACCCCTCAGCTCGAGGACCAGGGGGGAGGAAGGCCGGCTTTAGGGAAGAGGAGTGGGGAATGCTACGCCAAAGTCGCCCCAGCAGAGGGGACCCTCCCCCGAGCCAGGCAACCGGGCGGAGTGGAGCAAGGGGGTCCTGAGTTCCACGCGCGGGTTCCAGTTCGAGCTCGCGCGCTGCTGCGGCTCCCAGGCTTCTGTTGCGACCCGTGCGGTGCGCCGGTGCGTGCGCGTGCGTGCGCGAGTGTGCGTGCGTGCGATTTTCTTGCCTCGCCGTCGCGCACACCCGCGCCCGTCCCGGGACCCAGGGCGCCGCTCACCTGGCGCCAGGGCGCTGGGGCTCCGCGCGCGCTCCTCCCGGGCGGCTGCGGGGCGGGCGTTCCCGGCGCCCCCGGACGAGGCCGGGAGGACGTGGAGCTCCGAGCGGTAGTTCTGCCCCTCCGGGCTGTTGGCGACCTGGGCACAGGGTTCGGACATCAGAGACGGCGGACTGCGTGGAGCTGCGTCCCCCGCCTCCCTCCGCGCTCACCGTCAGGGGCGCCGACGCTTCAGTCACCTTCCCCATGGTGCTTCCGGCCAGGATCTGGGGGAGCAGACAAACCCCGCGAGGCTCAGCGGGGCGAGAGGTCAGGATTCCCACTCCGCCCAGTGAAGGAGAGCGAAGGGGAGAAAGATGGGGGGCCCCTGTACCCACCTCCAGGCGGTGCTGGAGGGATGTGTTAGTTTACAACGCTAGCCCCTGCCCGGGACAGAGGACTACGCAATGAATATTCATTGCTGCTGTCATATCGATATTTCCCCAGCCTCTGTCTCCCGTGTAGGGGCGGGGTGCCCCCCCGCCTTAGTGTTCTCTTAAGGATACACAGAGGCGCTTAGCTAGCACTGGCTCTCGGGCACACAGCAATTAGTATCGGCCACCCTTATTTTCATCACGTCACTCCCTCTCTGTGGTCTCCTCTAGTCCAGAAACTGAACGCCTGAAACTAACTACCTGTTGCCCTTTTCAAGTCCAGCAGATTGTCTCTTCCAGGGCCTCTTCCTTCTCATGGGAAGAAGGAGAAAGGCATCCTGCAGTTTCCATCTAGGATTAAACTGAATCTGAACAAATCCTGCTGCCGCCGAGTTGACCCGGGGCACGGGGCTATTCTTGCCCATTTTCTGTAGGCACCAGAGTGGATAACTCCACAGCGTGTCCCGACCAACCTGCTTTATGTTTTGTGTCTGGGAAAAGATGGCTAAAGAGAACATTTTTCAAGACACACTGCACAGCAGGGGCTCACTGTGATGGGAACATCAGACTCCCAGTTGGAACCTGAGGGACTCTCCAGGGACCAGAGGTCCTCAGTCTGTTATTGTTGGCGTTAAGCCGACCACTGGCTCGCTCTGGGCCTCAGTTTTCCTGTGAGCACAGTGGAGGCGTACTCACCGCCTGCTGGCTGGCTGCAAGCTCAAATGTGAACCTCTGCACCCGGCGCTGCCTCTTCTGGAAGAGGAGAGATCCCCGGTTGTTGCGCAGTGACAGCTCTTCTATCATCAGGTCCTGGGGCACGCTCACCTTCTTCCCCAGGTCCAGAGAAGGTTCTGCACGAGAGGCCAGGAGAGCTCTCACTACTTAACCCCCGGCAATCCCAGCCACGTTCTCTCAAGCCCTGGGGGAGCATTGCAGGCCGTGTGTGGGGATGTCTCGCTGACACGGAATCATCGCTCTTTGGAATCTTTGCCCACCCGATGGTGCCTCAGAGTTCTTGCCATGTGCTTGATGTTCGGTAAAGCCGAGTGCTGTTTCAGAAGTTCCTTGGCCATTTTTATTTATTCCATAAATATTCTCCCTGGCTCTTTGCCCATCGTGAAGGTAGTGACAAGTGATCAGATTTTAAATACTTTTCTTAAAAGTTAGCCACAGGTGTGAGCTATGAGAGAAACTGACACTTTTCGGCACTAGTGACTGGCTTCCTGGAAGAGTTTTTCCACGCGGTAAGGGTAAAGGGTGGTGGGAAGGTCGGGATTAGAGTCCCACGAGCCCGCAGCCTAGATCCTCCACATGCGCAGTCACAGTGCGCGGTAGGGGTCGCGCTCCTGCGAGACTGACGCAATGGCTGATTGGCAGGCGGCCGAGCTCAGGCAGTGGTGGGGACCACGGATTGGGGGATTTTCAGGGCTCCTGGCTGTTCTTAGTAGTTTAGGGTCCACCCCCTGCCTTTGTGCTTTCCACGCTAGGAAAAATGCATACTTTTACATTTGATCGTCAGGGAAGCTGTTTAGAGGGCCGGAGTGACAGGATGGTGAGGACCTTGACAGGAGAGGGCTCTTTGTGGGCAGCAAGGCCATGTTGCCCATCTCTAAATGTAGATGCAGGGCTGGGACTACAGCCCACTGGTAGAGTGCTGCTGGCTTAGCATGTGCAAGTCCCTGGGTTCAATCCCCAGCACAGGAAGAAAAATTTAATTAATTAATTAAAGTACACGCAGGCTGATCGCCAGCTCTGTAAATGGTCTTTTAATCTGGGAGGCTGGGCAAGGTCAGGAAGAAAGAGAATAGATAAAGAGACCCAAACACTGAGTGCTGAGCCCTCCGACATTTAGACTGAGGAGAGAAGCCAGCCCGGGAGGCTGGGAAGGAGCAGCCAGTGAGGTGGGAGGAAATCTGAAGAGGGTGACGTCCTGGACGCCAAATGATGGGACTCCAGGGCCGACAGAGTGACAGTGGAATCAAATGCTGCTGACATGTCAAGTCAGATGAGGGCTGAACATTGTCCTATTTAGTAACACAGGGCCATCAATAATCTTCATTAACACAGTTTCTGTGGAGGATTTGGGTGCAAACACCTATTGGAGAGGGTTCCAGAGTAAATGGACAGGGAACAAGTTTAATCAGGCCAACGAGGAGCTGTGGGCCAAATTCACGGTGCAGGGCATTCTACGGGCAACTGGCCTGGTTTCTTCTAACATATGAGTGACAGGGAAATAAAGGGCAGAGGGGTTGTTTCAGATTAAAAGATTTAAAGGACATAGCCACCAAATAATAACCATGGCCCTTGTTTGGGTCCCAATTAAAACAAACTGGAAAATTGGACAACATTGAATATGAGGCTGGTTATTAGGTATTATTACATCATTGCTGCTAATTTCATTCAGCGTGCACCTATTTCTGTGGCATGTAAGGAAATGTTCCTTTTTATTACTTTGGATGCATGCTGAGGACCTTGGGGAATAAAATGGCATGTCCCTTGGCTTGAGCTCTTGGATCCAGAAATAAAGGAGGGACCTTGGGGAATTCTACGCTCCACTTTTGTGTGTGTTTTGACACGGGCATGATAAAATGTTAAAAAGAGGATGGGAAGAAAAATATAGACAACTACTTGGAGGTGCTGCGCTTTCAAGGACTATGGCTGTAGGCATCTGTGGGACCAAGAGGGGCTCTTTTTAAAGAGGAGATAATGGCATGTGTGTTGGCCATGGGAACATTTGACAACACAGTAGAGAGAGGAGAATTGTGGAAGGAATATCCTTGAGCTCAAGGGGGGCAGGCAGGGTGTCTCATGCCCAGCTAGAAGGGTCGGGCCCAGACAGGTGTGAGAATAGCCCACCCACCCTCGCAGGAAGGAGAACAACATAAAATAAGGTGCAAGCAAGTAGATAGATGTGGCAGAGGGCACTTGAAGATGTTCTATTTTAGCTGCTTTGCTTTTACCAGTGAAACAATGAACAAGGTCCTTAGCTGAAAATGAAGATGTGGAAGGAGGTAGTGGAAGCGTGAAGAGAGGAGCAAGGTTGCCAAGGTCAGCTAAGAGCAGCACTGGAGAGCCCCGGGCTGGGGAAATGGACACGGCTACCAGCGCCGCTATGGGCCACAAAGTGCTGTGGTTCATTGCATTGTGTGGAGTCCTAAGCAGCCACTAAGAAAAGGAGGTGGACTTGTTTTTTCCATTCTTTCAACAAATATATAAAGAGCATTTTGTAAATGCTAAGAGCATACAGATATCTACTGTAGGTAAGTGGAGGGGGGGCAAGTTTCAGGAGAATATGTATTCTAAGGTTCCATTTATAAATTAAAACTGGGTATATGTGCATGGTTTTGAAGGTTTGGCAAAGAGATATGCCAAATATTAGCAGTGACTATTTATGGCACATAAAAAGGAAGAGGGCTGGGAATTGTTTGTGCTGTTTGTTGTTGTTTTTAACAAGAAAGTGTATTGAATTCTTTTTTTTTTTTGTGGGTACCGGGAGTCGACCTCAGGACCTCGCACGCCAACAGGCGCCCGTGCCGCTGAGCGATATCACCGTCCCTTTTTTCGTATGTGGGTTCCGGGAGTCGATCTCGGGCCCTCGCACTTGCAAGGCAGGCGCTTATGCCGCTGAGCCATCTCACCGGCCCTTGAATTCTTACAAATATGAAAGAATACCTGAATACATAATAGCCTCCCCATGATATTCTTAATTACTATGCAGATTAACTGAGCTCATTAGGTTTTTTTGTTTTTTTTGTTTTGTTTTGTTTTGTTTTGTTTTTGGAAGATAAAACCTATTTGACTAATTCTATTTCTAGGAACTCTTTCTTAGGGAAGGAATTGAATAAACATATGCAAGGATGTTTATTGCAGTGGGGTTTAAAATTGTGGAAACTGGGGGATTGATCCTGGGTGGAGGCTGCCCAAATGCTCTTTATTAGTTCACAAGTTCTACGGAGGACTGCTCGGGGAACAGAGCTGCTGCCACCCCTTAACCAAGCAGGATGAATTCTGCAGAGGAATTCATGCTCCAGGGCCCCCCCAAAGCATCACACTGAACTTGGACTACAGCTGAGCCTCATCCTTGTTTAGCAATTTCTCTGGCCCTTTCCTGGCTCACTCCCCTTCCTTCTCCCAAGAGAACCCCCTCAACCAGTCACTGGAACAAGACCCCTCAGGTTCTTGAAGATCCCACCGAGGCAAGCCTTCATGACAGTCAGCAGAATTTAGTCCCAGGCACATGACTTGTCCAAACAGTGGTACACTGGAGGGCATCGGGGAGGGAGGCAGTGAGCTACAGCCTGCCAGGCTGGAAAGATGACTGTGGTGTGCTGCTAAGTGCAAAAGAAAGCAAGCTGAGGAACACAGCATGCAGTATTTAGCCCACATGTATATGTGTTTAGATAAATGTGTGATATACAACAGAAGAATTTATACAAATATGTTAACGGTGGTTACTCCATATGGTTCCATTATGAGGAACCTTTTCAAAGTAATTCACTTGTGTTTTGTCTGATATTTTTAAAAATGAATGTATTATTTACATAACCATATAAGAGGACAGCTCTGGAGACAGAGACCTAAAATCAAATTCCAGCTCTACTACATACCACATCCCTGTTGACCTAGCTCCTCTGAGCCTCAATTTTCTCATCTGCTGAATGGGGATATTACATAACTTACGTAGTTGTAGTGAGGCTCAAATGACATATGGCAAATAAGCTCCTAGCACAGTATCTGACACACAGTAACCATGTGAGAAGGATAAGGGTTTATTATTACTATTATTTAAAATAGCTATTTTTAGGTGGTGAGACCATAAGATTTATTTTTCCTATTTTTTTCATTTCAAAATTGCTTTTAATAGTACCTTAGCAATAATCAACAAGTTATATATTTGAAGTGTCGTATAAATGACATTGGGGGAGGTCTATAAGTAATTATCTGGACAAGAGAGAGAATGCATTGCCTGTCTCTTCCAGTTAGGGCATTAACACTTCACAAAGTTTGCATATTTCAGCAAAGAAAATCATGGAGGGAAAAAGAAACTTGGCATCACCAACAAGCGGCAAGAAGACACAAAATAGGCTGAAAGGACAACACACATATGGAGTCACACAACGTGACCGGTGACATCTTAGTACTCTGGCAGAGGCAAATCACAGACGAGCTCTTGGATGTTGCTCATCAGAGCGTGCTCGAGTCACCTGCCCTGGAGTCACCTGCACCCTCACCCAGAAGGCAAAGGTGCAGTCCCACCTCAAGTCCACCAAATCAGAGTCCCTGGGGGAGGATGCCATGCATCTGTATTTTTAATTAACAACACGGAGCCACCATGCTTTACCCTAAACCTTGAAAGCACAACATAGTTGATTTTTAAATTACTTGAAATGCTCTAAAGTAGTCCAAATAAGCAGACTCCAAAATTATACTAGGAGTTCCCCTTATGATCTTATAAAGTTGATTAACATGAATTTCAGATAATTTGTCATGAGATGAACCCACTTTTAAGTAAAATACGTTGAGTCCAGTCGGGCAGCTGATTTGCTCTTTACCCTGTCCCTGTTACACCAAGCAAGGGCAAATGCATCCCGAGCTTCTGGCCATGGTGAGGGCTGGGTCTGGGGCCAGACCCCCCAGAGCTCAAATGGGTAGAGGCCAGGCCAGTGTTGCCTTGGGGCTGGGACACAGCTCCTAGTCTATGCACTGAGGGTGAGGCCCCTCCACAACTTCAGGAAGGACACAGCCTAGGTGGCAGATTCCACAGCACACCCTCCCGTCGCCCTGGAATTCACACCCAGGGCCAGCGGGCCTGAGTGGCTGCAATCTGGGACCAAGAGAGGAGTTCGAGGAAAGCACAGGGCTAGGCCCACCTTACCTGGCCCCGTGATGTTCCCCATGACAGTCATCGCTGGATCCTGCTGCTCCTTGGGAATCATCCTGTGGAGGGGAAACTTCCACAAGTGAGCTGGGTTTCCTCCCTGCCTCCCCGGATCTCTTTCTCCCTAAGTCTCTGGTCCATCCAGCCCCAGCTGTGAACAGCCTTGGCCCATCTCCAAGTCACAAGCAAGGGCTGTGTGAGCTGGGAGGGGTCTGTTTGAGGTCTCTCTGTAAAGAGGAGGAGACTGAGGCCCAGGGAAGACGGGAGAGGCGCTGGAGGTCACACAAGTCAGGGTCCACGTTGCTCAGAAATGCTTTCTCCTCAGGGGCTGGTCCAACAAAGTGAGAGCAGTATCTCCATCCCCCGCTAATTTCCACGGTGTGCTCTTCTCCCTCTCTTCCTCTTCCTCCACCCCCTTTCATTTCATGGCACTTTTTAGGAATCTTGGAGAAGATTTACAAGTCAGGTGAGCCCCAGAGCTCCAGAGAACCCCTGCAGGCCCCAAACCCAGAGTCTTTAACTGTCTCCAGCAGAGGAGGCAGAGCTCCTGGGGTCCCCGACAGCCCACCAGATTTTTCTATGCCCCTTCCTCCAGGAACTACTGCCTCTGTGTGTGTCTCCCATACCTGCGTGGGGCCCTAGGTCAGTGGGCACTGAGCTGGGCAATCTGAGTTAGTGCACTTGACTTCCTCCAAAATTGTGAACAACAGTTCTCCAGCTCTGTGCCTCAGTTTCCCCCTGTAATTTAAGAGGGTTGGGCTAAATCGCAGAGATCCACAGTGGGCGGCAGGGCATCCATGAACTCCTAAAATGGTATGTAGACCTGGGTGTGTCTGCGTGCTTGTGGAGAGAGGGGCATGAGATGACCAAGAAGGCCCAACCATCGCCATTTAGAGGGCTGCAGTCCCCAGAGCTGTTGCTGGATAAACGCTCCCCTTACAGAATCCACTAGCACTGGGAAGAGTCTCTAATCGGCAGGCAGGAGACTGCTTCCTTCCAGTGCCTGTGACCCTCATGTCCTGAACCAAGCCTGCACCTATCGCCCACCCTTAATTGCAGCCACCTGTTCTGCTATTTCGTGTAGAGCAGCCTAGAGCCAGCATCCCCCTCCTCCCAGCCCTGGAGCTATGGAGCCCAGGTTCTATGAGGCCCTAAACTCCCCAAATGCTCTGCAGGGCCCTGTCTCTACTGGGGCAAAAGTGTTCTGGGAGCTGCCTAGCCCCCTCCACCCACTCCCCATAACTGCCCCGGCTCCCCTCGGGTTCTGGTACCTGAGAGGACGGGACCACGGTGGGCAGGAAGGAGTGTCCGACCCTCAAGATTTAACACCTCTGTTGGGAAACTGAGTTCCGTGGTTGGTGTCTGTCACAGTCGGCGGTCAGCGGTCAGTGAGTGGGTGGTGCCCTGCCAGCTCTGGCTTCAGCTGACAAGAATCATTCTTGCCTTGTCGTGGGTCATAGCCTTATTTCGGGCTGCAACAAGAGCCGGGGACAGATGCTAAAAGCACCAGGCCCTGGGGAAAACAGGTGCCCCGGCAGCAGGCCCTTGCAGACAGAAGGACTTGCACTCACATCTGCACACATCAGAGTCACCTAGAAATCCTGTCAGTGCTAGTCACTTCAGCCTATTAACTGATGTATACTTAGCGCCTGGAATGGTGCATGATAGGAACTCAATTGGTATTTGTGGAATAAAGGATGGGTGGATGGATGGGTGGATGGATGGGTGGGTGGATCGCCCCCAATATCTTTGCTTGACTTATCCTTTCTTCCCTTTCCTCTTTCTTCCCTCCCTCCCCTCTTCCCTCCCTTCTTCCCTCCTTCCCCTTCTCACATTCTCTAAGCCTCTCTCTATGAACTGAAAATAAATAAGGCAGGGCTCTGTCCTCAAGGAGCTCAGCCAGCTCAGATTTGGACCAGTAAACAAGTCTTACGGGAAAGGCTCACGGGAGAGGCGGGGTGAGCAATTTAACCAGCTCAGCCTGGAGGCCTGGAAGGCTTCCCAGAGGAGGAGATGTTTAAACTGGGCCTTGAAGGATGAGTGAGAGTTCACTGGGCAGAGAGGTGGCAAGGGCATCGTGGGCAGAAGACATAGCACATGTGAAGATGGTGAGGGGCTGGCAGGTAGAGCCAGGGCTGGGGGCTGGGGGGCAGTGCTGAGAGCTGAGGCCAGACAGGTGGGCAGGGCCAGATCCCAGCAGGCTTTTCAGAGGGAAAGTGGGTTCTAAAGAGCTGCTGAAGTGACTAAGCAGGTGGAGCAGAGTGGTCACATTGGACCACCGCTCTGGCTACCAAGGGGTTGGGCCAGGCCAGCATGGAGGCTGAAGGCTGGGGTTACAGGCAGGTAAGAGTTGGGAGTGGCAGGGATGGAGCGGGTAGAGAGGAGGAAAGGGCATTGAGGGTACTGGGACGATCTCCATGTCACAGTGAGAGATGAGGAAGTGGGAGATAAGGAAAGGTCAAGGCCAGTGACTCCTGTGCCTGGTTTGGGAGACAGAGGTGGGCAATAGGGAAGAGCAGATTGGTGTAGGGGACAGATGCTGAGCTGTTTGGGATGAACTCAATGTTTTATTTATTTATTTATTTATTTTTGAGACAGGGTCTCAATACATAGTTCTGTATTTACAGCTGGTCTTGAACTCACTATATAGCCCACGCTGGCCTCACACTCTTGGTGTTCCTCCTTCCGAGGCTGGGGTCACAGGTGTACGCCACCACACCCTGCTGGGGATGAACGCAGTGTGAGGCACCTGGAGTTAGGGTGTAGTGACCAGCAAGCAGGAGGGTTCTACACTCAGAAGAGGCTCCAGCCGAAGTCACAATCCATCAGAGGGACACAAACCCTTCCCAGGCATGGCAAGGGTGCCCTGGGTCGAGTGTGAGGAGCACCGTGCCTGCGTGACCATGCTGATGGTCCCGGGATGCATTTAGACACTGGGTCAGCACTGAAGCCTGAACTCTGCTGTGGTCTGCCCTGAGCCCAGCTGCCTGCCCGTTGGGTTCCTCTGCCCAGTCTCTGATGAGCCCGAGTTTCTGTAGCGGAAAGGCAGGATATCCCCAGACCAGACCCGCCCTCTCCTGGGAATGGGGCCAGTCTCCCTCTGTAGGGAAAGGGTGCTCTATCGGGAGAGGCGGACTCCCAGTGCTCTGGGTCTGGCCTCACTAGGGCTGCCTGGACTCAGGTGCGGCCTCTCATCGTGGCTCCTCATCCTGCCTGCAGCCCTGAGCTGCTGCTATGAGGAAGCAGCCCCAGGGGACTGGGCCCTGACCTGATGGACCCTGCACACTCTAGTGACAGTGCCCCGTGGTCAGGGCCTGGACAGTACCACCCTGAGACCTTACCTAATCCAACTCTCCCCTTACCCAGATAGGGAAGATGAGACCCAGAGGAGTGGGCTCATCCAGGGCCACCTAGTTAGGACTTCAACCCAGGGACTTCTTCTGTTGTCCCAAATTTTTCCATCATTCCGCATCTCTCTTCATAGCTCTTATCCCCAAGTTCCAGGCCCATGTGTCTCAGATATTCCCATCTACCCAGAGTCCTGCGGACAGTTCCCCGCTTGGGGAAAAGGGAGGGGCTTCGGACAAGCCTAAAATGACACAGGAGGCGAAGATTTCAGATAGCATTTATTGAGCTGAATTCTACAGGAGGCAGAGGCAGGACACAGGCAAGCTTTAGTATGGCAGACAAGAGGGCAGGAGACAAGGCAGTTCCCGTGAGAGGACAGCTCAAGACAGAGCTGTGGCTTCCCAAGGCTGCCTCCTGCTGGCTCTTTGGGGAATGCAGGAAGATATGGATCCACTATGCTACTGTCAGCCAGAAGCCTGATAGTGTCCTTTCTCTGAAGCACTCTAACCCCTGTCTCCCATGCTACAAGAGGCCCTTCAGCAGGTGGGGGCCTTGGTAAATATGGTTGCTTATTATTAACTAAGCTGGAGCACCCTCTCATCTTCCCAGCAGCAGGGCCTGTGTCCCCAACTCTTAGGCTATAGGAAACTTCTAGGATTACTCCTTTATTCCAGTGTCCCACCCAACCCTGACGCTCTTCCACCCTGACCCAGGCTTTCCCTGGCCTTACTTGGGGGTTCCAGGTCTAATGTCACCCTGATGGTTGGGGAAGTCTACCCCTAACCCAAAATCACACTCTGTCACTCACCTTTAGCAACATACTGATACTCTTTCACCCACACATATTTGATCCACGGCCAATTCCAGCCACCCACCACTCACCCTTTCAAAGTATTCTGAAGCTGATATCCTGAACCTCTAGGGGGCACCACTAGCCAACTCTGGAAATTACAGAACTCGGGCCACATTCCTTCCCAGGTCCCTCCTGGGGGATTGGAAATAGCCACTAAGGTGGAAGGAACAGGCTAGGGCCTACAGCCAGACTTCCCAAGGTCACTGGGTACCAGGCATGAGTTAGACCAGCACGTGATGGGAAAGAGATGGATGGGACAATGTCCACTCTTCTGAGTGTGATATGGACACTGGGCCGGGGACTGAAACTGAAGAGGGGACACTTTCCAGTTGGCCAGAAACACAGTCAGAGTCTGGCCTAACCCCTTACCTCCCCACCCAAGGTCATCTGCCCCTGAATCCAAGCCCAGGAGACCCTCCACCACCACTCTTCCCCACTTCCTAATACCACGGAACACATTTCAGCAGGGGAAGCGCCCTCAGTGGTTATCTGAGCCAGTGCCATCCCCTGCTAGACTCTCCTATGCATCCTGGCCATGGCTTGCATACTGTCTCTAACAAGGAATGCTCTGCCTCCCTCTTTCCAAATAGGCAACCCCTAACTAAGGCCAAGTAGGCAAGGCCGCAGGTAGTTCAGTATCTCTTCTTCCTTCCCTCAGTTTTGAACCCAGAGCCTGCCACAAATGGGCCCAGAAGAGACGCATGGGCTGGAGGCCCAAACCTAAGCCTGGAGAAAATCATTGCCTTACAGTGCTCTTTCCTGGGCGGGCTGAGCCGGGGTGGAGAAAGTAGCGTGACAGGGCCTGGAGAGAACTGTCCTGCCCCTTCTCTCCACAGAGGCCAGCAAGGCACCTTGAACTGGCCTGGGGGATCTCTCTAAAGGTCACTGGGTAAAAATAGATCTTCTCTGAGAAGAGATGGAAAACAGCTGCTCCTGCCTAGGGTTTGGTGCCAGGGAGCAGGACAGTCAAGCCAGGGCCTGGACATGGGACATGGACTACGTCCTGACTGCTCGTCTGCCAGACACCGGAGAGCAGAGTGAGGGAGGAAAGGGTATGGAACCTGGGACGCAGCATGTCCAAGGGTCCCTATGCATAACTGCCTCCTTGAAGGCACGAGCGTGTGTGCTGATGGAAGGGGACATTTAGACGTTCGCCGACTGCCTTGTCCAAGGTGACATTAAACAGATGCGAACGCTGTGGGTCCCACGGAGGCAGAGTCCTGCCACAGTCACACAACGGGATTAGAGCAAGGGCTAGAACCCAAGCTTGGGGCTCTACGCTCTTCTCAAGCCCAGAGCTCTCCTTCTTTGGCCCCTTATGTCTGAGGCTATCTAAAGAGGTCAGACCCCTGGGGTAACGGCGCTGGGTCCCCCAAGCCTCAGGCCTCGTCTTCCGGCTCCGCCGTCCCGGGCGGGGCTGCAGCTGCGGCTCTAGGTGGTGCACGAGGCCTCGGCGGGGAGGCTGCCACGCTTGAGCCGCAGGCTGCCGCTCCACCCGCGGGGACAGATGTTGTAGCCAAGGATGCCAGGCGACTTGACCCCGGAGTCTTCGGAGTCCAGGGACACGTCGGAGTCCGTGGGCGAGCGGCGGTAGGGGAGAGGCCTAGGCGGTGCAGGCAGCGGGCTGCGGGGACCGACGAAGGACGCGGGCCCGGCCGGGAGTGAGCTGCGCAGGACGGGACCAGACGCCGCCACGCGGGCCGCGCCGGGGCCGAAGCGCACGGGCTGCGGCGAGCGCATGCGCGGCGGCGGCGGCGGCGGCGGCGGCGCCCAGGGCGGGGAGAAAGGTCGCAGACTCTCGGCGCCCGCCGGCCGCGGGGAGGCGCTCTTGCGCCGGGCCGCGTTGATGATGTTCCGCGCCAGCAGCGCCTGCAGCTGGCGGCTCGGGGGACGCACCTCGATCTCGGGTCGCAGCGGCGATACGGAGCGCTCGCTCCACGAGGGGGACATGGGCGGCGGCGGCGGCAGCGGCGGGGGGCTGCTCATGATGCTCCCGCGCCCCGGCTCCCACGGCCCCGGGCTCACCCAGCCGTCCAGGCTGCTGGGGGGCCGGGACGCGGCGGGCGTCCAGGGCGGGGAGGTGGGTAGGCTCTCCGGGCGGTCCTGGGGAGAGAGCAGAAGTGGTGCCGGGCGTTAGTGTTGCGCTCCTCTGAAAACGGGTTTTTGTTTTTGTTTTTGTTTTGTTCGCGCTGGGCTCGAATTCTCAGCGATCCTCCTGCCTCAGCTTCCGGAGAGCTGGGATTACAGGCGTGCGCCATGACGCCTGGCTTGAAACAGGGTTTTGGAAGGGACAGACCAAAGTCAGGTAGAGCCTGCAGTGAAATGCAGGTGACCCAACTCTCAGCCCAAACTGTTTTAAAGAGCCCACGCTACTTAGTGTCAGCTCCTGTGATGAACAGGGAGGCAGATGGCCAGAGTTGAGAATGCTCACTTTGAAGACAGACTTAACTTTCTGGGTGACTGGGCAAGTTGCTTCCTCCCTTTGGGGTTTAGTTTTCTTCTCTGCAAAATGGGTGCGCTATAGGAGGGGGGTCATTGAGATTAACTCGTGTGAAAGAACACAAAATGTGTTTGCATATTCCGGGGAGGGAAGTGGCACAATAGATGTTAAGCGTTAATGGACCGGTACGCGTGAAAAAAACCGAAGTGGGGCACAGAGGGACAGAGAGGGACAGAGGACGGGGCACACAGCCACAGGGCATGGGGTCAGGCTTTTTAAGGTATTACTTTCTGTTTATATTTTTGAACCCTAGGGGTGCATTATCTTTAAAAAAAATTGAATTTAAGGATTTTGAACTACTATTATTAAAGCTGGTCTTAGTGAAGGATCCTCTCAGCCCCAAACCCCTTGCTGTGTTGCCATGCTTTTCTCATTTTTCCGCGGACTCCTGAGTAGGGAGCAAGTTCCTACTGACATGGAAACACAGAGGGCGTTTGGGTCGTTCTTCCCCAGCCAGCTTCCCCAACTCTTCCAGGTTGTGAGTTCCTGCTTTTCCATGCACTGCCATACCTGTTTCTTATCTACTCGAGGACTTTTCAGTCTGAAGGTTCATTCCCATCCTTTATCTCTCATTGATTCCTCACAACAGACAGGCGAGGTAGCTGGCATTGCCCACCCATTTTACCGATGGTGCAAATGAAGCTCAGAGGTGTAACAGCCCAGTGTATTCTGCTGCATGAGGGAATGTGTGTGTGTGACTATCTGCTGCTCAAAGACTACACCAGTTTTAACTCGTTTGAAAGTGCAGGACTTGGGAAATCCATGCTAAGTATGTATCTTCTAAACCATCCAACTGTTGATTCAGTCAAATTCCAACCAGTCGACTTGGGCTCCCAGTCCAACCCAATGTCACCAGCAGTCATTCATCCATCAGAGTCCTGAGCCAGCCCCTCCATTCAGTGCCTGCTACCCAATCAAAACCTGGAACCATCAACAAGATCCATTCTTTCATCCAATCAGCAATCAGCCTTAGCCAACCAGTCATTCTTTTCAACCAGTTGAGAATCTAGTTCCTCCCGGTCAAAAGGAAGATTGTGTATCTTCTCCAAACAGAATCCTGCAGCTACTAGATGAGCCCAGACTCAGAATCGGGCCCTTTAACCTAAAGAGGAATGCTAAGCAACTGTGTCAACAGGAAATCTGTCACGGGATGGTAATGCTGCAACAACCTCCAGGGGACACAGAAGCACTCAGTCGTCAAGTGGGGAGGTTAAGGCTCAGTACGGGTCCTCTCTTTTACTTCCAGGGTCAGAGCTGTGCATGTGAGCCGGAGACCCCAAGTGCTTCTCTGTGTCTGTGATACATCCCAGGAAGCTTGCAATCGGGGCACTGTGGGTGACAAACGCTGGGACTTGGGGAGAGGAGATTGGGAAGGAGGTCCCAGCCTCCTGATGAGACAGGAAGGACTAGAGGCTGACACCAGAATTTCAGGGCTAAATGCCAAATCAGGGATACTCAGGCATGTCCCAATACCTGGCAAAAGTGCTACTCTTAAAGAGCAGGTGGGGACTGACCCAAGCCAATCGACAGCCATTGAGGCAGAGAAGCCAGTGGTCTTCAGCAAGAGGAGGAGGCTCGAGGAGGAGGCTCGAGGAGGAGGAGAGCTACAGTACCTGTCTAAAAATCTCTAACATGTTGTTTCTGCCTGTCACTGTTACAAGGGGATTGCTGGGTCCAACCACAGAAGGAATAAGAGAATTCAGCCAAGACTACAGCCTGGAATGGCTCGGACATGGGTTGGAATGTTGGGGGCAGTGGTGAGCAGCTCCTCACCATTTGGAGGCGGGCCAGAGCCTGACCTCATACTGACTGCCATGTCCGGGAACTGAGTGTATGGGGGGCAGTGCACAATACAAAGAGGCTGCAGGAAATCAGAACTGTTCACTTTCTGCCAAAGGGCTCAATGCATGTATACACTGGATTCCTTGGGAATGCAGTGGGTGAAAATTCAGAAAGCAACACCCAATCAGCCCAGCCCCAGGCCCACAGCAGGGCACTCACTGGGGTGAAGACACAAGCAGAGAAGAGGAATCAGGGACTAACAATCCAAACAGTTCCCAGAACACCTTCTGCAAGCCTGTCATTGCACAGAAGGGGAAACTGAGGCATGAGACAGGAAGGAGCTGTGCGAGGTTGCACAGGAACCAGGTACCAATCTGGCAGTTCCTTCCTCTCCACCTGGTGTGGACACTGTGCCTTTGGGAGCCAGGCAGTGGTGGTGACAAATGTGGGAAATAGCCAGATTTCAGAAGTAGGGGAACGGGAGGGCTGAGGAAACCGGATAGTGCAGATCTGGCAAAAGGCCTTTCACTTCCACTTTTCAAGAACTGAAAGAAACCTGGGCCCTGAGAGGCAGTGTGTTTCCCCATGTTCCACGGCTCTTTTGGCCAGCCTCTGAGGGAAGGGGAAGACAGAAGGTGACTTGCACAGGGTCCGGGTGCCCTAAGGGCTGGCGTAGGAGGGTGCACCCGCCTCCAGTGCCCCCACATATCCAGACACACAGCGGTGCAGGCAGCACATGAACTCACAGCTTCACTTTCACACGCAGTAGCTGAGCAGTCCCACTCCACATCCCAGGCCAGACCAGGGAGCACGGAGGGAGCCCTGATCGTGGCAGGCAGCAGCAGCGCAGAATAAAGAAAGAAGCAAGACAGATTTGAGGCAGAGTGTATTGAGAACAGGACAGAAAGCAAAGTTGGGGGAAGAGCTCAGCCTGGTGGCAGGAGCTGCACGATGGAAATGGGCTTTTCCACTGCTGGCCCCCTCCTGGGGCCCAAGGGAGCAGGAGACTGGCAGGGCCTTGGCTGTGCCCTGGGAGGGGCCTGGCATGAGGTGCTGAGCTCCCTCACAGCTGCTCCCCCACCCCTCCTTCTGATGTGTGGAATGAGCTCACTGAGCAAGCACCCCTGTTCCCATGGAGATGAGCGTGGAGCTCACAAAAGCTGCAGGCTCGGCCCAGCATGGGCACCGCCTCCACCACCCTTCGCTCCTCTGGGGAGCCCAGAAATAGGGCTGGGAAAGAGGAAGTGGGTGGTCCTCAGCCCCCGGTCTTGGGAAGCTTCCATCAGAATCCTGCCTCTTTCGTCTGTATTCTCTCAACACCCCACAAAGCCCTGTTCTGGGGGGCTGCATCACATCAGAGGAGCGGCTGAGGATCTCACGTTACCTGACTCAACATCCCTGCTGTATGGATGGCAAAACTAAGACCCCAAGATAGGCATGCATTCAGCCTTTCTGACTCCAGGTCCAAGTCCCAGACTTAGCTTGAGGGTCTTCCACGTCCCTTCCCTCCGAGCTGCTGTGCACCTGCCCTGATGCTCATCACATTCCCCATCTCCAAGCAATCCCGAGCCACAGCCAATCCCAGCTCACGCTTCTGATCGCGTGGCCTCCGCAGCGGCTCATTCCAACCACACCCATCAGGTCCCCCACAGGCAGCTAACTCTGTCCTTCCTCAACGGCCCATTTCATTTTCTGTTCTTCCCAGGGGACCCTCTTCACCTACAAAGCCCTTCTCTCAAAGTACCAGCCTAACTTCTCAGTCCTCACGGATCACCTCAGCTAGAAGGGCTTTTGGATAAATGAGAGAATGGGCCCAGAGAGGGAGAGTGGCCAAACTCACCCAGCAAATGGAAAGCATAGAGGGGACCAGACTCCCTCCTTGCCTCTCTCTCTGGGGCGTCTCCCCCACTGAACTGAGGTGGCTTCCTTTAGTCAGGGAGCTCTTGGCTGAGGGTAAAGCCAGAACACCTCACAGATACCTCTTAGTGTCACCCCCACTTCCCACAGCCCTCCTCAGGGCTCTCCTCTCAAGGGTCTCCGGGATGTCCCCATCCCCAAACTTGAGCACAAGCGAGGTGGAAGCAGGACCGGGGTTGGCAGGGCCCAGGAGTCCTTAGGTGCAGCTGGGTCCTAGAGAGGGTGTGGAAGAGGGGTGGGAAGAAAAGCATCAGACAGCAGTGGGCTGAGTCCAAATCCACAGAAGGACCCAGGAGAGGAGGAAAGGTGGAGGCAGGTGAAGCTCTCTGAAGCAGCAGAGAAGAATTGGTGTCCAGGAGGCAGGGGGGGAACAGACAGGCCCGTGGAGATGAGAATCCAGCAACAGGAGGAAAGATGCCAGGAGCGCATGAGGGAGGTGCTGCTGCAGAGGCAGACCCTTGGCTGAAGAACTTCACAGGCACTGGCAGGCTCTGTCTGCTCCAAAGGTCCCATCAGAGCCCCCTCCTGACCCTGTCTTCCCCCAGCAAGACGCTGGCCTCAGACGCTGCCATTCTTGCCTCTCACCAAGGCCAAAGGACAGCCTCGGCCTTTCCAGGCACCAGGAGAGTTCTCACTCCATGACCCTCCGCCCCACACACGGTGCCCAGACCCCTCGAGGTGGGAAGAGGCCCACTGCAGCTCCACGAGGGGAGGAGACTCGCCCTGGTCCATGCAGCTAGCAGGTGGCAGTGGCAGTGCCTGAGCTATGGATGCCCATTCTCCTCGATAAGCCCTGTGCTGCTTCCTGACCGGTCTGCTCTTCCTGGCCTTTGGAGAAGGGGCTTTGACCGGCAGTGGGACCCCGTGGGCAGATCATTACTTGAAGCAGAAGGAAGGCTTCCACACCTGAGCCTCGATCCCCGCGTTCCGGGTAGAGAAGGAGGGCCTGGGGGCCTGCTTGGCTCGAGGAGACCACGCCCTGGAAGGAGACACGGGGGAGACATCACTGCTGTAGGTGGGGCTCGCAGCAGTGGGCTGGAGGCCGTCCTGGCCAGGTGAGGTGTAGAGGCCAGGCGAGGAGCGAGAGGGCCGAGGCAGGGCAGGAGATGGCGGGAGCCCGGCTTTGGGCAGGCTGGGCACCAGGTCCAGGGAGCTCGGCTTGGCAGGGGAGGCAGCTCGTGGTGAGGCAGCTCGGGCTGAGGCTGCTCGGGAAGAGGCCACTCGTGGCACTCGGGCTGAGGCCTTGCTGGGCTCCTTGATGGGCGAGAGGACAAAGAGCGAGGGCCGCATCTGGTATGGTAGCTGCTTTGTGGGCTCTGGGCGCAGGACGCCGTTCTCAGGCAGGTAGCCGTGGTAGAGGGAGGCTGGTGGCGTCCGCGCAGGGCTTAGGGACGCCACGCGGAAGGCCCCGGGGGCGCTAGTGGAGTATTTCCAGGATGAAGGTAGGGACATGGTGGGTGAAGGGCAGCGGGCCAGCTCGGCGTGGCCTGCAGACTCGATGACGTATTTCTCCATCCGTGACTGGCGGCGGGCATAGAGCTCGGCTCCCTTCCCAGAGGCCTCGGAGAGGTTCTGGTTGGGTTTGGGCTTTGGCTTGGCCTGGATGCGAGGCGACTTGAGGCAGGAGGCCCACTCGGGGACAGCGTCCTCGGCTGCTGCGGGGCCGCCCCTGTCCCGAAGGCCTGGCTCCTGCTGGAAGTTGGAGGCCTCGGCCCCCAGTGCGAAGGGCTCCTCCTCCGCACCCACGTCCCCCTGGTCCCTCTGCCTCCGCTTCTCATCAGCCGTCTGTACCAGATCCAGCAGGTCTGGGTTCGGGGTCACCTTGGGCTTCTCCACAAAGGTGAACATGGATTTCCGGCTGCCCCGGCGGGCCATGGACTCTTCTAAAATGCCTGTCTTGCTGGTGGGAACTGCCTGGCCCTTCAGATGAGAAGGCTTGGTGTCAGAGCTGGGGTACAGGGCAGAATAAGAAGGGGGAGACCGAACGTGGGAAGCCAGGGGTGCTGTGGACAAGGTCTCCGCATAGGTGGGGGGTGGGGTGAAGTTCCCCAAGGGCCGTCTCTCCAGGGCTGGGCTTCGCTGCCCCACCAGCCTCCTTTCCACCATGGGGCTGCGGGACATATGTCTCTGAGGCCGGGGACTCCTGTCTATCATGGTGGGGGGCTGGGGAGCTGGGGCTTTTTCCCCAAGGTGTCGCCTCTCCACCATGGGACTCCGCTCCATCTGACTGGTGCCCCCTGCTGCCTGGATCCCGAAAGGCCTGGCCGTCCTGTTGACCACTGACAGAGGCTTGGCCAGTGTGAGGTGGACCTCACTGTACACCTTGGTGGGCGTGGTGGCAGGTGCCCGCCCAGACATCTCGGGCTCTGCTGACATCACTAGGGTGCTGGGCTGGACATCGATGAGCAGGGAGCTGGACATGAAATCTGGACCTGGAGGCCCGGAGCCAGGGATGGGAGTAGCTTCTCTGCAGAAGGTGCTGGCGGTAGTAGGTGGAGTCGATACCTTATCAATTAGGAGTACGCTGGACATCACCTCCTCCACCGGCGCCGGGGGTGGCCCGTCAGCACACAGGGTGCTGGGTCTGCTCTCCGGCGTTGTGCCATTTGTTGTGTGCTGTGCCGCAGGAGAATTCTGCTGGACTCCGGAAAGCGCGGGGCTCTGTGGGATGACAGTTATCGGGGGGTTCTGATTGATGTCTGTGGCCGGCGGGTTGCAGTTGCTGTTAGAAGCTGGTGTGGTGAGCGTGGAGCTAGGTGAGGACAGGTTCTGGTTGACATCTGCAGCTGGACTGTGGACCTCAGCTGAAGGAGGGGTTGGTGGGGATTCCTGGGCCTCCCGGTTCTGGGACAGGTGGAGCCCATTGGCTGTCAGCAGGGCTGCGTTTTCCTTTAAATATACCACCAGAGGCACCTCTTCCTCCTCACTGGCCCCCTCCAGGTGCCGCAGCAAGCTGGCCTCCTCTGAGTATCCCTCCATGCTGTGGCCAGGGACCCCTCGGCCAGGGCTCTGGAGATTGGGGTGCCTTGGAGGGCCTGGCTTGGATGGCGCAAGTGAACTCAGGCAGAGCCCTGGAGCATGGCCTGGGGGGCTCGCAGGGAGCACCCTGAGGGACTCCTGGTTGGGCTTCAGTCCCCTCCGACCACGGCTCTCCCAGGTGAACTCGTTCACCCTCTGCCGACGCCTGTTGAAGAGCTGGACGCCCCGCGAGCTGGAGCTGGGAGGGGTGGTCAGCTGGGCTGCGATCTGCTGGCTCCGCGTCTTGGCCTCCTTCAGGTCCTTCTCAGTGAGGCTGGTGCTCCGGCCCAAGACTGCAGGGAGGGACAGAGGCCCAGTTAGCAAGCAGGAATGCAGAGCCACAGGGCAGTGCAGACACACAGATGGTCATCGTGCCCTCCTACACATGACCTTTTCCTCTGGAATTTGATCTTTACTGTTGCCTAGAATCGGCCCTCATAAAGACACCTGACCCACCCTTCATAGCCTGATTCAAATGCCACCACCTCTGTGAAGCCTTCTCTATCTTCCAGGATTAACCAGCCTTTTACTTGGGTTGCCCCTGGAGGTTGTTGATATAGCACTTCACCAAATGAGACCTAACTCCTCGCCCCGGAAGCCCAGGTCCCACAGGTCCCTTACCTGTCTCCCATGACCTTTCTCCTCTCTCCCTAGGCTCTGCCACACTGGCTTTCCCTCTGTCCCTTAAAATTGCCAAGTGTATCGTGCCCCAGCCCTTTGTACTTGTTCCCACCACTTGAACAATCTTTTCCCAGTTGGCATTACATGTTGGTTCCTTCTGGGGGCTCAGGTCTCCCTGAATGTCCCCTCCCTGGAGCATCCTTCCCTTCTCCTAGCTGATTTTTTTTTTTTTTCAAAGCATTCACCACAATTTGAAATGATCTGCCTCATATGTTTCCTTGTTTATTACCTGTCTCTTCACCTAGCACAGCTCTAAGGGGACAAGGGCCTTGAAGGACTCCTTTGCCACTCTATCCCTGGCCATTAGAAGTGACTGGCATAATGTGAGCCCTTGGTGATGACTGCTGAATGTATAAATGAACCCTTGGGACATTTTCTATGTGCCTTTTTAGGGTCCTTTGCACTTTCAAAGCAGCATAGTAAACTGGTTTGATTTTATAAAGCATTGCCACTAGCAATATTTCTTTTGAGAATAAGCAATACGTTCACATTTTATTTATAAAAATAAAAACATAAAAAGCTATACAGTGAAAAGTGTCCCTTCCCCCCTGATTATTACACATCACAATCAGGAAATCACCGCACTGTCAGTTTCTTTATGTGCCTCCAGAATGTCTGCCCATTTCTACTTAACGCAGTCATTGACAAATCCACATATTTTAACACCAGAAAAGTAGTAAATCGGGCTAATTTCAGCAGTGACTATAGCAGAATATTGTATTCTTTCATTTTGTCCTCATAAGAACTCTATGAGACAAGACATAGCATTACCTGCCTCTGTTTTGCAGAAGAGGGAACTGAGGTTCACGGCTTATAAGCAACCGACCCAAGGTCACACAGCTGAGCACGGCAAGGCTGGGGTCAGGCTACAGCCCGCGCTCAAGGTCCCTTTGGGCAGTAGGGGTGGGGAGACAGTCAGCTGCGGGTCTGGGTTCAGTCGGGAGAGTGTGGTCTGGGTCAGGCCCCAACCAAGCTTACTGTAGGCAGCCATTTCTCTTTCTATCTCCATTTTGCTGCAGGGACCCAGTCAGCACTCAACTTAGGTTTGTTGAGCAATGAATGAGCAAATGGATGTGAGAACAAATGAATCAACAGACCGGTGGATGGATCAGCCTGTGGCCAGCCTCTCGAGCTCAGTCAGTAGCTGAGAAAATTCCTCCCTTCATTATCCCTCTCCCTACTGCTGCGAGAAGCTAATTAGTTCTTGAGGAATCTGACCCTGCCCTCCCTCCTACTTTGCCCTCATTAGTGCTGGCTGTGACATGCCGAGTGGGTCTCCAGGGACAGTCTTTCTGGGCACCCTGCCAGCCAGACTCAGGATTCCTAGACTCTCAGAGCTGGAAGGTCTCTTATAGAGCAGCTATTTCACTACCACCCCCATTTTATAGATGGGGAAACTGAGGTCCAGAGGCAGCCCAGGGTAGAGCCTGTTGACCTCCACACTGGAGTCAGCAAGAAGCCCAACAGAGGACAGATGGCAGCTTCACTGGTCCAGGCCACACAGCCACAGGCTTTCTATTCCCAACCTGCTCCTTCCTTCTTTCCACCAGTGCCTGGCTTCCCCCAGCCTGCTGGAAACAGTGAGAGCACACAGCCCACCTCACCTGCTCAGGACTGGGTCACCCCATCTGGAAAAGGTAAAGGGTGACCCAGGCTGCTTCTCTGGAAGAACCCAAAAGTGGGGGGTCATCAGCCACATAGGAGATCTCTGAGAGGTTGTTCAGCCTATGCACTGTCCATTTTTTCAGCTCTCCTTAAAACCCAGGCCTCACACTTGTAATCCCAGCACTCAGAAGGCTGAGGCAGGAGGATCTCCATGAGTTCAAGGCCAGCCTGCCCTAAAGAGTGAATTAAAAGCCAGCCTAGAACACATAGCCAGACTCTGTCTCAAAAAACAAATGATCAAACAAAAAAGCCCAGGCCTCCTGGCCCAAATCCAAGCTCTGCCACTTGTTAGCTGTGTAACCTTGGCAAGGTACTGCACCTCTCAGAGACACCGTCTCCTTAACTGAGGAGGGGCTAGAAGCATTTGATGTTGGGACTGGAAGGTGACAGTGGGGCCACCCATGCCAGAGGGCACCAGCACCAAGCCCTGGTGGACATGGCAGAGGGCTGACGCTACCCTGGGAAGAACTGGCAACTGGTGCCCCTGCTGTACCCACAGAGAGGACAGAGATCCATAGGTCAGGATCCCGAAGTTCACACAGCAGGGGATTCTGGCCCCAAATCACAGAACCCCGGAATCTCAGAGCTGATCGCCACTGGGTTCAACTCCCCACACCGTTCTCACATCCCCAGAACCACGTCCTGAGTGTACAAGCTCCTGTTTACTGCACAGACACAAGCTCACGCCCAGCCGAGGTGTGTCCCACCGGGAGACAGTCCGCAGCCGTAAAGCTGCTCCTTCAGTCGACTTCCACTTGATGTGGTTCTGTCCAGCAGAGCCACACAGAAGAAAAGCTTTCTCCTTCCAGCCAGACTACCCTGCAGAGGTTCCCATGGGACACAAGACAATCACCCCCCTCCCACCGATGTTTCCGATGACACAGTTGCAGCAGTGGTACCTAACACTGATTGGGCACTTACTCTGTACATTACACGTGCACTTTACACATGTGCCTATAAGGCACAATCTATTATTATGCACATTTTTATTTATTCATTTATTTATTTACTTTCAGATGGGGTCTCTATATTGCCTAGGCTGGTCTTGAACTTCTGGACTTCAGTGATCCTCCTGCCTCAGCCTCCCTAGCAGCTGGGAATAAAGACACCTGACTTATGCATGTTTTATTGAGGAGAAAACCAAGGATCTGAGAGACAAGGTGAGCTGACCAACATCCCGATGGAGCTGGTCCACACCTTGTTCTCCATCATGACAAGCACCTGGGCCCTGCCTGGTGTGTGCGAGCTTCCTGCACAGTGCTTCTAAGTTTGAATATCCCAGACCTCTCAACATCCCTGCATTTTTCAGCTTTTTTCCTAATTTTTCTGCTTCAACCTCATCTCCAGGCTGGCTCTCAAAGGCCATGGATTTGGAAAATCCTTAAATTCCAGAGTGTGAAGAGCCCTTAGAGAAAAAGGGAAAAAAGGGGTCACAAGGAGGCCACAGGCCCAGGAGCCAGGTGTGCTGAACCCAGCTGGCTCTGCTCGCAGCCTGAACTGTGACCTCCCCCACCTCCCGGGGCTCGGACCGCCCCGCCTGTGCTACTGTGCTGAGCCGAGGAGCCGACAGCAAAGGCCTGGAGGCCGTGAGCTCTGCACTCCCGTCGCAGACCGCAGTGACTCCACAGAAAAGGAATTCAGCGGGAGCTTGGACCAGACCCAGCCAACAGTCCCCATGATTTCTGCCACCCTGCAAACAAAGCGGGCAGGGGGGGGTGCTGGCCAACCCTAGTAACCGGCCATGTCACGGGGCGCCAGGGGACAGCTCCGTCTAGAATTCCCAGAGGAAACTGCTGCCCCTGGCTGTGGCCAGCAGCCTAAGAGTGTGCTGTCTGCTGTCAGAGACAGGAGGAAGCTACGGGTCACTGGGGACAGGCACCTCACTGAGCACTCGATCTGCCGTGTCACAGCCCACATCCCTGCATCTCCTTTCACCCCAGTGCAGGGCCACGTGAGATGCCAGCCCTGTAAAATCCTCCTGGAACCTGGGTCAGGAGCCCTGCAGTCGGACGTCCCAGAGAGGACAGAGGGGAGTAAGACAGGGAAGAACTGCCTGGGCCTGGAGACTCTGGTCCAACAGGTGCACGGAAAGGGAAGGGGGAGGGCACAAAGCCTTTGGGAGGAGTGCGCCCCCCTGCAGTTACCACCTTCCTGCAGCCCAGGGCAGCGCTGCACACCGTTAGCCATCGTCCTGTTCCATCCCAACAACCTGAAGAAATAGATTCTGTTACATCTCCCATTTTCCACATGAAACCCAGGCCCTGAGATGCCCACTCAGGATCATACAACCTGTAAGTGGCACAGCTACGATTCAGATGCTAGAAAGTCTGGCTGCGAAATCTCATCCCTTAACCATGCAGCCTTCCAGACAGGGGCTCAAGAAAAGGTACAGGGTTCCCGCACAGTTGTCTGCAGAGCCCTCTGCTTCCTCATTCTGTGATCGGTGCCCCTCTCTAGGGCCCTCTGCCCTGGAAACTCAGCCACCTAGGACAATTCATGCTTTCTCTTCACTCTTCCTCTCAGAAGAATAACTGATAAACTCATTCTTACTAAGGCAGAAAAGATGGATAGGGTATTAAAGATGAGTGGAGTGGAAAGATCATGAGGTTGGGAGTCAGGAGGTCCCTAACATTAGCTTTGCTCAGGCAGGAACAAGGCCTCTTCCCGATCCCTATCACCCTCTGCAGGCAGCTGCTTCTTCCACCCATCGCTGGGCCTGTCTGGATCAAGAATCCAAAGGAGGGAAGTGATGCAGGGCAAGAGAGGCCAGGGCAGAAGGTCAGGACAGGGAGAATTCAAGGAAATGCTTCTTCACACGCCTGCCGTCAGTGGGAGTGTTCAGCCCGGGTCCAGTGGGGTGGGACAGGCAGCCAGAGAGGAACAGAGACCTGAGTGAGGCGCTCACTGTGGTTGCGCGGGAGTCCTGGCAACGGGCTAGGTAAAGTGTCCCCAGGGGGTGGGGGCAGGAAGGAACCAAGGGCCACCGACTGGACAAGCTCTGGCTTAGCCGGGGCAGGGAGACACAGCGGTCTGAGCAGTGGCTACCTGCCTTGCCAGCCCGCCTTGCCTCGCACCGTCCCGGGAAAGGAGGAAATGACACAGCCTCATTGCCCCGGGCTTCTCCATCCAGCCAGAGGCAGGGGTGCAAACCTGAGAGGCCCACAGACCTACAGGCCCCTCCCACACTTAGGCATGGGGAGCACCTCCAGTCTTGCCTTGCATGCATCTCCTTTGGTGCCAGAGAGAAAGCTACCACCACAGAGGGGATGCCACATGCCCGGAGTCACACCCCCAAACTGCCAAGGTGCCTCCAAGTGCTCCTCTTACTCACTCCGGCCGGATCCCCCTGCAGCCCAGCTCCTCCTGGATGCTCCTGCTGGCCTCGGCCTCAGTTCTCGCAGCCTCCGGAAAGGCAGCCAGTCACCCGGCTGACAAAGGAGGAAAATCCCACCTCGACAGCAACACGGAGCTGGATATGACTTCTCTCCTCCACAGATGACTCAGCCGGCTCTTTATCAGGAGAACGGATTTTGCAACAGCCTTTTAAATGGCCTCTCCACCCCCAGTCTCTCCCCCACCAATCAACCCACCCCACGCAGCCAGATTCTCGCCTTCCCCTGCTCCCAGCTTCACTCGCATTTTTCTCCTGCTCCGAACTCTTCGCTGTCTCCCCAGGACGTGGGGGATCCAGAAAGGAGTCCTTCTCGCCCTGGCATTCAGAGCTCATTAACCTTCCTGTGCCCTCAGCCATGGCAGAGGGAGACCAGCAGCTCCAGGTCCCTGCCTGCCGCACCAGCTCCTGCCGCAGGGAGGGTTGTGCAGACCCCTCACTTAGCCGGTGCTCTGCCTCACCCCTTTCCACACGCCCTCACCCCCAGCCTCGCAGCTAATTCGAATGCCACCACCCGCTCCCCAAAGCCCTCCCTGATCCACTGATGTTTTATCTGCACTGCCCTGTGCATCACTCACATTAGCAAAAGTCACCCTGCAGGGTGTGCGCCCCCTGCCAGCCACTAGGGCAGGTCCTTGTCTCATGGACCCTCCCAGCAATGCATGAAGTCAGCAGCACTCTTGTCTCAAAACTGGCTCGGAGGGGTGCAGTGACTTGTTCAAGGTCACACCGCTAGGATTCAAACCTAGGATGGCCCAAGTATGTATTGCCTTGTAGCACAGGGCCCAGTCGCACCTCTACAAAGACCACGAAAGCCTCGAGGGCAGGTCTCGGCTGCCGATTTCTGTATTCCTCGATCCCCCAGCCCACCTGTGCACAGGCGCTTGTAGAACAACGATGAGGTTAACAAAGAGGACAACAGTAGACGCTCTGGGAGCACCTGATGCTGCTGAACGCAGGGTTCACAGGTCTTTCCTCTAATCCTCACCATGAGTCAAAAAGAAGGTTCCCTATGACTGTTTTAGAGATGAGGAAAATGAGGCACTGAGAACTTGCTAACTCATCCCAGATCTCAACGCCAGCAAAGGGCAGAGCAGAGTCGGAGCTGGGACTATTGGACTGACCCCAGGCCCAGGGTGCCTTCTTTCTGGAGAGCACGGTCGCCTTCCCCAGCCACGCTGTAGGACCCAGCCTAGGCACCTCTTCCAGGAAACCCTCATCAATCCATCCAGACTCCTTGATCAGCACTCATCCTGGGGCCTGGCACACTCTGGGCCCTGCGCAAAGGCGTGGCCCTTTCCCGCAGCCTTGCATCATCTAGGGCCAGGGCACTGAAAACGCCCCGGGCCCAGCAAAGGCCATCACCCTGGAGGGCTGCAGTGCGTGCTGACCGGCCAGGCAGCGGCCTGACCCGTAATCCCAGCTACTCCAGAGGCCAAGGCAGAGGACGGCAAGTTTGAGGCCAGCCTGGGCAAGGAGCAAGGGCCGGTCTCCAAATAAAATATTAAAAAGGGCCTGGGATACAACTCAGTGGGGGGTCAGCACTGCAAAAAAAAAAAAAAAAGGGGTTGACTAAATTAACTACCGAAGGATGAGCACTCCCACACCCAGAGCCTCTCACCTTCATTCGTCCCTGCCGACAACTTCTAGATTCTTCTAGATTCTAGATTGGGGATCTTGAGGGTGATACCTGGAGGAAAGGAGGGGAGGGAAAAAGGAGGCAACAAATCTGTGGGCGGAGAAGATGAAGCCTCAAATTGCTGTGTAGACCTGAGAGGTAGAATGTTTCATCAACTCCCTCAGAGAACACAGAACTTATGAGCGTAAGGAACTAAGACGAAGCAACCTGGAAGGCTGCCTGGAGGGGGTGGCATTTGCCCTAGGTCTTGAAAGATGGAGATGAGGTGGCTTTCCGAGCAATGGGGATGGCCCAGCAGAGACTGGAAGACCCAAGGTAATCCCCATCTCTCGCATCCCAAGTCAAGACCAGCCGAGAGAAAGGAACCTTTGCACAGTATGAACCCCGCAGGCTCGCGCAGCGGCCCGGCCCGGGGCCAAGGCTCGGCGGCCTGGGCAGTTACATAACCCGCGCCCGCGCTGCCCCGCGCGCCCTCCGCCTCCGCCTACGCGCGCTGCTGCCATCTGTCTCGGCCGCTTCCTTCTCGGGGAAGAGGCCGCCGCTCAGCCGAAAACGAAGGCCAGCGCCCTGCGGTAAATTCCCCACATTCCTTCCTCGCAGGAAAATAAATAACCCAGGAGAAAAAACGCAGGAGGAATGATAATGACGGCCCAAGCCCGCGGGAGTCGCGCTCGCGCCGCCGGGGACGCAGCGCAGAGCGCAGACCAGAAGGAGCGCGGAGAGGGGCGCAGCGTGGCGGTCGAGCGAGGCGATCGGGGCCCCCTCTCCCCAGGCGCGTCGCAGCCCGGCTGGAGGACAGGCCTGTCCCGCCAGGGGCGCTGCTGTCCCCTCTGGGTCTCCGGCTTGCTCGCATCAGCCGAAGAAGGCGCGGGGAATCCTTGAGTCGAGGCCTTGGCCAGCGGTCCACGGGGGCGAACCTGTCCGCGGCCGCGGCGCTCACTTCATTAGTCCTGGCGCTGCCCGCTGAGCACCTCCGTGCGCCAAGCATTCTTCCTTCCTGTGTCACCAATTTTGTCCTCCCACGCTGTGAGGAAGCGCCCTCATCTCCATTTTACAGATGAGGAAACTGAGGCTCAGAAAGGTTTGAGGATTCACCAAGGATCTGGCCAGGGAGTGGACATCGGTTGTCAGCTCCTGCCTCTCGCTCCCATTTCCATCCAGCCTGCCTGTGACTCCCCCATACAGCCCTCCTTTACCACATCCAGCCAGTAACACGTTCCTTCCCTTACAAAAGCTGAACGGGGCACCCCATCCCACTTGTTCGGCTGCCTTTAGTAAAGCACTGCACCTCTCTGAATCTCGGTGAGTAATGTCAGTGAAACAGGGATGAAACATCTGCTTTGCAGAGTAGCTGCTGAGCAAATGAGATGCAAAAATGATATATAAAGTATAAATCACTGGGCACACCTATGGGGAATTTAACTTCAGCCTTTTGCACAAACCCACTTCTGCATAACTCTATGAGGCTGAGGCTCTGTCTTTCCCTCTCCCCTTCTTAGCCAGCCCTCTGCATCTGGTCTTACACCTCTGCTCACGAGTCGGCACTGCTCAACACCTCTCGCTTTCTCCCCAGACTCCTCCCTGCACAGGAGAACCCCGTGTGGACCTCTAGCCGATGTGCTACAGCAGACAGAACGAGGTTCAAATCCCTAAGGCTCTCAGTGCAGCCCCCAGGTCCAAGTCTCACAGCAGGGAAGGAGCAGCCCATGCTGGTCCTGCACCAGGAGGGCACCATGGCTCTGGGTGCTGAGGCTCCTGACCCTGCCATGCTTCCTCCACTGCCAGGGGAGAGGTGAATCATCCAGCCCTGCCCTCTCCTCTTCCCTCAAACTACAAGACAAGACTGGAGGTCAGACCTTTGGTTCCAGTGTCCGTCCTGTCACAACCGGGATGACACTGGGCTAGTGCCTGAGCCACTTTGGGGCTCAGTTTATCCTTCTGTTCAAAGGCGGGGGATTGGACTGGACCAATGAATCCCAAAGTGTAGTGCCTTCACCCTTCTAGTGGCTGCGGAGAGGACTTTGGGTGGAACTCTGATACTGAAAATCTTCTCAGTTATGTAAGTTTCAAATGCATACTGGTAAATAAACACCAAATCTGTGGTCTCGGGTATATTACTGCTTAGGGCTAAAGTGGATGTTTCAGTAATACAATTAGACAATATAAAGAAAATAAGTATGGGTGGTGCATGGACTCATGCATTTAACTAATAGTTATTGCACACCAGCTAAAGGCCAGGCACCGTGCACAGCCACGAAGAGAAACAGGCAGAAATCTCTGCTTGCACTCCAGTCAGGGAGCAAGATAATCAATATATAAGTCAGAGGGCAAATGCTATAGAGAAACATAAAGCAGGGACAGGAGACATAGGGACCTCACTGGCGCGGGGAGCATTTGCCAAGGTAAACACGGTAATCAAAGTGGTCCTTGCGGAGAAGGCTCAGCTGAAGGAGGAACTGGGAAAGGGGGTGGGGTGAGGCAAGGGCAAGTCTAAGGGAGGGAGTGGCCTGATGGACGGAGCAGCAGTGTCAGGATCCTAGGCAGGCTACACCTGGCAGGTTTGCCGAAGGTGCTCATAACGTGCAGATGGAACACGAATAAAAAGTGGGTTCTCTAACTGCCCTTCTTTTTCTGATGTTTGGGACCCCAGGGACGCCCTGCATTGCAACCATGCAACCATTTGTCTGTCTCTCTCTCTCTCTCATCACTCTTTCTAAACTGATTATACAGATTAATGGGTTTTATCTTGGACGATTCTTACACGTACACAGCATACCTTGATCATTTGCCCCATCATCTCCCTTGCCCCATCCTCCCCCTCAGCTCCCAGAGGTGCTGCTTGCTTCAGACCTGCACTACACACCACAGAGCATGCTCAGACATGCGTGACTCCAGGGGGCGGGACAGACACACAGACATGCACACTGAGTCCTGCAGGTGTGCACACGGAGCCACACTGTGCTCACGTGGTGGGCGGGGTCAGTGTGCACATGCATCACATACTCACCTTTTGGGAGGGCGCTTGTCTCCCTCCCACCAGCCTGCCTGTCTTCAGGTAACCCAGTTACCCGACAGCTGTCGCCCCGAGGGCACATGCTACTGCAGGAGGGGAAATGCCTCACAGCATGGTTTCAAATTCATGTCTCCAGAATCCCTGTAGCTCAGCCATGGTCTCTCTTTTCTAGAAGTACATTAAAGCCTTAGACCCCATTTAGCTCAAGTCCTAAGGGATCATGTTGCTGTGGTGAATGTCCCCTTTTTTACCCCTCAGGCAATTTAACAGAATAAGCCATCTAATGTGCCCAGCACAGGCCATATACATTAGCAACCACTTCCAGCAGCATCGCTTTTCAAATGCAGCCTCCCCAGCTTCATTCCTTCAGAGCAGGAGGAGAGGACAGACTGGAAGCCGGAGGCCTGAGCTTTAGCCTCAACTGTTCCGCTCCTTGCAAGTCCCTGCTCCTCTCCTACCCAGATCAGAAACTCGCAGGTGCAGTGGAATCCTCAGGGAATGTGTTCTACACGCACATTCCTAGGACCACAGATTATGCGTACACTCCCGGAGGAGTTCTGACGCACATCCGGGTTGTGGACCCATTGGCCTTTAGAATTCACGATTTTATAAATAAGTTTATAGTTTGTGAACACAGAGGAAAATGCCTGGAATGTGGTCTGACACATAGCACGACCCCATAATATTAATTACAAATGTAATAAAATGTATTTATACACACAATTATATAGTAGTTATATATCATCCCTTGAATATACACAACACTTTTTGTGGTTTTCCTAGCACTTTTCATCCATCAGGGATAGAGGCAGACCAGGGAATGTTATACCATTTTACAGACAGAGAACTGAGGCAGAAAAAGGCCAAGGAAACTGCTCAGGATCTTCCAGCACACAGACCTTTGTCTCCCAGCTAGAGCCTTCAGCACAGCCTCATGAGATGGGCCACTTCGGGGCCTTATCCACTCATCCCATAGGATTTGGATTTCCAGCCCACAGTGTAGCTGACCTTCCATTCCAGGTTCACGTAAACTCTGGACACGCAATTTCCTCAGCAACTCAGAGTTCACTAAGAATGGGTCTGCCTCAATCAGTTAATGTCCTGTGGGCAAGGTTCCTCTCACTGTGCAGTTCAGGGGCTCCCAAAGCCCTCATGCTACATATAACCATTTGCTCTACATAAAACAGTTGTTCTGCTCTAGCCACTCGAGTTCAATCTGATCACAAGCTACAGTGCCTTTAGCGAGCCTGTGTATGATGAGCTTCAGCTTCCTCCTCTGCAAGTTCCTCCTAATTTTCATCCTGCTGGGTGTTTGCACGAATCAGCTCACACGTGTGCACAGTACCTGGCACCAGGCCCTGCACATATGCCACGGTGATGGTGAAGCACACCAACTCTCTAGGTGACGTGACTTTCTGGAAGGCAAGAACCGTGTTTCATTCATCGGCCGACCCGCTCTGCTGCATGTAACATGTGCTCAATAAATTGTGCTAGTGAATGAAGAAATGATTTTGCTAGACCTAACTGACCACTGTATCTCATGACTCATTTCCCAGCTGAAGGACAGGTGTCTTAGTTACTTTTCTCATTGGTGAGACAAAATACCCAACACCCAAAGTTAAAGGGGGAAAGGTTTATTTAGCTCACAGTTTGTAGAGATTTCAGTCCATAATCAGCTGGCTCCAAGGCAAGGTGGCACATAGCAGAGGGGCAACCATTTATAGCAGTGGAAAACAGCAAAATCAACAAGTGCAAAAATGGGGGAAATAAGCCTTTTTCTGCCCCTTTTGTTTTACCCAGACTGCTGGGATTAGGGCGGTGCCAATCCAATCCGTGGACTGATCCGGCAATCACCCACCCTTAACCCCACCGCCCTTAATCCCAGCATTGAACCATGAATCAATCACAAACTCTACATTAAGCTACCTCCGGAAAAGCCTCATCTAAAAGTGCACAAGGCTTTGGGGGGACATCTAGACACAAATCATAACAGCAGCTATGGCCAGGGCCGGAAGAGATGGCGGATGGGTCCTGGGAACTCAGCTCCCCTCTGTACCGCCACGGCAGAAATGAAGGGCACACCAGGAGGCTATGGCCCAGGAGCCCCGAGTGTAATCCTCTTGACTCAGAGGCATTAATAATGCACGAGTGGGCCGGTGAGATAGCTCAGCGGCATAAGCGCCTGCCTGGCAAGCATGAGGTCCTGAGTTCGACCCCCAGTATCCACACACACACAAAAAAAATAATAATAATGCATGAGTACGTTCCCTCCTCACTACCCTAACATGCTAAGAATAGCACTGGCAGCTGGGTGTGGTGGCACAGGCCTGTAATCCCAGCACTCAGGAGGCTGAGGCAGGAGGATTGCCAAGAGTTCGAGGCCAGCCTGAGCTACATAGTGAGTTCAAGGCCAGCCTGAACTACACAGTGAGAACCTGAATAGTACTGGCCACCGTTTCAGGGATTTCAGAGGGAAGGGGGCAAGACACCAACATGCGGCCAACAGGAACCATGTCACTGGGCTGTGGCCCATCAAGTGCCCTCCCTGCAATCCCACCTTCCAAACTCCAAAGACAGAGGACCCTGGAGGCCAGAGCTGAGAGGGATCTTAGAGGTCACCTGGTCGGGAATTCTCAAGAGACATGGGAGAGGTCTGAGAAGACGCCTCCCTCGCCCCGGTCCATTTATCTTTTCCGCCTCTCCTCTGACGACAGTCCTGAAATCTGTGCCTTGCTCCTTATTGTGAACGCGAGAGGATGAGTGACTACAGAGTGGGTAGGTCCCCTCTCACGTTTTCGCACGTTAAACTTTGGAGTGGGAAGAAGATTTTATGAATTTTAATTTTTTTTAATTTAAAAATGACTGTCCTAGAACAATGACTTAAGCATCCAGGAATCGCCCAGGGATGTTGTTAAAATGCACACTGATTCAGGTCCAGGGTGGGACTTCAGATGCTGCATTTCCAACAAACTTCTGGATGTCACAGTACTTCATCCACAGGCCACCCTTTGTGTACAGAAAAACCAGAATATTCCCTATTACAAAGATGGAGAAACTGAGGCCCAAAGAGGAAAAGACATGCCCGTGAGCAGACTGGGCTCAGAGAACAAGCAGCAGGACTGCTGACCAGGGCTTTGGCCTTGGGGGGTTTCGAATGGCTACAGATGCTGGCTCAGGAACATGCCCTCCCCTGCTTGCATGTGAGGCTCCTGGGCCACCATCACCCTCCCTGAAGGCAGTATGCATCAGGTGGCCCTTTGGATGCAAAAACGACGTGGGCAGAGGAAGAGATGCATTCTGCATGCCGTCATGCAGGAAGTGGCTGGGTGTGGAGGCCACTGGTGGCACCATCAGGCTTGGCATACAAGGGAATGAAGAAGGCAGCACCAGCCTCCAGAGCAGTGCCATGGAGACAGCTCCTTCCCAGCATCCCTCTCAAACCCTCTGAGGCTCCAGGCCTGAATGATAGCCCCCCAGGCTTGTGCCCCACAATGCTGCGGCCTCTGTCCTGTGCCTCACCCCCCCTCACATTCCACCCCTCTATCAAGTGCTCAGCACTTTTTTGAGACAGGGTCTCACTGTGTGGTTCAGGCTGGCCTGGAACTCACTATGGAGCCCAGGCTGGCCTTGAACTCACAGTGATCCTCCGCCCTCGGCCTCCCAAATGCTGGGATTACAGGCATGCACCATCACAGCCGGCTAGAGTCCTTTCTTCCCATGCCCCTTAGCTGCACCTTTCTGACCACACTTCTTATCCTTCAACTCTCTCCAGGAGGTGTCTCTGCCTGAGAGGTCACATTCCCCTGGTAAAACACTGTGTGCCTCTCCTCCAAACCTGCATCAGATGTGCAATTCCATTGGTGTCTTCTTTAATGTCAGTCTGTTCTGCCCCTGCAGGGCAGAACCTTGGCTGTGCCCATGACCCTGTACCTAGGCCATAGCTGGAGTTTAGCAAACATTTGTGGACTGAGAGAAAGAGCAAATGAATAAAACGCTGCTCCCATCTTCACAGCACAGCCTTCCGCCTCCGCAACTCCACGTAACCCCACTCAACCCAGAGAAGTTGTACAGAACTGAGATTTTCAAGATGATCTGGCTCCAGGCCTCTGCTGTGCTACTCTGCAGCTGAGTGACTTTGGCAGGTCATGTCACCTCTCTAAGCAGGGTCTCCACAGCTGTTTGTCAGAGAAGGAATCTGGAAAAGGCTTCAAAAGCCACAAAGAGCTCTCATTGACATCACTGCTCTATGGATGCTTGAGGCCCAGAGAGGGACAGTCCCTCACTCAGGACCACAGAGCCAATGTGCAGTGACGCCAGACCTCCCTAGCACCGCTGAAAGCCACCAGCTGAGCTTCAGGCCCACCCAGGCTCAATGAGAGCACCATCTGCCTGCAGGCTGGGCAGGGAGGAGGAGGTAGAGAAGTGGGCTGCTGGGAGTATTCAGCCTCAGGCCCAGAGCCAGGGAGAGGTGGGCAGGGCCCCAGCAGGAGACCTGAGTAGGGCCTGGCAGCTGGGCATGGGGGAGCCAACCGGCTCAGGCTGGGTGGTGGCAGGCTTGTCCCTCATGCGCATGACAATCTATTTTTTAATCAGTACCTTCCCCATCCCCCAACTCCAAGAGTCCCCCACAAAGGGCCCTGGATCAAGAACCACATCCTGGCCAGGGTCAGGGCCACCTTGGGGATCAATGGAAGGGCCCCCTAAGTCCCATCTCTCCATGGAGCCCACAAGTATCAAGCAGCCCAGAAGGCAGGACAGGAGGCCCAGTAACGAAGGGCTCCGCCTGTCCGTGCGAATTCGGGCCATTCCCTGGGCTCTCCGGCCTCAGTTTCTCCTGTCTGCCCAATGGTGCGGGCGTGCCAGACTTCATGAGAGTGTTACAACTTGGCATCCGCTCAAGCCTCACAACAGTAACAGTGCTCACTCATCAGGCCCTGGCAGGGCCTCCCATGCCATGGTGCCCACAGGCACACTTAATCTCCCTGACCTACTCTTGGGGGAAGAGCAGAGGGAAGAAAAGATGCAAGGCTAGTTCAAACACTCAGAGCTGCGGACCCCAGACCTGGTGAAGTTCCTCCCTCTAGGACCTGAGGACAGAAATTATTAGAGTCAAAGAGGAAAGCTGTATGTTCCTGGGCAGGTGGCCTGGCCTCTCAGCCTCCAGTCCTCCACCTAAAGCAGGAGAGACCATGCCACGCAGTAGTGAGTTCAGTCTTTGAGGCCAGGCTGCCTGGGTCCGCACCTGGTCACTGACCAGCTCTGTGGCCACCGGAAGCTCATTTTTCCAACCTCTCTGTGCCTCAATTTCCCAACTACAGAATGGCAATAGCAGTAATAACAGTCCTTATCTCCTGGAGCTGTTGACATGTAAAGAACATTCGTGGCACATAGTCAGTAACAATAAACTATATTTTTTATGTAACTGTGTTTTTTTAAATCTATTAAGTGCTCTTAGTCTCTAAAATATTTTACTCGAGGGGATTAGACACAAAGGTCTCCGGTCAGACTACTGTCCTCTTCATGGACTCATCCAGCTGCCCCTTCCTTGAAATCTGACACCACAGGTCCAGTGTTTTTGGTGTCTACTGAGCTCTGTCACACCCGCGAACCCCTCAGGTCCTTACTGCTTACTTCACAGCACTCAACCGAAGCTGAGGCCCAAGGGTAGCAGGTACTCTGCCCCAGAGCAGCAGCCACTTGGCCTTTCCTGAGCACAGTCCAGGCCCTTTCCACTGCACCTGTGCTCATCCTGCTCCTCCTCCCACCACCTAAACCTGCTCCAAACAGTAATTCACACTGAGACCTGATGAGTCTGGGGCAAGACACCATCTCCTCAAGGGCAGATCAAGGGGTGGGGATACAGCTCAGTGGCATGGCGCCTGCCTGGCAAGCACAAGGTCCTGAGTTTGATTCCTGGTACCAAAAAATACAAATAAACCATGGTAATAGTATTAATAAGTAGAAGCTCATTTTTAAAGCATTTATCAACTCATTCTATTTTCACAACAATAGTACAAGGGTCCATTATCATCTCTATTTCATAGATGAGGAAGCCAAAGTCCAGAGAAGTTACATAACGTGCTTAAGCTCTCCCAGCCAGCTAGCAGGGAAGTCAGGGGTTTCACCACGCATCTGTGAATCCACCACGAGAAGTGAAGGAGCAGACTGACTTGTGCTCCACCTGCAGCACCCAGGGAGACCGGGAGGGCAGGGCAGGGCAGGGCAGGGCAGGGCACAGCAGCACACTGGCCTGCCTCACCAAGTGGAAAAGATGAAGCTAGGGTGGTGGAATTTCAGGCAGCAGCCAGTTGGTAAAGATTTCATTCCAGAGAGAGGGCTTTGTGTAAGCCTCTGGAATTACAGAGCCTGGGGGCTGTTCTCATGTTGACTCCCGCTCTGGCCACCCTTGGGGCAATTGAGTCCAGGGACAGTTCACAAAGGACTCTGTACAGACACTCGGGGCTAATTCGCAGTGCCTCCCAACAAGCAAGCCCAGCACCACCCCCAGATTGCTGGCTGAGCCCCTTGGGGTCTGCAGTTCACAGCCTGGGGAGAAGGAATAAAACTTACACCCAACATCTGCCCCCTCCAGCCCTAGGTTAGACCATTTCCCGTCCTCTAGAACACCTTCCTCCCAGCAGGTCCCTCCCATGTGTCTGGCTGCAGTTCCCCACATGGCCTCAAACAATGTCCCGACCTCGGCTCCACTGTCACTTCTGAGAGGTGCCCTCTGGAGCCACCTACCACCTCCCCGTGCTTTCCAGCTTAAAGGCAGGACTTCTCTTCAGGCTATTTTTACCTCTCTGAAATGATCTTGCTGATTTATTTACTTCCTTTTTCCTTGTCTTATTCCAATTAAAGTGCAAGTTCCTTGAAGGCAGGGACCTGTCTGTTCCGCTTACTACTGTACCCCAGTTCCTAAGCATCCATTCCACCCCACTGCTAGGCAGGGACACAGAGGTCCATACGGAGGGGAGGGATTCACTCAAGGTCACACAGCAAGCGGCAGAGGTCAGCCTGGCACTCCAGCCCAAGCACTTGGCCTGTCCTCACCTTGTCTCCCTAGACTCCAGCCCCTGCCTCCTCATTACCACGGGGCCAGAGCTGGGGTGCTTACTGACAGTGCCCCTCCACTCTGCAGGGGGCTCATGATGCCCCTATCTGGGCAGCACTGCCTGCTTCCCCTCAGTCCCTCCCTTCCTGGCATCAGCAGCTCTGATGAGCTCATGTCTGGAAGGCTGGGAGCTGCTCTGAGGAAAGGGCGCCTTCCAGGCAAGGCCCCTAGGCCTGGGGGTGTGTTCAGCCTTGGGGGAGGGCAGTCCTCAGGGGTGCTGACCCCCACCCAGCCTCCTCTGGGGCTGTGATGTGGCCTCAGGGAAACACCTGTCCACCCTGGGGATGGGGGGGTGAAGAGACGCTCCAGGGACACTCGCGCCCCTCCCACTTTCCAAGGAGTTGCTCTTTCCCAGGGAAAGGGCTCTGCAGTCTACCTGCACGGCCACCCTAGGAAAATCTCTTCCCCTCCTTGGCCTCAGTCTCCATGGCTGGAAAACTGGAGATAAAATGCTGACTGGAGAGGCCAGCCGGGACCCAGGCACCTGGATGCCACAGGTTTGGTCTTTCTTCCCCCTACCTTCGGGGCAGAGTATAGAAGGACAACAGCTGACAAGGGAGGGGATACATTAAAGGCCTTGTTTTAATCATAAAATATTGGGCCGGTGAGATAGCTCAGCAGCACAATCACCTGCCTGGCAAGTGCGAGGTCCTGAGTTCGGTTCCCGGTACCCACATTAAAAAAAAAATCATAAAATATTGACTCCAATCACAACTTAAGTGCTAGCTGAGGGTGGGGGCGGAGGGCTGGCCCATTTGCTTGAAAAGTGGGGGCTGCAAGCCAGGGCAGCACAGCAGCAAATGATACACTGGAAAAAGTTCTTTGAACATCAAATTGGAGTGATACTAGTCCATCCCGTTGTATATAGAGAGAAACTGAGGACCAGAGATAGGAAGGAACCAGCCCAAGATCTCGCATGGAGACCGAGGCAGGGGACAATTGCTTGGGGAGGGGTCTCATCCTACTGCCTGAGGCAATACAGTAAGGGGGGGCAACTCGTTCAGTTTGTGCCTGTGCCCCCAGGATGGGGGTTGGGGTTGGTGACCAAGCAGGCTGGTGCCAGCAAGGCTTCTAGTCCCTCACCTCAGTGGACAGTGTACCCTCACCCCCCTGAGTAGCATCCTATCTCGCCCTCCACTTTCCAGTGCAACTAGGTTGGGCCCTTCTGTCTGCCCCTACAGCCACCACCGTCACTGCTGTCTCCAGTGCAGTTGGCCTCCAGGGCCCACCCTGCCGACCCTCTCCCTGGGAGCCAGACAGCGAGGGTCTTACTCCAAGACCACACAGCAAGTTGGTTTATTCCAGTGCCACCTGCCACTCAGGATAGGTTGGGAGGGAGGAATGGGACATATGCTGCTTCCGCCTCAGCTCTCGTCCCTTCTAGAAATCCCAGACATGAAACAGGAGGATTCTTGTCCCCATCCAGAATATGCCCCTAACTTGGAGGAGGGGACCTCTCCCCCAGATTCCTCAAAGAGGTCCTGCCAGGGAGGGCTCTGGGTGGAACCTCCCATCCCCCATCCCAAGGCGCAGCCCCACCCTCGGCCCACCGCACCTCTAGAGCCGGGGTCCCTGAGCGAAAGGGGCAACAGTCAGGTGTCGTGAGAATTTGATGTGGAAAGCTCAGGAGTGTCCCCTCTCCACAAGGCACCTGGAACGGCCTCGATTTCCCCAGGTGGGGCTCCGCGTCCTACCCGGCCCTCACAGCCAGAGCACTCGGTGCCGAGATAGGTGGGGGTGCGGGCCCAGCTCTGGCGTCCCGCCGCCCCCACAGGCGCCCACGCGACTCCGCCCGGGCCGAGCCCCACCGCCATTCTCCCGGCTCAAGCCCCACCCCCGACTCTCCCAGGGCAGACTGGGGGTGCAGACCCAGGCTGCGGCCCCCACGAGCCTGAGGCTCCCGATCCCGATCCGCTAACGGAGAGGGACGCGAGGGCTGGAGCCCCTGCCGCCCCGGAGAGCCGCTTCCCCTGGCCAGGGCACTCGTCTGCGCCTGCACCTCCACTGTACAGGTGGGGAAACTGAGGCCCGGAGTGTAGAAGCAAGTTGGCAAGGTCACCCTGCGCGCGGGGACTGGAGCCCAGCGGTGCCGCCTCCTCCAGGCGGCGCCAGCAACCGCGCAGGTGGGGAGGGCGAGGCCAGCGCCCCTCACTCACGACTCACCTCCGGCCGCGGCGCTGTCCCCGAGCTCCCGGCGCCGCCGCCTGCACACACCTGGCGGCGTCGGTCCGCGCCCCGCCCCGCGCCCCCTCCTCGCCGCCGCCGCGGGAGCGCAGCTGGGGACCCGGAGCCGGGACCAGCGGCCGGCGCTCCTCCGCGCTCCCCGGGGCCCTAGCGCCGCCCCGCGCCCCGCCCTGCCCTGCCCTGCCCGCCCCGCCCCGGGCTGCGACTCCCCCTCCGCGGGTTCAGCCTCCCGCCTGCAGGCGGTACGCACCGCCCTCGCTATCTGCGGCCAGGTCGCTTGTCTCTCACTTTCCTCCTCATTCTCTGTGTCTGTAGGTTTGTCAGTTCGTCCCTGAATCTGTACGTTTTTTCACGGTGTGTTGCCATCTCATGTTCCCATTCTTTTTCTCCGTCCTTCCCACTGCTAACCCCTTCTGAATCTACCTGCCGGTCTATCTCCACAGGTGACACCACCTTCCACCCCAGATGCAGTACCCCGCCGGGCCCATGTGCCCCAGCCCCTCCTCCTCAGCCTCAGTGGCCCCAATCACTCTCCTCTGGTAGGGCTTAGGCACAGCGGGGCTGAGGCGGGCCACTCTCTTCCACTGGCCTGCTGCTGTCCCCCGACTTGGTCAGTGGGCAACAGCAGGTCAGGGGTGCTGTGTGGTCTCGGCGGGGCTGAGTGTGCATCGTCACCTTGAAGGGCATGCCATTGACATTGAGCTGGGAACAGCCCTGTCCTTGCCCTGTCCAGCGCAGTGGTCCCTGCACATCAGTCACATGGGGATGCTGATAAGAGCCCACATTCCCACATTCCCGAGACCCTCCCTGGGGAGGGGTCCGCGAGCTTGGAAACAAGACTGCTAACAAGTACCCTTCGCACCCCTAGCAGTGTTGAAGTAGGACCACGCTTGAGAAAGTGGTAGCCCGGTTTCCATGGAGTTTCCCTGGGTCTCTCCCGCTTCTGCCAGGGTGAGGAAACGCTCATCTGTCTTCTGCATCAAGAGCAGTGTTTAGGGTTCCACTACAGGAAGTTGGAAATGTGCTAATGTATGCCCACTCCCCACTCTGAAACATGGACCCATGGGTGTTGGGGTTAAAGACATTCCCTCTCCCCAGTGGGCGGGCCCAGAGGTGCAGGTCGGTGACAGAGGAGACAAGCCCTCTCTGGCCACTCCCATCACTTTGCCTGGGCTCCAGACAGTTCCTCTGACCCTGTGGCTGCTCCTGTCCTATTATACCAAGGTGGGGGACAGGAATGGGGTCCTGGAGATTGTCACCAGGCAGGGTGCTGCTTACACTGAGTGCATGTGCTGGGGGAGTAGCTATAGCAAAGACGGTGGGAAACCAGGAAACAAACAGTGTGGGTGAGAGGGAGAGAGAGAGGCTAGGATTACTGCTGTGGGCGGGTATGAAAGAGAAAGAGATGGGGAAAGAAAGGAGAGAAAGTGGTTTGGTCTTTACGTAGGCGTGTGACAGTGGGTGTGCAAGAACGGATATACCTGTAGGCGAGACTATGAATGCAAGAGAGCTTTCAAAGTGTAGGTGTGCAGCAAAGGGAAATGGAAAACAGAACATGCTTTTAGCCTGTACCTGCAGGAGGGGACACGAGTGCCTGTATGAGGAAGCGTGCACATGCTTACTCAGCATTTTCAGGTGGTCCTGTACCTCCGCAAGTCGGTCTGAGACACGTGTCCCCATGTGAGAGGCATGATGGGCGAGGGAGGCTTTGGGAGCATGTTCACCTATGTCCGCCCATTGCAGAGCTGTGTGAACATCTGAAGGCACTCACATGTGTGCAGACATGAATGTTCATACATGTGACAGTGTTTGCCTGAGAACAGGGTATATAGACATCCTGGGTGTACACATGTGGGGAGTGGGAAGGGCAATGGGCAGCTTCCTGCCAGCCTCCCGCTCTGCCCATCCTGTCTCCCAGGAGCCCGGGGAGCAGGCCCTGTCCTTGGCCCAGGAACCCCGTCAGCTGTCAGCCTGGGTGCATCTCCCCTGCCTCGGCAAGACGGATGTGGCCCCGGAGGGCCTTATCTGATACCTAGACCCACGCCCCCTCCGCACCCCCATCCCTGAGGCTCAGAGCAATGTCCGCTGGACTAGAAGGTCCTGCAGTCCTCTAGACACCCCCACCCCAATAACAAATGGCCATTGGCAAAGGAGAGTCTGGATCTCAGTGGGTCCCAGGTGTCCCCAGTGCACCTAAAGGGGCCGAATCTCCCACCTACTCCCAGAGCCTAAACTACCTTCTTCCACCTCCAAGTGGATGGAAGAACACAGCCTGCTGCCTCATCTCCTGGAGAGGGTGCTTAAAAGCACAGCCCCAGACCTCTCAAGGTTCAAATCCTGGCTCCCCCACCCACAGGTTGAGACTGACAATTCATTTAAGCTTCTTTTACCTTAGTTTCCTCCTCTGCAACACAGAGATAAGAAAAGTATAAATTTCACAGGGCTGTTTAGATGAGATCGTATAATCCATACAGAGCACTTAGCACACGGCCTGGCAGCTGAACTGGGACACCTGGGGTTCCAACCTTCGGTTTTGCCACCAATTTACGGTGTGACTTTGGACAAATTGCTTAGCATCTCTGAGCTTCAGAGTCTCCATGTGCCCAATAATCAGTGAGCACTGCTAGCTATGACCGACTGCGACTTCGTGAAGAGGACTGCTGTAGGTCTCTCAATGCGCTGTGGATCAGCTAGTGTTTGCCTGAGGTCTGATCATGAGCCCAGTATTACACTTTCCATCCCACAGATATTCTCCCAAGTGGCAGCCTCTGATGGCAAGAAACTTGAGCTTCAGGCTGCTGCCCACCTCAGCTCTCTGCAGCCCATCTCCTTCCAGCCTGCCCTGCTCGACTGGTACTCGAATCTTAGAGAAAAGGTTTCGGTACCCACCAATCCCAAATATGAGCCTCTGCAGCACCCAGGGCAGCAGATGCCATGGCCCGTACCTGACAGTGCACTCTGGAGAGGTGGGTGCAATTGCAGAAGGCTGGGTATAACTGTCCAGAGATTCTTCTAATCTCTGGCAGTGATGTGGGGGAAGCTTTACAAGGAAGCCATAAGCCACTAATAACCTGGCAGTGCCGTGGGCTTTTCTGTGGCTCTCCAGACAAAGGGAAGGGACTCCGGCCACACCCTTTACCCAGGGAGCGGGAAGCCCTGTGCGGCCATGGAGTTTGACTCTCTGGCAAGACCCAGCTTCCTTCCTGCCCTCATCTCTGAAAAGCCTGCCCTGTCCATGCTGTCCTCCTGAGGTTACTCCTGCCCCTTTTGTCCCTAGAATGTTTGGGCCAGAACTGGATGGCCAGCTGGGTGGCCATTAAAGAAAAAATGACTGGATTGATCAAGGCCAGAAGGACATGATCAGCTTCCACGCTGGTAGAGACTGTGTGGCCTTGGGCAAGCAGTGTACACCTCTAAGCCTCAGCTGTCTCTCCTGTGAAATGAGGAAAATAATTCCTGCCTTGAAAGGCTGTAGTAAAACAAGGAAAACGAGGGATCACCCAGTGACCTAGCTCATTGTGAGATGTGACGAGGGTGCAGTACCGGTGATCCTTGCTTCTTTCCTCTCCGTCCACGGTCTCCTACTCTGTGTGTCCACAAACAACACTTATAATTCCAGAAGAGCACAAGCCCCAAATTTAAAACGCTGAGGTCGAATCGTGGTGTAGGAGCTTGCTAGCCCCGCATCTTGGACGAGTCCCGTACAGTCCCTGAGCTTCAATATTCTCCTCTGTATAATGGAGATAATAACAGTGTGTCCCCTTGTGGAGACTGCCATGAGGTCAAGGAAATGGTACTGAAGCTCTCGGCACAATGGGCTTAGCGCATCAGGGCTCAACAAACAGCTGTTGTGTTGAGCTAATGATGATCATTTCAATCATTGCAACCTCACGGCACCTCTAGCCAGTAGATAGGGCTTATGTTTTTATTTTATTTTCCAGATGAAGAAATGGAAGCTCACCAAGGGGAAAGGACTTGCCAGGGTTTGGCCAGCAGGCTTTGGATACAGAAGCAGCATCGCTGTCTCCTGACCCCAGCTGGGGTCTGAGCAAGGGGAGGGAGCAGGTCCTAGGGGCTTTGGGTTCCAGGGGACCTGTATTTGCCTCACAATTCAGGACTGCTCTGTCTTGCTCAGGGCTCCTCCTCCCTGCCCAGAGGCATTAAGGTCCCTTCTTTCTCCCACCCAGCTCCCTGTGTGACCCAAACCTGGGCAGGAATGGTGTCCATGGGGGGTGATCAGAGCCTGGAGAGAATTATTGCAGAGAGCAGAGTGGGCGGAAAAGCTGGTGAGATGCCAGCCAGGGCATCAGCGACGCCTGCAGAGAAATGAAGTGTTCCTTCGGTTTCCTGACGCACAAGCCCTCCCAGGACTGTGTCTCCCCCACACCCTGCACCCCCAGGATCTGCTGGCAACAGCTCCTGCTGAGCGGAGCATGGCCCGGCTCACGTCCTCCCCATCTGGACCCACTTCAGCGTTTCCATGGGCCGCTGGCGGAGGTGATTCAGTGTGGGTTTCCCCACCCCGCCCTGCGCTGCAGGAAAATGATCCCCGCTCCCTCCTTCCTTCCGTACTGCACACAGAGCACTCCCTGTAGCTGTCATTGGATCCTGATGCTGCCCAGGTGACATGGCCTTGGCCTTTGTCATCTCTAACAGATGGGAAACCGAGGCCTAGGGGTGGAACGTGGGCCCCTCTCAGCCACTACTCTGCCAAGGACCTGCAGCACTCTTGCTCACTCCAGGTCTCAGTTTCTCCACAGAGATCCATATTAGCTCAGAGGCGCCCTCCCTACCTCACCAGCTCAGTGAGGGTAGTGACCACATCTGTTCTAGTTGCACCCCAGCATGCCCAAGTACGTCTAATTTTGGGTCCTGCCATATCAGCTGCTTGGGACTTTACAGTCACTTGTTACCACTAATGACCAAAGGGCAGGCGAGAGTGAGAAATGGACTTTTTTTCAAGCATGCATGATAACATGGCTTTCTCTCTCTCTGCCTTCTCACCTGCCCTCTTCAGCAGACGCAGAAGTGGGGTTAGATGTGGTACAGCATCTAGACTGCACGCAACTTCCTATCTCTCCACAGCTGTTAACCTGCGCTCGCTGTTAACCTGGGCTCACTTGCAAGACGAGATGGATTATTATCCATCACTGAAACATATGCCCAAGGCAAATGTTAAGGGCCTCTGGGGTTTCCTGTCATTCTGGAGAGAAGGATGTGCGCTTACCTGGCTTCTGGCCCATGCTGAGCTCCGGGCCAGGGCTGGGGCTGGATATCATCACCCGCCGGGCTGTCACCACGTCCCAGTCCTGGCCGGCCCTGTCATCATGCTGGGTCCCCCCTCGAGCTTCTCTGGAGCAGCTGCATGGCTGAGTGCCCAGGACTCTGGGCAGCTGTGGCACCCCTTGTGTGGCTCTGCAGGCCATCTCGTCCTCTTCCAGGTCCATGAGCCCCACCTCTTGCAGGCCCTCCTCACTGCTGCTCTCCTCCGCCTCCAGGGCCAGACACCTGTAGCTCCCATCTGGGATCTGGAGGCTGCAGGGGGAAGATGTCCCTTCTCTGGGCCCAAGGGTTGAGGGCGGGAAGTGAGGGCCCAGCATGATGCTCCTCTCCTTGGTGATGCAGAGAAGCCAGCAAGGCCTGGGCTGGAGCCACCTGCTCTCTGCTCCCCTTGGCGGCTTCCTCTGGCTCTCTGTAGATCTGTCTTCCTTTGCTGACTGATCCACAGAGCAGAGGCAAGGTCCAGCTGAGAAGTAAAATAAGTCCTTCCTGGCCAGCTGGGCTGGGTAAAGTGGTGGTCCCAATGCCTCCTTAACACTTCTTGACCTCTGGCATGTGAAGCCCCTTCAGGGCAGGCTATCTGTACGGGCAGAAAAGAAATGAACGTGAGACAGCTCACTGGGTGTCCTGGGCTGAATTTCTGAGACCTGTCCATCTTTGGGTGACCCTGAGAACTGGCTGGGGCTTGGGGTTCAGGACCTATACTTCCATAGGGAAGTGTCTCCTCAGTCACAAAACACCTTAGAATTGTACCATATTCTTCTGCTACCTGACACTATTGACTTATTATTTTCCCTTCAACTTTAAATAATGTGCTTCTATTACTTTAGACTTATCTTAAGCAATAATTACAGGAAAACCACAAGTATATTGTGCTAAGTCATTTTTTCTTGCACATTAACTAAATATCTGGTTATTTAAAAATACTTATCTGGGCACCACCTAGAAAAAATTCTCTCACATTCCGTATGCCACAGGAATCACAGGAATTGTGGGGTGGAGGATAAAAGACTGGGGACAGGCACCCCCTGAGGAGGTTGTGAGAGGCATTATGAGGGGGTGCTTGCATGCTCCGGCTCTGAGTTAGAATCCAAACTCTGCCACTTGTGTAGCTCTCTCAACCTCCACTTCCTCAACTGTACAGTGGGTACTGTAATTATAAAGGTTGAGCATCGCTAATTCGAAAACCCAAAATTCTCTCAAAACCAAAACTATTTGGGCACCAACGTAATGTCACAGGTTCACACTCTACTCCTGACCTCATGCGGTGGGTCGCAGTCAAAACACGGGCACAGTAAAAATATTGTGTAAAATTACGTTCAGGCTACATACAACAAGCCTCTGTTCACGAACGCTTCTGTTTGCAAACGATTCAGTTTGCAAACAAAGGCGTTGGGCAAAATTTACATTCTCTTCACAAACTCTGCATTGGGTGACACACACGACCATGGCTATCTTCCCCACTCAAACGCAGACGTAGCCATCTTCCCCAAAATCGTAAAACAAAGTAAGTTTGTAAACCGAGGTACCATTGTATACAAGGTGCATGTGAAACATAACCCAATTTCAGGTTTAGACTTGGGCCCCACCCCTAAGATTTCGCTTTACATATATACATATATTCCAAAATATGACCAGCTCTGAAATCTGGAGCATTTTCAGATAGGAGATACAGAACACGCTCAGCTTCGTGGTGCTTGGAGGCGGAAATGAGAAAATGCGTGCGGAGGACTCGGCGCGGTTTCTAAGGCATGATTTAACGTGCGTTGGCTATTCTCTCATTCCACAGAAACTTCTTATGTTCCTATTCTATTTTGGATACCATAAAAACTGCTGTGGCAATGGGAAGGATAAAGAAGATATGGGAATCTGGCTCATGAAGACTTAAAATCTGGTGGGGAGAGCTGTGAACGATAAAAACAACAATAATTATATGACTACGTATGAATGTTAGGATGATGATAATCAGGAAAGGGGATGCAGGCTCCCTCTAGGGGGCTGGGAGGAGGGGATGGATGGGAGAGATGGAGGGAAGGACTGGCCCCTCTTCGAGGCAGATGGAGAGTGGGCGGGAGGAGGGGGCGGAGTCTATGAGACAGCTCAGGTTCCCAGCTCTGGCAGCAGAGTGCCGCTGTTAACAGAGATTAGGGATACTTGGGGAGGTACAAGTGTTCATGAGCAGGAAGATGAGTTTGATGTTTTGGGTTTCCAGGGAAGATGAGCAGGGGCCAGTTTTACTTGGGGGTCTGGAGAGCAGAAGAGGGTTCCAGGCTGAGGACAAAGGCTTGGAACTCATTTGTGGAGGTGGTGAGAGTCCCCAGGCTGGGCAGATAGCACTTAAGTCAGGGTTCATGGCGATTACACTTGGGAGGAAACCTTGGAATGAGCAGGCCTTGTTTCAAGACTTGACTCTACCCCTACTTAGCTGTGTGAACTCTGAATCTCACACATCCTGTTGCAAAATGGAGGAGAAGCACGCATGCCCACTGGCAGCCCTGAGCCTAGTAAGAATCCTGAGCCCTGAGAACATCTGTGGACATGAGTAACCTCAGGGCCTGGGCTGGCTTCAGCGACAGTGCCCACACCTCTGCCCCAGCAGGGTCAGGCCCCCCACTGCAGCACTGTGGGTCAAGGCCCTGGCCCCCTGGCTGGGGCTCTGCGGGGAGTCTGGTAGGCAGGCGGAGAGATAAGAGCAAATCAGAGCCAACCAGGGGAAAGGCAAACACACGTCAGGATTAGAAAGATAACCAGGCACCTGTTATAGCAGTCTCCATGACAGGGAAATCGGGAGAAAGAAGCCAGCCTTGACCCAAGGGAAGGATGTTAGTTAGCTCAGGACACTAAGCACCTACTCCATCCTGGGATATTCGCTTAGGTTATCACCGTAAATTGTCACAACCACAGCATGAGACAGATACTTTATTATTATCCCATCTCAGAGTTTAGGAAATTGAGGCTCAGATAGGCGCAGCTAGAAAGTGACAGGTCTGGGACCCAAACTTAGCTCTGTCTCCTTGACCATAAAGCTGGACCCAGGGATGCAGAAGAGATGGCTTCAGGCCCTCGTTCCTCTCCAGCTAGTGTCACTCACTAACTGCTGCCAGGCTGACACTGTTTGGGTTTTAGAGAATCTCACAAAGGGCCAGTAGAAGTCTGGACACCTCATTGGCTGTGTGAGTCGGGCAGGTGCCCTTGGCACTCAAGTCAGTTACCCCAAGGGCACAATGCAGACTGAGGCAGACGGTGCTAGAGGGGCCACGGGACTCTGGTGTGGCAGGATCTCGTGACGCTAAGCACTCGCAGCCCCCAACATACCCCCACCACAGAGCCAGATGGCAGAGGCAGCAGGAGTGGGTGTGGGGTGGGGGCGGGGCTCTCTGACTCCCCATGGGGGCCTGGCCTCACTCTATCCCTGCTTCTGTTTTGCTGTATTTGATGGTGGCCACGGTTTCCAGGAAAGAAAAGAGAGGCGGAAAAGTTAACTTTCCGCCACCCACACAAATATTTTTGGCCGGCGTTGTCTTCAGGCTGCCAAGCCAGGAGGGAGGGGTTGGCAGGAGCACTCCAATTCAACTCTCTCCCAAGAAGGGAGGACTTCCAACCCAGGGGGTGGAGGGAGCAGGCCCTGCCCAAGCCTGAGCCCTGGAGCAGCTGCCCCTGCCCAGCAGGGGGGCTCAGCACCCACAGCAGTAGTGGTAGCTGCCACTTTCTGAGCTGCTGCTGCTGCTGGACTAAGCCCTTTACCTAACACTCCTGCAAGGAAACTGAGGCACAGAAAGGAAAACACAGTATCCGGAGCTTGCGAGTTGTGAGAGGCAAAGCAGAGTGTGAATCAAGGCTGCTGGGGTCTGTGCTTTCCTGTGCTTCCCTCAGGGGCCCAAGACTCTGACTCCAGGGACCCCCAGTCCCTGAGGCTGCTGAGCAGAGATGGTAGGCCTATGGGGGGGGGGGTCTCTGCAGGCAGGAGGGGCCCACCCCAGCTCAGCAGAGATGGGAGATGGTCCTCCGAAGCTCTAATTCCATGCCCACCCTCATCCGTACCCCTCATCTGGCCACAGGCTCTGAACTCCTGAGCCTGGGCAGGCAGGGCTGATGGAGGCACTGAGAGCTGTGTTCTCACCTCCAGGGGCAGTTCTGAGGCCAGGTTAGCCCACAAGGAACAGCACTGGAATCCAGGGGCCCCAAGTTTCAGACGCCCTGGGCACCTCTGGGGCCCTGCTGTTGGCTTCAGACTCGGGCAGACCTGGGGATTGTGGCCTTGGGCCCTTCATGTCCTTTCTGCTGCTCTCTGTGTGGTGGAGAATGGCCCAGGCTTAGAGTCAGAGCCAGGTTCAAATTCTGAGTCCACCTCCCAGTGAATGCCTGGCTAAGTCTGTTATTTTTCTGAGCTTCAGTTTCACTGCAAAATGGGCCTTGAAACAGGACTTGCTTCCCAGGGCTGCTGTAGAGATTAATGGGCAGAACAGGCTCATGGCTTCACCCAGCAGAATAGAAGGCATTTCTGTGCGCTGCTCACCTGCCAGGCGTTTGGATGCTTGGTGAGCCCAGCATTTGGGCCAAGTACTTGGCTCACACAGGCTGCAGTTAGTGGAAAGCCTCCCTTGGGTTCCCCACAGGCCAAGAGAGCAAGCGGTGTGGCCACAGGAAAAGGAAAGGAGGTAAGGGGTGCTGAGCACAAGGGCCCATGACGGGGGCCAGAGCACGGGGTCCTTGTTTTAACTCTCCCATTGACTCACAGTCATGCTAGGAAAATCCCAGGATCTGATTCTATTCTACGGGTGCCAGACAAAAGCAGGCTGAGCGGGGAGACCTAACCGAGGATGACTAGACCCCATTCCTCCAAAGGCTCTTCTGCCAGAAGTCTTTCTACCTGACCTCCTTCCACCTGCAGTCTCTTCCTGTCTCTGCACTGTATAGGATCTTGATCCATTTTCCTAAAGTACTATTTGAATGTGTTGCTTACCTGATTAAGAGCAGTCCTAGCTCACCATTGCTCACAGAATAAAGCAAAGTTACAAACAGAAGGAAAAGCAAGTTCAAAGGAAGATTTCATGATTCTTGGCCGAGGGAATGAAGGAAGGCTTCCCAGGGGAGACGATCCCTAAGGCCGATGGAAAGCAAGAAGATGGGGCCACTGGGGCTTGCATAGGTTGAGGTTGGGGTATGCAAGGTGGAAGTGGGTAAGACTGGGAAACAGGGGAACACACTGTGATAGACTCCATGTTATGGCTTGTATCTAGATGTCCCCCCAAAGCTTCACGTAGTCATAGGTGAGGCTTTTCAGAGGTGGCTGGATCTAGGGTGTGTGCTGCTGGGATCAGGGATTGATTCATGGTTCACTGCTAGAATTAAGGCTGCCCCACCCTGGGTGTGAGAGCTACTCGCCCTAAGGGTGGGTAGCCTGTATAAAATATAAGGGACAGAAAGAGGGGTGTTGCTTGTCACTTGTCACTTGCTGCTTGTTGCTTGCTGCACACTGCTTGTTGCCTTGCTGCTTTCTGTCTGCCATAGACTATTTCTCCTCTGCGATGCCCCTCTGCCATGCCACCCTGCCTTGGAGCCAGCCAGCTATGAACTGAGACCTCTACAAAATGTGAGCTAAATAAACCTTTCCTCCTTTAACTTTGGGTGTTGGGTATTTTGTCTCAGCAATGAGAAAAAAGTAACTTAGACAATCCAGTTGCCTGGATTTTCCTGCTGGCTGAGGAGACAATGTAGCTTTCAAGGTCAGTTCTGTGGGTTGGGGCCAAAGACAGTAAGGACTGAGCAGAAGGTAGGAGGCCAAAACAAGGACTAACAAGCAGAGATTCCAGGGACAGGAGCACTCTGGAGCAATTTCCTGAGCACCTGGCACAGTGCCAGGCACATAAGACAATAACGATGCTAATAGCTGGTGGTCACGAGGTGTTTATTATGTCAGGTGCTATTCCAGATACTCAGTGTACCTTGACTCATCTGATCCTCACCACCAGCCTGGAAGGAAGGTGCTATTATTATCCCCATTGTACAGATAAGGAGGTTGAACTATGTGGCCTGCCAAGCTCACACAGCTAAGCAAGTGGCTGAGTTAGGACTCGTATCCTGATAATCTAGCTCCAAATAGCACTCCTGTCCCCAGGGCTGTCCTATCTCAGAAGTGGAAGTAGTTACTGAATGAATGAGTGAATGGATGGATGGATGAATGAATGAGATGGTGAGAAGATGGAAGGATGGAAGGGAGGGAGGCAGGATTCCTTCCAATGCCCGGTACATTGCCTGGCACCATGTAGCCACTCGGTACATATTTATACGTGAAATGTGAAGATGACCAGCAGATTAACTATACATGTAGCCTACAGTGCAATGGGGTACTCAGAACAGGCTCAGATGGCTAGGGTGAACGTGCCCACCCCACTCCTGTCTGCCAGCACCCTTGGCATCAGGGTGGGCTGAGGGGTAGCAGCTAGACTGTCTAGAGCTGAGTTCGCCCTGCCTCTAGGACGCGAGCTTGATCCATCCTCTAGAATCTGAGCTGAGAATGTGTTCCCTTTAGTGTTTCTCTCCTGGGAACCAAGGCAGAGGCTTTCTTCCTCATGGCTCAAGGGGGAAATCCCAACTCTTCCAAATCCCAGACTGCAGAGCAGGCCGGAACACCGCATCTGCCAATACCTGCTATGGTTCTTGGGATAATCACCTCCCTTCACTGGGCCTCAGTTTCCTCAGCTGAAAAAAGGCCTGGGGTACGTATGTTTGGTAGAAGAGTAGTAGCCAAGGTAGATACTGCCCAACCCCTCCCTGCACTTGCCCTGTCCCGGTGTCTTGCCAGTTGGGTGGTCTCGCGGGCCGTGCATGTCAGCTGGGTCTCGGTTCAGCCTCGCAATAGCTGGGACTTCGGATGAATTACATCATCTCGTTGCATTTCAGGTGCCCGCTTGGCAAAGGGGAATTCAGTCATTCATTTCTTCATTCGCTCCCTCAGCGCGCATTCCCTGAACGCCCGCTATGTGCCATCACTATTTTAAGCGCTGGCAGTACACAGTGAACAAAAGAGAAAGAAACTCTGCCCACGTGAAGCTCTTGTTAGTTGGGGTGGACAGATAATAAATAAATAAGAAAGCATATCAGATGGTGCTAACTGGGTGGAAAAAAAAGCAGGAAAGAGGGCCAGGGAGAGCTGTGAGGCATTATAACAGAGGAAGCTGAAAGAAACCTTGATAGATGCTACTCTGTGCTTTGTGTGGCGTATGCATTTCAAGTTCATTATTACGTTAAACTTTCATATACAAGAATAAAAAACAAAATCAACATTAGGTGGCAAACTCAGAAATATAAGCCTTATAAATTCTTGGGAGATGTGTATCTTATGCTAATATTTTGATTAATTGTTCACCATTTTAGAACTTTCTTATTCCTCTATGAATATCACTACTCTCCAGAACAGAGTACTTTTTGTAACCTGTATATGATTTTACCTATTAGCATCAATTTTTTTTTTTTTTTTTTTTGCACAGGGAATCAAACTCAGGACCTTGCACTTGCCAGGCAGGCGCTGGTGCCACTGAGCTATCTCACTGGCCCAGCATTATTTCTTTGAAAACATTCTATTTCCAAGTTCATTAAATTGGTAGGGTATCTTCTCCCTGTAAAATGCATGTTATACAATGAGTTTGAGAATAATAATGATAACAATAATATCATAAAATTGTTGAGTAATAAGGTGACCTGTGCAAACACTCCATAAGATGCAGCTATTGTCATTACAATTACTATTTTTGTGAAGGAATGACTGAGGACATAACAAGAGCTACCGCTTATCGAACATTTACTGTGTGCTGGTCACTGTACTGTGTCCATTAGGATCTTGTTTATTCCTCACAGTGACATCACAATGCTAGCACCTGCTACTAACAGATGAGGGGGTGTGGCTCCATGAGGACGAGTCTCTGCCCACAGTCCCAGGGCAGGGAAATCACCAAGCTACAATACAACAGGTGCCTGAGACCTGGGGTGGTCCCCAAGAGTTCTCCAAGGGTCTAGAGAGAAGTCCTTTCTCACAGCACAAAGGACCCTTCATTCTGCTCTGGCTTTGCCACATCCCCTGTGACCTTGGCCTCATCTCTCCATCCCTCAGCCTCAGTGACCCCCACTGCACAATCACAGGGCCTGCATCTCAGAGCCCCCTTCCAGCTCTGAATTGCCTGTGATCTCCGGGGGACTCAAGCATGTTCCAAATGGACTCACTGAATGCAGCCTGCTAGCAAAATCAGCTAAATCCCCTGCACGTCACATCTATTTCTGCCCTGCTGGGTTTATAAATACATGGGCCAGGGAACCAGCTCTGGCAGAACTGGAGAGATTGAAGTCATGGCTATAAATACAAGACTTGCCTGGCTGGGGTCGGGTGGGGATGTGGCAGGTCCAGTTCTGGCCTGGAAAACCACACCCGGGGGTCCTACACACAGTCTGGTCTCCTCTGGGACACATGAGGAAATGGAAGTCCAGATGGGGAGGCATTTGCCAAGGCCATTAGGTCAGTGAGCAGCAGGTGCCGGCCTACAGCAAGAGGCCTACCATCCCCCTGCCCCAAGGGCTCAAACGAGAGTAGCCTAGTTTGAACAAGAGCATGACAGTGTGGTTTAAACTCATAAAAGAAACATATGCTGATGACACACTGTATTTCATCTGTTGCATATAGTGGAGTGTATATATTTCATTAGATAAAAGGTTCTGGGACTAAAGATTCAGAAAAATCCTAACCCTCTTTCCCTGCCACCCAGTAGGACCCTCTGTTCACCATGCAGAATGGTCAGCCACAGGCGGAAGCTGGCCATACCAACTCCACAGCCAAACGTACACATTTATTCCCACTCTGACCCAGGATGTCAGTTAATAGCTCAAACTGCTTGGTGGAAGCAGTTAGACCATGGAAATGGGCAGATTTCTGTCTCCCCCTAGAGAGCCAGTTGTTAAGCATTTATCAGCACAAAGCTGGGAGAAGCATGGCCAGCAAAGCCATACACCACGGTGCGTCCTGGCTGGCTGACCCAGGCCATCTCCTTCATCTCAGTGAGCCTTCACCTTCTCACTGGAGTGGAGACCCTGCCACACCTGCAGCACAGCTGCTGGGGGGGCTGCCCAAGCGCGTGCTCCAGAGGGGAGCTCACAGTTCCCAAACTTGTACCCACATTAGATTCACCCAAGGATTTAGCGCATGTTCCAGAAGCCATGGCCCCCTTCAGATGACATAAATCACAACCTCTGGGGGGAAGATGTGGGCATCAGCATCTTTTAATGAGTCCCAGTGATTGCTATGAACAGAACGGGGTGGGAACTCCCAGCTCTTGGCAGGCATTCATTAGCTGTCACAGAGCCATAGAGGGAAGAGGACCGTGCAGACTCCTTATCCCCATCTGCTTATTAATTCATGGGTTTTCATGAAAATATTTGTATTAAGAATGGTGGGTGATGGCCGGTGAGATGGCTCAGCGGCATAAGCACCTGCCTGGCAAGCACGAGGTCCTGAGTTCGACTCCCAGAACCCACATAAAGGAAGAAAAGGGCTGGTGATATCGCTCTGTGGCACAAGTGCCTGCTGGCAAGCGCGAGGTCCTGAGTTCGACTCCCAGTACCCACATAAAAAAAAAAAAAAAGAATGGTGGGTGAGCTGGACTGTGGTGGGCAAGCCTATAATCCCAGTTACTCAGGAGGCTGAGGCAGGAGGATTGAAAGTTTGAGCCCAGCCTGGGTAACTTAGACCCTATCTCAGATTTAAAAATGAAAAGGGCTGGGAGTGTAGCTCAGTGGTAGAGCACTTGCCTAGCATGTGTGATGCCCTAGGATCAATCACCAAAAAAAAAGGGTGATGAATTTTGTTAGTTGTTCCTGTTTAAAGGCCTAGGCAGCTGGAAGCATGCAGAAGCCTGGGAAGAAGAGGCCTTTGACCCCTCCTTTGCGGGTGTGGGCCTGGCTGCCCACATATTGGGAACGGAGGGGCCACAAGCCTACAGACCCCCCGAGGCTGGGCTTGCTTGGCGTGCTACAGGGAGATGTAGTCTCTGCTGGGCCTCCCTGCCCTCCCAGAGAGTCAAGCTGACTCTTTGGACCCACAGGGCAAAGGTTCTCAGAGCTGGCTCAGCCTGGGAGGCGTCAAGCTCCTGGCTGGGAGAATTAAGGATAGTGACATCGGGTTTATGCCATGGGCTTGGAAGCTCAACTCGGCTTCTCCCTGGACCAACAGCTCGTGATAAGATAACGGTCTTAGTAGGAGACACTGGCTTCTTCCTGTGTACTAGGATAGTCCAGAATAAGCACCTTGAAAGGGAGTGCAGGATAGGACAGTGCTGTCACTAGCCACATGTGCTGCTGAGCCCTTGAAACGTGGCCAGGCAGAATTGAGACATCCTGTAAATAAAGAGTACACACCATATTCCTGAGACTAGGCACCAAAAAAAGAAAGTAAAATACCTCATGGATAATTTTTCAAACATTTATTACATGTTAAAATGATACCACTTGGTTTTTAAATAAATGCATTATTTTAAAACTGATTTTGCTGATTTCATTTTTCCATCTGTTTCTTTTTACCTTTTTAGTGTGGCTGCTAGGAAATTTAAAGTACCTATGTCCTCACATTACATTTCCAAGGACAGCACTAGCACAGTGGTCAAGAGGGGATGCTTTCGAATGCCACGCCCCTGGGCTTCGAATCTAATCTGCATTCTGCCACTTACCAGCTGAGGGACTTCGGGCAAGTTACATAACCCCCATTCTTCAGTTTCCCCATCTGCAAAGCCAGAATAATAAGGGTACATGCTTCTCGTGGCTGTGGTGCAGGCTTAACACCCCTGGCACAGAGAAGACATTCAGAAAAGATCAACTATCCCAAGATCTTTTGGGCTAAGTGATTTTCTTAACTTATTACATGCCTCAATAGGTACTGAGCTCCCCATCACTGATGGGGAACAAGAAGATAATGGTAAACTCCTCAACAGGCTTCTCTCAAGGGAGCCCAAATATGGCGTGGATGTGAGGGAGGCATTGGATGACATGGTCTTTGAAGATGGCACTGAGTGACCACTCTAGGTAATGCTGGCATCTATCCCTGGCTGGGCGTCCCCCACAAATCCTCCTCTACCCTCCATGCAGTCTCCTCCCTTCCCCAGCTTCCATGGAGTCCAACTGAATGTGATGAACACTTAAGTGCCTTTGAGCCGGAGTTCTGCAGGACTTTGTGGGGAGGACAGAGGGAAGCCAGAGGTGGCTCCTGCCTTGAATGAATCTAGTGGGGACAGTATGGCATAAGGCAGGGGCTGGAGTATCTGTACTACAAGATGACAGGTGACAAGGGTGGAGGGGGGCTCCTTAACTTCTTAGCCTCAATTTGCTGCTTTGTAAAATAGGGCCAAGGAGTGTACCCCCCCAGACAATGTGTGGGGATGAAAAGAGGTGGTGGAGGAGAAGCACTTGACCCTGCCCAGCACAGGGATAGGCTGAGGAAGGGCTGGTCACTATTCCAGTTCCTCATGGCTGGCAGTTTGCCTCACCATTCATTCATTCATTCATTCAGCAAGGAAATTTAGAACACATACTGGGACTGCTGTGGTAGATGGGAGTCCCGTGGGGACAAAGGACTTTCTCTGAGGCTTGGGCATATGGGCAGGAGGGCAGGGTGAGGCAAACAAGCTAGCAGATGAATATGTCAGGCAATTTCAGAAAATGACAAGGGCTCTGAAGGTGACAGGGCAGGAGGAGACTATTACTCCCTCCTCTAATATGGCAGTCGCTGTGTCCTTAGGCCAGCTCGAATGCCTGACATCTAGTAGGTCCTCAGTAAGTGCACAGGACCAGATCGTGAACAAGAAACCCTGCAGTGTATGGAAAAGAGCAGGCTGATTCTCCTTGGAAGCCCCTTGCAGGGGGAGTCAGATGTCCAGTGTCCATTAACGTATCAGGCCGGTGAGGATGAGAACCCAAGGCTGCAGCCTGGATTCAGGCAGGAATTATGATCTGCCACCCTCTGGGTGCCCACCAGCTTTAAGCAAGCCTTCCTCACTTGGCTCAGTTTACTATACCTCTCCATAAGTGAAGGGGTTGGATAAGGGGCTCACCAAGGGCTCCCCCAAACTCTGGCAAGCCAGTGGATCTCCCTGAGACACTGTGCTCTGGTCCTGGCGGGGGAGGAGTGGGGTGCAGCGGGGAAAAGGCTGTGCAGAACGCAGAGACTAGAGCTGGCAGAATGTGTCCGGGTCTCCCCCAGGGACTGTCATCTTCAACACCAAGCACGGGAAAAGCGAGGAGTCGCTGACCCCCCCGCACCCAAGTGTCAGGACTGGAAGGGAAGTGAAGCTCCTGCCTGATTCTGCATCCCTTCGCCCGGGCACCCAAGCTTATGTGTGTGGCACCTGGGACTCACTTTCTTTTTTTTTTTTGGTACTGGCAATCGAATTCATGACCTCAAGCTTGCCAGGCGGGTGCTGTGCTGCTGAGCTGTATCACCAGCCCGGGACTCACTTTCTTCAGAGGCTTTAGAATCTTTCTTCTAGGGAGATGAAATTTCCCTCTTGAGAGTTCCTCCCACCACCGCCACTGCCTCACCCCCTCCTCGGAGGATACACACAACAAGCTGTCCCTCTTTTCTATCCCCTCCTTTCAACTTAACCTCAGGACCTTCGCCAATTCTGTACCAGAATGGACTTCAGGCCCATTCCCACACTTGCTCCCAGCCCACTCTGTCAGTTTCTCAGAAGTAAACTGAACACAACTTTCCGGGAAAATCAGACCTAGACAGCACGGAAAGACCATCACCTCCCTCATTTGGGGGCCTTCTACATTTATTAATGCAGCCTAACATTGGATTTGTTTTGGTTTGCTTGTTTTTCTTTCAACAGCTACATCCCCACTGAATTTGATTATGCTCATGGTCCAAAGACCTCACTGTGCAAGTGCCAGTTTTATGCCACATCTCCCGCGTTCTGTACCTATGCATTTCAGCATTTTGAGCTCAATGGAGGACCTGATAAATATTTTAGTTAGTTTGGCCCCCTGCTGGCAAGGACTCTCAGTAATGGGAGAAGCCAAGAGTCAAACCTATCAAAAGAAGAAAATGACCTCCTCCCCCGCCACACACGCAGGCCGGAATAAAAAAAGAGAAATTCAGTATGTTTTGTCAACAGCTGCCCAAATCTATTATTAAGGCAGCTCAGGACCCTGTTGTTGAGGCAGGGCTGCCTGCGGGAGAAGCTGGGATGGGAAAGGTGGAGCATAGAGGTACGGTCTCGGGGGTTGGAGGCAGGTGGAAGAAAGGAGGCTACGGAAGACACTGAAGGAAGAGGCCGGAGGTGCGAGCCTCGCTGTGCAGATCTGATGGTCTGGCCTCCCCTACGCCTGGCCTCCACTCAGCACACAGTCCTGCTCCCTCCATTCGGTGACCACGGGCAGGTCGCCCCCCAGCCCCTTCCTGGGCTTGGGAAAGAGAAACTCCTGTTGCTTCTCAGATCCTGGCCACAGTGAGGGTGAGAGCTGACCCTGCTCCTGTCCCAGAGCAGGAGCCTTGTGCCTAAGGCTGTGCACTCTGGTGGCCAGCTTTGGAGTAGCCGCTAAACAAACTGTGTGACCTTGGGCAAGTGACTTTCCCTCTCTGAGCCTCAGTTTCTCCATCTGCAAGTGGGGACTGATCACAGTGCCCACCTCACAGCTGCTGTGAGGTTGAGTTAGAATTCAGGAGCTGAGAACCCAGCCCGGGGAGTGAGAGGAGCTCCATGCAGGCTCGGTGTTTTACTCTCGCAGGGAGGAGCTGGGCCCAGGTGCGGCAGAAGCTCGCTGGAAGGAGCCACACAATGCCCCCGCCCACATCTGCCCTCCCACTTGCAGCCGCCCTGCCAAGTGTGTGTGCATGTGCGTGTGTGTGTGCATGTGTGTATGTGTGTGTGTGTGGCTATCTGCATATGGGTCTATATGCGTATGTGTGCACTGTGCGTGTGTACCTGCTTGTGCATCTGTATGTGTGTATCTATATGTGCATCTGTGTGTGCCTATGTGTATGTATACACCCTGTCTCTAGCATCTGTGTGCATCTCCATGTGTGTCTGTGTGTATGCACATCTGCAGTGTCTGCGTGTGTAGCTGCATAACTGTGATTCTCTGTGACTACGCGACTGTGCATATCTGTGCTGCATGTGTACCTGGATATGAATGTGTCTGTGCGTACATCTTCATGAGTTGTTGTGTATCAGTGTATACATGTGTATTGGTGTATGTTTGTGTGTCTGTGTGTCTGGATGTAGCTGTTTGCGTCTTTGTGGGTCTGTGTGTGTTTGTGTGTCGGAGTGTGTGTCTGTGTATCTCCATGTGACATGTGTGTCTGTGTGGGGCACATGCATGTGTACAAGTGCACGTGGTGGGGTGTGGCATCTGTCCGCAGAGCTTGGAAGGTTCTCTGCCAGACTGAGCAACCCATGAGCTTGGGGCTGCAGCCCTTTCCCCAGCTGCATTCTTCCTCTCCTTTCAGGTGCTTTTAACCCATTCCTGCTCCTGGCAGAACCAGGGTCCCCTCCTCCTCTCCCTGGAAGGCTTCCTGCCTTCCCAAGACTTACAATCTTCCCCTCTGCCGCTCCAGTCCCTACTCACATGGGCTCCGCAGTGAGGGAGGCCTCTCCGAGCATCAGTTTCCTGAGTTTCCTGTTTCTCTTCATATCCTTCAGCTATGGAACCTTCCCACTATTCCTGCTGTCATCATGGGGAGCACTGTTGTGACCCCCGCCACCCCAGGACACCCACAGCAGAAGTTTCTGAGAGGGACTGTGGAGTGTTTGTGACGAGACTAGAGCCCAGCGCAGGGGGGAGCCCCACCAGGCCTCCCAGAGCCTCTGCCCACTGACTTTACCACTTACAATGGCTGTAGCCCCAAAGGGGGACTACAGGGACTCTTGGAGGGGATCGATGTGAGGGGCCAAGGCCTCCAGGGTCCCCATTCATTTAGCAAGATACTGACCACTTAGTGTGTGCCAGGAGCTTAGGGTGGCTCCCTCGGTCTCCACAGCCCCCCTGTGAGGTAGGTCCCATTCCTGCCTTAGTCGTTCAGAAGAGAAAGCAGAGACTCAGGGGAGTTCAGCAACCTGCTTGAGGTCACAGAGCCAGTGAGGGCAGGGCAGGGCCTGGAAAAGACTTGGTGGCCTTCCCTCATCACAGGGCACAGCACCTAGTGTCCTGATGACACCCTGTCCTTCAGTCAGCGGAGTTGTTGGTGGGCCTGGTACCTCTGTGCATTCCTCACCTTGAGAGTCTTCACGACGACCCATGTTCTAGATCAGGCAAGTAAAGCTCTGAGACAGGCAGAGACCCGGCCAGCCCCGCGGACGCTGCGCGAGCAGAGCACAGGTTTGCCCGGCTCCGTTCTGCTTGGATTATTCTCTCAGCCCACAGCAAACCTCAGCTTTCCCTTGCCTGAAGTTGAAGCTGTCACCAGCGATGTGGGTGTGACTCTACAGGTAAACTTCCTTGTCGCCATTTCCACACTGCCTCTACCAAACCCAGGAGAAAGAAACCGGTGAAATCTCAGGAGGGGCCTCAGACACTTACTCTGCACTGCTGCCTCCCCGGGGGGGGGGGAGTTCGAATGCATCCCCACCCGAAGGTGCTGTCCACATCTCTGAGCCAAAATTCGGAGAACTGGACCTCACTTGTGGGGTGGGGTAAGCTAGTTGGGACCTGAATCCTCTGCCTCCGTCTGAACCCCATTACGAGCCCACCAAGGTGGACTTACCTAAGCCAACTGTGGTAAAATGAAGCGTTTCATTTTCTAGGAGACATTTTCTTAGGACGGGAGCTGCTCTTCCAGCTGAGCAGGGCCTCTTCCCACTGCCCAGCCAGGCAGAGTTCTGTGACAGCTCCCAAGCGGCAGCTCAGGGCCATGAAGCAGAGCTCCGATTGTCCTTGGCCTTGGGTGTAGCTGGTAGAGGTTCGGCAGGACTCACAAGGCCACCGAGGGCTGGCTGGATGTGTTACGCTCTGCAGGCAGAGACTGTGCCCCTGACCCTGGCCAGCTGCTTCCTCAGGCTCTAAAAGAGCTGGCTGGGGCCCTACAGGAACCCAGGCTTCGGAGTATGGGTGACCACATGTGGGCCTTCTCAGCTTCAGGCAGCCCAACCCCAAAACTTACAGGGTTCTTCCACCTGCAAAGGTGTTACTCAAGAGGAACAAAGAATCCCTAGAAGCAGGATGTTTCTCTATCCTAGGGCAGAGCTAGAGAACCGTTTCAGCCTCATCAAAGACAATGACTCCTGAGGTCAGAGGAGAGAAAGGCCAGAGAGGGTTAGGAGCTTGCCTAGGGTCACACAGCATGATAGTGGAAAGGTTTGGATAAACCCAGCTCTGGGCTCCTTACTGTGCACCCGCTGCCTCCCCAAGGGGTAGGGGTATGAATTCATCCCCACCCAAAGATGCTGTCCACATCTTTTGAGCCAAAATCTGGTACCCTCTGTCCATTTTAGCCAAGAAAAAAACAGCCCCTGAAGTTGTATTTCCTGTAACAGAGCAGAGCAGGGCTCCCCTAAAAGCTGGTGATGAGACAAATCACCAGTGAATCCACATGGCAGCAATTGCCAAGGAGTAGTAACAGCAACAGGGAACTCAAGCTCAGCCTGGAGAAGTGACTGGGGTGCTCCGCCAAGGGGCCCACAGCCCCTGCACCCTCCCAGCACACCCCACCTAAGGCCGGTCCTGGGTTGACAGATAAACCACAGCCAAGGGGCCAGGGCGCCAGGGCTGAATGGCAGGAAAGGCGGAAGCCAGGGTGGCCCCTCGACTACTGCCCACCCCAGCAATTCAAAGTGAGGCTGAGACTGGACAAAGCACTTGAAAATGAATGTCGCTCCGGGACACCTCTTTCTCAAACTCCCAGCCTTTGACCTTGAGCACCCAACCCCCGATCTGGGATGGGCTGATCCTTTCTCCAGCTCTGCCCATCCCGTCCTCTGCCCTCTCTGCCCTTTCCCACACTGCGTACACCACACACTCACAGGTGGCAGCAGGGCTTTCTACTCTGTAATCACGGAATTGTAGGGCTGCTAATCTGTGGAGGCGAAGAGACAGCCTGCACAGCGGATCACGTCTTCCAGCCCTAGACAGCCAGAACCAGCGCTTTGAAGAGCATTTGAAATGGTAGAAGCATAAAGAGAACCCACCGCCAAAATGCACAGGACCCAAGGGGTCTTCTATTGGTCCCGGTTTTTATCTGAGTAGAGTATATTTTTACTTCAATCTACTCGCTGGCTTGATACGGTATTTATGTACTTTTCCCTAATGTAGGTAAAAAAGAAACACAATCCTTGTTAAAGTGAAAATTGGTAGCTCACAGGAGCTGCCAGAGGCATGTACATCAGGTTTTGGAAACCACCCTGGCCCACCCTTCCATCCTAGGGATAGGGAAACTGAGGCCTAACAGTGGGAGGAGCCAGTCCAACATCCACAGCAAGGCAGTAGCAGGGCCACCCCTAGAACCCAAGCCTGCCTCCCAGCAAGGCTCATTCTTTAGGGAGAAATGGCCTCAGACTCAGGTTACCTGGGCACTCAGAAATGATCCCATTTGTCACAGAACCTGAGGGTGCAGCCTCGAGCCTGTCACCAAGGCTAAGCACTCGTCCCAGGAATCCTCTGAGCCATGGATGGGCCCAGACAGCCCCCCTCACCTGATGGCCCTGCGCAAGGAGTCTCCTCACTCAGGCTTGGTTTCCTCACCTTCCAGGACCACAGTGATAATGCCAGCTCCTGGCAGGGAGGGGGCTACTATGGAAACAGACCCGGGAGAAGGGTTTGTCGTCACCCTCCTTGCTCTATTCCTATCCTTTCCCTCTGGCAAATGGGTGGAGGCTCTGCAGGTGTGAGGATACTGACGACTGCAGGGGGAGGAAGGCAGGGCTGTGGGAGAAGGCAATGACCTGCCCGCCCGGCAGGCTTCTCCTCACCTGGAGGCAGCTAGCAGGCTACCAAGCTCAGGGTGACAGGTAGAAGGCCAAGAGGGAGGTCACATGGGCCCTGGGAGTAGGGACACTCCCCCACGCTGCAGATGGGCACATGCGTGTGTGCACACACACACAGCCCTCAGACATTCACTCACACTCACTTGCACAGACGCAGGCAACCTGGAGCCTTCCTGCACTGCCCCTCACCCACCCGGGGGCACACAGCGGCTGCCTGCATCTCTCCTGCGTCTCTCCTCCCCCAGCTCCAAGCCCCAGGCTTGGCGGGCGGCGTCCTTGTCCCGCTGCCTGGGAGACACATGTGGTTTCAGTTAGTGGCAGAGCGGGCATTTCCGTCCCAGACAGCAGGGCTCTGCCAGGGCCCCAGCCCCACAGAAGCCCACAGAAAGGGCCACCTCTGGCCCACTCCCCACTGGCTGTCCCAGGGACCCCAGAGGTCCCTTTCCTTGGCAGACCCTGCTGTCCTTCCCTCGGTCATCCGCTCACCTGGAGCTGGACTTTGCACCCACTCACGCAGGGACTGGCCGTGCTGTCCCCAGCCTCCGTCCACAGCTGCCCAGCTGCACAGCTGCCCGTCGCCTGCCCGCCAGCCTCCTTACACGCGCTCTGGCTCCAGCAGGCTGAATGGGACGGAAGGAGGGCAGGGTGTCAGGGGGGCGGGCGGGCGGGGAGGAGGGGGCGTGTGGAAATGAAACTTTAATAACAGAGCCCCTTTTGTTTCCGAGCATATGGGATATTTCATACATACTGAAGACATTAGCCGTCTATATTTTTAAGGGCTCGGGCTAAAGGATGAATAAATACAGCCCATATTCTGCTCAGCAAACACACACGCAGAGCGCTGACTTCTGGGTTTCTTCAAAACCCGAAGAAAAAGCTCCCAGTGACACAGGACACTTAAAAATAAATATGTTTCCAAAACCTCAGGCTAGCCTTGCCCCTTCTTGGAGCCACCTGGAGGCCTGGGGCTCCTTTTCTCCTACACCGCTCTCCCCCACAGCCCCCCACCCCTTCTGCTCTGTGGTGGGAAGCAAGCCCCCGGGACCCAACCCTCCATCCCAATTCTCTTTCCCAGGACCCCCAGCCCCCACTCGGATCCCAGCATGTCAGAGTTCCAAAAGAGCTCGGTAATCTCTGCCCTCTTCCCTGCCGGAACAGGGGCCAAGGCCCAGAAAGGGGCAGGGACTTGCCTGAAGTCACACAGCAAACACATCAGGATCTTGGGCCAGGGGGCGGTGCTTCTTCTTTCAATAATATGGATGCCCCACTTCCTCACCTTGGGGGTAAGGGTAGGGAGACCCCAGGCCCCCAGGGGTGGACGACGTGTGGGCTGGGAGTGTGCCTGCCTGCTTTCCCACTAGAGCTGTGCTCCGGGGACCCACCCCCAACTCTGGGCACCCATCCAAGTACAACGATGTCAGGGCTGAGAATGGGGCCGGCCTAGGAAATCCCCTGCAGGCTGGCAGATCCCAACAGGCCTGGAGGCCTCAGGTGTGAGAGCTTCCCTCCCTGGCAGCTTAGTTCCCAGCGCTCTGCTGCTCCCCATCTGTCCTCCAGGAAGAAAACGGAGGCCCAGGAGGGCCGGGCCTTCCCAGTCACACAGCAAGGTGACGTGAAGGCAGAACGTTGAACCCAGGTCTTCTGAGCCTGTGCTGCTCAGTCTGTCTTTACTTCTAAGCCGGCCTCCAGCTCCCTCCAGCTAGTGTCCCTCCTCATGCTCCACGTAGTATCCCCACCATGTCTGGTCATCCTGCAGAGGTAGCCTCAGTTCACCACTCCTGTTAGAACGCAGGCCCTTGTCACCTATTGTCGCATCATGCTTTAGCCAAGTAGTCAGCACGGCACCTGACACTTGGGAGGCGCCCATAGTGAACGCCAGCAGCTTTTTGTGACAGCATCAGTGGAGCCCCCACCCAGCCGAGCTCGACCCTAGCACTGGTGCTGCAACAGTAACGTGAGAGAAGCCCACAGAGCGCGGAAACCTCAGCCTCCGCCTTCACAGGCCGCCGCTCCAGGGCCTTCACAGATACACTTTGCAGTCAGGGCCACGGTCATCCCCACTGGGGATGCTGAGACAGGAGAGGGTTGGAGCTCACGCAGGTCACACTAGTGATGAGCGACAGGGCTGCGCCTCCAGCCAGGCTTCCTTAGTCCAGATCTGGCATGCGGAGCCCCCATGGCTTGTCCCCAGCTCTGGGCCCAAGACCATACAGGCTCATCTGCCACTATATTCAATTATGGTCACTTTCCTGACCCTGCCAGGTGGAGCACCCCATGAAGAAGGGGTGCTGGTGTGGGAGCTGGAGACCTTGTCCTGCTCTAGTGACCTGTGGAGATCCCCCCACCATGGACGCAGTGGAGATGACTGGCTCACTGGGTAAAGAAGCTCACATGATGAAAAGCACGTGAGTGGGGCTTTGCCCAGTACCTGGTGATTTCCCTGTCTGGAGTTTCATGTTGTGCACGAATCCTGGCATTAAATTCCGTCTGGGTTCCAACAGGCCCTGACTGTGCTGTTGCCCATGGGTGGCCCGCGACGTAACTGCATTTGGCCCCAGAGCCAGCTTCCTGAAGAAATCTTCGATCTCAGTGCGCCCCAGCCATGGACCTATAGCAGCTCCCATTGTACCGGCCAACCAATGGGCTGGGGGGCATTCAAGACCCTGTGATCTTGCTCCCCACCTCAGCCTCCCCCTTCTTCCCCACCCAGACCTTCTACCCCCATCAACCTGGCCCCTCAGGCCACCAGGAAGGCCCCCCATCACCTATGCATCTCTTCCACTCCTGTCATCAGCCTGCAGGGGAGGGAAGCCTGGGAGCTTTGGCACATGTGTGTGGACCTCGCTACCAGCAAGCTTAGAGGCCTTTCCAGAGAGGGTTTCCCATAAGTTCCAAGCTGTGTTCTGCATTAGGAAGCTTTCCCAAGCCATTGTCCTGAAGTCAGTTTTTTCATGAAACAATAGTACTGCCACTGGTGGCACAGTGGCTCTGCCAGCACTATGCTAAGTACTCTGTGTGATTATCCGAGCATACCTGACTACCCCTTAGAGCTGAGAAGGAAGCAGAACTCTTCTCCTAAAGCCCCCAACCTGTCTGCAGCAGAGCTGGAATCCAAATGTGGCCACCAACTGCAGCCTATGCTCCTAACTGCTGCGTGGGCGGGCTCGGGGTCAGCGTTTTGTAGCCCAATGCAGCATGAGCTTCAGCGAGCCTGAGGCTCAGCCCCGGGCTTCTGTCTCTCTGCAGCAGAACTAACCGTAGTACTTTCCTCTGAATTGTCATTAGTGAATATGTGTTGAACTAAACACTACTGGTCCTGGCTAGATTCCTGGATGGAAGGAGGCAGTGCATATTTCAGTTTATGTGAGTGCGTGCGCACTGAGTGTGCCATGCTACCTGGAGGGCAGTGGGTATTCACAGGTATGAGCCCACTAAGATAAGATAAGGTTTTAACCTGCTGTTTTTGATCTTAGCCAATTCACCCCTCCTTGGGCAACCTGTGGCCCCTCCCAGGAGATCACTGTGTTGATGCCGAATCTGATGAGACCCCTGACCTGCCTCGTGCACTGGGTCCAGAGCTCCTGGGCTCAGGGATCCTCCTGTCTGGAGGGTGAGGGGTTGGGAGGAGCAAAAAGGTTCAACATCTAGGAAAGCAGACCTTGAGCAACGCGCTCAGAGTAAGAGGTGTTCAGTGGAGACGCGAAGCTAGAGGCAGCCCCAAAGTGTCTCCTGCTAGCCAGCCTAGCAGAAGTCACAGGAAGACACCAGGGATTGCCTTGGTTTTCCAAGGAAGGTATACTAAGACACAGCAATAAGTCCCCCTGCCCTCATGGTCACAGCCTGAGCATGGAGGCTTCTTGCCAGGGTTCAGGATGTGAACATGAGGGCCATCGCTTGTCATAGAAGCTACTGGCTGGGCACCTGGTGGGGCCAGTGGTACAAAACAGTGGTACACCATCCTTCCTTACCCTCCGGCCTCTACACTCTGACTCTGTCCCTGGGTGGGGAGCCAGAGCCAGAGCAGGACACTGCTCACCAGACCCCATCTCCCCAGGGGTCTTCACAAGGCACCCGGGCTCTGAGAGGGCAGGTCCCAGGCCCAGGAACCCTCAGCTCTGGCAATGCAACCTTCACCAGGGCCCCCTCCGACACATGAGCCATCCTGATCGGATCACCGGTAATTGAGTTGCTCTGGGGGGGTAAATTCTATCCAGATGCAGAGGGTGGGGTGGGCTTCCTGTGTGGAGCAGGGGGCGGGGCACTGATATACAGGGGCCATGAAGTCAACATGCCAAGTACCCAGCAAGCCTGGGAAAGAACATCATCTTCTGAAAAGCCAGAGGTGGAATTCAAAGGCCAGGATCTGAGTCCAGCTCCCTTGGTAGGCAGAGGGAGAAAGCGCAGTCTAGAAGGCAGAAGGGACCAGTCCCATAGCGACCGGTGGATGTGCTGGGTCAGGACCCCTGATGACCTCCTATCAGGCCTGATCGCGTCTATCTATGAAAATAGACAGCGTAACCTCTGCCCCCAAAACCCCCAACAAGCTCTGGGTTAGGAAGTCAGGGGTGGGGGGTTAGGAAGTCAGGGGTGGGGGGTTAGGAAGTGGAGAATCTGTGGTTGGGGGAGGCCTTAATCAACCAGAGAGCACTCTGCAATCTGCTTGCAGTGGGGAGAAGGCTCTAGAGGGAGTACTACAAACACCACGTCCCCCATCTCGTCCCTTGCCTCGCAGTCGTGGGCAGCCTGTGGTCTGGTCCTCCTTTCCCAGGGGAGGCCCCTCCACGTCTCTCTTCTTTGACCTCCACTGGGCCACATACCTTCCTGGCTCCTTTGGGCCGACTTACTGGAAGGCAGGAAGAGGCCAGCCAGCTGGGGGTGGGGGGCATGAGAACTTGGAGAGAATGAGAGGAAATGCGGGGGGAGTGGGCTGGGGTGGGGGAGCCTAAGAAGGGAATTTTTTTGCCTCCTGCCTCATGTTTTGGCTGCCTCAGTGTGAACATGTCTACGCGCCTTATCGTGAAGGCCAGCACAGCCTGCACGAGAAAGAAAATAGTGTCTGCAGTGGGAAAATCACATCTTGATAAAACAACCCTTAGGAATGGCACTGGGGGGCTCTTATCAGCAGGCGGCTGGGGCCAACATACCTCTGTCTGCCTGTCCCCAGGCCTGGCCCCTCTTCTCCCTCCCCACCCCCTTTTCCTACTCCACTCCCTCCCCAGAAAGTGGCCTGTACTAAAACCGTCAGGAAAGCCAGGAGACCCACATCTAGTCACGGCGCTGGCAAGGATTCTGTGTGACCTGGGTCAAATCCCCTCCCCTCTCTGAGCCTCAGTTTCCCTTCAGTAGTGTATAGGGAAGGAGGAATGAATCAGATAGCTTCTAAAGATCTTTCTGGCATTATACTTTGGATGCTGACATTTTTGTACTTGGTGATTCTATAATGTTATGAAGTTTTCCAACCTCCACCCAAATGCCATCCCATGCTAAATGTCTCTCATCTTTTTTTTTTTTTTTTTTTTGTACCACGGATTGAATCCAGCCCCTTATACTGAGCTACATCCCCAGCCCCATTTTTTATTTTTTATTTTGAGGCAGGGTCTTGCTAAGTCACTAAGTTGTCCTGGCTGGGCTTGAACTTGTGATCCTCATGTTCATGCCTCACCCCCCAGCCCAGCATGCTGGAATTATAGGGATGCACCATCATGCCCAGCTCTAAATAGCTCACCTAAAAGGTGCCAATCATTGGGTATGGTGATACAAACCTGTAATCCCAGCCTTTTGGACACTGAGGCAGGAGGATTGCAAGTTTGAGTCCTACCTTAGCAATTTAGTGAGACCCTGTCTCAAAATAAAAACGGGCTGGGGCTGGAGCTCAGTGAGAAGGCCCTGGGTTCTACTCCTAGTTATACAATTAAAATAAAATAAGCAACTCTCCTTCACTTTCCCGAGACACATAAAATGCTACCCTAAAGCAGAACCCAACCCAGAACTTGTGCTGCCCAGAAGTGTTCATCTTGGCTCCTGCCTGAGAAATCCAACAATAAAATAGGGCTTCCAACATTTTTAGACATTCATATTTTCTTCTCGAAGTGCCACATGGAGCTCCACACAAAAACAGGTAAGTGAGGCAATAAGCCTGCTCCAACCAACCCCCCTCTTCCCCCACATCTGCCCCCACAAGCCCTCAACTCCCCCATAGTACCAGGGCCCCACCAGAGCCCCTTGCTGACTTCTGGGGCTGCAAAAGGAGGTCTGGGTGCAGGGAAAAGAGTCTTGGCTCAGCTGTGAACTTAAATCACCTTTCTCCTTCTCTTAGCCCCAATTTCTTCACCTGAAGAAGTTGGTGGGATAGTGGTCACCATGCTCATCTCCCCATGTTGTCCAGAGGTCAGAAGGGAAGTGCTAGTAGGATTAAGATACCTGTGGCTGAAAACAACTAATTGCATATTCCAAAGTAGCTAGTGGACAAGATTTTGAATGTTCCCAACACAAAGAAATGGTAACCGTCTGAGGCAATGTATATACCAATTTCCCCGACCTGATCATTGCACATTGTATACATGTACTGAAATACCAGGTTGTACATCATAAATATGTATAATCATTATGTCAGTTAAAAGGAAAGAAAAAATAGAAAGTGCTCTGTAAACCTAAGAGTTTATGATGATGCTGACGGAGAACTGAGATCCTGCAAATGTGAGGTCTGGGAGGACATTTAGGAACTGTTTATTTGGACTCCTCCTCATACAGTTAGGGAAACTGAGGCCCGGAGAAGGAGAGGAACTTGACAAAGATCTCACCATGAGATAGCAATGAACCAGAGGCAAAGGACAGAGCTGGAGAGATGGTGAGCCTTATATCTTTGGCCCTCTGTCGGTAAAGCACGTCTGTAAGTCAGGAAAGACCAGCCAGGTTTTAGGGACCCTGCCCAGTTGAAGATTCAGTGTGACCCCTCCAAGATGCACCGAGTCTGGGCTCCCCTCGTCCAGCCCTGCAAGGCAGGAATGGGGAGAATTCTTCTTTGTGTAGCCGCCAAGTCCCGGCTCTGAGCCATGTATTAGACCTTAGCCAGACCCTCAACCTCCCACCCCATCTGCTCAGCCCCACCTGTAGCCCTCGACACCACCCTCAAGCCCCAAGTCTTGGCCCGAGTGTTGGCTTTCACAGTGTACCTCTGTCCTCAGGCTGTCTGGGTGGCAGGGCGGGTGCTGCCACATATGCAATGGGTCTGCAGACTGATCAGACACAGGCCAAAGTCAGCACTGCCTTGCAGAGTGGCCACTCTGCTAGCGGGGACGTCCCCTGCCTCATATCTGACTTCATTTGTGATCTCATTTGCTCTGCTTTGTCATTCCTAAGCCAGGCCCCGGCAGGCCCCTCAAGACCACCAATGGCCCCTACATGGCTCCCAGATCACCACTTCCCGGCCACACACTGCCTGCTGTCCCTCGGAACCCTGCCTGTCACAGCGCTGCAGTCAGCACCCATCAACCCTAACAGACACTTAGGTTTTACCTGGAGAAACAGGCCACACTGCTCATAGTACATAATACAGAGTAAGACCCAGAAAGAAAAGACTTCCCTGAAATCACACAGCAAGTTAGGGACTGAGCAGCTAGCAGAACCAGGGCTCCAGGACCCTACAACCTCTGCAGACTGCCACAAGAAAGGAACCTCCCTCCCTGTCCTGGATTTCTGCTGGCCTCAGCTCCCCGAGGCCACCCCCAGCCAGCGTCATCCTTGCTGCCTGCCTGAAGACAGAGCCAGGCAGAACCACCCCAGGCAGGGCCCCGGGCCAAGGTCCCCTAGGCTAAGGTCTAAGAAAGGACAGTTTGAAGAACCAGGTGTGTTCAGACTCCAGAGTGCTATCAGCAAAGCTGACAAACCTTAGAAGGATTGTCCTGGGCTCCAAAGGCAGCAGTCAGTGGGCAGAGGCGACACAGGAGACAGACCTCTGTGCGGTTTGAGGAAGCGCTTTCCAACATTCACACTGCCCGCTGCCCAGCGGGAGAAAGAGAAGCCTTGGTAGGTGGTGAGCTTCCTGCCAAGCAAGGGGAGGCAGAGGTGGGAGGACGTGTTAGAGGAGAGGCCTCAGAAGCCTTTTCTGTCCTGAGAGGGTGTGAGGCGAACACACTGTCACTCATGCTCATAAACCAGTCACACAGACACAGCCCTCTGTCCCCTGACGGCAGGGTCAGACCTCCACCCCTGAGCAGTGTCTGTCCCTCAGGCCACGGGGTCAAGGAGGGCAGGGTGCTCAGAACTCTGGAGTCCCTTGCCTTGTGCTGGCCGGCCCCCATGGCCGGGCACCACCGTCCCCCTCCTCACTGTCTCCTCTCCTCAGGGAACCTCTGGAGTCTTCCCATCTGGAATATTCTCTCCCACCTCCAGACCCCAAGGCAGAAGTTGTCAGCTGAATTCCACCTTGAATCAGAACCCGCGTCCTCAACACCGGTTCACCACATGGAAACATCTAACTCCTTAGCAGTGAGAAAGTTATCCCTTTGAAAACATTCTGTCATAGGTCAAGGGTAGAGTTGTGAGATTTGAAAAGAAAAAATACAGGAAGCCCCATCAACTTGAATTTCAGATAAACAACAGGCAATGTTTTTCAGCATAAGTACAGCCTATGCAATATTTGGGGTGTACTTATAGTAAAAATGATTCACTGTTCATCTGACATTCAAATCTAACTGGACAGCTTGGATTTTATCTGGCAGAAGTGAAGAAGAAAGTCTTAGTTTGGTGAGAACCTGTCTTTAACACAGCTCTCCCATATTTTTAATCTCCTTTTTTATCAGAGAGGGCCAGAATCTCAGGCACTAGGTAAAATTTAACATTGTTTCACTATTATTATATTCTACTTATATGGTTACAGTGTTCCATTTATAGTAGCAATATAAATTCCTTTTGAAAGAAATGCGGTCATGGTTTCAAAAGTGACTCAATTAAAAGAAAAAAATATGTAAGGAATGGCTAAACACGGATATGACAAAAAACAGGAGGTGGAGCCCAAGCAACCAAGACTTAGGCTGTCTGAGAAGATGCTTTTTCCCCTGGCCCTCCAGGTTCCAAGGTCCCCTCCCTCCTTGCCTGGTCCCTTGTCCCTAGTGCACAGGTCCCTGGGCAGCCTGCCGGAAACGCAGAGGCTCAGCACTGCACTTCCAGGAGAGAGGTTTCAGCCTGTTCCCCATCCCCGAGGTCCACAGTGCCCCTTTACACAAAACAGCCTCCCTAGCTCGGCTCAGCTTCAGAGAGGCTGTTTCTGAGGCGGCCGCCAGGGACTTCTCAATGTGTTTTCAAGTCAAATCCAAACCTTTTCAGCTTTGCCAGGAAACCACCCCCACCCCTCCTTTCCACTCTGGCTGCCTCCAGGAGTCAGGCTGTGAGGCCACATCCCCTAACTCCCACCCCCACCTACCAGGCCTCTGGCCCCTGTGCCTGGCACATTTTCCTCATCCTCCCCCAGCCCTCCAGCCTCGAAGCACAGAAGAGAGTCCTGGATTTAGACCTGGGAGGTTGGGAGAGAGAATTTAGACCATTCCCGGGGATGGTGAGGAAGTGGATTAGCAAATCGTTCTGCAGCAGCCCCTTCCCTTCTCCACTCCCTTTTTAATCAACATCAGCACCAGTAGCAATAGAGCTATTTTTTCAGAGACTGGCCACACATCGGGCACGTGCTGAGCATTTCCCCCCAAATCTTTTTTTTTCACCCTGACTGAGACTTTCCAAAGCAGGCTCACCATTGTCCTGGTTTAGAAAGGAGCGAGTTGAGGCTCATCTGTGTTAAGTAACTTAACCAAGGTCAAGTTTACAGTTGTAGGGGACAGAGCCCAGGATTTGCAGCTAGGCAGAATGACTGTGGACACCCACACATCACCTCCACCCTCAACTGCAGAGTATCAATGCCAGGAGAGTTCCAGAAGGCAAGGTGGGGATGCAGAGATCCAGGGCGACAAAGGCTTCCAGGCTGTTTGATCCAAGCAGCTGCAGTGCTCCACAAATCCGCTCTGTGGTGGGGCAGCCTCCTTGCATTCCCTTCTGGGCCCCATCATGAGGCCTTTCAGCTTGGCCAGACAGAGCAGGCCCCGCCACCCCCTCCAGGAGCCTGCGGTCCCAGCTGGAGTGGAAGCAGGGAAACCACACGGTCGGTGGGTCGAAGGCCTGGAGACCATCTCAGGCTCCACTCCCCTCCTTCCTCAGCAGAGATGGATCTCCCCAGGGCAAGCAGGCTCCCGCCCAGACATCAAAGGCCCTGAGCGGCTGGGGCTTTGATGGGAGCCTTGTAGAGTAATAGGAAACATGAGGATGACACTGTGCCCCAGCCCAAAGAGCAAGGCTTGGAAAAATGCAAAGAAGAAACTCTTGGCAGCCCTCTGCACGGGCTTTGGCTGAACTCAGCCCCTCACAGCTGCTGGCAGCCTGTCCTCTCCCCACTAGGCTGTTTGCAGCCGCCCCTGGGGATTCAGGTCCCTGCATGGCTGAGGGAATGGAGACTTCACTCCACAGTGGAAAAGTTTGCCCACTGGGCCCACCCTCCCAAGCTCCAGAGAGCACTGTGGAGAACACCAGAGCTAGGAGCTCAGAGGGGGCTCTCAAGACTCAGCATGAGCTTATGTGAAGACCATTTATCCCATCCCAGACCCTGAGATTGCATGGCTCACAGTTCAATAATTTGCTTTTTCCATCCCCTGTCAAAGGCAGCAATTAACCAGCCCATGAAGGTGACAATCTGGTGATATCTACTGAATTAAACACATACACCCTTTGACCATTAATACCCGTTCCAGGAAGGTACCCAGCACATGTACCAGATCATATGCTCAAAAGTGGGTGCACCAAGACGTATTCATTGCAGGGTGGTTTGTGGAAGCAAAAGGCTAGAAACAAGGCCAGTGTCCATCAGTAGGGGAGGGGTAATGAAGTGCAGAGCAGCTACACAGCAGGCCGGCTCGTGGGAGTAAAATCAATTACACAGACTTACGTGTGCTGCTAAGAAACAATCTCGAAAGCATCCAGTGGACGCAATTGTCTGTATAATATGCTACCACTTATAAAAAGGAGGGATGGGCTGGAGTGTAGCTTAGTAATAAAGCACCTGCTTAGCATGTGTAGCTGGGTTAGATCCCCAGCACCTCAAATAAAGGGGGAAGATAGTGGATACACTGAATCAATGTAGCCTAGACTCTCTCCAAGGATATGCAAAAGTGTTGTCCTCAGGGATTGCTTTTTAGCAGAGAACTGGGGAGGAGGGAGGGGAATTTATTTTTCACTAAACATTCAGTTGTGGTGTTAGTTTTTTGTTTTTTGTTTTTAATAATGAACATGCAGAGCTGGGCATGGTGGCACATGCCTGTAATCCCAGCACTTTGGAGGCTGAGGCAGGAGGATCACCATGAGTTCAAATCCAACCTGGGCTATAGAAGCAAGTTCAAGGCCAGCCTGCACTACTTAGTGAAAACTTGCCTTGGAAAAACAAACAAACAAATAAACAAACAAAAAAACAACAAACATGCAATATGAATTTTTTTTTTTAATGTGGGTACCGGGAGTCAAATTCAGGACCTTGCACTTGCCAGGCAGGCACTTATGCCACTGAGCCATATCACCGGCCCTGCAATATGAATTTTTGAATGTCAAAAGGCATATGAAAGCCTTTTCAAAACTATGTTTCTCTACTCTGTAGAGTTCAAAGACTTGATCTCAACTTTATGCCCCACCCTGGAATGCCACCCTACCTCCTCCTTTCTCCTCTGCCCCATCCAGTACCCCATTCTTGTGCATCTGTCACATGGCTTGCCTGACCCCATCCTCCCCAACCCAGACACTCCTCTCCTGATCCGTAGCCCTGTGTCTGGGAATCTGAGCATATTTAAGACCTGCTTTCCCCCTGGCTGCACAGAGGTCCCCTCCTTACCAGCACACAGACCTTCTCCTCTGGGCAGGGGCAGGCGTCCCAAGGCCTGCTCCAGAGGAGCTCCCCCCATAGTACCCTTCCCCAGGTTCAAGAGTGGGGTTACAGGAGTCCAGAGTAGCGAGGAAGTCCCAAGCACAGCGTGTGGGCTCGGAAACTCACTAAAGCTTCCTCCACAACCCACTGCCTCTAGGGCACACAGGAGAGGAGAAATCCTGCAGGCAGATACAGCAAGTGGCCAGGATGGCTCAAGGGAGGGATGGAGGCCATCTGCACCCAAGTCTGAAACAGCCCAAAGAAGCTGGCTTGCCTAAGAATGCAAAGGAGTGCTGGGTTTTAGCCCTGGGAGTGATCCGTCCTTTTCTTTTAAAGAGAAAATAGAGTCCATATAACTCATTCCAGGTCACACAGAATCTCAGAAGAGGGAGCTGGGATGAAGAACATTGACCCCTTTTCTAGAGGCTCTTTCAAGGAAACAAGGATTTGGAGTGATCTCATTTGCTGTGTGACCTCGAACAAATCTTCCTCACCTCTCAGAGTAGATTGGTTCCCCTCGGACAAGAAGGAGTTAAGCTCTGTAACTGTCTCTCCTGTTTATGATGCTGAGCTATGGTTTATACTAACAATATAATAAATAAATAAATAAATAAATAAATAAATAAATATCCGATTTCAGCAGTCTAGAGTTTCGTGATTATTAACGTTCTGTAGCCTGACATTCTAAACTTCTATCCACACATCATCCCATCTACCCTCCCATCCATCCACCCCTCTATCCAGCATCCCTTCATCTCTACCACGTTCATTTAACCATCCACCTATCCTCCCACTCACCCATCTCCATCAGGTGGATGCATCAGATTATCATCCATCCCAGTGTACATCAACCCATCCACCCATCTAGTTGTTCAACAAATACGTCTTTTTTTTTTTTTTTTTTTTTTTTGTGGGTACCAGGGGGTCGACCTCAGGACCTCGTGCGCCAACAGGCACCCGTGCCACTGAGCGATATCACCGGCCCCTTTTTCGTATGTGGGATCCGGGAGTCGAACTCGGGCCCTTGCGCTTGCAAGGCAGGCGCTTACACCGCTGAGCCATCTCACCGGCCCAACAAATACGTCTTGAGTTTTTACCATATGCTGGGGCTTGGGGATACTCTGATGAGAATGACCTATTCATCAGGCCTCTCAGAGCTTGCAGCTGGAAAGGCACAATATCATCAAATGCTCCCACAGGTGAGGGTATAATCACAAACTGTGAAAGGAGAAGAAGCCCAGCTTCAGAAGGACTACACCGGGGGGGGGGGGTACCACGGCAGGCTTCCCTGAGAAGTCACTAAGCTGAGACCCAAAGGATGGCAGGGTGTTTGCCTTGAAGAAGGGGGTCTGAGCTCAAAGAGAGCCCACTCCTGTGGTTCAGGAGTTTCCTGCCTGAATCATCAACTAGTTCTTCTACAGCATAATTGAGTCCAACTTCTGTGAGTTGGGGACTTAACTATTCCCATGACAGTACTGGTCCCAGTTGTGCCACCCTCCAGAGGCAACCAGTGAGTATAACTTTCCCCTTCTGTGCCCCTTGCTGAAGGTCTGCCAAGGCCAAGGCAGCCTCTAATGGGACTCACCTCTGCCAACCTGCCAGACCGGCCTGTAGCCACCACATACATGGGGAACTTGATGCCAATGCATCCCATGGACCTTGAGCCTGGTAACTATGTCCACCCCTGGAAGTGTCCCTCTCCGGGAATGGCACAGCCACTGGGGTTCTCTTGGCCCCTCCTTCTATGGGACCTGGTTTATGATACAAAAGAGACCTTTGCCCAGTGCAGGCCCCCTGCAGCAATCTGAGGCCACCTCTGCTAGAGTCTCCAAGATCTCCCCAGACTTGGATGTTCAGGCTGCACTTCCTTGCTGGACTGTCCTTTGAGAAGGAAATTGAGGGATCCAAGAGCTCATCTGGCTCCTTTAGCCATAGCTCATATGACTGCTGCATCCCTTCACTGGTACCCAGGTTTTACCAAGTACCTTTCTGCCTCCCTATATTGGTTCAAGCAAAGCACACTTCCCAGAACACTCCCTCTGCTCTCATCCTCTTAAGGCCTGCTCCTATTCTGGCAGCTTCCAAAGCCTTCAAGTGAAGCCTTCAGATCTGTCAGACCAGTCCCTTCCTCAGCCAAAGCCCTGCAGCCCGATGCGAAAGCATGGATTTGGGAGAAAACAGATCCAGCTTTGAGCCTCAACTGGTTCCGGGCCTCGCTTTACTTCTCTGCAAAGTGGCAGCGAGGTGGTCATCATAGTGTCACTTGGGTTACTGAAAAGAGTAAGAGCATGCAGAGACTGTACCTGGCACGTGCACTAGAGCTGCAACCCCATCAGGGTGGCTCTGGATTTCTTCAGAGTTCACATCTGACCCATGAATTTGGGATGCTGGACCTCTCCTTCTCCTGGGACACCTGTGCTGGCTCCCCAGATAAAAGCCCCGGCCTGGACAGAGAGGCCTCAGTGTTTGGCCTGGCTCTGCTGCCCATTCCTCCTATGACCTTGAGCAAGCACCTCCTTTCTGGGCCTCTTGTGATTGGATGATCTGTTAGTTCCTGAGGGAGGGGTCTGGGACTCCCCCCGCAAACCCCAGCATAGACCCCAGTGCCAGGTACACAGTAGGAAGGTCCTCAAGGCTGGCGTGAGAGGGCAAAGGCTGGATAGAGGGCGGAGGTGGGGAGGGCTGTGTGGGGGTTAAGACTCTGACATGGAGGGGGTGTGGCTGCCGCCCCCTTTCAGCTAATAAGCTTAGGTCCAGGAAAAACTCTGAATCTACACAAGAGGCCAAGAAAGTGGTTTACAGCCTGGATTTACTGTGTCTCCAGCTGCCTAAATCTGGACAAGCCAGGTCTGTTCAACTGTGTACCAAGGGCTGGGCGCAGCATGGGGGTGTGGATTATGAGGCAAGCACTCAGCCACCGCAGCCTGGGCAGGAAGGGAGCAAGCAGGGAGAGGGAGCCAGGCAGGGCGTGTCGGGTAGGGCAAGGGCAGTGTGTGTGCAGGGCAGGGCTCCCCTCCTGGACTTCAGACAAATGACTTCCTCTGTGCAATGGAACTAACAATGGGAGGATTAAACAATGCCTGGGAAGGGCTGGAACACAGTAAATGCTCAATAAATCAATGAAACTATTAAAAGTACAGTGGTACCTCGGTTCATGAACTTAATTTGTTCTATGATTTTGGAAAAGATGGCCATGTTTGTGTTTGTGTAGAAAAGATGGCCACGTCATGTTTGTCTCCCAATGCAGAGTTTGCAAACAAAAACAAAATTTTGCCAATTGCTTCGGTTTGCAAACCAAACTGATTGCGAACAAAAGCATTTGCGAACTGAGGTATCACTGTATTAAGCTATTACAATTGTGAATAAGTGTGATGACCTGTGTTTATGAGGTGCAGACTTCCTTCCATGGTTGTGTGTGTGTGTGTGTGTGTGTGTGTGCGGGGCAGAGCGTGGTGTTGGGAATAGGTTTGCATGTGAATTTGAAGGAGAATGCATGCACACAAATGTCATGTAAAGTGTTGGTTCCATGCAGCTGAAAGGACTGTCAGGTTCCAAGAAGCTTTCAGTGATCACCTCCCAGTTTGAGCCCCTCCTCCAGCTTCCTCTGAGCATCACAATTCACACTGGTTTGTCACACGCCCCTCCCCCAAGGAGGAGCAGCCAAGTCTTCCTTAGCAGCCCGCTGCAGGGCTCACCCAACCAAGTCCTCCCCTGTCTGTGGTGGGAAGCTGGCCAGTCACTGCATGGGCCATCCCTGGGGCAAGTGCTCCTGACATGGGCATCCTGCCCTTGTGCCCACCACAGTCTCCACATGAAGTTTGCAGCCAGGTGAGACGTAGAGGAGCTACTGTCATGTGCAGACTGTATCACGTGACAATGCCCACCCCCCCCCCCAGGTCCAGATGAGGAAGCGTGGACCAGATAGGACTTCCCCAAGATCTCTTCAGTTCCAGCCCAGGACTTCCCAACCCCACAGGAGCTTCTGGGAATAGGGCAAAGGACGTGTTTCTGGGCCCTTGGATGGCCCTATGCCACCACAGCCACAGAAGAGGTCTCTGCGGGAACCACCAGTCACCTCCCTTCAAAGGCAAGCCCAGGACAGAGTGTCAAGGGCTGCGTCAAGGGCAGCTCCAGGGAAGACAAAACAGAGCTAGAGAATGAGCCTGCATGCATGCGTTCAGCTGGTTTACATGACTTATGCTGTGGTCAACAGTTTAACTTCTTGAAATTTATCCTCAGGAAACAATCTGCATATGCAAAGGCAACAGGTTCGGAGAGCGCGGCCTTGTCCATATTAGTGCAATTGTGAAAGTCACCTAAAATCCCACCAGTGTGGGGCAGGTACTCTGTGGAAAAGCACTAAGGCGGTCAACACGGATCTAATGGGGCAGATGTTCATGGAATGCTGCAGGGTGGAGAAGGTGGGCGACAGATATGATGGATATGATGAGCAGCTGTGCTACAGTGAGGGTGCTTAGGAGGAGCTCATGAGGCAGTGCACCCAGGGTCTATCCTAGCACCTGCTGGTAGAACCTTCCCTGAACAGCCCAGAATCTGCCTTCAGACCCACTCCCCAAATCACAAATCCAGGCGCTACTCACTCTCTGGAGGTCTCAAGCCCTGGTCACATCCCTCCTTGTGACTCCAGCCAGAATAACACAAGAACCTTGGGCAGGTAGGACATTTTCCTCTTCAGAGCTGACAGCCCTTTCCTGGGCAGCAGAATACAGCTTCCAGGATAGGATGCGTAAGGACCACCAGCCTCCAGTTCCCATCAGAGTCAAACCCCAGGGAGACACAGCTACAAGCCAAGGGTCAGCAGCGAAGCCAAAGCCACCTGAGCCCAGTTGCTGAGGAGGAGGCAGAGAGGCCCAGCATCTGGGCGGCTGCCCTCTGTCCCATTGCTGGCCTTCCCTGCCCCCATCTGAGCTCCCCAAAGGCTGGGAACATCTGGCTGCTGGCCTTGCTCCAGGGGAGTGAGTGAGGGGCCTCCTTCCGCCAGGCCTGGAGGCTGCTGTGGTGCAAGTCTCATCAATCAATGCTGCAGGGCTGGCTGGTGCTGGGAGAGAAGCCGACTCACCCCCCCTCCGCCTCAGACATTCCTTCGTAATGGAATCTCCTTTCCTGTTCATTTATTACAACCCACAGAGCTCCACCAAGCTCAGTCTACAGATCCAAGCCCCACTAGTCCTGCCATTTCCTGCAAAAAAGCATTCCCTGAGGGGACCTGGAAGAACGTCAGAGCCTAATGCTCACTAGCTTGTCCCCACTGTGCTGCGTGCCCTGCCCATGGACTTGCCCAGGGGGCAGCGTGAGTGTCACACGAGCATCCTCTCCTTAGCTTTATGTTAATAGATGAGAAAACCCAGGCTCAGAGATACTAAGTCTCTGGCCCCGAGTCACACAATGAGACAATGGCAGAATTTGCCTGGTCCTCAAATCCAAGTTCTTTCCTTGCCCTTCTCTTCCTGTTGAAAACACTGTTCATTCCTTACTAGAAGGTCTTAGCATCCTTGTTGACCACAGATGTATGAAGTTACCTCTGGACTCTCAGTTCTACTCTACTGGTCTATACGTGTACCCTTTTGCTGTTACCACATTGTCTTGATTGCTGTTGTTTTGCAATAAATTTTAAAATTTGAAAATGAGTCTTTTTACTTTATTTGTTTTCAGGATTTTTTTTTTTTTTCTTTTTTTTGGCTATTCTGAACCCCGGTATTCTGTGTGAATTTTGGAGTCAGCTGGTCAATTCAAACAAAGAAGCCAGCTGAGATTTTTGACAGGGATTGTGCTGAATCTGTAGGTCATTTGAGGGAGCATGGATATTTTAACTATGTTAATGTATCTTCCAGTCCATGAACATACAATATTTTCCCACTTATTTAGATCTTCAATTTCCTTTCATAGTTTTATAGTTTTCAGAGTATAAATTTTACACTTTTTTTTGGTTAAATTTATTTATATTATTTTATTCTTTTTATTACTGTTATGAATAGAATTTTTGTTTGTTTTTGTTTTTTGAGACAGGGTCTCAATATATAGTTCAGGCTGGCCTTGAACTCACTATGTAGACCAGGCTGGCCTCTAACTCAGGGCGATCCTCCTGCCTCAGCCTCCCAAGTGCTGTCATTACAGGAGTGGGCCACCATGCCCAGCTCTTAGAATTTTTTCCATAATTTAATCTTGGATTGTTCATTGTGAATGTATAGAAATACAATTGATTTTTATATGTTGATGTTGTATCTTGCAATCTTGCTGAATTTATTAGTTCTAGCTTATTAGTTATTTAGTTGTTTCCTTAGGACTTTCAATGTTCTGTGTATAGAGATCTTCTAACATCTTTCTTTGCCATTCAAATGCCTTTTTTTTCTTTTTCCTGCCCTCAGTAGAACCCCTAGTACAATGCTGAGCAGAAGAGGAGAGAGTGGGCATCCTTGTCTTGGTTCTTAATGCCTACACCACTCCCCCTCCTTTCTTACACTTCGCTTTTCCTCTCCTTCCACCCTCAGGAGAGAGAAGTATATATACAAGGTGAGTGGCAAAGAAGGAAAGACAGGCGATAAAGAAGGCTATCAACTTATTGGACACTTGAAAGCTCCAGGACTATATCAGGATCCCCACTGTAAAACTGAGATACATAATTGAGACCCGGCAAAAAAAGGATGTGATGATTAACATTTATCAGACACCTACTCCATGCCAAGTACTCAGGATACGAAGATGAATCAGACACTCAGAGTCAGAGCTAGAGTTCAAGCTGAGCTCGAAGTTCAAGCAGACCCATACTTCTACCTTGTGAAGAGCTCCAAAGCGTCTTTCAGTCTCCAGAAGTAGCAGGCACAGCTGTCAGGAAGCCAACCGGGTGAAGAGCTGGTGAGGTTGAGCCTCTGATTTGCCACTTCCTGGCTACGGGGTCTCAGGCACACGACAAGCTTCCCTGCGACCGGTCTTCCCATCCGCGAGATGGGGGGAAGTATAGCGGCCACCTAAGAGGGCTATTGTAGGATTAAATTAGTCCACAGGTGAAGTATTTAGTAGACGGTAGCATGCACCAGAGCTATGTGAGTGCTTCCTTTTCTGTGTCTTTGCTACACACAGAAGCCAACCTGCTTGTGGTGTAGGATCCTAGGGGACAGGGAAGCTTTTCACACTGGGGCCGGGAAGGGACTGCTCTTTGCTGCCTGGACCCCTTTGGAATAGTGGAAGAAACCACTACAACTTCTCTTATGAAACAGGACTCCTTGGTGTTTTCCGAGGGCCTTCCATGTGCAGGCCCACTGCTGGGGAATTTTCAGAGAAGGTCATTGTCGTAACGGTTATTATTCCTACCACAGCTCACTGAGTGATCAGTCCAGGTTCCGCCAGAGAAACGACCAGTGAGAGATATCTGTGAGGAGATTTACTGCCAGGATGTGGCCTATACAGTGGTTGATATTATGCGTCCACTTGACTGGGTCACAGGTACCCAGATAGTTGGTCAAATATCGTTCTGGGTGTTTCCATGGAGATATTTTGGGTGGGATTAACATTTGAGTCACTGGCCCTCCCGAGCGCGAGTGGGCCTCATCCAGGCCTTTGAAGTCCTGAATGGAACGAGAAGGCCGACCCTCCCAGGAGGAGGGGAGGGTTCCTTCTGCCCAGCTGCCTTGGACTGGAACACCAGCTTCTCCCTGCCTTCAGAATGAAACAGAAACACTGGCTCTCCTGGTCTCCTGGCTTCCCAGCTGCAGATCCGGGGACAGGTTACCCTCCGGCCTCCATAATCGCACGAGTCAGTCAGTCTCTCTGTCTCTCTGTCTCTCTGTCACTCTCTCTCTCTCTCTGTCTTTCTCTGATTCTATCTCTGTCTCTCTGTCTCTCTCTCTCCATCCCTGTCTCCCATTCTCTCTCCACTTTTTCTGAGAACCTTGACTCCCAGGCCACTGGGCACAGCACAAGCTGAAGCTGGTGTCCACAGCCTCACTGTCCTCTTCAAGGGCAGTCAAGGCCCCAGAGCTGACTAAACCAGGCCCACACCGTTTACCAAGGATGGTTTCCCTCATATAAAGCAAAGTGACCGTGGATGTCAATCACATCCACAGGTGCCCTGCACAGCGACCACAGAGCTAGCCGTAGCCTGGCCACGTTGGCACACACTGACCACAGCACGTGCCGAGCAGGCTGCCGAGCTGGCTTGTCTTCCCAACAATCTCACGAGGAAGATTTTTTTTTTTTTTTTTTTTTGTGGGTACCGGGGGGTCGACCTCAGGACCTCACGCGCCAACAGGCACCCGTGCCGCTGAGCGATATCACCAGCCCCTTTTTCGTATGTGGGATCCGGGAGTCGAACTCGGGCCCTCGCGCTTGCAAGGCAGGCGCTTATGCCGCTGAGCCATCTCACCGGCCCATCACGAGGAAGATTTTTAAAACTTTTTTTCCTAAAAGCACGTGACTTGCACAAGATCACACAGCTGGTGGGGAAGAGCTGGGATCCGATCCAGGTCGCCTCGGGACCTGCTCTTGCCCACACAGAGGCTGTGTGCGTTTGCAGTCCTCACACAGCCTAGTGTGTGTGTGGGTGTGCGTGTCTGTGTGTCTGTGTGCGTGTCTGTGTATCTGTGTGTGTGTGTGTGTGTGTCTGTGTGTCTGTGTGTCCATGTGTGGGGAGGGGGTCATCTCCACCCCAGGGGAAGGCTCAGAGAGGGGAGGTGGCTGCCTGAGTCACGCAGCAGAGAAGTAGCAGGCCGTTCTACCTTGACTCCAGGTCCCTCCTCACGACAGCCACCCGCCCCCTGCCCCTCTTCTCGGCAGCACCCCTACAGGAAAGTGGTACACGTGAACTCTTTGTATGACGCAGCACCCCTTCCCCCGGCCTCCGCATCGCCCTGTGTATGGAGAGCCAGGGTTTTTCCCCGTCTGATGTTGAACGCCTAACCTCACAGCGAGGGTAGAGTCTGGGGACCCCTGGCTCTGGGGAGCTCCTGCTCAAGGAGAGTCCCAGCCTTACAAGAAGGTGCTGAGGGAGCCCCTCAGTCAGGACCCCAACTCAAACTCTGCTCAGCCTCAGGCTACAGCGGGCCTGGGCTGCCCCTCAGAACATGTATTCCTTGGGAAACAAGGCCCCACTCAGCCAGGCCTGCGGTTAGTGTGGCCGAGGTCTGGCTTGCCCGCCCCACCCCTTCCTGTGGGCCTCGGTGCCAGGGGAGCGGCCCTGTGCACAGTGCCCCACTCTGTGCTTGGCCTGGGTGGGGGCCGCTAAATCAGCTACACCTCATCCCGGTGGGAGATCCATGCTCTCCCGCTCCCCTCCACAAACCAGCACCCTCAGGCTTTAGGGGAAACCCGTGCACTGCACACTTAGCACCTCTGAGCCCCTGAGAGGCCACGGCTCAGAGGCCAGGAGCCGGGGTTCTGGGGCTGGGGGCTGGGGTGGCCCAGCAACAAAGCTGCTGTGAACATCCAAACCCTTGCCGCCGCTGGTGTGACTCCACCTTTGTTCAGCTGCTTTTTCCTTCTTAGTGCTGTTTGCTGTTGCACTGATCGCGGACGTCATGCAGAGTTGTGAAAGCACAGAATACACTTCGATCCTTTTGACCTCCCTTTCCCTTCCCTTCTCCTGTCTCTCCACGTCTTGGTCCCCTTCCCTTTGCTATCTATTTCCCTGTTTCCTAGTATCTATCTTTTATTTTACTCCTTAGTTCACTTATATTTTGGGTTTCCCATATAAGAGAAGCCATGCAGTATTAAAGCTTGTGTGTCTGATTTATTTCACTCAACATTTGGTCTCAAGATACATCCATATTTCTACACATGACTCAAGTTTATCCTTCATTACAGCAGCATAGTATTTCACTGTGTGTAAATACATGTTTTTTATCCATTCATCTATTGATGGAGGCAGAGGCTGCTTCCATGATCTAGCTGTTATGAATAGTGCTGCTACGAACGTGGTAATATGAGGTCTTTACTCTTTCAGGGAGATACTTAGAAGGGGAATAGCTAGGTTGAATGGAATTTCTGCTTGTAGTTTTTTGAGGAATCTCATACTGATTTCCACAGTGGTTGTACTGGTTTATATTCCCACAATGTAGAAGGGTTCCACTTTCCCTGCAGCCTCACCAGCATTTGTTATTATTGGATTTCTTGATGATACCATTCTTTATGGAGTACGCTAGAATCTCAGTGCTGCTTTACTTTGCATTTCTTTATTGTTCTCAGGCCTCAGTCCCCGTGGGTGAATGAGGAGAGAGGGCTCAGAGAGCCCAGGCAATTTGCCTCTCGTCACACAGCCCAGAGATAGCAGAAGCGGAACTCAAGCCCACACCTGAGAGCTTCCAGAGACCATGGTGTCAACTGCTGCACCGCGCTGCCCTCAGGAAGCCCTGAAGGGACCATGTCTCTAAGGGCATGGGGCCAACTGCACAGCTTGTGCATACACATACGTATCCCTTCCTTGATAACTAAACCCTGTCCGCAGGCCTGCTCTTCCCAGGCAGCCTTGGAAAGGGCTTTCCAAGAGCCAGGGACATTCTCCCCACTCACCTGGAGGGGTCTCCTGCCTCCCGCATCCCCAGCTGGGCCCAGAAGTCAGGCCCCAGCTCAGGCTGCCCGCAGTCCTGCCGGAGAGCTCCCCAAGCCTGGTGGGCCTGCAGGTCAGCAGGACCCCTCCCCCAGCCCTCCCCGAGCCCACAGGCCCCAGGCCAGGCCTGGCTTCCGGAGCTGCCGCCACCTTGGCCGGCCACACCACACATGGTTTTAATCAGCAGCCTGCCTGGATGAATGGTGCCTTGTGAGAGTGCCACAGGGCTCACCTCCATGGTGGGGCAGCCTCAGAGAGGGAGACTGCGAAGAGACCCCAGGTAGGGGCAGGGGTGAGGCGGATAGCACAGCACACAGTTGTGAGCCAGGTCCTGTAGTCCGACAGGGCGGGTGGGGTCCCTGCCCTGCCACCCAAGGCTGGGTCGAGGCAGCTCCCAAAACCTTTGGAACCTCTGGGAGACTGAACTCCACCCTCAGCACATGGGATGGGACCCCTGACAGGAGCTGTGAGGCCTCTGTGAGCTGACACAGCACACAGTGTGCACCTCACGCCCAGAGTCCAGCCCGACCTGCTGAGGGGGGACAAGGTACTCACAAACCTGGTGGACTGGAGAAGAAAGGACCCAGCTTCCAGCAGGGCTGGGGTGGCCGCAGTCACCTCTGGTTTGTTTCATCAGCTCCCCTGCCTGGGCCTCAGCAGCTCCCTCTTCCCTGCAGGGGCTTCGCCTAATCGGTTCAGGAGTCGCCTCAGCATATGGAGCGTGGATCGCTACTGTGGCAGCCAGAGCTGCAGACATCAATAACTGACGTCCTTCGAGCACCTCCTGGGTGCTGCACTCTGGCACCTCGAGCATCATCTCGTGCAGTCCTCCTCACTGACTGTGTTTCCATTTACATGGAATGGAATTACGACTTGGAAAGGGTAAGCAGCCAGGCCACACCACACAGCTTGGGGAGGAAGAGCTGGGCTGTGAAGCCACACAGTGAAGCCACACAGTGATACCCCTCCAGAGCCCTAGATCCTGCCTCCACACCACCAGCCTGCTGAGGGAGCCCCGTGTCCACCTAGGCGCCAGCACGGATGGCCTGCCTGGAGGAGCTGAGGGCCCCTCCACAGGCCAGTTGGAGGGTGCTGAGCTCATGCTCCTCCTCACCTCATGCAGCACCGCACATCCACACAGAAGGGCTCCAGGTGGTTGAGAACAGCGGGGAGAAGAGGAGGAAATGTCCAGGGAAGCCCCGGACCCCGTCACCTCTCTTCTTACGGGACTAGCTGGAGGTCCGGCTGCTGTTGGGATGAAGTACAGGCTCCTTACCCCTTCACAAGGCCCCACAGGCTCAGCAAAGGTCCGCAACTCACTGTAGCCCTTCCTGTCTCCCCCCAACCTCCACTGTGCAGATGAGGCTGTCAAGTTCCCACAGGCCCTGGCCCTCTGACCCCCTACCCACAGCTTCGCCATTCTCCCATTCTTCGCCTGGCCCTCTCCTCCACCCCAGCTAACTCATTCTCTGAGCCCCAGCCAAGCACCCCAGCACCCTGCACCCCAAGATGCCTGATTTGCCCAACTGGATCAGGCCCCTCGGAACTCCAGCCTCCCAAATGTCCACCCCAACACTTCTGGGAACAGAGCCCCGGGGCTTCTGGGAGTTGCCCCAAATTCAGAAGCAATCTTTGCAGAGAGAGGAGTCATTTCCTCCTCCTCCTGCTGGTTTTGTCTTGTTCCTCCTCTAACCCAAGTACCAGCGGAGACAAGAGATGCTCTCCTACGTCCCTGGGGCTCCACCTATGGAGGGATCGTTCTGGTTTCCGGGCATCCAGTGAGAGTCATTTCTGGAGGACCAGTCAAAGAACGAGCCATCTGCTATCTTCTTCGTAGCCTGGGATGTCTGCTCCACGTCCAGCCAGCACTGCCAGCATGGGCATCTCACGGGTACCCCCAGGGCTACCCTAACTCCCTTACCCTTTGGGAGAATGGGTCACTGAGGGCCATTAGAGAAAACAGCCCTGTGGAAACAACTACGGATGAGCTCAGGGATTAAACCACAAAAATGTTCAGCATGCCTTTGTTTGTGGTATTGAAAATTCTAAAATAACACACACACTCAACAGTTAAAGCACAGTCCCTGCACAAAACAGAGTCTCATGAAGAACGAGATCTGACACCACCAGGCGATGGTCACGATTTATCTCGAAGTGAAAACAGCAGGTTATAAACTATGACGTTGGAACAGGAGAGACTCCGGGCAGCTGCACAGAGGAGGCAGGGGGTAGAGTGGGGGGCTCCAGAGTAGAGGGCCTGGGTCCCCAGGCAGCCCCACCACCTCACAGCCAGGGGACTTCATGAGTCCACCCAGCCCGAACGCCGAGGCACCGCCTGTGAATGGGGCGTCGCCGTGCCTACCTGTGGACACTGGCCACTCTGCTTAGTACTGGGGCACTGCTACGCCAAATACGGGCCATGCTTCTTTCCTAGCATGGGTGATTTTCATCTTCTTAGGTTTGCTTATTTGTATTTTTAGAATTGTCTGCAATTAATGTATATTATCTGTATTAATTTTAAAAATAAAAGCAAACTTGGCTTTATAAGGAAACTCATCTGATAAAGGAACGCCTTCCTGCCTTTCCCACCTGCATGTTTTTGAGGATGTTACTGACTCTGTTGCACTGATAAGAGCTCTGGGGAGAAACTGTGACCTGATCTCAGTATCCAGAGGTTTCTGGTCACATTGGCTGTCTGTGGTCTTCAAGCTATAGCTGCACCCCTGACTTCAGTGCCCACTGTGAGCGGATCGTCAAATAAACCATGGTGTTGAGGTACCATGTACGTAGTATGTATAGGAGAGCGTCTAAGGGATTCCAAGAGTTAAGTGTCACCCCAGGAATGGGGACAAAGGGCACATTTGTGCTTCAGTTTTTGTGCACTTTACTAATGATTGCAATACTTTTATAATAAGCTTGTCTTACAAAATAAAAATAACACAATTTGATGTTGTAGAAAAATATTTAATAGCAGGTAAAGAAGTTGATAATTTATTATGAAAAAAGAGGTTTGCAGTCGGTCATGGTAGCGCATGTCTGTAATCCCAGCACTCAGGAAGCTGAGGCAGGAGGAGTTCCTCATGTTTGAGCCCAGCCTGGGCTACACAGTCAGTTCAAGCACAGCCTGAACTACATATTGAGGCCCTGTCTCCAAAAAAAAAAGGTTTGCAAATACAGTCAGTATCTATATGTTCTCCTTTCTACAGAAACAATTTTATATATCAGACAGAAAGGAAAAGCCATAAAATGTGAACACTGGCTATCCCAGAGAGGTAGGACATAAATATTTACACTTTCTTATTTGTCTATGTTTTCATTTTCCGACAGATATTTACATTTTCTATTTCTCTATAGGTTCTAACTTTTAAGATATATATACAGAATCCACCAAAAAAATGTATACACACATCAGGAGAAGAAAAATAGTATGATGTTTTTTCAACTGATGGTGTTACCCTCATATGGGGGACCCTAGAGGATGTCACATAGCACAGAAAACCCACGGCACTGCCGGTCCTTAGAGAAGAAATTGAAAATGCATGTGCAGCAATCTCAATGCCCAAGGTTACCCAAGCAGCACTTTGCCATACTAATAAATGTCTGAAAGTTATGGCCACCACTTTGAGCATCTCTTGTAATTGTAGAGACCAAAGGTAACTTGTATTAATGTCATGATGTTTCAATAAATTTAGTATTAAAATATTTGTACAAGTTTTTCTTTTCATGAAGTGTGTATACATTTTGGTGATATATATATATATATATATATATATATATATATTTTTTTTTTTTTTTTTTTTTATGTGGGTACCGGGAGTCGAACTCAGGACCTCATGCTTGCAAGCAGGCGCTTGTGCCGCTAAGTGATATCACCGGCCCTTTTTTTCCTTTATGTGGGTACTGGGAGTTGAACTCAGTACCTCGCGCTTGCCAGGCAGGCGCTTATGCTGCTGAGCTATCTCACCAGCCCGGTGATATATTTTTGATAATATATTTTTAAAAAATATATTACAGTAAAAGGTACATTGCCATTAATACAAGAAAGCTCCCAGAGAGTGGCGGTACAGGGGTCCAAGAATTCTCATCATGTGAGCCCCATTACCCATGTACTCGGGCCTCATTCTGAACACTCATCCCATCATTTCTGCCACTTTCGGAAGCAGTTCTGGAAGTCCTCTTTCATGAGTGTCTCCATGAAAAGTGATAGAAAATACAGTGAACACCATGCAGAGGCGTCCAGTGGAAAGGCAGGCTAATAAAAACTTCAGTGTGTCTGTCCTCATCCGCCTCACGGGCCAGACAAGGGACCATGTGACTGTGGGCTCTTCCCCAAAGTCAAATGACCACGACAGGTAAATGTTTTTGAATCAATTCGAGTCATCAAGGCAGCAAGAACGATGGGCTAAGTGTGTTCAAAGCAAGGGGGAGTGTTTTGAGGGGGATTAGTGGAAATGTGTCTTTTACAGTAATAAGCTTTTAAATTTCAACATCCACGATATTTTTCAATCGTGCGTGTGTGTGTGTGTGTGTGTGTGTGTCCTTAAAAGAGAGATTTGGCCCAAATTTTTCCCTACACTAAGTGCCTAAGGCACAGAAAGCTACCTTTTTAGCCTTTTCCTTGCCTCCCTCGCTCCCTATCCACGTGTGTCTGTTTGCTCACCCGCTCTTAATTTTCACCATCATGCTGTCCTTCCTGTGTCCTTGTAAAGGGCCCCAAGTCCTGGTAGGAGCCAGGCGAGGCAGAAGCCAGGGTTTGGGCCTAGCCCACCGCTCCCCACCCAGCGGTCCCCCCGGCCCACATCACCTCCTGGGGTATTGCTCCAGTTAGTGGGGACTCCAAGCAGATCCAAAGGCGGAACTATAAACACTAGATGCAGAGACCCATAAACAGCTGGGTAACCGACTCCAGCTGCTCAGATGGGCCCTGGCCCCGCTTCTGGCCCAGGGCTGAGGGCTCTGAAATAGCCAAGAGGACGACCCTCTGCCCCCCGCTGGCCTCAGACCTCGACACCCGTGAATGGGCGGCACCACGAGCTAGAGAAGCAGGGGAATTCACGCGAGAACCCCAAGAGAGCAGAGCATGCACACCGAAAAGTCTCACACCAGCCCCAAACTTACCTGCGTGGGCCACAATGTACTTGTCCTGAAAGCAGAGGACCGGAAGTGATGAACTAGATGGACATTCTCAGTTCTGTCACATCACGATTAATTCGTAAGTCTTTGCACTAGGCCCAAATGCCTATAATATATTTGTCTACAATTTAATAAAAAAACTTATACCCTGTGATAACATAAATGTTGTGGCAATAAAAATATCTGTAATATAACACATACATATAATATATTATTGTATCACGCTCTTTGATATCTCTTGTGTGCATTTCGTAATGGCCGTCTCTGGGTATTTGTGATCAGAGAATAGGAAGGGGCAAAGCCAGGAAGACTTCTTGTAGGAAGGGAGATGGACTTAAGGGTTATGAGTTTGACAGGGAAAATGAGCCTCTAAAAACTCCTAGTGGAGGGGAAGGGAGAGAATGGAAAGTAAGAGCAAGTGGATTTCTAGGGCTAAGTTCAGCATACTGAACTTAAATGACCACGACTCATCAGCCCCAGTAGCTCCTGAACACGGTTACACAACAGAACCCCTGGGGAACTCGGTAAAACACGGGCTCCAGGCCCTTCCCAGAGCTCCGGCATCAGAATCAGAGGGCCTGAGAACCTGGGTGTTTCGAGATTGCCCGGTGGATTCTGAGCTAGACGCCTGGCACAGGTGTGTGTTTAGGAAACTCTGGCCCGGAGTTTCCAGGGTCTGCGGATAGAACGCGGGGTGGGAGTTACCTGTGATTTTCACATCGTGCCTCCCATCTGATCGCCCCACCTCGGGGCACAGCCTTTGCCGGATGTGACTCTGTGCTTGCAGCCTGACAGGGCAGGGAGCCCTCGGGAAGCTCATCAGCTAGTGAGGGGTCCAGGCCCTGGCACCAGCCATCTGAGCTCAGTGCTGCAGCCAGAGTCTTCCAGGCAGCGCGGCCCAGAGAGCAGTGGGCACAGGGGGGCACTCAGAGGAGGCAGTGGCCTCCTGAAAGCTGGAGTGGGAGGCCACAGAGGGCTGGGGTGTAGCTCAGCAGCACAGCACTTGCTAACAGCAAGAAGCCCCAGGTTTGATCCTCAGCACTAAAAATAATAATAATAAAAAGATAAACAGGAGACCTCAGGAGATTTCTAGAGAAGGTGCCCTGAAGGATGGGAGGACTCGCGTTGCTGAACAGGAAATGAGCCAGGAACGTAGCTCAGTGGCACAGTGCCTGCCTGGCAAGCACGAGGTCCAGAGTTCAATTGCCAGTACCAAAATAAAAAACAATCAGGGCCGGTGAGATGGCTCAGCGGCATAAGCGCCTGCCTTGCAAGCGCGAGGGCCCGAGTTCGACTCCCGGATCCCACATACGAAAAAGGGGCCGGTGATATCGCTCAGTGGCACGGGTGCCTGTTGGCGCGCGAGGTCCTGAGGTCGACCCCCCGGTACCCACAAAAAAAAAAAAAAAAAAAAAAACAATCACACTGGGCTGGTGAGATGGCTCAGTGGCACAAGCGCCTGCCCGGCAAGCTCGAGGTCCTGAGTTCAACTCCCGGAAACCACATAAAAATAAATAAACAAACAAACAAACAAACAAAACGATCACACTGAACAGGAAATGAACAGACAGACCAGGTGGAGGAAATTGAATTTTTGGAGCAAAAGCAGGCAGTGGAGAGGTAGTAGAGGGACAAAGGCTCAGGAAGCATTTTCTAGTTAAGTGGTATGGCAGGGTCTTTCCTTGCTGGGCACTGAGAACAGGCAATGCCCAGGGCAGCTGGCTCAGGCTCCGAGAGGAAAGCCCAAGCCTGGGGCTCCCCTAGCTACCTTGCCTTCTCCCCCCGCTCCTGCTTGGACATGTGATTTCCTATTTCCCACACCTGGAATCCCATGGGATAGGTATAGGCAGAGGTAAGTGATAAATTCTAACCCTGCCTCCAAAATAAAAATCTCCTTTTCTAGAGGTATCCCAGAGGCTAAGTCATCCGTGAACTAGGTGACACCTCCAAGCCAACTCAGTTTCAATTGCCATTTCTACTCACACCTCTTTGTTACACACTAAACTCTTTTTTTTTTTTTTTAGTTCTGGAGATGAAACCCAAGGCCTTCAGGCTGAGCTACATCCCTAGCCCTTTTTCATTTTTCATTTTGAGACAAAGTCTTGCTAAATTTCCCAGGCTGGGCTCAAACATGCAATCTTCCTGCCTCAGCCTCCCAGAGTGCTGAGATTACAGGTGTGCTCAGTCTATGTGATTTTTTACCTGATTATAAACACTAGAGCCAGACCAGAGAAACTGAAAACAATTAAAGATGGCATAAATAAATGGAAAGGCCTCTCCGGTGCTTGGATTAGACGATGTAATAACGATAAAATAGCAATACTGCCCAAAGTGATTGGCAGGTTTATTGCTTTCCCTAGCAAGATCCCAGCTGCCTTGGGCAGAAATGGGATTAGGACAGGCCGATCCTAAAATTTACATGAAAATGCAAATCTTCTCAAGTAGGTAAAACCAGATCGAAAAGGAAGAACAAATCTAGAGGACTAACATGTCCCAGTTTCAAAAATTATTGCAAAGTTACTGTAATTTGGGCTGTGTGAAACTGGCTTGAGGAGAGACAAACAGATCAAAGGAATGGGATGAGAGTATTTTTATGTACTTCTATTTAAGGTCCATCAGTTTTTGGTGCCATGATGTTTCATGGAGGAAAGAACAGTGTTTTTACCTGATGGTGCTGGGGCACTGGGCATGCAAAAAAGAATGATGTTTGGGAGCTGGGCATGGTGGTGCACGCCTGTAATCCCAGCACTCAGGAGGCTGAGGCAGGAGGATCGCCATGGGTTCAAGGCCAGCGTGGGCTACATAGTGAGTTCAAGACCAGTCTGAACTACATAGTGAGATCTTGTCTCAAAAACAAAAATAAATAAATAAATAAAGTTTGGACCCTTATCTACACACTATATAAAAATTAAGTCAAAATGGGTCAAAGACAAGCGACTTAACTGATAAGAATCTAGTATCCAGAATGCATGTAGAACTCTACAACAGAAAGACAAACTGCCCGATTTACCAATGGGAAGCCGGGTGCAGTGGTGCACGCCTGTAATCCCAGCACTCAAGAGGCTGAGGCAGGAGGATCACCGTGAGTTCGAGGCCAGTCTGGGCTACACAGTGAATTGAAGACCAGCCTGAATTACAGAGCAAGACCCTGTCTCAAAAAAAACCAAAAAAAAAAAAAAAAAAGAAGGGAAATTTACATATATATTTCTCCAAAGAGTTATACAAATAACCAACAAACACATCATTATTTATTAGTGAAATGCAATTCAAAACCACAATAAGATATCGCTTCACATCCACTAGGATGGCTGCAACACCAAAAAAAAGGAAAATAAGTTTTGGTGAGGGTGTAGAGAAATTGGAGCCTTCATAGTTGCTGGTGGGAAAGCAAATTATTTCAATTGCTATGGAAAATAGTGTAGTGGTTCCTCAAATAGTGTAGTGGTTTCCAGTTAAACATAGAATTACTCTGTGACCCAGCAATTGCCTCCTAAGTGTATACATAAATTGTTTCAGACAGATGCTTATACAGGAATGTTCGTGGTGGCGCTACTCACAATTACCCGGAAGAGAAAATAACCCAAAATGCCCAACACCTGATGAATGGATAAATAAAATATGCCATATGATGAAATATTATTCAATCATTAAAAATGAACTAGGGGGCCGGTGAGATGGCTCAGTGGCATAGGTGCCTGCCTGGCAAGCGCGAGGTCCTGAGTTTGACTCCCGGTACCCACATACGAAAAAAGGGCCAGTGATATCGCTCAGCGGCACGGGCGCCTACTGGCAGGTGAGGTCCTGAGGTCGACCCCCCCGGTACCCACAAAAAAAAAAAAAGAAAAGAAAAGAACTAGGGCTGGTGAGATAGCTCAGCAGCATAAGCGCCTGCCTGGCAAGCGCGAGGTCCTGAGGTCGACTCCCAGTACCCACATAAAAAAAAAAAAAAAAAAATGAACTATTAGCCAGGCATGGTGGTACACGCCTGTAATCCCAGCACTTGAGAGGCTGAGGCAGGAGGATTGCCATGAGTTTGAGACCAGTCTTGGCTACATAGTGAGACCTTGTCTCACTAAAACAAAATGAAACAAAAAAACATAAAACAACAACAAAAAACCTGTTGGTGGATTCTACAAAATAGATGAACTTTGAAAACATTATGCTAAGTGAAATAAACCAGAAAAAAGCCATATATTGGAGGATTACATTTATGTGAAATGTCTAGAATAAGCAATCCATAGAAATAGAAAGCAGTTTAGTGTTGGCCAGGGTGGGAGGAAGGGAGAATAGGAAATAACTGCTAATACTTACGAGGCTTCTTTCTGAAGTAATGTTCTGGAATTAGATAGTGGTGATGATTACATGACTTTGCGAATATACTAAAAAGTCAGTAAATTGTACACTTTAAAATATTATTTTATATATGTGAATTATATCTTGATTTTAAAAAACAGCTTCCTTGAATGCTGCATATGTGTATGATTGTGGTAAAATATGAGATAAAAGTTGTCATTTTAACCATTTTAAGTGTACAATTCAGTGGCATTAAGTATACTCACAATGCTTCCAACTATCACTTCTATCTATTTCCAACATTTCCCACCATGCCCAGCATAAACTCATTGGCAGTAACTCTCCTCCGTCCCTCTCAGTTCCTGGTTACTTCCTATTTCGTACTTCTGTGAATTTGCCAATTCTAGCTATTTCATATAAATAGGTTCACACAGCATCCTCTGACTTACCTCACTTAGCACGATGGTTTCACGATTAATTCATGCTGTACTAAGCATCAGAACCTCATTCCTTTTCTGGCCGGATACTATTCCACTGTAGGTGTATACCACATTTACTTTATTCGTTCATCTGTTTAGACATTTGCGTTGTATAAACAAATAGCTTTTGGCTCTTTGACTAATGTTTGACTTTCTGAGGAACCACCAAACTGTTTTCCATCTTACATTCCTACCAGCAATGCGTTAAGGTTCCAATTTTTTCACATCTTTGTCAAAACTTATTTTCCTTCCTAAAAATAGTTATAGCCACGCTGGTAGATGTGAAATGGTTTTAATTTTCGTTTTCCTAATGACATACTGACTACCTCTTTTTGTGCTTATTGGAGAAATGTTTATTCAGATCTTTTGCCTGTTTTTCAAATGGGTTGTTTGTCTTTTTGTTGATGAGTTGTTTCTGCATATTTTTGGGTATTAAACATTTTATACCCTCAGATGCATGATTTGCAAATATTTCCTCCTGTTCCATATATTGTCTTTCCACCCTTGTGATGATGTCCTTTGGTGCACAAGATTTGGTTTGGTTTGGTTTGGTTTTGAGACAGGGTCTCACTATGTATTCCAGGCTGGCTTTGAACTTATGATGATCCTCCTGCCTCAGCCTCCCAAGTGCTGGGACTACAGATGTGTACCACCCCACCCAGCTATTATTATTATTTTAATGAAGACTGTTATGGTTTGTATCTAAAATATCTTCCAAAAGGCTCACATGTTCAGAGGTGGGGTTCTGGAAAGGTGATTGGAGTATGAGGGCTCTAATTCCATCAGTGAATACATGGATGGATTCATAATTTGATGGCATTATTGGGAGATGATGAAAACCTAGGAGGCAGGGCCTCTCTCTCTCTCTCTGTGTGTGTTTCTGTCTCTCTCCCTACCCCGTCTCTCCCTCTCTCTCTTTCTCTCTCTCTACTTCCTGACCACCATGAGGTGAGCAGCTCTGCTCCACCCCACCCTTCCGCCATGATGTTCCACCTCACCCCAGGCCTAAAGGCCATGCAGTCAGCTGACCACAAACCAAAAGCTCTAAAACCTGGAGCCAAAATAAATCTCTCCTCCTTTAAATTGGGTTTTCTGATATTTTGTCACAGGCAAGGGAAGCTAATGAAAGTCCAATTTATCTTTTTGTTTTCTTTTGTTGCCTATGCTTTTGGTGTCATATTTAATAAACCATTACAAAACCTAAGGTCATGAAGAGCCGTACCTTTGTTTTCTTCTAATAGTTTTATACTTTAGCTCTCACACTTAGGTCTTTGATCCATCTTGAGTTAATTTTTGTATATGGTCAGATAAAGGCCCAGCTGCCTTCTTCTGCATGTGATATTTAGGCTCTGCAGTACCATATGTTGAAAAGTCTGTACTTTCTCTAGTGATCGTTCCCAACATCCTCGTCAGCAATCAGTTGAGCCAGGCATGGTGGCGCACACCTGTGATCCCAGCTCTTGGGAGGCTGAGGCAGAAAGATTGAGATTTTGAGGCCAGCCTGGGCTATGTAGTGAGAGCCTGTCTCAAAAAAATTTTTTTTGAAAATAGATATAAGGGATTATTTCTGGGTTACCAATTATTCCATGATCTATACATCCATACTATGCTGGTATCACACTGTTTTGATTACTTTCGATTTGGAGTAAGTTTTGAAATCAGAAACTGTGAGCCTTCCAACTCTTCTTTTTCAAGATTGTTTTTGCTATTTTGGCTCTCTTGAAATTTCATACGAATATTAGGAGAGAGATTTTTATTTCTGGAGAAAAATACCCAGTGGGTATATTAATAATGACTCTATTGGCTCTGTATGTTTCTTTGGGCAGTATTGTCAGCTTAATGATATTACGTCTCCTAATCAATAAACATAGGCTATCCCTCCACTTATTTAGGTATTGTTTAGTTTATTTAAGCCACGTTTTATAGTTTTCACTATAAAAGTCTTTTTTGCCCTTGATTAAATATATTAACTATTTTGTTCTTTTTGATGCTACTATAAATAGAACTGTTTGCTTAATTTCTTTTTTGGGCTGTTCATTACTAGTGCACAAACATAACTAATTTTTGTATGTTGATTTGGTATCCTACAACTTGCCTGAATTACCCCTTTTTGTCTGTGTGGATTCTCTAGGGGTTTCTAGATATAAGATCCTCTCATCTGTAAGTAGAGATAGTTTTACTCTTTCCTGTCCGAGTTGCCCAAACTTCATTTTCATTGGCACTGCTCTGGCTGGAACTTCCAGTATTCTGTGGAATGAAAGTTCCTGAACAGAAGTGATGGAAGCAGACGTCGTCGTTCCCGATTCTAAGGAAAGGGCTTTAAGAAAAAGCTTTCAGCTAACACTGAGGATGGCGTTAGCTGGGAGTTTTTCGTATATGACCTTTATCACATCGAGGAAGTTCCTTGCCAGCACTAGTTATTGAGTATTTTTTATTGTAAAAGGGTGTTGGATTTTGTCAAGTGCTTGTTCTGCACCCACTGAGATGATCATGTGTTTTCCTCTTCTTTCTATTTAATGGGATGTATTATTTTGATTTTCATATGCTGAACCAACTTCACAAACCCACTTGATCATGGCATATGACCCTTTTAGTGTGTTGCCAAACTTGGTTTTCCGGTATTTTTGTACAAGACTTTTGCATCTATACTCAAAAGGTCATGAGGGACATTAGTTTATGGTTTTTGTCTTGTTTGTTTAATACAGGGTCTTACTATATGGCCCAGATGGGCCTCAAACTCACTGTGTACCTTAGCCTGGTCTTGAACTTGTGGTCCTCCTGCCTCAGCTTCCGAAGTGCTGGGATTATAGGTGCAAGCCACCACAGCCAGCTTACGGTTTTCTTGTAGAGTCTTTGTCTAGCTTTAATAACAGAGAAATGTTGGCCTCATAGAATGATTTAGGAAGTGTTCCCTCCTCTTCACATTTTTTATGAGTTTGAGAAGGATTGGTGCTAATGCTCCCTTAAATGTTAAATGTAAGCGTTCCCAGTGAAGACGTCCTGACTTGTTACAGGGCTGGGAAGATTCTGTTTCTTGAGTCACTTTGGTGGTCTGCACACCTCTCGCGTTTGTAGGCTTCATCTCAGCCTCCGGTTTGCTGTTCGCAGTGGTCTGCCTCGGACCTTTCACACCGTGAAGCTGGCAGTGGCGTGTGTATTTTGGAGGTCCTTCTCGGTGTCCCGGGTCACCGCTTCCAGCACAAGGGTCCGGGAGAACCGGCAAGGGTGATGAGCTTCCACCCTGGCCTCTTCAGCCTCAGGCTCAGACCCGGGCTGTGGTGCGGGACCCCTGGAGCCAGAGCAGGCTTCAGGGAGCACTCGTGGCACACAGCCCTGCCGAGGGCTCTCCAGGCGCTGTCTCCCGACTCCCAACAGCCCCGTCCCCTGGATCCTGTTACCACTCCCGCCTCACGAGTGGGCAGACCGAGGCTCAGAGACACAAGGGACCTGTGCGAGTCACACGGCCAATGAGCCCACATCTGGGAGCAGACCTGCCTCCATGCCTACTTTGACAAACGTGCCGTTCAGCTCCTGCTTCCCAAGGCCAGCGCGCCAGGACGGGACGGAGGCTCGAGCCCCTCCCTCCCTGCAGGAAAGGCTGCCCGGAGCAGAGCCTCCCCAGGGACCTGCGCAGACGCCCTCCGCCCGGGCGCGCAGAGCCGATCGCCCCCTCCCGGGCGCCGGAGCTCCCGGGAAAGAGCGAGGTGCGGAGTCGGCGCCCCGGGCCGGAGCGGCCGGCGCTGAGCGCGGGCTCGGCCGGGGCGCGCGGGAGGCGATTTCAGGAGGCCCACGGCGGCGGCCAGGCTGCGGCTTCCTGCGGCGCGAGCCGGGGCGACGGTCGGAGGCTGCGGCGGAGCTGCGCCTCCCGCTGTGCTCCGCTGCACTTTTGGGGTTTGATTTAGATTCACGGACACACACTTTAAAGTCCCCAACCCCAACCCGGGGGACAGGGTCCCCTCAGGGGGTCGCCCCTCTGCCTCCAGGGTGTTACCCAGCTAAGCCCCCAAAGCCAGGGCTCGTCCCCGACTAGGACTCCGAGAGGAATTGGGGCTGGGGAGCCTCAGGGGCCCAGGGCTTCCGCTGTGCGACGCCGGCAATCGCACGACCTTGCTGATCTCAGAGCCCGCCTCTGTGCTGCGGAGGGTCGTCATGGGGATTAAGAGATGGCCCTTGAGAAGCAGAGTAACTCACTGTCACGGACGGAGAAATGCTCTTTATTTCACGTGCTTATTTAGTATAACTACAAGGCCCGTCTCGAGGGAGGAGCGCGCCGACCAGCCAGAGCCTAGGGTGATGGTGCCCCCTGGTGGACACATTCTGGAGTATACCTGATAAGTACCAATCTGACCCATTAGAGAAAGGGTAAGAACAAATTCAGCTCCATTTCTTCCCAGTTACCCCTAAATATTTGTGTGTACTTCTTAATAACAACGAACAGCCAGGCATGGTGGTGCACACCTGTAATCCTAGAACTTGGGAGGCTGAGGCAGGAGGAACACCTCGAGTTCAAGACCAGCGTGAACTAAGTAGCAAGACCCAGTCTCAAAAGGAAAACAAACTAAAAAGAACAATGATACACTCTTATGTAACAGCTCAATAATCAAAATCACTAAATTTAACCTTGAGAGAATACTGTTATCTAACTCACGCAGCCCACTTTCACACATTGCCATGCGTACCTATGGCACCTTTCAGTACTGTTTCCGGTGCTTGGCTCTCTGGGGTCACACACGGCACAGGTCTTTCTAATATCCTTCGGGGCTGAAGCATTTCTCAGCTTTGCTTCATCTTGCATGACCTTGACATTGTTAAGAGTTCAGGCTACAGATTTGGGAAAATATCCCTTGAGAAGGCCGTGTCTGCGATTTCCTTTTGTCTGGATTCACATTACATGCTTTTATCAGCAGTTTCACAGGTGTTTAGGCGGGGTCCTTGGGACATAATAGCAGGAGGCACACGGTGTCAGTTTGTCCCAGTACTGCTGAGGCTGACGCCAACTGCCTTCCCCATGCGCATGGTGAAGTTAAGCCCAAGGCCAGCAAGAGGCTGACACTCGCCTCTGGTCACTCGAAGGTCACCCTGCTGAGCTCAGGGTCAGGGCAAGTGCTCAGGATAAATGTGGCCAGGGGACAGCAGTGTTGGCTTTGTGGTATCATCTGGACGGGTCAGGCTGCCTACAGCCCCGCTCCCCTTTCTGCTTTGTCTGTTTGTATTAAGACCTTTTATTCCACAAATGATACATTAGTATATTATCCTGGTTTTTAAAAAAACATTTCAGCACTCAGGAGGCTGAGGCAGGAAGATTGCTGTGACTCCGAGGCCAGCCTAGGCTGCAAAGAGAGTTCAAGGCCAACCTGGACTGCATAGCGAGACCCTGTCTCAAAAACAAAAAACGGGCCGGTGAGATAGCTCAGCGGCGTAAGCGCCTGCCTGGCAAGTGCGAGGTCCTGAGTTTGACTCCCGGTACCCACATTAAAAAAAAAAAAAAAAAGTTTCAACCAAGACTAAAATTCCCTTTGAAAATTTCCCCTTTCCCAGTCCCCTCTCCCTCTTCTAGAGGTCACCACTGTTATAGTCTGGTGTGAGATACACATTTATACCCCCAGGAAAAATACCACAGAGTGTTCTCTTCCCATAAATGGTCACCGGACAGATCCACCCTGTAGAAATTTCCCTGGCAGGACTTGGCGATTGAGCTAACCATTCTGACTGCATAATCATGTGCATACATGTGCGTACGTGAGGGGTTACTGACGGACACTCTAGCATGTGTGTACATGAGGGGTTACTGATGCACATCTAGGTCATCACCAGCATTTTGCTGTTGTGAAACACTACCTTCTGCTCATGCTCCCCGACTTCTCTGAGGAAACCGCCTCCCTCAGGAAGCCTGATTCACGCCTGTGCCGACACCCTGAGTGGACTCTGACTGGGAGGAATGGGCTTTTTCTCTCATGGGCTTTTATATTCACTAAACCTACGAGAATTGCTGGACTCAGGATCTCTGAAAGCTACTGGGCTGGGATTTTACAAAGTGTTTCAAGGAACCTTAGGGCTCCAAGACAGGATGGGAGACAAGGGGTTGCAGAGCTGGTGAGAGTGCAGACCCTCATCCTAACTCCAACCAGGGCCCCTCTGCCTTCACCTCTGGTTTTCTATTAAGTGATTTCCAGAAAGACTCTCAGCTGTCTTCAAATTCAGTAGCCCCTGGCATGGTCTGACCCCTTAGTGGGCACAGGTGTCCATTCTGCCTGTCTTCTGCATCCGCTCCTGGTTGTGCAGCCTCCAGCTCCATTCTTGTTGGTGATGCCACGTGCCTATACCAGGATCCCAGCTGACAGAACCCAAAGAGGTCTCTGTAGGTGCGGCAGGGCCAGCATTTCTGGGTGTTCATCTGGACCCCTTGGTTCCCTCTGTTGTGGGCCAGGAACCAAAACAGCCCAGCTGTGTCCCCAGCACACCCACCCTCCACCCCTCAGGAACGGTCTCTGCGTAGGACAGGCTCTGGCTCACACTTGGTGGCCTGAGTCAACGCCCCCGAGAATAGGGGGCATCTGAGAACAGGTCAGATTCTGAGAAGAGGTCAGATTCCTGCACTGCAGACATTGGGCCAGGGCTTCTCTACTTGGCCAGGTCCTGTCCCTTCCCAGGCAAACCTTCAGTCTGGCCCTTAATGAGGCTGGGAAATTTAGAAAGTCACTTATTTTTTTCAAAGTTTTCTTGGACAGCGAGACTCTGCATTAATTAGAACCCACGAGAATCTGATCCAGAGTACCCCAAAATGGGGCCTTCAGCATCCTAGAGAGCTTGTCCTAAAGCCCCAACCCGCATCTACAGGAGTCGTGTGTCTACAAGCACGGCCTGGGGATATGTATTTCCCCAAAGCGACAATGTTTGCAAGGCCAGCAGGCCTGCTGTCATGTAGACGTCCCATGTGTCCCATATTCCGGATGTCTGTCTCCTCCAGGTTTTGTTTGACCAGTTTCTTTATCCCTGTGTTGTCAAGGGTAATTTTGCTTAGAAAATTCTCCAGGTGAGGCCACTGAGTCCAATTCCCTCCATACCTCTGAAAGATGAGGGAAACTGAGGATCAAAAAGTAAAACATCGGGCCGGTGAGATGGCTCAGCGGCATAAGCGCCTGCCTGGCAAGCGCGAGGTCCCGAGTTCGACTCCCGGAACCCACATACGAAAAAAGGGCCGGTGATATCGCTCAGCGGCACGGGCGCCTGCTGGCTCACGAGGTCCTGAGGTCGACCCCCGGTACCCACAAAAAAATAAATAAATAAAATAAAACATCTTGTTCCCAGTCACAGTCACAACAGCGGCAGAAAAGGCCATCGCCTGAGTCTTCTCGGTCCCACCCTGCGCCCAGCATTCCCAGTCCAACGCATCCAGAGGCCCCACGTGGCTGCCCTGTTGCAGCCCTCTGCAGTGTCTGAAAAGGCTTCAATCTATAACCCAGTGGAGCTACCTGGCTTAGCCAACACTGTGCACACACGTGTGTGTGTGTACACGCTCATGTGTTAGGCAGACTTTAGCCATGTATGCAAACACCCCAACCTCCACACTCCTTTGCAGGCTTTGCAAGAAAGTCTGAGACAAGCAGGACCAGCGTGTACAAACAGAACCCCACTTTATTAGCAGTTAGTTCGAGATTGTACATTAATGGAGGAAGGTTCCCACTTTTAACACAACCCAAAACGGCTGGTTCAAGAGCTCGTGGTCGGGTGAGCAGGCAGCATCCCTCTCCAGCCTCGCCCCGCCCACCAGGGAAGGAGCCTCCGCCTGCTCCCCTGGGCCCCCCCACCCGTGCAGTCAGTCCTCTCCTCTCCCCAGGAAGTCACATGAATTTCATGCACAAATTACAAAAGGAGCCCTCTTGCTGATAAGAAAAGCTAGCTCAGCCCTAGAAAGCCCTCTCCGACCTTGTCCTCCCGAGAGCAGCAGAGGGAGGGATGAGGGATGAACTTCCTAGGATGAAACTCAGCTGCAGTCTCCCCTCACCTCAGCACTTGTTGCACACAAAGCCCATGCCTGTCTCTCAAGGGGGCTAAACGCTGGCCAGTCCTCTGAGCGGTGAGGGCGTCCAGGCCAGAGCTGGCAAAGTGGGGACCCAGCACTGCCGGGAGGAAGGTCTGCCCCTGCCACTTCCACCAGAGCAGAGCTGCTTCCTGCCTGGACATTTTCAAACCCCCGCTCTAGACCCTGCTGGCTCACTCTACAGGTGGGGAACTCAGGCCCTGGAAGGAAGACTGTCATGCAGCCACCAAATGTACCCAGCTGGGACAAAAATTCACAGTTCCTGCCTCTGGCCCAGTGCTCTTCTCCTGACACCACAGCGGGGGAGGCATTTCCCCCATCAGGGACCTTCCTGCCACAAGCCAGAGAGGACCAGCTCTGCTCCAGTGCACACAGACCGTAGGCTTCCATGAAGCGGAAATCCCAGGACCACAAAACAGAGAGTGAGAAAGAGAGATGGGCGCTGGGTCCCATACCCTGCAGCCCATGCCCAGGGTCAAAGAGGGCAGCCAGGCTCCCCTAAGCCAGGGGTCTCATTCCATCAGACCCAGAGCCCAGCCCGTGCCCTCTGTCCCTTCCTCCAGCCTCTCCCGGTCCCCTCCCCTGAGCTCCTGCAGCTCCCACCCGGCCCCTCTGCTGGTTTGGCACTTCCTGCAGGTGGCAATGGAGGTGCCACTCAGGCAGGAGGGAGCTGCCTAATTGGTGTGAATGGCAAAATGATCCTTGAGAATACAGGGATAAAGAAATTGGTCAGACGACACCAGGAGAAAGCAGACATCTGGAATGTGGGACTTCGACATGACAGCAGGTCTGCGGCCCTCACAGATATCGTCATTTGAAAATCAGACAGGCAGAGAAAAGAGATTTTAGTATTCAGATAGATTTTTAAAACACATTACAAAATGCAAAGTATACACCTTGGTTGACTCCAATTCCAAACCCAGGTGAGGTATTTGGGGAACAGCAGATGTCACTAGGAAATCCCTATTGTTTATCTTAGCTGTGTCTTACGTGCCACCTCTTAGGGATGCGGGCGGAAGCATCTAAGGATAAGTCTCGAGATGTCTGCAATTTACTTTTAAACTAGGTCAGAAAAACATATACATACAAAGAAAAATACAAATGTGGCAAAGTCCTGGTAATTTTCAATGTAGATGCTGGGTAGTAGGCACCTATAATCAAATGTTTGGTAAGATGTTTTTGGAACTGCTTTTCCCACCAACACAGCTGTTGGGGCCACCAATCTCTGCAGGCCCAGCAGGAGTTTGCCTTGGCGGGAGGCAGCGGCCTCTCCTCAGTGGGATCTAGAATCACTGGCTGCTCCAACACAGGGGCTCAGAAGACCCCGCTTTAGATCAGACTCATCCTGAGCAACTGAGGCAGCTGCCCGTGACACCCACCCTGGGGCAGAAAAGGGTAGAGGGGACACAGAATGGAGGGTGGAGTCACCCGCACAATTTAAGCCCTTTCTTTCTCTCTGTTTGGCCAAATGCTGACAGGGAGTCCGTGGACAGGGAAGACTGACCATGCTGCTCCGCGCACTCTGGCTTCCTATGTGAGCCAGGGGTCTGTGTGGCTGTTGGCTGAGAGCCCCAGGACAGCGGAACCCCCTCTCCTCACCCCCATGCTCCAAGTCCCGGCTGTGTCTGGGCCTGGGAGAAAAGTGTACCAGTGGGAAGGGACAGAGCAGCAGTGACCTCACCAACAGAACAGGCAGCAGGTCTAGTCCCGAGACCCCCGGAAGAGCTGCCCAAGCCTAGGCTCTCTCCTTGGCTCTCACAGGGTCTCCACCCTGCCTGCGCCCACCTGAGCTGCGGAGAGGGCACGGAGATGCCAGCCTCCCGAGCTGTGTGTGGGTGGTGGGAGCGGGCTCCAACCCAGAGAGCAGACTTCAGAGTGTGGGGGCCGAGCCCTGATCGCAGCGAATGGGCCCCGCTGCAGGCAGGGAGGGAGGGTCAGGCCTTGCACCACGGAGTCCTCTCACTCTGGAAGGTGGGCTCTAGCTTGCAGCTGGCCTCGCGAGCAGCAGAGGACAGGAAGTGGCCCTGTCCTCAGGCACTATGCCCTCCACCCCTGCTAGGCCATCAGCCAGGCCCCAGGGGGAACCCACCCTTGCTACACACTGCAATGCTGGTTGCACCAACCATCCAACCCTCCGCCAGCCCAATGGGGAACTTGAGAAGGGGGAACCAGCAAGAATGCAGGCTGGGGAAGGCACTCCCGATGGGGGAGAACCAGAGAAGCAAATGCACATCTGGGAAATGGAAGGCTCAAAGGCACCTGGCTGGGAAGAGTGGTTTGTCCCCATGTCCTGGAATGACCACAGCTGTGATTAGGGAGGGACAGGAACCTGGCACAGAGTAGGGTCCCACAGTGGGCTTAGAGGCAGTGTGGTATTGGAAGAAGAGCACTGGACTCAGAATCGGAGGCCCTGAGTTCAACTCTCAGCCCTGCAGTCCACCAGAGGTGACATCGGCCAAGCAGGCCCTCTCCCCTCCTGACCTGCTTTGTACCCATCAAAGGACCCGTCCCACCCCAGACACCAGAGTCTCCAGAACAAGACAGGCTCTTCAGAAAGAACTTCCCGGGTGTCAGGTGGAAGCTGAGTTGGCAGTTGAGGGGGACTGGGAGGCACCCTGGCCTTAGACACTCACATTGTTAAAGAGGGGCAGGAGCAAAGCCCAAGTAGAAACTAGTCGAGAGGTCCCTGCAAGGGCCTGGAGATAGCTCTGTGGGTCCCGGGGGCACCTCACGCCCAGGGCTGCCCCCAACCTAGCACCATGTGAGGGGAAAGGGACAGGCCAGCTGGGCCAGCACTTCCACCCTGGCCCCAGCTACTTCCTTTGGCCCAAGTTCCCCCAGGACCACTGGGCCTCATGAAGCCAGACTTCCTGGAAAGAGCCGGTCTTCCCTGTGTGTGTCACTGCCTCTGTTTCCCTGGGGTGGCCCCAGACAGCTGCGGCACTTGGGAGAGGGAACAGGGATCTCTCCCTGGACACCCCCATATTGTCTTCATGAGGCCCAGACACATTAAAGCCACACCCTCCATCCCTCAGAGCTCATTCTCCAGCACTAAGATATGACACCCTTGATGCTGGGCCTTACCACCATTGTGTAAGACTGAATTAAAAACAGACCCAACCAAAAAAAATATAATATATATATATACACATTATATATATATATATATATATATATATATATATATATATATATATGTAACACAGTGCGACCCCAGTACCCAGGGTTTTAACTCTGGCACCAAGAAAAAAAAAAAAAAATATTAAAATACTTTAGCTTCTTAGTATTTGAGAGGTTAGGGGGTCTCTGGGAAGCCTCGGCCACAGGTTGTGTGGGCAGAGCAGCGGGCAGCAGTCTCCACAGCTCTGCCACGTTTGCCGGCCGTGGCAGTAGGCGGGGACAATGTATGTACATGGGGACGTGTGTACTGCAGACTCCTGACCCGCCTCGGCCCTTTGCCACAGGAAACACCACACATGCCTCACCCCAGACCGGGCGAGATCGAGGCCCGAGTCTCTGGCATGGCCGTGCCCCTGGCCCTGGAAGAGGTCTTGAGGACCGGGTAGGAACCACAGGGACCAGAGATTCTTTCCCCCAAAGGGAAGGTGAGATGGGTAGGTATTAAGCCAAACATGGAGGTGCGACATGAATCCCTTAAGGTGGCCACCCTCATCCACCTAAGGACCACCTCTGGCACCCAGCTGACCCCTGTGAAGGCCTGGCTCAAAACACTCAGGGAAATGTCCAGTCTTTCTCCCTGGTTTGGCAAAAGACCCAGCTGGGCTCTTCTCCCTTACTGTCTGGAGGACAGGGAAAATATGGCAGCTAATACTGAGGGGATACCCTGCTGAAGCAGGGGAGGGGATGAAGAAGAGGGTGTGGTTGGTAGAACACAGTGAGGGACAGGAGAGAGTCTTGGGGACTCCCTCCCACCAAGAAGTGGCCTTCCACCAACAGGAAGTGGCCTCCCCCAGGGAGGCTGTGAACGGAATGGACCTCTGGTGCTGGGGAGATCCGGTAGGCCACAGACCCAGCAGTGGAGGCTCTGAGGCGCTTGTGGACCTGCCTCGCTTCTCCTGGCCCTGCATGGGCCTCAGCAAAGTATTGCTCGTAAGTGCCTGGCCAGCCCGGCCCGCTCCCTCTCCGCAGGTCTGTCTGGCTCAGCACACAGCAGGACACCCCTGCTGTCACAAGTGTTCAGTCTGGCAGTGGTGGCCGAGGCTACCTGGTATTCTGGAGGTCCTCCCGCAGCCAGGTGGGCAACGTCTGGCCCATCTTGTACAGCAGCTTGGAAAGCTCGACGTTGTGGTCCCGGTAGTAGTCCTTCAGGAAGGCTCGGGACTGCAACAGGAAGGTAGGCCAGGTCAGGGGACAGGAGGCACCAGCCACTGCTCCCTTTAACACGGCGGTTCTGCTGGTGCCATGCCGTACACCTCTTACTCATGCACAATCCTCTTCTAAAGAGTCGCCTCCAAAGAAACCTCCTGTATAGGTGGAACACTAAAATGCAGCTCACAGGTCAAAACTCTTGTGACAGAGAGAAAGGCACATTCATCAAAACCAGAGGCGACCCAGGCGTGGTGGCGCATGCATGTAATCCCAGCACTCAGGAGGTCGAGGCAAATGGATCGCGGTGAGTTCGAGGCCAGCCTGGGCTACACAGTGAGTTCATGTCAGCCTGAACTACATAGCGAGACCCTGTCTCAAAACAAACAAACAACAAAAGAAACCCAGAGGCAAACAGGATCAGGAAACATAACAAGGTGCCATCCATGACCTTCCCTGCCTGCTTCGGGACATGCTGTTCTCCCCTGTGAGGATGGCCTAACCTTCCATTCCAAGGATCCAAATCCTGACCCCACAGACCTCGCCTCTCTGCTGAGAAGCCTCCTTTGCCACTCCAGTTTCTGAGGCCACCCTTGTGCTGAGTGTCCTGACATTTCTGTGCCCCCTTGCTGCACCACGCTCTCCCCGCTGCACACTCTCGCCTGTGCGGCAGCTCATCTCCCCCTGGACAAGGAGTTCCTAGAAGGCTGGGGACACACTTGCTTCATCCTCAAAGCCCACAGCACTGCCCTCCGTGACAGACCAGGGTACTGCACACCCGTGTGCTCTGCCCCACGCAGGGCCCCTCCCACTGACCCAGCTGCCGCAGGCGCCGTGGCCACCACTTACATCCAGGTCCATCTCTGGGTACTTCCGGCCCTTGCTTTTGCCTAGACACTTGGTTTTTCCTCCTTCGAGCAGCTGGCACCAAAATCCTTTCTTTGGATCAAACCTGTGGCAGTGGGGAAACCTGCAGTGAGAGCCAGCCCAGCCCACCCCTCCCGCCATGAAGGTGGCATCCAGAAGCTCAGGGAACCCACTTCTCTTTGCGCCCTCGAACAGCACTAACTGTGGGGCTGATATTCACCATCTCTTGGCCCAAGTTTAGCCCCCTGGGCTACCCTAAACTCGCCTGCCCTTCCTGCCTGCAAAGGGCAGCTCCCACAGAGTCTTCTCAAGGTAAGCTGCCCCGTTCCTCCAGCAATCCATAACATGACCCTTGCCTGTCCTGTGTGATCCTGGGAACTGTTGTCTGAATTTCTAACTCAGTGGTGAGCTGCATTTTCTTTTAATCCAAAAAGCCTTCTTTATTCCTCCCAACTTCAAGTGACAAGTGGGGGGAGACAGGGGTCGGGGTTCTTTTGCTTTTTAACAAATTGTATCTTTAATAAGAAATGCAAGGGTGTTTGTGTCTGCACTTCAGGGTGGAGAGTTTTGTATTTTGGAGTAAATTTCAGAAAAGACAGAGCAAGGCTGCCTTCCACGAACAGCACGCTGCCTTCAAGGGCATTTCTGGGAGATGAGCTTGGAAGCGGTCACTGGGAGAGGAGGTGCGTTGGCATCAGAACTCGGCCCCAGCCCAGAGTTCTGAGCAAGAAGTACTGGGCAAACACAATTCACTCGGGCAGGTGAGGGAGACAGGGATTTCTGAAAGGGCCACAGGGCAGGCATAGATGACAGTGATGACAATGATAGCAGCTACCATAAGTAGCACTTAGTACAAGCCAAGCACTGAGCCAAGAGTTCACACACATGCTGTTACCCAATTCCGTGAGCCCAGGAGGTGGGGATTATTCTTCTCATCCCTAATCTACACAGGGGGAAGGTGATGCTTGAAAAGCTAAGGGACTCATCCAATGTCACAGAGCTAAGTGACGGATCTGGGGTCAGACCCCAGGCATCTGTGACACTGAAGCCTGCACTCATGACTCCTCCCCCTTCCTGCCTCAAGGGGAAGGGGCAGATCTTCACCTCCTACCCCTTTCTGCTTTCTCCTTTCCGCTCTCCCTTCTCCACCTTCAGCTTCTGGCACTTCGAGGAGGGAACACTCTTGCTATAGGCTTTGCAGGAAAGCAGCGAACAAGGTGACTCGAATCCTCTTCTCTTGGGACCCCTCCTCCCGCCGAGTGCATCCCCCATCTGGGACACAGCGTGGTGAGGGTGGCCCCTCCTGCCTTGCCCTGGAATGCAGGCCACACTGACCCTCCATGGGAAGGCATCCGCAGTGCACCTGCACCAGCTCTGGGGGAGTGGGCTTATTGCCATCAACAAAATATTTCTTGTTTCCTTTCCTGAAATTATATTTTTAGTCAAAATCTAATGCTAGGAAACCCTCTGGGAATGGAGGCTACTCATTGCTGGTCCGTACATAAAACATTCTGAAAATGTGCAGCTCAGACTAAACTGAACTGAAGAGAACACTCCAGGTTGTTCAAGCTGATTAGAGAAGAGATTCATCTACCAGCACCTCCCCTCCATGCACACTTCTTTTGTAACACAGGGGATTGAACCTGGGGCCTTGGCACTGAACAACAGCCCAGCCCCTTCTCCCCCCACCCTTTCTTTCCTTCCTTCTTTCTTTCCTTCCTTCTTTCTTTCTCTCTCTCTCCCTCCCTCCCTCTCTTCCTCGCTTCCTTCCTTTCTTCCTCTCTTCCTTTCTCTCTCTCTCTCTTTCCCTCTCTCATGAGATAAGGTCTCACTAAATCAGTAAGTTGCCCAAGCTGGGCTCAAACTTGTCATCTCCCTGCCTCATTTTCCCAGAGTGCTGGGATTACAGGCGTGCACCACTGTTCCAGGCTACCTCCCTTCTTCTTTACTAATATGACTTAAGTCAAATTAACGCAGTGGTGCCTCAGTTCACAAACTCAATTCTCTCCACGATTCTGGTCTCAAACCAAACTGGATGAGAACAGAATCAAATTTCCCCATAAGGTCCACATTGAACCTAACCACTGAATTTGATTCCGTTCTCGCCCAACTTCGGTTGTGACCAGAGTCATGGAACAAATCGAGTTCGTGAACCAAGGCACCACGGCATTACCTTTACTGCTAAACAGCTGTGGGGGAAGTGCTGCACACTCCCATGCTGACTCCAGGCGACTGTGTTTCCCCGTAGCTGGTCAAGCCTTTGGTTTTATGGCACAGATGCCTGATCAGGTAAATCACCCTGCTGAAGGCCAGTGCAATACTCACGCCAAGGTTTTGTGGTAGTCAATGGTGTTGGTCACCCCAAGGAATTTCTGCACTGTGTCCATCACTTTGGCAGGTTCTGTTCGCAGCAGTTTGCCATCCAAGACCAGAATCTGGAAAGAAGGAAAGGGAGAAGTCTACTGGACTGGCTTCCCCTCTGGTGGCAGGCGGGGTCAGCAGCCAGAGCAGCAGGAAGGGGCCTGGCTGCAAATGTGGGGCCTGGTGCTCTCCAGAGTGGCTTCCTGCTCTACCTCTGAACGGCAGGGACCCGTGCCCAAGCCTCCATGCTCTGCGGTCTAACTCCCTGAGCTCTGCCAGCTCCGTCTGTCCCATGTCATTCCTCAACAATTCCGCTCCAGCCCTCGCTGAGCTTCCAGCCTGTACCCCACACCTGCTCCAGACTTCAAAAGGTTTCTCCAAAGACCTCCTGGGATCTGACCCCTGCCCCCTGTTCTCCCAATCCCCACACCCCAGCTTCCCCACGCTCGCTGCCCACCCAGGGTTTCTGCGCCCCTTGGGCCAAGAGAGCTCCTGGGCCTGGCAGGTCTACCTGGTTGGCATGGAAGGCACTGAGCCAGCGCTCGATGTGGGTGGCGTACCAGCCGGGAACCAGGCAGCGGCTCTGCAGGGCACGCAGCTTCGAGGACGCATCTGGGCCGGCTGTGATCACCTCGTGGAAGGTATACTTCAGGGCCACGGGGTCATCATGGGCACGCTGGTGCTAGGGGGAGGGGAGAGGTGGGCATGGCACATGGGGTACAAAGGAGAGGCTACTCACTGTGGGACCTCAGCCCGTGAAGGGCAGGAGACCCTGGACCAGAGGCCGGCCCTGTGCTCCCGTCCTGCCTCTGGCCCTCACTGCTGTCAGACCACAGGAAGGTCACTGGCCCCGCAGCTCCAATGTCCCCATCTGCAGGATGGGAATCCGACTGGACCCCTGGGGTTTCCCTGTAGTGGTCGTTCACACACCATTTCTGAGGTTCCTGCCTGACCCACAGACCAAAACATGCTGATGTCAACCCTGTTTCTTTCACACTAACTCACCTTTCTTTCTGTATCAATTCATGTCGAGAAAACTCAACGACACTTCCCTAAATGGAAAACTAGAATCAGCTACCACATATAGAAGGCAACCACCAGTAAATACAATAAAAATAAGGAATATTCCCAAACACCACCAAACATGTGCCCTAGGCCCTAACCAAAACTTGCACTCTCTTTGTTAGAAACAGGGCTTGGGGCCGGTGAGATGGCTCAGCTTGCCTGCCCAGCAAGCACGAGGTCCTGAGGTTGACTCCTGGTACCCACATTAAAAAAAAAAAAAAAGGAAAGAAACAGTGCTTGGCTGTCTTAGAAATGACATAGGAGCCACTTGCCCCAAACTAAGCATTCTCCTCTATGGAAATCAGATAGACTGGAGAGCACTGTAAAGGGAGAAACGCCGAGTCTGAAGCACGGAAAGCAGTGCTGTGGGCCATTAGCATCTGCAGGTTCTCAGAGTCCAGACCCTGCTGGGCACAGTGGTGCACACCTATAATCCCCCTCTGGGTAGCTGAGGCTGAGATAGGAGGATCACAAGTTCAAGCCCAGCCTGGACAATTTAGTGACTTAGGAAAAAAAAATTAAATTAAATTAGAAAGGCACTGTGGATGTAGCTCAGTATGAAGGCCCTGGGCCCATGCAGAAAAAAAAATCATCCAGAGCCTGGGGGCCCACCCATGATGTATAGGATGCCCTTCCCAGGCTGACCCCTGGGCCCCGCTGAGGGTCACCATGGTGCAGGGCAGGGAGGCATCACGCTCCTGACCCCCCTTCCAAGACAGGCAGCTGCCCTCCTCTCCTTCCAGCTCCCTTTTGGGTTTCCCGGTAGGAATGGGTCTTCTTTCTCCTCATCTCCCTAACCTGCCTTGGTCATGGACAGCAGAAAGAACAGGCCTTAGAGTTAGCAGCCTGGATCCAAAAGCCCACCACGTGAAACTTGCCGAGTCTTGAGTCTCTCATCAGCGTGAAAGGGACACACATACACCCCCTCTGCCTTCTAGAAAACTGCTGTGCAGCTCCAGGGAGGAGGGCCCAAAGTTCAGCACTGTCATTAGTTCAGTGCAGGGGACTGCCCTGACAGCTGCTTGAAGCCCCTCTCTGTTCCCTACAAAAGCAGCTGGCAAGCACGTGGCAGAATGCGAAGAGGAGCAGCCTGCAGTGTCCTGGGTTTCCCTACAAAGACAGCCCACCGGAGAAATGGACACGAGGACGTGAACAAAAGTCCTGGGGAACAAGAGGAAGGGAAGGCTTCTCCCCAGACTTGGGCAGGGCAGGGGTCCCTAGGGACAGGAGCAAGGAGGACTGCACCTGCTGGCCCTGCGGGGGACACTGTGAGGTCCCAAAGAAGCAGCCACCAAAGCACCCAAGTGCAGAGTGTCAAAGGGTGGCAGTGAGCTACAGAAAGTGGCCTGGCCAGAAGAGGCTGTCCCAGCCAGGATAGGTGACATCGTCCCACGCAGCATGCACTAAGGCCCAGGTGTTCCCCAACACCAAGAGCAGGGCTGGCCCGCTGGCCTGACGAAGGTGCTCAGAATTCTGGCCTTAGGCACCAGGGCCACTGCTGAATCAAAGCACATGGCAGTGGGCCGGTGAGATGGCTCAGCGGCGTAAACGCCTGTCTTGCAAGCGCGAGGGCTCGAGTTCGACTCCCGGAACCCACATACGGAAAAGGGGCCGGTGATATCGCTCAGCGGCATGGGTGCCTGTTGGCGCGCGAGGTCCTGAGGTCGACCCCCGGTACCCAGAAAAAAAAAAAAAAAAAAAAGCACATGGCAGTGTGGCCTAAGAGAACTGGCAGGCAGGACAGGGACTCAAGCCCAGGCTCCCACAACAGGCTGCCAGCGTCCCTGTGAGCACAGTGGGCTGCACTCAGAAGAAATCAAATCAGGCCAGGCGTGGTGTTGCACACCTGTAATTTCAGCACCCAGGAGGCTGAGGCAGGAGGATCACTGCAAGTTCGAGGCCAGCCTAGGCTACATAGTGACTTGAAGACCAGCCTGAACTATATAGTGAGATCCTGTCTCAAAAGAAAACCAAAACAACAACGAAAAACAAAAAGAAAGAAAGAAAGAGAAATTAATTTGGGTCACAGAAACAGAGGAAAGTTCTGGCTCTCATCCACCTCAGCAGGGACGAGGATCCATCCCTCAAGGGTGCCAGGCATTGGTACCCCTCTCAGACTGGCAGGTCCTGTATCTTGGCCTCCTTTGAGTTCCCATTTCCGCCCTGTGGCCCGAGGAGAAGCTACAGTCAGATGTGCCCAGACACCGAAGCCAAGCTGCCCCAAGGTCTCTGGGCCTCCACCTCTTGAGGGGGTCAGGGTCACGGGTGGGACCCCACATGAAGCCAGGGCTGAGCAGTGAGTGGTGGCTGGCATTCTGCTTCCATTCCAGGCTGGCCCCACCAGGGAGGCAGGACTCATCTGTCGCCTCATTCCAGGTACCTGGCTCGGGCCGTCCGAGCAGGTGCTTCTTGGCACTGCCGAGTGACTGAGTATCAGACAGAGATGGCACCCTGCAATCAGGGCCTCAGCCCACCCCTGCTCACCTGGTACCAAGAATAGGCCCGGTCCGCAGGGTTGATGAGGATGGTGAGGATCTTGGCCTTGGGCAACAGGGCAGCTGCCCGCCGAGGCGCCACTTCAGAGTCAAAGTAGTTGGCGCTCTTCTCAAAGTAGAAGTCGGAGGTGGTGTTGGAGGGGATAGGGAAGAACTCCATGTACCTGCAGGAGGCCAAAGCGGGACTCTCAGGTGACGCCAGAAGGAAGGGGCCCATGGTGCCGTACGAGGGGCGCTGCCTCAGGGAGCAGCAGGGCGCGCTGCTCCAGCCAAACCAGGACGGCCTCCGGCAGCACTCGAGGGAACAAGGGAATGGCCACGTGGCCAACTCCCTTTTCCCAATTCGTTCCTTCCCCGTGGAGGCTGTGGGGTCAGGAGGATCTGAGACTTGAGGCGTGACGTGGGTTGCGGGGCATGAAGAAGGGTGGCAGTTTCCAGCCTAAACTCAGATCCCACCAGTCTGTGTTCGTCGCCTAGACCGACGGGCCTAACTCTGCCGCTAGGGGGCGAGTCCGGGCTCAGCAGCTCTCTGATCCCAGGAGGGCCAGCCGGCCAGCAAGCGCCCTCTGCGGCCTCTAGGGGGCAGGCTTGCCTTCCTCCTGGCAGGGCAGCGGCGCTCTCCAGTCCTGCGCTGTGGACCTGAAGACAAAGGGGAGGGTTGCCTCCCGCCACGAGTGCCCCCTCCCCAGCCTGCTGTGGGTAAGAGAACAGCTTTCTAAACCAACGTTTCATGTCCCGCCCGAGTAATGACCTTCTACACTAAAGACCATTCTGAAAATGAAATGAACTGCACGGACCCTCCCGGGGGCCCCGACTCAGGCAAAGCCAGGATACAACTTCGAAGACTTGTGGGAAGCCAGAGGATACCCGAATTAGGAGTGTGACAACTGTGTCCGTGACACTGAGCTTCTCCACAGTGGCCCCAAGGACACTTTAACACAGTCACCAGGGGCTGGATACGCTCCCATTCCTCCCTACAAAATCAGAATCTTGGGTATGGGGCCAAGGAATCGTCCTCTCTCCTTTTTCTAAAGCTTAGTTTGTAATACTTAACTTGAGAAAGTTCAAAAAGCAAAAGCTTTGCTTCGTAAGCCTGTGGCAAAGCCATTTGGCAGCAAAGCTCAACTTCTTTATCTTATCTGATATAAATAAATATTCACACACTTTGCTACGCACCTGCTAATATACAGGTGGGTGCTGCCCCAGGCTCTGTTGAAGATGTCAAGTACGCGGCTTTGCACTATATTACCTTTCCAAATCCAGAAAGCACTGCTTCCAACAACTCTGGCCACGAGAGGTTTTAGGTAAGAGACCACACGTGTCAGAGATGACACAGAATTCATGGATATTTGTATGGGTGGACAGATACACAGGCAAGATAGACAGATGGGTAGAGAAATGATAGGTAAATAAAAGAAATACACACAGGAAAAAAAAAAAGCTCGTAATTCCTCCACCTAGAAAACCTGTTAATGTAACCATAATAAATAAGGCTAACACATGTACATACAAAGTTTTAAAAGGTGAAAGTAGGGAAAGATGCAGATTGAAAAACTGGAGGGTAAAATAACACATGCTGCCTCCACTAACGCTAAAAGTAACTGCTGCAGAAGGTTCTGGTGGGAAGCCACAACTGTAACCACCTGCCCAGGTGAGCCCTGAAGGCCGGCCAGCAAGTCAGAAGAGTACACAAGGACACCCTGTCTCCACAGCTGGCCACGCCCAGTGGGAAGGGCCAGCTCTCAGTCGGCGGGCACACTTGGACCTTGGACGTCAGCCCTGCTCTGTCACCAGCAGACCTTGGGACCTCAGGGAATCCTCCCTCCCCTCCTCTAGGAGGCAGGATGCTTCTGGACAAGCAAGGAGGGGCTACCCTCCAACCTCCGCAGTCTGTGACCCAGGCAGCAATGCAAAGGGGCAGAGGGCTTCCTCATTGAGTGTCCTGTCTGTGACAACATCCTCCCACCATGATTCAAGGGTCACTGCTCCTTGTCCCTGTTTACAGGAACCTTAGCTGTGTGTGAGCAAGCACCAGCTGCTTCCTGCTGTGTCCACAATGACCTCCCCATGCGGCTCCACGATGGCCTTCCCATCCCGCTGTGGACAGAGGCCCACTCACCAATCGATGCCTTTGTGATAGTTGTGGCCGTTAAAAAACTGGATCTCCTCAAAGGTCTCTGAGCTGGGGTAGTTGCTGCTTAGGTCCGGATGCATTCCCAGGAATAAGTAGAGGGCCGTGGTGCCTGGAGGAGGGGAGGCACTGAGGACCACACCCCACCCCTGAACAAAAAGATGGAGTTTGGGTTCTGGGCCTGGCTCCCCAGTATTCACTGGGAGGTCCTGGGAAAGTCCTTTCCCTTCTCTGGGTCTTAGCTTCCTCATTTGTACAGTAAAGAAACTGCTAAATCCAGGATGATAAGTATAGGGCTTGCCTGTGGACACTACAGCTCCTGTACCCCTTGCAGACATCACTAATCCATTATAGCATTCTTCATCACTACATAGGACTTGACTTCAGAATCCTCCTCATCACTGCACTCTGACAATCATGTCCAATTGACTGTGATCTCTGCAGAATCTCAGAGCTAGAGGCCTCTGCTAGTCCCTTCCAGCTCTAGGCCTCTGTCCACTCTGGTACTTGGGAGCAGCCCAGGAGAAAGGGGCTCCGACCCTCCCTCTGTTAATGTGAAACTATTGAAGAGCCAAGAACGCTGGCTCCAGTGTCTTCTCTTCTGGCTCCCCCAGTCCTCAGAGAGATCTTTCGTCTACTCCCTGTGGTGTGGCTCTATTGTTTATATGCTACAATAAGAGTACCCAAAAGAGAAAAAGAAGGCTGCAGAGTTTGGTGATTAAGAGTATCAGCTTTGGGGTCACAAAAACCAAGTCTCAAGACCTAGAACTGGCATTTCTTAGCTAAATGTGCTATGGGAAGTCACTTCACTTCTCTGAGCCTTAGGTTTCTTGACTGTAAAATGGGAGTAGCCATTTGTGCCATACAGTGTCACTCGGATGGCAAGTGCTTAGCAATCACAACACTATTTCTCCATCCTGCATCTCTAGCAGGCATGACTAATGGATTACAGTCCACTCTACATTGAACCAGTTTTGCCTGGGACAGCTCAAACTTGCAGAGCAGCTGATCTGGGCTTCTTTCTCTGCCTACACTCCGAGACTCCCAGGAGGACACAGAGAAAGATCCCTGAGGCTGTGATTAGACGAACACAAGAATCCCACGCTCACCCTCCACTCTCTTCACACCTCCACACAGATAGGCAATTCCTCTTCACCCCAACTTTACTCCCACTTCCGGGAGGGGGAATGGGGAGTGGGACCACGGCTAGGTGGTCTCCATTATCCCATAGAGGAGACAGCAGGGAATAAGAAGGGCTGGGTTGAGGGTGGGGAGACTTGCCTGTTTTCTGAGGGCCAATGATGAGGAGCTTTGGGAAGCGGTCACATGTCTTCTCCTTGGACCAGATGTCTTTGTGGCGTTTGTCCTCACAGGGGTCCTAAAACCAACAGTGGAAGGAATGTGAGGGAGGCCCAGGAACTCAACGAATGGACTCCACTGCACGTGGACACTGAGCTCTTCCAGCCCTGACTGCCGGACATAACACCTCCACGTGTCCTTGCCACCTCCCACCCTCCGGACACTGACAGTGACAGCAGGGACCATTTCTGGTGAGTCTCAGTCCCCGACAGACCCTGGCAAAATGCCCAGCTGTGTGCTTGGCACATATTAGGAACTCACAAGCCCTTGTTAAATTGAACTGGACAAACTGTCTGGACCAAGGGTCAGAGAACTTTTCCTACAAACTTTGGTGAATGTTCAGTAAACACTGCAGCCTGTAGATTCTGTTGGGTTTCTGCTGCTTCCAGGAATATGCATGGCCATGTGCCCATAAAACTTTCTTTACACAAACAGACCACAGGCTGGATTTGGCCCATGAGTCACGGTTTGTGGACCCTTGGTCTTAACTATGAGACACCACCAACTCCAGCTCCTGTTCCCAATTTTTAACAGCTCCCAGGGGTAGACTTTCCCAAGAACTGCCTCCCTAAACCCTCCTGACAGTACCCGCCCAGCGGCTCAAAACCTGCTGCAGTTAAAGGGGCCTAAGACATTACCTAAGAGACTACCACAGCTTTTCTAAGGTCTTTTTTTTTTTCCATTTTGTTTTGCTTTTGAGACAGGATCTCACTAGGTAGCTTGACAGGCCCTATATTCATGATTACTCCTGCCTCAGCCTCCCAAGTGCTGGGATAACATGATTTTTCCAGGGGTGCATATAAGTGTGCGTGCATTCAGGCCTGCGTGGGAAGGTGTGTGTCTGTATGGACAGGAGCACATGTGCGTGCACAGGAGCAAGTGTGCCCATGCTAGCAAGCAAACAGACACCCGAGTTTTCATTTGAGTGCATGAGGTGTGAAGGTCGAGCACACGCCTGTGAGTGGAGGGCATTCCATCCCCGCAGCAAGGTGCTGGCTGCCCTGTCCCTACCTGCCAGAGGGGGTCCTTCTCTTCGGAGAAGATCTGGAAGTACTTCTGGGCCAGCTGCACGGGCGGCAGCGTCTGCAGCCGCAGGTTGGTCCAGGAGTGCAGGAAGCGCACCAGGTGCTTGAAGGTGTACAGGCCCAGGCGGTCATTCCCGTAGTTGGACAGGTGCGTCATAAAGATGCTGATCTGCTCCAGGGAAGGGGAAGCGGAGGCAGCAGCTGGGTCAGTATCTGAGCCCTTCACCCCCACCTTGAACCCTTCTAGCCCTGCCTCAGTGTGCAGGGCCGCCCAATGACCAGTGCCAGATACGTTGGGGTCATCACAAACTTGCCGTATGACCATCGCCTGAGCACAGTCAGGATGGCCCAGGTCTAACTGACCCCACACATTACAACCCCACGGTGAGAGGCAGGTTGATGCAGGAGCTATTTGTGTTTTCTTTTATGGATCTGGAGGGGGCAAGTGTGTAGGGAAGGAAACTCCTACTCAGCCCATAAACCTGAATAATAATGACATTTACCTAATATTATTAAAGTATGGATAATTGTTTCCATTTACAGATAAGGAGAGGGCCAGACAGCTCAAGCAGAGTCCTGTATGTGTGTGTTGAGTGCGGGTGTACATGTACACACACATACACAAAGACTGGAAAGAGAACATGCACAAAATAAAGAAAAAGAAAGCTCTGTTTCTTTAGTCCAGATCTCGTAGCAGAGGGACAGTGTCAGCACTGGACAGCAGGTCCCTCAACTCCCAGAACCTCCTTCCGGTCTCACTACCCGGCCCGGGCTGCCCAGCAGCACTCCTCACGCCAGCTGCAGGCTGCAGAGAACTCACGGGATTGAGAAGCACTGTGAGGAAGAGCTCGCCGCCATTGATGATCTTGTCCAGCTCGCTGGAGCCACCAGGATACTCGTTATAGAAGATAGTGTGTGTGAAGAGGCCACATGTCTGCCTTGGGAGGACCTGGGAGATGGGGAAAGGGGCTGTGGCATCTCCAGGCATGGACAGAGATGGGTGTCCCTCAGGAGAAGGGCCAGGGCATTTCCTCAGAAAGGCAGCCTCCTGGGTGGCCTCACAGGCCCCACCATAGGAGTCCCTGCTCCCACAGTCTCAGCAGCCTGTAAAGTCTGCCCCACCCTAGCAAATCATAGGCCATTGCTGTTTAATACTATACAGCTCTTCTCTGCACAACGTAAGCAGGCCCCAAAGGACATGGTAAGACTGTTTCTAGAAACTTGGACCATTTGCGGCAAGGGTCTTTGACCCTCTAAAGCAGCTGCGCAAGCACCTGACATGAGAACCTTGCCTGGGCGCACTCATGGTCATGAACTGGCTTAGCTGTTTATTGTCCGTCTCCCTGCAGGAAACCAAGCTCTGGGAAGCACAGCACAGGCCTGCCTTGTTAGGACCTTCTTCCCTGGTACGGAGTCTCTGGTATGGAGGAGTGGTGGGTGGGTGGGTGGATGGAGAGATAAATGCACAAACCTTGTCTTCTCACAGCTGCCCCGCTGTTACGGCTTTAAGCTAGATGTCCACCCAAAGCCTCATGCACTCGTAGGTGAGGCTTTTGGGAGTGATTGGATTATGGGTATGTGATGCTAGATCAGTTTACTGATTGGTTTAGCATAGTTCTGGGTGTGGGTGATGGACTTTCTGAAGACAGAAGACCCACCCTGGGTGGCACCAATGAATAGGCTTGTAGCCTGGATGGAATAAAAAGGGAAAGAAGGAAGGCTTACTGCTTCCTGCCTGCCATGCCATGGACCGTTTCTCCTCTGCCATGCCACCCTGCCTTGGAGCCAGCTGACTATGGACTGAAACCTCTGCCAACTGTTAGCTGAAATAAAACTTTCCTCCTGGGTATTTTGTCCCAGCAACAAGAGAATAACTAAGACACCCACTTTGACTGATGACAACTTATCCTTCCAGGCCAAAAACCTTTGAGTCATCTTTGACTCCTCTTCTTCTTCCACACCCTACATCCAGTGTGTCAGCAGGTCGCCCTGGCTCTAACTTCTAATAAATCTGGCATATGATTATGTTCCAATTTTGCACCCTGGTCTAAACCACCACTGTCTCCTCTGCAAGACTCCAGTGGCCTCCTAACTAGCCTGCTGGCTTCCACTTTTGTACCCTACACCTTGCTCCGCACAACAGGCAGAATGATGAAAATCCTTTTAAGGTATGAGTCAGGTCATGCTCCATTCAAAACCTCCCCATCTCTGCCTAAAAGCTGAAGTCCATCGGTGGCCAGCCTTCCATGGCCCTTCCATCTGGCCATCACCCCTCCCACATCCTCTCCTATCCGTCCCTCATTCAGTCCCCTCCAGCCACTGGCTCCTTCTTGCTTCTCAAACACACCCAGCACAAGCCTGCCTCCGGGCCTTTGCACTTGCTGTTTTCTCTGCCTTGACTGCCCTTCCACAGAAAGCAGCATGGCTAATCCCAGGAAGGCCTTTTCCACTCTCTCTCTTCCCTGCTTCATTCTCTCCAGAGCAGTTATCACCCTGTGACCATGATACACTTTACCCATTCTTAAGTACTGTACATTGTCTATCTCCTGCCACTTGAATGTCAGGGCTAAAAGGCCAAGAACTTTTATTAGTTCTGTGCCCTTCTCCATGCCCAGTGCCTAAAAAAGGGACAGACACATTGGAGAAGCTCAAGGGAAGTTCTTGGATGAGCAGATGAATCTAACAGAGACCTGCCCTATGTCTTCATCAGAGCCCCCTTTGAAGAACGTTGCCCCCCAGTCCTCTGTCACAAAGCTAGGAAGGAGCTCAAGGAAGGGGCCAGACTGGCAGCCTGCCTTCCCCAGGACAGAGCCTCAAGGTCAAAGAGGCAGAGGAAACTGCTCCACCCCACCCCCACCCTAGGGACAGCACGAGCCCGTCACCCCACTCCGGGCTGTCCGGCCACTTGCCATGATGCCGTTGTGGATGAAGCCACGGCGGTAGCGGGCTGGCTTCAGGTGTGGGTACTCCTCTGTGCTGGTCACGCGGATGCTCCACACCTGCTTCCATGCCTCGTACAGCTGCACATGCACGGGGTACACGCCCGAGTGGTGGGGCGCCACAGCATACCCCATGTCTGTGGGGATGCCGTGCTCCTGGGGAGAGGACAGCCAGGCCAAGGTGAGCATGGCACCCTTCCCCCCGGGCCTCATTCCCCATTTGTAGAACACAAGAGAAAAGTCAGAGACTACAACAGTGGGGCAGTTGGCCCAGGCCTTCACGGTGCAGATGGGGAAGTCGAGACCCAAAATCTTAGACTGAATGACTGGCAGGGATGTGACTGGAACCCAGGTCTCCTAACTCTGTCCCATGTGTGTGCCTTCCAGCTCAGGGGATGCACACGCTCCATGGTGAGGGACAAGGACAGGGTTTTTCCTACCTCTGCTTGCCTCAAATTAGCAGGTGAACCCAGGCTGGCCTCTCTAGCGCCACCCCCTCCCACTGAGCCCCTCTTCTCACTTTCCGGAGCCTCCCAGCCCAGTCTGCAGGTGAGAGCTCGTGCCCAGGAAGCACGAAGCTCTGAGTCTAAGTCTAGGTGTGACCTCCATGGGCCTCAGCTTCATGTCTACAGACGGGGCTGTTGACTTGAGACTTCCGGGAGACAGGGGCTACCAAAGCAGCTCACCCAGGGCCACTACCAGGCTGAGCTGCAAAAGCAGCAAGTGGCCAGCAGCTTGGAACCCCCAGCCCGGCCCCTGGCCCGCCCGGCTCTGTCCTGTAGGGAATCTTACTCACGACAGCGAACTTCTTGTTCAGCGCCATCTGCTCAGCCAGCACCGACTGGTTGTGGAAAAGGTGGGGCTGCATGTGGCTCCACATGTGGGGGAACCACCAGAACTCCTTCACATACGACAGCAACAGGTCGTCCCCCGCATCCTCGGCGTCCGTACCTGCAGCCCGCACAGACGGCTCAGCCCAGCCAGGGAGCCCCGCGCCCTGCCTGGCCCGGAGACGGAGCGCACGGCCGTGGCCTGCCCAGGAGCTGCCTGGATGTTATTTGAGCTCCAGTGCAGGAGGAAACAAGAGCCCGGTCCAGAGCCTGGGTTCCAGTCTGGAATGCGCCCTTGGATCAATGAGTGACCCTGGCCAAGACACAGTCCTCTCTGGGCCCTTGCTTGGGGTGCACACCAATCTCAAGGGTTCCCTCTACTCCTCCTACGCCTGCTAGGATCCTAGTCCAGGATCCACACTAGGTCACTGTTTTTTACCTACTGGTCTGCAGAAGCTCTTTGAGTATGTACAGGATGTTTAACTGCCATCTTATATATATTCCTATAACCGCCCTGGTACGCTACAGGTTAAGGATGTAGCAACAATGCAGAGAGACAGCCAGCATCACTCCTGTTTGGCTTTGGGGCTACTGCACATTTTCCCCTCCATCCTGACTGCTGGTTTTGCCTAGAGTTCAAAAGAGGCTGTCCTCACGGTGGCCCAAGCAGAAGGCAGCACGAGGGAATGCTCACTGCAGATGACTAGTTCAGCAGTCCCTCTTGCCTGGTCCCACAAGGGCCATGGGAGGAATGGGAGAGAGCCCAAAGAGGAATGAAAGCGTGAACCAAGTGACCTGCAGCCTCGGCCTCCACCCTCTGGAGGAGGGTGCTTATTGTCCTGGGGTAGGTGCAGTTACAGGGCGTTTTCACTTTCTATGCTACGTAGTTCTGTAATGTTCTTAAAACTCAATCAATTTCTCTTATAAGCAGAAAAAAATAATATTAAACAGTGGGAGTGAGGAGGAGACAAGAGAGCAGATGCCCCATGTAAGACTGAAAGGCAAGGGGAAGTGTCGCTGTTATCCCAAACCAGCTCCCCCTGGGGCTGTGACTGCTCTTGTTGGCTACTGGCTCTGGGGGACAGTGGGGTCAATCTGCCCACACTGTGGGCCGGCAAGCAACCTGCTGCCCTCATGGCACAGCACCCCAAGGATGGAGGTGTGAAGGAGGCCTGGCAGGTGATGGTGGGAACAAGGCCACTTACCTGTATGGAAGAATTTCCCTGAGTAGCCCAGGTTGAAGGTGAAGTTTGGGATGTGTACACGTAGCTCCTTCTGTGTGTCAAACAAGGCCTGGGATAGGCAGAAGAGAAAGGGAGGTCTGAGGAAATGCCAGGAGCTCCCTGCTCCTCCCACTGAGGGCCCAAGAAGTGTTCTGCATCGGCAGAACCAGCTACAAAGCTTGCAGGGCCCAGTGGAAAGTGGAAATGTGTGGGGCTGAGGTGTGACTCTAGGGTAGAGGTCTTGCCTGGCACAGAAGCCCTGGGTTCCATACCCAGCACTACAGAAAAAGAAAAAGCAGGACCCTTATTCAAAAGTTATGAAGAATGCCAAGAAAGCAGCAGCAGCACATGCAACCGGCAGAGGATGCCGTCTGCGCACCTGGGAGCCCAGGCCACGGTGTGAGAAGACCTGCACTCCAGCTGGGCTCTGCTGTGGTCCTTGAAAGCTTCGCAATTTCTCTGGGCCTCAGTCTCCTCAACTATCAGATAATCTCTCTCCCTTAAGGGGCTCTTGGGAGCATGATGTGAGATACAGCGTGTAAAACTGCGTGACATTTGGTGAGGGATGAGAAATGGTGGCCATTACTACATCTGTGATCACTGCCACTGTGAGCCCAGCGTCTTCACACAAAGGATTTCTCCTCCTCAGTGGGATGCAAGGCTGATGTCAAGGGATCGTGACTTTTCCAAGGATGTGCTATGGCCCAGCACCATGCTGTCCCCATGCATGGCACATCTAGCGCTTTCCAAGTCATGAAGGGAGATGCCGACCTCGCTGACATGTGTAGCTGGACCCCAGGGTCCGGGGTTCACGGGCTGCTAGGGAACCCGCAACCACCTGCTTTTGGGACGTGTTGCACACTCAGCATCCCAAGCCTCCCAGGGCTGAACTGTGGTCACAGCGTCTCACCAAGGCCAAGTCCTGCCTGGTGAGCCTGCATGCTCCAGGGGCACGGCCTCGGGCAAGTCACTTCATCTCTGAACCTCGGTCCCCTCCTCTGTAAAATGAGATTCACGACAACACCACCTCACCCAGCTGCAGTGAGGACCAAAGGAGGTGATGCAGAGAGAGCTGAGCAGAGCCTGGCACTCAACTGACCCTGAGCAAGTGGCTTCAGCTGGCATCACGTAAACTGCGCTGCACACACAGTACTGCACAAGCCAAGGAGGTGACACAGCTGTGGTCTGATCTTGGGATTAAAGGGGAAAATGCTGCGTGCTCTCTGACTCACAGGATGATTAAAGGAAGGAGACCCTACGGGAAAAGAGCTCTGCAAACTGCACCGAGCTGAGCGTACAGAAGAGGGCGCCCAGTGTGTGTTCTTTTACAGGAACAGCGCTCTTACCAGCGACTAGCTTTAGAAATGGGGAAAATAAGAAACCGAAGCAGGTGATGCTGGGCTCTCAGGGGATGCAGTGGTGTCCTTGTGGGCTCAGCCTGGACCACAGTCTCGCAGAGACTCCACCTACACGGGCGGTGAGGGCCCGGGTTCTACAGGACAGAGCAAGGCTGGACCAGCAGAGGGGTGTGCTAAGCAAGCAACAGAGCAATCTACTCTGCTAGAGGCCGGTCCCGGCACGAAGCCGCTTAGATGGCAGGCCTGACCGGAATCATCTCAAAATTTTCTTTCAATAGGCGAGTCCTTGAGGAAATGGAATTTCAGGAGGAAACATAATGTGTAAAAGCAGATCAAAGCCGCACTGCCCCGGGCAGCTGTGTGGGCAGCCTGGAAGGTAGAGCCTGGCTGAACAGACCCTGCATCCACACCCTACCAGCCCGGGACCCCTCTGTGAAACCCCGGGGGTGCAGGAAACAGCCCCAAATCCTCACATCACCCCATCTGGTCATTTTACAGCTGAGGCTTGGCAACAGGAAGGGACCCGCACAGGTCACCAAGCCGACGAGGGTCACATTAGGACTCAACTCGGGTGGAGAGAGACAGCACCACACCAACCGGCCTGCGCTGCCCAGGGAAAGAAGTAGTCCTTTCATAAGCCTCTTTTTAAAGCCGCCTGCGTGCATCAAAGATAAGTCTTGGGTTGGTGCTAATATGTTTCTAACACTCGCTAATCTCCTGTAAGAGAGGACACCCGGTCAGCAGGCACCAGTATTGCTCAAGAATTTAATCCCCTTTTTGTTTTCATTGGATTTATTGTTGTGGTTGCCCTCTGTTCATGGCAACCCATACTGATTCCCATTCCGCTAGGATGCTGTCTCCTTTACAAATAACTTTATAATAATAAATAGATGAAAACTGGATTTTAAATATTGCTTAGTGGTCTTCCTTTGCAGCTTCTCTTTCTTGGTGATAGTTCATTTACATGTGTGTAAAATCTTGTGGTTTGCAAAGTGCTTTTACATATAGTTCTGTTTGGTAAACACTTTTTTAATTCAACACATGCATTATACCATCTACAGATACCTCAGCTAAAACATGCCCCCGTGTGACCCAAGCTCTTGTTTTTGTTTTTAAAATTCTGCAGAAGCTTTGATATTGATAGAAACTTTTGTTGTTTTTTTGTTTGTTTGTTTATTTTTTTGAGACAGGGTCTCACTTTGTAGTGCAGGCTGGCCTTGAACTCAGTGAGTAGCCCCGGCTGGCCTCAAATCTGCAGTGATCCTCCTGCCTCAGCCTCCAAAGTGCTGGGATTAGAGGCATGCGCCACCACACCCAGCTGATATAAACATTTTTAAGTTAAAAATCGTATCTGGATTAAAAAGCACAGTTTACACTTTTAGGTTTAGGTGCCGGGGTGTCCACCTCTATAGATATGTACTTGAACTCCATGCTCCAGGTGTAAAATTCCTCTATGTTTAATACTTCAGCAAAAATTTAAATAAGCCAAGGACAATGGCACACGCTGGCAATCCCAGCTACTAGGGAAGCTGAGGCAGGAAGATCACAAGTTCAAGGCCAGCCTGGGCAACTTAGTGAGACCCTGTGTCAATTTTTTTTTTTTTTTTTTTTTGAGATAGGGTCTTGCTAAATCTCTGAGGTACCCAGGATGGGCTTGAACTTGTAATCCTCTTGCCTCAGCCTCCCACAGGGCTGAGATTACAAATGTTCTCCACAACACCCAGCTGCCTGTCTCAAAATATAAAAAATAATGCGGGTGTGGTAGTGCATGCCTGTAATCCCAGCACTCAGGAGGCTGAGGCAGGAGGATTACCAAGAGTTCAAGGCCAGCATGGACTACATAGTGAGACTCTGTCTCAAAATAGATAAATACATAGCTGGACATAGTGGCGCACGCCTGTAATCCCAGCACTTGGGAGACTGAGGCAAGAGGATCACCTCGAGTTTGATGCCAGCCTGGGCTACCTAGTCAGTTCAAAGAGAGACCCCCATCTCAAAAAAAACAAAAAACAAAACAAATCAAAAAACCCAAAATATAAAAAAATAAAAGAAAAAAGGCGTAGAGATGTAGCTCAGTAGAGTACTTTTCTAGCATGTGTGTGGCCCTGGGCTTAATCCCCAGTACTGAACACACACACACACACACACACACACACACACAATTTAAACGACACTTGTTCTTCATAAGACCATTAATAAAAAGGAAGTGGTCAGGGTGGCAGGTGAGACCATGCTACAAATAACTAACAGCACAGGGGTGGCGCGGACAGGGCAGAGCCACAGAGGAATACACAAAGTGTCGCAGCCCTCGCAGCCCCACCTTACCTTCACATCCTCTACCTTCATGCGCGTCCCCTCCTTGCCCACAAAGATGTCATCAATGTCTACCAGGATGTAGCGGTCCAAAGGCAGTGACAGGCGCTTCCCAGTGAGGAAAGCCACGGCATCCACAAAAACGAGTTTGTGCAGCCAGAAGTTAAGGTTGTTGCCGAACAGCACGCGCTGGATGCCGTCATGGAGGCCCAGGTCCTGCACCACCGTGGCGTGCAGCGCAGCGTGCAGCCCAGCGTCGGTGCCCAGATGCGGGATGGACTCCGACGAGCGCGTCTTGGCCAGCAGCACCGGCTCGTAGGTGGAGTGGTTCGACTGGAACACGGTCCAGTCCTCACCAGGCAGCACACCCTTTTCCACCTCGCTGGGCCGCGTCACGTAGAGCAGCGGGGACTTGGGGTTGATGCTGCAGTCCTTCAGGCCCAGATTCGAGTGCAGGAACAGGGGGAAGCCCTTGAGCTGTGCGCTCAACAGGCTGTTCTCGTTGGCCTGCAGTCGGGGGGGACAGGGAACAGCGCTGTGAGATCTACAACTCCGAGGGATGCGGGACCTTAGATGGGGACCGACACCCTCACATCAACAATATCCCTCGCACTCGGGGAGGGCTCCCCACACCCGTCCCTGTCCCACCTGCCCTACAGTAACGCACCAGCGACTATGCACCACTCACTTGCCAAGCCTGGCAGTGGATCCACATACTCACATGCAGGAATGCTGTTAATCCTCCCAGCAACCCCACAGGGAGATGTTGTCGCACCCATTTTACAGACAAGGAGACTGAGGCTTGGCGAAACTAAGTCATACCCAGGAGAGTTTAGCAGTTGAAAGCATAGATACCAGACAGCCTGGTGTTCAGCAAGTTATCTCACCTCTTCAGGCCTCAGCTGCCCCTGCTGTAAAATGTGCCCAATCCCACAACACACCTCCAAGGTGGAGGAGGATCGAGGTTAGCACTGGCAAAGTGCTCAGCTGTGCTCATCCAGTCCTCCCCTCAGCCTTGGGGACTCACTTCATAGGTGGACTTGGAGAGGGGACATAATCTCCCCAAGCACTGCCCTCCAATGCACAGTGCGCTGTGTTCAAGGCCAGGCGGTCTGGCCCTGGAGTCTGCACACCCAACCACCATGCTCGGTGGCCTGGGGTTTCTAAATGGGCTTTGGCCACGCAACATTTTCTGCAGGAGGAATCTCTGTATGTGCGCATTGCTAGGCCTTGAACCACTGCAGAGCTACTCTACCACTGTCTTTACAAATCTTGCATGGATACAATGTAGGATATCAATGAGGAAGCCACTTCTGGAGTGGGGAGCAAAGGCACTGCCCCCAGGACCCCTGAGACCACCCTCTCACAGGGTTCCAGCTCCCAGACCCTCCAACCCCTCCTCTTCCAGGGCCTCCTGCCGCTTTGCTCCTGTCAGCCTGTAGATGACGCCCAGCGCCCCCAGCTCCGCTTGCCTGGCCTCATGCCCCTGCGGCTCACACCCTCCCTGTCCCTCCAGCCACTCTCTGCATAGACTGCCATCCGTCCTTGTTCCCGTGCTAGTTTCATTCTGTCTTCTTGCCTAGCAGATTCCTGCTCATTCTTCAAAACCCAACACATATACCCTCTTCTCTGCACTAGCCTCTGAGTGGCCACATTAAACTTTAGGTGAGCTGCGACCTCACCTCAGTCAGTGCAGTGTCTGGTCAGGGTCTCTCCCACCAGCCTACAAGCCCTGGAGCTTACTGTTTCCATCTCTGGCTAAACTGTTGCCACCTCTGGCTACACTGTTGCTACCTCGACCCCAATGGGAGCCCACAAACAATTTTGGTTTTATTTGTTGTTCCTCTGGTTTGTTCTGCTTGCAGCACTGAAGACCAACTGAGGGCCTAATGCAGGCCAAGGAAGCTCCAGCCCTCCTGCTTGATGACCAACTGAATTTATTTAAAAATGAAAGAGAAATAGACAGCTGCCCGGTATCTTTGCATCTGTTCATTCCACAACTACTGTATTCATTGTATGGGACAATGTATAAAGTATACAGGCAAATACAGTGAGAAAAACAGTGTATACTATACACAGTATATACTGTAACAAAAACCAGACAAGGCCCCTGCCCTCGTGAACCTTAGAGTCAATCAGGGAAGACAGACATACACCAAAACCACAGGAATGAGCATAAAACTTCAAGATAACACATGCTATGTGGAGGAGGTTCAGAGCTGAAGGGCAGCAGCTTCCTGGACACAGTAAGCTAGCTAAGGAGGCCTGCTGGAGAAAGGGACTTTGAGCTAACAATGAGTAATCAACTAGTGGGCAAGTAGAGATCAGGTTCCCAAAATAGCAAGCGCAAAGGCCCTGAGGTAGGAGCACGCTCAGTACGATCAGAGAAGAGCAAGAAGTCAGCAGAGTGATCAAGAGGGAAAGAAGATGAGGCAAAAAGACCTACAGGATCCTGGAGGCTTGAAGTGGTAGCAGGAAGCCAGCAAAGACTCCACCAAAGGGTACTGAGTCAGGGCTGACAGGTTCCAGTTTACACCTCGAAAAGATCTATGGGACTGCTATGTGGAGAATCAGTGGGTTGGGGCAAAAGAGTAGACAAAGGGCATGGAACAAGTTTGGAGAGGGGACTGGTCGTCCAGGACACCATGGGGGCTGCTCCGGTGAGCACTGTACCAGGGCACATTGCTCGGCCAGAGGTGGGAGTAAAGTCACAGCGCAGCCCATGCCCCAGCACCAGGCCACTCCTGCTCAGAAGGGTGCCTTTCACAAGTCTCCTCCACAGAAGGGCTTTTTTCTAATTCCCACAAAGCCTCCTCAGGGCTGTGGCCTTGTAAACCACGATAAGGAGCCCACATGGAGTCCACATGCACAAGAAGTACCTGTCCACTCCCCTGTCCAGCCACCTCCTTCTGTGTCAGGCTCCCCATAAGCCAAGTCGGCATTGGCCAAAGGTGGCAACTGCACAGGCTGTGTGGGGGCGGAGATACTTCGGGCCCTGACCATCACCCGCCGAGCCTGGGGAGGCTCATGGGACGCAAGGGCAGAGAGATCCCATTTCAAAGTCCCGACCCTGAGCTGGCTGCCAGGTGCCGGTGGCCCAGACATCAAGGAAGGGAGACACCAAGTCGCTGAGAGGTATCGCAGTCCGCAGTGGGAGGAAGCAGCCAGGAAAAGGGATGGAGAGGCCATGCAGAACATAGTGGGGGTGAGGCCTGCTCAGGAGGCACCAGCTTTTCTGATGGGGTCACCCAGGCAGAGGAAGGAAGAGCCCTGAGCCAGGAACGGGAGTCAGGGGCCCGGCACAGGCTCAGCTGTTAACCAGCTAGATGCCGTGCGGAGCACTGTGTCCCCTCTCTGGGCCTCGGGTCCCCCACAGGCCACTCTGCTCTGTCTTCCATGGTCTTCCATGGCTGGGTTAGAAGCAACGAGCCTGACTGTCAAATCTTGGCTCAGCTGCATCACTCTGCTAAACCCTTTTTGGGCATCAGGTCCTTATCAGAAAATAACATCCCTACTTCACAAGGTAGCTGCGAAAATGAAACAGGGTTATACCTGCAGGGCAAGGAGCTGAGTGTCTGGCACAGCCTAGGCGCTCAGTGGCAGGGGGCAGGGAGCTGTGCCAGACCTCTGCCAGGCTGTTCAGACCCGGCCGCCCAGAGTGGCAGGCTGAGGAATGACAGTGCCAGGAGCTGGGGCTGCAGGTGAGAAAGCCCCAATTCCCACCCTTCAGGGCCTCACAGGGGTACACACTGGTCAGACTCACAAGACTGATAAAGTGCTACCACCACTTTTGCTGTGCTTTGGGATGATCAAACCTAGCAGGTGGGCATGGTGGTGTGCGCCTGTAATTCTAGCACTCTGGAAGCTGAGGCAGGAGGATCACCACAAGTTCAAGGCCAGCATGGGGTACACTGTGAAACCGGCTCAAAAAAAAACTCCTGTCAGCTGCCATTTACTGAGTGGTTCTGGGGACCAGGCATTGTGCTCAGTGCCTCCCATGCACCGTCTTGTTTTGTCTCTAGCATGGCCCAGGGAGGCAGAGCTGTAATTGGCTCCACTTTACAAAGGAGTTAAGCAGCCTGTCCAAGTTCACTCAGCTTCTAAGCGTCAGGAGGACTGGACCCAGGGCCTGGAGGGTTACACCACTGCGGTCATACAGCCCTGTGAACCCAGCTGCAGTGGGAAGGGAGCGGAGAGTCTCCAGAGCCCTGCTGTCCACAGGCAATGCTGGGCGAGCTCCTGGCACAGCACTGCAGCTGATGGTGCAGAAAGAGCGGAGATGCACCCCAACCACCGGGGGCACACATTTCAGCCAAAAAAACAAAAGCCTCTGCTTAAAACCAAGGGGTGGGGGCTGTCTCAAGCAACTGAGCAGGAAGGGGACAAAGATCCCACGGGGGGCGTGTTCCTGCCCCTCACCGGGCCTCAAGGTAGAGCAGGGTCCAAGCTTTCGTACCAGCTGCCCCAATGTCTCCCTTCACTGCCGCCACCTTCTGCACGGTCCCTCTGCTGTGGCCTCTGCTGCAGATTCCTACTAAATAAAGGGTGGGGCTTCTGGACTCACTACACAGCGGCCTCTGGAGTCAAGCTGCTTGCACTCAAATCCTACAGAACCCTTAGAGGACACCTCTCTTTGCCTCAGTTTCCTTCTCTCTTAAATCAGCATGCTACCACCTGCCTTGGAGACTGGCTTATTAGTGGGAAGTGAGCCAATTCACATCGAGCATGTGGGCAGTGCACCGCGCACCGAGCAAGCTCTCAATAAATGTCGGTCATTCTGACAATTTTCAGGCCTGGGGCTCTGAACCAAACTTAATGAAGTTCATGGCAGGAAAGGGTACAGAATCCAGGAGGAAAGAGAAAAAAAAAAAAAAACCAGACAATGGAGAGAGGCTGACTTTATGCTTCTGTAAAGCCATAAACCAGGCCAGTGCTCCCCAGAGGGTGCTCTGTGAAAGAGATCAAGCCAGGTGGGGGATAGATCTCGCCAGGTTGCTCTACCACAGGACTTCTAAAGGCTTCAGTCTCTTGGCTCACAATACCTCTTAGTGGCAGAGCCTCCTGCTGTATTACCGTGTGAAAGAGCGTGTCGTGGGAAACCTTTGACGAGACCAGCGCCTCCCAGCACCACACACAGTGTGCCAGGAAGCTGACTCTCCTAGTCCTCCCCCTCGTGCACACCAAGCAAGAGCCCTGTGCACTCCCTGTCCCTTCTGGGCACAGGGCTCTTTGAACAGAAAGCCACGCCACTCCTCCCCTCACTTCCTTCAGGTCGTTGTGTCAGAGAGAACTTCCCTGGCTGGCTATCACAAACAGTGTCAACCTCCCACTACCCTCCACGCCCCTCCCCCACTCTGCATCCTTTTGCACTCATTGCCACATGTGATAAATGCCCTGCATCCTGTGTTTATTTGTTTGGTGCCTGTCACCCACCCCACTACACGCGAATGTCCGCTCCATGAGAGCCCCATGAGGGCTTTGTCCATTTTGGTTCCCGCTATGCCCCAGTGCCTAGCACAGGACCCGGAACACTCTAAGTGCTCACCGCATGTTTGCTGAACAAAAGACTAAAAGTCCCCCAAAGCACCCAACTAGAGTCCCTGCTAGTACCTGCTTTCATCTTGCCTGATCACAGCCTTGGGACCCCTCATCCACTGTTCCTGACCTCCCCTCCTCAAAGACAGATCCTCCATGACAGCCATTCAGCGGGGACCCCGATCTTGCCAATTGTCCTGGGAGCCCCACAGGGCCCAGAGCAGGTCCTCACCTGCCCACTGTGATGTCTTTCTCCTCTCTCTCCCAATGCAAAATGGCTCTAGTTTGGAAAGGGCATAAACACCACAACCCACTGCAGCCAGGAGGAAAGAACATGGGGTAGAGAGCCCCCCACCTACATCTGGGTTCAAATCTCAGCTCCCCACTTAGAAGGCTGCACAGTCTTAGATATGTAATTCGACCCTCTGAACCTTTGCTTGCTGCTCTGCAAAATGGGGACACACCCTCTCCCTTGGGAGGACTGCGATAATAGGTTTTGGGGGCCCCCCCAAGCAGAACATGCCTTCCGGCATACCTTGAAGAAGCCAATGATGCCCACACCGTAGGCCACACAGTACTTGTCCAGGAGCTCCCGGTTCCAGGCATCCAGGTTGACGTACTTGAGGATGTTCTCATAGATGATGAGGGCGAAGCGGCCGCGGCCCTTGTCAGTGAGTGTGGGCATGTCCCCCTTGCCTGGTGCGATCTCTGTGCGGTATTTGAAGCGGCTGGACTCCAGGATGGCCACCACCTCCTGGCCCAGCTGCGAGTAGAGGCTCTCTACAAACACCAGGACCAGTGGGTCTGTACGAGGAGGGGTAACCGGCTGCATGGGCTTGAGCGGCAGCAGGCGGCTGGGGGCCACAGGCGGCGGGTCCCCACAGTCAGACTCAGGGGCATCCACTGAGGGCTCCAGGCCCCGCTTCCAGCCGTACAGGTAGTAGGCCGAGACGAAAACACTGAATAGGCAGAAGACGAACAGCAGAAAAAGGACAGCCTGTGGGGACACGTGCCGACACAGCCTCCGGAGGCACGCCAGGGCAGGCATCCTGGCCCCCGAGACCTCAGCCACCGGAGGCCTGGCCTGCCCTGGCCACCCCAAGGCCCCACACAGGAGATGCGAGAGTTGTCCACTGACCAAGAAATTCACAGAAACTTAGGAAGCGAAGCCCTCAGTAGGCAGTGGGAGTGGAAGATCTGGGCCCCGGCCTTCCTCCCTGCCAGGGGCGCAGTCTGCAGGCTGGTCTTGCTCCTTCCTTCCTCTGCGCCCCTTTATGTCACCATGGCAAACCCCCACGTGGTCCTGCGCAGAGCAGAAGTGCCCCAGGGCGTCAAGGCCTCCTGGGGGGGCTGGGCAGCAGGCCAGAGGACACAGGGCCAGCCGAAGGGAGCCACATGCCACTCACACAGGAGGGCCACCGGGCTGTGGAAAGAACAGCAGAGTCAGTGTGGGCTTTGGGGACAGCTGACAGCAGAAGTACAGGTCCTCAGGAGGCAGTCCTGAGTTCAAGGACTGCCGCCCCACCTCATGGCATCATGTTGAGGCAAGCAAGCCCTTTAATCTTTCTGAGCCTCAGTTTCCTCATGAATGAACTGGGGCAGACAGTAAATAGTACCCACCTCACAAGGGGTTGAAAGATCAAGTCCATAATCCCTTAGGCCACTACCTAATGTACAGTGTCTACAATGATGCTTGTTATTTTTCATATCATCAGAGTCCAAAACTGGGCCAAGAAAATCCAGAAGCAGGAAAGATAAAGTAAGACGCTAAACACTTGCAAGATGTAGCAGCAAGAGGTGGAATTCTAAATCAAGACCAACACCACATCTTGCTCTTCCCTGCCCACTGCTCTCTCTGAATGACCCGAGCAGGGTCTGAATGACCCCATCCAACAGAGGAAAAGACCAAGTCTCCAGCAGAAGCAGCCATGGCAGGATTCCAGCCCAGGGCTTTGAGGCACCCTGCCTTGGCCATCCAAGAAGGCCTCAGCACATTTCCTGCACTGGGCGCTCATCTGTAACCCTGCTCAGGGCTGTGGCTGAGGGCTACCTGAGCAAATGAGCCTAAGGAAAGTGGCACAAGAAACATTCAAAAATGGCTGCTGTCACCACTTACTCCAGATACAAGCAAGCATCTCTCATCCCTGAGGCACACAGGTGCACATGGTAACCCTGGACACCAGGTGACCAACCCCCCCGCAAGGTCTCGGACTGACTGCAAGGGACAGGCGAGGAGGCTTCCCTCACTGGGCCTCTGTTTACCCAGGCAGCCAGAACTCTGGGTTCCAGCAGCCTGCATGCCCAGGCCATGCCCCTGCACCCATCTCAATGGCAAGTTAACTGAGACCCACAGATATTGACAAAGGCCCCAATTCCCTTGCCCCCAGCAGCAACCCCAAATATACTCAAGCATGAGTCAAAGCCACAGAGAGTGAGATTTCCCAGAAATCCAATGGGCAGCCTTCTAGGGGCCACAGCCGCTGAGAGCTAGCAGGAGAGCTCCCCCTCCAGGATAGAAGCACAGGAGGCTGGACAGCCAGAGAAGGAAAGTACGCATGGCCCTGGCCCTGGAGGTAAAGACCCCTGACGTCCCTCCCAGCCCCAAGCCTGTACGACAGCGTGCTCGACACCCAGCAGTTGCACTTCTAGTTTACACTACAAGTAGTCACTGCAGAGGTGTGTAAAGATGTCCCCCACAGGAATACGAATCCCATTGCAGTTCACAGTAACAAATGCCCAACAAGGGGCGAATTGTCTTTAGAAATTATAATGCAAATATATGATGCAATCCTGAGTAGCCTGGGTAGCCATTCACAGTTATGTTGCAAAAGGACATTTACTGACATTCACCACACATATTGTTGAAGGGGAAAACATTTACAAAACAGTTTGTATGCATGGTCACATTTTTGTTAAATATTTTTATACATAGTCCAAAAACTGGGACTAAATATGAAAAAATAAACTAAAAGCTGTTAACAGTGATTATCTCTGGGTGATTTTCATTTTCTGCTTTTTCTTTATGAAATGAAGAAAGGAGCTGGACAGCGGGTTTGGTCCTAGCTGTGCCGTGACATCGCTGTGTGACCCTCAAGCACAGCTTCTTCTGCTCTGGGCTTCCTGCCTGTTAGGGTGGACTTGGCCAGATGACCTCCAGGGGCTCTTCTACCTCTGATGCTCCACACTGCAGTCCTCACGACGTGCCAGAGGCAGCCTGGGCAACCAGAGGCAGCCAAGAAAGCAGGCCGCCTCTACAATGCAAGGGGGATGAGTGTAGCAGGTAGGGAAGGGAAAGGTGTTTTGGCACTGAACTCCTCCGGAGGGGGAGGGGGCACTAGAGAAGCTTCCTGAAAGAAGTGGCACTTGAGCTCAACAGAAACAGGGCTGGCCAGGGATAGAGAAAATGGCACACGCCATGGCCTGGAGAAAAGGGAGTGTGCGGCATTTTCTAGGGACTCCCTGCATTCTAGGTGAGAGCGAGGCAAGGGAGGGCAGGTGTCCCGACAGACCAGGAAGACTGGAGTGACTGTTCCTGTTTATGGCCAGTACACACAGGGTGTCCTATTTACCACTGATAAGGGCTGCCTGCAGCCACAGCCAAGCCACACCCCCTGGCCTGGGGCCAGGACAGAAGTACAATGAGTGGGGAGGCAGGGATGCCCCATGGTGCCCTGCCCACGTTGGCCACCCAACCCCAGGGAAGGGGCGGAGCCCCCGAATGCTGTAGTCACTGGCCCTCTATCACATTAACAGCCTTTCAGCATGTAAGTGATACAATCCAGACAGTCCCAGCCATCTGAGGGTCAAAGACCCCTGTGGGAGTCTGACATTTTCAGATATAGAAAATATGCACAGTAAAACATGCACATGGTTGCCAAAGGCTGGGGCTGGAAGGATGAACAGCCAGCGCCCAGAGGATGCTTAGGAGAGCGAAACTACTCCATGTGACACTAAAATCATGATGCATGTCATACACTTGTCCAAATCCAGTGAACATGCAGTATCAAGAGCGAGCCCGACTACACAGCACGGGCTCTGTGTGATAACAATGTGTCCATGCAGCTTGATCAACTGGTGGGGATGGACACTCGGGTAGGGATGTTGAAAACTTGGAGGGAGGGGCCTATATGGGAAATCTCTGTAATTTCCTTTCAGTTTTGCTGTGACCCTAAAACTGCTCTAAAAATATAAACTCTAATATATATGCATAGGTACGTATAAATACACACACACACACACCATACACGTATGCTGGGAGATGTAACCATGTCAAGGAATCCAGACCCCATGCTCCAAGCCCAGGCACAACAGACTGGACCGGAAGTCCCACAGCAGTGACGGCGAACCTTTCAGAGACGAGTTCAACTGCAACCCAAACTGCAACCCAAAACTCACTTTTTTATCACCAACTGCCAACATGGCAATTAAACCTGAGGTTTTAGTTTAGAATAAAACAACTCATACATTAACGTCCTTTGTCTTAAAAGAAAAACACAATAACACCCATGCCATAGGTTTGCCACTGCTAACCTAGAGTAGACTGGAGTCAGGCGGCTTCAGTTCAAGCCCAAACCCTACCGGGTAGCAATGTCATCTCGGGCAAGTTACTTGACTTCTCAGTGCCTCAGTTTTCCATTTTATAGAACAGGACAATTTTACCTACTTCCCAAGGTTGTGAACATTGAATGAGCTGCTATATAAAACACTCCACCACACACCTGGCACATGCACTGAGGAGCTGTCTGCTGCTATCCTTGTGCACTCCTGCTGCTTATTTAATGTACTCACAACAACACTTCTCAATATGGACAGTAACTTCTCGCACGAAGCACTCTAGAGCGCATCCCTCAGGCTCAAGTCCCTGGCAGCCCAGGAATTCAGCAGAGGTGAGCGCACTGATTTCAGGGAGGGAGAGCAAAGTGGGAAGGGTGCTCTGTGCTTGCTCTGTGCATGGAATAAGCAGCTTCAGCTGCCACTGCTGGCTCCTCTTGCCACACATCTGAAGAATCCCATCTCCAGAGAAGGAGGCCGAGGTCTTCCCTGGGGGGCTGGGATAAGGCCTTGGCAAAACCTAGGTCATAGAGAGGGTAAAACAGCCCCAGCCCCCAAAGAAAGTCGAATATCCTGGGGTAGGGGCAAATCATTGCTTTGAAAACAAAGTGCTGACCACCCAGCTTGCAGGCAAGGGGACCTCTGTACGGCTTCCCTGACACCCACCTGGAGGCCCACTGCCAGCCACTCAAGCCTTTCTACCCTGCCTGCATTCCAGAGCCCCTGTGGCTCGAGGGGTAAAGAACTGGGGGCTTCCAATCCCCCTGGAGCCACCTAGCACAGCTGGAGCTGAGGCCTCAGTGTCCTTACTGCCCTGGCCCTGCTGACATAATTGCCAGCCTTTTCCCATAATCCACAGCCTCACCCAGCCAGTCACCCATCTTGGTCAAGCATCTAGACCTTTGCTGGTGGGGTTCCCATTGCCAAGAATGCCTCCCCCAACCCCTTGGGACACTTACTCATCCTTCCCCATCCCAGATCCAGTATCCTTATCTCTCTGAAGTCATAGCCACCACCCATCTGCCCCCAAGGCCCAGTCCTCAGGGCTCCCGCCCACCCCAGAACAGTACAGAGCTGGGAACCAGGCCCCTAGGGCAGATGCGTGCTCTTTGGCTAGCACAGCACTCTTCTGTAGTCTGGGGTTAGTTAACACATTAAAATCAGATTTCACATAAAAGTCAGCAGTTCTAACTTCTCTTTAAAAAGGTCATGATTGGCCGGGCATGGTGGCGCATGCCTGTAATCCCAGCACTTGGAAGGCTGAGGCTGGAGGATCATTGTGAGTTCAAGGCCAGGCTGGGCTACAAAGTGAGTTCAAGGCCAGCCTGAACTGTGGTCTAGTGATACCAGGCTCACATCCCTGCCAGACACATCAGCTGAGGTACACGCAGTATCTGTCTCAGATGGGCCACATACTTTCCAGTTCCGAGTCACCGCCTCCTCCACTAGCTTCCTGCCCAGCACCAAGCACACCTGAACCTCGGCCTCCACACAGCTCTGTCTCCTGAGGCCTGCAAACCCTCAGGGCAGGACCAGGACTTACCAGTTCTGCACTGCACAGACAGACAGACCCTACCCTGCACAGGTCCTCAGCAAACACAGGTTTGCTTTCTTCCTTGGGCCCTAAGCCTTGGGTGCCCCTTAAGGGCAGAGACCTGGTCTGAGTCATGATGGAACCTCTCACTCTCCGAAGAGCCAGGTTCTTACACAGGACTTGGGATATGAATGACTGAGTACCCGTTATTATTCCAACTTCACAGATAAGGAGAAGAAGGTTCCAAGTAAACAGCCACAAGGAAACCACTCAATGTGTGTGTGTGTTCGTGTGTGTGTGTGTACCTGGGGATCAAACCCAGGGCCTTCACACTGAGCTACCTCCCTGATGCTTTTTATTTTTTATTTTGAGACAGGATCTCATTAAGTCACAAAAGTTGCCCAGGCTGGGTTCAAACTTTCAATCCTCCTGCCTCAGCTTCCCAGAGTGCTGGGATTACAGGCATGTGCCCCCATGCCTAGCTTTTCTGTTTTGTTTTTTGAGACAAGGTCTCACTATGCAGTTCAGGCCAATCTTGAACTTCCTATGTAGCCCAGGCTAGCTTCAAGCATGAGATCTTCTTACCTCAGCCTCCCAAGTGCTAGGATTACAGATGTGAGCCACCACACCTGGCAGGAAACTACTAAATATTGATTCAAGTAAGTTTCAGTTTGTTCTTCTTTTCCTTCATGAAACCTAGGAGTTTCTATATAATAACAACAAAAACAGTATTATAATTATCATCATATAGTGAGGTCATACCTTGAGTATTTACTACAAGTCTGACACTGTGCTAAGGACCTTCCATGTCTTATCTTGTTTAATCCTTACTAATACTGTCATTATCCACATTTACAGTTGAGGAAAATAAGACTCAGGCAGGTTAAGGCATTTGCCCAAATTCACACAGCTATTCAGTGGGAGAGCTGAAATTTGAACCCAGACCCCATGAGAGGGGGTGCTCCAGAGCCTGCAAGGGACCCTTGGCTGTGGAGCATGAGGTGGACCTCAGCTACCGAGGCCTCCAGCCCTCAGCCAGTCTCCTACCTTGTTCTCCCAGCCCCAGCCCCAGCCCCAGCTTTCCCTGCCAAGGTGCTGGAGATAATGAATGAGATGCTCTGGTTGTCATGGAGACACCATGGCAATGCTGCACTTTCGGGAAATGCCACAGTAACCGTGGCCACTGCTCTAGACTTGAAAGTCACTCCCTACCCCACCCCCCTACCCAAAAGTACTCTGGTCCCCATAATCCTCTTGGGACCCATAACAGATGGGGGGCCTTCTTACAGAGCAAGCATTTCACCTGAATGACCCAAGAGATGCCAGCTCCATGGCTGGTAGCATCACAGTCACGGCTCAAACTGGAGCCAGCCTCCCCGGGCTTGAACCCTGGCTCCATTATTTACTGACTTTGTGACCGCTGTGCAAATCTCTTAACTACTCTGAGCCTCTGTTTCCCCAACTGGTTTATACTATTTAATCTATCTGGAGGGACAGCTGCCAAGCCCAAAAGATGATCTAGGCTAATAGAATGATTATCCGTTTAACAGATTTGAAAACTGAGGCTCAGGGAAGAACTGGCCTAAGGCCATGTATCGAATTCCCAGTGGATCCAGAGAGAAAGGACAGGAGGTTGGGCTGACGCCAGTGGGGGCGAGGAAGAGGACAAGCTCCAGGAAAGAGTCTGCTTTACCATGGGAATGGGGAACAAGCAGATGATTCACCCCATTTCCTCAGCCTGTTATTTACCAAGCTCCACCAGGTGCCCAGCACAGCACTAGGCCCTGAAAAAGCACTGGTGACCCAGACTTTCAAACAAAGCAGGTTTCTAAAGACCTTCGAGCATCTTGGTTTGCTATCTGGTGTGATGCTGTTGCTGCAGGGTGACTGGGGGAAAGCCTTTACAGCCCAGCGTGCTCACGCAGCACATATTTTATTTCTGGGCTGGGTCATTCCTGACAATGCTTCCATGCAGCCCACCGACCTGCACACAGACTAACTCACATGCATGTGGATGCAAGGGCAAAGCCACACCACATCACCGAATCTACACGCTCAGAGGAGTCATCACAGGCACCCCAGCCTTTGGGAGGGGCAGGAGAGGAGGGCTGAGAGAGGTCAGTGAGAAAAATACATCAATGAGTAGCAGGGCTTGGTTGGGCCAGGAACTAAGGAAATGAGGGGCAGTGGTGGCAGCAGGCACTGACTGTCCCACATGCACCCAGTCACTCCCCACAGCTGAGCCCGCCCCTCCCAACCCACCACACCCCCAGCAGTCACACCACCACCCACCACTGGCCACACCCCTCTGGGTTGCCCAGCTCCGCCAGTCACCCTGCCATAGCCTGCCCAATCCACCACATCCTGCACAGCAGAGAAAACCCTCCACATTTGCTTTCCAGCTGTGCAGGAGTTTCTCAGCACAATTACACCCCTGGGAGGCTGTGAGAGAAAAGTAAATGCCTTCTCCGATGGTATCACTGTGCCCCTCCCCCACTGCCCACCCCACCCCCACCCCACCTGCAGTGCTGGCTGGCCCAGCCCACCTGCCACCTGTCTTTCACCAATACCACCACCACCACCACCACTACCCGGGCTGCCACCAGCAGGGACTGTCAGTGGTCTGGCTGGGAGTCACAGCACAGTCCACTCTGCAGTGAGCCCAGGGGGACAGGCCTGGGGAGAGGAACGGGAAAGAACCCCAGGCACCAGGCTGCCAGTCTGCCCACTGCCACCGAAGCCCTGCCCACGTTTCCGCACGGCCAGTTTCAGCTGGGGGTGGGACTCTGCCTGCTGTGGAGCTGAACAGCCCTGTGGGAAGCACCTTTCTGCCTCCCCACACCAGGCCCAGCAGTGGCCTTCTCAGGGGAACACGGGCCTCCCACCTCGATGCACCACCTTCCAAAGCCGAGCGACCTCCTCATGGCAGGTGCTCAGAGCTGGAGCTGTCACTCTGGCCAACTACCGTCCCCTTCCTGAGTATGCAACAAGGAATCTCCAAGGTAAACGTAGCAACAATAGTAACTTCCACTTCTTACACTCCATACGTCCGCATCCTGGCTATTATTTCACCCCTCAGTAGTACCATGACCTACATTCTCCCCATTTCACAGATGAGGAACTGAGGCCAGGAGGTCCACAGCGTTGACTGCTGAGTAACTGGCCTCTTCCTCCTTCAGGTGTCTTACACATCCTGTTCTCGACTCCCTTTTGTGTGTTTTTTGGTTTTTTGTTTGTTTTTGTCTTTTTGAGACAGGGTTTCACTATGCAGTTCAGGCTGCCTTGAACTCACGTTGTAGCACCACAAATGCTCCACCAATCAACAGGCATGAAACCCAGCTTAATCCATAGTTTTCAACTTGAGAATTTGTCCTGGGCGTCCTGGCAGGCAGGGAAGGCCCACGAGAAAGCCTCAGGAACTTAGACGGCACTTGCTGAGAACTGGCCTTTCTCTCCACGTGGTCTGCATTGAGTGCTCACCTTTGCACCAGGTCTGAAGAAAGGGTTTACCAGGCAAACCACCTGGATGCACCAGCTGCCCCGGGGGCCCAAGGACAAGCTTCCTTGCTTTATCTCCCTCTATTCTCACAGGCCAGAGGTGGTGCCACTGCACATGCAGCGACAAGGAACTGTTCCTTACAGACAAGGAGACTCAGAGAGGGCAAGTCGCTGACTCAAAGCTGGTGGAAATGGAGCTAGAATGGCCTCTCTGAGCCCACCTCGAAGTCCCTCTCATTACCCCATAGGGTTCCGGTGCCCAGCATCTCACACCACTCCTCAGTCAGGTCTACAGCCAGGAGGCTGCTTCCTGCAGGTGCCCAGCCTAGGACTGTGGACCCAGCTTCTCCAGCAATGGGTGAGCCTCACACCAGCAAAGCTTACACGGGCAGAGAGCAGCACGCTCCCTCCAGAAAGGCAGGACCTCAGCCCAGGGGCCCCACATGAGAAAGGGGGCAGCCTCCATGCCCCAGTCAGTGGCCTCGTGCTAAGAGGGGAGAGGCAGGAGAGGGTCAGAAGCAAGCAATCTCAGCTGGCAAAACAACTTAAAGGACAATGGTGACCAGCAGCCTCACAGGCTTAGTGCATATCGGGCACAATACCAAGCACTTCCTCATCGTTACCTCAGTTATTTGTCATTTATTCCCAATGAAGTAAAAATAATTGTGTGCCTGGAGCTTCTCCCCCATCTGCCTGCCTGCAGAGGAGCTGGACCACCCCAGCACAAAGCTCCCACATGCCCAGCTCCAGGCTGTCAGGAGTCCCAAGAGGTTCTGAGAAGCAGGACCATGAGGGGCCTCCACCTCACAGAGGCAGAGCCAAACTCCAGAGCATTAGCACAGGCTCTGAACACAGGTTGAGAAGGCAGTGTCGCCTCCAGGTGGTGGGGATCCAGAGACAGAGTGCTCACAGAGGAGGGGAGACCCAGCGCTTGCTGTGTGTCTCTGGGCGGCACCTTCCCTCCTCTGAGCCTCTGCTTCCTTGGCTGCACAAGACGTGTGGACCGCAGCAGAAGTCTGACCTTCTGGGGGTTGTAGAACCTTCTCAGAAGCTAATGATGGTTGCTAGCAGACTCTGTCCCCAGACACACAAATTCAGAGCAGCCCCTACTGAAAGCCACATAAAGAACATGGAAATGCTCCAGCAGTGCCTCGTCTTTGACAAGCCCTGGCTCTCCTGGACTAGACAGGACTGAAGTCACAAATGTCATGTCCGAACACGGAATGCGACACGGGCTCAGACATGGACTCAGGCAGATTTGTGGATGCGTCTAGCTGTCCACCCAGGGGTGCTGCAGGAGAACCCCACGCCTCCTTCACACTCCTCTTTCCCCACTGCAGTCTGCCAGGTTAGCCTCGGCCACCTCCCTGGGGCAGTGCCAGGAGCTGGGACGCTTGAGGAACCGGCTCCTGGTCCTGACTACAGCTCCAGGCCAGCTGTACCCACAGGTCTCCTGCACGGGTAGGTACACACAGTATGCACACAATCAGACACACCTAGGATGACTGGACAGGGCAGAGGACTTGGGACAATGGCCGGGGTGCAGGGAGGCCAGGACAGACTAGGGGAGCCAGGGAGAGAGTGACAAGACCCACCGGAGTTCCGGGAGGTACAGGCGGCTGTTTGGTTCCTCTGCACTTGGCTGCGTCTTCTCAATGGTTCCACGCTCCTCACTTCACACAGCTGCACCTAATCCCAGACCAGAACAAATGGCATTACTATCAGCCCAGTCCCCTCCCCAGGAGGGAGGGAAGGAAAAAGGGAAGGAGGTGGCCCTAGGGCACCGTCAGCCACCAGCTGACGGTTTCTTGGAAACCTCTGCCACCCTCACCTCTCCCTTGCCAGGGCCACCAGCCTCTACCTCCTGGATGCAGAGAGGAGCCCCTCCCCCAAGTCTGCCTCAGGCCTGGGGGCCCCGAAACAGGCAGGGATGCCAGAGGATGCCAAAGGAGGTGCCTGCCCTCCACGGGCAAGGAGAAAGCATATCCCCAACCCTCATGCCAGTGGGTCCTCTGGTCCATCTCAAGAAAGGTGGCAGCCAGGAGTGGAAGGAGCCCGCGTTGGCAAAAAGGATAACAGGCCTCCAGCTCTGCCTGATGTCCCACGTGACCTAGGCAAGGCCTTTCCCCTCCAGGCCTCAATTTTCCCACCCGTGCAGGGAAGAAGAGGAAGACTGATACACCCTCAAGATCCAGCTGGTGGTCAAAGTGTTTATACGTCTGGGCCTGGGATAGAGGCTGGGCCGAGCTTCCAGCCTCTCCTTCACACCATGAGGGTGGCCTGGGGTCCCGCCAGCCACAGGTGAATCCTTAGGAACCCTTTCCAGGGATTAACAGCCTTGGCCACCCCTGAGAAGTCACCTGAGGCCCAGTGAACAGGCCCAGCAGTGGTGACGGGGAGACGGATCCAGAACTCCCCAAAACCAGCTGGCTCTGGAAGATGCCAAAGCCCCGGGAAATGGAAAAGCATCCAGGCCAGGCCCCATGGTGAGAGCAGGACGGTGAGGGGCAGATAGGCTGGAATGGCACAGAGGAGGGGAAAGCTTGGAGGCTCTCAGAGCTGCAGAAGTCCCCTAATCTCCCAGAGGCCTGGTGGGCACAACACGGGGCCTGCTGAGACCAAGGGGGCATCACAGAGGGCCACATGAAAGCAGCCTGTCCCTCCAGACCTGCTGGGGCCCGTCACCATGACAAGAGCCTACTGCCAACGCACCTCACACCTCCCACCTCGGGTGTGAGGGCTGGGCACACTTCCAGGAGGCACAGCTTGGGCGGGGGCGGGGGTGGTGCCCCTGGACGGAGGCCCCAGCTTTCTCTAGAGCTCAGGCAGCAGGAGGGCAGACACAGCAAAAAGAGGCAGGTGACTTCAGCAAGCCACTAGTGAAGGGGATCAGGGCTCAGTGAGACTAGAGGTGCCGCCAGGTCTGCTCAGCAGCTCATGGGGTCAGTTCCAGATCAGGCAATAACCAGGACCATGCTCAGCGAGGCAAGCAAGGGCTGGGGCACAGCCTTGAGAAGGTCCTCACTCCACGCAGCCTGCACACCCATGCTGCACACTTCAGAGGACTGTACCTGGATACCTCGCTCGCCTCGACCTCAGGCCAGCCCTGGACTAACCTGCCTGTGACCTCAGGCAGCACCGCTCCTTTCTGGGCCTTGTTTGTGTTCACACACTGAGCAGAACTGCACCAGATGATTCCATGGACCTCCTACCCCTGAGCTGGGTGATTCTGTAGGAAGCATAATGACCTCTGGTAAATCCCCAGAAATGGGCACGATGGCCCCAGCTCCAAGTAATCCCACACCCACCATACCTGCAGCAGAAAGCACTGTGTACAACTACCCCATAGCACCAGCTGCCGGGCTCTTTGCTAACTTCCTGGCCTCCACATCAACATGGCCTTATTTTGCAAACGTGGAAACTGTGGTTCATGTAAGTTAGGCAACTTGTTCAACCTTGCACCTGGGAAATGCTCCACTGAGATTCAATCCAGCAACATCTAGCTCTTAATCCCCACATTCTGTGGCATCAGTCGCCAAGAACCCAAAACCCACCAGGCCCAGAAAATGCCATGGGGTCTTTGCACCTCCCACATCTTCTAGCACATAATGCTGGGGCCAATGTGCAAGGCGTCTGGGAGCAGGTGGGGATGGGAAGCCTGTGTGGGCGCTGAGCATTCCGCAGACTGACCAGCCTGCAGCCAACCAGCTGTTCCCCACTGTGGTCACAATGTCCTCATCGCCATCCGCACACAACAGCCACCACCTGCCATTTTTAAATCATTACATGCTCAAAGCTTTTTCACAGGCATTGCTTTGGTGGCACATGACAGTTTTGTAAAAGCACTGTTGGGATTTCTTCCCCCTTTTCTTGGAAGAGGAAAGTAGGGTTCCTAGAGGATGAATGACCCCGCAAAAGGCACACAGAGAGGTGGTGTTTGAGAATGAACCTGGGCCCACCTCCTCTGCTACCCTACACAAGTTTGGGTCTCCCCATCGCTCCTCCCAGTCCTGATGGGCCTCTGTGACAACAAGGTGTGTCAATGTGACAGCCACTTGAGAGCTCACTCCATGCCAGCTCTTCACTTCAGGCACCCGTCCCCACCACTCCCATTAATTACTGCTGCCACTGCTTTAGTCACACAGATAGGTGATGCCGAGGCCCAGGAAGGTGGGCTATCATGCCCAGGGTCACCAGGCTAGGAAGGGGCAGAGCTAGCATTCAAACCCACATAATTGGGCTCCAGAGCTGAAGACCTAAAGCTCTGTGCTACACAGCTCTGTCTGGGAGGCTCCATCCCAAGCAGTCATCGGAAGGGGACAGGAGGCCAGACACATCAAGTAGTGTGTATGCCTGGCAGGGCATGGAAAGATTACGATAATAGGAGAGCAAACAGAGCTCTCAGGAGCCTGCAAGAGGGAGGCTGGTGTAAACCTCTGTCTGGGCAATAGGCCAGGAGTCTGAGCAAAGGACATGGGAACAGAAGGAGGTGACAGATATGAGGGGGAGGCTGTGTGAGACCTTGGTCAAGTGCCTTGGTCTCTCAGGACCTCAATTTACCCAGCTGTTAAGGAAAGTCCCTGCAATATCTCCAGAGCCCCCACTGTCCTGAAAGACCCTTGGACTCTGGGAAAACGAGCAATGCCCAGTGACACCCTGGCCACAAGCCCCAGGGACTCCGAAACATCTTTGGCTGCCCTGGCACAGGTCAGCTGCTGGAAAAGAGGCTTGCAGAAGCAAAGGGCTTGGCTGGCATGCCTGGGCACCAGTGAAGTGTGGGTCCTTAGGGGGTCACATTCTGCCCATTGTCAGCCTCTCCACAGCTCCACTGGAAGGGGCGCTGCCCAGCCTGGACTCAGACCAGGAGCCGAAGTCACATCCAAGTGCCCAGTGGAATGCCACTCCAGGCCCTGCCCTGTCCCACAAGTCCATATGCTACCTCTTTTTTTTTTCTTACTAGGGTCTTGCTATGTTGCCCAGGCTGGCCTTTAACTCTTGGGCTCAAGATATCTTCCTGCCTTACCTCCAGAGTAGCTGGGACTACAGGCATGTGCCACCATGCCTGGCTCAAGAACCCCATATGCCACTTCAGTCCCATCACTGTCACCACTCCTCAAAGCCCCTCACTCACATTCCATACAGCTGACCACTAGGATGACCACAAGGAATCCCACAGGGGAAAACGACCATCTTCACCCCCAAGGGACCTGTGTGAGACAGAGGCTGCCATGCCAAGCCAGTGAAAGCCCTTGGCAAGGGAAGGAGCAGGGAGTCCATGAGGGACAGCCCTCAGAAGGTAGCAGGAGCAGGGACTTCCCAAGAGGACTCAGCCCGAGCCTCTGCCCTCACGGTTGCCCCATCAAATTACATGTCCAACATGCTCCTGCTCCATAACTGCCTATGGCTCCCACCACCCCAGGGCAAGCCCCTTAACCTGATGGACCACACAGGCCATTGTTCCTACCAGCCTCTATTTACTGAGAGTGCTACGTGCCAGGGCCTTTGCTCTGTGCTTTCTGAATACACTGGCACCTCCGTACTCATGTTAATTGGTTCCGGGAGTCACTATGAGTACCAAAAACAACTAGTACCAAATAAGTTGTTCTGGCTGGAAAGAGCAGCAAGTCGTGAGGCAATCGACACCAACAAGTTCTAGCTTGCAGGTCAAGTACTAAACAAATGACAAGTACCAGAACAAAATTTTCATGTCAAAAAGCATCAAGTACCTTATGTACATCTAAAATGTACCAATAAACTTAATTTAAAAGAAAAAAGCATCGAGTACCAAATTTAACAAGTTTCAAAGGAGCTGAGTACCGAGACAGGACTGTAATTCTCATTTGGCCCTCACAGCAACCCTGGGAAGCTGGGACTGTGAGTGGCCCATTTTTACAGATGAGAAAATCCAGGCTCAGAGAGGTCATGTCACTTCCCCAGAGTCGCTCAGCCAAGTGGCAGAGGAAGGATTCACACTGACGCCTTCCTGACTCCAAGCCCAGATTCTTAACCACTGTGCTACGTGTCTCCACGCACGCCCCCTGCCAGCCTCCAAATGTGAGGGCCAGCTCAACACTGCAGAGGAAGCTGTGGCACAGAGCTCTCCCCACAGGTAGCAGGGCCAGGACAAAGCCTGAGGCCTCCAGCCTCCTCTCCCAGCTCCGCCGGCCCCACCCACAAGGCACGCCAAGCAGCCAGGCCGGACCGCCACTGTGAGGAGTCCCCAGATCCGTTTCCGCCTCTGTCCAGAAAGAAGGGAGAAGCAGGAGGTTCGCAGGACGAAGAAACACAAAGGGGCCGTGAAGCTTTATTCTCACAGAACAGACTGAGAGCAGAGGGGGGCCTTCCAGGGCACCCTCCTCCCAGCAGCAACTGGAACACAAAGGCCCAGGACCCATCTCCCCCACCCCAGCAAGTGCCCTCAACCTAACCCAGAGCATCCGAAACCTCCATTTCCCTCTGCAAACCTGCTTGCCCCACTCCCTTCCCCGCCTCAGTCAACAGCAATGCTGACCTCCCAGTTCCACAACCCAGAAACCTGGCAGTCAGTACTCTCTTCTCACACCCCACCTTTACTCTGCCAGCAAATCCTGTCAGCTCATCCTGCACAATAAATCCAGAACCTCAGCCCTGGTGCCACCCTCCACCCCGACCCTCACCACCCTAAGCCACTGTCTTCTCTTACCTGGTGACCACGGCCACCTCAGGGCAGGCCAGCCTGCATACCCTCTGCCACCATCAGTCTCTTCTCCACCCTTCTATATACTGTAGGGCAAAGCAAGTCCGCCCTCGGTCCCAAGCACCCAGCTTCCCCTACACTCAGGCTTACACAGCAAAGTCCTCCTGATGGGCCAAGAAGCCCTGCCCCTTCTGCCCATGTCACGTGTTCTCCCTGTGGGCTACCTCATACGTGCCCACCTCTGCTATCCTCATACGTGCCCCTTGCCCCCCTGCCTCACAGCCTTGGGATGTGTGCGCCCCCCACCTGGAGTGCTCGTCCCCAGATTTCCGTGGCTCCCTGTCCCTTCTGGAATCTGCAGCCGTGCCCACCTAACTGGCAGAGCCAAGCCCTCAAGTCACACTTTCCATCCCCAATCCAGCTTTTTCTCCGAGCACTTCTTGCAACCTGGCACATACATATTATTGGTTTGTTGATTCTAGCCCACCACTAGCATGTCAGCCCCACATCCACAGCAGGGATAGCATCTGTTCTGTTCACCCAGAAAAAAGCCTGGAACAAAGTAGATGCTCAGTAAAATTACCTCCCCCATTCAGATACAGCTTTTGGTCTCTGCAACGCCCTGAGAAGACCAGGGTTACCAGGAGGCTGATACCATACAGGTGCCACTGGAACCCTGAGCCATTTCACACGATCAGTCTCTGGCTAGATCCCCACTGCTTTCTGAGACAACCAGAACCAGTGGGCAAGACTTTCTAACTGTTGCTGTCTGGTGCCTTCTGCATCCTTCTGACCACTAATGGGGAACTTCTGGGTCCTGACACTGGGCTGCCAGAGGGAACATGAATGGGGCTTTGCTGGCTCCCTCACACCTCACCAGGGCTGCCCCACACTCCCAGCAACTGGAAGGGAAGGCAGAAGGCCCAGTGCCACGCCTGCCCTTCTCCTGCTGTCATCGGGGGACTGACAGAAGGAAGCTTTGTTCTCACAAGAAAAAGCATGAAGCCAGTGCCAGGCGGAAGTGGGCACAGAGACAGCTGGTCCAGCAGAGACAGTTCAAGGAAAAATAAAAAAGCGGGATGCAGGATGGCTGAAGGGTCACTTGCACACCCAACCGGTTTCATGCCTCCAGGGTGGCTGTGACCATGGATCACTTTTCCAGGCCCTGGCCTCTCCTCAGAAACAATCAGATGATTGTCCCAGCCGGGTGATCTGCCCCTAACCCTGCAGAGGGAGGTGGGGACAGAGAAGTGTGGTCCTGCCTAGAGTCAAGACCTAGGCCAGCCCAGCCTTCCACAGCTCATGCATGATACTCCTTCCTCTATACGCCTCAGTTGACTTAGCTATAAATGGCCTGTTGAGGCTTCCACATGATGTCTCAGCCTGTGTGCCATAGGACCGCAGAGCAGGACAACCTCGGGCTATGGCCAGATCACTGAGCTACCCAGGCTACGCCCTCCCTAGGGACCTAACTCTGAGGTTCCAAACTGCCTGCTCCAGCCCAACATCCCGGCCTTCTCCTCTTCCTTCTCCAGAGAGTAGCACGCCTCTCCTGAACTGTTTCCCAACGTGAACATGAAACACTCTGGGCCTGGTCAGGTGGGGCTGGGATACCTCAGTCCACCCTCCTACACACCTGCCTGATGGTCTCTGGGGTATCCTCTCAGGGTGGCTCCAAGGATGCTCAATCACAGTGGGCAGGAGAAGCCCAGTGTGTCACTGCAGAGGGCAAAAGAGAGGCCCAGAGAGGAAGGGCATGATGAAGTCACATAGTACACTGTTGCCCAGGAGTCATTCCTACTAGCCTTGGGCTCCAGCCACTAAGATGTGGCTCTCAAGGTGTGGCCTAAAGGCCCCCAGGCCTGGGTCTTCGGGGGGAGGGGGGGTCACTGTACTCCAGACAAGGAATCAGAGCATGGGGTAGGGCAGAAGGACAGCAGTAATCTACATACATTTCTTGCAAGCTTTCCAGGTTTTTCTTGTACTCAGAACAATCGTGATCCAGGAGGAGACATCTTAGCTGGCCTTGAGGCATAGTTAGGATTTCAATTAAGAGTCCAATAAGCTTTGAATGGACAGACACTGGACAAAGAAGCTGATGGAGGAAGTAACAGCTCTCAGAGCAGCACGGAGCAGACAGAGGAGAAAGGCAGCCCGGTACTCACCTGCACGGATGCATGCTCCCCTTCATCCTGCCCCTCTGTCTGCACCTGGTCTCCTGCTTCTCCCAAGCCCCAGTGAGCATGGAACACAAGCTTGTGGGTCTGCTGCAGGTGAAAGGCTCCTGGGTGCTGGGCTGTAGGGTGCAATGCTCTCAGGAACTCTTATCTGCAGCTTAAGAAGCTGCCTGGGTCAGTGGCTAAGCATCAGAGCTTATCTGGGGGGAGAATTCGAGGGCCACAGAGCAGGCTGATCCATAGTTCTCTACCACATACAACCTTTACCTCTGCCACCCCTTCCTTCCCACAGGAAGCACTTATTATGCCCCTGCTGTGTACACAGTCCCGACCCTAAGCATAGCACTTCAAGGGACACAGTGAGTCAGCCCCGCCCTCACTGCCTTCCACGAGCCCACAGGAGACAGACAAGGCAGCACACAGCACAGCACATAGGAGACAGCACCCCACACCTCGAAGACAGGCCTGCAAGCTCCGAGGCCTCTGGGGACCAGAAAGATCGCCCAAGTGGCTGGCTGGGAATGGGCGGAAAGGAGCACACAGGCCTCATCTGCAGCACTGGCCACTGCAGAATGCATGTTGGAGGTTTTCAGTCTTCCTATTTTTGAAGTAAAGCTAGATGTCTGGATTTTTATGTAAAATCTCCTGTTGGCAACTAGCTCAATATTTGACATGAACCAAAGTCTACCCACAGGGCAGATGTACCCTGCCAGTGTGTGACCTCTGTTTTCTTAAAAGGGACAGAGAACACACTGGAACTGAGGAACTGAGGCTTCTGCTAGGATGGGGAAGGCTGGGGGGGGGGTGCTGCTGGACCCACAAGGGGTCCGTAGGGGCCTCATGGGCCTGGGGCTTAGTAGGCCAGGCCAGGGGCCTAAGCTACCTAAGTGGCCTGCCTTCCCTACCCCACCCCCTAAAAAATGAGTGCCTGTCACTGCACCCAAAGCAAGTACAGAAGCATCAGCTCTGTTCGGTGCCCAGGTGGTAGGAGGAGGGGCCCCCGGCCAGCAAACCTCCGGGGCTAAATCAATCTGTGGCAGACTAGCAGGGGTCCGATTTCAAATCTGAAGCTTGAGGAAAAGCAGCTAACAACAGCTCTGTGGGGGAAGGGACAGGAAGAGACAATGGAGGGACAAAATGAGGTTGAAAATCATGTCCTGCCTGGCCAGGCCCTGCTGTTACATAACCCTGCCTCAGGACAAAGCCAGGGAGGGCCTGGGCAGGGAGTCCCAGAATGTGAAGTGGGCCCCCTCCCCCCTTGCCCACCGCTGCTCCCAGCCTTGCCCCAGCTCTTGGGAAGCCCAAGGCAGAGTGCACATCTTGGGGAGGAGACCACGACCCCAAGATAATGGCATTCACAGGATCACAGGGTAAATCGGCAGTAGGGCGAGGGCGAACCACGGCAGCAAGCTCTCACCAAGTGACTACTTTCTACCGAGCACTGGGACAAGCCCTTTACATGAGTTACCTTATTTAAAAGCCCAACAATGGCACTGTGAGGTGAGCATCCTACGATTCCGATTTTGTACCTGAGGACACTGAAGCACGGATAAATAACTCACCCAAGGTCTCACAGCCGCTAAACCGAGGAACTGGCTTAGAACTGACAGCCAGCCTGAGACCAAGGCGCTCTAAGCCAAGGTGCTACGAGGCCACCGGGCTCCTTCTACCTGCACCACACAGCCACATCTCTCCAGCCGACAGCACAGCCCCTGCCCTCCTGTCAGCACCTCACAGGGTCACCCGGTCCTCTGCCAACCAGATGAAAACGACGAGACTCCTTCAGAAAAAACATACAGAAATGCCTACAAAATGCTGCACCCGACTTCAGGGGAACAGACCCTGCACTGGCGGGAGGGGCGAGTCAAGGTCATGGGGTATTCAAGGACAGAAGGAGGTAGAGGGAGAAGATGTACGTCTTAGCCCTCCTCATATCTGCAGATGCAGAGCCCTTTATCCACAGGCGTGGGCCGAAATCGGGGCTCAGGGCCTAGTCATCCCTTCAGGCCTGGGAGAACTCAGTGAATCACAACACACAATGGCCTTCACCTGTGTACCCACTGGGTGTGACTCACAGCTCCCAGCTGCTTGGGCAGCTGATATACAGCTGGGCCTGACATCTGGATGGGGGAGGTGTCACCAGGCGCACCAGCCCACCACCCCGGTGCCCAGTCACTGCAGACCAGACCTGCAATGGGCATGCCAGTCTCCATGCCAGTCCCAAGGATGGCAACTCAAAACAGAAGGCCCCTCGCAAAGCACAGGAAGACCCCTGCCACCTCACTGTGTGACCTCAGGGAGGCACTCCCACCTTGCAGCCCCCTTTCACCAATTATAAAATGGGGAGCGTCCCCGAGGAAGTCCTGCCCTGCTCCAAAGCCCCGAGTTCATAAACAACAGCACCTGACAAACTTCACAGAGTTCTGTCTGGGATCCTGCTTTCAGGAAGTTATATAAATATCCTTGAGGGAAACAAAAGTCAAACATAAAGACCCCACTTTTTTTTTTTTTAAAGAAAATCAAGAAGTCCTTTTTATAGTCCAGCTTCCCCCATCCCACTGCCATTGTTCCAAATATCCTCTCAGGACCTAGAAAATACATTTGGTTTCCGCCTGGAGCTGGGCTTCTTGGTGTTCTTCCTCTTGGAAGCTGCTCCACCCCTTCTTGGCAGCCTTCTCCCAGGGCACCCGGCTTCTGCCCCTTGCATTGTCCTGGGCCACCCTGAGGGTTGCAGCTATCCATCTGTCTGCCATGGACAGGGTAGGGCAGGGGTACTGTTTGGAAATAAACCCTTCCGTCATTGTGAAATCTAACAGACAATTCTGGTTCTGGTCCCAACAGTGACTCTGATACCCTACGCAGCAGGGTGAGTTCCTGCTCCTGGCTGGGCCTCAGTTCCCCAACTGTGAGGTGAAAGGTTCATACAGTGTTAAGGAAGTGCTTGGACTCCTGGGAAATACACTGGGGACACTGAGGCAGAAAGGAACAGCAGAGTGGATGGCAAACTCATATCTTAACTCTCCCTTCCAAAGGAGACCCATTTTATCTTGCTGATCTGATCCTGATCTCCTGCCCTAGCTGTGGGGCCTTGAGCTCACCACTGAGCTACCAGCCCTCAGATGGCCCATTCACAAAACTGGAGAACAACAATGTCTACAGTGGAGGCCCAGCTTGAGAGGTAGAGTGCTGACCACCCCAGCACCGTCCATCAGCCCTCCCCCAAAGTCTGACTCACTCACTTGATAGATTGTATACTTGAGGACACCTTTAGAAAACCAGGGCCGGTGAGATGGCTCAGCGGCGTAAGCGCCTGCCTTGCAAGCGCAAGGGCCCGAGTTCGACTCCCGGATCCCACATACGAAAAAGGGGCCGGTGATATCGCTCAGTGGCACGGGTGCCTGTTGGCGCACGAGGTCCTGAGGTCGACCCCCCGGTACCCACAAAAAAAAAAAAAAGAAAAAAGAAAACCAATCTAGCCAGATGTGGTGGCGCATACCTGTAATCCCAGCACTTGGGAGGCTGAGGAGGTAGGATTACAGTGAGTTCAAGGCCAGCCTGGGCTACATAAGCGAGTTTAAGGCCAGCCTGAACTACACAGTGAGACCCTGTCTCAAAAAAACCATAAAAAAAGGGCCGGTGAGATAGCTCAGCGGCATAAGTGCCTGCCTGGCAAGCGCGAGGTCCTGAGTTCGACTCCCGGAAGCCACATACGAAAAAAGGGCTGGTGATATCGCTCAGCGGCACGGGCGCCTGCTGGCGCGCGAGGTCCTGAGTTTGACCCCCGGTACCCACAAAAAAAAAAAAAAGAAAAGAAAAGAAAAAGAAAAAGAAAGAAAGAGAAAAAGAAAAGCGATCTAAACTCTGCTATGAACACACACACACACACACATGCACACAAACTGTTACCCTTTTTCTAATGAGATAAGGCTTCTAAGCATCTCTATAGAATTCTACAGGTTGGGCGTGGTAGCGCAGGCCTGTAATCCCAGCACTCAGGAGGCTGAGACAGGAGGATCACAGTGAATTTGAGATCAGCCTGCACTGCATAACAAGATTCCGTCTCAAAACAAACAAACAAATTCTACAGAATTCTTAATAGCCCATTATACTTACATGACCTTGATATTTTCATCTATAAAATGGGGACAATAAGGCTGGGGTATAGCTCAGTAGTAGAGCACTTTTCTAGTATGCATGAGACAATGCATGGTATCAATCTCCAGTACCACAACACAAAACACAACAAAACAAGGCGTAACAACAAAACAAGGCAAAATGGGAACATTAATACTGCTTACTTAATTTATGGGATTATTCTGGGGATTACTGCAAAGGAAATGACATGGAAATACATAGTGAGCACTGATAAGCTGTTGACAAATGTGAGTGGCAGTTATGACCACCATCATTAAAAATTACCAAGATGCTTAAAACCACTAACTTGGTGACAGTTAAGGTTTCTCAGTTCTCTCGGCCAAGATCTGGCCACTACAATCACACATGTGCATACACACACACACACACACACACACACACACACACACACACACCAGCACACATTCTCTAAAACAGGACCCACACTTTCTGCCCAACCCCAGACTTGGTTCCAACCTGAGAAAACAGCTGGCATATTCCTTGCCACCCACAAACCCACCTCCACTCTTCCAGCACCCCCATCCGATCCTGCACCAGCTGCCGCACACTATCCCCTGTAACACACTGGGGTCTGGCTGTGTCCTGCTGCTGTGGAAGAAGACTGTTTCCGGGGGTACAAGACTTGTCCCAGGACTGTGGCTCTTTGAAGACAGGGTAGGGAGAAACTGGGCTTTACGCTGGGTCCCCCCATGTGCTGGATATCTGAATACACTGAAAACAAGAGCTCCAGGAAGAAGGCATCCATTTTTCCATGACCTAACCAGATGGTTCTCAAATGGCACCAGAATCACCTGGAGGGCATCTGAAAACACACTGCCAGCCACACACAGTGCCACACACCTGTAATCCCAGCTACTTGGGAGCCTGAGGCAGGAGGATTGCAAATTCAAGTCCCACCTGGATAATTTAGCAAGACTGTCTCAAAATAAAAAACAAAAAGATTAGAAAAAAGCCAGATATGGTAGTGCACACCTGTAATCCCAGCAGGAGGGATTGCTGGGGGTTCGGGGCCAGCCTGGACTACATGATGAGACCCTGTCTTGGAAAAATAAAGAAATAAATAAGACCTAGGGAGGTAACTCAGTGCTGGGGAGTTGGGGGGGACAAATTGCTGAGTCAGTAGATCTGGGGTGGGGCCGGATAATCTGCACTTCCTCTAACAAGTTCCCAAGTGATGGTCCACACTTCAACTTTTGAGAACCACTGACTCTACCTACAAGTGAAGCAGGGAGAACTTCTGTGAACAGATGAGGCCTCCTCATAAAAGCGTGAGCAGGAGCGGCGCAGGTGTAAGGAGGAAGGACGTGCAGCCCAAGGCCGCAGCGTGAGGAAAGGCCCTGCTATGACAACCCTCACTTGCCTCATCTGGCCTCTGCCTGGGCAGGTAGCTATGTGCAAGGCCCCTGGTGTGAACCAAACGTGTCTGCCACTGGGCAAACCTACACCTACTGCCACCTGGGGACGTGCCCTGACAAGCCAATCCTGGGCCAGCCTGGGGATGCTGGCAATGCCAGCCCTCCCTCATGGAGCCAGGCCTAAGGTCTGAACGAGACAAGAATCTCCGCATCTTAGAAGCCATGGATTTAGTTTCTCTGCTCCAGAAAAGCAGAGCTCATTCCCTCCCTACTACATAATGAGACCCTGGTAACAACCCCCACCACCTTACCTTGCCGTGATATTTCTGTCGTTTCCTCATCACACTGAGTCGAAGTCAGTCTCCCTGGTACATCCCCTGGCTGTAACCCCAACTCTGTAAACTTCTCCCACCCACCCCTCTAAGCCATACTTGCCACGTCTGCTAAAAGGGAATGGCAACGGCTCCTATCTCCTACCGCTGCTGTAAGCACTGTGAGTTCCTTCATTGAGGATAACAATACCAACCACAACAATCAGATCTAACTGAGCTGAAGGTATAGTTAAGGATCTTCCCTCCATTATCTTCCTTCCTTTTTTTGTTTCTTGTTTTTTTTATTTATTTTTTTTTTTTTTTGTTTCTTGTTTTTTAGACAGGGTCTTACCACATAGCCCAGGCTGTCCGGAAACTTGCAACCCTTCTGTCTCGGCCTTCTGAGTACTCAGATTACAGGCATGCACCACCGTGCCCAGATTCCCGCATTATCTTTCTAAATGTTGCAAAATGGGGACAATTATTATCACTCTTGAACAGATGAAGAAGTAAACCACTGGCCCAAGGTCCCACAAGACGCAAGTGACCCAGTAAAGATATGAACCCAGCCCATCTAGCTCCAAGCCTCACTTCCAAACTTGGCTGTCTACATCTCCCCGTCACAAGATCAAGGCCACATCACCTCTCCCTGCCACCACCTGCTCCTCCTTCCCAGGGCACAGGAGGCCTCACAGAGCTCAGCCCATAGCCCATGCTTGTACGGGGATGGGACCCTGGTCACAAAGGCAGCTCCAGAGTCACCAGCCCAATTCATCTGCCACCAGCTTTATTTATTTATTTTTTTTGGCAGGGGGACTTACTACCTTGCACTTGCCAGGCAAGTGCTGTGCCACTGAGCTATATCCCGGCCCTTGGTGCCAGCTTTAGATGCCCTTCAACATAGCCACTGAGGAACTCGAGCATCTTAACCTGGGGACAGGAAAGAAGAAAGCACAGGCCTAGCAAAGCGAGGAAATTTGGCTTCCTGGATGTGATCAGTACCTGCTGCAGCTCTCCAGGCCTCAATTTCCTCTTCTGAAAAAGCCTTCTTGGGCCATAAGGCAGAATGTCCAGAATCTGCCCTCGTCCCCAGACTCACCTCAGATTCTGGGGAGTCTTCCATCCCTGCACAGACAGATGGCTTCCTGCCCATAAATAACAAAGCCAGTCTGTCTCTGAACCGCTCCTACCTACTGGACTCTACTATGTATCGGGGACTGCTTTGCTCAACCTCCCTCCTAAAACACCACTATTTTTAGCCCTATCTTGTAGGGAAGCAACTAATACCCAGGCACTCCTGGTGGAGGCAAGGGGAAGTGATGGGGTCAACTTCCGCACCACTAGTGGAGACACAGAAGTAGGAAGGGACAGGGCACAGCCAGGGGGGTGAAAGGAGGCAAGCTATGGCAGGGTGTGGTGGTGCACACCAGTAATCCCAGCACTCAGGCGGCTGAGGCAGGAGGATCCTGAGTTCAAGGCCAGCCTAGGCTTCACAGAGAGAGTCCATTGCAAAAAAACAAGCCTGGAGAGGGGGTACACACCTGTGATTCTAGCATTATGGGAGGCTGAGGCAGGAGGATCGCAAGTTTGAGCTCAGCCTGTGCAATTTAGTGATTTAGAGAGACCTCATCTCAAAAAACAAAAAAGGGCTGGGGATGTAATGCAATGTAAAGGCCCTGGATTCAATCCCCAGCTGAGTATGAACAAAGCAGAGGCATGCTTTGCTTGAGGGTTGAGGGGGACGAGGCAAGAAGAGCTGTCATCACATAGTAAGGCCATCTCCCGGGCTGGTGAGATGGCTCAGCGGCGTAAGCGCCTGCCTTGCAAGCGCGAGGGCCCGAGTTCGACTCCCGGATCCCACATACAAAAAAGGGGCCGGTGATATCGCTCAGCGGCCTGGGCGCCTGCTGGCGCGCGAGGTCCTGAGGTCGAACCCCTGGTACCCACAAAAAAAAAAAAAAAAAAAGGCCATCTCCCATACCTTGCCCTCGGGTAAACAAATGCTCATTTTGTCCTGTATATTTTTAATTTAGAAGCTGGGTGTGGTGGCAATGCTGGTAATACCAGCACTCAGGAGGCTGAGGCAGGAGGATCATCACAGTGAGTTCAAGACCCTGTCTCAAAAAAAGACAGACCAAGGAAAAAGAAGTTAATTAATTTAGAGTAACCCATCCAGTTTCAAGATTAAGAAAAGAAAAGTCAAGAGACAATTTAGCACCAAGTGTCCTCCATCTAGAAAAGAGTGTTGGTGGCCCACTGGCTCTAGCCCTGAGGCCACAGACTTCAAGACAGAGCTGACCTTCCACTGGGCTCCAGATTTCCAAGACCCAAAATGATGGGCAGAGCTGCATAGCAGCCCCACACGGAACACCTCCACTGTAAGCCGAGAGCCCAGAGGCCCTCCTCTGACCTCCACCATGGGGAAGGAAGGGAGCAACCCACCAGGCACCGCACTCCACCTCCCCTCCTCACTTTCATACCCGCAAACCCACAGTCCCTTTCTCAAGCCCGACACTCACCCCGACTCGTGATTCAGCTTAACCGCTCACAGTGGAGGACAGAGGGGAGACTGACCCCATTTCACAGACAGGGAAATGGAAGCAGAGGTTCCGGTCCTCTGTGAAACCACAGTCCTCGCAGTGCAGGCTCTGGTCACTGCCCCAGACAACCCCAGGTGCTGGGCTGAGTGTACGCTAAACATAAGGACGCTCCCAGGCAGGGCGCTGCAGCCCCGTGGGTATGGGACTTCCCAAGACCGCAGCAAGGGCAGCTCAGAAAGCCATGAGAAAAGCAGGGGCTGGAAGATGGCCAAGCACCACCCAAACGCTGAGGTTCTCGGTGAAAAGGGGGCTGAGAACAACCACCTAGGCTGACCCTGCCGGGGCACATCCTCAGGCACCCTCTCCACCTCAGCGTCTGTTCTGCACACCCTTCAGCAAAGGCCTCTCTGGGCAGAGCATTTCTGAATTAGCTTCCCTAGAGCTGTCACCTTTGGTTCTGTCTCTGCCCTAAAAGCCCCACAGGGCCAGATGTGATGGGCCACGCCTGTGATCCCGGCGGGGGGGGGGGGGGGGGGAGGGCTGAGGAAGGAGAATCACTGAGTTTGAGGCCAGCCTGGACTACATAGTGAGACTGTGTGGGAAGAAAAAAAAGCCCCACAGGTCAAGACTGCCCCTGGCCTGCAGGGACTTGAAAGCAGTGATACTGCTCCTAAGTGTCCTTTCCCACACCTGAGGCCACCTGTGATGACCCAACCCCCGAGGCACCTGCATCATCCTGCGGCCCCCTCCCTCCCTCCTTCTCAGTCCCATGGCCTCAGTCAGACTTTGGTCAGCTCTTTGCTAGGTCAGGATAAGCATCGTACCAACCCTGCCAGTCTCGCCACCATCTTTGGCCAAATGACTCCTGAGAAAAGCAACATTATAGGGCTCACAGAGATCAGGTGTGGGTTCGAATTCCAGCCGTGTAAGTGACTCTACCTCTCTGAGCCTCTGTTTCCCCCATCTGAAAATAGGCCGGGGGTGGGGTTACCAGCAGCAGTGCTGGTGGCAGCAGCTCCTTGTGGGATACTGTGCAATTTCAGTGGGGCGTCTGTAAAGAGCCTGGCACCGCACCTGACACAAGGCACAGTAACTGGCATCACCTCAACGAGCTGCTCAAAACTCTGTCCTCTCTGTCAGCCCCAAACCTGGGAGCAGGATCCAGCAGGCTCCCCATGATCCAGCCTTGTCCCCCTTGTCACCCTTCCACAGCCTGCAGCACTTCCTCCTCCAGGAAGCCTTGCTGACATTTACGAGCAGAGCTGTCCCTCCACTGCCCTTTCACAGCCCATCTAGCACCAACACTGGTCACATCCGGCCTGATAGCTGTCACTTGGATCCTTGTCGCTCCTCCCCCTCCAGTAAAAACCTAGCAGCACCTAGCACTACTTCATGTCCCCTGTCACCCTCACCACAGACATTTTCCACACGTATTTAACAAATTACCCTAATGTTCCACTTAGAGTAAAAAACGCCCAAGTCCTCCAAACAGTCCAGATATTTCAAGCCATACTCGAAACCAAATTCCAACCCAGTAGAAGTCTGCCCAGCCTCCAGAGATGCCCAGGCCTGGCTCTGGTCCTGAAGCATGGACATGAGGCCCAAAGCACGGACCAGCAGGTCACAAGCCCAGGGCAGAGACAGCCGTGGGCTGCCAAAACCCCAGCCCAGATGCAGAGTTTCTCGGCTGGCTCCTAGGCTAACCCAACAGTCTATGGCTTCTCCTTCCGGAGCACATCCTCAATCTGTGATTGCAGAACAATGCCTTGCATACCCACTGTGACAGGAGGCGCATTACCCATCTTCTCTTGCTTGCTGGTTCCTTCCCTTCACCTGTTGACTCCTGCAGAGCTCTTCCCTCCTGCTCTGATCACGATGACCAGGACAGTCTGACCACAGGACAAGGCACAGCCCCAGCCCTCAGGACCCTATCAGCTCTCTAGCCCCTCTGCTCAATCCCCAGTTTGTCTGAGTCCTCTCAAGAGGCAGCTTAGTGGAATTTTCACTCTTGCTCCTAGGAGCTGATAGTGAACGGTCAGCCCAGGAAGGCTCCCATTCCAGGGTTTCCAGAGCCTACAACCATGGCAAATCCCACACTCTGCTCAAACAGCCCTCAGAGGACTCAGCACTGTAATGCACAAACTCTCCTCCCCTAAGAACTCCTTTTATTATCTACCCCACCCACCACCCTCAGCCTTAGGTTTTAAAATGTCATTAATTAAACAGCCATTTGTTTTCTATTTTTTTTAAAGTAATTACTCAAGGCCCCCAATCGAAGCCTGATTAGTAGCATGAAATATCACGCCCACCAAAAGACTGGGCCATAGCTGCACATGGCGGAGCATGCCTGTGATCCCAGCACTTGGGAGGCTGAAGCAGGAGGATCACTGAGAGTTCCAGCCCAGCATGGGCTACATAGTTGAGTTCAAGACCAGCCTGGGCTATATAGTGAGACCCTGTCCCAAAAAGAAACAAACAAAGAAAAAGACTGGGCCAGCCCAGGACACGAAAGCCTTGGGAGTCTAAGCCACCACACCCATTCACTTCAGGGATTTTTCCTGAGATCCTACGGAGTGTCCCACTGTGGGCTAGTGGATGTGAACACATTCATTTTCCACGGGGATTCTGCAGTCCTCACACTGGCTCAAAGTCCACCCCCTGTTTCTAGTTTCAAGGACCTTTGGGGCTAGCAATGAGGACCTGTGGCCAAGTCACACAAGCGCACATTTGGGATATATAAATCCCATGGCCTTAGGCCTCTCATCTGCAGGCCTAAGGGCTGCACTTCTGAGCCCTGCCTCTGCCCCCTGCTGATCTGAAATGACCTGGTGATCTCAATGGAGATGTCAGGCTCTGCCATCCCCTGGGTGCCCCAGAGAAAGGCCCGTTGACAAAGCCACCAGCTGTCCCCAGCTGGAGCCAGGAAGACAGGCTCCTCCCTGCCCCACCCACACTGAGAGATCGCTCCTGCCTCAGATCAGCCAGCCACAGATCTTCAACCATCTCAAGCTCCAAGCCCAAGCTCCAACCGACCTCCCTCCTGCTCCAGCTGGCCACCCTAACAAGAGCCAGGGCACAAGATTCACCCAGGCAAGTGGCAGGCAGAAGGGAGCATAGCCTGGGCTTAGGGAGATGGGGAGGAGGGGCAGGTGTCCACAGAATTTCAACTGAAAATGAAACTGAGGCCAGTCGCGCAAGACCTTGTAGAGACCTGTGGCTGGGACACAGGCCTGGGATCAGGGGTCACTCTCAGCTGGCCACACTTCCTCCCATGTGACCTTTACCATTCTGCGCCTCGGTCTCATCCTCTATGAAATGTAGTTAATAATAATGTGGGGGAACTAAATGAGATAATGTATATAAAACAATTAATCAGCCCAGTGCGCAGCATGTAATAAACATGCAATAAATACTCGTTGACCATAAGCATGCTGACATTTACTGAGGTACACAGACTCATTTCATCCTCACTGTGGCAGATACTTTATTTTTCCCATTTCACAGGTAAGGAAACTGAGGCTAGGGAAAGGAAGGAACCGGCTCAAGGTTACACAGCTGGGAAGTGACAAACACCCAGGCCTAACTGACCCTCAACCCAGAGGGTAACACTGCCCTAGACCATTCCGAAGGTCTGCCGGCGGCTGGGGGAGGACAGACAATGGGGCGTGAGGGGGTGGGGCTCCCTCTCTATCCCCAACCCTGGCACGGTTCCTCGCACGGAAAAGCCAGGTGGCGTCCTCAGATTCCTGGCAGGTGCCAGAGCCTCAGCGTCCTACGGGCGTCCCCTCCTCACTTCTGTCCCAGAGCATTAAAGAGCAGTGTCGGGGGAGGGGGGGGCTCGTCGCTCCGGGAACCTGAGGGAGGAGGGGAGTCAGAGACCAGGCCGCGCAGAGCCCGCAGAAAACCGGTCGGGCTGCCTTCCCCTTCCCAGCCGGGACCCGGCCTCTAACCCCCTCCCTCGCCAGACAAAAGTTTCCCCTGTTCGGAGCCGGGGAGGGGGAGGGGGAGGGGGCATTCCTCGTGAGTGACATTATCCGTGACCTACAGCTGCCGCGCCGCCCCGGCCCGCACCCCGCCGGCTCCGCACCCAGCGCGCGGGGCCCCGGACACCACCGCCCGCACCAAACTTGCGCCGGCGGCCGCTCGGGCCCCGCGCGGCCTGCACACCCGGTTCGGGCCCCGCCGGCTCGGCGACGGGGGATCGCCCGGCCCCGGCCCTCCGGGCCTCTTACCTGCCGCGGCTGGGGCGCCACCCGGGCGAGCGCGCTCCTGGAGAGGCGCGGACGCCGGGGTCCCCGGCCGGGTTAACCCCTTCCCGGCCGCCGCCACCCCGGCTCCACGCCGCAGCCGCGCGCTCCGCCTCCCGCGCGCCTCCCCGCTTCCCTCCTCCTCCTCCTCCTCCTCCTCCTCCTCCTCCTCCTCCTCCTCCTCCTCCTTCTCCTCCTTCTCCTCCTCCTCCTCCTCCCGGCGCCCAGCCCCCAGGCCCCGCCGGCACTGCGCCCGGCGGCTGGCGCTGCCCGTCCCGGGGCGGGGAGGGGGCTCCCCGAAGGCCGGGAGTTGGGGCGCGCTGCCTCGCACAGGCGCCAAGAGGCGTCCGCGCGCGGCCCCCGAGCCCCCGGCCCGCGCCTACCTCCCCGGAGCCCGGCCGTGCGCACAGGGCTCGATCCGGCCAGGGCGCGCGGGCGCCGCGAGATCCGTGCGGGGCTGCGGGGCCGCGGGGCCGCGGGCGGCGAGCGCCCCGGGGCGGAAGCCGGGGCGGGACCCGCTCTGCGATCGGCGCTGGGTTTCTCGGCTTCCACCCGGATTCTCCCTCGGCTCTCCCGGCCGATTCGGTGCTGCTCGGCGACCACGTGACGCCGGCTGCCTTTGACCCCAGTCTCGGAGCGGGTAGGGGGCGGGGGCCGGAGGGGGTATCAGAGGCGAGACCCGCGAGGACCCCGGGCAGCTGCCGAGGGTCCTGGGGGCGATGACCCTGGGGAAACAAAGCCCGAGGGAAACCAAGTTATTCGGGGTCAGAGAGGGAACAGCGCTGGGGGTCGGAGGAGGCGGCAGAGAGGAGGAGGGAGACAAAGACCCGCGCCCGCCGCGCCTCCGAGGGCTCCCAGAGCCCCAAGAGCGCCCTGGTCAGGCCCGCGGGGGCTTCCCTGCTCCGCCACTGCTGGGCTGGTGACAGCCCTCCAGGGCCTCCTCGGACAGCTCCCTCCCAACAACGCGGTCTCTGCCAGAGTGACACCCCCACACCGCAGGACCTCCCCCAGCACACCCCCTTGCCCCGCGCCTAAACCCCTGCGTGTCCTTTATCGTGATTATCTGGCTCCCGTACTGACTGGTTCATTGTTCGCTAGAATGTCATCTCCCCCAACAAGTTGTTCCCAGCTGAATCCTCTGCCTGCCAGCTAACAGGCAGACGAGAGGTGGATGACCTTGTGCCAGTTTCTTTTCCCTCGATGCCTGTTTCCCACCCACCCCCACTGGCATCCCATCCGCCACAAGGGCCCTGCATGTCAGGCAAGGTGTCCCCAGTAAGCAGATGGGAACGCTGAGACGCAGAGAGATGACTTCTGGGAGTCCCGTGGAGCCACGACCCAGCTCGGGCCTTCCTGCCATCCTTGGACTGGCGTGTAAAATGGGGGGTGTGGAGGGGATGTGGGTTGCGAGTCCTTTAAGGAAGTTATTTTATTAATGATACAGTTTGCCAGGCCCCCTTCCCTGGAGACCCTGCTTCTGTGGGTCTGCAGGACACCAGAGGCAAATTTGGAAAACTGGATTACTGGATTCTTAGGACCTTCAGAGGCTCAAGATTATTAACCTCAGGAATAAAGCTCCAAAAATCTCAGGGCAATCATAGCAAAAAGCACATAAAGAAACAAGCGGGCCATGTAAGGATAGGACGGACCCATGCTGTTTCCCCCAATGTAACCCCTTGTGCTGGGGAAAGGGACTTCCTGTCAGCCTACTCCTGTCTCCCGAGGGGAAAGATGTTGAGGGTGGACACAGACAAATCCTGGGAGATGGGGCCAGGCTTCTGCTTCCCACGGGTGCCCATGTGACACCTTAGGGTGTGATAGTACAATCGGCTAGGACCGAGCCTAAGGATGATGGCTGCAGTCCCAAACTGCAGGCCACATCCAACCAAGTACATACTCCAGCCACCACCCATGGGGCCAGAGAAAACAGCACAGACTAGCAAATTCTTGGTGATCTGGTTCCTGTGGCAGGCAATCCAAAGTCCTTGAAGATGGCCTGGGTCTTGGGCACAGTAAGCAAGCCCCTTAGAAGGTCACCCTGCCTGCGTGCAGCCCTGTGCACCTCTCCTCTGCACTAGGGCACTGTGGTCCTGACAAGAGAGGGGCAGGGTTGAAATACAGGGTGTGCACTCTCGAGAAGTTGTTTTGGGATGACCTGCATGTCCTTCCTCGTGGCCAGGGGCTGGCCAAGCCGAGCCTGCTAGAGAGGTGAGGGCAGGTGTGATGGCCTGCAGGAGGGGAGCCTGTGAGGAGGCCTGAGGGGGGTGGGCTCTGAGCAGGCAGGGAGAAGAGGTGGGAGGTGGGCAGGCCCTGCTCAAGGCACAACCTGTGCAAAGGCCTCAGGAGGAGCTGAGTGTTGCTGGGGGAGCGGGATGAAGGAAGCAAGAAGGAAAGCGTGAGCAAGAGGCCTGACGGGTCAGGAGCAGAAGATGAGAGATGCTGTATGCGTGGCGCCACAGGCGAAGGCGGTGAGCAGTCACCTGTGTGAGCACGGGGGGGGGGGGGCTGGGCACAGGTGTGGAAGGTGTACGCTTGAGTGTGGGGGGCAGCCTGTGAGTTAGGGTGACTCCATGTCCCTGTGCCTTCCCTGCTCTTCCCCAGTCTTCAGCAGTGCTGCTCGCTGAGCTGGGTCAAAACCTTCCACCTGGCTGTCCCCTGGAGAGCCCATGAGGCAGGTGGGGAGGCCAGGCCCCACCAAGGAGCAGCCCAGTGGGTGGAGAGGAGGCTGAGAGCTGTGTTTCTAACTCCAGCCGCCTGGGGATCCTAAGGGCCTGCCCGTGAGCTGCCCTGCTGCTCCCTCCTCTCAGGACCTTCTGCTTGAAACACCCCTGCCCGGGCCCCTCCTCAGGCCCAGTGACCCTCACTGCACCCTGGACAGCTTCCTCGGATCCTCCAAAGCCAGCTCCATGTCAGGTCAAAAGTTGACCTCACTGAGCTTGGCCCCTTTGCACATGCCCCATCCCCAGGTCCAGTCAGGACCCCACATCCCACCCATAAGCCGGTCCCATTGCTCCTGCCTCTGGTTTTGTTTGCTTGTTTGTTTTGTTTTGTTGAGCCAGAGTCTCACTATGTAACCAGGCTGGCCTTGAACTCATGGCAGTCCTCCTGCCTCAGCCTCCTGAGTGCTGGATTACAGGTATGCGCCACCACACCCAGCTTTTGTTTTTCTTTTTTCCGCCCAACCCCATCCTCTCATCCTCATCACTCCCCCAATCCAGTCCTCCCATCATCTCTGCCTTGATCCATGCGGATGACATCTTCCCTTCACCCCTAATCCCGGCTTTAACACAGCCTCATGGTGTCCATTTCCTACTGAAAACCATGAAAGCTCTGCCGTGGTGTCTAGCCCCATTGTGGGGTCCACACCCCACTTTCCCCTTCAACTGACCGGTGCCTTTTCAGGATCCGGATTCGATCCAGATTCCCTGGGTTTGAATCCTGTCTCTGCCACATTTGAATTACACGAACTTGGTCTATTTCTCAACCTCTCCATGCTATTTCCTCATCTCTAAAGTTTGGGTAAAAGCTGGAGTAGTGGCTCTCCCACTAATCCCAGCCCTCCTCGGGAGGATGAGGCGAAGGATTGCCACGAATTCACGTCCAGCCTGAACTACATAGCGAGACCCTGTCTCAATAAATAAGTAACAAATAATCTGGATAATAACAGTGTACGCTTCCAAGGGCTGCTTGTAAAAATTAAATGAGGGACATATGGAAAACCCTTAGTGGTATCTGTCACATGTAAGCACTATCTAAATGCTCGCTGAATGAGTCACCATGATCTCTTAGGTTCCAGGTTAAACTTCATTTCCTCCCAGGCCTTCCCTAACTGCCTAATTCAGGCCATGTTCCTGGTACACACTTCCTCTCCTCCTCACCACCCTCCGGGGTCCTTGTCAGTGGCACCTGTGGGTGGGACTGAGTTTGTCTCAGACACGCTTGAGCCCCATGCCCCCCGCAGCACCAGGCACATTGTGGCAGCCTGCACATCTTGGCTGACTGCGAGACGAAAGGAGATTGAACAGATTCATCACGGAACAGAGCGTACTGTCTACCTACAAGTGCCCATGATGGCACTTCATTCATTCATTCACTTGACACTGATTGGTTCTAGAATTCTAGAATTTTCCTCCCACTGTCCTGGTGGGGCAGGAGGAAGAGACACAGGGATGAACAAGACAGATGTCACCTCTGTCCTGAGCAATGTCCTGTGCGGTCCGCTCCAGACAGAGCTCTAAATCCATAGAAAGATGGAATACAATGTAACCATGCTATTTTAGGTTTTTGGGGTTTTGTTGTTGTTGATTTTTATTGTTTTGTTTTGTTTGAGACAGGGTCTCACTGTGTAGCCCAGGCTGGCCTCAAATTCACAGTGATCTTCCTGCCTCAGCCTCTTGAGTGCTGGGACTACAGGCGTGTGCCACCATGCCCGCCCCCAACCATGCTATTTTTATGGTCTGTAGAGATTTCCTTGCCCAGGAAGCTAGGGTCTTTGGGACAATGAAACAATGAAAGTGAAAAATAACAAAAAAATAGACCCCAGGGCCGGGGATATAGCTCAGCGGCACAGCGCCTGCCTGGCAAGCGCAAGGTCCTGAGTTCAATTCCTGGTACCAAAAAAAAAAAGACCCCCATGCCTTTAGCCAGCAGAGCAGGCAAGAGCAAGAAGAGTATATCCTGTTCCAAGTACATTAGGCCAGCTCCCTTTCTCTCCATGAGGACCTCCTATTCAGATCTCAAAGCCCTGTGTACATAGCACCTCCTCCAGGAAACCTTGCTGCTCTGGTTAGAGACCTGCATGGGCCCTGTTACAGCTCTAGTGATTTTCTGAGAATAGAGTAGGATTTGTCAAGGATAATTCAAGTTTCTTTCTTTTTCTTTTTCTTTTTTTTTAAAACAGGGTCTCACTATATAGTTCAGACTGGCCTCAAACTCACCATGTAGCCCAGGCTGGCCTCAAACTCACGGCAATCCTGCCTCAGCTTCCCAAGTACTGGGATTATAGGCGTTCGCCACCATGCCCAGCTACGGATAATCCAAATTTCATGTCATTTATTTCTTTTTAAAGATAAAAGGTGATACAATGAATGTATAACTCGTTTGATTTCATGTTTGGACTTCAGTGGAGGCAGAAAATAGCCTCTGTCAGCCCATGTGACCTGATTTGTGGTTTGGAGAACATGGCCACCATAATTACAGCACTGACCACACGGTGTAGCCATTTCCTCATTTCCTCTCTCTCCTCTCTTTCACACACACACACACACACACACACACGCATACACATGTGCACACACACACAGAGTACACTTCTCAAAGGACAAGGACTCTGTACTTCCCAGCAGACTTTGACATGTTAAACAAATAAGACGATCTGTGAAATGGGCAGGCCACCCAGGCTTCCGATGGGCAACGGACAGAAAGTGTTCCGGAAAGCGAACCCTCCCGGAGACAGAGCCTGAGGAAGACGAACAGCAGTGGACAGCAGCCTGCTCCGGCGCCTGCATCTGCTGTCTAATGCTTGTCTTCCCAGGAGCCCAGAGTCAGGTGGCTCAGAGATGTGAAGCAGCTTCCCCGAGATCACACAGGCAGGAATCCAGGTCCGCTCAACTAAAAGACTGCATTCCTGTCGCTGCTTTCCCTGCCGCTGAATTCCCGAGGGGCGTAAGCCCCCAACCACTCAAGATGCCCAGGCTTGGTGTTTCCTCTCCTTGCTCCCACGGAATCCCCTCCCCCTTCCCTGTGACACACACTGTCATCGGTGACGCTGCTATTTGAAGAGCTTATCGAGCTGGTGCCCAGCACAGTCCCATCTCAGGGGCCAGGCTTCCTGTCAGGCAGAACCTAAAGATGCATGCCAGGTGTCCCCTTCCCTTGTGGCTAGCACAGTCCCTTTCATATATAGCAGGGTTTGTTTTTTTTTTTTTAAGATAGGGTCTTGCTATATATTTCAGGCTGGCTTTGAACTCACTGTGTAGCTCAGGCTGGCCTCGAACTCATGGCTATCCTGCCTCAGCCTCCTGGGTTGAGTGCTGGGATTACAGGAGTACACCAACATATCCTGCTATTTTTCTGGCTTTTAATAAAGCACTTTCTTGTTCTTACACAATTCCTGGTGGCCCCATAGCAGCCCTGAGAGGTAGACACGCTGGAGATTTTCACCCTGCTTAACAGAAGAGGAAACAGAGGTTTGGCTGCCCTGCAGGAGAGCAAAGCGGTAAGGAAAGGAAGGTCTTGAGGCCAGTGGGCCCAGTCCTTTCAAGTCCCCAGAAGAGGATTTCACTGGACTTAGATAACTGAGAAGGTGGGTAAAAGATCTTCAAACTCCTCACAGAGATGATAAGGGCTTCTGCAAACAAACGCAAGCAGTAAATTTACCCTTTCACTGTGTGCACTGCGATGTGCATCACAGGCTAAGGAAAACACCCAAGCCCCGGTGGTTTGCAGTGACCGTTATCAGCAAGAGGCTCAAAGTTCCCTGCAGGCAGGGCCAAGTGGAGGCCCAGCCAGGAGGAGGCAACGGGTTGAAGGCCAGCGTGGCCTGTGCCATCCACTTCCCGTCCGCTTCACCACTCTGTACACAGCCTCCTCAGTTTGGGCTTTTTTTTGTGTGTGCTGGGGACTGGACCCAGAAACTTCACACTGAGCTACACCCCCAGCCTTTTAATTTTTTTTTTTTTTTAATTGCGACAGGATCTTGCTAAGTTGATAAACTGCTCAGGTTTGGCTTGAATTTGCAGTCCTCCTGCCTCAGCCTCCCAGGGTGCTGGGATTACAGGCCTACATCATTATGCCCAGCTTGTTTGTTTTTTGCTGGTGATTAAACCCAAGGCTGTGGTGGTGCACACCTGTAATCCCAGCATTGGGGAGGTTGAGGCAGGAGGCTCACTGCAGGTTCTAGGCCAGCCTGGTCCAAATAGTGAGTTCTAGGCCAGCCAGAACTACATAGCGAGACTGGGTCTCAAAAACAAAACCAAACTCAAGGCCTCAGGCATCATGGCAGGCACTCCACCACTGAGCCACAGCCCTGCTTTGTTAATGCTTTTGCATTGTTCTCCTGGATTCTGCTGGCATCTGAGTTTGTGATTCCTGAACTAGTCAAATTAGTCCAATTCTCCTCCCTTATAGAAATGGAGAAACTGAGGCGCAGGGAGGACAGGGAAGAACCTGTCCAAATTACGAGGGACAGAGCTGGAGGCAGAGCTAAAACTGGACCAAGGAGGCCCAGGGCTGTTCACTCTGGCTGCATGGCTCAGAAGCAGGGAGGTGGGGTGTAGGGAGGCACCGCCCCCCCCAAGGCACAGGACCCAGGGGTCAGGTCTAGACCCAGTCCTGGTCCTTGGTGAGGGGCGGGCACTGCAGGAGCAGGGCAGACCTCGAGGGGAAGGAAGCTGGCCTGGGGATGGGCACAGTGGCCAGCCTGCATCTGCAGCTCTCTGCTCCAACAGGCATGGAAATTCTTACCATTCCAAGGCCCTCCCTCCACTCCGGCCTGTCTGGGCCGGATCTGCCCTGGGATGAGCCGGGACTGAAGGAGGGAAGAGGGAAGGAAGCGACACAACACACAACCACACTCACTCATCCTCCCCGGGGCCCCGCCTCCTCTTCTCTGAAGCCTGCTCCCTGGCAGTGCTTGGACTTGAGGTCAAGTGGTCCACTGTCGGAGTCCAGGGCCAGGCCTCACTCATCCTCGTCTACCTCAGCTTCAATTGAGTATCTCTTGAATGCAGATAATAACACTCAGCCCACAGTGTTGTTGAGAGGATTAAATGAGATATTAGGAAACGGCTTAGCACCATGCCTGTCACAGGTATAGCTGTTGCCGTTATTTTTACCCGGCACTTCCCTAAATTGCTGGGTTCTCTGTCTTTCTTCTTTGTGTCTCTGTTCCTGTTATCTCCTCTCTCTCTTTCTCTCTCTCTCTCTCACACACACACACACACACACTGTGGTTAGCTCCTAGGCTGCCCTAGGTCAGCTGATCTATCTGCTCTCACAGCCCTGTGACCCTCTGACCCCTTTATTCCAGGCAGGCAGGGACTGGCAAGGTCTAGGATGCCCTCTGCTCTTTCCACCTCCACCTTCATCTCCTCCAGGAAGCCCTCCCTGACTGTCCTCTAGGTGAGGTCCCTTGAGTAGGCTCTGTCCCCAGTACTGCCTTAGAATTCCTATCAGTAAAAAGGCTCTTCCTTTTCTCTCCCCAGAGTATCTTAAAATTGCAGAATTTGGGGGACTCTTAAGTCCTCCTTTTATACCTGTGCCCCTAACTCCTGCAGCTGCAGTCGCCCATCCCTCACACATCTTCCCACAGCTGGGAACAGCAGGGCCCGGAGACCACAAGGCCATTACCCAGGTGGACAGGCCAGATAACCTACAATTTGGGAGACACTAAGGACTCCACTCCATTTCTGGGGTCCCAGGAAGCATTCTGCTAAGAGATGGGTGAGTTAAGGGTCCCTGTGGGCTGGGGTGGCCCAAAGCCCACCTGCAGGCATGGGTGTTGAGGGAGATCCCAAAGCCCGGAGGTCAGGGGCCTAGGAAGGAGGAGCAGCCCCAGGCTCCCTGCCTTTCCTGGGCTGGAGGAGGCAGAACGTCCTGTGAGAGCCCAGTGAGGGGGTAAAAGACGCCTCGGGAAGCTAGTCCACCCGCAACTGGGGCACTCTCTACAATGTTCAAAGAGCACAGGAGGGCCACGGGGTGGCACCCACCTGTAATCCTAGAGCTCTGGCAGCCTGAGGCAGGAGGGTCTTGAGTTCAAGCCCAGCCTGAGCAACTTTGCAATTTAGCAAAGCCTTGTGTCGAAACAAAAAAGGGGGCTGAGCATGGTGGCACACACCTGTAACCCCAGTACTAGGGAGGCTGAGGCAGGAGGATCACCACAAGTTCCAGGCCAGTATGGGGCATATAATGAGTTCAAGGCCAGCCTGAGCTACATAGTGAGACCCTGTCCCCCCCGCAAAAAAAAATAAAACAAAATAAAATAAAATATAAAAGGGGTTGGGAATGTAGCTCAGCATGAAGGCCCTAGGTTCAATCCCACTACCAGAAAAAAAACTAAAGTTAGAAATTCCATTAAAAAAAAAAAGAGGGCTGGGAATATAGTTCAGTAGCACAAGCACCTGCCTGGTAAGCGCAAGGTCCTGAGTTCAATTCCTGATACAAAAAAAAAAAAAAAAGAAAAAAGAAATTCCACTCAACTCAGCTATTCCCTTCTATGTATCTTCCTGAAGGGGTTAAAGACATCATATCCCAGAGATGCGTGCACACCCCTGTGTATAGCACCACAATGCAGAACAGCTAAGTTTTGGAAGTGGTCTGTATGTCCAACGACGGATGGATGGATGAAGGAAATGTGGTATTTATGCACCATACAACACAATGCTGTCATAAAGTAGTAGCCACATTTTTATTTGTTGGGTTTTTGTCTTTTTTTTTTTTTTGGTACTGGGAATCGAATTCACAACCTCATGCTTGCCAGGCAGGGGCTGTGCCGCTGAGCTATATCCCCGGCCCTTGTTTGTTGGTTTGTCCTTGTGCTGGGGATATAGCAAAGCACATGATCTACCACTGAGCTACATGCCCCTAGCCCACATTTTAAAACATCAAAGAAACAAGTGAAATTAATTTTAGAAATAGATTGTATTTAACCCAACATACCCCAATGTTATCATTTTGACATGGAATTAAGATGAGGAAATTATCAACGTGATGTCTTCTGATTCTTCGCTTCGTACAAAGGTCCTCAGAGTCCCGTCTTCCCCACATGGGGCACATTCCACGTGCTCCCAAGCCACACGAGGCTGGTGGCCACAGTGCTGGAAGCGTGGTTTAAAAGTCAAAAACCCAATGACTCACTTGTCTAACATTCCAGCATGCTAGGCCTCTGAGATTCCAGAATTCTGCAGTGTCCTGAGGTTTTGTAATGCTACAGCTGTGCTTCCACCAGATGAAAATGTTTCATGTGCCCCAAGACTGTGTGTGGCGAAGGCTTTCCCCCACATGTCTCAGTTGGAAAGAAATCCGGATCCCCGCAGAGCCCGAGGGGTGGGTGGGAGCAAGGAGCCCTCCCCCACTGTCCCCACCATCTGGCCTGGCCTGGCAGAGAGGGGCAAGCGCCTCTCCCGTCACACTGCCCCTCCAGTTCCTGTGCCCTCCCTCTGTCCCTGGGCACCAGGCTGGAAGTGACAACTCCGGTCTCTGAGTCCTCCGGGAAGGGAGGGGTGTGGCCCTGCCTCCTCCCCTCGGTCTCTGCGCACTTTGGAGAGTATCTGGGGGCCGCTGCAGCAGATGGAGCTGGGGAGTTAAAACCCCAGATGGAATCCCTCAAGGGTGGGACTGGTCTCCATTTGCTCCAGGATGGAGCCTGGAGACGGGGGAGGGCAGAGGTCAGGGGCCCACATGGGGCTTGGAAGGCCAGAGGCCACTCTGGGGGCGCACGATCCAGGCCTTTCACAGGGTAGACAGAGAAACCGAGACCCAAGAGGAGAGAGGGCTTCCCAGGCTACATGCAAGGTGAGCGCTGCACTCTGCCCAAAGGGACACCTGGTAGCCATGAGTCTCTCCCTATAACCGAGCTCCCTGACTCACCTCCACCTGTGGGGAAAATGAAGGAGCAAAACTGGCACAGCGGGATGTCAAGGAGCCTGCGGAAGCCAGGCGTGGCGGCACCCGCCTGTAATCCCAGCACTCAGGTGGCAGAGGACTGCTGCAAGTTCATGGCCAGCCTGGGCTACACAGTGGGTTCAAGGCAGCCTGAACTGCATATTGAGACCTTGTCTAAAACAACAACAAAAAAGGAGGCTGCAGGAAGACCCACAGCGCTGTGTCCGGGTGCGCAGCTTCTTGGCTTTTGCTGCTGTCATAAAATGGCACAGACTGGGTGGTTTGGGTGGTGTGTGTGTGTGTTTGTGTGTGTTTGGTTTTTGTTGTGGTGGTGGTGGTGGTGCCAGGGACTGAACTGAACCCAGGGCCTTCACTCTGAGCTATATCCCCAACCCTTTTTATTTTTTATTTTGAGACAGGGCCTCACTAAGTTCTCAGGTGGGACTTGACTCGTTACCCTCCTGCCTCAGCCTCCCAAGTGCTGGGATTATAGGTGTGCACCACCGCACCTGGTTTTGAGGTTGGATTTCAACAGAAGGACCTTGGGAGCACACAAGCATTCAGATCACAGCAGAAGCATCCTCTCGAGAACCTTGTCCTAGGCTCCCTTGGCCCCGGACCTCAGTTCTGGCAGGGGGCTCGGGCACGGGCAGCACTGGGAGAGACAGGAAGCCGGAGCTGAGTGCCGCACGGGAAGTCTCTGTTAACAAGGGATCGGCTTCCCCATCTGCTCTGTTACCCAGCCCTGGGTCCCATTCTAAAACCCCTGCATAGCCAGGGTCTACCAGCCCCACACAAGCACCCACGAGGAGAGGCAGACAGTGCGCCCGCCACTAGCACAAAGCTCCCAGCCCCAGTGCCATGCAGAGGGCCAAGGCCGGAGCTTTGTCACTGCCCCCAGTTATAGGTGGGGAAGCTTAGCCCCAGAGGAGGGCTATGACTCATCTCTATCTACAGAGCCTGAAGGAGGCTGGGTCTAGGTCCCCCGAGTCCCTGGCTCAGCACCCACCACCCAGGGAAGCCCCTCTGCTCCAGGCTCCCAGATGCTCTGCAGCTGGGCAGACAAAGGTCAGGAGGCTCTGCAGCCACATTTTCCATGTGCTGCTTCCAGGCTGGGCTTCCCCTCTGAGGAAAGCCCCAAGGTTGTTCCGCACAGTCAGGAGAACCACGGAGGAAATGACAAAGATCCTGAGGCAGAGGGTGACAGAAAACAGCTCAACATTCAGCCTCTAGGGATCTGGCTCTGCCAAAGCAGGGGTGGGGGGGTGTCCGTCGGGGAGGGGGACCTGGAATCCAGATTTGGCAGAAGACAGAGCTTGGAGAGAGGGACCTGGACCCCAGCACCCGGAGCTGCTGCTTGGTGTCTGTGGCTTCCCAGGCCCCTTCTGTTAACTGCTCATGTCGCAATGGGGAGAATCTGAACACATATGGCGAGGCCTACGAATGCTGAATAAATGCTAGCGCTTACTTCGATGTCCTGGTGCCCCTCCAGCAGCCCATCGGGTTCCATCTGCCACCCTTTGCTGCCATGCACGCCGTAAACATTCACTGAATAAATGAGTGAGTGAATGAATGAATGCTGGCAAAAACACAGCAAAATACAGGGAATGGCTTTGAACTAGAGATCTGACAGACTGTCACAGCAGCAACTTGCTGGGTGACCCCCTTTCTATTTTTTTAATTTAAAAAAATTTTTTAAAATTTTTTTTGAGACAGGGTTTCACTATGTAGCCCAGGCTGGGCTCAAATGTGGGGTGATTCTCCTGCCTCAGCCTCCTGAGTGCTGGGACTACAGGTGTGTGCCACCACGCTGGCTTGGGCAGCCTCATTTTAAAAAGAATATGGTTGTACTACAAATGTGTACTAATAAAAAATGGTGGTACACAACACTGAAAGAAAAAAAATAAAACGTTACCAATAACCTTTCTAAAGCACTCATTGTATGTTAGCTTTATTAAGAATTTAAGAGCCGGGTGTGGTGGCGCACACCTGTAATCCCAGCACTCAGGAGGCTGAGGCAGGAAGATTGCCATGAGTTTGAGGCCAGCCTGGGCTACATAAGTGAGTTCAAGGTCAGCCTGCACTATATAGTGAGACTTTGCCTTAAAAAAAAAAGAACTTAAGAGCACTCAGTTCTCCAGGCAGCACTCTGAGAAATTTGACTGTTATCCCCATGTTGCAGATGAGGAAACTGAGGCACGGCAAAGCAAAGTAGCTCTGAGGTGTCACTGCAGCACAGCCCAGACTTGGCCCAACTAGCCTGACCCCCACGGCTCACCTTCTCCACTAGGGATGACACTGAGGGCCCGCTGCCTTCCCTTCTGGGTGGCTTAGGCGAGAGCTCCCATGGGGGCCGAGCTCTGCTTCTCAGGCTGGGGCTGCTCAGGGCTTCCCCAGGGCTTTGGAGGCTCCGCAAATCAGCCCTGAGGAATGAGAGTGGGAGATGAAGCAGGCCTTTGGTTGGAGGCTACTTCCTGCCCTAAAGCAAGGCAGGAAGCAAGGCCACTGGGAATTTGGCTTCAGCTCCTTTGTCCTCCCTCAACTCATTCTCCCACCCAGCCACCCCAGCTTCTGGACCTTTCTCTCTCTTACCCAACCATGGACTTGAGCTTGAAGTATCCCAGACACACTCTGCTGCAGGGACTGGGTTTTCTATTGTACCGAGAACGCAAGGGCATTTTTCTTCCGAAGTGGGCAGGTTTGGAGAAAGCCTAACCCAGACGGGAGGGACGCGGTCGGGGTGTGGAGTGACTCACTGCACAGCAGTGTCGGGGACTCACCGGTACTGCGCTGCATCCCCTCCACCATCCAGAGGAGAGCAGGGTGAGACCGCTCTCACCTCGCTTCAGCAGGAGAGGGGACCGAGGTGAAGGCGCTTGCTCGTGACTGTGCAGGCACTCGAGGGCAGAGGGCCAGGTTTATCCCTGCCTCCAGACTGTAGGATGATGATAATTGTTATTATTACTGCAGATATTCACCACGCCGACTCCGCCAAGAGCTTTCCTTTCATTACCTTATTTAATCCTCTCAACAATTAATCAGTGGTTCTCATTTCACAGATGAGGAAACTGAGGCACAAAGTCCACTTAGTCACATCCATGAGTCAGAGTCACATCTGAACTCAAGTCTGTCTGTCTGCAAAGTCTCCGGCCCCACCTGGGCCGGAGGCGGCACCCCGGTTCTCAAAGCCGAGCCCAGGGCAAGTCTGTCCCTACTGCCGTGGTCATGGCGCTGTTGCAGGCCTGGTGCACGCTTAGCAAGTGCTGCAGCTTGGGGGCCACCACAGTGGGGCCACATCTGTGGGCGAACAGTCAGCAGCAGCCCCGGGTCTAGGCAGCGTGGGCCGAGGAAGCCTCGTCAATGAGCTCCATACAGATCATTCGCCCACCCGCTCGTTCACTCCTTTCTTCATTTATTCACCAAATACCGCTTGGCGGTACCCTCATATCTCTACATACAGACACACAATTCTTTTGCCAACCTCCCAACCAAAGCCAGCTACATAATTTGCGGAGTACAATGCAAAATGGAAATGCAGAGTCCTTTGTTCAAAAATTAAGAATTTCAAAGCCGGGAATGGTGGTACATGACTGTAATCTCAGTACCCGGGAGGCTGAGGCAAGAGGATCATCATGAATTCGAGGCCGGCCTGGGCTACATAGTGAATTCAGGGCTAGCCTGAACTGCGTAGTGAGACCCTGTCTCAAAAAATTAAAAAAAAAAAAAAAATTCAGGATGGGGGCTGGGGATATTGCTCAATAGCACAAGCGTCTGCCTGGCAAGCGCAAGGTCCTGAGTTCGATTCCCGGTACCAAAAAGAAAAGAAAAGAAAAAAAAGAAAAAAGAATTTCAGGATAGTTTCACTGGTACATGCCTGTAAGCCCACTTACCCTAGAGGCTGAGAGAAGAGGATTGCAAATTTGAGCAATCCTGGGCAACTTAGTGAGACTATCTCAAAATAACAATTAAAAATAATAAGGGCTGGAGATGTAGCTCGGTGATAGAGTACCCCTGTGTGTGATCCCCAAGGCCACAATAAATAAATAAACAAATTTTAAAAATGAAAAAGAATTTCAGGACAGCAAGAGCACGGGACCTGTGCAACTGCAGTGGTTCCTCAGAGCCCCAGCTCTGCCCCGTGCACCCCCCTTAGTCTCCAGCTACCCCCTGCCTCCCCACCCTCCTTCTGCACCCTCAAGTGCGCTAAGTCTTGCTTCGCTTTAGGGATTTGGCAAATGCTGTTCTTCCCACCCGGAAGCCTCCCAGCTTTTCTACCATCATTCAAGGCTCTGCCCAAATGTCACCTGCCTGGTCCCCCAATCTAAAGCAGACGTCCACACAACGCTTCATCAAAACACTTCATTCCCTGCAAGGGGGGGGGACTGCGACCTGTGACCTTATGCACGTCTGTTGGTTTAAGGTTTAATTCCACCTTCCCTGCTAGAATGTCAACTCTGGGGGAATGGGCCCCGCCTGTCCTGTTCAGTGTCTATAGCTTGGTGCATAGTGTATGTTCAGCAACTCTGTAAAAGAGTGAATGAACGAATGAATGAATGGGCACAGACACCCTAACACACACCGTCCCACCCCTGCAAGGCAGACTAGCGCAGGGGTGGTTCCCCAGTCCTGGCACCCAAGACACCCCGGCTCAGACAGCCAGGGAGACCAAGAGAGGTAGGCAGGTCCCAAGGCCTCCAAAGCGGACAGGAAGTACTGGCAAGGGCTAGAGAAAAAGAAAGGCTGGAGGAGGAAAAGGGGGTGAAGGAGAAGCCAACAGGAAGGAGAGGAAAGGCGGATGAAGGAAGGGGAGAACAAGTTGAGCTTGGTGATAATCCCATTTCTTCGCTTTATTATCGAAACTAATTATTACTATTAATACCCGGCCCCTCCCCAGTCCTTTCATCCCAGCTGGCGGTGAGGTTTAGAGATGAAACACTGGGGGGCCCTCAGATGCAGTTTCCTGGGCTTCACAACCACCAATTAAGCCTGGCAGCCCCTCCAATTACCCCGGCTCCTAGGGATGCGGGCCTCCTGCCTCAGTGGCTTTCCAGGTGGGAGCCAGCAGGTGGCTGCTCCCGAGCTTGGCCCTCTGGAAGAGATGCTAAGTAGCTGCCCTTGGGGCGGGGCTGGCAACCGAGCTGTTGGGGGAGGTGGCAGAAAGAGGAACCCACACCAGGTGGCTGCTGCTCAGGAGCCCTGCCCTCAACTGAATTACAGCCCCATCCCTCAGGCTGCCCCACCTGCACTCGCCCCAGGGTCTGTGAGCCTCTGGGCCCTGCCAGATGGCACAGGGGAAGAGGACCTCTGGGAAACGGGGCTCTAACCAGACAAACAGCATGTCCGGCTCCTCCTCATTGCTCCAGGGTCACCCTGGTCCTAGTCAGGGTCTACTCCACCCTCCTCAAAGAGGCCTCTTCTCTCTGGGCCGGTGAGATGGCTCAGCAGCTTAAGCGCCTGCCTGGCAAGTGCGAGGTCCTGAGTTCGACTCCCGGAACCCATGTACACAAAAAGGGCCGGTGATATCGCTCAGCGGCACGGGCACCTGCTGGTGCGTGAGGTCCTGGGGTCGACCCCTGGTACCCACAAAAAACAAAAACAAAAAAAAAAAAAAAAGAGGCCTCTTCTCTCCTGCAGCCTCAACCGCTGGTCACCCAGCCGTCCCGCACAGCTACAGTGACGGGTCTCACTGCCTCCCGTGGTCGAGCTGCCCACACTGTGGGGGTCTGAAGTCATCTCATCTAATCCCTTGGCATTAAGTATAATCCATCAGCAGCCCTAATATTTCCAGTGAGCTCCAGTTGCTTGTCCCATCTTTCTGCTAGAATGTAACACTGACTCCAAAAATCACAGGGCCTGAGCTTGATTCCAACCTTCCCCGCAAGTCATGACCTGCCCCAGGCTGCCCCAGCTCGGTAAACAGTTCCATCACCTACTGTGGATCAAGTCTGAATCTGGAATCATCCTCACCCATGTCCAACTCATCTGAAAATGCTACACACACTGCTTCTAAAGTCTCCCTCAAATCTATTCCCAAATCTTATTTTGTTTTTTTGAGACAGGGCCTTGATATTGTAGTCCAGGCTGGCCTTGAACTCGAGGTGATCCTCCTGCCTCAGCCTCCCAAGTGTGTGTGTACCACCACACCTAGCTTCAAATCTGGTTATTGTTCTCCATCTGCACAGGTGCCATCTTGGCCCAAGCCACTCTCATCTCTCACTTACATAAACTTTCCCCTCCCTATTTCTGCTCTTGCTCATCTTTTCTCTTCTTTTTTTTTTGGGTGGGGTGTTGAGACAGGGTTTCACTGTGTAGTTCTGGCTGGCCTTGAACTCACTACAGCCTAGGCTGGCCTCAAAGTCTTAGCGTTGTCTTGCCTCAGCCTCCTGAGTGCTGAGATTACAAGCCCCTCCCCCATTGGTGTCATCTTTAAAAGTTCACTCTGGCTTTTGTTTGGCGAGCCAGCAGAGGATGAGCAAGAAGCTGGGCGAGGTGGGACACGTCTGTAATCTTAGCATTCAGGAGGCTGAGGCAGGAGGATCACTGCAAGTTCAGAGCTAGCCTAGGCTACATAGCAAGACCCTGCCTCAGAAAACCAAGAACAAGTAAAAAAAATTAACCCCCTCCCATAAATAAAGTAATCTGAGTTTGCCAGATGTGCTAAAGCACCAAAGGAGAGTGTGTACACCAAGGCCCTGCTCACATCGCAGCCCTGCCCAGGGGGTGGTCCTGACTGAAGACACACACACCCGCCTTCTGGGGGTCCTGACTGAAGACACACACACACACACACACACACACACACACACTTTCACACTCGCCTTCTGGACACGGAACTGCAAAGCTACCCCGCGCCCTCCCCGCCGCCCGCCAGCCCCGGCCGGGCGGCTCCTTCCTCGGCAGCGCGGGCGCGGGCGCCATCTAGCGGCCGCTCGGGGCCAACAAGCATCCTGCGCCCCTGCGCTCCTCTCGCTCGTGGGGCGGCTGCCACGGACCCCGCCCCGGCCTTCCGCACCCGGAAGAGTTGAGCCCCGAGGTCGAGGGGCGCCGGAAGAGCCCGGCCCAAATGCAGCCTAGCGCGATCGCGGTCCCTCCGCGGTCTTTGGTCTCGCCTCCCCCTCCGGGCCCGCGCTCGGCCGGCTCCTCCCCACCGGCGCCCCCGCGCGGCCGCCTGCTCCCCAGCGCAGGTCTCCGGAAAGCGTGCGGGGCGCTGCCTCGGCCGAGCCATCTCCAGACTGAGAAGGTTGTGCTCCTGGTTTAACTCCCACGCCACCCAGGCCGCAGCTCCTGCCCGGTGCTGGCTTAGACACGCAGACCCACGCCTGGCTCCGGGACAGCTTCACAGGGGGCGCCGCTCGTGTCCTGGCTGGGTCACGGTGAACCAGCCCACCCTCTCGGGCCCGCGGCTTCCCTCTCCATCCCTCCCTCTCCGTCGTTTGCAAAACTACCTTCCAAGGAGAGCAAACAGCCTGCGGGCAATTACAGCGGGGACTGTTGCTGAGAGGGCGAGCAGGGGCTCCCGGCTGGGCGCGGGGGTCCAGCACAAGCGCTGCTCTCCAATCGTCCAGCCGGCGGGCCGGGTCTGAGGTTAAAAGTATCGGGGCTCCGCAGTCAGATTACTTGGACCCCGACCCTGGCACCGGTTCCGGCGGGGCACCCTTTGCTTACTTCCTGCGTCCCGTGGTTACTAAGATGAGGGTGCTGTTCACTGGGGAGCAGCCAGAGAATGAGGGACGCTGCCCCGCCACTCCTCATTACCGCTCAGGCACTCTCCCCCTCTCCTGCGGAGGCTCCGCTTTAATTTACTGTCCCCTCACAAGAAGCGAGTGACATCTCCCAACCCCTGGGTCACACCCTGGCCTCCCTGAAGGCTCTGCCCTGGACTCTTGCTCACCGTCAATCTGTTGGGGTTTTAACTCTCGGTCACTTCAGTGTTCACAAAGATGATGCGCCCAATACCCTGGCCTCCAGTCTGTGACCTCTTATCTAACCATCTCGTCCTCCTGTCTGTCTTGGCCACTCACTGTCCCTCAGCCCCTGGACACTCTTGTTGCTTCTGTTCTCCAGCTTTAGTGCCATGCTCAGTCATATTCATCTTTCCCCTGCACTCACCCTCAAGTCCTTTCAAACTGTCTTTTCTTGACAAATTCACAACCTAGGTTAAATGCAGCCCTCTGAAGCTAGATCCCATTCCACACCTGCATCCATGCAGCTGAACCAGCTGCAGAGCACCCCCCAGTGGACCCTTCATCTGCTCTGGATGGAGCTCTGTGTCAAGGCTTGTCTCACCTCAAATCTGCAGCTCCTCCCCTGCCCATGGCCTTATAGCTGGCTGCTGCCTCCTTCTCTGTTGAAAACGTCAAAAACATTTTACATGTTTAGCCAGGTGCAGTGGTGCACATGTGTAATTTCAGCACTCAAGAGACTGAGGCAGGAGCATTGCTGTGAGTTCAAGGCCAGTCATCCCTGCCCCTGAACCCAGGTCCTTGCACATGTGGAAGAGGTGCTTGACCAGTGAGCTGCAGCTACTCACCAATCCTTAGAGCACTTCTCTGTTTACATCCTGGCCCTCGGTGGTCACAGTCTCATGACTTCAAATCCCACTTGGGAGTCTATATGCCAAGGACTCCCAGATTTACACTCCAGCACAGATCCACCCCTAAATTCCAGGTTCATCTATCCTAACAGCCTCCTGGACGTGTTCACTTGGATATACTGGTCAGCTTTCCTGTTGCTGGGCATAATGCCTGACAACCACAACTTAAAGGAGATGTCTGTTTGGCTTATGGTTTCAGGGGTTTCAGTCCATGGCTGGCTGGCTCCAAGGCAGAAACATCATGGTGGAAGGGTGTGGTGCAGCAAAGCGGCTTAGTTCATGGTGGCCGGGAAGCAGAGCCTGAGGAAGGAGCTCCCAGGAGAGACATGCCCTCCAAGCCGTGCCCCAGTGACCACTCCACCTGGGCCCCAACTCCTACCAGCATGTTCCAGGGGATTAACCCAGTGGTGAGAGTAGTGCCCCATGGTCTACCCACCTTCCCAGGAGGCTGCAAACCCACTCAAATTGGCATAAACTTAGCCATCACCATGTGTAATAAACATCCCGAGCTCAGGTCTGAGACTGAACATCTGATTCCTCTAGAAGCCTGCTCTACCTCAATCACTCCAGTCCCCGTGGCTGGCAACTTCTTCCTCTCATGTGGTCCAGCCCTCTGGAGTCTCCTCTGACAACTCTCTTTTCCATGCGCTACCTCTACTCTATAGGAAAGTTGGGTTGATCACTTTTTGTGCTTTGTTTCTATTAAGAAAAGGTCTCACTCTGCAGTCTGTAGTTCAGGCTGGCCTTGAACTTACAGGGATCCTCCTGCCTCAGCCTCCCCAGTGCTGGGATGACAGGCGTGTACCACCATGCCTGGGTTTTTCCCTGAGTTTATTGCCAGAGCCTCCTCGCTGTAATCACTGCTTCCACTCTGCTCCTTGCCCCTACCCCGCTGAGTCTCCTGCACTGATCCCCATGGGGAAGCTGAGAACAGAAGTCAGATTCTGGGTGCCCTCTGCTGGAAGCCAGCAGTGCTCCCTCAGAGTAGAAGGGGCCGTGAGCTCTGCTCCACACCATGACCGCTCATCCTCACACCTCCTCACTGGGCCCAGCTGCTCAGAGCAGACGTCAGGCCCGCTCTGCCCTTGGGCACTGGCACACGCTGTGCCCCCTGCCTGCACCAAGTTCCTGGAGATGCTGGTGGGGCTTCTGCCCCTCCCCACACTGCGCCTCAGGCCACTGCTGCCAAAGCTCCTGACTCCTTTTAACTCTGCTGCCCCACCCCTCCCTCCAGCCCCTAAGAGTCTACCCTGCCTGTTTCTTTTTTCCATGGTACTGACCATGTTGTAACCTAATACAGGGCGGGTGTTGTGCACGCCTGTGATTCCAGCACTGGGAGGCCAAGGCAGGAGGATCACTTTGAGTTCAAGGCCAGTCTGAACTACACAGCAAGACCTTGTGCCAAAACAAAACAAAACAAAATGAAGCAAATCTTACTGTGTTGCCCAGGCTGGCCCCAAACTCCAGGGCTTAAGCAATCCCCGCTTCCAGAGTAGCTGGGACCATAGGAATGTGCTACCATACACATGAGGAATGATTATTATTATTTTTTTGCAGTGCTGGAGATGGACCTCAAGGCCTCCCACACGCTAGGCAAGCACAGTACCACTGAGACACACCTCTAGCCTCAAGTATGTTCTAGTTTTTTTTTTTTCCTTTCCAAATGTATTCTTATTATTATCTTTTTTTGAGACAGGGTCTCACTGTGTAGTTCAGTTCAGGCTGGCCTTGAACTCCCTATGCAGCCCAGGCTGGCCTCAAACTCCCTATGCAGCCCAGGCTGGCCTCAAACTCATGGCGATCTTCCTGCCTCAGCCTCCGGAGTCCTTGGATTACAGGCATGTGCCACCACATCCAGTAGTAACTGTAATTTTTTTTTTTTTTAAATAGTACTGTTATATGGTAGCTTGCTTCTAAAAAGTGGCTTGCCAACTAAATGTTACTGGGTTTAGGATTGCTTGCTTCTCCTTCTGGAGTTGGATTCCAGGTTCTTCTAGTCTTGAAAAAAGAACTGAATGAAATGAGCAAAAAGCAGTGGCAAACTTTATTTGAGAAAGTAAAAAGTGAAGAGTGGGAGAGAAACTTGCTCTGCAGAGCAAGCTTGGGCTGAGTAAAGAGAAAAAGAGGGTAAGAGCCAAGATAAAAGTACACACTGCATCTGGGAAATGCAGTGTGGGTTCTTGTGGAAAGCTACACAGCCCTCGCTCCTCCTGGCTGCCTTTCTTTTATACCACCCAAATCTTGAGGACACCTGAGAACTTCTACATCCTGAGAGGTGGTCCCCAGAGGCGGTGCTGGGAGCCCATGCCTCAGGCTGATGTAGGTCTTGGCCGTCCTATTGAAAACCTGCTGGAGTTCTCTGGAGAATCCACCTGTGGGGCTTTGGGAACCATTCTGCGCCATGAGTCAGGGATCTGGTAATTAACAGGTCATGGCTACTTCCCCAGCCAGTTTTGCCACACCCTAATCTCCTATCTCAGTACTGGGGATTGAATGGAGGGCTTCATGCTTGCTAGGGAAGCACTCCTACCACTGAGCTACGTGCATCCTGGCCTTTTAGCATTTTTTTTTTTTTTCTATTTTGAGGCAAGATGTTGCTGCCTTGCTCAGGCTGGCCTTGAACCTGCCATCCTTCTTTTCTTTTCTTTTTTCTTTCTTTTTTTTTTTTTTTTTTGTGGGTACCGGGGGGTCGACCTCAGGACCTCGTGCACCAGCAGGCGCCCGTGCTGCTGAGCGATATCACCGGCCCCCTTTTTCGTATGTGGGTTCCGGAAGTCGAACTCGGGCCCTCGCGCTTGCCGGGCAGGCGCTTAAGCCGCTGAGCCGTCTCACCGGCCCTCTTTTTTCTTTCTTTCTTTCTTTCTTTCTTTCTTTCTTTCTTTCTTTCTTTCTTTCTTTCTTTCTTTCTTTTCTCTTTCTTTCATCCTTCCTTCCTTCCTTTCTTTTTTTTGAGACACAGTCTCACTATGTAGTTGAGGCTAGACTTCAACTCACTATGAAGCCCAGGCTAGCCTGGAACTGGTGGTGAACCTCCTGCCTCAGCCTCCCCAGTGCTGGGATTAGAAGTGTGTACCACCATGCTCATCTGAATTTTATTTTTCACCAATTTAAAAAAAAATTAATGGGTTTCATTTTGGCAGATTTATATATGCATATAGCATACTTTGATCATTTTCACCTCCCATCACCCCCTTTCCCTGTTCCCCCAGTTTCACATTTTTGGGGGGTTCAATGTGTTTATGTATTTTGCTCATACCAGCCCTCCTGTAACCCAACCTTACACTCCTTCCCCTCCTTTCTCATCTTTTGTAGCTTCCACATATCAGGGAGAACATGCAGTATCTGTCTTTCTGAGTCTGGCTTATTTCACTCAATATGGTGGTCTCCAGATCCATCCATTTTCTTGCAAATGACAGAATTTCATTCTTCCTTGTGGCTGAATAATAGTGCACTTGGTGTGTGTGTGTGTGTGTGTGTGTGTGTGAGAGTGACACTTTCTTTACCCATTCATCTGTTTGTTGATGGGCATCTAGGCTGCTTCCCTATCTTGGCTATTGTGAACTGCACTGTAATAAATGTGGCATGCCCGTGTCCCTGCAGTATGCTGACATTAATGGCTTCAGGTATAATCCAATGAGTGGTACAGCTGGATCAATTTTCTGAAGAACTTTCATAGCGATTTCCATAGTGATTGTACTAATTTACACTCCCACCAGCAGTGTAGAAGCCTCTCAAGTGCAGGGATCACAGGAATGTACCACCATGCCTGGGACTTTTTGTATTCTTGATGATTGTCTTAGCCTCTTTTCTTGTTGCTGAGACAAAATACCCAATGCACCCAAAGTTAAAGGAGGAAAGGTATTTTAGTCCACACTTTGTAGAGTTTCAGTCTATAACTGGCTGGCTCCAATGCGGGGTGGCACAGCAGACAGGCATTGCAGGTGAGAAACAATTTATGGTGGGCAGAAGGCAGCAAAGCAGCAAAGTAGTGAAGCAGCAACAAGCGAATGATGATCCTCTTTCTGTCCCTTCTATTCCATCCAGGATACCTGCCATTAGAGCAGGTAACACTCACACACAAGGTGGGGCAGCCTTAATCCTACCCCGAACTATGCCAAACCAATCAGTGGACTAATTTAGTAATCACACACCCTGATCACAGCATCACACACTCTAGATCCAGGCACCTCTGGAAAGACCCACCTATGACCATATGAGGCTTTAGGGGGACACAAGCCATAACAACGACAGCCATTCTGTTTGGGGCAAGATGGAATCTCAATGTAGTTTTGATATGTATTTCCCTTGTGAATGGATTTTGTATTCAAAATAGTAAAATTTAAAACTAAAGTTGTTTCACCAGGCATGGTGGAACACATCTGTAATCCCAGCACTGTGAAAAGCTGAGGCAGGAAAATTGCAAATTCAAGGCCAGCCTGGGCAATTTAGCAAGACCCTCGCCTGGTGTGGTGGTGCATGCCTGTAATCCCAGCACTCAGGAGGCAGAGGCAGTTCAAGGCAGCCTGGGCTACATAATGAGTTCAAGGCTAGTCTGAACTACACAGTGAGACCCTGTCACAAAAAAATAAAAAACAAAAAAATTTAGCGAGACCTTTCTCAAAAAAAAAAAAAAAAAAAAAAAAAAAAAAACAGAAAAAGTGCTAGTGATATAGTTTAGCACAAAGGCTAGTACCTCAATAAATAAATAAAACTAATTTTTTAAAACTCTGTGGCTTTCTACTAGTTGTTATGAAATGTCCATAATAATGTTGGCTTTAAAAATTTCCAAGTGTGGCACATGCCTCTAACCTAGCACTTGGGAGGCTGAGGCAGGAGGACTGCCATGAGTTTGAGGCCAGCCTGGTCTACATAGTGAGGTTCAAGGCCAGTCTGAACTACATAGCAAGATCCTGTCTCAAAAAAAAAAAAAAAAAAAAAGCCCCCCTCAAAAGTTCCAAATAGCAGGGCCGGTGAGACGGCTCAGTGGCTTAAGCGCCTGCCTTGCAAGCGCGAGGGCCCGAGTTCGACTCCCGGAACCCACATACGAAAAAGGGGCCGGTGATATCGCTCAGCGGCACGGGTGCCTGTTGGTGCGCGAGGTCCTGAGGTCGTCCCCCCGGTACCCACAAAAAAAAAAAAAAAAAAAAAAAAAAAAAAGTTCCAAATAGCAAACAGAATATAATTTCATTTATATAAAATTATAGATTATATAATAAAAATACAGTTATAGACATAGAGGCATAGAAAGTTGTTTCTGAAATGACACTGTTATGTCATATGGTGCTATCTTAGAAAGAAGAATTCGGAGGTGATTTTTACTTTTACATACCTTTGTGTTGTATGGGTTGTTTATAATGCACATGGTTATATTTTTTAACCATCGATGCAAAGCATTATAACGTTAGTTTCTTTCCTTGGAAAGCCAGCCAGGGATGGTAGCACACACCTGTAATCCGAGAGCTCTAGCATGCTGAGGGAGCAGCATCACAAGTTCAAACTTGGCTAGGGCAATTTAGCAATGTTTCTAAATAATAAATGAAAAAGGCTGGCAATATAGTTCAATGCAAAAGCCCTGAGATCAATCCCAAGTACAAAAAACCCAAAAAACAAAAAACCCTTTTCACACACATGCATGTGTACATAGGTGACGTTGGGAATAACAAATATCAAGCTGTTGGCAGTGGAAAGACTGCTACTTCTTTTTTTCTTTCTTGTTTGACTTTCTTTATATTTCTGCTCTATGGGTGTTCTGAAATTGCTTTGCCACAGGGGAAAAAGGGTGCTACATTTTCTGTTTTTTGTTTTGTATTTGCAGTACTGGGGACTGAATATACGGCTTTGCAGCTGGACGCGGAGGCACACGCCTGTAATCCTAGCACTCAGGAGACTGAGGCAGGAGGACTGCCATGAGTTTGAGGCCAGCCTGGGCTACCTAATGAGTTCAAGGCTAGTCATTCACATGGTGAGATTCTGTCTCAAAAAAGCAAAAATGAAATGAAATAAAATAAAATAAATTTAGGGCTTTGCATTGAGCTGTATTCCCAGCCCCTTTTCGAGACAGCATCTCACTAACTCATCCAGACTGGGCTTGAACTTGTGATCCGTAGTCTCTCAGGTGCTGGGATTACAGGTGTGCACCACCATGCCCAGCTAATACATTTTTTTTATATGCCGGGTACCGGGAGTAGAACTCAGGACCTCACACTTGCCAGGCAGGCGCTTATGCCGCTGAGCTATATCACCGGCCCTGATACTACATTTTTGAAAAGAAAAATTTCATTAAGCTGATGTCTGTCAGAGTCATATCAATTCTAGGTCACAAGCCAACTGTGGTTAAAGAGCTGGGGGTGTTGCTCAGTGGTAGTTGCTTGCCTAGCATGTAGGCGGTCCTGGGTTTAATCCCCAATACTTAAAAAAAAAAGTAAGTAAATAATAAAATTTTAATAACTAGCTCTTGTGCCCTAGAATTTTTTTTTTTTTTTGAGACAGGGTCTTGCTATGTAGTTCAGGGTGGCCTTGCACTCGTGCCAATCCTCCTGCCTCAGCCTCCCGAGTGCTGGGATTACAGGTGTGCAGCACCATGCCTGGCTCTCTTCTCCAATTTGGAATCCTTCTTTTTCAGCATCCTGAGCAGCTGGGATTACAGGCATACACCACCACACCCAGCTTGTTAAAATTTTTTTCATATATGCAATATGTACATTGCATTATATAGGATATATATATATATATATATATATACACATATATATAGACACAGGGTTTTGTTATGTAGGTCTGGATGGCCTTGAACTCACTATGTAGCCCAGGCTGGCCTCCAACTTGCCACAATATTCCTGTCTCTGCCTCCCTAGTGCTGGGATTACACAGACATGTACCATCACACCCAGTTTATATACTTTATATATGTCTGTGTATGTGTGTGTGTGTGAGCGCTTGTGTACATAGGTATGTGTATTTTATCTACTATTGCCAAGATCTGCTAGTCCTTCCCCATCTCTCCAGCTACACATTCGGTTAACATTCCTTATCTGCGCAAGGGAAATCAAAACAGTACTTGTATGATAATGCCGTGAAATGAAACAATGTATGCAAGTTGCTTAGCGGAGGCTGGCATAAAAGCATTGAATAATTTATTCTCACCTTGTTCTAGGAAGTAGGCGAAATGATGGGACTCCAGTGGTTTTGCTGGTGTTATTCCCCTCCGCGCCACACGGAGCGCTGAGGCTTCCAGGCTGCCAGGCCCGCAGTCAGGACGGCGGAAGTCCGTCTAGCCGCGGCCACCGCCGTCTCCTAACGCAGTTTCCCCTCACTCCGCACGGGTCTCTGCTTCATACCGTCGCGCAGGCAAATTCGCTCGCAGCGACACCCATCCCCTCCCCGTTTTCGCTCTCTCTTAAGTAGGCTATGTTTCCCAAGGGCGAGTCTTAATCTCCTAGAATAATAAAGGCGTCGTCTTCCAGGTACACGCCTCGCCCCGCGACCTCGAAGGTACACTTCCGGGACGGGAAGTGACCCGACGCCCCGCCCTCTCCCGCCCTCTCTTTCCGGTAGCCGAGTCTGGAGACGGTCTGCAGGTAGGAGGCCCGGTCACGGACAATCTTGCGGCATCCTTTGGCCGGGGGACCCGGCGGAGCTGAGGATGCGGGATTGGGGTCTTTCTGGTTGAGCTAAATTCTGGGCGGGAGTCGCGCGGCCGACTGACCCGAATCACGGTGGGTTCGGGGTCGAGTTTGCGCCTGGTCTCCGAAGGCGGCCGTCTAGTTTCGGGCGGAAGCGTATGAAGTGCGGGTGAGTGCTGGTGCAGGCCTTAAGGCCTTAACCTCGCACTGCGGCCGCACAGCGTGGTTTGGGCGAGGAAGGCCTCTGGCGTCACCTCAGTCCCGCCAGCTTCTTCCTGGGCCATCGCAGGCCTGCACCTTTTTTCAAGTTTGTCTCATAGGGAAGATAGGAGTAAGAGTAATACCGTTTCCGTGGGGTTGTGGTGCCTATTCAAGGAAGGATTCAGGGACGCCTGGCCCTGTGTGGGTGCTCCTGGGTCAGGGTGGTCCTTGTTGCCGACTGGGGCACATCGCATGTTCTGCGCGCGCAAGGCTGGCTTCTTAGGCCAGAAATTGATGGTAGGGGCTGCATGTGTTTGCTGGGTGCCCCCTGTGTACCGCCTCATGAACATTCCCCTCATCACCTGAGGGCGTTAGGCAAACGCAAGTAGACACCTTGCCAGAACTTTTATTAGTTGAGATCTACTGGTACCTTCCTATGCTATTCCAGACAGAACTTGGGGCTTCTCTCCTGCGGCACCTCATTACAGTGCTTGCCCCCAGGTCCTGCTCATTAGACTGATTTGACTTTAGGACGCCCAAGACCTGCACTGGTGGTTCTTATTGTGGTCAGACGCCAGCATGTAAGGAAGGCGCAGGGAGCTCCAGGAACACTGGGACACACACTCGGTCGAGGTAGCGGCATCTTGATGCAGAGCACAGAGTGCAGTGGTTTCGTGTCTCTAATACGACCCTAGGCACACCCTTCTAATTTTCTCTGCCCCATCTGTAGGAACAGACTGATTTCATTTGAATCATTCTGAAAACATTAGGAAATTGTTCCGATACTTGAGCCTCTGGATGTCAGAAGGACTGGGGATCTAGGCTGGAGGCAGCCCTCCTCGTCTTCCGTGTTTTCATTCTCCCCTTCTAGCCAACATGCGTTTTCCTAGGTCGTGACAGCGTGATGGTACTTACCTTACAGGCTGTAGCAGGCCGTTGGGTCTTCTGGGATAGTTCTTGTCCATTACACTTCCCGGAAGACGATTTAGTGCATATCATATTTGGTGCTAGTAAAAGTTGAAGGGTTTGGTTCTTCTAAACAGTAGTGGGAAGGTGTCAGATGAATTGCTGGAGGGCGGGAAGAGCATTTAGATTGGCTTTGGGAGGGAACTGGTGCAGCAAGGATGTGGGTAATGAGGCTGGAGGGCTGTGTTGGCAAGGGACTGTTGAACTCTAAGCTGAAGATAGGTGTAGAATTGAGGCAGTGAGCTTTTCCCCCGTGAATGAAGGGTCTTCAGACTACCATTCATGGATAGGTATTGACCCTGACCTGAAGTTTCTGGAATACAGTTTTTAAGGTTTCTTTGAGCCTAACCTGTAAATGGGATCTGGGGCCAGGTGTGGTGGCACACGCCTGTAATCCCAGCACTCGGGAAGCTGAGGGAAGCTGAGGCAGGAGGATCACTTTGAGTTCAAGGCCAGCCTGAACTGCATAGCAAAACCCTGTCTCAAAAAGACAAAAAGGGATCTGGGGCCAGGAGATCCAGAAGTTCTTCTAGTGTTGGAAGTAATTTGTGTGGACTGAGAACCCTTCACCTGGGTTTGATCTCTGCTCTGCAACTCACTTGCTGTGTTACACTGGACAAATCGACAAAAATTTCTTAGTTTGTATACTGGAAACAGTAAAGGTCAGAAGAAAGAATTTTTCGTTTTGTGGTACTGGAGATTGAACCCAGGGGCCTTGGCGCAGAGCTACATCACCAACCCTTTTTTTGAGACAAGATCTTGCTATGAATTTCAGGCTGGCCTTGAACCCACTGTGTAGCCCAGCCTGGCCTCAAGCTTGTGGCCATCCTCCTGCCTCAGCCTCCCACGGTGCTGGGATTACAGGTGTGTACCACCATGCCTGGCAAGAGAGAAAGAGTTGATTTGCCCAGTTTTACAAAACTACCAGTTGCATTCTGGTCTCCAGAGACCTAAGTCAGTAGGTTGTCTGTATTTTGGAGGCCCACTAGGTGAAAATTAGGGACACTTGTGATCTGTTGCTAGAACGTTATCTTTATCCTAAAGGTGCAGTGAGCTATGCTTTTTCATTGTTTCTGATTGTTTGCTTTTTAGTCAGCAGTTGACATGCCCCAAGTGCAGGGAGAGATGGGTTTTAGTGGGGCAGAGATGAGAAAGTATGGATGTGGAAGGAGGTAGGGACACAGAGGAGCAAAACAGCTTTCATTTTTGTTTATGGTACTGGGGATTGAATCCAGGGCCTTTGCAGTAAGCTGCATCTCCAGCGTTTGTTTGTTTGTTTGTTTGTTTGTTTGTTTGTTTTTTGAGACAGGGTCTGGCTGTGTAGTTCAAGCTGGCCTCTCTTGGTGACGGTTCTCCTGCCTCAGCCTCCATGTCCAGCTCTTTGGCTCATTTATATTTTGAGAAAGTTTGCCTAAGTTGCTAGGGCTAGGCTCAAACTCACGATCACATCTCAGCCTCCCAGAGTGCTAGGATTTCAAGCATGTACCACTGCACCTGGTTAAAACAGGGCCTCTTTAGTAGCCAAGGAAGGAGGGTTCTGGAAACCGTGTGTCTCTTGTAACATTGATGTTCTTGTCCTTCCATTCAGAAATGGCACCTCGCAAGGGGAAGGAAAAGAAGGAAGAACAGGTCATCAGCCTTGGGCCTCAGGTGGCTGAAGGAGAGAATGTATTTGGTGTCTGTCACATCTTTGCATCCTTCAATGATACTTTCGTCCATGTCACTGATCTTTCTGGCAAGTGAGTACCTGGGTGGGGAGGCATAAAACGCAGCTGCAAGGCTGAAGGAAGACGTGACCTGGGGCCCAGGTAGAGCAGTTAGGGGATCTCAGTAAATAAACAGCAGTTACTTTTTTGTCCAGGGAAAGAAATGTGCTTGTTCATTTCTTCCACAAATTCTGTAACTTCCCAGGCGGTGTCCCTGTAGCCATACAGTGTGATTGTCACTGAGTCCTTGATGTCAGTACTGTGTGACTTCAGTACTGGACTGGAAGGCAGCCTCAGGTTCAGGTTCTGACTGCCATTAGCAAGTTTTTCTGACTTGAGTGAAGTCACTGCATTTTTGAGTTTTGGTTTCCTCGTATGTAAAATGATCACAGCGTATATCTTGTAGAGTAATCGTGAGGCTTCAGCGTCAAAGTAAAGTGTTAAAGTGTAAGATAACAGTAAACTGAGCCCTTGAAAGCAGCGTTCACAGTTGTCTTGTCCAGGATCAGGGTATGCACTCAAATTGGCCATTCTCCTCTGTCATATGAGTGCCATGGCACTTGGTGAATCCCTTTGAGGGGAATGAAGATGGCTGTGCTTTTGTCCCCAGGGAAACCATCTGTCGTGTGACTGGTGGGATGAAGGTGAAGGCTGATAGAGATGAATCCTCCCCGTACGCTGCCATGTTGGCTGCCCAGGATGTGGCCCAGAGGTGCAAGGAGTTGGGCATCACTGCCCTGCATATCAAACTCCGGGCAACAGGAGGAAACAGGTATGGAAGGCTCGGGTGCGGTGGTGGTGAGACGACTGGCCATGGGTGCCAGAGCACTGGGGTTTGAGTCTTGATTTTGTCTTGTGACCTAGAGTGAGATATTTTAGGCATATAAAGTAAAGTAATTGGTTTCTGCATGTATCCCTGCCAGTACAGTGTTCCAGGTACTAAAGAGTGATGGTAAAAGCAGTTATGGTCTCTGCCCTCCTTGTGTGACACCTAGGCTGGCAGAGTCACACTTAAACAGCGTAAAGCAGCATTGCGTCTGTGGTTTCCACTTGTGGTAAATGCTAGGAAGCAAAAGTATGGGTTTGGTGATGCAGTGTAATGTAAACTCAGGACTGGGGCTGCAGCTCGGTGCCAGAGCACTTAGCTAGCATGCACAAGGCGAGGCTCAATCCCCAGCGCCACAGAAAAAGGCCCACAGGATCAGCTAGGGGTCCTCCCTGTGAAGGAGCAGATGGGGTGCGTTCCAGCTAGGGACAACTGCAAAGACCTTTTTTCGAGGTGAGCATGCATGTGAGCACTTGTGAGGGAAGGAGTGGCATCAGGTGACCCAAGGAGCCTTACTGTATCTAGAGCAGGGCAAGAACCTGGGTATTAGTTTGGGCACAAAAACTAGAAGAGGTGACTGCTGGGTGGGAAGCAGACCAGGTGGAGGTCATGGCATCTTGGTTGGAGCAGCTGGGACAATGACCTGGTCACAGCACGTGCTGGGGAGGGAAAGGCTTAGCCAGGCTGCAGACAGAACAGGCAGACCGATCCACACACCAGGTTTGACCTACAGCTTGTTCTTGTACATTCTGGGCTGAGAGTAAATTTTGGATTTTTGAAAGGGGTCTTTGTTGCCTTTTGCAGGGAATAAGCAACAAAAGACATAATGATGCACAAGCCTAAGATATTTATTGTTCAGCTCTTTACAGAAAGTTTGCAGATTCTTGAACTAGGGGAGTATGGGCTCTTAGAAGGAATTTCTATTGACTTGGCTAATTTAATCCCTCATTTCCTAGGACTAAGACCCCTGGACCTGGTGCGCAGTCAGCCCTCAGAGCGCTTGCTCGCTCAGGAATGAAGATCGGGAGGATTGGTGAGTGCACCCGTCTAGCTTAGCAAACACCTTCATTGATTGATTTTGAAGCATTGACCTATGGCTAGAGGGCCTGGTCTAGTCACTGTTGGCAGTTAGGTTTGTTAAAGCCACTGTGAGACTTAAAATCTCTCCCTGAATGTCTCCATCCCTCCCGGTGCTTCTCGGGGGCACTGCTAGTGATATCTGTGGATATCTTTGCACAGGCCATTTGGCAGCGTTGGTCTCTGCCCACTAGATAGCGAGACACGCCACTCTGTGACAAGCAGAAGTGAAGGAGTGAGCAGCGACTGCTTACATCTGAGACCCGGTCCCTTTTAGCTCCTCAGGGAGGCCTTAGCTCTTCCCCTGTTTCTGTGCAGTTAGTAGCAAGGTGTACTGAGCTCTCGGTCTAAGGTTTTAGCATGTCCTAGTCTGAGAATGAGGTACTTTCTGACTGCTTTCGCCCTCCTCTTACCTGTTGGTAGGGTTTTCCCAGTACAGAGTCAGTGGGCGGAAGTGCATGGGTATATCCCCTGCCTCTCAAGTCCCGTGTGCTCTCAGAGCCTGTTTACCTTCTGGGGAGTGAATTGAGACTGGGAAATTTTGAGGAGCTAGCTCCAGGCAATGATGTTTTCTCTTCCTCCTCACAGAGGATGTCACTCCCATCCCCTCCGACAGCACCCGCAGGAAGGGAGGTCGCCGCGGTCGCCGTCTGTGAACAGGACTCAAGTTGCTTTCTGTTAATAAATTCCCTTCGTGTAAGCTACTTCAGCACTAGTCTTTTCTTGTGGGGTGGGGGCCCCCAGGGGTATTTGCTTGCTTCCTCCTGTCTAGGTGTGGAGGAGGCAGGGGCTGACAGCAGCAGTGTGCTGCTTTAAGGTGTGGAGGACCTGTTGCAGGAACTTGGGTGGGACCGTCTCACCCGCGCTCTGCAGGTGGCTCCCGGGAGAATGGACCTGAGGTAAGACGAGATGGCAGTGCCACTGGGACATTAAGTTGCCTCCTTGATCCAAAACAGAGCAGGGCCTTGGAGATCTTGTCTGAAAGTGGAGACGTTGGTTCTAAAAGTGGACTGGTTCTTAAAGAGCCAGAGCGGAGTGGGAACTGTTGATCAAGTGTAGCCCGAACAGAAGAGAAGCCTTCCAGACCTGAGCCAAATATAAGCGTGTGTGGGCGTGTCTCCCCCACACCTTCTGTGCGGAATGGGCAGCTCACTCGCTTGCAGCTTGCTTGTCTTCACTTGGCAGATCTTGAGGTTGTTCCACATCAGTACATAAAGTACATAAGATTCAGTCACCCCACAAATCCACACCAAGTCCTATTTTCATCAGCCGTGAAGAAGAGAAAGTTTCTGCTTTCCGGAAGCTTGCATCTAGCTCCAGGGCCGGTCACCAGATGGTCCCAGTGCTCCATAAAGGGTTCCTACAGTACCCTTCGGTTAGGAGAGGCAGGGCTGGTAGACGGGGGCAGGGTGAGCTGAGCCCAGGAGAGGACGGGGCTGCCCTGGGCTGAGGAGCTGGAGGGTGGAGATGGTGAGAATACAAGGTGGTAGTAAGTTCTAGAGGAAAGAAATCAGCAAGAGGGAAAAGCTCTTGTTTGGCTTGGTTTGGGGTGGGTTTATTTTTGTATTGGGAATTGAGCCCAGGGCCTTTGCACTGAATAAGCTACATTCCCAGGTCTTTTAATTTTTTTTTTTTTAAATTTTGGGGGCAGGGTATTGGTTAAGTTTTGTTTTGTTTTTTCCTTTATGTGGGTTCTGGGAGTCGAACTCAGGACCTCGCGCTTGGCGGGCAGGCGCTTATGCTACTGAGCTATCGCACCAGCCCCTCATGGCACGTTTTGAGCAGTGTGTTCCAGGCAGTGAATAAGCAGATGGAAATGGTGTGAGGAAGGAGTGGGTTCCTGTATTGAAGCAGCCCAGGTTATGTTCCACCCCTTGTTTTAATGACACGTTGATTTTTTTTTTTTTTTTTTTTTTGGATACAGGTCTTGCTGTGTAGTTCAGGCTGGCCTTGAGTTCACTAAGTGGCCCAGGCTGGCCTCAAACTCAGCAGTGATCCTCCTGCTTCAGCCTCCCAAGTGCTAGGATTACAGGCGTGTGCCACCATGCCAGACTCACCCATTGAATGTTAAACCTGGTGGGAAGGGTAGCTGTATCCCCGTGATACAGCTAAGAAAACCAGTGTGGAGAGCTGCACTTCTTAATTTTTATTTCTTAAAGAGGGAAAATGTGTTCCCTTAGGTGGGAGCATGTAACTTAAGAGGCTCCGTGGACTGCACTTTTTAAATTACAGCTTTATTATATGCCGTGCAATTCAGTGGTTTTGAGACCTTCCCCACAGCCACTGAAATGCAAGCCCTTTAGTGGTCGCTGTTTCCCTGTTTGGGGAAACCTTTCATCTAGATTTGTCTGTTCTGAGGCATTTATATGTGGTCTTTTTTTTTTTTTGAGTCAGGGTTTCGTGTGGTTCAGACTGGCCTTGAACTCTGTGACCCTTCTACCTCAGCTTCCCCAAGTGCTGGGATTAATAGGTGCGCACTGCCACGCCCATCAGGTAATAAGCAGGTTTTTTCAAGATGGGCGTGGTGGTGCACGCCTATAATCCCAGCACTCTGGGGAGGCTGAGGCAGGAGTGTTGCCATGAGTTCAAGGCCAGCCTGTGCTACATAGTGAGATGCTGCCTCAGAAAAAAAAAATTGTGGATTTTAACAATTTCAGTAAGCGAGAGTAAGGGGTTACAAGTCCTTGTTAAAATTCCAAGCAGTATAGGTAGACATTCCTCTGCTGAGCGGAAACCACACACGCACAGGGGCTGGCTGGACTTGGTGACTCACTTTGCAAAGGATAGAGTCTGGGAGAGGAAAAATAGTAACCGCCCAGCACAACCTGGCCCACGCTAACCTAGCCAAGTGAGGCTCGAACCACTTGGGGAGCTCACGTCGGTAGCAACCCTCTGGTTTGTATGTGGGATATTCTTCCAATCAGAAGACATTCTAGAAAAATACTCCTGAAAGTTGTCAAAAAGACAAAAACATTGTCATGAAGATGAAGGCCTGAGGCAGAAGAGGCTACGGGGATGTGCCAGTGTCTGCTTCTTTTGACAGGTGCATCCCTGCTATGTAAGATGGTAACGGGGAAACTGCGTGGCACATGGGAATGCCACTGTCCTTGCAACTTTCTGCTAAGGCTAAAATTACTCAAAGCCAGGCATGGTGGTGCACACCCGAGATCCCCACACTTGGCAGGAGGATCACAGGTTTGAGGGCAGCCAGGGCTATATAGTGAGACCCTGTTGCAGAAGACAAAGTGAAACAAATTCTTTTAAAATCGAATTCCTGGGAGGGGAAGGGTTGCTTTTCACACCGCTAGTCTGGCAGGGTGGGTGTACAGGCCCTCAAGAGGAGGCACCTGGGTGAAAATCCTAGTTTGCAGCTGTGGACAGGGTGACCTTAGGCAAAACACTTCAGCCACTGATTGAAAAGGCCTACAATGATGGCTGCCTTATAAGGGGCCCTGAAGAAACTGCTATTTTTAAATTTTTATTATTTGCGGGGTGTTGAGACAAAGTCTTACCATGTAGTCCAGGCTGGCCTCCTGCCTCAGCCTCCTGAGTGCTCGGGATCACAGGCATGCGCCACCACGCCTGGCAGCGGCTGCTCTCAAACTTGTTAAATCTCCTGCCAGGCAGCATGAAGGCCAGGTGGGGAAATGCAGGGGGTGTGGAGCATGCTTTTTATTTCCTGAGACAGGCATGACTTGTGCTGCCCTTGCCTGCTAACCAGGGATGTAATCAGCCAGGTCCTTTCAGGGTTTTGTTTGTGAGGAGAGCCACGCTGTGCGGCTCGGGTTGGAACCGAGCAGCCTATGGCCTCTGAGGCAGGCGGGACCTTGGACGCCCAGCATTGGCAGATGAGCCTGACGCTGTCACCCTGCAGCCCCGCCAGCCCCCATTCTCCCCACCGCTCCTTGCATGGCTTCCTTCTCAGCTGAGCAGTAACAGTCTCCATCTGAACTGGCCTCCCTGGCTTTCCTCTGGCCCTGCCTGCCCCATCACACTGCAACTGCGATCTTAGCTGAATTGCTGGCCAGAGGGTTAGCTCAGTGTTAGAGCACCTGCCTAACGGAAGTGAGGAAAAGGATGATAACTGATTGCTAGTCCCTTCTGTTTAATCACCGCCACACCCAGTTGTGCTCAGAATGGACTCGGTCTCTGGCCGGCCCACACTGCCCCCTCACTGCCCAACGCAAACTTGGCTCCGCTCGGTTTCACAGTTCTTCCCTCTGCCTGCAGCCTCACCACACTTCTCCCCTCAGCTTGGCTCATTGAGCATCTACTCTGCTTGGCCTCGCTGTCTTCGGCCCAGCGTTAGATCCAGGTAGCTGTTCGTCATCTTCGCAGTTGGCTTCCTGGCTGCCTTGCAGGGCACCGAATTCCCATGGCATCTCTGTGCCCATGTGGCACACTGGCGCCCTCTGTTGAAGTAGCCTGTTTCACCCACTGTGAGCTCTGAGGGGACAGAGTAAGCCCTGGTCAACGTCAGCCAGCGTAGTCTGCGCGAATTAGGGGCCCAGTAAAGATTGTTGGATGAATCACTGAAAGTGGATTTATGGGCTTGACGGCTTCTCCCTCCTGTAGTTCAGCCAAGTGGGTATTTTGAGGGGCTTTTCTAGATCCTGAATAAAAGGGGTAGGGATATAGTTCAGCAGCACAGCGCCTGCCTGGCAAGCGCAAGGTCATGAGTTCGATTCCCAGTGCCAAAAGAAATAAATAGATCCTGAGTAAATTAAAACTTGCATTCCAGGACTCCAAAGAAGTAAGGGAAGGCCCTGGGCTGTGAAGAAAGGGGAAGGAATAAGGACATCAAGATGAAATGGATTAGGCTGGGTGTGGTGGCGCACACCTTAATTCCAGCACTCAAGTGGCAGAGACAGGAGGTTTGCCATGAGTTTGCAGCCAGCCTAGACTACACAGTGAGACCCTGTCTCAAAAAACTAAAAACAAACAAACAAAAAAACAGATGGATTAGAAAAGAGAAAGCTGCAGATAAAGAATGTTGGGGCAGGGACCGGTGAGATAGCTCAGTGGCATAAGCGCCTGCCTGGCAAGCGCGAGGTCCTGAGTTCGACTCCCAGTACCCACATAAAGGAAAAAAAGGGCCGGTGGTATCGCTCAGCGACACAAGCGCTTGCTGACAAGCGTGAGGTCCTGAGGTCGACTCCCGGTAACCACATTTAAAAAAAAAAAAAAGGTGTTGGGACAGCCCTGAGCAAATTCAGGGGTCAGTGGCCAGAGGTTAAACTTAGGCTGCCCCATGCCCTTCCCCAAATCCAAGGTAAGGGGGGCTGAGCTTGGCATTCACAGTAAGCCAGATATACTCAAGATTTCCGCTTGAGCTCTTGGCAGAAGCAAAAGCACAACTTCACTGTTACAGCCATCTACAATTGAGGACCTTTGGTTTCCCAGATGAGATAAAATAGCCCACAAGAAAGAAATCAAAGCCGGGTGTGGTGACACACACCCGTAATTCCAATATTCTGGGAGGCTGAGGTGGAAGGATCATAAATTCAAGCCCAGCCTGGGCAATTTAGTAATTTACTAAGACCTGCCTCAAAATAAAGAAGGGCTGGGGATGTAGTTCAGTGCAAAGGCCCTGAATTTAATTCCCTGTACTGGAAAAAAAAAAATCAACACACATGAAAATAAGGCACCATGGGCCGGTGATATCGCTCAGCGGCATAAGCGCCTGTTGGCAAGCACGAGGTCCTGAGTTTCACTCCAGGTACCCACATTAAAAAAAAAAAAAAAAGAAAAAATAAGGCACCAGAACAAGAGACAACAGAAAAATAAAACAGATATCCCCAAACACTTCAGATATTAGAGTCAGAATATAAGATAACTATATGAAATATTTGAAGAGATACACAATGGAACAAATGGGAAAAAAAGGCAATAATCAGGTATATTTTAAACAAACCAATGAAAATTCTCAGTCTCTCAGTGCAGGGTGAAGGAAGCCTTTCCCGAAGTGCGGCTGCAGGGGAGCATTAGAGTTTTCCAGACTTCTTAGTTCTTTTTTTTCGGGTAGGGAACGGGGAATAGAACTCAGGACCTCGTGCTTGCCAGGCAGGCACCATGCCACTGAGCTACATCCCCGGCCCCAACCAAGGGTTGTCTAAATCAGGCATGGTGGTCCACACCTGTAATCCCAGCACTCAGAGGCTGAGAATCACAAGTTCAAGCCCAGCCTGGGCAATTTAACAATTTAGAGAGGCCCTGTTTCAAAATAAAATAGAAAAAAAGGGTCATGGAGGTGGTTCAGTGCAAAGGCCCTAGGTTTAGTCCCCAGCATTGCTAAACAGACAAACAAATAAAATGGTTCTCTAATAGCTTCTCAGAACGAAACTGCTCCAGGAGACAGGGATCTTTCCGTTCCTGGAGGCCTACCTGCCTCAGAAGGCTAGAGAGGTCAGAGTCAGTGTGGCAGAAACACCACCTTTGGTTGTAAACAGGAGTCTCAGCCTTGAGCTGGGTGTATGGCGGATCAGAATAGGACTGCAGTTCTCCGCCTCCCGGGGCTCACAGCACTAAGTGGAGCGGAGTTCTGTCTGTCATTTACAGAACGGTCTTGAGGAGTAGCCACACCTTGTTTCCTGTCCTCCAGAGACGCTTGCCTTCATATCTCTGCTGGAGCCGCCACCTGGCCAGCCCTGTCTTCCCTGACCATCGCACCTGGCTGTCGTCAGCATCCCTGACTTTGGCTACCCTCCTCAACCTATTTATCCATTTATCACACCACACACGCAGCCCTAGCTCCGGCCAACACGTGTCTGTCCCCAAGTCCAGTGCTTCTGAGCATGAGCTCACCTCCGATTTAGACTGTGGCCCCCCCATAGCCTCTGCCTCAGTCATTCTGGGGAGGAAGCCTGCAGGGTTTTCTTTCTTTCTCTTTTTCTTGCAACAGGGTCTTGCTATGTAGCTCAGGCTGGTCTTGAATTCACTATGTAGCCCAGGCTGGCCTCAAACTCCCCAGTAATCCTCCTGCCTTAGCCTCCTGAGTGCTGGGATAACAGGCATGCGCCACCATGCCCGGCATTATGCTTCTAATAAGTTTCTAGATGGTGCAGTGTTTTTTTAAAATTATTTTTAATTTTTTTTTTTTTTGATAGTGCAGTGTTGAGGTCCCTTTGAGGACCACTGACCTTGGTGGTCACAGGACTCATCTGTTTGGGCCACTGCTGAAACCCAGCACCTGGAGCGGTGCACACTGGGCTTCCATCAATATTTATTAGCTCAAATTACAGGTGTCTCCTCAGAGACAAGTCTGGCTGTTACCCACACTTTACATGGGGGGGAACTGAGGGCAAGAGAGGTTGAGTGACTTGTCCAGGGATGCACAGATAAGAGGGGCAGGGGCAGGATTCAACCTGTGGTTTTCCATAGCTCAGACTGTGTGCTGAGTCAACACTAGCCTCACCCTGGCTGGCTGGGGCTCAGTGCAGTCAGGCTGCCAAGGAAGTCACAGAGGAGAGGAGGAAGGGGGTGGGGAGGAGATCCCCCCGTTCCTCACATCTGCAGAGGGTTAAAAAGAAGATGGTAGCCAGGCATGGTGGTGCACACCTATAATCCCAGTACTCAGGAGGCTGAGGCAGGATTTGCTGCAAGTTTGAGGCCAGCCTGGGCTATGTGGTGAGTTCAAGGACAGCCCGAACTACAGTGAGACCCTGTCTCAAAAAACCAAAAAGAGAAAAGAAGAGGAAGGAGGAGAAAGAGGTGGGCTAGGAAGAAAGGGACAAGAGGAAGAGGAGGAAGCAGAGTCTGGCCTCTGAAGAAAGCCCTGGTGCTGTGGGAATTTGCATCAGTCATATATCCATGACCACCAGGTGGCAGCACTGGCATAACGGGAAGCTGCCTGCTGTGCTGATGCCTGAGGCCTAATTCTGTGATTTCTCTGAGAGTTGGGAAGGGAAGAGGGGGAGGAGAGAGGAAGGGGAGGTAAAAAGGATTAAGATGTGTTGTGTACACACACCAACTCCCCATAATGAATGTAATCATTGTGTACTGCAGACATGTACTAATAAAAATAAATTTTTGTGTGTGTGTGGGTACCAGGGGTCGACCTCAGGACCTCGTGCGCCAGCAGACACCCCTGCCACTGAGCGATATCACCGGCCCCTTTTTCGTATGTGGGTTCTGGGAGTCAAACTTGGGCCCTCGCGCTTGCTGGGCAGGCACTTACGCCACTAAGCCATCTCACTGGCCCCAAAGTAAAATTTTTAAGCTGGGAATTAGTGGCACACACCTGTAATCTCAGTCCTTGGGAGGCTGAGGCAGGAGGATTGCCACTAGTTGGACTGCATAGTGAGCCCCTGTCTCAAAAAAACAAAAAAAGACAGAAAAAAATTATAGTAGCAATATTAATAAAATACAAAAAATGACATTTATATGTTTATATTTTATTTAATTCACTACATTAAACTTTTTATATCAACGTGATTAATTAATTAATTTTGCAGTACTGAGGGTTCAACCCAGGGCCTTCACACTGAGTTATATCCCCAGCCCTTTTTATCTTTTATCTTCAGACAGGGTCTTACTAAGTAACTAAGTGGCCCAGGCTGGGCTAGAACTTGTGATCTTCCTACCTTGGCCTCCCAGAATGCTAGGATTACAGATGTGTGCCCCTGCGCTGGGCAACATGTGACCAACATAAAGAAACTCAGAAAGACAGTTTGCCCTTTTTGTACTGACCTGAATTCCACTGTGCACTTGACGTGCACCGCATCTTAACCTGGACTAGCCGTATTTTCAGGGTTCGGCCACCACATGTGGTTAGCAGGTGCCACGTGAGACATTAAGCCCTAAATATTAATGCCAGATATCTACTGAAATAGGCAGTCTGCTGAGTGTTTGTACCCGTAATGTCTTAATCCTCCCAGTGCCCTGTGAAGTAGGCAAGGTTACTATTAGTCCCATTTTTCAGATGAGGAAACTGAGGCTTGGGGAGACAAAGTGACTCAGCCAAGATCTCACTACCAGCAAGTGGAAGAGTCTGGATTTGAACTTGGCTCTGTCTGGGCTCAGAATCTAGGCTCTTTATCCAGACATAATCTTGCCCAGATGGTAGAGGGTCAGGGAGTGCAGTGGGAGGGACCCAAATCCAAATCCAGAGACTGGAAAAGCAGGGAGCAAACAAGCCGGCTTGTGAGGGCGGGAGGGGCCTCGAAGCTGCCAGCTCCACCCTTGGGTGTGTGTTTGCAGCCTTGAGCTCCCCCACCCAGAGTAACCAGCACCTCTGTAAGGAAGAAACCCTGGGCTTAGGACATCAGGCTTTGTGTAGTGAATAGCTGAGCTTGGGAAAAGAAAACCTGGCATTGGGAGAAAATGGAAATTGAGAAAGGCAGGACAATAGGGATAACCTGCAGGCGAGTACAAGAGAAGATAGAATTGAATGGGGGCAGGGCTAGCCTTAAAGACACCTGTACCCCAGAAAAATATCACTGACAACCATGATGATGTAGTAGCTGACACTTATTTAGTGCCTACCAAGCAACCCGAATGCAGCGTCTTCATTAGCATAGTCGCACGAGGAAGTGGGTACTGCTATTATTATCATTTTACAGATGCAAAAAAACCAGACAGGATGCTAGTAAGTAGCAGAGCTAAGATTCAACAAAAGTGGGGCTGGGAGCTCAGTGGTAGAGCACTTGCCTAGCATGGGCAAGGCCCTGGGTTCAATCTCAGTCCCGGAAAATAAAAGATTCACCAACAGTAACTCAGCTTGGAGCCTGTGATCTGAACTGCCCCACTGTCCTCTGCCTAGAATGGCTGCCCCTGGAGGTAGCGAGCTTACAGTCTCTAGAGGCGAGAAAGCAGATGGCAAGGGCTCTGAGGAAAGGCTCGTCCGTCCAGCCTCATTGCAGGGAGGCAGAGTCCTGGGGGTGGAACCGTGACCACGAAGGGAAGGATCCCTTTGCCTTTCTAACCCAGCCTCACAGAGTCAAGAAATTGGGCCCTGCAGACAGACCCGGCTTTGAGGCCTGGTTTGCCATTTACTACCCAGGCCTCAAGTAAATGTGCTTGTGCAGCTCATTTAGTCCCTCCGATAACGCAGGCCTGCTGTGACAATACAGGAGAAGCCACCTGGGAAGGACCCACACCCCACTTGTCCAGAGGTGAGAAGAGCCCCCCCAGGAGGGGAAGCCAGTCAGGAGCGGGCTTGTGTGTCCCTGCCTCCCTCGGACTGACTGAAGTGGGGCGTCTGTGTCCTGGGGACCAGGAGCAAAGGAGGTGGCAGGAGCCAGTGCGGGTCCAGCCAGAGGCCATTCTGTTCCCTCTGGCCTTGACCTGAGCTTGTGCTGGGCTCCTCCCTTGTGGCCTCTGCCTGCTGCATGGCTCCCTGCAGAGGAGCGCACCGTACACCTGTGCCCTCCTTGCTGGGCCTCACCTCTGCCCCCAACCCCAGTGCTCGCCCTCCCTTCCCCCCAATTTGCAGTGTCACCAATGACCTCCTTGTGACGGAGTCAGTTGGCATTCTCTATGCTCAGCTGGCTTGTCCCCTGAGCAGTATCTGGTAGGGGGCCACTCCCTCCTTCGAGGCTTAATGGGGTCACTGAACCCTCGCCTCGCCTCCCCCCTCCTTGCTGCTCGAGCTGCTTCTCATCCAGACGCTGAACACGGTGGGTGGGTGGGGTGGGGGTCTGCAGAGCTCAGTCCCCCTGTGGCTTCCTGTGCTGTCCACACGGTGCCGGGTCACAAATGTATGTGCTCACTGTTTTTGAGTTCCAGTGTGACATCCTAAACCATCTCCTTGATGTCTATACGCGGGCGTCACAGCAAAGCCAGAACACAGCTCTGGGTGCCACCTATTCTGGAACAGGCTCTTCCCTCAGTCCTCCCACCTCCATGGATGCCGCCACCGTGGGCACCATCTTACCTCCCTTCCCCTCCGCCCTCCCATTGCAAGTCCTGACATCCCGACCTCCAAACAACTATCAGATGCTTCTCCCTGTCTCCGTCACTGTCACCACCGCCTCTACACTACAACTCCTCACTAGTCAGCCCCCAGAGATCTCTGTGCCCCGCACGCAGACCTGCAACATAAAGCTCTGCCCCGCACTCTCGCTGGCTGCCTTGTTCGCGGAACAATCCTGAAGCTCGAGGCCTGAACAACCCAGCCCCGGCCTGTGTCCTCAGTGACATCGGAAACCTCTCCGCACTTTCCTCCTTGCTTACGCGGCGCTCAGACGCAGAGCACCGCTTTCTGTTCTGCAAATGTGCCGAGGACTTCCTGTTTCTATAAAGGACTTCATGTTGTCCATCACCCGCGTGTGAAGGCGCAGTGGCATCTTGCTCCCATCCTCCCTCCACACAGTCAGGCCCGAGCTATGCCTGCTCTTCCTCCTGCCATGTTACTCCTCGGCCCTAGCAGGCCGAGCCGTCCCATCTCCCTGGCCTCCCCCTCCGTCCTCACCTGCCCCAGCCACAGACGACACCTGACCCCTGAGTCCTCCCCCAGCCTGATCTTCAGCTAATATCTGGCTCCTGCATGGACCCAACACTGATCCCAACACCAGGAATGGGAGCTGCTTCTTGCTGCCATCTCCAAATGCTTCTGTCCCCGCTCCTGGCCTGCAGTGGTGCTGGGCACAGAGCTGCTACTTAATAAGTGTTGCTGAATGAATGAATCATGGGGAGGCCTCAGCCACAACCAGCCACACTCACTGTCCAAAGGCTGTGTCCTTTACCCACCTGCTAGATGGCACCTCGCCTAGGGCAGAGTGCAGGAGTTCCAGGTCCCAAGTCAGCCGTAGAGCATAGGAGTCCAGGCAAAGGACAGTCCTCACCTGGGCTCAACTGTCTGCCCCTTCAGTAGAATGGGAATGAGCAGAGCGGTTGGCCTCTGTCCTCCAAAGCACCGTAACAAACAGGAGGGCCTAGCCAGTCTCCCCTTGGACCTTCACAGCAGTCCCATGAGGCAGTGGGAATATCTGCCCCCACTAGCAATCTGCAGGGTAGGGAGTGGGGCTGTCCTTTTAAAACACAAGTCAGCTGGCATGGTGGTGTGTGCCTGAAATCCCAGCACTCTGGGAGACTGAGGCAGGAGAATTGTAAACTTGAGCCCTGTGGTAAGACTGTCCCAAACATAAAAAGGAAAGGAAAAAGGACTAAGGATGTAGCTCAGTGCAAAGACCCTTTGTTCAATTCCCAGTACCGAAAAAAAAAAAAAAAAACCCACTTCAGACAATGGTGTCCTCTGCTCTAAGCCTCCCCGGCTTCCTGTTTCACTCAGAGTAAAACCAAAGACCTGCTGATGGCGCTCCAGCACCACACCAGTCTCCTTGTCCCTCAGCCACACCAGGCCCATCCTTGGCCTGGCTGCTGCTTCTGCCCAGAGTCCTCTTCCCACAGACACGGCCTCGTGAGCCGTCTCACCTCAGCCTGTGCTCAGAGCTCACCGGCCAGTGAGGGCCAACCCAGCACCCCGCAGAATACTGCAGCGTGCCCCACGCTGCTCCTCCAGCAGTCTTCCTTTCGTCATAGCGCCCACCACTGTCTTACACTTCACACAATTTCCCTGTTTGTCTCCTGACACTAGGATGGAATCTCTACCCGGATAGTGATAGCCATGTGCCGCCGCCAGTATCAAGCACCTGGAACAGTGTCTTGCTCATCCATGTATCCCAAGTACCTAGAAGAATGCCTAGCACAAAGTAGAACTCAACAAATAGTTGTTGAAGCGGGGTGTGGTGGCACATTTCTAATCCCAGCAATTGGGAGGCTGAGGCAGGAGGATCACTCCAAGTTCGAGGCCAGCCTGGGCTACATAGTGAGTTGAAGGCCAGCCTGAACTGCATAGGGAGACCCTGTCTCAAAAACAACAATAACAAAAATAGCTGTTGAGTGAATGACTGAGAGAAGGGATGTAAACTTGCCTGGGCAGGTATAGCAGACACAGGCCTGCTCCCTCACCACACAGGCCCCTTGTTCATAGCCAAAGTGTGCTGGGGTCCAAGGAGGCCCCATACAGAAGTCACCACCTTGTGGGGTGGGGGACAGGGCTGGCCATAGACTGCCACTTCTGATGGCTTATCAGGGACTTAGGAACCAGAGAGGAGTATGGGGAGGAAGGTCGCAGGGGACGCCACCTGCCTGGACTGCCCAGGGCCTGCATTGCCCAGACCAAGGGATGGCAGGAGGCACAGCCTGTGACCTGGACTAGTTCCGGGGTGACACCCGGGACCAGACTCCTAGGAAGGCCCAGACAGGGTGCATGAGGTCCCCTCTGTCCCAGTGGAGCAGCTCTTAATCTCCAAGCCTGCAGGGTCCCAGATTCAGATTAAACAAGTTTGCAGGAAAAAACAAGGCTGTATTAAGGAACTGTCTGACACTGTACTTGTTCTCTATGTCAGGCGTGTGTCTGTGACTCAATCCTTGCACTTCGCAGATGAGACCCACGTTACAGGTGAGGAAGCCGAGGCACACAGGGCTTCAGTAACTTGCTCCAATCACACACTGCTAAGTGGTGGGGCTGCTATTTTACCCCCAGATGCCGAGAAATTTTGGCGAGGATTACAACACCATTATTACCTGTGCTATGAGAGAGACCACTCCCCACAAATGTCACCGTAACAACGGTTCATCAGTCTGTAATTGTCCTTCTTCTCCAGTATTTACTGTGCATTGGAGTTGAGGCCTAAAGGCAGATTTGGGTTAATGGACCCTCGGCAAAAGTATTCCCCAGCTGATGCGGAGTATTGCTGTGTTCTGCCAGGAGGCTCAAAATGTCAGCTTGTCCCACTGTTGCTGATGTTGTTTGACCTCTTGGAGGCCATGACAGTAGGACTGTCCCTTTTTGCTGTCGTGAAGCACCTTCGCCTGTTCTCCCCCAAGTTTTCACATCACGTTTCGTCATCCACTGATGGCCTTTTCCTGATCAACTATTACACTGAGTGTTACAAAACAGATGACTTTTCTAATTCTATCGTCTCCTTTGCAAGAATGTAGGAAACTTCTGTTCTCGTGTGAAGTTTTTCCTCAACAATTGGAATAGGGCTGCAGTTCTTTCTACAGAGGCAGGCCAGTCATGCTGATTGAGGCATTGTCCCAAACTTGGCTGGCAGTGTCCCCTCAAGTTGGCTCCTGTGTCCTGCTGATGAACCCCAGGAGTCTGAACACGTCCGGACTCTGAGGAAGAACGGTGTTTCACATTCCCTGCGTCTTCCCTTTCCCAGCCCTGGAAGCAGGCATTCTGGAGCTGGGATTTGACCCTAGGCAGCCCACCTTGATCTCAGTGTTGGTAGCACTCATGTCCTGTGGCAGGGGACAGTTCCAGCTCGTTGGATCTTGCTGGGTGACCGTGGGTCAGTCCCCTTTTCCTGTCTGACTCACACTTTCTCCTATAAACAGTAGCGGAGCTGTACCCCCCTTACCTCCTCTTCCATTAGGACGTGGCATCCAAGTCCCTCTGCTTTTCGTCGCTTTGTCTCTTTCCCCATGCAGGCAGGCTGGGTGGACAGAGCTGCTTCCCTGGGCAGTGGGCCCGTGTGACAGCTGGGAACCTGGGACCTCCTACCCTGTTAGGAGCGGGAGGGAGCCACGGTCCAGCCTTGGCCTGGGACACGCAGGTGAGGGACCACCGTCCGAGCGGGAGTGGTCTCCAGCTCTGTGGGCAAGGACAAAGCCACCTTGAGGTCAGCCTGCTCCTCATATTGCCTCACAAGGAAAAGGCTCTGGACTGCCCTTCTGTCACAATCAGTCTAGAACCGACTGGCTTTGATGTATTTTTTTCTTTACTTTAAATTTAGTTTTACTTTGGATCAAAGTTATGAATTCATATACTGTAGTTTAAAGAATCAAATACTTCCATGAGGCTTGCTGTGAAAAATGGCAGGTCATTATTCTCCTTTTCATATCACTTTCAAACTTTTTCAGCCAGTTCTTGTGGTTATTTATCTCCACATCTCTGATTCAGTTTCTGTTATTGTTCTTCCTTTTTTTTTTTTGTCTGATACAGGGTCTTGCTATATAGTTCAGGCTAGTTTTGAACTCATGGCAATCCTCCTGCCTCAGCCTCCCGAGTGCTGGGATTATGGGTGTGTGTCAACACATTTGGCAACAATATGATATTTAAATATGTGTGTCTGATTTATTTCACTTTAAAGTATGGTCTCAAGGTGCATCCATTTACCTAAAAATGTCTCAGATTTATCCTTCTTTATAGCTGAGTAGTATTCCATTGTATATAAAAACCACAATTCTTTATCCATTCATCAGTTGATGGGCATTTGGGCTGTTTCCAAGATTTAGCTATTACAAATTGTGCTGCTATTAAACATGGGTGTGTATATATCACTGTGGAATGATGCTTCTAATTCTTTCAGGAAGATACCAAGAAGTGGAATAGCTGGGTTCAAATGGAATCTCTTGTTTCAGTTTTTTGAGGAATCTCCACACTAATTTCCACAATGGTTGTACCAGTCTACACTCCCACCAGCAGGGAAGAAGTGTTCCTTTTTCCCCACAGCCCCACCAGCATTTATTATTGGTTGATTTCTTGATGATAGCCATTCTTTCTGGAGTGAGATGGAATCTCAGTGTTGTTTTAATTTGTATTTCTCGAATGACCAATGATGTTGAACATTTTTTTTAAATAGAAAAAAAAAAACAAAAAAAGAACAAAATTTCAAAACAACATAATAGGACGGTAACACATTACGTATTAATGTATTAATGGTTAATACATTACGTATCGTTATCTTTAAATTAGTTACTCAGGGTACAAGATATCAGCATTCAATTGTCCAAACATTACTGGCACAAACCTTTCTCTTCAATGAACTAAGCAAAATTAGTAGTGTATTTATCTTTTTTTTTTTTTTTGTGGGTACCGGGGGTCAAATTCAGGACCTCGCATGCCAGTAGGCATTCGTGCCTCTGAGCAATATCACCGGCCCTTTTTTCCTATGTGGGTTCCGGGAGTCGAACTCGGGCCCTCGCGCTTGCCAGGCAGGCGTTTACGCCGCTGGGCCATCTCACTGGCCCTAGTGTATCTATCTTAACCATCTTGTATATAAATATAATTTTTTTTTCTTTTCCCTTCTTTCTTTTCCATTTTTTCATATATTTATTTACTATTTGTACTTTTTATTTGAGATATGTCAGATGCCCATTTATGGATTGGGTCTTTAAATTTGGGGGTTCTGATGTTTTTGAGTTCTTTATATATTCTAGATATTAGTCCTTTGTCTGAGGAACAGCTGGTAAAAATTAGATTTTAAAGGCATTGCTCCAGTGTTGCTGTTAAGATGTTTAAAGTCATTTCAGTTCTTGATTCTTTGTGTCTGTCTTGTTTTTCTTTCCGAAAATTTACAGAACCTTCTCATCTTTATTTTTCTGAAACTTCACACTGATGTGCCTTGCTATGAAATTATTTTATTTTAAAATTTTATTTATTTATTTTGTTTTTTGGGGGCAGGGTCTCATTATGTATTCCAGGCTGGCTTGAACTCACTTTGTAGCCCAGGCTGGCATCAAACTCACAGCAATCCTTCCTCAGCCTCCCGAGTCCTGGGATTACAGATGTGTGTCACCATGCCTGGCTGAAATTATTTTAATGTCTTTGCTACTCACTGGTCCCTTTCGGTTTGAAAAAGTTTGTCCTTGAGTTCTAGTAACTGTATTAAATTACTTCACTGGTGATTTTTCCTACCTCTATTTTTTCTGTTCTCTATTCCTGGAACTTTGGTATTTGGTTGTTAGTTCTCCTACACTAGTCTTTAATTCTCTTATCTTTTCTTTCTGATTTTTTTCCCCTTTTATCTTTGTGGTCTACTTTCTGGAAGACTAAAAAAATTCTTACATCTACTGATTGTTTAATACCTGCCTTCATGTTTTTAATCTTCAAGAGCTCCTTTTTGTTCTTCTATGGTACTTACATCTTTATAGCATCCCCAGTACTGGGGACTGAACCCAGGACCTTCACACTGAGCTACATTCCCTGTCCTTTTTTATTTATTTTGAGACAGGGTCTTGCTAAGTCACTAAGGTACCCAGGCAGGGTCCTCCTGCCTCAGCATCCCAGAGTGCTGGGATTATAGGAATATACCATCTTGCCTAGTGCATCATATTCCTGATTCATGGGGCAGTATTGTCATTTATCTCTCTCAGGCTTTAATATTAAGGACAATTTATTTCCTCATGGTGTTTTTTCCATTTGATTTTGTCCCCTCTCTTATATGTTGAAGGCTTTGCTTAACTGTCTCATGGTCCTTGGTCTTCTAGCACTCCCACTGGAAGTAGGGAGCCAGGAGCAAGCTTTGCTTCAAGGAGGGCTTCCTGCAGGGTCACCCACTTTCGTTTCGTGGGGAGCTCCAGTGTTGGACCCTTCAGGTGCTTCCTCCGATGATCCCACTCCCCAGAGAAGACTCCTCTAGGCTGTCGCTTTTGTACAGGCTGGTGCCCTTTCCTGTGTCTGTTCTCCAGGGCTGGGTCACACAGGGAACCTTACTAATACTTACTGGTCCCTCAACCCCTTTGGTACTAGGGACTGAACCTGAGGCCTTCACAATGAGCCACATCCCTAGCTCTTTTTTATTTTTTATGTTCGGGCAGGGTCTCACCAAGTCCCTAAATTTCTCAGGCTGGACTTAAACTTGTGATTCTCCTGCCTCAGCCGGAGAGTGTGAGGATTACAGGCGCGTGTCACCATGCCTGGCCCCGGTATATTTCTTATTATGTCACGGTGTACAAGGTATAAGTGCGAGACAATGAAACCTCCACAACACAGTGGACTCTCCCCTGGGACGCTTTCCCAGCCCCTCTTGCTTCTCTCCCAGCAGCAGCCTGTTTCCTGCATTCGAGCCACACAGTGACATTCCGAGGCAGCGGAGTGGAGTGGCTAAGCACTCCTTCTCTTCCCAGGGCAGACATCGCAGCCTTTCTAAGCCTTAGTCCCTACCTGTAAAGGAGGAAACAGGACACTTCCGTGGGCAAAAATAAAAAAGTCCGGAGGGCTTGGTGAGTCGTGGCAGACGTTAGTATCAGTCTCAACACCGTGGACTCTCAGAGGGGAGCAGAGGGGATGCTGAGTCTCCCCTTCCTCCTCCATTTTGAGAGAACATAACAGGCCAGAGAAAAGGACTTGACTAAACTCACAGGGACCCACAGCCCCTTTTTGCACCCACTTTTCTATGATGAGAAGGGGAGACAAAGGCACTTTCTGCTTCAAAGTGATTTCCTGTCTAGGGAGCCGACATTAGCCAGTTTCCAGAAACATTCAAAGAGCCTTATGAATCCAAAGGTCTGCCCAGAAACAAGTGATGCGGGCCCTGGTCAGCCAATGGGATCGCGCTGGCCTTTCTACCTGCCAGGGAGCTCCCCTTCCTCATCCTGGCCCGTGAAAGGCCGCTTTGCCTGAGTGGGGTATTTCCAGCTTTGTGGCTTTCACTTCCACATCTGCCAAGTGGGCGGAGTGGCCTTCTGTGGACGAATCAGATTCATCCCCAGCACCAACTTCAAGAGGTGAGCCAGGGCTCAGGGTCCCAGACACACGGGAGGTGGTGGCGGTGACAGCAATAGCAGCAGCAGCATCAGGAGCTGTGGGGAAGACCAGAGGCCAGAGCCATGGAAGACCAGCGCGACCTCATCTCCAACCATGAGCAGCTGCCCATGCTGGGCCAGCGCCCCGGAGCCCAGGATGGGTATGTGTGGCCCCAGGGGAGGAGCACTGTCCGGGAGTCCAGGGAGGCTGTCTGAGGCCGACTCCGACACTGCTTTTCTGGGTGACTTTGCACAAGCAAGTCTCTGGCCCACTCTGGGTTTTGGTTCCTCCTCTTGTAAAATGAGGGGTTCCTTTAGAGCAGGGGTTTGCAGCCCCTTTCTACACATCAGAAGAGAGCCCTGGATTCTCTTCCTAGTTTCATACAGTATCGGGGGCTCTACAGAACCACTGAGGCTGGGCCATGAACCATAGGTTAGAAAACTTGGACTGGCTTTGGAAACATTCTGGATCCCAGTGGAGAAACAGATTTCAAAAAGAGGGATGGCCAGGCGCGGTGGGGGAGGCTGAGGCAGGAGGATTGATGTGAGTTTGTGGCCAGTCTGGGCTACACAGTGAGTTTAAGGCCAAACCTGTCTCAAAAAAAAAAAAGGTTGGGGGGGAAGGCAGGACTAAAAGAGGATGGCAGAAGAGCTCTTCACAGAGGAGTGTCCCCCATTACTGTGTGTGGGCATAGGTATCCACTCAAGGGAATCAGACCGGTAGGTGTGTGCAGGACATCACAGTGGCAGCTCACGTAGGAGGGAAGACTCCAGCTAAGCATCTGGAGGGCTCAGGGGTGATGTGGGTTTGGCCCGTCTGTGCCCTGCTCCCTTGCAACAAGAGGCCCCCACAGCCATCCAAAGAACCCCAGCCCCTCTCTCAGCCCCCAAACGGCCTCACCCATGTTTCCTCCCACCAAGCCCCCAAAGGGGGTTAGAATCCAGCTGCTCCCAGTCCCCACTTCCTCCAGGCTCTAAAAAGTCCTTTGCTATCTGTGGAGACCTGCAGCTAGATGTGTCGTCAGCTGTTGCCAGGCAGACAGGGGCTTGGGAGAGTCACTGAGAAATGTTCAGAGGAACTGAACTGTGTCCAGAGGACGAGGTAACCAGATAGAGACTATGAGAGCAGTGGCCTGTGAAAGTCTGGAGAGTCTCATGGCAAGGAGGACTGAGTCCCTTGTGAGGACTGGATTCTGGTCCAAGTTCTGCTACTGTCAGGTGTGGACCTTGGATAAATCACTGCCTCTCTCTGGGTCTCAGTAATCCTAGCCACGATAATAGGTCCCATCCTTGGTGTACTTGCTACCAGCTCTCAGTCATTATTTTTACCATGATTATTTGCCACACATCTGACTGAAGGCTAAATTTAATCTTAATTGTCACAGTCGCCCTATACATTTAGTGCATTTATTAGGTCCATTTTTACACACAGGAAATTGGGGCTCATCCTGGTAAGTAACTTAACCAAGTTATCCTAGGTGGTGAGTGTTGGAGACAGAATTTGAACTGGGACTAGTCTGATTTCGGTCAGAGCTCATCCTGTGGTCTGGCCCCCTTTTAGAGGCATGATTTGTGGGGAGGGGAGGTGGGACCTCCTGAGCTCAGGCCACCTAGACTTGCAGGCCAGTCGGGCTGGATTCAGAGAGGGGCTCCCTTGTCAAAGCCTTGTCTGTTTTTCACTTCAGTTACTGTTTCTAAAAGTGGCCTGGTCCTGTGTACTTGGGCCACTCCAGACCAGCCCCTGATTCAGAGCTTCTTGTGAACACTTCTGCCTAGCAACATCAGTGTCATGCTTCCTGATAGTTTTGGTTGGCTCTTGACTTTGACCAACTACTTTTTTTTTTTTTTTTTAATTCCACAAGGAGGCAGAGCAAAAGAGGAAATAAAAGAGGGCGTGATAAGAATTGGCACTCTACCAGAACCAGGGGACAAACATTTAAGAGTTCTAAAGAAGGAAGTCAGATGCTTAAATTAACTATTATCTCCCTAGAGAACAGTAGTTACTTATTTGCAGAGCACTAATGGATGTGCTAGGTAGGGAACCAAGAGTTTTACCCGCATTGTCTTATTTAATGTAACAATGTTTGAGTTGATTCCTTTGCCCAGTTTTACTTCTGCGCAGGGGTTAAATGACTTCCCTGTGGTCCCAGAGCTAAGTGAGTGGCAGAGCCAGGATTCTAATCCAGGCTACACGGGCTTATCTTCAATATGGATCTCTTGATCCTCAGGGCTTCTCAGAAGCTGAGGTTCAGCAGGGAGAAGGGACAGGACTCCTTGTGCTCCTGTGATGGGAGGCAGAGCAGGGCTAGAACTGAGTGTGGGTTGCAGAAGGGGGGTGGTTGTTCAGGTAAGAGACAATGAACCCAGACAACGCTGAAGACCAGTGGACTTATCATCACCCCTTCCTTGGGAAGGCCAAGAAGTGAAATCTGTTTTTTCCTGTGTCTGGCCTCCCTTTCCCCACAGAGTTTTTGTTTTTTCCTTCTAAAATAACTCCCTTGGGCTAGATCTTAGCCCAGAGGGCTGGCAAGCAGACAGCTAATGAAAATAAGTGATGATTATGACATCATGAGTTACTAGGCAGAAGGGTCTCCTGGAGTTTCCCAAATGTCCCTTACCGGCTGCTGGGGTAGCAGGGTGCAGACTCATCCTGACAGTTTCCCAGGGGGTCTGTCTTAGTCTGTTAGTGCTGCTACAACAGAATACACATGCTGGGTAACTTATAAAGAACAGAGATTTATTTCCCATAGTTTTGGCGACGGCTTTCTTGACACATCCTCATGTAAGAGAAGGCAGAAGGGCAGGAGCGAGCCAACCCTGTCTGAGAAGCACTCTTATGAGGGCCCCTAATCCCATTCACCTCCCAGCATCATCACATTGCCAACACCTGAACTTTGGAGAGGGCTCATTCAAATCACGCCAGGGTCCTAGCTGTCCCTCCGACCCTAGGCGTGGGTGGAGGGGGACTAGGTCCGGAAGGAGTGGGGGTGCTTCAAGCTGCATTTCCATAGCCAGCTTATCATGTGGGCTTAACCTGTGTGTGTCTGTGAGGGGTGGCTTAGGGGGTTGGCGGGAACCCCAGGCAGACACTGGGGCAGCTCTCTGGGTTCTCCTCTGATCTACTCCCCACCCCTCCCCACAGCAAATGCAGCCGTGGAGCCCTATACACAGGCTTTTCCGTCCTGGTAGCTCTGCTCCTGGCTGGCCAGGCCACCACCGCCTACTTCCTGTACCAGCAGCAGGGCCGGCTGGACAAGCTGACGGTCACCTCGCAGAACCTGCAGCTGGAGAACCTGCGCATGAAGCTGCCCAAGAGTGCGTGCCCCCCTTTTACCCTCCCCCAACTCCACTGTCACTTATCCCAGAGACCCCATTCCTGCACTACTGCCTTCTCCCTGGGTGCCCTCCTCCAGGGGGCTGGGACCACACTCATGCTGTGCTTCCTGCCCACAGCTCCCAAGCCAGTGAGCCAGATGCGGATGGCCACCCCCATGCTGATGCAGGCGCTCTCCATGAATGGCCTGCTCCAGGGGGTAAGGACAGGCCCAGCACTAGGGAGGGGGGACGTGTTCAGCCTGCATGGGGGACAGCTGACCCAGGAAGGGCCGGCTGGCGAGGGGATCCTAACTGCTGGGAGGAGCAGCGCCCACCTCCAGAAGAGGTGCCCCAGGGTGGTGGGGCAAGAGGAGGACCCAGCCTGCCAGTTTAGTGCCTTTCATTGTTCCTACCATCTTACAGTCCCCTCCTTGATAATCGTATCTTGATTGTTTCTACTCACAAAACTGCTGTTGGTGAAGCCCTGGGCAGGAAAGCTGATGCTGGGGTGACCAGTGAGGGCTCTGGGTCCAGAGGGTGCAGGGACACATTCAAGGTGGAGAGGTGGCCCTGCTGAGAGGTGGGACTTGGCTCTTACCCAGGGCCCAACTGCTGGTTCCCACTGCGGGCCACTCCTCTGAGGCCACCGTGGGTATCCCTCTGTTCCCTCCTTCCACAGCCCATGCAGAATGTCACCAAGTACGGCAACACGACCCAGGACCACGTGATGCACACGCTCCTGGTGAGTGCAAGGAGCCGGAGGTGGACCCGGCCCACGTGTGCCCAGCTCACTGTGATCCATGGCATGCTTCCCAGAGGAACACGAGAGTGGCCTTCAGTGTTACATGGAGTCCAGCCTCCCTGACTCCGTTGTTTTTGAGATGGAGAAACTGAGGGTGAAACCTTGGAAATGACTTAAGATACTTTTTTCTTCCTAAATCTGTACTGCAAGTCTGTTCTGTGCCAGGCACTGTGCAAGGCTGCTGGCCCACAATGGGCAGTAACTGAGCTCATGGGAACCCCAGGCTGATGTGGGAGATCAGGGCACAAGGGAAGTGCAGGTGGCTTCATGAGGGAAGAGGCAAAAGACTCAAGCCACCTGGGGTGGGTAAAGAGGTCTTCCTGGAGGAGGGACCTGCACATGAGCGTCTGTAGGAAGACTGGGGTGTAGGGAGAGCTGCTCTGCAACACGAACCTCGCCCTGGCCCAGGGGCCTGTGGCTACAGCTGGACAGCCAAGGTCCCACGTCCAGGCTTGGTGCAGCTCAGGTCCACTTCTCAGAATGGGAGACCGGGGGCCACGGGCTGCACATTTCACCTTGCCTGCCTGGAAGCTCTTTTTAAACCCTTCCTTCTTGCCCTGCTGCTCTGCAGAAGTCTGACCCTCTGAAGGTGTACCCGCAGCTGAAGGGGAGCTTCCTCGAGAACCTGAAACACCTCAAGAACACCATGGAGAGCCTGGACTGGAAGGTCAGGTTTCCTTGCACCAGAACTTTCTCTTCTGCGATGTCTATCTTGGGCAAGGCTGGAAAGAGGGGGTGGGAGGGAAGAGCTGGGGGCACCACTCTCAGGAAGCTGCAGGGGGCTTGCAGGCAGAACACTGAAGAATGCTTGGCATTGGGAGCCACCCCTGGGCTTTTAAGGGGGACCAGGCTGCAGCAGGACTTCAGGTGCCCAGCCGTGTGCCTGGCTGTCTGGCACCCCATGTTTCTGTCCCCAGGTGCCAAGCCAGGTGGGGCAGGGGCTTGGTGATGCCTACTGAGCCTGAGCCCCGCCTCTGTCCCCATTAGGTCTTTGAGAGCTGGATGCACCACTGGCTCCTGTTTGAAATGAGCAGGAATTCCCCAGAGGAGAAGCCCACCGAGGAGCCGCCCAAAGGTACAGGGAGTGCGTACTCAGCCGCCAGGGCTGTCGTGGAGCTGCTGAGGCCAGGGCCTCCAGTGTTCCCTGTTCCGCTCAACCCTGCCACTCCTGCCTGCTCCTTTGGGGTCCCACTGTCCCCATTCCATCTTGGCTGCAGGTCTGTTCTTCTCACTGTGAATGTCCAGGGGGTACAGAGGCTCTACCACAAGGCCGGCTTTTGTTGGAGGACGCTGTGCCAAAGGGCCTGGGACAGCCCAGAACAAACTAGGCAGGGGGCCCTGTCATGTCCTTCCTGGCTTTGCCCTTGGCAGTGCCAGGCCAGAGGGCCTTGGGCATTTCCTACCTCATGACAGCTGAAGCTTGAGGGCTGTGTTCTCATCCTGGTGCTGCCTCTAATTTGCAACGCTGGGCAACTCTCTTCCCTCTGGCCTCAGTGTCCTGAAGTGAAAGGTCAATGGCCCATCCTGCCCTGGGCTTGTTTCTCCATCTGAACCATCCAAAGGACCTAGGATGCTACCTTCACCAACTCCTAGCTGGTGTCTAAATCCACCCCACAGCATCTCCAACAAATGGTAACCCCGTTTCTACTCGGGTACTTCCGGTCCCAGCAGCAGGAAGCTCAGACTCCAGGGGTCCACTGCTTTCCTCTGGAAATCAGAACCGTAGGTGCAATTCCAAACTTTAACAGGCTCTGAGTGTCAGAAGAATCCTGTCCTGGCATGAATCAGTCAGCCACGCACTTCTCTGTTGGTCTAGGCCGCAGGCCTGTTTTCCTCTCTGCAGTAGGTAAAGACACGAGGCATTAGGCCCACTCACTCACTGTCTCCACCATGCCTGTCGCTTCAGTACTGTCCAGGTGCCAGGAAGAGGTCAGCCACATCCCTGCTGTCCATCCGGGCACGTTCCGTCCCCAGTGTGATGAGAATGGCAACTATATGCCACTCCAGTGCCACGGGAGCACCGGCTACTGCTGGTGCGTCTTCCCCAACGGCACCGAGGTCCCTCACACCAGGAGCCGCGGGCACCATAACTGCAGTGGTAAGCAGGGGCCACCATGCCCCCAGATGGAAGGACCAGGCAGGACTAGGAAGGCTGAGGGGCAACAGGTCCCTCTTGGCCATTTGGGGCCAGGACACTGGGTTTGGCAGCTCCCGTCAGCCAGGCACCTGCCCTTTATCCACCCACCTGCCTGGGCATTTGTCTCCTCACCTCCACACATCCACCTGCATGCTGTCCTCCTGCACCTGGAGTCCTGTGGATTCCAGCTCTCGGCTCACTCAGACCCACTGCACCTCTGTTCAAGGCGCCGGCCTTGCCCGCCCTGGGGAGAATGCCCTCAGGCACTTTGCCAGTGGGTGGGGTGTGTGGTAAGAGAGATCTGCGGCTCCTTTGCAGAGCTTCTGGAGGCCGAAGACCTGTCTTCTGGGCTGGGGGTGACTAAGCAGGAGCTGGGCCCAGGTAAGGAATCCATGAGGGGCATCTGGTCGCCCGCAGCTCATCTTGTGTGTCATTCTCCAACGTCCCTGGGATGACCTTTCACAGATGAGGAACAGTGCTGGGGCAGGGGAAGAGGTGGACATGAGCCCCTGACGGGCATACTTGTAGCTGTGGATGGGGCAGTGGAGGGTGGAGAGTCCTTGACTGCTCTATGGCCCCAGGATGCTGGGAGGGGGCAGGGACAACAAACGTGTGCCTCCAACCTCAACCTGCTGCCTCTCTTTCCATAGTCGCCATGTAAGAACAGCAGGAGCCGTCTCCAGCATCCAGCCAGATCTGCACAGCCGTGGCTTTCTTATTCCCCTGTGCTACTAGCCCTTCCCCTTTCCCCAGACGCCCCCCAAACCCACCTCTCTAATGTCTCTCATCCCACAAGATTCTGTTACCTGGCTTCCCATCAGTCATCCTAGGATGAGGTCAAATCAAAACAGCACAGATGACGATGCAGGAGGGCCCTGCTGCCCACCCCATTGCCAACAGGGATGCAAAGCCCGAGGAGGTGGACCAAAACCAGGCAGACCCCCATTTCTGACATCATAGCAGTCTCCAATATAGGGCTCTGAGATCTAGACTCATGGACAGGGAAAAGGGATACCCCATTCCTAAACCCTAGGCTGGACACATTTGCTGCCCTCCCCTACATCACTCCACAAGGAAAAACCCAGCCTTCCCCTCACCCCACAACCCCTCCTCACTTCCCACCAACCCCCAGCTCCCTGCTTAGCCACGCTTGTCGTCAGCTCTTAGGGTCATGGCTTTTGTAAAAATAAAAGGAGTTAAGTAGAACATCCTGGCTCCTGGCTCTTCTGTCGGGCTACACTTCATTTATCCTAAGGAGGTCAATGAAAACCCTAAATCTAGTTGGGGCACAGGAACACAGCCCGAGGGGCCCAGACACAGAGGCCTGTGGGGCCGGAGGCTGCAGTCTTTGGACAGACACATTTAGCTGCATGGTTCACACACTCAAACACTCTTTTACTTCCAAGAAGAAACACTCTTGTCTGTAATTTTTTAAGCACAATCTCATCTTGGTCCAGGTTCCATTTTCCCATGTCCCCAATTCCATTTTTATACTAAGAACAGCACAAGTGTGACGACAGATGGCAATAGACACAGGGCCTTGGTGTCAATGGACAGGAAGTGGGGGCTGCGGAGGACTGGGCGCCATGCTGGACCTCCAACTCACTCCTTGGCTGCAGCCAGCTGTTGTCAGGAGAGGTCACCCCCCCCACCAGGTTTGTTAACTTCTTAAGCTTAAGAGGACCCAGAAATCAAGAATGTGGGTAAAACTGCTCCACTTTTGAAGTTTAAGAACTTTTGTGGGTCAACACAGCCAATGAGGTCACTTCTCTGCCATCTCTCTCTAGACCAGCACACTTGTAGGAGGGGAGGGGAGTGGCCCAAGGCCCTGAGGGCCAACTGGGGCTCCAAGACCTTCAGCCCCACTTTCTTCTGCTGGGCCTCTGCTTTCTCCAGCACCGGAGGAAGCTGCCACCACCACTAGCGCTCCACTCTGCTCGGGGCCCAGAAACGAGCCTTCTGCTAGTCCTGCCTTCACTATCGCCCCCGATTATTTTTCCTGCTCCCTGCGTTCTCCGCAGCAGTTCTCCAGCACCACCCTCAAGAGCTTGCACTTGCCCAGGCTCTGACTCTTGAAGATGGTTCCTAAGGCCCCCACCATTTCTCACCTCTGAGATTTGTGAGCCACTCCAGCTTCCAGAAACCACCGGAAGCATCCCTTGGCTCCCCTGGGCTTAGCTACCATGTGCTCCAAGAAGCCTGTCCCACCCAGTCAGCCCCCCGCAACTCCACCGCTGCCCTCCCTCACTCGGCACCCAAGCTTGTAACACAGGGGAGGAAGCCTGGGCACTGCCTGCCCACTGCCAGCTGCTGGCCAACTGTTCTTTCCAAGTAGCCCACTGCACAGCGCTTGGCCCAGATGCACTGGAACTTGCACCTTTCCTTTAACTCTTTTATTTTTGAGTTCTCAGGAGAGGACAAAGCCTCAGGATCAGCCGGAGACCATGTGGCACATGACAGCTGCGTCTGCAGAGTACAGCAGTGTCTGAGGCCCTGGGGCATGTTGGATGTGAAGGAGGGAAGCAGGTCACTTAAAAAAATATATATACTGTACACATCTCTACGAAGCACCCCGTGTCGGGGGAAGGTGGGGGCGCGGTCCAGGGCAGGGCCCACTTTCCCCGGACTGGCCTCCCGCAGGCCCACTGGTCTGGCCAGCACCAGGATCCCGAGGCAGGCTGTTGTCTTCTGTGGAGGGAGGGGAAGTTCATAATTCAGTCCCGACCCATGGCAGGCAGAGGGCAGAGGCCTGGGATGGTCACCACTCCACTAAGAAGTTCCTGGAGGAAGGAAACACAGCCAGAAGTCAGAGTTTGAACCTTTTTCTTCACCAAGGAGAATAAAGCCTGGCCCCCCGGAGGCAGAGGAGAGGAGGCACTGACTAATCATCCTCAGCACTGGTGGCCGCTGCTGTTCTGGATCTTCTGATGCTGCAGCTCCAGCTCCCGACACTGCCCCGCTGACCCCACCAACCCTGAGGAACGAACTTCTCTCCCCACCCTCCTTCCTTCCAGCCCACCTGGCCGCTGCAGGGGACAGCAGGGTCAGGAAGCGTACCTGCACCTGGTGCCCGGCCCCTCACACCGTCGGCTCTGCCGTCGTCTTCTGTGAGGACAGAAGTGTGACAAGCTCTGGTCCCTGCCGTTTCTCTCCACAACTGCTGCCTAACTGCTGAGGACCGGCAGCTCCCTCAGAACACGTGGGGGATCTACAGGGGTCTCAGGGGATGGGGCAGGGCCTGTGCTCCCTCCTGGAAGGAGCCCAAGGGTCCTGCTCAGCTTTCTTGATGCTGAGTGAGACCCTGGCTGTATTCAGGGGATCGGAAGGAGATGGGTGTCGGAGTTTTTTTCCGTGGGGACACCCTGCTGGCCAGGGTGCACAGTCCTGGTAATGCGTCCTCTCACCTGGAGCCTGCAACAGCCTACACCATCTCCCCACTCCTCAGAGTCTTTCCTGCACTTACCTCTGCCCAACTGCCCAACAACCTTCTACCTCAGACAAGGCAGGGCCACAACTATGGCTTCCGGAGGCTGGGGGAGGGGCACACCCTCCTAGGCTCTTCCTCACAAGGTCCCCTTTCACGGCTCAAGATGGGAAAGCACGGGCCAGTGAGATGGCTCAGCGGCTTAAGCGCCGCCCGGCAAGCGCGAGGGCCCGAGTTCGACTCCCGGAACCCACATACGAAAAAGGGGCCAGTGATATCGCTCAGCGGCACGGGCGCCTGCTGGCGCGCGAGGTCCTGAGGTCGACCCCCGGTACCCACACACAAAAAAAAAAGATGGGAAAGCAGGTAGAGACAAAATCTAGGTGTGGGAAGGGCTAACATTCACCCCCAGCCTTGTGTTGTGTTCCTTTTCTGGCCTGAGGCCCCTCAGGAACTCACTCTACCTTTTTCTTCTTTTTCTTCTGGAATGGTGAGTCACAGTCTTTGGCTGAGGCCTTTTTTGCTTTCTTCTTCTTTTCCTTTTTTTCCTTGTCTTTTTTTTCTGAGGGAAGAAAGTATGACACTGGGGTCAGTGTCCAGAGGCCTGCCGGGCAGGGCCCCTCAGCTCCTGGCGCCAGTCCTCAGCTCTGTTCACACCTGGGGAGTCATCAAAACAGGCCTTTGGGGGCCTGCCTCATGATTTCTTCCCATCCACAGACCACATAGACTATTTTTCTCTTTTTTTAATGGTACTACATATCAAACCCAGGGCCTCAGCATGCTAGATAAATGCTCTACTACTCAACTGTATATCCCTGACCCTAAATTAACTCACTTTAAAAACTCCACACTTGGGCCGGTGAGATAGCTCAGCGGCATAAGCACCTGCCTGGCAAGCACGGGGTCCTGAGGTCGACTTCCAATACCCACATAAAACAAAAAACAAAAAAAATCCCCCCAAAACCCTCCACACTTATTTAAAAAGCAAAGCGGGAACTCAGGAAAGGTCTGGGCATGAAGGGACGGCACAGATCCTGCCGGCACAGATCCTGTCCTGAGGGCGTCTCTTCCCTGGCTCTGGGGCAGTCAGGTCATTAGGCATTCATGGCCTTATTCACCTAGGCCACAAGTGGGCAGTGCTTCAGAGGACTGGCTCCACCCAGTAAAACCCTGTCACCCTGAGCAGCCTCTCTTTCTTTAAGCCTGTTTTCCACCTGGAAAATGGGGATAAAATCCCCCTAGAGCATGGGGCTGGCCTGTGGACAGAATGACTGCACTGACTCTAGCACAGAGCTCATGAAGTGCTGCTGAGGGGAAACTAAGGGAAATGGAGGGCAGGCGAGGATGAGGCCTGGGATGAGGACTCCAGTGTTCTGTTTTCTGGTCCATTCTGCAGACCAGGACTCGGCAGAACAGGGTTCCTCAAAGATCTGCTGCCTTGGGCCAAAGGGGGAGAGGATACCATTTCCTGTCCTTGTCAGGCTGGAACCTGAGCTGAGCTTCCAGAAGCCTGAAGTGGAAGACTATGTGGCTGCTGGACGTGGTGAGACAGTACTCTGGCTTCTGGGAGAGGCCACCATGTTGGCTCCCCACGCTCCCTCCATAAGGAGGAATAAGACTAGGAGGTGGCTGAGGATCCCTGCCACTCATGACACCCTCAGCGTGGGCCTGGGGAAGTGAGGACACTTACTCTTACTGGATTTCTTCTTCTCTTTCTTGCTCTTTGGGTCATTCTGATCTCCACCCTCTACCTTCAGAAGCTCCCCTTTGGGCTTGGCCTTGGCCCCTCCGGAGCCAGGAGATCCTTTCTCCTTCTCCTTGATGTCACCACTTGCTTTGTCTCTCTTTGATTTCCCCTTGGAAGTCCTTGAGGCCTTTTCTGAGGAAGCAGCACCCTCCCTGCCTTCCCCGGCTGCCAGCTGCTTCTTCTTCTTGCCCTTGGGAGCCCTGGAGGCCACTTGGTCTCCTGACAGCTTCCGCTTCCGGCCCTTCTTGCTGCTGTCCCTGGCGGTGTCTGCGGTTTTCTGCCTCTCCTGCTCCAGCAGCTCAGTCAGGACCTTCGCCACCGAGGCCTGTACTTGCGCCTCGTTCAGGGGCCAGGGCTGGCCCAGGAGACGCTGGGTGATGCTGCTCTGCAGCGCCTGCAGGGAGGCTTCGGTGCTCACAGCCCTTTTCTTGGGCTTCCGGGGCTTCTGAGGTGTGGGGCCTGAGGCAGCCTCTTTCCTACCTGTGGAGAGAGAGGCCACCTCCTCTGACAACAGTGCAGATGGGAAGGGTCAGGCCCAGTGGTTACCATTCCATTCGGTCTCCAGAGGTCCCGCCTTCCTCACACCAGGATCTCACTTCTACCCTAGAGCTCTGCGTCTCCCCACATCAAAATCTCTGCTCAGGTTAGGGCTAAGGATGGACAATGACTCCACAGAATGTTAAGGAGAGGACCGGAAACCCAGCAACAAGATGAAGGTGAGACAACAGGGAGATGTTATGGCCTGCTCAGGAGTCTGGAGCTTCTGAGTCTGACTTGACCACCAATCAGCTGTCACTATGGTGGACCCCGCTCCTCTAAGGGCCCCACTTTCCCTGTCTGTAAAGTGAGTTGGATGGGGGAACAGTGAGGTCCCCATTATCAACTGCGGTTTATGATACAAGCAAAGCTGCTGCAGACCCTCGGCTCAGGTGCCATGAACTCAGGGCGCCCTTGCCCTCCCGGCCAGGCTCCAGGCAGCGTGGCAGCTGACTAAGCAGGTTTACTGCCTGCCAGAGTGACTTCTGGTGCAGCCTTTGTTTAGAATTTTCCACGCCTCTGCTTGCCTTTGATAATTGTGTGCTGACTACATGTGTAAAAAAAACCTCCTGCAGCCCCCTCTAAAATGTCTCCTGGTTGCACCCGCCTCTCACAAAGAGAAGAACACTGGGGAAGAAAGTGAGCAATGACTGCTTTTAACCCAGCACAGGGAAGCTGCAGCTAAAAGCCCAGAGGCTGGGCCCCATCACATCTCTACCTTCCTAGTGACTGGGACAGATCTCTGCCCTGTTCTGGGTAGCATGGGCGCAAAGCTCTGACACTGGCTTTCAAGGGGTCTTAGTGGTTTGTTCCTGAAACTGTCTACCTTGAGGAGCAGCCCAGGAGAGCACTTCATGCCACACACTGAATCTTGACAGTGCCCCCCAGGCCCTCCTGTCTAGTGCCATGTGACTATATTCTGTGTGTGACACCCTGGGGTGGTGTGGAGGCATCACTGCTGCCTCACTTGGTTAGGATGCAGCGGTCCAGGGTAGCCAGACACTTGTCCAGGTTTAGAGTGAGGCAGAGCAGCCCTGGGGCGACATGCTGACTCCCCGAAACAGAGCTCCTATCCAGAGTCAGTCCGAGTCATGCTCTGAGCCCTACACCCCACACCATGAGTCCATTTGCAGGGAAAAAGTCAATAGAGACAAAAGACATTGCTTCTTTCAGGGTAGATGTCACGCTACAGCTGCAGCAGCTCTCACTGTACTTGAAGGAGCACCTCCAGGTCCCGTGCAGGAGCACAGCCCTCACTCGGAGAGGCGCTGGTGCCAGAGAGGACCATGCTGGTGGGAACGTAAGCAGGGGCACACGACTCACCTAGTCTAGGGGACACGCTGCCCGCTGTGTGTTGGGACTCTGTTGCTTGCTTGCTGGCTGGGTCATCTTTGGTGGGTGGAGCAGAGCAAACTGCGGGGTTCGATTCCCGCCTGGCAGTGGCTTTTGAAGCCTGGTTATTGGCCATGGTCAGCCCAGGTGTCACATAACCTGAGAGGAGAGACTGAAGAAGCCCAGTGTGAAAGAGGCTGCGAGCCCACCCCCAGTCCCTGAAGCATGCTGGGAGGAAGCTGCGTAGAGACCTCCGGCCAGTCTGGTCCTGGGCACAGGGGGTGGGCACTGAGGACAAGAGTGTCCTTCAGCTCTGGTACATGCTGCCTGAACTATTTTAATTAATGTAAATTTTAGATAGGCACATATAAAAAGGAAATTTCTTATTATAATGCAAAGAAAATCACTAGCTGTTGCCCTGTACAGATTAACTCTGTAGTACTGCAGGCTTGAACCCAGGGGGGCTCTACCACTGAGCTACATCCCAGCCACTATTTTTTTTTTTTTTTTTTATAAAGTTTTTTTTAATATAATAGATAACACACCAATATAATATACAGGTTTTGACCAGTACTCAACAGACTTCCCTAGCATTTTCCATTGATGTAATGAGAGAGTAAGAAATATCAATGTTACAGGTTAAACATAGGACTGAAAGTAATTTTGACAGTGCTAATCATGAACAATTTTCACTAATTTCATATCAAATTTTACAGTAAAGACATTCATTGATTCACCGTGATCCACACAGGCATTTATTGACAAATAATCAGAAGATACACAAACCCAAAGAACCTCAGTTCTCACAGGCTATCAAAAACACCGCTTTCTTTGCCAGCTTACAATTTGTGAATCATTTGAATGCTAATAAATCTTAATCATATCAGATACTTGTAAGAACTAATATAACTTGACGCTTACTAACTGGTCTCATTATAGGCACTTCTTTATGGTGACACTACAACTGACATTTACTAGAAATGGCTATTTCCCTGCATTACCTAAAATTGGCTGTTTCCCTGAAAGTTATCCTGTCAATCATTCAGACCTAATCATTCGTTTGCACGTTACCACCGTCTATGCTAGAACATTCAGAAAGGAGTTCTTCCCTGCGTGCTGGAAGTGTAACCACGAGGTCTATATTCCACTGTCGTCGTAGTGAAATTATAAATAGCACCTTCTTTCATATTCAGTGTTTGATAAATTTTAGGATCACCCTCACTACTGACCAGTAAAATTAGAAAAAAAAGTAAGGATCCTAAAAGAAACAATGCACTGTTGCCCTAGCACCACTTAAGGGACACAAGAATGCCGAAACACGGGTTCCATAAACTTTGAGTAAGATTATGGAACGCATAATATAACTGACAAGAGTGAAATATTAAAAAGAAAGAAAAAGAAACTATAGACATGTGACAGCCTCACTTTCTAAGAAGCATGTAACTAGCAGGTTAGAGCTGTTCAAGGCGGGTAGGGTCCCAGCCACTATTTTTTATTTTTATTCTGATACAAGGTCTTGCTAAGTTGCCCAGGTAAGATCTGAACTTGTGATACTCCTGCCTCAGATTCCCTAAGTGCTGGGATTGCAGGCTTGTGGCATCATGCCTGGCTTAAGGATGTTTTTGTCTGGGTGCCACCTAGAATTCAGGTAAATCCTCTCCACAGACCCCAAGGGCTAACTATCTGTGGCTCCAATGTGATGGGGGACTTGGGGTAGGAGACAGTGGGCTCCACTCTTTATTTTTTGGTTTTTTGAGACAGGGTCTTGCTAGGCAGTTCAGGCCATCCTTGAACTTGATATGTAGCCCAGGCTGGCCTCGAATTGCTGCGATCCTAGCACCACCGCGCCTGGCCAGGGAGCTCTATTCTGCTGGCTAGGCCACACCTGCTGCCTTGTAGGCAAGACCTTGCCCAGGGCTCCAGGAAGAGGAGGGGCTCAGTCCCTTGACCTCAGGGAAGGCCTGGGCCTAAGACTGCACCCCAAACCCTACTCTGGCAGTTACCTGGGAAGGTGCTACCACCTCATCCTCGCTGGACTCTGCTGTGGTCTCCTCGACCAAGGTCTCCCTCTTGGACAGGGGTGGACCTGCTGGAGAAGCAAAGGTATCCTGTTGGGTGTCCCCAGTGGACCCTGTCAACCAGGCAGGGCAGAACGCCCAGGAGGGGCTGAGATGCCTCGGTCTCTCTATACGTGCCCCACCTCCCACCCAAGGCTATTTATCGCTCCTTGCCACATCAGCACTGTCCACAGCATTCTAGGTGGGACACACAATCGCCAGTTTTCACTTCTAATTCCTGAAGGCCCTACCTTCACCTACTTGCTTTCCTTATGGGGGAAGCACACAGTCCTGGGATTTGGGGTCAGTAAAGGGATTCTGACACCAGAGAGCTGCCCGTGGCTCAGCAGCTGAGTTAGGCCTTTGAAATCATCTGGACGGACTTCCTCATAGAACTGTACAGGCAGGTAAACTGAGGGCCAGTGAGGGATGGTGTGGTCAAGGTCTCAGATCAAGCTGGACCCTGAGGCCAGGGTCTAGGCCTCTGCAGGCCACCCCCCACCAGCCACCACCCCCAGGCCTGGCCCTCCTGGCACCCTCACCCAGCCTGGGGGCTGACTTGGCCATCTGAGGTCCCTCAGCATCCTCCTCACTCCCTGAAGAGTTGTCACTGCTGTCCCCGCTGTCATCTGAGCTTCCAGGGGCTTTGGCTTTGGGGCGGCCTGAGGGAGTGGCTGTGTTCTGCTGGCCTGTAGACAGCTTGGGTTGTCTGAACTTGTTGGCCACTTTGGCCTGGACAGGGGTGCTCTGGGGACGTGTCACCAGCAGTGTTCCTGCAGCACTGCCAGCCTGATTTGGTGAAAGGAGAGAGGGGAAGGTCAGGTGGAGAGGGCTGGTGCTTGCTGAGCATAGCTGCAGGGCCGGGCACTTCATGCACACTACACACCAGGCCACATCTGATCCTTCCCACAGCTCTCAGGTACTGTCATTCCTTCTCACATGCCAGGCCACTGCGGCCAAGGGAGGCAAAGACGAGGGCTGATGCAGGACTCAGGGCCAGGTGGGTCTGGTCCCCCGGTTCCCCATGCTCACCTCACTTGAAAGCTGGGCCTCACCAGCTTTCTGGGCCAGGACCTTGAGGGCAGCCTGAGTCAGTGGGAGGGAAGCTGGGTTCTTCCTTGTCACCTGTGGACAGTGAGAGACAGCCCTGGGACCCTTGAATTCTCAGATGCCATCTCTGCCATGCCTGGTTAGATCCCATCTGGCTCGGGTAAGAAAAAACCCAGCAAGACAAGTCATGGGCTGGAGCTGGGGACTGAGGGGCAAAGGGGCGATGTCACCATGTGGGCAGAGATGGGTACCAGGCTTCAGGTTATGAACAAATCACCTTGTTCTCAAAGAACCAGCTCCGGCCAAAGGCAGAGAAGCAGCTCAAGAACCTTAGGAGGCTCACCACTCAATCCACATCGTTTTGGGGTTCCCTGAGTACACTCCTACTTCCTGTACCCACCAGCAATTAGGGAGAGAGAACTTATGAAGGAACTGGTCATGAGCCTCGCTGAGAGCGTCTCATCTCCTGTGGTCCTGCCAAGGCCCGGCCACCTGCCTGCTGACCCAGCACCTCCGGTTTTTCTTGGTACTCCTAACCCCACATGCTTCTTCACAGGGTCCTGGAAGCTGGGGCTCCCCTGCCCTCCTTGGGGAGGTCTTCCCTGACTATCCTTCCTAAAGCAGGTCACTCCATTATTCTCTAGTTTATATTCTGTTTTCTTCAGAGATCCTGGCAGTTGCAAGTACTTCATTTCCATTTGGCTTGTGTGTGTGTGTGACGGCTGCCTCCCTGCCACGACCTCCACGAGCTCATTACTGCTACAGCCCCAGGGCCTGGGTGGGACAATGCTCAGCATGATCTGCTGGCTGAGCGGCCGATGGATGCAGGACTTTGGGTATAGTGACCACAGCCTGGGCCCCCATACAGCACCCACGCTCCCAGAAGCTCTTTTGGCTGTAGCTGATGATGCCCAACTCCCTAGTGCACTGCAGCTCTCTCCTGCCCCCTCAGAGGGAGGGGGTGCTATGCAGTGGATTCTTTCTTAATGGGATGGGAGCCAGGGAACCTGGGTTCTGGTCTTGTCCAATCCTGGTCAAGCCACGGTGCTCGGCTGGGGCTATGTGCTGTTTTATCATCTGAACTACGACCATGAACCTCACCCATTGAGTTTTTAGATTCAGGCAATGAAAATGATGAAGGCTGGGAAGAATGTTAAAGTCACTCTAAAACATTAGAAAAGGCCAACTTAGTGGCACAAGTGCCTGCCTGGCAAGCGCAAGGTCCTGAGTTTGATTCCCAGTACAAAAAAAAAAAAGGATAACTTTTGTTCATGGCATTCAAAACTAGAAGAAAATGACAAAAGCCCCACCATGCTGGAAAAGCTTGACAAGGGACTCCAGAAGCACCGCTGGCTCTGCTTGGACATTTCCTGACAATGCTGAGATCTGGGCGCTGGGAAGGCACTGCGGTCCACCACACAGCACACGACTGGCCGCACAGCCCTGCCCTGTCCCAGGTACCTGAGAGGCTGCCGCCTCCTGTTTCTTGCCTTCTGATACCCGACTGGACTCCTCGCTGGTGCTGGCTCTGGGGGCTGTCCTTTTGGAGGCAGTGGGCACAGCCACATCTGTTTTAATGGCTGAAATGGAGGATGCGGACACATCAGGGCATAGAAGCCCCTCCAGCAGTCACTAGCCTTTCCTGGGGACCTACCACTGAGCCCATGGCTTGTTCACTTTCCTCCCCAAGCCTGCCAGTCGGGGCTTGTCACTGTCATTTGACAAGGCTCAGGGCCCCCAAATGGCTGCTGTGGCAGTGGCCCCAGGCTCTCTCCCCATTCCCTCTCCTCTCAGCTGGTCAGGACAATACTCCTGAGAAATGTGCCAGAACATGTTGTCAGAGACCCTTTGCAGTTAAAATGGTCTCTCAGGAGAATCGGCTGGGCATCCGCACAGGCTCTTGCCTTCCGTGGGTGCTCACTGGAGAGCTGCTTCTCACAGCCCAAGACTCTTCCCTTTCTCCAGTACAGAACTGGCCAAATGAACAGCGTGCTACTTTGTAGACAGCAGGAATCACAGTGTAACTATGTGATGACAAAACCCCACCACAATGTCGCAGGACACCCCCTGAGGATGGCTGAGCCCATGTTCAACACGGTCTCGCTCTGGAAATGCACAGGTGCACCGTGGGCTTTGGTCAAGTTAGCAGGTGTGACTGTCAGCAGTAAAAACTTGGGCAGTGGGGTTACAGGTCATATTCTTCCTTTTGTGCTAACCTTTATTTCTTAATTATCAGCATCAGATGTTTCCTCATTGTAGGGTACAATGATAGTAATATTAGCCATTTTCTGGTGGTATTATTGTAGAATTAGACTCTTAGAAGGCAAGGGAACCCCAGATCTGGCTGGTCTGCTGACAGAAGTCCCTCACTGCAATGTCCCTGCTTGCCTGCCGCCAGGGAGGGGAAGCTCCCCACCACCCTGACCGCCCACTCCCGTCAGTCCCTTGTTACAGAGCTCACCCTGGTCTGCAGTTCCTAGCTACTGTCTGTTCTGGGCACCCCCTGCTCGGAGCCAGCAGAGAGAAGCCTTGGAAACAAATCCCTCAGAATCACAAGTCTGAGCCAGCCCCTCATCGGGTGACAGTGCAGGGCCCAGAGACCTGGCCCCAAGCCCTCCTGACCAGTGGTTTGCTAATGGGACCTGGCCAGAGTCCTGTCCTCAGTGGGCAGCGATGCTGGCTGCTCTTCTCAGCTGGGCCAGACAGGCACAGCAGGGCCATGCTCACCAGGAGTGGAGGACTGCGTGGCGGGGATCACATCCTCATCCTCGCTCTCGGAGGAGGAGCTCCCAGCAGTGCTGCTGGAGGCCCGGGCCTTCCTTGGGGCACTTGCAGCCTGGGCTTGTGCAGAGGTCACAGCCGGGCCAGCTGGACTATGATTAGGGTCGACAAAAATCAGAGGGGGTTTAATCACCTTGAAAAACAAAAACAAAACACATCCCTCAAGTGATTAAAGGTTTGGCCAGGGGAAGGGGAAGCTGGGGTGAGGGAGGGCTTTACAAAGCAAGGATCCAAGGAGTTCAGGGGCAGCCAGGGAGTTAGCGGCCTTTCTGGCTGCCAAGAGTTCTCTCAGCCTGCTGCCACCCCGTGCAGCTCCATGACCCAGCACAGCACCTCACAGTTCACGGGAGGCCACCTGACCCTCACAGTGAACCCGAGGGTAGCAGTGTCAGCTCCCTTGCATAGTGGTAAATACAAGTCCACAGAGGGACAGAGAAGAAGGCGCCCACACCACACAGACTATAGGAAGCCAAGCCAGAGCCAGAATGTCCAACTTAGCCTTTCCTCTGGCTGACTTCAGTTGCCCACCTGTGGAGGGGGGCGCTCTGAAAAGCATTCCCGCAGTGGCCTGGCCACCACACACGATTCCCCAAGAAGGGCGTGTGCAGTCTAGCTGGCCCCTGCAAAGCCTCTGATGCAGCCCCCATCTCCAATGACCTAATTTCTTCAACACATAAATTACACGAGGAGAAGGGGGAGAGGGAAGGAAGATGGAACAGATGTAAGAATTAAGGGATGAATAACCCAAGTAGTACATAGCCCTTATTTGGACTCTTATTTGAATGGATCAAATATAAAAAGTACCATTCATGAAAAACTGGGGAAATGGGGACACTGCTGGGCAGGTCAGTTCCTAAGAGGTGATATTGTATTGTGGTTATGCTTAAAAGAAAAAGGAAAAAGGAAGCGTCCTTATCATTTAAAGCTGCACACTGAAACGGGGCTGAGGAGACAACAGGTCTGACTGCAGCTTCAGACCAGGGGTGCTGGGAGAGAAGGGAGGGTGTGCACGCAGCGAGGCTGCTCAGGGTTGCCGAGGCGGGGAGGGGTGTGGGGCTCTTTACACTGCCTCCTCTGGGGCTGCTTTACACTTCCCAGTGAGACAGTCAGAGGAAATGCAAGGGAGCAGCAGCAGCCCCCGGAACTGGCCGTTCTGGCCTAGCACTGTGGCTCCCTGAAAGGGCTTCTGCACACCAGAGCACTCTGCTTCTGCTTCCTTCTGAAAGTCCTAGGACAGTGAGGGCATGAGCCATGAGCCAGGCAGCTGGTGACATCTGCTTTCCATTTCTCAAATGCCAGAGCCGGTTCAAGGTCTATTCCTGCTCTGGCCAGTAGGGAGATTTGGGGCAGAAGGAGCTGCTTGATGCTGTGGTAGGGGGAGGAAAGGGACAGTGGCAGGAAGGTCTCGGACAGGATCTCCACCTGCCACAACACGCTGCCATGGAGAGAGGTAAAGTCAAAGCGAAACAAAAAGGTGCCCGCCCAAGGCTGAAAGTCTGCTGGGCTTAGGCCCTTCCTACCCTGACAAATAGCCTCCCCCGCCACTGCTCTGATCTGCCACTTCCAGAGCCTCCCTTCCCACGTGATGAAAAAGAGAAGGATGGAAAGTGGGAGAAGGCTTGCGGCGGAGGGAGGAGATCTATATATATGTGAGAAGACAGAGGAACAGATTGTCAGGGACCAAGAGAGGCAACGAACCCACTGAGGCAAACAATAGCGTCTTAGGATGTTAAAAGCAGCTCAGCAGCAAAAGCCTCCTCTTAGCTCTGCCTGCCCACGCCACCCCACCCCAGCCTTGGGCCGTGGGAGGGTGGTGGTGCAGGGCCCGGATGCGGAGGGCGGGCTGGGGCCCAGGGGGCCTACAGCCCAGTGCTGCTGTACACGGCAAGAACACAACAATCAGGTCTGCAGAGTTCAAAAAAGGAGGCTGCACTGCCACAGAGCATGGGGAGACTCATTTGTTCCCAGTACTGCCCTATGTGACCAAGTTCCTGGGCTTCCTAGGCCTCAATTTCCCACCCGTGGAAAGGCTACCAATAATTCCCACTGGGCTCACTAAACGGGAAATGGCGAAGCGCAGCACATGCAGAGGTGCACTTGGGGGCTGGCTGGAGAAGCTGACTGGAAGCGAAGCAGTGGAACTGTCCCCACCTGAGCCTTTGGCCATACCTCCTGCAGGTCCAGGCATCTAGGACCCAGAGGGAGCCCCAGGGCTCTTTTTCTATTTGATGTCTGATTCCAGTGGAGCTGAGCACATCGCAGGGTGTGATGGTGCACACCTGTAGTCCCAGCTATGAGTTTGAGGCTATCTGGGCAATTTAGTGAGACCCTGTCTCTTAAATTTAAAACAAATCACAGGGCTGGGGATGCAGCTCAGTGGTAGATGCTTGCCTTGCATGTGTGAAGCCCCAGGTTCAATCCCCAGCACCACAATAAAACCCAAAAATACCTTGTGGGGATCGGTCTACAGATCCTGCGAGAGTCCACCCCAGGAAATGCAGAGATTCTATTCTTTGGGGATGTGGCAGCCGGCTTTACAGCTTATAAACTCCAGGGAGTCTCATCCCAGGGCATGAGAAAATTGAGATGCAGAAGGGGCAAGCAGCCTCACTCAGCATAACCAACAAACCAGTTCCAGGGATCAGGCAGGAGCTCCTTCTAGAACTAATCACACAAGCCCTAATCTAAGGTCCTAACTTAAGTTTCTTACAGGTTTCCCTTTTCTTTCTGACTCATCTGAAACTTTAAGGACAGGGCTATTTTATTTTATTTTATTATTACTTTTTACATGCGGGTACCAGGAGTCAAACTCAGGACCTCACACTTGCCAGGCAGGCGCTTATGCTGCTGAGCTGTATCACCAGCCCCAGGGCTATTTTAATTTTTAACTTAATTTTATTTTTTGTTCTGGCAGAGTGATAGAAGTGACGCTTAAAAAAATTAATGAATTTTCATTGGTAGGTAAAAACTATATACATTTACAGTTTATAACGTGATATATGTGTACATTATGAACAAACCAATGGAGCTATATGCACGTACTCATTTTCTGTCTAACTTGGTACCCACCCCAGGCCACAGTACAGACCCTGGCCCAAGGTTTATGCTCTGTACAACAGGGCTGACGTACAGCAAGGACCTGGGAATGGAGCTGGTCTCCTTCCCTGCCTCAAAGCCTGGGGCTTGGCCCCCCACCTTGCCATCTGGCCCCTACCCCCCACTGGTGGGCTACTAAGAAAAACAGAGCAACACCTGTCAATAGAGAAGTGCTTGATTAAGTACACAGCAATGGCAGCGACCCTAATTAGTGAGCAGGGGACTGAGGAGCTAAAGTCCCCCCAGGTGGTTGGAGGCCACAGCTTCCCAGGTTGCACCCATCTTCCCTGAATCCCCCGAGGGGAACGTACTAACCACCAGATTTTTCCTTTCTGCCTTTTTAATAGGAACACCAGAATCTTCAGGACTAATGTACCAATTTAATGGTTCAGTTTAAGCAAGATGTTCATTTTAATTATGTTAGCCCGCCTCTGTGGAGCAAGGTGAAGCAGCCCTTCCCTTCTAGAAACTTGGAGCCCTTGAGGAGAGGCCTCAGTCTCCACAGTGAGCGAGAGGGCAAAGGCCAGGCCTAGGAGAGGAGGTGCTGGGTAGCAGGCGAGGGTGGATGGCCTGCGTTTAGAGGCAGGGCAGGGCTTCCACTTCTCTAAGGCTCCTTCCTGTGTACTTGGGGCGACTGAATACAATAATGAAATACCAGGCTTAACAGTGCCTGGCACACAAGCAGGGATCAATAATGTTAGCTGTCGTTGTTCATCATTATTTTTGTAATCCCCGCTTTAAGAGAAAGGCACTAAGCCCCCCAACACTGGAGGTGTGTGAGGAGCCTCACCCCGATGCGATGGATGGACTGACAAGAATGTGGCACATGACACAGAAGGGAGATGGTGGTGATGCCACTGGTGTTGGGGCTGCAGGACTCCAGTATCGCTGGTGAGGCTGGCAGGAGCTTCCAGAGGTGTGGGGCTAGGGGAGGACAAAGGCCAGCGCCGCCTGCTCCTAAGAAGCACACCGGCTGGCTCCTCGGGCCTCTGACATCAGAGAGGTGGGCTCGGTTTGAGCTGGCGGGGCCTGGTCTGGGAAGGGGTGGGTGCAGCAGAGCAGGCAAAGCTGCCTGCTTGGGCAAGGCCCGTGGCACTCACAGTCTCACAGGGAGGGCTCCTGGTCCCAGATAGGAAATGGGAAGATGCAGGGAGCTGGGGAGTAGTGTTTGTGCCTTTCCCCAGCCTCTTCATGAGCACTAGAGGAAATCAATTCCTAGGGCCTCAATTCCGACCTGTCAAATGGGGCACAACTACTGCCCTCCTGCTCAGGCAGGCGACAGTGCCGAGGGCACCATCACTGCCTTGTCTCACATTTGTGACAGAGCCTCAGAAGGGTCAAAGGCTCTTTGCCCAGGGTCACGGAGCTGGTGGGTATGGAGCTGGCTGTGACTTCTCACCACCTGGCTCTGAAGCCTCCAGGTCTAACTATGCTCTGCAGCTGCCTCATGGGCTTCTTGTTCAGACAGATGTGTCCAGGGAAGGGAAGCTGTCAAGTGCTGTCTTAAGGTGGTGAGGTTTCCCCTGTGGGAAGATCTGCCCTCTTCCCCAGCCCAGCTCCCTGCCTGCTGTGCCTGCAGGGACAAGGTGCAGCCTACCTGGCTGGAGGGCAGCTCCTCGTCACTGCTCTCCGAGGACCCCTCGGGGTTCTTCTCTGGGGGAGCTGGGGTCAGGGCATTGCTTCTGGCAGTTTTTGAAGTAATATTCTTCTGCAGGGAAAGAACGTGAATGAGCACACATGGGTATTAGCTGAGTGGGGATGGCTGGCCTGGCACGTCCCACAGCCCCGGAAACACAAACCTCCACCCCGCTCATCTGCTTCCGGAGCTGACTCAACCTGAAGGGTATACGACTTAGACCCAGCAAGAGACTGGAGGCATGGTGCTGATGGCCCGGGGTCTGAAGAAGAGGTGACAGCAGCCTGGGACAAGGCTGCAGCCAGGGCTCAGAGGTCCCACCAGTTTGCATTAGTTGCTACCTCCCTGCTGTCTCTTCTGACACCAAGGCTCAACACTAGTTGCCATCTGCTGCCACTTCCCCACCAGCCCTGGGTCAATCATTTCCATCACTTGCCTGAGCCCTAACTCAAGTCTGTCACCCTGAAATTTCTTTGCAGGACATAGCCAGCCCTGGTCCCCTGTGCATTCTGAGAGAAGCAAACTGTCCTAGTCAGTTTCTCATGCCTTCTCTCCCACACCCCAGGGCTCAGGCTTCACAGTAAAGCTAGATAGGCCCTCCCTCGGGAGCTGCACTTGCCTATGTGAGGCCCCAGGCCTCATGGCTCCTGGGATTCAGACAGAAAAACTACACACCCCTCAACAAGCCTCTTTATAACTTTTTTTTTTTTTTGAAAGAGAAGAAAAAACAAATCAAAAAAGAACAAATTTTCAAAACAACATAATAGGAAGGTAACAATGGTTAATGCATTATATAACTCTTGTGTGAGGCTTGGCCTCATGAGCCTTGGTGGGACTGGCTGGCTTAGCCTTCCACAGGATTGGTGACTGCCCATGTCATCGAGGCCATGGCACCTACAGGAGCGCCTAGGGGCGGGGAGTTTATAGCAGGTTTCACCTAACAATCCTTGAGTCAGAGCCTAAATCTGTGCTTTCTTCCCCAATGCACTTCAACTTGTTTTTTTTTCTATTTTTTGGTACCGGGAATCGAACTCAGGACCTTGCGCTTGCCAGGCAGGTGCTGTGCTGCTGAGCCATATCCCCGGCCTTTTAACACAAGTTTTAACTAAATGTGTACCAATGGCTAGCAGGCTTGGCAGGTCTCACCTGGGCTGCGGTCCCCACTGCCAGTGTCTCCCCATCACTGTCCGACTCCTCGCTGCTGCTGCTGTCTGAGTCCTCCTCCTGCTTCCCCACCTGGGCCTGAGTGGCTATAGGCCCTGTCTTCCCACGGGGCGCTGGAGGGGCGCCCTTCCTGGGGGACTCCTGGGCAGGGGCTGAGGCAGCTCCCACCTGAGGGGTCTTCCCTGAGGGCTTCAGCTGGCAGTGAGAAAGGCAAGATCAGGGGGAGGCACCCAAAGGGGAAGGACAAGCCCACAGGAGACCTTTCTAGACAGGGCATGGTGGTCTCCAGCCTCACCTGGACGGGGTTTGTGGTTGGAGTCCCCACTGCCGGTGTCTCCCCATCACTGTCCGACTCCTCGCTGCTGCTGCTGTCCGAGTCCTCCTCCTGCTTCCCCACCTGGGCCTGGGTGGCTGCAGGCCCTGTCTTCCCAGGGGGCACTGGAGGGGTGCCCTTCCTGGGGGACTCCTTGGCAGGGGCTGAGGCAGCTCTGACCTGAAGGGTCTTCCCTGAGGGCTTCAGCTGGCAGTGACAAAGGCAAGATCAGGGGGAGGCACCCAAAGGGGAAGGACAAGCCCACAGGAGGCCTTTCTAGACAGGGCATGGTGGTTTCCAGCCTCACCTGGACGGGGTTCACGGTCGGGGTTCCCGCTGCTGGTGTCTCCCCGTCACTGTCCGACTCCTCGCTGCTGCTGCTGTCCGAGTCCTCCCGCTTCCCCACCTGGACCTGGGTGGCTGCAGGCCCTGTCTTCCCAGGAGGTGCTAGAGTGGCACCTTTCCTGGAGGACTCCTTGGCAGGGGCTGAGGCAGCTCTGACCTGAGGGCTCTTCCCTGTGGGTTTTGCCTTGAGAGAGGGTGAGAAGAAAGAGTCTGACGGAAGGCATGTAGGAGGAGGAGGGTGAATGGAGCTGTGCCTCTGTTAGGGCTGAGACCTCAGTACACCAGCAGACCCTGGCAGAGGGCACAGCACAGGTCTGCTCCTGGCCTCCTCTGGGCCTACCTGGGTTGGCACCTCCTCCTCGCTCTCTGAGGACTCATCACTGCTCTCTGAGTCCTTCTCGGCCTGGGCTGCTGCGGTCACTGCCTTCTCCATAGCTGGCACAGATGCCTGGCCCTTTGCTGAGATGGCACTGCTCTGGGGGGCTCTCACTGGTGACTTCCCCTGGATTGAGAGATAATGTTATTGGGGGAGGAAGTAGACAGCGCAGCTCCTTCTAGGCTAAGCTCCCACTGTGGCGTGACAGTGAGGAGGCTGTCCCAGCCAGGCGGGGCACTGGTCCAGGCTGAGGTCACTGCTGAGTCTTCCTTTCCACCCCAATCTCCAATACTTCTGTGGCTTCTGACCCCACTTGCCTTGGCTGTGGGCCCTGGTTTGCCTTGAGCAGCCGGAGTGACCAGTTTTCCAGGAGCTGATGCTGCCCCTTTGACAGTAGATGCCTTGGTGGGAGCTGGGTTGGCTTTGGCCTGAGGGGTTTTCCCTGAGGCTTTCACCTGGAAGGTGAAAAGGGAATTATGGGAAGGAGAAGGGGACATGCAGAAATGCAGTGAGCCAAGACTGCTGTTCTGGAACAAGATGCCTGGGCTTGGATTTGGCTCCTTCATGTAACAGCCACGTGACTGGAATAAATCACTGGACCTTACTGGGACTCAGTTTTCTCCTCTGTAAAATGGGGCTAATAACAAGGCCCATCTATAGGGCTATGGTGAGGATTATACAGGAGATTCAGTGCTTAACATAGTGCCTGGCACATATTAAATATTCAAACTCATCATAGTAAGTACTTTTCTTTGTGTTAGCTAAGCACAAGGACACCCAGAACAAAGTTGTTTTCTTTTTTTTTTTTGGTGGGTACCGGGGGTCGACCTCAGGACCTCGCGCGCCAGCAGGCGCCCGTGCCGCTGAGCGATATCACTGGCCCTTTTTTCGCATGTGGGTTCCGGGAGTCGAACTCGGGCCCTCGCGCTCGCCAGGCAGGCACTTTTGCCGCTGAGCCATCTTACCGGCCCCCACAAAGTTGTTTTCTAGATGCCCCCCTCCTTTTTTTTATGTGCGGGTACCAGGAGTCGAACTCAGGACCTCGCGCTTGCCAGGCAGGCACTTATGCCACTGAGCTATATCACTGGCCCTAGGGGCCCTTTTAGCTAGGTCGCCATGTTATTAATTTCTGGCTAATGAAATATAAGTTGAGTGCCATAGAAGGTAGGTAAGAAATATATTTCTTTTTTCCTCCCTGTTGGGTGGAATGCTGAGCTAGAGCTTCAGCTGCCACCTTAGTCCAAGAAGTGGGAGCCAGGTACCAAAGATAACAGACCCAAACAGAAAGCCATTGTTGTTACAAGTTTTCTTCAGCTTAACTGAATCTTAAACAATATCCCAGGTTTTCACAATGCCTGCCAGGGTCTCCAACAAATACAGATCTAGAGAGATGAGAGTGACAAAGAGGGACATTTCCAGAATGAGATCCTTGACAGGAGTGAGAACAAGCCCTGCTAATGTGAAACAGAATGAGGACTCCGGCAGCGTCTCAAGGCCTTGCCTCACTCAGAGACGTCATCTGCTCAGTGTCAGAAGACACCACCAGCCTCCAGCACTCCTCCTCGTACAAGACTAAGCGAAAGGCAGAGTTGGGGCTTCAGGAGGGAGAAGTCTCGGAAGTGCAGACCGTGATGGGGGAGCTCACGGCACAGCGCGGAGTCGGTCTCTTCCACAGACGCGAGAAAACAAAATGTAAGACATGAAGACCACCTTGTCCTAACAATGCTCAATACGGAAGAGGACTGAAGTCACACAAAAGCTGAGCTCCAACCACAGAAGATTAAATCAGCACTCCACAACAGAAAGAAACCTTGGTAATCCCAGATACCTGGAAATTAAACAACCCACTTCTAAATAACCTATGGTTCAAAGAACAGAAATAAAACGCCTACCTCATGGCACAAGTGGGAGGCTCAGGTGGGAAGACAGAGTTAAGTGATCTGCACAGTGAGAGCGGGGAGGCCCTGGGTCTGGATGTGTGGCTGCAGCCAGAGCAAAGGGAGGAGCCCGCTGGGCGGAGGCTCGGGGAGGGCCCCGCACAGTTTAGAACCTCACTACAGGAACCTGGGACCTTGGGAGCCACAAGTCAACAGCAACAGGGGGACAAAAAACCCTCCAGAAATGTGCGTTCTGGTACAGGAAAAAAAGAAATGACTAATTTCTGAGTGGTTATTGAAAAAAACAAGAGCAACAATTAAAAATAATCAACAGGGGGTGGGTGAGTGTAGGCAGCGCGCTATCTTCACTTCTCACTGCTCTTCTGGGCTGGGAGGCCTGACTCCTGCTTCTGCTGTATGTGTTTGGCCCACCCTCAGGTGACAGAAGAAAGCTCACCAGATGCAGGCCCTAGTGGAGGTCGCAGGTGAGATCCCAACCACACCCTCACCCATGAGGGAGGGCTGATTTCCAACATGCCAGAGTACCCAGATTGCATCACTTGCTAGGATGTGGAACTGGGACAGTATGGCTCCGAACTGCTGTCACTTGCCCCTACTCCAATAAGGCATGACCCCACCAGATGTGCTACTTGTGGTGTCACCCAAACCAGGTGTCCCCTCCTCCTAGCCTTTGCACCTGTTGTCTTCTCTGCCTGGAACACTTTACTTTCTACTTCACCACGTGGCTCTCAGTCCTCGACTCAGATGCCAAAATCGCCCTGCTGCAAAAATCGTGTACATGTCCACACCCATTCCAGGGGGACCAGAGTGAAGGTCAGGACCTGTGGCCCCAGCCCAGGGCAGCACCCAGTAGAGTGGCTACACAGTAGGGTCTGTGGAGAGCACCAGAATCTATGGGCATGCTCAGGGCCACGGAGGAGATGCCAGACCTCTGCTGGGCAGAGATGTGGAGGGAGACAGGGAAGCGAGGCTCAGAGGAGGCTGCCCAACAAGCCCGTCATCGGTCCTGACTGAGCCCAGGTGTGGGGGCCTGCGCTGGCGCCATCTAGGTCTCACCTGTGGGGGAGTCGTGACTGCTGCTGCCTCGCCATCGTCAAAGTCCTCACTGCTCTCGGAGCTTTCATGATCCTCAGCTCTGACACGGGCAATGGTGAGCCCTGTCTTCCCAGGGGGGACTGCGGTGGCCCCTTGCCCCGAGGGCCCCTTGGTGGGTGCCGAGGCAGCTTGCCCCTGGAGGCCTCTCCCCAGAGACTTCACCTGGAATGATCAGAGGGGGAGAGAGAAGGGTCTCACAGGAGCCCAGAGAGCCCGCGGGGCCAGCTGGGGGATGGGCGGGCGGACGCAGCCTCACCTGTGCCACTGCTGCTGCAGACGTGGCCTCCTCGCCCTCTGACTCCTCCTCGCTGCTCGAAGAATCATTCTCTGGCCTCTGGGTGCCCTGAGGCACGGCTGGAGCTACTGCAGAAGGCACTGTACCCGCTTTCCAGGGGGCTGGGGTGCCCACTCGCACTGGGGGGCCCTTGACAGATGTGGGGGTGAGAAGGGTGCTTTTTCTGGGGGAAGCCTTGGTCTGAGGTGTTTTCAGAGCTGGTTTTGCCTGTGGGGACAATGAAGACAGAGGCTGGAAAAGGCTCCTGGATCCAGAGCACTCATCTGTTCCAGGGAGGAGCCCCGGTGCTGTCCTTCCCACCGGCCAGAACCCACACCTGAGCGAGAAGCAGCCCAGCTCCACGTCGGGGTCCACAGGCCTCTTCTTCCAGGACTCACCTGAGCTGGAGCCACGGCTGCTGGTGTCTCCTCCCCACTGCCGGATGACTCGTCGCTGCTGTCCGAGTCTTCCTTTTCAGCCTTGATCTGAATGGCCACAGGCACTGACTTTGGAGGCGGTTTAGGGGCAGCCCCTTTCCCCAGTGGCCCCTTGGTGGGACCTGAGGCAGGTCTGACCTGGAGGTTCTTCCCTGAGGGCTTTGCCTGAAGTGAGACACACAGGATTAGGAAAGGGAGCCCCAGGGTGGGTGTGTACAGAGACAAAAACCAAGATGACAAATAGAGTGCAGTGGGGCAAGCAGGGCCCGGCAGGCCGTGTGAAGCTCCTGGTGCTGAGGGAAAGATCCTTACAGGGAGAGGTCTCACATGGGCCAGGGTCACTGCTGGGGATGCCTCCCCTTCACTATCCGACTTATCCTTCCTGCTGCTCTCTGAGTGCTCCTCCAACTTCCCCACCTGGGCCAAGGGGCCATCGTCCCTGCCTTCCTGAGGAACATGGGGCTGGTACCCTTCCCTGACAGCCCCACAGTGGAGGCAGGTCTGACCTGTGGGCTTTCCCTGGTAGTGACAAAGGGCAAGATCAGGGGTGAAGGACAAGCCCACAGGAGGCCTTTCTAGACAGGGCATGGAGGTCTCCAGCTTTACCTGGGCAGGGTTCGTGGTTGGGGTCCCCACTGCCAGTGTCTCCCCATCACTGTCCGACTCCTCGCTGCTGCTGCTGTCTGAGTCCTCCTCCTGCTTCCCCACCTGGGCCTGAGTGGCTACAGGCCCTGTCTTCCCAAGGGGCGCTGGAGGGGCGCCCTTCCTGGGGGACTCCTGGGCAGGGGCTGAGGCAGCTCCCACCTGAGGGGTCTTCCCTGAGGGCTTCAGCTGGCAGTGAGAAAGGCAAGATCAGGGGGAGGCACCCAAAGGGGAAGGACAAGCCCACAGGAGACCTTTCTAGACAGGGCATGGTGGTCTCCAGCCTCACCTGGACGGGGTTTGTGGTTGGGGTCCCCACTGCCGGTGTCTCCCCATCACTGTCCGACTCCTCGCTGCTGCTGCTGTCCGAGTCCTCCTCCTGCTTCCCCACCTGGGCCTGGGTGGCTGCAGGCCCTGTCTTCCCAGGGGGCGCTGGAGGGGCACCCTTCCTGGGGGACTCCTTGGCAGGGGCTGAGGCAGCTCTGACCTGAAGGGTCTTCCCTGAGGGTTTCAGCTGGCAGTGACAAAGGCAAGATCAGGGGGAGGCACCCAGAGGGGAAGGACAAGCCCACAGGAGACCTTTCTAGACAGGGCATGGTGGTTTCCAGCCTCACCTGGACGGGGTTCATGGTTGGGGTTCCCGCTGCTGGTGTCTCCCCGTCACGGTCCGACTCCTCGCTGCTGCTGCTGTCCAAGTCCTCCCGCTTCCCCACCTGGGCCTGGGTGGCTGCAGGCCCTGTCTTCCCAGGGGGTACTAGAGGGGCGCCCTTCCTGGGGGACTCCTTGGTTGGGGCTGAGGCAGCTCTGACCTGAGGGGCCTTCCCTGGGGGCTTTGCCTTGAGCAAAAGAGGGACAGAGAGGGAACCAGAGGATGGGTATGTGCAGACAGAGACCCAATCGGGCCAATGACATCCCACGGTGAGAAGGGTGCAGGGCACATGTGGCAGAGGTCTCGCTCCAAGGCTCACCTGAAGCGCAGTCATGGCGGCCAGTGTCTCCACCTCACTGTCAGACTCCTCCTCGCTGCTGCTCTCTGAGTCCTGCTCGGGCCTCCCCACCTTGGCTTGCTCGGCTATGGGCCCTGCCTTCCCAGGGAGTGCACACGTGGCCCCTTTCCTGGGGGGTGCTGGTGTGGCCCCTTTGCCAGGGGTCCCCTTGGCAGAGGCTGAGGCAACTCTAATTGGGAGGATTTTCTCAGATGCCTTCACCTAGAGAAAGAAAGGGCAGTTTATTTTCCTTCTTCAGAAGTCCCTCTGGTGATGCCTTTGGGGTGACACCAGAGGCCTTAATGGGGCTCCTAAAAGCCCCTCAGCTCCCCTCTTGCCAGAGGACCTTGCTGCTGCTCTCTCCTCACTTGCTCCTCCCCGCTGCTCTCAGGCTCCACATGCCTTGGGGCTTTAGCAGGGGGGCTGCAGGCCCCTTCTTCCCACAAAGCTCCTGGCCACCCATCCCTGGGCCAGCCTTCCCAGGAAAACAGGCAGCTCTGATCCTCTAAGAACCTCCCTGTGTTCAGGGGCCAGGACTCCAGACAGCCTTTGCTTGGCCTGCTTCTTTTCAAATTTTTTTTTTTTTTTTTTTTTTTGTGGGTACCGGGGGGTCGACCTCAGGACCTCGCGCACCAGCAGGCGCCCGTGCCGCTGAGCGATATCACCGGCCCCTTTTTCGTATGTGGGATCCGGGAGTCGAACTCGGGCCCTCGCGCTTGCCGGGCAGGCGCTTAAGCCGCTGAGCCATCTCACCGGCCCTCTTTTCAAATTTTTGAACCAACACGGAGAATGCAGATTTTCCAAGTTCACACCTGGGCTCCTGGAAAGTGGATGCCTCACAACATTCATCACACAGCAAAACCACTCTGAGCTGGGTAGCTGGTGGCTAGGGTTTGCATCCTCGGAATGTCACAGTTCTTACCTTGCTCCCTCCTTAGGGAACCTGCTGTGCTCCCTGCTGGGATGACCTTCCGAACATGGCCCCAGAGCCCCTCCCTCTTTGGCCACGTCTTCACTCTGAGGTCACCTCCTGGGGCCTCCCTTGCCCTTCCTATGCCCATTCCTCCTCACTCTTACTCTTCCCTGTTCCCATGCCAATAGCTTTCCAGGCCCTACGGCTTGCCCTTGGGAAGTATCCAGGCCCTTAGGGGCTATAGGCCTGGTTGCTCCCCAGAGGAAAGGATCAGCAGGCGGAGGAAGATAAAGATTCCTTTAACTGAGCCAGGTATGGTGGTACTTGCCTGTAATCCTAGCACTCAGGAAGCTGAGGCAGGAGGATCACTGTGAGTTTGACGCCAGTCTGGGCTACATAGTGAGTTCAAGGCCATCCTGAACTGCATGGCGATCCTCCTGCCTCAGCGTCCCGTGTTGTGGGGTCACAGGTGTGCACCACCACACCTGGCATGACTCCTTTAGCTGCCACAGTGTTTGCCTGCTCAGAGTCTGGTATGGTCTGAGAAGCGAGAGGACCGGACAATTAAAACTGAAGTCCTCTCACAGCAGGACCAGCTGGGATGAGGACGGTAGCCCATTTACTAGACAGAGACATGAAGGCAAGTGGAAAGGTCATGACAGATTGCGATGCAGAACTCACCACCTGGGAACTGGCCACTCTAGGCTGGTGCATGGCCCCAGAGGGCAAGGTCCACAGGTGCTGAAGCCACCAGGCCAGTGTCCTCGCTCTCAACGTACACATCGGTCTCTCTCTCACCAAGCTCCAGGGTGTCCCCTTCAGCAGAGGTGCTCATTACACAGTAGCTCAGCCAGCATCCAGGCCATGGAAAGTGGGGCTCACCTGGCTGGGGGTCCCCGCGGGGGGCTCCTCCTCACTCTCAGACTCCTTGCTGCTCTCTGGGTCCTCTTTTGGTTTCATGGCACTCCCAGCTGGGGTGAGGGCACCTCCTCTGGCCTGGGGTGTCACATCCCCCACTTTCCCAGGGCGTGGGGCCGCCTTTCTTGCTGAAGACTCCTTGGTAGGGGCAGGTGAGGGTCTGAGCTGGGCTGCTTTCACTGAGGACTTTACCTGCAATGAGGGGATGAAATCAGAAAATAAATAATAACTGTTTCCCTGAGGGGTGGAAGGCGCTTCACAGTGTATAGCCCTTTCCTGATAGCATTTAATTTTCAAGCAACACCCTGAGATGAGATACTATCTTTATATCTATTTTCCAGAGAGGTACAAATCTCTCAGGTCAACACAGAAGTCCTAGCTTGAACCCCCGGCTCTCTGGCTTTGGGGACAGAACTCTCAGCCACCATGCTCAACTCCCGTGGGGCACATAGTCAGGTCTGAGGGACAGCCTTGGTCAACAAGACTTGTCTTTGCTCCTTCAACTAAATAGGCTGACCATGGTGGCCACCCCGAGGCCAGCAGCCTAGTCCACCACTAGCTTGTTGAGATGCCACGGGAATACTCCTTCCTTCTGTGAGCTTTCCCTTTGATTTCCCATTTTTTTTTTTTTGTTTTTTTGAGACAGGGTTTCACCATGCAATTCAGGCTGGCCTAGAACTCACAGCGATCCTCCTGCCTCAGCCTCCCGAGTGCTAGGATTACAGGTGTGTGCCACCATGTCTGGCCTTCCCTTTGACTTCTTTTTTTTTTTTTTTTGAGACAGGGTCTCACTATGCAGTTCAGGCTGGCCTTGAACTCACTTGCGTAGCCAGGCCAGCCTCGAACTCATGGCAATCCTCCTGCCTCAGCCTCCCAAGTGCTAGGATTACAGCTGTGTGCCACCACACCGGGCCCCTTTGACTTTTAAAAGTCTACATTCCCAAGGCTGTCAGTCAGTGCCCCGCCTCTCCTCCGTGCTCCATCAGACCTGTCTGACCCAGGGCACTGCCCTCACCCACAGTGCTCCTCACTGCCACCAAAGCTGTGTCTAACACGGGTTTCCAAGCAGCAGAAGTGGTCCCCTTCTCTTTGGCAAGGCCTGGGGTGATGGCAGCCAGGCGCCTCCTTACGGCTGGCTCTATCTTGGGTCCAAAGGTGAGGATGGAAGGTGGGGAACAGCCCACGGCTAGGCCTGGGATAGATGGGCATGGTCTCAACCTTCACTAGATTACTGGGTGAGGTGGGACAGTACCTTGGCACCAGGTCAATCCACTCCTGACTTTTGTTGGCCGGTCAGCTGGCCTCCCCTCCTTCCTTCCCTGTCATCTGCACCTTCTGCCACTAGTACCTCAACGTGCACCCCACAAACTGGTCTCACTGCTTTTATTCCGTCTGCACTGTCCTTCAATCCAGGCCATTGCCAACCATCTTTGCAAAGCATAAATCAGGCCATCTTACCTCTGTGCCCAAAACCTTGCGTGGCTTCACACTGCCTGTAGAATAAAACTCAAACTTCTATGGAAGTCCGCCAGGACAGGCAGTAGATTTAGCCCATCTACTTCTGACTCCATCTTGTATCATTTCCCCTCTCATCCATAAAATTGCAGGTCTTTGTTGCTTAAAAACATGAACTCTGGGCCGGTGAGATGGCTCAGCGGCTTAAGTGCCTACCCAGCAAGCGCGAGGGCCCGAGTTTGACTCCCGGAACCCACATATGAAAAAGGGGCCGGTGATATCGCTCAGCGGCACGGGCGCCTGCTGGCGCGCGAGGTCCTGAGGTCGACCCCCCGGTACCCACAAAAAAAAAAAAAAAAAAAAAAAAAACATGAACTCTGCATCTGTCTCTGCCCTCTGCCCGTGCCTCTGAATCAGAGTTGGGGGTCCTACTGCTGTCCCTTATGGTTCCCCACTGTCCCTTCACAGTGACCATCCCTAATGTTAAAATATCCAAGAGACCCTTCCTTTTCCTGTGGAGGCAGGATCCTCCCTCCCACCAGCAATGTGTTCCCAAGGTCTGGCACTTAGTAGATATGTAAGGAATGACCTGTGGAGACCTCTCCCAGGTCAAAGTTCAGAGAAGAGACACACTGAGAGGCTTGGCCAATCCTGGCCTGCTGCCTAGGCTGCCATTCACCAGTGGGCCCAGAATCCACTTGGCAGCCTCATCCTGACCACATGACAGCTACACCTCCACCCAGGCCTCTGCTCCTACAACTCTTCCTCTGGCCTGTGCTCCTCCCCTCCTCCACTGTGCTCCAGGCCACCTCTTCCAAGGAGCCTCGCCCTGTGTCCCTCCCACAACCATGGCCCTTCTGAGTAGCACTGACTACTTCTCACATCTCCCCTTGCCCCCCACCACAGCCTTCCCAGCTCCTGGCAAAGCTGCTACATGAATCTGGGCCCACTGGTATCTGAACCCCACCAGGCTCTTAGCAGAGTGAGAGGCTTGGAGAAAGGAACTCTTGAGGATAAGCGATGATTACCTCCACATCCGTTTCATCGCTGGAGCTGGAGATGTCCTTGCTGGAGTTGTCAGCCTGGCCTGCTGACACGGTCCCTGAGGGTGGACACAGGGCACTGAGGTACACCTTCCCCACGCTCCCTCGCCCCTCTCCAGGGCCAGCTACTGTCACGTCAGGTGCTGAGCATTTGCTCCTCACCTGCATGAGGCTACAGATCTATCCTCTCCAGAAGCCCTCAGCCGAGATGGGAACCCTCATTATCCCTATTTCCTGCACATCTGAGGCCCTGTAAGGGCCGGAACAGGACTCCAGAAACATGTACCAGCACCTGACAGTTTATAAACTCTCCATTCACTATCAGGTCCACAGAGGCAGGTGGGCAAATGCCTATTTTACACAAGTAATGGACTCATAGGCCAGGCATGGTGGCACATGCCTGTAATCCTAGCACTAAGGAGGGTGAGGCAGGAGGACTGCTGGGAGTTCAAGGCCAGTATGGACTACATAGTGATTCCAAGGCCAGCCTGAACTACATAGTGAGACTCTGTCTCAAAAAGGAGTTAAACCCAGATCTTTCTGTTTTGTCTCTAAGCCACCACAGCAGTCCCTATATGTTCCAACTACCACCCAGCTTCTCAGAAAAGCCCCTTCTGAAAAGCCCCAGTGGTGTCCCTGCAGCTGACCCTCCCTCACCTGGGGGAGGTACAGACCCGTGCCGTTATGGAGGCACACTTTTGAGCTCCAGAATGTCCCAGATCTTAACAAAGCATAGCTTTGGCTTAGCTCCTAGTGGGGGCTTCTCACCAGGCTTGGCAGTGGCTCCAAGGGCCCGGATGCTGCCCTCCTCCTCAGTTTCTGAGACCAAGATGATACTTCCTAAGGGCTCTGCTGACTTCTTAGGTGACCTCCCAGAAAGGAGGTGGACCGTTGCCTTCCCCGAGGCAAGGTGTGGCACAGAGTTCACTGTCTTGCTGGCGTTCTTGGTCTTCGCCTGCACAGTGTAAGAGTGGCAGGCACACCTGGTTCAGTGGGATGCACAGCCCGCTCCCACTGGGACCCCCACTACTGCTTCCTAGCTGGACAAGTTTGGGCAAACTGCCCTCATGGAGGCACTGCAAGAACTGCATTATAGTTGTTAAGTGGTAAGCAGTAGTATGTTGTGGGTATTATCATTCATTCATAAATACTTTTATACATTACTGCCAATGTTCCAGTTTTGGGTATATAATGCTTTACAGGTCTGTAACGGTGCTTTGTGGGTTACTATAAAATACACTTATTTTCTAGGTAGTTTCTGATTTACACAATGCCACCAGAAATATAGGCATGTTGTTCACCATGGTGCCTCCACTGCCCAAGGCAGTGCATGGAACCTACTGGGACTGGCACAGAGCTCCGTGGGGAATAGCTGATTGCAGGGGTAAAGGAGGAACGAAGTTGCCCATTACGGATGCGTACTGGTACCCACCAGCCCACTGCAGCAGCATCATTTACAGAAAAGGAAACTGAGGCTCAGAGAGGACAAGGGATTCACTGACATCTCATAGTTGGTGAGATGGGTTAAGATTTGTATTTAGGATGGGCAATACGCTTCTCTGATACAGGGGACTGTCCCCCTAAAGGGCACTTGAGTTCTCACATGCACTAGCTTGGAAAGTGGTCCCACTCACCTTGGCCTTTTCTTTCATGCTTGATGGCAAATCCACCCCCATAGCTAAGGAGTTGGTAGATGCTGGTCTTGGGGCTGCAAGACACAAATCCCTCTGGATGAGGCAAATGGGCTTTTCTCATCCAAGTATGGCAGGCAGGTTTCATCTTGTTTAATGGTGCAGCTGGCATTGGCTGCCTGGTACTGGCATGAGGGGCTGAGGCTAAGCCCAAACTTGTGGCAAACAGCTCTGTAATCCATCAGCCATGTCCACTAGGTAACATAAAGCTCTGTGTCTGCACCCCCTAGAACCTCCCAATTCCCTGTAGCAAGAGGTTCTGAGGACACCCCCCAGGTGAAGGACTGGCTTATGCTCCTACCACCTATACCACAGGCCATTGCACTTAGCCCTAAAGGCTACTCAGTATGAAGGGGCAGTAGTGAGGTGCTAGCCCCAGGCCATGGAGAAAGCTGCTAAGAATCCCAATGACTTTTTGGTGGAAAGTCAGCTGAACCCCGAGTCTTAGGCCATTAGACACTAAGATTAATAGATTTTTGGTGCTTGAAATAAAAATATAATCCTGCGATCTCAGACGACAGAAAAAGATTTCTAAGCTGTTGTTAAAGAGAATGTTGCTGAGACGAACGGCATGATCTAATCCTTTTCTTAGCACTTAACTCTATCTCTCCTCTCTTCCTGTAATTATGAAGTTTTAAATACGTCTATAAGTAGAGAGGAAGTATACTGACTCCAACCACTATCGACTTGTGGCTAGTCTTATTTCAGCTACTGTTGCGTCTACCCTTCCCCATTGTGCATTATTTTGAAGAAGACACCAGACACCCTGTCATGTTGCCCACAAATACTCCAACCTGTTTCTCTCCATGAGGACTCTTAGAAGTATAATCACAACTAATTATCACAGCTTTACAAATGGAGGGAATGGTGAGGTAGGAGAAAGATAGGGGATGGGGAGAAAAAAAGAATTAAGATATACTGCCTAGATGTACCAACTCCCCATGATAAATGTAACCATTGTGTACTGTGAACGTGTGCTAATGAATTTAAAAAAAATGACTAATATCAAATAGCATGAGATGTGACCATTTCTGTTTTGAGTACAGGATGCACACGTGTATGTACAGATAGAACCCATTTGACAGTGGATGCAGAGGAGGATGTTTTACAGCTACTCACCAAGACCCTGAGTAGAAAGTGAAAGGGGACAGGGGACGAGAACAGGAAACCTTTCATTTTCTACATGCTTTTGTAGAGCTTGAAGCAAACTTGTTTTGCACTTATAATTTAAGGAGATTAAAGAAGATATAAAATATATACCCAGTAATATGTCAAACATCTTTAAAAGGAGGCTCAGGGAAAATAAATGGAAGAATAATTTGCTGAATTGTAGGTGGGAAGAATACATGTGATTTCTTCCCTGACTTGTTTTCAAAGTAATCTTCAAATATTCTATAATGAATACTTTATAATGAATCCTGCACCTCCTTTATAATCAGAAACTACATTTAAAGTCTAGAAAGTATCTTCTGAATAAGCAAAAAAATGGTACCATGATACTTAAGAGACAGCAATTACACTGTGGAGCCGTGGCTGGGGAAGCGGGGGGCCTGGGTCTGAGGAGGAGAAGGGGCTGCAGAGACCTGGGTCACCCTGCCAGTCTCTTAAAACCAGTGCCTGGCTCGGCCCCTAGCACTCATGTGTACACTACCAAGACAAGGAGACAATCAGAAACTCTCGAGCAGCCCTCAGGCCGCACAGGAGAGGGATGCCAGCTGCCTTGGCAAATGCGGTCTTTCTACCTTCATCACAATCACCCAGGAGCAGTCCTGGGTCCACTGGGGGGTGCAGGTACTGTCGGGCCCACCCGGGGTTTTTGGTTCACCCTTGGATTCCCAGAGCTTGAGGATACAACCTGACCCTAACCCAAAGGTGCAGCAATGGGTGCCTAACAGGGAAGCCCAAGCCCAAGCCCAAGCCCTGGCAACAGCCAGCAAGCCAGGCTCTTACTAGCTTTGGCAGTTTTGGCTTCTGCCTGCTCCTCCTCCTCCTCTTCCTCCTCCTCTTCGGAGCTCTCGGAGCTGCTGAGGGGGTCCGACACTCGGGTCCTCTTGGCTTGCAGCACTGCATCGTCTTCTGCCTTCCGCTTCTGGCCAAGTTCTGAGGTTCTGCAGGTCAAGGGTGACTGGCTATACCAACTGGGTGACAGGACACCTCCACAAGACTTGAGCAGAGAGAACTTCGCCTATCCTCCCGGCCCCCAAAGGAAACGTGTAGAGTTCAAACAGTGATGACAACATAATGTAGATACAATTCTGTGTTCTGCATCTTCACTTATGTTTTAAAATGCTTTTACAATTCTTGAATTGTAAAGTTATCTTCAAAGTCTTGAAGATAATCACGAGTGACCGACAGTGCTATGGAAGAGCTGCAGCAGCAGTCACTTAGCGACTGGGGCTGGCCCACAGAGGCACTGTGCAGACCCACCCAGGGTCCTCCTCCCTGAGAGCTCGCTGCCTGGCTGTGCCCCCTTCTCGGGCTCGGTCCTCGTCCTTCCCATCCAAACTCATAACTCGGCCTCCTCAGAGCAGCTCTCTCTGGTGCGCCCCCCCCCCCCGTCGGCCCTGCCATCCAGTTTCATTTCCTTCTGAGCACTTTTCTGTACTTCCTGTTATTTATTTACTTCAAGCCTGCTTTCCCACTACCTAGAAAGGCCGAGCAGAGGGAGAGGAGGGCTGACAGCTGACTATAGTACCCTCAGCACCTCACGAACATCTTTTTTTTTTAAATCTTAAAAACAAAAGTTTCATTACAAGCAGGAACAGAGAATATTGGCTTAAATAAAAGGCAGGTGGGAGCCCCTCCTCTAGTCTGCCTTGTCCCTACCTCCCAGGGCCCCATAGGATGGCTCAGGGCTCTGACAATGGGGTAGAGCTCTTTCTCCCAGGGGCTCCTCTGTAACCCAATGGGCTGTGGAGCAAGAAAAGGCAGGACCAGAGACTTCCCACATCACTTTCCAAGGGCTTCAGCCCACTTGAAGTCCCAAGCAGAGGGTCAGAGGGACAATTCTGTTTTGATAAGAAAGTACCGTTCCCAGCTTCTTGCCCAGATTTAGGCCAACCTTCCCTCACCTCTTGGCCTACACTGCTGCTTCCTTTGCTTTCGATGGAATGCTCAGTTGGCAGAAACACTGTCCCTTAGACCCTGGCACTGGGCCCCATACTCAGAGCCCTGAGGAGGGGGTGTGGCTTGTAGGATGACAGCCGGTCCCCAATGCCACCACCCCAGCTCCCGTGGCTCCCAGCCCCGGCATGTCTAGGCAGGTCCCAGACAGAAGCCTAACCTGGGGGCTGGGTGGCGGTGGTGGCAGAGTCCTCAGCTACTGGTTATCTCAAGTCCATGGAGGAAGTGAAGATAAGAGGGTGGGGACTGAGCCCCAGTGGGAGCCCAAGGGTCTCTTGTGACCAATGCACATATTCCCGGTCCCCATGGCTCAGGCTGCTCCTTAACCTAACAGGATGGCAGAGGGGGCAGCCCAGGGGATATGGGAGCCAGCCACATTCATGCAGGAACACATGTGAACACAACACACACACTCACAGCCCGGTCTCTTGTCATAAAAACCTACTAAGTCCAATAGCCTCCTGATAACCCTCCACCTGGTACTACACAGATAGCAACATGGCTTACTTCTTCTTTCGTTTAAAAAAGGCTATGTAAAAAAGAAGTCTATAAAATTGTGCAAAATACCCAGCATTAATAAACCCGTTTCAAGGACTGCCAGCATGAGCAAAGCCTGCCCATCCTCAGCTCTGTCTTGGGAGAGACAGGACAGAGCCTCCACAGGCAGGGGAGGCCGAGGCTCCCTTCCCACTCTGCTGCCAGGACTCTGGGAGCCAAGATTCTGGGTGCCTGGCTGCTCACATGTCTTGAGAAAGGAACCCCTAAGTGTGAGGAGTACATGTGGGGCACTGGCAGGGTAAGTACCCAGGGGGCCGAGTCCCTGGACTTAAAGTATCACCTCCTTCGACCCCACCCTCTTGCCCCCAGTGAGTCACTGTCTATGCCCCATGTTTCCAGCTGGGAGGGACAGTGCTCTGCGACAGCCTGGCATGTGCTGCTCAGGTACCTTCTTCCCAGGAAGGCCACTTGTCAGCAATCTGCTAAAAGCAGTTTCATTTATTACACGTACCAGTTAGCTGGGCCTCTTTCCTCCCAACAGGATACAGACAAAAGAGCAGGGAATTTCTTCCTCTGGTTTGTTCCCTGCTCTATCAAGAACGGTGCCTGGCTTGTACTAGGTGCACAATAAACATGGGGATTGGGGGGTGGCTCCCAATGGCTGGGTTTAGCACTTTATTATGCAGACTACTATGTACAATCTTTACAGTACAACGAGATAATTATATTATTTTCATTTTTACAGAGGAAGGAAGATAAGAAAGTATAGTTCCTGGCCAACAAGCCTGCTTCAGGGCACGCTGCTAGTTACAGAGTCTGATTTGTGGCGCTCACTCAGCTACGCTGCCTCAGCAGCGTAAGGTGCTTGTCCCATTCAGTACCCCTCACCCACAGAAGGGGCCTGTGGCAAGGACGAGCATGCAGCACAGCTCACTGACGTGGTTTTCCAGGGAAGGAAGTACAGTAAGCACGCACGCCAGTGTGCCCTGTGCTCTGAGCTCGCCTCAGCAGCAGAAGAGAGCTAACAAATGAGGTCGGAGGATTTTCAATGCCCCTCACTCTCCACCAGGAGCTGGGATCCCTTCCACACCCTTCCTGTCTTTGCTTACATGCTACTGCTGACAGGGAACTCTCCACTCCTGGGCGCCTACCTCGTTTTTGAGGTAGCTCAGATGATCAACTGTTTGTATTCGGAAGCAGAACCGTGTCTTTCTAAAGCAGCTACACACCTGGACGCGCCCCCCCCCCCATACACTACTTCTTTTGCCCTCAAAGCTGTGCAGATAGCGGTGCCTCTGCACTTCCCAACTCACAACCATTCTTCACAGGACAGAGCCTTCCCTTCCCTGGCCGGCTGTGGTCAAGCCAGTGGACGGGGAGAACACAACCATCCTTTCTTCCATTCTTTTTTTTTTTTTTTGTCTTTGTGAGACAGGGTTTCACTATGTAGCCAGGCTGGCCTCGAACTTACAGTGATCCTCCTGCCTCAGCCTCCCGAATGCTCAGATTACAGGCGTGTGCCATGATTTCCGGCTTCATTCTTTTTTAAAATTTGATTTGATTTTTAAAAATTTAATATGCAAAGTAGTCTAGGGTGTGGCCTGAATTTGTGATCCTCCTGCCTCAGCCTCCCAGAATGCCAGGATTACAGGTATGAGCCACCATGCCTGGCTCTGCTACCATTTTTCCATGGGACATGTCTATGGCACTTTGCTCCCACTGGGCTCTGATTAGGTGAGTACATGGGGATAACATATCCCTCCCTTCATTCTTCATTTCTCTGTTGATGCACCCTTGGATTAGTTCCCCTTCCTTGGAAAATTTTAAGTTTTACAAATTTCAGCTGGGCGTGGTGGTGCGCACCTGTAATTCCAGCACTCTGGGAGGTTGAGGGAGGAATATCACACAGTTCCAGCCCAGACTGGGCAACTTAGCAACTTGGGAAAACTTTGTTTCAATATAAAAAATAAAAAGGGGCCTGGGGATGCAGGACAGTGTGAAGCACCTGGGTTTCAAAAACCAACCAAATATATTTCACAGGCATTTCACATTTAACATGTCCTTGGAATCTTTCCCTCCATATTGGGTTCCCTTTCAGTCCCATGCACCGACCCACCTTCTACCTAGCCATGTAAGCCAGACCTGGAGTCAACTAGATCCTTCCTCTCTAACCCACCCGCAGGTGTGGTTTCCTCCCCAACATTCCTGGAGCTGCTGTCCTCCTCCTGGATGAGGATGTCCACAGGCCCAGCTGGTCCTCCCACGGTGCAGACTGATCTCACTCTGTGCCTTGCCCTTCCACGGCTCCCACTGCTCTTGGGTAGACACTTTCTCACCTGGGATGGCCAGGCCCTGCTGACTGCTGGCCTCACCTGTACTGTCCCCTGGCCACTGCCGGGTACACTCTCCCTGCTTCTCTGTACCCATGGCCTAGTTCAGTCCATTCCCCACAGCTCTCAAGGTGAAGGGCATCTCAGGGAAGACTTCCCGAAGTGTGCAAGGAGGTGAGGCCATGGCGCAAGGTCCTCTCTTTGGTAATCCCACTACCATTATCATTTTATGTTCATTTGTTTCGTTCTCTGACTCATGACTACCTCCTTGACTGCAATGCTAGCTGTGGAGAAGCAGTCAGGCCTCTCACTTATGACAGCGTCTCCACGCTTAGAACACGACTTGGCATTCCACAGATGCTTACACATGTTTGTTAATCAAGTGAATAACAAGCTGGTGACAAGTTTTTTGTTGGTTTGTTTGTTTGAGACAGGGTTTTGCTATGTAGTTCATGCTGGCCTCAAACTTGTGGCTATCTCCTGCCTCAGCCTCCAAAGTGCTAGGATTACAGGCTTGCGCCACCAGGCCTGGCAAGAAGCTTTAGTTCTTAAGAGATCATAGCTCTCAATGTCCCCTCCCACCACTAGATACCCACACATTTGATGTGACCTGGCTTCCTGAGGCCTGACAAGAATGTCCATAGTGGGCTATGGGGAGAGACCTTAGCGCAGACTAGTATCTTAGCTTATTCCAAGCTGATTGTTTGGGGGGGGTCCCAATCCCACCCTTCGGCTTCACCAAACTTACTGTTGCCAGTGGGTATAGATGTCCAAAAGGGTGAAAGGCTGAGCCAGGAAACTCTTCTGCAAGACGAAAAGACAGAGTTGCGATCAGCCCCCAGCACAGTAGAGGCTCTCCTGGGCCCACCTCTCCCTGACCTCAGCTGTGCACAGACAGGTGGTTCAGCGCAGGATCTTCCTACTCTGGGGAGTATGTCTGCATGGCCCTGCCAGTAACATTCAACATCTTCCAGAGACAAGAAAGGCAAGCAATTCCAGGTAAAAACCTTGTAATACACCATGTTGGTAAGAGGAACCTTCTTTGAGAGGCTGGAGTTGGAATATTCCAAGCTAGCATTGATTTATCCAGCCTCCCTGGCACAAGACAAGGCTTCTCCCACCCCAGCCCGACCTTTCAGAAGGCCTTCAAGGGCCTGGTCAGTCAATCTCCCCAAAGCACTACCCACAGCCCAGACACTCGAGGCGGCCAGGTGGCATGAGCACAGCCCACTGGTCTGTTGGAAAGAGACTAAGCCTACAGGGCACCAGTTTCTTGGCAAAAGCAGAAGCAACCAGGTAGAATCCAGACCCTTGCAGCTGAGGGCAGAGGACCTGCTCTCCGTGAATGTCAAGAACCCAGTTTGTCAAGTGCTCCATGGAGGCTTATGACTAATGTGGCAGGAAGAGAGGGTGGCAGCAACCTGATAAGAGTGGCCCAGAGGCACATGTGCAGTCAGGCAGAGCTCCTGTTAGTCGGCTGCATGAATCTCTTTACCTCTTCAAATTTCAGAATCTCTCCTGAAAACAGCAATACCCACATTCCAGGCTGCTATCAGGCTGAAGGAGACAATCTATGACAGTGCACAGCACAGTGAGCTACGACTCCAAGCCCGCAGTGGCCTTCTCACTGTCCTCAGATATGTCAGGCCCCAATCCCTCAACAGGGCTTTGCCATTCTTGCTGTCTGGAATGCTCTCTCCTCTGCTAACTACACAGCTTACTCCCTCCTTTCCTTAGGTCTCTACCTCAATGTCACCTCCTCTGTGAGGCTTCCCTGACTACCCCACTCCCCACTCATACCTGGACTCTGACATTCCTTCTCCCCCTTGCCTGCCTTACTGTGACAGCTAGCACCTACCATTGACTGGTATACTATACTATGAGCTTCCATTCCGTATCTGTCACTGTCTGCTCCTGCTAGGCGAGTTGCCCCATGAGGGCACAGAAGGGCAAGATACTTTTGCCTGGGCACACACTCTAATGAAGATGCACACTATCTCTTGCTCCCCTTATCTGTTAAAGGATATAACTGGAGTAAGCAGGGAACTGAGTTCCAGAAGATTGGGAAAACCACAGATAACCCTTCAGTCACCCTTCAGTTCCTCCAGGAGATCCTGAGAGCAAGAGTTAGGACCCCAGCCTTATTGTAGCCAAACTGATATTGACTAGTCAGGTCAATACCCACCTTGCCAGCTTAAAACTCTGCAACAGTTTACCACTGCTCCTCGGGCAAAGACCAAACTGCCCAGGGACAGCTCAGGCCAGCCTCTGCCTCCACCTCCCTGGCAGACTGTGGGCTTTGTCCTTCACACCTCAGCCACAGCAGGCTCTGCTGGAGGCCATGGTGTACATGAGCTGCCCCTCCCTAACTCCAAGGGATTTGTACCACTGCCTGCAATACCTCCCCTTCCTTCAGATCTCAAATCAATTGTCACTTCCTCAGGAAAGCAGTCCTGACAAGGGCACTCTGCCATCCCTCTTTTAGTATTCCATGCCTCTCATTTTTACTACTTAATGCAGTGTTCAGTGCAGTTACTTTTGTGATTCCTTAATGTGTATCCTCTACCGCATTGTAAGACTCAAAAAGGCCGAGGGACGGTGCTCACCTTTCTATCACAGGCACCCTGAGCACCTGATTAGCGGTTGCAGGATGAATGAAGAAGGGGGAAACCAAAACCAAAAGAACTTTCCATTCCCCAAAGCTGTCCTATCAGTACCGAGGATGGCCAAGAGCTTGAGTTGCAGATCAACAACTACGGCATCCCTCTTCTTGGGGCTCCCCGGGGAACCGGCCGCTACTCACCCCAACACTTACAGCCACCTCTTTGGTCCAAGGGGGCCGTGCCGGGCCACGTGGCTGGAGACTTAGAAAACTTAACACCGCCACTACCGGGAAGGTGGTGAGGGTAAGGGGCTCGGGAATTTCAAAGCCTTGAGCGTCAGATCACATGTCCCGGCCCGCCCACTACACGGACGGGGAAACTGAGGCCGAGGTGGGGGCTGGAACTAGCAGATGGTAGGCAAAGGCTACGGATCTCTCCCGCACCTCAGGGCCCCGGCCCGGAGCCCCGCGGGACCCGGGGCCCGTCAGGTCTCCAGGGGTGGGGGCTCGAGCCGCCGCTCTCCGGATCCCGCACGCGGCCCGCGAACGCTTACCTGGCCGCTCTGCTCCTTCACTTCTCGAGCCGCACGCACGTAGCCCGCGTGCAGTAGATGCTGGTAGATCAGAGGAAGCAGCTCCCGCCGCTTCCTGGCCTCTGCCATGCCCGCAACCCCGGGTCCACCGGCTCACCTGCAAGCCCCCCTGGGTCCCGCCAGCCGCTTCCCTCGTGCCCTTAGACCCCGCGCACCCTACTTCCGGCTGCTCGTTTGCCCCGGCCGCGAGGCGAGCCGGGAAGTGTAGTCTCGCGCTCTGAAGCGGCGGGGCGGAGCCTCGGAAGGCAACAAGCCCTCCCATTGGCTAGGGGGCGGGACCAACCTTGGATCCGCCCTGGGGGCGGCCCTATAGGAACGACTTCCTCCTAATTCTTCAGGCTGCTTGAAGGGATTTGTTTTCCGTGTTAATCCTTTGAAGGGTGAACGCGACCCTTTTACTTATCTCGAACTCCCTGATCTCTACATTTCTCGCTGGATCCGAACTTCTAGTTTCTTGTTTATTCATTTCACAGTTTTGTTTTGTTTGTTCTGGTACTGGGGATTGAACCCAGGGCCTTTGCCCTGAGCTACATCCCCAGATCTTTCCTAATGTTTTATTTTAAAACAGGATCTAGCAAAGTCCCTGAATTTAGGGCCGGTGAGATGGCTCAGCGGCTTAAGCGCCTGCCCGGCAAGCGCGAGGGCCCGAGTTCGACTCCCCGGAACCCACATACGAAAAAGGGGCCGGTGATATCGCTCCGCCGCACGGGCGCCTGCTGGCGCGCGAGGTCCTGAGGTCGACCCCCCGGTACCCACAAAAAAAAAAAAAAAAAAAAGTCCCTGAATTTTCCAGGCTGGGCTCGAACTTACCATCCTGCCTCATCTTCCTGATTGCTGGGATTACAGGCATTGTGCCACCATGTTTGGCACATTTCACACATTTTTTTGACTCATGAACCAGGCATGAGTTGTCATTATTTTATTAATTACTTCACGCACGGAACAAATCTTTACTAAGCATCCTACCTTGGGCTAGTACCGGCTAAGCTAAGGGCAAAAAAAAAAAAAAAAAAAAAAAAGAATAAGAGGTGGAGATTGCCCTCAAAGTGGGAGGGCAGGAGAAATAGTCGGTAACCAAGCAACTATAGTTCAATGTCTGGTGTGTGTGTGTTGTTGTTGGGGACAGCACAGCCCATGGGAGCACGGAGGAGGGGCACCTAGCCCCAAAGAGACATCCGAGTAGGCGTGTCAAGATGCAGAGGAGAGGGCTGGTACAACGGGAGGGAATGGTGCATGAGTCAGGACAGGAGAAACTACCCGGGTATAATCCGGAAACCCCAAACAACCCTGTGCTGCTGGGTGATGGATTTGGGAAGAAGAGGGGGCCCAGTGAGGACATCTGAGGACGCAGAAGCAGACAGGCTAGAGCCAGAGCACTCTCTTCATCCCAGCAGAGTTCAGACGCTGCTCCAAGGGTATTACGCAGATACTGCACAGTTTTGGACAGGAGGGTGACCTGGATTTATGCTTTTAAAGATTGCCGTAACCAAAGCCCGGAGATGAATCTGTGGAGAACAAAATTGGATGGGAGACTGTTGTAGTTGCTGAGGAGATGTTGGCAGGCAGAGGATGAGCTAGCTAGGGAATACTGATGTGGCTGCTTTTAACTTCATGGACCTGGGGAGGTTCTAATCCTCTAGATCCAGCCACCACTGAAAAAGCCCCTACCTGTGACCACATGAGGCTTTGGGGGGACATCTAGACACAAGACATAACATTCCACTCAGCCCCCGCAAAGAGTCATGCACGTCCCGTTATGCAAAAGTCATTTAGCCCATCTCCAAGAGTTTCAGCATTGCTGAAAACTCCAAATCTAAAGTCTCCTCTGAGATTTAAGATAAACTCTTAGCTGTGAGCCCCTGTACAAATGAAAAGAAAGTTAAACACTTCCAACATTCAATGGCACAAGACAGACATTTCCATTCCAGAAGATACAAATAGGGGGATCAAAAGGAATGGGACCAAAGCAGGTCCAAAATTCAGCAGGGCAAACATTAAGTCCTGTAGTTCCATGTCCAGCATCTGAGGCAATCTGTAGCAAGATGCAAACTCCAAAGGGCTTAGGTGACTCTGTCCCTATGTCACTTCATGTAGTTGTAGCTCCCATGGCTTCTTTCTTTGGCTGAAGGGGTCGAGTACCTATGAACCAAATCCCAAGGAACAACTTCCCTAGGCCATTGCCATTCTGGAACATGGTGCTCTGGGGCTCTCTTCTCTCTCTGTCTCTCCCCCACCCTTTTTTTTTGGAGACAGGGTTTTGCTATGTAGTTCAGGCTGGCCTTGAATTCACTATGTGGCCCAGGCTGGCCTTGAACTCACAAAGATCCTCCTGCCTCAGCCTCCCAAGTGCTGGGATTATAGGCATGCGCCACCACACCTAGCTGGGGCTCTCTTCTCAAAGCAAAATCTTTCACCTTTGTAACTCTGAGACTGCAAAGGCTGGAGTCCTGTTGCTTCTTGTGTTGTCCTCAGGCCATTTTTCTGTTGTCTTCTTCTGAAATACTTGGCTTTTTCTTGCTAGTCTTTTCAGTGACCAATTTCTCCTTTCTTCCATCTTTACAGGCTAAAACTTTACCAGAGCTTCCTTTCTGGCCAAACTCACAATGTTTTGAATCATTCTGCTGGGCTCTTTTCTCTTGAGTGGCAACATAAATCTGGCTAAAAGCCTCCAACAGTAGCCATGCCACCGCCTCAACATTAGACTGCCTTGAAATTTCTTCTGCCAGATTGAAGTCCACTGCCCTTAATCTCAGTCTCAGGCCAAGTCTTTGGACACAAGGAAAATGCAGACAAACTTTCTGCCAAGTCATAACACACATCATCTGGAGTCCAACAACCAAACTTTTTCCCAGCAGAAACTTCCTGAGCCTGGCCTTTACTGGCAGAATTTCTGTCAGCATTCTGGTCTTTTGAGCCCTGACCAGCATCTCCCATCAAGTACAGCCTCAGTCGTTCCAGCTCTACTTCTTCAGCCAGCATCTCTGAACCTTTCTTAACTCTTCCCACAAGCCAGCTCCAAAGGCTCCTAAACCACATGGTCAGGTACAGTCACAGCAACAACCCCACTTCTCTGGTAGCAAATTCTGCTTTAGTTACTGTTCTCATTGCTGGGACAAAATACCCAACACCCACAAGTTAAAGGAGGAATGGTTTATTTATCTCACAGTTTGTAGAGGTTCTGGCCCATAATCGTCTGGCTCCAAGGCAGGGTGGCGTGGCAGACAGACATCACAGATGAAAAACAGTTCACAGTGGGCAGAAAGTAGCAAAGCAACAAGAGATGACCACAGCTCTTTCTATCCCTTATATCTTATCCCGGCTACTTAGGGCAGGTAGCACTCACACCCTTAATCCTAGTGCCCTTGATCCTAGCATTGCACCATGAATCAATTTGCTCCTATCATCACATACTCTAGATCCAACCACCTCTGAAAAAGTCCCACCTATGGCCACATGAGGCTTTGGGGGGACATCTAGACGTAAGCCATAATAACACTAGGGGTCCCTACTCTAGGAAGAAACATAAATAGGACCAGATTTCTGATCGAATCTAGTATATGCATTCAGTCACTGAGCAGATGTTTATTGAACAGATACTACTGGGGGCAAATAGTTTCTGCTTCTACAGAGCTTACAGTATAATGAGGGAGACACATGCCAAAAGTATAATACACCGTTATAAGGGAGTATTAGTCACTTTCCTGTTGCTGGGACAAAATACCTGACAACTGCAATTTAAAGGAGGAGAGGTTTATTTGTCTCACAGTGTCAGAACATTCAGTCCCTGGTTTGTTGGCACTGAGGCAGGAACTTCGTGATAGAAGTGTTATCAGGTTTTGGGGTGCTGGCATCTTGGTTTCTAGGTTCTTTCCGTTTTGAACAAAGAATTGAGTGAAATAAGCAAAACGGTCACGAAGTTTATTTGGAAAATTTAAAGTGAAGGGTAAGGGAGAAACTGGCTGTGCAGAGCTTGGGCAGAGCGAATGAGAGGAAAAATTTAAAACCAAAATAAAAGTACCCCTTAGGGGACAGGGGGCAGGCTACCCTTGAGAGGAAAGCTATGTTAGTGTATTTTCAAAGGCATCCCATCTCTTTATTTCTTTCCCATATCTTGGGAACCTTTGAGAACTCCATATGTGGGGCCTTGGGAATTATTTGGTGCATGTCCTAGAATCTGGTCACTCTTACTCCCCCAACCAGCTTTGCTATGCTCTGCCTTCCTGCCTCACTTCCCTGAGAGACACAGATCTCCATAATTCTTCATGAGCTGCTGAGGGAGTGGAGATCTCTGTCTCCTATGGCATCTTCTGGCTGGAAGGGGCTGCAGACCCTACCTATGCGGGGGGGATTATGTGCTTTCCAACTACCTTGGGGTGCTGTGGCTCACTGGGCGGGTTGAAGAAAGGAGTTAGTGACCATAGAGTTGCCTATTTGATAGGAGAAAGAAACTTTACTATTAGCCCAAATATGAAGAGCAGGTCAGATTTCCAAACTTCCTGTAAAGGAGAATGCATGTCAGAGAGGAACGTCATATAAATTATCAAAAGTCTGACAGCCATGGCCTTAGCAAGATCCTGTTTGCTTATCTTTAGCAGCAATAGAGTCTTTCTTTTTGCAGAGACATTTCAAGTCTTCCAGAGGCTCATAGGAGTAACTTTTCCTTTTGGGTAGTCTTGTTCTTCAGACAGTTCAGTTGGAACTGGTTTTGTTCTAAAAAGATGAATCTTTACCTTAGTTATTTATGTCTGCCACTTGTACTGCAGTGAATGTGGCAAAGATAGCAGTTGGAGCCAGGAATCAGATGTCTCTTGGCAAAGTTTTGCCAGAGCTCGCTTTAGGGTCAGGTTGGCTCTTTTTATCTTTTCATAAGATTGAGGACCTTTTCCCATGTAGGATTTTTATAGCTTGTCACTCTGACCCTTGAGGAAGGACCAGAATGGTTCCTCAGGAACTGGGAATAAGGCTAGGGTCGTGAGGGGCTGTAGGGGCGCTCTTCTTGCCTCCATCAGCCTTCCAATTTCCTTAGGAGACTTCAAACATGTCCCTTTGGTGCCCTTTACAGTGCATGACTGAGACCTGGTTAGGAAGATGGACTGCCTCTAGGAGTTGTAGAATTTCCTGTTTGTGCTTTATAGATAATTGTTTATTAGTCAGTAAGCCTTCTTTATTTTTTTCAGATTGTTGCATGGGCACGTAGCACCAGAAAGATATATTTGGAGTCCATATAGATATTTAACATTTTGCCTTTCCCTAATATTGATGCCTGAGTAAGAGCTATTAGCTTTGCCTGTTTAGCAGAGGTTCTTGGAGGAAGAAGTTTAGCTTTAGTGACCTGTTGTAAACTGACAACTGTATAACCTGACTTTCGATATCCTTCCTGGACATAGCTACTTCCATCAGTGAACCACACCTCCTCAGGGTCTTGGAGAGGCAGGTCACTGATGTCCTGCTTGCTTGCGTAGGTCTAGGAGGTCATGTGTTCACAAGAATGGCTAACTCCTGGGCCTGTAGACATCAAAGAGGCAGGATTAAGAGTAGTGCAAGTTTTTATAATAACCTCAGGGGTGTCTAAAAGCACACCCTGGTACTTGCTAAGCTGTTACCCTGTTAACCACAATTAACCTTTTGTTTCCAGGATAGCTTTGACCTCAGGGAGAGTTAGGACTTCTAGTCTTTGTCCCAAAGTTAACTTTGCAGCTTCCTCTTTTGATATAGCTGTAGCTGCTGCTGCTCTCAGGCAGGGTGGCCTTCCAGTAGCCATTCCATCTTTTTGAAAAGTATGCCAACAAGTAAAAGCCATTTTGGGCTTAGCCAGAATCTGGGAACTGCCCCCAGTGTTGCTAGTGGATCTCTTCCCAGCAAGGGAATAGGACATTGTGGGACAATTAGAAGCTTATGGTTAAACATCTGACCTTCAAAGTGACACATCAGAGGAGGAGTAAAGAATCTCTGATTAGTGGATTCCTTGACCCCAACTATGGCTATAGACTTAGGGGAGAGTTTTCTAGAGAAGGAAATCAAAATAGAATGAGCTTCCCCTGTGTGGATAAGCAGTTGGATTGGCTCAGTCATGATGTCTAAGATTACCCAGCATTCCTCAAAGGAGATGGTGATATACGTGGACAGGGGCATTGCAGGTTCCCCTGGGCCTCATCAGTTATCAGAGTAGGAAATGAAAGTTTTGGCTGGCCTAACCCTACTCTGGAAGTGAGGACACTCAAACCTCCAATGCCACAAGTAAGGCACATTAGCAGCCCCACATTTGGAGCAGGGCCCAGGTGGAGGCTTGGTGCAATCTTGTCCTCAATGACTGACTTACACTTGAAAACAGGAACTCTTTCCTTGGTTGTCCCTGAGTTTTCCTTTAGATGACCTGGGTGGGTTTAAAGTGTTGCCAAATGCATCCACTATAATTTTAGCCTCTTTCTTTTGTGTCTCTTCTGGGTCCTGATAGTTGAACATGGAAAAGGCCACGTCCACCAGTTGGGCCAAGGGTGTTTGTGGGCCCATCTGAAGTTTTTGTAGTTTATGCCAAATATCTGGAGCTGATTGACAGATAAAATTATGTCCCACTAATGTTTAACCCTCCCTGGAAGATGGATCTATATTAGTATATTTTTGAAAGACTTCTACTAATTGGTTATAGAAGACAGCTGGATTTTCCTCTGCACCCTGTATGACTCCACTCTATCATAATTAACAGACTTTTTAATGCACCTTTTTATCCCCATGGTAAGAGCAGCTAGCATGCCAGACATCATTTTTAGTCCATGACTAGTATTATAGTCCCAGTTTGGTACTGTTGATGGAAGAATAGCCACTCCAAGGTGGTTTTCTTCCCTTTTTAAAGCACATTGTTCATCTGCATAGTTTCTGGCCTCTTATAGGATTCCTTATCTTTCATCTGGAGTACAGCAAGTGGCCAAGATGAATTGGACATCTCGCCATGATAAATCAAAAGCAAGGGTTAAAGTTTGAAACCTGCCTGCAAACTTACTAGGGTCCTCTGACAGTTGGTCCACTCATTCTTTCGCTGATGGATATCTGCAACTGAAAAAGGGGCCTGATTTGTTGACCTGGGAGCCATAAGGAGGGGTAGAAGAGACCTTCCAATATCATCAAATAGATCACTGAGACCCACATCCCCCTGAGAGACAGGTGGAAGTTCCAGGAGAGGGTTATCCTCTTTCTTGGGGCCCCTCTAAATATTATAGTTCCTGAGCATTCCCTTTGATAAAGAGTCACAAAAACATGAACATAAGGCATTTTATTCCACCTTTTATGTTTTAAGTGGAAATGCTATACCTGAAGAATAGTCTAATAATTTGAAGTACCACCCTGTACACATCTCTCACCATTTCCCAGTTCATACCAAATCCAAACCATATTGCAATAGTAGATAAGCAGTTTTGAATTGCCAGGATCGAACTTTTCCCATTCATCAAGGATACAACCTAGTGGCGAGGTCAGTAAAACCTGTGTGGCGCAGTTCAAGAAGTTTCCCATTATCTTGTCTTGGGGTCTAAAGAGAGGGAGACAACTAGGTCTTGGATTCTTGAGATGGTGTCCCATGCAGAAGGAGGAAAGCCAATATGAGCCCGCAGAGCATCCCTTGTGAGACTCTAACACTAACTAGACAGACGTCTCTATCTGAACCTTAAGGTGATGCTGGCATCACTCACAGAAGCACAGAAAAAAGCCCCTCTGAGGGCTTTTTTGTCTCCATATTGAGGCCCATTAACTCATCAGAGAGAAGGGGGTTTAGCCACCTGCTGGGCTTACCTAGTCCTTTGACTTCCATGAGACAAGGGCAGAACCTCCCCTCCACCCCATGAAGTTCCCTTAGCTACCTAGCTGAGCCACTCAAGTTTCTCTACTTAAGCAGAGGGGAGTATTATGGGAAAAAATATTTCTTGCATTTACTCTGATAGTAAAAAGACTTTGGTACTTTGTTTAAGGCACTAAGAACAGGGATGGCTCTGCTTTTGTGTACTCATAGTCACTTTAGTTAAGTTTTAAATTCTATTCATTTGTTCTGTTCAGGCTGTCAGGCATATGTTTTTAGATTACCTGCATTTAAACAAGGGATATAGCCAGGAAGCAATAGCTCCAGGCAGGCTCTTGGACCCAGAGGGAGCCAAGTCAGCTAGAGGTGGCCTGGCTGTCAGTGGCCTTAGGCTGCACACTGCACGCCTGTGGGCAGCTTCAGCTTGTTAGTCCTTTCCTCAGGCCTCTGAGGCTGCATGCATCAGTGACAGTGACTGCACTCTCAGCCCAGCTGCTCTGTGCACCCCATGCCCAGGAACAGGCCACCTAGGCCAAGTTGAAGGGAGGGGATGAGAGGAGGCCTTGCACATGTGCACAGTCCGCACTATCAGATGGTTGCGTTGCCCACCGGGATCAGGCCTTCCCAGCAGGCTGCTTGGCACCACAACCCCTGCTCCTCCTGTTGCTGCCCCTGGCAAATGCTGAGGGATTTTTTTTTTTTTTTTAAAGTGGACAAATTTTTCTCTCCTGTTCGGGAAGACATTGTGCCAGTTAAAATAATTTTTAAAAAAGAAGAGGTTCGTCCCTCTTGTTCTCCAAAAGCCCACATGTTTTCTAAGATCAGAGGCTTAGTTTGTATCTGCGAGGTGAGGTTTCATTAGGCCAGTTGGTAAAAAAAAAAGGAAAAAGATGGCGAGGGTTGATGAAAGATGGCATCTAGCTGTGTGAAAAGATGGCAGCCGGCCATGTGACAAGGTAATATGGTGGCACTCTGGACAAAAACAGCAAATCAAGAAAATAAAAGCTGTTAACAAACTGGGGTAAGTGGAGACCAGGCTAATTTCCAAAAAGGGTAGCAAAATACAGCAAACAAATGCACAGATGACAAGGTATCCCAAGCTTTAGGTTGCACACGCAGCACCCCAAGCTCTCTACCTATTTAACTCATACTGAGGAATGCCGCAAGCGAGAAAAAAGAAAGGGGGAGATAAACTCAGGTCTATTGTGGCTGGAAAAAAAACACAAAGGCCATATATTCTGTTCCCCCAAGCAGGATTAAGAAGCCCTTCCTGGCGCCATGAGAAAAAGCCTCACATATTCCCAGGTTAGGGGAGAGAGGGAGGGAAAGAAGAAGAAAAACGTCTTTGTGACATTTTAGAGAGAAGCAAAATGTCTACATGAGGCCAACATGGGGCCTTACCTGGTCTCCTGGCACCTGAGTCTCCTGGCTGGCTAACCCAAGTAAATGCTACTGGGTTTTGGGGTGCTGGCATCTTGGTTTCCAGGTTCTTTCCATCTCAAACAGAGAATTGAGTGAAACAAGCAAAACCAGTGACAAGGTTTATTTGAAAAACTAAAAATGAAGGACACAGGAGAAACTGGCTCTGCAGAGTTTGGGCCGAGCAAAAGGGAGGAAAAATTATTAACCAAGATAAAATTACACCCTGGGGGACAAGGGGCAGGCTACCCTTGAGAGGAAAGCAACTGGTAGCATGCTTTCAATGGCATTCTATCTCTTTATTTCTTCCACACATTGCGGGAACCCATGAGAACTCCATATGTAGGGCTTTGGGAATTATTTGGTGCAGGTCCTGCAATCTGCTTCCTCTTACTCTCTCAGCTTTGCCTTTCTGCCTCAGAAGGGTGTGGCAGAGCAAAACTGCTTAGTTCATGGAGGGTGGGAAGCAGAGCAGAGGAACAGTGCCAGAGGGGAAGGGGCAAAGGACCAGATATAGACTCCAAAGTCACACCTCCATGACCCATCTGAACACACTGAGAAGTGTGCTCTATTAATCCCCTGGATGGCTCCCAAGCTAGTCAAGTTGACAGTCCAGGTTAACTATCACACGGGGGTAAGTTCAGGAAGGAAAAGATAGCATTTTCTTATGGAATAGTATAGTGTTTGAAAGCTACACTGGGGCCACATGCCTGGTTCAAATTCTGGATTTGCCTCTTTTAAAAAATCAATTAACTAATTAATTTTGAGACAGGGTCTTGTTATGTAGTCCAAGCTGGCCTTGAAATCACTATGTAGCCCAGGCTGGCCTCAAACTCACTATGATCCTCCTGCTTCAGCCTCTGGAATGCTGGGATCACAGACATGTGCCACTGTACCTTTCTTGAAATTTAAAAAATGGTGCTGGGGCTCAAACCCAGGGTCTAATGCATGCTAGGCAAGGGCTTTACCACTGAGCTTAAACCCCGTTACTAATGACCTTGGGCAAATGACAGAACTCTGTGCTTCAGTTTCTTTGTCTATAAAATAGAGATAATTATAATTTTGACGTCCTAGGGTTGCTGTGAGGGCTAAATGAGTTCTAAGCAGAAATGCTTAGAAGAGCTCCTGACAATAGTGCTCTGTATGTATTTATATTACCTATTATTGTGAGAGTATTTGACAGGAAGGAGGGAGTTATCTTTTCTTAGGAGATGGGGAAGGATTACCTGAAGAAGTGATATTTATGAGGGTTCCTGAATTACCTGTAGCAGAGAAACCTGGGCACAGAGAGAAACCCATGCAAAGGGACTGAGGCAGAAGGTAGAGGACTGAGAAGACAAAAGGGAAGGCCTCCACAGCAGGGAAAAGGGAGAGCAGGGGTTTAGGGAGTGTGAGTGCAGAAGGCAGATTCCGTATTAAGGAGCAGCCACATTAGGGCCCTTTTTCTTCAGCCTGAGAGAGGTTGGGAATCCAAGGGGCCTGTGGGTGGCCAGAGGAGAATACAGTGGGAGGGAATGAGTAGATGTGGGAAGAGCAGCCAGGGTCAGGAGAGCAGGTAGCGCTCCAGGAGAGGACAGTGGGGGTGGTGCTTGCGGCCATGCTTGGGAGAAGTGGAGAGTCAGTGAGGAGGTAACGTTGCTGGAGAGATGTGTTGGAGTGGGAAGGAAAGGGAGAGGCAGGTTCAGGATGGATCTGGGAGCTCTGGACTGAGAGGCAGGCAGAATCTTTCTCTGGATGGGAAAACTGGAAGGGGAGGCGAGTGGAGTGAGTTCTATTTTAGATGGCCTGAGCTTGAAATGCCCATGGACACTGAAAGCAGGCTTTGCGTGAGTACTTGGACACAGCATGGTGATCTGGGCTGGAGAAGAACACAGGAAGTTGTCAGGGTATGTGTGAAGCTGCGTATAAAGACAAGCTTGGCTGGGGAGAAAAAAGGGGGGGAGGGGGCGCAGGATAGAGCTTCGAGGCACAGCCCCAGGGTAGGGCTGTGTAAAGACGACAAGCCTGTGAGGCTGAGGAGGAGCATTCTGGGAGTTCAGAGCCAAGCCAGTAGGGTGGGATTGCGAGAGGAAGCCATGGGAGAAGTGTCAGAGGGGTGGGAGAGTCAGTGGTGGTGCTGCTCTGAGAGGCCAGGGGTGGTGAGGATGAACTGTGTGCTGTGATTTAAGTGCAGGCACCGGGATTGTCGGGGGCCTTCTGCAGTGCTGCTTGTGTGAAGTGATGGAGAGGGTCAGATGGCAGTGGTCTGAAGAGCACAGGAGGGATGAGAGAGGGAGGGTCTTTTGAGCTTTGAGTGAAGGGGAGGAGAGAGATGATTGATAGGGCAATGTGTGTGTTGGGGGGAGGTGTGTTTTAAGGTGGAAGAGACCTAAGATATCTTAAAAACGGATGGCAGAGAGATTAATCCAGGGTGTAGGAAAACAGAGGAGATAATCAGCGAGCAATGTTTGTGAGCACGTGCGAGGGGCTGGGATCAGGCGTGTGGGTGGGGGGGTTGGTCTTGGAGAGGAGGAGGGATGATTTCTCTAAAAACCAAAAGCAGGAACAAAGAAAGAATGGGTGCAGATGTAGATGTAGGTTTGTAGTGGGATGTTAAGGGAGATTTCATCTTAAGCTTCTATTTTTTTCTGCCAAGTGGGAGGCAAGGTCTGCTGAGAGCGAGGAAGAGGTGGTAAGGAGCTGGAAGGAAGGAGAAGAATGATCATTCAGAGTCAAGAAGCAACTTGTCCACAAAATCCACAATTGCCTGATAGTCTTGACAACCCAGTAGGGCTTGGTGGTCGTTCATGTACGTGTGTCCTCTCCTGCCTTGCGGAGTGATTTCAGCCGTCAAGCCTCACCTGTCAGCTTCAGGCAAGGGGGAAGTACTTAGAGGGATGTATCCAGGTGTAAGGCTTTGCCTAAAGATTTGGCAAAAGAGATGCGCTATCTCCAGGCCCTGCAAGCTGGGCTGGGTATGCCAGGGAGGGAGGGAAGCAAGGGCAAGCAAGGCTGTTTTCAGGGAGATGGTGGGAGCCACCTTGACGCGGGGATCAGAGAGGTGAGCAGTGTGGACTGGTGCTTATGTGGCTCAATGGGCAGAGAGCTTACGAACCCTTGCAAGAACAGAGATCGTTTTCACTACTCCTCCCCTCCAAGAACCAATTTTTGCCTCCTCAGGGAATTCAAACCCCTGGGCAGCAGATGCCTGTCTATCCTGTTGGCTGAAACAACCAAAGCCCCTAGCACAGTGCCTGCACACAGTAGGCTCTCAGTCACCATGGGCAAATGCATGGGTGTGGACTCTCCTAAAAAGGGGGCAGGGCGGAGGCGGCAGGGCACTCACGTGAGCACGGGCCTGGAGGCGGGAGTGTGAGAGATTTCTGGGAGGCGATAGAGGAGGAACTGGGCGTACCTCCTCAGCGGACCTCGGAAGACACGGAGAACTGGCATAACAGTAAAACTCCAAGACAGACCTGAGCCTGGACGGTCTAATACCCTCTGTCTGGTGACATTGTTTGTTTTTGTTTTGTTCCTAATAAAATTCATTGCTGGCACTGACGCTTTGTCCTCAGCTCCTGGGAGGCTGCCTCTTCTGGGGACAATTTCTTTATTTCCTTGATTTTCCAAATCATAGCCTTCACTGAACTGCCTCAGGGCCCAAGCACGAAATTAAAACATTAAACTGATAATATATAACATGGCAACAATTAATGCAGCAGTAAACAAAACAGTACGTTAAAAAACATGAGCCTCAGAGAATTTCTCTACCACTCAGGGAAAGATGCTTTTGTTGGTGGCAGAGGCTGTAAGCTTCCAGATCACTCAACTGTCTGTGCCTCGGGACAAGCAGCCATCTTAGTCACCTCCAATTCCCAGGCAGGGCGCTGTAAGAGCACTCAGGAAACGAAGGCCCGACTCCAGCAGAGGTGGGAGGTAGTTTGGTACAGAGGAGAGGCTACCAGGCCAGGAGTCAGCAGCCTACCTTTTTGGCCTTGCTCTGCTCTGTGACCTTAGGCCAATCCCTTGCCTTCTCTGGTCCTCAGCCTTACCTCCTGTTAAGTGAAACTGCTGGAGAAAGCTCTTTCAGCATTGGATTCTCGGAGGGGTGCATCTGGGAGGGCTGCCTGTGCCCCACGACTCAGTGATGGCCCCCGTCATCCACTACAACAACAGGGTTTTCCTGCCCCACATCACTTTGGCCAGTAGATTTCCCACAATTTCCTTCACTTTCATGGGAATGACAATTTCTCTATTTATTTTTTTCTTGAATCTCACAGGAGTTTTTAAAGGCTTACAAGTTGTTACTGAAATAACAAGTTAAACAATTCAAAGCTATATCAAGACAGAGTTAATCATCTTTCCCTCGCTCTTATCCATTCCCGCCGGCTTCTCCACACTCCAGCCCCTCTTCTCCCCAGCCAGTCCTTGGGGCCTGATGCTAGATTCCTGCCCACCCCGCTCTGCTCACACAAACACAGACATGCTCCACACAGCGTGAGTCTTCCCTTCCCTCCCTTCTTTCATTTCTCTTTCTTTTCTACAAAAAGGCCAACTCTGCAACCCTCTTTTTCATTTAATAATAACATATTGGAGGCATTTCTCCAGACATTTGGGTCTGCCACACCCTTTTGGTGACAGTTTGTAGGGTGCATGCAAGAGCCAGAGCTGGGGCTCAAGGTTTGCAAGCACTATCCAGTTTAACCCTGCAACACCCCAAGAAGCGTGGGAGCTGGGTACCAGTCCTGTTGGTAGATGATGAAGCTGCAGCTCAGAGAGATTAAGGCCTGAGCCATGTGCTATTGCACGGCAGGATTTGGACAGGCTCCACTGCGAGGGGGTCTGAACCAGCCCCAGAGCAGGACCACGGACAGAGTAGAGACAGCAGCAGACAATTTTTTGGCTAGTACAACAGAATACACCCCAGTAAACACACCCATAGAGACTGGAGGATGGAATTAAAGTGGGCCAGCAGGGATGCATGCATCTTATTTGAATAGATAAAGCCAGATTACTGCCTAAAAGGTTTTTGCAATTCACAGCCTCATCAGCACAATTTCTTATTTTTGTGGCTTTCTTTCTGTGGGTCCTTGGAGAGCACCTAGCCCAGCTCTCTCCTCTCCCTGTTAAGGAAAGGGCCCAGTGACAGGAAGTGACAGGGCAAGATCTCCAGTGAGTTAGAAGCTGAGCTGGAGCCTTATCCCTTCTTAGCGGGGCCATCACCTTGTCCTCTTCCCTTCGGGCTGCCTCTGTCTCCTCTCCCTCCTCCCTCTTGTCCATGCTCTGAACTGTTAGACATCACATCACTTCCCTGCTTACCAACCGTCCCCCCGCTGAGTGACTGGCCACAGGCTCAAGTCACAGCTCTGCCTCCCCCACAGCCCTATGGTACTGCGGGTTAAATGAGGGGAAGTCTGCCACTGAGCTACATCCCCAAGCCTTTTCATTTTTTTAATTTTGAGATAGGGTCTCTCTAGGTTGTCCAGACTGGCTTTGAACTTGCAATCCTCCTGTCTCAACCTCCCAAGCAGCTGGGAATACAGGCGTGCGCCACCATGCCTGGCTTCCAGTCACAGCTTCTTAAGAGGCATTTGGAGCCCATCTCAGTCTGTTCCCTGGCATATCTCCTTTCATCCAAACCAGCAACCAAATCTTGAGTACACACTGTCCTTGGAACATCTCACACTGTTTGAACAGAATTGCCTTTTTCCTCTTCGAAGTTTGACTGGTTCCTACCTCTCTTTCAAAGCCAAGTGCAAATGCCACCTCTTTCAAGGTGTCTTCCTCAACTGCTCAGGCTTCCCACCTCAGGCAAAGTCATCTCTGCTCTGCTACAAGGAAGGTGCCCTCTTTGGACTGCTCCATGTGGGACAAGTGTTGCAAAAGAGCCAGCCAGGAGGGGGCAGTGCACAACCAAAGGAAGTTCTCTGAAAGGTCAAGGTCACTGGGGTGTCTGGGTCCTGCCCAGTGTGGCTGCCTGCAGAAATACCAGGTCCAACCTCTGGCAAGCTCGGCTCTCCCTGGGTCTCAGTTTGCATCTCCGTGAAAGGACAGGGTTGGGCTGGTTCAGTGTTTCTGAAAGCGCGTGATGCACAAAGTGGTTCTGCCAGATAAAGAGATGGACATTTTAAAAATGGAAATCATTATGTATTTATTTTAATGTGAATTAGACAAAAAATAACCAGCACATCAAACCTGTTATTTCTCAAATATTATTGCTTAGGATAGGGCTAAATAGGTATTCAAGTAAAAAAACAGTGAGTCAATGTAAAAGAAAGTACCAATTAAATAATAGTACAGGTGGTATGCTGGCGGTGAATGGCTGCAGTCAGGAAAACATTGGTCTGCCTTTAATGTGCAGAATGCTGGGATCTGCAGGGACACTTGCCTTTGATAGATGGGAGTGGGGAGAAGGAGCTGCTGCAGGAGCTGGGGTGCTGGCCTTGGGGTGGAGGGGCAGGAATTCAGCAGATGGCCATGTCTTCACCCTAGACCCCTCCTCCACCTGCGGTAAGGGGTACAAGTGTGGGCTCCCCTCCCCGCCTGCTTCTCAGCTTCCCTGCGGTTACTAGGGAGTAGGAGGCTGAGAGGGCCCCATTCTGGAAGCTCATCTGCTCCCTCATTCTCACCCAGCACCCTGCTTGGCATCAACTATTCAGGGTGATGATGAACAAGGATGCAGAAAGGCATCCCCCTCCCTGGGGGTGGGGAGAGAAAATAGGTACACAGAGTTTCCTGCATTCATGAATGTCCAGCCTGGGATGACCAGCTAGTGCTTCCCATGTTTGGCTGTGCTTTGGAATCATCTGTTTATTCAATGGAAATGCAACCCCAAGACTCTGCTATAGGCAGTTCTGATCTTAGGGTTGCTGCATCTGTATTTTTAGAAACTCCCCAGTCCGTTCTGATCCTCCTAGGTCTGGAACTGCTATGTTAGGCAGCACACCTCCCTCAGTGTAGCTGTGGATGCTCAGGGAGATTGTGTCACTTGTTCAAAGTCACTGAGCAAGTCAACAGCGGTTATCCCGACCCTCAGCTCAGTTCTTTGCATGGAGCATCCTGTGCTGAGCCTGGTTCTCAGTTAGCAACCCCTGCTGACAAATGGGCTGGGGCTTCTGCACGCTTCCTCTGCCTCTGGGCTTGTCAAGGACTTTCTCTGGAAGAGAACATGCTGTAGGAGCTGCCATCTGCTGAGGAGCCCAGAGGGGTGGGGGGTGGAAAAGGGTGCAGGGGGATGCCAATGGAGGGGGTGGCCAGGAGAGCGGCCTCCTCTCCGCAGTGTGCCAGCCTGCTGAGGAGAGGAGCCAATTTGGATGTGTGCCACCAAGAGTTGGGTTTTCACGTGGAATCCTCAAGGAACAGAATTAGGGCCAATGGCTGGGCCAATGGGAGGCAAATTCTAGATGAGACTTTCTAACAGTGATCAGTGACCTGGCAGACAATTGACCTTAGGGCAATTGTCCAGCTCCCTGCTTTTTAAAATTACAAGGAATTTGACATATAAATGACAGATATAAGGATGAATATAGGCCTCATGTTTCCACAATCTAATCATGAAATAAAACACTACAGATAAATATGAGCTTCACTCATTCCCCTCTTCCTCCCTGGAGGCGTCACCTGCCCATTCCCTGAGGTTGGCACGAGTCATTCCTGCACAAGCTTTTATATTTATAATACTAATGTGTGCACTTATAAAACAGAAAGAGAGTGTTGTTTTGCAGATTTTTCAACTTCTTGTAAATGACATAATACTATATGTAAACTTTTGCCTCCTGTTTCTTTTCATCCAACATTGTGTTTGCAATTTACCTGCATTGATGTACAGAGGTCCAGAACACACATTTCCACTATCCAATCTATTCCTATTTCGTTGTACCACAATTTATTAATTCTCTTTTCCTGTAAAGGGGAACTACAGTAATCTCCAGTTTTTCATACTAATTGAGAAGGGGACCAAGAGATAGAAGGGGGGAAAGGGAAGACAAGAGGAATTAAGAAGAATTGAGATATGTTATGTGCAAGTACCAACTCCCCACAATGAACGTAACCATTATGTACTGCAAACATCCACTGATAAAAATGAAGAAATTAAAAGAATAAAGCCCACACCTCCACGACCGTCTTTGTACATGTGTCTCATGTGCCTGGGGAGGAGTTGCTGTGGGAATGAAGATCCTGGGGCTCATCTGCCGCTGCCCAGCGAGCGGTGTCTAAGGGGCAAGAGTCCGCTGGTGGTCGTCAGATCTCAGAACGTTCGCCACTCTCATGGGGCTGAACAGCTCTCATTTTAGTTTTATTTTGTATTTCTCTGATACTCTCACGTTTTACTGATTGTTTGCAGTTCCTCTCCTGGGGGTTGTCTTTTGTGTCCCTTGCTGAGGGTCCTATGAGATTGTCTATGTCTTTCTTACTGACTTCAAAGAACCTGAATCCTGCGGTGTGTTGCTGACATCTCCGGCCAGCCTCTGACTTGTCTTTTCTCTTTCAGTCTTTTGCTGTACAAAGCATCCATATCTTCTGCTGTGGCTTGGGGCTCTGCAGTCCTCAGCCAGCAGATGAAGGTTTGAAGCATGGCACCCTCCTTGGCATGGGAAAGGGCTCCAGTGCTGGCTTCACTTGAGGTGTAATTCAGGGTGAGCAATTCAGGTAAGTAATTAGGTGAACTCGAGGTAAGTTATCTACCTTTGAGTTTCAGCTTCTCTACTGGTAAAGTAGGGATAAGAAGAGCCTTAGATGCTAAAAGGCTGGAAGAAGGTGTTACAGGAAGTATTGAAACCTCCAAGGAAAGGGTGTGGTGTCACAAAATGTCACTGGGGAAGCTGCTACCTGAGAGCCAGCCGGTGTGACGTCCTGATCTTTCTTGGCCTTAATGGGTCAATGCAGTGCCTCCCAAGCCCATGCTCAGTGCCTCTGGAGGAGGGAGCTGTATGGAGGGGCACAGGTGACCTCTCAGGAAAGCCAGAGGACGATGGAGGTTGTGCCCACACCCTCAAGACAACCACGGCTTCTCCAAGCTGCCAGGTCACCCATAGTGGCAGGCTTGGGAGAGCATCTGGTTGCTCCAAGGGAAATATTTGTCAGGGCAAAGAAAAGGACACACATACCCAGTCACTTTCACTCCTATGTGACCATATGCCAGACTACGCAAACAGGTCTCCCGAGGCCATGGCAAGGGGATACCTCCGTCACCTTTCAGTAGTTCATCCTGGGTGCAGCACACACCATTTGGGGGTGGGAACGAGCTATGGAGCCGTGTCAGGGAGAGTGGATAAAGGCCTCAGGGGTCATCAGCCTCTTGGACTAAGCCACATAGCCCATGGTCGGCAGGGTCAAAAGATGTGTCCTTCCTCACCCCCTTTACTCGTCCTAAATCATCCTACCACCACCACTTGTGAGGGGTCAGCCTGCTCAAGCGGCCAGAGCACTGCCTGGTAGTGAGGAATGCTGTTTAAAACAGAACCTATTTCTGGGAGTAGGTGATATATATGCACAATGCAGAAATGTAAGGGAACAAAAATGTAAAGGTACTATATATATATATATATATATATATATATATATATATATATACACACACATATTTAATTGGTAGCGTGCTATACGTACTATTATAAACCTTGCTTATTTTTCCCCACCCCATTCTCTCCCCCAAATTTAGGACCTGGACTGAAACAGGCAGGAATGAATGTTTAAAGGATAGATGGATGAGTGGATGGAGTGGTGGATGGAGGCATGACGCCATTCAGGCTTGGCTTTTGTACTTGGTATCCCGAGACTCACTGCTGACCTTGGGAGGTTCCTTCTTCTCAGCGTGTCACTGCAGGTGGGTGAATTCAGGCCTTTTTGACCCTGGCACAGAGCCATCGTGGGGGAACTAAGTGAACCAGGCAGCTGAAAAGCTTCATTGTCATTTCCACGAGCAGATGGTTACCAGGGAAACTCAAAGACTGTTAGAAAGGGGTGGAGTTTTCAGGCAACACACGTAGCAAGATGGAATCTCAGATTGGGAATGTTGATGTTCTCCAAGACTTTAATTTTTAATTCTCCTTCAGTGATAATCCCAGACAATTAAGAATTGTATTTATGGATCATTTTGATGTTTGCCTGATAACGTTGCATGGCTGTGTAACATCGATGCTGGGTGTTTGTGTTTATGATCGCACTGGAGCTGGGATCATCAGTGACTTCGCAGCCTCCTGAGTGCACTGAGATTTTGCTGTTGATCAAACTGAGATTTTATTTTTCTGATGTAAAAAATTATATTTTGTCCATATTAATGGGGTACAATATTATGTTATGCAGTTCCTTAAGTGTGAGTTTATAGATCTTTAAGATCCCTGGACATATTCTAAGGGTCAGAGAGAATTTTCCTAAGGCATCTGTCCTTTACTCCAGCATGAGAAACGCTGGCGAGGACAAGAGGTGACGACGGAAAGCTTGATTCTGCTCCATTTCTGCCTCTTATTCCCTGGCTCATCTGGACTCTTCTGTCAAATCTGCTTTAATTTCCCCATCAAATTATAGGGATAAAAATGTCTTCTTAGCAGGATATTATGAATGCAGAATGAGATGGTGAATGTGGAAGTTCTGTCTTTACGAGTGTGTTCAACTCTTTCGCTTTATAGAAGTGGGAAGGAGACTTGCAGAGGTGAAAGGACTTTCCCACTATCACTCCATCACTGGCTGAGCTGGGCTGGGAACTTGGGCTTCTTGCCCTCTGCTGTCCCCGGAAATGTAGGCCACTAGCAGTAATGGTTGGATTCTAATTCAGGAAAGTGTAATAATAACACCTCAGGTGGGGCCTGTCACTATTTGTGCAAACATACTATCTTTATTTTTATTTGCTAAAGAAATTAAATTAGGGAAACCAAACAAATAAATGAGCACATTGAATTTCTCACAGCTATACCTCTCTTCCCAGAGCAAAAACAAATTCTTCCTCCAGAGGAAGGTCAGACAAGAGGCACGTAGTACGAAAACGCCCTGGTCCTTCAGTGCCAGACACCTGGACTTGCCATTCTGCTGGGCGGAGAGGTCACTTCACTTCAGCACCCGACTGCTTGGGAACTTGGTTTCAGGTTGAGGCAGGCTGTGAGCTCCAGAAAATAGGGACCATGTCTGGTTACTGCTATTTCTACAAGCTCTGCTCTGGGCTTTGCACATACAAGTGCCCAATTGACATTTAAATAATGAAGGAATGAACAGAGTCACGTTCTTTGTGTTTAAAGATTTGGAGACGTCTCAGAGAAGATGCAAAGAAGGTTCTAAGTCAGGAGGTCAGGGAACAAGGGAACTCGAGCTGCAGGGGCCTTGTGGCCTGGACTTCAGGGATGAGGGAGAGAAACAGGCACGGAGCTCAGCCCAGAGGACAAGGGTCTCGCAGCAGTTTGGCAGATTTGTCGCACCAGACTCTGTTTACTGAGTGTCTTTCCTGTGTCAGGCTCTGTGCTACCTGCCCTAAGTCCCAGTCCCTGACGGTGTGCCCACCGTGGAAAGAAGAGTTTGGGCTTTGGAATCTCACAGATATGAGCTCAAGCCCCAGCTCCACGATGCATGTCCTTGGGCATGTCACTTCTGTTTCCATTTCTTTTTCTTTTTTTTTTTTTTTTGTGGGTACCGGGGGGTCGACCTTAGGACCTCGCGCGCCAGCAGGCGCCCGTGCCGCTGAGCGATATCACCGGCCCCTTTTTCGTATGTGGGTTCTGGGAGTCGAACTCGGGCCCTAGCGCTTGCCGGGCAGGCGCTTAAGCCGCTGAGCCATCTCACCGGCCCCTTATTTTGGTTTTTTAAAACAGGGTCTCACTATGTAGTGCAGGCAGGCCTCGAACTTGTGGTGATCCTCCTGTCTCGACCTCCTGCACTGTGGGATTACAGGCGTGTGCCACCATGCCCGGCTTTGTTTCAGTTTTTTTACCTATAAAAAGCGATGAAGACTAGTAAATACCACGTTGGCTGGTACAGAAGATTCAACTCTAGGTTCAGAGCACCTGGTAAAGAAAGAGCACTTAGAACCTGTTATCCGGTGTAATAATCTGCCTGGGCCTGGGCCCCACTAGAATATGAGCCCATCTCTTCTATTTGCCATGAAACTGGAAGGGCTCCTTTGAGTTGAGAAAGGAAGCAGCTCAGATGGGCATCTCCTGTCAGGAACATCAGGTTATTTATAGTTGTTTGGCTATTGTGGTTGTTTCTATTAAGAACATTGGTACTATGAATAACGCTGTGTTTTTCTTCTGGTGCGTGTGTGTGAGAGTGCCTTTAGGGTGGGTAAAAATAAACAACCAGAAAGGTAAGGGCACCTGGCAGTCACATGAAGGCTACAGAGCTGGAGCCTGGCCCTGGAGTGCTCTGTGGTGCTGGTGATAACCTTTTAGTTGCTAGCTCATGGGGAGTTTGGGAGGGTGCCCAGGGGAGGGAGTGGGGCAACCAGAAAATTGGAGTAACCTGGTAAAGGAGGAGGGGAGTGGGGGAGACTTGGAGTAGCAGTTCTTCAGCATCTGGCGTGGGAATGTTCAAAATTATAATCACCAGTGTGGTTAAAATGGTAAGCACTGGTATGTACATGCCTGAGAGTACATATAACCTGGGAGTGGAGTTGCTAGTATGTTGGGAAAGTGAGCGATTGACTTTACAAGATAATACTGAATTACTTTTCAAATAATTTATTCCCATTGACATTCCCTCCAGCAGCGTGTAGCATCCAGTTGGTCCACACCCTTGCCAACACTTGGTATTGTCAGACTCCTTAATTTTTGCCAGTTTAGTGGGGGTAAAATATCTTCTAATGGTTTTAATCTGCATTTTCCTGACTCATAATGAGGTTGAACATCTTTTTAATATATTTAGGGGCCTAGAACTGTTTGCTTAAAAGACCTAGGCCCTGTATACATTAGATATCTGCAGTTTTTTGTATATCAATTGTGCCTTAATAAAGCTGTTACATACACACACACACACACACACACACACAGACACACACACAGGGTAAAGTGCTATCATTTTGTCTCTAATACAATGGCTAACATTTAATAGATTCTCAATAATATTGAATTGAATATGGGGAAAAAAAAAAGAGATCTGGGTTCCTCACAGTACAGAGAACATTCTAGCACATGGGTTGGACAGCAGCCAGGTCGAGCAGTGAGAGTCTGGATCTCAGCATGGCCACACCCTTACTCTTTGACCTTAGGCAAGGCATTTACTTTTTTTGAGCCTCAGTTTACCACTGGGGAGCCAAGGTGTTGAAAGCCTTAATCTGCACGCAGGGAGAGCAGCTAAGGAGTCAAATGAGATCATCAAAGTCAAGTGCTTTGGGGACTAGAGTCCTGTGCCAGGAAAGGATTAGTATATCCTCTTTAAAGACAATTTAAAATGGTTTTGGAGTCCCAGGAAGCATGCACAGCTGGCAGACAGACCTCTTGGAAGCAGACAGCATCAGGTCCCAAGCTGGAATGAACCCTCTGCCTCTAGGCACCTCTCCTCCTCTATCAGCAAAGCAGACCAAATCCCATTTATTCCTGGCATGAGCAGGCCTTTGGCCACCACCCTGAGTGCCACTGGGAGGCAAAACTCATGCCCAGGTAGCTCTAAGGCAAAGATGGGGGTGCCTTGGTGCTGGCCCTCCCCTGGGAGGCCCACTGCAGGCTGCTGGACCAGCAGGCAATGCTGGGTTTGACTGCCCAGGTCAAGACGCAAGGATGCCTCTAATCCATAGTGCCTAGCATTTAGGTCCCCAGCTCTTTCCTTCTTTCCTTCTGACCTCATGTGTGTACCTGTTCTGTGGGCAGAGGGCTGGTCTACAGGTATTTCTCAGAGCATGTGCTGTGAGACACCACTGTGGATGGTGGTTATGGGGGGTGGGAGGGGATGGTGAGATGGAAACACTGAGTTACATTATTCGCACAGCTAACATTTGCCCAATGTGTCAGACACAGGTCTAGGTATTTTACAAGCATTACCCTCAGTGACTTCTTGCAATAATCTTGTGAAACAGGAGCCCACTGGCTCCATTTCACAGGTGAGGAAACTAGGACTTTGCAAGGTTGCTTTCTCCAAGGTCCTCAACTGGTTGGTGTCAGCTCCATGATTCAAACCCAGGTAGCCTGTTTGTAGAGCTCCTGCTCTTAGCCAGTGAAATGAACAGGCATCGGTGACTGTCAGACTGTGGGGCTCTGGTGGTGGAAGATGAGGAGAGGGAAGCCTTATACTTGCCTTTTAAAAAAATATATACTAGGGATTGAACCAAGGGAGGGCTGAGCTATATCTCTGGCCCTTTTTATTTTCTGATTCTGAGGTAGGGGTTTGCTAAGTTACCCAGGCTGGCCTTGAACTTGTGATCCCCAGCCTCTTGAGTAGCTGGGATTACTGACATGGGCCACCATGCCTGGCTTATACTTGTTTTGACTCAGCTTAGTGTCAAACTGTGTCCTGGTGACTGGCGGAGGATTAGGGTGAAGGCAAAGTTCCTGACCCTCCCTCTGAGAAAGAACTTCAGGCAGGAGGTAAGCGGAGGTACGGTGAGGTGTGTTTGGAGATACCAGGCTTCCTAGAGTGGCCTCTTTCAAGCTGAGAACTAGAGAACCACTGACTCAGCAGAGAGCTGGGGACAGGGAGCCCAGGCGGAGGAGATAGCATGTGCGAAGGCTGGAGCTGATGGAGAGCATGCAAAGCAGTTCCTCCGCTGAGGGAGAGAGTGGGACACGGGAGATGAGGCCGGATGTACCAGGAACAGTCACCCAAGCCTTGACTTTGAGGCTTCTAGGTGGGGTGGGACAAGGGAGGGATGAGAATATCAAGAAGGGACCAAGGGAGCACTGGGGCAGTTGGCTGAAATTGGGTACTTGAGAGGAAGAGCCAGCCATCGAGGGGCTGAGTAGGTGGTGATAAAGAGCTTGCTTTGCATTTCCTTGAATTTGAGGGGGGTCACTGCTAAGGCCTCTCCCAGTGCTGACCTTCTCAACTTCCCTGGAAGGAAGGAACATCTTGCTACAGCCTCTCCACCCCCAAATATTCTGGGCAGGAAGGCGCGGGATCTGTTTTGTCAACGCTTGCAATAAAGAGTCTCATTCAGGGAAGCAAACAGCTGCTTGACTATTAATAGGCAGGGGCCTCAGCCGCAGCCTGCTGGGAAGGCCTCACATGCAGTTCTGCAAAGGTGAAATGCTTCCTTCTGCCTGTCTGAGTTTTACACCCTGTGGAGGGACAATAGGCCAATTCCTTATTCTCAGAAGGTCAGTCACCCCGAAGTGTTTTCTGGGGCAGCTTGGGAGGTGTTTGGGTGGCCCTGCCAGGGAGGCCCACTCTCCTGCTTCAAGCTGGACACAGCCAGAGAGTGAAGGAGCCCAGAGGACCTGGAACTGGCCCAAGAAGTAGGCATCCCTGGTGGATGTGGAGGTGTCTCACTGGGTTTTCATGGCTGCTCTGTGGAAAGATCAGGCACCACCCACAAGGGGAATCAGTCCGGGGTGGCTGGAAGAGCAGGGGTGTCTGTCTAGAAACAGGAGGATGGATGAAAGAACTTAACGTAGGAACAGAGAGAGTGCAGCTTGAGCCTGGGGTCAGGGGGAGCCATGGCATCCCTGGTTACGAGCCAGACCATGGCTGAGGGGAGCCTGGGAGTCTAGACTGAGAGGGCAAGGCCTAGGGAAGGCCATAATCTCTTGCTGCTGTCATCCTGATGTATGACCTCACTCCGGCCAGCCAGATCACCCATATGAAGGAGCCTGCAGAGAGGGCACCTGGGAGCAAGCTAATGGAAACCCGCCCACTGCCCTGGGCTCTACCAGGGTCAAGTCCTGCCGTGCTGGAGGCCCCGTGGCTCTTACCCAAGTGGGTGCAGGGCTCACAGGCTGGCGTTGTTTCCCACTTTCTCAGGTGGCACCTTCAGGTGGTTGCCACTTCAAAGAGGCCCCATTTAAAACAGGACCTCACCTCGAGTTTCCTAAGGGCCCTGACCAGGCTAATGAGATCATTAAGAGGTTCCTTGTTAAATGAGTTTAAATAGAGTTTGCCTGTGAGGCCTCTGGCTGAGCCCTGTGCCAGGACTCAGTGTTTTTAATGTATGTGTGCTTGTAGCTGTGTATGGACACAGCGGTGAGCTGAAGAGGGCAGGGTCTGGCTCAGACTGGTGGGGATCCTGGCCCAGTGCCTTCTGGGAGCGTGACCTCAGGTCCATCACCTAACCATACCTCTGTGCCTCAGTTTCTTCAACTGTAAAAGCAGGCTACTAGTTGCACTGCTGAATCGTATTGTAGAACCCTTCCGATGACTCTCCACTGACCTAAAAAAGTGGTCCAAGTTCATTAGGCCCCATGGCCCGCCCTTGGCTTCGCCACCACTCCCATTTCTTATGCTTGTCTCTTTGACCACAGGGACCAGCGCTCTTGATCCACCTTCGCACATGCTGTCGATTCGTCTTGGAGTTCTCTTTCCATCATCTCTCCCGGCCTCACTTTTCATGTCCATCAGGTCTCAGCCCGAGTGCCCCTTCCTGTGGAGCCCTTGTTGATGCATCATGCCAGTTCTGGTCTGTTGCCCATGATGGTGCCCACTGCATACACTGTATGCTCAGCCAGCTTGCTGGCTTTCTGTGCTTGTTTGTAAACCCTCAAGGGCAGGGACTGTGCCCCACTCCTCACAGTAACCCCAGGCCCTCATGCTGCTTGGATGGTTTCTTAGTGAGTCTCCATGGCTGACTTCCAGGTCATTTTCTGGTTGAGAGTGTCTCTGGATCTCCTCTTATGAGCTACTCCTGGAAGCTGCTCTTCGCCACTTCTCACCTTCCTACTGGCCTTGACTCAGAAACGCTGTCACGAGTTCTGTACCAGAAACATGGCAGAGGGAGGCCCAGGCCCAGGCATCTGAGCCAAGTCTACCTGGAGCATGTTCTCATTCCCTCATCTGCACCATGAGCTCCGACTTCTTGATGCTAGCTAAGACTGTCCCCGCTTGGCTGGCTCTGCCTGAGAATCAGATGCATGTTTGCCGAGATTTCCGAGTCTGTGAGTCCTTCCCAAATCCCCAGGCGTGGAAAGTCTGCCAGGTGCCCAGACAGATGGATTCCTACGGCTCTGGTGGGCAGTGAGGTGGGAGACCTAGGAAAGCTGTGTAGCTGTGTATGAGAAGTCTCCTGCTGTCTGGCTGGCCAGGGTTGGGTCACAGCATTTTCCGAGTAGCATTGGTGAGGAAGGAGAAGGATGGGAGACAGAGTAAGAAAAGTGCAGTTCTGGGCAAGGCTGTCGAGACCACGGTGACAGCTCTCAGAGGTCGTAGAAACCCACAGTTCAGGATTGAACGTGTGAGCACAGTGAATTCTGCACCAAACCAGTGCTATTGGAAAGAGTCCAGTGTCTTAGAGGGGCCACTTGGGCTAAGTATGCATCTCCCCAGTGAGCAGGTATCTCCTCACAGGGAGCAGCTGTGTGCTCTCGTGTCTGCATCCCTGTATGGACATATGCATCTCACCTAGATATCCCAGTGAGGACAAATCCCAAACCCTTTCAGCAGTCAACACGGAGTGGAAGGGTCCATCCCCTGGGCACTTGAAATCGATGATACTAATAAAAACAGATATCGTTTGTTGAGCTCTTAGCATGTACCAGGCACTGTGCTAAATGCTTTACATCCATCACCTCAAAGACTGTCAGATCCACGAGAGCAGGAACCCAGTCTGTTTTGTCTCACCGTTGCATCCCCAGGGATTAGCAGAAGCCTGACTCATAGTAGATGCCTAACACATATTTATTGCATAAACAAATAATCTTGCCTATTATCCCTATTTTATAGACAAGGAGTTGAGTCTCAAAAGGCCAAGTAACTAGTGTTACGCTGTCAGGGGGTGGGAAGCCAAGATTTAGATTCAGGGCCAACTCCAGATTCCTGGGCTTAGCTGTGCTGTGCTGTTGCCACCATTATCTCAGACCTTGCTGTCAAAGTGTGCTGTGAACCAGCGTCACTGGCATCTCGTGGGGGGATGTTGGACATGCAGAATCGCAGCTGCACCCAGGTCTATTGTATCAGAATCCACATGGTAACAAGATGCCTAGGTGACTCAGCTGTCCATTAAAATGCAAGAGGCACTAACTCCCCAGCCACCTCACCTCCGCAGTCACTCAGGGGGTCTGCTTCCTTGGCTGCCAAGCAGCCTCAATCAAACTGCACTTGCCCATGGGGTCCTTTGTCCTTTGCCACGAGACTGCTGAGTGTAACTGCAGTGCTGGCAGCTATGGGCATGACCTTTAAAATTATTACCACTTAAGGATCAAAAGCATGTTTTCACCTTTAAATCAGGCACGTCCATCTGGTTTGTGCCACCCCCAGGAATATGTTTGTGAGAACGGAGCCAGGGTTTTCTAGCTGGTAGTGGTCTTATCTTTGGACAGGACCATCTCAGATGGGGTCTCATCCCCATGGGGACCCTTCTGGAGTCTTGGCTTTTCTACATTGAATCATGGAGGCTGTGGATTCTCAGCTCTGGTCTCTGTTTATTACGAACAGATGATTTAATCCAACAATTATGTTCATAAACAATTCCCCAATGATTTAAGAGGCTCTGCTTGCTTGCGCTTTGAAGCTTATGGGTTTGGTCTTTCAAAACAGCATGAAGAATTACTTTTTGTGTAGCAGAAGGAACAGGGAACATGGCTCATGTTTTACTTTATCCAAGGCTTCCCCTGCTCCCTTCTCTCCCTACTCAAGGCCCCCCCGGTCCATAGGCCACTGGCCCATTGTGTCTGTAGCCTCTCCGAATAAAGCATGTGGTGCTTCTGTTCAAGAACCCGAGTTAAGGATTTGCTCCGGATCTGCCTGACTTCTACTTACAGGTTTACTTAAATCAACAATCCTTAATCTCAACCAGCCAGAGACTGTGTATATTTGGTATGTTTGGTATGGGGGGGTTATAATTTTCTCATTCTCAGTGGCGCCTGTGATCCCCAAAATATCTCTGGTTTTTCCTGCATCTGAACTGCTGGGATCCACATCTGTTTCTCTTATTGTATTCAGGTTGCTTGGGCCGGGTCTTCTCTGCTAGACTGTGAGTTCTTTGCAAGTGAGGGCCAACATCAATACCATTCACAGTGTGAGACTCTTTTCAAAGTGCATTAGCCGCCTCCCTCCGAACCCCGTGAAAGACCTTGGAATGTTGTATGTTATTTGCAGGTAATGCTTGATGCATGGCCTAGTTCCCAGACCTTTCAAATATGCTACGGTCCGCCTGCTACAGATTCCCATATAGTATGATTATAGATAGTAAGAAAGGAAATAGCCTTAGAGATTATCAAGTCCAACAACCCATTTTACAGATGAGGACACTAAGGCCTGGAGAAAAAAGTCTCTTGCTCAAGGACACACAAAGAGTTCCTGTCAAAATTAGGTCCAGAAACCAAGTTCCAACTCCTCAGATTTTGTGCCTGTCCTGCACAGCCTCTCAGGAGCTCCAGATATATAAAGACATTCTCAGAAGTGTTTGTAAGATCAATGAATGAATATCGGGCAGGTCAGAGAGCTAACACAAGCCCCCGACTGCAGGAGACTTCTTGCATCTTCTTTAGTTAGCTAAAGTAAGTTAGTAGAGTCTTGTTGCCCGCCCATCTCTAGACCAGGTTGATACTGCAATTTGAGCCTGAAAAGGCAGAGAGGGGTTTCTCTCCTTGGGGCTTAACGTTAAGAAGCATTAATGTGAATCCATTTGACTCCAGCCTCAGTTTTCTTTTTTACGTGGGTACCGGGGGTCGACCTCAGGACCTCGCACTTGCCAGCAGGCGCCCGTTCCGCTGAGCGATATCACCAGCCCTTTTTTTCCTTTATGTGGGTACCGGGAGTTGAACTCAGGACCTCACGCTTGCCAGGCAGGCGCTTATGCTGCTGAGCCATCTCACGGGCCCCAGCCTCAGTTTTTTAATAATAATATTGTCATCATTTAAACTTATATGCATTCATTTGGTAATTATTTATTGAGTAACTTTTACAAGATGAGCACTGTGCTGGGCTGAAGAGTAAGGGTCAGTAGATACAGGTGTGGCTCCTGTCGTCTGGCTCCTTACAGTCTACGAGATGAAGACTGCACTATCCTCACTGGCCATGGAGTTGACTGATGGTACAAACCTGGTGGAGTCGTCATCCAAGCTAGGAAGGCTAAGCTGCTAGGATCACTTCCTTCTCCTGGTGGGCATGATTGCAGCTGACTTTCTTAATGCTAGGACTGAAGGGGATTTAGAGGTCATGCTCTTCAAAGCCTTTATTTTATATGGGGAAACTGAGGCTCAGAGCCGCCAAGGGACTGACCCAAAGAAATCAGAGAATAAAGGTCCAGCCAGGACCATCACCTGGGTCTCAGAGGTTGGTCCTGAGAGCTGGATCAGACAGAGCAGAGAGGAGGGCATTGTGTGTAGGGGGTGTGAGAGCAAGAGGGAAGGTGGGATTGCACACACAGGGTGATGGAAACAGGGAGCCAGGCAGCCCTGGGTATCATAAATTGCAGTGGAGTCACGGAGGGCTACCTTGGATGTGAGGCCAAGGTTACTATCACAGGGAAACTGTCATGGGCTCCAGAAACTGAGCCCAGGCCCAGGCCTGATGCTGCCCTCAGGCACTGGGGGCCTGGCAGACAGGAAATGGAAATTATGTCATTGAATTTTTGGAGGACTTCTGTGTATCAAGCATTGGTGTCCATTGCTTCTGACAATGAGGAAACTGTTACCACCCTACCCTTCCTCAAAGCATCTGTGTATCAATAATAATTATTGTTCTAACAACAATAGTAGCAGCCATTTATCTGAGTGCAAACATGTGCTGAAGGTAGAGTCATGAGCCAGCAAACAATCGGACACAACTGCTCCTCACAGTGATAGCCACAGCCAGTGTGTGCATCCTGAGTACAGTGGTGAAACTGTCACGGAGAATGATTTGTGCAAGGCCACGTGGTGGGCCAGCAGTGGTAGGATTAGAACTTGGGCCCTGGGCCGGTGAGATGGCTCAGTGGCATAAGCGCCTGCCTGGCAAGCGTGAGGTCCTGAGTTGACTCCTGGTACCCACATAAAAAAAAAAAAGATCTTGGGCCCTTCTGTCCTGACACTATCCTGGCTCTGCAGCTAGCCCTGAAGAGGGTGGGCACAGCCTTGAACCTCTGTATAGCCTCTTTCCACATCTCCCAACCCTTCCTGATTCTGGGGACAAGCACCCAGGGCTGTGCCTGCTCTCTCTGCCCACAGGCAAACCCAGCACTGCAAGCCCAGCTGTCACCCTCCCTGTGCTAACACAAGTGCCCTTCTGCCCGGCTGAGTCCTGCTGGCAGCTCCTGGGCCACTGATGCCTCCACTGGTCTCCAAGCCCTAGGCCTTGAAGGCTTCTAGTCTCTTCCTCTAATCCAGAGGGATACGAGCAGAGGGAAGGAAACCCCAAGCCTAAATCCAAGGGACTGGTTTTGCAGTAATACAAAGCTCTGCAAAGCTCAGAAGTAAAGAAAACAACCGATCTCTCTGGACAGTGTATGTGTGAGTGTGGGAGGCCAGAGTTCAGGTTCCTTCGCCCAAACAGCAGACAGGCATTTTACCCAGTGAAGGGACCGGCGACATTCAGGTACAGCACTGAACAACGGAATCACTTAATGGGAAAGATGAAAAGTTCAGTTATATTTTCAGCCCTCATACTGTTTCAATTTGATGCTAACATCTTAATACATCTCTAAGCCTTGCTAATGTATGCATACACACACACACACACACACATACCACACACACACACTAAAAAAATTTTTTTTAAAGAGCAAGCCTTGGGTTTGGAGCCTTTGGCAAGCAACAGTATCTAGTTAGAATTTAATAGCATTGTTTTTATTGTATTTATTTTTACTTTTAGCTCCTATTTATGGCAGGTGAGACTGGTTTTCCATTTGCAATAATGATATAAAGTTTCCATTTTAAAGACACTTATTTAAGTTAAAAAGAATCTATTTAAAGAAAAACCCTAAATGAATAATAATACGGGTGCTATACAGACATAGCTTATGTGGTAATGGTGCTGCGGGAACAAATGAAATTTGGGAAACACTGACATATACAATCATGGAACGAAGCAGTCACATATTCTGAGAATCAAGGACCATTGAATTTTATTTTATTTTATTTTTTTTATTTATTTTTTTTTTTTGTGGGTACCGGGGGTCGACCTCAGGACCTCTTGCGCCAGCAGGCGCCAGTGTCGCTGAGCGATATCACCGGCCCCTTTTTCGTATGTGGGTTCCGGGAGTCGAACTCGGGCCTTCGCGCTTGCCGGGCAGGCGCTTAAGCCGCTGAGCCATCTCACCGGCCCACCATTGAATTTTAGAAGCCCAGAATTCTACAACTCCAGAACACAGAATCTTAGCATCATAAATCCTAAAACAAATCATATATGATACAACAAAATGTCTCCTACAAAATATTAACATGTGGGGGAGGAAGTCTTGAAGCCATATGTCAGTCCAAGCTCTTATTTTGATGTGGGAAAACTGGGGACCTAAGAGATTAAGGATAGAATGAAATAACACATGTGAAAGAGCCTTATAAAATATAACATGTTCTTCAAACATGGATATTTCTAAAGAGTCCCCAAAGTCACAGGACTTAGACTAAGACTTGGGATTGAAATCAGCCTTCTTGGCTCCTGTCTCCGCATCTATGACATTCTTGGGCCCACTCAGCTATGACAGAGCTCTTGAGGTTTTGGGGGGCCCATGCCCACTCTCTGTGGGAGCAGGGGCATCTGTGAAGGGATGGCCTGAAGGCACCCTCCAGAGATGGGAGCAGAGGGAGGGGCGGCAATGGCCACGGGCCCTGGGCACAGGGAATGTGCAATGCCATGTGAAGCAGACTGGGCACATTTCATCTTCTCCACTCACTGAGCTATGGATTCCCATTTGCAAAACCAGTGTTGCCAGATGGCCTCCAAAGGGAAATCTATTCTTTGATTTGAACTCAGCCTCTCTCTGAGACCTCAGATTTCCTTCTTCCTGTCCAGCATTCAGGCACCCAAGCACTTCTTTTCCAGTCTCCTAGGGCTGCAAGCTGATTCCTGGGTAAGAGAGTAGGGTGGGCTATTTGAGTCTTGGAGAGTCTCAGTGGGGACCAGGCTATAAGGAAAGACAATGTCTTGAGAGCTACTGATCTAATGACGAGAAAAGAGAACCAATAACTAGCTTCTGCAGGAGTGAACTTCACTTCTCCATGTATTTGGAAATTATGGGCTCTCTTTGGCCAGACGCAACTGCCCTGAAAATTGGCATTCTAGGGTGTGGTGCCAGGCTGGACCTTTGGTGAGGTCAGACGTGCCTTTCTGACTTGGTGCTTTTGGGTACCCTGCTTTTACTATTGCCCACCTAGCCACAGGCACAAAATGCGGCCACACTGTTGAGAGAGAGGCCTCTGTGGAGGGCAGGGTGGGTCAACAGTTCCTCCAGCCCTACAGCCAGTGGGCCTTTTCTCCTGACCACCAGACCTCAACTTCAGTCCAAGTTTCCAGGAGGCCCAAGGCCGTCGAGTTGCCCTCTTCTCACGGACAGCATCCGTCTGCCAGGCCCAAATTTTCACACTCACTTCTGAAGTGTGTCCTCCCTCCCTCTCCCCCAGGGGCTGTTTCATGTGGCTCCTGGGAAGGGAAACCCCAAGGGCAGCTGCTTCTCTGAAGGCACACGGCTGGGGCGACAGCAGGCCCCTCTTCCTGAGGTCACCTGCCCACAGCACCCCTGCCCCGGCCAAAGGCCCCTGATATGAATGATGTGGATTCCTGCTTGAGTTTTCCAGGTGGCCCTGCAATGGCCCCACAGACATGGCTGACCCTTCCCTGCTCACCTTTTCCCAGACAGGCGCCTGGGGAGGAGGAAAGAAAGAAAGGACCACTTCTCCGCTGCCGGCCTCAGAAGCAGCTTAGCCATTCTCTCCACATTAATCATGGAAAAGACAGCACGGCCCAGCCGGGGAGAGAGAAAGTGCCCTTTTCATCTGTCTGCCTGCATGGGTCTCAGTCCCAGCTAGGATCTGTTTTTGATAGCTGTCCCACTGTCACAGACCATTTCACCCTCTTCTACCCATACCTCAAAGGACAGCAGGACGAAGTCACCGTCACTTCCCTGAGAACATGGTTGATAGCTCGTCTTGTTGCCTGTGTCCCCTAGAACTCTGCTCACAGCTTCTTGGCACCCATCCACAGGCTCCCCACCCACCTCCCTGGCCTTACCCTGGGCTGGGACTGTTAAGTATTTCCTCATTAAAGCCCTGGCCGCTTGCACAGGCCTGCAAGCCAACACCAATAGTTACAACTGCCTCAGAAGGTCTGGACAGATTTCTGCAGTTAGAAGTTTACGAAGTTGGCAGATTTTATGGCTGGGGGACCACGCTGGCATTAAGGGAGCCCATTTCTCCAGGGACTGGATCTGCTGTCTTAAGATCCTAGTAGCAAGAAGAGGTGGGGAGAGGGCCAGAAGCAGGACAAGAAGGCTAACCACGGGCAGGGGTGTCGAGCCCTGGTCAACAAGGTGTTTGTCGAGTCAGGGACAGAAGTGTGGGAGGGGGCACCAAGAACATTCTTGGCCCCAAATGAGCAAACTCAAACTCCACAAAAGGGGAACACTGACTAATGAGCTGCTTTTAAGGTCAAAGGAACCGCCATTTGATCTTCATTGTTTTCTGTTATCGAAGCTGACAATTCAGAGCAGGATGAAGGATTCTGGGGTGGGCTTCACAGGGACCGGGCCTCATCCAACTGGATAGACTGCTGGGTCTGTGCTTTCTTGGGCAGAGGATCTCCCAAATGCATCACATTTTAAAAGGGTTCCGTGACCAGACTACTGAATTATTCTAGCTGTTGTTTATGTTGATAGGCGGATCAAGGGCTATCGGTCATGCATCCACCCATTCATCACGTATTTATTGACTAAGCACTGAAGAGTGGTGGGGAACAGACAGGAGGTCCCTCTAACACAGCAGGGCTGGAAAGGGGGAAGTTGACACCGAGTAAATATGCAAATGAGTAGAAAGGAAGTGTGTGGATGACAGGTGTGCTGTGCAGATGCTGACATGGGCTCATGGGTAGAGCCTGGGGAGTTGGGGGAACCTCTCTGACAGTGACATTTCAGATGAGCTCCAAGTTCAAGGAAGCAGCCAACTAAAGACCCGAGGAAGAGATTTCCACGCAAAGGGAACAGCCGATGCAAAGGCCCTGCGTGGGAATGAGCTGGGAGTTGGGGCAGGGAGGCCAGGGTGGCAGATAGGGTGCAGGCAAGACTCAGAGAAGGGGGCAGCTGAGTGTTGCGTGGAGGATTATGTAGGTCCATGGGAAGGAGGTGAGGGTGTATTCTGGGGGCAGCTGGAAGTCATAGACTGTTTGAAACAGGATTCAGAAGTCCTGAGAGGGGCAGATACAGCTCCCCGGAGAATCTCTGACTTAGAATTATTCTTCCCATTACACCATGCTGTCTTCTCACGGCCATCTGGCTTCTCTGTTCTTTGTGAAAGAGGAGGAAATGCAAGAAGGGATCTTGGTGGGTGTAGTGATCTCCTACAGCAGTGATGGCGAACCTTTTAGAGTTTTCAGTGACACAAACAGCCCGCTGCAGTACACGTGCCATAGGTTCGCCACCACTGTCCTGAACAATTGCGGTAATGGAGCTGTAGGCCACCCTGTTCGAAAGGGCCTACTTTACCGTCAGGCCCAGAGAGGAAAGGAGCCTGCCCGAAGCCACTCCACATATTCACAGTGGAGCAAGGGTAGAGCCAGCGCTCCTGAGTTATCTTTCTGCTGCTCCACAGGCTCTGGTCGATCACAACACACTCTCATCTTAACAGTTCTCTGCAGGTCAGAGCCAGGCTGGGGCCCCACGGCGGGGCAGGCAGGGGCCCATCATCCGTGGGAATGATGGGCAGAGAGGAGCCAAATGGCCCTGGCAGGGAAGTCAGGAAAGCATATAATTCTTTTTTTTTTTTTGGAGGGTTACAATGGTTAATACATTCCATATTGTTATCTTTAAATTAGTCACTCAAGGTACAAGTTATCAGCATTCAATTGTCTAAACAATATTTTTCCTTTTGAACAGTTTCTTCCTGTTTTACCATGTCTATTATAGATTTTGGATCTTATTTACTCTTTTAGTTTCTTTTTTTTTTCAATTTTTTATTTTATTTTTTTTTTTTTAAAGACAACAAGTAAACATTCTCATGTATTAACAAACTCAAGCATTAGAGAATGTACAAATACCTTTTGGAGAAAAATACTACTCAGTATAAGATTAAGCCATGTAAAAGCTAGGTAAAAATAGAAGACTAAGGAATGGAATAGTCACAGTGAAATTGCATTTTCGTACTAGGGAGACAATACGATGTTTACAAATGTGCGTCCGGTTTATTTCACTTATGGGTATTTTCTCGAGTTGCATCCATTTACCTATAAAAGTTTCCAGTTTATCTTTCTTTATGGCTGAGCAGTACTCCATTGTATAAAAATACCACATCTTTTTTATCTATTCCTCGGTTGATGAGCATTTGGGTTGTTTCCAAGATCCGGCTATTACAAATTGTGCTGCTATAAACATGGGTGCACATATATCACTGTGGTACGATGATTTTAATTCTTCTGGGAAGATGCCCAGAAGGGGAATAGCTGGGTCAAATGGGACCTCCAACCCTAGTTTTTTGAGGAGTCTCCACACTGACTTCCACAGTGGCTGTACCAGTCGATACTCCCACCAACAGTGGAGAAGGAAGCATATAATTCTTCCCCATCCCACAGGTAAAACTACTAACACAACAAACACCCACTTCTTTTCTATTTTAAAGAAATCCATACTTATATTAAAAACTTATTATAAAACAGAGAAGTAGAAAAAAATTCATCGATGATCTCAGCTCCCCCAAACCTAGCCACTGATAACAATTCGATATATTGTGTATGATACCAGACTGAATTGTGTCTGGTAGATTTTACCAGATAGATACTTCCAGGTTTTGCTATCTCTGTTTAATGTCACCCCAGCATCTAGAGGGAAACAGTGACATATAAAGGAAAGAGTTGGACTTTGAGATCCAGCATCAGGGTGGCTGTCATGAGCACGTGGCATGAACAGTTCTGCAGGATCTCATGCTTAGAAAGGTCCCTTACTTGGTTTAAACTTCTTAATAGGGCCGAGGATGTAGCTTAGTGGCACAGTGACTGCCTGGCAAGCATGAGGTTCTGAATTCGATTACCGGTACCAAAAGAAAAAAAAGAATTCAATTAATTCATTTAAACTTCTTAATAATTTATGAACAAGGCACCCACATTTGCAGTGGGCCTGCAAATTCGGTAGCTGGTCTTGCTGGTGGCCTGAGTGAGGACGCCAGCTCAGCCCAGCTCACTGTGTGACTTTAGCCTTGCTGTGCCTTAGTGTCCTTGCATGTGGGACAGGCTAACTAGAACGTGTTCCTTGCAGAGTTGTGGGGAGATGTGGATGAGATGGGCTTCTTGGGGAGCAGCAGGCACTTGAGGATGCTGCTGCTGCTTCTCCTGTAGCTTCACACACCTTTCTCCCTCACTCTGGGTAAGGAGGGCCCCGTCCCTCCTAGCCAGACAAGTGCCCTGCTCCTGGAGCTTTCTGGATCTGCCTCTGAAGCTACCCTGCCCTGAACTCTCTTTACTCATTGGTGGGTCTCATGCGGCCCCATTTCTACTTCAGCGTGTGATAACGTGTGGCCATCTCCTTCCCTCTCCACGGTGGTTTCAGAGCGAGACTGCCCAGACCACCACATCCCCAAACATGTACAAAATGAAAGGGGAGACTGAGATAGGACTGCCAACTATTTTCTAAAAAGCCGTCGTTAGTCAGGCATGGTGGCATGTGCCTGTAGTCCCAGCAGCTCAAGAGGCTGAGGCAGGGATATCCATTGAGTTCGTAAGTTTGAAACCAGCCACAGAAAGAAAGAGAGAAAGAAAGAAGAAAGAAAGGAGGAAAGAAAGAAAGAAAGAAAGAAAGAAAGAAGAAAGCTATCATTTAATATAGTGATAATTTCCTTAAATATAGGATGTTTTGACAAAAACTAAAAATGACAGGAAGGACAAAACAGAAATAAAAGGCAATCCTAAAAATGGAGAGTGGCGCTTTAAGAAATCTACATGGTTTTCCTGTCTCTTTGTTACAGGTCTTCGGCCAGCATTTGGGGCTGCTTCCTTAAACCACTGAAGGAGACCCCCATCTCCTGGCTCACTGACTCAGTGGTTTTTTTCAGCAACAGTTGTGATTTTTAAGGGGTTATTTTTCTTTCCATCTTGAAAGAGCAGCACAGTTTATCAGTTCCAAAAACTGTTATTAATCCTTAAAAAACTTCCATGTTCCAACCAACACGTGGGCATGCTTTTAAATGTTTGTAGAGCCTCCCTTTCCCCCTCAGCTTTCAAGAAGGAGGACTTCAAAGGCCATTTCCCTGTTGAAATAAACACTGGGGCTGCAGGGAGGGGAGAGAGGCATGGGCTTGAGGAGTGGAAAAGAAAATCGTATTTTTCTTCTAAAAGGGATCCAGACCAGTCATCATATGAATGGCCTCTAGTCCAGAGGACAAACACTGAGGAGGCTGAGGACAGGGCTGGGGGTGTATGCGGGAGGTGGTGACTAGTTCCTGTGCCCTGTGTGTTCCCAGGGAGGCTCTGCGTACGGGGCCGTGTTAGTGACATGGAAATGCATCATTGGGCTTCACAGCTGGACTTCAGAGCCTGCTGGGTCCAACTATAGCCTCTTGTCTGAGCAGTGATGTGGATGTAACTCTTCCATGCCTCAGTCCCCTCCTCTGTAAAGTGGGGATAATAGTTTTTTGGTGACGTCTAAGCCAGTTAATGCAAGTGTAATTGCTTATGACTGTGCCTGGCATGTACACAGGTAAACCCTAGGCAGAGGTCAGCTATGTAATCATTGGTGAAAGTATCTAGAGGACAGGATCCCTATCGAATTCCCTTCTCCAACGCCTCCCTGAGCTTGAAAAGTTCTACAGGTACGAGCCCCCATTATCAGAGACAGCTCGGTCCCTAGAAAAGAAGCAGAACCTTTGCTCCCTCCGGGCCCTGGGCTCTGAAGCCTGCTCCGTAGGAAGGAAGGCTGGGAACCCCGCTCAGCCTCTTACTGAGGCAAGGCTCACAGGCCTCTATCTGCAAATAGGGCGACAGTGGCATCCACAGGAGGATGTGATGAGGGGACGGGTGTGGTGCAGGAAGCCACTTGTGACTTTGTTCCAAGTGGAGCCTGCCAGAATGGCTGCCTTGGGTGTCCCGCTGTGTCCTCCGGGTCAGCCAGGTCCTGACTTGGGATGAAAGGTGGAGTTGTGCCTGAGCCTCGGGAAGGGACAAGGCGAGGAAGGAGAGAGGGCGGATGGAGTAGAGGGAGGGTGCCTAGAGGGGAGGCTGCCATCTGGAGGCTCGGGCCAAGCAGAAAGGAAGGAGAAAGTCCCTGACTTAGTTGCAGGTGGTCCAGGGGAAACTGGCAAAAAAAGGTGCCCAGAAAACAGGTAGAGAAGGCCCAGGCCAGGAGGGGTGAGCCCTGTTCCTGGACTGCCAAGGTCCTTGTGTTCTAAACAGCCATTCAAGGTCTGCGTTGCTTCCCCTGAGCCTCCCGCCCCTGCCTGTCCTCTGCCTCATGGTCACCGCCGACCCTGTTCTCTCCCTCACCTGCTGACTGCAGTGCTGGTTTGTTATGTGGGCGCCATGTTAACTTCTGTGTTCCTCAGAAGATGTAAGATCCAGAAGACATGGGCATCGAGATTGCCCCTGCATCCCCTGGGCTCAGCACTGTGCCGAGGCAGAGCTGGCGGCAATAAATATTGGTTGGACAGATAGATTGGAGCTAAAATGACATAGCAACAGCAAGGGTGAGAAAAAATTTTCTTTAGTGCTCTCAGACTCAATTCATGTATGTAGCTAAAGCCTTCCTTCCTCTCTCCTTTTTCTTTCCTTCCGTCCTCCTCTCCCTCCCTTCTTTTCTCCTTCCCCCTTCTTTCTTTTCCTCCTTCCCTCATCCTTCTCTTTCTCTCCTTCCCCTTCCTCCTTTCAAAGTATATCAAGTGCCTACTGGGTCCCCAACCCTGTTAGGCACTGGATTCCTCTGTTGAACAAGATAGAGAAGACACATGTCATTATGAGGCTTATAGTCTAGTGAAGGAGCCTGACAAAAAGGTAAGTTACAAAAAAAAAAAAAAAAAAGGCAAGCTATAAACAAGAATGTAGCACGCTATTTAAGGAAAACACAGTCTTGGGGCTGTGCGTGTGCCCGTGGTGTAGGGTGGGTAGGAAGGGAAGCCTTTGTTGGATGTGGAGGACCTGAGTGGAGTGAAGAAACCTACACACAGGCACGGGATGGTGCTCTGGTGGAGGACGCAGCAGGAGTTCAGGCCAGGCGGGGAAGGTACCTTGGAGGTTCAAAGGTCCTGGTTATGCACCTCTGGAGAAGCGAGCCAGGAGGGCATCCGCCCAGGCCAGCGTCTTCTGTGATGAAGGAGGAAAGAGCCCGGGCAAGGGAGGGAATTGCCCAAGCATGACAGGGGGAGAGCAGGGAGAGATCCTGGAATCCTGGCCCTCGTCTGAATTCCTGCCTCTGGGTTTGTCCTCAGTTCTTAAAGAAAGGAGCCAGGCACATCCCGAAGTACCATGCTAGGCTAAAATTACAGGACAGGAAAGCTGGCAGGACTTCTGAGATAGTCTCACCTAAAGTCCTTGCTTGCAGAGGAGAGGACTAAGGAGGAGAAAGGGGCCAGGAACTGAGCAGGGCTGACTCAGAGGAGCAGGCTGCACAAAGGAAGGCCAGGGGCGCAGGAACGATGTAACGGCTGTGCGAGAAATCGCGTGGACGATTTCTCTGCGTGGATGATGCTTGCTTTCCTCCCAAATCAGTATCAGATGAGTATTTATTCAAGATTGCCATGTGCCAGCCACGTGCTAAATTAACTGCACTGCCTCAAACTTTAATCTTTGCGACAACCATATGGGGTGGCAACCACTCTCCGCACTTTACAGAGAGGGAAACGGACTTATGGAGCCAAATGATCCGAATAAGGAGGCCAAGAGCAAGGGTGAGTTCACAGAGAAGCCTGGGAATGGGGGGAGAGTGCTGAAAGCGTAAGTACAGTAGTGTAGATGAGCTACTCTTGCAGTAATTGCCAAGCTCACGCCAGAGATAAGAGGGGCATCTGGGGCCTAAGGGAAGTCTTCCCATCTGTGCGCTGGCTGGCTGGCTGCGGAGCCCCTTCACATTCCCTCCTGCACTTGGGCCTTGCAGGAATCTAATTGTTAAAGGGTGGAGGCCTTTTCCTCACCTCCCCAGGAAGAGTGAGGTCCAGAACGAAGGACGTGTCCCAGGTCCTGCTGGGAGCTGAAGGCAGCATCCAGGTACCTGGTGCCCAGGCCACAGCTCCTGGCGTGCCTTCTTGCTCCTGGTTTCTGTGGCCTCCGTGAGGGAAACCAGAGACCAAGTGCCCACATTTTCTGACTCCTTGTGCTATGAGTTATATTGGGTCCCCTAAAAGTCCTCACTCTAGTGGTCCTTGGGAATGTGAGATTATTTGGAAATAGAGTCTTATAGATGCAATGAAATTAAGATAAGGAAGTGCTGGTTTGACCAGGTTGGGGGTGGGGGATGCTAATCCAGTGTGACGAGTATCCTTACAAGAAGAGTGGAGTCACACACAGAGGGCACTAATACACCTGGTATCCAAAGTGACCCTCCAGGAGTAACAGAGAGCACCCCAAAACTTTAAGAAACTTAATTTATAAGAACCCCTCCTTGCAGCCAGGGCAAAGCTGAGACCAGAGCCTGCTCATCTTGGCATGAACCTCACTGACGCTGCAGGCGCCCCTCCCTACCTCAGCCTGAGCCAGTTCAAAGCGAACACTGTCCTTTAGCCCCACTGTGTGCAAAGCCATGTGCTAGCAGTGTGGAAGGAGACAGGAGACCCAGATGGTGAAGACACAACTCTGCTCAAGGAGCTGACAACCTACGGAGCGTGGCAGCACCGTGCGACTTGCCCAGAGTGTGGGTAGAGAGCATTTGCACTTGGGGGACTGTGAAAGACTTCATGGAGATGGCAACATGTGCATACGGTCCCAAAAAGGCAGGCAAGGTTTCACCAAGCAGAAATAATGCTGATAGTTTAATCCTTAAAAATATCTCACTATGTGCTTTCCACAATGGCACGTCGAATCCTCACTGCAGTCCCACGAGCAGTGGAGTCACATGGACTGCTTCTGTTTTATGAGGAAACTGAGGCCCAGAGAGGTTAAGGACCAGACCCAGAGCACAGAGCTAGAAACCAGCTGTGCACAGCTGCAAAAACCGGCAGTCTTTCTCTGCATGGTAACCAGTCAGGGCAGAGAGAGAGGTCTGTATCATTCCTGGCAGAGATGAACGCAAGGTGCCAAGATGGGAGAGTCAAAGGCATGTGGGGGAAGTGGGTAGTTTTCCAAGGTAGTGGGCTCAGGGAAGGAGACAATGGTGGAGGTGAGAGCGTTCTTTTACACAGAACATGAAGGCTTTGCTTCAACCTCGGCTTGGCCAGTGTGTTACACAGCACTGTAGTTAAGACCCTTGGCTGTGGAAGGGGGGCTGTGTCTTCAGTATGATTCTGGACCACACGCTGTATTCATCAGAATAGCTTTCATTATGCTGCAGTAAATAAATGACCCAAAAGTCTTCACGGCTTCTAACACCCCAGCTTATTTCTTGCTGGCGTTACATAATCATCATGGCTCAGCTGGGGGCTTTCTCTCCTCTGCACTGTCCCCACTCTGGGACCCAGGCTCCTGAAAAGAGATTGCTGGACCGCCTCACCCACACTAGGAATTAACATGTTCTAGCCCAGCAGTAACGTGCAATTCGGGAAGAGCTGAGCTGGTCACGTGGCCCCACCCAATCACAAAGGAAGCAGGAGGTGGCCATCTTCCATGAGCCAGCGAGGCAGAAAGCCAGAAATGTTTGCTGAGCAGCAATAACGATGATCGCAAAGCTAAGCTGCATTAAATAACAGTGAATCGCAGAGTGAAACACTGATTTCCTTTCCAATCTCATTTTAGTTTTCAGATTATTTCAAGGAGAAAGCCTCAGTTAAGTACTGGCCTGTCACTGATACCTTCCCACACCTGCTCGTCTCTCGCCAGTGAAGAACGGGTCTCAGGCTCAGGGCAGCAGCTAGAAGTTACTAACGTTATTCAATTTTCATTGCTTTTATTTTCACCTTTGTCTGATAGGAATTGTTGTTAATAATAGTAATAAAAAGTTTCCTTTGAGAAAAGAATCTAATACAAGTAAATATAACATGAAGAAAAGCAAAGTGAGCTTTAGAGGGAAGTCTTGGGTTCAAATCTGGATTCCTCTATTTAGTAGTTACCTGCCCTTGGACAGGTAAGCAAAACTCTTGAAGCCTCAGTTTTCCCTTCTTTTTTTTTTGTGGGTACCGGGGATCGAACTCAGGACCTCGTGCACCGGCTGGCACCCATGCCACTGAGCGATATCACCGGCCCTTTTTTCGTATGTGGGTACCGGAAGTCGAACTCAGGACCTCGTGCTGGCCAGGCAGGCGCTTATGCTGCTGAGCTGTCTCACCGGCCCCAAGTTTTCCCTTCCGTAAAATGGCAGCAACATGAGTAATCGCGCCACAAGGTGATTATGAAATATTGGTCAAGTTCCCACCATACTCACTGCCTGACCCATCATAAGTCCTCAATGATAGTAATTATTAGTGTCTAGCTGAGTGGCCTCTACCCCTTCCTGGCCTCAGTTTCCCTGGCTGTGAAGTGGGTTCAGGGCATGATCTATGGCAGGCTATTGTCTTTGGTTAGGATAGTTGTGGTAGATGCAGGTGCTTGAACTTCATGTCAGGGCGAGGACCCCAGTGATCCTGGGCAGCCCGCACCCTCCCCTGCCCCGTCCCTCCCTGCAGGTGTTATGCTGGACCTATGGCTGACAGCTGTGTTTTCTTTGCTCAGCAAAAGACTTAATCATAAACAGCAGAAATCGGGTGACCCCCAACCCCCAGAGAGTCTCACCCCAGGGGCTTGGGCGAGAAAAGGCTCCTTGTGTCTGGGGTAGGGGTGGGCTCTGCATTCCTCAGATCCAACCACTCAGGCAGATTTGCTCCTGGAACGCAGCTGGAGGGCCCAGCCCCCCGCCAGAAATAGCACCACACAGGGCCAGGGTGGCTTTGCTGTGGTCTCCTTGCTCGCTCCAAGGGCCCTGCTGGTGCCGGGAGGACTGAGGGTCACAGCAGCCTAGACAGGACATGAAATGCCCCTTGTGGAAATGGTCAAGCTCTTCTCAGCTGTGTTCTGCTTCTGGCCTCTGGGGGTCTTGTTCTGGAAGCCCAGTCTACAGAGGCCCAGTCTACTTGTGCTGGAGTTAACCTGTGTTACCAGCCTGGAAGGGCTGTGGCTCTTGGCCTCATCCCCCATACAGCACTGCTCTGGCTGCCCGCCCACCTCTGGCTGTGCCTTTTGCACCAAGCCTCCTCCAGGCACGGGCACCTGCCTTGCCCTTGCCCTTGCCCTTGCCCTGCTGCAAACACGCTTGCCTCTTCACAGGGCTGCCTTCTGTTCCCACCCTCACGTCTCTGCAGAGCCAGCACCTCATGGAGAGGTCGCTCTGCTGCTGCATCCATGGGGCCTCCCCAGACACCCACCAGCTCTGTGATGTCCTTGCTTATTGTCCTCTTTTCTACGTACTGCCTTGCATTCCCCACTGGAATATAAGTTCCGTGATGGCAGAGACCATGCCTGTCACTATCTGTGTTTTTTCTGCTCAGCAAAGATCTTCACCAAGAACATCAGCAATCTTGTGATCCTCCCCCCCGCCGAAAGCCCTGTTCTGAGCTCTGTCCCCCTCCATAGGCATTTAATAAATACTTGTTAAATGAATGAATGAGTGAATAAATAGAAGGAGTATGCAAGAAGAGCCCCTGGATAGTATTTCTTTTATCTTAATAATAGCTACCAATCTCATGAGCTTTCTCAGTGCCTAAATCATGCCAAGTGCATTACATACATGTGCTCATTTAGGACTTCAAAGCCCAGCAGGGTGGGTACTGGTTTCCCCAATTTCAGATCTCCAGAGAAGACAAGCACTTGCCAAAGTCACACTGTGAGTCCGGCAGAGTAAGACTCCAACCCCCATTGCCAGGTTGGTCTGTGCTTTCAACCCCCACCCCTAATACCCAGAGGTGGGCTGCAACTTGCCCAAAGAGGAGCAGTGGGGTGCTTGAGACTCCTCACTGCCTTCCACCATCTTCCTGCAGCGCAGATAGTTGCTAGTACCTTCCGCCTTGTGCTCCTTCACAGAGCGCATATGAGGTCAGCGTCCAGCTTCTGGGCAGTGCAGACATAGCTGGGGTCTCTGAGTCATCTGAATCCCTGTGGCCCCACAGGGCAGCTCCCAGGCTGTCAGGCCGTGACCTGAGGCTACTCATCTGGCGGGCACTTTTATCTCGCCCAGCTGGAGGATGTGCCAGGCTCACCAAGATACACAGGAAGGGCCTGAGGCTGAGCTGTGGTGCTCTCAGCCTCCGAGAATGCTGCTGACTCACGGCAGCAGGCCCACAGTGACTCAGGGGCTACATAGGGACAACCCTCGGGAGGGAGGAGAGGGTCTAGTGGTGGAATCCTGGCCAGGCCCCAGCTTCTGGCCTGTGTACAGGGAAGGCTCTGTCCACACCAGCAATTGCTGTTATCTAGCTCGAAGACCTTCTGCTCTAGGGGCTTTGCTTTCCCTGTCTGTGCATGGAGCAGCTGCAGAGAGCGATCCGTTGACGCTGTCATCCATGATTAAGATAATGAAAGTGAGTGAGAACCAGGTCTCCGATGCTAGTGTGAGGAACTGGGACTGGACTTTGTGGAGGCCAAAGTTGTGGGCTGGGAGCTGGGAGTCCTGGGCTCCAGTCCCACCCTTGATATCGACACACTGTGTGACCTTCATAACATTACCTCATCTTTTGGAGCCCCTGTTCCTGCATCTACCAAAAACCAGCTTCCTACGGGCAGAGTGCCCTGTCACTGACTGGCCTTTTGCCACACTTGGCCCTCTGCTGAGACTGTCCTGGCCACCCACCATCTCTGTCTTCAAAAGCCTGTGCAGTGACACTTCCTCCAACAGCCTCTGAGTCTTCCGTTCAGAATTAACTTCTCACAGATACTAAAATGATGCATGAATCTACATTTGATGACATAAAAAATGTCTGAAATATATTATGAAAAAATAGGGGACAGAATAAAATGCATAAAATGTGTTTCTACCTATATGTGTGTGTGTGTCTATAAGTAGAAGTGCATAGGAAAAAAGCCTACTAGAATATATATGTAAATTATGATAATATCCGAGCCATAAAAATTATGTTGATCTTTATTTTTTCCTAATATTTTTGAGGTTTTCTACATTGCACACAACAAGCATGTTGCTTTTTTAAACAAAAAGGCAATTGTACTTCTTTCTGATCAAAAAATTTCATTCTAGACTAAGGCCTGAGTGTTGGTTCTGGTTGGCCCCAAGTTGTCTGGGTTTCTGTAAGTCCCTTCTTCTCACCTATGACATGAAAGAGTTGCACTTTGCAATCCCTGGTGCTCTCTGACGGAACTTGGTTGGAAGTTCTATGTGTTTCTTCGCAGTCTGTTCCTACCAGCTCTTGAAAGGTGGTTAATGCTATTTAAGAATTGAACTCATTTATATCTAAGTAGCCACACATCACTAGTGCCCACCATATTGATGCAGTAGTTCTAAATTCTCTCCACATCCTGGTATTTGACTGGGTCACATTTTATTTATTAAAATTTCATTTTTCTAGAAGTACCTGATTCCTACCTTTAGGAATGTGATTCCTACCAACTGCAAACCATGTGACTCCAATGAGAGTGGCCATTTTTTTCTGTAGATCCCTCCCCTAGCTTTGGTTGATGGCTAGGGTGGACATCTGACTCCAACTTGGCCAATCAGAGATCTTCTCTGAATTTTAAATTTTATTGTGATGAAAATCACAAAACCAAAAATTAATCATTATAAGCCAAACAGCTCAATGGCATTTCGTACACGCATAATGTTGTACAACCACCACCTGTACATAGTTCCAAAACTTTTGAATCATTTGCAAAGGGAACTTTCTCTATCCCCTCTTCCACCAGCCCCTGGCAATCATGAGTTCACATTCTAACTTTATGGATTTGCCTATTATAGATATTTCACATAATATATGAACTTTTGTATTTGGCTTCTTTCACTTAACATGATGTTTTTGACATTTGTTTGTGTTGTAGCCTATATCAGGACTTCATTCATTTTTATGGCTGATTAATATCCCATTCTCTGTACTTACTAAATTTGGATTTTTCCCACCTTTTGGCTATAAATAGTGCTGCCGTGAATATTCACATTCAGGTATCTGTTTGAGTTCTTGTTTTTAATTCTTTTGGGTATTTACCTAAGAGTGGAATTGCTGGGACCTCTATGGTAACTCTAAGGCAACTTTTTGGTTACATGGTAACTCTGTGTTGCACTTTGTGAGGAACCACCAAACTGTTGTAAGAGTCAGAGTCCCCCTTGCTGCCTAAGCTGGCCAGTTGGGTTTCTATCACCCCAAGACTCCTGGCGAATACCCTCTTAGTGCTAAGTCAGAGTCTTGATGCTCAGGTTATGTTGAGGCTGTTCTAGGAAAACACTCCGCTGTGCTAGCCACCGAATTTGAGCCTGGATCCTGCAGCTGATTCATGTTTAGTTTCCTCTGTTCCTTCCCAGGTCATGGGCCAATCTGATGGAGAGAAGGCCAGGGAGGCTGGGGTAAAGGTAGATGGGAGGTGGGTTGTAGGAGAAAAAGAGGGCTGGGGTTCCCTTGAGGACACGATGTTCAAGAAAAACAAGGGAAGCTGGAGGCCAGGTCAGGGGAGAGACAGGAAAAGTGGAAAGAAAAACCCATCCGAATCACCGATATTTAGATGGCCTTTAACAGGGTAATTGAGAAAGCCTGTCGATAGCCCAACGTGAAGGCAACCTTCTTTTAGGTTCTGAGTGGAAACAACTCTAATCTCGTGTTCTAGATGAAGGAAAGGAATTGAAAGTGATGGAGAAGGGCAGTTCTGGAGAGAGAAGCCAGGCCACTCTGACTCCTTCATTCTCTAGAGTCTCACATCTGAGATCAGGGCCCACAGGAACAGAGTGCCACCGGCTATTTTTCTGAAAGGATCTGGGGAGCACAGGGACCCCATGATGAGGCCCAAAACGAGGGTCAGGAAGTCCTACTTAGCTGTAGGTGATGGGAGAAAAACCCAGGGGACTGGAGCAATGTGTCTGGACAGCCACAAGAACATCTTAGGGATACTCTTGACAGCAAAATGATTTAGAAATCATCTTCTATACAGAGAATGGAAAGATAATCCACCTTTCCCTCTTGTATCATTAGTTGAAATTTTCTTTTTAGTTTTGGACAGCTGGAATGCAGACAACACAAGGACTTCACACATAGATGTTTTCACTGGTCATAGTACTACTGCTGAGGGTTTATGGCCTGCAGCCGAGGACTTCTGATGAATTCTATTTCACATGTACATGTTTGCTGGTTTGCTATGGCTGCCATAGCAAGGTGCCTCTAATTGGGTGGCTTGAACAACAGAAGTATATGGTCTCACCGTTCTGGTGGCCAGAAGTCTGTGATTCAGGTGCTGGTTCCTTTTCAGTGCTGTGTGGGAATCTAGTCCGTGACTCTCTCCTGGCTTCTGGTGATTTGCAGGTAATCTTTGGCTTTTCTTGGCTTACAGAATCATCATTCCAACCTCGCCTTCATTTTCACCCTGTGTCCTTCTTGTTTATGTCTATCTCCGTGTCCAAATCTTCCTCTTTTTAATAAGGACAACAGTCACATTATATCAAAGACCCACTATACAGATCCCGTTTTAACCTGATTACCTCTGTATGGACCCTATTTCCAAAAAAATGTCACATTCTCAATACTTGGAGTTTTTTAAGGGGGCATAATTCTATCCATAACAACAAGACACCCATCACAAAGGAAAGAAATTATGACACATTTATAATTGTATGCACTATATTATAGAGAATATTCTTGACAGGAAATAATTTCCATTTTGCCTAAACATTTCTGAGCTCCAAGTCCTCTGTTTCCAATTTTACAGTCCTGATAATTGGAAGAATTTTCCACAGCCTGGCTTCTGGTTCCCTAAATTTCACTTCTCTTCAACACACATGCTTCTACTGCCAGGTCGCACTGGAAGACACGCTCACATCACTATCCAACCTCGGAGCCTGCACCGTTGTGTCATTGTGCCAGGTGAGTCAGCCCTGTGGCAGCAGGAGAGTTCCAGAAGACATTTCTATATCAAGCCGGCCAACCCAAGTATACATAGAACCTAGGGTTCCACCACGTTCAAACTAAATGTATCCCCATTCAACTTCCCCTTCACCACGCCATAGCTATTCTAAAGGGTCCAGACATGAGGAAAAATGACAGGGAGGAGTCAAGAGTGAAAAGAGTCACGGATCACAATGGACTTTAGTTAACCTGACTTGGTCAAATTTTGCAATAGCGTGTGACCATGTGAACGTGCTGTCAGGGCTTCTCTCGGGGCTCGAGGGGGGCCCGTGCCAGGGAGTGAGTCTGCCTCAGGATGAGCACCTTGCGCCATCTTAAAAATCATTACTAATGTTCAGGTGAGAGAAATTACCCATCTACCATGCATCAGCCCCTGTGCTTGGAACCGATGAGGCAGAACTAAACAAAGAAAAATCTGATGTGTGACACCTCAACCTCCACCAAGGACTTGGTCTAGAGAGTCTGGGCTCCCCCAGTGATGGGTGAATGGATGAAGGGGGGAAAACTACCCTCAGGTAAGGCTAGAAAATGAGGCCGTTCCCTGTGATAAATATATTGACCGTTCCTATAAGAAGAAGCACCCTCCTAGGACAGCCTTGATGCTGGAGCACTTTAGCAATCAGAGTGCCGGACTGAAGGAAGAATCCATCGATTAAACCAGGAGCATGGGTGTTGACACCCCCAAATCAGACTTGAGCCCTGCCACTCCCAAGCTTGAAGTCATGGATCTGGGAGTTTGGAGCCTCAGCCTCTAGGTACAGCCTATCTTGGCCCAGCAACTTCCTGCTGAGCAGAAACTTACTAACCTTACTAATTCTGGCCATTGACTGACCCATCTCAGCTGCCCAGCTGCCTATCTCAGCTTCTGCCCAGCATTTATCAGGATTAGCACTCTCACTCATCTGCAGGACTCCTACAGTGGGGTGTTTCCCTCTGTAAGTCTCTGTGGCTGCATATGTCAAGGAGGTGACACTGGACTGTCCATTCCAGGAGGGCTAAGAGGTCTGAGATGTGCACCCCTGAAGGCTCCGTCCCAGTGAATGGAAGGCAGGCGGCTATTGCCTGTGGAGAAAATGAGAGGGGCCAAGAGACCCTTGACTCCTGTGTATTTGCAGTACTTGGTACTTGCTCAGTGACAGACACCAACACAAACTGGCATGAGAAAGAAGGAGTGTGTTAGTTCACATAACCAAAGCCCAGGGCTAGTCCCAGCTGCAGGTATGACTGAAAGATTCTTGAGCCGAAACACAATCATTAAGACTGTCTGTCTCCACCTATGCGCTTGGCTTTCCTCTCTCTCTGAATTAGCCCCAGGCTGGTCCAGGCTTCTAGTCTTCTTGCTCCAAGTCCGGGAGAAGAGAGACAATCTTGTTCTCAAAAATCCAGACAAAAACCTCAGAAAGGAGTTTCATTGGGCAGATTTGGGTCACTTCCCCATTCCTGAACTGGTCACTGTGTCCAGGGATGGTTGATTCTCCGATGGCCCATGACTAGCTTCTGGAGTTGACCCATCCATGGAGGGGGAAGTAGTTTTTCGAGGAAAATCTGGGTTCTGTCACCAGAGAAGAGGAAATGGTCGCAAGCTGAACCACAGGTACCCAGCAGAGCATTTAACCAAAGGCTGAACATCTGGGTAAATCCTCCCTACTCTAAGCCTCAGCCTCTTCATGTGCTGTTGATGACAATGAAGCCACTAACAAAATCCCTGCCCTTTTTTCCACTCTAGAGTTTTTGTGAGGTCCTAATGAGACCATGAGTTATGGTAATAGCTAACATTTATTGAGGCATCACTAGGCATCTGGCCCTGTGCAAAGCAAACCCTTTACACATTTATTTCGGTCTTTACAACCACCCTTCTTGCTGATGAGAAGCAGTTGGGAGAGGTTACAAGGCTCCAACACTGTCACACAGCCAGGAAGGGTGGAGTTGGGGTTTAAAGCAATGCCCTCAAGCATGCAGCTATATATATAAACTGTAAATAATTTTACAAGTGTAAGGGATTATTAGTAATGGTCTGTACTGTTAATAATAGTAATTTTTTAAAACCCTGAAAGGGAAATTCAAATAAATTCAAATAAATGTTTGTTTAGCACCTACTATGGGCTGATCACTCACCAGGGGCTTAGAAGGAGACATATAAATAACTGTGAAGCAAGCACCCTGTGATCTGACAGAATCATAAACCTGCCCCAGGAGAGTGTGAGGAGCAAGGGGGAGGGAGGGGAGTCTGGAAGGGTCTCTTGGAAAAGGCGGGATTCGAGCTGAGCTTTAAAGATTAAAGAACTTCAGCAAAGGGGGAAAGAGAAAACCAACGTGTAAGTAACCCAAAGGATCCAAAGACTCAGAGCAAAGCTCTTGGAGAAGGGTTAAGAACTTCTATGCAAAACAACTTTCACACCAGCGGGAGCTTCAGAAGTGATTGACTAAGTGGAGCGCAGCAGTTGCCATGGGAACAGAGGCAAGCTTCATCCCTGTCATTAGTGAGCATCCCTGGCTTCAAGCTGTCTAGCCAGGGCCAGGAGACAGCAGGAGTGGGGCTGGTCTGTCCCTTAGAAGAAAAGCCCAGTGAGACTGCGGCCCCGGGAAACTGATTCTTGTTTCGCAGAGAGGCAGAGTTGACAGGTGACACCTGGGTCTGAGGAGATAGGCAGCCGGAGGAAGCCTCTGTCTCGATAGACTCTGAGACATCCCCAAGCTACTGGAGCAGGCAGAGGAGCCTCAGGGAGGGATCGGGAAGGGCAGGGAACAGGCTCAGAGCGGTTCCTTTCTGACTCGACATCCAAGGTGAGGAGAAGTGTTGAGATAGCTCCACCAGGATGTTGGCGCTTGAAGGGGAGCCCTCCAGGGTGTATAATCCTGTTGTTCCCAGGTCCACTCAGTCCTCCACAGGGCCTCTGGGGGCTGCTTTGGCCATTCCAATGCACTAGGGGTATTGGCATCTAACCACTTATGTGCAGGGGAAAACCAAGTAAAGACCCCATCGACAGGCTGCGCAACAAGAGGGCACATAGTGTGATTTGTAATACAGCAAGCATTAGGTTTGAGTGTCAGACCTGGCTTTGACAATTTCTAGCTGTGAGACCTTGGGCAAATTACCTACCTTTTCTGTGTTTCTCAGTTTCTCCATCTAAGTTACCTGTCTCATCAGTGAGACAAAGTACCTGACACTCAAAGGAGGAAAGGTTTATTTAGATGCTCACAGATGGTAGAGGTTTCAGTTTATAGCTGGCTGGCTCCAAGGCAGGGTGGCACGGCAGAGGGGCATCGCAGAGGAGAAAAAGTTCATGACGGGCAGAAGGCAGCAAAGCAGCAAAATAGTGAAGAAGCAAAGCAGCAAGCGACAACAGCAGCCCTCTTTCTGTCCCTTATATTCTATCCGGGCTACCCAGTCTTAGGGTGGGTAGCACTCACACCCAGGGTGGGGCACCCTTAATCCTAGCATCGCACCATGAACCAACCCAAGCATCACATCCTTAATCCCAGCATCACACAGTCTAGATCCAGCCACCTCCGAAAAGCCCCACTATGACTGCATGAGGCTTTGCGGAAACATCCAGATACAAGCCCTAACTCCATCTGGGAGATGCAGATGATGATAATTCTACCTACCTCACAGGACCATGTGAGAATTAAGTGAGATAATTAATGTAAAGAATTGTGTACGGTACCTGGTGCATAGTAGATGTTCAATAAATGCAAACTATTATACTGCTTCCGAATGTCAATTTGGAATCAATTCAAGGTCCCTACCTCCCACTTCTACCCCCAGGCAGGGTACCGTTGTTTGTGCTAAAAGCCAGCTTCTCCAGGTATAGTAGATGACAACAATGAAAACATTAACTTCAGTGCTGGGACTTATTTGCCTTTGTGTACCCAGAGGCCCTTATCATGAAGGAAGAAGACAAAGTTTTGTCGCTGAATGCCAGACTAAGGTGCTTGAGCGTCTTAGTACAGGCAGCCAGTAGCCATTGCAAATTTTGCAGGAGAAGAATAACTTGATCAGGGGAATGTAGGTTTTTTGTCCTGAGGCTATGTACTTGTAGGAACAGAATCTAAGTATACCGATAATTGAATCTAAGTACACTGACAAAAGAATCTAAGTACAGGAACAATAACAATAGCTATTATTTTGAGAGGCATGAGGCACTGTGCTAAGAGCTTCACATGTCTGTTGTAATCCTTGTAACAACCTTATGAGGTGGGTATTATTATTCCCATTTTATCAATAAGAAATTTGGGGCCCAGAGAGGTTAACTCAGGTAGATAAGCCACACAGCTAGCAAATGGCAGAGCTAGGCTAGAACACAAGTGATCTAGTACCAATGCATCTCATATTCAGCTAGGATGTTCTTCTTTCCCTCTCTGAATCTCCAGAGGCTCTTAGGATGTAGCCTGAGAGGGGGCTGCCTACCATCTTCACTTTTGGGACCCCGATATTTGTTTCAGAAACCCCTCTGCCATTTCTCTGGGACTTCACCTATTTCTTTGAGTGAGCAAACGCATGCGTGCTGTGTGTGTGTGTGTGTGTGTGTGCATGTGTGTGTGTGACAGGAAAACCAGTGACCAGTGAGGACAGAAGCCTCCAGACGTCAAAGTGGGCAGAGCCCCAGATGGACGGGCCGGAGACAGGCCTGGGTCCTGTTAGGTTACTGGCAGAGGCCACGGCGGGAACTTCTGAGAACATGGAGAACAAGTCCTTTCACACGGCCTCCCTTTGAGCTGGCCTTGGGTGGGGCCAGGGTCAGGTGGCAGAGGATGGGGAGTGTGCGTAGAGGTGAGGCCACAGTCGAGCTGGGCAAACAGATCGGGCCGTGGCTGTGAGCACAGAGTGCCCATTGTGCAGCTAGAGCTCTGCTTTCAATAATCCACTTGGAAGAATGTTGCACAGAGCGCCAGAGAAAGGAGCCATTGAAATGCCCATGGCCGGGCCCTGTGAAGGGTTAAAGGCAAGGGGGCTCTGAGTGGCCAGGCTCTTGTCACTGCTGGCTCCAGTGGCTGGTATGGTGATCCTGACCACTAAGGGGCACTCAGTGAGGCCACCCAGAGGGCCGGAAGCGAGCGTCAGAGCAGATACATGTCTTCCTCCCAAAATGCTAAGGGCCTGCCCCAGCATCATGGAAGAAAACTTTTTCCTCCACAAACCATTTTGTCCAAGTAATAGGCAGCAAACCCTGAGCCTTGAGCCGCCCCCTCAGCCTGCCTTTTGGGGAACGACTCATCCAGGCAGCCTATCTCTCCTGGACTTCCGACCACGGCCCTGCTACCCACTCTCCGTAACACAGCGAGCATGGCTTTCTTAAACACTTCTGACCTTTTCGTGAATCATTAGTTAATTATGATGAATGAGGCACTACTGGCAAGCATGGGAGTTACAGTGAGAACCAGGAATCACTAAACCAGGTGACCGAGGGGCCCTGTGGACATTTTTGAGAGGAGCTATTCATTAGGGGGACTGTTGTCATGGGTGGATGGTGTGCCCCACACCCAGGGCCACAAGTGCTTCTACTGCAAGGGCGTGTGGGGTTTGAGGTGAGGGTAGGAGATACAGGCAGAAGGGACAACATGGCCTGCCCCCCGCAGCAAGCACACTCTTGTTGGCTTACGGAGAAAGACTACCAGCATCACCAGAATGACTGCAACTGTGCAGCTCCCTTGTCCCCACAGAACCCACCAAGGACCTTACTGCCTTCCTGAGACCATGTCTAAGGAGGATGTCATACAATTGAGGCGGAACTCAATTTGCATAGAGATCATTTTGGATGGAAACCTTAAAAAATAGACAATGACTTTCCTGGCTTTCTTAGAAAGAAGATCCTAAACAGGATTTAAACTTGGAGGAGCAATCCATCATTCTCTTTTTTTTGTTGTTGAGGTGGATATAGCTGATGCCCTTGGGTCTATTCTGATGGATATAGCTCTTTGCTACTGCCCCAAATGGCCCCCAATTCCTAGACTTTTGGAATTCATCAATCTGATTTTACGTTTATTATTTTACTTCTCTCCAATGTTTTACTATGAAACTGTCTGACTATAAAATACGCAATTGCTTCCAGCTACCTTCTTATAGATTCCTTCTGAGCTGCTTCTAATATTCTGGTATGAGGAATGAAATGATTAGCATTGGGAGAATTGTTTATGAAGTAAGAGTCAGTAGGCTCAGAGTAAGGAAGGCCTGGGGAGCTCTCCTCTGAGGGAAGGGATTGAGCTCTGTGATATAGTGTTTTTGACTCTTCAAAGGCTTTTGTGTTTTCTTGTATTCTTTAAGTGGTCCAGCCCAGACAAATGGACCTCTAATGAAAGGATAACAATGTGCATAATCTGTGTGTCTTAGTTACTTTCTCTTCACTGAGACACAATACTGGACACCCACAACTCTAAGGAGGAAAGGTTTATTTTGGCTCACAGTTTGTAGAGGTTTTGGTCCATAGTCAGCTGGCTCCAAGGCAGGGCAGCATGGCAGGGGACAAGCAGCTCATGGCATGGTGGCAAGAAGCAGAGAGAGAGATCAAGGGAGGAGAGAGATACACCTTTCCAGGCCACACCCCAGTGACCCATCTCCTCCAACCAGCCTTCACCTCTCAATATCACATTTAGCAATAAATTCATCAGTGGACATCCCCATGATCTAATCACCTCCCCCAAACCCCACCTATGAGCACGTGAGGCTTTGGAGAGGGACATCTAGATATAAACCATAACACCATGCTCAAGGTCTTTGCCAAGGGCAATACGTTAGAAGGAAGTAATATTTATACTAATATAATTTTAATTCAAAGGTGACCAAACATAAATACACACCTATTCTCTCAGGTGCGTGTGTGCATGCGTGCGCACACACACACAGTAACAAAAGACAAACCCACGAAACAGACTCATCCAATTTTTCACTTTTTTACTTCTACATTCTAAAAAGCTATCTGAGGACAAACAGAATAATGACATTTTCAAGTTGGAATCAACTTTCAAAGTCTCAGTTTTGCGCCCTGTTTTAGTTCAGGAATCTCTTCTACGGCCACCTAGACAAATAGGCCCTTTATTGCCTCTTGCTTAGATCCAGTTACAGGGAGCTCAGTGCTTTTTGAAGTCTGATCTCATCAATGGAAGTGAAATCTCTGACAGTTAGGAAGTAACAAAACTACACCCTGCCACATCTGATCTGCATTTCGTGGGCAGATGTTAGGTTTCTTGTAGTGTTTTAATGTGGATATCTTTTGAGGGTTAAGGGATAAAGCACACCTATGTGAGTAGGGCAGATCTTTGCTTGTATGGGTGGGTATTTCTGATGCCAATCACCTTGGAAGCAGCTGGGGCTGGTATGGAAAATGCAAAGGCTGGATTAGTCTGTGGGACAGGGATTGTCTGCTTCTTTGCGTTTTCCTCCTTGAGGCTGAACTTGAATGTCTTGGAGCTTTGAGAGTCTGGCTGGGTGGAAGTAGGACTGATGGACACTGTCCTAGAAGGCAGATAAGCACCCTGGAGAGAACACAAAGGGAAGATAAGTAGCCAATCTTGAAAGCGGTGTGACCTGGATTCCCATCACACTTTGTGTTTATTTCCATCTTGTCATCCCTGAGGCTTTGGAAATGTCTGGTTTAAATGTTCCAGCCTGGCCCAGCTGTGGAATCGCATTTAAGCCAGAGCTGAGGTCCTATGTTTACATCCCTACAGCATTAGAGAGGGAACAGTGCCCTATGAGGCCAGTGTGGGTTTTGGTGATTACCAAGAGCTTCTGAAGAGAAATGTGAATGCTGGGAAACAAAAGTTGGCCCAGAGGCCCACCTACTCCTCTCCACATGGTGATTCACCCTTTACTGCCCTCATTTTGTTAAGCAAGCTGCCAGAGTTCCTATAAAAGTAATCCTTTAAATTGGCTTGAAATCTGTCTCCTAGTGACTTTCACCCAAAAGACTTAGTCCTTCCTCTCAAAAGCACGGAGAAGAATTAGAACTGTTTACATTGATTGAATGCTTACCCTGTGTTGGGCATTTTACTGACCATTGAAGTATATCTCATTTGTATTATTATCCCATTTTACAGACCAAGAAATTGACAAGGCCAGATCCTGAATAAGTGGTAGGATTTGAACTCAAAGCAGTCTAATATCAGAATCTAGTCCTGGACTCTGACATACTGCCAGTCTTGCCCCTACTTGGGAGAGCCCAACAGACACTTGTTATCTTGTTTCCTTTTTGAGCCAGGCTGAAAACCCACCCCAACCACCTTGCCATTTCTCTTTGTGCATGGAGCAAGGGGAAAGCAGCCCTGACTAGTTCCTCTGACCAAGGTCTGGGACAATGTAAAGGACACAAAGCCCAGGTTTGCCTGACCTTTGGTGACTCGTCTCACTTTGACACCCAGGACAGCCTGGGCTAAAGCCTCTGGAAGCACCATTTTAGCAACCTTCCCCTCAGGAAGGTTGCTTTTCCTGTCCTCAACATTTCTTCTACCAGAACAACAGGCTCCGTTTTCCCTTCTGATAAATCTGGTCACCTAAATATGGGGCTTTGAGCAAACAGGAGCTGCTGGCCCCACAGCCCTCATTTCGAAATGCAGATTCTCAGCAGGCTGCCATTTTGGGGGTCTGGTTTCTTTCCCCATACACAGTGGTTTTCAGCAACAGGGAAGTGATCTTGGCAGGGGAGAGGCACGAGAAGGGACGATGCACCGGGCCAGCTTTGTTTCCCCAGGTTACTGAGACACCAGCCCTTGAGCAGCTCTGAGAAAAGGTCTTTGGTCACAACTCTGTTCAATTCAGCTTTACTCACCCACTCCTGGAGATCAGCAGTGAGCATGTTAAATATGTGAAGTCCTTGGAGAAAAGTTAAGCCTAACTCAATTTGTTTAGTCTAGTTTTCCCATTTGAAAATGCAGGAAATGCAGTCTATTAAAAAATCTGGAAGGCAATGATGCAGAGCTGAGGTTACAAATGGCCCCATGGCTCGATATATTCTTTGGACAGATTTGATTTGGCCTACACAATGCTTAAATTCTCCTTTAAAGCAAACAGCTGAAATATTCTCACATTAATCTGGACTTGGGTGTTCTTCGTGAGAAATCAGAAGATCTGACACTGGTCCACATTCTTGGGTGACATCAGGCAGCTGGAAACAAGGCTTCAGTCTTTGACTGGCTGCAGCCCTGTGCTTCCCTGTGGCAGCACTGCCCTAGCCTTACTCACTTGGACACTTGCCCAAGTCCCTGAGCTTGCATGCTCTGGCGTGGAGGCGTCCTCGGTGGGACTTGGCCTGGGTGGTCCTGGAAGCCCACTAACGCATTCCGTCCTGCAGCAGAGGCTGACTTGTGTGCCGGACCCATGGGATGTAAGATGTATACAGCGCCCTGCCCTCTGGCTCCCAGGGCTGGCACCCTAAAATTCTAGTTGGGAACTGCAGCATGAGGAAGGGGAGGGTTTGAGGAGAGGGGAGCTGGCAAGGACCAAATTTGCCAAAGGGCCAGTTCAGGGAAGGAAACTGCTTCTCAAGCAGCCACTGTGAACCCCAGCGAAGAAGCCACTAAGCAAAGCCGGCCCAGGTGCATCTCCCCTCCTCGTGCCTTTCCCTTGCCAAGCTCGCTTCCCTTTTACCGCTCGCTCTGTGACCTAGACGCTTTCCCATCCATTTCAGGACCTCAGTTTCTCCATCCGTAGAATGACCCAGTTGGACTAGAAAATGATGCGCGCCCCTTCCAGGGCTGGCACTCACAAATGCTAAGACTTCATGATCCAAGAATGTCTAACTGGGCCATTCCGGAGTTGTTCCACCGAATTCCAAGCAGCCCCCCTCCCTTCTCTCCCAGTCCCGGGAAGGGGCGGGCTCCTGAGCCGGCGGGCAGGTCTGGGCTCCCGCCCGGGGGAGGAGCCGTCGCTCGCGTCCCACCCCTCCACCTGGGTCTCGGCCGGGCAGATGTTACAACTTTCTCGCATTCTCTCCCGCGGTGTCCCCCCCAGGCCCGCGCAGCCCACCCCGCCCGTGTCTCCCTCCCCTTCCCTCCGGGGTCCTGCCCACCTCCCTGCGGGGAGCCCGACCTTTCTGAGACTCCGGGCGGGGCCGGAGGCCTGCCCCGGGCTGGAGGGTCTGGGTGGGGGGAGGAGAAAGGGAAAGCAGAGGCGAGAGAAATTAGGAGGCGGGAGAAATCCGGGACAAAAAGGAAGAGGAGAGGCAGAGGATGGTGGAGAGCATTTTTTGGAGGCCGCCACGCTGTGTCCCAGGCTGGCCCGGCTGAGTTGGGGGAGAGGGAGCGAGGGCGACACAGGGCGGGCGCTGGGGCGGCCGGGGGAAGCCCGGCGCGGGCCTGACCTTCCTAGGCGCCCGGCTGCAGCCGCTGCCTGCCCGGGACGAGACACCGGGCGGCCCCCGGGGCACTGGGCGCTCCCGCAGCATCCGGGCGGCGGGCGAGCCGTGCGCCCTGGGCGCGCAAGGCAACGAGGCCCGGGGAGCCCTGCGCGCCTGGACTCGAGGGCCGGCTTGGCGATGCATGCCCTCACGGGCTTCTCTCTGGTCAGCTTGCTCAGCTTCGGCTACCTGTCCTGGGACTGGGCCAAGCCGAGCCTCGTAGCTGACGGGCCCGGGGAGGACGGCGCGGAACATCCCTCGGCCGCTCCGCCCCAGCCTCCTCACATCATCTTCATCCTCACCGACGACCAGGGCTATCACGACGTGGGCTACCATGGCTCAGATATCGAGACCCCTACGCTGGACCGACTGGCAGCAGAGGGCGTCAAGTTGGAGAATTACTATATCCAGCCCATCTGCACTCCTTCACGGAGCCAGCTCCTCACTGGCAGGTAGGTGCGGCAGGACCCTTGTGTCTGGGCATCCAAGCCCCCAGTACTGCAGTCACATTCTCCTGTCAGAACACGCGCAGGCTGGGATCAGGGAAGCCTGCGTTATGGGCTTCTTTTCCTTCTAACTGGCTGAGCAATCACTGGAAGTCCTTTGCTCTCTTTGGGCCTCAACTTGCCTACCGTTATACTGAATGGGTTTGATCATCTGAAGATTCCCTCCGGTGTTCTAGGACGTGCGCCTCGCACACCATGCAGAGCTGTCTGGTCATCCTACTGTTAGGACGGTGTGGCAGCCTGTGACATTTATTTTGAATGCCGCTTCTATTGCCTGACCCTGAGCCTCCATGCTTTGTTACACCTCAGTTTTCTTGTCTATAAATTGGGGCAAAAAACAGTTGAAAGGGAGTAGTGAGTGTGGAGTAAGTTGTGTGTAACCTGCTTGGCCGTTAGTGAATGGCAGTTGTCACTGGAAGGATCCTGGTCCCTACACTATTCAGTCACAACACACGGGAGAACTAAGGAATTGATAAGTGGAAGAGAAAGACACACTCAGGTGGGCTGGTTACTTCACTCTTCAAAATCCTCCCAGGGTGGCAAGGAGCCCCAAGAAGATTACAGGGTTAAAAGAGCAGGGAAACGGAGGTGGGTTGTGGAAGGCAAGCCCTGGCCACTTAGGAGAAAATCCTTTGGCCGGGCTGAAGCTAATCGAAAAGGAGCCAAGACATGTTTTCTCCCACGTCCTACCCCGAGCTGTAGTCCCTCTCCTGTGTGGGGAGAAACCGAGGCAGGAAGGCAGGGAAGGCCCAGTCTTATGCCTGGGCCAAACTTCTGGGTCTTGTGGGAGAGGGGGCTGCTCAGCAGGGGCCCTGGAGCTGGGAATCCAATGGTGGTCCCCTTTCTTTCTTGGATCTAGCGCTTAGGGTTTAGATCCAGGGACAGACAAGGGAGGACAGGAGGAGGGGCTGGGTGTGTGCCTTTTACAGGTGGGGCTGTGCTCGTGGAGGTGGTGGTGGTGAAGGCAGGAGATGGACTGATTTCCTGCCGAGAAGGAATCCGCATTCCACACGTTTTGTACAAGTTAGCCTTTCTCTCCCTAGAGAGTGGTGACGTCTGGTTTAAGCAGTGGAGTGAGCCGCCAGCGGGGCAGCGCTCCAGCCTCCTGAGCCGTGAAGTTAGCTGAGCCTGGAGGGCGGCGTCTGCCCTCCGCCCTCTGCAGCTGGCTGCCTCTGACCGATGCTCTGTGCTCCGTGCTTGTTAGCATTTGTTAATGCACCCAGTCCTGTTTGGTGGAGCCAGAGAGGGCCACTGTTTCTCGGATTACTTACATGCAATAGGCTTTGGCTACTCTGGCCAGCCCATCCACATTACAAGCCAGTGTTCTGAGGCACCCCAGCTTTATGAAGAGCAGCTCAGTGGAGAATCAGGGCCCTGGGGCCCTAGGGTGCTTCTGTGAATAGAGTACAATCGTTTATCAGCTTGACTGAGGCCCGGAGGGGCTGTTTCACCAAAGATTTTGAGCATGGATTGGGTATCCAGGGGGTCAGCCACTGCTTGCCAGCTTTCTGATCTTGGGCCAGTTGCTGTACTTCTGGGAGCCTCTGTTTCATTATCTGTAGAATGGGAGCAATAATCTCCTGCATAGATTTTTAAAATGAGGATTAAATGAGATAATGTATGTGTATGTCACATAGTGTTAAAAATGGCAGTAGTAGCTAATTATAGCTAACACTAACAACAGCTTTAAAATAAGGAAATCAAAACAGAAATCTCCCTCACCTACCGAAGTGTCAAGAACTCAGGTCTTGGCTAGCTTGGATGCCTGGGGGTGAGAAAAGAGTGTGGAGTCCTAACATACTTGTGAAGTTCCAGGCTTCTTGTTTACTCTAGGATTTGTAAGACACCATAAGCAAAGCTGGGGTGTGGTGGTGCAGGCCTGTAATGCCAACGCTCAGGAGGCTGAGGCAGGAGGATTGCAGTGAGGTCAAGGCCAGCTTGAACTGTATAGTGAGACTATCTCAAAAAAAAAAAAAAAAAAAAAAAAAGAGGACATAAAGCAGATCACATGTTGGCTTTGAGCAAAGAAGAAGATAGATGGCGTATGAATGAATAAACGAGGAATTCAGGATTCTACTAACCATTTACTTCTGCCTCAGAGCCTTAGGCTTTGTGAGTGACCTGGATCCAGGGGCCACATGAGCTCAGCAGCAGGCATGTGGGAGCTGGTCTCCTAAAATTTGGGAACTAGATGGGTCTTAGAGATTTCCCACACCAGCTAGTCTGCTCGTACACATGAGCAAGCTGAAGCCCCAGTGGGTGAAGGGATATGACAGCCAAGGTTGCTGAAAACAAGTTCCTGCATGAGCTCTGCTTGGATTTATGTTGAAGTCTTGCCTCTGCCCTTGACCACTGAGTGACCTTGGGGAAGGCCCTTCCTTTCCTTTGACCTTAGTTTCTTTTAAAGAGTAGGTGAATAAACCAGGAGAGGAGTTGGATCCTTCTGGCTCTAAAACCCTTTGAGTGCCATTCATTCATTCATTCATTCATTCATTCATTCCATAAATAATTGAGTATGCTTTAAATATTACCTAGGTGCTAGGAATACAAAGTTGAGTAAAGGACAGTTTTATTACATGCCATTGGCCCCAAGAGCATGGACAACTGAGTATGATCCCATGGCCAAGTAGGACAATGAGTGTGTGTACTAAATGCTGGGGAACATAGGAGCGAAAGTGACTCAATCTTTGGGAGAGCTATGAGAGACATATAGTTGGGATAACATTTGAGCTGGGCTTTCAAGAGTGAGTAGGAGTTTGCCTGGGAGAGCAGGACTTGCTGTAGACTTCATAGGAAGTTAATGGCTTAGAGAGCTCAGGGACTCTCAAGTTTGGAGCCAGACTGCCTGGGATACAAATGCCATTCCAACTACTCACTATGTGAATCACTAGACAAACAATTTAATTTGCTGAGCCTTAGTTTCCTTATTTGGGAAATGGGAATAATTATGTGCACCTCCTAGTTTGTGGTGAGGACTTAGTAAGATAATTCAAAGGGCTTAGCATGATGTCAAACACGCAGGGAGTGGTTCATGTTAGCTACTGTTTTTGTCATTATTAATCTAGGTTCAATTCTTAATCCCCAACTTGGCAATTGGCTTAACCATTCTAAGCTTCCATCTCGTCTGTACATTGATAGTAATACCTCCTTCCGTTGATTTTGAGGGTTCAGTGAGATAATGCATTTGAGGCGCTTAACCCCTTAGGTAATACCTGGTTGTTGGTGGTTTTTTTTTTTTTTTTTTTTGTGGGTACCGGGGGGTCGACCTCAGGAACTCGCGCGCCAGCAGGCGCCTGTGCCGCTGAGCGATATCACCGGCCCCTTTTTCGTATGTGGGTTCCGGGAGTCGAACTCGGGCCCTCGCGCTTGCCAGGCAGGCGCTTAAGGCGCTGAGCCATCTCACCAGCCCTGTTGGTGGTGTTTTTGCTGGTAGTTCTGGGACCAGAGCCCACCTTGGGATGGTGTTGGGGTTGGTCGGTGGGACCAGAGGTCTGTAGCTCACCTGTGCCTTCTTCCCCAAACCCCCAACCAGGTACCAGATCCATACAGGACTCCAGCACTCCATCATCCGCCCTCGGCAGCCCAACTGCCTGCCCCTGGACCAGGTGACCCTGCCCCAGAAGCTGCAGGAGGCAGGTTACTCCACCCACATGGTAGGCAAGTGGCATCTGGGCTTTTACCGGAAGGAGTGCCTGCCCACGCGCCGGGGCTTTGACACCTTCCTGGGCTCCCTCACAGGCAACGTGGACTACTACACCTATGACAACTGTGATGGCCCAGGGGTGTGTGGTTTCGACCTGCATGAGGGTGAGAGTGTGGCCTGGGGGCTCAGCGGCCAGTACTCCACCATGCTCTATGCCCAGCGCGCCAGCCACATCCTGGCCAGCCACAGCCCCCAGCGGCCCCTCTTTCTCTATGTGGCCTTCCAGGCCGTGCACACACCCCTGCAGTCCCCCCGAGAGTATCTCTACCGCTACCGCACCATGGGCAACGTGGCCCGGAGGAAGTACGCAGCCATGGTGACCTGCATGGACGAGGCTGTGCGCAACATCACCTGGGCCCTCAAGCGCTATGGTTTCTATAACAATAGTGTCATCATCTTCTCCAGTGACAATGGCGGCCAGACTTTTTCAGGAGGCAGCAACTGGCCCCTCCGAGGACGCAAAGGCACTTATTGGGAGGGGGGTGTGCGGGGCCTGGGCTTTATCCACAGCCCTTTGCTCAAGCGAAAGCGACGGACCAGCCGTGCACTGGTGCATATCACTGACTGGTACCCAACCCTGGTGGGTCTGGCAGGTGGTACCGTGTCAGCAGCCGATAGGCTCGATGGCTATGACGTGTGGCCGGCCATCAGCGAGGGCCGGGCCTCGCCTCGCACAGAGATCCTGCACAACATCGACCCGCTCTACAACCATGCCCGGCACGGCTCCCTGGAGGGCGGCTTTGGCATCTGGAATACCGCGGTCCAGGCTGCCATCCGCGTGGGCGAGTGGAAGCTGTTGACTGGAGACCCCGGCTCTGGTGATTGGATTCCACCACAGACACTGGCTGCCTTCCCTGGCAGCTGGTGGAACCTGGAGCGGATGGCCAGTGTCCGCCAGGCTGTGTGGCTCTTTAACATCAGTGCTGACCCTTACGAACGGGAGGACCTGGCTGGCCAGAGACCCGATGTGGTCCGAGCCCTGCTGGCCCGCCTGGCTGACTACAACCGTACCGCCATCCCTGTGCGCTACCCGGCCGAGAATCCTCGGGCTCATCCCGACTTTAATGGGGGTGCTTGGGGGCCCTGGGCCAGTGATGAGGAAGAAGAGGAAGATGAGGAAAGCAGGGCTCGAAGCTTCTCCCGGGGTCGCCGTAAGAAAAAATGCAAGATTTGCAAGCTCCGATCTTTTTTCCGTAAACTCAACACCAGGCTGATGTCCCACAGGATCTGATGGGTCGGGTGGCAGGATCATGGTCCCCTAGATGTATTTCCCCACTTCAGCCTGGTCCTCCTTCTCAGGTAGAAGCCTGAGGTCGAGTCTCCATCTGCAGGGAAACGGAGGGTGTAGAGCCCTTCAGTTGGGCAGGGTGGGAACCTTGCTGGGGGCTGGGAGTAAACCAGACTGGGATGCCTGGGTTCCCTTCCTGCCTCTTCACTGACTTGTGCTGTGACCACAGGTGACCTATGTGAACTTCCAGCCTCAGTTTCGTCATTTGTAAAACAAGCTCTAATGACTGCGACCGTGGGGTACGCTTGGTCCCTGGGGTCATGGTGCAGTCCTGGCCAGCCTCGCTGCCTCACAGCTTGCACGAGGCCTTTCCCTTCATCCTGGTCTCTATTGCTGCTTGGGTGAGGCAGCTTCTAGCTGGACATTAGCTGGAGCCTGGTGAGCTGGCTGCTCTTTTAAGGGACCCTGGGAGCTGAGGGTGAAGGTGGCCAAGGTGGGAGGCTGCCCTTCTTGGGTCTTTGCACGGCCTACACCAGTCCTGGTCAGATGCATCAGGGCCCTGCTGGAAAGTTCTTTCTGCCCCCAGTACCCAGAGACATTGGCTGGGTCCTCAGCTGCTGCAGTATCAAGGGCAATAGAAACAGCTGTGAAAAGAGCCCTGAACCAGTCATCTCCTTTGACCTTGGGCACAGTCCTTCCCCTCTGGGTCTCACTTTCCTGGCTCTGCCTACCTCAAAGGGCTGCAGAAGACTGGCCCATCTAATGGTTGTGAAGGAGCCTGTGAACTTGATTAAATGCCCTTACACAGAGGCGAGCAGTACGGTGCTGTCTGTGAACACATCTGTGTATGTGTGTGTGGGCATGTGAGTCCTGGGGTGGGTGTGAGCTATTGGTCAGCTGAGAGAATGGGAGAACACGTAGGCAGCCTGGCCAGGAAGCAGAATGTATGAGAGTCCTGACACAAATACGTTGTGTGACCTCTGGCAAACCCCTGACCTACTGTGGGCCTCAGTGTCCCCCTACAGACAATAGATGATCTAAGGTTCCTTTCCACTTGGACATTCTGGGCATCACTGGGGGTGCATTCTGGGGTACACAGGCTGAGTGGTGGGGAGAATGGGTGTGGGGGTTGCAAAGCCTGTTTGCTGCATAGCGTCTCCATCCGCACACTGCGTTCTGCATATCTCCCTTCAGGTTCCAGTCGGCGCAGTGTGTGTAGGCGAAAGCCCTGCTGTGAATTTTGAAAATAGTTATTTTTGTCACTGGCAAAGGAGGCCTGTTAGGACTCGTCAGCTTGTGGATGAGCGGGATGGGTGGGGTGGGGTGGGTGCTGTGCAGTGGGGGGTTCGAGTGTTGGTTAGAGAGCTGCATCCCAACTGCAGGGACAGTCCGGAGTGAGACTATGGCCTGGGGCTGCAGGGTGGAAGTGACCGTTGTGTCCTAGGCCTTTCCTCCTGGCCCCGTTCTTTTTGCTGCCTGTCACCTCCCCACTGGACCTTTTCCCTGCTTCCACAGTGGTGATGCCCAGCTGGTGGGGCAGGGGCCAGGACTGCAGAGGCTTTTGATGTCAGCGACTGCAATATTTCTGCCTGCCCAGGAAGTAGGCTCCGAAGAATCACCCACTAGGGTGGATTCTTGGGCCAGGTGTACACCGGGGGTGGGCAGTCCAGAGTCTGTCCACTACTTAGGATGCTCCAGCTCTGTTGGATGCTTCTTCCAGCTGTATGTTCTGGGCCTTCCCAAGAGGCATGGAGCCATTCCCTGCGGCACTAGGCTTGCACCAGTTTATATGGGTGCCTACTGAGCCGGCCCTGCCCAAGGTGACCCAACCTCTAGCCCTAGTCCCCGTTCCATTTCTGGAGCCCTGAAGACCCCTGGGCACCAAGGCCCACTCCCTGCAGCAAACCTGGTCCCAAAGCCTAGAGACCAGCTGAGTACAGTAGGGCCTAGTGCCTACTCCTGGTGCCTCCAGAGAAGGAGGCTTGGCCCAGGTCTCTGTCCAGTTTCAAACCCTGTCCAGAGCTCACCTAATTCAGAGTTCTACTCAGCCCAGAAACCAGTCCCACTGAAGCTTCTGCTTGCAGCCTGGTCAAGGGAGAGATGGTGGCTGGTCTGGGCCTTAGTTTGGTGGAGGGTCATCCTCTGGGAAGCTTTGCCTGCTGTGTCTTCTGCTCTGTCCAGCAATCAGCGTGCCTACCTCCTGGCTCTCCTGCCTCTTATATCCCCCAGAGTTCCTCTTGAGCCAGTGCACTTGGGCCAGCCCCCCCCACATTGGCACTGCTGGGCAGGTGCTCATACCACCCAAGCCTCTTTGTGGAGGGGGAGAGGAAGGAAGGAGGGCAACCAGAGGTAGCACTGGCTCCTTGAGTCAAAGAGCTGGGGGACTGGAGCCCAACAATGTCTGCTGAGTCCCCTGTCTCTCCCGTGGCTGGACCAGGTGGCAGCAGATCTGTTAACTAGTGGGTTGGAGCCAGGTGGCAGTCCATCCAAGCTGGGCCTTTACTGTGGTGCCCTATCCTGCTGATCAATCCCCCAGAAGTCAGGTGAGAGCCCTGCTTGGGCCTTGGAAGCATTTCCTCTTTTCACCAGGTGCCTGCTGGCCACCTTGGGACAGGTGAGCACCCCCGACAGCGTGCTCAGGAAGAGAGAGGGCAGCACGGGGTAAGGGAAGGAACACTGCTCTGGGAGCCAGCGGTTCTGGACTGTTATCCTGACTGCCTCTGACTTGGGTGGCTTGGGCCTCGGTCCCTTATCTGTAAGAAGCACGTGCCCTCTCAAGGACCTTCCAGCCCTGCTGGAGACTTAATAACCCAGACCAGGGGCCCTGAAGTCTCACAGATCTGGATTTGAGCCTCAGTAGCATGGCCTTGGGTGGGTAAGTAGCATCACAGCTCTGTAAAATGGGCACAATTGTACCTATCTGACGGAAGCTTGTGGAGAGATGAGCATAGTGCAGTGTGTAGAGTTCTCAGCACAAGGCCTGGTCTGAGAAGGGCGTAACTACTTTTCATGTCCTTGGAGTTGCTGAATATCTTGTCCCATCATTCTCAGAGGAAGTGGAGGCCCCTGGGGGAAAAGCCTGCAGCCAGCTCTCCCAGGATTGGAACTCAGATCCTTCCTACAGGTTGTGCTGTGTAGCCTTTAGCTACAGCCTTCCCCTGTCCTGTGGCTCCCTGCCTCATTGTCCTCTACAAGGAAGGTCTCTCTGTGGGACACCTGGAGACAGTGCCGCTCCCTAGAGCCTGACTTCCCTCCCTTCTGCGCTCAGGCCAGCCATCGCTGGCTGCAGTACATTAACCTGATCACTTCCACCCAGACCCTCAGCAAGATCATCTCTCTCTTGGCCCACTTTCCACTGGTTCTGCCCCTTGTGCTCACTGCCCTTAGTGGGACAGGCCCCATGGGGACCCTACTGATGGCACGTTTTCTGTGGTTCCTCCTCAGGCCCTGCAGGACCTTGCAACACTCAGGCATACACATGTGATCGCATGGATAGGCTGTGGAGGGTGGGATTCGAGTTGGGTGTCACAATGTCCCTGGGGCTCCGGTCCCCACTCAGGAACTCCATGCCTGGTCTCCTGTTCCTGCCATTGACATGGGGCACTGCCCGTGCTCACGTGCCCATCCTTAGTGGCATGCTGGGGCCATGCTCAGAAACCTGTGGGGCTCCCGGCTCTGGCCACCAGCCCACGGCATGTGGGCCTGCTCCTGTTGTACCGCACACATGTTGCAGATGGGGGCGCACGTGCGGGCTCTCGTGCCTGCCATGGCCCTGGGGAGCAGGGAGCCTGGCAGGAACAATCCCCCGATGCTGTCATCGCTCATTCTGTCTGCGACGCAGAGGCATGCCTGGCTCCTTGCTGCCCTCCACTACCGGGCCCAGCTGCCAGCCTCGCAGGCACAGGGGAGGCCGTGAATTAACAGTTGTGCCTCTTCTGCAGAGTGGCAGTTGCACTCAGTATGGGGGTGCCCATTGGAGGTAGTGCCCACACGCCTGAGCTAGTGCTAGGAGGTTCCATGGGGTGTGCACACGTGTGTGTGTAAGACAGGCTTGCCATGGAGGCCTCATCCTCTCCCCCTCCTCTTCCTCTCTCTCCTTGCTGTCCAGCTGCCTGCATCATCGCATGGATTCTGCAGCGTGGGACCTGCCCATCCTCCAGGACTGCATGCCTGGGAGAGAAGTGACAGAGACCAAGAGACAGAGAAAGTGAGACAGAAGCAAGAAAAGAAGTGAGAAGGACCAGGAATGATAGAATAAGAAGGAAAGATGAAAACAAGGGGAGGAAGACAGGGCAGGAAAGAGGAAAAGAAGAAATGAGTGTTGAAAGGGAAGATGGGAGCAGGAAGGGCACGCGTACAGGTGCCAAGCTGGGTTGTTCCTGTACCTTGCAGGACCCTGTGGTCCGTCAGAGACAGGGAATGAGTTGGCCACCTATGCTACTTCACTCCTGCACCCGGTCCTTGGAGTCACTGTGGATGCTTTCAGTGACCCACTGCTGGGACCTCCTCCCTAGCCCCCCTTGCTTCTGAAATTCTTCCATTTCCTCGGAGGGAGGGATGAGGAGAGAGTGGTCAGGCAGCACCAAGCCAAGCAGGGCTATCACCTTCTTTGTTCAGAATGGTAGATTTCCATTAATCCAGCCTCACAGAACATTCGTTTCTTGTTTTTACTACTTTTTGAAACAGAGTTATCACTAGGCTGGGACTTGAAGACTGGAGGTCCTGGTGACCTCTCCTAGCATTTTGTTCCATAGGAATTTTTGCAAACAAGGCTCGAGCGAGGTGATGTCCGAACCATAAGCTAAACTCTAGCGGCGGCTCAGAGCACGACACTCTGATGTGCGTGTGTGAACTTTCATGTTCAGGCGAGGAGGAAGGCTTTGGAGTCCCTCAGTACTGATAATTCCCCGTGTCTTAAGCACACATGCTGTGTCAGCCACTGTGTTCGTCTTCCTCGACAGCCCTGGAGGCAGGGGATAGCGGTCCTCAATTCTGCACATGAAGAAATTGAGCACAGAGAAACTAGGGTACTCTTCCCACATCACACAGCCTGTAAGTCATGCAGGAACTCCAATGACTGAGCAAGACTGCCTTTCCTCTCCCCTGGCCGAGAGGCCAAGGTGTCCCCAGCACTTTAGGCGTGGAAGCCATCCCTCCAGGACAGGCTAGAGGGTCTGGGGCGGAGGGCGGCAGTGCAGTTCTGCCCCCGCCTCCCTGCAGGTGCCTGTGGCTTGGCTGCGGTGTTCTGTGCCCTGCCCGCTTCTCCTTTCTGCCTTTGAATTGCGATGTTGGTGGCAGAAGTGAGAAGCATATTGTGCACAGAAACAAACCCGAGTGGTTTTTCCTTTTTCTGAAGGTGGTAATGGTGCAATTAGTGGCTAAGCCATTATCCCCTCCCCTTTCTCCTCTCCCCTCCCCTCCTTCCCCTCTGCCTCCCTGCCTCTTCCCTCCTGGGAAAAGTGGCTGAATTAGAGAGCTCACCCCTCCTCCCCAACCCTGACTCCCAGGATAAGGGGCAGAACTGAGGGTACCCCGACATCTCTAGGGCCCCCTGGACTTGGGTTCCTGAGTCAGGGGCTTGTTGGGATTGGAAAATACCAAAAGGCAGGCAGCGTATCCAGCAAACAAGTGACTAGTAGGTGATCTGGAGGTTCAGAAGGAAGGGCTGAGCTAGAAATCCAGACCATTTGCATTCCTGGATTCTCTTATCTGCCTCATGCTCATGGGGGGCGGTGCTGGCCTCAGCTCTTTGGGCTGTGAAATGAGCTAAGGCTCCCTTTTCTTTCCTGGGTGGAAGGGGAGGGTGTGCAGAACCTGATGTTCCAAGTCCAAGCTAGGGGGATGGGACTGGTCAGCGTCCCACTTGAGACCTTTCCTTTCCTCTTCTAGAAACTTTTTTAAGACTTCATGTTTGTATACTTCCCCAGGGCCTCCGTGGCCATTAGGCTGTTCAGTCTTCACAGCCTTCCTCTGCAGAGATAGCTTTATTCTCTTATTTTATAGAAAAGAAGCTGGAGGCTCAGAGAGGGTCAGTGACTTTCCCAGGGTCACACAGCTAATAATACCAGAGTTGGAACTTGAACTCTGATCTTTAAACTCCAGTTCCTTTCCTTCTCAACCCTGTAGGGCTTAGGGTGAGTTTGGGGCCTGTAGGTGTGGTTGATACCCTGAAGAACTGAAGTTGGCAGGGAAGGTGTCCACAGAATTTGGGGATGGAGGTTTCAGGGCAGGGCAGGGCAAGGCAGGTCCACAGCCATGGACCTAGCCCCAGCTAAGTCTCTGCAGCTGCCGCTCACTCATTTTGCAGAAACTGGGCCATGAGCCCCAGGGGACCAGATCTCCACGGTCCCTCTGGGGCACAGGGTGGAGGAGAGCTTGCAGAAGAGGCCTCAGAAGGGACCCAGCTGTCACTGCTGCGAGAGGTAGGGGTGAGCAGGCAGCCAGAGCCGTGCCCTCCAGAATTCTGGGGTCTCCTCTGCACTTCTTCCCCAGGCAAGAGTGCCGGTGTGGTGGAAATAGTGGCAGGACAGCAGAGAGAGCAAGAGCAAACTAAGGACAGAGGCAGAGAGAAAACGAGACGAAATTACAGAGGGGAGCAGAGAGATAGCCACAGAGACTGCAGTGAGCCACAGAGAGATCCCGATGAATTAACCATCATTTCCCTATAAACCTGGAACCCGGCTGTTGCCAGGGCAACAGGGCAATACCTGTCTCTCCAGAGGAGATGAAGTTGCCAGGGTAACTATATCCTGTCCTTCCTGCGGACCATCCTGGAATGTGGCACCCACTGGATGTTACCATGGCAACTGCCTCTTTGCCCCACTTAATCCCATCCCGTCTGCTATAAGGGGCTCACAGTTGGAGGTGGGGGAGGTGGGAAGAGAGAAGATCACTTGTGGACTAAGTTTGTTCTTGTCCCCCTTCTCCACTCTGCCTCAGTCCCTCACCCTGGGGGTGTTGGGTCCACTTGCACCTGGGCCCACACAGGTCTGCAGTATTGTGCACGGTAGGGCCAGGGCATCCGTCCGGGAGCAGGTTTCGCAGTGGAACACAGGCAGGTGTTGGGGAGGCAGTTACCGGGGCAACGGGAACAGGGCGTTTCGGAGGTGGTTGCCATGGGGACCTGGATGCTGACGAAGGCTCGCGAGGCTGTGAGCAGCCACAGTGCCCTGCTCAGAAGCCCCAGGCTCGTCAGTCAAGCCGGTTCTCCGTTTGCACTTGGCAGCACGGGCAGGCGAGTGGCTCCTAGTTCTAGGAGCAGAGCAGCAGCGCTCCAGTCCTGGTCTCCCAACCGCAAGCCTCGCCTGCCTGCCCAGTGCCAGCATGGCCACCATCACCTGCACTCGATTCACAGAAGAGTACCAGCTCTTCGAGGAACTGGGAAAGTGAGTTGCACCACAGGGAATCCCAGAGGGCGCAGGGGTCAGCCTTGTGGGTGGGTGGGGGACGAGGTGGGGGGGATGTGCCAGCCTCTCCAGGGCTCTCCAGGCACACAGAGGAAGGCAAGCTGCATGGTTTGGGGGTGCTTGCGTGTGTACAACGTGCCCAGAGTCAGGTATAGACATGTCTGTGGGTACAGATGTGCCAAGCCAGCCAGGTGTGTGTGTGTGTGTGTGTGGTGTGAGGTTGATGGGACAACAGTGTATGCCATGGCATACACATGCATACAAGTACACATGACCTGGGCACAACAGATTCTTAGAAACTCCATGTTAAAAAAGGATTTTCCCACCTAGCTGGGTCCAAGCTGGAATCCCACTCTAGTTTCACTTGGATAGCTCTGGTGACAGAGAGCTCACCCCCTCTCAGGTAACCCTTCCTGACCCTAGATGCCTGCAGCCACAATGCAGAGTGGCCAACTTCTTCCTGTGAGCACCTCCCCTTTCCACCTCCTCCTGCCCAGCTCCTATCAGGACATGGGCATTGGTACAGGAGGGGTTAATATGCGAGCGACTACTGTTGGGAGGAGGGGCAATCAGCATCCTGGGGGAACACCACTGCTGCAGGGCCTGGAATTATGAAGGGTGCAGAAGCTGTGGTCCTTTGTCGAAGTTGCCCAGCCCCAGGGTTCTTTTTGTGCCTCTGATGCTGATGGGAGGAGGCTGGGAGAGTGAGGAGATAAGGGAGCCCCTTTGGGTAGCAGGGCATCAGAGAAGGTTCCTAGGTGCTCCCAGCTAGGCTTCTGAAGGACCCCAGGATGGAGCAAGGCTTGAGATGCAGTTTAGAGGTGGAAGGCACCCCATGGGCAAAAGGGTGCCAGTTCCCTGGTTGGTTCCTGCTGTAGCAGCAGGAGCTCTGGAAGAGGAGCTCTGTAGATAGGTGTGTGAGGTTTGGATGTACATGCAGGAGTGTGTGTTTTGATGGGAGGTTAATGTTGGTTGTTGCTTTTGAGGACTTTTGAGGGAATTGATTGTGTTGTATAAGGACTGACTTTAGGGTATACTTGTGTGCACCAAAACAGTGATCCTACACTCGTGTGTGAATACCGGGAAGAAGTGCTTGTGTGTAAAGCCTGAAAGTGTAGGTGTGAGGGGTGCCTGTGTGAGAGTGTGCAAGAAGTGCTGTTGGCTAGGTTGCATGGGAATGAAGGTGTGGATATGCGTCACTGTGTGTGCACACATATGACAGGTCAGAGCTGTGTGCAAATCAGTAGGCACAAGTGTGTGGGGCCTAGGGTGTGTAAGGGTGCACGATGAGATGTGGACACAGTGGTGTTCCTATGGAGTCCAGATGTGCTCGTCTGAGTGAGCACTGGGGGCATGCACACGGGAAGGTGTGTGTGCATGTGTTTGTGTGGCCTGGTCTCATGGGCTCATGTGGGTATGTGGGTGTCACAGGCATGTGAGCTCATGCTGGTGTCCGCATATGTGTGGGAAGTGGGCTTATGTCTGTGTATAAACAGTTGCCTGCACACATGCACACTCACACTTGCACACCCAGTCTACCATGACATGTACAGACACATGCCAGTTCCCTGTGCACATATGAGCGCTTGTGCTGGTGCGATTTCCCTCCAGTCTGCAGACTTCCTGCCTCTCTGAGTTCTTTGTGCTGGAGGTGGGGGCAGGAACCCAGCATTTAGGGTTGTTCTGGAGAATTAGGCTGCCTTCTAAACTCTACCCGGGCCTTCTCTCCAGCTGGTTTCCGGTGTCTACCCAGAACCCAAGAGCTCCTATTAGCCAGGAGCTGCCTTTCAGAGACGACCAAGGCTGGGCTGTGGCAGGGCTTCGTCACAGAGTACAATTGAGGTGAAGTTGGGATGTGATTCAAGTGCTCAAAGTGAAAACAAAAGTGCTGCTTTGCCCAGAGAGGAGAAGGAGCATCACCAAGACTGGGTTTTACAGGGGCAACTTGGCCAAGAGATGCTTCATGAGCCTTCTCAGCCCCTCTGCCTGCTTGGGCTCTCAGAGGGCCCAGGTCAGGGGCAGAATTCCAGGGGAGAGAGGACCTGGTGCACCCATGATAGAAAACTGAGGATAGCAAGCATGCCTAGGCCTTGTCTAATCAATTTCAGACCTCTTCCTTCCAGAACCATCAGTGCTCTTAACCTTTTTTAGGTCACATATTCCTCCAGGAATCTGATGAAAGTGGAAATTGACATTTCCCAGAAAAATGCACAAACCTACAAAATGCTGTGTGCAATGTCAGGAGCTTGCATGACCTCAGGCAGGCTGGGTCTGGGCCTGAGGGAAAGATGCGTGTGTAGGAGAGAAAGGGCTGTGGCGGCCGGCTGCATGCCTGAGGACTGTTTGACAAAGGCCAGGGCACATCACAGAGGAAGCTGGCAGTGCCACTTTGCACACCAGTGTCTGCCCGAGCATCCAGCGGGGCTGGGGGTTGGGGGTAGGGGCCACAGTACCGCACCCTTAACTTGGTGGCATTGGGCAGTCTGTGACACTTTTCTCCCATCTGCGATCTGGAGATAAAACACGTCTGTGAGGATTAAATGAGATGGTGTGCACGGAGACGCAGCCTCCAGTCTGGTGCGCCAGGGGCCTCAGGGAGGACATCGCTGCTGGGGATGGAGATGCTGTCCTCAAGAGCTGGGCAGGATTGAGCAAGGGGGCTGGGCTGTCTGTTGAGATGTTTTTGGTCTGGAGTTGACCAGTAAAGGCAGTGGGGTGCTGATCAAGTTCCCCCCCGGGCTGGCAGAGAGGCCCTGCTCCTCTCTGTAGGGGAAGCAATGAAAATGTCTGCAAGGCCCACTTATCAATCGATGACCCCTGCCCCTCCAGCTGGGACCCTGCAGTTGACACCCATGACCTGAGCCCACTCCGATGACCAACAAGGTGACTGGCAGAGGAAGCTGGGTTGACTCTAAATGGTACATGGGCGTCTTTGGGCCTCTTAGCAGGACCCTGGGTGGCCTCGCTGGGGATGAGGGCAAATGCCTCTCCTGAGCTTCCTGGTGCCCTGCCTGGTGAGGCCTGGCTGGTCACTGTGGGCCTTCGAGGAGCCAAGGGTAGGGCTGGCCATGGGTGTACGAGCTACCCATGCTGCCTGGGCAGCTGGGGCTGGGGCTGGAGGCAGGGCCCTCAGCAGGCTCTTCCAGAGCTTCCGGATGCTACAAGGCTGAAACCCCCACTGAACCATATGACTCCAGAAGAGCCAAGAAATTGGCAGTTCCCCTAAGGGGTCAGATGGGACTGTCTCTTTTAGACGCAGAGATGAGCTCACTCCCTTCTACCTTGACCCCATCCTTCTCCGGCCCTGGGATGACACCCATGAGCGCAAAAGATAGCTTGGGGCAGCTGCAGCATCAGCTCCAGGGGGCAGGCCAGAGTTCCCAGCATGCTTAGCCTTCTCCAAAGTCCAGAATCTCTGAAAAGGGCAGAAATGCTAGAGTGAGGGTGGAGGTATAAGGAAAGCACCGGAGGGCCCAGGGAAAGGCAGGGTGGGGGAAGTGGAGGAGGAGGAAGCCTTTGACATTCCGGGACTTGGATCCCACCCCTGAGGCAGGGGTTAGAAAGGCAGCCTGGGTAATCACTGAGCTGTACCCAAAGAGCCTTGGAAAGAGATTTCACTTGAGAAAGGAAGAGGGAGGGAGAGACAGTGCTCAACCCACTCTTTTCTCTCTAGAAACAGGAATCTAAAATTGATTCAGGTGGCACGGGGGTGGGGGTGGGTGGCCAGCAAGGCTGACAGGGAGGAGAAGGCTTGTTCCTTGCTGAGGTCCCTCTGACCCCACAGCACCGTGCTGCGTACCAGGCCAGGCCAGGCTGGGCTGCTAGCAGGTGGCAGTGTGCCCAGAGGTGGCTCCTTGTGCTGGGGTCGATCCAGGGTTATTTCTTGGACTGACGATCTCACCCCTATGGAAGATGCTTGGCCATGGTGCCCTTCCCTGGCAGAGGTGTCAGGAGAATAGGCAGTGTCATCGTGAAAGGAGGAAACACCAAGGCACCAGCCCCGCCCACAGACGGGTGGCAGGCCTTTATTCTACTTCATCCCGTCTCCATCCACAGCGCTCCGGGGCAGGCACTTCCTGATCCATTAGCTCAGCTCGGAGGCAGGCCGACTGGGCTCACTCCTCTGTCTTACAGATGAACATGAACATACTGGGGCTGGGAGAGGTGGAGGCGTGGCTCAGGGCACCGCGTCCAGGTCTCCCGCACCTGGCATGTGGTGGGAAGCTTTCCAAAGGGGCCCTCTGGGTGCCTTGTCTGGGGAACTTCCCTCTTCTTGCTCACGAGCTGTTACTTTCTGATCATGATTCTGACTTGTGTTTACTGGGGCACGCCGGGTAAATCACTTGTCTGTTGTACGCCTCTACTTTACTATCTGTAAAATGGAGATCCTATCTCTGGAGATGCCTGCGGTGCCCCATTAGGGTTGCTAGCCTCTGCAGCCTCCCTCTATAGAAGGCTCCATGGGAAATCTCGGACTCCCAGATCTTCAGAATTGGGAGAACTGCAGAGATGTCTGTTCATTGCACAGGTGGGGGCAACGCCCAGAGGTCACAGTGTGAGACAGTGGCAAGGTCAGGGCTAGGAGGCAGTTGTGTGCAGTGACCAGAGTCCAAAGGATGGGAAATTGAGAAGCAAGACCTCAAGGGGCGGGGGTGCAGGGACAGGAGGGAGGACGGCCTTCCTCGCTCTCCCTCCAAGCCATCAGAGCGGCAGGCACGCACATGTTCTGGTGCATGCCGCAGCCCTCCGCCCCCACACAGCCGCCCCCACACAGGCTAAGACACACTGACACTCTGCTGAGCCTCCTCCCTCCGCCTGCCTCCCTCCACAAGCGCACAGGGACACCGCTGCCAGCAGCCCTGCGGTGTGGGGCCCGTGGCCCTCTGTGGGGGGCAATGGCAGCCCCTTGGGATGCAATGCCTGCTTGCTGGTGCTAATGCACACAGCTGGGCACCCTCTCACAAGCTCATGGGAACACACACACTAGACCCCTCAACAAAGCACAGAGTGCAAGTCCACTCCCTGTGCAGGGTCAGCGAGATGATGCTGGCCAGGGCTCTGGGCTCTCTCTTTCTCTCTGTCTTTCTCTTTCAATCTCATTCTCTCCGCTTGTCTCTCTCCATCTGGTTTCTGTAGCTCTGTCTCTCTCCTTCTCTGTCTTTGGACAGGACCCTCTGCCTTAGCACACTCTGTCCTGTGTGCATGCTGCCTGTGGCCTGTCCTCCTCTGGGCTTCTCCATGCACTCTAGGAAGATACCCTTCGCCCCGGGCAAGCCGATGGAAGCACCTGCTGAGCCCCACCCTGCTCTCTAGGATTTGTGGGCACAGCCGTTTGCCATGGCATCAGTGGAACTTTGCGCTGGAGAAGGTTGAAGGCCGTCAGTATTTGGGTTCACGTAAAAGGAGGAACACATCCATGATCCTTGTAGACACTCAGCAAGTAATTCCTGGGCTGAGCTCGCATGTAGCATGCGTAAAACTTATGCGGGCTCTGCCCTTGGGTGGCTCACAGTCTGGTACAAAGCCAACATTAATTAAATCACTTCAGAAACTGTTATTTAGTTGCAACTGGACAAGGGCTGTAAACACAAACATGGAACTGTGAATTGCAAAAAGACTTTACCTAGTTGGAATGAGGGAGATATAAAGGAGGGCTCTCCTGAGGAGGTGACACTGGAAAGCTGGAGGCTGAATAAGAGTTAACCAGAGGCAAGAGGGTGGAAGAGTGTTCCTGAGTGTGGAAACAGCCAGGCAAAGGCTCTGGGTGTGTATTTCAGGGAGCACATTATCCCCAGGGGGATCTGGGTTCGCTTTTCTCTAGCCTGCATAGCCTTCCCCCTAACTTCCAGACACTAATTAGGTGCTAGGAGGAATATTAAAAGCCTGTCTAGAAGAAGGGCCAAGCAGGGGCGTGAAGGTCTGGAGGCCAAATCAAGTGAGAGAGCCCTGAGGGATGGGGTGGGGACTCTAGCAGGGAGAAAAGTCCCTTTGGGTGCCGTGTCCTCATCTTGGTCTGCAGGGATGTCCTAGGGACTGGGCGACCCCTGAGCAGAGCAGCCAAGTGCACCAGGGGAGGGAGGCCTATTTTGTCTCCACACCATGAAGAACTTTCAATCAGCCGGCCTTGCTCTTCTGTCCCACAGATGGCTGCAGCTCAATGCTCAGGGAGCAGAGAGACAAATTCAGTCCTCAGCCTCCCTCCTGCCAGCATCCCTGCCCTCACCTGTGAGATGCTTGCTGCAAAGTGACGAGGGTCAGAGTGTAGGCCAGGGTCTCCTTAGCTCTATTCAGGGCTCTGAGCAGGCAGCGCTCCACTGTTTCAGGGAGGAGAAACTGAGGCCCTGAGAGGGCAGGGCCTGTGCGTGGCCACACGAGTCAGTGACGTAATTTGGCGCTCCAGTGCTGTTGCGTTCCAGTGCTGGGCTCTCCCCCGATGAGCCTTTCTCTGATACTAGGACCTCTGAAAGTTCCTGGGCAGCCTTGTAGTAGACAAAGCAGGCTAGGCAGCCATCAGAGGCTGGGAAGAAGGTCCCCTCAGCATGTTCCCTGCTTTGCTGTGCTCTGGTCTTGCCTCTTAGGCACCAGGAATAGTTTTCTATTTTTCCTTTTTGTAACCCATTCAAGAAAACCCATGCACAGCCCAAACAAGGAATATGTTGGAACTTCTGTTGCTTCAATGTTCCCTGCAGAAAACAGAATCTTTCGGTTCCCGGGCCTTCTGCGTCCCCCAGAGACTTCTGTTGGGTTGGCGTTGGGGCAGGGAGTGCAGGACAGCTCGTCCCTGCATCTTCTGGAGTGTGGGGGTGGGTGGGTAGCTGCAGTGGGCAGGCACTGTTTCGGTAACAGGTCCCAGGATTGTCTGTGCAGCTCTGGCGGAGTTCTGCTCACAGAGCTGCTGTGATGAGCTCGGGAGAGGACAGGAAAATCAAGCAGAGGACGGAGGGGGCCAGGCAGCCATCAGAAGCTAGGAAGCTATGTTCCCACCAGTGATCCTCATAGCTGTGTTTGGCTTTTTTTCTTTTTTTAAATTAAGAAAAGATACTACTGCTTTAAAAGGAAAGAAAGCAATAGAACTGAAGAGAGGGCTTGAATGTTATTTAGTGACAGCTGATTTTACAGATGGGTAAGCTGAGGCCCCCCAAATGGAAAAGATTTGCTTAAGGGACACAATGCTGGGTCCACCCTGTGTGGGATTTCCCTTTTGTTTCTGAAAGAAGCTGGCCCCAGCTTTTTAACTATTTTGGGAATTAGGAGCCCCCAGGCATTCCCATGTAGGATTCTCGTGGCCACTCTCCCTCAGATGCACACACTCTATGCTAACAGGTGACACTGCTCTGGTGGACGAAACTGGCTTTCTCCCCTCCCCCAGATGTTCTGTGCTGGGTTCCATGCTCTGGGTGATCAGATCAGCTGGCCTGGGTTATGAGTTAATTGCCATCAAGAGATTTGGAGGCTGAGCCTCTCCAGGCAGTAAGTCCACACTGGACCAGGAACCTTCTGAGATCAGCCCAGCCCTTCTCAGAGAGGTGGAATGCTCGAGTGCTGTATCAGAGTGGGGGAGTCTGGGGAGCAGACTGGGGAGGCCTGCCACGTAGCATCCAGGCAAGAGAATGAGTAGCTCCAAGCATGGGACTAGAATTCTGAAGATAGGAAGGGTTACGGATTTAGCTTTCAACCTTAGGTGATGGTCAGCGACTTTAAACATTCGTGGAGTCACAGACTCCTTTGCGAAGTTGATGAAGAGCACACACCCTTTGCCAAGAACAATGCACAGATACAGAATCATTTTAATAAAATTTTAAGTGGGTTCACGAATGCCTAGAGCTTCCCCAGAGATGCCAGCTAAGGGGATGGAGGCGGAAGTGGTGTGAGGACTGGGGGAGAAAGAACAGGGAGCAGCAAGGTGGGGGTGCGTACAGTGGGGCAGTGAAGTCACTGTCAGCAAGGGGGAGGATACCAGGGAGGACGCAGTGACCCACACAAAGCAAGAATGAGCCTCAAAGCCCTGTGGCCAGTGGGCTGAATCCCCCCTGGTGTGGAGCAGGCAAGGCATTAGGGCTAAGGGTGGCTGCCAGGTGTAGTGAGGCGGGAGGTACTGGGTGGGTGAGCTTGGCACGAACATCTCTTCCACAGAGCCCTGGGGGTGGCAGCCAGATTGTGGTGGGTTCATGGCATGTGGGAGGTGGGAAAGAGGCAGCGGATGTCGGACATTTGTTCTGGAAGTTTGGCAGCAAAGAGAAAGGGAAGAAGGAAGCATCCCAGGCTGCTGGGTCGAGAGAAATGTTCTTGGTTGTTTTATTTTTTTGTGGGGGTGTGGAGTGGGCTTTTTGAGGAAGTAGCCAATGAAAGGAAGACCTGAATATTGTGAGGAGCCCAGACAATCAGACCCTAAGGGGTCCGAGTGCAGACAGAGTTGGGGGGCGTGGCCTCTCCAGAAGCCCCCCCCCCGCGGATAAGTGTTTCTGTCTGCAGAGACCCACAGGCCCTCCTGGACTCTGAGTGACCCCCAGAGAGGGTGGAAGGTTTCCTTTAGAGGGAGTTGGTAGTGACCTGTCTCGGGTTGCAGGGACCACTCACAAATGGTCCCAGGAGGAAGTAGGGCTGGAGTTCCTGATCCCCCTCTTTCAAATGGGGAAAATGAGATCTGGTAGGATAAGCAAGCTGGTAGATGAGCTGGGTGAGGACTTGGTTCTTCTGACTGTCCATTGAGTGCCTTTGGTGCTGCACCTGGCTACCACGTCAACATTTCAGGATGCTGCTGTTCAGACAAGGTGATGGGTCTCTGGTGGCTGGCAGCCAGCTACGCCCAGGACACCGTGGCTGCCAGGAAGCCAAAAAGCAATTTCCCAGTGTGAATCTTGCTCTTCACAGCCCATTAGCGTGTTCCCACACTCTCGCCAGTGGACCAACAATGGCTCTGCCCTGCACTGTCTGCAGGAGGCTGGGTGAGGCCTCCCCTCCTGTTCTACTCCTACTTGGGCATACCCGGGCCAGGCTGCTCAGCCCTGGGGAGCAGCCCTTCCCCTCCTCACCGAGGCCCCCACACAGCTCCCTGGCTCACTTCTTCCTTGAGCTTGGCAAACAAGGTCCATTTTGTTTCTGATGATGCTAGCTGTTTTTGTCCTTTGTACGCAATGGTGTCTCTACCAGGCTTTGTTTCTTGGGCATTTACTGTACTCCAGGGACTGCACTAAAGTCATTGCTGACTTTATTGTCTCATTGAATCATTGAAGCAGCCACACAGGGTGGGTACTCTTATTGTCCACATTTGATGGGCCAGCAAACAGGCAGTCCGAGACGAAATAGCTTGCTTGTGAGTGCTAAAGCACAATTTGAACTCTAGTTGGGCTGGTCCAGAAATGCCCTCTCTCCCTTACTTAGACTGTGGTATGACACGAGAGGCATTGCCACTTATGGCTGCTTAGGGGAAATCAAATTAAAATTCCGTTCTGCAGTCCCACTGGCCGCATGTCAAGTGCACTGTAGCCATATTAACTAGCGGCTGCCGTGCTGGATGATGCGGGATGTCTCCATCATAGAAAGTTCTCTCACACAGTGCTGGTCTACAGCACTGGAGTTGGAAAGACCTTTGTACACTTGAGACTCATTTCTACCCCACCTCCCACGTTGCTGATGGAGAAACTGAGGCCCACAGGGGGGCCCAGCCTTCCCACAGAGCCGAGACCTGGGATCCCACCCCTCCAATCTGTCTGTCTGTCTCTCACGTACCTACGTTCTGTGGCCCTTTTGCTCACATGGGTACACACTTCCTGTCCCGGGTGACATGAGCCTGCTTTGTCACGTCTACAGCCTCACAGTATCACATACGCAAGGGCTAGGCGTGGCTGGTGAGAAACACCTACAGCCTGGCACCCACCTTTTGCCCCCAGATGCACACCCACTACTTCCCCCTGTGCTCAGGACACGCCCTGCCCTCCAGAACCCAGGAGCACCTTCACAGGCAGCCCGGGACCCCCTCACAGAGGGTCCGCCTACTGAGGCCTTGCCTGTTCTTGGGGCCACTCCCTCCCCGTACTTCTGCCCATCCCACCTTGGCCTCCTTGTCCCCCCCCAGTACCGTTCCCCAGCTCTTGCCCTCCCACCCACCTGCTGGCCACCTGCTCAGTGCAGGCCACAAAAGAGTGGGCCAGCTCTTCTGTTTGCCAAGGCTGCTGGGCTGCAGCCACTAGCACACACAGGACAGGAATACAGAAATATGCTTTTTTAAAACAAAGGATGAAAAGAGAAGAGGGGAGGGCTGCAGACTTGCTGCCCTCATTCTCAGTTTTGCTCCAGGACTCTCCTCTACACTTGTCTCCCTAGTCCCTGCTGCAGGGACTAGGCCTTCCTGGAGGCCTGAGGTTGCATGGGCAGAAAGAGGGGTTCCCTGGCCTAGCCCCCCTCATCTCACAACCCTGCTGCGTCCGTTACTCTGTGTGTTCTTTCCTTGTCTCCCAATAAACCCAGGAGGTGGGTGCTGTTGTTGAGCTCTTATGGGTACAAGCAGGGAGGTAAAGTGCCAAGTCTAGCTTCATAAAGTCAGTTTGGGGCAAGCTAGGATGGAACCACAGATCTTTGTGACTACAGAGTGCTGGCTCTTCATGACTACACACTCCAAGCTTCTGTGGAGTAAGGAGAAAAAGTTTGACTGATAAGAATTCTCTCCATAGGCTCACTAGGAATATGCCTGTTTGCTCAAGGCCTCGGTCTCTCTGTTAAATAGCTCAGAATTCAGTATTCACAGGATTGCTGAGTGAGCAGCTCAAGGAGGAGCCCAGGGAGGGGTGGAGCTCTGAAGTAGCTTTGAGAAGTGCCTCCCTCTCGGCTCCTGATGACAGTGGGGTACAACTGCCCCAGCACAAAATGCTCACGCCTAAACTTACGCACAAAGATGTCCTTCAGGGGGCTCAGCAGCACCTGTGCAGCCACACTGCCCATGGCTTGGTTCCTGGTTAGGGACCTCTGGTGTGTGCTAAAGCTTGAAAGCTTACGAGGAGCAGTAGAACAAGTGCGGCCTCTCTTGTTTCAAAGACACGGATCTTGGCCCCAGCTCCTTGGGACAAAGCCCAGGTCCATAGGGCCTGTTAGGGTTCCCAGCACAGAGCCCGTGTGATGGCTTCCACCAGTGCCAATCCCAGGGGAGGTGGGATATGTAGCAGGGCTTCCCCAAAAGGCAGACAGGGCAGGGCTGAGCTAGCTGGGAATCACCTGGAGAAGAGACTAAATTGAAAACATAGATTTCTGGGGCCCACGCCCAGGGATTTTGATTAGCAGGTCTGGGTGGGGCCTTGGAATCTCTATTTTAAAAATATCCCCCAGGTAATTCTATAGCAACCAGTTTGATGACCACTGATCTAAAGTCTTCACCTAGAACAGTTTTGTTTTTCTAGTGGAGAAATTATACCCATTTTCCCCTCTATCCCTCTACCTACCTACCGCTCTACCTACCTATCACATATTAACCCCAGCTCTGGACCTGCCATGGGCTAGATGCTGGTGAGTGAAACAAGGCCCAGTCTTGCCCTCAGCAACTCGCAGCCTCCTCCTCCCCTACCTCTTCTCCGTGGAGTGCTCAGCTCCCTTCTAGATGTGGCCAGTTAAATGTTTTCTCTCCCTCCAGGGCTCCAGAGAATCATGGCTTCCAGATGGGCAGGGCCCATTCCACTGCCTGTGCAAAAGGGACACCTTTTTGAGACCAGTTGTGCCTACCACCCTGTCCCTGATACCCCTGACTAAAAATTCACTTTTCTGTCTTATTTCAGTTCCTCTTTCTGTTGCTTAAATACATCTCCTGCAAGTAACATGACAGAGGCCCTATTGGTACCAGACACAGTGTCCCTGGTACTGGAGGCACAGAGAAGAAAGTAAAAATCCTGGCCCCTTGAAACTCCTCAGCAGGCAGGGAGAGGAAAGATGCCTATGAGCGCCACCACCTTGGGCTTGATGGAGGTTGTGATATTTGGTCTTGTGCCTGGTTCTTGACACAGAGCTCTTAAAACCCTTGAAATTTCCTAAGTGGTTAGGGCTGCCTGGAGCAGCTTTTGTTCCTGTATTTGGTTGTTGCCTCTAGTTCCTGAGGCAGAGCTCCTAATTCCCTTGGAGTTTCCTAGGTGATAAAGTGTCTTTTGTTCTAATGAGTTGACAGGTGGTGGGCTCTTAGGCAGGACCTGGTCACCAAAAAGCCCAAGCCATGATTAGGAGCTTGGAGCGTTCAGCCCTACACCCCATTCTAAGGGAGGTGGGAGTGCTGGGAATTGAGTTCATAGTCGACCATGCCTACATGATGAATTCTCCATGAAGACCTCAAAAGTATGGAGTCTGGAGAAGTTCTGGGTTGGTGAACACATTCATCAGCATGGTGGGAGGGTAGCACATCTCAGCTCCAGAGAGATAAAGGCTCCTGTTCTCAGAACACTTCCAGGCCTTGACGTAGGTACCTCTTCATCTGGCTGTTCATCTAAATCCTTAATCACATCCTTTATTGTATAATAAACCAGCAAATGTAAGTAGATGTTTTCTTGAGTTCTGTGAGCCATCATAGAAAATTCTCGAACCTGAAGAGAGAGTCATGGGAGCTCCCAACTGCTAGCCATGTTGGACAGAAATGTAACTTGGGGATTCACTACTTGCAGTTGGTGTCTGAAATAAGGGGCCAGTCTTTTGGAATGGAGCCCTCAACCTGTGGGTCTGCACTCAGAGTAGGCGATATCGTAATTGAGTGGTGGGATAGGAAACTGATGTCCAGAGAGTAGAATTGACTGGCATGAAGGAAGCCACCTAGATTTGGTGGCCAGGTGCATTATGGGTTGATTAAAGGAAAATGAGTTTTTCCTACACAGAGGTCTCTGGGAACATAGAGAAAGTGCCACATTGGAGAGGCAGCATCTTGGGAATTGAATGGGATCTCGTTGCTTTCTTGCTGGTGGTGGACAGGTGGAGCTGCACACCCCGGGAGGACCTATTGCTGTGGGAGGCTCTTCCTCAGTTTGGGCATGAATTCTGGCCTCCAGCTTTCCTATGAGGTCATATTTCATGGTCTCTAGTCCTCATCCCAGGACTTGCTTCCCCATTCTCCTGTACAGTTTCCCAGCTGCTCACTTCCTGCCACCTGGACGTGGAGTCAGTGACAGCATGTCCCAGGGTGTATGTAGAACAGCCATCTGTGCCAGCCTGCAGCTTCCTTGGTGCCTGCTAGTGATCTCCCTGAGGTCGGAGCTCAGAGGCTATGTTGGGGTATGGTCACGTTGGGAACCTGGGCAGGGCTTGGCACACAGGAAGTGCGTTGGAGGCTCATTGGTGTGGAAGTCAAGAACCCGGGTGCACAAATCTCTGAGTGCTAGATACAGTCGTGCCTGTAACTTGCTGTGCGACCTTGAGCCATCTACACTGAGCTACAGTGGAGAGTCTTGACCCCACTCCAGACATAAGCAATTGGAATTGCACTTTAGCAAGGAGTGCAGACAATTCCCATGAACATTACTATTGGGGAAACTTGCCCAGGAGCCTTTCTTCTCGCTATAAGCACTACTGGTTAGGGCAGTAGTGTTGATGAGTAGAATGTCAGCTCTCTTAGAGGCCTCCTCTGTCATACAAGGACCACATGGCCTTCGTGTAAAGGGTGCAAAATGACAACTCAACTCCAGGTCGAGCTCTCATATTGGCTTTGTTTGGTTTCATGCTCAAATTCTTTTGGAATAAGGCACCAGCATTTAAAAGTTGGGAAATTTCTCATTTAGACTTCCAGCTTTGTTGGAAAAATTGAATGAGGTGGGAATAAGCCCCATTCTATGTGACATCAGTTTCCCCCTCTGATCTCTGAAACTCGAAGCCTTGCCCCAAGTTCTTCTCTGGTCACTAATACTTTGAGGATAAAAATCCCAGGAGACTCTTAAAACACCTGCAAAGATGCTCAGCCTTTTAATATTATAATTAAAGGGGGGCCAGTGAGATAGCTCAGCAGCATAAGCACCTGCCTGGCAAGCCTGAGGCCCTGAGTTCGACTCCCGGTACCCACATAAAAAATATATTATAATTAAAAACTAAGTATACACCAAGTTGTCATTTTCTATCTCTCTAGCAAATATAAAAGTTTGATAATGCACTGTGTTGATAAGGGCAGAGGAAACCGGTTCTTCCTGACACCAGCGGGAAAGTAAGTTGGTACAATCTCTAAGATGTCCAATCTCATTATCTATCAAAATTGCCAAATACGACCTACCCCCTGACCAAAAAACACTAGTGCTCGGAATTTAACCCATAGATATGTGCACTCATGTGAAAGGTAATTCCAGTGCACACATACAAGTTCAGTCATTGGAGCACTGTTTGAAATAGCAACAGACTGGAACTAACCCAATTGTCCTTCAATAGGGGACTGGATATGTAAAGCATGGGCCAGCCATACAGTTGCACAGTATGTAATAAAGTGCTATATGTTATGATACGACAAAGACTTCCGAAATATATCATTAACTGAACCAGGAAGGTAGAGAACAGTGTGCCAAGTCCAGTGCTATTTGCATGGGGGAGAGTACAGTATCTGTGGAGAGATACGCAAGGACCAGACAGCAGTGGCCTTCTCTGGAGAGGGGACCTAGGAGGCCAGGGGCCATGGGTGGGAGGAAGTCTTTCACTGTTTACACTTGCAAATCCTTTGAACTTTGAGCCATGTTGATGTGTTACCTACTCAAAGACTTAAAAAACCAAAGGTTTTCAGAGTTCTAGAGTCTGTGGTTCTAACATTACAGAGCTCCAGTGCTTTGCAGTTTAGTAAGCCTAACTTTTGATGAGTCCAGAGGTTCATCTTGCCGGAGGCCAAGCTTCTAGGTCTGTCTCTGGGTCTCTCCAGCCCCGCTGTCCTGAGTCGGGCCACAGCAGCCCCTTTGAGCCTGGGCAGCTCTGAAGGAGGGTTCCTGCCTTAGCCTGGCGCATGAACTCTGGCGTCTCCCAGGATGCAGCCCTGGGGTCTCCCTCATTGCCTCACCTTCTCTGTCCTCCCAGGGGAGCCTTCTCGGTCGTGCGCAGGTGTGTGAAGGTGCTGGCTGGCCAGGAGTATGCTGCCAAGATCATCAACACCAAGAAGCTCTCAGCCAGAGGTAGGTGCCTGGCCCAGCTTGGCCCACAGCCAGGCTCTTCTTGCCTTCCTCCCTCCTGCCTCTGGGCGTAGGATCAGGACCTGAGTCTGCGCCCCTGGGGGATGCTGATGGCGGTTAGTGGCTCTGCTTCCTGAGGGTGTCATGAGAATAGACCTCCCTCCTCCTCTCGGGGAAATCTAGGCTGGAGCCCACATTCTCACAAAGACTGGCCAAGCTCTCTGCCCCCCACCATGCACAGCCGAGGCACCGGATGGGACTTCTTTCCCCCTGCCCTTCTGCTGTGCCCCTTTGCGTCTCAGCTGCAGACTCTGCACTTGCTACGCCCTGCGTGAATACCTAACCTGGCTCCTCTCACGGCTGCCCCTCTCAGCCTTCGGGCCTCAGCTCGGTTTCTCTGACCCCCTGCTCTGAGGAGGTCTTCCATCGTCTCTCTCTGTTTCCTTCCTGGCTTTCCCTTGCCTTATGTGATTTGCTGGTCGGCTCCTTGTTTAACATCTGTGTGCCTTCTTGACTAAGCTCCAGGCAAGAGGGCGGGTTTCTTCCGCAGCGTGTGGGCTCCGGAGCCCACACTAGGTGCTCCGACGCTGTCCTGTGAACTGCTGGCATGCTCCCCTTTCACTACAGCAGCTGTCTCCAGCCCCTGAACAGGTGGTCTGGGACGTGACCTGGGTTTAGAAATGATACCCAGCGAATTCTAATTCGCAGAGATGTTTGGCGATCTTACACTGCGTGATGGCCCTAGGACCTTATGAGTGGTTCTGGACCCACAGTATCAGCATCTGGGGAGAGTGTTAGAAATGCAAAGTATCAGGCCCTTCTGCAGGCCTAAAAAACCCAAGTCTGCATCGTATCAAGATGCCCAGTTGAGCAAATGGGCATTAAAGTTTGGGAAGGCTGCCCGCAGGGCTCCTTGCCACTAGTGTGTGCAGGACAGTAATGGTGCTGACCACACTCAGTGTGCTGGAGAGGATTATCTTCAAAGATGCCAAGTGAGACAGGGTGTGGGCTGCCTTTGGGATGGTGAGATGGGGGGAACTCTGCTGGATGAAGTGGGAGACATTGTGTGGGGGGCAGGTGTGGTGTCCAGGTGTTAGACAGCTGTGGTTGTGTCTGGGCCAGGGCCCAGTGGGTGTGGGGGCCCAGGGGGTCCCGCATGCACTGGGACAGAATGCGCCTGCTGTTCCCCACAGGCCTCGCAGCAAGTCCTGTGTTGTACTGTGTGTTGCTGCTGTCTTTTATCTCTCTGGCTCAGTGTGGCTGGGAGCACAGCATTTTCTCCTGGCGTCCTGCAGGGAGAAGAGGCTCTGCATGGAGGGAGGCTGGGGCAGGGGGTCTCTGAAGGCCCAGGGCTCTCACAGGGAACAGCCAGTGTAAAAAGACCAGACCCGTGAAAAGTCCAGAGCCATAGCAAGCGGCGCGAGCCATGGTGGGCAGGAAGGCTGGCGGGAGCACTGCCTCGTGTCCACGATCTGTGATTGGCTTTGCCACTTCTGTGTGACTAGTGACAATCTCATGCCAGTCTGCGCTTTGGGTCTCTAGTGATTATGGGAGATGCCCCAGGGTCTGAGATACAGTGGGGGGCAGCAGGACCAGAGTCATGACTTCGTGGTGATAAGTTGAGGGTGCCCAAGAGGAAGGTTAGGAATGGAGGTCTCCCTGGATGTGCAGAGTCTTGGGCCGGTTCACCAGTCTCAGGGGCACATCTACAAACACAGACACACACGTTCACGCACAGACGCATGCACGCACGCACACACGCACTCACGCACTCACACTGACAGGGCAGGAGACAGTGCATAGGGAGCGGAGAGCCCTTTGCTTCTGTTTGGGAAGCTGACCGGGCGCTCCAGGACATGTGGTACTGACTGCGGCCGGCAGTTGTCACCCAAGCCCCTCTCTGCTGTCTGTTGAGTCTGGGAGGACGGTGCCCAGGCCTACGTGAGTGCGTGGGGTGGGGGTGGGGCAGCTATCAGGGAACATTCCCGAAGAAGTCTGCCAACTGCTCGCTGCACTTCTCCCCAGCGGGAGAGGAGGAGCAGAGCTTCTTTTAGCAGGCTTCTTTGTTTGCCACTCATGGAGCCTCCAGGGGGGCTTAATGCAGAATATTTGGCAACACACTCCAAACTTCTGCTGCTGCTCATGGGTGACTTCCAGCAGCTCCCAGCAGGGACTTGTGCCCACCCAGGTCGCCTATTCACCCCTCCCAGGGAGCTGTGGCTTCCCTGTCCAGTCTCTTTTAGCAAGTGGTTCCCAAATCCAGGAGATACTTTCATGTGCATTTTTAAATTAGTTTTTGTTTTTTAAATATTCATCTTTCAAAGAAACCATCAAGAAATGGAATGAAAAGTAAAAATTTTGCTTGTCCCAATCTCTGGCAAATCCTCACAGGGGTCTTGTTAAAAATGCAGCTGCCCGTGTTGCACCCCTGAGGGTTGGATCGAGTCTGTGAGGCTCGAGCTCCTGCGTTGTCACAACACCATTGTGTAGACAGCAAGCACGGGCTCAGGCTGATCCCCACCAGGTGTCCTCCATGCCCGAGCCCTCTCCTTCCCGAGGCCCACATGGTCGGTGTGGCCGGGGCACTGGGCACTGGAGGTGGCGGACCTGGGGACTGCAACCTCCTCAGGCTCTGGGCTTCACCCAAATGCCGAGGGACTACTTCCTAGGCTCCCTGGCTGCCAGTCTTGGGGCACAGGTTGGGAGGCATGGCAGTGGTTCATCCAGGCTGTGCCTGAGCCCCTTCAGGGCCTGCAAGGGAGCCCTTTGCCCATCCTCTCCATGCCCTTGCCTGGCATCTTGGTCCTTGGGATTATTTCTCCAACCTCCCAGAACCAGGAGCCTTATTGATCCTGTCGATGAAGGGGACATTTCTTGTTCCCAGACTTGAGGTCTCTTCTCTCCCCTGGCTCCTGGGCCTCTTGCCAGAAACCTGTGCCTGCTGCCTGCTGGAGCCCATCCCCTGTGGAGGCAGAGCTCTGCCAGTCTGTGTGATTGCACTTCCTCCCGGGCCTGGCCTGCCCTGCCCTTCTGGGACCTCACTCCAGAGCACCCACTAACTAACGTCAACACCCTACAGGTGACCCAACCACAGGAGGGTAAAAGCTCCCCAGGATATCATCATGGGCCTTGGAGACAACACTCCCAGGTACCCAGCAGGAAGCGGAGCTGTGAGCTTCCCTGAGGCCTCTCTCCATTGTGGGACTTGCTAAGCTGGATGGATTGAGTTAGTCACTAATTAATTATTAGAATGGAAGGCATAGATTGTAGTAATTATGGACATGGGTTGAAATCCTGCACTGCCGGTTCGTTTGCATTGGAGCTTTAGACAAGCTGCTTAGCAGCTCTATGCTAAGTCCTGTGGCAGTGACCCATAGAAAAGGTCTTGTTCTCAATGTGCCAGTTTTCTAGGAAATGAGGTCACAAAGAGCATTAGACACATAAATAAGCTGGATAGTTTCAAGTAGTGGTGAGTACTGTAAAGAAAATAAAACAAGGTAACGGGGAAGTGATGGAACAGGAGAGATGCTCTTGGAAAAGCAGCCAGGGAAGCTCTCCAAGAGGGGACCTTGTGCTGAGTCTGCCTGATGAGGAGCCAGCAGCCAGGAGAAGACTCAGGCAGAGCATTCTGGACAAGGCACAGTATGTGCAAAGGCCCTGAGGCAGAAAGGAGCTTGATGTGCCTGAGGCCAGAGAGGAGGCTGCAGTTGCTAGAGATGAGGGAGGATGCAGCAAGGTCTTGGGTATGAGGTTGGATTTATAATAAATACACCAGAAAGCTGTTGGACAATTCAATGCCAGGGAGTAACAAGATCTAATATATATTTTAAAAAGAGCTCCTTGGCTGCCGAGGACAATAGGCTGGGGTGGGGGTGGGGCCTTTATAGTTAAGCATTTGATTTAGATGAAGAGACTACCCCTTTTTCCCTGGCCTCAGTTTGCCTATCTACTTTAAACAGCAAGACCTCTAGGTCAAGGAAAACATGGTCCCTATGTGTCTTGACATTCTCTATACCTTAGAAAATGAAAACATTGTAACAAGATTATAAAAGTATCCTATAATATATATGTTTACGTTCAACAAATGAATGCTTTTAACAACAAAAAGTTAGAATGCAAGGCAATTGTACTCTGCACAAGATGATTATAGGGCTTATATTTCCTAGCATTTCTGGCGGGGAGGTCTGGTCACCAGACACCAGTTTAAAGTTTGTGACCAACATTTTCTTTTGATCCTCTTAGTGGAACTTAGCTCCCGAGTAATCTCACAAGGAGGAAACATCAGAATTCCAGATTTGAAGCCCCACTCTCTGAACGTGTAGCCTGGGCCAAAGACCCCTGTCCCCTCGGATGGGCCTGGCCTTGAGCTACTTTGTTTCTGGTTTTTCTTGGGGAGAAGTGGGACAGGGCGCAGGGTGCAGAGCAAGGAGAGGGTCCAGTCTTCCTCAGCCCACTGAGGGTCCCCAAGCACCTCTAGGTGAGGATACCCTCTTTTGCCCAGGACCCAGTATCCCCTGCCCTGGGGACATGGATGGAGTCTTGGAGGATGGGGAGCCAGTAGGACACCCCACTCCTCGGCCCTCCTCTCCTTCCCCGCCTGCAGCTGGCCTGCCCCTGCGGGGCTGAGTCTACCGAACAGAATTGGGTTTAATTGCTTTGCTTATGGCAAAGCAACATTTTAGCCTTGATCTTGGCTTCTGCAGCCCGCGGAGGACAGCCAATGATTGTCGTAGTAGAGGGGACAGAGGGAAGGGGAGCCGAGTACCCAGGGACAGGGGTTGGGACTTTCTCCATCCTTAGCACCTTGTGGCTGCCTGCACTCATTCAGTGACTAAAGCTCTAGTCCTGGCATGTCCTCTGAGTGTTTGGGTGAGTCCCCATCTGTGGGGCCCAGTTTTCCCACAGGAAGATGAGGCAGGTGAGGAGGTTACAAGTCGGAGCCTGAGAATAGGCAGCACAGGGTTTAAGCCCGGCTCTGGAGTCTGACTGCTGGGGGAGAGAGCATGGCTCCGCGCTCGCCATGGGTGTGACTTTGGGCTGGGCGCCTGCCTCTCTGACCCTCTGTCGTAGAGGATTGCTGTGAAGGCTGGAAGGCCTCCAGAGTACTCTGCACAATTTGTGGCACATAATCAACGCAGGTCAAACATCCCTAATCCGAAATCCAAAATGCTCCCAACCCCCTAACATTGTGAGGGCTGAAGGAAACTTTGTTTCATGCACAAAACTATGAAAAATATTGGATAAAATTACCTTCAGGCTATGTGTACAAATCATACATGAAACATAAGTGAATTTTGTGATTAAACTTGAATTCCATCGCTAAGATATCTCATTACATATGTGCGAATATTCCAAACTTTGAAAAAATCTGAAACACACTTCTGGTCCAAGTGTTTCCAATACAGGATATGCAAAGGATGCTGTATTCTACCTGTGCTAGTAGTTTCTCTTTAACTGTTTTGTTTTTAAAATTAAGGCATTAGCTATTGAACTGTGAGAAAAGCACCAAACAGGGAGTTCGGAAATGCATTTTCAATTCCATGTCTGCCACCACGGAGGCCTCGGCTTGCTCAGTCTGTAAAATGGGGACAGTGGTGCTCACGGCCCAGGGGTGGGAGGCACTGAGGGGGTTGTGGGTCTGACTGTTCCCAGCGCTTGAGAGGCAGAGACCGCAGGACTGACCCTGAACCAGGCCACGCTCCCAGGTGTGGCAGGGAGACTGGGGGTCTTGTCAGAGGTCCCGGGAGGCAGATGTGAGAGTTCCGGGCCGCCTGGAGGCTGTCTCAAACGCAGTCTACCCTGCGGGCTGCTCCCCGGCCCCGGAGTTCTCTGAAAGGGAGGTGGCTCCTGGGGAGTAGCACAGCTCTTCTGGAGAGATCGGCCGCTCCCTGGGGAAGTCCATTCATTCAATCGTTTGTTCTTTCATTCCGCTGTTTCTTGAGTACCTACTGTCTGCCAGGCAGTCAGGAAGATGCCAGGGGTGTCATAGGGACCCGGACCTTAAAGGTGCGGATGTCCGTGAGACAGAGGAGACCAAGAGCGCGGAGCAGAGCCCGCTGGGCTGCCGAGGGGTAGGGATGAGCGACGGCTGGCGAATGACAGCTGGGAGACTGAGATGTGTCTCACACGGAGACTGAGGGGGCTGAGTGTGCATGGAGCAGTGAAACTCCACAGTGCTGGCTGGCTGGAGCGTAGGCCTGGGAGACAGGCCTGGAGGAGGCGCAGCAGGAGCCAGCCCGACTGTCCCAGATGGGGCCTTGTCACATGGGAAGGAGCCTGGAGAAAGCCCTTGTCTGAAAGCCCTGGAAACTGAGGCCAAGGGAGGTGGTGGGGGGACTCGCTTAGCAGCCTGGGCCTCCCTGGGAGGTAGAGGGCATGGGGAGGTCCAGGTGAGCTTGCAGGAGGCCCCTCCCCTGGGAGTTCCCTGAGCGTTTGTGTTTCAGACCATCAGAAGCTGGAGCGCGAGGCCCGCATCTGCCGCCTGCTGAAGCACCCCAACATCGGTGAGGCCTGGGGGTGCAGAGGGTGTGTCAGGCAGGCCCTTTGCCCTGGGAGTCCTGGTGTGGGTTGGGGGTGGGGGAGAGCAGCTGCTGTTTCTCTTGGGCGGGAGGCAGTAGAGATGGGAAAGGGGCGTCCCTAACAGTTTCCACATTCTCAGAGACCAGCTTGCTTCAGGGGAAGGCGAATAAAGGGCCCTTCCTCCCGTCCCACACTGATGGCAGCCTCCTTCAGAAAAGCTGTTTCAGGAAAACTCCTGGAGCTCAGAGAGACATGAAAATAGGCCAGGAGGGAAAGCTTGGCCTTGACCTGCGTGGCCCATACCCGACCTACTCCATGTTGAGCCAGCCAGGATCAAGATGCAACTCAGCCCCTGCCCCGGGCTTAGACCTATGGCAGGCTGCCAGAGAGGTGGAGCCCAGGGTGGGAGGGGACAGAGCCAAGAGGGCAGCACTGATGGACATGGGTTCAGGAAACATACTTCACTGCTGGACCCTCTCCCCCAACTCCCGTGCAACTGCGGGGCTGATTCTTGCCAATCAGGGTTCTGAGTCATGAAGGGAGGAGTTCAGCTTTTAGATGTAGGTCTGCAGGGAATGGCTGTGTGACCTTGGGCAGGAACACTCCCTTCTCTGAGCCACTTTCCCCCATCTTCACTTGGAGAGGGCTGTCTGGACCAGTGCTTGTCTTTTTCCAGTCAACTGGGTATTTCCTAAAAAGGCAGCTTCTGATTCAACTGGTCTGGGATGGAGTCTGAGGTTTTGCAGTTGTCATGGCTTCGAGGCAAGGCCAAGGCTTCTGACTCGTAGAGCACTTGGAGGAGCAAGGTCTTCTTGCTCTCTAAGGATGGCGCCTACTCTGACAGCTACACACCTTCTTCCCAGGGCGAAGAGCATCTTTCCATGCCCAGGGCCCCAAGGGTTAACTCTCCTCCAGGGAGAAGCAGCTCCATCTGCTATTTATACCCAGAAAAAGCCCCTGCCTCCCTGCTCAAGCAGCGGTGGAGGAGCAGGAGGGAGAAGAGGCGAGGTGGGCCAGCCAGGGCAGAGAGGAGGCAGCAAGGCGTGGCTGCAGGAGGAGCTGGCTGGACCCTGCCCTGACTTGCTATCTTCCTTCCTGACCATCAGCCCCACCCCCAACTGGGTGAGGGCGGGGCTGGAGCCATCTCTGCCTGCGATGATGCTTGTGAAGCATTTAGTTTAGTGCCTGGTGCCAGGAATCATTAAATGAAGACAGTGCCGTCCTGTACCACTGACCAGCCACACTTCCCTTTCCCACCCCACATCACACAGTCAACTCTCAGGTTGTCCCTAGCACAGTACAAGGTCTCTGCACCCTTGGAGTGGCTCTTGGGGCTCTGCCCCATTGCAGGTGGTGATGGTACAGAGAACAGGTACTGTCCTCCCCAGGGCAGGAGCTGGGAGGCAAATGCTTTGTGCAAGGTGCAGCTGGACCCATCTGTGTCAAGCCAGGGGCCTCCCGGACCTGGTCCTGATGGCTGGGCCATGGATACACGCAGACATATCTGGATTTGACAAGGAGGCAGCCTAGGATTCAGTCAGTTTCTCAAGGCACCGACTCACCTTTCAGCTTCCGCACCCACATTCGAGCCTTTGCGCTTCTTTGGGAAGATATTTACACTCTCTCTCAACACTCCCAACAGTCCTAGAAGGTGGGTACCATGATCATCCCCATGTCACAGAGAAGAATACTGAGGTGCAGAGAGGTTCATGGTCTGCCCACGCTCACACACATCAGCACTGGAGCTAAGGTTGAGACCTGGTGTGTCTGACCACAAAACCCATTCTCTTAGCCGGCACGTTGTGGTGGTTGCCACCGGTGACCAACAATCTTGACGGCTCAGGCAGGGATGATCTTATGGGCTTCCAGGCAAAAGGATGTCTTCTTTGGGAAGGTGCAGGGTGGGGGGAGGGGACAGCTTAGTGACAGTAAAGCACTGGCCTGACACCTGTCTTTGTGCTGTGCTCTACTTAATCATCACGTCCTTTGAGGCAGATATAATTCACATTCTCCAGAAAAAACTGAGCTTCAGAGTGGTTAAGCAGTGTGTCCGGGGCCACACAGCAATGAAGCAACAAATCCAAGGTTTGAGCTGTATTCTGTCAGCCCCAGAGCCCGTACCTTATTCTCCCATTACAGCTGAGAATGGGGGGGGCACAAAGAGAAGAGGCAGCGTTGACCTGAGACGGCTGTGATTGTGCAGCAACACTCTCGCCCCGCCTCCTTCCTCCCAAGCTGATAGCCTCTAGGAGAACCAAGAGGTTTACAGAGACAACTCCAGCCCCTCCCTCACCCAGCTGGGCGTGGGGCTGATGGTCAGAAAGAAGATAGCAAGTCAGGGCAGGGTCCAGCCAGCTCCCCCTGCAGCCTCAGAAGAAAACCTTCCACGCTTTGCTGCCTCCTCTCTGCCCTGGCTGCTGCCCATTTGCAAGAGCATGACTAAGGAATGGAGGCTCAGAGAGGCTAAGACATTGGCCTAAAGTTGCACAGCTTGTAAGAGGTGGATCTGGGAGGCGAACCCAGTTTGATTCAAGAGCCCATGTGGATTTCATTTAGCTTCCCAAGCGGACATCAAGAGTGTGGTGGTCAGAGGCACACAGGTAAAGGAACAAGTACTACCCTTCAACTTTCATGACAAACATTGTAACCACTGAGAATATCATAGGAATGTCAGAAATTCATGACTCAAACTAGGTTACAGATTTATCTGTTCTATAACAATATTTTTAAAAATCATGCAATGCTATGGACACAAGCAGGCCAATCGCTCTGCCGGGAGGCAGGACTGCTGCTGTAGCCGGTGGTCTTGATCCCTGCCTTTCCTCCCAGGCTCTGGCAGCTGTGTTTTTCAGACAGCCTGTGAGGGGAGGGAGGCTGTGCAGGAGCACTGCACTGCAGGAAGTCCTGAGTCCTATACTACAACTCTAAGCAACTGAGGCCAACTCTAGTACCATTGTGCAGGTGTGCACTGCTTAAGTGGGGGCTGCACATGTGCCCCTTGCCCAGTGGTTCAGAGAGGCAGCCCTTTGTAGCAGCACAGAGGAACCCCCCCCCCGAGTTCCACCCATTTCCCTAAGCCCTAAGGACTTTCTTTATAGGGGCTGAAGTGCCTGGTCCGAGGATGGGTCTGACCCCCATCCTCTTGGGGCTCCTATAACAGGGCCATTGACCCGGTTCTGAAGCTCCTTTTGGACATTATTCTGACCCTAGCTGTGGCTTCTCAGAGCTTCTCACATGCAGGGCAGGGGAGTTAGGAGCACCTCCAGCCAAAGTGGACAGGAAGGGTCTGCTCCCCAAGAGTCCACATGGAGGAAGACAGGGAGGAAAACAGTCTTTTAAATTTTTTTTAAAATTTTTTGTCTTTTTGAGAAAGGGTTTCACTATGTAGTTCAGGCTGGCCTTGAACTTGCTTCGTAGCCCAGGCTGACCTCGAACTCACAGTGATCCTCCTGCCTCAGCCTCCCAAGTGCTGGGATTACAGGCATGAGGCCTGGTGGGAAAAGTCTTTCAACAACTCTACTTTGACACAGTAACAACACAAACTTGTTGCAGATCAATGAGGAGACAAAGCCTTTGTGAAGGGTCTCCTGTATACTCCCCATCTAGCGCTAACATCTGATGATACCTGTTTCCACATGATCTGCAGTCCCTGGGCCCTCTCAGATACACCTGTGCATTTATCTCAGCTCAGCTTCCTTCGAGGCAGAGCCTGAGACAGGCATTTGAGGGCTGTGAGCAGCCAGCTGTCTGGCAGCCGGGGGGTGGGCACACCAGCTTACCAAAGGGGACCTTGGCAGGGTGCGGATGTAAGATTGCTGGGTCCTGTAAACCAAAAACACAGTTATACAAGCATATATGTTTAAGAAACTAAGCCTGCATTTATTTAGAATGCACTAAAAGTTACAATAGATTAATAGCCAGAGGCATGGGTAGAAGTGCCGTAAGGCAATGATAGGAGAATGCTAACGACAGTCTCAGTAGCAGTATACGGGTGCTCGCCTAATTCAGGTTTGACTTTTTTATAAAGAAGCGTTGATAAAATAAAATGGGATTCTACTATATGTACTCTTAAGGTTTTCTTAAACATCTTTCAATTATTATTCACTAGTCTGTATCATCACTTAAAGTGTCTTAGGGTTTTAATTTTAATCTGTGCCCCGTCATCTCTGGTGTCCATCTCCTGTTGCCGAAGGTGCCCACTCAGGGTATTTGACACCTGCCTCTCTGCCCATTCTGCACATTTTACTTAAAATATGAGAGCCATAAACAATTTGGGAGACTCAGTACTGAGTCAGGGATACGTGCGCAAAGCAAAAGTTCAGTAGTCTAGGGGTTACAGTGAAAAAATGAGTCTTTTCCACGTCCTTGCTCCCCAACTCCCCTCCCCAAAGGTGCCCCCATGCCCACTTCTCTGTATTCTTCCAGAGAGACTTATGCCATTTATAAGCTTAAATGCATCCTTTTAAAAAAGAACTACCCATACTGGCTTGCATTTTGCTTTCTCACTAAACAACATAATTTGGAGATGATTCTGAATGAGTGGATACATAACTGCTGCGTTATTTTAACAGCTGTGTAATTTTCCATTGTGCGGGTGGATCATAGCTCTCCGAGTCAGCCTCCCTCTGTGGACATTTTTAGGTTGTGGCGCAGGGAAGGATGTGAGCCCTGTCCTGTGATGATTTGCTGTTGGCTGACAAGGTGAGGGCCCCCAGAGTCAGCCTCAGCCCTCAGGCCCTTCTTTTTAAAAGCTCAGGGGTAATTTGGGGAGCTCAGGATTCCTGGGAGCTTGGCCTCTGTTCTTGGTAAATGAGGTGTGAGGAGCTGACAGCTTCCCAGCAGCCAGAGCTCCAGCCTCCAAGGCTCTGTTAGCTCCTCAGACTCGGAGGCAGAATAGGGCTCTCAGCTCAGGGCCAGCACGAGAAAGCACTGACTGTGTGCCCAGTGGAACTCTCACGACAAGGCTGTTAGCCCAACAGTGTCATTCTCATGGTCCAGGCAAGGAAAGAGAGGCTCGGAGAGGCTTAGCAACCTGCCGGAAGTCACACAGCCAGTCTGCTGCAGGGATTGGAGTTACTGGCTCTTTGTCTGGCCAGCAACAAAACTGTGGGTTGTAGAGAGGGGACAAACTTTGACCAAACAGGAATCTTTAGTCCTTATGCACAGACTAACCTCTTACTCTTTCAGTAATGCCTAGTGTCTGTGAGCGCTTGATGTGGTGAGCCCTTTGTACCTGAGTTTGTCAAAGCGCCTGGTGCCAAGTTTGTGCTCTGAGAATGGGAAATTGGGATACTGACTATAGGAGGAGTCAGAGGGCTGGTGGGGGTGGGGAGCGGTGTGTCCAGGTGTAACCAGCTGCCTCGGCCCCTCCCACAGTCCGGCTCCACGACAGCATCTCTGAGGAGGGACACCATTACCTGATCTTCGACCTGTGAGTCCAGCCCCACCCTGAGATGTGCCAAGGGCGTGGGGGTGTCTGGGCAGGATGAGCTCACTGGGCCCCTCAGCCTCTGGGGTCCCAAATGCCTCCAGGCTGGGCTGAACTCCCTTATCTGGCCCAGAGTTCCCCGACATGTGATACGCCCAGGTCTGCCACCCAAGCCTCACAAGCTGCTTTTCCTGCTAAAACAACACACCCATTTAACTGTCATCGTAGATTAGTTTCTCTTCTATTTGTGGCCAGTGGTGCTGATATGCCACTCATACAGGGAGACCGAGTTTCCCTTTGGAATCTGTTTAATTTGTTTGCAGTGATGAAATGATGGGCATTGGTGGTTCCTGGGCAGGTAGTAGGAAATTGCTGGTCTCGTCCGTGAAACCCAGCCGGGGATGTTCAGAACCGGGGGCATGCATGCTGGGAGCAGCAGTGTATAAAAAACCTCTGCGCCTTCCACTTGATTTTCCTGTGAACCCAAAGCTACTCTAAAAAAAGAGAAAAAGTCCATCAAACAAACAAACAGCAAAAAGGCAAACCAAGCAAAACCAAGCAACTGTTGGGCTCCCAAGAGCAGGGTTCAGTGTTGTGATCTGAGGTTCCCCACAGGAAGAGCCCAGCTGCAGAGAAAGGCAAGGACCAGGGGTAGGGGGTGAGTGAAGGAAGGGTGTGCGGGAAGAGGAGTAGGGGTGGAAGTGGGGACACCCCAGTGGCCCTGCCTGCCTCCTTTTGGGGCTGAGGTTCTGAGCTCCCTGGGCCCCTGGGCTCTCAGCTTTCTGGATACTCCTTCAAGCAGGCTGGCACCTGGGGCCCTGTGGGAGGGTGACTCAGTGCCTGTCTCCCCAGAGTCACTGGTGGAGAGCTGTTTGAAGACATCGTGGCCCGGGAGTATTACAGTGAAGCAGATGCCAGGTGAGTGCCAGGTGTGGCTGGCAGTGCTCTTGGGGCAGGGCCCAGCTGACTGCTGTGGGCTTCCTAGGGAGGCCTGCCCTCAGCCTCGACCCTCCTTCTCTCTCCCCAGTCACTGTATCCAGCAGATCCTGGAGGCCGTGCTACACTGCCACCAGATGGGGGTGGTGCACCGGGACCTGAAGGTGAGCAAGTCTTGTGCAGCCCCGGGACCTGCCGCCAGGAGCCCCTGCCCTCTGCGCTTCCTGCCCCCCATGGAGCCAGGTGGCACTGGAATCCCCTTAATTTTCCGAGTTAGGTGGGTGGGAATATTTTCCCCAACTGTCAGGTGAGGAAACTGAGCTCAGGATAGCGGAGTGGCTGACTTTGGGTCCCAGGTCTTCCAACTCCGAGCCCCAGCTACGTTGCACCAGGCCTGGCAAAGTGCAGGCTGTCCTAGGGAGGGGGGAAGGGGGCAGGCTGGGTCTGTATCCCAACAGGGCAACAGGCCTTCCAGCTACTTGGCCTTGACTGCCTTGACCTCCCTGTACCTTGGCCTCCTCACAGCAGTGGTTGCCTTGGCAACCCCAGCTTCTTGGGCAGCCGTCAAGTGAGACAGCACAGTGCCTGGGATACAGAAGCACCGTTCCTCTTGTTCTGGGTCTCTGGCAGACAGCAGAAAACAAAACCAGGACTTGGGGCCTTCTGAGTCCTCCCTCTTCTGCCCTGAAGAGGGAGATGGACAGGACCAAGCCATCTAGGGCTGGCCCAGGCCTCACAGCCTTGCTGTCATCAGACGTCAAAGAGCTTCTGTGCTGGGCCTCATGGTAGCAGTGGCTGATGGCTCAGGTCACCCTCATTTTGCAGAACTGGAAACCATGAAGCCTGAAAGAATCCAAGGAATTTGCCCAAGGACAAGCATTTCCATGTGCCAGAGCAAGGAGAGGGAGCCCTGGTCTTCTAACCCCAGACCTGTGACCTTGGAGTCTAATGCCAGCAAGCCACTTAATCTAGTTCCTGCCTCTGTAGCAGTCCTTTTTAGGGTGACATTGCTTTCGGGCCTTTGGTGACAATGGGCTCATGTTCTGTGGGGTCGCCCCGGCACCACTGGGGAATGCTCCTTTGCCCTTTCCTGTGGTGAGAGATTTTCCTTGAGTCACATTTGGAACCACACTGAGGTCAAGCTTCCAGCTCAGAAGGGCTCTAGAAGGACGGGGGCAGCTTTGTAGGAGGTCCCACGTCTTTGGCGGCTCTGGTCCCCGTTCCCACCGAAGATGTGAGCTCCAGGTCTTCCTCACCCCGGCAGTTCTCACAGTGTATGCTCCAGGTGGTCTGGGGCCCTCTTTGAGGCACAGTGATATGAACTGAGCCCTGCCACCTCTGAAGTCCCTGCTTCTCACCTGTGGCCCAGGTGAGCCCTGTGGCTCTCGGTCTAGGTGCACAGGCAGGTGTGCACTTGAAGAGGTCTCTGGCCAGACTGCGGGGAAGCTCTTCCCATGGGCCTGTTCTCATTATAGCTGTAGCCCCTGCACAGGAGCAGGAAGGAGGAGAGCAGCCCAAATTTAGGCCACTCTGGATACTCTAATTAGTGGCACATTCATCAAATCAGGGCAGGACAGCTATGGAGACCCAGGAGATGTTGGGAACACAGTCCCTAGATGACAAAGGAGGCGTTAATGAGCCAGGCAGAGGGATCTATATTTGTTTGGGTGCAGGCTGGCTTTAGACAGTGAAAGGTCAGAGGTGGGATCCTGGAACTCCCCTTGGAATGGTCAGAAAAAGAGTGGAAACCTCCTGCCTCGGGAGATCCTGAGCCCAAGCAGTCCACATGAGCGATGTTCATCGAGCGCTTACCATCACAACTGCACACGCTTTGCATGGGTTGTCTGGGTTAATCCAGACCCTGATGGCTGGGCATTGTCCCAATTTCTCTGAGAGGAAACTGAAGCTCCGAGAAGTGAAGTAACTTGGCCAAGTCCCACAGAATAGAGGTGCCAGCACTGGGATTAGAAACGGAGGTTATCTAAGTATGGAAGTGACACTCTGACTCCCCGCTTGCTCTCAGTCCCGAGGTACAGGGGGACCAGCAGAAAGGGGAGAAGTTCTAGAGGTTTGGGCCAGTGGAAGGTGGCAGCCATGATACCCAAGAGGCTGGGGGGGGGCACTTTCCCCAGGTCAGCTGTGGTCTCATGGACAAACCCCGGAGTGTTTCACCCAAAAGTGGCTTTAAAGGGAGTCAGTCTTTCCCTTGATTCTGCCTCCACCACTTACCAGCTGTGTGATGTTAGTCAAATCACTTGACCTCTCTGAGTTTCAGATTCCTCCTCTCTATGCACAGGACAAATACTTAGGTAATAAGTAAGTGGTAATAATAAGTGGATGACACCTGAGGTCTCCTTCTTTAGATGGAATAGTCATGAAGGGCCTCTTTGTAGGGGTGAAAGGTGTGAAACCTGGATAAAGAGAAGCTTGGGGGGGAGACCAAATCAGACAGGGGGAACAGGAAGTGCAAAGACACTGAGGTGGTGATATGCAGGACTGTTCCAAGGGGCATAAGAAGGCCACTGTGGAAAATGAGGGTAATAATACCTATGCCAAGGGCTTATTGAGGTGGTAGATGAGAGGATGTGTGCAGAACACCGAGCCCATAGCTGGTATACAGTAGGAGCCCCCCAAACGCTGCTGCTGCTCCCTTATTGCCTGATGGCTGGACCACCCCTATCCCTGCCCCCACTTTTCCCTCAACCCCAGCTCCAGACCTTGGGGTGGCTGATGGAGGAAAGGTCTTTATGATGTAGAAGATGGAGGTCTTGCCAAAAGATAGTCCCCTCTCGGGACCGAACCCAGGGTCCTGTGGCTAGGGTGGGAGGTAGGGGCAGGGCCCTGGGAGTTGATCTGTCCCTCCTGGAAGCCCAGGCACCACGGGTGAAGTTCTCCATCTACTGACTGTCTCTTGCCTTCTCCTCCCCTCCCTCGCTCTCCCCAATCCTGGAAGCCGGAGAATCTGTTGCTGGCCTCCAAGCTCAAGGGTGCCGCAGTGAAACTGGCCGACTTTGGCCTGGCCATCGAGGTGGAGGGGGAGCAGCAGGCATGGTTTGGTGAGTGGGGCAGGGAGTGGGGTGGCCTTTGTGTTGACACTTGGGCCTTGGAGAGCCCTCTGCCCAAGTGGGTGGATTGGAGAGAGCTGCTGGCAGCCAGGGCCTTGGCAGCAGAGGCCCCACACCACCTAGCCTGCAGGTCATGGGGGACTGTCCATCCCATCTGCCCTGGGACCAGGTGCAGGGACAGGGTCATCATTGAGATGGAAATGTGGCTTCTTCATGTTGGAAGGGCTTCCATGAGGTCTGCTATGCCTGGATGCTGGAGATCAGTATCCTGATTTTACAGATGAGGAAACAGGCTAGGAAACTTGGAAAAGGTGAAGGGCACTTAAAAGGGCAAAGCCAGGATTTAAACTCAGATGATCAGCATGCTTTGAGATTTTGGTATGATTGGATATATTTCAGCTATCTGGGGGTACTGTTCAGTAGGCAAGACTGAAGTTAAGAACCACAGCTCTGGCTTCAAATCCTGACCCTGCTATTATGTGTGACTTTGGGTGAATTATTTCACCTTTCTGTTTCCTTATCCCTAAAATGAGCATAATAATAGCTTGTTCATCCAAGGCTATATGAGACTTAATGAAGGCCAGGCATAGAAAGTGCCCAGCCCAATGCATAGCACACAGACTCAGTAACTTGCAACTGTTTTTGTGGGTGCTTTTAAAATGTTTTGGGGGTCCCTTATTTCATTTGATCCTCTCAACAACACTGGGAGGTATTTAAGATAGGAATCCCTAATCCTTTGGTGGATTTGGAAACTGAGGCCTAGAAGGTAAAGAAGGGATCCAAGGGACTTACGGGCAAAGGCAGAGTTAGGAAGAGGCCCCCTGACATGCCGTGACAGCTGCTACAAGGGCGTGGGGAGTGGGGGTGGGCAAGGGCTCAACTCTCAACTTGGGGCTGACATGGCGAGTTCATTTCATCTTGAAGTTGCCACCAGCTGGGTCGTAGTGGCTGCTGGGCAGGTTGTTTAGGATCCTGAGTGGTAGCCCAGTGGGAAGGAGCACTGGGACCGCTTCCCGCTGTCTGCGGTAGGCTCTGGAGTGGTGGCAAGCGTGCTGTGTACCTGTCTGCCTTGCTCTGGAGGCTTTGCTGGCTTCCCAAGCTCGAGGTGGCAGGGCTGTTTCCACCGGCCCCAGGGCAACCTCATCCCCTCTCCCGCAGGGTCTTGCTCCAGGTTACTCACGTGCCACCTCTGTGTGTGTGTCTGCCTGTCTGTGTGTCTGGGGAGCAGGGTTCGCAGGGACACCCGGATACCTCTCCCCAGAAGTGCTGCGGAAGGACCCATATGGGAAGCCTGTGGACCTGTGGGCCTGTGGTGAGTCCACCCAAGGGCCCGTTAGTGCCCCAGGGTGCCCACGACTCTGGAACCCTCTCTGCTCGCCACCTCCTCCCTTCATCACTGCTCCCCACAGGGGGCTAAGGTTTCTCCTGGTCCTCTCCCCAGGGGTCATCCTGTACATCCTGTTGGTTGGGTACCCCCCATTCTGGGATGAGGACCAGCATCGTCTGTACCAGCAGATCAAAGCTGGCGCCTATGATGTGAGTGTCGCTCCTCTCTCCAGCCACCCTGTCAGGTCATCCTCTGGTCCCCTCCCAGTTTCTAAGGACACATCCCTCTTGCTTTCCCAGCTTGCTTAGGTCCCCTGGTCACTCACTTTTGGGACAGGGGTGAATCCCAGGGGGGCTTGAAGACTGACCAGATGGTGGTCACAAGGTACCCAATGTTTAGGGGGTCAAATTGATAGGATGTATTCCTGGGGTCCCAGAGAGCAAAAGCAGCACCAAAGCAGGGTATAGGGGATGGGGGAGGCCCTGAGCCATGTTTTCTTTCATATGTATCAACACTAACAGTATCTAACATTTCTCTCACACTCTTCTGAATGATTTACATATGTTGTTATATTTAATCCCACACTGATCTGTGACAGATACAGGTATTATCCCCATTTTACAGACCAGGAAGCTGAGCCATATAGAGGCTAAGCGGCTGTCCAGATCATACACCGAGGAGATGAGAGAGCTGGGATTTGAACCCATACAATCTGACTCATGCATCTGACTGCCAGGCTGTACTGCTTTCTGTGAGGCTGGCATCCATTCAGCCATGCACCAAGGGTTTTATGGGATATTTAAACCTGGCACCACCCTTAGGGTGGCTCAGAGGATCACATAACTTGCACAGGTCTCCCAGCCCAGGAGGCAGAGGCAGGATGTGAGCCAGGCCTTCTGGTCCTGCAGTCTGGACCACGACCACGGTCTCCTTTCCCTCTGGCCACATTCTGATCAGTCAGGGGGCCCACTCCTGGTGGTCGACGCCCCAGTGGATAGGTGTTAGAACCTCTGCCTGCTCCCCTGCCAGTCAGGGGCTGGTGGATCGCAGGGGTGGCCTGGGGCAGTCTGGGCAAATCTGGCCCCTCTGCCCCTTCCAGTTCCCATCACCGGAATGGGACACTGTCACTCCAGAAGCCAAGGATCTGATCAATAAGATGCTGACCATTAATCCATCCAAACGTATCACAGCCGCAGAGGCCCTCAAGCACCCCTGGATCTCGGTGAGCCTTCCTCAGTGGGTACTCCCAAGCGCCCCACAAGGTCCTGCCTTGGCCCTGGCCTCTCAGCTCCAGGATGGGGTTGATGAGGATTAATCCAAGGAACTCTAGCCCTGCTGTGATACTTGCAGGTAATAGAGAAATAAGGGTTCTTCTGGGCTGGCATCATGCCTGGGCATGTCACTGGCATTGATGGGTGCCAGGATCCCAAGCACCCCACATCACCCCCTAGAACAAAGAAGTTCTCTCCCCTCGGTGCCACCACACTGCTGTTAAGAAATCCTGCTGAGGGAGCCTTGGGTGGGCCTGTCCTCCAGCCCGCCTTCCCCTGATGGCCTCTTGCCCCCTCCCCAGCACCGGTCCACTGTGGCCTCCTGCATGCACAGACAGGAGACCGTGGACTGCCTGAAGAAGTTCAACGCCAGGAGGAAGCTGAAGGTAACAGGGCCCCCCCCCATCCCCCAGGAGAGGGGAGCAGCCCAGCCTGGGTCTCTCAGGGACTGTGAGACTTGCTCACTAGTTATTTCCTTCACTGTTTTGACAAGCGTTTGTTGAACACCTACTGCATGCTAGACATCAGGTTGGGCTTTGGGGAGTGAGCAGCGAATCAGACCCTGTCCCCACCCTGACTGAGCAGCTGGTGGTGGAGAGGTCAGACAAGTAACCAGAACATGGTGTGCAGTGGTAAGTGCTGTGCCGAGTGGGAGGAGGACAGCAGGGCATTTCCAGGTCTGGAAGGACCCAGGCAGGATCCCAGGGGCCTCCCTGGGGCCAGTGGAGTTGAAGCGGAGACCCTGCCCCTTGTAGAGCTGGAAAGGGAAGGTGTTCCAGGCAGAGTGGACAGCCTGCACAGGCTACTGTCAGTGTGAGCACAACCCCTTGGGGGACCGTGAGTGGCTCCAATTGGCTGGGGAGAGCCCTGGAGGCAAAGCCCGACTGGGCAGGAGCCTGCAATAAGGGAGAGTAGCTGAGTCACTCAGAGAGAGAGGTTGTGGCTGCCAGGAAGCCAGCTGTGACCAGGTGGTGCCTGAGCTGCGCCCCAGGACCAGACCAGCCCCAGCTGGATAAGAGGAGTTCTAAGCTGGAGGACAACGGGGGACAGATGTGGAGGGACAGACGTGGGGCTCCAGCTCAGTGGGAACCTCCTTGCCCACTGCTCCCGGACCTGGAATGAGGATCCAGTGTGGGGATGTGGGCCAAGGGGGTGATGCCGGCATGAGGCCAGGAGAACCTAATCTCAGCCCACCCCACAGTGGCAGCTGTGTCACAGAGGAGTCTCAAAACGTGGGAGTCAGGGACTCTTAACACTAGAGCCTGTCAGATTCAGAGAATGCGAGAGTCAGGTTGGATGCAGACAGCATCGGCCAGGAGCGTTTCTCCCTTTAGGGTTTCTCTACTCTGAGAATCCCAGCCTCTGACCCTAAGGGCCAGGGAGAGATGAACTAGTCCTGGATCGAGGAGTCGTCGGCCCAGCCGTCCTTGCCTAGGAGGACATTTCCTTGGCCTTTAGGAGCCTCTGTGGCAGGTTCCTTCAGGCCCATCACCTTTGGCCAGGCCTCGGGACCTATTAATATCTGCTCCTGGGATGGCCCTGTCCCATGAGCTGTGCCAGCCAAAGGCAACTTCTCCAGGGAGGGAGATGCAAGGTGAGGTGGGGGACAGATGGAGGGACAGGCAGAGGCTTTGCCTTCGTCTCTGAAGGGAGCACTGCTTGCCCTTTCCCACACCCCTCTGTTTCTCTGCCTGTCCTCTTCCCCTCACTCCACCCCCGGCCCCTCTTATCTGTTGCAGGGAGCCATCCTTACCACCATGCTGGCCACCAGGAACTTCTCTGGTAGGTGGTGGGGCCTAGTCCCCAGTACACCCTGCACTGGTCTGTTGGGAACACTGTCTTGCTGGATATTTGGGTCCCTGTGTTGGGGCTGCAGAGGACTCCATGACCATGGTTTAGCTCATAATGCCACAAACCTGTACCCAAAAAGGCAAGGCAGCAAACCAAGACCCAGTTCGAGGTTTAGTCTGGCTCTCCTGCCTCCCAGCAGCACTGGGGTTCTCAGGCTGGGCCAGCCAGAGGAGAAGTCTGGAATTTTGGGGGTTCAGGCCAGGAGGGACAGAGCCAGGTCCGGTGTGTGTGTGGGGGTGACTGTATTGCCCCATACTATTGGAGTCCTGTGCTGAGCAAGCTTCTGCTCAGGTGGCCTTCATGACAGGCAGTGGGGACTGGTGCCATCCCTCTTTTCTGGATGAGGAAACAATCTCAATCTCAGGGAGCTGGGCTCTACACCCCAGATCACAGGGCGAGGGTGAGGCAGAGCCTGCCTGCAGCACAGATGTGAACAACCAAGAGCAAGTGTCCTTAACCAAGCTGGGTCACCAGAGAGACCAGGGCGGGAGCTTGGTTGGCCCTTAGCCAAAGCCAGGCTAGTTAAGGCGGGGAATGCCCAGCTACCTGGACATGTGGCCCCAAAGAGGGAAGGGAAGGGATGATGGTCAGGGCTTAAGCAAGCAGCTCCTCTTGGCCCGTGGGCCAGTGCCTGGCCAGTGCCTCCAGAGGCCTGTCTCTGGGGAGCCATAGGCACTCACCGGGCAGCCGAGAAGATATAGATGGCAGATATGGCAAAGCTCATCCGAGGGGCCCTCAGACGGGGGCTGGGGCTAGCACCACAGCCAGAGGTCAGTCTGACAGGGTACAGGCTGTCTTCTCCAGGAGGGTCCACCTGCTCATGAGACCAGCTGGGAAGCTGGAGGTGGGAACGAGTCAGAACTTCAGACCCAGGCCTTTCCCCCACGGTGAACCACGCTCCTGCCCTTTCCCCGGACTGCGATGGCACTGTTCTTCAAACTGAAAGATGAGCCAGCCGGAGAGTCACAGTCTTTTTTTAACAGCTGAAACATCGTGGAGAACTCTAGACCACGGGGGCCCATGGGTTCGATCTAGTCCCTAGATGTACTTGATGGAGTCAGGAGTGTTTTAAAAATGTGGGAGGTGGGGGGAAGGGTTGCTAGCCCTTAAAAATTGGAAGATTTCACAGGACGACTCAAATTGAAAATCTGGAGAAAATCAGGGTCTATGGGCTTGCTGGCCTTAAAGCCCTGCAATAATGGGCTGCAGGTCAAGGGATGACACTCCCTGGGGCTGGAGGGACAAGCACCCCTGCCCTGCTGTTCATCCCTGGGCCAACCCACAAACCCGAGGGCAGACAGACAGCCATTCGTCCCAGGTTCAGGACCCAGAGGTGCTCCTCCCCTTGGTTTGCAAGTAGACTTTGGATGAAAGCCTTGAGGGGCCATAGGTGGAAATGTGGGGGGCCTGGAAGTGGGCCAGCCATGAGCCCCATCCCACAGAGCTGCTGGGGCATCTACGTCCTGTACCTCTGTCCACCTCTGGAGGCTGCCTGGAAAAGGACTGGTTACAGCCACTGCTTATCAAGCGTCAACTGCACGCAGGCTAAATGTTGTGCTAAGCACTTCAGAGGTCCCTATTTTGTTTAAGGCATTTGCTTACGGTCTAGAGAAGCCGGGTCCCAGACTGGGCCAGGCTGGGCATTCCTGCCATTTTCTGGCTGATGCTTACTCCTCGGGCTCCAGCCAGGAAATGAGGAGGGAGGGAAAATGACAGAGGCGGAGGCCTCCCTAATAGCCGTTGCTGTGCTCTTGCTACCAGGGACACAGCCAGCCCTGGCGCGGGGCTCCAGAGCCTGAGGCTGGGGAGGCCTATGCTGCTCTAGGAGGAAGGCAAGGCATGGGTGCCCTGGCAAGGGTGGGCCCCGACGGGGGGCATCTGCTTCTTGTCACCAGCAAAACCTGGCCTGCAGCTGTCCAGAGTGAGTAGGCAGGGCTGACACATGACCTCCGCGGCAGCGTGGGGCTAAAATTAGAGAGCCAGGGTGGAGGATGGGGGGGTGGGGGGAACGTCCAGCCCTGGGCCAAGCGGCCAGGCCTCTGGGTTGGCCATCAGCACAGTGGTGATCGGGATCCAGAGGGAATCCCCAGGCTGCTACAGCAACCCCACTGTTCTGGGACGTGCTGGACACCTCCCTCAATCTATGAAGCCAGAGGGTTACTTGAGAGTGCTGAAAACTGGGGCTTAAGCCCACCAACTGGGCCACTGGCAGTCCCTGGGCCACTGAAGACGAAGGAAGAGACAGAAGAAGAGGAGGAGGAGGAAGAAGAGGAGGAGGAGTAGGAGGAGGAGGAGGAGGAGGAGGAGGAAGTCTCCCCTGGATTGCTGAGCCAGCTCTGTTCCCACACCATCCACCCTCCGGCTGCTCTCTGGCGGCTTGTGGATGCTGCTCTTTCTTGCCCTGTGGGCCCTGGTGCCCTGCCTGGTGTTGCTGACCCTCTACTTTCTCTCCTCCACAGGAGGGAAGAGTGGAGGCAACAAGAAGAATGATGGCGTGAAGGTAAGATGCCCGGGAGCCTGGCAGGGCCCGTCTCTGCCCACAGGGACTGGCTTTCAGGCCTGGGATGAGACCTGGGCCTTGCTGCTGGCGTTCTGGACAGACATGGGTCTTATCCATGGCCAGGCCACACCCAGACCTACAGACCTGGACTTCTGTGCCTACCTTCTCTGCATGCTTGGTGAGGGTAGAAGGCCTGGGGTTGGTGTAAGCACAAGGAACAGGGCAGGCCAGAAGAGGTTTCGGGGGTCCTCCAGGGCTGGAGAACTGGTGAGCACAAGGGTGCAAGGAGGGACAGAAGTGGTCCTGGGGTGTGAGTGACCTTCTGCCCGAGTATGGGTGGGCTGGAATGGGGCCCTGACCTGCTGGACATACCAGTCCAACCGAAAGAGCCAAGGGAGCATGGACAGCCATCCCTTCTGGCTTCGGGATCCAGAGGTCCCTTTTCCCCACCGAAGTCCACAGTTTAGTGGCAAGAACCCCCTCCCACTTCCAGGCTGGCCTGTGCCTGTCCCCACTCTTGATGCCCGAGCTACTTCCTTCCATACTGCTTCCTTTCCATCTCTTCTCTTTTCTCCCTCTGCTGTCTGGGACCTGGTCCTCTGCTCTCTGTAGCTCCCTCCTCCCCTGCCCCCCGATCACCTTGTGGGTTCTTCTCTCCCAAGACCCTGTCTCACTCTGGGCTCAGTGCCCCACCTGGCCAGAGCCCCAGGGCTGGGCAGGCTGAGGACGTTAGAAGGTATGAGATGCTGTAAGAGCATGACCACTTATAGGTGTGCTGGTGGCTTCATGGCTTTGTTTATAGCGGCGTTTATAGTCTCCGGCCACTGACTTTGGTCTGTCAGAGGTTGCCTGGGAAGGGGTCTGGGCTGGATGCCTCTGCCTTTAACCACCTTCTTCTTGAGTTTCCCTTGGGTATGTTGGGTGGGATGTGGACTTGGTGATCATTTCCAAGATTTCCACTTTAAAAATGGACAAACAAACAAACAAAAGGCAAGAAAACTCCCCTTCCATTCTCCCTTCTCTTGGATGCTTAAACAATTCAGTCATGGGCTGCACAATGACACTTCAGTCAGCCACAGACTACATGTGCCGTGATGGTTGCAGAAGTTCTAATGCGGCCAAAAACTTCCTAATGCCTGCTATTTTTACAGTACCTTTTCTGTTTAGATACACAAGCAGCACTGTGACAGAGTTGCCTGCAGTGCCCAGTTCAGTGCCATGCTGCACAGAGCAATGGACTTTGCCATGCAGCCCAGAGGAGCGCTGGGCCACGTTTCCTTAAGGGATTGCGACGCGATCGTGCCATGATGCACTTCTCAAAATGTGTCTGGCATTAAGTCACACAACTCTACATACTTATTGCTAATCTGTCAAAATCAGTGGTTTTCAAACTGAACTCCATGGAGCCCAAAGATTGTGGGGCAGCAGATGGGCTGGAGTGGGGTTGGAAAGGGTGGGGGCCTGATTTACAAAGTTTTAGGCTTTTCGCACCCTCGCCGACCTGTGACCATGTCATAGCCCTCGTGGTAGTTAAGAGAACCAGGTGAGTCAATCAGTGGCTAGATCTTGGCTGGTCATTTTGACTCCCTGAGCCTGTGTTTCCTCTTTTATGCAGTGAGGTTAGAAGAGTGCCTGCCTCCTAGGGCTATTTGCGCGGATTAGCTGGGATAATGTGCGTTCCGAGGTTAGCATGGTGCTGCTGTGTGATACATCCTCAGCAGGCCGGTGTCAGGATAACCTTTTCAGTTTTATATGTTAGACTTTCAGGTCTTGAAACAAAGTTTGCCCAGGAAAGTATTTGGAAACCATGGATCAAAGGCAACCTTGTTTGTAAAGTTAATAGGCACCTGTTATGGATTCTGGCACTAGGTTTTGGATTGCCTGCTCTTTGGGATGCCCCTGAATTGACCCTTCTCCCAATTTAACAGGTAATAGAGAGATTTGCAGTGTGGGGGCTGCCATCTTTGGAGAAGTGCAAACACTGAGCTGAGGGCGATGGGTACCCTGGGAAAGTGGTCTCCCTGGCTCCAGTGTGGGGTATGAGGGGCAAAGGCCACAGGCTCTGGCGGGCTGTGGGCCAGGTCAGTGGAAGAGGAGTAGCTGCCCCTGTCTGCCTGGCTCTCAGATGGGACCCTGGCAAAGGCTGGTGAAGGCCCCAGTAGGCATGAGCTCAGGGAGCTCCCTGGGTCTGGGGCTGGGATGAAGCTCTACACCCAGCCCCTCTTGGGCTAGGCCAGGAGGAAGAGGCTGTCAGAGGGCAAGGACAGCTCAGAGCACAGGGCTCCCTGCTGTCACTGCAGAGTGTCCCAGTGGGCATAGCTGAACAGTGTCCCTGCTTCCTGCAGCATAGGTCAGAGCCCAAGTGGCTTCTCAGAGTGGTCTGGGCATGGATAAAGAGCACTGAAGGCCATCTGTGGCCTGGCCATCTCTTTGCAGCTCAGCCTCCTTCTCTCCCTTGGCAGCTGGAAGGTGAGAGTAACTCAGGAGGCCTGGCCCAGGAATTGGGGATCCCAGTCTGCCATGTCTTTCCCTGATAGGAGCAAAAACAGCAGCAGGAGTAGGAGAGGGGTTCAGTCACGTTTTCCTCAAATCAAGAAGCATGTGTTTGGCTGGGTGTGGTGGCGCATGCATGTAATCCCAGTGCTTGAAAGGTTGGGGCAGGAGGATCACCCCAAGTTTGAGGCTAGTCTCGGCTACATAGTGAGTTTAAGGCCAGCCTGAACTACATGCTGAGACCCTGTCTCAAACAAAACAAAACAAAACAAAACAAAACAAAACAAAACAAACAAAACAAAAACAAGTGTGGGTTTGAATCCAGGCCTCACCATTCATTCCCTCCCTTTGTGAACCCGGGTCCTGGATTCTGTCGCCTGTGCAAGGGTTGCATAGCAGGTGTTGGCAAGGGCTGGTAAGCAAGTCACACCAGAGGCATCTGGTGGAGGAAATCCATGCTCTTCCTACAACTTGGTCCTTTGAGACCAACTGCCATCGCAGCCGGGGCTTGACAGAGCAGTGGCTGGTTCTGACGATGGAGGAAAGGCTGAATGGCTGCAGTTACAGAGGTGACACGGTCTGTGCTTTATGGGCCTTGTGGGACTTTTCAAGGCTAACGCTGACCATCCTCAATTTCCATCACCCCCGCTGACCTTTGAACCTCACTTCCACATGTGACTCCGAGAGCGGTAACTCTACTGTTGGTGAAAGCCCCTTCGTCACTCGAACTCGAAAGTGCTGGTCAGTGTGGGATGATTAGTATCGCCCTCCTTTGTGATTTAGGGAAACTGAGCCCTTCTATCTCCAAGCAATGGCACCTCTAGGCCTTGGCTTCTCCAAGGAGGTGCCCACTGCTCCCACCCCTCACTCCACTCACTGCCCCTGTTGGTGTCCCATCCGTGCCATCGTGACCTCTCTCCCCATGTCCCATCCTGTCACTGTGCGTCCAAATCTGATGCAGTCTCTGCTCTGTGTTCCCTCCTCGTGTCCAGCCTGGAACCTCCTGGCCCCGATGTGGCTCCTCGGGTTTCTGCTGACAGCTGAGCCATGTGGGCCTGTCCCTTTCTCCACACACTGTGCCTGGCCTTTCTCGAGCCACGGAGGGAAGCCAGCATGAGAGAAGAGAGGAGAGGAGAGGAGAGGAGAGGAGAGGAGAGGAGAGGAGAGGAGAGGACAGGAGAGGAGAGGAGAGGACAGGAGAGGAGAGGAGAGGACAGGAGAGGACAGGAGAGGAGAGGAGAGGAGAGGACAGGAGAGGACAGGAGAGGAGAGGAGAGGAGAGGAGAGGAGAGGAGAGGAGAGGAGAGGAGAGGACAGGAGAGGAGAGGAGAGGAGAGGACAGGAGAGGAGAGGAGAGGAGAGGACAGGAGAGGAGAGGAGAGGAGAGGAGAGGAGAGGACAGGAGAGGACAGGAGAGGACAGGAGAGGAGAGGACAGGAGAGGAGAGGAGAGGACAGGAGAGAACAGGAGAGGAGAGGACAGGAGAGGAGAGGAGAGAGGGGCTTTTGCAGTTTGCTGGCTGTGAAGTCACACTGCCCAGCCCAGCTGGAAAGCTGCTGTCCTGTGGGCACATGAGCATGGAAATGCCCAGGGAGCTGCCCCTGCCACATCTGTGGAGGCCCTGGCTGGAGGCTTAGGGTTAGGTCCTGCCACACAAAGGATTGTGGAGTTAGAAAGCCTGGAATTAAACCTGAGACCTTCAGAGAACATCCAGTGACCCCCATGGCACAGGCCTACTCTAGAGGCATGTCAAGTCTCTCCTTTGCCCCTGGCTTCTCAGAAGAAGGGCATCATCACGGGTAGGATGAGCCTTCAAAGGGCTTCAGGTTGGATCCCCAGCAGAAGAAAGAGCCCCACAGTCAAGGCCTATATCCTCAGCCCTGCTGAGGGGGTGCTGAGTGGGCCTGGCAGCCTACTGCCCTTCGCTGGGCCATCAACCTTCACCTGAATTCGAGTCTTTAAGACTCCTGGCTCGGAGCGCGAGTGAAGGAGAAGGCGATTTGCGTTTGTACCCACCTCCTGCTCCGCAGCCAACACCGGAGACTCCGAGTCCCCCAGATGCTGGAATCTGCCTGCTGGCAGGGCTGTGCGACTCGGGCTCTAGACTCAGCTTTACCTCCGGCTGCACCTCAGCGTCTCTAACAGCATAAAGGAGCTGGATCAGAGAGTTGCTGGGAAGTTGTGAGTGCAAGCAGCATTTCTGGCCCCCTGTGCCTGGCCCTGATATCCCCAATGTCACCTGGGGAAACTGTTGAGAATGGAGGTGGCCAGATCCCACCCAGACCTTGTTATCAAATTCCTCGGAGGGGACCTGGTTCTGTGTGTTTTTGACAAGTTTCCTGAGTTTGGAGTGTAGTTCAGTGGCAGAGTATTTGCCTACCATGTGCAAGGCCCTGGGTTTGATCCCCAGCCCTGCAAAATAATAACAACCCAACAAATAAATAGCATCTCAAGTGACAGTAACACTTACCTGGGAGTGGGGGCCTCTTAGCAGAGCTGCTTGGGGAGCATAGGGGATGCATTTGGCCTCACCTTCAGGTCTGAGCACCCTTTTGTCCTTCAAGAGCATTGGATTCTGGAGGCTTTAGGCCACTGGCATCCAAGAGCCATTCTGATGTCCCTCAGAATGAGGTGCAGTGGGCAGCCCTGGTCCAAGGGAGGGCTGGCCTCGAGCTTGGCCACTAGATCATCAGACCCAGGCAGCTGCTGTGCACAAGAACCCAGAACTTCAGGCTGAGAGGTTTGGCTCCACCAGGCCAGCTGTGGCTGGTGGCTCTGACTCTTTGTTCTGAGGCCAGGCCAGCGAAGGACCACAGAGGATGGCCCTGAGGCCCATCCTCCTTCCAAACCTGCCCTGTTGTTTCTCTGCTCCCTGCCGTTTTCATGCTGTGTCTTTTCCTGTCCCATCTCTTCTCCTTGTTTTTCCAGAAAAGAAAGTCCAGTTCCAGCGTTCAGTTAATGGTGAGTGTCTGCCGTCTCCTGCACGCCGGTAAATGCTGGGCCTCGGCCCCTTGCTCCCTTGCTCCTGCCTCCCTCCTGCAGGCTGCACCGGAACCCGGGGCGGGGAGAGGGTGCTCAGGGCGTGCGTGGTACGTGTGCCTCGTGTGACAATATGTGTGTTGTGTGTGTGTTGTTCGCGTGTTTCTGTTGACACCTCCCTCCACGGCTCAGACCAGCAGGCCAACAGCAGAACTGAGAGCTCCTGGGCACAAAGGTGGATTTGAACCCAATCCTGTGTCCACCCTTGGCTTCTTGCTTCTCCCACCCCTCTGCTCTAGAACTCACCTCAGGGCTTGGTTTCTACCAGTTGTGGCCAGGGTGGGGTTTGGTTTGGCTAAAGCTATAGCTGCCAGGGGGCCGCCGTGAGCTTGTGCAGGCCACTCAGGCAGAGGAGCCACCAGCCCTTCTTCCTTCATGGGCAACACACGAGGCACAGTGGCCTATGTCCTTCTTCTTCTGGTTCCACGGCTGTCTCACGCAGTTGTATGATTTTCCTCCCCTCTGGAAAGCCCACCCTCTCTCACACTGGGTGTCCCTCTCTCTGTCTTCCTCTCCTGCCAGTGTGTGTACTCCTTCCCCATTCTGTGGCTGCCATGGTGTCTCTCTGCTCCTCCATACCCCCTCTCTGCCCCCTCGAGCAGAAAGGACCCAGGATCCCCCTCTCAGTCCTTCCAGAAAGGCCAGGGATCTCTTTGCAGGTACCCCTTCCTCCCGGCCCCCCGGCCCCCGCCACCTGCTCAGTGGGTCCCCTCCTCCACGGGCTGGAGGGTCTGCAGGGTTGCAGGAAGTACCTGGATGGCAGAGCCACGAGGCGCACAGAAGTCGGCCACAGCGCCAGGCAGCCAGGACAGCCGTGCTCCATCCTGCTCGCCAGGCAGGCCTCACCGCCATCCTTCTTCTCTTTGGCAGGAATCTTCAGAGAGCACCAACACCACCATTGAGGATGAAGACACCAAAGGTAGGGAAGGGCCTTGCCTTTGGCACCTGGGCCCCAGACTTGCTGGTGCCCCTTGGCACCCCCTGCACCAGTAGCCCCTGGCCAGAAGGGCCCCATGCCAGCCAGCTTCCTGCTTCTGGGCAGAGCCTTGCTTGTCTCCTAACAAGCCGGGTACATTGTGGGGCATAGATTCCCCATGTGTGGCATGAGGCCACAGGGGGTACACAGGGGTTTTTCTTATTTAGGGTTATATATTTACTTTAACGTATACTAGAGAAAAATTTTAACTTAACATATTGTATAGTGGTGGTATAAATTTTCACTTTGGAATAAGGGTTTTTGAGATTCTTTTTTAAAGTGAATTGAATTTTAAAACATGGAATGACAAAGGAAGGGAGAGCAAAAATCCAGAAAGTCCAGTTGGTGGCATGACTGCCCAACACCAACCGGAAACGCAGGGGTGAGTACAGCTAGTGGCTCACCGGCCTCCAAAGCTGCAAGATGAGTGAGGAGAAAAGGTGTCTGCGATGGGGCTGTAAGAGGGGAAATAGAGTAGCACTCGTGGCTGCGATCTCTGAACGCCTGCTAAGACCTAGGCTTGTTCTCGGTGCTGCGTCTGGACCTACGTACCAGAGCTTCGCAATGTGATAAGCCCCTTGTCTGGCCAAGGAAGCAGGCCAGAGGACCTGGAGAAACTGGCTCACAAGGGTGGGGCTGGGGGTTGAACCCAGCCAGTCTGTCTCCAGAGCCTGGCGGGCTACTACCACCCTGGGGGCCGTCATGTGCAGAGGGTGCTTGGAGGAAGGGACAGAGTGCTTATTTCTGTGCACCTGGGGACACCAGATCCATGATGCATTAGCAATGCCCCACTACTCCACCGTGCCTGGGCACCCGACTCTCCTTTTTTGCCAGGACAGGAAGACTAGGTGGCTCAGGGGTCAGCACACTCAGGCATGTGCCAGGGACATCTGGGGAGTCTCAGAATATAGAAAAAGACCGTCCGCCCGGAGGGAACACAGCGGACCAACTGAGGCATTTTTCAGGAGTTTAGATATTTTGCCTTGAAAAGAATTCAATGATACAATCATTACTGTGACTCAGGCTGTTGGGCAGTTTTACACACCACTTACCACGATTGCCTCCTGACCCTACCAGAGCCTGGGAGATGGGCCCACCTGTGTGTACCTTCCGGGCATCCCCAGCTGGGGGCCACTCCATCACCACTGCCTGGCACCAGGGACAACCTTCCAAAAATGTGGATGGATCTCCTGTCAGGTTCAGCATTATGGGTTCCACAGTCTTCTAATCATATTCCCGGCCTCTCTCCTGTGGATTCCAACCCCATAGGTCTGTGGTGGGCTGAGCCATGGCTTTTCTACGATAGTCCCCCATCACTGGTTCTCGGCCCCAGTGGTAAGGGACAGGCTCTGAATTCTGAGGCAACTGGATGTGGTCTCATGATCTTGGCTCAGAGCAGACAGGAACCAAGGAGGTGACCTGGCTTTGCACCACTCCACGGGAGTCCATTTGCTGGATGAATTTGGGCCACTTACTCAACCTCTCTGCACCTTGAAACAGTAACGAGGTGCTGATGATAGCACCAACCTCGGATATCACTGCACAGATGAAATGAGAGGCTGCATATAAAGTACACACACAGTGCTTAGCACATGGTAGTTATTAAAAACATCTTAATTTCTTTTTTTTTTTTCCAACTGGAGTGCATAGTTGAATGTCAGAACGCCACACAACGTATTCTTGGAACATCTATTTTACTGAAAGATTATTTAAGACAAATATTTATATGTTAGACAGGCAGAGTGCCATTTGGAATGGAATGCACAATGTGTGCGTACTATTAGTGCGGAGCGAGAGCCGTCAAAGACACTTTGCACCTGGGCCATGGCTCCAGGCTACACCCTTGAGGCCCCATATCTGCCATCATTGTCCTTCAGGCAGACTGGGATGGGACAATTTATCGTGAATTTTTGTTCACTTTTGTCCCTCTTACAGAGGAGACTCTGAGGCCCAGAGTGGAAGAAGGGCACATACAGAACTAGGACCCATTCCCTGCCTCAGTGTCCCCAGTGATAAAAAGGCCAGAGGCCATGTCTGCAGGAAGAGAGCCTCTCCTGGTGTGGGGAGGAGAGAAGAGCCCTTGTCCCTCAGCAGCCACCCCAGGCCCGGAGAAAGTTCCTGGGGCCGAGAACCATCTTCCGGTGATAACTTGTTAAGCTTTCTTACTAAGTGAGCATGGCAGCTGGTGGGGTGGACTCCGGACTCCGACCTCACATTAACGTTAATTAGATATGTCAGCCTCTGGGGAACAGATGCCCCCAGAGGAAAGGAAGGGACATGAATATTTCAGAGCCTAGGCTTCTTGCCCTAGGAGCCTTCTCCTCACTTCCCTGCCTCTTCCTGAATAGCTCTCTGCAAAATTAATTTTCTCTCTAACCCACACAGCTGCCTCAGAATCTGGGCAGGGACATTCTGGGAAGTTTCAGTAGTACTGGTCTCAGCGTGCTGTGAGGCCATCTTAAGAGAGTGCCTGTACCTCTCCAGGGCCTCAGCGTCCCCTCTGTAGGGAAGCATGCCTGCACTGTCCGGGTGAACTCCCCAAAGAGGAGAAATACTAGAGCTGCTGCTGGCTGAACCCCTGGACATCAACGGGGGTGCTGAAGGTGTGGAAATGGCCCAGAACCAGAGTGAACTTCAGGTCTGAGAATCACCAGGCGGCCAGGTCTTCTGCCCCAGAGAACAAAGCTAGGGACTCCTGTCTGCTAGGCTTCAACTGCTGACAAACATGGCATCGAGTGGCTAGAGGCCTAGCCAAGTCAGGCACTGGCCCATGCTGCATTCATGGATGTATAGTGTCCAGGATGGGAGAGAAGATAGCATGCCACTCCACGCCTGGTATTCTACATTGTCCAGGCCACACCTGAGACACACTTCACACTCATAGAAGTGTCCAGACAGCTTGAAGAGTAGGTGGCCAGCTGGAGGCAGGACTTAGAAACCACAGCCTGGAGGCCCCGAGCCCTGAACTGTTGGGGGTGATGCATAGAGACTGGGAAGTAGATGCTCACTTTCAGGTCCCAGAAGGCAGAAAGAAGACCAGGACCCCTAACTAGGGGCTTCATGGGGCATCGATTTCAACTGGAAGGAAGGAGCTGCACATGGCGAGAGCTGTGTACCAATGCAGTGGGCTGCCTGGCAGGCTGCCATCCCTAAGGCTCCAATGGAGACCCAGCCCCACATGTCAGGCTGCTGGGAAGCAGGCCTGCCCTGGCTAGAGCCTCAGGCTGTGCTTGGGATGAGCTTCCAATTCCGAGATTTCCAGATGGTAAAAATGGCAGCTTTCTTATGGAGCACCAGAACTGCTCTGAATGCTTGACCAGAGGCCTCACCATTTGCTTGAACGAGTTGACATTAGGGGGTTGGAACAGCAGCTGGCTCTCAGCGGGGACTATATATGTGCTAGCTATTTCTACCAATACAGTCTTACCTCACTTGATCCTCAGAGCCACCCAATAAGGTGGGTACTATTAGTATCTCCATCATAATATGGGAAAACAGGCTCAGGGCAGTCCCTTGCCCAAGGGCATACAGTGGCAGAGCCATAATCCCATAAACCCTGGGAGTCTGGCTCCAGAATCCATACCCTCAGTCTCTTCGTTGGATTCCCTGCGATGGTAGTAAGAAGCCACCCATGGGAAACAGGACCATAAGTAGAGCTCGTGGTATGACAAGCTGGAAGGATCTCAAAGTCCATGCAGAGAACATCAGGGTGGTGGCACAGGTCCCAAGTCCAGTCAGGACACGTGGGTTTGCTTGGGGTTGTCACCCAGCTTCTGTGAATGAGGGTGGAGATGACACCAGGCCAGGTTCTGTGGCAACATCACTTGGGCAAATCCAGGGGTGGGCAAAGATGGCAGCCCCAGACTCTGGGTCAGAGCCACCTGCCCACCCTTCTTCTACTCCATCTGTATGTATTGAGTGCTGCCTCTGCTCTTGCCAGGCAGGGTCCCAGGGAGTAGGACAGCCCTGGAGTGACGTGGGGATGCTCTGAGTCTAGAGAGGGACTCATTCCCAGCCTCGGTTATTCTTCCCGGAGCCAGGAGAAAAGACTTAGCTGTTCACTGGGGACTGGAATCAAAGGAGAGTTGCTCTGTCCACCCACAGAGGACCAGCAGGGCCTCGCATGCCCGGGTGTGGGGAGCAGAGTGGGCTTTGGAGCTGCGGACTCTGCTTGAGGATAAAGCTCCGCCAGAGCCTGGCATTCAGCCTTCCACTTGCTCACGACGTGGGCGCGAAGCTGCCATGAGACCTTGAGGCTGAGCACAGGGCCAGGAGCTCACTCGCCTCTCACTCAGCATCGAGGCCTGGGGCGCCGGGGAGGCCATGGCCCGGCCTTGGTGAGCACTCTGAGTAGAGGACCAGACGTGCCTACGGGCCAAGCAACCGCATGGCACCAGCGTTACGACAGCAGGTGGGTTGGGGCACCAGGGTCCTGTGGAAAAGGCCCTGGGCTCTGAGCCAAGCCCTGCCCCTGCTGTGCGCCATGTCCTTGGGCAGGTCCCAAGCCCTCACCAGGCCTCAGTTTCCCAAGTAGTTTGGTAAGGAGGTTGAATCCCTGGTTTCCAAGGGTTCTTCCAGCCTGGATGTTCTGTGATTCTGCATCGCCCAGACTGGATGTGAGCTCCTGGGTGTGGTGTGGGCAGCCGGTGAGAAGGGGGCTGGTGAGGGCTTCAGCCAGGCTTGCTCTCCCTCTCCTGGCCCCAGATGGGAAGTTCTGAGCCTCCGCCTGAGCTCACAATCCTGCAGCCTCAGCTTCCAGGGTCAGAGGCCGAGCCTGGGTCTGGAGGAGGAGGCTTCTGCTGGGAGCGGGGACTCACAGCTTCGGACTCCTTCACCACTGAGGCTCAGGCATCTCACGTGTACTTGGGGCCATGCTGGCCTTGCCTATTCATGAGGAGCAGGCGAGGTTGCCCCTGTATGTATAATGGGCACCTACTCTGTGCCAGGCTTTGGGACGGTGCTTTGTGTTTATCACCTCAGCCCACCCTCCAACAATCCCCAGGAGAAGAACACCAGTGTCTCTATTTGACAGACCAGCAGTCGTGTGGCCCCTGGCTACACAGCTTAGAAGGACCTAGGCTGGAATTTAAACAAAGATCTGCCTGGGCTTTTTCTATCACATGTTTGGCTTCGAATGAATGACAGGTGTTAGCATCCCCACTTTACAGATGGGAAACCCAAGGCTCAGAACCTCACACACCTAATGGGAAAATGGATGCCTAACTCTGCCGAGACCAGCTGCTTGGTGTTTCAGTAGCAGACGGGGAAGAGCAACTGGGATCCACTGATCCTAGAAAGTTCTAGACAGCTCAGAGCCTCAATCCTACAGGCACCCAAAACTGATCAGAAAGCTCACCCAGACACGAGGGTTGAGTCAGCTCTAAGACTTCCCTTCATGGCCTCAGGTTTGGCCATGGCAGAGCACTGGTTCATGCTGTTGGTCACGATGCCACAGGGGACAGTGTTCAGATTCACATGGCAACGCTAGGTGCAAGGGTCACATACTTTGGATTCAAGACCAGGGTTCAAATCAGGCTGAGAGTCAGAATGTCCACCATGCTTTTCTGAGGTGGAGACTACCAGCTGAAATCTCCTCTACCCTTCGTAGTTAAGAGAATTTCACCCTTCTGGGCCTCAGTTTCTTCTCTAAAATAGGGCTTACGGGATTTATCTCCCGGGGAAAAACAAGGATAAATGAGATAATCTACACAAGGTCTCAGGTCCCAGCGTAGGGTCTGTCTGGCACATTAGGACTTAGGAGATGGGTTGGTGCTTTTTTTTTTTTTTTTTTTTTTTGTATTAGTATTTTTTTTTTTTAAAGAGAAGAAAAAAAACAAAACAAATCAAAAGAAGAACAAATTTTCAAAACAACATAATAGGAGGGTAACAATGGTTAATACATTACGTATTACTATCTTTAAGTTAGTTATTCAGGACACCAGACATTAGCATTCAATTGTCCAAACATTATTGGCACAAACCTTACTCTTCAATGAACTAAGTAAAAATGGTAGTGTATCTATCTTAACCATCTTATATATATATATATACAATTTTTTTCCCTTTCCCTTCTTTCTTTTCCCTATTCCAGTCTCTCTTTCCTTTTGACCAGTTTCTTTTTGATTCACCATATCTATTGTACATTTTGGATCTTATTTACTCTTTCAGTTTCTCATACTAGAGAGACAATACGATGCTTACACATGTGCTTCTGGTTTATTTCACTTATGAGTATTTTCTCGAGTTGCATCCATTTACCTATAAAAGTCTCCAGTTTATCCTTCTTTATGGCTGAATAGTACTCCATTGTATAAAAATACCACATCTTTCTTATCCATTCCTCAGTTGATGGGCATTTGGGTTGTTTCCAAGATCTGGCTATTACAAATTGTGCTGCTATAAACATGGGTGCACATATATCGCTGTGGTACGATGTTTTTAATTCTTCTGGGAAGATGCCCAGAAGGGGAATAGCTGGGTCAAATGGGACCTCCAACCCTAGTTTTCTGAGGAATCTCCACACTGACTTCCACAGTGGCTGTTGGGCTGGTGCTTTTTTACTACCATTATTATTATTTCTGTGTCCCCTCCTGCCTTACAGTGCGGAAACAGGAAATTATAAAAGTGACAGAGCAGCTGATTGAAGCCATAAGCAATGGAGATTTTGAGTCCTACACGTGAGTCAGCCGGGCTCATTCTGCATGTCCTGCCTGGGTCACAGTTGAGGGGTGCCGAGGGCTGACTCTGGGGGTCCTTCTCGCTCCTCCTCGCTGACCCCATCCTCTCACTCTGCATGTGCTGTGAATGAGACCAAGCCCCTATTTTGGCTGCGTTCAGACTTGACGCTTCCAGTGAGCTTTCTGCTCACAACACCCTGTCCTCCTCAGTCCTCCTCCCCTCCTGCTCCACCTCCTTGCACATCATTCCCAGAAGAAACACCAACGAAATCCCACTGCTCCCCAAGGAAAGAGGGGTCTCCACCCTAGTGTCTGAAGGAGGACAGGGAGGCAGGCCCCTCCTCAGACCTCTGACCACAGCTGGGCAGGAGTGGGCAAAGACCACGAGGGTGGGCACCATCAGCGAGCAGGGGTGGGCACAAATACCTTGAAGCAGAACCATCATTCACCACATTCCAAGGGAAGAAGGCAGGAACACATGAATGGCATAAAATGAAACAGGTGGTCTGAGACTTCCCATACACGCCTGCGCGCCTTTGGAGGGGCTGCTGTGTGCACGGGCTGGGATGGAGCGCCCTCTGGTGGCTCTTCCTGCTTTCCTAGTCTGGCTCAGAAGCAGCCTGGGGGCCGGCCCCAGGGAGAGCCAACATTCTGGGCTTAGGCCTTCGCGTTTTGGCCAGTGCTGACAAGGTCTGCGCCTGGTGACCCCCACATAGACTTTTTGGTGGACAAAAGCTGCCAACCAAGGTAGGTGACCCTTGGCCATTGGGTTAAGGGTGAAGGTAACCTGGCTGGGGTTTGCTCCATGGGCAGCCTTATCCTGGTTTCCTCTGTACCAGGAGATGCAGTGTCCTTCCCAAAGGTGTGGCAGGCCAGGCACATTCTCGCTATGAGAGGTTTTCAGCACGAGTGGGTGGCAAACCTTCTCTCTGGAGATCAAAACGCTTGGAAGGTGCACGCGTGAACCTGAGGCCAGCATGCACTAACCACATGTGTGTGCATGCACTTGTGTGTGTGTGTGCATTTGTGACTGTGTGCACAAGGACTGTGCATGGGTGTGTGTGCCAGGGTGTTGCCTAAAAGCACTGAAACAGGCTGTTCCGCTAGTCTTCCAGCCAGCCCTAGAAAAACTGAGTTGGGATGTATCATGCCCGTGGCTCTGGAAAGGCACAGCCAGAGAGTAAGGGAAAGAGGGGTGGTTCCTGTGCACCCTAAGGCCCTCAGTGCCATTCCTGAGGGTCCTGGGGGCCCTCTCCCCTCTGTGATGTCACCCCTTTTGGCATCTGCACATCTTTCTCCAGGTTCTGACCCTTGTCACGATCTCTGGGGCCGTGGTACCCTTGAGTCTGGGCTTCCATATCCCTAAACAAGCCCCTCATCTCACTGAGCCTCGGTTTCCCACATGTACAATGCATCTGGAGTGGCAGTCACGGAGTTGTCCAGACGAGGGGACAGGAGCACTCAGACACCTCCCGGAGCGGGGCTTCTTCTGTGGGGTGCTCAGTCCCCCACAGGGTCAGCGCTCAGCACTTGTCCTCGGACTGTTCTGGAGCTAGAAGGGTCCTGAACACCCCGGTTGGTCTAAACACAGGCCCCCAGCCCTGGCTTACTCCATCTGCAGAACCTGAGATCCTGAGTGGAGAAATGAGTTGTGTAGGGTCACCCACGAGGGGTTTGTCCAGCTCAGACGACGCCGAGCCTGCCATGTTCTCGTGGCTTCTGCAGTTCCACCCTAGACTGGGCGTTCCGCCTGCCGGGGGCATGTCCTGCGTTGGCTTCATTGCTATTGCCGTGGTGGTTGGTGCTGTGCCGCCAGAGACCCTGTAAACCCGGGGATGGGTAGATGATTTATTCTGTTCGCTTGCATGGCTGTCAGGGTCTCCAGAAGGCTGAGACCCGGCAGGGAGAAACCCACTGAGAACACCCAGGCTCCTGTTGTGGGGACCTCCTTGGCCAAGCCTTATGCTCCTTCCCCGCTCCCAGGTAGCCCCTCCTCTAGTGCTGCTTTCCTTATCTTACTGAAGGGGAAACTGAGGCACACAGTAAGGGCTGCTGCCAACCACAGTTCAAATTAGTAAAACAAACCCCTTCCATCTGCGTATCTGGCTCGGGTGGGCAGAAGTCACTTTTACAGGAAGGAATGGCACCTTCCCCCCATCCCAGGAAGACAAATTAGGAAAAGTCCTCAGGATCCACTGCCCAGAGCTGGGTAGCAAGGTTGTGAGCAGAGGGGAGGCCAAGTTTCATCTTGCTGCACCTTCTGCGCATGCCCATTCATGGTGTTCTTGCTTCAAGATGCTAAGCCACTTGCTTGGGGTCTCATAACCAGCAAGTAGCAAAACCTGAACTCAGGCTTCCTGGGTCTAGACGGCACCAATCAGTCAGCGACGCCCCCACCCCTCAACTTGAAAATTGGCAAGCCCCATCCCATCTGCCTGCCTCCTTGACACTGTGAGGCAGGCGCAACCACTCCCACTTCACAGCTCACCTCCACGGGCACCATGAGAAGCTGCCCCAGCCCCCCTCTCCTCTGGCTTCCTTCCCCCTAGGAAGATGTGCGACCCTGGGATGACAGCCTTCGAACCTGAGGCCCTGGGGAACCTGGTGGAGGGCCTGGACTTCCATCGATTCTATTTTGAAAACCGTGAGCAATCCCTTCTCTCCGGGGTGCCTGTCGTCTGCTCTTGTTTCCATGTCCTGCCAGATGGCACAGCAGGGTGACGGGCAGGGTGCCAGGGGCAGCTCAGGAGAGGAAGCTGCTGTGTGGACAGGGGTCGGTACCCTCTTGGTTCTCTTTCCCAACCCTGGCCTTTCCATGGCCAGCTGTGCCTCCTGTGACTGAGGATGGGGTAGGGGCAGGGTATCCCAGAGACCAGGGATACATGGGACACACCATGCCTGCCCTCGACCCTGGGGTATGGCCCTTCTTTGCAGAAAAAGAAGCCTTCCTGCTTCTCACACCCCAAGTGGTTTGGGTGCCTGGGCCACCCCCTGGCCAGCAGGTCACAAGCTGGCTTCTGGTTGTGATGCGTACGTACCCTCTGTAGGTGGTAGTTTGGGAAAGGGGAGGACCGCGAGCTCACACTGCTGTGCCCCCCTGTTTTGTCTAGGTCTCTGTCCCACGTGTCTGTCCTTCCTGGGCCTCTCGTTTGCAGGAGAGACCTCCGCAGCTTTGCAACCAGGTGCTGTTGGTGGGCTGAGGCCTGGCCTGACTAGGGCGCTTTCCGCCTGTGTTTGCATCTCAGCTAGGCCAGGGGCCAGACAGGGACCAAGCAAAGGGCACACAGGTTAGAATCATGCAGTTCAGGACCCAGAGGAAGGGCCTGAGAGGTGGAATGTCAGGGTTCTGCCAAGGTGAAGGGCACTTCCCCCCGGGGGGGGGGCTGCACAAAGCGATTTCTTGTGTACACAGACACCACTCAGAGCCCTAGTTTGCACGGTGAGAAAGCTGTTTTATTTTAATTCTCTTTCAATACTCTGGCCTCACCAAAGGGAGACTCAGTTGGGTGTTAGCCTGTCTTCAACACATCTCTCTGATAGTCCCTAATTTCCCTCTTTACTGAAGAGCAGCATAACAGGGTGTGGTGGCACACACGCCTGTAACCCCAGCATTCTGCAAGGTGGAGGCTGGAGGATCACATGTTCAACCCAGCCCGGGCATTTTAGTGACTCAACGAGACCCCGTCTAAGACAGAACAAAACCAAACAGGCCAGGGATGTAGCTTACTGCAAAGGCCCTGGGTTCAATCCCCAGTACCATAAAATAACTAATAAATAAAAAGAGCAAGCATGTACCAAGATGCACTGCAGGCAATAGCATGGGGCAAGGATTATGTAACTATTTTGTTTTCACTGGCCTTATTAAAATTTTATTCCATGATACTGATTGTCCTTTAACGGTTATGCTAGAAAGTCTTTTTAAAATAAACATGTAATTTAAAATGTTTTCATGAAAGAAGTGCAGGTGGCACTTGTATATGGTGACAATAACGAGGGTGGTACTTTGGTGAGTGAATAATCTTTGTCATTCAGAAGAAGAAACTGAGGCCCAGAGAGGGGCAGTGACTTGTCCAAAGGAACCCTGAGTGTTAGTGGCAGACCCTGGCCCCGCATCACTCCGGTGGCCCTCGCCTTTTGGGTGCTGCCTGCTCCATCCGCACACTAGTGGCCTGCCTGCGCAGATGGCCTCCCTGCACTGATGGCCTCCCCTGGCCTGCACCCTCTGGCTGAATTTTTATAGAATACAGAGGCTCCTGGGTACCACTGCTCCCCCCAGAAAAAAGCTGTGGAAAGGGACACTCCATCTTTTTTCGATGAATCGAACTCTGGTTCTCTAAGGCTAGCGATGGAGATCGAGTTCTCATACAAAGAGCCGTGGCTGGACCCCATGAGTCCGTCACCTCGGAGCGCTCCGCACATCCCTGCCGCCGTCATTATACCTCTGCTCTGGGGGGCGCTGGTTCCCCGTGTAAACTCTCTAGTCCCCACAAAGGCAAGCAGAGACAGAGCCAAGGCTCAACTTTGCAGGCACAGGGATGACCAAAGGAACCCACACAGAGAGGAGCCTGTTCAGCAGCCCCTGGCCTGCCTCACTGCCTCACACAGTGGGCCTCATCCGAGGCCCGCTCCCTGGGCTCTCTGCATCTAGTGCAGTCTCAGGTCGCCTCCAAGGCAGAACCCACAGGAGCCAGACTCCGAGTAAAGGCTCCCTCCTGGCTGAGTCCCACCTCCCGCTGCCCAGCTCTTCCTGTGCAGGACCTGTCCCTGTCCCCCCCATCCACCAGGATGTGTCTCGAAGTCTCTAATCTGGTTAAGAGACACCACGGTAGGGGTGGTGCCCAAGGGCACCCCAGCCCTTACTAAAAAACAGCAAAGCCCATCTCCCCAGCAATGCTAAGCTGTTTGTCCCTTCTGGAATTGTTCTAGATTTTCGTAAGCCAGCTCCACTGGAAGGCTGACTTCTTTTAGTTTAGACTGCGTTTCTTTCAGGAAGTGGCCTCTTGCAGCATTTCTAGATCTCAGTTTCCATAAGTGTTAAGTGGATGCATTGAAACAGATGGCCTTGTGGGCCTCCAGCTCCATACGATGTCAGGGAAGTTTACAGAGGCCTCCTTGCATTTTGTGGGAGGGCCATTTGGTGACCTTGACCTCTGAGGTTCCTCCTTAACCTAGAACATTAAAGATTATATTCTGTATGTCCAGGAGTCCAGAATTCCAAATCTGTTGCTCTATATGTCTGAGACTCATGATTTTGATCGTTATTTAAAGATTAGAGTGTGATGAAAATACTAGGGAATGGATGCTATTGGATGTTTTCTTCAGTTCACAAAACAAAACAAAACAGAACAAAACAAAAAAGACACTTCATATTTTTCAGGAAATAAATGACTCACAAATTTGGCTAGACATCAGAGTCAGAGGGTGGGGTCAGAGATGGAACATTTATATTACATTTTCTTGAACTGGGAATGAATATTTTAAATCGGCTGTGCACTAGTTAGGACCCACATTTAGGACAGTCTAAGGGAAGGGTTCCTCTTAAGGGTGAGAACTCAGCTGGACACAGTGGCATACACCTGTAATCCCGGCTTCTCAGGAGACTGAGGCAGGAGGATCACAAGTTTGAGGTCAGGCTGGGAGACTTAGCAAGACTGTGTCTCAAAGTTAAAAAAAAAAATTCTTTAAAAGGGCTGGGGGTGTAGCTCAAGGGTAGAGTGCTTGCCTAGCGTGTGCAAGGCCCTAGGTTTAATCCCTAGTACTGCAAAAACGTGTTGTCCAACCTACCCCTGGGTCAGTGTCTTTGTGTGCTTTTGTATTTTATCTTAATGAAAAAAAAAATGAGTTTCACAAGTCAGTACAATAATAATAGTGGTGGTGGCTCTTTCCTGCAGCGGGAGTGGGGTTCAGTACTTTTGTCAGTCCTGCCCCGATCATAAGAACTATCATTTTCTCCTAACTGTGAAAAGCTCCATGACCTCGCTCCATGACTACCAGTGTAATCCTAAAAAGTTCAAGGTTCTAAGATTCTACAATTCTAATATTCCCCAAATTTCCGTGACTGTCTGCGTCTGGAGTTGACCAATAGGGGGGACATGGGCCATATCTGGATTGCTGACATTTCATGTGGCCTGCAAGTTTGAATTATAACTTAAAATAAGTTTTTATACAGAAATCCAGATTTCTAGATTCTCTTGAGAAACCAGGTGTGGCAATTTATTCAGCGTGGTAACTGCAGGGGAAGCCTTGGACAGGGAGCCCTCTTTAGAGAGGACGAGGTCTTCCTGTCACCACAGCCCCTTCCTGGGAGAGGGCCAGCTGTCATTCAGCATTTTGTTCCCAGCTCTGTTCTCTTGTTTATGTGCTGCCTGGTCCCTGTGGGGACCTGGGTTTGAGAGCGATCAAGCTTTTCTGGGTGTATGATCACCTTGGCCCCATTCCTCTGTGTGTCCAAGAAACTGATCTAACCCCACCCCACGCCATCCCCCGCCGTCTGTCTGAAGGATTCAGCACGTCTGAAACCCACCGTCTCTCAGCTGGGCTGTGATGCCTCTGTCACCCAGTTCTGCCTTAACTCCCAGGCGGCTGAGGCCTGTCCCAGAGAGTCCCTTCTGTGAATGAGGCAGAGAGAGGGGCTGCACTGACGAGAGGGCTGCTGGGCGTTGAGAGAGTGGAGCAAGGGACGCAGAAGGCCCCCAGGTGCATCTCCTCTGCCCCTTCCGTCCCACCTCCAGTGTGGTCCCGGAACAGCAAGCCTGTGCACACCACCATCCTGAACCCCCACATCCACCTGATGGGCGACGAGTCAGCCTGCATCGCCTACATCCGCATCACGCAGTACCTGGACGCCGGAGGCATCCCCCGCACCGCCCAGTCAGAGGAGACCCGCGTCTGGCACCGCAGGGACGGCAAATGGCAGATCGTCCACTTCCACAGATCTGGGGCACCCTCCGTCTTGCCCCAGTAAGAATCCTTTCTTCCTGTCCCCTCTAGGGTAATCTGAAGGAACGGGAGGGGTGTCCGCCTGGAGGGGCACATCTGGCGCAGGAAGGCCGCAGAGGGCTGGGTGGGGAGACCCCACCGCGGAAGGCGGTGTGCGCGCCTCCCTCAGAGCGCCCCACACCCGCTCTGTGTCTTACAGTTGAAGGACCAGGCCCGGGTCGCTGCGTTGCTGTGTCGCAGGGATCCACTCTTTGTCTGTGGAATGTGCTGCTGGTTCTCCCACTGGATTTTGCTGGAATTCTCCCCGCCACGTTACCCTGACACTGCCACTGTCACTTCTGCACCTGCATCGAGGAAACCTGCTTGTCCACCAAAGCCATCACAACTTTGCAGCAAATGGCCAAATCTCCCCACCCACCTCTCACTTGCTCTCTCCTTGCCAGGGTGGGATCTCTCAGGCTTGGGTGCCCAGGGTGCTGGCCCCAGAGACCCCCAACTTCCACTCAGCTGTCCTGGGCCCGGTCTGGCCTTGGCTATAGGCTAGACCACCTCAGCTGTGGGTTCACCAGGGGTACGAGAAGGAGGGGTGTGTGGCACAGATGGCCAGCCCTCTCCTGGATCTCACCTTTCTTGGGGTCATTGGGGAAGGGCAGATGAATCCCCCCAAATTCCCCCAAGCTAACCTCCCTGTGGGAGAGGGTGAGAGAGAAGCAGATGCCAGGAGCCCCTTGCCTCAAACTGATGCCCTGATTCGCCCCCACTCCTGCGCTGGCCTCCTGGTGGTCTGCTGACCCTCCCCGCCTGCTGCCCACCGCCCGCCGCTGTGTGGGGAGCTCGACCCCCTCAGCTGTCCCCACTGCAGCCCTCTGACGCTGACTCACTCACCCGCCTTCCTATCCATCATCCCTGGAGAATTCCAGCTTCGTCCAGTCTGAGAGAAAGAATCTGATCCTGTTTCAGGGGCAAAAGAAAGCAACATTTAGGTATCTCTTCTACTTGGACCGCATGCCTTTTTATAGCCAAACTTCCGTGTATTTCGTAAATGGATTTCACGTTAATGGATATTTATGTAATAACTAGACCTCTCAAATTATTGTGAGGAGGGTTGGATTGGGAAGAGGGGTTGGAAGAAGGGATGAGGGGTAGTTTTTATTCTGTTCTACATTTTTTTTTTGTCATTTCTGAGGTGGACCTTGTCACCGGTGGTTATCTGGGGCCAAGATGGACTTGGCCCCAGGAAGCATGGCCTCTCTGCCATTGCTTGCCATGGCCCTGAGGTAAGCCGATGCAGGGCTTCCTTCCAGGACTGAGGAAGCATAGGAGGTAGTGTGATGTAGAAGCGGCAAGGCAGGAGAGGGAGGGAGCAGTCAGGACAGCGGTGTCTGGGCCCTGCTTTGCTTCTCTCTCAAGCTGGGGTCCTACTACTGCACTTCCCAGGATTTCATTCCGCCATGTCTGTGTGCCACCTGCAGCGTCCCTGCCTCCGGGGTGGCCCATGAGCATGCATCTCCATCGCCTCTCTCCCCTTTGGCCTCTGATGGCCAAAGCAAGCCCTGGGAATTTCTACTCTTCACACCTCACGCTGCACCTTGGGTTTGCGGCCTCCCTCTCTCCATCCCTGCCTTGTCCTCCACCCTTGGGGTTGGCCCCGATACGGAATGCCTTGGCCCATCTGCGAGGATCTCCTGTCTGCACTGTTTTCTTTGCATGACTTTATATGCAGTAAGTATGTTGAAAAAAAAAAAGAAAAGAAAAACATTCAACAAATCAATCTACATGTTTTGGACAAAAAATTAATAATAATAGAGGTTGTATTCTCAATGTCCGACTTGAAATTATGTCGCTGCCTCTCTGTGCTTTTGGCCTCTGTGTGGCCGTGTTTTGCCAGCATGAGATACTGTCCCCTCTGGAGGATTTTAGGGGAGGAAGAGCCACATCCCCAGGGTTTTGGAGGAATTTCTGGTTCCCCTGACCCTCCTGGGTATTGTTTGGAGCAGAACTGGTGGGAATGTTTAATCCAGAACTTTCTGAGTTTCCCCCCATCACGAGCTGTCTGTTGGGCTCTTTTCTCAAGTCCTGCTGCCCAGGGACTGGTGAGACAGGCCAGGCTGCAGGCCCAGGAAAGTGGCCGCCCCGGCCTTTGGTTTCTAAGCTGGCCCATCACTGGCCTCTGTCCTCGGCAGAGGCCCTGCTTCCCAGGGCTAAGGGTGGGTTCTTGGCCTAACCCTGGCCCAGAGGGCTCCTCAGTGAGGCCCAGTGATCCCACTGTCCGAGCAGAAAAACCACCTGTCCATCTGCGACCTGCCAGTTCCCCGAGACCATTCCCAGCCAAAGGTGAGGGTACGGCTTCACCAGGGGACACTGTAATTGTCGAGCAAGGTCTGGTCCCTTCTTCAGGCTCAGTTTCTCCATCAGTTAAAGGTGGGTTAAGTGTCCCTGCCTAGGCTGATGGAAGATCAAATGGATGGTGAACATGAAGCCCTGTGAGGGCTGTGAGAATTTACAGGGCTTGCCATTGGCTGGCCTCCTGTTTGCTTCTAGGCTTGGCCAGTCCCCATCCTCTCCCCTGCAGGCCCCTCTTTCCCCTCTTTGGTGCCTGTCTGCTGCTTTTCAGCTGTGGGCTGCAGGGGAAAGAGAAACCATTGCAGGGCTTGCAGGCTTCAGTCCCCAGTGCTGACTAGACTTGCTGTGTGACCTTGGGCGAGTCCTTTCCCCTCTCTGGACCTTGGTTTCTTCATCAGAGGAAACTGAGCTGAAGGACCCCAACGTCCTTTCACTGGCTGGCGCACCTCTTGTCCACTGTGTGCCTCTCCACATGCTAAAGAATTGGAGGCAGGTCCCTACCGCAGGCTAAGATGGCCCCACTGCGCAGGCCACTCCTGTGGGTAGGCAGCCACCTGGTGTCAGCCCCAGGGCACCACGATGACTTTTAGGCAACAGGCAGGGTATGCTGGCAGAAAAAGCTGCCCAGAACCCAACCTCACCAGACAAGCTCTGCACTCCTCGTGAACACCCTTTAGATGCAAAAAAATCCAGACCCGAGTCAAAACCCAGGCTCCAGCATGCAACTTATTTACAGGAAACTGCTCTACTAGTTTGCGCCACCATAGCGCAAATCCTGACCCAGGGCCTCCCGTCTCCCTTCAGAGGGAGACCCTTTGGGGGATGTGTTTGCCAGACTCCCCATGCTGGTTTCTTTGTTATTATTTGTTTGGGGTTTTGTTTCAGTTGTTTCTTTTCTTTTTTTAAAAGAAATATGTGGCTGTGAACTTGAATGACCACTGCTCAAAATTTCTGCTATTGGGGGGTGGGAGGGAAGAAAGGGTGTCTGTTTTATTCTTGGTGTTTTCAGTGCAATAAATAGCTACAAACTCCTGTGCACTTTGTGTCTGCCTGTCTTGGTCAAGCACAGCACCCTGGGAGGTGTTCTCTTCCTGTTCTAGATCTCCCCTGTTGCAAAATGAAAGTCCTGGTCTTCATTCTGATTGGATGCACTTGGGTTAAATGCTCAGGGCTGAACCAATCACTGTGGGATTAGGCCTGGATCACATGTCCCATCTGTAGAGCCAGGGATGGAGTCAGCTTTTTCTCAGGCACTTGGGGCACCTTTAACAAGGGCAAGAGTGTGAATATGGGTCGCCACAGACAGCCAAGATCTAAAGCCTCCCTCAGAGGCTTCCAGGCAAGGCTTGTGTCCTCTGAGCCTCAGTTTCCCTTGTATGAAGAGGAGGTTGTTCTGGAAGAAGTCCTCTTCATTCTTTTCCTTCAGCCCAACCTCACAGACAAGCCCCAACCCTCAGAGCACCCAGGGAGGTTTGAAGAATGGAGTAAGGGGAGGAAAGTTCTCTACACCCACAAATACATTGTGAGCCTAATCACCCCAGCAGGGCCTTGGGGCTGGAGAGCAGGATGGCTGTGGGAGGCCCATGGGCTGCAGAGGGGCTGGGGGTTGCTGATCCAGGGTGGGGATGCAGAGGCCTAGGGCCTTTTTGGTCCACAAGAGTGGCCAAACATCCCATCCGCTGATGCATGATTTCTGGGGCTAAGACCAGGACAGTCCCAGGAGGATGAGATGTTGATCACCTTAACCCATCCCAACCCCAGGCCTGGATCCCACAGGAGCAAGGGGCCATGCCCCCCGAGGCCACTGTTCCCCCAGACCCAGCTCTGGGTATCCAGCGCCCCGGAGTCTACACAGGCTACTTTCCTAGTCTATCCTTGCTGCTGGTGTAGGGGGAGTGTCTATGGGAAGGTTGCTTCTTGCACACATGTAAGGACCTTAACAGTGAGAACACAGGGCAAGGCTGAGAAAATAAGAGGGACTTGGGGACTTCTGTTTTCACCTTGCCCAGGAGCCCGTAAAACCTCGGTGGGGGACTCCTAATTTACAGCCGGGCTTTTCCACCTGGGCAGTGTTGAAGGGCTTAAGGGTGTAGGCTGCCATTACAGGAAGTTGCCAGCAGGTGGCAACATAGGAGCGGCCGGGCCGGTGAGACGGCTCAGCGGCTTAAGCGCCTGCCTTGCAAGCGCGAAGGCCCGAGTTCGACTCCCAGATCCCACATACGAAAAAGGGGCCGGTGATATCGCTCAGCGGCACGGGTGCCTGTTGGCGCGCGAGGTCCTGAGGTCGTCCCCCCGGTACCCACAAAAAAAAAAAAAAAAAAAAAAACATAGGAGCGGCCTACAGGTGGGCCTTGGTCTCTGCATCTGTCAAGCTCTGGAGGGCCCAGTTGACCTGGAGCGGCCTACAGGTGGGCCTTGGTCTCTGCATCTGTTAAGCTCTGGAGGGCCCAGTTGACCTGAAGAAGTAAGTAGCCTTTAACTCTCAAAAAGCAGCAGCTCCACTTAAAACACTGTTATTATCTGGGGCATGATGCTCTATAGTTCACAGCATGCTCTTGTCCTAATAAAACAGCCCTATTTTGAAGATGAAAATAGGGAGACTCAGAGGCAAAGAGGCTTCTTCAAAGACCCTGAGCCAGGACTCCCCTGGCCTCCTAATTTGAAAGTGCAGGGCTCTTGTTCCCTCCAGGGACCTCCCTCGCCCTGGGCTGTGTTTTTCTGCCTCTGGATGCCTGGAAATCATGACTGGTGTTCTGAGAAACTCCCCTCCCTGTCACCCTGTGTCCCCTCCTGACTACTGCCTCCTCCATTGCCTACACCAGCAGCCTGCACGCCTGGCTTAGGTCCTTCCATGGGCCTCCACTGTGCCCTCTCCCTACTCCACCACAAGCCTCTGGTGTGAAGTCGTTAAGCAAGAGTCTGAACAAGTGCGTGCTCCTAGAGTGCAGAAAGGAATTTTGTCCGCACTTACGAAGCACACAGCAGGCCCTGGCTCTCTCCCTGCAAACCTGTGTTGCTGGAGCGAAGGGGAGTGGACATGACCGGGTGTGAGCATCCCACCCACCTCTGCAGGACAGTGGCTAACTCTGGGTGCCACCAAGGGTCAAGTGCCTCTTACTATTTGTGCTCTTCTGATCCTCAGAACATCCCTCTACCAAGGGCACTGCCATTCTCTTCACTCCACGAACAAGGGCTGTGCTGTGGCGGGGCTGAGGGCAGCTGCTGAGCAGGCTCAGGGTGCGAGGTTGGGACGTGAGATTTGGAGTCTGAGCCATAGCAAGCCCCTGCTTCCCTGGGTCTGCTGGGTCCTGGCTGGAATCTAACGAAGGCTCAGGGGTGAGCTAGACCTGTCCCCTGTCCCCTGGGAATCTCCGACACGGTCTCAGACAGAGAGTGAGAGTTCGAGACAGACAGGCCTATGGGCCGGACCTGGAGGTGCAAGGTTTGGGGAGCCTGGGGGAGGGAGGAAGAGAGAGAGAGAGGGCTGGGGACTTGGGGGCAGCTTTGTGGAGCAACTCGATGAGAATGGACTGAGGGGAGTTCGAGGAGTGAGCAAAGGCTGACAGCCCAGGGCGCTAGGTGGGTGGGGTGTAGAACAGGCTTCAGAGCCAGAAGCGTCAGGGGGCTGAGGGTGTCTCGAGCCTGCCTTGGTGTGGTTATGCCTTCAAAGACATGGGAGGCCCCTGGCAGCAGAGATGCCTGCCCAGACGCAGGCTGCAGCCAGTCTTTCAGGAAGCATCCTCTAGCAGGTGCCGGGAGTGTTTGCACAGTGCAAGGAGGAGTGGGTCCGGTCCATGGGAATGGCCCCCTCTCCTGTCCTTCCTCTTGGGCCCAGCCCCACCCTCCCTTTTCCACCAGGCCTGCCAAGTTTTCAAAAGCCACTTCCCTGAGGGTGGCCTGGCCCAGCCATCCCTTCGCACGCCCAGGTGGATGAAGCTAGAGGTGGATCACCACTTCCCCCCTAAGAGAAAGGGGTGTTTATCACCATGCTTTCCCAGTGTGACCTTGGATGAGTCACGTCCCCTCTCTGGGTCTCAGTTTCCTTATTGTAACAGTGACATTGAACCTGTGGTCTTCAACTTCAGGAACAGGCCTGGCTGCTGTGTATTCGCCCTGGGAATTTGCTATAAATAAAGCTGTTCAGGCTCTGTCCTCAGAGAATGGGATGCATTAGGCGGAGCAGGGGTCCAGGCAGCTGCGGTTTAGTAAGCACCCAGGCTGGGGAATCCTGCACTGAGCATGCCTTTCCAGTTTCCACACACACACTGGGAGCCCAAAGATGCAGTTTTCTTTCGGGAAGCCCCGCCCCAGGATTCCCACTTCCTCATCCTCCTCCCTGACTCAGCTAGATCAATATTGACCATAGGCCTCTCCCCTGCCTCTCACTGCTGCCACCCAAGCCCTGACGCGCTCTGAGACCCTGGTCAGCAGGGTCAAGGTCAAAGTGAGGCTCAGCCCCGGCGATGTTCCTGCTGTGCCACTCATGCCTTGCATTCCCCATTCCTGCTTCAGCAAAGGGAATCTCTGCTCGCTGGGGAAACCAGCTGAGCCCACTCTGCGGGAGGCATGAACTCCCTTCCAACCAGTGGGAGCCAATCCCACATCCAACTTGAGGAAGGGTCACCGCTTTCTTCCGTGGCTCCCACAGCATGGTCCCTAGGAATGGCCCAACGTGGTAGGTGGAGGGAGAGAGTTCTGCCTTACTCTCCTCTCACCCCTGAGGTACTTTGGTGGAGCCCACAGTTCCTGTTCAACCCCTTCATTTTACAGCTGGGGATACTGAGGCGCAGTCTCAAAGGGGGTGTCACCGGCCTCCTCCTGGCCATGCCTGGCTCTAGGCGGGCCAGTCCCCGGGCTCCTTTTTCCTGTGCTGGTTGGAGGTGGGAGCCAGGCCTCCCTGTTTTCACCTGGACAAGGGCCAGCTGGACAAGGCCCATTCTACTTAGAGGGCTGTCCACGCTCTTTTGCATTATGCACTTTGATCATTTCTTTAACATAAACGTTGAGTATCTAACATTATCTCATTTAATCCCCCACAAGGGGAACTCTATTCTTCCCATTTTACATCTGAGGATGACGGGATCTGGAGAGGTGAAGTAGCAGATTCAGCTGGGCCGTACAGTTGGAATTTGACTCTGGTCAGCAGATGTCCAAATCCATCTTGGCCCTTCTCAAGACCATTCTCGAGGGGTTGCAGCTCACAGATGCTATGGACATTAGCAGGAAAAGGCCTTTTTCCCCCCAAACAGAAAGTGTTCCTGGGAAGAGGCCCTGCTGACCAGAGCAGGTGGGCTGCTGCTCTGTCCCCCGGGGGAGAAGGCCAGGGCGGCAGGAAGTCAGGCGAAGATGGAGCAAAGAGGCTGCTGGCCAAGGATTCATGGGTAGGCAGGCGGCCCTGGATGCCCTTCCTGAGCAGGACCTGTGTCACTGAGGCCTCAGGCCCCAGAGGGAGTGGCCTGGAGCTCAAGGAGCCAAACTTTCCGTGAGCCACCAGCAAAAAATGAGTGTGGAAGACAGCAGCCACCGCAGACCCTGAGGCTGTGCAACCAAGGGTCATGTGGGATTCAGACTCTTAACTCTGTGACGCTCTTAACTCTTTGCTGGTTGTCCCAAGAGCCACCAGAGAACTGTACTCAGTTTGACTCTCTGTCTGCAAAGCAGTGGACTGGAAGCAAGTCCAGGCTTGATCCTGGAGGAGTTGGTGGGGCAGAGAACACAGAAATAAATGGGTTCTTTCAATCAACTGATATGTACCGTGAGCCACCAAGCTCCAGGCCTGTGCTGGGCACCCCACAGCTTAACCCAGACCTGCATGAGGCTATCAGGGGAGGAGTTGTCATTGCCCACATTTTACAAACAAACCGAAGCTTGAAGAGGTGCAGTGACTTCCCCACAATGGCCCAGCTCAGGAGGGGCAGAGTTGGGAAGGCCCGGGTTGTGTGTGCGGGGTCTGCACGAGGCCTGGCTGCCGCCCCAGAGTGCTCTGGGGTCCAAGGAGTGTGATTAAGAGCCTTAACCGCACAGCAACAAGACACATCTCCTCAGAAGGGTGTGAGTGCCCTGGGCAGGGTCGGGCTGTCGAGACTCACCAGACACAGGGCTGAGTCAGACCCAGCACAGATTCTGGGAGTCCACATGCGGCTGGAGCTTTGGCTCATGGAGAAGGGAATATTTAGGAGGACTTAGAGGGTGGCTTAGAGGGTGGCTGTAGGATCGCATGGGTGATGGGAGAGGTGGGACCAGGGCGAAGGCGTTGCCTAAGTGAAGGATGGGAGGCGGGACCTTGGGCCTGCTCAGGGCACCGTGTGGAAATGAAGTAGGCTGGAGAGGGTGAGGGGATGTGGGGGGTGTAGCATTCAAGCACCAACCGCAAGGTAACCAGTGACCCCTGGTGTCTGTTGACCCTTGCTTGACCTTAGGAAGAGGCTGCCCCTGGTGCTCTGGGGAGGACACCCTCCCCACTCCCCCTCTTCCATCCATGTTTGCTCTCAGAGATCATAAGCCGGCAGCCAAGGCAGAGGGCCTGCCGCATCTCAGCATTGCCCGACACCCAAGGGAGCACCCTCTCTGACAAGCCCTCCATGGAGACGCAGGGCCCAGGCCAGCCAGGCCCTGTCTGTGGCCCCCAGGACACCCCGCAGCATCCCATGACCATAGGGACCCATGACCACAGAGATCACCTGAGACAAGTAGCAGAGACCCCAGTGGAGGCAGCCAGGTGTGGGGCTTGTGCTCCAGCACACTGTCACCCTCACTGTTGTGGGCACGATGGAGCCCTCTGGGCTGCTCCCCCCAAGTCTGCAGAGCAGGTGGCCTGCACAGAAGACAGGAGGCCCTGATGGAGCCACGCTCTCTTACATCTTTCGATGAAGTTACCAAAATTTCAAATTGGGAAATTTCTCACAATCCAGACTTCCAGATACTCCTAAAAAGCCAGGAGACCTGGCAGCCAGGCCCCAGGCTTCGGAGAGGCAGCCTTCCTCTCAGGATAGGCGTGCTTTCTTCTCTGCTTCCCCACAGCTCTCCCTCCCGTGTCTCCCACACCCATCGACTTCATTTGCCAGTTATTCTCCTGCTCAACCAAGAGCTTTCCTCACTCAGGCCACCTGCTAGGATATTCTAGGACGGGTACCAGGCTAGGATCCTGAGGAGACAGGGCCGAGCTGCCTGCTGTGCGGACATGCACCCGCCAGCTGGGGCACCTGGTTCTCCAGCCAGCTTCCAGGCAGTCAGGCCTGGCTGGGGTGCATTGTGTTATGAGCCAGGGAGATCTGGAATCAGTCTAAGGTCAAGAGGGGGTGGCCGGGAGATGGCACAGGTGGCAGAGGGAGGAGAAGTGTGGTCAGGTAAGACTGGCTGAGAGCGACAGAAATGGAAATGGAAAAACAGGACAGATTGAGGACAGGGCCAGGAAGGGCAGTGCACGAATCACAGCCCAGTGGCTGGGTGGGTGAGGATGTGGAGGGGAGGCAGAGGAATGGAGGCTGGGCGGGACAAGGCAGGTGAGAGGGGTGCCTGGAGTTGTGGGGTCTATAGCCTGGATCCCTCATAGCTCACACTTGGAATCTGGGGAGAAGAGAGGACTGGGCTCTAGGATGCGCTATTCCAACTCCCAGGTACCTGGCTGCAGCAAAGGCAGGGTAAGAAAGGCCAAGACCATGGCTCCTGGCAGGCAGAGAAAGCAGGTGCTGTGAGACCCAGTGCCAGGGGCCCTGCCAGCAAGGCCAAGTTGCCCCTGGGTGTGGGAAGAAGCATCCCGACTTGTGAAGGCCATTCCTGCATCCTCTGCAAATTAGTAAATTCATCCTTTTTCCCACGTGGATCCCCAACAGAGGGGTGGGAGGGGCCTGGCACTTTGTTAGAGGAAATGTATTAATACCTGAACATGCAGCCCTTCCTTTGCATTGCAATCAAAGCCTTGCAAATACCCAGGCCTCGCATTTGATAGCCAGGGCTCTTTCATATGGCCAGGCCCTGCCAGGAGGGAAACCCTGGCTCCTCCCAAGCCTCATCTTCCAACTCCATCCCTCACCTGCCAGAAGGACAGAGGGGGAAACAAAGGAGATGCCGGCCAGCCCGGATCCACAGCCCCGCAAGCGTCTTGCCTACCATGGGTCACAGTTTGCCTGAGGGGACAAATGGGGGGAACTAAATAGTCTCTGTGGGGCCAGAATTCATCTTCTGTCCTCAGCGCCCTCCCACCCTAGCAAAGGGCAGAGCAGGTTTCAGAATCCAGGAGAGCCAGGAAAGGAAGTGGCTGAGCCTCAGTCTCCTCATCGGATCAGCGGGAGTGGAAGGCCTGTGCTGCCCACTTCATGCTCTCGACGGGCAGGAGACAGGAGGATGAGCTCATCTGGTGTTTATTAACAATCAACCGACAGCACACAGGTGGGCTGGGAGATGCCAGGAGACAGGGCACGGAGGCTGCCAGAGCTGCACCAAGGTGCCCCGCCCCACTGCAACATGTGCAAGAGTGACATGTGCAAGAAACTACTGAGGCTCGCACCCACCCTCACCTCTGAGGGCCGAGGCACGCGGGCCACTCCCGATCTCTGTTTCTGCCCTCGTGCTGGGCCCTGGAGCACGGCGCATGGCATCAGGACGGATGACCACGTGTGGGCCATCTCTGCGTCTCACGGTTTCTCTTGTCACTCGCAGCCACGGCCAATACCCCAGCAGCACCTGGAGCTGGGGGAGACGGTGAGGCCTCTGGGATGAAGGGAAGGGAAGGGAAGCGAGCCTGGGTCCTGACCACAGTCCCTTATCCCACCTGCACAGCTTGTGACTCTCAGGCCTCCCTGCCACACCCAGGCACAGGGGCAGAGCCTCCTGTCTTCCCGTCTCCACCCTGGCGTCCTAACTCAGGCCCCAAGCCTGCCTCCACAGGCCTCCCATGTCCACCCTGTCCCCCAGTGCACCCTGCAGAAACCCAAAGTGATGTCAGGTATCATGCAATTCCCCTCCCACCCACTGCCCCGGCTCCCCTCCCTGCTGGTCCTTCACTGGGACCAGAATGCACTTAAAGCCTGCTGCCATCAACATCTCCAGCCACGCAGGGGCTCCACAGGGGCAGCTTGGCCACCCCTGACCCCAGGTGCAGCTCTGGCTGAGTTGCCTCCCCTTCTTTCTCTTCAAAACTTCCCTTCGTCCAGGGCCCTCCACTCCCACTTTTGGGAAGCCTGGCCTGCACTCAGGAGCCCACAGGGATCTTCCTTCCCACTGAGCCCCCAACATCTGGGGCCTTGGGAGCTCTGCGAGCCTCTCACTGCCCTGCATCTCAGGCTGTGTGCAAGTGTGAGGACAGCTTCCTAGCACAGAGAAGGGCCAGGCCATGGACAGAGGTGACAATGTGGGGAAAGGATGCGGACTGGTCCAGAGGCCTGGGACCAAGTCCTCTCTGCCATGTGACCTTTGGCCAGTCCCTCCCTCGCTGGCCTTAATATGCCCTTCTACAGAGTGAGGGCTGTGCTGGGGGGAGGGCACCAGACAGAGGCTTTGGGACAGGCACAGATCACAAGGCAGAATTGCGCTAGGGACCAGCATCACCATGGCAACCCCTCCCAGCCTTTCAGAATCCCAGCAGTGCAGCCGCGCTTGGCAGGTTTCCTGGCAGGGATGTGAGGCCCCAGATAGAGGGCCTGCTGTCTGTCCGGCCTCTGGCTTCACATCATGGACTCCTCTTCCTCTGCGATCTCGCGGTCCACCTCGATGGCCGTGTTCTCGAAGCTGGTGATGCCCCCGTACTTGCGCATGTGCACCATCAGTGGCTTGGGCGACTGGCTCCCGGCTAGTGTGGCCACGTACATGCCTGTCCGGTTCTCCTCCAGTGACGGGCCCCAGTCCATGGCTGGCCGGCTGGCCTGCTGGAGCCTCTGTGGTAGGGCAGTGACAGTGGTGAAAACAGCCAGCAGTGGCTGAGTGCAGCCTGTGGTCAGGCACCAAGAAAAGACCTGACCGCGTCACCTGGCTGAGTACCTGCAACAACCCCAGGGCAGTGTGTGCTTACAAGCTGGGTGGCCTTTGGGTATGGTCTGTAACCTGCTGTTGTGAGCGCTGCCATAGTGGCACTGAGATGATGCCCTTGGTAGGGTGCTAGGAGCAGGGCAGGGCCTAGGAAGCAGTGTCACTGTGAGTATGAGGCAGGCCTCTCCTCTGAGCATCTGCAGGTGGAGCCAGGAGCCCACTCTGGCTTCCTCCCCAAATGCTGCATGCAGAGGAGCTGGGGGATTTTAGGCAGGAGCCAGAAGAACTAAGGCAGGATGGCAGCTGGCCTCCGTGGGCCCTTCCAGCCCCGACTCCGACTTTTCCCTCTTGGGCCCCGGTTTCCATGGAAGGAGGGAGCTGACTACGTGTGACTCAGCCTGGACAGTCTGGAGTCCCTTCTCCCTCTGACCTCGTTCCCAGGGTCCTCTGCCTGCCCAGCCAGGGAGAAGAGCTGCACACTATTGGAGAAGAAGGCACCTGACAGCAAGAAAGCCCACTGGGCACAGGTGCCAGGGGACATCACGTGTGGAACGCCCTTGGCCTCGGGCCTAGCACACCTGGTGCTCACAGCATGGGAACACTCATGTATTCGCAGCACGTAGCCCCACCCTCAGAAGACTGCCAATGGCTTCTCTTCACTCGGCAGGAATCTGAAGCACTCACCGTGGGCTTCCATGTCCTGCTCTGTCTACCTCACGACCTCAGCACCTGCCCCTCTCCTTCCACTCCCTCTCCTCCAGGGACACCATTCTCTTTGCTGCTTTCAGACCTGCCGACCCACCGTGCCTCAAGGCTTTTGCACCTGTTGCCTATCTGCCCTGACGCTTTCCCCCAGTCTACATGGATCACCATGCCTGTTTTGCCAGCATTTTCTGGGATCATCCATCACTCTGTATTCCTTCTGTTTGCATTTTTGTGTTGTTTTTGAAGGGCAGCACTTACCACTGTCTTTACGTACTTGCTTGCTGCCTGTCTCCCACATTAAAATGCAAGTTCCCCACAAGTGAGGGTTTAGATGTGTTTCCAGCTGAACCAGGTGCCCAGACCCAGGTTTCTCAGCCTTTTGTTCTGGAAAATTTCTGTTCTGGGGCTGCCCTATGCATGGAAGGACATTTAGCAGCACTCCTGGCCTCTGTCCAGATGATAAAAGTAGCACTGCCCTGTCCCCTACCCTCTCTGCGACAACCAACAGTGTCCCCAGACATCACCAAATGCAAAATCACCTGTGTGGGAACCCTGGTCTGGAACTGAGCACTTACTGCGATCGGCTCTGTGCCGTGGTGCTTACTAGAAGGGGTCTTCACAGTACCCCATGAGAGGGGTAGTCTCACTTTTGCCCTCCGCCCCACAGATTTGTCTAAAAATTAAAGCTCAGACTAGTTAGTTAAGATAGCCGAGGTCACAAGGGTGGGAAGTGGTGGTCCTGGGCTTTGAACCCAGGCACCCGACTCCATCCCGAACTTCTGAAATACTTGACCTTTCTATCCCCACCGTGCTATGTTAATAAGCTCCTTTTCTTTTCACAACAGTCCTATAAGTAGGTATCATTGTCCTGATTTTAAAGATGGAGAAAACAAGATTCAGAGAGGTGCAGGAGCTTGCTTAGGGTCATTCATGCCCCTAGCAAATGGCAGAACTAGGGTTCTGATCCTAATGATTCAGTGCCAGACATCCTGGCCTCTGAAGGTGGCACTCCTGAGCCAGACAATGACTCCTCTGCACAGCTCAATGCCCAGTACCCCTCCACCTGGCTGTGGGCTGTGGGTAGCTCCCGCAGTGGCTGCTGGGAGCCCAGAGTTTCCACCAGCTGGTCACTAAGCCTGAATGGCCATCAGCTTCCTGGAACCTGAGCCTCCGCTGAGCAGCTCCCCACTCTGCCTCCCTCTCCTGACTCCCTAAAGCAGGCTGGTGCTCGTTTAGGGGCAGAGGGGGGACTCCTGGGGTTCACAGAAGGAAAGGCTTGCTGAAAGTTGCACACAGATGGAGGCAGAGCAGCAGCTGGACTCTGGGCTGCCCCTGTGGTCTGGGGTATAGTTATAATGCACTTCTGCTGCTGAAGGTGGCAGGGCGTGAGCCTCTCTCTGGTGGGAGACTCAGAGGTGATGGGAGGGCTGCAGGGGAGGTACAGTCACGGGGCTGAGATGGGGCAGCAGGCATGATAAGCAGGTGAGCTGATAAGCAGGCATGGGAAGGGTCAGGAGGGCTGCTCTGTAGCCAGCTTCCCACCACTGTCAATTCAAAGCTACCAGTGCTTTAACAACTGGCTCATGGCACTCTGGAATATGTAATGAGTAGCTTTTAAAAGCCAAGGACTGGCTGGCTCCAGCACCCCTCAGACAGAACGTGTGCTGGGGAGGGTCCCCACTTTCCCTCTTCCCATCAGGCTCACTCAAGCTCCACTCACAATGACAGCCTCTGGCCACCAGAGGACTCCACACTGGCGGCTGCAGAAGTGAAGGGCTCAGTGTACAGAGTGCCCTGGGGCACAGAGAAGGGCAGGACCTCGCTTTAGTCACACATCACATCCTGGGGCCCACGAAAGGTCACTATTTCCCTCTTCCGAGGCCTGCTGACCCCTGTGCCCAGTAGCTTGTACTCTGCCTTCTGGGTTTCTCCACAAAGCCCTAGCCTGGGGCAAGGCTTGCACCATTACCTATGGGACATAGCAGGGGGAAGGTGCCAGTCCACCTCTTGGGGTTCTTCAGTGCTGCCTGAGGAACTCTGAGTTCCAGCAGGAAGCTCTAGGCTGGTCACTTGAGTTCAAGTCCTGATCCTGGCCCAATCCATGGTGGGATCTTAGGCCAGTCCCTGTCATTAATGGTCTTCGTCTATCCCCACCAAGACCCTATGTGCTGGGAAGTGCCAAAGGCAGGACCCCAGGCCTCTGAATCTGCCTCATGCAAGTAGGTCTCTTTAGGCTAAAGAAGCCCACAATGCCCTGGTAAGGTGTGGGAGTCCAGGCAAGGCCAGAGCCCGGAAGGCAAAGATGGACAGGGAAGGCAGACTCACCTCCCAGAGCGAGCCCTCCTCTCGAAGCACAGCCACCAGCATGCCAGCGGGGATCATGAGGCAGGACAGTAGGCCCATTAGGATGCCTAGCAGCTCGGCCCAGGCAGGGAAGCGGTAGCTGCCATACTCTGAGGGCTGGTACTTGACAATGCTGTACACCAGCAAGGCCTGCAAGGTGGGGACTTCAGTATCATAGTGGGCTCTAGGGCTTGGTATAGCCCAGGTCTGAGTTATGTTCCCAAGACCTGAGATAGCCCAGCCCAGAGCCACCCAGAGTCCTAAGTTGTACCAGAACCTGAGATAGTACATCCGTGGACACTCTGTAAGGCCTGAGCTAGTGTAGCTCCAAGCTGACCCTACAGCAAGGCTGAGACAGCTCAGCTCCGAAGCACCCTGTCTTAGGATGGTCTGTCCCTGAGCCATCCCAACTCAAAACCAAGAAAGCCCAGTGTTGAGGCCCTGGGGCCTGGGAAAACCCCACCTTCTTGCCAACCAAATGCAGGGCTGGCCTAGCACAGCTACAAAAGCTGGGGGCCTTGGGAAGGGAGAGAGGTGTGGGCTAGGACCCTCCCATCCGGCCCACAGCCTGGATAGAGGCTCTGTTCTATGCCATGGCGGCCCCACCAGACTGAACACAGAGGACAGTCAGCCAGCAACCCTCCCTCCCACCCTGCTTACCAGGAGTGTGGCCGGGGACAGGAACAACCAGCAGGCCCTGAAGTAGAGGCCCGGCTTGAAGCCCAGCATCATGTGGATGTCTCGGCAGAACCTCTGGATGCCTGTGTAGGGAGGGAGGAGGAACAGCCCCACTGTAGGCTCACAGAATCTCCTCCCCCCAGTGGCCCCCTCCCACCAGGAAAAGGGGCCCCCAGGTAGACTCCATTCTCCCACGTCAGGTAGCCTCAGCTCCGACTCTCAGGCCCCTTCTCACCGTACACCCGGGTGACGGCGAGGCACGTGGTGATCACCACCACCATTAGCCCGAAGCTGGCACTGTAGTCATCCAGAAGGACCAGCCAGTACATGCCCCCCTGAAATACAAGTCACAGCTCTGGGTCCCCCACCCTGGCTCCACCTTCTGCCACAGCCTCCTTTTCCTAGCAGGGGGTGAGCAGGAGGTAGCCAGGCTACCAGGAAAACAAGATGATGACAACATGACACTGGCCACCTGCCCACCAATGCACCTGCATCACCTCCTTGAGTCTCCCAAAAGTCCTGTGTGGCAGAACCCCCATTTACCAATGAGGAGAACAGGCTCAGGGAGGCAAAGTCACTTGTCTGAGGTCACTTAGCAAGTGCAGGAGCGAGGTTTGAACCCACGCCTCCAGACTCTGAGATTCTGCCAAGGCCAAGTTGCCTCTCTTTGGAGACAGGGCCTGGGGAGGGGCAGGTTCTTCAAAATGAGGAAGACAGGTGTCTCAGTGACTGCTTGGCCAGGCCAGAGACACAGCTGCAGGTGCCATCCCCACCCGGCCCCACCTGCCACCCTCCATTAGGGCCACTCACATCGGTGGTGAGGATCAGCCCCATCAGGTACATGGACACACAGATGAGGCCTGAGAACACTGCCTTCTTGGGCCGAAGGTAGTATGGGAACTCGTCTGTCACTGCTGTCACAATGGTCTCCAGAAAGGCAAACTGGATGGTGGGAGGCAGGAGGTGGGGTCAGAGTTCTTCCCCCCCCACACACCACAAGGCCCCACACCACGGATGAGGCTCACCTGGCTGTCCAAGCCTAGCGTCAGAAGCATGAAGAAGAAGAGGAAAGACCAGAAGGGCGACAGAGGCAGCATGGTCATGGCCTGTGGGTAGACTACAAAGGCCAGGCCGGGGCCTGGGCCAAGAGCACATGAGGTCAGCAGCTTGGGGCATGCAGCGACCCCATACACACACTCCATACACGTACACCTACGCAGACACACTTAGGGACACGCACCAAACATATACTTGTAATGCTGTCTTAACCTTGAGGACACGGGTCAGCCCAGGTGCTCAATAAATATAAATTAATAGAATAAATGACTCAATAATGAGTGCATGAATAAACATAAGCTCCAAATATAAACCCTCATTAGAACACGTGTGTGTACACCATCGTTTGTACAAAGAATCCCACTAAAACATACTTATTGACATCCATTGGCACAAATCACACTGATTCACAAGACCATTCTCACCCTTGATCCGTTCTCACTTGCACACAGACGGCTCACCACAGGGTACGACTCACTGGGACCAACGAGGCACAAGAGATAAGACGATCTCCACAGACTCACCTGCAGACACAAACTAATATGCACAGCACTCCTTTGCACACCTATCCCTTTACACATGGACACCCAGAAACCAACTATGACATGTTCGTTGGCATGCACAGGCATGTGCAAGCTCTTGCAAGACACACAACACACCCCATACCCATTTACAATCTCCCTGGTCAGCACACATGCGCCCAGCTCTGGCCGACACAGCCTGGCAGCCTGCCCACCTGCTTTGGCTACTTGGTCCACAGGCACGCCCAGCTCCTGTGACATGTAGCCCAGCACAGAGAAGATGGCAAAGCCAGCCAGGATGCTGGTGACAGCATTGCCCAGAGTGACGATGAAGGTGTCTCTGCCAGGAGAAGTCCAGGTACAGGCCAGGGTGAGATGCCTGTGCTCTCAACCCAGAAGACCCTCCCTGGCCAGATACCTTCCTTCTTGCTTCAGCCCCGGGGGCTGAGAAACTGCAGGCACTGACCTATAGATGTTCTGGTGAAATGTGTTGTAGGAGGCAAAGGTGAGAAGACCCCCGAAGCCCACACCCAGGGAGTAGAAGATCTGAAGAGCAGCTTCGATCCATACCTGTGCCAGAGAAGGAGAGAGATGGAGGGCAGAGAGGAGGGGCTGGCACACATTGGGGTGCAGAGGGCACGCAGGAGAAGCAAGGGGACAGGGCTAGGCTAGGGCACACAGTCCAGGCACAGTGTGGGGAAAGCCAGGCTCATAAGCCCAGTTCTAGCACTTACATGGCAGGATGTGGACCAGCCCCTCCCCTCCCTGGCCTCAGTTTCCTACCTAGTCTAGCAGCTGAGCTCTAAGCTTGGTCCAGTCCGTAAGTAAGCAGTGCCTAATGTAAAGCTTCCAGCAGATTCGTTTGATAGTGAGCTCCTATGACCCTATTTTTCCTGCCTAGAGTCAGAGAGACGTGAACGGGGATCCCAGCTCCACTGCTTTGGAGCCGCACATCACTGCTCTGGACTGCAGGTCCCTTGCTGGTAATGAGGGAACAGGAATAGTGCCTGCCTCATAAAGCGGGGGAGTGGTAGGAACTGAGTCACTATTACTTAGCACAGTGCTAGAGCAGGCTCAGGCACAGCCATGGGCCAATAAAATGTTAGCTGTCAGTGCCATGTTGTTATAAGCATGTTGTTAATGCCTCCCTGGGGTTTGGAGTCCAACAGATTCAGACTGGAATCCCAACTCTGAGACTCTCTAGTCACGTGCCTTAAGCTTATCATTTATTCTTAGGGACTAAAGTTTTTTCATCTGTAAAATGCAGATAACAGTGTCTATTTCATAGGATTTTTAAGAATAATAAACAAAAAAGACACATAAAGGGCTGGGTACACTGCTTGCTGCTGGGGCTCTCCAAGTGGACGATGCTTGCCTCCATCCCATTTTCCCCACCGAGCCCTCTTTCCACTCCACAGCTCTGGTCTGACCCTTCTCTCCATACCCCAGCCTGAGGACCTCACCTTGGAAGACAACAGGTGGTGGAACTGGGGAGTAAGATAGAACTGGATGCCCTTCCAGGCCCCCGGGAGGGTCACTCCACGGACCAGCAGCATTAGCAGGATGAGGTAGGGGAACGTGGCCGTGAAATACACCACCTGAGAGATGAGAAGCAGGGAGCCAGAGGCAGGGGACCTTCCTTCTACACCTCTCCTCTTCCTGACATGCTCATTTAGACACTCATCTCCCCTTTGGGTGGCCCGAGCCAGGAACTGGCCATCATCCGTGTTGCATGTCCTTCTCTTCCTCCTGCCTCTGCCCACCCAACCCATTGGCAGAGTGCTGTCACCCACTTGCCAAGGCCACCCCAAGTCCATCTTCTGGTGCAGGCCACCACCGTAATGGTAAGATTCCTCCTGGGTTGGTGGCGTAGCTCAGAGGTAGGGCACATGCTCAGCATACACAAAGCCCTGAGTTCAATCCCCAGCACCACAAAATTTTTTTTTTTTGTGGGTACCGGGGGGTCGACCTCAGGACCTCGCGTGCCAGCAGGCGCCCGTGCCGCTGAGCGATATCACCGGCCCCTTTTTCATATGTGGGTTCCAGGAGTCGAACTCGGGCCCTCGCGCTTGCAAGGCAGGCGCTTAGGCCGCTGAGCCATCTCACCAGCCCTTTTTTTTCTTTTATAAAACACTAGTCAACTCCTATCGGCCCACACCCTGGCCTTGCAAGCTCACTCTGCATGGTCCCCAAACATCCGATGTTCCCAAACTTCCCTCTGCTCTCCCTCTGCCTCTGCTACATCCTCACACAGTTCTTCAGCAAGCCCTGTCACACGTCAATATCCTGGGTGCCTTAGCTGTGACTGTGACTGCCCCTAAAAGCTTTCTACCCCATGTTCAGTCTTCTTGTAATAGCCCCGTTCCTCATGGGCAGCACTTCTCAGCACTTAGCAGAGGGACAAGTTCTAATTTATAATACCCAAGGGAACCGTTCAAATTCATCTGTAACAGGTTTGCTGCCTTTCCTACCCCTTCATCACCCACAGTGGACATCAGCAGCTTCACCTTCCCAGCACCTAGTTCACCTTCTTCAGATACTGCACCCCATCATTCCCTGGAAGGGGCTGACTCCACGTCCAGCAGAGTATTCCACCCTCCTGGCCACCGAGATTGGTTCAGGGGTGGGTGCCCACCCAGGAAGACTAAGTTCTGTGACTGTGCAGACAGAAATGAGAAACCTTTCCCCAGTCAGGTAAAGTCTAAGTCTGGAGTTTCAGGGGCAGCCTCCTGAAGAAGGACGCCAACACAGAGGACAGCCTTGCTTTCCAGAGAGGCCAGAGAAGGGGTTCCTCATGCCGTCCAGTAACCCCTGGGCCCAGCTGCACCTGCAGCAGACCTCTGGACTTCCTGACTGAGCGGAACAGCTGGGTTTGTCTCACTAACATCTCAGACCCACCCTCCATTCAACAAGCTGTCACTGAGCCCCTTCAGAGAGCCAGCACTGGTATGAGACCAACTTGAATAACCTATGGCCGCCGCCCTGGAGGGTTCCAGTCCAGGAAAGCAGCCCAGCCCACTGTCCCCACCATCTCCTCATCTTTCCTCCTGCTGTGCCCCATCTCAGTGCCCTCTTCCTCCCTCTTCTGGGTGAAGTCTGAGCATCTCTCAGCCCCAGTGCTCACCCACCTCGTCCGGGAAGCCCTCCCTACCCTCTCCGGCCTTGGGACCTCCCAGGGTCACCTTGCCCGAGGACTTGACACCCTTGAGGATACAGAGGAACACGATGACCCAGGCCAGCAGCAGGCAGAGGCAGAGGTTCCAGCGGATTTCCCCAGGGCTACCGATGCCTTGGCTGCCTTGGATGTGGAGGACATAGCGGCTGTGAGAGACAAAAGTCCTGTGGTCACCATCCACGGGCATAGAGTACAGCTGTGTCCAGCGGCAAGGCCCTATGGCTCTTCACGTGACAGCTTTCCCATCCCTCTCCATCCTTCTGTCACCAGCTGTGTTCCCAGGACACTCAACTGACCCCACACATTGGCTCCCTTCCTCTTCTGCTTCCACTGCCTGAGGGGAGGCAGCAGCAGGACACACGAAGGGGCCAGGGATGAGGGTTCCGGGTTCGTGTGTATACACACGAGCGCACTCCCCTCACCACCACCCTGGGAGTGTGACTGCAGCTGTTCCTCTGAGCCACAGTTCTGGCTGGGTAGACCTTCTTCTAAGCTCCAATCTCCCTGGTTCCCTCTCACCTCTGTAGTTCGGGGTGGGTAACAGCTCTCCCTATTGCTAGTCCCTGGCACCCCATCTTTTCTTGTAGGTCTCCCGACCTCCTGAAAGCCCCTTCACTCTACTCCCTTCCGTTAGGCACTGTTGACAGTGCCACCTGCCCCCTGCCTACATCCCAGCTGATGCGGCAGCTCATGGCACTGCCATGGAGACTCCTGGCAGCTGTCAGCGACCACATCAAGTTTTGTCTTTGAACTGCAGACCTGGGCCCGTCCTCTCCCACGGTTGGACCTACTCTTCAGCAGGCACAGACGCTGTGGACGGCTGTGACAGGGACAGACGAATGAACTGTGCAGCCCATGCAGACTGGAGAGAAACAGTTCCAGACATGGGCCCATCGGGGGAAATTCCTAAGAGCAGCCTTTTGCAGCAGAAGGGGTGAGGGATCCAGGCGGTTCTCTCGCCAGACAATGGTCCTCACACAGGGATCAGGCTTCTCTACAATGCCCCAGAACACGACAGGAATCAGGAGTCCTACATGGCAATACCACCTCTGCTATTCATGGCTGAGCAAGCCTTGGAGTCTTGTTTTCCCAGCTGTGGAATGGGACACTGGGACAGGCTGATGAGCAGTGATACCCTCCTGACAGCTACCATGTCCAGGCTGCCCATGTAAGTCTTACCTGAATCCCTTTAAACCTCACAACAGTGCAACTCCATTAGTCTCATTTCTCCCACTATATTAATCTGAGATGGTCCTTACTATGTATGGCCCTGGTCGTATGCTACATATTTACCTATGGTATAGTAGGTGCTCATGCATATTTATTAAAAGAACAAATAAGCAAATGACTGAGTGGATAACAGCCCATGAAGCAGGTACTATCATCACCTCCACTGTTACAGAGGAGGAAACGGAAACTCCAAAATGTCCCTACTACCGTTACCACCACCTCCACGTTAGGGTTATCAGCAGCCTTTACCATCCTCCAGACCAGACTGCAGGATTTTCTATGCATTCTTTCCTTTAATTTTCATGACCACTTTCTGAAATAGCTACTATTATTGTCCTCATTCTAAAGAGAAAGCAACAGAACCCCAATAAATTGTTCAAGGTCACAGAGCTGACCCAGTGAAGAGCCCACCTAACGCTACCCCCGAATGCTGCTCCGGAGGGCAACCTCTCCGCCCAGCCTCAGTGGCGCAGGCACCTGACCTCCAGTACTCCTCGCTGGGGCTCACGGTGCTGGAGAGATTGAGGGGCAGTGCGCCGTTGCCGTGCTTGGTGCCTCTGTGCTCAAGGCAGCGCTCCGTGTTCCACCAGTTGCCGCAGTGCTCCCACGGCAGGGTGCTGGTGAGGGAGGCGAAGAGGTAGAAGAGGACGTAGGCAATGATCATGTTGTAGTAGATGGCCACCAGGCCTACGATGAGCAGCATGGCTGCACCGGCACCTGGTGTGGGGAGAGGTGCTGCTGGGTGGCCCCGAGCCCTCCGTGAGTCCAGCTAAGCGGCCTCAGGAAGCTATCGCCTCCTGTCTTCACTTCCTTCTCTGGCTGGAGGTTGGCAGGGCTTGGGCACCTCCCTGCCTCCCTCAGACCCAGCCCAGCCCAGGGACCACTGAGGCCTCACCTTTGAAGAGGGGGCTGATTTTCCATACGGCCAGGGGTCCCAGGCTGGAGAACTGGCCCAGGGAGAGCTCCAGGAAGAAGAGGGGAATACCGCAGATGGCCAGCATGAGGAAGTAGGGTACAAGGAAGGCACCTGCAAGGAACAGGGAAGGCTGGGAGGGGTTTGGAGGGTCAGCTCCCCACAAAGCCTGCTCTACCCTGCCCTGCCCCATGGCAAACACCTCTGGGACCTTGAGCCTGTGAGGCTGTCTTCTCTCTTTCATCAGGCCTCTGAAGGCCAAGGAGGCTGGCAGGGCTTTACTTTCCTTTGTAGCCCTGTGCCCAAAACAAGGCTGACCCAGAGCAGACCCTGGAAAACTGCCTGCTGAGTGAGTCAGTGAATAAATGAAGGAATGAATGAATGACAGAATGAGAGAATTCCTTATTAAAGCAAGTGCAAACTCCTCAAGACAGGAGTCGATGTCCTTCAGAGCCTGGCTCCAATCTGATCTCCTCTTTTGGCCATGCTGCCTCAGATACTCAAGACTGCCACCTGTGGTTTCCTGGGCCCAACATCTCTTCCCCTTTTTTTCTATATTGCTGGCACCCACCTTCTTCAGAGAGCTGTCCACCACCATATGGCCCTGGAAAGGCTGCAGTCACTCCTGCCCTCCCCTCTATGGGTGCATATCCCAAGGCAGGCCATTCAGAAACCTTCCTGCAATGCTGTCTAGACTCATTGAGATGGAAAGCTCTGGATTGCTAAACATGCTGAGGACCTGCACCATTCCAGAGGTGTCTGTGGTCACCTTCCCTGCACCCAACTGCAGGGAGGAACAGAACCTGGCTCAGGAAATAACGAGGTAGGCAGACAAAGCAGAGTAGGGAAGCGGGGAGAGGGCAAGTAGCAAGACAACCGTGGACATTGTGGGTCCCTGGAGTCACAGTGACTGGCCCCAGCCCCACATTCCTGGTCATATGAATACATCTTTGCTTTGTTTCATCTGCTTTCTTTGGATTTCTCTCACTTTATCAATATATGCTCCTTTAGCAAGTCTGGTGGAGACAGCTGGAGATGGAATCCCAGCAAGACCACCTTGCGCCTGAAGACTGTCCCAGTTGGATTTTTTTGTGATGATGGAGATTGAACCCAGGACCTCATACAAACCAGGCAAGCAGTCTCCCACTGAGCTACATCCCCAGCCCTTTACTTCTATTTTGTTTTAACACGGGGTATCACTAACTCACCCAGGCTGGCCTTGAACTTGCAATCCTCTGCCTCAGCCTCTTTAGTAGCTGAGATTACAGGACTCTGCCATGGTGCCTGGCTCTGGGTTGGAATGTTGGGACCATGGGGGCTGTGTGACCTTGGACAAGGAACTTGGCCCAGTACAAGTCCCCCCTGCCTCATCATGTCACAGTGCACACCCAGGAGGGCTGTGAGAGTTAAAGGAGATGGACAACAAGTCCAGGACCTGGCAGGTGGTGAGCGCTCAACCCTAGCTACTGTTGATGAAATTCACAATGAAACTTGACAGAGAAGCAGGGACAAAAGGGACTTTTTTTTTTCCAAGATAGGAGAGATTTTGTGTTTGCAGTCTGAATGGAAGAAACCAGAAGAGGAAGAAATATTGACGATTCAGGAGAGGAAATGATTGATGGAGCAGGGCTCTGGAGGAGGGGGAGGCAGTGGGGAGAATATTAAAAGCACGTTGATTCCTGATGGACAGATAAAGCCTTTATCACAAAGCATGGGTCCAGGGAGTGTGAGCCTCAGAGAAAAGCATGTGGGTGTCCATCCTGGGGAGCAGAAGGAAGGAGGAGGGGCCTGGCTGATGAGAAGGAACAAGGCAGAGTAAGCTCCCTCCTCCCAGCCCAAGGTCACACAGGAGACAGTGGTTGAGGTGACAGAAAAGCTCAATCTACCCCAGACACCCTCCACTGGACTGAGGCCCATACCTCCTCCGTTGGTGTAGGCTCGATAGGGGAAGCGCCAGACATTCCCCAGGCCCACACAGTAGCCAATGCAGGACAGCAGGAAGTCCAGCTTGCCTGTCCAGTTGCCCCGGTCTGCGGCAAAGTCCACGTCCAGGTCCACATCGCCCTGGTCACTGGGGGTCATCAGCAGGTCTGGGGTGACAGGCTATCAGTAAGAGAGACCAAAGTGGGGAGGAAGAAGGGTGAGGTCAGGCTGGAGCTGTGACCCCACCAAGGCAGGAATACAGAACTGGACAGGGCTGAATGGAAAGACACTCTCTTGGTTTAGATAATCAGGCACTATCATCTGGATTCGTATGGTTATGTGCAGAAGATCCTTAGGCACCAACAGGTGGCCTAGGCACTGAGAAAGCTACCTGACCTCAGTGTGTCTAGCAGAGGCCAGGTCAAGGGATGGTCCTATGCTGCTGCTGCCACCACTGCTGCTGATGATAATGCTCTTAATAACAATCAGTTTGTACTGAGCGCTTGCACTAAACATTTACTTGCATCACCTGAGTCCCTCCTCAGACCACCCACACACGTGAAGTATTCATCTAAACTCCTTTCTAAGCAAGAGGAAAACTGAGGCTGAGAGATGGGTCAGGCCAGCCAAGATTTTGACCTGGTTGATGAGTGAGAGAACTGTGTCTTGAGCCCAGACTTTCCTGACATTAATGGCTGTGTTTTCCCCCACTGTGCAGGATGAGTTTCATTTCCATACTAGGCATCTGATTTTAAGAAAGACACAGAAGACAGTGAGAAGCATGTCCAAAGGGCAGATGGCCAGATGGGAGGATGTTCAGGAAAAGTGGCTGCAAGCAGACAAGGGAAGAGCCAGGACTCCTTAGCACAGGAAGTGGACAATTTGGTAGAACATGGACTCCTTGAGGGAGGAATTGGAACTATGCTGTGCGGCTTGAGGAGCCTACTGAAGACTGTGGATTTTGGCTCATGAGCACACACAAGCTATTAAGCCCTGATCTGTCTCAGAAAGTTATAATCTTGCTGTCACTGGTGGAGAGATAAGTGCAGAGGGGAATGGAGGCCAGCTGTCTCTAACATATCCTTCCGTGATTCAAAGTGGGCAGAGAGGTCCAACACGCAGTCTTCCTTCTGGCTGGGCTTGGGAGATGGAGGCCCTGCTCTGGCCACTTGGGAATCTGGCCCAGGAAATGCAAGGTGGCCTGACCACAATTGCCTAGGCCTAGTGCCTGGAAGGAAGCCCAAAGGAACAGGGATGACCCTCTAAAATTCAGAGCAACTCTCAGCAATCGACCCAGGAAGGGGTCAGGAGAAAGGGGAGCCACACCTTGCCTGCTTGCTCTGGAATTCACACCCTAGGGCGGAGAAGAATGGAAATACAAAGAAGATGCATTAGTAAGTAACTGTTTGGGTCTTCAGAGAGGAGAAAGGACCCCTGCTTCCTGTTGAGAAATGCACTTAGGACACCTGGGACAATGCTGGAATGGAATGGGGGTCAGGAGGCTGCAATTCTAGTCCAAGGTTTATACTAATACACTGCATGACTTTTTAAAAAAATTTTTTGTGGGTACCGAACTCAGGACCTCGTGCACCAGCAGGCGCCCGTGCTGCTGAGTGATATCACCGGCACTTTTTTCGTATGTGGGTTCCGGGAGTCGAACTCAGGACCTCACGCTTGCCAGGCAGGCGCTTACGCCACTGAGCCATCTCACTGGCCTACACTGAATGACTTTATAAGTCTTCTGACCCTCAGTTTCCACATCTAGACCAAAGGGGACTGCATGGATCCGCATTTCTCAAGATATGCCACGTGTTCATAGGTATCACATGGAACAAGAGTTCTTGAGTCAAAGATGTTTGAGAAAAGCTGGGTCAACACAAAATGAAATACGTTTCTTTACTACAGGACTTGTCATATCTTTTAATGGACCAATACACACAACCCCAAATAGGGACTAGAATGCAGTGTTCCCAAATCTGCTTAAGAAGATGATCTCAAGGAACCAGCACGCTGGGGCGTTCCGAACTTGGGAAGATGAAGGTCAGCGAGCCTCTGGCTCTGGTGGTCCACGAGGCAAGCTTACCACAGCCTTTGCTGGGGACAGTTTCAATGCCTAAGGGTCAGATCAGAGCCTCACCTGGGGACTCAGTCCTAGCTACTGGCCAGATGACTTCCTTCCCGTAACACTGTCCAAATAAGTCAGATGGTGACAGGAGAGGGTTTACCAGGCATTGGTTAGATAAGCACTGCTGGGGTCAAAATGGTTAAGGGAGGGTAATGTAGCTCAGTGGCGAGCACCTGCCTGGCATGTGTGAGGCTATGGGCTCCATCCTCAGTTCTGTGGCGGGGGATGATGGCAGGAGGGTAGGGCTCCTGTGAGTGTCACAGGACTGGAGGTGTCTGGCTGCGGTGACTGGGGTAGGCAGCGGATCAGATGGCAGCATTGGGATAACAGCACTGGGTTGGTTCTCAGTGATGGCGGTGACCACCGTGATGATCTTGCCTGGTGCTGGGCAAGGGTGACAAGAAAAGCCTGGCAAGATTATAGGTGATGGTAACAATGACAGAGAATGAAAAAGCTGCCTTTAAAGTCACGAGGCTCCAAGGGTTGAAACACACAAGTGCTGCCTGGACAGTTCCTTAGCGGTGATGTTGGACATGCCGGGGTGAGGGCGTCAGCCCCTCCCAGACTTACCTGAAACCCTCCCTTCCCCTACGGATGCCTCTCCAGCTGAGCGAGTATCAGTCTTCTGGAACCTCTCCTCCCAGGTGAGCTCCAGGAAGGATGCAGCAGCAGCCAGTTGGCACTGGCCCTTAGCATTGGGTAGTAAGGCATGCCACCTGGGACCTTCTGCCCCGTTCAGGCCATCTGGCAGGAGGTCCTGTTAATGAGGCTCCTCTGATCTCTCCAGAGAAGCTGCCCTTTCCACACTCACAGAGTGGTCCGGCTCTGTTTCCATGGTGACAAGAGTTCCAAGAGCAGGATGTTGCCAGCTCCTTCTCCTCCTCCCCCAATCAGAGGGAAGCTTGCTCCTGTTCCAGGGCCAGGGATGGGGTCCTCCAAAGCTGAGCCAATCAGGAGCCCACCTGGAGCCCCTAATGTCACCATGGGGTGAATCCTAGGAGGCTGGCACAGCAAGGATAGGATTGGTCAAGAGACAGAGGACAGCAACCAGATAAACGGGGCAGGGTTGGAAGCTACACAGCCACTTCACACTTCCACCTGGGTGGGAGCTCTGGCTCCTGAGCACCCCAGTCCCCATTCCAGGATCATACAGGAGTACACACCCAAGTTTGCAAGACCTGCAGCCTCTCTTTTAGGAACCAGCAGATGCAAGTCCCCACTGCAGGGTCTAGAGAGACAGGACTGCCCAAGCCATGCTCTCAGTACCTTCTTCAGGAAAAAGAGAGACAATAGAATCTGGACTCCAGCTTCATTATCGTGTAGATGAAGAAATCAAGCTTCAGGGAGTGGAAGGGATGAGCCCAAGGTCAAATAACAAATTAAGGGCAGAGTAAAACTAGTACTGAGATCCCTGACTCTCAGTCCAGTGCTCCTCTCTGAGCCATGCTGCTTCCTTGCTGATACCTGGCATTTTCTCCCCCTTCTCTTCCAGAACAAAGAGGAAGCGGCCCCAGTGGTTCTAGGTTGCTTATCTCACCTCTGGTTAAGCAGTGAGCCTCCTCCCTCTGTGTCTCATTGATGAAATGGGGACAATAAGATTCAGTCTACAATAAGAATTTTTGGAGGATTGAATGAAACAAGGCCGCCTAAGCTCCCAGCTACTCACAACACGTGGCTATTTATGTAATTTACAGCCCTATGGCAAAGAGGGGCAAGGGATCTTGTCAAGTGGGGAGGACAAAGAGAAGAAAGAAGAGTAGAAAAAAATAGGGACAGGACCCAGAGGACCCAAGGGACCCACAAATGGCCCCACAAAATCAAGTCAGCCAATAGAAAAGACCCACTTCCTACAGTGATGCCACGCCTGGCTGTCCAAGGACAGAGCCTGAATGAGTGTGTGCTTGTGTGTGGGAGGAGTGGGTGCGGGAGTGATGACAGCAGCCCGTGTGCCCCTTCCGGGTCACAGCGTCCTGCACTCCACTCACACCCAGTGGGTCCCCAACTGGGGATGGTTAGAGAATAGCAAGTAGCAGCTGCAGAAATAGTACCTAGGAGTTCTGACTCCTTGGCCAGGGCTGGTACTATTAAGCCAAAAGCCAGGAAACTCCCCCGCCATGCTCCCCCTCCCCACCTCTCATCCCAGCCTCCATCTCCACCCAGGATCCTTGGGGCTCCCATTTGCCCCACTCTTTGCCTGCCTTTGCTTCCCTTCAGCCTGCAGAGAAAGGGACAGCCTGGGGTCTCAGCAGGGTTGGCAGAGCTGCCAGGGGAAGCGGGAGGGAGCAGGTGATGGGCTTGCAGCGCCAGAGTGGGCAGGCACGAAGTGGGATCCGATGGAGGCTGGCAGAGGCTGCTTGAGAACAGAGTGGCCAGAGGGGCGCCAGGACGATACCCCACCACGAAATTAGTCCGACCCAGAGCTACCCCTCAGCTTCTAACACGCCTCAGCCTGCAGTCAGCTCCTGGGGGAGCAGGCGGGGGACCGGGAAAGGTGGGCGTCTGGCCCCCAGCCACCCGCCACCCCTACTCCGCGCCTCCTAGGGCTGCAGACACCTGTTCGCAGGCCCAGGCCCAGGGACTCGGGTCCCCAGGCTCCACATCCTAACCCCGGGAGGCTGGGGGCGGGGGGAAGAACCCGCCCCTCCACTAACCCCGCTCTGCCGCCTCCGGAGCCTGAGCTTCCCGGCGCCCTGCGCCGCCCCCTCCTCGGCCCCTCCCTACCCCCTTCAGGTGTGCCGGGCCAGTGCACTACCTTGCGGAGGTGAGCTCCCTGGAGCTTCTTCATCTCGAGGGCCGGTGCTGGCACCTGCCGGCTGGGCTTCTTTAGAGCGCAGACAGGAGCGCGGCGGCGAGGGACCGTGCGCCCGCCCGCCCGCCGCTGAGCCCTGGCCCCGGCGGCTCCCGCGCACCAACTGGGGCTGCGGGGCGCAGGCGCTACAGTCTGGCGGCTGCGGGCGTGGGACGCGGGTTGGGCACTGCAAACGCCCTGCCTCTGCCTGATCGGCACCAGAGGCTGGGGAGACACCCAGACAGACTGGGACAGACCGACGGCGCCGGGAGATGTGCGCGCCCCCGCACGCAGAGCTGTGGATTGGAGGGGCCCGGCTGGGAAAGGGGGCTCGCGACAGAAACTCGGCCTCAGCTACCGTCTCCTGCGTGACCTTGGGCAGGTGACCTGCCCTCTCTGGGTCTCCTTCTCCTTAGTTGGGCGAGGAGGGAGGCAGGCCGCTGGCACCAACACTGACAGCCTTTTCTTGGGCTCCGGCATCCAACTGCGTCTTGTGACTTCTTTGCTGTGTGACCTTACTTAGGTTCCCTGTGAGGGCACTTCTTCATCTGGAAAAGGGGGGTAACAATCCTTTATGAGGTATGAGGAATTCAGGGAGGTGGAGTATAGAGAACAGCTAGCACGGGGCCTGGCACACAACAGGTCCTCGGTTAACATTTGTTGACCTACTGCGGGTTGTCCACTCCACCACTGATACTATATTTATCCAATTGTCTAGTCTATCATGGTTAGTTGAGCACCTAAAAATGTGCCAGTTTCTGCGTGAGATGTCTTATTGTCCCAAATGGGAGAGGCAGGTGTTGTTATTCCCATTTTATAGGGGAGGAAACTATAGCACAGAGAGGTTGAGTTACTTATTCAAGGTCACAGAGCTAGCACACGATACCAGGGATAGAATCATGCTTCAGGGACCTTCCCAGGCTAGTAGTAGTCCTCAGCACTCCTTTCCTTGGGATGAAAGTGCAAAGGGGAGGTTTGGGTGAGGGGAAGGGACAAGCAAGTGCCATTGTGTTGCTGTGATGGTTTGTGGCTTAGATCGTAAGCACCAGGTTCTATCCACTGGCAGTGTGACCTCAGGAAAGTCATGACTTTGCATCTGTGAAATGGGCCACCAGTCAGTCTGTGTGTGGCTAACCTCTCAGAATGTTCTGATGATCCAGCAAGCCGGCGGCTGGGATGGAAGTGTTAGCCACAGTAATCGTATGCATCGGTTTGCTGGGGCTGAGTCTGTGTACGCTAGTGGACTGGCATACACACTGCTCACTCTCGCAGGGACCTGGTTCAGACATGAATCATATGCGCAGCTGCACCAGAGGAGGCCTCTGCAGAGAGGCGAGCCTAAGGGTCTGTGCTCTTACCTCTGGGGCGTGAAAGGGGATGGGCAGTCCTTAAGCCCCAGCCTGGCTCTGGTGAGGAGTCTATCCTGCTGCCCCTCCCTTTAAGCCTGTCTAAGGGTGCAGGCTTGGGCTCCCCAGGCCCAGGAGGAAGGAGGCTCTTCTACCTGCTGCCTCTTGCCTGTATGGGGCCGATGGTGGCCATGGATGTGAAGAAGGGGTGCATTTATTGAGCCCTACTGTGCACTAAGATACAATTTCTACATCCAATATCCAATTTTTAGCTCTTTCCAACAACCTGAGAAGACAGAGTTATGCCTGAGGAAACGGTCGCAGAAGAGTGAAGTTGTGTGTCAAGCCACACAGAGCACTGAAACTCTGGGCTGTGGGGATAAAGCCAGAAGGGCCGTGGCTGTGCCTGGGAACAGGCAGCATGGCTGCTGAATTCCAGGAGGCCCAGCAAGACAAGCTGCCCCTCCTCAGGGCTGCCCTACTCTCTCACAGGAGAGGCAGCAGCGTCACTGAAGTACCTCCTCCCTCCTTTTGGCACTGGGGTTCCATTGCACTCTTTGAACATCCCGGTGACGATGGCATTGGAGGGCGAGGCCTGGTCTCTTTCTGTCCCCTTCCTGGCTGCTCCTGGGGGAGAAGAGGGAACGGGACTATGATGCCAGCCTTCCCTGAGTAAACACTTCATGGGGTCACCACTGAGCTTTGGTGACAGTTACTGGGGCTGTAATGTGCAGATGGCCTAGGTCCACACATTTCAGATGGAGAAACTGAAACCCAGAGCAGGCAGGACTTGTAAACTTACTAAGTGACATAGGGGCAGGGTCACAGAGTCTGGGTCGGTGACTCCACCCCGGCTCTGCCCCCCAGAACACACCTCTCCACCACCCTCTTCCCTTCACTTAGCCTTAGCTTGGAAAATAAAATAAAATAAAGCCTAAGATTTTCTAGATGTTGCCCATATCAATCATCCTGCACGTTGAGCCCCAATTTTATGATCATTCAAGTGGCCAGGAGTTTGGCAACCTTACATATTTGACTATCGCTGCCACTGACATTCAGAATCCCTTTCCTCTTTCTTTCTCTTCCTTTCTCTCAGTATTTCTCCTGGTCTCATGTCAAACTCGAAGTGAAATGGGAGATGTGTGCTGATTTAAGGAAAGTGTTAGATGAAAATGCACTTCCTTTTATTATATAGGGAGATATTTTTAAATGCATATAAATAAACATTTTTAATTTGCCTAAACGTTCAGATTTTATCACTGTGGAGCATGTGTTGTGCTACACCAGGGAGTGGTGACTGTGGAGAAGGAGGTTCCAGACTGCTTTCCATCTGCTGTGGTGGAGAGAGCGTGGTTCCAGAGCGGCCCCACTGGGGGGCGATTGCCCCCACAGCTGCCCTGAGCTAGGCCTGCCAGGCTCGCTGTGCTGCATCTCAGCCACCCAGAGCCAGCTGGTTCCCTCAGAGATCCATCGTCTTCCTGTCCCCTCTTCCTGCCATCACAGCTCATCTCACATCACGCATGCACAAACACACACACACACACGCACGCACGCACCCTGCACGCTGCTGCTAGAGACCTCTTCTCCCAGAGCACTCCACTCTCAACCCTGAATCCCTCCCCAGAGTTGAGCGGTGGCCTGTTCTGATCGACTCACACCAATCTCTTGTCACTTAGTGATGAGTTCGGCTCCTCCACAAGACTAAGATTCTCAATATAGCATCAAGGGGTCTATGGGTCCCCAAAGTTGCATGCAAAACCTAGTGCTGATATGCATGTCCTGATTTGCTAGAGACCATGACCAGGCTGTGGCCCACAGAGGGCCAGGTCAGGCAGATCCATCTCTGGATCCCAGGTGTTCAGCACCAGCGGGGCCTGCTGCCGGCAGAAGGGGAACATAGCAAAGCAGCACCAGCTGTTCCTCACCGGAGAGCTAGGAGGTTCCTTGGCCCTGGGGTGGCTGCTGGATCTGATGAGACCTGAGGCTATCTCTTTCCCAAGCCCTTACAATAGCCCAACCTCTGGTGGGATCCTTTAGGTGACAAGAAACAAACAGGGTCCCAGGCAGCTCATGGCACTGCTTGGAAGTTTTCTTAAGTAAGTTTCCTTTTCATGGAGCTCAAACACCAACTGACAAGTGACCACCAACTCAGCCATGGGTGCATTCAACCTCCTGACCTCCCATGTGAGCAACTGCTATAGCTCACACAGGCTGCCAGGCTTGGCTACTGGCCTCCTGCTAGGCAGAGGTATTCTGGGGCCAGGGACAGTATTGTCCCCCCTCAGATCTTCACAGCCACCACCTGTCCTCAGCACTGAAGGTGGTGGCGGTGGCGGTAAAAGCATCAGTCAGGCCTGCCAGCATCTCGCGTCAGTACGCAGCAGTTCCACGAGCAGGTGGCTAGAACACGAACACTTACCCATGTGCTTGGCCCTGCACTACACACAATCCTAAGATCAGTTCTTTTATTTCTATTTGACAAATGAGAGGCTGAGGCTCAGAGAAGGTGAGTAACTTGCCCGAATCTCCTGACTTGGAAGCACCATGCTGGAACTGAGGCCACCAAACCACAAACCTGCTGTTCTGCATAAGTCACAGAGAAGCCGCGGCACAGCCCACCCCAGCACATCCCCGCCCCCCAGAGTGTGCGGAGTTCAGGGGGCACGATGGTCCTAGTGGGGCCTCCTGGGCCGGGAGAACGGTGGAGAACACTGAATTAAAGAAAACTCGAGGGGTTCCTGTGCAGCGGGGCTTGTCAGAGCCTTTGATGTGCCGCTGCACCACTGTTACTCTCCCAGTGGAGTGAAATCTGCAGGGTTTCCCAAATTTAGTTGACCAGAGCTGTTTGTTCTTGAAGGTGAGCCCCCCACTTTTACAAAGGGGGAAATGGAAGCCCCAAGGGAGGCAACAGGGGGGGTCACTGCAAACCTTTTCAAAGGTCAGAACACTGTATTCACTCACTGCCTACCACCTTCCTCCCTCCCAGCCCTTCTCTCGGCTCTTGCCCTGGTCTTTTCCTCTGGTGCCACCTGGCTCCCACGCCCGGCATGTCTCCTGTTACTGATGAGACCCAGGAGCTTGCCCAGGCCACTGGGAGGAGGAGAGAGAGGAGCCTGCTGGTCTATACGGGCCGTGCCAGGACTAGATCCACTTTGTGCATTGTTACTGTGGGCCCCAGGAGCAAAGGGCAACAGCAGACAGGCTGTGCACACTTTTTACGGCTGGGCCACCTCCCAGAACAGTAAACAGAGGGACAGGCAGTTGGCACTGAAGCCCTCTGGGGAGAAGAGGCCCCAGGTAGCAGGCTCCTACCCACTCAGGAAAGGAGGTGAGAACAATGGCTTCGCCTGGGTGTTAAAAAAGATCAAGCTCCCGGTTCATATTGCTCACGTTCCTTTCTGCCATTCCTCCCTTCTTGGCTTGATCAGCACCCACTCGTCCTTGAGGTCTCAGCTCAGACGCCACCTCCTCCAGAAAGCTTTCTGGGCTTCCAGGATAAGCCAGGAGCCCTGTCTGTGCTCACGGACTCACTGGTTCCCATGATGTCCAGAGTACAGCTCTGATTGGATAGCAGCACCGCCAGCGTGGATATTGGTACCATCTGTGCGCACGACAGTCTCACTGACTAGGAGCTTCCAAGTGGCAAGGCCTGTGTGCCCAGCATATGAGGTGCCCAGTGAATATCATCATTTGAAAGAAAAACCTGAACTGAAAGTATCTGCAAAATTCAATAGGCTGACGAACTGTCTGATGATTCCGCTCACAAATAGTCTCACAGACTTACTCTAACAATCTCTTGTTTTGATCTTTTAAATGTATTTTAAAAGTGACCTTGTTGTAGGCCTGCAGAACAGGAAGGGAATACATAATTGTCAGTGAAGGGAGAGGGCGACTTATACTTCTTAAACACCTTTCTTTAATGAAGAATGTATAATGATATGATACATTCGTGTATCATATGTATAATGATTTTTATACATTTTTACCTTTTTTTTTGGAACTGGGAATCAAACTCAGGACCTCGAGCTTGCCAGGCAGGTGCTGTGCCACTGAGCTATATCCCCAGCCCCTATACATTTTTAAAAAGAGGAAAAAATTTATTCTTGAAGCTGCATCCAAGAGATTCACTCTCTGTATTAAACATCTGTCCAGCGGTGAGGTCTGCTTGGTGCGGAGAGAGTCTCTGGGGCTCCCTGATGGACAGCCTGACGGGTGGTAGGACCCTCAGGGTGCACTCTGTCCCTTCCCCTGTAACTTATCCCTCCATTCGCAGGCCTCCCTGCCAGCACTAGCAAGTGGACAGGGTTCTGCCAGTCAGAGAACATTCATCAGAGCCTCTCCTCAGACCCAGGCCGGTGGCTTTATATCAGCACCCAGGCTGGGGAAGGTGGGCGAGCTACGATGGGCAGGTGGAGGTGGGGCTGCAGGAAAGGGCAGGTGGGAGCAGTCACACCTGCAAGCATCTCATCTTTGCTCAGCAGTATCCCCGCTCTCCAGGTTCTAGCTGCTCCCTACAGCACCTTCCACCTCACCCATTGAGTATCTGGGCCCTGCGGCCTTGTCCTGGGCCTTCACTCAACCCTCTGGGGCTTACGATTTCCCCTGAGGTTGACTCCCACCCTGGGCTCCTGTATCCCCTTGAGGCCTAGAAAAAGGAGCCTGAAGAGGTCCTTAGCCAAGAGGCTCTCCATACAGAGGGGAAGGGGATGCAGGGAGTGGTGAGTGACTCGTCGTCGTCCATGGTGACAGAGGCAGGGCTGGGGCTAAGACCAGGCCTTATGTCATGAACCCCATCAGAAGCTCTGTCCCCGGCACCTGAGTGCCCAGGTCCTCCGAGCCATGTGACTGGGAGGGACTAGGGTAGAAACTCCTCCTTGACAGGCATTGGGGAGGAGGCACCCAGGAGGCCCGTGTTGCTGGTGCCCAGGCCCCCCAGGGGTGGCCCGGCTGAGGTGGGGGCGCCATCCAGGGCATCCAGGGCCGGTGGCAGCTGTGGGGGTGGCTGCTGCTGCTGTTGCTTCTTCTTGTTCACTTTGCGCTCCTTCGCTCGGCGGTTTTGGAACCAGATCTTAACCTGTGGGGTCACCAAGCAGAGACGTAGAGGGGTGGTGACAGAGCCGGAGAGAGGGGGGACCTCTGTGCTCATCTTTCTCCAGGTGGCATGTGTGGTCACCCAGACCTCATGGGCCTTGAACACGTACTCCCCAGCTAGAACCTGCTCCCCCACCCTAGCCTCCCTTCTAGTAACCCTCCCCCGCTCCCCCTTCCCCTTCTCTGTGCCCCTCTCTCCTTTGGGTCTAAACAGCACCGGCCATGGCCTGCTGTAGCTTCTGGCTAGTTGGATGCAGGAAAGTGAGAGCTCACTGAGGGGCCGGTGGCAACTCAGGGTCTGCTGTGCTAGGACCACAGCCTGGAGACTCATCCTCTCTGTTCTCCCTCTACTGAGCTCTGTAATCTGCATGGCAGCCTGGAAGCCAGACTCCCCGGCTCTGCTCCTGGGGCGAAGTGGGGGAGCACATACCTGTCGTTCAGTGAGCCCCAGGTTGGCAGCCAGCTCCGATTTCCGCCGGATGGTGATGTACCTGCTGTAATGGAACTCCTTCTCCAGCTCCAGGCGCTGGTGGTCTGTGTAGACCACGCGGTATTTGTCCTTGGTCCGAGTCTTACCTGAGAAGCAGAGGAGCCAGGAGGGAAGGTGAGGCGGGGGGGGGAGCGGTGTCCACGAAAGAACCAGGAGGGGTCCCTGAGAGGAAGCTGCTGAAGGAGCTGGGGCTTCACCCAGTTCTCCTGACCCTAAGTTCTGATCGCCAGCTGCTCCAGCTTGAAACCAGCAGTCACCAGCTGTGGCTGCGCAGCACACTCCTGGGGAGCTAGTGAAAAACAGCTCGGGGACACCCTGACAGTTTAACCAGATGTTTGGGGTGGAATCTGCATAATTTAATAAAGCCCCAGGTATTTCTGGTCCAGAGGTCCTCAGACCATGAGTTTGAACTCTGGAGAGACCAAGGGGACACCTGACAAGCAAGGGCACATGGAGACTAAGGAGATGTCAGCGGTGCAGAAGAGCAGGGAAGGCCATCAGTGCTGGGGGCGGGGGAGCAGAAATATTCAAGGACTGTCCTGTGCAGGAGGACCCTGGTCCCTGCTGAGTCATCCAAGTCAGCCAGGAAGTACTGAGACTGCTTGCGATGCCCTGGCCCTGGCCCCTAACCTCGAGCTGGGGCTGCACCAGGGGCTGGGGGTGGTCTGCCAAGTGCTCCACACTCTCTGTGTCCAGCGTGGTGCAGTGACTCGGGCCGCATCCCTAGACTCATTGCACTCATGCTGTGAGCCACACACCAGGGCAGGCAGTGAGATCAACTTCTAGGGCAGGGAGACAGACAAAAAGCAAGGATGGAAAATACTTCATATGTTAATTGATAAGTATTTCAGAATAAAGAAAGTATTTCAGAGAGAGAGGACTGGGAATTTCCAAAAGGGAAAGGTTGTGGTTTTAGGCACAGTAGTGCTAACTGGGTGTACCTGTATGCAAGCTACTTAGGAGGCTGAGACAGGAGGGTCACTTGAGTACAGGAGTTCAGGACAGCCTGGGCAACAGAGCAAAACACTGTTTCAAAATGAAATGAAACAAACAAACAAAAAAAGCTCCCTAAAATGATAAACTATTAAGTGGAGTGGCCCGTGAAGGATTTACTGAGAAGGGCAATCTGAGCAAAGATCTAAGAGAGGTGCGGGGAAACGGGGTCCAGCACAGGGGACACCAAAGGCCAAGGCCCTGTGCTGGGTGCCTGTCCGGCGAGGATGTTGGTGGGGCTGGGGTGCAGGAATCAAGTGAGCAGGAGACACTCAGAGGATGTTTTACTGCCTGGGATGGGGCCGCTGCAGGGCATAAGCAGAGGTGACACGAGGTCCTATGTGGGTTTTCGCCTCCTCCGGCTGCAGCATGGAGAGGCAGAGATGGAGCAGGGAGACCTACGATAATCCAGGAGACAAGGCGGCGGCTGGGCTTCCAGAAGGGGCTCGGCCTAGGGCCAGGAGCTGGACTTGAGGACTGTCTGGGGTTAACATGAGGCTTTTGGGGCTGGGATGGGAGATGTGTCTGGGGAGAATATTAAGAGTCATGCTTAGCCTGGGCTGGTTGGGGCTAAGCACCAGTTTCCTTTACAAGAAGCTGAACACGTGGCTATAAATAGGAGGCACATGCCAGCACATGCGTCCACCAGGACATGGCGGATCTCAGAATAACCGCAGACCCGCTCCCGTCTACCGCATGACCCTGCAACGCCCAGCCTTTACCTCCCTGCGTTGCACACAGGCTGGCCCTGCCTGGCCCTCAGCGCCCCTCACTGACCACCCCCACCCCGTTCTGCCCCCCTCCACCAAGCCCACGCAGCTTGGCAGGACAACCACTGGGCTCCTCGTAGCCAAACAGCTCTGTGGAGAACAGGAGACAGCAGATGTTCCGGGGTGGCTTTTCCCTGGATTTTCTGCCAGAGCAGCAGAACCATGCCGGACACTTCCATGGCCACTGACCTCAGGCCCCTGCCTGACAGTGTGGATAGCCTCGGCCCTCGGCCAGGCCTGGCCGCAGGAAAGGGCCAAGGGAGTGGTTGCTGAGGCCTTGGCTCCAGATGGGCTCCCTCCTTGGCCTAGAAAATTCAACGTTGGCTCAGAAACAGTTCTGCCTAACGCCTCTGCCACCAGAGTCTAGCAGGCCTCTTAGTCCACAGATTGCTGGGTTCACTGGGCTACAGCCAGGATGGGTCCTGGGAGTTTTGTTTCCTTCCACACTTGAGGTGAAGAGAATGTGGGTCAGGATGCTCACACGGCAGCGGCCTGGTGAGTCCCTTTAGTTCAGCCTGTGGAGTCAGGGTCCTCGGAGGCCCGATGGGCAGACTTGACCAAGGCCATACCCCAGGGTATAAAGCGCTCAGCACCCTCCAGTGTCTCTGGGGACCACCGAGCCGCCACGGGCCCTCCCAGCACTGGCAAGACTCCCGTCATAGGAGGGGTCAGAGCACGGCAGGGACCTGTAAAACACCCAGAGGATGCACGGCCACCCCCAGAGGAGTGCAGGCCCAGAAGTGTCCTTGCCCACCTGGCCTCGGTCTGAGTGGTTATAGCCTTGGTCTTTCCCAGATCTCCCTCCTGCTTTCTCACAAGCAGCCAGGATGCATTATAGCCACGTCACAGGTGGGGAGTCAAGGCCTGGAAAGCAAATCTTGCTGAAGGTCGTCCCACCTGGTGGTGAGTATGATCCAAGACTAAGACACCAAATCGTCCCCAAATGCAGGGCGGAATGGGATGAGATGATGACATAGTGCTGGCTAGCAAAGCTCCCAATAGAGACTGGCCCAGTTGGAGAGGGACTAGGGGCTCAGCAACCCATTTGTCCCCCTTCTATCCGATTGAGCTGCCCAAAGCCACAATTTCATTGCTAAGAAAACAGTCCTGCCAAAGAACAAAATGTTTGATTCTCTTGTGGCACCAGGGAATCCCATGTGCTGTCCAGGCAGTGAAAAGTCACTGGAGCATGCTCCTAGGAGCTGAACTGGTAGGACACAGCCTCATTTCACAGGCACATAGCCATGGACCACGAATCCCACTTCCAGGAATGGATCCCTACAGCTGTAGCCATTTCTAATCGCACAAGACAAAAAACTGCATGTGTACAAGCAGGAAACCTGTTAGATGAGATGTGGAACTTGCATGTGGAGAGCCATTCGGCAGCAGTAAAAGGAAATTACACAATTCCGAATGTACATTATGGAGCAATTTCTAAGATACGTGAAAAAGCAAGACACAGGATGGTGTGTTGTCAAGGGTTTTGTATAAAGATGGAGGACACACACACAAACACACACCCATACATCTTTGTGCACCTGCCTACTTCTTCTGAAAGGATATACAGGAAGCCAATAACAGGGGCTACCTTCTTTGGTAGCCAATAATGGGAACTGGAGGAAGAGCCCATGGGTAGGAGGGAGACTTGGAACGTTTAAATTTTTACCAAGTGCAGATGTGACTTTTATTTTTAATGATAATCAGGAGCCCTGGGCTCCAGTCTCAGCTCTGCCAGAACTCATGACTGCCCCAAACCACTCACCTGACTCCCTCCTCTGAGCACCTGTGCCACATCCAGAGCCTAGGATGGAGGCGGGGCAGCATGTGAGAGTGGCAGGGCAGGGAAAGGGCCCAGGATGAATGATTTACAGGCCCTGGGATAGGGATACGGAAGCTGAGAGGGAAGTCCAGGCTCCTGGAACATGTGTCTGACGAGGGGCTGGCCCCTCCCAGCCTCCTAATGAGTAACCCCTTTGAGGCCAGGTGCCAGGTGTGAGAGGGTAGAAGGGAAGATGGGGAGCCCTGGGCCCTTTGGAGCTAAGCACATGGGGAAAGAACGACAGATCACTCACCCAGTGAGTCGCTCCCTCTCTGCTCTGGCTTTGAGATGAACAGAATGTCCCATCCTGTGACCAGGCTGTCACGGAAGGCAGTGCACTAAAACATGTGCAGTACAGGCCTGGGAAGCTACAGGCCAATGGCTTCAAATACCTGACCAGCAGCCTCAGAGCTCTTGGGGAGCATTCTCGAGGTACAGATCCTGGCCCCAAAATTTGGAGTCAGTGGGGCTGAAATGGGCCCCTGGAGGAGACAAGTGAATGGCCCTCCAGGTGGCCCTGGCATGTGGATATCTAGGCAAGCAGATCTTTGGGGTTGTGACCTAGGACTGTCTCCTTCTCTGAGCCTCATTTTCTGTATCTGTAAAATGGGGTAATTATCATCCCAACAATAGCCAACATGTCACATGTGTGTCTCTCAGCAACCCATAGGGTTGTGCAACTGATATAACCCTGTTTTACAGATGAGAAAACTGAGGATCAGAGAGGTCCACACTTCAAGGAGGTGGGATTCAAAGCTGGGTCTATCCAGCCACAGAAACAGAACTAGAACCTATCACAAGTCAGAAGGTCTTCCCTAATTACCTCCAACCCTCAGGTGTCCAGGAGATGGCTCCGGAGGAGAGGACAGTGCCAAGCACAGTACCTGGCATGTGGCAGGTGCACAGGGAAGGGCAGATCCTACTCATTTCTAACAGTGGCAGGATGGCCGCCTGGTAGGAATGCTGGAAATGGATCTGTGCAATAGCTGGTATGTTGGATGAGGCCATTTATTGATAAAGTCCCTTCCAACTTGGAAACATGAAGCTCCCAATGTTTGTTGATTCTCTGATTGTGTTTGTTATTATTGCGGAAAGAATTCTAAGACAGATTTCCCAGTCTGAGAGTCTAGACACTAGGCCTGTCCAGCTGGAGGACAGTGGGCAGGAGCCATGGTGGCCTGCAGTGGGGTCCCCCATCCTGCCTGGACCAGGCAAGGATAGAGCATGGCCTCTGCTCCAGGATGGGGTGAGCGGTTCCAAGAAAATTAAATGGCTCTGGGTCACCACTTCCTTTGCCCTCTTGCTGCTGGGTTTGTGGCCCTGAGAGATGACGAGCTCTGACCCTCAGTACGTGGACCACAAATCTAGCCTACAACCCTTTGTGGCCCCCTCCCTGGGTGGTCCAGCCCCACATGGTTGTACATCAAGGTCCCACCCCCACCCTCAGCACACATGGATGCACGCACACACATACACACTCGCACACATGAGTTTGTTAGAAACGCATATGGCCAGGCTCCACCACAGGTCTACTGCATCTACTCCTCTCCCTGCTGTCTTTAACAAGCACTAGAGAGTCAACAGATCCTGGTCCAGTCCTGTGCCATCTGTGTGGCCTTGAGGAAGTCCCTCTGCTCTGGGCCTCAGTTTCTCCTGTGCAGCAGAAGAGGGCTGTGTGTCAGCTGCCGGGCTCCTCTGCACCCTCCAGTTCTGCATGGCTGAGCTCTTCCTTGGAGACCAGACCACCCTCACTGCTCCCTGCCACAGCTGCCACCCACAGGGAGGGCACATCTTGCACATCTGCCACCAAGAAGAGCAGGAGGCATGTCTGTGGTGCCAGCCTAGGATGACAAAGAGAAGGGACCTTTGCTGGGAGGGAGGTTCGAGGAGGACAGGGAAGGGCAGACACAGAACCCTACTCCAAAGAAGTCCCCCTCTCTCCAGGTGAGGAAGCAGGACAGAGAGGTAGTGAGGTCACATGCTGAGGGTGGTTGTGGAGCCCGATGTACAGAGAAGAGTGGGAAAGACAGGGCTCTGGAAGCCCCCTGGGGACCTGCCTTCCCTGCCCGCCCTAGGAGTCTGAGTTTCTTCTGGTCAAAGCATTTCTGGTGGAGACTAAGGGACAGCACCCTGGTGAAATGTGCTGGCTTTGAGTGGAAGCTGTGATTACTGGTCCCAGCCCTCCTCCTAACTCAGGGTGGGATTTGGCCAGCCCCTTCCCCTGTCTGGGCCTCAACATCCCCATCTGGGGAAGGGAGAGCTCGGCCCCAGCTATGGCCCATGGTGAAGAGTGACAAGAAAACCTGGAAATTGCAGTGGGGAAGGAAAGGGACGGACGGAACCTAAAATGGTGGCATCTTTAGTATATTTGATGAGGAGGAAAGAATTAAAAATATGTTGAGCATGCAAATGACTTTAATATGGAAGCACAGGACGTGCTATTCAGATTCACACAAGTGAGATGGCTGCAAAGGTGGCAGGGCACGGGAAGCCTGAGGCGGTGCTGCTCTACCAGCTACCGAGAGCTTAGAGAAGGCCAGGTGTAGGAGTGAGTTTCCAGACCTTGCCTGGAGGCAGAGAGCTGGTGCGTAACCAGCCAAAGGACCGGACAGGCATCTTCGATTCTCTGGGCTTTCCTCCCCCTGCCTTTGGCACAGAATGGATGTGATGGTGTCTGTAAAAGAGCTACAGACACAGGAAGCAGAAATGAGCTATTTGCAGAAGTGGATCCCTTGGGAGAGGATGGAATGTCGCCTGATGGGGAACTTCGGGGCAAGAACACACTGGCCTGGGAGTGGGGAGCCCCGGCTGGGTCAGCAGCTGGAGTGTTACTTCCAACTTGGGACTATTTCCCCATCTGCACCACCATCCAGCGGGACCTATGCTCAGCAGCCCTGACCCCACCAGCTCCATGACGCACTGATGTCTTCCTGAGGCCATGCGGCTTCCTGTGAGACCCCAAAACTGGGTCCTCATCCTGGCTGAGTGACAACCCCAGGGTGCTGATTCAGGGTTCTTCACTCAAGCTGTGGTAGAGGGATGAGGGTGTGGGTGAGGAGAGCTCAGCAACCTTGACCAAGCTTCCTTTCCCACTGACCCCTTTCTTCCTGGTCAAGAGTCCTATGTCATCACTGCTCCCTCCTCCAGGGCCACCTCTGCATCATCCACTGCTCTATCTTCTTCATCCAGGTCCACAGTCTGACCTGGTTTGGGAGGCAGCCAGGAAAGAGACTTTAGAGTCAGACGGGCGTGAAGGTTCTAACGCAGGCTGCCCACATGCCAACGCTGCCTCCGTGCAAGTCAGTGGACTGCTCTGACCCCCAGGTTATTTATGTGAAAAATGAAGGCACAAATGCTCCCTTTCTGTAATGGTAGCGGAGGCCAGATCTGATCTATTTGACAAGGCAATTATTAATAGAACTAGCTGTGACAATGATGATGACGAAGAAGATGATGATGACACTACAGAGGCAGAGGAGCCAAGAGAGGCAAAAAGATTCCTCAATGGGTGATGGAGTTCACGCAGTAGTTGGCCTTCTAAGACTTCTTGAGCCCTCCAGGGATTTCTCTGTGCTGTCCCATTGGCCACCACTAGCCACAAGTGGTTATTTCAATTGAAATGTAAAATTCTGCTTCTTAGTTGCATTAACCGTATTCCAAGTGTTCAACAGCCACATATATTGGTGGCTGGACTCCTGGACAGCTTAGCTCTCGAGCAGAAAGTCCTGTTGGATGACACTGCTAGATCCAGCTCCTTCCAAGACCCAATATCCTCTGCAGTGCACACCTCCAACACTTCATTTGAATCAACTACAGGTAGAACCTGGACTTTCAGTCACTACCTAGTCATGTTCTTTCCAAGGCTTCCCACACACCTCAGCCCAGCACAGCCCTTCCAAGATGCACAAACAGCAACCGCATCCCTCAGTCATCTGCTAGGCAGAACAGCTTGAAGCCTCCCTGGCCTGCTTCCAGGACCCCGCCCCATCCTCCTCTAGTCTGGAAGTGAAGCCCTTGCTGATCCTCTGCAGACTAGGGGCCCAGAATCTCATCTTTGGGGTGGGGTTCCAGGAAGGGCTCAGCATTCCAGCCCTGTCCTCCTTCTGGCCGGCCACGTGACCTTGGCAAATACCCTCCTTGAAGGGCTTGGTTCCTGTGTGCTTGGTGAGGGCAGGGCCATGCTGTAAGTTTATCTGCACCCACCACATGCCTGGCATGAGTGAGTACTCAATGAATACTTGTGGAGCGCATAAAACAAACTCATCTCCCTTGTCTCAGGAAGGGGCACCCCAATCTTCCAGCCACTTGGCCCAAAGTCCTCGGTGGCACCTCTGAGCATTGTCCCCTTCACTCCCTGTATCCAATCCATCAGCTGGTCGGCTCAGCCTCAAAACACACCTCCTGTCCACCTCCACTGCTCCCTCAACTCAGCCCAGCCGTGAAGTCAAGGAGAAGTATGCCATTGGGGGCCAGAAGTCCTGCCTTTGAAAAAGTACTGTGCTCTCAATAGACACCAGCTCATGCTACTATAACCATGGCAGATGCTCAATACTTATTTGCTATTCTCCTTTTCCATGGGGGGGGGAGATTAAAAACAAACATCCAAAGGTAATAATCACCCATTGTGATCAGTGGTATGAAGGAAAGTGAGCAAGAAGCTGAGAGCCAGACTCAGTAGGGGACGGGGGGTGGGGAACACCTCCTGACTAGCTTGGGGATGGTCTCCTGGGTAGGGGCACCACTTAAGCCAAGGCCTGAAGGCCTAGAAGGTGTTGGAATGGGGAAGAATATTCCTAGGGCAGGGAGAGGCTGAGTGAGGGGCAGAATGCCAGCTCCTGAGGGTAGATCCTGTCTGGCTGGGTTGCCCATAATTCCCAGCACCCAGAAGAATCTTTGGCACAGAGGAGAAAATTATTGCCTGCCTTCTTGGATGGATGGATGGATGGATGGATGAGGGAGGCATAGGATGAGGCTGGAGGGGCCAGCAGAGCCTCCAGCAGAGAGAGTTGGGCTGGATTTCAAGAGCAATGGGAAGGTACCGGAGGACGCTGAGTATAGTACAGAGCAGCAGCCCCTCCCCGATCCTTCTCCCGTTGGTGCAGGGATCTGTGCGGGTGACGGTGCAGTCAGCTAACACGGTGTCAGCCCTGGCTCCAGATGAAAATGCTGCTTCTGAATCCCAGGAGCTCCCAGACAGGAACCTGAGAGGCCAGCCTGTGGAGAGCGCGTCCTACTGACAAGCTGGATGCTGCTAGCAAAGGTGTTTGGGCCTTCACAGCGATTCCTGAAGCTCCCAGCAGCACTATCTGCCAAAGAGGAGGGGGGAGGGGACATCCAACCAAAAAAGCCTCCTGCCACCTTCTAACTGGGTCAGTCCCTTCCTAGCTACATCTGAGAGCCGAGGTGTCAAACAGACCTTCTGCTTGGGAACCAGCTTTGCACAGCCGGGCCCCTGCCGGGCCGCCCTCCCCAGCCTCTCACAGCTCATGCCTGCCTGGCCTCCTTTCCCACCTGGCCTGGGACACACGGTGGGAGGGTTCTTGGGCACTGTTCCCAGGTTGTGGACTCTGGCCAGGCCCTGTGTTGCTATCCCCTAGCTGTGTGAGCGTGGGGAGGCCACCTTACCTCTCTGAGCCTCATCAACATCACCTGTAAAATGAGTCCAATAATAGAACTTTCACACCTCTGAAGGTTGTTATGAGATTTAAATGAGGCCACTCTCACAAAGCTCTTGGCCCAATGCCTACATGTGGTAAAGCTGCAGCCAGTGCCAGTTATTAGCTTTATCATGAGCTCCTACTGTGCACAAGGCAGGATGGGGCTGGGACTGATTAGGACTGGTCTGTGAGGGAGTAACGGATGGTAGCTGGCAGGGATAAACCAGATGTTACATGCTGTTAAAACAAGACGCTGGGGCCAAGGATATAGCTCAGCAGAACAGCGTCTGCCTAGAAAACGCAAGGTCCTGAGTTCGATTCCTGGTACCAAAAATAAGAGGCTGATTCAGTGCTTGGAGTGGTGGGAGAATCAATGAGTGTTTGCTGGAGCAGGTGGCCTCAGAGAAGGAGCAGCATTTGAACTGATGAGGAGGTATGAGAGGGAAGGGAGGGCAGTGAGAATTGAGGGACAGACTGGGGAGGCAGGCAGTGTGAGGTGTGCGCATGCGTGTACCTGATGCACTAGGCACTGGCCGTGTGTGGGTGCAGGGCTGTCTGTACAGGCGCCATGGCTTCAAGCTACAGTCCTATCTGTATCCTGATGTTACAATGGAAGAAAACCAGCTTCAGAGACAGGATCCAAGCTAGCTTGCCTGAGGCTGTAGAGCTTCTAACAGAAACACAGTCTCAGATCTGAGACTCCCTAGCCCTGGCTCCTAACTGGAAATATCTGTTTCTCGGCAAATCAGGGAGAGTATTTTGGGGACAGTTCTCAAGAGGGCAGTTCCATGGCAGTGGGGAGCCAGAGATTGCTCTTGAGCGGGGGAAGTGCCTTGACAAGGTAAGTCTGTCAGTGGTGTAGAAGGCAGCTAGGGCATCATTGACAGGCTGAAGGTGAGAGGGCAGGTTAGTGGCTGTGGTGATGGACTAAGGGAAAGGGTCTAGAATGTGTATGGAGGGGTCATCTTCTCCACACGCCTCAGTTTCCCCATCTGAAAGCTGAAGGAGTTGGACCAGGGTGTTTCGAGAGTTCCATCATCTGAGTGAGCATCTCTCTAGTCCTGTGACCTCAGCCATCCCAACGGGCTACTAACCTGGGACCCACTGCTTACTCACATGGCGTAAGCTATGCCTGGGGCAGAAGGATGGTGCGGTCCTCTCAAATGAAGCACTGGTGTTAACAGATGCAAAGAGAGAAGAGAGAACAGCAGGGACCCTGTGGGTATCTCCTATCCTGGCTCAGTCAAATGGTGCTGATCACTCGGACCTGGTATTTTCCTTATGGGCTGCAGCCTCTCCCTCATGGTCCCCATTTCCACCAACCCCTGCTAAGAAGAGCCCAGAGTCTCTGTCCCACCTCAGCTGACAACTCTCCAAGGAAGTCAGGAGGCCACCCGAGAGGGGAGAGAGGGCAGCCGGGCTCCTACCATTGGCCTGGACTCCTGTGGGTCCAATCACTCAGTAGTGACTCCAGAAATCCATGCCGGAGCCCAAATCTCGCCCCTCCCCCATCCTCCCAGAGATGGCTTCTGCCTCGCACGCTTTCCCTGCTCACTCATGCAACAAAAAGCATCAAGTACTTACTAACTGTCGAACACTGAAGCAAGCACCTGGGTGCAACAGTGGGTCAGATGGACATGGCCTCGTGGGAACAGTGAGCATATAGACGAGAAGGTAGGTGAGCAAACCGGAACCTGAGACAGTGCTCTGAAGGGAATGCTCCCCAACATGCTCACTGGGCATGGGGAGTCTGCTTTGGGAACCTTAGAAGAGGTGACCGCTGAGCTAAGACCTGAAGAGGGAGGTGGAGCCAGAAGTGCAAAGACTCAGAGGGTACAGCCTTCCTGGAAGACTGAACGGCAGGTGCACAAGACCTCACCAGGCCTGAGGAACTAGAAGGTAGAGCGGCTGGAGCATGGTGGCCAAGGGAGTAGCCTGGGGACCAGGCGCTGAAGCTGAACTCCCCTGTGGCCCTCAGGAAGCAGCGTGGAGTTCATCCTAAGTATGATAGGAAACCACAGGGAATGTTTACAGCGACGCATCCGACATCTCCCCCAGCCCAGCCTCCACGTGGATGAACCCGGCACAGTCTTCAAAATCTCTAGCCTGGTCTCCTATCTGTATGTCTTCCCTCTAACCATCCAGTGTGGACATTCTAGAATGCTACCGGCTCAGAAGGAGGAAGAAGGGGCTGGCAGGTCAAACACAGTGGCAGGCTGAGGACCAGGGGGCCGGTGTCATTGGGGGAAAGAGGCAATCAGTGACATTCCCTTGGCTGTCCCAGACAACAGCATCACAAAGCAAGTACCTCTGGAAACCTACACCTTCATTGCCCACAAGGAGAAACTGAGGCCAACAAGGGAGGGGCGTGGTCTTTTCTCAGAGAGTCTGTGACCCCATCCCAGCTCTGTCCCGGCTTCTGGAGCACTGGTGAGAGTCACATGCCCTGAACAGACAGCAGCTTCCAGCTCCTCCTGCAGAACGGTCTCACCTGGCCCCCAGGCAGCTTTTCCTGGAGTTCCAGGACCCCCAGGCCTCCCATGGCCCTTCCCTCTTCTCTCTGACAGCAGAGGGGGAAATCCTTTTGCCTTTGGGCAGCCACATTCTCCCATCTGCCTGCAGACAACAGATAACATGATTTTTTCTGCCAGCAGTAGAGCTGGGCTCCACAGCACCTGTGCCCAGACACACTGTGTAGGTCATTTGTCTGGACCAGAAGCTCCCCCAGGCTCTCTTCCATCCTCCCATCCCCACAGGCCCACTCCTTCCAGGACACACAAGTCTCTCTAAGTTCCCAGCCCTGGAGAACTTCCCCATCCATCTCAAGTCCCCTGATCAACGGGAAGCAGCAAATGAAAGAGAAAAGGTGGACCTCCTCCTCCACACGTGCCAGTCATAGGCCTGAGGAATGCCATGGGCGAGACCCCCACATTAGATTACATGCCCTCCACATATTCCAGGAGTTATGGACAAGGGTTCTGGGGGGTCTCCAGAACCCCTGAAACTGACGCCCAATGATATGCCATTTTTCTCCAAGGAGAGGTTTGTACTTTCCATCTGATTTGCCAAAGGAGTCTTTTCATAACTCAAACCAGGGCACAAAGGCTGCACGACCTTCTTCCCCTCTCATTTCACAGACAGTAAAAACGGGACGCAGAAAAGATGACTTATATTTCAGAAAAGCAGTTGTGTGAAGGATTAGAGCACAGACTTGGTACTCAGTCTGCCCGGGGGCAAACCCCACCCCTCAGTTACTGGTCACGAGGCCTTGGACGAGTATCCAACCACTCTGCCACAGTTTCTCCATCTTCAAAGCTGGGGTGATAACAGTACCTAGGGCAATGTTTTAAGAGTTAGATTGGGCCGGTGAGATGGCTCAGCAGCTTAAGCGCCTGCCCGGCAAGCGCAAGGGCCCGAGTTCGACTCCCGGAACCCACATACGAAAAAGGGGCCGGTGATATCACTCAGCAGCACGGGCGCCTGCTGGCGCGCGAGGTCCTGAGGTCGACCCCCCGGTACCCACAAAAAAAAAAAAAAAAGAGTTAGATGCTCCATGCTGTTAACTGTTATTACTTAATCAAGGCCACAGAAGTGAGTGGCCAAACTTGGTCGCCAGCATCTGCCTGAAGACAAAGAGAGCTCCAGCATCCCTGGACGGCCAAGAAGTGAAGCCTGAAGCTACTGAACAAGGCCCCCCCAGCATCAGCCCAGGGAGGCAGCCTGTGTGTGTGGGAGATGAGGGTGAAGAGAAGAGGCGGTGGGGGAAGTCCCAGGCTTGCTCCCAGCTGGGGATGAGAAGGAGGGGCTGGACATCAAAGGGTGGGCAGGGCAGCTTCACGCCCCCACGGCCAGGTGGTCTTTGTCAGGACAGGCCTGGACACAATTTAGACAATGGGGTGTCATGTTCACTTTCCGGCCAACAGGAGTCACTGCTGAGCCAAGGCACGGCCAGTTACAGGACAAAGTGTGGGGGGAGCCATAAAGGTCAGGCCGCCCCTCATTAAAGCCGGGCCTTTGTCCTGCCCCCTCCCATTCCTTTGAAGAGAGTGGATCAGAGAGGCCTGCCTGGGGGCAGGAGGTTCGCAGGCTCAGGAGCCAAACAGTAGCCACCTTCCCAACTGCTCCTGCTTCCCCTCCCCCGGGGTCAAGAGTTCAGGGAGGGCCCGGGAGGTTAGGTAGGGATCCCCCGGCCCAATCTAACCGAAGGGGGCTCTCGGTCGGCCCCATGGATACTAACCGAACTCTTCACTGCAAGATGGGGCGCTAAGTCCTGGAAAGGAGTCCTGGAAAGGAAAGTGACCGGCCCACCTGCAGTCTTAATCACTCCTTCTGCGGGGAGCCTGCCACCCCTGCTGGGGCCGGGGCACGAGTGCCAGAAACCGCGAAGACTACCAGGGCCAAGTGCTAGAGTCCTGGCACAAGCCCTGGGGACCTGACTTCTATTTCAGGCCTTGCCGCACTCCGCGGGGTCTCAGTTTCCCTGTCTGTGCCGAAAGAGGGTTAGGTTGGGCTACTCGAGGCGACGGAAAGAGAACAGCTCTGCTAGGTGAGAGCGGTCGAGGGCCCACACTCTGCAGCCCATGGAGGGCCAGGACGCAGGTCAAACCGGACAGCCTTGGGCCTTGCGGAACACCTGCCAGGGCCGGAGACCCATCCGGAGGCGCGGGGTGAGGGGAGGGTCCTTACCGCTGCCGCCGCCGCCTCCGGCCGCCACGCTGCGCCGCATCCACTCGTAGGGCGTCCGCCTCTGCACTCCTGGCGAGGACGGTGCGCTCGGGCCGCCGAGGGGCTGCGCCAGGAGGCCGGGGCCCGGCCCTGGGGGTGCGGGCACCGGGCTAAAGTCTGGAGGGGGCCCGAATGCCAGCGGGGCTGGGCTGGCGGCCGGGGCCACGGGACCAGGGCCGTAGGCGGCCCAGTCGTCCTTGGGCGCCGGGAAGGGCGCGCCCCAGGCTGCAGGGGGCGCGGGGCCCGGCTCCACGTGAGTGTAGCCGGCGAAGTCGGGGTACTGCGGGGGCGCGGGGGCCGGGGCCGGGGGGCCATAGGCTTGTGGGCCCAGGCCGAGACTCGCGGGCCTGGCAGGGCCGGGGTACACCGGAGAGTCCTTGTCCAGCACATAGCCCACGTACATGGTGGCCGCGGGGCCCCCCGCGCATGCTGGGTCCTGGAGCGCCGCGGCCGGCGCCCCGACGACCAGCAACCGCTCACCTGGCCTCGCCGCCGCCGCCGCGCCCGCCCCACCCAGGCCTTTTATAGCTCCGGGCGCCCGCGGCCCCAGTAGGGGCGGGTTTGCATTTCAAAGCGGGGGGAAGCCTCTGGCCTGCGAATCAAAGGGGGAAACCCGTCGGGGGCGAGGGGTTCAAAAGGAGACAAATTGCCTCCCCAAGCGGGAGGTGGACTGGCCAGGGCTCCTAGGAGGTTGGGGGCGCGGAGGGCGCGTTCTGCAAGAGGGTCATGGCACCGCCACGCGTGGGAACTGCCTGAGCCTCGGTGGGCCTGGCGGTCCGGGCGCCCCGTCCTTCCTGTCGCTGTCGGCACAGCACACCGCAGCTCACAGGTGGAGAAGCAGGGGACCCAGGCCGCACGGTCACACCCACACCCATCTTGTGACCCACTGGGTAGCGACCCACCAGCTTGAGGTGAGGGGGGCAATGCTGACTTCAAACAGGATCGCGTCTTAAGGTAGGGTGCTCTTTGGGGGTGGAGGGAGAGAGGTCACGACCCCATAGTCTGCGATGAAAGCGATGAATGTTTCCCCGGAAAATGCACATATGCACATATATGAGCCTGAATACTACTGGGGGCTTCACTTGGGGTCCAGAGAAACTGCTCAAAGGTGTGGGGCAGGAGGGGGGGAGGGTCTTCTGAGAACATCCTGGGAAACTCCGTAAATTCTCTTGATGACTCTGTACCCTTTTATTATGATTATTGAGAAGCTTCAAACATACACAAAAGTAGAACTGCATAATGAACCAATAGGTACCCATCACCTCGCTTCAACAGTTACCAAGATTTTGTCACACTTATTTCACCTCCCTCCCTTTTTCCTAAAGTATTTTAAAACAAATTCCAGACAGCATGTCATTTTACCCCTACATACTTCAGCATGCATCTCTAAAACACGGACACTTTCTTATATAATGTGTCATTGTCACATCTAACAAAATGAACACAAATTCTTGGGTATTACCTAACACACTGTTCTTATTCAAAATACTCCCATAGATTCAAAGACATCTTTTTTAGTAGTTGGCTTGTATGAATCAGGATGCCAAAGCCCTGATCCATTTATTGTAGCTAGGGCCCCCTTGCTGTTTTAATTGCCTCCTGTGTGGGGTTGCCTGTGTTGTTGCTGACCTTGCTGAGCACATGTCACCAATGAGCACCTGGCTAGCCAGGTGTGTTGGCACATGCCTGTAATCCCAGCTTCTCAGGAGGCTGAGGCAGGAGGATCACAATTTCCAGGACAACCTGGGCAACTTAGCAAGATCCTGTCTCAAAATGAATAAATAAGTGACAAGGGCTGGAAATGTAGCTCAGTGCAGGGCTCCTGCCTAGCATGTGGGAAGCCCTGGGTTCAATCCCCAGCAACAGAAAGAAAAAAAAAAAAGAAAAACGCTGCTGAAGTGGGGAAGGTCAAGAAGTGAGCATATATTTGAGAAATTTTTTCTCAGAAGGGATCTGGAGCTCTCTGGGGGATCCACTCAGGAACCTTTCAACCTTTCAAGAGAAATTAGGGGTACACAGAGGAGAGAGGAGGCCCCAGAGGACTGAACTCCACCCTCTGAGCTAGTTACTATGACTGGAGGAAGAGCAGGCTGGGAGTGGGGGCTGCACTAGGGAGGGGACAGGCTAGACCTGGGGCCTGAGAGAGAAAGCTGCTGGCACTGGTTCCAGCCCACTCGTACCTGATCAAGCGCCCTTGGAAGGGTCATCTGTCTTGAAATGGGCTCTCACAGAGAGTGAGCTCATCATCACAGGAGGCATGTAAGTGACTGCTCTAGGTCCTCAGGGATGCTGTTCCAGGGAGAGGAGGAGGTTTGTGCCCTCTGTTTCCAAGAGGGTGCTAAATCAGACCTAGATGGTAGGCTGAAGGGTTGGGAATAGGGGTAGGGATTCATTTGTTCACTCATTCGTTCCTTTGATGCCTCCTCCAGTGCTGAGCCTGTGCTCAGTGCCAGAGGAGTTCCTGCTCCCCGGGGGCCTAGGGTGCCTGTGTGGATGGGGGGGGCAGGGATGAATCAAGTAATCACAGTAAAGGTAAAGTTGCATCTTGGCAAGGGCCAGGAGTAGGGAGTGAGGAGAGGAGGAAGTGACTTGTGAGTCAGGGTCAGGGCAGTGGCCAAGGAGAGTGCGGGCTAAGGGTCACTACGAACAGAGGGCTCAGAGGGCCAGGGCCATGTTCTCCCCTAGATCTGACAGACTGGTCTTGAGTAGGAGGTGAGTCTGAGAGCCAGGAGCGGCAAGGAGGCCAGGCAGGGTCCAGGTGTGATGGAGCCCGTGACCAGGACTTGGGTGGTGGCTGAGAGATGGGCCACGTAGCTGGGGACTTGGCAAAGCATGGACTGGTTTCCCGATTTAGGAGAGAGCAGAGGCAGGGAAGCCCTGGAGCCTGAGGAGCTGCTCCGTGGCCCTCTTAGTACTGTGCCTACCAGGAGGCATGTATCTCCCTCTCTGCAGACACATCCTGGGGTGGGGAGCGGCCATAATTCCTGCAAACTCCCCACCTTCGATCTTCTGACTGCAAGCTCAGTGCACTCGCGCTGCATCTCTCGGGAACAGACCGGCCCTTCCCTGTGTGCTAGAGTAATCACATTAGCACTGCTGTTTTACATCACTTCTGGCCCCTCCGTATCTGTTCCTTCTGTCCATCCTCAGAACAGCCCAGGGAGACAGAGTTGATGGTTTTCCCTCTTTTACAGAGGAGGAAGCTGGAGCTCAGAGAGGTGAAGCCACCTGCCTGAGGCCACACAGCAACTCAATGGCTCCTACCTGGAAGTTTTTTTTTTTTTTTTTCTGTAGCTGAGCTGGCCTATTAGGACAGCAAGGATAGTGACCCCCTGTGTGTGCCTCCCTGCTCCTACACATGTTAGCTGAATTTTGCTTAAACAAATAGCTAGTTCCTCTTCCTCCTCTGGGTTCTTCATGCAAAAGAGCCTCTACTCTCCCGTCGCCCTCACCCTTGTGGAGACCCCCCATCAGAGTCCTGAGAAGCCCTCTCCCAAAGACCCTGTAACCTTGTTTACAGTCCTGGAGGTGGGCAGCCCTTCCCAACCTTGCCCTCTTGACGGCCATATGCCTTATACCCCTGGGTCTCAGTTTCTCCATGTGCCCACTGGGGACGGTTGCCTCCATTGATGGTGTGGCCGTGGCGCCATGCCTGCGTGGAGAAGCTCCTGTCCCCATCCTGTGAGCAGTTCTTCCTCTGGACAGCCCCTTATCTCTGGGAGTGGCTGTTTATTGGGCCCCTCCTTCCTCCGGCTCCAGGGTGGGGAGGGCCCCTCTTCCCTGGAAGCCCTCCCTCCAAGCTGCTCTCACACTCCAGCCAGGGCCTCTTGGGGCGGGGTGCAGCGTCGATGGCCTCATAAAGATCGCAGTGATAACTTAGTTTTAAAATTGGGTTTATGGTCCAGGAAGGGCTTAGCTTTCTGCTGGAAACAGTTTGCTGCACAGGACTGGTGGGCAGCAGGGCCAGCCTCAGGCCCGCCGTGGCCCCACCGCAAGCCTCCTGAACTCTCTAGACGCCGTCCTGGGGCTGTGGGGTGGGGGCAGGTCTAGCCAAGCCTCAATCTCGCTGTGTGACCTTGAGCAGATTAACTCCTCTTTCTGAGACCCCGCTTCCACTTCAGAAGGGGGACCGCAATTCCTCCCTTGCCCAGCTCCAGTGGGGAGCTGTGACCTCAAAAGGATGCGGAACTCCTGTGACGAATTTGCCCTCCGGACCCGCCCTCCTTCCACCTTTCCTCGGCCCCCTCCAGCGGCTGGGCGCGCCACCTGGTGGCACTTCCGGGAACTACAGGAGAACTCAGCCTTGTCCTGGTGGTGTCCGAGCCAGAGGAGTGGAGGCAGACCTCTAGCAGCCAGACGCCTAGGCCGCAGAGAGCATGCTACAGCCGGCACTCGGGACACAGACTGTCCTCATCAAAAGAGCACTATGTCTGGCCAGTTCTGCAGAGATGCCTAAGCCAGAGTGATTCAGTGGTCAAAGCATGGGCTGGGGACCCATTATCCAAACTCCCTGTCAGGCTGCACTCCTGCAGCCTCTCCGGTGGACAATGGGTGGGGACTGGTGAGGTGGCATTCAGCTCACGGTTGTCCACAACCACCTCCACGCCACCAACCTCCCCCACCCCTGCCCCTCAGCCCATTGTCCACGTGCACTGCAGCCCCGTCTCATCCCCTGCTGAAAATCTTGTGGTGGTCCTGCTGACCCCCTGGAAGAAGGCAGACTCTCTTGGGCCCACAAGACCTGGATGGCTGGCCCCGACTACCTCTCCCACATTATATACTGCTCTGCTTTAACCTTTGTTGTTGTTGCTACTGGAGATTAAACTCAGGACCCGATGCTGTGAATGCTCCACCCCTGAGCTACATCCTCAGCCTTTTAACAATTTTAAGACAGGGTTTCACTGAGTCCCTAAGTTGCCCTGGCTGCCTTGAACTTACAATCCTCCTGCATCAGCCTCCTGAGTAGCTAGAATTACAGGTGGGAACCACCACACTGGCCTCAACCATTCTTTCCTCTCTGTTCAAATGCACCGAGCTCTTCCTATCCTCCATGCTTCTGCAGGTTCCTTCTGCCTCAAACACTGTTCCTGCTCCTGCTTTGTGTGTGGCTTCTCGTCCTCTGGCCTCTTCTGAAGTGTTTCTTCCCCAGAGAACCTATGCCCACCCAAGCAAAACTCCTATTTGCTCAGCCCGTTGGTCTCTATCTCTTTTTATCATACTTATCACCATTTGCTATTATAAATTTGTGCTTTCCTTTGTGTTTGTGACCTGTGTAGGAATAGGAGGGCCGGGCACGTAGTAGGTGCTCAGTTAACTGCTGTTGCATGGATGGGTGGTAGGAGAAATAGGACAGCCTGGAGGTTATAGTGAGAGGCCTCATCCTGAGACCTGCTGTGTGCCCTCAGGCAGGTTTTGTCCCTCTCTGGACTGTAAGCGCCAGTTAGGGAGAAATATGTGGCCTCCGAGGGCCCTGCTGTTGTGCTGATCTTTGAGCCATCTACGTGTACCAGAAGGCACTGTGGCCCTTGGCACCAAGACAGAGGCCAGCAGAGGGGCCGGGTGAGGAGGAGTGGGCAGCGTCCAGAGCGCTTATCTTTTGGCATCCTAGCACGCCTCAGTGGCTGCAGCCTGGCCCACTAAGAGCAATGCCAGGAATCCCAGGCAGAATGTGGCCTGAGGCCCCCACTGGCCCCTCTGCCCACTCAGATGGTCACTATGCTGGGCATCTAGGAGGTGGGGGAGGTTCCCACTTGGTGCCTCTCTGGTCCCTAGCTGCAGGCACAAGGATTGACCCGCTCTGCTCAGAGTGGCAGAGTGAAAGGACACTGAGCGGGGGACGGGGCTCTGTGCTGCAGCACCCCCCTCTGTGAACCTTGGGTAAGCCGCCTCCCTTCACTAGCCCTCAGTCTCCATGCCTGTACAATGGACAACCTTTAAGGGCCTTTCTGGCTCTAACATCCAAGATGACTGTGCCAGTGCCTGGGACATGTGTGTTGCTCCCCATGCCACTCCCCCCGCCCAGGGAGCCTAGAGAGGGGTCAGCTTTGGGAGCATGGGAGCGCCAGATGTGGTGGCCGCTGGCCCTGCCTGCTGAGTGTTGAGCCAGCCTACTGGGAATTCTCCCACTCAGGCTCCCTTTCCGGCCCCGAGCCCCCACCTTCTGAGAGCCACTGCTTCCGGCTCTGACAAGCGTGGGTGGGGTCTCAGGAGGGGTCCACTCAGCCTGGTTCCCCCCGCAGGAAGAACACAGCTAAGAGTCCGGACAGAAGCTTCGGGTGTCCTCCGCATCTGTGGCTGACACCGCACATGCACAGCGTCATAAGTTACTTCCATCACTGGCCATGGTCACATCATCACACGGCTAGGAGGTGGCAGAGCTGGGATGGGACAGCTGACGTCAGAGCTCAGGCTCTTAACCCTTGAGTGTGCCACCATGCCTGGGGAGGTTGTGCTGAGCCCCAAGTGCAAGGCTCCCTGCACTACCTCACTGTCTGTCACGGTCAGGGTTCCCGCCCTCCTCGCTCTGCCCTTGCACTGGCCCAGCCTTCCCCAAGATGGGGTATCATGGCCAGACTGGGCTCCCGAACCCGGGCAGGTAAGAGGGTGCTCATGGCTTATCATGTTCACAGTGGGGCGGAGGCCAGGCTGACCACCCCAGCATGACAGTGCTGTATCGTCCACGTGCCTCGTCCACTGCCCACCCTTTCAGAGTACACACGGGGAAACTGAGGCCTGGAGGCCCGCAGTGCTGGAATGCCTTGGTACAAATCTCTGTCTCATCGTTTTCCAGAGGAGGAAACAGGCTTGAGCATTCAAGTGACTTGTCCAAGGTCACACAGCTTGGAGCAGGAGAAGCTGGGACCTGACCCCAAGCATTTCCTCTGGCTCTGGAACTTGCCCAGTCATAACATTTCCTCCTCAGTGGTCCCAGCCTTGGCAAGTACCCCTGGTGCTTGGTGGAGTTCCACATCTCCCACCTACCTCTCCTTTGAGAGGAGGAGAAACAGCCCTATTGCCCATCAAGGGTTAATGGTGGTAGGGGCTAAGTGATTCCAGATGGGCCAGCCGGATGGCTGGGCTGGCCGGAAACCGGCAGCCGCCAACCACCCCGGGGAAGCCACCACCAACCGCCCCCTCCCCTCTATGCTGCATCTCTGGCCCCCAGCTGTGCTCCTGCCCTAGGGCCCTGCCAACCTCTTCTCCCTAGCCAGAGTCTAGCGCTAAGGGAAATCGAAGTCAAGGCATCCCAAGGACCTTTCAGCATAGTGAGCCTAGTCTCATATGGACATATGGGGAAACTGAGGCTGGGGCAGGACAAAGAACTCATCTAAGGCCTCCCAACAAGTCCAAAGCTAGGTGTCCTCACTCCTAGAATAGCTTCTTTGGAGGCTGAAACTCTGCTTCCCCAGAGATGTCCTGGCTGCAGCAGCTGCTCCAAGGTGACTGGCTAAGACAAATGTTAGGGAGGGGGATCTCTCTCTCTCCCCCCCCCTTTCTTCCCTCCCTTCCTCTTTCACAGTTTTGGAGCTTGAAGCAGGGAGTTGGAATTTTTTGACTGAGTCTTTGGGCCCAAAAGATCCTGGGCAGGCCTGACTCTGAGGTTTGTGGGATCACTCCATGTTCCCTTACGATCCTGCTGCCACCAAGCCCTGGCCCAGGCCCCCTCTCCAGGAAGACTCATTACCCAGCCTATGGCCTGGGCCAGTCCGAGAACTCTTCCTTCACGTGGCCTAGCCCAGACTCCGCTGGACAATTCCTACAGGCAGAAGTCCAAAATATGACTGTGAGATAAATTGCTGTGGTTGGCATGGAATCTCGGTCCCAACAACCCTCCTGCTCCATGAACAGGGGCCCTGAGGGGACTGAGGTGGAACAGGGGAGACAGAAGTGCAGAGGGCAGCGTGGAAGGAGCTAGGCTCTACCTGTGTAGCTTGGGACACTTTTCCTCCCCCTTTGGGACTCAGCTTCCTCCTGTGGCTCAGCTCAATTTTCCATTACGGTGAGGTGGGAAAACTGCATCTCAGGTAGGACTAGGGACCCTCCAAGAGCTTCCAAGGGGAGACCTTTTAAATGGGCCACTTAAGACAATGCTCCTTGGCTTCTGGGGGCTAGGAGCCTGTGTCCAGATAGCTCTTGATCTGAGAAGGGCGGTAGAGAAGAACCAGCCAGCGGCCCTGAAGGAGGCCTTGCAGCCCTGGAGGGAAGGGGTGCAGGAGGATGGAACTGGAACATTATAGATACTCAAAAATAACTTGTTGAATGACTGAATGAAAGAGCCACAGGGTAACCTAGGAAGAGGGTAGGATAGGGTAGTCTACACTGGAGAGTGGGTCTTGGGTGGGGATAAAGGTGACCTAGGTCCCTTCTATCACGTGACACATGAAATCTGGTTCTGTCCCAGTTCTGCTGTTGCTGCATGAGCTTGGGAAGCTCATTATACTGTTCTGGGCCTCAGTTTCTTTGCTATATAACAGCACAGTCTCTTCTTGGTACCCCAAGGACTTTGAGATGCTAAAAGGAGGACGTCTGGAAGTTTGAGGAAATATGCTAGGTGATCTTAGGCAAATTGCTTTTCCTCTCTGTGCCAACATGCCACTAGACCTTGGTTTCTCCTTCTGAAGAATAAATCATCAGGAAGGGTCTTTCCGTTTCTTCCAAGTCCCTCTTTTTATAGGGGTTCCCAGAGTCCTAGGGACCGGACTGGGAGAGTCGCAACAGACCGGGCTCAGTGCCCATCACCGCAAGTCCGCAGCAACATGAGTGACGGTGAAGTAAGAAAGGCATTCGTTGGACTGGTGGTGCAGCTCAGTGGCAGAGCGCTTGCCTAGCATGAGTGAGGCCCTGGGTTCCATCCCCAGAGCCATAAATAAATTGAAAAACATTTTATTATTCAGTGTGGCCAGACTGGGAAGAAACAGGGCCTCTGGAGTCCTAAGCCCTGTCTTCGAGGTGCTAACAAGAGCTGTGGGATTACACAGGAGAAGAATCAGGGCGGGAAGCAAGAGGTAAGCAGTCAAGGTGTCTTGGTTCCGCTGTGGTCTGGCCGATCATTGTCTGGATCTGGGGGAGTAGTGCTCGCTGGAGGGGACAATTCAGTTGCTATCAAGAGATGATTGCTCCGCTTGGGGAGAGGCCTTGGTTCCCAGCCCGGGTGACCCGCTTGGGCTCTTGAGAACAGCTATTCTGATCTTGGTGGTGTCGGTCTTTAAGGGGGATGAGAGAGGTTCGGTAAATTTAGTGCTAATCCACCTGGATGACCAGTGTTTACGTTGCACTGATGTTTACGAGGAGTTGAGCAGGAATCTGACCCAAAGTTTAAGGTAACAAAGAAGACAGCTGTGGGTCCAAGTGGAGAGTCCGAGCTTGCAGTAAAAGCAACCTCTAACTCAGTCCCTGCCGTAGAGGTGTGGACTCCCTCAAGCCTCGGGCCGGTGTCCCTCTGAGTGCACCCTCAGCCCCCTGCCCTCCTGATGCGGCTGCTTGCCCAGCGCATGCCTCTCCCACTAGACAGTGTCTCACTACTGTGTCCCTGGCACTAGTGCAGTGGCTGGCACACAATAGGAGCTTTAACATTCTTGTTTAATGAATGAATGCTGGCTGAATCAACCATGTAGATCATCAGAGCTTCTCTTACAGACGGAGAAATTGAGGCACAAAGAAAGGACCCTCGTGCCCCCATTCCAGGTTGCCCTGGCCAAGGGAGACTGCAGCCAGAGGCAGACATCAAGCAAGGGAAGCTGGGCCACTCTTCAATAAAAGTGACTCAGTGGCTGGCGTGGGCTGTGGAATTTCTAAACATCCCCTCACATCCTGAGAGAACGGGCAACGGGAGGGATTGAGCAGAGGGGAAAAAAGGAAGAAAAACAAGAAACTTGGGGGAAAAGAAAAAGAGAGGGGAAAAAAAAACCCTGAAATTGAAAACAGACGCCTGCGTCCACCCTCCCTGCTCCTCCGCCCCCCCTCCTCCCCAGCTGGGCCAATCAGAGGCCGCCCTGCAGCCTTTCCCCCAAAGTGGGGGGGGGGGCAGGGAAGCCCACAGTGGTGTGAGCTCGGGGGCTGCCAGCCCTATCTGGGACCTAGGATCGCTCTGTGAGCAACTTGGAGTCAGACAGGGAGAGGTCACCGAGGAGAGAGCTGGCCCCTCAGACCCGCAGCGTCTGCAGCCCGTGCCCCAACGGCCGGCAAGCACAGCCAGACCCAGGGCGGCCCCTCCTGGCAGCTCTGCTCCTCCCAAAGGATGCTTTGGGAGTGAGGCGAGGCTGGCCACTGCTCGCCCTGCAGCCGTCTCTCCGTCCTCCCGAGTCTCTGGGAGCCTGGGACGGTCCCGCCTGCCCTTCTGCCCAGCTGTTGCCTGTGTTGGGCCCAGCGAAGTTTTTCTGCTAACAAGGACAGGGCAGTAAGGAGGACTTCCTGGAGGGGGTGACAGCCCACAGCCTGGGACGGTGTCTACACCAGACTCCATCAGCAACAAGGTAAGTGCAGGGAGGGGGAGATCCCTGGCCCCTTGCTCTGTCCTCTTGCCCCAGCCTGTGCCTCTTTGGGTATGTAAAAAAAATGGAAAATATTTTTAACAAAACCAGATGGGAGGTGACTGGTTGGCTTCGACTGATGTCAGGGCTGGAGGAGCCAGTTTTCTCCTTTGCCCCCTGGGGTGGATAACTGCTGCCCCTCAACTCCACTGCCTCTACCCTATTCAAACAACCTGGGATTGCTCTGTGAGCAACTTGGAGTCAGACAGGAGGAGATCACCAAGAGACTTTGGGGTGTGGAGCGGGGCTTTATGGGGGGAGAAAGCCGGGAGGGGCTGGAGAGGGAAATTGAGGGATCCAACAGGGCACATAGAAAGGGACCTATCAGGGGAAGGGGGACCTTAGGGTTCTAGCCCCTGTCCCTCGGCCAGAGCATTGCTCCTAACAATCAGTCTGGCTTTAGGCCAGTCAACCGCCAGGCAACCTTTGGGGATTTAAATGGATTTGCAAATTTTCCAGATTCCTAAAATGTCCTTCCAAAACCCCAGCCACTGGGAAAATTCTGCACGAAGGGGGGGCTGCAGAGAGGACCTAGCAGTCCTGCAGCTGGGGCTGGGGCCTGGGACCCGGCGATCAGCTATGGGGGCTCCTCCATGAGGAGGGTTGCAACTGAGCCATTTCCTTCTGTCCGAGGTGGCTGCTCAGGCCTCCTTGCTCCGTCCCTCCTCTGAGCTCAGCCCCTTCTCCACTCCATCCTAAACACGAGTCCGATCACAGACCTCCCTGCCCAGACTTTCTGTGGCCTCCCAGTGCCTGTGGAAAGCCCGGCTCCTGACAGTGACTGCCACTGACGGATACTCGCTGCTGGCCGAGACTGCACCCATAGCGCTCACAGACAGCACCAGAGCAGGGCTGCGCTTCCTCTGCTTTGCATGTGAGGTGTCTCCTACGATGCTCCCCACACTCACAGAATTGTAGCCACACAGCTAGTAAGAGGCAGAGCTTGGAGAAGTTACAAGCTTCCACTGCCCCACTACTCCAGACCTGGGCTTTTTGTTCCAAAATTTGTCCCAGAATTTTCAGAAGGAATTTGCGCCATCCTGCCTGTGGGCATTTGCCCTCCCCATTCCCTCGGCCTGGAATGCCCTTTCTCATCACTTTTCTTTCAAGGCCGCTGCTACTCCATCTCTTCCAGGCAGCCTTCCCAGGTTCCTCCCATCTTCCGGGTGCTGGCCATGCACTCTGTGCTGGAGCCTTGCTGCTGACCATCCCCTGTTCCTATTCTGTGTGCACAGCAGAGATTGTTCAGGCTCTGGGTTTCACTGTTTTGTGTTCTGCCCCTAATACCCAGCCCTGGGTGGGTTCCAGGCTAAGAAAATGTGTGGGTGGAAGGGAAGGGGCGGCCTCCCGCCTTGCTTCCAGAACATCAGGTGGCTGTTCCAGGCTGCATTTGTCTGTGAAAGAAGGGAGGAGGGGTCTCTGCTTGCCTCTGTAACCCCAGAGTGCACAGGGGCCTCTAAGAAGATGTCCTGACATTATGCAGTCCTTCTCTGTCTCCAGGCAGGGGGCCCTGAACCCACAGCATTTGGGGGGCATATAGTCAGGGTGGTCACCGTCGCTGACACCCATGGCACACAGGCATAGAGTCAAGTGTGGCACCTCCCTTGGAACCTGCCAGCAAGGCTTTGAGATTGGTGTTGTTATTATGCCATTTTACAGGTGAAGAACCTGAGGTATGTGGAGGCTAAGCGAGTTTCTAGAGTCACACAGATAGTAGAATTGGTATTTAGGCGGAAGACTGCCGGAATCCAAAGGCGGGATCCTGGATACCTGGGGAGATGCTCCTGGTCAGCAAGGAGTCTCCATCCTCCCCCAGAGCCTGCTCCTGGTTCTGGTACCTTGGTACCTTCCCCAGCCCAAAGTGCAGTCTCAGGTCTGACTGCTGTAAGGTCCACCTGGCCTGATGCGGTCCTGAGAGGTAGGAGGCCATCTGGTCAGCACCCTCCTTGCAGACAGTAGTTATCAGACAACCTCCCTCCTCTGGGAAGCAAAGCTAGGGCTTGTAATTGTCCACAGATGTGGTTCCGGCAGCAGAAAGCACTGTGGATTCAGAGTCAGCAGACCCAGTGTTTGCCCTGGCTCCATTCAAATCCACTGTGCGGCCATCCTCAGACCCATATGTTGGTTCTCACGCTGCTTTCATATCTGGGAGTAGTGAGTACAGTGGATAAGAAGCACCGGGCTTGGGCATCAGATGACTGTGGATTCACCTCTGATTCAGCTTCTGCCTGACTGTGAGACCTGGGCCAGTGTTTTGCTTCTCTGAGCCTCAGGCTCCTCTGTGAGCAGCAGAGCAGCATTTGGACTCCATGAGGTAACAGCATGGGTAAGGTGCTTGGCACGGTCCCTGCACTTCAGCATTGGACCTGGGGCCACTGGTAAGAGAGGATGCTGCTCCCTGCCTCCTGCATGTGACCACCTCGCTGCAGAATGATCTGCAACCCACAAAGGCCTCTGCCCTGAAGGACCCTGGACACTGGACATTCTGAAGGCCCACTTCATCCTCAGGGCAGAGTTCACAGTCTGCTCTCATGATCAGCTGCCTTCTGGCTGCAAGAAGGGGCCCTAGGCACTTTGCTCAGGACAGGCTGTGGGGTGGGGAGGGGAAGAAAGAAGAGGATCCCTAGACATCCCTGAAATGCCCACCTATTTCTTGGAGATACTTGAGAACCCTGTGGCAGTGGATCCTCGGAACAGGACTTTGTTCACAGACCCTGAAATTGGGGGTGGCTCTCCCCAAGGTCAGAGCTGTGGCACCTGGCCATAGGAGTGTGGCAGGATGATATAATGGGAACCAGCCCTTTCTGAGCACTTTCTATGGGCATTTTAATCGTGTCTGTCCATTACCTTGCAGTTTACTGATGCAGTCCTCAGCACTTAGAACATGCCTGGCATTCAAGAAGTTCTCAGTAGATGTTTGCTGGATTAACTTAATCACTGCAGTAACCTTAAAGTGTAGATAGAGACTCTCACCACTTTACTAGTGAAGAGATGCCCAGAGAGGGTAAGTCAGTTACCCAGAGTCCCACAGCTAGAGGAGTAGAGGAGCTGGGATTTGTGCCCGAGTGTTTCTCACTCCAGAGCCCCGTGATGCAAGGCTGGGTGGGGCCCGGGGTACACTCTGAGGACAAGCCTCAGCTCTGGGAGCCCTGTGGCATTCCAGAAGGGGTCATGAAACCCTAGAATGCCATGTGATGTGGGCAAGCTGGTCCCTCTCTGGGCCTCGTCTCCTCATCAGTCGTCAAACAAAGAGTTGACCCTGATGATCGCGAAGCCCTTCCAGCTCCAAACAATTCCAGGATTCCAAGCCCCGTCAGCCCAGATTGGCAGCTGCACAGCCCTGCTGTGTACTCAGGCAGGGATCATGCATATTTAACTTCACAATGAAAGGAGTTTTTCTTACATTTTCTCTACACATTACAGAAAGAGGTCAGGATCAATGGCTGCTAATGGAAAACTTGAACCTGCCATAACAAGGAGGAGCTTTTTAACCATTAAAGGGGCCCTTCCTCAGAGAGCTCCGCGGACATGTTCCTACAGGGGTTAGAAACCCAGGTCCCTGGATACTGAGAGTGAGGAGGGCCTATTTGGGTGGGGTGTGGTCCTTTAGGTCCCTTCCTGTCCTGAACTTTCAAACCCCATAGGCTTTGATTTCAAGAGGAACCAAGCCTATGCCCCAAACTAGTGAGGGGTTTAGAGGCAAAGGAGGGAAAGGACACAGAGGCTCAGCTCTGGGGGTGTGGATATGGAATCCACACTCGGTGTGTCCAGTGTGGACACCCATCTCCTGCCCACCCATGCCTTCAGGCCCAGAGCCCCTCAACCTGTGCCCCAGCCCACTCTCCCAAGATGCTTTTCAGGGCAGCCCACCCCCAGCATGGTGCAGGAGGCTGGAAATCAAAGTGCATTGCTCTAATTGCATTAGTACCCTTGCTCCTGCTTCAATAAGGGCTGTTTGATATCTCAGGCACCTGAACCTTTCATCTGCCAGAGACGCCAGCTTCTCCACCCCATGTTAGAAAGGGCCGCCCCTTGAGAGGGCCAGCAGGTTGGGAAGTTTCCCACATGTCGGACATGAAAAGGGCTTTCAGGGGCTGGTGAGATGGCTCAGCGGCACAAGCGCCTGTCTGGCAAGTGCCAGGTCCTGAGGTCGACTCCCGGTACCCACATAAGAAAAAAAAAAAAAAAAAAAAAAAGAAAAGGGCTTTCGGGTCACCTGATTTGACTTCCCTCTTTTACAGGTGGGAACCTGAGGTCCTAAGGGGGAGGGATGGGGCAGAGGCTGTGTGGACCGTCAGTGATGGTGTGGTGCCCCAGGTCTGAGCTTTCCTTTGACTGCCCAGTGTGCTGAAGTCACCAGCACCTAAAGACCTGGAGAGGCCCAGCTCCACCTGTCACCCCAGGCTCAGCCTCCAAGTCTCGCTGGGGTGAACCTAGGGGGCAGATTTGGGCTGGAGAGGAGCAAAGAAGCCACCTTTATGAAGGATGGGGACCCCACCTCCACCCTGGGTAGTTTCCTGCCACAGAAACTTTGGGCACATCACTTCTCCATTCTGGCCATGCTTCCTCTTATGTAAACAGTGGAGAAGGCAGGGGGCCCCTCAGAGACCCCAGAGGGCCCATCCAGGTTCCTTGTGGCTCTTTTACCACATCCTTGCAGATGTTCTGGTTATTTTGATTTCCTGGAAAGTGGAACCACAAGAGTTGTGACCCACCAACTTCTCCACTTCTGAGGCTAGGTGTAAGTAGGGATGAGGGGCAGGAGGGCAGGGCTCACCTTTTTAAACCTGCCAGAGAAGCCCTGGCCCCTCCTATCCCAGAGCACTGGACTGGAAGGTAAATGTTCAAGTTTGACCCAATGGGCTGTCAATTGCTTCTATCCTTATCAGCTCCCAGCCTGGGCCGGCCTGTTGGATTGACAGTGAAATAGTGAATAGGTAAATAAGTGCATGGCAAGATAAACAAATGGACTGGTGGACAGATGGGCGGTCTCCCCTTTAGTCCGGGAAACAGGAGTGACTTCATGTTTTGAAGGCCAACACATGGTTCAGTGCTTTTCAGTCACTCTTGAAGTTTTTAATACTTTTTAACAAGAAGCCCTGCCTTTGCATTTTGCACTTGTCCCACAAATTATGTAGCTCATCCTTCCAGTGGGTCCAGGCTGGATTAGGGATGGCCTTATCCTGGAAACTGGCCTCTGACTCCACTGTCCCATCCCAATTCATAGCCTCCCACAAAATGTCAACTCTCCTGCTCATGTCACTCTCCTGCGTGGATGTCCCCTTCCCTTTAATGCCTGGTGCACAGAATTACTGTTGCCCAGCCAGGAGCTGGCTACCCGCCATCACCATCAACACTCTGAAAAGTCAGCTTTGTAGTGCAAAGCCCAGATCCTCGCCCAGCACCCAAGAACTTTCCCAAAGATTAACGTCCTTTCCTGCTCCTCACCTACCTCTTTGCTGAAGAACCTCAGTTTCTGGCCTAACAGATCTCTCCCTGCCATTTCTCCCAGATGCCTTGCCATGTCCCGCCTCTCTAGCTTTTCTTGCACAAAGCCCTGTGGAATACTCTAATTTCGTATCATCTTCCATAGAACCCAACTCAACCTAGCTCAAGGGTCGGAGGCCCAGCTCAATGCTGTCGCCCCAAAGAAGCCCTATTCCCCTCACTACCATTTACGGAGCATCTATTATGTGTTGAATGCTCTTCCTCATCTCTAACCCTCATGTAAGTGGGAATGGGGGTCTCTTAGGCCATTTTCCAGGAAATAGAGACTCAGCGAAGTTAAACTCACAGAGGGCACACAGTGGTGAGGTAGGAGAGTTGGGACTTAGACTTTGAATGAAGTGGCTTCAAGATAGACCTGCTGTTCCTGGCCTTGATAGGCTCCCATGATGTTTCCCTGACTGGTGGTATCAAGCATAGCCCACTGGTTCCATATGCCTACTCTCCCTCTACCAGCCTGTCCCATCACCTCCCTGGAGGGAAAGTGTCACCATTGCCTGCCCTTCCCTGTCCGCCAGCCTGGTGGGTCCTGTGTCGCTATGAGGCAGCTGAGGCCTCAGGCCCGAGGGCCAGAAAAGCTCACTCTACGTAGCTGTTTGGTCTCCTGAGCTGTGAGTACGTCTGTAGAGCAGGGAAGAACCAGTCAACAGACAGTGGGCTGGGAGGCATTAAATTTGTTTTCTGGTCCTCTGCTGGTCACTCGGTTGCTGAATGTGGCCACCTCACTGAGCCTCAGTGCAGAAGGACGGGCCGCCACTGCCCGTAGCCCCCATAACCGTAGCTGCCCTCCCTGAGGAGCCCTTTTGGAAGGGCCTCCCTGCGCCTTCTAGTGTGTCACATGCATCTCTTCCGAGCAGCCCAGTCTGGCAGGGTCTCAGCTGTATGCTCCAGGCTGTGGGAGAGAGGGGGTGACTTATTCTCCCGTGAGTGGATGATTAAGAAGCTGGCCTCTAGCTTTGCAGAAGGCCGTGTGCCAGGCCCTGTCCTAATCATTTGGCTGTGTCAACTCCATCAGTAGCCTTGATGACTCAGTGACAGACCTCGATTTACAGATGAGGAGACCAAGGCACAGAGAGGCTAAGGAACAGGCAGTGGAGAATCAGAGGGTGAAGGCTGAAGAAGGCAGGGGGAAGAGATGCCCAGAAAGTGGCAGGGTAAACGAAATGTGGAAGTTTCCTTTCCTCCTGATCCACTGCCCAGGAGGGCTCTGAGGGGAATCTCAATGCTCCATAATTGGCACCAGTTAATGGCAGGTGGTGTCATTAGCCAGCTACCCCTGCCTGATTTGTGGGCTCTGGTCTGGTAGGGGAAGGCTGCATGCTGGTGGGTCAGTATGAACGGGCCCCAAGGCCTGCCTGCCCCCTGCCCACTTGGCTCTGAGAATGCATTCTCTTTGTGGCCCCCAGCCCGGCCCATGGCTGATCCCAGGCTGGCAGCAGCCCGAGGAACAGAAGGTTTGCTTGTCTGCGCCTGCCGCACCCCCCTCCTCAGTCCCAGCCTGGGACCCCTCTCAGGGGCTCCTTTGGCTGCCAGGGCCTGGCGCTTCCTGTTGCCATGGCACCAGCCAGAGAAGAGGCTCTGGAGGGTGGGGGCAGGAAGGGCAGAGAGGAGTGGCAGAGGCCTGAAAGTGTGCAGCTGCTGAGACCTGGCCCCCTGTGCACAGTGCAAAGGGTGCTGTGGCCCACAGGGGCAGGCCTGTGGCAGAGCTGGCCACACACCTGGCTTGACTGCTGGGTCGCTCCATTTCGGAGGCCCTTGGGACAGGGCCAGACCCAACCTTAGCCTTTCCTTAACCCTAGCAGCTGACTCTCAAGCTCTGTGGTGGTGTTGCAGAAGGGTTCTGAGTTTTACCCCTCCCTGGGCTTTCAAAGTACTGGGTGGCCTGGGGCAGGAGCTCAGGACCCACACTGCTCCTCAGTGAGGACGGGGCAGGACCTTGACCTTGAAGGCCCTTCCTGTCCTGAGAGCCTAGATTCTCTGCGGCCTCATTAGAGTGAGCTCCTCATGGGAGCAGTTCTCTGTGGACAGAGATGTTTCCGGGCAGGAGATGGGTAGACTTGCATGGCAGTTAAGAAAATAGGCTTTGGACTCGGACCAGCCTGAGTGTGTATCTTAGCTCTTCTGCTTATTGTAGATGTGACCTCGGGCAAGTTACCAGATCCCTCAGTTTCCTCTCTGTGAAATGGGAATAACGAGTGCACACCCTTACAGAGCTGTGAGTAGGAAACCAAATCTCCGCATCATCTCATTTAGTAGAGGGCTTGGCTTTTGTTTGTTTTCAGAGTGGGGCAGCAGAATGGTGGGTGGGGAGAAAGATGTTCTGGGCTTGAACCGAGGAGGCTGGAGGGTGGAAGCAGGGCCGAGAGGTAGAAGATGCATCCAGACAGATTGTACTCAGTGTATTAAAAACAATGTCTACAGTCTGACCTCTGAGGATCCTGACTGCCCCAGAATGGAGGGGCCCCCGGCGAGCTGGTGAGTTCCCCGCCACGGTCGGTATGCAGTTGCAGGGAAGGTAGAGGAGACGTGAGGAGGGTGTATGTATGATCCATGACAGCCTTAAGACTGTGGGGCTCTGTGAAAAACAGTGTGACTGTCTCACCCTCTAACCGTCAGCTTCAGCTTCACCAGCTCAAAAGGAAAGAGGGAAAGAATTTGGGAGTCAGTGGGAGAATAGGCTGGCCACTTGGTACGGTGGTGGAGCTGTCCTATCCTGTCCTCTGTGGGGCTCTGCATCTCTGCCTCCTGCCTGGGGAGGCTGCTAGGGTGGGGCTGTTGAGCCGGTGGCTCAGGAGCCAGTCTGCTCCGAATTGAGCACCGCAACCACTGTTGGCAAGCTCTGTGATCTTGGGCAAGTGCTCTGACCTCTCTGTGTCTCAGTTTCCTCATCTGTAAGACAGGAAAGCAGTACCATGTCATGGGATTGTTCTGGGAGCTTGTGAGGTCATTCATACAAAGAGCTTAGCCTAGGGGGTGGGTGGGTAAATCTTAAATCAAGAGTTGCTATTATTATTTGCGTTATTTTCGAGGCCATCTAAGTCTCTGTTCGTTTTGAAAGGGCTGATGAGGGAAGGCCCAAATGGGAACTAGGGGACTGTGAGCCAGGGGTCTACCGGGGTGGGCAGGGCCAGTGCTTACAGCCTGGAGTGGGCTCTGGGGCTGAGCTGGGGAGGCCAGTGAGGCGCCGCAGGAGGCAGGAAGTGCTTGCTGGGCAGGCGGCAGGCAGCCGGCAGGGATAAGCAGTGGGGCCTCCCTCCCTCTCTGACCTCCTTCCCAGGCCCGTTCCCAGCCTGCGTGGGGGCCCAGACCCCTCCCTTGGGCCCCCAGCAGCCACAAGGCACACACTGAGCGCTTTCCCACGCACTGTTCCAAGTACCGAGGCCGGCATCACCCGCCCCGCGGCACACACACTCGGTGGGTGAGGGGGATGAGTGAAGGGGTGTGAGTTGCGGGGGGCGGGTCCTCCAGCAAGGGGATCAGTCCGCTCTTTATCAGCCTGGCTCTGTTCCAGACAGATGTTTCATTTTATTTTGGGCTTCCAAGAAATAGGCCATTTTTTTCCATTGTGTCCCTGGGGAGGTGTCCTGGGGCGAGGAGCACAGAGTGGTGACTGACTTGGGCTCCAGGGAGCTGGGAGGGCAGAGGCCTTCCTTCTTTAGTCAGTCATGGCTCCTTCAGTCAGTCACGGTGCTGTGGAGGTGGCATGGAGAGCCATGGGGGCCAGAGGAGGACAGACAGATGGGTAGTGCAGGGAGGTTCCTCTGGCTAGGTGTGAGGAGGACAGGTGAGGGGGACAGGCTGTGGGCAAGTGCACCGAGGCAGCCACGTCTGTGCTGGAGGGAGTCAGCCTTGTGTCCAGTGGGGCCCAGCTTGCCCAGTGTCTGCTGCTTTGTTCAGCGGGACTCAAGGTACCTGGACAACAGGAAGAACCCAGGACTAGAAGCAACGTGGAACGGAGTACAGGCCCGGGTTCCAGCTCCTTTGCTGCATGGCTTGGCTCAGTCAGCATGCCCTCTCCTGCCCCTGTCTGCTCCCGAGAAAGACTCACTGTGGAGGGGTGCTTGCTGAGCCTCCCTCGATAGACTGAAATAGGGCATAAGACTGAACGGGGCAGGTGGAGTCTCTGCCCCTTCCCAACCCCTCCCCAGCTTGTAACTGTGTCGCTACCTTCTGGACCCTGCTCCCCTAGCTTCCAGAATGAGGCTTCCTGGCCTGGGCCGAAGATCGCACCCATGTGGTGGCCAGTTTAGGGAAGGCCAGACTGCCAGGGCCAGCCGTGCTGCGGTCACTCTGCTCTCCAGCAGCGGGCGGAGGACACCATCCCCGGCTCCACATGCCTCTTGCCCCCACACACTCCCAGGCTAGGAACTGGCTGCCTTCTCGGAGCTGAGTCACAACATCCCGGCTGCGGCCCCTCCCCAGCATTCCAGCTCCTCACAGCTGCTTTCCAGAGCGGGATCCCGAGACCCATAGCACGTCAGCCCTACAAGTTCTCCCACCCTGTCATACAGATGGGGACACTGAGGCCCAGAGAGGGGCAGGACTGTAATACAGGTGGTGACAGAGCTGAGACTAGAACCCAGGTCCCTTACTCCACCCTGAGGTTTGTAAAGTGTCCCTATTGTGGAGGAGAAAGGACAAAGCAGAGGGTCAGGAAATGAGTCAGTGTCCACATGCAAGCAACTTAGTAAGTGTCTTTTCTGAGTCTCTGTCACCTGTCTGCCTGGCAGTGCGGGGAAAGAGACCAGAGCGTGTTGAGGAGAGGGAGGGGTGGCAGTTGCAGTCCGAACCCTGGCCTTGAGCATCCACACCTGAGCAGGGGCTGTGGGAGGGGCTGCCTGGTCAGGTGAGCTCAAGCACCCCGTTGTCACCTGAGCCCATCCTGCGTAGACCCAAACAGGTCCTCCTCTTACTTTCATGTTCTAAGTCTCAGTTTCCCCACTTGTACAGTGGGGTCCAGGAAAGGGATTGAATCGGGTAAATGATCCCTGGGGGTTGTGGAGCTGTGACCTCCCAAGACTCTGACCCCGTGACCTCATGACCAGGCCGCCTGCTCCTCCTCCTTCCTTGTGCACCCTTTTTATTCACAGCACCCCTACCCCAGAGGGCCTGCACCAAGCACCCTCCACCCTATGGCAGGGCTTCTTCCAGCCCCAATTCACTGCTGCTTCTGCCCAGCCTGTTCCCTGCACCGCAGGACCCTCCACATTCTAAACCAGCTCGGAAGCAACTCAGTCCTGCTATTTGGCCTCTGCATCCTCTCAGAAAATGGCATCATCCCCCCCACCGCACATACACATTCCTGTTCCCCAGTATTCCAAGCCAGAAAGAGGGATGCAGGCTCCTCTGTGAAACTTACCTCTTCAGCTCCCCACCTTCAATCACCAAGTCCTGTTGATTCTCCGCTAAATTAATCCCAAATCCATCTGCTTTTGACAGTCCTCACCTGCTGCTCTCTGTCAAGCTCCACCCAGACAGTGGTGACCAGAGAAGCTGTGCAGTGGGGTGGCACAGAGCACAAAGTCACACTGGCCTGTCTTTATCTGTGCTCCACCCTTACCTGGCTGTGCATTTCTAGGCAAGTTTCTGAAGCGCTCTGCACCTCAGTCTCCCCATCTGTAAAATGGAAATGATTGTTGTATCCGAGTGAGTTGGTACATGTCAGGTTCTCAGAACAGCACAGTGCACGCAGCTGTCTGGTTCTTCTATGGATGCATGCAGATGTGTTCAGGGGCATTTGGGGTCCCCTGTGCACATGTTCTGTGCACACCGTGGCTGATGTGTTACACACGGGTGCTTCTCCGCTGGGCACCTGGGAAAGCACCCAGGCAGCAGTCTCTGCATGTGCTCGCGTGTGCCGGGCATAGTGGGAGCTGTGTGTGTGTGTTTGGTGTGGGATGCACACGGTTAGCGCCTGCGTGGGGGCTGGGCGCACTCGCAGCCAGCTGCATATGGATGGGTTTCTGAGAAGCGTGTGAGCGGGCGTGTAGGCAGGCGTCTGTGCTGTGTCCATATGCTCACCGTGTACAGGCCTTGCCCCTGGCAGTGACGTGGGCCACCCCCCTGCTGGCTTGTGTCGTGGGAGCCGCAGGACCCTGAGGGAGGGGAGCTGTTGCTGGCGGATGTGGCTAAGATGTACTGGATTTATTTAGATTAAGGCGGTGGGAAAGGAGTAGAGAATTGTATGTGCTTACTGGAGGGAAGGCTGAGGCTCTGAGAATGATCCCCTAAACATGCTTGCTCCCCTGAAATTGGGGCCCTCACTCCATTCCTTGAGGGGTCCTCTGATTCACTCTGAGCTGGGCAATGACCCCATCTTTGGAACTCTGTCCCTCCAGCCTGGCTTGTATGGGAGGAGTCCTGAGGGCTTCCCAGCACACAGTGTATCTCCCCGGGCAAAGGGAAGGTGCTTGGGATCCTCTCTCCCATCCCGGGGGCCTCCCTGGGAGGACAGAGTGGCAAACGGGGGTGCCTGCTGCCTGACTGTGGCACCATGCTGTCCTAGGTGGCTCCTCCCTGGAGCACAGCTCCTTCCCCTCATGAAGGAAGTTGTCACAGGAAAACCACCTCCCCACGTCAGCTTCCTGGACCCCCTTGGGGGCAGCAGAACCACAGCTGCCACCAGGAAGTACAAAATGGTCTATAAGGCATCGAGTGGGCAACTGGGGGTGCCAAAGTCATCCAGATGGCCCAGGAGGTCACTTCTGAGTGCCCCGAGCCCCAGTCTGGTAACTTCTAGCCCCTTAGCATGCTGTCCTTTCCACTTTTCCCTGTGCCAAATCCTGGGCTTCCATATCTCGAGGTCATTTGTCTAGAGCACCTGAGAGACTCGTCTAACTCCTTAGTAGACAGAGGAAGAGCGTGAGGTATGGGGAGTGAAGCATCTTGTCACGGTCCACACAGCAAGTGGTCAGAGACATTCAGGGCAAAATGAATTCTCATGTGACTCTGGCCTCAGAAATACAGTCCCCTCCCTCTGGCCAGCCTCCACTTTCTCCAGCTGCCCTAGTAAGAATAATGACGACTAGGACTTCTCTCTGGCCAGTCAAAAAGGCAGAACTTGAGGACAGGGACAGCTCTTTGAGATGAGTCCCCCAAACCTCTCTGTGTATGGATGGCGAAACAGAGGCCCAAAGAAAGCTGGAAACCCAGTTTCACAGTGGGTTCAAGGTCCCTGGGAGCTGAAATGCTTAATTCATAGTCAAGCCAGTCCAAGCTCCCTAGGGTGTCCCTCCCCAAAGCCTCTGTTCTCTCTCTGATCTCATCTGTCCAGCATATCATCTCCCAGCAGCCCGAATTCACCTTCTTGCTGTGTGACGCGGTCATGACTCTGGGCCTCTCTGGGCCTCTGCTGGCCATTCACAAAGGGCTCCTCCTGGCTGAGTCTCGGAGGCTCTGAGCCATCCCCAGCCCAGCCTGAAGTGGAGAGGACAGAGGAGCACCGAACTGGAGAAGGGTCAGAGGCTGCATGCCATGAGGTCCCAGCCCACAAGGCCAGCCCAGCCTTCAAGAGCCAGGCCAGCCCCCTTGCAGTGACCTCCCATCTCGAGGCAGGCCGGCCAAATTCCTCCTTTAGAATAATAAACAGTGTGGCTGGCCAAGGAGGCTGGGCGGGGAGGGGTGGGGAAGCTGCAACGACCCCCTCCCCCAGCCTGGGCTGCTAATGATTTTCTTTGGCCCAGTCCTCTGGCAGGAAGGGGAAAGCCAGAGGGGCACCCACTGAGGGGCAAATGAGCTGCCTGGGCACCGCTCTGTCCTGCCCGAGGACGCTTGGTGTCCAGCAGGAGGGATGGCACAGGAGTGGGGATGCCGTGGAGGGGCGTCAGGAGGGCTGGGCTTTGACCTTCAGAGCAGTTCGGTGGGGAGAGGAAGGAAGACAGAGGGAACCCTGGGGTAGACCCGCCTGAAATGAGGCCAGGAGTAGAGGAGAAAAGCAGATTTGCTCAGATTGCTTCCAGGGGCATTGGTTCAAGCCGGTGCTCAGGCCTGCACTTCTAACCTGTGAACCCGGCCCTGGGAGAGATGGAGGCAGCCACAGAGCCGGCCGTGGCTCAGGGGCACTGCGTGGTGGCTCGGACTCAGCTCCTAGCGTGGAACTGAGAGCAGAAGGGTGAGATGCAGTGGGGGGAGCTGGGCTTAGCCAGGCTGGGCATCCACTCAGGGGACTAAGTCCACACCTGATGGTGTAGGAGGCTCCTTGTTGCCCCGTCACATGGTCACTTCCCATGTGTTTTGCTCTGTGCCCCTGTCAGCCTCTAACCTCCTTCCAGTCGAGGCTGCAGGCAGCCCCTTGGTACACGTGGCCTTTGGTGATGCTTTGGGATCCAAGGCATGGCTGCCAAGGTGGGAACAGAGCAAAGACCCACCCAGTTCAAACTGCCTGTCTCCCTCTCTCTGTGCCCACGGCACTCTGCATTTCTATGCATCTCCCCTCGTGCTGTCTCTGTCTTTGCCTTTCTCTGCTTCCACCTTCCAGCTATTTGTCTCTCTCCCACAGGGCCTGCTATGGAGCCTTGGGCAAACTTCTTTTCTTCTCAGAGCCTCAGTTTCCCCATCTGGACAGTGGGGGTGGGGGTGGAGGCTTCAGTGGTCCCTGAGGACCTCCAAAGCCTGCTAAGCTCAAAGGTGCCTCTCCTAGGCCCAGCCCCAGACCCTTCCCCCCTGGGCCTCCCGGTGCTGGTTGGGGCTGAGTAGAGGGGCCCAGGCCCCCACATTCCACAGCCCTGACTCCCCCACTTCCCTTCCCACAGCCGCCTCCGTTTCCTGTTGTGCTTGCGGAGCTGTGGGAGTTCTCTGGGTTCTGGCTCACCCCTTCTTTCTCCTCCAGGCCTTTCATCACACTTTCCCAAATATTTGTCCTGGCAGATAAGAACCTGGTATTGGAACTGTCACCCAGAGGACAGTCTGTCAGAGCTGGCGACCCCTGGATACTATCCAGCCCAACTTCCCCAGCCCCACTATACATACAGGGAAACTAAGGCCCAGAGGGGCAAAGGACTCAGCCAAGTCCACATGAGCATTAGAAACACAGGGAACATGATGTCCTCTCAGCCTGGGGACAGGTGGCATTTGACTGCAGCCCCACCAGCGTCACAGTCATGGAGGCTAGTGGTCCAGACAAAGGCTTACTCTGCAGGAGCCAGGGGCTAAGACGGGCCCTGACCCATGTTTCACTCTACAGGCCACCATGCAGCTTCCAGGTGTGATGCCAGCTCCGGTCCTCCAAGGTAGGTAGACTGGGGGCAGGGCAGGGGTCCCAGGTCCTGGAGCTTGCAAGGGTGGTGCATGCTAACACCAGGGTGTGAGGCCAGAAGCACTGTGGTTGATCTTGAGCCTTGATTTCCTACACCTCAAGAGCATTTCTGTGGAGGCTCCTTCAAGGCTCCTTTTGAGCCCGCCTCTCAGCTCAAAAACCATCTGGGAGCCCGCTTGTGAACCTCAAATTCTCTGCCTGGCCCTCCCTCTCCCTCGCACCCCCCAGCAGTCACCCAGCCTGCCATCTCTCCTCAGTCTGGCGGATGACACGCCTTCTGCCCTCTAGGGTTTGGGCAAATGCCCAGGCACTCTGTGACCAGCTGACAGACTTCTGTCGGATGGACTGTGACTGGCTGTCCTGCTGCTTGGGGGGCATGGCTTCTACCTCCTTCCCCAGAGGATGTCACCGCATGAGGGAAAGACAGATCACTTCACACACACACGCCCTGACCCCAGTGCCCACCAGCCCCAGGGGCCTCATCATCTCTCCTGCCTCGTCTGTCCCCACTCCAAGCTGCCTGAGTCCCCACCCAAGCAAGGCCACCTCTGGGCTTCACTGGAACCTAGGCAGCGTGGGGCAGCTACAGGGAAAAGGCCCAGAAAGTGACCTGGGAAGTAATGCAGGAACCAGAGGCCTGGGAATTATTTCCCGAGGATTTCCTGACCCTTCCCCTGCCTACTGCCTGAATGTAGCACCATGGAAAGACTCAGAGGCAGGAGCTCTAAAGGGACTGAGATAGAGGCCGGGAGTCCCCGGGGCCTGCAGCGGGTGCGAAGACCCCAGAACCATGGGCAGAGGGTTCCAATCTATTGGATAGGAACGTGTGTTCTTTGAGGACTTGGTGGCTTTGGAGCAGCTTTGGGGGACGTCCTGAGATCTCTGTGCCCTGACATCTGACACCTCCTCTCCCAAAGGCCAGTTGGTGTTGCTGCCACTGCTATTGTTGCTGGGACCACAGATCTCCCAAGGCCTGGTCATCATGCCCACGGGCCCCGAGCTGGTTCTCAATCTCTCTAGCACCTTTGTTCTGACCTGCTTGGGTTCAGCTCCAGTGCTGTGGGAACGGATGTCCCAGATACCTGAACAGGAAGTGGTCGTGACCCAGGATGGCACCTTCACCAGCATGCTGACACTGACCAACGTCACTGGGGGAGACACAGGAGAATACTTCTGCACCTACAACAGCTCCCTTGAGCTGGAGCCCAGCGAGCGGAAGCGGCTGTACATCTTTGTTCCAGGTAAGAACCTCGGCTTACATACCCACTCTCCCTCTTCCTTACAGATGGCACCAGGGGAAGCTCAGAGGGTCCTTCAGTGACACCACGAAATGCAGCCAACTTAGAAATGCACACAAATCATGGAAGCCTGCCCCACTCAGACCAGGAGTGTGTCCCTTTCCACACATTGGCCTGGATATCTGTCTGCTTCCTGCCAGCCAGCCCCATTCCTGCCTCCTAAGAGCTCCATATTCTCAGCTGGCTCCAGTCTGCTCTGTCTGGGCCGCAGTGTCCCAGCTTCCCTGTTCTTCAAGCTCCAGGGACCAACCACACTTCAATTTGGGGCTTGTCTTCTTCTCACCCTGGGACTATGGATAACAGTGTTAGAGCTGGAAGGAGCCTCTGAGGTCTGTCTTAGCCCGTGTTTGCTGCTATAACATAATATCCGAGATTGACTAATTGATAATGAACAGAACATTATTGGCTCACAATTCTGGAGGCTGCAGAGTCCAAGATCAAGGGGCCAGCATTTGGTAAGGGCCTTCTTTTTGCATCATCCCATGCATAAATGCAGAAGGGCAAGAAAGAATAAGGTGACTGAACCTGGCTTTTTACCATGGCACCAATCTAGCAATCATGAGGTACTCGTGGCCTGATCACCTCTTACTACTATTACAAAGCTAATTACATGCCAATGAGTTTTGGAGACGACCAATATTGAAACCATAGCAGCATATGTATTCTGGGTTGAGGAGACTGAGGGCCAGAGAGGGGAAGAGACTTGCTCAAAGTCACACAGAATTCACTGGCTGGCCAGAAACCCAGTTCTCCTGACCCTCATTCTTGGCCCTTCTCCTGGCAGATCCCAGCATAGGCTTCCTCCCGATAGACCCTGAGGATATATTCGTCTTTGTCACGGAAGTAACTGAGACCACCATCCCATGCCGAGTCACAGACCCCCAGCTGGTGGTGACCCTGCATGAGAAGAAAGAGGACGTCCCTCTGCCTATCCCCTATGATCACCAACGAGGCTTCATTGGCACCTTTGAGGACAAGACCTACATTTGTAAAACCACCATTGGGGACAGGGAAGTGGATTCCGATGCCTACTATGTCTACAGCCTCCAAGGTAAACCCCGTTCTGGGCCAATGCTTAGCAGGGGCAAGTATAACCCTTCACAGAGGAGCAGCCCTTACAGTCTACCAAGTGTGCAACTCATTGGTCATGGGATTCGCACTGTAGACTTGAAGGTCATTTTCCCCCTACTTTACGAATGAAGGAACTGGGATTCAGAGAGAGGATAGTGTTTGCTCAGTCATGGAATACATTAGTAGCAGAGCTGGGCTGTGTAACGTGGTGGGCAAAGGCACAGGCTCTCAAGCCAGCTGGCTTTGAATTTCAGCTCAGCCACTTCCATCTGAATAATTATGCTCAAAGCATATGATCCCTTTGAGCCCGCGTCTCCCTCTATAAAATGAGGATGATAATAACTGCTGACCTTGTAGGGTTATTGTGAAGATTAAATGAAACAAAAGATGGAAGGGATTTTTTCCTGTACTTTGATCCCCAGGGGACACTTTTACTTCTAGACTGTTAGCCCTTTCTAGAGCATTAGCTCCGTGGGGACAGAGATTGTGTCCATCCTATTCCCTGCGATAGCCCCAGTGCCTGGAATAGTCATTGGCATATAGTAGGTACTCAATAAATATTTGTTGAATGATTGAATCTTCCACACCAGTCAAGCCTTTCCTCTGTGGCCCCTTCCTCCATCCCCTAGCAGAAGCGCTGGTGGTTGGTGATCTCCCCTGACTTAAGCCGCTCTCTCTCCTCCAGTGTCATCCATCAACGTCTCTGTGAATGCAGTGCAGACTGTGGTCCGCCAGGGTGAGAACATCACCATCATGTGCATCGTGACTGGGAACGAGGTGGTCAACTTTGAGTGGATGTACCCCCGAAAGGAGGTAAATGCTGGGTCAGGGGCTGGAGGGGGCCTCAGCGGGGATGGATACCTCAGCCTGCAGACTGACTTCTCACGGACCCCTCCTGATTGGGGAACCTGCTCCACCTGTCCCCGTAGAGTGGGCGGCAAGTAGAGGCAGTGACGGACTTCCTCCCCGACGTGCCCAACCACATCCGCTCCATCCTGCACATCCATGACGCTGAGCTGGGCGACTCAGGGACCTACATTTGCAATGTGTCAGAGAGCGTGAATGAGCACCGAGACGAGAAGGCCATCAACATCACTGTGGTCGGTGGGTGCCTTGGACTCAGCCCCCAACCTAGTCTGGGCTGGACTCAGACCCTTGTACAGCCCTGGGGCTCAGGCAGCCACTTTGTAGTTCACCCTAAACTCTGTACCAGCCAAAGCCCCAATTCTAGGCTTAACCCAACCAAAGTGCAGCATCAGCCTGACTCAGCCTTAGCCCAGCCTGGACTTTCTGCCCAGCTGGAACCCTAGACCCAACTTGATTTCTAAGCCCAACCCCACCCCAGGCCTAGGCAGCCCTATCCCCAAATTCAGCCTCAGCACTACTTGAGGCGTCCACATTCCTCAGCTGCAATACCAAACCAGAACAGAGCTGCAGTTCCGACCAGAAACTCAGTCCCACCACAGAACTTGGCCCCTGCGCTAGTGCCACCCCAACTTTAACCCCAGTTCCAATGCCAGATGGGTTCCTAAAGTTTGAAGTGTTTAGCTGGTGCCCTGCATCAGAAGCTCCACCTGGCGCTGGGCTAGCCCCACCCCCAGGACCAGCCCCTGACAGGTTTACCTTTCAGAGAGAGGCTACGTGCGGCTGCTGCAAGGGCTGGGCGGCGTAGAAATTGCTGAGCTGCACCAGAGCCGGACACTGCAAGTGACGATCGAGGCTTACCCTCCACCCACTGTCCTGTGGTTCAAAGACAACCGCACCCTGGGTGACACCAGCATCGGCGAGATAGCCCTGGCCACACGCAATGTGTCCGAGACCCGGTAAGCAGCTGCTAGTCCACTCCATTTTGGAAATTTTGCAGCTGCTTGGCAGCCCACAGCCTTCAAACACCACATAAGCCTAGATTCGCCTTTCCTGAGAGCCTACTACATGTGAGGCACCGTGGCAGGCTTTAGGGATGCTGCGGGGCCAGTTCCAGCCCTCCCAGTATTTCTGCTCTAGTTGGAGAAACAGACACTGGTTAGGTGATCACTCAGATATTTAGTTATCTTTGTGATGAGTGAGGTCAGCAGGTGGCAGCCAAAAGAAAAAGGCGGATAGTAGGGAGACAAGGTGCCAGAGGGCCACTCACTGCCACCTGTAGCATCCTTGAGTATAGAGATTAGCAGGCCAACAGGGACTGTAACATGTTAGGATTAAGCCCCTCTGAAGGGAATGCGATAGGGGCTGGGATAGGGCTTCCTGCTCTCGGGTCTTCCCAAGCTTTCCTCTTGGCTTAGTGGCACTGCCTGTGGGTGGGGACTCAGGAGACAGGTTTGAGTCCTGGCTTTGCTGCTGACATCTATGTGGCCTTGGCAGGCCCCTCGCCTCCCTAGGCCTGTTTTTCCTGTCTGCACAAGGGAGGTTGGGAGAGCTGTAAGGCTGACCAGTGGATCTCATGGCCTACCCTACCCCCAGGTATGTGTCGGAGCTGACACTGGTGCGGGTGAAGGTGGCAGAGGCTGGCAATTACACCATGCGGGCCTTCCATGAGGATGACGAGGACCAGCTCTCTTTCAAGCTGCAGGTCAATGGTGAGGATCACCTCCCCTGCCCTCTTTCGTTCTTGTCCTCCCTGCCCTATTCCTTCTCCCTGCTTTGCCCATCCACCCATAGGAGGAGCTGACAAAAAGTGACCCTGAAACTGAGGAGGGTGGGTTTTAGGCCACTGACCTGTTGTGTCTATTCTCTGGGCCTCAGTTTCCCCAGATGTAAAAGGAGGCCATGAGGCTAGACTGGTATTTCCAAAAACCTCGGGCATCCATGTGCTGATGCCATGATTTTTCCTTCTTACATAACACTACTGAGCTGTGATTAAAAAAGAACACAGTGAATGCCAAACGTGAGATGGCTCAGCAGTGTACGTGCCTGCCTGGCAAGCTCAAGGTCCTGAGTTCGACTCCCGGAACCCACATACGAAAAAATGGGCCGGTGATATCGCTCAGAGGCACGGGCGCCTGCTGGCACACGAGGTCCTGAGTTCGACCCCTGGTACCCACACACACAAAAAAATAGTTTATTGCAGTAAAAAACACATTGCCATTAGTGCCCCTCAAAATCCTCCCCCTCATTTCAAACACATTTATCTCATAGTTCTCACCACTTTCTGAAGCAGTTCTGGAAGACCTCTTTCATTAGTGTTTTTAATTGCACTGTTATGCCTGCCTCAATGTTCTGAATCGATTCCAGATGTTTATCTTTCATGGTCATTTTCACTTTGGCAAAGAGCCAGAAGTCACATAATGGCAGATCCAGTGAGTAAATTAAATAAGGACACACCACATTGTTTTTACAAATCTGCCTTTCTGTAGGATGGCACTTAGCAGCAGCAGTCCCTTTATTTTTTATCACATACCTTAAAGACATTCATGAAAGAGCACTTCCAGAACAGCTTCAGAAAGTGGCACAGACGATGGGATAAATATGTTTGAAGCAAGGGGAAGTATTTTGAGGGAGATTAATGGCAGCATGTCTTTTGGTATATCTTTTTTAAGTTAAATACACCATATTTTTGATTAGCCCTTGTATACTGTATATTAATTCAATAGATATTTGTTGAGCAGTCACAATATATCAGTCTGTTCTTGAGACTCTGGCTTTGTGCAGCTTGGATCGTCATGGGGGGAGACAAATGTTAAACAGTAGGAGAGGAAACCTCAGTAAATGGTATAGGTTATAAGGTAACAATTACTGCAGGGTGTGGAGTGGCACAGGGTAGGGAGGATTAAGAGTGTTGGGCACAAGGGGTAGTGATGGTTGCACTTTTAAATATGGTAATCAGGGTTGGACTTATGGAGGATTTGACATTTGCATGAGTGCTTGAAGAAGATGAGGGCATTGGGTAAGTGGCTATCTGAGAAGACATTCCAGGCTGTGCAAATGCCAGAGCAATGGCCGAAAGGTCTGTGTGGCCAAAACAGGGAGCGGGAGAGTGTGGGGGATGAGATCAGAGTAAAGATGGGTAGTGGGGTGGGGGAGGGCAGATGTATAGGTGCTTTCCTCGTGGTACAGCTTTTGTCCTGCCGTGTGGCCCAAGTGAAAAGCCATCTCCTCTGGGACTTGAGCATAAAAATGACAACATAATGGCTTAGTGTTTTGTCAATCGGCTTTCTAAAAATAAATTTATTTTGAAAGAAAAAATTTAACTGCTCAACGTAGATGGAAATTCAGCATTACATGTCATAAATATAAAGCAACCACTAAAATAAACTCAGAGAAAAAAAAAACAGTGCTATTAAATTTTAGCTTCGGGAGTTTGGCTGCCCAGAGCTCCGAGCTTCAGGCCTGCTCTCTCTTTGTTAAAAAGGAAGATTAGCAAGTCTCAGAGAGGTGTTAAAGACAGACTGGCACCCTACCGAGGCTTCCCCTTTGAAGCACCCTGAAAGGGAATCCATCAGCTTTCACACTGTGATTCCTGGTATTTACTGTTCACCTGCAGTCTGCAGTTGCCCTCCCCAGGGGAGGCTGTGGGCCGGGTCCTCTCAGAAGGCCTTTGCTGGCGACCGATGACCGTCTCTCCTGACCTCCCCACTTCCTGACCCTGTACTTCTCCATGCAGTCCCTGTCCGTGTGCTGGAGCTGAGCGAGAGCCACCCTGCCAATGGGGAGCAGACAGTCCGTTGTCGTGGCCGAGGCATGCCCCAGCCACAGGTCACCTGGTTTACCTGCAAAGACCCCAAAAGGTGAGCAGACCCTGCGCTCTGTCTCCCAGGGTACCCACTACTGGCTACAAGGACCCAGTGACGTTTATCTAGTCCATCTCCCTCCTCTGAACACCTTGCTGCCGGCTAGAGCCACATCCTGGAAGACCAAACCACCGTTTCCTTGCAGACTCTTTGCCTGACCTAACTTGTCCCTTACCTTGATTCCTGAGCTATCTTCAGCCCAGCACAGTGTGGAGTGGAGAGACCTCATCTACCCAGACGTTCTGTACCCCTGACCATGGCTGTTTGTGGTGTAGTGGATAGCGGCAGAGTTGAGTTCAGATAGTGTGGTCTAGGAGGTCGAAAGAGATGAGTGGATTTTGCGGTCCGGAGCTCTCGATTCTGGAATGGGAGCGCCCTCTGCTGGTCAGTTAAGGGCTCACAGGAGGAACGCGCTTGCGTGGAGGTCCCAGGGACCAGACGTGCCCTACTTGCCTGCTTCTGGCCTTCGTTTCCCCATCTGCAGAAGGAAGAGGCTGCAAGCCATCCCACTAACTCTCCTGGCAGGTGTCCGCACAAGGTGCCGCCCACGCCGCTGGGGAACAGTTCGGAAGAGGAGAGCCAGCCGGAAACTCACGTGGAGTACTGCGCGGAGGAGCAGGAGTACGAGGTGGTGAGCACGCTGCGCCTGCGCCATGTGGATCAGCAGCTGTCGGTGCTCTGCATGGTGCACAACCTGCTGGGCCAGGACGTGCAGGAGGTCACCGTGGTGCCGCATTGTGAGTTCCCTGGCCTGGCGGCCCTGATGAGCTCTTGCCCTCGGCTTGCCATCCTGGGGACTGAGCCAGTGCACGTACAGCTGGCCAAGTCACCGTGCCCGAGGGCACACAGGAGGGTGTGATCCACCAGAGTGTGTTCCTATGAACATACATAACACGATGGGCATGCTCACAAACACGAGTGTATGAACGTGGACTTGAGCAGCACTGCGTGCTTGTATGTAGTGAATATAAACAGTATGCATGTTGCGTGTTGTAAACGCTGAACGCTGGCAGCTGTGAATCCTCTGTGTGTAGATTTGTAAAGGGCGTGCTGAAGAATGCCTAAACCCCAAACACACGAGTAAAGCTAGAGTGTATGTCTGTAAGCATGTACTCAAGCATGTTCAATGCCTGGCCTTGTGTGTAAACCCCCAGAATATATGTTTGTAAGCCGTGCCCACGAGCATGCCCAGTCCCTAGACTTGTGTATCAACCCACAGAATGTATATCTGCATGCGTGTGCATGTCGTTGCACAGTCCCTATTCTTGTGTATAAACAATGCACGTACAATTCCTGTGCATGTGTGTAAACTGGCCTAGTGCATGTCTGTAAGTGCGTGATTGCAGCACATCTTCTGGAAAAGTATGCAAGCACAACTCCTGAACACGCATGCGTGCTGTACAATGCATGTCTTTTAGTAGGTAGACATGTACATGCAATGCTCACACATGTGAACAACGCCTCCCAGTGTTCAGGGGCGCTTGCATGTCTACCTACCCATCCCTGTGTATGCTTGCATCTGTATGCATGTGCCTTGTTTATGCACCTGTTTCTTGTTCAGTAAATAGTTACAGGGATCCAGTTTCTCACTGGGGCACAGATGCCAATGGGTCCCATCTCTCCTGCTCTCCTGGTGCCTATGGCCTAGAAAGAAGAGAAACTAGACAGTCCTCCTCAGGATCAGCCCTCTGGGGGCACAGCCCCAAAACAGCATGACCCTGTGCCTCGCTGTAGGATTGAGGAAAGCATCCTGGAAAAAGGGACCATTAGGTCAAAACCTGAATGGTGACTAAGAGTTAGCCTGGTGAGGAATGGTGTTTTAGTCAGAGGGAATGGCCTGGGCAAAAACCCAGAGGCAAAGTGAAACTGAAGAAATTCAACCTGGCAAGAGCTTAGAATTTGTGTGGATTCAGGGGTTTGGGATGGGTGAGATAAAAGGGAAGGAAGTGGTAAGGAATGGGGCTACTGAGCTCCAAAGGCCAAGTGAGGTGTTCTGTACACACTTCTGTGAGTTCTCAGGCAGATCTGTGGGTGTGTTCATGCATTCAGCACACACACTTGCCTCCTGTCCTTGCCCTGTGGAGGATGAGCTTTTAAGAATACCTTTATCCCCCACCCTCCCACACATGCACACAGCTCCCCGCAGGGGTGGGCCTCTCAGTGAACAGTGCGGCTGGCCCAATGTGCACACCAGCTCTGAGCAGAGGCAGAAGCAAAGCTGCCATGCGGCGCCTGAGGGGCTGCCATGCACCAGTGCATGGGATGCTGGGGGACTGGGTGAGGACTCCCCAGAGGACACAGGCTTCCTTATCAGGACTGCAATGTGTCACTGCTGGGAAGAAAGAACATGAGTGCTGACAATCTGTGACCCTGAGTGGGGGTGGGGGTGAGACTGAACAAGACTCCCTGGGGAGCAGAAAAGGGCAGGAAGGGACAGAGGAGGCAGAAACAAATTCCCAGGGGACCACACGGGTGGCCAGTGGTGCAGGACAGGGGAGATGAGGGTCTGCCAGGGATTGCTAGGGAGTGAGTATGCAGCAAAGAAGCGGAAGTCTTGGGGTAGAGGAGCCAGAGGGCTGGGGGTGGGGACAGTGAACCCTAGATGCTTACCCTAGTGTTATGGGGGCTGCACTTCATAACTACCACCACTGCCCCACCCCAGCTGTGCCCAGGGGTGGAGCCCAAGAGGAACAGCCTCCTTTTTGAGTTTGGATTCATCAGGCCATGGGAGCTTGGTATGTGGCTCCCTCGGTGGTCAGTGACTTGGTCCATTGGCCAGTTGGCCAGGTGTGGAACCCAGAGCTTTGACCTAGCTGTGACAGCCCTGACATAGGCATAGGCTCAGAGGAGATGTGTGCTCAGCCTGGCCTTCAGGGGCTCCCAGTCTCATGGGAGGCCCAGGCGATGAACAGGAACTCAGAGCAAGACTCTACACCCAGCTATGGCAGAAGGGCCAATCTGACTCTGGCAAGACTTCCGGCATGCGGAAGCCAGCAGTGATCTGAGCTGGGGGTAGTTACTAAAGGCACGCGAATTCATAGGAGAGGCCAAAGGTGTGGCCCATTGCAAGAGGTTAAGGGTCTCACATCGATTGCTGTTGGAGAGGTGGGGGCTTCCATCTGAGCAGGATGGGTACAGAGGGATTTGCGAAGCCCCCAGTGGAATGGAGGAAGACAGCTGCCCTGAGCCCTGCCTGCTTATGCCTGCTCTGGTCTCTGTCTCCAGCCCTGCCCTTCAAGGTGGTAGTGATCTCAGCCATCCTGGCCTTGGTGGTTCTCACTATCATCTCCCTCATCATCCTCATCATACTTTGGCAGAAGGTAAGTCCCCCCTGCTCTAGTGGGTGCAGACCAGTGCGCCATTTGCTAGCACGGACCCCTCTAGCCCTATAGATGCTGCATGATCTGGCCATGTAAGGGGCCCAGCATGGAGCTGAGATGGAAACATAGGTAGAGTGACACTGGGCCTCTGAGCTGCCTCCACTCTCAGCAACCTGGGCCTGCTGTGTCCTCTAACGCCCTGGCCCTGCTCATCCCAGGCGCAGGGTGTGGCATCTCCTGGATGGACTGTGTGGATTCCAGGGTTTTTCCAGCTCCTACCATGGAGGCTCCTGAGTCCATGGCAATGCATTCTGACCCCATTAGTCTGTAATGTCCATGTTCTGTTCTGAGATTTTGCCATTCTATGATTCCAACATTTTAAAATTCCTTAAATAGGTTTGCACTACCCCCATGATTCTATCATTTTTAGATTCCAATCCTGTGAGTCCAACATCCTAAGATTTCAACACCAAAGGTTATTCCTTCTGAGATTCCCATGGTGACTGACGCATGGTGTGGGAGGGGTCACTGCCATGGAGCAGAGTGTCCCCACCTCCTGTCACTTTCCAGGGCTTCCTGTTCCTCTCTTTCCACCCGAGGAGCAGCTGAAGCTCTGAGAGAAGCTGGTGAGGAGGTTCCGATGAGCCAGGCCCGTAGCGTCAGCTGCTTCTCAGCCTGCCACGTCTTGGCAGTTCCTTTACCACCTTCTCCCCTGACTGGAGCTTCTTGGTGCTTTTTCCTCTGAGCCCATGAAGGCCTTGGCTCAGTTGACCACTTGCTATGTGACTTCAGATACGTCCCCGCCCCTCTCTGGGTCTCCAGGTCTCCTGTCTTATATGAGGCCGGAAGTAGTGGGCTCAAGGCCAGAGACCCCCTGTGCTGATCACTGTCTTGGTCCTGCAGAAACCACGCTATGAAATCCGATGGAAGGTGATCGAGTCTGTGAGCTCCGATGGCCACGAGTACATCTATGTGGACCCCATGCAGCTGCCCTATGACTCCACGTGGGAGCTGCCGCGGGACCAGCTTGTGCTTGGTCAGTCCTCACTCAGGAAGTTGGAGACTTAAGGCAGTAGGGGGACTATCAGGGGTCTGGTCCCCAGTTGGCCATGACAAACTGTGAGACCTAAGCCTGGCATCTTGCCTCCTCTGGCCCTCAATCCCCTTGTCTGTGCCAGAGGACCAGACGCTGCCCAGGGGCTGGCCAACATTGAAGTCTAGTGATCCTGAGACTGTAAGATGGGACCCCTTTGCGCTGACAGAAAAATTATTGAGGAGGGCCAAATTACTGCGCGCCCGCCTGTGCTTAGTCTAGCTGGGAAGGCTCAGGGGTGCGGGAGGAGCTGTGCTCCCCTGGGGAGGGAGGAAGGCTTCCAGGGACTCAAGGCAGAGACTCAGGCAGGCCTTGGGTGAGACACCAGGAAGGGCTGGGAAGCCTTATGGTTGTGGGAGCCCCCATGTGGGGAACACATTAGTCCAGGGTGGTTTGAGGGATAGGGAGGTCGACCTAAAACAGTGGCTCTTCCCCAGCCCTGGGTTGGAAAGATGGGGTGCAGCTCTTTGGTGGGCCGGGGACTGAGAGATTGTCTCCATCCCAGGACGAACCCTCGGCTCTGGGGCCTTTGGGCAGGTGGTGGAGGCCACAGCTCACGGCCTGGGTCATTCACAAGCCACCATGAAAGTGGCTGTCAAGATGCTGAAATGTGAGTCCTGGGCTCCGCCTTTCCCCACCCCTCCCTGCACTGCTTCTGATGCACTGCGCGCGAGAAAAAGGCGCTTGTACTCAGAGAAGCGCTCTTCACCTCGGCCTCCCGCCTTCCGCCCAGCCTCTTTCTCTCCCCAGAGTGTGGGTCCTCACTGCCCTCGGCCTCCTGAGTCTTGCACCACAGGGTTGGAGAGAGGAGCCAGACAGGCTCAGGGGGGGGCTGCGCCAGGTGACTGCCCTGGCCTGAGCCCCCTTTCCCCTCAGCCACGGCCCGTAGCAGCGAGAAGCAAGCCCTCATGTCGGAGCTGAAGATCATGAGTCACCTCGGGCCCCACCTGAACGTGGTCAACCTGCTGGGGGCCTGCACCAAAGGAGGTACCCAGCTATCCCCGGAGTGCTCTGGGAAGATGCCTGGCTGCAAGGCCTGGCCTCTCCTGTCCCTATCTCAGTCCAGGACAGTAGGACACCCCAGCTGGAGGGTTCACATCCCTTCCCGTCCAGCGCCCTCACTTCACAGCCCCAGATGGGTGTGAGACTTAAAAACTCTCAGACTTGCAACTCCTTCATGGCTGAAGGACTCTTCAGGCCAGCAGTCCCAGCAGGTTCCAAACCAAAGTGTTTTCAGACCTTCCTTTAATTTTCCAGTACACTTTGAAAACCATAATGAGTAACAGTTAATATGACACTGAGATGAGCCACACACACCCCTTAGAGACCACCCAGGCAGTACCTGGGAGATGCTTTTGTTCTTATCACAGAAGAAAGCTGTTTTGTCCAATTGTGTTTATCTGAAGCTCTGATTGCAAGTTGGGCTGAAAAAAAATGTAATTGCCCTTTGCAGCTGCTTATTGTGATATCTGGGATTTTCCTCAGCATTGTGCAACCGAATCAAAATACAGAAGTACACTGCACACATAGGCCAATTCACATCTGCAACGATCACCCATTTCGCAAGCTTTGTTTTTATCAATTTCTTCAAGCTCCCACCAGTTGACTTTAAATAAATGCTTTGAATTTGCGTGTCACCAGTAAACTGAAGTAATAGTTACCTTACGTGCTTCCGCATAAGCTTTAGTTTGGAAGCTCATCCCTAAGGGCTAACACTATTTGCCACATGCCACGTGGACAGAGGCAGCATTTCGTTAGTCCTCACAGCCCTCGGCATGGATGTTACTAGCCCACTTTACAGAGGGGAAAGTGAGGCCCCGGAGACTAAGCACCGTGCTCGTAGTCACAGAGGCAGGAGAGATGCAGGTTTGCAGGGTTTTCTCAGCTGTCATGCCGACCACCTATCCCACGTCCAGCTTATTTATATGGGAAGCCTGAGGCCAAGCCACCCCAGGACTGTCCCTGAGCCCATCCCTCCGCAGGACCCATCTACCTCATTACTGAGTTCTGCCGCTACGGCGACCTGGTGGACTACCTGCACCGCAACAGGCACACCTTCCTGCAGCGCCACCCGGACAAGCGCCGCCCACCCAGCATCGGGCTCTACAGCAGCGCCTTATCTGTGGGGCTCCCCCTGCCCAGGTACCCTGAGGCTGGGCGGCACCTGCAGAGGGCCCGTGCGCGCCTTCCTTATCTAATAGAGGAAGTAGGGGGTATCGAGTATGGGGCATTACCTCTGGAGCCAGGGCTGTTTCCCAAGCCAGTCCTCCCTAGACCAGGCAACAGTAACAATGGCGGCAGCGGGATCCCAGCGTGCCACGCCTGTACTAAGACCCCGCAGGTGCTGGCTCCCTTGAACCACACACCATCCCTGTGTCGTGGGCCTTGCTGTCCTGCCCCAGGATGCCATGGGCAGAGGCAGTGGGGAGGACTTGCAGTGCTGTCCAACGGGCACCGCAGCACGGCAAGCTCTGCTCCCTGCTGCAGGCTCTCTGGCGCCCCGCAGACAACTCAGCTCCTGATTGCGTCTTTTCCAAAAAGAAAATTTCTAAATTCTTTTGCTGATTATAAAAGCAAAAACAAGCATGACTTTGGAAAAGCACACAAAAGACATTAAAACTCAGCCCTGTCCTTCCCAATATCCCGACAGCTTCCTTTCTGTCTTTTCCTGCCTGTGGAGACGCTTGTGTATAGTGCCACAGCTCCTCAGGGAGCTAAAGCTGTGGGCAGAGCCGTGGGCTGGGCACTCGTGGGGCACCCTGGGCATGCTGGAGAGGCCCCCGAAAGATGCCTCCGTACATGCCCATCTTGTGACCTCTTCCTGAGCACTGCGGTCACCTCTGGGTGTGAGCTCTCTGAGGACACCCACCGGGTCTTCTGTCCTCTTGGCAGTCCCAGGGCCTAGTGCAGGGCTGCGCCGTTTAGTCGGAAGGGCTCCATCTGTGGTCATTTGCATAATGACAGATGAAGGATGATGAGTGAGTGAGAGAAGAGGTCCATGAGTGACCGACGGGCCTCGTGGGCCCCCAGCAGGAGCAGGGGGCAGGGGGGAAGGGAAGAGAAAGCCCATGGCCTTTCCTGTTATGTTCCTCTTACCCCCAGCCCCGTGTCCCTGAGTGGGGAGAGCGATGGTGGCTACATGGACATGAGCAAGGATGAGTCAGTGGACTACGTGCCCATGCTGGACATGAAAGGAGACATCAAATACGCAGACATCGAGTCCTCCAACTACATGGCCCCTTATGATAACTACGTCCCCTCCGGTGGGTGGACATAGTGCCCTCACACCCGCGCGGGCTCACACCTGCGCAGGATGCATTCTTTCTAAAGCCCTTCACACACCCGCCTTACAGCAGCCCTGGGAGGAAGGTGGCCTTGTTCCTGTGTCATAGGTGCGGAAACGGGCTAGCCACCTGCCCAGGGCTGCTGCATAGTAGAACCTCAATATGCACCCTTGTTTGTGTGTGCAGAGGCATGAGCAGGGTCTGCAGGGAGGGGGAGAGCTGGGGCAGGGCGTGGGGGAAGTACCTGACCTCCTGGGGCCTGGAGGAAAAGCGATCAGCTCCAAACTGGCCCAAGGCTGGTTCAGTGTCCCTGAGAAACAAACAGGCAAAGCTAAGATGCTGGCCCCAGCTTAGCCAAAAGCTTTCAGGAGGATCAGTAGTCACCTGTCTTGGACAGTCAGCCTCCCACAAACCAAAAGATGGGGTCCTCTGGACCACGGGGATGGCAGGTGACACGTGACCCTCTGTTTTCTCCTAGCCCCTGAGGGGACCTACCGGGCAACTCTGATCAACGAGTCCCCAGTGCTGAGCTACACTGACCTCGTAGGCTTCAGCTACCAGGTGGCAAATGGCATGGAGTTCCTGGCCTCCAAGAATGTACGTGTGGTCACAGTGGGGCAGGGTGGGGCTGTGGTGAGGTGGGTCACCCTACCAGCCAGAGGCCTCCCAGTACACAGTCCCATACTGCAGCCACCTCCCCTCTGGTGGGCGGGACAGTGAGTACCCTCACACCTGGGCATCGATGCATTTTCCCTAAAGCCCTTCCCTCACAGATGCCCCAAGGGCTCAGTTCCTTCCCGTCTCTCCCAACCCAGTGTGTCCACCGAGACCTGGCAGCCAGGAACGTGCTCATCTGCGAAGGTAAGCTAGTCAAGATCTGTGACTTCGGCCTGGCTCGAGACATCATGCGAGACTCAAACTACATCTCCAAAGGCAGCGTGAGTACCTTCTGTGGCCCCGTAGGGTTGGCAGCGTGTGCCTCCGACCCCAGGAACAGGTTCCTTCCTGATCAGCACGGCTGCAGTTCATAGATTTGCTCTGGGCTCCTCTTGGCCTGCCCCACCCAGGAGACATGGTCACCGCCTGCCAGCTGTGTGTGCAGGGATGGGACCTATCTGTGCCTGGAATGGGGACAGGCAGAGGTGCTCAGGTCCACTGGTTACAGCAGGGGTGAGGCACCAGCTGCAGCGGGCCCAGGGATGGGTGGGAAGGGGCTCAGGACACATGTGTTACCCCAGGGTGTCGGGCAGAGGAAGCCCCAGTGACACGGTAAGAGAGACGAGCCGGTCATAGGCAGCGGCTGGGACTGGTTTGGTTAAATGTGACCATCTGCCTCCCACTCCTCTCCCCTCCTCCCAGACAGCCCGGATGGGGAGGACTCTAGACCCCTGGGGATCAAAGGAAGCCAGGAGGAGAGTGGGGCGGTGTCTTCTCCCTGGGTCCCCGTGCCTCTGCTCAGACTGTGTGGCTTTTCTCGGGGACAGGGGCTGTGTGTCCCTTGCAGTGAGAGGAGAAGGCATCCGGCTGCTCTGACGGGCGCTGTGGACACAAGAGCTGGGTGCCGGAGACACTGGGAATGGGAGTGAGGAGTCAGCCACGGTGGGAGCTGCCAGGCCGCCTTCTCCCATCTGGGGGCAGAGTGGGGCTGGACATTCAGTGCCTGCGCTGTCCCTGCAGACCTTTCTGCCTCTGAAGTGGATGGCCCCGGAGAGCATCTTCAACAGTCTGTACACCACTCTGAGTGATGTGTGGTCCTTTGGGATCCTCCTCTGGGAGATTTTCACATTGGGTGCGTGCTACCTCCCCAGCCCTCAGCACGTGGCATGGCATCTCCCTCCCACTCCCACCTCTTGCCTGGCAGGGCTGCGGGGCAGGCACCGGGGCTTGTCCCAGCTCAGCTACTTCCTGCCTGCTGTGTGGCTTTGGCAAGCCCGGTCCTCCCTGGGTCTCTCCTGCTTGCTTGGCTCTGATGTTCTCTATTTTGGGGAATGTTGCTGTCTCTGTCCAGTGCCCAGGAAGGAGCGCACATTTCCCGATGCCAGGGCACCACACCCTCACCCGCCCCATGACCGTATTCCTCCCCCATCCTGTAGAAGAGGGCACCCTGCCTGTTTTCCGTGACTCTGAACCTGTATTCCTTGTCTCTGCTCCCCAACAGGTGGCACCCCTTACCCAGAGCTGCCCATGAATGAGCAGTTCTACAATGCCATCAAGCGGGGCTACCGCATGGCGCAGCCTCCTCATGCCTCTGATGAGATGTGAGTGGAACACTGTGCACTGGGGTGGATGCTGTGGGTGCAGATCATGGATATGCAGTGCTACTGGCTTAACCCCAAAAGAGAGCCTGATTAGCTCGGAGATCTGGAGAAGTCCAGCTGTAACTGGCTCTACGTGTTCAGATGGTTTCATCACACTCTCTTGTGCATGTCCTGGGCTTTTGCTTTCCCCCTTTTTAGGCCAGTGCTGCTTTACATGTCACTGTTGGTGCTGTGCTTTCAGCCAAAATCCCAGAGCTGAACTTCCAGGGCCGTAGGGGTCATCAGTTGTCAGAACCAGCCATCAAGCTGAGGGGGTGAAAACCCCTGTTGACGAAGCCAGTTATGTTCTCACCAAGGTGGTGGGTGCTGGGAGGGCTTCCCAAGGGGGCAGCCAGAGGTGACAATGTGAAAACAATGCCCCCCCAGTCCTCCCCAACTCCTTTCCCTTGATCACCTTGTTCTGAGGGGCAGTGGCCCCCAGGTCTCCCAGCACCCCTGCCACCCTGGCATCCTGAGCCAGCAGCCCTGACCCTCTCTGCCCCCTCCCCAGCTACGAGATCATGCAGAAGTGCTGGGAAGAGAAGTTTGAGATTCGGCCTCCCTTCTCCCAGCTAGTGCTGCTTCTGGAGAGACTGCTGGGTGAGGGGTACAAAAAGGTAAGTTGAGGCAGAGTGGGAGCAGAGAGCTCTGGCACAGAAGCCGGATTCTTGGTGCCAGGCTGTGTGTGATATGCTGGTAGTTGAAGGAAGTACTCTTCGCCCACTCTGAGCTTCCGTTTCATTCCTGGTATTGGAAAGTGATGGGCTGGAGCTGTGAGTTTGATTTACTTTAGCAGCTCAGAGCCTTGGAAGCTGGTTGAGTTGACACAAGGAGCAGGTGCTACAGCCCTGTCTGTCCTCAGACCTCGGCACCCATGCTAGCTTCTTAGGGTGCTTTTGGGAGTGTGAACAATCCCAAGTCGTGTGACCTCTAATGCCTGACATAAACCCCGTCAAGCCTGTCCATGGCCAGTGGGGCCCATAGAGCTCTAAACCACTGTCCTGTGGATGACAGCAGGCAGGGAGAGGAGATGCCCATCCCCTCTGGCACAGGCACAGCTGGTCTTTAGCTTCATTTCTCCCCTCTCCACCCCAGGATGGTCCTTGGGGAGTGAGATGGAGAGAAATCATTACCATTTCATAGCAAGGGACACTGAGGCCCTATGGGAGGAGGCCAAGGCAGGGTGAGAGCTGGTACCCATCTACTCTGAAGTCAGGGAAGAGGCTGGGGATGTGGCTCAGTGGTAGAGCACTAACCTAGCATGGGTCCTGGGTCTGATCCCTAGCACCGCAAAAATAAAATAAAGATGAAGTCGGGAGAGTTAGGGTCATGACGCTGGTCATTAATTATCCCTCCCTTGGGGATCCTGAGCTCACCTGGTCTGTGAAATGTCAGGTGGGTGGGCAGCTCAGCTGTGTGGCTTTGGGTAAAACTTCTCCCTCTCTGAGCACCAGATACCCCTTTGCCCAGCATGGGAGGGGCTAGGTTGGTGACCCCTAAGCCATTGCCCATCTGACCATCGTGTTTCTCCGGTGCTCCCTGCCCCTCGGAGCAGAAGTACCAGCAGGTCGACGAGGAGTTTCTGAGGAGCGACCACCCAGCCATCCTTCGGTCCCAAGCCCGCTTGCCCAGGTTCCATGGCCTTCGGTCTCCCCTGGACACCAGCTCTGTCCTGTACACTGCTGTACAGCCCAATGAGGGTGACAATGACTATATCATCCCCCTGCCTGACCCCAAACCCGAGGTTGCTGAGGAGGGCCCACTGGAGGGTTCTCCCAGCCTTGCCAGGTAACCACCCTGGCCCAGGGCCCGAGTTTTTTGGTTTTTTTTTTTTTTTTTTTTTTTTGTGTGTGTGTAAGTGGCCTCAGGTGGGCACTTACTCTTGCCAGTGAGCAGAAGGGAGATGGAGCCCGTTCGACCTTTGGGGCCCTCAAGTGAGATGGGCAGGCTGGGAAGAAGGATGGGATCTATTTGCAAGGTACTCTTACCTTCGAGGGAATCCTCACAGGCTGTTTATCCTGTCCCTCTCTAGGCTCTGTCCTATCCCCAAGGAGGTAGATAGCCATTTAGCCCCCCAGAATCCCAGTGGTCAGTGTGGGGTCATGGCCAGCTTTAGGCCTGGATATTCCTGAGAGCCTAACTGTAGGAGGTGGAGGTGCCTATGAGTTCAAGCCAGAATCCAAACCAGGAAGGAGGATCACGACTTCCTCTTCCCTTGGAGTGTGGTAGGGTCACGGTGTGCGGAACTTTAGAGGGGGACCCAGCCGGTGCTGGACTCGATGTTCAGATAGGGGCTGAGAAAGGGGCTTCCTCTGAGGCCAGAACCACCCCCCAAACAAGATCCAGCCCAAGGTGAAGCGGCAGGAAGGCAGGCTGGGTTCCAGCTCCAGCTCTGCCACTGAGACTTGGGCAGGCTCCTCCTCTGTGGGCCTCAGTTTCTCTGTATGTACTAGTAGTGTACACAGGTCTTAGCAGGCCCTGAAGGCTCTCTTAGCTCTGATGTGGACGAGGTGGACATCCCAAAGCCATGGGTACACAGTGCAGAGCAGTTGAGCTCAGAGTTCCAGCAGCTCGGGCCTGTTTTGTGCCTCAGGCAAGCTGCTTCACCTCTCTGAACCTCAGTTCCCTCTTCTGTAAAGTGAAAACAGTAAATCACTTTTATTAGGGACTTGTGAGGATTAAGTGAGATAATGCCTCGTAGGGTGCAGAGGATAGAGACATTGAGGTGTGAGAAATGAACTATGAACTATGGAGCCAGTAGGACCTGCTTCAAAGTCCCAGCTCCTACTCTCCCCACTTTGCGATGTAGGGCAGTGGCATAACCGCTCTGAGCTGCACTTTATCGTGATGCAGGCCTTGCACAGTCTTTACAAGGACTGAATTGCATGCAGACATAGAAAGCTCTGACTTAATGGTGATTTCGTTCTACTATAGTTCCTCCAACCTCTCACTTGCCTCTTTCCTCTAGCTCTACCCTGAATGAAGCCAACACTTCCTCTACCATCTCCTGTGACAGCCCCCTGGACCCCCAAGAGGAACCAGACCCAGAACCCCAGGTGGAGCCAGAGCTGGAGCTGGAGCAGCCTCCGAATTCAGGCTGTCCCAGGCTCCAGGTCGAAGCGGAGGACAGCTTCCTGTAGGGGCTGGTCCCCACCTCGCCCTGCCTAAAGCTTTCCCTGCCGCCCAGCATCCAGCCCCTCCTGGCCCAGCCTGGGCTTTTGTCACCATGCTGATGCTGCCAGCTGTCCCCTTGTGGAAGGCTTTTGTCCCGACCTGCTGTGCTCCAAACCCTGGGGCTGGCTTACGAGGCAAGAAGACCGTCCAGGCTCTGCTTCTGGGGAGGTCCTGTGATGCTGAGCCAGGGTGCCCCCACAGGGCTCAGTTTCCCCAAATGTAAAATGAGAAGTTGGATTTGGTAATCTGCAGTCTGCCTGGGATGTCCCTGAGTGACAGTGGGGCTGTTGGAATCCCTGGGGAGGTTCTTGGGTGAATGAGGTGGCATGGTATTAGCTTTCTGTTCAGCCAGCTACACCTCAGGAAGCTACGGCTCTGATCTGCCTAAGAACTGGGGAGGGCACCCCATGTCCTGGCTCCTGGTTGAGCTGGGCCTACCTTGGACAGTGCTACACTACCCAGAAGCCACTTCTCTCGATGCTACTCTCTGCTTTTCCAGGCCCGAGCTGGTTTGGGGCCAACGTGCTTAATTAATGCTCTTCACGAGTGCTGGGGGCTGAGCCAAATAAGGATACCTTGGCCTAGAGCCTCTGCCCAGAACACATGGAACAAACCTGGCCATAGGAAGTCCCCATGTCTTCCAGGCCCCATTGGTCCTGTGTCTTTCCTTGTCACCCTCAGTCTTAATCTGCCCATGAGTCTGCATCAGTGACGAGTGTGTGGACGGGCCAGCATGGAGTGTGCACCAGTAGCTGGCCCTGACTCTGCACTGGACCTTCTCTGACACCTTGGAGGAATCCCTCGCCCTCTCTGGGCCCTAGTTTTCTTTACTCTTGTATAATCAGCAAGTTGGACTCATTAACTCTGAGTGCCGTATCAACACTAATGTTCTAGATTATTCCAGGGGGTTGCACTTGTCCAGATGAAGCAGGGCCAAGTACCCCACAGCCATCTGGGCTCCGGAGTGACTCCAGATCACACACCATGCCCCTTCCTCAGGCCCCCAGTGCAGCTGCCCGGACCTTGACTTTGCTTAGCAGCCAGTATCCTGGAAAGCCCCCAGCAGCTGTCCCAGGAACAAGGGCACCACAAGACCCCTTTCAGTGCCCACAGTGAACTCTGAAGCTATCCTGGACAAGGCGGGGCAGAGAGGGTGCATCAGATCACCTCACGTAGCCCACCACTGCCGGGGAGCTATGTGCCACAGAAGTGATGAACAGTGAGGACAGTGATGTCCCATGAAGGACAAGAGGTTAAGGATGGGTACCTCCATAAAGGAATATGAGAAGTGGGTACTTGGGTGTTCCCTTCCCAACTGCCAGCTGCCCTGTCCCTGAGGTATTACCCTATAGGGGTATAGTTTTGCCCAGGTCTAGCAATGACACCTTATTGTCCTCAAATGAGTGGACCCTGGAGGTGCCAGGCGAGTGAGGCATGTGGCCAAGACAGGCCAGGAGGGAAGGGCTGGAAAGGGTGAGAGAAGCTCTGTGTTTCTGGGCAGCAGTGCCCCATGCTGGCTGGCACCTCCCAGCCCCGGGCCCCATCACTTGGCCTGAGAACAGGGAGTGGGTTCTCACTACGGTACCAAAGATGTAATCACCTAGGTTTACAAGTATTTTTAGGACTCACATTAACTCACATTTATACATCAGAAGTGCTATTTTGTATGCTGTTAAGTTTTCCTATCTGTGTACTTTTTTTGGGAAAGATTTTAATATTAAACCTGGTGTTTTTCACTCCAGACTCTGTGGTCTTTTTTGGGTTTAGGTCCCTGTGCCGGAGGGTGGTGGGTGTGGAGTGGACCAGACAGAGCTCCCAGACACAGGTCCCCAGATAGGTCCCTTCAGCACTGTCTCATTTGCTGTACCTGGGGTTGGGTGGGAGAGCGTGGGGCTGGCAGAACTGGTCAGAGTCTCTATGCTGCCTCTGCGCTCCCTCCTGCCACCCGTCCCCCTCCTGACCATGTGCTTTGGCTTTGGCGCCTCAGCTGGGTCACCCTCCCCGCCCGCCCCTCCTCTGCCCACGGGCCAGACTGAGGCTGGTGTGGCTGGCGAGAGGTGCCTGCCAGAGCCTGGATTCCATGTCCAGGTGAGTCATGGTCAGGACCCAGGTAGGAATGGGACAGACAGCACCCAAGGGTGCCACAGAACAAGAACTGAGGAGAGGGTGGTGAAGAGAGAAGAGGAAGAGGAACAGAGGAAGAGGAGGGAGTTGTGGCTTGGGTGGGCCAGGGGAGGGCTGGGAAGCCAGGCTGTGGTTCTGAGGGCACCTAGGCAAGACAGGCGTGTGGCTCCAGCAGCCCCCAGACACCCAGGGCACTGCTGCAGCAGCTCAGTGGTTGTGGGGCTGGCATGAGGTGGGCATCTGGTCCCCACTGGCCAGGGTGGTACTGGCCATAGACTCCCCCGCTAAATCCAGGCCTGTGGGACCCTGAGAGCAGCACAGGATTAGGGACAGTGGAGCTGCTGGGGCAGGGGCAGAGTGAAAGCGTCCTGGACCCAGGCTGGGGCTTCCCAGCTTCCCCGCCAGGGCTCTTTCAGAGGGTCACCCCAAGCCTCTCACTGCTTGCTGTGTGCCCGCCAACCATCCCTTGCTGTCTCTGAGCACAGGGAAGGGCATCTCTGCTTGGGTTTGGGGGAAGGAAACCTTTTGGAGCTGCAGGTCTCCCTGGACTGTCTCCAGGAGTTTGGGGCTGTGGTTCAAGTGCAGAGAGGAACAGAGCTGCGGGCAGCTCTGACTCAGGCCCAGCTACCAACTCAGGGGCAGCTGAGCACTGCCAGGGAAAACCCCATCATCTGAAGGACATGGCTACCCAAAACCCACCCTCCTGGGGGTCCTGGCTTTGGAGGACACCCAGAGCCTGTGACTCCCTTCTCTCCTGGCTGCAGTGAGAGTTGGGTAAGGTGATACCAGATTTGCTCCAGAAAGAGAATAAACAAGCCCCATTCCACACAGGATTACTTTGCTCCTGGGAAAGCCTCTTTCTGGAGGTCAGCAGACTCCACTCCCCACCTCGGAGCGCTTCTCATGCAGCCTTGGGTGGGTCACGCCACGTCAGTCTCCCTGGCAGGGAGTGGGGCTAACAAGGCCACAGAGATAAAGCATGATCAACTCTGGCTGCGACAGAGCCAACCGTTACCATGCGCCAGGGCCGCCTGGTTGCTGTGCAGTTTCTCATTTCCCCCTCACATGGATCCTACAAACCTAGCACACGTTATAGATGAAAGGGCAGATTTCGAAGTGACTTGCCCAGGATCACCTGGCCAATGTGGCAAGGATGCGGTAGGAACCGGGCTTGGCTGACTCCCGGATCAGTGCTCAGGAAGATAAAGGATACAGGGCCAGGGGTCTGGGAAGGCTGGGGTCCAATCGCATCTCCTGTCTCCAGACCCTTCTGGTGCTATTTGTCCATGAGAGAAAGAACAGAAAAGTGCTGGATGACGGGAAGAGCTAAGTGAATCTGAGGACTAGGTAAAAATAGTAAAAATAGGGTGGGGGGCTTGGGCCCCCTGTGCTGCCTTGCAGAGGGGGTGCAATGGTCTGGGGTCACCTAAGAGCCCTGCTGGGCTCTTGCCTTTCAGTCTCTCCACGCAGGCAGGGCCAGGAAAATGGTGAGCTGGACTTTTCCATGCAGACGGATGAGCCACTTCGCTACACAATTCTTCCACCACCCTACTCTCAGCCAGGGGTCCTTGTTCCTGGAAAAAGAAGGAAAGACTGAAAGGGGCTCTTCCTCCTGGGCCTCAGACCTGCAGCCGAGGAGGGGCCTCCCGGTCCCCATTAACATCCCTGTTTTGACTCGTGGCCCCGTCTGATAGGCCTCTTTTATTTGAGTTTATTGTCCAGTTTTTACAACAATCAACTAATTTTATAAAAGTTTAAACAGCATATGCCCGTATTTTTAAAAATCATTACCAGACTGCATTCTAGACTCCAGTATCACAGCTACTCTGTGTTTAAGAATCTATTTTGTGGAAATTCTGCTTCTTACTATAAATAGTTCAGTTATACTTTCCTAGGATCCTTGCCTTATAGCTATACTAACATTTGTATTTTTATCTAATTAAATGATAGTTATTTTTATTTTTATTTTTGGGGGGGTACCAGGAATTGAACTCACGACCTCACGCTTGCCAGGCAGGTGCTGTGCCGCTGAGCTATATCCCTGGCTATAGTCATTTTTAAGACTACCATTTCTACTTTGTAACTTCTTGTTTTTCACTTAACAGTACATTACAGATATACTCACAGGACAGGGATACATAAAGATATTAATTCACTGTGATAGGTTCACATCGTTTAAAACCATGCCTGTACCATCAATGATGTAGATATCCCCTATTGATGGACATTTTATGTTGTTTCTACTCTTTGAGAGTTATAAATTATGCTGAAACTATATTTATACTTGCACATTTATGTGCTCGTTTCCATGGAATAGACTTCTAGATGCATAGTTGCTGAGTAAAGAGAAAAACATTTAAAATGCTCCTGAAGGCTAAAAGTTCCCTTCAAGATACACAGAATCACAGTGCTTCTGGGAAGAAAATCAAGCACAGACATGACAAGAACAAGATTTAATTCTAGTGAAATGCTCTGACCTTCTGGAGAAGCCTGGAACCTCTCAGGTTTGTTGAAAAAGCCAATAAAAACAGGAGAGAAGAGAGGTGAAGACAGAAGCATAGCAGGCGAAGTCTTTCTCCTTGGCATAATTGAAGCCTGGAACACTTGTCTGTGCAGAACTTTCCCATCATGCCACTTAATACTCCCGCAGGCTGGGTGGTGTCTGCTAAGCCATCCACGCACCTCAGGGGGCAGCCACCCCCACAGTACAGAGAGTGTGTTGCCGTTGTGTGTCTCTAGGTGTACCATCCTCATAGTAAACTAGAGAGGAGCTGGGGAAGATTAGCCCAGGTGAGGAAATTGAGGCTCAGAGCCAGGGACTAGCTTGCCCAAGGTCGCTGCAGTCTGACGTCCATGTTACTGCCTTTGTCAGGGAGTGTCTATGTCTGGGGCCTGGCCTTGGAAGGGGCCGTAGGCTGAGCCTGAGATCAGGGTGTGGCTCCCTGGGTGGGATTCTCTTTGGGGCTTCTCTGGGCCATGAGAGGTCCCACAGCTCAGAATAAAATCTGCCATGGCTGCCTCAGGGCCTGGTGAGGGGGTCCCAGGCTCAGGCAGGGATTAAGGGACCTCACAGAAGCCAGACTATGTCTCTCTGACTTGCCCTTCACACTCCTCTGTGTGACCCATGCATTCTTGCCTGAACTCTACACCCCAGCCTTGGGGCTGCTCCTTCTCCTTTCGAGCTCAAAGCAGCTGCCCCTGGCCAGCTGGCCCCCACCCCTGCTGGCTTTGCAGTTCCACCATCTCTTTCTGGTTTAAGTTTTGTGGGTAATCACAGCAAGGAACAAGAGAACTCACAAATGTGAGGAAGTAGCAAAGCTTCTGGAAAACCGCAGAATCCTCACAGTCTGGGAATTTCTCCCTCTGAAGGGACAAGATGGAAATTTGTCATCTATCTGAAGCATGGTGGTGTTCTTGGTTGGCTCTCTCTTGCTTAAAGATTTTCAGTGACCTCACCATGCAACAGAGGCTTCATGTGGTCTTTCAGGTCTCCTTGACCTGGTTCCAGCTTGTTCCACTGCTTCTGCCCTCCAAGGCATGGGCCATAACCTTCGGACCTGTGCATCTCTGTGGGTGCTGTCCTCACCATCTAGAAAACCTAGCCCTCTCTCACTGAAGGTCAAAATCTTGCTCCAGCTTTTAGCCAGCACAAGCCACTTTCTCTGATAAGCCTTCCTAATTCCTCCACTGGGAATCATTCTCTTCCCAGTCCTCTGTTTGCACCTTTTGTGGGCCTCCTGCTTGTTCAGCACTCTCTGCCTCGCATGCCAGGCCTTCCCCAGGCTATCTCCTTGCTGGAGCATTCCCTGCTCCTCCTTACACCTCTCCTCAACCATTTCGCAGTTCAGATAGAGCCTCTCCTGGCCCTCTCCTCTTCAGTGCCCCCACGACTTCCTGCAATTCCCCCAGTAGGCTGTGAGCTTCAGTAGGGAGGGATCATGCCTGTCCTATTCACCACTGGGTCCCAAGGTCAGGGCGCAGAGTAATTTCTTGATGAATATTTGTTGAATGCACTTCACCTGCATTATTATCTCACTGGATCCAAGTCAAAAACCTCTCCCATTTGCAGAGGAAGGAATAAGGCAGAGGTGGGACCTGGCTGTGGTCACTCGGCTAGAAGCGGGGACTGCGATGCCTGGTCTGTCCAGCTCTGAGTCTCAGGCTGCTCCCCTCCATCCCTGGCCTTCCTGGGAGCCCCTGCCGTTGATCAAGGTCCGTGGTGGGACATGTGGAGTATGAAGCTTGGTTTCTGCATTCGAAACTCAGCTCTGCCGTTTGCCAGCTGTGTGATTCAGAGCAGCCACCTACCACCCCTGAGCTTGTCTTTTTCCATCTGTAAATGGGGTAACCATAGCATGAGGATCAACGAGATGATTTGTGTAAAAGCTCAGTCCAGAGATGGGCACAAAAAGTATGTCCATTGGACAGGATGACCCAGAACAGTCCCTCTACATGTCCCTGCATTAATGCAATTATTAACATCACACCTTTCAGTCTCAAAGATTTTCATCTGAATAAGTCACATCAGCGTCCCTGCGTGTGACCAGCTGTGGTGTAGTACAGCCACTCAGCTACTTGCCTGACCTCCCACAAGGATGGTAAGGGTCCTGCGTAAAGGGAAGCACCCACGTCCTGGCCTTCCTGAGCCCACAAAAGGTCCAATGCATGAAACGGTCACCAAATGACTGTTCTTTGAGAACATGTTGCTTTCATGTTGCTCATTTGTTCACCCATGTGTGCATTTTTCTGTGAATCTGACTTGACTAAGCTCCCATCTGCCAAGCATGGCCAAGTGCAAAAGGTGTAAAGAGGACTAGGAGGGTTGTGGGCCCGGCCAGAACTCCTGCTAGGGCTCGGCGCTGGTGGTGATGGGGAGGGTCACACCCACACTGTGTCAATAGCCACCATCACAACTAGCTTGTGCCGACAGTGAGAAGTGCTGTGAAGCTCAAGGGGCCACGAAAGTATCTGGCTGGGACAGAGCAAAGAGAGGAGCAGTCAGCACAGCGTGGATAGAGGCAGGTGCACAGAACAGGAAGAAAGCGTGGTGCACACCTGCTCGCCATGTGCTGAAAGCATAGTGATGAGTACAGTTGGGAGGGCGAATGGCCAGAAGAGAGGAGGCTGGATCTAGGGGACAGGGTGCAAAGGCATCTGCAAGCTCTGCCTCAGAGTGTAGACTTGCTCTGCTCTTTGCGGCCGGGGTAGAAGGCACACTAACACACAGCCTGGAGCCCATTTCATCTTCAGCCCTACAGTTAGGTGTAGTCGACCGCTCTGACCTAGGGTTGATGCACAACTGACTGCCAAACTGCTGTGATGCGGGATGCCTGGCTCCTGGCTGGGGACCCTTCATTCTGTAAGGAATCCCCTGGGTTCCAGGGCATGGGCAGCAGGTGGTAGCTAAGATGTCCCTGACATTGGCTTTGGAGGTTCCAGGAACCAGGAGTAAGACTTGGAGATGAGGACCTGGGCCTTAGCAAGAGCAGAAGGTGACATGGCCCACACACTCACACCAGCCTTTCCCAGTTTGGGGGCTGATATGCAAACCCCAGGTCATCCTGTGTAGCATGGTGGTCATCAGCACCATTAGCTCTACAGCCAGGACGCCTATTTGCAATCCCAGCTCTGTGACCTTGGCTCTGGGATCTCTCTGTACCTTGGTTCCCTCATCAGCAAAATGGAGATAAGCAATAGAACCGGTCTCATGGGTTAAGAGGATTAAATGACATAAGCATGCGAAAAGCCTGGCATTGTGCCTGGCACCTAAACAATTCTCAGAAACTGTTAGGTCTCTAAATATTCCCAGGAGGGCAGAGGACCTTCCTCTTCATAGTGCTTTCGGACGCAGCATTCATTCATCGACTCACTCATTCTTCACTTGTCTAAAGTCAGTGGATCAGAATGATCAGATATACCAACAGGCACAGGAAGCAGAAATACCTTCATAGGCTGTGCAATCTTTGGAGAGTGACTTAACTTCTCTGGGCCTCAGGTTCCTCTTCGACAAAATAGGATAATAACAACTCCTAACTCTAAGGTTGCATATCCAATGAGAAGATGCCAAAGAGTCCTTGGCAAGCTGCCTCACACAGAATGAGCACCGGATAAGCCTTTGGGGCCTGCTGCACAGAGAAAGTGCTGGAATAGAAATGAGCCCAGGATGCTTGGGATGCATGGGAAGGACACCTACTGGGTGGATGGGGACAGGGAGCTTCCAGAGGGGGACAGTCTGAGAAGGTACAGGAGTCCGCTGGGTGGACAGGAATGACAGCAAGAGATGCCTCTGCTGCTCTTGGGGACCGAGATGGGTCCTGCTGAGGAGGCCTAGCCCTCCTCCACCTCAACACACTCCGCCATAAAGGGGATCTGTGTTTGAGTCAGGGAACTCGTGAGAATGGCATGAGAGCTGGGCATCCTGGCCCAAGACCAGGTGTTAACGCCACACCAGTCAGGGGTCCTTGGGTTTCCTGGGAGCCCCCCAGGGCCTTTCAGGGACAGGGGCCTCAGCCACGAGTGAGAGTAAGAATTCCCCGGAGAGCTCATTTCTATGCAGGTTCCCACCTCTCACCCCCATCGCACCAGTTCAGTGGTCCCAATGATCCTGGAGTCTGCCCTGGAACAGGTGTCCCTCAACTTTCAGGGTGGGTCCTGGATTGTTCCGGGAGAAGCGCTCCTGCAGCGATCTCACGCTGTTAGGATCCCGCGGCCTATGGGATCAAGGCTGAGTGTCCAGCCAGCCAGTGGTGAGCAAGTGGGCCTCACCCTCTTCCTACTCCCACCTCCACCCCCTTCTTTCCCACTCTCAGGGGTCATGGGGAGCCCTGCTTTTTCACCTCCACTGCTCCCCACGCTGCTCTTTGTCTTGGGATATGCTTTCTGCCCAGAGGACCTTTGTTCCTCCTTAAAGGTCAGCTCCTGGAAGCCCTCACAGACTCACCATCCTCTGTGTCCTCCCATAGCATCTCACTATGCCCATGTCACCCACCACACTTAGGGGCTCGCCTCCGAATGTGTCAGACTGTAAGACGTAATGTCGCGCTGACGAGCTTTCACGTTGTTGGATATCTGACGAGGGTGAGGAGAACCAGATGTGCTTGGAGACCCTGCCCCAGGAGGAAGGGGACCTGTGTACAACCTGGAGAAGTGGTACATCTGGCGTCCACGGTACCTCCGTGTCACTGCAGGCCGGTTGCAGGGCAGGGAACAGGGATGCTGGGGGGCTCACAGTGCTGTCACAGGAGGACAGGCAGGGGCTCAGGGATGCAGCTCTGTCCCCAAGGTAGGGAAGTATTGATCCCCGGCTTTCCAGCAACAGAAGGCATGCGTGGGGCTGTCGGGGTACTTCAAGGTGTGCAGGGATTAGTCTGGGCAGATCACTTGGGTAGCTGGGAGTGGAGAACCTGCCCGGGCCTGAGACCCTGACAATCTAATTCTGCCTCTGAGTCTTCCCCAAAGTAGGTGGGTGACCCAGATAAGTCACTGACCCTCTCTGACCTTCCCTTTCCTTATCTGTACAGTGGAGATAACATGCACTTCATTGAGTCCCGATGGCCCAGGGCTGTGAGAAAATGGAAATGAAAGTGCCTTGTAAACAATAAACACTCAGCCTGTCTTCCCAAAAGTCAGAAAGGAAAAACACCAGACTTCACTACATGCAAAGTAGAAGCTTTGTGGGACTCAAGATACCAAAAGCATATTAAAAAAAGAAGTGGCAGACTGTGGGAAAACATTTTCAACACTTATGACATTAGGGTTAAGAACTGGAGTGCAGATTATAAATTGTCCTGACAAATCCATAAAAGACAAAAAAGAAAATGGATATGAGATATCTACAGAAGAAAAACCAGTAGACAGTAAACAGAGGGAGAAAACGCTTATTCTACCACTATCTTTCTCAGCTCTGCTCCCTCTGGGTGGGCTCCATTCCCTGCTGGGAGAGGTTGCTCAGGAAGAGGCCACAGGCTTCGTGCTGCCCCCTTAGGAACTCCGTTTGAAAGTCGAGGTGCTTTTCTCCTAACCTTTCTCCCAGAGTGCTTTAATTGCATCATCTTGGTTGAGGTTGGCTATCTACCACTAACCCAGGAAATGCACATTGTATAACATTTGTTTGTATCAGGATGGAATTTGTGTGTGTGTGTGTGTGGTGCTGAGGATTGAACCTAGAGACTTAAGCATGCTAGGCAAGCACTTTACCACCGAGCCACATCCCAGCCTTGCAAAAAAATTTAAAGATCAATAATATTCAATGTCAGCAGGCATGTGACAGTGGTTTCCCACATACTATTATGGGAGTGCACAGACCCACATGGCCTTTTTCAGAGAACGGTGTAACATTTCCTCTACTCTTTGGGGGGTGGGGGTACTAGAGATTGAACCCAGATCCTTCACATTGAGTTACACGCCCCAGCCCTTTTAAAATTTTTTTATTTTGAGAGAGTGTCTCACTAAATCACTAAATTGCCCAGGGTGAGCTTGAACTTACAGTTCTCCTGCCTCAGCCCCACAAGTGGCTATAAGCTTGTGGTACTGTGCCCAGGTCCACTTTGAATGCAACTACTTTTGACCCATCATTCCTCTTCTGGAACGGAGTCTGCTCAGATGACGTAAATGTACACAAAGGTTCACGGGCAAGGGTGTTCACTGTAGCGCCGTTTACAACAGAGTAAATCAGAAGGAATTAGAGTGTCCATTGGTTAGAGGAATGGTGAGATAAAATAGGGTGCTTTCATACTGTGGGATACAAATACAGCAATTTAAAAAACAAGGTAAATCTCTATGTATTACCATGGAAAGAGTTCTAAGATGCATTGTTAAGTGATAAAGCACCATACAATGTATAGCTTTGATACCATTTTTTTTTGTGGGTACCGGGGGGTCAACCTCAAGACCTCGCATGCCAGCAGGCGTCCGTGCCGCTGAGCGATATCACCGGTCCCTTTTTCGTAGGTGAGTTCCGGGAGTCGAACTCGGGCCCTTGAGCTTGCCAGGCAGGCGCTTAAGCCACTGAGCCATCTCACTGGCCCCCATTTTTTTTTTTAACAGTAGAGGATGGATGGATGGATGGATGTGCATGTGTACACAGAGGCAGACGTTGGGAAAGGCATATATACCTAATTTACATGTGGTTGTCGCTGGGATAGGGGCTATAATTGGAAGGAGAAGGGTTTGGGAGGACTTCTGTTTGGGGGAACTATTTCCCCTTTATATTTCCCCTGTATATCCTTCTGTATAGATGACTGTCTTATAGTGAGCACCAGTGTGATAGAAAAAAAGAGAGGGGAAAAGCAAACAGAATGAGAGAGGGGATTGCCAGCGCCATTGCTCTAGCTTGGGTCCTGGGACAGCTGGCGGCAAGCTGGTGGGCCTGCTGATTGCCTTTGCTGTTCTTTTCAGAAAACGTTTTCTTTCTTCCCTGCCTTCACCCAGAAAACTCCAGCACTCCCTGGGCCTACCACCTGCCCTGGCTCACTTTTCCATTTCACTTCTCTAATTGTCTCCCTTCTACTTCCTTTCTTTCTCTTTTGTGGGGGTGGTTTGAGATGGGGTCTTGCTGTGTAGCTCAGGCTGGCCTTGAACTCACTATTGTAGCCCAGGCTGACCTCGAAATCGCAGCTATCCTCCTGCCTCAGCCTCCTGGGTGCTGAGATTACAGGCACACATCATCCTTTCTACTTCCACATCAACCTTTTCCCCCTAGATTTCACATGTGAGAGAAAACGTGATACTTGTATTTCTGAGTTTGGCTTATCTTATCTCAATGTGATAATTCTAGTTTCATCCATTCTCCTGAAAATGACATGATTTCATTCTTCTTTATGGCTGAATAATACTCCGTTGTATATATATACCACATTCTCTTTATCCATTCATCTGTTGACAAGCACCTAGGCTGGTTCCATAAGTTGGTTATTGTGAGTAATGTCCCAATAAATATAGGTTTCCAGTTATCTCTGTAGTGTGCTGACTTTGATACCTTGGGATATATGCTGAGGAATGGGGTAGCTAATCAATGATAGTTCTATTCTTAGGTTTATGAAGAACGTCCATACTGATTTCCATAGCAGCTGTACTAACTGACATGTATTAACCAACGGACTGTATAAGCCCCTCTTCATCCTTACCAGCACTTCTTCTCTATCTCCTTCTCCTTCTCCTTCCTCTTCTTCTTATAGTACTGAGAGTAGAACCCAAGTCCTTCACACTGAACTACATCCCATCCTATTTATTTATTTGTTTGTTTTTGAAACAGGGTCTCACTACATTGCTAAATTGCCTAGGCTGGCTTGAACTTGAAATCCTCCTGTTTCGGCCTCCCAGAGTGCCGGGAGGCACAGATGTACACCACCATACATGGCTATTTTTTTGTATTCTTGCCATTCTGAACAGGGTGATACGAAATCTCAGTACAGTTTGATTTGTTTTCCTAATAGCTACAGATATTGAACATTTTTCGTATAATAATTGGCCATTTGTACTTCTTTTGAGAGCTGTCGTTCCATTCATTCGCCTATTTATTGATGAGATTACTTGATCTTTTTTGTGCTACTTTTTTTTAGTTCTTCGTATATTTTGGATGCTATTCTTCTGTTGGAATAGTAGTTGGCAAAGATTTTTTTTGTCTCTACTCTTTCCTTTACTGTGTAGAAGCTTTGATGCACTCCCATCTGTCGATTCAGGTTATTATTTTCTGAGCTATCGAAGTCCTATTCAGGAAGTTGTTCCCTATGCCTATTATCCTCAAATATTTCTCCATTTTCCTTTAGTGGTTTCAAAGTTTCAGGTCTTACATTAAGGTCTCTGATCCATTTTTAGTTGATTTTTGTACAGAGTGAGAGACAGGGATCTAGTTTCATCTTCTACATGTGGATATCCAGTTTTCCCAACACCATTCGTTAAAGAGGTCGCCTTTTCTCCAATGTATTTTTTTGGCACCTTTGTTGAGAATCAGATGGCCATAGCTGTGTGGGTTTATTTTTGGATCTTCTATTCCACTCCTTTGGTCTATGTGTCTATTTTATGACAACAAGCTATTGATGTTGTTTTGTTTTGTTTTACAATTGCTTTATAATATATTTTGAAAATGGGCATCGTAATTCCAGCATGGCTCTTTTTGCTCAGGATCGCTTCGGCTAGTTGGGGTATTTTGTGCTTGCATATAAATTTTAAGATTTTTTCCTAGTCTTTGAAGAATGATGTTGGCATTTTACTGGGGATCATTTTGAATCTGTAGATCACTTTTGGTAATGTGGCCATCTTAAAAATACTAATCCTCTCAATTTGTGAATGTGGGAGGTCTTTCCATCTTCTTGTGTCTTCAATTTCTTTCTTCAGTGTTTTATAATTTTTATCGTAGAGGTCTTTTACCTCCTTGGTTAGGTTCACTCCTAGGTGAGTTTCTGTTTGTTTGTTTGAAGCGATTGTGAATGGGATTGTTTTCCTGATTTCTTTCTCAGCAAGTTCATTATTGGTAGGCAGCAGCAATATATATTTTTGTATTTTTTTATTTTTGTACATGTTTGTAGTACATAACAATCACATTCCTCATGGAGAGTTGGCACATGAACCTAACACATCTTAATTCTTTTTATCCCCTTCCTCCCTTTCCATCTCTTGGTCCCTATCCATTTGCAAAAGGTCTATCTCCCTATTTTCTAGTACATATTTTTTCATTTTGCTCTTTATTTATATTTTGGGTTTCTCATGGTAAAGAAACTATGTGATACTTAAGCTTGTGTGTCTGATTTATTTCACTTGACTTTATGGTCTCAAATCCATTTTCCTACAAATGATTCAAGTTTATCCTTCTTTATGGCAGAGTAGTACTCCATCTTGTATGAATACCACATTTTCTTTACCCATTCATCTGTTGGTGGACATATAAGCTGCTTCCCAGATTTAGCTATTATGAATTCTGTTGGTATAAATGTACTTACCTTTGAAAACCTTCATGGCTGGTTGAGAGAGGAGGGTTATTGTGTAGGACAATTTCACTGTCACTAACAGAATCACTGCTATCTATTAGTTCAATGGCATCTTTTTCTTTCCATGCAACTTTGACGAAGAACCTATCCAATGACATATGCTTTTGCTTCCTTTTGAGAATTTTTCAGAAATGTGACACTGCATTGCTGTTAAACAGATTTACTGCTCGCATTGCTATAGCTTTATTCATGTGGTGCTTTCCTACAAAATTTTGCAGTTTCCCACATTTCACATATCTTCCTAATCTCATTTGAAGTGAGGAATTCCTCTGCCTTTTTCTCCTCCTCCTTTGCAGATCTCCTCCATATTTTCTGGCTGTTGGGAGAAGATCACCCACAATCCCAGAAGTGAGGGGAGGGGGAGGGAGGGTTGGGGAGAGGGAGAGGGAGGGAGGAGGGAGGGGGAGGGAAGAAGAACCATTGGCTCAGCTATCATTTGATGTTTGACATCACATACTACTTGTATTGCAAGAAATCACTCATTTATCAAACTAAAATTTACTAGAAATATTTGCTCATTTTGCAGAACACTCGCAGAACAAGTTACTCACAACCCAAGCTCTTCACTTCATTGATACTTGCACCTTTTTTAGTCTCAATTTCATTAATTTCTGTTCTGATCGTTATAATTTCCTTCCTTGTATTGGCTTTGGGTTTGGATTGTTCTTGTTCTTCTAGGACCTTGAGGTGCATGATGAGGTCATTTATTTAGACTCATTCTGTTTTTCTGATGTGGACATTCACAGCTATAAAATTTCCTCTTAGGGCTGTTTTCGTCGTATTCCATAGGCTGTGGTATATTGCACTGGCATTATTGTTTGAGTCTAAGAACTGTCTAATTTTTTTCTTGATTTCTTCTGTGACCTATTAATTATTCAAGAGAGTATTGTTTGATTTCCATGTGTTTGCATAATTTCTGTGGTTTCTTTTGTCATTGACTTATAGTTTCATTACATTATGATCTGATAATATGCATGGGATAATTTTGATTCTTTTGCATTTACTTAAGCATGCTTTATTAGCTAGTATGTGATCTATTTTGGAAAAGGTCCCATGTGCTGCTGAGAAGAATGTGTATTCTGCTACTATTGGGAGGGACACTCTAAATATTTATTATGTCCATTTGTTTGAAGGTTTGGTTCAACTCTGATATTTTTGTTGATTTTTTGTCTAGTTGATCTATTTGTGATAGTGGAATATTGAGATCCCTCACTATAACTGTGCTGGTGTTTAACATTTTATCTCCATTAATGCTTGTTTTATGAGTTGGGTGTGCCAGTGCTTGGTGCCTATATATTTATAATTGTTATCTCTTCCTGTTGAATTTTTCCCTTAACCAATATGTAACCAAAGTAACATACTTTGCCTCTTGTGATCAGTTTTGGCTTAAAGTCTATTTTGTCTGAAAATAGGATGGCTACTCCTGCTTTTTTTCTGGGTTCCTATTGCATGGAATATTATTTCCCATCCTTTGATTTTTAATCTTTGAATTTCTTTTTTGATTAAATGTGTTACATACAATCAGGCATGGTGGTGCACACATGTAATCCTAGCACTTGGGAAGCTGAGACAGGAGGATTGCTGTGAGTTTGCGGCCAGCCTGGGCTACATAGTGAGATCCTGTCTCAAAAAATACCAAAGGGCCCGTGATATAGCTCAGCGGCATAAGCGCCTGCCTGGCAAGCGTGAGGTCCTGAGTTCGACTCCCGATACCCACATGTTAAAAAAAAAAAAAGAAGAAGTGTTATATACAGCCCATAGTTGGATTTGTTTCTTGGTCCATTCTGACAATCTTTTGTCTTTTGATTGGTGAATTCAGATCATTCACATTGAGAGTTATTACTGAAAAATATTGATTTATTCTGTCATTGCATTATTTTTCTGTTGCTAATCTACCCACCCCCATTTTGCTGAACTTCTCACCCTGCCTGGCATATTAATTTTATTAAACTTTTTGATATTGTTGTCTTTATTTTCTCTTTCCAGGATATCCTTGAGAATTTTTTGTAGTGCAGTTTTGGTGGTCATGAATTTCATTTTTTTTTTTTTTTTTTTTTTATGGATACCAGAAATCGACCTCAGGACCTCGCACTTGCCAGGCAGGCGCTTATGCTGCTGAGCTATGTCACCGGGCCCTGGTGGTCATGAATTTCTTGAGGTGCTCTTTGTCATGCAAACACCCCATTTCTCCATCAATTTGAAAGATAATTTTGTAGGATATATAAGTCCGGATGAAAGTTGTTTTCTTTTAGGGCTTGAAACTCTTGACTCCATGATTTCCCGGCCTTCAAAGGTTTGTGTTGAGAAATCTATTGTAATTCTAGTGGGTTTACTTTTACAGTGAGTCACATTTTTCTCTGATAGCTTTTAAGATTCTGTTCTTGTGTTGGATTTCAGCGATTTCGAGTAGATGTGTTGTGAGAGGTTTTTTATGACTGTGGCTATTTGGGGTTCTATATGCCTCACTTATCTGTAGGTTTTATGCTTTCCCTATATTTGGAAAGCTTTTCTGCTCTTAAAAACAGGGTTTTTATGCCATTTATGCGGTCTTCTGATTTTTCATTAATTCCAATTAATCTTACTCTTCTTCGTGTCATCTAGCAGCTGTTAGATCCATTTTTCATGTTCTCTCTCTTTTTTTTTTTTTTGTGGGTACCAGGGGTCGACCTTAGGACCTTGCACGCCAGCAGGCGCCCGTGCCGCTGAGCGATATCACTGGCCCTTTTTTCGTATGTGGGTTCCAGGAGTCGAACTCGGGCCCTCGCGCTTGCCGGGCAGGTGCTTACGCCGCTGAGCCATCTCACCGGCCCTCATGTTCTCTTTTGTCGTTAAGGTGTCTGAATAACTGGTCTCTGACAGCAACCCCATCTTCTAGTTCTGGCACTGTCCTCACATTGGTCACTTCTGCCATAGTTTCAATAGAGTTTTAATCTCCTGAATTTCTGTTTGGAACCTTTTCATGGACTATAATTGTTTGCTAAACTGGTCTTTCATATTTTGTATCATTTTGTTTAGCTCAGATAGTTTTTTATTAGTGTCTCCTGTAAACTCCCTGTTTGTTTTGTTTATTACATCCATTATCTGTTTAATTATATCTTCTTTGAGTTTCCCAAACACCTTTTTATCTGCCTTTTAATCTTCTTTGTTATCTTTTCAAATAACTCAGCAGTGTGGCTTTTGCTTTCCTCCCTTTGATGCCCCATGGATTTGCTCTGGAGTTTTGGGAGGTATTTTGTTGCTTCGTCTACTCGTGTTTCTATTGTTTTGTTTGTTTGCTTTGGGCTGAGGTTTGCAGGCACTTACCATGGAAAGACTTCCTTGTTAGTATGCAGAGCTCTTTATTTTGTGTCTGCTTTTTGTTGATGCACTCTGGATGTGGATAACCATAGGTCTTTGTCTCTGTCCCAAAATCCAACCACCTCTGTTAATCTGGGAGGGGAGTGTTGTAGATTAACTAATGGTCAACTTGTAGCACCCTCCTGAACTGCATCAGCCTGGTTCTGTGTATGGAGGGCCCACCTGAGGACTGCTGCCAACAGCATAAAAGCAGAACTGTGGGGGAAGATGGTGCGCTGTAGATTCTCCTGGAGAAGCTTGTCACGCTGGCTTTCCTGATATGAACTCAGCTGTTCTCATCGTCAGAGAAGCTCGGGTCCTTGCTGTCCCTGAGGCTGGCTGCCGTTCTCTTCAGGGGAGCTCTTGTTCTTACCTTGAGTGTCACTTCCTGGCTCCAGTGCAGATTCCTCAGCCTGCTGGCATAGATTTTCTAGCTTCCACCACTGACCTTTGAGCCTTCCCAGTGCAGATCCTTGATACAGACTTGCATGAGACATTGCTGTGGGCTCTAGGCTCCCAGCTGGACTCATGCAGGACGCTGCCGTGGGATCCAGCCCCTCAGCTGTATTCTTTGGGTCTCTAGTGCGTGGACAGATCTCTTGCACTCTTCTGCGTTTGACTTTTTGGATGAATATTATAAAATAATCCTATAAATTATGTGTCCTGTATTAAATCTATTCCCTTGTAAACCCTGACTACAACAGGGAGGATGCATAGTAATTGGTCCTGCGCCTAGTTCTCTGTGAATGTGTCACAGTATTGTTTTGTTTTATTTTTTTTTTTTGTGGGTACCGGTGGTCAACCTCAGGACCTCGCGCGCCAGCAGACACCTGTGCCGCTGAGCAATATCACCGGCCCTTTTTTTGTATGTGGGTACCAGGGGTCGAACTCAGGACCTTGCGCTTGCCAGGCAGGCGCTTATGCCGCTGAGCCATCACAGTATTGTTAATGACACAAATGTAATCTGAATACTGGCATACACAGAAAACCTGTTAACAGCAACAACTACTCTAGGTTAGCAATAGCAAGTAAATCAGCAACAATAATATCATCCATGACAAACTGGATATTGATGTACCATAAGAACCAATAATATACCATCCTTAACCCTAGAAAGGAGATCTATAATTATACTATAAACACTAAGACAAACTGAATACTGACATACAATAAATGCCTATTAAATGTAACAACTGTATCTCTGCTAACAATAGAAAATAATTCAACAGTAATAACAGAGTTAACTAACTCTCTGAAGATTATTAAAGCTTAATGCTTATACTCTTGAAAATATAGCAGGGCAAATGGGAGAATGAAAGAAGAAAAATTTGAAAAATTAAGCAATGGAAGATGAGAAGGAGCAGAGGAAAGTGAGATAATGTATCCTATTAAAGAGTAAAAGAATATTAATAGAATTAGGTAAAGGTAACAGAAGAGAACAAACAAAAAGAATAAAAGAAAAAAGGGAGAAAAAAGAAAAAGTAAAGTGACTGAAAAAGAAAAATTAAAAAAGAAAGGAAAGAAAAAAAGAAAATTCTCTTGAATTCCAAAAAACCAGTGGAAAAAAAAAAAAGAGAAAAGGAGAGCAGATTAATCTAAAAAAAGAAAGAAAAAATTGTTCTATAGTTCTGAGTGAGTGATTTCTTTCCAGAATCTGAAGTTTTGGAATCCAGCAAGTCATGGTTTTGTCCACCTAGCTTTATGGCCTGTGGGTTTGTGAGGTGTCAGGGTCCTGGCCTAGCCCCAATCTCCTAAACAAGCAGGCAGCGAACAGCTTAAATAAAAGAGAGAGTAGTATACTTTGGGGGGCTCCAGGAAGGACAGAACTCTCTCTCTAAAGACTCTCTGGGAGTAAAGACAGCCCTGGACAGCCCATATTCACTCCACAGATTTGGGGGGTGAAGGAAGTAGAGTGTAAGAAAGCTCAAAGCCCTCAAGTTGGAACAAAGGCAGTAAATTTTGCCAATTAAGAGAACTGTTTGATCTCTAAGGTTGGCAGCTTTATTGCTCTGGAATAGGGGGTGTCAGCAGCCCATGTCCTCGCAGGCCTCAGCTGTGATGTTATCTTGACTTCATAGCACTATGCTTATGCTCTTTTCCAACACAACCCGAGGTCCCTGGATTCAGCAACTTCACCCTGTATAGCCCGCTCTCCAACAGTGAGGTGCCCACTTGTTTCAGAGGTTCCACTTTCCATTTACCCCTGAGCTGTGGCAACTATGCAAGCCAAGGCATGTCCTTGATCATGGTAGATGAGGAAGACAATCAGACCTCTGATCTGTGCTGGATGTAGGCGACAGGGCGAGGGTTCAAATTGCCTGCCTAACTTACCACCAGCATTTTCAGGTCCAGCCATTTCTGAGTTTAACACAAGCTGGGATTTGCTTCTTACCCTGGAGGGTGAGGTCTGTGTCATTCCTGGCCTGAGCTTAACTTTTCGGGGTCTGTGTCTAGCTTGTTCCCCGTCCACAACTGTCTCCTGTGACTGTCTCTCACCCAGCCATCGTGGGAGGGTAACACTGGGAATACTAAAGTTATTTTTTAGTTGTCCTGAGTCTCAGGCTTAAATAATCAATCCCTTCCCAAAGTGGCACTTGATTAAACACTGGCACTATGGCGGCTGGCACACTGGATTCCCTCTCCAGGCTGGCATGTATAAGGACGCACCTCAGACCAAAATCCCACACTACTTTTACAACTCACAACAGCTGTGGGCTTCTCCTAGGGCCATGCTGCCAGCCATGTCTGCTGATTCTCCCTGGAGTTTCTGGTCCTGGGGCCTTACTTTGCCTCTGTGGAGTCAAGTTTCCCTTCTAGGGAAGTGGGGTAAACTTCCAGAGTTCTTCATTCTTTTCTCTGAGTTGTGATCCATTTCTCCAACTTCTCTGTAACTTCTCATTTTCCTGTCAGTTCCTTCCCAATTCTTGGAGATCTACTGATTTTGTCTTCGCCCAATTGTTGTTTTTCAAGCATCTGGACTTTGGGTCTCGGGGAGGCTGAATTTTGCTGCTGGTTGCTACTCCACCATTTTCAAGAGGCAAATTCTTGTATGTTGATTTATTCTGCTACTTTGCTGAATTTGTTTACCAGTTTTAGGAGAGTTTTGATGGACTCTCTAGGGAATAGAATTATACTATCTGCAAACAAAATAATTTTATTTCCTCCTTTTCTATTTGTATCACTTTTCTTTTTTTCTCTTATCACTTTGGCTAGTTTCAAATTCTATATTGAATAAGAGTGACAAAAATGGACAACCTTGTCTTGTTCCTGATTTTAAAGGAAATGCTTTCAGTTTTTCCTTATTTAGCACGATGTTGGCTATGGGTTTGTTATATATAGCTTTTATTATGTTGAAGTATGATGATGCATCTATACCAAGTTTATTCAGGGTTTTTATCACAAAGCAATGTTGAATTTTCTTGATGGTTTTTCTGTATCTATTAAGATGATTGTGTAATTTTTATCATTGGTTCTATTTATGTGGTGTATAATGTTTCTAGTAAGATTTATGTGGAGTACTATGCTTATTGATTTGCATATGTTGAACTGTCCTTGCACCCCTGGAATGAAACAAACTTAATCATGGTGCATGATCTTTTTAATGTGTTATTGAACTCAGTTTGCAAATATTTTATTAAGGATTTTTGCATCTATATTTATTAAGAATATTCATCTTTGGTTTTCTTTTTTGTTTGTTTGTTTTTGTTGTGTCCTTATCAGTTTTTGTTAGCAGGATTATACTGGCTTTGTAGGATGACTTGGAAGAGTCTCTGCCCTATTTTATGGAATAGTTTGATAAGCATTGGTATTAATTCTTCTTTAAAATTCTTATAAAATTCAGCAGAGAATCCATATGGTCCTAGGCTTTACGCTATGGGAAGAATTTTCATTACTACTTCAATCTCATTGTTATTGATTTATGTAGACTTTTTATAGTCTCTCTGTTCAATTCTGTCTGGAAATTTGTTCATCTCTTCTAGATTTTCCAATTTTTAGCATCTAATTTTTCATACTATTTCCTACTTATCATCTAGATTTTATTGGTATCTGTCTTAATATCATTTTACTCTGATTTTATTTATTTGGGTCTTTTCTCTCTTTCTTTTAATTAATTTAGCTAATGGTTTGTCAATTTTGCATATCTTTTCAAAGAACCAGGTCTTGGTTTCATTGATCCTTTGTATTTTTCTTTTGGTCTTAATTTCATTTATTTCTGCTCCAATCTTTATTATTTCTTTCCTTTTACTGATTTTGATTTGTTTTTGTTTTTCTAAGGCCCTGAGAGGCATTATTAGATTCTTTACTAGATATTTGTTTTTCTAATGTAGGCACTTATAACTATAACCTTCCCTCTTATAACTGCCTTTGCTGCCCCATCAGTTCTGGTGGTCTGTGTTACCATTTTCATTTGATTCTATGAAATTTTAATTCACCCCCTGATTTCTTCAGTGACTCACCACTTACTCAAATACATATTATTGGGCTGGGGATATAGCTTAGCAGCACAAGCGCCTGCCTGGAAAGCGCAAGGTCCTGAGTTTGATTCCCAGTACCAAAAAAAAAAAAAAAAGCTAACACCCTGCTGTAGTCAAATACATATTATTTAATATATATGTTTGCATATTTTCTGCAGTTTCTGTTGCTATATATGTCTAGTTTCATTTTATAATGGTATGATACGATGCATGAAATTTTTTCAATTTCTTTTGCATTTGTTAAGATTTGCTTTATGAACTAAAATATGATCTACTTGGGAGAAAGTTCTGTGAGCTGATAAAAAGAGTGTTATTCTGCAACTGATAGGTGACATATTCTGTAGATATCTGTTAAAGCCATTTGATCTGTAGTCTAGTTTAACTCTGATATTTTCCTATTAACTTTTTTAATCCAGAAGATCTATCTATTGGCAAGAGTGGGGTATTGAAGTCACTCACTATTCTTATGTTGGGGCCTATGTCTCCATTTATGTCTTGTGTGTGTTTCATAAAATTGTGTAGTCTGACATTCAGTGCGTATATATTAAGAATTATATCTCCTTGACACACTGTTACCTTTATCAGCATCTAGTGATCCTCTTTGTCTCTGGTCAATTTTGACTTGAAGTCTATTTTCTTAGATATGAGTAGAACTACTTCTGCTTGCTTTCAGATTCCATTTGATCGGAATATCATTCTCCACCCTTTTATTTTCATTCTGTATATGTCTTTGATGGCGAGATGAGCCTCTTGCAGACAATAAACAGTTAGATCAAATCAGCTAGTCTGTGCCTTTTAACTGGTGAATTCTCGCTATTTACAGAACTTGGGTTCTACTGGGTTCTACTGGAAGGTGTGTACTAGTTCCTGTCGTTTCGTTGTTCTGTTACTGGTTCTTTTGAATGGTCTATGTTCATGTTCATCTCCCTTATTCAGCTTACAGCTTTGATGGTTTATTGAATTAATCCTGTTTGATTCTTTCCTAATTCTCATTTGCTTGTCCATACTTGTACTAAAATTTATTTTTTCATGTGCTTTCATGACTGTTTGTCTTGCTTCCTCTTCGTGTATAGGATTCCTTGAAGTATCTTCTGAAATGCTGGCTTAGTGGTCACAAATTTCGTTAGTTAATGCTTGTCTTGGAAGGCCTTTATTTCACCTTTGATTCTGAAGGATAACTTTGGTGCATGTAGTAATTTAGGTTAGCAGTTGTTTTCTTTAGGCTTGGAATACATGACTCCATGCTTTCCTGACCTTCTCCTGAATGTCCACTGATTCTCCAGTGACTGCCTTTCAAGGTAACTTGGTGCCTCCCTTTTACAGCTTTTAGTATCCTTTATTTGTTCTGTACTTTTGGCAGCTTAACTACAACATAACACAAAGAGGTTATTTTCTGATCGTGTCTGTTTGGGCTTCTAAATGCCTCCTGTACCTGGATGTCCATTCCTTTCTCAAGATTTGGGAACTTTTCTGCTATTATTTCACTGAATAAATTTTCTATGCCTTACCCTGTACCTTGGCTTCTTTGTTGAAACTGAGTATTCATACATTGGGTCTGTTAATCATGCCCCATAGTTGTTCTATGTTCTGTTCATATTTCTCATTTTTAATACTATCTGAATGTGATAATTTATCAGCCTTGTCTTCAAGCCCTGATCTTCTTTCTTCCACTTGATCTACTCTATTGTGAGGCTTTCAACTGATTTTTAAATTTGAATTAATAAGCTTTTCATTTCCAAGATTTCCATTTCGTTCTTCTTCAGACTCTCTAGCTCGTTATTGAACTGCTCTTTCATATCCTATATTGTCTTCCTTAATTCATTCAGTTGTTTATTTGTATCCTCTTTGAAGCCATTGATCATTTTAAAAAATTAACCTTTTGAGTTCTTTCTCCATCATTTCATCCATTTGAAATCCATATGCATCCATTTCACCCATGATACCTTTGGTTTCAATTATTGGAGAGTTACGAACATATGGGGGAGTCACATTGCCTTGCTTGTTTATATTTCCTAGGTTTCTGTGTGGAGATCTGTGTTTCTGTTGGGGTGAATATCTCTTTCATTTTTGGGGGGATCTCCTTAGTAAGCTTCACTTGAAGGTTTTATGCCCAATGCCACACAAAAAGAAAAAATTAACTGTAGTAACAACAACCACTTAAAGACAAACTAGATACAGAAATACAGTAAAAATAAATTAAAAGAGGGCCGGTGAGATAGCTCAGCGGCATAAGCGCCTGCCTGGCACGCGCGAGGGCCCGAGTTCGACTCCCAGAACCCACATACAAAAAAAGGGCCAGTGATATCGTCAGTGGCACGGGCACCTGCTGGCGCGCAAGGTCCTGAGGTCGACCCTCGGGACCCACAAAAATAAAATAAAATAAAATTAAATTAAATTAAAATAAAATAAATTAAAACAAATAACTACACTACCATAACAGAAGAAAAGAAAGGGTCAAAAATAATATAGAATGAGCCAAAAAGTTTAAAAAAAAAGGTAAAAATAATAAACTAATAATAAAATTGAAGGGGTGGAGAAAAGAACAGAAGAAAAAACAAAAATGTTAAAAGAGGGAAAAGAGGATGAAAGGAGAAAAGAATGAAAGACTGAGGTGTTTACATTTGAGGAGTTTCTGTCTAGGCCCTCTAATAGTGGAATTCACTACGTCTGAGGAGGGTAGGGAGTTGCACCTGGGGTCTGTTACACTTTCTCTCTCTCCCACCAGATAGGTTTGCGCAGATGCCTTTGATCATGGCGAAGACTTCTTCCCACACCAAGTTTGTGGACAGGAATGGACATTGAATTCTGTCAAAAAATTTTTTTCATCTATTATGATGTTCATATGTTTTTATTCTTGGGGTTTTGGTCTTAAGGAGGCCAAGATCTTAAAAGTAAATTTAGCTAAATGGCTGTGGATATGATGCCCAGTTGGGGTTCTAAGATCCTGGCTTACAGGCCTCACTAGTGGAAGCAGTACAGGCCAATACTCTCTTGGCTTTGCTGTTTTGTTTTAGTACTGGGGATTGAATTCAAGGCCTTTGCACTGAGCTGCATCACCAGCCCTTTAAAAAATATCTTTTTATTTTGAGACTGCATCTCTCCAAGTCCTGTTGTTGCTTAGACTGGGCTCTAACTTGTGCTCCTGCATTAGCTGCCCAGAGCGCTGAGATTACAGGTGTGCACCACCACACTCAGCTCATTTGGTTTTGTTTGAGGCACCAGCGATTGAACCGAGACCTCACACGTGCTAGGCAAGTGCTCTACCATTGAGCTACATCCCCAGCGCTTCATAGTTGTTTATAATTGTGTTTTTCAATTTTCAAATATGTGAGATTTTTCCAGATATCTGTCTGTTAATTATTTCAAGTTTAATTCTGGTATGGTGGAAGAAATACTTTGTATAAATTGATTAAACTTTTAAAGATTTATTTTATGCTCAAGAATATGGTCTGTCTTAGTGAATGGCATGTGTGCTTCTGAGAAGAATGTGTATTCTGCTATTGTTAGGTGAATATATATCAATAGCTCAAGTTGGTTTAGGTTTTGTTCAGGTTTCATATATCCTTGCCTATTTTTTCTTTATTTGTATGTACAATCCATTACGGAGTGTGGTGTATTACAGGAGATTTATATGTCTCTTCTTGTTGTTTTATCAGTTTTTTGTTTTTTCGGTTTTTTTAGTACCGGGGATCGAACTCAGGACCTTGTGCTTGTCAGGCAGGCGCTGTGCTGCTGAGCTATATCCCCAGCCTTAGTTCTATCAGTTTTGTTTCACGTAATTTAAAGCTCTGTTCTAAGGTGCATATACATTTAGGTTTGTTTTGTATTCTTGTACAATTTATCCCTATGTCATTATGTAAAGTCCCTTATAGAAACATTTCTTGTTATAAATTCTACTTTGTCTAATATTACTATAGCTACTCTAGCTTTCTTTTGATTATTATTTACATTTGATGCCTTTTTCCATCATTTTACTGTTATCCTATCTATATATTTTCATATATAAAGTAGGCTACTTGTATACAGTAAATACCTGGGTGGCACATGCCTGTAATCCCAGCACTTGGGAGGCTGAGGCAGGAGGATTGCCTCAAGTGTGAGGTCAGCCTGGACTACATAGCAAGACCCTGGCTCAAAAATAAAACAAAATGAACTCAAGTACAGTAAATACCGGATTTTAATTTTTTAACTTAATTTCACAATCTTTGTCTTTTAATTGATATATTTAGACTGCTTACATTACAGGTAATAAGTGATATGGTTGGATTTAATTCTACCATCTTGTTAAGGGATTTCTATGTGTTCCATCTGCTTTTTCTTTTTTGTAATGTTCTGTCTTTTTTTAGATTGAGCATATCACCGTGTCTTATCTCCGCTATTGGTGTATAACTTTAAAATGTAGTGATTCATCTAGATATTACAGCACATATCTTTAATTAGCAAATATCTACCTTAAAATAATATCATGTTGACACGGTATGAGGACCTTACAACAGTGTACTTCACATCTTTCCCTCCCATCTTTTGTAATATTGTTGTGCATTTTCTTTTTACAGATACTCTAAACATATAATACATTGCTACTGACCTTGTTTTAAATAAGGGCTTGACAAACAGCCTGTGGACCACATGTAACCCTCTCTTGACACTGTAAATGAGGCGTTATTGAAATACAACTACTTTCCGGAGTCTGCGAATTATCTCCGGCTGCATTTGCCCTACTGTGGCAGAATTAAGCTGTGGCAAGAGGGACCGCCTGGCCATAAAACCTAAAACATGTGCTATCTGGCCATTCATGGAACAAGTCTTCCAATGCCTGATACACAGAGCTACCTTTTTAAGCAATTGAAAGATAGACATCTTTGCCTCATTTTCAGCAATCTTTTATTATTGCTTTTATTAATTTTTATTTATATCCATGTTTCTGGCTGGTATCTACTCCTTTTGCCTGAGAACCTTCCCTGAACTTATTTTCTTTCTTTCTTTCTTCTATCTTTCTTCCTTCCTTCCTTTCCTTCTTTCTCTTTCTTTCTTTCTCTTTCTTTCTTTCTTTCTTTCTTTCTTTCTTTCTTTCTTTCTTTCTTTCTTTCTTTCTTTCTTTCTTTTTCTTTCTTTCTTTTTGGCTATTGTAGTTTGCACTGGATGTTCTTATGCAAGGATCTGAGTCCCTGCTTTTGTTTATACCTTGTAGTGGAATAGAGGGTCATGTGGTACTTCTATGTTTAAATATTTGAGTAACTATCAAGCCAGTTATTATTGCAGTTGCACCATTTTACATTTCTACCAGTAGTGTACCAATGTTCCAATTTCTCCACATCCTCAATACTTTTTATTTTCCAACTTTTCATAGTATGACCAACCTCCTAGATGTGACGCGCTATCTCGTTGTGGTCTTGGTGTGTACTTCCTTAATGACTAATGATGTTGAGTGTCTTTTCATGTGATTTTGGCTGTTTGTGTGTCTTCTTTGGAAACACATCCATTCAGGGCTTTTTTTTTTTTTTTTGCCCATTTTTATCTTTTTGTTGTTGAATTGCTACAATTTTTTTTTACTTTATTACATTATTACGTGTGTGTGTTTGTGTGTGTATCTGTATTCATATTCTGGATACATATCCCTTATTAGATATATGATTAGTAAATATTTTCTTTCATTTTCTGTGTTGTCCTTTCATTCTCATGATAGGTGCACGTGGGTGCACAAAAATAATCAATTGTTTAAAAGTTCAATTTACATATTTTTTTGGTTGCCTGTGTTTTGGTGACCTAACTAAGAAATTGTTACTTCATCCAAGGTCATCGATACTACTCTGTGTTTTATTCTAAGTGTTTTATAGTTTTAGCTTTTATATTTAGTTCTTTGATCCAGTGTGAGTTAGTTTTTTATATATAGCGTAAAATAAGGGTCCAACTTGATTCTTTTGTGTGTGGCCATCCAGTTTACTTAATATCATTGTTGAAAGATGCATTCTTTCCTCATTGAATGGTCTGATCACCCTCATTTAGTGTCACTTTCAAGTTGTGAAAGTTTATTTCTTTTTTTAAATTACATTTATGGGTACATATTAGGTATACATAATGATCACATTCATCATAGGGAATTTGTACCTGTGCAACTTGATTCTTTTTTTTTCCCATTCCCTTACCCTCTCTTCAACACCCCCTCCTCTCCTTATTTACAAAAGTTTTGCTTCCATTTCTTTTCTTCTTTTCTTATAATTTTTTTTCTTTTCCCTTCCTTCCTTCCCCTTCCTTCCTTCTTTCCTTCCTTCCCCCTCCCCCATCCCTAGTTTCCCTTCCCATTTGAACATTTTCTACTTCACAATATCTATTATCATTTTGGTCCTTATTTACATTTTTGGTCTCTCACACCAGAGAAACAATGCAGTATTTACACATATGTGTTAAGTTTATTTCACTTGAGAGTATGTCCTCAAGGTGCATCCATTTAGCTAGAAATGTCTCAAGCTTATCCTTCTTTATGGCAGAGTAGTACTCCATTGTGTAAAAAACCATATCTTCTTTAACCATTCACCAATTGATGAGCATTTGAGCTGTTTCCAAGATTTAGCTATTAGTGAAAGTTTCTTTCTTGACTTTCAATTTTATTCCATTGATCTATATATCTATGTTTATGCTAATACCATGTCGTTTTGATCTCTATAGCTTTATAGTAAGTTTTGAAATTGGGAAATGTGACTCCTCCAACTTCGCTCTTCTTTTTCAAGATTGTTTTGATTATTCAGCATACTTTGAAGATCCATATGAATTTAAGAATCAGGTTTCTCTATTTCAGCAAAAATAATTTCTCACGGGGTTTTGTTAGGGGTCGCAATGAATCTGCAAATTACTTTGAGGAGGCTCACCATCTTAACACTATTAAATCTTCTAATCCATGAAAACACAGTATCATTTTGTTAATGAAGCTCTTCTGTATTTTCCTCGGGCATATTTTGTGGTTTTCACTGTATAAGTCTTTTGGACCTTGATTAAATTGATTCCCAAGTATTTTATTCTTTTTGATGCTATTACAAATAATGTCTTCTTAATTTCTTTTTTGGATTATTGCTAGTGTATAGACATACAATCAAGTTTTGAGTGCTGATTTTGTATTTTTCAGCTTTGCTGAGCTCATTTATTAGTTCTAATAGTTTATTTTGTGGATCCTTCAGTATTTCTCTATAATAGGGTCAAGGCATGTATGAATAGAAATAATTTTACTTCTTCCATTTTAATTTAGATGTCAGTTTTTTTCCCTTATGGCTCTGGCTAGAACTTTCTGTACGCCATTGAATATAAGTGGCAAGAGCGGGCGTGTATGATCTCAGGGGGAAAGTTTTCAGTCTTTTACCACTGAATTAACTGTGGTTTTTCATACATGCTCTTAATCATATTGAGGGTACTCCATTTTCTTTCTAGTGTGTTGTGTCTTTTTAAATTATGAAGGCATATTAGATTTTGTCAAAAGATTTTTCTGCATCAATTGAGATGATTGTGGAGGATTTTTTCATTCTATTAACATGAGGTATTATATTGACTATATTATTATATTGACTATATAACATATTATATGTTTAACCACCCTTGTATTCTAGAATAAATCCCACTAGGTCATCGTGTGTAACCTGTATAATCCTTTTAATGTGCTATTGGACTTGATTTGATAGTATTTTGTTGGGGATGTTTGCACCTAGAGTCACGCATCTATGTTGTTCTATGGTTTTCTTGCAACGATGTCTTTTTCTGTTTTTGGTGTGAGTGCATTGCCAGCCTCATAAAATAATTTGGGAAGAGTTCCCTCATCGTCTATTATTTTTTTTTTGGAAGAGTTGGGGAATGGTTGGTGTTCATTCTTCTTTAAATGCTTGGGGAAATAGGAAAATGGGAAAATTCACCAGTGAAGCCATACGGGCTTCTCTTTGTTGGGAGGTCCTTGACTACCGATTACATCTCTTTACTTGTTGCAGATCGATTCAGATTTTCTTTTTCTTCTTGAGTCAGTTTTGGTTGGTATTTATGATCATTAAAAGTTCAAAACATTTTCCTGGGAAAATATATTTACAGCTGAGTCCAAGGGAAAGATAGTCATTTTCCTGGATCAATGTTATATGGAGGTTTTTTTCAGTTTCAAAAGGCAACTTCACAACTATGTTCCTTAGAAATAAGGAGGAAAATACCAAGAGAATCAATTAAAGGATGTAAAGTCAATCACCTCCAGAAAAAGGGAGAAAAGAACGTTACTTTTATTAAGAATTATGGCAAAATAATTAGACGTCTTGTAAAAAAAAGTAAATAAGGTAATCCACAAGAGACAGTTCTATAAACAGACTGTCTGTATCCAAGTGTCACTCTTACCATTTGATAACTGTGTGGCCATAGACAGGTTCAAGGTTTTTGGTCTCTCTGAGCTTCAGTTTTCCCATCTGCAAGACGAGCGTGACATCTGTAGCTACCTCCAAGAATACAGCAATACACAAACTCAGTTTCGCCTATACTTTACGCAATCAACACAGAAGGCATCTGGGACCATATGTGTGGTGTGGGGTTTTCTTCACACATCAAACAACCAATCAATTCTGTAGCAGACCCCTGCCGGGCATCTTCTCATTCTCTACCTGGAGAGAGCTCGGATCCAGGAGTCCCCAAGGTACCCTTCCTTCAGATGCCAATCACAAGCCCCAAAAGACTTTACTTGTACTTCTTTGTTTCCTGGCTATAATTTAGGATTCCCACAATGCTTCTCTTGGATTTGATTAATTTGCTAGACCAGCTCACAGAACTCAGGGAAATATGTTTACTGGTTTGATATAAAGTACGTGACAGAGGGCATCAGTGACCACCAGACGAAAGCTGGGTAGGGAAAAGTATGAGAGAAGGAGCCATGCTATTCTCTGGGAGTCTCCACCTGTTTTGGTAAGGCTGAAAGTCCTAAACTCTAATCCTGCCTTGGTCTTTCTGGTGATCAGTGCCCATCTTGAAGCTATCTAGGGGCTGCCAGCCACCAGCCAATGCATTAGCTGATAAAAGAACATTTATCATTTTTAAGATTCCAAGGATTTAAAAAGTTGAATGCTGCCAGGCACGGTGGCACACGCCTGTAATCCCAGCATTCAGGAGGTTGAGGGAGGAGAATCACTGAGTTCGATGCCAGCCTGGGCTACATAGCAAGACCCTGTCTCAGAAAAAAAAAAAAAAGTTGAATGCCTGGAAATAGGGATGAAGACAAATATGTATTTTGCAACATCACACACCACATAAAGCTTTGTGGGAGCTAAAGGAGACTGTGCACACCAAGGACTGTGCTGTGAATGAAAGCTTCTTGCCATTGGTAATCATACCCCCAGGCCAAGCTAACTTTGTAACAGGTGTTTAGAGGTTGCTTTTGCAAAAAAAAAAAAAACCACTGACTCTTCACTTGGGCCTGCAGAAGGCCAATGGGTAACTAAAAGCAAGATAAAACTCAGCATCTCTGCCTTTGTTTTGTATCTGTCTTATTACCTTAAACTTTGGATCAGACTCCTGCTCATCTCTGCATGTAGGCATATTAATCACTTACTATGCATCTATCTAAAAATGGGGTTATTCCTCCTAAATTTACCTAACCTACCTCCTCATCCAAGATTGAGGGAATCGAGCCTGGTGTGGTGGCGCATGCCTGTATTTCCAGCACTTGGGAGGCTGAGGCAGGAGGATCGTCACAAGTTGGAGGCCAGCCTGGGCTACATAGTGAGTTTGAGGTCAGCCTGGACTACATAGCGAGACCCTGTCTCGAACAAAAAAAAAAAAAAAAAAAAAAAAAAGATTGAGGAAATCAAAGTAAGAATAATTAAAGTATTTTCAGAGAGATTCATCTATCAGTTTACACAACATCCTGCTCCCACCCCGCTGGAGTAGTACCTGGAAGTCTCCAGGCATTTTCCGAAAACCTGCAGTTGCCTTAAACTCCAGGAACAGCAGGGCCTCACAGACAGATATCGCATGATGAGAGCACCACCTAAGTGGGATCAATGGCCGCACGACAGGAACAGATGCTGGGCCTCTAAATAGAAGCAGTCACCTCACGGAACCAGATTGACCCCCCTTGAGTGATAAGAACTTCACAGCCACCTTGAAGAACCAGAACTGAGATAATAACCAACCAGACTAGTTTGACCAAGACTGTTTAATTATGCAGACCTCTCACATTCAGCCCCAATTCTTTCTCTATTTAAACCTAAAGCCCACCGAAGTAGGAATTATCCTAAATATAAGGGTGTCTGTTTTCTATTATCCTCCCAATGTAGCTATATTGAATAAATTCTTTTTCTTTTCTTTTCTTTTTTTTTTTTTGTGGGTACCAGGGGTCGAACTCAAGACCTCGTGTGCCAGCAGGTGTCCATGCCACTGAGCAATATCACCAGTCCTTTTTTCATATGTGGGTACCGGAAGTCGAACTCAGGACCTTGTGCTTGCCGGGCAGGCGCTTATGCTGCTGAGCTATCTCACCAGCCCAACCATGACTTTTCCATTTTAATGTAACAAATAGTTACTTATAAAAGAAATAGAAAAACACCCTTCTTACTTCTATGAAACAATAAAACAAAATTTCACAACAAAACAATTGGAAAATAACAACAGTTAATATACAGTGTATCATGATCTTAAAAGAATGGTTACTCAGAGTACAAGTCATAGACAAAAATGACTCTCTTACAAAGAAGAAACAAGTAGAGGGACAAAACTTTCTTTTCAATGAACAAAAAGAAACTAGTAGTATAACTAAAATGAATTAGCATATATCTTAAAATATTTTTGAAACACTGAAATAGATAGTTTGGGAAATTATTTGAACTTTTCTTACTTCCTATCTTCTACTTTGCCATATATATAATTTCTCATATAAGAGAAACCATGCGATATTTAAGCTTGAGTGTCTGATTTATTTCACTTAACATTTACGGTCTCATATTGCACCATTTGCCTACAGATGCCTCAAGTTTATCTTTTTAATGACATAATAGTACTCCATTGTATATAAATTCCTCATTTTTTAATCCATCTGTCTGTTGATGGGCATATGTGCTGTTTCCAAGATCTAGCTGTTATAAATCATGTTGCTATAAACATGAGCACACATGTATCCTTGTAATATGATGACTTCAACACTTTTGGAAAGATACCTAGAAGGGGTATAGCTGGGTCAAATGGAATTTCTATTTTAATTTTTTGAGGAATCTCCACACTTATTTCCATACTGATTGTACTAGGTTACATTCCCACCAACAATGTAGGAGAGTCCCCCTTTCCCCACATCCTTAGCAGCTTTTGTTATTATTTGATTTTTTGGTGATGGCCATTCTTTCTGGAGTACTATGATACATCAGTGTAGTTTTAATTTGCATTTCTCTAGTGGCCAGCAATGTTGAACATTTTTTGTTGGGGACCAAAGGATATGAGATAATATTTTACTACACTGGGGACCAGGCTATGTGACTGGGATCCTGTGGTCTCGAAGCCTGTGTGACCTTGCTTTAGGAACAGAGAAGTATGCGGAAGGCTGCCGGGTTCCTGGATGCATAGAGAAAGCTCATAACCACAGCATCCCTAATGCAAGATAACATCTGCAGAGGACAATCTAAAGAATGCAGGCACATTGATATGGAGAAGGACTTATTCCCCATTAACTTGTCCTTTACGAACTGCAGTTGCTGTTCCATGAAAAGTACACCACCCCTTCTCCTGAGGGCCTCGTTTGCTAATAAAAGTGGGTCAACCGCAGAGACTGTGTGTTGTCCAATAGAGGCAGGTTCCTCCCGGTCCCCTTGTACCTTGAAAATTGTTTTCTGTCTTCCTTTATTCCCCGCTATTCTCCCCCTCAAGTATACAGGGGTCTGATCAGGCCCTGGCAATTTTTTCATGTGTTTATAGGCCATTTGTACTTCTCAGAAATGTCTACTCATTTCAGTTACCCATTTTTGATTGGGTCTTTTATTTTAGGGGTGTAATTTTTAAAAATTCTTTATATATTCTAGACTTTAGTCCTCTGAGGAATTCCTTTTCTTTTGGGGGAAAGTGACTGGACCTGATTGGCTGAGACCCCACCCACACCCCGAGTCAGGCCTCTGGCCTAGGACTCTGGTAACAACTACTCTTTTGGCTCAGCCTGAGTCACCTGGTCTCCTGGGAGACCCCCATTTGTGTTACTGACTGGCTAGTTACCCACTCATGCTCAGGGCCCCTTGGAGATGGCTTCAGAAGGTCCCAAAGCTTGGCCAGCTCTCCTCAGAATCAGTCTGGCCCTCCCCCAAACTCTACCCCTCCCCTTGGGGGGTCATGGCTTTGTGTTCTTCTAGACACCCAAGATTTCCAAACTCTGTGGTTGCCTTGCTCAGTTAAAAGGGGAAGAAGAGGATCAGCCCAAGGAGGAGGAGGAGGAAGAGGAAGAGGAAAACAAGACAAACAGCCAGGACAGTGGGGAGGAGTGTGTGTCCAGTGGTCCCCATCCCTGCGGAGCTCATAGCTGGGAGCCAGCTCCCAGCCCATCCTGCAGCTCTGCATCGTCCTACTGCTTCCCACGGAGGCCATGGGCCCTGAGGCTCTGCTGGTCCTGCTGGTGGCCACAGTTTGGCATGGTAAGAGCAGAACGGGGGGCTTTGTGAGGGTGTGACAGAGAGGGCCCATGAGAAGACCCTAAAAAGTCACTGCCTCTCTGGGTGTCTCCACTCTGTGCTTCCATCTCCCTAGCACTGGGCAGTAGGTCTAAGGCTATCTGCTCTGGAGAGGCAGTGGAGGGAAAAGAAGGTGTGGGTGGGGTGGAACTAGTCCAGCCAAGGCTGTGGATCTGTCCCAGCTTAGCAACTGACTCAGAGTGTTCTGAGCAAGTCCCTGATCCTCTCAGGGCTTCAGTGTCCACGTGTACTTGGTGGTGGGGACAGCAATGGACTAGACTAGAGCAATGCTTCTGCAACGTTTCTATGCCTATAGGAAATTACCTGGGGATCTTATTACAAATCAGACTGTGACTCACTAGGTCTCAGGTGCGATCCAGATTCTGCATTTCTGACAAGCTCTTGGGAGATGCTGGCCCAGCCCTACATTGAGTACAGTAAGCCTCTGATGGCTGTCCCAGCCCTGTCAGGCTGTGACTCCAAGGGACTAGGCAAGCTTGGCTCAGAAAGGTTCAATGGGGCAGTGGTCCTTCCACGGGAGCCTTGGGTCAGGAGTCAAGGGGAGGGACAAAAGGTTGGCCTCTCTGGCCCAGGGCTCAGGAGTGTAGAATGTGCTGAGGGAGAAGTACAGTGTTAGAAGGGACCTCGGTGGCCTGTGAGGGTCTTCCAGCCACAGCACTGCAGACGCTGCTGCTGGGTCTCTGGATGGGGAGCCGGATGGGGGCTACGCCCCTCCCGGCAGCAGTGCTTCTACAGAATTCCCACTAGGAGTGTGCCTGACTAGAGGCAAAAGGCTGGCGTATTTAGCCTGTTGAGCCAGCCAGCACGTATGAGCTACAGCTGGCCCAGAAAGCTTATTCCATATCGTGTCCATCTTCCTCAGACTGGCCTTCAAGGAGGCCATCAAGGAGGATGGAGTCTGGTGGAAAGAAGGGCGGTCTCACTCTGGCCTCCCCCAGGAGGTCCCGGGGGTGAGGCGCGTCTGGTCCCTGATGAGGAGATGGCTCACCGAAGGCCTTTTGCTGCCCCATTCTGTCTCACTGGCTTGAGTGTTTGCTCTTTTTTACTGGGCTGGAATTTACATGCATCAGAAAGCACAGATTCTTAATATACAGTTCAACGGGGTTTGCCGAATGACATAACTGTGCTATTACGGTAGAGACAATTCTTCGCACTTCAGAAAGTACTGCCTTGTCCTGCGCCTACCCCAGAAACCCGTGTGTATGGCTGTGTGTGTGTGTGTGTAAGGGGGGTGTCCAGTGTGCAGTTCCAGGGAAAAGAAAAGGTGGGGTACAGGGATCTGGAAACCTAAGTTTTCAGCTGAGCAGAACAGTGCTGAGTGAGTTGGGCTGCGGGGGGCTACTGTGAGGGGTTAGGGGTGTCATCAGACAGGGGGAGACACACTTGGGTTGAAGAGGGCCCAGGGTGCAGGGCGTGTGCACTGCAGGACGGAGGGGAGACCGGGGCACCTCCTGGGAGCTGGGATGGAGGTGTCTGTCAGTCGAGGAGGAAGAGGGGGGCTTGGGCCTTGGGTGACTTGGGGATCTGAGATGAGAGAGGCAAAGAATGGACAGGTGCAGAGGCTGAAGCAGGAGGATCATAAGCTGAGAAGAAAGAAAGAAAAAGAAAGAAAGAAAGAAAAGCTGGAAAGGGCTAGGGATGTAGCTCAGTGGGAAGTTTCTGGGTTCAATCCCCAGTACTGAAAAAAAAGAATAATGGGCAGGATGACAGGGGGCCTTAGCCAGTGTTTATCAAGCTCCTGTTCTCAGCCTAGGGAGGGGTGGGGTCAGAGCAGCCTCCCCTCCTCACCAGCCAAGTCACTGGAGGAAAGGCAGGGGCGGAAGTGGAGGGTGTCAGCACTGTTCTGCATGAATAGCCGGGACAACAAGGTAGGGAAAAAATGAGGCCAGCGCTTTTCCCTGACCACATTTCCAGGAGGCCAAAGCAGGGCTACAGGAAGAGGCTGGGGGAGGAAGGGGGAGCCGCCTGGGAGACAAGGCTGGGGCAGAAAAGAAGCAAGTGCAGAATCACAAAAGCCAAGGCTGGGGGATGTTCCCGTACGAGCCTGTGACCTTATAGATTAAAATCCTTAGGTATCGAAATAGCAGGCCCAGGAGGGATATTAAGAATGTAGCAACAAAGCTGTAGCCCAGGGCAGGAGCAGCTGAGTGAGCCCAGGGCTGCACACCTTCACAGCTTCTCGGACACCTGGGGAAGGAGCTGGGATTGCTTCCCTCAGAGGGAGAGCACCTGGGCTCAGACGATGAGCAGGCTGCCTGGCTGGGAAAAAGAGACTCTGGTTCACAAGCCTGGGTATGTGTGAGCCCGCACTGCAAGCTAATTCTTGGGGCTGGAGAGAGCTGCAGTGATAGGGCCCCACTGGTTCTGGCAAGATTTGTCAGAAGGCTGTGAGAGATGACACTTGTCTGTCTTCCAGGGAATCACACTGCATAGGGGGCCTCAACCCCAGGTGTTGGCCTTGGGATACCCTTGGTCACTGGGTCCCTTGTACTGATCAGAAGCTGGGGTAGAGAGGCTGCAGATTTCTGATGGGTTTGAAATCAGAACAAAAGTGAAGCCATCCTGAAATTGAGAGAGGAAGCCTTTCCAATCCTGGGCTTCAGAGTGGGGGTGGGGATGGGGGATCCCCATTTAGGAGTGTCTGTAGAGAACAGTGGAGAATGTAAGTTCAGCTGAAGCCCTGAAGCTCTCAGGGCTGGCATGTGTCTCTGCCACCTGTCACCAGAAACAGAAAGGGCTGGAGCAGGAGGGCTGGATGCCCAAGCACCCAGCAGGGGCAGTGACAGAGCCAGGCCTCACAATCCAGTGCATCTGGAGGCCCAGGGAGGGCTCTGCCTCTCCTGAGATCTCCCACTGCCCAGAGAGGGGGCAGGGGCCAGGAGGGCCGGGAAGCAGAAGTGAGACCATCCCCAGTAGAAGGTTGCAGGCTAAACGGAAACTGGGGGCCAAGCCGGGCACCAGCAATGTGTTTCCGCCCACACAGGCTGGGGGGCGCCTGGCAGCCCCTGGGAGGCTGTGAATCAGCTCTCACTTCCCTCCTTTACCCCTATTTTAGGCCCCGGAAAAATGCTGACACTGCAGAGGCAACAACTGGCCTCCTTCCCTGAAGGCCTGACAGGAGTTTCAAGTTCTCCTTTCTCCTTCAAGAAAACTTTCCTTAAAAGAGATTGGCTCTCAAGTAAACATAGCAGTGCTGGGGTGCACAGTGGGCTCCTGGGGACGTTCTAAACCATAAACATAAAGGCTAAGGCTTATTCTGACCCAGGTGATGTATCTATGTATTTAAACCATTTAACAAGCCAATGAATGGGTCCTCATTTTATAGGTGGGGAAACTGAGGCACAAACTCTCTGAGCCATTCTCCTATGCTATAGACCAGACATCCAGTGGTAGGAGTGGGCACCTCAGAAGACTCTCAGAACCTCTTTGGTTCTGCTGGACTAAGATCTTACATCCCTTTGCCTCTTCCCCATGTGAATTAAGTCTGAGGACTTGGCCATGAATATTCCATTTCATTTGTTTCTTCATCTGCTTGTTTGAGTCCTCCCTTGAGCTAGGGAGGGTGTGGTGCTGGGAAATGGGCCACTCTGTCCACAGGTTCAAGGCCTCTACTCCTGGGGAGAATGGTGCTGTCACAGTGGGGAAGACTAAGGCAGGAGGCTGGAGATTGTGGTGGGACAGAGGCCTGGGCGGGAGGGCAAGGAAGCTCCTAGGCTCCTCTCTCAGAGGAGTGGCTTCCTGGACAACAGAGACGGCCACCATCTCTGGGCAGGTTTGGGTTTGGCAGTTGAGCAAATGACCAGATGGGCACAGACTTGTTCAAGGTAACTCTCATCTCAGGGTAAGACCTCGGGGGAGCACCCCAGGCCTCACTTCTGTCTGCCACCCCCACCCACCAGGTCATGGGGTTCCAGTAATAGAGCCCAGCGGCCCTGAGCTGATCGTGCAGCCAGGTACGAAGGTAACTCTGCGATGCACGGGCAGTGGCAGCGTGGAATGGGATGGACCCATCTCCCCTCACTGGAACCTGGACCCCGATGCCCCCAGCAACAATCTGATCACCAACAACGCCACCTTCAAAAACACGGGGACCTATCGCTGCACCGAGTCCGGAGACCCCCAGGGGGGCAGCACCATCATCCACCTCTATGTCAAAGGTGAGGACTCAGCCCTTCCCAAGAGTCCTGGCCACTACACCCCACTGTCATGAGCAGAGAGCTGGCCCCTGTGCTAGCACTCATAATAAATCAGCTCCATGTGTTTTAAGCACTGACCATGGCAGTGCTCCTAACTCAATGTCATCTTCGTGATAACCCTGTGAGGTAAGCATGATGATTATGCCTGTTCTCCGGAGACTCAGAGAGGCTTTAGGATGTTCAGGGAGGGAGGGCAGTGGTAACGCTGTGCCCTCTACCCCAGACCCTCACCGGCCCTGGAACCTACTGGCAGAAGAGGTGACAGTGTTTGAGGGTCAGGACGCCCTGCTGCCCTGCCTGCTCACTGACCCCGAGCTGGAGGCCGGCGTCTCTCTGGTGCGCGTGCGTGGCCGGCCTGTCTTGCGCCAAACCAACTACTCCTTCTCGCCCTGGTATGGTTTCACCATCCACAAGGCCAAGTACATCGAGAGCCAGGACTACCAGTGCAGCGCTTCAGTGGGTGGCCAGAAGTTGACAACCCTCGGCATCCGGCTCATTGTGAAGAAAGGTTCGTGGGGCGGGAGGGACTGGCCAGGTATGGAAGGCGGGAGGGAGAGCCGGCAGCCATGCAGGTAGCAGCCAGGGAATGAAAGATATTTCCTTTCACTTCTGTTCAATCATACCTCAGTCGTCTCTGACCTCGAAGGGCAAGGTGTGTCAGGGGCAGGATACGGACCGCGGGCAAGTAAGAAACTCACCAGACAGGATCATCTTGCTGCGACAATCGCTAAGCACAGCAGTGAGCTAATGAGTGTGTGGGCTCGGGGGCTCTCGCTGAGCAGGAGACCACCTTTCAGCCTGGAGTGTCTCTGGACCTTGAGAAGTTGAGCCAATATATCTTTTGATCTCAACAGCAGGCACAAAGATTGATTCCATGCCTGTGATGTGCCAGGCACTGTGCCCACTGTGGGAGATGTCACCTTCATGGATTAGATACCCTATTGAAGAGTCAGAATAGAGAGAAAGTGGGGGCAGGGGTATGGGGGTGAAGCTAATTCTGCTAATTCTTGGAAGCCTTCTTGAAGGAACTTTTAAGCTAAAGATCTGCAGAATGGCAATGGCCCCCTCCTCCCGGCATGGGAGGAAAAGCACAGCAGGTGCGAAAGGCCAGTGTGGCTGCAGTGCAGTGAACAAGGCTGACGGGGGCAGGGTGTCTGCAGCAGTGTTGAAGGAGCCTGAAGGGCCTTGGCTTTTACGCTGAAGGTGACAGGAAGCCACTGAATGTTCACACAGGACAGAGGCAGGACCCAGTTATAGTTTTCAGAGGTCACTCTGACTGCTAATTTATATGGGGTTCAGAGGGACACAGGGAGGTTTTCAAGATGGCTATTGCAAAAGTCCAGGGCAGAAAGTGGCATTGGGGCTGCAGAGGTGGTGATGATGGAAGAAATGGACTTTCCAAGGTCTCTTTAGGGAACAGGACTTGCCATGGGAGAAACTGAGGCATCAAAGTTACATTCCAGGATTTGGGATGGGAGAATGGTGGGGATCCTGGCAGTAGCCTGGCTCATGGCAGGAAGAAGAGTGACAGCTGAGGCCGAGAGGTTCAGGGGTCTCGTCTCCGGCCTCAGTCCTCCCAGGGCCTCCAATTCTGACACTGGAGCCTCCGGAGCTGACGCGGATTCGAGGGGAGGCTGCCCAGATTGTGTGCTCAGCCAGTGACATCGACGTCGACTTCAATGTCTTCCTCAGACATGGAGACACCAAGGTCAGTGCCTGCCTGGTGTGAAGTCTGGAGAAAGGAAGTAAAGGTGAAGTCCCCCCATCCTTCCAGCACACCAGGCCCCCAGAGCAGAGCCTCCAGCTTCACCCTAACAGGGTTTCTGGGCTGAGGGAGGGAACCCATCTGAGACCTCACTGCAGGCCGTAGCTGATCCAGAATCAGAGCTCAGCTCCTGCTACTGAATCTTGCAGGGGAGGAAGTAGGGGGCAGGACACAAAGTCCTTGATCTTTGCTCCAGTTTGTAGACAGAAGCCAGATATGCGCTCACACCTGTCTTAGAAGGGATTTCTAGGCCACCTTTAGAGCTGGTGAAAGGGCGATTTCAAAGACTTTGGGAGAGAGGGAGGAGAAGGAGAAAGTATTTCCAGAAGACAATGGCCCGAGGCTGCTTCTCAGAATGGTCCTCCACTCAAGTTGCTCCCCAGCCTTGTTCATGCTGCAGTGCGCCAGGCACAGCCCTAAGCTCTTTGTGTTACACCTCGATTACCCCTTACTAAAACCCCAGGGGCAGGGGCCAGGATCAGTTCCATTTTATAAATGAAGAAACTGAGGCCCAGAGTTCAGTCCCTGGCCAAGGATAGGCAGATAGTAATCTTAAAGGCTGAAGATTCAGACTCCGCTGGTTCTAATCCCTTAACAACCTTGATATATCCTCCCCATCCCTTCTACCTGCAGCTCAAAATCTCTCAACAATCTGATTTCCATGATGACCATTACCAGAAAGTCCTGACCCTTAATCTGAATGACGTAGGCTTCCAAGATGCTGGCAACTATTCCTGCACGGCCCAAAATGCCCAGTTCATCAACTCCACCTCCATGATCTTCCGGGTGGTCGGTGAGCATCAGGTGGGGGTGGTGGCTGAGGGAGGAGGGGCAGCAGGGTCTAAGGAGCAGAAAGCTGATGGGAAGGAGGACACTGCTTTTATCCTGGACCTGGCCAGGGAGCTGTAACCCTGGGAGCCTTCTTGGCTCCTCTCCCAGTGCCCTCTCTCCCCACTTGGAGCTCCTAGTGTGCACTGCTGCATTTTGCTTTAGCACAGTTTTGTATTTCCTGCTTTGGAAATGCAGAGGGTTCCTCCAACTCAGGCTTGCAGAAAGTGGCCTCTAAACTGGCACAGGAGAAATGAAGGTGGGTGAGCTGGGCTGAGAGGTGCAGCAAGAGGAGGAACGGTACTCCTGGCAGAGGGCACAGCATATGTGAGGCCCAGAGGCAGAGAAAGCATGGAGTTTTGGAGAAGCAAAAGAAGCTGACAACAGCAGAGACGTGAAGCTGCATGAGCAGTGGCCACAGCAGGGGAGTGGAGATGGAGGCAGCAACTGGATGGAAAAAGAAGCCTTGACATGGGGGATCACTTGCATTTTACCCTGCTGAGAGGTCCCTGAAGGTTTTAAGAGGATAGTGATGGGCTCAGATTGCACAGAGGGGATACCGTGTGGTGGTCAGGAGCAACCACTCCTGGGCAGCAAGGGTTCCTCCCTGGCTGCGCCAACAGTTACCAGTGCCTCAGTCTCCCTATCTGCAAAATGAGGATATTAATAGTAACTGCCCCAGATTTGTTGTAAGAACTAAATGGGCATATTTATAAAACAGAACGGCCTGGCACAGAACGGCCTGTCTAGGCGTGCGTGGGACACACTGTCGGAGAGGGTGTGTCAGGTGGGTGGGATGGGAGAGCGTGGAGCCATCCAGGCGGCTGGTACAGTGTCCAGCCCACAGTGGGGAATGTGGAGGAGTCTTATCCAGGATGATTTAGGAGGGATGATTGATAAGATTTGTTGGCTGCTTTGACAAGGGATGAGAAGAGATGGGGACTGGGTAGTTTGGTAGGGAGCAGAGGCAGCACTGGACTGGGAACCCGAAAGTGAAGCGAGAAGGAGGCCTTTAAGGTGGGAGCAGGCTCTGAGTCATTTTGGTCCGGCTATGGCTTGGTGTTGAGTGTTACAAGCGTCAGAGGGAGGAGGGGAGAGGAAGCATGAATCACTGCCTAAGAATACACGCAGTGCCCTGACTGGAAGCAGAACCTGGGGTGGCAGTGAGTCCCAAAGGGGAAGAGGAGAAAAGCACGTATAGTTGTCCCCCAATCATGGCTACTATTCCCATGTGTTTCTAGTGTGGGCGTATAGTAGTCACTCCATAAACATTTGTGATCATTCAATGTCTGTTGGCCAGACATTGTTTTAGATGTTGAGGACACAGCTGCAACTGAAACGGGTGTAAACCCCCAGCCCATGTGAAGTCTATGCTCCGGAAGAGGGAAGAAAAGCTATGAGCAAAATAAATTTTAGAGGACAAAGAAGTTGCTCAGCGCTTGCAGTATCAAGTGTGGTGATCATGGAGGGAGCTCTCACTAGGAGGCTAGCGTTTAGGCAAAGACTTGAAGCTGGTGAAGGAACAAGCCACGCAGATGTTTCAGAGAAGAGAACTCCAGGCAGGGGAACAGCAGTGGTCTTAAGAGGTCGTGGTCCAAAAATATCAGAAGAGGTCATGTGTATTAAAGAGATGTATTCATTACTAGCATATGCTGAAATGTGAAAAAATTTAAAACACTGCACATTTGCATTTGTTTTATTTATATAATAAAATACATGATTTTAAAATTTATTTTCAGTTACAATTTAGAAATTATTGACAAAGAAATATGGCAATATTTACCAGAGTTCTCAGTATCTCTCAGTTGATACACTATTGAATATCGCACACCCCTGAAAACACGTTATAACTAAACTGACAGCTTAAGTGCTATGCCTTGATATTAGTCATGTACAAAGGCACAGCTACTCATGACCTTGAATGTATGCACCCAATGTATGTAACAATATTTAAGACAAGAGATCAGCTGCGACTTCCTGAGGGCACAAGGCGGCGCTTGCCATGTTCGAGAAATGAATTGGCCAGTGTGGCTGGGGTGGAATGAATCCAGGGGAGTGTGGTATAAAATGAGGTCAGAGAGGTAAAAATTGAGGGGGTGGCAGATCCATAGGGTCCTCTGGGCCAATGTAAGGACTTGGGCTTTTCCTTTTGAAAGAGATGGAGAGGCACCAGAGGGTTTGAGCAGAGGAGTGATATTATGAGGCTAGGATGTAACAAGATTTAACAGAGATTTGTTGAGGACTCTCTGTAGGGAGACAAGGGAAGAAGGAGGGGGACATGTTAGAAAGCTACTGCAATGGTCCAAGCTAGAGACTAGAATGGCAATGATGGGGGTAGTGGGAGGGGGTTGGAGTTTGGATGGATAGATGGATGGATGGAGAGTGGGAAGAGAGGTATCAGAGGTAAGTCTTGGTTGAGGGTAGAAACTGTAAGCTGGCACACAGAGGCCAATGAACAAATGAATCATGGCACCTTTCCACTAATGCTAGATCTCTGTGTGTTGCTTTCCAGAGAGTGCTTACTTGGAATTGACCTCTGAGCAGGACCTCCTCCAGGAGGTGACCATGGGTGAGAACCTCGAACTCGAAGTCAAGGTGGAGGCCTACCCCAGCCTACAAGGTTATAATTGGACCTACCTGGGACCCTTCTCTGACCACGAGCACAAGCTTAATTTTAACACCATCAAGAGCACATACAGGTACCACTTGTCACCTCCTGTCTGCCTGGCCCCACAGCCAGACAGGGGACGCTTCAGCTAAGAATTAGGATACTTGGATCACATCCCAAACTTGCTGCATGACCTTGTACCTGGGCCATCTCCTTTCTAGGTGTCACTGACTTTAAGGAACCTCAGTCTCAGTCATCGGAGTTTGAGGTTGAGACGGAATCGTTTATCTCTCAGTCCCACATTCTTGGGAAATCCAATGCTATCCTCAAAAGTTCTACCATTTCCACCTTCTCAGGGTCCCTCATGAATTCTCAGCCTCTTTCCTTCTCTTCTTTCCTGGCTGGTCCAGATATAGAAAACAACCCTCATCCCCATGGTTTTCCCCCAGAGACACATTTCTAATAATGGCTGTACATGGTATCTGCTGTGTACACAGACCTGGCCGGTAGAGCAAATGAGTGTCGCACGATCGCGGATGAGTCAGTAGTTCTCGAGAGTCCTGATCACTGCCCCCGAGGGTCAGTCTCCGGCTGCTCTTCTCATAAAGTGCAGTCGCATTAAATCGGCCTCTTTTCTGTTATCTCCCACACTCAGAATCCCATTTCCCACATTCTTACCATTTTGGAAATATTTTTCTTGTCTCCTTATGGACTATGTCCTCTGGGTCTTACTTTCCCATCCAAAATGGCCTAACCAGGTTGTTTCTAAACAAAAAAGTTTCTTCCCTAAGAGGATCACTGTTACTAGGTATTAAAATATGTGTCTTACCCTGTTCTATCAGGATAAGAGAGTGAAGTTCCAAGGATAGCTAATGTGTGGCATACTTACCCCTTCCCCTCCCACACTGGTGACAGACATCCCTAAGCCATTTTTCTGTGCATGTAGCCTCAGAATCTTTGATACAGTCCCTGGACACTATTTCCAGCATAGCTGGTCCATGAGGAGACCCGTTTGTCATTCCCGGCCTGGATAATCTCTTAGCTGTCTTCCAACTTCAAAACTCTCTGGGATCTTGTTCCGTTTTCTGAACCCGCAAACCTCAGTGATTTCTAGAATCTTGCTTGTCCAATGTCAGAAGTAGCAAGGTGCCCCCGTGTCCTCATCTTCCTGCTCTCAGCTCCCATCTGATGTTTTCTGACCTGGGCCTCTGTCTTGCCCTCGCCTAAAGCTGAAGTTCTAAACCCAGAGCCTGTAGACCTCTGGGAGTGGGCTGATCCATGGGTAAGTTTCAGGGGTCCACAAGCAACAGAGGCTTGGTAGGAAGGAACCATGAGATCCCCTGAGACAAAGCGTTTGGGGGTCACTCAATAGAGGGCAGACAGGTCTGGGCACCAGAGTGCGCTGGAGTTTAGCTCATGCAATGGCATGTTCATTGATGGTACATTTGAGTCACCCCCAAAATTAAGTTCCTTTCAGTTGAAGGAGTAGATATTAGTTCTCTCATGATTTGATATGTGGTACTCACTTCAGTAGTACATATGCAAAAATTGGAACAATGCAGATATTGTTAGCCTGGCCCTGCCCAAGGTAACATAAACATTTGTGAAGTGATCCATATTATGCTAAGAAAAAAAAAAAATGAACGTGTAGAAGGTTCCAAATGCCAAAGGCCTGGCAGAATTCGTCTGGCTTTTTTTTTTTTTTTTTTTTTTTTTTTTTGAGACTGGCTTTTGAATACCATAGATTTTAGGCTACTAGGAGCTGTACCACTTTCCAAGCAAGAACCGGTAATTTGCTATCATTTATTGTTTTTTTTTTAATTTATTCTTTGGTGGTGCTAGGGATTGATTCCAGGGTTTTACACGTGCTAGGTAACCCTCTACCATGGAGCTACATCTCCAGCTCTGCTAGTGTTTATTTTTTTTAAATGTGTTTATTACCTAAACAGTACATTCATTCTGGACAAATTATAACATAGAGGTTAAGAAAAGAATAAAATAAAAAATGACCCGGAATCAGCCAAGATGACTTTTGTCGTTAGCATTTGCTTCCAGGATTTTTCTGTAATAAAGGGTACCACAAATCTGAGTACGTGCAATATGTCAGGTTCTGTGTCAATCACCCTAAATATGTAGCCCTTGAGCCCTCAGGCTAAGATGAATAACTATGTATCACCCTCACAACAAACAAAAGTGGAGGAGCAGAGAGGTTGAGCACCTGGATAAGGTCACACAGATAAGAAATGGTGGCACAAGACTTGACCCCCGGAACTAGGGCACCGTATTCTGCTGCCTGTCTCTCTCATAGTCCCTTGTGGCAGGACTGGCACTTCAAGGAATTCAGCAGGGATTGCTTTGCTTGTGAAAGTACCTTAGAGACATCCTCTCTACTAAGTCTTTGGAAAAATACTTTCAGATAAGACCAGTGAAGGAAATAGGGTTGGTGGCTTTCGCCTGCCTCCGTGACACCCCATCTGGTGCTCATTGCCTGGACTTTATCAAAAAGAAAGCAACCCTCTTAAGGCTGTTGCCTGCGTCCTGGTGGGGGCCAAGCAGTCTGGGCCTCACAGCGACCCTTTCTCCGCAGGTACACCTCCAGCCTCTTCCTGACCCGCGTAAAGCCCTCTGAGGCTGGCCGCTACTCCTTCCAGGCCTGGAACGAGGGAGGCTGGAGTGCCCTGACCTTCAGCCTCACCCTGCGATGTGAGTGATGGGGTAGGCTTTGCACATAGGCCCCCAGAGTGGCCTGGGTCTGGGGTGTACTGGGAGGGTGGGGAGAGCGGGGTCAGTGTAGTGGCCTCTGGGGCTGATGCTACCCTCCTCCACCCTCCTTTCCTCCTCAGATGCCCCAGAGGTCAGTGTCACATGGAGCTCTATCAATGGTTCCTACACCCTGCTCTGTGATGCCTCTGGGTACCCCCAGCCCAATGTGACTTGGCTGAAGTGCAGGGGCCACACTGACAGGTAAGTGGGTTCTTCTCACTTCCCTCACCTGGGCTGAGGGGCTGGACACCCATAAGTGGATCCCAGGCCGGGGACCCTGAAACCCTGAGCCACATTCTGCTCTTTGCAGATGTGATAAGGCCCAGGTGCTACGTGTCTGGGAGGACTCAAACCCTGAGGTACTGGGCCAGGAACCCTTCCACAAAGTGACTGTTCGGAGCCAGCTGACCATCGGGACCCTGGAGCCCAATGTGACCTATGAGTGCAGGGCCTGCAACAGCGTGGGGAACAGCTCTAGGTCTATTGGGCCAGTCACCAGAGGTGAGCCTCAGTCCCCCCCTCCTGGCCAGCATGCACAGATGGGGGGTCCTGGATGCTGCCTATCCCCCAAGGCACCAGGGCCAGAAGTCCTGCTGGGAGCAGATCCCAGCAGTACTGAAGTCTACCTCTCCGTGTCAACCCTGGGCTCCTCCTGGCCAACAGAGCTCCAGAGGCAGGGCAGGGGTAGGTAAAACCCGTGGGACTGAAACTCAGGGGAAAGGGCAGGGAAGCATGGAGTCCAGAGAAAAAGCAGCCTGAAGCAAGCTGACCCTCTAATCACATGCCTGCCCTATAACTCAGTCATTGATTCACAAGTATGCATTTGGTATACATGCTGTGTGCTGGGCACCCGTTCTGTGCAGGGGGCCAGTGCCTCATGGAGGTTAGAGTCTGGTTAGAAAGACAGGCAGTCCCAAGCCTGAGGCCAGCTGGAATGGCTTCCTCCATCTCTCCCTCACTCCCCTCCTCCCCTGAGACACAGTCCTATCCATTCACAGCCCCTGTTGGAGCAGTTGCCCAGGGCTGATGTCCAGCTCTGCGCACTAACACAGGCTGCCTTTCTCTCTGCACAAAAGCTCCCCAGGGCCAGTTTTCTGGTTCTCAGAGACCCACAGCAACCTCTAGTGCCCAGCATCAGGTCTCAGTGCCCACTCTGTGCCAGACACTGGTGAGGCTCCCTGGGCTCAGAGGATGCAGAGCAGCCCTTGGCCTGGCACCTGTGCGTTCTGAGATCCTGTCACTTCTGTGTGTCAGTCGCTGGCCTTGGAGCAGATGCTTCCAGGGCCCCACCGCTTCAGCCTCACTGCTGGTGGTTGTATATATTAAGTAATAAAGCCAACCATACCAGGCATTGTGCCAAGATCTTTGCTGATATTATCTGAACTTACAACCCAAGGAGGTTAAGTCCGATTTTCCTTCGTATTGGGAGGATGATAAACCTGAGACTTAGAAGTCGTAGGTTCAGTGTCACCCATGTCCTAAGTGGCATAAATGAGATTTGACCTCAGACCCAAGCTCCTTCTGGATCTAGCAAGAGAATGATGTCCTTCAAATAGCAACAAGAGAACCAATGTTATAGATCCAGGGAAGAGGAGAGCCCAGGACCATAGCCTGGCTCTCAGACCCTCAGAAGAGCTGTTTAGTTCCAAAGGACAGGTGAGAAAGCTGTAGGAGACACGCTACAGTGGAGGTAGATTTCAGTGCAACCTCCAGGCCTGTTGGTCTGAGCTGCCCAGAAGTGGAGGAGGTGAACACCTATCACTGGGGCGCGTGCAAGGAGTGGATGGGTACTGGGCCAGGCTGCTGGAAAGGGGCTTCTTGTACCAGCAGGGGGTGGGATTGCATGACCAGGGAGCCCCATAGCCACAGGAGGCCCTGTCTCTAGATAGGATTTGGAGCTGCCCGGGACAGACCTGGAGCGGCTGTCCTCCATGCCCCTCTTGGAGCAGTGTCTGCAGATGCTCACTGAGCTCTAGGTGATTCTTGCTCAGCAAGGGGACACTACATTCAGTTAATAAGCATTGGTTGAGCACCTACTATGTTCCAGGCAGTGAGCTGGCCTGGTCTCAGCGGGGGAGGGCCTCCGAGGTCTCACTGCCTGCTCACTCCCCTGCCTGCCCCTTTTAGAAGCCCATACCAGGCACCTTGAGGAGCCCTTCTTCACACCAGTGATGGTTGCCTGCATCTCCATCATGGCCTTGTTGCTGCTCTTGCTGCTGCTGCTCTTGTACAAGTATAAGCAGGTGAGCTGGGGCATCGGGAGGGAGCAGGGTGGCCAGCCCTTGAGGACCAGGCCCTGGGACAGCCACATTTGGACCTCATCACCAGGCCCCCACTCCCTTGCTATCTCATTCTGTCAGTCATGCAGCAAGCAGCTCTCTAGTAGGCCTCTGACACTCTGCCTCAGTAGGCTTTATTATCCAGGGCAGGAATAGCTGTGACAGTGAAGGAACACCTTATAGAGTAGATGACAGGATCCTGGGGGAGCTTAATCATGGGATCCTGTTCCAGCTCAGGCTTCTAAGTGCCCAGCAGGTGAGATGGGCACACAGAGGGTATCTCTGGGGCTGGCCTGAGTCTTGCCTTTGTGTAGCACATGGACTCGTGGAGGAGGAAGTGCCATGGTTGTTGTCATCCTCTATTATTTAGTATGATTATTGAGGACAACTGCCATTCACTGCCTGCTATGTATTTAGGGCACTGCCTGTCTGGCTGCCGGACTATAGTGATTCAAGCACATTTTATGAAGCATGCTGCCTACATCAAATCACTAAATGCCCTCAGCAGCTGTGGTGTGCAAGTGGCATCAATAACCCCATTCACAGAGTCAGGAGCCAAGGTCCCAAGAAGCTGAGACAGCTGCCCTAGTCTGTGGCTGGTCAATGACAGAGTCTGATTTTAACCTGGATGGGACTAATCCCCAAACCATGCATTTAGCCATTATGTGAAACATCATGTCCTCTCATTTTACCCTTACAACAAGTTGGAGGCAAGGAGGACAGGAGTCAGCATTCTGCCCCTTAGGACTGAGCTCAGCAAGGCTGAGGAACCTGCCATGGACAGAGAGCTGTGGTTGGCACCACATACCAGTGCCTCCACCACCTGGCCCACTAAGCCACCTCCTCACACAAAATATGACGACCACTGTACTCGGAAGCCCAGAGGGCTCTGGCCAGAAGCCTGCCGGGAGGCAGTGGTGTCAGAAGTGGTGGCTTCTCCCACGGCCAAGGAGAAGGGAGACTGGAAGAGGTGGCCTGACCTTAGTGGGACATTTCTTGGAGGACAGGGAAGCAGCAGGGAAGACGAGACTTGGGAAAAGGTATTCTGAGTGTGTGCAGAGGAGCAGGTGAGCGGAAGACCAAGGTGCGCTCTGGAGGTGGGACCCGGGAGAGGAGCCAGAAAGGGTGTAGTTGAAGCTCTGAGGGGATAAAGCCCTTCCTGCAGGTCCCGGGATGTCCATGGGTTTGAATGAAGAGTGATTAAGGGATGAATAATCCCTGTTGTGTCCCCTTCATGGCCTTCTGCTGACCATCCCTGAGGGCCTGGGGAGAAAAGGACCCTACCTGGAGTAGGCAGGATGGATGGATGAGGGCAGCTCTGGGCTCAGGCTCCCTGTGCTCGTGCAGCACCTTGAATGAGAATGGCTGTGAATGGAGCTCCCAGGAAAAGAGGCCCAGGGCAAGACTGCAGGGGTCTGGACCCAGCTAGATACTGTATGGCCAGGCGACTGTGGCTGACTCAGTATGCTCCGTGGCCCTCCTGTACAGTGGAGCTGGGTGATCCTTAACAACCCCCTCCTCTAACATAGGAACCTCCTGCTGGTCTGCAATAGGAGCCAGGGGCAGGAGAGGATGATCGTGGTCCAAATCCTGGCTCTGCTGGCCTCTGTCTATGCCACCGCAGCAAAGCTGGTATCTCCAGGCCTCTGTTTCTCCATCTGTAGAACAGGGTTAATAATGGAAGGTTGTTGTGAGGATCCCCTGACCTGATGTTTGTAAAGGACTTGACAGGGTGCAAGGTACAGACAGTGCTCCGTGGCAGAGCACATGCCTTCATCCCAGGAGGAAGTCGAATGGGGAAGCCAAGTGAGTCTGAGGTTGGGTATCTCCTTGACTACACCCCCAAAGTTGTTGGGCCCCGCTCGCCACCTCCAAAGCCTAGACCTTACTCACTCTTGTGGCTGCCTATTCCTTCTCTGAGAGCTCAGCCGGTGCAAAGTTTTTCCTCATATGGAACTGGGAACTACCTTCCAGGCCCCAGTCCAACCAGCCCTGGAGATGGCCAGAAGAGCCCAGGACACCTACAGCCCTGTCTGCCTGCTGGGCTGTGGTTTAGGGACACTTTATGCTTTCTCCATAGGGACATGTTTGGAACATGTACTCTCAGTCACTTCTTTCTCATCCAGGAAATCCAACTGCCCCCTGAGCCTGCTCAAGGCTCAACCCCAAGGCCTTGGGGGTCCCTCTTCCCCAACATCCATTCATACACCTTTTAGCTCCCCTAAACTGGGGTGCCCCCCCATGGGACAAGAGGGGTCAAATCAGTCAACCCCTGCCTCAGGGACCACATCCAGTCCTCCTTTGCTTTGCACATTCCCTGGGCACTTAGTCCGACCTGTCCTCACTGCCCGGGACTGCGGTGAGGAGTGGCCCCATCTGTGGAAGTGTTGTTTCTGACTCAGGGCTGAGTCATCACCTTCTGTCCCCTGAAGGGACCGGGAGAGGGGGGCAAGGAGGAAGAGGAAAGGGCAGGAGTCAGCAGGCTGTGAGGAAGGGACCCAGGGAGGGAGGGAGGGAGGGCACAGAGGAGTGGTTAAGGGCACTGGAGAAACTGGAACTCTGGGCCCTGAAACAGCTCTGAGGACAGGAGGGACCCCCAGGGATTCTCCCATGGAACTGCTCAGATCTCCCACTTCCTGAGGCAGAGCGCCCACTGCATAGAATTAGCCAGCCTGGATGGGGAGGGTGCTGGGACTTTAACATCTCCATTCTCACTTCAACCCCAGAAGGGAAGTTAGAGGCAAGCCTGGGGCTTAGGCTGGGTTCCGGGAACAGAGGAGGTGACATCCAGCAAGTGTCCAGTCTAAGGTCCTGCTCGCAGGAAGTGCTCAGTAAGCACCCACTGCTGCCATTCTGACATCTACTTCTGTTCTTAGGAAACTGGCCAAGGTGGCCACACTGGAGCCACATGGGAGCCTGTTCAGAGATAGCACAGGTCCCTGGGAGGAGCAAGATGAGGGTGGGGATTCTGGAGGCAGGCAGATGGGCAGGAGCTCAGCACTAGGTGCTAGCTTTAGCACTCTAAGATTTAGAGATGTGAGATTCCAGCCAAGCCAGCTCTGCCTCCTTTGACCCCCTCCCTTTGCCCCTGCCAGCCAGAGTGGGGAGGGGCTGACTCAGCCCAGCTGCAGGGGGACAGAGGAAGGAGAAGTGGTGGGGAGAAAAAACAGCTCTGGCCACAGAGGCTCCTGGAGACGGGAGTGGACAGGAGAGGTCAGAGGACCCTTCCTGCTCCATTTGTAGTCTCTGCCTTTTTGGTGACAAAGGTGCCCACCTGCAGGGTTTGAATCCTCAGAGGCTTGGGAAGTTCCTCCTATGCCACATTTCAGACTCTCCTCCCAAGCCATAACATGGATGTGCTTAAGTCTACCCGTAGCCTGCCCTCCCAACCAGAGCCCAGAAGTTCTTCCTCATGTCTAGCTATAGTTTATTCTCCCAAATTACCAGCTGGGAGTTCTTTCCTACAGCTACCTGGAGTGTTTCTCTTAACCTGGCAAGACACGCAGCCATAGGTTACCCTCCTCCCTTACACCTGTTCACGCACCCTCTAGCTCCCCGAGCTGGGGCGCTCAGGGAAGGACCCCAGCTGCTAAGCACAGGTGAGCTGGTCTATTCCCAAGGCCTGACCTTGGGTCTGCTGGCCCAACGCTTCAGTGTCCTCCACCTCCCATCCCAGATTCCACTTTCCCTCTCAACTTGGCTCTCCCGCAGCACTTCTTGTGGGCATGGTGCCCCTGTGCAGTTGCCTGGGAGCAGGAGGGAAAGGTGGCTGCTCCTCCTCCCCAGGCTGGATGGAAACGAAAGCTTAGGAAGGAACCAAAGCCGGCCAGAGCAGAGGCTCATCATCTAGGGGCACCATCTGGTACCCACCTGTCTCAGCCTTCCAGACCTTCTTGCCTCTGGAACTTCCCCTCACCTTCCGCGTCCATACCGGCTGTCTTCCCGTCCCGCGACTGCCAGGATCTTTCCCTCTTCAAAACTATAGCATTTGTGTGCACTGGAAAATCCTTACAGCTGGCTCCTTGGAGGCCTTGTCCTACATTGCTAATCACTCTCTCCCATAAATCTGCTTTATTTTCTTCACAGCGCTATTTGAAAACTTCCCACATGTACACTTTTGTGAGTTGAACGTACTCTTAGCCACTAAAATGCAAACTCCATGTAGGCCCAGAGTCTGTCTTGTTTAATGCTGAAACAGCTTCAGCTATCACAAATAGATGCTCATAAAATGTTTGGATGGGACTGTTACTCAGCCTTGAAAAGGAAGGGAATTCTAACACTCTCTAAGGCATAGATGAACCCTGAAGACATTAGGCTAAGTGGAGTAAGCCAGTCACAGAAGGCTAATGTTTGCAATTCCACTTACCTAAAGTACAGAACAGTAAAATTCATAGACACAAAAAGTAGTACCATGGTAGGCAGTGGCTGGGAGGAAAGGAATGCAGGAATGCAGAGTTGTCTTTTAATCAGTATAGGATCTCAGTTTTGCAAGATGTGTTCTGGAAATTGGTTGTGCAACAATGTGAACGTACTTAATACTGAAATGTACACTAAAAATGGTTGAGACGGTAAATGTTATGTATATTTTACCACAACTTAAAATAAAAATAGGGCATGGGGTGTGGCTCAGTGGTAAAGCATGTGCTTAACCATGTGTGAGGCCCTGGGTTCAATCCCCAACACTGCAACATAAATAAAAAATAAAAATAAAAACTTGTCAGATGAGAGGGTAGGCAAGTGGGTAAGTAAATGGATATATCTCAAGCTCTACTCTCCTTCCTGGCCCAGTAATTACCAAAATTATCAGAGATATAGAGATCCTCAGAGACCTTCGATACACAGATAGGGAAACAGGCTTGGAGAAGGGAAGGTCTTATAATAAGACAGAGTCCAGCGGGGACTGGCTGTCAGCGTCATGCGCATGAGGTACCATGGCACTCAGCACAGAGCAGGGCTCACCCTGTCTTCCTTCCTGAGCACTTTGGAACTTCCCCCACCCCCTGCTCCTGGGAGATGAGATCCAAGATCAGCCTGCCAGACCCAGCTACCATATGGCTCCCCTCCTTCTGCAGAAGCCCAAGTACCAAGTGCGCTGGAAAATCATTGAGAGCTACGAGGGCAACAACTACACCTTCATTGACCCCACCCAGCTGCCCTACAATGAGAAGTGGGAGTTCCCCCGAAACAACCTGCAGTTTGGTGAGATGGGGTCCCAGCACCCCCATGCCCTCCCTTCATGGGGCAGGTGGGGGCTGTAGGAAGGCTGTGGGCCCTGAGCAATAGACCCTTTAGTACCCAGGGCCCTAAGGAGCCTGTGTGTATGGCAGGTAAGACCCTTGGAGCTGGTGCCTTTGGGAAGGTGGTAGAGGCCACGGCCTTTGGTCTGGGCAAAGACGACGCTGTCCTGAAGGTGGCTGTGAAGATGCTGAAGTGTGAGTGAGAGGAATGATGGGACCTGGGGTCAGGGACTGGGAAGCAGTGTATGCTGGGGGTGGCACCACTGCCATTTCAATCTGCTAGAATTTGGGGGATAGAGCCCAGGGTGGGGGGTAGGACCTGGCTTTTCGTGTGAGGCCATTCCTCCTATGACTCCTGGCTTGGGGCAGGTCTTGGTCAACTTTTGGGTGGGGAAGGGCATCTGAGAGTCCCAGGGAGGCTGGGGTGCATAGAAGTCATCTGGGGCATGGCCTGGTTACAGCGTGGCTTCCTGTTACTCGGAGACTAGGTCAGTAACAAGCCCATCCCTCCCTTTCTCTCCCTCCAATCTGTGTGTCTGCATCTCTCCTCCTCCCTCTTTTGGCCTCTGGTCCCTCTGGGTCTCTGGATACCCCCTGCTTGCTCTGACCTGTGGCCCCGTCTCCAGCCACTGCTCATTCGGATGAGAAGGAGGCACTCATGTCTGAACTAAAGATCATGAGTCACCTGGGCCAGCATGAGAACATAGTCAACCTTCTGGGAGCGTGCACACACGGAGGTGAGGGGCCTGGTGGGAATGGGGCCCGTGATCTTGGGGCCTTTTGGGGGTGGGTATCTCAGAGCCCTGGGGACACCTAGCTCTATCCTCCCCTTCTTATCTGTTCCAAATGCCAACAGAAGCCCTGCCTTAGCACCCTTGAAATTCCTAGGCCAGACTCCTGCACGAGGTAGGAGCTACTAAGTGGTGAAGCCGACAGCTCTGCAAAGCTCTGATCCATGGGTTCACAGACATCTCAGAGCACTGGAGCACGGGGGGGAAGGAGATAAAAGTAGAGATTTATGGCTGGGTATGGTGACATACACCTGTAATCCACACACGGGGTAGGGTGGGGGGAGGATTGCTGTGAGTTCAAGGCCAGCCCGGGCTACACAGTGAGTTCAAGGCCAGCCTGAACTACATAGTGAGACCATTACTTAAAAAAAACAGGGCCGGTGAGATGGCTCAGCGGCTTAAGTGCCTGCCCGGCAAGCGCGAGGGCCCAAGTTCGACTCCCGGAACCCACATACGAAAAAGGGGCCGGTGATATCGCTCAGCGGCACGGGCGCCTGCTGGCGCGCGAGGTCCTGAGGTCGACCCCCCAGTACCCACAAAAAAAAAAAAAAAACAAAAAAGTACAGCTTTCTGGACTCTGCTTCCAGAGGATCTGATTCTGTAGGTCTAGAATAAAGCCCCCAAATCTATGTTTTAAGAAGCTCCTACCCAAAAATGCCTGAAAATTTACTCCAGGGACCTCAGAGGTGTTCCAGGGCCCCACCCTTTACCCTATATCAAAGTGCCATAGATTTCTTTTGAAGGAAGAATTTTTGGGCTTAAAAAAAAATTTTTTTTTTAAGTTCTTCTGTGTTAGACCGATGGGGTTTACTGAGGCACCGAGAAGTCTGATCAGAGAAGGGATTAGAATTTAGGTGTTGGGTCCCAGGCCTGGGGCCTAACTGTCCCCAACCCCATGCTGCTGCTCACACCACACTCTTGGCTGCTCTAGGTCCTGTCCTGGTCATCACTGAGTACTGCTGCTACGGCGACCTGCTCAACTTTCTGCGAAAGAAGGCTGAGGCCATGCTGGGACCCAGCCTGAACCCAGGCCAGGACCCTGAAGGGGATACTGGCTACAAGAACATCCACCTGGAAAAGAAATATGTCCGCAGGTAGTACCCTGGTACAGGACAGGAAGGAGTCCAGGACGGGGAGGCGGGACCCAGGTCTGTCTGCAAAGCCAGCTCCAGAGTGGGTGGCCCTCACATGCCAATTTACACCATGAGGAGTAGCCACCCACAAACTCTGATTTTCTACCACATATTCCCATCATTCAACAAATATTTGAGCACCTACCATGTTGTGAGAGGGCGGAGGGCAATGATGGGCAGCTCATAGGCTGATGAAGACATGTTAATGAAATCATCACCTTAATATATGTAAAAGATCAACCCAGACTCATGCCTGGGGCCCTGGCCAGAGATGGGAAGACTTGGGCAATACTTGGTTTCTCCCAGCTCATGTGCCATGGAGGCTGAGGAGTACCTATTTCACTTAGGAGTGGCTGGCCTCAGTACCCACATCACCGTGGAGAACTGGGGACAATCGGTTAGTTGTTGGGTGAGAGGAGGCAAAACAGCATGACTATGGGCAGCTTCCTGCTTCATTCTGGCCTCAGTTTCCCCAGGTGAACCATCAAAGTGGTGAACCTCTCAGGGTTTTTCTGTCCCTGCTGTTCTATAATGTTGTATTCCTGGAAGCCAAGCAGAGGCAGATGGACAGAACCATATGGGGAACCGGAAAGAGGAAGTGGCAAGTTTCATATCACCCATAAATCAAGGCAGAGGCAGAGCTAAGCTAAAACTCTGCCCTCTTGGCTTTGGGGGCAGCGCTCACTTTAGCCACACTGCTGTCCTGCGGGTCTTGCTCTTGGATGACTGGTGGGGCCCCACAGCCAGACTGTAGCCAGAACCAAATTAGAACAAGAGGGGTGTATATTGTGTTTGTATCCTAAGTATTGGCAGCTGTCAGCGCTGGGAAGCAAAAGGAGAAGGAAGCCATCTTTCTTGCCCTGTCCCCTCAGAAATGGGGCCCTGAGCGGGTCTGTTCCTCTTCTGATACTGACACCCCTCTGAGAGGGTGACACACACTGGGCCTCTGCAGGATGGAACCTGCAGAGCCAGATCAAATAAAATGAGAACCAAAGCACAGTATTAACTTCTATCTTCAAATCTGCAGGCAGAGAAAGTATTCTCAGTGGGCAAATTTCAAGGGCAAGTGGCATATGAACCAATCCTTCCAAGGGGATCCCAGGCTATGTTAATAATAAGATATCATTTCTAGAACAAAGGAGAGGGTGGTTTTGCCATGGTCACATCTATAAACAAAACACTGGGTTCTCTTTCTGGGAACACCAGAGTATGGGCACTGTCAAGGTGTACATCTCCAGTGCAGAGGGACAGGAGGTAAGGCGTCCAGAAATCCCATCTGATGGAACTGTTAGCAGCAGTAGTGGCTCTTCAGGCTAGAACAGTGCTTCTCAAACTCACCTACTACCCAAGAGTAAGCATCCCCATGGGGCTGCTAGAAACTCGCATCTCAGGTCCACCCACTCAGACCTGCTGGGTCACAATCCACACTGTAAGGAGATTCCCCAGGTGGTCCATCTGCACATGGGTCTCGCCCCAGGGAGATGGAAAGCTGTGGGTGGCTGTTTACCCCTAGAGTTTCAGAGTGGTCTGAGCAGGGCAATGTTAAAAGTTCCCCAAGGATTTTTATGTGAAGCCAGGGGTGAGAGCCAGGTGTCTAGAGAGGAGAGGACTCTAAGAAGGGGGTTACAGAATGCGCTCAAATTCCAGCAGGGTTGTTATAGGGAAAAGCACAATCTTTTGGTGGCCCTTGATAAAGCAAAGACCAGAAGCGGAAAGTCCCATTGGCATTAGGGGCAGGGAAGAACTTTCTAACAGGCAGAGCTGCCCACAGATAGGATGGGCTATATGTCTGGCACGAGGGTTGTCCAAGCAGAGTGCAGTGATCACTTAGAATGCAGCAGGGGGTCCATCAGAAAGGGATGCTCAGGCTGACTTCGAGGGCCCTTCCCTTCCCTGATGGCTAGGAGAGTTCATGGGGCAGCTGGAGGCTGAAGCCTAAGCTGGGCAGTACAGTGATGGGGGCTGACCACCGCTCAACCTTCTCTCCTGTGTAGGGACAGTGGCTTCTCTAGCCAGGGTCTGGACGCCTATGTGGAGATGAGGCCAGTCTCCACTTCCTCAAATGACTCCTTCTCTGAACAAGGTGAGGATGTACCAGGGCCAGGGGAGAGACGGAAGGTTGGGAGGCAGGAGATGGGGCCAGGGAAGAGCAGGGCTGTGACAGGGCTGCCCTGATGCCTCTTCCCATCCCAGACCTAGACAAGGAGGAGAAACGGCCACTGGAGCTCCGGGATCTACTGCATTTCTCCAGCCAAGTGGCCCAGGGCATGGCCTTCCTTGCTTCCAAGAATGTAAGTCACTGCCGGGCATGGTGGCACATGCCTACTGTAGTCCCAGCACTCAGGAGGCTGAGGCAGAAGGATTGCTGTGAGTTCAAGGCCAGCCTGAACTACATAGTGAGACCCTGTCTCAAAAAGACCAAGGGGAAAAAAAAAAAAAGAATGTAAGTCGGAACCACTCTGTTGCTCAGGTTGCTGGTGCCGTTAGTCAGAGCCCTATCGGACTGAATGAATGAGGAGGGGGAGGAAAGGGGAGGAGGTAGGTGTGAGGGAGGAAAAGGACTGCAAGAGAGCAAGCAGGCAGTGGCCTCAAAGGCCCTCAGGAGTGGGTGGAAGATAACTGCGCCCAGGTTGGTTTCTTCAGGAGGGGTGGGGCCTCCAACCAGGGGAGGGTCTGTTTCTGGGTGTGGTCCACAAGGGTACCAGCTCCCAAAACAGGCTTCATTCACTCATTTTTACTCAACTGTAAACAGGACAACAGTTGTCTCCCCTGGTGAAGCACATGGTCTTGTGGGATGAAACCAGAACCATCCTCATAGGGTTGTGAGGACAGCAGAGAACGTATCAAATACTTTTAGCCCAGGATTAAGTGCCCAGGAATGGGAGTTCTATCATCCTTAGAACAGACTTTGGAGTCAATGGCTTGATGGTGACTTTGCCACTTGTATGACTCTGAGCAGCTGATTTAAGTTCTCTGAGCCGCATCCTTTTTATAAAAATGGCATAATCACAACTGTCTGAGGATAAAACCGAGCTTTAATGTGTATTAATGCTTAGGGAGGGACTGGGCCTGGTGCTGGGAAACCCTGAAGGTAGCAGCTGTTGCAGTAACAGGACGGGCCAGGGCCTGTGCGCAGCACAGGGGATCTTTGCTTCTGGGGCCGTGGGCCGACCTCCCCACTCGAAAGCAGCTCCTGCTGCTCAGAGACAAATAGCTAGAAGGGCTATGGAGGCAGGGTGGTGGCGGCTTCTAAACACTGTCTGAGCACGTGAAATTTTCTCAAACCCTGGGCTGTGGTAGATTTGGACAGGAGTTCAGGGTGGAGGACAACTGACGTCTACTCCCTCGGGGGGACCCCAAGGCCTTGTGGGGCCCCCTCTGCCCCTCCTCACATCGGGCTGAGATAGGGGAGGGCTGAGACTAACCCTGCTGTGCTTCCCCTCAGTGTATCCACCGGGATGTGGCTGCTCGAAATGTGCTGTTGACCAACGGGCATGTGGCCAAGATTGGGGACTTTGGGCTAGCGAGGGACATCATGAATGACTCCAACTACATCGTCAAGGGCAATGTGAGTGCTGGGAAGGAAGAGATGGGCTAGGGAAGGGACAGAAAGCCAGGGCCCCAAATGACTAGGGATGATCTTCCCAGGCCCGCCTGCCTGTGAAGTGGATGGCACCAGAGAGCATCTTTGACTGTGTCTACACCGTTCAGAGTGACGTCTGGTCCTATGGCATCCTTCTCTGGGAGATCTTCTCACTTGGTGAGCTGCTGAGTGCGTTCCAGGCCCACCCTGGAGCTGGTTCCTCTTTGGCTACCCCACCAGTGTGCCGTACCTCATGGAGGAATCTAGTCAAGGATGCCTGGGGCCCAGAACAGCACAAGGGCTGGTGGGAGTGAAGGGGTGGGCGAGAGCTTTCTATTATAGCATTGCAACTCTCGTGGGCTGGGTGGACCCTTCAGTGCTGACACACACGGCCTCCGAGCCCTTTCGTCATTTGTTTCCCTTGTGCAGTTGCTTTTCTCTATGACACTGCTGGCCCTCTAAGCAACATACTCATGCAGATGCAGCTCAAGTCACTAGCCCCCATTTCCTGAGGACTAGACACAGGCATTTGTGCTGTCCTCAAATGCACTTTTCTACCAACTTCCTAATACCTGGCATGGTCCCCACTTGGTCTGCCTGACTGCAGAGCCTGTGCCGTAGTTCTCTGTGTGGTGTAGCAATGCCTGGTGTCCAGGGCATTTCACACAGTAAGCCCTGGGGAGGAGTAGCTGCTGCACAGGGGCCAGAGTCCAGGCGGGGCCCTCCACACACCACCTCACCGGGATGCATGTGGGTGCAGAAAGAGGAAGACAAGAGTGAGCGTGGCCCCTTACATGATCCTGGCCTTTGCAGGGCTGAACCCCTACCCTGGCATCCTGGTGAACAGCAAGTTCTACAAACTGGTGAAAGATGGATACCAAATGGCCCAGCCTGCCTTTGCCCCAAAGAACATGTATGTGAAAGGGTCCCAGGGAGGGAAGAGGATGCCCAGGCTTTGGTTGGAAGGGTCATTCTCTGCCTGAAATGCTCCAAGGCCAGGTTTCATCTCCCCACAGCAGAATCTAGAATAATCCCCTTTTCCCCTAGTTCAGGGTTTCTACTTGTTTCCCAGGTAGCATGGGGGATGATCTCTAAGAAGGCTCTGAACTGGGGCAGGCACTAACCTCAGCCAGACTTTTAACTCAGACTTACTACAATGACCTTGAGGACACTGGATTTATCTGTGAAAATGGGAGTGATGAGAACATTCTCCAAGGGTTACCATAAGGATTGAGGTAAAACATGCCAAAGACATAGACTCAGTTTTGTACCAAACTTTTTTTCTTCCCCAACGCTGGGGATGGGACGTGGAGCCCCATGCGTGTTAGACAAGCAGTCCACCACTGAGCTCCATCCACAGCCCACATTTGACTAGGTTTGGGGACCTCCACCGGACAGGGCTCTGTAGGGATGTATGTAATGCACCCTAGACACAAAAGAGCTTCACATGGGCAACTTCCAACCTATCTCCAGATACAGCATCATGCAAGCCTGCTGGGACCTGGAGCCCACCCGCAGACCCACTTTCCAGCAGATCTGCTCCCTCCTTCAGGAGCAGGCCCAAGCAGACAGGAGAGAGCAGGTGAGAGGGGCTGGGCACAGAATGGCTGGAGGGCTGGCTAGAGCATGCAGGGCTGGGCCTAATGCTCTGGACTGTCCCCGGCCCCTCCCACCCTCAGGACTATGCTAATCTGCCAAGCAGCAGCAGTGGCAGTGATGGCGACGGCAGCAGCAGTGGCAACAGCAGCAGCAGCAGCAACAGCGAGCCGGAGGAAGAAAGCTCCAGCGAGCACCTGGCCTGCTGTGAGCCAGGGGACATCGCCCAGCCCCTGCTGCAGCCCAACAACTACCAGTTCCGCTGAGGTGGTGATGACAGGGAGTACTATCTCCCCGTGCACCAAGCTTCGACTCCTCCATGGGTGGGGCAACATGGGGAGAACATACAAACTCTGCCCTTGGTCGTTTCCACAGCTTGGCCCAGCTCTAAAACTTGGGAATGTGAGGGGTATGGGGGAGGTCAAAAGACCCCACTCCCAGAGCCTGGGCCATCACTGCCATTTAGGGGCTGAGCCCTCTCGACCCTCCCCACTGTTCTCATGATGTTGGACTCACGTTTGCTGACAACTGGTAAAAACCCCAGCTCACTCCTATCCTTGTTTGTACTTCGCTTCCCAAATCCTCTCATGTCTCTATGGAAATGGACTGTTTGGATGAAGTGCCTGGATATTGAGAAAACAAGGCTCCTTGGGGCCCAGCAAGTGGTGGGATTATATTCTGAACCAGGGGAGCAGCAGGAATGGACAAGCACTCTCAGACCACATGTCCCTTGGGGCAAGGTGGCTCCTCTGTATGAATCTAACAGGACCTTCTAGCCTTTGCCCTACAGCCTTCTTCACTTGGCAGACCATCCTACCCTGGATTTGGCACTGCTGTAATGAGCCACATGGCAGCTAAATGTGAGGGGTGCTCTGCCCAGTTCCCTGTCGTTCTAGGCTGGAAGGCAGAGGACCTTGGTGTGTGGCTGGCCACACCAATCAAGAAGCTCGCAGTCCCCCAAGCTGACACATAACTAACAGTCATGCTGCGGGATGTTCTTTGTAAACATTAAACTAACAGCATTAACACAGCCAGCCTCTGGTATTTTGCGTCACATAAGTGCTTGCAAATTCCTGAGAATTTCTCTCTTCCTCCTTCACATGAAGTGACAAGCCCAGGACCCCAGAAGTCTGACCACACTGTGCCCCACACAATGAGCATGGAACTGGCTCTTGCTTCATCAAAACCAGATAATTTAATAAACTTTATTCTTGTTGGGGGAAGAGAAAGGGGGAGGGAAGCCACCTACTCCACTCCTATCAATAAATTAAACACTTGGCCAGTTCCTGGGCCCTAAGCAAACCATGGGCACTTGAGCCAGTCCTGCTGTTTCCATATGGCCCAGTCTGCTTCCCCTTCACAGAAGGGAGTTTTCCTACTGCTGTCAGGTTATGTCACAGGACCATGGGCCACATCCCCTCTGTGGTGAGGATCCCAGGGCCCAGAAAGGATGTGCGGTGCAGCAGCAGTGGCCAGGGAAAGGAGGAAGGGGATTATCTTCCCTAAAGCTCAAGGAAGAGGATAGTCCTGGAAGAAAGCTGTGGCTGACTGTTCCTCCCTTCTGTTTCCCCCAAATGTGATGTAGGAAGAACTGGAGAAAAATGCATCCCTCCTTTGGGAAGAATCAAGAGCCCAAAGGGATGCCTAGTAGGAGTGAGGTCACCAAGGCCCCAGGTGAGAGGCAACAGGCTAAGGAGCTTATGTGGCTCCAGGTCTGGACCAGGTTTCCCCAGGTGGAAGACACCTCACCTAGGGTAGACTCCCGCCTCAGCCCACCTCAGGACCTCCACCCCACCTGCCTCAGGCCCCAGGGAGCTGGCTACCAGCCTTTCCCTCAGCCTCCCTCCCCTCCCTTAAGCATCCTGCCACCCACAAGTGCTCTTTCAGGGCCAGTAAGGGGTTTCCTGACCCTGCTCCTGAGCCCCAGAGGGCAGAGAAGCATAGACTCTGGGCCCCGGTGTGCTCAGAAAACGAAGCTCTTTGGTCAGTCCCAGCAGTCAGAGACCCTGCCTACAGGTGACTGCCTCTGCAGGTCCCTGGGCAGATCTGCCCCGGGCAAAGGCTGTACTATGGCTTGAGAGACGATGCAGTCCCTGTACCACACCCCAGCTTATTCTGCCGCGGTGGCCGCCTCCTCTTCCTCGCCCTCTTCCTCAGGCTCTGTCTTGATCTGAGCAACCCCGAGGCGGTAGAGGGTGTCACGAATGACCACTTCACCAGGCTGGCAGTTCTGTACAATGTCGTGGATCTGTCTGTGGACGATCTCACGGCTGGTGAGGAAGTCCATGAGGCGGTTGTAGAGGTAATAGTGAGTGGCATTGTCAAAGGCAATGGGTCGCTGGCGGACACTGTTTGATTTGCTGTCCGTAATGGAGGCTAGGATAGATGTATAGGGTGCCAACTCAGGGCACAGGGATAAGGAGTGGTGCCCAGCACTGGGATCATCAGGACTAGGCTGTGTGCCTGCGTGCACGATGCGCCGCACAGCACTCTTGGTGACTGGGTGCTGGACAGAGTGTTCTGCCTCTGTCACGTCTACAGAATTATGCTGGTCCAAGAGCTCGGGGCAGGACACGGTCTAGAAGAGAGACGAGAAGCCATTTTGACAGGAGGAAATGAGCAAGGTATATACTGTAGTTGGTGAGAGCAAAGGCCAAGAGGTCAGCCAGCCTTGTTTAAATCCTAGCATCACCATGTAGTTCATCTCCTAGGTCAAATCTCATCCTTCTCCCTCTGTGCCTGGTTCCGCATGTGACAAGGGGGACAGAATAGTTCCCACCCCACACAACAGATGTTAGACTGCTTCAGCTGCTATTATCATTGTATGTCAATTCAGGCTGCACGGTGAGAACCACCTGAGGGAGGAAGGCCAAAAACCTTCTGGAGCCCCCAGCACATGCTTCTGGAGCCTGGGAGCCCCTGGGAATGATGACAACAATGCCCCCTCCAAGGCAAAGCTGGAGGCCTTCTTCCCCAAACATACAGTGGCAGGGGCACTCACTTTCCTTTTGATCTTTCCCTTCTTCCTAGTACCCGTCCTAATGCCTCTTCCAGCAAAAGCTGAAGGTAAGCCTTGGAGGGTTGTGACTCTGGTAAGAACTACTGCCTGGCACAATTCACCAAGACACAGAGATGCCCAGGGTTCTGCCACAGATCTGCTGTGTGACCCTGGTCAAGTCCATTTCCTGCTCTGGGCCTTAGCTTCCCCTTTTAAAAAAAAGGAGCGTGTCAGAGAAGCTCTGGTTGGGTGTGGTCAGTGACTCTCAAAGGTGGCCTTGTTCAAGCTTTTCTGGAAGGCAATGTCTTCACACAAGGTACCTACGTCTGGGTGCCTCATGCACACTAAAGGACACACTACGGCTTCACACACAGTGTGACTCGGTGAAAAGTTATGGAGTAGACGCTGGTTCCGGCATACCCAGACCAGGTGTTGGTGGAGAAGAAGAACGCGTGCCTTCTAGCTGGGCCCCTGAAGAGCCAAGGGAGCAGGATATATTCAACTGAGGGACATACTCCGCTTTCTCAGGAGGAGACTCACCACAGGTGGCTCCGCAGGGCTCGAGAAGCAGCCCTGGTTCTTCCCCCACATTTGGCTGGTCAGCTCTGGGTAGCAGAGGTCAGCACACAGGGCCACAGGTGTAGCCATGTCTACCACATAGACAGGTGGCCAGTGACGGGAAGAGGCAAGCAGATCCACGTGGTCACGGGCGCTCTCACCGCGAACAAGATACTTGGAGCCGCAAACCACCTGGAGGGAGACGGAGCGCCCAGCTAGGGTTAAGGCGCTATGACCCCAACTCCAACAGTAGAGTGCCCGCCTACTTCTCCCCAGGAAGGCGAACACTCAGGCTCATGACTGAGCCACTGCCGTTCTACCAGAGTCCATGACACTCTGTTCTCCTCCTACTTCTGTCCCTAAATGAAGTCACTGGCTCCTCCTGAGAGAAGAGCTGAGACATCTTGTCCTCAATTTAGGTTGAAAGGCACTTCAGGACATTTCCTCTAACCTCCACTCCTTCCACGGTACTACCAAGCATCATCTAGTGGTTCCTAATCCTAGCGGCACAGCACCAGTAGCTAATAGCTGGTTAAACATGGAGATTCCTGGGCCCCAGCCCGAACCTAAAGAATTACGGTCTCTGGGTCTAAGCATCTGCATTTTGAGGAAGCTCCTCACTTGACCCAGTATGCTGACCAGATGGGAGGCCCTGGTATAGTCTAGGGCCCCCAGGCTCCAGCACCATTCCATGCCATTGCTGGACAGATCTGGGTACAATGGAGAATCCCACCTTCACACCCACCTGACAGTCACTTCCAAGTCACACACTGCCCCTCGCAGTCCCAAGACTGCTCCTGAGTCTTTGTGCCATCAACTGCTTTTCAAGAAAGGACCCCTCCAGTCACATGAGCACCACCCTCCGAGCCACCACTACCCAGGCGGAAGCAGCTCCTTTAGATACAGCTTTTGTCCAAGGGGTTAATAAACTCATTCTCTTTTTGCAGTCGCCCTGTTGACTCATACACCTCCATGAACTGAGGCTCTGCTGAGGACCCCCTGCCCCCTGTTCAGTAGTAGTCAATAGCCCTGGGTTTTCTGTTCTAGTATCTTCCTGATCCTACTCTGTCATCAGGTATACAACCTGTCCTGGAGCTATCCTGGTGCCTACTGCGTCTATACCCTTCTAAAGACACATGGAGTGGTCTTCCCAAAATCAAAATCATGCTGGGCACAGTGGCATATGAAAGCAAGTTCAATGTCAGTCTAGGCAGCACAGCAAGACACTGTCTCAAAAAAGGGCTGGGAGTGTAGCTCAGTGGTTGAGTGCATTTCTAGCACGTATAAGTCCCTGTATTCCATCCCCAATGCAGCAAAACACCGAACCGAGTCAAAACAAAAATCAGACCCAACTTCCCATTCAACACCATCCAAAAGGCCTGCTCTCGGAACAAAATCCCAGTGGTTACCCTGGCCTCTACTGGTCCCTCTGCTGGGGACACGCCTTCCCCGGCTCATTGCTGGGGCAGCATGCCTACCCTCAGGACTCAGCCTTCTCTGCTTAGACAGCAGTCTCTCCCTGTTACTTTCTATCTCAGGCCCTTGTCTGGTTCCTTCAGAGCTATCACTACAAGCCAGGGAAACTTTTACTTCCTCACTAAAATATGAGGTCAACTGGGGAAGAATTACATCTTTGTTGCTTACTCTGTACCTTTAACAGGTGACTCATGGCTCAGCACATGGTAAGGTACGTAATAAATATACAATGACAAGTCACAAGGATCTCTCTGCAGCCCAAACGATGGCACCTGACTCATGTGCAGTTACTCCACGGGATGCACAACTGTAGTACCAAACCCCAAAGGATGAGCCAGCTCAGATTGTGCGAGCAGTTTTGACATCAGCAAGTTCACCCAAAGTTCTCCCTTGTTATCCTCTTACCTGATGGGGGCACACTTTGTAGATTTTACCACCGGTAAGATGCGGTGGGGTCTGTCTAGCTCTGGCTCCATTCTGTACAGACTCATAGAGGGCCAATAAAGAGAAACAGAGCTGGTCCTGGAGAATGACAAGATTAGAAGAACAGGAGTGAGTGCTAGGGACCAGGCCTGGTGCTCAGCATTAAATGTGCACTCCATACCCAAAGCAAAAAGATCAACTGCCAGGCCAGAGTGGGTCTTTACGCCCACCCAGCCAGTGCTCCTCTAAGTACAGGTGGACAAATGGAGGCCTCCCCCAAAGATCAGGTCACAAAAAGACCAGCCAGGATGACCAACCTGCTAGCATCTAGGGCTTTGGGCCTTCTATTTTTTAGAGGTCAGAGAAGCCTTCTAAGAGGAATTAATATTTGAATCTGAATTTAAAGGAACCATAACACTTTCAACAGCACAGATATATAAAGGATAATGAAGTACCATACAGGTAAAACCCATACATACATATACACAATCTATGTATGTAACAGCAGCCACTTTTTTACAGCCTGAAAAGCAGACACTATAATGCATTCCTTACAGTAAACTTGTGAGGTTGATACTTTAATTATTCCAATTTTACAAATGAGGAAAATGAAATTCAAAATGTAAGGTAGTTTATTTAAGGTCTTACATTTTTAAAAAGTCAGGATTCCTGACTGTAGAGTCCAGGCTCACTACTTTTAACAGGAGGGACCGACCATAAGCCAAGGACTCACATGCATGTCACGATCCGGCTGCTGCCATCTTCCAGGCTCCCGGATAGCCAGTACCTCTGTCCAGTGGGGGTGTTCAGTCACCGTGTTCATGTCTCACCTGGATAAGCAGACAGACCCACCGGTCTGCTTCCAAAGCCCGGATCTCCACCACTGGCCTCAACACTCACCCTGCAGTCTTCTGCTGTGAAAGGGATGTCACACTGCCCCAGCAGGTGCTGCAGCTCCTCTTCACTATAGGAGCCAATCTCCTCAAGCTTGCAGGTGCCTTCCTGGAGCAGCCGCACCAAGGCACTGCCATTGCCTGCAAGAGATGACGGTGGAGATGGGAGATGCTGCTGCCAGCCACCAGAGGCCATGGGTAGTCCCCCAGCACTGGAGGATGGGAACAAGGGAGCTAAGCCTGCAGAACTGCAAGCAACAGAAGGTAGCTCTGCACTGAGCACTTCCCAGGGTGCTGAGAGAAATGGGACTCAAGGCAGGGCTTTGACTTCTGCAGACACCTGGTTTCTCAGAACTGGAATGTGTCCTGGAACATTTACATGAGAAACCTAGCATATGGACACTGCAAAAAATCCTAAGATGTGTCAGCTTTTAATCCAGTCTTCCGTTTTCTAGAAGCAAGAGCACATATGATTATTATACCTGTGACAACAAGAGGATCGGGAGCTATACTTTACAAATGTTCTCTATATGGTATGATCCTGGATAATCAAGAGAACTAGGTGGGGACTTTTCAAAACAATTCCTGGGCCTTGAAACAGCAAAGATGAGGTAGGAACTCAACAGCTAATGTCAGAAAGCAATGTTTGAGAATAAGTGGATTACAGCATACTAAGTACTTATTAAATCAATTTAATAGGTCATATCCAGAATTTTGAAAATGAAATAAAATTAAAAATGCATAGCATAAAAAAAAAAAAGTACATAGCACCAGTATGGAAAAGTATTGTCTCATGAAGTTTTGTTGCAGTTACAGATACACACACCCACGTGTACGTATGGATTTCTGGGCCATGATGCAAAATGTATTACTTACTGTGAGCTACAGTTTAAAAAGAAAAAAAGTAGAAGGCTATCACTAAATATGCTAGCTCAGCAGCCTAGGAGGTGGGCAACGTGATCACGTCCTCTTTGTAAATGCAGCAAGAGAGGCTCAGGGCAATGAGGGACCCATCAGAGGTCACACAGCTGCTAGGTGGCATAGCTAGGAATTGAACCTACGTTGTCAGAAACGTATGTTCTTCACAGTTAGTCCAATGCTTCTCAATGTGTAACCCACAAACCATCTACAAAGCCATCTGAAAAATCAGTTTTGAGGGCAAATGCCTTGGCCTCACCATACCCTTTCTCAATAAAAACATTTGGGGCTGAACTTCATCATCAGTATTTTTGTATGATTTCCACTTCTCAGTGTAGTGTATCCCAGGAGGCTGGCATTAAGCTATGTGTCTATTCTATGTAATATGGCTAGTAACTTTTCAAAACTCTGCACCCTGCTTTTCACTTCCAGAGGCTTTGTCACAGGCTGTCATCTTCCTTCTAGGAGTCCTCTAGATGGGCCTGGCCCTCTCTCTACCATGGTGCTGTCTTGCTACAGACAGTGCCCACACTCTTGACTGAACCTTTCCCAGAACCCTATCAGTCACCGAGTGGCCTTACCAGGTACTGGCCGCACATCCAGGTTTTTGTCTTTCTCAGTGTTGACGACCACAGCTCCTCTCATGAGTGGAGGGAAGAAGGGAGCAATGACAGAGGCGTCAAATTTGGTGATAGGGATGCTGGCAGGGAATGCCACTTGCTCAATAACCTCAGTCTCCATCGTTGCCCAAAAGTCCTCCACATTCACCTCACTGGAACCCAGGAATTCAGGCCAGGTGAACTAAACAATCAAGATTAGAAAGGTCAGGCTGGAGGAACCACAGAATGTTAGCAGTGCAATAGTCTTCACCCCTTCATCATACACATAGGAAGCCAGGGCTTAGTGAAGGATCTGACAGGTGTGCACTACCACCTCACCCCAGAATTTGACACTTTAGCACCAACTGCCTTTTCTTTCTCCCATACCAAAGTGCTCTCCAAGATGGAAGCAGTCCCAGGTCCCTTTGCTCCTCAACCTTTATTTATGTCATTTTCTCTTTCTTGTGAGGAAAAAGGAGCCACCATTTGAATGAACTTTATATACCAGATAATTTTCAATTAACTACTAATAAGTAAGTCCAGGTATATCTGTGATAAGACTCCTAGAACCAGTGACAGAACAAGAATGTGAACACAGGTCTAGCCCTAAATCCTAGCATTAATCCCTGTACCTGCTGGCAAGAATAATCAGAATTCTACTTAGAGAAATTCTGTCCACGTTCCAAGGCCTCATGAATTCTTTACTTCCTTCAGAAGGTCCTCCTAGTTCTAAAAGCACACAGATATCACCTCTATCCCAAGCAGAATTTAACTATCTAGTGCTGATACTAATCAATTTTTCTTTTCTTTTTTTTTTTTGTGCTGGGAATTGAACATGCTTTTACGGCTTGTATCTACATGTCTCCTGAAAGCCTCATGTACTCACAGGCTTCTGGGATATTAACTATGGGTGTGTGATCATGGGATTCGTCCACTGATGGGTTTATAGCTGGGTGTGACGTTGGGAGGTGAAGCCTGGTGGGAAGAGGTGGGTCACTGGGGGCGTGGCCTGGAAGTGTCTATACCCCTCCTTCCACCTCCTCTAATTTTTGCTCTGCTTCCTGCCTGACTTGTCATGAACTGTTTCTCTGCTGCCATGCCACCCTGCCTTGGAACCAGCTGACTATGGACAAAAACTTCTACAAACTGTGAGCCAAAATAAACCTCTTCTCTAACTTGTGGGTGTCAGGTATTTTGTCCCAGCAATGAGAAAGTAACTAAGACATGTGCTAGGCAAGTATTCTACCACTAAGCTTCAGCCCCAGGCCAATTCTTCTTATACAGTCCTTAAAGTATGAGCCTCATCCTACTACTTTGACCAATCATATGGGTCCTGAGTTAGATACCCAGTACTACCAAAACCAGACAACAAGAGAAAAGAAAAGAAAAAAAAAAAAGAAAGAAAGAAAACAGAAAGAATGTGCTGGTCTTCAAAATAGTGGTACCTGGTCCCATGGAAGGGAAGATATGTTGAAAATTGAGACTGAAGGAAATGCTACTCGATTCTATGACAGAGGAGTCCTGACTGGGACAGGGAAAGTGCCAAGCAGGACTAGGAGATGTGACCTCTGTAGGTGAGCCTCAGTCTAGTCTGGGAACCAAAAACTCACTGTAGCCAAATGTGATTAGCAACACCAGAGTGTGGAGGCCCACAACGTACTGGTGAGCCTGGTAGTGCTTAGAACGCAGGCTCCAGACTCGGCGAACTAGACTCACAAGGGCAAATCTCATGCCCCTCTCTGAAGGGCTGGGGTGTAGGGGTCCTGGGTTAGCCCCCCTGGGCTTGTTTTGTATCTATAAAAACTTCAAAGGGTTGTGAGAATTAAATCATATAGTAAAGCACTCAAGCTGAGAGTAAGAACTTAGCATATGTAATAAAATGCTTAATAAATCTGACTTGCATTATTCTTAGTATCACCATTAGGCAGGCACATTTGGAATAAGTCGGGAAATAGCTGCTTGGTGAGTTAACACACAAAAGCAATGGTTCACAGAAAAAAATGGTATATGCTTCATTTTATCTATAAAGAACATTTAAAAAGCTATAGGAGGGTTGCAGGTGTAGGATGCTTGCTTAGCATGTAAAAAGATCTTAGGTTCAAACCCAGCATCATAAAAAAATAAGATGCTACAGGAGATATTATGCTTGTTTTTATACATATATTGCTATACATGCCATTCTTTAAATAGAAGTTAATACTTGATCAGCATATGGTCTTTTGTTTTATTCAGTAAGGAAGAAAAAGGAGTATGCATTAAATCTCTACCTAACATGCTTAATTGGCCATGCCAAAATACACCTGTCCTGGTGCTAACATGTAAGATGCCAATGTGGTGCCTGATCAAGTCCCAGGCCTCTTGTTCACTATGGCAGAGCTCAGGATACGGAAACCTTGAACCTCAGTTCAACTACTAGCATATCCAAGGGGCGCTCCATGCCAACCCTCTCCACGTGATCATATTTGGAAAGCACTATCTATGGGATTTAAAAAAAAACTCTGTACAAGGTTAAGGAGGAGTCCTTATTATTTTCGATTTTGCCTAGAGTTTTATAAATGGGCGCTGAATCATATTGAAAGTCTTTTTAAAAAACATCTTACAAAATAATGAATTTTCCCCTTAATACATTAAACAGAAAACGACACTGATCTGTTTTCTAATGTTGTAACAATTTTGCTTTCTGGTGATAAACTTGGTCATGATGCACTACTTTAATCAGTGAGATTTGATTTGCTATTATCTTATTCAGGACTCTGACATCTATACTCATGAGTACAGTTAGCCCCAGTTTCTTATACTAAAAACACCTGATTCTGTTTTCAAGGTTATAGGGCCCTATATGACAAGTTGGGGAAATATACCTGCTTTTGCCATTCTCCTATAACTAGAACAAATACATTTCTTGGATATTTGCTTTAATTAATCTGTGAAGCCGTCTGAATTTGGTATTATCTTTGTATGGAAATTTTAGTTTCGGACCCCAAGGCATCTCAGTTATTCTTTTTCTCCAATACTTTCAGTCCTCTCCATTTCATTCCATGTAAGTCCTTAAAATGGCCCACATGAGCCTGGGTAGGGCACTGCTTCCTGCGCCTCTGAACCACACACATCCTACCATTCCCTCCATCACTCACACCAGCCATGCTGGACTTCCTGCTGCTCGCTCCTCAATCAGGCCAGCAAGACTATTCCAGAGCCTGCTCTTGCTGCTCCCTTGCCTCCCTGGAGTGTTCTTCCCCAAAGCTGCATGAGTCTCAGATCTCTACTCAAACGCCACCACATCACGGAGACCTTCCTGGACTACATTCTACACTGTGCCCCACACTACTCATCACTATCTGACAAATGTTTGTTTCCTGCCTCCCCCAAACCAGAGTGTGAGCTCCATGATGAAATAAACTTTTTTTCTTTCTGGTGGTAGAGGGGGTTGCTCCAGGGCTTCATATTTGGTAGGCAAGAGGTCTGCCAGTGAGTCACATCCCCAGCCAAACTCTGGAGTTGTACCTCAGTGACACAGCACATACTTAGCATGCACAGGTTTCATCTCCAGCCCCAATACACGTACACACACACACGCCACTGACCTCACCCAAACAGAACTGGAGCCATCTATCTGTGGGGACATCATGTAGGAAAGTGGCTGCCAAAGTGAGAGACAGTTCTGAAGGTCACCCGTGGTCCTGAGAGGTACTTACCTCTACACTTTTCAGTGCTAGCACATTCTCTTCATTCCTCTGAGCCATTTCCACTTTGGGGGCCACGCCACAGATGCCACAAATCATGTCATTGTAGTCTCGGACAGTGAGGCACTCGAAAGCCCAATAGCCATTGCACAGCAGCTCCTGCAGCTGGCTCAGCTCCTCTGAAGTAAGAGACTTCTCTGGAAGAACAGCAAGAACACTGAGAAGGTCACAGAAAAAGATCCTGGAGGCATTAGAAGTGAGCCAGTGGCCAGCAGGAACAGCAATCCTTTAAGACTGATTCTCCTCTAAAAATATTGAGGAGTCCTAACTACCCCCAGGGTCAGATAATTGACCTTCAAGTGTTCAGGGGCAATATAATGGAGAATTCCACTTGAAGTGATGGGTGCCTCGTACTAAGCAGCTCTTAGGTACCAGATGCTGTGCTGAAAGCTTTCAATACACTTAATAATTTAATTCTCACATGAATTTAATTCTTTATAAACCAGGAGCTATGTTTATCCTCATTTCATAATTAGAGAAACAGAGGAATGGAGTAACTTGCTCAAAATCACACTGCCACTAAGTGGCAGAGGCAAGTCTCAAAAAGGTCTGTGCAGCTCCAGCACGATGCTCTACTCCAACATGTCTGCCAGCAGTCAAAGCACAAGAGGCCTGGAGCCTGTAGAAACCATGAGAAGAAGAGCAAGAGGACCAAGAATTTCTGGACAGTAAAGACGATAGTCCCTATCCTCAGTCTTAGCATGAGCCTTGGGACTAATAGCAGACATCTAAGAGCTGTGTATTCAGAATGAGCCTGACTAAAATGCTGGGAGGGCAAATCCATCTATGACCAAAGGATATGCTTCTAATAGTCAGTTGTGGCCTCTTGCTGAAAGTCCCTGGATACACAGAAAGATCCATGCTTTCCAAAGTTAGTATGGCACTTATAACATTTAAAAGGAAGTCAAGAATGTGTTCTTTTCAAAATATCAACTCGGGCAGGTGATATAGCTTAGTGGCACAAGCGCCTGCCTGGCAAGCATGAGGTCCTGAGTTCGACTCCCGGTACCCACATAAAGGAAAAAAGGGGCCGGTGATATCGCTTAGTAGCACAAGCGCCTGCTGGCAAGCGTGAGGTCCTGAGTTCAACTCTTGATACCCACATAAAAAACAAAACAAAACAAAAATCAGACTCGCCAGGCATGGTGGTGCACACTTGTAATTCCAGCACTCAGGAGGCTGAGGTTAAGAGGGTCACCACGAGTTTGGGGCCAGCTTGGACTACACAGTAAGTTCAAGATCATCCTAAACTACATAGCAAGACTCTGTCTCAAGAAACAAACAACAACAACAATGAAAAAAATAAACAAGAAAACAACCAAAGCAAAACATAATCAGGCTCTTTTCCAAAATGACTCTTTCAACCAAAGTCTATTACTGAAAATTCTCAGGTGCTTAAGAATAACCTTGGAAAAGTGACCTTTACCTGTTTGTTCCTGCACTGACTTCAGCACAACACTGACTGACACTCTAGGGTCCTCTCCCAGCTTGATCTGGTTTCGGATTGCAAAAAGCAAGTCCAGGCTTACTAGTAGCTTGTTCCCCACGTTAAAGAGACCTGCAGGTAAATAAGAGGCAACAAGGAATTCACTGTAGCGTTTTACTCACTGGAAAAAAGTAAGAAGCAAACTAAATGCCCATCAATAGAACAGTTAAATTATAGTACATTCATAAAATAGAAAAACAATGCATTCTTTAAAAGAATAAAGGAAACCTAACTCTTCTAACATGAAGTTGTCCACAACACATTGTTAAATGAAAAAAAGCTAATAATGAAATATGTACTATACATTGTTTTATGTTGTTTTTTTTTCCCCCAATAAAAGAAGAAACATTTCCCTACCCCCTAGCTCAGTCCTCAGGACCAAAGATGTCACTCTTCCTCTACACCTCACACAACTGCACCATGGGGAAGGGTCAGGAGCATCCTTTAGCCCAGGGATGTGTAGGGGATGTAACAAAGTCTATAAAATCACCCCTACATTAAATCCTGGAATAAGAGAACCAGAGGAATTTAAATGCAGTCAATTTAAGACAAATAAAAGAGGGTGATTTTACATTTGTACAAAATATAACATGCAAGTTTGTACAAAAGCAAATTCTAGAATATATGTTTTCAGTAGAGGAGAGAATAGATGAATGGGGAAGACTTTCTAAGCATGACAGGCAAAGGCTGAAACTATAAGATCAAAGCTCTGGTTACACACACACACACACACACACACACACACACACACACACAAAGCCCACACAATCTTGGTATCCCCAAAATCACCACATACAAATTTAAAAGACAACTGATAAACAGGGAGAAAACTGTCCAGAAAAAGTCCAAAAGAAAAATGGAATGTTCACAATGAAATTCACAATAGGGAAACAAACAAAAACTTCACAAAGGATCATGAAAAAAATGTGCTCTTCCTAGTAATAAAAGAAATACAACAGATTAATAAATGAAATACTACTTTTACCTATCAAATTGATGAGCTTTAAAAAATTATAATACTGATCTATAAAAAGTTCCTAGAGCTGAGTTTTAGCAAGGTAACTGGATACAGTCAATAGACAAAACTAATCTTTCTTATCCCTACACAGTAATGAACAGGTGGAAACTAAACCCATGCCCTTTAACACTGAAACAAACAAAAAAAACTTAGCTTTAAATAACACAATACACGTAGGACTTGCACACCGAAAACTATAAAAACTGACCAAATTCTTAAAGATAAAAATATTTAACCAAAACTCCCAAGATGAAACAAAAAAAAACCTGATGAAAGAAATAAAAAACCTAGTAAAATGGAGAAAAACATCCTGTTTGTGCACTGAAAAACTCAGTATTAAGTAAGCATGTCAAATTTCTCCAAACTGACCTATAAATATAACACAATCCTTATTAAAATGCTAGCAGAATTTTGTAGCTACTGACAAGCTGACTCTAAAATATGAATGGAAATACAAAAGAACAAAACTAGCCAAAACTAGCCAAAAACAAGGTTGGAAGACTCATATTACCGGATTATAAGACTGACTACAAAGCTACAATAATCAAGACAGTGTGGTTCCAAAGGATGATTACAAAAAATCAATGTAAAATTATAGTGTCCAGAAATAGACTCACACATGTATAGTCAACTGATTTTCAGCCAAGGAGTAAAGATACGTTAACAGAGAACAGACTGTTCTTTCAACAAATGGTAACACCACTGGACACTGACATTAAAAAACTATATTCAATCAGGACTTATACTTTATAAAAAGTTAAAAATGGATCACAGCCAGGAAACTAGAAGGTAAACTTTTAGAGATAGGGAAGGGGATGGAGGGAGGACAGGGAGAAGAGAATAATGGAGAGGAAAATAACCCGTATATTTCATATGCATGTACCAATATAACAAAAAGAATTTCACTATTCTGTTATGACTAATATGCACTAAAAAAATGGATCGTAGATCTAAATGTGAACCATAAAATTATAAAACTTTGAGAGGGACTTATAACCAGAATACATAAACTCTCAAAACTCAACATAACTCAGTAAACCAAAGATGTGCACAGATAATTTATCAAAGAAGATACAAAGACGTCCATACATCATTAGTCCCTAGGGAAATAAAAATTAATAAAACTCCAATGAGATATCAGCATACATACAAAACTTAGCATAGCTAAAAAACAACACTGCCACCGAGTATGGGCACACACAGCTAAATGGAACACTCACACACCACTGGAGAGAATACAAAACAGTATGGCCTTTTTGGTAAAAGGTTGGCAGTTTCTCGAAATTAGACATGTACTACCATATGACCCAGCAATCTGAGTGCTAGGTATTTACCTAAGATAAACAAAAAGTTAACATTTACACAAAAGCCTGTGCACCAATGTTTGTAGCAGCTCTACTTGTAATTAATAAAACTGGTAGCAACAGAAACATTTTTTAATAGGCAAACAGATAAACTGCAGTATAGTCACACAAATGCAACAATGAAAAGAAACAAACTAACGGTACACACAACATGGACAAATCTCAAAGGACTATGTTGACTGAAAGAAATCAGACTCAAAAGGCTACAAACTACTGCTACATTTAGGTAACATTTTGGAGATGAGAATACCGCAGAGATAAAAAAGAGATCAAGGGTTGCCAAAGATTAGGAGTCAGGAAGTGGGTTTGGTTACAAAGGAACAAGGCAATGCTTTGGGGTGACAAACTCTCCTATAAATTGGTTACACAAATCAGTGCATATCTCAGAAATGACAAAACTTTACAACAACAAAGCAAATTTTAGCGTATGTAAATTTTCAAATGCATTTTAATTTTAAAAACTACATAATCCTAAGTACTTGCCTATACTCTTTTTAATTGTTGGGAAGAACATAATATAAACTCAAACTTAAGACTTATTAAAAGCAAATTCAAAATAAGGCAATACAAAGTTCTTAAGACAAAGAAAAACAAATCCTTAGCAATCAATTCTACATATGCAAAAATTCAGACTCACAATAGTTGGTATATGGCGAACATTCAATAAATGCACGCGGAACAAAGGCATAAATATATAGCAATTCTACTTCTGAAAGTTTATCCGAAAGAAATAATTGAGGATCTGTGAGCATATTTAAATATAAATAGGGCTATGAAATGGAGTACTGCACACTCCTTTAAAAATGGTCACATATTTCTCTACTTGCTGGCTTAGGAAGATGCCTATGATACCACTACTAAATTTTAAAAATGATGTTATAAAATCGCGTACAACACAACTGACTTTTATGCAAAGATAAACTATAAACCTATAAAACTTTCTAAAACGTCTTATATTCCACACAGATGAACGAACACATCTGGAAGATTAGAGAGCGCAGTGTTGAATGTTTTGTTGCATGGCAGTGAGATTACTACTATTTTTCAGTTTCCTCTTTTTACTTGTCTGCATTTCCCAACTTTTCACCAATAAAGAGCTATTGTTTTGTAGCTTTGTTTTAAAGATGCTACAAAAGGGTCCTAAAGAGTGAAAGACAAAGGTCATTTCCTAGACCTGAGGTGTTCGGGAGGAAGGCGCTCCTCTTCCTTAGAAGCCCTATGGAGAGAAGGTCCAGCGTGTGAAGGACCACAGCTCTGACGCATGAAGGCAGTTCTCAAGCCTGCTTTGGGGTGCCAGAGGGAAGCAGAGGCTGGTACCCACCTGTGTAGATGTCCATGAAGCTGTGCAGGGCCAGACAATGGGGGTTCAGACACATCTTCACCTGAGCAGTGACCGCCTGCAGCCGGTTAGCTGTCAGCAGCCAACACTCCTGGGGCCCAGCCAGGGAGCTGGTACGAAAAACATCACCAACAAAAAACAGAAGGGCAATCAATCTCTTTATGCCGGTCTTGGGTTCAGTGATCAGTGGCAAAATTCTCAAAACTTTAATGCAATAAGGAAAGAAACACGGGTTTTAAGGGTTTTTTTTTTAGGTGGGTGTTTCCACTTTGTGGGAATCTAGTCTGTAAAATTGGCCCTATAATTAATATAACTCTGAAATTTATTATTTAATCAATACCACTGAACTCGCAAACCCAAACGTGATGCTGGCCAGTCCAAATGTAATATAAATCCTAAGCTGTTGCTAATAACTTCCAGGCACTTTCAGTAGAAATGATAATTACATATTATTTTACTATTGGCAATTGAAAAGGTAAAAGAAGCTAAAGGAAAGCAAAGAATAACATCTTCACAGGTTAGCGCTTCACAGGTAGAGAGAAGTGACATGAATCAAGTGGATGGGGGAGCTAAGAGCAGACATAGTAAAGGGGTAAAGGGGTGCTTACTTTTGTCCCCCTTTGAATAATGGGCTGCTGCAGAGAAGGCACTGCGTGGATGGGGACTCATAATAATTCGACCAAGAGGTTTGCTCGATGGTGACTGTTTCCTCACTCACGTTGGACAGGATCAGTCGAGAGCTATTGAGTTCATGAATCAAGGCAAAGACCTCGGCCAGTTCAGACTCATTCTCAGGAATCTGCAGGATTCTGCGCAGCAGCTGCAGCGTGGACTGGCGCTGAATCTCCCTCTGGGCCACACTCAAGGGCTCCATGGCGCTCAGCCCATCTGGGAGTGGTGAACTCATCTCCTGGTAAGGGAAAGAATCAATCAACAATCCCTGGGCACAGGACGAGCCAGCCCTAGGCTAAAATGAAACTCTGCAAGTAGCAGCCGCCCATGACTGAGGGGTGGGAAACCTAGGCTCCCGACCAGCTTGCTAATAAACCACTGTGTCACTCAGGCCAGTGCGTCTCTCTGGGGCTCGATTTTTCTGTCAGTAAAATGAGGATATATGTGCCTCCTCGGAGCGGACTCAATGGTTAGCTCTTATTCATTAGTAGGATAACAGACCTGGGTTTCAGTTCTGAAGATCCCGCTTCATGGCTGTACATGCGGGTGCCACAGCAATTTACTTGATCTGAGGCTCAATATCCTCACATGTGAAATGGGGAACAAAAGTACTACTAATCTCCTAGAGCTACTGTATGGATTAAATGATGTACTGCAAGTAAAGCGCATAGTGCAGTGCCTGTGATGCAATGAAGACTACGAATGGTAGCTTCCACATACTAACAAGTATGTACTGCTTAAATTATTTGTTTTTAATCCTTTATGGCCTCTAGGTACAAAGGTATTTTATACACTAGTCACAGACTTCCAGGAACACAGTTCTGAATTACTCATTAAAAACAGGTTCTCAGGTGGATTTTTTTTCCAGTGGAGGTTTCTCCTGATCTTTTTTGCCAATGCAGCATGAATCACTGCCTCCTTTTATTCCTCAAGTGCATCCCTTTACTGCAAGATTTACCATTTCAGCTGCAAGGCCACCATTCTTCCGCTTCAGTGAGGACAGGGCCCTGCTTACTTTTTCATTCCCAAAACCAGCATGAGGCCGGAGTTACAAAAGATGCTATTCATATTTGCTGGACATGCCATATACTTCTTTGTAGAAACTAATTCTTAATAATAAGGAGTTTTAAAAATTAACTTTGCATACCTATGATAGCTTTTGTCTCACTGCCTGTAATAGCTGGGTTATTTGTCCCCCCCCCCCCAACTAAATTGTAAGCTCCTCAAGGGAACAGGCCATATCCTAATTCACCTCTGAAGGCCTTGCCCACAGGAGGCATTCAACGTATGCTAACAGAAGGAATGAAAGGATTAATGAGGGCCGGTGAGATAGCTCAGCAGCATAAGTGCCTGCCTGGCAAGCGTGAGGTCCTGAGTTCGACTCCCAGTACCCACATACGAAAAAAGGGCCGATGGTATCGCTCAGTGGCACGGGCGCCTGCTGGTGCGCGAGGTCCTGAGTTCAACCCCCAGTACCCACCAAAAAAAAAAAAAAAAAAGAAAGGAAGAATTAATGAATTAAGAAGACTTGGTGGACACTAGAATAAGCTGCTCTGGGAGGCTATAGGTCCCCAAGCATGACTATAGTGAACCATGAGTTTGAAGACCATGTGGCAGGAATACTGTCCTCTACTACTAAGCCAGAGATAAAGGACAGAAAAGACTGAACAGCATCCCAGACTCAAGACACTGTGGTCTTAATTATAGCAGATGAAGATAAATTGGATAGGAAAGGTATAGCCACCAGGTGGCTCCAAAGGGCAACATACACAAAGGCCCTGGTTTCTGACCCAAGTTTTATATTTTGGAAAACAATAATTACATTTTATTCCTCCGAACTTGTAAGAGATTGGAGGGTGAAGGAGAGTCTGATGGTGAGGGAAGGTCTAAAGATGAGGGTTTTAAGGGTAGGCAGCTATAAGTTAACCAAGGACAGAGCGATATAAGAGTGGGATTTAAAAAATAACTGGCAAAAGGTCTTGTTTGACCTGATATGACAAATCTCTTTATCACCTCAGACCTAGAGAGCAACATCCATTTCCACACTATAAGCTACACAAATAGCCAAAATGAAATGGGAAGAGAAAGGAATGCTCAGAGTATCTACCTACACAGAATTCAACTCCATCCCCTAATTACAGCTCCACACACACAGGTGAATTCAATTTAAAAAGTGTTGGTGCAACAGATACACCTGCCTAGAAAAGATTATGGTCCCCTTCAGAGTTAAGAGCAGCACTCAATAAACAGTGATTAATGCTATGGAAGAGACATAAAATGCATAGAAAATCCAGGAGAAAGCTCAATTCCAGCAGAGCGCATCCTGTGGAGCAAGAGAAACTGATGAAGGCTATGGACCCATTTTGCACGCAACTGTGGGAGCTTAGACTCCCTGAAGCTCAATTCCAAGTCTTCTCCATCAGCTCCTGACTCTGAGTAAAATGCCCAGATCTAACCCAGCTTACTGATGGGGAAGCTAAAGCTCAGCACTGGAGACTTCAGGGTCACTCCCAGCCAGCTCTCTGAAATTTCTAGTCCCAGTGCTTTTTCCACTAGCCACCAGTACCCACATACTTTATTTCTTCCTTCCTCTCAAGGACAATGACCTCAGGATGTCACCTCAAGCACTGACGCCGAGCTGGAGACCAGGTAATGAGATTCATCACCATAAAGGTCCCTTGCCATATACAAAGAAGTGCTTTAGGCTGGAAGTAGTTCTCCCTATCTCTCCTCCTGTCTACTCCCAAACTCCTCTAAGTCTCCCTTCTGAAATATCTTCCTATATGCTTCTCTCCGGCTCATGGAAATGGATGTTGCTCTCTAGGTCTAAGGTGATAAAGAGATTTCTCATATCAGGTCAAACAAGACCTTTTGCCAGTTATTTTTTAAATCCCACTCTTATATCCCTCTGTCCTTGGTAAACTTATAGCTGCCTTCTCTTAATGGGACCCCAATGCCTAAAGAGCAAACTTCCCAGTCTGACACTCATGACCTTCCAGTGTGGTCCTCACAAGGTCTTCAGTTCTTACTTCCCTACCCGCAGCCCACCCTGCCATGCTCACACTCTTACTTTCATTCACGCCCATCTTTGAGTACGCCTTCCCCTTCCATCCAAATCCTGTCCATCTTTCCAATCCCAGGTCAGACCTAGAGCAGCCTGGTTCTATCTTGGAACCTTGGCTGTAGACCTGTTTGCTGTGCGTCGTTCTCTCTACACCTTCCTCTCCCGAAGCAGATCAGCTGACGGGGTTTTTTGTTGTTGTTTTTCTCCTTATCTTCATTCTACTCACCTCAAGTGCTGTCATTTTCTGTTCATTTCTAAAACCTCACGTATGGAAATTCTGAGGACCTCTGAAAATGCCTGTTTTTTCTGGTTTTAATAATTTTAAAAAGAGCCCTAAGGAACCAAGTGAAATATATTATTACTATCCAAGTAGTCTGGTCCAGCTTCAGAGAATAGGTTTGTTAAGACTGCTAGAACCAAGCTTTGTGACGAGGTAAAAGCTTTTCAAGGAACCTGCTAGGGAGTGGTGATCTAATCTACAAAGCGTTGGCACTGGATTTCACTGTTTACTGAAGGAATAAATCAACTTACAGGTCCTGCGCCAGGCTTCAGAGACAAGAGGATGCAAATCCCACTCATGCTACTTAAGGTCTGGGCTGCCGTTCTCGTTAGTGATTGAACTCTTGGTTCTTAGACAAAAGGACCTGGTTACTATGGTTTGAATGTGTTCCTCAAATTTCACGTGTTGGAAACTTAATTCCCAAAGTAACTTATTAATGGAATTTGAGATGGGACTTCTGAGAGGTGACAGAGTCACGAGGGCTGCCTTCATGAACGGATTAACCCACAGATTAATGAGTTAAAGAGCTACTGCGGGAGTGGCTTCATTTCAACAGTGAGCACTCTCTGGCTCCTTGTTCTGAGCAGCTGATCACCCAATCTCAGGTGTTTTGTTGTTGCAACAAAAAACACACTAAGACACTGGTGGACCCCTCAACCCTGGCAATGAGGACACGGCCCAGAGAGAAGGTACTTGCTCAGGTTCAGAACTTACAGCCTGGTTCCAGTCCTGACGTTCCAGCTATTAATCATGTATCAAGAAATCCTTTCATTTCTACTAAAACAGGCTCACCAATAGAGCACAACCCAAGGCTAGGGGATATGTTAGGGGAAGGAACTCACAATAGCCTTGGTGGTTTTCTCAGTCCGGTCTTTGGCAAGGTTAAAACCACAGCTGGGACAAATCCGAGGTTTGTGCCGGTTGGTGTAGACATAGCTACAAGAGGGATTCTTGCACTTTCCCCTGCCTCTTGATGTAGCCAAGCCCAAATCCTAAAAAAGTAAGATCAACATTCAATTCTACAGAAGCGAGGTCAAACAAGCTGTCAGCAAATCAGAAAAGGAAGTGGCAAATGCTGCACAAACCAGATTTAGCCTAACTTCTAAAGAGTCTTGAAATGAGATCCCTTTTCTATAATGATTTTTAATTTTAATATAGGCTATATAATCTATGAAACAAGTAAGATGATTCTCAAGGGTCAGAAATTCAAATGCCTTCAAGGTCCAGGCAGTTGGCAGAATAAAGCAATCTTCTCAGAAGAGGAATGCTAGACTGTGGCGAACTAAAGATTTCTAAAGATTTCAGCCCTAGCAGGTGGGGGGATGTAGCTTCAGTGGTAGAGGACTTGCTTAGCACACATGAGGCCCTCCCTGGGCTCCACCCCAGCAACAAAGGGGAAGAAAAGATTTCAAGCTCTACATAAAGGCAAACTGTGACTTCTGGACTAATAAAGCTTAAAGCTTTAACATCTAAGTTCCTATGACAAGTTACTATCTAATCAACCTAAGAGAGAAAGAATACTGGGCAGTTCTCATAGATGGTAAGTCTAGCAGCCTCCTGTAGCCAAAGACAGGGAGGATATGGAGGGCATGGAGAAGGTAATTAAGTCATTAGTTCTCCATGAGAAGAGATATATTCTCTTTAGGGATCAGGCCAGACTGGGCATCATTAACCTAACAAATTACTGTCTTGTTCATTCTCTCTCTCTCTCTCTCTCTCTCCATCTCCCTCTCTCTCCATCCATATATAAAAATATGTATTATATATTCATATATTCATAAGTATATTTATATGCATTATATATTTTTGTATATTATATTTTTTAATTCCTTTTTTGTGTTGCCCAAGCTGGTCCTGAACTCATAGGCTCAAACCTCCTGTCTCAGCCTCCTAAGTAGCTAAAACTACAGAATGTGCGATGTACCTGGCTAATAAATATTTTTTGAATAATGAAAGACCCTTTATAAACTGGTCCGTCACCATCAGGTGAGAATTTTAAAAATCTAGCTATTCTTACAAAATCTGTTCATCTCACTGAAATCAGAAAAAGTGCCAAAACGCATCTTGGCTGGTTGTTACCTTATGGATCAACAGAGCCTGAGAATAGTAAGAGTAACAGAAACCCCAAAGATACCTAAACCAACACAGCATTTTCTAGATGGTGAAACTGAGGACCAGAGAAGGAAAGTGTTGTCTTCGGTTATAAGGCATACTAGCCGCAGAGCCAGAACTACATTTGGAGTAGGTCTTTCAACTCTCTAGTGTTTATTCCACTGCTCCATGCTGTTTACGTCATAAAATGATGACCCCACAGTCACATATTCATTTATTGGGATGTTAACATGTGTTATGTTAAAAATAAAAGGAAAGGGGGAAGGAAAACTTCTTGTGAGAAGTACGAGGCCAGTGATGGCAAACCTTTTAGAGCTTTCAATAATACAAAGAGCCTCCTGCAGCACACGTGCCGTAGGTTCACCGCCACTACACCAGGCTGAACGAAACAAGCCGCTCTACTCTGCTAGAGCAGCTCTCGAACCCTTAGATACTAGTTTTGAACGTGTCTGTTTTAGGAAGGGAAACAGGCTGCGACTCTGTCTATACTCATTTGTGGAACACACTTTTTAGGCTAAGAGGTTCAAAGGCTACCGAATTTAAACCCGGATTCTCATCTCTGACTACTTTGAATAAAAACATACTGATCTCAGCTACCCTGTGCTTTATAGATACCTGGAAAAGACCCCAAAATAATCTAGCAGATACATCCTGCAGCTGTTCTTTGTACGGGTTTTGGGAGATTCAGCATCAATGATTATATGTGACCCTGCTCTCACTCTCACTACTGCCAAACTCCACCAGCTTCCTACACATCCTCAACCACAAAATCAAAACCATCTCCGGGTCAACCCAGCACTAGCTACACACTTACCAGGGTGACAGTGCAGCTGTACTTATACGGAGGAAATATATCAGGCTTGACCTCTACAACCTTCACCTGAGATGTCCTGTTGTTTGGGCCACTTGGTAGCTGTGGATCAAAACAAGTTATTTAGTGCTGCTTTTAAACCTCAGCCTAACTCTTGAGGTCTGGTTCCTAAAACAACTTGAGGAAATGGTATCCTAGGGAATTTGTGGACTGTGCTCTTTGAGCCCTCTGCACTGCCAGCTGGCAGTCACCAGCCCACCAAAGAACACTGTTCAAGTCCAGGGATTGCCACCTCTCTGTGTAGCTTCTAACACTGTGTACTAGAAACACCATAAATTAAATTTACAACTACTATCAGGTGATAAAAGAATGTAACAGTGATATACATGTATACATATGGTTGAACAATTTTAGCACAGAAATCATTTAAAAACTATACATAGGTGTCACTGGGCAAGAGGAAGACCATCGTTTTCCCTCTTTACCATCACCAGTAAAATTGTCCAGTGTTCTTCAGGGAATGTATATATTACCTATACAACTAAAAAAGAAGAAAAAGACAGAGTAGGCATTCTAAATTAAAATTATTCTGTAACAGTGAATTTAGGTTAATTTTCAGAATATGAAATCTCATGTACCTGTTAACTGATTCAAGAACAGTGGAAGAGTTTGCAGCTTTTGACAAATATCCAGGGGTGTTGAGCAAAGGGAAGCTATAGAAAAGAGTGGGGTTTACCCACGTGACAGAGTGTATATGAAGGGATTCTATAGGAGCTGAGACTTAACCAGATACCTTCCTTCACACCACAAGATTACACACATATGCCCAGAGTTGACACTACCATCTGGGTAGCAGACAAATAGTCCTTCAAGTAAAAGCCTGTTGATATTCTTGCCAGGGAAAGTTTAGAATCATCAAAAAAAAAAAAAAGATTCCTGGCAAAAAGAGCACACGGTATGGGAGATGGCAGACTGATTCTCCTATTCTACTCTGGTCCATGACAGTTTTTAAACTACAGGCTAAGGAGGCATGAAATTAATTTAAAGAGTTGAAACCAGCATTTTGTGAAGAGAAATGGGACACATCGAAGTGACTACATATACAGGGAAGTTTTTGTTTTTTTTTTTTTTTTTTTGTGGAACCAGAGATTGAACCCAGAGGTCCTACACAGCACTGAACTATATCCCCAGGTCTTTTAAGTTTTTATTTTGAAACAGGGTATTGCTAAGTTGCCCAGGCTGCGCTCAAACTTGTGATCCCCCTGCCTCAGCCTGCTGAGTAGCTGTGATTATAGCTACCATGCCTGGTTCCTTCATTTTTAATATGGTCGTTTACTGGCTGTGATGTAAAAATGTTTTTGTTACTGGGCTGGGTAGTGCGGCTCAGTGATAAGAGTACTGCCTAGCATGCACAAGGCCCTATATTCTATCCTCAGCACCACAAAACTGAACAAAAAATCAGACACATGCACACAAGAAAAAAACGTGTTTGTTACCTTCAGGTCATGGTAATGTTTGAAAAATGGTGATTTAGAGAATCTGGTAATTATTCTGGTCACACATGGATACAAAAACTTAAAAAAAAAAGTCTAAGAATAAATGTATTTGAATACACAGATTTTGGGTTACACAGGGAGACTGTCTCAAAACACACACACACACACAAACACACACACACACACACAGAGGGAAGGATCTGAAAGCTAAAAGACAGCACGTTAGATTGTTAATAGATTAGTTAATAGATGAATTTTCTGTATTTTCTACAATAGCCATGCATTCATTTTTAAAAGTAGGCTGAATAGGGCCGGTGAGATGGCTCAGTGGCATAAGCGCCTGCCTTGCAAGTGTGAGGGCCCGAGTTCGACTCCCGGATCCCACATACGAAAAAGGGGCCGGTGATATCGCTCAGCGGCACGGGTGCCTGTTGGCGCGCGAGGTCCTGAGGTCGACCCCCCGGTACCCACCAAAAAAAAAAAAAAAAGGCTGAATAGACATGACAACAAAATACAATATTTGATTCAAGACTGGATCCTACAGTGGAGGGGAAAATGCTACATAAAGGATACAACTGAATAAAACTGACAGAATTGGAATATAAATACACTGAATAGTGCAAAGACATTTCAGTAAAAGAATACCTCTATTCTTAAGAAATACACAAGGAAGCATCAAGGAGTAAAAGGCCATGTAACTTACCCTTAAATTATGTATATTTCATGCACACACATGCATGTACTCGCACATAACAGGGCAGTATGAACAAAAATGATAAAGTAAAATGAGCTAATTTCTTTATTGGTGACTGAGTAAAGTGTATATGGCTGTTCTTTGTAGTGCATTTGGGGAACTTTTTGTTCTAAATTACACATTATTTTTAAATAAAAGGCTTGACAACATGCATTCAGTTTATAAAAAGAAATTACTTTACAAAAGCCAAGCGTGGTGGTGCACAGCGTAATCCCAACACTCAGGAGGCTAAAGGCAAGAGGCTAGCTGCAAGTTTGAGGCCAGCCTGGGCTACAAAGTGAGTTCAGGGCCAGTGTGAACTGCATAGTGAAATCCTATCTCAATAAGAACCAAAAAAAAAAAAAAAAAAAAAAAAAAAAAAAAAAAAAAGGCCGGGGATATAGCTTAGTGGCGCAGCACCGGCCTGGCAAGTGCAAGGTCCTGAGTTCAATTCCTGGTACCCAAAAAATAAGAGAAATTACTTTACAATAGAGAAATCATTCTGCTTACCTCCTTGCAGAGGTCTACCATTATAAATTCTGGGGTTGAGGTATGCTTTTGCACAGGCATTCTGAATTGTTAAAAAGAAGTGGCCAGATGCCCACACAGCCTCCGTTCTGGGGAATGGGTCTTACCTTCACTTCACTGGTGCTAGATGGGTGTTGTACAGGCTGGCCCAGCTGCTTCAGTGTGCTTGGCTTCAGGCCACACGCCCTGACAGAGGAAGTCTTATCTGAGAGAACCAGGAGACAAACTGATGACTCTTGTGCATTTAGTCTCCCCAAGTTTCTCATCTCCATTCTCCACCTCATTCCTTCCCACCAGAAAGCCCTCCTCCCAGGTCTGTTTCAGCCATTACCACTCAGGGAAAAGGCCTGCCTCGCCCTGGGCAGTCCCATGCTGCTGCCTCGCCCCACATTAGCTGGGGCTGGCAGAATCGCTCTCATGGGTCTTGCTGCAGCCAGTAATGAAGGCTTGCCCCGTGCTCTGCCTTTAAGCTCTGGGGTTCTGGGCCCAGTGGTGAGTAGGTCAATTCTGGGGGGGAAAAAAAAAAAATTTTTTTTAAATTAAAAACAAACAGGAAATCTGCAAATTCTGATCCAAGGGGTAGAAAACCAAAGCACAATCTCCACATAGCATTTTTTCTTTTGGTACCAGGAATTGAACTCAGGGCCTTGCGCTTGCTAGGCAGGCTCTGTGCCACTGAGCTGTATCCCCAGCTCCATATAGCACTTTACTAGAGGACAGTAAGTGGTTAAAATATCAGGCTTTAGAAAGATGTTTATCTGTGTGCACTGATGCATGCCTGTAATGCCAGCAAATCAGGAAGATTAGGCAGGAGGATTGTAAGTTCGAGGCCAGCCTGGATAACTTAGTGAGATGTCCTAAAATAAAAGCAACCAGGAATGTAGCTCAGTGGAAGAAAGCCTCTGAGTTCCATCCCTACTGCTGAGGAAAAAATTACTGAGTTCGAATTCAACCATTATGTAGTTGTGTGACCCTGGGCAAGTAATTTTACTCTTCCATTAATCTCAAATTTCTAATATGTAAAATAGGATAGTAACTACTTATACTTCAAGGAGTCATTAAAAAGACACGAAAGTATAATATGGGGCCAGATAACTTCTTGCTGCTAAGGCTATCCAGCATGTTGAAGGATGTTTAGCATTCCTCTAGATGCTGGCAACAAGTCCCTCCCTAGCTGTGACAACCAGAAATGCCTCTAAACAGTGCTAAAATGTCCCCTGGGAGTAAAACTGTTCCCAGGTGAGAACCATGATGTAAACAAATAAGGACCTTCAGTTATAAGAACAAAACAGCACCAGAAAGCACTGCATGTTGAATCCAGTTAAGCCTTTAGTAATGAAAGAAGAGAAAAAGCCCAAACTTACTGACTGTCCTATTTGTAAGGTGCTGGTTTGTATAGTTTAAACATACTCTTTTTCAGTCTGCAGTCAGCCTATGAGGATAAGGATTTTTCAATATCCAACTCAGGAATTTTCAGAAGAAAGAACTAAAACTTGACTATGCCCAAGGTCAAACAGAAGCCTCTAGTTAAGACAGAACTGAATCCTCTACCAGAAAGGATTCCTTCTATATAGCGACTTAACAAGGATTCTCTTTCTAGATCCCATATCCAGGACTGCTAACTCATAGTTTGTTACACTGCCCACGGCCTATACCAACAAAATTCTAACAATTGCTTTAGGAGTTTGATAAGAAAATCTACACACAGGGCCAGTGATATAGCTCAGCGGCATAAGCGCCTGCCTGGCAAGCGCGAGGTCCTGAGTTCGACTCCCAATACCTGCATATTAAAAAAAAAAAAAAAAAAAGCTTCACACAGACTCTAACAGCAGTGTGTGGATAGCAGAATGTAGAGAAAGGCAAATCATTACACGTCTCTAAGCCTTGGTTTTTCTATCTCTACAAGAAACATTAACTGGGCTCTGCTGCCTCTCTCACGAATGCTGTAAAGACGGACAAAGAAAACATGGAACACTTCCAAAGCTGCTATTCTAAATACACTCCCAGTAACATATGATCATGCTGACTTACCCTGTAGGCTTTTTAGAAGCAGGGAGTTGGGTGGAGGTGCTGGTCCCCTCAGCTGGTGGTGGTGGTGGTATTTCTAGTCCAGAACTGTCATTCTCAGTTGTCCCCACAGTGACTTCTGGCTTGACGACTGGCATCTTAGTGACTGCTGTACCACAGATCCCAGGAGCTTCCTTAACCAAAACATGGGCATCGGAGATGATCACTTCCTCCCACTCATTCTCCTGACCCACTTCTCTTGGAGGAGCTACATGTAAGAGCTGGCTTACAGCTTCTGAATTCTCCAGAGTCAGTTTGCAGGCATTTTCCTTCGAGGAATTTTGCTCAGGTGGCTGATTTCTTTTAATCACAGAACCTTTGGAGGCGACACCTGAAGCCAATTCCACTTTGACTCTGGCTGGCTTTTCCTAGAAAAAATAAGAATACTTTGTATGCATAAGGCATTTTACACTGACAACATTCACAAATATTTTCATTTAATCCTCTTAATAATAATGTATGGGCAACATACAGGAAACTGAAACCCAAGAAGAAGAAAAGGCTAACTTAATGTCCCAATTACAAGACTGGTATGAATCTAAGTCTTCCGATTCCAGGGTCTTCTCTGGAGAAATTTCTTATTGGCATGTCTCTTTTTATCAAGTAAATTTTGGCATTTTTTGTTTTGATTTTTGATTGTTCAAAGGCCAATTCTCCATCTCTAGAAAGAGGCTGCCATACTGCCACACTGGGCCTAAAAGCTGTCCACCTTGGTGGTGCTTTTGTGAGGTTCGGTCACTTCCAGTACAGTTGTAACATCACATCAGTGTTTCTACATCCTTCAGGGACACCTTCTCTTTCAGATAAAATTTCTATTTTGTTTGTTTTGCAGTGCTAAGAATCAAACCCAGGGCCTCTTTATGCTAGGCAAGTGCTCTCTCACTGAGATACAACCCTAGCCCCTCAGCATCTTTAAAATGACTTACACATATGCCACACACTTCACTGGGTCAAAATAACTCATACATATTAATTATGTGCTAGAAAATATTCAAGTTTGTTAAAAACTATAGCTGCTATCTCAGATCTACTTCTAAAGTTGTGGATGTCTTAGCTTTTATCCAGTCAGCACCACTATGGAAAAAACAGCATTTACGTATACATATATATACACGAATGTATACACTTAATTTTTTTTTTAACAGTGGTATTCTCTGGGATAGGTTTCAGAAAGTTTTCTTCCTTCCATATGCATCATGAAAGGTATCCTAAACTAGGAGACATGAAACATAAAAGCTGGGTTCTATCTACACTCAGCTCCACTCCTAATTAGTTATGTGGTTTCAGGAAAGATTCATAAATCCTCACTTTCCACCATGAGATACCAGAGGTTTGGGCTCTCAATGTTTGTCAAAAAAAGCAAGACAGCATTTTGGGTAGCGCAATTCTTCACTGTGCAGGAGCATAAATTCAAAATTATGGTCCTGTTATAAATCCACCACATTTCCAAAACCACCTGGACAGTGTACTTTTCCTGGTTAAGGACCACTAACATGATCTTTAAGAACTCACCAGTAAAACATTCTCAGAGTCTAACACATGAAGACAAGTAAACATGGAGAAACTTTCCAACTAAATTTCACAGAAGCTTATTTACTGCAGGACAGAGAAAAGTCAGCAAAGAAACAGTAGACTAAAGTCACATCTTGAGATGTGATTTTTTAGCAAAACACTGCCTACTAAGTAGGCTACTTCAGACAAAAATCCTTTGCAGGAAAGAGCAAAAACACTACCTGATGATCTCAACATTTCCATATCTCAACTTATCCTCCATCCTTTCTGGTGTTGGGGATAAAACCAGGGTAAGTACTCATCACTGAGCCTTACCCCCTGCTCCCAACCTATACCCTTTTTGTGTGTGGAGAAAGCTGGGGATTGAACCCAGGGCATCTGCACTGAGCTATATCCCCATCGATTTTTAAATTTTTAGACAGGGTCTCACTAGGTCGCTAAGTCACCCAGAATGAGAACTTGTGATCCTCCTATCTCAGTCTTCCAGGGTGATGAGATTACAGGTGTGTGACACTATTCCTGGCCCAACCTACAGTTTTAGATTTTGCTTTCTTTGAAGATGTAAATACAATAGTTGCCAACTCACAGACCTCAATTTCTGCCATCAGAGCCCATAAGAATGAAGCCCTGAGCTAACTTTATACGCTCTTCTTTTGTCCCATCCAATTCACTGGGAACTGTGCCACACAGGTGGGCTACTTTTAGCCAGTCTGAACTCTGTGACAATACAAGAATAGACGAGTCATTTCCTCACTGGCACAGACACCTTTGGAGTTTGTACAAACGATTTATATTTGTAGCCTTAAACATCAGAACTAAGAAATTTAAGATTCTGCAGTTAATAGCACAGCAATCCCTGAGAAGTATGATTTAGTGGAAAAGGTGCTGGCAAAGTAACCTGCTTGAACTTAACAGGTCACTTCTCTTTAGTCTATTTTTCCTCAGCTAGAAACTTAAAGAGATGAACTAACTGATAACCAGTCACTTTTATCCCTAAAATTCAAAAGTGCACAGATGCTGAAATGTTACCTTTTTCTTTTCTCACACTCTGAATGCTGGGGAGAGGGGGAGAATCTGACTGAGCAAGTCAAGAAGAGGGTGGGTAGCTAAGGAAAAATTTTTTTTGTCAGTAAGAGAACCATGACTCAAACACCATTTCAACCGAATACACACACATAGGTGTGCACACCTAAGAAGTGCAAAAGTTCAAAGTAAAAACAGGCTAAAAGAGAGGAAAGCCCACCTTATTTCCTTGAAACGCAAAGGACACAAAGTTGTTTCACAGAGGTGTTTCACATTGGTGAAGAGGGGCCAAGGGGGATTCTGAATGCCATCCAACTTAACATCCCTACTGTAGCTGGCAAAGTGCCTCTTTGGAGAACAGAGTGGGAATAAACTGAGGGCTCAAGAACTCAACAGAACTTCCTGAGACACTAGCACTAGGTCCTTCCTAACCCAGAGATGATAACACGAATAGCAATAACAGAGATGTAATTACACTAATGTTAGATATGATGATGACAGGGTACATTCTACTGAGGATTTAATATGCATAAGAAATTGTCCCAACCACTCTACATAGATAATTTCATCTGACCCCTCCAATGACCCTAATGAGGTAAGTACTGTTATGAACTTCCATTTACAGATAAGAAGGTCATTAAGGAGCTCACAACACAACATAAACAGAAACACTGTCAAACAGTAATGACTGCTAAGTAAGTGTTACAGGCATATAGAGAAGTCATCCATTCTTTCCCATGAAAACCTAGAGATGTTTCACGGAAGAACAAACATTTACAATGAGTCAGGACCCAACACAGCACTTATGTACTTACTTTAGACACATAATAACCAGTAGCCAAATAATTAGTCTGGCTACAAAAGAGAGACAAGAGAGAGGAAAGAAGGGAGGGATTGTGGGAGGAAAGGGAGAGGAGGAATGTAGGGGAGGCAAGGGTACACACTGTTAAAATAAGAGTTAAGCTACAGGAGCCAGGCATGGTAATGCACACCTGTAATCCCAGGACTTGGGAGGCTGAGGCAGGAGGATCATTGTGAATTCAAGGCCAGCCTGGGCTACATAGTGAGTTCAAGGGTGGTCTGAACTACACGGCAAGACCCTATCTCAAAAAAAAAACAAAAAAAGTTAGGCTACAGGAAACTGAACTTCAGGTTAAGAATTCCCACTCTGAAGAAGAGTTTTAGGAGAAAAAACCTTGAGTGAAGGAGTGAAACGATATGAGCTAATAATAACTAAGCAGTCAGTATGGAGGGTAAATTATTAAAATTCAATCCTGACAGGAAGTAAATTAACATAGTATAGTCATTCATGGGAAACTATGAAGCAATTAAAGATAGCATTTTTAAAGAACATTTAATGGTAAGTTGAAAGAAATGAGAAAAGAAAGATACAGAACTTATTCACAGAAAAAGACTATAACAAAATACAATTTTTTTTTTTTTTTTTTTTGTGGGTACCGGGGGGACGACCTCAGGACCTCGTGCGCCAACAGGCGCCCATGCCGCTGAGCGATATCACCGGCCCCTTTTTCGTATGTGGGTTCCGGGAGTCGAACTCGGGCCTTCGCGCTTGCAAGGCAGGCGCTTACGCCGCTGAGCCATCTCACCGGCCCCACAAAATACAATTAATAATGGCTTTTCTTTGGATGATATAAGATTATAGCTAACATTTCATTCTGTTTTTCTTTTTTAAACAAACTATTTATAGTGAAAATTATTTTCTTGTCAAAATAAAAATGAATATTTACTTTTAAAAAGTGATCTGGGGCCGGTGAGATGGCTCAGCGGCTTAAGCGCCTGCCCGGCAAGCGTGAGGGCCGAGTTCGACTCCCGGAACCCACATACGAAAAAAGGGCCGGTGATATCGCTCAGCGGCACGGGCGCCTGCTGGCGCGCGAGGTCCTGAGGTCGACCCCCCGGTACCCACAAAAAAAAAAAAAAAAAAAAAAAAGTTATCTGTCCTGTGGCACATGCCTATAATCCCAGCACTTGGGAAGCTGAGGCAGGAGGATTACCATGAGTTCGAGGCCAGCCTGGGCTACATAGTGAGCTCAAGGCCAGCCTGAACTACATAGAGAGACCCGGTCTCAAAAAAAAAAACAAAACCAAAAGAGTAATCTGTCCCTAAGGGCAACAGGAAGCTTACTCTGCTGGGCTTCCAAAGCAAAGACAGCCAAAGGACCTTACCTTTGGGATCCACTTTCCTCCCAGGAAGTTTCCACAGGCTGGGCACTTAGGTGGTTTATGCCTGGTGACATATGTAAAGGAACAACCTGGACTGGTGCAAGTCCCATGGCCCCGGCGGGTATAGGTAGTTGTCTGTTAAAAAAAACAGTATCAGAATCAAATGTGTCCAGTCTCTCTCAGACCCTGTTGTTCCTTACAACCACAACATTAGGATACACTTTATAAAAGGACAGCTGTTCATGGCACCACAAAAGGTCAGCACTAGAAGAGTCCTAAGGTACAAGTCCTTTTCAGAAGTGAAGAAACTTGAGCTCAAAAGGGGAAAGACAGCTGCTCATGGTTAACACAGCTAGGTACCAGAAGAATGAAAGCACTGACAGTTGCTATTAACTGAGCAAGGTACGAGTCAGTGCTCGACACTGTCAAGACCTCATCAATACTCTCAGCAATGTTATTCAGTGGTATTACTACCGAGGTTCAGAGTAGTTAAAAGCTTTGTTTCAAAGTGACTCAGGGCAAGACTGGACCCCAGAATTCACATCTGGATTACTTCATCTTTACTCTTGGTAGTTAAAAATCAGAGAACCCTGGACCTCAGATTCAGGGATATAAAAATAGACCCATGGTCACTGAGGGGAAAGACAAAAGAAAATCCAGGAATAGAAACCAGGTCCTTTGATACTGAACAGGAATTAAGTTATAGCATATGAATGTATTCAGCCACTGCCTCCACCATCTCTACTGATCTCCCTTTCAGCAAAATGTATTACAAGGGGTTATTACATTCCAGAAACAAACAGAAACCACTCATTCATTAGACATGGCCCATTTCTAGATTAATGCTGGAAGAAAACATTCCCCTGTCAGATGTGTTCTGTCACTTACAAATGTTTACTCAGCTAGTATTCCCAGCTTCCCTGGCCTGGCCAACAAGCAAAAACCTCCCTTGGAAAACAACAAACTACCTCAGCTACCTCTGCCAGGAAGCCTAAAGAAAAGGAGATTATTATAGTGGTACCAAGTCAAGGATGACTGCAAAGAGAGGTGGCACCAAAGAAGGAGACCAGCCTTTGAGTTCTAACTTAGCCACTAACACTGAATGACCTGGGAGTAAATCATCTTAACTTATGGGCCCTAGTTTCCTCTTCTGTAAATTTCCCTGCTCTTCCTACTTCACAGGTATGTCTCAAGGAGCATGTGGTAAAGAATGAGGAGCATTCACTTAGGAAACTGTGAAAGATTCTATAGGTTTGTGAGAAACTATTATTACTGATGTAAAATATCTCTATCTTTTCTTAGACTGTAGCCCAGTACAGAATCTTCTTATTGAACATCCCCAGGAAGCAGATTAAAAACTTCAAAAACCTTAGTTCTCTGAGTAAATTAATATGAACCTGGAAATTTCTCTGAGTAAATTTATATGAACCTGGAAATACTCCTGAAGAATAGCCTATAGAAATGACTTCAGAAAAAAATGCTAGTATTCCATGCTGTTTCAGTACCTCGTATTATCCACAAAACACCTTTCTAGAAGATCTTGGCTGACACTTTGTTTTTTTCTGGGGTTGTTTGGTTTTGGTTCTTTTGAGACAGGGTCTTGCTATATATAGCCCAGGTTGGTCTAGAGTTTGCAATCCTGCCTCACTCTGAGTGCTGGGATTACAGGCATGCACCACCAGGCTGGCTTAGCTAATACTTTTTAGAGCATGACAGAACAGTCATTTCTGTTGTTGTTGTTGTTGCTGTTATTTCGTTTCTTGAGATAGGGTCTTGCTATGTAATTCAGACTGGCCTTAAACTCACTACGTAGCCTAGGCTGGCCTCAAACTTGCAGCAATCCTCCTGCCTCAGCCTCCCGAGTGCTCAGATTACAGATGTGCTCCACCACCCCAGCAAGAACAGTCATTTCCAGGCGCACAAGAGCTCAAGTTGAACAGCTTTTTCTCCATCAATCAAGATGCGGTGGCTGTTCCTATTCCAACTGTCTTATCCAAAAGCATACTGTTTAGCCAAGCAGTTACCCAAGGCCTACAGTCCCAGCTACTTGGGAGGGTGAGGACGGAGGATCACTTGAGTTGAAGACCAGCCTGGGCAACATAATGAGATCCCCATCTCAAAAAACAATAACAAAAACCCCACAAAGAATATAATGTTTATCTATAGCAGGGCCTTTTGAAGGTAAGACAAAACTGTGATAATTTAAAAATGCATACTATTACTCTAAAGAAACTATTAAAATAACCAAAATAAAGTCAACAGGTAATAAGCCATTAAAATGGAGAGAAAATGGATTCATAAAAATTCAATTAAAAAAATGATAAAACAAATGGGACAAATAGATAACAGATCTAAACCTAACTATACCAATAATCATATTAAACATAAATGCCTTAAATTCTCTATTTAAAAGATAAATTGTCAGGTCTTGCTTTTATATCAAAACTATATACTATCTATATGGGAAAAAAAAAGAAAATCCACTTCAAATACAAAGATATAAACTGGTTAAAAGTGAAAGAATGGAAAAAGGGACATCATACTAATACAAAAATTTGGACACCAGATGACATTTCAAACAAACAATATTACTAGAGATAAAAATGGTCACTTCATAATAACATAGGGGTCAATTCATCAAGAGCACATAACAACCCTAAATATTTATGCAACCAAGAAGAGTCAAAATACGTGACACAAAAAGTAACAGAACTGTAAGAAGAAATAGGCAACCCACTCTGGTCCCATTCTGTCTCTCTTAGACAGAAGCTTTCTTCCCCCAATAAATAGGTTCTGTTCTTAAAAAAAAAAAAAAAAAAAAAAAAAGAAAAAAGAAAAGAAAAGAAATAGACAAATCTATAAAGGCTGGGAAAAAATAAGTTATAGCATGTACAGGTACAAATTCTCTATGATGAATGTGATCATTATGTATATCTAAAATGTAACAATAAAACCTGATTTTAAAAAAAGTTGGGGCCGGTGAGATGGCTCAGCAGCATAAGCGCCTGCCTAGCAAGCGTAAGGTCCTGAGTTCGACTCCTGGTACCCACATATGAAAAAAGGGCCAGTGATATCGCTCAGCGGCACGGGCACCTGCTGGCACGCGAGGTCCTGAGTTCGACCCCCGGTATCCACAAAAAAAAAAAAAAAAAAGTGGGAGAGAAAACAACCAAAATCTTAAAAAAGGTTGGGGGAGAAATGGGGGGGAGCCCTGCTCTTCACTGTCTACACTATGTACGTATCTCTTTGCTACTCTATGTAAGAAGGGTTTCAATTACAACCTCCAAAATCTCTCCAAAAAAAAGAGAAAAGTCTAGGCTCCAATGACTTCACTAGTAATTCAAACATTTAAGAAATAATGTGAATAAGACACACAGAAGGGGAGAAAATACTCCCCAAGTCATGAGACAAAGCATTACTCTAATATGAAAGCCAAACAGACCATAAAACATTAGAGGGCAACATCTCTCATGAACACAGATTCAAAACTTCTGAACAAAATTTTAGCAAATCAAATCCCACAGTATGTAAGAGGGATAATAAATCATTGCCAAATAGGTTTCATTCCAGTAATGCCAGGTTGGTTTAACATTTAAAAAACAATGAGGTTCACATTAACCAACTAGAAAAGAAAACCCATTCAATTATCTCAACAGAGAAAAAGCGTTTGAGAAAATCAAACATCCATTCCTGATAAAAATTCCTAACACATCAGAAAAACAAGGAAACTTCCTGAACTCAATAAAGGGCTTTTATGAAACAAAAAAAAAAAAGACAAATATATCTGTACTTAGCACTTCTATTCAGCATTACACTATAGAATCTCTAGACAATGAAATAAGGGAAGAGAAAAGACATTGTGAATCCAGACCAGAAAGGATGATATAAAACTAAAACTTTACTCATAGATATGATTGCCTTTGTAGAAAATCCAATCAAATCTACAAAACAGCTACCAGAACTAATGAGTTCAGAAAAGTTGCAGGATACAACACACATATACATACACACATATACACACAGACATATATATATTCAAGTGTATTAATACATACTAGCAGGGAACAATCAGATAAAGAAATTTTTTAAAATACCACTTAGAATCAAAACATGAAATATTTAGGGATAAATTTCAGATCAGATACCATAGTGTTTTGATGGAAAAAACATCAATTGAGAATCAAACTAGGTGTGGTGGTGCACGCTTGTAATCCCAGCACTTGGGAGGCTGAGGCAGGAGGATCACTGTGAGTTCGAACCCAGCCTGGGCTACAAAGTGAGTTCAAGGCCAGCATGAACTGCACAGTGAAACCCTGTCTCAAAAAGACAAAAAAAAAGGAGAATCAAGAAACCAGAATCCTGGTTCTGGCTTGTTTATAGCTTAGTAGCCTTGAAATTCCTTTCTTTTCTCTGGGCCTTTTTAAAAATCTGTATAATAAGAGTATTTCATTAGGTCAGTGGCCCCTTGATTTTTCAAAATTATATAATGCTCCCAAAAATTTGATAAAAGCAATAGAACTGATTCCAAGACAATGCTCTCTAGTAGTTTGTACATAACTTGAGGGGAATTCATGGATCCTGTGGGGCTCTACCTATACAGCCCCCAATTTTAGAACACGTAGATCACTTAATTCCTCAGACCTTTACCAATCCCAGGGTCCTAAGGTTCTAAGACTTTTAGAAAACTACTTGGAAGAGGATGCTTATGGAGCCCTAATTACTGTGAATGCTCCACGCACTGACCAGTTTGATGGGGGAGGGATTTTCCACAACTGAGTAGGTAGGCACAGGCAACATGATGAACTGTGTGGCTGGTGCAGAGGAGTTACTTTCGCTGGAATCCTGTGGGCAACAGAGAAGGATAGTTTCACTGAAGTAGAATATAGAACATCCAGGGCCACTCCCAACACTGCAAGACTGTATTGAGTCCAGTACCCATAATGTGCTTATCCAACATACTTATCAAATCAATCTAAAATTACCTCAAAATAAAGTTTAATTAAGAACAAAGAGAAAACTAACACAGAAAATATGCTATCCTAATTTTACAGATGAAAAAAACAAGTTCTAAGAGATTTGAACTTCCCAGGTCACATAAGCTGTTAGTGAGAGAATCCAATTCCTCTGACCTTGTCAAATATTCTTAGCATGCTACTAATGCCAAGGCCAGTGGCCCACTTCATTATAATAAACAGCAATGAGGCCACAAAACTAGGATTTATTAAGTCTCACATGGGTTTCTCGGCAGGAATACCTGCTTTCTTCCACATAAGCCATAGGGCTAGAGGATGCTGGCCTTCTTAGCCTGAATAGAACATCCATCTATCTGAGGATGATATCCCTCCCACCCAGGGTAAAAGAGCAAGGCTTATACACTAGGGCACAGTGGTAGTTTCCCTACTTCCAGGGGACTAGGCTGTAAAATCAATGAAACTGCTGCTTTCCCCTCAAGTTACCATGATTCTCAGGCCAGCACAGAGAGACTTGCCTCTTCTTTCTCAGCTACTATCATAGTACCAATCAACCTGGCCTTAAAGAGATTATCTTTGTTCCTATCCCATCTATGCCCAGGAAGACCTTTTAATGATTCTCATATACATTTCGAGATGCTACTGTATTTGCTGAACTAGTCACCAGGAACACAAAATCCTTCAGGTACTAATAACCTGAAAGAATGGGCTTTGACTCATGGATAGCCCTAAATATCATTTCCAGCTGTCCTGCTAATGTTGGGTACAGAAGAGTCGGCAAGAGTGCTCGAAAAACTGAGGAGAACTTTACAGCAAGCTAAGGGGTCAGAAATATTCAAGGGAAGTGCCATAATAGCACTAGAAGTGCCACATAATGCTCTTAATTACCACTGCTCCAAAATGACACTGCGTGGCACTAGCTGCTTTTTTAGTAACTCCATATAAAGCAAAACACCACTTACCCTCATGACTGTCACCACCGACACACTCTCCCCAACCTGCGTGTGGGGCACAGCCAGGTTTCCAGTGGGGAGTTCTGATGAGCTGTTCAGTAAGGTCTCTTCAACTACCAGGTTTGTCTGGTAAGGCTGGTGGCTCTCCCCTACCTCCAAGGAAGCCTCCTCCAGGAATACATCCTGGGTGAGGATCTCTGAGGTGGCAATCTCCTGTATAGCGCCTGGCTGAGCAAGGGCTCCCACATCCTCAGCCAGAGTCTCCTCAGCCAGGTACTGCTCTGATATGCCCGCGTGGCTGGGCACTGTCTCTGGGGCAGTGTTGGACACAACAGAAGGTCCTTTAGGGGACATCTGGTTCTGAGCTACACACAGCTCCAGCTGAGCGCTGCTCTGATCTTCCTGGAGGCTGCTCTTAGGGATGATGATGTATTCAGAGCGGGGGAGGATCTTGCGGAAACCTGGGATGTCCGGAACCACAGCAGTCACTGTAGAGAGCTTAGCGTTCTGACAGTAAAGAAGCCAAGGAGACGAGCAGAAATAAACAAACTAAGATCACACAGAAACATATCTATTAGTTTATTTTTTTCTGTAAATGTGACTAGAAAAAGACTCCACTCTCTTAACCTTAGAGGGCCAGCCTCTGTCAACAGCAGTATCGTCTTCATTTAAATCAATGTATTTGCTTGCTCAATCACACAGAAACAAATCATGGATTAAACTGTGCACAGGGCACTGATTTTGGCATCTAAAACTGTGAGCTCGAACTCCAGGTCTGGCATGGTTTTGAACAAATATTATCCCCCCTTGAGGCCTCAGCTGCCCCATCTGTAAACAAGGAAGCTAGATCTGACAATTTATAACATTCTTTTCAGTTTTGATTCTTTAAGATTCCAAAGTGGTGTAAGATTTAAATACCAGAATGTATAATGCTAAAAAGAAAAGAAAAGAAAAGCCTCAAAAGCATCAAACCAACAGGCCAAGATGGAACTCAACACACCAAATCAAGCAGTCATTGTCTTCTCCAGACTTACAGACAAGAGGATGCCCATGTCACAAAGCTGAGAAGGCTCTCTCACAAAGCTGAAAGTGTATATAGTACGGTCTACCTCATGAGGTCCTGAATATATTAAAAAAATAAGTATTAAAACTTACCTAGCACCTTGAGGTTTAGAAAATGCTTTCAAATTTCACCTTAAAAACAACACTATTAAGCTAGGAACTGTTATTATTCTCATTTAACACCTGAAGAAATTGAGGCTGAAGCTCAGGGGGTTAAACTTCCAAAACACAAAATCAGTAAGTAGCAAAGAACTGTACTCCAGGGCAAGTATTCTAAAGATCAAGAAGCACACATACTACAAACAACCCTGGCAGCTAGCTGACACCAAAAAAACAAGAACCTCCCCCAATTCAACTTAAAACTGAATGTCACCTAGTGAAGAAAACAGAAGTTCAAAGCGAAGTGAGAGCCAAAATTAAACGGAACAAAAAATAATTTCAGAAACATCTTTTAAAAGGAACACTGAAGTCAATTACAAAAGGATCCTTAAGTCAAAAGCAAGAAGTCAATAAGACTACTTAAGGCACAAAGGAAGCACTCAGAGATAAAAGTTAAAGCCACCCAGATGAAACATGAAGGTAGACAGACTGAATCCTTTATGGAACCCTTATTGGAGAGGTACCGGGGAAGTAACATCTCAAGTCACCCTCTGAAGCAGACAGGTTAAGGGAACAAGACTAACTGGCGGCGAATCTATAGGATGGTCTAGACTTAAATCCAAGCACAGAGAAACTGGATGACATTACTTTTACAGACTGGAAGAAGTAACAATGGAACCATGGGCGCTGCTCTCGGCAGGAGACCAAAAAGGGCTCCAGAAGGCTCCCAGTGCAGAAAGGCAGGAAGGTCTCCCCTTCACACAGCCACTGGGGAGCGCACAGACACAGCACAGAAAGTTCCCCTCAGTCTTCGCACACTCCAGACGCTCAATAAATGCTACATGTTCTTATTATATAGTTACTGGAAATTAAGCTTCCAGTAACTCACCAACCAAGTCAGTACGCACAAAGAACTCAGCTAAGTGATTTACATTATCTATTTTAAACATTATGGGTAAATACTAGTTTCATTTTACAGATAAGGGAAGCAAAACTGAAAAATCAAATGATTCTTCCATGGTCACTCAGCCATGCTAGTATCAAAGCTAATCTAGTCATGGTCTTGATTATAGTGGCAGAGACAGGGTAAATTTAAATGAGCATATGAATAAGGAAGAATCATTGTATATGACTCATTTAAAATTTTTAAAGTGGGGCAGTGAGATAGCTCAGCAGCATAAGCACTTGCCGGGCAAGCTCAAGGTCCTGAGTTCAACTCCCAGAACCCACATAAAGGAAAAAAAGGGCCGGTGATATCGCTCAGTGGCACAAGCACTTGCTGGTAAGCGCGCGAGGTCCTGAGGTCGACTCCCGGTACCCACATTAAAAAAAAAAAAAAAATCTTTTTTTAAAGCGTTGATAAGGACCTATGTCAGTGTCTAATTTTAAAAACCAAATCATTCCAAAATTAGATAAAATTGTCTTTATCACAGACAAAAAGACTACCTTTTCTTTTTCTTTTTTTGGTGCTGAGGATTGAACCCACAGTCTCACATGTTCTAAAGCATGTGTTTTGCCACTGAGCTATACCCCAGCTCCTAAGTGCAGGTTTTGTAACGGGGACACCAAAGAGGACAGGTGTACTTGTTTTAGACTCTACCTCCCTCCACCCAGGGCTTATTTCCCAGATTCACCGCTTACAAACAAATCACTTAGAGGGAGTAGAAAATAGCATCTTCCAGACTAGGTAACAGAAAGCTCTTTGAGGAAGAGGAATGTCAAGCCAATAAAGACAAAATCATCTAAATGACAGTGGCAGAGGGACTCCAATATATCCTGTTCTGCTGTAATGTAGTTCCTGAGGAACCTTTCTTCTACATTATCAAAAAAGAAGTGAGAGATGATTGTTTCAATTGGAAAAAGGAGTGCAGGTTATAGGCTGCAGCTTGCAGCAGCAAGGTTACTGTTCCTGCAGGTAGTTCAATTTAAAAAAAGGGAAAAAACAATTTGAATGGTACTCAGTGTACTTTGTAACTGTGAACTAGAAACAAAAAACAGCAGACAGACATAAACCTAACTGCTGCCTTGCTAGTTCTTTTATCCAAGTACTCAAATCCTCAGTCTCCTCTAACTCTTTGACTTTAACCCTGTGTTTTGCTGCTAGCATACCATAGTTCATAACCACCATTAGTAACAAAAGAACCTTATTACACAAGGCAGCTGTATCTTACCTCTAAACATGAAAGCCTGCTTACAACTGACAGCAGTCAGTAAAACACAAATTACACTACATTCAATTTGTAATATGAACACATGACGTAGGAGAAATGCCTTTGTAAGTTAGTATACTAAAGGAAAATACCACTACCTATCCATAAGGATAATAATGGCCTCCAAATTATATTAAAATTCAGAAGAGGAACCTAAGAGTCACTGCAGAGACTCAGTAAATATCAGCTCCATGTACTACGCAATCTGCAGGACAAGACAGTATAAGGCATCATCAAAGTGAAAACAACAAGGAGGCTCAAGAAAGATAAAATGATAAATGTTTTCCAAAGAAAAGGAAACAGGAAAACAGGGGTATTGGTCTCCCCAAAGGTTTCCCCATTGAACCAACAGAGAAATTAGCTGGGGGGCGGGGAACACTTACAGGATCCAAACCTTCTTTCTCTAGTTTGGCTTTCTCCAAGTAGTAACTCCTCTCGGCCACACTGAGAAGCCTCCAACTCTCGCTAATCTTCTTATTGATCTCAGACTGCGGGAGGTGGGGGAGCTCCTGCTGCACTTTCAGGTAGATGTCGTAGTAGTATAAAAGGTAAGCAGACCTGAGGAAGCAATGATGTCTTCAAGCTTTCCCTTATTCAACTGTAAGTACTACATTGTTAAGGACTGGGTAGTCAGGAGGATGATACAAAACCCAGCTTCTCAATCCAAAGCATTTATCTAAAAAGGGACTGAAAGTCAAACGAAGAAACACTTATCACACCCCAGATGGCAGTTGGGAGGTGGGTAAAATGAATGGTAAAGTGGCTGTTCTCCTTTCAGAAACTGGAATCAGGGCCGGTGAGATGGCTCAGCGGTGTAAGCGCCTGCCTTGCAAGCGCGAGGGCCCGAGTTCGACTCCCGGAACCCACATACGAAAAAGGGGCCGGTGATATCGCTCAGCGGCACGGGTGCCTGTTGGCGCGTGAGGTCCTGAGGTTGACCCCCCAGTACCCACAAAAAAAAAAAAAAAAAAGAAACTGGAAACAAAGGTTTACCTGGTGTACTTTACCACAGACCATGTTTTCTGTAGGAACGACCACCTTTAAAACCCAATAGAGGGGCCGGTGAGATGGCTCAGCGGTGTAAGCACCTGCCTGGCAAGCGCAAGGGCCCGAGTTCGACTCCCGGAACCCACATACGAAAAAAGGGCCAGTGATATTGCTCAGCGGCACGGGTGCCTGCTGGCACGCGAGGTCCTGAGGTCGACCCCTGGTACCCACAAACAAAACAAAACAAAACAAAACCCATAGAGGGGCCGGTGAGATGGCTCAGCGGCATAAGCGCCTGCCTGGCAAGCGCGAGGTCCTGAGTTCAACTCCCAGTACCCACATATGAAAAAAGGGCTGGTGATATTGCTCAGCGGCTGGTGTACAAGGTCCTGAGTTCAACCCCCGGTACCCACAAAAAAAAAAAAAAAAAAAACCAAGACCAATAGAGCCAGAGAAAGATACAGGTGTCCTGTCATTCTACTCTCAGAGAAAGATTACTCAGGCGGCTTATTGCCCAGGCTGGGTATCACACTCTTTACTGTTCTGCACAGCTTTTGGTCATCTAACTCATCAAAAGCACCTCCTTGAGGTTGAGAAATTAATGTAAGTACAATTATCAAAGTGATCCACTGCTGATAACTTCAGCAAGAAGTCTGCACTGTTCATAGTTAAGAGGCAGATTAGAAATAGAATCTGGGGTTGCTGAGATGGCCCAGAGGCATAAGCGCCTGCCTGGCAAGCGCGAGGTCCTGAGTTAGACTCCCGGTACCCACATAAAGGAAAAAAAGGGCCGGTGATATTGCTCAGCGGCACAAGCGCCTGCTGGCAAGCGCAAGGTCCTGAGTTCGACCCCCGGTACCCATATTAAAAAAAAAAAAAAGAAAGAAAGAAAGAAATAGAATCTGGATATTCTCCATAGATGCCACTGGTGCTAGTACTTACAATTCTATAATTTTATTAAAGCCTTATTTTAAATATTTAAACAACGGTACAATAAAAAAAAAATGATGCAGCTCTTATGTACGAAGTTTTTCCATCTGTATAGTACAATTTCCTGTCACGACCTGGAAACAAAGTCTGGCAGGAATGGCAAATACAGTACTAGCATAAATCTGGCCATTTCCCATTTCTCCCTCTCCTGGTACCCCAATGCCCATTCAGAAAACTTCAACAATTACACTCTTTCTCCGTGAATGGTGGTCTTCCTCAACCCAGCTCTTTATGCAGCTTGTTTATAAACGCCAGCAGCAACCAAAACATATTGGCTAACCTGGGTTTCTTGGCCTTTTCTCCGTGTATTTTATACTTTTTCTTCTTCTTGGGTGGCCCAGGGGAAGTATAACAGTAGACTTCCTTAATTTCCTCCATCACAACAGTTACCTCAGTACCATCATATGATGCATCCATGACTGGAGAGAAAAATCAAACACAAAGCTTTAAGAATGTACCCCGAAAGGGGCAGCAGCCTCCAGATCGAATAATTCTTTTTTTTTTTTTTTTTTTTTTTGTGGGTACCGGGGGGTCGACCTCAGGACCTCACGCACCAGCAGGCGCCCGTGCCACTGAGCGATATCACCGGCCCCTTTTTCGTATGTGGGTTCCTGGAGTCGAACTCGGGCCCTCGCGCTTGCCGGGCAGGCGCCTAAGCCGCTGAGCCATCTCACCAGCCCAGATCGAATAATTCTTTACCTGTTTGAGAAATAGCTAAGAACAGATTCTAAGCAGCACATAGGGTACTTTGAAGTTAAATATACAGATTTCAGGACTCCAGCTCAGCCCTTCTGAATTACAGCATATGGAAATCTGTATAGTTAACAAACAGATAATTTCTTTAACCAAGCACTTATATTTATTAATAGGATACAGTAATCCTTCAATTCAAAGATTAGTTCCACATTACAAAAATTTCATACGGAAACAGCTAAAAAGAATAGCTGGGCTGGTGAGATGGCTCAGCAGCATAAGCGCCTGCCTAGCAAGCGCGAGGTCCTGAGTTCGACTCCCGGTACCCACATATGAAAAAAGGGCCGGTGATATTGCTCAGCAGCACGTGTGCCTGCTGGCGCGCGAGGTCCTGAGTTCGACCCCCGGTACCCACCAAAAAAAAAAAAAAAAAAAGAATAGCTGGCCAGGAGTCAGAAGTTTTGGCTGCTCCTTCATGTGTCATCAGCTTAAACAGCTTCATTCATTCCTTTAAACATACAATAACGATCTATATTCAAGAAATTTTTTTAGGGGCCGGTGAGATAGCTCAGCGGCATAAGCACCTGCCTGGCAAGTGCGAGGTCCTGAGTTCGACTTCCGGTAACCACATACGAAAAAAGGGCCGGTGATATCGCTCAGTGGCATGGGCACCTGCTGGCATGCGAGGTCCTGAGTTCAACCCCCGGTACCCACAAAAAAAAAAAAATTTTTTTTAATGCTCTGCCAGTTTCTGTAATTTTGTGGTAGAGCTTTCAAAATGCTTTAGGCTCAGTTCATTCTCTCTCTTCCCCTTACATATAAAAAAAACTATTTCACTCACCTTCCCAGTTTTATAGTGTAAGATTCAAAGCACATAATAGACGCAACTTTACCTGAGAACAGTCAAGTGCTATACTAATGAAAGGGTTAATTAATAAAGACTATCATCTTCAGGTGAGATTCTTAACAACCTGCCAAGGCCACCAGGCTCAAATGTGGACTTAGAGAAGTAGGTTTTTGTTTCTTTGTTTTTTTTTTTTTACTTAAAAACTCAATTCTTCGGTCCTTCATAATATGACACTGCTACCCATCTCTACCAGCAACCCTCTATACCAGAACTATTCAATAAATTCTGATGGAAAAGTTCTGTATCTGTGCTGTCCAACAGCCACTAGCCACTAGCCATTCACGCATATTGAAATGCTCAAAATAAGGCTAATAGGGCTGGTGATATCGCTCAGCGGCATAAGCGCCTGCCTGGCAAGCGCGAGGTCCTGAGGTCGGTTCCTGGTACCCACATAAAGAAAAAGAAAAAAAAATAAGGTTAATGTTACTTAGGAACTGATTAATTTTGCTTTGTTAAACTGTAATTATATCGTCACATATGGCTAGTGTAGTGATATGCTACGGGTCCAAGCATAATTTAACAGACCAACGTTAGCTCTCTGCTGCTGGCCTAAAAAAGACAATCTACTAACTACTTTCACGTCTCAAGAAGGAAGATATAAAGAAACTGAATGACTAGTTCAAGAAGAGTTTATTTGTGGCCAAGTTCTAAGTTGGGGTTATATCAACACAATCCTTGGTGGGAGAAAAGTTCCTCAAAACCACCTGAATTTATGACAGGCTAATATTATAGTCATTCTTGGAAATCTATCAAAAGAAAGCTTATTCTGATTCTAGAAAGAGGGAGTTGTGGTAATAAAGGATACAGGCAGTACAAAGCCCAGCTGCATCTCATTTAGCCCTCACTCCAAAAATGACAAGGTATCTAACAAGTATAATGACAAAGAGGACTATGTGGAGTCAGGAGATGTAGATCCAAGTTTAAACTCTTACCATGTGATTACACTCTAAATTTCAGCTGTTTCTACTATGAGACGAAGAGGATGAACTTAATGGCTACTATCCTTGTGGGAAGCAAGAATCCTTCCAGGGCCGGTGAGATGGCTCAGCGGCGTAAGCGCCTGCCCGGCAAGTGCGAGGGCCCGAGTTTGACTCCCAGAACCCACAAACGAAAAAAGGGCTGGTGATATCGCTCAGCGGCACGGGCACCTGCTGGTGCACGAGGTCCTGAGGTCGACCCCCGGTACCCACACACACACAAAAAAGAATCTTTTCAACAAACGTGAAAGCTTAAAAACTCTCCCTTAGAAAACGCAGACACACAACATTTCACAATTTTAAAGGTATACCCCAGGTTAAGAACATAGTATTCCTAAGGGCCTTTATAGTACTGTCATTTCTAAATGATTCCTTTCCCACCCCTCCCCACAAACTGAAACAACCTGTATTGTAACTACCACAGTGCAATCCAGGAAGAGAACACAGTCGTCAACCTCGCTGGGTAAGCAAAAGGTTAACGGTAGCAGGAGTTCAAATCGAGGGTGTGTGGGGACTGTACCTTTTTGCCTTTATATTTGAATTCCTGGCTCTTGAAAGCCTCGTGGACAGCAGTAACTCCTAGATAGCGTCCATAGAGAATGGCATAGTTCAGCAACCACAGCAAAATAAAGAACCAAAGTCATTATTACCACCTTGGGGTGGGGGCAGCAAGAGACTACCCTGGGTTTTTTGTTTGACTACCCTATTCTAAGCCTGGCTCCAAGTCTGTCTTCAGATCTCAGGCCTCAATATAGCACACAAAGAAGGACAGAATAGCATGAAGGTTAAAACCAAGGGCTTTGGAGGACAGACAGAGGCACTAATTACGGTTCCACTGTTTAATAGCAATAGCACGGACCCCTTATCACCTTAAGCACCTAACTCTAAGCCTTAAGTCGTCCCTGGTGCAAAACAGAGAGCAGTAGCACTTAAAATATGACACTTTCACCACCCCATCAGATCCTCCTCGGAACCTTTTGCGATGGCCTGTGTTAGTTCGGCCTCACGCCACGGTTTGACTCTGGGCTACTTTCTTTCCTTTCCGGGTTCCGGACTGTGGGAAGAGGAAACTCACTGGCCCTATTTCATGGAAGAGGCAGGAGAGGCTCGCCCAAAGAGCCGCAGCGCCCAGCAGGCCGGCGGAGCGGCGTGACCCCGAGGGCGGGACTTACCCCGAGGAGAGCGGCGGCCGCGCGGCTCACATTCCCGGGGGCGCCGGGCCCGCAGGCGCGACAAGAGGGCTGGCCGGCACACCCGCGCTCCCCGCTGTCGGCGAGAGGCGGCTCCAGTCGTAACACCGGCGACAAGGAAGTGGAGGCAAGGACTCGCGCGCGCATCCCGGGGGCTGGACAAGCCCCGGCCCCGCGGCCCTGCCCGGCGACACACGGCGCGGAGTCGCGAGAGGCCCCCTCGTCCCCCTCTTCGGAGTCGCTCTGCGGGGTCGTGAAAGACGAGTGTTGGAGCACAGCTTCGCTCCGCAGGATCCCCACTGACGCCTGCCGAGGACCCACCCCGGGGATCAAGCCCCGGGGAGCCCGAGGAAGAGCAAGGGCACAAGCGTCGCCGCGACACCGGTTCGGTGGTGACACCGGGAGCAGCAGTAGCAGCAACAGCACACTACGGATCGCCAGGGAGACCGTCCCGGCGGACCTCGCGGTGCACCGGAAGCAGCCAGCGGCGCGTGACCGCGTGCGACCCCGTGCGCAAGCGCAACATCCCAGCCTAGTTAGGGGACGGGCTCGGAGAAACCACTTAGCCTGGGAGAGGGCGCGCTAAAGCGGACGGACTGCTTCCGGCCAGAAGTCTTGGGCAGGGGGGGACGCTGTTGCTGCTTACTGGCTGTGGGGCGCCCGCGCAGGGGCGCTCAGCCCTCGCGCTGTTTTGTGGGCCCTTCAGGTAAAAAGGTGGGCGCTGCCGAGTTTGAGGGGTAGAGTCTTGCCTCGCCCCGCCTCTTCTGTAAAAGTTACGCGGGGCGCTGTGGAACCCGTCACCATCCTCTCCTCAGTACTGCGATCACGCCTGACCCCATCCCTCCTCCGTCCGCCCGGCCCGCTCATGATAGAGTTGATACTTGTAGTGCCGCATCAAACCCCTTCTCCTCACGCCGGTCGTCTGCCCTCATTCTGTCTCCTGCCTTCCCACGACGAGTAATGATACCGAGTTCTGAACAGATTGAAGCCGAGTTCCCGGAGTGTGGCGAATCTTCGGGAATCAGAGATTGGATTGGATTGTCGCCGATGTCACAGATTGTGCCACATTTGAACAAGCTCCCGCACGATCCTCACTATCTTACAAATGTATTTTCAGCCTTTCGCATCTATCACTCACACGCTTCCCAACCACCATCATGTTCTACCTGAACTGATCCAGTTCAACCACCTCCTCTCATGGCTCCCTGCAGTCTTTTCCCAATACAGCAGCCAGGTTGATCTTTCTGCACTCTTTAAGTCTAATTAAGTAACTCCCTGCTTCAAATTCTCCAGTGTCTTTGTCTTTTACTTAGAATAAAATTCCAACTTCTGGGCCTGGGATGTAACTCAGTGGTAGAGCGCTTGCCTAGCATGCGTGAGGCCCTGGGTTCAATTACCAGCGCCGAAATAAATAAATAAAATTTTGAAACTCAAAGCCAGGCATGGTGGCGCATGCCTGTAATCCTAGCACTTGCGACAGATTGCCGCGAGTTCAAGGCCAGCCTGAACTACATAGTGAGACCCTCTCTCAAACAAACCCAAAAAACAAATTGATATTTTAGAAATCAGACTTTTTATTTGGTCTGGCTCCTGCTTCATTCTTTTCCCATAGCTCCTCTCTAAATTGTGAGTTGTCGGAACATACTATGTAACATTGTGTAGCATTTAAAGCATTGGCTTTCCTGTGAGCCTCTCTGGGTTTGAGTCCTAGACCTGCCACAAATAAGCATGTAAAATGCTTTACAAATTATGTTTAAGCAGTAGATCCTTCATAATTGGTTCCCTTTTCAGTAAATGGCACCACCACCCACTGAATTGTTCAGTGCTCAAACCAGAAATCTAAGAGATATCTTTGACTCCTCCTTCATCTCATTGAGTCCATCAGCAAGGCCTGCAAAAACATAGCCCAAACTGATTACTTCTATTACTACTCTAATCCAAGCTACCATTGTATCTTGTCTGGACTCTTGCTTTGGGGGGCTTCCTGGAGATTGAGCCTACCGTCTTGCATATGCACCTTACTACCACAGAGCTATACTCCCAGTTCCAGGACTCCTGCTTTTTCTCTGACACCCTTTAATTCCTTCTTACACAATATTCACCTCTTTCTCCCTGTCCAAAGTCCTTCATTAGCTTCATGTTGCATTCAAGCTAACATTCAAACTGTATACGGCCAATTAGGCTAGAATGCTTTTCAGATTTAGAGCCATTTGTTAAGCAAATGGATTTCACTCATTATGTTCCTAACCCTGCAAACAAAGGACTCTTCCTAAAGTGGATATTATTCCAGCAACAAAACCAAAAACCACCCAACAAAACAAAACAAAAACCCCAAAAGCTGCTTACTGCTCCAGAATCATTAGAATCCTAAAATAGCCCTTTGTGATTTGGTCCTCATTTATTCTCCAAAGACATTTTTTCCTGTCCATGACATTTTATTTTCTATAGTATTTCATTGCCTTTACGCATATTTCCGACATCTCATGGATTCTGATTTATCTATCTTAAGGCTTACTGTAGTGTTTCCTCTTTGAAATGCGCTGCCTTTCTGTGCTCCATCCCAGCTAATTATCTCCACTTGTATATTCCCACACCTCTATAACCCCTGTTACTGTATTTCACACACTGTCGTGTTTTGTCTTTCCTGCTTCCATGGTCAGCTTCTCAGTGATGGGTAGGCAGTATGTTCCCATTCATGGCATCTTCTGTGTGGCACTGAGGACAGTGCTTGACACATACAAGATCCCATGCATGGGAGGATAGATGTATGGAGGCAGTGGTAAAAATCTGTCCTTGGGAAGGAGTAGTCACAGCATAAGGTGACAGCATGTTGTCCTTTGAGGATTCTCATGCTAAAATGCCTAAAGTAGGCAACTGCTACTGCTGGATGGTGTTTTGTTTAACCAGGCTTGACAGGGGAGTTGTTTGTTGTAAATTTTTTTTTTTGTGGGTACCGGGGGTCGACCTCAGGACCTCGCGTGCCAGCAGGCGCCCATGCCGCTGAGCGATATCACCAGCCCTTTCTTCGTATGTGGGTTCCGGGAGTTGAACTTGGGCCCTCGCGCTTGTGAGGCAGGCGCTTACGCTGCTGAGCCATCTCACCGGCCCTGTTGTAAATTTTTGAAAGCTTTAGACATGGCAGATAGACCACAGCATTCTCCAAATAGCTTATCCTGGTGTCACTCACTTATGCCACTGTCCTGTCCCTTAAAGGTGTTTGAGTTTGGAGCACATATCTAGGATCCAATACTTCAGTTTGGAACAGACCTTAGGTGTTATCTACTGTAGTCCTGTGGTTTGCAAACATGCGACCTTGAGATCATCATAGAGACTCTTACTCAGTAGGTCCTAGACTGGATTTGGATGTCAAATTCCGACATGCCCTCAGGTTGAGTCAAACCTCTTCATTTTAAAATAGGAAAAGAGGCTAGAGAGGGATTGTACTATCACCTGCCCGTCACTTCTGCTATCACCCCTTACCCCAATTATCAGCAATAGCATCCTGATATCCTGATTGATGTCTTTACAGCTTTGATTAATTTTCCACAAAAGAGCTAGTGATCTTTTAAAAATGCAAAACAGATCATGACCCTCCCTTCTCTGAACACCTGCAGTGGATTTCTTGCACTCAGAATAAAATATTGACTTCTTACAGAGCATCTTTGAATGGTCTGGCTTGCCACCTTATATACTTGAGTCAGTCAACTCCTTTAGTTCCCAGAATACCTCTAACTCTGCTGATTTTGAGAATTTGCTGAGCATGTGTCCTTTGCTGAACTGCCCTTTGCCTCAGCTCTTCGTGAAGACCTCAACTTAAATGCCATTGTCTTAGTGAGGGTACCCCCAACAACCTTTGTAAATAGGTCCTCTCCTTTTATTCCCTACTGTACTGTTTGTTTCCTTTATAGCACTTACCACTCTAATTACCTTATTTATCTGTTTACTTATTGTTAATCTTCACCACCACATTTTATATTTCATAATGGTAAAGACCTTAAATCTATTATTCTTCACTGAATCCTTCACAGAATTCTTCACTGAATCCTGAAACTTATAAATGTTTATTAAATGAATGTATGGCACCAGAAGCATCTTCTACATTGAAAATCTTTCCAAGCCAGATACTGAGAGAACTTTGAAGATCGCATTTTGGTGGAATTTCAGCCAGGACCATTGAAGGACAGATACAGCACTATCTGAGTCAAGAAATCTCCGCTACGTAAACCTGGTTCAGCCTCTTACCCAGGCCACAGTTTCTGTATCCATAAAACAAGCTGGATAAATAACTCTGAATTTATATATGGCATTGCTCTTTGCAAAAATCTTTTACCACCTCTTTCAATTGTTATTTCTATTTGTACCAAGTCTTGGAAAGTTTAAGTAAACTAGATTATCTGTAACACCCTTCAGCCCTGTTTGAAATGTCTAAGTAGTCTACTACTGAAAAAAGTCAGTGATATGAATCCTATTTTCTCTCAATTTTAGCCTGATTGTATCATTTCCTAAAAAGATTTTTTAAAAATCTGAACCCATCTTTTAGGGCAAATTCATTAACTTTGGTTCCTGATAGGTACTCCATTTTGTCTTCTCACTCCTTATGGTGAAACGAGCTGCAAGGAGGCATGGACACAGTCCTGTTAGTTCTGGGCTACATAGTGAGTTCAAGGCCACTCTGAACTACAGAGCAAGACTTTGTCTCAAACTCCTCCTACATTCCCCACAAAAACAACAGCAACAATAGAAACCCCATATAACAGCCTTTGAACCAGACATTTCTATTGAAAAGCTGTAACATGCAGTGACTATTGCCACGTGTCCCAAATGAAGTGAATTTCCAGGACTTTGTCACCACAGATGATAATGTCATCATCTCCCAGGAACTGATGGACACGGAGATCATAGCCATGGTATCTGGTGAAAATACTGGTGAAGCTGGAAATGAAGATGAGGAGAAGGTTTCTTTACTAGAGCAGCCGAAAACTACCTTCACAGAGGCCATCTCAAGTGTACAGAAACTTTCTACCAGGGGTTTCTGATGATATTTTTGGACAGCTAAATAGAATAGATGAATATTTAATGAAAAGAATGGCATGAAATTTTATTGATTGCAAAATTAGATTTCCTCCAAAGAAAAGAATGTAGGAATTCACTGTCTCTTTTACTTTAGAAAATATAGTTTACAAGAATAAAGATTTCTTTAGATAGGATATTGAAATAATTTAAGTAAAGCAATATTATGACAACATTCAGGTACTCAGAGATGATGAGGAAACATACTTGAACAGAATTTGGTAATGGAATTTGACTCTTACATGTGTTCTCTTTTGATTAACTAGTGATTCTCGAACTTGTTTGCAGATTAGAAGCACTTGAGGATCTTTTAATAATTCAAAAGCTCAGGCCATATCCAAGACAAATTAAATCACAACCTCTGGTGATAAGTCACACTCATTCATAGTTTTGAAAGTCCTCTAGATGATTCTGATGTGCAAACAAGTTTGGAAATTAGTGGATTAGCTAAGAAAAATCAAGTATACTATGGATCTGGAGCCAACTGTTTCTCCATAAGTCTAGCCCAAATGGTTTCCAAAGATTAGCTCACAGCAGAATCATGTGGAGGGCTTGTTAAAACCCAAGACTGTTGGGATCCACCCCTAGAGTTTCTGATCAGTTCTGATCAGGAGGTCTCAGGAGGAATCCAAGAAGTTTCACTTCTACTAAGTCTCTATCTGATGGTCCAGGGTCCATACTTTGAGAACCAATGGTCTAGCACTTTTCTTGAGCTGACCCTCTGAATACTCTTTCATCACTGTTTTTTTTTTAAAGAAGGGATCAGCTGTTCTTACTTTAGAGCAATTAACTTCTTTCTCCTTTCTACTGATTTGGACAGTCTAGAACCTTCTGATCTGTCCTCTTGAATGCCCTAACAGATAGCCAAGCATTCAATAAAGGTACCTGTGTCTGTGCCCAAGGAATTAATGGGAGCCAACTAGCCTATTAAAATGTCTTGTAGTACTTCAGGCAGATCATTATTAGGGAGCTGGAGTACAAAGAAATAAAAAGCATTAAAGAGACAGGGACATATTTGAGAGGGAGGCTATAATAATAGAGAATCCTGCTAGTCAGGATCATGGGAGGGAACATATAGCCTAGCTTGCCTCTCACTTTCCAGACTGAGTGAAAGGCAAATTTTGTTGGAGAGATGACTACTGTGAGAGTATTTGGATCGTGCTCTGATTTGGATTTTTGCCACTAACCTTTTCAATACCTGTGGATAATCCAGTCTCTACCATATAATCAAGATGAAGAGGCGCTATATTTGCTTTCTACTAAAATGGCTTTATTTTTAACTTTATTCTTTTAGTTACTACGTATTTGTCATACAAATTCGTCACATTCATCATAGGGAATTTTTACCTGTACATAACACATCTCAATTCTTTTTTTCCCATTCCCCTCCTTCAACCTTTTTCCCCCTCCCTAGTTACAGAAGTGTGTTTCCATTTTTTCCTTCCATTCTCTTTTTTCCCTTTTCCCTTCCTTCCCTTCCCCCACTCCCCCATTGCTCCCCATCCCATTTGAAGAAGTTTTTCCTACTTCTCAATATCTGTCCTCCGTTATGCTCCTCATTTATCCTTTGGGTTTATCACACAAGAGGAACAATGTGATATTTAAGCTTATGTGTTCTATTTATTTCACTTAAGATTATGGTCTTGAGGTGCATCCATTTTCCTATAAATGATTCAAATTTATCCTTCTTTATGGCAGAGTGGTACTCCATTGTATATAAATACCACATTTTCTTTATCCATTTATCTTTTGGTGGACCTATGGGCTGTTTCCAAGATTTAGCTATTATAAATTATGCTGCTATAAATATGGGTATGCATATGTCACTGTGGTATGATGCTTTTAACTCTTTTTGGAAGATTCCTAGAAGGGGACTAGCTGGGTCAAATGGGATATCTAGTTCTAGTTTTTTCAGGAATCCCCAAACTGACCTCCACAATGGTTGTACCAGTTCACAATTCCTTTTTCCCCACAGCTTTGCCAGCATTTGTTATTGGTTGATTTCTTGATGATAGCCATTCTTTCTGGAGTGAGATGGAATGTCAGTGTTCTTTTAATTTGCATTTCTCAAATGACCAATGATGCGGAGCATTTTTCATACATTTATTTGCTGTTTGTATTTCTTCATCTGAAAAATGTCTATTCATCTCAGATGGCCATTTTTGGATTAGGTCTTTAAATTTGAGGGATCTGATTTTTTTTTAGTTCTTTATATATTCTAGATGTTAGTCCTTTGAGGAGTAGCTGGTAAAAAATTTTCCCCATTCTGTAGGTTGTCTCTTTACTATTTTGGTGGTTTCTTTTGCTCTGCAAAAGTTTTTTAATTTGATGTGATCCCAGTTGTTGATTATTTGTAATATTTCTTGTGCAATTGGGGTTTTATTCATAAAGTCTTATCCAAGAACATGACATATCTTTCCAATTTGTGTTATCTCCTTTGATCTCCTTTTTCAGAGTATTATAGTTTTTGATGTATAGTTCTTTCACTTTGTTAGATCAACTCTGAAGTATTTCATTTTTCTTGATGCTATTGTGAAAGGTGTAGTCTCCCTAGTTTCTCTCTCAGTGCGTTTGTTTTTCTTGTACAGGAATGCTATTAATTTTTGAGTGTTGACCATGTCCTGCTATGCTATCAAATTTGGTTATTAATTCTAGGAGTCTTTTGGTGGAGTTTTTGGGGTCTCCTAGAGTATTGTTGTGGTCAGGGTTTGCAAAGGAATAGATTTAATACAGGACACATAACTTATAGGATTATTTTATAATATTCACCTAAAAAGTCAAATGCAGAAGAGTGCAAGAGATCTGTCCATGCACTAAGACCCAAAGAATCCAGCTGAGGGCCTAGATCCCACGGCAATGTTCTGCACGAGTCCAGCTGAAGACCTAAAGCCCATGGCAATGTCCTCCATGAATCCAACTGGAAGTGGATCCCACAACAATGTCTCATGCAAGTCTGTAACAAGGGTCTGCATTGGGAAGGCACAGAGGCCAGTGGTAGAAGCTTGAAAGTCTGTGCCAGCAGGGTGAAGGATCTATGCCACCAAGCTGAGAGATCTGCACTGGAGCCAGGAAGCAACACTTGAGGTAAAAACCAGAGCTCCCCCGAAAAGAACCACAGCCATCCTCAGTGACAGCGAGGACCCAAGTTCTTCCGACAATGAGAACAGCTGAGTTCATATCAGGAAAACCAGTGTGACAAGCTTCTCCAGGAGAATTGACAGATACCATCTTCCCCTCCAGATCTCCTTTTATGCTGTTGGCAGCAATCCTCAGGTGGGCCTTACACATCCAGAACCACGCTGATTCAGTTACAATTTGACCATTAGTTAATCTACCACAAGTATCATGTCATCAGCAAATTATAATTTAACTTCTTCCTTTCCTATCCATATTCCTTTTATTTTTTTTCTCTTGTCTAATTGCTCTGGCTAATGTTTCCAGAAGTATATTGTACAGGAGTGGTAATACTGTGTGTCCTTGTCTTGTTCCTGATTTTAGAGTGCAAGCTTTCAATTTTTGACCGCTTAGTATGATGTTGGCTGTTGGTTTGTCATTGTTGCTTTTATCAGATTGAAATAAAGACCTTCTATTCCAATTTCCTGTAGGGCATTTTTTTTAATCACGAATGGGTGTTGCACTTTGTCAAATGCTTTTTCTGAGTCTATTGAGATGAACATGTGGTTTCTGACCTTTGTTCTATTAATGTACATTTATTGATTTGCATATGTTGAGCTATCCCTGCATCCCTGGAATGAATCCGACTTGGTCATGGTGTATAATCTTCTTGATGATTTGCTACATTCTGTTTGCCAGTATCTTATTGAGGATTTTTGCATCTCTGTTCATTAAGGAGATTGGCCTGTAGTTCTCTTTTTTAGGTTGGATCCTTCCCTGGTTTGGTATTAGGGTAATGCTTGCTTCCAGGAATGAGCTAGGGGTATTGCTTCCCTTTCAATTTCATTAATGAGTTTGAGGAATAGTGGCATTAGATCTTCTCTAAAATTCTTATAGAACTCAGCAGTGAATCCAACAGGGCCTGGGCTTTTCTTTGTTGGTAGTTCTTTTTTTTTTTAATTACTTCTTCAGTTTCATTGACTGATATTAGATTTTTTAGAATTTTTTATCTTTTTGATTCACCTCTCATAATTTATATGTATCTAGGAATCTGTCCATTTCTTCTGAGTTTTCCATGTTATTAGAGTACAGGTTCTCAAAGTAGGTATTGATGATCTTCTGGATTTCTGCAGGGTCCATTGTGACTTTACCCTTTTCATTCCTAAGTGCATGGATTTGGGTCTTTTCTTTCCTTTTTTTTTTTTAAATAAGGTTGGCTAAGTGTTTGTCTATTTTATCTAATCTTTCAAAGAACCAACTCTTTTGATTCATTCTTTGTATTGTTTTCTTAATATCAATTGTATTAATTTCTGCTCTGATTGTTATAATTTCCTTCCTCATGTTCACTTTGGGTTTAGCTTACTCTTCTTGTTTTAGAAACATGAGGTTCAACATTAGGTTATTTATTTGAACTCACTCTGTTTCTCTGAGGTGGGAATTCACCGCTATAAATTTCCCTCATAAGACTGCTTTCATTGTATCCCATAAGTTCCAGTATGTTTTATTGGCACTATCATTTAATTGTAGAAACTGTCTAATTTCTTCTTTAATTTCATCTGTGACCCATTGATTGTTCAGGAGGGTGTTTTTTAATTTCCATGTGTTTATGTAGTTTTTGTGGTTTCTTTTGCCATTGATTTCCAGTTTCATTGCACTATGATCTGATAATATACATGGTATAATTTCAATTCTTTTGCATTTACTTAAGCATATTCTGTGAGCTAGTATGTGGTCTATTTTGGAGAAAGTCCCATGTGCTGCTGAGAAGAATGCAGGTGGAACACTCTGTACATATCTACTAAGTCCATTTGTTCAAAGGTTTGGTTCAGCTCTGATATTTCTTTGTTGATATTTGTCTAATTGATCTATTTGTGACAGTGAGGTAGTGAGATCCCCCATTACAATTGTATTAGTGCTTACCTGATTTTTCATATCCATTAGTATTTTATATAGTTGGGTGTGCCAGTATTCGGTGCATATATATTTATGACTGTTACCTCTTCCTCTTGGATTGTTCCCTTAACAAGTATGTAATGACCTTCTTTATCTCTTCTGATCAGTTTTGGCTTAAAATCCACTTTGTCTGCAAATAGAATAGCTATCTCTGCTTTTTTCCAAGGTTCCTGTTGCATTGAGTATTGTTTTCCATCCTTTGGCTTTCAGCCTATGATTTTTTTGAGTTAAATGTGTTTCTTGTATGCAGCATATTATTGGATCTTGTTTCTTGATCTGTTCTGTGAATCTGTTTCTTTTGGTTGGTGAGTTGAGACCATTCACATTGATGGTTATAACTGATATATACTGACTTATGCTTATAATATTATTTTCCTGTTGCTGGTTCCCTTTCTTTCCCCACTGTTTAATTGCTTGCCTTGCCTGATAGGTTCATTCTATTGGCATTCATGGAATTGTTGTCTTCATTTTTCTAGAGTAGACTTCAGTACTTTTTAGATTGCTAGTGTAGTGGTCATTAATTTCTTCAGGAGTTCTTCATCATGCAAGTGTTTTATTTCTCCATTGATTTTGAAAGATAATTTTGCAGGGTATATTAATCTGGGTTGCAGGTTGTTTTCTTTTAGGGCTTGAAATACTTCACCTCCAAGCTATCCTTGACTTACGGGGTTTGCGTTGAAAAATTTGCTATGATTCTGTTGGGTTTTCCTTTATGAGTTATTTGTTTCTCTAACAGCTTTTTTTTTTTATTTGTGTTCCAGGAGTTGAACTCAGGACCTCATTCTTGCAAGGCAGGCTCTTATGCCACTGAGCTATCTCACCAGCCCTAACAGCTTTTAATATTCTGTTCTTAAGTTGAAGTTCTGGAATCTTGACTATTATATTCCTTGTGGAGTTTTCTTCTGATCATGGCTAATTGGACTTCTATATGCCTCACTTATCCATATGTCAAATTCTTTTTCCATGGTTCGGAAGTTTTCTATTCTGTGAACAGATTTTTTTATGTCCTTTGTGCCATAATGTGACTTTTCATTGACTCTGATTAATCTGTTATTCTTTTTTGCAAGCTGTTGGATTTCATGGTCCCTTGTTATTTTTAAGAAGTCTTTCATTTGATGATCACTAAGCCCAAACCTGTTTTCTAGATCTAATATTCTATCTCCACATTGGTTGATTCTGCTGTGTATACTTTCAATAGAGTTTTATATCTCCTGGATATCTGTTTGAATTTGTTTTATGGAATCCAGTTCTTTCCTATGTTGGGCATTCATGGTTTCTATCACTTTCCTAAGCTCCTCTATTTTTAAAAAAGTTTGTATCTGCTAGAGATGGGCTAGCAATGTCCTTCATTATGGTCATCAACTTTTTAGTTATCTGTGTAATTATTTCTGATTTTTTTTCCTAGAGACTCATTCATCTGCTTTGTTACTTCCAGTACTACCATTTCAGAAAGTTCAGCTGTGTGGCTTTTGATTTCTTCCACCTCATTGTCCGCTGGATTTGCCTTTGGTGAGTTCAGGTCTGAGATTGCATCTTGCTTTCATGTTTTCTCATTTCTTATTTTTTTAAATTCATTTTCTATGTTGATGCTTGTAAATTTCTTATGGTAGATAGCTTTAGTATTGAGACCTCTGTAGGTAATGACTACTTTTCAAAGATGACTTCTAGGCATGGCTGGCTTTTGGCTTTTGAATCTGTCCCAAGATCCTGGCTTTTCAATTTATAGGAGGTTGCTGCTTGTTTGGCCTAGAACCCAGTTCTTTGGTACTGGACTATGGTATTTATGGCCCCCAGACAATCTCAGTATTGACATACAAGGAAGAACTGATCACAACAACTATGTCAGCTTGGCTAAAGTAGTACAATCAGTAATAACAATAGCATCAAGCACAGTCTAGAAAATGACAAACTGTGGTAACTGTTAACTTGCCATCTTTAACCATAGGTACAAGGTTTGCAGTTATATAGTAAAATCTAATACAAATCAGAAAATTATATACAGTAAATATCCACTCAGTAGATTGACTTTACCCTCAGGGGAGAATATTTGAAAGGGATAAGAGGAAAACCTAGAGAAATAAAAGATGAGAAAGAGGTTAGAAGCAAGGCTGAAGGACAAAGAAAGACTACCCAAACTTTGGAAAGCTGATGAAGAAGAGAGGAGGAAAAGAAAGAAGGGGAAAAAATAATAATACAACAAAACACAAAAACTAAAAACAATGTTCACACTCATGAATAAACAAAAACAAGGGGAAAAAAGCAAATGAACAACAACAACAAAAAGGAAATTTCTTTTTGATTTTGTGGTTATTTTCTGGGGTCCACAGTTTTATGGTAGTGTCCTATTCAGGGTGTGACTCTGCTGTGACTGGTAGACAAAGGAGGCAGACAGAACCCAGATCTATGCTGGATAATCCCAGGAAGCCTGCAATAGGATTAGGGTGGGGTGCCAATTCTGGTGTTTTCAACTCCACAAAAGTTCAGGCTGATTCTGTCCTCTAGTTGTGGGTTTGGGGCCTGAGTTTTTCAGCCTACCACACTGCGGCTGTCTCTTGTCAGCCTGACCATGGCTGCCTGACCCTGGACATCTCCTGTGGTTGTCCCTCACCCAGTCACTGTGGGATTTCAACACTGGGAGCCCTGAGATGAAACCAACCCATGGTTGCTCTAAGTCCCAGGTGCAGTTGGCCCCTCACTAAAATGGCATCTACCCAAGTACCCTCTCCAGGGAACATGGTAGTTACTTGAACTGGAGCCACTCACCAGCTGTTGCAGTGCCCAGCATTCACTGCTCCATTCCACTGGTGCATTTCTTCCTGGAGGCCTCTGGAGTCACCCACTTTCACTGTGTCTATAGGTTTGATCTTCCTTTCTCATGCCATGAGCCTGGGAGATGGGGAGAAAGTGCAGATTGCCTCCTTTTTCTGCACTGAGGTCTGTCTCTTCATTTTCTTTATGAGCTCCATTTTTCCCTTCAGATCCTTCCTGGGTCCTGGGGATCCACCTGCCTCCTTCTTTTCTTTCCCAAATTGTTATTTTCCAGTGTCTGGATTCCAAATCTTGGAGATGTTGATTTGTTGCTGCTTACCACTCTGCCATCTTCCCAGAAGTCTAAAATGGCTTTATAATTCGCCTTTTTCCCTTTGTGTTTGTTCTTCAGAGACATTGGCTAGAGTTAATTAAAGTTTGTTTTTTGTTTTTGTTTTTGTTTTTGTCTTGTGGTGCTTGGGATTGAACCTAAGGCCTTGAACATACAAGGGAGGCTTTTTACCTCTAAGCTATAACCCCAGCCCTTTTATTTTTAAATTTTGAGGCAGGGTCTTACTATGTTGCCCAGGCTGATCCAAACTGGAATATCTTCTGCCTCAGCTTCCTGAGTAGTGAGGATTACAAGTATTTGCCACCGTGCCCTGCATTATTTTAAGTTATTTATATAAATTTATAATCAGTTTCATATTACAGGATATCCCCTATAGAGAGGCTCTCTTAATGTCTTTTTAACTTTAGTTTCTATTCCTAATAACTCGGATAAATATCAGTTTCACATTTAGATGGTACCTGTTAATGTTAAGGAATTTTTTTCAACACCCTCCCACAGGTAGATTTTGTATTTCAGAAAACCATAGTAATACATTTATTTTTCTTTCTGCAGTTAATTGCAACAGATATATAAATCAGATTCATCATAGAAAGTAGTTTCCACATTGAACAAAACAGCAATCACAAAAGAACAGCAGATGTTTAATTAGATTTTAAAGCTTATTTTGGATATTCTTCCTTTTAACAAACTACTATAAGAATTTGAATTGAAAGTACTGTACATATTTTAAATTCTTAGGAAAGGAAAATAATATCTTCCAGCTAAATCCTGCCTCACTGTTAGCTCCTTAATTGCTCTCATCATCCCCTTCTTGTGTCAGGATTACTAATACAATTTCTAATTCCTCCCCTCAGTCCTGCAGTCCATTCTGCACATACTGTTAGATCTTTTGTCATCACATCATTTAGCCTGCCCAAGTGTCTACAGTGGCTCTTAAAATACCTACAAAAATAAAAGATGGGATTATTCAGCTGAGTTTTAGTACCCTCAGTGGTTGACTACAAGCTGTATTTCTGACATGGTTGCTCAGCACAATTCATTGTGCATGATGCTCCATGAATAGGCCATTATCTTCTTTCACTCTATACCTTTCTGCTGATGTGCCTTTGCCTGAATGCCTGGCCTTGCTCTTTATTAAGCTAGGCCCTATTCTTTCTTCAAGAACTAACTGGAATCCTCTTTCTTCCAGATTTTCTTGAAGACTCCATCACCTACTCTTTCTTTTCTCTCATCTCTCAGTGTTAGAGATTTATTGTCTCTAACATTCAGTTAAGCACTTAAATGTTTTCTCAATGTTCTGTGTCTCCTTAATTACACTGTAAGCTCATAAGAGCAGGGACCAGTCAGCCTTTATAACATTTATGGTGCTTGCTGGGCATGTCTTAGGCACTTTAATAAACATTTGTGTATGAACTGATATACACATACACTGTGTCAAAGCCACCTTATTCTTTTTTAAATTAAGTTTATTGGTACATTTTAGGTATACGTAATGATCACATTTATCATAGGGAATTTGTACTTGTACATGACACAACTTCTTTTTTTTTCCCATTCCCCTACATTCCCTTTAACCCTTCTTTCCCTTACTTACAAAAGCTTTGTTTCCATTTTGCCTTCTTTTCTCATTTTTTTCTTTTCCCTTCCTTCCTTCCCCTCCCCCAGTTCCCCTTCCCATTTGAACAGTTTCTTTTTATTTCACAGTATCTATTATACATTTTGGTCCTTATTTATACTTTTGGTTTCTCACACCAGAGAAACAATGCCATATTTATACATGTGTGTCCGATTTATTTCACTTAAGAGTATAGTCTCAAGGTGCTTCTATTTACCTAGAAATATCTCAAGTTTATCCTTCTTTATGGCTGAGTAGTATACATAATTGTATTTAAAAAACCCACTTCTTCTTTATTCATTCATCGGTTAATGGGCATTTGGGTTGTTTCCAAGATTTAGGTATTACAAACTGTGCCGCCATAAACATGGGTGTGCATATATCGTTGTGGTATGATAAAGCACCTTATTCTTAAAACAACGTTGATTCTACTAGAAAATGGCTCGGGGATAGAGTAAGGTTTTACTTGATTAAAAATGGTTTGCAAAAATTTTCCATGAATATACCACCTTGAATATAATTCCAATTTAGGTTATACTGTCTTCTTTGATAATGAAGAATTTATTACATGGAGTTAAACCTGTGTCCTTCCACCAAAAGAAATCATTGTAGATTTTTTTGCCTCCAATAATACACACAACTTTAGTAAAAAGAAAGACTCAATCTATGTGCCATGTATATTGTAGGTGTTTAGTAAATATGTCCTTAAACTTGCTCATTTTCTAAAGGAAAAGAAGGAATCTAACATTCTTGATTCATTTAACACCATGATTTAGATCTAGGAGTGGTTAATGTTTATTAACCATATCCAAAACAGAAAGCTTTTGTAATTTAGTTTACATTGACTAAATCTTTGACTCTTTTGGACATTAGGGTTTTACTTTAGAACTTTGTTTTTAAATTGAAGAGGGTGATATTACCCCTTTTTGGCCTGCACTCCTTATAAGGCCCTCTGTGGCTTCTCCCTGTATCTCTGATCTTCCAACTATCTGAGTGCCAAACTCATTTCCTTCTTTTTAAAAGATATTTTATCAGTGCCTATTAAATTTACAAAATACTAGATTTCAATGTGATATTTTCATACATGCATTTTTTTTTAGACAGGGTCTTACTATGTGTTTCAGGCTGGCCTTGAACTCTACATAGCCCAAGGTGGCCTTGAACTCGAGGTGATCCTCCTGCTTTGGCCTCCTGAGTGCTGGGTTTACAGACATGTACTACCGTGCTTGGCCTGCATATAACATATTTTGATAGAATCCATCCCCATGTTACCTTTCTTTAAACCTCTTCCTCCCTACCCTTATTCTTTTCCTTTTATATAATAATAGTTCTCCTTCTACTTCTATGCCTTTTCTAAAACATGGGATGTTTGTCTTTCTGAGTCTGGCTTATTTTAACATAACGATCTCCAGTTTTATCCGCTGTCCTACAAATGACACAATTTCGTTTTTTATGGCTGAATAATACTCCATTGTGTATATATATGCCACATTTTCTTTATCCATTCATCTGTTGATGGGCACCTAGGCTGGCTCCATACTTTGTGAATTGTGCCACATGAGCAACATTTTTGCCCCAGTTGACTAATACTCTCCATAGGCTAATATACAACTAGGAACCTCAACTGTGTTCTCAGGAGGATTAAAAGATGTGCCTAGCACAGAACAAGTGTTCTTTAACTGCTGTTGTCATTCCTGCCTATCCTTTTTTGGAACTTAACCAGTACCACTTATAGGCAGAGACCTGCCTTACCAACCCTTTCTTCCATTAACAGACCTTGAGGGCTTCAGTGTTCCACATGATAACTGCAAGAGTTTTCTTTGTTAACTAAGAAGGGTCCTTTTGTTCAACAGGAAAAAAAAACTCATATTTATTGATTTCCTATTATATGTCAAGCACTGTTTCATTTACTATTTCTAGCAAATCATAATGCAAAAAGCACGAACAGGCTCAAATAATTCCAAGATTATAGACCTGTTAACTGTTCATGCTACCTAAGGCCGTGACTCTTTCAAGTGCAATGTGGTAGCATAATCTGGCCACCAGAGGGCAAAGGTGGGCTTCCTAAAGGAGACAAGTTCAGCCCACTGAAGAAGAACCCTTAGGAGCAAGCCCCTTGTAATTTCTCTGTAGTAGAGCTTGAGAGGGAAGAGACATAGGACGTGAGACTTATTCAAACAACTACCTAGAACTAACTGAGCCTCAGACCATCTAATCTACCTCATTACATATCTCTTCCCTAGAGACTTTTTCTAATCTATTGGTATCACAGGCCATGTAATTGAGTCTGGACAGATAGATATGCTCTGGAAATGAGAGAGTGCTAGAGAAATAATTACCCACCAAACATATCCATGTTTGCAATAATAATCTATTGAATCTTATACTATAGCCTCTACTGGGCACAGGGGCCCTGGGGATGAAGTACATGGCCCAACACTCAGGAAGTTCAGTTAGTAGAGCAGATAAATGAGGAAAAATGAGAGGTGAACTTCATGTTAGTGAATATAGGTGGACTATATAGGATTACAGGGCTGGAGCCAAAAGGAGCCCCTGAATGAGAGAAGAAGAATTCTGTAGGAAATGTCACCAAGAGCAAAGGACGTTTGATAAATATTTGGAAACACTAGAGAGGCAGGTGAGGCTTGGAGGCAACTCCTGGCAGAAGAATGGCATAAATGCCTGGAGTATTTAATAAATGGCTCATTTAGTAACACCTAGTGTCAGTGGTTGGAATGTCAAGCAAAGGTCAGTCACATAGCAGGACATTAGGCTAGAGATGTAAACAAGGGCATGGTTTTTAAGGTCTTGTTGGCTAGATGAATAATCTAGATGAATAATTTTGAATTTATCCTGAAAACACTGGAGAACTACTGACAAGTAGCGGGAGTCAAGTTTTTTAGTGCAATAATTGATAACTAGTATCCAGGCTACATTGAGAAGCAGATGAAGTAGTTAGAATGTGGCACCGTCCTGAATAGAAATAATGAAAATAGAGGGCAGGAATGATATATTGGATCTGATAGACACAAAGTAGATGGATTTGGTATGGGAGTTGAAAAGATTCTAAGTTCCCAGGTTTTTAGCTTAAGTGGCTGGATCATGCTATGATCAAAATAGTGGTAAAGCACTTGTCTAGCATACATGAGGTCCTGGGTTCAATCCCCAGCACCAAAAACCAAAACAACAGAAGGGAAGACAAGTTTGTGAAATGTTTTATATGTCTAGGCATCCAAGTTGAGCTGTCCAAAAACAGCTCTGGAGATTTATGTATAGCAGATGCTGGCAGGTATACTAGAAAAGATCAGGCTAGAAATCTTTTTTAGTTGCTGCTAGCACAGGGTAAGGTAACTGAAGTCACATATGTAAAGCAGGGCGTAGTGGTGCATGCCTATAATCCTAGCACTTGGGAGGCTGAGGCAGGAGGATAATGAGGCCAACCTAGGCTATGTAGCAAGTTAAAGGTCAGCATGATAGATGTGGATGTAGAGTTTATAATGCTAGGTGTGTTCAAGATATGGGGTGGGGGTTTATGAACTAACCATTTTATAATTATGTGCATACCTGCATGTGTTTCTCTAAGAAGAGCCATAGTTTCATCAACTAGATGAGGAAGCAAAGCCCTCCCAGGTGGTGAAGGATATGCTAGAGAATGACTGTGAATGCAATTCCCAGGGCTCAAGATGCCAGGTGCTAGCCAGCTGTGGCGGTACATACTTGTAATCTCTGCAGAGGAAGAATTGGGCGTTCAAACCCAACCTGGGCTATTTAGTGAGACCTTATCTCAAAATTAAAAAATAAAAAAAGGCTGGGATGTGGCTCAGTCCAAGGACTCTGGGTTCAGTCCCCAGTACCTACATACCAGGTGCTGTGTGCAGCCAGGCAGAGTACAGTGTTAAGACGATTCAGTCTAACTCCTTTATTGTTGGATAGGAGTAGAATGAAGGCAGAATGCCCACTGTTGAGAAAAAAGGGCTCAAAGGTCACTTACTTAAGTTCAGAATTAGGTCAGCTGTAAAACATGAGCCACATTTAGGTTTTGTGATTCTAGCCTGTTATAAAATAGGAATTATGCAATATAAGAACTGGAAGGGTTCTCGAGCAATCTAGTCTCCTCCCCTCTTCACTGATGGAAAAGCTTGAGTCCTTAAAGGAAAAGAGCTGGGTTTCTTTATATCTTTCTAAGGTGACAAATACCTTTGTTACGGTTGAGGAAAATGCATGAATCACTCTCCAAATGTAAGGAGATGGTATTTTAAAACTCATGGTGCCGGGCCGGTGAGATGGCTCAGCGGCATAAGCGCCTGCCTTGCAAGCGCGAGGGCCCGAGTTCGACTCCCGGAACCCACATACGAAAAAGGGGCCGGTGATATCGCTCAGAGGCACGGGTGCCTGTTGGCGCACGAGGTCCTGAGGTCGACCCCCCGGTACCCACAAAAAAAAAAAAAAAAAAAAACTCATGGTGCCTACATGTGTTTCTTAGAATCTCCCTTCCACTAAGATAAATTTAGACACAGTAATCTTTTATTACAGTAACAATTTATTAGCAGAAAGATCTCAACACACATACAGGCTCTCATATAATTGGCAAAACAAACATACCCTTCCAGAAAAAAAAAGATCTATTGTTCAACAACTTCCCTTCAATAGACCATAGTGCTTCAACAACTCATCCTCATCCCGTAAGGTAGTCAAGCAATGTTTTATGACTAACGTCGAGGCACTTACTTTAAGGCAAGAGCTACTTGATTCCAGGTATCTTATTTTAGGGATACAGTATAGACCAGGAAGGAAAACTTCCCCAAAATGTTTATTAAAGTTTCAGATAAAAACTTGGTGGCCTATCTGCAGACTTAACCCAAATAGCATCTTTAATAAAGGTATTTGTTGACCTTTATTATATAGTCTTCAGAATTCAGTATTATTCTACCTATTTTATACCACTAAGTTAAAAAATAAAATACAGGGCTGATGAGATGGCTCAGCGGCATAAGCGCCTGCCTGGCAAGCGCGAGGGCCCGAGTTCGACTCCCGGAACCCACATACAAAAAATGGGCCGGTGATATCGCTCAGCGGCACGGGCGCCTGCTGGCGCGCGAGTCCTGAGGTCGACCCCCGGTACCCACAAATAATAAAATAAAATAAAATAAAATAAAATAAAATAAAATACATACCAAAGAATCTACTAATTTTGTATGCTTTTTCTGTAATGTATTTGTTTAAAATTTCAGCTGTTACGTAAAAATTTTTAAAAAAAGAATCAAGGTAAAAATTTCCTTATAAAAATAAATCTTCCTCATCCCTACATTTTTCTCCATGCCTGTTACTAATTTTTTAAAAACCTTAAAAAATTAATGTACGATATTTCAATAGTAGTATACTTTAATACATAGGCTATAATAACAAAGCAGCTGGTACTGTATATTATTTTGTGCTTTCATTATAATTTTCATTCTTATAATTAGCACCTAAATTTGATTCATGATTATCTAAAAACATTATACAAGGGGGGGGATTAGTTCAGAGCCTAATAGCTTTCTAGATCCCATTTCATCCTTTTTACAGTTGTTAGGCTCTTTTAAATAAGGCATCACTGGAATAAATCAAAATTTAGGTGGGGGAAAACACTAACAGAAAAGTTATACAAAATCTAAATCCTGTCAGTTGGATTTTTATCACTGTACTGTGGAACTTTTCTTTCCCTGAATAGACCCGGAGCATCTCTGCCTCTTGCTCAGCCTTCAGCCAGGCTTCAGCTCAACACCCTCTACAAAGCATCTCCGTCAGTGCCCCAGCACATTACATATTTGGTATCTGACTCCTGGAAGGGTCCTCAGAACTATCTGAGGTAACATCTATGTTGATGCAAAGAACCTACAGTTCTAGTAACAGAGGGAAATAAGGGTTGCACAGCTTGAGTTTATTATTACAACTCAGAGACTCAATTTAAGCTCCCAAGAAATGCACTGTATCCCTTTTCTCACTTTTACATTAAGATCAGGTCTAACTTTAACAATGTGTTCTTAAATGACAAATTACTAGAACAACCCTGGAGAGATTTACTGGTCTTGTTAAAGTATAGTCATTAGCATTAGAATATTCTAATGAATATACCTAACACCCCCATAAATTTTTAAAATTCACCATTTACCACTCTATAAAATAACCAATTTTAACATCAATGTCTGCTACTTAAAAGCTAAGTCAGACTGTCTAAACCATACCTTGTTTTCCTTACAAAAGATCAATTTAAATTTAGGGAAGACCCACTGTTCCAACGCAGGCCAACCCAGGCTTTTGCCACAACCTGACCAAGTGCTTCTCAGCTTCCAGCTTTGGTGAATCTGTGACTTTCCCCTTCTAGAAACACAAACTTGCTCACAGAGATTTGCTTCCTAATACTGATCTTACTGTTGTGGAGCCAGGAATTGGTTCCTATTTATCTGGATCCCTTTCTTTTCTCCCTTCACTAGACAGATAAGAGTCTTTACGATGATCTATTCTTTTCACTCTTCTATGATGTTCTCTTTGCACATTCCTAACTGCACTGGCTCACTCCACCCCTCCTCCTGTAACAAATTTAAAAATAAGTTTGTGGGCCAGTGAGATAGCTCAGTGGCATAAGCGCCTGCCTGGCAAGCGCGAGGTCCTGAGTTCAACTCCTGGTACCCATATACGAAAAAAAGGGCTGGTGATATCGCTCAGCGGCACGGGCGCCTGCTGGCACGCAAGGTCCTGAGGTCGACCCCCGGTACCCACCAAAAAAAAAAAAAAGTTTGTAAGAGCTTTAACTATCAAGAGAGTACACATATTTCAATCAAATGAAAACCATTTTAAGATATTCCAAATGCTGTGTATTTATCAATAACCAATGAGAAAATGCTTCATTTAGACTCTCACCTTCAGAATAAGCAAGATGTTTTTGTATCAATATAGTGATTAAAGTATCTAGAAAGCAAACAAAAACATTGATTTTGGTGGTGGCGCTGAATCTGGTTTTAAAGGCTTGACTGCTTTAAATTATCAGCAATCAAAAATTTTTAAAAGCTAAGTGTGATAGCATATACCTGATATACCAAAAAATGCACTGTATCCCCAGCTACTTGGTAGGCTAAGGCAGATTCACAAGTTTGAGGCCAGCCTGGGCAACTCTGTGGGGCCCTGTCTCAAGGGCTGAGGATGTAGCTCAGTGGTAGAGAGCTTGCTGAGCATGTGCAAAACACTGGGTTCATTGCCCAGTACCACGCAGACACACACACACACACCCCAAAAATAAAAATACTATAAGTATAGGCAGAATGCAATTCAAGTAGAAAGGATGAAATGTAAATTCTAATGAACTTTAAAATGTTTTTATAAGCTGAGTGTGGTGGTACATGCCTGTAATACCAGCACTTGGGAAGCTAAGGTAGAAGGACTACTGCAAGTTCAAGGCCAGCCTGAACTACACAGTGAGACCCGGTCTCAAAAAACGAAGTTTTTACAAAATGGCTACTAAAAGCAGAATCTCATTTGAGTGGGATAGGTGCAAACCAGAACATAATTCAAGAATCTGCTTACTGCACACATAAAGCTTCCGAACTGTGTATATCTACATGTAGATGGGAATGTCAGGTAATGATCAAATCTTGTTATCCATCTTCTAAGAGATTTTCCAAATACTGACTGGCCTGAAATTCTTTTGCTATGGCGATGTTGGATAAACTACAGAGTTGTCTTGAACGTGTACTTATTACTCTGTCAGTAATAACTGACAGGCATCCATAATCATCTCAACTCAAACCTGGCTTGGGGAAAAGGAAAGGAATGAAAACCAAGATACTGTGGTTTTATAACTAATATTCCTAAGACTCAATAGAAATGGCAAACATTGGAACTAAAAAGCACAAATATTAGCAGCACTGACATTTTTGAAATTCCAAAACTCTAGACCTAAGTAATAAAAGGATGTCAGAATTCAGGACAATACTACATATAACCATAACATCAATCATCCAGAAGATAGAAACCCAGAAACTGTTTTGTTGGAATAGGTATTTCCCATGTAAGCAAATGGGAGAGCTCTACCAATAGAAAAGCGACACTGGCAGTTCACAGAGCTAACAAAAAGTACACATACATATATACATTAAATATATACATATGTAGTATACCCTACATATAGGGTTATTACATTTAAAATTGCTTAGAATAGAAGAGCAGGCTTAAAAAGTGAGTTTGTGCTTTGGCAATCATTATTTTGTTTTTTTTAAAGATTGGGCTAGATGTTTTTATCTCATATAAATTAGTCCGTTATTCTTGGAAGAAAATGTCTTTTTTGTTTTCTTGTTTTTCCAAAAAAAACAACCTTCAATTCACAACCTGTGGCCCACTACCCTGAATACACCCACAGAACTCGGACTTTATGAATGGGACGCCTCTAAATCCTAATAGCTTCAGGCTACATGAAGAGTTCAAAGCTGTCATCACCATCAACATTTACTGTACCTCAATAGGGTGCATGGCAGTATGCATCAGCACTGTTTTCACTAAAACATCTAGAAATTATTGACGTCCTTTTGGAAGTACTCCATCGCTTTTGTGCATTTTTTCCCATGAAGAGCAGCTTCTGGGGCCGGTCGAGATGGCTCAGCGGTTTAAGCGCCTGCCTTGCAAGCGCGAGGGCCCGAGTTCGACTCCCGGAACCCACATACAAAAAAGGGGCCGGTGATATCGCTCAGTGGCACAGGCGCCTGCTGGCGCACAAGGTCCTGAGGTCGACCCCCCGGTACCCACAAAAAAAAAAAAAAAAAAAAAAAAAAAAAAAAAAAGAGCAGCTTCTAGTTGAAAAAGTCTGTCAGTCCTCAGAGACCCTTGTTAAAATGCCATGGGAAGTGGCAGCGGTTGGAGTGTATACAATTTACTGCCTAGTAAACTAATTCTTACAGGAAATGTAAATCATTCCTTCTTTGCAGAGTGTCCAAGCCTATTTAAAAGGCTGTCTAAAATTGCTGACTCAACATCCTACTCTGGTAACTGTCACCGATAAGCAGAAATGCCAGTTCAGGACAGATTCCATGGGAAAACACAGTAGGATAACTGACAGCTAAAACAGGCTGTAACGGTGATGGTGCTTGTTTCAGAAACAAGCACAAATAGCGATTATAGAAAAAACAGAGAGGACTGCTGCTGTATTTCTGATTTTGAAGAACTCTTTGCTTATCCACTTGTCCTAAATTAAAAAAAAAATTGTTTAACTAAAACATCCAATTTATCATAAAGGGTGCTTTTAATGTCAGGCTGGCTGTGACACAGGATGTCACAAATCTGCCGGCCATCAGACTGTGTCCATGGTTCCCTAAAGGAGAGGGGGGATGCAGTGATTTCTACTTAAAAGGCAGTCCTACTGCTGGCTGGGGAGCAAAGACTGGGGCTAGAGAAGCAAACCACGAACTTGTATAGTTACTTCATGTTCCAAAAGCCTCTTTAACCTGCTGATACAAGAGAAGCAAGTGCAATGTACTCCCTGCCTACTTTCCCTCCCTTTCCACAGTCAGGCAAAGGCTCCAGTGATTCTAAAGCAAATCCCAACTTCGCCCCTTTACCTCTTGGAGAAGGGAAAGTCCAAATGTATGCCCTAGAACAAGGTGGTAATTAAGTTTGGGGGCTACTTTACAACTCAATTCACTAGTTATTACATCCCAAGAATACTTCATAAATGCATGAAAGCTTGAAACCACATTTTCTTCTTTTTAATTCTGCCCTATTATAAGCTTTGCTGCATTTGAGAATATGAAAAGGCCATAAGCTTCCAAGGAAGAAACACTGCACATCTGAAATTTTAACCTATTGATGAGACAGTCTTCTTTTTATCCGCTTTCTCAATCACTGGAAAGACTCAGACCATTGAGAACACACGTTCCTTTTTGGTTCTGAGATTCTACTGCAAAAGCCACTGCTTCATACACACTATAGAAGAGAAGGTTTTGTTCTTCCTCTCTACAATATTGTCCCCTGGTCAGAGAATCCCTCACAGAAGGATTGCATTGAGCCAGCAGAACCTGAATGCCAATGGCTTCATAATCTCTGCGAACTTCTTTCAGTGTATGGATCCCTGCTGTATCTAAAAATTGTATTGCACTGCAGTCAATCACTACGGTATGCAGTTCCAAAGGATCATGGGAAAGTTGCAATGAAATGTCATCCTGGATTCCACTGAGAGTCACTCTTTGCTCTTTGAGCTTTCTCTTGGCTACTTTCTTCTGAGCTGCCATTACCAAAGCTGGGTTTAGAGTATTTTTATATAAAGCAGATTTAAAGCATTCTTTGTTTATGTAGTAGAGAGGGGCTATCAAGCGGATTATCTTGATGCCTGGCTTGGTCTGAAGGTTCTTGTAAGCAGACAGGGATTCAAAGATTTCAGACTCTTCCACCAAGCCAAGCAATGAAACCTTTGGCTTCTGAGTGCGGAGGATAACACAAAACATAGAAAAACAAACCCCAATAAGCAGGCCTATTTCAGTGCTTATCAGAGCAGAGGACAGCATGGTAACAAACCAGACAACTGTATCCATTCTGCTAACCCTCCACATACTGGGCAGATCTCTAAATTTACGAAGGGCTCCCCGGAGATTTACAATAGTGATCACACCAAGGACACATTTCTGTAGGGAATAAAATAAAGGAGCTATTACTAGGAGAACCAACAAAAGAACCAGGGCTGTCACCACAGCAGAAACCTGAGTTTGACAGCCTGTTGATTCTTTAACCAGTGTCTTTGCAAGAGCTGCGCTAGCAGTAATGCAATGGAAGAAGGAAGGGATAATATTGCAAAAGCCAATGGCATACATCTCCTGATTTGCTTTGACTGTGTAGCCATGTTTCTTGGCAAACATCTCAGAAAGTGATACAGTAGTAGCAAAGCCAATGATAGAAATGGCTATCGCATCCACAGCCACACTAGGCACTAGGCTCCAGTCCGGTGCTTCGGGTGGCAAAAACCCAGTGGGAATATGTCCAGCAACACTGGAATTGTAATGCTCCTTTAGATTTCCAAAATGAGAGGCCAATGTGGCTGCCACAACAACAATAAGTTCAGTAGGAATTGGTGCATGGAGCTTGGATTTGAAGTGCTCATTGAGTTCTTTGGTTGGCAAAAGGACCAAAAGGCACAAAAGGCTGGTGATGAGATCACAGAGATTGGTCTTACGGATGTTTTGGAAGATATGTATCCAGGTAGTGATGAGTGAGCCCACGCCATGACTCCGTGGAAGGCTGAGCCCAAGAAGATACTTGGCCTGAGATGTGAGAACAGTGAAGGAGGCACCAGTGACAAATCCACTCAGCAAGGCATCTGAGAGGTAGACAGAAACAAAGCCCACTTGAAAGAAGCCCATCGCTACCTAGAAGGGAGGATACACAAGTGTTAAATATAAATGTCAGATAAAATAAGTGCAGTTAAAAAAAAAATCAATCTTTCTACTTTGTGAGGAGAGAAAACTTGTCCAAGGTCACACTGTTTATCACTAGCCCAGCTAAAACTAGAACTGAGGATTCCTGCTTCCTCAAACAATGTTTCTTACACTTTCTTTTCAAAAAGAAAATTCTCAAGGGTCCACATGAAAACAAAAACTCAAATTTTAAGAATTCTAATTAAAAAACCATGTTTTCCTGTAAAGTAGAAGTCATTGTTGTAAAAATAAAGTTTTAACTGATGAAAAAAAGATTCACATCACCATTTTTTTTTTTTTAAGCTGGGGACTGAACCCAGCGCCTTTGCACTGAGCTATATCCCCAGCCCTTTTTATCTATTTAAACAGGATGTTGCTAAATTGCCCAGGCTGGGCTTGAACTTGTGGTTCTCCTGCCTCAGCCTCCCAGAGTGCTGGGATTACAGGCTTATGCCATGATGCCTGGCTCCCTTCCTTTGTTGGATCCAAATGACTGCAATAAAGAAGAGGTTTAATGTTGGTGCTGGATGTTAAAAGGCAGGGACATGATGATAATAGCACATTAGTGGATTCTACAGTAGATCTAAGCAGAATTTCATTTCCAATACTTTCTCCTGGCTCATAAAATGGAATAGTGACCCTTAACCTTTTCTGTTTCTTTCCAACAATCTAAGAGGACTACTATCTTTAGAGTCACTCACTAAAGCAGAGATTCTAAAAGAAGGTATGGGCATCTGTAACTTAAAAAATTTCTGTACTATTCCTCTCCTTACTTCCTGCCACTCCCCATTCTGTTACCCTCTTACCTGACTACTCATGTTGACTGCCAATAACCAACCACACATAATTTCAAGCCCAGTGTTCCCTAACATATAAAATTAAGGAGTTGTACTGGATGATCTCAGGACCCTTTCTGATCTAAAATTTTATAACGAAATAATTAAAATCTGGCTGATATTCCTTGGTTAAGAGGGAGCCTAGGAAAATCAGACTATCTTACTTGTAGAGCCCAAGTTTGTGTTCTCACTCTACCATTCATATATCCTGAGTGCTCAGTAAGTGATACCTTTAATTATTATGATATCTAGGATCTCTTACAGATCTAAGATTTCATGTATAGTGATTACTTCTGTTAGAAATAACCAATTGTTCCACCATTTCTTACCTGATAAACTCCGGCCATAAAGGTTACAGTGCTTCCAATTTTAATTGCATAGCAACTTTTGTCACATATCCTTTCCAATGTGTAGTTTACTAATGAGCTCCCATTTGGAACCATTCCTAAAGAAGGAGTAATATGGGCAGTGTCATAGCCAGCTTTGTGTAGTTCTCGGTCAACTACCTCACCAATCATAAGGCACAGTATTCCAAAAATGCCCACAGAGATGTGACGAGAAGTACCAAATAGAAAATAAATGATGCTGGCAAAAAAAGATGTGTACAGACCGTAGATAGGATCTTGGCCAGCCAAGAGGGAATAAGCAATGGACTGGGGAACCAATAAGATACCCACAATCAAACCAGACATCACATCTCCTAAAATGTTTTTCTTTAGATCATATTTTGGGAGCCACTGCAAAACAGGAAAGAAACCAAAAATCATATTTTTGGCTTTGGGTAAGCTACACTGGCAACTCTTCTGTAGCTTTTTGATGACAAATTGTTTAATGTTAGTGTTTGATTTCTCTTGAGGCTCCAAACAGATCCTAGGATAAGGTCTGCACTGATCACTGGTTTCAACTTGCTTGAAGTCAGTACTTGATTCCTTTGGTGGCTCCAGAGAGACCCCAGATGGAAAACCGTCATTTCCTTCAGCTGAGTCCCTTGGTGAAAGATCATGTTGCTCTTTACTTTCCGAAGACATTTCTGGAGATAGATGGTTCAGCTTCCTACCCCAAAGAAAATATCAGTGTTAACTAATAGAGTAATTTTAGTTCCCACATATACTAACAGTCCTACTTTTTACACATGGAAGTTAAGAGGTTTTGGCATAGGTAAGTTGTATCTACCTTTTTAAATTGAGCCTTATTTGTCATGGTCAGAGGGAAAAAAAAAAAAAAAAAAAACCAACCAAAAGTAGAGACCATAAACAGCTAAGTAAAAGCAAGTACTATACAGGTGCAGGGCTTCCCAAGGATAAAACTGCTAAGGATTCTTCTCCATATCTGCTTGGCTCACCCTGCAGTTCTTTTCCTCCAGAAAAGGTATCAGGGTATCAGGGTCTCCTCCTTCCCACGTTACAAATGGTCTTCTTCACAGGTTTTTCACTTCTCAGCTATATTCCAAAATAAGGTCTAACTGCAGACTACTTACCAGTCCTGAAAAAAGGAAAATGGTCCTTTGTGTATGTATCTGTCCCTTTTAAAACAACCTACTAATTGTTGAGAATATATAGGAGAAAAAAATAAATGATTAAAGATCTATGTTTCCGGCAATAAAAAGAAATTAGGGTGGTATGCATTCATATCTTTGAACAATACTTCCTTGCTTAGTAGGAAAGAGGAAAGAGAAGCTGGTTAAGAGGACAGTGAAACTTAATAAATATCAAGAGCATGGGGCGGGTTGATGGGGCAAGTGACTAATATATGCTGTAGAAGGTTTTAGTTTATCCCACTGGGTTCTAGTATAGAGTCATCTGCCCTGTATGGAGGGCTCACATTTATACAGAGCCCCTTGACTATTCTGAGTACACATTCTTAAATACAGACTGAATAGAGGAATGATGTTGCCATGGAATTCCACTTACAGTGTATAGTTTACTCTGAGATTCCAAAGAACAAATGAACAATTAGTGACTGACCAGATAGAGATGAAACACATGAAGAATACAGGAAGTTTTCTGTTTTGGAACCAACAGAAAAATGGATCCTACAAGATACTAGAAACCTAACATTACCAAGGTGTCATAATAAAGAACCTCAGGAAGGGGGGCAGGGGAAAAGGGAGAGGGAGGAGGAGGAGGAGGAGAAGAAGAAGAAGAAAAATAATAGATTTTAGATGACTACTGACCCTGAGCAACTCAATCAGACTAGTAGATGTACCAGCAGTTCTTCCTTTTTCAATGGAGTCTGGAACTGTTTTCTCATATTATGCTTTCTTGAGCTAGACTGAATGCATTAACTATGTCCTATTTTGGTAATTTCTGAGTCAAGAGGTTTTTTTCAAACTTAAGTAAGAAAAAGAAACATAAGAATAAACTAACCAAATCTACATCTTGCCTTCTACTGCTGCAAGAAGGAAAAAGATAAAAATGAATATTAAAAAAGCACAACAGAGAGATGCTGAAAGTAAAAAACACAATAATAAGATGAGGAATGCCCAAAAAAAAAAAAAAAAAAGATGAGGAATGCCTTTGTCAGGTTCATCAGTAAATCTGATAGAGCCAAAGAAACAATCAACAAACTCAAAGATAGGTCAATAGAAATTACCTGAACTAAAGGAAAACAGAATTTAAGTAACAAAACCAAAAACCCAATACCAACAATGTAATAGTACATCTAAGAGCTATGAGACATATAAAGCTTTTTTATTGCTAAGAGAAGAAGAGAAAATGGGCAGAAGAAATGGCCAAGAATTTTCCAAAATTATTCAGCCACTAAACTACAGATATATCTGGGAATACCAAGAATACAAAAGAAACAAAAACAAAAACAAAACCAAAACCCTGCACCTACATATATCACATTCAAGCTGCTAAAAACAAAAGACATGAAAATCCTAAAGACAAAGAAAAAACCCACAGTACTTACACAGCAACAAAGATAATTACAGTAGAGGTCTTAGAAATAAACCATGGAGGCCAGAAGATGATGAAGTGGCATCGTTAACAAAGATACCACTTTCAACCTATAAATCTATACATAGAAAAAAATCTTTTAAAAGATGAAGAATAAACTTTCTCAGATAAACATTGGAAGAATGTATTACCAACAGATCAGTCATCACCTCTGTCCCCTCACCCCACACACATGAAAATTCTTTAGTCAAAAAGAATATACCAGTCAGAAACTCAGACACAAAGAAATTCCTGGAAATGGAACAAATGATAATAAAATAAAATTCAATTTTTCAATAAAAAAATCTCTTCTTGCTCTGAAAGACATTGTCTATACCAAAAATAGGAATGCATTAATGTGACAATAACATCACAAAAAATGGATTGTGAACTCTGAGGCCTTACATGAGATGTAAAGAAGTGTAAAAATATTTGAAAGTAGACTCTGATTAGTTAAAGATGTACATTACAAACCCAAGGCTAACTACTAACTTTGTTAAACAGTATGATAAATATTAAATCAATAGTGGAGTTAGGGCTGAGGATATAGCTTAGAGGAAGAGTGCTTGCCTAGTAAGTACAAGGCCATGGGTTTGAACTCCACCACTGCAAAAATTAAAAATTAGTGGAGATAAAAAGAATCATAAAAATTCTCAACCCAAAAAATGGTAGAAGAAAAAAAAAGCAGAAAAGAGCAAGATGGTAGAGTTTACTCAAACATATAAATAATCACTTTAAATATGAGTGGTCTAAACATGACAATTAAAAGACTATCAGAAAAATCAAGCATGTACTAGGGGAAGGAGGAGTTACTGGTTACAGAATTTCTATTTCAAGTTTGAGAAATAGATAATAGTGACAGTTAAACAATATTGAGAGGGGCTGGTGATATGGCTCAGCGGCACAAGTGTCTGCTGGCAAGCGCGAGGTTCTGAGTTCGACTCCTGGTACCCACATTAAAAAAAATACTGAGAATGTACTTAATGCCACTGGATTGTACACTTAAAAATGGTTAAAATGGCCAATTTTATGTCATACTATTTTAACACACACATACACTCACTCACATAGCCAAAAGAAACCAGTGTATACTATCTTAAGACTCATATATTAAAAGGTGTAATATTACTTAACAGGACTCAGTAGTAAGTTAAAGATGCATACTACAAGCTCTAGAATAATCCCACTAATAACAAAGAATTGTGGCTAATAAACAAAGGAGGTAAAATGAAATCACAGAAAATACTAAATAATCCAAAAGTTGACGAGAAGGGATAATAAATCGCAACCAAATCAGTAATAGCCATATCAACAATTACCTTAAACACAATGGTCTAAACATCCCCACAGAGACTATCAGATTAGATTAAAAAGCAAGACCCAATTACATGCAGCCTGCAAGAAACACACTTAAGTATAAAGAAAGTATAAGACATAATAGGATAAAAGTAAAAAGATGAGAAAAGATACACTTTGCTAACATGCACCAAAAGAAAGTTGGAATAGCTATATTAACATCAGATAAAGAAGATTTGAGGGAAGAGGGCAATTTTATAAATGATAATGGGGCGAATTCTTCAATACTTAACAATTACAATCCTAATTGTGTACCTAATATCAGAGTTCCAAAATAAATGAACCAAAAACAAGCAAAAATTACAAGGAGAAATATCCATGATTAGCGTCAGAGAACTCAATGGCTTTCTCTCAGTATTTATTGATTAAGAAAGAAAACCAGTAGGATTTACAAGATTTGAACACTGTAGATCCACTTGGACTACATACATTAAAGACAAGACATTATACCCAATAATAGAAAAATACACATTTTCTTCAAGTGAATATGAAACATTTACCAAGGGAAAACACAATTCTCTATAAGCTTAGAAGAATCTAATTCATACATAACATTTTCTCTGACTTCAACAGAATTCAATTAGAAAACAGGAAAATACTGGAAAACCCCCAAATACTGTAACTGAGAAGTAAATAACACATTTCTAAGTAACACAGGCATCAAAGGCATAAAAAAGACAAATGAGTTTTATCTGTAATAGCCCCAATCCAAATGTTCAACAACAGGTGAATAGGTAAATTGTGCTGTATTCTTACACAGCATATTACTTAGAAAGGAATGAACTATTGATATAACATTAATGAACTCAAGATAATTTTACTGAGTGAAAGCCAGACAAAAAAGGAGTACATATTATATGATTCCATCTATAGAAACTGCAAACTAACCTATAGTGACAGAAAGCAGATCAGCGGTTGTTCCAATATAAGAAATAGGAAGAGATTTCAAAAAAGCATGAGAAAACTTTAAGAGTGATGGGTACATTTATCATCTCAATTGTAGTGATACATATATATGAAAAGAGAAAACGAGAAAAAGAAAAACTCCTTCCCTCTCCACTCCTCTTTCTTGCGGTACTGGGGATTGAACCCAGGGCCTTCACTGCATCTCCTTCCTTTTGCAAAAATTTAAGACAAGGTCTCACTAAATTGGTAAGTTCCCCAGGATGAGCTTGAAATTTCCTCTTACTGAGCCTCCTAGAGTGCTGGAGTTTTAGGAATACCTTTCAATATGTATAACTTATTGCATGTCCATTATCCCACAATAAAGTTATTAATAACACTGATTTTTATCTGAAGGGAAAAGGTCTAGTTAGAATTTATTATGTTACATAATCATTTTGTTTTTCAATACAGTTAGGTAGCCTTGGGAAATGTATTTCATAAGCTCCCAAAGAAATAAAATTAACTTTGGGGGAGAGTTTTTGAGCCAAAGTTTGACTTCTTTTTGTAATATTTAAAGTATGATACATTTTGGTTTTAAATATGGTATTTTCAGTGGATACATCTGATGATATAACACTCATCAGATACTACACTGGGATTTTCCGAAGAAAGTTAGGCCACTTAAAACAAGCTTGAGCAAGGCATGGTGGCTTGGGAGCACTCCAGAGGCTGAAGCAGGATAGAGTTCAAGGCCAGCCTAGGCTACATAAGAGTCCAAAGCTGGCCTAGAGTATATAGTAAGACCCCATCTCAGAAAAACAACAAATAAAAAAACCCTTCAGAAAACAAATTTTAGAAAACTTAAGCTTGATATCCTGCTCTGGATATTATGTAGTATGCATGTATCTGTGTGTCTTTAACACATAACACAATCTAAAACCATATACAATGAGAATTAGGAGAAAAATCAACCTAGTTCTGAATTACAGGAATTTAGAGCTGGAGATTGAAGGAATCTGACCACCCCCATCCTGATCAGAGACCCCTCTAAACCACCCCTCCCAGCACAGCTGCCCCTGGAGACTCATAACACCATCAACCCTCCTACTGATAGTAGCCACTGTTCCCTGCACTTTTCATCCACGGGCAACCATTATTGCTTGTGCTCTCTCAAGCCTTGTACTTGCCAGGTACCTACACCCCTTTCTGCTGACCTCCCCACTCCCCATGACCCTACAAAAGACCCCACACCCTGTATGAGAGCAGCAGGTCTGGTCTCTAGTGCCAGAGTGGTCCCTCTCAGGTTTGTTCTGAAATAAACCTGTCCTGTTGAGCTCATACCTCTGTTTCTTCTTTTCCTTTTTCCTAACAGAAATCATGAAATACAACCCTCAGATTTTGTAGAGCAGGAATAAAGGTTTACAATAGTGAAGTTATTTAAGGCAGAGCTGGAACTACAACCTAAGTATGCTGACCCCTAACGATTTTCGTATATTAGGACTTTTATGCCAATCTCTTTATATGTGTACATCATCAGCTGTTATAGAAAAACTGGAGTCAACCCCCAAATAACCTAAATATCGAAAGTGTATAGAAAACTTAAAATCTTCACATTAGTGAACAATACCTACTAAAATAAGTCTCCTCTCTTATATGGAAAAGTCTAAAGTAGAATGGAATAAGTATAATAGGTATGAACTGTGTAGTTTGAAAACAATTTCCCAGTACTCACATACTTATGAGCAGAAATATGGCTTCAACACAAGCCTCTGAGTCAATCCTATACTCTGTCTCCTGGCTGCTTATTCTGAAGCTTCTTAAAAATCTCCAGGAAGTTGAAGGACTACATGGAATACTTGTATACTCACCTATTTAACCACCTAACAATTCGACAGCTGTTAATATTTTACTACATTTGCTCTTTTGCATATTCTCTCCATACACAGTTAATAGTTTTTCTGAACTATTAAACTATGGGAAAGCTCAAGACATACAGTACTTCCAGTACAGTTAGAAAAATGGAGCTGAGGAAGTTACTCCCTTCCACTTTGGGTTTGTTGTTTTTTTTTTTGGCTTCTTGAGACAGGGTTCACTATGCAGTTCAGGCTGGCCTTGAACTCACTCTGTAGCCCAAGCTGGCCTCAAACTTGCACTGATCCTCCTGCCTCAGCCTCCTGAGTGCTGGGATTACAGGCATGCACCACCACGCCGAGCCTTATCACCCATTTAATTTGAAACAGCAACCTATAGCCATTCCTCCTTCCATTGTCCTAAGAGAGGTAAAAAATAACAATAAAAACCCCGATCTCGGGGCTGGTGAGATGGCTCAGCGGCTTAAGCGCCTGCCCGGCAAGCACGAAGGCCCGAGTTTGACTCCTGGAACCCACATATGAAAAAAAAAGGGGCCGGTGATATCGCTCAGCGGCACGGGCGCCTGCTGGCGTGCGAGGTCCTGAGGTCGACCCCCCGGTACCCACAAAAAAAAAAAAAAAAAAACAACCCCGATCTCTGACACTCCAGGCAAGAGCACAGCACAGGCTTTGGGATCTCCTAGCCTAACTTTCAGTCATCTTACCCTATTCAAACCTTATCAAGGGTTCATGAATAGGCACTATAGCTACGGATGCAATTAAGATCAGAGTGAATTCTGGGACAGGTATGCATGTTGAGAGCCACTAAGATGACACAGCACCCAGTCAATCATTCCTGTCAATCCTATCTGAAGACTCAGGGATAGGCACCTGGCCTGAGGTCCACATCCTTTAAATTCTGAAAGCCTGACTTATTTGTGGGCTGCTGGGTGCTGTGTTTTGTGTACAGTGCTTTTGCTTTCCTGTCATCCCAGCACCATGCCATATTTTTGTCAGCAAAGACTTGCCCTGAGCACAACTTTCATGATCTTGAATAAATGTAGCTACTTTTCACTTACCAATGGGTGTGTACTTGCAATTCTCTGTTCATTGTACAAAAAAGCCTGGAATTTATCTGCTAAATTCATCATGTGGTAACACTTCAGCCTAAAACCTACATTGAACCTACATGTTCTAACTACTATGTTGTCTGTCTTCTTCAAAAGAAGCAATCATGGGCCGGTGAGATGGCTCAGCGGCGTAAGCACCTGCCCGGCAAGCGCAAGGACCCGAGTTCGACTCCCGGAACCCACATACGAAAAAGGGGCCGGTGATATCGCTCAGCGGCACGGGCGCCTGCTGGCGCACAAGGTCCTGAGGTCGACCCCCCGGTACCCACAAAAAAAAAAAAAAAAAAAAGAAGCAATCATTAAAAATACCAGATCAACTATTTGGATATGTGTCCCAAAAATCTTCAATGGCAGCTGACAGTGGTGGCACCTGATTGTAACCTCGGCACTCTGGGAGGCTGAGGCAGGATTCCAAGTTCGAGTCCAACCTTGGCAATTTAAATGAGATTATGTCTCATTTTGAAAAATGAACAGGTCTGGGGACGAGTTCAGTGCAAAGGCACTGAGTTCAATCCCCAGTACTACCTAAACAAACAGAGAGGCAAACAACAATAACAAACCTCAACCGCTCCCTACCTCCTACCAAACAGTCTAAACCAGCTATGGCGAACCTTTTAGAGCTTTCAGTGACACAACAACCTGCTGTGGCATGAGTGCGGTAGGGCCACTGGTCTAAACACTTTCCTATGGTCTTCTAAGAATAAGCCCACAGCTGCCTCTCTTTTGCTTGCTTCCTTGCACTAATGTTCCAATCACCAGTCTATGAAAATGTTAAGCAGCATTTGTTTCCCTGCACCTTTATTCCTGTTGTGCCTTCAGCTGGGGGTGCCTTTTCCTGCTATCTCCATCCATCTATGTACATATTGGGGGCAGTGCTGGAAAGCTGGACCGTGGGCCTTCAATATGCTAAGCACGCACTCTGCCATTGAGCTACACCCTCAGCCCCTCCACCTGTCTTGGTCCTTTTTCTAATTCTACATGGCCCATCTTAAATGCCATAGGATAAAGGAGACTTAAATTCCTTAGGCTTTGCTTCACCAACACACTACATATAACAATTTAGCATGCACATTAACAAGTCTCTCAAACTACAGCACATTTTTAGGCAAGTACCAAATCATCCTTGTTGCTATATAACCCAGCACCTAACACAATGCCTCACACTTGGTATGTATGAGTACATTTATGTTTATCCTGGAAACAACAAAGTTTCAAGTAACTATAACAAAGACAAGAAAACGTCCTTATTTTCCAGTTATCACAAATAATTAATGTTCACTTATATCTGTAATGCATAAGAACCACCACACGGCTTGTATCAGTTGTGTATTATCACATATTATTTCTAACATTAAGCCCAATCTAAGGCAAAATAATAAGATATTCAAGAGGAAAATAATTTAATGTAAAACCATGATCAGGTAACTAAAAAGCACCTTGCACAGTAATTCACAGCTTTTGAAAAGATTTAATACAAATCTCCCACTTGCCTCAATAAATTTAAAAACAAAGTATGAATTTCTATTCTCCAGCACAAGACAAATCAAGGTTTAATTACCTGTTCAATTGGTAACACCAGATTCTCAAACTCATCTTCGAATTTCCAAGTTTAGCTTTCTTTTTATAAATCCACACTGCCCCCAATTTTGTTTCTTTGCTAAGGGGTTTTAGCAACTAGTTTAAAGATCTAATCTGTGGCCAATTACTCAGCTTGTTTCTGAATCTGTTAGTAATACTAGGAAGTGAAGGTAACACACTGCTTAAAGCAGGTTTGGTAAAAGTTCAAGACTAAAATTATTTTTATGTTTCATATCAGGCATTGGGAATATTTTTCTTTCTTTTTTTCTATTAGGAGTAACAACATAAATTTACTCCTATGCTACATTTTGGTTAAAACAACTGGCATCCCAGACAAGAGCGAAACCAAGCAAGGTCTTGCTTCCTGCACACATTTTTCCCCCTCTTAATGGAATGCTCTTCTCCAACTATATATTTTTTACTTGCTCCCTCTCTTCTTTCAGCTTTCTCAAATGACGCCTTACTAATCAGTCTCTTCCTAGACATACCTGCCTCGTGGGCCCATCCTTGCCTTGCATTCTTATTCCCATGGCCCTTTTGCCATCACATTCACCCTTTAAATTGTCTGTCTTTCTCAGACAATTAAATTGTCTGCTTTGTTTCCTTTGAAGCTGTATCCCAAGTACTGTACCTTGTTTGGCACCTAGTAAGCGCTTCACAAATATCTTCTGGGTGAATGCACAACAGTTTAACAACTTTGTGGGAAGAAAAAGGGAATTACTTTTCCCATTCTTTTCTAAGCCTCATCCCTCCACCCCCGCACTATACCCAAGCTTATGCCAAGAAATTATAATTTCGCAAGCATCTCTCTAAATTGTGATGACTAGTCTCAAAACTTACCCCTTAGAAAGAGAATTTGACGATCACAAAGCCCTGAATATATTCATCTCTAGATCTTCCCCTAGGAGGCAGCACATTGATTTGGCCATACTATACAATGATTTCCAAATACAGAAAATGCAGGTTCAGGTGGGCACAGCGGCCCACGCCTCTAATACTAGCACTCTGGGAGGCTGAGGCAGGGGATAGAAAGTTCAAGCCTAGTCTGGGTAACTTAGGGAGACTCTGTCTCAAAATAAAAAAGGGCTGTGGATGTAGCTCAGTGTGAAGGCCACTGGTTCAATCCCCAATACAAAAAAAAAAAGCATTCTTAGACCGGCCCCTGCAAATTCAAAGATGAGATCCAAGCCTCTGCATCCTAGGTGATGCTGAGGTAGCGAGCTCAGTTAGGATCATAGTTGGAGAATCAGTAGGTGTGTTCCAGAAGTCAGGCACATCTGATCTCCATTCAGATCCCAGCTACACTGCTCAACAGCTACATGGAATCAAGAGAAAACTTTTCAGCATCAATTTCTGACCTGTAAAATGGAGATAACATTACCAAGTCATTGCAGGATTGTTGTATGGCTAACACATAACATTTACTCAAAAGATGATAGCTATTAGTCTGTTTCTTGAAATCCTTGAGGATCCTGATGGGGGGAGAGATAAACTCATTTCCTTCCCCAAAGCTTTGACTCTCCACTTCTTATGGATCCAATTTTCAAAAACATAAATTTCTGTTTAACTCAATAATGTGTATCATATTAGTCTTAGATTTCACATAAAGACGAATAGGGCAGGGGTGGGGGGTAGCTCAATTGTGGGGCACTTGCAAAGGCCTTGGGTTCAATCCCCAGCACCACACACACACACACAAAAGAGGGCACGGGGACAAAGAAGGAAAAACATGGTACTAGAATGGCTGCCAGAAAGGAGTTCAAGTTCTGAATGCCTCTAACTCACTCGTGATTCCCAAACTGTGCAAGGAAAGGGCCCAACCTGACATTCTGTAAGTTTAGGAGAGCTGGGTGCACATCCTAGCTCTGCAAATGACTTGCTCTGTAATTTCACGCAAGGAGCTGGCCCTTTGTGTGTATTCTCAGTGTCCCCACCTAATAATTGAAAGAATTAAGTGTCTGAAAGAAGTACAGGTCCTGCGTTCGTACTTAACCGAGTGTCTGCTTTCAATAGTCAAGTTAACCAAGTGCTCTGTCCTCTCCAGGTCGGCTTCCCCATATGTCCAAGGGTGTGGTGGCTCCAACCTCCTGGGTCCAGCTCCCAGATACCTGGGTTCAAGACAGCTCAGGGAAGACGCAGCCACAACAGCAGCTCGGTATCCGCGAGGTGCGAGGGTTTTGGGGTGGAGGAAGGGCAGTCCTCAGACCCACGGTTGGCCAGACCGCGGGCTGGGGGTGGCACTTTACGCGCTCCCCGTTTTGCGCCCTGGGACAGCCCGGACGCACGCCCACCTCCACCGCCGGGCCACGACGCCCCTGGAGACCACTGGTTGTGGCTTCCTCCCAACGCGCCTGGGGCTAAGGATGACCCAAAGGGGGCCCGCTGGCCACGCAACGGCGCACACCGCTCTCATCTCCCCTTTTCTCACCTCTCGGGTCCAGCCCGCCCCACGACTAGGTCCGCAGCGCGTCCTCCGCGGTAGAGAGGCTGAACAGACACACAGACGCCGGCAAAAGCGTCCGGCGTCTCTTTAACCGTCCTGTCCCCTTCTCCGCCCATTGCCCGCCCCCGCCCCCGAATCAGGCGGGGCGTGTGCGCCCCAGCCTAAAGGTGCGGAAAACAAGCAGAGCCCGAAAGCCCGTCGCCGTGGCGGTCACGTGGCCCAGCGGCGAGCGACGCGGCCGCCAGCCAATGACTCAGCCCAGACCGGCGAGGGTGCCGCCCCTTACTGTCTCCCTTCGTCACGATTGGCTATCCTTGGCAGAGGAGCCACGGGGCCACATGGGGTGGTACCTCTCCGCCCCGCAGCATCAGCCAAGCGAGTTCCGTACGGGCTTTTGGCCTGCGGCCAGGGAGTGTAGGGAAGACGAAGTATCAAGAAAGAGACGGGCACTTGGGAGGCTAGGGCAGGAGAATCGCCCTGAGTTCGAGGCCAGCCTGGCCTACATAGTAAGTTCAAGGTCAGCCTTAACTACATAGTGAGACACTATCTCAGAAAAAAAAAAAAGAAAAAGAGGCGGAAGCGCTCCATCCAGAGCGGTAGAGTGCGTTTGTGAGCTGCAAGAATTTCACCTCAGATTTCTTGGACCCCCACTGGACTTTGTAGAACCATAGGTTGAAGCCCCAGTATGTTAGAGCTCTTGCCTTGTTAAGAGCTCTTGCTCTGGTAGAGCTCATTTTCTACCAAAGATTCCAATAACCAAAAGGCTCTTTTAAAAATGTAAATATAAAGATAAATATAAGATGTAATTCCAACCTTGTTTAAAACCCCCAGTGGCTTTCCATGATTTTTTCTGATAAAATCAAACCCACCCTACACCCTCTTTCCGGTCCTCACTGCTCTCCCCTCATAGTAACCTGCCTGTCAGGCTGACACTGATTGCTTCTCATTTCACCCGAAATTCCCATGTAAAATAACCAGCCAGTCCCACCCAGTAGTGCTGTCCTGGTTTAATTATCTGCCCTGAACTGGCTGCTGTGATGGAGTTTGTTCATTCTTACCCTTGTTTGCAGCTTGCGTGGACCCTCTAGATGGGGCAAAAGAGACCCTGGGAAGGAAGCATGATTAATTTCTTTTTCTTCCCTTTCCAGCAAACCTCTTTATAAACCATCATGTAATTAGGGAACTCCCTTTCTCATCTAGAGATGACTGATCTCCACGTTTCCATGTTTCCAGTCACTATGTCAGGAATCAGAATGTTGCAGGAATTAAGGTCAGGCTGCTTACCTGCCAGTAAGCCAAGGTGTTGGTGCAAGAAAGGCAACTTTATTCAAAAAACTGACTCAACGACGAGAGAGGGGGACTGCTATCATAAAGTGCTTCTTGTCTGGAAGCTGATTGAGGGTGACTTCATAGGTGGTCATGGGTGTTCCTATACTGCTGTGCACCTTCCTGCACCAGGAGTGCACATCCAGTCGTGGTTACGCAGTCATGATATATGTATTTTTCAATTTCTGCAGATCTCAGAAAAGATTCATCATTTCTTTAGGCCAGTCCTGCCACAAATTGGCTACATCTTATACAGTGGGCAAGTAGGGTGGGGAGGATAGCTGCCCAGAGGCCTGCTTGCTGAGCTGCCCATGATTGTCCAACTCCTGGTAAAGAAGGAGAACATCTTTCCTCTATTAGTTGTTACAAACTCCAGGCAATGAATATAAAACATTCTTCTGCTGTTAGCTACATACTGAAGTCCAACAATGCACAAAAAAAATCCCTAATGCTTGGTTTCAGAAACATCTGGATTCTCCTAATGCTGCCCCTTATGACTGGTGACAGTTCACTTCAATGGGCATCAGTGTTCTCACCTTTCAAAGGGTAGTTAATGGGCTCACCAGAGTCCAGGAGAGGGTCCAGTAAGATAATGGGTGTAAAGTACTTTGTAGCTCCCTATAGATTACACAACAAACAGAATACCAACAGTTGCCAGTTTCTGGATGTTTGTCATTTACCTGCACAGAGAGCTTCACATTTGTTTAATCCTCATGACAGCTTTAGAAGAGGTCCTGTGTTATGATTCTCCTTTCATAGGTGAGAAAATGAGATGTTAGTTGAATTGAGTAAGGTCCTACAATTGATAAGTCACGGCATGATTGTAACCCAGTCACATGCAACTACAAAGCCTGCTTTCACTATACTAATCAAATGTAAGAATCTGTCCGTATCCCTGCATATAATAGATACCAGTAAAGACTATTAAACATTTTATTCCATATAGATTAACTTGCATTACAGATACAGAAACTGAGGTTCAGGATATTATTTTTCACCAAGTAGATGAATAGAGTAGATGAATAGTAGGTGAGATGGAGATGGATTTCTAACGGGGAGCTGTCAAATGTCTGAAGCTAAGAACATTCGGCTATGCCCCAGTGCAGAGGAAGGTGCCAGAGATGAAGCTGTAGGCCAGTCAGTGGTGCCTCTTCTCCCCATTATCATCCCCAGCTGTTCGTGTTGTGTCCCCACAACACTGGCAGGGACCCCATGCAGCTGGATTTTGGTCTGTCATTCCTATCTTAACCTTCACAGATGCTGTAGTGCCTCTCCAGCAATCTAGGGGGGGGGACAGATAATCAACCCTCTGCTTATGGATAGCTGGCTAATAATCTGCTTTTCTTTGATAACAGCAGGTCACCAGCCTGCTAGCCAGTCTCTTTGCCCCTCCTGTCTAAGCCTGAGCATTTTCCCTCCTGTTGTTCTCAGGGTCCCTAGGGGTGACCAGCAAACTGAGGGCCACATATTATAGTCATTACTCTGTCCCAAACAGCTTTACCAAAGGGTAAGTAATGATGTATTAACCTGGGGCATTTTAGGCCAGCAGAGAATTTCAGGTTAGGGACCACATCAGAATGGAGCTCCTGGACACGTCTGACCACCCATTCATTCTTCCAGATGAGACAGGCCACTTCCTCTAAGGCCTCACTGGACTTCAGACTGACTCCCACTGTGTGATAGCTGTTCTAATAACATCTGCTACTAATAAACGTCTGCTATTGATAAACATCTGCTACAGATGTTTCACTGTTTCTTCTTTTAAAATTCATTTTCAAAAATCAGACCCCCCAAATTCAAAGACCCAATCCAAAAATGGGCATCTGAGATGAATAAACACTTCTCAGATGAAGAAATACAAATGGCATGTAAATATATAAAAAATGTTCAACATCATTAGTCATTCAAGAAATGCAAATTAAAACACCACTGAGATTCTATCTCACCCCAGAAAGAATGGCTATCATCAAGAAATCAACCAATAACAAATGCTGGAGGGGCTGTGGGGGAAAAAGGAACCCTTCTCCACTGTTGGTGGGAGTGCAGACTGGTGCAACCACTGTGGAAAGCAGTATGGAAATTCCTTGAAAAGCTAGGATTAGAGGTCCCATTCAACCCAGCTATTCCCCTTCTGGGTATCTTCCCAGAAGAATTAAATACATCATACCACAGCGATATATGTGCGCACATGTTTATAGCAGCACAATTTGTAATAGCTGAATCTTGGAAATAACCCAAATGCCCATCAACTGAGGAATGAATAAAAAGGATGTGGTATTTTTATACAATGGAGTACTACTCAGCTATAAAGAAGGATAAACTTGAGACTTTTATAGGTAAATGGATGCAACTTGAGACCATACTCATAAATGAAATAAATCAGACACGTGTAAACATCATATCGTCTCCCTGTTATGAGAAACTGAAAGAGTAAATAAGGTCTAAAATGTACAATAGATATTGTGAAATGGGAAGAAATTGTTCAAAAGGAAAAAGGAACTAGGATGGGGGAAAGGGGAAAGGACGGAAGGGAAAAAAATGCAAGTCAGTTATACTCTTAGTGTCTCTTAGCTCATTGAAAAGGAAGGTTTGTGCTAATATTGATTAGAGAAATTTTAATGCCCATATCTTGTACTCCAAATAACTACTTTAAAGGTAACAATTTGCAATGTATTAACTATTGTTATTCTCCTATTATTTTGTTATGAAATTTTGTTTTACCTTTTTTCCATAAAATTAAAAAATAAAAATAAAATAAATAAAACAAATAAAATTCATTTTCAGTGGAAATAGGTAACACAAAATCAAGTAAATAAATTCAAAAGGTCAGAGAGGGGCTGGGGATGTAGCTCAGCGGTGGTCCTAAGGTTTGATCCCCCGAACCAAATAATAATAATAATAAAAATATAACAAAGAGTTTACAGTGAAAGGTAAAGTTTTTCACACTCTCCAGTTTTACTCAAGGATACCTTTCCAGAGGCAAACACAGCACCTCTTCCCTGTTTTGCCTTCCATGTTTATTCTGTACCACTAGTCTCAATTACAACTGCACATTAGAATCTCTTGGGGGAAAGTAAAAAGATACCAGTGTTTGCTTTCTCACCCCCAGATATTATGGCTTAATTGGTGTAGAGCAGGTTCAGTCACTAAATTTTTTTTTTTTTTTTTTTTTTGTCTTTTTGAGACAGTCTCACTATGCAGTTCAGACTAGCCTTGAGCTGATTTTGTAGCCCAGGCTCGTCTCGAACTTGCAACGGTCATCCTGCCTACACCTGGGGTTGGCGAACCTCTCTTCTATGAATATACAAAACTATATATGTATCTTTAAACAAAAGAGGCATATAGTAACTACTTTTTTTGTTTTGTTTTTTTGTTTTTGTGGGTACCGGGGGGTCGACCTCAGGACCTCACGCGCCAGCAGGCGCCCGTGCCGCTGAGCGATATCACCGGTCCCTTTTTGGTATGTGGGTTCCGGGAGTCAAACTCGGGCCCTCGTGCTTGCCGGGCAGGCGCTTACACCGCTGAGCCATCTCACCGGCCCTATAGTAACTACTTTTAAAAAGGGCATGTAGTGTATACTAATCCATACTTTAAAAAATATTATACCCTAAGACTGTCATATCAGGGAATAGAAAGCTTCATTTTGGCTATTTTTTGCAAAGTAAATCACCACTTAGTGGCTTAAACTTTTTTTTTAAGGTTTCTGTTGGTCAGGGATTTGGTAAAAGCCTCTCCACGTGGTTTGAGCTTGAAGTCTCTCCTAGAGCTTCAGGGTGACTCTGGAGAGTAGCTCAAGCTGGGGCGGAAACAGGAACGGAAGCAGCTTGTAGCTTTCTGGACGGCTGTTTCCCTTCACAGTAGTCAAGGGACCTCTCCTGTGTCCTCACACCACCCAGGCTCAGGGTAGTCTCTGCTGAAATGGCAGCTGAAGGCCAGTGACCCAGCAGGTGAAGGGGTGCTATATCAGCTTTTTATGAACTAGCTTCAAAAGTCATACAACCTCTTGTCTTCTCTCTTTTTTTTTTTTTTTTTGTCTTTTTGAGACAGGGTCTCGCTATGCAGTTCAGGCTGGCCTTGAGCTGACTTTGTAACCTAGGCTGGTCTCGAACTTGCAACGATCCTCCTGCCTCAGCCTCCCGAGTGCTGGGATTACAGGCCTGTGCCAGCATGCTTGGCTACTATAGCAGTCTTTTCTATTGCAGTCTTTTGATTGAGAGTCATGAAAGCCTGTTCATTTTCAAGGTGAAGGAAATAGACTTGAAGTTACAATGGAAGAAATGTCACATTGTATGAAGGACACATGAGATGGAAAATATTGTTGTGGCCATCTTGCCACGGTAGTTCCACAGTACTCCATTGTTTGGATGTGTTAATAAGATTATAGTAGGCCATTGTTTTAAACTAAGATCATCCTGCCCTGGACCCCAACACACCAAACTAAAAAGCAAATTGGAGTTACTCATGCTAAAGTTCCATATCATGAAACTGACACTGAGTTGTTATCTGACCTTTTGAAAAATCAGGAGAATGAGACATACCTATATTTCACAAACAGGTTCATTGTCATGACAATGAAGTTCCCTCTGCTTTAATCCTTAGGTCCTTTAATTTTGTAATCCTTACAAAAATTAACCTGATATAATCTGATATTAGCTAGTTATTTTCCTACTGTTCTGTCTCCCTGTCCCAATCTTAAAAGGAAAGTAACTGAAATAGCCAATTCTCTTTTCGTTCTGTTTTTGCTTTTTTCAGAATTTCTCTATTATACTAACCTTTGCTACTATCCCATCACAACATTTATTCTATTTTATGGAATGAAGTCTTGCCATTCTAGAACTGAAAATAAAGCCAATTAAGATCTTTAAACTCAGTTGTATTTTTGTTCATTGACAGGGACATTTATTTAACCATTTGTGGGCATTTATGTTATTTCTATTCTTTTATTTTTTGAGGTGCTGAGGGTCAAACCCAGAGTCTCACACATTCTAAGCAAGCCCTGTACCACAGAGCTATACCCCCAGTTCTATTCTTTTAGTATTACAAATAGTGTTTTGTATGATTATAGGTATTTTCCCTTTGTTCCCTGTCCTCCAATTCCCTGAGGTGTGTGTGTGTGGGGGGGTCCCTGCAGGATCACTTGTCCCACAGTGCTACTGTGTGGCAGGGGAGAAAGTAACCATTCCAGATCTTGACTTTAGAGGGGAATCAGGCTGAACTGCCCCAGAGGTGGGAAGAAGGGAGGGTTAAGTAGTGAGATAGGAGATACTTGAGAGCCTTCCTTAAGACAGAAAAAATGAGTTAGGCTCTGCAGGATCCTTGAGTGAAAAGATCCCGGGCCTCTGCCTTCCCTGGGGTGGTGGGAGGGCCTCCTGCTTGGGTGGTTATTGGTGCCCTCTCTAGGGAAACCTACCCATAGCAAGAATGCCTGGGCCCCAGCTGTGGGCAGAACTGCTGGCCGATCGGGCCACACCAGCTTGGATAGGAACTCCTTTGTGATAGCAGAGTGGACTAATGGCCAGAGGGTTTTTATGGGGCTGGACTAAGTTAGATCAACGGGTCTTCTTCACAGGACTGTGGGGTGGGGCATTGGTTGTGATGATAATTGGGATTGAATATCCTGCCAGCACTGTGGGGTGGAGGCTTGGAGCATATAAAATTTGATTTGGAGAAAGAAAAGAAATGTGACTCTTATTCTAGGGTGAATTAGGGCAAATTACTCTTCTTACAAATATTTAGGTACAGAAAATAATCTGTTATTTGATGTTTCATGGTGATCACAAGCCCCATTATTCTAGATCTGGTTTTTCAGAAATGTGGGCTAAGAGCTGTGGGAGACGGTGACTTAAAATAAAATATAACCTGTGCATTAAAATATTGACTTTCTCATTATTTCTTTATTTCAGCTCAGATTTTTGGATAGCCAGGACAATGTCTTGAAGGATTAGTGATGACCTTGTTGCATCTTTCCAGTCAAGTTTTTGATTAAGAAGAGCAGAAAATAATCAAATAAAAATTAGAAACAGCCTGAATAACAGTTAGAAATATGTTAAATTATGGCATAGAGACCATAAAAGTCTATGAGGTTATTAAAAATCAACAGGTAAAAAAAAGATTTAATGGCACAGAAAGATGTTTATAGTTAAAAAAACAAAAGATGCATTATACAATCATAGCAGCTGTTATTCTAGGAGACTCCTTCAGTGAAGCTTGTTGATCAGGAATGGAGAGGCCAACTATTCAACATCTTGTTTTGTTGATGGGGAAACAGAAGCCTTGAGAGGGGCTGGGACTTACTCAAAGGCACAAAATGAGTCAGTGGCATTTTTGGGCCTACAACCCTGTACTCCTCTTCCTAGCAGTACACACTGTTTTCTAACCTGGGTTACACAAAACATCTCCCCTAAAGTTACCAGTAGCCCCTGTTCCCAATGAAAGAATCTTCAGATTTCCAGTTTTTATTCCCCCTGACATCTGCAATCAAGCTTATTACACAGGAAGGTGACTCACTTCAAAACACCAGCTTAGTTGTACCCACCAGTTGGAGTCTGTTTTATGTTGCCGTAGTAGAATAGCTGAAACTGGGTAATTTGCAAGTAAAAGAGGTTTATTTTAGCTCACAGTTCTGGAGGTTCAAGAGCATGGTGGCAGCATTTGCTTGGCCCTGGTAAGGATCTCCTGTCTGTGGAGCTCCATGGTGGGAACATATGCAAGAGTGGAAAGTGGTACAGGCCATGCAGGAGAAGGACACAGGGAAATTCCAGGCTTTCTTAGAACAACTCATCCTTGCAGAAACTATCCATTCCCAGAAAAGATATTTCTTCTTATTATTTTATAAAGTGGAAAAAAAAAGCATGTTACAGTGTTTTATTTATATTTTTTTCTCAAAAATTTTTAAATATACAAAAAATACTGGCTATGGTAATACCTGGGACTATATTTTATTTTTATTTTCTCCTTTGTGCTTTCCTGTATTTTTGAATTTTTATCAGGAACATATAAGACTTATAAAAATAAAATAGTGAACATCAAGAATGTGCCAGGCAGCATTGTAAGGCCTAAGGAACCAACCTTGACAGGTCTTTACCCTCATGAACCTCACAGGATGGTAAGGAAGATAGATAGCAACAGAATCAACATGATAATTTCTTTTCTTTCTCTCTCTCTCTCTTTTTTTTTTTTTTTTTTTTGTCTTCTTGAGACAGGGTCTCCCTATGCAGTTCAGGCTGGCCTTGAACTCACTTTGTAGCCCAGGCTGGCCTCGAACTCACAGCGATCCTCCTGCCTCAGCCTCCTGAGTGCTGGGATTACAGGCATGCACCACCACGCCCAGCTAAGATAATTTCTAATAATAAATGTAAAAAATAAATGTAGCAAGGTAAACAGAATGATATGATAGGCAAAAACTAGGGTCAGCATACTGGGGGCTGGCTGGGTTAAGATATCCAGAGATGACCAGCATGACCAGAAACCTTGCAGTGGAAAAGAAGACAGCATGGAGAGAGCTGGAAAAAAAGCATTTGGATGGGATGTGCAGATTAGTCACAGTGGGAGTGTTTGGAGAAATTCAGGATGCTGTGGGCTGTCAGCCCTGGGGGAGGCATTCTTTTTTTTTTTTTTTTTTAATGTATAAATCATGGTTTATTCATTCAGTAGCATACTACAGAGCAACAAAAATGAACTACTGCTATGCATAACAATATAGATTAGTATTACAAACATAGTGTTGAATTTAAAATCTGGTAAAAGTAATCTTTGGGGTTAGAGGTCACCATGTTTACCTTTGGGCAGGGGGCATCTTTGTACCAGTGCTAAAGGATGGGTGCAGTGCCCCAAGAATTTATTATATGCTGCAACAAAGGAAGTAATCTACTTTCCAATAAAGTTCATTTACAAAGTTCAAAGTTCCAGCAACTGTATTTACAATGTAGAGAGGTCCCAGAAGCTAAAGATAGGAAAGTGAGCTTTTCTACCTCCCCAGAGTGTGGGAGGGACATGTCAATGAACACTGAGATTCACTGAAGTTGATAGCTTATGGACCATGGTGTGCATTTCTGACAGACGATCCAAGAAGGTAGAGGCTGAAGCCAGAAAAAGAGCATTAAAGCACCAAAAGAAAGATAGAGCAGGTGGAAGGAAACAGATTTTTTGAAAGGTTAGCCTCTATGGAAAGGATTGAAATGAAAATGTTAACTAGAGGTTACCTCCGAGCAGCAGGATTGTGGGTGATTTTAATTGTCTTCTTTGTATTGTTTTCTGCAGCCAACATGTATTATTTTTATAATAAAAGAAGCATGAAAGGTGTGTGTTTTTATAGTTCCCTTAAAATCCTAAAATCAGAAAGTCAACTGAAATCTAAAGCTGGGAATGACTTTTGTGCAGAGATTGTGAAGTAATCCGAGCCCATAGGTGCCAGACCTGTAACAGGAGGGGAGCAGGGCTATGAGCTGTGGCCCTGCAAACTGAAAGCCCGCACAGGGGAGGTTTTGAGGATGGGGAACTGGAATTGTGGGGCCACAGGGAAGGACTGGAAGGCTGACAGGATGTTGCCTCTTGGTTCCAGCCATTTCTGCTGTGGAGAAATGTGGATAGAGGAGTCAGATCTGAATCCCCAAGAGACAGCAAACAATCCACTAAGCAGTAACCCCCATAGAGGGCAGAGAGAGCACATCTACAGGCAGGAGGACATTGTGCTGCCTATTGCAAATCCCACTTGAGTGGCGTGTTAAGTCCACTGCCTGCTCTGTGCAGAAATCTCATCTCAGCTCTTAGAAGACCAAGGTGAAAGAGAACTCTCACATCCTCCCACCACGGGCCCCGCAGCATCTGGAGCACACTGATCCTTGTAATCCTTATTCTCAGGAAATATTAATGATTTAATCTCCCAAGCTCATTCCAGCTTCTATGCGGCCTTGTCAGTGAGACTGACAGACAAGACCCAGAGAGGTCCAGATCGGAGCAGTGCATTCTGACTCAACTTGCCACAGACTACCTCAGAAGGCCTCAATCTCAGCCCCTCCACGGAAGTAGCCAGAGGAATTCCCAGCCATGGGTGAGGTGACAGCAGAGGAGGTGGAAAAGTTTCTGGACTCAAATATTGGCTTTGCCAAAGAGTACTACAACCTCCGCTACCGGGCTAAGGTTATCTCAGAGCTTCTTGGAGCCAAGGAGGCAGCTGTGGACTTCAGCCACTACCACTCACTGAGCAGTGTGGAAGAGAGTGAAATCATCTTCGATCTCCTGCGGGACTTCCAGGAAAATTTACAGGCTGAGAAGTGCACCTTCAATGTCATGAAGAAGCTGTGCTTCCTCCTGCAGGCAGACCGAATGAGCTTGTTCATGTACAGGACCCGCAACGGTGTCGCAGAGCTGGCTACCCGGCTCTTCAATGTCCACAAGGATGCTGTCCTCGAAGACTGCCTGGTGATGCCTGATTCAGAGATCGTCTTCCCCCTGGACATGGGTGTCGTGGGACACGTTGCACACTCTAAAAAGCTTGCCAATGTCCCCAACACAGAAGAGGTACTCTCCTCCCCGTAACGGAGGGCAATGAGGCGTTACTCCCTGGAGTCCCGGGGTGCAAGAGGGCTGGGGAGCTGCTGGCCTCCAAGAATAGGCTGGTGGGGCTGGTGAGATAGCTCAGGGGCATAAGCGCCTGCCTGGCAAGCATGAGGTCCTGAGTTCGACTACCGGTACCCACATAAAAAGGAAAAAAGGGCCGGTGATATCGCTCAGCAGCACAAGCACCTGCTGCAAGCATGAGGTCCTGAGTTCGACCCCTGGTACAAGCATTAAAAAAAAAAAAAGGAATAGGCTGGTGATGACAAGGCACCTTTATTCATTTACTTATAACTTTTTTTTTTTTTTTTTGAGACAGGGTCTTACTTTGTAGTTCAGGCTGCCCTTGAACTCACTATGTAGCCCAGGCTGGCCTTGAACTCCGGCCAGTCCTCCTGCTTCAGCCTCCCAAGTGCTGGGATTACAGGCGTGTGCTACCATGCCTGGCACTTATAATTTTTAGTTCTGGAAAAAAATTTAAACTTAGAGGAATTTTAAAATAATACAAAGGACTATATTTCATCCAAATTCACCAATCATTAACATCTTACCATGTTTGTTTTCTCCCTCCATTTTTCTGACTTATTTGGGAGGAATTTATAGACATCATGACCTTTTGGCCCTAAATATTTCACTCTGTGTTTTGATTTGTTTTGCTTTGTTTATTGAGACAGGGTCTTGCTGCATATGTACTTCAGGCTATCCTTACACTCACTATGTGGCTCAGGCTGGCCTCGATGTTGTAGTGATCCTCTTGCCTCAGCCTCCTGAGTGCTGGGATAACAGGTTTAGAACAAGGACATTTCTTACATATCCACAGTATAATGACTGAATTCAGGACAGGTAATGTTGATATAACACTGTTATCTAACAAGCAGTTCATATTAAATTTTTGCCAGTGTCTTAACTACACCTATGTAGTCCTTTCTGTTTAGTTTATGTACTTGAATCTGAAACAGTTGCTCGGTCTGTGTTTTCCACGAATTTGATGTGTTTGAGGGGTACAGATCAAGTATTTTGCAGGAATATCCTTCCATTTGGGCTTGTTCGATGTTAGATTCAGGTTGTGCATTCCTGGCAAAAATATTACTAAAGTGATACTGCTTTTCTTCAGACTTTACATGAGGAGATCCGATGGTTAGCTGTCCCATTACTATAAATGTTAACATTGATCACTTGGTTAAGCACTTGGCTCTTCCTTCTGAGAGTCTACTGGCCCTCCGTTCTGACAAAGACTTCTTTGATCACTATGGGCAAATCATTTCCCCTCTTTAGACACTAGCTTTTATTTGTTTATTTGTTTGTTTTGTTTTTTAGAGACAGGGTCTCACTATGTAGTTCCGGCTGGCTTTGAACTCACTATGTAGCCCAGGCTGGCCTCGAACTCTGGGCAATCCTCCTGTTTCAGCCTTCCAAGTGCTGGGATTACGGGAGTGTGCCACCACACCTAACTTCAGACATTAACTTTTAAAGGCTACAGTGCAGTTGCCCATGTAGTCCTCTGCCTGGGTCAACTCCTACTTATCCTTCTGATCTCAGTTTAGAAGTCACTTCCTCAGGGAAGTCTTCTTGGATCTTCCCATTAGAGTTCCCTTGCTGAAATCATTTATCACAATAAGCCCTGGAGTCAAGGACCATGTCTGCCTTATTCACCAGTTATCCCAGGATCCTGCACAATGTCTGGCACAAAGCGAGTCGTCAGTAAATGAAGTATAAGAGACTCGCCTTATGTCAAGTAATTGTACAATAATTTAACTCCTGTCTCACCTAAAAGAATATTGGCCCCATAATAGCAGGCTCATCTGGTTCATATTTACTGCTGCTAGCCAGACAAGGAGCCTGTGTTCAGCCATTACCAAGATCTAGCCCCCAGACACTTTGAGTTTGTCCTACCTTATCCCTAGCCTAATTTCTGCCTAAATGTCTGAGGTTTACAGGAGGGGACAGAGGGGCTTCCGAGATCATTTTATCCAACTGCCTTTTTTTTTTTTTTGTGGGTACCGGGGGGTCGACCTCAGGACCTCGCGCGCCAGCAGGCGCCCGTGCCGCTGAGCGATATCACCGGCCCCTTTTTCGTATGTGGGTTCCGGGAGTCGAACTCGGGCCCTCGTGCTTGCTGGGCAGGCGCTTAAGCCGCTGAGCCATCTCACCGGCCCCCAACTGCCTTTTTAAACTGTTAAGGAAACTGAACCAGGGGGACCTTGAAAAAGGGGTCTACCCAAGGTCACCAAAGACTTAGGGCCAAGACAGGACTTCTACTGCAAGAATCTACTACTGCAAGAATTCAAATGGATCATGAAACCCAGACTTGGGCCGCTGTGGGCAACACACTGGGTGGCTGCCCCATGGGGTTAATCTCTGCTTTCATCTTCCCTTGGTTCCCCTTGGCAACGCTCTCCACTCAGGAGGCTTTCAGGGGACCCGTCCAGTTATGCTGGAGTTTGTTCTCCCTTCAGTTGTCTCTAGACTTTAGTCATAGTCACATGTATTGTCTCATTTGTTTTACCCTCATAAAAATCTTATGGAAAAACTTTTATTATCTCTGTCTTACCGATGATGAAATTGAAAGCTAGAAAGGTTGAATCACTTGCTCAGGGTCACACAGATAGAAAGTAGCAGGCAGGGAATTTAAACCCAGGCACTCTGGACATGAGCCCGTAATCTTAGCCCTTTGCTATTCTGTACTTCTTCCTTATCTATAAAGCAAGAGCAATGGACTGAGTGTCACGTAAGAAAGGTCATTTCTAATCATGTGCCAGAGAGCTAAGATCTTACGCTTTGAGATCAGATCTAGGTGTGAATTCTGGCACCTTCTAAGAATATAGCGTTTGCAAATCATTTAGCCTGTTTGAATTCATTTTCTAATATATAAAACAGTGATAACAGCTACCTCACAGCATTATTGTAAGGATTAAACAAGGGAAGTATTTCCCATTCAGCAGTATTCTTGGCACACTGTAATGAGTCACTTCGGCAGTTCCTCTTTATTTTTTTTTATCATTGTTTTGTTGTTGCTGTTAGGGGGTCTATTCTAAGTGACAGATGCTGTACCAGGTTTATGGTTTAGATTCTGCCTGTGGGAAAACAGAACAAAGGTTCTATAGACCCCGGCATGACGGGACTGAGGATTTAGGAAGGTTCTCTGACTCCAAAAGATTCAGGCCCAGCAGTTTGCTGAATTTCTGTGCAAATGATGGACTGTTGCTTCCTGCTTAACTCCCAAAGTCCACCCTGGAAGCCACACCCATCTTTCCTTGGAAGCTATTGGCCTGGGGCAATCTCCCTGGCTGTGACTCAGGCCTGGGGGTGAAGTAAGTCCAGGCCAGCGAGTCTTGTGTATTCAGTATTTGCAAGCTATTTCCTTCTGTCCTTCTTGGAAAATCTTACTCAAGTTTTGGCTAAGGGCAAGACATAGTCTTGATTGCCAAACAGTAGAAGGTGAATGGAGGAGGGATATGATACGGATTGGGGTCTTAGTTGTCCCTGGCCCACGAACAAGTGAGAAATGGTCCACAAAAGCTTGAGAAATGGCTACAATCACTGCATTTCTTAAATGTGAAACCATAAATAGAGTTTTCCAGGGCTCTAATGTACCTCCTATCACTGACAGATTCCCTTTATCCTTGCGATCACTCTAGGAAGAGTTGTAATTAGAACTGCCAGATGAAATGTAAGATGCCCAGTTAAGTTTGAATTTTAGACAAAGAATAATATTTTAGTATAAATATGTCCCATGCAATATTTGACATACAGCTAAAATTATTTATTATTTGCTTGAAATTATAATTTAACAGGGAATCTTATATTTTTATTTATTAAATCTAGAAAGCCTCATTGCCATTTCAGTATTTATTTCCATTAATCTTAACCTTTTCTCTTAGCAGGAAAGCCAGGAGGCTGTCTGTCCCTGTCTTACTCACCACTGGTTCCTAGCACCTAGTCCAGAAACTAGGACAGTGTGGGCATTCATTGCATCTGGCTGAGTGAGCGAAGGAATAAATGACAGCTCTTCTCCAGCACTTCCTTTGCCCAACCACTTCTATTTCTGCAGGCTGAACCTGAGAAGACTGTCATCCTAGAGACAGTCACATCTAGTCTGCCTCTACTGTCCTTCCCTTCTTGGAGACCTGGGACTCAGGACACTAGAGAAGAAAGAAACCCCAAGGAGGACTTGATCCATCACCCTTGATTTTACCAAAGGGGAAACCGAGGCTCAGAGAGGTTTCAGTTTTTGGCAATGTACTGAGTAGCCCCTAAAGCTAATCATAGGCCTCTATCTCTGGGGTCCCAGGTTATATCACTTATCCTGTGGGGACCTGCTTTACATTATGGTTTGAATTGTGAGTTCACGTTTTGCATGAAATCCTGCTATACTATGAGGACCAAATAAGAGCAACCTCATTTTGTTGGTCTTGGCATATCTAGTGTCTGACACAGAGCCAGGGTTCAGGGACATGAATGAGAAAGATGACAGCTTTGGGTGGCAGGGCTCATATGAGATAATGACAAATATATGTAAATTGTCTGGCTCTGGGCCTAGTACTTCATTATTATTCAATAAATGTATCTTATTTTTGCATCCAGGGGACGAACACTGCTGTTCTGTACCAGCAGCCTACTGGGATCATGAACTCAGCCCCAATAAAAAGAGGGACAAAGTTTAATGAAAGGAAGACATTTTATTTGTAAGGGGGAAAAGGGAGGGGGAGAGGAGAAGATAGATAGCTACCCTGATAAGAAGGAATCAGGGTAGAGGGCTCTGGAAAGATGGAGGACCTGTGGGCCCTTTAGTCCTGGCTGTTTTTTATAGGGGGGTCAGGGACCCTTCCCCCCAACCTGGAACTTGCCATAGCTGGACTGGCTTTCGGACACCTCTGCCTAACATCATTTTTTGGCAGTCTATGTGCAGCTTTTTTTCATCTGTTTACTTGTCCTTGACCTACTTTTCAGGGCCTTATCTTTGGGGTGGGTGGCTAGTTGGCAAGGAGGGGTCTCATTCATGGTTAGCTTAGAATTAGTAAGGGGACATGTGGATGTCCATTGTACTCTATAATTTTATGATGAGTATAATGACCCTAGAGTGAATGTGTGTGTGTGTGTGTGTGTGTGTGTTAGCGTATAGGTGTGGGTACATATTTGTATGAGCTTTTTTTTTTTTTTTTTTGTGTTCTAACTTTGTAGTTCAGACTGGCCTTGAACTCACTATGTAGCGTAGGCTGTCCTCGAACTCATAGGAATCCTTCTGCCTCAGCCTATTGAGTGCTGGGATTACAGGTGTATGTTACCACGCCCAGCTTGTACAAGAGCTTTTTCCAAAGTTAGTCAGCCGCCCCCCCCACCTTGTGTCTCTTCTGTTGTATTGGAGCTGGAGAGGGATGGCTATCTCAGCTTGACTTTGTGCACTTGGATTTCTCTGTACTCTGTCAGCTCTTTCTCTGGTCTCTTGGTGCAAGTCCCAAGGCCATTTGGTGCCTCTTTTATCTTGTTTTTCTCTTTTTCTCTACCCTCATCCTTGACCTATTTCCTAGAGGAAATCTCTCCGTAAATTTTGTTTTCAAATCCTAGTCAGGGGGCCGGTGAGATAGCTCAGAGGCATAAGCACCTGTCTGGCAAGCACGAGGTCCTGAGTTTGACCCCCGGTACCCACAAAAAAAAAAAAAATCTTAGTCAGGATTAGCTTGAAGACCTAATGAGGCCCTTATTTTATTTTTTCCCTGGCTACCGACCCCTGACTCTACATCATCATGGGGTACAATAGAACTTGGCACTGTGAATTGGAGAATCAGGTATGAGAAGCAGTATTGCATTGCACTCTAAAATCTAAACTCCTGGGCTCATGAGATGGCTCAGCGGCATGAGCGCCTGCCTGGCACGTGCAAGGGCCCGAGTTCGACTCCGGGAACCCACATACGAAAAAAGGGCCGGTGATATCGCTCAGCATCACGGGTGCCTGCTGGCACGTGAGGTCCTGAGGTCGACCCCCGGTACCCACAAAAAAATAAAAATAAAAAAAATCTAAACTCCTTACTGTGTCCTCAAAGTCCTGCTGGATCTGGCCTCTGCCTGCCTTTCTAACTTCCTTGTCCTCTATTCTCCCTCCCCGTCTCTGTGCTTCAGACACACTGATCTTTCTGTTCCTCAAACCTCTCAAACTCATTCCCACCTCCTGGGCTTTGCATTCTCTGTGCCCTTGCTTGGATTGCACTTCCAATGCCTGACTCCTTTGATCCTTCTGTTCTTAGCCCAGTACTAGGTCTTCAGAGAAGATTTCCCAACCACCATAACTAACTAATGTAGCTTCAGCCTGCCATCTCTTCCATCACTTTCTTCACCCAGCTTATCTCCTTCAAGGCAGTTACCACAAGCTGAAAAGAGAAGGCTCAGCTGTTACTTGCTTTTTCTCTGTCTTCCCCATTTACATGTAAGTTTTACTAGGGCGAGAAGTCCATCCTTGTTCACATAGAGAAGCCACTCTGTTAATGCTAGCTGAATGAATGAATGACTTTGGGCTTTCCCTAACTGGGCCTCTGATTCCTGCACTTTAAAATAAATGATTAGAGTTTAAATGGGTTCTAACTCTTCTGCCTCTGATCACCTGAGGTTCTGTAACATGGTTGTTTAGAGCATTCTGTATGCTGAAAACATAGATGTGACAATGATTAGGTAGATACCAGTTAATTGGTAGCTAGAGTGCTTATAAGAGAGTTCCAGAGCTGAGAACTCAGAGGGAAAGTGGGTTCTGGTGGATTTCAAAACATCTACCTCAGTTGCAGGTATTTGCATTCCTTAATAGAAACCAAACTGACTACATGAAATGTATCTGAACGTGCCCCACTCAAGAATTCATCATCAGTGTGTCCTTAAAGAATGACACAGAATTCTTTTTGGCTAATGCCTCCTTAGAGATATTGCTTAATCCTCAAGTGCTAATGCAAATAAAGGCTTCTCTTAATTCCTTTATCCTTCACCTGGCTTGAAACAACTTCACTGACAATAATGCTTTTGCCTATTTATTTAATCCCATTGTAACTGTAAGAAATCCAAAAACACAGAGCAATAACTCTCAGAATTTCTGAATCATGGGAAAGATTCTGCAGACTTAGTTTTAGAAAAGTTCTGTGAATTGATTCTTAAATTGCTTCTATGAAATGTATTTCCATTCTCAGAACAGCATGCACTGTGCAGGTTTGGGCTAGCTCAGGTCTCCAGGATTGCAGATAATGAGGAAACTCACCATGGCACTAGGAAACATAAAGATGGACTTTTTTCAAATTTAAGATAACAATCCAAGATCTGACTCCTCATTCTAACCACACAGACTGCACTGCAGCCAATACTGGCCTCTCTTTGTTGGCACTCAGCCAATACTGCCTTCAGGATGAGGTGTGAGAGAGTGTACTCCTCTGCATTCCCACAGCTTTGAACCAAGCCCTTATTCCTGTATTAGTATTATGGATTTATCTGTGAGTGGCTTGAACTTAGTCACCCAAAGCCTTGATGTTTGGTATAGGCCTTACACACAGGGGGGCTTCCACTGAGATTTATGGAATGGGGATACCTATTGGACTGGCTGTGTAGTACTAGACATGGATTATCAGAAAAGCTCAAAATAATAAATCCTTTTGTTCCATGACCTGAAACCACTCTAACCTTATCCAGGTTTCTGCGAGAAGTAGTACAGCTGAAGTAGTAGAGTCACACACACTCACGACTAATATTAACTTTGAGTTATAGGTCACCCTTCTGTAAGATGGACTAATGGTGCCATCTCATAGGTTCTTGAGAGGATTAAACGTAGTGATACAGATTAAGTGCCATGCACAGCATCTGCCAGCTTTGTCACTATTGTACTCACTAAGGTGTTTCCCTAACTCCCTCATAGCTCTCATTCAAGTTTCTATTTTGGGTTTAATGTCATCACCTTAAGAAAACCTTCTTTAAACCTCTCTCCAGTCATCATCTCTCTCCCACCCCTGGGCCCCCGCAATGCTTTGCACACCTTTCCATGGTCCTTAGTGGGTTGCATCTCAGACCTTCTTCTCTTAGACTTTGGAGACTTCCATGGCACAAGTTATCTCTGCATGCCAAGCTCTTGCTGAAAGGGTGTAGTTGGAAATCTTCATTCCCTTGTCAACAAGGGGCTCCGGGTTGTTCTACTATTCCTCTTTATCTGCCTACCCATGCTTGTCTCTGCCTTCCTTCAGGATGAGCATTTTTGTGACTTCGTGGACAACCTCACAGAGTACCAGACCAAGAATATCTTGGCTACCCCGATAATGAATGGGAAAGATGTAGTGGCTGTAATTATGGCTGTGAATAAAGTAGAGGGATCCTACTTCACCAAGAGAGATGAAGAGGTAAGCCTCCCATAGGAAATGCTGGGGTGGCCATGCTAGCAGTTGTCCTAGCTCATAAAGTTCCCTGAACCTTGCTGTTTGGCCTGGCCTCAATTTCCCCATCTGTAAGATGGAGGTTTGTCTGATTCTCTTTGAGGGAGGTGAGACAGAATAATGTTTCAAACAGTCGGTTTTAGAGTAGGGAATGGAGGGTTCATTGTTCCATCTCTTCTAATCTTTAGCTGTTTGACGTGGGCAAGTCACTGAACTTCTCAAAACCTGTTTTCTTATTTGTAAAATGGGGATGATTTTACAATGTCCACCTCACAGTATACTTGTGATTGCTAGGTAGTATATGTAAGCGACTTACCACAGGGACAGCAAGTTCAATACAGACATCCCTTATCTAACACTTGTTATGGTTGTAAGTCCAATGGTCATTAGCCAGGTAGCTTGTTAAAGGAGGGATACCTGTAAATAGTAGCTTATTAAAAATTAATATATCCCATTAATACATTAATATTCTACATTCTATGAGTTTTATGCTCCATGCAACATGTTATGAGTTTGCATTCTATAATCTATGTATTCAAATTGCCTCTGATGAAGTTTTTAAGCTTTCAGACATTTGCTGATGGTAGAAGTGGCCAGAAGAAGGATTTTTCCTCCTTCTCATCTGCTTGCCCCATTCTATTTCATTTCTAGATTCTTCTCAAGTACCTCAATTTTGCAAATCTAATCATGAAGGTATTCCACTTGAGTTACCTGCACAACTGTGAGACTCGACGTGGCCAGGTAAGGAGCTTGGCTCAAGGAATGGACTGGGCATGTCCTTTCGCTAAAGCGTTGGTGGGCGAGGGGCTGGCAGAGCAGATGGTAATGTAGAGGCCTGGGACCCATTATATAGCCTCTGCCTAGTATCCCTGATGTTATGAGGTGGTGGATGTTTGTAAAGCTGTGTCTCCAAGCATTATATGCAGAGTTTTTAAGTCAGATGGCTTGGATTTGACTAACTGCTCATTAAGTAGCTCTTAGACACTGAGCAGGTCACTTATTCTCTCTGAGCTTTAGCCTCCCCATTTGAAAATGGAAATAGTTGTGGTATCACCCTCAAAGTATTACTATCAGTAGTAAATGAGATAATATGTATAGGACATTTATGCTCAATTAATGTTACTTATTTATTTCTGCAATACTGGGCATTGAACCCACAGCCTTGTGAAAGCTAGGCAAGCACTCTGCCACTGGCTACAACCTCAGCCCTATTATTATTAATACCAATATTATTATTATTATTAATCAGCCTATGAGATAAAAAAAGTGAGAAGACTTAGACCCTATGTAAACTGGTCCGTTATTTCACCTAAGCCTGTTTCTCCATCTATAAAATTAGGATAATTATCCCATTTCTTTTTCTGCGGTATGTGAGAGTTAAATGTGATAAACTCCAGTAACTCTTATTCTCTAGCTGAGTGAGCTACTGCTTTGTGTCTCAAGAATTCTGAGCATGTTTCTGTATTTCTTCAGATACTGCTGTGGTCTGGGAGCAAAGTCTTTGAAGAGCTTACAGACATCGAGAGACAATTCCATAAAGCCCTGTACACAGTCCGTGCCTTCCTCAACTGTGACAGATATTCTGTGGGTCTTCTAGATATGACCAAGCAGAAGGTGAGAAAATGGGAAGGACAGACAACCCAAGGGTAAACAGACCCACTGCATAGAACGCAGGGTCTCATCACGTGTGCAGTGGCACAGGGAAGAGGTTGGGAAAACTTGGATGATTGTGAAAAGTTTGACACAGGTGTTTACTGAAAAGAGGCATACCAGTTTTTACAGGGGAAAGTAAATCTAGGGCAGAGGTAAGGAAAAACCATCTGCACATTCCTTGGTCCTTTGGAAAAGAAAGAAGAGGAAGAAGGCTGGGAGGTAGTAAAGGCAAGTGATAAAGAAGTCTCTATATAGGTTGAAAGTTCAGAAGAAAGTTGGCAACTTCAGGAATGCATAGAAAATTTACTAAAAGTTGGGCATAAAACTTTCTTATGCTTTGTCTTTCTTGGGGCTCAGTTGAAGTGGAGACAGATCCTTTATCAAGTCCTTCAGAATGCCCAGGGGCCAGATTTACAGCCAGTATGGCAGCCAAGAAGGCAAGTTCAGTGTAGCCCAGGAATGTTCAGTATGTTTTCCCAAACAGACTCTCCTTTTCCTCTGTATTCATCTTTGCCTTGTGGGGCTGATCACTTTCTGCCTTGGAAGAGAGATTTTGAGTATCTAGATTTATCATTTCTTATCCAGAGACCCAAGGCACAGGCTTCATATCTGCATTTTCATGTCTTGTTATGCTGAGCGTGGTGCACAGACCAATGCAGACTCTCCAGTGTTGAGTCAAATGCATTGCAGAGTCTGGAGTTGAAAAAGACCTTAGTTGTCCAAAGCGCCCCAGAGTTGGCATTTCATGAAAATCTTCTGAGGAGCTGATTAAAAATTGCTGGGCCACATTTTCTTATAGTCTGCAATTTTTACTTAATGTTTTATAAACATCTTTCCATGTCCACACATTCTTTTTAATAAGCCTTTATATTGAAGCATAACAGACACAGAAAGGAGCACTCATTATAGAAATAGTATCATTCAGTAAATTATCACAGAGTGAACATCCCACATCACCATCACCAAAATTAAGAAATGGAACATTACCAGCCTCTCAGCAGCCCCTTTCATGCCCTCTCCAGTACCTTATACAACCTCTTTCCTGAAGGTACCACCATCAGATCTTTAACACCATATTTTGGCTATTTTGAGGCACACATAAAATGGAATCATATTAGCACATGGTCTTACATCTGGCTTCTTTCTCTCAATATTTTGCTTGTAAGAGTCATCCTTGTAAGATTTGTGCTCTATGTAGCATTAGTTCATTCATTTTCTTTCTTGTGGAATGTTCCATTATATGAATAACCCACAACACATTTATTATTTCTATTGTTGATGAACATTTGAATTTTCAGATTTGGATTATGATGAATATTGTTCTTGGGAACATACTAGTAAATATTTTTGGTAAACAGTGGTATCCATTTCTGTTAGTTATTTACTTAAAATTAGAATTTTTGGGGTAATAGCTTTAGTAGCTATCACTCACCTGATTTTCAAAACAATTGTGCCATTTGTACTCTCACCATCAATATATAGGGATTTCTCACCAATATTTGGTATTGTCATTCTTATATTCTCACTCATTCTGATGGGTATGTGGTGTTATCTCTTTTAGCATTAGCATCCATTCCTCTAATGATTAATGAAGTTGAACATTTTTTTGTATCTTTATTGACCACTTGGAAATCTTCTTTTCCCCATTTTTTACTGTATTGTCTTTTTATCCTATTGATCTGTAGGAGTTCTTTACAAATTCTGGACACATCTTTTGTTGATATATACATTGCAAATATCTTTTCTCATTCTGTGCTTTCATTCTCTTAATACTGTAGTGTGTTTTTATGACTGTAAGTTCTGAATAATGATGTCCAATTTATCAATCTTTATGGTTATTGGTTTTTGTTCCTTACTTAGAAATCTTTCCTGGCTCCAAGTTCATAAAGATATTTATCCATGTCAACTTGTAAAAGTTTTATTGTTTTATCTTTTTCATATAGCTCTCTACGACCTACCTAATTTTTTATGTATATTGTAAGGCAAGGTAAATATTAATTTTTCCCTATGGATATCCAGTTGAGCCAGTATTTTTTATTGAAAAGGCCATCTTTCCCTTTTGTGCCTTTATCGTCAATCAAGAGTGGATGGGTCTGATTCTGGATTCTCTGTTTTGTCCCACTGGTATATTTATCAAGCCTTCTGCACTATCATACTGTCTTAATTTTTTTTTTTTTTTCTTTGTGGGTACTGGGGGTCGAACTCAGGACCTCGCGCTTGCCAGGCAGGCGCTTATGCCGCTGAGCCATCTCACCGGCCCATACTGTCTTAATTTCAGTATGTTTATAAAATGTCTTGATACCCAGTTATAAAGGCATCTCTAAGTTTGTTGTTGCATGTGAAAATTTTTCACCATGTTTTATGTCTTATACTCTTTCTGTATTTTCCATCCTTTCAAATTTTTTCTTCAGGTTGAATATTTCTGATCTATCTTCCATCATTACTAGTCCTTTCTTCAGTTTGGCTATTAAGCTATATATTGAACTCTTAACTTCAGGTATTTTATTTTTAAATTTTATTTTACTTTTTATTTCATTTTTTGTGGTGCTGGAAACCCTGAGTCCTACACATGGCAGGCAAACGCTCTATTATTGAGTTATATCTCCCAGCTCTCGGTTATCTTTTAATTTTATAATTTCCATTTTATTCTTTTTTTTATAATTTCCAGCTCTTTGTTAAAATTCTATCCTCCTCCACCTCCTCCTTCTTCTTCTTTCTCTTTTCCTTCCCTCTCCCTCTCCATTTCTGTCTCCCTCTCTCTCTTGATTTGTAGTCCAAGGATCAAACCCAGGGCCTCATGCATGCTAAGTACTCTACCACAAAGCTATATTCCCAGTCCTCTGTTTTGTATTTAATCTCTTGGACATAATCACAGTTATTTTAGTGTGGGCCTGAGAACAATAATATCTGTAAATATCATCTACGTATTTGTTTCTATGTTCTGTTTCCCCTCCTGATTTTTTTGTTAATTCTTATCTTTCACATGCCTGGTTATTTTTGTTTGATATTAGAGATATGTGAGCAATTAGAGAGATAATTTGAAATTCTGTGCAATAATATTTTCCCCCAAAGTGGATCATTTTATTTCTTTCTGGCAAACAGTTGGAGTAAAAACAGTGCACCTTAATTCACTTGGGGACTGAGCTGATTATGAAGCTGGTCTTCAGTCTTTGAAAGGGCTGGTCTACTTCTGCTTCACTTTTACTCCAAGGATATAAAATTTTGCATGGAGGTGTAGATACCAACCTAGGGTGTGTTTGTTTATTTGTTTGTTTGTTTGTTTGAAATGGGTCTCACTATGCTCTTCAGGCTGGCCTTGAACTCACTATGTAGCCCAGGCTGGCCTCAAACTCATAGTGATGTTCTTGCCTCAGTTTCCCGAGTGCTAGGATTACAGGTGTAATCCACACCTGGCCCAACTTAAGGTATTTTCAAGGATGCCTCTTCCTTGGCAGGTCCTGAATTCCAATCTTGTCCTTGCCCAGTGAATCATGTGTAAGCTTTGCTTGGATTCTTTGCTACTCAGCAGCATCTTTGGCATCAGTGTGCGTGTTAAAAGGAAAAGCCGAAATCTGATGTCATACTCACACCTCTGAGTTTTTCTTATTTCTGGGATTTTGGTCCACTGCGTCCTTATAGTCTTGTTAGGTGTATGATTCCTTCAAATAAATGTTTATACACACAGATATGCACTCTGTGGAGTTTTGATCTGGAACAAGTTAGTCATCATTTACTTTCTTTATTTTGTAGTCCTATCATCTGATTTTTGAATAGAATGAATATGTCATAATTAATTTAACCTTTCTCCTATAGCTGGCATTAAATGTATTTATAAATATTCTTGCAAGTAAAGATAATGCTGCATTAACAGCCTTGGTGTTGAGTACTTATATATGTAAGTGAAAATATCTATAGACTAGAGTCATAGAAGGGTAATTACTAATTTTATTTTGCTTTTCCCAAAATTTTTATATTTATTTCTCCCAAGTTTTCCCTTTAAACTAAAGGCTTTACAATAGTACACTCTTATTCATACTGCATGGGAGCTTTATTTCCCAAAACTCTTATGATTCTTTTTTTTTTTTTTTTGTGGGTACCGGGGGTCGACCTCAGGACCTCGCACGCCAGCAGACACCCGTGCCGCTGAGCGATATCACCGGCCCCTTTTTCGTATGTGGGTTCCGGGAGTCGAACTCGGGCCCTCGCGCTTGCCAGGCAGGCGCTTACGCCGCTGAGCCATCTCACCGGCCCTTATGATTCTTTACACCATATTTTTTCCCTATCTGAATGGGGAAATGGTGGTATCTTTTCTGCCAGTTGTTTTTCACTGATTATTAGTAAAAGTAAACACATTTTGTATGTATGTGATTTGATTTTACTTCTACATATTGCCCAGACATATCACTTGTTGGTTTCTAAGATTGTGTTATCTATTTATTGATTCAGAGGAGTGCTTTATATGTGATAGAGATTATGTATCTGTAACATATGCTACAGATTTTTCCCTGTCTAGAGATTATATTTTGTTTATGACATCTTCATCAAATAGAAGATTTAAATTTTCTTTTATGACTTCTGTATTCTGGGTATTATTTAATAAAGATTTCCTTACTGTCAATAGTATAATTTGATATAATCTCATGTGTTATCTTTTAGTATATTTATAGTTTTGATTAATATAGTTTAATCTTTGGAATTTAAGTATGTGTATGGTGTGAGTTGGGGTATTTTTTTTCTCTGTATTTTTCCACTTAACTAATAATCCACAGCTGGGTGTGGTAGTGCATGCCTGTAACCCCAGCACTCTAGGAAGTTGAGGCGGAAGGATTTGAGCCCAGCCTGGGTAATTTAGCAACTTAGTGAGAAGCTGTCTCAAAATAAAAAAGAAAAAAGAAATGGGGATGAGGCTTAGTGGGAAGGTCCTTGGTTTAATCCTCAGTACCTTAAAATCATCATCATCATCACCACCACCACCATCACCGCCACCATCATAAGCCACATTACCATATCATATTTTCATATACCCATGGGTCTATTTTTTACCTTTAAAATGTCTTCCTAAATATTCAGCATGACTGTTTACCTCCTTTCCTGGCTCTTTTTTCTCTTCTGCCAGTGTCTTAGGCATGTGAAAAGAAAACCTAAAGACAAAATAAACTTAACAGAGTTTACTTGGGCAAAGAACGATTCATGAATTAGGCAGTATTTAGAACCAGAAGATAGGCAAAGAGTTTCACTCTACAGCATGCGCAGTGAACTTTTTTAGGTTAAACTAGGAAGTAAAGTACAGAGATAAGTTGATTGATTACAGCTAAGCATTTGTCTGATTTGGAGGTTATCTGACAAGCAATTGTCTGAAACTCTATTTGATACAAAAATATAGTCCTAAATAAGATTTTGTTTGTTTACATACTAAGTTAGATTGCAGCTGGTTATATAGAAATTCAAAAGACTATGCAGGAACTCAAAATAGAAAGATAGCCTCAGGCTAAAGGCCTCCTGTTCATTTTGCTTTAGTGGCTCCTTGTCTTACAAGGTGTCAGCCTTGGATAGCATATATGGGTTTGTTTGTTACATTTGGCACATTGTATCCTCTTTCTTTCTTATTTGGAAAACATTTTTTTCTCTTGATTACAAAAGCAACAAAATTTATTACGGAAAAATATCTGATTAAATTATAATCTCAGTTGGGCACGGTGATGCACACCTGTAATCCCAGCCCTGGAGAGGCTGAGGCAGGAGGATGGATCACTGTGAGTTCAAGGCCAACCTGGGCTCCATAGTGAGTTCAAGACCAGCCTGGACTACATAGCAAGATCCTGTCTCAAAGAGCCAAAAAAATTTAATAATCTCATTCTAATCACCCAGAAGAAACAATTTGTTAAAATTTTGTTGTGAAAAATCACATATATAATAAAAGAACAGGGTCACAGAATATTTTGTTTTTGGGACCTCACATTTTCCCCTCATCAGCATATCATGGGCACCTTTTTAATCAAGACAAATATACCTGACATTGTTGTTAATAGATGCACTTTAATTGATTTAATAAATTCTTTCTGCCTGGACATTTAGATTGTTTCCAATTTTTCACTACCATAAATGATATTTCAGAGGGTGATTGTTTTAGCTAATCCTTCAATCACATGCTTAACATGTCCTTAAGGTAAATTTCTTAGTCACGGAGACCCCACATGCCCTGTCTTGTCCCACAATACTGAGGGTGCCCATTCGACTCTCATGTTTATGGCTAATGATTAGACAGGCCCAGTTCATCATTATTTTACAGGGCAGATGGGATTATCCTCTGATGCTAGTGAGTCTTGCTGCCCTCCGGCTTAGATTTCAGTTTTTCTCACCCTCCAACTTTCACGTAGGTTGGACTTCTTAATCTTTTCTTGGTCTATTTTCAAAACATGTAATTGCTATATTTTTTTTTTTACTCCTAGGAATTTTTTGATGTGTGGCCAGTTCTGATGGGTGAGGCTCCACCCTACGCTGGTCCCAGAACTCCCGATGGAAGGGTAAGTCTCTCTGGCCTTTTCAGTACAGATAAATGTGTAATGAAATTCAAGCGCAAGACATGGTAGACTCCATTGAAGGACATTTCTTTATCACATAAGGTTTTATCTTCTCAGGGGTATGTTGTCACCCTTGAGTTATAGTAATTTTTTACTACTGGGGACCTGGCCAAGATCCCCAACCACCTGTATAAGGGGTACAGCAAAGGATGAAGAAAAAAAAGAAATGAAGTTAGTAATTCATAAAAGGGGAGGTGGGAGGTCAGTGCCTCAGGATGGGCAGAGACAATGACGCTCCAAGCTGGCCACTATTTATTGGGTGCACACAATAATCAGAGGGAGTATTGGATGGCTGAGGGCAGTGACGATCTTAAGATAAGGAGGATCTTATGTTGATGAGGATCGGTTTAGATGACTCAGAGGGGGCGGTGAGGTAGTCTTGCCCTGGAACCTCACAGAATCACAGAACCATTATGGCCTCTGGGCCCTAGCCTCAATTTATAATTTGTGGTCCCCAACATTTCACAGTTGCCAACCCCTGTCATTTATAAAGTGATTTTAATATCTTGATGAATTTTCATAGTAATCTGGTGGGGTAGACCAAGGAATCAGTACCTTCATATCATAGATGGGGAAAGAGTCCCAGAGAGGTCAAGCAACCTGTTCCAGGATTTACTCAGCAGAAAGTGAGAATCAGACAATTAGAACTAAAAAGAACTTTTGTATCTAATCTAGAATGTTCAAATCGATACTCAGAAGGCCAATTATAACTGATAGACATGCTGTTTGGCTGACTAAGTTTAAAAGTGTTTTTGTTTATAGTTTTTAAAAAATTGAATTGGTGGCTAACACTTAATAAACAATATATTTTCCCATACATATTTAGGCTATCAGTTTGAAAAGGTGAAAGTTAGTCAAAACTGGACCCACAACCCTACAGGGTGAATTAGATGAGAGCTGAGCAACAGCGGTGTCCTTGGATCGTAGCCTGAGTTCCCTAGCCTGCCACAGTCCCCACCTCTCAGAGGGCATATGTACATTTGGCCCCATGCTCTCCTTTGTATTCCTGTCAGCCTCACTCCCCACACCCTGGCATTTGAATTTCTGGCTTCTGGTCCCATTAAATTGCTTGTTCTAAACATGAGGCCCAATACCTTTTGAGATGATGAAATAACGTGTGGGATGTGGATATGATGCAGGGCACACAGACCAGCCCTCGAATGGCCTATAAAACCTGCTGACTGACTGAACAACTTAGCTTGGGCTTCACAGGAGAAGTAAGCAGGGGGACTCTGCCCTGAATTGAGTTCAATACCCTTCCCTTAAGAATTTTAGACTGGGGCCGGTGATATGGCTCAGCAGCATAAGCGCCTGCCTGGCAAGCGTGAGGTCCTGAGTTCAACTCCTGGTACCCACATAAAGGAAAAAAAGGGCCGGCAATAACACTCAGCAGCACAAGTGCCTGCTGGCAAGCACGAGGTCCTGAGTTCGACTCCTGGTACCCACATTAAAAAAAAGTTTTTTTTAGACTGTACAAAACAGTGCTATCAGTTTCTCCCAGAAGGTTATTCAACCTAGCGCTGACCCTGCCCAAATAAAGGGCTATGTGTGTGCGCTTGCGTGTGTATGCATGTATGTTTGTGTGTATGTATGTATATGTGTGAATAAGATGTCAGTTAGTCTAATTCAGACTTTAGGAATTCAAGTTCACACTTATCGTATGTGAGCTTCTTCTACACATCAGAGAAGATTTTAAATTTGGAATCTATTTTGTCTGCTCTGCTTTATCCAAAATGACCATCATAACCTGTTGCCATCAGGTTCAAATTCTTTTGCCCATATGATTTCATTCCAAAGACCAAGTCTCCATTGTATCGTGAGCTGCTGTCAAGAACATTATTTCGGGACATGCTCCCTTTTTTTTGGTGCTGGAATGAAACCCAAGGTCTTGTGCATTGGTAAGTACATGCTCCAGCACTGAGCTACACTCCCAGCCTAACACCTTTTTTAAAGGGCAGTTTTTTAAGGTACAGCTTTTTTGTGTTAGTATGTGAGGGTAGTTGACATATTCCAACTGGGCTTTTTTCTCCAGTTCACGTATTAACTGAACCTCTTTTCTGGAAAGTTAGATGTCGCAGAACTGAGCCAGGCATAGTTGGTATGTACATCCTGGAGTTTTGAGCTGAGCTCTTAAATTAAGTCAGAGGGCCAGTGAGATCGCTCAGTGGCATAAGTGCCTGCCATGCAAGCGCGAGGTCCTGAGTTCAACTCCTGGTACCCACATAAAGGAAAAAAAGGGCCAGTGATATCGCTCAGCGGCACAAGCCCTTGCTGGCAAGCGTGAGGCCCTGAGGTCGCCTCCCGGTACCCACATTAAAAAAAAAAATTAAGTCAGAGTTCTGAGGTTGTCTGCAGCTCTAGGGGAGCTAGAGAGATGGCAGGCTCTAATCCCTCTGGCTCTTCACTCTCCAGTGCTCCAGTCGTCAAGAGTGAACTGACCATTACATTTTTTCACTGAGCACCAGGCCAGGAAGATCTGTTCAATATTAAACCAATTCAAGAGGCTCTGGTCTTATTGACGTGACTGGCAGACCCATGCTTAAGGCGTTTTGAGGCCCCAGATGAGTGGATCACGGCCATGTGGAGGGAGGAAGACAGGGTCCTAAGTCAGAGCTGCCAGGATTGGTGGGAGGAGAAGTGGAGAAGACAGCCAAAGACTTCAGTGCTGCTGACAAGAACATAGAAATCTGGAAGGTCAAGAAGCTCCTTAAGCACCTCGAGGTGGCCCACAGCATGATATCATGACCTGTTCCTGAATAAGGCCAGAGTTCGTGAGTGGCAAAAATGTCAGCAGATGAGTTGGTAACCGCCTTTCAGTCTTGGGTGCTACTGACATCTGTACGAAGACTCAAATGTTGAAAAGCATCTCCAAATGGACTGGTTGTTTATTGTGGAGCAACTGTAACAAGAAGAAAGAAAAGGAGTCAGCACTGACTTCTAACCTTACAAACCAATTAATGCATCACTGCATTTGTGTAACAAGGAGTTCCATATAACCGCTTTTATAGTGCTACTTTAAGATGATGGCTAAACTCTAGATGACTGGGGTGTGCTTTGTGGCATGCTCCAAGGAAATATAAGAGAGGTTCTGTAACAAATGCACACTGGAGTTCCTGGAGAAACATGGCAGAATTTTGCCCACTTGGAATGGAATGGAAAAGACACATAACTATGTCCAGAAAAGAGAAGAGACTACTGTGCAGCTGTTGATTTCTGGGGACAAGCGAATGTTGCTGGTCCTATTTTACCGCATCAATGGACTTTAAAACAGAACTAAGTCAATCATGATATTTGGTCAGAGGTTACAATCAAAGTTTTAAAATTAATCAATATATCCTGTGGTGGCGAAAATGGATTCCACCAAGCTACTGAGTTAGCTACTGAAATCCTCTCCAGCTTAAAACTCACCTTAGAGAAGAAGTTAATGGGTGATACTTTGATGAAATCAGCCAGTGTTTTTTATATTATTAATTAAATTTATTAGTACATTTTAGGTATTCACAATAATCACATTCATCATAGGGAATTTGTAATTGTACATGATATAACTTTATTTTAGAGTTGAAGATACACTAAAGGCTTTGGAAATGGGAGATATAGAGATTCAAACAGTCTATGAAAATCTGATTTACTGAGATAGGCTCTGCATTGCCAAGTCACAGAAGAGGAGATTTTCCATCTAACTCCAGAACAAGGGCCGGATAAATCTCATTCTGCAAAGACACAGGACGGGAGAAAGAACTGACTGAGAACATGCCCCTATTGGAATGACTTGCTGACAGCTCTAACAAACTTGGAGTTACATTGAAAATTGTCACAAATAAGTCACAAGAAGGATCCCAGTTTGTAAATGTATTTGGCAGAATTTTGTAGTACCAAATAGACTTCCAAAGAAGAGATGATGAAAAAATTTATTTTACTTTGATGAGTACTAGGTAGTCTATGCAGGCATAGCAAAACATGCTTCGCCCTCCACCTTCCAACCCAATGAACATACCTGTTGTGGATTCCAAACAGATCCCTTCCTTACTGTTGGAACATTTCCAGAATTTAACTGATGGGCATTGGTTACTGAAAACCAAACCAAACCAAAACCAACCCAGTCCTATACTTTGGTTTGTAATAGTGTCATTGTAGCAGCCTACAATGAAGTTCCTAAATGCCGCTTAGGACTAATCTTTTTTTTTTTTTTTTTTTGTGGGTACCAGGGGTTGAACTCAGGACCTCGCACACCAGCAGGCGCCCGTGCTGCTGAGCGATATCACCGACCCTTTTTCTTTGTATGTGGGTACCAGCGGTCGAACTCAGGACCTCGCGCTTGCCAGGCAGGCGCTTATGCTGCTGAGCTATCTCACCAGACCCTGGACTAATCTTAAAAAGAATCTCAGTTTTAACTTTTACTCAATGATAAAAATTGGTCACTTTGTATTTTTTTATGAAAAAAGCATTTTTAAACCTTCATACATAGAAACAAAAATACTTTAACTACAAGTGTCTTCAAAAGTCAATAGAAATGACAGCATTAAAAAAAATACCTTTGTTTCCCCCTAAATCCTTCCATGTCTTAGGTAGCAAGCCCTTAGTCTCTACAACAGTATCAGGTATAAAGCTGTAATGGAAAAGACCATGGTCTTGAAGACAAAGAATTTTGGTGTTAGTTGGTTGCTCACCCATAGGGTGAGCTTGGCCAAATAACTTCTTGGATCCTTGATTTTCCTATCCAATGGGTGTTTTTCATAAACTCATCTCCAAGGTCATTCCAGGGTCTAAGACACAGCCACAAGGAAAGCACTCATAGGCCTGAGCTAGGATCCAGAGGCAGACCAGCAGGATTGGTCACCAAGACAAATGTAGTTATTATGTGTTACAAATATATACTAATAAAAAAGAAAAAAAACAAAAACAAAAACATGATTGGTCAGAAGTTTATCTTCTGGAAAGAGCATGGGCATAGTGGGAACAAGCCTGAATTTTGATCCCTGCTCTGCCAGCTAGTGGTGTGGCCTTTGTACACCTCTAGAAGCCTTGCCTTCCTCCTCCATTAAGCAGGGTTCTCAGGCTTACCTGGTAGGGCTCTGGTAACTAAGGCCGGTCCCACATCGACAACAGTAGCCACTCCAGTATGTAATCATAGCTAGCTGGGTTGTCCTCACTATTTGCTGGATGCTTTGCCTAGGTTCCATACATCATTTACTCTTCTCAACAAGTTTATGAAGGAGGTATCCTTACTTTCCCCATTAATCCGCTAAGAAAATTGAGATTGGGAGAAGTCAAATCATTTGGATAAATTTGACCCCAGGATTCCTCTCTCTCTGTTAACTGTCACAGCTTTTCATGTTGCCTTTTGCCTTCTAACATGACTCACATTTTATCTGCCACACTCACATTAGAAATATAGCTTTTGTTTGGTTCTGACCAATTAACCTCCCCAAATCTTAGATTGGAAGTTTAAAGTTCCCTGGTAGTAGCTACATCTCACTTCCTCCCCTTTTAAAAATGAAAGGGTGCTGGCTGTGACCGCATGTGCCTGTAGCCTCAGCTACTCAGGAGGCTGAGGCAAGAGGATCACTTGAGCCCAGCAGTTCAAGATCAACCTGGGCAACATAGCGAAAGCCTCCTCAGACAATCTAAACACAAAATAGATGATAAAATAAAACGGTATTAGTGTGTGTGTTCATTATTAAAAAGTTGTACAGGCTGGTTAGGCTTCATGGAAAAAACCAAAAAATAGCACACCTTTAAAAACTGCTGTATTTCCACGCACCGTGATTTGGCTGTAGCTGTGCTGGTGGCTTTTTCAAAGACTCCTGTGTTACAGCATTGGCTGCTCAGTGGAAGGTAACAAAGGTGCTCTTGATGACTCAGCTTTGATTTTCCAGAATCTGGTGAACTCATACATGAATATGGCTTTCAAGGCAACTTGACTAAGCTACAGTGTGTAGAAAAAGCTCTATTTACCTAAGTCACACTGAGTTTTTTGTTGCCTTTTCTAAAAGCAAATTGATTTTCCTGTGGGATTTTTTTTTTTTTTTTTAATATCCGTTTCTAACCTTTCTTAAGAGTCTCATAGCAATTCCTGGCTAGGGCAGCCTGCCGGTCACAGGAGCCTCAGGCTTGGGAAAACAGAGCAGCTGGGCCAAGGACAGACGCCCTAAGGCAGACAAGGTGGTTAAGAAGGTCCTAGAACTCCGCGTCCTCCCCTCCCAGGTGGAAACAGCTTCGCCCAAGTCCCAGCAGATAATAATACCACTTTACTTTCTAGAGCCGTGTGCCAGACACAGCTTCACTACTTTAAGATGTTTGGGGCTGAGGGGGTAGCTCAGTGTTGGAGCGCTCACTTAGCAGGCATGAGGCCCTGGGTCTGATTCCCAGCACTGCAAAAAACAAAAAAGTTTTTAAGAAAAAATTTCTATTTATTGAAAAATACATGAGCACAATGAAAAGCTGACATCATACAAAGCCCCCTTTCTTCCTGGTCATCCTCCCAAGGCAGCTATTGTTTTCAGTCCATCTTTCCAGGAATGTCAGTGGGAATCCAGATATTCAGAAATACACATATTCCACCATCTCCACCCTCATCAAATATAGTGATTCTATTTTGTGCCTTGCTTTTCCCACTTAACTGTGTGTCTTGGCATCTTTCACTGTTACCACAGACATAGGAGAAAAATACAAAGCCTCCCTATATAAAGACACAAACCATCTCCGACTTAAGATACTTCGACTCACAATATTTTGACTTTATGATAGTGGAAAGCAATATGCATTCAGTAGAAACTGTACTTTGAATTTGGATCTTTTCCCAGGCTAGCAATATGCACTACTAATATTCTCTTTTACGATGCTGGGCAACAAGAGCAAACCCAAGTTCTCAGTCAGCCTCATGATCACAAGGGTAAACAACCGACAGTGTTGCTAAGCAAGGATGCTCAGTAGGCTGAGCGTATTAAATGCATTTTCAACTTATAATATTTTCAACTTACAGTGGGTTTTGGGGGAGGTAATACTATTGTAAGTTGAGAAGCATCCGCACACAATTTGTTTAACCACTTTCCTAATTGTAGATATGGAGTTGTCTCCAGGCTTTTTAAAGCAGTGTGGCTGAGATCCCTGGATGGAGCAAACAATACTTGTATTCATATTTGGGAGTATATCTATAGGACTCATTGTCATATGTGGAATTACTGGGTTAAAGAACATGTGCATTTTAATCTTTGAGAGATACGAGTAACCATCCAATTACAACCTTGGAGTCATAGCCGGGAGGGACTTTAGAAACTGTCTAGCCCAATTTTTTTTTTTTTTTTTTTTTTTTGTGGGTACCAGGGGGACGACCTCAGGACCTCGCGCGCCAACAGGCACCCGTGCCACTGAGCGATATCACCGGCCCCTTTTTCGTATGTGGGTTCCGGGAGTCGAACTCGGGCCCTCGCGCTTGCAAGGCAGGCGCTTACGCTGCTGAGCCATCTCACCGGCCCACTAGCCCAATTTTTATTCTCTCTCAATTGTCCTTAGAGCCCTAGAGATGGCAGTGGGTGCCTTAACTGGGGGTTAGTGAGGAAAGAGTAAGTTAGGAGAGGAAGTGGGAGAGAACAAAGTGAGCTGCATGGTCTCTGTGTATCTAACTTGGCTTTCATAGGAGCAGCTTTGTGTGATTAGGTTGAATGCTTTGTTTGAGGAATGAGAATGAGGTCCTGCTGCTTAGTAGCAGCAGCAGTAGGCAAATAAACACATACCACTGATCTAATTTTACAGCTGGGAAACTGCAGTCCAGAGAGTACACCTTGTAAAACCAAGACAAGAGCGTGAGTCTTTCCATGCTAGGTTGAGTCTTAGCTCCACCATACTGCAGTAGCGGAGCAAAGACTGGATTCTTCTGATTGGATGCCTCCTATGCTAGGGCACTCACTACCCCTGGGGCAGCCCACACGATTGGAGCAGTTCCTAGCTTCGGCCTTTGTTTGGCTAGAGTTTGCCCCGTGAAAGTGTTCAGTCTTGCACTGTCACCAATGCTGGGCTTTGAGGAGCAAGGTCTCTCCCTGAAGAGGCTGACAAATGTCACAGTCACTGATCTCCTCTCAACCAAATGGGCATTCAGATGCCCTTAACTAGATCAGGAATTCCTCTCTGTGGAGACTGAGTCAGGCAGCTTGGGGTAGGTCCAGGTATCCGCGTTCATGTAGGGCAATACTTCTCATAGTACCTGTAGTAAAAGAATAGTTGATTTGTTTACATTTCCAATCCATTTTGGACCGATACTTTTCAAAATATGATAAAAACATATTGTTGGAAAAATAAAACTTTATAAACACAAACAAAATGTAAGTCCCTTTTCTCTAAATTAGATTCAACAGACCTAATATAACTCAAATTGTTACAAAAGTTTCTAAGTGGTGACCCTCAGTTTATGTTTTTGCCCCAATATGGAATGATAACAATTAGTTTGTAGACTGGCACCAGTGCGGGGCCACACTTGGAGTGGCCCTGTGCCAGGTGACAGTGACGTAGATAGTATTATGCTATTTTCAACTCATAACCTTATTAAGGGACATGGCAGAAAGAGCACTGAGGTGGGAGTTAAGGGCCTGGGTTCTGGTCTTCACTCACTATCTCACTCTCAGTGACTCATTTCCTCCCTCTACATCTCAGTTTTTTCATTTATAAAATAGGTGCTAATCTGCCCATTACACTTGGTCATATGGAGGACTTGATAAGGTAATGGAATTTTCCCTAGAGAACTAGGGGAACAGAGCCACCCACCAATATCCAAGCACATGCCAGGAAGTACTGTAATTGAATAGACCTACTTTAAGAGAATGGGAGTTTAATAGTGCTGGGAGATAGGAGGAGATGGGAAGTTAGTTTGGAGGCATGAGGCATAATTGGGAATGTCTAGAAGCAGTGACACAATACAGAGAGTAGCTGTGTGATAGATGTGAAGGAAGGAGAAAGTGTGCTGTGTTGGCTGGCTGGTCTGACTATGATTCATGAGAACCTTTCTACCTCTCCTCCTTTCTGAACTGTTAACAGTCCTGTCTCTCTCCCTCTCCCTCTCCCCCTCCCATTCTCTCTCCAATCCCCAGCACTAGGGATTGAACCTAGAGCCTTCACACCCAGCTACTTCCCCAGCTCTTTTTTTTTTATTTTGAGACAGGGACTCATTAAGTCACTAAGTTGCTTAGGGTGGACTTGAACTTGTGATCTTCCTGCCTCAGTCTCCCAGAGTGCTGGGATTACAGATGTATTCCACTATGTCTAGCTTCTAGTAGAAGTCTTTATCTCTTTCTCCTTGTGCTGTACTTCCAGATCCCCTTGGAAACTTTCCATCTCTTTCCTTAGCCCCACATCCCAGCCCCCTGCCTGGCCACTGTCAGTGGTCTAACGGAGGAGTACACTGAACCGTGAGGGTCAGCTGAAGATAGTGAGCACCAGGAGGCAGCAGAGCGTGCCCTAGTGAGAGTGTTATGGGCAAGCTTGGTGCTTCCTGAAAATGGGGCAGATGACAGTAAAGAGAAAGATCTGGAAATCTAATACTCCCATGCCACAGGCATGTGATACATTTCATGTGCTCCTTTCCTTTGTCTTTTTTTCTTATTTTTTAAGATCTGTTTTGTGGTCACATTGAAGTCTCTCACCCTTAATGTATAATTTTTCTATCTCTTTCGTCAGGAAATTAACTTTTACAAAGTCATTGACTACATCCTGCACGGCAAAGAAGACATCAAAGTAATCCCGTAAGTTTCATCTCAAAATATGCAAAACTACAGGCACATTATTGATGTTGTTCCAAGATGAATGATAACCACGCCCCTCAAGGCCAGGCCCTAGCAGAGACGGAGCAGTAGGAGGCGGTGTGGAATGATAGAGAGGCTCGTACAGCGTGGGAAATGAGACCCCAGTAGGGGACGGGGGACGAGGCTTGATCAAAGCCACAGCATGCTGGATTAGGAATCAGGTCCTGAGTCCCAGCCCCACAGGCAGTCTGTCTGGGCCTCAGTTTCGTATTTATAGAATGAGATAGTGGAATCAAACCCGGGATTTTAATAATTTTCTGTCGCACTACTTCTGGGACCCTGGAAAGCGGCAAAGCAAAGGCAAGAAACTGGCAAAGAAACTCAGCCACCATGGAAAGTATGTTATTTTCTAACATACTCTTCAAATGTGACCAAGAAGGATGATGAAAATGGGAAGGATGTTGTTGAACCTATCTACAGGTAGCTGGTACTCAAAGACCGTTTCAAGAGTGGGACAGTTACAAACCTTTTAATACAGGTTTGAACTCTTGTACAGCAGAGTATTCACAAAAAGCCATGTTGCCTTTTTTGTCTATTTGCACTCTCTCCTTGAACCAAGAGCCACACCCACATGCAGGCCTTGAGACATGGCTCTCTTTCTCAGTTTAGTTGCAGGCTCCTTGAGGCTGCAATCAGGCTCTGTGGGAATGTCACACCCTTTCCCCAGAGCTCTCTTATCCACATGCAGGGATTTACTGTAAATATGGTGCCCTAATCCTCAAACAGTGGATGTGATAGGAGATGCTGACTCAACTCTTGTCACTATACTAGATTCCAATACTCCTCTGCCACTCAGATAAACAAATGCTCAGGTTTATCTTTTGCTAGCTGAGGTTGAGACAAGTTGCATCAAGTTCTTCTGTTACCGGATTTCTCTGTTCTATTCCATTCTCGCTTGCATAAGGACTGATTGATTCTTTTCTAAGCTCATCTCTCTTTTTTTTTTTTTAACCTTGTCAAATGCATACTCTTTGACCGTTGTTTTCCAACCCCTTCTCCAACCTAGAACTGCAAGGTTATTAAGCTCATTGTGTCTTTCAAATGATCATAGGTCAGTTTTCCCCAGTGATTTATTACTGCCTGTTGGGCATCACATCCTGTTAGCTTTGGTTCACACCCATCTTGCTGTCCTTCACCTGGCCCTCATCCTAAATCACCCGTTTAAAGGTTATTTCACGGCAGCACTCCATTTCTTTTTTTTCTTTTTTTTTTTTTTTTTTTTGTGGGTACCGGGGGGGTCGACCTCAGGACCTCGCGCGCCAACAGGCACCCGTGCCTCTGAGCGATATCACCGGCCCCTTTTTCGTATGTGGGTTCCGGGAGTCGAACTCGGGCCCTCGCGCTTGCAAGGCAGGCGCTTACGCCGCTGAGCCATCTCACCGGCCCCAACACTCCATTTCTAATACAAATTTTTGAATCAGGCAAGATAGGCTGATGGTGGTGAAACTGTGGCATACCGCCGTGGGCTGTTTGTTATCATTGAAAGCTCTAAAAGCTTTGCCATCACTGGGCTAGGCTACATTGTGTAACAAGACCTTGAGACCTTAGTGGCATAAACAGCGAAGTTTTATTGTACCATCCCATCGTGTAGCCAATTCCAATTGATGGGTGTGGTTGGGGCTATCGTGTGTGGATTGTGGTCAGGCCAGAACCAAGACTGATAAAGCAGACACCATTTTGAACATTAGAGGGTTGACTAACATTACCAGAAGGAAGAGAGGACATGGAAAAACACAGTGGCTCATAAGATGTCCGTCTGAAGGTGACACATCACTTTCACTCACATTTCCATGGCCAAAGCTAGTCACGTGGTCATGTACTTTACTCTGAGTGTATAAGGAATGCAGCTCAACTGTGTGCCCAGAAGGAGGGACAGCCAGCCTACTTGTAGATATCCCTGATGGCTGCCACAGTACATCCCATTCAAACTTAACAGAAGGGAAAATGGGCTAGTAAATAAATTATTTTTATTTTATTTATTTATTTTGAGACAGGGTCTCTATGCAGGTCAGGCTGGCCTTGAACTCACAGCATCACTGTGAGTTATTTACTCACTGGCTAGTAAATAGATTATTAATCATCAAAGGAAGGCCACATAAAAATTTAGAAAGAATGTAGAGCAGGTGGGAAAAACAGAAAGTTCATGTTAAGAAGATATTTAAATCCAAATATATCAATAATTTCTTTAAATATAAATTAACTAGATGTTCCAGTTAGATAAAAAAAAGATTGACAGTCTGGATAAGAAAGAAACCTATCACAGGTCATTGAGTCTAAGACACACAGTCTTCTACTTTTTGACATTTCTGAAACAGAATAAATGATATTATACAATTGCTATCAGCCACATGGCAGTCATAGTGTAGTTGTCATTGGCTGCCTGAGTGTGAATTTGGTCGTAGCCATGTATATTGTTGTAATTTCACTTGAGTTAGTGTTGAGCAACTATTTCTGGCTGCTTTCCATCTTGAATTTAATTGCCATATACAGTAACGTAAGAGATTATGCTATGACATGGCATTGCAATAAAAATTTGTCTTAAATGGCACAGAGACAGGAAAAAGTTTGATATATAATCAAAATCTATATTGAAATGCTGAAGAATGCTGTTGATATGACTAAAGTAAAAATTGCAAGTGATAGCCAGGCGTGGTGGCGCTCACCTGTAATCCTAGCACACGGGAGGCTGAGGCAGGAGAATCGCTGGAGTTCAAGGCCAGCCTGGGCTATAAAGTGAATTTAAGGCCAGCCTGAACTGCACAGTGAAACCCTGTCTCAAAAAGAAAAAAAAAAAAATGACAAAGGATAAAAAGCATTGCAGGGTCAGTGAGATAGCTCAGAGGCATAAGCGCCTGCCTGGCAAGCGTGAGGTCCTGAGTTCGACTCCCGGTACCCACATACGAATAAAGGGCCGGTGATATCGCTCAGCGGCACAGGCGCCTGCTGGCACGCGAGGTCCTGAGGTCAACCCCTGGTACCCACACACACACAAAAAAAGTATTACATGCTGGGTGCAGTGAAGCACACCTGTAATCCCAGCACTCAGGAGACTGAGGCAGGAGGATTGCCGTGAGTTCGGGGCCAGCCTGTGCTACATACATAGTAAGCTCAAGGCCAGCCTGAACTACGGAGAGAGGCCCTGTTTCAAAAAACAAAACAAAACAAAACAAAGAGCATTGCATCACAGATTATCTGGCAGCATTTTATCTTTCTCAGTCATACAAAATGGTTCATAAAAAATGATTACTTCCTAGATATGATGTAAAATCATATATCTTGATTATAGGAAACTTATTGGAAAGATAAGAATACAGAGAAGGTATACTATAGGAATGACAATTAAAAGAAAACTGATATAGCTGTATTATGCATTTCTGTTTTTGGTGCTGGGGATTAAACCCAGAGCTTCATTCATGCTAAGCTTATCCTCTACCACTAAGCTACATCTGGTGTGACAATATTAATATCAGATAAAATAGGTATTACACTAAAGAACATTAGTAGAGCTAAAGATAGTCACTTCTTAATGATAAAGGGTCAATCTGCTTTGATGTTACAGGATATTACAATTCTAAATTTGCACATACTTTAAAACATAAGGCAAAAAAACTAATCAAAATTTAAGGAGATACTCTATAGACAAATCCATGCTCACTAATTGATAGAATGAGAAGAATAAAACAAATACAGTGTAGAATATGTCAACCACACAATTTAGAAACACAACCTAATAGGTATATACGGAAGGCTGTATGTCAGGAATATCTAATAAAGTAGAGTAAGCACATTCCTTCTAACCAGCAAGTCCACGTCTAGGCACCCACGCTAGAGAAGTTGACACATTTCACATACAGAAACATGTGCATGGATATCCATTGCAGCAGTGCTTGTCATAATGAAAGCAGGGAAATATCTAAATGCCCATCAACAAGGAAACAGATAAACTGAAAAGTCGTACAATAAAAACTACAAAAGCAGTTAAAGTCACAGATAAACTTCAAAGTGCTGGGCAAAAAAAATTGTAAAAAGCTATATAAAGAATGATGTCCTTCTATATAAAATTTATCAATCTGTAAAACAAGATTATGTAATTTTAATAGATATATACATATGTGGTAAAAGTTAAAAAACATGTGCAGACATGATAAGCATTTAATTTGTGAAATCGTTTCTCTGGTTTGGTGGAATGCAATCAGAGAAGATTATGTAGGGGTTTCTCCTCTCTTTAATTGTTTTGTTCATTTAAAAATGTAAGTAGGGCCGGTGAGATAGCTCGCGGCATAAGCGCCTGCTTGGCTAGCGCGAGGTCCTCAGTTCAACTCCCGGTACCCACATAAAAAGGAAAAAAGGGCCGGTGATATCACTCAGTGGTACAAGCGCCTGCTGGCAAGTGCGAAGTCCTGAGTTTGACCCGTGGTACCCACATAAAAATAAATAAATAAATAAATAAATAAATAAAAAATAAAAAATAAAAAAGTAAGTAGAACTTGCTCTTAATATTTCAAAAAAAGAAACGAATTATCCCTTGCACACTGAAAAAACAAAAACAAAAACAAACTAAAAAGTATAACTGTTCATCATCTCCCAAAGCAGGGAACACTGAGTTTTTTTCAAGCGTACATGCAACCTTTTCAATAACTAGACATATACTAGGCCATAAAGCAAACCTTAACAAATTTCAAAAGACTGAATTCATACATAGAATGTTCTTGCTCACAATAAAAATATGTAAGACACCAATTACAAAAAACTAATCAGAAAATTCTCATATACTTGGAAACTAGGAAATATTCTCCTGGGGAAAAATACACTTCCAAACAACTAATGGATCAAAAAATTAATTAATAGAAATTAGAAAATATTCTGAGCTGAAAAAAACACTACATATTAAAACCTATATGATATGGTGAAATTGTACTTAAGGTGAAATTTACCACCTTAAATATATTTATTACAAGAAAGGTTGAATGCTGAAAAAGTAATGTGCCAGGTGCCCATCTGTATTAGACAAGATTCCAACAGAAAACAGGTGTCACATTCAAATTATGATAATTCAAGGACAGTCTTTTAACAAAGGGACAAATCACAAAGATGTGGGTGGAGAATGGAACAGTAAGTCAGTGTGGGTAATGGCAAAGCTGTTGCCACTGCTGGCTCCAGAATCTGGAAGGAGAGTCATGCAGGACAGACGACCTCGAGAGAATCATTGACCTTCAGAAAAGAACTGTAGCCAGCTCAAAGCAAGCTTAGGAAGGGCAGGAGGTGGAGTGGGGAGCAGGCAGGAACATAAATAACCTTACTTCACTGTTCTACCTCCCACCTCTCTTTGGTTAAGTCCCCCACTGGCCAGATTCAACCAGAAACTAGAAGGCTAGAAACCCTGTTGGTAGTCTATGTAGCTGGCCTCCTGGAACGACCAGGATGGAGGGTAGATCTGGAGGGACAGACAGAACCTATCTATCACATAACCTCAAAACATCAGAACAAACAAGACAAAATAAACCCAAAGAAAGCCTAGAAGGGAAACTTAAAAAGACAAGCTCCTAAGTTAATGAAATAGAAAACAATAAATGATAAACACATACCAAAAAGTTGTTTCTTTGAGCAGACCAAATCTCCAGCAAGATTGAGCAAGCAAAATAAAGAGAAAATCAGATAATTAGGGAAAAAAAGGGGTGCATAACTACAATGATATAGGCTTTATAAAGATAATAGGACTGAGGTGTACATGGCAGAGCACGTGCTCAGCATACACAAGGCCCTGGGTTTGGTTCCCAGCACAAAAAAAGACAGGAGGCCTCATTTCTTCACATGGGCTTCTACAAAGAGCTATTTGACTTATCCAATGGCATGGTAACTGAATTCTGCAGAGCAAGCAGATGAAGGCTGCCATGAATTTCATGATATACTCTCAAAAATAACATTTACCTCCACCATATTCTATTGGTCACATAGACCCATTTTAATTCATTTTGGGAAGAGACTATATAAAGGCATACATATAAGGATGTAAGAATCACCAAGTGGCATCTAGGAGACTTATTACTATAAAGTGTAAAAAATTAAGTCAAGGTATGAAATAAAGTATTCACAACTCAGGCAATTGACAAAAGTCTCAAATCAAGAATCTATAAAGAGCTCCAACAAATCAACAAATGTTATAGAAAAACAAGTAAAAGACATAAATAAGAAGTTCATGAAGAAGCAATCCAAATGACAAATACATTTCTAGAAGGTACTCCATTTCATTAAATTTGTAGAAAAATGCAAAAGAAAACCACAGTCAGGTACCATTATACACCACCAGAAGGGCTATAATTGAAGTCCAGAAGTAGTAAGTATCGACAGATATGGAGCAAAGGAAACTCTAGCACACCACTGATGGGAATGCAAATTGGTATAATCACTTTAGAAAGCCATTGGGCCTTATCTAGTAAAGTTTAATATATGTATATTTAATGATTTATTATTTTTACTCCTAGAGAATTGAGAGCACATAAGTACGAAAGCGTTCACAGCAGGATCATTATATTAGCCCCAAATTGATGAGGGTGGGGTGGAGGTGGAGTGGGGGTGATGTCTATCAACATTGAATGAATAAATTGTGTTACTGTAATAGGGGGAAAACTATAAGTCAATAAAATGAATGAATTGCAGCAACATGAAAAATAAACTAGACAAAATAATATACATTCTATGATTCTATCTAAATGAAGTTGAAAAACAAGCAAAATCAAATTAGAGGGTACCGAAAAACATAATTGGGTGGTAAAACTCCACAGAAAAACAGGAATGTAATCATCACGGTAGAATAATAGTTACTTTGGGGGTTAGGGAGAAGGTTGTTGGTGGGAGGACCAGGTCAGGGGCTTCCAAGATGCTGACGATGCTCTTCTCGGCACACGTGTGGTTTCAGAGGGGTTCGTTTCTAATGACTGATGAAGTGTCTAATGCATTTTCGGTGTATCTTTTTCCTCACAAAAAATAAGCAAAATGTCATAAAATCATATGTCACTTAAGGAAGGGGACACATTCTGAGAAATGCATTGTTAGGTGCTCTTGTCATTATACGAGCTTCACAAAGTGTACTTACACAGACTAAGAAAGGCTGTGACATCATTAGGTGATATAATCTAATGGGGCCATCATTGCATGTGTGGTCTGCTGTTGACCAAAAGATCATTATACAGCACATGACTATAATACCCAAAACTGTAATATTATGTCTAGAAATAAATATTTAAAATACTTACTTTAGTGCTTAGACATGTAGGAGCTCACAACAGATGAGGTTTTCTACTCTCTATAATCTAAAGCTACTAACTTTTTGAGGGAAGTGTTGGTATCTATTTTTGCTCAGCAGCTAGCAACCCATGAAATGCATATTGTCTCTGTTCTTGGAAAGAACTTCATGGACAATCAGTACACTGTTATGTTCATCACTCTTTCCTTCACCTCAAAATGACTATTAATGTGGCTGGCCAGCATTTGGGGTTGTCAGGTGTAGTGAATGTAAGCCAGTTCTGGGGCCAGCAGAAAGCAGGGAAGGGGCAAAGACCCATATTCAAATTTTTAGTCTGACAGTTCCTGCACTGAAAGTCACCATTTATTTTTGGCCTTTACAGGAATCCACCTCCTGACCACTGGGCTTTAGTAAGCGGTCTCCCTACATATGTTGCCCAAAATGGCCTGGTAAGTAACACAACTTAGAAGAGGGAAAGTTTGAATCAGGTAAAATAGTGAGAGAATTTCAGATCAAGAGGGTAGAAAAAATGAGGGGAAGAGCGGATCTCTAAAGACTATTTCTCTTGTTTTTCAATCACTTGACAATTGATCCAAAGAAATGAACAGAGAATTGACATTTGGGCACATATAAAATACAGAGAAATAATCCTTAGATTGAAAGGTGCACTGTCTCACTGACAACAAAAGATGCTTACTCATATGTGTCAAGGAAAATGATGGCTGGCTACTTTACTAGCTTCCCAAAGACTCAGTCCCAGCCTCTCATACCAGATATAATTGCCATTCTCGACTTCCCATTCCTGCTGCATTTCCAACCACACCACATACAGAAAGCTTCAGTACTTTATTTCCCACTGTGCCCTACCCACTCAGAGTCAAGATGGAAAGACAGTGTCCCCGGTGCCTGAGAGGAGGGCCCTATCTATTGGCTGTACCTCACCCCCATATTTAGGCCTGATTACTCCTGTATTCCTCTCCAGGCACACACTACACAATGCTGTCCACGTAACGAAGTGTTTATTTATTGAGCATTTTCTGTGTGTCAGGCACTATGATAGGCTCTGGGGATACAAAGGTAGATCAATGAGGTAGTTTTTGTTCTGAATCTCATAATAAAAAAATATATATATATATATTTATATATATATATATATAAATGGGTGTTAGTCACCTTCTCATTACTGTAACAAATACCTGAAATAATCAGCATATAATGAGGAAAGATTTATTTTGGCTCACAGTTCTGGAGGTTTCAGCCCATGGTCAATCAGTCTCATTGCTTTGGGGCTTGTGGCAAGTCAGTATACCACAGTGGGAGTTCATGGTAGAACAAAAGCTGCTCACTTCATGGCGGCTAGGAAGTGAAAAGGAGAGAGGAAAAGAAGGGGTGTATTCCAATATCCCCTTAAAGATCACATCCTCAACAACCAGCAGACTTCCCTCTAGAGCCCACCTCTTAAAGTTTTCACTACCTTCCTGTAATGCCAAAGTGGGGACCACCCCGAGTAGACAGGGGGAAGGCAGAAGAGTCAAAGTCAATTTCAAGCTTTTAGACTGGCTGGATCATGCTGCCCTCAGTTTTTGATGTAAGAGCATGAGGTCAATTTCAGACAAGGTGAAATAGAGACATTTTCAGGAACAAATATCCATCAGGTAGATGAAGAAACAATTCTGACGCCAAGGGGAAGGAGGAGGGCTAGAGATAAGAGTAGGAAGCTATGAGGACCACACAGATGGTCCTTGAAACCATGAGAGCTGATGAAGTCCCCCAGGAACAGTGTGAGGGGCAGAAGGCCAAGGGCGAAATGTTGGAAGATGTCACTGTTTCCAGAGCAGGTAGGTAGAGAGGTGTGCGTGAAGGAGAAACAGGAGGGTTCAGAGATGTTTGAAAACCCAGGAGAGGGTGGTGTCATGGAAACCAAGGAAGTAGAAAGTTTTAACAAAGAGAGAGAACAGGTGCATCACAGTCAACTGGTACCATAAGAAATGAAAAACCCCTAGGGTATGGCAACTCAGAGGTCATTGATGGCCCCAGTGAAAGCAGATTTGGTGGCAAAGTAGAGGTCCATTAAGGAATGGATAGGTGATGATGAGGAAAAGAATGTAGAAGGAGAACGCCTGCCTGGATGGTTGCTATGGTGACCATGTCAGGTGAAGGAGGAATTTCATTTTCAAGGATGGGAGAGACTGAAGAGTGCTCAAAGCTGAGAGACCCCTTGGAGAGATCAGCAGTCAGGAGGGAATGTTGACAACTGATGGACCTGGTCCATACAGAGGCTGAAAGGATATGCTGTCTGTGGGCCATCCCCACACAGGGGCAGGGACAGCTCCCCTTCTGAGACCTGACTGTTCATTCTTGTGTTGAAAAGCAGGGTTGCTACAAGCCCGTGTGGTGGCTTTTTGATAATTAAATGAAGGCCTCCTTCTCAGCGGATAACTAGAGTAAGGCCAGAGGTACGGCTCAGCAAGCAGTGCAGAGGCTGGACTAAGTTCCCAGTCCCCTCTCAGACAGAGGCCTAGGTGCAGTACACACACCACTGTGCGTGCTGGCTCCATCGGCAAGGCTTTGGAGGGATCCAATAGTGTCATCTGACCCCTTGCATAGAAGAGTAAACTGGTCCAATTTTCAGGGCAGAAATCTGGCCATATAGAGCCAGAGTTATAACACCTTTAATTTCTTATTCTACTTGGGCCGGTGAGATGGCTCAGCGGCTTAAGCGCCTGCCCAGCAAGCGCGAGGGCCCGAGTTCGACTCCCGGATCCCACATACGAAAAAGGGGCCGGTGATATCGCTCAGTGACACGGGCGCCTGCTGGCGTGCGAGGTCCTGAGGTCGTCCCCCCGGTACCCACAAAAAAAAAAAAAAAAAAAAATTTCTTATTCTACTTTAGGGTTTATGCCCCAAGGGAAAAAACTTTCCTGCACAAACACACTTAATTGAGTCAAAGATGTTTAGAGTAGCATTACTTGTAGCAGCTTAAAAAATAATTCTGGGGTGGAGCTCAGGAGTAGAGCACTTGCTTAGCATCCCTGGTTTCCATCCCCAGCACCAAAGCAAACAAGCAAACAAAGAAACAAGAAAACAGAACAAAAACAAAAAAACCTGGATACAACACAAATACTCAACAAAATGGAATACTGTGCAGCTATTAATAATGACGACCTGCACTCTTAACTTTTTCAAGGCTTAGAAATGCCTTGAAAGTGAAGCAAATAAGCAGAAGTAATATTTATAGGATGATTTTTCTATCCAGTAACCTCAGTTAATAACCTCGATCCACCTCGACTTTGTCTACCTGGTGAAAAGAGTGTGAGTGCCTTGGGCAAGGACACTGAGTTTCTGAAAACAGTATGAATTGTTTCCCTGGAGATGCTCTCAGGTCTAATCACAACTCCATTGTTCCTCTTCATGGCTTTCAGATTTGCAATATCATGAATGCGCCTGCGGAGGACTTTTTTGCATTTCAGGTAAGTCATTTTTTATTTGTTCTTTTAGTTATATGATTTTTTTTTCTGCTACAAAAAGCATAAAACACATTGGAATCCACTCACTTTCTTGGGCAGCAATCTGAATAAAGTGAAAACATGAGTGGAGGAAAGCCATGTGCCAGTGGAGGTGGGATGGAGTTAACTGGGCAATTTCCAAGGTCCCATTCAGTTCTAACAGTCGTACCTTTTGCTTTCTGATCTCAAGACCTTTGCTTATGTTCTTCCCTCTACGACCGTCGCCTTCTGTCCAAATCCCTCTGCCCTTCATGAACAACCTCAAATGCTATCACTCCACAAGTTACATTGTGATTTTCCTGATAATGTTCATGGAATATAGTTTAGTATTTCATTTGATTTTCTCTCTTCTTCTCTTTTATTAATAACAAATGTTTAAGGAGGACATTCTCTGGGCCAGGCTTTGGTACAGCGTTACACTGACTATACTAGCAGACCAGATAAGCATTGTCTTGTCTCTATGGGGCTCAAGAGAGATGTACACAAAGTGGCGGTCTGGAGAAGGGCAGGGAACAGAGGAGGAGGAGGACTCTTTCAGGATGAGCTATTCTGGTCTGGGGGAATTAAGGAATATGTCCCTGAGGAAATTAGGTCTGGTGGTAAGGGGAGGGGAGAAGAGATGGCTAACAGGAAGGTACTAGATTAGGCCAACAAATCTTGAGACTGAAGGAGAGAGTGGCAGGAGATTCTAGAAAGATAGACAAGGGGACAGATGATGCGGGGCCTGGAGGGGCGTGCCAAAGAGCTTGTCTCTCTTACTTCATCTCCTTGATGTCATGTTTTGTTACCCTTACTTCTGTTTTAGACTAATTTTTCTCAATAAAATATCGGCTTTCTTTGATGAAAGATTGAGTTTTTACCTTTTTAGCTCTAGGTACCCTATCCATATTTGTTGAGTTTAGCATGCTACTGTTTAGCAAATCATTAGGAATCAAGAAAAGATAAGGCAATAAAAATGACTCTAGGAATATCATTGAACTACTTTTTTACCCTTAAAGAACATTATCAAAGGGTTTAGAAAGATATACTTCCAAAATTAAGATGGCACTGCCTATGTTGTGATTTTTGGTCACATCAATGTGACAAGCTTAGAGGGTTGCTAACTGATCAAACCATCGCAGAACTCAGTCTTTGCCCAAGTCATCTGACTGTAATTTAACAATGTTAGTAAAGCAGATGCGATCTTTAGATTCTAATCCTCTCTTCCAACTCATCCTCCACAAAGGAGCCAGAGTGATATTTTAAAAAGATAAGTTAGATCAATTAATTTCCTTCCTTAAAAATCTTGAATGGTGTCCGATTTCACTTTCTCTTTATTCTGAACTTCAGAAGGAAAGGACTCCCCGAAGGTTCTGTAGAGAGCTTGGAGGGTGGTAGGCCTTAAGTTCATCATCCTGTACTCTTCGGATTATGCAGTATTCTCTATCCGTCTGGACACTCCCCCGGGTGCTGTGACAGCATATTAAAATGCTAACAATAATTATCATCTGACCACCCTAAGAATCTGGTCTCAGAACTGGAGGACACTTACTTCAGAAAGCCTTCCCTGACTTCCTTCTCCCTTCTAGCTCCAAGAGTACCATGAAGAGAACTCACACATCCTCCTACACAGCAGTGTAATTGTTGGTTTACTTTATAGATTATAAATACTCTGAGGACAATCCATGCTTTCTTTGTCTTGGTTTTCCCAGATGGTAGGTTAGTTTTCTTACACTATAAATGTTGATGAATCAGTGGAAGTAAGAGTTGTTATGTCTATTTTATGATAAAAGTGAGGCTCTGACAGATGGGAAATGACTCACCAAAGCGTCTTATAATTGACCAAGAGCCTCATTTCTTTATTGAGGCACATGTTTTCTCCTATCTATAGATGAGAAAATTGAATCAATTAATTTCCTTCTTTAAAAGTTATTAATGGTATCCTATTTCACTTTTTATCATGAACTTCACAAGGAAAGGACTCCCACAGAGAGCTTGGAGGGTGATAGGCCAAGGAGATAAATAGCATGCCAAAAGTAACACAAAAAGTCCGATCAAAGGCAAAAGTGCAGGATATATCTAAGTGATTAACTCAAAGTTATGAGAACCACCAGCATTGCCTTTTGAAGCTAGCAATTCAGCTATGGTTATCTCCTATATGTAAAAGGGGACTACTACCTCGCTGGGGTGTTTCTATTCATCGTTATAGCCCCAGGACATAATATACTGCCTGGCACACGCTAGCCCTGACATCTTAGGGATGGAAACAATATAGTTACCTGGCTTAAGGAACTCAGACAGATGGGCTGTTTGCTCACGGTCTTTGTGCATGACTAAAACCATGCAAAATGCAACAAGCTCCATCCCCTTCTTGCTCCATCTCGGCCAGTGAATAAAGATCGTGTCACGGCAGGGAGTCCATCACTGCGTCTGTGCAGCCTGGAGCCAGAGGAAACCTAAAGTGTGTTGCTTCTCTTATAGAAAGAGCCACTGGATGAGTCTGGATGGATGATTAAAAATGTCCTTTCAATGCCCATTGTGAACAAGAAGGAAGAAATTGTTGGGGTGGCTACGTTTTACAATCGCAAAGATGGGAAGCCCTTTGATGAGATGGATGAGACCCTCATGGAGGTTTGATGTGCTGGGAGGTCCCTTGCTCTTAGGCTTCAGAGCCCACTTGCTGCCACGTTTAGCTTCCCTAGCTGTGCAGTGGGACCCTGGTGTGTAGCTGCCCAGACACGTGGAGGGACAGGGAGGCCACCATGTTAGTGTAATCCTGACACAGCCTTAACCATTTCCTTCACTCTCATTTCTTCGTTGCCACAGTTGTCAGAGAAATTCACAATCCCCTTTTAAAAAATGTAATAAACAAACTTCATTTTTTAATAGAAGTTTTATATTTACAGCAAAATTGAGCAGAAATTACATAGTTCCTATGATCTCTCTGCCCCTACAGGCTAAGAGTGTCTTTTTGAAAGTTGGCCAGTTGTGGTGGCGTTATGCCTTTAATCCCAGCACAGGAGGCTGAGGCAGGAGGATCACTGTGAGTTCGAGGTCAGCCTGAAGTAATAGCTAGAACCTGTCTCAAAAAAAAAATTAAAGTTATTATGTATAAGAATAAGGCTTAATGTATGTTAGTTCTTAATTTAAAGAGCACTCACACCTACATTATTTTGTCTTGTCCTCGCAACACCTCTGCGTGGTGGGCAGCACATAACTTAGAGAGTCTTGCCCTAGTTAGAGTCAGCATCAGGCCTGTGTGTTCTGTTTCTGATTCTTCCTTTCTTTTCAGTCTTTGACTCAATTCCTGGGATGGTCTGTCCTAAATCCTGACACCTATGAATCCATGAACAAACTTGAAAATAGGAAAGATATTTTCCAGGACATTGTGAAATACCATGTGAAGTGTGATAATGACGAAATTCAGAAAATCCTGGTGCGTAGCATTCTTGTTTCCACTCTAGCAGATCGTGCCTGGAGATAAGGCAAGACCTGAAGTCCGAAAGGGCACAGCTAGATGTGGGTTTGCTCAGTCATATCTTCTACCTGGCCCTGAGCTATAGTGGCCTTCAGAGATGGATGGATGGACAAGTGCTAGGGAGTGGTGCATAACAACTGCTTGGTTTGGACTCAGGACAGGTATGCCTTGCAGGGTCACCCCAGTTCTAGAAACTCCACTTTCTTCTGTGATCAGGACTAACTTGGTAGTGGAGACAGAGTCAACCAACTGTACGCCTTACTCTGAGAGGTAGCTTTATCAAACAAATCAATGGACCATGGTCTGTTTCTCAGAGCCTCCCTCCTATGGGTTTGGCTCACTTTGAAGACCCATGCAAGTCACAGAAAACTCTGGTGAGCAAAGAAGTAGTTCAGAAGGAGTAGGGAACCCTAACATAGTTTTGTCACCTTAGAGTTTATAAGGCAAGTTCACATTTATGGTCTTGTCTAGTGCCTATGAGCATTAGCTCAGTAAGGTGGGCAGAGTAAAGATTTCTGTCCTCAATGTAGAGATGAAAGACAAAGGGGGAAAGAACTTGTTCCCAAATCACCTAGCTTGGGAATAGGTCTTGATTACCTTTATTATGGTAATGGACAAATTCACTACCATTCTTAAGAGTGGACTTTGTCAGGAGGTGAGTACGTCATCATGAGTTATCCACCTGGAAGCAGGATGCCCAGGGATGCTAGGGAGGAACATCCTTCCTGGGGTGGGAAATTGGCTTCAATGCTTTGAAGAATATGTGAGAATCAGTGATTCATTATTCCCAGGGTTTTGGTCTTAAGGAGACCAAGATCTTAGAAGTAAATTGAGTTAGCTAAATGGCATTGGATATGATGCCTAGCTGAAATCCCAAGGTGTTGGCTTATAGGCCTCACAAGGTGAACCATAGAAGCCAATATTCTCAGAGGCCATTCTTGTTTTTGTTTTTCCAGTACTGGGAACTGAACCCAGGGCCTTCACACTGAGTTACATCCCAGTCCCCTTTCAAAGGTTTTGTATTTGTTTGTTTGTTTGTTTGTTTGGACATGGGGTCTTGCTAAGTCATTAAGTTGCCCAGGCTGGGCTTGAACTTGAGGTCTTCCTGCCTCAGCCTCCCAGAGTGCTGAGATCACAGGTGTGTGCCACCATACCAGGCTTCAGAAGCTATCCCTATCCTGGGAAGAAACTACAATAAATTTGATCATTTCATTCCAATAACTTGGAAATTCAGAGGTGAAAACATCTAGTTTAGGTGAATTGCCTCAATTTGCTTGACTCAGTCCATAATTTCAGCAAAGTCATGGATATGTGGACCCTGCAGAGGCAGAGGTATAGTAAACCAGTTGAAAGTTAATAGATTTTGCTTTGGGTCATGAAATCAGAAACAGAGTAACTGGATCCATGTTCTCTCTCCTCTGGTACATTGGAAAATAGGCCCAGGAAAAGAGGGAATGCGACTCTGGTAACACAGTAAATGAGAGGAAGAACTGGACCATGGCCAAAGCCTCTTTACTCCCAGTCATCAGTAACAATAAAAATATCAACATTATTTTAGTACTTACTACGTGCCAAGTAATGTGCCAAATACTTTGCATTCATTGTTTAATTTAGTTGCACCTACTTCATTTAAAAATGATTGCCCAATCAAATTTTTACTCACTAGTTGAGGACGTTTCTTAGTTCCATTTTACAAATGAGAAAACTGAAGTTCAGAGGCACTCAGTGATACTGCTAGGAAGTGGCAGAGCTTGCATTTGGATGCAGGTCTCCGTGGCTCCAAAGCCCATGCCTTTGAATTTGCTGATCCATGAATGTTGAATGTCAGCCTCTCTCAGTGGGTGGTTCTATTCTAAGGACTTTGGAGGAAGGAGAAAATTGGAAATGGAAATGGGAAAGTTCAGGCATCTTTGGGCTTACAATGTGATAACCTATCTCTTTTTCTCACTATTTTGGACTGTGGCAGAAAACCAGAGAGGTGTATGGGAAGGAGCCGTGGGAATGTGAGGAAGAGGAGCTGGCGGAGATCCTGGTGAGCAGCACTGGCTCTGACGGGTTAGCTGCGGGGGGTGCTTATGAGCGTGCGTGGGCATCTCTCTTTGAAGCATGCGCCACCACTGCTCAGATCCGCCCGGCAGACTCGGCATGCGAGCAGAACTGGTGGTAGTAGGGGGGACCCAGGAACACTTTATGTCCCCTAATCACTTGACTTGATTTCTTATACAGCAAGGTGAGCTGCCAGATGCAGAGAAATATGAAATTAATAAGTTCCATTTCAGCGACTTGCCTCTTACAGAACTGGAGCTGGTGAAATGTGGGATACAGATGTATTATGAACTCAAAGTGGTGGATAAATTTCACATTCCACAAGAGGTGAGGTCAAACAAATATGTTGGATTTAACTTTCTTTCTTCCTTCCTTTCTTTCCCCTTCCTCCCTTTCTTCCTTTCTTCTTTTCCTTCCTTCCTTTTCTTCCTTTCTTCCTTCCTTTCTTTCCCCCTCCTCCCTTTCTTCCTTTCTTCTTCTTTTCCTTTCTTTCTTTCTTTCTTTCTTTCTTTCTTTCTTTCTTTCTTTCTTTCTTTCTTTCTCTCTCTCTCTCTCTCTCTCTTTCTTTCTTTCTTTCTTTCTTTCTTTCTTTTCTTTATTTTTTCTTCCTTCCTTCCTTCCTTTCTTTTCTTTCTTTTTTTCTTCCTTCTTTCTACTCCATCTGTATACTTCCATAAAAAGAATGCGCCCTCAGCACTTGGGATGTAAAGCACTGGTCGTGTTCACAGCTGAGTCCTCAGTCAGAAAAGAGACGCACTGTCTCTCACACCTGCACAGCTGCGGTGCTTTTGCTTCTTGCAGTGAGTTCTGCAGCACAGATGCCGAAGGCTGTAATAAATAGATGGTGAACTCAGGTAGGAAATGTGTTCCATTCAAATAGGGCTCTTGTCCTGCGGGATTCCTGTTGAATGAGTGTTATAAGTCTAAGGGGATGGGAAACGGGAATAGGGGTGTGTGTGGTTCACAGAATTTCCCTGACTTTAACTACCCGAGAAGTTATTGGAATTATAAACACACACACACACAAACACACACACACACACACCGGCTGTAAGGAATCAGAAACTATTTTAACAAGCCCTCCTGGTGATTCTGGTTCCCTCAGGTTTGAGAACCGCAGGATTAGGAACCCTTATGTTTTCTGCCCGTGTAAAGCACCTGTTAGCTCCACCCAGGACAGCTGCTCTCTGGGGCACAATTTGGGAATCGCTGATGGAGCTCGACCAGCGGCGTAAGCACAATGACTCAGGCTCATCTTGTTCCCTAACGACATCATCTTCACAGCATTGAACAGTTTGCAAAGTGCCTTTGTAATGTTTCTGCATCATTGCTAGTTCCCACCTCACGGTCCAGGTATAGGGCTGAGGACCCTGCGCACCTGGCCGGGTGTGCACTGCCTCACGGACGTGCATGTGTTTGCAGGCCCTGGTGCGGTTCATGTACTCCCTGAGCAAAGGCTACCGCAGGATCACCTACCACAACTGGCGGCATGGCTTCAACGTGGGCCAGACCATGTTCTCCTTGCTGGTGGTACGTGAGGGCGGAGCTGGCCGCAGGGCTGGGAGCTTGGGCCACACGGGGCGGTCTCATGCAGACTTCACACGGCGGCGGCAGCACTGCTGCTCTTTATTTATTGCCTTTTAAGAACTTCAAAAGCAATACCTGCATGAAAGAAGTCTAAGAAAAGAGAAGCATATCACGTAAAAAGCGAAAGGAAGCTGCAGGCTACCCCAACCCCAATCTAGTTATGGTTATTCGAGATAACCATGGCACAAGTCCTTTCAAATTTTCTTTTGGTACACACAAGCACACACACACACACACACACACACACACAGAAACATACATACCATTTATTCTGTCTATAACCAATGAAATATTATTCTGTAATATGTTTTTCATTTGAAAATATGTTATCACTCTCTTCTATTTATGCATAAATATATTAATATATCAATCATATATGTGTACACATATAAAACACTTTTATATGTTATATATTATATATACAGTGTGATAGATGTTTATATGTTACATATAAAACATAAAATTTATCATTTTAATCATTTTTATATGTACAATTCAATGGCTTTAAGTACATTCACAATATTTGCAACTTTCACCACTATCTCTAGAACTTTTTTATCATTTCAAACAAAAACTCTGCTTCCATTAAATAGTAACTCCAATTCTTCCTAGCCTCCAGTTCCTGGTAACCACTGTTCTATTTCCTGTCTCTGTGAATTTGGCTACTCTTAGATACCTCATGTAAGTGGAATCATACGGTATTTGGATTTTTGTTCCTGGCTTATTTCACTTAACCTGTCTTCAAGGTTCATCCACGTTATGATTTTCATGACTGCATAGTAGGTGTCTGTGGGTGATTTATTCTAGAATCTCCTGCCCCGTGGACTGAAAGAACGCTTTTGTTTTCCTTTCCTTAGAGTACCTTCTAGTTTTGTGGGTGCTCAACTTCCTTATATAAAATGACATAGTATTTGCATGAACCTATGCAAAGTCTCCTATATCTTTAAACCATTTCTAGATTATACATAGTACCTAATACAATGGAAATGTAATGCAAATAGTTGTTATACCATACAATTTAGGAATAATGACAAGAAAAAGGTCTATACATGTTCAGTACAGATGCAATTTTTAAAAAAATTTTTTGGACTCATGGTTGAATTCAGACATGGAACACACACATACATGATTGTATTCTATTGTTTAAATATACCATAATTTCTTTACCCAGAATGCTATTGTTGGAAATAGCCTCTAGGCTATTTTCAATCTTTCATTCTGTCATACAGTGCTGCAGTATTCTTGGGTAGACATATATTTGTGTATTTGTGTCAGTATTTTTGGCTCAGAGTTCAGAGCCCTTGATATTTCATTGTAATGTGTTTCCCCATGAAAATCATGACAAAAGTCTCTTATCTGGCTCGGGCTCCCTGCTTCATTCCTTTCCCTTCAGACCAGAGAAAGTGCTAGTGACTGGAGGCTAGAATTCTGGCCAGGCCACTAGAAGGTAACAAGGACTACACTTAGATTTGGTTTATTTCTTGGGTCAGCATCAGCCCTCCAGAGCTCTTCTCCACCTTGTGCTCCAACACCAGCATAAACAAGGGTTGAATATGTGAAGAAGTCCCAGGGAAAGGTTCCTCTGGGATGTGCTTAAACTGGTAGACCAGGTTGGAAAGGTTTGTTCTACCAGTCTGCTCATGTTCAAAACTTTCCAAATCTTGACACTTGATGGCTGCAGGTTTTTCAAAGATCATCTAATCCAACATCTTCCACCTGCAGTGTGCATACGAGAATACCAAGGGCCAGAGGGGCACAAGACCAGCTAGGGTCACTTAGGAATAGGGCAACCAGCTGCTCCTGTTTGCCTCGAACTGTCCTTGGTCTAGTATTGAAATCCCACATCCTGGAAAACTCCCCACCCTGGAGCAGATCTCTGGTCACCCTCTGGAACTAGGGATAGAGCAAGATCAGACACACATTCCCAAACTCCAGGCTCTCTTCCCTCCACTTGCCCTCTCAGCCCTGCTTCCAGCACCCCCAAAATAGGCGTGACTTGTACCTCTGATTGCTTTTGCAGACAGGAAAGCTAAAGCGATACTTCACTGACCTAGAGGCCTTGGCCATGGTCACTGCTGCCTTCTGTCATGACATTGACCACAGAGGCACCAACAACCTCTACCAGATGAAGTGAGTCAGTCCTTACTGCCTCTCCCACCCTCCCCTCACCCCGTTCTCCCAAGATTCATTACCCAGGTCTGTAAGGCCCCCCAGACTGACGAGTCAAGGGAAAGTGCCTCTGTGCACAGCTCCCCACTGCTTCCTGCCCTTGGCACCTGGGTCCAATCCTATGGTAGACAGAAAAATGACCTCCCAAAGATGATCAGACCTCAAACACCAGAGCCTGAGGATATGTTGTCTTACATTCAAAAGGGACTTTGCAGATGTGATTAAGGAGCCTGAGACATAGGGATGACCCAGTGAGCTCCTTGTGGTCTGAAGGGTCCTTGTAAGGAGGCAGGAAGTCACACAGGAGAGAAATGAGACCCTTCTGGCTTAGACACTGGAGGAAGTGGCTACAAGCAAGCACTGCAAGTGGCCTCTGGAAACTGGAAAAGGCAAGGAAACAGACCTCTTTTGAGCCTCCACAAAGCAGGCAGCCCTGTGGACAGGTTCTAGATTCTGAACTCCAGATCTGTAAGGTAATACATTATTTTTAGCCAGTTGTAGCACAATAGGAAATTAATAATTAAACTCCTTCACTCTTTCCTTCCCTGTGCTACCTGATGAATTAGTTTGAGCCATGATGTCAATAACTGATACCATTCATTCATTCACCTTGTAGTATTTATAATGCCACTCATATGACGTGGTAGGTTCTGTGCTAGCCAAGGAGGTTACCATAGTGAGCAAAACAAGCAGTTCCTGTCCTCACAGAGCTGTTATGCCAGTCAGCCTATGAAGCACAGTCTTTGAACCATGGTCTTGTTGGATCCTCATGGTCATCCTACGGGCTGGGTAGAACAGGGACCATCTCCATGTAATAGATGAAGAAACTGAGAACTTGCTCAGGGCCAACAGCCTGTAAATCATTAATGAGCACTAGAATCCATGTTTCTCTGAGTCTTAACACTCCCATACTGCACAAAGACTAGAGACTGTTTCCATTTAACACTATGGAAATCTAAGCACTGAGCACGGCGCTTGGGACATAGTGAGTGTTCGATCAACATTTATTAAATGAAAAAGGAAATTAACACACCACTTGTAGGAATTCAGTCACTACAGGGGATCCAGAAATCTCTAAAGCTGCACCTTTTTCTGGGGGTAATTGTCCACACTACTCATCAGAGTCTCTAAAGAGTCTATGCCCGGAATCACTCATGGAGGAAAAGCCAAAGACACAGTGAGGAGACTTGCTGTCTAGCCTTCTTTTTCCATTGTCTCACTGTGTGATCTTGTGCAAGATCTGTCTCATACCTAGACATCAATTTCCCTGCCTAGAGAATTAGGAAGCAGCAGGACTGGATAAAAAAGTCTTTAACCTCCACCTTAACCATTCCATATATTTTTTTTGTGTGTGTGGGTACCGGGGGGTCGACTTCAGGACCTCGCGCGCCAACAGACACCCGTGCCGCTGAGCGATATCACTGGCCCCTTTTTCGTATATGGGATCCAGGAGTCAAACTCGGGCCCTCGCACTTGCAAGGCAGGTGCTTACGCCGCTGAGCCATCTCACCGGCCCAACCATTCCATATTGATTCTCTTTCTTATTTAGATCTCAGAACCCACTGGCAAAACTCCATGGTTCCTCCATCTTGGAAAGACACCACTTGGAATTTGGCAAAACACTGCTGAGAGATGAGGTAGGATGAGGGCACTCTGCGCTGGCCTCAGGACCAGGACCAGCACCAGGATCCCCATGTCACAAGATGCTTGAGTGTCCCCAGGCAGCCTTCCGTCCTTTTGCCTGGGCTGCCATTCTCTCCTTTCATCTAGGATGGCCGTGGTAGGTGGGTGACTTTACTGCCAGCATAGTTTCTCATGTCTCTCCTCTGGTTTTCTCTTTAGAGCCTGAATATCTTTCAAAACCTCAATCGCCGCCAGCATGAGCATGCAATCCACATGATGGACATTGCAATCATCGCCACTGACCTCGCTCTGTATTTCAAGTTGGTATTTCTTCTTGTTTTAATAGTAACATGATTATAATAACAACACACAGTGCAAATTGATTTTTCTTATGAACCAGACCCAAATCTGGGTGTTATATTATTCCCATTCTATAGGCAGGGAAACTGAGGTCCAGAGCAAGAGATTGCTAAAATCAGATTGCAAATCAGAGGCAGACTCTGGGTTAGAAACTAGGTCTTCAATCCTGGGCTATGGTTCTTTTTAACCTTGCTTTGCTGATTAAATTTAATTAGCCCCCATCTGAAATAGCCAATATCAGTAGCTCAGGTGTTGCCTTGCTGTGAGATTTGCTTCCTTTAACAAACGTGTGCTCGGTAGGAAGAGGACGATGTTCCAAAAAATCGTGGATCAGTCGAAGACGTATGAGAATGCACAAGAGTGGACACAGTACATGATGCTGGAGCAGACGAGGAAGGAAATCGTTATGTGAGTTGAGACGGGGTTAAATCTTGACCCTTATCAGCCAGGTCATGAGGTGGGAGGCTGCCTGATAGCCCTTGCTGTCTCAACACAGCCTGGGACACTTGCCATTTGGGAGCTGGCCACATGGAAAAAAGATGAAGTTCTGCCCAAATTGCATGGCACAAGTTATGATATATGTTTGATCTTTATTTTAGCACAAAAAATATAAGACAATATATTTTTGGGTTTTTTTTCTGTACACAAAAAGTACGTGAAGCCTATCAATTATAAAATCTATGATTTAGGTGGTAAAGTAATATAACTTTCACATTTTTGATAAAACCCAAAGCATTACACCAACGAAGATTTGAGTGATAGCTATATATCACTCAAAATATATAGGCTTGGAACGAGGATGCAACTCAGAGGCAGAGAGCTTGATTAGCATGCATGAGGCTCCAGGTTTGATTTCCCCAGTACCAAAAAACAAAACAAAACAAAACAAAAATATATATATTACATGGGCTTAACTTTTTAGGTGTTCCTTTATATGACAGTGCCCTGCAATATTAGTGGTGCTATTCACAAATTAGCTGTATGATTTATGTGAAATTTATACTGTGTGCATAACTCGCAATGAAGTCTATAACAGGATTCGAACTGAAGTTGACTGGTAAATATTTCCCCTTTGTCCTCTCCGTGTGTTTCCATGATTCATTTCAATTGATGAGAGGGTGAGATGTGTCAATTGAGGCCTTTTGTGAATATGTGGTCTGTGTCAAATAGTCCTTGCTTCTCTGCGATGGGTCCTAAGCAGTGGTGGTGATGGCCAGGAAGGGTTTCAAGGAAAAAAGCCCTGACCCGGACTGAGGGGAGCACCAGGCTGTTTGTTTATTCCTAGATACTTCTATGGAAATGAGGTGTAATTAACTCACAAGAATTGCAAAGCTCTGCAAGCTGGAAGAAGCAGCCCCTGCAACAGGGAAAGGGGACAAAGAGCAAACTGCTGCTCCCTCAGCTCTGCAGTTACCCAACCAGGCCTGATCCTGGGGAACAGTGTGACCTGTTCCCACCGAACAAGGGAGCTGCTCCACCAGAATTTTAAAAATGGCACAGCAGAAGAATTACACAGGTGGAAAGAATACGCTGCTCTTGGTTGAAGAAGGGTTTAAGATTAAAAAGTTAGGGCCGGTGAGATAGCTCAGCGGCATGAGTACCTGCCTGGAAAATGTAAGGTCCTGAGTTCGACTCCCGGAACCCACATAAAGGAAAAAAAGGGCTGGTGATATCGCTCAGTGGCACAAGCACTTGCCGCTAAGGGCGAGGTCCTGAGGTTGACTCCCGGTACCCACATTAAAAAAAAAAAAAAAAAAAAAAAATTAGAAAGTTATCTATTCTCCATAATTAACTATTCATTTGAAGTAAATACAACAAAAATCACTTCATTTTGGAAGAAATGGGAAGTCAAAATTCTTATGAGAAGTAAGTATGCAAGAATAGCCAGAAAATCCTGAAACAGAAGAGTAATAAGGCAGTTCAGTCCTAGGCATGTATAGATGGCCAAGTCAATGGGACAGACTTGAAGGACCATGTATGTGTTAAAGTAGATTTTAGATTTTGTATGAGTGGATGAAGGTTGAAGTTCATAAATGATACTGGGACAATGGGGTGGCCCTGTCTCATGTTGTATACCAAAGTAAATTCCAGATGAATCAAAATTTTTAAATAATGGGGAGGGGAATTAAAAATAATAATTTCACAGTGGATTTTTCTAAGTGTGACCTGAAATTCATAGGTTATAAAAATAAGTGAATTTGACTACAAACAAATTGCAGTTTCTGTGCAACACACACAAAAATTCAAAGCCAAAGTCAGAAGTTAAGTGATAGGCTGAGGAAAAATATTTGCAACATTTTGACAGAAAAAGAGCCAGTTTCCTCAGTAAATGTTAATACAATTCAAGACAAAGACTAACCCAACAGAAAATGGATAAAAGGCATGAAGAAACATTTCCCAGAAAAGGAATTTCAAGGATGTAAACAAATGAAAAAATGATTTGACTCATAATGAGACAAATGCAAAATAGAACTAAAATGAGATGCAATTAATCACCCACTCTTCTTGATAACAATGAAAGTCTTTAACCCATTATGTTGGCCAGAGTAAGAGGAAAGAGGCCCCTTCACAATGGTGGGCATGTAAATAGGTACAGTCTTTACAGAAGACAGTGGAGTTACACTGTCAGAAGTGCAAATCTCCCTATAGTCCCACATGAAGGATTTCCCACCAGGTATTTTCCCCCGTGTGCATCAAAGAGTACATAGAAAGGCAGTCACTGCCACATGATTTGTATTCACAAATAAGATAAAAGACAACTTAAATACCCACTGGGGCCCAGATTAAAGAAGTTATAGTGGGCCGGTGAGATGGCTCAGCAGCGTAAGTGCCTGCCTGGCAAGCGTGAGGGCTCAAGTTCGACTCCCGGAACCCACATACGAAAAAGGGGCCGGTGATATCGCTCAGCGGCACGGGCGCCTGCTGGCGCGCGAGGTCCTGAGGTTGACCCCTGCTACCCACAAAAAAAAAAAGTTATAGTGCTTTCATATAGTGGAATGTCATACAGATTTTGCAAAGAAATGATATCTTATAAAAGATAAAATGTTTGAAAGAAAGAAAGAAAGAAGACAGAAGACAGACAGACAGACAGACAGACAGAAAGAAAGAGAAAGAAAGTCCAAGACAGGCCTTCAATCATTCTAGTCTTAAGAAGAACAGTCCTCTGACAGGCATGCGTATCCCCAAGGGAACCCAAAGCCTCCCAAAATATACATGGCTCAATAGAGGGAATCAATCTTCTCCCTTTTAATATTAATCTTCCTGAGAAAACAAAAGTACAGTAGGTCAACTGTCCCTCACTCTTCTCTCACTTTGCAAAATAAAGGCAGATGCTGGGCATGGTGGTGCATGCCTGTAATCCTAGCACTCGGGAGGCTGAGGCGGGAGGATTGTCATGAGTTCAAGGCCAGCCTGAGCTACATAAGTGAGTTCAAGGCCAGCCTGCACTACATAGTGAGACCCTGCCTCAAACCCCCCCAAAACAAAACAAAACAAAAACCAAACCTTATCAAAAAAATAAAGGCAAATCCCTCCCCTTTTTGAATTTTCCGACAGCAGCACATTAGCCCAAGTGCAGAAACCTCTGGGCCATCGAACAGAGGAACTACATGAAATACTGATGCCTTAAAAGCTTCTTTGGAGCAAGGCAACATAAACCCAAGGAATGGCTTCAAGCCTTCCCTGTCTCATATACTTGGACCGACACACACATTTCTATGCATTCTGTACAGAACTCTTCTGACTCCAGATATCGGGGGTTTTCCTTCCCCACAAGTCTCTGATCCTCTGTGATCCCCAGCTGGATGTCCTACAACCCAATTCAGTGCTGACAGTATCTACTTGAAATTACATAAGGTGGGAGTCATTGAGCTGCTTTCAAATATACTTACTTGAATTGCAAAATACAGTCAGCTCTTTCTGACAGATTCCACAAGTTAAGGATTCATTCCTACTAAATGGCCCAGATTACGATGCCAGTCACAGGTCTGAGTTCTGCATACTTAGGACCAGCTGGCTGTAAATCTGGGATTTCCGTGACTTGCTCCTCAAGTGTGAAAATTTGCTAGAATGTCTCACAGAACTCAGGAAAAAACTTTGCTTACATTCACCAGCTCATTATAAAGGATGTGATAAAGATTACAGATAAACAATCCAATAAAAGCTACCCATGGAGGCCTGGAGATGCCCCACCCTCTGAGCATGTGGCTGTGTTCATCAACCTGGTGGTCATCACATCTAGCTGTGTTTTCATGGAGCTCAATGTCCAGCTAATGCTACCTTCCTAGAGATTGGTGAATGGGGCCCAAGGTTCCAAACCTATAATCACTTAGTCTTCCTGGTGACCAGCCCCAGCTTGAGGCTATCTAGGGACCCCATCCTAAGTCACTTCACTGGCATAAACTCAGGTGTGGTAAAAAAAAGGCCTCCTTATATATAATAAAACACATTCTTATTGCTTAGGAAATTCCATGGTTTTTAGGAGTTCTGTGCAAGGAGCTGGGGACAAGGATCAAATATGTTTCTCGTTATATCGCATGTATATATAATATTTTAAAAGCAAAATAAGGCATTGGAAATGGAGGGTTTTATTCTGGGATGTCCAGCAGGTTGGTAGGATCAAAGGCATTTTTCATTTAACAATCATACTTCTTTCAGAGTATGTATCACTGTCCAAGGACCACGATATTCAAAGGTACATCAGTAATAAGTAGTGAAAGGGGCAGCCCCTGATTCTTTCCTTCTGCCATCTATCTATCTCTCTATCTATCTACTCTGTGATAGTCGGCTTTCTCATTACTGTCACCAAATACCTGAGATAATCAGCTTAATATTCCCTTCAAAGGGCACTCACTGACCTATCTTCCTTCCACTAGGCTCCGCCTCCAAAAGCTTCTGCCACGCCCCCACAGTGCTGTGGCCTTCAACACACGGGCCTTTGGGGGGCATTCAAGATCCACACCATACCTCTATCATCTGTCAGTCAATCGGTCAGTCAGTCTATTCACTCCGCCTATGTACCTGTCCATCTGCCTCTCCCTCTCTTAGAATTAGAAATGAAAGAGAATCATAAAAAGAAAAAAGTAAAAATAAAAGATGAGTTGGTGTCATTGAGGTCCTTTCTAATATACTTATTTGAATTAAAAGATCAAGTGAGATCTTTTTCTGACAGAAGCAAGTTGGCTGCTTTAGTTGACAGTGGAAGTCTGGCATTTCCAATGAAGTATACGGCAAACACTTCCATACATTAGATGAGTTAAAATTGCAGCTTCAAAGTTTTGATGAAAACACAATCAAAACTCATTATAAGATGAAAGCATTATAAAAATAACACTGGAAATATATATATAAATTAATGTTTTATTTTACCTAACTCATGCTCGGTATCTTGGATTAACCTATGTGCTGCTAAGAAAATGTCAGAGGTGTAATTAACAGTCATATGAAAAGTCGTGGTTAAATTTTTATGGCATGCTTCCCAGAAGTCAGAGGTTCTAATGTTTGCTTTCAACAAAATGGAAGGAGAATCTAATTGAACTGTCAGCTGATAGATCATTCAGCATAATGATCACAGCATGATTTTTAACATTAGCTCAGAAGAATTCAAAGAATTGGGTGACATTGCTATAATTAAATTTCCATTTCCAGGGTTTTTATGTACTTGGATTTGTAAAATCAAAAGCAGGCATAAAACAGATGCTGATTCTATCCTAGTCCAGCAATAAAAAATATACATTCATTAAATGATTAAAAAAATAACCCTGTCCTATCTCATTAAGTGATAAATTTCCAGCCAGGCATGGTGGTACACCATGTAGTCCCAACACTTGCTGAGGCAGGAGGATCTCAAGTTCAGGGCTGTGTAGTGGGACACACACACACACACACACACACACACACACACAGAGAGAGAGAGAGAGAGAAATTTCCAAAATCAAGTTAGAGTGTTTAATAATTGTCTTAGTTACTTTTCTCTCATTGCTGGCACAAAATACCAACACCCAAAGTTAAAGGGGGAAAGGTTTATTTAGCTCACATTCTGTAGAGGTATCAGTCCATATCAGCTGGCTCTAAGGCAGGGGGGTGGCATGGCCGACGGGTATTGCAGAGGAGAGACAGTTCATGGCAGGAAGAAGGTACCAAAGCAAGCAAGGGAGGACCACAGCTCTTTCCATCCCTTATATCTCATCCCGGCTACTTAGGGTGGGCAGCACTCACACCCTTAGTCCTAGTGCCCTTTATCCTAGCATTGCACCGTGAATCAATTCCAGCATCACACAGTCTGGATCCAGCCACCTCTGAAAGTGCCCCACCTATGATCACGTGAGGCTTTGCGGGGACATCTAACACAAGCCATAATAATAACCACTTATAAAAATAGGCATTACAGCCAGGCATCGTGGCGCATGCCTGTAATCCCAGCACTCGGGAGGCTGAGGCAGAAGGATCATCGTGAATTTGAGGCCAGCCTGGGCTACATAAGAAAGTTCAAGGTCAGCCTGAAATACATAGTGAGACCCTGCCTGAAAATAAAAGAAAACGGGTATTACATTTTGGTTAATTGTGTAATAATTTAATCCAAAATTAAAATTCTCAACACTTGGAGGCTTATGACCAAAGAAAAAAACTTAATTGTATATATAATTTCAATTAGTGAGCATACTTGCTTGCAGATAGTTGTGAAAGGGTGATTAACAAAAGACTTTCAAACATATATTATGTATCTATGCCTATCTATATATACATATATGCATACATATGTATATGTACACACAATATTAGCTTAAAATTTGCTGGGGAAATCAAGTCGAAAAATAAATTTAAAGAGAAAATCTTGTTCAATTTTGTTTTTTTTTTTGGTACTGGGAACCGAACTCATGACCTCATGCTTGCCAGGCAGGCGCTGGGCCACTGAACTATATCCCCAGCCCTGCTTTTTCAATTTTTTAAAAAATTGTGGATGATGATGGGTTGATGGTATCCAATTGCTATGCTTTTTACATTCATCTGGATTTAAAGAATTTATTTTAAGTTGTCAACATTTGTACTATGCTGTAAGTCAGATCCTTTGCAAATATTTAAATCTATGATGAAATAGTTTAAGATGTACAATGGAAAATGTGTGTAAACCTGTAAAGCAAGGTTTATTAACCTTTGCACTATTGACATTTGGGGTCAATAACTCTTTACTTTGGACAGCTGGACCTGTGTGCACAGTCGGATGTTTAACGCTGCTCCTGTTCTCTACCTACTAGAACCCAGAGGCAATCCCTTCTTCTTAGTTGTCACAAAAATGCCTTTGGATATTGTCGAATATCCTGTTAGGGTAAAAAATCCCCTGCCTGAGAATTATTGCTATAAAGCAATGTAGGACCCATTGCTTAGACTATTAGTTGTATGACTAGAACTGCTTCTCACCTGGGTAGAGTGAAGGAGTCCACACTTTGAGCTTTGCTTGGACCCTGGGTCCAAGTCTTATCTCTCACTTTAATGATGCTACTAAGCAGGTTACATCACCTGCCTGTGCCTCAGTTTCCTCAGCTTCTCAGTGAGGATGATGGTGGTATCTATTTTACGGATCATCATGGGGGCTGAGCTAGGGGAAGGCGGAGTGCTTGGCAGCATTGCTTAGTGAGGTAGTGGCAGTCTCATAAGACATATATTTGGTCTTTGTCCCAGTTCCTCACACAGAGCTCTTAAGACCCTTGGAATTTCCTGAGCGATAGAAGTGTCTCTTGTTCTAATAAAGTTATTCTCAGAAGGACCTCAGATAGCTTCAGGATGGGTGTTAGTCACCAGAAAGATCAAGCCTTACTTAGAAGTGTGAAGCTTTTCAACCCCACCTCTAACCTCTAGGTGAGAGAGAAGGGCTGGAGATTGAGTTAATCACCAGTGATGAGTGATTTAATCAATCATGCCTATGTGATAAAACCTTCATAAAAACCTCTGAACATGGGGGTTCAGAGAACTTCTGGGCTGGTGAGCACAGCAAGTGCTGGGAGGCTGCACATCTGGAGAGGCTGTGGAAGCCCTCCACACACCCCCTGTTCCACTCATCTTCTTCATCAGGATGTTCCCACATTTCATCCTTTATAATAAACTGGTAAATGTAAGAAAAGTGGCTCCTGAGTTTTGTGAGCTGATCCAGCGAATTACTGAAACTGAAGGTGGGTTGTGGGGGCCCCTCCCATATCTGGTGACCAAGTCAGACAGACACGTGGGTACCTGGATGCAACACCTGCACCCCTCTCAGGTGATGCTGTCCTGGGGGACTGAAACCTTAAACCTGGGGAGTCAGTAGTAACTCCAGGTAGTTAGTGTTGGAAGTGAATTGAATTATAAGAAAGAGATAAATCCTAGAATACCTAAATTTAGTTACAAGCCAGAAAATGATGAGGTATGGACGAGAGGAGAGATGGTGAAAAGCTATTCAGCTAACAGCTTTGGCCAAACCAATAAAACACAAATAAAAACATTTACTCCACATTTTAAATGTGTGTTGAAATCATGACTCAAAACCCCAGGAAGATGACCATCATGGTGCCATTGTACTCTGCCCACAGTCCCAGCCATGTGAGAAGCAACAAGTATTTCTCTGTAGACTGCCCTCCTTTTCTAAAACATTCATGGCTTTGCGTTACCCGCCCTTCCAATCTATAGCCAGGGAAGGTTAAGAGGCCCTCCTTCCCAGAGCTTACAAGAAGTGTTCCTGGCACTGGCCTGGCAGATATCTTCCAAATCCCACCCAGCCCTGCCGGTGGTGGTGATGGAAATTTGTCCCAGCACCTGGTCTTTTCTTTTTCTGGCTAGCATCTGTGATGGCTCAATAAACCCTTTTTTATTTCAGAGATCCCTTAGTCTCTAGGGTTTTGGTTCAACATGAGAAAACCCCAGGCTCTCTTCCGGTGCTTTGCTTATCTCTGAGTGTTTATGTCTGGAGCTTCCTGTGGCCTGAGGTCCGCACCTCCATACCTTGGTATGTCCTGAGCCAGCTGACTTGGCCTAGTCTCCTCCTAGCTGTTTCTTGTGTTGCCCTACTTTAGTACACGTACTCAAGGGCCAGGATGTGCCGGTGACTCCAGAGAGAGGGTGTGACTTCCCATTCCTCTTCAAGCCCTCTGTCTCCACTTAATTCCAGCTTTCATGATTTTTTCAGTACCGGCGATGGAGCCCAGATTACTTTGAGACAGAGTCTTGCTAAATCACTAAGTTGCTCTGTCTGGGCTTCAACTTCTGACCTTCCTGCCTCAGCCTTCCAGATGCTAGGATTACAGCAGCTTTTACACTTGACAGTGACAGCCTGTCACACTTGACAGTGACCAAACCCAGAGTTGGAAGGGCTTAGAGATCCTCCAGGGCTGGGGCATGGGGCTTGCTGTCTGGTTTTGTGTAAGCTAAGAATGGCTATTATGTGTTTAAATAATTGAGGAAAAAAGGTCAAATGAAGAATACTATTTCGTGATAAAGAAAAATTATAAGACAATGAAACTTCTGTGTCTAGAAAAAAATTATGTGTGTATGTGTGTGTGCGCACATGTGCACGCACACACTGAGGATTGAACCCAGGGCCTTGTGTCTGCTAAGCACGTGCTGTACCACTGAGCTACACTCCCAGCCCTCAAATTTTATTATTTTATGGAGGGCTGAATTCTGACTTCAAACGCCCTGGGCACTTTTGCCTTTCTGGCTCCTTCCTCTATAAAAATCAATCAATTAATCAAACAATCATACTTTATGACTATGTTGGCATTAAGAGGAATATAATCCAGGAAGACTGTATTCTTATGTATTCATTATTGTTAGATCTTCTTTTCTGATTTTTGAAAGAAAATTAAAAATCAAATATTTTCACAGGTCCTAAAAATTAATGAGGACCTTCGGCACTGCCAAATGGACAAATCGACCTGCTTTTCCCTGTAATGTACGGTTGCCCCTGAGTCACAAAGACACAGCTGAGTAGATGCGATAGAGACCACATGGCCTGCAAAACCTAAAAAGTCTCCTACAGGGCCCTGTGCAGAAAAGTTTGCCAACTCCTGGTCTGGTATTTTACAAGGGAGGAAAGTGGGAACCCCAAAGACAAAGTGACTTACCCAGTGACACACAGCTATTCATGGAGCACCCAGGACAGGACCCAAGTCATGCCAGCCCTCTCTTGCACACCCACGGCATCCTCAGACTGCTCCAGGGTCTTCTGGAAGGGTGTAAGTGGATAGCCAGCACGTGGAGGCTGGCTAAGAGGATAGCTGGAATGTTTTCCCTGGAATGTCCGCAGAGGCAGGAAGAGCGGCGCTGAGCCTCATAGCTGAGGTCAGGAAGAACCATTTGTCTTGGAGATGCACAAGGTGAATAAAAGCTCAGTTTGCTTCAGGTCAGCTGAGCTGCCACACCTATTGGCCGGAATGGTTAATTCCATCAAGGCAATAAGTTAAAAACAATGGGTGCTCTACAAAATCAACTTATGTGTTGTGATGGTAACCCTAGGGAGGCATATATTATACCAGATCATAGGAAATTGCTGGATTTCAACTCTTTTTGACCCACAGAATCAGATTTTCATAGGATCCAATCTAATTATCTCCTTTTGCAAACCAATTGAGGCTGAAAGATACTGAGTTGCTTGCTCTGGACACAGCAAGTCAAGATGGAAGATGGACTTCAGCTCTGTCTGACTCCAAAGCCCTCCTGTTTAACCCCACACCGACCGCCTTGATGACTCTGGCCGATCAAGAAGATAAGGCTGGAGTTTGTGAGCCCACAGACCTCTGTGGCCTACTCTTGCTCTCTTCTGCATTATAATCTTGCCATCCTCTACCCTCTTCTGTCCTGTCGCCTCCTTCTCACTTCTCAAATCTAATCTCTCTCAGGCCCTGTAGAATTTATTGCTTAAATGATATACCTTTCTGGACACTTTTATCACAGCCTCCATCTGCCCAGACTCTGCAGGGGCTTCTGTACTGGGCTCCCGACATATGTCCTTGGTCACCTCCACACTGAAACCACTGATGTTTGTGAAGTGCAAATCTGACCATGTCACCCTTCTGTTCAGATCCTCACTGGCTTTTCCTGTTGCCCTAAAGAGACATCTCTGCAGGTTGCCCAAGTGCCACGCTTTGAATGGCCTGTGGCTGCTCATCTCTGGGACACCTCTGACATCACTCCTGAGCTCTTCCCTCCTTCCAGCTTTTTGAATATACCAGGCTTCCTTCCACTAGGGCTTTGGTACCAGGTGTTATCTTTGGCTGCTGTGTGTTTCCTTCACTCTCTTCTCTGCCAAATTAATAGCTATATGCATGCTACATGCATGCTCCACACAGCATGCTACAGTTATCAGCTCAAGAGGTGCTTCCTCAGGGTAGCCCTCCCTGATCTCCCCAGTCCATGTTACATTACCTTCAAGAACAGAATTCCTGGGCCGGTGAGACGGCTCAGCGGCTTAAGCGCCTGCCTTGCAAGCGCGAAGGCCCGAGTTCGACTCCCGGATCCCACATACGAAAAAGGGGCCGGTGATATCGCTCAGCGGCACGGGTGCCTGTTGGCGCGCGAGGTCCTGAGGTCGTCCCCCCGGTACCCACAAAAAAAAAAAAAAAAAAAAAGAGAATTCCTTTTCTATGGAGCAGTTGTTTGTTTACATACATGCGTTTGTGAAATAAATGTGCAACTCCTCACCATGTCTGCAAGCTCCCTGAGAGCAGGAACTCCAAGAACCCACTCCTGTGTGGCATCTAGCACACATCCCTGTACAAGATGGATAGGTGAGCTCCTTATGACTCATCTTCCAGAGGCCTTCTGTCCCCATACCCTCCACTGTACCTCCGCCATGGTGCCCTTTCTTCTGACCCCCCTCTTGGAGAGCGTCTTAGCACGAGCCGCATGAAAAATTGACCATAGACATTTGTTTCTCACAGTTCTGGAGGCCAGAAATCCAAGATTGAAGTGGCTGTAGAATTGGTTTGTGATGAGGGCTCTCTCCTGGCTTGCAGACAGTTGTCTTCTGGTCATACTTTTACCTGATAGGAAGAGGAGGCTCTGATGATTTTTGTTTTCTTATCACCATGACTTCATCTAAAACTAATTATGTTCAAAAGGCCCCATGTCCTAATACCATCACATTGTTATCTAAAGTTTTAACATCCAAACAGGGTGGGGAACACTGATATTCAAGCCATCTCAGAGAGCTCCTGTGTACCCCTCAAGGCCCTATTACACTGTCACCCCTTAGGTGCCCCCTGAGCTGAGATAGTTCTTCAACTTTGGATTTTTTTTTCTTCTGAGTTCCTTGAGCTACTATAAGCTCCCTGAAGGCCTCACTGGACACCCCATTCCCAACATGGTCCCTGGGAGGCCAGTGCACATCTGGCAGTGATGCCAAAGTAAATGCAATGCCTCATCCTTAGGACATGAGACTTCCTGTCAGCTTTGCTGATATTCTGCCCACTAGGTGTCCTCCCCTCATTCCAGGGGCACACCAAATCTCTGCCGATAAAACACGGGAGTATGTTTCCCCAGCCTTTGGGAGTGTTTTTTGTGTGATCGCTGCAGTCAAGGAAAGCAAACACCTAGTGATTTCCTAAAGCCATATCTGTGGATTTAACATGTAGACAATGACATGTACCAGGAAGTGAGTGACTGTGCACAGCTGAGCTAATGTTTGCTTAGTCTGATAGCAAGCTTCACAAGTTCACAGCATTCAACACTAAGCATAAGGCATGCATTGAAAATACATGACCTTTTATGTATACAAAGGGTATCAAAAAGGTGTTTCTATGAATGTATGCATGTCTGAAAGTTTATCCACTTAAAGGATGATATGAATTTGTGAAGGATTACATAATGAAATATTTTATTCAAATTTGTTAATATTTTATAAGTGATGCTTACAGCCTCCCAGAGCTTATATAAAAAATTGCATAATAGAGCTGACTGTGAAATCAACTATGCATCAAGTTACGTTCAGAGCCCCAGCCTCCTGTAACTGCCCACCCCCACCCCCACCCCAGCCCCTGTCAATCAGTCTCCCCAAGTCAGGTTGGCTCCCCTTCCAGAGCCCCCCTCTATAGGCAGGCATCACTGCAGGGCAGTCTGAAATGCTGTGGCATCTCCCACCTTCTTTCCCTCTCTCTCCTTTCTCAGCTCCTTCCCACACCTGCGACACAGCTCTGAGGAGGTGACAGCCTTCTTTGCTTGCCTCCGCTACTTGTCTACTTGTCGCTACTTGTCGGGTACAGTGTGTGTTCTCCAGTGTGGAATTTAACACCCACACCACGTGGCCCTGGATTACCTTTACTGCAATGCCTTTTCAAATCCCCCCTGCTTCCTCCTTTTGCTCCAACTCTTTGTCCCCTTCTTCTTCCTTTCTACTTTATACTGTACCCAGCTGTGCAGGGATTCCTGTCTTGCCTTCCTGTCAGTGTGAAACTCCTTTAACTCTGAATCCTCTCTTTCTTCCTCCTCCTCCTCCCACTGTCTTTCACACATGCCCTCCTGATGCTGCTGATCGTGCTGCCTTCTACACCATGCCTTTTCAACAAGCCTGTTGCCTCCAGTAGAGGCAAAGGTGGTTCTTAAGGAGGGGAGCCGAAGATCTCAGCTATTACAATGGTCTATGGCCCTCCAAACAGATAAACAGTTCATCTGTGGAATTCAAGATGCATGGTGGGAGCAACAAGAGGAAAAAAAAGGCTCTTTCTTAGTTAGGGCAGGACACAATAATGAGACAAATTTGAGAAACAATGCTGTACCCTAGACAAGAGAAAGGGATTCGGAAGGTGGGGTTAGATTTAAGTGAATTTGATGGTTGTACACTGCCTACTACATAATACAAACCAGAACGTGCACAGTACGCACAGACTATGTCTGGGCTGGGATTTTTCCATACCTCGTCTCACTTAATCTTTACCTGCTCCTCGAGGGAAGTATTATTGTCAGGACAGACGGGGAAGCAGGCTGACAGATCCCGGGTTAACTGCTCAATGTCAAACCTCTTACGATTGACAGAGGCAGGATGTAAACCTGTCTGACTTCGAACCCCAGCTACAACAAGGGAAAAAGTCTCTCCTAGCAGTGGGAGTGAAGTCACCTGCTAGTGGTGGCAGAGACAGGAGAGACAAATGGAATTATCTAGTACAGGCACCGGTAGGTGGCCCTGGACTGATGGAGGGTGTCTTGTGTCCAGGGCCATGATGATGACTGCCTGTGATCTCTCGGCCATCACCAAGCCCTGGGAGGTGCAGAGCAAGGTATGGCCTCCCTGCCCAGGGGGAACTCAGGCCTGATGACAGCGATAGAGGACTGGACTGAGCCCCACTCCAGGGCCAGCCCCCTTTTGCTCCATCTTCCTCTGCTAAGATGTGGGAAGCACTTTCGTGTCTCTCTAGGGATAACAAGTGGGGTGGCGGGGCAGGGGCGGGGCAGGTTTATCTTTTTTGTTGAGTTGGAAACAGGTGGGGTGGGAGTAGGGGTAGGATAGCAGCTGGAGCTTCGTGTGTGTGTGTGTGTGTGTGTGTGTGTGTGTGTGTGTGGTGGGGTCTGTCTATTGCAGGTGGCTCTGCTGGTGGCAGCTGAATTCTGGGAGCAGGGTGACCTGGAGCGCATGGTGCTGCAACAGAATCCCATTGTGAGTACACAGTGGAATCAGCCTGTTTTCGGCACGTGTGAGCCCATCCCGGCCAGGAGATGTGACCGGAGACAGAGATGTGTGACTTCACCTTAGGGCTGACCTTTTCCTGTGTAGTAATTCCTTCAGGGTGGTCCCCGGGTCACCCTCAACCTCATTCCTTGAGAACAGGTTAGAGATGCAGTCCCATAGGCCCTGCCCTCCACCACTCAGTGGAGGGTTTGGGGTGGGGCCCAACAATATTTGTGCTAATGAGCCCTCCGAAGTTTGAGGTCTTGCTCTCAAGACGTCCTTAGCTTACCTGGCTATGTAGAGCTTGACACGTGGAGAGCCGGATCAAGGTTACTCTTTCAGCTCCAGCAGTGTAGGCATCCACCTCCCGACCCTGCTCTAATGGATCAGAGTACCAGGGCAAGGCCTGGTCCCGCTGTGAACTTCTCACTGTCGGAAGTTAACTTGGCCGGGACAGTTAACTGCTCCCACAGCGGGTAGGGAGACCAGTCAGAAGGCCCTGAGGGCAGAGCTAGGAAGCAGAGGTGAGCTTGGAAAGGATGAGGAAAAGAGAGACATTTCAGGTACAAACACTGCTGAGGGACAGGCTAAACTGTGAGGGTGTGCTAAGGATGCAGGGGCCTCCTACGAGGGAAAGCAGACAGCAGGAGGAGCAGGCAGGGTCAGGAACAGGTGCAGCGAGGGCTCATGGGATTTATGGTGCTCTCTCTTTAACATTTTTAAATGGAGAGAGAAGAGTTGAACTTAATGTACTCATCAGCTAGCGTTAACAATTAGCAGCAGTCTGCCGTTCTTGTGTTATCTATTCATTCCTGTATAATTTTTACTTTTGGATGGAGCATTTTAAGTAAATTACAGACACTGTCATTTCTTCCATAAATACTTTAGTATACCTAAGAGATAAGATCTTAATATAGAGAAATACAGATATGACCACAATACCATCATCACACTCACAAAGCTACTAGTGATACTTTAATACCATCTAATCCCTAATATCTACTCTTTTTCCCTGGTTGAGAAAAAGAATTCAATTAATTTGTTCAAATCAGGATCCAATCAAGAAACACACAGCCTCCCTTTGCTATGTCTCTTAAATCTCTTTTCATCAATATCAGGTCCCCTCTAGTCACCTGCTCACCGGCCACCTTTTTTTGTTAGTTTCTTTCTTTTGTACACTGTTTCTTTGTGGAAGGCAGTGGTCATTTGTTGGGCAGATTTTCCATGTTCTGGATTTGGTCAGTTATACCCTCATGGTTATTATTTGACATGTTCCTTTAGCCCCATATTTCCTGCAAACTGCCAGTCAGATGGGGAAGCTTGATGGATTTAGTTTTTTTTAAAGCAAGAATACTTCCTAGGTAGGGTGGGTCTTTCTTACTGCCCAGTGAAGTGACCTCTCTCTCCCATGACAGCCCATGATGGACAGGAACAAGGCCGATGAACTCCCCAAGCTTCAAGTTGGTTTCATTGACTTCGTCTGCACCTTTGTCTACAAGGTAGGTCCTTGCTTCCTCAGACCCAAATAGATATCTTTGATAAGCCTGGGATTCCCAAAGACATCAGGAATAATAATCCCCGACAGATGACCGAGGTGCATTCTGCCGCCTGTGGCGGCGGCTCCTCAGGGCAGCTCTGTGGGGACGGGGTGCTGGCTTTCCCAGGCTGCAGCCTAGAGGCTGGCACATCCTAGCTGCTCAACAAATAGCTGTGGAACAAATAATTAAACTGGGTTTCAGACAGGAGAGGTGGATGTGCCCTCTTAACTTCCACGGCTGGTGGAAACGTGATAGGCCAGCGTCACCGGGAGGAAAGCGTCACTGGGAGACAAGCTGGACTTTCTCTTTGAGCTCTTGTTTAAGGTTAAAGTTTCCCTTTTGAGAAACCCATTGCTCCCAATCCATCTCCACTATCCATATCTCCCTTTTAACTTTTATTTTGCCCACGGTACACATGAGGAGACAGAGGTCAGAGATGAGAAATCACAGGGCCAATGTCACTGGGCCCAGCCATGGCACAGGGTTAGAAGTGGGACTTCTGACCCCTAGTCCAGTACTTTCTGCTGTAGGAGCTGCAGCTCTTTTGTCAGGAAGGAGAAGTGCAAATACTCCCAGGGGGAACAAGAGCATCTCTGGCGCACTGCGGACCAAGCGAGGTCTGGCAGCCAACAGGGCAGAGCAGCTCCTGCTAGCAGCAGCAATATTGTGAAATGAGGCTTCTGGCTCAGTACCTACCTGCACGGTCATGGCCACCCTTGGAGTAACTGTTACTGCGGCCACCCTTGGAGTAACTGTTACTGCCCTCGTTTCTTGCTGTAAGTGACCTCTGCCCAAGGTTGCACTTGTAACACTTGCACTTGCAACACTTGCACTTGCACTCTGTTACCACTTGTAACAGAGCCTAGATCCCAACCCAGGCATCTCCGAGCACAGCTGGCTCTGGATGGAATAGAGCTGTAGCGGGGCCTTACTGCAGACAAATCTACTCCATCCTTCTGCACTGCAGTCTCCTCGTTTACAAATGTAGGAGTGATGAAACTTGTTTTCCCACCTCAGAGGAGCCTTTGAGGATCAAAGGAGATAAATTGCTTCACATACTATAATGCTGTGCTCGAGGCATTATTTTGATCCTTAGAGGTGTAAGAACTCTTTAAGAATCATCTCAACATCCTGCTTTCACTCACAATATTTCTGAGGATCTTTGTGTCCCAGACCCTGTGCTAGGCCAAGGCAGCCCCAGGAGACAAGGCAGCCCATGTCCCTGCCCTCTCCAGGGTGCCAGGCTCTGGCAGAGGCAAGCAAAGGGAGAAATCCTAAGAAAATGAGATGTGGTGAGAGAGGGCTTTGGGACCATTCGATATAGGACTCAGTTTACCTAGGGGATCAGAAGAGGCTTCCCTGAGGAAGTGACAGTGAAGTGGAGTCTTCCAAGAAAGAGAGGAGCTTAGAGTTCCAGCAGGGGACAGCTGGGTGAAGTGCACAGATGGGAGGAGACCAGAACTGAGACCTGAAGTGCCTGGGGGCCCAAGATGGCAAAGGGAGGAAGGCACTGAGCTGTGGAGGGGTGTGAACACCATGGTGAGGGGCTTGTGCTTCATCCAGAAGGAAGGGGCTGCAGAGGAGGGCTCTGAGCACAAGTGGCAAAAGCTTCGTGGTGGACACTGGGTGCCTGTAGAGTCAGCATGCATGCCAAGCAGCTCATTCCAGCCTAGTCTTCCCCTAGAGCTGGGCCCGGGCATGGCCTTGAGCCAGATATCTGTCTCTCTGTCTCTCCCTCCCTCTCTCTCTCTGTCTCTTCCTCTTTCTGTCTCTCCCTCCCTCTCTCTCTCTGTCTCTTCCTTCCTCTTTCTGTCTCTCCCTCCCTCTCTCTCTCTTCCTCTCCCTGTCTCTGTCTCTCTCTCTCTCCCTCTCTCTCTGTCTCTGTCTCTCTGTCCTTCTCCCTCTCCCTCCCCCTCTCCCTCTCCCTTTCCCTTTCTCTCTCCCTCTCCTCTCTCTCTCTCCCAGGAGTTCTCCCGTTTCCATGAGGAGATCACCCCCATGCTGGATGGGATCACCAACAACCGCAAGGAGTGGAAGGCCCTTGCTGATGAGTATGAAAGCAAGATGAAGACACTGGAGGAGGAGAAGCAGAAGCAGCAGGGGGCCAAGCAAGGTGCATGGGAGGGGATGGAACCTGACCACCCACGCGTCCAGCACGCAGTGTGTCCAGGCCTGGTTGTGGTTCCCATTCTGTGTAGGAGGCACTGAGGCTGGCAGAGTGGCAGAGCCCGGTTCCCAGGTCGAGGCTAAGGATCCTCCAGGCCTCGCAGCTGGTGCTACCAACCAGCATAGGGCTGACTCTGACTCCAGGGCTGCTGACACAGGCTCCTACTCTGGGAAAGAGAAAACCTGGAATGCTCAGCTGGAAGGCATTTTAGAGACCGTGTTTCCATTCTCCTGTCTGGTGTCTGAATCCTGTCTACACCATCGTGAGCCTTTGCTTTTGTACGACCAATGATGGAGGCTCCCTACCCCGACACGAGACCTCACTCGGTACCACTGTTAGAAAGGTCTTCTGTGAGCTCAGATCGTTCTCCCTGTTGAAGCTCCACCCAGCCCCACCGTCATTTTTTTAAAAATTATTTAATTATTTATTTAGTTATTTTTAAAGACAACAAGTAAACATTCTCATGTATTAACAAACTCAAGCATTAGAGAACGTACAAATACCTTTTGGAGAAAAATATTACTCAGTATAAGATTAAGCCATGTAAAAGCTAGGTAAAAATAGAAGACTAAGGAATGGAATAGTCACAGTAAAATTGCATTTTCATACTAGGGAGACAATACGATGTTTACAAATGTGAGTCCGGTTTATTTCGCTTGTGAGTATTTTCTCAAGTTGCATCCATTTACCTATAAAAGTTTCCGGTTTATCCTTCTTTATGGCTGAGTAGTACTCCATTGTATAAAAATACCACATCTTTTTTATCCATTCCTCAGTTAATGGGCATTTGGGTTGTTTCCACGATCTAGCTATTACGAATTGTGTTGCTATAAACATGGGTGCACATATATCACTGTGGTATGATGTTTTTAATTCTTCTGGGAAGATACCCAGAAAGGGAATAGCTGGATCAAATGCGACCTCCAATCCTAGTTTTTTGAGGAGTCTCCACACGGATTTCCACAGTGGCTGTACCAGTCGATACTCCCACCAACAGCGGAGAAGGGTTCCTTTTTCCCCACAGCCCCTCCAGCATTTGTTATTAGTTGATTTCTTATAATAGCCATTCTTTCTGGGGTGAGATGGAATCTCAGTGTTGTTTTCATTTGCATCTCTCGAATGACCAGTAATGTTGAACATTTTTTCATATATTTATTTGCCATTTGTATTTCTTCATCTGAGAAGTGTTTATTCATCTCAGATGCCCATTTTTGGATTGGGTCTTTAAATTTGGGAGGTCTGATTTTTTTGAGTTCTTTGTATGTTCTCGATAATAATCCTTTGTCTGAGGAATAGCTGGCAAACATTTTTTCCCATGCTCCCACCGTCATTTCTTTGATTAGTTGTATGTTCTGGTTCGTCATAGGACTTGGCTTCTTCTAGTTCTGGCTGCACCCTGCATGGCCTCCCCTATCTACTGCCCCTCCTTATTCATGGTTCTTAACATGGACACTGTCAGGGTCCAGCTCTGCTCTGCTCTGGGCAGTGTGGGATGATTCCAATTGGGCAGTTGCTATAAACATGGGGCTGCCTGACAGGTCTGTGAATCATGCTTTGCATGCTTCCCAAGGGCATCCTGCATATTATAGTCATCATAGATATGTGTAGCTCTTAAAGATTTCCAGAAGATGGGAGCGAAGTGTCCCAAGGAAGAAGTGTCTTTTTTTAATTTGCATAAATCACCTTTTGAGCTAGTGGCAGGTGTCTGCAATTGGTCTGCAATTTTTTTCCAACGCTGAGGATTGAATCCAGGGCCTTGCACATGCTAAACAAATGCTCTTCTACCACTGAGCAATACCCCCAGGCCCATGTGTGTGATTTAATATGAATTTACTGTCCATATCTTAAAATTGAGGCTTTTCAGATTTAAAATTCCATATTTCCGGTTTTTTCTTTAAAAGATCAAGTTCTGGCTACATCAGTCTTGCATTTTTTGCATAAGTGCCTGGAGCTGAGCAGCACTTGCCCTGCTTGAATGGAACAGGGGCTATCTCCATTTTGTCACAATTTCCACTGCTCCCTATGTCTCCCCGACACTGGTGTCAACTGTGGGTTGCCATTTGTCATCCTTGTGCTGCCATTTTTCTTAGAGAAGGGAAATTCTTGGCTCCTCCATTTCTAACGCCTGGCTTACCTTCTGCATACGTGCTCATCTGCTGGTCCCTGGAAGTCCCTGAGTTTACAATTCTTGGTCCTAACCAGGTCCAAGGGGAATCCCACTGCAGCCTCCTCTCACCTGCTGTGTTTTCTTGTCTGATTGCAGCAGCCTCGGGAAACCAGCCTGGGGGCACCCCTAGCCCAGGTGGTGCGCCTGCATCCAAGTCCTGCTGCATCCAGTAGTGTGACCAGGTTGCTGCTGGCCAGAATGGGGCTACATTATGAGGGAAGAAGTCATCCAAGTAATGGAAAACCACAGACCTTCTTGAGATGTGAGAGTCACAGCATTTGTGAGCTGATGGAGAAGTCAGCTCATATCTTATCTAGTGGTTTTAAAAGATCTTCTTAGCCTCGAGAACTATCTATTGAGCTAAAACTGATATTCTAGGTTTCATAGACATCAATTCAACTTTCAATTAATGTCAGATTAGCCTGCTTGCTTAGAATCATTTTTGTTATTTTATTATTTTATTTTATTTTGCCGTACTGGAGATTGAACTTAGGCAAATGGTGTACTACTGAGTTACATCCCCAGCTCATTTTTGTCCCACTATCACAAAAATGTCTTTGAGATTTGATTTGTTTAAATCTAGTTGTTGGGGCTGGGGATATAGCTCAGGGGCGCAGCGCCTACCTGGCAAGCACGAGGTCGTGAGTTTGATCCCCAGCACTAAAAAAATTAATAAATAAAAATAAATCTAGTTGTTATGTTTGAATTTAGTTATGTTTTTTATTTGTTTGTTTTGGGGAAGATATACTTTGTGTACTTGGCTCTCCCACTGATTTTAAGGAAAGCAAATTTACGTAATATTCTCGATTGCAGAACTGTTTCAATTAACAGGCATTTGGTTGATTGTAAAAATAGGTAGAGCTTATTTTTGAAAAACCAAATCTAAGTATGCCCTGGTGAATCTGCCACTTCCTGAATTTAGTATTCATGCCTTAGAAACCAATGTTGAAAACTGAAAAAAAAAAAAAAAAAAAAAAAAAAAAAACTAAAGATGACAATACAATGCTGAAAAGTTTGCAGGAAATTTCTGTTATACTGGCCCAAATTCTAATTTTATTTTCTATTGTTCCCCCTGCCCAGCTCTATTTTATTCATTTCTTTAAGTTTTGCAGTGCTGGAGATGGAACCCAGGGCCTCCAGCACACAGGGCCAGTACTCTGCCACTGAGCCACACCCCCAGTCCCTCAGCTTTATTGAAGTATAAGTCACAAATAACACTGGTTTCTATCTGAGGTGCACAAGGCCTGTTCGCACTGTGGAACGGTCTGCATAATCAAGTGAACTTGTCCATGACTTCCCAGTTACAGTGTAGTTCTTAGCTGTGTTAATCCACAACTTCTCCTTCCTCTTCAGTCCCTTGCCGGGGACTCATTGAAGAAAAAAGGTCGGTTGTCTCGTATCCTAGATTTGCCCATCTATTTTTGTGACGGTGTACAACACCTTCTGACATCTCCTGATCTCTTAAACACAGACATTAGCTCTAGAACTTTCCTCCCTCCCAGCCTGAAGGTTTTGCTGAAGCCAACAGATGAAAGCGGTTGCTCTAAGGAGGGGAATCGTGTGGTTTCCCCAAACAATAAATCCTTGGTGTGCTCTAACTTCCTTTTTCTTATAAGGAGGAAATCGAAGGCCAGTAAGGGGATGGGTGTGGGCCAATTTCATGCACAGTTCTCTGGCTTCCCTCCAGAAGATGTCCAACGCCCCAAAGATCACAATGTACAGGGCACAGACCCTGTGACTTCCACAGCTGGCGGATCTGAGCTCCGGGCGCTCGAGCCCTGCCCATAAGTGCGGGTCATGTCAAAAGGGGGCTGGGGCTGGCCTCGAATTTTTTTTAACTCTCACACTAGATTTTTAACCCTACTCTACCTGACACTCTGAGAGCATTAGTCTTTTAAGAGAGGCATGTCCCAGTGTACCTTACGTGTAGTGGCTAAGTGGCAGGATAGGAGAAATAAATGTCAACAGAAACATATAGGCATGATACTGCTGGCCTTGGGTCTGCCACATTTCTAAGTCTCTTTGACAGCTTCCTGCTGCTCTCTGTCAACTGAGGGTCACAATCCTTGCCATGCCTCACACACAGAGGTATGGTAAGCACCGAATGAAAGTGTGCACGATGAAAATCACAGTTAATGTTGACTAGGTGCTTACACTGTCCTAGGAACTGTGCAAAATTTAATTTTGTTCCCACTACAACTCTACAGGGTAGAAGCGTTACCAGCCCTATTTATCACATGAGGAGCAGACTCAGGTTAAGAAACCTGCCCCAGGACAACCAGCTAGTATGTGATAGAGTCAGGAATCAAAACCAAGCAGCCTGATGTGAGAACCCCTTCTGAAAATCAGCTTTTTTTTTAATATAAAAGACCTTTGCGTTCATCTAGCCAAATCATCATAGTTTATGGTTAAGGAAACCAGGAGCCTAAAAGAAGCTGTGTCCAAGTTCACGTGATATAGAAGTGTGAGACAGAGTTGGGTCCCACGTGCAGGTTTGAGGTTATAAATCTGCCATTCCATTCCTTGCAAGCAGCAGTCCTGTTCTCCTGGAGCTTATTTACCACCTAATTAGGGAAATTAGGGAAAGGCCGACAGACACTGAGCAGTCAATCACACAACTACCTCACTAAGGACTTGAATTCACGCCAGGGGACACATACCATGAAAAGCAAAGAGTTCTTGTCTGTATATATTCTCTTCACCAGTGTTTCAACCTTCTGGGGCTTCATGGATATGTTCCACATAAACAGCACTTAAAAATAGAGTTAAAGCACAAGAAAAAGCTTTGAGGCAAAATGAAGGTTGCATCCTCTTAAACAAAAGGAAATAGCACATGGGGCAAGGCTTCGAGTCTTGAAATACGCCACTTCCTCCCACGCTGGCTGGAAGCAAGTACCCAGAGGAAAATGCCTCTGGCTCACCAGGGCACAGTGCACAGTGCGGGTCTGCCCTCTAGGAGATCCTCTCGCTGCAAACATGTTTATGATTGGGAACTGATGAGGTTTTTTTTGCCTGAAACAATGTCAAACTCTCTTAGAAAACGTTTACTTAGTGTGCTGGTGTGGAAAAGCTGATCTATTAGAACAAGGAAGTCTTTGTTCAGAAATGTTCCATGAGATGAGCCTGGGTGTTATTATGAACTGTGTAAAGTATCCTGGAAGAATAAGAATAAACTACAGAGTTTGGGTGAAGGGGTGGCAAATCCTGACTGGGGGATCCTCTAAGATGACACTGGAACTGGACTCTTCCCTGTTTGGTGGCCAGCGTATCTCTGTGAGCTCTCAGGACTGATAAAAAAGACACACTGGGGCAGGGCTGGGGTGGTATTTTTTCTTTTTAATCTCATAGTGTATTTGTTAAGTTTATTTATAAGCAGATCACTTCACTATTTACAGTACATGAGCATAGAGATTCTACAGTTTTTGTGATGTAAACAATAACTCCACAGTGGGAGCTTGAGAAAAGAAGCCAGTTCTGAAGTATTTACAGACGTTAAAATAGAATTTTATACTCACAGAATAATAATACATAGAGCAATTTGGTTAAATTATCTATGAAACTATAGATTCTGACAATGTACAAATACAGGAAAACATCTTTTCATTTAGAAGGTAAGACAGATAAATCACACCAGAAATAAAATACGGACAATGACAACCACAATAATTAAAAGCAAGAAGGTTTCTTCCTTGCCTCTTACAGATAAAATATTTATATAAATAAGGACACAACCCAACAAAATGGAAAAAATATATAAAAATCCTCTACCAATTAAAAAAATAGCAAAACTAAAAACTCGATTCTCAATCATCAGCAGTGTCCTTTAAAAAATTAAAATTTAGCTTTCTATTATAAATAACAAAGCAGATGTGTCCCTCTGTGTAGGTGAAATTCTTGCACCTTTCTCAAGAAATGCATCAATGTAATTATACGCACACACAGGCAGACACGCGTGTGCAAATGCATACACAAGTGCACATACACGCACGCACACACACACACCACAAACACAGCCTTACAGTCGTGCACCCCAGGCTGTAGTTACCTTGTTGAGCTTCCTAATAAATAATGCCCCCTACAGTAGTACCTCTGGGGATGACAAAACCTCCAAGGTTAGCCATTCCCTGGTTTGACCCTGTCAAAGAGCCAGGGAAAGCCCTGGTTCCCTATTGCTCAGAATTCTGTAGGCTGCATGGTCACACCAAGAGAAAAGGATTTTGAGTCCAAGATTTGGAAATGCTGGAAGGGACCAAAGGACCACCTTGCCCAGTCATTAAGGCCAGCTACAGACATCATCTAAAGACCTGGGGTCAGGGAGTGGGAGCCTGCATTGGTTTCAACATCAGCAGCTGCCCCCGGGACCAGCAGATGCTTCTAGCCAATGCTAAATGGCATGGGGAGATGAGGGGGTGGGCGTGAACTTCTGAAGCAGATTGCACTGAACTGGACTTCTGGACGGTCATTTTCCCCCGAAACCATCTGGAAATCCAAGTGACCCACTGCCCTGTTCTACATACCACCCAGACCATGCCCCCCTTGAGATTTCCAACCTGTTTCAATCGGAATCAAAACATTCCTCAAGAAACAAAGTTGGGAATAGTTTATGACTTTTTATTCCTAACATGAAAACATTTGACAAAATTTTAAAATACAAAAACAACAAACAAGAAAAAAAAACTTGTTTGGCTATTTGGTGGACCATATCAAAGGTCATGGCCAGCAATCCCCTACCCAATGCTCATACCCAGCCTCTTCCCTTGTCCTGAGGGTATAAGGCAGCCACCTCGCAGAGGTTCACTTAACAAGGTCAGCAGCGGGGCTGCCAGTATTGCGGTTATAGTAAACCCCTCCCACACTGGACGCCTGGTCCACTCTTTACCCACAGGACAACTAGCGCATTTCACAGACAGTGCGAGAGTTTAAGCGGCTGCTTCTGGAATCTTTTGACCCTAGTGTCTTACTGAGCTCTGAACACCCACACAGTTCACTCATGCCATTATAATTCATTCCCAAAGTTAGTGTTGGGCAGTAAGGTGGCAGGCAGAAGGGATTTATTTGCCTTCCATCTTGGTAGCTGGTGGATACAGTCTTTGGCCACTAGGTGGCAACCGCATATTGATAAGGCAAAGTGCTGAGGTGGCAACTGACCACTGCCCTTCCCAAGTCCCCCATGAGCAAGGCCAGCAAAGGGAAAACAGAGGCTTTTTAAGGCTTCCTTGGAGAATCCTTTGACAAATAATAAAATTAATAATAATAATAATAATAGTAATAATACAGCACAGAGCAGGTGCTAGCCATATGAACACCTTCTGAGGAATTGTTGCACAAACCAGGGACTGACCACCTACAAAACCATAGCTTCCAAGCCACCGCGTTTGGGCAGCTGTATTTCTGTACTCCTTATGGCTGTGCAAGGTGTTCTGATAAAACAGAATTTCTGAAAATCTGTCCCCGGCAAACCCAAGGCCTCAGCTACTACTGCTATATGCAGTCCAAGAAACGAAAAACAAAAGTTGTCCTAAACATATGCAGTGTGATCGATGCCTCCTGTTGCCCCATATGTTTTACCATCATTGGAAAGAAATGTGTGAAAAGTGCCTAAGTGAAGTTGTTTTGCAAAACAAGTGTATTGCTAGTATTGTCTGAGAGCAAGAGAGAAACAGCCAAGCGGTCACAACATTCGCATTAAAAGCTGTTCGGTGGGGACGATGACAAGGCTAATGTGAGATTGACATGGCTTCCGAGCCAAGCTGTGGGTTGTTTCTCACCATCCCCACGAGGAACTATGGCTTAGATCGGTCCCGGAGAGCTGGCCTCCTCATCCAAGGCCACTCAGCCAGGACTGTGTGGGACTGGACCTGCTGCTGGCCGGTCACCTTGCAAAGACCCACTCCCTGCACCAGAGCTGCACGAAGCCGAAGAACAAACGGGCTTCACAGGGGAGAGATGGACTCACCTTGCTCTGGGCTGGGAGTGCTCGTATCGTTCAAGAGTCTCATTTATTAGATTAGGAAAAGGGGGCCTGAGGTCACACAGCAAGTAAGACCCCCTGGGGCTCCTCACTCAGAGATGGCTTATAATTAAGTGGTTTGTTCTGCACACCCATTTCAGTTGGCTGGGCTGTTCTTAATCTTTTAACAGAAGTAAGCACCAAGATCTATCATTCCCTGTTTCCAGGGCTTCACTGGCGAAGAGGCCAGTGAAGGGCTGGCTTTGGAGCTGGCTCCCCTGTGGCTGCTGCTGCTGGGAAGGCCCCTCTGCCCCTCCTCCCTCACACCAGCCCCCTTCCTGACACCCTGCTCCGATCTCTGGGACAGCACCTCACACGGCCAAAGGAGACCCAGATTTGCCACTGGAGAATCATGGAGCCAGGATGAAGCGTCAGCGTTTACTCAGTGCTTCTATTGCTTAATGCAAAGTCAGCCTCTGCCTACTTCCTGGGGACCCTGCAGCTGGTACCAGGGGCTTCTCTCTTCCCACACCTGTGCTGGGCAATGGCATCGCGGTGCATGTGGCTTCCACCTCCCAGGCTCTCCCCCCATTTACCCTGTACCTCCCGACTCTGCAAACAGTGTGCAAACACCGCAGGGACTTTGGGACCAACTTTAGCATATTGCACATAGGTTCCAGTCACTTTCCTTTTTCCCCACCAGGAAGGGGTGAGAGGGTCCTTCTTCTTTGGCCAATGAAATCATTAGGTTCGCTTTGCTAATGCACATCCATTTTTTAACCTCGGTCATATCTGACACTGGGATATGGTGTTCCTCCAAACACCACAGTGCTAAATCTCAAATGCTTAAAGAAAAGACCGTAATTTTAACATCAGTGAGTCACTTCAACGTCTCTGGGGTTGTTGCTGCTTCACCGTGGAGATGACCCCACCTCAGGCTGCAGGCTCAGCTGCATTCAACTGCACTCGAGGCCTGGCCCGTGGACCGGGCTTACGCACACAGAAGAACAGGGCTGCCAGTGTCTGCCTTGTCCCTTTACTCACCACCTACACAGCAGCCTCAGCAGGCACACTGCGTACGTCCAGGAGAAATCACTTTCACAAAATCAGTGAGTAAGGTTTTGGACCGTTAAAGATGCCTGACTCTTGTCTTTTCCCATAGCTGGACTTGAACACTGAGTCTGCTGCTCAGAGCACCACCCCTCTCCTCTGCCTGCCCCTGGAGCCGCTGTTCTAAGTGCTCCACATGGATGCTGTGAGAGCCCTACAGGGGCTTCCTGACTCAACGCAGTTTTCTGCGGGGCGTTCGGAAGGCATGGGGTAAGGGAGTGGGGATCTTAGCTGCACTCCATCCACGCAGATTCTTTACCTATTTGATGCATTTTCCTTCGGTAACCAGAGCCCCCAAGAGTGAGGATTCTGATTCAGCCTGTACCGACTGAGGAAGGAGATGGAAGAATTCCACTTAGCGGTTGGATCGGACATTTCTAGAAAACACCAGCACGGCACAGAGATGGACAGTACAGCCTGCCCTACACGGGTGGCTGTCAGCACAGTCTACAGAAGCGGTTATGGCAATCACATGTAAACATCATCGAGAGCAAATACTAGGACAGAACTACGATGAGATGGTTGCCAATGGCAGCTGCTCCCTCTGGGTTACTCCTTAATTTGGTGGGAAAGGGACCAAGGTTGACGCTTCCTGGAGAGACCCTGGAGTCTCCTTGGTAAATAATACACAGCACCGAATGAATCTTCCAGATAGAAGTTGTCTGCAGCGTTGGTCAACTTCAGAACTTGTGGCCTTTTTAGTATGGGATGACAAGCAGAGACTGCTGGATGCCCGTGGCAGGCATCCTCCCTCCCCATCAGTGCCCCAGCCCTGTCCTTAGGCATATCAGGTCCCAAGAGCATGCCCAGGTGCCTGCTGCGCTCAAGGACAAATGTCTAAGTGATGTCCAGTGTGCGGGACTGAACTGTATGAAAGGGCAGCTTCAGTTGACCCTGAAGGTGGAGAGGGAGAGGCTCCCCCTCCCCTAAAAGTCTGCCTTTCTTTACCTTAAGGAACCACCAGCCCAAGGTAGAACCCTTGGCCTAGTGTAACTGAGGAAGAATCAAATCGAAGACATCATCTGACAACTCCTGCCGGCACTCTGAGGCTCAGGGAGGGAAGGGACTGAGCAAAGCTATGGAGGAAATTCTTGGTGAAGTCAGGACTCACCCAGGACTCACACCTGGAATCCAGTGTCTTTCCTACCTACAGGGTGAAATCTGTTTGCTCCTTGATGCAAATCAGGCCTCAGTGGAGGCATCAGAAGGATTTTACTTCTATTCCTTCCATTTACGATGTGCCTACCATGTGCTGGGCAGTGAACAGCTATAAAGGAATCTAGAATGACTGGGTCTGTGCCATGGAAAGACCCTTTTTTGGTCCATCCTTATAAGCCCTGGCTTCCCTAAATATCTTCCTGTCTACTACCCCTTACCCCCATCCCACCCTCCCCAAGTAAAGACTTATGTCACAGTAGTACTGGCAGTCTTGTGCCAAGGAATGGCTTTAGGAACATTTTCTTTCATTGATCAGGACATGACAGACAGGGATGAGCTAGCATGAAACTCAGCCAGCGTACAGTTCTGTATGATTGATGGAAATCTTCCAAAGATCAGACCAGGATGTCAAATAAACTCTAATCAATTAGTAATGACTGCCTAGAGCACTGTGTTGAGGATTCAGGCTCAACGAATAGGAGTGCAGTGGCTGGTTAGTTATGTCTGCATTGGCCAACGATGTAGAAGTAGTGGCACATGTGCTGCATGTTTGCTGTCCTTAACAGAAGCTAAGACGGTTGAAACCTGCCTGACCTCCCTCTCCTTCCATCCCACAGAAAACTGAACTCAGCAGCTCAAATTCCCTGTTCCTGCTGCAGCCTGTCTTCTCCAGCCTTCTCCCGTGGCAGGGAGTACCCTCAGCATCCAGGACAATATCGTGGGCACAGTTTACCAACTCTCAAAGGACTAGGCCTGCCAGCAGCAACAGGGAACTTAGCTTATTTAATGAGTCACTTCCAAACTTTTTAAAGTGGCAGGGACTTTTTTTTCCTTAAATACAGAAATGTCTCAAGGAACTCTGACATATGAAAAAGATCAAGGACGAGCCACTCTGTGTGAAGCAGGAGCAAATTGTCATGCCCGGCCTGGCCATGCTCTCCCTCACGCATGGCTCCAAGGACCCACAGGACATCAAGCTGGATATGGCTTCGTCATCACTCAAGAACACAAGGTTGGAAGTAAAGCCCCATTCAAAAGTTGCCTAAGTTTGAAGGGAGCTTGGCTATTGCCTTATTTGTCCCGCCCTCACTTCCTCCTCCTGGCCCCCCTGCCCTAGCCATCAAAACATCACAGATGAGGCCAAGGTGAAGACAGGAGGACGGGCTGGCAGCTGGCCCCCGAAGGACAACTGCTCTTAAACCCATCGTCCCTGTGCACAGCTGCAGCGACATCTCAAAGCGCTGATGCTGTGTCCACTCAGGATCAAAGCTGCTGGACACACAGGCACGTGCTGGGGCCGGGACCTGCCTCATGCTGATGAGTCAACTGTTGCCTTAGCCCCCAGAGGAGTCCTTTGGCTTCTAGTCTGTTGCCCAGTGCAGCCTAACTCACCTTTACCAGTCCCCGAGCATGGCAGCAGTTGGGGACCGAATCAGAGGCCTGGGCGGGGTCACTGCTCTGCCTTCTCACTGGCCGTGGGGCTTCGGGCAAGTCATTTTGTCCACAGGGTACTGCTGCTTCCCCTGGAAAATGGGAGTAACATAGCTTGCCCTGGCTTCACACAGGACCTGATAATAGACGGACATGCTCTTCAGTGTGAGCTGGGCACGAGATGGGGGCTTGCACTGGAACTTGACCAGTGCAGAAAATAAGTCATGGCAGGACTTGGCAGAGGAGGCCCAGAAAAATCTCCCCACTGCTCCTAGTTGTTGCGGCTGTAGGGTCTGCTTTCCTGGGGTCCAGCCTACTGGCCCCCCAGCACCTCCAGGGCAATCTGGCAGGGGAGCAGCGCAGCTCAGTGGCAAACACCTCATGACTGTGCATAGTTAAAAATCAAGGAAGCGGTACGATAATCCCAGGCACAGTACAAGTGAGCCGTAGATACGTTATTTTAAGGATATACTTTTTTTCTTCAATTAAAAATGAGTTTATAATCCTGATTCTATTCACAAGTGACAATTTCATCACCACACACTACAGACGGGAGATGTTAGGGTGAACAGGCTGCGAGTCTACGAGAGGACGTCAGTTGGGCAGGTGGGCAGAGGGTGACCGACCCAGCACTCTGAGGCGCACCCAGGACAACCCTTGGGAAGCGAGGACACTAATGTGGCAGTGGAACGTCAACATCGTGGAAACTCACAGACAGAAGCAGCTTTGTGCAATGTAAACATCGATTTGTTTTTTAAAAGGACAGTAGTTTCAAGTCTCTCCCACGCGTGTTCTCTCTCACGCACGCTTGCTCGCTCTCTCATCCCCATATACTTCTTTCTTTGAAAACGTAAACATATTGGAAGGGCCTTGTCTGAGGTATTGCGGTATTCCTCGGAGGTTAAGGCTGTTATCAGTGTAGGCTCTGCAGGGCCTCTTTCAGCAAGCTGTCAAAATCCATGGCTTCATACTTGCTTTTCCCGGACGTGGGAAGGGCCTCCTCTGGATGGCCATCTGGAGGGTCGGAGGGAGAAGGAGGCAGTGAACATCTTATAAAGGCCAGATGACAAGCAAATCTGCCACAGAGGGTGGCCCTCATGGAGCGTGTGTGGCCCAGGGTGTCAGAGAGTAGGAGATGAGCACTGGACAGTGAGTGTCGACTGCCATCCTCCTGTGACATCTCTACCACGCTGTCCATGTCTCGGGGCCTCTGTTTTGCAGAGCAAAGCGGGCCCGAACAAGAATATTCTAGAGCTCCTTTCCAGCTCCTACTTCCCCTAACAGCGTCCCACCCATTAACAACCAGTTGCAGAGTCACATAAGGGAAAGCTAACAAAACTGGGATCACTTTCGTGTATAGATAGGGAAACTGGGTCCTACGAGCAGGTACACAGCCAGGTAAAGTGCTCCTGGCCAGGACCCCACCCAGTCCCTGATACTCGGCCCTGTACTGTGAAGGTCACCTTGGGCTCTCCATTACGCTGTACTTGTTTGTCCTTCTCTACCAACTTGTCCCCAGATGGCAATGGCATGATGACAGTGTTACACTGTGGTCCATTAATGGACACAACTGCTGCCTCGTTAGGAACACCCCTTCTTCGGCAAGGGCAGCAGCTGGCCCCTGAGGTCACGGTTCCTAGAGGCCACGGAGGCTTGACTTTATTTTTGGTGCCAGTTACAAGACAGGACAAGATGGACCAGAGACCAGAACAAAAAGAGGATGGTAGCCTCCAGGCAGACCGGTTGCACCCATTGGCACACGGGGGCTGGGCAGGGAGCCACATCTAGGAGGGGCTTTCGGTCTGGGTGTCATTAAAGGAAGCTACTGTCCCTCAGGCTCTGGCTGGGCCTCACTCGGGTGCTTACCGTAGTCAGCATGTCGGGGCCAGCGGAAGTGCCGGAGCCCGCCTGAGCTCAGCTGGAAAGAGGGCTCATTGCGCTTCCTCAGGGCAGCGCCATTCTGCAGGGACAGGGCCGCGTGCTCAGAACACCGGTAGGTGATGAAGCCATGCTTCTCGCCTCTGAGGGGACAACAGGGTAGCATGTTTCTGGGCCGGCCTGGTGCACACTGTCAGACCACCCATTACTAAAGGAGGAGCAGAAAGCCACAGTGACTTGGCAACCCTGTTACATGGCCCTGCACTCAGAGATGGCACCATTTGCTAGGCCCGTAACTGCACTGGGTAAGAGTCAGAGTAGCTCATTGGTAGGATGTTTAACAGGTGCTGAATACATTGTCTCACATGTGACACAGTGACAGCTGACCCAGTGACATGGGTACTGTTCTCTCCATCTCACCATAAAGAAATAGGCCCTGTAGAATTCAGGAATCTGCCCAAAGGCAAGTGGCAGAGCGGGCATTTGAACCCAGGCCTTCTGGATGTTAAAGTGAATGCTTTCAGCACTTCCCTACATGTCCCTGTTGTGTCCATTTCCTTGCTTTTATCATGCTTACTCCCCCGCTCTTCCAAGCCGGCCTCAGTTATCACTTCCCTGGCTGCTAACACGGCCTTCACCTCCCCTCCTGTGGCAGGTGTTGTGTACACATCTCACCTGCATGGAAGACACCTACATGTCTGCCTGCTCGACACCCAATCCCTTCCTCCCCAAAAGCACTGTGTAATCCACCAGGCTCAGAGTGTCAGGGTAAACTTGTCACCCAAAGCTAAACCCCAATGACCCACCCCAGATCTTTGCTAGAACTGCGAGGAGGGGGGCAGCTGCTTCCAGTAGGAAAGACGTAAGCTTAGAGCAGGAGGCAGCCACCGTGCAACCAGGAGGAAAGCGAGATGCCCAAGAAGGGTGCCAGGCAAGGGAGACCCAAAGTCAGTTCTACCTTGACATTTCAGTTCCACAAACAGAAAGAAAAAGAATCTGACAGATAATCCATCTGCTATAGAAGTGTTTCAAGGACAGAGACAAAGTGGCATTTCCCTACTGCTAGCACAGGCTTACCAACAGTAGGTACCTAGCACACATTCAGGTGAATCGAATTTCCTGATACCTCTCCGAGCCAGGGCAAAGTGGGAATGCTTCTGCCCCTTTAAATGTCTGAAGCTGGTAGTGTGTCCAAGACTCTTTTTAAAAGGTCATGTATGCTTTTTAAATATTAACACATCCGTCTTTCTCTTTTGATATTCATTTGCTTCCTCTATTTTTCCATGTTACCTTCATCTGATATCCTGACGACTGTACAAAACTTGAAAAAGTTCTATTTGTATAATGACTCTCTTTTAAAAAAATTTTTTTTTGGTAAAAACTAACATAAAATTTACCAACTGGGCACAGTGGCACATCCGTGTAACCCCAGTGCTCTAGGAGGCTGAGGCAGGAGGATTGCAAGTTCCAGCCCAGCCCAGGCAACTTAATGACTTAGCAAGACTTTGTCTCAATATAAAAATAAAATAAAAAACAAAAAGGGTTGGAGATCTAGCTCATTGTGAAGGTTTTCAGTTCAATCCCCAGTACCATGAAGGAAGGGAGGGAGAGAGGAAGGAAGGAAGGAAGGAAGGAAAGAAGGAAGGGAGGGGAAAGAGGGAGGGGAGGAAAGAAAGAAAAGAAAAGAAAAGGAGAAAGAAATTTACCATCCTTACTTTTCTATATCCATTAAACAAGTAACTCCTCTACACCCCCTCCCCTCACAGCCTGGCAACCATCTCCCTGCTTCCTGTGAGTATGAATTTGATGACTGTAGATATATCCTAAGTGTAATCACAGTGTATTTATCTTCAGTGATGCCTACATGTTCATTCGCATGGTGGCCTGCGTCAGAATCTCCTTCCTTCTTAGGGCTGCATGATACTCCATTAGATGGACAGACGTCATCTTATTTATCCACTCATCAGTACACATTTGGTTGGTTTCTGTCTCTTGGCTACTGGGAATAATATTGCTATGAACATGGGCGAACCAGTATCTCTTCGTGATCCTGTTTTCAATTCTTTTCTACCCACAGGTAGAATGGCTGGATCACACGATGGTTCTATTTTGAAGTTTTTAAGGAACTCTCGTATTGTTTTCCAAATCACTGCACTCTCCCACCAATACTACACAAGAGTTCCAATTTCTCCACATCCTCCCCTGCCCTTATTTTCTGTTTAATAGTAGCCTTTCTGATGGGTATGAAGTGTTACAATAATTGATACACAAGAAGTCATTTTGTTGCTGAAGGTTTTTTGACTATTATTAAATCACAACTTAAAAGCCCTAATAACTTAGTCTGCAAGTGTAATGGGGGATAATTTAGAAATATTTCAAAACTGACAAAGTTTTGACATCTCAATTGTGCATTCACAGGCAACCTGAGCTCTCTGCAGATTCCCTGGCAGATAAAACACTGTTCCCTAGGTGGGGGAGGAAAACCCAGGGTTGCCTAACAGAGCTGGGGCCAGGAGCACTGCTGCAGAGAACGGAAGGACGTGAGCAGCACGGAGACTCAGCAAAGGCCCTGGAGTGGACGCATGGGCTCCAGTCTGGCTCTGCCATGAAGGAGCTACTTGGTTTGTCCGAGCTCGTTCAGAAGGAAAAGCAATACAAAGAATACAAATACCTGTGTCCCAGGAGTGTTGAAAATTTAGGTAAGAGAATGCATGACCTGCTGCTCTTAGCGAACCATCAGCCACGTTTGCTGCCTGCACTGGTGAGCAACTGTCAAGGGTCCTTTTCCTGGGCCTGGCCTCTGGGTCTGGGCCAATGGTGGCGAACCTATGGCACGCATGCCACAGCGGGCTGTTTCTTATCACTGGAAGTTCTAAAAGGTTCGCCATCGCTGGTCTAGGCGGTTCCACAGATGTCCTCGGGCCTCTTCTGGGCAGCCAGCCCTGGACAGGAACCTGTGCCCTCCCAGCTCCTCTGCCGTGGCTTGCCTTGACTCACCTCTTACTTCTCGTCAGCACCTGGCACTCTACGATCTCGCCAAACACCTCGAAGCGCTTCTTTAGCTCTCGGGAGCTCATGTCGCTGGAGAGGTTTCGAACATACACGACGCGACCTTCGCCCTGTTCAAAAAGGGGACAGAGAGGGACCTGATCACTGCTCCTATGGGTCCCTCATCCTCATCCAATGCCTGGCTCAGCAGTAGCACTAGCTGGAGTCAGAGAGAGGACGATGACAATCTCTATGCCAGGGGACCTGCCCTTATTGCAGCAGGGCCACTGGGTAATGGAGGGGAAGTGGCCATTGCAGGGATTACCTGCCCACATGAGGGGGATGGGCAGAGATGGGCCGACAGGGCAGGGCATTTGTTCCCACTGATACCACTGCCTGGTCAGCAACGTCTGCACCTGCACCCCGAGTCTGAGGGGGTGGTGATGGGGTGGACCTGAGAGTCGCTGAGGATGTGTTGGGAGCCAGGTTATTTATGGGGGTCAGAGTGGGCAGGAAGGAAAGGTAATGAGATGGGGCCATTAGGGCTACTGAAGTCACTGTCCCTTTGGTTTTGCTGGGTGGGGTGGCTGACGTCACAGCACAGTACTGTGACTGAGAAGTCACCTACAGGAGAGCTCAATGCTATGCCAGCAGGTGCCAAGGACAGTGTGACAGAGATAGTGAGTGGGAGCCCTGGCTGTAACCACCCTCCTCTCCTCGGGGATCTGTGACCTGATCCCAGGGAAGGTGTTGCTGGACATTTGTGTTCCCATGGGCAAGAATGACTGTGGTCTGGACAGGCTTTCCCCGGGCACAGGCACAGCCAGAGATTCCCCGCCACACACCCAAGAAGCACGAATGTCAGGGTGAAAACTCAGGCCTGGGTCCCTCAGGAGGGCAGTGTCAACAGTCACAGGAACCATGTGTCCTACACCACGCTACATCTGGGTTCAGCTCCATGGAGAAAGCCCATCTTCTCCCAGCCTCCGGAACTCATGAAGCCCATCCCCCAAACATTCCTATTTTACTAAATTTGTAGCTCCTTTTCAGCCCTCTGGGCCCAGCCCCCCGCGGATACCTCTCTCCAAGCACCCACATAAATGTGCTCCCCCAGCAGTCCAAGCATGACTGCTTACTGCAGGCATTTCAGTCATGACTAATTTCATAAACTCATCCCAATCTGTAATCCCACTGTGCACTCCTTCGTTTACGACTCTACTGTCTTTCTCACCCCTGGGAGAGAACCATGGGAGTGGGGACCTTGTCTGTTTTGTACATCACTGTCACCCAAAGCCTAGGATTGTGCCACTTTTGTGTGAAAGGCCCAAACACGGGGCTCTGGCAGATGCTCTATGCTCTAACCGTGGCTTTAAAAACCTGCTTGCAGCCGGTATAGCGGCGCAGCACTCTGGGAGGCTGAGGAAGGATTGGGAGGTCGAGCCCAGCCTGTGCAAGTTAGTGACTGAGCGAGACCCAGTCTCAAAATAAAAAGAGGCAGGGATATAGCTCAATGCGAAGGCCTTGGGTTCGATCACCAGAAAAAGAAGAACCTGCGTGCAGAGAGCTCTGCTCCTCTGGGGGAGGCACCACTCATGTGTACCCCACTCCCGAAGCACCAGATCCTCCAGCAGGAGTCTGTTTACCCTTTTGTGTTTCCATCGTGCTTCCTTCCCTTCCTTCTAGTGACAAGGGATAGCTGGCTGGCTCCAGCTGCCCTTCGCAGGGTCTTAAGAGATTTTCTTGGCGGGCAGCTTTGTAGGGAACTCCACAAGGCCGGGGCCTTGGACACGCTCTGGGAGAGGATTGGGGAGGTGGGTGCCAAGGACATAACAGGTTCTCCTGGTCTTTTAGCCCTGGTCAAGTTGGAGGAAGCTTTATGAAGCATAAGGGCCAATTCCCTGTGTACAGATGAGTAAAGAGGCTCAAGGAAGCTTGGGGACTTGCCCAAGGTCACAGAGAAGGTTGTGGCAGGGCTGGCTTGTGACCCTGTCAGCCTGGCTGTGTGCTCCCTCCTCCCTACCCTCAGCCCTCTCCAGGCCACCGAGGCTGAGCCATAGGCTGCCACCAACTGCATACTCCATGGGCAGTCCATTGGTTGAAATTTGCACAGTGCCAGCTTTGATGGCTCTGGGTGACCTCTGTGACTTTCAAATAAGAGAAATGTAACTGTGTTCTGCAGATCAGGCAGTGGTTGAAGGCTGACAGGTTCAGCACTTCTTGACACCTCTGTGTGCCCCCATTCAGTCTGGGCTCTGGGGCCCCAGATCACTTACAATGGCCTTTTCCTGCCGCTTGCTGGCACGCCGGACACTTGGGGTTCCATCCGCACACAGCCCTCTGTTCTCACACCTGTCAGTGAACAAGCAGAGCAGAGGCACTCACTGTCAGGAGGAGCACGGAGGGCGGGCAGCGAAGGCTTCTTGAGGGTAGAAGGGCTCGGTCTCCCTCCTGCAGCAGCCCAGCTTCCTTTGCAAGGGCAGCCTACGGCTGTGCTGGATCTGCGCTGGGCGCTCACCTTCTGCCACTTTGCTAATTATAACTCTGCCCTTCAGAGCCTTGCCTTTCACTGCCATCGGGGCGGGGGGGAGAAAAACCCTTTCACTTCATTATCTTAGTTGATCTGATGAGAAAACCCCGGGAAGGTTCGTTTTCCCATTTTCCAGATACAAAATCCCAAGGCATGGGTTCAAGATGGGACTTGCCCTCAGGGGGAAAGTCAGAGCTCAAAGCAAGTCTTCTGGCTCTAGCGCCACTGTTCTCTACCAGTTCGTGCCTTAGCCATCAACAGGCTGCGCCCCCACAGCTCCCTGCCTGGGGCTACCAAGCTCATCATCTGCGGAGCCTGAGCAGGCTCCCCCACCACACACCGAGGCTTTCCTCGCCTGTCTGCAGGCTGCCTCGCGCCTCCAGCGAGCATCCTTGAGAAGCACAGCCGGGAGGATGACAACGCGGGCTCTTGAGTCAGACAGCCTCTCTTCAAATCCTGCCTGTGTCACCTCTCTACTGGGTGACCTTGGCCAGTTACATAAACCCTCTCAGCCCCACTTTTTCATCTATAAAACAGGGATAATCAATTATGTCCACCTCCAGGGCCACTTTTAAGGATTAAATCAGAAAATGCATATAAGTACTTGGCCCGGGAACTGCTCAATAGATGCTTGCTCTGTTTTTCTATTTCAACCTCTCTGAGCCTCAGCCTCCTCATCTATAAAATGGGGATGAGAAGCAGATGTACCCTCCAAGTGCATCTGGAAAGCTCAAATAGGGTGATAGAAGGGGACGTGACTTGCAAAGTTTAAAGTGCTATAGAATAAGAGGATCATTAATTTGCAACAGAATTGGTCGGCTTTCCCTGCCTGAAGAACCCAGAGAGCCTGGAGGGCATTGTGGAGTTCTGTTTGTCCGCTAAACCAGCCTTGACATGCTTCCTACTGATGGAAGCTCAGGGGCAGCGAAGACAGTGGTCTGGAGAAGGCTGAGGGTGACTTTACCAGGCTAGGCACATACTGAGCCCCGCCGGGCAGCTGAGCAGAAACTGAGATAACCAGGAGCAGAAAGAGCCAGACCTGCACCTGAGCCAAAAGCAAGAGAAAAAAAGGAGGCCCATGGGGGTCCTAGAGAGAACCTCGACTCACTAGAGGTGAGCAGGGAGCCCTGGTCAACGTCCGGAGCAGGCAGGGAGGACCAGTGCCCTGGCCACAGGGGATGACTTTCCAAACACACTTTTGCAGGGCACAGACCTGGAGACGGGAGTCTACTCACCCCAAGCAAGCTGAGATCGAACCTCAGCCACAGAGGGCTGTCAGGGAGGAGCTGCCCCAGGAAAGGAGAATGAAGCCAGAAACAGAGGCCCAGAATTGGCTTCCAGGAGACTGGGACTGATGGATTCTGGCTTGCTAGGCAAAACGGCTGTTAAAGAAATTGCTGGGGCATTCATTTTGACTAACAGGCAACTTAAGGCTTCTCAACACTGGTTTGTGGAAAGCCCAGGAACCTCCTAAAATCGATGTTTAATAGAGAGATGGGCCCTTGCTTTCATGGGCTCTTTGAACAGTTAAGAGCCATTGGTATAGATGTGTCAATACAAAGCTGAGTGTTTCTAAGAAAAGCTCTCTGTATGCCCCGAATTTTGGTCTCAGGGTATGGTCCTCTGGCAACATCATCACTGGTGAGCTTGTTAGAAATGCAAATTATCCACCCTCACCCCCACAGAATCAGGTAAGTACCCCGGGGGGTGGGGAGTTCCAGAAGTTCCTTAAAATGTACCCCCCATGGGGGCGATGTTCTGCTTTTCCGCTCTGGACTCAAGAGCACCATCTAGTGGTTACCCAGGCACACGGCCGGCACCCCCTCCAACCTCCCTCAGAATGAATCATGTTCTTATGATCGGAGCGAATCGAGCAGTCTCCCCGATTTTGCCAAGGTTCTATGCCTTCTGTTAGCTCCTCAGCGGACTTTTGGGCTGGCTTCCCCTCTTGTCTGGTTCAATGAGCAAGGACAGTATGCGCAAACAGGCTTGGGACGCACAGTCCCTGCCCGGAGTTCTTTTTACTGCAGGAAGTCACAGTGCAGCACACAACAGAACCAAGAAATGGAAACAACTTCATCTCTGCTTTAATCCATTTTATAGAAAAAAAAAAAAAAAACCCACAAAACCAGAATTACACTAATCCTTCTTTCACATGATAATGTCACATAAGTTTTAAACTATGTGGGTCTGTGTTGTTTCCACAAAAATCTATTCATTTGACAAATGTAGACATGGAAGACAAAGAATAAGGAGCAAGTTTGTAGAAATGTAAGGCCACAAATGGCCAGAAAGTGGCTTTCCTCTCTCCTGAGACCAGGGGATTTGGGACTCTCTTGACTGTCACATGCTTGCCTCCAGGGCTCAACCCCAGCTCCCTCAAGGAGCCTCCACCAGGCCTCTACCCACACAGAGAGGCAGCCCCAGCTCCAGAGCAAGTTTCCCTGTCTCCTCTCTCCCCTGGCTCTAGGGGGACGGAGTCCTCAGCGGCCCGTGCCCATCCTGAGGCTACACTACCCATTATACCTGAAGTTCCTTCGGGTAGCTGGTGACCAGGAGCGGCAGGATGAGGAGCCAGAGGTTGAGTGGCTGCGGGAACAGAGCTGCCGACTGGCCTTGCTGGGCGGGCTCTGGTAGGGGCAGTGGTCAGAGCAAGGGGGGCTGACCCCTGAGTCCTCTCCATCATTGTCCTCCTCCTCTTCCCTCTCTTCCTCTTCCTCCAGGAGGAAGCTGCTCTCCCCACTGCTGCTGCTGCTGTCCTCAAAGACATCGTATTCGGGGCTCTTGCATGAGGCCAAATCTTCGTCCTCCAGGGCAGTCTCCAGAAGCCCAAAGTGCTTGGTGAGGCTAGCGCGGATCTCGTGGTCTCTCAGTTGCACACTGTCCTTGGGTGGCACACAGGCATCACAGCTTCGGTCCTCTTCCTTCCTCCGGGCCTGCATCTCAGCCAGTGAAGGGGCACCTTGCTGGGGCCAGTCCTCCAGGTGGACCCCAGATGGCTCCCAGGACCTCAGCACCTTCCTCTGCAGGGCACCCTCTGGCCTGAGCACCTGGCAGTAGTCGTGGTCTCCAAAGGAACAGGAGAAGGGGCGCTTCTGGCCAGCCTGGGAGGCTGGCTGAGTTGTGACATGCCGCAGGTGGGACAGAAGCTCACTCTGCTCTGAGTGCTTCTTGGGCAGCTTATGGGCAGCTCCTGGGGCAGCCTCGAGCTGGAGGGCCTCAGGGGAGGGGAGGCCAGGAGCTGTGTCTTGCCCTGGGCTGTGCTTGATGTCTGGCTTGAAGGGATCCTCCTCCATGGGCTTGTACGGAGGCGTGGTGGGGGGCGTGAGTCCTGCACAGGCAAGAGGAGAATCACGTGAGGGGAAGCCAGATCTCTTCTCCAGGGGACGCTAAGATCTTAATTTGGGATGGTAAAGAAGTGGCTGCACGCTATCACTGCCCCCACCGGTGGACGGCAGGATCACTGACGGATTGCTGCGCTGCTCACTGCCTGAGCCTGGGTGTGGCCTAGGAACCCTTCAGTTCTTTGGATTTGCCATGTGATGAGATGCATTTGCCATCCCTTCTGTGGCTTGGTAATGGTAGCTGAAGCCTCCAAGTCACTAGAGAGGGCTCTTCTTATTCCATCTGCAAGCGTTCAGTGAGCCCCGACTCAGGTGTCTCCCCGTGCACAGCAGGGCAGGCACCACAGGAGAAACTGCCCACTGAATTTGGCCACTAGTGCCCTCGAATTTCCTACCCCGACCTTGGCATTCTCCCTAATGTGCCACAGGAACTTGCTACAGTGCCCATCTCTTCCTTTCTGGGGCTCCTGAAGCCTACAGGATAAAGGCCACACACCTCTGCGTCTTGGTCCTTTTATGGCTACTCTTTCCTGACCTCCACCCTACCCCCAGTTCTACCGCACAGCAGGACCAGGTGACCAGTGTCTCCGATGCAGCCTGTATTTCCACTCCTCCAATGTCTTTGCCTGAGCTGACTCTGCCGCGAAGCACCTCCCTGTCTTCCAGTGTCTGTTCATCCTTCAGGACCAGTTCAGATGCCCTGCGCTGGTGCCCGCTGGTCTGCTCAGGCCACACTCCTGCCCAGTCCCAACCCTCTTGCTCTCCCAGAGCTCCTGTTCATACTTCAAAGCAAGTGTGTGTCAGACAGTGCTCTCGGGGTGTGAATCTGTCCCCTCCCCCCAGACCGCGGGCTTCTCCAGGGAGGAACTGTCTTTCATTTCTGACCCCAGTATCACTTCATGTGCTGATCACTGGCAGCCGAGTGGCTGCCCCCGGCCCTGACCCTCCTGCTTAGAACACCCTCACTGTGCATCTCGGTGCCCAGCGCAGCCTGTGGGGCAGTGGCAGGGAGGGCTCAATGAGCACCCGCACTGCCTGCAGAGCTCTTCAGTGTGGGGGACTTGTGGTCGGGGTCCTTGCCAGCTCCCCCAAAAGCACCCCACCAGCTGACTCCCCTGGCTCACCTGCCGTGCCACAGAGCTCCACGGTCAGGGTCTGCTCAAAGCTCTTCTTGCCAAAAGGAGGGTCGCTGGGGAGAGGGGCAGGGAGGACAGAAAGGAAAGAGGCTGGTCAGCAGTACACTCCCACTGCCCCAAGCATCCGAGGAGGGCAAGGGCATACTGTGACGAATCCTGGTTCTGCTGCCATGGGTCTGGGGAGAATTTGCTGGGGGGACCCTCACACTGGCTGTTGGAGGAATTCAAAGTGCACAGCTTTTAGGACACACAGACAGGTCTGTTGGAGGGTGTGGAGAGGACAAGTCATGCATCATTGCCAGCTTTTCCCCCACAGAGAAAATAACTCATTTCAGGGTCCTGGACAGAACAGTTTATGAAACGTCCTGAAGGCTTAATTCCTTGTCTTTTCCCTGGGCCTGCAGAGACTGGCTTCTAAAAACCAACTCTCTCCTAAGGGAGCTCAGCTCCTGTTGACCCCTGATGATGACCAGGGCAAGGGCCTAGGAACAGGGCCAGGCTCAGGGGCAGACAGATCCCTCTACCCTCCACTCACAAATCCAACAAGAAAAAACCTTATGGAATAATATACCAATAATTTCTTAAAAATCTACCTTTGCGACAAGGCCAGCATGAGGTACCTTGAAGAGTCTGAAAAGAAGACCAAAAAAAAAAAAGGGAAAATAAGATTCTTCAACATAGCACCATAAGCAGCAGATGTTTCCCCGCAAAGGAGACCTCAAACTTTCAGGGCAGCTGACCCAATCCCTTAGCCTCCTTAGGGAAGGACAGGAACAAGTGCAGTCTACCTCCCACTCCAGGGTCTCAGAGGGCGGATCTGCATGCTTGTGCAGAAAGAGCAAATGTGCACAGATGTCTCCTGGCCAGAGGATGGCACCTGGGTGGAGAGCTCTCGCTCCCAAGTGCTGCAGTTGTGGGTTCTAGAGAGTCCAGTGTAGGGCTGGACCCTAAAGAGCTCTGAGAACCCAGTTCTGTATCTTAAAATGGAGATGGTCACTGTGTCTACCACGCAGGTTTCTTGTGCAGAGTGAAAGGGAGAGGGTTAAGCCTTACACCAGCGAGTACACAGCAGGTAGCTATTATTATCGTTACTACCATCATTAGCATTTAAACCTCATGGTGAAGCTGAACTTATAAACTAACATCTGTTACATCATCTCTTGTGGGTCTTCTTTAGGACACTTACCAAATTTATAATCAGCTTCCTTTTGTTTTTGACTGCCTTTCTCCCTCACTGAAATGTAAGCCCCATGAAGGCAGGCAGGCATCTTGCTCCTTTTTCCTTAATCAATGCCTCACCCACGGGTACACCAGGGATGTACAAGTGCTTTCCTGAGGATTTCCCCCAACAGCTCTCTGCACAGAACGGGGAGTGGAAAGCCAGAGAGGGAATGAGACCTGCCCATGCTGCATAACACTTGGGGTCGCAGCCTGAACACTCCTGGCTGCTAGCCCAGTAGGCCTCGCTGCACCCACCCTGCCCCCTCTTGCAGGCCACTGGGCTCCGACTACCTCTGGAAGGGAGCTGTGGGCAGCTGGGGTCCTCATCTGTGTCCCCACACCCACTCTCGCAGGGACTCTCCAGGGCAGGGATCTGGGGTCCACGAATGAGCTGCTGGTCTTGGGCACTGTCCTCATCTGTGGGGCTGCCCAGCTGTCCCTCCATGTTGCAGGCCTCGGGAGCCAGATGCAGTGAGGGTAGAGCACCTTGGGGCTCTGAGGGGACCAGCGACTCATCAGTGAATGTCAGCCAGGGGCCCAAGTTGGGGTTCAGTCTCCGAGAACGCCGCACAGGGCACACAGAGCTCTCCAGCTTCTTCCCCAGCTTGGTCCATGGCAGATCTTGGCCTGGCCTTTTTCTGCCCCACTCCTCCTCCTCCTCCTCTTCTTTTTCTTCTTCCTCTTCTTCCTCCTCCTCCTCCTCCTCGTCCTCCTCCTCCTCTTCCTCCTGCTGCTGCAGCCTGACAGACTGGCTGGCGTTCCCTCTCACCTGCAGTCGCAGTGGACGCAGGCTCGGTCTGGGCCCCGAGCTCCTGGGTGAAGCTGCGATCCTCACCTCCTCCACCGGGGACGGGTGGGCAGGGGAGGCCTGGCTGTCTCTGGGGAGCCTGGCCCTTGATTGGGGGGTAAGGGAGGCATAGACAGGCGTGGCCAGGCGGTAGGGTTTGCTGACATCACAGAGGACATCTTGAGCCAGAAGTTCCCTCAGGATGGAGAACTCAGCCCAGGACGCTTTGGAGGGGTGCCGGGGCCGGGGTCTGACCTGCCTGGAGGGGCTGCCGCAGGGCTGGGGAGCCGGCTCAGGGGCCGGCGGGGGCAGCTTCCTCTGGGGGAGACAGTAGGTATGCATGTAGCGAATGAGCTGCACCATTGCCTGCATGTCCTCTGGGGGAACCTGGGCACAGGGGCTCGCCCTTCCCAGTGTCAGAGGGTCCCAGCGAGAGGCTTGAGCTGGCTGGGGGGTCGCACAGTCCTCCCCGGGCAACTTGTCCTCCTTGGCACGAAGCTGGGGACTCAGGGGCCGTGGCAGTTGCAGGCCCCTCTCCAGAGAACAGGCTTTCACCCGGGGGCAGGATGGCGCCGAAGTGAGGTGCTTATGTAGTTCTGTACAACGCCGGCTCTGAGGCTGTGGCACAGGAGCCTTCTTGTCCTGGGTGCTGTCAGTCTAGAGAGGGAAAGAGGCCAGAGTGAGGCGAGAGGGACACACTGCTCCTTCCCTCTGTCCCCGCCCCAGCCACTTGCTGGCCCAGCTGCCTCACCCGGGTCCTCTCCGACACAGAGGTGGCACCTGCTTGTGCTCAGGTGGTGAGTAGAGGAATACCCAGCCCCCACAGGTCTCGCCATGGAACTGGCCCCTACAGAGCCTTCTGGATGCACTGTCAGAGGTCCACTTGGTCCGTCCCGTGTCCCTTCTCCACACCCTCCAGCCGCAGAGCCAGGATGGCTGGGAACAGGACGGCTTCACTGTAAATGGGGACACTGGGGTCCTTTCGGGGAGATGGGTATGTTCTGAAGCTGGAGTGTGGTCTTGGTTACAACACTGTACATTTACTAAAAATCACAGAATTACACGTTTAAGATAGGTGGCTTTTAGCAGGGAACCAGCTGTCCCAGCACTCAGGAGTCTGAGGCAGGGGTCACTTGAGCCCCAGAGTTCAGGCCAGCCTGGGTAGCAGCGTGAGACTCCATCTCAGAAACAAGAGAAGGTTGCTTTTAGGATAGATGTGGTACTTGAGAGAAGTTGTTATAAAAAGGTTAACAGTTTGCTCGGTACGCTGGCACATGCCCAGAATCCCAGCGCTCTGGGAACGTGAGGCAGAATCACAAGTTTGAGCCCAGCCTGGGCAACTTAGCTAATTATAGCAAGAACCTGTCTCAAAATAAAGAATAAAAAAGGGCTGGGATGTAGATTAGCATGAAGGCCCTGGGTCCAATCCCCAATTAAAAAAATAAATAAATAAATAAATAAATAAATAAATAAATAAAAAGAAAAAAAAGAAAAAAAATTCAGTAGCCTCCCCATGTCTACAGGATAAAGGGAGGCTCCTTGGACAGGCATCCGTGCCCTCTGCATGCTGGCATCAGCTGGCATCCATCTCAAGCCTTGCCTGCCCCTGTGTTCCTGCATGGAGGCTTCCCTTCCAGTGCCACCTTTTCCTGGGGCTTCCTCTCAATGGCTCTTAGGTGTGTCACCTCACTTAGAAGCCTCCTAGTATCCCAGAGGGCAAAGACCTGGCCCACCGAGGAGCTCAGCTACTGCAAAATGGAATGTAGGAGGGTGGGCTTGTGCTTCAGGAGGTCAGTTGGGACAAAGAGGGAGGGAGCACAAGGACAGGGAGGGGCACAGACAGGAGGGGCAGGCATGAGTACAGCCGTAAGGAGCAGGAGTCCCCGGGAATCACCCATGGCAGCCCTCCTTGTTAGGCTTGGGAGATGAGGCCCCAAAGAGGCTGTGCTTTGATCCTTGGTGTTCAGAGCTCTAAACCTGCCAATGGCTCCCCAGAAAACAAATCTCAGCATTTTACTGAATGCAGCTTCTACAACTAGTGAGGATCCTGTTTCCATCTGTCATTCCATTAACATGAACCCTGCAGGCAGGCCACTCTGTCCCTGCTCCAACCTGTGTTAAGGTCTAACAGCAACTGAAACCGTCAAGTGTGAGGAAATCCAGGGCTCTTTCTAGAACCCCAAACTGGGCTGTATCTCAAGAAGCAGAGCCCAGGACAATGGCTCTGTGACTGGAGGAGCGTGGACAGATACTAAAGTGGATCAAACCTGCCACGCGTTGCCTGAGTTGATGACTGTGCCCCGGAGTGGCCACCTAAGACCTGGGCTAACTTCTAGGCACATGCATAAATACCTTGACCCATGGCCGTTGACTTCTGGATCTGAGGCCAGCCTGGCGCCAAGTGGTCCCCTCCTTGTGAGGGTCAGAACTTGATGGTGGGGAGGATGTGGCCAGGAGGAGCTTCTGCAGCTGGGGAGGAACAGAGAGAGAGAGAGAGAGTCTGGGGCTATCTGTGACTTTGAAAAACCAAACTGCTCTTGGATAACGCCAGCCATTCTGCTGTTAAACTATTATCAGGACATTCCGCATACACTTCTGGTAGACACACACACACACACACACACACACACACACACACACACACGCAATCTGTGAGGTTAGGTACCAGAATGATTATCTGAAGCGGATTCCAGCTGATTTCCTTTTGTTCATTCATAGTGACCTTTTAAAAATTAATTTCTTGAACTAAATAAGTGACACATATAAATGTTAAATCTGTATTTATCTACCTACCACAAATGCTAAAGAGTGGACAATTAAAAGCATCTTCCTTCTTTTCTCAAAAAACTAAAACTAGAGGTTCCATTTGACCCAGGTATTGTCCTTCTTGGTATCTTCCCAAAAGAATTAAAAGCATCATACCACAGCAATATATGCACACCTTTGTTTATAGCAGCACAGTTTGTAATAGCTAAATCTTGTGAACAGCCCAAATGCCCATCAACTGGTGAATGGATAAAGATGTGTTTTTTTATACAATGGAGTACTACTCCGCCATAAAGAAGGATAAACTTGACACATTTCTAGGTAAATGGATGCACCTCAAGGCTATACTTTTAAGTGAAATAAATTGGACACACATGTGTAAATATCGCATTGTTTCTGTGGTGTGAGAAACCAAAAGTGTAAATAAGGACCAAAATGTATAACAGATATTGGGAAATGGAAAGAAAAATTCAAATAGGAAGGGGAACTAGGGAGGGGGGAGGGGAAAGGAAGGAAGGGAAAAAATGAGAAAAGAAGGAAAAAATGGAAACAAAGTTTTTGCAAATAAGGAGGGGAAGAAAGGTTGAAGGGAGGGTAGGGGAATGGGAAAAAAAGAATCAAGATATATCATGCACAGGTACAAATTCCCTATGATGAATGTGATCATTATGTAGATCTAAAATGTACCATTAAACTTAATTAATCTAAAAAAAGCTCTCCCTCCCATCCTAGGTCTCTTTGTTGCCAGAGGTAACTGCCACTAACTACTTTTTTTGTACACCTATCATGACATGGGCTTTCATCATATAAGAATACACGTTACCTCCAGCCATTTTTGCACATGTGGAATAATGCTAAACTTTAGCTTGTCTTTTCTTTTTTCCGGATAATTTTTCTATAGAGATTGTTGAAACTTGCCTGCTTCTGTGGATGCATGGTGCCTCCAAGCTGATGCACCCAGAGGTTTTACCCAGGATCCATCAAAGCCAAAGATGAAAACTTGGCGAGAAACAATGGGATTTTACTATAGCACCAAGTGTTTTCTGAGGAACATGCCCCCAACCCCACCCCAGCAGGGAGCACAGGCCCAGGAGCCAGAGACAAGGCCATGCCCTACTCTTCTAAAGAGCTGAAGGACCCCCCACTGCCTCACCTGGACCTCAAATCAACATACACCTTGACTTTGGATAGGACAAAACCCCTGGACTAGAGAAAAGAGACCTGGTTGTCCAGCTCAGTCCCACTCACTGTGTGAGACCTGGAAGCTACTTCTTCCTCTGGGCCTTGGTTTCTCCATTGGCATAATGAGGGACAGGAAGATGCAATGGCTGGACCTGGACCTTTTTTTTGTTTTTGACTCTAAGAGTACGAAAGAAGCTGCTGACCTCAGAGAAATGCACAAATATGTAGAGGTCCAAGGGTCCTCCTAAGTCCATGTTGGGTGCTCTGGGATTCTTGGCGAGACCTAGGGTCTGAATAACTTTGCAGGACCTCTGTAGACCTTCTGGTGTGCTGAGAGTCTAGACAATGAGTCTGTTTCCCATGGGCCTAAGCAGAAGGGCCTTCCAGTGCGTGAAACAGAGGGGCTCAAGAGAGGAACCATGAGAGGAGTCCAAGGGATGGGAGGGAAACAACCTTTGACCATCAGGGGTCGCACTTTGCCATGCCAAGATTTGGTACTGCTGTAAAGCCCTGTGCAGAAATACGCACTGAGAATTCTTATTACTACCACCAGTGGTTATGCCGAGATGATGCCTCAGTGAGTGTTTACTGAGCGAGTCTATGTGCCAGGCACTGTTCTAAGTGCTCCCCATACATCCTGCTTTAGTCTTGAATACCGTTTGGGGCAGCTACTATTATCTACCTGCCACCTCACCCCCACCAACAGGCGAGAAAGCTAAGTCAGAGAGACGTTAAAAGAGGGTGGGTGCCTAAAGGACCCATGAGCACTATTTAATGGGACTGGAATTCAAACCCAGGTGCTCTGAATCCAGTCTGGAAGGAAGCAGGACCCCCTCAGAGGTGCCATGATGTGAGGCAACGTATTCTGTGCCAGCCCATGGTAGGTGTTTCCTAAATGTTTCCCACTGCTTTGGGGACCTTGAAGGCAGCAGGAGGAAAAGCAAAGGGCACCAGACCGTGAGTCTGAACACCTGGGTTCTAGTCTTTGCTGGCACACCAACTTGCTGTGTGACCATGGGACAGATCCTAGTCCTCAGTTTCCCCAGAGTTGGGCTTCACAGTCACCAAGGGCCTTTCTAGCTCCATCTCTCCATGACCCAACAACCTCCCTATTCGGACAGGCTCTGAGTTCGCAGCTGAGTCCCACCAGCACCTGGGAGCCACAGCTCCGAGGTGAGGCAGGAGCCCAAGGAGGCCACACCAAGCTGGACCGCACAGCCACAACTCTGAGCTTCAGGAACATCAGCAACCGCCTTCTGCGCCTCGTGAGGTCCAGACCTTCTGACAGTCTAAGCACAGCCGACATCTTCTCCCCAGAAAGCTGCCCTTCTGCGTGCCATCCGTCACCCACATACTCACGCAGGCAGCACTGGACTTGTGCTGGGGGAGGACAAACCAGCCTGACTTCACTGGAAGGTCATCTGGAAGGATCTGTCCAAACCGAAAACTCGTGTGTGTAGAGCAGGAGTCCCACTTCCAGGAGTTTATCCACTGACACGGGGCCAAGCCTGCGTGTGCAGAGTGACTAAGCACTGTCTGTGACAATGCAGGCCTTGAAACAACAAAAATACCTACCAGCAGGGGTATGGCATAAATAAAGGACGGCACATCCTAACCCAGAATCACTACACGGCCAACAGGAAGGGTGCAACTCTTCATTTGGAAGAACTCCCCAGACACACAGTAAACGAGAAAGCAGGGTGAGGAACTATGCATGTGTAACACAGGCTCCCATTCGTAGTAACAAACAAACAAACAAACAATGCGGTGAAGAGGAAAGTCACATAACAGATCCATAACCATGGTTACCTTTGGAGAAGGAAAAAGCGATCCTGAGAGGGCGAAGGAGGGTTTGCTTTTAACTGTCCACATTTGCTGCTTGGATTTTTACCATGTCTATATAATCTTAGGAAAACATTTGCATGTAATTTCAAGGATTTAACACATGACTGAAGTCAAACTTTGAAACCCCAAGGAGCCTTCAGAATGCAGGTGATGCCTACTCCAGCTGCCAGGTGGCACCCCACCTCTGGTCCAGGCTCTCTACCAGAACCATGGTGCCACCATGCACAACAAGCCCAGTGGTGCCCAAGCCGGTGGCACTGCACCCAATCCCAGGCCACTACCATCACCTCAGCCAAAAACAGGTTCTCACCAGTGAAAGCTCATCCACCTCAGAGGCTGGAGCCAGGGGCCTCTCTGGGACAGGGCTGGGGGGCGCAGACAAGGGGGCAGGGGAAGCTGAGGTGCAGGACGGTGTATCTCCTTCATCCAGGGCCGAGAAGGCAGCCAGTCCCACGTCATCTTCGGGGATGTCGTCCAGGGTCTTGGTGAGTGCCGCCAGGAGGGCCTCATTCTCACTGTCAATCTGGAAGGAACAGGCAGAGGGGGGAGCTGACACCTTCTCCTCAGAAAGCTGCCCTTCTGTGTTCCTTTTGTACATCCCAGGTACTCTCACACGGATAAAACTTGACTTGTGCTGGGGGAATGCGAACCGGTCTGACCTCATTGGAAGGTCATCTGGAAGGATTTGTCTAAACTGAAAAATTGTGTACTGACAGACCAGGAGTTCCACTTCCAGGAGTGGATCCACTCACGTGGGACAAAGGCCGGCTGTCTGCGTGGTGGAAACTGCTCTGCCCACTCTGCTCTACCACTGTCACCTTCCTGCCAAAAGTTTTCCTCTACCCCTGTGCCCCATCAGATCTCTCAGTGTTCCTGGGCCAGCAGATGGCCAATAAATGTGTTGCCAACTCTAAGAACCCCTGTAGGGTGGTGAGGGAAAGGGCCCTTCCCTGGAGTCCCAGTCTTGGCTCTGCTACTCACTAGAGTGTGACCTGGGGCATAAAGTTGTCCGTATGAGCAATACCTGCCTTTTGCACGAAGGACTGAGGCTGCTCCCCAACACTGTTAGTGGTACCCTTACAGACCCCAGCCCCTTGGACCCTGAGGCCCAGACACAGTGAAGGCTGAACAAGCCAAGGCTCAACCATGACAATAACAACCACAGCAGTAATGAAACAGCTACTGTTTCCCTGTAGGGACTCAGATTGGGAGCCGGGGTTGAATCCCAGGACTCAAACTTCCCAAGACTGGGTCTCTAGGCAAGTAGTTTCCTTACCTTTCAAATGCAATAACAGCACCTACTTCGTGGGGCTGTCACTGAGAAGTAGATGAGTTAATATAGGGAAGATGCTTAGGAAGTGGCACAGAACAAGTACTCATTGCTACTGTGATGACAATATGCTACCTCAATCTGATGGCAATGACGATGATGACGATGGTGGTGCTGGTGGTGGCAATTCTTCCTCTGCCTTTCGTTCCCTCCTGTCTCCCACAGGGCTGCTCTGCCCCTGGCTTTTGTTGCCACTGGCGATACAGCATGCCAAGATGCCCACAGCCTTGCCCTCCTGCAGCCCGCCCTCCAGTGGAGGTAGAGTCAAAGAAGTAAAAAAGCTCATTGCAAAGCACAGGAAAGGCTGGGAGGCAAAGAGAAGAATGGCTTGGGGAGAAGAGGAACATGGTGAAGATTTAAGGCTACCTGGGTGGCCAAGGAAGCTTTCTCTGAGCAGCTGTGTGACAATTAACCTTAGTTGTCAACTTGATTAACTTAGAAGCCACCTGGGGGATAGTAAAGCACACTTCTGAGTGCGTCATGGTGGGTGATGGAGGCATAACCTTGGGGTCTATATCTGGTCTCTCCCCCCTTCCTCATTGGCACTGTCCCTTGCTTTGCTTCCCAGCTGCCATGAACTAAGCAGCGTTGCTCTGCCATGCCCTCTGCAATGATGTTTCTGCCTTGGAGCCACTGACCATGAACTGAATCCCCTGAAACTGTGAGCCAAATTAAACCTCTCCTCCTTTAAGTTACAGGTATTTCATCCAGCAGTGGGAAAACTAATGCAAGCTCACATCTCAATTTAGGCTTGAAAGATGCCAGCCAGGCTGAGGGCTAATGAATAAAGACCCAGGCAAAGGGGACGCTCAGTGCAAAGGCCTGGGACACAGAGCCCTGCCAAGAGAGAGATAGGCACCTGGTCAACATCACCTCAGTGACCCTCACAATCACCCCTATGAGAGGAGCTCTGTTCTGATGTCCACTTTACAGGTGAAGAAACAGGCTCATAGAGTTTCACCAACTTGCCACGGTTCACCCAGCAAATAATGAGCAGAGCCAGGTCTGGGTCTGAGTGCCCCACGCACAGATGAGCCAAGGTGCTTTGCTCCCTGCAAGGAGGGCAAGCGTGCATACTCCCAGTCTCCTGGCTGTTAGCCAGAGGCCCAGAGCAGAGATCACACTGCTCCTAGGCAAGGATAAGCACCTCCATCAGTAACCCTAGGTTCCTGGGCCTGTTCTGGCAGAAGCACATACTGTCACATGACGCCTCTACAGCATACTTTCCCATCCCAGGTCAGGCTGTTTATCCTTTCTTCAGGAAGTTCATCTGAAATCCACATCTCGTGACAGCCTGTTGGCTGTACTAAATCTGTTCCAGGCCTTGCAGTCAGAACAGCAGCTGAGTAACTCGAAAGGGGGGACATGGGGAGAGGAGAACAAACACATTTGTAATTTTTAGAACAGAGCTAAGAATAAAAGGAAACTCAAAAGGAAGATCTTGGTTGGACCTGACCCAGGCACTGGGGATGGGGGCCCCTGGGGAGATCAGACCCATGGACTCTGGCATTAGAATGTAATGGCAGCTCCAAGATGATTGAAAACTACATGAACTGCAAACATGTACAAAAAAGAATGCAATAGGGGCTCACTTGGCTGTCCCTGCCCCCCTCCAACAAGTCCTCCCTAACCCTCAAGCCAGACTTCCAACCCTGTGTTCCCACAATGATCTTTCCAGCTTGATGGGGAGTCAAGATCCTAGAACTTGGGGCTCAGTGGCCAGTTAGAGGCTCTGCCACAGAGCGAGATGCTGGGAAAGTCATTTCCTTCAAGTCTTGTTCCCTTACCCATACAATGGGAAGACTGAGCCCTGGCCATCTCCCCTGCAGGGCTGATGAAAGTAGCCCACTCGGTGCCTGGAGCGTGGGAAGCAGCAGAGTGGTTGAGCAAAGGAATGAATAAGGCAAACAATGAACAATGGCGAATGGCGGGAGACTGAGTTGAGTGTCTCAAAGACTGGATTCTAGAGGGAAGTCACCCAGAAATGACACCACCCGTGCTGGGTGCAATGAGAATCCTTGTTCTTTCCCAGGGACTGTAGCAAATGGCATAGAGACATTGGGATTATCGTGCCTGTTGGAGCTGGAAGTGTCTCAGGGCCGGGTAGTACCAATGCTGCCCAATACATGTCGCGCATACTCCCACTGCTATACATAGAACCCTGATGGTGGAACCGCCAGGGTGCTGCTGGTTCCTTCCACACCAGCATCTCTCTTGACACAGGGCCCCAGGCCACGAGTCCCCATCCATCACATCCAGCACTTATAGGGAACCCCAGCTGTCACTCTTTGTGCAGGAGTGGGCTGAAGCCCCAGGAAAGAGACTTGTCAAGGTCTTACAGCAAATTAAGGCATGAGGGCAAGGACGAGAACCTGGGACTTACTGAGCACCAGGCACAGGTTGAAATGAGCACAAATGGCAGAGAACTCTAGAAGTACCCATGAAGTTGGGTGAAGAGAAAAGTGACTAGCAAAAGGCCTTCCTCTCCTCCCGCCTCCCTCGGCTGCTCAGTACTAAAACAGTCTCCAGAGGGCCCAGAGGTGCTAAGTGGCAGGGAGGAAAGGTCCCTCCTGCCCACCCAGCCTGCTCCCTCCCTCCTTTGCCACCCTGTAGGCACCTAGCGTACTGCCTCCCAGGGAGCTGGCCACCCTCTCCTTTCCCCAGCTCCCCCTGCTCCACTCAGAAATGGAGTGCAAATTAATGGAGAGTTAATCAGCTGAGGAAGGGATATTAATAGACTTGGCCCCACCCCCAACCTTCCTGAGCTGATCTCAAGCTGGAAGAAAAAGCGCCTTCAAGAAATCTAAGGGAAATGCTTCATTCTGGGGACTTGACATGGCTTGAAGGAATGGCACAGAATAGCAAATTGAGATTGTCAGAGCTGAAAAGACATTCAGAAATCCTCTACGGTCCTGCAGGCTTCGTTGAGGCACAAGAAACTCAGGAAATTGCCCTCTACCCCATTTTTCTGGGAGAAAATCTATGATTTCATCAGAATCTAGACGGACGCAGGGACTCTCCTCCCCTGCCCTAAACAGATTAAGTCACTAATCTAGCCCGTGTTCCTTCTTCATTCCTCACATTGCCCAAGCTCACAGAGCACAGAACAATCCAAATGCCTGCTTAGTCTAGAAATACTTACTAAGTGCCCACTGGGTCCAGGCCCTAGGAACTCTGGGGCATACAGAAAAATGTCCCTGTTCCCCAAAATGCTGTCAACCCTTACAACTATAACTTCTTCTCCATTCTCTTAGTTTGCCCCATAGCAATGATGCCTTCAATTGTTAGAACATAGCTGTGCCACAAGCAGTCAGACTCCATGATTCCCAATGGTGCACGAGGAGATCATCCAAGCTAGCGGCAGGAGGATCGGAACCTAGGGCCCCGGCCCTAGCTCAAGGATTTGGAATGGGTCATTTCTGTCCCTTGGCAACAAAGAAAAAACTGCAGTTGATTCTTTCATTTAACAAATACAAATTGAGTCCTTACAATGTGGGAGAGCTCCAGAGATGATGAAAATGTTAGGGACATGTACATTTGAGATGGGAGCTCACAAGAGGAAGCAACCAACCAGCTAACTTTTTAGGAGGAGGCAACACGAGAGCTGGGTGTGGAGACTTTGTTCATAGGACAACGATTTCTAAGGCCCTGACAGAGAGCTGGACACCACAAACACTGTGGACACACCCCAAGAGGGTTTACAACGGCTGGGCTGAGAGCAGGGCGCAGGCCCTAACCACATCGTCACGTGCACGGCAGATGCATTAGTGAGTCGCGAAGGCAGAGCAGGCTTAGGCTGGGGTGTGCAGGCCCTGAAGCAGGGAGGGCCTGGTGGCAGAGCTCTGCCAGCTGGGAGGGCCATCCTCCTCACTGGGCTGGGAGCCGAGGGGCTACACCAGGCTCGCTTGGGGCTGGAACCATTTCATGCAGTAGCAGAACATTGGCAGAGAACTGCTAGGGGGTCTGGCCAGGAGTATGTGTGTACGGTGGGGGGCATCTTGTGGGGATACTCCAGGCAGCATCCAAACGCCTCCCCTACATTAGATCTTCACAACCTGAAAGCAGTTTCAGGAAGCTGGCCGTCTGAGAGGGAGGGAGCACTATGAAAGCATCATCCCTTTCTTCACAGAAGGAGACGGAGGACCCGGATGGAGCCAGAGCCGGAGTCAGAGCCCGGCCCTCTGACTCCTCCAGGGTTGGCAAAGGGGTTCAGTGTAGCAGTGAGGGACAGAGGATCCTCGTTTAGAGTCTGCCCTGCACCCTTCCCAGGTTTGTGACTTTGGACAAGGAACTTCACCTTTCCCAGCTTCACTTTCCTTACCTGTAACTTACCTATAAAATGGGTTATCACTAACACACGACTTATAGGTTACAATAGTCCCAGGAGAACTACAAACTCCTTACCATGACCCACAAGAGGCTGTGTGGTCAGGGCCCTGCCTGCTGCTCTGACCTCACCTCCTAGCACTTTTCTCTCAGCCTTTCCCGGCTTACTGCTCTGCCGTTTCCTCCTGTCTGGAGCACTCTGGCCCTGCCCTTTGGACTTGGGCTGAGTCCTCATCCTGCAGCCGGGACCCACTTGCCTGGGAGGTCTTTCCCGGCTGGCCACCAGTCTGCAGATCTCCCTACCCCTGAGTATTTCCCTGTGTGCTCTGTCCCAAGCCAAGTGGCTGCTGCTGTTTCTGTGTTTGCTCCGGATGGTGACATCCACTCATGGACACAGTGCCTGACACACAGGGGGCTCAGCCAGCCTTTCCAGAAGGACTGATAGAATCTGTCGGGAGGACTATCTGAGATGACGCTGTGGCGTGCCAGCAGGGCAGGTGGCACACGACACATCATTACATTGCCACATAAGCACAGGCAGCTGTGGTTTCTGCCCCCCAAACCTGATGGGGGAGAACATTTCGAGAAAAGCATAATGAATGTGCAGCTACCCATCACCCAGCTTCTTCCACGGCCGATCTTATTTTGTCTATTGCTTTGCATGCCAAACACCCACACGCATGCACACACAGCACAGGCAGAGGTTGCTTTCTTCAGAAGCAAACCCAGCCATCGTATCCCTCCAAGCGGCAGGCTTAGCGGAAACCACATCCAACCAACGCCATGCAGGGAGCGTGCAGGTCAACAGGCCTGTGGTGGGGGGCACTGCCTCGTGCTAAAGAACCTTCGGCTGGAATTAGGGATAACTGTGTCTACAACTGAGAGACAGTAAGAGAATGAAACCAGTTACCATACATACATGGGACATTCCTACCGCACAGCAGGTACTCCATGTTGTGACTCCTTCTCCCTCCTGATTCGGGAGGCGGCAGACTGGATTCAGTTCTAGTTCAGCCACTGTCTAGGCAAATTGCCCAAAGTGTATAACTTAACTTCTCTAAGCCTCAGTTTCCCTATCTGTAAAATGGGGAAGTAATGACACCTGCCTTACAGGGGAGGATGAGGATTTGATGAGACGTGCAGGAAACAGAGGACTTGGGGCCCCACAGCCCACAGAGGAGCTTGGGAGGCATAGAAGGGACAGCTCATCCAATCCCTTCATTTCTAGAGGTGATAACTTGGGCCAAGTGAGGGATGGGAGCTCCCCCAGGTCATGTGCAGACCCAAGACAATAAGCAGGGTCCCAAGAGCTTGGGTGGGTGCAGAGACTTCTGGATGAGCAAATTCAGAGACTGGAGGAGAGGGCAGAGAGAGGCACATAGGGCAGGGGCAGGGCACCTACCTGGAAGAGCTCGCAGTCATCAGGGCTATACTGGCTGGGCTCCGTCTCAGAGTTTTCCGGACACCACTGCAGCTCCCCAAAGCAGGTGGCTGAGTCAAAGTCGCTGGCGTCCAGCTGCGAGAGGTCGAGCTCAGGAAAGTCAGCACAGAGTTGCTCCTCCCCGGATCCCCCACCCTGAGGAGACAGGAAGGAAGGAGGCAGATCAGAGCTGAGCAGGCTGGACCCAAGCGTAGGCCCTCGTACTCATAACACTGCAGATCTGGATCCTTGGCCGAGGTCCCATTTTGCCAAATGACCAACAAATGTAATATCTGTCCCACCCCGTACAGTCATTGAAGCCAGTAGTTGAGTCAGGCCCTGGCAGTACAATCCCCTGTGCCCTCTCTTCTCCTCTGTGTACTCCTATACATCCCTCAAGGCCCTGCCTACATGGCATCTCTTCTCTCTTACTGGAGCTATTTTGTTGACAACTTTATTAGAATCTGTAAATAGAGTTACTCCTTTACACAACTGTCCCCCGTAAGGGGATTTCTTAAAGTTAACCACCCCTTAATATTCAAATTGAAACAAAATACAGCAATAATGGTGACTGATATTATTGAATGATTATAAGGTTCTGAATAAACACCCATGTTCCTAGGAAATTTAGAGGGTTATTTTTAATATCTCCAGTGTAGAAGATCACCCATTGGTAGAGAAAGCCATAATACATCTGTATCAAGAAATACTGCTGTGCTATTGAAAAGAATGAGGCAGATATATGATCATCTCCAAGACACATCAAATAAAAAAACTGAGTTGTAGAACACAATCCCACACATATAAAGAGAATGAAAGGACAACCGAGCTACGTGTTTCTCGATGCAGGATAATAACACAGGAAGAGGCCCCACAGATCACACAGCCATGGGACAGCGGCAGTGGGGTAGAAGCAGCGCCATCTGAACCAGCGGTTCTCAGAGCGTGGTCAAGGGCCAGCTGCGGGAGCATCACTGGGAAACATGCTGGGGGAGCAGTAATGCAAGTTCTCGGGCCAGTCCCAGAACTCCTGAATCAGAAGGCGACCAACCACTTTATCACTCAGCCTCCTGAGTTTAACAGTCTCCGACAGAAGGGCTGAGAGATTCAGAAGCTGACACAGTGGCAGAACGCCATAGCCATGGGAGGGTGGCCTGGGGACCTGGCAGACAGGGGCTGAAATCCTCACTCCCCAGCCGTGGGACTTTGGTAAGTCCCTTGACCCCTCTGAAATCCAACAGCCTCACGTGTAAAATGGGACACCACCACCTGCCTCACAGGGACAAGAGCAAAAGAGGCAATTTATAGCCTGGCCCACTAAGTGCTCAATACATGTCAGCTAACAGTAATGACATGAAATAATGACACTGCCAATCATGAAAACAGCGGTGTTCATGGCAGGCAGAGAGGGGTGGGACCTGTCTGAGAGAACAAAAAGGGCAAACATGACACCAAAGAGAAATAGATTTTGCCCAGGCCTTTTCCTTAATTGTTCCCACTTACTAGGCCTCATAAATTATGAATAAATGTATATAATTAGCTCAACTTGACACAGGAAAAAGGCTTTTATCCAAATTTGGGTCAAATGCCTTAATTGGCATTTTGCAAGAATCCTGCCTGCACAGGCGGCACCAGGGTCAGGTCCTCCAAGAGGTGGTTCCCAGCTGAGTCTCAGGCCAGGCAGACGGAGCCCTGCAAGACTCTGTCGTCTCCAGGGACGTGTCCCCAACATCCTGCACTCCACCCATGTATTCTTCCTCCAGTCCACGCAGACTCAGCTGCCCTAAATATTGAGCTCTGAGTCACTCTGAGACAGACACTGTGCCGGCTGTTATTACCAGGGCCAAAAAGACAGAACCCTGTCTTCTTGGAGCTCATGTGTGTGGGTAAGGGAAGATGGTATTAAATACATAATTATGCAAATAAAATGTGATTATAGCAGTTCTCCCCTATATGTGGTTTCAGTTACCCATGACAACTGTACTCGGAAGCTATTAACCACTTAACAGTTTACCCCGAGTGTCACTGGGGCAGTGCATTTGTTTATGTACTGACTATCCTGAGTGTCACTTGGGCAGGTGGCATTTCAACCAGTTGATTCTTGTATTTAATAAATTTGATAAAATTGTCATTTTTATATTTCCTGTTATATTATCTTAAAAAATTAATGAAAAAATATGCAATTTTTGGTTTGGTTTTTAATTGGACTGGTAAGTGGTTAAATAGAAAATTCCAGAGATGAGCAAAGTTGAGTAGCATGATGAAATCCTGAATAGTCTTGCTGTGTCCCACCAGGGCGTGAGGCACCCCTTTGTCCAGTGTTTCCACACTGTATATACTACCCTCCCGCCAATCACTTAGTAGCCATCCTGGTCAGCAGACTGACTATGGGACTTGTGTTCAGGTAACCCTTCTTTTACTGACTAGTGGCCCCAAAGTGTAAGATATACCAAAGAAAATCCACAACATGTTTTCTATAAATAAAAAGGTGAAAGTTCTTGACCTAATAAGAAAAAGAAAAATTCCTATGCTGAGGTTATGATAACAACAAATCTTCTATCCATGAATTTGTGAAGGTGAAAGAAGCCAGTTTTGCTGTCACACCTCAAATTGCAAAAGTTAGGGCCACAGTACATGGTAAGTGCATGGTTAAGACAGAATAGGCATTGAATTTATGAATGTATATATAGAAAAATTATACAGGGTTTTGTATACTATCCACAGTTTCAGGCATCCACTTGGGATGCTGGAACGCAATTCCTGATAATAATAAATTGTGACTCTCCAAAAAACAGCTGAATACTTCTGAGCCTGGTTGGGATCCTAAAGATGCCTTAACTTTTGGGTCCCTAAAGTAATCGCAGCCCCCCAACAAGCCTTTGACTCTCATCTACCCCAACCACAAAGCAGCACGCAGTAGCTGCCCTACCACAGGAGACTCAGGTAGATTCTCTCCACTGCCTCTTGGGAGCTCCTGTACCCTTTGTGCCCCACCAATCTGGGGATGTGGCAGTTTTTCCTGGTCCTAGACAGACATTTGGTTTGTTTCGCACTTGGGGACACTGTGAATAAGTCTTCAATGTTTATGTACAACTCTTTGTGTAGACCTATGTATTTCTCTTGGGTAAGTATCTAGGAGTAGAATTGCTGGGTCACTTGTTAAGTGTATTTGTACTGTGTATAAAAACAACCAAGTGTTCTCCGAAGCAGTTGTACCAGTGTACATGCCCATCAGCTGAATGAGAGTCCAATTGTTCTGCACCCTCACCAGCACTTGGTATTTTAATTTTAGCCATTCAAACACTTATTCAATGCAACCATGAGCCAGGTAGTGTGATATATAAGACTCAGTTCCTTCCTTTGTGAGTTGATATCTTTATGAGGAAGAAAATATGTTCTTCCTATTTCAGAAAGAAAGAGACCAGCTGTCCTGGTGGAGGACAACAGAGGGAGGGGACTGTGTCTTAGATGGGGGTCTCAGGATATGCTTCCTGGAGAAGCAGACATGGAGTTGAGACTCGAAGGAGAAGCCAGGCAATGGAAGAAGTGGGAGGAGTGTTCCAGGCAGGCGATCAGCAGAAGAAAAGACCCAGGGGTACAGAGCCGAGGGGTCAAGGATCTGAGGTTACTGAGGCTGCAGCTCAGTGGAGGGGGAGGTGACGAGAGAAGGGGACACCAGAGAGGCAGGCAGAAGCCAGATCAGGTTGGCATTGTAAGGGACCAGTGTTCTACTCCAGGTGTGACAGGATGGGGCCAGCATGGAAGCAGGGAGATGGGTTCGGCTGCTAGAGCCATCCAGGAGGGGGACAGGCCACGGAGCTGGGGAGCCACCACTTGTACATCACCTGGGATCTGCGGGACAGGAGGGAGGGATAAATGCAGTTACAAGGCTGCTGAGCAGCACGGGCCTCCCTGAGCAGCACAGCCCCAGCAATAAGCTCTCTGGGGAGCTCCTTCTCTCCCCGCAGGAACTCAGAGCGGCCACCTCTGTGGCCCTGCTTCCTCGAAGCAGCTTTAGACTCAGAGTCCCAGAATCCCCAACCAGACAGAAGGCAGCAGTCCAGAGAGGCACCCCGGTGGGTCACGGTGGCCATTCAGGGGTCAAGAGTCCCCGTCAAGAGCTAGATAAAAAAGGGGCCGGTGAGAGGGCTCAGCGGCGTAAGCGCCTGCCTGGCAAGCGCGAGGGCCCAAGTTCGACTCCCGGATCCCACATACGAAAAAGGGGCCGGTGATATCGCTCAGCGGCACGGGCGCCTGCTGGCGCGCAAGGCCCTGAGGTCGACCCCCGGTACCCACAAAAAAAAAAAATAATAATAATAAATAAAGAACTAGATAAAAGCTCTGGATGTTCTTCCCCAAATGCATGAGTGCATGGGAAATTTATATGTGACTTTCAGGCCTTCAAAGATGTAGCTTAAGACCTCCTGACCTAGTTACTCTATCTTCTCTACTTCACAAATATGGAAACTGAGGCCTGAGGAGGGTAATGGATCGGCTTGAGGTCATCCGGTGACTCCTGCTCATGAAAAACTGTGCCACCTCCTTTACAAACTGCCCATAAAGTGGCTATGACAACTGTGCTCATCGATTACCCACAGCGGCTCCACATACTCAAAGTGCAGCCAGCAAGTAAAAGTAAATAAACCTCCGCTTCACAGTCTTGTCAATTAGGCCGGAGACCACTCACTGGCTAAAAATACATTAGGCACCGCACTAACAGTGACTTCTAGGCCTTCTCCATATTTAGAGGATTTTGAAGGGGTGCCTCGGGCGACCCAGTTCTCTTCAGAAGGCCTGAACTGCCTGCTAGGAGGTCCAGCACAGGCCAAATGGGCACTTACTGTACGCTGAGGGCCACGGGCCTCACGTGCACCTTCGCATCAGAGTCTGAACACAGCCCCACTGGGCAGGTGTTACTGTCCCTGTGTACTAGTCAGGAGGCTCCAAGATCAAGTCACCTGTATGCCAGGCTGCTGTGACAAAGGACAGCATCTGGGTGGTGTGAGCGACAAACTTGAAGTCTGAGAGCAAGCGGTCACCAGGCCTGATTCCTCCTGTGTGGTGAGGGAGGGTCTGACTCGGGCCTCTCTCCTCAGCCTGTGGATGGCCGTCTTCTCACACCGTCTTCCCTCTTTGTGAGTCTGCTCTGCCCAAATTTCCCCTTTTAACAAAGACATCAGCCACGTCAGATCAGAGCCCACCCTGAAGACCTCATTTCACTCGACTTTCTCTTTAAAGACCCCATCTCCAAACGAGGTCACATTCTGAGGTAGCAGACATTAAGGATCCAATGTGGTGTTTGATTGTTTGTTTGTTTGTTTTTCGGAGGACACAGGTGAACCCACAGAACCCACAGTCTCAGAAAGGTGAAGCTAGGATTCAAACCCAAAGCTTTTTTCTCTACAGAGCCATTGTCCATCATCCTGTTACTGAAAGACAAGCTTCAAGACCATTCGTTCCCACTCACAGATGGGGAAGAGCGCTTCAGACCAAGGTTAAGAAGGATACAAGTCCACCGCAAGTTCACGGCCAAGGGAGGACAGGTCTGGGCCAACCGCACCGCACTGTGCACCAGCCCCTGTGCACGGCCCCCTGGCCTCTCACCATGTGTGTGATTCGCGCCCCCATGACGTGTCCCCTCTCTGGAGGTGGTTCCTTCTGAGTCCCTGGCTCCCACGACACCACACCCCTTAGCTGAATGGGCTGTAGGTTCCTCACGCCAGGAGATAAATGACCTTGGCAGGAAATTAATGGGGTTTGGTCCAGACTCACCTAAGTGGCTTCATTGGAAGCTTGTGTATCTTGTTGGAAATCGATTCCCTGCTTAAGGAAGAATGCATCTTCAGGAAAAACTGGTGGTTTCACTTTCCTGGCTGCAATCAGCAAATGGCCTAGCTTAGTGCCTGGCCTAGAGCAGATCTGCCCAAGCCCTGAGTGGACGGAAGCAGCTGGTGCGAGGGTGGCTGCAGTGGCAGCTTGGTCTCCTGACCCGTCTAGTACTCACCATGTGGGCCACCTCCCCTCTGTGCCTCACTGCCTCTCCAGAAGACAGAATTTAAGACCAGACAGACCCTCTGGGCCCCTCCTACTCAGCGCTTTCAAATAATTCTATACCGTCTAATTTATGGGATCCACAGAGGCTTTGAGGAAGAACTTAGGCAGAACACAGCATTTAATAAACAAATGAATTTCCAGAGAGGAGACAAAAATGCAGAAAGAAGGACTGCCTTGAAGGGAGAAGCAGCCTAGACAAGGTGGGCAAAGGCAGGCTCTGGCTTGGCTACTGACACTAAGCCTTTGAGATCAAGATGTTAAATTTCACTGCCTCTGCTTCTATGGACAAATGAAGATAATGAAAAGGATCCTACCTCCCAGACTTCCTAGAAAGATAAGAGAGAGATAAGGGAGCCTAGCTTGTGTCAGACACTCCATGAGTGGTAGTCACAGATTGTTGTGGTCTGAATGTTTGTGGGTCCATCCCACTGTAAATTGAAATCCTAATCCCATGGTGATAGAATTAGGAGGCGGGACCTTTAGGAGGTGACTGATTCGTAAGGGTGGACCACTCATGAGTGGAGTTAGTACCCTTATCCAACAGACCCAAGGGAGCTCATTCAGCCCTTCCACCACTTGAGAATACATCAAGAAGTCACCATTATGAACCGGAAGTGGGTTCTCATCAGACACCAAACACGCCAGAGACTTCCTCTCGGATTTCCCAGCCTCCAAAACTGTAAAGAATAACATTCTGTTTACAAGCCACCTGAACGATGGCATTTTGTTATAGCAGGAATGCACTAGAACACAAATACAGCTCTTTAGAGTTCCCAAGTGACATTCATGATTATGGTCTCATTGGTACTTTCCCAACATACAGAGCATGGTCAGTGGTTAGTGTCCCCCTCTGACTGAAGTGAAAACTGGGGCTCTAGGAGGGTCCGTGCTTCATGAACTCACCTCCTAACTTACCTCAGTCCTAAACCTGCTACTGGTTCTCCCTATTCTTTTTCTTCAAATAGGACCAGCCACGCATTGGATATTACCACAGTTTCTGCTGGAGGAACAAACTTGCCCTGTCACCCAGGGTCTTGCCCTGTCATTGGTTCTTTTCAGGGCCACTGGGGATGATGGGGCATCAGGCCCCCAGCCAGACCAGACTGCTTTCCTGTGACCACCACTGTAGACACCTTACACACTGCCCCACTGCCTGTGAGAGCCTCCTCTACTGACCAGAAGTTGTGTACGATGGTCGGAGGCAGGTCTTACTTTTAAAATTGCTGTCAGGGGCCAGTGAGATGGCTCAGCAGCATAAGCGCCTGCCCAGCAAGCGCGAGGTCCTGAGGTCGACTCCCGGTACCCACAAAAATAAATAAATAAATAAAAAATAAAATTGCTGTCAGGAATGCCCAGGCCTGCAGTGAGGTCTGTTGGGATGGCAGATTTATGGCATTATAGGCACCTTTCCTCCTTCCCTAACCATGGAGAATGCCACTAAGTGATCATGGCCCCGCCTCCTGACAAGCCCAAAGCATTCCCCACATGGGGCCTGAGCAGCCATTTCACTAAGTCATTAGGACTGGTCTTGTCTACACTATGACCCTGTGCCTCTACTGGCCTTCTGCGAAGGAAGTGGGGAATCTGGCCTGCCGGTCACCCACTCCCCTCCCCAGTGGGTGGACGTTCGCCGATTTTCCTTTGGGCAGCCACCTCTCCCTCTAACCCAGGTGGTCACGGCAAGCACGGTCTGGCCAAGTGGGTCAGAGAGAATACTAAGAATTTGCTGGAGCACTTGAACAGGGGGCTTAGGTAGCCGAACTTCATTCTAGAGACACTACCTGTGAAGAACCTGCCTGAGAACGAAGCCTCACAGGTGACGCCAGCCAAGAAACTGGCACAGATGGAATCCTGAAAAAATAATTCAAACACTTGGATCCAGCTGTGCCTGAAGCCAGCTCCTCTCTGTGCTCTGCAGTAATGTGAGTGAATAAACTCCTAGATTACAAAGCCAGTTGGAGTTTCTATAACCTCTCAATGAACAGTGATGACTAATTCATCTCTCATATATTAGAACAAAGTCCAATCTTCCCAGTCCTCCAAGTTAATACAAAACCCCAAGGAGGCTTCCAGAAGAACAGTAGGAAGACAAGCTGATCTTAGTTCCCACAGAAAGCATCATCAGAAAAAAGACTCAAGCCACAAGCACAGAGTTAAGCTCGAGGAAATTTAAGTGGATAAAATGGAGGGGCTCTGAGCCCAGTTCAAAAGCACAGATGACCCTAAACTCAGAGATGAAGTAGACCACTGGAAGCCCCCTCCCAAACACTCAAGGCTAAATCTCTCAGCCCAGCACTCAAGGCCCTTTCCCCACGGGAACATATGATTTTGGCCTGCTGAGTGCAGCCTTGTTGATGCTCAGCCCTTTACAGCCAGGGCCCAAGCCCTAGTCAGCAGGTACCTGCACAGAGCTTGGTATACGGTGACCCGAGAGAAGGCTACCAGGCCTGGTAAGAGTGGGTTCTCCAGCCCAGGGAGTGAGACAGGATCCAGTGCTCAGAAATGGCTGCAAGGCTGGGCCCTACCCAGCCAACTGTAAGGCAGCCCAGTTACCAGGGTGCTCTGGAAGACCCCTCTGCAGTCAGCAGGACAACAAGGTGACAAAGCCTAGGCCCAGACACTGTCCTGGACATCCACCTCAGGGCCCAAGAGGGGACTCAATTTGGAGCTTGTTGAACTTTTTGCCATGTCAGGGGTTTTTGTTACTTGCAGCCAAACCAAATCCCATCCAGGCTTTCTCAGGCCTTTGGTACAACACAGATTCCTCTAACCAGTCTCCATCTAGCCAACCAGCCAGGTTAACCAATGCCCTGCCCTCTATCCCCTCTCCTACCACACCTTTGACTGATGCCATGGTGCCCACCCTGGCTGGTCTGCTCCCACCAGCTGAGCTGTCGGTGTACTGGGGGCCATTTGTTTCATCCCAACCCATCCGTTACTATAATTAATTAAATGGCTCATAACCAGAAAATATAAGTACAAAAGAAGAAATCTCAATGAAAGCTAAGTGGAAGGCTGTGGAAGGATTTGATAAACTTGAGTCGCTAAAAACAAACAAAAAACTGCTGCCCAATTTTGTGTGGGTGAGGTCATGGTAAAAGATTAGGAGACAGGCTCTGTAAGGAATCCACACTCAGATTGCTTGACAAGAGACATTTTTGATCCAACAGCATGAATCTTTGAACTGAAAACTGGAACCCTGGGTGTGGGCTGTGCAGGAAAAATGATTTAGAATTTCATTCCTGGCACCATGCACTGTCCTGTAGCCAAAGACTAGCAAAAATGAATGCACAGAGCTGGGTGGTGGTGTAAGCCTGTCATCCCAGCACTCCGAGGCAGGAGGACCGTCAGTTCAAGCAGAGCCTGGGCAACTCAGTGACTTAGTGAGACCCTGACTCAAAATGTAAAAGCTTAACGAAGGGCTGCAGATGTAGCCCAGTGTGAAGGCCCTGGGTTCAATTCCCAGCACTGAAAAAGAAAAGAATGCTCATGTCTTCTGGCCTCCTTGCGATAATGTTACCGTCCATCATGGCTCATGATTTGGTGCTTTATTGAACTTCTCATGGGAATTCCCTCCCCAGCCTTCCCTTCACCCCAGCTACATTTCTCCACCTCATCAGATAAGAAGGTGACTACTCTACAAGGACTCCAGCCTCTAGAGCACAAGAAATGAAGCCTCACACTGGACTCCCAGAACGCAGCAGAGGTTTGGGCACTGTCAGAGCCTGCAGTCACACTCCCAGACATCACAAAATTGAGGCTCAGAGAGCAGGAACAAGGAGTCACTCAAGATCCATACAGCCAGCTCCTGACAGGGTCGGGACACAAACTGGGATCTCCTGTGTCCCCTGCCCAAAACTGTGTCCAAAATGACAGGCCGCTTCCTCAACAGCTGTGGCCCATACACCGAAATTCTGCATTAGATCACCCTCCCACCCTCAGCCTTGCTGCCCAAAAAAGGCAAGGGAAACACAGACAGGAAGTCTCCTGGGGCAGGTGTCATCTCGGTCCTCTCCTTTCCCACTCCCTGTTGCCTTCAAGAGGTTCCTTGTCCTGTGGAGAACTGCGGCCTCTGGCTGCTGCTGGGCACAGTGTAAATTACCTGACAAAGGCAGCTCCTGGACAGCCTGTCCGGTGCTGCAGAGCCCAGAGGCCGCAAAGAGCCCCCCTCCTCGTTTTTGGCACGTGATGGGGCCGCCTCTCAGCAGGCACACGGCTGGCCAGGCTCAGGAAGGCGATGTTTGCTTTTGTTTTTAAACAATAAAAGGTTGAAGGGTCTTCTCTGGCACGAGCCACGGAGAGTTAGGGGCAGTGTCCTAGGCATGTTGTGTTTGCCTGCGCCTGCAGTCAATTTGATGCACTTGAACTCAAGGGCCTCTTGAATTCAAAGCAGAGTGGCAGGAAAGGCACTTGCTAAGCTGCCAAGCGATGCGCAGGTACGCATGGTCAGGGTCTGATGCAGCGGGCTGGCTCTGGCTTGCAGCTGGCTAGTCACAGGCATCGCCGGGCCTCGCACGAGAACGTGGTGTGTGCTGCTTGAGTTTCCACTCTGGGCCTCCGTGCTGGCCTTGCCCTCATCTTCCTTCTAATCACCGCAATCTCAGATAGATGTCCCTCCCTGACCACTGGACCCTAATGTGACCACCCTAACTGGGTTTCTCAGCACCACACTGGAATTCCCTCAATGAGTGCTTTCCTTCTCTGATTACCACCCACTTTTCTGTGTTCCTGAATCATAGTAGAAGATCCCTAACGTGAAACTTACCATGTCAGTCACTTTCAAGGTACAGTTCGGTGGCATTAAGCATGTCCACACTGTTGTGCAACCATCACCGCCACCTGTCTCCAGAACTTCTTCCCGGTTTCAATCTATCTACCTGTTTATTTTCACCTCCCTCGAATAATTGCTCCCCTAAGCAGCCACTGTGTCTGCCCTCGTCTTCCGCTGCATCTCCAGTGCCTAGCACAATGCCTGGGACACAGCAGAGATGTGTCCAATAAGAGGAGTGCCTTGTAAGCTGTAAGAGTGCTGCATGGAAGCGAGATAGCACCATGTGAATTGTTTCCATCTGGCCCCAAGGCAAGGCCAAATTGCCTGGCAGCCTGTTACCATGCAACGTATCACCTTTTTTGTCAAATTCTGTGGGGACGAACCCACTGAGAGCCCCCCCACCCCTTTGTGAGGTCAAGAATGAAGATACATGATCACACAGCCAGCTGCCATCAACACTCACCATTTCAACACATCAAACCAAGGTTGTATCAGTTGCTGAAGGGCAGGCCCAAAAATAGACTGCAGGGATCAGATGCTACCCTCAGCTGCTCCCTTGACACTCAGGGGTGGCTGAAAGGCCCTGCGAGAGGCCTGGGGACCAGGGTGGGGGTGGGGTTGTCATCTACCACAGTGGTGCACAGGAATGGGAAAGGGGAACCAGAGCTAGGCATAGGGTGTCCTGGGCACAAAAACTCAGCAATCAAGTTTTAAATGCAATGGTCTTTTTTTTTTTTTTTTTTAAATAGAAATTGATGCAAAAAATCTGTCCATGATTAACAAAATATCAACATTCTAAATAAAGGTGGGATTGGTAGAACTGATTTCTCCTTTTGCCTTGGCCAGGCATTGTACGCATAATGTTCCTGCCTTTACTTAAAAATGTGATATTTTGTTCCGCATGCATATTTTTGCATCAGTTATTGTTTTTAAACACTGAATTAAAATGATTTATTTTGACTACCGAATTTTTTGACATCCCCTTAACTTCTGTGCCACAGCTGAGTGCCTCCCATGCCTCACTCTGCTCCCCACCTGGGTAGAATGAGCTGGAGAAAAAGCCACTGAATGTACAGGGAATTAAAATGGGACTGTGTCCTAGGCATGGCACTCAGTGGAGCTTCAGTTTCAACAGCTGTACCATGGAGCCTAGGACCTTCCATTTGCTGCGGAATTATCCTGGCCCTGTCTGGGGAGGTATTCTGGATGGGAAAGCATTTGGGAAAAATGTACATGTAAAATGTAAAATGCTTCCATAGGTGAGGAACTGTTACTGAATTCTTCTCAAAGGTAGTGCATGGTCTAATACAGTAGTGGGTGGCATTCTGTTTTGAGGTGAGTTACAAAACACAAGCCCCATTTATAATAAAAGCAGTGAAGACTGCTAAATGAACAGTTGGCTTAGGAAGAGAGATGAGAGCAGATTCCTAGATCTCCCCAAAATCAGCACCTCATTGTGCACGCCCACCCCTCTTCTGGGTGAGAAGGACAGCAGAGCCACTGCTGGCCCTGAGAAATGTGCCCATCCTGCCCTGTCTGTAGACGAAGGGGGTGACCACCACGTTCTCATCCTAAACAGGCCATGCTTTCCTTCCTTGCCAAGTTTGTTGGGGGTTCCTCAAAATTTGGGTCTGCCTTGGGGCTAGGGTTGGAAGCCAGCCACCCTTGTGTATTAGAAGGATGAAAAAGCACCCGTTTGGGGGATGATGAACAAGTGCTGGAAAAGAAGACTGGAAGCAATAGTACAGCAGCGCACGTACTTAAAGCCATGGTTTTGCATGCTTTAAAATTAGGTAATCTTATGTTTTATATATATATATATATATATATATATATATATATATATATTTTTTTTTTTTTTTTTTTTAATCACAATAGATATTAGAAAGTCCAAGGGGTGGGGGAGCTAATCCAGCACACCGTGCCTGCAGGGGTCCTCTGGGTCCTACAGAGTCCACGTTCTCTGGTTCTGTTTATATGTCACCCTCCTGGCTGGCACGAGAGACGGCAGGAGTTGGCCAGGGCTCAGCTGAAAAGCCCTTTGCCTGTTCACACAGTTATAAATAACCCAGAAAGGGGGTCCTGGCAGGGGAGTGAAGGTCAGGCAGCACCTTTGTAGCATCTGAGGAAATGTCATGCTCAATGGGCCAGCAAGGTACGTGCTCACATCTTCGGTCTAGCTCTGCCCAGGCTGCCAGGCCTCACTGTGCCACCAGAGCCCTTGGGCAATGCTCAGCCCAAGGGGGCAAGGGGTGGGGGTGGGGGACACAGCAGGCACCAGGGGAGACCCCCTTCCCAGGGCTCCACACCAGCCCGGGCTCACCAGCCAACCCTAGAGCCGACCTACCCAGGGAGAGATGACTCAGCAGCAGTCAGCCCACCACTGCCCTGCTGCTGCCACCCTGCATGGGAGCTGGACCCCCCCCCAGTCCATCTGGTCCTGTGGTTCCCACACAGGGCTCCCTGGGGAAGCCCCTGGCTGTTCTCCACCCCCACAGCCCTGCCAAGGCCCTGGGCTCTGAAAAGGGAGGGATTACTAGGGAGTTAATTAGGTTTTTCCATTTTTATTAACCAAAAGCCACACAGTGGCAGCCATCATATTCCTATTTACCCTCAGTGAATTCAGCATTACATGCTTGGCAAAAAATAAATGTGTAAAAAGCCAAATTTCTATTTTTTCCTTACACATGAGAAATACGGTGACATTATTTGCATTTCAATTCTATATTTACATATAGTCACATACACACACCCCTATTATTCATATACACTATTTCATGGGCAATGTAAGGGCTTTATGAGGTAACTTGACCCAAACTCCAAACTTGGCAACCATACCCCTCAAGTACATGGTTTCCACCTCTCAGAGCATCTGAGTGTCACGTCACAGCCCAACAATGTGGGTGTGCCCCGTGCTACAACTAAGGCTTGGGAGTAGCGTGGCTTTGCTGAGCTAGAGTATGTATCTAGAACTAAGCCCCAAATTCACTGCTGCCCCTCGTTCAGGCTGACCACCACTGCTAATGATACTGCAGGCAAAGTCCTGTGCCTTGTGCAAGTCCATCTACTAGACTGTAAAACAAGGGGAAGGGAACAAAGCTCTCAGTGCTCACTGGTACCTCCCTGTTGCCAGGCAACAAGCCACTGAGGTATATCCAGGAGGAGAGGGGCAAGGGCTGGTGTCCCTGCAGAGCCTAGGTCTGCCTGCAATCCCAGCATCTCCTGGACTCTGCTGTTCTCACCGTACTATAGTCACAGTGGCCTCCCTGCCCTGCAGCACCTCCTCCAGAACCTAGGCCGCTCCCCAACGTGGGTCTCCTTGAGAGAAGCCTGCACTAACACCCCAGCTCACCCAGTCACTGCGGATCTGTCACAATTTTAGCCACAGCCCCAACCTAGGGACCATCTGTGTTCCCTCCAGAGTGTACACTGGGGGCAGAGGGGGCTCGGCCTTGTCCTCTGCTGAATCCCAGCACCTGGAGCCATGTCTGGCCTAGAGCAGGTGCTTACTAAACCTTTGCAGGGTGAGAGGGGCTGGGCAGGGGTCAATTTGGGTGCCTTTGCCTCACACACAGCGATGCCTGTGGTCTCCCTCACACTCACCCCCTCCAATGATGTATGTGTGTAGGGGCAGGGTATCTTTCTGCATCCATTTATTCCCTACTGGAAACTCCTGCCTCTCCTTCCCAAGGGGCCAGATGATGAGAAAGCCAGACCCATAGGCTCCCAGATAAGGCTGGTGGGAAACAGATTCTCTCTACCCCAGCAGGCCTCTTCGGAGGCCAGAGGCCAGAAGCCAAGGAGGCTGCCCAGCAGGCCCCTCAGGCCCGAAGCCTGGCTGCCCTTCTGACCATGTGGAACCTGCTCCTGCAGGAGTGTGCTCAGAGGGAGAATGGGGCCTGCCAAGCGAGTCTGTGTCGAGCAATCACGAGTGTCTCCTGCCTTCCTAAATAAAAGGGCCAGATCCTGGGAGGGGGTGGCATGGCCACAGACACCCTGACCAGGCCTCTTTTCCATGCACTGATGGCGGAAGGGACTAAGAAACGGAAGCGCTCTGAGCTCTGGATTGTTACCCAAGTCCGCCAGGAAACGGGAAGTCAGGAGCTCTCCAATACTCAACAATGAGCTCAAACACCCCTCCCCCACTAGGCACGCTCCTGCCCTACTAGGATTCTCCCACCCTACTGGGCTTGGTGGACTCCAGGATCATAAACACCCCTTGTACGCTAAGCTAGACATTCTCACATTTGCTCCTCACAACAGGGCAGAGATTAACCATTTTTCTACAGGGAAGCTAAGGTTCAGGCAGAGGAAGTGACTTGCGAAAAGTCACATAGCAAGTTAAAGAGAGGAAGAGGACTGAGACTTCTGACTCCTAGCTGCAGCCGTAACAGAGAACGCTGGGTGGGGAGCCACAGCCCTGAATTCTCTGTGCCCATGTCATGGACCCTAGATGCGTCTCTGAGTTCTAGTTCTCTAAGCCTCAGTTTCCATACTCCAATACTGGTCAGCCAACATGTGCCCTGGGACATGCAAGTCAGTGTGTGACATGCTGGGCGTGGCGGAAATGCATCAGCAATCCCTCACAAAGAGGGAAGGCAGAGGAGGAGGAGAGTACTGAGAGTGGAGTGCCGTGGGAGGTGTGCACCGGCATCACGGGCCGGCAGTGGGAGACCCGCTAGCCCCTCACTGTGCCCCTCCAGTGTGATCCCACCAGCAGCATCGGCCTCCCTAGAGCTTGTTAAATACCAGTGTCTCAGGCAGGCATGGCAGCACATGCCCATAATCCCAGCACTCTGGGAGGCTAAGGCAGAAGGATGGAAAGTTCGAGCCCAGCCTCCGCAATTTAGCAACTAGGTGAGATTCTGTCTCAGAATAAAAAAGGGCTGGGAATGTAGCTCAGTGAGGTCCTGGGTTCAAACCCAAGTACAACCAAAGGAAAAAAGCCCACAGCCTCTCATGCTGAATCCCAGACCCACGAACGAAAGTCTGCATTTTGACAAGATCCCTGGTGACACATATGCACATTCGAGTTTGATTGGGAAGCAAGAATTTTAGAATCAGGAATGAGATCCTAGCACATGATGGTGTGCTCAGTGCCCAAACCCTTCCAGCCGGCTTTTCCGGTCTACAAGAGAGAGAAGGGCATGCACAGCTCCTACCTTTGCCGTGGGGCCTCCGTGCAACCACAGAGGCCAGCAGCTCAGGTAGCAGTGGCCAGGCTTCTGCTTTCTCTCCTTCCCGAGAAGGCAGAAGGAAGGAGGCCTCTGCTTCCATTCCATTCCATCCCATCCCTGCCTGCAGCTTGGGGTGGGGAGGAAAAGACCCCATGGGGCAGCAACAGATGGGGCTGGGTGGGAGCGCAGGGGAAGGAGAAGAGGGGAGGAAGTCAAAAAGAAAAATAAAACAAATGGCAGAGAGCATCCAAAGCCCAGGGGGCAGGTGACATGTGAATCCCAGAGACACAGCCGCTTCGGCTCACATGCTAAATCGAGAGCTGCAAGCAGCCAGCAGGCCGGAAGGGATGCAGAAGCAAGGGCACGGTTGTGTCCCCTCAGGCCACGCATGACAGTGCCTGTCCAGCCCAGCTCTGAGCTAGTTCTTATGGCCCCAGACAGGACACTGAGGGTCCCTGGGGCAACCAGGCAGAAGCTGGGCATGGGCCACACTCTCAGAAGGGTCAAACTCAACTGGAGAACGCTTGGCCAGGGGAGCTAAAGCTGGAGCTGAGCTGTGCAATCCCTCTGGGCCTCAGTAAATGGCTGCAGGATCATAACCCCATGCATCCCCTCCGGGTTCATATGGGGACAATAAGAGCTTTGCACAGTCTCTGGCGCAAAGTGCTCAAAAGACAGTGACCGTCAGTGCTACCGCCACCCAACCTTGCAGTAACTGCTGGAACCACTGCAGCCTCTCTGGGCCACTGGGACTTTCTGTGGCTTCCTCATCATCACCCAGTCACTGAGTGAGCCCTTGAACAGAGAGAACACACCCCCAACTCACAGCTCCAGGCAGCCATGGCTGCTGCTCTGCTCGGGCCCCTTCCAGGCTGCTGGTCACAGGGCAGCCACAGCCATCTTCCGAAGTGCAGATCTGACCCCACTGGTCCCTCTGGCTCCCCCCAGCTAAAAGGAAAGCCGTGCAGGGTCTCCACCTGCCTACCTGTCCTGTGTCCAATCACAGCACCCCCAGACCCTTCCTCAGCTCTCAGCCCTGCCAGGCTTCTGTCTGTCCCCCACCGAACCTTTGCACGAACTGATCTCTTGACTTGGAGCATCCTTCCCACACAGACACGATCCGTCTACCTCGTGCCTATTCATCCGTCAGTCTTTCCTTCCTCTACTTCCCTGGGGAATCTTTCCTTAGCCTGCAGACCACATGAGGAGGTGGGGAACTTTCTTGAGTTCACCACAGTGGGTAATCAAACATTCATTTGCACAAGCATTTTACTAATAGCCACACTCCCTGATGCCTGGCACACAGCAGGTGCTCTATAAACACGTGGAGAGGGAATGACTAGGAGCTGGTCAGTTCCCTCACCACCGCTTCACTCCCTCCTCTTGCAAGGTCGGGCCTCCCTCTCCCTGCAGCATCTAGGCTCCCTCCACACAGGACACACTCCAGCACTGCCTGATCCTTAACCTGTGTCCATGACCCACAGGCCTGGTGCCAGAGATCCAAACGTTTCCAGATCTGATTTTCTTGAAAGCAGCGTTGGGCCGTGGCCAGGGGAGGCGTGTGCTGCTGGCCTCGGCAGCAAACGCTGATGAAGCTGTCTGGCCCAGCTGAGCCAAGATCAGGAAATGCCAAGATTTAAAAGCATCCGGAACCCATTTATTTATTGTTGTTCTTGCACTTCCAGGCTATTTTGAGCCTCGGATCGATTGCTTGGCCCTCCTTCCTCCAAATATGTCTCCTAAAGCACCCAGCATGCACCTTCCCTATGTGTCAGGCGCAGATCCCCCGCCCTACCCATCAGTGGTATGAGACAGCAGGAGCCTCTGTGAGGAGCGTTTCTCCGATGGCCTCAAAGGGAGATATTATTCGCTGCATTTGAGAAATGGGAAAATGTAAACCCAGAGAGGTGAGGAAACTTGTCCAGGCTCGCACAGCTAGAAAGGGCAGAAACTGGGATTTGACTTCAAATCTTCCAAATCCAAAAGCCAGGCTCCCTAGTCACCAGGCAAGGCTGCCTACCCCACCAGGCAAAGCTCTCCACGTGCATCACGGGATTTCTCATCTCTTAGTTTTTGGTGACATGTTTCAGCCACATGGTATGACTGCCAATGTTCTCACACCAGTGGGCAAAAGCTACCCCTCTCCATATGCACAGCCACTGCCAGATGGGCTGAGCAAGGAGGGAAAGCTGACACTGTGATAATGTTTGACTCCTTCATATAGCCACAGATTTATGCTAGGACTCACGAGAGAAGATGCAGTTTGAGGGCGTAGGAATAAGGAGGCGTGGGGGGTAAGGAGAGGTCAGAGAGTATTTATGTTCTATTTCACGTCCTTCAGTGTTTGGAAGATTCTGCTTGTATTTATCATATGCATACTTCAATCCATCCTTCAAAACCCAATTCTGATGCCCCACGGAGCCTGCCCTGACTGCCCAGGCTGTTCCTCCCTGGGCCCACGAGGCCTGTCCCCAAGTGTGCGCATGTTAGAGCCCCAGTGAGGCAGGGGCCCAGGGTCCTGGCCTCCAGGGTGTCCCTCTGTTATGAGCCTGGGACCCTGCTCGGGGAGAGGCTGGGAGCAGCAGAGAGAGCCCTGCTGAGTAAATCACTGTTTTGCTTTCTATCTTGGTCCACGGCCTCCTGAAGCCAAAGAAGTTGGGGGTGGAGAGGAGAGGAGAGCAGAGAACCAGAGGGTCAGTTCCACTCCTGGCAGCCTGCCCAGTGCGCATCCCTGGGAAATGACTCAAGGCTCGCTTATGCTAGCAGACAGTCCATTTGGGCCCTGAGGTCACCAAATCTTGTCACAGCCCTACTTATTAAATACAGAGGTACGGGAGACAAAGCCACCACCTCTCACAGTGGAGCAGAGGCACAGAGAGGGATGAGAGTTCAGGATCTGGCCCCCACTCCCCCCACTCCTCCCTTCCTATCTAGGAAGCTCTTGGCAGAGGCCAAGGCTGGTCAGACATGGCCCTTGGTCCTGGGAGCTTAGCGACTGTTCCCCTTACCTTACCTCACCTCAGGCCGTGAGAGGGTGTCTGTCCCCCTCACCCCCACCTCCCGAGGGCCTTGTGTGGGGCCTCTGCTTTGCACTTTACTGTCTGACAACCAAGTAAAGGCAGGCAGACATATTTACTGTCCAGTCCATTTTACAGATGAGGAAACTGAGTCCTGGGATAGGAAGTAACATGCTCTGGATCACAGAGCTAACTTAGTGACAGTCAGAGCTGGACCCAGGTCTGCTGGCCATGCAAGCAACACCGACCCAGATCGGGAAGGTTGGAGCCGGGACGCAGCCGAGCCCATGGCGGCCCCAAGCTCCGCATTCTCACTTGCTCAGCGGGCTGCCTGTTTGACACGCAGCGTGAGGCTCAGCAGCGCAGAGGTCCCGCTTCTCTGTCTCTGGTCACACACCCACCGCACACCCACCAGGCCACACTGCGGGGCTGAGAAACATACAGGGCCAACGTGTTTGTGTACTCAGAACTCCATTTACCCCCAAGACTTGGCACATCACAAGGATCATTTAACTGATAAGGAAAATATTCTTCCACTGTTAAAAAATTTAAAGCCATGTTACGGGGGGGCCGGTGAGATGGCTCAGCGGCATAAGCACCTGCTGGCAAGCACGAGGGCCCGAGTTCAACTCCCGGTACCCACAAAAAAATAAAATAAAAAAATAAAAATAAAAAAAATTAAAGCCACATTAGAGAGTAGAACACAAAAGTTGCATTTTGTTTTTTGGATTAAAACATAAATGTTTTTTGTGGTGTGGGCTCTGTTCAAACCAGTTACATTTAGCTGACAGGGCTACTGTGGAGGCAGTGACGGACTGTTCAGAAATTAACTTTGGGATCAGAAAGATCTGCATAGATTTGGACTTACTCACCAACAAGCTATGTGACTCCTACCAAAATACTCAACTTCTCCAAGCCTTTGCTCCTTTGTTTGTAAAATGGAAATAAGATCCTGGTGGTAGAAGGGCGTGGAGGTGCATGCCTGTAATCCCAGCCCTTCAGAGGCTGAGGATCACCATGAGTTCGAGGCCAGCCTGGGCTACACAGTGAACTCAAGGCCAGCCTGAACTACATAGTGAGACCCTATCTCAAAATAAATAAATAAATAAATAAAAATAAAAATAAAAGATCCTGGTGGTAAAACAAAGTCCTTTACCTTTTTTTTTTAAGCCATTTGTCCCTATGACACATGATGAAGCCCATAAATTTCTCAGAATGTTTACAAATGCATAAACGAAAATAAAATGAAATGTTTTAAATGCATTAAACAGGATTAGAAAGAAAACCAATAATATAAACTATATTTATATAATATTAAAAGACTGAATTTCTATTATAGTAATATATTTCCTTATTCATTTATTACATAATGAGAGCTAGTGGCAAGTCTAATAATTACCTATAATTCAAAGTAACAATGAACCTAAATATTTCTAGCAAACAGCAAAAACTGTAATATGATACAAAAATATGTGTGATTTCCATTGGTGACAAAGTCATAGGTACCACTAAACCCTTTTTTTGTCACCTACATTCATAATGAAAGGAAATGCCAAATTTCAACTAGATGTTAATGAAAATGATGACATGATATTTTCCTACCCAAGATCACAGACTTCCCAAGCAGGAGGCCGACAGCACTTTGCTCGGTGCCTGGTGCTCTCTGGAACCATTCCTTGGGGCTGATGGTGCCTGGCTCTGCGCCCAGGCACACGGGGCTCAAGGTGCACCTGTGTGGCGACAGTGGTCTAGCAGAGGACTTTTTGCACATTTTCAACCCTGTCAGGGGCTCCTGGTAGGATGTAGGTCATGCCAGGCTGCTGGCTGAGGGTGGCGGAGGCCTTTAAAGCTAATCCAGAAACTTAGGGCGGAAGAGGATTAAGCCCCACTAGCTGCGTACACAGCTGTCTCCGCTGGGAGCAACTCCTGCTGGGGCTGGGTCCCTGGCTGCCCCTTCCATCCTGCCTCCCTGACATCTCCATCTGGGGGTCATTAACACCTCAACTTTATGTCCAAATGGGGTTCTGTTCCCACACAAACCAGCTTCTCCTCTTTTCCCCATGTTAGTAACCCCTTCGACCACCTGCTCTGAAGCAAACTTTAGATCCCACCTTTCCCTCGCTCTCAACTGCCACCTTCAGCCAGTCCCGTCCCCTCCCCCCTGAAGATGCAGCTCTTTTCTCCATCTCTGCTGTCACCACGCTAGCCTGTGCTGTCATCTCCTACAGAGACTTGGACTAGATAGCCCCCGGCCCCCCACTCCCACACGTATCATCCTACCCTGAGCTGGCCTCTCTTGCAGTCACCAAACTCATCTTTAAAACATGTAAAACAGACAATGTCACTCCACCCACTGCTCAAAATTTTCCAAAGCCTCTCCTAGTACACTTAGAAATCCACATATTCAGGGCTTATAAAGCCCTGGCTGGCCTTGCCAGCATCCTCTGCTGACTTACTACATCCCAGGCATCCTGGCATTCTTTGCCTTGGACCTCAATAGCTGGTCACTGCCCCAGGGCCTCTGGACAAACCATTTCCCCCTGGCTGGATTCTTGATGTTTAGATCACACGCCTCCCTCCTAGGAGACCGTCTCTGATGCTCGCTCTGTCACACCCTCTGTCCCATGCCTGTGTCTTATTTTCTTCACCATCCCCATTACTGTCTTAAATGACCTTGTTCACTCTGTTCACAAATAACATTTGTCCGCCCCCACCAGAATGGCAGCCCCTGTGTGCCACCCTGCTTCCCGCTATACCTTGGCACATGCAGGTGCTCTTCAGATTTTACCAAGTGGGATTAGTGAGGAAAGTGAGCTAAGCTCTGGACGTACATCACGTCATTTAATCCCTCGACTGGCATCATTCCCATTTTACAGAGCAGGAAATGAAGGAGGCCCTGCGAGGTCCCCCAGCTGCTGGAGAGACATCTGACTCCAAAGTCAGGGCTTAATCACCATCACAGCGTTATACTGGGAAAGGGGGGGGGGGAAGAAAGGAAAGAAGGGGGCAGGAAAGAAAAGAAATGGAAAAGGGAGGGGAGGGGAGGAGATAGGAGAGGGGAGGACACACCCCACTTTAACCAATCCCAAACAGAAGACATGGGCAGAATAATTCTACAGAAAAATGTGGAGGGGTGAGGCCGAGATGACAAAGTCCAGGCCTCATGACACTGCGACCTTATCCTGCTCAGAAGCTGCAGCCCCTCCTGGACTGCGTGCTGACGGGGGAGTGGCTGGCAGGGCCTCGGTGCCCTCACCTGGACTCGGATTTACATCAGCGCTCTGCAAGCTGCCCACTGCTCCTGCTCCTGAGTGCCCACTGTGGGCCTCTCATCTCCAGGTCACGCCTCCAGAGCTGTGGAGTGTCCTCTGGGTAGGAAGTTCCCCAGCCAACGCTGGCCAGGGGACACCTGCCTGAGAGGCTGGAGGCTGGATGTGACCTGCAACGCCTCGCCTCGGGTGGGAAAAGACCTTAACAGCACTTAGTCAGCCCTCCCACCTGAAGCTTCTGCAGTGACAGCTGCAGGTGCCTCGCCAGGCAGGTCCCATTTACCTTCATTTCACAAGTGGGGAAACCTGAGGCCCAGAGAGGTTTGCTAACTTCCCTTGGAGACACCCTGCTAGGCAGGAAGGTGAGCTGGGCTTGGAACCCAGGAAACCTGATGCCCCCTACACCATGACATTTAACCCCTATGCTAGAATAAGAACAAAATGCTTTCCATTTCAGAGTTTCTCCAAGGGAGGCCCAGGTAGCACAATTCCAGAACTGCAGTGTGAGAGAACCTTAGCCACAGTGGGTCTAATGCTCTACTCTCCATAGGGGGAAACTGAGGTCCAGGGTGGGAAAGTCTTTCATAAAAGTCTGGCTGACCTCTGACTACACAAGACCCTGAACATAAGGCAGATAGATGCACAAAGGACGCTGTGGGGCACTGGCCGTCAACAAAGGACTGACCCGAGACTGCACGCCTGGTGCAGAGCACTTGCCTTCCAGTCTGGCTATGCAGCCAGGGCAGGTGTGGAACAGCACGGGCGCCACCGGCAGCTGCTCTGTGTGCACCCTGCATGGAACTCCCTGTGCCTGTTTTAGCCCTGTTGCCATGGGATGGGCCTGACTAAGAAAACAGCCTCCTTATACAAGGCAGGGCAGGGCAGGAATCCTTGCCCACTCTTCTCCTAGCTTACAGGCAATGGACACAGAAATGATAAAATAAGCAACTGCCCTTTACAGGCAAACACATCTCTGCCATTTTACTGCTTAGAGAATTTTGCTTCCGTGTGCATGTGTGTGCGTGTGTGTAATAAAACAGCAAATCAGTACAGAGTGTTCTGGCTTCTCCAAGTCTGAGCTCGGCCACCATATGCTACCAGGCAAGTCCCCTTGCCTCTGTGGGCCTCAGTTTCTCTATGTACATACGCCTAATGTCCTTCTTGATCTTAACACTTGGTAATTCTATGGAACCCAGGTGACCCAGAACCTTTGCATTCATTAAAGCACCAGCACACGGGGCGACAACAGCAGCCAGTGGGCTTGGGAGGCCTTCCCAAGAGATGTCACACATCCTGGCCACTCTCTAGCTGAAGTCAAATTTTAACCCTTCCTCGATAGATCAAATCATCAGAGGTTGGCAAATTTCTGTAAAGGGCCAGATAGTAAATACTTTAGACTCTGCTCCAGACCATACATAAGCACCTGGGCATGGCTGGGTTCTAATAAAACCTTATAAAAACAAGCAGCTGACCGGATTTGGCCCACGGGGGCTGTACTGTAGTTGGCTGATCTGTAGAACCCTCTTCCTCTTCCTCCCCCACCCTCTTTACTGAGGGCAGTAAAACCATGCTGCCCTCAAGACACCGGGCTCTTCAGAGCTGCTCTCTCTGCCAAGCATCCCCCAGTTTCTCTTCCTCCACAGTCAGGTTCTCGGCAAACACGTCCCCTGCAGTGAGCTCCTGTCTTCAGGAAGTTCCGCCATTCTCTGCTTAGGTGCCATTTTGAAGCAACCCCAAGCACAAGGCTGTATCTAAAATAGGAGTCACTGGGCTCTGCAGGAGAAAAGCCGTGGTGATGAAGGTTCTAGCTTCCAAGGGCTCTGTGTTGGATTCCAGAGGCAGACGCTGCTGGATGAGCTGTGTCAAGAGGTGTGGGGAGGCCAGGGGATGACCTGTCCTTCCCACAAGCACTTGCTGCAGCCTGAATGTCACGTGAGGTGGTGAGGTGGTGCAGGGTGCTCCTTACGCAGTGCGCTGAGACCTTTCAGAACACAGCAGATGCCCTAATAAATCATCTTCCTTCCCCCACCCCCATCCCATGACATAACCACGTCTCCCTTCTAGCAGGAAAACACTTCCTGTGAATCAGGGGCTCCTCCTGGCAGGCTGAAACCACTCCCTGCCTACACAGGGTGGTCCTTTGCCTCCACCCTATTCTTGGGAAGGCCACTGGTGAGGGAGAGTGAGGTGGGGTCCACCTGACTGGCTGCATGGAAGGCTGGAGCACAGGGACACCCAGGAGGCCACTGGAGGGAGGACATGGCCCCGTTCTCCCTGTGACCTGGAGAGAGCAGCCAAGGGGGTCTGGCTTTCGGCTGTGGCCACTGTCCTTGTATCCACGCATCTCTGAAGTTGTCAAGGAGAAAGGCCCAAGGGTCTTTTCACAGGGCTCCAAGGGCAAAGACAATAGTGGGTGCAAGTGACATTTTTTTCCACACAAGAAGAATGACAAATGAAGCCAGTGATTTCCTCTTCGCTGAAATGTACAGAGGCCATCCCTGCAGACTGCAAAAGGAACTTGGGTGCAGCAGCGCTATGTAATGGATTAACACAACTAGGTAACGAGGCTGTGTCTGTTCTGGCTCTCATCCCTCATCAGCACATCACTGCAGTCCTCAGTTAATATTACACCACTTCCCAGATGGGGAAATGCAGGCAACAGGAACCCAGCCAGCCAGAATCAGAATCCCAGATCCCCAGGCCCGTGTGGGTACAAAATCCTATTCCTTAAATGAAACCACAAACCCCAGCCCCATTCCACCCCAGTCCTCTTCTCCACAACCCTGCTCCACTCAGGCCCCAAGTGGGATAAACTTGTTCTGGGAAAAGGTCTTGGCCTTTCTTTGATCCCTCTTGCCTCTTGGGAGCTGCTGTGAACAGCAGGGACCCCACATCTCAGAGGTTCCTGCCCACCGCCACGCCTCTCTCCTGCCCTCAGGATCACAAGTCTTCATGGGAGAAGGGCCCTGCTGCTCCTGAGATCCCTCAAGGCAAAGTCTATTTGCTGCTAATTCCCATTTACAGCCACCTGCCCCATCCCTCCCTACCCTTTATGCCAATACCCCAACAGCAGGGCCTTGGCACCTCCACACACGCCATTCCACCTTCCCCCTCCCAGCCCTGTTCCACCCCCCAACTTTGCCACCTGCCCTTCACATTTCGCCCAAGGAACACGCTCTGCCCAGCAGTCTCCCCGCCATGGCATCGTCTCTCCTTGGGGAAGTTTCAGACCCACAGCAGAGATTTATTATGTGTGCTCAATGGGTTCCTTGTATCCGCCAAGTGCTCATTCACCCCATGTTTGTTGATTGAGTGAAACTTTTTATAGACACAGACACTTATATATAAACGAAAAAGCCATAAGGCACTGGGATATGGACCTTGTTATCTTAATCTGTAGAAAGTTATAAAAAGGAAGGAGGGGTCCCGCCGAACACCAGGCTAATCCGAGCAGCTCTACCAGCTGCATCCTTTACTCACTGGGCCCCCAGGCCAGCTCTGTGTGCAAAGGGCAGACAGGCATCTGCAGGGGCACCTCCCCTCCAGAACTAATATCCTCTGCCACCCAATCGCAGAAACTGTGCTACAAAAGACTAGCCTCTCTGGCAATGGAATGACAGCATCATGGCACCAGGATGAGGACAGAGGACAGAGGTTGGCCTGAACAGCCCCAGCCCAGAGCAGAACTGTGTTGGAACTCTTTGCACACTCCAGGGACGGAGAGCTCATAAAGAGGCAGGAGTGTCTTTGGAACTCAGTCAAGAGCTCTGACCAGCATCTTGCAGGGTCTCTACCCCCCTCCCCAAGAGAAGGGAATCAAGGAGAAACCCAGTAGAATCAAAAAGTATTGTCTGTCTGTCTGTCTCTCTCTCTCTCTCTCTCTGTCCTTTTTATTGCTGGGGATCAAACCCATCAAAGAATATCCTTAATAAAACAGCCTGTATTCCTCTAGGTTTAGTTCTCTAACCACCTGCTGCAGAATCATCCTAGGGAAACCCGTAAAACTACATTATTCTGGGGCCTACCACAGGGGTGCTGAGTTTATATCAGGGGGACACAGGACTCTACAGTTTAACCAAGCTCCCAAGTGAGGAAGTGACCATCTCTGTCCACTGTCCAGGTTCCTTGGCTGGGAATCTGTATTTCACAAGCCCATGCACTGCCAGGCCCTACTGCGCAGCTGGCCTCCCAGACGCCCCACAGAAGGGAAAGCACTGTGTGACTGATGGGGAGGCAAATCGTCAGTGAGCGTTGCTGTTCAGTTCTTTTTGTCTTTTATCAGGACCCCACACACGGGCACCTGAACACTCTCCGATGCCCAAGCCTAGAAGCTGAACCTCTCCCAGTCGTGCTTCTTTTATGGTAATTGCTAAGCAGTAAAGGCCTCCAGGAAGAGCATGCAGCAGACCAGCTTGCTCTGGACTCAGCTGGTGCAGGCTACAGCTGCTGGAAAGAGAGCAGCTTCAGCTAAGTGCCAAGCCATCCACACAAGGAGGGCAGGTGGAAGTGAGCAGGGCTGAGGGCAGACGCACAGCCCAGGTTAGTGAGCCCACACTGGGGGTGCGGGAGTGGTGGCTTCCACCTGCCCAGGAAGGGAGACTCTGTCCCACAGCGGACCAGGGAATCATTGTAAATGAGGTACAGAAAGGCCCCAGCCCCAAGAAGGGCAGCCCATGACTACCGGTTCAGGTCCTTTGGCCTCTGCACTATCACCTCCACCCATAGACTAAGTATTTAATGTTAGCGAGCGTATCTCTCATATTATCATAATCATCACCTCTGTTTGTAGATAAGGAAACCTAGGCTCAGAGATGTTAGGTAATTTGCCCAAGGGTCACCCAGCTAGGAAGTGGTAGCGTCAGGAGATGAACCCAGGCAGAATGACCAATGATCAAGGGCAAATCCTGGGTTTATATGGCTTCCTCTTCCTTACCTCCCGTGAGGCCTGCAAAAGGGCTCATGGAGCCTTATAAGGTTGACACGCAGACCACAGCAGGCCCATGTCACCTCTCCAGTCACTGAATGGGACTGGAGCAAGCAAGGATTTGGAGGCACTGGTTCGGGGACTCCCTATTAGGTGCATGGCACTTCACAGTCTACACTGAGAAGCTGCTGCGATGAAGGGATTTGGAGAACGACACCAGAGCCAGGCAGGCTGGGTCTGAACCTTACTCTGCAGCTGTGTGATATTGGGCATGTGACCTGGCAGCTGTGCCCCACTGTCATTTCTATCAAAAAAGGATAACAATAACAACTACTTTATAGGATTGAGGATTAAAGGAGGATACAAACAAAGCACTTAGACCCATGACTGCCACATAAAGTGTCATTTAACTGCTTGAACTGCCATTTTAAGTATGACAAAATGATTTCACATTTATTATTTCATTCAGTCCAAACTGACAGCCTTGCACAGCTCACAGTGGATGGTTTACCCCATTTTGCATAAGAGGAAAGCAAGCTTCAGCCAGGAGAATAATGTCCACGAGGTCACACAATCAGTGTGTGACTCCAAATTCCCAGGTCATTTCCTAGGCAAGCCCCTATCTTGCACTTGCCTCTCTTTTGAGCCCAGAGGTTGCCCTCCTTTGTCCTGTTGATTCAAGTCTACAGGAACAAAGCTGGGAAAGTACATGAACGGCTTCCACACAACGAACACACCACCACCTTCAATGTCCTTCCCCTTGGCAGGCATCACTAACCAAGCTTAGGCCTTTTTCCTGTAGAGCCAGAGCACAGAACTGGACTCTCTAAAACAAAACTCTTGACAGTCATTACCAACTGATTACAGAAGGAAGATGACCAGACCAAGCCTTTCCATTGTATGGGAAGAATCTTCTAGCCAAACTCAGTTTATTTCTAAATCTGGTTATGATTAGGACACAGGGTGTTCATAGTCCAGTTCATGCCCCTACATGTGTCAGCCTTCCTGCCTTCCTGCAGATCTCACTCATAAATGATAGTGTCCCTTGGGTGGAAGGTGACCACAGGAGCATTCTGTTTCCCCATGTCCCAGGAACTGCTCAGCACAGAGGCTTTGCTTAGGGCTGGCTCTGCAGCCTCACCTTTGTGCCTGGCAGGGCTCCTCTGCAGGGCTGTGAACACCGGCAAAACCCGTGACAGGTAACCTGTTACCAGTCCCATTTTAGATCCTAACCCAGAGAATGATCTGATGTTTAATATAAAAGCAGAGTAGGTATGAAGGGTTGGTCTCCGTCCATCCCGTGGGTCACTGAGGCCAATGTCACACTCTTGCTCTTCTTAGCCATCCTGGTTGGCTTAGGGCCACACGTATGCCCCAGTCCAGGCAATGAGAGTCAGTCTGTGGACATTCATTGGTACCACTGGAAAAGAAGTACTCTCCTGTTGTCACTGCTAAGCGGATCCACAAGAAACCTTGTGGCCATTTTTCCCATCCAATGGGAAGAGATTATGGGAAAATGAAGCCCCCTATAGAGCAAAGCAGAGTTGAGAGATACAGCTCCTGGATCTCATGAAGCCTGGACGCCACAATTTCTAGTGCTGTGAACCAATCAATTCCTTTTGGAGGGATGACTTTGAGTCAGCTTTATGTCATTTATAACCAAGACAGAACTGATCGCTAAATAGATTCTGATGTAGGTAAGAAAGGAACCTGGCAAGTACCTGGCACCTGCAGCTTCTCTTGTCCATGCCATAGTTGGTGGTAATTTGGGCATACATGGGCAGGCATGTCTATGTTCTCTGATGTGCACACTGTGGCAGGAAGAAGAGGGGTGGGGGGTTGAGAATCACTCACCTTAATCCAGTGGTTTTCTTCTTCTGTCTACTTGTGACTCTGACGATCTAACAAAACTGGTAAGATCTCAGCCAGGTGGGCTAACGCTTTGTTTCTCAGGGAGCAGGGACTCGTTTACCATCATTTACTGCCCTCTGAGGGTCTCCACCTAACGCTGTATTTGCCACCCTTTCTACACTGAAGAGCCTCCTCCTCTTGACCGCTCATCCTTCGGTGCTGTACAGTAGTCTGCAGCATGCATGCAAGGCGGCCAGACGTGAGACCACTCTGGTGACAAGGTGTTGGGGAGGCAAATGCACAGACACCTGCCTCTGCATCTTGGCTTCTGCCCCAGGGCACCTTCCTTTGAGGAACAGATGGCAGCCTCAGCCTGTGGTTTGCCTGCCCTCTGAGCCAAGCATGGCCCCAACCCTGGGGTAGCTAACCCACAGACATTGGGGAGGGCAAGCAAACCATTCTCTGGCCTCCATTAGTGCCAACCTGGGTTGGGGTGCCATCAGCACCCAACAGTCACAACACTAACCCACAGACATACTTGGGCCACTCATGTGGCACCTTCAGGAGACCAAAAAAAGTCGTCATCTTTGTGCTCGAAGAGGAGGGATTGGGACCTCACGAGAGGCAGAGCAAAAGGAAGACCAAATACTAGCAAGCTCTCTCTATGAACACTTGGCACTGAGACATAGGAAGGGCAAAGAATTTTCCCTAATAATAAAAGATTTATGAAACATTTGAACTGCCTAGTTCCACATCAGATTGGGCAGTGGCGGCGTAGTGGAGTAGGGCATTTAATATGTGCTTACTCAACACCAAGCAGTAAGGCTGTCTCCTTTGATTCTCCTAACATCTTGAGAGGCAGAAATGACTATCTCATCCCTCTTCACAGATGAAGAAACCAAGTTTGAGAGAGGGCCAATGAGTGATGAAAGCGGGGTTCCAATCTAGGTCTGTCCGGCTGTAAAAGCCTTGCTGTTAGCTAGTTGCCTCTTTCTTATCTGACCTTTAGAAGCAGAAGGGCCCTTAGACAACAGCATCTGGCCCCATGCCTGGTACAGACCAAGACTGTGGCCCTGAGAGTGGCTGAAGAAGAGGTCTGCCTGGCACTGAGGGTTCCAGTGCCCTGAATGCTCCCCTCTAGACTTCCCAAACCCTGAAGATCAGTGTGGAGGGTCCCTTGTAATCAAGAGTCAAGGCTCTTCTTTCCTGATCAATTATTTTAGTCCTAGCCTGTACCACGTATCCGGTGCTAGCTGAAGCAGTAAAAGAAAGATGGAGTCCCAACCACCTAGTCAGACAGAGGAAACCCCAGACCAGGCCATTAGCATGCAACAAAGAGAAGAAACTGAGAGAAACACAGCAGGCTGCATGGGGGTCGGAGACGTGGGAAGGATGAGGGCGAAGTGTGCTAGGCCAGACCCTGATGAGACTTCTAGGCCATGGTAGGGTTTGCCATTGCTCTAAGATCATGGGGCTCCACTGTAGGGGGAGTTTGCAGGATTGTGACATGACAGTTCTCCACCCCAGCTGACATATGGAGACAGGGACAAAAATGAGAGCAGGAGACCCAGTTAGGTGGCTGCCCCATAGGCCAGTGTGTGATGGTGGGCTCCAGGCAGAAGGAAATGAAAAGAAATGAAGAGGAGTGGATGGACCAGACCGACTTGTGATCTATATTCTCAGGTAGAATCAGCAAAACTCAGTGGCAGGCCAGCTTCGAGCAGGAAGGAAGGAGAGACTAAAGAGGGACCCCTGCTTTAGGGCCACAGCAACCTGGGTGGAAGGGAGAGAAGGAAGGGAATGGCGCAGGGGTGCAATGAGGAGCTCCACCTTGGACCCGGTGAGTTAGAGGTGCCAGGAAGCAGCTGAGCAGAGCCATTAGCCGTAGGCAGCCATGTCAGAGGGTTCTTCACACTCACCTTGTCCAGGCTGAGCCGGAGGCGGGACACAGTGGGGAGCTATGGGGTGTGAAGATGACTTCTGTCATGCTACTGTTTATATAAGGCTAGAGCGCAGATCCACAATCTCTTCTCTGGCCTTAAAGACATCCCCATTTCACAGACAAGGCGCCTGAGACCCAAAGAGATTAGCTGCCTCCGCTTGGATCGTGGCTCCAGCCTGCCTGCCTGCCTGCCTTCGTCCCGCCTTTTTTTTTTTTTTTTCCTTTTTTAAGTTTCTTAATACAGGGTCTTGCTGTGTAGTCCAGGCTGGCCTCAAACTCACTGCGATCCTCCTGCCTCAGACTCCCAAGTGCTGGGATTACAGGCATGTGCCACCACAGCCAGCTTCCAGCCCATGTTTCTGTCCCTGAGGACGCATGAAGTCATGGTTAAGGTCACTTGATCCCCTGTCCCTGACACCTACTCTCTTCATGAAAAGCTCTGCACAACCTTAGCTGAGTTCCACAGGCAAAACAGCACACGTGCTACAGGGGCGAGATGCAATCCCTAGACCCACCGTGGTTGTGTGTCACAGAGGAAAGTAACTGGCTTCTGGGGTGCTGAGTGTACAGGACGGGCACAGATGTGCCCTGGGCATGAGGACTGCCGGAGTGTCCCCACACTCTCTCTCATTCCAGTGTGACATCATCACCAGGACCCAGGAGTTCTGCTGCCCAGTCCAAGCCCTCTGCCCTCCATCTCTCTGCAGGCTCGGGACCACTGACTGGGGCAGCCCCGCTGGCTATCTGCACACAAGTCCTCTCTTCCCTTCCTCCTTTGTGTCCCCCACCTTCTGTCCCGGCAGATACTTGGCAGCCCCCCACGGGCCCGCTGGAGTCAGGAGGGAATGCTGAGCATCTGGCCAGAGCCCAGTGCTGCGGGTTCACATTAGGGTACCTGCTAATGTGTGGGACCCTGGGGTCTGTGGCCCTGTGATTGGCTGGGAAGGCCAGGCACCCGGCCACTCCGGCACCCAGGGCCGCATGACCCCAAATGCCAGCTATAAATAGATGAGAACCTGTCCGCCCCCTGCCCATACCCAGCCTGCCCTCCCTCTTGGCCAAGAGTGAAAGGGTGCCTTGAAATGGTACAGAGGCCTAGATACCCAGCTCAGCTGCTCTGGGCCCAAGCCTTCTGCTGACCTCAGGGAAAATACTCCATTCTCTAGAAACCCAGGGATCTGTCAGCTATTCAGGCCTCACTCAGCCCACGTCTTTGCTTCTTCCTCCAATAACTATTGTGGTATAGCTACTGCTTCCAGCCCCCAGATTCCTGAGTCACTTGGATCTCTAATAGCTTTACTTTAATAGCTGCCACCAACCAGGCATTTGTTAGGAGCCCAACACTTGGAAGAAGGAAGGGTGCACGTGAGTGTGTTTGTATATGGGGGATGTTGGGCTTTGGGAGGAAAAAAAGAGCTTCTCTATACCTTACCCAAGGTCACACAGTAAATGAGTGGCAGACATGGGATCCGACTGCCAAGCCAGGCTCATCCTAACCTCAGGCCGAGCACCAGCACTACTCCCTGCCCATCCCCACTTAAGCTTTTACATATGCCATGCTAATGGCCCAGAATGCCCTCCCCCCCGTCCCCTCTTAATCTTCCCCTGTCCCCTTCTTGGGTTTAACCCATGACCATCTCCACCAAAGAGCTATCCCAATCTAATTTATCTTGCAGCTGCCCAAACCCCATTCACCCACTACCAATACCCACAGTTCCCTTAGTGCACTGACTGAGTCATTGCTTGGCGCTGTCCATGAACGACATTAATGGCTGTTTTCCTTTATTTAGGAATGGCAAATAGACCTATCTCACAGGTCAGGTCCTATCAGTTAGTTTTAGCTGTCACTGTATGGGTAAAGATTACAAGGCCATATAAACCAGATCAGCAGGAGAGTGTGGTGATGGATTGGTGATGCCTGCCTTGGCTGAGAGCTAGGTCAGCACTCATGCTAGGTTTGGCTTTCCCTCCCTTAGTATTTACCCTCCACTCTGCTGCCCCCGACTAAATTCTTTAAAGCAAAAATTCAGGGCCAAGGATATAGCTCAGCGGCACAAGCACCTGCCTGGCAAGCGCAAGGTCCTGAGTTCGAGTCCTGGTACCAAAAATAAGTAAATAAATAAATAAAGCAAAATTTCAGCCATCTATATCAGTCAGCTTGAGCTGTGCAAACAGGGATTTCCCCCTCCCTGCCCACCACCCAAATGCCAGGATGGCAGCAAGCAGACAACACAGAAGGGAAACCAGATTTCTTGCTCACTTCAGAGGCTGTGTCACAGAAAGGACTCCACAGCCATCACCTCAACTAATCTGAATGCCCCCAAGGAAGGGAGGCATTCTGTTTCCTTTTCACAGGAGGAAACTGAGGCACACGGAGGTCAAAATAATTGTCCTAACATCATTTTGCAGGCTTAGGCCTAAATGTAGGTCACAGAATGGAAGCCATCCAAAACCTGTAGAATCCAGTCCAGTGCCCCCCAAGGACAAAAGACATCCAACCTGTTGGGTCACAATTCCATCACATATCCTATGACAGTAAACTGACTGTCAAAGGCAGGCTCCATCTGGGAACAGTTAGGGCCGTTCAGAAAGCTCCTTCTCTGCCCACATGGGAGCCTCTCCTGATGACCTCCAGCCACCAGGCTGCCCCTTTGCTGGATCAAATACTTGCAGGCAATGCTCAGAGCTGGCTGCCTGCTTGGAAGAAGACCTGCTTTAGCACTTTCTTACTTTTTATTCTGCTCTGTCTGGGAGCGCATCTGTTCGTCTACTTTTGTGACAGAATCATCTCCTCCCTAATTCCTGGTCTCAGACTTCTATGAATGTAGCCCAAAATCTCAATACTTTTTTGAGATTTTATCATGTCTTATACTACACACACACAGACACACACACACACACACACACACACACAAATCTCCTTTCTCTGCCACGAATCTTCGAAACTAGACTAGCAGGAATAACAAGACTATCAAAACAAGGACCTTAGAGACCCTCGTTCAAACATCTGGTGCGGACAATGGGGATGTGAGGCCTGGAGAAGAAGGGCCCTGTGTCAGCTTCAATGGCAGATAGCAGAGGGCCAGACCCACCCAGGGGGATCTTCCTCCTAGTCCACAGCTCTGCCTGCCAAATTCTAGGTAATGCATGCCTTAAACCTGCTCAGTTCAAGGTCAGGGGCAAGCTGGATCACTCTGAGGACTGGAGGCCAGGGCAGATGAGAATGAGTCCCACAGGCCTGGGCCAGGGCTTGGCCCCACGTGGCCCCTAGCAGGTGAGAAGGCGAGCTCCGTACGTGCGGCTCACACTGCTCCACGCGTGGCTCTGCGCCCCCTCTCCTACCCACCCAGAACTCTGTGGGAACACGCTCTGCACCTGTGCACTATGAGTTCATCCCAGGTTCTTCTCCCTCCACCCGATCCGGATGGGAAGCCCTTTCACCCAGATCTCCTTTCAGCGGCTTTGGCACGGGGCACTCTCGCTGCCAGGCAGAGGATGTTAGGAAACACCACTGTGAAATGGGAGCCATGTGGCCCAGGCGGGGTCCGTGTCGAGGGCTGAGAAGTCTCCATCCACTCCCTTATCAAACATCGGCATCGGACGCCCATTGGTCACCCACCAGTCACAAGGATCTATGCTGTCCTAGCCCTCCCACCTCCAGGCCGGCTCCCATGGCTCCCTCTCCTGCACACCTGCGTCCTCACACCAGCTTCTCTGAGTTCCCTCCAGGCTCTTTCAAATCCTCTCTTGCCAAAAGGTCTTAAAAGTCACTCCTGGAACAAGTCTTTCCTGATACCCCCATTACTTCTTCCCTCCCCCAGCTCCCCATAGCTTGTTGCCATCTTGCCTGATTTGTTTCCCTGCTTCTGTGTCTCCAGAGAGCAGTGTGGAAGCAGCAGCCTGATGGCCATCACTGGCTCAAGCTTCAGCCCTGGTGTGCAGTAGATGCTCGATAACAACCTCCTGAAGGCGTGAATGTCACAGTGGTGCCTGACATGGTCCAGCAACACTTCGGGGTAGGGGTTATCAACTTGACCTTGACATGCCAGGCATTACACATACGTTTACTCCACTGAATGCACACACCCTTCACCTCTTTTTTTTTTTTTTTTTTTTGGTGGTGCTGGGGATCAAACCAGACCCTCAAGCACGTGAGGCATGTGTTCTACTGCTGAGCCACACCCCAGCCCCTCACCTCTAACAATGGGCAGACACATCCAGAGGGGCTGAGTGGCCTGCTGAAACCGTGCAGCCAACACACAGCAGAGACAGGATTCAAAATTCAAGACTCTCCCATGAGCTGTGCTCAGATTCACAGTCTTGCTGGAGTCACGTGGGGATGGGCCTGCCGCGTCCTGAGAAGACCCTTCTGAGGATGGTTACACGGGCTCTTCGTAGCTGTACATCTGAAAACTCAGCCTTGTTGGGAATAACAGCTTTCTAGGGCACCTACTACCCAAAAGACTGGTCTGTGAGTAGAACTCCCCAACAAATACATACTGGGCCTAGGTCATTGCTCCTGCGACATATTTTTAGAGCTTTCTGGATTATTCTTTCCACTGAGTCCTGGAAAAAGGGGATGGCTCATGATCACACAGTCTGTCAAACTTCCCTTTTTTTCAACAAGGAAACCAAGGCCATGAATGCCAGGTTCTGCCTGAGGTCACTGGCAACAGCCAGGCAGTGACCTGAAGCTGGATCAAGCCTTATTCTGTGAGGTCCCAGGAAGCCGAGCCTGGGCAGTGGAGTGGGACTAAGATGATAGCTGTCGTATCCTAAGGAAGCCCTATGATGGTCAAAGCTGCCCAAAGATGGCCACAGGCAGCCCTGGGAGGTCACGAGGACTCTGGCTGGGCATGTGCAAACATGGTGGGAGGACAGGGGTGTAGAACTCAGGAGAGGGCAGTCTCCATGAGGCAGCCTCAAAAGTCCCCTTGGCTTGGGGAGTCTGAGAGCCTGGCATCTGCCCTGGGCCTCTTCTTGCTGCCTCTGGGGGTCTCTCAAATCAAGGAAACTCACAGGGAGGGGGCCCTCTTGCCCCTCTTGCCCAAGTCCAAGCTGGGGTAAGAGACTGAAGCCTTCTGGGCCTCTGGGCCTCCTCAGCCCTCAGGTTCAAGGGCGGCCTCCCTTCTGCATCCCTACAAGCACAGGCATCTGTGGAGAGCAACCAAGGCTGGTTCACGAGCCGGCTGGGCAGCTGGATACCGTGTGTGTTTTCAGAGACTTTTAAAATCCCTGCTTTCAATCGCTCCTCTCTTGGGAAGCTAAAAGCTTAAAGGGGAGGACGGGGCGGTGCAGCCCTCGTGGGAAGAGAGGACCAAAGAAGGCAAGAAGTTACTGCGCAGGGGGTGGGGAGGCGGGGGACACACGCTGCCTGCCGGCAGTTTCCTGAGGAGACCCAGGCTGTAAAAGGAGTGAAGAGGCCTTGGTGATTCATGGCGGACGAGGCAGCTACTGAACTCTTCCCCAGCGTGGGAGGGAGGGCAGCGGAATTTCCCAACACATTCCTGGGCTTAGAGCCAAGCGGCCCCCTCCCACTCCCGGCTGTCAGCACAGCTCAGGCCTTGCTCCAGCAGGAACAGCCCATGGTGGGGGGTGGGGGAATGGCTTCGGAAGGAGTTAAGGGGCTCAGAGCACGGGGCATCAGGGCACGCAGGTCACGTGTTTCTCAATTTCTCTCAGAAAGGCAGTTTCCACATCTGTAAAGTGGGCAGAATGGACAGTGTGTGTGTGTGTGTGTGTGTGTGTGTGCACATACATATGTAAGCACACGCGTGTTTGAGATAACAGAAAAATGACTCTAACACGGGCTCCTATTAAATGCTTAATAAACAGTAGACAAAACAAACCTCGAGCTCCCTTCAGCAACAGCAACGGCCTGAACAGACTTCCTCAGGCCCACAGACCCCAGAACTGGCCTTTCCACCTGAACACCAGCCCCGGCTCTTCTGAGTCTCAGTCAGACTCTGCAAAATGGAACTGCAGCCTCCCTCGAGAGCTGAGAATCGATGGCAGTGCTCTGGGGAATGACTGCTACCACCGTGGCAGGGCTGGGTGGAGGGCAGAGCAGCCCCAGAGGAGGAACCAGGCAGGCACGTGAGAGTGTGTGCACACATGTGTGCATGCAGAGTTCAGGGGGCTTGGATAGCCTCACCCTGGCCACTGCAGAAGGACAAAAAGGGCTGTTTCCACAGTCAACTGAGAACCACACACAGCACGCTGCTGGAATTTGCCTGGAGCCACAGAGCTAGCCAGTGGCAGGCAGAGCAGGGACTGAACACAGCCACTGCTGCTACCCTGCCCTGTGACTCTACAGTGGCACTCCCAGGTGTTCACTCCCTGGACATCTTCATGCATCCTAGCTGCAGCTGCTACCCATGGCCCACCCAGCTCTCCCCAGACCAAGCCTCCACCTCACACACAAACCCAAGATTCCCTGGGGTGGACACTGCTAATCACAAGTAGTACCACTGCCAGGACTAGCATTTGGGTGTACACCTTGGCACAGTGGTTTGACTCAGGGGCATGGGAAGCTAAATGTCCTCAATGTGTGGGACGGTACCACACAATGAAGAATGGAGGCCTGAAAAGTTATGGTTCATCTTGATGGAAACACTGCGTTCAGACAGACTTTTCACAGTGCAGATGGGGAAACTAAGGCCCACAGCAGAAAAAAAAATTCGCCTATGGTCACACGGTGAGCCAGCAATGGAAATGAGGCTAAAGTTCAGCTCTTTCAACTCCTCCCAGTCCAGGGCTCTTTTACCACCTTCACCACCCACACTCTGCTGCCTTTTCTATTGCACTTGCAGCACAGTGCAGAGCAGGGCCAAAAGAAATATACTCATACAAGGAAGCCAATAAGAATGGAGGAAAAGGGGTGGGGTCAGAGTAAGGCTGGGAAGAAAGGAGGCGGCCGGGAACAGACAATCTCCACTCTTGATGCTAAGTACTAGGGGCAGTGCTGGGCTCAGACAGCTTGGTTTGTCGGAAGAATGTTAAGAAGAGGCAAGGAGGGGTTGATGGAAGGATGCTACTAATATTGGCTTCTCTCACTTCATTTAGTTTCCCCATAGGCAGATGCCACAACTCCCCGCAGTGTTGCTTGCGGAGACAGGACTGGGGGAGATGGAGAGGGTGAATGAACTGGAGGAGATCCAAAGACGGCTGAAGATTTGAAAAGCCAGAGATCCCAAGCCCTGAGATTCCTGGCTCCCCGACTCAGGCAGAGCAAGGGGGAGCGGCTGTCGTCAGCAGAAGCATCACCCTAAGGCGCACCTAGCTGCCCACTCTGCAGCCCTGTCCAGATCTCTCACTGAACGTTTCCCTCGGGGGCCAGTCCCTGCAGTCCGGGAGGACTCTGGCCCCGTGAGGGTGCAGGGGTAGAAGTGCGGTGGCTGATCAGTCTGTCTGCCACGGCTCCAAGATGTGTGTTTTAGTCCCGGTGCCATTTCAGCCACAACCTTTATTCCATCCACGGAGCAGGCAAATGCCATGCCTCAGGCCTCCTCCAAGCAGGTGAGGCACGGACGAGTGAGCTTCTTCAGAGGGGAAAAAAATGGAAGGAAAACCACGTGACAACATGTGAGTCCTTGGTGATAATGGGACCAGAACCCAGGGCTCCTCCCAGCTCAGAAGTGCCTTAGCGTAACTGCAGTGAAACCCATGGGGGTGAGAGTTCAGCCACATGGGGCTGTCCGGAGGCTGTTAGAGGCCCGGCCCGGCCCTGCCCTGCCCTGCCCTACACACCCCTCAGCTACCAGGAACACACCCCACCAAAGCAGCGAGTGAGGCGACTGACTCCAGGTGGGGTTGAAAACCAGCTCCACTGTCCTAGGGCCACCGCCACCAGCTGCAGCTTGACCTGCTCTGACTGGGAACAGTTCACTCAGCTTAGACCCTGGGAAGTGCAAAAAGACCGAGCCGGCTGTTGGGCCTCAGCTCCCAAACCCATCTCCATGACTCGTGGAGCAGGCGCTGGAGAATCCCAGCCATTTTCTGGTTTTCTGAGAACCCCGACAAGGCCTGGCTGCAGATGCAGTGTCTGTGGTCAGCATAGGGGCAGCAGTGCGAGGGAGGAAAGGACCTCAGGCCCTACCCTGCAGCCAGTCACAGATGGGAGAGGGACCCAGCCATGTTCATCCCTGCAGCCCTGGCACCCCAAAGAGCACCTGGCTCTTAAGGGGTGTGGCCTGAGGGCTGAATAAATGAATATAAAAGCCGGGAGTCAGAGGTCATCCCAACCCTGGCCCCCAGAGTAGTGGCATGTGTAACTGGTCAGAAGCGTCGCTATGGGACCGGAATACAGAAAGACAGCAGGAGCAGCAAGTCTTTCTCAAGCCCTTACTGTGTCAGCCCCACTGCTAGGAGCTCTGCGGCCGTCATTTCATTTCAATTCTCAGGACCCGGGAAGTATGGCATTGTTGACCCCCTTTTGCAGGGGAGGGAACAGAGCCCATGTGCAGCGAGCAAGCAGCAACACCAAATACCACAGGCCCCAGGCCCATGCTCTGAACTAAGTGCTCCATCTGCGGCAGAGATGGACACCAGCTCCGCCAGCTCTCTGCGTCATGGCTGCTGCACAGTGCTATCCCTGGACTTCCCACTGGGGCTTGGATGCTGGGTCATCAGCCAGAAAGGCGCTTAGGTCAGAGCTGAGAGGGGAACCCAGGACAAACACCTCATCTGCTCTCCTGCTGGTGCTGAAATGGCCCAGCAGCCGAGCACAGGCTGTGGCAGGGAGGCACCCCGCCAGACACCTCCTCTCCACCTGACCTTGTGCAGGCTGCCTGAGCTCTGCCTTTAGCTATCCAGTCCTCAGGAAAATCACCCCCAGGCTGGGCAGTCACGACCCTCCTGCAGAGGCTCCCGTCCCCAAAGACTTGTCCTTGCTCTTCCAGGGTTGCACCCCATCCCAGACTCCAGCTTCCAGCGATAGCCACCTGCCCACCTACCTGGGTCCTTCTCCCTGACTGTTCTGCCCCCACCACCACACTTGCTGGCTTCATGACATCTTCAGTGTGTTATTACACACTGACTAGGATACTCGGTTACTGTCTGCCTTCCCCTGCCTGTCCCTTTCCAGGAAGGCAGGGATGCTGTGTGTCCTGCTCATTTGCTGAATGCTGGCAAATGACAGGCACTCAAAAATGCTCACTCAAGAAAGGAGCAATCCGGCCGGGTGTCGTGGCACACACTTGTAATCTCAGCACTCCAGGAGGCTGAGGCAGGAGAATTGCAAATTCAAGCTCAGCCTGAGCAACTAAGCAAGACCCTGTCTCAAAATTTAAAAATTTTAGCTGGGCATGGTGGCCCATGCCTGTCATCCCAGCACTCAGGAGGCTGAGGCAGGGGGATCATTTCGAATTTGAGACTAGCTTGGGCTACATAGTTCAAGGCCAGCGAGACCCTGTCTCCAAAAAAAACCAAAAACCAAACCAAACCAAACAAAAAAAAATTAAAAGAGGGGCTGGAGATATAGATCAGTGCAAAGGCTCTGGTTCAATCCCCAGTACTGAAAGGGGGATTTAAAAAAAAAAAAAAAAAAAAAAGAGCATATCCAGAGGGGAGAGAAAATGACAGAAAGGCTGAAGGTGAGTGGTGCCAATAATAAGGGGCAACAGAAGCCCAAATGGGCAGTGATCGTTCGGGGCTGGGCAGGTCGGGGAGAAGAAAGCAGAGGTTGCCTGGGAAAGGAGCTGGGCTTTGAAGGGTGGGTACGAGAGGAACAGAGAGGAGCCTCACAAGGGAGAAGTGAAGCTGCCTTTCATGGGGAGATGGTCTGCCTGGAGAACAGCCAGTGGGGACCAGGTTAAGACACAACCTCCAGACTACCCACTGCAACCTTGCCCCTCTCCTGGCCACCAGCCAGAGCTAGAGTCACAGGCATTGTCTCTCTTGTGGAGCACAGGCTGAGCAGGGTCAGCTGCCAGGTTCACGCAAGCAGCAGCAGCACAAAACACGCTGAGGTCGGGTGCCATCAAGAAGCCTTGGGCAGGCCGGTGAGATAGCTCAGTGGCATAAGCGCCTGCCCGGCAAGCACGAGGTCCTGAGTTCAACTCCTGGAACTCACACAAAGGAAAAAAAAGGGCCGGTGATATCGCTCAGCGGCACAAGGACTTGCTGGCAAGCACGAGGTCCTGAGGTCGACTCCTGGTACCCACATTAAAATAAAAAGAAGCCCTGGGCACGGGGATGCCTCAGTTGGGCTCATCTGGGGGCTGTTTCGATGAGTAAAAGATGTGTAGTTCTCATGGGTCTGCACAAGCCACCACCACAGCGGTCCCCAGCCCCACCCCAACCACGGTCTGTATGGTCACCCCAAACACCAAGACGATGTCAGCTAGAAGCACCAAGCATGGGCAAGGCCAGCACAGTGGCAGGACACTATCTTACGGACACCAAGCACAATACTCCAAAAGAAACATCACTGCCCCAAAGACCATCTCCTCAGACACCATCCTATGACACCACCAGGGCCAGCGCTGTTACCTTGCACAGCACAATGGTCCAGGTCTGCCGTGCGCACATGGTACCACCATGCTAAACACTGACACAGAGTTGTCACAGGGTCCCGAGCGTGTTCACATCAAACTCCACCACGGTGCCACCGCTGCTGCCAACCAGGTGGCCATTAGGGAAAGCACAACCTTCCAGGCTGCATCACACCCTCTTCCAATTCACGTTGGAGCCCAAAGCCCCGGACCTCACCATGTGACCATACTCAAGAAGAGGGTGGTCACGTGGGGAACGAAGTTACAATGAGTCCTGAGGATGGTGTCCTTATAAGAAGAGACAAAAACACAGACATTCACACAAAGAAGGCTGGTTAGCTCCTGGGAAGAAGGTGGCCAGCTGCAAGGCAATGACAGAGGGCTCAGAAGAACCAACTGCTGGACTTCCCAGCCTCCACCATGGGGAGAAGGCTAATTTCTTCCTTTGTTTAGGTCACCTAGTCTGAGGGACTTTATTACAGCAATCCTAGCAAAGACATGCAGCAAACACCACAGCAATACCAAGCAGTCACCACAGCCAAACAAACCCATGCTACCAAGCACAATGACCTGAGCCTGGCTGCATCATCAGCACACAGCTACCTCCCATGCCACAATGACCAGTATGTCCCAGCACCACCATATCGCTACCCGCCATCGACATGTCACCACCTTGTCCCTGTCAAACTCTCTTACTGCAACGCATCCCAGTCATCAATCCAACCAGCTCACAGCAAAGCCCTCACCACCAAAGCTACTCAAACAAATTGCAACCCAACATGTAGCATTGCTTTTGAGGACAACTCCAATCCAAGGCCGCGCAGGTCTCAGGACCTCTTCCCTGGCACAGTGTGGGCCCATGGCCTGTCCAATCATATTCTTCATTACCCAGGCTCCTGGCTCCATTCTGCCTGACATCCATCCTGACCACATACCTGGCCGTGGCAGATCAGACTCTAACTTATAGGGCTGTGTGAAGGTTAAAGTGAGAACATAAAGCAGAGATGCTAGAGCCAGCTTGGAGAGATCATTTAGGGACATCACATAATAGCTGGAAATTGGCCCTCGTGGAGATATTTGCTTCATGGAGACTATAGGGGCAGTGCCCATATACATGTGTTTGGGGACCCGCATGCAGGCCAGGGGCTTCTAGTCTCCACAAACCAGCTAGAACATACATTTGGAGATGGAAGTGATGACAGTGATGGTCCTTCAAAGCCCAGGGATGTCCTCTCCTCCAGAGTAGCCCCTCTACATAAAACACAATGGCCCGGTCCCTGTAACAACTGTGCACCACAGTGAATCATGTAAGTCCTTGTGACTCTGTTGGTGTCTCTTGGGGTGTCCCACACTATTCTAATAAACCCTTTGTGTCTCCATGATATTCTCTGATTCTTATTCTTAACACAAGAAAGGAGGGTCCTACTATTTCCACTTAATAGGCAAAGAAACTGAAAGATTAAGTTGCTTGCTCAAGTCCACCCAAATAACTGCCTTGAGGTAGTCTCATTTTTACATGGATGGCTATGAGGGAAGGATTAGTGTCTTCTCTTTCTTGGTACTTCAAGGGGCAACTGAGCAAGAGAAATATGATTCCTGGAAGGAAAAATTAGGTCTTGGTCACTGTCTGCCTGTGTCTGTCTGTCTGTCTCTCTCTCCCTCTCACCTCTCCTCTCTCACATAAGAAGCAGAATAGAATTTGACAGCTGGAATAAAAGGTTGAGGCCCACCTCCTGCATTTTTTCACATGCAGAAGATATATCCAACAGGAAGGTGGGCACTCCTGCCACCCCAAGGAAGATAGCCAAGATGCAGGAAAGAGCTGAGGATGCTCTGGAGATGAGGCAGGTTGTCCCACAGCAAGCAGAATCATGTGCCCAAAGAGGTTCACATCCTAATCCCCAGACCTAAGAATATGTTGCCTTCACAGCAATCTAGAAATGGGAAGATTATCCTGGCTAGGGTTCCTCAACTGTGGATAAAGACCACAGTTGAGGAACTGTCCCCTGAAGGGAACAGCCTGTGTTGTTGGGTGTCCACAGGAAATGGGGTGCCTCACTGAGGACATCTGTTCCTATGTCCAGTGCTGTCCATGCAACAAGAAGTTCTCTGACATAGTGAGGAAAGTTAAACCAAAAGACATCCATGAATTCACAATTCGAGAAAGTTCTACATTTCAAGAATTCTGCTACACTGGGGCAAGGGTTTCCTCCTGTACTTCTGTGATCTGACTCTATTGACACAGCCCCACACCATGAGCACATCCTAATGCCATCCCACCACATGTCTCCAGGCTTCCCAGGGACTCCATGGACTCAGAGAAGAATCAGGAAGAGGGGATTTCCAAGAAGATGACAGAGTGGTGAACAGCAGAGAAACAGCCTCTCCAAGATTTGGTGTCCAGATGCAGGAATATAGCAACATGAGGAAGAGAAGGAGAGAAGTAGGTCCCTGGGACCAAGCAAGGATATGAAGCAAGAATTGAAGCCCACAGGGAGACCGAAGAGTGAGACCTCAATGCAGAGGGAGGTGGCAAGGGACACTTTCTCCCTGAGCCCTAACTCACTGCGTGGGAGGGGCAGCTCGAACTTGCAGACGCATAGTGACTGCTGGAGACCCCAGAGGCCTCCAAGGAAAAACGCAGCAGTGGAACAGAGCAGTTGATGCAGCAAACTGCAGTGGCTGGTGAGTTGTTCGGGTTCAGATGTCCCACAGGAGAGGGTGATTGGCCAGTAGCTATCTTGGAGAGAGGCCAACTGAGCTTGGAACCTAAGAGCACCTGCAAGCAGGTCCATTATGGGCTCCCAGTGTCAGGGTGAGGTGCAACTAAGTTCAAGTTGGCAGGAGGTCAAGGAGCCGAGTTCAAGCTGGCCGGACGCACATGGAATGTTGCAAGCTGAACAAATCAGGTTCCAGCCTCACAGCCAGAAACCAACCTGAACTTTAGTAGAACTAAAGGTGCAGGCTTGCTGGGATAATCCACTACCCCACCATAAATCTATGGCTGGCTTGCTGGGATTAATCAACATGGATTTGGGTTCTGTTTGCCAACACCGCACACAGTCACAGCAGAGACACACCCTGAAATGAAAATTATTTTTATTCTTTTCTTCTTTTTTTTTCTTTCCTGGATTTTTAAATTTTGTTTGTTTCTTGATTGTTTGTTCTTGTTTTTACATAAGTGCAAACACTGTTTCTAGTTTTGTCATTGTTTTGTTTGGTTCTTCTTTTTATTTCTTTCTTTGTCTTTTTGAGACAGGGTTTGCTATGCAGTTCAGGCTGGCCTTGAACTCACTTTGTAGCCCAGGCTGGCCTCAAACTCACAGCAATCCTCCCGCCTCAGCCTCCGGAGTACTAGGAGTACAGATGTGTACCACCATACCTGACTCTTGTTTTTATTTCTTCCTTCTCTCTTTCCCGCCTCTCTTCTTCACCAGTTTCCCAAAGTTTGTGTAATTTTCCTTAGTCTTCCATCCTTGCTTCTAATCTCTTCCTCTTCTTCTATTTCTCTATTATTCCCCCTAATCCCTTTTAAATTTTCTCCCTTGAGGGTAAAATCGCCATATTGAGGGCATTTACTGTATATAATTTTCTGGTTCATTTTAGATTTTGTTATATAACCACAAATATAGTTCATACAGTTAAAGGTGGCAGATTAATAGTTACCACAATTTGTCATTTTCTAGGCTGTTTTTGATAGTATTGTTATTGCTGATTATACTACTTTAGCCAAGGTGACATAATTATTCTAATCCTCATATGCCAAGACTGAGATTGCCTAGGTGTCATAAACAACACTATAAACCAATGCCAAAGAACCAGGGGTGAGGCCAAATAGGCAGCAACTTCTCATCCCCAATAAATTGAAGAGGTAGCTCTTGCAAGAGACTCAAAACCCAAAACCCAGCTACACCTGGAAAACATCTCTAAGAAGTAGTCATTTCTGAAGGGTTCTCAATACTAGCAATAAAGCCATAAGTAATTTACAAGCATCAACCCAGGAATCGAACTAAAAAAAAAATAGAAAATGAGAAGACATTTAAGCAAGATGCGACTCCAAACTTGCAGCTCACCGAAGGCAAAGGGGGCAATGAGGTGGAACAATTCGAAAGCCACCCACCTAGACTCTCTGAAGAGGTAACAATGGAAGTAACAAAGCAAATGAATGAGGCCCTAGAAAAAATCAAATTAGAAATAATTTCTCAGATAACTACAGAGATGGTGATAATGAAAAACATGCTTAGTGACTCTAGAGCGGATACACATCAAGAAATAGAGGTGCTTAGGAAAATGATGGAAACCACAAATGCCCAACATAGGAAAGAAATGGAATCCATGAAACAGATTCAAATAGATATCCAGGAGATTAAAAATTCCACTGCAAGTACATATAGCAGAATGAGCCAGTGTGAGGATGGAATATCAGATATAGAAGACAGGATTGCAGTTAGCAATCAGGAAAAGAAAGATTTCCTTTTTTTTTTTTTTTTTAGATTTCTTAAAAATAACAAGGGGCCACAAAAAATCAATCCAACAGCTGCTAGATGATGTAAAAAAGAGTAACATAAGATTCATTGGAGTCAATGAAAAAGCATGAAAGCACAAATGATATAAAAAAAACAGTTCACAAAAGTAATGGCAGAAAACTTTCCAAGCAGGAAAAAAGAATTTGACATTCTGATAAGAGAGGCATACAGAATTCCAATTAGCCATGATCAAAAAAAAAAAAAAATCTACATCAGGCATGTAAGTCAAGATTCCAGAAATTCAACACAAGAACAAAATATTAAAAGCTGTTAGAGAAAAAAAAACAATCATCTATAAAGGCAAGCCCAACAGAATCACAGCAGACTTCTCAACATAAATCTTCAAGTCAAGGAGAGCTTGGTGTGAAGTATTTCAAGCCCTAAAAGAAAACAGCCTCCAGCCCAGATTTATGTACCCCGCAAAACTATCTTTCAAAATTGATAGTGAAATAAGATATTTCCATGACAAAGAATAACTGAAGAAATTCACAACCACCAAGCCAGCTCTACAGAATGCTCTGAAGGACATTCTAGAAAGAGATAATGAGAACTACAACTCCATGAACCCCAACAGAATGAATCTACCAGGCAAGGCAAGTAGTTAAGCAGAGGGGGAAAAGGGGAACCAATAACAGGAAAATAACATGACAAGGATAAGTCAATACATACCAGTTATAACCATCATTGTAAATGGTCTCAATTCACCAATCAAAAGAAACAGACTGGTAGAATGGACCAAGAAGCAAGATCCAACAATATGCTACATTCAAGAAACACATTTAATTCCAAAAGAAATTCATAGACTGAAAGTCAAAGGATGGAAAACAATACTCCATGTGATAGGAACCCAGAAAAAACCAAGGGTAGCTATTCTATTTGCAGACAGATAACAAGCACAAGTATATAGACCAAATACCAGCATACCCACCTATGTAAAACAAATATTAATGGACATGAAAAATCAAATAAGCACTAATACATTTGTATTGGGGGACCTCAATACCCCACTGTCACAAAGAGATAGATCAACTAGACAAAAAAATCAACAAAGAAATATCAGAACTGAACCAAACTTTTGAACAAATGGACTTAGTAGATGTCTACAGAGTGTTCCACCCCACAACATAAGAATACACAGTCTTCTCAGATGCACAGGGAATGTTCTCCAAAATAGACCACATACTAGCTCATAGAACATGCAAAAGTAAATGCAAAGGAACTGAAATCTTGTGCATATGATCAGACCAAAGTGCAATGAAATTGGAAATCAATGGCAAAAGAAAAGCTTCATAAACACATGGAAATTAAATAACATCTTCCAGACCCCGTTTCAAAGAAACCAAAAAATTTAAAAATTAAAAATAAATAAATAAATAAATAACACCCTCCTGAACAACCAATGGGTCACAGATGAAATTAAAAAGGAAGCTGGACAGTTTCTACAATTAAATGATAATGTCAATATGACATACCAGATGGAACTTATGGGATGCAATGAAAGCAGTCCTATAAGGAAAATTAACAGCGGTGAATTCCCACATCAGAAAAACAGAGCAAGATGAAATAAATAACCTAATGTTGAACATCAAGTTTCTAAAAAAAAAAAAAATAGTAAGCTAAACCCAAAGTGCATATAAGGGAGGAAATTATAAAGATCAGAGCAGAAATTAATACAATTGAGATTAAGAAAACAATACAAAGAATCAACGAATCAGAGTTAGTTCTTTAAAGATTAAATAAAATAGACAAATCCTTAGTGAACTTTACCAAAAAAAGGAAAGAAAAGACCCAAATCCATGCAATTAGGAATGAAAAGGGCAAAATCACAATGGATCCCACAGAAACACAGATCAGTAATACCTACTTTGAGAACCTGTACTCTAATAAGACAGAAAACACAGAAGAAATGCACAGATTCCTAGATACATATGAAATACCAAAGCTGAATCATGAAGATACAAAAATTCTAAATAAACCAATTTCAGTCAATGAAATTGAAGATGTAATTAAAAACCTACCAACAGGGCCGGTGAGATGGCTCAGCGGCGTAAACGCCTGCCTTGCAAGCGCGAGGGCCCGAGTTCGACTCCCGGATCCCACATACGAAAAAGGGGCCGGTGATATCACGCAGCGGCACGGGTGCCTGTTGGCGCACGAGGTCCTGAGGTCGACCCCCCGGTACCCACAAAAAAAAAAAAAAAAAAAAAGACCTACCAACAAAGGGAAGCCCTGACGGATTCACTGCTGAATTCTACAAGAAATTAGAGAATATCTAAAGCTGCTACTACTTTTCAAACTCTTAAATGAAATTAAAAGGGAAGCAATACTCCCAAATTCATTCTTGGAAGCAAGCATTACCCTGATACCGAAACCAGAGAAGGATTCAATCAAAAGAGAGAACTACAGGCCAATCTCCCTAATGAACATAGGCTCAAAAATCTTCAATAAGACACTAACAAACAGAATGCAGTGAATCATCAAAAAGATTATACACCATGATCAGGTAGGATTCATCCCAGGGATGCAAGGATGGTTCAACATACATAAATCAATAAATGTAATACACCGTATTAACACAGCCAAGGACAAAAACCATCTCATCTCTCAATAGATGCAGAAAAGGTGTTTGACAAAGTCCAACACCCATTCATCAAAAAAACCTACAGGAAACTGGAATAGATGGTCTTTATCTCAATCTGATAAAAGCCATCTAACAGACAACTACTGGAAACATTAGCCAGAGCAATTAGACAAGAGAAAGAAATGAAACAAATAAGGATTAGAAAGGAAGAAGTTAAATTATCATTATTTGCGGATGACATGATACTCTACATAGACACTTCTCAGATGAAGTAAAAATAGAAAATAAATACACGAAAAAATGTTCGACATTGCCAGTCATTTGAGAGATGCAAATTAAAACAACACTGAGATTCCATCTCACCCCAGAAAGAATGGCTATTATCAGGAAATCAACTAATAACAAATGCTGGAGGGGCTGTGGGGAGAAAGGAACCCTTCTCCACTGTTGGTGGGAGTGTAGACTGGTACAGCCACTGTGGAAATCATTGTGAAGATTCCTCAAAAAAACTAAAACTAGAGGTTCCATTTGACCCAGCTATTGCCCTTCTTGGTATCTTCCCAAAAGAATTAAAAGCATCATATCACAGCAATATATGCAGACCCATGTTTATAGCAGCACACTTTGTAATAGCTAAATCTTGGAAACAGCCCAATGGTGAATGGATAAAGATGTGTTTTTTTAATACAATGGAGTACTACTCAGCCATAAAGAAGGATAAACTTGAGCTATTTCTAGCTAAATGGATACACCTTGAGACCATACTCTTAAGTGAAATAAATTGGACACCCATGTGTAAATATTGCATTGTTTCTCTGGTGTGAGAAGCCAAAAGTGTAAATAAGGACCAAAATGTACCATAGATATTGTGAAATAGAAGAAAATGTTCAAATGAGAAAGAGAATGGGGGGGGGAATGAAGGAAGGGAAAAGAAAAACAATGAGAAAAGAAGGAAAAAATGGAAACAAAGCTTTTGTAAATAAGGAGGGAAAGAGGAGTTGAAGGGAGGGGAGGGGAATGGGAAAAAAAGAATCAAGATATATATTATTTACAGGTACAAATTCCCTATGATGAATGTTATCATTATGTATACCTAAAATGTACCAATAAAATTTTTTTGAAAAAAAAAAAAAATCAGGAAGTACATTTCCCCTCGGGGCCCTGTTAAGCCACCATTTATAAACACTAATTTTATTATCAGGGAATCTCTCCAGTCTGCCTCACCCAAACCACAGCCCCGGAGCACAGCAAAAACAGTGTGGGCTCTGGTGCTTCCCTGCAGAAGCAGCCCACAGGCGCCGGGCTCACCCCCTGAACTCGACACCCCAACCCACACTCTCCCTCCCAGCGACACCAACGTGGGAAATGGGCAGAGACGTCCAACTCCCCAGAAGGAGGACTGTTGTTTTCCAATACAGGGCAAATTTCCTCCCCTAGCACGGGGGGGACATCCTTGCCAGGGGCCAGGGAGTTGCTAGGACAGCTCTCTCCCCACTCGATGAGGGCTTGTGGTCCTCGTCTCCATGACAGCCACACCAGACCAGTACCACCTGCCAAACTGACTTGGGAACTGACTGGCGCTGCTTCCTATTCACACCTCTGCCACTTCCCTCAGGGCTGGTTCTCAAAGTGGAAGCAGGAACCCTGCTTTTCTCAGAAACACTGACAACAGCCCAAAGAGGCTACCCAGCAGGCTTTGAAGGAGGGCAGATCATTTAATCATCCCACATTTACCACTGGTGCTGGTAAATCAAAGCATGTGGGGCATTGCTATGCTCTGCCCCAGTCCTTTGGGGCAAAACCAAAAGCACAGCCCAATAATCCTCTGCGGTCCAGGGTCAGGACAGACTTGGCCTGGCCTTGGTTTAGAGGTCACTTACTCACTAGAAGACTGAATCGCACTGCATGGTCCAAATTCCAGCTCTGCCATATATGAGCTGTGTGATGTCAGCCAAGTTACTCAGTTATTTCTGAGCTGCCGTTGCCCTTTTTGAAATACGGTGGCAATAATATTGCTCTTATTATGCCACATAGACTACAAAAGATGGATGCAAAGTACTAATCAAAAGATCTGGCTTACAGAAAGTGCTTAAAATTTGTACCTTGAAGTATATGGATTAATTGATCATTAAGACTCTGCCAGGCCTGTTTTTTTTTTTAGTAAATCTGGTAAAGCCACTTTAGTAAAGCTAACTACACAGCTTTAAATTTTCTCATGGATTCCTTTCTTTCGGCCCGTCCTATGTAACAACAAAAACAATCGTAATACCAAAAAGGAATGTTAAAAAACAAATCCTGAGCTTGCAATTCGGGTAAGGTGTCACCAGGTGGCAGATTTCTTAACAGCAAGGTCAACTGAAAAATTCAGGTTTTGCGTCAAGGTTCATGTCGCACAGAATGAAATTTCTATATGCATTTGTTTAGAAAAAACTTTATTAAAATAGAAACCTTAAATAAATTGAGCAATTATTATGCACAAGGTATTGCCAAGTGCTTTAAACACATTAACTCATTTAAACTCAACTGTGAAAGCCATCCCAAAGATTGGGGCTTTGGACACCCCCCAGCTTAGAAATAAGAAACTTGAAGGCTCAGTGGGGTGAGAAACTCTGTGACTGCTGAGACATGGCAGGCCCTAGGCAGCTCTGACAGCCACAACCACGGCTGTGTCAGCAGAGGGACAGCACTGCCCTACCCATTTTCTCAGTCGCGGAGCTAGGAGCAACCTAGACTTGACCCCAGGCCCACATCTTGGGACTTTGGGTTTGAAATGGCTGCTCCATTGGGTTGGAGGAGACCTGAGCTCCCAGTCCCAGAAAAAAAAAAACCCTAAGTAACATCACCTCTGCCAGGTCCCTCCTTCTCTGCACTGTTCCCGGAGGAAGACCACCCTAGGAAGGAAGTAGGGACATGAATGCTTGCGTTGTACCCTCTGTCTTAAAGAGAGACCTCCACTCTTGGGGGCTCAGGGTCCAGCCTAAGTCTAAGTCATGAGTCATTAATGCAGCCGGGTCTTGAGCGCTGCAGTGCTATGGGTCCTGTGCCAACCTGATAGCTACCGTATCTTTATACGTCCGTACTATTTTTTACTTAATGTGTCTTTAAATCCACTCATTTTCCCCCCTTAGGCTTGTCTTTTGCAATTCATTAGATGCGCTAGCTTTATTTTCTCAAATGTGCATTTAAATAAACACTTAGGTATTAAAACAGAATAACCTGACTCACTTGCCAACCTAAATGACCAAGCAGATTATGACTGCCACACTGGAGACGCTGCGTTAACTCATCCATCTGCAGTGTCGGTGTCCCAGCTACTTGCCCTCGCTGGGCCTGTCTCCTGCTCTGTAAAATTCTAAAGCAGCAGCAGGTATGAGGTCTTTCAAGCACAGCCCCTGGTCTCCCTGGTGTTGGCCTAACCTAAATGGCCAAGCATCTTGCCATCCCCAGACCAGAGTCTGCCCTGAGTCCACCACTAATTCAGAGTCCACATCTCTAACCACCTCTCGCCAGGCCAGCCCAGCCTCCTTGTCTGTACCCCGCCTCCTCCAGGGCTGAGCCACTGTCCCTGGGCCAGGGCCTTCTGGGTCCTCCTCACTCACCTCCTGCTCCAACCACACATGGCCCAGCCTACTTGCGGCTGAGCCACCCCAGCCCACTGCCCTCCCGTCAATGCTGGTGAGGATAGAGTTGTCCTCTGGGCCTCAGTTCTCTGTCTGTAAAGGAAGGGAGGTGACTCAAACAGAAATTCTTACTTGGGGCTTGTGCATGACTTTCAGAAACTCTGAAATCACATCAGCCAGGCGCCATGGCGCACACCTATAATCCCAGCACTCGGGAGGCTGAGGTAGGAGGATCGCTGCAATTTTGAGTCCAGCCGGGGCTACATAGTGAGTTCAAGGCCAGCCTGAACTGCATAATGAGGCCCTGTCTCAAAAAATCAAACAAAAACAAAAACCAAATTTCTCTGAAGGCCCTTTCTGTGTTCGGTACAGGCACACACATTCCACTCAGCCATGTCCAGGATACAATACACAGAGAACCCTGTAGGGGACCCAAGACACCCTCCTTCCTTCTCCCTCAGCTCTATCCTTCATCCCAACATCCTCTGATGACAAGAAAAGAACGAAAACATACCAAATGTCTGATGTGTTTTGTTCAACTTAAGAGCCAAGGTAAGCTGTAACCTTAGGAGGGAGAAAGAGAGGTTCAAGAGTTGCTCTTGGGAGCACTCTGGGAGGCTGAGGCAGGAGGACCACAAGTTTGAGCCCAAGCAGAGCAATTCAGGGATTTAGTGAGACCCTGTCTCAAAAATAAAGAATAAAAAAAAGGCCTGGGATATAGCTCAGTAGGAAGGCTCAGGGTTCATTCCCCAGTAACACACACACACAGAAAAAATCACCCAGGAAGTTGCTCCTAGGAATCCAGAATGAAACCTGCAGAGCCAGGGCCTAACAAAGGCCCAGGGGAAGAAGGCTGCAGGGTAGCCCAGAGGACATAGCTGGGAGCTATCAGGGGCCTGGGGGTGGGGCTGGGGCGGCTGGAGGGACGCTGACACCCAGAGCGAGAACCAGAAGATGCAAGCCAGATTCAGCCCAAGACCCACAGTGCCACGCGGCCCCCAGATGCCGCAAGCTGCCTGTGGAGACCGTGTGTGTCCTGTTCTGCTGCTCAGGCCATCAGCAGGCAGAGGACGCCAGCGCAGTGGCCCTCCCTCCATTCCTGAGGGCCTTGGAATTCTCCCTCAGGACAACAGGAAGCCTAGGGCCTGGGAGGGCTGGCGTGAGTCTGGCCAGAGGAGGGCTGAGAAGCAGCCTGGACTTCCTCCCAGAGGGAAGAACAGGAACAGGCCGAAATCTGGTTACGAGGGCAAACTTTGAGTGCTCGCGGTGACAGGTGCTATGCTGAGTGCGGTCAACAAGCACTACCCCTATTACCCTCCAAACAGCACGGTGAAGTGCACAGGACCATCACCCAGGCAGGCGCAGGTGTCCACGAGATACCACTGCACTGCTCTGTTAGGGGCGAGGAGACCGGAAGCAGCGGGACCCACGTCTGCCATGGTGATAACTCAGAGTCCACAGGCGAGATCATGCCATACTTGTCTTTCTGCATCTGGCTCATTTCACTTAGCATAACATCCTCCAGATCAACCCATGCTGTCACCAATGACAGGATTTCTGTAAGCGCTGCAAAGACCATGGGAGCGCAGCTCTCTCTTTGAGGGCTTGATTTCATTTCTTTGGCTGTACACCCAGAAGTAAGAAAAGCAGGGAGCAAAATGTGGTGACCAGGGACTGGGCAGGTGCAGGGGAGGGGGTTTGGTCAGAGGGCACAAAGTTTCAACTAGGCCGGATGAGTAAGTCCTAGAATTTTATATGCTTGATATTTACTAAGAGACTAAATCGTAAATACACACATATATACAGTAACTGTGTGCACTGGTGGACATGTTAATAAGCCTGATGTGTGATAATCATTTCACAATGCGTAGATGCATTAAATCACCACATTGTATGCTTTAAATATGTAAAATTTTTATTTGTCAAGCTTTCCTCAATAAGCCTGAAAAAAAAAAATCACAGAGTCATGATAAGACTCCTGTGTTCCGGACACACAAAACCTTTTCTTTCACCTTAACTTCAGGCCAAGGGCAGCCTTTCCTTGAATGCCAAGCAGACAGGTCAAGTGGAACCTGGCTGCACGTTGGGGTAAATTCCAGAAAGAATTCCACCCTTCCCCTCTAAGGGCCTGCCATGCACACAGCCCATGGTCTCTCCCCGATTTGTGTGGCAGGAGCAGGAGATGCACGGTGGACAATGTGTCATTTGCATAGCATCTATGCTCTACTTGCACTTCACTCCAAAACCCACGTGCAATGTCAACCCCAGGCGTGGCCCAGACTTGTCCACACCTGCTGCCACCCCTGAGGGATAAGGACATGGGGATGCTGGTGATGATGATAACCACACGGCTGCTGGGAATGCATCATTCCATCCCCTTTAAATGGGGAGCAAGCTCAGAAAAGCCAAGTGACTTGCTGCGGGTCACACCTTGTTACACGGAAGAATCTTCAGATCCAGCCCTCAAGTTGGTCTTAGCTACCATTCAGCGCCAAGCTCCGCACTCCAGCTGGGGCAGTCCAACCTTCATTCCCACTCCCAGTAATTCTTTCCGGTCACTGCTGCCCTGAACCCTCGGCTGCCAACCCAGTGCGCTTTCACCGAATGCCTCAGTCTCAGACCCCCCACGGTGTGCAGTTTGCCGGTCCACTGTGGTCAGCCTGCTCGCAGCTGTGTCCATGGTGCTGAGCACAGGGCCGGGCAAGGAACCTGCAGGAGGAATGAATCCACGGGGGCCCATGGCTTCCGTGGCTCTCAGCACCTCTGTGTGCCGTGTGTGTGTGTGTGTGTGTGGGTGGGTGGGTGTGTAAGAGAGAGAGACTGCTTCCCTCTTTGTATCTGTGCCCCAGAGCTTCTTGCACATAATGGGCACTCCTACCCACCACATGAACGAGTCCACCATGGAACACACAGTGGGAAAGCCCAAGTTCAAATCGCAGCCCTACATGAACAAGCTGCCTGACTTCGGCCAGCAGCACAGCCTAGCCTCTCTGAGCCTCAGTGCCCCAGGCAGGTGTGAGTGGCCCTGGGCTGGGCAGCTTTTAGGGACCAGGCCCTTCTGCAAGTCCCAAGCCCTGGCCTTGCAGCTGCCCCTCACAGTGCAGGAAGCAGGCCTGGTGACAATGTGAGTCATTCTTAACCAAATGCACTTCCTCTGGTTTGCTGGGGGGAGGAGTGGGAGGAGCTCCATCTTTGCAATGAACCAGCCCACGCTGCCCTGGGCTCGTTCATCTGTATGCTGCTCAGTCCAACACTGGTCAACAGCTGCTGGAGGCAGGTGACTTAACCTCAGCCTCTGGCTCTGGCCACCAAATAGGAAATAGCAGCTGGCAGCGCCTCCCTGACCACTCCATGCTAGCAATCAGGCACCAGGCCCACACTGGGATCTTCCCTCACATCCACCCAGGACAGGTACAGTCACATCCCACTTTTACAAATAAAGAAGCAACAAGCTCCAGGTACTTGCCCGAGGTCCTGAGTGAATGCAACTGGGCATAAGAGAGGAGAACAAACTGCAAAACGCAATCTCAAGCTACATCCATCCCTGAGGAATCCTAGCCTGCTGTCATCAAACCTGTGAGTTAAAAAAACGAAAAAAGAAAAGACCTTCTATAAACCATAATGGAGATCAACAGTACCTTAATGAAGACAGATTACCTAGTACAATGCTAAGTGAAAAGGTCACAAGGACAATATAGGCTGATATTTTTAAAAGGACAAATGGATATGGGAAGAAAGAAATGTTCACAGTGCTCACTTATAGATTGTGAAATGAGTGGTTTTTATGTCCTTTGGAAGAATGTTATCTGTACTTTAATTTTCTTTGATAAAGGTTCAATTCATTTGTAATGAAGTTTTTGCTTTAAATTTCAAACACAAAGCAGAAGATATTCCTATGAAACCCAGAGACTCTGAATGTCTAAAATTAATGGTCAACTCTTTAATTATGTCTTCTAAAATATGAAACATTTACTATTAAATTAAAAACAAAACAGAATACAACCCACAGTAGAGATTTAAGACACCGCAGAACCTGGCAGGAAGGCTCTAGGTCATGGGTGAGGCTGGCCTGTGCTGCTTTTGAATCCCCATGGCAATGAATTCCTGGGAATCACATCCTGCCTGCCTGCCCTGCTCCCAAGAGATGGCATGGATGTCCCCCACGGATTCTGTCTTCGAAGATGCGCCTCACAACAAGAACCGTTATACGTAGAGGTGGCTGTCATACAGTCCTGATGCTAACAAGTGTCCAACTCACAGGGCTGCTTCCTCCTCATCCCAGCAGACTACACTGTAAGAGTACCGGGACATCTGCCCCCAGCACCCAGCACACAGTCCAGCACCAACTCTGACTCAATACATACTTGTTAAATAAACAAACAAAGGAAAGTGTATGTGTTGGGCATGGTGATGTATATACCTATAATCTCAGCTACTTGGGAGGCTGAGGCAGGAGGATTCCATGTTCAAAGCCAGCCTGGGCAACTCAATGAGACCCTGTCTCAAAATTAAAAAAAAAATTTTTTTTAGTAAAGGGCTGGGGCTGTAGCTCGGTATTCCCTGGGTTCAATCTCCAATAACAACAACAAAACGAAAGTTTGTATGCTTGACTCAGTAAATGAAAAGTGAGCGAATGAATGGATGAACGGATGGATGTGTGAATTCTGATCTAGAATGAGATGAGTGGCTGGATTTTCTCAAAGGGGGTGGTTGGTTATCCCAGCCAGGGTCCACCCACAAGCTGGCCAAGCGAGCTCAGGCCTCAGCACATAAGTGCTCATGGTGTAGACCGGTCCCCAGCTTCAGCTGGGGTGACCACACACAGTGCCATTTGTAGGTCTGGGGGGGCAGGGCTTGTGGTATAAGGAGAAACAAGGAGAAAGACTACTCAGGCAGAGTAGGAAAGTTTCATCCAGGCGAGAAAACGCCCTGAGCTGCGCACCTAGCCTTTCTCTAGAACTCAAACTCCTGGGACTGCAGGCACTCCCTCCCTGGGCACAAAAGCTTAAACTTGCATAGGATCTGTGCCTGTCCCCCGGCCGGCCTCCCCTTGTCCCCATCATGCTCATCTCTGCTTGCTGACCTGCCTCGGGCCTGGCTACTCCAGCTCTCAGAACTTCCCTTTATTAAGCAACCCAATTAGCCCCTCTGACCTCCACTCTCCGTAGCGCTCTGAGCAGCTGGGCGTTAAATCGCAGTTCCAAGAGTGGAAATTGACTTTGTGTCCATGGTGGCTGCAGACGCTGACACCACTGATGGAGGGCCAGTGAGGAAGCCCTCATCTGTCAGGACAGCTTGCCAGAGCCACTCAGAATTTAAGACCTCAATTCTGCAACCTACAGAGGCCTGGTGGATTTGACTCATTTCAAATTAAGAACTGGCTCCAGTGATGGCCTAAGTGCACCTCACCATGCTGCACTGGCATGGTCTCGGGTGGGGCTGCACCAATCTGTACCCAGCACATCACCTGCTGAGACACCCCAGGCTCATTCCATGGCCTCCCCATCGTTTGTGCACTTCGTGAAGAGTGACAAGCTCCGTGGCCCAAGGCCTTTTCCCCCAAGTGGTCGCTTCCTTTTTGATTTCTCAGGCTCAGGACCAAGCACCATCTCAGACAGGCATCCGGACCCCCACTTCTAGTGCGGCCCCCTCCCCGCCACGTCCTTGCTTTTCTCTTGTCTACACAGGCTCATCACTGGCTGTAGCCCTTTGTTTACTTCCTGTCTCTCAGTGTCAGCTCCCGAAGCACAGTCCTGGGGTCACACTCACAGCCATATCCCCGGGTCCCCACACGGTGAAACTGGGCATTAAATGCAGACTGGACGAACCGAAACTTCCCTTGGCAGAACAATTAGTAAGCGGGGAAAACCCAGGTCTAGAGGTTCAGATGACACATCCAGCTCCCCAACCCCAGGGCACAAAGGTGACACAGCCAACAAACCGCCAGAGCGCAGAGCCACAGCCCCCCCCCCTTGCGAGGAAGCTCGGATGGCCTGTCACAGGCCCGCCAGGTGAGCTCCGCACCCCTGTGGGGGAGGAGGGAGGCAGCTGCATCAAGCTTCCCAGGGTCACAAAACAGAGAAAGCATCTCGCAGGAAGTGACATGTGGAGCCTACGGAGCATGAGAAAATCCTCACACTTCCTCAGGATGTGCGTCCCACAGCTTCAGGAGGTCACACAGAATCTTCCTCAGAACCTGATGCTGGCCCCTAGGACCAGGGGCTCTGCTTTTTTCTGCTAAATCTCCGATAGCTGGACCAGTGCTGGCACGTCACAGGCACTTCAGCGAGTATTTTTAAATCATATATTTATTTATCGAGTAGCTCTACTGGGATAAGTACTCTCTATACAAAGCTCACTGGCTCTCCCAACAGATAGGACTCCTGGTACCTCAGAGAGGTGAAGAAAGGCGCGCAAGGTCACACACCCAGCAGGGAGGGCCGAGCAAGGCCTTGAACCCTGACTCTGGCTGCCTCGCTTCCTGCAAAGCCAAGCAGTAATGATGCTACCACGTCCGACCTCCCCTTGTGTGCCAGACGAGCGGGGCTCTGCAGTGTCGTCTCAGCGGTCCTCTCCACAGCCTTGCACGCAACACCCAGAAGCCAGCTACGGTCAGCCAAGATTAAGCCCCTGTTCTGGGGTCCACAGCTAACAGCAGGCAGAATAGGGGGATCCAACCTAGGCTTTTTCAGCTCATAGTCTAGCCAAGAAAGGGAAACAGCCGTCATGAAAGTTGAGTTCATTTATCATGAGAACTAGGATGCTCTCAAAGAAACTACACAGCATTAGCTGGGTGTGGTGGTAGCACCTGCAATCGCGGCACTCTGGGAGGCCGAGGAGGAGGGTCACAAGTTCAAGACAGCCCAGGCAACTTAGCAACTCAGCAAGACCCTATCTAAAAAGGGCTGGGAATGTACCTCACAGGAAGGCCCTGGATTCAATCCCCAGCACTGCAAAAATAAATAAATAAATAAACAAAAACGAAAAAACCTACACATCACCTTGGCTCCCACCAGGGCGAGACAGATCAGGACCTTGTGGCCCGTCAGACCCAGTCTCAGACATGCAACTGTGACAGGTCATTCTCTGGGCCTCCGTCTGCCTACCTGTTTAACCAGATGATTCAGTTCTTAGGTTTTGAGAATCTAAAGTCTTGTCACTCATTTGAAACTAAACAAATATTAATGTGATATTACGTTGTGACAGCTTTCTAAAGTTTAAACAACGTTTTTACATTGATTATCTCATCTAATCCTGCTGTTGAACTAACAGACTCACTTCACGCAGCTGAAAACAGTGACTCAGAGTTTAAGTGACTTAGTCACTGTCGCACTGCAGGTAGGTGGTAAAATGAAGGTCAGGACCCCAGCCCTAGTCCTGTGGGCTTTCTCCTCCAACAAAGGGAGGGGTGGCTAAGAAGGAAGGGTCTGTGGAGAAAAACAAGCTCACCACACAAACAATAAGAAAAGAAGAAAAGGAAAGAAAGAAAAGAATCAACAGCTGACAGGCAGCTCACAGGAAAGGAAACACTAGTGAGTCCAACCATGTGGGAGAGGCTGCAGATTAAAACTCCAGACCCACCCAACTGACAAAGATCCAACAAATGTAATAACATAATGTATTTATTGGTGACAGCGTGAGGAAACAAGTATTTCACATTCATGTCTAGGGGAACATAAACTGCTATGACTTACGAAGAGGAATGTGGCAATATTCACCAGAATTTAAACCACACACCCTCAGAGTGGGCAGTGCCCTCTGAGGTATTTATCCTATCATATATTCATCAGTGTGGAAATTGATAATGTACAAATATAGCAGCACCTTAACTGCCCCACAGAGGACCGGTTAACCAAACCTTAATCAGGCCAAAAAACTGAAGTGGATCTTTGCCTACTGATATGATCTTTAAATAATATTAACAGGAAAAAAGTAAGTTGCACAACAATATTCTGTTTGCTACTGTCAGTACAAAAAACAAAAAAATGGAGGCAAGAGTCAGACCATCTATCTGCAGGTGTGTGTATGGTTTACCTCTGGAAAAGAGCACACTAGGAATTTGCACAAGCCAGGCATGATGGTGCACACCTGCAACCCCAGCTACTCAGAAGGCTGAGGCAGGAAGATAACGAGTTCCAGGATAACAGCTTGGGCAACTTCATGAGACCCTATCTCAAAATAAAAAATAGAAAATAAAATGAGCTGAGAATGTAGCTCAGTGGTAGAGCATCTCAAAAGAGAAAGAAAGAACGAAAGAAAGAAAGAAAAGAAGGAAGGAAGGAAGGAAGGGAACGGAATCGCTCTGGGGATGGAAACAAGAATGGGAACATAAGAATAATTTCCATTTACAATTTTTTAAACCAGGGCCTTTTATTACATTTCAAAATAAATACAAAAGCAAACCCATCTATTTCTTTCCCACTGAACCACGGTACGTACTGAAACCAGTCGGAAAATCAGCTGGGCCGGCAGCCGGATCTCCCCGGGGCAGGGGGCCTCTTCCCGGGCCTCTTCCCAGTCTCTTCCCCTCGGCTCTGCTCTAGCTGCAGCCTGAATCACAAGGTGAACCAGCGCACACTGCAAATAGCCCAGCTGACTAACGGATTCTAAATCAAGAAGCCTGGGTTGAAATGCCTCCCCTCCCCACGACGGTGTTTATCTTGCTCTGCACATATTAACAAATGTACATATAGACACAGATGCAGTCTGCAGTGTATGGACTGAAAGCTAAGCCACAGGGGTGACTGAAGCCTGCGGCAACATGGCTGCTGGTCATGTGAAGCACTTGGAGGTGACAAGCTCTTCTCCAAGGAGGGGATTCTCTGAGTTAAAACAGGCAGCAACAGCAGTAGCTGTGGGGTGTGCAGGCTGCTGAAGTAACACCCAGCCTTAGCTTGCTCATGACTCGCGGTCTCCGAATGAGCTTTCAGATCTGTTGTTTTCTCCCAGCAGCACAGGGATTGTTCCCATTTTATGAAAGAAGAGATAGAGGCTCATAAAGGTCACCTGGTAGGGAACAGTTAAAACTATGGACTACATAGTTCTTCCCCACTCAAGGTCACAGGCAGAAATCAGCCCATAAACAGGGTCTGGGAGGCAGGACAAGTGAGTCCAAGGAGGGAAGTGTGGCTAGAGGTGAGCCCACAACCTTCATTTTTTTTTTTAAATATTGTTATTTCTGGGTACTGGGATTATTTTTATTTACTTTCTTTTGCCTATTAGTATTCCCTCAAATTTCAAAAAATTCACATCTACCACTTTTTAACAAGAAAAAAATACAATTTATGGGCAAGTTAGGGGTGTATCTCAGTGGTAAAACACTTGCTTAGCATGAATGAGGCCCTGGGTTCTATCTCCAGCACTAAAAAAAGAAAAAAGAAAAAAAGAAAGAAAGAGAAAGAAAGAAAGAAAGAAAGAAAGAAAGAAAGACGAGGAAAGAGATAATCACGCATTCAGTGGAAAGGCATTTAAACACACCAAACCACCAAGAATGGCTGTCTCCTAGGGAAAAGAGAGGGCAGGGTAGACATAGTCTCATTTTCTCTGACAAATTAGTCCCTAACACCAGAAGTTTAAAAAATATTAATTTTTTTTTTATATGCGGGTACCGGAGTTGAACTCAGGACCTCGTGCTTGCCAGGCGCTTATGCCGCTGAGCTATCTCACCAGTCCCAAAATTATTAATTTTTAAATGTTTTTGAATATTAATTTTAAGAGTGTATGCCGTAGTATATTTGTTGAACAAGACAACTAAAATATAAAATTAAAAAAGGAATCCAATGCAAGACGTAATTTCTCCAAAATACTTTGGGCTTAATGATAAACTATGGCATAATTAAACAAATGTCTGAAGGAGAGCAATATAAAATTCTTAAATATTGGGCCAGTGAGATGGCTCAGCGGCATAAGCGCCTGCCTTGCAAGCGCAAGGGCCCGAGTTCGACTCCCGGAACCCACATACGAAAAAGGGGCCGGTGATATCGCTCAGCGGCACGGGTGCCTGTTGGTGCGCGAGGTCCTGAGGTCGACCCCCCGGTACCCACAGAAAAAAAAAAAAAAATTCTTAAATATTAAATTTCATAAATTTTAGCTTCCTTTTTACTCGACAAGATAGCTTTTATATTAACTTGTTTTTCAAAGCTCATATCACAACACAAGCAGATGTTCTCTTGTCCTGCACAGGTACCCGCTGTGTGCACTTGGACCTGCCCGTCAGTCCACAGTCACCTAATCCACCCGCGGCACAATCCGGCAGCTGGCGAGAGCCAAAGAGAGTCGACAGCTCTGGTGTTGAATTGCCTATTGGCCACATGGTATGGTAAATGTGGTCGCTCTTTTTCCACTTGATATAAGCTTTCTTTAAATAATTACAGAACTCATCGTTGAGCAAGCAGCAGGTGTGTGTAAAAGGCACCGGGACCCAAGAATGACCATTCCGAGCCTCAAAAAGCATCCATAGCCGAGTCTGCAGACCTCTAAGCTATCTGAGAATTCACTGATGCTTTCCCTCCCCTATTAAGATACCTTTTATCTAAAACAGAAAGGAAAGCTATGAGCCATTTAGCCTTATGGATTTAAAAAAAAAAAAAAAAAAAAAGAGGATTCAAGATGCATAAAATAGTACTGTGGAAGAAAAGGAAGAAATTATTTTAGAAATAATCTGTAAGTGGATGATTTTGAGTGACTTACTCTTTAAAAAAAATTGCCCTGAAGTTCTCAATTTTCACCCAATCTTGCCACCCCCCAAGAATGACTTTTCCGATGTTCTGTGATTCACTGGAGAGGTTGGAAATCGGGGATTCTCTTGCCTGAAGTTCCTCCTCCGCCTTCTCCTCCTTCCAACCCACTGGTTTAAGGCACATGATCCCATGACAAATCTCTTCCAACTTGCGGTTCAAAGAGAAGTCAGACCTGTTACCAGGAAAGGGGACACAATCTGGAGAGTTAAGCACCTGCAACTGACTTTGTCTACTGGCTGTCCAAGATGGGACTGTTCCCCAGCTCCATCCATTTCTAGGGGTCATCTTCTCCCTCTCTAACACCTGGAAGTCCTGCCGCAAGCAGTGATGACCAAAGCAAAACAGCCCCTATAATTCATAATTCCTCGCTGTGACAATCTACAACAGAAAGACAATGAGCTACAGGATAGCCGAGAGCAGAGAGATAGTGGAACTCAGGTTCAGACAGGGGCAAGATTTGTCCACAAGGCCGTACAGCAGAGAGGGACAGCCCAGGACTTCTTCCAGACTCCCAGGCACTGCGTTCCCACCATGACACCCTAATCTCCTGAGCAGCTACAACGTTCTCTAAACAAGATCTTCTCTTCCCTAACTCCCAATTAGAGAGAAATCCATGGAAGTTACATTTTCTGGGGGAGTTTCACAGTCGCAACTGTTGCAAAATCACACAATGGGAGGATGCTGCAACTCCAAAAACACTGAGGAATTATTGCTTCCAGGAGGATTCAAAATAATCTGGGGAACTCAGTCTAGACAAGGCCCAGGCATGAAAAGTACATAGGTATCTTTCAAACACCAGCTCTTCTCCACTAGGCACACTCGAGGGCCACAAATCCTACATTCCTGCTCAGCGCGTGCAACTGTGACCTTACTGAGCTAAGTTACTTCAGCGTCTGTGGCCTGGGCTCTTTGTCTATAAAATGGAAAGGAAAATCCTCACAAGGATGTGAATTATGGATGTGAAAGTACCGTGTGGAATTGACAGTGACGCGCTACAAGGTAGAACAGTAATGGTAGGAGGGGTGATAATTATAACAATAATTATGATCACCATTAAATTTATTAAGGGCTCACTCCACAAACCTCCTCCCTCTGCACCAGGTAACTGGTGGGTGTGTGCCATGATGGCGATTACTGCTCTACTGGACAAGGGCTTCGGTCAGGACTAAAACCTGCATACCGATCCTCACGCAAACGTTGATGACTTCCACTCCAGACCCAGGGCCTGCAGATGAGCTGTGCGGACCACGGGTCACACTCAGTCCACCCTGCCTGTGAGGCCAGGGAAGACCTGGTCACTCTCCACGTCACCCTCCCACCGAAACCTTCCCCAGCTCTTTCCACTTCTCCAGAGCAGCCTCAGCTGTTTCCTCAAACTGGAAATCTTAGTATTCCTACTCATGATTCTTACAGACACTTCCTTCAACGTGCCTGTTCTTCCTCCCCATGGGAGTCCTCAGGCAGCTCAAATCCTCCACTCCCGCCTCTCACCCCATCACCTGCTGCTCATTCACCAGCCACACCATGTGCCGGGTTTCATGACAGGCTGTTTCTATCCTGAGACACCCCTCCTACTGTGTCAGTCAGCTCCTGCTCATCCTTCAATACCCTTCTGCGACAAATGCTGTCTGGACATTCTCTCTGCACTGGCCACCTTCCACACCATCTGCAGAGCTATTTCCAGGACAGAGAGTAGGGCTTGCTCAAATCTGCAGTCTCAACTTCTTGCCCAGAAGGAGTGATTGCTGCATGGATAGGAGAAGAAAGCAGCATCAAATTGTCCACAGTTCTGAATGTAACTCGCAGGATTCCTGGTGTTATGGTTTGTGTCTAGATGTCCCCCCAAAGCCTCATGCAGTCATGGGGGCAGGCTTTCTGGAGGTGGCTGAATCTAGAGTGTGCAATGCTGGGATTAAGGGTGCTGGGATTAAGGGTGGGTGATTGCTGGATCAGTCCACTGATTGGATTGGCACCAGCCTAATCCCAGCAGTCTGGGTAAGATAAAAGGGGCAGAAGAGGCTTCTCTGTCTCTCTCTGTCTCTTGGGCTATCTGTCGCCATCTCTCTGTCTGTCTCTGCATCTCTCTCTCTGTTGCTTTTGCTGTTTGCTACCACCGTGAATGGTTGCCCCTCTGCCATGTGCCACCTTGCCTTGGAGCCAGCCAATCGTGGACTCAAACCCCTACAAACTGTGAGCTAAATAAATCTGTCCCCCTTTAACTTTGGGTGTCAGGCATTTTTTCTCAACAACGAGAAAAGTAACTAAACACCTGGTTTCCTCCATAAAGCTGTCATCAGACCATCTAGTCACTAGTAATTCTCATTATTACTGATCATAACAATACCCAGAGGCCGTAGGTTCGACAGACATTTTATCTGCTCATCTTTTCAACCATTCACGGAGATCCACCGTTACCCATTTCACAGGTGAGAAAACTGAGGCCCTAGCAGAATAAGTGACATGCCCTAAGTCACTAGTCTGCTAAATGGCAAGCCCTGGACTCACCTGACTCAGAGCTCCGTTCTCAAGCTCGGTTCTAATCAGCCTCTCACTGACCATCCCCAACTCAGAGCCCAGGCTGTGTGCGCACCAGGAACCAGCTGATACTGCTCCTCTCCCACTCCTCTGGCTGCCTTGCGACTAGATCGCTGAAAATCTACTGACAGGTTACGTGAGCAAAAAGGTTCTCTTCTCCTGCTGGGATAGATGCTAGGCCCCTTCTCCCTCTATCGCTGCCTCCTCTCCTCATCCTTAAGTCCACCCCGTTCCTCTCTGACTTCAGTAACCAATCTAGCTACTCTGCGTTGGCTCAACCTAGCTGTACCCTGGCTGTAAGAAGCTGGGCCTCTGGCAAAGCAGCCTCCAACCAGACACCCTGAGTGTCCTCTGGGCCCACAACCACTCCCAACGCCCCCAAGGTGGGGGGGCTCTAGGCAGCAATCGCTGCGTCCCTGCTAGGGGAAACCCGGCAGCCTCTCCATTAGCCACTAGGACAAAGAGCAAGTGCTGGAGAGGGTACCGGTGCCCAGGGCCACACCCACAGGACAGGGAGGAGCTGTTGCCTAACCCCAAGAAGAAAGTGCTTGAGGTCACTGGGGTACTGCGGCAGGACTTCTGGAGCAGGGCCCTGGTCATACCTGCCTGCTGGACCCCAGGGACCTCTACAGGGCTTGGTCAACAAAGGAGCTTTATCTGCCAGCACCCACCCCCCAGCCCTAGGTCTCCAGGTGAAGAACAGCTAGGAGTACCCTCCTGGGGCTAGGGGTGGGAGATAAATGAAATCACTGCAGTGACCAGCACAGCTTGAGGGCTTAGCAATTCATTCATTCATTCATGTAAGAAACATTCAGTGATACACAAAGTTGGACCCAACACCATACACAAGAATTAACTCAGAATGGATCAAAGACCTAAATGTAAGACCTAAAGCTATAAAACAATTTAAGACAAAATGGGGGAAAAGCTGCATAGCCTTGGATTTAAAAATGATATCTTAGGTCCGGTGAGATGGCTCAGCGGCATAAGCACCTGCCTGGCAAGCGCGAGGGCCCGAGTTCGACTCCCGGAACCCACATACAAAAAAAGGGCCGGTGATATCGCTCAGCGGCACGGGCGCCTGCTGGCGCGCGAGGTCCTGAGGTTGACCCCCGGTACCCACACAAAAAATAAAAAAATAAAAATAAATAAAAATGGTATCTTAAACTGGGCATGGTGGCCCATGCCTCTAATCCGAGCACTTGAGAGGCTGAGGCAGGAGGAGCGCCGTGAGGTCAAGGCCAGCCTAGACTACATAGTGAGACCCTGTCTCACCAAAAAAAAAAAAAAAAAAAAAAAAAAATCCTTAGATACAACACAAAGGCCACAGGCAACAACAAAAGAGAAAATTGACCTCATAAAAATTTTTAGAGTTTGTGACTCAAAAGGCACTATCCATAGACAAACCACCAAGTGGGAGGAAATATTTACAAATCATATACCTGATAAGGGATTAATATCCTGAATACATAGAGAACTAAAATTCAACAGCAAAAACTATAAACAGCCTATTTCAAAAATGGACACAAGGACAGACATTTCTCCAAAGCAGACATGTAAATAGCCAATAAGCACACGACAAGCTGCTCAGCCATGAGGAAAATGCACATCAAAACTATTACGGAGATACCACCTCACACCCACTAGAATGGCTACTATGAAATGACAGAAAATAGCGAGTGTTAGCGCTTGGGAAAACTGGAACCCTTGTGCGCTGTTGTTGAGAATGTAAAACGGTGCAGCTGCAGTGGAAAACAGTACAGCTTCTCCTCAAAAAACTAGAAATAGAATCACCATTGGATCCAGCAGATCCACTTTTGGGTATATCCCCAAAGGAACTGAAATCATAATCTCAAAGTAGAAATCTTTATACCCACGTTCATAGCACCCTTATTCGTAATACCTAAAATATGGAAGCAACCCAAGTATCCATCAATGAATGTAGAAACAAAATATGGGTGTATACTTACAATGAGATGTTATTCATCCTGAAAAAGGAAAGAAATTCCGACGCACGCTACTACATGGATGAACTCTGAGGACATTATGCTAAGTGAAACCAGTCAATCAAAAAAAAAGTTAAGTACTTGTTATGGTTTAGATCTAAAATGGCCCCAACTGGATGACGGTGGCATTATAACTGACTTGCTGTTAGGAGGTGGCTCTGCTTGCAAGAGTTGGGTCACTGGGGGTGTGACATCTTCCTTTCTGGCTCCTCCCTTCATTCTCTGCCTCCCGGAAACCATGAGGTGAGCCACTTTCCACCACCAGACCCTTCCGCCTTGACTTCCTGCCTTGGTGCCAGCCAACTACAGAGTGAGCCAAAATAAATCTCTCCTTTTTTAAGTTGTGGGTGACCAGTATTTTGCCCCTGCAATGAGGAAACTGACTAAGACAGTACTCTAACATTCCACTTAGGTGGGTATCTCCAGTAGTCAAATCACAGAAACAGAAAGTAGAATGGGGGTTGCCAGGGTTAGGGTAGTGATGGTGAATTACTGTTTAAGGGGCACAGCATCTTGGTTTTACAAGATGAAAAGAGTTATGGGGATGGACAGTGGTGATGGCTGCATAACATGATGAATATGTTTAATGCCACTGAATCGTACACTTAAAATAGCTAAGATGAACTCACGCTTGTAATCCCAGCACTCTGGGAGGCTGAGGCAGGAGGACAGCAGTTTGAGCCCAGCCTGGGGAAATTCCTGACTTGTGAAGACACTGTCTCCAAATTAAAAAATTAAAAATGTGTAGGTGGGATGTAGCTGAGTGCAGAGGCCATAGGTTCAATTGCCAGTACTGAAAAAAATAGCTAAACTAGTACATTTTATGTTATATATACCTTGACACAATAAAAAATCGAAAGTTGGCCAGGACCATGGCTTTAATCCCAGCACTTGGGAGGCTGAGGCAGGAGGATCGCCCAAGAGTTTGAGGCCAGCCTGGGCTATATAATGAGTTCAAGGCCAGCCTGAACTGTATATCAAGACCCTGTCTCAAAAAACAAAAACAAAATAAAAAACTGAAAGAAAATAAAAGAAAACTAAAAAGAAAAGAAAAAGACACATTCAGTGAGTGCCAGGCACATCCTGGCCCAGTCCGAAGGACACAGTGAGGGCCACACAGGCAACCCAGTTCTTGCAGAGCCTGTGCCCACAGGAATTAGAGGCAACAAGGAACTACACAAGGATAAACAAGACAGTGTCCCGGAGTATCCCGAAAGGTCTCCCCGAGGAGGCGACACCTGAGGACCTGAAGGAGCTGAGGGGACATGTAGAGAAGGAACCCTCTTGGTAGAGGGGACAGCAAGTGCAAAGACATCGCTGCACCAGCTGGAAGGTGAGTCCCACCCTGCCTGCTTGCTGAAGGCAGCGCATGGAGCTGGAGACCAGGGCACTGGGCATCGGAAGTAGATTCTAGCCCGCTGCTCCCCCCACACTGCTGTTTAGCCTGGGACTATGACCAGCACCCTCTAAGCTGATAAATCGAAGGATCACTGGTCTGAGGTTCTGTGGAAGGGGCTCCCACTGGCTCCCTCTTTTCCCTGACTTCCCTCCCACCCATCTCTTAATCCTGATCCCCCACCTATGAATTGTCCCACATGTGGGTGTATGACTGAGGACAGAGGAGGGCAGTTATGGGATGAGACCAATATTGGAAAATGGATTAGCCGTAGCAGCCAATATCAAGTCACCCTTTTGGCCTCCATTTCTCCATCTGTGAAATGGGAACACTCTCTTCTTGCCTACCACACAGGACTGATGTGAAGAATGAAATAGGAAACCCATGTTGCTTTACCCAGGCAGTATGAAGTGGCTTCCTACTGGTTCCTTGGCCATTTCTAAACTATTTGTTACCCCATGCTCTGGACTGAAGCAGAAAGATACAGAGGGGAGGGAAACAATAGAGTTAGTGCCAGACACGCTACAAATAGCATCTAAGATGCTAGAACCAGAGCAGAGGTGTCATCAGAGGGAGCATTTTAAAACACAAACACCAAAGGGCCTATGCACAAAGATTCTTATTCAAAAGGTCTGGGACAGCCCCAGATATGTGATTATGAGGGTTTTTTTAACTACACAGTTGATTCAGATGTGCACCCATGACTGAGAACTACTGATTAGCTCTCCCGAGCCTGGAAGGTAAATCTTATTATTCTCACTTGGGAGCTGGCTGACAAGAACACAGAGCAGCTTTTTGACCCCTTAGATCACACAGCTAACAAGTCACAAAGCTAAGGTTTGAACCAGGCAGTTGGACCCTGAGACCCAAGCTCCATTCATCACTAAGCTACAATATTTCTTGAGGCCAATCAGCGTTTACCTAATCCCCAACCACACTCTTGGTCCTATCCCCACAACCTTGGAAATCTGAAATACCTCATTTTCATATATTACATTTTCTTATTTTCTTTTCTTTTCTTTTCTTTTTTTATTTTTTTTTTTTTTTTGACAGGGTCTCACTATATAGCCCAGGCTGGCCTCCAACTTGGAGCAATCCTCTTGCCTCAGCCTCCCAAGTGCTGGGATTAAGGCATGCACCACCATGCCCGGCCTGTGTTAATTTTCAAAGAAAGTTTTATGGCTGGTCTAATTCCTTATTCATTTGGCATCATCAAGGGATAATGTGTGCTCACAGAAAACAAAGTTTATAAGTAACTTTGAAGGCTAAACCTTTCCCCTGCTTTTGACAGACTTCTTATTTTTTTTTTTTTTTTTTTTTTTGTGGGTACCGGGGGGACGACCTCAGGACCTCGCGCGCCAACAGGCACCCGTGCCGCTGAGCGATATCACCGGCCCCTTTTTCGTATGTGGGATCCGGGAGTCGAACTCGGGGTTCGCGCTTGCAAGGCAGGCACTTACGCTGCTGAGCCATCTCACCGGCCCCTAGACTTCTTATTTTTGATGGTACTATCAGAATGTACTACATGCTTCCTTGCTTCCTCAAACAGAGACCTGAACACAATCCACCTTTCCTGGGGATGATACACTGAGACCACTCAGCACTGAACTTTTGTATACTAATATATTCAGGAAGAAGCGTGTGTTGGACCCATCTGCCCCTTCACTATACAATGCGTCTTCAAGTTGGGGCCAGCCCCGCAGTCCACGCATCTGCCTCTGGTAACCCTTACCCCTCACCCTGGTCTGCAAGACACAAAGAACAGACTCGCTGCTTCCAATGTCACGAGGCCCGGACATAACTGCCGAGCTGGTAAGAGTTGCGTACAATCTAAGAGCAAATTGGCCCTAAGGATGAAAGGTGAGGGGTAGAACGCAGCTGGGCTTCTGAGCGAGGACGCTGTGCTCACCGGGCCTGGGGTCCCTCCCTTCCCCCAGTGGAGGCCAAGCTGCCTAGTCTTTCTGCAGTCAGCAGCTGGCCTAGTGGAAAGTGCTGGTTTCAGTCTCCCTTGACCAGACATCTCCCTGCAGTACAGGATCCCCAGGCTCTGCGCCCCTCCCGCTGGGCCAGAGCAGTCCGGGAACCTCTAACAGAGGTTTAACATCCCACCAAGCCCCGCCCTCTGGGGGCTAGTTTGATAGGGGGCTCTGGAGGCTCTACAGGTGTTTGCCTTTGATTCCTCAGTGCAAGGCTTATCTTGGTGACAACAGGTCCCTTGTGGGCACGAGGCACAATACCCTGTACTCATCTGACCCATTTACTCTAACACAGCTTCAAGCAGGGAAGGTAAATGGTAGGTGAATTTTCTGAAAAAAAAAATCAAACAGCATTTGTTTATCCATTGAGCCTTTCAACACATATTTATTGGGGCTTAAGATATGCCAGAGACTGTGAAGGCACTGGGGAATTTTTATTTGATTGATTGGTTGACTGATTTTTGACACAGGATCTTACGGTGTAGGTCAGGCTGGCCTTGAACTCATTGTGTAGCCCAACTCACTGTGATGCCCCTGCCTCAGCCTCCCGAGGGCTGGGATTACAGGCTTGAGCCTCTCTGCCTGGCTGGCACTGGGGAGTTTGATGGTGAGCCAGCCTGCCAAGGTCCCTAACCCTTAGGGGGCTCCAGATTCCTGATTGGATGGAGAAGAGACCATTGAAGCCTAAACACAAAACCAAAAGTTGTAACAGGCAAACGCCAGTTTTAAGGCTCAGGGGAAAGGCCAGGGATGAGGACAGACCTGGCACACAGTGGGCCCTGAATAAATGGATACCCTCCCTGGACAAATCGTCCCGCATGCAAACTGTCTCCCATACGAATCCCCTTCTCTCCTCTATCTCTGCTGGTGAGGTCCTCTCCCGCTTCCACCTCATTTCCACCCACTCCAGTCCTTTCTATGTGCTCAGCCAGATTAGACACACTGCAGTGGTCGGGACCATCAGCTTTGGGGCCAGCCAGACCTCCACTAACGCCCTACCCCTCTTGCTACCTAGCTTGGGGAGCATCGCTGAAACTCTCTAAGCCTCAGTTTTCTCCTGCGTCAAACTACCAAGCTCACTGGCTGGTTGAGGATTAAACAGGATAACGCATCTCAAGATCCTAGCTTAGGGCCTGGCACGTACCAAGAGGTCTCTAAAGGTGAGTAGTGCTGTGTGACTGCTGTTAATAATGATAATGATGGTGGTGTTGAGACTTGCCGCTGACTCCTCACAGCCTGCCAAGTCAGACCCTCACCAAGACGGTGAAAGCAAAGCGCTCCTCCTCAGCCACTTTCCCGGCCGCCGGGTAGCTCTGGGTGGCCAGAGGGCAACTATAAACTCACGGGGTGGGGCCGCGGGTGCAGCCCAGGGGAAGAGGGCAGGATCAGCATGCAGAAGATCCTGGACGCAATCCCAAGACACCAAAGGAAAAAAAAACCTCAGCAGGGTGGCAGCACACAGCAAGGGCAGGGGACACAGAGTGTCTATTACAGCGAATGGGCCCACAGGGCACTTGGGAGAGGCTATTGGAATACAGGGCATTGAGCTGAGCCTCGAAGGATGTGGCTGGCCACGGGGGCGTGGGAAGAGGTTACACACCCCATGGAGAGGTCCCAGGGCCCTCTGGTCTAGGAGCAGAGCTGTACAGCACCAGAGCCAAAGCGTTACCCCCAAACTCTGAGAATAACAGCAGGCACTGCTTCAGGGGGTTCCTCTGGGATTAAAGGTGATTCTACAAGTGAAGACCACAGTGTAGGGCCTGGAAGAGCAATTTCCTGAAAGGATTCATTAGCTGTTAACTCTCCTCTCATCATCATCATCGTGGAAGGATGCAGCTAAAGATGAGGCCGGACTGGGAACACCCACTGCTGGAGTTCACAGTAACCATGTTATGCTGCTCCACTCCCGCCGCAGTGGGTACAGAGTGGCACAGTCACAGAAATCTCTGATGAGTACGGATAGACAGTTGGATGGACGGGCATTTGAGGCCTCGGATGCCATTCCCAGGAGTCTGCTTCTGCACGTCCGGCTGGATGGGCTGCCGATGTTTTGAGCAGGGGATCACTAGCAGCATCAAAGCCAGGTTCCCCTCAGTGCCCAGGAACCAAGACAGGGCCCTCCTCAGTGTCCTGGGTACCACACTTCTCTGCAAGGAGCCTGAGACCAGAAATAAAGGCACAAGCAGCCACGTTGCCAAGGCTGTTTGCTATGGCAACATCAGGGAGCGACTCGTGGGCAGGCTGCTGCAACAGCTCAGGGCCTGCTTTCTCCCATCTCCTCCTCACTCTCCCTCTGCTAAATGACTGTGTTCTGCCAGGCAATCACCAGGAAAAAATACGGCTGCAGAGCTGTCGGAGAGCATCCATCTTAGCCAAGCAGGGCTCACCCGGCTGAGTTCCCAGACAGCAGGTCCCAGTCAGTCGAGTCCCTGCTGTGCACAGCCATCTGGGCCAAACAGACAGCAGCTGAGGGTCCTACCCTGCCCCCACCCGCCAGGTGACCTGAAGGCACTTCCTCATCTGTTCCCAGTCTGCATGCTCACTTCAAGGTAAGAACACAACCAAGATGGTCTCTGGCACTCCCAACTCCTTGCAAGCTCAAGTTGACATTTGAGTATTTTATATCATTTTACATCATTGCCATTGTCATCATCATAGTGACTTTCATTTACTGAGTGCTGACTACATGTCAGATGGTGCTGCAAGCCTTCCGTGCCCTCTGCAGTTATCACAAGTGATCCTGAGAAGAGCACAGTTTTGATTCCCAATTTTGTATATGAAGCAATGAGGATCAAGGGATTAAGATGCTTGTGGAAGGTCATACAGCTAGTTAAGTGGGAGAGCCCTGATTTAAAAATTAGGCAATTAATCTCCAAAGCCCAGTGAGCTCAACCACTACCTGCTATCTTTTTACCTTTCTTCCAGTGGCCATCTAACTGGATTTGGTTTCCTGTAAGTCAGTATTGCAACCTTGCTGCGGTGAGATAGGACTCCTCTTCACTCTTCAATTCCTCCAGAAGTACAAGGGGAGGAAACAATACAGAAACACCTCAGGGCCTGGACCTAGAGCTCAGGTAAAAAGACAGATAAGTAGCAGGGTCTGCATTCTAGTTGTCTCTTTTTTGAAAGCGTTTTTTGTTTTTTCTTTCTTTCTTTTTTTTTTTTTTTTTTTTTTTTGAGACAGGGTCTTACTAAGTCCCTAAATTGCCTAAACCAGGCTCAAACTTACAGTCCTCCTGCCAGCCTCCCAGAGTGCTGCGATCAGGAGTGGGCTACCACACCCAGCTTAGGGGCAACTATTTCAATCAATCACAGACATTGCCTCAAATAGTGTTCACCCAAACCCTTAAAGTATGTGCTATAAAAGTGTCAGCCCCATTTCCTACATGAAAACACTAAGGCAGAGAGAAATCTTATGCCGAGGTCATAGGGTCTGGCCCTACACAAAGCCTAATCATAGGACTCAGAGTCCTCTCAACCACTTGAACAATTAGGGCAAGTGTTTCTTTTCTTTCCTAAAACACAAGCAGTAATTACAGGCCTTTGGGGATAATTAATCAACACTTTACCCTCAGCTGGGGCGTGGTGGTGCACACCTGTAGCCTGTAATGCGAGCATTCTGGAGGCTGAGGCAGGAAGTTTGGAATCCAGCCTACACTCCATAGTCATAGTAAGTTCAAGGTCGGCCTGCACTACGTAATGAGACCCTGTTTCAAAACAACAACAACTTGCAAACTTTAAAAGTCTCTCTGGTCTCCTACTCCAGAGTGGGCGGTAACTCGGTATCAGTCCCAAGGAAAGAGCAGGGCAGGGCACCCAGCAACTCAGCAACCACCCTTACCTGCAGACCTAGTGCCCAGTGCAGCTGTGACCTCAGGCCAAGCGCCTCCTCTCTGAGCTCCATGAACCAGGCTGCTGACCACCACCCCACACCACACAGACTGTCTCTCTGACTGTACGGCCCTGAGCATCTATCTAATGATAACCTACACTTAGTGCAGGGGGCCCTAGGCGGGACTGGGGGAGTAGGGCTGGGCTTTAGCAATAGTGAGAGCAGGAAGAAACTGCAGCCTGTCCAGGGGCACTGTGGACCCCAGCCGTAAGTCCAACAGCCCCTCAAAGCCCAGACACCTCAAGCAACGGTGCCATCTCCCTCAGAGCCAAGTCATTCCCAAGTCCTGAGCAGGGCAAGAGCTGGCCAGCAAGTCAGGGGGCTACCCACCACGTCCCCGGCACTCCGCACCATCTGTCCTGGAAAAGGCAGGTTGGATCTAATGCTCTCCAAGGTCCCTCCCAAGCCCAGTAGGAGAGGGAGCTGCTCGTGGCCAAGGTTCCAATCCCAGGTCAGCCACTCATTAACCATGAAACCCTGAGACTCACTCCAAGGGGGTGGAGGAGGCAGGACAGTTGGCTTTAAGGCTTCCCAGAGAGGAAGGGCTTCCAAGCGGGGCTTAACAAGTTTCGGTAGGCTGTGCACACATTAAAATGACAGGGAGGGTGGTGGACGGAGGACAGTCCAGTGCATTTCACAGCACGTATCAGTTCATCCCCTCTCGGGACCCCACAGACTGAGGATATAAAATGAGAAACACTAAAAGCCCTCACGGTCCAGCATATTCATTCAACTCAGTGAGGACGTCTAAGTGTCCACTGTGTTCAGGGCCTTGTCTATTCACTGTGGGAAAATGGTGAATGGAACAGACAACAATCCTCGCCTTCATGGAGGTTAACATGCTGAAGTGATTTCTTTCTTTCTTCTTTTAATTTTATTTATTTATTTATTTATTTATTTATTTATTTGTCTTTTTGAAAGAGGGTTTCACTATGCAATTCAGGCTGGCCTCGAAGTCACAGTGATCCTCCTGCCTCAGCCTCCTGAGTGCTGGGATTACAGGCGTGTGCCACCACGCCCGGCTGCTGGAGTGATTTCTTAGGTAACAGTTGGATTGACAGGAGAAGAGAGGCATGTATCACCTGGTTCTCAGTACATGTGGTCACGTGCAGACATGCTTGAGTCAGCGCTGTCATTTGATTTTCATCCACTCCTCCCAACGCCTCACGCAGAAGCACTGTCGATCTTGATTCTCCCACAGGCAGGAGTGGAAGCTCAGAGAGGCGACAGACAGCCCAGAGGTCTCACAGCTGGCAAATCACAGAAGTGGATTCAAGCCCGGCCGGGAGGCTCCAGAAAGCTCTGCCAGCCCTGCACACTTGGCCCTGCAGTCTGGAGCATCAGGACCTGGAGGGGAGGGGACAGGCACCTCCACAGCATCAGTGTGCAAGCTGGTCCTTGCAGGAGAAGCAGGGATAAGGTGGAAGTGGTCATGGAGGAAACCACCTGCACCAGCACAAGCCCGGCCCCTAGAAGGAAACGTCTCAGCACCTTCTGGGTGGGTCTCAGAGGAACAAGCTACTGTTAACCCAGTTTTGTATATGAACCAACAAGGGTCAGAGAGGTTAAGACACTTGCTCAACGTCACACCACCAGTAAGTGGTAGAAGCCTGATGTTAAACTTAGGAAAAGACAACTCAGGGTAAAGTCAGGGCCTAAATCTCCAACTTGAAGGAACTGAAGGCCCTTAAACATCAGATTTAAAGTTTGGGCCTTAATTTTTTTTTTTTTTTTTTTTTTGGTGTTTTGAGACAGGGTCTCCCTGTGAAGTTCAGACTGGCCTCGAACTCACAGCAATCCTCCTGCCTCAGCCTCCCAAGTGCTGGGATTAAAGGTGGGTGCCACCACGCCCAGCTAGGGCCTTGAAAGTACGAGGAAGATGAGCTATCAAGCCATGAAAAAACAAAAGAAACTTAAGTGCATATTACTGAGAGAAAAACGCCAATCTGAAAAGGCTGTATACTCATGATTCCAACTCTGACGTTCTGGAAAAGGCAAATCTACGGAGACAGTAAAAATATCAGTGGTTGCCAGGAACAAGGGGAAAGAAGAGTAAGTAGAGCCCAGAGAATGTTTAGGGCAGTGAAACCGCTGTGTGTGATGCTACAGTGGCAGATACACATCATCATACACTCGCTCAAACCCACAGAATGCACAACGGCAGGAGTGAGCGCGACTGTGACCTGCGGGCTCAGGACGTCAGGGTGCGTCAACACGGGCTCATCTGCTGTTAACGAACGACACGCCGCTGGGAATGCTGGTACTGGAGGAGGCTGTGCACGCCAGGAGCACAGGTACACAGGAAGTCTCTGCACCTTCCCCTCAATTTTGCTGTAAACCTAAAGCTGTTCTAAAAAAAAACTAGTGATTTTTTTAAAAAGCAACAGCCGACCTACACTCTAAGAGGGCTGATCCGACATCAGGACAAATGGCAGAAAGCAAAGTCTGGTGTGGCAAAAATCTGTTAGTAGTAATTGTAGGAATCCAGTTGTGGAGGGGACGAGGACCTAGACCAGAAGACAGGGAAAGAACAGCAAAGTCGATCCAGTCCCGATGATTCTGCGTCAGTTGTGTGTCTGTGGGCCGGAGAGGAGGCTCTCAACGACCTCAGAGAAGTCAAACAGAAGCTGACCCTACACACTCTCTTCCAAGGGACTTGAGTGGGTTCCATTCACTCTCCCAAAGAATTATGCTTCTCTTTTTTCACAGAAAAAAATATTGCAGTGTGATAGTTAGCTCTATATTTAGTCTTGGCCTTCTAAAGTGCTTCAAGAGAGGGATTCCAAGTTTCATAAGCAGCAGCTCAGTGCTTATTTTATATTCATTATATTATTTCATTACAACCCTGGGAATTAGGGCTTATTATCCCCATTTCACAGATTAAGAAACTGAGGCCTAGAGAAGCAGAAGGACTTGAGTTCTGTCATCTTCTCTCTATTCAGTGTGCCTTCATTTGCTCAAGGTGCTGGCTGGAAAAACAATCAAGACCAAGAGCAGGAAGCAGTCCCTGTCTTCAGTGAGGACACGTCTGGGGGCATGGGAGTGTCTCCTACTAATCCTGGCCTTCTCTTACTCAAAGATGGTGTATGCCAATATAGTTTTCAGCAAATCTGAGTTCTCTGAAACTGTGAAATGTGTAAAACTGGAAACAGCACATACATTGTACAGAATCTTTATGAGGATGAAATATAATAGTGCAAGCAGAAGGCTCAGCAGTGTGCAACAACCCTTGAGGACACTTGACAAATGTCACTGACGATGATGATGATGGTGATGAAGGAGAAGACAGCCGTTAACACTGCAATGTTCTTGTCATGACCTCAGTTCCAAGCCTGAGGCCCCATTTGTGAGACTGCTTCTGACTCCAGCCATCAGTCCTTCTATTATTTCAGAAAGGGAAGGAACAGGGTGACTCATATCACTGCACAGTGGAGCTTCAGGCTGGCCTGCACCAGCTGGAGAAAGGAGGGCCCCAGGTGAAGGGGAAATATGAGTCCCTGGCCCAGCTGCAGGGCCACGGCCTTTTCTAGGTTTCACAAGCAGCATGATCATTAGCAGCAGCCAGGAGGGCCCAGTGAACATAGAGCCATGGCCTTTGGGGAACATGTCCCTATCAGAGCCCAGGTGAAGAAGTTATGCCACCTCGTCTCACACAGGAGAAAGGTGGGCACATGCGCCCAGTCAAGGTGACACTTCAACCTGCTCCTGCATATGGCTAGAACTCTGCCTTGGGAAGCAGGTGGCCCTGGCTATGGAGCTGTGGAGGCAGCAATATTCCATACCTAACAAGGGGAAGCTAAGACTTCAAGTCATTTTCCCCATTCTCCATGTGGCTGAGGCCTCTTCTGGGTATTCAGTTCCAGCTTTAAAACAACAAAAGGACAGGATACCAACTGCAAAATGTGCCAAGTTCACCAACACAGCACTGCACAGAACAGAACCACAAGTGGCTCATGATTCAAAGAGGAAAAAGTTCAGCATCGCAAGTAGTCAAAGAAATGCATATTAAAGGAGAATTTATTGATGAACAGACTGGTAAAAATGCAAATACTGAGTTATCTGAGTATGGGGAATGAGGCATTCCCACACAATCCTGGTGAGTGCATGAATTAGTATGATCTTTCTAGAAGGCAATCCAGAATTGTGCTTACCAAAAGCCTGCATAGTTCCTTTGACGGAGTAATTTCACTTCTAGGAATTTAATGAAGGAAAGAAGACATAAACACAAAGATAATCATTTTGGCACAGCTTACAATAGCCAAAAAAATAAATAAAAATAAAAATAAAACTGAGCAACAATAATGGATTAAACACATCTTGGTTCAACACTCTATGAAATACTATATAACCATTAAGACATTAAGGAGAATATTTATTGATGTGGAAAGATGTTCACAGCATTTTGTTTGGAGGAAAAGAAAGTTACAAAACTTATAATTCCAAGTCCACAAATTACACACAGATTATACACAGAATAACTCCATTTTTTTAAAAAACAAATGATCTAGGAAAAAGTCAAGAAACACATAAGAAAACTAACAATGGTTATCGCTGGGTAATAGTACATGTTCCAAGTTCTTTTTTTGATACTTAATAGTATTTTTAACAGCTCTATTATTTTTAAACTAAGTACTGGACTGGATGGTTTATAAAGTCCCTGCCATCTCAACATTTTGGACATCTATGACTAACGCCCCAAGTGACTTCAAACAGCCCATACTGAGCGTGGGCTTGCTGTGTGGCTTTTGAAGCCTTCACTTTTGCCCACAGCTGCTGCCCTCAGCATTTCTCTCTCCCCACACTTGCTGCCCAGCTGTCGTTCCTGCTGGCCTGGGAGCTTCTGCTTGGCAAGGTCCAGCTATACCCCCGTCCACAATCCATGTGCCTAGCCAAGAGCTGGGCAAAAGGAACACAGCTCGGCATGCTGACAGGTGTCATGCGGGCACAAAGAAATCAAAAGCACAGCTCTAGCATCTAGAATCTAACTGGACATAGGACTCACACATAAAGTACTTGGTTGTATAACAGACTACAAAAACCAGAAGAGAGGGGACAACCCAGGCAGGGAAGGCCACTGGAGAAGGCCACGCAGGACGGGTGGGTGAGGGCACTCTGGGCAAGAAGCGCAGCCTGAGCAAAGGTGAAGCCAGCCCTTAGTCCCCTGGGACATAATCCTCAAACCTTTGAGAAACTTTCACAATTCTTGTTCTACTAATTTCTGTACTTTGGCCCCAGTGGGTAAAAGTTAAGTCTCCTAAACAGAAGTTCTCCCTCTACTCTAACCCTAGATTAGCCATGAAAGACAATAAAACTCTTTCATTTTTTTTTTTTTTTAATGTGGGTACCAGGAGTCGAACTCAGGACCTTGCGCTTGCCAGGCAGGCGCTTACACCACTGAGCCATCTCACCGGCCCTTTTTTTTTTTCTTTTTCTTTTTTTTTTTTTAAAACTCTTTCAAATGGGGACAATTAATTGCCATTTTATCCACTTTCCCCAACCCTCCTGAGGGGAGAGCTAGAGGCTCAGGAAAGGGGTGTGGGAAAGGAAGAGGAGGCCACAGGGACACCCAGACGTTCTCCTGCTAATACTCCTCACCCCACCCCCAGGCCAGTGGGTTCTCCCTCGCAGGCACCGCGGCCCCATTTGACAGATGGAGGATGAGGCTCCAGGAGTTCAAATGGCTTGCTCCGGGGTCACCCAGCCAGAGAGTGGGGAAGGTGACTCCACTCAGGCCTTCTGACTCCAAGTCCAGTGCTATTTCGAGGTAACACACAGGACCTGGAGTCAGGAGCCCTGGGTGGCTCTGTCACCCGCTGGCTGAGTGGTCCTGTAGAAACCTCTCACCCCTTACAGCCTCTTTCCCCAGCTGTAAAATGAGGAGGCGCTTTGATGGCCCGCCCAGGTCCTCTTCCGGCTGGGCTCTCTGAGCCTTCTAGGGGTGGCTGCAGAGCTCGTCCTATCAATTACATTTCCCAAGTTGGGCCGGCAAAGATCACCAGAGGAGCCTTGGCCTGTCACGTGATCAAATTAAAAAAAAAAAAAAGCAAACGTCCCAGATTAACTTTCACTGCACTGCTTCTGCTGACACCCGATTACCCAATTTTCTAGTTTCCTTAGGTGAAATGGCCCTGAGTAGGCTAGTTGGTGGCCAGCAGGGCAAATAATCATTGGTGAGCCAAATGCTGAAGATGGAGCAAAAAACAAGGATCAGACCCAGAGCGGACGATTCTTGCTGTGGGCCCCTCATGTGCCTCTGGCCGTTTCAGGGCTCCCTCACACGCGTGTCGGGGTACAGGTTTGGAGGCGCGCCCAGGCAAGCGTGAGAGCCGGGGGAAGCATCTTGATTCCCCGAGCACCCTCTGCCCACCGTCCCCAGCGCAGACCTCCCGGTCCCACGCTGTGGGCTCCGAGGCTGCCGAGGCTAAGCCCGCCTTCGGCGCAGACACCGGCGCGGGGCGTGTGACGGAGCCCGGCGCCGGCGACGGGAGCTCCACCGCAGTTTCGTCAGAGGTAAAGGTACGCGCCCGGCGCGCGCGGCGTGTGCACACAGACACGCACCCGCGCGCGCAGCCCGCTCGTCCAGCACCCACCCCGGACACGAGACGCGCGAGCCAACGCCGCCAGCCCCTTGGCCTCCGCCGCGAACCCACCCGAGCGCTCCCGCCGCAGACCGCTCGGCCCCGCGGCGTCTGCAGGGGGCTGGGGCCGGCCTTCCCCCGCGCGCGGCGGCCTTCCTCTCGGCGACACCCCGCCGGGCCGCGCCCTCCCAGCCGCCAGCCCGAAGTCGCCACCCGGAGTCCGCCGAGAGCTGAACGTCTCTGCAGCTGCGTCCCCTCCAAGTCGCGTTTCACCGCAGGGAGTCAGCTTGCAAGCCTCTCCCCGCCCACCCGGTCCCATGACAGCTGCTACCGCCCAAAGACTGGCAGATTATAACAAGAAGCAAAGTTTCCCTCTCTCCTCCCACCTCCAGCCCCCTCTGCCTTCCCCCTCCCTTCCTGTGTTATGCAAAACCGGCCGGCACCGGCGCTCCCACTCCAGGTACCAAACCAGCCCCCGCGAGCCGCGCCCGGTTCTGCCGGCGGCCCCTCTCCGCGCCCCGAAGTCCCCTGGCATCTAGAGTCCCCTCCAGGGTTCTGCCTCATTCCGAGCCTCTCGGTCACCAGCAGCCCGGCGCCAGCAGAGAAAGCCCCAACTCTAGAGCCAAACTTTAGGCTTGCAACAGGCATGGGGTCGGGGAAATGGGGAAAAGGGTTGGGGGCGCGCACACCTTGTGCAGTCATTTCTGGAAACTGCTTGTCCCAGCAGCACTCGCCTCCGGGTCTCCAAGCCACCAGCTTACCCAAATCCTCCCCCACCCCGGCACACCAGAGCACCCTCTCCTGTCACGCGCGTGTCGCCGGTGGGGGTCCCAGGCTCAGCTAGAGCCCGGGACGCCGCCTCGCCTTCCCTTCCCCCTGCGTAGTGGAGCGCGCGCCGGGGTCGCGCGACGCAGGGGGGACCCAGGAGCCCCCAGACAGTTCTCCCGCCCCCATCCTGCCCTGCTTTTTCCACGGGAGGGGCTCGCTCGGATAGCGAAACCAGGAAGGCGCTATCTCCGTCCACGTGCCCCGCAGACCCCAAGCCCTCAGCCGGCAACTGACAGGAAACCCCGCGCTGAGGGAGTCGCTGGAGAGCTGTGGGGTGCCGACAACAGCACTTGGGGGGCCAGAGCCTGGAGAACGAGGAGACTCCGGGGGTGAGGTACGCGCCCGTGCCGGGGCCACAAGTCCACGTGAAAGTACGGCAGCAAGTGCGGGGCGCTAAGGGCGCGCCTAAAGCACCCAGCGTCAGCCTGAGGGCCTCCCGCACCGTGTCGCGGCTCAGCTCCCCGAGGAAGCGCGGTACCCCCCAGCTTGCCTTCAGGGGGTGGCGGACTCCAGGTGGCCCAGACTAAACCCTTCCCAGCCGCTATGCGTCCCCAGTGCTCCAACACAGACCGGGGGACCTCCGGCTCCCTACCCCTGTTACGGAGCGCATCGCAAGACGCATGGAAAGGGGGCTCTGCAGTCTGGAACCCCCGATCTCTCCAGTGCACCCACCGCTGCATCCCGGCCTCCGCAGCCGCGGCTGCAGCCCCAGGAGCTCAGCACCCTGGCCCCAGGCCTGCGGCCCCGGCCGGCCGTACCTGCGTGTCGGCGAGATAGTTGAGGAAAAAAGAGGAGAGCTCTTCATCCAGCAGAGCGCCGCAGTCGTTCCCCGCCATCTTCCAGCCGCGGCTGCAGCGTGCGGCGGAATCAGCGCCGAGCCGGCCCGGGGGGAGGGAGCGAGCGAGCGAGGGAGGAGGAGGGAGGAGGCGGCCGGGCCGGCGGGAGCGGAGGGCGGAGCTCTGGCCCCCGGCTGCCGCAGGGCCGCTTGCTGCGGGGGCGGGGCTGCGCGAGCAAGGGGTCGCACCCCCACTTTCCTGCGCAGAGTCTAGCGCAGCAACGAGGTCCCGCAGCCCCCAGCGGGGAGGAAGACGCCCACAACCAGGTGGTAGTGCCCCAACCAGCAGCCCGATTCCTACGCAGCAATGCGGGCAGCCCCCCTTCCTGCTCCTACCAGAGCGAATCGCGTTGCGTTAGCGCTGGGCAGGCGCTGCCAAACAACCTGCTCCTGCACCGCTGGGGAAACTGAGGTTTGGGGTGGGGGCTCTAGAACCTTGTTTGAAGCCACAGTGAACCTTCAGTAGCAGAACGAGAAAGCTCCTGAGGCCTGGGTTTCTCTGCCCAGGCATCAAGGCCAGAGACGGAGGGAGAACTATCACAGGCCAACTGTGGAGAAATCGAGGAAGGCTCCTTAAAGGACGTGGCCTTTTATTTTTTCTTTAAAGGTTACGTTGCCCACATTGCAAAGGATGCATTCTGTTATACCTGATCATACGGCTGTCTCCCAGTGTCACCCAATAACCTCCCCGGAAAAAAAAAACAAAAAACTTCAACGACTTCTTACACAGCCCACTTCTTGAATTAACCGGGCTCCTAGGCCCACTGGCCTTCTCTGAGTGCCTAGGGTAAACCCTCCACGAGGGCCTTTACACCAGCAGCATTCACCTGGGCATAGCCTCTCAGCACACCCTTTCCCACTGGCCGTGGACCATCAGCCCACTCTTTTTCCTGGCCTCCCCACCATAACGGGCTCACATGGTTCTGCACACATGTGTTTTAAAAACTGGTCTATTGCCATTCTACCTTTGTTTCAGTGAGGATTTGAGTATCTCTTTACTAAACTCTAAGACCGGTGTAAGCAGGGCCTATACATCCTTGGTGTTGTTCTTTGTGGATGGTTTTTCAGTACTGAGGACTGAACTCAGGGCCTTTGCACTGAGCTACATCCTCAGCCCATTTTTAATTTTGAGACACAGTCTTGCTAAGTTGCCCAGGCTGGGCTCAAACTTGCAATCCTCCTGCCTTGGCCTCCCAGAATAGCAGGATTACAGGTGGGCACCTCCACACACAGCTTCTACATCTGCTTTTCTATTTGCTGTACCTCCCGTTCATAACAGATGTGTAATAAACAAGGTGTTAACTGGAAAAGCTGGAGGATTTCCATCACCACCACCACCACCACCACCACACAGAGCGTGCACATGAGGAAAATGATGGTCATGGATGCACTTAGAGTAAGTGTATGAGTCAAAGCCAGAACTCAGGCCTCGGGACTGCAGCACTCTCGTGACTGTGCCCCGCTGTTTGCCAAGCAGGAGATGAGGGCACCTCCTGAAGGAGAGCATGAAGGCGGGAAGATTTAGGCCTGTTTCATTGGGCACGCCTGCCTCCCGCCCTCCTCCTGCCCTGTACTCTTAGGGCTGCCTCACCCTGCCTGGCTAGCGAGGCCTCCTTTCCAGCCACAGGAGGAAGCAGTGTCCCCAGCACACCTGCTCAGACTTGAACAGCAGAGCAAGAGCTTCCTTCTCCTCCTGTCTGAAGTTCCCAGAACCGCAGGGTGTGATTTCACTCTTTGGGCTTAAGGCCAGCACGCTTTTAAGGAACAATGCATGCCAGCAGAGAGCCTACATCTGGCCTGAGAGCACTAGACTGGCAATCAGGAGCCTTGGGTTCTGGTCCAGCCCCTGCCACTTGTTGTTCCAGGATTGGCAACTCAGGAGGTTTAGGACTGGAGTCATGCTGTGTGATTTTGAATCCCAGCAAGTCATTTAGTCTTAGGCCCTGGTTTTCTCATCTATACAAATGGGGATCATAAAATTACTTCATGGGAATGATATGATGATGAAGAGATAATATGTGTAAAGTGCGTGGCACAGTGCTGACCTCATCGGGGGGAATCTAGGCTGTCTGGTCCTTTCCTCATCTGTAAAGATGAGGATCAAGTAAATTTCCCTTAAAGGCACTGGCCAGCACTCACAGGCTGCTGCCTTCCCTTGGATTCCAGTACATTTTGATGTGACTCCTGCTGTGAACTAGCAATAGGCTATTTTACTTAGAAGCAAAAGGGTCATTTACTTGTTAACCTTTCTGAGCCTTAGTTTCCTCATCTCTAAAATGGTGATCTCAATGGGGCCAGGGATTCAGCTCAGTGGTGTAGCACCTGCCTGTCAAGCGTGAGGTCTGGAGTTAGATTCCCGGTACCAAAAAAAAAAAAAAAAAAAAAAAAAAAAAAATCAATGGTGCTGCTCCACATAGGGATTTTGTAAAGATTGAATGAAACAGTGCATGTAATACAAATTGTTGCTCTAGGCGTCTGGCATATAGGAAGTGCCCATCACCTCTGTCATCATCACTACCAATTTTATCACCATTAGCACCAAGCACCTGAACTGTCCCAAGGTCCAGTGTTCGGCTGCTGCTGGACACCAGAGTCAGAGTCCTGTGGGATGCTTTCCAGAGGTGTCCCTATTCAGCTTGGCTCATCACTGGTGTTGTGCCCTTTGTGGCCCAGAGGCCAAGATTGGAGGATCCCCTTGGGCAGCCATCTCTAGCAAAGGCCTTGCAGAGCTGTGGGATCGTTGGGTGCCTTGCCAGGGAAGATCTCAACAGTACTTGCCCAGAGGTTTTTGTGCTTTCTTTTGTTTTTAACACTCCAGAGTTGACAGAAAAGCCACAAATTGTTCAGCCTCTGAGACTTTCTCACTAATCTCTGCGTGCTCAGAGCAGGCTTCTGGCTGACAAGAAACAGGTGAGAAGGTGCCTCCCCTGAGCAATCTACCTTCCTTTCCAAAAGCATCTTGTCCCAGGAGTTCCTTCTTCACAGGCCACCCACAGTCTCAGCCACATTACCTCTCCACTCCACGCAGGAATCTGGAATTCTCCGTTGAGATTAAAAAAAAAAAAAACCCTCAAGAGGGCCGGGGATATAGCTCAGTGGCACAGCGCCTGCCTGGCAAGCATGAGGCCCTGAGTTCGATTTCAGGTACCAAAAAAAAAAAAAAAAACAAACAAACCCTCAAGAACCCTCAGGTGCTAGATGATCTTGTGAGATGTGTCTGCCCTCTCTGACTAGTCTACTAGGGCTATGAAAGAGAGGCTACAGGAAGCTCTGCAGAGTCCCCTGGCACAGATGTGCCGGCATTTTATAGGTCTCAGCCAAAACAGCACAGCTCTTCTGTACTGAGCATGTGCCAGACACCTGAACCTGTATTATCTCTAATCCTCCCAACATCCCTCAGTAGGGTGAATCATAATGTCCATTTTATGAGTGAGGAAACTGAGGCTTAATAGGGGTTAAAGTGATTAGCTCCAGACCAAGCAGCTAGAGACACAGCTGTGATCTGCAGCCAGGTCTGCGCTTAGTGCAAGCCACAGACCCTTGAAAAGGAGGAGACACACCTCCCAGCAGCTAACCACCCCTGGGAAACTGGAATGGTGGCACATTTATTTTTTATGACTTCTCAGTGAAGGACAATCATAAAGCCAAACTCAAACTTCGTGTGGCTCCCCTTCTACCTTCTCTGCCTTTTTATTGGCCTTGCTTCCCCTGAGAGTAGTGAAAGTGAGCCCCGAGCTTACGCAGCACCGAGCCCTGAGGTCTCCAGCTCTACGTGATGGCTACTCTAAAACGAACCTACAGTATTTGGCTTGACTATTTTAGTCTTTACTGACAAATGCTCCAAAGTGAATACATCAGCATTTTCTTCCTTCTGATAATAGGAGAATGCTTTAAAATTCAGGCACTACAGCTGTGGTTCTCAAGCTCTGGAGACCATGACAGTTACTGGGGCCCTAGCTCTAGAGATTTCACTTCTGTAGGTCTGGGGTGGGCCCTGATTTAACAGGTTCCCTGAAATGACTCTACTGGAGACTGTCCATCGTCCAACAGATGTTTAATGAGCACCTGCTATGGTATATGCCACTGTGCTAGGTGCCATGAATAAATCAGTGAACACAACAGCCACCATCACTGCCCATATTCTATTTGACATAGCTGCTTAGTAAACTTCTGTTGGAAGAGGGAGGAAGGACATGGGTCCTGATAATCACAGAGGCTTCCTGCCAGCCACCCACAACTCTGTGATTCTGTGACCCAGACCAGGGAGCCAGATGCCTGTCTTCCAGCTTCTGCCCAGGAGGCAGGGACTCAGGCCAAGAGGAGCTAAGAGGGCACCTGCTTGGTACTGTTCATTCTGAAAGCCAGCTCCACCTCCCATTGAGAGCTAGAACTTCAGGACTGCAGAAGGGCAGGGGAAAGCATGCTATCAACCGGCTTCACTGCATAGGTAGAGGAACGTGGCCCAGGCCTTCAGAGCCAGGCCTAGAGGTCAGGGCTCCAGACTGTGTATGTGTAATGCTCAGAACGCTTCCACAGGACAAATGTCTCCTCCGGGCTGATCCTTTGGAAAGACACCATCTAGATGTCCTCATTTGAGAGCCTCAGAGTTGGGATTACCAGGGGATGGGGGGAGGCACCAGAAAGCCCATCCATCATAAGCAAGACATTTCTTTGTGTTCAGCAATACCCTCTTCTTCCTATAGGAGCAATCAAGTTCACCAATACAATTGGAGGAAACGTTTAGCAGATCACTTTCTCTTTCATTTGCTAAAAATGGGTAAAGGGCTTCCAAATCAGCAGGCAAGGGGAACTCAGTGGCCCTTGATTCAGATCTCACTGTTTCTCCATTCACCCTCCTCAGTCCCCACAGTAACTGCACAAGGTGTGAATGTAAAGAAGTGGACGTTGGGTAGAGGATAAATGTGTTTTTCTTATCTGTTTTCAGGACAAAAAAAAAAAAATCATAGACAAGGCTCTTTTTGTGCCCACATTAAGATGCAAAAAACGGAGGCCCAGAGATGTACTTTTTTTCTTTACAGAGATACAAATTCCACCAGATTATTATTCTGTATAATAATATTTGATATTTGATATACATTTATATCAGAATAGGAACATTTGAAAAGACAATCACTTAACATTAAAGGGCAACATAGTTTACACAAAACCAAATTTAGTATAATCATCAAATAAGATAAGCAGATGAAAAGAATTCCTGAATAAGCTATCATTTACTGGCTTTGGGATCTTGGGAGAAATCATTCCATGGGGAAAATCATCTCATCTGTCCTACTTGCCCTAGAGTTTTGTGTGGATCAAGTTCTTTTTGCACAAGACTTTGCACTTTACCTTCATTATACTACAGCATCAATAATTCTCCTTTGGGGAATTTATCTTAAGAGTCTGATTCAAAAGATGAAAAAATTACACCATGATGTTTATACATACTTTGATTCAAGAAACATTTTTATATTCTCCTGGGTACCAGGCAACATGCTACAGGTCCACAAATGGAGACCACGGTGCAATCTCCACTCTCCTATAATCACAGTTCTGGTCTCTACCATGTGAGGGGAAAAGACAGTCACCACACAATTTGGTAAGGTGTAATAAGTTCTTCAGTGGAAAAAGTGGGGGAGTGGAGACTGGAGGGGTTGAGTTAAGGACCAGTTTGGACAGATCTCTTCTCTACTCTGGGTCACAGATTCTTAGCTTTGCACATTGATGGGCTTGAACTGGACCAGCCATCCCATCCCTGCTGCAGACGGGCATCTCCCCAGGGAGACTGTGAGATGCTCTGATTCCTTTTCCTGTTTGTGGGAGAAGTCATCCGGGCCATGCGTAGTTTGGCAGCACAGGCAGCTGGATCAGGATGCTGAGAGGAGAATCCAGGTCAGTAGGCCACCCTAGGAGTGTTTTCTATGGAGAGGAATCTCCTCAGCTCCTAGAGCAGCCAGGAGGGCTGCAGAAGAAGGGCATGGCCTCATGGGCATGCAGGACATCATGGACCCTGTCATGAACAACAGGGCATTGTGGGCACAGATCAAGGGTGCAGCAGGACATGATGGAGACAGCCCTGCTGTCTTCGGCTTCCCCAAGAATTGTGGCAGATACCTAGGAAAAATAAAGCTGTGGGCTGGGGGTGTGGGTCAATGGCAGAGCACTTACCATGCACAAAACCCTGGATTCAATCCCTGACCCCCCAAACACAGCTGAGAGGGAACATTCCATCTCCTGTCTGATGTTTTATTATTTCATTTTAAAAGTATAAATTATTTTCAATGACAAAAGTGTCATGTAATGATTTTATCCTTATAGAAAGTGGAAACAATACAGAGAAAGGACAAGTGTCTATGACAGCTCCCGTACCAGAGGTGTCCACTACTGGGGTTCATGAGCAGCCTCCCAAGCAATGTGCTCTGATTTATACTCACTTATGTTTGCAGAGAAATTCAAAGTTTTGTCTTTACAGAAATGATTTTTGAGCCAGGGATATAGCTCAGCGGCACAGCACCTGCCTGGCAAGCACAAAGTCATGAGTTCAATTCCCGGTACCAAAAAAAAAAAAAAAAGAAAGAAAGAAAAAGAAAAGAAACCATCTTACTGGAATTACTATTTTGAAATTCCCTTTTTAGTGTGTCTTGGAGGTTTATCCATATTAGTACATATAGATCTACCTTATTCCTTTATTTAATTAAAATTAAATTTGGCTTTTTGGGTTTTTTTTTTTTTTTTGGTTAAGAGTAGGAAGAATTTGTTGAGTGAAAGAAAGCCTCTGTGTAAGAAGGACAGACCTGGAAAGTGGGTAGCCCCTAAATTTGCTTTTAATGGGTACATAAAAATATAAAAATTATACATATTAGTGAGGTACCATGTGATGTTTTGATATATGTACAGATGGTGTGATGTTTAAACATATCTATTTTCTCATATATCATTTCTCAATGGTGAAAACACTCAAAATTTTTTCTTTTACTTTCTTATACCTTGTTCCTTTAAATCACTGCATGGTCTTCCCCCAGGTGAGTGTGCCTTGGACTTGCTTAGTAACTATAAGCCCAGCATGATTCTAGGCTTGTATTCTCCAGATGGTTCTGTGGTCCTAGTTATATCACTGAAGAAGATACACAGTTTATTATGAAATAATGACAATACATGAGTTATTTTATTCATTTGATCAATAAAAGTCTATGGAATGCTTACTTTGAGCCTTCATCTTGTAATACACAATCAAGCCAGATCTGCATGTGTGAGTTCAGTGAATAACATTAATCATATTGTTACGTTGTTTAAAATTCATTCATCATTCTCTCATGACCAGCCTACAATTGTTCCAGGCTCACTGCTAAGCTCTAGGGAACTCTTTTATTTGTGACTCCTTTGGTCGCAATGACTAGAAATCCCTACCCAAACTGCCTTTAACAGGTAATATATTGACTTACACAGTGCATATATTGAGAGAGGCAGAAAGGTGTGGATGTTCAAATCTCAGCTCCGCTTTCCTCTTTGTAGGCTTCATCCAGAGGCGGGTGATGGCAAGACGCTATGTTCCAGGTCTAAACACAGTTCCCTTAGCAAGTCCAGCAAAAGGAACCCTCAAAATTCTGCAGTGAAAGTCTTGGGTTCACTCTGAATCCATTTGGTGAAAATGCCCGTTGCTTAGCCAATCCCCGCTCTCAATGGCCAGTACTGGGTTACACGCCTACCTCTGAATCCGGGACTTGAGCAGTTTCATATAAAGCCCCAAACCAGTGTTTCTTAATATGGAACTATTCATTTGGATGGGAAAAGTTATATCTCACTTTTACTAATCTCTAACTGAAATTTAGCATTTTCTTCTATTAGAAATGTAATTAATGAGGCCGGTGAGATAGCTTTGCGGCATAAGTGCCTGCCTGGCAAGCACAAGGTCCTGAGTTCAACTCCCGGAACCCACATAAAGGAAGAAAAGGGCCGGTGATATCGCTCAGCAGCACAAGCGCTTGCCGGCAAGTGTGAGGTCCTGAGGTCGACCCCTGGTACCCACATTAAAAAAAAAAAAAAAAAAAGGTAATTAACAAGTCACAATAGTATTAAAAGTATCTAGGGCCGGTGAGATGGCTCAGCGGCATAAGCGCCTGCCGGCAAGTGCGAGGTCCTGAGTTAGTCTCCTGGTACCCACATACGAAAAAAGGGCCGGTGGCATTGCTCAGTGGCACACGCGCTTTCCCAGCAAGCGCGAGGTCCTGAGGTCGACTCCTGGTACCCACATAAAAAACAAAAAAAAAAAGTATCTATAACTTTGGGTAGTGGTAGAGTGTGTACTTAGCACGTGTGAGGCCCTCAGTTTGATCCCCAACACAAAAAATGAGAAAGAGGAGGAGGAAGAGGAGGAGGAAGAAGATGAGGAAGAGGCCAGCTTAATGGTACATTTGTCATCAATAGATATCGCAGATATTTCATATCACGATTATCATAGCTATCTCAAAATATCATTTATGTTCATCATTACTTTGAAATTATAATGGTTATTAGACCAAGTAGATCTTGTTATTTAATGTATTAAGAAATACATATATTTTTATATTGTAAGTTTGTTTCTCTAATAAAATTTGGTAACTATTTTAATATAATTGGCTTCCTTCAGATCACATGTAGAATATATTATACATTTAGAAATATCCATTTGAAAAGGGATATAGTCCATGGGCTTTCACAGACTGCCAGATGGGTCCATGGCACAAAAAAGGGCTTCGATGTAATGTGGGAGAGGGGCAGCTCCCCAAAGGGAAGGGCAGGGGCCTTCACCAGAGGGAGATGGAAGGGTACTGAGGGAGTAGAAACAGCGGATTTCTGCACCAACAGGCTGGAGCCTGCCTTCCCAGCCGGCTTGCTGGGAGGCTTCTGTAGAAGCTGTGGGATGGCCTCTTCATTTCATAGGTGAGACACAAACAAGACCAAAGAGGAGCAGGAGCTTACCGGGGGCTACTCAGCAGTGGCAGTACCATGACTATACCAAAGCTCCTGACACTGTATATGGTTATTTTACTCCAGATTCCTCAGGGTGAGTGAGGAAGGTGTGACGAGACCCTATTAGGTGATTGGATTATAGGGGCATTATAGCTGCCCTGCTGTTAGGAGGTAGGGTCTGGTTGAAAAAGGCAGGTCACTAGGGATATGACCTGGAAGGGTGCATCTCCCTTCCTGGCTCCTCCCTTCATTCTCTACTTCTTAGCTGCCAAGAGTCAAGACTTCCTCCACCCAGACCCTTCCACCATGTGGCTTGTGTCTGGAGCTGACTGACCATGCAAGGACTGAAACTTCTAAAACATGAGCCAAAATAAGCCTTTCCCCCTTTAAATTGTGGGTGTCAGGTATCATGTGTCAGTGATGAGAAAGTGACTAAGAGAGAATTTGGTACCAGAGAAGTGGAGTTGTTGCTCTGACTACACTTGACCATGTGGCTTAAAAACCTTTGGAGCTCATCTCAGGAGGAGTTTGGAAAGGTATGGAGATGCTGGCTGGAGAAACAGTGCTACAATGGAGTAAACCAGGTTTTATGGGACATTCTGGTTGGTGCTCAGGAGACCAGAATGCTGATAGGAGAAAGAAGGCAAGAAAGAAAGAAAGAAGAAAGGAAGGAAGGAAGGAAGGAAGGAAGGAAGGAAGGAAGGAAGAGAAAAAAGAAAGAAAGAAAGAAAGAAAGAAAGAAAGAAAGAAAGAAAGAAAGAAAGAGAAAGAAAGAAAGAAGAAAAAACTAGGCTCAGGAGGTTTCAGTTGGGAACAAGGACTCCGTTGGCAGCTAGACTCCAGGCCATGTTTGCTATGCTCTGGCAGAAAATCTGTCTGCGTTTTGCTCATGTCCTGGGACTTTGAAGGAGACTGAGATTAAGGGCAGCAGCCTAAATTTCAAGGCAGCCTAATGTTCAGGCTGTAGCATGGATACTGTTTGCTGATTTTAATCAGGTAAATACTGAAAATCAGGAGCAAAACGCCCACTTGAAAAGTTTTCAGTTTCCCCAGAAATGTAGGGCCAGCAAAGTTGGAAAAAGGAGAGCTTGGTTTTTAAAAAGACTGACATTAAAAAGAATCCAATAGCAGGGCATGGTGGTGCATGCCTGTTATCCCAGCACTAGGGAGACTGAGGCAGGAGGATTGCCACAAGTTTGAGGCCAGCCTGGGCTACAAAGTGGGTTCAAGCCCAGCCTGAACTGCATAGTGAAACCCTGTCTCTATAGACAAAAAAAGAAAAAAGAAATAAAAATCCAACTACTTTACAACAGGACAATAGGAAAGATACCTTGAGGGCATGTGAGGAACAAGGAAGGCTCTGTCCTTCACAGGCTCAAAAATAAAAAAGTGAAAAACTTTCTTTGAGGAAAGAGCCCCAGGGCACCGTGCTCCAGAAGGGAGACTTAGGGAATTGGTTCTCCAGGATTCTGTTCACTGTACTCAGTCATGCAGGCAATTGGACAGCTCTGCAGCCATGACACAAGAGAGCCTGGCTATTGCTTGAGCTGGTGGTAGACCTTGGTGTCATCTATCTGGTGCTGGTTTTACAGGTATGCAGAATGCAAGAGTTGTGGGATTAGGAAGGCTTCTGCCTAGATTGCAGAAAAAGGCCTTGGAGGCCAGGCAGTGTCCCCCTGAGAGGGCAGTGCATGAAGCTATGAAAGTGATGCTGAAAGTGTAGTGGAGAGCCCAGAGAATCAAAAGCCAGGAACGCAAAATGTCTGAGGGAAGCTGCAAGTAGTGAGCAAAGCCAGCCCAAGAGAAAAGCCATGAGGGCTACAACCACCAGCAGTGCCACAAGGGCAGGGCTGCCTAAGCTATCTGGAATTAGCATCTAGCCACAACCTGCTGGACCCAGAACTAGAGGATTTAATGTTTGCCCTGCTGGGTTTTGGTCTTGCTTTAGTTCCATTAGTTTCTATCCCATTTCCTTCCTTTTGGAATGGGGATGTTTATCCTGTGCCATTGTATGCAGCAGTATTTAACTTCCTTTTTGATTTTTCATAGAGGCTCACAACTAAGAGTTTGCTTTAAGTCTCAGGGGAGACTTTGGACTTGGGCTTTACAACCATGCTGGAACTCTTAAGACTTTGGCGACTCTTAGAGATGGACTAAATACATTTTGCAAAAGAGATGTGCATGAGTCTTTTGGGGGTGGACATGGTAGAAAGTTATGGCTTATATCTAGATGTTCCCCCAGAGCCTCATATGCTCAGAGGGGGGCTTTAGGAAGGTGATTGGATTATGGCTTGCCATTAGGATGTGGGTCTGGTTGGAGGAGGTGAGTCACTGAGGGTATGACCTGGAAAGATATAGCTCTCTTCCTGGCTCCTGCCTTTACTCTTTCTTCTTCCTGGCCAGCATTAGGTGAGCAGATTTGCCCCCACTATGCCCCTCTGCCATACTGTCCTGCCTTGGAGCCAGTTGAGTACAGACTGAAACATCCAAAATAAACCTGCCCTCCTTAAAGTTGTGGGTGTCTGGTGTGAGTGACTAAGACAACCAAAAAACATAACAGAAGTTTGATTAGATTCACCAAGAAAAAAAGACAGGCTTATAAAATAAGGAAACAAGAGAGGAGATATTATTACCAAACTTACTGAAATAAGATGGTTTATAGCAATAAATTAGAAAACTCAGGTAAAATGTACAAATTCCCACAAAAGCACAAATTATTTTATTCATTTATTTATTTTTATATTTGGTTTTTTTGAGACAGGGTCTCACTCTGTAGTGCAGGCTGGCCTTGAACTCTCTTATATAGCCCAGGCAGGCCTCAAGCTCACAGTGATCCTCCTGCCTGAGCCTCCCGAGCACTGGGATTACGGTGTGCCATCATGCTTGGCAAGTACGAATTATTGAAAATGACTCAAGTAGAAATAGAACCTCTGAATAGACCCAAACCAAGAGCTTGAGTTAGTAATCAATCAAAAATCTACCCACAAAGGAAGCCCAGACCTGATAGGTTCATTGGTGAATTCTATTAAAACAATTACACATGAAGATTTAACCAGATAATTGAATAATGTAATAGAAAGGTATGTATGAAGATGTCTCTGGCTCCCAAAAGATTCCAATCATCAAGAGCAATAAATACAATGGAGGCCCCAGTTATTGAGCCACCACTGAGGACTCAGCTGCCCTCCCCCATCCTCCCACTTCCGGTGTTCCACCCCTACCTTCTGCAGGCCATTTCCACCAAGGAAAAGGAATCCTTTTGTATGTTCACTGTCCAGAACCTCCACTCTTTCTACCCTTTGGTGATGTACATAAGGGTGATGACCTGCTTCCTGCAGGCACCAAGGATTATATCCACACAAGAATTCAACAGAGAAATGACAGGAAGTCCCCTACTACTGTCCTAGGGATTGCTGGTGTTTATGGTAAAAAGAAACTAGTGAAGGCATTTAAGAAGAAATTCGCCCGCAATGGTACTGTAATCAAGCATCCAGAATATGGAGAAATAATCCAGTGCAGGGTGACCAGCACGAGAGCATACGCCAGCTCCTGGTGGAGACTGGACAGGCTAAGGCCAGTCAGCTGGCGGTCCATGGGTTTTAAGTGCTTGCGGCTCACTGAAGCTTAAGTGAGGATTTCCTTGCAATGAGTAGAATGTCCTTCTGTCCCTTGTCACAGTTTATAAACCACAGCTTGTGGAATGTAACTATTCAGGGTCTGCTTTCACTTGGACTATTATAACTCCTTCAATGCAATAGACTGAAAAAAGCCAAAAAAAAAAAAAAAAAAAACCCAAAAAAAAAAGACAATGGAGATACATCAAATTAAATTTAAGCATAGAGGTATAGTGGGGCCATTTTGAAAAATTATGCAAAGATAATTCATAAGAATTTTTTGTCCCATAAAGCAAGATCAGTAATACTTATCTGCCCTGTGTCCCCAGCTGTTCTGCAATTATTTTGGGGATCATTTAAGACAAAGGATGGGAGAGTATTTTAAACCTTTAGTAGGATAATTACTGTTGGGACTCTTCACAGTATATGGAACACGACCTTACTCACGAACTGCATTTTATTTCCTGAACTGAATTATCTCCTGCCTTGTGGCCTTTGTACTCGCCGTTCCCTTGACCTGCAATGCTCTTCCTTCAGCTCCCCTTGGAGCCTGCTCTCATCCTTCATGCCTTCGCTCAAATCTCATCTCATGCGAGCCCTTCCAGGTACCTGATATAAATTAAATCTCTGAAATCATCTTGCTTGTTTAATTGTGAGATAAGCAAGGTAGGCGAAGCAGGAGCCATGTACTGTTAGCCCCAGTGTCTCCAGAGTGCAAGACAGTTCCTGCCAGTGGAAGATGCTGTTACATAAAGGCTGATCCACCTTTCTGTGAAACAGGCAGCCAGCCTCATTGTACAGACAAGGAAGCTGAGGCCCTGGGAGGAGAAATGGCTTATCCAAGTGCCTATGGCAGGTGGGGTGGTCATACAATTTATTGTCCAAACTGGGAAGCTTCTGCTCTGGACAATACTAAACTGGACAGGACATGGAACAATAGAGTATAAACAAGGACTGCGTGCAAAGAGAAACGGTTATACTCAGAGGGAGGACTAAATAAATACAGGCAAGTCTAAACTACGTTCTTTCCACTACATCCCAAGTTCAGTGAAAAGTCAAGTTCAGCAAATTGCTTTCCCCAAGTGCCCCATCCACAGGGAATGCTCTCCTGCACAGCTCGCGAGCAGCTGAACATCGCGACGCTTTGCTGACTGTATTGTTGCCCAGAAGTCCTGAGGTTCTCCGAAGCAGGAGCCAAGATTTTCTCTGCCAAAGCAAATGCAACATAGCACAAATAAAATTAAACCTGGATCTCTTTTGTAAAGAGAGAGGAGGAGTTGAAAAAGACTTAAGTAATACACAGTACTTTAAAAAGGGCTCATGAGATCACTCTGCTATGCAGATGCATATTTACCTCAACAGAGAGCCTATATTAGTCACCTTTCTGTTGTTGGGACAAAATACCTGACACCCACAACTTAAAGGGGAAGAGGTTAATTTGGCCGATGTTTCCAGTCTGTGGTTGCTTGGCTCCAAGTCAGAAATATCACAATAGAAGTGTGGGCACAATAAAGCTGCTCACCTTGCGGCAGCCAAGAAGCTGAGACCAGAAGAGTAAACGGGGAAAGGGCCAGGGTCCCCAAGATCACGACCCCATGACCCACCCAGACACTTTCAGAAGTGTGCTTTACTCACTCCCAGGCATCTTTTAGGCCAATCAAGTTGACAATCAAGATGAACTATTGCACAGCCCAGCAGTGTCCCTGATCATTGACCAGGGTTCCCTGCTCTTAGGAATTCACCCCAAAAATTAGTAAAAGGAAGAGAAAAGCTAGGCGGGTTAAACATTCATTAAGGTGGAATGGGCATGGGACTGAGTCTGGACGGGGTCTGGAGCCAGGCAGGCTGCACCGGAAGCCCTCTTTGTCCCTCTCAGCATCAAGGTGGGGTCTGTTTTCCTTCCCTCAGTTCTGGACTGGTCTTGTGACTTGCTTTGACCAAGAGGATGCCAACCACCATGGAAAGAAGCACAGCTCACCTGCTGTATACAGCCTGTGGGCAGAGAGAAAGAAGCCCTGGAAGCCGAGAGGGCACACAGGAGCAGGAGCCCTGCTGGGCCCTCATCATTCCAGCTTCCCCCGCAGAGGCACCTGCATGAACCCACCTTGGAGCCTCCAGCCACAGTGCAGCTACCCCAGCTAGTCACACAGGGAGCGGAAGTGAGCCAGCTGCGCCCAGCCCTGCCCAAACGGCAGTCATGAGCAAATGAGTGGTGGTTTTAAACTACGACATTTGTGGGTAATTTGTTATGCAGCAATAGGTTACTGGCTCTATGAGTTTTGGAAAGTTATTAAAATAATCTAAGTCTCAGCTGCTTACTTTGTAAAATGGGATAGTTTAACTACTTACCTTGTAGGATTGTGGTGATGCCCAAGACTACGCAGTAAATATTTATTGGTTTTGTGAATTACACTAGATATAGTTGGCCTCCATATCTACATGCATTGAAACCTACCATGCATTGAAAATATTCATTAAAAAATTATATCTGGCTGGGCGTGGTGACACACGCCTGTAATTCCAGCACTCTGGAGGCTGAGGCAGGAGGATCGCCGTGAGTTGGAGGCCACGTGGGCTACATAGTGAACTCCAGGCCAACCTGGACTACATGGTGAGACCCCATCTCAAAAAAAAAAGGATTCAAAGTGAGTTCAAGGCCAATATGAACTACACGGCAAGACTTTGTCTCAAAAAACTAACAAATAAATATATCTGTACTGAACACATACAGACATTTTTCTTGCCATTGTTCCTTTCACAATATAGTATAACAACTATTTACATAGCATTTACATTGTAATCTAGATGCAATTTACAGAAACAGGAGGAAGTGGCTACGTTATATGCAAATACCATGCCATTTTAGTAGAGGAATTTGAGAATCCTTGGGTTTAGTATTCTCAGGGCATCCTGGAACTAATCCCCCAAGGATACTGAGGGATGGCTATAAGTAATAATGAAGTAATTCCCTGCCCACGTTGAGTTTCCATGTTACTGAGGTTCTACTGAGTAGAATCGTATGGAACCATTAGAAATCACAAGCTGGGCTGGGGATGCAGCTCAGTGGTAGAGGCAAATCTAGATTCAATCCACAGGTTCAATCCTCAGTACTGCAAAAAAGAAATCACAAGTATTAAGGTTCATGAAGTAACTTAATTTATTAAATAATTTGAAGTAAAAATTAAATAATAAAAATTTTAAAGAATGGGCACAATGACAGCCACTCTGATTTCAACACTGTAAAGAAATCTAGGTAAGTGTTGGAAAGCAATATAAAGAAATGAAAACTGTTAGTGTATCTGAGTGGTGGGCTTCATATAAAAATTCACTCTTAGGATATCCTTAATGTTTTTGTCAACTTCTTAATAATGAATCATTTTAATTAATCCCCAAATGGGGTAAAGTTTAAAAAAAATGGAGAGATGAAAACAGTGCATTTGAGTTTAGATTTTAGAGAAAATGTTCTCTACAAAAATTGCCTTTAATCTGATCTTCGTAAAAATGATTTTAGTACAGTTCTTAAATAGAAAGACTGGCCGCTGTATAATTTGTCCAGTGCCACTACGAGCCCAGCAGGGGATGGTGTTTGTATTCCTTCAGTCATTCGATAAATACTTGCAGGTTAAAGCTGCTCACCAAGTCAGTCAGCTTGGGAGTGACAGAGCTGAGATTTGAGCCCAGGGCACTTGAGTCTCTTTTCCCATCATCCCTCACTCATTTGCCTACAGCAGCACACACTGCCCCAAATGTTTGTGAATTAAATAAATAAACAGGAAAACTCAAGCCAGCTTGCAAGCAGTTAGACACACCATCCCACAATACAACAGTGCAGAGTCAGGAAGCCTGGACTTGGGTTCTAACTCACTACAAAATCATTTCCACAGGGCCTCGAGTACCCTCCCCAACTCACTGAGGGATTTGAACAGATATTCCAAGAAGCCTGGAAAATAGCTCAAACCATAATCCCCTCCACCTTAATTTTAACTGATTATAGTTAGTACCTTGATCCTAAAATTGTACTAAAAATACGCCAACTGTACTCAGACACTTTCAAAGTAATACTTGGACTTACAGTTCCAAGATTTGGATTTTTTGTTTTGTTTTGTGTTTTGTTTTTGAGACAGGGTTCTGCCACACAGTTCAGGCTGGCCTTGAACTCAATATGTAGCCCAACCTGGCCTGGAACTCGCGGCAATCCTGCCTCAGCCTCCTGAGTGCTGGGATTATAGGTGTGCACCACCATGCTCGGCTTGCTCTGCTTTTGAGTGACTCGGTGTCCAAGACAGTAGCAACCCTAACCCCCACGGGTCGTGTGGATTGAGTGAGGTAACTCATGTGAAAGAACGGAATGCTCGATAAACACGTATGTATTCAATGAAAACCATCGTAATGAAACGTTAATGTGAAATCCTACAATTAGCATACATCTATCTGTTTTGATGTTTTCTAATCTCTTAGAAATTCTTTGATAAGTGGATTTTTTAAACATACAAGTTGCTATGAGGGAAGGAAGCAAGCTTGTTGCCCTCACTCAATGAGATCTTCAAGCAGGACCAGGGTCTGTCCGGCTCAGGGCCATCCCCGGGCCTGCACCGGGTCTGCTGACACCAGTGCTCAGTGAGCATGTGATGAGTGAATGACAATATGCCGACGTCTCTGGGATGCCACAGTCGAGAACCAGAGGGAAAGTTTTCTTGCACATCCCCAATCTCTACTGTCCCCCATCATTGCCGATGTGGGGGAGCCTCTTCCTCATTCCCTTTGTATTTGGGCTTCCCTCTATCAGAGCACGAACACCCGGAGAGAGAACATTTTCTCTTTTCAGTATCCATTCCTGCCCATGAGACTATGAAAAAGTCAAGGCTAGGGCTCGATCTTAATTATCTTAGGTACATCATATCTCAGTAAGTAACACAGAGCAAGTGATAAATAAATGTTTGTTAAATGGAATTGAACCAAAAGACAGCTTGGAAATTTCTAACAGCAGAAAAAATTGTACCTACTTTATATGAATAGCTATTAAGGAAAATGGAAAAGTGCTCTATGTCTTTCATCATTAAGTAAACACACCTGAAAATCAAGTCAGGCATGGTACACATGCCTGTAATCCCAGCACTTGGGAGGCTGGGGCAGGAGGATTGCTATTAGTTTAAGGCCTCCCTGGGCTACATAATGAGTTCAAGGTCAAACTGAATTACATAGCAAGACCCTGCCTCAAAAAAAAAAAGAAAAGAAAAAAAAAGGAGGAGAAGAAGAAGAAGAAGAAGAAGAAGAAGAAGAAGAAATTATACTGTAATACAGTATACATACTCCCTATAGTGACGAAAGTTTAAAACTCACAATACCAAGTGTTTGTGACACTGTGGAACAACTGGAACTCTTGTACAATATTGGCAGAAATGCTAAATGCTGTAAATGCTTTGGAAAATAGTTTGGCAATTTCTAATAAAATTGAATATATATTTTCAATATGACCTAAAATTCCATTTTAGGTATTTGTAAAAGAGAAATGAAAGGAAAAACTGTCCACACAAAGACATATATATGAATTTTTCTGAGGCAGGAGGATCACCATGAGTTTGAAGTCAGCCTGGGCAACATAAGTGAGTTCAAGGCCAGCCTGAACTGCATAGGGAAACCCTGTCTCGAGAAGGCATATATATGAATTTTCATAATAGCTCTGTTAACAATAGCCAAAAACAAAATTATTCCTTCAACTGGTAAAGAGTGAACGAATAAATAATTGTGGTATGTCCATTCAATGAAATACTATTAAGCAATATAAAGGAACATACTGTAACAGAAAATGCACCCCCCCGCCAGTATACTTCGGTTTGTTATTTGCCCAGGTAATAGTTCCTGTTCCAGTTCTGGCTGCTCCCATCTCTTAGAAACGGCTGGTCACCGTGATGCATAGCTGGTCACTATGATGCACACTGTATAAACCAATCCCCAGTTGACAAGCCATTCTGCCTCTGTACTTCCTGCTTGCTTATCCCATATAAGCCCTAGACCCCCAGAGATCAGGGCCTGATATTCTGGGAATGATCCTGATCAGTGACCGTCAACATGAGTAGATCTACCTGCAAATCCTAGCTGTCATTTCGGTGTTTCTGCTTGCTGCAGCAACAACACACACACACACATACAAACACACACACACACACTCCACAGCATAGATGAATCTCAAACACATTCCACTAAGTGAAATATGTCAGACTCAAAGGATGACATACTGTATAATTTTGTTTAAACAAAATTTTAGAAAAGGCAAAATTATAGTGACAGAAAGTAAAGAGCAGGTTTGGGGAGATAAGATTGATTGCAAAGGAGCACAAACTAACCCCTTGGCCCTGTTGGAAATATCTACAACCGCATTGTGCGATAGCTATGTGACTGTACATACTTATCAAACTCCACTACAATAAAATGGGGGCATTTTATTGTATGCAAATTATACATCAATAAAAGTGATTTTTAAAGTACATATTTATTTACTGCTTTATCTTGGTTTTTAAATATAAATTGCTTCTTGATGCAGTGAGTATGCTGTCCTAGGAGAATTCTAAAGACAGAGTATCTGTTAAGCACATAGTGGAGGGGATTCCTGAGTTGGGAACAAACTAGAAGACATGGCTTTTAGGATATTTGGGGCTGCCAGGCGTGGTGGCACACACCTGTAATCCCAGCACTCGGGAAGCTGAGGCAGGAGGATGGCCACAAGTTCGAGGCCAGCCTGGGCTACATAGTGAGTTCAAGCCCAACCTGAACTGCATAGCAAGACCCTGTCTCAAAAAACAAACAAACAAAAATTCTTCTGTGATGTCTCATTGCCCCAGATTAAAGTCCAAATTCCTGAACATGGCTCACAGGGCCCTCTGTGACATACCATGGCTTGAAAGACCAGCTAGGAAGATGTCGTGATATCTCCACAGGCCAGAGGGGGAAAAGGTGCAGGAAAGATTGGAATGGAGAAGTGTTTGCAGTGCAAAAGCTCCCTGGGTTCTGGCCCTGGCTGTACAACCTGAGCCTGTTTCCCAGACCATCCAGCCATGAGTTAGGGAATCTCTCCAGGCCCTCTCAGTTCCAGGGTTGTGATTTCATGCTTCTCAGTATGTTTCCCTCTGTCTCTGGCTCTCTGTGTGTTCTTTTTTTTTTTTTTTTTTTTTGTGGGTACCGGGGGGTCGACCTCAGGACCTCGTGCGCCAACAGGCACCCGTGCAACTGAGCGATATCACCGGCCCCTTTTCCGTATGTGGGATCCGGGAGTCGAACTCGGGACCTCGCGCTTGCAAGGCAGGCGCTTACGCCACTGAGCCATCTCACCGGCCCTCTCTGTGTGTTCTTATCACTCAACAGACACCTTTAAGAAAATTGTTACCTACAGATATGAGTCACAGATTATAACTGGCTCAGCCTGCAGGAGGCTTCACAGCCATCCTGACATGATTCTCTGCCCAGAGGAGCTTGAGGGTCATATTACGACCTAAAGTGCAAAAGAAAGACCGTGAGCGTGAGCGTTCTTTGAAACGAGAGAGGCGGTGCACCTGCAGCCCATGAGTCTCTCCAGGACCACAGTAGTCGTCTGGAATCCAGCAAAAAGGAAGGAGTGGGAGAAGGCACGGTCCAGACTCTCAGTCTCTCAGATGCTATGTGTCCAAGACGCTCGAAGCGACACCAGGGAGGGGCTTTCCTCCAGGTCAAGTGGGAAGGTCACTGCACTGCTCATAAATCAGTGGGCCACTCAGGCTTGGCTTGACCTTGACACTGTTGCTTGACCTCTAGCTCAATTTCTTTATCAGCTGGTCAAAGCCAACAAGGACAGCTCAAGCTCATCCAACATTTCACATTATTTCCAATTTCACAAGCAGTAGATGTTGTTTAAAGAAAAACATAAGATGTGAATAATCAAAAAGAGGAAAAAAATCCTACAGCCTCATCATCCAGACGTAAGCAAATCTTTTTCTATTTTAACCCAAAATGGGGATTACAATTATACATCCCCTTCTGCATCCAATTATTTTCTTTAACAACGTATTGTGAACATCTTTCTATGTCATTAGATTTTCATTTACATTTTTAATTAAAAATGTAGACTTTTATTTATTTTTTAAAGTTTTTATAAGTACATGTTTGCAGTACAGAATGATTACATTTCCCGCAGAGAGTTGGTGCATGTACATAACACATCTTCATTCTTTTTTCATCCCCTACTCTTCCCATTCCTCCCTGCTCCCTTCCAACTCTTGGTTCTCTTCCCATTTGTAAAAGCTCTATTTCCTTTTTTTTCTTTCAATTCTTTTTCCTCCCTTTTCTCTCCCTCTCCTCCCCTCTCTCCAATTCCAACTCTTACTCCCCTTCCCATTTGAAAAGGTCTCCCTATTTCCTATTATCATTTACTTTGCTCTTTATATTTTGGGTTTCTCATATAAGAGAAACTATGTGATATTCAAACTTGTGTGTTTTATTTCACTTAATATTAAGGTGTCAAATGCATTCATTTACCTATGAATGCCTCAAGTTTATCCTCTTTATGGCAGAGTAGTATTCCATTGTGTACTAATAGTACCTTTTCTTTTCTTTTCTTTTTTCTTTTCTTTTCTTTTCTTTTCTTTTCTTTTCTTTTCTTTTCTTTTCTTTAAGACAGGCTTTCACCATGTAGTCCAGGCTAGCTTTAAACTAACTGTGTAGCCCAGGCTGGCCTTGAACTTGTGGTGATCCTCCTGACTCAGCCTCCCAGAGTGCTGGGATTACAGGTGTGAACCATCACACCCAGCAGCACATTTTCGTTATCCTTTCACTTGTTGATGGGTGTATAGGTTGTTTCCAAGACTTAGCTATTATAAATGGTGCTGCTATAAACATGGGTATGCACGTATCACTGATAGTATGATGATTTTAACTTTTTCGAGAAAACCTAGAATAGAAATAGCTGGGTCAAATGGAATTTCTAGGCTTAGTTTTTTGAGGAATCTGCATACTGATTTCCATACTGGTTATACTAGTTTACATTCCCACCAACAATGCAAAAGGATTCCTTTTTCCCTGCAGCCCTGCCAGCATTTGTTATTATTTGATTTCTTGATGACAGCCATTCTTTCTGGAGTACGATGGTATCTCAGTGTTGTTTTAACTTGTATTTCTCTAATGGCCAGAAATGTTCAACATTTTTAAAAATTTATTTTATTGGCCATTTGTACTTCCTCTTCTGAGAAGAGCCTATTCATTTCAGTTGCTCATTTTTTGATTGGATTTTTATTTGGGGGGAGGGTATAAATTTTTTTTTTTTAGTTCCTTATATATTCCAGATATCAGTACTCTGAGGAATAGCTGGCGAAAAAAGTTTTTTTCCATTCTGCAGGTTGTCTTTTCACTATGTTGGTTGTTTCCTTTGCTTGGCAGAGGCTTTTTAATTTGATGTGATCCCATTTGTTGATTCTCAGTATTATTTCTTGTGCCACTGGAGTTCTGTTCAGAAAGTCTTTGCCTACACCTATGTCTTCATGAGTTTTACCTATTTTATCTTCCAGCAGATTAAGTGTTTCTGTTTTTGTTTTTGTTTTGTCTTTTTGAGATAGGGTTCACTAGGCAGTTCAGGCTGGCCTTGAACTCACTTTGTAGCCCAGGCTGGCCTTGAACTTGCAGTGATCCTCTTGCTTCAGCCTCTGGAGTACTGGGATTACAGGCGTGCGCCACAACACCTGACAAGTGTTTCTCTTTTGACATTTAGGTTTTTGACCCTTTTTTAATTTTCGTTTAATGCATGGTAAGATATATGGGTCTAGACTCAATCTACATGTGGAAAGCCAGTTTTCCTAGCAGCATTTATTAAAGAGGCTGTCTTTTCTCTGGTATGTTTTTGGCCCCTTTATCAAAGATCAAATAGCTGAGTATCCTGGGGTTGTTTCTGCTTCCTCTATTCTGTTCCATTGATCCACATGCCAGTTTTTGTGCCAGTATTTCTTCTGCATTCTGACAGTCAGATGTGATTGTACGTCCATGGGTATTCTCTAGTTGAGGCCAGTCTCTCTACAGTGATACCTCAGTTATCAAACTCAATTCATCCCAAATTCATGTTTGAACACTGAAAAGTTGGAGAACTGAACACATTTTTCCCATAAGAAATAATGGATGGCCAGTGAGATAGCGGCATAAGCGCCTGCCTGGCAAGCGCGAGGGCCTGAGTTCAGCTCCCGGTACCCACATACGAAAAAAGGGACCGGTGATATCACTCAGCGGCACGGGCGCCTGCTGGCGCGAGAGGTCCTGAGTTCAACCCCTGGTACCCACTAAAAAAAAAAAAAAAAAAAAAAAGAAAGAAAGAAAGAAATAATGGAAAATCAAATAATTGGTTCTGGGCTGGTGATATAGCTCAGCAGCATAAGCGCCTGCCAGGCAAGTGTGAGGTCCTGAGTTTGACTCCCGGTACCCGCATAGATATATCTATATATATAGAGAGAGAGATATAGATATATATAGATATAGATATATCTATATCTATATATATAATAATTGGTTCTGAGGCCCAAAATTACACTCATAAATTAATTTTTCCAGGACTTTAACAATTTTACAATGATGTTTTTCTTTTAACTCTCTTGTGGTTCTCATAGTTTTCTTCTTGGCTGCATTTTTGGTATCACTAACTTTCTTTGGAGCCATGGTTACACGCAAGCACAATACGATGTCTTGGCTGGACCAGAGCCGCGCTTAGACTGAAGCTCCGCCCCCTCGAGTCCACGGCCAGACGCCATGCTCGACTCATCCTCAGCTTTTTCACTTGGATTTTCAGGTTGATATCAAGCAAAGTCACCAACTCTGAGCAGAATTTTTCAAAACTTTGCTGTTCGACAACCAAGGTATCACTGTATTTCATCTCTTTCTCCAGAAACATATCCAATCCCCAAAGCAGTGCCAGGCGCTGTGTATTTTGCTGAAGACTTTATGGGCCATAGAGGAGAGAGTTCTCTCTCACAATCCACCAAGCATCCTACTTGAGAGCTCTGTTTTCTCTTCTCTGGCTTTATTGCTCTTCAAACCACCCACAACACTTCTGATCTACTCTGGGTCCCACACAGCCAAACAGCAGCCAGGCGGATGCCCGTTGGAAGTTAGTTTTCCTTCATCTATTTTTTCATTCTTTCAATACTGTCTGTCTAGCATATGGTAGGCATTGTTTTGTATGTGGAGGAATTTATCATTCAGCAAGAGGAGAAAAATATTAGTTCTCATGGGACTTAAAGTCTTTGTTACAATTCCTTTGAAAGAAGTTCAATAATTTATTTAACAGTTTCCTCTTTTTGAACATCTACTTATTTCCATCCCCATTATAAATAATACTGATGTGAACATCTTCGTGGTTTAGGCTTGGATTTCATCATTTTCAAAAGTCTTTCCCTTAACAGAGCTTGCTTTTCTCATGATAATATTGAGAGATTTTATTAAAAAGGAAGGTAAAAGCCAAGAAAAGCTAAGCACTTTCCTTAAGGTTCCATATTTGTTTATTTGATAGCAGATAAAAAAGCGTCTTGGCTGGGCGTGGTGGTATACACCTGTAGTCCCAGCACTCGAGAGGCTGAGGCAGGAGGATCACTCCAAGTTTGAGGCTAGCCTGGGCAACTTGAATTACATTGTGAGACCCTGTCTCAAAAAAAAAAAAAAAAAAAAAAAAAGAGCATCTTTTCAAGCCAGGCATAGGGGTGCATGCCTATAATCCTCACACTCTGGGAGGCTGAGGTAGGAGATTGCAAGTTTGAGTCCAGCCTGGGCAATGTAGCAATTTAGCTAACTCTATTTCAAAACAATAAAATAAGATAAGAAGGCTAGGCATTACAGTGCACACCTGTAATCCCAGCACTCAGGAGGCTGAGGCAGGAGGAGCACTTCAAATATGAAGCCAGCCTGGGCAACCTGAACTACTTGGTGAGACCCCATCTCAAAAAAAAAGATAAAATAAATAAAATAAAATATGTGGGTTCTAGGTTCAATCCTCAGTACCACAAACAAAAGCATCTTTTCAGTGAGGAAACACGGATCTGTGCCACCTGGAGCCCTCTGTCCTTTGAGTTTCTTTCCCATGAACAGTAATAAGTGACATTATAAAGCACTCACTATGTGCCACCAGCTCCAGCACAAGCCACCTCATTTACTCCCTTCGTGTCGTCATGTCCATTCCACAGATGAGCATCTGGACGGCAAGTGAGCCCAGGCCTGGGGCCAGGTGGGTCTGACACTGAAGCCTTGTTTTGAAGGACACCTCCAGCTTGCCTCATTACTCTGTGAGTGCTGATTCCAACCACAACAAACTTGCCCTGTAGTCTTTTTTTTTTTTTTTTTTTTTGTGGGTAGCGGGGGTCGACTCAGGACCTCATGCGCCAGCAGGTGCCTGTGCCGCTGAGCAATATCAACGGCCCTTTTTTCGTATGTGGGTTCCGGGAGTCGAACTCAGGCCCTCGTGCTTGCCAGGCAGGTGCTTATGCTGCTGAGCTATCTCACCGGCCCAATTGCCCTGTAGTCTTAAAAATTGCATAGAAATTTGTTAATGCTTATGACAAGTACCTTTTCCAGGCAGGCCAGTTGTTATTAGTCCAAGTCATTTTTGCCAGAGTATCTTAACAATAAATATCACTTCCTATCTGTGACATTTTTACATTTTATGGTCTCACACACTGTTACTTTATTTGATCTCATGAGAAATATACTTACATCCTTCAAGGCTCAACCAAGCACCTACTTCCCCAAGAAACCCGTGCACACGGCTTCCCAGAAGTTCCTGCTCTCTGCCATGCTGATTGCCAGCTGTGGTTCCAGCAGGCTGCGCATCGGGCTCTGGTTTTTAGTCCAATGGCAAGCACTGTGTCCGATTCTCAAGAGCTATTTCACGGGAGTTTGTGAATAGAAAAGCATTGTTATACACTCTGAAGATTCTGCGTGAAAAGTGAGGATTAGAAACCAGGGTCTTGGGGCCGGTGAGATGGTTCAGTGGCGTAAGCGCCTGCCTGGCAAGCGCGAGGGCCCGAGTTCAACTCCCAGAACCCACATATGAAAAAAGGGCCGGTGATATCACTCAGCGGCACGGGCGCCTGCTGGCACGCGAGGTCCTGAGGTCGACCCCTGGTACCCACAAAAAAAAAAAAAAAAGAAAGAAACCAGGGTCTTTCTGTAATCCCAGCACTCAGGAGGCTGAAGCAGGTAGATCACAAGTTTGAGGTCAACCAGGGCTACATAGCAAGACCTCATCTCAGAAAGAAAAAACTAAAGAGAGAAAGAGGGGAAGAGGAAAGAAAGAAAGAAAGAAAGAAAGAAAGAAAGAAAGAAAGAAAGAAAGAAAGAAAGAAAGAAAGACAAAGAAAGAAAGAAAAAGAAAGGAAAGAAAAAAAGAAAAGAAAGAGAGAAAGAAAGAAAAAGGAAGGAAGAAAAGAAAGAGAGAAAGAAAGGAAGAAAGAAAGAGGGCCTGTCTTAGTTACTTTTCTCTCATTGCTGAGACAAAATACCTACCACCCAAAATTAAAGGAGGAGAGATTTATTGGGCTCACAGTTTGCAGAGGTTTCAGTCCATTATCAGCTGGGTCCAAGGCAGGGTGGCTTGGCAGAGGGATATCGCAGAGGAGAAGAGTTCTTGGTGGGTAGACTGTAGCAAAGCAACAAGGGAGAGAGAGAGGGGACAAGCCTCTTTCTGTCCCTTATATTATATGCAGGCTACCCATCCTAACATGGGTGCAGCACTCACACCCTTAATCCCAGGATTGGACCATGAATCCACAAACTCTAGACTCAGCCACCTCTGAAAAGCCCGCCCCCTGTGACTGCATGAGGCCTTGGGTGACATCTAGACACAAAACTTAATAGAGGCTTCGCTACCACAAGACTTTTCCTACCATGCTTGCCTTGTGCTCAGGCATTTGAGGTACTTTGAGCTGTTATGTTTTATTGCTAAAAATAGGTGGACGAGTGGACAGATGAGTCAGCAAGGGAGAGTGGGAAGAAATGAAGGCGGCAAAGAGAGGAAGGGAGGAGGTAAGAGAAGGTGAGCAGATAGATGGAAGTAAAGGATGGATGGATGAAAATATGGATGGAAAATAGGATGAATGGTCAAATGGAAGGAAAGAAGGAAGGAAAGGAAGGAAGAAATGAATAGATGGGATGAAAGAAGAAAGAAATATAAATATACGGTTGGATGGAAAAAGAACAGGGGAAGGAAGGAGAGAGAAAGAAGAAAAGAGAAAAAGGAAACCAAGAGGAAAAGAAGGAAACATTGGCTCCATGGAATAGGAGATCAAGCGTTGATTTATCTGGAACCTTCCTGGGAATTACATCGCTGATATGGTTGATACATTGTGTCAACCTGAGAAGTCTAAAAGCTTAACTAAGTAACTCAGCAGTTCTACATCCTGAGGTGTAGAGGACAAGCCCTTACTGCTTTGGGATGTTGTTCATTGTGTCAACTTGAGAAGTTTAGTTTTAACTAAATGACTCAGCAGGGGGCCAGGGTCCTCACTTTGTAAACATCCTGAGCCTGTGCAAGAGGAGGGCGGGAGATGGTGTGAGTGCTACACCCCACCCTGGGGGCGGGGGTTAGCCTGCTTACGATATAAGGGAGGAAAAGAGGCTTGCTCTTTCCCCACTTTTCTGTTCTTGCTGCTTTTGCTGTCTTCTGCTGCCATGAACTGTTGCCCCTGTGCCTTGCTACCCTGCCTTGGAGCCAGCTGATTATGGACTGAGACCTCCACAAACCCTGAGCTAAATAAACCTTGCCTTCCTTAATTTTGGGTGTCAGGTATTTTGTCTCAGCAAGGAGAGAAAAGTAACTAAGACAGTGTCCAAAGAGGATCAGGTATGGGAATCTGCTTCACTGAGATGTTGCATTCCAAGCCTTAACCAATATATCATAGGCTAGATTTGAACCTGGGGCTCAGAAAAGCAATAAATTTGTGGAGATAATCAAACTGGGGAAAAAAAATAATCAAACTGCATAGTTAGAGTTCCAAAGCAAAATTTCTAAAGGACAGTGAAATCAATTTTCAAAGACACATTTTTTTTTCTAATCCATATAAGAGACAAAGTTATATGAGACACAACAGAGCAACAAGGAAACAGAAGTCTCAAATAATGCTACAAACCAGCTAAACCTCATAAACATCATAGACTGCTCTAACTAACCAAAGTGGAACACACGTCCTCGTCTAGTACACGTGGAGAATTCTCCAGCAAAGGACCATATGCTAGGCCATAAAACAAATTCCAATAACTTTAAAAAGGGTGAAAGCATACAAAGTATGTTCTCTAAAAACAAGAAGTGAGATTAGGAATCAGTGACAGAAGGAAATTTGGGGGATTCACTAATAGGTAGAAATTAAACAACACATTCCCGGAGTTGGAACATCAGAGTTGGGGATTTAAATATCGGGAAAGAGTTCGTGAAGTTAACAGAATATCAAGAGCAAGCTCACGCTTTCTAAAGACCCATAGCCTATTCTGGGGCCTAGAACTGCCCAGAGCGGCTCTAGCGGGTGGTGGGCGAGGGGAGACTGGGAGAGAGGTCTGCAGCGCCAGGCTGAGGCTGGGACGCCCTGCTGTGAGCTGAGGTTTGAGTATGAAGTGTGCACACTGCGCAGAGGCGAGCTGAGATGTCATTTGGACGCGCAGATCCTGTGTTTCCTCCATGAACTTGCTAGGTAATAGATACAATCTTCTGATGAGCTTGATGAAATGCAGATGTCCAGACCCGGGGGCAGGGAATTTTGATTCAGTCATTCTGGGAAGTGGTGATGGGAGGGCTGGGTGGTGACTGGGGAGGGACAAACATGATTTTGATCTGTGTCCCCACCCCCCCGATTGGGGCTGACCCTGACGGAGCCTCACATCATTCCGAGGCCTCTGTCTTCGTGTGTCGAAGCGTGTTACCCTTCCTCTGTGTGGGTGGGAATGGGAGAGGAGCAAACTTCCGTGATGGGGGCGATCGGTGGGGAGGTGTCTCCCACGCTGGTGACCCCCAGCCCCCATGCACTCAGCCCAAAACTCGTGGAATTGTGTCCGTCCCCTCCGTCCCACAGCCTCATGAGTGCTGGCGGGAAGCAGCACAGCCAACTGGTGTGAACTTTGGCCTCATGTTATCACTTTTCCTGAGAAATTCAAAAGTGGCCAAGCAATTCAGAGGTCTTTTATGGGCCAATAGGACGAAAGTCAGCTCTAGCCATTAGCCATTGACTACTCCTGGCCACACCTTGGGTGAGATCCAGGCTCCAGCTTTACAGGGAGTGACACTGAGGTCTCAGGGTCACCCGGATGACTTATCAGATTCCTTGTCAGGCTTGCTGGGCAGGGGAGGCCTTCTCATTTCACACCCATTAAACTGTTTGCTGGCCTCCAGGCAGGGACACAGTCTGCCCTCTGAGGCCAGAGCTACACTTAGGACCAGGACTCTTCCTCTCCTGGGAGGGCTGTCAATAGCAATCTGAATCCAGGCCCCTTTGATCCACCGAGTCCATTTCTGGGAACTTCTTGTAAGGAATTAATCATCGATAAGAACAAGGCTGTAGGCAAAGTGGTAGGCAACTGGCAACCGTTTGCAGTAGTTGAAAAGGGAAATAGCTGGGCGTAGTAGCACACACCTGTAATCTCAGCACTCAAGAGGATCACCAAGAGTTCGAGGCCAGCCTGTGCCACATAGTGAGTTTAAGGCCAGCCTGAACTACACAGAGAGACCCTGTCTCAAAAAACAAAACAAACAAAAAAAGGGAAATTTTCTATGTTAACAATAGACAGATTGCTAACATTACATCTTATTATGTGCAGAGCATTTTAGTCGCATGGAAGTCCTGTATAATAGATACTGGCATTATCCCCTTTCTGCATAAGGAAATTGGGGCACAGAGAGGTTGCATAGCTCAAAAAACGTCAGAGCCAGGACTTCTAGCAACATGAAAAGGCTTCAGTTAATATTTTTTTTTTTAAGAACACAATGTACATATGGAATGATTACAACTAGATAAAATAGTAATAAAAGTGACTCATTTATTTTTAAAGACTTCAATGAAATATACCAAAATACTACAGAGCTCCTGGGTAAATGGATGTTTGCTAGCTCGGTGTGGTGGCGCATGCTTGTAATCCCAGCACTCAGGAGGCTGAGGCAGGAGGATCGCTGTGAGTTCGAGGGCCAGAATTCAAAGCCAGCCTGAACTACATAGTGAGACCCTGTCTGAAAAAAAAAGTGCTTGTTGACAGTTTTGGGGGAGAGGGTTTTTATTTATGTATTTATTTATTTATTTATTTATTTATTTATTTTGGTGTTTTGAGACAGGGTCTCGGGGTGTGGTGGGCATGCCTGTAATCCCAGCACTCAGGAGGATGAGGCAGGAGGATTGCTGAAAGTTGGAAGCCAGTCTGGATTACATAGAATCCAAGACCAGCCTGAACTATACAGTGAAAACCTGTCTCAAAAAACAAACAAAAAAAAGAGAGTTAATTTTCAGATGAGACAGGGTCTTACTATGTAATTCAGGGTGACCTTGAACTCACTATGCAGTCCAGGCTGGCCTTGAACTCACAGCGATCCTCCTGCCTCCCCCTCCCGAGTGCTGGGATTTCAGGCTGGCACCACCATGCCCTGCTACAGTTGTTATATTTGATATTCTCTAAGGTGATACATTTTTATCTTTCAGAGGAAGAAATTAACTTTTTGTTTGTTTGTTTGTTTGTAAGCTGGCACGCAGAATTGATCATGCTTAAGGGGTGGCTCTCAGACGGAGGGGCTCCAAGTAGTCAAGGGACTGTCGGGGACAGTAAGGATCCAACCGCAGCAACCCCCAGCTGACCTGGGAAAGTTTCTGTCTGGCCCGTTTCCACCCTACCTAGCGTCACGCCCGCGTGTACCAGGGGCAGCAGAACAGGGAAGCCAAGACCCGGGGGACTCCAGAACCCGGGAGGGCCGCTGCAGACCCTGGCCCTAGATCACGAGCAGCCTGCGGGGGTTCCCGCGGCACAGCAAGGCTCGGGTCGGGGGGTAGGGGGCGGTGCTTCTCATCCCTCTTCAGGGAGGGGAGGGGGCAATCAAACCCCAAATCCCCTCCATGGCTGCACCCCGGGACCCAGGAAGGCTGACTCGAGCGCTGGCCCAGGTCTGATCTCCATCAGGGTCTCCACACCTTCCACTCTCTTCTTTAACATGCTCGGCTCACCATAATGTATGAGTTAAAAATTCTAAAAACTTATGTTTTCCTTGGTCTACAGTACACTATCAAGTAAAAACGCAGTGTTAGTTGGAAGAACAGTTCTTCCAAACCACCTGCCCCCCGCAGCCCCAGGAGGAATCCGAAAGCACCTGCCCCCTGGAGTCCCGAGGGCCGGCTTGGCAGGGCTGGCCCGGGCGCTGAAGGCAGCAGGGCAGCCAGGGGCCCAGGGTCCCAGCCAAGGAGGCTCAGCAATCAGGGCCAGAGGGGACTCGGAGAAGGTCAAGGTCAGGCCAGCACTGCCGCGCCAGCTGCCCCGAGAGCCCATGGCTTTATGTTTAAAAAACTGAGTTAATTACAGACCTTTGCCAGCATGAAATAAGAAATAGCATTACAGATAATTTAGGTGTGGGGTGACCATGGCTTTTTCTACCTTTATTTTGTTTTAAATATTTTTTTTTCTTATAAATATAGTTTCCCTGGAGAGTAAAGTAAGAGGAGCATTCTGCTTTTACTTTAAACATTTCTGGTTGTTTCAGTATGCTAAGGAATATTTGCATTTTGTACAAGTTATGTAATATCTATTATAAAAATTTGGTAAATACAAAATAGGGCAGCAACAAAAAGGTTTTTTTTGTTTTTTTGTTTGTTTGTTTGTTTTTTCTTAAATAGCTTCGATCCTATAATTCAGAAACTTGTTTTTACGACAAAGCAGGTGCTCAGGAAAATGTATTTCTGCGAAAGTCCCAAATTCGTACTACCAAATGAAGGCACTAAAGCACACTACGCGATGCAAATGGTACACAGAGAGGTTTATACAGCGGGAAGTAACCCCTGCCCTCCTCTCTTCCCAGTCCCCCAGGTGCCTTCCCTAGGGAAAACCATTCTTGCTGCTTTTTATTCATTTTGGCGGAGTATCCTTGCATTTGCAAACATGTGTGTCTGCAGTCTCTGGTAGGTGTATGTAAATGTGCTTGCATGTGTTACACTAACTGTGCTGCCCTGTTTTGAATCTTGCTTTTTGCACACACAGTGTCTTGGGGATCTTTCCATAGGACGTGCAAGGAGTTCTGCTGGCTGCTGATCTCAGTCATGTGGACCGAAGGGGTCCTTCCTGGAGCTAACCAGCAAGTCTTACAAACTCCTAGGCTGACACTAGCAAGGCTTGCATCTCCAGGGCAGGGGGTGGGAAGGCAGAGGTTCCCTTTTTCTTCCTTCCTTCCTACCTTCCTTCCTCCCTTCCCTTTCTTCTTTCTAAAATAAAAATAGCTCACTGTGGCTTTTTTCCACTCTGACTATTAATGAAAAACATGCTTACTATTGCCAGGTGTGGTGGTGGCACATGGCTGTAATCCCAGCACTTGGGAGGCTGAGGCAGGAGGATCGTGAGTTTGAGGCCAGCCTGGGTTACACAGCAAGGGCCAAACCAGCCCAGACTACATAGTGAGATCCCGTCTCAAGCAACAACAAAACAACCACAACATGCTTATTGTAAAGTATTCAGGTAGTACAAAAAGAAAAAAAGGAGAGAATGAAAAGTCACAACTACTAGAAACCCAGAAATAATAACTGTTAACATTTTATCATCTATCTTTCTATTTATTTTTCCCCATTTTAATATATTAAGGTGTACAGTTCAGACGGGCATGGTGGTGCACACCTGTAATCCTAGCACCTGGGAGGCTGAGACAGGAGGATTGCTGTGAGTCCAAGGCCAGCCTGGGCTACATAGTGAATTGAAGATCAGTCTGAACTACAAAGTGAGGACCCTGTCCTCAAACAAAAAAAAAGGTATACAATTCGGTGACATTCGCACATTCACAATGTCATCAGCCATCAGCACTGTCTAGCTCTAGAGCACTTCTATCACATCAGAAGGAAATCCCACCATCCACTAGGCAGTGCCCATCCTTCTCCACCCCCAGCTCTGGTCACCACTATCAGCTTTCTGTCTCCACAGGTTGCCTAGTCTAGGTATTTCACGCAAATGGAATTGGTGCAATATGGCTTTTTATGTCTCTCTTCTTTCACTTAGCATAATATTTCCAAGGTTCATCCATGTTGTAGCATGCATTCCTTTTTTTTTTTTTTTTTTTGTCCCTTTGAGACAGGGTCTCGCTCTGCAGTTCAGGCTGGCCTTGAACTCACTTTGTAGCACAGGCTGGCTTGAACTCACAGCTATCCTCCTGCCTCAGCCTCCCAAGTTCTGGGATTACAGGCATGCACCACCACACCCAGCTTTATTCCTTTTCATACCCAAATAATATTGCATTATATGGATATACCATATTTTATACATCCATTTACCAGTTGAAGGAAGTTTGGATTTTTCTATTTTTTAAATATTAGGAAGAGTGTTGGTGTGAATGTGCATGTATAAATTTTTATTTCAACACCTGTTTTCATTTCTTTGGAGATTTATTTATTCCCCACCCCCTTGGAGTTTTATACTTTAAGTGGACTTTCTGAGTCAAATAGTCATTCTGTGTTTATCTTATTGAAGAAACACCAAGCTGTTCTCCACAGTGGCTGCACTGTTTTTACATTCCCACCAGCAATGGGAAAAGGGTTTCTGTTTCCTTTTTTTTTTTTTTTTTTTTTTTTTTTGAGACAAGGGCTCACTGCATTTTCTAGGCTGTCCTTGAACTCACAGTGATCCTCCTGCATCAGCCTCCCAAGTGTTGGGATTACAGGCCACACCCAGCCAGTTCCTGTTTCTTAATATCCTCACCAACACTTGCTGTTGTTCCTTTGTTTGATTAGCTTTCTTATATAGCTATTCTAGTGAATATGAAGTATTACCTCATTGTGGTTTTAAATTACATTTCCCTAGTAACTAATGACATTCAACAATTTTTTTTTTTCATCTTCTCTGGAGAAATATTTATTCAAGACATTTTCCCACTTTTAAAATTGGGTTGCTTACATTTTTCTTATTGAGTTGTATAAGTTCTTTCCATATTCTGGATATAAGATTCCTATCAGATACATGGTTTGCAAATATATTCTTCCATCCTGTGGTTTCATTTTGCTTCTTGGTGGTGTTCTTCGTTACATAAAAGTTTTGTTACATAAAAGTCAAATGTATCTATTTTTCTTTTGCTCCTTTTGCTTTTGGTCTAAGAAACTGTTGTCAAATCCACAATCATGAAGATTTACTCCTGCATTGTCTTCTATGAGTTTTACGGAGTTAGCTTTATATGTAGGTCTTTATGCATTTTGAGTTAATTTTTTGTATATGGTGTGGTAAGGTCCAAATTCATTCTTTTGCATGTAGACATCCAGTTATCCTAGCACTTGTTGGAAAATCTTTTCTTTCCTCTTTGAATAGTTTGGCACCCTTCTCAAAAACAAGTGCTACTTGTTTACTTTCGGACTGCCCAATTTTATTCCTTTGATTTATATGTGTGATAATCCTTATGCCAGTATCACATGATTTGATGACTTGAGCTCTGTAGTAAGGTTGTCTTCGGGAAATGTGAGTCTTCATACGTTCTTTTTCAAGGCTCTTTTGGCTATTTGGGATCCCTTACAATTCTGCAGGAATTTCACAATCACTCTTGTCCGTTTTGGCAAAATGGAATCTGTGAGATTTGAGAATTTTGGTAGAGATTACATTGAATCCACAAATCATCTGTGGGAATATTGCCATCATAACAAATTTAAGTCTTCTAACCCACAAATAAAGAATGTCAATTTAGGTCTTATTTTATTTTTTCAATAATATTTTTGTTTTGCTTTGTTTGTAGTAGATTGAACCCATGGCCATGAGTATACTAGACTCAAAAACACTCTCTTAGCTGCAGTATACAAGGCTTAATATCTCCTTGTTTAAATTTACTATTAAGTATTTTGTTCTTTTTAGTATCATTATACATTTTTACTCTTTTTCAGTACTGGGGATTGAACCAGGGCCTTTGCACTAAACTACATCCCTACCCCTTTTTAAATTTTTTATTTTGAGACAGGGTTTAGCTAAGTCACTCAGTTGCCCAGACTGAGTTTGAATTTTAGCTCCTCCTGCCTCACCTTCCCACAGTGGTGCTGGGATTACAGGTATGCACCATCATGCCTGGATTTTGTGTGTGTGTGCGTGTGTGTGTGTGTGTGTGGTACTGGGGATGGGAACTCAGGGCCTTGTGTAGGCTAAGCAAACACTCTACCACTGAGCTGCAGCCCCAATCTGCAATAGGGGCCCCAATGTTTTTTAAGAAAACAACTTTTAAAAAAAAAAAAGCTTAACCTACTATGGTCATCTCTCTGTGTTAGTAGTGCAGAAATTATTTTTATGTCACTTACTGGATATACTACATTTTGTTTCCACAATTCCTAATTTGTTGTTGTTGTTGTTTTGAGACAGGGTCTTACCATGAAGTTCAGGTGGCCCTTGAACTCACAACGTAGCCCAGGCTGGTCTCAAATTTGTAGGATCCTCCTACCTCAGCCTCCCAAGTGCTAGGATTAATGGGCATGCGCCACCACACCCGGCTTTCACGATTCCTAATTATTGACTATCTTGGTCATTTCAAATTTTTAACTACCAGAAATAAGGCTGCAGTGAGCTTCTTTATAATGTATATCTTTGTGCACTTATCCAATTATGTCCTTTGGACAAATTCCCGGACGCGAACTTATTAGGTCAAAGGAGAGGCATACTTTTAAAGCTTTGATGAATGTTGCCAAACTTCCCTCCAAAAGAAGCAGACCAACACCCACTCTGAACGGCAGTAGATGGGCCTGCTCCTTGTGCAGGGGCCAAATTACTTTTCTCCAGTGTCACTTCCAGAGGGAGAAAACAGGCCCCAGACATGCTTCTCCCCTGGGCAGAAACTGAACAAGATAGTAATGGTCCCGATCCGCAGACCGTCTTCCTCTCATAACTGGAAGGGCCCTTGGCAAACCTCTACTGAAATATTCATTGCAAAGACAGTTTGGGATTTCTTGTTTGTTTCTTTCTTTGTTTGTTTTGTTTTTTGAGACAGGATCTCGCTGTGTAGTCCAGGCTGGCCTCGAACTCACAGCAATCCTTCTTTCTCAGCCTCCCGAGTGCTGGGATTACAGGCATGCGCCAACACGCAATCCCATGCGCCTGGCTTTGGGATTTTTTGTCTGTTATCCTTTCTCCCTGTAGACTGCAAGGTATGTGTGGCTGGAGTCTGTGTCTGGCTTACTTACTGCATGGGACCAATGTCTTGCAAAGTGTCTGACATGGGAGTTTCTCAGAAAACAAGATATCACTGGTGTGGGGGACAAGGCAGCTTATCACAAGCTAAAATTCCATGAGGGTAGCAATAGCATCTTTCCCTGCAGTATCCCCAGGGCTGGCACAGTCTCTGGCACGTAATAGCTGTTCAGTAAGTATTTGTCAAAATGAATACATGAAAATGACTCACTGGAGAGTTGATGGGCATAACAGCCGAAAGCTCCGTTTGTGCCTCTTCTGCTTGCTCTGCCTTTTTGTTTACTTTTACTCTGTTTGCTCCACATTTCTGTATTCGTGGTCCTTTCATTTCTGTGCTTCAGCAACACCGTCACATTTCTGCCGCCAAATGGAGGAGTTTAGGACATCACCTGTCAGTAGCTCTAAGTCCCATCTAACACTCTCCAGCGATTTTGCAAGGGAGAGGAATTTCCTGGTGTGTGCTCAGCTCTGCTCATCTGTGTCCCTACGCCTGGATGCTGTTGGCTGGGCTGGAGTCGGCATGAAAGCTATTTTTGACTAAGTGGCTACCTAATCTTATATGACCCTCAGCGACTCAGGCCAAGGTCACTGGACTTAGTGCATGACAGACACTTCAGAGAGCAGTGCTCCTCCCCTCCAGAGCCCCTGCAGACATCCGGGGGGAGGGGTGCCCATGATGGGGTCCCTGGGCCTCCACTGCAAAACCCAGCTCACACCTGCTGAACACACCTCGGCCTCTGCCACGGCCTCAGGGCAGATTCCCCACATGTCACATTCGCCAGTTTCTCTGGAACCTGGTGGAGTTATGAGCTGAGGAAACGGTGTGTTCGGACACCTCCACGCAGACCCAGTTCTGCATCCTCCCCAGGACATGTGTGTGAACTGGCCACATGCACGACGACGACAATTGTTCATCTGACAGAGAAGCGATAAACCCACATTTTAATATCAATTTTGTTTTACTGGGAAAAGAGACAGAGTAACAGTCAAGGCCTTCTGGACACTTGTCCTGAATGCCTTTTCTATCTTAAGCATGCGCTTAGCCAAAAGCTTCACATAAACTACTCACTGAATGCTTAGTGAGTGGAATTTGCCATTTACCCCCCTTGCATTTCTTGTCACATCCAAGCACCTGGCACCTCCAGGCCATGCTGGGGACCCCGCTCACCTTTGCATGTGCTGAATCTTTCACCTGATAGATGGATGGCCTCAGTCCATGGCCCAGCTCACGACCACACATGTCCGATCATCTTTCCAGGTTCCCCCGATATGATCAGTAGTCTTTTGGCCTACATTGTCCGAGCACATTGCTCACACTTCTGTTCTGAGCTTCTAAGAACAGAGCTGGTTATGCACTCATCAGTTCCTTCCAGCAGACTGTGAGCTTCTGCTGGGCAAGGTCTGCTCCGGAGTGACCCCTGCTCACAGTACTGTCTCCTACACCGATTATGCGTAAGATTAAATTTTCTAAAGGAGAAATTCTGTATTGACTTCAGCTTGGGAACATCCACTCAAACTACTGTCCATGACTTTCTCCTGTCCGTGATTTTCTTCTTCAGTCAACCCGTGTAGGATTTGAAATGCTAAATTTCTGGGTGTGTTCGTGCACACCTGTAATCCCAACACTCGGGAGGCTGAGGCAGAAGGATCACTGCAAGTTCCAGGCCAGCCTGGGCTACAAATTGAGTTCAAATCCAGCCTGAACTGCATAGTGAAACCTGTCTCAAAAAGACAAAAAAAAAAAAAAAAAAAAAAATCCTTTCCACCAGGCATGGTGGCACATGCCTGTAATCCCAGCACTTGGGAGGCTAAGGTAGGAGGCTCACTGCAAGTTCAAGGCCAGCCCGGGCTACATAGTGAGACTGTCTCAAAAAAAAAGAATATCTTTTCAGGCTTCCCCCCTATGCACTGCCCTCCTCCTTACCCGTCTTTACAGAAATGGGACCTCATAGTGCCTTTTGCTTCGCTAATCCATCTCACTTAACAATAAGTAGAGGACAAATGAGATTATCAGCCCCTTTCTTTCTATTAGGAACTACTCTTCCCCTTCTCCATTTAATTCTGGAACTCCCTTGTTAGATCAAAGACTCCAGCTGGTCTTGGTTGATTGGCCCCCAGGCAGGTCTTGACCCAGGATGGACCAGTCACAGCCCCGGCCCCCCACAATGCTAACTGCTTCAGATTTGAGTACTTGACTAAGGTAGGCAATATATTCCTTGCTTTGGATTCCTAAATGTGGGGTTAAAGACAGCTTCAGGTAGACTCTTCCCTGTGTCCTAAACCTTATTTGTCACTAACTGGTATACAATGAGAAAGCAGGACTGCCATGCGTGGAAAGCCAAATATACTCGATGGAGAGAGAGTCCTAGAACTGGCCGGGGTCCTGGGTTCTAGTTGTTTTTAGGTTTGGCCACATTGTGGTCCTTGACCGATCATGGTTGTCCAATTCTCCTTAAGATCCCATGAGCCAGCAGATCCTCCCATGTTGCTTTTTCCATTTGGAGATGAATTTCTGTCACTTGCCACTCGCTCCTAACATACAGTACTACACAATGTATTGAGGACACAGCTCTGTGTGTGTAGTAACATACACGTCAGTTTTAATGATAGCAGGGTATTGTTTGGATTTGCACTTTTAGTCAATTCTGTGTTAAGTATCTTGGTTACTGAATTTTTTCACTGTGATGATCAGTGCTGTGGCGAACATCCTCATAAACTCAGTTTTGTCGCCATGCGTTATTTCATTAGAATGGGATCTTTAGGAGGGAATTGCTATAGCAATGGGTAGTCATATTTGTAAGGCTCCCTAATGTGGGTTTTGACTGCCTCGAGGCCCTGGGACCATTGCCTCTTTTAGTGTCCCTGCCCACAGAGTCATTGGATGTCTCTATGGGATTAAATTATTTCAGAATGACTATTAGACAGTTATTCGTCCTTTGAAGGGGGGTTAGGGTTTGCGCCTAACATAGTTGGAGACCGTGCCTGGGTACTGTGTTGAAAAGGTAGGTGTGGGCTCAGTCACACTCATGAGCTCGTTCAAGGGATTTTGTAAACCACGAGCCCAGCTCCCTGAGTACACAGTGGATGTTGGGTCTTGCTGGGCCTGGGGGTGTAGACACAGGAATCACCAGCTTCCAGTCATTGGCTGGATCCCAAGGGTGTAGACAGCTCAGAGGGCAAGGGAAGAACATGGTTTTGAGGAGATGTTGGGCACCCAAAGCCAGCACGTGGGCACAGCCCTCAGTCCGAGAGGTCAGGGGACAAATCAGTCAGCCCTCCCTGTGCTGGGGGAACAGTGAGGGGACAAGGCTCACACAGTCCCCACCACCCTGGAGCTCACAGTCCTTTGGCAAAGATGGATGCTGAAAGAAGAGTGAGGGTCATCTAAGGACAGAGCTGGGTGACTCGGGTGAACTGGGAGGGGCTCATCCTGGTCAGGGAGTGGGAAACCTTTCTGGGAAACAGTGGCCTTAAGCTGAGACTTGAGGGGTGGGCATTGGTCAGTCCAATAAAGAGTGGACAAGTGTCCCAGGCACAGGACAGAGCCTGCAAAAAGGCCGGGAGTAGAAAGCAGGTAGTGTATTCAATAGTCCTGCATGGTTTAAGCAAAGGAGCCCATTAAGAGGCTGAAAGATGAGGCTGAGGGGAAGGAAAAATGCCTCCTGGAGGACTCAGATGGGGGCGGAGAGGGGGCTTGGAGGAGCGTGTCCGGGAGAGGTGGGGAGGCAGGGACAGGGATCGGATCAACAGGTAGCAGAGCCCAAGTCACTGGCAGCTGTGGCCCAGGATCCTGAGGCTGTCTGAAGGCCTCTGCCTGTTACACTGGGTCTCAGCCCCCTCGGCTCAGCCTCGCCCAGCCGTGTCCTCAGGGTTGTGCCCTTGGGAGGTTCACTGGGGCCCGCTCTCTTTTAATAGAGGACAATGTCACGGCAGGAACCACCCACACAGGAACGAATCTTTAACTTCAGTGAAGACACACTGTCCCCTCTTCACCCACACCTCACCTCGCACACAAATGAGCTTTTTCAGCTGGGTGTGGGGCCACAAGCCTGTGGTCTTCACACTCTGGAAGGCTGAGGCAGGAAGATGGCGAACTAGAGCCAAGCCTGGGCAACTTAGTGACAAAATAAAAAAAGCTTTTGTAAATGGGGGAGGGGGGAGAAGGGTTGAAGGGAGGAGAGAGGAATGGGAAAAAAAGAAGAATTAAGACATGATGTACAAGTACAAATTCCCTAACATGAGTGTGATCATTATGTGTGGCAAATTTGTACTAATTAAGAAAAAAAGGGCTGGGGTTTCAGTGCAAAGGCCATGGGTTCAATTCCAAATACTGGAAAAAAAGAAAGAGAGAGAAAAAAACATCTTTGTTAGGGGAATAAATAGAATGAGATAATGCAATGAAGTGCTTTGTAAGGGAAAAGGGGCTAGAATGTTGGTTCTTAAACTTTACTTTTTCTCATAAGCAGCAGAAGTCTTTTTGTAATACCCATCTGCTTGCATGATGCTGCTTTTTGGAAACATCTTGACTTTTGCGTGTGTAGAACCAAGGCCTTGGACTTTGCCATCCTCTTCACACTGCTCCCGCTCCGCCTTCCCCGCCTCACTTCTACCCCTTCTTCCACCTGGATGTAGGAGGAAGTGGAAAAGTAGTTCAGGGCTGCCCTCCACTGTTGCCAGTCCTGGGGGCTTTTCTCCAACCCCTGCCAAAGCCACCTGCCCCTCAGGCCAACCTTCATTTATGTGGATCCTGCAGTAGCCCCCACGTTTTCACCTGCCCCATTACTAGGTCGACACTTAGCTATGGTATGGGACGGAATGGAACAACTAGAGATTCAGGCACAAATTGTAAGCTTTCAGCTGGGTGAGCTGCATCAGCTGAAAACAATTTGAAACAGCACCTGAATCAAGGAACAGAACAACAGCAGCAGCACCCCAGAAGCCTGCTCATATCCCCTCCCTGTCACCCTGAGTCTCCCCCAGGGTAGCCCGTATTCTGACTTCTAACGCTGTAGATCAGTTTTGCCTGTTTTGGATTTTATGTACATGGATTCACTTAATGAGTACTATTTTATGTCTGCCTTAATCTTCTTGTTTTTTGTGAGATCCATCTATACTGTTGTGTGTATAGTGTGTTCATTTTCTTTTTTTTCTTTTTTTTTTTTTTTTTGTGGGTACCGGGGGGTCGACCTCAGGACCTCGCGCGCCAGCAGGCGCCCGTGCCGCTGAGCGATATCACCGGCCCCTTTTTCGTATGTGGGATCCGGGAGTCGAACTCAGGCCCTCACGCTGCCAGGCAGACGCGTAGGCCGCTGAGCCATCTCACCGGCCCAAGTGTGGTTCATTTTCATTGCTGTATAGTGTTCTGCCTTGTGTACATCTCATTAAGTCAAGTTCCAAGAGCCATTTGAGTGGTTTTTGTTTTGGGGCTATTTCAAAGAGGATAGTTGTCAATATATATATATTTTTTCTTCTGGCACTGGGAATTTAACCCAGGGCCTTCCCACTGAGCTGCATCCCAGCCCTTTTTGAGACAGGGGCCTCCATAAATTGCCCAATCTGGGCTCAAATTTTCAATCTTCTTGCCTCAGCCTCCCAGAGGGCTGAAATTACAGGTGTGCACACCATGCTTGATGATTGTCAGTATTTTGTCTTGGTGCACATAAGTGTGCATTTTTGCTGGCTATCTACTGGGATTAGAGTTGATTCATCATAAGGTGTACAAATGTTTCAAGTGTTATCGTTAAAAGCACGATCAGATCTCAGCATTTCCTTACTGTAATCCTCCACAGTTCCCCATTGCATTTAGCATAAAGTCCAACTTCTGCCTCAGTTTGCAGAAGTCTTTATATACCCAGCGCCCACTTCCCTCTCACCCTCCAACTCCAACCCCACCCTCGCATCATCTGTTCCCCCACTGTGTTGACTTTCTCTTTCTTAGAGATGCTGAGATCTTTCTCTGCCAAAAAGCTGACCTGCTGACATGTCACAGTGCCCCGCTGGCCTGCTTTGCTCAGGCTTACTGTCTAAGGTCAGCTAGAACTTTCTCAGAAAGGCCTTTCCTGATGCATCATCAAAAATAGCAATGGTTGCCAGGAGTGGTGATGCACACCTGTAATCCCAGCACTCAGGAGGCTGAAGCAGGAGAATTGCCATGAGTTTGAGGCCAGCCTGGGCTACATAGTGAGTTTGAGGCCACCCTGAACTACTTAGCTAGCAAAACCCTGTCTCAAAGAGAAAAAAGAAAAGAAAAGAAAAGAAAGTAGCCATGGTAGTTATTATCTCTTTTACTCAGGGCACACTTGCACTTAACCATAACTGTGAGTTTGGATTGCCCCTTTGCCCAATAGACTGGAAGCAGCAAGAGACTGAGACTGTCATGTCCATCTAGCATGGGTGGAAAACCAGCTATCAGTGTGGCACAGATCCAAGGTCTTGGAGTCACAGAGACCAGGGTGTAAATCCTGGCTCCATTTGTGCCTTCAGGCCAGGTTCCTAAATTCTTTGAGCCTCAGAGTCTCCCTCTGTAAGGTGGGGATAATCCTGCTGGCTTCTCAGACTGACAGGTAGTTGTAAGGCCTGGGTGAGGATACGTACATGTGCATTGCCTCACACAGTGTGAGACCTTGGTAAGTACCAAGGAAGTGGTGACATCCAGGTGTCAACTCCTTGAAGCCTCACCACAATCCCGGGGGCAGGCATTGCTCTAAATCCCCTTATCGCAGATGAAAAGCTAAGAAACTAAAGCTCAGAGAGGTTAATACTCAGACTAATTATTATAGCCCCAGGGCCTAGGCTCTCGTCCACTGTGGTGCTGGAGGTCAGGTGAGAAAGATCAGCAGCAAAGGGAGGGTATGAAAGTGGTGAGTTCTTAAGAGCCCACTTGCCTCAACCCTAGGCTGCTGTAATGGTTGATATATTGCGTCAACTTGAGAAGTCTACAAGCTTAACTAAGTAATTCAGCAGTTCTAGGGTGTAGAGGACATGCCTTTAGGGCTCTAGGATGTTGTTCATTGTGTCAATTTGAGAAGTTTAGAAGTTTGACTAAGTGACTCAGCAGGGGGCCAGGGTCTTCACTTTGTAAACATCCTGAGCCTGTGCAATAGGAGGGCACCGAGATGGTGTGGGCAGGTAGCCTGCATACAATATAAGGAAGAAAAGAGGTTTGTTCTCCCCCTTTTTGCTCTGGTTGTTGTTTTTACTGTCTTCCATACCCATGAATGGTTGCCCCTCAGCCATGCCACCCTGCCTCAGAGCCAGCTGATTATGGACTGAAACCTCTACAAACTACGAGCTAAATAAACCTTTCCCTCTTTAACTTTGGGTGTCTGATATTTTGTCCCAGCAATGAGAGAAAAGTAACTAAGACAGTGTCCATTCAGCCCATGAAGCCTTAGGGTTAGGAGCACAGTTTGAAAAGCACGGGGTTACACAAACATCCATAGCTATTAATAGCTAAAAAGGAAAAAATAGAAGGATCCGATCATGTAAAATTTTAAACTTCTGTGTAACGCGATGACACCACAAACAAGGTCAAAAGATAAATGGGAGCATGGGAGAACATATTTAAACTTCATATGGCAAAGGCTTACCATTTGTGGTATGAGCGCACTCCTACTAGTTAATTGGAAAAAATATGAACGACATAGTGGAAAAATGGTCAAAGGCTGTAAGTAGTTTACAGAAGAGGAAATGAAAATGGGCAGCAAACATGTGAATAAGTAAGGAAATGGAAATTAAATAATGAGCTCCCGTATGTCTCCTAATATTGTCAAATATGAATATTAGTAGTAATATTTATGGCTGATGACACCATAAGAAAACTAACTCTATCATCAGTCCATTGTTGGGCTGTGAAAAATTACAGCCTTTTAGAAAAATTGTACAAAATATGTTACCAAAAAGAGTGACAATTTTCAGATATTAAAGTAATATTGCACAACAATAAATAGATAAGTAGATGCAAGAATATTCAGTGCAACATATTTGTAATAGCAAGAAAAAAAATCCTGCTTCCTTTGATACAATTGTATACAAATGTTGCTATTAAAACAAATAAAGGTAGTTCTGTGTACACCAATTTAAGATTACCTCCAAAACATATAAAATGAAAAAGGATGTTAAAGAATAATGAATATGGTTTGATATTGTCTTTATAGAAAACAAACAAAATAAAATATCCTCATATTACCCCTGGACACATAAGCAAAGGAAAAAACAGGGAAATTAGATTTCTAGTTACAGTGTGTCAAAGAAGTTGGAGTGGAGGGTATTCCTTTTGCTTCAGATACATGTTTCAGTTCCATTTGTTGCAATGAGCATGTGTTATATTACAAATATTAACTAATAAGTACCACTCATTAGTAATGACTTAATAGCTGTTGCGTACTCTTTCAGTCTTGCAAAACTTTCTGCATTTACACTTACCCAACTTCAGTTCCTATAAATCAGCTGCTGGTTGGAAAGGTGTTAATTGTCTTCTGAACAACTTCCTCTGATTAGCCTTGTGGCTTGCTCTGTTGCCCAGCCTCCCACGGGGACAGACTTACATCCTTATTATTTTAAAAAGAAATGTATGTTCTGAATATGCAATACATGTACATGGCAGAAAATTCAGGATGAACAAAAGGGTACATAGTGAAAAGTATATCTCATTCTCTCCCAAACATCCTAGCTACTATTCTAGCCCAGCTCTCCCCACAGAAAGCAATCAGTACACCATCTTCTTGTGTACACTTCCAGTGATATTCCACGCAAATATTAGCATGAATATGTATATATTCTATTTTTAAAAACACAAACAATGTACACAATATCTGTGTACACAAATAAGTGTGTTCCAACGGAAGATGGCTTTCCATTCTTTTTTTTGTTTGTTTTTTGTGGGTACCAGGGGTCGAACTCAGGACCTCGCACGCCAGCAGGCGCCCGTGCCACTGAGCGATGTCACCAGCCCTTTTTTCATATGTGGGTACCGGGAGTTGAACTCAGGACCTCGCGCTTGCCAGGCAGGTGCTTATGCCACTGAACCATCTCACCAGCCCTGGCTTTCCATTCTTTCCAGCCGGAACCTGATTAGTTCCAAGGCTGCAACTTCTTCCTGTTCAAGAAGCCAAATTTCCCCAGGTGAGGCAACTTATCCACACATTCATCAGTCCATGCATTCATTCACTAACATCCACACACAAGCATTTATTGACCACTCCGCACCAGGCACTGGGCTAGACGCTGGAGATGAAGAGGTGAAAAGATCTCTGCTGTCACCCAGCTGACCTTCTAGTGGGAAAGAAAGAATTTATGTAGACAAAAACAAATAATAGAAGAAAACTAACAAATTTCAGATAATGGGATGTGTCATAGATTCATTCTCAGTTAAGAGGAAAGGAGGAGGGAGAAGGCGGAGCAGAGAGGAGAGAGGAGGGGAAGAAAGGAGTTATTTTAAGTGGCCAGGAAAGAGCTCCTGATGAAGTGGTATTTAAGCTAAGAACTGGATATAAGATGCAGGAAATGCCACCAGCTTCCTGCCCTGATGGCTTTCTCTGAGGTTTCCATGGGCAGCACCACATTATCCTACAGGTGAAGGCGGACGGGGCAGGGGGTCCTGAAGTCCTGGAGTGTGTGTTTGAATCCCAGCTCTGCCACCGAAAGCTAAGTGAGTCTTGTGAGTCTTGGGCAAATTATTTAATCTCTCTGTGCTTTGGTTTCCCCATCTGTAATATGAGGTGACATAAAAACAGTAGCATCGTCACAGGTTGTAGTGAAGATTAAATGGTTATGCAGTGTGGGGTTGGCACAGAAAATGGGGTTTGGTTTTGTTTGGTTTGGTTTTTTGAGACAGAGTCTTGCTGTGTAGTTCAGGCTGGCCTTGAGTTTACCATGTAGCCCAGGCCGGCCTCGAACTTGCAGCAATCCTCTTGCCTCAGCCTCCTGAGTGCTAGGATTACAGGTGTGGGCCACCACACCCAGCACAAAGAATGTGATAAACAATGACAATACGGTGTTCACGGTTAACTGGTTCAGGGAGGCACGAGGAGCACTCAAAACAATGAATCCAGACAAATTGCCTTGGCTGGAAAGTGTAGCGAGTCACAGGGCAATCAACACCACCAAGTTCTAGCTTGCCGCAGAGCACCAAACAAATGAAGAGTACCAGCACAAAATTTTCATGTCAAAATGCATCAAGGACCAAATTCAGAGAGTTTCAAAGCAGTTGAGTACCAAAGTATGACTGACTGTACGAGGGCAAAGTCTTAGACATGACACCAAAAGTATGATACAGAAGAGAAGAAATTGATACAAATTTTCTTCATCAAAATTAGAAATGTTTATCTAGGCATGGTGGCACATGCCTGTAATCCCATACTTCCAGCATTCTTGGAGGCTGAGGCAGGAGGATTAAAAGTTAAGCCCAACCTGGGCAACTTAGCAAGTGTCATAAAATAAAAAATAAAAAAAAGGACTGAGGATGTACACACAATCCCCAGGGCTGAAAGAAAGAAAAAGAAATATTTGATCTATGGCAGACACCAGTTAAGAGAATGAACAGACTGGTCTGGGAAAACATATTTGCAAGTCATCTATCTCATAGAATACTTGTGTGCAAGCCAGGACCTGTGGCATGTGCCTGTAGTCCCAGCTACTCAGAAGGTTGACATGGGAGGATGGCTTGTGTCTAGGAGTTCCAGGCCAGCCTGGACAACATAATAAGAGGCCATTAAAAAAAAAAAAAAGACTCCAAGCATATAAAAGGAAGTCTCAAAACCCAACAGAAAGAAAAAAGTAAGCCCAATTAAGAAATAACCCAAAGCTCAGTTAGATAGTTCATTAAAAAAAGATATATTGATGGCAAATAAGCACATGTAAAGATATCCAACAGCGCTGACCATTAGGGCAATGTAAATAAAACTGTGACGAGCGACCTACATGCCTACTAGAATGGTTTAAAAAAAAGACCCCCACCCCAGCTCTGACAAAGTTTAGGATTGACTCACGCATTGCTAGTTGAATTGGAAAGTGCACAGCTTCTCTAGAAATTAGCTTGGCAGTTCTTATAAAGTTAAACCTACATTTAACATATAATTCAGCAATTCCATTTCTAGGTAGTTTCCCTAATGAAATGGAAAATTATATTCACATAAAAACCTGTTCATAAATGTTTACAGTAGCTGTATTTTATAATTGCTTCAAACTGGAAGCAACTCAAAGGTCCTTTAATGGGTGAAACCATGTAAACCATGTCCTATCTATACTACTACAAAACGACTCAGCAAAAAATGTACTAACTGCCTGGAGTGGTGGTGTACACTTTGCAACCCAGCTCTCTGGGAGGCTGAGGCAGGAAGATCACGAGTTTGAGCCCAACCTGGGCAACTCTGCAACTTAGGGAGATCCTGTCTCAAAATAAAAGCATTTTAAAGTCTGAGGATGTACCTCAGTGCAAAGGCCCTGGTGTCACAAATAACAAACTTACTGAAAGAGAAATTAGGGAAACAATACCTTTCACAATAACATCCAAAAAAATGAAATACCTAGGAATCAACCTCACGAAGGATGTAAAAGACCTCTATACTGAAAACTACAGTACTCTGAAAAAGGAGATTGAAGAGGATATCAGAAAATGGAAAGATATCCCTTGCTCCTGGATAGGAAGAACCAATATAGTGAAAATGGCCATACTTCCAAAATTGTTATACAGATTTAATGCAATTCCAATCAAAATTCCAACAGCATATCTCACAGAATTAGAGAAAACAATCCTAAAATTCATTTGGAATCAGAAGAGACCTAGAATAGCAAAGGCAATTCTGGGCAACAAAGGCAAGGCAGGGGGCATCACAATCCCCGACTTGAAATTATACTATAAAGCTACTGTGATAAAAACAGTGTGGTACTGGCAAAAAAATAGACCTGAAGATCAATGGAACAGATTAGAAGATGCTGAAACAACCCCAGACATACTAAGCCACCTTATCTTTGACAAAGGTGCCAAACACATTCGCTGGAAGAAAGATAGCCTCTTTAATAAATGGTGCTGGAAAAACTGGCTCTACACATGCCGAAGATTAAAACTAGATCCATATCTTTCACCATGCACTAAACTAAATTCAAAATGGATCAGAGATCTAAATATTAAAACAGAAACATTAAATCTGCTGGAAGGTAGGATAGGTAAAACCCTTGGAGACATTGGTGTAGGCAAAGACTTTATGAATAAAAACTCAACCGCACGGGAACTATCCCAAAGAATCAATAACTGGGATCTCATCTTATTAAAAAGCTTTTGCACAGCAAGAGAAACCACCAACAGAGTGAAGAGACAACCCACAATGTGGGAAAAAATGTTTGCCAGCTGTTCCTCAGACAAAGGATTACTATCGAGAACATATAAAGAACTCAAAAAAAATCAGACCTCCCAAATTTAAAGACCCACTCCAAAAATGGGCATCTGAGATGAATACACATTTCTCAGATGAAGAAATACTAATGGCAAACAAATATACAAAAAAATGTGCAACATCACTAGTCATTCGAGAGATGCAAATTAAAACAACACTGAGATACCATCTCACCCCACAAAGAATGGCTACTATTAAGAAATCAACTAATAACAAATGCTGGAGGGGCTGTGGGGAAAAAGGAACCCTTCTTCACTGTTGGTGGGAGTGTCGACTGGTACAGCCACTGTGGAAGTCAGTGTGGAGATTCCTCAGAAAACTAGGGTTGGAGGTCCCATTTGACCCAGCTATTCCCCTTCTGGGCATCTTCCCAGAAGAATTAAAAACATCGTACCACAGCGATATATGTGCACCCATGTTTATAGCAGCACAATTTGTAATAGCCAGATCTTGAAAACAACCCAAATTGCCCATCAACTGAGGAATGGATAAGAAAGATGTGGTATTTTTATACAATGGAGTACTATTCAGCCATAAAGAAGGATAAACTGGAGACTTTTATAGGTAAATGGATGCAACTCGAGAAAATACTCATAAGTGAAATAAACCAGAAGCACATGTGTAAGCATCGTATTATCTCTCTAGTATGAGAAACTGAAAGAGTAAATAAGATCCAAAATGTACAATAGACATGGTGAATCAAAAAGAAACTGGTCAAAAGGAAAGAGAGACTGGAATAGGGAAAAGAAAGAAGGGAAAGGGAAAAAAAATTGTATATATATATATATATATATAAGATGGTTAAGATAGATACACTACCATTTTTACTTAGTTCATTGAAGAGTAAGGTTTGTGCCAATAATGTTTGGACAATTGAATGCTAATGTCTGGTGTCCTGAATAACTAACTTAAAGATAGTAATACGTAATGTATTAACCATTGTTACCCTCCTATTATGTTGGTTTGAAAATTTGTTCTTCTTTTGATTTGTTTTGTTTTTTTCTTCTCTTTAAAAAAAAAAAAAAAAAAAAAAAGGCCCTGGTGTCAATCCCCAGTACCCCCCTCCCAAATAGGTACCAACTACTGATATGTGCAACAGCTGAATGAGCAAAAGAAGCCAGTCTCAGAAGATAACATACTACCTGATTTCATTCTAGCGATCTTGTAGGAGGACAAAGCCAGACAGATGAATGGAGATTCTATTAGTGGTAGCTACAGTTAGAGTCAGGAAAGGCCATGGCTAAAGAGTCAACTATAAAGGGCTTTTGGCTGCAAACTGATCGATATCCTGATTGCAGTGGTGGTTACACAAATCTACACCTATGTTAAAATTCTTAGAACTTCCCAGGTGTGGGCACAATGGCACACACCTGTAATCTCAGCACCCGCACCCGGGAGGCTGAGGAGGAGGATCACCACGAGTTCAAGGCCAGCCTGGATTACAAACGAAGACCCTGTCAAAAAAAAAAAAAACCAAAGAAAAAAGAAAAAATCTTAGAACTATGCAAACACACACACACACATCAGTTTTACTGCATATTAATTTTTTTCCATCCCTCCAGAGTGCTGAGATTATAGGTGTGTGCCACCATGCCTGGCTTACTGCATGTTAATTTTAAAAATAAGACAAATTACAAGTGATCAGTGATATTGTCATTCTGACTCAACCCCTCCCTTCCAAGCCCTTCTCCCTCCTTTTCCTCATTCTCTGCAACCAGAAATTTATTTTTATTTATTTTAAGGAGAAAAAAACAATAAAAATAATGATACAGAATTTCAAAACAAGATAATGGGAGATTAACAAGGGTTAATATATTGCGTATTGTTATCTCCAAAGTAGTTGCTCAGATTACAAGATATAGGCATGCAAAATTGATCAAACAATATAAGCACAAACTGTTCTTTTCAATAAACTAAAAGATATTAGTAGTATAATTATCTTAGCTATCTTGTATGTATATATTTTTTTTTTCCAGAAATTTAAAGGGGAGGCATTTCCACCCTGTAGATATCTGATGAGACCCTTGATAACTTGCCTTTGTTACTCTCAATACACTTTGTCGGGAGGGAGGGATGAAAGAGGGAGGAGGGTTTTACTGCAGAAATGTGTGATAAAGAAAGCAGACACTCAAACAGAATGTAGTGGCCCTGCCTGTAATCCCAGCACTCGGGAGGCTGAGGCAGGAGAATCACTACAAGTTTCAGGCCAGCCTGGGCTATGGTGAGTTCAAGGCCATCCTGGACTACATAGTGAGACATTTTCTCAAAAAAAAAAGCAGACACCAGCAGGAATCCCACCCTCCAGAATCGGCTGTCCCGGGACCATTTCAAAGCAGCTGTATGCAATTGTTTCCTCATAAGGTTCTAAGATTTGCTCTGTCGCTCAGGGAAACCAGGAGGGCCCTGGAGAGCATGACCTTGACAACTGGACACTAACAGGAATGTCAGTGTGGCCTGGGTCCTTACAGGTCATTGAGCCCTTTCCTGTCCATCTCCCTATCTGTGCAAATTGCTCATTTGTTCCTCCATTGCTTCACTCACAAGTACTGACCGAGGACTCATTACGGTACACACCAGGCACGGAGCATAACTGCATGAATATTTCAGTGAACAAGTATACACAAGTCCTGCTTGCATTCCAGTCGGGGACACAGACACTGACCACAAAAGACTTCTGGCATGTATTTCAGTAACTACTGTGCTAAAGCCTATGAAACGGAGGGACATGGTGTGGTGAGCCCAAAGCAGGCCAGGCCAGGCTTCCCGGAGGAAAGAGCTGCTAAGCTGAGACCTGCAGGCTGGCTGGAAGCAGGCCAAGGCAGAGCAAAGGAAAGGGCATTTGAGGCAGGGGAGCTGCACATGAACAGACCCGAGAGGTCAGGGTGGCTCTAGCCTGTTGGGGGCACCTGTAGTTACTGAGGACACAGCAGTGGACAGAGCACGATAGTGCTCCAGGGAAACATTTTGGGGACTTTGGCCACTGAACTGTAGCCGCCATCTCCTTTCCCTAAGGGTCCCCATCAGGTAAGGGCTTACTGTATGCAATCCAGAACTAGACTGAGGTCACCCTCAGCGCTGGGCTCCATCCCTCACTCTGTGTGTGCAAATGGGCCACTTAGTCACCCCAGGTCCCATCTTTCCTGCCTGTGGAATGGGTGTGACACTATCATATGGCCTTCTTGGCTTGTGGTGAGGATTAAATGAGACAATCTGCGTGAAGTCACATAAAGTCATGATCACGGTGCATGGTACAGTAGCAGAGCTCAGTGCAGCACAGCTAGTGTTGTTGCTATTAATAGCGGCACCAGGGCCCCGACCCTGGAGGTGCAGCCTCTACATGGCTAAATATGGAATAAACGCTGAGCCAGAGAGGGTCCCCCAGCCCCTGGGTTCCTGTGGACAGTCTAGCCAATGATTCAGTTGGAAGATAATCTTTGAATCCGTCATGCAAGTCTTGGGAATGGACTTGCGTTTGTCAGTGGCGCAGGCAGGAGGGTGGAGGACAGCTAAGACCCAAGAAGGTTTCTTAGATGACAGATGTGTGCTGCCAGTTGACATCGGCCCCCACTCCTACTCTACCTCCCACCCAGAAAGCTGGACTCTCTTCCAAAGGATTCCAGCAATACTACTGGTAATGAGAACCCCACGAAGTCCCCCCTGGGGCTGAGGAGTCACGGGTTCTGTCTTCCCAGAAAAGCACCTCTGCTCCAGTGGAAGAATGCCTTTGGACTGATAAAGACTCACTGTGTCCAGTTATGGTAGGAATATTGCAAGGGGGTGAAGCTATTTTTTGCCACATGCTCTATCTCTCCAGCAGGCACAGCGACATTATTCGGGATCCAAATAGCCTCAGCCATAGAAGGTCATGGAGCTGAAGACTGGAAGATCTGGCTCTCCTGGAGCCTGAATGGGGGTGCAGGGTGATTTACATCAACAGTTGAGGAACTGTCACCCCTTCCATCTTGCTCAGCCCTGTTCCACTCTCCACAAGACTCCTGTTAGACCAATTTCCCCCTGGACCTTGAGTCTGGTGGCAAGTGATTATTTTTAGCCTATGATTCTTTGAGAATGAGGGTGGGCCCTTGTGGAGCAGGAGAGGGAGGAGGAAGAGGAACTTGAGGGCCTGGAGGGCTGGAGAGGACACAGCCCAGTCCAAGCCCGATTCCAGCCATGTGGCAGCCTGCTGCAGAGACAGGGCCAAGCCCTCTCTCCCTTCTCGGCCCACCCCGGCTCAGGACCGGATGGGACTCACGTCTCTGTGTTCCCCTTCTTTTTTCCCTGAGGACCCCGGAGACCCAAGGGCTTTCCATTCCTCTTTCAGCCACCATCAGCCGCTCTGTTCTTTGGGTTCCCCTACTCAACCACAGTGGGTGCAGCACAGGACTCCCCAGCTCTCCCTTCCTCTTGTCTCTGAAGAGATGTCCACAGGCCCATCCACTTGCTCCTCCTGGCACCATAACAATGGGCACTTAATAAATATGGGCAGCCCGGAGGATGAGTTTCACTGCTACTCCCTACAGGCAAAAGCCTGAATAATGGAAGAACCAATAAGGGGAAGTTATAGAGGTCTAGAAACTCTTACAAAACCTTAAGTCATTGTCCCTAGTTGCTAGTTCCTGTCCTTTTTCCGAGAAGTGCTCTGGAGCCCTTGGGCCTCGATTTCGTCTCTGTGGTCCATAGGAGATGCGTTTCTTCTCCAGTTCTGCCTTCACCTTCCCTTGACCGTCTCTCCAGCACACCCAGGCCCTGCCCCACAGCCTGCATGCCAGGCTGGTTCAGCTGGCTCACATTCTGGCTTCACCACAGACCAGCTGTGTGACCTCTGGCAAGAAAACCTGTCGGGGGGTGCTCCAAACTCTGAGGACCGGCAAGAAGGTGAGTAAATGGCCGGTGCATCCTAGGTGCCTGACACATATTTGTTTCTTTTATTATCATTCAATAAATGGTGCAGAAAACTAAGCTTTCTTTTTAACATCTTAAAACTCTGTACCTGATCATTCTTCCTATTTGTAGCCTGCTTTAATATTTTATAAAGCACTTTAACATCCATTAGCTCAACTGATCCCCACACACCCCTGGAGGAGGCCTGAGTCATTCTTACACGATTATTGTTCCCATTACACAGATAAAGACGCTCATGTTTCTGAAAAGCATAATCCTGTCTTGCTCACAATAGGCTTGATGTATTTAAGGCTGGGCCTGGCCCCGCATGGTAGGCAGTCAAAACAAAACAAAGCAAAACCATTTCTGAAAGAATGGCCTGTACCATGTTATCCATGTACTGTGCACCGTCTCCCTATCTGTAAAGTGGGGATTAATGCCACAGGCTACAGAGGAAATTAAAATCCTAGAATCAGCTACATTTTCACCAGTTAGAAGGGAGTGAGACATGTATGCCAAACATTTTCCCTTCTTCCAGAAGAGGGATCAACTTGAACTTCAGGAGAATAACTGAGCAAGGCCTCTGATAGGGAAGTCCCCAGACCAGATCCGCCACGTCCTTGCACTCTGGGACTTTGTTTCTCCGGAAGAAGCTGAATTTAAGAGAGAGAAAGAGAGCGCATGCGGGCCTATGTGTGGGGTCACGGGAAGCAAGTCCCCTAGGAAGAGGGAGGAGTCCAGAGCAGGAATGAAGACCCCTGCTAATATTGTGCCCTGGGGAAAAGAGTCTGCTGCGTTTGGAAGAGATGGGGTGGGGGTGGTAAAAAGTTACGGGAGAGCTAAAATACGTGCAATCCCTTTCTAGGTCAAAAATCATTTTATTAATTTATGGACATAAAAATGTATTATGTATAAGTTGATTTTTCTCTGCAAATCATCACAATCAGTATATTACATTTCAAAGTATAATCCTTCAGATAATAATTATGAATCTGTGGCTTACTTTTAATTTGTTGAATTAAAAAAAATGGAGCTACAGCATTTGAGGTAGTCTCTTACATTTGCATGTTGATGAGAGCATCAGTCAGCTCCACTTGACTTCCACAAGGCCTCTGATGTTTGGAGCACTTCTGCACAAGCCCGGGACATAAATATTTCAGAAAGTTGCTGAGACCGTGAAGGAGAGAAAGCCCTAGCTCACCGATGACAACACCTGTTTCTTGGAAATTATTTCATTATTATAAGTGAATATTTTATTTGCTGGTAACTATATCATTTTTTTCCCTCAAAATAATTTATATGCTTTTATATTCTTGGAACTGGGCCCACCAAATCACAGAAAGAAAAAGATGAAAGAAATAATTATTAAAGCTGATCTTGCCAGCCATGGTAGCTCACACCTGTAATCTCAGCACTCAGGAAGCTGAGGCAGGGGGATTGCCATGAATTCAAGGCCAGCCTGAACTACATAGCGAGACCCTGTCTCAGAAAAAAACAAAAACAAAAACACAACAATAAAAAGCTGATCTTTGTTGAGCGGCTGTTATGTGTAGGGCACTGTTTTAACCATAACAGAGGTGCCATTGTTACCCCTACTCGAGGAGGTAAAGCGACTTGCCTGACACTCCATGGGGACCTAGTGGCAGAGTCAGGATTTGCACTCATGCTAAAAGCAGAGCTATGCATGCTTTGAGTGAAAGTCAGCCTTACTCACTGAGTCAAGTTACCCCTTGAGAGTGAACTAGGGCGAATGACCTCCAACCTCACTGTCCCACAGAGCCACCTGGCACCCTCTTGCCCCTGGCTTTGTCACCAGGAAAACATTTTTGTGATTTAGATAGCTAATGAAAGCACACCAACGCTCCTTAAATATTGCTTTAGGCTTTGAACTCAGGGTGATTTAAAACTCTTTGAACTTTCATTTTAAGGGATCTTTCCTTAAATCGTTTTATGGATTATGAGGTCACGGGGCAAGAAAAAGTCAATTTCCAATTTCCTCCTCATTTCACATTTCTCACATGTGCTCTAGCTCACCAGTCTGCAGCATCTTGAGGAAGGAGAATGATTCGACCAGCTTTTCCTGTGTTGGTTCGTCACATACTTACCAAGCACTGGACCTGAGATGGGTGCGGGGCTTGGTGGACAGCGAGGCTCTGTCCTCACTCAGCTTGCCTTCCAGCAAGCGACCAATGACAGTAGACAGCGGCAAGATGGACGGAACTCTGGTGACTGTGGAGCTGCTCCAAAGGAAGCGACAGGGCAGCGGGCAGGACACTCCCCAACAGCAAGATCGAAAGTCTGTAAGAGAGTTCTGGTCCACAAAGAAGGGGCCACCCGAGTTCTCAGTCATGCAATGGCGACTGTCCACAGCTAGGAGCTTCCTGCCACCTGAGGCCCAGCCCACCTGCCCTCACCAGAAACTGCCCTGAGGTGACTGTATTTTTGTTTTGTTTTGTTTTGTTTTGTTTTGAGATAGGGTCTCACTATGTAGTTCAGGCTGGCCTTGAACTTACTATGTAGCTGGCCTCAAACACACAGCAATCATCCTGCCTCAGCTTCCCAAGTACTAGGATTACAGGCACGCACCTCTTTTCTTTCCTTTCCTTTTCTCTTCTTTTCTTTTTAAGGAGCAAAAAAAAAGTTCCTGTAACAAAATGGACACTAGCCTCACCCCACACCTTCAGCTCCCACATTCAGGCCTCAGACCCTGAGGGGAAATGCGGGCAGAGCCGCTAGTTGTTGTGATCCTGAAACAGGAAAATCCCTACAGCCATCCTCCCTGGCTTCCATCTGGATTCCTGGGTTCCCTTCCCCAGCCAAGATGTCGGGCAGTTTCCACAGCAACCAGAAGAGGTGGGGCACAAGGGCTTACACGATTACCACATCAGACTCCAAACCCCGTGCCCTTCCACTACCCCAGTATCTTCCAGCCTTCTGCCAGTCAAGTCCTCTCCTGAGGTTTTGCCATGTCCAGATCCCACCTGTATCATCATTTACTTAATGTATCTTTCAAAGTGGCCCATTTTCCCCCTTAGCTTAAGTGCCTTTGTTTAAACTCAAAATTTGATATCACTACTGTAATGGGCAATCTGGTTTTACTGATTATAAATAGAGGCAGCCATAAAAAGAAACGCAACAACATGTCATCAAATCCCAGCTAGACGCTGTGGCCTGCTGCAGGCTCTGAGGCCTGCGCTCACCACGAAAGAGGGAGGTTGGCAGGAGCCGGGGAAGCGCTGCAGACAAGCTGGCCTCCAGCAGGGCTTTCTCCTTGAGGGGCGGCAGGAGAACTGAGGAAGGGCTGAGGATCTTGCTGTGCGTAGTAAATGCTATGTCACGCTCACCTGGGTGGCACCTGCCAGTGGCACTTATCCCACCCCCAGGAAAACGGAACTAGCGCCCTTCGCACAGAGCACCTCCAGGTCCATACGGTTGGTCCCCCAGTGGCCGCCCCACAGCGCCCCCACACCCCGCGTCATCTTGGAGTGCTCTTGGCAAGGCCTTTCCCCACTGTGGGGTCCAGGGCTCCTTCCTGCCTGCTCTCGGCCCAACCCATGCCCCTGCCAGGCGTCAGAGGTCCGCTGTGCTGCTGGGCCCCTTCCACTCCTTCCTGCTGCCCATTCTGCCCCTTCTAGGCCTCCTCGTGCCCAGCCCGGGGCACCTTTCTAAAGTCAGGCGCGATCCTGTTGGTTCACTGTGAAACCCCGCTGCCTCTCCACTGCCCCCGGGACCGCAGCCTCCTGCTCCTGGGGGCCTCCAAGGCCCAGCCTCCCTGCACTTGCATCCCCAGCCTCCTTCCTCCCTCTCCGCCTCCAGCTCTCGCGGGGTGCCACGTCAGAGTCCTTCACTGGCTCACCAGGCTCGCTGTTGAGTGGGGAATTTCATAAACAACGCTCCCTCTGCTAGAAGCACTGCTTCTCACCATCACCCACACAGTCTTCCGGCTCTGCTTAATTGCCACTCTGCCGGGCTTCCACCCGACCCTGCCTTCCTCCCATTTCTCACCTCTCCCGGAATCGCCTTGTCTACGGGCCACTCTCTAGCTGAGTCTCTCTCAGCCTGTATGTGCTGGGCTGCACCACTGCTCGCTGACTGAATGGAAGTTATTCATCCTCCCCACCTATCAACCCCTCGCCGACTTTCTATCTGCTCGGCCCTGAATCTTGTCCTAAATTCTGCCCCTCCCAGTTGAGAAGTTTCAGGTCAATTCCCAGGAGCCATGCCTCCCGTGAAGCCACCTGGATCACTCCAGCCCGCATAAAATCCACCTTCTACTGAGCCCGTTTGTTGAATGAATGCATGCAGCAGTACATGTAATAAATGGAGCACAGGCAGAAAATAACCTCATTTAAAACTCAAGCAAATAACGTCTGTGTTCCAAGAGGGAAGACATAGTTCCTATGTCTCCATAAAACTTCTTCCCTAACTCTCCATAGGATTTCTTTTCTTGGAAAGGCTGGTGTGAGGAGAAACAACAGACTGAGATTACAAAGAGTTTTTCTTTGTGCGCTTGGTGGCACACACCTGTAATCCCAGAACTCAGGAGGCTGAGGCAGGAGGACTGCTGTGAGTTCAAGGCCAGCCTGGGCCACATAGTAAGTTCAAACCTGGCCTGAACTATATAGTGAAACCCTGTCTCAAAACAACAACAAAACAAACAAACAAAACAAAAACTAAAGGCTTTTTCCATTTGTCTTTGCAGTAAAATGTAAAATACAAAGAAAGCCTCTTTTGAAAGAAACCCTCTGCTCTTTGGGACTAAGTAATAGCTGCATATGGTGATTCAAAGTGCAAGTCAGGCCTGACAGCACAAGCATGTAATCCCAGCCCTCGAGAGGCTGAAGCAGGAGATCACCCTGAGTTGGAGGCCAACCTGGGCTACATAATGAGTTCAAGGCTCTGAACTACAGAGCAAGACACTGTCTCAATGAAACCAATCAACCAAACAAATGAAAATCCGAAGTGCAGATGCCTTTCCTTGGCATATCATACTAACGAGTCTTTGTGCAGGGAGTTGGGTACAAGTGGGAATGGTGGCTCCACTGATCCAAATGCCACAGTGAGGAGAACTGCATTCCTGGGGGCCTCGGGGCGGGGTGGGCTTGGAAACCGCACTGTGAGGGCAAGCAGCCAAGCGTGCGCACAGAGAATTAGGGCCTGGGAAGGGAGGATTCAGGCTAGGTGGACTAGGGTTTCTCAGTGACAGTCAGTTGCTTGCCTTGTTGACCACACAAAGCATGAGTAAAGTTGGTTGCACTCATATCCCTGGAGAGCAAGTTTTTAGGGCAAACAAGAAAAAAAAAAAAAAAAAAAAAAGCCCTGGAATTGAAACAGCCTTGGGGAGAGCTGTCCCAAGGTCTGAGGACACAGAGAGGACAGAGGTTCCTGAGAACTTGGAGTCTTTGGAGGGCATTGGGCTCCCCATACGAGGAAGGACAGGGCTCCTGCCAATTCTACTTAATATCAAAGGACGTAGGACGCTGGCTGACATTGGAGTTACGAGGAGTCTTGTGCTTTACCATTATCTTCTTGGTCATTAACTCCGCCTTCCTGACTGCACTGCGGGCTCTCCGAGGCCAGGGACGGGGTCTCATTTCTTCTTGCACCCACCCAATAAGGGTGAATGCAGTACTAAACTCACTTTTCCAACTTTTTAAAAAATTGTGCTAAAATGTAGATAAGATAAAAAATACCGTCTTATCCATCTTATGTATACAGTTCCGCAGTATTAAACACATTCATAACATTGTGCAACTATCACTGTATCCCTCTCCCTATCTCTGTCTTACAAAACTGTAACACGATCCCCTTTAAAAAATAATTTCCCATTCTCCCTCCAAAAAGTCCCTGGTAACTACTATTATACTGTCTCTATGGTTTTGGCTCCTGTAAGCACCTCACATAAGTGGAATCATACATTATCTGTCTTTTTGTGACCAGCTGGCTTCACTGAGCATAATGTCATCGAGGCTCATCTATGACGTGGCACTTGTCAGAACCCCCTTCCTTTTTCAGGCTGATTAGGGCGTATGTCACATTTTGCTAATCCATTCATGCATCCCTCAGTGGATTCTTATGTAGCTTCCAAGTTTTAGCTATAATGAGTCATGCGTTTAGGAAGGTGGAGGAACAGATATCTCTTCAAGACTCTCTCCTGTTCTTGGGTCTACATCCAGAAGTGGTACTACTGGACTTTATGCTCATTCATTCTTTAATATTTTCAGGAACTACTATACTGTTTTCCACAGATGGACCATTTTACATTCCTACCAATGGTGCATGATTTTTCTGGGTTTTGGCCTGCTCTTTCTTTCTTTCCTCCTTCCTTCTTTCCTTCCTTCCTTTCATAGCCATCCTATTGGATGTGAGGTGACATCGCATTGAAATTTTGATTTACATTTCTCTAATGATTAGTAATGTGAGCATCTTTTCATGTGTTTCTTGACCATTTGCATATCTTCTTTGGAGAAATGTCTATTCAAGTCCTTTGCTCAGTTTTGAACCTGAAAACAGCCCACAAGAGGGAGGACGCACCACCTGAGCTGCCAAGAGCCCTGGGTGTCCCTGGACCCTCAGTACCACTGTACCCTTTCTGGACGACCTTGGCACGAAACCCTTGACTAATTCAGCTTCTGCCTCCCTCTACACCCTTCAGTCAACAACTCAAGGAGCCACAAAGCAATCTTTATGGCTGTCATATTGGCAGGATTGTCATTCAAATAAGGCCATTTCTAAATAATTCCCAATCTTCTCAGATAGAAAGTCGTAATGGGCAAAGACTGGCATCTCCGGGGAGCCCAGCAAACAAGATTGCCAGAGGCCTTTGTAACTGCTTACCAAGGCTCTACTGCCCTGGAACCAGTTCCAAGTCAAATATATGCACAAAGAGGAGGTTCAAACTCCCCTTGGCAGGCCAGCCCTAGCAGGCTCGCTGCCTCCACTGGGAAGATAAGGAAGCAAAATTAGTTAACATAGTCACAGGAACACAGACGGGGAGTCAAGAATTAACCCCATTAGGCCAGTCTCTCATTTCTGACTTCTTAAAGGCTCCAAGTCACCAAATTTATGCCAAATTGAGGTTTTGATGATCTTCCAGTGACAAACATCCTGCAAATGATGCGATCATTCTGACAGTGTGGGGCTGCTGGGCTTACGGGCAAACTAGCTGCCCATCCACTTGCCATCTTAGACTCATGGCATGATTCGGTTTCATTATTTGTAAGTGAGCCAGAGTCATGCCATCTATTAATTTGTTATTTTGGAGGTCCCAAATTAAAATCATAGGCCTGAGAGGCTGATACACTAGAAACCATAACACAATGAAGTAAGCAAACAGCTATGTTTCAGCATAGCTTTGTTGTCTCTTGTAACCTAGAATTCTCAGTAGATACTGTAAAAAGTTGGCTGTTGGGCTGAGGGGTTTAGTCCAGTGGTAGACTACCAGTACTGAGAGAGAGACAGAGAGGGAGAGAGAGAGAGAGAGAGAGAGAGAGAGAGAGGGAGGTGTAAGTTTGTGGTCATTCTTAAGCCACAAAAGAGGTTTTCGATAAATGGTAGGAGGGAAGATTGGGCTCAGTGGGGATTGATCCTAAAAGTGACACCAAATACCTAAGCAATATTAAGAAAAAGCAATTTGTAAAACCGTTTCAAGCAATCAACAGCAACAACAATGGCACTAACAAAACCAGGCCTTGGCAGGCGAGAGAAGTATCTTTGGAGATGTTGAAAAGCATTTGGCCTGTAGCAGGACAATGTGATGGGGATGAGGCTCTGGAGTGAGGCGATTACCTAAGCAAGTATGTCCAGACACATCCCGAAGTTCACAAAAGCCTCCAGTTGCAAACGATCAGAGCCCCCCTGGGGAGTCTGGTCGCATCCCCACCAACCTGTACATCCTACTCTTACCCCCACGCACAGCCCAGCCCAGCCCAGCCCAATTGGGATGCCATGGTGGTGTGTCATCTAGTGGTCAAAAGGATCACTGCAAGTAACTGCCCAGGGTTTCTGTTTTGGTTTGCTTAGCCCTTCATTCATTCACTTTATTCAGTGAATTGTTACCATACACCTGGTGCTGAGAATATAATAGAGAACAGGATAGATATGGCATTCCTTCAGGAACCTTGTAGTCTAGTGGTAAGAATCAAACACATAAATACAGCGTGAGTGGTAGGATCCAGACCCAGACTCATGACAAGGAGGTACGAGAACACTGAAGGGGGCGCCTAATCCAGATCTGGTGCTGAGTTGGCTTTCCAGAAACCCAAAGGATGTATTCCTCAAGCAAAGGAGAGAAAGGGAAATGTCTTAGTTGCCTTTCTCATTGCTGGGACAAAATACCCAACAGCCACAAGTTAAAGGAGGAAAGGATTATTTTAGCTCACAATCCGTAAAGGTTTCAGTCCATAGTCAGCTGGCTCCAAGGCAGGGCGACATGGCAGAGGGGCAACCCAGAGGAGAAACAGTCCATGGCATGACAGGCAGGAAGCAGGAAGAAGCGAGCCTTTTTTCCTTTTTTGTTGCATTCAGGCTATAAACCTTTTGGTTGGTGCTATCCACACCCAGGGTGGGCTTCTGTCTTCAGTAAATCCATTCATCCACATCCAAAAGTAGTATGCTGATCCAATCAACAGGCTAATCTGATTATCATACACCTATGATCCATATTCACACACCCGAGATCCAGCCACCTCTGAAATGCCCCACCTATGAGTGCATGAGGCTTTGGGGGACATCTAGACACAAGTTGTAATAGGAAGGGACAGCACTTCCAACAGAGCGCACAGCATGCCTGAAAGCCAGCCCTCAATGGAGCTGGACTAGATCATGCTGGGTGTTAGGCTTTGTAAAGAATTTTTAACTCCATCCTTGAGGCTGTGTGGGAGCCATTCCTTCTCTGGGAAAAACAAAGAAAGCCTACATAGAATTTTACTTCTCCCAGGCCCTGTCTTACAACTCTCACCCCTAACAGTTCATAGCCTCATAACCCACTCCCTGAAGAGCGGAATGAAGTTATTTCTTCTTCTTTCTGTCTTTCCTTCTTTCCTTCCTTCCTTCCTTCCTTCCTTCCTTCCTTCCTTCCTTCTTTTCTTTCTGTCTGTCTGTCTGTCTGTCTGTCTGTCTGTCTGTCTGTCTGTCTTTTGAGGTAGGGTCTCACTATTTAGCTCAGGCTGGCCTTGAACTCACTATGTAGCCCAGGCTGGCCTCAAACTTGCAGTGATCCTCCTGACTCAGCCTCCCAAGTGCTGGGATTAGAGGCGTGTGCCACCAGACCCTAAATTATTCTTTATTTTTTTGTTTTCTTTTCATGCCTGAGTTGCTCATTCATAGGCCCTTGATCTCTTTTTCTTCTGTCAGCAGAGAAATTTGTCTAGTGTTGTAATCACTCTTTAGCTACAGGAGAACTTCAGCACCTGCAAGCATAGATCCAGCAACACCAAACCCCTTTCTAGGGCCGAAGTCCTTGCTGGGGAGACAGTGGCTACTGACAGGGTGAAGTCCTGGGATCTCATGCCTCGGTGGCCTCTGGGGCATTTATTTAACCAAGTGGCTTCCCACACCTGCTCAGTCCTGCTTTGGGGTTCAGGGGGAGGTCCCAGAATGGGCACCTGCACTCAGGTTGTCCTGCAGCCCACCCAGGGCCACACAGGTGCAGTGATCAGAGCACAGACCCCCCTTGTGGCCCGCTCTCAGCCCTTCTTCATCCTGGGTGTGTTGAGGCTCTATCTCAGGCCAGTGACCTCATCTCCTCAAGCCACTGCTTCCCATTTCTTGAAAATGAGAATAATAATCATAAAACCTACCCGATAGGGTTATTGAAGTTAGACGAGATTACTTGTAGAATGTGCTTGGCACAGAGTCTGGGTGAGACTCTACGAAGGTTAAAGAACAAAAACGGTCTCTGAGTGCATTTCAGTCATAAAAGGTGCCCGCGTGCACACTGTGTGTGTGTGTTTGTGTGTGTGTGTGTGTGTAAAATGGCAGGATGCAGGTCTGGACAATCAAGGGCTGGAATTTAGAGGAATGGGTTGCAAGGCAAGTCAGTCTCTCACCCAACAAGAGGATGAAAGCCAGCCAGACTGTCAGGAAAGCCGCAGCCTCGGGCCACCAAGCAGCAGAGGAGAAGTAATAGAAGGTGTAAATACACAGCAAAGGTGGTGGAAAGGAAATCGCCGTGAAATGTTCACTGTCTGATGGAAGCTTGGCTCTGCTAACCTTGCATCACAGTTCTGACTCTTGCCAATACAAACCAGCCTAAGCAAAAGAGGAAATTTTTTTGTCTTTTACTGAAAAGGCCAGGGATAGATAAGAACTTCAGGTACAACGAAATCCAGTCTAAACAGTGTCATTAGGAACCAGGTTGTAATTCTCAGCTCCACTTCCTTCTGCTGTAGCTTTGTTCTCAGGTTGGTTTGCTCTATGTTGTGGCAAAAACCAACAGCTCTAAGTGCACCTCTGTCTGTAATAGCCCCAACCAAGACAGCACCAGCTATTCTCCTGATATCTCCAGTAAAAATCCTGGGGCTGCCATTCATTGGCTCACTTGGGTCACAGGTCCACTTTTTTTTTTTTTTTTTGTGGGTACCGGGGGTTGACCTCAGGACCTTGCGCACCAGCAGGCGCCCGTGCCGCTGAGTGATATCACCGGCCCCCTTTTTCGTATGTGGGTTCCGGGAGTCGAACTCAGGCCCTCGCGCTTGCCGGGCAGGCGCTTTAGCCGCTGAGCCATCTCACCGGCCCACAGGTCCACTTCTGAACCAATCATGTGATAGGGGAAATGGAATGCTCTGATTGGCCAGGCCTGTATCATGTACCCAATCTTATATCCAGGGTTGGATCAGTCTTACCTGCACTACATGGACTGAGCAGAAAGCATTCCCTAAATAAGAATAGGAACCTTGCCAGACTTGGTGATCCTAGTGCTTGGGAGGCTGAGTCAAGAGGATCACTGTGAATTCAAGGCCAGCCTGGGCTGAATTACATAGGGAGACCCTGTCTCAACCAAAAAGAAAAAAGACTAGGGACCCTGTTTCTGGAAGAAAGAGTGAGGACAAGCAAAGCAAACCGTCCTGTTTGTCCATGTGTGAGACGCCTCTGTTACCAGCTGTCCCTGGAACCAGGCTGTCCCTGGGCACCTGGATTCACGTAGTTCTGCTGCAGCCCCACAGGCTTGGTCCTTGGGCAGGGATTCTCGCCACCCCAGAAGAAGAAGGAGGAGGAGGAGGAGGAGGAAGAGGAGGAGGAGCTTGCTGAAAAGGCAGTTCGTGGGACTGCTGCCGCACAAGCCCCAGCAAGACTCCCCGAGAGTCCTCCAAGAGGCTGTGAAGGATCAACAAAATCAGGATCTTACTGGGAAGGGAGGAGGAGGGGCTAAAAGACTCAACCAAGGCACCTGTGGACCATGGGGAGCACAGCCAAGGGCTGGGGTGACAATAGGGTAGATGCCCTGTGCTGCACTCGGGCCACTCCTTGCTGAGCCCTGCGGCAGGCCGTTCAGTGCACTCGCATTCTTGACACACATCTCTCGGGCCCCCCTATGCCTTCTGTAACTAGATTAGCGCTATGGCAGCCCCCACGCCCCCATGCCAGGAGCTCTATGCTGCATACCAAGGGAGATCCCACAGCCTCAAAGAACACACAGCTCTAAAAGTACAATGAAGGCTATTTTTATGAGTGCATTGTGGAATTTTCTCTTTTTAATGAATGCATGCTTAATTTTTAATCTCACAAGTTTAATCTCACATGAAGTGATTCTCCTTATAAAACAGGCCAAATGTACACAGGTATTTACTACCAAAGCTGGTTGTCTCTCTTCTCCCTACCCATCCCCCTCCCTCAAAGGAACCTCAGTTTATCCATTGTTGTATAGATTTGAAGTATTTCATATATTTCTGCCTCAGCCTCCTGAGTGCTGGGATATATAAATACACACACATACACACTAATAGGTTTACATATAGAAATCTACAGCTTTCGTTTTGTGGACATTATTTGAATGGTCCAAAGGGGCACACAGTGAGAGGTGTTCTTCCCATCTCCACCCTGGCTGCTCAGTCTCCTCCCAGAGGCACCAGTTCAGTGTTTCCTTCCAGAGAGCCCAGGCCAGGAGTCAGCAAACCTTGCCTGCAAATGCCAGGTCATAAATATTTTAGGCTTTGCAGGCTCACGGTGTCTGTCACAACTCATCAACTCTGTTATTGTCTTGAGAAAGCAGCAGCCATAGTCTATGTGTAAGTGAATGAGTGTGGCTGTGTGCCGATAAAACTTTATTTATGAGACAAATTCCATTTCCACATGCCATGAATTCTTCTTTTGGTGGTGGTTGTTTTTTTAAACTGTTTAAAAATCTAGACGCCATTCTTAGATCACTGACTGTACCATGACAGGCAGCAGGCTAGATTTGATCTCTAGGCTAGTTTGCCAAGCCCTGGTCTACGTAAATAAGAACCAAGTATGTCTGACCAGTCTTACCATTTTTTTTTTTTTTTACATGAGGGAAGCATGCTACTTACAGTCCTGCACTTTGCTTTTCTTATTTTGGTCATGTGCCTTAGAGATTGCGCTACACCAGTTCATACAGAACTTCTTCATTCCTGCCTTTGACATAATATTACATTTTATTCCATGGTAGTACATTTTACCATAATTTCATTGGTCAGTCATTTACTGACAAATACTTAAGTGATTTCCTTTTGCTATTATAAAATATGTTTCATTGAAAAACATATATATATATAGAGAGAGAGAGAGAGAGATAGATATAGATATATTCCTCTGTTTTTTAGCAGCTTTGTTAAGATATAGTTGAAATACCATACAATTCACCTATTTTAAGTGTATGATTCAGGATTACTAAATGGTAAAAAGAAATCCCATACCCTCAGCTATCACCACCCAATCCCCTTTTCCCTCCCAGCTCTTGACAATCACTAATCTGTTTTCTTTCTCTATGGATTTGCTTCTTTTGGACATTTACACTAATGGAATTGTACAGTATGTGGTATTTTGTGAATGGCTTCTTTCACTTAACATAAGGTTTTCAGGGTTTGTCGTGGTGTACCTCACCGACACTAGTCATCATCTAACTTTCTTTACATAGCCGTCCTAGTAAGTATCTCATTGTGGTGTGTGCGCTCAGCAAAATGTATGCTGAGATTTGCTTTATTCGCTTCTATACCATGAGAATTTTTCCCTGTCCTTAGATGTAGCTCTACTTTATGCTGGTTAATTGATGCATAGTCTGCCAGAGCACGAATACAGCCCAGTTCAGGCATTCCCTAGTGATGGCAACCCAGGCTGCTTCCAACAAGTACAAAGAACACACAGCACATTGGTGAATTTCTTGTCTTGCCATCTTGTGCACAGAGAAAGATTTCTTGAGGATAGTCTTACAAGTGGAGTTGCTGAATTAAATATGAACATTAAAAATTTTTGTAGATATTTCAAGTTATTGTCTGAAAAAAGCTACACAAATTTACATTCCACCACTCATGTACAAGAGCGCTCATTTCAAGCTGGGCATGGTGAAGCAAGCCTATAATTCCAGCACTTGGGAGGCTGAGGCAGGAGGATTGCCATGAGTTCAAGGCTGGCCTGGGCTATGTAGTGATTTCAAGGCCACCCCGGACTACACAACGAGACCCTGTCTCAAAAACAAACAAAAAAGGGCCGGTGAGATGGCTCAGCGGCGTAAGCGCCTGCCTTGCAAGCGCGAGGGCCCGAGTTCGACTCCCGGATCCCACATACGAAAAAGAGGCCGGTGATATCACTCAGTGGCACGGGTGCCTGTTGGTGCGCGAGGTCCTGAGGTCGACCCCCCGGTACCCCAAAAAAAAAAAAAAAAAAAAAAAAAAAAAAGCTCACTTCACTACATCCATGCCAGCCCAACACTTTTGTTGATGCCCAAAACATCTCATTTTAATTCCATCTCCCTGATCACTGTGAGGGCCATGCCCCAACCTGTGGTTCCCCTTCTTGGAGCCAGGGAGCTGCCCCTACACCTGTCTTCCTTGTTCTCCAGCACAGAGCTGGGTGTACCAGGGACTGACGAATGTTTATGGAAAGAAGTCTTTGCACTGAGCGGCATCCCAAGCCCTTTTTAAAAATGTTAATTTCCAGACAGGGTCTCACAAGTTGCTAAGTGGCGCAGGCTGGGCTCAAATGTGCAGTTATCCTGCCTAATCCCCTCAGAGTGCTGGGATTACAGGTGTGTGCGCCATGCCCGGCAGCAGTCTCATTTTTGCAGTCTTAATTGATGAAAACATGCTCTGAGATTTTACACTCTTCACCAGTGTCTCCTTAGCCCTCCAAGATTTAGATCTTCTGTATGAGCTGTTTACTAAGCCTTGAATAAAACGTCAGGCATCCTCGACTGGGCTAGAGAGTAATTCTTCAGTAACTGGCAGAATGGCTGCATCATCTGTCAGCCTTGGGGTCCCAGGAAGCAGGCTCTGCAGCTGGGAACTTCCTGCTAACATCACTGAACAACTGAGTCAGACTTTAGGGGGAGTTAGAGTGGCCCCATTGTTTAGAATTCCAGACTAAGAACCCAGTACCCAAGTGCGCTGGTTACTTTTTTCCTCGTTGCTGGGACAAAATAGCCAATACCCAAAGTTAAAGGAGGAAAGGTTTACTTAGCTCACAGTTTGTAGAGGTTTCAGTCCATAATCAGCTGGCTCCAAGGCCGGGTGGCACATGGCAGAGGGCAACAGTTCATGGCGGTGGAAAACAGCAAAAGCAGCAAGAGCAAAATGGGAGGAGCGAGAGAGAAGACTCTTTCTGTCCCTTACATTGTATGTAGGCTCCCCACCCTAAGGTGGGTGTAGCACTTGCACCCATAATCCCAGCACTAGACAATGAATCAATCACAAACCCTAGATTCAGCCGCCTCTGAAAAGCACCCCCCATGACCACATGAGGCTTTGGGGGACATCTGGACACAAACCATAACACCAAGTGACTCATTCGTGGTCACGAAGCTACACGAGGATACTTTTTTTTGTCATGTGCCTTAGAGATTGCGCTACACCAGTTCATACAGAACTTCTTCACTTTCGCCTTTGACGTAATATTACATTTTATTCCACGGTAGTACGTTTCACCGTAATTTCATTGGCCAGTCGTTTATTGATAAATACTGAGTGATTTCCTTTTGCTATTGTAAAAGGACCTCGTTTGAGGTCAAAAAGCTACTCAGGGATGGAGCTCTGAGTGCAGGCCAGGTTCTGATTTAGCCCTGCACTCTTTCCTCAGCACGTCGCAGGAGAGGATTCACTGCCAAATTTCTCCCCAGCCTCTTCTACCCCTAACTACCGACAAGACCTCTCTACAGAGCGGGAGTGGGGAATAAAAGCCCCAGTTTTCAAACCAGACACCCTGGGTTTAAATCCCAGCTCGGCCACCTGGGTGTGGTTATTTACCCTTTGACCTTTGAATGTAATGTTACAATTGATTCATTGTAAATGTGACCTCACAGTCACATTTCTAGGTGACATTAGCTCCCTCGCTAGTGATGTTCATGGCTAACATCGGCTGCCTCACAGCTTTATTCCTGGTTAACAGTGACTATCTCATAGGTTATATTCCTACTTATATTACCTACCTCACAAGTTGTTTTCCTGTATAATATTACATACCTCACAGGTAATTTCCTTCTCGTTATTACCTACCTCGTAGATATTCTCCTACTTAAGATTACCTACCTACAGGTTACTTTCCTACCTCAAAAGCTATATTCCTATTTAATTTGACCTACCTCATAAGTTCTACTCCTACTTAATTCGACCAACATCACAGGTTCTTTCTATTTAATGTTATCTATCCCACAGGTTATATGCCTATTTTAATTTACCCAACTACAGTATTACCTACCTTGCAGGTTACCTTTCTACTTAATATTACTGACTAAGCAAATTATTTTCCTTTTAAGTTTTATCTACCTTACAGGTTGTATTCCTACTTAATATTACTTAAATTACAGATTATATCCCTACTCAACATTTCCTACATCACAGTTTGTAGTCCTATTTTATATTACCTATTTCACAGATTTTATTCCTATTTAATATTAACGTATGTCACAGGATTAAATTCCTATTTCTTTTCTATTTTGTCTTTTGCTGCTGTGGATTTTACTCAGGGCCTCTTACTTCTAGCCAAGTGCTCTACCAAAGAGCTCCACTCCAGCCTCCTATCCTATGTAACATTAGGTGTTATTCTCATCTACGTTACCCGTCTCACAAGTTATATCCCAATCAATTTTATCCATTTCACAGGTGAGGTACCTATAGGATTTCATCTACTTCATGGGTTATATTTCAATTTAATGTCACCTACCTCATGGGTTATTTTTCTACTTAGTATTACCTACTGCTCTGTATATATTCCTATTTAATGTTACCTAACTCACAAGTTGTTTTCCTATTAATACCTACCTCACAAGTCACAGTCCTATTAATGTTACCTAACTTACAAATTGTTTTCCTATTTAATAATACCTCCTTTACAGATTATATTCCTACTTAATATTACCTTTTCACCGGTTATATTCCTGCTTTGTATTACCAACCTCCCAGGTTTATTCCTATTTATCATTTGTAATTCTCAGCTTGTTTACCTACTTAATGTTCCCTACCTTACAGTTAATATTCCTTCTTAATATTGCCTGCCTTACAGGTTATATTCCTGTTTAATATTACCCTGTGGCTTAAATGAGATAAATACATAAATAACATTTTTGGAACATATTAAAAAATTGTAGCTCTTGTTTTCCTCTAGCTCTTCTCTAGGGTGAATCAGCGGTGAGGTTGTAAATATTAGTTCATCATAAGCAGCAAATGCCAGGTGCAAACCCCACAGTGTGCATGGGTGTTCTCCCCAGCTCTGCCACTTTACATTTGGCTTGGCTGGAGTTGCTACCTCTTGAGTCACTCATTTGAAGGCGCCATTCTCATCAGAGGGACTGCCCCATCCCTGTTTAGCGCCACTTGGGAAACTAGAAATGGCTGAGGAGAACAGTGGTTCCTTCGACTTGGCCTTCTACTACAACCACTTGAGGGAATGCTTTTTAAATGCCAATGCCTAGACACCAGCCCCTGCTTTTCCTGACAGAACTGGTTAGGAGTGGGGTGAAGGTATCATGAACACTCCCTGTTAGACCCTGCCTGCAGCTGGGTGAGAGCCACTGGTGTGTGTCAGCTTCAGCCTGCACCAGACGCCCTGCAGGCCAGGCCTGAGAGTTCACTTTCTCACCAGCTCCCATGTGGTGGCAACAATGCTGAGCCAGGGGTCACACCTGGCGAGCCCCTGAGGAACCCGAGGGGCCTCTGCAGCTTTTCTTCTTGGCATCCTCTCTCCTTCTGTGACAGCTCCTGTGTGGCGTGAAGGAGCCCCCTGCTCAACCCCAGCCACAAGTTGTGATCCTCACCTTCCACCCAGCTGCAGGGTGGGAGCATGACCAAGTGTGGCCGACAGCAGGAGCCACACGCTGGCTCCCCTGAGTGATGGGGTTTGCTTTGTCCAGGGAGAGTCAGCGCTGGGGCTTTGGCTGGAACCCTGGGAACAGGAATCAGACTGGCAAGAGTAAGTCTGGGGCTCCCGGTGACACACATGGGAAGAACCTCCCTGAGTACGTAACAGGCCAAGAAAAACAGAAGTAGAGACAAAGACAGATGGAGCCCTGATGACTCCTTTTATTCTCTGGATCCAGTCAAACTTTAATCTAGACCTACAAATTTCAGTTATACGGGCCAATAGATTCTCTTTTTGCTTAAGCTTACTTCAGGAGATATTTTTCGTGTGCAGCTCAGAGAGTGCTGACCATGTGGGACTTAACAGCACCTCCCCACCCAGCCGGTGCGATTCCAGATTCTCTCCCAGGTGCCGCTCTGCTTCCATCAGGCCATGATCTCAACCAGGCCCAGAACTGAGCAGCATGACTCTTAGAGGTCACTTTGTCCCATCCCTCCTTGGTTATGTGGGAAGAATGGGGCTCAAGGGGGCACGGACTCACCCTGAGTCACGCATACAACAAAGCCGACTGGGACTTCAGCCCTTGGCTCTGTCAATAAATACACCCATGCCAGTGGGTGATAGCAGCCAGTAGGCACTGCCAGCTACCACCACGGCTCCCCAAGGACACACTGCAGGGCAGGGCTTCCTTGTTCTGCATGGAAAGGGTTAGTGTCCTTTTTCCACGTCTCTAGTTTCTCTCATTACAATGAAAGAAACACACAAATGCTGGCATTTTTAATCATAATGGAGTATATGGACACGGCAAAGATTGTTTTCCAGGGAATACAGATGACCAAGATGAAACTTTCCCATCATCTTACCACCAAGCTAACAGCCAACATTTTGGGTGTATATTATTTTAGGCTTATTTTTCTGTGAAGAAGTATAGGAGGCAAGGTGGAGACTCCTTAGAGGACCCAAGCTGTCCTCCTGGGGAACACCCTGGGGCAAGTCTTGGAAGTGGACACTGTGAAGGCCCAGGAAGCAGGAAAAGCAGCGATTGCTTGTAACAGGGATATAGGCCAGGAGCTGTCAATGGCCCCTCACAACTGCTATGCCACGAGGACAGTCACAAGAACCATCCCCTTGCCCCTGCCAGGGTCAAAGTCTTGTGGAAGAGCATGTTAGAGCGTGTATCTGCCACTGACACCCAGGAGAGGAAAAAAGGATCTGACCTATCTAATTTCAAGGGGAGGAGGCCAGCAGTGGGGTGCAGGACAGTGGGGAGAGGCAGGGTCCCTTCATGGAATGGGGGCACCTTCAGGAGGAGTAATGGGTGCTGGACAGCACCAATCCAAAAGTCACCCACCAGCACACCCAGAAAGGGCAAGAGCCCGAGAGGCTGCTGCCCGTAGGGTCCAGATAGAACTGCACCCGGAAACGGGTCCTGACCTCGTACCTGGAACACTGTCGATGAACTTGGGGAGGTCCCCTTGTATCTGAGTGCGTGTAGGTCTAGAACCATGTGTCATGGAGTAACCATGGCTGTGGGAGAGATTATTCCTCTTCACAAAGCACTCTGAGAACAAACGCAGGGCCAGCCAAATGGAATATGCCTTGATCGATACAGTGGTGTCTGTAGGGGGTGGGCACTGGATCCGGCCCTGGACCCAAGGCCCTGGTGGCTGTGTTTCCAGGCGCCTGTCTCTAGGCAGCCGAGCTGCCTGTCTCCCACAGAGCCCTTGTGTGGCAGTGCCAGCCACGGCAGGGCACCTAGTGATCAGGCTTCTAACCTTCGGACTAAATAACTCCTCTGAGAGTTATCCTGGGAGAGAGGATCCTATGGAAGGAAGAGTCATTCTCAAGAGTGGTAGAAAAGAGCTCGAGTCATCCAACTTTAGTAATAAGAAGTCATGTGCCATAGCATCCTTCTCCGACTGGCTACAATCCCCTTATCAGCCTTGAATTCATCTCACAGTTTTCCACTGTGTTTGACAAGTATGTCAGTGCTTGCCCACTGCTTTGCTCAAATTCAGATATACGATGTCACTGTTGGTTCCTTGTCCAGAGGGACTTCCCCATACCCCCAGGCATAGGGTACACAGCAAGGATCACAAGTGTGAGCCCAGCCCGGGAAACCTAGTGACTTAATGAGACACTGTCTCAAAATAAAAACTAAAAAGAGCTGAGGATGTACCTCAGTAGGAAGGTCCTGTGTTCAATCTCCAATACTGAAAGGAGAGAGAGAGAGAGAGAGACTTGAGAGGCTCACTTATTGAAGGAAAGAGAGCCCAGGCTGGCCTTGAGTTTGCAGTGATCCTCCTGCCTCAGCCTCCCGAGTGCTTGGATTACACCAAATGGAATTTCTAGTTCTGGTTTTTTTGAGGAATCACCATATTGATTTCCACAGTGACTGTACTTATTTACATTCCTATCAACAAAGTAGAATGGTTCCTTTTATCCTACAACGTCACTGGAATTTGTTGTTTTTCTTGAGTCCTTGATGGTTCTTTTCTTTTTGGGGTTCTAGTTTTTTGAGTTCTATATATATTCTAAATATTAGTCTTCTGTTTGAGGAGTAGTTGGCAATTTTTTTTCCTATTCTGTGTGTTGTTTCTTCACTCTATTGGTTGTTTCCTTTGTTGTACAGAAGCTTTTAAATTTTATATAATCTCATTTGTGATTCTAGGTATTAGACTCTTGTGACATTGTAGTTCTATTCAGGAAATCCTTGCCAGGGCTATGTCTTCAAGAGTTTTACCAATTTTTTCTTCTGGCAAACTCAGTGTTTCTGTTTTTATATCTAGGTCTTTGATCCATTTTGATTTGATTTTAGTACAGGGCAAGAGATATGGATCTAGATTCATTCTTCTACATGTGGATTGCCTGTTTTCCTGGCATCACTTGTTAAGAGGCCATCTTTTCTCCAGGGTATGTTATTGGTCCCTTCGCCAAAACCCACGTGGCTGAAGGTGCTTGGGGCTGTTTCTGCATCCTGGATTCTACTCCACTGGTTTACATGTTTGTTGTGCCAGTACCATGCTGTTTTTATTACTGTAGTTTTGTAACAGAACTGGAAATATGGGCTTGTGATGCTTCCTGCTTTGCTCTTTTTGCTTAGTATAGCTTTGGATATTCTGGGTGTCTTCTGGTTCCATATAAATTTTAGAATTGATTTTTTTTTAGTTCTGTGAAAAATGCTGAAGGTATTTTTATTAGAATTGCATTAAATCTATATATCATTTTTGGTAATGTCGTTTTGACAATACTGGTTCTACATATCCAAGAACAGAGGATGTCTTTTCACTTTCTAGTGTCCTCTCCAATATCTTTTTCTAGAGCACTATACTTTGCATTATAGAGGTTTCTCACTTCCTTTGCTAAGTAAATTCCTAGATATTTAATTTTTTGAAGCTATTGTGGATGGGATTATCTTCCTCATTTATTTCTTGGTGGGTTTGTTGTTGGCGTACAGTAGCACTATTGATTTTTGTGTGTTGATTTTGTGTCCTGCCACTTTGCTGAATTTATTAGTTTTTAGAGTTTTCTGGTGGAGTTTCTTTGGGGGTCTTCCATGTAAAGGATCGTATAATCTGCAAAAAAGGATAGTTTGACTTCTTCCTTTCCTATTTGAATTTGTTTTATTTTTTCTCTTCCCTGATCTCTCTGGTTAAAGTGTCAAGTTCTATATTGAACAGGAGTGGTGAGAGCAGATACTTTTGCTCCTGATTTTATTTTATTTTATTTTATTATTTTACAAAATTAATTAATTTATTTATTTATTTATTGTTTTTTCTTTTTTAAGAGTGGGAAGAATTTATTGAGAGAAAGAAAGCTTTTGTCTGAGAGGGACACAAGGGGCCCCAGAAAGTGGGTTGCCCCTATTTAATGGTTTTTTTGAGACAGGGTCTCCCTGTGTAGTTCAAGATTGTTCCTGATTTTAGAGGGGATGCTTTCAGTTTTTTCCCATTTAGTATGATGTTAGCAGTAGTCATAAATGATATTTTATCAATTTAAAATAAGATCCCTCTATACCTATTTTTGTTAGGGTTTTATCATGAATGGATGTTCAATTTTATCAAAGGCTTTTTCTGCATTTATTGAGGTGATCACATGATTTCTATCCTTACTTTTGTTTATATGGTATATTACATTTATTGATTTATGTATGCTGATTGTATGTGTGTGGATGTGTGTGTGTGCTGATTTTTTATACCTGAGTGAAGCCAGATTGGTCATGATCTATCATCTTTTTAATGATTTGTTGCATTCTGTTTGCCAGAATCTTGTTGAAGATTTTTGTATCTACATTCATTAAGGTGATTGGCCTGTAGTTTTCTTTTGTTGTTGAGTCCTTGTCTGATTTTGCTATCAGTGTAATGCTAGCTTCAAGGAATCAGTTTGGCAGTGCTCCTCCCCTTTCAATTTCATGGAAGAGTTTGAAAAGTATTAGCATTAGTTCTTCCTTGAAATTCTGGTAAAAGTCAGTGCTGAATCCACTGAGCCCTGGGATTTTCTTAGTTGGTAGTGTTTTTATTACTGCCTCTCTTTCATTGCCTATTTTTGGTCTTTTCAGGGTTTTTATAGCTTCTTTGTTCAGTTTTGGTAATTCATATGTGTCTAGGAATTAATCCATTTCTTCTAGATTTTCCAATTTATTGGAATATAGGTTTTTGAAGTAGATATTTATAGTACTCTGGATTCTGGCAGTGTCTCTTGTGATTTTGCCTTTTTCATTTCTAATTGTATTGATATGAATCTTTTCCTTCTTTTGGTAAGTTTGGCTAAGGGTGGTATAGCCTTTCTTTTTTTTTTGGCACCAGGAATCAAACTCAGGACCTCACGCTCGCCAGGCAAGCACTGTGCTGCTGAGCTATATCCCCAGACCCTGCATATCCTTTCAAAAGACCAAATCTTTGGTTCATTGCTCCTCTGTATTTTTTAATGTTGGTTTTGTTTTATTTTGTTTGAGACAGGGTCTCACTATGCAGTTCAGACTGGCCTTGAACTCACTGTGCAGCCCAGGTTGGCCTTGAAATCAGCAATCCTCCTGCCTCAGCCTCTCAAGTTCTGGGATTATAGGCATGTGCCACCATGCTTGTCTGTAATTTTTTTTGGTCTCAATTTTGTTAATTTCTGCTTTGGTCTGATCATTTCTTTGCTTCTACAAATTTCTATTTGGATTGCTCTTGTTTTTCTAGGATTTTAATATGCATCATTAGGTTATTTATTTGGGATTGCTCTATTTTTCCAATGTGGTCATTCACAGCTATAAACACCCCTTTTAGAACTACTTTCTTTTTTTTTTTTTTTTTTTTTTTGTGGGTACCGGGGGGACGACCTCAGGACCTCGCGCGCCAACAGGCACCCGTGCCGCTGAGCGATATCACCGGCCCCTTTTTCGTATGTGGGTTCCGGGAGTCGAACTCGGGCCCTCGCGCTTGCAAGGCAGGCGCTTACGCCGCTGAGCCATCTCACCAGCCCCCTAGAACTACTTTCATTGTGTTCCATAGGTTTTAGTGTGTTGTGCTGCCATTCTTGTTTTGTTCTAGGAACTTTTTAATTTCTTCTTTGATTTGTGTGGCTTGTTGATTATTCAAGAGAGTATTACCATGTGTTTAATTTCCATGTATTTGCATAGTTTTTGTGGTTTCTTTTGGTGTTGATTTCTAATTTCATTGCACTATGATCCAATAGTATGCAGGAGATTATTGCAATTATTTTGTATTTATCTAACATGCTCCCACTGGCTTGAACCACTGGTGGTACATGCTTGACTGTCCCATCAAGCAGCTTGTACCACTAATGGTAGAAGTAGTACAGCCATTCATGAGACAGTCATGTGTGTACCACAAGTGGTTCAAGCTGCCCAGCAGTGAGACATACAAATTATGACCCTGTCATGAATGTGTTAATTATGCTTAATGACCCAACATGTGTTCTATTGTGGAGAAAGTTCTGTGTGCTGGTGAGAAAAATGTGTATTCTGTTGTTGTTGGATGAAACACTCTGTAAATATCTGTTAAGTCCATTTGTTTGGTAGTGTGCTTCAATTCTAATATGTCTTTGTTGATTTTTTTGTCTGGCTCACCTGTCTGTTTGTAAGAGTAGGGTATTAAAGTCCCCAACTATGATTGTATTAATGTTTTTCTAACCTCTAATGTCCAGTAGTATTTGTTTTATGAAATTGGGTGTGCTGGCATTTGGTGCATATATATTTACAAGCGTTATCTCTTCCTGTTGAATAGTATCCTTTACCATTGGTATTATCACTTATGAATTTTTGTGACTTTGGGAAGGTCACTTAATCTACATGCTTCAGTCACCATAGTATCCCCTTTGTTCCTGGGCATGGTTCACAGGAGTCTCACATTGTACTGGGAATCAGTGTGTTCTTTTTCAATGATGAAAATCAAACCCACTGTTTCACACATGCTAGGCAAGCACTCTACCTTTGAGCTGCACCACAAACCCCACAGGTCAGGAGTCTTAATCCTTAGTCCCAGCTTGGCCATTAACTTTCAGTGCAATCTTGAGCAAGTTGCTGGAGTTCTGTGACCCCCATATGCTTCCTCAGATAAATAATCTCTGCATTGTCCACCTCAGGGGCCTGCTCAAATTAAGGTTGTAGAAACCTGGAAAAGACAACTAAGGATTAGTAGGTAACACAGGGAGATTCCTGCTGCATTATTATCTTTCTGTGTTGGCAAAGTTGAGGAAAAAGATAATAAGGTCCTAGTTCAGAAAAACAACTGTTAAAGAATCTCTTCCTGTATGTGTTTTCTTATTTTATTTGTGGTGCTAAAGATTGAAACCAGGATTTTGTGCATGTTAAGCAAGTGCCCTATTACTGAGCTACAGCCCCAGCCCCTCTGTGTATGCTCTGTGTGTGTGTATACATGCAATCTGCATCTCTCCATGTTTCTCTCTGTCTCTCCGTCCCTCTGTCTCATACTTTTCTGCTTGTTCTTACTCCTTCCTCTACCCCAACTAGGCCAGAGCTGAAGCCTCTTCACAAGTGGGATCTCAGGATCCTTTTAGATCACGTCAGCTTATCCTGTTGCTTTCCCATTGCTGAGACACAATACCTGACACTTGCAACTTAAAGAAGAAAGGTTTATTTTGGCTCATGGTTTGTAGAGATTCTGGTTCACATTTGGCTGGATCCAAGGCATGGCAGAGGAGAAACAGCTAATGGCATGGCAGGCAGGAAGCAAAAAAAGATCAAGGGAGGAGGAAAGGAGATATATACTTATAGGCTACTCTCCCAGTGACCCACCCCCTCCCACCATGGCTTCCTTCCCAACATGACATTTAACTATAAACTCATCAGTAGACTGGTCTACTGAGCATCATGCACCCATGACCCGATCACCTCCCAAAAGCCACATCTACGAGTGCACGAAGCTTTGGGGAACACAAACCATAACATTCTGTCCCTGGCCCCAAAAGACTCATGCACATCCCTTTATGCAAAATGCATTTTCTAGCCCATCTCTAAGAGTTGCCAAAGTCCTCACAGTTCCAGCATTGCTGAAAAGTTCAAGTCCAAAGTGTCCTCTGAGATTTTAGCTGTGAGTCCCTGTAAAAATGAAAAGAAAGTTAAACATTGCCAACATACAAAGGCACAGGGTAAACATTTCCATTCCAAAAGGGGGATGGGGGATAAAAAGGAATGGGACCAAAGCAACCTAGCAGGGCAAACATTAAATCCTTTACTTCCATGTCTACCACCCAGGGTAAGTTGTGGTGAGACTTGAACTCCAAAGGGCTTGGGTGGCACTTGAGCCTGGTCTTTACCAGTTGTGTTACTGTCGACATTCTGATCTTCTGAGAGCTGACTACAACACTGCTGGTGGTTGTAGCTCTCAAGGTTATTCTCTTGGGATGTTTTTGCTCACTACTTGTGACTTTCTTTAGATATTCCACTTTCCTGGCTTTTTCAACATTCTGGGATCTCCAGTGCAATTTCAGCTTCATTCTTACAGTTTCACACACTGCCCTTTCAAGAGTACACTCCCTGGCCTTCCAGGCCTTCTTCTGAAATTTTGATGACCCCACAACTTGCAATTCTGCATCCGTGTAGAACCAGCACCATGTGGATGATGCCAAAGTCTACTACCAGCTCAAGCAGAAGCCAGACTCCCTTGTATCATGGCCACAGAGGTCTTCAGTTGCCTACATGGCTGAGTGCAATGAACCTATGAACTGAATCAAAAGGAACAAATTCCTAGGCAATCCTCATTCTGGAGCATAGTGCCCTGCAGCTCTCTTCTCAGAGCAAAGTCTCTCTCTTTTGCAGTTTTGAGCCCCACAGGGTGGGGCTTTACTGGTTTCTTACATACTCTCAAGGCATCCTTCCTATTGTCCTGTTGTAAAGTACTTGGCTTCTTTCTAATGCTAATCATTTTAGCAACAAGCTCTCCTCTGCTGCATCATTGCAGGCCCCAACTTTTGGAGAGCTTCCTTTCAGGCCAAACTGAAAACTTCTCAAATCTTTCAGTTGTGCCATTTGCTCTTGATTCTTAACATATATCTGGCTAAAAGTACCTAGCAATAGCCATGCCACAGCTTCAATATTAGGCTGCCTTGTAATTTCCTTTGCCGGATTAGTTTGCCACCCTTAATCTCAGTCTCCTGCAAAATCTCAGGACATGCACAAAATGCAGACAAATTTTTTGTCAGAGCACAACACAAGTGGACTTGAGTCGAAATGCCAGTGGAGTCCTTCTTCCCAAGTGCAACACTTGAGCCCGTTCTTTACCAGTTGTATTACTGTCGACATTCTGATCTTCTGAGCGCTGACTAGAATCTCCCATCAAATTCAACTTACAGCATTCTAGGGCTGCTGCTTTGTAAGCTTATATCTCCGAACATTTCCAAACTCCTCCCACAAACCAGTTCCAAAGGCTTCTGAACCACATGGTCACAGCAAGGACTGGTACCAAAATCTGTCTGTGTTGATTACTTTTCTCTCGTTGCTGAGACAAAACACCTGACACCCAAAATTAGGGAAGGAAAGGTTTATTTAGCTCACAGTTTGTGGAGGTTTCATCAGCTGGCTCCAAGGCAGGGTGGCATGGAAGAGGAACAACAGTTCATGGCGGTGGAAGACACCAAAAGCAACAAGAGCGAAAAGGGAGGAGGAATGCGAGAGAAGACTCTTTCTGTCCCTTATATTGTATGTAGGCTCCCCACCCTAAGGTGGGTGTAGCACTCACACCCATAATCCCAGCACTAGACAATGAATCAGTCACAAACTCTAGATTTAGCCACCTCCAAAAAGCACCCCCCATGACTGCATGAAGCTTTGGGGGACATCCAGGCACAAGCCATAGCACTGTTTTAGTTATTTTCTCATTGCTGAGACACAATGCCTGGAACCCACAATTTAGAAAGGAAAGGTTTATTTTGATTCTCAGTTTGTAGAGGTTTTTACAGTTGGCTGGCTCCAAGGCAGGGCAGCATGGCAGAGGAGAAACAGCTCATGCAATAGCAGGGAGGAAGCAGAGAGAGAGAGAGAGAGAGCTCAAGGAAGAAGGGAGGGATATATCCTTCTAGGCGAAACCCCCAGTGACCCACCTCCTCCAACCAGGCTTTACCTCCCAAATCACATTTAGCCATAAACCCATTAGTGGACTAATCTGCTGATGAATATCATGCACACGTGATCCAATCACCTTCCCAAATTTCCACCTATGACCTTATGAGGCTTTGGAGGGACAACTAGATATAAACCGTAACACTGCTCTCCCTTAATGGCTATGGTTGTTAAGATCAGGCCAAGAGTCAAGCCAGCCTCCGGGTTTTGCTGGAGTTCTGGCTCCAGGTTTGGAAGGCAGAGCATTTCTGTTCTTTATAATTCCCAAGAGGAAGTGCAAATGGGACCACAGTGGCAGATCCAGGCAGAGGGACCCCAGGCTATTGCACTCAGTTCTAGGGGTGAGGGTGGGGTGGGAAGATCCTGCCAACTCCTGGTAGACTTATAACACAGGCCTAGTTAGGCAACATGGGTGCCCCCAGCTGAGCCCTGCTTCCTGCCCACCTGTACCAGCCATCCTGGCCCTACCAGCTTGGTGCCAAGACAGGCTTGGGAGTAATACTGACTCCCCACCTGCTCACTGGGGAAGGGGAACTTTGGGCAAGTCATTAGCTTCCTCAAATCCAGCGTTTTTAGGAAATGGAGATGATAGGGGTGACTTGTAAGGACGGGGAGAGTGGTAGCACAGCACAGAGTAGAGGCCATATCTGGCCTCCCATCTACTTTTGTGTGACCTGTAAGCTAAGAATGGATTTTATATTTTTAAATGGTGGTGGAGAAAAGTCAAAAAGGGAGTTCTACATCATTAAGAAATTCACATGAACTTCAAATTTCAGGGGCCATAAATAAAATTCTATTGGCACATGACCACACCCAACATTTACACAGTGTCTATGGCAGTTTTTGTACAGTGGCAGCGGAGGTGAGTAGGGACAACAGAGGCTGTATATAGCAAGCCCTTCCCAGTCCTCGTCGTGGTCCAGGAAGTTTATATTTGTAGTCCAATGGAAAAGTTATTGGAATTCTAGTGAGTTAATTCCAATCTACCACTTCCAGTGCAACCCACAGCGAGAATAAAAACACTAAGACGTATCTATAGTTGTGGGGAGCCAAGGAGGTCCTAAGTCCTAAGCCAGGGTGATAGTTAACCAGAACAAAGGCCCCTACCCAGGGCCAAACCCTGGTTTTATTAATTCTTGACAAGGGGAGTGGTTTGGGCATGAGTGACTATGAGAGTGGCAGGAAGTATGTGAGTACTGTGAGCTGGGCTAGGTAGGTGGTCTGAAATCACCTTTGCAATATGCAGAGGGAAGGATATGCAGAAGGAGTAATCTGCATAACACAATTCAAGGTAGTATCTAATGTTTTGGGGTCGGTGCTTCAGCTCTGATGTGTAATCTTCTATGCTCCGGGAAGTCATAGCCTTTTATCTCGAGGCTCAATCCCAGTCGACAGCGTGGAGCACGGCTCTCCCTCCTGCCTAGCTCACACATGTTTTTTGGGAGCTACGGAGGTGGGGAAACACTGACCTGTTGCCTTGCTTCAAAGACTACACATCAGCACCCGGGCTGGACCAATTTGCATTGCTTAAAGCCAGTTGAAGTGATAAGGAAAAGTCCTAGCCAGCTCTGTACATATCAGTACATGGAAATAGGGCCAGGTTTAGCCAAAATGGAGATAATTTCTCTCTTTCAAGGAGAGTCAGCCAGGTGGTCCTGCACAGGTGTACGTAGTCCTCAGTGTCTAAAGCGCTATCTGACCCTTTACAGAACAGCCTGGTCACAAGTTTAAGGGTACAGTTTCAAATTTCTAATCTGTCACTTACTAATTTTGTGACTTTGGAAGGGTTACTTAATTTGTATGTACCTCAATTCCATCTTCTTCTCCTCCTTCTCCTTCTTCTTCTATAAAATGGGGATAACAGTTGTTGTTACAGATTGTTTTGAGGACTAAACATGTTAATATTTGTAAAGCACTGAACTAACGTCTGCACATTGTATTATGTAAATGAGATCATATATATGAAGAATTAAGCAATTACGTTATGTTTTAGATTTGGTTGAAAGGAAGTGAGAAGGCATGGTGGTCCCTGGTACTGTCCTGAGCAACCTTGCTCTTGGCCAGACACTGGAAAGGAAACCCCCAGGTAAAGACGGTGGCATGTCCCAGGGGAGGGGGAATGTGCAGGTAGAGGGGAGTAATGTGGATGCAGGGGATCTATTCCAAGAGGGTCCTTGTACACATCTGTAATCCTGCCCTTGGGAGGCTGAGGCAGGAGGATCGCCATGGGTTCAAGGCCAGCCTAAACTACATAGTGAGACCCTGTCTCAAAATGAAACAAAACAAAACAAAACCAAGAGGGTCTTGCAGGAACAAATGTACTAGATGGTAAACCTAAGTGTGTCAATAGGTGGTTTGCTTTTTGTTTTGTTTTGCCACTACTGAAGAATAAAATGAATGAAAGCTAGTTTCTTGTCTCTTCCTTGGCCACCTTCATCTCCCCAAGAAGACAAAGTTTTTGATTCATGGAGTCCTGAAAAAGAGTTAAAGGATAGAGTGCATCTTCCAAGATGGGAGTGGGGTCAGAAGACTTGAGGTGACCAGGGAGACATGATGTAGAAGCAACGTATGTAACACCCATTTAGATATAAAGTGTAACGTGGTGCCACCAGGCTGGATGCAACCTCAGGCTGCATTAATAGAAGTAGGCCTTGTACAGAGTCTGCACTGGGTTTCTCCCCAGCCTCGCCGCCCCTGACACTCAGGAGCAGTTAATAAGTACAAGCAGCTCCTTGAGAGCTTGTTTGGAGGTTCTAGCAGGGGAGCGCAGCTACTTGTATACCCTTGACTGAGGAACGGTCCTCTCTCAGGGTCCTCTTCAACCAAGCACGCAGCTGTGGGACGGATGCACATGGAGCGGTGAGGGAGGAAGGGAACACCCACCTAGCCAGGCAGATCAGCTGAATCAACCCCGGCAGTCAATGGGGTGACAGATGTCACAGCCAGATTGCCCTCACATCTGTAGGTAGCTCCTATCTTCCAAATATTCTCAATGATGCAGGACTCACCCAACTCTCCCCTGGTCATGGCTTGAGAGTGGGGAAGGATGAGTCGCTAAAGGAAAGCATAGATTCTGTAATTAGAAGCAGGGAAATGAGATGAGCAGGTGATAGCACATGCCTGCCACATAAGGGTGGCTGAGTCCTTTCAGTTGAAGGATGAGGTCTGCCCAGAGCGAGAATTCTACTTTATCAGCAGCTACAAAAACATTAACCTCATCCTTCAAGGCAAAGTTTAGCCTGTTTGGCAACTCCTGGGATCACCTGGCCTCCAGAGATTCTGCACCCTTCAGTGGCCTCAGAAACTGGGCAGCCCATCCTCCCCGACTACCTACTACGTGGCTTCCGCCTAATTTCCTAATGTCACTGCGTATTACTCCCCTTTACACATCTGTATCACAGCAAAAGGGGGTGAATGGGCCAGCCTTTTCAAACATGGATGCTACACTACTGCCTTTTGGTTACAAGGGACAGAATGCTCAGGCAGATTGGCTTGGCCAGGAAAGGGACTTGCAACTCGTGATTGAAATATATAGGGTTTTCTGGCATCAGGCCCAGCTGGATCCAGTAACATAGGATCACTGTCTCTTGACTTAGCTTCATTCTTAGACCAGCCTTCCCCCAGGAAATTGTGAAATGGTTGCAAAAGGCTCCAGGCTCAAATCTTGTAGCTGGTGGAAATGGAGCTTTCCTCCAAGGCCCAGGAAGTGATTTTCATGAAACAGCCTGGAGTTAGTGTCTGTCACAAAGTCTGGTGGAAAAGATGCTGTACAGAGGGATTGAATAGACACCTAAACCACATGCCTCAGGATGCAGGGGAGGAGAAGTTATAGGGCTTGAGGGTCCCTAAGGTCCCAGGTTGCTTGCATTACATGGCTTGAGAGTGGGGAAGGGTGAGTCCCTAAAGGAAGTGTGGATTCTGTAATTAGAAGCAGGGAAACAAGATGACCAGGCAGTAGCACATTCCCGCCACAAAGGGTGGCTGGATCCTTTCAGCAGCCCAGTGAGCAGGTGCCAATTCAAAAGGAAGTAAGGGGAACCTGGTGATGTCAGGGGCAAGTCCTACACTTCTTTGGGATGCCTTACGGGATGTGGGAGAGGACTGGGAGAAAGGATGAGGAGCCGTGGGAGGCCTTTGAACTTGAGATTTGACCTTAGTTCAAGGACCATAAGCAGTGAAAAGAGCTGGAACCTGGGTACAAAATAAAAGAGGGAGGCTATGTTAGCGTTGTCACTGTGATGAATACTGGAGATCATCAGCTCATAAAGACTGAAGGGTTATTTTAGCTCACAGTTGTAGAGGTTTCAGTCTGTAATTCCTTGGCTCCACCGCATTGGGCCATCATGGCAGGAGCACAGGATGCAGCAAAGCCACACACCTCATGGCTGGGAAGTGAGAGAGAGGAAGAGGAAGGGGCCGAGATACCTCATCTACTTCAAGGGCCCACCCCCAGAGACCTAAGCACTTCCCCAGGCCCTCCATCCTAAAGGTCCTGCCATCTCCCAAGGGCACTGTCTGGGGCCTGAGCCTTCAGCACTCAGGTCTTTGCCAGGCAGTCTAGGTTCCAGCCTAGTAGAGACCCAGGCAGCTGGAGAGGAGCTGCGTGGCAGATGCTACCCAACAGCTTTTGTCTTCTTTTTTTTTTTCCAGTACTGAGGATTGAACCCAGTGCCTTTGCACTGAGCTGTACCCTCAGCCCTTTTTTATTTTTAGTTCTGAAGCAAGATATTGCTAAGTTGCCCAGGTTGGACTCAAATTTATGCTCCTCCTGTCTCAGCTTCCCAGAGTGCTGGGATTACAAGCATCACCACCACACCCCATTCTCTTTCTTCCTTCTTGAAAAGCCCTGTACTAATCAGTTTGCTGAGTCCCAGCCTGCAGTGAAATTTCATCAGAATTTCCTGTGAAGCTTTTTAAGAAATATAGATTCAGACTCCATCAATGGACATCAAGACTCAGTGGATCTGGGGTGGGATTTTGTTTTGTTTTTAGCAATCCTGGGGATTGAACCCTGGTTCACTCACATGTGCCCAGCAAGCGACTTCCCACTGAGCTACATCCCCAGGTCCCCTTTTGTTTTGTATTGCGAGGTTGGGCCTTGCTAAGTGTCGTCTGTCTGCCTGCCCCCATCTCTCTGTGTCTCTGTTTCTCTCTTTCTCTTCCCATCCCCACCCCACCCCTTGTCCTGATTTGCCTCTGTCTTGGCTTCCTTCTCAGCCAGCAATTCCAGGCTGACAGCCACCAGCCTGGGGCCTCTAAGAGAAAGGAGCTTCTCTCCCTCTCTAGCTCTGACAAATCCTGGGGGCTGCATCTCACCCTAGCTATGGCCCTGGGAGGATCATTCTACCTGTGATTGACCAGGCCTAGGACCTGCTTGGCCCTGGAGTTTCAGGGGATCAAACAGGGAACCCTCCCCCAAACCACATGGGTGGTGTGTGGGGCAGGGATGGCTTCCTAGGGGAACTTGGGGCTCTCCCAGGAGGAGGAAGAAATGGGGGCTGAGCAGACAGAAGTGCTTACAAGGCTCAGAATCTACATCTAATGGCATCACTGAGTTAATTCTGATTCACAGGCAAGACCAGGAATGTCCGCTGGATACATCATGGGGCTGTAAGGATGTATGGAATCCCTGTCTTCCTAGGAAATCCTAAATAGGAGAGAAGAAACAAAAATAGACGCAAAATGGCTCTGCCCCAGTGGATAGAGGGGTTGGGAGCATCCCATCATCTCCCAAGCAGCCCCCAAGGCACCCTAAGGACTCCCCCTTTACAAGCCTCTGGGATTACATTGCTCTGGGAGGCCCCTTTGACTCTGAATCTTCACCCCTGAGGTGTGTGGTGGTCAGGGCTGAGGGTCAACAAGTCACCCAGTGCCTTACTCTCTTTAGCCCGCTCTGCCTGAGAAGCCAATGCCAGAGGAGTAAAACGGGACAGGAACAGCCAGTGGCCAGCTTGGACTAAGGTGCATCAGACACACATAGTGGATGCTTCTGGTGTCCACAGCTTCGCCTGGCCCCTGGCCAGATACCACTGTGGGCTCTGCAGAGCCGCTGGGCCCTGGGGCTGCGTGGGTGTTGATGATGCTCCTGTCTGCCAGTGACGGAGGGGATGGCAGCAGCACTGCGATGGAGATGCTACAGGGATATGCTGGCTGGGGAGAGGCGGTGGAGGATGAAGTCAATTTCACACTTTATTAGTCAGTTCAGGACCAATTGAGGCCAGCCTGAGACATGGCTGAGGCCTCAACTCTCCCTCCTCCCTATGCCAGCAAGAAGGGCCCGTCTCACCCACAATTGTTGGTGCTGAAGGATCAGTCTGTTTCTTTGCATGGAAACCCACGGCAGTCAAGCAAGGGGCCAGAATGCCTTTCTTCTGCAGGAGAACACTGCAGCTGGTGGAGGCTGCAGAGCCGAGAGGTGGGCAGATGGGGATTGGAAGGGGGCTTGAACCTCAGTATTTATTTATTCTTCCATTGGCCCTTTGGTGGTTATGTTCAGAAGCCTACTATGCACAGCGAATAGGGCTTGATGCTAAATGTGATGATGGCGGAGTGCTTGTGCTTATTCAACAGCTTTTCTCTGAGCTCCTCCCATGGCCCAGACATAGAGCCAGGCTCTGGGGATGCAGTGGAAGCAATGCAGACCCAGCCCTGCCCTCATGGATGCAATCAGTGAGAAAGACCTGAACAGATGCATACAAAGGGAGAGGCCCTGAGCCAAGCAAGGAAGACTTCTTGGAGGAAGTGACAGGAACCTAGATGTGAAGGAGGGTGTGACAGGGGGGAGGGGGAGGTGGGAAGGGGGCTCCTCACTGATGAAAGAGCAGGTGCAGAAGAGCCAGAGAGAGCAATGCAGAAGCGGCTCAGCAAGGGTGCAGAGCTCAAGGACATGGCAGGATAAATAGGGCCAGAACACAAGACCCTGGTCAAGAGCCCTGGAAGAAGTCACAGGGTAAAGACTGTGAGTCTGAGGCTGACCTGTGATGGCGGTGAGAATGGGGAGGAAGGAAGGAGGGGCTGGAGCAGGAGCGGTACTCGAGCTGGGCAGGATCAGACAGGGTGCTCACCGAGCCTAGGGTGTCCTTTGGCAGTGGGGACCATAAATAGTGGTGGAGTTGGAGCTGTGAGGGTCGCCATGCTCTGCAGGGCTCCTGCAGGGTCAGACAGTTGGGTACTGCGGACAGAGCCTGGACTCGGAGCCAGACGAAACCAGGTTCAGAACCTGCTCTGTTCTCACCTTCTGTTTGGCCGTCGGCAAGTCCCTGGGCCTCTAGACCTCCATCAAAGAGTGGCAATCTTGGCTGGGTGTGGTGACACAAGCCTGTAATCCCAGCATTCAGGAGGCTGAGGCAGGAAAATTGCTGTGAGTTCAAGGCCAGCCTGGGCTACATAGCAAGACCCTGTCTCCCCCCCTAAAAAAGAATAGCACTCTTTACACACACCTAGTGAAGCAGTGCATAGAAAAGTGTGCACCTAGGAGATCTACAGGGACCTGCAGGAACCCGGCAGGAGGATGGTAAGAAAGCTCACAGGAAAACTCACAGGAAAGCTCAGCCCACAGGAAAACATCGCAGTACAATCAGTTGGCCTCCTGGCTTCATTAAGGCAACATGGTCACAGAGCTGGGGGCCTTTCCTTATGGACTAGGGTTAAAGTCCTAGCTGTGGGCCTTTTTCTGTGGACTTTCTGCTCACGTGATAGACTTGAGCCTCAGGATTCCTGTCTGTAAAATGGGAATAGCAATACATACATGACAGGGCTGTCAGGGAGATTGAGATGTGTGTAAGGTGCTTAGCACGATGCCTGGTACACAGTAGGTGTTAAATAAATGCTCGCTAGGATTCTAGCTACTATTCTCTAGTCTCATCACCACCTCCAAGAGGTGGTGACCACTTGCTTTAATCCAGATCCAGTTCTGGATATCAGGAATGAGCAGAGAATAATAACAATATCTGTAAATATGTTAAGTGTTTATTTGATCTTTGTCTCTCTCTGTCTCTCTGTCTCTGTCTCTGTCTTTCTGTCTCCATCTCTGTCTCTCTGTCTCTCTCTCTTTCCGTGATATTTATTCTACATGTTAACATTGGGGTTGTTATTCCATTGCTGTAGAAGAGGAAGGTGAGGCTTAGAGAAGGGAAGGAGCATTCCCAAAGTCACGCTGTGGGTAAGGAGGACTTGGATCTGACCCTGCGTGGTCTGGCTTCCAAGCCCACCTATTGTGTCATTCGGCCTCTTGAGGGCCAGCAGTCAGCAGCCCAGTGTCGAGCTATTCTTTCTGCTGATCCTCGCCCAACTGCCATGCAGGAAGTGGCCCTATATAATGGCAAACTCTCTGGCAACTAAATGCCTATTTTTTTAAATCAGATTTTATTGGTACATTTTAGATATACATAATGATCACATTCATCATAGAAATGCCTGGGTTTAAATCCCCATTCTGCTGCTTCATGTCCCCATGACCTTGGCCATGCTATTTAAGTTCACTGCTCCTCAGTTCTTCCTCTGCAGAGAGGATGACAGTAACATCCTCAGAACTGTCCTAAGGTAATGACAAAAACAAAACCATGCACCCGAGGCACTCAGCCACAGGGGCTGGCACTCACAAATCCTCAGAAAATGTTATTGTTTTTAAGCAAAAGGGGAATTTATTGGTGCACAGAAAAGACAGGGGTGGAGCTGACCTTGGGTCACTGAACTGTGGGACAGAGCTGCCAGAGGTACCTGTCAGCCTGTGACTCACTCTGCTCCTCGTGATCTCTGTGTCTCGGTGTCTTTCTCCCTCCCCCCATTCACTTTCTCTGATTCTCACTCTCTCTCCATTACTAGTCTTTCTTGTTCTCCATATCCGTCTTTCATTCTCTCTGTGTCACTCTTACACATTCTTCTCATTCTCCATTGCTGTCTCCTTCTGTCTTGGCACCTCTGTGTCACTGTCTCTCTCCTATGTTATTTTCTCTCCTTTCTCTTTTTCTTCACAGGCCAACTTCATTGTCTTGGGTTTGTGCCCCTGAAATGAGGGATCGTGGGCCTCAAGAAAGTTTGCCAGATAAAACATAAGACATCTAGTTAAATTTGAACTTCCGATAAACAAATAATTTCTGGTATAATTGTGTCTTCCCAAATTATTTGAATTTCAGCATTCAATGAGATGAATGAAGCCCCTACTTTGAGGAACTTACTTTCTAACGGTGGGTCAGACAATAAACAAAGAAATAAATCAACTAGAAAATAAGGAGCTATCGGTTCTACAATGAAAATAAAACGGGGAAACCATGGGGAGAGGACAGGGGGTGGGGAAGGCTGGAGGCCACTTGGATGAAGCAGGCACTGAAGGTGTCATTGAGGAGCTGACTCGAAGCCAAGCCAACCGCAGGCAGCTCTGGGGAAGGAGTGTGCCAGGGAGGGGACAGCCCATGCAAAGGCCCTGCACCGGGACTGGGCATACAGTGATCAAGAAACAGAGAGAGAGCGAGAGTAAGGGTGGCCATAATGTAGTGACCAGGGGGAGGGTGGTACTAGCTGAGGTGGAAGGGTAGGGCCTGTCATCCGGCCTTTTAGATCACAGTAGGAAGTTTGGGTTTGTTCAGTCTTAAGCAAAGGAGAGACATTTTCTCACGTACTCTTTCACTTTGGTGACTCTCTAGAGAGTGGGTTGAGCGTGAAGGACGGGGTGGGAACAGGGAGCACCAGGAGGCCGCTGCCGGCAAGTCTGTCTACAGCTGCAGCCTCAGCAGTCTGGGGAAGCTTCTGAGAGGCAGGAGTATTCTAAGATGGCTGACGCTAATCACCAAAGAGTATCTGAGGACATGGTCCGTGTTCCGTCCCAGGGGAAGAACCTTTGACCGCTGAAACTATCTACTTGCCTTCAGTTTTTTTTTTTTTTTTTTTGTGGGTACCGGGGGGTCGACCTCAGGACCTCGTGCGCCAGCAGGCGCCCGTGCCGCTGAGCGATATCACCGGCCCCTTTTTCGTATGTGGGATCCGGGAGTCGAACTCGGGCCCTCGCGCTTGCCGGGCAGGCGCTTAAGCCGCTGAGCCATCTCACCGGCCCCTTGCCTTCAGTTTTGAAAGCACTCACACAGAGATAGGGTATTTCAGACTGAGGGCAGAGAGGGATCAGGTACACAAGCACCGGGCAAATGGCTAGAGTGTTAGTCCAGAGAAGAGAACACTTGGGCCTCAAAGGATCACGTGGAAGCTACAAAGCTTGGAAAGAGGACTGGAGACACAGTTGGTTTGTATGGCCAAGGATCAATTATTTATTGAGCCCTTACACCTACAAGATATGGTGCCTAGTGCTCCGCATGTTTTATCCCATTTCGACATCCCAACAACTCTTTGAGGAGGACTGTTCCTGGTTTGCCCACAAAGAGGAAAGTGAGGTTTTAGAGAGAACTAAGTAACTTGCTTCAAGTAGGTCACACAGCTGGTAAATATGAGGTCAGGATTTGAACTCAAGCATCTTGCAGTTGACCGCCCCCACTGCTGCTTAATCCCTAGACGTTCTCCCAGGTCTCCCTAGCACCCAGTGAAGTCCCTTTCACTTAGAGGTGAACCCTACCCTTGGACCCATTTCTCAAGCTTGCCTTCTGCCATGACCTCTGTGTCTTTACGGGGCCTGAGTCCTCAGAGGCTTGTACTTGAACTCCAGCCTAAAGACTGACTTCTGCTGTCCCTACTCTGACCAAGCTTTGAACTTCGTCCTCCCTGGACACGAGGAGAAGCCTGTCCCCAAGTGTCTTTCTGGGGCTCTGACCACCTGCTAGACACTTCTGCCTCCCCCTTCGCCCTTGGGGACTGTGCTTGGGGTTCATGATGCCCTCCTCCCCCCATGTTCTTCACCTAATTTGTCCCCTTCCAGCCCTGGCAATTGGATCTGTGTCCCCAGACCTCTTCCCTAGGGCACAGTACCAATGGCTTGTCTCCTGACATGCCTTCAGAAAAAAAATCCACAGAGGCTGGCTGAGGTCGAGAGTTGTATTTGATTTTTTTTTTCTAGGCTTGTAGCTCTTGAGAGCTTCCTATGTGCCAGCCATGGATTAATCATGTAAAGTGAATTCCCTCATGTAACCCTCCAGCAGCCCTGTGAGTAGCAAAGAAAAGCTGTGGTTTTCAACATGCTGGTCTAATCCCACACCGCAGGTTCTGCGGACGGTTCTCAGAGCCCTGAGACCCCAGAATCAAGAAAGCTTCTCTTTGGCTAGGAGCCCCACCCCACTTCCTGTCTCCCGAGCTTGGGGCTTGCTGCCCTTCCTGTGGCAGGGCCAGATGCAGATGTTGTTCAGATATCACGGCAGGAAAATCATTCCCCTCCTCTCCTCCTCCACAGCTCTAGAGCCTGGCCCTTGCCCAAAGCTGTTCTTCACAGTGGCTCTTGGAGTTCCTCCATGTCTGTCTGTTCTGGGCCCTGCTGGCCACGACTGGGGCAGTTCAGTAGGTTCGCACTGCCACCATCCTGGAGCTGGAACGCTCCGCTGTCTGTGGCCGAAGACACTTTCAAGAGCTCTGTGTGGGGAGGGCTGATGGTCCCCTGACCAGGGACTATGCAGACAAACCAGTCTTCTGCGAGGGCTGGGCAGCCAGGAGGGCAGGACCCAGCCCTTCCCTGCACCCCAGGCTCCTGCATGGTACAGCAGCTACTGTGCCACCAGAAAGCACAAACCAGTCCATGCTTTTGAAGAGAGGAATTGACTACAAGGAGTAGGTTAAACGAGTGAAGGAAGATCTGAAGAGCACCCCAGAGATCATCAATGGCAAAAAGACATTACAATCCCTAGGCTGGAGGGATAGAGGGCAGAGGCACTATTATTGGCATCCAGCATCTAGGGCCACCAAACAGACTCTGGAAGTACAGCCAGGTCTGTCCAGCAGGACGGGGGACCATAAGGGAGGGCCATCCAGGGGAGCTGGGTCTAGAGGAGACTTGCCACTGGCAGAGATGCTGCTTGAAGTGGACAGGGGGGAACTATCTTTGCTTCTCTCATGGCCAGTGTCTCCTATGGATCCCACCTATCAGGCCACCAGAGGCCAAAGGAGCCTGGGAAACATTGTTCCCTGCAGTACAGAGCAGAGTAAAATGGCAGGAATGTGAGAAAGAGCAAGCAAAATCCCCCCAGAGAAGGAGCTGCTCAAGAGAGATGGCTCCAACTCCTGTGCTGCCTTTGGCCCGACCTGCCTGGGGCTCAGGGCTCTCTCGTACCTGCAGCTGCCACATAGACCTCTGCTTCTACTCTGGCCCCAGGAGTGCCCAGGCCCCTGAGACTGAAGGCAGACACACAAGACCAGGGCCTCCCATGCAGGGAAGTGGCCAGGCCTCGTCACCATCCCATGTACAGGGCGGGAGATAGGCCCTGCAAGCCTTTCACCTCTCCTACATCTCTTCTGAAGTCTGCATCATAATGTTCATTATGTTTATTGAGCACTAACGAGCTAGGTGATGTAAGTGATTTACATCAGTATCTAACTCATCATTCTAAAGGATCTTGGGAGACAGTCACTATGGGGGCCACACTGATAGGTGAGAAAATACAACCCACTGTCTAATAGAAGTTTGAAGTAACATAACAGGAACAGTAATATAAAAGGAAACAATGTTTCCCAGAGATCAAAGGAACAGCCATTAATGTCTGAGAAAGTAATGAGTAGAATGAGGATACATAACGGCATTTCTCAAGAAAGATAAATAAACTTAATTTTTCAGGGCTTCTCATCTGGGACAGTCAACCCACACTGATGCAAAGAGGGGGCCTGTTGTAGATCACACAATGTTCACACAGATTTCATGAAACAAAACAAAACAAAAGAAAATAAAAATCCTGGTTTCTGGCTTCTCCAGAAAAATCCGATTTACTGCTGGGCATGTGTTCAGACATGGTGGCAGCTGGCTGGAGCCAGGATGCTGCAGCTCCTTAGACAGTGGTCAGGGGAGGTGGGCTCTGGTCCAGCACAGTCCCCTCAGCCCCCCAGCTCACTTGGCTTTTCTCCCCTGCTTTTCAGTTTGACCTCAGATCTTCCCAGCTGGCTGGAAGAGCCCTGCTGCCACCTGGTGGTCGCAGGTCACACCTTCCATCTACAACCACCTTCGTTGTTTGTCTCATTTAATCCTTAACAACCCTGTGAGAAAAGGAATTATTGACCCACTTCACAGATGAGAAAACAGGAAAGGTAAGTTCAGAGATTACCAGTAAGAAAACAGATGACCAGGAGGCTCAGGCCAGAGGATCAAAAGTTCAAGCTCAGCCTTGGCAATTTAGTGACTTGGCAAAACTCTGTCTCAAAAATTTTTTTAAATAATTTTTTTAAAGAGCTAAGGATATAGCTGAGTGCAAATGCCCTGGGTTCAACCCCTAGCATAGAAAGAAAGAAAGAAGAAACAAAGAAAGAGAGAGTGAAAGAAATAGAAGAAAGAAAGAAAGAAAGAAAGAAAGAAAGAAAGAAAGAAAGAAAGAAAGAAAGAAAGAAAAGAAGAAAGAAAGGAGGGAAGGAAGGAAACAAATGAACAAGTTTGAGTGAATAGGTTGTTCAGGATCCCAGCCCCCATGTTATTGCCAGTGAAATCCAGCTCCTTCCTTACCCCTAGTCCAGAGTATTTTAGGCTCTGTTTTGCCACAGCAGTTCCTAAAATGACACTTCCATGTTAGAAATCAGGTCCTGGTGGAGGGACCCAAGGATCCCCTAAGATAAGCCAGAACTCTGCAGTGGGTACTTTTGGAGCCCAGTGGGGGACAGGCAGCCTGAAGGCCACACGTGGGAGCCATGATAAGTGCGTCTGCTGCTTGTGGTCACGTAGGCCTTGGACCCAGGTTTTCTAAGGCCAAGTGCTGGGTGTTTTTTATAGCACCACACTGCCTGCCCAGGCATGAGAGGCCCCTCTCTTTTCTGCTGCCCCCATCCTACCTATCCCACAAGGCCCAGCACCAGGCCCATCTCCTCCAAGAAGCCTCTGTGACCACCTCAGCCTTCCCAAATCTCCCCCAGTCTGAGCCCTAACAAGGCTCCATAGCTGATGGCATTGTACCCATAGGGCCAGAAAATTGCTTGAGGCTTGCACGTCTGCAGCCAGCCTAGAGACTGCGTGGAGGACAGGCTTTGGGGTCTCCATTGCTTGCAAAGTTTATCTAAGAAATATACATCGAACATCTATTATTTGCGGCAACTGACAGAGGCTTGGGGAGATTCTAAATGAATTAGAGCTTCCTGTTCCCGTGGAGTGTGCAGTTGCCTATGGCTACATCAGGCACACAGCCCGAGCCCAATGCTCTTGTACAGTCCTGAGCGTGCCACCCTCTGCTTCCGGCCCTGTATGGTGCCCTCAGAATCAGCCCAGAGCTTTCCATCACTGACCCTGCTAACTAACCTCTCCCTGCCCCCACCAGCTCCCCTGCATATGCCCTGGGTTCCCGCTCTACGGCCTTTCAGTTCTCGGACATGCCACCCTTGTCATCTCTGGCCTTTGCATGTGCTGCCTGACCACTTTCATTTCACCCCCGATGCTCACTGGCCTTGAGCTGGGCGTCGCTTCCTCTCAGGAGTCTTCCTTGGCCACCAGGCTGTCCCCTTCTTGGGATCCTGTTACTGCCTTATTCTAACACTAATAATCCAGGAATTACTGCCAACTTGTCAGTCTCCCTTTCTCAACCATGGGCCCTGGAAGGTCAGGCCCCATCTGTTTGATGCTTTCCTATATCCCCAGCATCTAAATTCGATTCTTTTTGGTTTTGTTTTTTTGTCTTTTTTGAGACAGGGTTTCACTGTGCAGCTTAGGCTGGGCCTTGAACTCACTTTGTAGCCCAGGCTGGCCTCAAACTCAAAGTGATCCTCCCACCTCAGCCTCCTGAGTGCTGGGATTACAGGTGTGCGCCACCATGCCTGGCCATAATGTCAATTCTTTTTTTTTTTTGTGGGTACCGGGGGGTCGACCTCAGGACCTCACGCACCAACAGGCACCCGTGCCGCTGAGCGATATCACCGGCCCCTTTTTCGTATGTGGGATCCGGGAGTCGAACTCGGGCCCTCATGCTTGCAAGGCAGGTGCTTAAGCCGCTGAGCCATCTCACCGGCCCAATTCTTGAAGGCAACAATGGTGGCCAATAAAATGAATACACGAATGAGCAAGGTGCCACTTTTATATACAGCGAGTGTCCAGGGAATGAATGGTCCGTGAGAATCTAACTGCCCAAAGGTTAAAGTCATACAAATTCCAGAGACACTGTTATCTTTGAAGCCCTTTATTCCCAGCAGTTCACATCAGTTACTCAATGAGCTGGTGTTCATGATATCAACCAAGTAATTCATTCATCTCCCCCAGACATTGCAATCTGCCCTCACATCCAAAACTGAGTTGGAGCCCAGAGGGTTAAAGACATCTCACTCTGCCACAGAGGGCTGGGGTGCGCTTGTGAGCCAGTCTTCCCCTCCTAGAAGTCTTGTTCAGCTCTTAGGCAAGAATCTCAGCCAGTTAGCCTGTGACAGCCCAACAGGGAAATAAACGAGGTACAGTACAATGGTTCTAGGCATCTGGGGGTAAAAAGGCACATTACACAGAGTCCCCTGGAGAAAACGCGGCCGTTCTCCCTCTTCCCAATACACGTTTTCTCACTCTTCACTGATTTTTAATCTCATCCCCTGGTCTATGAGAAACCATAACCCACATGCTACTGAATACATTTTTATTTTCCCTTCATGAGATAGCCTTGGTTCCGCACAGATTTCATTTTTCTCCCTTATGCCTATAAGAACATCCAATTTTGTTCAGGTCCCTTTTAATGGCACTTAATAAATATACATTCTGGGACCTGACAGAATAGGCTGTCCTATTTCAAACTGCCTCAAATGCTGCCTGTGTAAACAGCCTTTACAAAGCTCGGATAGGGCTCACATTAGTTTACTGCTTCCTAACTCTGACCCCTGGTCTATCTGTCCACCATGTGCATCCAGGGCAGAGGTCCTTGGCCTGGCTGCATGTTTTCCACACCTGGGGACCTTCCTGAAGAGCAAAGCCCAGGCCACCCCAGGTCACCCCATGAGCCTCTCTGGGTGGGCTTCTGGCTTGCATCATAGTTTAAAGCTTCCCAAGCAAATGCAGGCAGCAGCCATGCTAAGAAGACCCGAACCAGGGTCCCAGCACACACTGGGCTCCCAGTCAGAATCTGTGTAACTCACAAATGCTTATCATACTTCGTAATATATTCTCCTGTGATCCCCATTTTTGTCATAAATCTGAGCAGGAAAGAAAAGAAAATGCATCAAGAGCATCTTGTGAAGTGAATTTAGGGCTGGGAAAGGGATTGTGGGGGTTGAGGTTCTCTGGCTTTGTGCAGAGTCTTCATGCTTTAACAAGCCGAGGGGAGGCACATTACAGACAAGTACGCATTTCTCAAGAGCCCTTCAGATACCAGAGCTAACAGTGTTAGGCACTCTAGTTATACCAGAGACATTCTTGGAAATAAATCTAAATCACCACCTGTTCCACACACATTCTCACAAGGGCCGGTTCCCATGTGAAAACTGTATGCAGATCCCAGTGTGTCACATTTTCCCCTTTCTGAGAAGCCTGCAATGTACCTTGGCCCAACATCATACGCAGCGCTGCCCCAGTGGTCAGTCTTCCTGGGACAGGACATGGTTTGTGAGGTGCCACGGTTTCCAGGTTTGAGAAAGGGGTGACTCACTCAGCGTTCAAGAGATCGGCCACCTAGGATGTAGCACAGTCACACGCTGCACACAGTCACCCATGGACAGCATGTCTGTCAGAGGCCCCATAATATTATATCATCTAGTGGTATCACAGCCTGGCTAGTTTGTGAGAGTACACTCTACGACAGTCCCGCAACACATCTTAACAAGCGTGTCTGAGAAGGTATCCTTATTGTTAATCCACGACGAGCACATTGAGAAGGAACCCTGGTAGAGCCTAGGTTTAAGGAAAAAGACACTATGTTGATGGACTGTGTTTGCTGCCACGGGTATGGGCATGAGGGTTGGTAGCACAACCGCTTCCACCTGTCAGTCCAGGTCAGCTGATGGCCAGGGCCATCCTGACACCACCGATGACACTGACCCTGGTGTCACATTTTATGGTTTCCAAGGAGCCTCTGCACCCTTAGCCTCATGCCAGTCTCACAACCTGGATGGGAAAACTGGAGTAGTGTCTTAGTCGAAGGCCACAGCCAAATGACCTCGGGCTTCGTGCTGCCTTCAGGCCCTGGGAGGCACCCTGAAACCATGGGGTTCCCCAGCTTTCACCCAGAAACAGGAAACCATGCCATTACCTTACCCCTCCACCCACCAGCTTGCAATTAACATCCCCAGTTTCCGCACTGATTTGCATGCTCCCACTCCAGGGAAAATGGCGGCATGCTACAACCGCTGCCGGCAGTATGATACACCTTACCTAACACGCCATCAAAATCCCCTGTGCCCTGGAGTCCTTTGGGAATTTGCCTACACATTCCAGAGCTGTGACTGGGTCACACCTACTCCCAGGCCTGGGCAGGAGTTTCCTGGGAACCTCTCCACTGCCACTGAGAGGGCTCCCAGGGGTTCACTGTCCAAGATAACTCAGCTCCCAGCACAGAGATACAAAAACTGACCGGTCAGCCCTGGTGTCCCCAGATTCCACGAACAGGAAGTGCACAGTAAGGGCAGGCAGTCCTGTACTTTTCCAGCCCCTTCCCTGCAACCGCACAGCACACAGGTGACACTCACCTGAGCGACCCCTTCTCATGACCAGGCCCAGACAGAGGCACAGGTAAGACTGGCTACAAGCTATGGCAAGTCCTGGCCAATGAGCTGTGACCCTAGGTTGCAAAGGCTTCTTTACGCAGACATAGTGAGTGATCAGGGCCACCCATGCCAGGCGCCTCCACTCACCTGGCCTGATCTCCTTTGCCACTCCTGCACTTTCTTTGCTTCATTTCCTAACGGGGTCATAGCCTCTAAGCCCCTCCCATCCTTTGGCAATGTGGGCTCCAAGGAGGGCCTCCTATGAGGGCAGAGTCCATCCCCATGGGGCGGGGCTCGGGACCCTGGCCAGGAAGCCAGAAGGCACATATCCTCTCTGTCCATTCACTTCCACCAGGCTCCACTCCGGGTTGCCCTTCTTGTCGTGGGCCTCCAGGATGGTCACAGGCTGGCCTGGCTGCAAACTCACTTCATGTGTGCTCCTGGCCACGAAGGGGTACGCTGCTACCACCTGCAACACACAGCCAGTGAGGTGGAAACGGTCAATCCCAAAAGGCTGCTTATCCAGCTCCCATCCCACCCAACTCTGGTCCTCACTGCTGGGCATTCCCTGCCTCCCAAGTTCACCCTTTGCACTAAGACAACAATATCTGCTAGTCCCACAGCAAATCATTCCTGTGTGGCTGTCACTCTTCCTGCACTTTTCTGGGTGTTGATTTTCACAATTCTATCATTACATTGGCCCCATCTTGTCAGATAAGGAAGTTGAGACTTGGAGAAGCCAAGGAACTTGCTCAGAATCACATAGCTGGGAAGATAGGCCTGCCTCACCTCAGGACAGGCGTTCTCCACCCACTGTGGCCAATGGCTGAGCAGACTCAGCAGCCCGTCCCTCCCAGATGTAAAGGTGTCATCCATTCAGGACAGTTTCCCAGCATGGAGTAGAACCAGGTGTGTGGATAACTTGGTTACTTTTTAGGGAAAAGCATTGAACTGGAGAAAAAAATGGAGGGGAGGGCATTTATTAAGCTACTATTTAACCTCTCCAGGCCTTAGTTACATCATCTACAAAATGGGAATGATATTCTACCGTCTAGGTCATTGAGGAAATTGTATGAATGAATGAAGGAATGAACGAATGAACGAATGAATATGTGGGGCTTCACAGAGTGCCTGGCACACAGTAATGGCCTAATGAGTGGAGGCCACTTTAACCCTGTTTATCATTACTGTTATTACAGATAGTGAAGGCTCGGGAATCATAGCTGCGTGGAGAATCCCAGGAACAGAGAAGGCTGCTGTGTTCAGGTAGAGGGACCAGCTTGCCCACATTAACAACTCACAGTGGAAGAGCTGGGGGGCAGTGGCAACCTCAGGGCCTTCCCCACAGAGGCAGGGCCGGGGCTGAGTTGAATGATCAGGCCCTGGAGTGGGGTGGGAGCGATCAGGTCCTAGGTGTCCTTTGCAGCCCCTGGTGCACTACTTCTGGCTGAAGCCTGAGGGTCCTGGCCCTGACACCCTCAGGGTGGGTGTAGCTTCCACAGCTGTCTCTGCAGCCTTCGTGCCCCAGCCCGTGGCACCCCGTGGCCTGTCCTCAGGGCCTCTGGGCTCCTGCCCCTTGCTACCCAGAGCCTTTCTGCTGCTCACCCCTCACCTGTGATGCACTCCCTGTCTGCCGATTACGGGAATGCAGCCTCCGTTTAGGGAGGTTCCCAGTTCGTCTGCCTGGCCTTACCAGCTCTCCCCAATCTCACGACTCCCCGCTGAGCTACTTCTGCCATCCAGAGCTCTGCCCCTCCAAAGCCGAACCCTGCAGGGGCTTCCCGTCTTCTCTCTCTCTCTCTCTGGATATAATTTATATACTGTAACATTTTTAGTATATCCATTGATGTGTGTAACCTCTACCTAATTTCAGAACATTGTAATCACTCAAAGAAAAAAATCCATACCAGATAGCAGTCATGCCTTCTTCCCTTCCCCTCAGCCTCCAACCTACTTCATCTTCCTGTGATGTGCCTGTTCTGGACACGTATATAAACAAAATCCTTTGATCTTCCTGATGTTTGTGCCTGACCTCTTTCACTTGGCATTATGTGCTCAAGGTTCATCCGGGTCATAGCACGTATCTCTGATTATACTGAATAATTTTCCATCATGTGCATATGTTTTTATCCATTCTTATTGATGGGTGCTTGGGTTGTTTCTGCTTTGGGGTTCTCTTGAATAATGCTGCCATGAACATGCACGTACGTTTCCCATTGCTTTTAAGAGAAAGACTGACACCCTTCCCAGGCCACAGGGCCCTGCTGGCCTGTGCCCCACCTCATCGGCAGCACCTCACTCCACTCTGCCCCTCTCTTCCCCCACCCACTGTGTGCATTCAGTTCCACACACGTCCATGCCTGTCCCCTCTGTCACATGCTGTGCATGCTTTCTGGAGAGCTCCTGCCACCTGTGCTGTGGTAGTTCCCCTACTCACCTTCCCTGTCTAAGAAAAAGCATCACTCTTCCCAGAAAAACCTCTCTACATCTCAGGCTCTGGCGCTTATCTGCCCTAATAACTACAGATTTTCATGCAATTATTTTACCAATCACTGCTTTCCCCCAGATTATAAGCGTGAGAAAGGCAAGGGCTATGACTTACTTTTGTTCATCATTACATCTTTAATCTGGTGCCATATATTTGGCAACTGGTAATGAATGAATAAATGGATGCATGAATGCATGAAAGGATGAATGAATGAATGAATGAATTCTGCTTGCCCTGTGATGGGGGACACGGGATTAGCTCTCTGTTAACAATGTGGCAGGGACAGAGGACCCTCTCTCCAGGTCCCACCCTATATCTCCAAGATATAGACACTGTCACTGATCAAGACCCTGGCCTTACAGGGTGGCGACCCCTCCAGGTATGAGGAGCAGGGACTTGGACAAAGAAGAAACTCCAAGCCCCAGTCTGGGTGGCTGAGGGAGGCAAGCCCCCAGACTCACCTGGGTCACAGCTGGGACAGAGGGTGCTGGGGTGGGGACAGGCTCTGCTGCTAGATGGTGAGAGCTCTGCCGCAGCCCTGCCTGTCCTCTGAACTCCTCATTGGGAACGGCATGGTACAACTGCAGTTTTCCAGCTGGCACATAGCCCCGATGTCCTAGGGAATGAGAAGAGGGTTATCTGGTTGCAAGGCACCTTCCCATCCATTACAGTGGTGGGGAAAGTCAGTGGCAGTGAATGCTTCCAACCCAGCCGCTCTGCACTCATGAGGACCTGGCAGCCCCCTCCCTCTCCGCGCTCACTGTTCCTAGCTTCTGTTTGCTCACCTCCAGCAACAGGTGGCTCATTCCCTACTGGGGCAACCCACTCCATTTTTCACATCTCTAAAACAAATAAAAACGGGTAGGAAATCTGTTTTCTGGGTACTGGCACCACTGGCCCCTGTCCCTCTAGCAGTCACCTGGAGCAAGGCTGCCTCCCCTCCCCAGAAAGGCCTTTCCCCATGGGCAGAGACTGTCCTGCTCCTCCCCAGGTGTCCCTGTTCCTTCTCACACGTGGGCTACTCCAGCGCTGTTCTGACTGCTGTCACCACAAATGGCCATCACTCCCCGAGGGCTCGCTAGGTGCCAGACCGGACATGTGATGCCGCAGCCTTCACAGTTCCTGAGGCCGGCTGGCTGGTGCCAGCTCCGTCTGAGGTGGAGCCAGCTGAGCTCAGAGAAGCTCCATGACTTCCCACAATTACAGTTAGGAACGCGGCCAAGCTGGGATCCAAACCCAGTCCTCAGGATCCCAAGGGCCTCCTTGCCTTAATACTCCTTCCATTATTTCCCCATTTAAGTCATCAGAGTGTTCTTTTATGATTTCTGCCTGTTTGTATCACTTTCTTAATTTTTAAAACTGACTGACTTTTTAAAACTTGACCTTGTACTGTATAATTTGACTACAATCATGGGCTTATGGTCTAGTGATTTTTTTCTAATACACATTAAAATAATTTGGAAATGATAGTAAACCATCCAAAGGAGAACATAACTGCCTGTGGGCCCCCTAACGATAATCCCGTGCAACCCTCCACTTGTGAGCCACATGCCTATGTCTGGAACAGGCCTAAGAAGGCCTTTTCATCATCCCAGATTCATGGTGCCACTTGCCTTCAGGCCGGTTACACAAGGGCACCCAGACCTGAGCAGCAACCCCAAGGCCCAAGGCCTTGACCAGTAGGGAGGGGCACACCCCTCACTGCCTTAGTTGTGGACATCTGATACCCCTTGGTTTAGCTAGGACCGAGTATCCCTTCTCTGTGTGTGTCTCCGTCTTTCAGGGTGCTGCTGAAGTTCTTCCCTTTACATCTGTCCACCCCGATTGTCTGTGAGGTCCGCAAAGCAGGGATGCGTCTTATTTCCTTGGCACCCAGCACAGAGGTGCGTGAGGAAGGCTGTTGCAATGGAACGGTGAACTCCTCTTTTTGGCATCCACACATCACTGAGTCACACTAAGCTTCCTGTACCTCAGCCCTGCATCTGTCACCTGCACTCATTCCCATCCTGGATTTTCACAGCCAGACTTGGCCCACAAGAGTGCCCATGTCTCCCCACCAGCTTTGGTTGGGGTGGTTTTCCCAGGAGAGGAAGGGCCCCCAAAGGCCCACATACCTCCAGTGTCCACCAGCCAGCGGTTGCTGTGGCCTTTGATGTCCTTGTTTTGAAGGAGGGCCACGACTTGGCCCCGTGGCAGTGTCAGGTCCAGAGTTCCTGCCCCGCTGATGTTGCTCGTCACCTGGTAAAGCTTCCCGGGGCCATACTTGCTCAGAAGAGCCTGCACCTGGCGCTCAGAGCCTGGGAGGAGTGGCTGGGGAAGGGAGGGACAGCGACAGACACAGGAGCTTGCGTTAAGAGTCGAGGCCAGTGCCGACATGTGCTGAGAGCCAGGAGTCCTGCTGACCCTACCGCTGCCCCTGCAGGGCCCATCTCGACTGGGGCAGCCAGACCCTTCTAGTGCATGGCTGGATCTTAGCATCCGGAGACATTTGAAAAGACACATCTATCATCTGGGACTCTCTAAAGTACTAATTCAGGTTCAGTCATAGAACTCTTGGATCTGGGTCCTGCCTTCTGCCTCTAAAGTCAAGCTAAATTATCCCAGAGGAAAATGCCCACTCAGGTCTCTCAATCCTCCTACACTGTGCACTCCATGGGGGCACCAGGCCTTCTCCAGCTGGCACAGGACTGGCATCTGTGGAGGAGGGCATGCTGCCTGTGAGCTCCAGCCCCCGAGCATGTACTGAGCATCTACCAGGTACAAGGCCCGGCATCTGCTCTGTGAGTGACACAGCAGAAACGCAGGAGAGCTCCTGCTCAGATGGGAACCGCTGTCTAGCTGGGGAGGGTGAATCAGGACGCTTTCAGCTCATCCGAAACTCTCCTGGCATTTCCTTTGTTTTGCCATTCACTGTTTCCAGCAAAAGCATCAACAAAAAGAGACTCAAAGGGATGATCGTCCTCTCTTAGTAAAAGCAAGGAGAAGCTAAATATGTTAAATGTGTGTTATTACTCCATTTTATTTATATGTGTGCATACAGCGCATGCGTGTTTGTTTACCATGTTCTGTATGGTTATTTTTGTGGGGGGAAGATGATCAGTATGGAGCAGGCAGGGGGTCCATCAGGGATATGCAGGCAAAGATTTGCCACATCCTTAGCAAAAATTAGGATTAAGAATCAGGGCAGGGCTGGGAGTATAGCTCGGTGGTAGAGGCCCTGCCTAGCAGGTGCAGGGCCCTAGGTTTGATCCCCAGCACCACAAAATCAAACAAATAAACAAGGAATTAAAAATCAAGCCAGCCTAGTGTTCCTAAGAAAGTCCTTAAGCTGAAGTGTCGCGTTGGGGCTGGTGTTTTCAGAAAAGTAGGGCCAGAGGGTTTTTTCTGTGTGGTGCTGGTACGGTGCGCATGAGCGCTGTGAGACGGTAGACAGCTTGCTTCTTCCTCAAGTCTGTCACCTGCCTTGGGGGCCACTAGGACTGCTCCTCCCCGGGGCAGATCAGTCAGGAGGGGGTGGTGGCAACACCACTAGGATTATGGGTGTTTCCATTTGTTTCTTCTTCTTCTTCTTTGTTGTTTTTTTTTGTTTGTTTGTTTTTCCATCTCTTCATTTTTTTCTACAATAAGGATGGATGGCTTTTCCAGTAAGAAAAGTGTTATTACAATTCAAGTAGAAAGACAGAAGAGGTTCCCAGCATGTGTGTGCATAGATGCTGCTCTCTATTTTCTGCCCCTTCCCTTTTCCTCCAGTTGCAGGGCCATGGCACCTCTCCAGGAGACCTCTGCAGGCACGGCTCTTACCGCAGGGTGGGAGGCGAGGGCAGATGTGGCCCCAGGAGTCACCCCCTTCCCCTCTGTGGTGACATTAGTTCTCCATTCTCTGCTCTCTGGCCAGGTATGAAGGCCACCTTTATTTGCCTGCTTTGCTGGCCCTTTACTTGTTTCTCTGTGTCCCCAGGCACTCTTCCCCCTCTGGGGACTCTCAGTGCCTTCTTGTGAACTTTCGCTTCACATTTCACATGTGAGTGAACATTGTTCTCAAATCCAGGTTTGTCACTCTGGGAAAATCACCCCCCCACACACACACTGCTTTGGTTATTTTTACAACACACAAGCTGGGTACAGTGGTATATATTTGTAATCCCAGAGACTCAGGAAGTTGAGGCAGCAGGATCTCAAGTTTGAGGCCACCCTCAGGTTTAGCAAAGCCTTGTCTGAAAATAAAAATTTTTAAAAATAGCTGAAGAAGTAGCCCTGGGTTCAATGCCCAGTACCAGAACAAAAAGCTAATATCAGCTCCACAAAGAAAACCCTCAAAACCCAAAACCATACGTACCACCCAGGTGCCCTCTTTGGGTAGACTGGAATATAAATCCTTATACAGTGTTTTTGTTTTGTTTTCTTTTGTTTTTTGTCTTTTTGAGACAGGGTCTCACTATGCAGTTAATACTGGCCTTGAACTCACTTTGTAGCCCAGGCTGGTCTCAAACTCACAGCAATCCTCCTGCCTCAGCCTCCCGAGTGCTGGGATTACAGGCATGCGCCACCACGCCAGGCCTCCTTATACAATGTTTTAAAGGAAAACGTTTTTAAAAAGAACTTGGCCAGCCAAAGATTTGTAAACCACCATGCAGGTGTTATAGTGTCATTTGCAATTTAAAAATACCGTATCAAAAGGAAAATTTAGATGACTTTGAGGTTAAAGTGTTTATTTATTTTGAATGTTGATTTCGACAGTGGTGTTGGAAGGTAGAGGAAAAGGAAACATTTTGATGAAAAACTTCAGGAAGTTCCAGATTCTTGGATGTCGACACCACTGTGAAATTTGTCTAATTTCACTTTAACAATGAAATATTTGGGTTTTCTTATTCTTGAGCCTAGAGCTCTGTGCTACCTGTGTTTACTGAGCGTGAAGTGGCAGGGGTAGAGATCTCCTCTCACCCAACACCAGCTTGCAGAAAGGAGAGATGGGAAGAGAAAATGTCTCCATGAGTAATAGATAACACTGGGGCAAAGAAAAAGGAGAGGAGAGAGGGGGTTGAGCACTGGCAGGTGAAGAACCAGACAGTTACGGGGGAGGGAGGGCCACTTACTTGTGAGGCGGGAGGCGGCAGCACTTTCTCGAAGTTCTCTTGAAAGGAACGAAGCTGGCTACTGGTTTGGCCTAGTGTGTCCTCCACCAGCTTCCTGAAGGCCGGCTCCGAGATGTGGTGGTGGGGCAGCTGGGTGGGACAGACATGTCAACAGGAGACCGGAGGCAGGGAGTCCCTGGCCACCAGCACTCTAGCTCCAGATAGTACACTGGCCATTTCTGTCAGTCAGCTGCTGTTTTTGTCTTCCCACTGATCCACTTCCCTACAAGAAAGTATCCCCTGTTGGGGTCCAGCACTAATGCTCGTCATGGTGCTATAGCCATAGGGCTGGCGGTCCTGTTATCCCTTTCTCCTAACTGATTGTACACAGGATGACAACGGACCCAGGCAAGGCCAACAGGAACCTGCTCATCGGAGTTAGTGTGTGAAGGCAGAGACCCTGAGGGTCACTCTTCCTTTGCATTATGGGAAGGGAAGGTACACACCTGAGGCTCTCCCTAGCCATCCTTCTCACTGTGCAGAACTAATGCCTGGTGGAAAAGAAAGCCACGCAGGATGGAGAAACAGAGCCAAGAGACAAAATTAAAGCCAGAGTCCCAAAGCTTGGCATGCCTATAATCTCAGCACTAGGGAGGCTGAGGAAGGAGGATTGCTGCAAAGTTGAGGCTAACCTGAGCTACCTAGTGAGTTCAAGTCCAGTCTAAACTACATAGTGAGACCTTGTCTCCAAAAAACAACAAAAAAAAGCCAGAGTCCTGGCAACATCATCTATCCTGCTAGAGGCCGTGCCTGAGCCTCACGCCTCTCCTGGCCTCCTGCTATGCAGATCAGTACATTCTTCTGCATGCTCCAGCTGGTTTGGTTTGCATTTCTGTAACTTGTAACCCAAGGAGTTCTCAGCAACACTCTGTCCTGAGACCCTGACCCTGTTAAAGATCTCCTGACTCCTCATCAGACAGCCCAGGAGTAAGTGAAACCTATCCAACTTCACTGCTAACAGACACGTCCAACTTTCCGAGTTGTCACCAAACTTGTTACTCTGAGTTCTGACCCAGAGCCATTCTCCCCTAGGCTGCAGAGAGATGGAAGTTCCTGCCATGCAGGCCTCTCCCTAGTGCCACAGGGACGGGTCCCAGGGAATGGACCACTGGGCACAGAAAGGATCAGCGAGCCACAGTCCCCGACAGGCTCTAACAGTGCATAGGATAGGACCATCAGGAAATGCCCTCACTTTCTGCCCTTGTAAACTTTGCCTTCCCCTAACAGCACCCCTAGCCCTGCACATCCCCGCGTACACTCAGGGACAGAGGAAAGTGAAAGATCACCTAGTCAGATTCACTTTTCTGCCTCTGGGAAAGAGAAGCTCAGGCATAATTCAACTCAAAACAAGTGTCTCAGACTGAAATCTGCATTCAAGGCTGGGAGGGCCAAGAAGAAGAAAAGCTCCTGGTGCAGCCCTCCTGCGGTTGAGAAGAAACCCCCTTCTCCAGTACTCTGGAGAAAGCAGGCTCTGGCGAGCACTGAGCGGTTCATCCCAAGGGCTGCAGGAGCACAGACGATGGGAAGATGGGCTCTCCTGCACCCCCACCCCAGAAGGGGAGTTCAGAGAGCATCATGGAAAGACTCGTTCCTCTGTTAGACTACGCCAGACACCCAGTGGGCCGGGAGGCATTTTAGGCTAGGAGGAATCTGTGCATAGGGGAAGTGGGTACCCTCAGAAATGCTGTGCTACAAGGGACGTTCTCCAAAATAGAGCACATACTAGCTCACAGAACACGCTTAAGTAAATGCAGAGGAATTGAAATTATCCCATGCATATTATCAGACCATAGTGCAATGAACTTGGAAATCGACAGCAAAAAAACCCACAAGAACTTCATAAATACATGGAAATTAAATAGCACCCTCCTGAACAACCAATGGGTCAGATGAAATTAAAGAAGAAATTAGACAGTTTCTACAATTAAATGATAATGCAACATACCAGAATTTACGGCACACAATGAAAGCAGTCCTAAGAGGGAAATTTATAGCAGTGAATATCCATATCAGGAAAACAGAAATGGTGTGCCGGAGGGAGGGGCTGTGGGCAGAGGGTGGGGCTACAGGTTGGAAAGGTGAGGGGGCCCAGGGAGGCAAATGCTACAGGAAATTTCATGAAAAGAATTAGGTGGGTGAGGCTAAGTGTGGAGACAGGATACACAGGAGACAGGAGGTCGTGTGAGGAACACTGAAATTGTTCCCCATGTCCTATGCCTGAGCCATTCCACTTGGATGCTGACATTACAGAACAAAAAGTAGAAGCAACTGGGTACTACTTCTTGTATCAGCTCAAATCTTCAGAATTCTAAACTGCAAGGGTGCATCTGGGAGGTTTGTCCAAACCTTTCTAGAATTTATTTATGCTTTCAGCTGACAGCTCCTTTTACACGCTGTTGAGGATTATCAGCAGAACCTGGGCTCTGGAACTGAAAGTGCAGGCTTCAAAATCCCCTACCAGCTGTGTGGCCCTACATGAGCTACTCAACCTCCCTGAGCTTTGTTTTGGCTTCTTTATATTTGCAATGAGGATGACAATATTACCCACTCTGTAAGGTTGTGGTGAAGAGTAAATAAAATAATTGTGTTGGAAGTGCTCCGAACAGATTCATGACCACACTCATGAGGAGGTGGCTGCTAGAAGCAGCAGTAGGAACACCAGCTTGAGACGTTTACTATAGTCCTCCGTGGAAAGGTACCTCTGTCACCAGCTTGCCATATACTCTAGGGATGGGTTCCGAGTCTGCTGTTTTCCCAGGAAAGCCTCCTGTCCTCCTGAGTCCCAGAACCTGGGAGGCCCTGAGGTCCCAGTCTTATCCTAGCTTTTATGGTCCAACTTCACTAAAGGAGGGAGAAGAAGCCCCTCATCGCTACCTCTTTCTAGGCACTGGATAACCTGTTTGGAAGGTTCAACCTCCCTACCTCCCACTCCTGCACACACCTGGCTAAAGGGGTTGAGGCCCTGCCTGACCATGCCCCAGAGATGCTGCAGTCCCAGCCACCTTACCTGAGCTATGCCGCCCTCTGCCCTCTGTAGCACTTGCTTTGCAAGGTCCCTCTGCAGGGCCACGAAAGTGCACAGGATCTGGCTCAGCCACTGCATCACCAGCCGGTTAAACTGTGGAAGCTCAGCCACTAACAGGGAGTTGAGGGCCTGGTATGTGTGCCGGGCTGCCTCCTCCTCGTAGGTCACGCTGCCCACATCCAGCAGCTTCTCTTCCAGCCTCTCAAAGTCCAAGAGTTTATCTAGACGCTTCTTGATCAGGTTTTGAGGGCCGACCAGGGCTTTGGCCAGGCTGCACAGTGGCCGCCACACCAGGCCTTCCAGCCGCCGCTTCTGTGGGAAGAGGGGAGCTTGGAGCCAGGAAAGGAGGTGGCAGAGGGAAGGGCTGGGAGAAGGGCATTGGAGGCAGGCTGCCTCTGCTTCTAGCCCCCACTCCCCTGACTGGACATGACCTGTAGCACATTACCTAACCTCTTCAGGCCTCAATCTTCTGGTCCAAAAACACGGATGGCTTGCAATAAGCTTACTAAGAGTGCCTGGCGCAAAGTAGGTACTCAATTATGCCACTTCTTAGTATTGGTAATATGCAAAAATCTTGTTATTTTTATTCTTTTGGAGGTATTAGGAATTGAACCCAGGGCCTCAACCATGCTAGAAAATGCTCTACCACTGAGCTACAACTACAGCCCATGTGCAAAGATCTTGAAAAAGATTCCGCATAGAGTGGTGGTCAAAAGCATAGTCTGGGAGTCAGCCCTCTGTGGACCACTGACCTTCTGTATAAAGGACCCAGGAGGTCACGCTCTCTGAGCCTCAGGCTCCCTTCTGCAGAATGGAGCTATTGACAGGAGCTCCCCAAAGGCATGTGGTGAGGAGTAAGGATGTAAAGAATGTAGAGGACTTAGCACAGTACCTGGCAGACGATGAGGCTCAATAAACACTAGTGGGGCTATTTGCATCAGAAAATACACTAATACCAACCCCTACCCTGCACTAATACCAACCCCTACCCAAAGTGGTTATGGATGTGACAATTGTATAAAGTGCCTGCCTTCTAAATATTACTCTTGTAGGCTCTGCCATCTTCCTGATGCAGAAAGAAGGAAGGAGAAGTCCTACTCACAAACTCCAGGAAGGCCTCGCGCTGTAGGTCTCCGGCCAGGCTGCAATACTGCACTGCAGGCCCACTGGGGATGTCCAGGTCACATTCATGAGGCCGGAAGCGAAGGAAAGCCTAGATGTGGGTCCAGAAAACATGCAGCCAGGGCTCACATCTTCCACCTGAATTCCCTCCAGCAGACCTCCCAAAGAGGGCCTCTGGGCTCTTTGCACACCCCATGACTGGGAAGTACACAGAACTTTTCCGACCTGCACAACGTGGGTGAGTAGAAAGTTCTCGACTGAGCCAATGTCCCAGTGTCCCCCTTGAGTGCTTCCTGACTTCACATATCAGGGTACTGTGATATTTTTGATTTTTTTTTGCCGTGTCCACATTCTGCATATATTGATACTTTTCTTTAAATCAACTATTCCAATTTAAATCAATGCATTAAAAAAAAAAAACTTGGGCCGGTGAGATGGCTCAGTGGCTTAAGCGCCTGCCCGGCAAGCGCGAGGGCCCGAGTTCGACTCCCGGATCCCACATACGAAAAAGGGGCCGGTGATATCGCTCAGTGACATGGGCGCCTGCTGGCGTGCGAGGTCCTGAGGTCGTCCCCCCGGTACCCACAAAAAAAAAAAAAAAAAAAAAAAAAAAACTTATGAAAAGTTAAAACTTATGCTACCACAAAGTAAAAACTAATAACATCTGCCATAGATGGGCATGTGAAAATAATTGCTATAAAAACAAAACAATGCTATTAAATTCCACCTTGGCACCATTGCTTGCTGAAGACCCCTATCCCGCCACTTGTTCTGCAAGTATTAAAGACATACTAGCTCAGAGGGTTTTCTTGGACTCGATCAGAAGTACTTGAAAACAGGAATTTCTTTCTCACTCTGGAATTCATGTTAACAATGTATCTGCATCTAAGGAAATACAGCCTCGATGCTTCCAAATATTCACCTGCCCAGCAAATGTCCTCATTTCTCTCTCTCAAGGCCTGATACCTGCAGGTTCCCCCATCCTTTTTCATGAGCTGGCTCAGAATGCCTTCCCCTTCCTGCTCACTCTGCTGCAGTGAGGTCCTGGCTGTTCAGATCCTTCCACTGGGAACCTTGGACACAGCATGCATAAGCAGGGGCGCTGACCGTGACACACGGAGGAGCGTGGAACCATGACCACCTTCCTCTTGCATGCTTCCAATAATGCCACCCACCTTCCATTATCCACAGAGCCATTATCATCCCTGACCAAGCTGGTCTGTGCAAATGGATGTGACTGACCACCTCGCCCCCACAAGGTGGAGTGGATGGAATGAGTCACCACAATGACAAGGAGGAAGGGAGGATTCTGGCCCAGGAAAGTGACATCCTAAGTGGACATACAAACTGGTGGCCCTGTGGGCTGAATTCAGTTTGAAGAGAGGTATCTTCTTGGGCCTGCATAGCATTTGAATTTTTATTTAACTAGTTGCTCACACTGACACATTAGGGTATTTCACCTAAAAATCTGAATTTCCAGAGTCTTGTTGCTGTTACTGTTGTTTTTAATCAGAAGAACTGGCCACGCCAGGCCCACATTCCCACACAGCAACAATCTCCCAAAGTCAAGTAGGAGCGGTTCCTTTAGATCATTCATTCAGCCATCTGAATTTCAAATATCATACGTAAGTCTGCTGAATATGTTTCATAAACAGCTTGTCAGAACTGGGGCTCCTATTTTGTCACATTGCCTATTCCCTGTACACCCCACTCAATAGTGAAGTTACCTGCCTGGCATCTTCTGGCACCTGAGTTTGTCTCCTTGGCTGTAGGTGCTGGTCCCTGGACAAGGAGGGTGTGAACCCAGTGAATTGTGACCCAGCCCAGGGGAGCTGCTCTTGTGTGGTGGCACTGGGGGGAGGGTTTTGGGCAGCACAACTGACTGAGTGACCTCACCCACATGGCCCTGTGGCTGATGCCTCCAAAACGTGTGACCTTGGCCACCAGCCCAGACCTACCCCTTAGGAACTCCGCAGGGTCCTCACCTCCAGGTTATCCAAGTAAGTGGTCACATTGCTCTTCAGCTCTGTCACACACAGAGACACCCATTGGAATCTCTCCTCTAAATCATCAAATTCCTTGTCTTCTGCCTGAAAGTGAAGTGTTGCATGTGAGGGCTGAGAGGATCCACATGCGGGCACTGTACAACCAGCTCCCACATCCCAAGTCCTCACTGGGGACAAGCTTTCCACAGACTTGCCCGCCAGAGCTCGTTCCTCCAGCCCCAAAGCTGAGTGGGACAGTTAAAAAGACAGTGTTGCTCAGTGGTTTTTCATTCAGACCATGGAATCAGACATATGAGTGTGTAAGTCCTGGTTCATTTGCTTCCAAGCGGCGTCACCATGGGCGTGTGTTTTACCCTCTCTGAACCTATTTTCTCGTCTATCTGCAAAATGAGGATAATAAGAACACCAATTTCATTGTATGGATCCAATAACTTTGGTTCACGGGAAAAACTCAGCCTAAACTGCTACTAGTAGCTCTGTTTGCACAATCGCAGAGACTAGCTCCCTTATCCACAGAGAAACCCCAGAAGAAGGGCTGACACTGGCTCTTCACAAATAGGTGGGGTCCTCTTTTGAGCACCTCATTATCAGCCTCAGGTGCCTCACTTCAGAAAGGAGCTTCAGCCTCCTGCCTCACCCACTGTGCAGGTTCTGGTCCCTTGGGAGGATCTGGGATGACTCCCCACCCAAGCCATGCTCACCCTGGGCACCAGCCCCGCCTCCTGCTTCAGCATCTGGCTCAGCCGGGTGGTTTTCTTGGAGAGGGTGTGTGTGTTGATTCGGGCCAGCCTCTCCCGGAGGGTCAGCTGCCCCACCTTTGTGTACTTGGAGGCTGCACCAACACAGGAAAGGGAGGGCACCTTCAGTGACCAGGGCTGACCCAGGAAAGCCAGCATCCCTGACACACCTTGCTGGTCTCTCTGCTCCATCAGGATCCATCACTGGAATGGGGAGTCACGGAGGGAAAGTTCACTGCTTGGGGCCCTCCATCGCAGGTGTGAGCTTCCCACCTGCCTGACCTTGGCACATCACCACTCCTCGGGGCCTCAGGTGCCTCTTCTGTAAAATGAGGCTGGCCACTTGCAGAGTTGCTGGGAGGATTACATAGGGCTGCAGGTATGAAGGGATGTTGTAACAGAGGACCCTTCAGAAAGTAGTGATTTGTCTGGGATCCCTTGGCCAGTTTTAGCCAGGCCAACTGGAAGCCACACTTCCAGCCCTGGCTCAGTGCTTCCCACTCATCTGCTACCTCTCATCATGGGAGGAGAAATAAGAGGGGAGGAATCCAAAGACACCAAATATAGTGTGGCGTGGTGATGAAGACCCCAGGCCTGAGTGTGAAACCTGGCTCTGTCCCTTACCATCTCTGTGACCAGTAACGAATGATATAAGCTCTCATTTTACCCAACTGTGAAATGGGGTTAACAGGGCCAACCTCAGGGGCTTAGTAAAAGGGTCAACTAAGACAATGAAAGAAAAAAATATTGATAATTTAGTTCTTTAAAAACATCAACCGATCACTACCCTGTTTGATCATTATACACTGTATACATGTATTGAATTATCACAGTACCCCATAAATATTTGTACAACTGAAATAATAATTTAAAAAGGAAATATCGGCTAAATTATCATGATCATATTGACTCTTTGTGCAACTAAGTGTCTCTATACTAGGGACACTGCTCCATTTTCCAAATCTTTCTATTGCAGCAACTGAAAAGACAGGGTTCCCTCCTGCCCCCACTCCAGTATTCATTTCTCCTCCACACTGTAGCAGCCACGTGGTTCGGGTAGGGTTGACCTCACTTTGGCTCACAGGGTAGGTGCTTACTGGAATAAGCCAATCCATAGAAACCCACCCTCCTGGCGATGGTGGTTGGTTCAGTAGTGATTGGCACATACCCAGGCCTAAGCTAATCAGTTCATGGCATTTTCCTAACCATAGTGATGGCTTCATGGTGAGCACACGGCCTGTGGATCTTCACACAGTGAAGCACCAATTCGATTTTTATGGCTAAAGGGAGAGAAATCCTATTTTACCCTAGAGGGTACAGTGCGTAGACATCTAAATCAGTGAGTTGTAGAACAACAATAGCCAATTAGTACTCTGAGGGGAACCAGCTTAAAGATGAAGCTAGGGCCGGTGAGATGGCTCAGCGGCGTAAGCGCCTGCCTTGCAAGCGCGAAGGCCCGAGTTCGACTCCCGGATCCCACATACGAAAAAGGGGCCGGTGATATCGCTCAGCGGCACGGGCGCCTGTTGGCGCGCGAGGTCCTGAGGTCGACCCCCCGGTACCCACAAAAAAAAAAAAAAAAAGATGAAGCTAATATGAAGAGTAGGGACAAGAGAATTACAGGAAAACAAAGCTAAAGCCTACATTACCTCTGGATGTATAATTACAAACGCCACAGCGTCTTCTTTATTGGTGAAGCCAGTGTGCTACAAGGTTTTTGTAACTGGAAGCATTCTCACTGATGTGACCTCTAAACGCCCAAGTCCTTACCCACTTCCTTGCGCATCTTGTACTCATTGATGTTGGCATTCACGTCCTGGAGGGCAGAGGTTGCCCTCTGAAGGACAGGGTAGGCAGTGGCATCAGGGAGTGTGTTCTCCAGGATTTTCTGCAGCAACAATGGGTACTTGGTAATCCTCTGCAGGGGAATTACCAGCACAAAACCGAGGCCTGAAGGTCCAGCCTGTGGCCTAAGGGAGAAGGCTGGTGTTAGGCAGGTAAAGCCCACTGTTCAGAGCACCAGGGGCTCTGGGCTATGTTTGTATAATCTCAGGCAAGTCACTCTCTCCGCTGTGGCCCTCACTGTCCTCATGAGTAACCTGTGAGGTCCAGATGCCAGATGGGCAGTGCCAGTCCCAGGCCTTGCTTCTCCATCTGTACCAAATCCAATGGTCCGTTCTTTGCTCTCAGCTTATGGGTCTCTGCCACTTCCCCTTTCAGCCCCAGAGTCCCCCATGCTCTGCTTCTCTTCACTCCACAGTCCGCTCTCTCAGCCTTTTCTGCTGCCCCATCTCCAACCCTGGAGTGTCCTGGGGCCTCCTCTCCACCCACCAACTCTCTCAGCGACCTCATTTGGTCTTATGGTTTTAAATACATCCCAAACCTACATTTCTACCTCCAACTTCTGTCCAGGGCTCCAGACTCACACATTCAACTCCCTGCTTGACATCTCTACTCCGATGTCCCAAGCACAGCTCTATGTTGAGCATCCACGTGATATTTCACTTAATAAAATGGCCTGCTGCTTTCTGAGAGTTTGGAGGTTCCAGCAGAGGAATGCGGCTACTCATATACCCTTGGTTGAGGAAACGGTCCTCCTCTATGCAGGGGTGAAGGGGGTTGGTCACCCTCTTTGAACAAGTGTGTACCTTTGGGAGGGACTCACATGGAGCAGCGAAGGAGTCTCTTCGTTACTTTTCTCTCGTTGCTGAGACAAAATACCTGACACCCAAAGTTAAAGGGAGCAAGGTTTATTTAGCTCACAGTTTGTAGAAGTCTCAGTCCATAATCAGCTGGCTCCAAGGCAGAGGGGGATCACAGAGGAGAACCAGTTCACAGCAAGCAGAAGATAGCAAAAGAAGGCAAGCAAGGGACCTTAACAGAGTCTTTCTGCCCCTTATATCTTATCCAGGCTACTTAGGGCAGGTGGCACTCACACCCTTAATCCTAGTGCCCTTGAGCCTAGAATTGCACCATGAATCAATTCCAGCATCACACACTCTAGATCCAGCCACCTCTGAAAAAGCCCCAGCTATGACCACATGACACTTTGGGGGGGACATCTAGACACAAACCATAACAGGGAGGAAAGGGACACCCACCAGGCCAGCCAGATCAGCTGAATCAACCCTGGCGATCAATGCAGTGACAGATATCCAGAGCAGATCGCTCTCACATACTGTACTGCTGTTATTTACTTATTTTTGGTTTGTTTTAAGACGGGGTCTTGCTGTGTAGTCCAGACTGGCCTTGAACTCACTATGTAGTCCAGCCTGGCCTTGAACTTGTGGTGATCCTCCTGCCTCAGCCTCCTGAGTGCTGGGATTACAGGCATGTGCCACCACACCTGGCTTCTGCTGCTTTTTAAAATCACAGGAACTTAATTTTTCAAGATGTATTCAAGGTATAAATACTGTATGTGTTAGTATAAAGTTATAAATAGCTGTATTATAACAAAAAGTCATAATTCCTATAACTTCTTTTAAATAGTTTAGCACTTAAATAGATGAAACAAACAACAAAATGTTAACTCTCGCTCATTTTAGGTGAGAATATGGGAATGTTTGCTGCATCATCCTACTTTTTTAAAGGTTTGAAATTTTTGTTAGAAAAAGTAAAAAAGAAAACAAAGCCCTGGAACAAATGGTGTTGAGGTCCATTCCAGATGCACCCCTGATGGATGCATGACCAATTCCAGGCCCCTTCTTGATGTCTGCAATTTCATCAGGAGGCCCCTAAGTCAAAGGCAACTGGGGACAGGCGCCAGCAAGCTTTTCCTGATTACGACTGGTTTCTGGGAAACCCACAGAATTTCAGCCCGTAACGTCCAAGTGTGCCACCTGTGAGAAGCCTCACAAGTGCTGCCCGGCCCCATCGTTTGGCCTTTCCCTGGTGGCTCCCTTGCCTCTTCTTCTCCCTAAGGAAAAATCTCCAGGCCAAACGTCCAAGGAAGATCAGCCATGAGGCCAAGAATAGGCAGAGCAGGTGGGACCCCTCAAGGCTGCAGAGGTGGGGAGACAGGGTGGGATTACCCAACAGGGCCCATCTCTACTGTCTATCTGTTCCCACCAAGGGTGTCCTGGAGCTTGGCTGATGGTGGGTAGTGGAGGTGGAAACAGTTGGCAGATATTTGCAAAATTCCATCCTCTGGATTTACTTTCCTGGAAAAGAGTCAACTGCCTCCTGGGAAGCAGTTTCACCTTACAAGTCAAAGGGTACAGGAGACAACCCCTCAGAGCAATGATCACATGCCTTCTTCAGAATCATAAAGGAAATCGTCACTAACAAGCAATGGTGGCTGTTCACACTTACAACGTTTCCAAGGTAATTTGGAGAAAATTTTATGCAGTCTTTTAGATGGGCCCCCAAAACAGAAGGAGAACGTGCAGATCTGGGCAAGTGTGAGGAAACAGGACTTCTTCCAGTCTCTTGGTGGGAGTGTCACTTGGCAAGGACATCTTGGACAGCAGTTGGGCAATTCATGAAATGTACAAACCCTTTGCTCCACTGACCTCACCCTAAAAACCTACCCAGAGAAATACAGGCTTAAGCAAACAAAGATAAGGGTAGAAATTATTCAGCAACTGTATTTATTGTTGCAAAAAATTGAAAAAAATCTAAAAATCCATCAAAAAGAACACGGGAGAACTATTCATACTGTTGTGAAAAGCTGTTCATAACTATACTGATTCAGTGAGAAAACAAGTTCTAGAACAGCATGTAGCGTAGAACCCCCTTAAAAATATTCTCCCTGCTTGTCTGTCTGCTTATCTATCAATCTGTCTGTTTGAAAATATACAGAAGAAAATTTGGATGGAAAATATCAAATACTGGGAGAGGAAAGAAGAAATGGGAGACCAGGAGAGAATGGACATTTACTTTATATATTTGTGTATAGTTTTCTTTTTCTTTTTTTTTTCAATAAGAACATATTACTTTTATATTTAAAACAAACAATGAACTGATAAAGGAAAAGAAAGATGGCTCTGTGCCTTGTCCAAACTGAGCTGCCTCAGCCATCATTCTGGAACTTGGGTGTTTGTGCTGGCTTGATGCAAGTCCGTCTCCACCCTATACCCCGAGGATACACCTTGGGCATACCACCCTATGCCTATGGCCGAGCTCCTTGCCCGCTGCAGACAGGTGTCTTTGATCTGCTTGGCTCTCAGAGGCAAGTGTTCCCTTGAAAGACAGGATAAAATGAACACCTGCCCCCTTCAAAAGAAGAACACCTGCCCAAAGAAGGGGGGGCATGCATTTTGGAACCACAGAGAATCTCATTAGAAGTACCATCTATGCTGATGTCTGACAAAGGATCATTTATGGTAATTCTAGTTGGCCAAGCTCAGGGAAGTATCCTATGGTCATAAGCACGAGGAAGCCAAGATCACTGTTTCATGAGGGAGGAGATCAAAAAGCATGCTGACAGGAAGGATGGTGCTCCTGGCATAGCCTGAGACCTGATACTCTGACTCAGGGCTCCTGGCAACCTGCAGGCCTCAGGGGTACAGACACGAAGTGGGCAGGGGCCTCAAATGTGCTGTGATTTTGAGAACCACAATATTTGTAACACTCGAACTCTATCCATTACATGGTATAACACTGGAAATTACCATGACACTACCTTTTATACACAACACTCAAGTCATTTGCAAGAATATCACCCTTTCTTGTGTTCTCTGCCTCCCCAGTGGGTAATGTTATTCCTACTTCAATCATATTATTTTCATCTTTCTCTTACCATAGACAAGGAAGTCAGATATGTTTTTTAGCAGCTATTCTACAGTACAAGCATCTTCTGCTCCTTCATTTTCCTGTACTTGCACAGAATGGCATCAGTCTTTTTCTCTCCTTAAATCCAGATTTATTTATCAGTTCTAACATCTGAATGTTTCATTATGTCTTTTAATGTCATGCAGCCTGAGCATTTGCACAATGAAATAAACATCTTATTAGAAATTATTTTCTTTTTATTTCTCCTTTATATTACAGTTAAATCATCAAATTGATTTTTTAGTTATGAATATTAGGTAGGATTTTTTCAAGCCCTATCTCAGGATAATACATGTATTTAATATTTGTTATAAAAAGGTGGGACATTGGAACTGATGGAGTTGAGAACCATAGCATGGTCTCAGAGAGAATATAATCCTTGCTCAGCTAAAATAACTAGAATAGCCAGAATTCACTGAGTGTCACTTGGGTCCCTCCATGAGGTACCTGACCCATAAGGAAACCAGGCTCTGAGATGTGAAATGGCTCCTTCCCTGTGAGGGGCCAAGCCAGGTCTGCCAACAGGTTGCCTGGCTCCAGGGCCTGTGAGAGAAGCTCAGATAACAGACGGTGTGAAGGACAGCAGCTTGGTGCCAATTAGGGCTCCCCCATAGCACCGTTAATGTGTCTGTACTGGATGCCAACACCAAACACCTGGGAAATGTTATCCCTAAGCCTCAGCTTCTCTCATGAAATCAACAGCTCTGGCTACAGGGAACTTACCTTCTACGTGACACCCCAGGCAGATGGTTTGCAAAACATGGCTGTATTTAGTCCCCTCCTTGTCTCCACAACCCTTTGAATGTGAATTTGGAGGCCCTCCCACCCAGATGTGGAATCTGTTTCCCTCCCCTAGATCTGGGCTAGCTGTACCACGTGATTTGAGTGACACTGAGGCTTCTGAAGGCCTTGCTGTCACCACTGCCCTGACAGCCTGCGACCGCGATACGAACAAGCCAGCCTGCAGGAAGAAGAGAGAACCTGTGGCCAGAGCCCAGCCAAGATCAGCAAAGCCCAGGGATTGCAGATCCATTGGGTGCTCATTCATGACAAGAAGAATCTTTTGCTGATCCCAGTTAATTGCTAATATGCTGAAGCGTGAGCTAAATAAATGTCTGTTTTAGGCCATTTCGTGTTGGGGGTGGTTTGTTATCTGGCAAGAGCTACTTGATGCAGTAACAACCCCTACGGCTGCGCTGCAGCTGCACTCCACAGGGTGCCTCAGTCTCCACTCCTCCCTTTTATCCTACGCCCAGCTCCTTGCTTCCCCTGTTCCTGTCATCTCCTCACTGCTATAGAGATGGATTTGGAGACCCTGGCAAAGCCCCACAAGTGGGAAATGAGCATAGTTATTTATGGGGCAAGAAGCTAGAAAATTGGTACTTTAAAAAAGAGACTTTGGTGGAAAGAGGGAGATTGAGGAGTGAGAAAAAGAAAAAGGAACGATGATAGGAGGATCCACACAAGATCATCACCTCTAAATCTACACTGCTACTCTCTCGCTGGTAAAAGTGATGTCAGAATAGGATAAATTGATAATAATAAAAACTTCTGTTTTCCTCCACTACTCTGATTTTCAGAAAATAATCTTTATCTGCCTCCATGTAGTGAGCTTGTCCTAGGGAAGGCATAACTCCTTTTTTATATATAGAAAAGAAGCAGAACAATTTGCAGGAAAGGACAGACAAATGACTTTTAAATATACAAAAAAGACGATCACCTTAAGTCATATGACAAATGCAAGTAAAACCGCATCAAGACACCATTTTTCACCTATTCCCCAGTGCAGATATCCTAAAGTTTGACAATACATTCTGGTGGAGGGGCTGTGGGGAGACAGGCACGCTCATCTGTTGCTGATGGGAGTGTAAAGTGAGCAGCCTTTACGGGGCGACGTTACAGTTTATCAAAATATTCAGTAGACACCTCCTTTGACCTAGCAATTCCACTTCCGGAAAAGCATCCTACAGTCAAACTTGCTCCAGAAGGAGACAATTTATATTAGTGAATAATGAGTAAACATTGTAGCGCTGTCTGTAATATCAAAAGAGCAGGAACAAATCAAAGGTCTGTGCACCCCCAGAGAGCAGTTAGGTAAACTGTGGTCCAGCCAGCTGGTGGAAGAGCAGGCACAGGGTCAGAGGACCCTGAATGTTATGTGTTGAAATGCAAAGACCTCCAAGAGAGACATCAGCATAGTGAGATTTAAAAAAGATACAAACTTGCATTTAAAAGTCAGAAAACTGAGAGTATTTGGAATTGCTTGTATAAACAGAAAGGAACTACACAAAGATACATCAGAAATTCTAAATGGCTACCTTCACTGTGGGGGTGCTAATTGGGCAGATGAAGGGACAGAGTTGGGAAGGGTTTTTTTTCACTATATAAATGTTTATGTTTTACAGTTTTTGAATCATGTGACTATGTTACTCATTCAAAATTTTACACTTAAAAAATGTGTTCCCTGCATTTTTCGACCTGGACTCCCACCCACAGATGCCAGTTCTGGGCTGTCAGGCTACTGGGAGTAGTTCTGACCTTTTTCCATGGGCAGGACTTCAGCCTTCTGTGGAGAGGGCAGCCAAGGTGATACGCACCTGCTTCCCATCCCTACTACTGACAACCCCTGCTTCCTACCATGTCACTGCCCTTCCCTACAGTTGCCTAAGTGCTGTTCACTAAATGTTTCTGGTTCTTTGCCTCTCGATATACGATAGGATGCTGTGCCCTGCCTCCTGGCAGATGGATAAAGTGGAGATTAGCCTAGGCCATCTGTGAGAAGAGATGGGCAGCATTTCTGAACTAGAGCATTCAAGACCAGCACTGGGCCTCCAGTGTCCTTCGTCAGTTACTGCCAGTGCTCCAGACAGTGGCCCCTGTGAGTGTGGCCCTGGAGTGAGGTGGAGTGAAGGGGAGAGCCTGCAATGGAGCATAAGGAAGGTAGAAACCTGGGTCTGAAGCCCCCGAGATTTGGGAGCTGCTCGTCTCAGCAGCATGGCCTGGCCTGGCCTGACTGGTAACTGACACACTCTGGAGCAGCCTGAGCGGCCCCAAGCAGGGCTGAGATAAACCGTCAGGCTCAGTGGTCACGCTACTCACAGCACAGCCTGAATGACGCTCTGGATCTCCCGCTGCTGCTCGGGCTCCTTCCGGTACGCTTCCAACAGCAGCAGGGCCTGGTCATAGCTGGCACAGTAGACCTTATAGACTTGCTCGAAATCCTCTTGGAACTCCAGGAATAAGTTACCTGACGGCAAACAAGCAACAGGGGGTTATCGGGGTGTGTCTGCACGTCCTCGTGCTTGGAACAGGTAGGCAGAGAGTGAGCCGCCGCCTCGCCCCGTGTGAGCCTGCCAGGCTTCACCAGCCTTCACCACAGGCCAGTGGTCTCCTCTCCCGAGTCTCCGTTCTTCACCTCAGTTGTATGAATTGCTGAGGGACCGAGTGGCAGATGGTGTGGCGCACAGGCTGCTGACCTATGCGTACAAGTTAAATATCCCTGTGCTTAGGACTGGAACTGTCTGGAATTCGGAACTTTTTCCAGAATTCGGAATATTTACATACACGTAACAAGATATCTTGGGAATAGGACCCAAGACTAAACTCAAAATTCATTTATGTGTTAAGTAGTCCTCCTGCCCCTAGCCTGAAAGTAATTTTATACCATATATTTAGTGTACCTGTGTTTTCACTGTGAACCATCATATGAGGTCTGGTGTGGAATTTTACACTTACGGCATCAAATCAGCACTCAAAAAGCTTTGGATTTTGGAGGATTTCAGGTTTTGGATCTTAGGGTTAAGGATGATTAACCTGTACTCTACTTAATGAACATTAGCTATGATTACAGAAATAATAGCAGTGATGCTCACATTTGGACAGTGCTTTATAGCCTAAAAACACACTCGTGACCATTAACTCATGTTATCTTTATGATTAACCATATATGGTAAGTAGAGTCGGGGACCTCTAGTTTCCAAAGACACATGTATTAGAAAGAATGAGGGCCAGATCTCAGGGTAGCCCTTCCCCAGTAGGGTAACCTGGGGAGGTATTTGACCCTTCCAGTGTGTGTGTGTGTGTGTGTGTGTGTGTGTGTGTGTGTGTGTGTGTGTGAAATAAAACAATGCACTCACCTGTTATAAACTCATTCACCAAACATGTGCCAATTGCTTATTTACTGAGCACGTGCCAGGCACTCTGCTAAGCTCTAGGAACAAAACAAAGCCTCTGCCTCATAGAGGTTAGAGTCTAACAGGGAAGACAGAAGATAAATCAATAGAATTGGTCCTCCTCATCTGTGGGTCTCGCATGTACAGATTCAACCAACCAGGGATCAAAAATATGCAGAAGGAAAATGTGTCTGTACTAACCATGCACAGGCTTTTTCTCTTGTCATTATTCCCTAAACATTAGCATATAATGACTATCTGCATAATATTTATATTTTATTAGTCATTATAAATAATCTAGAAAATTTGTACCAATTCCCCATGATGAATGTAATCATGTACTGCAAACACACACTGATAAAAATTTAAAAAATTAAATTTAGAGGGCCGGTGAGATGGCTCAGTGGCATAAGCGCCTGCCTGGCAAGCACGAGGTCCTGAGTTCGACTCCCGGTACCCACATACAAAAAAAGGGCCAGTGATATCGCTCAGCGGCACAGGCGCCTGCTGGCGCGCGAGGTCCTGAGTTCAACCCCCGGTACCCACAAAAAAAAAAATTAAATTTAAAGATGATTTTACGTATGCAGGAAGATGTTCCTAGGTTCTGTAAATACTATGCCATTCAAATAAAGAAACTGAGCATCAGTGGATGTTGGTGTCTGAGAGGATCTTAGAACCAGTCTGCTACAGATGCCGAGGGATGATTGTCTGCTACGTATGTCCTGAGTCACATGAATTAAAGCAAAGCCAAACAGAGGGAGAGGGTGTTGGGGGCTCTGTTTAGGGATGGTCTCCATGAAGATCTGGGCATCTGTCAGAGATCAGAAGGAACCAGCCCTGTGAATTCTCAGGGAAGCATAGTTCTCAGGCAGAGGCCCAGAGAGGAAAGCGCACGGGCAGAGGGGCAACAGCAAGAAGGTAAGGGCAGCTGAAGAAAAGTGAGCAGGGGTACAAAGGAGAAGAACGAGATGGTAAATTGAAGTCAGATCACACAGGGGCTCAAAGTGAGGGCAGCGAGGTGTTCCTGTATTCGCAGGGTGGCAGGACACAGAGCGAGGGCTTTGAGCAGGAGTGCCGGGATCTGACGTCTGCTCAATTTCAGCACCACACACGGTAAAGCTGGAAAAACACAGGGAAGACTTGCATAACCCTGGTGTAAGAATGGCATGCAAACTCGTGAAGCGCTCCATATTTTAAAACCAGAAATGAAGGAGATTGGTTGCTGAAAAGGTGTGAATGGAACAGGGATGGGAAGAATGGGGGAATGGGGTGTGCAGTAGGAATCAGAGAGAAGAAGCAACACCCCACTGAAAACACCTTTCTGTACAGCTCTGACTCTTGGGATCGTACTAGTTTTTCTATAAACCTAAAAGTGTTCTAAAAAACATAAATAAACTCTATTAATTAAAAAGCAAAAAGATCAGTCTCATGTTGAGATTAAACTAGGGGTCAAAAGTGGTGACAGGGAAAAGTGTGGTGGTGCAGGACTGTAATCCCAGCTAACTGGGAGGCTGAAACAGGAGGATCTTGAGTTTGAGGCCAGCCTGGGCAACTTAGTAAGACGCTATCTCACAATTTTAAAAAAATTTTAAGAGAAGGGGGCTGCGGATGTAGCTCAGTGATATAGCTCTTGCCTAGCATGTGTGAAGCCCTGGGTTCAATCCTCAGCACCACAAACAAAGTAGTAACAGAAATAGTTATTAGGCGCTCAGGGTGGTGGTGCACACCTGTAATCCCAGCACTCGGGAGGCTGAGGCAGGAGGATCACTGTGAGTTCAAGGCCAGCCTCAGCTACATAGTGACTTCAATGCCAGTCTGAACTGCATAGCAAGACCCTGTCTCAAAAAGACAAAAAAAAAAAAAAAAAAAAGAAAGAAAGAAAGAAAGAAAGAAAGAAAGGAAGGAAGGAAGGAAGAGTTATTAGGAAGGTGTTAGAAATACCCAGACAAGAGAATTTGGTGGTTTTCCCGGGGGGAAGAAGTGAAGGTAAAGAGAACTGTGTTAAGCACACAGGGAAGATGGGAAGCAGGAACCACAGCAAGTCCAGCTGACCCCAGTGTCTGCCAGAGACATTGGCTGGGCCTCTGACCAGACCAACCTCCTTTGGGACGCTGATGCTCAGAGAAGCACAGTCCAGTTAAAAGTCCTCACAGTAGGATTAGCACCTCAGGACTATGCCCCTCCCGTCGTGCAAACCCAGCCAATCCTCGGAAAGAGCCCCCAGGAGAAGCTCCCAGAGCCAGGAAGAACATGACCAGGAAAGATGACCCCAAAGCTACAGCTAGGAATGGTCTCTGTGATGGGAGGAGGTCAGCTGCAAGGGTTCCTGCAGAAGTGACCTTGGAGTATGACAAATGTGTCAAAGAAACTGTTTTGCACCAATGTGGCCAGGGCAGGAATGCTTTAGTCACTGAAGGGCAGAGAAGGCGAATGCCCAGAGAGTGAGACATAGAATGCCCAAGACACCGAAGTAAAGGCTTTTCCTCCCCTCTTGTCCTTTCGTTTTTGAGAAGGGGAAAGTCTGTTAAAACACTGCTCAAACAGCCTTGCCTGAGGTCTAAAAATCTTTTAAAATGCTTCTGCTCTCCTTTAGAAAAGGGCTTCCCTTGCATAGCAAGAGTTGGCAGGAGCCAGGGTAGTGACCCAGCAGGCAGCTGCACCAGAGAGAAGAAACACCATATGGGCTCTTTGTGCCTGCTTTTGGCTAACACAAGGGACAAAGGATGAGGAGGGCCTATGGTTTAAATGTTTACCCCAAAGTTTATGTGTTGGGAGCTTAATGGCCCACGCAACAACGTTGAGAGGTGGGACCTTTAAGAGGTGATGGGGCATGAGTACCAGATATCTGTGGGGTGCTGCTACCTCTGACATGTTGTGTTTCAGAGATTCCAAAAACAGACTCCCTTTGAGCTGCACTTTCCTGGAACGCTGGACAGTTCCACGCTGGAGATGGTTAGCTGCAGACATTTCCAAAGGAAGCGAAGACCAACAACCCACTAGGTCTGTTGCTCACCAATTAGGTGCGCTTGCTCCTCTTCCTTGGAGGCTGTCTCCTGCAGACCATGCAGAAATCTGCTGCTCACCTGGACAATCTCATCAATGTTGGAGAACAGGACATCCAGCTCTCCCTGCGGCAGCTGAAAGGAACAAAGAAGTCACAGAGGTGGACGCGCATCTGGGTAGGGGGACTTTATTTGCAGGCTTCGGAGAGTGGTTCCGAGCACTCAGCCCATCATGGTCCACCATTGGGAAGACTGACAGCCCCAGTGGAATGTTTGTTAGGATTTAAAGTCTTACAAGTTAGGTGTTTTCATTATTCTACAAAAAGAGAGGAAGACATGGATATTCAGCACGGAAGGAAAGGTCAACTGGGGCTTTATCTTAAGCCTGTTGCCAACTGTCGTTTTTCTTCTCTCAATTTCCCCATCTGTCATTTAACAGTGGGAAACTCAGTTTCTTTCCAGCTCTGACATAACTGGCATCTTCCACCTCTCCCTGAGGATGCACTCCATGCTCCACATTCTATTAGCCAGGCTACACCACTGTGAAAATAGAAGCAAGACATCTATATACACACACAGGCATGGAAGTATGTGCCGGAGGCACAATCAGGAGGGAAATGTATCTGCAGAATAATGTCTAGAGTATGTTCTTAGTTTTGCTAAAATAAATAACAGCATATGTTTACATATTTTCGTGCCCTCAGAGAAAAATCCTAATTTCTGAAGGGTGAAGGAGGTATTTTACCTTCTACATTATTTACCTTGGTATTTCATTCACTCAAGAATCACTAATTGAAAGTCCAGTATTTATGTGTCAGGACTGGGACTATGTCAAACTGACAGTCTGCCTGTCTGGCACCCACATCCTTGCAGTTTTATAGCGAGAGCCTTTATTTCTCTAAAACCAGAAAAAATATCAAAAATGAACACCAATAAAAACCCTTGAGAGTTAAACTCTCCATGTCACAACCCTGCAAATGATACACACAGAATGTAGATCAGTTCAAATAATCTGTTCTAAACTGGAGAAGAGCTTGTGCATTAGCACACACACACTTAAGTTTTTTTAATAATTAAGTTTATTGGTACAGTTTAGATATGCATAATGATCTCATCATAGGGAAATTGTACCTATACGTGATATATATTAGTTCCTCTTTAAAGCCTTTTTTTTTTTTATGTGGTGCTGGGGATCGAACTCAGGACCTCGTGCATGCAAGGCAAGACCTCTACCACTGAGCCACACCCCCAGCCCAGCACACTTAATCTTTGTTTGTTCCTCTCCCCATTTAGCAGACGAATACACTCACACTGTGCTGTACGAGGCCCTGCTGAAGGTAGCACGGCCAGTAATCAGTAGTCCTGAGGGTTCCATCCAGGTCTGCGAGACTTCACACTCCTCACACTTCCTGCCGTGAAGTCTGCCCCAGGGTCAGAAGTGAAGTCTCAGAAGCAGACCTACACCTGCTCCTATAAAGACAGGCCATGGGCGGCCTCTCCTAAGTACCTGCTGGAGACGGCTCCTGATGTCCGAGGCACAGAGTTGGAGCGTGTGCAAATAGGAGACCTCGGTGTCCATGAGCTCCCTGATGGCCAGGCTCTGAAGGAGCAAGGATCTGTCCTCGGGGCTCTGACCGCCGCCATCCAGACTCTGTGAGGGGGGCTCATCCGCTCCACCATGGGCCATGTCTGCAGGTGCTGGAGAAATAAAACCATCCCGATTCACTTCCAGAGCGGTCTACCAGGAAACATTGTCCTTCATTTTTAGATAAAAATTCATCAACATGCCTGAAAACATCTTCCGCTCCAAACCGTTTGGATGGACTCTTTAGCATTTGTGGGCAGTTTTTGGACAGAATGAGGAAGAAAACAATAGCTCAGAGCATTGCTGACATTTTAAATTCACTTCCTGAGACTCAGACAATGTGCTTTCCTAGCTTTTCTTCCATTTTCTCCCCAGCTCGTGGCCCAGATTTCTTTATCTGGTTCAGTTCAGTCCCTCTCTCTCTCCCGGTGGCTCCTCCCTCCCCCTACCCCATGAGCACATATAACCTATCACCTGAGCTATTTCCACAGGCCCCACGATTCTCCTTCCACATCCAAGCCTCTCTGTCCCCCTGCCATCCAGACACATTCATCTTAGACTTGCTTCCAGGTTAAACTCCCTGAAACAAAGCTTGCGATCACAGCAGTCCCTGACGTAAGACTTTAATAGCTCTCTGCTGCTCAGCGGTCCATTCACTCTCCTTCTCCCCTCCAGCCAGAGAGGGGAGAGCTTTTCTCCACACCTGCAGAGTCCTACCATCTCTTTTTACTGATGCACCTGCTGTGCCCCATCACGTCTCCATCCTCCAACATTCATCCTTTCCTGATCCTCCCATTCTCACTCTACTAGCTGTACTTTTCTTCTCTAAAACTCTCACTACCCCTTTATTTCTAAATTTAAAAAATACCAAGTGCATTAGTGTGAACAAAATGACCTGGAAAACCTTCTTACTTCCACTCAGAGATCCCACAGCAGCTGTAACACACTTCCCTCTTTCTGCATGGCAGAACTTGCGAGAGAATAAAGGAAATCTCGAGAACCAAACCGGGGGGAACTGAACCAGAGCAGCGAGTAGCTGAGCTCATGCGGCTGTGGCCTAGAGTGGAGGAGTGGGCGGGGGAGAAAGCATGGCCACTCTCAGCAAACTTGGAGACAAGCTCCTTCATAAATTGGGGTCCCCCAGGGAAATGATGGGTCAGGAAAAAAAAAAAAGTCCACCCACCCTCACAGAAAGTGACAAAAATACTTCTTTTTGTTATGGTCCCTGCATGAGGAAAAAAATCTCTGAAAATCTGTAACAGGTATAAGGGTAGAAAACGGGTGATCCCTTTCCTGCCCACCAGAAGAGTCATGACCAGCACCCCTATAACAAAGACAAGTTAACAAAAGGAAAGCGTAACAAATGTATCTGGTCATAGTTTGGGGGAGTTGTTTGTTTGGCTACTAGGGATTGAACCCAGGGCCTTTGCACTGAGCTACATCCCCAAAACTTTTTATTTTATTTTATTTTATTTTATTTTATTTTATTTTATTTATTTTGAGACAGGGTCTTTCTAAGTCACGAGTGGCCCAGGCTGGGCTCGAACTTGTGATCAACCTGCCTCAGCCTCACAGAGTGCTGGGATTACAGGTGTGTGCCACCACACCTGGCCAGCTGCAGGTATTTGGTCCTAATTTTATATGACACAGGAGCCTTCAGATTAAAGACCCAAAGACTCAGACTGAACTACCCATTTTTATGCTTAGATCAAGTAATCAGGACAGGCATGTCGGAATAGGATTAAAACAAAAGGTCTAAGCTAATGCTGCTAACAGACTGAGTGGAGCAACTCCGTGAGGTGCGTCTGTTTAGGTCCTTCTGGGCCTTGCTGTGCAGCATTCTTCCTCTGGGTACGGGGCAGGACTCTTTCCGGAATGGAGGTTTTAGCACCTACTATCAAATGAGGTAGTAGGTCAGAGAACTTCTTTTGGCCAGCTTCTAGGCAGAAAAGTAGGGTGGGAAAAATGAGGTTTTCTGGCTGGCTTTGAGGGAAGGGATTGTATTTTCTGTGACCTGCCCTGGGAAAGAGAAATTCTAGTTTCTAAGGTTTGTCTGAGGGAGAATAAGGAGAGAAAGAAGGGCAGGAGGGCAGAGAGAAATCTTGCTTCTGAGGCCTACACTTTGGGGTACAACTTTCTGACCCCCCACACAAGCCAACTGAGCTTTAAGTTCGGATTTATACCAGATGTGTCCCAGTGGCCCAAAGCTGAGATATTCACACAAAAAAGATGCTAGCATATACCCTGAGTGGCCACACTCAGAGACAAATAACATGTCTCAAGAAGGATTACATCTTTAACCTAGGCCACAGATAACTTTGTCCTGTAAATGAGTTAAGAATCCAAAATTAGGGGCCGGTGAGATGGCTCAGCGGCGTAAGCGCCTGCCTTGCAAGCGCGAGGGCCCGAGTTCAACTCCCGGAACCCACATACGAAAAAGGGGCCGGTGATATCGCTCAGAGGCACGGGTGCCTGTTGGCGCGCGAGGTCCTGAGGTCGACCCCCCGGTACCCACAAAAAAAAAAAAAAAGAATCCAAAATTAGTAGAATGCCACAATGAGCAAGCATCAGCAGAAACAACAAACAACAGGATTAGACCCCAAACTATCAGATAAAAACTTAAAAAAAATGGGAGAATAAGAAAGACATTACCAAATAAATAAAGACACATATGATTTTTTTTATGGGGGTACCAGGAATCGAACTCAGGACCTCACGCTTGCCAGGCAGGCACTTATGCTGCTGAGCTATATCACCGCCTCCTACACGTATGATTTTTTTTTTTTTTTTGGTGGGTACCGGGGGTCAACCTCAGGACCTCGCGTGCCAGCAGGTGCCCATGCCACTGAGCGATATCACTGGCCCTTTATTCGTATGTGGGTTCCGGGAGTCGAACTCAGGCCCTCGCGTTTGCCAGGCAGGCGCTTACGCTGCTGAGCCATCTCACCAGCCCTACACGTATGATTTTTAAAGTGGCAAATAGAACTTATAGAAATTTTAAAATGTAGTCTTTGAAATTAAAAACAGGTTTCACACATTATGAGGACATTTAGGGAAAAAAGGACAAATAGGTCAGAAGAAATTATCCAGACTACTAAACAGAGAGAAAAGTACGGAAAATAGTGGAGAAGATTAAAGGATATGGAAACTGATGAAAAAAAGTCCAGGTAACAAATGAGTTCTAGAAGGCAAAAATAGAGTGAGAAGAGGCAATATTTGAAGTCAAAAGATTAAGACTTTGTATTAGTCAGCTTTCCCATCTCTGGGACATACCCAGAACCCACAACTTAAAGGAGGAGAGGTTTAATTTGGCTCATGGTTCAGGGGATTCAGTTCGTGGTAAGCTGGCTCCACGGCAGAAAAGACTTGGTTGGAAGGGGATAGTAGAGGATAGCTGCTCGCCTCATGCAGCCAGGAAGCAGAGAGAGAAAGGAGGAGCTGGGGAGGCAGATACACCCTTCAAGGGCACACTGCCTGTGACACACCTCTTCCTAGCAGGTCCTCCCTCCTTGCAGCACACTAAGCTATGAATTCATCAATGAATTAATCCATAACACCCCATAATCCAATCACCTTTCAAAAGCCCCACCTGTGAATATATGAGCCTTTGGGGGACATTTTAGATCTAAACCATAACAACATTGCTCAGAATTTATAAAAGATATGAATGCTTAGATTTAGGAAATGCAATTCCAAACCAGAATAAGTTTTTTTAAAAAATCAACATCCAAACATGTTGAGGAGAAACTGTGGAATCCTGAAGGCCTAGGGAATTTATACACTACTGGAGAATGTGTTCCACAAAAACAAAGAAGTAAATCAAGAAGGAGGAAGATACAGAAATTTGGTGATGGAACACTGGAAGGGCCAAAAGAGTCCTTGTGAGGAGAGAATCTAGGATTGACTGCAGGCAGCTCTAAGCAGAGACCAGTCTGGTCTAGAGAACACCAGAAGGATCTAGAATGTCTTGAGCATTGATTCATTTGACTTAGTACAGAATTTGGTGTTTAACTAGGATAATTACACAGATAATACATAGAAAACTAAGAAATCAACCAACAGAAACAAAATAATTGTCATAATAATTTTTGTGCAGAAAAGATAAAGGGTCCTGTCCCATCTCCTGGAGAAAGAAATGTTACAACTGAGGGGTCCAGAGGAATCTTAGCAGACAGGCCTTGGGTTTTTCTCCTTAGTCTATTTCCATCAGCTCATACCCTTTTTGTCCAATCATACTTCCATATGGCTGCTATTGCTTCATCAAACCTAAGCAGAAAATCAGATAGCTTCTCCTGTGTCTTCGGGTTTCCAATCTGAATGCTCTGTGTGAGGTGAAACTATAATTAAGTACATTTGTTATGGCTTTCTCCAGTGAATCTGTCTGTTGGCACTTAGTTCAGAAGACTCAAATATCAAGCCTTTAGAGAGAAAGTCTGAAACTCCTTACATGTGCTATTTAAGGATATTGGGTAAATTCTGAAACAATCAGCTAAAAAGATAGAAGCAATTGCCTGGTAAAGGCTGGGGCAAGAAGGAAGGGGAGGAGGACAATGTTTGTTATTTTTCATAACAAACATTCTGGAATTAACTGCCTTATTTTTTTCATAACAAACACAAATATTTATCTCTTTAAATTATATGCTTTAATAACTAATGAAAATTAAACACTAATTGTAAGAAAAAATGAGAATTTCTCAATTTTGCTAGAGATTACTATTCAAAAAAATTGTATTCCTATATATACCAATAACATTAATAAGTATAATTTAAAGGAAGATAAAAAGCATAATTATAAAAAGTTGTAATAATAAAGTTTATTCCTTAAGTGTATTAATTAAGCAAAATATTATGAGATGCTTATGAAGAAAATTATAGTAGTTTGTATTAGAATTTAGCTATAATGCACTCTAAAAATTACACTAAAGTTTTATATTTGCTTCATAAACATATTACACTTATTACACTTAACTAATTACAAGTAGAGATATAGCAAGATCATGGAGAGGAAGACTCTGTATCCTAAAGATGAAAATTCCCCCAGACTGATTCAGTACATTTCCAATAAAACTCCCAGCAGATTAAAAAACAAAAATATCTTAGTGCCAGGCATGGTAGCACACACCTGTAATCCCAGCACTCTGGGAAGCTGAGGCAGGAGAACAAGTTGAAACCCAACCAGCAATTTAGCAATCTGGGGAGACTCTGTCTCAAAATAAAATATAAAAAAGGACTAGGGCACAGCTCAGCATGAAGGCCCTGGATTCAATCCCTAGTAGAACTAGAGGACAAGAAAAAGAAAGGTAAAAGGTTAAGAATGGCCAAGGAAATTCTGAAGAAAAATGCTGAAAGATTTGTTCTGCCAGGTATTGAGACTTATTATAAAGTCACAGTAATTAAGCATGTGGCATTGACAAAAAGATCAGTGGAACAGATTAGAGCCCAGGAACAGACCGTAGTAAATAGGTAAAGCTGATAGATGACAGAAATCTCATTGTAAGTCACCAGTAAAAGGATGGTCTATGGGATAATGGAATAATTAGCTTCCCATATAGGAAAATAAATAAATGTAACCCCACATCACACCCTAAGTAAATTCCAGATGGCTTAAAGACATAGAAGTTAAATGTGAAACTAAAATTTTTAGAAGAAAATATTTAAAAAGTTTGTATAGTCTCCAGATAGAAAGGATTTCTCTGATAAAACGAACATTGTATAAACCCCAAAGGAAAAGACTGATACAGATAAATCTGACTACATTAATATTCAAATATTCAGTTTATCAAACAATTATATAATCAAAGGAAAAGACTGGACTCAGATCAGAAGATACTGCTTATGAATGTAATATACAAAAGTTTAATACCTAGACCATCTATAGAACCTTCATGAATCATTAAAACAAGACGATCTAACAGAAAAATAGACAAAAGGCAACTATTGAGAATACAGTATTTTGGTTCATTCACCATGAGGTCCGACCTCCTTCTACTGGGTCTTGCTGTTATACTGAAATTAGAGTTCAAAACCAACTTCCCAACTCCCTGACTGCTAAGATTCTAAGGTGTACTTTCAGCTCCACCAATCAGATGGTTTTGTTTGAACCTGGAATTTAGAACTAAGCTAGGAAGAAAGGCAGTGCTTCAGGTATACATTTAAACAGGCAAGTACAGCACTGCTCTGAAGTCAATAGTCCTAGCAGTGCAATAGATTATGGCTGAAGTTGCAAAATCCTGAAGCCAGCACCTGGGTCAGCAGTTTCCCAATTCTCTAGTTTCCTGGTTGTTGCAGAGGGCAACAGCTCCTTCGAAGGGCCCTTCCTGTAGGATTGCTCTGGGACCCATCCCTAGAGCCTGTCCTGTGGCCCCCTTCTCCAAATTCCCTAACAATGACCTAATATTTCAATATCCTCCTAAATCTCTTTCTGCTTAAAACAATGATCTGTGATACCTCCAACTAAACCCTAGTTAAAACAGAGATGAACAGGTAATTAACAAAAGAAGAAATTTAAATAGTTAATAACCAAATGAAAAGATTATCAACTCACTAGTAACAAGGCAAATGGGAACAGTTAAAACCACAATGAAATACCATTTCCTGCACATTAGATTGGCAAAATATTTTACAAAGTGTCCATGAAAATGTAGATGAGTGTAGAATGGTAATAAGTTTCATATATGATATAATCGTGTAAAATGTTACAACCACTCTAAAGAGCTATTTGGCAGTATCTGGAAAAGTTGAAAATGCACACACTGTCAAGCCAAGCAGTTCTGCTGCTAGATACATCTGCCTGCAAAGGATTTCTCCACATATACACAGGGAACGTGGACAAGAATGTAGCAATGGTGTTAGTAATAACAGGAAATTAGAAACAGCCGATATTCAGCAAGACAGTGGATAAATAACACGTAGTATAATTATGCAATGAAACTACCAGTAAAATTCTGAACAGCAAAAAATAATTAAACTATGTGTTCATGTATCACTATGTTGACACAAACATTGTAAAGAAGGGAGAAGAGCAAGTCCCAGAAATGTCTATAGAGTATATTATCTTCTAAACTTTATAATATTGTGTAGATATTGTTTGGATGTTGTTTAGGGAGACATACACAGGTAGAAAGGTGTAATACCACTGCAGGTATCCTTCATGTTGCCTTTTCACTCTCTTGGTTCTGTTATCTTTAAAGCCTTCGGCAACCAGAAAGCTGTTCTTCCTTTTTATAATCATAATGATTCCCTGGGGACTCGTACAAGTTCTATGTATAAATACGTCCTTTCTTTCCTTTTACTGCTGAGATGTTCTATTTGTTTAAGAAAGTCTGAAGGCAAAATGACAAAAATGTTAAAATTAAAGCTAGGAGATAAGTATGTGAGGATTTGTTCTATTGTCCTTTATAACAAATTTTCTGGGTGGTTATAATATTGCATAATATTTATGGTGGCATGCATCCCATCCAACCTTGCACATGGGAAGTTCAGGACGAGGCTAACCTTCCTGGCAAGACACAGAGATCCTAGAGGCAAGATAAGCACGTACTCATCTTGTGTCCTCCTCTGGCTCACAATAATACTACATATTTGCTAAATAAATGGTTCTTGCAATAGCAGTTCAATTGTTCTGGGCTGGGAATAAGCACTGGCCAGTGGATCGCATAGTACATAAACTGAGTGTCAGAGGTGGGCAAGGCTATTCAGAAGCCAAAAGGCCCAGAGAGATCCTGGAATGGATCTGTTTGATGCACAGCTCTGTTCTAGCCACCAACTGAGCATTGCCTGTGGTCTGCTGAGCTGTTCCTGGCCTGAATCATACATTCATTACCTTGTACGCAGCTTTTCTGGAAAGATCCTGATAAAATATCAGGAGAGCTCTTCAGGTCTCACAACTCAAAACTGTTGTTAAATAAACAAAAAGCATAAATTATACTCTACAGACAACTGCTAAATACTTAAAATAGCATTGATTTTCACTTAGGTTAATTGCAATCTAGACCTGCAAGCAGGCCTGGCAAAATCTCTCTAGCACCATTTTATTATTCAAAATCACTCAGGCTATAAACACACTTGTACAGGAATGAAACACACTTTTATTTCTTTAAAAATATCATATGTTCAGCAATATAAAGGAATGAAATAGTGATATGTACTATAACACAAATGAATCTGGAAAACGTCATACTAAGTGAAAGAAGGCAGCTGTGGAGAGCCATATATTTTATGATTCCATTTACACAAAACGTCCAGAATAGACAACTCTAGAGACACAGAAAGAAGAGTAATGATTTCCTAGGGCTGAAGGGGTAGGGGATTGGGTGGGGCTGAAGGGTACAGGGTTTCTTTGGGGGATGACGAAAATGTTCCAAATTTAAATTGATTGTGGTGATGGATAGATACACAGATATATAGAAATAGATATAAATAGCTATTAAAAAACTCCCATTTGTTCACTTTAAATGGGTGAGTTACATCTCAATAAAGCTGTTACAAAAATTATAGAATACCAAATGCTAGCCAGGATGCAGAGAAACTAAATCTCTCACATGTTACTGGAGGGGATGTAAAATGCTACAGACTCTCTGCAAAATAATTTGTCAGTTTCTTTAAAAATAAAACACACGTCATGCACTGGGTATCTAACCCAGAGAAAGGAAACTTAGATCCACACAGGAACCTGTATACAAATATTCACAGAAACTTTATTTACAATATCAATAACTGGAAATAACCAAAATGTCCTTTAACAGATGAACAGTTAGACAAACTGTGGTATGTCCATACCACTGAATACTCAGAAATAAAAAAGGAGTGAACTACTGACATGCAGCAATAAGTTGGATTTGTTTTGTTTTGTTTTGTTTTGTTTTTGAGACAGGGTCTCACTATGCAGTTCAGGCTGGCCTTGAACTCACTATGTAGCTGAGGCTGGCCTCGAACTCACAGTGATCCTCCTGCCTCAGCCTCCTGAGTGCTGGGATTACAGGCGTGTGCCACCACGACTGGCTACATTGGATATCTTGAGGAGATGATGCTACATGAAAAATACAATCTAAAAGGTTCCATACTGTGTGACTCCATGTAACAACATAGAAAGTGACAGAGCTAGAGGACAGATTAGCGGTTGTCTGGCTGGGATGAGAACGGAGGGCAGGTAGGTGTGAATAAAAAGGAAAAGCACGGAGAGAACTCCGTGATGATGGAAGAGTTCTCTTCATTGAGGTGGTTGTTACAAAAGTCTTCACAAAGGATAAAATGGCCTAGAACAACCATTGCCATTTCCTGGTTTGGATATTGTGCTACATTTAAATAAGATATAACCATTGGCGAAACCAAACAGAAGGCTGTACAAGACTTCTTGGTATTCTGTGTTCGCTATCATTATTTCAAAGTAAAAACTTTAAAACAAAGAACATATACAGTTCAAGTCGTCCACTATCTTTGCCCCACTCTTACATAGGACAAACACAGCTTAATAGCCCCAGACAGCAGGCTGAGTGCCCTTGTTCCGTTTCCTGGCCTGGCCTGATAAGGAGGCTTGTCTCCAGGAACCCGCTGCGGAAACACAGGTTTCAAGCAGGTAAGTCGGGGGTGCGTGCACAGCACTGGGAAAAGAATCTGCATGGTCTGGTCCGTGCTCAGTCCTGAGACAGGGAACTAAGAACTCAAATCGGGGGGTGGGGAGCTAGGTCGGTTGTAGAGTTGCGTGCTTAGCTTTTTGTGAGGCTCTCGGTTCAATCCCTGGCTTCCTGCTCTCAAGAGAACTTAATTAGACACATGGTTGGTGCTAAAAGGAAAATATTGCAAATGCTGCAGTTGATGCTTCTATAACAAGCTATTGCTTCTGACTTTTAGATGGGATAAAACTGAACTGATTCTAGCCCTCTTTCTCTTCTCTTCCATCCACACTGGCACAGAGGGATTTGGGCATTCACACGTTCATTCAACAAATACTGGGAACAAGTTACTGCATGCCAAGAATTTTGCTGGGTTCTGAGAATACAAGGGTTGAGAAAAATTGCTTCTGCAATAAGGAAAGATGACTCAAAACACCTGGTTATTTGTTCCAAGAACCGTTCCACTAAAAGCAAAGGAGCTAACTAAAATGTGATGGAAATCCTGATTATGCCCTCCCTTTCAAAACTGTAGTAACAAGGGGCAACGATCCTCTGAACCCAGTCCTGACCAATCAGAACAGAATGGAGATCAGAGCTAAGCAGATCCCTGATGAGCGCGAAACCCTCATCTAAAAGTTCTTTCAGTCAGCACTCTAGGAGGCTGAGGCAGGAGGATAGCAAGTTTGAGCTTAGTCTGGGCAACTCAGCAACTCAGTAAGACACTTTCTCAAATTTTTAAAAGGGCTGGGGAGATAGCTCCGTGCAAAGACCCTGGCTTCAATCCTTAGTCCTGAAAGGGAAAAAACCCAGTTCCTTCAGAAGGTAAGGAAGGTGAGCCTCTGTTGGCTTTCTACCCTGGCCGGGGTTTAGAGGAAGGCCAATTTGAATATTTAAGATAAAAGGGCAAAAAAAGTGAGACCTCTGGTCTGAGCCCCTAGGGATGATTCACAGAAAGCTGTCCCAGGTAAAGTCTGGGCACCATGACAGCAGAGACCCTGCTGAAGAATAAATGGAGGAGACACCTTAGAAACAAGAGTAGCCAAATGGGCCCCGGAAATGAGCCGGGTTTTAAGATACCAACAAAAGAGGGAGGGTCCTATAAAAGAAGTTCCAGAATTCTAAAGCCCAGAAGAATCCAGGATCAACAAATTATAAGAATCACCTTCCAAGCTCTCCTCCTACAATGACTACCAAGTAGATTTTAAGATTCGTGTTCAGAAAAATAAGAGGTAGGCACACTATCTGACGCCCTTGCCTTCCTCTTCTTGTGAGAGGCACTGTGCAATTTAGGAGTCTGGGGCCTGGAGCCAGAGAAACCTGATTTCAAGTTCTGATTGTGATCAAGTTGCTGGCTTCCTAGGGTATTTATGTAAGTGTTCCTTACAGCTTGATGGAAGATTTCCTAAGATAATCCATGTAAAACGGGAACAGAGTGTCTGGTACATGGTAACTTTCAATAACAGTAGTAGTTTTTTGTTTGTTTGTTTTGTTATAATTTTTCTTAAATTAGAAAGGGTAGCATCATCATTGATCAGGTGGATGAAGTTATCTATGGACACCTGGCTGATCTAAATGCGTCCAAATTCAAGCAGACAGTAAGAACAGCTAATCATGAGAAGAAGGAGGAGGAGGAGGAGGGGAAGAAGGAGGAGGAAGAGAAGTAGTTTAAGAACCATGCAGCAGGGGCCGGTGAGATAGCTCAGTGGTAAGATAGCTCAGCGGCATAAGCACCTGCCTGGCAAGCGCGAGGTCCTGAGTTCGACCCTGGTACCCACATATGAAAAAAGGGCCGGTGATGTCGCTCAGCAGCACAAGCGCCTGCTCACAAGTGCGAGGTCCTGAGTTCAACACACGGTACCCACAAAAAAAAAAAAAAAAACCTATGCAGCAGAACCTGTCTACAAATATGACTGACTACCCCAGAAGTAGAACTGAGGAGCCGAGCGCTGTGCCACATACCTGTTCTCCCAAGCTACTTGGGAGGCTGAAGTAGAAGGATGGCGAGTTCAAGTCCAGCCTGGGCAATGTAGCAAGACCCTATCTCCAAAATGAAAGATAAAAAGGGCTGGGGGTATAGCTCAGCTTGATTAAAACCAATAGTGTGTTGGCCCTTGGAAAGGGAAACAGAGATCACTTGGAGTCAGCACAGGTTAAGAGAGACAGCAAGCAGGTCATGCCAGCATACCCTCATTCCCTTACCGGAAGTGAACTACATCAGTACATCAGTACATCAAAGACTGCTGCGCTCCAGTGTATCTCATATTGTCCCCGGAAGGCGTCATTCTTTTCTGACACTCAGTGACTGAGGCTGGGGGCAGCGGTCAGCGATAGGACATCACTACACACTCAAAACTAATAGAACTGCTTGTCTGGGTCCCTTTCCTTGTCGCTGGGACTCAACACTTGACACCAACAAAGTAAGGAGAGGTTTATTTTGGCTCATGTTTTTAGAGGCTTTGTTCGCGTCTGGCAGGCTTAAACACAGAAACTGTCTGGTGGAGGGGCCTGGGCAGAGGAAGGCTCGTGGCATGGGGGCTGGGAAGCAGGATCGAAGGGAGGACAGGAGTCACTGCAAAGGGAGCCACACGGTACCTCTGCAGGTCACTTGCCCAGGGACTGGCCTCCCTGCCTCCCAACAGCAAGTCAGGCCCCCAAAATTCAATCCCCTACCACAAGCCCCGCTGCTAAGCTCATGAGATTTGGGGGGGGCATCCAGACATAAACCACAATACTATTTAAAAAGGGGGGTGTTTAAAATAAATAAATAAACCAAAATACTGCTAAACTCAAGGGATGCTGATTAGTGCTAACTTCTAGACTGCGCCCTGTTTTATTAATTAACTCATTCCATTAATTCTTTCAGTGTGTCCCATCTCAAAGACCACTGCCGTCTAAACTGCTGCTGCCCCTCTCCTGCACCAGTAGAACAAGCAGCCTCTGGTCTGGATGTGTAGCACCATCGTGGAGAGGTCGTTTTAAAACACAGGGCTGGGGGCATAGCTCAGTCTTCAGCATCCAAGGCCCTGCGTTTGATCTCTGCGTTTGAGCACTGGAGGCGGGGGATAGAGAAGGAGAGGAAGAAGGAAGCTCACAAAATCGATCACTTATTTCTCTGCTCAAAACCCATACAAAGAGATGTAAAAAGAATGAAGATGTGTTACGTACATGCACCAATTCCCCACGATGAATGGAATCATTATGTACTGGAAATATGTACTAATAAAAATTTTTTAAAAAATTTAAAGCCGCTGGGCATGGTAGTGCCTACGCGTGATCCCAGCACTCACGAGGCTGAGGCAGGAGGATTTCTGCAAGTTCGAGACTAGCCTGGGCTACATAGAGAGTTCAAGGCCAGCCTGTACTACATAATGAGATCTTGTCTCAAAAAAATATTTTTTTTTTTAAACCCAGGCAAGTTTTCCCTGACTCCCATCCTCCTTCCAAAGAACTACTCTTCACCCTTTCCCCCCAATAATTATTGTTTAGTTCCTTTGTTTTATTACTCAGTGGTTCATTCAATAGAATGTTAACTCTGAGAAGACAGGAATCATGCTCTTTTATCCATCAATACATTACCTAGGATCTAGATGTTGCACATAACAGGTGCTCAGTTAACTGAATTAATGAATAAACTATGTGGATGCATGCCGACAGAATAATGGCCAAATTGCCAATGACGGTGTTGCAATTGGACTTAGACTGATATGATCCACACAACTCCTTGGTTCTTGGAAGCCACCAAAAGTCTGAGGTCAGGAGAGGGATAGCAACTGGCCTTGAATTTTATGTAAAATGAAATACACAATACGTACTCTTTTTTCTTTCAAAAAATCATTTTGAGATCCATGATGGTAGAACGTATCAATATTTCATTATTTTTATTGCTGAGCAGTATTCTGTTATGGATACACAACAATTTATTTATCAATACATTAGATAAACATCTGGCTGTTTCCTGTTTCACTATCACAATAAAGCTGGACTTAGCAGTGGAATGTCTGGGTCACATAATAGGTGTATATTTAACTTCATAAGAGAATACTAATTTTTTTAAGAAGTGAGTATATAAGCCAGGTGTGGTGACACACATCTAGAATGCCAGCTACTCGAGAGGCTGAGGCAGGAGGATTGCAGGTTTAAGGCCAGCTTAGGTGACTTAGCAAGACCTCATCTCAAAATAAAAAGAGATAGGGTACAGTTCAGTGCTAGGGTGCCTGGCTGTTAGAGTGAGACCCTGGGTTCAATCCCCAGCAAAGCCAAAAAAAAAAAAAAAAGAAAGAAAGGCAGTTGTGTGTATAATTTCATACTCCCACCAACATATAAAGAGTTTCAGTTTCTATGCCTGCTGACAACACTGGATATTGTCAGTTTTTAAAAATTTAAGCCACCCTAAAGTATGAAGAAATATTTCATTGTGGATTTAATGTGCATTTCCCTAATACTTAATGATCTTGAGCATCTTTTCAAGTACAGCACTTATTTGACACTCATATATCTACTTTGGGCAACATTTTAAAACATTTGTTTCAATAATGAAGGAGGCTCTTGCTCATAAAACTAGACAAACAATACAGAAAGGTATAAAGAAGAGTTCATAGTCCACCCCACTAATCCCCCCCCCCCGCAACACACGTAATCAGAGGTACGTAAGAGTCACCAGGAGCTCCACTGACTAAGGTGCAAATTACTGGCCGCATTCTAGAAGATTCTGATTCGGTGGGTTTGGGTGGGGCATTTTAACACCTCCAGGTGATTCTGATGCAAGAGTAGAAATAATTTCTTGAGAAATTCTGTTCTTAATCATGTCCTATAAGGAATGAAGGGGTGGATATGGAAGAGGGGCTGCGGCTTCAGATGAGGAAGAGCCTTTGCCTGAAATAGGATGATCGCCCTCTATTGACCTATAGAGCACCTAAGGTAAAGATAGGAAAAATAATTCTATTTATTTTTTGTTTGTTTGTTTTTTGAGACAGGGTCTCGCTTTGTAGTGCAGACTAGCCTTGAACTCACTCTGTAGCCCAGGCTGGCCTTGAACTTGCACCGATCTTCTTGTCTCAGCCTCCTGAGTGCTGGGATTACAGGCTTGCGCCACCACACCCAGCCAAACATTCTAATTTTTAAGAAATTACTGTGAAACAAAATCAGACCACAGAGCCAGGAAGGGAGGAACATGCCAAAGTCACCATGTTGACAAGAAAGGATTCTTCTGGATCGAGAATGATAGTTTGGGAGGGAGGGGGTAGGGCAAGAAATAATCTAGACACACACAGACACACACACGTGCACACATGCATTTTGTCTCTTCTCTTTATAAATACGTGCAGAGGAATGTAACCCACCAGACAGGTGGTACCCGTCTTCACCCAAATTAAACAGCAGCTATTTGCCCTTAGCCATGTTTCCCTGGCTCTTTTTCAAAGAGCCTAAAAAGGTAGAGAAAGGAGACAACACAGTGTTTTGTTCTGTTTTGTTTGGGTACTGGGAATGGAACTGACGACCTTGCACTTGGCAAGCAGGCGCTTGTGCTGCTGAGCTATATCTCCGGCCCAATGCAGTGCTTTTTAAGAGCAGTTCTTTTTATAGATAAATGGGTCTACCCAGGCCCTGTCCTCACAACTTAGATCCACAGATTTAAAATTGTTAAGCCTGACAATAAGCAAGCAATGGTCTTTGGACAATAAGCTGGACAAATGCCATTCTGCTTCTGTGACAGCCCCCAAGGGCTCACCCCCTCCTTATTAGCTAAATAAAAAGCCATTGATCTGATCCACAGCAGAATCAACCACGACAGTGTTTGCCGCAGTCAGCTGCTGATCCAAGCGGGATGTGAGCCAGCTGTTGGCAGCGCCTCTACCTCGGCAGAGACTCAGCAGGCCTCCATTACTGCGCAAGAGTGGCGTTGCTCGGTCCGGGTTTGTGCCCTCCTTCCTCCTTTTCAAAACAAACCGTATTATGCGAGCTTTACGTAAGAGGCAGGGGAGCCAGGCCCACCTGTAGCCTCAGCTGCTGGAGAGGCAGAGGTGGGAGGATCACACGAACCTCAGAGTTGGAGAGAAGGCTGGCACCACAGCGAGACCCTCTCTGTCTCTCTGTCTGTCTCTGTCTCTCTCTCTCTCTCACACACACACACCCCACACACAGAGAGACGGCGAGTAAAACAGTAAACAGCTTCTTCGAGTATTTTGCATTTGACCTTGGGTCCGCCACTGAGCGCGGTGTAGTGCTTCCCCCACCCTTACGTGGGATCTTCTCACTAGGATAATGCTGCACAGTAGGGTTGCAGTCATGGTAGGGTTGGCTTTATAATTTGGGGCCTAAGGTTTTTAAATTTTCATTTTATTTTATCTTGTATATAGCCCAATTTCTTTCCTTTCCTAACTGGCACAGCTGTGTGTCTCAGCTCTTCTACCGAGCACCTAGGTTACTACATGCCTGGCATCAGGACTTGCATTTGCTCCGAAGTCCAACAAGAACCAACAGGACAAAGCAGATAATCTCATCTCCCGTTTTTAACTAAAACTGGGCCCTGAAGAGGTTCGAGTGCGTGTCCCGGCTCGCACAGGTAGCAGCGTCAGGGCGCCGGTGGGCTCGCAGCAGCCGCCCCTCCGCCGGCCGACCTGGAACTGCGCGCCGGGAACGTGTGCGATCGACCCCTCTGGGGGAGCCGACACCTGCTGCTCCCGCGGCGGTGGCCGGGACGGGGCCTGCGCCGGCCGGCTGAGGTCCACGCCCCTCTGGCTTTCTGGCAGGGGCCGCACGTTCTGCGTTCAGGACCCACCTCTGGCACTCTTTGCCGAAGGGCCCTGTGCAGGCCGGCTCACCCTCCGTTCTCTTTTCCCTTGGCCTTCACTGTCTAGTCATAATCACGGTTTCTCGGCCAGGATTCTTATCACTGTATTTTTCCATTGTTTCAATGTACGGCTGCTCACTAAAAGTCGCCTCCCATCCTACACAGCAGCAGACAAGAGCTAAAAAGACGCCGAGAATCGTTATTTTGTTCTGGCCCAGCTCACCCTCCTGGGCCTCAGTTTCCCACCTGTGCCCCGGATCGGCAGGACTGCACGGATCAGGCGGCTCGAACCGCTGTCGGACTCCAGACACAGAGCTGGACGGGCGCGAGCCGGGAGCCGGGCGCTCCCTGCCTTTCCGCCCCCGCCGCTCTCCGGATGCGCGCCCCACGCCCCGCACCCGGACTCACCGCGCCCGCGAGCTCGGCCGCCAGGGGGCTCTGCCCGGCGCTGTGTGCGCGCGCGGCGAGTGGCGGCCGGCCTCCTGCCTTTGTTAATTCTCCGTCTGGAGCCGCGTTATCCGCGCCCCGCTCCTACAGTGCGCCCTGCCCCCGGTGGCTCCGCCCGGCCGGCCTCCCGCGCCGAGCACCGCGGGCGGGGTTTAGCGCCGCGCCCCGGACTCGCCACCCCGAAAACAGCGGCCAGCGCTGAGGCCACCTGGTGGGAACGCTGGTCCTAGCGTTCCTGGATTTCTGTGCGTCTGTCCGGATCGTCGAGCTGGGCCTGGATTTACTTCTGGGTGCGCCCCCGCCCGCCGGGTTCCCGCCCCAGCTCTCCCCGCGCAGCCTGCCACAAGTCTGCCATCGCCTCTCCTGGGACACAAGCGTGGGTCCCTTCTCCCCAGTGTGCGCGAAACTGGAGACCCCGCAGTTAACGGGGCAGGCAAGGTGTGGGCTTGGCTGGTGCGCAGGACGGGGAAAGTCATAGGGAGAACGTCGCATTCAGTATGTAAGGAGGAGCGTTCGTAGCTGAGCATCTAAAATGCCATCATCAGTTGCCTGGAGAGAATGTGGCCTCCTGTCCTAGACACTGAACACACACTTGAAAGCGATAATTGCTGTGAATGTATCAGGGCAACCAAACTTTCTTTGTGGGGACAGGAGCAGTCTTTTTTTTTTTTTTTTTTTTGGACAAGGTCTCACTGTACGCGAAGTTTCAGCTGGCTTCAAATTCACGATCCTCCTGCCTCAGCCTCTCAGTCTCCCGAGTGCTGAGATTACAGGCAAGCAGCACCACACCATCAGTTCTAATTTCTGTTGTTATTCTCATTATTAGGGCTTATTATTTATCAGTGTTATTGGAAGCAGTGGTATTGCTAAGTGCCAGGTACTTTACTAACCATTTTACTTGTACTGTCAGTCTCATTTGTGTCATTCACAACTTCTCTAAGAGATGGGTATGATTGTTATTCTCATTTTAGAGAAACCCATGCCAGAGAGATGAAAATGACTTGCCTGTGGTTACACAACTACTAAGTGACAGGAGCAGTATTCAAATGCAGAATGGGACCTCAAGGTGCTTAACCACTACTCCACATCCATTAAAATACCTTGAGTGTGATAGATGAGAGCAATTGAAGGGGAGAGGTGGGTTAGTCCATAGAAGAAAAATGCAAGGGAAGTTGAGAGCCTTTTAAAGATTAGATTTTAGCTGGGCATGGGGGCGCACGCCTGTAATCCCAGCTCTCGGAGGCTGAGGCAGGAGGATCCCTGTGAGTTCGAGGCTAGCCCAGGCTACATAGCCAAGTTCAAGGCCAGCCTGCACTACATAGTGAGACTTTGCCTCAACAATAAATAAATAAATAAATAAATAAATAAATAAATAAATAAAGATTAGACTTAACCTGAATGACTCTGGAGATTACCAGTATGGGAAAAGTTGTAAGAGAGAACATCACAGGTCAATATGTAAGGAGAAACATTTGTAACCAAGTATTTAAAAATACCATCGGGGCCAGGAATTTAGCTCAGTGGCACAGTGCCTGCCTGGCAAGCTTGAGGTTCTGAGTTTGATTCCCGGTACCAAAAAAAAAAAAATCAGTTGCCTGTCACTAGAAGGGAGCCCTCAGGCAGAGATAGTTATTGGGATGCTGTAGATGAAGACTGATCCTTCCAACTATCTGATATTTTATCTACCTGTTGGTAGAGAATCTGAGTCTTAAAGTGTTGAGTGACTTGTCCAAAGTCACCAGGGAAGTGAAGAGCTGACCCCTAATCCTAGTCTGATCCGAGACCAGACTTCCTAATAGCTTGAGGGTAAGAGTCTCGCAACTGTTCAACCCCCACTTCACACTCCTGCAAAGTGTGCCCAGTTTTTCCTCGGTGTGTGGAATCAGCGTGTTACCTGCTTGGCTTGAGTAGTCTGTGTTTTCAAGTACAAATGTCAACACCTCCTGGCCAGTTGCTGTCCGAGCTGTGTATTTGGCAATTTAAAGAGAACAAAAGGGATGGATGAGTTTTCATTTGAAACTGATGTTTCTTTGATTCTATTTTAAGATTCTGGGTTATTTTGAGGGAAATTTCTAAAGCACTGGCACTAATTCTTCCATTTCTCATCCTAGTCGGGTATTTTGGTGAGCAGCAATCTACATGTCAACTTCAGAAGAGGCACTGTTTTCTTAATCCTTTGGGAGAGCTACTTATTTGGTTTTGATTGAAAATCTCTTAAAAAGGAATGAAATTGCCTTATGGGATTGATTTCTAGAACAATTTCAAAGAAATGGACATCACCTTGCCTCAGTGACACAAACCCAAAGATACAAAGAGCTCTCCTTTCTTTCCTTCATCAACAGTAATTGATTTTTAAATTTTTATCTATTTTTTGAAAAGAATGGTTCAAACTTCAGAAGTATGTACTGTTAGGGTTATGGCTCATTGATCTTTGGATTCCTCTCCATGCTTGGCCTACTGCCTTGTACACAGTGTTTATGAGTGGGTGGATAAGGGAGTGTGAGTTAAACTGTGGGAGGCAGAGAAAGAGGTTGTTTGGGGTAGGGCAGCAGACACTGGAGAATCAAGAAACAACAAGTCCTTTCCCTGGTATTCTTCTTTCTCCTAAAGTTCACAGGAATTGCACAGAGCCCAGGTGGAACACCTGAACGAGTTGCAAATTTGACCGTGGCTATTCAGAGATCTTTAGTAAAAGCAGAAAGCTCAGACTCTTGTGGGTTAATCATTCCCTAAAAACTATGTACTAGTTAGAGTCTTTGGTTGTAAGCAACAAACACTGATTCTGGTGGTTAAATGAAGCAGAAAGGAATCCACTGGAAGAGGATGGGAAGCTCAAAGAATTGATAGAAAGCCTGGGGAACCAGGCTAGGAATATATGTCAACACTGAAGGAGGCCGGATGTCAGATTTGCGGAGGAAACCAGACCAAAGAAGGGTGCTTCTCTGGACACTGGCAGTGCCACTTGCCCTGCCACCAGGACTCTGACCTTGAGAATGGAGTGCCACAGCTGACCCACTGTCACACTGCACCAAATACTGAATGCAGTTCACTAAAACTGATTAATTTTACACATTGCCTGCTTCTCTTCATGCCTCTCTCCATGATCACAATCTAAGATAGAGTGGCTGATCGGCCAGGCTTGGGTCCCAAGCAGTCAGCATCAGGGAGAACTGATACCAGGGCATTTTGGCTTTCAACAATGAGATTCAGAGGGCTGCTTCACATGACGGCTCGTTTCCCAGAAGTACAAAGGCTTTGGAGGTTGGGCAAGCAGGAAAATAACAAGCATATATCCACTATGCAGGGATCTTCCAATAATTTGTAAGCCCAAAGCTGAAAGAATGAAAGAATATAATCTATGTAATGTGCTTACTGCAGCAACTGAGCTGTACTGTCAAAACCTAAAGAGGTGTCTGTTATACTTGTCACTCAACATTTTAAATGTCAGCTAATTAGCTGGGGGTGTGGCTCAGTGGTAGAGTGCAGGTACAGAACGTCCTGGGCTCAAGCACACACACACAAATTCAGTTCATAAGAGAATTCTTTACAGTCCCGATACTTTCCTCCCACACCTTTCCTTTTTCTTTCTCATTGGAGTCATTTGTAATTACAGAATTAAGCAAAGGGAAGGATGAGAAAAAAGGTAGCTTATGTCAGATGTGTACTTAGCATCCCAATAGGTGTGGTACCATGAATAAATGCAATTTAATTTTCTGATAAATTTTCTTTAAACTGGCCTACTTCTTTGAAAGCCTCAGTCTTGAGACCATTTCTATCTTTTCATATGACTTTGTGAACTCTATCACTCTAATTTCTACAGTAATAATAAATAAAAGGTAATACTTACTGGGTGCCTAATACATGTCAGTACTATTTTATAGATTTTCCCAACTACTGTATATAATAGGTATTATTTATGTCTCATAGATGAAGAAACTGAGGCTCAAAGAGATTAAGTAATTTGTCCACGATTACATGGGTCATAGGTAACAGGAACTACACTGCCTCCTGTATGGTTACCTTTTCCAAAGATTCCATCACTATTTTAAAAATCTACTTAGTTCACAATGTACAACTTGAGAATTATTTCTCCCACCTTATGAGGTATTAAACTGTCAGCAAAACAAGGCAAGACATTATTGGCTGCTGGCTCTTCAGCAGAATTGAAACTTTCATCTGATAATGGACTGGTTTAGTAACCTCATTACTAGTGTATAATAATTTTTATAACAAGGGTCTGTTCATATTATAAGCCAGGCACTCTCCTAGATGGCCCTAAAAGATAAGGATTATTGTCTTCTTTTAACAAATGAGAAACCTGAAATTTAGAGATTCGGAAACTGAATCCCTGCTAGGCAGTCGCAGAACTGGGACTGGCATGTCAGTGAATTCAAAGCCTCTATTTCTTTCATATGTCATACACCTCTGGGCCTGTTTTATAATTTTCATTGAAAACTCCACTCCATATGTCCTTAGGTTCATTCTGTTCCTTGCTTCCAACAGCTTCCATCATTTTCTGGATCTTCACAGGTAAGAACCTCTTTCACAGGCAGAGCTGCTCTCTCTTCACTGTTAGGTATTCTGGCTCCCTCACCCCACAGACGAGGCCATAGCCTCCCCAGCAGACTTAGCCCTGAGCTCAGGAACAGCACTGTTCCAAGTCCGCAGAAACCCACTGAGCCTTAGCTTTGGGGCCTAGGGGGTTCCCTATCAAGCCTACTTTGCCAGAACACCATAAGTGCCTTGGTTCTGACAACTGGCTTTAAAATGTTACCATCATAACCCTCTAGCTTAGTTTGGTGGAAATTATTTTGCTTTTGCCACCTTCCTTGTACTAGTACTCCTTTGGTCACAGGGACAGAAATCCGACTCACCCCAAAACTATAGTGTCTAGTAGAAGGAAAGACAGTTTTTATACTTGTGTCTCTTCAAGAGGGAAGACCGTTGAAATCTTTTCCTTCTATCTCATCAACTAGAATAGCATCGGATGTCCACACTTAACCCAAGGAATGAAGACCCCTGAAACATGAAGTCAAGGAGCCTTAACAAAATCAGGGCCTTCTGGGAAAGAGGAAGGACACGGCAGAGGCTCCTAGGCTGGTGAGCTATAGAATCTGCTACAGGGGGAGTGGGCAATTCCACAGAGAGGTTGAGGAGGCAAAGGCAAAATAACCCTTCCGCTTAGAGTCAGTCCCTGCCCCTCTGAATTAGGGATTGAACCCAGAGTCCTCACACTAAGCCACATCCTCTGCCCCGGTTTTGTTTTTCTTCTTTCCTTTGAATCAGGGTCTCACTAAGTCACTAAGTTGCCCAGGCTGGGCTCAAACTCATGACCCTCCCACCTCAGCCTTCCAGAGTGCTGGCGTTACAGGCCACCTTGCCTGGCCCACTGAATCTTTAAAGATAGACTTCTAGCCAGGCACAGTGGTTCATGCCTGTAATCCCAGCACTCGGAAGGCTGAGAAAAGAGGGTCCAAAGCTTGGGGGCAGCTTGAGCCTCAGCCAGTCCAAGTTACATAATGAGGGTGAAGGTGAGGGTGAATTCTTTCCAGGCCAATGGAAACTTATGCCAGATGGAAAGCACTTCACAAAAAGGTATGGCAATAACCATTTCATTATAACTGGGTTGAATGATTTACTTTCCATTGTGCAGGGTCAGATAAGACTGGGAGGTAAACAGGCATCAGATCATGGAAAGTATGTGTGCTTTGCTAAGGAATTTAAGTTTTATCTGTAGGTGATAGGGAGTCATTGAAGAATGGGGACAGCATAACACTAAACTTTAGAAACACCATCTGTCTAGAAAGTGGAAAATTGATCCCAGCTGGGCATGGTGGTGCACGCCTGTAATCCCAGCACTCGGGAGGCTGAGGCAGGAGGATCGTTGCAAGTTTGAGGACAGCCTGGGCTACATAGTGAGTACAGGCCAGCCTGAACTACATAGCAAGACCCTGTCTCAAAACAAAAAGTGGATCCCAGAAAGCTATAAGGCTGAGGCTGAGGCACTAGGTACGAAGCTGTGGTATCCAGCCAAGGGAAAGAAAATAAGACCTTAAGTTAAGGCTGTGGTAATACAGGTTGAGCTTCCCTTATTCAAAATACTTGGGACCACAAGTGTTTCAGATTTAGATTTTTTTTTCTCAGATTTTGGAATATTTGCATATATATAATGAGATAACTTGGGGATAGGCTCCAAATCTAAATATGAACTTCATTTATTTTTCATATATACTTTATACACATGGGCTGGAGGTTATTTTTGCAGTATCTTTAGTGAACCCGCATTTTGACTGTGGCTTGTCACTTGAGGTCAAGTGTGGAATTTTCCATGGTGGTGTCATGTTAAAGGAGTCAGATACAGCTGTGAGGAAGACCCAGGCTTTTACTAAACTTCCTAATAAACAATCTCCTCCAAATGTGTTTCATTCTGGTCCCATGCCAACAAGTTAAGATATTTGACCAATACCCTTTCAAGTATTGTTTGAAGGACTGTAGTATTTTATTTTTATTAATTGGTTTCTAAATACAACACTTTCCTGCAAACTAGTCATGAGAAAAAATTCTAGTCATGAGAAGGAACTCCCCCTCCTGTTACATGCACACAGTGCCCTGGAATCTGACCTCAAGGATTTGTTGCTACAGATTTCATCACCTGTATTTGTCAAGGGTACAAACAATTTTATATAAGAGTGTAAGTTGATAAAACCTTTTTGGCTCGGAAATTTCACTTTTATTAATGTAGCCTATAGAAATCCATACACAAGCACATAAAAGCATATGCATAAGAATGTTTGCTAAGACCTTTTAAAAAAATAGCTCAAATAGCTATCAGCAGGATACTGGTAAATAAATTCCAATATGTCCACATGATAGGATACTATGAGGTCAGTAAGAACAAGGCTAATTTATGGATACCATGCAACAGATTTTATTGAAGCAGGCACTGGTCTGGGGATACATTAGTGAAAAAGATGGAAAAAGTTCAATCTATCTCACATACACACATATGTAGTATAAATACATATTTATTAATATAATATATAAATAGCATATAGATACTACAATAATATATAAACATTATAATATATGAATATTTGGTCAGAAAAAGTGTATCTAAGAGAAAACATTTTAGCGGTGACCTGAATTAAAGGAACATATTAGAGGTATCCAGATAAAGATGTATACATACACACATAGATTTATTTTAAGAAATTGACTCATGCCATTGTGGAGACTTAGTAACTCCAAAATCTGTAGCATAGGCCAACAGCCTAGAGCAGGGCAGGGAACCTATGGCATGCACGTTATTGTGTTAAGACAAAAGATGTTAATGTATGAGTTGTTTTTTCTAAAGTAAAACCTCAGTATTCAGGTTTTATTGCGGTGTTGGCACTTTGCGATAAATAAGTGGGTTTTGGATTGCAGTTTGGCACTTGGTCTCTAAAAGGTTTGCTGTCCCAGGGTTAGAGACTCAAGGAAGTTATGATCTGAGTTCAAAGGCAGTCAGCTGACAGAATTCCTTTCCTTGGGAGCATTTTTGTTCTATTAAGACCTTCAACTTACTGAATGAGGCCCTCCCACATTACAGAGGGTAATCTGCTTTACTTAAAGACCTCTGATTTAAATGTTTATCTCATCTAAAAACTACTTTCACGAGACACCCAGAATCATTTTTGACCAAATAGCTGCAAGCTGGCCCAGCCAAACTGACACATTGCCCATTGCAAGTTCGTCTCTTGTCAGCTCATGTCCATCTCCATATGTGTCTCCTTAAAATATGCTTAATTTCTGAGTAAATAAAATAACAAGGGCATATGTCCACATAACATTATATAACTGTCCTATATATACACCCAAAAATGTACTAAACCTTTCCCAAGAAGAGTATGCAAAGTCCTTGGGTGATGTTTACTCTTTCCCTTGTTGACCAGTAACTTAAATACTGTGATAATTGGGGCTGAGGATATAGCTCAGTGGCATGGTGCCTGTCTTGCAAGCATGAGGTCCTGAGTTCAATTCCTGGTTTCCCCTCTGCAAAAAAAATACTGTGATAATTAATAATACATAAACACTATGATGTAAAGTCAATACATTTTATGTTATGTGACTAGGGAATGGGAGAGAACAAAATAATTATATATAATATATATTCTCTATGTGGATAACCAGTTGTTCCAGTCGCATTGGTTGAAAAGATCTTCCTTTCTCTCATTGAATTGCTTTTAAGCTTTGGCTGCTAACCAATTGACCATATAAGGTCATATAAAATAGACCATGTATGTCTATTTCTGGAGTCTATCCAGTTCAATTTATCAGCTAATCTGTTCTTATGCCAGTACTACACTATCTTGATTATATAAGCTTTGTAGTAAGTCTTGAAGCAGGTAATATAAGACCTGTAAGTTTGCTTTTCTTTTTCAAGATTGTTTTGGCTATTCTAGGTCCTTGACACTTCCATAAAATTTTAAGAATCAGCTTTTCAATATCTATTTTTAAAAACCCTGCTGTAATTCTGATTAAAAGCGAGTTGAATCTGTAACTAAATTTGATGATAACTGACATCTTCACACTAGTAAGTCTTCCAACCCATAACATGGTATAAATCTCCATTTATGTAGGTTTTCTTTAATGTCTCCCAGCAAGTTTTGTAGTTTTCAGTATAGAGGTCATACTTATCTTTTGTTAAGTTGGTTCCTTAAAATGTTTATGTCACTTTGTTAGTTTTTAATTTTACTTTTCTAGTTGTTTGTTGCTATAGAAATATAACTAATTTTGATATGTCGACCTCATATCTGAAAACTCTGCTAAATTCAGTTATTCTACTGATCTTTAGAAAATGACTACCTACAATTTCCTATGTATGTAGTCCTGTCATCTGTAAATAAGGACAGTATTATTTCTTTCTTAATAATTTTATGCCTTTTATATATTTCCTTATTGCATTGCTGGAGAGTTATCACTATATACATATTAAGTTTACAAAACATCAAAAATATTGAAAACATCTGGCATAATAAATATTTTCACTTTGAAAAAAATGTTGGCAGGTTCTAGTAAAGTTAAACATATGCTTCCTTTATTATGATACAGGAAATCTTAGTGATTTACCCCAAAAGAAACAAAAACGTGTCCATAAAAATCATATACAAAAGTTTATAGCTTCTTTATTCATAATAGCCCAAATCTTAAAATACAAATATCCATTTATAGAATGCATAAATTTTGTTATATCCACACAATGGAGCATTACTCTACAATGAAAAGACCAACTATTAACACATGCCACAGCATGAGTAAATCTCACAAAAATCAGAGCGAAAGAAGATGGACATAAAAGAGTTCATACTATATGATATATATAATATGTATATATGATATATATATATATATAATTTCTATAATAAATCTTTTTTTTTTATATGCGTGTACCGGTAGTTGAACTCAGGACCTCACACTTGCCAGGCAGGTGCTTATGCTGCTGAGCTATATCACCAGCCCCTAGAATAAATTTCTTTTGAAAAAGTCAGAACAGTATCTCTGGATATGGATGGACTGCCTGGGATAAAGCACACAGGAACTTTCTGGAATGACGGTAATGTGCTGAATCTTGGTAGATTTGTGGGATACAGGTATATATGCATTTGCAAAAACTCAGAATTGTATTTCTAACATTGTATATTTCTCTGTATGTAAATTTTACTTCAAAACATTATCAGTAAGTATTAAATTCTAATTGATAAGCTTGCTTTTCTCAGTAGTATATGTTAACAGTTCTAAAACTACCTTCTGTATCATTTAAGGGCTTAAGCAATGATCGACTCTATTGAAGATGGAGGGGAACTGGATATTCACTGAGAAAGAAAATAAGTGTGGAAAGAAAGGACACAGCCACATTTATGACATTGGGTTGGAATTAGAAGTATATAAACTGATGAGGGAGAAAGAGATAGGAGAGCGAGGGGACTACTCATTTGTCCAACTCGGAGGTTGACAGACCAGTAGCAATGAACACACCTACCACCCAGACCTTGGTTTCTAACCACCATTTTCTACTAAAAAGAGCCAGGGCTCCTTGAAGAAGTGACTGGTGAGCCTAGAACAACTTTTTGGGCCAGAAAGAAAGAAAGTATCGAAGAACCAAGAGGATACATTAAAAGAATAGGAGCCAGAAGGACAAAGGAGTCAGCTTGAAGGGTCTTCCACTGGCCTAATCTGAGATAATTTAAATGCCAGAGTAAACACTAACAGGTCATAATCCATTGAGTAAAAATAATCATCCATAAATCTATGCCAATATAAATAACTGGATGAATAAAGAAATAAGTAGAGAAAAATGGGAAGGTCTTCCTTACAGTAGAAAGGCAACTAATAAATGTAGAAGAAACAATGGTCTACATAGAAAAAACTTAATGGATGTGACAATGAAAGTTTGATGTAGAACAGGATCTTCATACAGTCTCAAAATATCTTGCCACACATTATTTATTAATTACAAAGGCTAAATGGCAGCTTTGCAGTGGACTAACTTGTGTACAAAAGTTGAAAGCCAGTATCACCAATGTAGAGATACACTAGCATTATGTGGTTTCTAATACACTGCAAAGGAAAGAACACAATGCTGCTTCAAAGATATCCCTGCCAAAAATGTATAACTTGAATCTAATCATGTAGAAATCGAAAACAAATGCAAATTAAGGTATATTGTGCAGAATAACTGGCTTGTAATTTTCAAATATATCAAGGTGAAGAAACATAAAGAAAGGCTAAAGATTACAGATTAAAAAAAAACTGAGATAACAAGAAATAATGCAATGATTGACCCTGAATTGGGATCCTGGACTCGAAAAAAAAAAAGTCATTATTGGGACAATTGATGAAATTTGAATATGGACTGTGGTATTGTATCAACTTTAAATTTCCTGACTTTTATAAACTACTATTGTTATAAAGAGAATATCCTTGTTAGAAAATACACACTAATGTGTAAGAATAAAGTGATATGATGATATATAATTAGAAGATATATATATATATATATATATATATATATATATATATATATACATATACACACATAAAATTAGAAGTGGGAGGAGATGCAATTCTAAAGAGATAATGGTCCTGTTGAATTGATAAACCTACAGGAATCTAGTAGTGAATAAACTGGTCTTTGTCACAAAATAGAAGGACACTGAACTTCAAAATTCATGAACTGGACCCATGGGCTTTGTGACTCTGGATAAGTTAACTAGCCTGAGACTCAGTTTCTTCATTTCTATGAGGTTTGTGTTCAAATTTTTACAGATTTTACAGGGATGATTGACAAAAAATGAAATAAATAATCTATGAGAAAAAAGTATAAACTTTGGAAAGCTGCAAAATGGGATAAAATAATTATACCACCTAATTTTGCGAAGATTCAGTGAATTTATACTAATTCTGAAACCACAGACAAAATAAGAGTTTCGCACACTGTAACACTAAGACTAGATCTTGGAGTAAGATGTTCTGCGTGAGTAATGGTCACCACGAGAGGCTCTGTTGGAGTAGTTGTACAGTCCGAACCTAGTCTGTAAATCTCCCCCAGACTGTAGCCCCAGCACTATATGCCTGGTCCAGAGTGATGCACAATAATAAGCCAGCCTCAGAGCCTCAGAGACATCCCTTTTTGTTCCTCTTCTTGGCCACCTGAAGATTGGGTATATTTCAATTTCTCTTAGGAGCCAGTATGCTTTTCCCATTCATAAATTTGTATAGTATAGTAAATGGAGCACTGACTGGGAATCTGAAAACCTGCTCTGTCATGACTTTGAATTTGTCCTCTGTTTTCTATGCCACAAAATATTTGCTGAGTATTTATTGCCCAGTGTGCTAATGCCAGGCACACAGTGCAGATGTAACTATAAGCAGGGCCTTATCTCTGCTCTCATAGCTCATGGTCTATTGGGAGAGAGAAGCCCAGAGCAACAATGCTGTACTAAGAGGAAGAACAGGTATTTGGGGAATACATCAAAGGCTTCTTCTCTATCCTGCATACACTATCTGAGTGTGTCCTGATTTGGTCCTTTTCATTTACCTTGTTCTAAAAACCCCACAGTTTGCTCCATCTCCTGAAATCTGCTAGCTCTTCAAGAGTTAACTCAATCCCCCTAACTGTAGCCTCTTCCTGGGCATTTGACATTTGTTTAGATACAACTAGGTAATTCTGGCTACACATGATGCCAGAGGCGGGCTGGAGGAATAATAAATTATTATATCCACAAGATGGCAGTATTGTATAATCACTGAAAAACAATCCCCACACAGGTTCTTGAGGGTGGTAACCTTTGGAGAAATATTTTGTAATCTATTAGGCGGATGTATATTTTTGTAGCTTTTCTTAATCTTAAAATAAATGAGCAGTTTAATTTGCAGGGTATTTTGCAGCCCTGAGATGCATGCATTTGAGAAATGAAAAAGCAGGTTCTCTGGAGAAAAACAAAACAAAACAAAACGAAAAACCCAAAAAACTAAACTCAAATATAAGATGTCCCTCTGACTCATTTAGTGCACTTGGACAAGTAAGACCTTTGGACCCCAGCTGTTCTAAAACTTTAAAACAATGAAATTACTTTCCTTATTAAATCTTTCTATGATATATGATAATACAGCTGTGAATAGTATTATATAAAGTGTTGTAGACAGCAAAGAGTAAAAATGATTCTTGCCTTAGCATGGGACAATCAATCAGGGCGTATGCTATGTGAAAACTCAGTATCTTCACTTGATTAGAAGAAAGGTTCCGCAGCCTTCAGTACAGTCTAGAGATTTTGATCGCTGTTTCCGGTGACACATTTAAAAGGCTGTTATGACCTTGTCAAAAAGAACTGTCTACACAAAAAATCAGTTGTGGTAGTGTCATAGTTGTCATACTTTTATTATTTTCAGCTTTGAACAATAATTGTGAAGTTCTTATTTCAGCTGACAGTCTATCTCCTTCCACTGGGAAGGTTAGAGGAAGTCACCTTGGGCTTGAATTGCCTAATAATAACAGCATCAAGGTACATTCTTGTGAGGTTTATGACTTAAACAAAGTGCTCTCACATATCCTATTTCAACTAGGGCAGAGGCCAAGGCAATCAATGATGTAGTATGGGACAATAAAGTATAGGAAGGATAACAACTTGAAATTCTAAACAAAATAAGGACATATCGAAATCTGAGCTCTGTGTAGGTTAGAGGAGCTAGAGGGTAGCAGGAAGGGTCTTAAGCCTATCATTTGCCTAACACAAATTAAAAGCAGTTTTAGGAGTTCGGGTCAGGTTGAGAGTCTGATGGGAAGTAAGGAGGATCTGGAAAGTCTGGTAAGTGACTAAGATTTAAATAGGTCAGCGGACAGGAGGAGAAATCAACACTCAGGAAGCAGAAATAAGCTGCATTATGTAGGAAGGTTGGCTAGTGGAGACACAGATGGAGGTAAACAACTAGATCAGGTAGTCAGGATCAGGAACCAAAGAGCCAGAGATTGCTGGGTTTGAAACTTAGACAAAGAAAAGATGGGCATTAGGCCTCAAAGACTCACAGCTAGATGTCAGAACCCAGACCCTGATGAAACACCAAGTTGCGGAATTTAGATAATGAGGGCTGGGTGTGGTGGTTTGCACCTGTAATCCCAGCACTCAGGAGGCAGAGGCAGGAGGATCACTGCGAGTTCGAAGCCAGCCTGGGCTACATAGTGAGCTCAAGGCCAGTCTGAACTACATAGTGAGTCCCTGTCTTAAAAAAAAGAAAAAAAAAACTTAGACATTGGGAGTCGACTAAGCTGCTGATGGGCTGGGAAAACAAGTTGGAAAGAGGATGGTTTCTGGTCAAATGTAGGTCTGCTAGGTAGTAACTGCTATTTTCCAGATCCAAATCCAGAAGAGGCCAGAAGAAGCAAAGAGGACTGGACAGAACATTCTACTGCAAAGGTGAGCAGGCCTATGTCATAGAAGAGTGGGGTGGAACACAGGGAATTCCTGAAAGCTGGTGTTCTTGGGTAAGTCTTTCTACCTGTCCAAAACTTCAGCATCCTCACACATGAGATGGATACAGCTTAGCTGCTTACCTAGTTCTTATACTATCAGGAAAGGCACAAGTTAGTATGTCATAAAATACTCAAAGAGTTGTAGAGGCCAATGTCAATATAATTTGACTTTATTTTCTATTGGGGATTGAACCCAGGGGTGCTCTACCACTGAGCTACATCCTAGCCCTTTTTAATTTTTATTTTGGAACAGGGTTTCACTAAGTTAGCCAGCCGGCACTTGAACTTGAGATCTTCCTGCCTCAACACATGAGTAGCTGGGATTACAGGTGTTTGCCACCAGGCCCGGCTCAATTTGACTTTTTATGCCTTGTGGACTAGTGCTCTGCAACCCGAAGTTTTCTTTTTGTCCACTCTTGGCCTTGACTCTGTTCACTGACTGGAGAAAGTCTTCTGCAGCGCAGTTGGCTTTATCTGGGATCAAATGGAGCGGTTATTCTTCTGTGATAAGTATCAGTGCCTCCTGGCAATAATAACATGGAGAGTTGGGAGTTAACAGGATGTGTTCTCAGGACCAGCTCTCCTCAGGAAGGGCAACTCAAGCATCTTCCAAATTTAGTCACACAGAGAAGAGTGGATTACTATAGTGAGCAATCATGAGTCACACGGACCACAGTTTCATGCCCTTGGGAACGAACAATGCAGAGGAAGAGAATGGGCTGCACAAAGAAAGGAACACAGACACTGCAGAAACTCCAAAACACTTAGAAGTCTTCCATATAAAAAATAGCTAACACAAATATTCCAAAATGCTATGTGTGACAGCACATCTTCAGGAATTAGTGGTTCATAGGATTAAAATAGAAAATTTAAAATATAATTTGATTATCTAAATATTGCCAGGTCAGTTTGACCAGAACAATAGGAGTAGGATATGGGATGCGGGCCAACTGCAGTCTCTCTTTCTTTCTTTCTTTCCTTTCTTACTTTCTTTTTTATTGTACCTCTCAAGTCCTGGCCTTTGTAAGGTTTTCAAAGAGGAAAAAGGAAACATCAGCGATGTGTATTTCCTTCTTGTCAGGACATACCTCTGTCGTTTTATACATCACACTGCACGATGTTCATTTCAGACAAATGAGTTGGAGTCGCAGGCACTGTTTGGGAGCACCTCCGAGAGGCAGGAGAGTGGCGAGTAGAAACAGTATTCTAAGAGGCAGGGAAACGACTTTGCCTGATTTTCACTGTTGATTCTCATTCCTCTACTGTGGTAGAGGATTAAGGTCTTTTTCTGCTTTCCCTCTATGAAAATATAAACAAAGATTTTTTTGAGACATAAAGGGACTTATAGAAGTCATTTAAGTGATGTCTTTCTCCCACCTCCAAGGAAAGCTATACTGAAAACTAAGGTATAATTACTGCCTTTCTGAAATATTTTGAAAGGGAAGATACCTCCCAATCTCTTCCAGTCTGGCAGTCTATTCTAATTTCTTTCTGTCTACTACAGTATTTCACTATCAGAGGATCTGATTTTCCTGACATTTTAGTATTGACGAGCAAGGTGAGGATCTGCCCATTTAGAATTTTACATTTTGAGTCGATTTTAAGAAACTGTAAAATGAAAAGGGCATGTTAGTTTTTCCTGTCTACAGATCATCTTTAGTATTTTTAAAGTTAGAGAAAACCTTAGAATCTGATATTTTTCTTTTTAATAGACTACACCACTGGAAAATACTTAAGGTAGAGTCACAACTAAAATTTAATTTTTTTTTTCTCTGTTGGGGATCAAAGCCAGGGCCTTTAGTATGCTGAATACTAAGGTCGGAACAAATTTCCTTACACCTTTTAACTTATCTCTTACATACTCAACTAAAGGGGTTATTTGGTTTTTTTTTTTTTTTCTTTCCCATCCTAACTAGTTTTTAACAATAAAATAGATTTCCATGAGCCTAGTACAATTTTCATGGGCTTTTGCTTAGAGTTAGGAAAACGTCTCTGTCTTCCACACACTCTGAAAGTAGGTGGCAATGTTTTGTTCATCATACAGGCTGAAAAGTACACTTTGACATCTAATGCAGTTCCCTTGAAATGCCTACCTCAAGCGTTTAGATTCTCCCATCAGGCCTGGGTTTATCTCAGTTTTGGAACAGTAACAAATGGAACTCTTTTTATCTTTAAGGCCTTCAATATTTATTTCTGTGAGGAGACCTGAGCTCATGCAAAATATGGGAGAGTGCATGAGATTTCTTTTCTCCATATTTAATTAACAATATTTTTCTTTGACTATTTATTTCTTTATTTATTTACATAATTAAGTATTCTTGATTGAGGCCCTCTGACTGCCATTCTTTCCCAGGAAACTCATTTTCCCCTCTCCTTCAATTGAATCAAATTATCTGTAAGATCTCATTTGTTTCCTAATGAACCACAAATGTCTTCTTAGCTGTGTTATGAAAGGGACATTTTCAATAGCAAGAACACATCCTTGTAAACCACAGACTTGTAAAATTCTTGACATTTTAAAGTGGAGAGGATTGAAAAATTAAGCTGATTAGGTGCAGCTTATGCTCGTCAGAAAAGAAAACCTCAAAACCTCTTTGTGGGATAGAATGAAGAGATAGTCTTTATGATACCAAGGGTCTTAAAATGAGTAGTATTTCTGGAAACGTCCCCTAACCAATTAGCTTTGGATGTAAACATTTGGTACAGTAATATTCATTACAGCATTGTTTGTTCATGCTAGCAAAAGTCTAGAAACAATCAGACTACTCAACTGGGATTGGTTAACTGTTGTGCCATCAATATGATACAAATTTAACATACAGACATTAAAAATAATATTTTAAAAGATTAGCTATATGGAAACACATCTCCAACAAATTGTTAAGTAAAAACAAACAAACCAGGTCTCTGAATAGTATGTGCACTATGACTTTTTGCTCATTTTAAGAAATAAATGACGTATAAATTATACATACTGACAGATGTACTGTGCTGAAAAATGATAAGCCAAAGTGAAGGTTCGGAAGTAGCTTCAGAAGCAATATTCCTGTCTGACCATGACCTGCCCTCCTAGTTTTGCCCCTTTTCTCCTCTGAAGCCCATCACAGAAACTAGCCCTCCTCTTCCCTAAGGTGAATCATAGAAACCAGAACCCCTTGCCCTCAAAGCCAGCCATAAGAATTATGGGCTGGTGAGATAGCTCAGCGGCATAAGCACCTACCTGGCAAGTGTGAGGTCCTGAGTTCGACTCCCGGTACCCACATATGAAAAAAGGGCCGGTGATATTGCTCAGCAGCATGGGTGCCTATTGGCATGCAAAGTCCTGAGTTTGACCCCCGGTACCCACAAAAAACAAAAAACAAACAAACAAAAAAAAAACCAAAAAACTAGAATTATTACTCTCACCTTCCCCCACCTTTCTGACAAGAAGCTGGCCAGAAAGAAGTTCTCTGACCTTGATTGATAGTAGCTCCTAAGACTGCATTCCAGACAAGAGTCCTGCCCTGTACCTGGGGGGAAGGAATTCTACAACCGAGGGGCTAAGAAGAACCTGCAAAGACAGGCCTTCTGAGTTTCCCACTCAGTCTGTTCCCATTAGCTCACACGCTTCCTGTCCAGTCTCATTTCTAAGATGGTTACCCCTGCTTCATCAGACATAAGCATAAAATCAGATAGCTTCCTCTGAGTCTTTTGGGACTTAATCTGAAAGCTCCTGTGTCACATAAAACTATGATCAAATAAATTTGTTAGAGATTTCTCCTGTGAATCTTGTCTATTGCCAGTTTCTTTTAGAAGACTCAAATATTAAATCTTTTTTTTTTTTTTTTTCTTTTTTGAGACAGGTTCTCGTTATGTAGTTCAGGTTGGACTCACTGTAGTTCAGTGTGGCCCAGGCTGGCCTCAAACTCGGGGCCATCTTCCAGCCTCAGCCTCCCAAGTGCTGGGATTACAGGCGTGCACTACCACGCCCAACTATGACTTTTCAACAATATACATTATGACTTTTTTTTTTTTTTTTTTTTTTTTTGGGGTACTGGGAATCGAACTGAGGACCTCGTGCTTGCCAGGCAGGCGCTGTGCCACTGAGCTATATCCCCAGCCCTATGTCACGATTTTTAAAAGATCACTGGGTAACAAACATATGCAAATTACAGATCTTTAGAATCAGAAACCATATGAGTCAAAAGAATAAGTTCAAAGAATAAATTTAGTTGAAATAAATTATAGTTAATGACTCCCTAAAAGTAAGAAATGCCTGCAGAATGTCTCAACTATATTTGAAGTTGCTATCATAGATGCAACAATCCACTTTAACAAAAGCCAGTGAGCAGTGCAGGAGAGAACACAGACTGGGAAATAAAAGGGATCTAGAAATCATTGTCACAGTTGAGTGTAGTGGTACATAGCTGTAATTCCACACTTGGGAGGCTGAGGCAGAAGGATGAAGACTTTGAGGCCAGGCTGGGATATATAATGAGACCCCCATCTCAAAAAGCAAAATAACAACACATCCCAGAAATTGCTGTCACTGGCAAAGACTGGAAAATAGGTGGAATGGATTATCACTCTGACCCAATGGTACATTTCTGATGCCATGTTTTCAATTATCTGATACTGACTACGCAAAAAGCAGTATAATAGTCATACACCTAGCTGGGTGTGATGGTGCATGCCTGTAATCCCAGCACTCAGGAGGTGGAGGCAGGAGGATCGTCTGGAGTTCAAGGCCAGCCTGGGACACATAGTGAGTCCAGGCCAGCCTGAACTGCATAGCAAGACTCTGTCTCAAAAAAAAAAAAAAAAAAGTTACACACCTGGGACAGCATTTGACATGTTCTAAGGCACTGCCTTTTTCTGTTTATTTGTACCAAACATCTCTAGAGATGGGCAGGCCATTCATGTGTTTAGTTTGCATCTAAACTTCTTGCACATGTTCTTACCACTTTACTCAAAACACATTCTGATTACTAGTGACCTTTTCTTGAATAAATCCTGTGGCTTAAAAAAAATTATTTTTTCAATCCATCTAGACCTCTCTACCAACGCAGAAGTTATCATGATTGTTCCAGTTTGTGTTTTACCCTTTCCAAGTTTTCTCTCTCGCTCTTTTTTCCTTTCTTTCTTTTTCTTTCTTTTTTTCATTAGGTAGCTGGGGTTCTAGTCTTGTGTCCATCACTAATATCTGTACAATCTTGGGCAAGACACTTTTCTTAGAGTAAGGCACAAATGATGCGTGTGAAAGCACTTTGTAAATTTCACTTAAAATTTGACTAATGAACTAGATTAATGATTATTGAGCTAGATGATCACTAAATTTCTCCCAAGTTCTAAAATTTTTATTTAATATATTTTTAGCGAATTCACCTGACCTAGGAGCCAGCAATTGTGTTTTGGTACTTTTAAGACTCCTTCTATTATACCAAAGCTGCCACTGATTGAACAAGTACAGGATGATTTGTGATTTTAAAATAGCAGCACCTAAAACAGATAATTCTTTAATCACTTAGGCAGAATGTTACTGCAAATGATGCATGAATTTTTAAGGAGAAGTCTGAGTCATAGCCAACATCTAAAAACATCATTTCCTACATTAAACACACACACATACACACACACTTTGCCCTTCTTAAATCTAATAAATTTAAAGCTTAAAATGAATCCAACTGAAATCACATTTGCAAAGGCTGTGGCCACTCATATAGCATTTAGTACATTACCATGCTGAAATAGTGACTAAAGCTGGCAGGAAACAAATGAAGACACACATCAAATATATACATCAAATATATACATACATATACATAAAATCTCAATGTTAGAGGCATTCTAAAAATCAATGGGTCTCAGAAGTAAGATTTTGTGGGTTTATAACAGTTCCAAAAAAAAAAAAAAACTGAAAAAGGAGGTCAAAATATTGACTCTTTACTTTGCCAAATAAAGTTGTTTTAAAAACAACAAAATCATCTACCATTAGCATCACTTTATAAGAAGGCATTTTAATGATACATGTGCAAGAAAATAAAGTATCAGAATAAAGACAATGTGAAATTAGATAAATGAAAAATGCATACTGCTCTCATTTTTCTAGTCTCTTTATAGAAAACTTTGTTACATTTGCATCTATCCATTTCCACAGACCCTTGGGAATCGCCCTCCCCCTACCCTACAAGGGCAATCCAGAATTTGTATCACTACGACCAAAATCCTTTTAAATGTATACACCATTCCCTATGGAGAATTCCTCAAGGTGAGGAATTCATTAAACTTTGAATGCCTATGATAGAAAGTTAGCAGAATACTAACTATGCCCTGGAAAACTCAAGATACTTGAACATGGCTTATTTTTTCTTTTTACAGCATCACACACACACACACACACACACACACACATCGCCCAGGAGATGGCTCCCAGGGCCTTCACACTGAGCTAAATCTCCAGGCCTTTTCTTATTTTTTATTTTGAGACAGGGTCTTGCTAAATCGCTATACATATTGCCCAAACTCTGCTTGAATTTGGGATTCTCCTTACTCCAAACGCCCAGAGTGCTGGGATTACAGGAATTTGCCGCCACGCCCAGTTACTTGGGGGGGGGGCAGAATCTAACAGCAGAGGACTTCAAATTGGTCAAGGCATGGTTTAGAGTCACCAAAAAAGGAATGTCTGATAGTGCTGATTTGACAAGTCAAGCACTCTCGATTTCGGTCGTAACTCCAAACTCCATGCTAAACCTTAGGGGAAGTCTCTTGCCGCTGTTTGGTCAATATATCTTCCCAGATAAACCCCATTACTATTGCAACTTTCAAAGTTGCACTTAAACCTCTACATTTATTCCCATCTCCATTTTAACCGATTTTTATATTTAGCGTCGGTTTCCTTTTTAACTTTTTACAGCCGAGGCTAGCTTCACATTAGAGATGAGAACATCAGCCATGAGCTTTCTTTTGTGATTTACCAAGCCTGATTTTCTCGGGTCAAATTTCGTAAACGAGAAAAGGGTCAAGAATTAACTCTAGGGGCCGGTGAGATGGCTCAGCGGCGTAAGCGCCTGCCTTACAAGCGCGAGGGCCCGAGTTCGACTCCCGGAACCCACATACGAAAAAGGGGCCGGTGATATCGCTCAGTGGCACGGGTGCCTGTTGGCGCGCGAGGTCCTGAGGTCGTCCCCCTGGTACCCACAAAAAAAAAAAAAAAAAAAAAAAAAAAAAGAATTAACTCTATAGCGGGTGTGGCGGCGCAAGCCCGTACTCCCAGCACTCAGGAAGCTGAGACAGGTAGATCACCGCGAGTTTGAGGCCAGCTCGGTTTACATAGTGAGTTCAAGGCCAGCCTGGACTACATAGTGAGTAGTATGACCTCACTACTGAGACCTTGGCTAAAAAGGAAAAAAAAAAAAATTGACCTTTTAATTAATTTTTTAGCACATAAAAAAGGGTAAAGTATCGTGTAGTTTAAACGTTGTCAATTTTATTTTGTAATAGTCATTTCTACCGTTTGGGTTAACATTAGTTTTTAATATGACCACGATACGATTCTTTGGGGTTTTTTTTGGGGGGGGCAAGCTATAACAACTTTTATTATGTGTTTTATGTTTTTGGTTTTTTACTGATATCAACTTTTCCTGTTGCTTTTATCACTAAAATGTCTTTATGAAGCAAGCAGCTGTTACCATTTTTCTTTGAAGATCAAATGTACAGTGTGGAGACAACGCCAAGACATGGCGTCTAAGCAATCCCTGCTTTCCCCCTTTTCACCTCTCGTAAAAAGGAGGGTCTCCGACACTCCGTAGAGGCCAGAATTTTAACCACGGGTTATCAGCGAGGATCTGCTAAAACCAGGGACCCTTCCCCTTCTACCCAGCTCGCCCAGGGCTGCTTTTCTCTTCCTCTCCACTAGAGGCGACAACCTTTTTCCAAACGGAAACGGGCTGGAGCCGGCTCGCCCAGGGGAGTGGCCCTGAGAAAGATCAAAGGTTAAAAATCGTCTCAGACAAAGACTACAGGTCAGTACCCAACTCCGAAGCAGGCCTGAAGCTTCTGTCTACGTCGAAAAATTGAAGGTGACCCCTCCTGAACGTGATCTCTAAGCCTCTAGACACGGCACCTTTACAGACACCCAGGTGACTAACAGGTAGCAAGAGCGGAACAGTGGAGAACCGGAAGTGAAAGGGAGCCCTGGGCGGGGGCGAGGATAGGCCACGCCGCGGCTGCGCAGTCAGCAGGCGTTGCAGCGCGCGTGCGCGGCTGGGCGGTGACGGAGAGACGCTCCGCGCGTAGGCCGCCACTCTCACGGATCCGGTTCCGCCCTCTCTCTCACTGCGACCCTTCGGGGCTAGTGCTCGCCATCCCTTTCCCAGAGTGCCCTGCGCTGTGAAGAAGCGGCTCCCGGGGACTGGGGCATTTTGTGTTGGTTGGAGCCGGGGTAACAAGATGGCGGCGTCGGCGGAGTGACAGGGGTCTCCCTGGGCTGGAGTCGGCGGCAGTGGTGGCAGCGATACCGCCGCCCAAGCTCACCGCGCCCTTATTCCAGCCCGCGACGTAGCAGTGAAAGCGAGGCAGCAGCGGCCGCCTGGAAACAAGTAGCCTAACCTAAGTAACAGCGAGAAACGCCTCGCAAACTGCGGCCTGCCCTCCCCCCAAATCTGACTGAGCGGCGGCGATCGGGTTTCCCTTGGCCGATTCTGGGCCTTGTAACGCCGGGAAAGGCTTCCGTTTTCCTGTTCCTGCGCCCGCCTTCGTAGCCGTGCTCGGTGGACGAGCCCCAGAGGCCTCCGTCCTCCCTCAGGCGTCGGGGCTTGGCCCCAGGCTCCATCTTCGTCTCCCAGGATGGCGAGCAGCAGCGGCTCCAAGGCCGAGTTCATTGTCGGAGGGAAATATAAACTGGTGCGGAAGATCGGGTCTGGCTCCTTCGGGGATATTTACCTGGCGATTAACATCACCAACGGCGAGGTAACCACCCGGGACGGGGTTCGGGGTAACGCGTCGCCTTCCTCGCCCCCTCCCAGCCCCCGAGCTGCTCGGCCGCTTCCCACCGCGCGCACGCACCGGGGAGGCCAGAGCCATTCTCTGCTGTCCTTCCCTAAAAGGGAAAGAACCCGACAGGGAGGCTGAGTCAACTGTGAAGTTTTCCAGCTTGTTAAAGATTCCTCTCAAATGTCCTTCGGTCAAAGAGAAAAGTGTTTAAATCGTTGAGGCGAGACGGGTAAAACACTTGTGATCCCTGTGGTTTTCTTTATATTTAATTCGATTGGGATTCTTACTGCAATTTGGACAGTTCCCGATCGCCTAGGTCCCCCAAACTCATTACGTTTCTGGATGAATCGCTGCCCTGCCCTTTAGATTTAGAGGACGTGTGGATTTCGTCATTACCCCCTGAAGAGGCCTTTGAGGCTGGTTGCCTCGTTTTTATAATTACTACGAGAGCTTTCTCTTCCCAGCCTTCCACTCCCTCCTAGTAGTCGCGACTTGGACCTTGCTAATGTCTCCTTTCCCAAGTGACATTGACTCCGTAGGGATGTTGATGCCATCATCCCCTCTTTCCCCTGCAGGAAGTAGCAGTGAAGCTAGAATCTCAGAAGGCCAGGCATCCCCAGTTGCTGTACGAGAGCAAACTCTATAAGATTCTTCAAGGTGGGGTCGGCATCCCCCACATACGGTAAGAACTGGTGCGCACGTACGTGGCCGCGGGGGACAGAGGAATGGGGAAATGGGGACCAGCCAGATCCGGATCTTGGTATCGAGTTACTGTACTTTGGTTCCTTACGGCCGGTGGTTTCCTGTCAACCATTAGTCATCGTAATCACTGAGTAAATTTTAGTTTGCAACTTAGTTGAAAATTTCATTGTGTTACATTCCACTGCCTTTAGCTTCCGTCGTTTTTCCTCTCCCGGAGGCTTTCATTTGCAGATGAGCATGCAGGTCGTCTTAGATCCAGATCCGTGTGCGGAAGAGCTGGCTGCTGCTTTCCTTAGGGCGGCACCTCTGATGTTCTTAGGTTTGTCCAGAGAAGTAGATCTAAAGGTGCCCAAGTGACCGGGCTCAGCCAGTTCGGGTTGCTATTGGAGCTGGCTTGGGAAATGGCTGCTCTTTTGTTGTGTTTTTGTTCCAACATGTCTTCCTCCTCCGCTTAGAAAATGGCGGAACGACGTGACTCAACCCCATATTCCTGTCCTTTTCTCAGCTACAAGTTCTGCTTCCTTGCGTCTTCCTTTAGCAGCCCTGAGTGGATTAAGCCTTTGGAAAGCCAGGAATGAAGCATCATCAGCAGGCGGTGGGGTTTAAGGAAAGAGATGACAGTTACGTTTGTGATCTCTGCAGCGGATGCAACACGAAATTGTAAAAAAAAGTCCTTATTCCTCTCAAAGGTCTTAATTACCCTTTTCTTGAATAATAATGCTTGGTAATTTTAATCTTCCCCAAGTTTTAATGGGTAATGGCAGAGGCAGTTTGAGCAGCACCAGCTATTGAAATGTACCTAGCCCAGTTTTAAAAGAAAGCGTCTCTTAACCGCAGTTGGGTCAGTAATTTTAACCTGTTGAGTTTTGTCCACAAAACTTCACATCAGGGAAATTGTGGCATTTGGGGTATTGGATATTGGTGAGTGCAAATAGAAATAGTAGTCACGATGAAAGGTGATCAGATAAAGATACTGTTTTTCTTTCAAATGGTTAAGCGATTTTGAGTAATTTTTTGATTTTTGGGATTAAGGAACCTCTTTCCTAAAATAGAGTATAAGCTGTAGCTTAATACTCAGCCGTTTTCCAGCAGTACTCGGAAGTAACATTTACAAAAAGATCCAGAATGGTTGAGAATTAAGCAGAATGATACATATTGTATCTTCTATTCCGGTTTCTTGTTTTTCAAATCCCGAATTAAGCGTTGCATTACTTGCATTAATTCTGAGGTAGAAACAAGCAAAATGGCAATGTACTTTTAAAAATTATTAAATTAAAAATTATTAAAATTAAATAAAAATTATTTAAAAATTATTAAAATAAATAGACATTTTTAAAGGAGAAATTGGATGATGAAGTGTACTACTGGTTAAAATGATAATTTGGAAGAAAAGTCCAAATTTATCTTATGCAGAAAAGTTGGTGAAATTTGAGATAATCCAGTTTTGAGCTTTTTAATGATTCCCATCCACAATAAAAACTTACTGTGTAGGGAAATAAGCCCTCCCCACATTTGCTTTTCCATCACTATAGTTTTTCCCAGAATTTCCTACAAATAGAATCATACAATATGAGGTCTTTTGTACATGGCTCCTTTCATAATGTTTTTGAGATTCATCTGTGTTGGGAGATTTTAGAAATTTCACAAACTATGTTGATTTAATGTATTTGAAATAATTTTAAAAAAAACATTGAACATCTGGCATTTTCAGGGCCCAAGTTAGGAACATGCTCGTTTATCTGTCAGCTTTTATTTCAGGACAACACCAATAGAGACCAGTGAGGCCAATATGTAATATACTGAATAAGCACACAAATAAATGAAATTAACTTGTGAGCAGACTAATAGGTACCTATTGTAAGGTGGTGAGTGCAGAGAGAGTTTTGGTAGCTATAAACTATCTGTGGGTGGGGCTAAATAGATTAACCTGGCTTTCAATTTAAGGCTTGCTGGGAGAGGAGATGAGATTTCAGGATCTGGCTCTGAGCAAGAATGCTTGGTGAACTGGTTTGGGAGGACATCCAAGAATAGTGTGTGGCTTCTGGGAGTAGTCTTTAAGGTAGAATGTAATTGGATAAGGATGGGGAAAGCATGCATTATTTCAGGAATGGTAGGGACCAGGTATATAGGAACAAAGGTGGTTCATTGGTTTTAAAATGAACTGTAAAGGGACAGTTTTTCCACTGAAGGGTAAAAGAAAGATTTACTTGAAACTGTCTGGATGCCAAATCCTCTTCCCATCCTCCTTGTTCCTCATTATTTGTGTCACCTATATGTAGAATAGACTTTACCAAGTCTATTTACTTTACCAAGTAAATATATGTGTGTGTGTGTATATATATGTTTTTTTTTTTTTTTTTAATGTGGGTACCGGGAGTCGACCTTAGGACCTCGCGCTTGCCAGCAGGTACTTACACCGCTGAGCGATATCACTGGCCCTTTTTTTCCTTTATGTGGGTTCCGGAAGTCAAACTCAGGACCTTGCGCTTGCCGGGCAGGCGCTTACGCCGCTGAGCTATCTCACCGGCCCCCAAGTAAATATTTATTTATTAATATTGAATTAAGTTGGCTGTTTAAACAGGCAGATTGCATTACCCAGTTTTAGAAGCGTTGACACTAATTTCAAAAATGTACATTTTTTGCCACATTTACTCCTTACACCCCACTGCCCCTTGTTTATAGGATTTTTAAAGTACAATACTTTGGGATATCCTGAAACAAGGGCTTAAAATTACCTGGCTTGCATAGCTGACCTGCCTAATCAGGTTCTTCCTGTGTAATTTGAGGGACCTATTATTAAGTAGAAGCCTAGTAACCAGTGTAAAAGCAATGATAAAGGGTGTCATCCAGTATCTTGTAATTTTTAAGGAACTAAGTCCTTGCAGAATTGAGATCTGGAAGCCCACTTAAAGTTACTGTGTTTCTGTTACAACTCTTTTTCTTTTTTGTAACACTGAATTGAATTAACATGTTCTTTAAAGAAACAATTATGGTAAACAGAAGAGTGCTTATCTAGGCAGTTAGGTATTAGGATTGAATTTAAGGTCTGCCAAGTATTACTGACTAGTGATCTAGAGTCAGTCTCTTAACCTCTTTGGACCTCTGTTTCTTCATCTATAAAAATAAGAAGATACTGATTTAATGATTTTGTAACTTTGTTAGTATGGTGAACAGAAAACTTTGGGTTTTTCTTTCTTTTTTTTGTTTTTTGATTTTTTTTTTTTTTTTTTGAGACAGGGTCTTGCTATGTAGGCCTGGCTGACCTTGAACTCACTGTGTAGCCCAGGCTGGCCTCCAACTCATGATCCTTCTGCCTCAGCCTCCCAGGTGCTGGGATTGGATTGCAGGTGTGCACCCTCATATGTGGCTTTAACCGTGTTTTTTGTCCTTTCCCTAAAGAATGTCAAATATTGCAGCAGATAATGAAGTACTAGTTCTTAATCTTCACTATTAAGAGCAATTTAAATTTTGTCTTTTTGGCACTAAACATATATCCCACAAATAATATTAAAATACTGTTAGCAGAGAACAAAAATGACAGCTGAATTCCCTGAAATATGAATTCAGTGCTGCTGAGGACCAGATACGCAAGAAATGTGATTTTTGACTCAAAGCATAACTGACTTTATGGTGTACTGGAGATGCTTTATATTACCATCTTAAGGAGTAATGCTAAGTAGCATTTTTTGAGCTGGATAAAACCAGAGAGATGTACATAGTCCAATTTCTCCTCATCACCATACATTAAAAATTAGATTGTTGAGTCCCAGAGGTATTACTAGGGTCCCCTCTTTAACTACCAGTTCTTCTGAGAACCATTAGTAATTTTAAGTCAGTCACATCATACCTGCTCACATATGCCACGCCCTACTACCTCAGTAGTAAAGTGCTTACCTGACATGCAGGAGGCCCTGGGATGAATCCCCAGCACTGTAAAATAAACCAAAAAAGCCAGATAGAAGAGACCTATTAATTTGTATTATTTTAACTAGATGCTTATAATTTAGGGTATACGTCTCCCTTCTGAATCCTTTTAGGATTGCAGGATAAGAACTTTTGTTGGAAATCATTAGTCTGTATCGTATTTGTAGTAAATACTTGTGAACCTATGTAAAGTGTATGGGTTTTACTTCCTTGATTTCAGTCATTAGAACTAAACCGTTTTGTTTCAAAGTATATTTAAATGGTATCTGAAGTATTAAGTAAGGTTTTCTCATGAATTGTCAGTATTCAGAAAGGATGTTTACTGTCAAGAAAGCTATGATCCCCAACACCACATATGCGCACAAAACCAGGCTAGGTTGTGGCTTAGTTGTACAACACATACGTACTTAGTGTATGGGATGCTATGGGTTCCGTTCCCAGCAACCCTCTCAGCCCCCAGGTCTATAAACAAAACTAGAATTTGAAGCAAATACTACAAATTGAGTCTTTAAAATAAGTCCTTGATCAGGATGTCATGGTGCCCACCTGAGTTTGAGGTCAGCCTGAGCAACTTAGCAAAACCGTCTTAATAAAAATAAGAAAAAATGAGCTGGGGGTGTAGCTCAGTGTTCGAGTTCTTCAGTACTGCAAAATAAATCAGTCCTTGAATTTAAAAGACAGTTTTCTAGGGTTATAAAAATACTTCAGGGCCGGTGAGATAGCTCAGCAGCATAAGCGCCTGCCTGGCAAGCACAGGGTCCTGAGTTCGACTCCCGGTACCCACATATGAAAAAAGGGCCAGTGATATTGCTCAACGGCACGGGCGCCTGCTGGCGTGCGAGGTCCTGAGTTTGACCCCCGGTACCCACCAAAAAAAAAAAAAAAACTTCAGAGCTTTCAGTGAACGAATAACTGATTCAAAATGATGCTCTTGGGCCGGGGATATAGCTCAGTGGCACCAGCGCCTGCCTGGCAAGCGCAAGGTCCTAAGTTCGACTCCCGGTACAAAAAAAAAAAAAAAATGCTTTTTTTCCCTTTCCTGTATGTATGTATATGTATTTATTTTGAGACAGGGTCTTGCTGTGTAGCCCCGCTGGCCACAAACTCGAGGCAATTCTCCTGTCTCAGCCACCCGAGTACTGAGACTACAGGCATGTGCCACCATGTCCGGTTCTGTTTCTGTTTCTAATACAATCTCAGATGGCTCTTAACAATTTTATACAAGACAGGCGCTTTAACCAGCTAAGCCACTCTTAACAATTTTAGATGACCAATATTAACAGAGTTTGAACTGATGCTGGCCTAGTGGGATTTTTTTTTTAAATTGAAGTATAATTTATGTGCAGTAAAATTCATGGATTTTAATGTGTGGTTGGATCGGTTTTGATAAGTACATACCCTGGTATGACCCACAGCTCTGTTGAGATAAGGAATAACTTCTCTTTCTACACACACAGACTGTTAATCGTTGGTAAGCGACATTCTGTGCCACATAAGTTTAATTTTTTTAAAAAGGTAGTTTTTTATAACATAGTTAACACAACTGGATTTGATGTTGATTTGCTCATACCAAAGTCTGCAGGTTATTAGTCTATCAACATGACGTGCACTACAGGATTTACCTGACAAAGTAATCAGGTGGTTGGGGTGAATGCTCAGTGGTAATTAATATCTTTACCTTATTCTCCTCCTTTAAAGAGCTGTCAGTGAGTGATGGATGTGTTGTGGCTCTTCTAATAGGGGCTTTGGAAGTGCTCTACAAAAAGATTTAGCTGAAGAGAGTATATTCTGATCCTCTGTTAAAGGGAAATGGGAAAAGTATTGAGAGTCAGAGTTAGGGTTCTGTTTGTTATTCTATGTAGATTTGAACGTAGAATGAATTCTGTAATTTTTTAATGTCAGCTTTCACTTAGAAATTTAATACCAAATAGGCCTTGAGCTTTTAAGTGCATTATATAAGTTGATAGAATCAGAAGGATAAAAAGATGCTTCTTCCATTCTCTGATGCAGTTATTTGTTCTAACTTTGAGGTATAATTGCCTTTGATTTATTCATAACATTGATAAGTACTGTTAAAATAAGGGAGTAGTTAGTTGAATTCATTGTGGTTATTCTTTTTTCCTGCTGTATGGAAGAAAAAAGAGAATCAAACATTATCCAGGCACTGTATATATTATCTTTTAATTATTACAACAATCCTGAGCCGAGCTTGGTAGCACATGCCAGTAGTGCCAGCACTCGGTGACTAAGGCAGGGGGCTGAACTGCATAGCAAGACCCTGTCTCAACAAAACAAAACAAAACCGAAAAACCCTGTAAGTTGGGGTGTCATGTAGTAAGTATTTCAGAGAGGCTAATTTAGCTAAAGTCACATCATTAAGTATGATTCAAACAAATCTTATTCTCTCCGCTATACAGCAGTTTCCACATTTTGCTGCACATTGGAATCACATGAGGATCTTTAAAAATAGAAAGACACTGGACTCTTACTCTGATGTTTTAATTTAATTTATTTGGGGTATGACCTAGGTATCACCTTTTTAAATGCTCATTTGGTGATTTTGTTGGACAGCAAAGTTAAGAAATTGCCATATTTAGGGTATTAATCATTGTTGCCTCCTTATTAACCCTCATCTTTTCCTGGAATTACATCTCAGTAAGGCTGGATTTTTAATTTACCTTTTTTTTATGAATTAGGGTTATTACTATTTTTTAGGCCACATCTTGCTGTGTTGCCCAGATTGGCTTCAAACTCAAAATCCTCCTGCTTTGGGTTCCCAAGTAGCTGGGATTACAGGCATGTACCACCATGCCGGGCTGCATTCTTTAATGAAACTCTGCAGAAAGTTAACGGCTACTACACATATTTATTGAATTTAGAAGTACATGAAGAATGTTTACAGTTCAGTTCCTCAGTTTCTAAAAGGAATGTTCAGCAACTTTGATATTGCTATTTCTTAAGTATTCAGCTGAAGCTACTACTAGTCTGGCCACTAATTTACTGTACTAGGTCTTTTGTTTTTTTTGTGGGTACCGGGGGTCGACCTCAGGACCTCGCATGCCAGCAGGTGCCCGTGCCGCTGAGCGATATCACCGGCCCTTTTATCGAATGTGGGTTCTGGGAGTCGAACTCGGGCCCTCGCGCTTGCCAGGCAGGTGCTTATGCCGCTGAGCCATCTCAACGGCCCAGTCTTTTAGTTTTTTTTTTTTTTTTTTTTTTGTGGGTACCGGGGCGTCGACCTCAGGACCTCGGGTGCCTGCGCGCCCGTGCCGCTGAGCGATATCACCGGCCCCTTTTTCGTATGTGGGGTTCCGGGAGTCGAACTCGGGCCCTCGCGCTTGCCGCGCAGGCGCTTAAGCCGCTGAGCCATCTCACCGGCCCTAGTCTTTTAGTTTTGAATACTGATGTAAAGGTATTACTATATCATTAAAATCTAACATGCTTTAACTTCACAGTAAAGATGTATTATAGGGGATGATCTGCAACTTCAGTACTTGTTAGCATCTGTAAGCTAATAGTGTTGACCCTTTGAAATTTCTTTTGGCTGTAGGTTAGCAGTATTGTGAAATTACTTCTTTCAGCAACTTTTTTAATTGAAAGATTTTTGTTTAAAGAGAGGAGACTGAAGCATACTTGTATAGTACAAACTGTCCATATATTTCATTTGTGCCATTTTTAAGGCACAAAGGTTTTGCAAAACCTTCTGAATGAGGTTGTCCTGTATAGTGTGTGAGTATCCTTTATCTAAAATGCTTGGAACCAGAATTGTTTCAAATTTTGAAATATTTACATGGACTTTAGAAGTTGAATATACCCCTATTCTGAAAATCTGAAATGCTGTAAAATCTGAAACAGAGCATCAAGTTGACACTGAAAAGGTTTTGTGGTACTTGGAATTGAGCCCAAGGGCTCACACATGCTAGGCATGTACTCTAGTACTGAGCTACATTTCCAGCATTCCACCTCCTCCCTTTTTTAAAATTTTGAGACAGTATCTTCCTCATTTGCCCAGGCTGGCCTCCATCAGCCTCTTGCATAGCTGGAATAACAGGCATGTGTTGCTACATTTGACTACAAAAAGTTACAAGGTTTGGATATTTAGACTTGTTCAATCTGTGTTTCAGGTCATCTGAAGCTGTTCTAAATTCTTAACCTGTTACACTTCCCTACACTGACAAACCATGCTAGCCTCATGGTGGCTTTTATGGAAAGAGGAGTGTGAGGTCTGATTTAGAGCTACTTTGTTGGAAAGTAGTAGCATGAAATTTTTACAGATTTTAAGTTTCAGATTTTTCAAGTTTTAGTTTCATTAAAGAAGTGTCTTTAATGCATTGTCCTTATTCTATCTAGATTTGAACCTAGAAATAATGAAAATCTTCTAATTAGACTGGAGTTCATACTTTGGCATGAATACCATACTTTCTTTTTCCATTGCTTTACTATGCACTTCAGTATTGATTAATTGGGTTGTTTTGTATTTGGCTGTTCACATGTGATTGAAGTTATTCTTACCCCCAAGTTCCAATTATTGGATTCATAGTATTCACATTTTTGAACCTTTATAATATTAATACTTTGTATCCCTTTTATGGAAGTGTTGTTAGCTTTTATTCTTTAATGAAAGCTCTGATTGTTGATGGAGACTGTCTTGGTGGACATTACATACTTTACAATACTTCGTAATAAGTATTTCTTTCATTCAGCTTCTGTATTATGTATGTGTATGACTACACTGACTGTGTGTCAGCGCAGTCTAAAATACGGGGCACATTTCAGTGAAGAGTCAGAAATTTTGTGAGGCTTATATTTTGAGCATCTGGCGTGAGTCTGAGGTATGGCAATGGTAAATTTGTCTCCTGCTGAAATTTAGGAGGAAAGATACCTAAATCTCAAACTATGAGGCTATGAATTTTTCCTTAATATCAAGGGGATAGTGTGTTTAGTATGAGCCTCAGACAGTACCTGGAAGCATTTTAGAGATTGCCTTCATTGGCCAGGTCACTGGGCCCTGTTAAGGTTTTGTTGATGTGAGTGAGTCCTACTAAGTCAGTATTTCCCAAACCCCAGCCATGTACAGAGTTTGTTAAGAAAGCGATTTTCTTTATCTTACATCCATATTTGGCCAGTTCTAGAATGGAGTGGAAGGGTCTCTTATTTCTTTCTTTTTTTTTTTTTTTTTTTTTTGTGGGTACCGGGGGGTCGACCTCAGGACCTCGCGCGCCAGCAGGCACCCGTGCCGCTGAGCGATATCACCGGCCCCTTTTTCGTATGTGGGTTCCGGGAGTCGAACTCGGGCCCTCGCGCTTGCCGGGCAGGCGCTTAAGCCGCTGAGCCATCTCACCGGCCCGGGTCTCTTATTTCTAACAGCTGTCCCAAGTAATTTCTGCACGAGACCAGAGAACCACTTTGAGAAATTCTATACTGAAGTTTAACAGTCCATTGTATTAAATAGTTGGTAATAGCAAATTTTACTGAGGGCTGTGGTTATTGTAGAAAATGCTTATCATCTCTTAGTTGGTAGCATTTTGTATACATTATTTGCTTTTTATAGTAAAATAAAAATCCCTTATTTGTGTAATGTTTTGTAATTTACCAAGTACTTTTACATAGACTACCTCATAATTACCGTAACACCTTAACAAGTAGATAGGGCACAATAAAGAATCTTAAGGGGGCTAGAGATAGGTAAATCAGTGACAGTGCTTTTACTTAGCATGCACAAGCTCTAGGTTTGACCTCCAGCATAACCAGAAGAAGAGAAGGAGGGGGAAAAAGATGAAGAATCTTTGACCAGTGAGTAAAAACGACTTGGAGTCACAGAGCAAGTAAATGACAAAGCCAGGACTGAAACCTGTGTTTCTGGCTGCTGGTTCAGTGTTCTTGGTGCACTGTTAGATACATATACTTTCAGGTTAACCAGCTTCCCATTCCATGTGTGTGGGGGGCGGGGGGTTGCTAGGATTATTCCCAGGGCCTTGTGAATGCTAAGTAAGTGCTCTACCATTGAGCTACTCACCCAGCCCTGCCTTTCCATTCTTACACCCAACTGCTGAGTTACTGGACTATTTTTAATTTTCTGATCACTGAAGGACTTACTTTCCTGAATATTGCCTAGTTCTCTGGTATTAGTTCAGGTTTGTACAGAATTGTAGATATTCATGTATTCTTTCAGACCGTGTGGACCCTGTCTAGTAGGTTGTGTTGGCTCTTTCATTTCCCCCTTGCCGTATCTTCATATAACATTACTAGCCCGGGCCTTGTGTCCTTTCTCCTGTATTTGCAACTTAAAAATTGCATCAAGCTTTAGAATAATTCATTGTTTTCTCTTCATATTCATTTTCTCCACTAATATAGAGAATTTGAGTTAATTTAGTCCTATATGCTTTTCAGGTACTATTTACCTCAAATACTTAGCTCCATTTGAAAAGGATTTGATAATCAAATTAATATAGGACAGGGGAAGTGTTCATACTTTTTTTTTTCTTCTCTCTGTCTTTGTGCTGGAGATTGAACCCAGGGCCTTGCAAGAACAGACGTTTTTATGTGCATGTCATGTTTTCTCATTTTGAGGGGAGGTGAATCATTTGACCCTTGAGAATTTGAGGAAGTTGGGAAGGGGGCCCAGTTTTGATATGTTGTAAGTAGAATTGATGGTTTGGGACATGTTGAATTTAAGGTGACAGGGTAGCCAGGCTTGGTGGTACATGGGGCAGAAGGATAGTAAGTTGGAGCCCATCCTGGGCAACTTAGCAGCTTAGTGAGATCCTATCTCAAAATAAAAATTAAAAATGAGCGATGGGGCCGGTGAGATAGCTCAGTGGCACAAGCACCTGCCTGGCAAGCACGAGGTCCTGAGTTCGACTCCTGGTACCCACATTTAAAAAAAAAAATGAGCCATGGATATAACTCAGTGTGAAGGTCCTGGGTTCCATCCCAAACCCTGCAAGAAAAGGGAGTGAGGGCTTGAACAGTTTTGGGAAAGGTTCAGTGACATTTAAAAACTGAGTAACTAACATTTCTTGAAATCATCATGTTATCAGAATTATTTTTACTTCAGTAGCATCTATTTTCTCTCCTTTGGTGGGTGGGAGAGGGGTACTGGAATCGAACTCAGGACCTCATGCTTGCCAGACAGGCGCTGCGCCACTGAGCTAAATCCCTGGCCCCTCTATTTTCTCTTTTAAACCTGATTTTCCAGTTCCCTGCAGTAGCCAAGTAGCCCCACATAAAATTCTCAATGGTGAAAATCTCTCAATCCCAAATACTTCAAAGGTATTTCTGCAAGTTTTTTATTTGATGGTGTGTTGTTTTTATGGAAATTGTGTTAAAAACTAATCTGTCCCAGCACTCAGGAGGCTGAGGCAGGAGGATTGCCGTGAGTTCAGGGCCAGCCTGAACTGTATAGTGAAACCCTGTCTGCAAAAAAAAAAACCTAATCCAAAAGAGTATGAGTAAAAACATTATTTACCTTTTAAAATCTAAATTGTGTTTTAAATGCGAAATTGCAAGCAAGAAGGAAATGGTTTGCTCAATTTTCTAATACAAGGAGGGTTCAAGCTCAGATCATAAAATTTTATGAGTCTTATACTGAAAGTAAAATGAAGGCCAGGAAGTGAAGGAGCAGATATGAACAAGGAAGCTTGAAGGAAATGAGAGTTACTCCATAGCACCCTTGTTTATGAAGACTTAACAAAAAACCAGAAGAAACTAACCCTCTTTAGTCAGGTGTTTAGTTCTCCTTTAAGAGCACTGAAAAGCTAGCACGAAAAGCTAACATAATTGAGGGCTGGGGATATAGCTCAGCAGCACAGTGCCTGCCTGGCAAGTGCAAGGTCCTGAGTTTGATTCCTGGTCCCTCCCCCCAAAAAATGTAGTTGAACCTGCCTTGCATTTTTGAATCCTCTTTTTCATGATGAATACCATAAATAAGATGAAGTTTAATAAGTGCTGATAGTTGCCTAAATGCCTGCACCTTCCAGAAGTAATCAACAAATAAATGTAATACCAGAAAAATAGGTGACTTTCGAGACTGGTATTTAAATTGAGAATAGAGAGTGTCCTGAAACCTGTTGATTTAGGAGGATAAGGTCAGAGTACCACTCAAAAAAGAAAAAAAGAAAAAGAGGAGATGCCAACATAGCATGATTACAGTAAACAAGAGGAATTAAGGGGCTGTAGGAAAATGTAAACAAGAATTGCCTATAGGTGATTTCTTTGGCCTGGATAGTTTGGGTATTAAGGATGGGAAGCAGGGATATGATTTTGAGGTATAGCTCTGTATTATGAATGGCAAAGTTGTACGGTTAATAATGCCACAGAGAAATATTAGTGTATAGGAACATTAAAAGAAATTCAGGGAAGAGAGAGCAGGGTGTTTGGAACTGTTAGTAGTAGCATTCAAGAGAGGGAATTGGAACTAATCTATAAAAAGGAACATAAAAGATGCATGACGGGGCTGGTGATATCGCTCAGCGGCACAGGCACCTGCTGGCGCGCGAGGTCCTGAGGTCGACCCCCGGTACCCACCAAAAAAAAAAAAAAAAAAAAAAGATGCATGATAGAATGTCAGGAGTCTTAAGTTTGAGAGATGAATCTGGAGAATATCTTACAGCTGCTATGAAAATTAAATGTGTTCCAGCACCGATTCAGTGTTTATACTTTTTAGTTGTTCAGTGAAGGCTCTTTATATTAATAACCTAAAGATGGAAAAGATAAATGATATAGAACAGTGTTAGCAGATCTTTTTGAGCTTTCAGTGATAATAAACAGCCCTTGGTGGCATGCGTGCAATAGGTTTGCCACCACTAGTATAGAAAAAGACTTTGGTTTTTTGTTTTTTGTTTTTTTTTTTGTGGGTACCGGGGGGTCGACCTCAGGACCTCGCGCGCCAGCAGGCGCCCATGCCACTGAATGATATCACCGGCCCCTTTTTCGTATGTGGGATCCGGGAGTCGAACTCGGGCCCTTGCGCTTGCCGGACAGGCGCTTAAGCCGCTGAGCCATCTCACCGGCCCAAGACTTTGGTTTTTTGAGACAGTGTCTCACTGTAGTCCAGGCTGGCCTTGAACTTGCAGTAATCCTCCTGCCTCAGCCTCCCAAGTGCTGGGATTACAGGCGTGCACCCCTTTCCCCCCTCGAGTGAGTGTGTGTGTGTGTGTGTGTGTGTGTGTGTGTGTGTGTGTGTGTAAATCTTTGTAGATCTTGTCCAGGCTGGTCTGGAACTTGTGGTCTTAAGTGATTCTTTTCCCTCAGCCTCCCAAATGGCTGGGACTTAGGCTTATGCCACTGCAGCCAGCTAAAACTATCACTTTTGAAGTTGTGTAATTACTCGGCTTATTTGATTCAAAGACAAGTGGATGCTTCCTTATGATGTTACACTATACACTGACTGCAGGACGTGTTTTTGCATTCCTTATTTTTTTTAATTCATCAACCAAATCAGGCACTCCCTATTCTTTTGAAGCTTCTGGTAGCTAATTCATTCCACAAATATTACTATTTTCTGTGTGTTAAAGCATTGGATGCTGGAAATACAGGGTTGTGAACAAGGCAAATAAAGTGGCAGAAGTGCCTATTAAGCTGATAATCGGAAATGGAGGATCTACATTAAATAATTACTATTCTTTGCTCTTGCTTGTGTCCTTATAGTGATTGAACCAGTACTACATCTGTTTGAGTACTTTCACCTGAACTGCACATTGTAAGAATTACACTGATGTATTCATGGAAGTCCAAGGTCTCATAGCAATAAATAAGTTCATTCATTTTTCCAAGATATTTCTTCTTTTTTGTTTTTTGTTTGTTTTGTTTTTTTGAGATAGGATCTCACAATGTAGTGCAGGTTGGCCTTGAATTCACTGTGTAACCCAGGCTGGCCTCGAACTCATGCTGATCCTTCTGCCTCAGCCTCCCAAGTGCTAGGATTACAGGCATTCACCACCACACCTGGCAGATGTTTCCATTTTTTCTAAGATTTTTTCAGAGAAATAAAAACCCCTAACTTGAAATCTTCAGCCATAATACAGCTCTTCCTTTTTTTTTGTTGTTGTTCAACCTAGGTGCTGCTGAGCTGCACCCCAACACCTATAATACACTACTTCTCAATTGGTCCCCGTGTCATTATTTCTTTCCTCCAATTTCATATTGCATATTGGTGTTGAGAAATAATGCTAAAACATAATTTTTATTATATCCCAGCTACAAACTCTAATAGTACATAATATAAATCTCTTTAGCCTTACATTAGCTTCGAACTGTCTACCACCTTGACTCTTCCTTCTATGGGAGCCTGTGGTCCAAAATGATTTTTTGAGACAGAGTTCAGGCTGGCCTCGAACTCACTGTGATCTTCCTGCCTCAGCCTCTCGAGTGCTGGGACTACAGGTGTGTACCACCACACCCAACCTCAAAATGATTTGCTATTACCCCTGCCTAGCATTTCCTTTTCTGCCGTCTCTATCAGACTGTTACCCATTCTTGAGTATTTGCCTGACTGTAGACCATTTTCACAATATTTTTTTAGAATGGTTTAGTTCCCATTGATCTTTTGTCTGAATTCTCTTAGCGTTTTTGGTTCCCTCTTTTGACTTTGAGCTTATATCTTCTTGCACTTGTGTATTAGTTTTTAAACTAGATTTAATTGGATGTGAGTTTAGAAGAAAGGAGAGCAGAGAGGTGGCCTTGCTTTCTTAGCATATTCTTTGGACCTTAAGGTATCTTTAATATTCAAAGTAAATAAAGATGATTTTTGTCAGTTGTGAACTCATTCTTCAGCCTACTTACAAATAACACTGAAGTCTAAATAAAAGTATTGATTTAAAACAAATAGAAAATGAGACCCTTGAACACTTTTTTAAACTTTCATCTTTTTTTTTTTTTATATATGGGTACCAGGAGTCGAACTCAGGACCTCGCACTTGCCAGCAGGTGCTTGTGCTGCTGAGCAATATCACCGGCCCTTTTTTTCCTTTATGTGGGTTCCGGGAGTCGAACTCAGGACCTCGCGCTTGCCCGGCAGGCGCTTATGCCGCTGAGCCATATCGCTGGCCCCTAAACTTTCATCTATTAGCAGAATAAAATGCAAATCAAACTTTTTTTTTAATCTCATGGATAGTCTGAGTATCTACAATATGCACATCATTTTTATAGTACACTTAGTAGCATCACATCATGTACTTAACATAAAAATGTGTAAAGGTGAGAGTGAGTAAATTGAAGGCACCTATTAAATGGAGGAGTGAGGTTCTTGTGTTGGTATAGTTGAGATAATCTTCCAACAGGTTAGCGTTTATTACTCAAATTCTGTAAAGACTGTTCATAACAGTGTAGTAAGCGCTTTGCAACCAGATATATAGACAAACACCAAGTAATACTACATGAATATAATATTGTCGGGGTTAGAATGTAGATACAAGCAATAGTCAATGAGGGGAGTTGTGTGAAATGGAACACCTGTGTGGGATAGCTACATAAGAAAGATTTATTTGGTGTCAGCGTTTTTTGAAGTTGAGATTAGAAGTTCTGAAACAGGAGTGGGAAATAGGAGGTGATGGTAGAAATTAAGAGTAGGATTTGAAAAGCAAATTATCCCTGATTCCTAATCCATGTACAATAGCATTCTCAATATGTAAGTTAGTCCAGGTAGAAAACACAGATGAAGGGTATACTATTAACTTTAGAGAAGTAAGCTATATGTTCCTTGAAATCGAAAGGAATCATGAAAGAAACATCTGTTGGGTTTTAGGAGATAAAAGTACCAGTCTTTGTAGAGCAGAACAACCTAATTATTTTGAGGTTTAATAGAAATGAGACATGGTCTTTTTGAGAGTGGACTTACGCTTTCCCTTCAGCCTATTTGACTTTTCTGCCTTCCCCTCACTTTTTTTGCACTTTCTGAATTTGTTCTCATTTTCTTAAAAACCTAGGTAAATTTGATTCATATTAAAAATCTGCTATAACTTAAGCTGGGTGTAGTGGCACACCTGTAATTTCAGCACCCAGCAGATTGGGACAAAAGGATTGTGAATTCAAGGCCAGCCTGGGCTACATGGCAAGACCCTGTCTCAGAACAGTATATACCTAAATGTTGGACATTTACAGATGTTACTGACAACTCTCTATCACAGATTTGTGGCTTCAGTTAAGTAAAATAGGAAAAGGAAAGGGGAACGTAACTTGTGTTCTCTGTGTTTAGTGGCAATTTTCCATGTTCCATGTCTGGCAAGTAGTTCTCAAGAATGATTGAAGTGGCCTATTGCAGTGACACACATCTGTAATCCCAGCTATAGGCAAATTTGAAGCCCGGCTAGGCAATTTTTTTTTTTTTTTTTTTTTGAGTTGTAGCTTAGCTGTAGTATAGTTTGCTTGCGTAGCGTGAGCAAGGCCCTCCGTCCAATCCCAAGTAACAACAAAACCAAAGAAAAATGGATGAAGCAAAAGTCACAGGAATGAATTTGAACTTTCTAAGCTTATGCTCCTTAGGATCTTTTACTTTCAACAAAAGATTCTAGGGATAGGGCTGAATTTTTTTTTTTTTTTTTTTTGTGGGTACCGGGGGTCGACCTCAGGACCTCGTGCGCCATCAGGCGCCCGTGCCGCTGAGCGATATCACCGGCCCCTTTTTCGTATGTGGGATCCGGGAGTCGAACTCGGGCCCTTGCGCTTGCCAGGCAGGCGCTTAAGCCGCTGAGCCATCTCACCGGCCCGGATAGGGCTGAATTAAAGGTTTATTTTTATTTCTTATCTCAGGTACCATGCTTGAAGTCCTTGCAGTTCTGGTAGATGCCATCAGCAGATAATGGTGATGGGTATCCAGAACCATGAATTAGAATAGATTGTCTTTTGGTCTGGTTTAGCTTGGTTTTTTGTGGTTCTAAGGCTTCATGTATGCTAGGTAGGTAGTTTACCACTGAGCCCACATTGTAAGTCCTAGATGACCGTTTTTAAAGAAGAGATACCAGAATATCACACGTGTAGCTAACTGCCTTTTCTAGGAAAACAAAATTATTAAAATATTAAGTTCTCACACTTCTTTAATCTTGATTTTCTTTGAATCAATAACATTTATCAGTAAAGCAGCATGTTAGAGCAAAATGTCAAAAAAGAAATAGCAATGAGTTAAGCAGTTTCCTAGACTGGTACTTGCTGTGCTTTTGGCATGGATTTCAAAAAAAACCTTTTTTTTTTTTTTTTGAATACTTAAAAACAAACTTTCAACTATAGTAAATCTTGGTACTAGTTCCATTTCTTACTGGAAGTGATGAAGAAATTAGTCCAGCTTAAGTTTTACAATCACTTATACTTTTTAAGACAGGGTCTTGCTAAGTTGCCCAGGCTAGCCTCAAACTTGTTCTCCTGCCTCAGCCTCCCAAGTAGTTGGGATTATAGGTGTGCAACATTGTACTGGGCAGCTTCAACCATTCTTGAAAACTGCTTTCCAAATACTTTCTTTGTTTTTTTATTTTTTTATTTTGTTTTATTTTTTTTGTGGGTACCGGGGGTCGAACTCAGGACCTCATGCACCAGCAGGTGCCCGTGCCACTGAGCGATATCACCGGCCTGTTTTTCTTATGTGGATACCGGGAGTTGAACTCAGGACCTCGCGCTTGCCAGGCAGGCGCTTATGCCGCTGAGCTATCTCACTGGCCCCTCCAAATACTTCTTTAAAAACATTCTGTACCCTGGCCAGTTTTCTTTCCAAGCAGAATTTGTTATGTAGATAAATTTGAAATCACTTACTGTGGGTGATTCCTAGTCCTTGGGATAAATGAAATTTACACTAGTAGTTCTTAAGATATTGGTGATAAATTATATATTTACCCATAATAATGCAGCACTGAATAATTAAAACATGATTCTTGTCAAAAAGCAAGTAAGTCATCTGTTTGAGTTAATACTAGTTGCTTGCTGTAAAAATGTTACTCTTTTTTAAAAAGAATAATTATTAAGTACAGTTTGGTGGGAAGAGGAACCAGGAGTATAATAAAAGAAATTTACTTTCTGAAACATTTTGGAGTGACTGCTGTAGTACTCATTTCTTCAGTTAGAAATTTCCAGGTGAGATTAAGCGATTTGCCTCAGGTCACAGGACAGATGAGTATAGAAATAGGCTGGCCTGGCAAGAAGAGTTAAGTCAGTCATGCATGTCTTTTTAGGACATTGGGGCCACCTGAAAAGAAAAGAAGTCTTTAACTGCTACTGTTTCGTATTGGGCAATGCAGTTAACTGGTGGATCCATTTTCTGAGAAGAGAAGTTACCTTAAATAAAACCTAACCAGAGAAGAACTGTCTTAATCTTGGAGTTTTAAGAATTTAATAAAAAATTTATGAAATTAAATGATAGTTAGGTTTTTATAGTAACCCTGCCTTATCTTTTTTACTTTTCCTTTGTTAGGTGGTATGGCCAGGAAAAAGACTATAATGTGCTAGTCATGGATCTTCTGGGACCCAGCCTCGAAGACCTCTTCAATTTCTGTTCAAGAAGGTTCACGATGAAAACTGTACTTATGTTAGCTGACCAGGTATGTGAAATTTTGGCAGAAATAAAAACTGAAAATGCTACTACTGACATTTCATGAATTAGAGTATTACAATCTATGTGTTGCTATTCAACTTTTTAGGAAAAGCAAAAGGGATTTTGTACCTCACTGTTACAGGGTATGGTCATTCACATGTACCACTGTACTATGACTTATAAATGTTTTCTCTGGGTATTGAGTAGGATCCTTATAAAAGCTGTACTGTATTTTTGGGGAGAGGGAGGCACGAAAGTAGTGATTTAAGGAAGAATTGTTTTCACTAAGTAGATGTTTCTTGAAGTAATGGATTTTTAACCAATACAAATATCGAAGCTAGCCTCAAAAAATTTTTGACTTGTCATGCATTAGATTCATGCATTAGATTTTATTTTGATTTTAACAGAAGGGGAAATAGTTTTTAAAAATTAAAAGGTGGGGAACTAGGGTGTCAGGAACAAACATGATGGGGAAAGATACTACATTAAGAAATAGGTAAATATCAAGGCACTTTTTTGGTCAAGATTTGTTACCTTTTAAGGGCAGGAGAATATTGGGAATGATTTGAGTTAAAATCAGTGTTCCTATAAAAATGTTGAGAAAGAAAAACATTTCTTAAATATAGATTAGATGTCATAAAGGAAATGATAAACAACTGGCATTTGAGGTGGAATTTTAGAAAGTTGATAAATTCAGAATATTAAAAAGTGGTGCTTGGGCCAGTGAGATAGCTCTGTGGCATAAGCACCTGCCTGGCAAGTGCGAGGTCCTGAGTTCGACTCCTGGTACCCACATACGAAAAAAGGGCCGATGATACCACTCAGTGGCATGGGCGCCTGCTGGTGCGCGAGGTCCTAAGTTCGACCCCTGGTACCCACCAAAAAAAAGAAGAAGAAGAAAAGGGGAAAAAAAAAAAGTGGTGCTCATTTCCTATTTTCAGCACCTGATTCCCCAAGCTTTCTTAACATAAAAACTACTGTTTGGCTTAAGCAAATAGAAATAGCAAATTGCAACGTTCAGTTCTGGAATATATTATAAATTCAAGCTTCATAAAGTTAGTGAAACCTTTCAGTGTGTTTTAACATGTGAGTAAATCCTAATAAAAGATTGATAGCTTATTTGCTGCAGGTCCAGTTAATATATAAGCATTTCTACAGTGAACGTATATTGAGGGCCTACCACTGTACTTAACTACTGGGGGACACAGAATAAATAAGAAGTCCCGTTCCTCTAGAACAGAAAGATGGAAAATAAGTTATCTGAGGTTCTGTGAAGGGAATGTGTGTTGGGTACACTAGTAGCATGAGGAAGAATATAATTTCTGGAGAGGGGTTGCAAGAAAGCATTTGTTTAAGCCAGTTAAAGTCTTGCTCAGTAAACAGTAGCTAACACTAGAAGTCTGTATATTGTGCCAATAATTGTTTAGTTGACTTTTTCTTTCCTTCTCATGTGTGCATGTTTGATACTGGAGATTGAATCCTGGACTTTGCATATGCTAGGCAAGCTCTCTAACACTGAGCTACACCCCCAGCCTTTATTTTTTTATCGTTGTTCTAGTTTGAGACAGGGTCTTACTAAATTGCCCAGGCTAGCCTCAAACTTAGCATCATCCTGCCTCAGCCTTGCAATTTTAGTTGACCTTTTCCCAGTGATTTAACAGTCTCAAGTTAATGGTGGATATTACTTAGCAAAGACAAGTATGCATGTTAAGTGACCTAAATATTTTGTTTCACTTTCTGTGAAGTGTAAGTTGCTAACACCAGAAGGGTAGTATTTGTACTTTGTACACACTTGCTTTTTGAGGGTATAAATAGTTTAAGGCAGAGATGAGCAGTTTTGCTTCAGAAAGATATCAAGATAGAAGAGTATGATTTAATATCTGTATATCCAAGGTAGTAAAATTTACTCTGAGGGGAATGGGGACAAATGTACTACTGAGAAGAACAAGAACACAGAGGTAGAAAAATGATGTTAACAGTCTTTAGATGTGGAATATCTTTTAAAATGTTATTTGTTAGTATCTTATAGAAAAAATAGAGATATTTGATAATTTAAAAAGTTAAAACTTCTGTTGTATACAAGAGTCTGTACATAGCTAAAAGATATTTTTAAAAAGTAAAAGCTATTTATATAATAGATAAAAAAGATTGTTATATGCAGAGAGCTCCTAAAAATTGAGAGGCATTTGAATGTTATCTATCAAAATGAAAAGTATGTATGCACCTCAACACCTGTGATGTTATTAGATGTATACCCATAGCAGTAAAAACACTAGTTGTTAAGAATACATAAACATGTTGATAGCATTGTTGAGTATAGGGAGAAAAATTAGAAACAGTACTGTGAGTAGGGGAATAACTTAGTCATTAAAAAGAATATTACAGAGCTGAGGGTGTAACTCAGTGGTAGAATGTGTTCTTAGCACATATGAAGCCCTGTGTATGGGTGTGGAAATACATTTTTAAATATCTCTAGCACTAAAAATAATAATTAGGACATTTGTCTTGACATAATTTCCAAGACGTAAAGAAATCTTGTTAGAATGACATGTTAATATGAGCATGGAGAAAGTTTTTTTTTAAATGCACAAGGTAAGAAACCTGACATGTAGGTGTCTCTCTCTCTATAAAACATGTTTGTGTTGTAGCTACCAACTTCCAGGAATAGGGAGTGGGATAAGAGGATATCACAAGTTTAAGTCTAGCCTGGGTAACCTAGTGACTTAGTGAGACCCTAGGTTCAATCTCCAGTATGGGGGGTAGGGAGTAGGGGAGAAAAATAAAGTGAATAGAATGCCTGTCAGTTTAAGATAGCAAATTACTTATACCTGTGTTTGCTGGCTGGTCAGCACGCCTCGCTTCTAAGTACATGTGTGTATAATTAGAAGAATAGTATGGAAATGGGCCTTAGTAATAATATGCTGTACTGTTTTTTTTATATTGACAGTCCAACCCAGGGCCTTATACATGCTAAACACGCTGAGGTATACCATTGCCTCACCAGGCTATTTTAACACAGGCTGTTTTAACGCTTTGTTTAATTTTTTGTACATGTAACAAATGATTCCAAATATATTACTTTTGTAATTTGAATGTCACAAACAAGTTTTTCTATCAAGTTGGACCTGTGTTTTTAACCACTAATACTGGAAGAATAATACTGGAAGGATATGAGGTGTGATAGAAATATATAGTGAATATTTAAATGTTTTAAAAACTTTATTACAGTAAAAGACACATTGTCATTAATCTCCCTCAGAATATTTCCACTTTCTTCAAATATACTTATCCCATTGTTCTTGCCTTTTCTGAAGCAGTTCTGGAAGTCCTCTTGGTGCCTTTATGAGATGTGATCAAAAATACAGTGAGCGCTGCTGCCAAGTGCCATCAAACGGAAAAGCAGACTTGTAAAAACATGGCACTGCAACTTCTGGCCCGTTCCCCAAAGTCAGAGGGACCATGAATAGTAATTGTTCTGAATCAGTTCATTACATCGAGGCAGACATGAGAGCACACCTGAAGATGCTCATGAAAACCAAATTCCAGAACTGCTTCAGAAACTGGCAGGGATAATGGCATAAGTGTTCAAAAAAAGGAAGAAGTATTTTGAGGAGGATTGATAGCGATGTCTTTTACTAAAATAAAAATTTCAAAAATTTTAAGTGTTTCACTAGTTTTTGATCATACTTTGTGCTTAGATATCCAGCAAACTAGCAGTAAATGGACAGCTTTTGTTCTTTGCATTTAATATTGTCTAATGCTGCCATTGCGAATTCTAAATAATTAAGCTGTGGAAATACTTGGGAAGAAATACGTCGTTTTTATCATTTAACTCATTTACCTCCCCCTCTTTTTTTTCAGATGATCAGTAGAATTGAATATGTGCATACGAAGAATTTTATACACAGAGACATTAAGCCAGATAACTTCCTAATGGGTATCGGGCGCCACTGCAATAAGGTTAGTCAGATGCTCTCTGCATGAAGGAGGAAAACATTGACAAGAGTTGCTTTGGTGAACTTTCCAATCTTAAAAAGCCATAGTAAATTGAATTTGCTGTTGATAATTGCTTTAAAAGATTGTGCTAGAAGGAAAATCAGCTAACTCTATTAACTTAGTAACTTGAAATGTATTCTTTCCAACTTACCCAACCAACATTAGTTATCTATGTGGAAATACTTAAAATTCCAAGGGCTTTATAATAAACTATAATCATCTGTATTTAACTGTGGAAGAGTTGTATCTATTTTTCATTCACTTGAATAGTGAAAACCTCATATATACTTTTCCTCCCATATGCTAAAAAACCAGATTTTAACTTTGGCTCTAAAGTGTGGGTTTTTGTAATATATGTGCTTGTGCCAGTGTGGCAACCACTGACCCATCTGTCACCATGGAGTTAACATTCACTGACTGAGCATGGTTGATACTGAGAATTCCTCAGTCCTTGGATTTGTGTATTTAAAAGGATAACTTTCAGGCCTGTTTCAAAACTAGCTGACAGTTTCTTACTTGTGTGCCAAGTTGGGTGAGTCCCTCTACCTCCCTTGAAGGAAAATGTAGACAAGTGCAATGAACATTCATACAGCAAAAGTAGTGCTAATTGGGGTCTCTGAGGATGGTCCAGCCTACGGGGTGGTTGGGTTGGTGGTTAGTGACGCATGATTGCAGATAGAAACTAATCGTGTTGAAATTTTTTCTGCAATGATTAGTTTTATTGAGTGAATTGCTTTCTTTATCCATTCACTGTTGAGCTCGAGCAGACAGGCAGCATTGGCAATGCCCTAAGCATGTTATGACCTAATGATCTGATAGAAATTCTCAACTTCAGGACAACTTGGGGGCTTTTTGTTTTTGTGGCTTTTTTGTTTTGTTTTGTTTTGTTTTTGGAAGGAAGATACATTTGTTTTATTAAACTGTTTTAGGGAATGTTTGGTGTTTTTAGATCCAGCTATAAATGTTTACCTTTGTTTGCCTGTATGAATGCCAACTTGGAGCCATTACCATTGGAATTGGTGTTATTTGTTAATGTGTGAGATGTTAATGTTGGTCTGACCAAGTTTCAGGAATTTAAATTTTTTATTGAGCTTTTATTAATGAAAAGTGTTTCAATCTATGTATTAACTTATTTTTCAAATTGCATTTTTAAAAATTACTAAGTAGCTTCTTTCTTTGAAACATCCAGGTTCTTAATTGTTCTTATAAAACCTGGAGTTTAATTGGAAAAATTACTGATTTAATTTTTTGGACAGTTTTGTCACATAACTCTTCTTTTAGCCATTTCCTAGCCGCCTCCTTCACATTTTCTTACCCCTAAAGACCCAATATTCCCATAGACAGGATACCTGTCTGCATGTTGACAGTGCAGTACGTGGTTTTTGGGGTCTTATTTTGGTTTGGTTTTTTTCTCTTCTTTAAGAAATCCTTGTGAATCACATAGTTGTGTTGGGAAATCCAAGTAGCTGGGTGGTGAAAGCTCTTAGGGTGTGTCCTCCTTGCCAATAAAAAATTTTGTGGAGCTGCTTATTGTTAGTTTCAAAGATACCTCAGGGTAGAAGTGAAGTGTTTCACCTAAGATCTAAGTAGTAAATGTTGCTTTTGAATATCTTAGGTTAGTGTTCTGTTTTTGTTAGTTGGTTTTTAGTGTTTTCTGTATCGCAGTTTGAAAAATGCCAGTTGTATGAGACTGGATCCTTTGGTCAGCTTGTTCTAGTAGTTTTCTATTCATGGGGAAAAAAATTGGGAGGGGCTTTTGAGATCAATTTTTGAATTTCTTTCTTGGAAAATTGTTCTGAATTTGATATTTAGGAGTGGCCACTCCAATCTTAGTGAATTTGCTCATCTCTTCCAGTAATCAGCCCTGCATGCTTTTGAAAATAAATTTTAAGGTGACTAAATGCCTTCTACCTCTTCCTTACTGAAGATTTTTCCCCCCATACAATCTTTTTTGGGGAAAGGGCAGATTGTGGTGCCAAAGATTATAGATCTAAATTCCCCATTTTTGATTTAAAAATTCAAGAGCCAAATGTCACCATTGCTATCCCTGTTTCAGGCAGTGACACAATATAGTGGCATTAAAAACCTCAGTATTCTCCAGAATTCAAATGTTCCTAAGCATGTGATTCTTATTTGGAAAACTGAGAAGCTACAGTGCTTTGTGGAAGAAGGATGGCATTTGGCTACCCTGTTCTTTCTCTAATGCCTCGGTGTTGCCTGTCTGCGCCAGCCATTGTTGCAATGTAAGCAATACTGTTTGATGCACTGCCACCCTCTATTGTCTGTTTAGTGTTTAGAATCTCCAGTGGGGAAGAGGAAAAGAAGCATGACTGTTAGTACTTCTCAGGACCCATCTTTCTCAGGATTAAACCAGGTCTGAAACTGTCTCCTATTCCAACCTCAATCCCAAATTCATGTGCTTTTCTTTTTTATTGCTTTATTTTGATTATTTTTACTTTGTTTTAATTCTGGAGAATGTAGATCTTGCTCAAGCACCTCTTATGTTGGCATTATTCAGACATACTTGGCAAACATAACATTACTAAGATACTCCTTTGTGGCTTTTGCTTAAAACTTGTGAATTTTAGAGAAACCATAAAAGAAAATAGGATATTATCTTTTAGATCTCTTAACATCCATATGTGGAAATACTGTGTTGCTCTAGTATTAATTCTTTATGTAGTAGTAAGCATGAGAAAGACGAGTACTTAAAATTTATTTGGAGTTGTAGAACTTAATCAAAAAATTCAGTTGCATTAGTACTGTAAAATGAATTTATTCCTTATCTCTCTCCTTCTGTAATGAATTTCAGGTAAGTATAGGTCACAGATTTTTCAGTCTGTAAATTCTCAGCTTCCACCAAATGGATACTTAAAGAGCATTACATGCTCTGGAACTAAAAGATACTAACAATATAATAGTAATTAAGCACTTATCAAAATAAATAGTAGTTTATCATTAGTAATATGGAATATAACTGAATGCATAACCGGATGATTTAGATTTTGGCAGGCCAAAAATCACTGTAGGAATTCATTGCTAATTATTTAAGGAAAATACAAGGTTTTCTTCAGGCTTCCCTTACTTTTATAGTTTTTGTTTTTGTTTTTTGAGACAGGGTCTCGCCGTGTAGTTTAGGCTGGACTTGAACTCACTGTGTAGTTAAGGCTGCCCTCAAACTCATGGCAATACTCCTGCTTCAGCCTCCCAAGTACTGGAATTACAGGCGTGTACCACCAAACCCAGCACTTTTATAGATACTAGTTTGCCCTTTTTTTCCCCCGTATGATTGTTTTTGTGTTACTGGGGTTTGAATCTAGAGCTTTCACATTGAGCTACATCCCTAACCCTTATTTTTATTATATTTTAAATTTTTGAGGCAGGGTCTTGCTAAGTTTCCCAACTGAGCTTTAACTTGCTATATCCTTCTGCCTCAGCCTCCAGAGTGCTGGGATCATGTGCACGCACCACCATGCTTGGTACCTGTATGAATTTTTAAAAGATGAAGGAAAATAAATAAAATTTGAGTACATACATCAATGCTTTTGAACAAATGATTCTTTGTTTTTCAGTTTAGTATATGCCAAAAATGAAATAGTGGTATAAGTAATCAAAAAAGGAAAAACAGTACTTTGGTGTAGTACTTTTTTATGTATGTTTATCATCTGAATGATAATTTAATCCTATTACATACTGCCCAGCCTTATTTGAGGGATTACCTCTTGCTTTTAAACAGGTCTCAGAAATTCAGTTACTTTTAGCTAGGCCAAGAATTGCCAAGTCTTGTGACTGATCTTGGTTGGGGAATGAGAGCAGATAGTAGGTAAATAGGCACATTATAAGATAATAGAAAATTTTAAAACTGTGGAGCTTCATTTTTTCTTATCCATCCATTTACTCATTTTTTAATTTACATGCGAAGCCACGTTAAATTAATATTCTCTACATACAGGTTAGTTAGGTGGTCAGGTAGAGTGATCTTGTAAAATTTTTGAAAGGGCAGAAATAAGTAACTCCTGGTTAGGAGAAAAATTGCCCCAGAAATTAAAAACTAAAATTAGAGATAATGTCTCTGAAGAAAACGGCCCCAGTAACTCATTTCTTCATGCCTTCCAAAAATAGGTAGGCTGCATTTTTTAAAACAGGCATAAATCTTGAAACGTAACAGTAAAAGTCCACAGAAAAGCAAGCTGGCCCACCAAAGAAATTTGCCTGTCTTTGCATATGTAAGCCTATATATAAATATGTTGTATGCTTATTTGATACTGACTTTACATATTCACAGTTGTTTGTATCTTTGATATCACATGATTTCATGTAAACACTTGTATTAGATGTTTATATTGGTTTTAAGTTGAACATATACAAAGAGCTACTAAAGAAGCTTGCTAGGTAACCAAAGGTAATGCGCTACCAAGATATTTTTTAGTTTTAAGTAGTTTTCCTTTCAGTTTGCTAAAAGTTTGATGCCTTTCTTTAGTAATGAAATTTCTTTTCCTGATTTTTTGGTTTTTATAATAGAAAATTTAAAATTGATTTATTTGCTTTTTAGTTTTTTAAAGATTGAGATGTTTTAGTATTTCCGTATTTTTTAGGGTTTGAGGTGGGTGTTTTTTTATTATAATTTCCCTTTAGCCTTATGGAAGGAAGTAACTCTAGTGAATACTGAATTTCTATAAAGCAGTCTGATTGTGAGACTGTCAGTGTCTGATTATTGAGCTGTAAATGGAGATACTGAATGTAGATTTAGGCTTGAATGAAACTATCAGACTAATCACGTTACAGTGGTCCCTTTTTCTCTTTTTTTGAAGTACTAAGGGGAACTTTTCCCAAAGAGGAAATTTCATATACTGATTACCGACTTTTCATGCAAACCCCTCATATATACTAAAGGATATGTTCTTCTGTGTTAAGTTTTCCTAGGTGCTTTTTTTTTCTTAAGGTTTTTTGAGACAGGGTCTTGCCTATGTAATTTTAGGCTGGCCTCAGAGTGATCCTCCTGTCTCAGCCTTAAAAGTGCTAGAATCACAGGTGTGCACCACTACACCGGGCTCCTGTTTTCATTATGAATCTATAGAACTTAATTGTAATTTTTGTTTTGCTTATCAGAAGTGTATTTTGCTCAGTTGAATATTCAATGAACTTCAATATTAAAACATAAGCTTTGTTTTTACTTCTTAGTGTTTTATACCACTGACTTTTCCATAGTATTAAAATGACTTGATTGCTTGAGGAGTTTATTCTTACTACTTAGAGAGTTTTTCATCTTACAATTGTACTTTTCTAATAATCCTTTTTTAAAGATAGTAGAGCAAGTGAAAACAAGGATCTCATTGTTCACACGGTAACAAATTCAGATCTTAGTGTCTTTACTATCCAAAGTATAACTGAGAGTAGTTTAAAGTGCCTGGCTGAGGAACCGGTGAGATAGCTCAGCGGCGCAAGCGCCTGCCTGGCAAGCGCGAGGTCCTGAGTTCGACTCCTGGTACCCACATTTAAAAAAAAAAAGGTGCCTGGCTGAAATAAATATTATTCATCTTCCTAAAGGAAGTTCTTGATCAGATTTTTTAACCTAAATCTTGCTATAATCTGTTTTTGACATGAACTCAACAGGGTAGATGAACAAGTTGCCCAGCACATTACAGATTACAAACTGTAGCAAAAAGACCCAATAGCCTAATGAAAAAAATTATAAAATGTAGGCATAATGTGAAAAGACGAGTAGTCTAGGTTTATGAACTGTAAGGGTACACAGACCTGCCCAGCTTGATAATTCTTAGAGAAAAATCTTAATTATATCATAGTGTAATAAGTAATATGATAAATGTTCTAATTTTAAGTAAAGTTTATTTTGCTTTTAATGGTAGGTAAATACAAATTTTTAAAATTTTTTTGTCAAAAATAGGGAGTTTTTTTCCCCTTTTAAAATTTTTTAATTCTACAGAACAAAGTTGAATTACTTAGAAAAATTATTCTGTATTATAAATGAGGACCCTCTTTGCCTGTACAATATAGATGTAGAACTAAAATTCTAAAATACGAATTTTGTTTTTAGTTAGCTTATGTAAACTGTTATTAGTAAGCACATCTTAGTGTGCTTTTTTACATTTTTTAAAATGGACTTGTTCTATTTTCCGGTTTAACGTGATTACATAATGTCAGTGCACAGTAGTGGAATGGCACTTCTTTATGAAAGTCTTATTTTTTGTTAGTTTGTAACAAACAAACAAACAAACAAAAACCTTGGTCTTACTGGCCATCAGACTTTCAGGGTTGTCTTATTTTAGATAATGAGCCTTCTGTTGGCATACCGAAGAGTGGCCTTTGTAGGAGGGAAGAGTTCCAGATAGCTTATGTCTGGATTTGGAAACATGATGCTTGTTTACCAGTAGTAACCGTACGTCGGAGTTCATTATGGCAAACAGCACACCTGGCAACTCTGCCATCAAGCATGTATACATTTCTGTACTTATTTCATAAAGACAAGCTCCTGACCTGGAGCTTGTGAAGTTGTGCACATAACAAGGATAAACTACTAGACTTACGTGGGTTTTTTGGTTCTATTTTGTTTTTTGATTTGGTTTGTTGAAAAGGACTAGTAATTATCTTATTCAGCTTATGGTACTTTATTTTGATATATTTGAATGCATAGAACATAAGGCATTTAATGAATAAGAAACAGTTTAATTGAATAAGATTGAAAACCTAATGTCTCTTTATTTCTCTTTTAAAGTTATTCCTTATTGATTTTGGTTTGGCCAAAAAGTACAGAGACAACAGGACAAGGCAACACATACCATACAGAGAAGATAAAAACCTCACTGGCACTGCCCGATATGCTAGCATAAATGCACATCTCGGTATTGAGCAGAGGTGAGTCTGAAAATGTAATGCGTTCATCACATCCATAGTGAAAGCTATTAATGGGTTTTTGAAGTATTTTAATCATTTTTTTAGAATGTCTAAGGATGTCTCTTGGCTGAGGATTTAAAGGATGCTTATTAATTGTTTTACCTGCTGCCTTTAGCCTTTGCAGAGATGGCAATTATATGAGGTCTTTGTTTTCTTTGTTGAAGGCTGTCTCTTAATAAAATACTACATGATAGAAAGTTAAAAGCATTAATACTATTTTTACATATTCTTTTTGCAACTGAATATAGTACTGATTATTTTAAATGCTGATGTTGGGTGTTATAATTTTAGTGATGTGGGTTGAGTTTGGGGAAACAATTGGTTACTTTTACAGGGAAAATGTTAGGAGAGTACTAAGAAATCAGAAGGGGATTGGTATACCATCTCTTGTTGCACTTTTTCACTCATAAATTAATAGGATCTAGTTTAAATAATCTCTAGTCTCTTCCCACGTCTTCACTTGCATTCTGGCTTTTCAATTTGCCTTCATTAACTGTTTTTCCATAAAGTAAGATATAGAAATAACAGCCAGGTATGGTGGTGCACACCTGTAAGTAATCACAATACACGGGAGGCTGAGGCAGAAGGAGCACTGAGTTTCAAGCCAGCCTGGGCTATATAAGCAAGTTCAAGGCCAGCCTGCACTATAAGCAAGACCCTGTCTCAACCCACCCCCTCACCCCACCCACACCCCCAAAAAGAAAGAAAGAATCAGTTGTATGCTTTGGGGTTGGGAACTTAATGCAAATTTCCAGTTTAGAAACTAAGGTTAAACTAAGATTTCACCTTTTCTGTATGCCAAAATATTAACCTATCTTTAAATAATGTGTATTTATGGATGTAGCTCAGTGGTAGAACACTTGCCTGGCGTATGCAAGGCCCTGAGTCTGTCTGATTACCAGCACCACAAACAAACAAATGTGTGTATTTATCAGAATATGTGTTTATGTGTGTATACATTCATATAGATGTTTAATCAGCTTTAAAATGTGATTTTAGCATCCCTAAAGTATCTTGCTACATAGTTTTTATGTTTTTGCTAACCTGGTTTAGAGAGTTGTTCAGCTAAATCTCTTTTGTTCCTTAAAAATTACATTTAGGACTGCTTTTAAAATTTTAAATTTTGTGAGAAAAATTTGTTCAAAGGTAATCTGTTGTGAATTTTATATTATAAACTGGGTACCTTCTTGCATAAGACACCAAATCTTTGTTAGGGGAAATTTTTTCTGTGTATAATATTTGGCTTTTTTTCATGTGTTATCCATTATAGTTCCTGTTTATAAAATTACATTTTCTTTTCTAGTCGTCGAGATGATATGGAATCATTAGGATATGTTTTGATGTATTTTAATAGAACCAGCCTGCCATGGCAAGGACTCAAGGTAATCAGATCCAAATTACTGGGATTTTGTTTTTAAGAAAAAATTAAGCTGGACCTGGTGACACCTACCAGTAGTCTCAGCACTCAGGAGGCTGATGGGAGGATCACTTGAGCCCAGGTGTTTGAGTCCAGCACAGGCAACATAACAAGGCCCCATCTCAAAAAAATAGTGATATTGGGGGCTGGGCATGGTGGTGCATGCCTATAATTCCAGGACTCGGGAGGCTGAGGTAGGAGGATCGCCACGAATTTGAGGCCAGCCTAGGCTACACAGTGAGTTCAAGGCCAGCAAAACCTGGTCTCAAAAAGACAAAAATAATAATAATAACATTGGGAAGATGTCCTTTATGTCCCTTTCAAATCTGTAGTTTTTCTGAGACTGAATTGACTTTATTTTTGCCTTTTATTTGAAGAGAAAAATCTGATCATTTCAGTAAGAACTTAGTTAATTGAAGAATAATTTCTTTTGAGACAGTAAGGTGGTACCCATTGGTAATCACTAACTTCACCTACATGAAAGTTGATACCAGCTTAGAAAGGGCTCTCATTCTGATGTGTAACCATTATGTCGAAAAGGTGTAGGGTAAAACCTGTTCATCTAGTAGTGGTATGTATTTGTACAATTATTCTAACATTTTGTTCTATGATAATAATGTCATAGAGTTTAATAGCTGTCTTTATCTTTTATTGGTATATTAAAAGATTAAAGGTACCTATATTTTTGAGTGTCTGAAATAGTCAATGCTTAGGTCTTGTGGATAGCTTTATCCAATGTGAATTTGATCTCACCTGTTCCTTAAATCTCAGGTCTTAAACCCTGTCTAGTATATATTTGTACATTTAATGAGTTAAACTATTAAGATTTTTCTCAGTAGTAGTGAGTATATCTTGTTGGTTCTCATTTTTATAGGCTGCAACAAAAAAACAAAAATATGAAAAGATTAGTGAAAAGAAGATGTCCACTCCTGTTGAAGTTTTATGTAAGGTAAATGTGTATGATGAGTATCATTTAAAAATACAAGAACAAAAAAAAAATTTTTTGTTTTTTTTTTACTTACCAGACCAGGACTTAATTATCTTTCTTTTTTCTTTTCTTTTCTTTTTTTTTTTTTTTGTGGGTACCGGGGGTCGAGCTCAGGACCTCGCATGCCAGCAGGCGCCCTTGCCGCTGAGCAATTTCTCATATGTGGGTACCGGGAGTTGAACTCGGGACCTTGTGCTTGCCAGGCACGCGCTTATGCTGCTGAGCTATCTCACCGGCCCTAGGACTTAATTATCTGATTAGGTAGCTGTTTGTTATTTTAAGTGTACATTTTGGTTATTCTAAATATCTTTGGCAATGGCTCAAACATGTGAATCATTTTAAGTAAGTTTTTAATGTCTCTGCTTAGTAAGAGCTTTAATTTGTAGAAACAGTGGAGGAAAATTAACAAGGCAGACAAACTTTTCTGATAGAGCCTTTTTGATCTGTGAGAAAAATTAAGAAATGATCTCCTTTCAACATAAACTGATGTCAGGGACCGGTGAGAGTTGTGAGTTTAGCCTGGGCTACATAGTGAGTTCAAGGCCAGCCTAAACTATAGAGTGAAATCCGGGCTCAAAAGACAAACAAAAATCTTTGGGATTTTTTTTAGACATTGATAAGATAGTAAATCAACAAGTGGAATATCTGAATTATTTGGGAACATAGTACTACATAGGAAAAAGATACATATTTCCTCTGTAAATATGAGAAGATAATGTACATTATAGAGTGGGTAAAATAATAAAACTTTGTTGAAATTTATTTTTAAAAATCTAGGCCAGGGCCGGTGAGATGGCTCAGCGGCTTAAGCGCCTGCCCGGCAAGCGCGAGGGCCCAAGTTCGACTCCCGGAACCCACATACGAAAAAAGGGGCCGGTGATATCGCTCAGCGGCACGGGCGCCTGCTGGCGTGCGAGGTCCTGAGGTCGACCCCCCGGTACCCACAAAAAAAAAAAAAAAAAAATCTAGGCCATAATTTTGTCATATCTCTATAACGTAGTGAAACACCCCATTCAAACACATTTTTTGGCTTGTATTTAGTAATTTATTTTCCTATTTTAAATTAAGGTTTTGCTCTGTTTTAACTCTTAAACTTTTAGGGGTTTCCTGCAGAATTTGCTATGTACTTAAACTATTGCCGTGGGCTGCGCTTTGAGGAAGCCCCGGATTACATGTACCTGAGGCAGCTATTTCGCATCCTTTTCAGGTCAGTTTTTAAGATATTTTTAAGACTGTAAACTTTAGTGAGAGAAATAGGTTAACTCTATTCATATAATTAGTAAACAATAGTAAAAGAGGCTTAACCAGTATGAATCAAAGAGACAGTTGAATCAATGTAGAGTCTAATTTTTCCGAAATAATTGCAGTTCACATTACCTGTTGGTAAGGCTGGGTGTGGTGGCACACCTGTAATCCCAGCATTTGGGAGGCTGAGCCAGGAGGATTGCCTCCGAGTTCAAGGCTAGCCTGGGCTACATAGTGAGTTTAAAGCCAGCCAGGACTACATGGTGAGACCCTGTCTCAGAAAACAGAAAAACCGATGGCTGTCAATGCTCCCTTGGAACTCTTCTAGCTTTAATATAGAACCCTATGCAGTACAAAATTAAGAAGCAGTTAAAATACCAGATAGTCATGGAATCTGTGGAATGAGGAGGCAGTCCCACATTGGGGTTCCTTTAGCATACCTGTAGCTCCAGTTCTTAACTGGAAGAAAGTAGGAACTGAGATAATTCTTTAATCCCAGGAAAGTCCCAGTGCACACACCTCCCTCATAAACTCCAGTTCCTTACCTGCTCTTTTGGCTTCTCAGTAATTACCGTCCATCACAAATATCCTCCCGGCTGAGTGCCTGACACAGCGTTGTGATTCTTCATTCTGCCTTTTCATTCCTACTCGCCTGCCCCTTTCGAAGAAATAAAGGAATCTTCTGTTTGAAAGAGCATTTATTTTTATCTAATGTAGCAGACAGTGGTGACACCGGAGTGACTTTCCTTCCATCGTGTCATTTAAAAAGTTGGAATTATTTCACTGAAGAGTTAAAATTATTTGTAGGGAGAAAAATCTTTAGATGCTACCACACTTGAAGAAATTGATGTTCTAAAGAAACGTCCTTGCTGTCTTGAAGAATCAGCAGGTTACCTGATAACGTTAAAGGGTTGACGTGTAATGCTTCAGAGTCTGCTGTTTGCGCACCTCCATTGGGGGCGGGAAGAACATGTACTTTTATATTTTCCAGGACCCTGAATCACCAGTATGACTACACGTTTGACTGGACAATGTTAAAGCAGAAAGCAGCACAGCAGGCAGCCTCTTCCAGTGGGCAGGGTCAGCAGGCCCAAACCCCCACAGGCAAGCAAACTGACAAAACCAAGAGTAACATGAAAGGTTAGTAGCCAAGAACCAAGTGACGTTACAGGGAAAAAAATTGAATACAAAATTGGGTAATTCATTTATAACAGTGTTAGATCAAGGAGGTGGTTTTAAAATACATAAAAATTTGGCTGTATGTTTAAAAAAAAAAAAAAGACGTCCTTGGAAAATTTGACTACTAACTTTAAACCCAAATGTCCTTGTTCATATATATATATATGTATATGTATTTGTATATACATATATGTGTGTATATTATTATATCATTTCTCTTGGGATTTTGGGTCATTTTTAACAACTGCATCTTTTTTACCCATTCATTAACCCTTTTCCAAAATAAACATTTGGTGTTGGGAATATGGTATTATATCAATCAATCCAAAATCCTGGACCTAACACTTGTTGATTTTTAATAATGAATCTGATTTGCCATGGTATTTTGACCTTTCTTTCAGACTAACAGTGTTAAGAATTTTTTTGCATGTTAATACTTTAGCATTTAAAAGAGGAAATGGTGAACATGTTCTGATTTCAGGAGGGGTGAGTTTGGCATTGCCCCAAAGTGTCTTATGTTCTCAGTTGAAGAGTATCTCATGTACTCCTAAATGTTCAAATAACTGCAAAGCTCATATATCTTTCCTAATCATAAAAATAAACTTCTATTTGCTGGTCAACTGTAATAGTTCTTAAATTTAAAATATTGCAAATATCAGGCTCTAGGTGTTAAATATGGAATTTAAGTGTGCAGTTAGGTCTCGCAGATTGAAGAGAACTGGGGTAAATGCCATTGAACTGCTCATCTACTTCCTTTCTGTCTTCCTCTGGTACTCTGTGCTTCTATGGAGTAAAAGTGTTAGGGTACAGCTCAGTTTCTTAATCATTGTCGCCATTCAGTTCAACTCTCTCGTTTTCATGTTTTTATTTTCTTTTCCCCTTTCTGGGGTTTACCTCCTAATACCTGCCTACTTTCTGCAAGTGGTGGGGAGGTAAGGATTGGTTTTTTGTTTCTAATTATTTAATCTCTGATTGACTTCTCTAATCTGAACTCAGTCTTCATAGATTAATTGTTGATCCATATTTTTAGGGTTGTATTTAAACAATTTTTGTAATTTAAAAATAGATTCTAGTCTCAGGATACTTTTCAAGAAGTACTGTATAAGTGATGTTATTCTCATCCCAGCAGTTCATCCGTTAGAAATGAAGTTTGAATTGCTGCCCTTCCATGTTTCTGTATTTGGGAAGGGTTCGGAACTGAAGATTTAATGTAGCAGGGATCCTTTGATGAATAAGTTTAAACTCGGTGTAGCAAACACTAATGCTTTCCCAGGGCCCTGCCTCTGCCTCATTTAGGATTTGATTGCCTCTTATGAGTTTTAATTGTGTATCTGATTATAAGGCCATGAAATCCATAATGAGATAGGTAGTGTCACTGAGGAATGGTTCTACTGTTTAGTTAAGATCAAATATAATCTCTAAGCCAAGGACTTTGAATACTTGACGTGTGTGGGATATTTGCTTTTTCTCACAAAATGAAGCTAATTTTACCTAAAGGTAGCTGCTGGGATAATAGGATTATCATGAGTTGCAGTTTCTAAAACTAAAATTAGATTAAAATCTCATCTGGCCTAGAACATTTTACTTCTGGCATTCAGCAGCCTTCAGAAAGAATTGCCTTATTTTGAGCTAGTTTCATTGTTCACTGTGTATCTCTTAATAAATAAGCAGAATTTTGTCCTGCCTTATCCAGGCCTTTTTTTATTTTTATTTATTTATTTTTTTGAGACAAGGTCTTGCCATATAGTTCAGGCTGACCTTGAACTCACTGTCTAGCCCAGGCTGGCCTCAACTTGCACCGGTCTGTCTGTCTCAGCCTCTCAAGTACTGGGATTATAGGTGTACACTACCACACCCAGCTTTATCCAGGTTTTAAAAAGATGAGAAGTTGAGTCCACCAAATTAGTGTGTTTCTTTGTAAAAAGAAAAATTGTAATTATGTTTAATGCTTATTTTTGTATTGTAGCTCTTTTTCATAAAAGTAATTTAAAATCTTACAAACATTTAATAGCATCACTGGACACAGTGGTCATACAAATTATTAAATGAACTCATAAAATTCTGAAGAATCAGATGTCTCAGTAAATAATCACACATTGACTACTTCCAGAGATGAATTTCTAAGGCCGGATATGTGGCCTTGTAGTCCCAGCTGCCTGGGATTCTGAGGCAGGATGATCACTTAAGCCCAGGATTACAAGGTCAACCTGGGCAATACAGAGAGACCCTGTTTCAGGAAGGGGTAGGGGGAATTCCTAGGTAATAGATATATTTTGACCCCAAGCAGAATATTGCTTGCTATTAAAATATGCCACTGCACAGAATATAAGTACCAGAATTATTTTTTACTCTTTAGCTTCTTGAAAACATTTGTATTATTTCCAGTGTATAAAATTTAGTTCCTGATCAAGTCCTACACAGATCCCTTTGTATATAAAGCCATGAAAATATAGCAGGCCTGTATTGTCACCTTGAGGGTGACATCAAGTAAGTATGGGAAGGCCAGCCCCCTAACCTTTACCTCCAGCACATTATCTAGGTTATGTTTTATTTCAGTCTGTAATTAATAAAGGTATGTAAAAATATAGTCTCTTAATAGAGGTATATAAAAGCCTACTACAGTAGGCTTTTTTTATTAAGGAAAAACTCAAGCATTTCAGTGATTCTTTTATCAAGGAAATCTTTTATCAAGTAAATCTTTTCAGTGATGATGAGAACACAGTATTAGATTTTCCTATTTAAAAATTTTAGAAGTTGCCTTATATGTAATAGCTTTTTTTGTTTTTAAAGGCTTGCATTTCAGTGAATTCAGTTTCATAAATGAATCTTCATAAGTAGATCTATATTGTAGGAATACTTGTTCTTGGGAAAATTCTCCAAATACTGGTATTCGCCAGTGTATTCTATATGGTTATTTTTGAAGTATCTGTATGTAATGTTTCTTCCATGGAAAATTATAGTAAGTTGTTCTAGCAATTCATTCTAAAATGTCCAAAGGCTAGAGTTCAGTTTATTTCAGTAACATGGGCTTATATAGTAGGCAGATTGCTGCCCTGATTACTTTTCTTTAGTACTTTCCAAATACTACATTCCAAAGCCCATCGAAAGACCAAGAAAACAAGGCTTTTTTCCTAATGCTCATTATTATCTCTACTAGTTTTTCAGTGCTAATGTGCCATGGATTATAATTTCTTGTTTTTAGTCTTATTCAAAAGAAAAACTAAATTCACACCAAACACACTAATAGATGCATTTTAACTATGTGAATTCCCATTTCTTCAGCAATTTGTGATTATCAGAAAAACACTTTTTAATACATTTAAATAGTAGTAAAGGTAAGGGAAATAGTTTTAGGACATTTAAAATCCAGTTAATGCCAAGCATGGTGGCATGCATATCTGTAATCCCAGATGTTTGGGAGGCTGAGGCTGTAGGAATGCAAGTTCAAGAATTGTAAGATCTAAAGATAGTAATACGTAATGTATTAACCATTGTTACCCTCCTATTATGTTGGTTTGAAAATTTGTTCTTCTTTTGATTTGTTTTATTTTTTCTTCTCTTTAAAAAAAAAAAAAAAAAAAAGAATTGTAAGACCATATCTCAAAAAAAAAAAAAAGAAAGAAAAGAAAGAATAACCATCATCATCTAGATAAATAGACCATTTCTTTAGTTGGGGGCAGAAGGGGGAAATTACAGAAGTAGTGAAGTCAAAGATGAATCCTTATGTAATTCTATTCTCCACTCTCTCGTCATCTTAACTCATTTGCGTACTATACCAACCATAGATATTAAACATAGCTTTATCATAATAATGTAAGTAGGCGTCAAAATTGTTAGCATTCAAAGAAGATGAAAAATATTTTCCCATCCCATTAACCCACCATGTCCATGGTCTTCCTTAAATTACCTTCTAGTATGTACTGGGCTTTACCTGCTATTTATGTCTGGCTTAACTTTTTCTGACTTCACCAATTACTGCCAGGAACATGGCTGGTCACTTAGCAACGTAACCCAAATCACAGGGGAAGACTTTGAAATATCTGAAGATGAATCTGCTCTGAATTCACTCACTCCAAAGACATACCAGTCAACTTCATCTCCTCACTGAAATCTTGAATTTTTGTCAGCTTTTTTCATTGTGAACAGTAAAGCTGGAGAGAAAAGAATTAAATAACTGAACAGGAAAATGAAGATGAGTGTGCAAGAATTGATTCGTGGTGACCTAGAGCTGGACCTGTCAATTTTTTCAACATGTCAGATTATCTGAATGACACTGCAACTTTCCGAAGACCTAAAAGAATAACAGTGTTGCTGTGTTTCAATGGTGTATAAAGCAGACCATCTACCAGTTGGGGAAGGATTCAGTTGTAACAGGTATTTTAAAACTCAGTGACTTCAGAAATCTACTTGAGAATTAATTCTGTAGTAGGGAAGACAAGGAATCCAGATTGTTAGTCTGTTGATGCGGGTTAGATGAGACAGATTTGCTATACTTAAATTTTCAATTGTCTTTTTTGTACTGATAAAAAAGATTTTTCCAATTTAATACTTGTGGTTTCTACAGGGAGGAGTTACTGTAGTTTTTTTGTTTTGTTTTGTTTTTAAGCTATATATACAACCAATCTGATTCAAAATTCTCTGAGCTTAATTCTGTACACCCAAATGATCACACAAGTATATAGGTAAAGTTAGTTAATAGAAATGAGATTGTGGGCCAGTGAGATAGCTCAGCAGCATAAGTGCCTGCCCGGCAGGTGTGAGGTCCTGAGGTCGACTCCCGGTACCCACATAAAAAAAAAAAAGAAAAAGAAATGAGATTGTATAGCGAGAACCCATCACAGGTTTATAAGACTACTACAACCTGCTATAATCCCAGCACTTGGGAGGCTGAGGCAGGAGGATTGCCATGAGTATGAATTCATACTTCAATTTTTAGATTTCAGATTGAGGGACAGAATATTGTTGTTATATAAAAATAATAAAATCTTCCCATTTGAAGATTTAAAAAGAAGCTTATAAGTAGCTATTAACTCCTGAATCATCCAACTCTGTTTTAACTTTCTTTTCCCCTCTATTTTAGGAATAAAAGGGTTCATTCCTCATTTTAAGATGTTACAGTGAAGATACATTCTTGAATTTTGGAAGCCAGGAGATGTCATTCAGATTGCAAGATAAAAATAAAAGACTAAAGCACAGAATGTTTATTAGTACTTGAAGATTGAATATTGGATACCTGCTGAATCTTCCTTTAGAGATTTTACCTTCAATATCTCTTCGGACAGTTCACTGGAGAAAACTATTGGTCCTGGGTGGAATCTCCCTCCACTGGCTCATCTGAAGAGTTAAATCTGGATTTGACTGCTGTACTCTTACCAGAATATTGTTAGGCCAGCCGTTAGCCAGTCTTTTAAAGAATTGTAATCACTAATTTTTTACCTAGTGATTCTGAACAGATAGAATTCTTATCTAAAGCTTTCCCATTATTTAAAACAAAAGTGTTTCCTAGACAGTATAACAAGGTTTCCTTTTTAGTTCATTTGTGGTCAGAGTTTTGTACTTGGAAATCATTTGGGAATATTCCAACATGACAAATTATACAGTACAATGTGATTACATAAGCAAACTATGACCAGAAAAAAACCACCAGTTTTAGTAGTTGTGAAAATGTTTATTTTTATCATATTTAAGAATAATTGGAAAACTTAAAACTAAATCCTAATAGTATGAGGGCCATTTCTATTTGGCTAAACCATCGTTTCTTACTTGGTTTAATTTAGTCAGTTTACCTGAGGCTTGGTTTTGTTTGTTTATTTCTGTTGTTTGTTTTTAGTTTGTTTTGGGACCAGGTATAGTGGTCCACATCTGTAGTCCCAGCAGTCAGGAAGCTGAGGCAAAAAGATGGAGTGTTCAAGGCAGTTTAAGCTACATAGCAAGACCCTGTCATAAATAAGAGATTACTTTGTTCATCTGATTTAATAATATGCATCAAATACGTAATGTTCCCTGTGGTGAAATACATTCTCAAAGTTTCATTTTCCATTTTTCATATTTACTTCCTGTGAATTTAATATTCAGACAGCAATGTCTATTGTGTACCTACTCTTTAGTTAGGCACTATGGAAAGACAAAAAAGTAAAGCCCTCATATCTTTGTCCATAAGGCTTAGTACATTGTGTTTATCAAAATAAGTAAGGATGATAATTTCAGCCCTTAAATGAAAAGTTAGATAACAAGGGTATATAAATGTTTGGCACCTTTTTCAAAAACACCCAAATCATACTTGTAATAAGAAGTAAATGACAGGGATGTTTTATGTATCCCACACGAAGCCCAAAGGAGATTATCTAGCAAATATTTGAGAAAAGGAGCTGTTCGGTGTGGAAAATATGATTTGTGTTAAGAGCTGCTAATATAAGCCATCAATAAGGGTTTGCGGGCCGGTGAGATGGCTCAGCGGCTTAAGCGCCTCCCCGGCAAGCGCGAGGGCCCGAGTTCGACTCCCGGAACCCACATACGAAAAAGGGGCCGGTGATATCGCTCAGCAGCACGGGCGCCTGCTGGCGCGCGAGGTCCTGAGGTCGACCCCCCGGTACCCACCAAAAAAAAAAAAAAATAATAAGGGTTTGCAAGAGGGGTCAAAGGGGCATTAATGTCTCAAAGAGTATCCGTAGGTGAGAGAAGAAAGTGCATATAGAATTTTCAGGTTAAGAGGCATATTTCCTCTTTGCCTATAGCCAAAGATAAAACCTGCAGCTCTTACGACCTGCAGAGTTCTTGTATTCAGAGCTGCCTTTATGAAGAAGTCCTAGGGTCTGCTGGTAGGAGAAAAGGAAGGTATGTACAGAGTGGAAGGACTTGAGAAGTAAATAAAACCCAAAAAGCATCACTTATTTACATTGTTCAAATCAGTGACAAAATTTTTTTAATGTCAGTGGGTAGAAGTAAAGAAATTTTAAAGCTCTGTTAAAGGTTTCTGCTTAAAAATTACGTTTTTCATAGCTGGGCAGGTTGGCACGTGCCTGCATTCCTAGCACTCAGAGGTTGAGGCCAGCCCGAAACCCTGTTTCAAAATAAAAAAGAGCCGGGGATATAGCTCAGAGGCCTTCAGCTCAAATCTCTTGTACTGAACAAGAAAAAAAAAAAAGTTTGTGCTTATAATATGATTGAAACTATACTCTCTAATTGGTAAAGCAATCTACTTGTCATTGTTTGAACAAATTTTTGTTTTAGAGACAGGGTCTCACTATGTAGTGCAGGCTGGCCTTGAACTCACTTACGTAGCCCAGGCTGGTGTCAGACTTGCAGTGATCCTCCTGCCTCAGCCTCCTGAGTGCTGGGATTACAGGCATGTGCCACATGCCCAGTTTTGACCAAATTTTTGAAAGCATAATATGTTCTAGGTAGTAAAGAAATAAACTGAACATACTCATTTGAATTACTGGTTATTCTTGAGACTTGTATACTGAGGTTTTAATTCACTGTACACCACTCCTTCCTAGGGTGATCCAAATCAGAAAATTTTGTTTTAATTATGGATTGATGTTTTTCTGTTCTAGAAAGTTAAGCCTAGTAATTCTCAAATAGATAAAATGGCATGAGCTGCTATATTATCTCAGCTCTACCACGTTTCCTATTTTGGATGTGATTTTTTTTTTTTTTTTTTTTTTTTTTTTAAGAATTTTTAACTTGGAACTTAACAAAATTCTTTTCTCTGTTTTGATTTTTTTTTTAAATAGGCTTCTAAGCATGAATTGAAGAACAGAAGAAGCAGAGCAGATGATCGGAGCAGCATTTGTTTCTCCCCAAATCTAGAAATTTTAGTTCATATGTACACTAGCCAGTGGCTGTGGACAACCATTTACGTGGTGTAAAGAACTTAATTTCAGTATAACTGGCTCTGGGCAGCGTTGCTGACGCTTTGTCTGGAGTTGTAGCCGCTGTAATTGTGAATATTAACTGAGATAGTGAAACATGGTGTCCAGTTTTTTATTGCATTTTTTCAAGTGGAGAAGTTAACTAAATGGTTGACACACACACAAATTGGTGGAGAAATTGTGCATATGCCAATTTTTTGTTACAACCTTTTATTTTGAAATATCCTGCTTTGAGATCTCATTTCAGAAGAACGGCATGAACAAGTCTTCAGCCACAGTTGTGATGGTTGTAAATGCTCACAATTGTGCGTTCTTAGGGTTTTTCCATCCCTGGGGTTTGCAAGTTGTTCACTTAAAACATTCTTTAAATGGTTGGCTTCTTGTTTGCAAGCCAGCTGATGTGGTAGCAACCAAAGATTCCAGTGTTTGAGCATATGAAAGACTGCCTGCTTACTGTGCTAGAAATAACAGCATCTAAAGTGAAGACTTAACGAAAAATTTAGTGACTACTAGATTATCCTTAGGACTCTGCATTAACTCTATAACGTTCTTGGTATTAAAAAAAAAAAAAAGCATATTTGTCACAGAAGTTTAGTTAACATCTTACAACTGAACATGTATGTATGTTGCTTAGATATGTAATCACTGTAAACACCTATATGATCTGGGATTTTGTTTTTATTTTGAAATGGGAGCTTTTTTTGTTTACAAGTTCATTAAAAACTAAAAACTTTCTGTAAGGAAATGAGATTTTTTTTAGAACAACAAAATGCCTTGCTGACTTAATGAAATAAAAATCTCCCCAATTTTTTGATAGACTACTTCAAGCCATTTGTTACATGATATTCCTTTGCAAGTTGTTTAGATTTAGTGTTAAAAATTCTTTTTTTTTTTTATTTAAAGGTTTTTTTTTCTTTTGATCTTAAAGAAAAAGGCATTCTTTTTTTTTTTTTTTTTTCTCTTTTTTCTCTTTTATGACTTGCAGGCACAGTACCTAATACTGCCTCTGCCAGAATTTGACATTATAATTCTTGCTGCCATTGACTTAACAGCTGGACTGATTTTGAATAAGAATGAAAGCGTTAAAGGGTTTGACTACAAAATGCTTTTCTATAAAATTCTTGTGAAATGGCTGTGAACACTTGACTCATCCTCGGAGAGTGTCTCACTGTGTGAAGTTCAAGTGAGTCCCGATCCTCTCGACCCCCACCCGCTTCTGCAGGTTACCTGTGTGTGCGCCCGTGCTTCTCAGTCTTATTTACGCGCGCGTTTTCTCTAACAGAGAGAGGAAAGCTTATCAACAGTAATTCTTTAAATAGTGTAATTTATTCGTTTATAGCATGTCAGGATAAATTAAAAGAACAATAGTCTGAAAATGCTACCAGGAGCTTATTGTGTAAATGTAGGTATTTTACTTGTAAAGCAAGCTCGAAACTGTAAGTTGACATGTTTGGTCAGATTGTATTAGGTTTAATTTTAGGGTTTTAAAGGATTTTTTTCCTTTTTAATTTTACAACTACTTTAGCAATAATTAATTCCATGATTGCCACATTCTGCCATTAATGGATATATTGGTACCATAATACGGAAGAAATCTTAGTCTGAACTTTAGGGGTAGGCAGCTTATTTTTTCTTTTCTAACCACTCTTGTCAGTTAAGGTGTTTTTTTCTTGACTAATAAACCCTTTGATACTTTTAGCCAGAAATCAGTCTCATAAAGCTATTTTTGAGTATAGTTTGTGTAAAATAAAACTGTTTAGCTTTGGTAATAATAACTTTTCCAAGCTGAACTCCCTCTAGCAAGATATTTTTCAGTGCTTTTATTTACTATGCACTTAGACTATGCACTTTTTCTGAAATATTTTTGTAACACTTTTTTGTATTTTTGCCATTTGAAAAGGTCGTGGTGTAGTTGGTCTGTAATTAAGTTGCAGATTTAAACCTGCTGTTAGCTTTGTAAATCAAATATAGGTGTTCGTCCTGGTATATTGTTATTCCATCTGCAGCTGGAGCTGGAATCCCATTGATCTTCTAGCTACCATTCATTTTCTGCACAGTTCACAAAAGAAGATTGTGAAATTCAGTGAATGCTGTTACTAATCCTGTCGGGAGATGAATCTCATTTCACCAAAATTAAATTATGTTTTTCCACAAAAATGACACAAGTTGAAGACACATCACTCTGAAATTGGAAGACCTCACCACTTAAGGCTCTACAGTGGCTTACTCAGCTGAACTCTAGGTTACTACTCTTTACTTTGTTCACCCATTGGGGGGTGCATTTTTTTTAAATGCTGGGAGATGGCCCTTCTAACTACTGTCGAATGTCTCTGTTTTGGGAAGGTATAAGAAGAAAATAAAAAAATATCTATGAAGGGAGAGACTGGTTATCTCCCCCCACATGGTTGTGCTTATCCACATAAGGCCTACAAAAGGATATTTGGAGGTTTGCTTTAACTATGATTTCCCACATCTACTAGTCCTTGGAATACTAGCAGTATTGAATGTTTCAAGTAGAGCATACTGTAATTATAAGCTTAATTCCATTATTGTAATAAATATTACACAAGAATTTTAGAACTGAAGCCAGCTAGTTTTCCCTAAAGGTTGCAGAGAAAAGAATACTTTGCAGCCTGGTGTGGTGACACACACTTCTGATCCCAGCCACTCAGGAGACTGAGGCAGAAACATAAGTTTGAGGCCAACCTAGGCAAGATAGCAAGATCCTGTATCTAAATAAAGAGCAAAGTTTCTTGCAGTTCTTGAGTAAAATGAGCCACAGAATTCTAAGAAAAACATTTCTAAGAGTGGCTCTTTTCCAATGAGTCCAGGACAGTTTGGCAGTAGCAGTATTTTATGTTTGCCAGTTTTTAAAACTGATAGTCATGTGACCAAGCTGTGAAGGGATCTGCATAAAGTAGTAAAGAAGTGTTAACGAACTTAAGTTTATTCCAGCTGTGCTGTCCTGGTGGGGGTGGGGGCTGGGAATGGAACCTAGCACCAAAAGTGAAAGCTCTACTACTGAGCTATATTCATGACCCATTCTGTCCCCTGTGAAGTGAGCCTGGGATAGCTGGGCGTGGTGGTGCACGCCTGTAATCCCAGCACTTGGGAAGCTGAGGCAGGAGGATGGCCATGAGTTCAGGCCAGCCTGGGCTGCTTAGCAAGATCCTGTCTCAAAAATAAAGGGTCTGGGAGGTTTTTTTTGTTTTGTTTTTTGGCTTGTTTTTGTTTCAGTATGCTTCTGAAATGGCCAGAGATGGCAATAAACCAAGTGTAAACTGACCTAAGCAGGCTATGCATTCTGTGTTTAACCGAGTACAGTGATTTGTTTTCTAAAATGACTTGATAGACCAGTTTTCAGGACACCCTTAAAGGTGGAGTAATGGAAATGTCCAGCAATGACAGCTATTGCAACAACTAGCTGACCAAGTTATGTAATGAGAACCATGGCACCTGGAGGAGTATCAGATTCCAGGGCTGGGGGAGAGGTACAGAAGGAACCACGAACATCCTATTGTGCCGGAAATGAGATCTCAAAATGGAGTGGATTCCTGTCAAAAGAACACAGGAGCCGCTTGAAGGGTTCAGAGTGGCCAAATCTATTGAGTCAGTCAATTACCAAAATCATGATAGCAACGTTATAGCTCATTGAATAAACATCCATAGTTCTGAGAAAAACTAGTAAAGGGAATAGCGGGATGACAGCTAGTTTTCAGAATCCTTAGGTATATCTTGATCTTCAAAACAGTCATGTGACATTTACTGTTATTTCTGTAAGAAAAGGAATGTTTGAAGAAAGTGAAACTATCAGAGGTGGGGCGTCTTGATACAATTTGTAAGCGAGGACCTAAACCTGACTCTTTAGCTTTCATATAGTTAAGCGGTGATGCTCTTTGTCACCCTTTTAAGCCAGTATTGGTAATAAGCTACTGTGTGTTGGATGCTGTATGGCAGGTGCTTTTTTAAGTGCTTCTCTTTACATGTAGTAGCCTAATCCTCAGCTTTCCATAAAGTAGGATCTGTCTTACTATGAGTGTGCCAAGGCATGACGGAACAAGTAGTTAAGCTTCATTCAGGTGATGGAATGAAGAGTGGGTGTGTTGGCAGTGATGGAGATTGAACCCAGGCATACTCCCACAAGGCTGCATCCCCAGACTTCGTAAGATTGGGTGAAGATTTCATTGCAGTTCCTTTTATTAGGTGTTATTAAGTAGTATTTTTAGTATCAAAATTAAGGGCCAGTGATATAACTAAGTGGTAGACAGTTTAGCATGTGCAAGGCCCTGGGTTCTATCAGCACAGAAATTAGGCTGTAAATGAGGGTTGCTTAATTCATGTATAAAAACGAGGGTAAGAAAGTTGTGACTGTATTGACACAGAAACCCAATTAATCGGTTAGAGCCCATCCATAATAAGCAAATGGGTACTTTCTATATCCTAAACTTGGCATTTTACACAGCAAGGCTGGTTGGTTACCTCCCTGTACTCATACCCAGGAAGTTAGGTAGATGTAAGTAGGTTTGGGGTGACTTAGTTGTTCCTTTGTAATGCTTTTTTTTGTTTGTTTGTTTGTTTTTGTCTTTGAGATGGTTTCACTATGCAGTTGAGGTTGGCCTTGAACTCAGCGATCCTCCTGCCTCAGCCTCCTGAGTGCTGGGATTATAGGCATGTGCCACCACACCCAGCTGTAGTGTTTGATGTACATTTGATTATAAAATGTTTATTTAACTTTACTGTCTAATCATGAATTACTTAATTTAGCAAATGGGAACAGCCATATGCAAAAAGCTGCTATGTGGTGAGGTTGGGGGTTGACGTGAGGGATATTAACAGTTCAAATAATCTGAGGAAAGAATGTGAGGGCCACTAGTGAAAGGTCTGGCTTTAGGAGTCCAAGGAGCTGTGACATTGTTTTGTGTATACTATGAAAGTAAATGTGTATGTTCTTCAAGGTTGTACTGGAACTGATCCTTTGGCCTTCAGACAGCAAAGGTTTGCTGTTCCTGAGGAGTCATCACCCTTTACCCCCACACTAAAATAAAACAATTTGCAACCACAGCAGATCTAGGATCTGGGAGAGGAATGTCAGGCTTTTTACTGATTTATTACTGATCTGTTTGATCATTTCATGGCTGATTAATAGAATGCACGTTGAGAACCAAATAACGAGAGCTCATTTTCTTCCATCTATTGCAGATCAGTTGAGAGGAATTCAGGTTCCCCAACCGAGACTACAACCCAGGCCAAGTAGTACTATTCATATACTTTTTTAAAATAGCCTAGTGGCATTATTAAGAGCAATTTCTTTATTGCATTCATCAGGCAACCTTTACTGGTTACCACCAATACCGCATTTGTGTATTGATAGCGAAAAGAAAATTGTAAGCCAGTTACTACCTAACAGTGTTACCAAAAAATTGAAACTTGTTTTTTAAAGTGAGCTTAAAACTATTGACTAAAGTTAGACTGGGCGTGGTGGCACATGACTATAATCCCAGCATTCGGGAGGCTGAGGCAGGAGGATCATTGTGAGTTTGAGGCCAGCCAGAACTACATAGTGAAACCCAGTCTCAAAAATACAAAAAATATGGGGCCGGTGAGATGGCTCAGCGGCCTACGCGCCTGCCTGGCAAGCGCGAGGGCCCGAGTTCGACTCCCGGATCCCACATACGAAAAAAGGGGCCGGTGATATCGCTCAGCGGCATGGGCGCCACTGGCACGCCAGGCCCTGAGGTTGACCCCCGGTACCCACAAAAAAAAAAAAAAAATACAAAAAATAGATTTAATTTACATTGTCCATATCTAATGATCAGGAATGGAATACATAAGATTTGTACTCTGCTAAATAAAATCATATTTGATCAAGTTACATTTGCTCAAATCATTTCTGTGCACCCAGGTTTATGTAGATTGTTCTAATATACCAGTGTGTTTACTGAAATGATTTTTTTCTCTACAGTATAATACTTCTTTGGAGATGGGGGATAGTGCTAAGGATCAAACCCCAGGCTTCATGCCTTCATGCCCTGGGCTTCAAGCACCGTACAACTGAAATGACGTTCCCAACCCTTAAAACACAGTACTTTTATAGCCTGCCTTTTGTGGAGCAAAATGTCTTCCATATAAAAATGTAGCCTTTTCTTAACATTACCATATTAAGTCTGCAAAGCTACTAATACAGAGAAGGAAAATATAGTAACTGTTGGAAACAATTTCTATGGATTTTAGGCATCCAGCCATTAGTTCTGTATACCAGTGGACAGTGGCACAAATCTTGGTGATAAAATGCTGTGTTAGATATTTAGAAGAAAGGGAGGGAAGAGGTAGGTATTTTTAGAAACTGCTCATAACAGTTGCTAAGTAAATATTTTTATTAATTGCAAAACTGATATGCACCGTGCTAACATGATTCCATTGAGTGTAATGTTTTAGTTGGTCTAGATTTAGACAGTAAAACAAATTAGCTTCTAGTTCTGTGTGTGCAACCAGGAAAGATGAAAGTAAATAACTCAGGCAATTTTTAGTATCATTGACCACCCTGCTTCCTGCAAAATGATGAAGAATGTTTAAGCAATTGCTTCTTTGAATGTTCCGTGATTGCAGGGTGATTTGGTTTTATTCCTGTGGCCTGGGGTCTTGCTGTTACACAGGCCACCCTCCCAATTCCTGAATTCGAGTGATCCTCCTTCCTTCATTCTCCTAAGTAGCTTGTACTACAGATATGCATCACCACACCTGGCTTACTTTTTTAGCCTATGTACAAAAGTGCAATTTCTACATAAACAATAAGGATTAATTGTATTCATTAGCAATTAAGGAATATTTACTGAGTCTCAGTGCAAGGCACTGTTTTGCCTCCTGGGAATTCAGAGGTGACATTTCATACAGAGCCATATGCAGTAGGGGTATTAACGAAATGTGTGAGGTATTAGTGGAGCAGAAGGAGACAAGATCATCTCTCAATTGTATCTAGAAGGATGAGTGAGATTTCACCGGGTAATGAATAAACTAACTTGAGGGGAAAGGTAGCAAAACACCCACTTGAATAATTTCAACCAACAGAGTACCTTTTCCTTAGCAGAGATCCAGTGAGAGAAAGGACAAGTGCTGGCGGCTCATGGGTGCTGAGTGCCCTCAGTCAACAATTTCTCACCAAAAGTGGAAATGTGGAAGTGCATAGGATGAGAAGGGAAGTCCCAACCAGCAATGTTCCCTATCCAGTAACAAGTTTTATTGATCTAAAATCCTTGCATTGCTGTCAAGAAGATGGGAGAACAAAAAGATAATAAGTGACCTTAAATGTTAGAGGCAGAGGAGGGGGAGAAGAGGTGAGAAAATGCAAGCATAAACCCGACATGGGGGAAGTGTGTGGGTGGCGGGAGGTGCAGTTTTCAGAGCTTGTAGGAGTCCCAAGGGTAGAAAATGGATGGGGCTGTTTACCTGGTCGCTAGTAGAAAGCCAGGAAACACCACTTTTCATCCCATCACAAGTCTGACCATCTGAAAGTCCCATGTGTGGTGCTGGCACTATCTTCTAAGACAGCTGTAAGAAGTGGTGCTGACTCGCTGGGTTCCGGTAGATGTCGAAGAGAGATTTTAAGGTTGATGGTCCTTGTGGCATAAATATATTTTAATGTATTTTTAAAGGATATGTATTTTTGATTTCCACCCTTAAAGGAAAAATGTGCTATATTTATAACTAGACATCAGGAAGGAAAATACTGTACATTAATTTTATGCTGAGTGAGTGCCAGAGCCTTTTATAGTCATATTCAGATATTCATTGTCACCCAGGTGAATATTGAGCATAATAGGGAAAATTTTGCTGCTTGTAAAATCTAGAGCTAGCCTACCCTGGGCTCTTTTGACTCCATATACTATACATGAAGTTGCAACAAGCTGAGCGGGGTTAAAGCAACAAAACAACACCAGATGAGGTGGCCCACACCTGTAATCCCAGCAAGCAGGAAGGCTGAAACAGGAGGATAACGAGTTTGAGCCCAGCCTGGACAACTCAGCAACTCAGTGAGACCTAGTCTCGAAATTAAAAAGGGCTGGGTATGTAGGTCAGTGTTAAAGGCCCTGGGGTCAGTCCCCAGTACTGCTAAATAAAATAAAATCTGCAACTCTGCGTTTAGTAACATGGTAGTTTGAGATAAGTTGTGGTGGGAAGTTTAAAAAACCCTACAATCAGAGCTTTTCTCCTAATCCCAGCTGGTTCCAGAATACAGATTCACCAGATTGCTCTTTTCCTACTTTGTAGCTACCAGGAATTAAACAATTGACTATAGAATCCCTGTATGTTGCAACTTTTAAAACATGTTGATTTAAGGGAGAAATCTAATTTGTACCTTTTTAACAGGACTTCGTACATGAATTCTGTGAAGCCCCACCTTCCACATAATATTGAGTCAGAAGGCAAGTGCTCCAAGCCAGGGGTGTGGATTTGGGAGTTGTCCTGTTAAGGGTGATAGTTGAACCTCTACAGCCAGCTAAATCCTTTCATACTGAGAATTTTGATCTGAAAGTGAAGAGTGTTGAACACTACTCTGGCGATGATGATGAATTACAAAGAAAGGGAAGTAGTCATAGAGGAAGACATCCAGCAAGTTAGCACCAATAGCTGCATTGTTTATTTAGCCAAAGTGCTTAAAGCTAATTACTGCTAGGGACAAAGTCTTAACATAACTACAAAATGTATTTCCTCTTAATTTGGGCCAAGTAGCAAGCCTTCCATTTTAGGACTACACTATCCGGAACTTAAGCCTCCCAGGTCAATGCAGCACAGAAAAATAAAGATGTCAGCTGGAGAATGACACATACTAATTTTGCATAGACCATTGGCCAGAGCTAGTCAGCCCCTATTTGCAATAGAAACTTAAAAATATAGGGAAGAGGAGAGTTCTAATGTCACACTTTGCATATACTAGTGTAGAGAAAGTTGGATGTGTCAGGGAAGCAGTCTCTAGCCATTGCTACCCTCAATATCCAGGAAGGATTTTCTAGGAAGGCAGAGCCTGGGCCCTGTAAACTCAGATGGGTCTCACACTGGCTTCTTGCCTCTCTTTCGGGGCTTGTCACATAGGAAAACAAACCATGCAGTTTCCCTGTTGCTAGGAAACGTGTAAACACCAGCAAGAAATTACCTGCCAATCTGCTGAGGGTTTAGTGTTGCAACTTTCCCATAAATGACCAACAGCTGTTGGGCCTTCAGGGGCGAAGTCTCTGCTGGTGCCTAGGAGTGGAGAAGGGTATGCATCTCTACTAGGATGAGAGCCAGGGCCGGGGGACGGAAGCCGTAACTCCTCCCTTGTATTTCCGTCTCGCGTAAGAAGGTGACCAGTAAAACCACTGTCGAATATTAATGTGGATCAGAATAGTATTAGCTTTCTCTCAGCAGTATTATGTTGTTGGATTTGTGGTCAGTTAAAACTGCATTATTTTACTCAAGATGTGTGGCTAAGTCATATTTATCTTGGACTCAGCAAAAACGGAGGGGGAGGGCCGGTGAGATGGCTCAGCGGCTTAAGCGCCTGCCCTGCAAGCGCCAGGGCCCGAGTTCGACTCCTGGAACCCACATACGGAAAACAGGCTGGTGATATCGCTCAGTGGCACGGGCACCTGCTGGCGCGGGAGGTCCTGAGGTCCACGCCCGGTACCCACAAAAAAAAAAAAAAAAAGGAGGAGAAGAAATGGTGGGTACCGGGGGTCGACCTCAGGACCTCGCGCGCCAGCAGGCGCTTGCTGGGCAGGCTCTTAAGCTGCTGAGCCATCTCACCGGCCCTAGAAAACAAATTCTTATATGCTGATTTTAGATTCAAAAATGGCCTTCCTGTCTGGCGCAGAGGCACACCCCTGTAATCCCAGACCCTGCCTCAAAATAAAAAGGCTGGGGGAATAGTTCAACACTCCCCGGGTTCAGTGCCCAGTCCGTACATGCATACATATATACATATATTTACACACACATGCATAACACATAAATGTGACCTCAGCACTATGCCAAAAGGGATAAGCATAGGCCCCTATATTCACTTTCTTGAAAATGGAAATGTAATCTGCCTAACTATAAAAAGAATTTTATCAGTATTTAATCAGGGCTTTTGTCTGTTTGTTTGTGGTTTTTGCAAGACTGGGGATTGAACTCTACCACTGAGATGCATCCCCAGCCCTTTTTATTTTGAGACATGGTCTCCCTAAATTGCTCAGGTTGGCCTCAAACCTGAGATCCTCCTGCTTCAGCCTCTCAAGTAGCTGGGATTACAAGCATGAGCCACCCTGGGTGGATTTGTTTGTTTTTAATGTATGTTTTCAGATGGTCAGTGTTGCAGGCCTAAATTTGAAAATCGTAATTCTTTTTTCCTTTTCAATCCATGCTGACTCTTCAAGCAGATTTTAAAACAGAAGTGCTTTCTTATGCTTACTTACTGTTCAAGGACTTGCCATCCCTTCTGCTTCCCAAAAGACTGTAGAAACATGCTCCTGCTTGAAAACTTGCTTGCCTCTGTTTAATAGTTGGCTCTAGAGTTCATGCTTAAGGTGGCTTGGTATTTTGGTTACTCTGTGTGCTGTTGTGCTTTGCCACATGGACTTTTACTTTTTAGGCTTTTGTGCACCCTGAAGACCAAGATCTATGCACTGCAATGGCCAGCTAAATATCTCACAGTGATATAAATGTAGACTCACAGTGACTATAAATGACCCCAGTATCTTGCCTCTGAATCTGCTCTCCCTCCTGTAATTCTCTCGATTCATGTCCATCTCCTCACTATAAGTAGCTTTGTGCTTGCCTGTGGGTGTGTGTGTGTGTGTGTAATTGAGGATTTAACCAAGGACCTTTGCACTGAACTACTTCCCCAGCCCTGTTTTTTGAGGCAGGGTCTCACTAGCTCACTAAATTGCCCAGACTCATCTTGAAATTTGACCCTCCTGCCTCAACCTCCCAAAGTGCTGGGATTCCAGATGTGTACCTGACTTGAAGTAGCCTCTTAGCTAGGCCCCATCCTCCATGGCTAATTCTTGAATGTGCCTTCCTCCTTCCCCATTTCAGGCTAATGACCAAACTCTGCGACCTGTCCCCTGCTTACCATCCTGTCTACCTTATCTCTTGGCTTCTATCCCAGCCCCAGTTTCCACGCCCACACCCTAAATTCAGGTGCAGTCTCAGCTCCCAGGACTCACTGTGTGCTAGAAACGTTTCCTGTTTCTCCTTCAGTCTGCCTGCTTGTTCAAAACCCAACTTAAAGGGCTGGTGAGATGGCTCAGCGGCGTAAGCACCTGCCTGGCAAGCATGAGGGCCCCAGTTCGACTCCCGGAACCCACATATGAAAAAAGGGCTGGTGATATCGCTCAGCGGCACGGGCACCTGCTGGCGCGCGAGGTCCTGAGGTCGACCCCCCCGTACCCACAAAAAAAAAACACAAAAAAACAACTTAAATATCTCCAGGAAGCTTCCTCATGCCCACCAGGAAAGCTATCACCTCCTTCTCTGCCCTCACGGTAACACTTTTCTAACCATCTTGCAGTTGTGTTTCTGTAATTAGACACATTTCTCCCTCACCAGACTGAGAGTTCCTTAAGGGCCGGAACTCACCTCCGCCTGCACCTGCAGTGCACACAGCAGGTCCATGCTTTGTGAGCATTTCTTTAGCGGTGGACCCACAGACAACACCAGCTTGGCTGTACAAACAGCCTTGGGGCGAAGGTGAATTCTAGGTAGAAAGGAACACACAATCTGCAGGATTTGGGGTCTCAAAGTAGGCATATGTTTCACCCAGCACCACATTCACTCCTCTCCGAGAGGCATAGATCCATAGGTCAGGAGGCGATACAGAACATGAGGTTTTGGTGTTGAAAAATAGCAAAGAGTCTAAAAATGTTATTGCTAGAAGGGACATTCAAGATCACAAAACTGCTGGGCGTAGTGCATGCCTAAACTTCCAGTTGCTCTATAGGCTGAGGCAGGATGATCACAAGTTCAAAGCCAGCTGGGGCAACTTGGCAAGACCCTGTTTTCAAATAAAAAATAAAAAGGCCAGGAATGTACCCTTTTCAGTCGTACAGCTCCCCCAGGTTCAATCCCCAGCACAAGCACGTACACATGGGCACGCAAACACACACAACCATAATCGTTTAGGAGCAACTATGCCTAGTTGTTTATTTATTTATTTAGTGACACTGAGAGTCAAACCCAGGGCCTTCACAATGAGCCAGTTTTTCTTCTGAGACAAGGTCTTGCTAAGTTGCCCAGGCTGGGCTCAAACTTGTGATCCTCCTCCTGCATCAGCCTCTCAGTGCCGGGATCACAGAGGCGCGCCACCACGCCTGCTCTGATCGTGCCTTTTAACTGTACATTTAAAAATGTGATCCAACAATCTGCAGTTGAGAAATCAGCCCAGAAAGGAAGCACTGACTACACCCAGGCCAAAAAGCAAGTGAGGGGCACAGAGCTTCCTTTACCCTTCAGCCTGTTCTTTCACACTGCGCCATGGGTCTCGTGTTTATTCGGGTTTAGATCAGGAAAGGGGGAGAGAAAATGAGCCTTCTCAGTTGTCTCAAAGTAAGAGGTTGGAAAGTAGGTCAGAGTCCCGCGAGCAAAGTGGAGCATGAAAGTGGGCATCTTGTTGGTTGCTACAGCTGCTTTTCACCTCTGTCCTCAGACTCTCGTTCACGTGCCCCCAAGAGAAATGTGAAACTGATGTGTCTCTTTGCACACTTTGAAGTAGACCCTTAATTTTTTATCACAACTATAAGTGGTTACAAAGGATTTTTGGAGGGTCGGAGGGCTTCTGCAGGTGTTGCCCTTTTCAGAGCCCTGTTAGAATTCCATATAGGAATTTCTGTCTTCACTGATATCCCAAATGAGGGTTGATAAAAGGCACCCACAGTGTGGCCTCCTTTCAAGTGTGGTTGTCTTGGGCTGGTGGCACTTACTGCCCATACCCTTCAGAGCAGCTCTTCTTATTATCGTCCTTTGAAAACATATGGACATGGGGCCGGTGAGATGGCTCAGCGGCGTAAGCGCCTGCCTGGCAAGCGCGAGGTCCTGAGTTTGACTCCCGCTACCCACATACGAAAAAAGGGCCGGTGATATCGCTCAGCGGCACGGGCACCTGCTGGTGTGCGAGGTCCTGAGTTCGACCCCTGGTACCCAGAAAAAAAAAAAAAAAGAAAAGAAAACATATGGACAGATTTTGGTCTGAAATTATGTGTAATGCCTTTTCTCCTTGAACTTCTATTTCTATTCCACTTTTGCCATGGAAACATACATGCAATTCTTTTTTGTTTGTTTGTTTTGTTTTTGTTGAGACAGGGTCTCACTTTGTAGTTCAGGCTGGCCTTGAACTCACTTATGTAGCCCGGTCGGCCTCGAACTTGCAGTGATCCTCCTGCCTCTGCCTCCCAAGTGCTGGGATTACAGGCATCTGCCACCACATCTGGCGTGAAATTCATTTTTGTGACTTATTTGTGAGTGTGTGTGTGTGTGTGTGTGTGTGTCTGTACTGGGATTGAACAGAGGGTCTTTGTGCTGATGTATATCCCCAGCCCCTCCCCCCATTTTAAGTTTTTATTTTGAGACAAGGTCTTGCTAAATGGCCCACACTGAGCTTGAACTTGTGATCCTCCCACTTCAGCCTCCCAGAGTGCTAAGATTACAGCGGTGCACCACCACACCCAGCTCAATTTAAACTTTTAATTTCAAAGTTTTAATACTTTTAACTAGTATTATTGAAGTAGCTCTGGCGAGAGCCAGAGATGCCATTATAGTTATTAAAGCCAATGATCAAAGCCACATACATATATTACACATTGATAATAATTCAAATATGAACAGTTAAAGTCTATTTATTGAGCCGGGCATGGTGACACACGCCTGAAATCCCAGCACTTGGGAGGCAGAGGCAGGAGGATTGACAAGAGTTCGAAGCCAACCTAGGATACATAGTGAGTTCAAGGCCAGCCTGAATTACAGAGAAAGACTCTCTCTCAAAAAAAAAAAAATCTTGGGCCGGTGAGATGGCTCAGCGGCTTAAGCGCCTGCCCGGCAAGCGCGAGGGCCCGAGTTCGACTCCCGGAACCCACATACGAAAAAGGGGCCGGTGATATCGCTCAGCGGCACGGGCGCCTACTGGCGTGTGAGGTCCTGAGGTCGACCCCCCGGTACCCACAAAAAAAAAAAAAAAAAAAAAAAGACAAAAAAAAAAATCTATTTATTGAGATAGATTTTTAAATGTATGTTCATACATAGTCAATAAACATTATTTATTCCTGGACTGACACAGGGTCACCATCAATACTATCCTCATTTTTCATTTTCATCCATATGTAAGTTTAGAAGCCTTGTTCACATGATCATATGGAACTAGAAGACATTTTACTAATGCAGTGTCACTCAGTTTTTTAGATTCTTTCCAAGATACCTGTGATTAAAAAAATAAATTCTGAGATGTCCTAAATCTAATAACAAAGGCCAGAAAGTGAAAGTGCAGGAGATATGGGAAATTAATCAGTTAACAGCTGCAGGTGAAACCAATGAAAACTTTGTATTGAAACCTTCACTTACATTCCACTGCAGCTACCACTAGAGCCACTGGGGCCCTGTTTACAACTAAACTTCACCAACTGTTAACCCCAACCAACCCAGAAGCAGCCAGTGCCTCTGATAGAGGACCCTGCTGTCCCAAAGCTTCCACCTTGTTTCATCTGCCCCCCAGATCTACAGCCAGCCTCTCCCTTACGGTGCCTTCCTTCGCCAAAGCTATAAAAACTGCTCTTAGTGCCTGTCCGGTCATCTTCAACTGCCATCCAGCCTCACCTCTAGGGTCGCAGGAACTTGTCCCCCAACCAGCCCCTGATTTCTGGCTAGCATCTCTAACGATTCAATGAGCCCATCTTAAATTAGAGACCCTGTGGTTGCCAACGCTGTGGTTCAGCTCATGCCCAGAGTACTCAGAGGTCTTTCCTCAAAAGTCACGGAACTGCCCAGCAGCTCCTCCAAGTTGGGCCGTGGCAGCCTCTTTTCCAGAAGCCCGTTCCTTAAAGGCACCTCTAGAACAAGGCAGAGCAGCTTCACAATCTGTGCACTGGTAGGGACCCATGGAAATATTGCTTCTTGGGCCAGGCTGCCCTCAGGCCTCAGGGCCCAAGCAAGGGGCTGCTAGAATTTTCTCCCAGCTCTACCTCTCTCCTTTCCCTCTCCAGGCGTTCATCTCTGGATCTGGTCCGTGAAACTTCTCTGAGCTGAAATTGGGATTGTTTTCTGCTTCCTCCCACCCGAACAACCCCTTCCTCCCCAGTTGACTGTGTCTGCCAAAGTCTCAGCCTGTGTAATTAGCAAGTCAATCTGGTGATCTCAAATACAGCTCTTAAAAACAACATTGGCAGCAGGGGGACCTGGGAAAGCTGGCTACCACATTCACCTCCCCTCCGAAAGGATGTTCTTTTTTAAAACCAGCTTGCTGAAAGCACCCAGTGTCAGCTGTTTGCGCCCTGTACAATCAGCTCTACACAATGCAGGGAGCCAGCAGGCTCTACCAACGCACTGAACCACTCTGGAAATTCTTGTGATGCTGGCTGGTCCCTAACTTGCTGCTGTTAGCATTTTAGCTCAGGCCATTAACTTTGCTTTTGTGTCTGGATCTACTTGGATTCTTGCCTCTTTCCGACCACATTAATTATTTCAGCTTTTGTCAAGCTTCTCTCCTTGGCTTGTTCCCATTCTTTTTTTTTTTTTTTTTTTTTTTTTTTTTTCCCTTGTTCCCATTCTTAATGAAGGTGAAGCCACATGAGGGCCGTGTACATTGGTAATTTTCTCCTGCATTAACCTTTGCTCTGAAACAAAAGTAGCATCCTCTGCTCTGGGGAGGCGGCTCCATCCCATGGAAGCAGCATTGGAGCGGTAGGAGATAGAAGATCTGTTACTGGAGTTTTAGGGCAAAAGCCCCAGCTTTAAGGGTCCCATCAGACCAGGCTCAGCCACTGGTCTCAAAATGCCAATCAAGGAGCCAAGCAGTGGGGAAGAGCAGGGAAGAGGCTTTCATCATGAAGGCCACGCTGGAAAGGACAGATAAGGAGGTTCAAGGTTTGTTTATAAGGCACTAACAGAAATTTGGAGCTTTTATAGAAAAGGAGGACAAAGCAGTGGTTGAGGATTTGCACAGCTGGCAGAGGAGGTGACCTTGGTCAGGCTGTGGTCTGCTCGATGGCTATGTCAGGACTGGTTCTGTGGGGTGGCTTTGGGAGCCGTCCACGTGGCTGGAGGGAGTACTCTGGTTTCCAGGCGAGGACTGCTCCTGCTTGGGGGAGTGACCTCAGCATTTGACGGTTTCATCTCCAGGTGATCTGTTTTGGGAGGCTCTCCTGTGCCTGCACCAGTTGGCTGCAGGTTTAAGACAATGGCTCCAGACCTAGACCCTGCTCCAGGGGGTCTGGAACAGACATTATGAACACTGCCTGGTAATTGGGTGTCCCTACAAATCCTGAAAATTACCTTAGTTACTATTATTTTTATGTCCTCAGTCTTGAAGGGGGACAAAAGTAAACTTAGGGCTAATAGACTTTGTATTGCTAGTTTTCAGATGGACTCTCCATGAGGGATTAATATGCTTACATACGGAGCTGAGCAGGAATCTGACCCAAAGTTTTAAGGTAACGAAGGAGACATATGAAATGAAGGCAAAGATACCAAGCTTCATATTGCTTTTGGGTATCTGGAGGTCCAGCTTCTAAGTCCCTGTTACAGGCCCAGTAAGTTATTAGACTGTACTCTCTTTATGGTCATACTGGGGATGTGAACCCCAGGCCTCAGGCCTGCTAAGCAGCAGCTCTACCACTGAGCCACACTCCCAACCTCCATAGTTCACTGTGACACTGAGAAAGAACCAGGCTAACTCCCTTCTCCTCCCTGACATTCAGTTCTTGTGTCTAAATAGTTGGATATAAATTTTCAGCGAGCTGGAGATGTAGTGGCAGAGTACTTGCCTAGTATGTGTGAGGCCCTGGGTTCAATCCCAGCACCAAAAAATCCCCCAAACCCAATACATTCAGATTTTCACATTGTGCTGCCCTCCAACCTATGATTAAAGATCAAAAGCAAAAGTTTTGTTGTATTTAAAACAGTGCCAAGCACACAACTGCTGATGAATGTGAGCTGCCATTGTGAATACCAAGGAACATTCCCTGATTCTCAGGAACATGGTGGGATGGGTAGTTTTGATGAAGAAAGACACAGTTCTGACTGGCAGGCAGGCCTAGAGGGTTAATGCATTAGTTCCTGAGGTCCTTTGTCCACGGCAAAGTTGCTGAGGCTTGGGCTGGCAGGGAGGCGGGTGAACGGCTGCTGCCAGCTCGGACCCACCTGATGGGTTTCGTAGCTCCTCACAGGAGGTAGCAGGTGGTGCCCAGGCTGTGGTGAGTCATGGCAGCTGCATGTCTGGGCAGCAACCAGCCCTAGCCTGCCTAGCACAGGAAACACTGAGGCCACCTGGGAGCTGGGCCTGCATCAGGGTGGCTGCTGAGAAAAGCCTGTCCTCCCAAGCCCCGAGGTGGAGCAAGGAAAAGAGCTGGCCCTGGACAGTGGTGGCCGCAGGAGGAGAAGGGAGGCTCAGCTTCTGCACCTAGACAGCTGTTGTTCACTTGGACGTGAGAGGCCCACATCTAATCAGAGCCGGGAAAGGCCGGGGACCTGGGGCAGGCGAGTAGAGAGCTCAGGCCTGAAAGCTAAGGTATGAATTCTGGCCCTTCATGTGTGAGTGGTGTGCCCTTAGGCAAATCACTCAACTTCTCAGTTATAAAGGAGGACATGAGACCTGTGCCACAGGATTTTTTGAGAACTGTGTTTTACAGAACCCAGGTAAATATAAAGGGCTATGCAAATGTTTAGCTGATGGTGCTGAAGGAAGAGAACATGCCAGGCAGAGGCACATCAAAGGCCCGAGGCTTAGAAGTGATGTCCTGAGGGCAGGAGGCCACAGAGCAGTGTGCAGGCAGAGGGCAGGCTGTGTGGGCAGGCAGGAGGGAGTTCCCAGGCTGTGTGAGTCATAGACACCAGAGGCGGAACAGCTTGTCAGTTGGGGATTGGTTTATACAGTGTGCATCATAGTGACCGGCTATGCATCACAGTGACCAGCCATTTCTAAGAGACAGGAGCAACTGGAACTGGAAGAGGAACTATTACCTGGGCAACTAAGAAACTGAAGTATACTGGCCAGGAGGGGGGCATCTTCTGCCACATCTCCCCACTCTTGTAGTTTCCCCAGCAAATCTTTGCTGGGCATATTACATATGATCTTCTGAGACAAGGCCCAACTAGAAGCAGTAGACCTAATTTAGGCTCTCTGTTCTGTAACATTACTCTGGCAAGGTAGTTAGGGAGTTAATCTGATTCAGGAGTGTCCAATGTGCCTTCGATGCTCATCAAATCTTGGTCAAGTGTTTGATTGATTGTTCTATTCTCTTGGGGCAACCGTCCATAGAGTTTAAGGCAAATAAACACAGCTAGCAAGGGGCAGGGAAGCAAGGACTGGGGTAAGCAGAATCCAGGTCAGTTAACAAAAACCACAGCTAGCAGAGGGGTAGGGAAGCAAGGACAGGGGTAAAAAGCCTGAAAGGACACAAAAATCAAGGGGAATAGGTATGGAGCAATCCTGTGAACTGTGTCCTCAGGCTTCAGTCATGCGTGGACGGGACAGCATGTGTTGTCTCTTCAGAGTGAGCCTCAGAGGAGCTGTCCAGGTAAATTTTTCAGCGGATCTAAGGCTGGATTTCTGAAACTTGTAGAGGTAGTTAATATGTACCTGGGTTATATGTGTGTGCAGGAATGTCTACAGATATAGCTGGTCTTTTAACTGGTTACAACTGTTTCTTTTTATTATTATCATCATTTTAGAGCTTTGTGGCCTGTATGCTGTATATAGTTTTTATTTAATCTAGTTTTTGAGTTACCTCTGCTACAAATGCAGGCCTGTGGTCACTGCCAATGATCAAGGGTAGGCCATATCTAGGGATGATTTTTTACAGCAGGACCCTACAAACGTTTACTGTCTTCTCAGTATGGGTCGGGACTGGGAGGTCGGGGCTGGTGACACAGACGCTGAAGCCTGAGCTGGCTGCAGGGGTATGGTTGCCAGCGCAGTGGCTTGAGCTTGTGGAACAAATGGTGGGGGTAGGTCTGGTTCTGATCTTCCAGGAATACTGGGTTTTTAGTCAGTTGGACCCTGGAGGGGGCTTAGGCCTCTGGACTGGATTATTTTGTGTTGTTAGTGGCAGGTTTCCAAACAGCAGCAAGAAGCAGTTTGCTGTGCAGATCATCCCTGCAGGAAAGTTTTGGCCAAAATAGTTTTGTCCAAGGTGACCACAGCATATCTAGCCTGTCAGACTTCATTCCTAACAGAGATACTTCCATCCACAAACACGGTGTACTCAGCATCCGTCAGGGGGGTCCATTTTTTTTAAGAACAGTTCATCCCAGTACAGCATGTGGCACCTGGACAGTTAGGTCTCAGTCTAAGGTGAGCTGGTCAGCTTTCTTGATCAGAAGGACAGTGACTGTTAGAGCATGGAGGCAAAGTGGGGAGGCAGCCCTTAGAGGACATTGGGCGCTCTCAGGGACTGACAGTCTGAGTAAGCACATAGAAGCCAGCAGCTCCAAGAAATTTGTGGAGTTTCTTTCTTGTAACCAGTTTCTGCCAGATATTGTAGCAGAACTTTTGTGTCTTTTTTAGCAGGCAGCTTGAGTGTCATTAATCAGAAGTGCTTTTTCAAAGAGGAAACAAGTTTTTGAGCCTGTGGGAGGTTGAATCCAGGTCAGTTGGCTTTTTTTTTTTGTACCGGGAATCGAACTTGGGATCTTGCACTTTCCAGGCAGGTGCTGTGCCACTGAGCTATATCCCTGGCCCTCAGTTGGCTTTTGAGCCCAGAACTGGGTCTTTCCATTTAAAGGTGAAGAGGGGCTAGATGACAGGAGCCAATCATAGGCAGAAGAAGGCATTTTTTTAGGTCCAGGCAGGTGCACCAGCAGGCTGTGGGTGGCAGAAGACTGTGGCAATATATATGGAGGGAAATCATGGCAGCACTGGCAGCTTGGAGATCTTGAACTGGCTTTACAGGCAGGAGAGGTGTATTTCAACTGTTTGACAGTCTATAAACATTTTGTGGTTTTGAAACCTCTGGATGTGTGGTTGAATTTCTAGCCGAGTCTCTTGTGGTGTGGGATACTGTTTGGTGCAGGTGGGGGTTGCCCTGGGATGGAGTTTCACAATCAGAGGCAGGTGATTGATGGCCCAATCTCAGAGCCCAGGGGACAGTGACAGAATTGTGGAGCTGGAAGGGACAGAGAAACAGGCTGTCTCAGAGCAGCCAAATCTGTTGTCAGAGCCTCCCTGAAAATAGGGGGAGAGTTCCTAAACCTTGTGGCAATTGAGTAACAATTGCCCGAAAAGGGTACATGGGTTGGGAACCATAGAATGTAAGGTGATGGCTGTGTTGTTGATGGCATGGAGATCTTGCCCAAGGTGATTAACAGTCTATCAGGCTGACATATGGCTGGATGCCTGTTTGTGTTTCCTGTGACATCTGACAGCAATGGGGTTGAGGTGAAGCAGCATGGTTGATAGCCAGGCCCGGAGACGAGTCTTTAGTTTATACCTCTGGGAGGAGAGTTTTCAGAACTTCAGGATTGCAGTTATCTGTCTCAGACTGATGCAGGTATTCTCTTCCTCTTGGGGAACAGTCAGAGTTGAAAGTGCAAGGTTAAAGGAGAGGGAAGCTGACTGGCTTGGTGCAGAGGAAACAGTTGCTTCTAACTTGAAGAGGAGGTCTCTTCCCAGAAGTGGTAGGGGGGAGACATATTTATTGGCTTCTTGTCTCCCTCTTTGAGGCCTGCCAGGAAAGCAGTGTAGTATTAATCTAAGGCTTCATGACCTTCTGTCACATTACAGTCCCAGTTTAGATTTGCTCAGGGGAGGACTGTGTTCACTCAAGAGTCAGGATCAACCACAGTGGCAGGGACTTTTGACTTTGAACAGGCTTGGGCCCCATCTAAAATGCAGTGGCATTCTTCAGTATTAAACAGTCAGAAGGAGTTGCTAACAGTTTTCCCATGATGGCAGGTGGGTACACAGGTTCGGAGCCAAGGTGGGAGTGTTCTTAACCCCTTATGGCAATTGAGTCCAAGTGAGCAGGCCTTTTATCTCAGGATTTTCCCAGTTGAACCTTTTGACAGAGGGAACTTTTGACCTCTTTATTTTTTCTAGTGTCCATAGTCCTTATAATTCATAGCCAGAGGGTATGGTCGTCTATCAGACTGGATTTTCTTACAGACATCAGGTGCTTTTTTTATCAGTTTTCTGGGCAACAGTAGTTGATGGGCTTTTTGTCTCCCTTTTTGATGTCTTTGAGAAGCGCTTGACTGGGTTGTTTCTAGGCGAGGCGACCTTTGGAAAGACCACGGCAACTCATTCATCATGGCTGACAGTCTAGTTTTTACTCAGTCAAAATGTGGAACTCAGAAGGAATTGTTGGCAGTCATCTTGAGTGGGCATTAGATGATGCCATCTGACCAGGATAGGTGTGTCTTTGGGGGGACCTCTGTGGCCGAATTCAGGCACTGGCTAGCTGGAACCAGTTCTATTGGCTGGAAGTAGATGAGTCGGGAGCGGGGAGTGAAGCTATAGGTGTTGGCAGCAGCTGTGGCGGCCAATGAGAGTGCCAAGATGGAATTCTCAGGAAGAATGGGACTCTTTTTAATTTTTTTCTCTTTGAGATTCAGGGAGTGGTTTGGTTTCATTTTTAACTCCGTAAAAGCCCTTTCTCCTGCAGTAAGGTCCTGTGAGTTTTGACTAATTAATTCCCATCCCCGACTTCCTACATGTGTGTTGTATACCCTTGAATGATGGTGCAACAGACAAAGGGTGGGTGCCCCTCAGACAGAGACCATTCAGATGCCCACCTGGCTGAGGCCCTCAGAGACCATTCAGATGCCCACCTGGCTGAGCCCCTAATGGGGACTTAGGCACAACTTAGCTAGGGAGGGTGCAAGGCCTCCATTGTGCTATATGTCAATCACCACAGAACAACAGGTGAGGGCCAAATCAGCCACTGTGACCAGTGCTTCCCAGTCTTGGTGCACAGATGAAGCAGCCTATTACTTATGCTGTCCTTTCCACTCACTCACACATTCATTCAGCAGACACTCAGGTTAAACATGCCAACCCCTCTTCCCTTAAGGGGGGTCCTGACTAATGAGAGTCGATCAAGCTCTTCTGCTCGAACTGAGAAGGACTGACAGACTAACTGGGTTGCCCCCAGGAGTCTTACTGGAATCAGGCAGGCAGGCAGACAGGCAGACAGACAGATTGTGTCCTTCTCCCTTGGGGGAGCCACTCGAGCGAGGAGCCAGGAATCCTCCTCCAGACCTCTGAAGGACACGCCTTTCCGTTGGGACCTGGAGAGGTCCTTGCTGTGTCCATGAGGGCCATGACTGGTGACCAAAGAGGTCAGCATGGTCGGTCTTCCCAGCCAATGCACCACATGCAACAGCAAACAGAAACACCAAAACAACACCCAAGATTTGGGGCAAATTTATTTACATCAATGGGCACTGATCGGGATCATTCCCAGAATATCAGGCCCCAATCTCTGGTGGTCTAGGGCTTATATGGGATAAGCAAGCAGGAAGTACAGAGGCAGAATTGCTTGTCAATTGGGGATTGGTTTATACATTGTGCATCATAGTTACCAGCTATGCCTCACAGTGACCAGCCATTTCTAAAAGACAGAAACAACCAGAACTGGAACAGGAAGTATTACCTGGGCAAATAACAAACAGAAGTACACTGGCTGGGGAAGGAGGGGCATTTTCTGCTACAGTTCAGGCTGGCCTTGAACTCACTATGTAGCCAGGCTGTCCTTAAACTTGTGGTGATCCTCCTGCCTTAGCCACCATGCCCAACTTTACTTAAAATTTTAAAATAATTATAATCAGGGATGGCATTGTAGCTCAGTGGTGACACACTTGCCTTGCACTTGTCAGGGTTTGGGCTCAGTCCCACCCCTGCAAAAATAAACAAAATTTTAATAAATTTTTAAAAAATAATGAAATGAACTAAAATGCTCTCAGCATCCACTGGGATGACAGGAACCAGAGGGCAAGAGCTTCTATGGGGCTGCTTGATTGACACAGTGCTTGGAACACATCAGGCTCGCCACGGTCCACGCATATGGGAAGGATAAACAAGTGAGTGTGTCAGTTAATCCCCACAGTGAGGAGAAGTGTTGAGCTCCCTGAGCAGGTGACATTGCCCAACAGGTATGGAACTCCTGAAAGTGTAGTGTGTGGACTCTAGGAAGGGGCCAGCATGGGTCAGGATCCTGCATGTTAAAACTGCCAGGGATGATCACCATCTTTGTCCTCTCTCTCCCTCTCCCTCTCTATCTCTTGTCTTCGTGTGGTGTGAGGGATAGAACCCAGTGCCTCACACATACTCTACCACTAAGCCACACCTCCAGCCCCTATTTTCTTAAACAAAGCCCACCTCATTTTTCCTAATCTTTTTTGAATCTTCTCCGGTGCCTTCACCTCTTTTTTTATATAACTGAGGGACACATTAGATATGACAAAAGGGCACAAAACTTAAGCCTACAGCTGATGAACTCTTACATATCTGTCCACTTGGGTAGCTACCACGCAGTTCGAGATGGGAGCCAAATCCCCCCACCAAGCTTCTCATCATAGCTATGCCCTGTCATGACACTGTGGGCCCAGCCTCGCTCTCTTCAGCTTCACCTCGGTGGAATCATGTACTCCTTTGTGTCTGGTTCTCTTGCCCAGCATTGTGCCTGTGAGCCTTACCCATGGTGTCTTGTATTCTCCTTTTTCTTGCTGAATACTTTTCCTCTCCTCATCTCCCTGAGTGTGGGGTTACATGATCTGGACCAGTTCTTTTGCCAGGCCTTATAGGGGACACTGTAGGCCCCACTCTTGTTCAGCCTGCAGGCTTCTGGACTCACGTGGACACACAGGCTGGAGAGGCACCTGCTTGCTCTAGTCAAGTCTTGGAGACCTCATGACAGCCACAGAAGGCAGACCAGCCTTGTGGGCAAGAGTTCTGGGCCCAAAGTCAGGCCTATGTCCAAACTGCTCAGCTGCTGCTTCTTGGCAAGGTGACCTTGGGTAGTCACTAAGCTGTTCTTTCTTTCACCTGTAAAATGCATATGTAGTTATATATGGCATTACTATGAAGATTCTACAGAATGACCCGTGAGTACTCAGGCATTGTAAATGTAGGGGAAATGCTACTTATTTTTATTATGGTGTAGACGGGCGTTATTATGGCATAACTGGAACCATGGGATCTTTGCCCCACAGGCTGATCCATGGCTATTTCTACCTCCCCTCTTCTACCAGGCTGCCCGCTCAGCCCTCCCTTCAGCTCCTTTCAAACCACTTTTATAAATGGACACAGGGAAGCCACCGGAACTCAGAAGAAATACAAGGAAGCAAACATATATATCAGGACCATTTACAAGCACCATAATTAAAGCTTTGTGTCCTCCTTGAGTCAGATTCATTATCAGGTCTTTCATCCAGGACTCTGAACTTGGGCTTCACAAAGTGCTGAGTGAGGAAGTAGCTTAGGTGCAGAAGGCAGGCAGCAATCAGGATTTAGTCTGGACTCTGAGGCTGAGTCACCTCATGCCCCCTCCTGATGGTGTCCAGCCTCCTTGCTAGGAAGGTCCCCATGTCACGCAGTGGGTGCCTACCCAGACAGACATGCTGGCCCATGTGCCTTTGGGGTTGAAGCTTTGGTACCTTCTCAGAACACTGGGCGCTCACCTGGGATGGGAGGGGGGCTGCCTGTTTGACTCACAGCAAAGACAGAGACAAAAGGAGGTCAGGAGATGAACTTCAAACCCGGAGCCAGTGAGTCAGCACCTCACCCCCAGCCTTGTCCTTGGTCCAGGCTCCCCCACAAGCTGGCTGATGCCAATATCCTCAGGCTCATAAGTAACCAGAACCTCTCCCTGGGCACTGACCACTGTTCCAGGCCCCTCCCTAGCCGTGTGATCTGCCCAGGTGAGGAGTGCGGGCTGACTCACTCACTATGCCCAGAGTGACTGAGAGATCATCCCATCCCATCTAGTTCTTTCCTGTCAACTGGAACCGGTAACCATTGGCAATGGTTCGAGAATGAGTCTGCACTTGTGCTCAGCCAATGGGATAGACTGACTGGTCATGCCTGCCATGGGCAGGACAAGAAGGAGTGGCGGCCTATGCCCCGCATAGACAGCTTGGGTCTAGCTCTGGGTTAGAGGCCGCTCATGGGTGGAGGGGACCTGTGAGAGAGAACGGGGCTCTGCAGTTCATAAGGAGAGTTGGGGCATGAAGGACACAATTTGAAGTTCAGGTTGCCAGCCTCAGCGTGCCTGCCACTCCCACAGCCTGCTGCTCAGAAGCAGCCATGGGTGGTGCCTTGTGACCCCCACCCCCACCATGGGTGGGGACCCAACCTGCCAGGTGATTCACAGGCCCCTTAGGCACCCCAGTGGGAAAATTAGCTCAACCAGGTAGATCCTCTTTTGGGGAATATGAATTCAAGGCAAGGATTAGAACAGCTGGTAGAAAGGACAAGCTAGAAGATGAGTGGAGAAGAGGGAAAGAGGAGACCAGCTGAGTGAGGGTGACGAGTCATGCTGGAGTGATGGCTCCCGAGCGATGGCTCCCGGTTATTGAAGCTGACACAACATGCTCCCCAGAGCTGCCCTGGAAAGGGGATGGGAAAGCATGGAGAAATGCATGCTGGGTTATCAACGATGGAGTCCTCACCTCCAGGCCAAGGAGGTTCCTCCTGGGCCAAGGGCTGGGGCCTACCCTCTCTAGACCTGCTCGGCCCTTACACATCCACATGGGCTCCTCTGAGATGAGGGTGTGGGGCTGATTCAGGTGAAGGCTGGTGCTCTGCACAAGTCCTGGCCCGGGAAGGTTAAGGGCCCTCACTTGCCAGATCTAGTAATAGGTCTTGGCCCTGCAGTGTTGACTGATCTTGGGGGACCACATGAGCTCTCACAGCTGCCATCAGTTCTGCCCTTCATTACCGACTGCATCCATGTGGGGAGTGGGTGATAAAGCCTGGGCTCCAAGCCAGACCACCTGGATTTGAGTCCTGGCTCTGCTACTTACCAGTCCCGTGAGCTCTGTCTGCCTCAGTTTCCTCAATGCTGACCGGGGGATAATGATGGCATCTCAGAGTGTGACTGGAAGGATGAATGTAAGTGCCTGGCACACAGTCCACCCAAGTAAATGGCAGGCCTTTGCCCAGGGTGGGAACAAAGTGGACACAGCCTGCCCTCAAGAGTCTCCCTGCCGAGAATTCAGAGGGACGTGAGGGCCCCTGACCATCTTTGACCTTGACGCTGGAACAAAGCCAGTCCCTCTGGGCCTGACTTCAGCCAAACTTTATGAGACTGCATCTACCCTTACATGTCTGGCTGCGTCTGACTGCATGGCCGGCCCTTGCTGGCCACATGTGGCAGTGGAGCCAGAGCCTGGGAGGAGGGAGGCACTAAAGGCCAACGCATCAGGAAGACCCTGTGTCTCAGCGCCAGTTGGAGGAGCCAGGCTGGAAGCAGCAACATTAGGAGCAGCAGCGGCAGCCACCGACATGCAAGGCCCATTGTGTGTTAGGCCGGGGTCTGTTCCATGTAGACATCTGGTTTCCTAGGGCTGCCTTAACAATCATCTCAAACCAAGTGGCTTAAAACAAATTTATCTCTCACGAGTCCAAATGTCAGCTGAGCCACGTCCTCCAAAGGCCCTGGGGCAATCTTTTCATGTGGCTTCCAGCTCTGGTGGCACCTGGCATTCCCCGTGGCAGCATGCTTGCAATCTCTGCCTCCGACTTCAAGTGCAGTTCTCTCTGTGCATATCTGTTTTGTCTCTGGGTCCAAATTTCCCTTCTTTAAATAAGAACATTAGTCATACTGGGTTATCAGCCCATCCTAATCCTTTATAAAATCAATTTAATTACATTTGAAAAGATCTTTTTTTTCTGCTCCAGGATGAGGACCTATTCTCAGGTTCTGGGGGACATAAACTTGGGAGAGACACTATGCCCCCAAATTCCTTAGCTATCCTTCATGAGACTGAACCTGGCGCTATAAATGTTCTTCATTTTACAGATAAAGAAACTGAGGCACAGAGTGGCCCAAATCCACACATCAAGCTGGGCTTCACACCCAGCTCCCTGAGCTAATCAAGGACCTAGGCCAACCGCCGTGGAGGAGGAGGCCTGAGCCACTCTAGGAGGAAGCAGGAAGTGGTGATGGAAATTCTCAGGGCAGCAGCCAGGGCTGCTTATCAGCTTGGGACCAGACTCTGCCTCCCAGCCCACCTCCCGGCTTCTCCAGTGTTCCCACTCCCTGTCCTTCCCAACCTGCAGGCAGGAAACAGTGCAGCCTAACTCTCTGCTCGGGCCTGTTCTGAGCTGACCTGGCCAGACCGAGCCACGCGCACTAAAGACCAAGAAGACCTGTGGCTGGAACCAGCTGGAAAGAAGGCTTATCTGCAGCCATGCAGAGGGGAGAGGGCTGCAGCCTGCAGCAGACATATTTCCTTTATCTCCCCTGAAAGCCTAGACTCTGTGCAGTGACATGGTGGCTCTGCCCGTGATTCAGAGGGAAGGAATGCATTCATCAGGGCAAGGGAGGACCCAAGAGACACTAGAGCCCTGAGGTAGCAACTAAACGGCTGCCATCAGCCTCCCTTCCTCTTCTTTGAACAACAAGCAACATCAGTCTACTTGGAGCAGGCACAAGGGATAAAAATTGTCCATGTTGTTCTAACCCAGAGCCTGTGCCTCAGTGACATCTCCTAGCATGCAGAAGCCCAGAGGAGACAGGCAGGTTGGGCCAGATCTCAGGCCAGGTCCCAAGCTCTTTTTCATGACGCTGAGACTTTTACACAGGGCGACACCCAAGCCTTCCTGCCTTCCACTCCCTGTGAGTCACTCCTGGCTGCTGCCAGCAACCAGGTTTTGCAGCTGCTGGGATTTTGGCTCTAGTGCTGGCATCTGAGGGCAGCTGCTGCCATTGCAGGACCCACCCCAGTCCTGGGTTGCGCTGGGCTGCATTTTGGAAATGCTCAAAATTGTACTGAAGTCAGTCATCCCTCACAGCCACGGTGCTTTTGAGGACACTCAAAATCCCCAAGTACTTGAGTCCCTTCTTTAAGAAGTGTAGTTTTTGCATAACTTATGCACAGCCTCCTGTATACGTAAATCAGTTAGGATTATTTATAATACCTCGTACAATGTAAACAGGAAGTAAATAATTGTTACACTATATTGTCCGTTACACTGTATTGTTTGGGGAATAATTGTAGCAGGGACTCAGAGGCTATTTTGCTAAAAGTGCTGACGCTTCGCTTGGGCCTGCAGATGTCTGAAAGCAGGATAAAAGCTCGGCTGGCCGTCTCCGCTGTGTGTCTGTCTCCTTTTCCTAGCTCAGACCTTGGGGCAGATACCTGCTCAACTCTGCACACAGACACGCTAATCATCTAAGGAGTGTCCATCCCCTAAAAACTGGTCAAACAAGGTTGATCACCCCCAAGTTTACTTAACCTCTCTAGTCCTCTTTGAAGACTGATGACACCATGAGTGGAGTAACTAAGATATTTTCAAGACTCCAAGAACAGCGAGCCTTGCAGGCAGATCCCCCCATGATAGGACTGAGCCCGCCCCCGAGCAGCCGTGATCGTCTCAAGCTGGGAGCCACATGGCCCTCCCAACACCAGACCTCTCCAGACCGTACACAGCCAGACCTGAGGCAGTGACCAACCAGAGCACAGTCTGACCCAGGCCGGGAGCCACGCAGACCTCTTGTCTCTGCCCCAATTCTTCCCCTTTTTAAACCCAAAGCTCCTTCCAGTACCCCCGAAGACAAGGCTGGGAATGCTGTCTCGGGTCGGGCTATACCATACTCTAAATTCCCTTCCTTTTTTTTTTTTTTTTTTGTGGGTACCAGGGGGTCGACCTCAGGACCTCGCGCACCAGCAGGCGCCCGTGCCGCTGAGCGATATCACCGGCCCCTTTTTCATATGTGGGATCCGGGAGTCGAACTCGGGCCCTCGCGCTTGCAAGGCAGGCGCTTATGCCGCTGAGCCATCTCACCGGCCCTAAATTCCCTTCCTGATTTTCACTTCGATACTTGGGGCCTGTGGCCAGACCTGGTGTACTGGGACTCCAGAGAGCCGGGCCCTCCTGGCTCTGGTCTAGGACTCTAGAGTAGTAACATAATGACAAAGACCGACCCCGTTCAGGAGGAGTCTGTGGGCCTGAGAAAGGTCAAGGCAGGAATTCTGGGCAGGAGAACCAGCATGAGCAGAGGGCCAGTCAGAGCTGAAGGAAGGGGCTGGAGTGGGGGAAGGGCTGGCAGGAACTAGGAGGACAGGAGGCCGCGGCTCACAAGAGCTGAGTATGCCTGTCTTGGCTTCGCCATGGGCTGGCTATGTTGCCTGGGGCAGGTCCCAGCCCTTGGTTTCCCCACTGGTACAGCAGGGAGGCAGAGTGGGGTGTTTTTCCTGTTTTGGTAGCGTCTCCCCTACCTTTCTCCTCCCTCTCCTGGCTGGTAGAGGGAGCTGGGAGAGGCCCAGCCAGCTGCAAACTGGCCTAGCTCTCTCTGGGCCTCTGCATGGCCCAACCTGGGAGCAGGTTTGGGGAGACACTAATGTCCATCTCTCCTCTCTATACACTGGGACAAGAGACACACGCTGAGGCGGTGAGCCAGCAACTGCCCTGTGACCCAGAGGAGTCGGGCCCCCTCTCCATGCAGCTGGCCATGGGCAGGAGGGGTACATGTTTACCGCCCCTGGACTGCTTCCCAGCCAGACTCGTGGCCTCTCCACCTCCTCCCCACATTTCTGCGCCCGTCCTGCTTTCCTTTATCCCTGCACAGATATAAACCCTGACACAGCTTGATAACCTGCTGGTGCAGGCTCTTGGCCTATTGCTAGGGCCCAGCTCAATGTCTAACCACTATGAGGCCCTGACAAGTCTCTTGCCTGTCTTGGCCTCAGTTTCCCCTTTCTCTTTCTTTTTTTTTATTTCAAATCAGAGTTTATTGGTACATTTTAGATATACCTAATATTCACATTCATCATAGAGAATTTGTACCTGTACATGATATAACTTGACTTTTTCCCCCCATTCCCCTACTCTCCCTTCAACCCCTTCTCCTTTTCCTATTTACAAAAATTTTGTTTCCATTTTTTCCTTCTTTTCTCATTTTTTTATTTTTCTCTTCTTTCCTTTGCCCCTCCCTCTCCCTTGTTCCCCTCCCCATTTGAACTTTCTTTTTCTATTTCACAATACCTATTATACACCTTTGGTCCTTATTTACACTTTTGGTTCCTCGTACCAGAGAAACAATACAGTATTTACGAATGTGTCCTATTTATTTCACTTAGGAGTATTTTCTCAAGGCGCATCCATTTACCTAGAAATGTCTCAAGCTTATCCTTCTTTATGGCAGAGTAGTACTCCCTTATATAAAAAACCACATCTTGGCCGGTGAGATGGCTCAGCGGCGTAAGCGCCTGCCTTGCAAGCGCAAGGGCCCGAGTTCGACTCCCGGATCCCACATACGAAAAAGGGGCCGGTGATATCGCTCAGTGGCACGGGTGCCTGTTGGCGCACGAGGTCCTGAGGTCGACCCCCCGGTACCCACAAAAAAAAAAAAAAAAAACAAACAAACCACATCTTCTTTATCTTTTCACCAGTTGATGGGCATGTGGGCTGTTTCCAAGATTTGGCTATTACAAACTATGCCGCTATAAACATGGGTGTGCGTATATCTCTGTGGTATGATGCTTTTAATTCTTTTGGGCAAATGCCAAGAGGGGGAATAGCTGGGTCAAATGGAACTTCTAGTTCTAGTTTTTTGAGGAATCTCCACACTGATTTCCACAGTGGTTGTACTAGTCTACACTCCCATCAACAGTGAAGAGGGTTCTTTTTCCCTGCAGCCCCGCCAGCATTTGTTATTGGTTGATTTCTTGATAATAGCCATTCTTTCTGGAGTGAGATGGAATCTTAGTGGTGTTTTAATTTGCATTTCTCAAGTGACCAGTGATGTTGAACATTTTTTTCATATATTTATTTGCCATTTCTACTTCTTCATCTGAGAAATGTGTATTCATTTCAGATGCCCATTTTTGGATTGGGTCCAAATTTAAAAAATTTGAGGGGTCTGATTTTTTTGAGTTCTTTATATATTCTAGATAGTAAACTTTTGTCTAAGGAACAGCTGGCAAAATTTTTTTCCCATGCTGTGCATTGTCTCTTCACTCTGTTGCTGGATTCTCTTGCTGTGCAAAAGCTTTTTTAATGAGATGAGATCCCATTAAATCCATTGATTCTTTGTGATAGTTTCTGTGCAATTGGGGTTTTGTTCATAAAATCTTTGCCTACACTGATGTCTTCAAGAGTTCTACTTATTCTCTCTTCCAGCAGATTTAATGTTTCTGTTTTAATATTTAGATCTTTGATCCATTTCAATTTTAGTTTAGTGTCTGGTGAAAGATATGGATCTAATTTTAATCTTTAGTGTGTGGAAAGCCAGTTTTCCCAGCACCATTTATTAAAGAGGCTATCTTTCTTCCAGTGAATGTATTTGGCCCCTTTGTCAAAGATAAGGTGGCTGAGTGTGTCTGGAGTTATTTCTGATCAGTTTCCCCTTTCTATGATAAAGAGATGAAATGAGGGGAGCTCTGAGGGCCCCTTTGGTCCTGGTGGTGGTGAGAGCAACAAAAGGCAGGGGTTTGCAATGGTTGTGAGCATGGGCTGTTGTTCACTTACACAAGTGTAAGCTCCAGATGTGGCAGGTTTTGTTTCAGTTGCTACAGATACAGCAGTAAACCAGAGAGGTGCGGTGCTGTCCACAGAGGGGAGATGGACGTGAACAAATACAGTAACTCAACATGAACTGTGGACCCTGGACCCTGCTTAGGAGGAAAGAGTTTGTTATGTACAGTCACGAGAGAGGGCAGAGCCTGTTCTAGATGGGTGTCAGGGAAGGGCTCACCGAGGAGGTGACACTGAAGTTGAGATGTGGAGGAATTGACACCAGGGTCAGGAAAGGGGCAGAGGAAAGCTGAGCATGGTGGCACATACCTGTAATACCAGCTATTGGGGGGCTGAGGCAAAAGGATCGGAAGTCCAAGGCCACTGTGGGCAACTTGGCAAGATCTTGTCTCAAAATAAAAGAGCTGGGGATGTAGCTCAGTGGTAGAATGCCCCTAGGTTTAATCCTCAGTGCCACTAAAAAAAAAAAATAGGCAGGAAAGAGCATTCTGAGCCAATAAATAAACCTGTCCAAAGGAATGAGGGCAAAGACGGGGCCGGGGGAGTGTGGGCCAGGCACCGATTCCATTATTCAGAGCCTGTGGGACCTTAGAACGGGCCTTAACCTCCCTAAGTCTCGTTCTCGTTATCTGTACATTAGTGATGATATCTCACTCACAAGATGCTCCTGAAGATTTAATTACATAGTATCCCCTGCTTATTTCAGGGTCTTATGAAGAATAAGCACTTTGTAAATGCAGCAGGGCTGGGATCATACACAGAGTGATTGAAAATACGGAAGTGTGGTGATTGTTCACATTTTTAAAAAGTATTACAGTAAAAGATACATTGTCATTGAACTGCTTCAAAGTACTGCTTCCCCCTGCTTTGAATACACTTACCCCATGGTTCTTGCCACTTTCTGAAGCAGTTCTAGAAACCTTGTTTTGTGAGTGTCTTTACCAGTTATGAAAAATGGGCTGTCAAGATCTGGCACCGTGGGGCCGGTGAGATGGCTCAGCGGCGTAAGCGCCTGCCTTGCAAGCGCGAGGGCCTGAGTTCGACTCCCGGAACCCACATACGAAAAAGGGGCCGGTGATATCGCTCAGCGGCACGGGTGCCTGTTGGCGCACGAGGTTCTGAGGTCGACCCCCCAGTACCCAAAAAAAAAAAAAAAAAAAAAAGATCTGGCACCATGCAGGGTCTGGTTCTTCCCAAAAGTTAAAATCACCATGAAAGGTAAATGTTGAATCAATTCAGGACATAGGGGCAGCTATGACAGCACAACTAAAAACTCTCATGAAAGAGGACGTCCTGAACTATTTCAGAAAGTGGCAAGAAGGATGGGATAAGAGTGTTCAAAATGAGGGGAAGTACTTTAAGGGGGGTTAACAGCAATGTATCTTTTACTGTAATAAGTTTTTAAAAGTTAAACATTCAGTGCATTTTTAGAGCACACCACAAAGCTCAGTGGTAGAGTGCTTGTCCGCCATGCATGAGGCCCCGAGTTTGAGTCCCAGGACACTGCAATAAATGAATAAATAAATAATTTATAAATGACAACAAAGTATCTACACATCATATACATATTGATTTATATCTATTAATCTGATTATATTTTATGACTTGCTTCTCTGTTTTTATTCTTTTGTTCCTGATTTTAATTTTTAGCCTCATATAACATCTTATGTATTCTTTTGTTTCTGTAAAGGGGACATTGTAATTACTACTGTAATTGCTTTTTATGAGTCTGTCTTACATATGAAAAATGAAAGCGTGTGAGGATGTTTTCAAGTGTGTAAGCTGTTTTCCAATTTGAGGAATTTTCACATATTCAAAGTGCCTGAGCTGCATTGATGCATAATGCATCACAGAAGCAAAAATGCGCAGGAGTTGCAGATGGTGGACGATTTTTCCTATGTGCCTTTAGAAATGGCCCGAGGGAGGAAAGCCGGCAGAGCCTGGGAGGAAGGCTGAGAGAGCAAGGAAGGGAAGTTCAGGGCACCATCCGCAATGACGCTGCTTGGGTCTCCTGGGTGGGAGCTTGGCTTGTGATCAGACTGCATGAATGAGTCTGAGTAATGCTTGAATAACAAGTCTCTTCCAAAGATGAAGTGACTTCAAGAGGCAGCAAGTACCTGTAGCTCTAGTTGTGTACACTGCACAGTGCCCTTTTGTACACTGGTTTGGAGAGGAGCCCAGCCTTTGTGGAAGATGTGTGTATTTGGGCTGGGAGAGGTGAGGCATACGGTAAAGTGAGAAAAGAGTATTTGTCGTTAATTATGATCAGATTTGATGGAAGGAAGCAGAAGCCCAAAACAATAATGGCTTCCATACCAGAATGCTTACTTTTTTTCTCCCATAAAAATCTAATGATGTCCTGGTAGCTTTGCCCACCTGATCAGGGGCCCATGAATCTTCCCTTTTGCAATCACCTTCCCTGGGGTGTGGCCCTCATCCTTGTGGTCCAAAATGGTGGCAATCCCATCAGCCTTCCAGGAAACAGTTAGAAGGATGAAGGGACAAAGATATAGAGAGCAAAAGGAAATTCTCAGAAGCTGTAATGGGATGTGTACACTCTTATTTTATTGGCCAGAATTAGCCACATGGCTATCCTTAGTGGCAAAGGAGGATGGGAAACGTAGTCTTTATTCTGGGTACCATGGTTCCAGCTAATAAGTCCATCTTTGTGGAAGAGGAGAATGGATATTGAGGGAAAATCAGTAATCTCCATAGATAATATTTCTGATCTCTTTCAGCTCTAAATGTCCATGAGTTTGTGATTCTCAAGCCTATTCCATTATAGCAAAGATCTGCCTGCTACTCCAAATACGTAAGTGATGGGAATAAAAGAGATGAGACTGAAGAGAGAAGGCAAGGAAGCCTCAGCGACATGACAGCCACGCTGTTCTCCATGCTGACGGAGCACTGTCCCAGTATTTGGGAGCCTTTCCCCTGGAACGCAGTGAGCACTGCAGCCTGCAAAACTGTCTTCCATTGAGGTGATGAAGCATTTTGTCCTTGGCTTTCACAGGTGGGCAATTTGTCAAATGTATACTTGAAGGATTTTTTTATATCCATGTCCACAATATCAGGAAAAGCCCTGGAGTTAACTTCTTGTGTGAAGAGTTTTTCCCCGGAAGTCAGAACAAGGAAAATACTCATCTCCAGCTGATCCCGTATGATTTTCTTTGTCTGCCAAACATCAGACAAGGCCGTGCGTAGCCCTCTATCAGGCTCACCCTCTTAGCATTATGATGACGCCTCCACCTCTTGGTGATGTCACTTGCCTTTCTCCTGAGAAGCTTTCCCCTGCCTCACCCCAGCTTTTACTGCATATGGTTCTAGTGGGGATGACTCTACCCTTTTCTCTCCACCAGGTGGTGGGCACAGTCCCCAGGCCTAGCTAATCAGAGTCACAGTGATTGGGCACTCGCTTCGGCAGTACATACACAGAGGCACAGTGATTGACTCTGGCGCTGGATCATGGTCCAGTCTGGGCCATTATGTGATAGACTTTAACTGAAATTACTGGGGAATCAGAAGGAAGTGAGTCTTTCCCACTGCGGGTAGTGAACTGATGGGATGCATGTCTGGAGTTGCTGGTTACCATCTCTTTCGTGGTGCTGGGGGTTGAACTCAAAACCTTACACATGGTAGCTAAGTTCCATCTCTGAGCCGTATCTCCAGGCCAGTTGCTGGCCATCTTTGCATTGTATAGAAAGAACCTGCTTGAGAATGAGGGAACAAGGCAAACAGTGGACGGCAGAGCAGAAAATGAAGTGTGACACATTCCCAATGACAATACTTGGGTGTCAAAGTAATAGAATGCCCAAAGCTGGAATATCCCTGAATTTCCCAATGTTTGAGTAATTCTCTTTTTTGCTTTGTCAGATAAAACTAGGTTTCTACTATTTGTAAATGAAAAAGTCCCCAGTAATACATTAACCAAGATGCAATTCTGCCTGGACGTGGAGATAAGAATTTTGTCATGAAGAGTGTTGTCCTAGGTGTCTGGTCTGCCTGCTGCTCAGCTTGTCCCACAGGAAGAACCCTGAGGGCCTGCTGAGCATGCCCACTATGGCAGTGTCTGAAGGACAGTTGCCCGTGACTCCTCTGGTCCTTGTGTGTGCACGCTGCTCCTCCCAGCAGAAGCGAAGCCTACTTTTCTTCCCCTTACCTCATGAACTGGGGTTTGCTTTGTGACTTACTCTGACCAGCAGAATGTGTCTGAAGTGATGTCGTGCCCATACCAGGCTGAGACCTGGCATCTTCTGCTTTTGCTCTCTTAGGGCCCAGCACAGCAACATAAAGGGGTCTGACTACAGCCCAGTGTGATGGTGCACACCTGTAATCCCAGCACTTGGGAGGCTGAGGCAGGAGAATCCCCAGGTGGAGGCCAGCCTGTGTTACATAGTAAGACCTTGCCTCCAAAAGAAAAAAAAAAAAAAAAAAAATAAATAAATAAATAAATAAATAAATAGGTCTGGCCACCCTGCAGGAGAGACCATGTTGCATGTGAGAGAGGAGACCCTCTAGTCGCTATAGCAGAGGCACTAGAAACGTGAGGGAAACATCTTGGACATTCTTGCCCTGGTCAAGCTCCCAGCTGCAGGCAACCTGCCTGAGTGGTCCCAGCTGACACCTTCTGCCAGGGAGCAGAAGGACACCCAGATGAGCCAGGCCTGTTCACGGAGTCCTGAGAAATAATAAACTGCTGGTTTAAGACACAAAGGGTAGGGCTGATTCATTTGCCTGGCAGTGATAGCTACTGAAGAGCTCTGGAGTATCAGGCTGTGTCACTGGGGCCCTTACTGGAATGAGGTCCTCATTGAGAAATGATGGGAAAGGGTTCAGCACTGAGGGTCAGATGAGTGGAGTCTCAGGACTGAGGCCCTAAAGTCGGCTTCCGCACTGAGGTCCTGGCCAGCCGAGGCCTCCCCGGAAGGAACAGAGAGGCCAAAGCCAAGGGTTCAGCTCAGCAGCCTGACCCATGGGGGGCAGGAAGCACCCTTTGTGAGGCGGTCACTCAGATGTCCTGCAGCTCTGCCACCTTCTGGCGTGGAGGGAGAGCAGAGCCTGGCTGCCCCGAGCACCCAGGCAGAGGTGGCACTGGCGGGCAGGAGGGAGCCTCTCACAGCTCCCCCGGGACAAGCCGAGCGGGAGAGAGCCCACGAGAGCCACAGTGCGGGGGACACTAGCACTGCAGGCTGCAGAGCACGGGGATGATCTCTGTAGCCCCAGTTGGAGGGAGGAGAACCGTCCGCTGCTCTCTCCGCGGGGCATGAGTGTGAGTGTGAGCGTATGTGTGCAAATGAGAATGTGAGTGTGTGAGAGCGGCTGGGTGTGAGCCCACCCTCCTGATAGCACCAGCACAACTGTCCCCAGCAAGCGAGCCACAGGCCCTGCAGGGGCCTTGCTGCTCCTAGCACAAGTCCCTGACCAACAGATGCCTTCTCCTCGTGCCTCTGTGGCCTTCCTCCGTCCTCAGTCCCTCCTCCCTGCTGTGCTGGTCGCGGCTGCTTTTCACTCTCTCCCGCACCATCAGCTGCCGGCAGGAGCAGTGCAGGGACACAGCTCCCACCAGGGTGGTGCACAGGTCAGGGCACCAGGGACGGAGAGTGGGGCACACAGGCTGCCTGGGGCCCAGACTGAGAGAATGCTGATGTGCCCGAGGTGCTTGTAAACGTTTCCTGACAATCGTGAGGCTGAAAATCCCCAGGCCTCGGTCTGGGGCCTCCCAAGGTCACTGGCAGCCTCTTGCTGGCTTCATGCTCTCTGCTGCTCTCTTCTGGCACTTGTGCCACCATGTGGATGCCGGGGAAGCTGAAACCGCCTCCACCTCCTCACCCCAAGCCTGCAGCAGAGCCGCTTCCTCCAGCCAGCCCGGGCACTTCCCAAACCTGGAGTTCAGGGTTCACCGTCTCCTTGACGTTCGTGCAGGCCTGACACTTAGTAGATGCTCCACAAAGGGAAAATGAGGGCACGGATGGCTCAGGTCCTAAGCAGAGGGGAAACTGAGTCCCAGAGAGGAGGCTGAGTGACTTTGGTGCACAGGTTGGATGGGACATGAGGCCTACTGAGCTCGCAGGGCACCGCGGCGTTATCAGGGCAAGTCCTAGCTTGATCCTGAGCACCAGGATCAGGTGTTCCCAGCTGACCCGCTGCCGAGAAAAGAGCTGTCCCCACAGCAGGGCAACTGGAGCAGGCTGGGTGGAGAGTGAGGGCCGGACTATGGCCTGACTGTGAGGGCCACCCTGCCAGACTGTGCAGAGCTGGCCCGTGCCTTCATAGAAGTCGCCACGGACACAGAGGTGCCCAGGAACCGAGAGTGCGGGGCACCCCCACCTTGCTGGGGATCCTCCTTCCCCCACCAAAGGATGAGGACACTAGGTCCAGAGAGGCGGGAGCTGCTCAAAGCAGAGGCCTCCGGGGGGACAGGGGTGCCTGATTCCTGACCTACGGCCCCAGACAACAACAGCTTGCGCTTCTCTTCTAGTTACTCCATGCAAAAAGAGAAAACACATGCAGAAAAGGGAGGTCTTCTAGGCCCCAGCCCCATCTCCAGGCAGACCTGTTCCCGGGCCCTTGCTGAATGTCGGATGGACTCTGCCCTGCTGCTTCCTCCAAGACGCCCGCAGCCCACCTCCAACCCTGCTCGGCAAGAAGTCAGCACCCTGGACCCACAGGCCCTCCGCCCGCCCTCCTGTGCTGCCTCAATCCATCATGCTGCCTCAGCAGCAGTCCAGGAGGCCCCTGGGGTGACTCAGTCAGCCACCCCCTGCCTGGAGGCCCAGCTCCCCCTGCTCTGGCCTTCACACCAGAGACCCGCGCAGAGACCCGTGGGAATGGCAGTGTCCTGCACAGGCCTCCCTGGGGAGCCAGGAACTGCAGGAGAGGAACTTCTGCCGCTGTGTTTCCAGGGCTCGGCCAGGCCTGGCCCATGGTAGGCTCTTGGTAAATGTTCACCAAAGAGAAATGAACTGGTGCGACAGGGTATAGTGGCTCATGTCTGTAATCCCAGCACTCTAGTAGGCTGAGGCAGGAGGGTTGAAGTTTGAACCTAGCTTGGACAACTTAGCAACTTAGTGAGAACCTGTCTCAAAGGAAAGCATTTTATTTTATTTTATTTTATTTTATTTTTTTGTGGGTACTGGGGGTCAAACTCAGGGCCTCGTGTGCCAGCAGACGCCTGTGCTGCTGAGCGATATCACCGGCCCATTTTTCGTATGTGGGTTCTGGGAGTCGAACTCAGAACCTTGCGCTTGCCAGGCAGGCGTTTATGCCACTGAGCCATCTCACCAGGCCAGGAAAGCATTTTAAAAAGGGCTGGAGATGTAGCTCAGTGCGAAGGCCCTGGGCTCAACGTCCAGTAATGGAAAAAAAAAACAAAAAACAAAACAACAACCCTCAACCGGTGTGATCAAACCAATTTCCTCCTGTCGATAACAAGCAGCATTTACTCAGCACGTGCTCTGTCCAGCGGTGCTAAACACAGAGGCAGGTTCCTCGCCTAGTTCTCAGACTGTTCATAAGGTAACGCCCGCTTCCCAGAAGAGGGAACTGAGGCCCAGAGATGCCAGGAGACCCCATCGATGTCATACCCAGGCGTCTGGCCCAGCCCACGCCTGGCCTCCTGGCCGGGCTGTAGCTCTGCTCACTCACCTGGTCCTGAGAGCACGCCGTGTCTGCCCCCCTCCTGTCCCTCCGCCCCGGCCTGGGCCCTTGCCCTTCCACTCAGTTCCCCCTGGGGGCACACGAGGGAGCTGCAGGGACCGGTCCTAGGCAACAGGCACGCCCTGTGCTTTCATGTGGCTGAACAAGACTCGACAGGGTGGTTTTAGGCCACAAACCTCACCTTCGTAAAAATGAGCTTGAACCACTGCCGCCCTGGGGAGGCCCGCCCCGGGGATGCGGCCCACGCATCATCGCAGACTGGCTATGTGATGGTGGGGCTGGAGCTTCGCGCCACTGAGCCTCCGTCTCCACATCCGTGCAGTGGGCTCCGCTGAGCAGCGCTGCAGGCAGGGTCACGCACGAGGAGGCATGGGGGGCACCAGTTTTCCAGTTAGGGTGTGTTTAAGGGGGTGGGGTTGGGGGCAGAAAAGGAGCCAGCACCCAGCAGGCAGTGGCTCCCGGGCCGGGAGCTTCCTGGGATCCTGGAACAGCAGCCGAGTCACCTCCCTCTTCCTCCTCCTCCTCCATCATCCTCTTAGTCTCTTTTTTCTGCTCACAAAAGCAGTACAGGCTCTGTACAAAGTTCAAACAACCCCAAAATACACACTGTGGAATGTAGACTGCTCCCCATATCCATGTCCCCAGTGGAACTGCTGTCGACATTTCGGTGTATGTTCCAGACTTTTCTTTTGACGAACAGATGTCTATTTACTGAGAAACACATTCCTCAAAGACAATTCAAAGCCAGGCCAGCTGCATAACGTGTAATTCTTACCCCACGCCATCAGAGCCAACCACTCCTCGCAGCTTTGTGGAATATTGTCTGAACTTCCTTCCTTCCTCCTCCCTCCCTCCCTTCCTTTTCCTTTTCCTTTTCTTTCCTTCCTTCCTTTTCCTCTTCCTTCCTTCCTCTCTTTCTCAGCACTGGGGACAGGAGCGAGGGGCACTCTCTCTCTGAGTTACACCCCAGCCTTTTTTATTTTGAGACACTAAGTTGCCCAGGCTGGCCTCAAACTTGTGATCCTCTTGCCTCAGCCTCCCAAGCAGCTAGGATTATGGGCGTGGGCCACCACGCCTGGCTTTTTATATGCATTTCTATCCACAAGTGGGCCTAAATGAGGCGGTGGTGATGATTACAGACCCAAGGCCCGAGCCTGCCGCAGTGCAGGTCTCAGTTTCAGTGATTACTAGCTGGCTGACCGAGCAAGTTACTAACCTCTCTGCGCCAAATTTTCTTCATCTGCAAGACGGAAAGCATGATAGCACCTCTTCAAAGTGCAGAAAGGAGACGAAGTGTGCTGAGCTCAGGGTAATGTCGGGCTCATCAGGATTAGCTGCTGTTATAGACACACTCAAAAAGTCTCCCCGCCCCCAAACCAGATTGTATTATGTATATTGTCCTGCTTGGTTTGGAGGCAGAATTATGTGGAAAGATTAGTCATAGGGATGCTGAAATCTACAATGGAGATGAGAAATTTTGCATCTAGATTCAAAGAATTGGTGGCACAAGCGTGGGCTGGGAGCAACCTAGGTTTCCCAGGCTGACTCAGGCTCCCGGGATGACTGAACCATGGGGGATGGGACAGGCTTCTGCTTTCTGGGCCGGAGGCTGTGCCCTTCCAACCACCAACACGAAACCGGCTACTTTTTTTCCCAGTGCTGGCGATCTCGAACCCTGGGCTGCAGGCAAGTGCTCTACCGCTGAGCCACAGTCCCCACCCAGGAGCCTCCCGCCCTGGACTGTCGCATACTTCTCCCTCATTCGCCATCTCATTCAAGCCCTCTTTGTCCTCAGTGAGGGCACTAAGGTCTGCCAGCTTCATAGGCAGAGCCAGGGAGGGTTGGAGACACTGCCTTCTCCTGGCCTCCCCCTGCAGCAGGCTTCAGAGGCCTCCATGCCCTCTACCTCTCTTCTCCCTGCCACCTCCCTCCTGCCACCCACAGGGCTCTGCCACCCGACAGCTGGAACAGATGCTTAGGTGTCTTTTGACCTTTCTGAGTTGGTAATGGATGGGTTGGACAACCGGGCGTCCCAAAGGATGAGTCCACACCCTCATTCCCGAGTCTGTGAATGCGACTTTATTATAAAAAAGGGTCTTTGCAGGTGTAATAAAATTAAGGATCTTGAGACAAAGAGATTGTCCTGGATGATCGGGGTGGGCCCTAGCTCAATGACAAGAATCCTCATGAGAGAATCACAGCGGGTGTTGCAGAAAGAAAAGGAGGAGCCCGTGTGCCCAAGAGGCACAGACTGGAGCGGCGCAGCTCCATCAAGGAGGCTCAGTGCTGAGGGGGCTGCAGACCACGGGTCGGAAGGAGACTCTCGGGCTTGCCAGCCCTTAGATTCTGGACTTGGGGCTTCCACACTGAGAGTAAATTTCTGTTGCTTTGAGCCACTCAGTTTGTGGTAATTTCCTATGGCAACCACAAGAAAGGAAGACAGGAGATATATATATATATATGACAAAACAGTATAAAAACAGTATAAAATATATATTGAGAAATCTTATTTTTATCCATAATCAATTTTATTATGTTCCTTTGTATTTTTCCAGGATTTTTTTTTTTTTTTTTTGGTATAAGAAAATATGAATCAGACGTCCCAAATTTAAAGACCCAATCCAAAAATAGGCATCTGAGATAAATAAACACTTCTCAGATGAAGAAATACAAATGGCAAATAAATATATGAAAAAAGTTCAACATCACTAGTCATCCGAGAGATGCAAATGAAAACAACACTGAGATTCCATCTCACCCCACAAAGAATGGCTGTTATCAAGAAGTCAACTAATAACAAATGCTGGAGGGGCTGTGGGGAAAAAGGAACCCTTCTCCACTGTTGGTGGGAGTGTCAACTGGTGCAGCCACTGTGGAAATCTGTGTGGAGACTCCTCAAAAAACTAGGATTGGGCCGGTGAGACGGCTCAGCGGCTTAAGCGCCTGCCTTGCAAGCGCGAAGGCCCGAGTTCGACTCCCGGATCCCACATACGAAAAAGGGGCCGGTGATATCGCTCAGCGGCACGGGTGCCTGTTGGTGCGCGAGGTCCTGAGGTCGTCCCCCCGGTACCCACAAAAAAAAAAAAAAAAAAAAAAAAAAAAAAAAAAAAACTAGGATTGGAGGTCCCATTTGACCCAGCTATTCCCCTTCTGGGTATCTTCCCAGAAGAATTAAAAACATCGTACCACAGTGATATATGTGCACCCATGTTTATAGCAGCACAATTTGTAATAGCTAGATCGTGGAAACAACCCAAATGCCCATTAACCAAGGAATGGATAAAAAAGATGTGGTATTTCTATACGATGGAGTACTACTCAGCCATAAAGAAAGATAAACTGGAAACTTTTATAGGTAAATGGATGCAACTCGAGAAAATACTCACAAGCAAAATAAACCGGATGCACATTTGTAAACATCGTATTGTCTCCCTAGTATGAAAATGCAATTTCACTGTGACTATTCCATTCCTTAGTCTTCTATTTTTACCTAGCTTTTACATGGCTCAATCTTGCTTTTTTTTTTTTTTTTTTGTGGGTACCGGGGGGTCGACCTCAGGACCTCGCGCACCAACAGGCACCCATGCCGCTGAGCGATATCACCAGCCCCTTTTTCGTATGTGGGTTCCGGGAGTCGAACTTGGGCCCTCACGCTTGCAAGGCAGGTGCTTACGCCACTGAGCCATCTCACCGGCCCACATGGCTCAATCTTGTACTGAGTAATATTTTTCTCCAAAAGGTATTTGTACATTCTATAATGCTTGAGTTTGTTAATACATGAGAATGTTTACTTGTTGTCTTTAAAAATAAATAAATAAATAAAGTTTGGAAAAAAAAAAAAGAAAATATGAAAGAGGAATACATTTTGCCTTCCCTGTTCCATTTAGAAATGCTGTTAATGGGCCGGTGAGATGGCTCAGTGGCATAAGCGCCTGCCTTGCAAGCGCGAGGGCCCGAGTTCGACTCCCGGATCCCACATACGGAAAAGGGGCCGGTGATATCGCTTAGCGGCACGGGCGCCTGTTGGCGCGCGAGGTCCTGAGGTCGACCCCCCGGTACCCACAAAAAAAAAAATAAATAAATAAATAAAAAAAAAAAAAGAAAAAAAAAGAAATGCTGTTATTGTTTTTATTTTGGTACTGGGGATTGAATCCAGAGAGCACTAAGCTACATCCCCAGCCCTTTTATTTTCACTTTTATTTTTATTTTGAGACAGGGTTTGACTAAGTTGCCCAGGCTGGCCTCAAACTTGCGATCCTCCTGCCTCAGCCTCCTGAGTAGCCAGGGTTATAAGCATGTGCTGCTGGGCTCAGCTAGGAGTAATATTCTGTTTTGTTTTGTATTTTTTTTAAATTTTTATTTATTTATTTTTTGAGACAGGGTCTTGGTATGTAGTCCAGGATGGCCTGGAACTCACTATGTAGTCCAGGCTGGCCTCGAAATCACAACAATCCTCCTGCCTCAGACTCCCAAGTGCTGGGATAACAGGCATGTGCCACCACATCCAGCTTTGTTTTGTCTTTTGAGACAGGGTCTTGCTATGTAGTTCAGGCTGGCCTTGAACTCACTATGTAGCCTAGACTGGCTTTGAATTTGGGGTGATCCTCGTGCCTCAGCTTCCGCAGAGGAGTGATATTTTTAAATGTGTACCTGACTGCATTTCTTACTGTCCTTAGATGAGATCCAAACTCCTCAAGTGGCCTACATGACTTGGCCCCTCAGCCCAACAGACCCCTTACCATTCCCCCACTCGGCTCCCTGCTGCCCCCTGCCCTCACCCCCGCAGAGTTCCCATTCCCTCTGCAGGGGCCTTGGTGCTGTCCTTGCTCCTGCCTAGACTCCTAGACCAGACCGCAACTCAAATGTCACTTCCTTCGAGAAGCCCTCCTGGACTTTCCATGTTGGACCAGCTCCCCTGCTCCTGCCACCCTGCTCACAGTGCTTGCAGCAGGGCTCTGTTTCGGTTACTTCTCCAGTGTCCGGCCCTCTGCGGACCTTTGTCAGACACACAGGTGAATGCTAAAGAACAAGTGCTTTCCAGAAACTGTGACGCACACAGAAGTGTTCTCAGGGTCCGCGAGCCTCAAACGTAATAGTTGACATCGTGTGTATGTGTGTCGCTCTCCACGGAGACGGACAATGGCTTTTATTGGATTCTCAAAGAGACCTAATCCCAAAGATGTGACAAGGTCTTAAAATCAGGCTCTGATTGTTCGGGGAGAGGAACAAATTTCAGTTCAGGCTGTGAGGCTCCTGGGCCCCTGGGCAGGTTCAGCTGGATCTTCAGAGTGCAGGGGCGCAGGGTTGCAGCTGTGAGCTGTGCAGGGCGCCCCCTGGAGGAACAAAGGGACAGGGAAGAGGCAGAGATTCCATCCTGAGAGGGGAAGGGGGCTGCCTGACAGTAAAGGCTCACTGAGGACACAGGTCTCACTGGGGGGGGGTGAGCTCCTCATCACTGGAGGCATGCAAGCAGATGTGTGCTGCCTCTGTCTGTCGGGAATTTGGCTGAGCTGGCCAGGGAAACACGCATTCCGCGGATGTAGGCGTAGTAGCTGGTGTGGGTCAGAGGGGACAGGCTCTAAATTAATGTAGCTGTGGTTTCTCCAGCCTCCCACAGGTTGCGCAATTGAAATGCTTCTGTTTGCCCCCAGGGCAAGTCCTCTTGGGCACTGTCGCCACAGTTTCCATAAAAGGGGTAAGTCCATGCAACCTCCTCCCTATGGGGATGGCTCCTGGAGGGCAGCCTGCTCGTCTCCCTCCCAGCCAAGAGAGAGAGACGACGTCTGGGTCTGACATGCAGGGACAGGCCTGGGCCCTTCCCACGGCAATGGCCTCGGCCTGCACAGACAGCCGCGATGCTCCAGCACTGCCGAGCACGGCTCCTCACAAGGCCAGGCCATCCTGCTGGCCTCCTGGGCTTCTCCTCAAGCCCCTCCTTTCAGGTCCAGCTTCCCGTTTTGGCTCCCCTGTCTGACCCCTGGGGTTCACCCTGCAGCAATCTGGGGTGACTTCCTGCTGTCAGCTCTTGGACACCCTTGTCCCTGAAGCAGAAAACCAAACCTCCCCAGGGTCCCCTCTGGGCACCAAGGAGCAGAAGGCTGGGCCTCTGAGGCCAGCACATCTTAGGCTGTGTTGGGTTCCCGGGGCAGGGCTGGCGGATGAGGACTCCCAAGGTCTTCCTGGCCAGGGACAGCTAGGCCCGCAGGAGCGGGCGCGCTCACTGGTGTGAGAATGTTGGTTCTGGTGCAGCCGCTCATCCGCTGGGGGGCTCAGCACACGTCTAACGTGCTCAGCTTACTCCGCATCTGGAGTATGAGACCACATATACCTCACAGTGACATCACAGGGGTAAAGCCAAGTCACAGCGCCGGGGCTGGGGATGTCATTCACTGGCACAGTGCTTGCCCAGCAGGGGCAAGACCCTGAGCACAGTCCCCAATACCAAAAAAGTCATGATGTTGGATACAGGGTGAAGGCTCACAAATCTGAGAAATTAGGATCATGATTATTTTTATAACAGGTACTGTTTAAACTCTCTGGACCTCTATGAATTGTGATGACAATATGCTTCTCACACCAAGGATCAAGTGAGGTCACAGGATGGGAAGTGCATCTTGAAAAGCAAAATCCTACGCAAACGTCTTAGGTAATGGTCACTGATGACACAAACATAATGGAAAATCCTTGTAAGCAAAGAAGCCTGTCATTTCAGAGTGGGCCACAAGAGGGCACCCTCTTCCTCCTGCCTGCGTCGGGGTCCCTCACCCATGCCTCACCCAAGGACTGATCTAGGGTGACTCCTACTGAGTCAAAGGCGGTGTAGAAGCTCCATCGGGGTGGAGCCTGGGCCTGGGGATCTGTCAGTGGGCTTTTCACTGGGGTGTGGACTCCCTCCCTGCACAGCATGGAGACCTGCCTGGGGCATGGCATTGAGGGATGAGACTGAAATCTTCCCTACTTAGAAGGCTGTGTTCAGCCCTGGTCAGCACGAATTCCCCAAGTAGAGTGCAGGACCTCTGTGTGGTGCTGCGCCTGTGCTAGAGCTGTCCTTACAGCAGGCTCCGCAGGGGTCATGTGCGCTGCTGCATCCACGCCAGGCACACGTGTGCACCAGACGATGCTTGCTGCATTACACTGAGGTCAGTGAGGAGGTGGCTGTGTTAGGAGAGCACTTATGTCACTCCTGCGCACCCCTCTATGGTGAGACCCTGCAAATCTCAAACTGCAGTGTGCAAGCCGCCTACAGGGGTCGAGAAGCCTCATTTTAGTTGGTGCGAAGTCCATGTGGCTTAGGAGCTCTAGAAGGAACTGCCCCATGGGAAAGGCCTGGGAACCGAGAAGCCCCGGGGTCTGGCTGGGTCCTATTTCAAGGCCAAGAGGAACAGTGTGCCCAGGCTGGTGTGGTGGCAGGGGGAGGAGCACTCAGCCTGGCAGGGAGGGCTCCTAGTGATGAGCTCAGCACCTGGCTCCCACCTCCAGCTCGCTCTGGGCACAAAGGATAGCTGTGGGGAGGCCTGAGGCAGCTGGAAGTCACCACGTAAGAGGATTTTGTTCTCAACATGTGGCAGTTTGGAGGCTCATACCAAAGTGGGGTAACTGGGTCTCCAGCATCCCTGTGTGTCGGCCATGTCACCTGGGGTACGGCCCAATCCCAAGGTTACTGCACAGCCTGCCAATGCCCAGAGATCACCGGGAGCCAAACAGGTGCGTGAGGTGTGAACTTGCCTAACACTTCAGACCCCGTGCTTCCTATTTGACCTGGGACTGAAGGAGACCCTGAGTGCTCCTTGTCCATTGCTGACACTCACCTCGAACCCGCCACAGTGAAGCCTTCCTAGATGTGGCACAGCAGCTTCCTGAGACATCAACTGCCTGCTCCCGATCGCTGCCTATGCCACTTCCCGAAGCATCTCATAATGCGGAGGCACTGGGAGTTACCCCAGCCTGGGCTATCAAGAGATTCTGTCCCTACCTTCACCACCTCACCTCTCCCATGTCCCCAGGAAGAAACAGGACACAAGCCAAAGGTCCAGCACTTTATTAGTCACAAAGCACAGAGAAGCCATTTGGGTCTCAGCAAAGGAGAAGCCACTTGGAGACAGCCTTTCTGGCCAGGCCAAATGGGGGCGGGGGACCCCAACATGATTAGTTGAAAGCATAAACATGGACCCCCATTAGTTTCCAGCTTCACAGCTCCTTAGCCGTGTGACTTTAGGAAAGGATCCTAACCTCTCTTGTGGCTTTCTCGTCTGTGAAAGGGAGCAAACGGTAGAACCCGCTGCACTGGGCTGTGGTGAGGATGAGACAACGCTTGTCAAAGTGTAACCATAGTCATGAGTCGATGCTGTCGCTGCGATTGTTGTGAGCAAGTCTGACCCCCAGTCAGGCCAGCTCCAGGGTCTGCACCCAAGCAGGGGGGGGGGGTCTCTGCTCGTAAATGTCTTCGTTAGGAACACAGCCACCTGGTCCGTGGGAATGTGGGGATCACACCCCAAAATAAGGACCCTGGGGCCACGGCAGTCACCACCTTCACTAACTCCATAAAAAGCACCAGGAAGAGTTTGGGGAAAGTTCTAGTTATACGCCTGGACCACTTCCGGGCTCCTGGCTTCAGTCAGTTAGCATTACCCATAGGCAGTCTTTATTTTTAATTTATGTGGGGTTTTCTTTTGGCTAAGATTGCCAAAGACCACTGAACTTGAAACCACTTCTGGTTCTGCCTTTTGCTGTCTGGGTGACCTTGTGTTGGTCACTGTACTTCTCTGAACCTCATTAACCCTATTGACGTTAGTTGGGTTTGAGGAGGACACCAGGCTATGGAAAGAAAAGGGAGTTGTAAGCAACGGCGAAGGCATCGCTGGTAAGGAGCTGGTAGATAAGGCTCAAGGAGGTCACTGGCTGAGGAGTGAGTCCCGTGTCCGGCAGCTACATTAGACACTGCTCACGGAGTGGCCACAGGTCCTGCAATGGGCGCAGGTACCACAAGGGGGCGTCCTGAGTCTTGTTTTCTCTCCCTTAATGAAAAATTTTCCGTTTTTCTGTGGCTGTATTCCAAACTGAACAAAGATTTATGATTTTTAGTTTACCTAGCTGATGTAATAAACTTTTTTTTTCCTGTTTCAGGGCCTTGCTATGCCGTCCAGGCTGGTTCTGAACTTGTGATCCTTCTGCCTCAGCCTTGAGTAGCTGGGATTACAGGCATGCAGCACCATACCTAGCTTAAAGATTTAATAAACTTTTGAAAGGAATTCATGTGCATGTTTTAGTTTCTCAATAATGTGGATATGGGGCCGGTGAGATAGCTCAGCGGCATAAGTGCCTGCCTGGCAAGCGCGAGGTCCTGAGTTCAACTCCCAGTACCCACATACAAAGAAAAGGCCAGTGATATTGCTCAGCGGCACGGGTGCCTGCTGGCACGCGAGGTCCTGAGTTTGACCCCCGGTACCCACAAAAAAAAAATAATAATGTGGATATGATACTGTGCCCCCTTATTACAAGGCCTACAGGGGAGGGGGTGATGGAGGGGTGAGATGGGAGGGAATTCTGCCGTACAGTATCCTAGTTTAGCCACTGCTCAGCTGTGTGGCTTGGTACAAGTTTCCCAAGCGTGGACAGTGCTGAGGTCCCCATATCCAGCCTCACAGGGATGTTATGAAATGGATGCAGTGGAAAGAAAAGCAACCGAAAGGTCAAGCACATGGCTTACGGGCCCTCTTACCTCCAGCACTTGGCCTTCCACTTGACCCTCATCCTGCGGGGGCAGAGCTGGGAGGGAGTGAGATGAGTCCAGCTGCTAAACCGTGACCTCAAGAACAGTATTTCCAGGAATCCCCATCTTAGCATCTAAGGGATTCCTGGGAAAACTGGACCGTGAGGACAAGGTGGGAGAGTGGCCTTCAGCACCAAGGCCTGCCATGTCCCATGTCCCCAGGAGCCAGGTGGAGTGTTCCTTCTGTGGCCAGCCCCACGGCAGCGGCCAGCGCAGGGTGCCACACTGTCCGGATGCGGCTCATTGCTCTGGGAAGAGCAGTGACTGGAACTTCAAGGCCCCGGAAAGTACCTTCCCCATCATCGAGGCAGCCCCATGAGGTCCTCAGCCCCCAGCTTCACCCCCACTCCCTCCCCTAATTGCCCTGGCTCAAGTGTACTCCTGAGTCTCGAGCTGGAGGGTGAGTAGGGCAAAATTTTTTTTTTTTTTTGGTACTAATGCTCGAACCCAGGGCCTTCATAGAGAGCTACAGTCTTAGCCCTGTTTTTATTTTTTCTTTTGATACAGGGTCTTGCTTAATCACTAAGTGGCCCAGGCTGGGCTAGAACTCTTGATCCTCTTGCCTCAGCCTCTTGGAGGACTGACATTACAGGTGTGTCCCATCACGCCCAAGTTGGCGACTTCCTCCGATCATGCCCAGCAAGTCACTTAACCCCTGGGCCTGAGGATGGGAGGGTGTATAGGACCTACGGGACAGGAGGGTTAACAGGACGGGAGCGGGGGGGAGCCCACAGTGTTAATGGAAGTGTCTGGGTCTGCTCTGCCCACAGTAACCTGAGGTGTAAAGACAAGACCAGAGTGGGATTCGGTATGTTCTTTTCCTGCTCCCCCTCCGGCTCCGTAATCACAGCAGTGGGTAAGAGCAGGGGCCTGAAGGCAGGCAGATCAGGGTACAACCAGCTTAGCGCAATCGGGACGTGACCTTGGGAGAGTTGCTTCTCTGTGCCTTGGTTTTCTCCTCTGTCAAGTGGGCCCATAGCACTGCCTCGCTCCCTCGTTTGTTGGGAGGTTAAACAACATCGTGCTCAGCCCAGCGGCTCTCTTGTGCCGGTCGTTGCTCATCTGAAGAGCCAAGCTTAGGAGCTCCGAGAGTTATGACTCCAACTCAGAGCCCAGGACTTTCTTCTCTTGAGCTTAAGGGTCTTTGGGAGTTGTCTGATCGCCACATGGGCAATGGGCTTGGCTCTGAGTCAGTAACAGCGGCTCGGGCTCTCCAGGACTCGAGGCTGAGAAGGCTTCTGAGCCGCCTGGCTGTTAGCGGTGCCTGCTGTGGGCTCCGAAGGAGGAAACAGAGGTAGGGCGCTGGGTGCTGGCCGCCCTGAATGGCGTGGCCCCTCACGTTACAGAGGGCCACGTGGGGGCACAGAGGGATCAGAGCAGCTTTGGTAGATCTGAAGTCCAGGACTCTACCAGCACGGAAAGCTGCACATGGTACGGAGTCTGGGGACAGCCCACCCTGCCAGCCCCCCCATGTCACCACTTACCGCATCCAGGCTGAGGCTGCAGAACAACTTCTCCCTTCCCGAGCTACAGTGCTTCATCTCAGACTCCCAACTGACCAGAGATGCAGCACTGCACCTCAGGCTGGGGGACAGGGCCACGCTGCTGGCGTGGTGGCCGGGCTCAGGCAGGACTCCTGGCTAGAGGCATCTGCCGCCACCCCAGCTGTGCTTCCTGTCCTTGGAGGCCACTGGAGCCCGCTGGACCAGACCTGACCTTCCTTTCCTTCCCTTCTTTCTCCCCTCCAGCAGTGCTGGGATTGAACCTTATGCTAGGCTACTGCTCAACCACTGAGGGCAGCTCCAGCCCTGCTTGCTTTTTCCCTTTCATTGCAATAGAATCCACCCATTTAAAGTGCACCATTAAATAATTTTCTTTGCTTGTTTCTTGAAGTGTTGGAGATTGAATCCATGGCCTCACACAAGCTCAGACTAAGCATGTGCTCTAACCACTGAGCTACACTCTCTGCTCCTTAAATAGTTTCTAATATTCACAAAGTTGTGCAACTGTTGCCACAAGTTTAAAATATTCCATCACCCCCCCATAACCCCTCCCTCCTCAGCTAACTCCAACCTAAGCTGGACCATCATCTGTCTCTAGAGATCCATCTGTTCCGACCTAGCTTTTGGAGCCCATGGCCCCATCTTTATTCTTGGTGCAGCCAAATGGCACCACAGGACTTGATTTTGCAACCACCAAGCACTTGCGCCTACCTTGTCTCCCTTTCTCCACTCCTCCCTTCTTACCAGCCACCCTCCCAGAGGGATTTTTCAAAATGGAAACAAAGACCTCAAATGCAAATGTAGTCCTATCTTTTTTGGGTTTATAATCTCCAAAGGGCCCCGTTGCCTGAGGCTTACGCTGAACTCTCACCAACTTGGAGGGCCACCCATCTGCCCTCTGCCTTCTCCTCTCAGGCGAGTCCCTGTGCTTGCTGCTCCAGCTGGCGGGCAGGCTTCCGTTCCTCCAGGGAGCCCCAGGCATGCGCTTTCTCCTGGCTCCCCACACCATCTCCTCCTGCGCTCAGTCCCCACTCAAAGGGCCACGCTGGGAAGCTGTCACTGGCTTCTTTCAACCTCACAACAGCCTGCTCTGTGATCTTGCCCATCCTGTGACTTCTCTGTTCCTATACTTTTTACAGTTACCTCTGCAGCTCCCCCATGCCCCTGTTTTTTTTTTTTTGTTGTTGTTGTTGTTGTTTGGTTGGTTGGTTGGTTTTTCTTGTTGTTGTTGTTTTTTTGAGACAGAGTCTTGTTAAATCTCTAGTTCTCCAGGCTGGGCTCAAACATAGGAGCCATCTGCCTCAGCCTTCCAGAGAGCAGGGATTACAGGTGTGTGTCACTGCACCGGGCTCTTTACCACCTTTGAAATGCAGTTTTCACTTATGACCCCCTCCTGTCGTGGACTGATGGCCCATCCTTGAGGGAAAGGATGTGGTCAACTTCCCTCACCCCTGAAATCATGGCCAGACTGTGGATCACCCCTCAGTCTCGGCCTCTCTGAGTCATGTGCCTGGCTGTAACCTGGTGTGATCTCCAGTTCGCTGAGGACAGAGCTCCAATCTTGTTAATCTGTGGTCCCTAGATCTGGCTGACGGCTTTGTCCATGGGGATGGCCTGCAGGGACGCCATGCACGGCAGATCGAATGTCCATGCAGACCGTGCACTTCCTTCTCCGGGCCTGGTGGGGTGGGATGCCCCTCCCCCACTCCTCCTGCCCACCAGCCTCTCATGGCTCCCCAGAGGACCCTCCTGCTTTGTCTGACGGTGACAGTGTTGGCCTTGTTGCCAGGGACCCATACTTGCAGGGATGTCTGAAGGGGTTGGGCAGCCTTTCCTCAGGGCTGGGAAAGAAAAAAGAAAACACCTCCATTAAAAAAACAAAATGGGTCTCCCACACCTGCCTGCACCAGGAATCTGACCTAAGGCTCAATCCAAACTCTGGGAGCAGTGGGAGCTCTCCTCTAGTCTGTTGCTTGGGACAGGTCCCTTCTGATGGCCTGCTGAGGGGGCAGCCTGCTGGAGGTATTCTCAGCCAAAGAATGGCCTTCCTCGTGCAAAAATTCTTTTGCACACTTGTAATCCCAGCACTCTGGGAGGCTGAGACAGGAGGTCCACAAATTCGAGCCTAGCCTGGGCAACTTAGCAAGATACTCTCTCAAAATAAAAAAAGGCTGGGGATGAACCCAGGGTGAAGCACCCTTTTAAGAAAGAAGAAGGGGGAGGGGGAGAAGGAGGGGAAGGAGAAGAAAAAGCAACTTTTCAAATTGTCTCGGGCTGAGGAGCAGTTCTAACCCTGGACTCGCCTGGCTAGGGACAGCCGTCCGCAGGCTCCCCCAGCTCCAGCACCCTGGGAGAGGAGGTGCTTGGCCTGACCCTGGGCAGCAGGTGGAGCGCCTGAGTTCTGGGAGTTGGTGGCCTCAGCATTAAGTCACTTGGGAAGAGAGTGGCTCTGGTGTCCCCTGTGCTTCGCTTTCCGTCCTGCGTTACAGGGAGAAAGCGTCAGCGTGCACTGCCTGACTCCTTCCTGACTCCTCTATCACCATCCGGGCTTCAGGTTCAGGCTCCTGCAAGCCACAGTGTCCGCTTAAAGCCTATCGATGTTGTTTCATTTTCACTGCATTTATTTTTACCTTTGGACAGTGTTATCGTTTTCATTTTATAGTTACTGTTTCTATTTAGGTACTCAAAGGACTCACCTTATATTTTAAAATATTATGATTGCATGCAAAAATTTAAAAGGAGGCATCTGCACGCGTGGGTTTGGGAAACAACGCCCAGTGCCGTCGCATCCCGACAGCCAGTGAGGTCGGAGTGTGTTTGGCTCCAACCAGACCAGGCAGGGGAGAGGCCGCGCCTGGCCGCGGAGCCCTGGGAGGCAGCAGAGGGCAGTTTCTACCACACCTGGGGTGAAGGGCAGTGCGGACAGCAGGCAGTGACTCCCGGGCGCAGACAAAGGCGGCAGAGGTGGAGAAAGTGACCCTGTACAGAAGCCGCAACTCCTCTGTGGCTCTGTGTCTGTCCCACCCCTGGCTAGAAACTGCCTGGTTCCGTTCCTTGGTACTAGAAGGATTACATGGATGATGACTTCAATCGAAATGCCCACCCATCGAATGTTTACTCGCGCTAATCCTTGTGGCTCCTTAAGGCTCCATGGTAGGGGGCTTTCTGAGGGCACAGAGCGAAGAGCTGTGCTGGGCTAACCACAGTCCCAGCACCCCTTCATTAACCTCCACTCTGGGTCTCTCCTCCCTGAGCAGTCCCCCAGGCCTTTGATTTCAGGACAGGCTCTCATCATTGTACCTGTTCATTCAGCAAACCAAGGACATGGGGCTGAGCCTGATGCATCCAGGCTGAGGTAGAAGGAAAATGCCCTGGTCGCATACCTGTAATCCCAGCACTCTAGGAGGCTGAGGCAGGAGGGTTGAAAGTTTGAGGCCAGCCTGGGCAACTTAGCAAATTAGCAAGACCCTGTCTCAAAATAAAAGTGAAAAAGGGCTGCAGATAGAGCTTAGTGTGGAAGCCCCGGGTTCAATCCCCAGTACCCAAAACAAACAAACAAAGAACAAAAATGGAACTGCTCTGTGCAGGGAATGGGGAGAGACACAGACCCAAGTGGGACAAGGAGAGCCGATGAAAGGACTGACAAAGGCTTAGAAGATAAAGAGGCTCCTGTCCCTGGGGGAGCCGGAAGGCTTCTTGGAGGAGAGGTGTGCAGCTGGCTGGGAGGAAGGAGAGGTGTGGGAGGGAGCCCTGCTCCTGGCTCTCTGGCCCCCGGAACACTTCCTTTGGGTCATGCATACTTGCTGGGATGGCAGGTGGCGCTTGTCCCAACCCCTGCCTCCTTCAAGGAAGGGCCTCCCTGAGAAGGGGTCGATGGCACTCTGGTTTCTCTTACCCCACGAAGGCTCCTTCACGCCCCGGAGCGCCAGTCAGGAGCTGAGATAAGCGGTCGGTCAGGAGGCCTGGGTTCTGTCGCCAGTTGGCACCGTTGTTTATCAGCAGGTCACTTTCCTCTCGGGCTTTCTGCTTCCCCTTCTATGAAAGGAGGAGGCTGAACCAGGTGGAAGTTTTACCTGGAGGTTCAGTGAGGGCTTTTGGCAGGCTGGGGGCTGATCCCAGGGCCACGGCCCTTTCCCTCCTGCTCCCCTTGTCTTCAGGAAGTGTCGCCAGCCGGGGATCCTCTGTCTTCTATCTGGAAGCTCCAGAGGGGCGGGAGAAGGGGAGGCTGGGAAGGAGAAATAAACAGTGGCTGTCCAGGGTTTCTCTCAGGCCAGGGTGAGCAGGCTCCTGGGCTCCTTCCCTTATATGGCAGGCTGCTCTGGGCTGGGAGCCCTCTGCGGCGCTCCCTACCTCTACTGCCACCCAGTGGGCTGGGGGCCACTGCTGGTCCCCTGGGACTCTGCTGCAGTGAGGCCAGGGCAGGACCCAGGACATGTCCCAGAAATCACTGTGCCAACCATCAACTGTCTGGGCCCTTGGCTGCTTGGGCGCAGTGAGTGGGACAAGGGCTGTGGGAAGAGGAACTCCAGAGAAGAGGGCACTCACCTGCTTCTGACTGAACTCCCGACTCCTGCTGGGACCCGGGCTGAGCCCCTTCCTTCTCTGGGCTCTGTCTGTCTGTGCACTGAGGGAATAACGATGGATCCTGTCGGCCCTATGAGGTGGGAGCTTTCGTATCCCCGTTTTGCAGAAGGGGGAACAGGCGTGGAGCTGCTAAGTTACTTGACCACAGCGATCCAGCAGGAGAGCGAGTGGGACAGGAACTAGGGGCCGTCTGACATCAGGGCGGGTTCTGGTTGGGCTGATTGCTACAGCTCCTCTTGATGGAAGAAGTTGATCCCTGTGGAGAAGGGATTTTGCAGGGGCCACTCCTCCAAAAGCCCAGGGAAGCCCCAGTGCCCCAGACATGGTCCCCAGGGAGTGACTTCTATAAGCAACAGAGCAAGGGCGATGGGTCTTCCTTCTCTGTGTCCTCATCTCATCACACTGGGCCTGGCACAGACTCAGGGCTCAGGAAAGGGTGTTGTGATGAAAAAACATCAGTGGCCACATCTGTACCACGCTGTCTCCTACCTCCCAGCACATTCTGAGGGTTAAACCTGACACTGTGTGCGGAAGCTCTGAGATGCTACCTTCATGATGGCCTCGTCTTTCTGCTCACAGTTTCCTTCTTCTAAAGTGCCAATGGGTGCTATCCTCAGACCAATGTCTGCTGAGCCCACCACTTCCTGCTCAGCCCAGCTGAAGGACCAAGAAGTGAGGGGTGAGTATATGCAGCAGGGCCTGGGCCCTGCAGAGCCTTGGGCCAGGCCCAAGTCCCAGCCAGGCAGCAGCGACCATGAGAGAGGCCGGAGGAAGGAGGTGGAGCGGGGCAGTGGGGGTGGGCTGGGAGCACTCGGAAATGGCCTCACACAAGCGCTAACATCCTGTGTACTCTGGAGGCAGCCCTGGAGCCTCCCTCATTCCATCCATCACTGTGGCATCCTCTCAGACCCCGGCCCCTTCCTGGGGCTCAGGGCTGGGGCCCGGGGGCCAGGACGATTGTCAGTGTGGCCGAGATTCTGCAGCTGGCAGCTCTGCAGGCCTGCTTAGTGTCAGAGCCAGACAGGCGAGGGAGGAGGCGCCCGCAGCCCTTCTAATCCAATTTGTTTAGACCCAGTCTCTGTGGCTCATTTGCTATCGAGTAAGGACCGGGTGTGTGCCGTGCCGGAGCGCACGTTTGTGCACACGTGTGGGGTGTGCAGGGGTGAACAGGTGGGCCCTGTTATGTAAGGGAGGCCTGGGCCTCGTCCCACATCCCTGGAGTGTCACTCCTTGCTGGAGTCTGCCTCCGCCTCCCTCCATCCCTCCGCTCACCTCCAAACCTTTCTGCCTTTTATCCATCCACGTGAGGTGTGGTACCAGGATGCCCCTCTGCCGCTGCCTGTCCCAGGGATGCTGAGTGAGTTCCTTCACTTCCCAGGCCTTAGTTTCCCCACCTGTTTTAATGGGGCCAGTGCCTCGCCCTACACTCTACCCGAGCGTGAAGGTGCCTGCAACAATTGGCAAGTGTGGGACGAATGGGCGGTAAAAACCACTGCTGCTCTTTCTTGAGCTCTGCAGCGCACCTGGGACACAGCCCGGCTTTGAGAGACCTCTGAAGCCCAAGGAGCCCACTGGTTACCACCAGCCTCAGAGGGGCTCAGGGATTTGCCGAAGTCACGCAACCCTGGGGCCTCCTGCCTCTGGAGTCTGCTCCTATTCCCTCTTTCTAGGAAAGATTGCTACTGTTCCTACATCTTCTCCAAACCCCTCATTCACCAAATTACACAGGCTTGCATGGCTGTTTCATGGGGAGAGTAGGGTGGGGAAGATTCTCAGTTCCTGGTCGGTTCTCTCTTCTTTGGCTCCATTACTCAGACCCCCAAAGGCCCAGAATTGCCCACACTGCCACCATTCAACTGGGGCCTTCCTTGACCCGGTGCTGCCCCTCGCTGTGCTGAGGCCTGGTGAGGGTCAGCATGGGGGGGTTGTCCCCAGGGTCCCAGGTACTCCAGGAGCCACATGCAGGATGCGTATGTGGAGGAGCCAGGGGACACTCACAGTTCTGCTGCCAGGACTGCCTGCCACCTGCTCCCTCTGGTCCCTGGGAGGTTCCTTCTCTGGGCTTCTTCTTCTCCCACACCAGCCAGTGCCCTTCCCTGCAAGGAACAAAGATCTTGCGTGTTGGAGGATGCTGGGCTGCCCTCGGGCCAGAGCCCTCAGGCCAGAGCCCTGGGGACCCTGCTGGGGCTGCCAGGCTTGGAGAGACTGCTGGCACCAGACCTTCAAGCCAGGGCAGCCACTGTCCCTGCTGAACCAGCCTGGCTTTCAGGGGGTTCTTCAGAGAAACTCTAGATCCAAGAGTGGCGAAGCTCATGGCTAAAGAACCCATCTGGAAGGAAATTTCCCACCTCTAGCCTTATACACAAGAAAGGAGCCGTTTAGGGTGGGCAAAGCCTGCATTCACTGGTTTCCACTGAGATGGAAGGGCCCACCCACGGCCTCTTCCCGCTGCAAACCACTCCCCATGAGTCCGGGAGCTCTCGGTCACCGGGGCACCCCCAGCCCAGGGTCACAGAGGCCGCGTGGTTTGCCTCTGCCAGGGGGCCGCCTTGTGAGAAGAACCAGAAGCAGACCGGGACCCGGGCTCAGCGTGCTCAGCCCGCCTGCCCTGAGCACAGGCAGCGGCTGGCCGGGTGACCGCCAAACAGTGCTCACATTGTCACGGTCCCCACAGAAGCCAGGTGGGCGCTCCTGTCCTTGCTTGTTTCCAAGAAACACGAGGGAATGGGGATGGGCCACACCTGCGAGCCAGATGGCCCCGCAGTGGGGAAGGATGGAGGCCAGGGCTCTGAGCAAGCCCAGAGCCCACGCTCACACCTGGTCGCTTCTGCAGGGGCTGCCTGGCCACCGCCCTCGCCTCCGCCTCCGCCCCCGCTCCCACGGATGTGTGAGTTCCGCAGCCTTCCTCGCCTTGGCCTCCAGCGCCCACTTTCCACCATAGATTTGGAAAGAATAAAGAAGACACACCCTGCCCGCACCTCTAGCTCTTACTGGCTGTGATCTAGGATCAGGGTCTTCCCTTCTCTGGGCCTTGACTTCGGACCCCAGCCTGGTTTGTGAAGGTCAAATGAGGTGGACGTCAAGGGCAAGCAGATTGAAGCATGTAATGAATAAGCCCAGAACAAATGGCCGCAGGCCCGTTATCAGCAGTGTAGGGTAGGAGCTGGGAAGAGGAGCAAGGAGGCTGGGGCGAAGGTCCGTGGAAGCATCAAGACACGATGTGGAAGCCGCTGTGGGAGCCACTGCCTGGGCCCCTCCTTGTGTCCCCTCCCCATGTCCCCTCTGCGCACAGCTTCCCTGGGTCTCTGCTGCCAGAATGTCCTCTGCCTGTCACCCACACTGAGTTCAGCAGCCTCACACGCTCCCCATTTCCTCCCCAGGGAAGGGCGCCTGGGACTTTGGAGCAAACCCTGGGAACGCAGTTTGAGGTTGAAACCAGGGAGCAGGGAAAAGGGAAGCGAGGGAAAGAAGAGGGGCCCCGGGCCGAGTCCCAGGAGGCAAGCAGTTCTGGTTCCTGAATTCCCTGTCACCCTGGACTCCCAGGAAGGGCAGAGGCTGGCAAAGAGGGTCCTGGATCTGGATCCTTTGTACCAGGCACCTCGGGACCCACCCTAATCACAGCCACCACTGACCCCACACTGGGACTTTGGAAGCAGTGCCCCTGGCTGTGGCTTCCTCGCTGACTCGTAATGGCTAATGGGTTAGGTACCACTTGAATCCTCACCTTACGGAGGAGGAGGGGAGGGTCTCAGAGCTCACAGCACTCCCTTGGGGCCACACAGCCACTAAGTGTGAGACCAGGACTGACCCCAGGCAACCCAGCATGTACTTTCATGGCTCCCCTGGGAGCCCAGACTATTTATGGGTTATTTTTATTTTTAATTAGTGTGTGTGTGTGTGTGTGTGTGTGATACTGGGAATAGAACCCAGGGCCTTGCACATGCTAGGGAAGCACTCTACCACTGAGCTACAATCCAAGCCCTTTCTTGAATTTTGTTTTGAGACAGTACCTCATTGTGTCAGCCAGGCTGGCCTTGAACTTGCAATCCTCCTATGTCCCAGGTAGCTGCTGTTAGAGGTGTGTGCCAGTGTGCCTGGATTATGGCATCATTTTTGGACTGATAACCTGAGTCGGTGTCTCACGGCACTTTCCAGGTGTGGGGAGGGGTCGTGAAAAGAGAAAGCATTTTTAGTCTAAGTAGGAGCCAGCTGGGCCCTGGCAGGGCTGCATGTCACTAGCATTAAGGGGCTTTCTTATTTTGGTTATTCTGCCTCTGTCATGGTATCTTTCCCTTACCTGCTGTCCATTTGATAAAAAATAACATGAACCAAAAGCTACCACCATGGTAAAGGAGTTGTTCCCGCCTTCTGTCCTGTCTACTTTGCAAAAAGCAGGGAGCTCCAGGGTTTAGGGGGTTTGCTGGGCTCGGTGACACTCTCTGGGTAAGAATCTTGGGTTCTCCTGGAATGTGTTGGGTGGGAAGGGCAGCGGGCGAGGCACCAGGTCTCCTTCAGACACGTACACTGTGTGTCCATGGACAAAGGCCTTGCCCTCTCAGAGACACAGGGTCCGCCTGTGTGTTATGTGGCAGGGAGAGGACTGACCTTGTGGGGTGTCCAGGGCCCTCCCTGGTCAGATCCCACCTTCATCCCACTCCTCATTGCTCAGCCCAAAGCTGGGCTCCAGTGACCAGGACCAGCTGAAACTTCTGCACCAGGATGTGGAGTGTTAGCACACTTGCAGTGTGACCATTCTAGGCTCACAGCCCTTGTTCCCTGAGAAAACTGGGCACGGAGAAGAGACACAAGTTCCTGGTGAGGCACGTGTGCAGAGGCCTGACTGGTCACCAGTAAGCGTCCTGACCTCCTCCACTCACCGAGGGATCCCAACGGGTCAGATGTTAAACGAGGGCCCCCCGAGGAAGGTGGGAAGGAGAAGGCCTTTAAGTTCTTTTGGCTTTGAAGATGGAATAATCGTGACTTTCTTCTCCAAATAACTTTTGGCCCTTTCTAGAACCAGATGGCGGATGTTTGGAACTTATGTTGTAAATAGTGTTTGAGAAGCGGATGGGGTTGCAGATGTGTTACTTTCTCTAACCACCAGAGAGGAGATCTGAAGGAGGGAAGTGGGGGAGGGAAGCTGGCTATGAAAAGATTTGAGGAGAAGGGAGCGGGAAGGAACAGAGGGAAGAGTAGAGAGGTGCAGGAGAGGGAGAGAAAATGGAAGAGACACTGCTGGAGGGAGCCGACAGCCGGGCGGCCAGGGATGGGGCTGAGGGCAGTGGGGGGTGAGGAGGAGGAGGAGAGGTGGGGAGGGGGCTCCACGGTGCAGGCACTGACGAGCTTCATCTTGAGTTCAGAGCAAACCCTTGAGTTTTCTAAATATAGCTCAGCCTTTCCCCCAGCAGGGCTGGCAGCAGGGAGCAGGGGAGGCACACTTGCCCTTTTATGGTAAGAAAAATCCAGATCCTCAGAGGGGAGCTGGGCTAAGGCCTGTAATTCTGGATGCAGCCCAGCCTGGGGGTCTGGGGTGGGACTGGGCGGGATGGGATTTCCTGGCCAGGGTCCTCTACTGTCTGTGAAGAACAGGCTGAGTCTGAGGCAGTGGGGGCCGCTCAGAAAAGCCCTGTGGTCCTGGTGGATCCCTAGTGCTGGGGTAGAAGAGCTCATAGAGACACCTGGCGCAGCCCATCTCGCAGTTTTACTGAAGAGGAAACTGAGTCCCAGACAGTAGGAAAGAGATGGTAGGCTCCCTGCCCAGGATTTTAACCCAGCCAGGTGAATTAGTGATTAGGTCTACTTGTGAATGGCGTTTGTGTCCATCAGTGGAAAAAGCCTGGATGTGGCTGTCAGGAGACCCAAGATCAACTTCCAGTCTGGACATAACTTGCTGTGTGACCATGAGGGATCGGCTGACCCTCTCTTACCTCAGCTTCTCTCACTGGGGTGATCTTACAAGGTTGCCCAGGTTTTCATCTCTCTCGGAATTTATAGCTGGAAAGCAAAGCTTGGGCTTAGCAGAACGCATAGGCTGCCGTTCTCTTCCTGTGCCTGGCCCACTTCCTGTGCCAAGCTGGGTAGGTAAAATCTCAGCTGGTTGGAGACAGACACCCAGGAGGGCCCGTAGGACACTGGAGACAGACTCTGGATCAAATCCCCAGCTTCTCTAGCTCTCCTTGTCCCGCCCCTCATTTGACACACTGAGGCCAGAGGTCATGTTCAAGGTCATCTGGAGAGTTGGGGCAGAGCCAGGAACAGAGACCAGGGCCTCCTGTCCCAGCCTTGGGCTCTCTTCTCCTCAGGCGGCCTCCCGTCTGCAGCTGCCCACAGTGTGGGGACTGTCTCCGGCCATGTGAAGGGATTCCATGGGCAGAGCAACCAGAACTTAAGGCTGCCACCTTCCATTACCTCTGGAGCTGGGGCCTGGCTGGTACCACCTGTCCTCAGTGCCCTGCCCACAGTCTAGAAGGCAAAGAGGAAGCAAAGGACATAGCCACTCTGGCAGGGCCATCTTGGGCAAGTCTCTTCCCACTGTGGAGGCTCAGTTTCTCGTCTATGATGTGAGGACAGAGGCTCTGATGTACTTTGAGGCCCTTTTAGCCCTGGAAGATCTAGGATGCTATGAGCTGAGGACTGAATACCAGGAACGCTGGTTAAGCATCTCCCAGGTCCCCAGCGTGAATGTCACAGAGACAGCAACTCACTTTAGCTTTACAGCCAGTGTGAGACAGGGACTCCCTGAATCCCCATTCCCAGGACCCTCTGTCTCTATTCTAGGAGCCCTGGCTGACTGTCTGGGCCTGGCTTGAATCTGGGCTCAGGTAACGCTGGTCCAGGTGTCCAGGGCTGCCTGTTAGTCTGCTCGGGGTTCATACCCACCGCCCTGGGACCCTTACCAGGCCTAGCTGGCCCCTTGACTTATCTCACATGACTGTCCATATCCCTAGGCCCTGGAAGGCGAAGAATGCCCCCCAATCAGCACCTCACCCCAGTCTTTCCATGCTGTCTTCTGTGACTCATCCGTCAAGGGTAGCTACTTTCTTTTTCCAGCCTCCTGTGACACCCCGCCCACTGCTGGGGAAAAGGATGCAACAGAAGAGGAAAGGGGGAGGGGGATAAAGCATCTTGGTTCTAAATTAGAAGCTGTCCAATGACCCTCCTGGAATTTCCATGCAGACTCTGTGGAGCGTGTGAACAGGGCTCCAGGGAACTCACTCCGCTCAGTCTCATTCCTTCAGGGTGGAAGGCCATCGACTGAATGGTCCCCTGGGACCTCCATCTCACAATCAGACTCCAGGTCTCTCTGCTCAGCCCCAGGGTCCCCTGGGAAGGGCAGAAGGCAGCAGTGAAGTGGAAGGAAGTGGGAGGTAGGGGTCCCAAGAGGCCCCTGGGCAAAGTCAGGGCAGAACTGACGTCACACATCTGGCTGGAGCCTGACACACAGTCTGCAGAGAAGTTTAGTGCCGTAACTGTCCCACGGCAGCTACAGCTGGCATGTGACGTGCCAGGCTGGTGGTGGGAAAAGCCACAGGCTGCTGATGCCTGCCTTCTCACTATGGCATCTCTGCTAACTTTGCACACTTTTTGTGACAGAGAGCTCACCACTTCCAAATTGTCTTATCTCCCCCACTCCTTTGCACAGGCTATTGGAGACCCCTTCTTGATGACCAGCTGCTATCTGCTTCTCTGGATCCTCAGCCCTGTCCTCCAGGGCTGCAAGCTTCCTCAGAAGGCTTTGAGAGGTTGGAAGTTGGTGAATGCAGCCCTTGGGCTTCCTAACTCTCCTGACTGCGTGGTTTCCTTTCCCTATGCTTGACATCTGAGAATTACCCAGTGTCCAGGTTCCCAGGTCTCTCCTGCGTGGGGCTCTTGGTTGATGGTATTTTTGGTGAAAGGAGCCAAACAGGTTAAAGAAAGGGACTGAAAGATACCAAAGAGAACTTTTTGCAACTTTTTGTTCTTCCTCCTCCTTCCTCACCTCCTTCTGCTCCTTCTTCACGGTACTGGAGATTGAACCCAGGACATTCGTCCTGAGCTACATCTTCAGCCCATTTTATTTTTTCATTTTTGAGATAAGGCCTCGTTAATTTGCTAAGTTGCTCAGGCTATGCTTGAACTCTTGATCCTCCTACCTCAGTCTCCCAGAGTGCTGGAATTGCAGACACACACCACTATATTTAGTTTGCCCAACTTCTGAGGCTTTGGTTTCCAGTTGTCTAAGCCATTCCACAACCCAGGCCTCTAACATTTTGTCAGCCTCCAACTTCACCAAGCTTAAGACTAACACTGGGCCCCAGCAAATGGGCTTCTGCATTGCCTCCGGCAAACGTCTTTGCAGTCCTCCCTCTCCACCTTTGCTTCCCGGGCTCTCAACCTGGCTGTGCTCCCCGCTGTCTGTCCAGGGCATGCTGCTACCCTCATTGCCTCCACCCACAGCTTTGCTAACCTCTCAGGAAGTCCTGGCACCCACCAGCACACACGGCATAACCTGAACTATCCCCATTCCGTCCCAAATAGTGGGTCTCAGGCCTGAAGGGCCCCGGGGGGCAGGGGCACTTCCTCAAGTGTGCGGGCTACAGAGGAGGCCAGGTCTCAGCTGCCTCTTTCTCTCTCCCCATCTTGTTCATTTATCTCAGTGGCTGCCTTCAGACTCTGGGATGTTGCTGGTCATGAGTCTGAGGTCTGGCAGGCTCTGAGAATGTGGACCAGAGGCCTCTGAGCCTTGCAGCGCAGTCTGGGGTGGTGTCATGGTCGCTGTGGATGCCACTGCGAGGCCAGCAGCCCCCTTCTGCAGACTTCGTGAAGGAAGCAGAGGAGACGAGGGGCAGAAGTTAGTGGCAGCTGGGCAAATTCACTATTAAGCCTGTGGGTCCAGTGTGCTCCAGGTTGGAGCTTCTTTACCTCCCTGAAGCACAGCTTGGGTCCACGGAGGGGTCTCCGAGGTCTTGGTGTATAGGCTTACAGCTGGGTGGGACTCAGGGAGGGGCTAAAGTATGGCTGCTGCCCCAGTCTTGGTCTAGTCTACTGCCCCTGATAGGTTGTGGGGGGTGACAAAGGGCATCCCAGAGCTGATGAGGCCCCGAGTGGACTTGGCCCAACCTAACAACACCCTGTTTCTCAGCTGAGGCAGCTAAGGCACAGTGTCTATGCAGGTTGCCCCAGGCTCCACACCTGCTGGGAGGCATATGCAGGATTCAACCCAGGCTCCTACCTGGCACCTTTGGCCCACAGTGACTTAGCCTCACTCCTGCAGCACAGCCGCATGTCCACCTGCTTCTGTCATCACAATACACAGACAGAGAGAGCCTGGCTCTGGAGTCAGCCTTCTCTCTTCAGCTAACAAAGCTGAATGGGTCCGGCTCTCAGGCTGAAAAGTGGGTATCTGGGCTACACAGTGGAGCATGTTCAGAACTGGAGAAAAGGCTTCTGTGGGGAAGAGCTGCTGCCAGCAAGCCTCTTTTGCAAGCAGGGAGTGGCCATCCCAAGGCTCCCACAATGTGTGGTGCGGCCAGACTGGTGACCCACGGGGCCCGTCTAGACAGGCTGTTAGCTGCGGTGGCAGCCACGGTGGGCTCTTTACCCAGCTGCGGCAGCTCCCCACCCCAGGCAGCTCTGATTGGACGCTGGTGACTCTGTGCTGCTTGCCCAGAGGGGTCACGTGGGTTGGGCCCACTCCCACCCCAGGGCCTGCAAAGTGTCCGGGATTCAGTATGCTTAGCCACTCGGCACATGCAAGGCGGACTTTTAGACACTCACATGGACAAGAGCATAGCATCTTGCAGAATACGCACATGCATTTTATTTCCATTTCTCCCTTCCTTGTAGGGGGTGGGTGCTAGGGATGGAACCCAGAGCCTGGCTCATCCCAGGTAAGTGCTCCACGGCTGAGCGACCCCTGCAGTCCCCGCCCTTACAGTGTCTATTAGGGAAATGTGACATGTAGGAAATAAAGTGGGTAACACACACACTCCAGGAACTCATTCTTCCCAGTGTGGTCAGGATGAAGGTAATGCCCATGTCCTGCTCGGGAGTGGGAGGAGCTTCACTTGGCCACTGAGGAAAATAATCAGGTAGTTTCCTGAACACACCCAGCAATCCCTTCTGGGTACAAATCCCAGAATCTCTAGCTTCTGTGCACTGGGAGATGGATACAAAAATGGACATAATGCAACTAGAAATGCCTTTATCATGGCTCTTTGAACCACTGGAGGCCCTGAGCTCACGGACTGTTCTATCAGACAACAGCGGGAGGAGGCAGAGCCCAGCACAGGCTGGTGTGAGGACCTCGGAGACTATCTCAGAGAGCCCCTCGGGGTCCAGGGCAGTGGCATCTCAGGCCTTGAACTTTCCATTCCTCAAGGCTTTGTGCATTTGATCTGCTCTTCCCTAGAACTGGCCCAACAGGAAAAGGCTGCTTCTGCCCTCAGGGCCCTAAGGACTGATGCCCAGCTGGGGCAGCAGACCAGGTGGCTGAAGAGAGCAGTGGCCTCAGAACAAGAGGCCCAGTCAAGCCCTGGGTGTCCCTCACTGCCTCAGTCTCCTCCAGAAGGCAAGGTGGGTTTCCATATCACAGTGCCTGTGCAGAGACCAGGAGCAGGCAAGAGAAGGGCACGTGGGTTGGGCTTCAAGCTGGGGTCAAATGCCCCCCACTACGTTCTAGCTGCATGACCTATGCTGAGCTGTAGTGGTTTCCTTCTCTATACACCGAGGATGATGGAATCATGCTGACCCCTTCTCTTAGTAATCCTGAGAGTTTCAAATGATACCGCAAATGGTTCAGCCCAGTACCTGGCTCCTGAGAAGTTTCCCATACATATTTTATCACCTTCTACCAGGTACATTGAAGATTTCTGAGGAATTCCAGAGTGGGTAAAGGGCAGGGTAGGAGGTTGGAGACTCCTGGGGGAGACAGCAGCCGGGGCAGCCAGCACGCATCGTGTCTAAGCCTAACAATTCACGAGCCGTGTGATCTCAGGCAAGCTATTTCATCTCTCTGTGCCTCCAGTACCGCATCTGAGCAATAGGGGTACTTGTACCTACTTCACAGGGTCTCTGAGGATTAAATTAATTAGTTCACACGAAGATATTGGGTAGTTTGGGACCTCCTATGTGCCATGCGGAAGAATGCAATACAGTTCTCCTTAATTGTGCCAATTTCAGGAGCCCCTGGCAGGGCAGAGATGCAGGTTCTGTTCCCTCTCTGCCATCAGCTCATGGTGTAACCTGTGGCCACACATTCTCTCCAGTGCTTCAGCTGCCTTGGGTCTGTAAGGGTCCTAAGATGCTCTACAGCCCCGAACTCCCAGAACCTCCATGAGCCAAGCCAGGAAAGGTCCTGGGGCCTCAACTGCAGATTCCTGGGCCCTGCCTGGGCTCCCTGCCCGGGGTGAGTGTTCAGTGCTCAGACCCCATGCCCCGGAGACACCTGGCCGCATAGCTTGGCTCTTTAGGGTCTCACGCTGACTGCTGTTCAGCCCTCTCCCGCACTTCTAGATTCACTTTGCCTCTTCCTGCAGGAGCTGGTCCTAGCCTCAGTGGCCCTGTTTTCCATGCCTCAGTCTCATTTATCATCCTCTCTAAACATGGCTACTATCATCTTGCCCCACAAGAGGTATGGGGGCTCACGGTCCTGTCATTCCAGCCCTTGCTCTTAGGGGAACATGTCCCTCGCTCTTCATGACAGCCATGAGAGGTTACAGCCAGGACTGTACCCATTCCACAGAGGAGGAAATTGAGGTTCAGATGGCAGGTGACTTGCCCAGGGTTACTTTGCTAGTAAGTAAACAAGCCAGGATGGGACCCTGTCAGCTGGATTCTGGGGCCTCCTTCTGGATTATTAAAGCCTTGGGCTTTGTGTGCCCAGAAACAAGTCCTAGGCAGCCCGGCACTGGAGGACCGCCCTCCGTTCTGGGCCTAGATATGGCCAGCGTGTGTTCAGAGGAGGCTGTGTGGATTCTGCCCATGCGTCTCTGCATCGTCATCCTGAGCCCCTGCGTCTGACAGGCTCTGCTGTGCCTGTCTCAGTCTCTTACCTTTCTTTGAGGGGTTCAGGCCTACACATTACTTCCTGAAGCCCTCTGTAGTCTTTCTCCCCTGTTCTGCCTCAAGGTCCAGCACCACCGTGTTGCTGAGTCCAGAGACCAGCCCTGGCCCACCCGCGGCTGAGCCCTGAGGAAGCCCGTGCTGTGGCCTCAGCCAGTCACCCTGCATCCACTTTCCTTCACTTGATGCTCAGCCTCCAAAAGCCCTGGGGCTTTGGGCATCTGCTCAGGCTCTGAGCCCTCGATCAAAGGGCAGGCTCAGCTCAGGAGCCTTTGGGGTGACCTCCCAACACTGGCTGCTGGTAGGCTCAGCGGGTTCAGAAGCCGCATCTGCATAGAGATCATTTTGTCCAGTGGCTTCCTTATGCAGATGAGGAAACCCCGGAGGGACAGTGACCACCCAGGGCCCAGAGCCATGCACCGAGAGCAGAGCTGGGCTGAAGCCCAGGCCCACAGCTCCATGCACAGCTAACGCAGCATGATTCGTGTTTCTGCTTCCCTGTGGAGCCCACACTCAGCGCTTCCCTCCAGCTACATTTCTTGAAGCCATTATTTGAAAGCTATTTTCCTTACCAGGAGCCCCAGGCTCTTAGAACTGAAATTAAAACCTCACATGGAAAACGAGAGCACTGTCCACACAGCATTCCAGGCTTGGGCACAGAGGGCAAGCTTGGGCATTAACTCTGTCCACTCCCCCACCCCCCACCTGCCCATTTAACTGCAGGAACTCGGAGTCCTAGGAGCCAACACAACTGCAGATTAGAGCCCACCATGCTTAGAGATCATCGAATCCAACCCTTGTACAGATAGGGAAACTGAGGCCAGAGAGGCAGAAGGCACCGAGTGGTTAGCAAGCAAGCAAGGACAAGACCTCCAGACGCAACCTCCTGGGGAGGAGGACACAAGGCGCTGTTCACGCCCCATGTCTTGGCACTTTCTTACCTCGCCTGGAGTCTGGTCCAGGGGTGGCTCCTTGGGCCTGACGATGGGGGGCCAGCCTGTGTGGGGAATGGTTGGGGGTGTCACTGCTTCGCAATTAAGTTGACCCAGCCTCTGGCCCCCTTCACTGCCACAGGGGCATTTTTAAGCAACTGGCATTGGACCCCCTCCCCTTAGCCCCTTGCCCATGGCTCCCTAGCCACAGAAGCCTCTCTGCCTTTTACCTTATAAGAGCTGAAGAGGCGAGTCTGGTGCTGGGGAGAGGCGGACGCAGGGTCCTCCCAGGGCCCCCCATTGGCCCGGGCACCTGCCACGTGACTGCCTCGCCTTGACCTGCCCCTGGTGCCGAATGTTGCTTTTACCCCCTAAGGAAGGAGTGGTTGACAATTTTCATATTTCTTCTAAATTTGGAGATTTCAGACAATGCTGGGAGGCTTGGCTCCAGCCGCCAGAGGCCCATGTGGAAGTCATTAAGCTCCAGGAGGGGGGCAGGGGAGAGAGGGAGGCAGGGCAAGGAGGAGGAGGAGGAGGAGGAGGAGGAGGAAGGGGTGGGGGATGGAGCTTTGAGGGCTGCCAGTTGTCAGCCTGGGAACACAAGCAAACTCCCTGGGAGAAGGCTCTGTGTGAGAATTTCCTTCCTCTCCCCGGCTCCTGAGGCCCAGGATGGGAGCGAGAGTTCTGAGATTTTCTCGGAATCCCCAAATGAGGAAGGCACCAGTCATGGGGGCCTGGGGTGATGGGAATAGCAGGGTATGGGAGACTGTGGGGAGTAAATCTTTTCTCCAGAAACCTGGAGCCTTGGATGGCCATCCTTATCACTGTGCAAAGGGGGCCCAGGGCGCCCCGTGGGGAGGCTGCTGCAGACGGGCAGGGGCTGGGATTGTGGATGTCCTACTGCAGGCTCTTGTGCCCTAAGGCGCGCTATCTCTCACATAGAGTTCTTTCTTATTATGCTGTGGCCAGTTTGGCCTCCTACAGATTTCTAAAGATGCCTTAGATTTTTTCTTTTTTTGCCTCAGGGCCTTTGCATATGCACATAGTTTCTGTCCGAAATGCCCTTTTCCTAGAGTGAATCATGGCCAACTCTTTCCCTGTTCCTGTTCCCTGTTCAACTGTCACCTCTGAGCAAAGGCTTTCTTTGGTCACTTCTCTGTTCTCCCACGCATCCCCTGCTTGCTTCCCTGACAGGACTCAGCATGCACATGCTCATCTCGCGTGCTTGCTGGTCTAGTTTCTTGCTGTCCAACTCTTGCATGAGAGCATGGCTCCCCGGGGCAGGGTCTACGTCCACAGCGCCTATAAAGAATGGTTCAGGGGCCGGTGAGATGGCTCAGCGGCTTAAGTGCCTGCCCGGCAAGCACGAGGGCCCGAGTTCGACTCCCGGAACCCACATACGAAAAAGGGGGCCGGTGATATCGCTCAGCGGCACGAGCGCCTGCTGGCGCGCGAGGTCCTGAGGTCGTTCCCCCGGTACCCACCAAAAAAAAAAAAAAAAAAAAGAATGGTTCAGCAGCACCCACCAGCCAAGAGCTGCGCCTCTGAGGCCTGCAGAGCTCCTCCCAGTGGCTGGCTGTGCCTTGCACTGAAGGTACAGAGAGTCAAGTCAGACACTGGCCCTGGCCTTAGGAAGTCCCTGAGCATGTACAGCCAAGCATGGTGGCACGTGCTTGTCACCCAGCAGTCTGGGAGCCTGAGGTAAGAGGGAACCCTGTTTAAAAATAAAAAATGACAAAAAAGGACTGGGGCTGTAGCTCAGTGTGGAGGCCCTGGGTTCGATCCCCAGTACCCCCTACCACCCAAAGAATTGTGGTACAAGAGCCCAACATAGAGCAGACTTGTCATTAACATCATCCCCTTCCTTCCAAGAAGACGGATTCCACACATGTGCATGAGGGGTGCAAGAGAAAAGGAGGAAGCTCTTAACCCCCCACTTCCCACCTGTGGGAAGTGTCCCAGTTTAATACCCTGAAGTGCCACCAAAACAGCCCAGAGTACATGTGAGGTGAGCCCAACAGAACCATCATGGAGATTCCACTGTGCAGACGGAAACTGAAGTTCTGCCAGTATATAAACATCTGCATCCAAGGTGCTTCATCATGACAGGGAAGCAAAATTCAGTGCAAGCTGTGGAGAGACCCATTTCAACAACCCAAGGCCCCACCTGAGGAGGATGTGCGCCAGCTCTGTCTGTGAGTTGGCGGCCTTGGTTATCAGAAAATCCATCATGAGAGGTCATGGCAAAGGACGGAAGAGACTTGCAGACAGGTCCCAGGAGGTCAGGGGAGAGGTGTGCCCCACACCAAAATATCTCCAAAGAACAACTAAATGACAGCCTTTCATGACTGAGTCTCCATAAATTTGTCTCGCATTTTTCAGGAGCAGTTTCTCTTTCGGCTGTGTAGTCTCTTGGGGTTTCTGAGCACTTTGCATCTATGAATCACTGTGTGAAGGGGCTTTTCCTTCCAAACTGTGGAGAACCAGCTCTAGGCTCCCTCTATCCCAGGGAAGACAGGGCCAAAGCCTCTGTATATGTGAGCAGGGATTCATGGAGCTAGGGGGAGACTCTCACTGGGAGCCAGGTAGGAGAGTGTGTTTGCCTTAGAGGGTTCTGTGACCTCAGAAGGTGGTAGTTAAAGGAAGAAGGGCCTATCCAGGAAGGTGAGGTGAGCTGAAGAAGACAGCTGCTTCCACCTCTCTACAGGGTAACCAGAGCTCCAAGTAGCCAGGCACAGTGGCACTGGCCTGTAAACCCAGCAACTCAGGAGGCTGAGGCAGGAGAACTGCAAGTTTGAGGTCAATCTAAGCAACTTAGCAAGACCCTGTCTCAAAATAATAAAAAGGGCTGGTAATGCAGTTCAGTGGTACAGCAACCCTGTGTCCAATCCCCAGCCACACCCCCACCCTCGAAAAAAGCCTCATTTGGTAGAGCTGGTACCTTCAGGAAGGTGGGCTCTACATCCACATAGGAATGACTGCTGAGTCCGTGGAGACACGCCGGGGTGAAATGGACTAAGGGACTGTCTTGGCAAAGTGGTGGATTCTGTCACCAAAGTCATGCAAGCCAAGGCTTGGTGACAATTTGGCAAATCCTTCTATCCCCGAGATGCCCCAAACTTCACCTTGTGTTCTGTCCTGTCTCTTGCCCTGATTCACACCAATTCTGTCCAAAAGACACAGCTCAGAGGCCATCAGCTGGTAAACGGTTATGTACTGGACCCAGCCATAAACCTTGCGTTAAAAAAACTAAGTTCCACGTGTTCTTTTCAATGAGCCCAAAACTTGGGGGAGTTTGAGCCGTGGAGGTGAATTCATAAACAGTTAGTGATGAAATACTTAGGACTTGCCTTGTGATCGAACCAGTCTCTTAGAAACAGCATGCCGCTGAAATCTATCCACAATATATTATTGAGAGTTGTATTTTTTAAAAGCATGGTACAAAAGATATGTGGCATTATCCTGCGGAAGTGAAATGAGATGTCTGTGCATGGGGTGGGGAAGTAGGGGCACAGCAGGTGCCCTGCTGGGGGTTGCATTTGTGTTCTTTCTCTCCCTGAGTTTGCTGTCCCGACAAGCCAGGACAGAAAGCCACTGTGGTCTGCCCGAAGCTAGAATGCTCTGGGAATGGCGAGGGAGCGCCAGTGGCTTGTTGTCCTGGGAGAAGATGTAACAGACCTTTGTGCGGCTCTCCAAGGAAAGGCGCTGAGGAGGTGGAGAGAACAATGGTGCAGCACAATCCTCCCCAATCTTTGTGACAACCTGGCGGCGATTGCAGGCAGGAAGTGGGAAAGGCTTGGATTGAAGGGCCACACAGTTGGCTCGCAGCCTCTCTCTGTTCTGGGGGAAACTGGCTTCCACCCCTGTGGCCGTTTTTGGAGTTGTGAACCTGAACCACAACTTGGGATATTACCACGACGAGCTTCTGCTCCGTCACTCGTGCCTTCCCACCGCAGTTAGCACATTGATACAGGACCAGGTGGGACTGCACACTGCTCCCACCCGGGACGCCAGGAAGGACCAGTACCCTTGAGTGAAGAGGGAGGTGGTGAGACCCAGGGAGAGGACAGCTGGGCTGGGTCTCTCCCTTCCTGCTGTCACCAGTGTATGGCATGTGGATATTTGAACCTTCAGCAAAGGCACCTGAACTGTGCAAAGGAACACCTCAGTGACACATATGAGTGAGCATATAATTGCATGTGTGTGTCAAAATGCAGTTTGAAAGAACATGTGGACGAATGTTTAACAAAATAAGGTCAGAGGTTGGGGCCTCTGGGTGGTGCAATTAAGGAGATTTGGGCTCATTTCATGTTAGGGTTTATGTCTAGATATCCCCCAAGAGCCTCCTGCACTCATAGGTGGGCTTTTGGAAGGTAATAGGGTTATGAGGGCTTACAGCTGACTTACTGTTGGGAGGTGGGGTCTGGTCAAAGAGGGGGTCACTGTGGGCATGGCCTGGAAGGATCCATCTCCCTTCCCAGCTCCTCCTGAGCTCTCGCTGCTTCCTGTGTGTCAGGCCACGAGCAGCTCTCCTCTGCCACTCCCCTCTGCCATGCCACCCTGCCTTAGAGCCAGTGGGCTATGGACTGAAACCTCTACAAACTATAAACCAAAATAAACCCTTCCTCCTTTCATTTGTCGGTGTTGGGTATGGTGTTTGAGCAATGAGGAAAGTGGCTAAGATGCTTCATTATAGTTTTCTGTGTTTGACTTCCCCCATTTTCTATTAGTCATTTTTTTACTATCAGGAAAATATCAATATCACCTCTTTATATATATATATATAATCTTTAAAAAGGCACACAAGTCCTTGATAGCTTACTTTGTGTTAGAACTTAGTAAACGTAAAACTGAAACTCTAGTGTAGTGCTCCATGCGTGATCGTGGTGGTGGTACCAGCCAGGATCTGGTCGTAGAAAGCAAACCATTCCTGCTCACTGAAACAGAACGTGAATTACTACAGGGAACTGGGTGCTTACGCCATCAGGAAACCTGGAGATGCCAGGTTAGGCGGGACTCCTGGGGATGACTCAGATAATACTACACAGCTCTCCCACTGGGGCAGATGCCACCTCCACTGCCATCAGAAGGTGGTGGGTGATGGTTAGCTGTATGCATCAACCTGCCTAGGCTGAGGGAGGCCCAGATACACACTGTTTCTGGTGTGTCTGTGAGAGTACTTCTGGAAGCAGTTGGCACATCACTCAGGAGACTGAGTAAAGATCTTTCCTCAGCAGTGTGAGTGGACATCAGCTAATCCACGGAGGGCTGAATGAAGCAACAAAGCAAAGGAATGGCAAACTCCTTCTCTCTGGTATTTATTTATTTACAGTACTGGGGGTCCAACCTGGGAACACAGTACCACTGAGCTACATCCTTGGCCCTTTTTATTATTTTGAGACAAGGTCTTGCTAACTTGCACAGCCTGGCTTTGAATGTGTGATCCTTCTGCCTCAGCCTCCTAAGGAGCTAGAATTACAGGCCTGGACCACCACATCTTGACCTTCTTTCTGTTCTTTTTTTTTTGTGGGTACCAGGAGTAGAACTCAGGACCTCACGCTTGGCAGGCAGGCGCTTACGCCGCTGAGCCATCTCACCAGCCCCTTCTTTCTATTCTTGAGCTGGGACATCTACCTCATGATCTCAGATGTCAGAGCACCCAATTCTCTGTCCTCTGTGCCCCAGAACTTACATCAGCAGCTCCCCTGCTTCCTGGGCCTTTGAACAAGGCTGAGTCATACTTGCAGCTTTCCTGGGTGCCATCGCAGCTTCCAGATGGCAGATGGCAGGACCTCCTGACCTCCATAAATGCATGAGTCAGTTACCACAACAAATCTCCTCCTATATGTCTATATTTACCCTCTTGGTTCTGTTTCTCTGGAGAACTCTGACTAATTCGCAGTGGGCTCAGGTGGGGGGGCTTCACTGTCAACTCTAAGAACACATTGCTGTCTCCAAGACCAGGGCCTCAACCACTCCTGCCTCTGCCACAACTGTCCCCTGACACTAACAGAGCCAGCAATGGTCCTACTAGCCAGCCAGGGCTGCTGTGACAAGTACCATGGACAGAGGGGCTTCCATGGCAGGGATGTGTTGTCTCGTGGTTCTGGAGGGTGGGTGTCCAAGGTCAGGGTGTGGGCAGGGTGGTTCCTCCTATGGCTCTGAAGGAAGAATCTAGTCTGTACCTCTTTCCTAGACTCCAAGGGGTTTGCGGACAATCTCTAGCATCCCTGGCCTGAAGATGCCTCACTCCGGTCCGTGGTTTCATGTTCACATGGTCTTCACCCTGTGTGTGTCTGTCTCCAAATTTCCCCTTTTTAAGGACAACAGTCATAGTGGATTAGGGACCCACTCTAGTATGACTTCACCCTAACTAATTACATCTGCAAAGCCCTATTTCCAAATAAGGTCAGGTTTTGAGGTGCTGGGGATTAAGACTTCAACACATGAATTTGTAGGGGTGGACAGAATTCAGCCCTGAAAGTGGGGCTGGAGCATTGCTGTGGACAAACCCATGTGGTGGTGCTTGCAGCAGCTACAACAAAGCAGCAGGATAGGAAACTTCCTCCAGAGCTTTGGGAAGTCTGGGATATGTAGTTTTGGCTTATGAGATTCTATGGTGAGGAAGGCTCTCTAGAAGCAGGTTAGAAAGGATACCAAACCAAATCTCCAACCTAAATCCGGGACCCTGTACCAACCTACCTCTGGTCATTTTACAGCAGCAAAATTTCACAGCACTGAGCCCACGAGCCAAGGATACTAGAAATAGCCCTGTTCTCAGAAACCAAGAGGACAGCCAGGAGGCCGGATCCCTGGTGCAGTCATAATCCATTTCTTCTGACCAATTTCCTGCCGCCTCTATTTTCCTTATTTGACTGCTGTGTACACATGCAATCAAACCAGCAATCTCCATAGTGCATGGTTAGAAGGAACTGAAGAAGGAGGCCAAGCTCTCTACCCTGCTTTGTCACTGACTTGCTATGTGGCAGGGTCCCGTGAGGCCCCCATCCGTCCACTTGGCAGAGCCTAGGTAGGGTCCTGAGGACCATAGGGGAGGGATCACACTGCATAAGTCTCCTCTCCCCATTGCTAGCTCACTTGTGAAGGGCTAAGACTGTGTCTACTGCTCTTTTAAACAAACAGACTGTATATACAGACAGTGCAGTGCCTGGCACCATGGCGGCTACAAAGGGAGGTCAGGCCACTTCCGATACAATCAAAGGAAAGAATATAGTACACTGTATTCACTAATAATCTTTTATTGGAGAGAAATGGAAACTCAAGTCTTTGTGGATTTGAAGCAAAAAGGAATTCATTAACCCATGTGACCAAAAAGTCCATGGGTAGATTGAGTTTTAGGCATCACTAGGTCCAGGGACTCATTGTTCCTGGAATCTGTCTCTCTCTGAGAATTAAAAGGAAGAAAAATAGGAGGAAGAGAGGGAAAGAGGGAGGAAGAAAGATGTCCTCTGCAGATACGCCCAGTGATAATTACACAGCGAGGAAGCCAGTGTTCTGTGACATGAGAGGTCTCAGTAAAGCACAGATTATTTCAGAAGAGGGAGGAACTAATGCATTCATGAATTTGTTCATTTACTTATTCAGGTCTTGGACATTAAAGTCCTATTCTAGGTTTCCCACTTAAGGAGGCCAGCTGCTCCAGAGATAATGACAGCTAAGTCCCTGCTCTCAGAGAGCTCCTCTGGCTGTTGGAGAAAGCCAGTGACTGATGTGTGCAGCACCACAGGGCGTCCAGGGGATCCTGGGAGCTTGTTTTCTACTGGGAGATGGAGATGCTTGTGGGAAGCAGGTCACAAGGACTCAGTGAAAATGGCAGGGAAGGACATTGGAAAACAAAGGAAACAGTGTGAGCAGAAACCCAGAGACTGGATTCAGACCGACTCAGAGGCTGACTGCCTTGGGTGACGCTGGGGGCATGATTTCCCCAAGCTGGGCTTCAGCTTCCCATTTGCATAATAAAAGGGTTGAGTAACTTGCAAGTGAGGAAGGGGAGGGAAAAGCAGTCTCTCGAACACACACACACACACACACACACACACACACACGAATTTCCGTGCTGACTCAGGAATGGCCATGCTTGGAGACCTGGACACAGCAGAGTCTGGCAGTTTTCTTGGGTGGGAGCCTGGGCTGAGCTCGTTTTAGAGGTCTGAATATGTGGCTGTATTGTAACCGGGCTGGACCTTCACCATCTTGGTGTGGGGGAGCCTTGGCAAGACCTCTGCACCCCAGCTTGGCTGCAGGAGGCTGGAGGCCCTTCACCTTCATAATGACTCTACCTCACCCCACAGTGGTCCCCTCCCCTGATGTCTTTGGATAATTAATATAACTGTAGTGACAGACATGGACCTGGAGCCAGGACCTCACCTATTTGTCCCTAGGGAAAGGGGGTCACTAATCATGACTACTGTTGTAGGAGGATTCAATTTGACATGGATAACAAGAATAATGGGATGATTATTTCACATCCTTGCTGTAGAACAAATCCATATTCTTGCCCCCATATATGAAAGAGTTATGCTAACAGAGGAGTTGGTACAGATGATTTCCAACTGTTAGAGAAAATTGTTTTAATGTCTTTCCAGGCCTTGGCTTCGGCCAGCTCTGTGTGTCCATCTCTCCCCTGTGCTGTGGAGGCACCTTTCCTACCTTGAGGCCCCCACCCTTGCCCACATCTTCCATCTGACACTCCTCAGGGCTGCCAGCTCACTTCAGGCCTCTGTAAACCACCCAGGACTGTTAAACAAATCCTATAATTAGAAGCCAGGTCTCCCAAACGAAGTGAAAAATGTAACTTTACCCTTTGTTTGTTCCTGGATGCTCAACTTATGTCCCATGACCCAGAGAAGCTGTGACCTTGGATCTCCAAGAAGCCTTAATAAGGTAATGTTTATAAGGCTCTTGACTTTACAATTCTGCTGGAGTACAATTCTTAAATGAGGACGAGCCGTTAACTCCAAGGTGATCCCCTCCTTCTGCATCCCAGTGGAGAATGATGGTGTCCCCTTTGTGACATGGAAGAACCCCAAGACTGGGAGTAAAGGAAGTGGGGCTCTGGTCCCAATTCTGCCACTGACTGGCTGCATGACATTGTATCTGTGTCTGTCCTTCTCTGGACTTCTGTAAGAGAGGAGATAGGAATTGTTCTAAAGGTCTCTTCCAACTCTGATGTTCTTTCTATAGTTGATCTCTGTATCTAACTCTGCGTTTTATCTCAAGAAATGATGCTTTTTCAAATTCCATCTTTCTTCTTTGGACTCCTAAAAAGAACTTGGAAACGAAACTGCATAAATCTGCTTTGGGGTCGGAAAGACACATAGATAAGCCATTTTTTGCCTCACGTTTTATCCCCAAGGTCTCTCTGATGACATAAATGCATAAAAAATATTATGAAGATGACTAATGGGGGGAAAGTGACAATTCTTTAACTATGCCAAGGGGTAAAACTGGTGCGCTTGAGGGAAAATGGCACGAGCCCGGGTTGTGGTGTCTGTAGAAGGCAGCGCCGCTAGCCAGCATAGCACCACGCTTGTGCTGCGTGCTGACGTTCTAGGCATTGACACCCCACGCTCTGCTGTCATAGAGCTCTTTCCCGGAGCTCGGCTCCTGTGCCGAGGGCTTATTTTACAGATGAGAAGCTGAAAAAGAAGTAAAAGAGGGACTGGGGATGTAGCTCAGTGGCAGAACGCTTGCCTGGCATGTGAAGGCCTTGAATCCTGTCCCTAGCACCACAAATTAAACCAAAACAGAAAAACACAGAACATGTCACAGTGAAAAGTGTAAAGGGTCTTCGAATCCAGCTGCAAGGGAGGATTCACCCTGCTCACGGTGACCATCTGTGGGATGGAGGTACGTCTGAGCAGGAGTCCGTACGCCGAAGTGAGCTGCTCCTGAACTCAGCACTGAAGACCTGGACCTCTCGGGCAGGCCTAAGACACCCTGATGATCATACCTGGTCATGCCTGGCCATGCCTGGCCATCTTCCTAATGGAATGACACCGGCCACAGCTGTACCAGCTATATAACCAAAACAGAGGGCTAGATTGCCAGCGTCTTCACTTTGAATCCCAGCGCCTCACATACTGCTACTGTGCAGTATTTACCAGGGCGTAGAGGGCTAGAAGCTAAGGTCTCCCGTGGGCAGGGCAATTTCTGGGGAGAATTTTAGAAGGGAGGTGGTCTCGGGGCCTAACTTCCCTGGGAATCCAAGGACCATGAAGAAGCTCCACCCACTCCTGGAGGACAGGGAAGAACCTGTGATAGAACCACTACCAGTGTGGGACCAGACCCTCTGTGACCCTGACACCGTCTCAGGGCCCTGCCACTTCGGATGGGGCAGTAACCTCAGCCATCTCATGCTCACAGGTCCCCTTTCCCATTCATGAGCTGGGTCCTGATGGTGAAGTGACAAGTCCGTGGGTATTTGGGAGTCTGAGCAATCTCAAGTCTGCTAACGCTATGGCGTCTGCAAGAGGAAAGAATTTGCTCAAAGGAAGCGTGTGGTTAGAGCAGATTTCAGGACCTGTTCTTGACTTCTGCAGATCTTCCTGTGTGTGTTTGTGGCAGTGAGTGTCACGCTGAGTGATTCTGAGTAGCCGAGCGCATGCTGCCAGCCTGTACCAGGACATGTGGCAGAGGTGAGCAGGACGCCTTTCAGGGCTAAGCCTCCTATGTTTGGGGGCTCCTTGTTGCTGCAGCGCAATGCTACCCATCTTGACTGATACTGCTTGCTATGGGCCAGGGAAGTCGCTTTGCTCTGGATATTCTCAGAGAGCCAGTTTGCACTCAGCAGAAGGAAGGAGCAGGGACATCTAAAGCAATGAGTAAGAGACCAAGGAGCATTTAACAGAAGTGTTGCTGAGAAGCCAGCAAAATGCCCCGATGGTTCTTGGGGAGTGGTTCTGGAGTGTGAGGGGCAGAGCTGACTCTCAGTTGGAGTTGAGAGAATGAAATAAGATGTGAAGGAATCTCCTATAGAAAAGTTTTTTTTTTTTTTTTTTTTTTTTTCCAACATAGCTGTGTGATAGACTGAGGGCCAATCTCTCTTTTTTTTCCAAGAGTATAGGACTGGGGAGAGGGAGACCAGGTCAGCCTGACCCCTGCATTCTCTTCAGAGCTGACTCAGAAAGCATGTCCCTCTGGCACAAAGCCCTCTCGCCAGATGCATTTCCCTCTTTGTGGATGTGTGCACAGAGCGCAGCAGCCATGGCTGGAAATGCCTGCCCTCTGGCCCTCTGCAGATGCTACCTAACCATGGGACACCCATCTGTCACTGCCACCGGTTCCGACGCTCATTAATTTCCCCAAACTGGTGTAAAGGTTGTGTTAGCTGGTGTCCAAAGTGAACTTGAGCATCAGACTTTCCTTTCCTTCCTTCGGTCTCCCTGTGGTGGCCACAAGCAGGTCATTTCCCTCCCCTGGGCCTCTTCCCTTTCCTAGAAAATCTTTGTGTTCACATGGCTTGATCCAGGGAGTGAGCAGAGTTGTGGATGGGAAAGGAGTTTTCAAATGGTGGAGTGCTCACAACATGTGAGATGTATCGCCCTTGTCACCAGGCCACTGTCATCAGCCTCTGCCTGGGCCTGAAGTGCTCTTCTGCCTCCCTGAACCATGAAGCTGCCTTCTAACACCACAGTGACCAGCGAGGCTTCCTTCCTGGGAACCAGACTTTGGAAACGCTGAGATTCCACACCAGCCACTTCTTCCCCTTTCCTCACAGTATTTATGAGAACTGACCTTCCAATGGAAATTTGGCAAGATTTCACATTCTGGAGACATTGTACCTTCCTCCACATGCCCCGAGGGCCGAGGTCATAGGCTTCCCAGAAGATCCAGCAGTTCCCACGGATGCGGGAGTTGCGGACACAGAGAGGAGAGGGCATAGCAGAGTCCCTGAGCCACAGGCTGGTCCTAAAGTATTGGCATTGTCATATCCACCACCCTCCACTAGAACATAAACTCAGAGTCTTAGTTGTCCCTGCTACACCCACAGGCCTGGAACAGTGTGGGCACAAGTATGTGTTGTTAAGGACGTGAATGGATCTTTGAGAACACTCAAGGCTCCCCAGTGCCAACAGGGTGATGCCTTAAAGGTCGCAGCTCACAGACTCCAACAGAGCCCACCAGAAAAGACATTTAGACCACCTCCGGGGCAGCCACTCAGCCCTGTCTCTCACAGGTCCACATCACAGAGACAAGCCCAGCAGGGAGGCCACAGCAGGATTCACTGTGGCCCTAAGAGTTTTATGGAGTCAGGAGGACGGGAACAGAGGCCCTGACTATGGCCGTTGAAGCTGCTTGTTCAGGGTGATGTCACGTGTCTCAGAGTTGTCGCTGGTCCTACAAACTGTGTCCCATGCGTGGCTAGTCGCAGGGTGTCCTTCAGCAAATTCTGCACTGCTCATCCCAGCCCCAGGCTTCCTGTCTGTGAATGTGATTGGCTCATAGCCTTGACGGCTTTTTGAAACAATATTCAAACAGAGCACATATCCAAGACACCATCCACAACACACACAGACGTGCACCAAAACAAGCACTGCCCCAGTGAGTAACTGCAGCCGTACCCAGGACCAACTCTGACAGGTTCCGCAGGGCCAGCCTGACGCTTAGGCAGTGGGCACTGAACCCCACAGTGAGGAGCTGTGAGGAGCCCGTCCCTGCTCTGCCCTGCTCCCAGACTCCTGTCAGCAGCCAGAACACCCCAGCTCTTTTCTTCTCACACCCCGAGGCCTGGCTGAATTCCTCCACCAGGTCCCTGCTCTGGGGCCTGAAGGGGACATTTCTCAGGCTGTCTGCCCTCGCCCTCTTTCCCTCCTTCTGCTGCAGGGTGGGACCTCTGGCCCCAAATAGACACAGAGCCACCCAGCAAGAGGAGGGGCTGACAGCGTTGGGGGGAAAAAGTCAGAATCCTGGGTCTTGTAAATCCAGACGTCCTGTAAACTCTGACCAGAGCATAAACATCCCCCGGGACTGGGAGGCAGGGGGGCTGTGCGGTGGGGCAGGGGCCCCCAGCACCTCAGCTGCCCCTGGGACAGCTGTTTATACCACGTCCCCCACCAGCTTCCTTGGGCTCCTTCCTGCCTCAGGTCTGTGCAAGTGAAGGCAGGGAGCCCCACAGGGGGTCCAAAGCCTTGGGCAGAAGGTCCAGACCGCCCAACGCTGGAAGGGAGGTTTTTATTGTTTTTTTTTTTGTTTGTTTTTTTTTTTTGTAGTACTGGGGAGTTGAATCCAGGGCCTCCACACTGAGCTACATCCTGCCCCTTCCACCCCCTGCCTTTTTTTTTGAGACCAGGTCTGGCTATATAGTTCAGGCTGGCCTTGAACTCCAGTGATCCTCCTGCCTCAGCCTCCCAAGTGCTGGGATCACAGGTTTGCATCACCATGCCTGGTTCTCCTTTTTTTGAAACAGGGTCTTGCTAAATTCCTCATGCTGAGCTTGAAATCTTGATCTTCCTCCTGCTCAGTCTCACAGCATGCTGGGTTTACAAGTGTGCATCACCACACCCAGCTTGGAAGGAAACTTTTAAAACTCAAGAACACCTCCTTCCCCATCTTGTACACCACTCACAGCGGTCCCAACCAATCTTCCAGGCTCTGCAAAGATGCCTGCGCAGATGGGGAGCTCACTCCTTTGCAGAGCAGACCATTCTATTCCTGGCAGCTGGAAAATTCTAGAACAGGCTAGAATTGTTCTGTGCCACCTGATTGGGCACAGCTGAGAATAATGTGTACAACAAAATAATCGCAAGGCCATGCCATGAACAGCCAGTCTGAGCAGTACTGTGGGAGCGTGGTCTTGCCCACCTGCCCACCTCGAGGCCTAGGCTCAGGGAGGTTAGGTCACTTGCCCAAGGTGACGGAGCTGCTGCACTGGGGGACAGGGTAGGCTGGGGTGCAGGTCACTCTGGTTCAAAGCCTGTGCTTTAAATATTAGTCTAAACTGGCTCCTCACAAGAATCAAAAAGCAAACATAGCACATACTGCCACAAAAACAGCACACGACAAACAGGCACACACCAAACCAAGCAAGTTACAATGAAAACAGCCCAAGCTGGCTAAACATTAGTACTGCTGAGGGAGGTCATCACCACAGACGCTTCGGAGGGTCCTGCACTCGTAGAAGCTGGATGAGGCACCACGCTAGTTCTCATGGTCTGGGGGGCGGCGAATGCTAACAAGGCACTAGGTCGAGTGTGGAGTCACTCTGTGACCCAGGAGAAGGAAGTTGGTGTCTTTGAGCTGGATACTGGCAGAAGGATGATCTCAGCACTCCGTCAGACAGCCCCACCCCAACTCCCACTTCCCCAGCTTTCAGGGGTGCAGGCACTGGCACCTGGCCTGGGCAGGGGGTAATGATGATATGACAGCCCTTCTGTATGTCTCAGGGGCCACCCATTCATCCAGGCCTTTCCCTTTTTTGAGAACCGGGAGCTTGCTGGCTGGGGCGGTTCCCACCAACAATGTTCCCATCCAGGGAGCTTAAAATAGCCCCTCTTGGCTGGGGCTGTGGCGTGAGCAGTGAGGCAGGCATTTGTGCAAATATGGGCCTGGGAGAAGGATTCCTGCATGAGGGGGCACGACAGAGGAGCCAGGATCTTGGATGGGGGTGGGGAGTGCATCTAGCAAAGGTGCCTGCCAGCCTCCACTGTTCTTGGCCCACTTGGGCAAGGTTTCGATCAAGTCCCTTGTGTCCTCCCAGGTGGGCCCACCGAATAGAGGCCTCTGCATTCTTCCACTGGTTCTAGCCTCATCCTGACCTCTTAAGGCCCTTCCTCCCTGGGGACATCACAAGCATTCCTGAACACCCAACTCAAACCTTTCTTACACTAGCAGTGACCGTTGCACACCATTCCTGAGCTCTCACTTCTACCAGGCACTGTGTTAAGTGCGTGCATTCACCCGTATCATCTCATTTGAGCCTCACCATTATTGATAGAGAGCCAAGTTTTACTGACTCCACTGTGCAGAAGGAACTAAAGGCTCAGGAAAGTCGAGCGACTTTCCCAAGCCCACACGGCTGTGAAGGAGCAGAGAAAGGACTAAGACTCAGGTCTGGGACCTCGAGGAACCTGAGTTTACCTTGGGGGTCTGCAGCTCCTCCTCTGGGCCCCCACTGTTCTGGCCGCCCACTCGCCTTCCCAGCACTACCGCTGCAGTTGGTTGGACCCAGTGTATCAAATTCAGTGTGTACGTCCCAGGTGCCAGAGATGCTGGGGTTGCGGCGCCCACAGCCGGGAGCCCTTGGATCCCCCCGTGAACTCTAGTTTGGCCTGGCAGTGCCCAGGTTCTTTGAGGATGCCGAGGGAGTCTGCGGCCCCCTCCTCTCCTTACTCCACTGCAGGGTGGGGTGGTCCTGGAAGTGAGGGTTTGGTGAACAGCACACCTAAAGGAGAGTGGTACCTGGGCCTGGCAGTTAGTAGGTGCCTGGTAAGCAGCAGCTTTACCATTACTAATTGTCATTTTCGGAGCATCACGGTGTCCAGGTGCCATATACCCAGGGCCTCGTGCCCAGTAGGGGGACCAAGCCTTCACTCCACACGGCAGACTGTGTATTCCTGCCCCGCCCGGACGGTGCCTTGGGCCCTGGTCTGCCTTCATCCCGAGGTTGCTCGGCAAGCCCGGGCGGCACAGGCCTGACCTCGCTCCGCGGGCTTTGCCGCGCTCCTCGCCGCAGTCTGGCTTCCCGCGGGCGCCACCTGGTGGTAAACGCGACACTGCTTCCCCGGCCTCGGCTGCGGCCTCCAGCGCAGGGCGGCGCCCACCCGCTCGTGCTTCTTCCCGAGGTCCTCTTCCCCCACACGCACACCTATCACCCCTTGTGCAGAGACCCAAGGGCCCCGGCCTCATGTGTGGGCAGACCCCTGAATCCCTGCCGCCTGGGCCTCCCCCGCCGGGCCGTGCTGCCCGGTTTGCACTCAGGACGTCCCTCGGGGAAGACGACCCTCCAGTAGTTTCGGAAGCCAAGGCGGGAAGAGGATGGGGCTCCTTCCTGGCCCGAGATGGCCCGGAAATGAGAAATCCAAGGCTAGTAACTGGGCACCTGCCTTGGGAGCCCCTATGTTCCCCTATTGTGAGGGACCTAGCTCTCTCAGCCTAGCTCCTCCCCCCTCCCCCCAGCCGGGAGGCCTAGCCTGGTCAGCGCTGTCCGAATAAACTTGAGGGAGGTGCAGTGGAAAGAACTGGGGGACTTGTTCTGCTCCCAGCTCCCGCACCAACGTGCTAAGTGAGCTTGGGTAGGTAAGGTCCCTCCCTCTCTGGGCTTCAGCCTCCTTTAGTAAAATGGGTAGAGGGAGTGGGCTGGATGAGGGGGGAGGACCCCTGCAGCTGCCAGCTTGGGTTCGGGTTGAGATGCAAATTCCTGGGTCTCCTACATCAGGATTCAGGCTGAGACCCTGGAATCACTATCAGGAGCTGGGGAGGCCACTGAGTTCTGGCTTTAGGAGACAAAAGGCAGGGGTGTACATGCTAGCAGGTTAGGAGACTGATGGCCTCAGCGGTCCTGAGGAGCAAAGGAGCCCCTGCAGCCTAGTATGCCACTTTCTGTGGATATGGGGAGAGGTTGCCCAGCTGCAGGGGGTAGCAGAAGGCCACCAAAGCCCCCACTCGCCCCTCAGACTGACCCTTTCACTGGCTCAGAGGAAAATGGTGGAAGGGATGGGATAGCCAGGGCTGGGGATGGGGGCCCTTGTTGCCCAAGGAGGTATTTTCAGAGTCCCCCTCCCTCTGGAGTTTCCAGCGACAGAACAGAGTCCTGTCTAGTATTTGACCAAATATGGTGGTATCTCTCAAAGCGCTCGGGCCCCAGCCAGCTTCTCAGCTATGCTGTGGAGACCTGCCCTGGGCAGATTAATCGTGTGACACTCAGGAGCGCCTCTCGCCCTGCCTTCTTCCCTTTGCCTATTCCTGTAAATGGCCAGACTGTCCCTCGGCAGGCCAGGGCAGCGCTGGCTTTCACAGTGGCCTCCCGTTCTCCTCATACTCCCCTACTCCTGCCTCCCTGGGTGGACTTGTGCCCGCACACGTTCAGCTGCTCAGTTGAGGTGAGAGAACTTGGCCAGCATGTGAGTCCAGGCCCTGTGGACCCCGGGGTCACCTGAGCTCATGAAGTTGTGGCCTGAGTGTGGAAAGACTGGAACTCTCTCAGCCAGGAGGGCGGGCATGACGGGTCGAGAGGGCAGTTGGCTGAGTGATGAGAACTATGTTAGTGCCAGTGCAAATCAGAGTGACTAATGTTTGTAATCACAGGTATAAAATAATTTCATCATTGTTTTTATAATAAACAGCAAAGCATTTATTGAGCACTTATTATATGCCAGGCACTATGCCAGCTATTGAACATGAGTTATTTCCTTTACTCCTTCTAGCAGCCTTGAGAGGTAGATAGAATGATTATTTCCATTCTAGAGATATGGGACTCAAGGCTCAGGAAAGACTTCGGCAGCAATGGGCTGGGCGATTATCTGTGGGCCTGGCTCCCATTTTACAGAGAGGGAAACTGAGGCTGAAAGAGGAGGGTCACAAGCAGCACCTAGGGGCCAGGCCCTGGGAGGGCTCACCTTGTATACACAGGAGAGAACACTGTTCCAGGAAGGCCAGAGCTGTCGGCCATGACGTCCTTCTGGACCTGCAGGTCTGTTCATGTGACGCTCACAGCTTCACAGCAGGCTGGCTTTGTGTAGGAAATGTCCCAAGACAAACAGTGTGGGGTGGCAGATGGTATTCTGGATGGGAACCAAGCGCCACCCCTAGATCTATCACTACTGTGCAGATTCCTCGTGCTCAAGCCTCAGTTTCCCGTCTGTGAAGTAGAGGGGTGGGCCTGCAGCTCAGCGGAGTGGGGCAGAGGTGGGAATGCCGGAGGTGGTTTCCCTGGGAGATAGGGCCTGTGTCCTGGCCTCAGCCCACACCCTCTCCCCACCAACTGACAGCCCACCCCTCCCTCCTCCACCCTCACCCTGGCCATCCCCAAAGCAAACGAAGCTGATTGTCTTAGCTGGCCCTGTGGGTGCTGGCTGGCGGGCCGGCGGCAGGCCACAGGCAGAGGTGCCACTGGCCAGAGCCCCACCAGACACACAGGCCATTGTCCTTTGGTCAACAGCCCCTGGGCACCTCAACCCAGCTCCTGGCCTGCCCCCACACCCCTCGCCGCCTGCCTCTGCGCTAGACCCAGCCAGCTGGGGCCCAAGTCTCCCTGCTGATGACGAGCCCACCCACCCACTCCCCCAGCAGCCCCCTGGCAGCTATAATTGCTTCGCTCCATCCTGTTGCTGCCATTCTCTCCACAGCGGCATCTGGGGTTCCAGGCAGCGGCAGCTGCAGGCCGACCGCCGGCTTGGCGGGATGGACTGGCCGTACAACCTGGTACGTGGCGCGCTCCCCCGCCCCACTCTTTTTAGAGCCTGAGCCCTGTAGCATTTCTGTCCTATTGATTAATAGCTGCCTTTGTTTGGCTTGGAGTCTGCAGAGGTGTGTTCCCCTCTGTCTTCTCCTCTAGGACGAGAGAAACAGACTGGTCTCACAGCCTGCAGCCATGGCTGGTAGCTCGGTTCTGGCCTGGGGCTCAGCTATTCACACTGAAGCTCTTTCAGGCCGAGGCGTCTGGGGAGATCCTGGCAAGCTCAGAGACGGGGATTTTCCAGGCTGCCTCTTGGGCCCTGGGCAGGCTGTGTGACCTTGGGCAAGTCCTTCTGCTTCTGTTTCCCTTCTGGCAAGTGAGGGAGGGGCTCTGAGTCTCCTCCGGGTTTCTCCGCAAAGAGCCAGCGCTTAAGAGTGGCATAGGAAGCCAGGCATGGCGGTGCACACCCGTGATCCCAGCACCCTGTGTGCTGCATGGTGAATTCAAGGCCAACCTGAACTACATAGTGAGACCCTGTCTCAAAAAAAAAAAAAAAAAAAAAAAAGAAAAAAGAAAAGAAAAGAAAAAAAAATGGCATGTGAGAAGCTCAGGTGAGAGAGCCCATTGTTAGGCAGCTTTTTTTACACCAGAATTTAGGACCAAAAAGGGCAAATTTAGCAACTTGAATCTCATAGATTTGTGCCAGGAAGTGGCTCTGCCAAGAGGGGTTATGCTGGAGCTCGTTCCTCAGGGTCCAGGCTTGCTGGGAGGCTTGGATCAGTCAGGGCCTGTGGGCCATGGGGGGAGGGATGCCAAGAAGGTGTGGGACTGGCTAGGTGCAGCCAGAGGTAAGACTCACCTGGAAGTTAGCCTGTCTGGCCAGCTCTTTCTCCCACCCAGGTACTGGTGGGCCCTCTTCCCTTGGCCTCCTGGGCAGTCTGATCTTTCCCTGAGAGCCACAGGCTTTCCTGATGTGATGTGTCTGTGGAGGGAGGTGGCCAGCAGTGGGTGAGGGTGGCTGTTAGTGGGGTAGAAGAGGGCAGTGCAGGGGCCCCAGAGATGGGGCCCCACAGGGAGCTGGGGACCTGCCTGGATCACCCTGTTCATTTCATGCTCCCTTCCTTCCACCCACTCCTCTTTCAACCTCGTTTTTTCCTTTCACCAAAGCTTGTGACGGACTCAAACCTCCTCGCCCGTCTTTCCCCTGCTCGGAAGACATGTATATACCCTGTGTCCATGTCTGCCTCCCTCATCCCGCAAGCCTCACCTGTCACGTTCCCTTCCCAAAAAAGCTTGTCTGGACTGCTGCCGCAGCACAGGCTAAGCAGGAGCCCAGCTTTTCTCCAGCCGCCCCTGCACGGGCCCATCCCTGCACTTCTCCCTAGAGCCATTTCCCCTCCTGGACTGTCAGCTACACAAGGGCTGGGGTGGGGGCCATCATCCCTTTACTCAAGTGTGCTCCCTGAACACCTAAGCGCCTGGCACCACAGCAGGCTGAAGAGGGGGGTGTTGTAAGACAGGGTGTGAAAACCGACCCAATCAATGCCCTCTGGGAATCTATGCTTCCTAGGGGACAGACATACAAAAGGGTCACTGTGGAAATGTCGAATGTCAATCATACAAGTTGTGGGGGTTAGGAGAATCCAAGACTGTCCAGAGGCCTCCCCGAGGCAGTGACACTAGAGCCACACGTAGATGTGTGAAAGGAGAGAAGAGGCAGAGGCCTGGAAAAAGTCCCCAAGGCAAGAGAGCAAGTGACCAGAGAAGGACAGAGGCTGGGCCCAAAGTGTGAGGAAGAAGGGAGGGGCCTGGGACACCTCTGAGGGCAATGTGAAAGGTGTTAGGAAATGGTGATATTGTTGCATTTGCCTTTCAAACAGTTGTCCCTGGCCTTGGGCTGGAGCACTGAGGGGAAGAGCGGCCAGGAGGCTGCAGATCTGCCTGCTGTCAGAGGGGGGTGAGGTGCCACAGAGGGAAGAAGGGGGGGGGTTAGGAGATGCCTTACTCTCAGGACTTCAAGATGAGTTAGATGTGAGGGGAGGAAGAGGGAGCTGTCACTGGTGCCAATCACAGAGCGGTGCACAGCAAGTGCAGACTGACCAGGGCAGCCAGGTGTGGCAGCTGAGGTGGCCCCACAGAGGCCTCCCCTCTTCCCTCTCCTCCCTGGACCCTGAGCCTTGGCCCAGCGACCTGGCTCTCGCACCTCTGACCAGTGTGCTCTTTTCTCCCCAGCTGCTCCTTCTTGCCATTTCCATCTTCCTGGGGCTGGGCCAGCCCAGGAGCCCCAAAGGCAAGAGGAAGGGGCAAGGGCGGCCTGGGGCCCTGGCCCCTGGGCCTCACCAGGGGCCCCTGGACTTGGTGTCTCGGGTGAAGCCCTACGCCCGCATGGAGGAGTACGAGAGGAGCCTGGCTGAGATGGTGGCCCAGCTGAGAAACAGCTCCGAGCCAGCTCCAAGGAAGTGTGAGGTCAACCTGCAGCTGTGGCTGTCCAACAAGAGGAGCCTGTCCCCTTGGGGCTACAGGTAGGCGGGGCCTCTCCACTGTCCCCATCATCCAGACGGGCAAGAGCCTGGATTCAGAAATCGCAGTACCTGGGTTTGAATCGTGCCTCTGTTTCTTACTGGGTGTGAGGGTTTGCAGTAGCTGATGAGCCTTTCCGAGCCTCAGCTTCCTCAACTGTAAATGGAGGTGATAGTGGTACCTTCTTCGTAGGCTTGTTATAGAAGCATCTCCATGCAGAGCATGCCCCTGACTCTTCTGGAAGTCCCAGTTTAAGTGCCTGCAAGGCCTTCCCCAAATGTTACTCTGTCCGGCAAGGTGGTGCCTTGCGCACACTTCTCAGTCACAGCTCTTCACGAGACAGGTTGGACACATTCATGTCCCTCTCATGCCAAGACAGGGCCCTTCCTGATGCCTACATCAAAGTCACCTTAGTTCCCATGCCTCACCCCATCAGTTCGCCAGGGTGACACCCGAAACACGGTGTCACTGTGCGCATCTGCACATGACAGGTGCACAGTGGAGTTTTGACTTGGGAATCAATCCTGCTGCCCTGGGTGATGAAGTGGTGTTCCACCTTGGTTCAGGCTCCACTTCCTAGCTCAGTGCCTGGTACACAGAAGGAACCAAGTGTATAAATAAGTGCTGAAACGGGGTCACTCACAGGCCCAGCCCAAAGATCTTCCAGCCATGCAACTTCTATCCGGAGGCCTTAGCGTAGCACTGTTGACTAGAATGTTCTGTGACAGTGTAAATTCTACTGGCCTCAGGTGGCTACTGCACAACTGAAATGGTCTACTGAGATTGGAGAACTAAGTTTTGATTAATTTAAATTTAAGTTGGCACGTGTGGCCAGTGGCTACTGTATTGCACCTTGAAGCCCTGAAATTCGACTTTTGGGAGCATCGGTAAGGATCCTCCAGAGTCCAGCTTCCCACACTTTCCAGTGTGTGTGAATAGCTGTCGGTGGTGGCTTAGAAGGTTCTGCATTTCTGACAAGCTCCCAGGCATGACGAGGGGATGCTGATGCAGCATACTTGTAGAGTCTCCTCCCCCATTTAACAAAAGAGGAAACCAAGGCCGGGGGAGGTTAAGATCACAGAGCGAGTGCCTGCGTGCCAGCTTCTGCCATCACAGCAGGAAGGAGTGCCTCTGTTTTGCTCACAATGAACTAAAGTCGAGGGCAGGACTGCTCACATGGTGAAGATGTAAAAGGACTTGGTGAATGAGTGCAAACGGCAGATTAAGTCATAGGCTTCAGTGTGCTTACATTTTATTTCTATAGATTAAGCTCCCCCAAAATATAAACATTGGACCGGGGAATAGCGGGAGGCTTTAGGCCTGTCTGTGGTGCCCACAGCACAATCTAGTACTGCCATGGGCATCTTTTTTTTTTTTTTTTTTTTTTTTGTGGGTACCGGGGGGTCGACCTCAGGACCTCGCGCGCCAGCAGGCGCCCGTGCCGCTGAGCGATATCACCGGCCCCTTTTTCGTATGTGGGATCCGGGAGTCGAACTCGGGCCCTTGCGCTTGCCGGGCAGGCGCTTAAGCCGCTGAGCCATCTCACCGGCCCTGCCATGGGCATCTTGCTGGGTGGAAGAAAGCTGGCACTGACTGGTGACCCCGAGCTGGGAAAACCCCGGGGCAGGGACTTGCCTAAGGTGATCTTGTTTCCAGTCTTGCTGTGGGAACCCCAGCTTGCTTGGGGGAGGCACAGGCAGGTGAAGAGGTGCCGTTGCTCTCCCCACCCGCCTTCACCGCGCGCCCTCTCCCGCTCGCTCCCCGCAGCATCAACCACGACCCCAGCCGCATCCCCGCGGACCTGCCCGAGGCGCGGTGCCTGTGTCTGGGCTGCGTGAACCCCTTCACCATGCAGGAGGACCGCAGCATGGTGAGCGTGCCGGTGTTCAGCCAGGTGCCGGTGCGCCGCCGCCTCTGCCCGCCGCCGCCGCGCCCCGGGCCCTGCCGCCAGCGCGCCGTCATGGAGACCATCGCCGTGGGCTGCACCTGCATCTTCTGAGGGACCCGGCCCTCCGCACCGAGCCGCGCAAGGCTGATGACACGCGCACGCTGTCCTTTGTAAAGCAAGCCTTTGGCGTTGCTCTTGGTGTCTGAAAGCAAAAATTGGGGTGGGGTTTGGAGATCCTGGGGAGTCAGATATCAGATCAATATAAAGAGGATTTTCCATCATTTCCATCATTCATTCCATCATTCTCCAACACAGAGACTTTCGTTTTTACCGTTTAGGAGACTAGTGTATTTCCTTTAGTTTGTTTACTTAAGCCTGTATTTCAGCCATATTATTGAAGCTTCGTTGGCATAAACCGGCATAGGCTTTGACAAGCGCTAACTCTATGCCACGAGCTCCTGGATCCCAGTAAGTAAGCACCTTTGCAGCCGTGAACTCTGGGCTCTGAAAGGGTCCAGCCAGGACTGAGCCTCTGCAGGACGCTGCGGAGTTGATCCCCGCTCTGATTGTATGAGATGACTCAAAAAGTCTCTTTCAGCCCAGAGATTCTCTGCAGAGCAGACTTTGGCCCAAAGAAGGGCCTCCAGGTTGCCCCAGAGCAGGCATTTCCAACCTGGGTCAGCAAGCCCTAATATATGTGTGTTTCTCTGGACTGAGGATTCCTGGCTTTGAACAATCAAGGCTTGAGAGGCAACAGTGTAGATCATTCTTTCCTGCAGCCCTGTCCCCGAGGGCATCTGGTTAGCTGGTTTGCTGGTGTCAGTAACTCTCAAACTAGCATCAGAGCCACGGGGAGGGCTTGTGAAAACAGACTGCTGGGCCCCAGCCCTAGAGGTTCTGATTTAGCTAGGGACTATTTTTCATTTTTATGCAGTGGCTTCTTTTCACTGGGTGATGCTTTGGCCGGTCTGGCACCATACTTTGGGAGCCACTGGCTTCTACTAAGAAACTGCTGATCAAAAAAGGCAGTGTGACTGACTTGTCCTGAAGCCCATCTGGCTCTTGCTCCTTGATGCTAACCCCTTGCTTCCCCCTTCAGCCCCTTGCAACTCAAATCTCCTCCTGGGCCCTCTACCCCCTGCAGCAAATCCCCAATCAGCTGTCCTGGGGCCTAAAAATACCCTTCCTCCCCAGGACAGCTGAGCCACTCAGCCTTTCTGGGGGTAAGAATAGCTAGCACCGTGGAGTTAACATCAATGAAAGGGCCGACCGCTCAGAGGAGGAATACTTGACCTGGCTGCTCCAGCGTCAATGCTTAAAGCAGCTTTAGTGCTGCATGTTTTAAGGATCTAATTCATGAAAGCCAATGGTTAGGTATGTGCCTGTCTGGCATGGTAACTAACTTACCTTTTTTGGTATTGTTCTAGAGTGGATACTGGTTAAAATTACCCCAGGAAGCTTCGGCCTGGTTCCAGACACATGGAAAATAGGCTTCATGTGCTAGCCCTGCCAATCCCTCCAGCAGCCACTGTGCCTTCCCCCAGGGCTGTTTGTCTCTAAGGCTGTCACAGTGTGCTCTCCAGGTCTTTTTTTGTTTTTCTTTTTTGGTGCTGGGATTGAGCCTAGGGCTCACGCATGCTCAGCCTGTGCTCCACCACTCAGCTACACCCCCAGCTCTGCTGTCCAGATCTTAAGACTCAGGCCCACATGAAGGGCATGAGGTGCAAGGCTTTTTGGGGGTGAGGTTATGGGATGAGCTGGGCTCCAGGAGGGCTGCTCCTAGTCCTGGGAGACCCATGGACCCTGGAGGAGTAGGGGTTGGGGGGCCCCCTTCATGGTGGGAAGTGGCTGGTATTCTACTACATCAGAAACAGAGATGCTCAAAAAATGCCAGTTATACGTAGATGATATTTTTTCCTCCTTCTGGGCTTCTGGTTCTTTCTTTCTTTCTTCTTTCTCTCTCTTTCTTTCTTTTCTTTCTTTCTTTCTTTCTTTCTTTCTTTCTTTCTTTCTTTCTTTCTTTCTTTCTTTCTTTCTTTTTGTCTTCTTTCTTCTTTTCTTTCTCTTTCTTTCTTTCTGTACTGGGGATGGAACCCAGGGGCTCACATATACTAGGCAACTGCTCCGCCAACGAGCTACATCCCCAGCCCTTTTTTTTTCGGTCTTTTTGAGACAGGATTTCACCATGCAGTTCAGGCTGGCCTTGAACTTACTTTGTAGCCCAGGCTGGCCATGAACTTGCAGTGATCCTCCTGCCTCAGCCTCTCGAGTGCTGGGATTACAGGCATGTGCCACCCTGGCCAGCTTCTTGTTCTTTATTGTGAATGATCAGGTGGAATTTAGGGATCTCCAGGGTCTTTTCTGTAAGGTAGCTTTTTTGGTGGGGAACACTGGGGATTAAACATAGGGTTTGCACTGAGCTACATCTCCAGCAACTCCCTCCTTTGTTTTTATTTTCAGATAGGGCCTTGCTAAGTCATTAAGTTGCCCAGGCCTGGCTTGAATTTGTGATTATTTTGGCTTAGCCTCCTAGCCTCCCAGAGTGCAGGGATTACAGGAATGTACCACTGCACCTGGCTTTTTGTGTAATTTAGAAGTTTGACTTCATGAGCTTGGGCTGGCAGCTGGTCCTTTCCAGCCCATGCCCATGCCCCATTTTAAAGGCAGCAGCAGGGAGCTCAGAAATTCAGAAAACTGAGTCTACACCACACCCCAGAGCTCCCTGTGGCCTAAGTCTAAACATGTTTCCTGTTTTCACTCACTAGTGAGAAACTCGCACTCATGAGATAGGAACCTCACCCGCCTTACTCACTGTTGTGCCTCTAGCACCTAGCGTAGCACCCGCTGTCGAACAGGGGTGCAAAGCTTACTGAATGAACACACAAAGGCCGCTCTCTAGGGTGCCCAGGATCTGCCCCGGCTCCCTTGAGTGCACCTCCGTAGGTGAGTCCCCAGCAAGGCTTTCCTCACCCCTCCCCCTGCCAGTTCTGCCCTCCATGGCTGCCCCTTCCTCTCCACAGAGTGCTGGCATTTTGCTTGAGTCACCTCCTCTAGGAGGTGAAGTTCCTGTGAAGGGTTTTGAATGCCTGCTGCACTGTACAAGGCCCACCAAGGACCAGTGTGGCCTTTTGCATTTTTTTTTGAGCAGATTAGAGGCATCTCTCTGCGGATGGTCTTTACTCTCTGGGGTCTGAGGGGTTTGGGGGCTTCTGCTTTGCCTGGAAAGGTGAGGGGTGGCCTGGGCCAGAGGTTTTATGCTGGCTCTTGTTCTCCTTTCTGGACTCTCTGTTCTTTCCCTGCCTGCAAGGAAGGGAGATAGGAAGCTCCAGCTTTCAGGTTTGGGCTTGGGGAAGCGGGCGGCAGGGTGTTTAGGCTGGCTTTGGTTCTGAGTGGCTTAAGCCTGCCCACCCAGGTAGAGGAGGTTTCTGAGGCCACAGCCAGTCCCACTGCCCTCATGCTGGGACACAGGACCGAAGTCCCCCAAGGACTGAGGAGCAAGTGTAACTGCCCTGGTTTGCATCGCCTGTGCACACACCCTCCTTAGGGACGCAAGGGAAGGGTGAGTAGAAAGCCGTTTTCTACTGTCCTTCTGGCCCAATAGCAGCTATCAATTACACCACAACAGCTCATGACATCTTCATTTCAAAGACCATCAAAAGATGCTGTCACACTCTGGTTTCACTGGACTCAAGGAGGGAGGGCACAGCGCCCTCTGCAGGTGGATGACATTGTGGCATTCTCTCTCCTTCCCACTCCTTCAGCCTGGTTTGGATAGGCCCACCTCTGCTCCAGGGATGGCCCCAGACTGTTCCAAGCTGATCAGCTTAATGTTATTCCCTGGGTCACAGGGATTGGGCTGGTTTCTGAGCCCCATGCTAATTAGCATGTGGCCCTCACCTGGCCACAGGAACTGTTTTAGGGATGGTCCAGCTGGCCCGAGCCCAGTTTGGCTCAATGGCTGTGGGAGGACATGTCACCTGGGGAGCCATTTGTGCCATCTTTACTATGAGAGAGTGGTGGAACTGGGGTTTGCACAGCATTCTGCACCTAGACTTTTAACTTATAACCAGTACTATCTCTTTTTTTTTTTTTTTGTACTGGAAATGGAACTCAGGACCTTCATTTCCAGCCTTGCCCTCCTTCTTAAATTTTTCATATTGGGACAAAGTCTCGCTAGGTTGCCTAGGTTGATCCCCTTGCCTTGGCCTCCCACAGTGCTGGGATTAGAGGTGTGCACCAGCAGGCCTGACAAATATAGCTTTTATTGCTTATGGCATCTGAGTTTGGTTTTCTACTACTTCAACCAAAAGCCTTCTTTTTTTGGTGGGGGTTTGAGACAAGGTCTTACTATGTAGTTCAGGTTAGTCTTGAACTCGTGGCAATCCTCTTCCCTCAGCCTCCCAAGTGGTGGGATTACATGGGTGCACCACCATGCCTGGCCTATGTTTTAACTGATACATCAGTTTCATGATTCCCATAATAAGCAACAAATGCATATCCTCTGTCCTCTAAAGACCCCATCTGCTTCACTGCCATTACTATTACCCTGACACAGTAAAAACAACCTCAGAGCCAGTCTGCAGCTGCCTGCATGGAAGGGTATTTTGCCCCATGCTGAACTCAATTAATTTTAAGGAGAAGTTCCAGATCTGAGCTGCTCTGTGAACTTATCAGGAGACCTTGGAAAAGTTATTTCCCACTCTGGGTTTTCAGTCTCCACCTCTGCACAGAGGGAGGCTTGTGGCTGGGCTCGGGGACTGTGTTAGCATCAGTGGGCAGTGATGCGTCCTCTGGCATCCAGGTCCCTGCCATGGAGACTGATGTAGCAAGCTGGGATGGGACCTGGCCACCTGCCCTTTTACCAAGTGTCCTTTCTCCACGAGATTTAGATGCGGTATCTGTCCCATGGGCCATACTTCCTGGGTGCCTGGGGCTCTGTTTCTCAGCATGCTGCCTTTAGAGAACAGCACAGGTCCAAAAGGAATGAAGAGATCTTTACTGTACTTTCTTTTTTAAAACTACTGATCTTTAAGGTTTCTAGGAAAAGCAAAGCAAATTTTTCCTCTCCTTTCAAGCCAGTGCCGAAGAAGCAATCACCAGATTAGCCTCTGAAGAACTCAGTCCCAACACCTTTTCTTCCTTTCCTTTGCTCAGGGAAAGATTTGGGGGGACTGCTCCCCACCATCTGGGGACTTGTCTCCTTTGCAAGGTAAACCCATATTACTCCTCAGGCCTTGCATAAGGAACAGAATGGTCAGTTCCTCCAGGTGCCAAGGAAAACTTCTCTCTTCCTAATACAGCATAATTTGTTTCCTTTTCCCCACGGGTTGCTAGGAAGCTCAGAGCTATGCTGATGGCGATGTTTCTTCCTCAGGTCCCACCATTCATCTTCCCCAACTGCAATACTGTTGAGAGGTTTGGAAATGGCATCTAAGTAAGTTCTGAACTAGGTACCTCACATCTAGCAAGCCCACACCAAACAGGGAGCTACTGTCATTTCTTAGGTCTCCTGATGTTCTCTTTTACTACTTGTAACTTCTGGTTGTAAAGGTTCTATTGTAGGTTGCCTCAATGGATTGTGTGTTTTGGGAGTAGGTAGTGGAACAGGGTAGCAGCATTAGACTCAGGGTTCTCTGCCTTGTATTCCTACAGTAATCCTGGTTCCCAGTTAGAAAACAAAGTCAGAACAGTCTGAGAAGATGGATTTTTATTTCTTCTTAAAAAAAAAAATAAATAAAACAAACACATTGGCTTGTCCTTATTGTCTACCTTAAAGAAGTAACCACTATAAGGATCCTTAAGGCGGACAGGCAAGTAGTGGGTCACCTGGGCCACTATAGAGGGCAAGATGCTGGAGACGCGAGGGTCAGAAAGAGTGTTTCAGCGGCGACTGTGGCTCAGTCAGTCCTGGGCTGCTGGGGTTGTGATCCATCTTCGGTGTGGGACAGAAGTTCCTGGGTTCTTTCTGGAGCCTTCAAAGTTCGGTCTTGACCTTGTGCATTAAATCCTTTTGGTCAATTTTGTCCAGGTCCTGGTACCAGCGGTTGTAAGCCAGCAGGGCTACATTCTTGGCAGCTACGGCCATCACCTCCACGGAGCTGGCTGCCCACTCCAGGGCATTGAGGTAGAAGAGTTGGTCATGGAGCTCGAACCTCGGGAGGGCGGCGCGGGAGCCGTACAGGGGGTGGGCCTGCCACTCGGCTGTCTGCACTGAGTAATAGGAGCGGAAGAGGGTCTTCAGCTGGGCCCGAAAGAGGGGCCTGGGAGACTGGACTCGCCAAACAGCTGCTTCCTGAGGCTGCTTCCGCCGGAAGCTGGCCGAGATGTTGACAGGGCAGATGTTGTCCAGCGTGCAGAAGAAGCTGGGGAAATCTGTGGTAAGGATGTTGGCGAAAGGGAAAAGTTTAGGGTCTGGGAAGCCGAAGTAGGAAGAGTTGAGATAGCCGTGGACCAGGGAGACGACAGTGGGCTGGAAAGAGCCCTGGACATCATCGATGGGTGGGCTGAAGCCTTCAAAGGTGAAGCCGCCGCTGCTGTTGTCCAGGTGCAGGGGAGTGGCGATGACCACGATGTCATAGAAGTCAGAGCCGCTGCCCACCTCACTCTCGTAACCCACTTGGTACAGGGGCTTTCCTTCTGGAAGGAGAGAGACGAGAGAACTGAGGCCAGCTTATCCCTGGCTTATGCCCACTTATCTCCTGTTTGGGGTCCAGCATTGGGGGCAAAATGAGACCCTGGTGACCGAGAGCAGCTGTGCTGTCCAGAAGGCAGTCCCCGTCTCTCCACACTGATGTGGTCTGCAGGGCGAGCACTGGCCTAGGAGTCAGGAGACCCAAGTTCGTCCTCTGGTTCTGCTACTGACTGGCAGGGGCGCTTGAGCAAGGCTATCACTCAAAGTCCTCACTGGGCAAAGTCCTCACTGGACAAGGGCTGCAGTCGCCTAAGATGGCTTTCTGGGTCTGATATCTGAATTGGGGCAACAGCGCCCTCTAGTGCTTCCCAATGCCTTTTCTTTTTGTTCTGGTGGTGCTGGGGATAGAACCCAGGGGTGCTCTACCGCTGAGCGACATACTTGGCCTCACTTATATACTTACATACTTATTTACTTAACTTTTTTCTAAAGACAGGGTCTTGCAATGTAGTTTGGGCTGCCCTTGAACTCACTATGTAACCCAGGCTAGCCTTGAACTCATGGTCATCCTCCTGCTTCAGCTTCCCAAGTGCTGGGACTACAGATGTGTGGCACCACACCTGGCTTATTTATTTATTTTTTTAAATTTTTTTTTTTTATGTGGGTACGCGGAGTCAAACTCAGGACCTCGCACTTGCCAGGCAGGTGCTTATGCCGCTGAGCCATCTCACCCACCCCACATCTGGCTTATTTATTTAACTTTTAAGATAGGTTTTGCTAGGTTGGCAAGGCTAGACTTACAGTTGTAATTCCCCTGCTTCAGCCTCCCCAGTAGCTGGGATTACAAGTGTGTGCCAGTATGCCTGGCTTCCTGTTGCTCTTTTGAAAATACTCCTCAGCACAGCACAGCCCAGGAATGAGATACAGAGGTGCTCTGTCCACTTACCTGTACTGTGCAAGGTCACAGAGGTTACTGTGGCGTGTATCACATTGGCCTTGGTGAGCTTCAGCAAACCGGAACACACCAGCTTGTTGCCCCCTTCCACTGACCACAGGCTGCCTTGGGCCCCAGCCAGGGACATGGCTCCTAGATAAAGCAGGAAGTGTGGCCTGTGGGTTCTCAGAACCTCCAGGCAGAAAGGCTGGAGAACCCAGTGCTATTCTTCCTGGGCTTTCCTGCCACAGCAAGACTCCTCCCAACTGCGGGCACAGGGAGGCAACAAACACACCAACAATACAACCATGGTCACAATGCTAGTAAGTGAAAGCGTGTTGCTCAGTGAAAGAGCCCAGATATAAAAGACACGCGGTGTGTGATTCTGTTTCTATGGGGTGCTCAGAATGGATGAATCCACAGAAACAGGGAGATATGTGTTTGTCTAGGGCCAGAGGCCTGGGGGTGTTGGGGAGGTGATGGTTAAATTAGGGTATGGGGTTTCTTCCGGAGTGATGAAAATGTGTGAATTACATCTCAATACAAATATGTTATGAAGAACACACAAGATACTCAAAGAGTGGGCAGGGAAGCTACATCAAGAAGATATTGAGGCAGGACCTGAAGGCCGTGAAGGAGCCAAAGGAACAATGCCCTGGGCAGATGGGCAGTGCTTGTCAATATAAACCTTCTCATTCATTTATTCAGCAAGAGTGCACTGGGTGCCTAGCACAGTGCAGGTACTGTTCTGAGTGTTGCGAGGTATCAGTGGATGCAAGAGCAAGAGCCCTGCCCCTGCAAAGCCTACGTTCTCTGCACTTGGGGCCTGTGCAGGGGGAAGGTGGCCCACACACATGCCCACCCACCTCGGTAATGGGTGGGAGGGTTAGATGCACTAATCGATGGACCGGGACCCAGAGGTCTCAACATGGCAGTTCTTGAAACTAAAGTGTCGCCTCGACTCTATCGTTTATGCAGTGTGAGGGATGAATGGGCTATCAGGAGTGGTGCACACACACTGCACCCGTGTTCGGAGCTTTGCCTCCCCTGCCTGTGAGGTGGGGCAAATACGATCCTGCAAACTTGGAGGACTGGTGCCAGGATCAAACAAGATGGGGCAACAAAGCACTGAGTCAACGGTGACTACTGGGTAAATGTGAGGTTCTTAAGGGGACCCCAGTTCATTGTGGATACTGCACATGGGAAGGGCAGGCTGAGGGCTGGACACTCACCAGCAAAGGCGGGCATCGCTGCTGACTGGCCGTAGCTGGCCCTCAGGACAGCAGAAACGACATCGTCGATAAAGCGCTGTGTGACGCCGACCTGGAGCAGGGACTCAGCCACAGAGCGCCGGGTCATGTTGATGAAGGCAGACTCCCCCAGTGAGTAGAGCAGCTCCTCCACGCCCGAGAAGGCGTAACCGTGGGCTTGGTACTTGTAGATCCTAGGAGACACATGGGCGCAGTCCCTGTGCACAAAGGCTTTTTGGCTGACTTCCCACCACCAGAGGTCCCTGTGGACTTCTGAGCCCACCAGCGACTTCCCAGCTCCTCTACAAATGGAGGGGTGGCAGAGGAAGCTGGTTACGTTGCCCCTGGCTTGATCTCTGGCTGTGGTGGACCCGTCCTTCTTAGAGGGACAACCTGGAGATAAGGACAAGTACTCCAGAATCTCACTAGTCCTGGCTTCATACCATGCTTTGGCTAAGGGTAATTATATCACCTCCAAGTCACACCCCGGTGGAGGTCATAGTCCAAAGCCCTTTTTGTCCAACTGGGACTGCTTGGCAGTGGGCCCTGGCCCATGCCTGCTGAAACCTCCCCAGATGTGGCAGGTTCTCCACCAGCTTCCAGTCTGCTCTACTTCTAGGACCATGCTGGACTCCATGGCAGCAGCTTCCCACCAGGGAGGACAGCAGCTGGCAGACTGGAACCATCTGCTGGCAGATTTTGGGACTAGCTGGCCTTTTAAATGTTGCTCATTCTGGTGCTGCTTTGTAAACATGCCAAATTTGGTTTTCCATGCAGCACCAGATAGAAGCATCCAGGAACAGATAGAAATGTGGGTCTGAAACTGACAAATGGAAATTCTCTCCCACAGCAGGGAGAAGTCGCTGCTGTGGGCATGCATAAAATTGACAAGGGAGAAAAGTGTAAGAAAGAGAAAAGAGGGGCAAAGATATAAGCTTTGAGGACTACTTGGAGACTATAAGGAAGAAGTGCCACACTGCATAGAGTGGGAAGGGGGCCATGGGGCTACTCTTAAGTATCTGGCAGTGAACAAAGGGAGATGATGATGGGCCCAGGGGAGTTCTTTCCCCGGGGGCTGGAAGCAGGGAGAGCCTGCAGCAGGGCACGGGGAGAGGACATGTGAGTGCAGGGTGGGCACAGACCCCTTGCCCTCCATATTTGGAGGTGATGGGGAGAGGGCTGGCACCTGCGGAGGAAAGGGATGAAGACAGGACTTGGTTCTAGATGGAGAAACGGCACGGTAAAGTTTGAAAACGGGTGGCCCGGGCTGTACGTGTTTCATTTCGCCTACACCATGAACTGGTTGCAAACATGAAAGAGCTGGGAGATCTCACATGTAGCACTAGAGTTCCAGCTTCCAGAAAAACTGGAAGACCTGGCCACATGGGGTGGACGTCCTCACACAGCTGGCCACAGGGGGCCACAGTGGCGCGCTGGCTGCCTCCACTGATGGCCTTGTTCTTCAGATCACCCCACATCCTGTGGCTCCCTGGTCCCTTCCACCCTCAAGGTGCTGCTTCACTCATGCACTGCCCGCTTTGGACTTTCAGGTGACCGAGTTTCAACTTGTGCTTTAACCAGCTTGTGGAGGGAAAGAATTTTGGCAAGTGTGGTGATGGCAGAGGCACTGGCCCTGCCCATGTGGGGCCCTTCCTCAGACAGGGGCTTGCTCTGAGCCTGTGCTGAATTGTGTGGGGCCCCTACAGCTGCTGAGTACCTTCCTTTCTGATTAACAGCAGTGGAGCAGTTTCCTTCCCCAGCTCTCCTCTCCTCTCCCGGAGAACGCCCTCCCTCAGCTCGGCCCAGTCCTACCTCATGAACTTCTCCATGACCTCCTCCACCCACATCTGCAGCCTCAGGAAGCTGATGCCGTAGTGCCACCAGAGGCGGAAGAGGTTCAGCAGGTACCAGTCAGTCTCCTCCAGCACGAAATTCTCCCCGCCGAAGATGGCACTCCTGCCCACCACCTCGCGCCGGTGCCTCAGCCCTGTGGAGACCGGGAGCTCCTCAGGTCCCCCCTTCATGAGGTCCCCACAGGGGGGGCCTGGCAGTGCTTTAAGCTTAAATTCAAGGCCTTCCTAATGCAAAAGGCTGGCTTGGTCAAGGAAATGGGAATGCTACGGTTTTTTGGTGTCTATAAATAGCACAAAAACACACTGGGAAAATGTTTGCCCTTCCTAGCCATTAGGATGATGCAAATGAAAACAATGTACATTTTACATTTTTTTCCAACAGGGATACTCCTGGCCATGAGGGAGGGAGATTCTGATCTTATCCCAGAAAGCCCAAGGGCTGACAGCAGAGCTTGCTCTGAGGTGAGGTCCTGGACCCCAAAAGTGCTGGAAGTACCACAGCTTGCTCCAGATGTCCAGCACTGTGCAACTTACACAGCACTGGACTAAAAAGATGCATACAGCCATGATTTATTCCTTCCCCACCTGCACACACTACTTCACTGTTTTGTCACCTTGACAACGTACTGTATCTTGGAGAGATTATTCTGTATCTTGGTATAAAGGACTTTCCTGTTCGGCGGCTGAACAGTCCACCGTGTGCTTACACAACTCTGTATTTAACCCCAGGCCCTGGGAAGTGGGCAGGTGGGGTATTTTGTGACATTTGCTATGACAAAGCCGCAGTGAGCAAGTGTGCATGTCTGTCACTTTGCATGTCACGAGGCCACTTGTGGAATCACTTCTGATGACTGGAATTCCTGGATCAAACAGCACGTGCATTTGTGGCTTTGACAGATGTTGCTAGGTTTGCATCCCAGCTCTCACTCATGGCTGTGTGGTTTTAGCTGAGGCGTCTAAGTCCCCTGAGCCTCAGTTCCTCAGGGGAAGCTCTCACACCCACCTCGCAGTCTGGCAGGGAGGATCTGAAGTAATGCACACCTGCCACCTGCAAGGATGCCAGGTGCCTGGTGGGCACCAGCGCGTGGACACTGATCTGATCATGATAATCAAGAGGAAGTAAATTGAGAGGGAAATAAACTGGCCTGGGGGTCAAACCAGAGTTCTAGTCCCGGCTCTGCAACTAACTCACTGTGTAACCTTGGGCAAGTTCCTTCCCCTCTCTGGTCTCAGCTGCTCCATCTGTAAAATGAGGAGATTGGGCTACATGACCATCCAGCCTCGAAGGTCTAGGCAGACTGGGAAGGGCCTGGTAGCTACTGCCAGCCCCGGACATTGGGCACTGGAGCCCCCGGACGGGCACTCACCCAGCAGCTTGGCGAAGTCTTGCATATGCAGGCTCAGGGAGTGGAAAGAGGCCGCCCCACTCTCATAGTGCTGTCTGTTGACTGAGATGGTGGCCAGGCGGCCGCCCACTGTCCCCTTCTCGTATACATCAATCTGCACTCGGGGTCCAAAGTGCTGCTGCAGGAAGTGGGCCGCAGCAGAGCCTCCAATCCCGGCCCCAACCACCGCTATCAGCAGGCCCAGGGCCAGGGAAGGAGGGAGAAAGCACAGGGGAGAGAGACCAGTTACGTCTTTCCATCTGCTCTCCTGGTGGTGCTCCAGTGCCCACATTTCATCGGTCTTAACATTTCAAAAAGGAAATTCAGTCTCAATTTCCAGTAGAGCTATGAATAACGAGTAAAGGCCAACCTGAAAACTGGCACCTACAATCACCAATATTTTTTAAAGAAAAACACCCTGCAGCAGAAGAGCAGGAAAGAATCTCAAAATCCCTCAGAAAGAATAAATTTAGTTTGACACAAAACTTACTACATTGTCGCTATTTTTCCTTCACTATGAACTGGTATAAATGGCCACTGACCAGTTCTGTTTGACAGATCAGTAACCACTTCTTAATCCAAGGATTAGCAAACTAGAGCCTTCGGCCAAATCCAAGCAGGTGCTTGTTTTTGCAAAAAAGTTTTATTGCTACTTTGGTGGGGCAGGCAGGGTCTCCCTGTGTTGTTCAAGCTGGTCTTGAACTCCTGGGCTCCAGTCATGGTGCTGTGTGCTGGGACTACAGATGTGCTTTGTAGCCACTGTGCCCGGCTACAAAGTTTTTTAGACCACAGCCATACTCTTTCTTCTACTTATTGCTCATGGTTACTTTTACGCTAGGCAGAGTTGGATATTGTAACAGAATCTGTGATGGCCCCAGCACCTACAGTATTTACTGCCTGGCTCTTTACAGAAAAGTTTTCTGGCCCTTGGTCAAAGTGCGATCTACCACCTGCCACTTAAATAATTTCTGTGTCTGTGCTAAGGCTGGAATACACCCTAAGGGGAGCTGCTTGTCACTTACAAGAGCCCAGTTTGGACTCTTGTTACAGTTTCTCTTTGTTGAGGTCCTTTTTGTGGGACTTATCACCCACTGTCTTTACTATACCTCCTGCATTGCTGGTATTTGCAGACTTGGTTCATATGTCATCAGTATTCTCTTCCTAGTCACTGATAAAAACATTTCACTGTATGGAGCTCAGAGGTACTACTACGATAAGAAACACTACATAGACAAATACTCATCATTACATAGCCCCATGAAACTGGGTGTGCTGGTGTAACACCTATAGTTCAAGCACTCTGGAGGCTGAAGCAGGAGGACTGCTGCAAGTTTGAGGACAGCCTGGGCTACACAGTGAGACTCTTTCTCAAAAAAACCAAAACCCAGGGGCCGGTGAGGCGGCTCAGCGGCTTAAGCGCCTGCCTTGCAAGCGCGAAGGCCCGAGTTCGACTCCTGGAACCCACATACGAAAAAAAAAAAAGGGGCCGGTGATATCGCTCAGCGGCACAGGTGCCTGTTGGCGCGTGAGGTCCTGAGGTCGTCCCCCCGGTACCCACAAAAAAAAAAAAAAAAAAAAAAAAAAAAACCAAAACCCAATAAATAAATAAATAAATAAATAAATAGCCCTATAAAGGTACAGCAAATCAGCTTTGAAATTATTACCTACCCCACAATTTTGCCCAACATGAATCTGAAATATCACTTCCCTGTCATCTGACAGTCCAGTAACCCTACCTCAAATGCAAATAGGATAAGTCTGATATCATTTGTTCTTCCTGGATCCACACTGAACCCTAAGACTACCAGCTCCTGTCAAGAAGTGGCGGGCAATCCTCAGCCTTCACTACCTATTCCACTCCCTGCTGACCGCCTCTCCCTCCACTTTTGCTGCCTGGCCCTATCTTCCTGTGCACCTGCATGCCTTTGTCCTCACACCTGGGCCTGGGGCTCAGCTGTTCCCCTCAACAGCAATGTCCTCTCTGTGACCTGTGTCTCCCTGACTTCTACAGCCCTCATCTGTCACCTTAAGCTCAGCTTGCCTGACCCACCTCAGGTGAGTCAGGTGTCCTTCTGTGTATTCACGAAGTGCACTCTGCTTACCCTTGGCCACACCAGATTCAAATGGTTTAAGGACTGAGAGAGGGAGAGCAGGGTCACCATGTACACAGATGCTGGCACACAGTAGTTTATGAAGTACTTGTCGCATGTTGATGAAATGACCGCCTCTGCCTTCTCAGTACTTAGACACATGCCTTTAGCCTTTTCCTAACACCTCTGTTCCCTTCCATTTGCAAGCAGAGTCCCAAAGTACGCATTTATGTTTCTCAAGACAAACTGATACTTCAAGACCCAGGGGCCACAAAGAAATGTGGGGAAGCAGAAGACATCACCTCTCTGCTCAACACACAGAACTGACACCCACTCTGAACTCGGTAAGATGAGCTGGAGCTCGACGAGGAACCAAACAGGGCTCTGTCCCCAGGAGCCCTGCCAGCCGGCCGGCAGACTCATGCACCCTGTTATGAGAACCTGTGACAATGTGCAATGACAGAGCTCCGGCGAGGCCTAAGGAAGCAATGGCTTCTGTCTAAATGGGAGTGGGGACAGGCTTTGCAGAGGAAATAACATTTGCTCAGGACTTTGGTGGACAACTGGATGTGCCTGTGAGAGGAACTTCATGTCTCAGAGAACAGCATGCTCCGGGCAGCATGAGGAACTGCGGTGGACTCAGAGGGACCTGGTGCCACTCTAAGGCGTTCAGACCAGATCAGGCTGGAGTCCAAGGATTATGCCACCCTACTGGGAAGTTCCTCATTTTTCCTCTGGGTAGAGTCCAAACCACCAAGGACAGACAGAGCCTCTGCTGCAGGGCTGAAGAAAACCAGGAAAGCTAAAGGGCAGTTTGGCATTGCATGTGTCCTGCCCAGTGGCTCAGGGTGAGGTGGACAGGTCAGCTGGAATGAGGAGGTATTAAGTGCCACACTGCCAGACAGGCCTGCTAGAGGGAGGCCCTGCCCCTTCCTCAAAGGTCCAAGGGAAGTGTCCTACCCTACTGCCCACCCCCAGCAGGAAGGAGAGTATTCTACACCCCTGGACACTGCCTAACTTCTCTATCCTTTTAATCCTGGCTCAAAACCCACCTTCTCCGTGAGGACTTTTCTGCCCACTGTGGCCCTCAAGACTGTCTCTGCCATGAACTCTCAGTCCCAAACTGATTTCCGGCAAGCTGTGGCCTGTCTTAGCCCCTTATGGGCTGGCCATGGTTTTCTAGCACAATAAGCTTTAACACTGACCAGTCTGTGGCCTCCCATCACATGTCCCAAGGCACTCCTGCCAACCAGGGCGTGTGGAAGGCAGCCTAGGAGAGCTGGGACTCTGCCTCCCACATCGGAAGCCCAGCATCTCTGCTTGTGTGAAGTCTATGTGTAAGGGCCTTGGAAATCATGACTTTAAGTCATGAAGAGTTAAAATGACAATTATTAAGGGGGGAGCAACTGTGAGCAAATATGGAGCTCTAGTCAATGACAAGCATGACTGAAGTATTTAGGGAGATTTCCTGCTATCTGCAATTTATTTTGAAGTGCTTCAAATGCAAAAGTACTCATGGATGGCCGGAAGGATATGTCACTGCTATGTGATAAAGCAAGCAGAATAGCAGTGAAGGGGAGAATCTAGTGATGGGGATGATCACAGTACAATTCTTTCAATTTTGCTGTATGCTTGAAAAATTTTCAAAATAAAGTATTGGAAAAATCACACAAATAATAAAGAAATTATGTTAGCTATTAAAGGTTACCACCTGGGCTGGGGATGTAGCTCAGTGGTACAGCGTTTGCCCAGCATGTGGGAGGTCCTTGGTTCAAACCTGATGGGGCTCGGTGGAGCTGTCTCAGGCCGACCAGAAGTTAGGGCTTAGAAGTTCCTCTCAGGAAGCCTTCCCCCGTGCACCGTACTGCCTCAGCCCTAGAACGGACTGGGCGTGTTGAGGTCTCAGCTCCAAGCAGGAACTGGAGCGCTATCCTGCCACACAGAGGCCCTCCATAGACCTTTGGGAATACATCGCCCAGCTCCTGTTCTCTGCCATGCGGGCGCACCTGGCAAAGAGCCAAGTCCACCCTAGATGCTCAGTGACCCTGCATCTTCCTGAGATCAGTGGCCAGTCCTGCCCAGCCAGGCCTCTGCCCTCCCAGGTGGCCCTCTCGCATGCCCATGGCACCGTCCCCTTCTCGCCCAGTCCCAGCCCCTCGCCTCGGCCTCTCCTCCCCCCAGCTCCTCTCCCGAGGACTCCTCCTTCGTCCAGCTGCCCTCCCCCGCCCTCAGACAGCTGCTGCCGGCAGCGAACCCTTTTCCCGCCCAGCCCTCCCCGGCTCAGCCCCCCACCGCATCCTTCCCGCACCGATTTTGCCGGGCGGGGCGTCTCCGCCTGCAGCGGCTACGGCAAGGAGCGTGGCCAGCGCCGCGAGGAGCGGGGCAGCGCGGGCCATGGCGGACAGCGATCCCGGCAGCGCGCTGAGGCTCCAGAGCTCAGGGGTTGGCGCTCGGCTCCCCGCCCCGCCCTGGCGCCCTCACTGGTCGTTCGGCCTCCCAGGACTGTCGTGGCCTCTCATTGGCCGAGCAGCCGTCCCTTCCCAGTACAAGGCCCTCATTAGTTACATCTCTCCCCGGGAGGATTCTGTCATTGGCGGCTTACTCGTCCCGCCTCCCGGATACGGGTATCTCATTGGCTGGCTGTTTCTGCTCCGGCGCAGGTGTGTGCGCCTTTGGATTTCAGCATCAGGACCGGGTCTCAGCTGCTGGATGGATGGGTGGAGAAAAAACTGTAGTTCAACCGTAGAGATTTACTAGCTCTGTGATGTGTCTTTTCTGTGTCTCCTTCAGTTTCCACTTTTATAAAACGGACAGAATAACCCCTGCTGTACACTCCCAGGTTGTTGTGGCGATCACGTGAGATAATGGACGTGAAACTGGAGTTGAACAGTGTCTGCAAGGGCTGGGAGGTGCTGACCAAGCAGCGGCCGGGGTGACCAGACGCTATCTTATGCACCTGCTGAAACAAGACCGTACACTTTCGGTACTGCAGGTTTTCGCCTGTGTTTGCAATCTCCGTATAGTTTATATCTCTGCCTTTTACTTAAAAAAAAAAAAAAAAAAGGGAAGAATTTCATTCACACTCTTTTCAGAAAGCAGAAACGATGAGGATATCTTGCCATTTTCATCCTCTCAGAAAACAAGAGCAGCTCAGTATGGTCAGTACCACACTGCGAAGGACAGATTTCCTCTGGCAAAGTTAGGGTGAGTTTTAGAATAAGGAAAATCTTTAGTGATTCAGAATATGGCTAAGAGAAGAAACTGAAGGCATGGATTTATAGCTAGGTTCTAAGTCAGCTTTGTGAGTCTTTTCTAGGTCTAAACTGGATCACTACTAATAAAGATGTGGGTGAATGAACACTTCCTTTTGTGGCGCTGAGGAGATTGACCAGGGCCTTCACGCTGAACTACATCCCCAGCTTTTATTATTTGAGTCATTTACTTTGTCCACAAACCCGAACTTTGGGCAGGGCTCAGTGGGATCAGCGCATGTCACACGTGCTGTCAATGGAGGCGGGAGGATCCAATTTCATGGGGCTGTCGGGATTTTGCTGGCTCAGCTGAAAGCTGTGAGAGCCCTCAGTTCCACTACACACACTGCTTAAGCCTGTTCTCAGCATGATGGTCAGGTCCAAAGGAGAGCTGTTCAAGATGGGAGGTGAGGCTGCTTTTTAAGGTTTGGGTCCAGAAACGAGCAGTGTCATTTCTACTGGTCAAGCAATCACAAAGCTCCAGAGATTCAAGAATGGATATAGCCCCAGCCCTCAATGTGTCAAGGAATTCTGGAGTTATACTTTAGAACTACCATCGTGAACTTGAGAGTACTGGCAAAGTTTGAATAGATAGGAATAATATAATACATTGCCTAGCACTGGGAATAGGGGAGACAATGGATTATGGCACTAGGGCACACAGACAAGACTGGAAGAATGAGAAAAATTCAAAGGCCAATCTCAGGAAAGGATAGCTCCAAGGAGGACCATTTAGCCAAGAAGCTGTATACATGGCAGTCAGTTGAGACACAGAGGTAGAGACAAGGTCAGGTAGTCAGAAGCTGGGAAGAAACGGGGAAGCTGCAGGTCGGATCGAGGCCGAATGCTAGCAATCTGGAGGATAGTCAGCAAAGTGCAGTAAAACAACCAAATCAAGAAGCGAATACAAAGAAGAAAGTAAATCAAGACGCAGAGAGACTTCCGCACTGAAGCTGGGTATGGAAAACATATACAGCGTCCACTTTGCTGTGTTGAGCTCTCAAGGTACTTCTCCTGAGCACCCCCAAGGAACACCAGCAGTCAAGAGAGCACATTTTTTTTTTCCTTTTTGTGGGTACCAGGAACCAAACTCAGGACCTTAGCACTTATGCCACTGAGCTGTATCACCGGCCCAGAGCACACATTTTGAATCAGGCAGACAAAGCCTCTAAACACATGAACTGTGACTGGTGGCTGTGGATCACGGGGTACAGCATTTTCCTAGTATGTAAGAAGCTCCAGGTTTGATCCCCAGAACCACAAACAAAAAAATCCCACATGAACTGCACTTATTTCAATTTGGGTTTTATTACAGTTGTTTCTGAATATTTCATTTCATCCTTAGTTTTCCCTGTCTTTGCTGTAGTGCTTTAAATAATCTCTGTTCATTTATGAAATCCTTTGTTATGAATTAAGAGCACCAAATATAAAACTTAACATCAGTGCCAAAATGATTCCTTTATGACAGTAAGCAAAGTCAGTAAAAGATCTGTAGGAGCTAAGCAGTACACCAAAATCCCCTCTTCAAGTGAGGCAAAGCTTCCTTACAAGTCACCTACAAGCCAATGTCTTTTCACTTTATATGTACAAAGATGAAAATGATTAAGAGCATGAGCACAATTTTCTTCTTCAGTCTAAAAAAATGTTTTTTGGGGTATGGTTAAAAAAAAAAGAACTGGAAGGAAAATAAGTCACTGTGAATGATTAGGCTACAATTTTTAAAAAAATAATCTGCTTTTAAGGAGTCTTCCCTTTTCCCTAGACTTTAGGCAGCTACAAAAATGCAGAAAAAATGTGCATTAAAAACAATAAATATGGCGGCCTACTGTAGTAGGCAATTTATACATTTCATTTAATCCTCACAGTATCACAAAAAAATTATTGTAATTATTTTATAAAAAAGCTTAGAAGAGTGAAATGACTGGCGCCCAAAGTGACACAGGTGACCGAGCTGGAATTTATGTTCCAATCTATGTCTAACAAGCCTCATCTCTATTATGCTGCTCTGGCTCTCTGAAGCCCTTCAATTTGACATTTTTACTATTATAGTTTTATCTTCTAGTTCTAAACATGCACTTTAAGTTTGCAAAACTACTGAAAAATAAAAGACCCTAAAATTATTTTTAATCCACTTGCAAAACAGGAGGTGAAAAGAGTATTAGAAAACTCTTCAGGTAATCAGAACATTTCATACATAAAATTATGGTTAATTCCAGTTCATCAATAATGATAGCTAGTAATCCCAAAGCCCACTTGGCTAACTGGCTCATTTTCTTATTGTCACCATCTGGCCATCTGACAGGAATTAAGGCAAAAAAGGATGAATTCCTATTGTAAATTTGACTGGTCATTAAATTTACAGTGTTTTTTGGGGTATGGTTAAAGCACTCAGTGGAAGTCCAAAAGAATCTTTTGGTCACATTTTAAAAGTGCACATTTCCTTGTCCATGTCCCCCAGCCCCTGCACTCTACACCGAGATATACCATCCTGTCTCCATTTGTTTTTTTGAAAATCTGATGGAGATGGTAATATTTACAGAGGACAGCTTTATTGACATGTCTGTGTAGTATCTTATTTTTATATATACTTGTCTAAGAGAATAACTAACCACCCCAAACTATGACTGTAGGAGACTAGTTCTATAGTTCAGGATGCCATACAAGCTTCAATTCTGGCCCTCCTTTGAGTCTCATTTTGTGGGACTCACATGCACATCTATATAATAATGAAGTAAATTTTTCCCCATCTTATGTCGGTGTAATTCACAGCCTACTCAAGGAAACTTAGAAGGGTGAAGGGAAACCAGTTTGCTTTCCTATAGGGATTTGGAGTTCCAGGGGAAGTGGACTTTCTGGGTAACAAACTTAAACTTATATGATCTGCACATACAACGACTAATTGTCTGCTGGGGACATACTTGCATGTATATTAATCTTAAATGACTGAACATAATATCTCCTTGTTCCATATTCAAGTTATTATTGACATTTGCCCCTTTAGGTCCAGTCCTAAAAAAGACTGATACTCATACCTCAGATGCAGAAAGGATAAAATTAGACGAAGGCCTCTTCTAAAATTAAAATACCTCAAAGACTCCTTTCTAACACCTGATGTATTATTCATCCACTTAGTCATTTCTTGGACACAGCTTTTACACAACACCAGCTACAAAGTAACACTGAAAAAGATACATAGGTCCATTATTTTCAAGAGGTTAATACATAAAAGGTGAACTAGATGCTTATACAAATGTAACTTAAAATGGATACAAAACCTAGGAAATAAAGCTGTCAGGGCTAGAGAAATAAATCAGGAGCACAGCATGTAGAAGACCCTGGGTTTGATTCCAAGCACCACAAAAACAAAAAAGTAGTTTGTCAGTGCAAGAGAGGTAGTGATTTGTGAGTACTGATTAAACAAAACAAAAACTAGAACACTCAGCATAACTGGATGAAATGAGAAACTGTGGGAACCTAATGTTTTTGTCCAGATCACCTTCCCTTCATAATCCAATATGTACTCCAAGGCAAATTTGACAAAAATGCAGAGTCAGGGCTGGTGGAACGAGCAGTTACAGGTAGTTACCTGTACAGACTCATTTGGGTCATTAGCTATTGGTGCTGCCTCAGTTTGCCTGAAATTATGATATATTTAGGGAGGCTGAAAATAATTCTCTATTTGAAAGGGAGGTATCTTGAATTGCTTGATGCTCTCTGCTTCCCGAGTCTAGCCTGGCCCTTTAGCCTTTCCAATTGGAGCTGGAAAGGGGTGGGTATGGGACGGTGATGTGAGTACAAAGCCTAGTAGGGACCACAAAGGATGGTTAAATGAAAAATAATAAAACAAGAAGGGAAGTCCTGGGAATCCATGTATATAAAAATCAACCCATGTGATCTAAATTTTTATGTAAGTGTAAAAGCTAAGTACCCGCATGTTGAATCAAACTGTTTTTTTCCCACAAAATACAAGATATTGTACTAATTTCAACAATTAGTTGAAAATACACAGTTGAGAGAATTTTGGATTCAAAGTCCATCAGAGTACCAATTTAAAAAAAGGTTTTGTAAACATATTTTGACAAAGGCCATAGGAATATTTGTCACACTGTTCAAATGCCCGATGGCTAGAATTCTGATGAGACCAAATGGGTCACATAAAATCAACAGAGTATCTTAGAAATAAAGCCAATATGACTATATCCAAAACCGATCACATGAAGTACCTCATGTACAATACAAACCTAGATTAATAAATAAAGGAAACACAGGTGACAGCACTCGGGCGTTCTGTTCCTGATGGCCTGTTCATAGTCTTTTCTGAGACTCCACTGCCACTTCCACCTGGGCAAGTCTAATGGTGCGGCCATGCAGTTTGTAGCCATCTTGCCTTACTAACGCCACGGTGCCAGGCTGTACCCCAATATCAGCTGGCACGTGACAGATGAGTTCATGCTCATGAGGATCGTATTTGTCACCAATGGGTGCCATCTTCTCCAGACCATGCTTGGCAAATACACTTTTCAGCTTTGCTTCTAAAAGTGACAACCCTTGGAAGACTTTCTCCAGAGTGAGCTTCTGGTCCCCAGCCTCTGTTTCTTCAGAAATGCACTCAGTAGTCTTCTCCAAAATGTCTGCAACCTCTACCAAGTCTTTGCAAAAACTCTGGATTCCTACAGAGAGATCAGACACTTATGTTTATGAGGAAATCACTCTGCATTTAGGGGTGAAATCTGGGGCAGGCCCAGATAGATGGTTAGTATACTTTACCCTGGTACTCCAGAAAGTGGGACGGCAGTGACACAGGACTTGGGGATAACCATCGCTTACCGCCCCAACCCAAATGACAAGTCAGTCTTTTGCAGAAGATATGTATGACCAGGAACCCTCTGGGAAATGGGGTAGAGGGTTAGAATCCAAGAACTAGGTTAAATTTATCTACAATAAGCTAACAAATCTGCTCTGTTAAAATTACTATTTTTCTGTTTCTTTTTTGTTGCTATTCACCTTTAGTATTTATTTTTTTTTTGTAATGTGGGTACAGGGTCAAACTCCGGACCTCGCGCTTGCCAGCAGGTGCTTGTGCTGCTGAGCGAAATCACCGGCCCTTTTTTCCTTTGCATGTGGGTACCGGGAATCAAACTCAGGACCTCGCGCTTGCCAGCAGGTGCTTGTGCTGCTGAGCGATATCACCGGCCCTTTTTTCCTTTTTATGTGGGTACCAGGAGTCGAACTCAGGACCTCGCACTTGCCAGGCGGGCGCTTATGTCGCTGAGCTATCTCACCGGCCCTCACCTTTACTATTAAATTATGAACATTTAAAAATTCCTTACCTGTGTCACTTGTGCCAAAGCCACATTTTCAACAGGGACAGGGAATTATCAATTCATGGGAGGTAGGAGGGGGTGGCAATAAAAAAGGCAACACTATATTAAGGATGTTACAGGGTGGTTTATTCTTGAAGACTGGCTAAATATAACAGCAAGGTAAGACACATTTAGATGAGCTATCTCCAACTATTTTGCTATGAAGTTGATAGAGATGGGTCACAAAACTTTTCAGAATCACATGAAATGTTACCAGATCAAAGTAAGCTCAGTTATTAAGCAATCCCATTCTTTCCAGTTCTGCAACTTGATTTTCTTACAGAGAAGAGGATAAGAAGTGCCATCATTAGAGATGTCTGTGACACAATACTTGGTAGGGGTTGGTGAGGGGCAAGGACTTTGTTAATCTAGGGACAGGTTCAAGGCCCTGTGCCAAAATAAGTAGCACTATAACCTTACTCAGAGGTAAGAAGGATCAGCCATAGGTAAGCAATAAGATACAACAGAGGAAAGATCTGGGAAGATTTATTGCCTAGATGGGAAGGAACAACTGAAGGACAGGAAAGAATTCTACCTTTAACTGCCAGGCACTAATAGATCTTGCAGGGCTTCTTGGGGAAAACATTTGTGGAAGCCTGATTCTAATCCGCTGAATAACAGCAGATATAATGGACTCGGGGGCATGACGAAAAGGGTCAGAAGGAAAGGAGAGCCAATGAAGTAATGTAGGTATGGTATGGTTTAGTCTGGTGTGAAAGAGGAAGAGTGAAACCAGAAGGCGTTTCTAGAAAATAAGCCTTGGTTGCTGACAGCATTTTGGTGATTTTGCTTTTTTTTTTCTCTTGTGGTACTGGGGGTCAAACCTACCCCCATGGCTCTGCGTGTGCTAGGCAAGTGCTCTGCACTGAGCTGTATCTTCAAGCCTTCTAAAAGAATTTAAAAGCGGTAAGTTTCTGGGCTGTACCCTGCCAAGGTACAGAGACCTTGCTTCTAGTCAGTAAAGTCTGTGAAGGTTAAATAGAAGCCTACATTCTCTTGTCTGTAAGATGAGAGCTCAAGTTTCTGATTCTTTTCTAATTATTGTATTATGTTAACAGATTGAGGATGACCACATAATCTCTTAGAAAACTGACCAAAAAGATATATTATGGACACGAAACTAACCTTGGAAAGTCAGAGTTGTCACGCTATGTGCCTTAAACATAGTCTACTAGCTGGTTGTGGTGGTGCATACCTGTGATCCCCCAGCACTCTGGAAGGCTCAGGCAGGAGGATTACAGGTTCAAGCCCAACCTGGAAACTTAGGTACTTGGTGAGAACCTGCCTCAAAATAGAAAATAAAAAAAGGGTTGGGGAGGCAGCTCAGTGTAAAGGCTCTGAGATAAATCCCAGTACCAGAAAAAATAACAAAGAAGAATTACTTTCCTTCTACCTCCATACTCACCCCGTAACCTTTAATTTTCTAAGTACTTCTGGCCACTGGGAGGAAATTATATAAGCAAACGACTGAGGTGGCATCTTTTGATATAAGTTAATAAATCAGATTAACTATCAAATTCTTTTGAATTTAACATGGATTTATTCCTGGAAATTTTACTACTTCTTGAGTAAACTGACATAATAAGCTAGTTCTGATTCAAAGCTCAACTCCTGGTAAAAAAGTCTACCTACCCTCTCCACTCAAGCAGCAATTATACCAAAATTCTCTCCCTGTTATCATAACTAGCCAGTTTGGTAGACATTTCCATTGCTCAGAGGGCAGCAACTTTTTTCTGGCCATACAGTACATATTTTAGACTTTGTGGGACAAGAGGCAAAATTATGGGTCTTATATAGGTGATTACGTAACAAAAGAGAAAACAAGTCTCTATGAATTTGAAAGGACGAAATTCAAAACTACAGACTAACTGGTGGCAGGCTACAGTTTGTTGAGTCCTGCTGTAAAGCCAGAAATAAGAGACTAGGGCCGGTGATATAGCTCAGCAGCATAAGCGCCTGCCTGGCAAGCCAAGGTCCTGAGTTCGACTCCCGGTACCCTCATATTAAAAAAAAAAAAGAAATAAGAAACTAAAACTTGGTTGAAGTATCAGGAACACAATTTGGGGCTTCGTACTTCATTGACACTGAAAGCGTGAGGTATAAAGCACTGAGCGAACAGCGGAGGCTATGCCAAAGCACCAAAATGGGATAGGACAGAAGCAAAGAGCATGACAAATCTGTCCACAGGGTAATTCTGTGCACAAATAGCAGATCGAATCCAGACTACAGGAAGGAATGTGAAACAGGGACTGGATGAGAAAACATCCAGGGGACTCTCAAGCACTTTCATTCTATGTGCGGTGTCAAAAAGAACAACATTTCATATTAAATTCAAAGTATAGCAAGTAATTACAGACTTGCCCCTTTCCCCGAATCCTGGTTATTCAACTAACACTTTCTCAAAAACGTTTGGAACCAGATGTGGTATGGTTAGGGACAAATTTCTAAAAGACTATTAAATTTCTTCCATGAAAAGAACACAAGGGGTATAGCATGGCCTTTTAAGTTATCTGATTCTGTGATCTGGGCTGAATCTTCAACTTCCTCTTCAAGCTACTTTATAACTCACCACGGTGTAGACTGAATCTGATCACTGACTGTAAAGCAAAGGATTCTTTATAGGTGTAAAAAGTGTCTGGTGTAGCTACAGTTGATTCTTGCCCTATGGATATAGACCAATCTTGTTTCCATTAAGCAAATTACAGTATTCCTGACTACCCTTCCATCTGCTCTTTAGAGTCTCCTCTGAATATCTTAATTCTTTGCATTAATTAACTAAACAGAACTGTTGGAACTAAATTAACTAAACTAGAATGTTGGAACTGTAGTAACTGTACATTCTTAGAAAATAAAAGTTTAGTTAAAAGAAAAGTCAACATTATTTTAGCAAATGGTTAAGTGACACTATTCCTGGTAAACAGCACAGAAAGCCTAAGGGAATGGAAGGACAGAAGAGGGATCAGTTAAGGACGCAGATATACTTTCACCACGTTCGGTTGGCAGATCTGCTAAGTACGTGCCCTGTGACTGAAATACGTTTTACTATGAACGTGTGTCTCACCAAATATCTTGGCATCTTCCACACACCTCTGGGTCCGTCTCCTGATGTTTTCACAATCAGCTACGGCTCTCTGGTATCTTAGCTGAACATCAAAAGCAAAATCAAAAAGATGAGAAAACAAATTTTTTTTTTTTTTTTTACTTCTTTTCTAAATTTCACTTCTGTGATATGTTTTTTTGTAAAACAAACTACAAATCATAATAATCTTACATTAGCTACTCCAAATCCCCAGCCAAAGCAGGAACTTACTCTAGCAGCCCTGGTAGTAGTCATTTAGCCTGCTAGTTTGAACACAATAATTTTCCAGCTCATTATCTTGAGAAAAAGTTCCTCCAACTTTCTTTCACTGACTTAAGCCTAGAACCGAGATTAAGTTTTACAAGTGTGTCATCTATTTGCAAGTACTTATTTTAGCCCTTTTAGTCCTTTTCACTTTCATTCTTAGAACTCCTGGTTCCTTTAATTGCTCTCATGTGACGTGCTTTCTATTCTCCATATCATTCTAAGTAAGACTGGACTTTGGAATGACTCTGGTTTATCTATGCATTTCCTTCAAGAGATGGTATACTATGCCAAATGTGGTCTGCTCAGCGGAGTACAATGGTCACTGACCTCACACATTCAACCAATATTTATCGAGTGTCTCCTACCTACCAAGCACTGTACCTTCTTAAAATTGCCAAAATGTCAGATGTATAATTGCTGTGATACAACAGGGAACTAAAAAGAGATGACTGTCTTTAGCCAGTGACTTTTAATTACTATAGATTCTTTTTTGCCCAGAGGAAACTTCATTTTTAAATGGATATAAAAACTTTACTTGGATATTTAAGTCACAGAAAGGAAGTGAAGAACAGGTAATATGAAATCTACTCACTGTTAAATCTTGGACTTCCTTCTCTAGTTTAACGGCTTTTAACCTTAAGGCTCGTTCAGCAAGAGAGGGCCCAAGCTCATCAGGAGGGTCCTCAGAACTGCAATCCTCACCAGCAGTTCTCTGGGTGGCAGTGCTGAATGGGTGCAGCCATCCCCTAAAGCAGGTGCGAGGTGGCACATGAAGAATAAATGCCATTATAAAAAGGCAAAACTACAACAAAATTTAGAGACCAGGAAGTTCCCCATTGTTTAAGTCACAATAAGAGATAAACAATATGAAGTCCTTACTAAGTACTAGGCACTATTTAACTGGCATCCTCTTTTTATCTCCCAGCACATGAGATAAGCATGACTGTTTTTTAAAGAGCTTTTAAAAAACAATTTATTAATATGTAATTCTCAGCCATACAATTAATCATTTAAGAGTAAAATTAAAAAGCTTTTAGGATATTCACAGGTAGGCAAACATCAGATTTTTAGAACATCTTTATCACAAGAAAAAGCTTATAACTACTAGAAGCTGTTTTCCATTTCTACCTAAATCCTGTGCCCTGAGAAAGCCTAACATATTTTGTGTCTTCTATAGATTTGTCTTTTATGGTTGTTTAACATAAATGAGATCATATATGTGGTCACTTGGGAGTATTCTGATATGTGTTTAAGGTTCACCCATGTAACTACATTTATTAGTAACTGGTTACTTTTTATTGCTTAGTAATATTTCATTATGTGGATATATCATTTTGTTTATCCATCTGTCAGCTGACGGACATTTGGGTTGTTTCCATTTCTTTGCTGTTATGAATAGCTGTCATTCATAACATGAGATAAATACTATTACCATGTCTATTTTACTGACAAAAAAACTGGAGCTGAGAGGCTGAAGGCTTAATGACTTGTTCAAGGTCACACAGGTAAGCTGAACAAAATGGTGTGCACTTACGGTTTCAGCTACTGGGGAGGCTGAAACGGGAGGATCGTAAGACTGCCTGGGCAACACAGCAAGACCCTGTCTCTAAAAAAGCAAACAAATCACGTGCCACAGAGCTAGCATTCTATTGAGAAAGAACACTGAACACCAGACAGTAGAAATACCCACAAATGAGTACACAAAAGTCAGCAAAGAGGAAAGCAAGGCTAATTCCAAGAACCAAAGGGGCAATACCAGAAGTGAAAATTCAAAACCACAGTTATAGTTCTGGTTCAGCACTTCACCTTACAGAAGGAGAAAATTAGTCCTAGTAAAGAGTTAAGTCAGGCTTAGGGTTCTAAGCCCACTTGAGCACAAGTTATAAGGTTTTCAGGGAGGAGAACCTGTGCCGAGAAAGAAATTCTAAGTTGGGAAATACTTATAAAATACCATATGTTACTGCTGCTGGACTGCAATGGGTGACTACAACAGATCCTGTATTCAACCAGTCATGTAATCTAAAATTATACAGGTAATGCAATTAGTTAAGGCTTGGACACAACCGGACATGAAGTCCTTAAAGAGCAAAGTGCTTTAGTTATCTTTCAGGAAGTGTCTCCAGAATCCATTTGAAGTCAGTTTGAAACTGGATTTTCAAGAATGGACATGTGGAGAAGCCAGCTGGTGCGGTCAATGACTTTTTGATGTCATGAGCTCAAAATCCTCCTCACAGAGCATGGTAACTCCCTCCTGAAAAGAAACACGTGACCTGTGAGGGGACATAATGACTATGTTTGCACAAAAGAACCCTAAAACTTCCCCTTCTCACCATCTAATTGACAAGCAGCATCTCCCCTCTCCCTTTCTATAAATTCCCCTATTATCAACCAACTGGGGAGGATTGATTTGAGCAATCTATTCCTGACCTCCTTACCAGCTGACCTCACAATAAAGGTTGCTCTTTTCCTGAAACCTCGTGTGCCACAGTACTGGCTTCTACGCATCTAGGTCACAGAGCCCTTGGTTGGTTTCACTAAAATGTTCGAAATTTTACATAGAAAGAAATTTAGAGTAGGGGCTAGATTTCCAGTAAAGTTATCAAGAAACTCAGTCTGTGGGTATAGGGGCTCTTTAAAACAAATAGTCATTTATATGAACGGGCACACAATTATGGTCACTGAGGCGACATCTGAAGAAAAGCTTAAGGAGAGGTAAAGGGGAAGAACATGCTGTGCAGAGCTAAGAGCTAGTTTATGAGTCTGGATGAGAAAATTTATCTCCCAGACTTTCCAAGCTGGTCTTGAATTCAATTATTATGATGTACTGTCAGATTTAAATTCTGAATTTTTGGTTCAGAAAATATGGTCAACAAACCTGTGCCGGAAATTACACATGATGAAATATCTTCTTCCCCTTAAAAAAACACATTTATCCAACTGAAAGCAGTTCAAAACATCCAGTTTGACGAGAAAATGGCCAGACCTCAGATTATGAAAGAAGTGGGATCTGATCTCGATTCCTATTCCTTAAGAACAGGAGTGGAGGTAAATCTTTCACGAAGGAACCATTTTTCTTTAGATCATTTCCCTACATCACCAACAAACTGCCAGAAAACTTGACATAAAACACTCTCCTACCCCCACTTAACTCTTCACTTCGGTGTTAGGACAGGGTGTTCAGTCAGGTGTATCAATATAAAAAAGATGACGAATAGTTACGAAAATTTCCGGAATTTCTCTGCAGCAAAATTTACAACCAGAGGTCCGACCGTACTCCATACTCATCCATTTTAATTCTTTTCCGGGAACAGTACCTGGCAATAATCAACATCACTCAATAAAAGCGCTGGTCCTAGAGCCCTGCCTGGTTTCCAGTACGGGGTCTAACAGTTCCCGAGAAATGAAGTCTGGAAAAGTTACTCAATTTTTCTAAACCTCAGTTTCCTCAATTATTAAATGGGAAATAATAAAAATAACTACCTGTAGTTTTGCAGTAGGTATGGTAAAAGATTAAATAAAAGCCAAAGGCAGCAACTGAAATTTCGCAGTATCTCTAAAGCAGATGGAAGAGCTGCTGGGAGAAACCAGGTCCAACGCTCTCCTACCACCAACAGGTAAAACGATGCCGGGGAAAGCGGAGGGGGCTGACCTGAAGTCACACGGAGTCGGGGCAAGAACCCGCACACACCCGCAGACACCACGGATGAGACGGGGCCGACGGAGAGGTATACCTGCAGTTCATTCGAGGCTTGGAGCTCAAGATCAAGAGACTTCTCACCTTCCAGGTCATGACCTCGGACCCAACCACCTCCCTCGATTTGGGGAAGAGGTTCGCCTCGGTTTTCCCCTCCATAAAATGCAACAGTCAATGCCGGGTCAAAGAGGCCGGGAGGTTTGGCGCGTCTTTTAGCCTTCGCTGAATTAACTCTCGCCTTCACTCCACAACCCTCCTGCATAGCCCTAAGTTCTCTGATCCTTCCCGCATCGCTTACCTGCCCGCCGACGAGGTACTGGAGGCCAGGAGGCGCTGCAACCGCCGCCGGACCGCCCACAGCGACCGCGCAGCCATGTTCCAGACCTCCGAAGACCGAAGCGGCGCAAGCGCACTCACTCCAAATGGGCAGACGCTCTCGCTTAAAAACCACGCCTCCCGGCAGCCTTTGCGAACATTCCCCCCCCACCGGGACTTCCGGACAGGAACACTGTACTTCCGGTCGTCAGGTGCTGGGCACTGTTCTCCCGGGCGAAACGCTTCTGGTTTAGTGTGGTGGGAACTCGTCTTAACTGAGGCTCGGTGCGAGGCGCGGGCTTCGTGGCAAACAAAGCGGAATACGCCTCTGCGCACACAGAGCTTATATAAAGTTATAAATGATAAAAGCACTATATAAAATCAAAATATAACCGGTGTTTATAAAAGTGAGGGTCATAGTGCTGCGGAAGCGCGCTGGACAGGACCAGATCATGTGAACAGTGAAAATAATTGCAGCCTACACGTTCCTTCCCCGTTTTTCTTCACTTTTTACTCCAATGCCTGTATTTTCTGGTTTAACTTGAAAAAAATATGTGTAGTATCTCGTTTTCTCTTGGTAAAAATAGAAGTTCCAATCAGGACAGAGTAACTATTTTTTGGTCATTCCCAATGACGAGTGCCCTTGTTTAGGTTCTCAAAATTTCTTTTTTTGAATGAACCTTAGTCTTATTCTGGTTGCAATGAGAACATGTGTCAAAACTTTTACATGTTTTGAGAGTTACTTTGTTGTATGAGGGAGATTGCAGGATATAAGAAAAGAGGTAGGGGAGACAAGCTTTTCCAATAGTAGTCCAGGCAAGAGAGGGATACGTTCTGTCCTGGTATTACTGAGTAGCCCTTAATGTTTAGAATTTTTTTAAAAAAGAGGGAGGGGGGCATGCTCCTTCAGTACTCTGAATCTTCACCAAAACATGCTTTGCTTCTAGTAGCAATTTGGGTCAGGTTTTCTTTCCTGCTTGACCCCAAGTTCTGAGTACAGAGCTGGAGTCTTTTGCACTTTTATTTCTTACCCAAAGCCCAGGTCACAAATGTTATAACCAACGTCTTATGTTTTTGTTCTTGTTTTTGTCTTATGAGAGGAGCAACATGGCTTAGAGAGGGGTTATGAATCCCTTTTACATATGAGAAAGCCGAGGCTCCAGGTGGTTGGGGAGTATCCAGTGACACAAGCATGGAGCTTTAAGTTCACCTCAGACCGTGGTCTGTATTTTGAAAAAAACCCACAACCAAACAAGGCATTTTATCAAGAATTGCCATTTGAGTCAGGTGTGGTGGCGCACGCCTGTAATCCCAGCACTCAGAAGGCTGAGGCAGGAGGATTGCCATGAGTTCAAGGCCAGCTACATAGCAAAACTCTACCTCAAAAAAAAAAAAAAATTGGCACCTGTTCTTTAGCTGTTTTGCTTTCATTTCTCTTAGCTGCCAACTTACACCAAGTGTGCTGCATACATGCAGCCAATAGAGCATCTATTTATTAAATGCTTCTCTATTTCTGAATGCTACAGTGTAACAGGAGGGAGATACATGGATGAAATAGAGCTTTGTAGTTAGGAGGGTTCTAGGATCAGATTGAACTGCAAAAATTGTGATAATATAACCCATCTCAAAGGATTTTAGTGATGATTAAAGGGATAATACCTGGAAAACTGGCCATGTAATTTAAGGGACAAAAGGAAACCCAGAAGCATTTGTTCAAAAATTATTAAGGGGAAAAATTATAAAGAAGGCAACAATACAGTCAGACAGGACCTTCTGGGTGTAGGACCCCGTGTGACTACACAGGCTGTGTGCTTAGAACCTGGCCCTGGCTAACAATGCCTGACACGTGATAAGTACTCAACACATGTTAATTATTGATTTAAGGGCTTTCCTCTTGAGTCCAGATACACTGGTGGAAAAATGACATTTAACCTCAAAATGGCTGCATAAAAATGTGAGAGATACTGAGGATATTGTAGTGGGTGCCATTTAGTATACATACTTTTTAAAAAGAAAACTGGCAGTCCAGAGTATGTGAGCTCTTTTGTTACTGGAGATACCGAGATGGAATCTGGATGAAAACTACCAGTTTAGATTGTTTGCTTTTTTTTTTTTCCTAAGGGTCTTGCTCTGTACTCCAGACTGGTCTTGAACTCCCAGTCCTCCTGCCTCAGCCTCCAGAGTGCTGGGATTACAGGCATGCCTGGATTGGATTAGTTGCCTTTTGATGCCTGTAGTTGCCATATAAAAGTCATTTCTTCCTCTGTGGGAAGAACGGAGGCTTTTGAGTCAGACATTTCTTACGCAGCCAACACTGACTTGTTTCCTATGTCTGACATCATGCAAGATGCTTCTCATGTATTATCTCACTAAATCCCCCGAACAGTTGGAGAAAGTACAATAGTTAATCCTGATTTACAGATAAGGAAAGCAAGAATCAGGTCAAGTCATTCTCTTAAGGCTAACCAGCAGGTAGGTAGGAAAGGCAGCGCTCAAACCCAGGGCTATTTGGATCATAACCCCTAAATTATATGCTGTGCCACTGAGCAGCTGGGGGATTTTGGTCAGGTTATTTTTCCTGCTCTGGACTCCAGCTACTTCAGAGGGTGGTAGAGTTTCAGTTAGGCTGAAGTATGTTAAGCTTTAGGTGGGTAAAACATGTCAAGCCTCTGGCAAAATGTCCACAGGTTATTTTGGGATTTCCCTTCTCCCCCCTTGAGCTACCTGTTGAACCCTTAAGAGTTAATGGTTTTATCTTTATTGGAGAGAAACATATTAAAGACAGACCCATATAGTACCTACAGTGTTGAAACAGTAGTGAGTGGCATAAAGGAGGCTGCTTAGGACTTGAGGTCCCTGCACCACCTATAAAAGAATCAAGCATTGTAAAAGGCTTAGCACCCATGTGGCAGCAAAGAGCCACCACCCTCTGGTTTTCCTGGATAGTTTTGGTTTATAGCAGATACAGAAGGGCAGGGCGGTGGGCCTCCCAGTGCAAGATAAGAACTTCATTAGGATGAAGACATAGTTCTAACTATAGCTCCAGGAGTGTCAGTGTCATATAAAACAGATAAAGGACTTGACTTGGCAGCAAATGACCCTACTGTGCAACACCTTCAACATCCTGTGGACATTAGAACTGCATGTTCCCATCACTGTGAACTTAAAATACATCAGCTGACCAACCCTCTTTGCCCCCTGGGTACTCAGGTATTTGCTTAAATCTGCAAGTTTCCAGTAGCTGCACTCTGCTTAGATCTAAAGCAGATGAGGAACGACTGCGGGATGGCATGCTCTTTATGGCTCTTCTCCGCTTTTGTGCAGGCAGGGATAACGTTACTGATTTTGCAGCCTGTTTGCTTGCGCACAGGTGGTCAGTAATGCCCAACAGGAATGCGGTTAGCACAAGTGATCAGATGAGATGATCAAGTCTTTTCTCTCTACACCACACCACTGATGTTCCAGCACTGCCCACCTTTGCCTTAAGGACTGGGAATGGGAGGCTGAGATGGGGTGGAATGGCTTATTAACACATGCTTTCATTTCTTCTTCAGAAGGGCAGGCAAAGGTAGCTAACAAAACCTTTAGGGTTGTATGGACTTCGTCTCCCTCCACCCCCATTTCCACCCGTTGTAAAGTCAGAAGGACGCCCTCCATTTCCCTCTTCCCTTCTGCTTCTTCCCTCCCCGGGCCCCTAAAATCATGTAGACAATAAAGGCCAGTCTTCTGGGTGCCCCAGAGAGCAGAGGCTACTTCCAGTCTCCTCCTGGTGTCTCTTTGGGGAAAAAAGCATTTCCGCCTTAGGTGGACAAGCTGGTATTTCTTTTGGAATGAAATCCTCATCCTCTTTCTAGGTCTTCTTCATTTCCCATTCCTGAAGTACAGAAAGACAAGACAAATCAGGTCCTTCACTGTTCTAGTGTGACTGCTGGATAAAAAATTTTTTAATGTATTTAGTTAAAGATCTCCGCTGGGCAAGTTAGAGAGCCATTTGTCCTGGTCCTTTTCACTATCTTTCTGGCCCTGAGTAAGTCATTTCATCATGCTGATCTCTCTTGTCCCCTCTTCTATTTTCAACATAGTAGCCAGAATGGCTCTTGGGGGTGGTGGTACTGGGGATCGAACCCAGGGTTTTTATACCGAGCTATATCCCTACCCTTCAATTTTTTAATTTTAATTTTTACTTTTTAATTTGAGCAAGGATCTCAGTAAGCTGCTAAGTTGCCAACGCTGGACTTGAACTTCTGATTCTCCTGCTTCAGCCTCCCAGAGAGGTAGGATTACAGGCATGTGGTACCATGCTCAGCTCAGAATGGCCTTTTAAAAAATGTAATTCACATTAAAAAACCTTACTCAAATCTGTCCAGTGACTTTACATTATGTTAAACAAAATCCACAGTTCCTCCAATAGCCTGCAAGTTCTTAAATAAAGGATTGGCTAATTGTGGCCCAGTGGTCAAATATGTCTTGTCTGCTTTTATATAACCTATCAGCCAAAAGTGTTTTTCATATTTCTAAATGTTTGGGAAAATGCATCAAAAGAAGTATGATATTTCATGACAGGTGAAAATGATATGAAATTCAAGTTTTAGCATCTGTAAGTAGGGTTTTATTGGGACACAGCCATGTTCTTTACTCCTTTACCTATAGTCTATGGTTACTTTTATGCTATAATGGCAGAATGGTTGTGAAACAAACCATAGGGTCAGCAAATTCTGAAATACATACCGTCTGGCTCTCTACAAAACTAGTGTGCTGGCCCCTAGTATCAGTGATGCAGGCATCGGCTGGTTACTCTCTGATCCCATCTTCTATTGCTCACCTTTGGCTCCCTTCACTAGACTCACTTGGATCTGCTTGATGTCAAGTGTAGCTCCTTTCCTCCACTCCGCAGACTTGGCACTTGCTCCTGTCTCTTCCCGGGACACCCTTCCCTCGATCCTCACAGGGCTCCCTCTGTCATACCCCATTTAGCCATCAGCTTATGTGTCACCCCCTCAAAAGGGCCTTTGCTGTTACTGTCATTAAAATAGCCACCTCCATTCTTTGTCACCTTCTCTTCCCTTGTTTTGCTTCATTATATGTCAAAACATTTATTAAAGTTTACATTCTCAGCTCCGTAAGAGCAGGGATTTGTTTTGGTTCCCTGCTATATAATTTTTCATCTTCAAAATGAGAAAACTCATTACTCTCCACATTTCTTAGCTAGTCAACTGCGGTCCTTCCATATCCAACTATCTTTCCGGCCTCACCTCCCAGCAGTTTCTCAGATACCATGTGCCGCTGCCAGGCAGGTCTCAGCCTCAACTTCAGCAAAGCCTTTCCTGAGCACCTCTGATGTGCTGGACATTTGTTTTTCAGGTCCACACTTTCTTATCTGCAATTCTGAAACCCAGAAAGCTCTGAAGCCAACATATTTCTCAAGTGTTTTGGCATAAACTCATTGGGTGGCAAACTCTGACATGGAATGACGTGAGGCTGATTACAGTCTTCAGTCCACGTGTGGGTGTTCACGTGGCTCACTGTGGAATCACTGCATTCACGTTTGCCTGTAGGGCACCACCTGAAACACGCTGGGGTTTCTCATCATGCCTTTCTAAAATCCAAAGAGTTCTGAAGCACAGCTGACCCCATGAGTTACACAGAAGGGACTGTGGACCAGTATCCCGGAATGAGCTCTGGGATGAGAATTGTCACAGGTGGGTTTGCATCTCTGCTCTTGCAATAACTTCAGGTAAGTCCCATCTCCCCTTATCTGAAATGGGACCTTTCCTGTCTCAGAACATTTTTAGGTTTAGAAACCAGATGACAGAGCGTGTTAGAACTGTGTGTCTGTGTGCACACACATATATGTGCGTTTTGAGACAGAGTCTCACTATGTAGCTCAGGCTGGCCTCAAACTCGCAGTCCTCCTGCATCAGCCTCCCAAGTGCTGGGAAGAGCTCTGTGTTAACAAAGAGTGAACAGGTTCTGACTATGCCTGGAAGATTATGTCCTCTGTGGACAGCTCATGAATTGTACTACACAGATGTATTGGCAGTTCTCTGCCTTTTTCACTAATTTTTGGTTTTGGGCGAGGTTCCATAAAAAGGGGGTGATTAGATCTCTGACTTTTGATTAGCCTAGGTATAGGTGTACCTTGGCTTTCTGTAGCACCCTTCCTTGGTTGGAGGTTACGATAGATGGGCTCCTCTTCCGTAGCTCAGAAACACAATTGACAGGGAGAGAATGCTCTGGGACATTGTTTTGGGGTTTATTTGTAGTTTCCTGTTAATGGCAAGAAAAACAGTTAAAAAATTAAATAGGTGAGATGTAATGCTACCTGCACCCAACCTTCCCTCAAAAGAGTAAGAGCACTTTAAAATAAAAGACACGAGGCAAATATGGCAACACAAAAAGGTAAGGCGAAGAAGATACAGAAGGCCCTGAGATAAAGACAGTAACAATTAAAATTACTGAACCTTCACTATGCACTAAGCATTGCATGGATTAGCTCATGTAGCTTTTCCTTTTTTTTTTTTTAAGTATAGTAGCATTTTATTTATTTATTTATTTATTTATTTATTTATTTATTTTTTGAGACAGGGTCTTGCTATGTAGTTCAGGCTGGTCTTGAACTCACTATATAGCCTAGGCTGGCCTCAAACTCACAGCAATCCTCCTGGCACAGCCTCCCGAGTGCTGGGATTATGGGCATGCGCCACCATGCCTGGCTTATGTAGCTTTTCAATAAGCCTGTGGAGTAGGTACACTATGACTAGTCATCTGTAGATGAGGAAACTGGGAAAGACACGTTGCTGTGCAAAGTCACGTGACTGGTAAGTATGTGAGCAAACCCCACAGCCATGCTCTTTTTGCTGGGGGCGGTGTTGCTGGGGATGGAACCCACAGCTCCATGAATGCTGGGCACCTGCTCTGCCACTGAGCTCCAAGCCCTGTTGTCCTCTGTGGGACTCCTTCCTAGTAGTTATACTACCTTCACACTTACATTTCCCAGATACTTGCTTAATACTTTACTGAATATAGTTCCTTAACTGTGACATCTTAACAGCTAAGCCCGTGAAGAATTTAGAAGAGACTTCCCTTTATCTCCAAAGGGTGTCAAAGGGACCCAGCACTCTGGACCAGAAATGTCTGGCATGCTTGCAGAAGGAAGCAGCTGTGACCAGTGAACTGGTTCTAGCTCCTCCACCCCTCTGTGACTATGGCCCACGTGTTCTTCATCTGTAAAACGAGGTTGGAACTCTCCCCTGGAGGGGAAGTGCGGGGGTGTGAGACACAGCTCTGGCTTCAGAGTCACTGGGTGTGGCTGGCCCACGCGGCGTGACCGAGCAACGGTGCCACTATACAACTCCTGACGACAGCTCACGCTTATCACACAAGTTAGTTCACCTCTTGAGTCTCCATTTTATGGTCGGAAAGCAGGCAAGCTGTTTATTCACTCAACAGACATTTATTACATCTTACTATTATTCCAGCTTTGTAAAGGGTAGGGATATAATGATAAAATAGACATAGCCCAGTGCTGTGTGTGTGCTGCTAGGGTCTAACCGAGGTCACTACATATGTCAGGCAAATGCTCTATCACTGAGCAACAACCTCAGCCTCCAATTCTTAGTAAAAATACAAACTACAGTAGTAGAGGGAAGACATTATACAAATAAGGGCACAAATACAAACACACATGCGTGCACACACACAGAGACTGCAGTGAGAACTCTAAGGAATAATAATGGATGAGAATGTTGCTAATTTAGACCAAAGGTTCCCAATTAGGGATGACTTTGCCCTCTCAGGGTACATCTGGCAAGACCTGGAAACATTTCTGGTTGCCACCAATGAGAATGGGATGCTAGTGGCAACCAATGGGGAGGGGCCAGGGATGCTGCTAAATGTCCTAGAATGCACTCAGTGGTCTCCTATAACAAAGAGTTATTAGCCCCAAACGTCGACACTGCTGAGGCTGAAGACTCTGATAGAGACGAGGTCAGGGAAGTTCTAAGAGTGGGGTCAGTAAGTCTTGCTGACTTGCAGGGTTGCTGGGACATTAGCAGTAATGCATGCCAGCCCCCAGCACAGGACTGGGGGCACTCCAAGAGAGGCCAAGTGTCATGGTGGTCAAGCAGAGCTCTGTGATCAGATTTCCTGGGTTTGGAATCCTGTCTTCCACTTTGCTCAGCAACCTCGAGCAAGTTATTCAAGACCTCCGAACCTGCTCCCTTGCTTGTCAAGTGGGGTTAAAACACTCAATACTACCTCACAGGACTGCTGTAAAGACTGAGAAAATACAGGGTAAGATGCAGTACTGGCCAATGATAGTAGAACATAGGCTTGCTATTCAATTCATGGTAGCCATTATTATCAGTAACTCCAAGGTCATTCCTAAGATCACCCTCAGGATAAAACGTCAGCTGGTGCTGCAGAGACAAGAGGTCAGAGAACAAAAAGAACCTGCTGTAAGAGACCCTGCCCTAGCTGTGCTGAAGGTGGCACGTGCCCTCTCCTTCTTGGACCTCAGTTTTCTCGTCTGTAAATGAGCACAACTCCTATCCCCAAAGAGAAATGCTGATGGAGGGATCTGTCGCACGTGAGGGGACCAAGAAGCAGCTGCCCAGGCAGAGGCAGTGGACTCACCGCACTCCTGTTCTTGCTGCTCACAGACAGCCCCAGGGCCGGGCCCCCTGCCAGGGACTGCTGCAGGCGCTCCTTCACCGCCACCAGCCGCAGCTCCAGGTCGATGCGGCGCTCCTCCCTCTCTCGACACTGTGCCTCCAAGGTGACCACGGCTTCCTCCAGGGCCTTTAGCTTTGCTCCTGAGTCCAGAGACACTGATGAGAGACAGCTGAGCCTGGCCTGGAGCCTGGGGAGTCTGTCCGGGCTCAGGCCCTTGTCTGTCCTTCCCAGGGGGTCTTTCCAGCCTCTCAGTCTTGCTTAAGAGACAGACTTTGGGCTTGGGCTTCCGGCTCCGCAATGGGTGGTGTGGTCTTTACCTGCTCAGCATCCCTCTTCTGGAAACAGCATACTGATTTTTCTCCTGGGAAACAGGCTTTCCCCTCCCTTTCCTTGCAGTTTGAATGAAGCTGACCCCGCTCTTAGTTCAAGGGCTTGACATATAAGTTAGCCCTGGCCCGTAATCACCTCTCATATTCTGGTCAGTCATTGGTTTAGGGATCAGAGTTGGTCCAATGAGAGTGACTCCCAAGGTTTTGGTGGTAGTCACTGGAAAGAAAAGCTCTCACTCCTGGGGTGGCTAAGAGGACTTGGCGAAGCTCCAGCCTTCACCCCTGGGCAGCCACTGTGCCACCGTATGACAAAGAGAATGAAACCAAAAGAGAGGAGGCACAAACATGAGTTAGAGAATAAGCTTCCAGGTGACATCATTTAAATCCCTCGAGTTTATTACACCTGATCTCTGAATTTTCCATTTACATTTTTCTTCTTTTCCTTTCTGTACTAGTTTGACTTTGGTTTCTGTTACTTGCAAACAACAGTCCTAACACAGGGCTTTGCACAGACTGGGTCTCCAGTAGGATTCTGGTGCTTTTTCAGTTTAATTCAACAAACCTTATATATTAGTACCCTCTTGTGTCAAGTTGGGTCCCTGCCTCCATGCTTTGCTGTGAGGGAGACTGCATTGGAAGGGTTCCCTGAAATGTTAAGTTCATTCATTCATTCCCTCAGTAAATGTTTACTGAGTTCTTACTATGTACCAAGCACTGTCCTAGACCCTTGGGACATATCGGTGAACAAATGAGACAAAGATCTTTGCTCTTATGGAGCCTGTATTTGTGACAATAAATAAAAATAGTAATCTGGTATGTTTCAAAATGATAGGGCTACAGAAGCAAAAGATGTTCATCAGGACAAGAAAGATAGGCCGGGCATGGTGGCGCACGCCTGTAATTCCAGCACTCGGGGGGCTGAGGCAGGAGGACTGCTGAGAGTTTGAGGCCAGCCTGGACTACAAAATGAGACCCTGTCTCAAAAAACAAACAAACAAACAACAACAACAACAAAAAAACCCAAAAGATAGCCTGCTCCTCCAAATGCTGGTCTGATGCTTTGAAAATTCGTTTTACTGAAACCAAACTTCCTTCCTGTCTCTGCCACTGATTTTAGTTCTTTCCCACACAAAAGTTCTCAATCTGAGGCTCATGGGCAATCTATGGGTGGGCTCCAGGGGCAGGCACATGAGCCTTTGAAATTGTATGTAACATTTTGAATCGTCGTGTTTTTTTTCTTAGGAAAGGTCCATAGATTCCACAGATTCCCACAGGGCTAAGTGGCCTTGGACATGTTCTATGAGGACAAGACTTCTGGTCTTTCACATATGTGGAAAAAATAGCTTAAAGTGTTGTGAGCTGTAGCGAGAGAGAGAATTCACAGGAAATACAGCAGAAAATGGAGGTTAGGCAAGCAAGAGCAGGCAGGGGCTGCCGAGGTCCTAGGACTTCAGAAGAGGATCCTGGGAAAGTGTCACGGTACGTCACTCTCAGCACCTGGACGAATGTCTCATACTTATCTCTGAATGAATGAATGGGAAGTTCAAGATAATTTATTTCCTTTATTCTAAGGCACACTTTTTCTTTGTTTTTCATACTTCTAAAATCAGTTCGCATCTTATTCCATTAAGTGTACATGTTATTGTGATGCTTTTTATCCTCTTACCCAAAAGCAGTTATAAAATTGATGATACTTCCTTTGATTAGGAGCAATGATGATGATGAAGAATGAGGAGGAAGAGGAGGGGGAGGACAAGGAGGATGAGGAGGAGCAGGAAGAGGAGGATGAGGAGGAGCCTGCCTCTCCTGGTGTTGTGGTTTAGAACTAAAATGTCCCCCAAAAGGCTTATGTGTTCAGAGGATGGGGTTTGGGAAGGTGATTGGTTCAGGAAGACCTAACTTCACCAGTAGAAGAATTCACTGATGAGATCATAATCTGTTGGCCTTATTGGGAGGTGATGGGAACAGGATGTAAGGGCTCGTGGAAGGGAGTGGATCATGGGAGTGTGACCTTGGGGACTGTATCTGTCCCCAGGCACTTCCTCTCTGACTCTCTCTCCATTCTGGCTTTCATAAGGTGAGCTCTCCTCAGTGCCCTTCCATCATGATGTTTCTGCCTTGCCACAGGCCTAAAACACTGGAGCTGGCTAACCATGAACTGAAACCCCTGAAACTGTGAGCCAAGATAGATCTTTCCTCCTTAAAGGTGATATATGTCAGGTATTTTGTCAAAGTGAGGGAAATCTGACTAATATACCTGGGTAGGATACAAGGTGACCTGTGCAAAAGATCTCCCCTTATTGTGCCAGGGGAGGTGCCCAGGCTGTGCTACCCACGGGCACTCAGGACCACACCCACACAAGTACCTGGGCTGCTCCGAATGGCTTCCTTTAGCTCTCTCTTCTCCTGTCGCAAGGCCATCAGCTCTGTCCGAATCGTCTCTTTCTCTTTCTCCAGCTTCTCTTTTTCTACCAGGTACCTCCGGGCATCCTCTTCAGCTCGGTTCTTGCCATACTTGTACTGATTGGCACCTGCAGAGATGTGGGGAATGAAAGGGTCCTTGGTTCTAACTGCTAGTGAGTTATGTAGGTAGGTGGTGTTAGCTTCTCTGTCGGTCCTAATTTCTCCATCTGTTAAAATGGGAATATTTAGATTGATTCTCTTAGTGAATTTCCTACAGAAGAGCAAAAAGGAGGCAGCAGAGCACAAACACTAGGAACAAAGGCCTTCAAACCAGACAGACAAAGGTTTGCGTTCTCTCTGTCTTTACTGTCTGTGTGACATCAGGCGCAAGTGAGTGGCGATGTTTTAGTGTCCTTTCCTTAGGCCTCAGTTTCCTATGTGTAAGTAAGAATATTGGTTATCATTTACTTTATAGGGTGTAGTAAGGTTTAAATGAGATGAGGTAAAGTACTTAGTATAGTACCTGGAAAACTGATTGTTTAATAAACGGTAGGTAATCATGATAGTGATTGTTACAGTTTAGATCTAGGGTCATCTCCAAAAGCCTCATGTGTTCAGAGGTGGGGCTTTGGAAAGGTGACTGGGTCATGGGGGAACTCTAGCTGGCTTGCTGTTAGTGAGTGGGGGTAGCTGGGGGTGTGACGGGAGGTGGGCAGCTGGGGGTGTGACCTGGAAGGGTGCCTCTCCCTCCCTGGCTCTTCCCTACCCCCAGGGCTTCCTCTGCTGCGATGTGAGTGGCTTTCTGCTGCCAGACCCTTCCACCGTGCCCTTCCTGCCACAGTGCAGCCAACTATGGACTGAATCCTCTACAAACTGTGAGCCAAAAATAAATAAACCTTTCATTCTTTAATTTGAGGGTGATGGTTATTGTGTCTCAGTGACAAGAATGTAAATAACTAAGACAGTAAAATTATATAACAAAACAAAATTTTGTGACGTATAACAGGCTTTGGATTTATGTATTTATATATATATTTACTTATTTATATAGTTTTTTGAGACAGGGTCTCACTATGTAGTTCAGGCTGGCCTTGAATTCACTATGTAGCCCAGGCTGGCCTTGAACTCACCACGATCCTCCTGCCTCAGCGTCCTGAGTGCTGGGATTACAGGCGTGTGCCACCACCTAGCCACGTTTTAGTTCTTTATCTTTTTCTTTCTTTTTTTTTTTTTTAATTTTTTGAGACAGCACCTTGCTATGCAGTTCAGGCTGTCCTTGAACTCACTATGCAGCTGGCCTCAAACTTGCAGCAATCCACCTGCCTCTACCTCCCAAGTGCTGGGATTACAGGTTTGAGATGCTTTGGTTTTAAAAGGGTATGTTTTGTATGAGTGACCTCTCAAGCGTATACAAGATAAGAAGACAGTTACTTATAACTCAAATCCATAGAGACTCTCGACCTGACTGAAAGGCACTGCCCATTGTATTGGTGGGGCGGGATGGCACCCAGGAGTCTACTACTGTAGGTTCAACACAATAGTAGATAATAACAACACATAAGTATGGTGAAAATTTATTGAGCATTTACTATATAGGAGGTACTACATGCTAAGACATTTATTGACATTCCATTTAATCCTTAAACTATTTCATTATTAGCTGTACTTATTTATTACTCTACTTATTAGTTCTATTTTATTGTTGAGAAAAATGAGGGGTTAGGTCCCTCTGCTAATGGTGACAGAGCCAAGGTTGAACACGACCCCAGTGTCTATTGCTGAGTTAGCTGAACCAAGGCCAAATTCCAGCCTCTCTGAGAAAGTTGCAGCCGGTATTACAGGGTCACCTAGTGATCCATGCAAAAACCAACTGTTGGCATAAACTACCCTGCAAGTCAAGCCTGGAGTTTAAACCCAGCGTGGAGCGCAGGAAAGAGGAACCGTACTCCACTCCTTTTCACAGCGACTCTTGCATTGAGCTGGCACCGTAGTGGGGGGCAGCAAAGAGGGGGCTGTGGCTGAAATGGCACAAGCTCTCACTGTTCTTACTGCGATTTAGTAAATACTCTAGAATAAATGTTTCTTCATTTGCTCTCTGCCCTTCGAACAATTTCCGGAGACTTTAAAGTGTTTTAATAATCTTCACCATTTCTATTTGTTTTGCTGGGCAGTGACTCTCCAGAGCTTCTCACACCACTATTTTTCTCGCCAACTACTTGGCCTCCACAGTTCTTGTTTCCTGATACTCGTGTCCTACTGTCCCCACCCACGCTAAGTTGGGCTGAGATGTGTAACCATTAGGACACTGTCGAAACGGCAGCATGTGACTTCTAAAGCTAGGTCACAGAAGACACTGCAGTATCTGCTTGATTCTTCCTTGGACTTGATCTGAGGAAGCCAGCTGTCACATCACAAGGCCATGCAAATATACAGAGAGGTCCTCAAGGCAAGGAGCTAGGCCTCCTTTCAACACAGCACAAACCCGCCAGGCATATGAGCGAGCCAGTTTACAAGCCGGTCCTGCACCAGTGAAGCCTTCTTGTGACCTCAGGTAACTGGCAAACATCTTGACCGCAACCTCGCCACGGGCCCCATACCAGGACCGCCTGATGAACCTGCTCAGTTTCCTGATTGGCAGAAACTGTGACACCACACACACTCATTGTCTTGAGGCACTAAATTCTGGGTAATTTGAACTGTTGCAATGGGTAATTAGTACTTGATCTTGGGCAAGACCCTTTTCCTATAAACTGAAAGTTTCTGAGCCCTCAAATTCACATGTTGAAACTCAATCCCCAGTGTGATGGTATTTGGAGGTGGGCCTTTAGTACGTGATTAAGTCATGAGAGCAGAGACTACGTAAGTGTGATTAGTATCCTTAAAAAAGCGACTCCAGGGAGGGAAAAATGGCTACCTACGAAACTGGGAATGGACCTCACAGGCATCAAAACTACTGGTGCCTCGGTCTTCCCAGCCTCCAGACTCTGAGAAATAAATATCTGTTGCTTATAGGCCCCCTAGTTCGTGGTATTTTGTTATGGCAGTCTGAGTGGACTGAGACTTTTCTCTTCGCGTTCTTCAGTTTCTTCCTCTGGAAAACAATGTAGCTGGATTACATGAGTGGGTTCCCACCGCCCTTCGGGAGCTCTGTGACTTGCTAGTGATGGCAAGGCCACTGTGGGCTTCAACCAGTGTAGCCTCACTTTTAAATCTCTTTTATAAACTGGGCTTCATATAGGATTTTTTTTTTATGTGGGTACCAGGAGTCGAACTCAGGACTTTGCACTTGCCAGCAGGCGCTTGTGCCACTGAGCAATATCACCGGCCCTTTTTTTCCTTTATGTGGGTACCAGGAGTCGAACTCAGGACCTTGCGCTTGCCAGCAGGCGCTTGTGCCGCTGAGCTATCTCACTGGCCCTCATATAAGATTTGATTTGAAGAAAAGGTCTGTTTCTTTGTCTTAGTGTTTTTGACATTTTATGGCATCTTTAGTCTTACACGCTTATTTTTAGTTAATTTTTCTTTTTAAAGTGGGCTTGCCACAAAGCCCCATATTTCTAGTGCTTACGAGAGTAACATGTAAAGAACATTACGCATTGTTTTAGCTGTTCAGAAAGGGAACTCAGGCCCAGAGAAGGGAAAGGACTTCTCCAAAGCAGTCAAGTGAGGAATGGAGGACAGATCTCCTGACTCGCGGGGAGGGATGGTCTACACCAGTGATGGTGCACCTGTTAGAGAAGAGTGCCCAAACTGCAACCCCAAGCCCACTTATTTATTGCAAAGTGCCAACACTGCAATTAAACCTGAATACTGAGTTTTTAGTTTAGAAGAAACAACTCATACATCAACATCTTTTGTTTTAAAAAGAAAAATAATGCCATAGGTTCGCTACCCCTGGTCTACACTAATGAAATGGAGTGATAGTATAGGAAAGTGTGTGTGTGTGTGTGTGTTTTACAATTCCTGTCATTTTACCTCTCAGGCCACTTGCCAGTTGCCTTTATCACTGTGCTTGTGTTGTTATTATTCTTTTTCTTTTTCTGTGGCACTGGTGATTGGACCCACAGCCTCATCCATGCTAGTCGAGTGTTGTACCACACAGCAGCACCCTTAACCCTGTTACTTTTCTTAGGATAGTTTTTTCTCCAGTATTGGGATTGAATCCAGGGCCATTGCATTGAGTTATATTCCCAGCCCTTTTAAAAATTTTTTATTTTGAGACAAGGTCTCGATAAATTACTACATTGTATAGGCTGAGCCTGAACTTGTGATCCTCCTGCCTCAGCCTCCCACAGTGCTGGGATTACAGGAGCATGCTACTATGCCCAGCTAGGGTAGAGCATTTTCTTACACCTCACTTTCCTTGTTTATTTACCTGACCCTTGGAGAATCTGGCCTTGAAACCCCTGGTATGGACTGTTTCCCTCCCTCTCCCCTGCTCTGCAGGGAAGGCCCACACGGAACTCACTGGAGGCATGGCGCTTGACTTTGACCTGTGGGTCCATGCGATGGGACTTCTCACTGCAAGAGGAAGCATGGCGCTTCACCTGGGCCCCCGTGGGGCGCTCGGGCTCCTCGTCCTGAGTGGGAGAGGGAGGAGGAAGGTTAAGGGCTGGCAGGCTCAGACTCATCAGTGCAGAGGCATGCTCTCTCCTGGGGCACTGGAAGGGTTTCTGAGCACTTGGCCTTACATTTTCAGACTTGTAGAGCACCCTACAGTTTATGAACCACTTTCACTAGCAGTGGATCACTTGAATCTCATGCCTTTCTGTGGAAGGCAGTGAAAGGAAACTCTAAACTAGGGGACCTGTTGGGAAGAAAACTTGGAAGTCTCAAAAGACAGTGGGTGACCATATTTGATTTACCATAGGTACTTCTGGCTTCACAAAATCTGGAAGCAGCCCTCTAATTTTCTGAATTGCTAATACAGTCTTCCGTCAAAAAGAATCAGTCAGCCAGGCGTGGTGGCACACACCTGTAATCCCAGCACTCGGGAAGCTGAGGCAGGAGAATTGCCTTGAGTTCGAGGCCAGCCTGGGCTACATAGTGAGTTCAAGGCCAGCCTGAACTACAGAGCGAGATCCTGTCTCAAAAACAAACAAACAACAATAATATAAAATAATCAGTCAATGGTAATATATAATAATGGTAACATACATAACTATGGTAATAAAATACATAATTCACTAGCCCGCCTATGTATTTGTGTACTAAGAGTTTCTGGAAACTCAAAATCCAGTAAGACTCAGGAAACTCTAATAGGATTAGATAAATACTGTTATACAATAATCATACTGATAACAGTATTATTTACAGAAAAAAGAAAAACAGTATTATTTATTACTCTGTACAAAATGTTCCAGTGGGTAGGCACTGTACTGAATTTTTTTTTTTTTTGCATAAAGTGTTTCCCTTAGTCCTTGCAGTAGCCCTGGAAGATGGGCTTTTCATGCCCAAGTGAGGACCAGAGAAGTAAATCTGAGGCCACTCAGCCCCAGTCTGGGTCTGACTCCCATGCCCTTGTCCTTAAGCACTGGTTACTGGTTGTGCCACAACTGTTAGGCAAAACCTCAAGCCGCATCCACTGGTTCACCTGAGTAGAAGAAACATCCTTCTGTGAACAGAAGGATGGGTAGAGGATGGCTACAGAAGTTTCCAGAAAAGGGAGTCCTGGAGGTGAGAGCAGAGGGCATCACCCAGTAATGTTCACGGCAGGGCCTGGCCTGCAGACAGCTGGTGTCCTTGGCACCTTGATTCCCTCACTGCCCGAGCTGTGAGGCCTCCCTGACCTGCCCGTGTCCAGTCGGAATGGGGTGTTCTTGTGGCTCCCTCAGGAGGAGAAGGACAGGGCATGCTGCCACGAGCATTCTGGACAGAGTGCAGGTTGGACAGGCACAGAGAGGCCTTGCTGTAAATTAATGAACTGGCACTGCCTTCGTTCAGTAAGCAGACAGGGAGCCAATGTCTAAGCTGTGAGTGCCAACAGGTGAAGGCCACCTTGTCACCATCCGCCCCAAACACGCCGGGATCAGCAGCCTCAGTTCGCAGCGGTAAACAGAGAGAGCCTGGTGCCTCGCTCAAACTGGACATGCTGCCTCACCTTTCTGCAGTGCCTAGCAGTCTGCAGAGCCCCTTCTTCCTCCCAACCTGGGACTCTTTCACCTGCACCACCCGGCTCCCACACCAGGGATGCCTCATCCTGAGCCATGAGCTATGAGAAGAAGGGACTCCCCTTCTAGCTGTTGGTTAAATACCACTGATTTCTTAGGAACAAAGTACAGAAAGGGCCACGAAGAGGAAATGGGGAAGAAAAGTGACCTTTTTGACATGCCTACACAGACCCGAGGGACCGTACCTGCATCTTTTCATAAGGAACATCATCATAGACACGGGGCTCAGACCATTGATCCTGGCAGGATCTTGCGTATCTAGAAAATGAAAGGCACCGTGATGCTGAGGCCGTGCACTCTGCTATCCCATCCCCTCTCATCTGAGTCTGGCAGCAGACCCTGATGTAGACTGGAAGATCATGTACCATGTGAGGGCCTCGTGGGCAGGAGCCACATGATTCCCATGGCAGTCTGGATGTCAGGCATGAGGCATTCATCACCAATGCTCTATAATCCAGAAAATACAGGACCCAAGGTGACAGGCAACCAGCCCTCGCTCCCAGAGCTGGTGGTGACAGTGCTGGGACTCCAACCAGCTCTTCTAATGCCACGTGCCACCCAGACGCTCAAGGTGTGATGGTTTAAGGTCTGGTGGCATGAGGACAAAGCCCAGACCACTTCTGGGGCTCGTTCCATCCACAGCCTGCATCGACCCTGGGCTCCCTCCTTCAGCCCACTGACTTCCCCACACTGCGGGAAGGCGCCATCCTAGCTTCCCCAGGGGGCAGAGTCTTCCTGAGCGCCTCCGCCCTCCCTGCTCCTCCCAGTGCCCAAGGCAGGGCTCAGAGCCTCCGAGATGGCGCTGAGGTGGGAAAGGTCGCGGGCAGCTGTGGGCTGGGGGCTGGCCCTTACAGGAAGGAGTTGTGCCCGGCAGTCACGATGCTGGTTAAGGTCTCCACGTCCACGTAGTCATAGTGCAGCGCCTCTGGAGTGACTCTGGAGCCCATCTCCACCAGCAGCAACCCAAGCCAGCGACCCATGTCCTCCGAACAGCTTGCCTGGGGGAGAGGAGAACAGCGAAGCCCATGTGCACACTGTCGGGGCTTCTGCCTCCCTGCTCACTTCAGCCAAGCCCACAAATGCGTAAAAGCGCCTTTCGTGTATCCAGAAACCTGAGGCTCCCTCCAGCCTTCTATTCAAGGTTCTGCTCAAAAGCTACCTCCTCCGAGAGGCCCTCCCTGACTACATCTTGATGACAGCACATCGTCTCGCCATCCTCAGGATGTGGATGTAAAAACATTTAGGCGTTCCCTAAAATTTTTGAGAACTACTTTTTATCAGAGGAGGCCACTGCTCATATAACTCTATCAATTTTTCTTGTGTTATAATTGCCAAATAATCATGGTACCATATACAGGGAAATCTCCAAGAAGTTGTCGGTCAACTAAATACATACTTAATTCTCATTTAAAGAGCATTATTATTAAATGCACTTAGCTCACAAATGATAAATCTGAGGAAAGGAAGCACAGCTTTTACTAGAAAGCTCTGTGTATGAGTTAAAGTAAATACGAGATCTTTCTGAGACTACGAAAAATAAAAGCAAGTTACAGGGCCGGTGAGACGGCTCAGCGGCTTAAGCGCCTGCCTTGCAAGCGCGAAGGCCCGAGTTCGACTCCCGGAACCCACATACGAAAAAGGGGCCGGTGATATCGCTCAGCGGCACGGGTGCCTGCTGGCGCGCGAGGTCCTGAGGTCGTCCCCCCGGTACCCACAAAAAAAAAAAAAAAAAGCAAGTTACAGAGGCAGTATTTCTTGAGACTTAAGAACCAAGAGAAGCAGTAGGAACTGGGCAAAGAGAATGAGTCCAAGAGGCTGAGCCAGGTGCAGTGACACAGGCCTGTAATCCTAGCTACTTAAGAGGCTGAGGCAGGAGAAACTCCAGTTTAATGCCTGCCTGGGCAGCTTCACAAGATCCTGTCTCAAAATAAAATTTAAAAAAGGCTGGGGATGTAGTTCCGTGGAGGAGCACTTGCCAAACACATGTGAGGCAAGGCCCCAGGTTCAGCCTCCAGTACCACGAAAACAAAGAATAAGTCAAGAATCCAGGTTTTAGTTCTAGAACAAAAATCAAGAAGGCACTGACCCTCTCTGGAGCCCTGGACCAAGATAGCAGTTGGCTGCTCTGGCCTCGGTGGCCTCTGGTTTTGTAATGTGAGAAGGGAGATATTTAAGTTTTCCCTTAGTGTTAACATTCTAAATTCTAAATAGCCAGGACTGTCCTGCGGAGCACATCTCTGGTGTGTTCTGCGTGGTGGCAGAGAGCATGTGACAGTGCATGGGGAGGGGGTGAACACGTGAAATGAATTCATGGTTCATTTATTCAACAAATATTTATCACTGAGCCTGTGGTATGTCCTGGGCTTCATGCAGGGGCCTAGAAAAAGAAAAATATGCAGAACAGGCATGGTTATTGCCTTCATGGCACTTAAAGATTTAACTCAATATGGGGACGTCCTTCTAGACATTCAGGCTGCTCCATGGGGGCAGTGGTTTATCTGAGGTGGTCGCTCCCGCTGGGAAGATGGTAGAGTGGGTTCCCCAGTTAGATGCGATGGGACCAGATGAGACACCTTTCAGACTAGGGACTTTAAGGTCAGGGAGAATAAACAAATCTTAGTTCTAGGGTTGCCAGAATTAAAAGAATAAAAATGCAGAATGGTAAATCTGAATTTCAGATAAATAACAATTTTTTTTTTTTTTAAGTTCAGGATGTCACAAGAAATGCACGGGATATACTTGCATTCAAAACAGAATTCACTGTTTAAGTGGAATTTGAATTCACACGTTCCCTACATTTCCTGGCAAGCCTGGGTGGCCCCTTGCCTTGGTCCCTGCAGTGTCAGCGGAAAGTCCCCCCGCACCCCATGCTTGGGCCCACCGGACCCTCCCCTCTCACCTCCAGGATGGCCACCTCCTGCCGGTTGCGCAGGATCCTGAAGGCAAACGGGTGTCTGGGCCCGAAGCCCGGGGCCACCTCGCAGCCGCGGAGGGCGACGGCGTTCACGTGCGTGTGCAGGTCGGCGCGGTCCTTGTGGAAGTACAGAGTGCCGCGCTTGAGGCGGCACCAGCGCTCCTTCCAGCCCTGGTTCACCAGCACGTTCAGGTAGCCTACGGGGGACACGGCGGCGTGACCTCCTGCAGCCCGCCCCGACAAACCCAGGGGGCGCAGCCGGGACCAGGTGCGGGGACAACCCTTGCTCTCTAGCTGGACCGGTGGCTTCTAGGTCTCGGGTCAGCTCACTCTCCAGGCTGTGACCTTAGGTGTCCTCTTCTCGGAGTGGGCACTGATAATCCCGCTCACACATCACCTCACGGCCTCGGGGCCACACCAAGACGATGAACGCGGCAGGAGCTGCTACATAAAATGTGTAAAAGACACAGCTGTCCCCAAACCTCAACTATTGCTCAGCGATAGAAAATAATGGATGGTGCTGACACCTAGTGGCAGCGTGTGGGAACAAAAATATCCGGCCAAGGTAAAGAAATTAGAAAACCAGCAAGGCGCGGGCAGTTACATCGCTGGTCAGAGATGGGGCTAGAATTCCCTCATTTCCTCTTAAAATGGAGTGAAACTTAAAACACACACGCACACACACACACACACACACACACACACACACACACACACACGACATGCCTTGATTTACTGATTACAAAATATTTATCAAAGTCATGTGCTTTTATACTGTTTTTTTAGGGCCCTCAGAATATTAATGCATATTCAAAACAGGTACAGTAATTTTATTTATTTTTGTGGTGCTAAGATTGAATCCAGGGCCTTACACGTTAGCCATGCACCCTACCACTCAGCTACACCCTGAACCCCTTAAAGTAGATGATTTTGTCCTGGATTGCAGTACACGGAACACGACATGGAATACTAACTACATTTCCACGAAAAAAATGCTTTCTCTTCCAAAACACTTCTCACTTACATTGAATATATTTACATTGAAAAGTATTTCATTATTTTTATCCAAATTTCCTTATAAGACTGATTTAGCTTATATACCTGGCATGTTATATGCGATGAACTAAGTCACTCTCATTAAAGAGGAGCACACTGAGAAACCGAGGTCCAGAGGTTTGGGCTAAGGTCACAGAGAGCACAGCAGCATGGCGGTCAGTTGGCTTTTCCTTTTGCTGAGCACCAGGGGCCTCACAGGAATGAAGTGGTGCAGGGCGTGGATGGTGATGGATGGGCTTTTCTCGCCTGCCCTGGGGGCCAAGTCGATGAGGCATCGAGGGCCCCCTGGCTTTAGCTCCAGGACCCTGTGCCCACAGGGCTGAAAGCCCCACAGCCCCACTTCCCACATGCCATACCCACCACAGCATGGCACTTCCTCCTCAGCGGAGCACATCTGCAGGTCCTCAGCCAGGGCCTTCTTCTTGGAGAAGCTGATGATGCGGGTGATCTTGCGGCCCGCGGCCCGGCTCACGGAGCCCTTTAGCTCTGCCAAGCTGCTCTTCTTCCCTTTGCCTGCTGCCAGAGAGACAGGTCAGGGGCCAGGGTGGGGGGGCTTGTGTCCCAGTTCCACCTACCCCTGGCCTTCCCAGCAGCCCTTTCCATTTGCACATCTGGCCAAGGTAGGGACTGGCCTGTGCTTCCACATGAGACAGGTCAGGTAGCTTTACCCAGGTCCACTCTGCTCTGTCACCATGTACCAGGGGCCAGGCCCCAGGTCCCTCCCAGCCCAGGCATTCTCCAGCCTGACCCTGCAGAGGCTCTTACCATGTTCACAGGCCTCCCTGCGGCCAAGGGTGGAACCACTGTTGCCCATGCCCAGGCTGTCAGAGTCTGAGGTCTGCTTCTCTTGGGATTGCCTCTGGGGAGGGACACGGCCTCACATCAAGAGGAACACTCAGAAGTACTCCTTTATTGGTTCAGTCTTTCCCGAAGTCCCCAAGCATGAGATCATCAGTTAACAAACACTGTCAGCAATGACCATGTGCCCGATACTGCACCAGGTATTAGAGGGCAACAATGACTTAGGCATAGTTGTATCTTTACGTTGCAGTCACCGGCGGGGGGGAGTAAGGCAATTACTTTGAACACACTGAGAGCAATCTCTTAGGAGTTGGCACTGTATTTGGCAGGTGACAGGGAGCGGGAAGGGTATTTAAGTGGGATGCTAAGGTAATCCAGTGGCATTGGAGGGATGGACAGGGGGGTAAAACTGGGTACTTTTGAAAAGAGCCACTAGAGAGATTGTCATCCCAGCCCAGCTGAGACTCCAGAGAGGGATGGACCAGGATGATGAAAAATACGAGCTAGCAGACATTTTCAAAATACTCATGATAAGACCTGCTGACCAACAGGGGTCCACTATGATCCCAGCTCAGATAAGATGGTAGGGACACACACACACACACATACACACACACACACACACAACTTTGTGGCCAGCCAACATTATTTTTACTCATTAAACCAACTAGGCCATTCATACATTTGTTCATTCAGACAAGCTCAAGGTCATCCTAGGTAGTGTGGCAAGTGGAGCAGTTAGATTGATCTTGGAAGAAATTGTGACTCTACTACCCTTATTAGCTGTGGAAATGTGGGAAAATCCTTTCATCTTCCTGAGGCTTGGTTTCCTTACCTCAATTACACTCATTTCAGAAGGCTGCTGTGAGGTACCAGACAGCTGGCCAGGTAAAATCATGAGGCCAAAAGATTGTGTCATTCCTCACACCTGTGTGATATGCTGTCATCCTGCTTCAGGAAGCTAACCTGTGCCAGCCAGCCGTAAGCCTGAATTAAAACGAGACCCACCCCCTTAAGGCAGAATCACAGAGCTGAGCCCCTAAGCCTGTCTTGCCAAGGACCTCCAGAGCAGGGCGGCTATGCGATTAGCTTAGTACCGGGCGGGCAAGAGGGCAGCAGAGGTCGTGTGCTATCCTCAATTTCCAAAGGGTTGGAAAAATGGCAACTGTCCCACAAATGGGATAGAACTGTCAGAAGTATAAAGAATCATCTTGTAATTATGAAGCAGAAGTTATGGTTCTGTTCATTCCGCGATGGTGTGCAGATGGCAAGCTTTTCACCAAGATAGAGAGCAAATACAAAGGAATGCTGGGAGCATTTTGGGATTAACTCAGCGATGATGACATTTCAGTTCCCTCCCCACAGGAAAACTTGGATGTGCAAGCTTGCCTCTTCTGCCTGGCAGTGTACCCTTCAAACTGCGCCGCAGCACACACCCCTTGATCTAGCCCTGCTCGAGGGCTCATTCTAGACACCCATCTTCCCTACCCACTCTGGCCCCTCCAGCCAGCCTGAGCTCTTCTCCCCTTCACTGCTGCCACCCGTGAGCATTTGAACAGCGCTAACGCGCTTTCCCTTCTCTCCGGGCACTTTCAATTCTATGCTTTCTTCTGCTCCAGCGCCTGTTTCCTCTGCTTCAAATGACTTTTTCCTTCTCTTTCTTGCTACTTTTTATCCTCATCTGAAGTTACTTCCTGGGGGAACTCTCCTGTATCTCTAGATAGGAGCAGGACTCTGGCACATACTCCTAGGGAACCTGGTACTTTGCCTTCCCAGCCCCTGGCCAGCGTGGTGTTTGTGAATCGGTGTGATTACAGTGCCTGACTCCCAGCTGCTGCCTACTGGACTCTGGGCGCTGCGAGTGCAGCGTGTGCCTGTTTCTGTTGGGATCGTACTCTAGGGCCTGTGCTGTGTCTGGTGCCGGCAGATCCTGACTAAGGATCTGTCCAGTGGATGCTCAGGGCTCTCCACTGACATGGCAGAGACCTCAGGTGCCAGTCTGTTTGGGTTTAAACCCCAGCTTTGTTTCTTATTTACTGAGTGACACTGGGTAGATCTCCCTCTGCTGCAGCTTTCGCATCTGCAAATAGACGTACAGTAGGAGTTGTTACTAAGATTAAGTGAGCTAATACGTGCGAAGCATTTGGAACAATGCTGGGTTCACAGGTACAGTCTATAAATGCTAGCCTGCATTACATTGTGTATGCCCCTGCTGTCATGTCAAAGGGGTGATTTTAGGTCTGAGTCCCTTTGTTACCCACAGCGTTGGCAAAGCATAGGCACTGGTACGTGTTTGCCCAAGGCCTGACCAATTGGCCAATGACTGCTTCACTCAAGTTCCTAGCAGGCATTTTCCTTTGCTGATGGATGAATTTCAACTTAGATTTCATGGCACGGTTCAAACATGACCTCCTCCTGTCCTGGCAGGGTGAGCTGCTCCTTTTCTGCCTTGTGCTGCATCCTGGACGTACATATCTATTCACGCACTCCTGAGTGCAGCAGGCAATTATTGGGCAACTACAGCTGTGCCTGCTCTGTGCTGGGCACACAGAGCTTGTATGATGTCCTGATGGGGGCCTGGCTTTACCACCAGCCTGCGAGCTTCCCCAGCACAGAGCCTGTGCCAAGTGCCCATGGCCTGACCAGGAGGAGACCAATGGAGACAGATGTACCTTGTCCAGGTCCAGCTTGCACAGGAGGACTGGAGATCTGGGGGCCTCCACTCCTTCTACTCCCCCGATGGGCTTGCTGACCTCATGGATGACCTGTGGAGAGGACGCACAGCTAGGAAGAGGTGGGCAAGCTCTGGAGACGAAAGATGCCTGGGTTTGTGTGGTCAGGGTTGTTGTGCAGAGAGACTGGGGTTACTGGGAGGCTGAGATGGGCTGACACAGCCTCCTGAACCAGCATGGGGAGCACTGGAATCTGAAAAGACTTTTTCTTCTATCCATCCCTTGGACTGAAAAGATACAGGGCTAGGGACTGAGAAGCTTGGTTCCTAGACCTGGCTTCACTGCTGATTAGTTGTGTGGTCTTAGGAAAGCACTTCCTCACTAGGGTCCTCAATTTCCACATCTGTAGTATGAAAATGCTGGTCCTCTGCTGGGGCAGTCTAAGGACAGTGAGATCATGGATGTGCAGTGTGATGCAAACCGGAAAACCTGCATCTGTGACCACGCATAGGGCAACCTGGGGCCATCATCTCCCTTTCCATGATGTGGAAGCTGAGACCCAAAGGCTATTGCAATAGCCATGCAGGCCACAAAATAATGACAGTCACCATCTGACACTCACACACACGTTACCGATGACATGACGAGGCTCGGAGTGGTGGAGCTATCTGTCAGATGGCAGCAGAGCGGGAAGCCAAGTGCAAGTAGTGTGGCTGCCTGCTCTAAAGCCCTGGGCTTACAACCTCCCAGACTGGATGTCAGGCGGGTCTCTTAACTCCTGGCCTAGGGATTTGCTTCTGACCTATGAGCTCCTGGAGGCAGAGGTTCCCCCCACAGGCAGGTTCTCTCTCTTCCTTCCCCTCCTGAGACAAGGCAGCAATGAGAAATACCAGACTTCCAGGGGAGAGCTGGTTATCGCAGGAAGGAAGGGAAGCAGGGAGGTGCTTGGTTTCATTGTTCCGCAGGAAGATCAGAGGAGCGAGAAAGGCTCCAGGTGGAGCAGAGGAGGGTGCAGGGACACAGGGTCTGCTGGAAAAGGTTGAGGAGGGGGGTGTCGCTATCATCACATCAGGAATCACTGACAGTTACTGGACACATATGGCCCTGCAGGTAGTGTGTCAAGTGCTCTCTAGAATCCTTATGAGAACCATTTTACAGACAAGGAAACTGAGGCATGAAGAAGTGAAGTCACCAGCAGAATACACAGCCAGTGAGTGCTGCTTAGGCCTGGGACTTGAACCCCAGTTTGTGGGCCACCAACGTCTTCCCTGTGAGCCACTTTGTCATCACTATAGCACTGTGCTTATGCCTTGGGAACAAATTTAATTCTTAGCTTCAAATCCTGGCCCAACCACTTAGTTGCATGACCTTTGGCAAGTCACATTAGCTCTCCATGACTCAATTTCGTCTTCTGTAAGATGAAAACAATAATAGACCCATTGTGAAGGGTAAATGAAGTCACAGGATGTGACTCAGCACAGTACACGGCACAAAATGCAGTGGTACCTCGGTTCACGAACTCAACTTTCTCCATGATTCTGGTCAAAAACCGAACTGGACAAGAAGCTAATCAAATTTCCCCATAAGGAAAACATTGAACCTAACCATTAAATTTGATTTGGTTCTGGTCCAACTCAGTTTGCAATCAGAATCATGAAAGGAATCAAGTTCGTGAACTGGGGTACCACTGTTAGTGCTTGACACATGGCGCTCATTGTTCTGTGGAGTCATGAAGGTGCAGAAGCTGGACCTCAGGTGCCTGTTACAAGGTTGTAACAAGAAAAGAATTTTTCCTTTTTTCTTAAGGGTTACCTTGTTTAATGATAAAGTCAGCCTCCTCTATGGATATTAAACTCCCATTCCAGGAGGTGTAGAAGGGTAGGCTGGACTAGTCCATAGTAGGAGCATCAGAAAGGGGATTCAAGTAACTAGGAGGAACATAGGCCTCCAGCATGAGGCCTGTCGATTGCAGATATCCAAGTCCTCCCAGGCCAATTTCCACACATGAGCACAGGAACTGATCCCATCTCTCACGAGCAAGGCTTGGTTCTTCCAGGGACAGGACTGACCCCACTGAGGAAGTGAACCTGGGGAAGAGAGGAAGGAAGGGAGGCCCAGAAGCCAGGCCCCACACACAGGTCCCACTTACCTTCAGCCACTCCTCTGCCTGCTCCCGGCTCTGCAGTGCCAGCACCAAGACCTCAGTGGCCCCCTGGGAGAAGCGCAGCTCGTGCCTCTTGTGCCTGCTGTCCTTGGGCACGTAGATGACACTGCAGATATCCAGTGCCAGCCTCAGATGTGGCTGCCGGTCCTTGGAGCTTTTGTAACACTGGACAGGGAGAGAAGGGGTCAGGGACTGGAGAGCGGGTAGAGGAGAGAGACCTCTGCCTGTAATTATAGGCTAATTTCCCTCATAATTGCAAAAGCCCTAAACAAAATACTGGCGAATGGAATCCAGACATATATAAAAATCATGCTATATCAAGACTAAGTGGGGCTTGGTCCAGGAACACAAGGGTTGTTTAAAAAAAAAAACATATAATTCATCACATTAACAGGAAAAAGGTGAAAAATTATACAGTTCAATGGAGGCAGAAAAAACTATTTGATAAAATTCAGCACCTATCTGTGATATAAGAACAAGGGAGGGAATCTTCCTTAAGAAACATCTACAGGGCCGGTGAAATGGCTCAGCGGCATAAGCGCCTGCCTGGCAAGTGCGAGGTCCTGAGTTCGACTCCCAGTACCCACATAAAGGAAAAAAAGGGCCGGTGATATTGCTCAGCGGCACAAGCGCCTGCTGGCAAGTGCAAGGTCCTGAGGTCAACTTCCGGTACCACATTAAAAAAAAAAAAAAAAGAAAAGAAACATCTACCAACAACCCACAGTAGCCATCAGCCTAAATGAGAAGTGTTTTTTGTCTTTTTCTTTTTGTTTTTACATTTTGAGACAGGGTCTCACTAAGTTGCTAGCCTGGATGGGCTCAAACTTTTGATCCTTCTGCCTCAGCTTCCCAGGTGCTGGGATTACCGACGTGGGAGTTATTACAGCTTTCCCGTCGAGGTCTGGACTGCCACACTCTGTTGAGACTGTGCTGGCAGTGCGGCCACTGCAGTAAGTAAAGGACAATGGAAAAGACACAGGGAGTTGACACAGTCAGCCAGGACCCTTAGACTGGTGCTGGCCCAGGACAAGTTTTCCCTGCACCATGGTAAAAAGAGATCTTGTCTCCAACGCATGTATGTTCAGCAAGGCTTGACAACATTTTTTTTGGAGGGGGGAAGAACTATTATTATTTTTTGAATATTATATTCACTATCCTACTTTGCACCTTTAAGGTATATTTTATTTTATGAAATGATAGTGATGTGAGATGGTAAATTAAAAACATTTCTTTACAATACGCAAGTTTTGTATTAGTGAATGCTGCAGGGGTCAGTTATATGAAAGACAGGTGTATGGAAATGAGGGTGGGAAGAAGGGCACTTAACTTCACAGTGCGCATCTTCTGGCCAATGGGGTTATAGGTATTTTTAAAAATCACTCTTCATTTTGTTTTTCTCTAGTTTCATAAATCAGCACCTTAATTTGAATAATGAAAAACAAACTTTGTTTTATTTACTTGTTTTTTTGTCTTTTTGAGCCAGGGCCTTGCTATGCAGTGCAGGTTGGCCTCAAGCTCACTTTGTAGCCCAGGCTGGTCTCGAACTTTCAACGATCTTCCTGCCTCAGCCTCCCGAGTGCTGGGATTATAGGCGTGCTCCACCACACCTGGCTCAAACTTTGTTTTAAAGTGATAAAAAATTCTCTGGAAAGAAACAAACCACAGGGCCGGTGAGATGACTCAGCGGCTTAAGCACCTGCCTGGCAAGCTCGAGGGCCTGAGTTCGCCTCCCGGAACCCACATACGAAAAAGGGGCCGGTGATATCGCTCAGCTGCACGGGCGCCTGCTGGTGCGTGAGGTCCTGAGGTTGACCCCCTGGTACCCACAAAAAACCAAAAAAACAAACCACAACCATCTTGGTAAGCCTGCACCAGGTTTTAAGGGTCCTGCTTGTGTGTGTGTGCCTGTGTGTGCACGTGCGTGTGCATGTGTGTATGAATTCTGCTGGAGTGGGAGGGCCCTGATCTAGGAAGTACTGGTCTTTGAGATTCTGTGTAGGCAGCCAGGTCAGACACAGCAGGCTAAGGCAGACACACCCACAGGCACAGGGGACGCACCCTCAGCCCGTCCACGTGAGGCCACTCACCAGGAGCTGGTCCTCCTTGATGATGGTCAGCTGCTTGGCCCACTGCCCAAAGCGCTTTTTCCGCAGCAGGAAGGCACATATCCTGCAGTCCCTCACCAGGTGCATAGAGGCCTCCTCGGAGGGCCACTGGTGCCTGGGCTGCGGGCCCTTGCCTTCCTCCTCCTCCTCATCGTAGGACTCGTAGGAGCTGCTCATCGCGTCAGAGTCATTGTCTGCAGGCGCCATGGGAAAGGCCCTGTCACTGCCACCTCCAGGGAAACTTTCTTACCTCTCTGCAGGCCACCCTGCCCTGTGGTCCTGAGACCACTGAGGAGGCATAAGGCATGATGTTGGCAAAGACTGCCCAAAGGCCCTCACACGGGGCACTGCAGTTTAGATTCACCACCCCTTTGTAATCTTAGTGGCTTCCCTTCCCAGAGCTCCAGTTTCCTCATCAGTAAGTGATCATAATAAACGACAGTACCTACACTTCCTCTGGCTACCTGGACGCCAAGCCCTGGAGAATGTTTAGCCAAATGTCTGGCACTGGTTAATAAAACAAACGCCTGCTATTACCCCATCACGTGGACAGCCAGTGTCTCGATCCTCACAGCAACCCCTCATTACAGAGAGGGAAACTAGGCTCCCCCAAGACCAGTTACCCCAAGTCAGGGAGGCCAAGGGCAAGACTCGTGCTCCAGACTCCCGTTCCAAGGGTCTTTTCACTGGATCCTGTGGTCACCCAAACAAGGGCTTTGGGGTCTCTGTGGTCGCCATGGCCTGGGTGAGGGTAACGGTGCAAGTGGGCTGAGGCCGGTCCTCACTGAGGACACAGCGGCACTTACAGGAGTGCTTCAGCTCGCCGTTCATCCTAGTTGAGGGGTAGCTGCTGTCTGCGTCCTCGTAGTAGCCATCCACAACCGAATGGGCTGGGCTGCTGCCATCTGTGGGGTGGTTGGAAAGAGTGGAGCTTTAGAAATGAGGGCAGATGCTTGGGGCGGGGCTGGGAAGGCCATGGATACCATGCCCCTTCTTGGGGAAGAGACAGGAGCTCAGGGCAGGCCCAACCTGGGCATGGGACTCATCTCTGTATCTAGTCTGCTCCGGTTCTCCACATACCCACTGTGCCCCTGGCGTCAACTGCCCTGCTGAGCCCTGTCGTACCTCTAGGCCCGTGATCATGCTATTTCCTGTGCCCTCTTATCTTCTACCAGAGAGCTCCTACTCATCCATCAAGACCCAGCTCAAACATCTTTCCTCTGACCTTGCAAGGTGGTGAGTGGTTAGACCCTCCTTGGTGACCCCACTGTGCGTGTGTGTGTGTGTGTATTTTGGCCACAGTTATCAACCCTGTACTTCAGACTGTTGTACCAGCTGTGTGGCTCAGACCTCCCTCCACTCAGCCCTTCTTAACATGTGCACTCCTCCGACCTGTACGGAAACTTCCTTCCAAACTTCTGGGACTACAAAGGAGAACTGGCCTAGATACTAATAATGCATGCAGGCATGGCTTCTGTGCTGCATTCTCGTCGTGCTTTCTCGTTGGGGCTGGGAGGCCCAGGAGTACCATGCAGCAGTTAGCGGGCAACTCAAACTGCATTCTGCATCCGATTCGCCTGGCGGTTGCCTCAGAATGCAGATCCCTGGGCTGCATCCCCAGGCACTGGGTTCACTGGAGTGAGTTGGGCTGAGGAATCTGCCTTGGAAAAATCTATTTGATAGAAAAATTCTAAATATACATACAAATAGAAAATATATCAGAATCTAATGAATTGGAACAAATTTCATTAGAAATTATTTTTGAAAGTGCACAAGCTTATTTTGATGTGGACAGCCCCGAAGTACAGCTGGAAATGTGGCTGGTGAGGAAGGTGTGATGTGGGCTCGATCAGAGTTGAGTTCGAGGCCTGTCTCTCCCCTCTACTAAGTGACCTTGGAAAGAACACACAGTTTTCCTGCTTTTCAACCCGTGAAGTGAATGGTTCTCACCTTGGGCTACTGATACGGTGTACATGAACTCTTAACACAGTGCCCAGTGCAGAGAATGTGCAAGACAAATGCCAGCTATTGTCACTGTCTCCTTTGAGTCCTACAAACTGGGGAGGAGGGTTCAGCGCATTTTATAGACATGAAAACAAGCCCCACAAGGCCTGCTAGTGACAGAGCTGGGATCAGAAATGTGGTTGCCAGCACAGCCCCTGCTCCAGGAAGCCTTCCTTCCCCCAGTCCACCTCACACCACACTGTTCTTCAGCGCTCTCTCCTGACTCCCAAGCCCCTCCTGTCCATCTGTTTCCTGAGGACAGTGGCACTGAAATTCCCAGTGACTGGGACACTCAGTTCTATCTGCCAAGTGAGGCTCAGAGCCTGCCTTTGCCAGCAGGTACTCGAGGGCTCAGATGCTGCGCACGCACCCTTGCTGTGAGGTGGGCTGGGGGTGTTGGGGCCAGGGGGATGGGGTGGAGAAGGGACGTGATGGGGAAGAGGGAGGGGCATGGGGGTAAAACACTGCGACACCTGGCCGGGCTGGACTCTGCAGAGGGAGGGCCCTCCCTTTCCTGAGCTCCTCCCTTTTCTCCTGCCCCAGGATTGCCGCTGCTGCTCCCAGGAAGGTGCTTCTTGGCCTTGCCTGCAAGGGAAGTGAGCTCTCTGGGAAGGCGGAGAAGCCTCATCTCGCCAAGGGGTTCAAGTGGTTGGCCTGGGCTTGGGGTCCGGAGAACCTCATCCCTTCCTCCCTCCTCTGCCCTCACGTGGATGAAATAGCTGCTTGCAGTGACGCAGAATTTGAAACTCTCAAGGCCTCAGAGGGCCACAGGTCATCTGGTCCAACCCCACCACTGCCCAAGGGTGGAGACAACCCAAATGTTCGTCAGGCGATGGGTGGGTGAACACAGCATGGCATGTTCATACGACAGGATGCTGCTCAGCTACAAGAAGGAGTGAAGTTCTGATACGCGCCCCAACACGGATGCACCTCCTAAACACGGTGCTGAGCGAACGAAGCCACATGCAGAAGGCCACATGTTATACAACCCCATTTATGTGCAGTGTCCGGAATGGTAAATCCGTATCGACAGAAAGCAGACTGGTGGTGGCTGAGAGGGTTTGGGTGGTGGTGGGGAGTGGGGAGCGAGTGTTTGGTGGTACGGTTTCCTTTTTGGTGATGAAAATGTTTGGGAATGAGATAGTAGAGATGGCTGTACAACACTAAATGTAAGAGATGCTTCTGGTTAAGACACTTTAAAATAGTGAAAATGGTCAATAAAAATATTTGCCTATGGTTAAAAAAAATACAAACAGTACCAAATAGTGTGAATAGAAGAATATATTCCCTTCACCCAGATTTCTCTTTGAGATGGGATCTTGCTATGTTGCCCAGATCAGTGTCAAACTCCTGGGGTCAAGATCTTCCCACCTCAGCTTCCTGAGTAGCTGGGATTCTGATGTGCACCACCACACTGGGCGTATCTAAGAAGGGTATTTCTCAAATCATGCATCAGGCTCACCTGTTGTTGACATGCTGGAGCCTCACACATACTAGGCAAGTGCTCTACCACTGAGCTACACTCCTAGCCCTGCACCCAGATTTCTGTTTCCTTTCTACAGGAAAATCCTGTTAAATAGTTTCTTGCACATCCTAGAAAAATTGTTAAAACAAAAGCACAACTATGTGTGAGTATATTAAAAAAAAAAAACAAGTAGAATCATGGTACACGTAGCATTGTGTGTTTGATTTTTTAAATGACCATATCTTGGAATTCATTTCTGATCAGCATGAGCCTGTTTTATTTCTTTTTTGTTGGTTGGAGAACATTCCGCTGTGCTGCTGGATGACAGGGCAGCCACGCACTAACATTATCATACATGAATTCAGCTATGTGTGCTGGATCATCCAAAATCCACAATACAGTTGTTTGTATGTAATGCTAAGTCCCCATATTCAAGAAAGCGACTTCAGCTGGCCCTCAAAGGAGCAGACACCTGTGACTACACCGGGGGAAACTGGTGGGAAGATCAAGGACTCTGTTGGCAATACTAAGAGATTTTCAAAGGTAATCCGAGCCCAACTATCAGCAAAAACATGTACATAGCATTTTTATATTGATGTACAAATTATATATGTAAATATAAACTATCATCAAATATTATGGTAGTATTAGACTATAAATACTATAAACACTCACGTAGAATTTTTTTTTTTTTTTTTTTTTTGTGGGTACGGGTGGTCGACCTCAGGACCTCGTGCACCAGCAGGCACTCGTGCCGCTGAGCGATATCACCAGCCCTTTTTTCGTATATGGGTACTGGGAGTAGAACTCAGGACCTCACGCTTGCCAGGCAGGTGCTTATGCCACTGAGCTATCTCACTGGCGCCTTACATAGAATTTTTAAAGATGTGTTTACTAGCTTACGAATCCCTGGGGTAGGCCTACTGGACTCTGAAGACCTCTGGTTTAGACCAGGTGCCCTATCTTACCTGCTGACTCCGTAACCTAACCCACTCAGAAGATGTGATTCTGCCAAAAACACAAGTGACCTGACCACCTGTAGAGACGAGCAGTGGGGTGAGGGGCAGTTTCCATGCGTGGCGCCACGCTGCCTACATCGTGGCACACTTCTAGAGTGTGCCTCGCACCTCTGGCTTTAAGGGTAGGAACAGAGGTCTAGAGAGGAAATGGGGGCTCTGCAGGCCACACAAAACTAAGACTAGCACCCAAGCTTCTGGACTCTGGTCCAGCAATGATGAGGTCAGGAGCTCAGGGAGCCCCTTCTCAGGAAATAGGGACATCAAGGGCAGGTGCCAGGCATGGCGTTCCAGCCCCTGCAGGACACAGAGGAGCTCGAATTAGCTTTTCAGGGAGGACAAGAGTGTGACCCCAGGGCGCCAGAACTTACTGTGGGAGCTGATATACTCAGGGGACTTGCCGGGCCCCAGAGGAAGCGCCTCCTCATAGTAGTCCTCAGGAGGAGGCTTGTTGGGCAGTGGCGGAGGCGGGTTGGCTGCCTGCAGGGGACAGGGAAGGTGTGTGAGACCGAGAAGGCTGGGGAGCAGGTGCAGCAGGAGGAAAGGAGGCTGGCAGTGGGGAGGCAGGTGGCTGTCCGAATATAAAATTGTAACTTTTAATCAAAGTCACGAAGCTGTCAGAACTCAAGGGCATATTTGTCCTGTGTTCTTTTTGCCCAACTTTTTAAGCACCGAGGCTCCTCTGTAATCTCTGAAAGTTTTGTGGACTGCAAAGACACGGGAGTCATACTTTTGAGTGAGTACATGCAGAATTATCGAAAACTACCATGAGTTCTGCAATACCTGGCCACCACCTCTGTGTGCACGAGGAGCAGCAGGACCACGAAGTGTGAGGCCTATTACTCAGTGAGGCAGAATCACAGTAGTGAAGAGCTCAGGCTCTGGGGCCAAGGGAACTGCAGATTTACAGCTAAGTTCTGTCACTTACTAGCTGTGGGACATCAGGCATATCACCTTCCCTTTCTGAGTCTCAGCTTCCTTATCTGTGAAATGGGGATAACGAGTGTGTCACGCTCACTCAGTTGCTGTGAGCACATGAAGGACACACTATGTTCTCTACACTGCTGCCACTGACAATCATTTGTGCTGTTGACAGACAATGCTTGCTTCTAATTCTGTGGCTCCAAAGTTGGGAATCTTAGATCTGGCCCAATCCCTCATTTTGTAGGTAAAAATCTCAGGCCCTGAGAAGGGAAGTGATTTTCCCAAACCCAAGCAGCAGAGGAATGGGGAAGGCAGAGGCCACCCAACCTCTGGCCCAGAGCTTTTCCTATCACCCATATATGCAACCTGAGGTCAGGTGGTGCTGTCCTTTGGGCCTGAGGGGACAGACTAGTTCCCAGCACCCTTCCTGCTCAGCAGGAATGCAGTAAGCATGCTGTTATGGGCCACTGAAATGCTGACATGAGGCTGTTTCTGCCTTTAATGACACCTGGGAGAGGGAACAGGGCCCTGTTCAGCCGGGAGGTCCCTGCTGTTATGGGGAGAGAGGCAGAGGGCCCAGGCGTGTGTAAACCCCGGCCACGACTCACATTTCTTGGAGATGGGCTCTTCACTGGCTCAGGGCTCGTTCCTTTGCTGGGCTCCCCGTCATCCTCTGGCATGTCCCGGAGGTCACTCAGGTCACAGTCTATGGAGGGTGGTCAGGCCGTCAGGCAGAGAAAGCCAAGGATGAGTGTGAAAGCGGGTGAAGAGGGCTGGACTTGGGATCTGCGGGCCGGCATGTGACACTGGGTACTCCCACCTCCTCCACTGGTAACCTGGGCATGTGGCTTCATCAACCACATACCTGGGACTGCTCTGTAACCTGGCCCCACTGAGCCCTGCCTCATCTGTCATCAAGGATTATTGAGAGGATCAAATATAATTCTGTATGGTGCTTTGGAGATTTTCGAGCGCTGTGTTATGAAGGCAGCGTTTCCCTTGAATCTGTCAGTCCCCAAGCTCTCTCCCTGTGGCTGCAGGAGGGAGCCGGACAGTGAGGACCCTCCCACACTTCGCCCAGGCTGCTGCCAGTCCCAGGCAGCCAGCTCCTCCGTCACAGTTCTCATTTCCACTGAGCTGCTGGACTGCTCGACGGCCAGTGAGATAATCCCTTCCGTGTGGAGCTCTCTTTGGTTCCCATACTCGTCCCTACTGTTCCCCAAATCTTGGTGATGTTTTCCTGTAACTGCAGATTCTGATTATGCTTGCAGAGCTGGCAGGGCCTGGAGAACTCTAAGTAACTCAACAACACAATGTTAGAGCCAGGCCCAACCAAGCCGGGAGCCTTCAGTGTGCACTTCACGGCCCAGGTCAGGAGAGGCTGCTTACCAAATTCTTCAAAGAGGGACTCCACGAAACTGGGCCCCGAGTGGAGGTCTGCAGTGTTCACGTACAGATAGGAGACTTCCTTTTCTGGGAGGAAAGAGGAAACACTGGCAGGGAGGAGGGGAGGGACCAGGTCTGTGCCACTCGGACACAGCACTGTTTGCAAAGCGTGTCCGCGTCCTGTCATTTCACTGCTTTTCACACTTTGCTTCCATTTTTACACTGTGATTGAGGGTCCCTGTCTCCAAGCAAAGGGTCGCCCAGGAGCCAGTGTTACTGGGCGGCTCTGGGGTTGGACGGGGTCGGGGCTCTGGTGAGCACAGGAGGAAAACCACTGCCCCTCTCACCCTCCCAACAGCCCTGTGAGGGCGGCAGGTGACATCAGCTGTTTTGGGGAAGTGAGGCAGTCACCCAGGGGTGACTTCACACTACATCCTGCAGATGCCCTGAGCACTGCAGGACAGAGGTACAGCTCCTAGGGTTTACTGAGACCTACTATGCTGCTGACAGACTTGGGGTGTCCAGGGAAGCCTGGAGCAGGAAAGGGGGGCATGCTGCTGGGAAGACAGGACTGTTGGCTTAAGGGAGCACACGCAAAGATGTGGGGGAGGCGTGTAACGCATGAGGCTGAGTGTGAGTCAGAGGGCTGCGGGAGTGCGCGTCTGTGTAAGCAGTGTAGGAGGTGCGCATGTTGTGTGCTGTGGACCTGTCTGGTGTGGGGCAGAGTGTGCGTTTACACGTGAGCCGGTGCTGTGTGAAGGGCAGGATGCTGGTGTGGGCTGCACGTCATGTGTGTGAGCATGTGGCATGTGTGAGTGTGCTGTGCTGTGTGTCTCGTGTGTGTCATGTGTATGTGTTCTGCATGTGTGGGTCTGTGGAGAGCTGGGGATGGGTGGAAGATGGCCAGGACTGTGGTGGAGTGGGGCCCAAGCAGGTGAGGACACTGGGACGGAACATGCAGAACTCACCATGGTGCAAGGCTTAGATGAATTCCTTCACGGGCCCTGGAGACACTGCCATATCTTAGAGGGAGCTCAAGGGAGACACTGCTGTCCCTGAGAGTGGGGGCTCACCTGGGAGGGGCTGCAGGTTCTGCAGGATGGAGGCCACTGCCGTCTTTTTCTCCAGGGCGCTGTCACTGAGATCCTCATTGTCTAGGAGGCTGAGCAGCCTGGTGAGCTCTGGGAGCAGCTGCTCCAGCACTGGGGAAGGCCGAGGCACATCATGGCTCAGGGTCCAGGACCCAGCCCTCCCCACCCATAGGAGGCCAGGGCAGCAGGGGCCAGAGGACAGGGCTTGGTGTGCCAGGGAGACCAGCTGTGCCAGCGCTGGCCACAGGCCTCCCATGGGAGGGTGCTGCTCATTGCCCTGTGGCCCTCCTCCAGCCTCCCCACTCTGCCTCGGACTTCAGATAGCTGTGGCCAGAAGGCAGGACTTCCCCAGATTCACCCTGGCAACCCTGAGCCCAGGCACCTAGGCCTCCCTTTGTCCTATTTTGCCCTCAGCTTTGCCTGCCTGGGGTGGGGGAGCCTTTATGGAGGTCTCAGGCCAGAGCCCTGGCTGTCCAGGACACAGGCAGGAAGGGAGCCTTCCTCTCCCATCAGTTCATATACTTCTATCTCTGGAACCTTCTGTTTCCGGTGCCTTGGCCAGAGCCAAACTAAACATTAACCCTTCTTGTGCCATGGCCCAAATGATCACTGCATTTTCTCCATGTTTATACCAGTGCTTCACAAACCTGAGTATGCACAGGAACTACCTGGGGATCTTGCCAAGATGCAAAATCTATCCAACCTACTCATGTGGGACCTGAGATTCTGCATTTCTGACAAGCTCCTAGGTCCAGGATGATACTGAGTTGCAAGATCCTACAGCACAGAGTCCTTTAAAGACTGGAGGATGCCAAGACCATGGCATCATTGATGTCTCCCTATTCCAAACAATAACTTGGGACTTGGTTTGCCTTAGAGCGAAAGGCCAACTTCATCACAGCAACAGTAGCATCCTACTTTGTAATTTATCAAGCTTTTGTGCATGGTAATAAAAGCCTACCTGTGTTGAACAATTATCATGAGTGGTGTTAAGCCCTTCATGCTTCTTGTATCATTTAAATCTAATATGTAACTGTTTATTATCTCCATTATAAGGAGGATTAAACCAAGGCTTAGGGAGATTAGCCACTTAACAGTTTACCCCAAGTGTCACTTGGGCAGCACATTTGTTTATGTACTATCCCAAGTGTTGTTCGGGCAAGTGTTGAATGTTTTAGGATATACCATACACAGAAAAATTACTGAATAAGTTTGATAAAATTGTCATTTTTATATTTCCTGTTATATTATCTTAATGAAAAAATAAATGAAAAAATATGCAATTTTTGCTCATCCTGTATTTAAATAATTGGACCGGTAAGTGGTTGAAAGACTTCTCCAGGGACACGCAGCTAACGGAGTCTCAACTGCATCTGCTCTCCTCATCTTATTCTCTTTTAACCATAGAATAATGTTGCCTTGCAGAATTATACTGGATCCCACTGACGAGTTTTGAGCTAGGTCCCAAGACTGCCCCTACTTATAAAATAAAGAAAGAAAGGCTGAGAGGAGGTGAGCAACTTTGTTGAGTTGCACAGAAGTAAGTAGAAGGGCCAGGACTTCCACTGCAGCTGCGGTCCTCATCTCTGTGTGCTTTCTCCACCCTGGGCCCCTGCAGAAGCAGGGAGTGTCTGGTGTGAACCTGCAGGCTCTGTGACATGAACCAGGGGCTAACACTTCTTGTTTACGAGAAGCAATCCTGGAGCCTTGGGTCAAATTCAGGCTCCATCATTCATTAGCTGTGGGACATTCAGCAAGTTATTTAACCATCAGTTGCCTCCTCCGTGAAGGGGGCTAATGGCACCTGCATGGCAGTGCCTTGGCTGGCTCAGAGTACAGCTCCCTGTGAGCCGGCCTTCCTATTGTCACTTTGGACTTCCCTCTGCTGATGTGTGCTGTGCAGATGGCCCAGTGTCCATCTCCCTCAGGGGGACTGAGGCTCTGGGGTTGGACTTCGGATCTGGCCAACTTAGCGTATGGAGTGGGGCCTGCCTGGCGTGGGACCTCCTACATGTGTTCCACAAGAGAAAGGATGAACAGGTGATGGCGCTTGGACTTTCTTTTCCACAGAAATCTTCCATATAGATCAGTGATGGCAAACCTCTTAGAGCTTTCAGTAATAACAAACAGCCCAATGTGGCATGCGTGCCACAGGTTCACCACCACTGGTATAGACAGTGGCACTGCTGGATAAACCTGATGATGCTGCCGTCTCTCTGTGGCATTCCAGCATCTCGGACCGGTGGAGAATAGGCCAAAGGCTAATGATCCAATAGCAACGCTGGCCTCATGGCGTTCCCTGCTGCTGGGCCCAGAGCTGGTGGCTTTTTGAGCAATTTCCTGTCAGGGCATCTGTGAGGAGTCTGATTGGGATACCCATTTCCCAGGACATGCCACCGGGGCTGCGAAGAGCCAAGGGATAGTCATGCAGCTTCAATCCCTAGGCTGATGATTCCTAGAGCTGCTGTGCTGTACAACTTCAGGGGCACTACTGGCCCAGAAGGGAGCCTAGAGATCTGTTGCCCCCAGGGCTTGAGGCCCCTAGAAGCCACAGAAGCCAGGGTTCTGGATGGGGAGGCGCCCCCTTCAGAGCGGGAAACTGGTCAAACTCATTCCAGCCAGTCTTGAGCTGTTTGGAAGGAATCTCCAACGGAATCAGGGACCTGTCCAGTCCCTTCAGGGAAACACCAAACGTCAGCTAACCCAGTTTCAAAACATGTACTTAGCACTAATTAGGTGCCAGGCTGGACCACTGTGGGGGGCTAGGAAAAATGCAATATTGTCCTAGTGGGCAACCTGTCTGTGTGACACAAACACACACACACACACACACACACACACACACACACACACACACACCTCACAAGGCAGACACTGGAGCACTCAAGAGCAGTGATTTACATTTGAAAATTCATGACCCTGCGTTGTTCTCACACCAGTGTCAGAGCTCTAAGGGTGCTGGGAGGGTTACCACGATTTCAGGCATTCTGGAACTTTTTGGTCTCTGGATCCTTTTACACACAGCACACTCAGGGAAAACGAGAGTGAATAAGGCATGTAATGTCTCAGTACTGTATAAAAACAGTTCTGACCTTGTGAACCTCCCTGAGAGCATCTTGGGGAGACCCCAGGTATCCCCCATCCCCAACCACATTTGATGCTTAATATAAATGACAACTGCACCAGCACGAAGGACCCCAGTTTGCTAAGCTTGCTTGGTTTAAGTTTCTCTCTTTCTTTCCTTTATCCTCCCTTCTTCCCTTCCTTTCTCTCTCTTGTTTCTTTCTTTCCTTATGTCTCATTTTTCCTTTTTGCTATGAGGTTCCAACCATTTCTTGCTGCTCTCACTAGATTCCAGCCCAGTAGGTTCCAGCTACTTAATGCCATGCTGTGCTGCTCCTAATATAAGCTTGGCTACCACTGTTTCTGAATAAGAACAATCAGGTTCAAATTTTTTGCATTTATCACATGAGCTTTAGTATCCAAGCTTCATAATATCATTTTCTGTTTCCTTCCTGGTCTTTGATGGGATTCTTTACATGGGACCTTGACCTTGAAGTGCTCTGCATTTAACAGAAATGTGATAAACCAAGTTCAAACAGAGTAGAGGAGAAGGAAGGGCACAAGTGAGTTGAGGAGAAGCGGATGGAGAGTGAGGGCTGCCACTCAGTCCTGGTGGCAATTTCTGCAGCTAAGAAGGAACTGGCGGGCAGCAGGGGCAGAGTGGGCATGAGCCGTGGAGCAAAGCTCAGGCTGCGGGGATGCATGAGATCCTCTGTCTGGGGCTGAGTGGTTGTGTGCACTGGGCAGTTGCTGTTCGTCATCTTACCCCATCCTCCAATGACCTACAAAGAACAAAATGGAGGCTAAGAGAAGTGAAGTTTCTCAGCCAGTCAGTGGTAGAGCCAGGCTGTGGACCCAGCTCTTTCTGTCTTCAAAGTTTGAACCCCACACTTGAATCTTCCACCAGACAACTTCAAGCCCAGCTCAGCCCAGCTCAGCAGAGGGGAGGCCAGGCCAGGAGAGAAGGTGCTGGGCTTCCCCTCAAAGCCGTTCCTCTGAGGGTTCTGACAATTTCATTGAGGCTTCTGATTCTTCCACTGGGGATCCCTGGGAGACTCGTATGGTGGAGCTGAAATTCTCTCTCCCCACTGGCCCTATCTGAACATCAGAGCCTTGACTGTGAAGACCTCATAGAAGGAAAAGAAGTTGCTCAAAGCAAATGCTTGGCTAAATGGTGGGGATCTTATCCCAAAGAGAACTTACATACATCATGGATATAAGAAACCTTTCAGCCAGTTCTGGGCTCTGCCAGAACAACACAGAGCTCACACCAAGAGGCTGGCTCTCAAAAGCAGTGAATATGGAACTGCTTTCCAAGACAGCTTTGTCTTAAATGCTGGAGAATCCAAACACAGAGGTTTAAACCACTAGGGAATTTAACACAGAGAGAAGCCTTAGGGGTGTAATACAAATGACAAGTGATTCTGCCATGGCTCATATATACCACCAGGACAGCAGCCTAGAATTTTAGAAAAAAAAAATAAGACTCTTCTGGGGTTGTCAGAAATGCAGAGTGATTCAGTACTATACTGGGATCCAGGAATCTACATTTTAACAACTGCTCCAGGTGATTCTGTTGTAGACAGTCCAAGTCTCAACTTTTGCAAAATACTTCACCAAAGATACTAACAGGGGACATCTACAAACACAAGGAATGTGGGTAAACCTCTCAAGTTCTTTAAGAAATTATTGGACTGAGAAAAGAAAGCCCAGATAATACGAGTTCCTACAGAAGATGACACAGCTAGAATATGGAGTCTTGCTTTAATCAGTCATGGTAGCTAGGGCTTTGGAGTCAGACCCACGAATACAGGGATTCTTGTACTGCCACTTCTGAGTTGTGCTGGGCACTGGTTTTGCCATTTGTAAAAAGGGAATAGTAGGATCCCAACCTCCTGGGCTAGAAGGACTAGGTAAGGGCATGCTTGAGAAGCACTTAACATAGTACTGTGCCTAGAGCAGATAATTCGATACATGACAGTCATACTGCATATTATCATTGTCATCATTGCTATTCTTAATACTCCCCAGAACTTTGCAGACTCCAAAGTTCCAACCAGAGAGTACTTGGTGAGACATGATACTGTAACAAGCTTAGTGAAGACAAGGGCTGTGTTATGATTTGGGTCTACATGTCCCCCTCGTGCAGTCATGGGGGTGGGCTTCTAGAGTTCGTGATTGATTCATGGTCCAATGCTGGGATTACAGGTGTGAGTGCTACACCCACCCTGGTGCGGGTAGCCTGCATACAATATAAGGGAGGGAAAGAGTCTTGCTCTCTCTCTCCTCCCCTTTTTGTTCTTGTTGCATTTGCTGTCTTCCGTCACTATGAACTGTTTCCCCTCTGCCATGAGCCACCCTGCCTTGGAGCCAGCCAACTATGGACTGGAACTTCTATGAACTGTAAGCCAAATAAACCTTTCCTTCCTTAATTCTGGGCATCAGGTATTTTGTCCCAGCAATAAGAGAAAAGTAACTATGACAGGCTGTTTCTGGATCAGCACATGGTAGTTCTTTAATGAACACAGTGTTTTGATGACCTAGTCTAACTCATTTTAAAGATGTAGAAAGTGAGAGTCAAAAAGGTTATGTGACTTGGGCATGGTCACAGAACCAGTTGGGAAAAACAGTACCAAGTGTTAAACTCACACAAAGCTTAATGCTTAATATGAGTCATGGAAGAGGGGCTAAGAACACAGGCTATGGACAGTTGGGCTCTGTCATTTTCCAGAGGTGGGCCTCTGGGGGAATTTTTTTTTGTTTCCTAAGCTTCCAGTTCATCTGCAAATAGTGGGGGTATCAACAATGGCTGCTTCACAAGGTCGTGGTGAAGATGAAATAAAGTGATGTGTAAGGCGCTCACTGCTTTCTTCATTCCTACATGACCCCCCAGGTGGAGCTCCAGGTACACTGGCATGAGCGAGGGAGGAGGCACTGGCGCAGCAGGACACTGGGGTGCTGCAAGCCTCAATGCACTGGACTGCTCCTGGCTCTGGCCTGACGTAGCTGGCGATGGCTATAACAGGAGAAAGTGGAGGAGTACCTTCCCTCCGGGGGCTCACACCCCAGGGACTCTCCCATGCCAAGTGAGATCACGACGCTCTTCAGCTGGAGGGGCAGCAATGCAGTCCTGGAACTGTGTCCCCCATCAGGAAGGATTTCATTCACCAATTCTTTAACACGCGCCCCCTATCTGTACTTTCTGGGAACCGGCTGGGACCTTAAGACAGGATGGTTTCCAGGGCTAAAGTTTTATCTAGAACCTATGAGAAAATTTTACATATTTTAGTTGGTTTAGTTTAGTCTAAGGGAGGTATGATAAAGTCTAAGTATTGAAAGGTAACAGGAAAAAATGGAGCAATCGTGGTTAAGTCTTCAGTTTTTTAAGTGGGATAGGCACAGAAACCCAAGATAGGGGATTATTATTCTCTGGGTTACGAAAATGTTTCTCAAAATCAGAAATCTATTTGAAAATACATCTAAGACTAGATGGCTGAGTGCTTATTGTTCCTGGTGAGTATCCATCTAAGATGAAGATCAACTTTCTCTCTGCTTCTCCCTCCACCCTCCCCTCCTAAAGAGGATGTTACATAACAGACATTAAGCCACAGGCCTACAGCAACATTGCTGGCTTCCAGGACCTGGTCCTGGTCCAGTTATCCCTGGTCCATAGTCTTGATACAGCCGGAGGGAAACCTCCAATCAGAAGTCATTCGCCACATCCAGCAAGGGCACCAGCACATAGAAGCTTGGATTTATTTAAAGATCTCGATGGTAATGAGTCTAATTTCCATGACAAGAGAGAAACAAATAAACTTCTGGAAACCATAGGAACAATCAGCCCTGTACTGGCTCCTACATGTTGGGTGGGGAGCAGGGCTGGGCACTTTGATGTATGGTTTCATTCCTGTGCACCTTTCAGACCAACAAAAATGCTAGGAGACAGTTTGCAGTTATAATTTCATTAAATGCAAAGAAGTAGGAAGAAGTGCAATTTCTCTTTACCCCACCTCACTATTTGGCAAGCCTCTTTACAGAGATCACAAAGACAACTCATCCTTCTTTGTTTTCAGCCAGAGAAAATGCAAGCTGCACAATTTTAAAATGGAAAAAAAGAAGAGTTGTCAGAATGCGGTTTTATGAAGGGCCTGCAATTTTTCTTTTGGTTTACTCAAATTTCCTTTCTCCCTTCCAAGCAGCAAAATAACCTAATTTCCATCTCCTAAAGGCTCCTGTTCTGGAGAGTGAACCAGGGCACGATTTAAAAAATATTTGATCACAATTTTAAGGATGACTTTCTGCACACTGTGTCTTAACAAGCTAGCACATTAACGGGGTCTGACCCACTGAACAGTGGGGACGCCAGTCACGCTGGATGGGACAGCAGCACGCCTATCAGGTGTGAGTTCAGTGTGTGAGTGGGGAAACAAAAAAGACACTTTTCTGCGATCTTCAAACCTGGCGTGTTCTTCCAGACAGACCTCATCTAGGCCACCATCACGCTCTGTTCCTTAGCCTCTTAACCCAGGGAGACTTTGCATGAGCTATTTCCTCTGCCAACCACATATGCCTTCTTTAGTTCTCTATTCAGTCATGACTTTCCTCCCAGAAATCTCCTTGGTTCTCTTGACCACACCCATTCCCCGTTTTATTTTATTTTTTTTGTTTTTTTTGAGACAGAGTCTCACTATGTAGTCCAGGTTGGCCTTGAACTTGCAGCGATCCTCCTGTCTCAGCCTCCCAAGTGCTAGGATTACAGGCGTGTGCCACCACGCCTGGCTTTCCCCATTTTATGCTACCCTAGCACCAAGGATCTCTCCTTTGGCATTTCACATGGTCAGATTTTATACTTACTTATGTATTTTTTGAATAATGTCACTGTCCCTGACCTGAGCTGAGCTCCATGTGGGCAAGAACAATGCCAGCATTTGCTAGAATATGACACAGAGTAAGGGCTGAATGAATGCAACAGTGGAATGAATTAATTCTTGGAGCAAACTTTCTTCTGGTGCTGATAAAGTCTAACAGGTAGTTGATGTGATTTTCAAAGTATGTCTGTCCTTATAGTGGCTCAGCATAGTAAAAGGATGCTTGGAAAAAAAGAGTAGGCAACAAAAAGTGGATTAGAAAGGAAGCAGAAGCCTAGTTTTTCACTTTGCTAAGTTCCCAAAGACTCTGTTTTGCTGGACTTGTATCCCTCATGTGAATACAGCTGCCAGTTGATTAGTGATGTACATTGTGTCGTTGACGGATTTTAATTCTAACACAAAAGTTGGGAAATGATGATAACTGGCAGATACTGAATAACTCAACCTGCTTGAGTTTAAGGCTAACTCTCCATTTCCTAGCCATGCACATCTGGGACACTGACAAACTGCCCGTGCCTCATCTATGTCAGTGGCAACTCGTGAGCACATCCTCCCATCACCGACACATGTCAATGTGCTTAGGATGGTGTTGGCACACAGGAGGCACTGAGTAAATGTTAACTATCCATACTGCTCTCCCATTGCTACTGCGAGGCATATCCTGCTCAGAGAAACTTACACGTGTTGTTTATATCAATGAATTTGAACAACGAGGTAGCTCACCTCATTTTAGAGGTTCGGGAACTGAGGACTTCAGGATGGGACGGTCTAGTTGTGACATCCCCCCCAGTGTTCCTCCAAAATGCTGCTTCCTTCTGTGTCCAACTCAAGGTTAACTCTGCAGAGGCCATCAGCTCCACAGGTGAGGCTGGTAGAACTAACCTTTCACTTGAACTAGCAATCCTCCTGCTTCAGAACTCTCCTTCCCCAGCCCACAGTCTCTTCTAAGTTGCTGCAAATCTACCCAGCTGCAGTGACTTCCTTCCTCTCCATTTACAAGCACTACTTTCTGGGTCCAAGGGAAGACCAGACAGTGGGCAGAACACTGAGGGCCAGCACTGGTTAGATTCACATTGTTTGTCACCAAAACAAACACTTCCTGTTGTCCTGGAGTGTGTAGGGAAAATCATGGTGCGCATGGTATGGAAAAGAATAAGAAAAGAGCAGCGAAGAAGGCCCAGCTGCAAAGCCAGAGCTTCATGCTCAGTGTTTTCCAGGAGTTAAATATAGCCCCTATGTGAGGGAGGGTAAGGGGTGGTGAGGTCACCTTGGAAGGGCTTTGTGTGTGTTAATTAGAGCTATTGCAGGAAACCGAATGTCCATTTATGCTGAAGAGAATAGTACAAGTTCAGGTCCCCAGGATAGAAACACAGCAATATTCATGAGAAGGGAGGTGGTAAAGATCAGTTTGGAACTTGGTCTCAGAGGACTTGGTTTGGGTTCTAACTCTTCCCATTTACTCATGTGTAATTTTAAGTAAGTTACTTAACCCCTTTGAGCATCATTTTTCCCTTCTGTAAGAAGAGATTTTGAAAACCCATGGATTGGTCTACTTATGTGAGGTGGAGATGAAGAATGGCTGAGAAAGGGTTTATAAACCCAGAGATTATTTTTAGGGGTGACAGACTAGCACAATTCTCTGATCTGCTCTTATTTCAGAAAGAAAGGAGGCAAGGGGTCAGGAAGGTCATAGGTCAATGGGAAGCAGATCACTAGGGTAGGTGACTTTCTCCGAGAAGAAGGCTCAGGGAAGTCCTATGTCTTCCATGGCCTTCCTGGCAGCCGCTCTGCCCAGTTCCTATTATCCCCAGAAGGACTGTGGCTTAGGGCACCTTGTTTCTCAACTCTGGGCCACCAGGAAAGCCATAGTGTCCTCTCATCAGGCCATTTCCAGACCACACAGGAGAAGGTGGGGGCTTACAATGACTTCCGAGGAAAAAATTTTAGGCTGTGGGACTAAGCTCTCCCAGAATTGTCCCTTTGTGTGTATGGATTCCTCCCTGTTTAGCTCACAAAGGAAATGGTTCCAGGAGGAAGTGGAAAACTGTGACACACACGCTCACTTCCTCCCGCCAAGATGGCAGCTGCTTCCGTTCTGGGTAGTCTGTACTATCTCCTTCACTAAAGACTGGTGGGTGGTACAGGATGCCTGATAATCAAAGCAGGCAGTATCTGTAAGCTCTTAAGTGATGTTCCAGATGTTGCACTAAGCATTTTGTATTGGATTACTTCATTTAATCCCCATAATGACATTGTACGGTAGGTTCTGTTTTTACCTGCTAATTTTAGTGGGTCTGTGGATTGCATCCAGGGTGTTCCCATTGAGCTACATCCCCGATGTTTTTTATTTTGAGACAAGGTCTCGTTAAGTTGCTAAGTTGCCCAGGCAGGGCTCAAACTAGCAATCTGCCTACCTTAGCCTCCCAGAGTGTTGTGATTACAGGTGCACACCATCATATCCAGCTTTACTTGCTGTTTTACAAGTCACCAAGTGAGGTTCACAGAGGGAGTTGTTTGTCTAAAGGCACCAAGCTAGCAGAATGAGATCCAAACCCAGGCCTAACTCTATAGCTTATTCTTCCAATTACTGCATTATAAGACCTTCTGGCCTTTTTCTTTATTGAACATTTCCTATCTGTAAGATATTGTACCTAGGACTTTTATTTTCTTTTAAAAAATAGGGCTTCGGGTGGACAAAATTTGGATTAATCCTAATCCTTGCTCCATGAGATACTCTCATCTTGGCCCATGCATACCTCATCTTATTTAGTTATTATTTATATAATCAGTTATTTTTGATAATGTAGTAGTAAGCACCTTCCAACCTACCCTTCCAAGCAAAAGCCAGGATCCTGACTGTATCTTAAATCTCCCTGTAGCACCCCAGCCTCCTGCCTCCCTGCCCTTCCCACCACCCTCAAAGCTGTGGTCCGTGCCTTTGCTTTCTCTTCTACGTAGTTTTATTGCAACCAGATGCACTCCTGAAAACACACATTTTAAAATTTTAGTTGTTTTTAACTTTTTCAAAGTGTATAATGCTATAGGTAACATTCGGGGCCTGTTTTCTTTTTTTTTTTTTTTTTTGTGGGTACCGGGGGGACGACCTCAGGACCTCGCGCGCCAACAGGCACCCGTGCCGCTGAGCGATATCACCGGCCCCTTTTTCGTATGTGGGTTCCGGGAGTCGAACTCGGGCCTTCGCGCTTGCAAGGCAGGCGCTTATGCCGCTGAGCCATCTCACCGGCCCCACGGGGCCTGTTTTCTTTAGTGTTATGATGGAAAGACATACTCATATTGCTGCCCGTCCTTGTGTGCATTCATTTTGACTGCTGTATGCCACTCCATCGTGGATATATTCTCTGTGCCTAACATTCTGTGCCTATTAATTAATTAGCTAATATTCCATCTTGTAGTAATCCTGTATGGTAGAAACTCTTCTCTCAGTTTTACTGAAAGGAAACTGAGCCCAGAGATATTGAGGAACTTGCTACAAGCCACAGGACCAGGGATGACATCTTTCTGACCTCCCACTGTGTGCTGTATGTTGTTGCAGTGGAGAAAACATGGGCACTGTAGCCCGAATCCAGGGGATCAAGCCTTGTCCATACACTTATTGGCTTCATGGCCTTGGGCAAGTCACTTGATGTCTCTCTCCTTGTTTTTTTTTTTTTTTTTTTTTTTTTTTGAGACTACTCGCTATGTAGTTCAGGCTGCCCTTGAACTCACTATGTAGCTCAAGCTGGTCTTGAACTCACAGTGATCCTCCTGCCTCAGCCTCCCAAGTGCTGGGATTACAGGAGTGTGCCACCACACCAGGCCACTTCCTGTCTCTGAGTTTTGGTTTCCTCAGTGTGACAGTGGGTGATCATAACTGCCTTGCCCACCTCACAGGCCTGTTGTGAGACTCAAGTCCGACTGCCCTGGTGTTACTAATAACGTGCTTTCCTCCAGCCCCCACTGCCACGCAAACAGCAAAAGCTGTGTAGGAACTTGGAGATGAGACTGAACCCTGATCAGAAAGGTGCAGGTGGGACCAGGTGGACAATCACCCCACAGAGCCATTGTGAAACAGGGAGCCTCAAGGCTGCACTCACCAGAAACTAGGATGTATTTAGCTTAGTTCTGTTCAATAGAGTTTAAAAATATTATTATTATTTTTTTTTACTATTTCTGGCCTACTTTTAATATCTGAGACCTCACCCAGTGCTGTTTGTTCCTGGCATTTCCTCTGAACAATCAACTGCCATCACTTGGTAGCTGTATGCCTTTGGGCAAGTTACTTAATTTCTCTGTGCTTGTTTTCTCTTCTGCAAAATGGAGATAACAATAATACCTCATGAAGTTCCAGTGGAATACTGCATAATGTGCTTAGAAGGTGCCCAGTGCAAACCCAGCTTACTGTTTTTATTACCTAAAATCTCCTCCACTCCCCAGAAAGCACCCAAGCATCCTCTGAGGGTTGGGTTGGATACCACATCCTCTAGGAGGCCCATCCTGCCTTCCTGGACAGTGAGGTCTCCCTGCTTCAGTGTCCTGCACTAATCTGCGAACCCGGGACGGTACGGATGCCCGAAAGTATGGGCCCAGGGTCTCCCTGTCCAGCACAGTTGTGGGCAAACAGCAGGTGTGCGGGGGACTCACAGACAGCCTGGAATTCAGGGGAAGGGCCATAAACCAGGAAGGGCTGTGAATCCTGCCGTGACAACTGTCTCCAAGAACACAGGCTCCTGGGAGTGTGTGTGCGGGGGGCGCTGGGGGAACAGACTTGCTCCCTGGAGCACTGGGGACAGCTCCAAGGCCATAGTGCTGGTTTACCCTACAGAATAACTTGTTAGCAATCTGAACTAAGAGAAGCAGATGTCACAAGAGGGACTGACCCCGGTGGGGACAGGCCCTGGGAGGGGAGGTGGGGATTGGTCAGGGCAGTCAGTATAGCGGCAGTTGATGCCCAGCATGGAGTGAGAAACACCCAGAATCAAGCCTGGAATTTGTCCAGATTCACCCCGAGACCCCAGCCAGGTTACGTCACCTCCCTGAGCCTCAGTTTTCTCATCTGTAAGACTGAGCTTCAAGAGCACTTGCCTTGGGAGTTGTGGTAAGGAGAAAGTGAGGCAATGCATGACTGATGAGTGTGACAATTGATTGAGCTACCGAAGTTACTATTACTAATGATATCGCTGCAGTTTGTGATCACCAGGGGTCGGACCAGGTATTCTAGGTGGGGTGATAAGGTGAGCTCAGAACAGCCCTCTGCACTGCTGGCTTAGGTTGGAAGTCTTCTTTCCCTCCCTCCCTCCCTCCCTCCCTCCCTCCCTCCCTCCCTCCCTCCCTCCCTCACTCCTTCCATCCTTTCCTTATCCCTGGCCTGCAGAAGCTTCCCAGCACTCCACCCTGGGTTTGGCTCTGGACCAGGCTCCCAGGACCCCACCCTACAAGAAGCCTAGCCCTCTCCTGGGCCACGTTTGTGAGCCCTCTGGGGAGATTCTTGCATCCATAGTTGGGGTCCACTGTGCAAGAAAAAGTGGATTACAAGTCATGGAAATGGGTGTCTTGAGTTTTATGTGTCCCAAATGAATGTCTCCTTCACTTCCCCATTAGACTAACAATTCTGTCCAATTAACTGTGTTTTTTTTTTTTGAGACAGGGCCTCGCTAAGTAGTCCAGGCTGGATTCGAACTCACAACAATCCTCCTGCCTCAGCCTCCCATGTGCTGAGGACTACAGGCTTGTGCTACCACACCCCACCCACTTAACTGTTTGACAATGGAAAGTTTAAAGCTTTATGTGGCTCTGCTCCACTGCTTATCTGAAGCACTTGCTTCAGGCTCCTAACTGGCCACTTCTGTCCAATCTCCCACTTTCCACTCTGCCAGGAGCTCCCTGTTGGCTTCAACAATTGCCCCAAACTGCAACACATCATAACCTCTTCCTGCTCACAATCAAGCTCAACAACTCCCCAGGGCCCAGAACACCAGCTTTCCTTTGTGATACTCCATGGTGAGAGGTTCTCCTTTGTTCCATGCACTCCCTGGGGCTTCTCCCCCCTTCCTCAGTGTGTCTATGGGGGGAGGGGTGGAGCTGGGGGAGAGAGAGGTGTGCAAAGGAGCTGGAGTGAATGAGTTGGAAAGAACTTGTATTCCTCTCACTTATTAAGAAAAGCAATCACTCACGGACTTGCTTTTCAAGCAGCATTTACCTTTTAAGAAATTAAATGCCTCCCATGTGCTGAATGCGTTCTCTGTCTGAACTCAACTGCCCTTCATTGGTGGACGAGAGATCGTTTTCTCCATTTTCAGTTGAAGAAGCAGAGATTCAGGGTTTTGTGGAAGGAGTAGAGCCAGGCTCCAGCCTGGGGTGACCAGACACCACAGTCAAGACCTTGGCTTGAGCCTTATCTGCCTCTATTATTAGGTACAGATCACATGGAGCACAACCTCAAGGATGGGACACACAGTTAGGGACCTGGAGAAGACTCTACTCTGGATGGACCTGAAGGCTGCACTCACTTTTCTCTGATTCTCTGGGCTGTCCTGCTTTGCTCTGAGTGTCCTGGGGACTTTGTCCCCACCCCGCCAGCCCGCCCCCTATTCTCTGCACCTAAAATGCCCTCCACAGTGCTCCTGGACCGGCTTGGCTGCAAAGTGTCCCTTGAGCCCTCTGCTCCGTTTTAAGTTCTTTTTGGTGGACACTGACCAGATCTGACCTTAGGTCACAGGCACTGGTGACCAAGTCTCACTGCTTTTGCTGAATTAGGAGACCCCCAGGTGCAGGGACCTGTGCCTGCCCTCTCCAGCCCTTTGGGGCTGCACCTGGCTGCTGCTGGAGGCGAGGGAAAGCCATTAGTCTCGCTGGCTTCCCGGCACAGCCCCAGGAGATCAGCTTTCCACTCGGTTCAAGTGTGGCTAAAAAAAATGTCCCTTGGTTTCACATCAGCAGGATCTGCTCTCAGCACACCCTTCAACAGGAATGGGCAGGAAGGATAAATATTTATTTTGCAAATGAATAAATCTGATTTCATCTTCAAAGGAAAGCTTTAGTATAAATTATCATAATTTCTCCATTTTAAGATGCCAATGATTTGAAGATGTTTTTATCTATCGAATAACAGATTTTTTTTAAAAGAAGAAAAATAAACAAATATGTCAATTGTAAGATCTGTTCTGAGTTTTTTTTTTTTTTTTAATATGCCTTCCTATCAATAAAGTAAAAACATCTTTGGTCATTTTCGATTTTTCTTTTTTTCCTTGAGTTCTGGTACTCTCAGAAAAAAAGGCTCCCAAGCCCTGACTCAGACAAGGTGTCCTATGGGCAGGTATCAGCAGTGTGTTCTGGCCCCTCATCCCTGTGTGCTCTGGGTCACTGAGGGGACCTCCCAGGCACCTGCGCACTGATGGCAGCCCACCACCCTGCAAATCCAAAGGCTGGGTTTCTCCCTGGCAGAGCTGTGTCTGTGCTCTCCTGATTCCTCGTGACCACATTCGTGATTCTGTGCAATGCTAATGGGGGGGATCTTGTGACCTTAGGCAAGATGCTGCCTCTTGGACCTCAGTTTCTCCAGCTGTAAACTTAGGGGCACAGGTTTACAGAAGTTGTTTTCAAATGCTCTTCTGATGAAACCTCTGGGATCTGCATAGCTTCCATAGGGACCGCTCTTGGGAGCAGCAGGGATGGAGTGGGCTGTGCTAGGGTCATATTCCCACATATTCCCGCATCACCCAGAGCAGCTCTGTTGCTTAAGATTCTGTCTACAACAAGATTCTGAGGCTAAAAGTAATTTGAAAAATACAGACAAACGGCCTTCTGGAGTCCCTCCAACACTACTCTTGAACACACCGTACTGTATGGTGTAAGGACCCTCACAATCCTTCTCAAGACAAGGTACTCCTCATCTCTCTACAGGCTAACCGTAGAGCTAGAAAACTTTTCTGTAAATGACCATAAAGTCCGTGTTTTAGGTTTCAACTACTCCACTCTGCTCTTATAGTGACAAAATAGCCATAGATAATACATAACAAATGGGCCATGAGCCAATAAAACTGTATTTACAAAAGCAGGTGCTGGGTTGGCTTTGGCCCCACCAGCTGAGGTCTGCTGATCCCTGCACTATAGTACTCCAATCTGACAGGTGAAGAAACTGAAGCCTGTGCAGGGGATTCTAGGAGCCAGGCTGGGACAGCGAGCTGGCTTCCTCTACCCCACGCCGCTCACTTAGCTGGGACTCTTGCCCTAAAGTGAACTGCAGGCATCTGGGGACTACAAGTGTGAGGGAATGGTGCCCGAACAAGACACATGCTCCGGTTCTGTCTCTCAGGAGATCAGCTTTTCTCTAGGTTCTTAGAAGGCTATAAAAAGCCCTGAGCTTGCCTCCTGGACGGCACGCTGCTGGTAAATTCCCCCAAGCTGGAATGACTGCAATGTGGTGCCACATTCTGCCCCCATGGAGGCTGACAGCTGTGCCAGGAGAAGAATCACGCCTGATCAGCTCTGCGCCTCCACGCCCCAATTCAGGAGTGCCTGGGATTCCCCAGATGGAATTTTAGGTGGAGGATAACCCCTGCCCGGGCCATCCTGGGCCAGCCTCTCTGTCACTACCAGGAGGATAAGAGCCTCTTGAATTCTAAACACCAGAACTCTGGGGCTGCAGCAGGAAGGGTAAGACATAAAAACCTCACAGGGGCTGCACCCTTCCTTGACGGAGGGTGTCTCCCAGAACAGTTCAGATCCTCTTTCCCTCTCGTCTCAGCACCACCTCTTGCTGCACCTTGAAATCTTTACCTAGTTAGTACTGTGGCTTACCTAGCCATGCTTCCTATAACTAACCTGGGGATGGCCCTCCAAAATTCATAGAGAAGCAGCAGCCAGCAATGGTAAAGAACTTAGGTTTGGAGGGAGGCATCACTGGGTAAATAGATGGACTTTTGTAAGCCTTGATTTCTTCATCTGTGAAATGGGGATAGTGGCAGTGTCTACTTCGTGATGTGAATCATGGAAAACGCTCACTCGAAGCAGCATTTGACTGTGCTAAGTCATGGTGGATGACAGCAGATGTAGGATCCCATTCCCTATCTGGGAACAGGGCGTAAAAGACAGTCCCAGACATGAGGATTCATATGTACACACAGGAGACATTTCAGTAAGTGTACTAAATTCTGTTAAAAGCCCAGACCAAAGAGGGGCTGGCAACCCAGGCTGAGAGGAACAGGAAGAGGGATGTGGCAGGAAGTTTCCACAGGGAAGTGCTGCCAAGCTGGTCTCTTCCAGGAAGGGGAATAGCAATCGTCTTTCTGAGTTTCAGGTTTTGCATCTGTCTAATGGGGAGAATGTCCCTGCTCTCCATTCCATAGGACCATTGCCAGGGTTGAGAGAAGCCACAGAAGAGAAACTCAGGCCAAAAGGATTACCAGAAAAGGATTTTAGGAGTTAGTTCTCTGATGAGTCCCCCCACATATGGGTTCCTTCTTGCCCATAGCAACTCCTCCGATTCCCCCACAGAGCACTCAATATCCCAGGTCAGCACCCCTGAGGCCAGGCTGAAGCAAATTCCACATGACAAAATGCTTTTCAAAGTTAAAAGCTTTACACAAATGTCAAAGTGAATGGCTGAGCTGGGGCTAGGATGTGGCAGTTCGGCTTCCATTCCAGGCCCATTTCTACTCCGGAACTGTGTGCTGGGGTATTTACTGGAGGCCAGAGTTCACATAACCCGGGAGTCTGTGGCAGAGGGCAAGGTGAGGTAAGGAAGGAGGAGGCTGAGACGAACACTATGCATTTCTGGAAGTCCATCTGGATGAAGATTTGGGCAGGTGTTTTTATATTATGGACTATGATAAAAATTTACATATTTTTAAAAAGTTAAAATGAGACTTTTCAAGCTTTCACAAGGCTTTCAGTAGTAGATCCAGACCCTAGAGTCCCACTTGGCTGAAGACTGTGAGAGACAGAACTAAAGTAGGCAACAGGGGATGCAGGAAGGTGTCTGAACAGGATCAAAGGTGCTGGTAAAAGCACCGGGAGAACAATGGTGGTTGTTCCAGTGAGGACGATAGATTCACCTGGGGCTGTACAAGAAATGCAGGTTCCCAAATCTCACTCCACACCCACTGATCGTATCTCTGGGGGTGGGGAGCATTTTCAGTAGGAACCACAGAGCACAGATTCTGAGACCAGATGGATCAGAAACGTTGCTTTAGACAAACAGGGAGTTGTCCTTAAGGCAGACTGGAAAGGCGACAGTAGAAACAGGAAGCTCCTGTAGGAGGCAACAGGATATAGGAGAAAAAGCCATCCAAGATCCATTTCCCAATAATGGTCAACAGGATTTGGGATTTGATTATAGAAAGGATGAAAGCAAAGGAAATGATGGACAGTGATAAAGTCTACATTTCTGTCCCTAAAATAGCAATCACTGAAATGAAGAATCCTGGTGCTGAAAGTGGCCATGTTCAACTTCCAGTCTGAGTTGTGTAGTCTCACTTCCACTTTTCATCAACTTGATATTTACTGAGCACCTACTATGTGGCAAGCATGGCACTGGTGCTAGACAAAGGGCTACTACCAGCTAAGAAGGGCCCAGTCCTCACAGGGCTCACAATAACAGCAAATTAAATCTTACAGTTAACCGTAATTGTGAAAATGGTAACCAGTGAGAAGCACAGGGCACCTACCGGGAGCGCCTACAGCAGGGGCATGCAGGTTAGGAAACACTGTCTCGAGAACGAGACGTTTGAGCAGGGAGCTGGGATGACCATGAGTGACCCAGGTGAAGACACAAAGTATTTAAGGCTAGAAGGAGCAAGGTCAGTGTGAGCAGAGCCCACAGCAGAGAGGTAGGCAAGGGCCCCAAGTGAACTAGGGACACAGGCTTGAGGACCACCACAAGGATCAGTTTATATCTTAGCAACAACAAGAACCCTCAAAGGCTTAAGCTTGATCAGATGGATAGTTTTAAATAACTGCCCTTCACTGCACAGACCCTTTTCTGTCCAAATTCCATCCTCAAGCACTGATAACCCCTAAATCCCATTACAAGCTATGATGCAGTGTCCATCTGAGAGGAATGCTTCAGACTGACGTCCTGGAAATACTGTTCTCTGCAGTATGCAGAAGGGTCACATCTATGGAAACCTGAAATATTAGGAACAGTCCTTAACCTCCATATTAATGTGGCTCCCATAGGAGCCATTCTGAAACTTCCATGATCCATTCATCCTTTGCCTCATTCTGTCCCCGGGCAGTTCCTATTGCATAGTGGACCAGTTCTTTTCATTGGTTTGTTTTTAGATCCAGCCCCTGTTTAACCGGTTGTACAACCTTCTGGAAAGTCTTTCTACTAGTACCTCTCTTACAGGAGGGTGAGAAACAACCCTATCCCCCCCACCCCCACCCCCACCATGTCCAAATTTGGTCTTGTTCACAAACACTCCCATTTCCTTCAATAGCTCCTTTATGTGTTAACAGAAAGAGAGAAACAGGAAGGTGCATCTGATGTGGTGGTAAATAAGGTAAGTTCAAAACTAGGTCACTTGGACGCTGAGTGACTTCCAAATGGAAATGTATCCCAGGCAGGAGGTGAGGTAGGAATGGAGCCCACTCATGGCTGAGGATGGGCCTCTGAGGGTCACCCTCACAGGGCTTGGTTCCCTTCAGGAGTGAGAGCAGAGAGGGGGCTGAGGTGCTGGGAGGGAGTAGAGGCCAAGAGCCATCAAAGAAGACAGAGAAGTAAGAAGATACAGCAAGTGGGAGAAGATGGGAAAGAACAATTAGCAAGCACCTATGGTGGGCCACGTGAAACAGTACTGCATTTCAATCTCTCCATCTGGGTGTTGCTCTTCCTGCTTCACAAACTTAGGGAATGTGATTTAGTTACCCAACTTGCCTTCAGGCAAGAGAATTCCAGAGGCTATGAGTACCTCTAACGCTGGGATGGGTGTGGGGAGAGAGATTAAAAAGCTTTTTGGAGGGAAGGAAAGCTGTTTATTTAACCTGGACTTACTAGACTCCAAACCATAGGCAAAACAGATGAATACGTGAGAAAGCAGCAGAGGATTCCACGGTGTGTAGAGAAGTCCAGGAGATGGATCATGGAAGAGGCAAAAGATGAGGCTTTTGTGCGATGTTAGAGGGAGCCGGGTGTGACCCTTCTGAGGAGGCTTCGCAGGGGAGGGAGGCTGTGAGAGGTGAAAGAGGGTTCACCGGTGCCACCCATTCATTTGAGATGTTTGGCTGCGAAAGGAAGGAGGAAAGTGCTTAGAGGAGGGGTGCCCTGTGTGTGTGTGTGTGTGTGTGTGTGTGTGTGTCTGTGTGTGTGTTCAGGAGGAGGGCACAGATGGCTTCACTTTTCTGTTCAGTTGCAAGTAATTTTTTTGAAGAGTAAGAAGAGTATGAAAAGCTGATGCCATTCGATAACAGGATTGTTTTTCTGGACCAAAGAGAGAATGGAGTAATGATAGGTTCTTGGCAGAGGATGGGGAGGGAGGAACTTACTTTGGCAAGTTGCTCGCTCACGTGAAAAGAGGGGTTTGGGGCCTGTGAAATGGCTCAGCGGCATGAGTGCCTGCCCAGCAAGCGCGAGGTCCTGAGTTCAACTCCCGGAACCCACATATGAAAAAGGGCCGGTGATACCGCTCAGCTGCACAGGTGCCTGCTGGCGCTCAAGGTCCTGAGGTCGACCCCCGGTACCCACAAAAAAAAAAAAAAAGAAAACAGGGGTTTGAAACTGCTATTTGAGGGAGAGGCACAAAAAACCCTGAGAAAAGGATAGCCAAACACCTTGGGGATCAATGAGGAAAAGGAAATGGAAGCAGGGCCCAGTGGCCAGCAGATGCCCCTAGAATAAGGTTAAGTCCTATGGCCCCATGGGACTCCTTACACCCACTGTAGAGTGTGGCTAACACCCAAGTGCTAGCCTACATGCACGGCTGTCTCCTATGACATATGACATTCCCAATGTCTGCCCAATATCATAGAGTTGGAAAGTGGCAGTCAAAACTCAAATCCAGGTTTGTCCTTTCTCGTTGAACCACTCAGCTTTACTGAGTTTCCAGACTGAAAAAGATGACCTCATGGCTACACTATTACATACTTTGTAAAGAACTAAAAAGAGAAGTTTTCCAACATAAGGAGATGACATGTGCTTAAAGAGATAGAAATGTGAGTTACTTAGATTTGATCATTATGCACTGCATACATGTATCAAATTAGCATACCATGCCCCATAAATTTGTACAACTACTATACGTCAAAAAAACTTAGTTGGGGAAAAGTTGACCTTGCAGAACATGTATGGGTGGGAAACAGAATATGGATAAGTGTTCTTATCAAAAAGGACTGGTGCTGATGAAAGAAGGGTGTGAACTTGGAGGTCAGGGAGAAGGTAAGTCTGCTTGGGAATCCACAGCCTTGGGGACAGAAGTTAGGTGGTAAGCCACTGGCAGAGAGCTAAACACAGACTACTTGGCCAATGGGACACCACATGAAGATGTGACCTTCATAATGTGAAATCTCAAAGACCTTCCTACAGAGGCAAGGCAGTGAGAACGGATCCTTCTACTGTCTCTGGAAAAATAAGAATCTTATTCCATGAAAAGCAAAACATCAGATCGTTTCTTGATTTGCCTTGTAGACAACATGATCTCCCAAAGAATACTGACTGCAGCAAAGGAAACTCCCATCTTGGGTTGAATTCAACTAGTTGAAAAGGAACTAGTTGTGAAGTGGAAAGGAAAGGAGAGGAACCTTGGGGAAACCAATCACTTCTTACAAGCCAGAGAGATCAGACATAACCTTGGACATTAAGATGATAAATTTAAATAAAGTCAGAGCAAATCATTTACAGAGAAGATAGTTCAAGAAGACTGAAAAGTTTACAGAAGAAAAACTGTGATGATATAACATAGTTAGTAGACATAACTAGAGAGGATGAAAGAAAATGGACATGCTGACATCTGTATCACTATTTTATCAGTCAGAAATGTCATTCGGATTGTGACTGGACGACTCAGGTCAGAGATGGATTTCCAAGACACAAGCACTATGAAAGAACTCCAGGAGACAAAGATTTATGATGACCCATTCCCTGTCTGCATTGTACACAAAGCTATGTAGCTCAGTACATAAAACAGAGTAGACTCAAAAAATATTATTCTAGTTGGATCAACTTGTAGAGGTACATTCTACAAAGGGACATACTGTAAAGCAGTTTTATTACATTGAGTCTGATTTTTAAAAAAAGATTGTAATTATTACAACAGCCAGGATCACTAAGTGGATCTCATGTTTACGTACTGTTAAAGTATTTCTCATGCATTTAATATTTACAGCCCCAAGAAATAGGCATTACCAGTAGCTGCAATTTATTTTGATCTGAGGAAAGAAAATAAACTAACTTGTCCAGTAGAAGATGATGTCTGTAGTCACTGAACTGTCCCGTGTGTTAACTTCCCCAGTGGCTGGTTCTCTTTGTATGACATTCATGAATCAGGAGATCCTGCTGGAAGGAATTCCATTTTACGTGGCTTATATGTCTCTTACTGCATCATATAAATCCTGCTTCACCCACGGGAAGACACATATCCTGTTAGAAGAGAGGTCCTACTTCCCAGGTTTGTTTCCATTCTTGACTCACTCGACTTTGATGTCAAGCTTTTATGGTATTATTGTGCCAGAACACCTGAACTGAGGCATGATGGGGGTTTCCTGGAGTGGAGCAGGAAGATTTGGCACCTAGGCCTGTTGTAGGATTTGACTCACAGGTCATTCGCCACCAGAGAGGCAGTTAACAGCAAGCTTAAAATCAAGACTTTTCAGGCAGACAGAGCTGTGTTCAAACTGCAGCTCTGTGTCTAACATGGGGAATGACTGTGCAAATTAATGCCAGTGACCTAACCCGGCTGTGTGCACTGACCTGCGTCCCCTCTGCCATAGATGTTAAAGCCCTAGCCCTGTGTGACTACATTTGAAGACAGGACTTATGGAGATAATTAAGGTTAATGAGGTCATCAGGGCGGGAGACCACTCTGACAGGACTGGTATCAGAAGAGAAAGAGGTCACATGAGAACATAGTAAGAAGGTGGCCTTACAAGACAGGAAGAGAGGCCTCATAAGAAATTATCCTTACAACACCTTGATCTTGGACTTCCAGCATCTAGAACTGTGGGGAAATAAATCCGTGTTGTTCAAGCCACCTAGTTTGTAGAATCACGCTATGATAGTCTGGGCTGACCAACACATAATCGAAGCCTGCTTTCCTATGAGGTGGGTTTAATGATGCACCTGCTTAAAGTCCCATCCTACTTGTTGTTCCAAGAGAAACCACACAAAAGCTGAGCATGGAGCCTGGCACCCAGTAAAAGTCTGATAATTTCAGTTATTGTCATCGATACTGAAGTACAGTTTCTCCCTATAATCCTAACCATGACAATCTTAACTCCAACATGGTAGGGATGAGGTTAAAATGTAACTCACACCTCTTAAACCTTCCCTGACAACAAAAAAGGATGCACACCTACTTGGGGGCAGGGGCACAACAAGGAGGGTCTGCTAAAATGATTTTTGAAGTCTCATGTTTTATCTTAAAATCACGTATAGAGGGCTGGGTGTGGTGGCACATGACTGTGATTCTAGCTACTTGGGAGGCTGAGGCAGGAGGATCACAAGTTCCAGGCCAGCCTGAGCAATATAGTGAGATTCTGTCTGGAAATAAGAAATAAAGGGCTAAGGATGTAGTTCAGTAGTAGAGAAGCCCTGGGTTTGATCCCCAGTATCACCTGACCAAAAACAAAAACAAAATAGAAACTACATACAGATTTTTCATTCTAATCCAGAATACATAATATGTTCTAACACATAATACATAATTCATAAGGTCTTTCCAGTTATTTATCAGGGTAGAAAAATGAGGATCTAGATAGACAACTTGGTCTTTTGTGCACTGGTCACACAACCAGTTTACTTTGAGACTAACTACCTTTGCAAGTCACAAAGAACAGTTCCGGTGGAAGGATTAGCAGTATTTTTTAAAATCACCACTATAATTAATCATCTTGAGGTGCAGTATAAAGTGAGCTTTTCTCACTCATAAAACCACCATTAGTGAGTGCCTACCAGGGAGCAGGCACGGTCAGCGGGCTGGGCACAACAGCTCCACGCCCTGCTCTTTGAAGCTTACTCCTGAGCAGGAGAGGTCACTGGAGTGCAAACACTGCGCTGTGACAGAGCTGAGGGGAGAAGGAAAGTAGGCTGGAGAGAGCGGGTCAGCGCGTCCAAGCGCGTTCGGAGCACTGAGAGACTCCTGGGAACTCGGGTCTCCCAGCAAGAGTGCTGTGGAAGCAGCCTTCACAAGTGCTCCTGTTGGTTGTGAAGCATTTAGAGCTTGGTGAAATGTCACCTTGGTCTATTTCTGCAAGTCTGGATAAGCCCAGGTATGCATTTTTGTACTAGAGGGCAAACAGCATGATGTTTGATAATTGTGGTGTTTGTAACCCGCGATGCTCTTTAGCTATATGGTGTGGGAGGTGGGAATAGCAGGCCTGAAGGCCAAGAGAGGTGCCTCTTCTTTCTTTCCTGGTGGTAGTGAGGGTACACCCTTGCCTGGAAGTCGGTTAACAGCTGAGAACTGCCTTACAAACCATGGAAGTCCCTTCCATTTCCTGCCAGTCTTCAGGCCCTTATAGGAGAAGGCGGACATGGTGTTTTGTGTTGAAGCAAGGTGACGGGGAGGCTGAACTAGAAGCATGCTTGTTAAGCCTGGCTTTACCTGCCATAGGAGTGCAGAGAGGGGTGGGGTTACCCTGACACCTATTCTTGCCCTGGTTCCTGTCCTCAGTGACTCCTAAATGCTTCCTCTCTCCTGGTCACTCCTTTTCGCTCCCTGTGGGCCTCAGCACAGCAAACAGGCAGGTGGGGGAAAGGGTGTAAGATTATTGTGGGGAGAGGGAGGAATTTTCCATTAATCATAGCAACATTTTCCTGCTAGCACATCACTCGCCAGCCAGTTCACCACGTGCTTTCACACCTGTGATCTTTTTGGATCCCAGGGGTGCCGGTTAGGACCTCGACGTTCTTTTTTTTTTTGTGGGTACCGGGGGGTCGACCTCAGGACCTCGTGCACCAGCAGGCGCCCGTGCCGCTGAGCGATATCACCGGCCCAGGACCTCGACGTTCTCATTCCAGCCTTTCACACTGTTCCCATGTCTAAGCAGGCCACTTTTCAGACATGCACATGTCCACTGCACTGGTTTCTAGACCTTTACTGGGATCGCGCTGCCCTCATCCCTAACCCCCATGAAACAACCACTTTTGAGAAACTTCCAATACTGTACCCAGGAGCGCGCGCGCAGGCGCGCTCACGCAGCCCCACCTCCCCCAGAGCCCCTGGCAGCTGCAAACTTCGGTCTCCTGGGGCCTGTCGCCAGGAGCACAGTAGAGTTTCACGTGTCGGGTGTTTTGAGTGTGGTCTGTAAACCTTATTTTACCTTTCCTGCGTAAAAGGGGGCGGGAGGACCTCGCTGTCCTCAGGAATTCGCTTGGGGTCGTTTCTGAAGTTAGGGATTGGTGTGCATAAAAACTCAGTTTCACACACAGGAGGCGACTCAGCTCCAGGACCTGAGAGACCGACTCGCACCGGTTGCCCGAGCTGCAGGAGGCACCTGCGCCCACAGCACCGCGTCTTCCAGTCCCCCGCCCGCGCCCCTCCGGCAGCTCCGCAGCCCAGCCCGGCTGCCCACCTCTCCCCTTCCTCCTCCCCCGCCTCTCCCGCCTCAGCTCTCCCAGGTCTCCCCTGCCCGCCCCGCGCAGCACCCAGCGCGGGCAGCCGCCGCGGCTGCTCTTACCCCGGCCTCGGTCCATGGCGCCGCCGGGCTCCCGGTCGCGGGGCCGCAGGGCGCAGGGGTCCGGCGCGGCTGCTGGCCGCGGGCACGCTGTGCAGCGCGGCGCGGCAGCGCGCTCTCCGGCGGCCGGCGGGACTGGCGCGTCCCCTCCCCCAGACAGGATGCTCCGGGCGCCCCCGCCCCGCCCGCGCCCGCCCGCGCCCGCCCCTCTGCGCCGCGCCCGGAATAGACCCGAGCGCGCCTCGCCCCCTGGGCCGCCGGCCCGCGTCCACTGTCCCGCACGCGGCCGCGCCACGGCCCACCTCCACGCGCCCTCCGCGACCCTGCGCTGGGCTTTAATGGGCTTTAAGGACCCGCTTCCAGTCCACTCGCTGGCGTTCCGGACCGAGGCGTGTTCAGGTCTGCGCGCCCTCCGGCAGGGACGGGTGTGCGTGTGTGTGTGCGCTCTCTCACCTCTCAGCCCACTCCAGCGCGGATTTCAGAGACTAATCGAAGTGTTCTTCTCCGGTGGACGCCCTCTTTCCCTGACGCTGTCACCCATTTCCTGGGTTTGGGTTTATCTTCTCCATCTGACACCTTTTAGTGTCCGACAGTGGGCCGGGGCCAAGGCCGGCACAGTGTCCGTAGTGGTGCAGGAGCAGAAGAGTGAGATAATAAATAACAAAGATCTTCAGAAAGAAAACCATGGAGAAGCGGGCTTGCTAGAAGACGGGCGATGGCTTGGGGACACTTCCAGCTCTGGAAGTGCCTCTCTACTAAAAAGTAAGGAAATGCCAAAACAGTGATAAATATGATTGAAACGAACAGTTTAAGCATACAAAATAGTGTCATATCCGTGCACACCTCTCAGGATAATCGTAGGATATGTCCAGCAATGGAGTTTAAAAGTCATGTGAAAAATGTCAACTCCTTCGTCTTAATAGTGTACCACAGTGAAAACTGGTCAACTCCTTCATAGACATCACCTATGAATACCTGAATGTAAGACCTTTATTCAGTGAAGCTCTCCCAGCTTTCTTCCAGGTCACCTCTCCACAGCGTGGGCCAGGCCAGTGCTCCTACTTTACTTAAAACACTCTGGCCTCGGCAACTCTGCAAAGGCACAGAGGTGAGAAGGGGCCCTGGGAAAGAGCATCTGGTGCTTTCTGGTGCTGGGAGTAAGTTCTCCATTGTTTTTACGGGCAAGTTGAAATTAGCATTGTCTTTGCAAAATGGCACCATAGTTTAATGTATTTGTGTGTGAGCACTCAGAGGAAACATGGTAGAGTGAAAAAAACGATGGGATTGGAGTCTGAAGATGTGTGTGTGTGAGCTCTAGCTCTCCTACCCGGTAAGCCCACTTCTGGTCTATGGGCCAGCCTGGTCATCTGTGCTATGGAGAACCTCACACTGACCTCGGGGGGCTGTTGGCAGGGCACATGAAATGATGATACAGACCCACTTTATAAACCATAAATAGACATACAAATGTGAGCCAGTATTATTTTCTGAGTTCCTCTTTGTTCCTGCCCACTTTTCCAGTTTGAAAAGGTCACTGAAAATTCTAAAGCAGCTAACGAACAATTTAAAAGTGGAGTAAGTTCCCAAAGTTCATTGAGCTCTGAAACACTTGGGAATCAGGCTATACATTGTAGTCAAGTTCCCAGGCTGGCCCATGAATTCTTTTTAAAACACATTTCATTTGAAATAATTTTTAAACAGTATGAAACATTTCTATTGCAAAAACAGATGGAAGCCCCGGTTGTGGTGGTGTACGCGTGTGATCCCAGCACTCGGGAGGTTGAGGCAGGAGGATCGCTGTAAGTGGAAGACCTGCCTGGACTACACAGTGAGTTCAAGGCCAGCCTAAATTACATGGTGAGACCCTGTCTCCAAAACAAAAACAAAACAGATGGAAGCTCTTGTAGTTTGTAGAGAACTTTCAGAAACTTTCAAGGACTTCGGAAGTGTATTCAGAGCATTGGAACAGAAAAGTTAAAAAAAAACTAAGGAAGATTTACACGTGTCCATGGAGTAATTTATAGGGTGAAATTAACTGAGCTGTGGTCTGGAAGAGATAGAAAAATGGCAGAACACATTCTGTGGCACTGTTTGGAAGATTAACAAAAATTTGTTGGGAAAAACATTGGTTCAGGTTTAGATAATTAACCATGATGGCCAGTAGGTGGTAATGTTGACTAACTTGACTATAGTTTGGTTGCTTTCAGGGTAACTGAATGAGATAGATGGAAAAGCTATTTGTGGGTTAAAATATAGGAATAGCTATGTATTTTTCTATACTTTTCCTTTAATAAGGCCTATATTCACCCTAAAAACCAGCTGTCCTCACCATCACCAGCTCATTCAGGCAATATTGGTTGTGCTGTGTGAAAGTTCCTATTGAGAGAATGAATGCTGAGTAGAAATGATCCCCATCCTCGAGGAATCTACAATCCAGTAGAGAATATGTATAGAATAATTTTCACACAGATTATTATGTGAAAAGTACTAAAGGAGAGACCAAATGCTCTTGGAGTCCATCAAGTCAAAGCAAGAATATCTGACCAGTCACGGAGCTAGTAATGGATGACAGAAATTGGGTTGAGTGTCAGCTGAGCTGTAGAGGATTTGAACATGCTGTGATGCATTACAGGTAAAGAAAGCATTGAGAGCAAGATGTGGAGATAGAAAATGGCAGGATGTGTCTGCAAAGCAGTTTGGGTTGGCCGGATCATGGGGTATCAAGTGCTAAGTATTAAGACAAGGCTAGGAAGGGAGTTGCTGTCTGATTTTCTCTTCCTCTTTCTGTTTCTTTGAGTGTAGGACTGGCAAGGATTTTTAGGATCTGCCTCACATCTTCCTTTTCTTTCTTGCTCACTACAAGACTTTTCCAGGTTTGCCTGGTGCTTGTCTAACGAATTGTGGAGAAATGTGGAGAGGTCCAGCTCTGTAAAAAGATAGCAAATATGGCTTCCATGAACAATGCCAGGAAGAAAGCTTTTGACTTCCTCCTGCTCCCAGTCTTGTGAAAACAAATGTTACTCCCCAGTCTTATTCTTAGCTTATCAGGTGGAATGGGAAACTCTGGGAAAGAAATATTTGGAGGCTAAGAGCTCTTTGTCCCTGGGAAACATATTCCCACCCTCTAACCTGTCACTTTGTATCCAGGGTCTGCTACCACCATGGCCACCAGATGACCATAACATGATCCTAATCAGACTATGTCACTTTCCCCTTAGAAACACTTTATGGCTCCTTTTGGCCCTCAACTGAATCCAAACTCCATATTATGGTTTTTCAGGTGCCATTTTCACTGAGCCTACAGCGGTCTCAGGAGACTTTGGGGAGAGTAAGAAAAATGAGGTACCGTAATGGGCTCAGCTTTGGGTCTTGAGTTACCTCTACTGTCACACGAATCTCAGTTCTCCTGTTGTGCCATCAGCATATTCTTTGCTATATATTTACCCATTTCTAGCCCCAGACACTGCAAGGGTGGGTCTGTGTCTTACTCAGTGCTAGACACCCACAGCCCAGCCCAGCACCCGGCATCTAGAAAGTGGTACTAAAATATTTGTGAAGTGAGTCAGTAAGTGCTTGAGGACCCGTGAGGCCTGTCATGGGGTCCCATTTATTTTCTGGGATTGTTTTATTGGCTTATTTCTTTGCAGAGGGAGATGAGATTGAACTGAGGCTTTCTTCGAGAAAGGCCTCTGTGCCTCCCAGCCCCATGGGTGCTGTGGTGGCCGTGCAGCTCCTCCTTGGCTCAGGGCCCCTCTCCCATGCTTCTCTGTGCAGGGTGAGCCCCACAGCCCCTTGCTCGGGTGTCTGCCCAATGCTGGCTGCAAGATGAAAACCTCTCTTGTTTCAGTCAGCACAATGTTGCCATTATAGCCCCAGTCCAGAGAAATGACATGCTGCTGGTCCATCCTTGGCCTGGGAAAGCAGACAGAGATCTGAGTGGCTGTTGCTGGGAAAGTGAGAGAGTTTCCTGGATGGATGAGTATGCTCCTGCCTCAGCACCTTTCGGTTGCTTCTCCAGGGCACAAAGCTCCTGCCGGCATCCCAGCCGTAGGGCTCTGCTTCCACAGCCAGCAGACGCAAGCAGGCTGGCATGTGTGTCTGCAGGAAAAGGATCTTTTCTCTTTGTGGTCAAGTGCCACGTGCTGCCTGTCCCTCCCTTTGGTCCTGCCCCAAGGAAAGAGCACAGGGGCTCAGGAAGCTGGGCATGTGCACCAAAGGCCTCCAGGGCAGGCAGTGTGCATGGAAGCATGCTGGGTGTGCTGGGCTGAGGCCAAGCAGAGCTCTTGCTCTGCCTGAAGGGCCAGAAACCAGTTAGCTCAGGCCTGGAGTGGCCAGAAGTTCAGAGTTTTCAGGAGGAAGAGCCCAGAAATCCAGACTTTACTGTAAAATCTCTGGAATTAAAAATGTTGGCAACTAATTCCCTTTGTTTTAGAACATTGTAAGAAACCACCCTTTCTGTGGGCTTCACCTGCTCCTGCGGTGCAAATGTGAGGGAAACTGTGGGCCTGCGAAGGCTTCTGAGCTTCTATCCAGCCAAGGGCCTCTGCCCTGAGGGCCTGAGGTGGCTGCCCACCCCGAAACTGCAGGGGACTCACTGTTCTGAAGGGCTGAGACTCCGCTCTGAGGCTGTGGGCCATGTCAGGTTGCAAGGTAAAGAGCAAATTTCACAACCCAGAGTTAAAAACTCCCGAGAACCATCCAGTTGGGCCCTTTCACTTGTCAGAGAGGGAAACTGACAAGTGAGGGGGAGAGATCTTGCCTAAAGTCACACAAGACCTTAGGGGTGGAACCAGGAGTGTGGTGTCCAGGACTCAAGGTCATTCGAGCCACACTGCCCAAGTCCCCCATAACCATCCCTCTGCTCAGTTTGTAGAATGCGTTGGTGAGGAGCAAGACTTCGGGATGAGGTAGACCTGATGTCTGATACCCAGCCCTGAGTCTGCACAACCAAGGGCATGACCTTCATTTCAACCTCCCTGAACTTCAGATCCCTTATCTAAAACTTGGGGCTACTAACACCTTTCTGACATGGTGGTAGAGTGCTTGGTGCCATGCCTAGCACATAGTAAGCCCTCTCCAAGTGCCACTTGGCACTCTAGGGAGGTAGCTGTGCAGTGGCCAAGTGCGTGGGTGTTGGGTGAGAGAGCCCTGAGTTCGAGTTCAGGATCTGCCAAATGCAGCTGTGAAACCATGGATGAATTACTTGTCGGGGATCAATTTCCTCACCTGGAGGAATTGAAATGAAGATGAAAGTAGGGCCCAGGGGTTTACTGAGACATGTAGAGTACTCAGTGCTATACTTGACCCACCCTCTGAAGTGCTCCTTATGATGTCGTCAATGTGGGTTTCCTCTGAAGAAGTCTTTAGGTGCTTATGGAAATATTAAGGAATCCTGAAATCCTGGCCACACACCCAGGCTGCCCCCTGCAGGGCGTTTTATATAAATCAAACTACCTGGATGTGACCAATTCTACTGGAGTCCTCCTTTTCTGTGGGAACTCTGGGTGCTCCTGAGTGGTAGGGCTACCAGGCGTCTGGTGCTGCTGCCTGCAGAGTGTATTAGGAGGGATGTTTTGCACACATATTTTAAAAAATCAAATAGTGCTGTTATTTCATCAGAAGAACAAATTGCAGCTTGGGCTGCATGGACAATCTGTCCTGATCCAGGTGGGCAAGACTCGGTATTCGATGGAGGCAGGTATACTTCTTTTGTCTGACAATGATTTTTTTCTTATCTAAAAGGAGGCTTTGGAAATCCAGAGGCAGTTGGTCCAGGCCTCGCAGCACTTTTGAAGGACAGACTGGGGCAAGCTGCTAGCCCCTCACACGTGCTGGCTCGGCTTCGCTCGTGAGTCCCACGTCCCACCACAAGCTCCCGTGGGGTGTCAGATGTGTGCACTATTAGCTTGCGGTCGCTCTCCCTCCCAGACGGCAAAGGTGTGCATACAAGACTCTCCCGTCAGTATTAATTCACTCTGAGAGCCGGTGTATTTGTCGCGATCCCTTTGGTAGCGAGTGACAGAATTAACTCAAACCAGCTTCAATAAAAGGGGAATTTATCTGCTGGGAGGATAACGGGGAGCCAAAGGGTGATGTTGGCTTTAAGGCTAGCTCAGATCCAGGAATGCAAGCAGAGCAGTCTCTGCTTCCTGCCCAACTCCTGGATCTCCCTTCTTCTGTTTAGTCTGCAACTTCATGCGGTCTTTCCCAGGCAATGGCAAAGAATCCCAGGAAGCTCCAGATCCCAACTGCCCTGATAGCTGAGATTCCGGGTGAGAAAGGCATGTCTCTCCTGCAGTTCCGGAAGTAGCCTAAAGGGGGCGCTCATAGTCTGGGTAAACTGCCAGATCGAGCGCGGAGGGAGGTGCTGAGCCCGCAGATGAGCACCTCCCCTGCAGCCAGGTACTGTGCTGTACTCTCAGGAACGCATGTCCTCACTGCTCTCTCAGGTAAATGCTGCTACTTTTTTTTCGCAAGTCTTATTCCATCTGGTGTGTTCGTTTGCTAGTGAGGTAGAATGGAAGAAATAAGGATAGGTAGAAAGGAGACAAGGAAAATTGGAATTTTAAAATTGTACTTTTAAGAAAACTGCAGTTGCGGGGCACCATCAAAGTCACCCATGGTTACAGTGCCTTCTTTCTCCTTTCCATGCAACTCACTCCAAAATTCCTGGGTCTTAAAAAGATACAATAAGCCTGTGAAATGAGCCCTTGGCTTTCTCCTATAAATTGGGTCCATGCTTTTCCCCCTATAGATTGACAAATTCCACAGACTTCTACCCCCAGAGGCACACAAATACCCCCAGCCTTTGACCACAATGTGCCAAACCCCTCCAGTGCCCATGCTGCTTTCTTTTTTCTTTTTTTTTTTTTTGTGGGTACCTGGGGTCGACCTCAGGACCTCGCTTGCCAGCAGGCGCCCGTACCGCTGAGCGATATCACCGACCCTTTTTTCGTATGTGGGTACCGGGAGTCGAACTCAGGACCTTGCGCTTGCCAGGCAGGCGCTTATGCCGCTGAGCCATCTCACCGGCCCCATGCTGCTTTCTGAGTGAGTACTTCTTCGATTTTGCTTTTAAAAATCTGCCCATATCTCATGCTGATGCATGCTGAAATACTTTTCTGTGACAAAAGTCAGCAAACATGTGCCCTGTGTGTGTGTGTGTGTGTGTGTGTGTGTGTGTGTGTGTGTGTGAGAGAGAGAGAGAGAGAGTGTGTGTGTGTGTGTGTTGAGGTCTCCATCTCCGCTTTGGGAGGACCTCCTCAGACCCCAACCAATGACACTAGGACTGCCATAATAGGATACCACAAACTACCTGGCTTAAACAGAAATTAATTTTGTCACAGTTCTGGAGGCTGCGAGTCCAAGACCAAGGTACTAGCAGAGTTGGTTTCCTCAAAGACCATCTTTGGCTTGTGGATGGTCGTTTCCGTGTAGGTGTGTTCCTGGTGTCTCTTTGTATGTCCTAGTCTCTTATAAGGACACCAGACTGGACAAAATCCTCCCTAATGGCCTCAAATTAATCATCTCTTTAAAAGCCCTGTCTCCAAATACAGTCATATTCTAAGGTACTGGGGGCTAGGGCTTCAACATGTGAAGTTGGGGACAGAGTGACATTGTAGCTAGTGAATGGTGAGGTTAAAGCTAGCAGTGTGTTCTTATCCATGGCACTATAATGTCCCTCCTGCAGCTCATGGCAGCGTACATAGAGGCAAAGGCTTTATGACTTAGAGCAGTAGGTGAGATAAGGGACCGTATCAGACTAAAAACCTTAGCAAAGTCAGGACACCCTATGAAACCAGCTAATGGTGTGTGAGAGTCTTGGCTCTCCATTGTAGCCTGTGGTTAATCGGGCTTGACTATTAAAGAATCTTGTGGCACAGTGCCCGCCTGACAAGTGCGAGGTCGTGAGTTCGATTCCTGGTGCCAAAAAAAAAAAAAAAAGAAAAAAGAAAAAAAAGAAAGAAGGAATCTTGTGCTTTCTTCTCTCTACAGCATCTTCAGCTTATTTCCCTTTGGGTCCCCAAAGACCAGTCACGATGAGGACGCTGAGGAACTATAAGTTTCCTTCTCCCACTCTCTTATATCAACTGGAACAATGATTTTCAAAGTGTGGTATTCAGACTGCTGGTGACTATATGGAGAGAAGTGCAGATGTCACACAGGCCAACATCTTTGGAGAGTTATGACATTTATTTAAATTTGTATAAGAAACATAGAACCAGTCTGATAAACTGTTAATTTCACTGATGTTAAAATGGAAACATCTCATCTGAGTTGATTGAAAGAAAAAATGTTCCATAAAAAACATTAAGTAAATAAATAATTTGATGACAAGGGTGAATGAAGTTTGAGTGAGAGAGGTCCCCTGACAAGGAAACACTTTGGGTCGTGGGCATAGATGTCACATTGTTTTTTAATTATTTTAATTTATCTGCACACAGGGCCCTTATTGACTCCTGGCCATGGCTACTGTTCTCTGGTGTCTCTTGTACTGTGTCCCTGTGCCAATCATATTGGACTAGGGCAAGTAAAGAGGCAGCAGAGCTCTTGTTTAGAGTCCCACTCCAGGACTTCTGAGTGGCCTGGCAGCAACTCATACCTGCATGAGCAAGCGGGTCAAGATTTTCACCAAGATTTTTAGTGATGAAGAATGATACACTTAAAACTTCATTCCATATAGGGCATCAATGGAGTTGGCTTGATTCTGCGATGTTAACTGCCATTAATTTTACATTTATTTATTTATTTAGTTTTGGTTTTATGAGACAGGGTCTTGGTAGGCAGTTCAGGCTGTCCTTGAACTAGCAATGTAGCCCAGGGTGGCCTTGAACTCATGGTGATCCTCCTGCCTCGGCCTCCCAAGTGCTGGGATTACAGGCATGGGCCACCATGCCCAACTGCCATTAACTTTAGTGCTTTTTCCCTTTGAATTTTGCTAGCTGTGGTGAATAGCTTCCCTTCTATTCCACGTGTGGCTCTGCTCAGCAGCCGGCTGCAACCACTGACACTATGACCAGCCAATGTCCAGGGTGCTGCTTTTGGCAGCTGGTAGAGGTGCGGGGTTCCTGAAGCAGCAGAGCTGGCTCCTTAACTGATCTGCTCAATTGCTCAGCTGGCCTTAAAACATGCAAAGATTTTCAGCTTTCACCTTCTGTGGTTCTACAGCCCCCAAAGTTGTGCTCCGCCTCATTGATGTAAAGTTGCCCTTCAGTGTGCAAGACGTTATGTGCACAAGGAAGGGCGAAGTGTGCACCTTAGAGTAGATAAAATACAGTAAGTTAGACATTTCTTACACAATGCTTATGTTGAACTAGTTTATGAAAGACTGAGTTAAACAAAGGTACCAAAGGATTTTAAGGTCTTTTGGCAACGCACACTGTAAGTCTGCAAGGGAATGGCGCAGTGGCTGTGGCAGACACTCTGAGGTTCACTTACTCAGGAATCATTGCTCTTTGTGCCTCTTTTTTTTTTCCATTGTGGTAGAGGGCCTGCCTCACACAATGGAGACAGAAAATGCTAAGCACCATTTCCCAGCCTTCACTGCAGTAAGGGCACAGGCATACATCCTAGCTCTGGCCAGAGGGATCTGAGCAGAAATGTACTCCTGATTAAAATAGACATGGAAAAGAAAATTCTTTCCTGTCTTTTGATGTGGTTGTGAGGATGTGATGCCTGGAGCCATAGCAGCCTCTTGCATACAGGAATATAGGAAACTGTATTCAGCAGAAAACAATCTGGGGACATGTGGCAACATCGTGGCAGAGAGCAGAAACCAGAATACCAAGGATAGTGGAATAAAGAAGAGCAAGGATCCTGAGCTCTGCTGCTGAATGTGCTAACCTTGCATCTTTGCCTCTGGCCGTGCAAGACAATATGTGTTCTCGTCATGTAAGCCATGTTTAATAAGGTGCTTCCTACTCACAGTGGAAAGGGTCTTTCCTGTAAGAGTGGTAAACTGGTCCTTCCAATCAGGCTGAGATTGACTGGCGGCTGTACTGGTGATGATTATGTAATTAGGCCTCTTTTTCTAAGCTGTTTCCTGTCTAAGATGGAGATGTTAAGTATGGCTACCTCTTAGGTTGCGAAAGAAGCTTGAATAAGATGATGTGTGGAAAGTTCTCAGCACAGACCTTGGTACACTGTTGGTGCTTGTTATTATTTTTGATCGCAGAACCTTATTTGTCACTGGAACATCCTCTGCTGTCTTGAGGAAACTGTATTTTGCAGAAAACAATCTGGATAATGTTGGCCCCATCAAATGCCTCTATTTTACAGAAGAGAAACCAAAGTCAAAGTGGTGGCTGCTCTTTAGCTTCTTTTATTTTGAAAAATGTGCGTGGCTTAGCCGCTTCCCTTGTCAGTCATTTCCATTCACACTAGAAACAACAGAAGGACACGGGTTTGGGTTGAAATGATGTGCTTTATGGGAAACAAAAAATAACAACAGTAATAAAAGCCCTTTGATCTCGCAAGTTGTTAACCAGTGATCACGAGGCAGTTTCAATGATTGATTCTGGCTGGGGACATTTCTGACGGGTCAGGAAAGTTGAAAGACATTGGCCACAAAAGAGAATTTGCAGGGAGGCTTGATGTTTTAAATGAGAGTACATCAGACTTCTGGTTCCTCCACCTTATCATTTTTCAACTTTCAATTTCCTCCCAGTTTACAAGATCTTCCTGATTTCACTCAAATGCAATCTGTTCCAGAAAACTTTCCTTGGTCTGCACCAATGGCATATGACTTTTTGGTCATGTCACAGAACTCCCTCATACCTTCTCCTGTCACTTTCTGCCTTACATCCATTATGTTTGGGTTCCTGCCTTACGATGCCACCAGACCCAGGCCCATGTTGATTTACCCCAGTGTCTCCTCCCCTCTTCAGTGCTCAGCATCAGCAGGTGCTCAGTGAGGGTTTGCAGAAGTCAGTTCTACATTTGCCGTGTCATGTCACCAGCCTCTAGAGTCACAATTGTTATTTCTACTTCTTCATCCTTCCTCTGTGATCTCAAAATGGTCTGACTCAAGGCTCCTCCAAGAAGGAGCAGCCCCACCAAACATTGCCACCTCAGAGGTGAAGGTTTGGGGAGAGGATGGGAGAAGTTTAAGCTTTTACCCCTGTTCTGGAAGGCAAGAAAGGCAGCCCTGGCACAGTCCAGGATGACCACGAGCAGTGCTGGCCAGGGACTCATTTTGGAATCTCATAAACGGCCTTTCTCTGAAAGCTTCCCCCATAGAACCTGGCCAACTTCGCATCAGGGATTGGTGGGGGCTCAGTATGGTTGTCTTACCAGCCCAGGAACCATGGTATAGGCCAAGAACTTTCTTTGGGGTGTGGCCTATCCTGTAGCAGAGGTGAGAGTTGTCTGTCTGTTTTGTTGGCGCTGTGGTGGGGACGTTAGCCCTGTGGTGTGTAGATCATCAGGCACATAGACTATAATAAGGCTGAAGATTACAGGCTGCAATCATGGGCCTCTTCAAGAAAGGGGGCAGGTCAGAAGGTGCTGGGAGCAGTGAGGGCAAGAGGAGGACCGGTAGGTCCTGCTGATCCACCTCTACCGGGTGCTGGGCTCTCCCTCCCACTCCAGACTCCTCTCTTCCTCTGCTTCTCCAAGTTCCAGGCCAGGCAAAGGGGCCAGCTAGAGGTGGTGGAGGGAAAGGAAGTGCCTTTTTTCTTTTTCCTACCATGAATCCTAGATCTGGATATGGGAAAGGTCAGGATCAAGGGTAGAAGGGGGAGAGTTGATGAGCTAAGGAGAGGCCAAGGCCCTATTCACTTCCATCTACTGGTGTGATGAATGGGTTTGAGGCTCATACTTCTAACTGCATCACCCCCGGAGAGCCCTGAGCTCCTGACTAGGGGTGTAGAGAAAATTGTTCATGAACCCTCAAAGGTGCTCAGTGATTTGGGAAGATCGCTGTGGATGTGCCCATGGGAGGGCCCCTCTGGGGCCAATAGTGTGCAGAAACTGCATGGTCAGCATCAGCCCTGGAGACCTGGAAAAGGGCCAAGAGGCAGAGAGTAGAGAGACTTCTCCAGGCACCTTTTCAGGGGAAGAGAGTTGGACCTTGGGGGACTCAAGTTAGGACAGATGTTTCAGTATAAAAGGGACCCCCTCTAAAAGCAGAGGCCCCTCCAATCCCTTCCCAGATCCCGCAGCACTTAGAAAAGAGAAGGAGCCTAAAAAATACTTCGACGATGTGGGCTGGTCTGACGGTACAGAAAAGCAGGTCTCGTGGCAGGCAGTGTATCCTGTTACGTAAGAGGATTATACCGCGCTTCAGGATAGAGATTTTACATACATCTGTATATAAATGCGTCTATATGTATAGCCTCTGCCTAGAACAGCCGGGCTTGCTTCTTCAGTTCATTCCTTTTCCACAGGGCTAGCCGCTCAAACTCCGAGATGGTCATGCCAAAGACCTGGTAGAACTCTTCCTGGGACAGGTGGCGCTGAAGGAGTTGGAGGGGATGGAGAGAGAGCAGTGTGAGAATGGGAGGCATGGCGGGTACAGCAGCAGTCACTGTATATTCCCGGGGAGGTGTGTGATAAATACGTATTGAGGGTGAATGTGGAAATGAAAGTTTCCGCAGAGGGACCCCTCAAACTGATCTGGGTGGGTAGCCCATGGCTCAGGTGGAGCTTTGGCTTTGCCCAAGCACCTGTCATGTAACTTTGTTGACCTCACCTTTCTCTCCCTGTTCCATGCATTTATGCCCAGAAGTATATATGGATTAATGCCATCCTACTCCCCTTTTGGGAGAAAAAGGAGGCATATCCAAGATTTGAAGGTGTATTTCTTCTCATTAATACTTTGACAAATGATCTAGAATGTTGTTCAGTCCAATGAATAAAATTACTCCTCACACTTTTCAGCCCACTGATAAGTCCTTTGAAAATCTCTTTCTTATAGGAAAACAAGTATGCTATATAAGCAAACATTGTTGTGCATTCCATGGCAGGCTCTCCCCACTTTCTGTTTCTTCTCCCTCCTTCTGTCCCTTCTAAGCAGCCTTGAAAGTGTGATACATTGTTAAAAGCTTTTAGATTTAAAAGTACACAATGTTTAAAATGGGGCAAAATATTAACAGCTGGCGCATTCAGGTGGGGGGTAGACAGATGCTCATTTTACTATTCTTGCAGCTTTTCTAGAGGCCTGAAATTTTTCAAAATGAAATTTAAAATCAAGCTTATAAAGAGAAATACATACATACTTGAAGAGGGCAAGGTCTCTGTTTTGTTTACTGGTACACTGCAAACATCCAGACCAGTACATGGCCTGTATAACATAATAGACTTTTAATGAATATTTTTGGAAGAAAGAATATTATGTTCAAGCTCCTGGAAGTTAGGGTCAGGGTTTCCCTTCTATAGACCACTCCTTGAACTAGTACAGTGGCTACAGCAGGGTTTCTAGCTTAGTGGTCTTAGCTTTACATTTTAGACATTGCTGGGAGCTTTTAAAATATACGAACTCAGGTGCTCAGTTAGTCTAGGGTGTAGAAGAAGCTCCTTGTGCCCCTCCCCAGATTGTGACTTAGTGACTCTAGGGTTGGGGACCCTGTGTAGAAGAAGCTCCTTGGTTGACTCTGATGCTTAGGAAGGCTGAGCTTCCCTGGCCTGAGCTGCTAGGGGCCTGCAGAGTCTGTGCGTCGCTCACTGACTCGGTGAAGCTGCCCTAGGAGCTGTCCCCTTCAGCACCAGCAGCCACTCAATTCGACAGTGAAGGAGGAGGCCCTTGTACATGTGAGGAGGCTCATCCAGGTTCTCAGGCTGCTCACTCAGCATGCAAGAGCTGGAAGGACACACAGAGCTTCCTGGTCTGCATTCCCCTCTTTGTACTTCTACTTTGGGTGATTCCTTGGCAATAGGTCAAGGGTGGCTCATATGCCTTCCCAAGGAGCACTGAGCCGTCTCTTCTAGAAGCCTGCATTCAATTTCACAAACATTTCCTGACACCTCTCCCAGCCAGAGCCCTGTGATAGAGGATAGTCTTTGCCCTTAGGGAGATCAGGGTCAGGCAGAGAAATAAAAAAGTCAGTGATCTGATACAAAGGAGATCTGTACCCTGGATACAGGAACAGGAGTAGGATCCATCCTGGGGGAGGGTTTAGGGCACTGGGATTACTAATGTGGGCCCTGGGGCATGAGAAGGCTCACGGGATGGGGGAAGCATTCTATGGAGATGGGAAGGTAAGGAGAGGCAGGGAGAGGGCACATGAGAGAAAAGGGTGAAGTATACCAGACCAGAGGAGACCAGGGGCTGGCACTTATTCTGTGTTAACTGCAGTGCCTGACACCATGCTCAGCCACTCTTCACCTTTATCTATACAGTTTCATCACCGCTCATGATGCTCCCCTCCCTGTCTCTATCCAAGTCCATTCAAATCCTTCCTCTTCCTGCAATCTTGAGTCAATCATCCCAAGCCTTAGTGGTCTTTTTGGACTAGCAACAATTTAACATCTGTTGAGTACTTAATAGTCCATTGACAGAGTCCGTGCTGAAGGCTTGATGCATATTGTTCATTTGTATCTTTTGGCAACTTGGGGGCAAGCACAACACCCTCACTGAATGAGGAGAAAAATAAGGTTTAGAGAGGATGTCACTTGGCTAAATAAAGCTGCTCTCCTTGTGATGGCAGAGGAGAGTGTGAACCTAGGGAATTTCACTTCGGACTTATTTATGCTTTTACCTTCTATGAAGCACTGCCTGTTCCATCCTCCCTCATCACAAGCTTTATATACAGTCTGGAGACTGCAGGCCCTTTGAGGGCAGGGACCAAATCTAGCACTCTCATGTGTTTGCAGAACATCAACCCCAGCTGGGGACACGCTGCTGCTGCACACCACAGGCGCTGATAGGGTGAGGAAGAGGCAACACAGAGCAGCAGGGAACTGTCTTGGGATTTTAATGTCTGAGCTGCTGGGTTGGATCAGGGAACTTTGGAATCCTTTCAAACGCAAAGGCTCCTACTCAGTTTTCTAGACTTACTTCTAAGCGGGTCCGGTCTACATCCTTGGGCAGTCGGTTTCTTCCTCTTGTGGTCACCAGCAGCAGTTCATAGGGGTAGATCTAGGGAGAAAAGGGAATGTGGGAGGCATGTTTCCAGCTTGGGTGAGGAAGATGGACTTGTCTCTTTCAGCTATAGTTTGTATTTGGGTTCCTTCCTCTATCCAGAAAAGGAGAGAGATTAAGTCTGGAGGAAGGCTGGATCTGCCCCGTTTGGGTTGCCCGGAAGCCTTAAGGAACCTTCTCCCCAAAGGCAAGGCCTCACAAAGTCCCCTTATACTGCCAAAGTGAAGCTTGATGGCACTTAGCATTAATTTGGGCACGAGGCCTCCTGAATGTGAGTATCTCCTAATTGGTGATGAGTAAGCCACCAGAATCCTTGTGGCCCAGGGAAATGGTCTGATTTCATAGGCAGGAGACTGGGGCAGGATTCAGGGAAAATGCTCCAAAGAGGGACAGGAAATGATAGTCTTGAAAGAACTCTGGAGATTATTCATCTATATTCCCTTTCCTGCACAGATGGTGGTGTCATCCTCTTGCTGGTCCCCAGTGTAGTGGCTCCCAGCATCCTGAAGACCCCCAGGGTCCATGCATCCTTTACCTTGTACTCTATGGGGAGAAAAGAGACATGAACAGAGTAGAGCCATTAATCTTGACTTTACATCACTACCCTGGCCGCTGCCTTAGCCTCTGGAGAGGTCCAGCCTCCACATAGCTCCTGGTCTTGACCATCCAGAGACCCTGTCCTGGCTGAATTCACCAGGAGAACAGCCACAGCTCTATAAGTGTGGCAAATGGCTGGGGATAGGGGTTAATCTTGAGATGGCTTTAAGGGAAAAATAGGTTTTGAGATATTAGAATAGAAATAAAAAGATCTGAGCTCATGAAGCACATGGACATGAACTTCCAGCTTCTGGAGGAAAACCACCACAATTTTGATGTGGGCTCCCTCCTCCCTGTGCCTACCCAGAGGAGCTGGTGGGGGCTCGTGTGAGAACTTTCCTGGCAAACAGCATGCAGCTCATGGAATTTTTTTTCTGGGAACAATGTCCACTTGGCTCTGAGTGTTTCCCTTCACCAGGGCTGGCAGGCAGCTCTAGCTCAGCAGTACAGGGACCTCGGCACTCTGCAATGGCTCTGGGAACCCAGATGGGACAGATGGCCTGGAGATCACCCAAGGCCAGAGACTTGCGAGGAAGAGCAGGGGGAAAAGAGGGAGTGGAAGTAAAAGGGAGTGAAACTCAGGGTTTGGACAGAGCCCAGGATGGAGATGGAATCTATAGCAATTATTTGCCAAAGGTCAAGCAACAGTTATGAGCAGTACGTCCGGAGTCCCTGGGAAGTCCCAGAAGGAGCCACCTCCTGTAACCCCAGCCAGGCCCTTGCTCACCTCGCATGCCCCAGTTGACTGCGTTCATGCTGTCGTAGTGGAAGAGGTCTGCGCTGGGGGTCTGCAGAGGAGACAGAGCCGGGGTGGTCTGAGATAAGCTCGTCTCTCCCTCTCTGAAGCATTCACTCATCTCCAGAATATGGACCAGGGCTGGTGGGGGATAGGGCCCTCTGAGCAGCCTCAGTCTCAATTTAGGGAAATCTAACTCACTGCTGCCTTCCTGTGCCTAGACCTAGCACATAGTAGGCACTCAATCCTTACCCATTTGTCTTGTGAATTTAATCTCATGCTGTATTCTATTGCCAGTACCTTGCTTTACGAGATCTCTGGGGACAGCACTATTGACCATTGCACATTGCCCTCTCCACAAACTCTCAGTCCTCCTTAACCTGCGCATCTTTTTAAATTTTTTTCCATAGCACTACCTTCTAACACTCCATATAATTGGACTTTCCCCCTATTTATTAATACTGTTTCTTCCTACAAAATGGTAAGCTCCGAGGGGCAGCGATCTTTGTTGATTTTGGTCACTGATGTACTCTAAGTCCCCACAGTAGTACCTGGCATACAGAGATGCTTTCAGTAAACATCTGTCTGACGAACGAATGCCTGGCTTCTGAGTGCAGAGACAGCGCCCTCAGCATGCAGGGGTAACTAACACCAGCCACTGCTCTGCAGGTGCCCTTCCGTTCTACCCTAAGACAGTCTCCTAATGAATCTATGGCGTCCGTTTCTGCCCCTCTGCAGTCCCTGTTCCACACACCCCCGGGAAGGAGTCCATTAAAAATCTGAGTTGGGTCACATAGCACATTTGCTGAAACCCTCTGAAGTCCTTACCCAGAGTGCAAGGCCCTAATGACTTCCCTGACCGGTTTCATCTCCCTCCTCCATCCTAGTCACGTGGCTCGGGACTGTTGCATCCTCCCTGCCCAAGGGCTTAGACATTTCCCTTCCCTGCATCCAGATGGCTCTTGCAGGTCTTCAAGTGGTGAGGGTCTCTCTCTACAATCAGGACTTTGTTTAAATCCACCCCTCTCTGACCGCCTTTTTCTACCCCCTACTTTGTTTTCCACCCTAGCACTTTTGATTACCTGACTTTATATCACACGTTTTCTTGTTTCCTGTCCATCTCCAACTAGCATGCAATTTCCACATGGGCAGCTACTTCATTCACTGCAGGACCCCTGGCACCTGGAGCCATGTCTGGCCCTTAGTAGGTGGCCAATAAATTAACATCTATTTCAGTGTTCCTGGCTTATACCCTGTCACTTGTCCAGTTCCATGGCCTCTCCTACTGCTAGCAAGACATGTTTTCATTCCTTTTCAGCCTCTAAGCTTCCACGAAGGTTTTATGTCACGGGCTGCCAAAGGGCTCAGCAGGCTAATGCTGTGTCAGAGGCCACTGGTGCTTGGCAGTCAGGTATGGCTGTAAGGTCAGTTGCCCTTAGCTTGAATCCTGGCCCCACTGTGTACTGGGTGTGACAGTATGGACATACTATCTCTTCCCTCCGTGCCGCCATTCCCCTATCCACGGAGTAGGGTTGTTAATGCCAACCACTTCCTCTGGGTTGTGAAGGGCACACAAGTCGATGCTTATAAAGTTCAGTATCTGGCACAGAGCTCTTTCCCATTAAGTAGTAGTTTTTCCCAGTCCATCCCCTGGGGCCCTCTTCACATTGGTCCCATAAAGGAGGGGAGCAAGTCATTGCCACTGGGTTCTTTCAGTTAACCCACCTCTACCCCAAGGCCTTTTCTCCATTTTCACCCATAAGTAGTCACCAGAGCAATGAGCTGATGCTGGACGTGTTAGCCTCTTGGGGCAATGTTCCCCAGCATAGCCCTTCTTACCCTGTGCAGCCCATTTCTTCGGTAGGCAGGCAGGGAGGCAGATTTGGAGATGAGGGGATCTGAAAAGAAGCCAGAGCTATTACTAGCCTCCTCAAGCTAGGGGTTGCTCTCCTTGGGGTCATCTGTCTACAAATGGCCAGTGTTACACCCAACCTAGTGGAAAGGGGCAGAAGCTAGAGGCCACCAATTCTTCCTGGTGCTCTCTGCACCTTCAGCTTGACCATCTCGGGGATATCTGGCAGGATTCAGGGCCCTCAGAGGCACACACGCATACACTCTTCTGCCCTTCACCGACACTCATCTTTCCTATGAGGGCCAGAGCATGGCTCTGGACAAAGGCCCTGGAATTGGAGTCAAGCTCAGAACCAGACCGGCGGCTCCCAGGTGGGTGGATAGGTGTGTGCGTCTTCCTTCTTTTTAGGGGCTGGTAGACATGGCTTCCCTGGCTCTAGAGCCCCAAACTGAGGCCACAGTGTGACAGCTGCAGCGGGGTGGACTATCTGCGATCAGGGCTGTGCTGAGACATCTATATCGTGCGGCCATCAGAGATTCAGGGAACTGAGGCTGACTTGACTCTGCCCTCGCGGGATGCGACAGGCGGGCGGTGGGGCAGGCAGAACATACCGCTGTCAGCCAGGTAGTGCGAACGAGGGGCTGCAAGAGAGAAGAGCCGGACATCAGTGTTCACGGGGACAGAAAGGCATAGGAAAACACTTGGCTATCCTTGCTGGGGGGCAGAGGGGCCTCTTTCAGCACTGGTCAGTTTCTAGTCATCACAGTTGCATTCCATCCTCCCTCTTGCACACAGTTTCCAGCCAAGCCCCTGGAGCAGAGCAGGTGCTCTGGGATATTTGTTGCACAAATGCAGCTAAGCAGACATGAATTTTGAGCAGCCTCGGTGCACTGTGCTGAGCCCAGAACCAGGGGCTGAAGACAGTGTCCCTCAGGGGTCAGACAGGGAAACAGGCCATCAGTTCACCCCACCTCCCCCATTAGTAGAGGCCTAACTGCAGACAAGTTACTTAATCAGGCTTCTGTTTTCTCATTGGTAAAATGGGAGTGGTAGTGTCTCCTGTATAGGTCTTTCGTGAAGGATATATGACAAAGTACAAGATATTAGCACAGTGCCTGACACATAACACTCATCACCACTATGCCCACTGTCTTCAATCTCATCAAGATCAAGAGGGGAGCTAGGTGAAGAGGGAAAAGCTCATGGCCTCAGGTCACTTTAACTCAGGTCTGATCCTGGCTCAGTCACTTAGTGGCTTCCCTAGCTCGGGAAATGATGTAATTTCAGTTCTCTCGTCTATAAAGTGAGTGATAATAATCTGTCTACATTGTTGGGCTCTGTGAGGACCAGGAATGATAATTCCTGGCACCTAGGAATGTAATAAATGACACCTTTTATTGCCCATCAAGTATTGATCTAGGCTGGGCATGGTGGCACATGCCTGTAATCCCAGCATTTGGGAGGCTGAGGCAGGAGGGTCACTGAGAGTTTGAGGCCAGTCTGGGCTACAAAGTGAGTTCAAGTCCAGCCTGAACTTCATAGCAAAACCCTGTCTCAAAAAAAAAAAAAAAAGTATTGATCTGAGATGGGATTTCCCGGCAAGACTGAATCCCACAGAGGTTAAAAAAAAAAAAGGGAGGAGGTAGAAAAGTATGCAGTATTAGAAGATTTGTTTTGTTTTACACTGAGCCTAATTAGAAGTCACAGTTTAGGGCCAGGAATATAGCTCAGTGGTGAGGTCCTGAGTTTGATTCCCGTTCCCCTCCCTCCAAAAAAAAAAAAAAGAAGTCACAGTTTAAGAAGGCCCAAAGAAGAGTTCCGGGCAGCGTATGGTCTCATTTGTTGCCACATCCAGCTCCTTAGCAAGCTTGTATTCCAGACCCAAGGGAGGCTCCCAAAGGCAGCAGCAGGGGTGGAGGAAGGTGTGTGGGTGTCGCCAGCCTCTCCTGATCCCTTTTTTTTTTTTTTTTGTGGGTACCGGGGGGACGACCTCAGGACCTCGCACGCCAGCAGGCGCCCGTGTCACTGAGCGATATCACCGGCCCCTTTTTTGTATGTGGGATCCGGGAGTCGAACTCGGGCCCTCGCACTTGCCGGGCAGGCGCTTAAGCCACTGAGCCATCTCACCGGCCCTCCTGATCCCTTTTTATTTATTTATTTTTTATTTATTTATTTATTTTGGTTGGTACTGGGGGTCGACCTCAGGACCTCGCGCGCCAGCAGGCGCCCGTGCCGCTGAGTGATATCACCGGCCCCTTTTTCGTATGTGGGTTCTGGGAGTTGAACTCAGGCCCTCGCGCTTGCCAGGCAGGCGCTTACGCTGCTGAGCCATCTCACCAGCCCTCCTGATCCCTTTTTAGACCAAGGGATTGAATTTGGGGCTAGCCGTGTTCCAACAAAGCTTTCAGGAAGGAGGAGCGCCATCATTTATATGCTTGGTGATCTTGGCAAGTTCCCGAAGGCTTCTGAGCTTAGTTCCCCATCTGTAGTAAGCGAGGGATTGTGGCGGTTAGGGTGGAAGGTCAGCTTGACTGGCTTTGGGATCCCCATGGGGACCGAGAGAGCACGCTCTGGGTATTTCTGGGTGGCTCCTGGGGGTGTGGCTTTGGGTACTACATATGTGGTGCCTGGACCATTTCCTGACTGGTGCCGTTCCCCTGCTGTTTCGCAGCTGCCATGAACTAGGCATCTTAGCTCCACCATGATCTTCTGCCATGATGTTCCTGCTTTGGAGCCACAAGACCATAGACCAGTGATGGCAAACCTTTGAGAGCCTTCAGTGATAACAGGCTGCTGGCTGCGGCACGTGTGCCACAGTTTCGCCACCACTGCCATAGACTGAATTCTCTGAAGCATGAGCTAAATTAAACTCCTCCTTTAAGCTGTGGGTGTTGGGTGCTGTGTCTCGGCAACTGGAAGCCTGACTAATACAGGGACCACTGTACAGGGCTTTCGGGAAGAAGCAGAGGATGTTTAGGCCGTGTCTCACAGAATGCCTGGCTCACAGTGAGCAGCCAGCGGATGTCAGCATCTAAAGCAGTGCTTACAGCCATTGAGGGACATATCATAGCCGGCTGTGTGCAGGGCCTCGCGGCTGCTGGTGGAGCTCCGGGGAGGGGTCCAGGGATCCGCATAGGAGCTCGACCGGGCTTTCATCTCCTCCTTCAGAATCAACCGGCCAATTCCACTCTGGAGCTGGGGGTGGAGAGGAACAGGATGAAGTTAGAAGGAAGCGGATGATCTGAGATGGGACAGGCTAGGGAAAGGCTGAGTGCTGGGTCCTCTGCAGGCAGCCTCTGTCATGTGTGCCTCCAGCACCCTGTCTCCTCGCAGTACTCATGCTTTCCTGCAGGCCTGCATCTCCCTTCTGCAAGTAGTCCTGAGGTCTGGGTACAAAGAAGCAGGACTGGGCAGTGACAGGATCACATTACCCTGGCCACAGTGATGGGTTTAATGAGAGGCAGACAGCCATTTAAAAAATTGAGGTGAAAATCATATAACCTAAAATTAACCATTTTGAAGTACAGTCCTGTCACAGTATTCACAGGGCATTGACCGCAGAATCCTGTCACTCCTGAAGGATACCAAACTCTGTAGACACTCCAGTCTCTCACGTAAGATGGAGTAGTATCTGCATCTCACCTATACACATCTTCCCGTATACTTTCACTCATCTCTAGGTTACTCAAACAATACAACGGAAATGCTATGCAATAGTTGTTATGCTGTGTTATTTAGGGAATAACGACAAAAAGTCTGTACATGTTCAGTACAATTTTTACAAAATGTTTTCTATATGCAGCTGGTGAATCATGATGTGGAATCTGCAGATGTGGAGAGCTGATTGTGAACAATTCAGTGGCAGTTAGTAAATTCATACTGTTGTCCCAATACCACCCCTGTCTTTCCAAAACACCTTTATTACCCCCAAAGAAGACTCTGTTCCTGTGAAACAATCACTGTCCATTCCCCTCTCCCCCAGGCCCTGATACACAGCAATTTCTGTTATGTCGCCATAGATTTGCCTATTTTGGATATTTTATGTAAATATAAATGGAAACATATGATATACGGGGTTTCGTGTGTGTTTTTCACTAGGATTATGCATTCGGGATTCATACACATTGAGACTTGCATCACTACTTCATTCTTTTTATGGCTGAGTAATGTTCTGTTGCATAAATATGTCATGTTTTGTTCATTATTTGTGAGTTGATAGACATCTGGGTTTGTTATGGCTTGTATCTAGATGTCCCCCACCCCCAAGCCTCATGCAGTCATAGGTGGGGCTTTTTCAGTGGTGGCTGGATCTAGAGTGTGTGACACTGGGGTTGATTCACAGTGCAATGGTAGGATCAAGAGCACTAGGATTAAGGGTGTGAGTGCTACTTGCCCTAAATAGCTTGGATAAGATATAAGGGATAGAAAGAGCTGTGGTCATCCCTTGTTGCTTTGCTACCTTCTGCCCACCATGAGCTGTTTCTCCTCTGTGATGCCACCCTGCCTTGGAGGCAGCCATGATGGACTGAAACCTCTCTACACACTGTGAGCTAAATAAACCTTTCCCCCTTTAACTTTGGGTGTTGGTATTTTGTGCCAGCAACGAGAAAAGTAACCAAGACAGGGCTGTTACTACCTTTTGACTCTTGTGACTCGTGCTACTATGAACATGTTCGAGTCCATGCTTTCAGTTCTTTTGGGTATATGCCTAGGCGTGGAATTGCTAGGCCCTGCAGTAATTCTGTGTTTCACTCTTGGAGGAACTGCTTTCCACAGTGGCAGGACCATATTACATTCTCACCAGAAATTGATGAGGGTGGCACCCACTACTACTACATGAAAAGAACCTGTCTGAACATGAAACCAGCCCAGAGGTAAGCCCCACAAAGGAAGGAATTTACTACATGCAGCACCCCATGGCATTTTTTGGGAGCAGCTAGATCTAGTTATATCTGAAGCTAGTCCTACCATTTAAATTTTCAGTTCTGCAAAGTTGTGCAATTCCTTTTTTTTTTTTTTTTTTCTATTAAGTAAGTTTGAATTTGGTTTTTGACACTTGTTAATGGAAAAATCCTCTAATCTCCTTATTGAGTGACGTGGTCTGCTCACCTTGTGCATGCTGCGGTCAAAGTCATCCTCCTCTCCTCCAGATGAGAACCTTCTGGCTCGGGGCACTGCCAAAGGACCATGGGATAAGCTCTAGCATATTCTCTCCACTCAGCCTGCTCTGGCTTAAGCCATTGGACCAACCTCCCTTCCCTCCTTTCCTCTCCTCTCCTCTCTTTTTCTTTCCCTCCCTCCCTTCTTTCTTTCCTTCCTTCCCTCCATCCATCTCTCCCTTCCTTCCTTCCTTATCTCTCCTTCCCTCCTTTCCTTCCTCCCAATAAGATCGTCCAAGATACATTCTGGAAGTGGTTCTGCTTTTGCACTCTCTGAACATTGACCTCCCATGGGTGCTGGTCCCTGTCCACTTTGGGTTAAAGTTGTTTCTGTGTGTTACCTCCTTTTCTAAATGGAGAATTGTCTGAGGATAATGAAGGGGTCATCGCTGAGCATCCACGAAGCTTTGCTTAGACTAGACATTCAGTTAGTAAAGGCAAGTGTTGAATCAAAGAGGATCTTGAAGAAAATCCCTCCTGATACATGAAAGGAAAAGCTTGGCTGTCTGACTGGGTGGGGTGGTCCCCTGAGGACCAGGGTGCCTACTTATCAGAGCCTTCCATCTCCCCACATCTTCTCTTTTTCCATTCTCCAAACCATTTTTCAGCCTATAGCCAAAGTGGCCTCTCAAAAGCATAATTGTGATCATGTCACTACTTCCAATAGTTTTTCACTGTTTAGGATAATAACCAAAATCCTTACTTCAACTCAAAAGACCTTATCCCCCCACTTGCTTCTGTCCCTCTCCAAGCTCAGGGTTAAGCAGACAGCCTTTCCTTTCCTGCAGTGGAACCTGTCTTCCCAACCCGGGTCTTTGCAGATGTGGTATTTGCGGATGTGTTTCTACACTCGCCAGTGACTTACCTCCTTGCACCCTTCCTATGGCAACTGAGTCACTGCACTGAGAAGCTTTTGTTATCCTCTGGATGGACAGCACACCTAGACATTAACTTTCCCACCTCTTGGGTATCACATCCCTCTTTCAGCTGGGACCTATGTCTGCTTCACAGGGGCAGGAACCTGGTCTAATTTACTCTCTAGTATATCCTTAGGGGCCAAGGCTGGCCCTTAATACGTGCTGTTGAATGAATAAAAATCCTCAGTGTAGCTCTTCTAAGCATTCCTTTTCAGAATGATTGTGTGGAGGAATGGGTGACTGTCTTGACCTCCCTAGCTCCTGGCATAGGAGCCAGGGCTCTGGCTCCAGGGACCCATGAGGACGCTACCTTTGGGAGACCCATGGTAGGTCCAGTACTCAGACTCCACAGCATAGTAGGGGTCTGGCGAGTAGGCTGGACTGTACTTGGAGGCCTGGCTGATGTCTTCACTTGTCTTGCTCTTAGTTGCTGTAGACAAATCACCTGCGAAGAATCCAAGGAGAGTACTTCAGGAAGGCAGAGTGCCTGGCTGGGACTGTGCACCCTTTTCTTGTCCCCGCCAAGCTCAGCCCAAGGGTGAGAGGTCACTTTGGGGTCAGGGGTCTCCGGTAGGAAGATCCGGGACACGGAGCACTGGAGCTGGAAAAGCCCTGGGCCAACCTCTTATTTTATAATGGGGGTCTGAAGGCCAGGCAGGGGAAGGGGCTTGCTCAAGACCACACAGCAAGTTTGCCTCAGAACTGGATCAAACCCAAGCTAAGGCTCCTTCCAGCACATTCCATGGACTCCCCTGTCTGTTCCTTAGTGAACAATGAAGCTGTATCTCTAATAGAAGATGCAGCAGGTCCCAGATGAGCTCAGTCCTTTCCTTCCTGGCCCTTTAGGAGCCTGCCTTATTATGGATTTGAACTACATTTAGGAGGGAATTGCTGGGCAGGGCCAAGATCCATGTAAGGCAAGTCCACCTTCTCCTTACATCCTGACTGGGGAGGCGAAATGGCCCGAAGGAAGGAGCACTGGACAGCAAGTCAGCAAACCTGGGTTCTGTTTCCAGCTCTGCCACTTAACTCAGGTGTGACACTGGGCAAAAACCTGCCCATCTCTGCCTCAGTTTCCTGATTTGTAAGTGTTGGAATTGGTGTTTTGGCTCATATGGAACCTGGATTCAAGCTTCCATCTGAAGTAAGCCCACAGATGGGAGATCAGAAAACCCACTGTAGGCACAAATACTTACTGAGTGGCCCAAAGACTGGATACAGGCTGACAGGGCAGAGAGAGAGGGAAGAAGGAGAAGGAGAAGGAGAAGGAGAAGGAGAAGGAGAAAGAGAAGGAGAAGGAGGAGGAGGAGGCGGGAGAAGGGGAGGAGAAGGGGAGGAGGGGGAGGGGAGGAGAAGGAGAGGAAGAAGGAATCGAGGAGGAGGAGGAGAAAGAGGAGGAGGAGAAGATGAAGAGGAAAAAGAAGAGGAAGAAGAGGAGGAAGAATAGGAGGAAGAAGAATAAGAGGAAGAGGAGAAAGAAGAGGAAAGAGAAGAGGAAGAAAAGGAAGGAGAGGGAGAGGGAGAAGAAGAAGAGGAAGGAGAGGGAGAAGAAGAAGAGGAAGAGGAAGGAGAGGAAGGAGAAGGAGGAGGAGAAGGAGGAGGAGAGGGAGGAGAAAGGAGGAGAAAGGAGGAGAAGAAAGAGAAAAAAACAGAAACAAACGGAGGAACAGAGAAACAGAGTGAGAGAGACAGAGAGGGAGACAGACAGAGACAGAGACACAGAGAGACAGACAGTGAGACAGAGACAAAGAGACAGAGGCAGAGGCAGAGACAGCGAGAGAGCAGAAGCTAGCCTGACATGGCAATAATTTGAAAGAGAGCTACAGGGGAATTTTGGGGATAGGCTCTACATTCCATGGAGTCAGGGAAGCAGAGGGTGCTGGGCTAATTCCCTTTAGCCAGCTGGGACTTCGTATCCTTCCCTAGCAGCACTTGCTGCCAAAGTCTGTGAATTCTCCTTTGAGTTGGCTCCTGCACAATCCCTCCTGGTCAGCTGCATTTTGCCGGTTCATCTGCCCTCTCATCCATACAGCTGCCTCTCCCATGGCCCCCTGAGTCTGCTTTGGTGCTACCCATCAGGGCCCAGCTGGAGACTCCGTGAAGCCCTGAGAAGCCTGGAACATGGGGGCCATTTCTGGATGTAAAGCCAAACCAAATCTGGTCAGGGCTGGTGCCTTTCTATGGCCACTTGGGGGCACACAGCATGTCTTCCATGGCAGTGTGTACACACACACGTGCTCACAGACAGACCCCGGAGCTCACTGAGCCCCCGATCAGCCCCTGCAGACGGAGGATGTTCATGTAAATTGCAGGGTCCTGAGCATCCAAACCACTGTTTACACTTGCACTGCCCCTTACATCAGCTGGCACAGGACTGCTTGGTCCACCTCCAAGCTCATTCAAATCTGTGGTCCCCTCTGTTATCCAACTAGACCTGTAAGTAAGTAAGGATGCTCAGGATGGCAGCTACTCCTCTGCACCCTCAAAGGGAGAGATGCACTTATTCAATTGAAGCACAGTAAGGGCTTCTGTGAAAACGAGCAGGAGGTCTCAGTGATGAAGGCGTTTGTGGTTCTAATACTGAGTGTAGGTGGGGATTATGGACCAAACCAGTTAGTGCGGATCCTGGGCCAGACTCTGAGTATCGCTAATTAAGAGCATCTGGGCCTTGGAAGCGGGTATGGAATACCCCTTTTTAATGAGTCTCTAAGGAGCAGATGGTCTCTTGGGGGACTGACTGCACATAGCTAGAGCAGGTTCCCAGGCTGGGCTGAGTATCAGAATCATGGATAAAAACCGTTAAAAACACAAAATTACAATTCAGTCAGTTTAGGGTGGGGTCTAGGAATCTATCTAGATCCCATATAATTCTAATAAATATTTTTGGGCATCATTGTCTTGGAGGTGTAATTCTCCCAGGGCTACATGTATTTTATAAGAATTACTCTGATCATGGGTTGTAGGACATCAGACAGTAGGACCAAGTTGTGGCCTTGCAGTGGGTTGTTTCTGATGTCCTGTGCAGCGTCATCTGCAGAGACGGTTAATGTACCCCTTTCCTTGTCTGGCCAAGCCCTATCTGCCTCTGACCATACCATGCCGTTTGTAGATCGGGGGTTTCCGGTAGATGTTACTTTCGCCAGCTGCCAGACAGGTCAGGAAGGGACAACAGAGAGGAGAGAGAAAGACAGGAGAGAAGGAGACAGTACTTGGTCAGTTGATCTCTGAAAAGAGAGAGTGTCAGCAACTTTCCCCAAGGGGCCACCATCTTTCTCCAGAGTTAAACCTCCAATCTCACCCCTACAGGTTCCAGGTAAAATGGGGGGAAGGGTGGATGGGTACAAACAGTGCCAAGGAAGAGATGTGAGGCTAAATGGTGGGCATGCAGGATGGGTGGGGAGCATGCTCAGCAGACCCCGTGCAGGAAGATGTCCACTGTTCCTCCCAGTGGTCACACCTTGTTCCATATGACAGTCCCTGGAATGCTGCAGCCATATTTCAGCATTATGTCCCTTCCCATCCCTCAAAACCAGACAAGATGGGACCCCTCTGGGGCAGCTGAGAAAAGTATAGATGAAATAGCAGGCCGAACTCTTGCGGGGAAAGTGAGTGGGGAGTGAAAAGCTGAGCTCAGAGCTGGGAGGTAGGGTCTGGGCCTGGCTCTGCTGTAAACTCGGGGTGAGACCTTGTCCTGAAAGACCACGCCTACAAGGCCAGCTAGCCCCTGCCTTCTTCCCACCGCCAATCACCACCTCCAGTCATACCGGCTTTATACATGCTGTTGCCTCTACCTGGGCTGCTTTTCCCTGGGATCTTCATGAACTGATTCCTTCCCATCCTTCAGCTTGAATGTCATCTCCTCCAAGAAGTCCTTCCTGACCACTCTACCTAGCCCTGCCTTGCCTACCTGAGTCACTGTCTCATGATGCCCCTGCTTTTTAAAAAAATGTTTATAGCATTTATCATCTGCTGAGATTGTTCCTCCACTTTTTTTTTTGTTTGTTTGTTTGGTTAATTTATACATTCCATGAAGGCAGGATCTAGGCTTGAGTGAACCCTGTTGCGACCTCAGGGCCTAGAAGAGTGCTTGGCTGTACACGCAGGGTGGCAGAGGCTCAGGGAAGCAGGATTGGGATTTAGTCCCCAAAGCGCTGATGCCAGCAGCCTTCACCACTATGTCATTACTGCACTCATTATGGCCCTCTGGGCCTGCCACGCTTGGGCATTTCACACTGTCTGCCTGTGATTTTTCTTCTGTGTGCGGCTTCCTTGTGGTCCTGATCAAGGTTGGCTCAGTCAACTGGGGAGACTAAAGCTGTGGGCACATTGGGGCTGGGGGGTGGTTAGTGTGGGTGATGGTTAGGGAGGGCCCCCAGGAACCAGCTTCTCCCTGGTGCCTGTGCAGCATCGAGTGGGAGGTCAGGTGCCCAGCACCCCCCAGAGCATGCACCCATGCTGGGAAGCCAGGCTGCAGCGCCTACCTGGGATGTGAAAGTGCTTGGGAGCCTGGTAAGAGGTCGGAGTGGAGGACCTCACATCTAACTGGCTATGGTATGGAGAGCTCCGGCCACTCTCGGGCCCTGGAGCACGGAGGCAGTGGTCCCCAGAGAGAACAGAGGCACAGAGAAAACAAGCATTAACGCAGTGGCAGTTGAGGAAGCAGTGAGGTGATGACAGCAAGGATGGGGGCTGGGCATCCCAGCGTGCTCAGCTCCAGTGGAAGAAGCATGTGCTCTCATGCACCGCGTCTGCAGGGACAAGCTTCACCTATTTCCTTGCTTGACCCCAAACCAGAGCTCGTGGGTTATAAGAGTCACCTGTGCTGAGCTTCAGTCAGGCATCTTCTGCGTCTGCTTAGCTCCCCATCTCCCTGATGGGCTCCCCCCATAATTGCCCCCTCTTTCCTCCAGGACCTGCTTCACCCCCACCCCGGGTTGACTGGGACCATCTTCACTGTCTGGGTGGGGCTGGACCCTTGGGTGAAGGCCAGGCTACAATCCAGCATTTAGCCTGGTTCTACCCTGTGGATGGGGCAGGACAAAGCATGAGGATAGAGAGTCTTTTTCCAGCCAGGGATGTTGGCTGCCTGCTGCTCCCTTTCCCCGCAGCACCCACCTCCCTGTTGCCTATCTTTCTCCTTCTGGGGACATCTCAGAGATTCAGTCAGGCCCAGACATTCACTTGAGTGGTCACAGGTCTCCAGAAGGCCATACTGTCATGGAGATCCTGGGGATGCCTGTGCTGCCTCTGCACCCCAGGGACACCAAGTTGCTGCACTGTTCCTGGGGCTCCCTCGAGGGGTTTTGCCTTCCTTACCTGAGCGGTAGTAGTGGTGAGGTGAGCGGGAGAGGGTGGGAGACATGCCCTGCCGGCTGTAGGTGGGAGAGTCGATGTATCCCGGGCTCGAAGCCCGTCTCTGCCGGAGGTCCAGGTTCTCATAGATGTCCTGCAGGAGGAAATGCGGCTGTGAGCTACACTGTCCAACAGCAGTAGGCAGTGGGGACACAACATGGAATCAGGGATTCTAGGGGCTGGGGCTTGAATACAGAAACCCCTTTTTGAGTTACACACATAGCCTATGGAGGGTGGAAAAGAATTTTTGGGACCTTCATGCATCACTTGAAGTCCTAGGATAGAACCCATGGGTCAGTCCCTGGAGTCTTGACCAGGGATCACAGGGACACAAGGAAGACCATCTCTGGTAGAAGGGCACCTTGGGTTCTCTGCCAACCATCACCACCCCTTAGGCCCTTGCTGTAGTTGAGGCAGGCACCTGGAGCCAGGGATCAAGCCTCTTGGGTGTTAGGGAGAGGTGAGATCAGGACATTTCTTGGTGAGCATAAAAGGACACAAGAACTCAAAGGTCTCCCTGACCTTTGTATGTGCCAGCTGAATTACCTGCGAGTAGGGAGATAATGTTCCCAGCGACTTAGAAGCGAAGAGTTTGAAGGCAGCCATGGAGGGAGCAAAGGGCGAGAGAGGAGGATAAGAGGAAGAGACAGGATAAGGTTAAATGGTTCTGCAAAGAGAGGGCCTGCAGCTACCCCTTGGTGCCCCTCTCTACACAATGCCTTGCTCAGAACTCCAGAATGTCAGAACTGTGGATAGGAAGCAGAAAACTTTAATACTGTGTTCCCCTTGTATACCTGGAAAAACCAAGGTCCAGGGAAGTAATAGGAGGGCTAGGGCCACTAGGACCTCTCAGGGAGGAGATAGTTGGTCTTGGCTTGGACTCAGGATTCTCTACCAGAAGTTTAGAACTATTTCCACAACTCTCCTGTCTCTTTCCTGGTTCATGATCCCTCTGTGGCCATGAGCAATGCCCAGGGAAAAGCATCCAAACGCAGGGGCAACCAAGGGCCAAGCTACTGCTATCAGCAAGGGAGTGGAGCTGGTGGGTGGTACACAAACTGGAGACTGTGTGACCCGACTAGACAGGGCAGCTGCCACTCTGCCTTAGAAGGTCATGCCCTGTGCCTAGCACTGACCAGCTTCTTAATTTCCCAGACAAGTCAGAAATGCAAATTCTTAAGTGAAATTTCCCAAGATTTATATGTTGACAACTAATTTACATTTCTGAAAGACACTGTGAGTGAATCAAAACATCTGGAGGCTGGCTGTGGCCCATGGATCCCAGTTGATCATTTCAAACTTCAGAGAATCAACTTCTATGAACACTTGATCCCTTTTCTCCTGGTCCATTTCAGGGATCAAAACCCAGAGAACCTCAGTATTAGGGTATCTAACCAAATGGAACACCAGTCCCTTTAGAGAGAGATGGGGGTGCCTGAGGACACAAGCTAGTCAGTGGTGGCTCTGGGACAGGAACCCGGGATCCTTCTTACAGGGCCAGAGTTCCTTCTTCTCCAATTATTGCAGCTTCTCCAGTTATTCCAGGGGGCTTGGGATGGGGTTAGAAATCTCCTGCGATACAGATGGCCAGGATCCCCCAATGTGATGGCCACCATGCCTTCTCCAGAGAACTTTCTAGCAACCATGTACTGACTTCTAAAGCTATTTGATGCTGAACCTTTATAAATGAGTCTCTTACTTAGAGCACAGGGGCTTATGGTCAGGTGCAAAACTGAGAGAATGTGCTTACCCAGGAATTATGAGCTTCAGTGGGCACTGAACCTGGCTGGGGAAGAGAGCCACGGGCTGAATATAAGTAAAATTCCTTCATTATGAGAAAAACAATAGCTCGTGTGGTAAGTGCTTCCAGGCCTTTAGCTTCCATGTTGGATTTAACAGGAGTATTTGGACTGGGGAGAATGGAGAGCCCAAGTCCTGTTTATAGGGAGTGCTGGTACCCATCTCCAGACAGTAAAAATATAAGTTTAATGCCTGATTTTTCAAAAATCCAGAAGGCCAGGTTTTTGGATGAAATCTCTTGATTTTTAAATGTTGGCTATAAATGCCAGTTTAGAAGAGTCTGAGGACCAACACTGTGGAGGCCAAGCCATCAATGATGAAAGGAGTTAGGGACCCCAGTGGGACCTCAGCTCCTTCAACAGCCCCACAGAGAAGGGCAAGATGCGGTACCTCTCCATAGCCACATCTCTCCAGCATCTCGTCGGACGTGTATCTGGAATGAGGCTCGTAGGAAATGAGGTCAGGGCGTTGTACCTCGTAGATGGACTTAACCTTGGGAAGAGCTGCCAGGTCTTTGTAATTAAGGATCTCATTATCCACTTTGGCCTGGGGAAGAGGGAAATGGGCAGGAAAGAAGTAGAAGGATAAGAGGAAAAATAGAAAAGTGAAACAAAAACAAGGTAGAAGAGGAACGAGCTTAGCTAGTTTCCACTAAAGACAGAATACTAGGATTGAAGTGAAGAGTTACAGATTACCAGAATAAGAATGATCTTAGAGGCCATCCATTCCAAAAGGACTAACAGTCATTGAGCACATATTGTTTTTAAGGCCCCATATTTTACAAGAATTATCTCCTCTAAATGTCATAGAACCTCTGTGAAGTGTCAACATCATTCCTATTGTTCCAGAGGGGGACACAGAGGCTCGAAGTATTCCACAGCTTGCAGTTTAGCTGGCATCTTTGAATCCAGTCTGAGGTACACAGTCTGCATACTGACTGTCTTCCAACCGCACACGGTGAGGACATCCCCATGAAGAAGATGGCGAAGACAGAAGTTATCACGGAGTACAACGGAAGTTAACATTTGGCAAGCACGTATTGCGAGCCACGCTCTGTCGCAGGTGCCTTATATGGATTAACTCAGTTCACCCACACAATTCACAACTCTAATATTCGAGTTACATTATCTTCATTTTGAATAAGGAAACAGAAGCACAGAGAAATCACACAGCCAGTAAGTAGCAAAGCCCAGGATCTGAACCCAGGTAGTCTTACCTGAGAGCCCCTGCCCCTCCTGGCTTCCTAGGCTGGGGGTTTCACTGTCTTATACCATCTGGAGGCTAGACTTGGAAAGTCGCCCCTTACAGGGAACCGGAAAAAACCCTCAAACTTCTACTTGACGCCGCCTGAGTCCCCTGCTGTAGAGGTGCGTGGATTAGAAGACAGCTTCCCTTTCAGGTGGCAGCCCACCTCCCATGGCTTCTGAAGCCATATCCTTTCTACACCTCTGTCCTCCAGCTGTCCCCTCTGTGACCTGGTTCCTGCTCTGGCCAACCAGGATGGGTCTCCCCTGTAACTGCTATGGTTTGGAAGACCCTGAGGTGAGGTAGATAAGTCTGAGGCCACTGGAGACAAAACCCTTATCATGCTTTCCCAGTGCCAAAGGGCTAGGCAGAGTCTCGGGGCCTGGCTACATGACAGAGAGCAGCTTTCCTAAGCACCTTATAAGCTTCACTATTTAAGAAACTTCCCAAGGCCCTTTCACTATACTACCCCTGACTCATTCCCTGGCACAGGCTGTTTATTCTCCATTGCCCCTAGCCTCACTGTCTACCCTTTTTTGCCTGGATGTGAGCCCTGAGCCCCCTGGGTTGCATCACAGCCTCTGTTGCTCTCAGGCAGGTCTGGTCAATGGGAGGCGCCAGCAGACAGGAGGGTGAGTGGAGGAAGAGGCTGACATACTTACTCCCCTTGCCACCTTCCTGCCCAGCTGTGCCTTGGACATGACTCCCACCTGGTGGCTGCTCTTCCACAGCTCCAGTCTCGCCAGCCCTGGTAATGCTCCTTTCCCTTGTCTCTTTATGCCTAGGGTAGCAGCAGTACCCACTGCTGAAGTCCTTGGATACATTGCTTTTCCTTGGGGGCCCCTTGACGCTTCATGAAACTCCCCTGAGCAGAACTCTCATTTGAGGTGTGCTGTATGATTTCTGCCAGAGCTGGCTTTTTACAGACACTCACACATCTACCAATTTTGGGGTATGTGGGTAAAGGGAACTTTATCAGGGGAGTTCACTTGCTGAAGTAATTGGTGCCTTTTGTCCTGGGATGTTAGTTCCTGACCTTGAGAACTCCTGGCATCTCACAAACTCATCTGGATGCATAGTCATCTGAGCACATTTCTCTAAACCTCAAATATACTATATTTATATTTCTTCCTATAGCTGCCTTATTTATAGTGCTATAAATGAACGTCGGGTCTGGAGGCACAGTGATTGAACAGTGGCATCCTAACATAATTAGGAAGGAAGGAAGGGAACATGTGGGAGTCAAGCCACCTGAAGATGATTCTAGAAGTCAGTGGGGGATGGGACAAAGTTTGAAAATTAAAAAGAACTGGTTTCAAAGAACCTATCCATTCCAAGTTCACCGATGATTACATTTTGATGCCAAACCTCAAGTATCTATAAAAATTAAACTAATATTCCATCTTTCTGCCTGTTGTATGTTCCTAATGAGGGTGGGGGTTCCCACCCCAATTTGGAAGCCATATTTGGCATGGTCTGACTTAAATGTGGCTGATATGACATGCACGTGACAGAGTACCTGTACTGAGGCACACAGAGGGTGAGAAGAGAGCATGGGGGAAAGACACAAATGTGCAGGGCAGCTGATCTCAGCGGATAAGCCCCGAGTTGTCACCATTCATCTGCAGGTGAGCCGCTCCTCACAGAGAACTCTAGCAGGCTTTCTCCAAGACTCCGAGGTGAACATCATCAGGACCTGACCATGTCATCAGGAGTAACAAGGCTTCTCAGCAGCACAGGGAACCAGATGGTGATTAGTGTCATTCTAGTGCCGTGGCGCCTGAGCTCTCACACCTGGTGGTCCTCCTCTGGAGACATGCTCACATTCGTCAATCACTTTCTCACATTGCAGGCCCTGAAACTAAACCCACTAATCCTGCTGTGGTTTGGTCTCACTCGTAGTGCCAGGAGGACTATCTTCTCTCTTAGCCCAGATAGCAACTGTCAGTGCATACAGCTTAGAATCAAAGTAGCTTGTTTGGGGCTGGAAGTGTGGCTCAGCAGAGAGCACTTGCTTAGCATCTGTCTGGCCCCAGGTTCCATCCCCAGCACCACAAAGAAGGAAAGCAAACGAGGCTTTTCTTCTGTGACAGCCACTAGTAGTATTGGTTCATACTGAAGTTGCAGTCAGTAATTCTTACATCTTTTTTTTTTCATTTAATCAAAGGAAAGAAGGAAAGGAAATTATCCCATCAGTGGGCATTATCCAGAGATCAAAGAGGAAGCTGGATGTGGATTTGGAGTAATGCTTTAGCCACAGTATGAGTGACCGCCCCAGGCTAGTGGGTTCCTTGCTCTCAACTGTTCCTCCAGATTTCTGGTTTTCTTGGTTCCTCTGATTTGTGGAAGGCTGGAACAGTGCAGAGTCAATCAGAATGTCATGTGCTGCTCATTGCTGTCCTCCCTGGCCTCCCTGCTTTGGCTTCTTTGATCTTCTTTGGCTTAATTCTGTTTACCCCTCATGAGTTTAAGTGCTTCTTCCTCTGGAATGCCTTCTCCCAACTGGTCCTAGGTGCTCAGGTCCCTCTGATTAGCCATAGCTTCATCAGGGAATCCTGCGTTTTTCTGTCCTGGCACTTGTCAGAACTGCAGCTGATTATTTCATGGCATGATGTGCCCAACGGCATGAGGGTAGGTATCAGCTCAATGGTGTTCACCATTTACTCAGTACAGAGCACAGTGCTTAGTACAGAGCAGAAACTCAGCACACGTTTGTTGAGTGAATGAATAAATTATGTGTACACTGGACCTCTGAGGTTATCTAGCTCACCTCTTGTTCCTTCTGCCACCTCCCTGGCAAATGCTGAGTCTGTATTTGAATGGCTCTGGAGATGGGAGCTCAGACACCTGAAAGTGGTCTACTTCATCTCTGGACCTTGCACACAATTAGAAAATTCTTTCTTGTGCCTGCAAATCCTTTGTGGCCGTGTTTCCACCTGCATATGGCTTCCTTCTCCCTTCTGCCTCTTCATCACACACTACGCCCTCTGTGTCACTATCCTCTCAGTGTCCACCCTAATCTCCAGTTAGAGATCTCCAGTTTTTGTATTGCTCTGGTACCCGTTAAGGAATGCGTTAAGGTCCCCTCAAACCCCATGAGCCAGATATGCTCATTAAGGTATGGGAAAGGAGGCGCTTTGCAATGGTTTCATAACTCAACAGAGGCTCTTGCTGTCACTGCACTTTCTTTCTTATGCTCCATGGAACTCTACATGATCCCTGTAACTCTTGGTTTACTAGACCTGTGGACTTCAGAGCAGGGTCCACATCCTTCCTCTACCTCGCTGGACCCTCAGGACCTGGGACAGAGCCTAACATATGACAGAGGATGCACCAAATATCAGTTGGATAGAACCTGACAGCTCCATCATCCCTAGAAACCCTTCAGATGCCAGGCCAGTGTAAGCAAGGCCCTTTGGTAGCTGAAAGGTGATACTTACGCAGATGACTCGGTTGGGTGACCCGATGCTGGACCCAGGGGGTGAGATGGAAGTTTCGGATGTCCGTCTATGCTGCGGGAGAAATAGGACAGAACAGAAGAGGTGAGAAGCTGCACCCTGGGCTTGGTGAGGACGGGAAGATGGGTATGAGAATACAGCTCTTCAGGGAACATTAGCAACATCGTTAAAGTATTCTCTGGCTGTGTCTCTGCTTTCTCTTTATTTTCTGCCTTTTCTATCAATGTCTGCGTGTGAATTAGATCCAAAATGCATAGGACTTCAGGCTATTGGACAGAATACGAATTTATTTGCTATTCATGTTTGTAGTGAGGATTTTAAGTTGGATATTACTCATAAAACTACTCATTTTGGGTTATCCTAGCCAATAATATGTTTACTTTGGATGAATAACATTTCTTAGTATTCATTCCTTTGTAGTTTATTTATTCAAAATGTAAAAGTAGCTTAAACTTTATATAATTAAAGAACATGCCGATTCTTTACAGTGTACCCTTTACAAAGTGACATCAATCTAAGTGATAAACTTAAAAAATCTGTCTCTGAACAATAGCAAGGATGGATTAATAGTTCCATCAGCAGCCCAGCATGTTGTCAATCTTAGCACATCTATGCGGTTGACAATGTGCTGTGGTGACAAAGCCAGTGGATTGGGAATCAAGGGCCATGAATGGTCCCTGTGATTTTAGAGATCTTGGATTCCTGATGTGCAAAATGAAAGGGCCGAGCTTCAAGATTGCTCAGTTCCCTCCCAGATCTTTCATCCTACAATTTAAAGCAAGCTAAGCGGGGGCTGTGTGGCAGTGCTTTCCAAACTGTGGATGTGAACAAGGGGTGGCTCTGGGAAGATGAATTTACGTGGAATGTTTGATAATACTGAGTCATAGTGAGAGAACGAAATGTAACATTTTATTTCAATCCTCTTGATCATATCAAGAACTCTTAATTTGGTGCCAATACATTTCAACAACTGTCTCAACAATTGCTAATTTCCTATTTTTAACCAAAGAGAATGCTGTCAACATTAGCTACAATTTTTTTTTTTGTCTTTATGTGGGTACTGGTAACCGAACTCAGGACCTCGCGCTTGCCAGGCAGGCGTTTATGCAGCTGAGCTATATCACCGGCTCTAGCTACAATTTTTAAGATTTATACTTAAGAATCATTTCATTGCCATTGATTTTATTTTATGTTTACCCTCTATTTATAACAAGCGGTACTAGTATCTACTTGCTGACATGCATTTTAAAATTATTTTAGTTTAATAAAAGGTAGTAAATTGATTTAAAGAAAAATATTAAGTTCATAATGATAGAAGAAGTGGTAAGATACAGCAAAAAACATCAGGGTTTTAAAGAATGACTCATATTTGGGAAACGTCCCCAAAGAGAAGGAGATTGAGGAAGAAAAGAACAAGTAGGTCTCCTTATACCTTAAATGGGAGAGGCCTTGGAAGAAACAAAGAAAAAATCCTTGCATGGTTCAAAGAAATTACACAGTAGACCAACTCTTCCACAAAACTTAGAGTAGGTGAATGACATGGCAAAGAAAGTATGTTAATGAGCTGGTCAGAAATTACGTGTTTTTACTTGAAGAGATTCCAGCAGGAACCTTAGTCCCAAAGAGCTAAACTGATAGCCACAGGCCAGGGTGTAAAGGCACACTGAAGGCCACACACCCCAAGTGTTCCCCTCCACAGCATCAAGAATCCAGGAGTTCCGTCCCTGCAGCCTGGGGCACTCCACTTGTTCCCTGCAGTATCAGAGACCCAGAGGCACAGGCCTTCCTGATATCTGTCAGAACACAGTAATTCAGAAGGACCAGGGTCCCAGCTAGTCTGGTGTGTGCCCAGAACGAGTGCTTCTGCCTAGCTGCGCTGCTGCGGAGAAATCACCACTCTCTTTAGACTTGGTTTTCTCACAGGCAAGGTGGAGGTAAAACTTGCCCCATCTACCTTAAGGGACTAAAGAAATCAAATCAGGCAGTGGCTGTAAAGATGGTTTGCAAACTGTTAATTACTGTGACAATATAACTGTAATTATTAATAAGTGATGTTAGGTTTGGGGAAGATCACGACATGAGCATCTCGGAGAAGCCGCTATCTGGGTCAGCATCAGTAAGGTCATAACCTTGCTGGATACAGACACATGTAAAAACTCACATGAATACAGTGCTCCACTATTTTCAAAATGTTTTTATTTTTATTTTTATATTATTTATTTATTATTTTTTTTGTGGGTACTGGGGGGTCGAACTCAGGACCTCGCGTGCCAGCAGGTGCCTGTGCCGCTGAGCGATATCACCGGCCCTTTTTTTCGTATATGGGTACCAGGAGTCGAACTCAGGACTTCGTGCTTGCCAGGCAGGCACTTATGCCACTGAGCTATCTCACCAGCCCCTCAAAATGTTTTTAAATCCAGTGTCTTAATCCCCTCAAACCCTATCAGCCAGGTGTTCCCATTAAGCACAAAGGGACAGGCAGATGTTTGGGAGTGGGCACTCTAAGGCACACTGACTGTGCTAAAGCACAGCTCCCCCAACCTGCAGCAAAAAGTGGACACGCAGGACTGCTGGTCTGGTGTCATTACCAGCTTGCTTACCTTTAACTTCTTTTCTGCTCGGGCTGCCTGTTTGCAGATGGGGTGCCAAACCTCAGAACCTAAGGGGCCAGGAAAATAACAAAGACTCAGACCTTTCAAACGTACCAGTATTCAACCCCATCTTCAACCTCAGTTTTCTCCCTGGGCAGCCCATGTGTCCTACGTGCCAGCGATCAGTCAAGAGAACGCCTCAGCTTTCTCAGCTCTTTGCTGGCCTCTCTCCCTAGAAACCGAACACCAACTTGAACAGCCACACACTTCTTCAGCACGTCCAAATCCTGCCTGTTCCTCAAGGGTCAGGTCTCACAGGCATCCTCTTGCCAACTTTCTTACCTGCCATTTGGGGGTGACTTTTCTCTTCTCCGTGTTCCATAGTTCTTTGTATTTCTCTTCATAGAGACAGCCTTAAGTGACAACAGCTTCTGTGTATACCACCCCAACCAAGTCAAGAGCTCCTTCCAGGCCCCGGTGGAGCTTTACTCATGGTTCTATCTCCCACAGCGTCCAGCATGGCACTTTACTCTTACAGAGGTCCATATACGTTTGGAGGATGAACAGAGGAGTGGATGATTGGCAGTGAATGACACATAGCAGGTGGTCAATAAATATTTGTTGAATGAATGAATGGCAGTGGGAGTGAAAGACAATGACAGACTGATGAACTCCAGCCTTCATTTCTCTTCAAAGACTTGTGACAGACTTACGAGTCACCAGAGCTGTCTCTTTTAAAGGGAGGAGGTGTCATGATGTATATTCAGCCTGAGAGCATTGTCTTGACCTGCTAATTCCTCAGAGATTCCAGACTTCAAACTCAGGATACTTGTGCTGCCACTGCCCACACTTTATGGTGGGTGGGGGTCCGGTTGGCCCCAACCCAGAGAGGCCAATTTGGAAAGGCATGAGCAACAGGTGGCTGGGCACATGTTGAGAAGAAGCCCCAAATATTATACATTCCCCAAAGAAGGGACAGGTGTCCTGGATTAGGAGAAACAGGAACATATTATCCCTTGGAGCCATTCCTCTTGTAACCAGTGCTAAAAGGAGAGAAGCCAGCAAATGGCTAGATTCCTGAGCACCCAGATGGCATTTGTTTGTCTGACTTTGTTTCTAGAATATACTTTCTAAAATGGTTTGTTGCCTGGCACCCCTAGGACTGTAATACTGGCTAAGGGACAGGAGGATGGTGTAAGGTCAAATAATGAGACCTGAAAGAGAGGGTTAGCTCCAAGTAAGGAGCCCTGGATTCCTGTCTCCTCAGCTCCAAACATGTTCTCTCAGGGTCCCAGTCCCTTCAGCTGAATAATAAGGAGGTGAGACTTGTGTGATTTTCACTTCCAGGATTTCTAATTCTAGGGCCACTTCTGTCTTTTGAGGAATAGAAGTCTTCAAATCTTGCTTGCTGACACTCTTGGGTGTTCCTAATTATTCAAAAGTTTAATCCCATCTAAAGTAAAATGCAGTGGCTCTCACAACCCAGTAGAGGGATTCTGGGTCTGTGGTTTGAGCCAGTGGTCACAGGGTGTGTCCAGCTCTGGGTTGGGATCTTTGCTTTTGGGAGTAATTAGACAGAGCATTTCCGGTTTTTCTCTGAGTTGCTCCTGAATCTACCAGGAGTTGTTTACAGCTGTAGCGCTGGCAGGAAATAAATGTTACAGGTCACTGTAGGAAATGGATGAGGTGAACACAGGCCTGGAAATGTCATGGGATCAGGTGAAAGACACATAGGAAAGGTAAAGGGGACAGAGGTCCTCCTGAAGGGAAACAATGTGTAAAGGGGCGGGGGCTCAGTCTGGATGGTTTTGCTGGCGTTTCGACTCCATGGCACTGACATATCTGATCCGAAATACAACTGAGCAACAAATGGCATTGTGTCTAGTAGTATTAGCTTCAGCACTCTCCATATCGAAAAGCATCTTTATATAAGAAATGAGGGAAGGGGATCAGAAAAGAGAAAATATAATTAGAAATGAAAAAAATAAGTTTAGGAGCTAGTGGTATATGATCTAAATAAAAAAGGGTTGAAAAAGAATTTGTTGGTAGCTGGCAGTGAACTTAGATAACCAATGGTAAGAAAAAGCCACGTTTTTCATGAAGATCCCTGTGAGATTATGGTCTGCTGAACTTATTTGCTTGGCCAATAGCTTGACAATGTGACATTTACACGATAACATCCAGAGGGGTCATTATTTTCTTTGAGTGGACTTTACCCCCAGAGCCAACAGAGTGCCTGGCCTATGCACATTTAATAAAGACACAAATAATGACTGGTTAGACCCTACCTTTGTATTGTTAAAAAGACAGAAGGGGAAGATTGCCTAGATGAGTATGGTAGCCAGAATAGTGAGGGGACTCAAAATTAGACTGTAAGGCAGGGTCTTTCCCTGAGAAGACCGAACAGAATGGTCAAACATGTTTCTGAATGCTTCAGTGGCTGTCTGTGGGAAAAGGCTTTAGAAGTCTCATAAAGCAGAGTAAGAACTACGGGGCAGAATTTCAGGGAGGGAAAATTTGCATCTGAGAACTCAGTGGTCTAGTAGTATTTACATACAGCTTTCGCTGGAAAAATGCTCAACAAGAGATATTGTGGAGGAGACTCATTATATGATAATAACAGTGGAAAATGTTTATCAACTGTCCCAGTCCTTGGGGATTTTATGTTCCCACCTTAACAGGCTTCTCTGTATAAAGAAGGTAATTATTTGCCCCATCCATTAATCCCAACAAAAAGATACAGGAGAGGAATTCATATCCTCCTTATTTATAGATATATCTGCAGGAACCAAAGATTCTCCATATTATCCTCTGAGTGGAAAATAAACAAAAGAAATAGGATATTCTATCTTAGGCCAGTTGGATTTTTCTAAGCTGGACTCAGAGAGTTGGACAAGTAGTCCAAACTAGGCACTGATGTGACAGCTACAATTTCAGATTGAGTGACTATGGGAATATTGGGTTTTGTGAAAGCGTGACCTGTGGACTACTTTCTGACAGTCTGGCAAACTGCAGATTCCTGGGCCCTCTTGCTGAGCCACTGCCACCAATTTCCTGGAGGCGGGGCCCGAGAATCTGATTCAACAGCTCCCCAGGTGGTTTACAATTCTAATACAAGATCCAGACGGCTAACACCAGACAACACTCCAGATTTGTTTCTTCGGAATGTAGCTCAGGGGTAGTGAGCTTGCATGGAACGTCATGTGACATAGAAACCAATTTTATAAGACAGACTCTTATAACATCATATAAGAGTATAACTTTTTTTTTTCTCACTAGACTCCTTGTTCCACAAGTCACACCCTCTTGTCCTCTGATATGGTCACCCACGATTCTAGGTTCTGCAGGTGAAACCCACCGTGGAGGTTACAGCAGTGAAGGGTTAGCGGTTTCGGTCTCAGTTGGCCCCTCAGCTGGTATCAGGGCTGCTTTTCATCCTTGGCTGAGCTGGCAGGCAGTCTTATCTGACTGGTCATAGCACACCCCACCCCGGCAACATCCAGGGTGGATCGAATGTTCTTTAATGTTCAGGAACCCACCCACTTTTCTGTCGGACCTTGAAATTCAATCTGCCAAAGTGTTTTTGAAAAATGCCAAAGCCCAGCCGGGGTTATGAACACAGCAGTGACTGAGATGACTGAAAGTATTGGGGCTGAAAGTTTTGTTTGGTCAGCACTGTGATTTTAAATATTTTTGAATCTGACTGTTTTAAACACTGCAGGCTGCCATGACCCTTCTTGTGGTCCCTCCCAGTGTCTAACTACTGGCCCTTCACACTCACTGATGTTGACATTTGAGATTTTGGCCTCTGATCCTAGCCAGAGAATTCTCCTCAATCAGGTTTCCTCTCCAGATCTCTCTGGAACACAGCAGGGTGAGGTTTGTCAGCATCCTGCCTCTATGACTGCAGCACCACCTTTGTAATAGAGACGGATTAGAACCTTGGAGTTGCTCCTTTAAAACCCCCACGCAGATAAACAGATGTGGTCTACCCATACAATACAATTTAAAAAAAGAATTATGAACTCTATAATTATGAATTATAATTCATAAAAAGAATGACATATTGATGCATGCTATCACATAAGTGACTAGAAAACACAACAGGGAAAGGGGTCAGCTGCAAAAGAACACATACTGTATGATTCCATCTACATGAAATACCCAAATAGGTAAATCTATAGTCAAAAAGCAAACTGGAGATTACTGGAAACTGGGGGAAGGGAGAGTGAAGGACAGCAACTGCTTAACAGGGTTTCTTTTGAGATGATGAAAATGTTTTGGAACATTAGTCCAGAGGGCTAGTACCAGACAGCACTCCAGGCTTGTTTCTTTGGAATATAAGGTAAGGGATGTAGCTCAGGGGTAGTGAGCTTGCGTGGAACGTCGTGGGATACAGAAACCAATTTTATAAGAGATTTTATGTTCCTATCTTAACAGGTGAAGTAATGTTCACCTGAACATTGTGAATATACTAAATGATGCCAAGTTGTATGCTTTAAAATGGTTGATTTTATGTTATGTGAATTTGATCTCAATAAAAAAGAAAATTCCTGCCCGTGGGCCCAGCAGATGGGCTGCTTCTTCAGAGGGTACTTTGTTCTTCCTCTGTCACTAAAGGTCCAGACCCCGCAGGCAGAAGCTGAGCGAGCTCTTCTGTTGAGTTATTGTGTAGTAACAACACCGTCGTTAACATCATGTTAAGCATTTGCAATCTTCTCCGTGCATCAGGAACTCTATGCATTATTTAATATCATACTCTTAAGAGGTTTGAATCCCGTTACATCACTTACTGCCTCGCAGGCTGCACTGTCTATAGAACCTCAGTTACTGCTCTGCACCTTGGTTTCTACATCTATAAAGTGGGGATGAGGTCAGCATCTTCCTTGTAGGTTTTTTTTTTGTGGGGGGGGACTGGGAATCGAACTCAAGATCTCGTGCTTGTAGGTTTGTTTTAAGGAGTAATAAGTTAGTATGTGTATAGCACTTAGAACAGTGTCCACCTGTGTAACTGTTAGTTATTATGGTTGTCATTACAGTTATCTGCCGTTCCCCTCCCCAACAAAGTTGGCATGCCAGGAGCTAGCTTGGATAATACGAAAGGAGGCACAGAGAGACTGGGGGTGGGTGGGGAGTATTTATTCCCTAATTCCTGAGAGCAAGGCCTGGGGGAGTTGAGAGGGGATGCAGTGAATGGTGAGCTGGCTGTACCAGTGGAGTTGCCAAACAGGAGCCTGATTTGGTTGCCAGTGCGCCCTCTGGGGAGGCTGGGCTTGTGCCAGGGAACAAGGGCACCTCAGGAGAAGTGGGAAAAACTGGCTTGCCTGGAGCTGGCATGATGAACTGGGCTTGAAGCTTAATAAAGTGGTAGGGGGGAGAAAAAGTGCCTTGTTCCTATGAGGCTGGTTACCATGGAGGACATCAGGCAGGATAGGGACAGGAGATGGGCAGCACTAGGGTGCCTAGTAATTCAGGGGAAATGATAGCTGCTTATAGGAAGAGTAGGGGCAGTAATGTGATGTACTGAGTACTCAGTGTGTACCAAGCACTAAGTATCCTAATTTTTCTTATATTTCTGGAGTGCCTGTGCCTGGTCTCATGCTACACACACACTGTATAATAGTTGTACTCAAATAAAAAATAGTAATGATAATTGATGTTTACTGGGCACAGGTAGTGAGCTCCATCTAAACGTTCCAAGTAGTGATGTTGACAACAACAACAGCCAGTGCTGATGAGGTGCTGCACCCACGCCCTGGTGGCAGAGCTCGCAGTGTCCGCTCCTGCTCAGCCTATACCAGGAAACTCACAACAGCCTGGTACCATGGGGCTTAGTCTCACCCCTCTTTTATGGGTTGGGGAAAAGGAATTTAGGGAGCATGGATGTCCTGCCTGGTTGTCTACTGCTGCCTCCTTACCTTGGCCTGGGCAAGTGGCTCAAGGAGGGTCATCGGAGTCCCTCTGGGACTTCTCTGCCGAGCCCAGCAGGGACAGCTGCCTCGCCAGACAGCTGGCGGGGGGCTGGCTCTGTTCTCCTTCCCACAACATGGCGGCCCCAGCCTGGGGCAGGAGAACATGAGGCCAAACAGAAAAAGAAAAAAACAGGCAGGAAAAAGAACTGCCTAATGACACCGGGAGCCCCACCTCTGCTACTCCCTGCTGCTTCTCAGTTTCCTGAACCCATCAATCCCCTTCTGCCTAACACGGTTTGAGTTGGGTTTCTGCCACCTAAAAAGTCCAGACTAATAAAACATCTTATCAAGCTAAAACCTGAGTATCTGACAAGTTCTTGACTTGCCCCTCAGGCAATTTTGTTTCTCAGAAAATAGAGGAAGCAACCAGGGAAATTACTACTCTGAACCTAATTCTGACCAACATGGACAAATTGGCTGGTGAAGTAGATGTGACATGTAACTGGTGAGAAAATGGCCACATTGTCTGGAAGTTGTGGTGACTGGAGAGGAACAAACTGGAAACAGACTTTAGAAACACCAATCGTAGATACTATACCGTAATATTTTCTGTGTGATTCAAGATGCTTGGTAACCCTTAATGTCTAAAAAAAGGGCGGCTCATCAAAAATTAAAATGTACTCTATTTAAAATGAAATATGCTCAGTACAGCCAAACTTTAGGAAATATCAATTGAGTACAGGAACAAGGATATGTTTGAAGAATCTAAAATTACGTAGCAGGATTGGGGAAACATAAGATTTAAAGTTTTAAAGCATAACTCCTACAACCTAAGCTGTCAGTACAGAGATCCAATTTAAAGTAATAACGCTAAACTATGAGATGATAGCAACTGCTACTGCAGTAGCGCCTTTGACAGAGGGGTTTGATAAGATGCATAGCTGACTGAGAGCTGGCAGGCCACAGCCCGTAACGGTGGGAGGCACTTTACCGGGGCATCTATTATCTCAGTGTACCTTTTCTGAGGTACTTGTCAGAAGGAAAGGAGGTCTTTGCTAAATATCAGTGGCACCTCCAGCTGTGCAGGACACACCTCCTGAGGCTAGGACCTCGTGTCATTTGAACTAAAAAAAAATGTGGTCTGAAATAGACACAGCTATCCAAGAAAAGGACTCTGTATAATTATCAAAGCAAACCTCAGGGCTCCATTCTGGATTTGTACTAACACAGAGCTAAGGTTTTTTACTTTATTTTGGGCTGTGGATACCTCTGCAAATCTGGTGAAAGCTACAGATCTCCTCCCTAGAGAAACTCACCTACATGCGAAATGTGGCATACAATTGCAAGATATTCATAAAATTCAGAAGGCCAATTATGAGCCATAGTTAAAGAATTTAGTAACAGATATAAGAATACTATTTTAAAGACACCCAAACAAGACAGGCTAGCTCACCTTGGCTAAGTGATGTAACTACTCTAAACTTTTTTCTTCTCTAAAATGAGGATACTAATGGTTTTTAATTTTTTTTCTCTTCACGGGATTGTTGGGAGGATAAAATGGGGGATAGCACTTAAAATTCTGAGTACAGTACTTGACAAACCGTAAACCCTCAACCAATATCAGCTTTTGGCATTTGATCATTATTATTTTATCATCTTTATTACCGGCAGAATCTGCACTTTATTATAATACTTTCATTAGCAGAGCAGGGTTTGTCCCAGGATTTCATAAATGATTTTCTGCCTGATGGTCTTTAGTTGAATATACAAATGATAACAGAGAACTATTTTTAAAATACGCAGCCAAACTTCTGTTTTAGGTCCGGTCTCACGTCCTTAGAGTGGGATGCTGGGGGGTAAGGAGTGATACTTGGTGTAGACAGAAGGGGAGAAAAATAATCTATCTTCCCTTTTTTCCTGAGTGCAGGCACTTTTACAGCAAGAGCAAAATCGATCTCATGAACTACATTTGGAGTTTAGAAAAATTCCCACCGGTTCAGCCATTGTAACCTTTGTGATTTAGGTGTAAGTTTTGCCCTGAACCTGCAGCATTTTAGCTATTATTTTGCTGCACAAAAATCAGTGACCTAATTTCTTGGTGAAGACCAAATGAAGGGTTTGGATAACAAACAGATTAGATAACTGGCATCTTTACAAAAGCAGCTGAAAGACTGAATGTGTAGCAGAACTTAAAACAAATAAAAGAAAACTTGCTCTCGTCTCCTGGGGCCCAGGAAATTCTCCTCCAGACAGACGTCAGACTTCTCCCAATTAGAGCTCTTCAGAAAGCCATCACGCCACAATTAAAATGCAAGCAAACTGGCCAAAGAATCTCCTGAGGACCATTTGCCAGGACCAGATTGTCCAGCTTTGGAACTGACAAGACTGGGTTTAAAAGCTTCACAGGCTTAACACACACACACACACACACACACACACACACACACACGTGCACGCGCGTGCGCGCACACACACACACACACACACACACACACACACACACACACACACTACCTCTGTCTCTCTCCCCTGACTTTTATGCATTGCTTTATGCTGTCCTCAGCACCTTCGCATTCATTCTCTCCTCTAACGTTCATGAGAACCTTGTGGGTGATGCTTTCTCCCATCAGGGCCCTTTGCACCTGCCGTTCTCACTGCTTCCACAATCTTCCCTTCCTCTTCACCTTCACCTTCTATTCATTTTCGAGTCTGTGGCTTGAAATGTCCCTTCTTCAGGGAGGTCTCCCTGGGCTTGCAGACTGGATAGGGGTCTTGTGACATATTCTCATTGTTCCCAAATCCTCCTTTCACAGTGCTTTCCCCAGTTTGCCAGTGAAGGTCTGAACTTTATCAAGTTAATGCCAATCTTCTCTTCCAAATAGTAAACTCCCTCAGAGCAGTGAGCTTACCTACCATGCTCATCTCTGTGCCCACAACATGTAACAGAGAGCTTGGAGTGTAGTGAGGCCTTCGCTGGAGTGATCAATGAGACAGTGTTGTCACCCTCATTTGACAGAGAAGAGAGTCACTTCTTAATGTCCCTGTCCATAGTGCAAGTGCTGACACCAACCCAGGAACCCTGGCTCTCAGCTGGCTCCTCCCCTCCTGTGGTGCCTGGGAAGGGGTTTTCTTGCCATTTTTGAGGGTGGCCAGGGCCCATTTAAGCTGTAGCAGAAATCTTTGGTGCTGCCACCCCCACAAGACACTCACAGCCCAATCAGCGTGACTCGAACGGCTTGGGCCCCCTCACTCCAGGATCACTCAGCATCGCTTGAGGCAGGTCCTTGAACACCCTGTAATTACTCCTACTCTCTCAGGAGCCAGGAGGGCAGGGATGGGGATAATTAATGAGAGGGTGACAGGCACTTCTTCATGACCAAGAATATCTCCCCCTCCTGGAGGCATGTCTGCCTTGGGTTTGATGGTGCACCCTCTGTCCTGATCACAGAGCTGTTTACTCATCACTGAACTCCTTCGGCATCTGGGTAAAAGTGGACGAGTGAAGCTCCCGATCCATGAGGCTGTGAGCTCCACAAGGGCAGGGCCTTTGTCTGACCTACTCCTGGCTGCAGCTCCAGTCGTTAGAACAGCCCTGGATACACAGTAGGTGCTCAATGGGTATTTGTTCGGTGAACACATAGGGAGCTTTCTGTGTGCCAGAACTGTCCCTGTATTGTATAGGGACTGATCATGGTCTATTTTACAGATTAGGCAATCAGAGAATTAAGAGACTTGCCCAAGGTCAAAAACTTAGTAAGGAGTAGAGCCAGGATTCACAGCAAGGTAGTCTGGCTCAAAGTACAAATGGAGACAGATGAGGACTGGGAATTCAGGCAGGAAGGTGCAGGTGCTGATCGTCCCAGTGAGGCACAGGTGGGAATGTGGGTGTGAGGGCAGGTCTAGCACCAGGAGAGGTTCACCAGAGAAGGGGGAAGGAACACTGCACAAGCACATTTCCCACCCAGATGCCAACTCCAGATCCCCAAGTGGGCGGGGTCCATGAGGACATCGTGCAGTCTGCTGGGATGGTAACACAGGCTCCTGCAGCAGGAAATCACTGGGCGACCCAGGCACTGAGGGACTGGTGCTCATGGGAAGGGACAGGGACCTGAGTAGCAGCCAGGGGCTGAATCTCAGGAGGTCAGGTGAAGAGGGTCCTGGAAGGGGAGTTCCAAGCCCAAGCTCTCTTTGCCCCTTTACCCTCTGGTTCTTTCTCAGGTCTGTTCTGTTCTCTGGGCCTGTTTTTCCCAACTGTACAATGTAGGTAGTCACTCTGCAGTTTAGAATGACTGCTGGGATCCTTCTGCCTCTACTATGTGTATGAGAGTATATACAAGTAACTAGCTACAGTGCTACAGAACCTTAGAAATGGTCTCCTCTTCCAATCTAATGCAGGAATCCCTGCTCCAGAACTCCCTCTAATGGCAAAGATTTCTGTCAATATTCCATGCCTGTGGGTCTCAAGTGAGGATGGATTTGTGAACATTTGGCAATATCTGGGATGTTTTTGATTGTCAAAATAGGAAAGGACATATTACTGGTATCTAGTGGGTAGAGAACAAGGGTGCTGCAAAATACCCTGTGGTGCACAGGACAATCGTCACACCAAAGAATTATCCAACATCAAATGTCAATAGTTTGAGGTTGAGAAACCCTGTTCCAGGCCCAGGGGACTCATTACAGATTGAGGTCGACTCCTGGCCCTGGGCATCTGAGGCTTGGACAAGCTTAACAAGAAGTCGCACTCCTTCTAACTGGCCCTGAGGCCTCAGAGCCGACTTTCGGGGAAACTTGGAGGAAGGGCTCTCATTACCCTCCAAGATTGCTGTTCACACATCTGGCAGGGTTAACCATGGAGACTCAGCTAGCAGTGACCAGCTGTTTGATGAGGGCAGGTAGGGCCAATGTTAGGGCTGAGGGGCCAATGCCAGGAGCCAGAGGTCTCAGGGAGACCAACAACTCTTACACAACCTGGAGGGACCAAGTACAAAGAAAGAGCCAAGAGAACTGGGGGAGGAGGAGGTGTGTTAAGTTGTGGGTGGGGCTGGGTAATCTGGGGTGTTTATAAAGCACGTAGTTTTTGAATGGGGTCTAGAATGACAGGATTTCCAAAGGAGGGTGAAAGAAGACAACGGGAAGAACTGAGTTCATTTCAGGGGCTGAACACCATCTTGTTCCAAGATGCAGCCTGGACTCCACCTGCCTGTCTCCCAGACTCTTCTTTCCTCGGTCTGGGCCTGATGCATTTCCCATTTCTTCACCCACCTCACAGTCTTACAGATCCTATAGCTCCAGGTTGGCATATCACATTCCTTCTCTCTTTGTTCAGTAGCTACGGCCTGAATGTTTGTGTTCCCCCGAATCTGTATGTTGAGATCCTACCCTCCAAGATGATGGTATGAGGGGTTGGGGCCTTTGGGAAGTGGTCAGGTCATGAGAGTGGAGTCCTCATAATGAGGTACGGGCCCTTATGCAACAGGCCCCAATTGGTTGCTCGCCTTTTCCACCTTGTGAGGGCACAGAAAGAAGGCATCATCTGTGAGAAAGTGGCCTCTCAGCAGACACCGAGTCTACTAGCACTTCGAGCTTGGATTTCCCAGCTTCCAGAATTGCAAGGAATACATTTCTGCTGTTTATAACCCACCTAGTCTATGGCAGTTTGTTATAGCAGCCTGCAGATGGAGATGCCAGTTAACACCCATGCGTGCAGTCTCAACCCTGGCCCTTCCTCAGGGAGCCTTCGTGGCACTCCTCCCACCCATCCCATGTGCTCACCACCTCATCTTGTTCCCCTTCATAGTGCTCACCATGGCTGGCACTATTCCATCACTGGGCTGTATGGTTGTGTGTGTGGGGTCCTCACATTGCCCCTGGTACAGGGCCTGCACACAGTAGGGGTTCAAGAAATGGTGGTTGAAGGGATGAATGAATAGATTGAAAATTGGTCTGAGCAGCTTAATTATTCAGTATGTTCAAGTCTAGAAAGGAAATTTGGGACCTTGGTGAGATGATCTTATCTGCTAGGCTCAGTGCACCTAAACTGGTGGGCAGGGAGGGGCCAGGAAGACTTCTCAATGCAGCACAGCCAAGAGCACTGGGATGTGCTGGGCAGAGGATAGGGACTGAGCAGGATCTACAGACCAATCAGGTGACTTGGGTGATCCTTGGGTGAGAGGGCTGGACCCTAGCAGGTAGCAGCGAGGTTTACTTTTAGGGGATTGCTGGTGCCTTCCATTCCTCTTTGTGTACTGTGAGAACCTTAGGAGCCCTGAGAGCAGCCTGCCGAGATGCTCTGAGATGTTGGGGAGAAGGAATGGGACAGGATAGGGTGGAGGGTTAGAGGTTGTACAGTGCCATAGACTCTGTAACCAGGCATCCCCTTGGCCCTGCGTAGCTCAGCCTCCCACCCCCAGGCAGAGCCAGGGGAGCCTACTCAGAGCACTGCCAGGGAAACAGGCCAGCTGAGCAGCGGGTGGAGACGCACAGGGACGGACGGCAGATTACACGTCACTTCATATTAGCCACGCCAGCAACTCTCCCCATCCACCCAGAGAGGGGCAAATTAATTTCAATTTTGAGGACAAGCTGATTGCAAAGATAACACTGGAATGGGAAGAGACTATATCTCCTTTCCAGCCACGAGCAGGTCAGAATACCTTACAGAGGGTCCGATTTGCTTACCTGTGAGGTACATCTCCTCCCCCTCGGTGAACATCTGGTGGCAACGTGCACATCTGGCACAGGGGGGGTGGTAGTGCTTTCCTCCGGCCTATGACAATCAGAGACAAAACGGGATGTCGGAGGAGGGGCTGCTGTCCGGGGGCACAGGTTTCTCCACGGGTGCATCAGTATTGCTGGCATCTTCACCGTCCTGTGGTTGACTGGGAGGCTACCGGGGCAGGGTTAGAACCATATGACCGTCCACCCAGAAAGCTTGGTGACTCCTTCCACAGGTCCCTGATGGCAGCTTGGAAGAATTCCCTGGACAACTGCTGGGAAAAAGGCCCTTCAGAGGCTGCTGCTGCCACCTCCTTATTTCCATACGAGGAAATGGTCTTGCTTTGAGGATATCCCAGTATTTCCCCAAGTTTGGGGCCTCTACCACTAATGGTATGTGAAATGATTTTAAGTGGTACAGGTACTTGGGATTTATTAAGAAAAAATGATCTCCTTTTCAGTCTTCTATGGATTCTTACGATTTTGTTAAAGAGCGAATACCAGTTTGGTGCCAGTGCATCTTTAATATCTATTCAAAACATATTACTCTATCTTTTTTAAGAATGAAAGAATGTGCAGGGCTTGCAGCCTCCATGAGCAATTGAATCTAGCTAGAATATTCATTTTTGGGTTCCCTGTAATATGGCAAATGATACAGATTTTCCTATTTTGTTGTACACATTTTCGTATGTGGAAGTGAGCCAACTTAAAGACAGGTTAACTATTAGGTAAGAATGAGTACACAAGGTTCACAGACATGGCAAAAACTGTTAGAGTGGCATGTAAAAGACAGATATTAGGGTTCAGTATACAAATAATTGCATTTGAAAATCCAGGACCTGCTGGAGATCCCCCTGACCCCCAGACTGGACTGTCCCAGCTGGGTGCACTGGCTCTGAGCACAGTGATTTGGCTTTGGTGAGTCCTCTTCCCTTTTTCCACCTTTCTTCCCCACAATTATTTAAATTAAAAATGGAGGGCCGGGGATATAGCTTAGTGGCACAGCACCTGCCTGGCAAAGCACAAGGTCGTAAGTTCGATTCCAGGTACCCAAAAAAAAAAAAAAAAAAAAAAAAAAAAAAAGGAAATGGATGCACCCTGCAAATTCTTCTATGGGGGAAGAAACAGCCTCAGAGAAGGTTGTGTCTCAAGGTCTCACTAGAAGCCAGCAGCCATGTTGGGGTCAGACTGTAGGACCCAGTCACCAGCCCTGTATGCACTTCCGTGCTGCTAGCTCTGCTCTGAACCCCCAGCCGAAAGGACTCAAGATGGAAGGGCCCCTGGGCAGCTGTTCCAGGGTTTCTATGTGGGTAGAGTGGTGTAGCACCGGGCTGGAAGATAGGGCTGGCTTTGAATGAATATATTGCATGTCAGGGAAGGGAGTTTTTGAGGGGGAATAGGAAATATCTAAGGGAAATTGATGAATATTGGGGGGTCACAAAGTACCCCCTCCAAGCCATGGGATTGGTTTGCTTATTCTGGAAATGCTTAATTTATGCTAAATCTTAGTAAGAATGTGAAAAGGGCAGATTTTTGCAACAGGAAAAAAACAAACCAAAACTCCAGTATCCCTTTTTATCATCCTTGGTGGCTCCCACCAATGAGAAAATGTCCTTGTCATCATCTAAGCAAACTATGTTCAAACTTGAGAAGGAGCCTACTATTTTCCTAAGCTAGGAAGTCATGGGACTGACTCTTTTGTACCATGACAAGGATAATTGGTTTAATTAGTAGCCTCTTCCTACTCTGTGTCTCTTTATCATTTCAATTATAGACCTTTTTTCCAGGGTAGCAACAGCACCTCGGCAAAACTGAAACATAGCCTCTTTCTAAATGTCACAGCCCCTTACCCCATCCCCGCTAAAAGAGCTTCACGCCCGTCTCAGCAGCCCATGGATGGTGCAGAAAGTAACTCGATGGAAGGGAGGCTGTGGAGCAGCCTGCCTCCGACACAAGAAAAAACCAAGTCAGGGAGGTAAAGTGAACATTTCCCCTGTTAACAAATGGAAATTAAGAAAGTAATGAAAAAAATAGCAAAGAGTTGGTACCCCAAAATGGGGGCCCCTTGGAAAGGTCTGAAAATGGTAACCAAGGTTAGGAAATGCAGTATCAAGACCAGGTTATGTTTCTCCTTGGTGGGGACATGGACAAGAAAGGAAGGATGGTGACTGACACTCAGCATATTAAACTCCGTCACCAAAGAAGGGACTGCGGGTTGGTTTGAGGAGAGAAAGAGCAGGATTGGGATAAGGAGAGAAGAAACAGTTTAATTAAGCGCCTGTGGTGTTCTGGCAATGTGCTGCGCCCTGTTTTAGGCAGCTGCCTGGCCAGCTTCCTGTCTCTTTCCTCTAAGAATAGCACCAAGTTTTCCCTTGGAGGGACTACTTGGCCCCCACACCAGTCCACATGTTTGGGTAGTGCTGACCCCATCGATGAGCTTATTCCAATTCTGTAGTTACAGCTACTGGTTCAGGGATGGGCCTGAAATTGTCCAGAGAGTCAGTCCTAGAATGTTTGCTGAGCTTTTAGGAAAGAGAAGCTTGCTTTCCCCTGGGGGTGTTGGCTGATAAGATGTAAGCCTGAAGGGACCGGCGGTCCAATGTCCCCATCACAAAGAAGAGCCTTCCTGGGAATAAAGTCGATGCAGAAGAAAGCGGAGCCAAGATGGTCAGAGATTCCAAGTGATTTTATTCAGGCACTGAGTCCTGATGTGCCTGAAGACAGAACTACTCCAGGACTATTTATTATGGGAACTGAAGCATTTTCTTTTCAGCATCACTTGGATATAGTTTCTTCAATTACAGCACCCCCCCCATTGACATATCTATTAGGAGGCATGGTTGTGCATGTGTAATCCCAGCACTCTGGGATGCTGAGGCACGAAGATAAAAAGTTTGAGCCCAGCCTGGGGAATTTAACAACTTAGCGAGACCTCATCTCAAAATAAAAAATAAAAAAAGGTCAAAAGGTCTGGTGATATAGCTAGTGGGAAGGCCTTGGGTTCAATTCCCAGTACCAAACAAACAAATAGCATATAGTCATTAGAATTGAAATTAGGACAGTAGTATTCTTTATTAATAGATAAAAACTGAGACCTGGAAAAAATGTAACTGGATTAAGGTTCCATGGATAGAAGTGGTAAAATTTGAGTCCAAGTCTGTTTCCCTATAACCACATTGCTCCCTCCTGCATTATGTTACCCCTGAGTGGCTGAACACAGTGGGCATCAGTATGGGATATAGCAGCCCAGATTTCACCTGTCTTTACCACATTACTGTTTTTGACTTTGAAAAAAGCACCTCATATCTTGGGTCTCACTTTTCTCATCTGTAAAATGAGGATGTTGAACTAGTTGATTGCTAAAAGTTTCTTCCAGCTCTTAGAAAAAAAATCAATAAGTCCAAGATGCTAATGGAGCATCACACAAATGGAATCAATCAACGCCCAGTCACAGCTGCCAGAGGAGGAGACAATTACGATGTTAACAGCGATGTGGGGGGAAAGAGAGCCATCGCCAGTAGAATTTCAAAGCAGCTTGGAAATGCTGGGACAGCTTTCTATATGCAGCCCTGTGTATCCAAACTTCTTCCCTTCTCTTTCCCTTCACTTCCCTCCCCGTTTTCCTTAAAAGGAAGGCCAGCTTTTGTGATCTCCCATTCCACTGACCCCCAGCATGCTGGATGCCTCTTCCCCAACTAGGCAGACACAACCAGCAATTCTTCTCCAATACCTAGCAGCTTCTTCTCACCCCCCCCCCCACCCCATAGCCCTTAACTACTCTACAGAGTTTGGTCAACACTCTGATCAACCTCACTATGTTTTCTGAAACTGTCCTCTCACATCCCCCACAGTCCTTCTTCCTCTGATAACTCATCTCTTTCTGCCAACTGTAGGCAACTGTTCTCTGAGATCGCTCCCACTCCCATCTAAGATCCTGACCGCTGTATTCCCTGGTACTGTGATTCAAATCCTAGTGTTTTGACATTGGCCCTTCAAGCCTGAGATCTGATCCATATTTTTGACTACCTTCTCAAAACCTTCCAGGATTTCAATCACACTCCATCCCCAATTGAACTTCCCATATTTCTGCCCAGACCAGCTTGTTTCCCTGCCATCCCCTGTTCTGCAAATGCTGACACCAGGCTTGATATTTTGGTACAACTTTTGGCCTTTTCTCCTTCAGTTGCCCCACAGTTGCAGAGCTATTGGAATTCTACTTCCATAATGTTGGAGACAAAGCTGTTGCCCTCGTCATCCTCTTCCATGTTCCCTCTTTCAGATTTAGCCTGTGAGCACCACCACATTATCTTCCCTGAAGAGTAGCTCTAATCAGGTCACTTCTGCTCAATTTTTCCACAATTCCCCAGTAAATCACACTCAAACTCCTCATCCCTGAATCCTGGCCCTGGAAAGCTGGACCTAATAAACCTTCCTGTGCTGAAGCCTTATCCTCCGTGTTGTGTCCTCTACTATCCCTTGGAGATGCTTAATAGTAGCAAGTCAGTGAATTTGTTTATCTTATTCTCTCTGACTCCCTATAATCAACCCATACATAGCAATCAGTGTGATCTTTTAAAAACGTAATCCTATCATGTTGCCTCCTGGTCTAAAACTCTCCAGCAGCTTTCCACTGCACTTAGTATGAAACCCAAACTCCTAAACATGATCTACAGAGTCCTACACGATACGTTCTCTGTGATCTGCCCCAGCCTTCCTGACGCCCAGCTCACAAAACTCAGCCGCTTTGACCTTTTCCTCTGTTCCCCGAATGGGTTGAGTGTTCTTTGCCCAGCTCTTCACATGCAGGCCTCCTCAGCCTCTGGGCTCCGCCCTTCTCTCCTGCTGGGCCCACATGTGGCTGCAGGGTCATTCTAACTCAGCATTCATGGTAATCACAACCAATTGGTCAGATCTGGCAGAATGAATAATTCTGCTCACAGTAGCTGCTCCTGACTGCCATTCCTCAGGCATTGTGAGATGAAAAATTAAGGCCTAGAGATACAAAGGTCATCATCCAAAATCTGAGAATCAGTTGGCAGTAGAGTCAATATGGTATTACATTCCAATTGTTCCTACTCTTAAACTAGTGTTTTCCCTTTGTACAAAATTCTTTTCTGTTTCTAATTCTTCAAGGTGGGTGGTCCCAAAGTAGGAGAAGAAATCCTCCAGGCCCACAGAGTGTGAAAAGGAAGGCCAGGAACCGAGACATGGACAGAGGCACAGCAAAGGCTCAGCAAGGTGCTGCAGGTTGTCTGTCACTGGCAGAACCAGCTGCGCAGGAGGCTGGGAGAGCTGTTGCCATGGTGATGGACCAGCCAAAAAGGGCTTAGGGAGCAAGCTGCTAGACAAGCTGGTTCTTAAAGCAGCACATTACCAAATACATAAAAAACAAAAACAAAAAAGCCCTTTCCATCCTTAGGCAGGGGTAGGAGGAAAATTCTAATTGTCACTCCCCAGAAACTATCTGGGTCTGGATCCAAAGAAGCAACTGATTTTTCCAGCACAGCAGTTCTTGAACCAGAAATAATTTTGTCCACCTTCTCATTCTGGGTGTGCTCAGAGATCTCAGCAAGGTTTCTTTCAAGGTCATGGAGCAAGCAAAGCTGTGGGAGGCTGAGGCTGTGGAGGAAGGGGTGTGAGATGACTTTCCCCTTCCTCAGCGGTGACTTTTTGCGTGGACAAGCCACCACCCTGTTCACATATCTTCATGGTTACTCAGCCACTCACCTCCAAGACTCTGCCGCTGATGTATCGGTCACAAGTCTCGCATTTAATGCCAAACTGGGAGTGGTAGTCGGACTCGCAGTATGGAACACCATCCCTGCAAGAGGAAATTCACATGCGAGGAGGAAGTTAGGGGGTCAGTGAGTGGTCCGGTGGCTGTTACAGGACCTGCAACCTATAGGGATTGGAAGAATTTGGGGAATTTATTTAAGATGTAAATTCCTCAGACACCCCTCAGATTATAAGTCAGAGAACCCCTAGGGTGGGGCCCAGGAATCTGCATCTGATGCACTCTTGAGCCTGGGTGGAAGCGACTGCTCTAGACTGTCAGCCTTGGGTATCCCTTTTCCACTCGCTTTTTTCCGCTTTGCACAAGTTCTCCAGACCCATTGTATTTCTTTTGTCCTGAAGGATGTTTTTTGAAAATTATTTGGAACGTTTAAGTTTTGTTTAATTTAGAATAAGTAATGTTTGCATATATTACAGCATTCTCAAGGCATAAAGGGAAAAGTGTTCACCCTCCTTGTAGCCCCTTCCAGTTTTCCTTGGAGGGGTCATGTGTGTGATCAATTTAAGGGCTCTTTTTTAATAAAAAAATTTCACCTGTAGAGAAAGAACCATCTGGTTGTGCTGCTGGATCAGTAGATAACAAGACACCTCCTCTGAGCACCTTCTAGATGCTCCATTTCTACCCAGTGCTTACGACCTAGCAGACAAAATGATGACTGCCCTTAATTATTCCTATTCTACCCACTACTACTGATAACCGCTGGCATTTCTTGCTTGCATGTGCCAGGTCTTCTGATGGTGTTTCACACAGATTATTGCATTTAATCCTTACAGCAGCCTAAAGAGTGTAACACTATTAGTTTCCCAATGGGTACATGAAAAAACCCAAGTATGGAGTAGTTGGTAACTTACCCTTGGCCACCCAGGATGACCTAAAGCTAGGACTCAGTCCCTGGTGGTTTGGTTTCTTGCCCAGGGGTGTATGAGGACTAAAGGAGGTGGGTCCAGCGTCTCCTGGGGCTTAGCACAGTGCCTAGCCCTGGTGCATTCTCAGAAATGGCAGTGATCACCGTGGTGCTCAGCAATCTGAGGCTGATATAGAGTTTGGGGGCCTCAGTGAGCTCAGCACAGCTTGTGGGACTCACCTAGCTCTCAGGACTCATTCTGAACTCTGAGGAGACAGGGGCATTTTCCCACTTTTGCGTGAAAGAATTTGGCTCAGACACAGACAGGCCCAAAGGACAGACATGCCATTTTTCCATCTCAAAGCTGAAGCCACCCTGCGGCTGCTGGAAGCCCTGGATGGGACACAGGGCAGTCAGCGTTTCCCCAAAGGAAAAGCAGCAGTAAGGGCTGAGGCCTGACAAAGGTCTGGAGGTGAGGCTGGGCCCACAAAGCCAGAGCTTGTTCTCAGTCTGTGCACGCAAGAGGGTAGCTCTGCAGGGGGAAAAGTCATTTGTTAGGAGGCCGGTACAACAAACCAGCCACCACAACCGTATTTAGATCCCTGGGCTGGGGAGGCCTTAGGGAATTTGAAATACACACGATTCTTAAAAGAGGCAGATGGTAATGTGAATATTTATTGGGTATTTATTAAGCACAAGCACAGATCTCTGAGCCTTTATATATTCCCACTTATTAACCCTATTTTTAACAACGAGGAAACTAAGATTCAGAGACGTTGAGTCCCTGGCCAAGGTCACACAGGCTGGGCTTCAATCCTGGGCATCTAGTGCCACAGCCAGTGCCTTGGGGCCCCTGCCACTCTCCGCAGCCAGGTGAGGAGCTGAGAGCCAGACTGGAGAGGCACCAGGGGTGGTGGGCAGTCTGGGCTGGGCCTGCTTCAGAGGAACTCTGAGCAGGCCCTGCCTTCCCTGGAGAACTCTGATGTAGACTCCCAGACGCGAGGACTCCTGCCTGGCCACTTATGAAGGACACTCCTTACTTGGCAGGCCTGGAGGAGAATGCCAACCTCCTATTGACGTGGTCTTTAGGACTTTTGGTGACCTGGCCTCAGCTCACCTCTGCAAGCCTGGGACTCTGCTTCCCCTGGGCACACACTTGAGCTGCCAAACAGGGTGGGGGTGTTCGACACTTGGCCGTGTCCCTGTCCTTGCTGGGTGAGGCATTCTGCCTAGAAGCTCTCTGTTGCATTTTCAAATCTTATCTCCTTTTTCAAAGTCTAGCTCAAATCCTGCCACCTTCCACGAGGGCTTACAGACAGATTCTCCTTCCTGCTAGTTAGAATGATTGCCCCTTCCTGCATACTCACCACCCTTCACTAGCACCTGGGGCACAAGCAAGTGTTCACTCGTCAGGATCCTCTGGCCAGCACCCACGTTCAGCTGGTAACGTAACTGGTTTTCCCATGAGGCTCCCCCTTCCCACTCTCATTTCTGTGGACTTTTACCAAAAGCTGCTCTCTGGCTCTAGGGTTGGGTCCTCCTAGTTAGTGATTAATTGGCAATGGATATGTGACCCAAGGGTAGCCAAATAGAGCCAGCCATGGGACTTTCGCTGGAGCTCTTGGGAGAAAAGGGCTCCTCTCTGCTAGGCTAGAATGAGAGAGATCTTTAAGCTCCCTGGATACAGCCATGTCTGAAGCCAGTGTGCCTCTGACCTTTCCTTTTCTATGAGTCAATAAATTCCAATTTTTGCTTTTAAGTGAGATGGAATTGGGTTTTCTGTCACTTATGATTGAATAAAAAGGGTCTAAATGACTAAAACTTCTCATGAGCTCTTTTCACATACTTCTTGGTGTCCTAGTTCTTCACATATACAGCTTATCTCCCTTATTAGACTGTGAGGGTCTGGAGAGCAGACACCATTGTGCAGCAGCTCTAACGCTTACCATCTGCTCGTATTGAGTCAGAGAGTGGGGCTAGGAAGCTTCAATAGTCAGAAAGGGTCAGAGAATTGAGGGTCTGTGTTCATAACAGCTTTTAGGTACCTGAGTATATACACGTGGTCACTAGGGCCTAGCAACAAGGGGGACTTGTCCAAAGCTGGGGTGTGAGGATCTCCGGGCAGGGGTAGCTCCTCTATCCTCTATCCTGATCATTTCATGTGTCCATCATCTCCTCTCCTAGCTAAATTCATTTAACAACTATGATTGACTATAGTCAGGCATTATGCTAAGGATAGGAGAATTCAGCAGCAACTAAAGCAAAATTCCTGTCCTGATGGAAACAGAGAGTAAACATCATTACTGGAGCAAGTCACTTACCCCGAGACTCAGTATCCTGTGGAAACAGACACCTCATGCCTCAGTAAACCAAAACATCAAGAGCTCAGTAAGTGGTAGTCAGCATTATCATACTAATAAAGAGTTACAACAGATAGATGTATAATTACAAATGGTGCTGGCCATTTGTGAAGGAAACAAACAGGGCAGGCTGAGGGCTGTGATGGGAGTGGAGGTGCTGAGCGATTGGGTGAGGCTGCCTCTGGGCAGAGGCGTAAAGAAGGGAAGAGGGAAAAAGCAAGTGGTGAAGAATGGGGTAGAGGAAACAGCACAGAAGGGGCCCACAAGTGCAAAAAGGCCACTGTGGCCCAAGTGTGGCAGCTGATGGAAGGGGACAGGGGTGATGCTGGGGATTCAGGCAAGGGCTGATGGGGCAGGCCTTGTAGGACGCAGAGGCCCAGGAGTGGGGCAGGGAGGGGATCGACACCTACTTGCTGATGTACTCCCCGGTGAGGATGACGCTGCAGGTCTGGCATTTGAAGCAGCTGACGTGCCACTGCTTGTCCAGTGCCAAGAGCGACTGGCCATGCTTGATCTCCTCCTTGCACCCAGCACAGTCTGCAAAGACAGGAGACGCTGCTGAGCAAAAAACTTCCCGGGCCCCCGACTTTCCACCATCATCTCATCTCACACCTGTGTCAAGGGAACTCCTCCCTGAACATCACTTTGCCTTCAGATGACCCATGCTGGCACCGGTGGCTGCCCAGAGACTCTACAGGGAAAGGAAGAGGCCACCAGAGCCCTGGCCTATTGACAAGGGACCTTGGGCCCATGGTCCCTTCTGTGGAAGGAAAGACCTTCCTACTTCTCATCCCAGGCACCAGTCATCCTAACTGGCCCCTGTACTCCTCTGGCCCCTCCTCAACTAAGCTCATGCTTCTCTTGAATCCTCATCACTGGGAGCTCACAGCACATGACATCACTGACCCACCCAGACCTACTGGATTTTAATTAGATCTCTATGCGGGGTAAATTGAGAAGCATCACTCCTTGGGAAAGGCCATGTTTTTCTTTCTTCCTTGTCAGGCTGCATACTCAACAGCAAGCGCTAGGTCTATGCGTTGTCGCTAAATTTATTTCCTTGCTTAGCATGGTGCTAGGCGCATAGTAGGAACTCAGAGCACCTTTGCTGGAGTATGAATGAGTGGGTCTTACAGCATGGAGGCAAAGAATAAAATTTATCATGGCCACCTCTTCCCCTCTATGCTTGTATGCCACACATTTGCCTTCCCAGGAACTAAGGGTTAGAGTCTGATGAGGCTGTCCCAAACCAGAAATGTGCTGTCACTCCCTGTCACTATCACCCTGGAACCCGTGCTGGGGCCAGAAGTGTGTGTGTGGCCCAGCCGTCTGCCTGTTGCTCAATGAATGTTAGGGAGGGTATGGGAGGGACAGGAAATGGAGCTAGTGTCCAAGGTACTTGGGAGATGCTGGGAATTCAGGCCTCGCTGACCGGATGGCCCACTTTGGAGGAGGAAAGGGTCACGGGGCAAAGTTTACCGCAGGACAAACCTCTCCGTTGGCGCCTCAAGACAAAGGCAGACTTTGGAGCAGTGAGAAGAAAAGAAACTATGCATAAAATTGACTGGACAGCTTTCAATCCAGCTGGAGGCCAGTTCTGTGAGAGTAGATGATGTGTTTGAGAAGCGCAGTATGTCCAACAGGCTGTGGGGAGGGCAAGGCCCTGATGAAGTGTTTGTGTGAGTCCGGTCCTCCTGTGCCTGCCTCTTGCCTATCTATACCTTTCTAATATCTTTGAAAGCAGGGAGGTCTCCAACTGCAAAATTTTTGCAGTCCCAGGCCTTCAGACGGAGCCTGGGAGGATGCAGAGTTTGGGAATTTGTCTCTTTTCCTTTCTTTTTTCCTGGAATGAGTTTGAGTCTTCCTGTTCTCCTACCCCAATAATTATAGGCTTCAGAACACAATAGTTTAGAAAGGTCAGGCCCCTTCTTCCTTTTATAGACAGAGTCATCTGAAGTGACTTGTCCGACTTCAGTGTAGATGCTGCAGGCGTTTGGTCAAGTTTTCTAGGCGATGCATAATAAACTTGTCTCTGGGCGCACCCCCCCCATGTAGGGTTTAATAATTCCACTGGGGCTCTGGTTCAGAGAGCATTTGGTCAAATGTCCCAGTCAGTGCAGGAATCTGCTGTATTCTTCACAGGTGGACACTGTCCTCTGCTTAAGCACATCCAGGAGTCAACAGCCCATCTTGAGGAAGCCCACTGTATATCAGGCCAGGCATGACTGTCACGGCTGTCTTCTTTATGTGGAGCTGAGGCCTGACTCCTGTCACTTCTCCAGTTCTTATGCAACTAAGAATAAACTGCTCTCTCCTGTGACAGTTCCTTCAAATATTTAAAGACGAGTACAGTTTCTCTCATATCCTTCCTTCTTGACACTTCCCTTGATGTGGTCATGCATTAATCAGATTCACTTGTGGGTTCCACAGAGGAAGGCACAGAATGAGCTGATGATGCAATTCTCTACCTTTTCAATAAAAATGATTTAATAACTGCATGCTTGCATAGCCCCATCCCAGTAACGAGTGCCATCTTTCTCAGTCAAAGCGATACATCTGAGATGGGTTTAGCACCTTTAGGAGCTGGTCCAGAGTAATGGTTAACAAGTGGGCTGAGAGGTTGGAGAGAATGACAGAAGCTGGGATAGGCAAGAATCCCAGCTCCCCAGTGTACTAGTCGTATAACATCTGAGCCCAGGCACCCTCATCTGAATGTCTTCCTCGCAATCAGGCTGGTGTAAGTAGTGCTCATATCTGATCAGTGATTGCTGTCATTGTTTCACAGACTTGTGTTTTAATCCATGTTCTGTGGATCTCCCAGTAACTGATGTGAAGCTATATGCAATGTTTCTGTTGCAGGAAGCCCTCCTTATTCCTATGGAGAATCCTGGGCCACCCTCTCCATGTGGTTTTTCTTTTCATGTCACTTTACTGATGCTCCACTGCATTGGTTTCATACTTATCTGGAACTTTCTCTCCTTCTGTTTCATCCTTTCACTCTTGACCATGTGTGGAGCCTCAGGCATCCCATCTGGGAGCCCACAGGTCTGGTGTCACGAGCAGGGTCAGGAGTACCACACCTTATCCTGCACTGGTCCCTGGAGAGCCAGCTGTCCACTCCTCGCACATCCCTCTCTATTCCAGAATTACAGTCTCCAGCTGGCAGAAAGTATGATGCCACCACCTGTTCCTCCCAAATCCCTCAGCTGGTTCCTAAAGCCTCTGAAGACGCTAGGCAGCCATTTTTAGTTTCATTGACTATGCCATTCATTCCACCTAGCTCGGCAAAAATAACCAAGTTCTGTGAGTCACATCAAGCTACCCACCTTTGTCTAGGCAACTAATCCCGGAAAACAGGATCCTTCCCAATTAGCAGGTCATGTTTCTGGTGTAGAATAATATGGGAATAGTCTCCTGAGCCAGACAGCCTGGTCTCGTGTCTTGTTATCTGTGTTACTTTGAGAAAAGTTATTTGTGTTTGTTGAGTTTCAGTTTTCTCACTTACAGAAAAATTTATCTTCCTTGTAGAGTTGTTGCAATGATTAAATGCTTGAGTGCTTAAATGATTAAGTGCTTGACAATGGTAATAATCAATGTTGCCAGTGGTGATGCTGGTGAGGGTGATACTGGGGGTTATGAGGGAGCTGGTAGTGATAGTGGTGGTGAAGGTGATGACGTGATGGTGGTGGTAATGGAGGTGATAATGGCAGGTATGGAGGTGGTGGTGATGGTAATAATTGTGATGGTGATGGTGTTAGCAATGGCGATGGTGGTGACGGTGGTAATGGTGATGATAATGGCAGGTATGGTGGTGATCGTGATACTAATAATTGTGATGTGATGGTGTTAGTAACGGTGATGATGGAAGTGGTGGGGATGGTTATGTTGATGATAACGGAAGAGATGACAGTAATGGTGCTGCTGCTATGGCTGCTGATTCATGTCACTGAGGCCTGTGCAGTGCCTCATAATAACAGTCAATCACTGTTAGCAATGGTGAGGGTGGCATGACGGGAGTAGTGATGGGGATTCTGCTACTGCTGTTGACTCTTCTTCATGATGTATATGAGGAGACATTTCTTCCCCCTGTGGTAACACAATCCATTCCTCTTGACAGTTCCTGAGTCTTCTCTGTCTCTTTTGAGTAAGCACTGCTCCTGCTTTTCCAAAATATTTTTATTAACCTTCCAGGGATGAAACTTCACACTCTTGCAGCTTAAAAACCAGGTTATTCTTTCCTTTTCCACAATATTTTTTTTCTTAGCAATCTCTTGGATCTGGCTTTGTTTCTCACTCTTCCTTGAGAATTCAGGAGACCTTCCAATATCCTCCCTAGCCAGGAGGTTCCTTGTATTTTCAAGATGGATGAACAATGACCGTACTTGGAGAAAATATTCTATGAAACGATACATTGTGGATCCACAGATGGATGTCTTTACTTTCTGCCCCTGGAAACTGTCCACCGGCTCACTTCTCCTCTTTGCTCCCTTCTTCTCTTTACTCCCTTCTCCTCACCCTTTTCCACCTCTCAGTGGGCAAAACTATGGTGGAGCTCCTTTCCAGCACATGCTTCTGTGTGAGACACCCACACTCAGCTGAGGAAAACTCCCACCTGTCAGAGAGACCCCACTGCACAGCACCACCCGAGAGAAGTAACAACAGGTTCAGAATCTGATTCTCACCGCTGCTCCTTTGCTTTCTACATTAAACCTCCATGCCCATAACAGCCCTCACTTTATATGTACAGAGCTACTGTTAGCTAGATTTATGCGTACAATGTACTTGCTTTCCACAATCGGCCTGTGAGGATAAGAAAGCCCATCCTGCTTTCATGGCTGGGTAAACTGAGCCTCAGAGGCTACACGACTGCTCTGCATCATGCAGAAGGTTGGAAGCCTCCTGACTCACACTTGCCTCCCTCCTTATTGCCTTGCATGTGGGCCCATTGGCCTGTGAGCACCTCAGCAGCATCAGCCACAGGGCCACGGCCCAGCCTCCCAGTCTTTCTGTCACTCTGGATGAGGCTTTCAAGGAGTTATGAAGGATACCAGTGAGTGTGCTCAGCCACCTTGAGATGGGAACCCACTCAGAGCAGCCAACTGTTTGTGAGCATCGATAAGGATGCTGAAGGAAGGGCACTGCACACTCCAGAACAGAATCAACTGGATTGAAAGGAAGAGTGGGCAAGGGAGGCAGCCTTTCTGTGTCTCCCCTCTGCTGCCCACACCTGGGTGGAGTCTAATAGGGCCACTGGGAGCTAAGCCCTGCTGACTGGGGTGTTCTCGGCTCACCCTCCTTGGTGGGATGTGGACCCCAATGTGCTGACTCTGCTGGTACCACTGCGGGCAGGCACCTCCACCCCCTACCCTGCGCGCCTGCACTGTGGTGCAGCCCAGGAGGCTAATGGGTTTTCATTGATCTCTCGATGAGACCGGCCAGAGTGTCATATAACATAAAAGAACACTGGAGCCCAGCATGGCTTACAGAGACCCAGGGGGCCCGGTCTACGTGTGTGCAGGCGCGCGTGCAGTCAGCTGCCTGACAAGGGCATCTGGGAACAGTGATTTAGACATCTGATCGCTGGATACACTCAAGTGGAATGAACTTAACAAATTAGGAGGCTTGCTCCAAGGCACACCCTCGATCCTCACTTTCTCCCCAAACCTGTGGTTTGGTGATAAACCACAGCATCTACTATGGCACGGGAGATGTGCCCTTCGACCCTGGACAGTGGTTCGCAATCTTAGGAGCAGCAAATGCATCTCCCAGGAATTCTTGAATTCCTGAGAATGTCAGTGCCTCTGTTCCATACCTAGGGGGCCTGGGGGAGCCCAGAAGTTGTATTTTAACAAGGGGCAGAGTGAACTCGACGTGGTGGTCCACAGAGCACTTTCTATGAAGCTGGAGAGCAGCCCTTCAGTTTGCTCCCAGGACCCTCCTTATGCCCTCGTTCGTGAGTCACGTCTGCGAATTCTTCCTCAGTGGAGTTTATTAAAATGGAGAATCCCTGCTGGCATAACACTTGATCAACCCTATTGTGGTGCCCTTGGGATATAAGATCAGGAGCCCAGCTTGTCCCCGAAGAGACCCACCCAAGTGGCTGATAAGCAAGACCAGCCATCACCGTTTACAGCCGGGCAGCCTGCCTTCCCTGCACTGTGTTTGTGAAGCTCGTGTGTCTGGGCTTCATGCCAACTGGGTCACGCGTCAGGAATCCTCCAGGGAGGGAACCTCCCCTGTTTCCCTTTAGGCCTGAGGGTGTGGCTGACAGTGCCAGGACAAGGGACCTGGGGAGACAGCGCCTTGGACTTGGAGGTGCACTTGGAGGTGGGGAGGACTCACGGCTTGGTCCATGGATCTTGATGGGCTTGCTGCTGGTCATGGACTGGGAGCAGGTCTGGCACACACATTCTTTACCGCTGAAGGTTACCTTGTCTCCAATGGGGAAAGGCTTCCTGCAAGGGGGTCGGGGCAGAAAGTCAGTGCCTATTTGTGGGATGTTGAGGCTATCAGTGACCTGACAACACATGTGCTTACAGCAGTCTGGTAACACATTCAGCTTTCCTTCTTGAGCACTGGGCGAATTTAAATGCTGTTCCTAGTGACAGGTGGACTAAATCACTCAGCAAGGGGCCAGGAGACCAGAACTGGAGGCCCTTTATCTGGCTTGACACTGGGAAAAGTATGCTGCTTATCTGAGCTTGCCTGCTTTAGCTGTAAGAGGGAGAGGCTACTAACTCCTCACGGGGTTGTTCCCTCTTCCTGGAAGTAGTTTTCCCATACTAATTTGACTTCTCTCCATACATCATGAATTCACTCATTTCTCAAACTTACCAAAATTCTTCCTTTGTCTCTCTAGACATTTCTCAAAATCCCCCTTTTCAATGGGAAGTTTATAAGTCCACAAATATGTCTTCCCCTCCTCTGTATTTGTTCAGTTTCCCCAGTCCAAGGAGTCTCAAGCTTGTACATGTTCCACCTCCCCAACTAAATTATGAATCGTGTAAAGAACTGCCAGCACTGCCAATCCTATCATGTGGCTGCTCTTACTCCTGCAACTTGGGACACTTGTCATATGGATTCTGAGCGTAACCCCTGACAAAGGCTTTCGGTGGCTCTACTGTTCTTGTATGAGCAATGTGGGATGATGGAGGGGATGCTGGAGCAGGATTCTGAGGATCCATGTTCTCATAGTGACCCAGCCACTAATTCAAGGCAAAAAGGCATAGCATGACCTTGGAGCGCCACCTCATCGCTATAGAGCTAGACAAAAACCTCACCTTGTACCATACAGATCTTCTGTGCTGACCTCCGACGGGTCTTGGATCCCAGGACTCAAGACCCAGGATTTTTCATTCATTACACACTATGCCATTAGACTTCGTCAGAAATTCTAACTTGTTAGTTACTCTAAGTAGTAACTAACTAGTTATTTTATGGGGAGAGTAATTATAAATTCTTTCCCCAATTAGAAATGTATATATACTCTAAACATGGTTTACTTATAACTTAATCAGAACTGCCCATTAAATTTTATCATATTTATGGGCAGGGCTGAGGTTCTAGTCTTTTCTTGTTTTTTTTTTTTTCATTTTCTTAATGTGGTTCTTGGCATGCAGTGGAACCTTAACACACATTTGCTAAATGAGTAAGAGATTGAGATGCTGGGGTGGAGAAGGGGACAGGGGAGAGCTCTCAAGCATTGGAGATGTGCTGAGGGAGGCTAGATGGTTATCATGATAATGAGAAAAATAAGAAAAACATACACTATATGCCAGTCACTGGGCTAAAGTCTTTACATGTATCACCTCACTGCTCTTCATAAAAACCCACTGAGATTGCGATGGTTTTGACCCCCTATTACTGCTGCAGAAACCAAGGCTTAAAGAGAGGGAGTCACTTGTCAAGCTCACCTGGCCTCAGGAGGTGCTGCTAGAATGATGGGAAAGGCCAGAAACTCACAGGCTTGTGTTAAGGATGTGGGAGCCCGAGCCAGACTGGTAGTTTCCAAATTGAGCTCTGAGGGACCAGCGGGACCAGGCTACTCAGTGGATTTTTTGGGAGTCTTTTGAAGGGAAGTGGTTGTCTGAGTATGGATCTTGGATCCTCATTCTGCCTCCATCACAGGACAAACTACTATTTCATATCAGACTGTGTGTGTGACAGATAGGATTCATCTTCTAAAAAGTTTGAAAACCACTGTTCAGATCCTTTCACCCCTTAGGTTCTTGAAATCCAGACACCCAGAGTAAGCCCTATAAGCCCCAGAACTGCCTGGGAAAGGCCACATCCTCCCCTTCTCTGGGGCTCACACAGAGGCCCTCTGTTTCCCAGCCACCTGCTCACCTGCACAGGCTGCACACAAAGCACTTGGGGTGGTAGGTGCGGCCCAGGGCGGAGATGACCTCGCCTGTGATGAAGTCCCGACAACTGTCACAGCGGGTGCCATAGAGCTGCTGGTAGTCCTGGGTGCAGATGTACTCCTGGTTCTTGAAGAAGAAGCCTGACTGGGCCAGTCCACAGCCACACACTTTGGGGAACAAGGAGGGAAACACGGGCAGGTTGAGTCCAGGGAAGGTTTGCAACCTCACAGGGGAAAAGGCTGGTATCTGGTTTTGTCTAGAGCAGTCAGAGAATAGCGGCACATCAGACATCGTGGGTCTTTGGGATTTTGTGTCTCATGGTGTGGCCTTCAGACATTCCGTGTCAGAATCACCTGAGGGCTGCTTTGGAGGAAGATGCCTGGGCCTCATGCTTTCTCCCTGGGGCCAGGGCCTGGCACCTGCCTTGTAACACACTGCCTAGCTGATTTGATGCACAGTGCCTGAGATCCATGAATGTATAACACACCAAAATTCAAAACCCTGTGACTCACACAGTACTACATAGCTGGAAGCATCATGAATTTGACAAAAGAATCACTCAGTGGAACATCTCCTGGGTACTTTCTATGTGCACAGCTCTGCCGGGTGAAGGGTCATGTGGAGACCAGATGTTTCAAATCCCAAACTGGAGACAATCTGGGATGACAATGGATGGAGGATTTGCAGTTTCTAATCTGTCCCCACCACAGCCAAAGAGGCCTGGTGTGTTCCCAGCATGATTGATAAATCACATGATCCCTTAAACTGCAAAGACTTAAAAACGTATGCAGAGTGAAGACGGTGTAGAAAGACACCGTATATAATGGTAATAGGCCACCAGGTAGGTGCAGGCAGCAAGTGTTGTCAATGGGGAGGAAGAAGGAAGCCTGGCCAGTGAGGAAGAATGATGGGAGGTTTCTTGGAGGAGGTGAATTCTGAGTGGAACACTGCAGGAACAGAATGAGCCAAAATACAGAACTGAGAAGTTGTGAGTGACTGGTGTGGAGGTGGGCCGAGGCTGGTAGGGTGGTGCTTGCAGGGCATGTGGGGAAGCATACAGAAAAAGGGCTTTCAGACTAGTTGAAGGAAGGCCTCAACCCAGGTAAAGAAATTCAGGCTTTGAACAAATTAAAGACATCATATTACAGTGATCCATGCATACTTTTCTTTCTTTTTTTTTTTTTCTGTGGGTACCGGGGGTCGACCTCAGGACCTTGTGCGCCAGCAGGCGCCCATGCTGCTGAGCGATATCACCAGTCCTTTCTTCGTATGTGGGTTCCGGGAGTCGAACTCGGGCCCTCGCACTTGCCAGGCAGGCGCTTATGCCTCTGAGCCATCTCACTGGCCCATACTTTTCTTTATAAGCAGTACAGTTCATAGTAGCTAAGTCTTGGAAGCTGCCTGTGTGTCCATCAATGGATGAATGGATAAAGAAAATGTGGTATTCGTACACAGTGGAGTACTACTCTGCTATAAATAAGGATAAATGACTCATTTGTAGGACAGTGAATGTACCTTGAGACCATAATGTTAAGTAAAATAAATCAGACACATGTTTAAATATTGTATAGTTCCTCTTAAGTCAAAGCTTAAATGAATTAAAGAGCAAAATAAAAGATAACAGGAAGCAGGGAGATAGCTCTTTTGCAGATGGGAAAGGGACCAAGAGATGGAGAGAGGGGGTAGGGGGAGGGAAAAGGATGTAAAAATAATTGATATGTGTCATGTGTATGTAGCAACTACACACAATAAATGTATTCACTGTGTACCTCAAACATGTACTAATAAACAAAGGAAATCTGGGTTTTGTGGGATATTGAGAAGCCATGGGTAGTTTTCTCCCTAGTTTTTAAAAAAGTTAAAAAGTTATTTTGAAAAATCTCAAACCTATACAAAAGTAGAGAGAAAGAGTATAGTAAGTCCCCATAATCTAGTGCCAAAATGATGAATTACATAGATAGCTTTTGAACAGAGATGCAACACGACTTTACAAGGCATTCTAGAAGGTCTCTGGGAACATCCTTGTAGATAATAGGAAGAAATAAATATAGGTCAGGTAGTAGAAGAACAGCTGGATTTACAGGGGTCTGAAGAACTGAATTATGTAGGGGCAAGTCCCAGTAAAGGCCTTGGACATACAGGAGATAAGATTTTCCTAAAAGGAGCTAAGTTATGACATCAAAACATAATGGACAGAGTGGAATGAGGCAGTTTATCCCCTGAAATGAATGGCTCCCAGGCTAACAGAACTACAACAACCCACAGAGCGTTGGTCCCACTAAAGTGAGAATGGGCCAGCCAGAAAGGGACTTTGTCATCAATTCAAGGAAGGGAATAGGAAAGCGCCTTTAAATCCTATGACCAGGGCCAGGGATATAGCTCAGCAGCACAGCACCTGTCTGGCAAGCACAAGGTCCTGAGTTCGATTCCCAGTACTGAAAAAAAAAAAAATCTTACAACTAGCTCCTTTGTTCTGAGCTGGCACCTACCAGGAGACTGATAGTTTGACTCCACATAGATGCCCTTTGGGAGGGAAAGAGCTGACCAGGCCAACACAAACTTGTCCAACTGAGAGTTGTAGCTCTTAGGTGCGTTAATAAACAGATACGCTGGTCTTTTACAGGGGTCTTCTAAGGACTTGGTTAGTACAAGCCAGCATTGTTGATCAAGTCAGCATCAGATCACTAAGGGTGATCAGTTGTGGGCAGGCCAACAAAAGTGTCCAGGCCTGTGGGTCCCAGAAGCCAGCTTGGAATTGGGTGACATCACCTTGGTAAATACAACTTCATCATTAACAGGGAAAGTTGTTCTGCGAAAGAAGCCAGGTTAAAATTAGGAGCGATTTCCAAGTGAATGCCAGGCATGTTTCGCAAGTGTTTGTTCACCTTTGTAGGCTTGAGGCAGGCTTAGAGGGCAGACTTAGCGGGGAGGAGAGGCTCCGCAGGTCACAGCAGGAGAGGGGGAGGCAGAGTGGTCTGGGAATCAGACCACTGGGCCCTCGTCTCATCATTCCCTATAAATCTCTGGATAACAGCACACTTGGCCCTCTCTTCCCTGAGGCCTGCATCCACTGCAAAATGAAAAGGCTGAGCCTTCCTTTTAGAACTAACTGACTGCCTGTGAGTCCATGGGAAGAAGAGCTTCCTTCAGGGATTACCAGGTGTCGAAACACTTTAAATTCAGTGTGCACTCTTGCTTGGGGCCTCTGAAACCTCCACTGGAGGGGCAGGAAGCATGGAGGAGATGGTGGTCGTGGGAGGTGGAGAAGGGTTTATCTTCCAAAAGGCATCGTGAGAATTCATCATAGCAAACAATGCAGGCAAAGCCTGAGTACAGGGTGTTCTGGGTGTGCAGGTGGTGGATCGATTGCTTCATGGAAATAGGTGGGTCATGGCCTACGACCTCATTGGAAACGGCTCCTGTTTTTTCCCTTCTTTTCTCTCCTTTGTTTTCCCTGCCACCTCCACCCCCCAGAGCCACCTCTCTCAGCGGAGAAGACCAGGAGGACATAAGAAAACTTGGAACAATCAGTTCCTCCATTTCCCCCAAGGAACCGAAGGAGGAAGTTTTTGGTAGAAAGGATGTAAAAGTTGATAAGAATCTCAGGGATTCCTGGAAATACAGTGGGGAACACAAGGATGGGAGGTAAGGAGCGAGTAGGACTAGCATGATGGATGTCTTTGAGGCTGAGTGGAGCCAGTCATTCAAATAACAGGAAAGGCTGAGACATCATTTTCAGTTAAGAAAAGGATGGGGATTAGTACACCCAGGGCAGTCATTAGTCTGTGAAACAAAAAATAAAGTCTATTAATTCAAACAACAACAACAACAAAAAGCAAAAGCAGATCATATGGTTGGACAACAGGACAGAATGCATACGGATAGAACCGCTTTGAGAAAATCTAGAGTGAACGCTCTCTGTAAACACAGTGCCTAGCAGGAGGCCTTGCACACAGCCTTAGTATGTGTCAGTGGACAACGTACTGGTTCATGGGTTACTGGAAATTTCTCCATGGTCCTATTCTACCACTCAAGCGCTATGTGACTGAAAGAGTCACCTCGTCTCTCTGGAGCTCATTTATGAAATGAGGGGGCTAAATCTGAGAGTCTGAGATTCTGTCATAAAATTCTGTTGATTTGCAACTTTGCAAAAGGGATTAGATTTTATAAAATTTCAAGATCAGTGTTAGAAGGTCCCTTAAGGGTCATCTAATTCATTGTTTGAAACAGTTTAATTATGAAGCATATTATACATAGAGAAAATATGTCTAAACTGCTTAAAGAATAGTAAAATACATTTCCACCTAACCACCACTAAGTCTACAAAACAGGATATTGCTAGTGCTGTAGAAGCATGTTTTTCTCTCCCTAAGAGCACCTCCTTCTCACACTGTCCTTAATCACGTGCTTTTCTTTATAGTTTTACCTCGTATGATGTATATCCATAAATAATAGATGGCCTGGGCTTGAACTTTATATTGATGGACTCTTTCTGTGTTTATTTTTTCTGTGCTTGGCAAATTGTGTCAGTACTATGTGTTTAAGATTCATCCATAGCCATGCATGCAACTACAGTCATTCATTTTCACTGCCACACTGTATTCCATGATCTGAATAAATCGTCACCTATTTATTTCACTGTTGAAGGACATTTGAACTACTTGGAAGTTTTTGCTTTTTTAAAAAATCATGCTATGAGCATGACTGTATTTGTGAGGTGATGTCTCTTTTCTAGGTTTTTCCCATTTACACTCCCACCAGCATTTCCTATTCATCCATATCATCATTGATTCTTTGGGAACATCTGACTAATCAGTGTTGTGCATATGAAATGGTTGTTTATTGTGATTTCAAAATTTAATTTTCCTGATTATTAATAAAATTGAGAATCTTTTCATGTATATTCTCTATTGTAAAATGTTTGCTGATATCATTTGCCTTTTTTTCTTTGAGACTTATAGAAATTCTTAGAAATAAATCCCTTTTCCATTGTTATTACAACTATCTTCTACAGTTTGAAACTTGTCTTTTCACTCCCTTTGTGGTATTTTTGATAACTGAAGTCCTCCATTTTTGTTGTTGAATTTATCATTCTTTTTCTTTATGCTTTGTACTTTCTGTATCATGTCTAAGAAATTCTTCCCTACCCTGAAATCCCAAAACAATATCTCCTACATTGTCTTCTAAAAATTTCATTGTGTTGCTTTTTATATCTACATTATTTGCCCATCCGGAATTGACGTTAGTGAATGGTATACAGTAGAGATGCAATTTCCTCCCATGTGGATAGTTAATCATGTCAGTGCCATTTATCCAGCAGTTTAATTGTTCCCCAATGATCTGCAAAAAACATGTTTCCAGATATGGGAAGCCTTGTTTTTGCTCTGTATTCAGCTGCATTGGTCTATTTATCTGTCCTTAACCCAAAATATACTATGCTATAGCTTATATGGTAATAATAAACAATGATATCTGGTGGGACAGGTCCCTTGGCCTTGTTGCTGTTCTTTAGGAATATGATTAATCCTGGCCCTATACCAAGAATGCAATTTTAATTGATTTCTTGATTTGTTTGGAAAACCATATGGAATGTATTAGAATTGGCTTGAATTTATAGTTCGACTAGGGTGTAACTGTGATTTTTTTTCTTTTATTTAGGTCATCTTCAATGTTTTTCTTGTGATAATTTATAAATTTAAAATTTTTGTAATTTTTTATCATAAAAGCCACAACTTAATAAAATTTATTCTTAAATTTTTTTAATTGACATAAATCATTTCTTGGTTGATAATCATGTACAGAAATATAATTTCTTTTGTACATTTATTCTGTATCTAGTAACTTTGATAAAGTCTTACTGATTTTCTTTTTGGTATATTTTAGAATGCATCTCTAAAATACTAGGAATCCTTAGAAAAACTAACCACAATAACATAAAAACACTTAAAGTAATATCTAGACAGTATGGTAAAATTTTCCCAATTATCCTATCCTTTTTTGTTTTTATTTTTAGTGAGTGGCTGTTTGAATCAAGATCTATCAAGGCTCACATATTACATTGGTTGATATGCCTCCTAAGCACCTCTTAGTCTTCATGTTCTTCCCTTTTATTTTTCTATTTTCAATGTATTTATTGAACAATCTGGATCATTTACTAAACACTGAAACTAAAATTTCTCATAGTTTGGATTTTGCTGACTATATCTCTATGGTGTTGATTTAAATGGTCTATTTTTGAATGTTTCATAGAACTTGATTGCTGTTTTTTTTTTTTTTTGTAGAAGAGTTTTAACTACTAAGTCAGTAGTTCAATAGCTTGGATGTTTATAGGACTACTTAGATTTTAAAATTTATTATTGAGTAGTTTTCAGTAAGTTGCATTGGATGAATTGATTAATTTTTTTATTTAAGTTTTGAAATTTACAACTGAGATTATTTATATATCCTATTTATGCTTTCAATTTTAACAACTAAAATGATGTCCTTATTTTCAGTTTTAATATTGTTCATTTGTATATTTTCTCCTTTCAGTTGAGTAATTTTAGCAGAACTTTTGTCTATTAATTTGTATCTTTAAATAATCCACTTTGTCTTTGTTAATCCCGTTCATTGTTTTTTTTCTTTGATTAATGTCTATTATTTCCTTAGTTCTGTTTTCCTTGGCTTCATTTTTCTCTTCAAACCTTTAGAGTTGAATACTTAGTTTACTAATTTTTGAACTTTTTTCTAGTGTGATTACCATACTTAAGGCTACACAGTTTTCTGAGTACCACCATAAACTACTTTTTATAATGCGAGTCTTTGAAACATAGTATTTTGGTTATCATTTACTTCTAATCATTTTCTAATTTTTATTAAGATTTTGCTAACCATTCCATCTTATATTTCAATTTTTCTATCTCAGAATCATTTTCTTCCTGCCCACAGAGCACACAAATTTCATTTAACAAGGATTTTTTGAAAACAATCAATTTTTGCTGTCTAAAAATGTTTTTACTTTGCCTTTGTTTTTCCTTTGAACAGTTTTAATAAGTTGTAGTTCCTTTGCTATGTAACTCAATAATTTAAAATATACAATTCAACTATATTTAGCACAATTTTAGTTTATTTAGTATTTTCACAACCTCCAAAACTAAGGACAAACCCATTAAAAATCACTCCTCATCTCCCTCCAATCTGTTCAGCTTAGGTAACTACTAATCTATTTTCTGTCTTTACACATTTGCCTATTCTGAACATTTCCTATATATGGAATCATATAATATGTAGCCTTTGTGATTTTTTCACATTTTCAAGGTTCAGCCACATTGGAGCATGTATTAGGATTTCATTTTTTTTTTTACTACTAAACAGTATCCCACTGCATGTATATAACACATTTTATATTTCTGTTCATTTGTTGATGGATAGGATATTTGAGTTATTTGCCCCTTTTGGCCATTATGAGTAATATCACTACGAACATTCATGTGTAAGATTCTGTGTGAACATATACTTTCACTTTTCCTGAGTATATAACTAGGAATGGAATTGAGAATTATTGGGTCATATGCTAACTCCATGTTTAACTTTTTGAGGAACTGCTAGCTTGTTTTACATTCCCACCAACAATGCATGAGGGTCTAATATTTCCACATCTTCATCAACACTTGTATTATCTTTTTTATTATAGCCATCCCAGTGGATGGAAAGTGGTATCTCATTGTGGTTTGATTTGCATTTCTTTGATGGCTAATGATATGGAACACTTTTTTAGACATCTACATAACTTCTCTGGAGAAATATATTTGCAGAGCCTTTATTCATTTTGAAATTAGGTCATTTGTCTTTCTATTATTAAATTGTAAGAATTTTTCACATGACTTACATACAAATGTTTTACCAGACATATGATTTGCAAATATTTTATCCCATTTTGTGGGTTATCTTTCCAAATTCTTTTTTTTTTTTTTTTTGTGGGTACCGGGGGTCGACCTCAGGATCTCACGTGCCAGCAGGCGCCCATGTCACTGAGCAATACCACCGGCCCTTTTTTCGTATGTGGATACCGGGAGTCAAACTCAGGACCACGTGCTTGCCAGGCAGGCGCTTATGTCGCTGAGCCATCTCACCGGCCCTCTTTCCACATTTTTTTTTTTTGGGTACCGGGGGGTTGACCTCAGGACCTCGCATGCCAACAGGCACCCGTGCCGCTGAGCAATATCACCGGCCCCTTTTTCGTATGTGGGTTCCGGGAGTTGAACTCGGGCCCTCGCACTTGCAAGGCAGGCGCTTACGCCGCTGAGCCATCTCACTGGCCCCCCTCCACATTCTTAATGGTGTATTTTTTTTGTGTGTGTGCTGGTACCGGGGGTCGAACTCAGGACCTCGCACACTAGCAGGCACCTGTGCTGCTGAGTGATATCACCGGCCCTTTTTTCGTATGTGGGTACCGGGAGTCAAACTCAGGACCTCGCACTTGGCAGGCAGGTGCTTATGCCGCTGAGCTATCTCACTGGCCCTTGATGGCGTATTTTGAAGCACCAAAGTTTAAAATTTTTTTGGGGGGGGAACCAGGAATCAAACTCAGGACCTCACGCTTGCCAGGCAGGCACTGTGCCGCTGAGCTATATCCCCGGCCCAAAAGTTTTAAATTTTGATGATATTTCATTTACTTATTTTTCCTTTGTTCTTGTGTTTTTGTGTCATATCTAAGGCTGTGGCCAACTGAAGGTCATAAAGGTTTATTTATATTTTCTTCTAAGAGTTGTATTATTTAAGTCTCTCATCCATTTTGAGTTAATTTTTATGTGTGAAGAAACAATCTAGTTTTATTATTTTGCATACAGATATTCAGTTTTCTCAGCATCATTTGTTTAAAAGACTGTTTCTTGTCTGTTGAATTGTCTTGGCATCCTCATTGAAAATCAGCTGACCATAAGTGTTCATTTCTGGACTCTTAAGTCTGTTCTATTGATTTACATGTCTATCCTTGCGCTCATACCACACTGTACGGGTCACTGTAGCCTTACAGGAAGTTTTAAAAGTAGGAAAAGTGAACTCTTCAACTTTGCTTTGCTTTTTGAAGATTGCTTGGTTATTCTGTGTCCTTGGCAATTCCATATGAATTTTAGAATCACCCTGGCAATTTCTGCAAAGAAGCCAGCTGGGATTTTGATAAAGATAACATTTGCTATAAGGTGAGTTGTGTTGCCCTCCAAGCTCACACGTTGAAGTCCTAACCTCCAACGTGATGGTACTCGGAGATGTGGCCTTGTGAGGTAATTAGGTTTAGATGAAGTCTTTAGGGTGGAGCCTTCGTGATGGGATTAGTACCTGTATTGTTAGCGTTTTGTCACTGGGATTAAATACCCAACAAGAACATTCTGGTCTTCTGAGGTGTCGCCAGAACCACCCATCAAGTTCTGCTTACGGCATTCTAGGGCTCTTCTAGCCTCCTTCTCCAACAGGCTAGTAACATCCCCATTCTCAGTAACAACCCCACTTCTCAGTACCAATTTTCTGTATTGGTCAGGTTTTTGTTGCTGAGAAAAACTACCTGATACCTACAAATTAATGGCTCACAGTTTCAGAGGTTTTAGTCCATGTTAGCTGACTCCAAGGCAGAAATATCATGGCAGAGGGGCATAACAGAGGAAAGCTGTTCATTTCAAGGTGGTGAGAAGCAGAGGGAAAGAGAGAGCAAGGAAGAGCCAGAGAGGAAGGGGACAGGGGCCAGACATAGTCCCGGGGGGGTCATGACCCCATGATCCACTTCCTCCAACCAGGCCCCACCTCCTAATAGTCTGTTCAGCTATGAACTCATCAATGGGTAAACCCACTGATGATGTTAGTTCCCTCACAGTGCAATTACTTCTTCAGGAACCTCTTAATCCAGTCAATATTAACTGGCACAGTACTCTTTCTCTCTGCCTTTCTGTCTGTCTTTCTCTCTGCCATGTGAAGGTTCAGCAAGATGGTGGCTCTCTGCAAGCTAGGAAGAGAACTCACCAGAATCCAATCTTGCTGGCACCTTGATCTTGGACTTCCTAGTTTTCAGAAACATGAGAAAATAATTTCTGTTATTTAAGCCACCTAGCCTGCTACAGCATTTTGTTATGGTAATGTGAGCTGAAACAGCATTAAATGTGTGGATCCATTTGAAGAGTGCAGCTAACTTAACAATATCGTCTTCTGATTCATGAAGATGAGATGATGCTCCATTTATTTAGGACTTCTTTAATGTTTCTTAGTTGCCACAGTGTAAGGTTTGCACTTATTTTGTTAAATGTATCCCAATGTATTTCATTTTTAAAGCTATTCTAAACGGAATTGTTTTCTCAATTTTATTTTCAGATTGTTCATTGACAATGTATAGAAATACAATTGATGGGGCCGGTGAGATGGCTTAGCGGCTTAAGCGCCTGCCTGGCAAGCGTGAGGGCCCGAGTTCGACTCCCGGAACCCACATACGAAAAAAGGGGCTGGTGATATCGCTCAGCGGCACGGGCGCCTGTTGGCACGTGAGGTCCTGAGGTCGACCCCCGGTACCCACAAAAAAAGAAAAAAAAAAAAAGAAATACAATTCATTTGGGTACACTGATCTTGCATCCTGAAACCTTGAATAATTTTTTTATTCTAATAGTTTTTTAGTGCATTCTTTAGGATTTACTATATACAAGATCATGTCATGCAAATGAAGATAGGTTTCCTTCTTCCTTTTCAATTTGGAGACTTTTATTTCATTTCTTGCCTATTAAACCTAGCATGAAGAAGTGGTGAGAGCAGACATCCTTGCCTTGTTCTTGATCTTACAGGGAAACATTCTGCTTTTCATCAATAAGTATAATGTTATCTATGGCTTTGCCTTTGTTCTAGAGAGATAGTTCTACTGAACACATAATCTTACTTTGACAGTTATTTCTTTCAGAACATTGGAGATATTATTCTACTGTTTTCTGGTTTCTTGTTGCTATTAAAAGTCAGCTGTCATCTATTTATCATTCACATGGACATGATTCTGGCATTTATCTCTGGCTACTTTTAAGATTATCTTTCTCTTTGATAAGCAGAAGTTTCACTCTGATGTGTGTAGGTGGTTTCTTTTATATTTTTATATTACCTTATATATTTTCTTGCAGGATTTCATTATACAGTTATTATATAAATTCCAATATACGAAGTCTTTGAGGTTCTCATTCCGTTCTCCATTGTTTTTCCTACCTTTGTCTCCATTATGATTTGTATGTTTTTGGTTGTGAGTTATTAATTTTCCTAATAACAATACTTATGGGAATTCTTCGAGGTCTGAAGTAAAGTTAAGTTGCTCCAAAGAGGATTATCATTTGCTTCTGACATTGCCAAGTATGGGATTTTCTTTTAAATTTTTGGCTTGATTTTTAAATTTACACCAAATACATAGCATGAATGTCATCTAGAAATCATGTAAAGGATGTGCTATTGATAGACAATTTCATACCAGTTTTACTCCCTTCTACCCAAAACCAAAATTGAGACAGGCAAGTTTCATTTCTGTCTCTTTTTCCAGAGCCAGTTTATTTCTCACCCTCCATATACACCAAGATCTCTGCAGGGGAAAACATTAGTTATACACAGACGTCTCCTACTAAGTTCTCACTTTTGCCAGGTTCTTGGGATTCTAGCTTTTTCTCCATGATCCACTTGGATACAAAGGAAAAATCTCAAGGTCACAAGGTTTAGCATAAACTATTGGGGTAAAATCTGGCATCAGCAGTCACACCAGGATTTCTCTTTTCATTTTTTTTTTTTTGTGGGTACCGGGGGGTTGACCTCAGGACCTCGCGCGCCAACAGGCACCCGTGCCGCTGAGCGATATCACCGGCCCCTTTCTCGTATGTGGGATCCGGGAGTCGAACTCGGGCCCTCGCACTTGCAAGGCAGGCGCTTATGCCGCTGAGCCATCTCACCGGCCCTCTCTTTTCATTTTTATTTTTGACCTCTACAGATTCTTTTCTTTTCATGTCAGCACAGTAGTGCGTGTGAAGCATTGTAACAAAAATGCACAGAAACTTTAGAATTTTTAAATAAGAAGGCTCTTTAGGGTAACTGATCCCATTACTGCTTACTGCTAGAAACACACCTATGTCATTTGTTTTACCTCTAAGCATGTTAACATATAAAATATTCAGAAAAATAATGGTCTGTTTTTCCTCTTAAATCTCCATTGAAAGTAATTCTACAACTTCCTTGTGGTAGATTCAAAGTGGCCAAATCATTCCCTTTTCTGCATTCACACCCTTGAAATCAGACGCTGCACATCCTCCCACAAAAGGCAAAGTCTGCTTCTCTGTGATCTTGTATCTGGGATGGCCTTTTGACTTGTTTTGCCAAAAGCACGACTTTGACATATGCGACACAAACTGAGCTTGCCTCTCCTATTACAGCTGGAGTTCTGAGACCACCATAAGCCTGAGTCCACACCAGCCTGCTGGGGATGAGAAGCCATGTGGAGGGACAGGTCAACGATCCCATTTGCTTTAAGCAAAGGGTAACTGGTAACACTCAAGAATACAATCATACAGTCAAATCCCAAACCTCCTTGTAACAATTTTATTGTTTTTATTCTTTGTCTTGCTTCAGTTTCTAAGCATGTAAAAACAGTCACTCATAAGGCACTCTTGTTCAGCTTGTACTAAAGGGGCTTGCCAATTGTCAGTATAAAATTTAAACCACACCAGTTAAGATACATGCTTAATTGCCAATAAGATATAGGCAAATGGGAAATATGAATACATAATTTATTTTCTCAGTGAAGATCCCAGTTGGATAACGAAGAAAGAAGTTCGGGATTTTTCTTTATGGTAGGGAGAGCCAATCTCAGATACCCGAGATGGAGGTAGTTACGATATGAAAAGATCCAGGGGCTTCAATTGACCATAAATTCAGTACAAGTCAATGGTGTCAAGTGGCTCCTCAGGAAGTCAATTCAGCGTCAGTCACATGAACAGAAATGCAGTCCGTGCTATGTTTGCTAGACCCAGATCTGCTCTGGACGTCCTGCTTTCAGAATGACAGTGATGGACTAGAATGGATCAAAGAGGAAGAGTCTAGGATGACGACACAGATTGGAATTTCAGAGAGGCCCTGATTCAAGGACTTGTGATACAGTTGGACATAGAAAGACCAAGCTACAAGTATCTGAAGGGCAGTCACAAAGAAAAGCAAATGCCAAGTATTCTCTAAATTTTATGAGGGCAAACCTGGGATCAGCAGGTGGAGGTTACAGATTTTAGGTCAAATGCTTCCTGGACCCACAAACAATCCACCATGAGAACAGCTGCTGTGTGAGCAGGGGAGCCTGCAGGCAGGGTACAGGAGTGGCGGCTGGAGAGGCATTGGTCAGAGACACTGGAAAGGAAGGTGGCCCCTTGGGCCGGAGGACTCCCCACGCTTTCTCTGTTCCTGCTGCTACTGTCTTGCTTTTTTTTGGAACTCTGAGCTAGGCTGAGTCTTGAATTCTGTAAATTAGCCATGAGTAAGCTGCAACGAGTAGAAGTAACTCAGTGTCTGTCTGATTCCAATTACAAACTTAACCCTTGAGGACCGTCACCCTGCTGCAGAACAGGTCATCATTTCAGAGCCAGGCTGGATTTAGCCAAGATAGCTTGTGCTACCATTTGCTCTCAAATTGATTTGTAGGCACAGTCAGGAGTCTTTTTAGATGTTTAAGCTTGCAGGACTCTTTCTCCCCTGGGCCAACTCCTACCCCTCTATGGTCACCTGTTCTCTTTCTCCCCCACATCTGAACACTCTTTCACTTTGATCTCCTTTGTTCCCCACTGCCTAAGGGAGAATTCTCTTAAGAAGCAGCTCAGGGAAAGTCTCTTCAGGCTTTTTAGATATGCTAACTGCCTGTATCTGTTTTCCTGCCCCTGAGGCATGTCCTGCTAGAGAGTGTGGTCAGGAATCCTAAAAGAGAGCGGGGAGATCCGGGCTCCTACCTTGGCAGGTGAAGCATCTGATGTGGAAGTGGTTGTTGTGGACACGAACCACTTCCCCTTTGCAGGTGTCTCCACATCGGTAGCACTGGATCACACTGGAGCTGCCCCGGGGATTGTAGGGATTCTGCTGATAAGGAACTGTAAGAAGAAATGAGAGATCACTACCCAGGAGGCTCTAATCCTACAAAAAGAATTTTTTAAAAAAATTAAAAAAGACATTAGCATAATATTAACTGGAAGAAAAAGCAGAAAGAATAGAAATAATTAGCACGTCCTCCCCAGATTCTCATTGAACAAATCAAGCTAAGGCAGTGTTAAGTGAGTGACGCTATGATGTGAGTCCATAAACCCCTTGAGGAAGGCAAAGACTTATGTATGGGAAATAGATATTTTCTTTCCTTGCAATTATAGAGGCCAAATTCCAAATGCGAACAAAATAATAGAGGAAATAAAGTCAGGTGACATAAAAACGATGTTTCAGTCACTGTTGAATATGTGATATTGGTCCCATGACATTAGAATGGGGCTGAAAAATTACCATTGCCTAGTGATGCTGCAGCTGTAGTAATAGCCTAGTGCAACACATTACTTACGTGCTTGTGGTGGTGCTGGTGACTGCATTGCTATTCATATAAAAGTATAGCACATACAATTATACACAGTAGAAGATGTTTGGTAGTGATAATAAATGGCTATGTTAGTTTATGTATTTACTACAGTATACTTTTTATTATTGTAGCGTGTGCTCCTTCAACCTCTAAAAACACTTAAAAGTAAAACAGTACTGCATGTTACACTGGCAGCAGCTTCATAATACATCTCATATTTACTACTCTGTGTTACCTCAAGAGACCACACTGGTCGGGTATGGTGGCACACACCTATAATCCCAGCACTTGGGAAGCTGAGGCAGGAGGGTAGTGGTGAGTTTGAGGCCAGCCTGGGTTACATAGTGAGTTCAAGTCCAGCCTGAACTAAATAGCAAGACCCTGTCTCAAAAAACAAACAAACAAAACAAAAAACAAAAAACAAAAAACCCTAATAAGAAGAGAAACTACATTGGATGATTGGCCAATCCCATGTTGGTTTGTATAAGTACGTCTGATGATGTTTGCACAGACTACACTGACAAAATCACCTAAAAATGTATTTTTTGGAATGTATCCTTGTCATTAAGAGACACGTGACTGCACCGGGCACACTGGTGTACCATTGTAATCCCAGCAGTCTGAGAAGCTGAGGCAAGAGTATTGCAAGTTCAAGCCCAACCTGCAACTTAGCAAGACCCTGTCTCAAAATAAACATTAAAAAAAGGGCTGGGGATGTTGCTCACTTTGAAGGCTCTGGGTTCCCCAGTACCACCAGCACAGAGAGAAAGGAAGAGAGAGACACAAAGAGAAAGAGAGAGAGAGAGAGAGAGAGAGAGAGAGAAAGAGACACACAGACACAGAGAGAGAGACAGAGACAGAGACAGAAACAGAGACAGAGGGAGGGAGAGGGAGAGAAAGAGACACACAGAGACAGAGAGAGACAGAGAGACAGAGAGGGAGAGAGAGACAGACAGAATGAATTGCATTTTAAAGCAATGATCCAGAAATGGTGTTTCTTGGGTGATCTCTAAATAAAAATAAGGCCCCAAATTTGTTAAAGGGAATTTAGGTACTGTGATTGGCTTATGACTTTCAAAGAAATGGTGGCTGACCTTGCCTCCAAATGGCCTTTGAATTAAAAAAGTTATAGCCCCTTTCTGGGCCTCAGTTTTCAAATGTGCAAAATGAAGGTAGTTGGTCAATGGTAGACAGATGTTCTATAAAGGGGATGTAAAGGGAGGCACACTGGCTGGAGAGGGGCTGTGGACAGGACTCATAGTAAAACTGTATTTGAATAGCACTGTCCATAAGACTAGGAAAATATCCAAGGCGTTCTAGTGATTGTGACAAGGTTGAAGTCACGGGGAAGTGGAGTGCTGTGGTTAGCATTTGTGATTCTTAAGAGGTCTGCTAAACTATGGAGTCCATTAATCTCACGCACAACCCAGACTACCCCACCTGATCTACCTGGGATCTCATACTTCTAATTAAATTAGGTCTTATGCCTTATCCTACAACTATTTTCAAATTCTTAAAGAGGTCTATGATCCTCATAACTGACCTCATCCACTTTCCTCTTTTTGAAGAAGAGGAATAGGAAAACAGGACTTCTGATAATCTACTTCCAGTTGTCCCGAATCATGTGTCCTGCAGGGAAAGGGGCTGGTTGCTTAGACCTGAAACTGGCTGCTGACAATTTTGCTAACTAGGATGGAGAGAAACATCCATCTCATAATCTCTCTTTCCCATTATTCAACTCTTTTTTTTTTGTCTTAAGTTCAAGATAAGTGTAAATGAATTACTTAATGAAATCATTAATTCATTAAATGGGTTACCATGATAAAGTACATTAAGTGCATCACAGAAGTTCTCTGGTATTCAGGTCATGACATCATCCCCACAGCTCAGAGTAATAATATGTAGTTGTTAACAACATGAGACGGATCTACATTTGGCATGGTAATCATCTTATGTGATTAAAGAAGAAAAGAAAATTGAAAAAAAATACAGTATGTTCTTTAGGGCAATTTATATGGGGCTCTTTTTTCTTCTTTTTCTGATTTCTGCTCAATGTCCCCTGGAAAATAATTCACTCTCTCCTCTTCCTCCAAATTTTGAGAAAAATATAAGTCTGTTTATATGAGCAGTGTGGCAATCTACCATTGCCAAGGGAAGCAAAGCTGTGAGTCTGAAAATAAAATAAGAACAAAAAGCATAATCATGCCCGTCCGTGATGAGAGCTCTTGGAAGTCTCTAAAAGTCCGTGCAGAATCACTACACAGATTTTTATTTGCCTCTTTGAATTAAACCTGCCTTATAGTCCAAGAACCAACTTCCAAGATCAATTTTATTTTTTCTAACTTGGTTTTATTTTATGGGGAAGAGGATTTGTGAGCCCAGGGCTCAGTCATAACTCAGCCTTTGAACCATCCAGACAAAAAGGCAGAAAGTTAGAGTGAGGGGATGGACTAGGAAAACAGGCCTCTTGAGGCAGAACTGGCAACTCTGCTGCTTTCTCTGAGCGGAGGATGTTGCTTTGGTGATGCTGGGTGTGGCTAGAGCTCCAGAAATGTCTGATGTCAGTAAATAATAGACCCACAAGCAGTCCTTGGAGTCAGTTCTTCCAGACTGCTGGCATACACTGTGATTAGAAAGTGCAGCAATATTTTATCTTACAGGGCTGGGGATGTAGCTTAGTGGTACAGCACTTGCCTACCAGGTCCAATTCTCAATACCATAGAAACCAAATCAAACTAAACTAAATCCTTGGCAGGGGTGGGGGCACATGCCTTCAATCCTAGCACTTGGGAGGCTGAGGCAGAAAGATCATGATTTTGAGGCCACAGAGTTCAAAGGCAGGCCTGAACTACATAGCAAGGCCCTGTTTAAAAAGAAAAAAAGAATCTCACAGGTGTGGTAAGACCTTTTCCTACCCTGAGATTTCCCTAGGACACAGATTTCCCTAGGATCCCCAGGGGCAGGGAAGCTAGGCTGAGATCTGCCCTATCTGCTCCTGCCCTGGAAACCACATAATTTCCAAGAAGATTTTGTATTCTTGGGTAATTAGATCAGGAACTTAATCTAACCTTATTTTCTGCGTGTGTAGGTGTGGATGGTGTGTGTGCATGCGCGTGTTTTTGTTTTTGTTTTTTTTTTTTTTGAGATGCTGGGGATTGAACCTATAACCTTGCTCATGTTAGGCAAGTGCTCTACCACTAAGCCACACTCCCTGCCCAAAATGCTGAGATTTGATTCTTGATTTTCTGCTGGTTACTGTTTCCACTAATTTTCATCTCAGAAAGTATTAAGGTTGGATTTCTTGACTTGCAACATTTGTCTGTGGGCAAACGTCTTTTAAATTGACTTACACACAAATTTTCAAACTGCCTCATATTAGGAACCACCCACCCTAAGACCACACTTAAGAGCTGCCATCAGGTTCGCAGGACATTAGCTGTGTTCATTTGTGAGATTATCCATGATATCACCATGTTCAGGTATGTGGATTATGTGATGTGTTTCTAAAATGCATGCAGGGAACCTCTGGCTTCTTTTAGAATTATTTGGCCAAAAAAGGGCAGCCGGGAGAGACATTTCCATTACCAATCCATAAGTGCTGTCCAACAGAACTTTTTGAGATGATGAAAACGTTCTGTACATGCTCTGTTCAGAATAATAGGCATTAGCTATATGTGGCTATTGGGCACTTGTGTGACTGAGAAAATAGATTTTAAATTTGATTTAATTTTAATTAATATAAATTTACACTTAAATAATCATATGTGGTGAGTGGCTACCATATTAGATACTGTAGCATGATAGTTTCAAAAATAGAACATCAGGCAAGGGAAAAAGAAAACTGAATGAATCCTGGTCATATAAAACTAAAATGTACAAATTAATTTAGAAATTCCACCTCTGACATAAATAACTCATTTTTTTTTTAATCTCTGAAGAGCTTTAAAGTTATATTTAAAAACAATTCCCAACAGGAATTAATTACACACATGTTCATTCTTCCTGAATTTGATTTGGAAACAAAAGATTCTAAGTGGTGTTATAAATACAGATTTCTTTTTTTAAAAAAAAAATCACAATTTTTGGACACTGAATGATGGAACAATTCTAATCTTTCCAAGAATAAAAGCAAGAAAATCAGTTGGCAATGGCTGTCAGTATAATTTTTTGAAGTCAGAAAATTAGCTGGTCAATGCCTTTGATATTAAAAATTAATGGTCCGAAGCACTGTCCCTTTTTATATGCATATCAAATCTTTAGAGTTCTACAAGAAAGTATCTTAATTCCACAACTAAATTTATGAATAAAGCTCTTCCTGAATGCTACAAGGATCATCTGAAGTTCATTTATGTTGGACTAGAACGACACATTGAAGGGGCAGCAAGGCCGACTGCCTAGGGAATGGAGGAGCCAGTGAACGGGGCACAGCCGCAGACTGGTGCAGCATCTGGTTCCGGGACCTGCTATTTCCTCCCCCACTCTCTTTCTTCCTCAGTGTGTTTCCGTCTGATGGGTAGTGCTGGCAGTAACCCAGGTGCCAAATCCCTCTCTGCTATGTTACCTAATTTTCTAATCTTGGGTAAACCATCTAACTTCCCTGGCCTCAGTTCCTTCCTTAGTCTCTGAGAAGATTGGGCAAAATGATTTATAAGGTTCTCTCCAATTAACAAATGATTCTACCTTTGTGTGTCCACTTCCGTTTCTTTTTCTCCTCCTCCACTCGTTCCTCTCCATTAACTGGTATACTTATAAAGTAGACTGTTCTATGTTACCAGATTTATTAGTCCCTTCTAAAAGCAGTTAATGGCACGATTCATCTCATATAAGCACCACAATCTAAAGTATGTTCTTTTTACCTGAACAATATTTTTCCCCCTTCACTGATGGTTACTTGACCTTGTCGATAAAAACGTTCCTATATTTAAATACAGTATCTTTAAGACAGTCTTTAAAAGGTAGAAGACCCTATGCTATGCTGAAGTATAATTAAAAGAGTGACAAAACTGATTTGGAGACAGCATAACAACTGTGAATAATTGGCTGGAAGTGAAATCAAAACAGTAAAGCTTCTGTTGAAAGGTGAGACATCAAACAGAGACGCTGCTGGTTCAGCAGAGAGCTGGCAACAGCCTGGGCCCAGGAAAACGCACATCCAGGTGGACATGAGTGCAGCAGCTGTCACACTGCTGGGGCTTGTGACTTCATTAGAGCCCGCAGTACTCTGAGCGTGCTCACAGGTATTTGCCAAGTTTGGAAAGAAAAAAGCTGCCTGAAAGGCGATGGCTTCCATAGCAGAGGATCTGTTAGCTCACAACATGGCCCTCTAATCTGATTTCAGAGTTGAATCAGGGCCACGACACCCACCTTGTTTCCTATGGCAAGGCCACAGAGTCACGGGATCTCAAGCTGGAAGGAGTGAGAAGCACGTGGCATGGCACCGCAGCCTGGAGACACGCGGGCTGGGTTTGGATTGCAGCCCTGCTGAACAACTAAGTGCTACAAAACCCCAAGCCTTTAGTTTCCCTATCTCTAACATGGAAATAACGCAAGTAATGTGTGAGTATTAAATGACCTAATCAAGTAAAAGAACTTAGTGCATTGCTTGGCATGTAGTTGGGTTCAATAAGCAATAATTAATAGCAAAGGCTCTCTGGAGCCATGGGTCCTCACCTTAAACCCAGTACAATAATTCTTTGTCAGTTGTTCCTATCCGCTAGCTCCTGAGCAAACATTTCTCAAATCCATTCTTGGACAAGTCCAGCAAAGGTTTCCTGGGTTTTCTTTCCTGCTGACTGTCAAGATAAAAGCTGTTGGCTGCAGACCATTCGCTACCTTAAGCAACCTCTTCTTTCCCCTGGAGTTCTCTGTTTATGGGTTTCTGTGGGCTGCAGAGGCGGGTGGCTCATATGCCCTTGATATATCTGCAGAGGAATGTGTGAATTGGGTGTTTCCTGCTGCGGGAGAAAGAGACTATGATTTATGTTATCCTGGGGCGGTGTATTTTGGGCACATCTGCTGTTTCCAGGGGGATGCGTTTGGTGTTTGCTGGGTGTGCATACTTAGAACAAGCAAGTGATTTACTGTTTTTGGTAACCCCCGAGGGCCATGCATATGTCATCGCATTGCACCATTACATCCATGTCCATCTAGTGGACATCTAGAATCAGACTCTTAGAGCAGAAAGGGCCTGGAAGGTTATCCTTAAACACTAGCTTGTGAGCTCCATGAGAGCAAGGACCACATGTTTCTTGTTTACCATTTCACCCTCACTGCCAAGCACACAGGAAGTGCTCATCTCACTGTCATTGCTTCCTTCATACCTGTTGAACGAATGAAAGAATGGAAGAGTCTGGCCCGATGGTTTCACTGAACAGATGAGAAAGCTGCGGCCCAGAGGAGAAAGGGGTTTAGCCAAGCATGCATAGCAGCTTGAGGACAACAGGATGATGGAGGGCAAACTGAGAGCGTGAACTAGGCTGTCTTGGAGTCCTAGGGTCATGGGGAGGAGGGCGGAGAGTTCACACAAGGCTAAGTGATCCTAAAGCTGGGGGCATACTGAGGTTCAGTGATAGAATAGGTGGGCTGCGGGTCAGTGAGTGTTCCAAGATGCAGAGCACAGGAGAAGGCTGGAAATTGGAGCCAAGCAGAAGAAGGAGGGGTGAATGCATAAAGGCAAGTCTGGAAGGATGGTAGGTAGTATTTAGAGAGTGGTTCCTCTGTGTTAAAAGCATGCTCAGCAATCTATGTATATCATCTCAACTCCAGAAGGGATACTTCTTATTTTATTGATAAGGAAACCGAGGCCCAGAGAGTTGAGGCCACTCATCCTACATTGCGAAGTTAGTAAATGGCAGACACAGAACCTGAACCCGGGCAGCCTGACTCTAAGTCCTGTTCTCTTGCCTCTAAACTCTGCTGCCTGCAAAGCGAAAGTGCCAGCAGTGTTTACCCCTGAGGGGCAGGGCTGGATCAGGGGAACGATGCTAAAGGGGTATTTAAATTACCCCCAACAATAGCCAAATAAAAAAAAATTAAATTTAAAATTTTAAACTTCTTAAAAAATTTAAAAAGTTTTAAAAAATAATGAGTGGAGGTTACTGGAGTATAGAACAGGAAGCAAGGAAGAGAAAAATGCAGCCTCCTTGGCAGAGGAGGAAACTGAGATTCTGCTTCCAGGCCAGGGTATGCCAGCTTCAGCAGCTTCCCTGGGTAGCAGGGAAAGCCTGATATTGTCTAAGTACAGGTGTGCAGGCTGGCTCCGGAGAGGCAAGCCCGCAGGTGTTGGCAGCTGCAGCAGGGCAAGAGGGAGTCCTCTGGGAACCCCAGGGTCTCTGCACAGATGGCCCCCAACCTGGCCACAGTTTCCCGTGTCAGCAGGTCAGGAATGCAGTCTGACATCCAAGAGGATATGGCAAAACCCGTGCAGCAACCGAGTCCTTCACAGCCTCGCCACCAGGCTCAGCAGCATGTTCATGGTCATGGCTGCCTTCCTCCAGGAGGACTGGTCAGTACAAGTGTCAGAATGCAAGCTCTTGGCCAGCCAGCCTGCTACCATGGGACAGTGACAGCAGAAGGGTTTGGGGAAAACCTGAAGTGACCTCCACAGCAGTAAGTCTCATGAGCAAGGAGGCACACATGGCAGTCCTCAGCATCAGGGAATTCTTTATTTCTCATAAAGCTGAATTCTGTCTTGACCTATCTGCAGTTTGGGATCAGTGGGAACTAAGACTGAGTCAGTTTGCCCGGCCTTCCCTCCCCCCATGCCTGTGTGGATGGGCTCCACCCAGGGGGCAGCATAAGGCTTCCTTCTAAGGCTCCAAATAAATCTGTGTCCTCACTTCTTTCCCGGAGATTGTCCTCCCTACCCATGGGCCAGGGAATGATCTTGTTAGCTGGGCCACAAGAGCCTGTTCTATCCTCTCTAACTTGGGCTTTGTCCAGAACATTTAGCTTTGTAGTAAATCCTTCTTGTGCTTCTGAGGGCACAGGCTTTTGATATTCCACAGCCAGGAAGCCACCCCTTTGTCCCTGCTTTTTGCTGCCCATCCCGGGCCTGAGGCCTCGCTTACTGAATAGGGGAAGGCATAAGAGGGATGCATGAAGGAAAGGTCAGTTAATGTTTCAAAAATACCATCTGGTTACTCTTGGCTACGGAGTATTAAGAACACACAATATAGTGCTATTGTGTAAGGATGGCTGAAGAACAGACAAGTTTGGTGGGGACGGGGAAAAATCCCTATGTGCCTGCCAGCCTTGATATATTTCCTGTTTGGGAGTAAGCTCCTACCAATCAACACCAGCTCTCTTGTCGCTTTGACTCTCTGCCTCACCATCTTTACAGATTCCCAGTAAGTGACACCAAGGAGCCTTGGAAAAGCATCTAAAAAACAGCTAACATTAATTGAGCAATTCTTATGCATCAGACACTGTGCTAAGTGCTTTGTAGGTGTCATCTCATTTAATTCTCACAGCGGCTCCATGAAAATAATTATCCCTATTTTGTATGGGGGAATCTGAGGCACAGACAGGATAATTCATTTAAAGTTACCCCATAGGTAAAGGTTAGAACTAGGGTTCAGGTGAGCATCAGCAGGTCTGCGAGAGGCTCAGTTTTCTCTTCTCTCTTTCTCCTATGAGACACACCCAGCAGGCCTCCCACTACCTGGCATCCTGCAGGGGAAGGGGCACTTGCTCCCTCGGACTTATCTGGATACTGGGACCTGCACAGGCATCCCCAGTGGGGAGAATGGGGTTGCCTTTCACTCCAGCCTGGTGACACTCTTTCCAGCACCTCTACAACTTATCCGAAAAATACCCTTTGGGTTTCGTCTGGGGCCCTGGAAACCATGTTAGAAATAGAGAAACGTCAGGAAGGCAGCAATTGTCTTTGTGCTATGAATGACTCAGTCCCTTGGCCACTGAACCAGAGGCTTTAGTACGTATACAATGTTCGCTTCCTGAGACCCTGGCTGGCCATCAAGCTCTGATACACTGCAGGGAAATCCGATGAATACCAGCTGTCAACCTGGCTGCTCTTGACTTCCAGCTTTTCAGCATCGTAGTGGAAAGAATACAGAAAACATGTAGTTTGGAGATTTCTGAAAAATAAATGGTAAAGCTACAGTATGAATGCTTTCTTGAAATGAAATAATGAAATGGGCTCTAGGTTATACTGATTCTGTCGCAAACCATGCGTGGAATGCAAACACACTGACCTGGTGGTCATCCAGGGAAATTCCCTAGACCGAGGGTTGCTTGCATTGGATGTGGCTCCCAGACACACTTTATTTGGAAGGCCTGGTGTTTGTTTTTAAGTTCTTGCAGATCACCATGGTTCCTATCTCTTCCTTTTGCCTTCTCCCTGCCAGCTTCTGTCCTGTACTACCAGGCACTTGTGAGCACTGGAATTGTGATCCCAGCCTAGAACCCAGGCAGATGGATTTAGAGCCACTGGTAGAAGTGGGGTGAGGTCACTTGCTCTTGATGCCCACCCACCCCAAGGCAGCCAGGGAGCGTTCTGCCCCATCTCATCCCCACGCCCATCTGTCCAGGTGCAGCCCCAAGACTCAGCGAAGGGAGGAACTTGCTCAGAATCCACATCCTGCTGACCACACCAGCACCAGCAGGAAACATGGGGAAAAACCGTAGTTTCAGGTCAGGGACACTCTGCCTGAGGTCTAAGATGGGGACTTGCCATTTCAAACACACTCAGAGTTTTCCTGAGGCATCTCTTTGCAGAGGCACTGAGGAAGTCCTGTAGAAATTTGAGCAATGGGGCAAATACTTTAGACACAAAAGACACTTCCATAACTAGACACTCACCCATCACGATTCTAACTGTGACAGGGCCCTCACAGAGAAATCTACCCTGTTAGCCGGTGAGGAAGTCTTTGTCTTCTTTTCAACTCCCTTCCCCTTCTTCCTCAATTCCTTGTTCCCCATCCCTCCCTGTCTCTCGCTCTCCCTCCCCTTCTTGTTCCTCTGTCTTACAGAAGTTTCTGTCAATGTCTTGTTCTTCTTTCTGAGACAATAAGTTCCTTCTCTGCCACTAACTCTTTGTAGTGCCTCAGCAGGTCACCCCTGCCCCCACCTGTGCACCCTTGTTTTGCCATCTATAAAGTGAAATGGTTGTGTTCTGTGATGTCTTGGTTTCCTTCCAGATAGCCAGTGGTAGCAAACCCATGGCACGCATGCTGCAGCAGGTGTTTGTATTACTGAAAGCTCCAAAAGGTTCAGCATCACTGAGATAGACTATTCCATGTGTATGAAACACAGGTCTGACACAAATGTCTTCAGGGACCAGGCAGGTAATGTAATTGGCAAAATCCAGCCAAGGGGACCAAACAGAGGAGACTGGCCTGCCTAAAGGGGAAGGAGCAACTGTGTCCAGGGACTTGTGGTCATGCACAAACAAATCCGGGTTCCGAAGAAGCCTGTCTGTGTGAGTGAGATTCTGCCTGCGGGTCACCAGTCTCGGTCTCTCTATCTAGACAGGCAGATGACCACAAAATCACTTTTGATTACTGTCTGAGAGAAGTCACATGTTTACCACCTGCCTGTAGGATCTGGAAGAAGAACATATTCCTGAAATGAGGTCTTGAAAAGCCCCAGGCTGGATAAGGAAGTATCGCAGAAGCATGTCACTGCAAGGTCTCAGTAATATTACTCAGGGGGACAGAGTAGTTTTCAAACATTTTGTTTTGACCATGATCCATTGGAAGAAATTTATTTTGCATAATGACTAAGTACACAAATATGTGAAACAAAAATTTCTGTACTGATTTGTACTGATACTTTCTTCTCTTTTTCTATTCTACTCCATTTCATTACTTTGAGCTATTTCATTAAAAATGTTGTCTGCAACCAAATAAATTAATTTCAGGACCTGCTAATGGGTTGCTCTGGAGTTCATAGAGAGGTCCAAAGAATAACAAAGATGATTATAGTCTTGTGCTGTCAGAATGATAACAATTAGTTACCAGTGGTTATTAAAATTAGAATTAATTAAAAATTTAAAAATTGAGTTTCAAGACACACTAACCAATTTCAAACACTCAAGAGCCACCCGGCCGAGGCTACAATAGAATGTTTTTCTCACTGCGCAGTGTTCTATTGGTCATCTGGTCGGCACCAAACTTCACAATTTTTCCAGTGAAAAAAAAACTAAGGCCCAAAGTCCTTCTGAGAGATGTGTTTGAGATTAGGGATGCTTGAGGATGAGGCCAAACTGATGGAGCCTCAGGGATGTCTGTCTGTCACCAGAGGAGTTAGGATTGAGAAGATGGCCTCGAAAATTTATCCTAAGGTAATCACAACTCCAAGTCCACATCCTGCATTTTGCATGCCAGATAGTAGATCTGTTTGAACCTTAACCTTCACAGGAAAACAGAAGCCAATTTCTATGTGCTATTGGGCATTCATGGAGCAGCTTCTGTAACCTAGACAGAGAACAGGGTGCAGAACCTGTCAAAACTGGGTTCAGATCTAGGCTTTGCCTCTCACAGGCTATATGAACTTGAGCAAGGTGCTTCATTACTGAGCCTTAGTTTCTCCAACTGTGAAATGGGAATAACAGTATTGACCTTTCAGGATTTTTGAAAGGATCAGAAAGCAATATGCATAAATGCACCTAGTACTTTGTCTGGTGTGTGGCGAGTGCTAAACAAAAGCTTGCTATAATAATAATGATAACGACGATAATAATACTTCCCTTCCTCCTCCTCCCACCCCCCATAAACATTTTGGAGATGTAAAGACATACTTTCTACCCCCAAAAAAGTTCCAGGATATTGTACAGGTTTTTTTAAATTGTATTTCTAATGTTCAACTTTGAACCTGGTACTAGTAGGGTCCCAAGGCATACTTGTCAAGTGAATGAATGATTAAAATATATCCCTAAGTGCTTACCATCTAAGGTAGAACTTGGCAAAAGAATCACAGGGATTCATACATGAAGCGACAAGATCACAAATTATTTCTGCTTGGGAAGTATCAGAATATAAAATATTTCTGATAGGGAAAGAGAACAACTGAGACAACACCATAGAGAGATGGAAGTTTTGTATGTTTTAGTAGATTACTGGTTCATGTTATGTAGGATTAAGAAGTCAAGACATAAGTAAACAAGAAAAAGAGGGAAAAAGAAAGTCAAAACATAATAGGAGATACAGAATACTTTCAGGTCGGGGATATAGCTCAGCGGCACAACACCTGCCTGGCAAGTGTGAGGTCTTGAGTTTGATTCCTGGTACCACAAAAAAAAAAAAAAACCAAAAACCAAAAACCAAAAACCAAAAAACAAAACAAAAACAACGAACATACAGAATACTTTCAACATCATTTACGAGAAAAGAATTTAAAGACCCTTCCCCCAAATCAGTGAAACAAAGATTTTAAAAATCTTTATGAAACTGAGTTATTATTTAAAGTTTCAAATTTAATCTATATATTCCAGAGGAATTGGAGGAAATGTTGCATTTCTGTGCATATTGGCAAGTTAGTATTTGATTATGGCTTAGTCCAAGTATAATGTCCTACAAACAGCTTTTTTTTCCCACCTATAAACGTAGTGGACATCTGTTGTTTTGCCTGCTCAACGTCTGTTCTTGGCTTCTTCTGGCAATAGAATCTCTTTCCTGTAGGGAAGCCGCTGCATGGAGTTCGGGTGGGGCTGTCACTGTCCCAGTACAGGGTGACCAACTAGACCAGCCCTGGCTGATCCAGAGCACCCCAAACTCTTTCATGTACTTGGCAGGCACTTGACCTCTTCCTCTTTGGGGTTTTCTACGGGAGTTCTTGGGTTGCTGACCCAAGAGGAGACAGTCTCGGGCTCCTGGTGCCATTTTGTTCCTCACATTGAGAGGACCTTAGAGTTGGAGGGAGAGAAAGAGTGAACAGATCCCTGGATGCCTCATTTGAGTCTGCAGATCTTCAGGGGCCTGAAGCGGACATACTTCTGAACTTTCCAAGTATATAAACCAATATGATATATCCCCTTTCTCAGAAAGATGTGAATTAGTTTGAGCTGGGGTTTTGTCACTTGCAAATAATTTAGGTCCTAATACTCATAGTTTTCATCCAAATTATAATCAAGGTAAGATGATGAGCAAGGTGGACCAGGTGCCTGCCCGGATGTGACATGGACTCCTGTGGGGAAAGGCGGAAGAAGTGGTGCAAGAGAGGGTGAAGGCCCAGCTGCTGTCCTCCTCGTAGCTGTTTCTCCTTCTGCTAATGGAGCCCCTCTCTCTTAGGAGATCCTCCTTAGAACAGCCGTGACTTTTGGGAAGGACTGTAACCTTTCCAGACTTGGAGAGGGAATGTTGATTGTTGAAAACTGATACTGGAGATCTCTTTTGCCAATGGATTGATTTAGGCAAACACATGTGATGCACTCCTGGCTGATGAAACAAGAGCGGCAGTTTCGGGAGGGGGAATTGGGAAGGTTTCCCTCAGTGGATGTCATCTTCCATATGTGATGCAGCAGCTGCAGCTTGTGTTTACGATGCACTCTGTAAGGGGCCACTTGAGATGGAAAGAATCCAGGGGCCCCACGGTGTTGCTGAGCCTCTGAATTAACCTGAGCGCTCTCTGGGCTTCCTGTTAAGTGGAATAAAGGTGTCTAGATTGCTTCAGCCAGTTTTAATTGGGGTCTCTCACTTGCTACAGCAAGTACACTACAGAACCAAGGGTCCTGTGCAATAGAGACATCCAAGCATTTGGGGAAAGCTTGTAAAGGCAGCTCTATCCAAACAAATTAGCCAAGCAGAGTTGGGGTGAGATGAAGGAGTCACGGAGCAGAAGTCAGTGGTAGAAAGGTATTGCACCAAATTCCTTTAAGATGCTTTTTACTACATGAGTGTTTCTCAATGTGGTCAGCTAAACCACCTGCTTCAATATCACTTGGGGGCGGGCATAAGGGAGACAGGGATTGTTAAAATACAGATTCCCGAGCCCCAACCCCAACTTCACATTTTGAACAAGCTCTTCTGGAGACTGTTTTTCTCACTCAAGGTTGAGAATGCTTGGGTTAGTGATCAGAAGGAAGACCCACACAGTATTCACTACTGAGATGAGAATTTCAGAAATCTTGATATCTGATACTAATTTGTATCAAAAATACCATCATCAGATAATTTGCCAGTCTTATGGGTGTTGTTAAGTATATTTTCTCTGATGTGTTTGCCAACCTTCACAAATGTTTCAAAGAGTCAACTGGCATCGGAACAATGTCCTGATACAGCTAAATTAAATACCACTTAATTCAGTCAGCGCTGCCAGATGGTTTTTCTTTTCTAAAGTTGTCATTTTTTAAAGGAAGAGCTGTTTGGGGTCTGTTATTAGAGCCATCTCCAACCAGGAAGAGATGAACAACACAGGCGGCTATACTGGCAGAGAGATGAGCAAAGGTGTTTTCCCTCACTGTAGTGTGGATTCCGAGCCCTGGGCCTTGAGGTCTCACAGCCAGGCTGTGATGGTGACATTGCGAAACCAAAGTCACTCCTTCAACATAAGGAACCCTGAAACTCACCTTGACACTCTCCTACTCTCTTTTAGTCTATCTATTACCAAGCCATAGATAGATATCTGGATCCCTTCCGTAGCTCTGCAGGTCAGCATCCTCTCCATCTCCACCAGTTTTCTTCCAGCCGCAAGCTTCTCTAGCTTGGATTCCCATAGTAACCTTTCTAGCCCACCTCTTTGCTAGATTGCCAGTTCTCAACTAGGGAGAATTCTCCTCCTGGGATCATCTGACAATGCCCCTCCAAGCATTGTCCAGGAATGGTCATCACAACTACAGTGTGCGCAAATATCTTACTGGCACCTAGTGGGCAGAGGCCAGGGATGTTGTAAGTATCCTATCATGTACAGGACAGTTCCTCCCTCTCCTCAATGTAGTACTAGATGTCAATGGTCAATCTAGTCAAATGTGTGACTAGATTCAAATGTGTGAACGTTGAGAAATGGTGTTTTAGATGGACCCTCTCTATTCTACAGATCTCAGGGGAAAAGTCCTTCACTGACTGCTCGCAGCCATACAAAAACCACTGTCACTGGCGCCCACCATCCTGGGCACTCTCACTTGGTGGCACTTTTCAGTGTATATTCATGTAATTAGTTGTGATCATTTGCTTAATCTTTATTTCTTGCATTTGATTTTAAGTTTGATGAGGGCAGAGATGGTACTCACTGAGCTCAGCTCTCTAGACCTAATGCCAAGCATAATACCTGGCACACAGTGATTTACAATAGACATTGTTAAATAAATGAACCTATTTTGTGAAAATTCATGTGTGACCATGAAACACCCTAGTTAGCATAGCTCTTGTCTATAAGAAATGACATAGTTTGTTGAAAGTGCCTCCCCAAAAAACCCCATACAACAAGATGAGAAGTGTTTTGTCGTATAGGAAAATCCTACAATGTCAACAGTTCTGAAAATTTTTGGTCTCAGGACTCCTCTGTACTCCTGTTACTGTTATCTCCAAAGAGCTTTTGTTTATGTAGGTTATACCTAGAAATATTTATTATATTAGAAATCATAACTGAGAAGTTTTTAAGAACAAAAATATACAAGCACACATCAGTGATAACTTCATCACTTACTGCCTCTGGAAAACTCCAGTGTATACTCATGAAAGGATGAGAGGGATAAAGGCAAATTCTTAGCATCATTACAAAAGTGCCCCCTCAAAGGGTATTAGGTTCTCTCAGGGATGTTCTAGAGAACATCTTTGAAAAATGCTACACTATGAGAATCTTGAGGGTATAGGGATAATATCCTTCAAGAGAATTGGGCTAAGCTATTTGGGAATATCCACCTGGGCTGGCCTTGAAAGATGGGTAACGTTGAGACGCACCACATAAAACCACACCTCTCTTGCTGGCTCATGGAATGATTCCATAGCACAGGTGGGCAAACTATAGCTCAGGGTCAATTCTGACCTCCTGTCTTTGTAAACAGTTTCACAGGGGCACAGCCATGCCCATCATTTACGCGTTGTCTATGCCTGCTTTTGCACTCAATAGCAGAGATGAGTAGGTGCAGGCAGGTCCATATGATCTTCAAAGCCTACCTGGCTCTTTACAGAAAAATGTTGCCAACTCTTGTTCTTTATAATGTTTGTAAAAGTAGAGATTTCAGTCAAGAATCAACTTGATGTCAAATGGCTTTTTAAATGCACCTCTATTCGGTAAACTGGACTTAAGGTTGGTGAGTAGGGAAAGAAGGTGGGGAAGAACATACCCCCATGGGGTGAAAAGTAAAAAGATCACTATCTCCGTGAGCCTTTGACTTCTAAACCTTTGACTTCTAAACTAATGGATGACTGGGACGAGTCATTTATCCACTTGAGGATGCTAACTAAGATGAACCATAGAGAGGAAACATTCCCAGAAGTCAGAGATGTCCAGTGGTGAAACGGGCTGCCTCTTAAGTAGTGGGATTCTCACAGATGGGAAGCTAGCTGAGACTGCATGATTACCGGCACAGACACGTGGGAAATACAACCTTCGGGAATCAGATTCATAACTGTGTTGAATCAGGGAGCATACACTTGTGTGAATGGGGGCAGATGAGTGACAAGGGAGGAGGGCGAGCCAAAGGAAGTAGGAGACTGTGGCCAAACAGGCACAGCCCCTACCCCATTCCAGCTGATTCCTGCCACTTGGGAACATGGGATTACTGCAAGCAGAAATCTGGATTCTAAAGTAAAACTCTCTGCTTTTATATTCTTGGCTCAAATATTAAATAAACAAAAATAAAAAAGAATATGTGAGCCAACTAAAATACATTTATGAATCATTTTTTTTCCACTTGGGCTTAAAGATGAGCTTTAGTCCTGTTGCCAGCTTAAATATGCTTTGATTTTAAGAGAATGAAAGCAACTCCTTATATTTTCTGAGAGTCTTTTTTAAATATTCAAACTGTCCTGTCATCTTATCTCATGTGTTTACTGTTCAGTAGCGCAGTAAAGACAAATACCTAGGACTTGCTACCACCACAGGAGAAAGCTGTGCACTGAGCAGAGCAGACTGGGACTTGGTGGAGTGAAATGGAGATGGGCAGTGCAGGCGAGAGAATTAACCAGACCGACTGACTAGGAGAAGGCTCATGGCAGGAGGTACAGACATTACTCAAGCAGCCTGCACCCAGAGATGCTCCATTTGGAACCAGCATGGATGACTCAAGTGAACAGTTACTCCAAGCAGGCCTTCCCTGGACTTCAGCATAGGAATCAATAGATTGTTAATCCAACTATTGGAACTGGTTTTGGTCACTTGCAATCTGAGTTCTTACTAATATAAAGTCAGGGAGGGAATTAAAAAGTTTGCACTACTGTAGTGCAAAAGTAGCCATAGCCAATATATAAATGAATGGACATGGCTGTGTTCCAATAGAACTTTATTTACAGAGACAGGTGGTGGGTCAGAACTGACCCTCAAGCCATAGTCTGTCCCCTCTTGCTTCAGAGACATTCAGTGGTCTGGTAGAAGAGCTGTGTGCCCAGACCATGTGTCCTGGTGCCACTTACCTTTCAAGGTAAGCTCAGCGGTTATTTGGTCAGGTTAAATGACTTGGTGACCCTGACAGTCCCTTCCCACTGCAAGAGTCAAGGATGGTTTGAATTGATTTTGACTCAGATGTAGAGGTCAAATCCCAATCTCCAGTTCAAGCTATGTTTGGAATGGAACTTGTCCTCTGACAAAATGCCTCCACCACAGTTACTAGTTCTGTAACTGAGCATATGTTGGTGGAAGCCTCAACTTACAGTGAGCCAGTTAAAATGCAAGGAAGGGATAGCTAGCAGATCTTTCCCGTTAAGAGTCCAGGCTGTTAATTACTTTCGTAAAGAGAAATACATAAACATGCAGATGGCAATTGTAGTAAATATGATTTTCTACATATAAATATAAAAATCCTACTCACTCCTCAAGGCCTATCTCATATGCAGCACACTCCTAGAAATAGTCTCTGATTTTCTCTTCACCCCCACTCCACATATGAGCTGTCTTTCTTTAAAGCCTCATGGCATGTGCTTGTTAGGACTAAGTGGTAGTTTTCGAAGTTGAGCATGCATGAGAATTCCTGGATGTCTTGTCAAAACATGGGGTGCTGGCCTCACTCCTGGGGTTTTTGGCTCAGTGGGTAAAGGCAAGGGCTGAGAACCTGCATTTCTAATGAGTTCCTAGATGATGCTAATGCTGCAGGTCTGAGGACCACATTTTGAAAACCACTGCCCCACAGCACAGTTCACCTGCAAATAGTTACTTTTACATATTTTATTTCACCATCACATTGTAAATTACTTAGAAAGAGATGCTACTTATGTCTATGTACCCTGGAGTATTCTTGTGGGCACTCAACAAACATTTGGACACACCCATGGGATGAGATGAGGAGTTAAATTTTTGGTTGGAATGAATTTGACAGCTATTTCATACAACAGGTATTTCTTGAGCCCACAAAGAAGGCAAAATGCAAGCAATGTGTTCCCAAGAAGTAACCAGAACAGGAAATGTTTGTGGCTAAACCACGCTGTAGTAGAAATCACAACACAGTCAAGTTCATCATTCTGGTGGAAGACCAAAACCCAAACGAAATCCATCAAATGGTTATGCAACTTTCACTGCATAAAACATGGTTACTGTGTATATATGTGTGTGAGGTTGGGTTTGTAGTAGACATTGACACATAATAAAAATACTAAAGGTTATCTACATGCCCTTTATGGGGAGTAAAAAAAGATTATTGGGAATCAGAAAGAACAACTATAGGTGACCAAATGAGAAGGACTCACCTAAGGAAAGACCACCTTCCCTCAAAAAAAGCAATGGAAGAAGCAGAGCTTCCCTTCCCTCTGAGACTGACAGAGAAACACAGACTTCCAATAAGGGAAAGACAGAATTTGAGAAGAGACTGTCATGGGCTAAGTGTCTCCCTTGCCTCCCCTCCCAATCCATATGTAGAAGCCCTAACCCCCAGTGGGTTGGAATGTGACTATTTGAAAATACAGGCTTTAAAGAAAAAATTAAGTTAAAATGAGGTCAGTATGGTGGGCCCTAATTGGATATGATTGGTTTCTTTATAAGAAGTGAAGATTAGGACACAGGAATTCAGACAAAGACCGTATGAATTCACCAGGAGAAGATGGTTATCTATAAGCCATGAAGAGAACTAGGAAGAAAACAGCCCTGCCTGCACCTTGATCTTGGACTTCTTCCTGAATTGCGATTAAAAGATTTTCTGTTGTTTAAGCTACGCAATGTAAGGTATTCTGTTATGGTAGCTCTAAAAAACAAATATGGACTCCAAATCCATATTTTAAGTAGCATAAAGGATATAAAAGCCACCAGGAAATAAAAATTATGCAATCACCTTGGAATAGAAGGTACCCCACCCTTTCTCTTATAGTCCCAGTGTCATCATCTTCTGCCTGGAGTATATAACTGGTCCTACCTGGTCTCCTTTCCCCACTCATTGTCCACTCAGCGGCCAGAGTAGTGCTCTCAAAATGCAAATCCCATGATGCTTCACTGAGTGGCATTTAACACCATTCAGTGGGCTCCTTTCACTTTTGGGATGAAGCCACAGTCCTTGCTATGATCCAAAGGGCTCTGTGTGACTAGGTCTCCATTGGACTCTGCTTCATCTCAGACCCTGCTCCCTTCTGGCAGCCACTCTGGCTTTATTTTTTTTTTCCTCCCAATGCTTCCTCTGCACACCTGGCGATTCCCACTCCAAAGAAGGCATGCCAGAAGTTTTTCCAGTTTTCCTGGATGCCATATCCTGGAAAATGCATCCCTGGGCAGATGGCTTTCAGCAGGGAGAGGCTGTGGCTGCTCACACCTTACTGCTTGCGCCACTGTATCCATTGGTAGAGACTAAGGAGCAACTGTCAAAGGTCAAGGGTCTGAGTGAGGGGAGTGGAGTAAAAAGTGATGCCTCCCAACAGGTGCACAGGGTGTTCTTCCCAATGTAGAAGCCAACTAATCCTGGTGACAGCAACTCTTACCAGGGACTTGTAAAAGGAGCTGAAGGGTGACAGTCTGGGTCCATCAGCCAAAACCAGTCACCTGCTCTGATGGGCATGATGAAAGGGTTCTTTCGTTTTGGTCTGGATTGTGCACTGCCCTTCCAGACACAAAGAGAAGCAGCAAAGCCTTTATCCTATGGCTCCTCTCCTGTGTTCCTTTTTGTTATCCTTTAATTACAGAGCCCACGCTTCCTGAATGAGATACTAAAATGCATGACTGGCTGCAAGGCCCAACAATGGGATGAAATATTTGAAATCAGGACAGTTGTGTAGGACCGTGATAGACCCACAGTGAACCGACTCTTTTTGTCTTGCCCCATTTACCTATAACCCCAAAAAGTTGCATTTGTCTTGTGCTCAGTTTCTGTGCAGAGTTGTATTAAATTTTAATGGTTAAAAGAAACACAGCCAGCAACCGAAAGTAATAAAAAAGCAATTCGAATCTTTGCTGGCTTCTTTCTCTGAAAGGACAGCCAAAGGAAGAAGGCGTCTGCTTAACAACGAGCAAAACAGAATCCTACTCAGACTCTCTCATCCACTGCCTCATTTGATTGTCACCAGCCATATGATGGAGGTGAGGCAAGGATCACTCCACCTTCTTTAGCAGCAAGCAGGTCAAGGCACAGGGAATTGAAGAACTGTGCCAGATGCCAACAGGGGCCTGGCTCAGCCAGCTTTTCTTTCTACACCTGTGCACATACCTTCACAGAAGCATGTAAGTAGACCCCTTTCTACAACTCTGCTCCTTAAATTACTGCCGGATTTTCCTGACATTGTTGGCAATAGAAAATGATTATTGCCAACATAAGTGAAGGAAACCCCAAGAGATTCATTAACATTTGATTCTGAAAACTCTAGCTAAGTGTGGTGTCTTGACAAGAAAGGGGCAAGTATTAATGAAGCCCACAAGTATTTTCATGTGCTCAGCCTGTCTAATCTAGATACATGCCAAAACAAACAAAAACAAAAACACAAAAACAACCACCACCACTACCGCCACCACCAATAACAATAACAAAAACCAGCACTACCTCTCTCCTAGTCAAAGAGACATCCTGTCCCCAGTTGACTCCAGGAGCCATGGTTCAATAATTAACATGTGGGCGAGAGGCCCAAACGCATTGGCAGTGGACAGATACTCAGATGAAAAACAGAGAAATCCCGAATCCCACTCACGTAAAGGGCTTACTGACATTATCTGTTGAAAAGAATACCAATTTCAAGGGAGACAGCCAGGAGGAGAGAAAGCAAAATTTTGGTGATGGAGGAAGCAGGTGGGAAGAGGGGTGGATTTCTCACCTAGTTCAAAGCAACTTGGATATTCTTTAAGTTTGCACCCTCAAGCGGACTTTGCTACCAGCTACAGAGCATTTCCCCATAGCACTGATGTCATCGATGCCAACATAATCTGGGTCAGTACACCCATTCTAGCTAGAAAACAGATGATTTGAGAGAGCTCCCATGGGGATTAGCTGTGGGAGATGCCTGATTGCCCTTGGCTCAAGGGCAGCCTCTGGACCCCAGGCTACCTAAAGCGAGAAGCAAGCTCAGTGATTGTCTATCCCAGAAAAGCCAAGAAAGAAGGTGGTCTGATTAATAGAGAGACAGATGGGGAGGAGATTAGGTATAAGAGGCCCCACAATTGGCCAAAGGACTGAAACGTACTCAAAAAGATGAATGTAGACAGACATTCATTCCACTTGCTCCCGAGCCAACTGCTGGACAGGGATGAGGAGGGCCCTGGGGATGAAGAATAATTCCTCTGTGCTATGTGTTTGGCCTAGTTTGTGCTGTAGATTCATCTCAACCTGGAAATGCATGCAGAGACCCCAGGTTATGGGCCAACAGAGGGACCATGCAGCATAGTCATAAACAGAAAGTGTACTGGTCTTCCTAAGGCCATGATGTCTTGAGGCTTCTCTGAGTCCCTTGGCGCAAAAAAGCTTTTCTCACATGAGCTTTATTCTGTTGTCGCTATTCTGCCATCCACTAAGACCGAGGGAAGACCTGGCTCCAAGGATAAAGTCTGGAGTCAGCATAACCAGATTACAAATTTACTGGGTAATTTCTATGCGCTAAGGACTGGACTATACCAGCTAATAAAGCATTGTGTTTCCTATCCTTTGGGATTTTATAATTCTATGGGAAAGAGCTGCAATAAGTAATTGGTTATAATTCCATGGGAAAGATCTACAATAAAATGTAACACAAATAATACATACAAAATGAGACAAGTAGAACTAAGGAAATGAGTAAGAGGGGGGTAAACTGAAGATAAAATAGTTTAGTCAAGACTGCAGGGATAGGAGGCAGCCAGCTGTAGAAGAGCAGCGACCAGAACAATCCAGGTGGAGAAGCAGCACATGCAAGAGCCCTGAGGGTGGAGAGCATTTGGTAAGTTCAAGGAGACCCCTGTGGTTGCAACATTGTGGCCAGAGAGACTAGCAAAAAATAAGTTGGAGAGGAGCTCGTGAAATGTACATGCTTAAAGGTTTTACAAAGCTTGTTTGCAGGTGTTACAGTTCAAATAGCTCTTGGAGGTAAGCCAGGCGGGTAGGATGTACCCATAGAACTGATAAGAACACTTGCCTCAGAGGTCCCAGAGTTAGCATGGGGCTGAGACTTGAAATAGGTTTTGTTTCCATATCTGGGACTCTAGAGGAGAAAACACACACACACACACACACACACACACACAATTTGGGACAATTCACAGGAATGAAATATATAGATCTTCAGTAGAAAAATTTTGACCAATATATAAATAACATCTCGATCAACATAGGGCATATTTCAATCACTCCAGATAGTTTGCTGCACTTTTTTGTAACCAGTCACTCCTTCCAATCAAAAGCAAACTCTGTTATGACTTCTGTCCACATAGATTAGTCTTTGACCTTCATGTACAGTATGCACTCTTTTTATTTCCCTCTCCTTTTACTCATTACGTTTATGCATCAATAGTTCAGTGTGTTACTTTTTATTGCTAAGTAGTAATCCATTGTGGAAGTGTAACAAAATTTGTTTATCCATTTGTGGATGAACATTCGGGATGTTTCTAGCTTTGGGCTGTTATGAATTAAGATGCCAGGAACATTCTTGCATAAATCTTTTTACAGATATGTTTTCATTACTCACAAGTAAATAGCTAAGAAAGGTGTTGCTGGATCATAAGTAGGTGTATACTGAATTATCGAACAATTTTCCAAAGTGCTATCATTTTACATTCCCACCAGAAATAGATGAAAAATTGTAGTCACTTGGATGAGTGTAAACAGGTGGTTTAAATTTGCATTTCCTCAGTAACTGATGATGTGGATGGAGCTCCTTTTTATGTGCTTCTTGACAAGTTACATGTTCTTTTGTGATGTGTCAGGATTTTTAGCAGTTTTTACTGATTTTAGTGTTCTAGGATGTCACTGCTTACCTCAAGGTCATAAGCCATTCTCCCATATTTTCTTCTAGGGTTGTATAATTTTAGCTTTTACTTTATGTAGGTCCACGATCTATGCTGAATTGATTTTTGTATATTGATGTAAACAAGGGTCTTGTAATTGAACTAGGGATGGAGAGACTTGTCAACTTGTCTTTATTTTAATTTTATTTTTACTTTGTATTGTGGCATAACTCTCATAGAGTTCAATTTACGAATCTTAAGTATACAGTTCAAAATATTCTACACACACATCCATGCAACCACATTCAAATTATTTCACAACTCCTTTCCAGTGTCAGACATTTTTGTGAGCCTCTCTATATTTTAGTATTATATCTAACTAATACCTATGGTAGCTTTTTGCCATATTGAATTTTCTCAAAACACATGCATTTGACAGTTATTATGCATTTGAATTTAGGTGCACACAAGGATTTGGAAGCTAAATAATTTCTTGGCACCTCGGTGGTCTGTGGCTCACAGTTGGGGGAAAAATATGCTGTACTGAGCTGACACATGATTTCTTATCCGCTAAGCTGATAATCTAAGAGAGATGCTAAGAAATGCATATGAAGACTGTGTTGACTTACAGCAAATGATCTGTAACTGTAATAATGTTTTATGAACAGAGACTTCAGAAGAGGAAATAAAATCATGTCAGGGTCAATGAGAGGTAGCTGGATGGAAGAGTACTGTATCTACAGATCACTAGAATTTTGATAAATGGGGGAAATTATAGGTAATTGCCAAGTGGTAAGAAAGATGCCTTTGTTGGGATCCTTTTCAGCTGTAGTTTACAGAAACCCAATTGAAACTAATTTAAGTCAAAATGGAATGTGTTGGTTTTTACAACTGGGAGGTTTAGGGTGGGGCAGCTTTGGCTTCAGGTAGAGCTGGATTCTGGTGCTTTCCTGTGTAATCAGAGCTATGTCTGTCTCTATATTTCAGACAGCTTCTTCCCATATATTAGAAAAAATGGCCACTGATATTCTCAGATTGTCATCTCCTAGGTCTGCAACCTTACGGGACAAATACTTCTTCGCAGTGTCTCCCTAGCCAACTCCAGGGAATATTCTGCTTGGTCTATCTTGGGTGTAATGTCCACTGAAGAACGAATCCTTGTGCCGGGGAATGCTCTGACTGGCTAGCCTAGGTCATGTGCTGTTCCCTGGAGGAGGAGCAGAACACGCTACCTTGACAGACCATTAGTACTACAAGGAGATGGGGATAAGTTCTGAAGAATTGGAAGGAGGAATGATTAAACCTGCTGGGCAAACACTTCAGCTAGATTTAATGACAAAGGAATGTGGGCTTTGAGTATAAAATGTAAATACTGGGCAACAAAAGCAAAGCAGGAGACATCACAATCCTGGACTTCAAGTTGCACTACAAAGCTACAGTGATTAAAAACAGCATAGTATTGGCACAAAAATAGACATGTGGATAAATGTAACATTATAGAGGATGCAGGAACAACTTCAGACACACTCAGCCACCTGATCTTTGACAAAGGAGCCAAAAATATATGCTGGAGGCAAGATAGCCTCTTTTCAAATGGCGCTGGGAAAACTGGCTATCCACATGCAGAAGATTGAATCTACCCGTATCTCTCATCATGTACTAAACTAAAACCCAAATGGATCGAAGATCTAATATTAAATCAGAAACACTTAACTTGCTGGAAGATAAAATAAGTAAAACTCTTGAAGATATAGGCATAGGCTAGGACTTTCTGAAGAGAACTCCAATTGCACAAGAAATAACAGCAAGAATGAACAAATGGGACTGTATCAAATTAAAGTTTCTGCACAGCAAAGGAACAACAGAGTAAAGAGACAACCTACAGAATGGGAAAATATTTTTGCCAGCTATACCTCAGATAGGATTAATATCTAGAATGTATAAAGAACTTAAAAGAATTAGACTCCCCAAAATAAAAGACCCAACAAAAAAAATAGGCAACTGAAATGAATAGATACTTCTCAGAAGAAATACAAATGGTCAATAAATACATGAAAAAGTGTTCAACATCATTAGCCATTAGAGAAATGCAATTTAAACAACACTGAGATTTCATCTTATGCCAGAAAGAATGGCCATCATCAAAAAAATCAAATAATAACAAATGTTGGCAAGGCTGTGGTGAAAAAGGAATCCTCCTATATTGCTGGTGGGAATGTAAACTAGTATAAAAATTATGGAAATCAGTATGGAGATTTCTCAAAAAATTGAAAGTAGAAATTCCATTTGACCCAACTATTCCCCTCAAGGCACCTTTCCAAAAGAATTAAAAACATTGTATTACAGCAATACATGGATACTAATATTTATGGCAGCACAATTAATAATAGCTAAATCTTGGGAGTAGCGCATATGTCCATCAACAGATGAAAGGATAAAGAAAATGTGGTATCTATACATAATGAAATACTACTCAGCTATAAAGAGGGATACATTTGAGTCATTTGTACGGAGGAAAAAGGACACAACTTGAAAATATAATGTTAAGTGAAATAAATCAGACTGATAAGCTTAAATACCATACGGTTTCTCTCATATGAGAAGTCTAAAGTATAAATGAAGTATAGAATGAATGTAATCATTGTGTGTCTGGAGTAGAGATTGGGGAGGGAAGAAGGAAGTAAAAGGAAGGGGACTAAAGAGAATTAAGATGTATTAAGTACATGCATCTACTCCCTAAGGTGAATATAAACAATATGTACTGCAAATGTCTACTAATAAAATTAAATTAAATTAAAAAAAAGAATATGTAAATAGGGGGTGAAGGGGTAAGGAACTGTGACACACTGACATGGAAAATTGTCACATATGTCCTTGCCAAAATGGGAGTCTCTGGTTTGAGTAGCGTTTTCTGCAGCATATGATGCATTTCCTCAGCAATTCCCACTACAGCTTGCATAGAGTGGTATTTAGTGGCCACTTGATAAGAGTCATAAAATACCAGAGTGTGAATTATGAATTTTGCTGAGTATGAAGGCAAAAAAAAAAAAAAAAAAAGAACAGTAAGCTCTCTGGTCCTTTCTGTATCTATCTTTCCAATGATCATATTCGAAATAAACTCCCGGGTGATGACAAAGGTGAACCAGATTAGAAGGATTAGGCATTTCTTGGTCATCATTTTGTTTTGGAATCTCAAAGTTGGAGGAGAACTTAGTATTGTCCAGCATATTAATTAGCAAACTGGCTCAAGGCAAAAAATATGCTCCATCTTTGTTTTTTGTAAATAAATTTTGATTGGCACACAGCCTTATCTATCTTTTTACATATTTTTTGTTTTTATGCTAAAAAGACTATTTGGCTTACTGTTTGGCCCTTTATAGGAGGGTTGCCAGCCTCTAGTTTAACATGAAATGCTTCCTACTCAGTTAGGATTTACCCCCGACTCATGCCTGGAATCAAAAAACACTATTGATGGAAAGTATTCAGAATGGGGTTTAACACATGAGAAAGTACTCCTTGAATGTTAGCTAGTAAAGTCCCCGGTTATGAGTGGATACCTTGGCTGCTTCTTTGCAATGTAATAATCAAGAGGTGACTATCATGAAAATACCATTTGTATATTTAAAAAAAGTTTTCCAATGCATTCAAATATATTTCATTGCTTTATCACTCCCAACCATTATTGTGTGTTTTCCATGGACCAATATTGCATGTTTCCACGGACCATTATTGCATGTTTCCACTGTGCTCAGCATCTGGCATCCATCCTCTCATTGAGCGCTCACCTCTGATTCTCATCCTGAGAGGAGGCTGAAGCTTGGTTGGGGGAGGTGACATAAGTCACTGGAGGCTGCACAGCTAGTGGCCAAGATGGAATGTGAACCGAGGCAGACTCTGTAGCTCAAGTACTTATCACATACACTATCTTAGCTTCTCGATTGGGTCAGTAGCCCAATTTTCAAAGTATCAGTTTGCACAGTTCCAGAAATCAGAAACAACAGGTGCATCTGTGGGCATAAGGGCAGTGATGGTGAAGTAACTGTACCTCAGGTAATGCTGCAGAACCACTGCCCACTCATCCTCCCTGAGCAACCCCCCTCCCCCACCCACTTGCACAGCACCACTGTGTCTCACTGGGCTCTCGCTACCTCCAGGCTCTGTGATGCATCAGGTGATGCGTGTTGCCAGGAGATCTCCCTAAATAATGCACAGCTCTGGTCAGGTCACTACTTGGCTCAAAACCTCTCATGACTCCTCACTGGCTATCGATTGTAACAAATACTCTTTCACCTGGCATCTAAAACTCTCAAAGATGTGACACTCACCAACCCATGAGCCTTATTTCCTCACTGTCTACCTACTCATACTCTAAAAGGTACACAAGAGCTGGTCTTCCACACACTTCCCACAATGCTTTGTGTCTTTATTTTGCTTAGTAGCCCCGTTCCTAGCCAAGGACCCAGGACTCAGGAGTTGCACAATTCATTCATAAGAGAATGAATGACTATGCCCTTCTGTCTTTCTCCTTGATCTACCACAAACTTGCTTGCCCCTTCAGGGTCTAGGTTGTATGGTACCTTCCCAGATCTTCCAAAGGGATTTGGCATGTCACCTTCACAATTTTTTTTTTTTTTTGAGGTACTGGTGATTGAACTCAAGCCCTTTGCACTGAACTACAACACCATCCCTTTTAATTTTGAGGTACGGTCTTGCCAAGTTTCTCAGTTGCCTGAGGTAAGCTAGAACTTGTCATCCTTCTGCCTGAGCCTCCCAGAGTGCTGGGTTTGGAGGTTCCCACCTAACCTCACCACGGTTTCCTTCACGCTGGTCTCCCATGCTCATGTCTCCTACTTGGTGACACTGGGAGGAAGTGATTTCTCCTGAGCATCTTGGATTCTGTGGTGCCTGGACCATTACCACTACACACAGTGAGGATTTGTTTCATTGCTTCAGTGTGTGAGTAAACAGTGCTGGAAGATCCAACTGCAAGACCACCTATCCCAACCCATGCATTCCCCTGTGCCCTCCATCGCCGAAAAACTGGAAAAGACACAAGAAAGTGGAGAAAGGAGCCTCAGAGTCAGATGGACATGGTTTAGACACTGGAACCACTGCTTCCTGGCTCATGGACTTTGCCCAGGCAATTTACCTGTGAACCTCATTTTCCTTTTATGTAAAATGAGGACTTCAAAATATTCCTTATTACTCTTGTCCTTCCATATTTTCATTCATTTTAAAATTGAGATTTGGAGCTAATCTCTCCTTTGAGCCTTAGTTTCCTCTGTAAAATGAGGATAACACCCATGTCTGCCTCCTAGGATTTTCATGCATGCTAAGTGGCTAACACATATGAAGAGGCGAGCCTGTGTCCCACAGACGCTGTCATAAGCCAGCATCCCTCTGTGTCAAACACCATGTTGTGTTTAGAGGACTCGACAGTGAGCAAAACAGGCAGGTCTGTCACACAGCCATCCTGCGACTTGCAGTTGGGAGGGGATAAGAGACAGAAATGGAGTCAGTGAGCTAAGGAGCACAATAATATTGACTGTGGCTACTTCTGTGAAGAAGGATGAGAGCCAGTGTAACTGGGTGGTCTTCCTTAGACGCAGAATTCAGAGATGGCCTAATAGGATTGGCGTAAGGATTAAAGAAACATGTAGAGCATTTGCATTCAGATAGGCTATGGTTGGAAAAGAATGCCTCTTGATTGGGAAGACAGGAGAAAAAACGAGTTTGAGGCTAGGAAATCTCTGATGGGGGCTGGGCTGCTTTTTGTTCCAGAGATGTTGCCTCCAGGTCCTTTCTCCCTACATGTGAGTCTGCCTGTCCAGGCTCTGCCTCTGTCCTTTGAAAGATGGGTCTATGGTCACCTGAGGTGCCTGCACCATATAATCCTGACATCACAGGCAATTCTCTGGAACAACCCATACTGATTGTGCAAATATCTAATGCCATGGTTGTCTTAGACCATCCTCAGACAGGCAGGGATGGGATCCCTGGGATGTGTCCCCAGATCTCAAAATGCAGCAGCAGACCTCAGGCAGCCTCTATTCCCCCTTGCTGAGAGCAGCTTGCCGCGGGAGGCCGGCACTTGGTGAATTGTGCTTCAGGTGCTTAAAATAGATCAACTGTGTCATTAGACCATTGCAAAGCAGTCATTTCATTGGCCCTGCAGGTGCTGGTGAGGGCCAGAGATAACAGCCCATGGAGAAAGGCCTGTGCTTTGCACAAAATGAAGCAGATGCAAGGAAGAAGCTTTGGAACTGACACGGGCAGTAGAAAGTGGAATTCTGCCGGGAGAGGGGGTGGGTTGTTGCACAAGCACGCAAGCAGTAACCACAGCCCCAGGAACAATGGGGCGGCAGCATGGAGCCTGTGTGCACCCCTTGTCTGGCTGCTGAAACACTTAGAAAAGAGGGCCGGAAGTCTGTAGGAGCCAGACACAACCCTGGAGCATTGTCCAATACCACTGAAGGAGCAGCCACACTCTCAGGCAGACACAGATCAACGCACAGAGCTGACTCTTGTGTCCTTCATACTCTCTCCTTAGCAGGTTTCAATATCTTCCACCACACTGGGCACGCAGCTGTTGATTATGTCCTTCCTGAACACAATGCTTCAGACAGAGCATGATCAGGTTCTGCAGAGCAGTGCTCTGACCTCTTCCTTTCCACACAGCCTGAAATCATACTTTCCAGCAGCTCACACTGCTCAGTTACCTCCTTCCAAAACTGAGATCAGCCCTGCTGCCCCCACCCTCCGACTCCGGTGGCTGCCACACCCGGTGTGGTGGACTGCCACCTGGTGTGGTGGACTTTAGGCAGCGGTGGTGGTTGAAGAGGGAAGAAGTCAAGGCCTGCTTGGGAGTGGAAATAGCCAGATATGGTGACAGTCTGAACACAGGAGAGCGGAGGAAAGGGAAATGTTGGGTAACTGCTTTCTAATCACTAGCTTAGGTACCTGGGTAGATGGAGGTTCTCAATTAACACTGTAAGAGTTGAAGCAGGTCTTTCTAAGAATAATTTTATTACACTTTAGGTTGAATTTGAAGAACTTTGGGGACATCCAGATGAGAGTCTTAGAGGATAGTCAGGAAGATGAACCCAAGGCTTAGTAGCAATATCTTTACTTATCTTTATCCTAGAGCTTAGTAGAGACAGTGGGCTTTTCATTAACGGATTAATTCATCAAGTGTCTTTTGAGTACCTACTACGTGCTAGGCACTGTGCTTTGCCTTCTATGAATTATTTGGTACCCTGATTTCTTCCAGGGGAATGGAGAGGAATCTGTCCACAATAGAAGGAAGATATTCTAGGAAAACAATATAGAATCAGTGTCGTGGTATCCAGCAATCACTCCTTAGTGGGTGCTTGCCTTGGTGACACGGAACACATGCTGTTGATTAGATGTCCTCGACTGGACCAGGCCTGTCCTCTACAGTATGTCAGAACAATCTTGGAATGGTTTAACCTTCAGGATGCTTTCATTTGGGTTGGAAAAGGTACCCAGAGCTCATATGGTTGATCCAGAACTGCCTCCTTTGCTCTGGGCCCCACCTCCTCCTCCTAGGTTCCCTGGAAACAAAGCCAACTTCCAGGAGGTGGAGGCCAGACATTGTTTGCCCTGTTATTTGCCCAACTGTATCCAACAGGATATGATATCACTCTTCTGGGGATTGGTGAGCTGGGGGAAATAAGGACCTATAAGCAAGATTCTGCTTCCTTCCAGGAGGCTTTAATGGCATGGCAGTGTTGATCAACTGCCAGCGTCACACCGAACTTGGTCCCATGGTCACCAACAGCTTGCTGTGCAGTTCCCCATCTCTGTGTGAAGAGGCACACATGTCCACATTTGCTGTTACATGGGTTATCCCTGGGGATTAAAAGTTCAAATATCTACAGTGGCAAGGCACTGTATGAATATATTTTAATATAAAAACTTGAGCCGACAGTGGACAGTGATAAAAATAACATGGAATTGGTGAAAAGCAGACTTACTGACCAATGGAACAGAATATAGGCTACAGAAACAACTCCAGGCACACTCAACTACTTTATCTTTGACAAAGAGGCCAAATATGTTCGCTGGACGAAAGACAACCTCTTTAACAAATGGTGCTGGGAAAATTGGCTATCCATACGCTGAAGACTGAACCTAGACCCATATCTCCCACCATGTGCTAAAGTAAAATAAAAATGGATCAAAGATTTAAATATTAAAACAGAAACATTTAATCTGCTGGAAGACAAAATAAGCAAAACTCTTGAAAACAGGGGCATAGGCAAAGACTTTTTGAACAGAATCAAGAAATAATACTAAGAATCAACAAATTGAATCACATCAAATTAAAAAGCTTCTACACAGCAAAAGAAACCACAATAGAATGAAGAGACAACCTACAGAATGGGAAAAATTTTTTCCAGCTACTCCTCAAAGGACTAATATCTAGAATATACGAAGAACTCAAAAAACCAGATCTCCCCAATTCAAAGGCACAATCAAAAATGGGCATCTGAAATTGATAGATACTTCTCAGATGAAGAGGTATAAATGCCCAATAAATACATGAAAAAAATGTTCAACACCACTGGCTATTGGAGAAATGCAAATTAAAATAACACTGAGATTCCATCTCATTCCAGAAAGAATGTCTATTTCAAGAAATCAAGTCATAAGAAACGCTGGCAAGGCTGTGAGGAGAAATGAACCCTTCTTCATTGTTGGTGGAAGTGTAAACTGGCATAACCACTATGGAAATCAATATGGAGATTCCTCAGAAGACTAAAAATAGAAAATTCCATTTGACCCAGCTATTCCCCTTGTAGGTAGTATATTCCTGAAAGAGTTAAAAACACCAAATTACAGTGATACATGCATATCCATGTTTATAGCAGCACAATTCATAATAGCTAAATCTTTGAACAGCACATACTTCCATCAACAGATGAATGGATAAAAAATGTGGTATTTATACACAATGGAGTACTACTCTGCCATAAAAAGGATAAACTTGAGTCATTTGTAAGGAAATGGATGCACCTGGAGACCATAACATTAAGCGAAGCATATTAGGTGCACATGTTTAAATTTCTAGCATGGTTTCTCTTATGTGAGAAGTCCAATATATAAATATAGTGTAAAATAAAAGACAGACAATAGGAAATAGTGAGATGGATCTTTGGCATATGGAAAGGGAACTGAGAGATAGAAGGAGGGGAAGGAAAGGGAGGGAGATTATATTTAAAAAATATTGAGCTGTACTTGGGTAATTTAATAGGAAGTGGAGGCAAATGTAGCAAAGTAGAGACACGTACACACCATCCAAACCCAGAAATCCTACCAGCTGTCATTATGTAGGAAAATAGGGTCAGCGCTGCAAGATCTTCCAGTGATATTTTGCTTTTAACAGAAGCCAGAAATCCCAATTTTGATCTCCCAACTTCTAAATGTTGACAAATAATTCAATTTTTATTAAAAACTTGGTATAGGGCCAATAAAATATGTCCCATTATGCTGGCCACCAGGGGGCAAATTTTGTCCATCTGTGTGATGACCATTTTGGTTATATTTGTTGCCATGTTCCCAGCATCATGCTTGGTGCAGACCTGGTGTTCAGTAAATATTGTTAAAAAGTAATCCAATTACATGATCGAAACACTACAATGCATGATGACTTGCATGGTAGAGGCGTGGGGAATGTGTTTCAGCAAACTGACTGTGGACTTGCAAGTCACCTGCAGTCCTCTCATGTGGGGACCTCCTACATGTGACCTCGTCCCTTCAAGCTCATAGGAAGAGGGTCCACCTCTTGTCGGGAGTGGCAAAGGTAGGGTTCAAAGGGCTAGACAGACAACCTTTGTGACACCCACATTTAATGACTGTCAGCATCATACACTAGCCACAGGGAGTGGCTGATATTCGGGGAAGGACACCACAGAGAAGTCTCCTCCGGGAGTCATTTCCTTAACAGACATGGTATCGGGGATTGAATTGTGTCTCTATTCAGACAGCTGAATTCCCAACACCAATTCCTCATAATGTGACCTTATTCGGAGATAGTCTCCACACAGAGAATCAAGTTAAAATTAGGCCATGAGGGTGGGCTCTAATCCAATATGACTGGTGTCCTTATCAAAAGGGGGAGTTTGGACCTGGCATACATCAAGGGAAGCTCTGCAGAGACAGTGAAGAGATGGCCAGCCACAAGCCCAGGAGCCTCACGACCCTCCGAAGGACCCCGCCCTTCCAACACCTTGACGTTGGACTTCTGGCCTCCAGGATAGTGAGACAATATGTACATCTCTGTTATTTAGGCTGCCCAGTTTGTAATGTGTTATTACAGCAGCCCTAACGATCTAGCACACACTATTTATTTTTAATTTGCATTTGCTATTTGCTGAGTACTGTTTTCAGCAATTCACAACTACAGAACTCATGTGTTCTTGGTGACAACCTCATGAGGGAGGCACTATTGTTACCCTACTCCCACCGTGATTATCATTAGAGATGAGGAACCAGGGTGTAGAGAAGGTAAATGACTTGCCCATGGACACACAAGGAAGAGGCAGGGATGGAGTTTAAACCCAGCAATCTCTGCAGTCTGTGCCATTAAGGGCTACAGGAGACAATGTCGTTGGCAAAGCAGCCCCAAAGTCAAGGGTGCTTCCAGACTTCTGGTTGTTTTCCACTCTTCACAATGGTCTCTGGCTAGCCCTGGGTGAGAGCCAGTGGCTGCCCACTCACCACAGCAGATGCTATCTCAGCAAGATAACACTTTTGCCAGATAGGAAAGTTGGAGCTCAGAATTGATATCACTTCCTTGCTGCAATCCAAGTGCTCTTGAAATCACATTGTGATTTTCAGAGATGTGTTATGTTCATTTTGGATGATTTTTAAATTGCTGCTTACGTTATTCATCTCACCCCCCTTAGTTTCAAGTAATCATGTGTCAACACCTGCTTCATTCATCTGGGAAGCACTGTTTAAACAAACACACAAAAACTCTATCCTTGCAGTATTCAATCATTTCTGTTTTATCTGTTTCATAGATTAGAATTTCTTGAGAGGGTATCCTACTGGGTTTGTGTTTGTAATGGACCTTTTCTTTAAGAATTCTTGGAACTCCTGACCCAAGCCATGGCAGAGGCAGAGGAAGCTCATCTTGACCCTGTGCCAGCGTCCTTTATTCTGAACTCCTGTGCCTTCCAGCTCCCTTCTGCATCCTCCTGCCCTGCACCATGAATTGGCAGGCTGACCATTACAGGCTGCCCACTGCCTTCCTTGTCCTATGCTTCCGGATGGACTTGTTGAGCACCTGGGGGAGGGAGGAGAAAGGGATCAAGCTACACTGTTTATTCCAGGTTCCTCCCTGGAACTGGGCTGGTTGCCTTCCTGGAGCCAAGGACCAGGAAGGTCCTGTCCTGTCATAACGCCCACCCATGGTCCACTGGGTCTCCGGTTCCTTCTATTACCCCTTCAGGCCAGTGGTTGTGGTAGGTAATGGACCATTCCTATTCCTCCTTGCTTGCTTTTCTATACCCTCCACACACTTGTAGAATGCATTTATTACACTCCCTTCAAATCATCCATCCAATTCACTGCCATAGCCCTGAGAGACTCCCCCTCTTCTCTTTCACCCCAAAATACAATCAGTGGTCTTTATTTTCTAAAGGATCTTTTTCCTTATTTATATCTTTACAATCACCCAAATCCTGGTGCTCATACCCTTTCTGAACTAGGACAATTGTCTCTCACTTCAGATCCCAGCTTCTTATCTTGCCCTTTTCAACCTAATTCACATAAAATGACAGGTTAATAATCTTTCTGAAGGCTCTGATTTCCTATATACCAAACCCTACTGTACCAGCAAGACAGGATGACTTCTAATCAGAGCTCACTTTTTATGCTATCTTCATTTCAGAACTTTGCTTTACTCAATGGCCAGTTCAACTTCAGACTCAACTCCATTCACTGAGACCCAATGCCACTGACTGTCTCATGGTATTTCACTTAAACCTTGCAAAAACCTCACACACTGGCATTTTATTGCTCACATTTTATGCATCATAAAATTCAGGCTCATAGACAGTCTCTATTCTGTCCAAGATTACAGAGGACATGGCAGATCCTGAACTTGAACTCGGGCATCCATATCCCAAAGCTTGGGTTTTTACTGCTCCATGATGCCTTTGTGGGCTTATGTGATCTTTGAATACTCTCTCCAGCAAAACAAAGCATGCCAACCCATGCTAAAGACACTGAAATGGCCAGAGGCAGGAGGAGGCCTCTGACACGAGGGAGAATGTACTGGTACCATGGCTCATGGTGCACAGGATGCTCCCCACCTCGAGGATGAGCCGGCCCTGGGTTTTGCACATAGGAAAGCTATAGCATTCAGGAGCTGTGGGAATTCCAATGTAAGTGAGGAATATGAGATTTTATGGGGCACAGAGTTGACTCTGGTGTTCAATACTATTGGCACCTTATGTCAACTCAGTCTCCCTTGGATTTGGAACTCCTGGTATCAATGTAGGAACTGGAACCCCAACAGGAGTAATTAAAGATATATTGTCGTGGAAAAGCATGTACATTTCATGGGCAGTATCCATGGTTCAGGACAGTGAGAGTAGCAATCTGGGTCATAGAAATGCCCAATGTACAGACCAGAATAAATAAATTCCCCAGAATGTGTCACAGTTAGGGGTCACCTGCTGCAGCCCGTATGGAGCTGGCTGTTTGGGTAGGTGGGCTTCAACAAGGGACCGATGTGGATGAGTGGACAATAATAGTGACCAGGCTTGGAAGGAACAGGGCCAAGGTGCACTGTGCACCTACCTCACAGGGACATTATCAGGAGTGGGGGGCTTGGGAGGGCTTCTGAAACTCCGGAGGGAGAAGAGGCCAGCCTGGTGAAGTGTGGGAGTGGGCAGCAGAGGGGCCCGTGCTGTGGGGGAGGGGGCTTTCTAGGAGGAAGGAACCATGTAATGAAGCCAGGAGGAACAAGCCTCTAGAGGGAATGGAAAGAGGCAAATGTGACAGTGACATGAAGAATGGTACAATGTAGAAGCAGGGGGGCTGGTGAGAAGGTCAGAGCCAGGCCACATGGGACCCTACAGAGGTGATACAGAGAGCAGATGTAGGGGAATGACTAGAAGGCGCTGGAGTGGATGAAGAGAAACCAGTTAGGGATGCCTCTGTATGTCGGGGACAAATGACAGATCCTTGGAATTGGGTTGGGAGCGCACAGGAGGAAAGAAAGTCTGTATCTACCCAGGTCTGTCTGCCTCCCCACCCATCAGCTCCAAATTACCCCTTTCTCCCAGGTGCCCACTGATGGGTATGCCAGTGCTCAGAGAGATTTCAGAAGAAAAGAGTCAACAAACTAAACTTCCCACAGAGGAACAACTGATTGAACAGTCTGATTTTGTCATTTGAGAAATGGGTTTCTTAATAAAAACAATTTACACATGTTCAGAAATCATTTCCTTGTAATCCCATTTAAACCTCAAAAATCACACTCCAGGGACATTTCTCAATCCATGGTGAAGGTCTGACATTCGAGAGGTTGAGTGACCTGCTTGCTAATAGCTTAAAGCTAATGCCAGTGCCACAACGATCACCAGAGTGATGACGACAGCCTGACCACCCTATTGATGACATGATTGCAGCCTTGTCCGTGTCACTCTGTATTTTACACAAAACATTAACATACGGTCTCCAGTCCATTCTAATTTTTGCAGATGAGACAACCATGCTGAAGGTCACACAGCTCGTAAGAGAAAAATAATGAAACACTTTGATTCTAGGGTCTGAGCTCCATCAACTCACAGCCACAGCCTGTGCTCTTCTCCAGACAATGCGATTATAAATTTATCAATAAGCTTGTACAGTGCTGGCCCTGGAACCACTGATTAGGAATTGTACTCACTGTCAGACACATTACGCATCCTTTCGGAATCCAGCAATTAACTGCACGATGTGAAATCGCCAAATACTAACTAGAAAGTCTCTCCTACTAAACTGGAACGGTACTCACTCACAGATTGGGTGGGAGCGTCTGGGGAGAGTGAGGAAGGGAAACACCTAGCTTGGTGGGGTGGCTGGGGGTAGGGAGGAGTATGGACCCCAACTGGGAGTGAAAGAAACCCTAAGAAAGAGTTTCTGCTAGGGACAGTTTCCAGTGTAAGAATTGGGTTAATAATTTCACATCTCCAAGGGGAGCATTTTTGCTTAGCTTAGGTCCTTAGGTCAGCCAAGGACCTCCTACCAATGTTCTGTCTCGCTGAACGTACAGCCTTGTCACTGCCGTGTGGCCCGATTTCTACTCTTTCCATTTGCAGACTCTCCGAGTTGGGGGAGACCACAGTGGTTCCCAATCCCAGAGCTGCAGTCTCCTCTACAGTGATCCCCAGTTATCTGTTCAGAGAAGCGTTTCCTCTTACGGGGAGCTCGGGAGCTCCCCAGGCAGCTCCGGCCATTCTACTGTTTATTTTCCACTACTCTTGCAACATAAACACTCTACTTGCTTAGAAAAAGTAGATGAAGCTGGACTGGTATTTTTGTCAGTTCTTGTCTTCTGCAGTATTCAACTCTACTGATTGTTGTTTCTTTAAAAAAGAAAAAAATCTCTCTTTTTTTTTCTGGAATACTCAATGTTGCTAACTGGACAAGAGCTTCTTAGGATTGTAGAGAGAAGAGGGCAGAGTCAGTTGCTTATTGCCTTTCTTAGCTCCTTGAAAAATAGATGAGCCAGCTCTTCCTCAATTATTTGGTAGAAAAAGATTCTTATAAATATATTTTTTCCTAGACATAGTGAGACAGTAACAAGCAAATTCACATCTTTATTTGTCTGGCAGCACAGACAAACACATGGCCCTCTAAGTCATAGGGTCTATGGGGTTTTGCTGTTTTTCTGAGCCTGGTAGGGAACCAAAACATCATCCAGACAGTCAAAATTAAGAGGCAAAATTTTCTGGCTGTAAGAGGCAGGGGAGTCCAGCCTCACTAGCTTGCTTAACATAGATATGTAATACACAAAGGAAGACAGCAGACGGATGAGTCATACAAGCACATAGTAAATAAATATATTTCACTTCCATCTCATTGGTTTTTGCTTTGTTTTCCTCTTCTCTATGCCAACGGCCTTGAAATGGAGGGAGGGTGAGGAAATAGTGGGTTTTGGCTGGACACAGTCTCAGTAAGGTGCTGATTTTTCTGGCCTTGCTGCTCAGTTGTAGCTTTTTAAAACAACAAAAACAGAAAACAAAAAACAAAAATCAAAAACAAAAAAACCTTGTAGTTTCTTAGATTAGAAGGGTCTCTAATTTAAGGGTCTCTGATTTACAGATGAACATCAGGGATGCAGAGCTGGGACTAATAACGAAGTTACAAACCCAGGGAAGCGAACACTGGTAGAGGTCCAACGGCTCCGCAACCCCACCTGATGCTGGAGTGGCCTCGACAGCTAAACGGACAGCCAAGTAGAGCGAGACTCGAACGGGCTGTGCTCTCACGGGCGTCACTCAGCGCGGTGAGAGGGACACTACTGAAGAGAGACTGTACCTCCTTGCGCTGCTGAGTGCATCTCTCAGCGGGAGAGGCCCAGCCCAGAAGCAAAATGTCTGGTCCTGGTTCTGCAAGACAGTTGCTGCCTCTGGCACGTCAGACCTGTCACCCAAAGGGTTTGTCCCTTTCCCTCTGGCGTGGGGGTAGAGTGGGGTGAGCCATCAGCCTGTAGCTGGGTGGAGAAAGTAGCCCCACCAGGCCGCGGGGCACAGAGCTGGTTCTTTCATAGCTTCCAGACGAAGGTGCCTTCCTGAGCATTTGTTTATCATTGCTCTTTTCCATCCCGTTACCCGCCCGTGCCCGCCCCCAAGCCGGCCTCCCTGCCTTCCCCTGCTCCGGGAGGAGCAGGGCTTCCATGATTCTCCAGATGTGGACGGGAAGGTCTGCTGGAGCCCCGTGTCAGACAATGGCCACAGTGCTGCTTCCTAGGCCTTCCTAGCGCTGCCAGAAGGAGACAGCAGCCCTCCCAGCAGAGGCATAGGGCGCCTCTGATTAAACATTAGCAAAATCAACATGAAAAGCCAGTCCTCAAAGCTAGTCCTCTGCCAGGGAGCTCAGAAAGCACCAGGAGTCGGGGGTCAGGTATCCACACAGATGCCAGGCTTCGTTCCTCCTTCCAGGCAGCCGGCGCAGGCTCTTGCACCTCCCGCCCCCACCCCTGTTCCCATGGCAAAGGAGAGGAGGATCCACTTACTGCTCGTGTTCATGATGATGCCTTTGCACTGGGTCTTTCATTCAATACGGAGGCCCCGGTGGCTTTTTAAATCTTCGTTCTCCCGACCTCACTCATCACCTGGGGGTGAAAAGGCAGTCCAGGGCCAGCTCCGTATTCTCAGGTGCTCTCTCCCCGCGCTGTCCCCTCTCCGTCTGGGGAGTCCCTGGCCTTGAAGGCGAGCGGACCCACGGCGCAGGTGAGGGCGCGCGGCAGGGGAGGCGGGCGGGACGCGGCGCCCGGGGCCCCGCTGCTGGGTCCCGAACCCCGGGCGGCGGCGGCGGCGGCGCCTGCTCGCGCGCACCCCGCGCTCCTCCAGCCCGGCGGCCCGGAGCCCAAAGGGGGTGTGGACCACGGGGAGGCAGGGCGGGGGCAGCGCGTGTGTCCCCGCCCGGCCTCGGGGCGCAGCGACCCGCCCCGGGACCCACCTCTCGGCCCGCGTCGGGCGCCAGAGGCCCCTGCCCCGGCCCCCGCGGGCGGCTCATGGATCCCGACGGTCGTCGGGGGTGCGGGACTCCGGGGCGAGCGCAGCGCAGCGGGAGAGCTCGCCATCCATGGTGCGGGCTCGCGGTTGGCAGCGCGGGGGGCGCGGCCGCTCGTTGCTGCCACCTGCCGGACGCGCGGGCGCGGGTCCGAGGCCCCGCCCCGCCGGGCCTCTGCCTGGGTCCTGGGGCGATGGGGGATGGAAGGCAGGGACCCCGGGTCCCAGGACCACAGAGGGCTGCCTGGGCGCCTGTTTTCCCTCGGTGGCTCTTGAGTCTCCGTGCCGGGCCGTGATAGGAGAGCAAGTTGTGGTTGGGAGGGGCCGTGAAGAAAAGCTCGGCTCTGCGGGGACACAAGTCCCACCGCAGGCCTGTGCGGCCAGGGGCGCGGTCTAGAGCAGTGGGTGCGGGGTGCAGTCTCCCTGGACTGCGGAGGGCGGCGGCTGGGCCGGTGGGTGAGATGCTGGGCATCCCCCGCCTTCTAACCTATGTCCCCACTTCCCCCACGTGTTCTCGCTCTGCCCCTTGTCACTTCTGTTCCTCACTAGAACGTCAACTCCGTGAAAGACTGAGTGCTGCAGTGCGGCTCGCCCCGTGCCCAGAACGGGCCTGGCGCTGAGGTGTTCGCAGGATGACCCGTGTCTTTTCCAGCTCTAGAATTACGCAGCTCCACCCCGACCTACTCCTCGTCTGAGGAAAACAGCAGGCGTGCGACTGCATGACTAACCTCGTGGGTGCACCTCAGATTTTATGGTCAACTAGCTCTTCCCTCAAATTATTATTTTTTGGTAATTAGGTCTTCAAGGTGTGTATTATAGACATTTGCTTTCTGAATAGTTTTGGTCACAATTGACCAAAATAGGGTGGGGCTCTTTACATTCTTGTGACTACTAACTCTGTCACCTCCTGAGCCTAATTTATGGTCACCGAAGCACGACATTTGAGTGTTGAAAAACAAGACTGGGATAATACACATCCCTGTCCCTAGAATGACTTAATTAGAGCATGTGTGGAAGCAAAGAGCTGTAAACACTCCCTCCCTCAATGCATGGACAAAGAAGCCGTGGGCCAGAGAGGCCGCACTGTCTGCGCTGTTAAACAGGGCAGCACCTTGAGGCTGACCTGGACCAGATCTCACACCTAGCTCGGCCCCGTGAGAGTCACGGTATAGAGCCTGGGGTGTGTGGGTAAGGAAGCGTAACCATCCTCTTAAAACTGGAGAAAGAACACCTCTTAGATAAATAAAATGTTTCTAACTTATACAGGGTGGAAAAAATTGGTATGACTCGTGTCCCCAAGATATGACAAAAACCAAAGACTCTTTTGATAAATCAAAGGGTCAGTAGATTTGAAACATATTTTGATTTTAAAATTAGTATTATTAAGATTTTTTTTCTAATGGGTGGGGATAAAAATAGCCCTAATCTCACAATTGTTCTCAAAGTTTTCCTATGTATAACAAATACCTGAGAGATGTCTGGGTTTTGGAATTCCTTCCTTAGTATTTTAAGCAGGTGTTGCAGGGGCTTGCTTCACAGGCAGATCATTGCTACTGAAAAGGGCACAGATCTAAAGTAGCTTTGGAAACAATAAGTGATTAATGAATATTGAAATTATTCCAAAAACTCTCCCTAGATTTTCCTACACATTCAGATTGGGATTCCTTATTCAGTTCCCAAGTTGTAGGTATCTTTCTAGGTTCTAATATTTGGAGAAAAGATTTTTTTTTTCTGGGAGAAAGTTCAGATAAATCAGACATATAAAATTATCAAGACTATTTCATGTATATTTTTATTTATCACCCACAGCCTCAGTGTTCAAAACTTTTCAGATTATAGGACATAGTCAAAAAGGTCATACTCGGGGCCGGTGAGATGGCTCAGCGGCATAAGTGCCTGCCTGGCAAGCACCAGGTCCAGAGTTTGACTCCCGGAACCCACATAGGAAAAAAGGGTCGGTGATATCGCTCAGTGGCACGGGTGCCTGCTGGTGCACGAGGTCCTGAGTTCGCGCCGCAGTACCCACCAAAACAAAACAAAACAAAGCAAAATCATACTCATTGGTATATCTTAGTCACTCAACAATCAACTAAGCAAAATATGAATTAGATAAACACAGTGTCTGCCTAGGACCATCTCTAGCCTAAGTTTGAATCCCAGCTCCATGCATCACTTACTAGCTGCATGACCTCGGGCTAAATACTCAGCCTCTCTATAAGTCTTCAATTCTTTATCTGTAAAATTGGTATAATGATAGCACTTACCTTGAGGATTGTTATGCGTGTTAAAATATTTAGTGTAATGCATGTCAAAGGATGACTTGATGTTTGCTAATCAGTAGTAGCTTGCCTCACACTACTCTCAATGACAATTCTGTCATTTCCTACTTAGGGAGTTCTGTTGAGCTTTTCTACAGGATGGTGGACATAAAAATGCACCTCTAAATTGTCCAACTACAAGAAACTGACCCATTTGTCTAGGGCTCTTTTTAATAATGCATCCAGCTGGGTGCCGACAAATTTGGCTCTTAGGAGGGACTCCTGGCCTTGGACCACTTTAAAAGGCCCAAGTAACTTCCAGTGGGGAAGCAATCTCATTTTCCCTACATAATTACGTAAGGATAGGAAGAAAAGGGTTAAGGGAAACTTAAAAAACTGTCCCTGTGAGGATGTCTACAACAATCGGAGGGGAAGGACGCAGGAGGAAGCCGGGGGTGGGGCCGTGGGGCCTGGGCTGTGGAAATCATCAGGGGAGCCGGGAGCCTCGGTTCTCTCCTCGCAGGGGCACACAGACTGAGACCGCAGGGCGGAGGGCCCCTTTGTTTGGAAGTTTATTTTGAACTTTGAGACTCCAGATGGAGATAAACACTTTCCACTCGGAAATAGGCAAATGCTCCCATTTGTTGGAAGGCTGTGTGGTAAAACCATTAGCAGACAAATTCACTACCTTCTTTGAAGGGAAAGAGGAAGCCTCTTGGGGCAAGCTTCACTCGTGGCCACTGCCACAGCCTGCCAGGTTGCTGCTAGGTTGTCCCCTGTGCTTCTCCTCTGCACAAATATGCTCGTCCCTCCTAAGGGACTTCCCACGCCTAACTAGGACATCTCCAGCTCTCCTTTGCAGTTTTTGCCCCCTCATGCTGACTAGTACAGCCTTGGGCCCTAACTTTCTCTCCATCTGCCTTTCTCTCCCTCCATCTGGCCGCATCCCACACTTCTCTCTGCCTCATCAGCTTTGCCCCTAGTTCTGCCCCATGCTGCTCCTGATTGTTGACATATATATGCTCTCGTTTATCCTGATGTTTCTACACACTCCTTCCAGGTTCTCGGGTGTGGGGACAGCAGAGCGGTTCTTGTGAGCTTCTGCTTATCATCCCTGGACTATTTGAATTCCTCCCCAAGAAGGAGGATTTCCATTTTTATTTTTCAAAAAAGTATTTAGCTAACAACATAAGAGGGATGGACATATGGCATAATAATCATGATGTGTGATTAAATAAGAAAAGAAAATAGCAGAAGAATACATACGGTATCTTCTTTAGGGTAATTTATATATATATATGGACACACGCACATATATATATATCTATCTATATATCTATCTATATATATATATATATCATGTAATACTGAATATAGAATACACCTGATACATCATATAGAGTAATTAAGTCATTTTTCTCACAAATGGAATTCCATAGAGATACCATGTGTGTAAATGTCTCTCTGTACTTGGGAGTTCCACATCTACTGATTCAACCAGCTGGAGATTGAAAAAGTTTGAAAAATATTGCATCTGTATTGAACAAGTATGGACTTTTTTCTTGTCATGATTCCTTAAACAATACAGTCAAAGAACAATTTACATAGCATTTACAATGTATTCAGTATTATAAATGTTCTAGAGATGGTTTGAAGTATATGTGATGATATGCACAGGTAATATGTAAGCACTATGCCATTTCTTTTTTATAAGGGACTTCAATACCAGTGGATTTGGGTATTAAGGGGGGTGCTGGAACCCATGCCCTACGGATGCTGAGGGGTGACTCTCTGTCTATAACACACAGTGAGCGACACTGATGAACATATCTCTTATTACCAGGCGCTTGGATCAAGGTAAATTCCTGGGCTATGTACGTAGGATTAACAAAATCACTTTTACAAGGACAAGATTAGGGTGATATTGGCAGACATTTGAGGAAGAACTGTGGTATTCCTTCATTTTTTTGTATACCCAACAACCTTTAATTGAGCATCTATTCTGTGCCAGGCACTATGCTGTGGATGTGTGAAGGAGACAGCACATCAGTGAGCACACAGGCTTAGGATTAGCATCTGTACTGTAACTGAAAAGAGACGGATAGATGCTAAGAGCAGGGTACCTACCCTGCACAGGTGATGCGTGAGTTCATACAATGAAGGAGAAGGAGTAGCCATTTTCAGAGTTGGCTCAGGATTAGGGAGCAGGGAAGACAGGGCACAGAATTAAGGAACAAAAGAAAGATCCACCAGCCAGAGGGAAGGCGGGACCTGATGCCTGATCGGTGATGGCCCTGTGTGGAAGATGATTGTGGAAAGTCACACTTAGGATGATTGGGCTTGGGATCAAGGTGCTTCTACAGGCTGGGAGGTCAGAGATCGTAGTTTTACGGTCCCAGTGAGCAAGTGGAGAAGCAGCCCAGGCACAGTGGGATCAGATGGTCTGGATTAGGGCCCTGTCCAGTCTTTCCAGCTGTGTGACTTTAAGCAAGTGGCCTAACCTCTCTAAGCCATAGGTTCCTCACGTGTAAAACAGGGATCTCAACGATACTTCCCTCACCGTGAGCACCAAAAGCCACAACAAGCGTAAGGCTCAGCACAGTGCCAGGCTTCCGTTCGTAAATTCAGCTACTGTTTACTGTGGAACAGCCTAATGGATTGCTAGATGACCCTCTGCTGGGCCACTCTAGTGCTGGCTATAACGATCCTGTGGTTGGAATTTGGCAGAAGAGCTGAGCACGTTCTAGGTTGGTTTGGGGACCTGTGCTCCTCCAAGGGCTCCACTGGTTTATGCAGAGACCCAGGCCCTGAGCCAGTGGACCCCCCAGGAGATGATTTGCCTCATGCTTCCTAATTCCATGCCTCCCCCACCTGCTGCGGGGAGCCCTGCGGCCTAGGTGGAATGGGCAGGGCCCCACCCTGATTTTCTGCAGGAAATAACTTCATGACGGGGCTCTGTTTTCCTCTTGTTCCTCACATTGTTTGGTGGATAAATATTGAAAAAACAAAATCAAAGTGGTTCCCAAGATGTTTGGGAGGCTGCTGGGGGGAAACAAAGAAGCTGGCTTTGAGATCAGAGAGAGTTGGGGGTTGCCGTAGGGTGCTTGGAGCAGACAGTCCCGCTGTGAGATTCCGCTGAGGCCTCACGCGCGCACATGTCCGCTACCTCAGCGCCCTTCCTGACAGTCCCTCTTCTAGCACAAGGAAGGAGCTGGGTGCCGCCAGGTGGGGAGAAGAACGTGTGAGATCTGAGCACTGGCCTCAGCCCCGCCATCCCCTTAGCCAACAGTCTGTGGACTCAGATTCCTTATTGGTAGCGCCCATCTGAAAGGATGTCAGGAACATTCTGCCCTCGTCCTCTGGTTGACAGACAGAGGTGAGTCCTCCTCCTCACTCACCTACATCTTCCTTATTTATTTATTTATTTTTTTTTGAGACAGTGTCATGCTATATAGTTCAGGGTGGCCTCAAACTCACTATGTAGCCCAGGCTGGCCTCGAATTCATGGTGATCCTCCTGTCTCAGCCTCCTGAGTGCTGGGATTACAGGCATGCACCACCATGCCTGGCTCTGCTTCAGTTCTGCTTGTGGTGCCCACTCTGCCTGTTTCCCTTGCGTAAAGCTGGGCATTTGCTCAAGTTCCCTCAAGCCCCACTTCTCCTTGAATCCCTCCTTGAGCTCATCTAGCGCAGACTTGCAGATTGGTCGCTAAGGGTCCTCACTTTATCTCATGCCCCACGCGCCCCTGGCTCCCTGAGCAGAGGAAATTCCTGGCTTTCCGTGAGTTTGTCCATCTTGGAAACTCTGCACTCACTGTCCCTTAAATCTGGTTTGGCCTTTTTCTTGTTTCTTTGCCAAGCTGGAATCTCCTCATCTCTAGGTCCTAGCTCAATTTCCACTTCTCTAGAGAGGACTTCCATTACTGGTCACAGTACCCTGCACGGTCTCTTTAGTCAGTGGAGTAAAAGCCTCTCACAGCGCATGGGCTTTCCTCACTATTTGTATAGTTCAGTTAATCCATCCCATGCCATCTTCCCCCAGGTCTGATTCTCTTCCCCCTTAGTCACTTGGATGCTCTTTAAAACCAAAGTTCTATCTCTAAATATGGCCTTGCACCAAATCCATTAGAAGCGGCTGAGGGTGCATGCCTCTCTTGGCTATTCAGGGTTACAAGTGGGTCTCTAGAGCCACAGGCAAGGAAGTTCAATGTCGCCCTGTGCAAAAGACAAAAATCAGGGTTCAGAACCTCTGGGTTCCAGCATGCCCTCATTTCTTATCCATCTGACCTTGGGTGACCAATGAGTTCTTTTTGTCTCAATCTGCTCAGCTGTAATGAATAACAGTACCTATTGCACACTGTTAAAATATATGTTATAATTATCCCTTTTCTGATATGCCCCAGGGCTGATCCAGGAATTAAGTAATAAACCATGGTTTATAAACAAAAGTATATGCACAGTTGGCCATGGTTACTTTTCTCTCATCTCTTTGTATATCAGCAATTCAGGCTCAGCCATTTATAATTCACACAGAATTTCCAAAAGGTGACATCATACCCTCTAATAGGCAGGAAGGGCAAGGAAAAGGGCAGGCAGAAGTCAGTGGATGTGTATATGCAGTCATTTCCCAGGGACACCCTTAAGACGCATTCCTCTGATTGGAGTGGCACATTGTGATCGTGACATGTTACACCATACCTCAATTCCCTCCCATGAATGCCCTCTAACCTCTGACAGGGAATCAGCCCTCTACTTGTGAGAGAACCTCACAGGGTTAATACTCAAGAGTTGCAGAATGCAAGCACTGTAAGTGTTCTCGGAGTCCATCAAAACTAGATTCTCCATTATACTCCCCAACTCCTTAAAGTCACACTGTCAGCCCACGAGGGCAGTAATGATAAGGACTGGGCTCCTAGATCTAGACAACTAGGAGGTACTTAGAAATTTTCACGGTCGATTCAGCTTCCATTTGAGAATTACATCAAAGGGTCAGATCTTCCACTTACTAGAGAGGAACTTTGTACCCATAGGGGCGTACAGAGAGGAAACTTCACTGTAGCATTTTGTGCAATATAAAAGAACTAAAAGCAGTTTGCATTGCAGTTCACAGGGAGATGAACTGCGGAATATTACCTTAGCGATTATAGAAACGAGATGCATTTTGATGTAGTAACTTGGACGGCTGTTTGAGACCTGTTGTCTGGGGAAGAGAAAGAACAAGTTGCAGAACCCTTGTGTACAGTTTGCTGCGATGTCAGATTGTATTTTCTAGGAGTACACATGGATACATTTTAAGGCATAAGAAATGGCCTGGAAAAACATCCACCACGCTGATAATAATAGAATTTAAATCTAGGTGAGAGAGAAGTGTGCACTGACAAGATGGCTAAAGCTGGAGGAAAGGAATCTAAGGGGAGATTAGCCATGGGGACCATAGTTTATTTTTATTTCTTCTTTTCTTCAACAAAGACAGTGTACTCATGAACTACCATGTAATTAAAAATTAATAATAATGATTAACAATCAGCCTAGACTGTACTGAGCCCTTCCTCAGGCCGGCAGGGCTGACTCATGGCTGACAAATTGCAGTGACTGAAGGGAAGGGAGAGGCCCCGTCCATCTCAATGCTGTGTGCTCGCTTTGTGCCGAGGGCGCCCTTGGCCTGGGAGGCTGCTTCCTTGCCAGGCCCTGAGTGTGAGCTCAGCATGTCCAGGGCCTGGTGTGGCACCTCCCGAATTCATCCTGGTGACTCAGCGTATGATCTTTGTGACAGAAGGGCCTGCTCAGAGCAGCTGACACAAAACCATAAGGGCCTGAAAGCTCCAGTTCTCACCCCAGTCCCATTTTTCACCTTCTAGGCTAGGGGAAAGTGGGGGAGAGCGTGTAGGCCCAGCATCTTGCCTCTCTCCTAGTCCCTCGCTTACTCTGTTCCACCGATAGGCTCCCCTTCTACTCACGCTGCCTCCCATGCTGGCCTGTGGCCTCACGGTCACTATTCATTCTGACCAGGGTGTCCTCCCTCTGAGTTCTGGTGACTGGGTCCCTCTCCTTTGTCAAGTCTCATGTCTGGTGAATGTTGCCTCCTGGAGTGGCCTTCCTAGTCATCTTTCCCCCTTCGGTCCCCCTCTGTCACAATGCACTGTTTTGTTTCTCTGAGAACACAGGCACTGTCTGGAGTTGTGTTCAATCTGTTTCGCATTTGCTTATTGACTGTTGTCCGCTTCAGTGTAAGTGTACAAGAAGCAGGCACCTGTCCTGTCCTTCTCTGTAGCCCAAGTGCCAGGAGTGGTTGGTGGCACATAGTAAGTGTTCAGCAAATGGTACTTGAATGAACAGATAAACTTTACAAGTACAATAAGAAAGGTTCACTTGGAGAAGAACTCCAAGTTTCCTTCTAGTCATATAGGTTAGGAGTGTAACCTGTGTGTCAGGCAGGATTGGTGGGACAGATAATCCATGGCTCTTCTACCGAGGTTGGCCATTGCAGGCTGAAGGGATGAGGCCTGTTACTTAATCACCAGATACTTTGGTTTGCTTATCTGTAAAACGAAGGACTTGGACTAATATTTCTTTTCATCTCCAAACTTTTACTATGTTATAAAATCAAATGGTTTCAGTCCACATGCTCAAATTAAGATATACACTTGAACTTACTTTCTTGAATGCTGTACTAATATCAATTTGGATTTTTAAAACCCATTTTTCTCTTTCTCATAAAAAATGGAACGTGCAGTGTATGGCAGTCTGGTCTCTGGTGCACTGTAACATGAAGCCCTTTATGCAAAATTGATTACTGAATCAAAGACTGACTTCCTTTTCTCCCTCCTTTCTTTGCTCTCCAAATAATTTTCAGCTCTGACACCTTGTAGCAGACGAAAACACTGGGCATGTCGTCCGTGGAGCTGCTTTCTGCAACTGACTACGTGAGCACGAGGAAGATACTGGAATGTTTATCCTTGAACCCCTCGTTCAAGCACACGGAGCCGAGATGGAAAGGGTGAGCTCCTGACTTCCCATCCAGCACAAAGGAGCTGGGTCAGCTTGGTCTCTGGGGCCAGGTTCTGATTTCAGTCCTGCGTCCCCGCCTCTCTGTTGCGAGGTAACTGATCAGGTGTTGATCTGAGGGCTGGAGGCCAGCAGCATAACAATGTCTTCTTTTACTGAGAGCTTGCTGTGTGCCAGGCACGGTGCAAAGGGCTTCGCGTACATTATCTCTTTTAATTTTAGTTATTCTGAGAGCCTTGTGAGACAGGCACTGTTACTGCCATTTTTCAAAGGAAGAAACTGAGGCTTGGAGGGAGGAATTCAAATGTCTCAGCTGGTGTAGTGGTGGAGCCAAGATTTGAACCCAGGCTGTCTGATACAAGATCTCTCTTTCCTGTACTCTATACTAGTACCTGTACAGTACAGGGTACCACGTGTTTCCTGGAATGCAAGGCTGGCTCTGCCAGGAGACGACATAGCTAGTAATAGCAATCCCTAATGTGCGGGTCTTTAATCAACGTTTAAAAGCAGAATTCGCTATCAGATTTAAAAGGAGTCACGCTGTAAGTTAAGCACTATTCATTTCTTTGGTGAATAGGTAAGTGCTGACTATATTCCAGGAGAGTGTACATACCTTGCTGCCCCGATGGAGACGGTCCCTTCCCTGGGGCTTAGAGTCATTTGATGTTTGAGGAATTAAAGCTGAGAGATTTTGGAACATATGTCCAGTCCGTCCAGCTTCTCAGTGGCTAAAAGGACACTCAAACCCTCTCACTGAGTACCTCAGCCTTTTAACTTCCCTGCCCCACAGAAAGCAAGAACTCTCAATGGTCTCCATTTTGAATGGCTGCCTGTAATCTTTTTCTTACCCCTGATCCGTAGAAATGTTTTTAAAAGTCATTCAATAAGTTGCCAAAGATATTGATGAGTATGAGCTAGACAGAGTACAGCAGGGTTACTCCACAGTGGGTAATTGTTTGTCGTGGGCATTGCCTTGTGCACTGTGGGAAGCTTAGCAGAACACTTGGTTTCTTTGTCTACTGGAAGCTACTTGTGACAACCAGAAGTGTCCAGATATTTACAGATGTCCCCAGGAAGCCAAATCACCCCTTGTCCAGAACTCCTGCAGTAGAGAGAAGAAAATTAAAACAAAGTAAAATACTCATAGAAAACCTTCTTGGCTTCAAACCAATGACAGTTCTATCTACATGCGACTCCTATCATGTTGGGGTTAGCACCTTAAAATTTCAATTAGTTAAAATAATTCTTGGAAGGACTTAGGAACCTGGAATTGTATGATGATCTCCAGGTGAGTATGAAGCTAGTGATGAGGTGTGTACGAGGAACGTTCTTTAAACACAAGTTACCTTCAGCAAGAAAGAAGCTCAACATAATGAGAGGCAAGGAATTAGGGGTCTACAGCTCCACCGCCCCCATCTCATGCTAACTTAGGGCCTTCATCCATGGAGAGGAATGGCAGAGGCTAGAGGGTGACACAGGCTATGCCCTCACTACGCAAAGCGTGGTCCATGGCTCAGTGGCCAGGCATTTCACAGGGGAGTTTACTAAAAGACACAGAAACTTAAACCCTGCCTTAATCCATAGAGATTCAGAATCTGCATTTTAATAAGATCCCCAACTAACGTGCAGGTCATTTAAGGTTTGAGATCTAGCAGTCTATGTTATTAAAGTGCACTTTAAGAACTGAGACGAACTAACTATGGTATTTAATTGATCCCCTCTCTCTTTCATTCTTGTTGATGGGGCATGTGAATGTGTGGATGATAAGCTTCTCTCACTGGTTTGCATGACCTCTGTACAATGCGGTTCTGTGTAGGTTAGACATATTCTAGCCTTTCTTTTCAAGCAGAGTTGCTGAGAGTGGAGGCGACTTGGGAGTTCATGGTGTGCTATGCTGTGTGTGTGTGTGTTTCTGATTCATGCTCTCTAATAAGTTTTCAGGGATGAAGCTACCGTGTGTGATTCCTCCTCAGTCTGCTCCCCTCCTGGAATGTGTGGGAAGCTCTGTCTTTGCCAGTTATAGGATTAAAGGTTTAGAGAAGTCGCTTGACTTCTCTCAGACAACGTGTTCTTCACTTGCACCAGGCCGGAACACCTCCTTTGCAGTCAGGGGGCAAGGAGGTAATGAATCACGACTTTGGAGGAGTTTCATACACAGGGACCTTCCCTGCAGTGGTAGGCGGTTATTTGTGACCACAGTACAGTAGCAGTTGTGAGGAATCAAAAAACTCTGCGTATTTTCTGTGCAGCCCAATTGTCCTGCCTATGCTGCCCCCTGCTGGTAAGGCGTTTAATTAACTTCATCGTGGATCACAAGATGAAACTGGCGTTGAAGAGCCCTGAATTCTGTACTCTCTCTCCTCCCTGTAACAGGAACCCCTGAGGCAATATTTACTAATATTTCAGCTAATGAGAATCACCTGGGAAGTAGATATTAAATTTCCAGGCGCCCTACCTCCAGGGATTCTGGTTCATGCGATTGGACAAGGTCTGGGAGGCTGCGGTTTACAAATCTGTGCGAGTGAGTTGAAGGGTAGCCAGTTTCAGAGGCGCAGATCCTGTGTGTGTCTCCAAGTGTGGTCTTAGGGCTGTCTCCTGACTCACTGGCTGCTGTGGGTCACAGACGACGGTGAGTGAAACAAAGAAGACACCGGTGGCCTCAAGCTGTGTGATAAGGACCCCACACCCGGACCCCAGGCTGCAGACCTGGGCACACCACTTGCAGAGGGCCTTGGTCAGCGTCTTCCAAGCAGCAAGACCAGGATTGTGCAGAGACTCAAAGCTATGTTATACAAGGAAGGGGGGATGGGAAGGGCCGAAGAGGAACGTTTGATATGCTCAGGGTCACCCATGGAAATTTTTTTTTTTTTTCTGGTGGGTACTGGGGGTCGACCTTAGGAACTTGTGCGCCAGTAGGCGCCCGTGCTGCTGAGCGATATCACTGGTCCTTTTTTTTTTCGTATGTGGGTTCTGGGAGTTGAACTCGGGCCCTCACACTTGCCAGGCAGGCGCTTATGCCACTGAGCCATCTCACCTGCCCCACCCATGGAAATTTATCACTAAAACACCAGAAAAGGAATGAGACACACCTATATTTTCTTTGTCATTAAAATACATTTATTAGCCAGTCATGGTGGCGCACACCTGTAATCCCAGCACTCAGGAGGCTGAGGCAGGAAGATCACCATGAGTTTGAGGCCAGCCTGGGCTACAAAATGAGTTCAAGGCCAGCCTGAACCACATAGTGAAACCCTGCCTCAAAAAGACAAAAAACAACAAAAAAGAAAATTATCTAAAATACATTCATTAGTCTATGCAGTCAAATATCATAATGATGAAAAAAAACTGGGTATAATCTCAGTTTTTTGTTCCTAAAGTAACTTTCAAAACTCAAGCCTATGGAAGATGCCAGCTAGTTCAGGAGCAAGAGGAAAGAAATGCAGCCAGGCTGCCCTTGGTCTGAGGCAACTGAAAGGAATCTTTTTATCTCTGAGGACAGGCGGATCCGGTTTTACTTGGCCATGTTTCCGTGTAGGCTTTCTTGTTGGAAGTGAGATGTACAACCTGCTCACCTGGACGCCTTTTCCTCCTCACCTCCCTGCGTGTTCCAGGTGCACAGAGAGTACCTGGAAGGGGACACATGTGTGCAAACCCATGTGCAACCTGTGCACAATTAACACATCCCAAGTACTCGTAACACCTCTTTTAATCCTCATACTTATTCTCTGAGATATGCCTTTTTATGGCTCCACTAAATAATAACAATAGCAATAATAACAATATTTTTATTTACACAGGAGTAAAGGACTATAGCTTGAAACTGAGAGAGACAGCATTTGAATGTAGGACTCTGACTCCAAATCTTTTGATTCAATTTATAGTAGCATTAGGAGAACATTGAACCGGGGATGAGATTTTCACTACCATATCGGCCAGCAGTTGACCTTGTAGAGTTTTCTGTGCAGTCTGGGACACAAGATCGTGGCCAAGGTGGGAATCAAGTTGGAAGGAGGTGGCTCTTTGTGTAATCTGTACTACTACTCCCCGTCATCCTCTCCTGGATGGTCTGGGTGGGGCCTGAGTGTGGCTTCACGGAGTAAGAACGAGGAAGGTTTTCTTAAGGGTTGATCTCTGTGGAGGACTTGGCTGGAAGGAGGCATGTGGTCAAGGAGAGGGCAGTGTGGAGACCGTGTCTGCCAGCGGTGGTGACTTTCCTGGAGGATGATGGGGACATTTTCAGGATATCTGTCCACAGAGCCCCTCCAGGTGGAATTCTGTAAGGATCAACAGGAAACCACGGGAGACGCGGATTCAATACATGCTTGTTGCAGAAAATATGATATCACTTGATTTCCTTCCTCTTTCTTCTCAGATACTGTGGCCCCCGTGCTTAGGATGGGACACTGCCACCGGTCTACTGATGCAGCAGCCTGGGAGGAGCCACTCAGCTACCCTGCCACGAGCACCTCTGTCCCTCTGCACTTGGTGGTGGAATTCTTCTCCCCTTTCTCTTCTTCCACCGACTTCTTATTTCCTTATATATTTACATATTTATAAATCTGTAATAATGCATACACAAATAAAACTATTGTAAACATTCAGATAATACAAAGAACTTTAAAAAAAATGATAGTGTCACTGGGCATGCTGGTGCAGTCTTGTAATCCCAGGACTCTTGGGAGGCTGAGACAGGAGGATCACAAGTTTGAATCCTGCCTGGGCAACTTAGCGAGACCTTGTCTCAAAATAAAAGATAAAAAACGGCTGGGGAGGTAGTTTAGTGTAGAGGCCCTGGGTTCAGTCCCGGTGGGGAAGGATATAGTATATCTCTTTTCCCTTCGTCTATCCCACCCCACTCCCTTACCAACCGGAGACAGCCGGGGTGAGTCCTGCAGCCCCCTTCCCAGCATAGGAGGCCTAAGTGCATTGCCATGATCAGGCTGAGACCATCTGACACACACACATGCACGCACATATGCACACACACACACATGCCCACACACGCTTGCACACACTCAGTTGAGATTCTTTCACAAATGGGTTCATATTTTATGCACTATACCGCCACTTCCTTTTTTCTTTATTCTCCTCTTCCTCCTCCTTCACATAATGATATGTCTTAGGATTCTTTCTGTGACCTGTGGTTACCTCTTTCTTTGTAACTCTAAGCAGTCCCTTCCCACTGAAGGCATTGCCGTGCCTTCCCTCTCTCACTCTTTCCAGGGTGCTGCTCTCAGCCCCTGGCACAGCGTGTGGCGCCCAGTGTGAGCGCCCCTCCAGCAGGACACTAAGGTGGACTCACGGGCTGGACGGGCCCCGCCTTCCTCTGCCCTTTGCTAGGTCAGATGCCTGGAACCTTGGTTTCTCTGAAGATCAGCTGAGCTGAGAAGAAATTCCTTTGCCTGGGAGGGGTAGGGAGTGTCAGTCCTGGGCCTGGGTCATGAGCCTGGCAAACACATGCACACACACCCTCCTACCCCAGCCTGCTCCCTGCGGAACCTGATTCTAAGACAGGAACTGATTAGCATCAGCATGATGTGTGCACACACTGGCCTGACAGTCCTGAGGTTTGAGCTCTAATATGTGGAGGACTTTGTCACAAGAATTGTCCAGAAGTGTGAAGAAATGACGTGGTTTATGGCCCTCAGCTTGTCTATCTTTAAAATGGGATTGGGGGAGAAGGAGGAATGGAGGGGTAGTCTGGCCACAGTTTCCGGAGATTTTCTATGCTAATCTTCCAGGGTGAGGCTTCGGTCACCTGTCCCTGACCCCGGGACTGATGTTCTGGAGAGAGCAGCGGGCCGTTCTTGGTGAGGTCCAAGCCGGCAGCTGGGTGTACCCTGCCCTTGTCAGCAGCCCTGCTTCCCTGCTGGAGCTGCTGCCGCTGGTTCCTCAGTGACCCAGAGAGGGTGCGAGTCCTGTCCCCGCAGAGGGAAGCCTGGCCGACCCTGGGGCTGTGGCTCGGGAACCTGCATCGCTGCTGGCCGCTGGGCTTCACCCTCCAGATGCCTGGTCGGGTCTTTCTGCCAGAGGAGTAAAGCAGAGTGGTGAGGACAAAGGCCCTGAGGTCGCACTGCCCGGGTGCCCAGCCTGACTCTGCTCTACCCTGGTGGCTGAGTTGGGTGGGCAAATCACTGACCCTTAGCTTCTTTATCTTTAAACTGGGGATCTTGTTAGTATAGCTCTTACAGGTTATTGATTTTTTAATTAAGTGTATAAGTAGTGTTCAGTAAGTGCTTGTATTATTCATGTTTGGAAGAAAACATAATTCCTAGACAAGCAGGTGGTCAATAAATATGTATGAGAAATGACAAATACATTAATTAACTGGAGAACTAGGTCCAGATTCTGGTTCTATTTCTGCCTCCGACTTCTCTTAAGGCCAAGTCTACCTCTCCTCCCAGCTTTGTTGACCTCCAAAGCATGCCTCCAAGTTTCTCCTCCAATACTTTTACTAGTGGTTATTCCTCCATCTTTCATGTTCTTACTTGTTTCTGCTGTCAAACTCTGTCCTTTAAGATGCAAAGTACGTGCCACCTCCTTCGTGAAACTTTCTTTGTTTTCCGCATTTGGAAGTGCTATCTTCCTTCTCATATTTTCAGTATATCTCTCTGTTGATGATCTGCCCAATTATATTTTCAGTCCCTATTGTTCTCATGAGTTCCAAATTGTCTATTTGATATCTCCAGGTGGACATCTGATAGACTTGCACTTAACATGTCCACATCCTACATTTCCACTTGGCAAGCCGGTTCCACACGCATCCCAGTGAAAGTTAGTGCCGTCTTTCCAGGTTCTCAGGCCAAAATATTTGGGATCCTCCTGGATGCTTCTATGGTTCTGGCACTCTGTGACTACCTTGTGTCAGTCCTTTTGTATCATAGGTAGGCCCAAAATTGGTACACTTCTCACTACCTCCACTGCTACTGCCAGGGACCAAGTCAGAGCCAGTAGCCTTCACCTTGACTGTTCTCCACCCATAGTCTCTTTCCACAGAGCAGCCAGAACTGTTCCTTATAAAATAGGAGTCAAATCACATCAGTTTTCTGCTAAAAATCCTGCAGTGGCTCACTTTTCACTTAGAATAGAAGCCAATGCCTTGACCCTGGCTGACCATGCTTTCCAAATAATATATTGTACCTCTGACCTTGTCTCCTCTACTCTCCTGTCCTGGCAGTTCCCCTTTGTCCCTTTAGCTGCACTTTCTAGCCTTCTTTGCCTTGCTTGCTTCCCCAGCAGACTGACCACAGGAATCTACAAATATTCTCTGCTATGTTTGGATCAGCTGGTGGCAGGCAGGGTATGGGATGGGGAGATGGTTGTTGGAAGAGGTGGGCTATTTGTCCTCTGGTGCCTTCCCTGCCATTCCTGGTCGTGGTGTGCTGTGTTCCTTTACCAAGAGCCATAGCTCTTCTACAGACAGTACCTGTCAGCACCCTCTCTCCTACATCCCGCTTTCTCAGGTCCTAGGAACCTTACTCTCTGCTGGCCCCTTCTGGCAGAACCTGCAGAGCTAAAGGCATCTGGTGTCACCAACTCTCAGCACCTAACCTTGTTGGGCCAGCTCTCAGGTCCTGACTTGTAGATCTACTTCCAGTTACATTAGTTTCACTTTATGTCACTTGTCAAACACTGTTATGTGTTGAAATATTTTCAAGTACATATGGAAGATTCACCAAGATAAATCATATTCTGGACCATAAAATTAATCTTCAGAAGTTTATAAGGATGAAAATAATACAAATATGTTCTCTGACCATTATAGAATTAGACTAGAGATGAATGACAGAAAAAAGTAGGAGAACACTTTAAATAATTAGAAATCTTAACAAACAACAACAACATTAATTACCTACACTTCTAACTAACTCATGGAAGATAAGGAAAATTCTAAATCATTTTGAGTTAAATGAATAAAAAGATAACATATAAAAATAAGTGTGACATAGCCAAAGATATGTTTAGAGGAAAATATATAGCATTAATTATTTAGAAGAAAAATTTCCAAGTGATTATTTTAGTTTCCACCTTAAGACATTACAAAGAGGATTAAAAACAAAGCATGAAGAGAGAAGGAGGTAAAGATAAGAGCAGGAATCAATAAAATAGAAAACAAAAGCAATGGAGGAAAAATTTCTAGCCAATTTGATTAATTAAAAAGAAGAAGACAGCAAAATAGAAAGATTTACTATAGATCCTGTAGAAATTAAAAGGATAATTAAGGGATATTACAAATAAGTTTATGACACTAAATTTGAGAACTTTAATAATAAAATGGACAAATTGTTTAAAAGCCAAACTCCCAAAGCTCACTAATGAGGAAATAGCTTTTATAATGCTGTGTCTGTTGGAAAAATTAAATTTGTAGCTAAAAGCTTTTCAACAAGGAAAACTCCTCGTCCTTAGGAGTTCAGTGGTGAATTTTACCAAATACAAAAGGAAGAAATAATAACAATTCGATAGAAAAATTTTCCAAAAAATGGAAGAGGGTGGAATATTTCCAAACTCACTTTATGGGGCCAATATTAACCTGCTACCAAAACTAGACAAAGACACTACATGAAAAGAAAATATCCCTCATGGATGTAGAAGAACATGTCCTTGACAAAATATGAGCAAATCAAATTTAGCTATTTAGAAAGGGATAACACATACTCTAATGACCAACTAGGTTTAACCTACAAATACAAAGTTGGTTTAACACTTAGAAATCAAACATTGTAACTCCTATCACTGAATAAGAAAAAAAAAACCCTTCAGGATTATCTCATTAAATGTATAAAAAGCATTTAACAGAAATAAGCATCCATTTATACTAAAACCTCTTAGGAAACTAGAAGCTATGGGGAAGTCTTACAACCTCGTAAAGATCAACTACCACTACAGCACGTGTAGCCCTCGTCATGCTTAATGCTGAAAGCCTGGTGCTTTATTCCTAAGTCAGGAACAAGGAAAGGATTTCCAGTCTCACTGCTCCTATTCAAATTATGCTGAGGAAAAGAACAAGAAATAGGTGCTATATAGATTGGAAAGCAACGAATAAAAATAGCCATTATTTACAGATGACAAGATTATCTGTTTAGGAGATCCTAAAAAATCTACAATGTTATTTACAGTGCATCCAAAATATGAAATACAAAGAGATAAGCCTAATAAAATACATTACAAAACCTGTATGCTGATGAGACACAAAATAGCAATGAGAGAAATGGAATTAGACTTAAAAAAATTAAGAGGTACAGTGTGTCTGTGATTTGGAAGCCTGGGTATTATGATGCCTGTCTGCCCCAGATTGATCCCTAAAGTCAGTGTGATCCCAGTCAAAGTGTCAGCATCTGGGTGTGAACTGGTGCGTGCTGGGAAAATCCTGATTCCTCTGGTGAGATCGGCCCTCAGGCTATCCTTGACCCTGGAGTGGGCCTCCCGGAATTTAAACAGAATCAGCTTGGTGCCTGCCTTAAAATGCTCAAGAGGCTCCCGTGGAACTTCAAAGTTCAGTCTCCAAGTAGCAGATGCACACACGACATTGCTCTGTACCTTCCTACACGATGGGCTCCAGGTTTGTTAAGAAAGCTTCCCTTGGGTCAGATTTAATTGAGAAAACTCTTTTTTTCCCCCAAGGGCAATTTTATTCCTATAATTTCTACCCTGGATTAGGCTCCCAGAGCAGTACAATCTCTCACTGTCTTTTTTTTTTTTTTTTTGTGGGTACCGGGGGTCGACCTCAGGACCTCGCGTGCCAGCAGGCACCCATGCCGCTGAGCGATATCACCGGCCCTTTTTTCATATGTGGGTTCCGGGAGTCGAACTCGGGCCCTCGCGCTTGCCAGGCAGGCCCTTACGCCGCTGAGCCATCTCACCGGCCCTCTCATTGTCTTTAGATCACTTAAACTTGACTAGTTCCTCTGAGTTTCTCATGTGTTCACCAAACGTCCTCTGCTGCCTTATCAGAGTACTGACTTGCTGTACTGTGTTATCAGTTGCCCTTTTCTCAGTGAGTTCCAGGTAACAATGTCTGTTTTAGTATCTGATACCAAGAGCTGAATGCATGATCCCATCAGCTGGCCCAAATACAGACTGAGGATCCCGAACCCCTAAATCCACAATCAGAAATGCTCTAATATCTGAAACTTTCTGAGCACTGATATGATACTCAAACATTTCTTGATTTTGTTTCATCTTGAATTTTCAGATGCCCCATAGGTGAAGTCTATGCGCCTAGTCCAAAAATCTGAAAAACTTCAAAAGCTGGAACACTCTGGTCCTTAGCATTTTAGAAAAGGGATACTTTCCCTGTCCAGCAAGATTTGCCACCTTGTTTTCTTACACAGTAAGTCGTCGCCTGTGGCCTGATTGCATTAACACTTGGTAGCTGCATCTACCGGAAACTCATGCTTGGAGCTGGAGCCTGCCTACAACCTTAAAGTGTTTCTAATATTTGCATTAGTTTTAGTCATTCTTCTCACATGTGAATGTAGCATAATGTTTTAAAATGAATTTTGAATTAAGATTTTTACATTTATTTCATTCTTTTTTATCTTAGAATGTCATTTCCTTCCAGATTTTTGAGATAATGGTGAATTCTGATGGTTTTCCAGTGTAGCCTCTGTTCTCCCTCGTCATGATTCTGATCACCTCCTGTCCGGACAGCCTTCCCCAAGATTCCTAACCGTCTCTCAATAACTTCACCCTGCTTTATGTATAGTATTACAGCTTAGATTGCACTACCTTCATCTAGAAGTAGAATTTCATCTTAGCTGATCCCAGACACCTTTATTGACTGACTCCTGTTTTTTTCTAGACTTTTTCTATATTCATCCCTAACCAATTGCCAAAAACTTTACAAATTTCTATTGCTCACATCCTCTATGTAGTCCCCAGCTCCATACATTTGTCATTCATTCATTCATTCATTCATTCATTCATTCATTCATTCATTCACTCTCTCATTATTTCTGTGTATCTACTATGTGCTCAAGTTTTAGGTACTGGGATGCAGCTAGGGACAAAACAGTCACAGTTCTGTGCCCTCGAGGAGCTTCTGTTCTAGCTGGGGAAGACCCTGTACCTTGAGCTCCCTGGCCTTCTGCTCTCTCACATAGTGGTGCTCCCTTCAGCCCCAGTCCTCTGAGAGAAAAGCTAGCTCCTCCCTCTGAATGCTTTCTCCTCCCACCTTGGTCTACGAATATTCCTATGTCTTTCAGGCATTAGTATAGAAGTCACTTCCACAGGAAGCTGTCCTTGATTTCCGCTCCTGGATGCAACTCCCATTTTATAAACTCCACTCTTCTCCCTATCTCTGACCCTGACTGCACAGAAATCTGTGTCCTATTTGACCTCTAAGTCCCCAGTGGATTGTCAGGGGTTCTGTTTTTACTCCACAGCCTCACTAGTGCCAAGTACAAAGCAAATGCTTATTCAATGTCATTTAAAAGAGTGAATTTGTGCCATCATCCAAGACTATTCAATTTTAGCCTGGAATAGGATGACAGCTGAGACTAAGAATTTGCTCAGAAAATAACATCAAGGAAGCATTAAGTAATTTATTAGTTTAAGTCAGTCATCAATCCATCTTGCTTTCTTTGCATTTAGTTCCTATTTTTTTTCCATCTCATTTGTGTGGTCTCATAGCCGTCTGTTTTAAAGTTCGGTTCTTTGTGTCAACTGCATTCCCCTGCTCTGTTGCCTGTCCAAAAAGCAAACGAGTTTACTTTTGTGTGACTAGATTCTGTGTATACCTGTAGCCTTAAGTGTGTTTGTTCCCGCAGCCCCTCCACTGTAAAGTGCTGGGGACACTGGGTGATATCCTGGAGTCCTCCTCATCAAGACTTTGGGAGGCAGAGGCTGGGGATTTGCACATTCGCCTGGGAGGAGCTGGCTCACTGGTGCTGCTGGGGTTGAGGTAAGATGCTGTGTCCACAGCTTTAGCATCATAAGCTAAGGTGGGCGTTTGCAGAGAAGGGCTGGGGGTCATCTTCTGAGGTGTCGCAGAGTCCTTGGGGGCCAAGGCAGATGGGGGGGGGAGTATGACCAGCAGCCTTGATTGCTGGGATGCACTCTTTCCTCCTCCTCTACCCTGACAGCCTCCACGAGAACCAAACTGTGTATCTCCAGCAAATGGGTAGAATGCGAGGAATGTGCCACAGCCTGATTGGCATGAAGCAATCTGCAGAGAAAGGGAGGAATGTGCCTCCCCAGGGAGGCCTGAGCGTGCATGAGCTCTGCCATCAGCGGGCTGGTCTGCCCTTCCCATGCTTTCGCCTCTGTTGTAACCTGGAGAATCCAGGCTGGGTTTTGCACTGAGCCAGGCCTTGAGTCTCTCGTGTCTCACGGGGACCCTGTTAGAAAGGTGTCCCCACCTAGGATTATTCTGGCTCATGTCCCTCGACTCTGAGCCCTAGAAGGATGATGCTAAGGTCCTGGGGCCCAGATAACTTTTACTGATCCTCTCAAAGACATAATTCTTTGGGTTTCACTTATGTTCTCTATTTTTTTTGTTTCATTTATATTTGATTTCTGCTCTTATCTTTATTATTTTCTTTCTTCCTTGTCCTCACTTTGAGTTTAATTTGCTCTGTTTGGATTATTGCTTTGAGATTTTCTTCCTTTCTAACAGTAGCATTTTTTGTTAGAAAGTTCCCTTTAAGCACTACTTCTTTTGCTTAACCTTAATTTCAACGTGTTGTATTTGGATTTCATTGCATTCAAACCACTTTCTAGTTTCCCTTATGACTTCTCCCCCATCCCATGAGTTATTTAGGAATGTTTTGTTTAATTTACACATATTTGGGGATTTTCCAGATATATCTCTTTTATTAATATCTAATTTAATTCCTTTCAGGTAGAACATACTTTGCATGACTTCATGCCTTTTACATTTATCGACATTTGTTTTTCATCTCAGGATATGCTTGATCTTGATGAGTGCATTTGAAAAGTGCCTATTCTGCTGTTTTTCTGTGAAGTGTTCTATAAATGCCAACAAGTTCAAGTTGATTAAAATTATGGTTCAAATCTTCTGTATCCTTACTGATTCCTTTTGTCTACATGTTCTATTAATTATTGAGAGAGAAGTGTTGAAATATCCAACAGAAACAATAGATTTTCCTAGTTCTTTCAATTCTATTACTTACTGCTTCATGTATTTTAAGTACATTAAAGTATACAAGAAGCACTATCATAGTGCATACCCAGAGGCCAAGTCTGGACAACAGTCAGAACCGAACCGAACCGAACCAAACAGAATAGATATTTCCTCTTAGAAAGTAAGTCTAGACTCAGGCAAATATCAATAAGAAAATAGTGATCATAAGTATGATTAAAAGCTACAAATTAATGGCTTTTATGGACAACAGTAGGGAGGTTTCTCAAGGTATTAAATTAGAAGCTGGGTGCAGTGGTATATGCCTGTAATACCAGTGTTCTGGGAAGCTAAGGCAGGAGAATCATAAATTTGAGGCCAGCCTGGATAACTTAGTGAGACCCTATCTCAAAATAATAAATAAAATAAAATAAAATAAAATAGGCTGGGGATTTAGCTTAGTACAAAAGCTCTGGGTTCAATTCCCAGTCCTGAAACAAACAAACAAACAAACAAAAATCAAACAAACCTAAAAATAGAACTACCACGTGACTCAGCAATCCCATTGTTGGGTATATATTCAATGGAAATGAAACCAGTATGTTGATGAGACATTAGCAGTCCCACGTTCACTGCAGCACTGTTCACAATAGCCAAGATGTACATCAACATACAGGTCCATCAATGGATGAGTGAAGAAAGAAAATGTCATACGTGGACACAATGGATGACTATTCAGGCATACAAAAGAATAAAAATCCTATCATTTGTGACAACATTGGTGGAACGAGATACATTATGTTAAGTGAAATAAACCAGGTACAGAAAGACTAGTACCACATAATCTCATTCATTCATGGAATCCAAAGAAATTGATCTTATAGAAGTTGAAAATAGAACGGTGGCTACCAGCAGCTGAGAAGGAAGGGGATGGGGAAATGTTGATCAATGGGTAGATAGGAGTAGAAGTTCTTGTGTGGTATTTTTTATTAGGGTAACTATAAGTAACCATAATGTATGTACATTCCAAGAAGCTAGAAGAAAGTACTTTGAAAGTTTTTACCATATGAAAATAAAAGTTTGAGGAGATAATATATTTAACCTGGTTTAAACACTATATAGTGCACACATGTGCCAAAACATATGTAACCTTATTAATATAATTTTTATGTTTTTATATTTTGTTTTATTAAAAATAGATTTAATTTAAAAACAACAAATTACTAGAGTTCTGTGACATTAATCCTGAAACATCAATTTCATTGGATTAAGAAGCATCTAGCGGATTAGTAAAACATGGTCCTGGGCGTGTCTGGGTGGGTCATGGAGAGGTGGCCTCGGATACTATATGTGGTCCCTTGTGTATTCCTCTTTGGCACCATTCCCTGCTCTGCTTTCTGGCCACCATGAACTAAGCAACATTGCACCATCCGCCCTTCCGCCTTGATGTTTCTGTCTTGGAGCCTGCTGACCACGGGCTGAATCCCATGAGTTAAATTAAACCTCTCCTCTTCTAAATTGTGGGTGTTGGGTACAGAGTCTTAGTGACTAGAAAGTCGACTCATACAAATCCCATGGTTTTCAGTCTGCTTTTTAAATGAAGAGAGCCATCAAGCGCAGAAGGAGAAGGAAGGTAGGCATGGGGGAGCGTTGAAGCAATCCTGACTCTTACACAGGCTGTGTGTTGTCCAGCATATGGGAATTTGAGCCCTTGGCAAGAGAACCTTAAGGGAGGTCCTAGGAAATGGTGCTCAACTTTATAAGTTTGGAAGACGCCGGTCATGGATGTTTCAAAAGAGAATAAATTTTGTTTGGACAGCTCCCTACAACATCTTGATAAATGTAAGGGTGAGTTTGAAACAACCTACATAGCCAAACTAGTGCTTAGAAAAGCACATTGATTCTAGAAATCTTCTAGCTTCTCTCCAGCCTGCAACTTTTGCAAGTTCTTCCAAGCCCATCAAGTGGGGTCAGACTGGGATTGAGGTCTAGGAGGGTGACAGGTCCTGGTATACTCAGCCACCTGCCTCCAGGGAACGCCCTGGTATGGGACTCTAGGGTGCAGCTGTCCAGCTGAAATCCTGCCACTTACCGCGTTCCCATCAAGGGTGCTCGCTGTGGGAAGCTCACACAGACACTGGCAGTTCTCGGCTTGGTGGGGGGCGATGACCCGCTGATGCTGGTCCCTCTGCAGAAAGCTTAATATGAGAATCAGTGTTGGCCAGGAGACCAAAGAAGGACTTTCTGTTCTTTCCTACTTTCAATCCGGAAGGGCTGGTTTTGAGGCGCAGACCCATCCATGGACCAATCAGTAGCAGATAGCCAGTCTGCTCCACCTACTTTGTCCTGGGAAGGGCAGAGCTTGGGAGCACAGCCCAGTCTCTCTAGTGTGGCACCTGAGTTAAGTTTTGCACGATGTAAGATATTTTAACAGATGTGAGAAGGAAAGTGACAGATGCTGAAGGAGCAACGCTGGAAAGTAGACTGAGAGGTAGGTTCCAGGAGGCACTGGTGCAGCAGAGCCCTGGTAGGACCTTCCCTGATGTGGAAGATGGGGACGGCCGTGCAAGGTCTGCCTTCACCTTGCAGAGAATGGGAGCTGCAGAATGTCTCAGCCAGGTGGGCAGATTATAGAGTAGGGCTTTTCTCTAGGAGGCGAAACCTGGCTTGGGTGAGGCAAGCATTGTGGGGGAAGTGGTGGCTAATGGAGACTGGAGACCAGTGAGGAGGTTAAGGCCAGCACTAAGGGGAAGTGGTAGCAATGGAGAGCAGAGGTTGCTGATGACCACCCAACAGGAAGATTAAGATGCTGAGAGCTTTGCAAATATGGAGACCTGTGTTCTGCCCCCACAGGCTCTTATCTTACTTCTTTGGGTGAAGCCTGGGATGTGCTATTTATAAAAACTCCCCAGTAGAGGCTAATGAGCAGCAAGGTGAGAACCATTGCTTTCATTCAATTTTTTATTTTATATTAGGGGAGTGTGGGGCCCCTAGGAGTAAGGCAGCTAAGCTACAGGCCTTGGGTCTGGAACACCAGAATCCTCCATTAAATCCAGTAAGTTCTACAACCAAGATCCTAGTGAAAGGGAGAAAGGATAAAGAAAATGGCAAATAGGGTTGATAGGAGAGAACCTCAGAGGGTGTTTCCTTTTCCAGAGCAGAAGGAGAGAATAGCAAAGGAGACAGAGCAGCTCCCCAGAGGAAGGAACTGGCCTTAGGGGAACCGGGAGAGCGGTTATCTGCTGTTGGCCTTGGTAGGTAAAGCAGGGATCAGCCACTGGAAGGCTGTTGGGAGGCAGCGGTGTAATTGTTTGCAGAGTGCAGGGGTCAGACTCCCCAAAGGCACCTATGGCCCTGTGAGTGCATCCCATGTCTCCATTAGCTTGTCAGCTCCGTGACTTTAGCCAGGTTGATTTTGTTCTCTGTGCCTACGTCTTTTCATCAGTAAAATGTGTACAGTAAGTCCCCAACTTACAAACATTTGATTTGCGAACTTTCAGATGCGAACTTTCAGATACGAATGAACCTTGCATTATGAACATTCATAGATGAGAACAAATCGTGGAAGAAGCTCAGGTGTCCGCTGGACATTGTCACAGTTGTGCTGCTGTGTGCTTACTGCACAGTGCGAAAGTGTACAGTAGTGCAGTGCTCAATCAGAGCCCAGGGTGTCCAGAAACAAGAGGAAAAGCAGTGGTGATGTGGAGGGACTGCTAGGAAGCACAAAGCAATACACATTGTATATTTGTGTCAAAGGTGTATAAGACTCACTTTGTCAAACTTAGGAACATCCGACTCACAAACCCTCTCCCAGAATGGAACAGAATTCATTCATAAGTCAGGGACTTACTGTATGTATAATATTGTTACTTGCAAACAAGCTTGCCGTGAGTCGAAATGAGCTGATACATGTAAACCACACAGAATGGTGTGTGGCCCAGTGTGCACATGTATGTCAATATGCATTTGATTTTATTACTGTGGTTATTATTGGTAGTGACTTTGGAGAGAACTTTAATTGGAAGGTGGGGGGAGTCAGCTTTTATAATTTTCTTACACCAGTGTTTCCTTGCAATAGTTCCTAGCTGGCTGTTGCTATAGTGTTTAGAAACATGCCTGCAGCCCTCTTTGCAGATGTAAGGGTGACTTAACACCCTTTCTTTGCGATGGAGTGGGTTGCTACACTGTCCTCCAGCATCTTTTACCCTGCCCTGCACTTTAGCAACTCAGTACCACTAAGTCAACGTAGTCATCATGTTGGAGCTGGCTTAGTTGTAAGAGTTACACTGTCACTCTGAAGAATAGCATTTCCATATCACACGAGGTGGCAATATCGCTTTTTCCTTATCCGCGTGGCATCCTTTGGCCTGTACATGGTCACCCATGGGACCCAGTGCCGCAGAGACCGCAGGCTTTGTAGAGAAGGGGAGAGAGAGCTAGGACGCAGGGAAAGGTGGAAGCAGGACGAGGAGGGGTACTGGATCCTGTGCAACCCCAAAGCGCTCTCTGGACTGCAGATGTTCTTGAACCCCAGCTCCTGCACAGTGGACTTGAGCTCAGAGGATTGACTGCCCCACAGCCTGATCAAGCAGAGGGCAGGTGCTGAGGTCTCCTGGGCACTGTCCCTGTGCACCGTGCCCAGGGCTGCCACTGGGTGTCACTCTGACTCTGTGTTCCTTCATAGCATTCGTTGAAGTCTCTACCCCCTAACTGCAGGCTCCCTCTCTTGCAGGTACGTTATTCCCAGACGCTTCACTGAGCACACGACTTATGTCGAGAATGAAATCACCCAGAAGCTGACACACGAGAGAGCAGCCTGTCTGTCATGGAAGCCAGGAGCGTCCAGCCTCAGGAACTAGTGCTACAGTGACAGCAACTTGGAAACGAGCCCTTCGCAGGGTGGCACAGACCTTGCGATGCAATAGGTAGGGTATTGAGTTCGGCTATGGTGGCTATGAGGCTCTTAGGGCTTTTGAAGGTGACAGAACTGCCTTTTTGCTGACACTTATAAATACATGATATACAGCCGGGTGTGGAAGTGCACGCCTATAATTCCAACACTCAGGAAGCTGAGGCAGGAGGACTGTGAGTTGGAAGCTAGCCTAGGCTACGTAGTGAGACCCTGTCTCAAAAAATATTTGATAGACAAACGTGTTTCAGATTTGTTTGTATGTCTCTGTGCGTATGTGTGAGGGGTTGTGTTTATGTTTTTAATGCTCTTGTTCACGTTCCCTTCCTTGTCCTCTGCAGACGCTCTTTCTTCTGGCGGTGGTGGTATCTCTCCCGTCCATGTTCTGATACTCTTGTTCAGTTTGTATGTGTTCAAAAGTAGTTAACAAAATTGCTTTGCACATTAAAAAACTGTGCAAAAATGATTACCTAATAATATTGAGTTATGCTTTCTCTTTTTGTATCCACTTCTGCTGACCAGAACTTTGCTCTCAGCCTAATCATCATTTCTTGGGAGTTACTCTGTCTTTTCCTGTTTTTAAAAATGGTAATAAGAACACTTAACATTTCAACATGCGGATTCTAACATTCCCTCGTGTCCAGTGCTGACCTACTGGCTGATTCCCTCTGCTGGTTTTCTTTCTTGAGGGTCCATTTCTTGTGTGATTTGTCTCCGTGGTTTGAACTACTCATCAGTGTATTGAACAATGGGTTTCTCACGAATGTTGCACTGTGAAAGTCTCCTTATAGGCTACTTCTTGCCCGCTGTTTCCATTGTATTCTTAGAGAATCAACATCCAGGGCCGGTTTTTGTTGCTCGCTCCCCCGATGGGATTCCTGCACTGTGCAGGATAGACTCAGCTGTTGTCCCTTCTCAAGGAGCTGGCCCGGGTGGCTGATGTTCCCACCTATGCCTTAGACAGGTGCAGAGCGTCTTCTGCGTATCCTTGAGAGCTGGAATAAAGTTTTCCAATGTCTTTGTGATAGAATAGCAACTTTCCCACGAAGCTTCTGGCTTTAGGAAGGGAGCAAATTTCCAGCTTCCTGGTTCACACTGGCCCAGTGTCATACTAGTATCTGGGGTCATGGACCGGTTCCCAGCTCTGACTGTCCAGGTTGAGAACCCAAAAGGTCCCCGGCGAAACCGCTCTTATCTTCAGGGTTTTGCTTTCGTTTCCCAGCTAAATATATAGCACAATATGCCTCTCACAGTACCTTGACCTTGAGCCATTCAGTTTATTTTCTGACAAGGCCATCTGGGCCTTGGGGGAGACGGTTAGGTATAAAACTGCAGATTCTCTCAGCTCCAGCTTTGCACTCAGCTATTTGAACAGGGCAGCCCTCCTATCTTGCTCTGCGACGGTCTAGGCGTGCAGCTCTGGCAAGTCCTTCATCTCTCCGAGTCTGAGTATCTCCAGTTGTGACGGTCGGTCCCGCCTTGCGAGAGTGTTGTGAGGATGAAATGATGTGATATAGACAAGAACTCAGAGCAGTGTCTGGTTCCAAATAGACTCTCGGTCAGTGACGGTTGTGGTTAATTTTTAAGCTCCTAGTTGTGTTGCTTTTAAAAATGGTACCAGGGTCAGGGATATAGCTCAGCGGCACAGTGCCTGCCAAGCAAGCGCGAGGTTGTGAGTTGGAATCCCAGTATCAAAAAAACAAAACAAAACAAAAAAAAAAACAAAAAAGAAAAGTGGGCTGGGGATATAGCTCAGTGGCACAGCGCCTGCCTAGCAACTGCAAGGTTGTGAGTTCAATTCCTGGTCCAAAAAAAAAAAAATTAAAATTATTCCAAACTGAAGAACAGTTTTGTTTTAGATTTAAAAATTGTTTTAAAAATCTATACTCTCTAGACTGGATCCTTTCTTTTCTTTTCTTTTCTTTTTTTGTTGTGGGTACCAGGGGTCGACCTCAGGACCTCGTGCACCAGCAGGCGCCCGTGCCGCTGAGCGATATCACCGGCCCCTTTTTTCGTATGTGGGTTCCAGGAGTTGAACTTGGGCCCTCGCGCTTGCCAGGCAGGCACTTACACCGCTGAGCCATCTCACCAGCCCTGGATCCTTTCTAAAAGACCTAGTTTTAAAGTTCTTTACTTCTATGTTACTCTACAATAGAAAACTTAGTTTCAGCCAAGCTTGAAGTCCAGCAGGGTGGCTGTAAACATCTTTATTGTTTAAGAATAATTTTTCCCCAGTCCCATGATATTTCTTCAACCCTGAGTCCAAACCCTTAGCAATTATATGCTTTCCTTAATGATTGACAATGAACTTGTCATGGAATCAGATCTTACTGTTTGTGCAAACTTTCTTCTAGCCAAAGTCAGGATTGTGTCCTGGTTTCTCCACGCTGTGTCACCTGTCTCTAGATTATTTTTGGTGAAATCACCTAACTATAAAGGAACTTGATTGAATGGGCCCTCTCTTTTATGTGGACAGTGGCCTCATCTGCATTTCCCAGGAAAGTGGGGCCCCTGTACTCCCACAGGAAGGACAGGAATGAGGAAGGTTTTGCTGCTTCATGAGAAAAGGCACCTTTTACAGGGAGAAGCATTTTCATTCCACTTCGACCTATTCAGCAGGTGCTCAGCTCACTTTTCCACTGCTCGCCATGAGCTGGTGTGCCATTTCGGAGCATGGCTACAGTGTGGACTGGGGAGAGAAGGGGACTGGATTCTGTGGTGAACCGCAAGCATTGATGGTCTTCCCCCAGTTTTCACAACATCCCAGTGTGAAGTGCAGGTGGGGACAGCTCTCGGGCCTGTACCTACTCACTTTTCCCCCTGCGTGGGCTTCGTCTGGGTGCAGAGACTCTGCTTTGCAGTGATAGGGTGAGACACTCTCTTTGGTTTAGAGAAGTGACAAGAAGAGTGTGCCACCTAACCCAGGTGTTGCTTATACGGACAATACCACCCACCAGCTTACTGTTCCTAATATCTTCTGAAGGCCCAAGCCCCTCAAGACCCATCAAGTACTTTTAATTATTATCTTAGTTACATTCTTGGTGGTGGGACAAAATACCCAACACTTACAAGGTAAAGGAGGAAAGGTTTATTTCTCCTCCAAGTTTGTAGAGGTCTCAGTCCATAGTTGGCTGGTTCCAAGGCAGGGCAGCATGGTGGAAGGAGAAACAGTCCATGGCAGAGCAGGCAGGAGACAGCAAGCAGTGAGCCTTCTGGACTTTTGATGGTGCCACTCACACCCAGGGTGGGCCTTCCCATTATTCACACCCAGAACTATACTAAATGACTCAGTGGAGTAATTTAGTTACCACACACCCTTTATCCACCTTTACATACCCTAGATCCAGCCACCACTGAAAAGCCCCACCTATGAGTGCATGCGGCTTTGGGGAACATCTAGATACCAGCTTTAACAATAGCACTCTTAGTGGGTGTGAAGTGGTACCTTATTGTGGTTTTAATTAGCATTTCTTTGATGATTAATGATGTTGAATATCTTTTCACATGCTTACTGGCCATTTGTATATTGTGTCAGTTCATTGTGTCAGTAACAAAATACCACAGACTAGGTCAGGTATAAAGAAAACAGGCTTATTCTGGCGCATGGTTCTGGTCAGGGAGGATGGCCCGCATTAATCAATAGCCTTTCTGGTGGCAGAGTCACAAGATAGTGTAGGGCACACCATGGCAAGAGACAGGGAGTGCACATGTGCATATTTATTCTCTCTCCTCTTTTATAAAGTCACCAGAACCCAACGACAGATGCTCCTTCCTAACTGCCTCCCGAAGACTCCCCCGAAATACCACAGTTGTATTAACTTTACAATACGGGTTAAATTTTAGCCTGAGTTTCAGGGTACAAACTGTATTTAAATCACAGCATGTATCTTTAGAGGAGAAACATCCAGATTCTTTTGTCCACTTTAAAATTGGCTATTTTCTTTTTATTTTTAAGGTTTTAAAAATATATTGTAGATGCAAATCTAATATCAAATATAGGATTTGCAAATATTTTCTCCCTTTCTTTGGGTTTCTCCCTTTCTTTTCATTTTCTGGACAGTGTTCTTTTTTGAAAGACAAAATTTTTAATTTTGATAACATCCCATAGTTCTTCTTTTGTTGCTTGTGCCTTTGGCATCATATTGAAGAATACACTGACAAATCTGAGGTCATGAAGATTTGCTCCTATGTTTCCTCCCAAGAATCTTGACTTTTATATTTAGGCCTTTGATCCCTTTTGAGTTAATGTATGCATATGATGCGAGGTAGAGATCCAACTTCATTATTTTGCATATGTTCATCCAGTTCTCCCAGTACCATTTTTTGAAAGCCTATCCTTTCCCCGTTGAATTGATCTGGGATCCTTGTGGAAAATCAATTGACCATTGGTACATGGATTTCTGCACTCGCAATGCTTTTCCATTGATCTATCATTTCTCATTACCAAATTGAGAGTGTGAATTCTGCAATTTTCTTCTTTATTTTTCAGGAACCTATTCTGGGTTCCTAAGTCTCCATATGAATTTTAAAAGCAGCTTGTAGATTTCTGGAAAAAAAAAAAAAAAAAAAAGATGATGCCGGGATTCTGATGGGGGTTGTATGGAATCTATAGATTAACTTGAGCATCGCTAGCTTAAATGACGTCTTTTAATACACAAACATGAGCTGTTCCATTTATTTAAATCCTTCATTCAACAATGTTTTATAGTTTTCAGAGTATAAAATGTATACTTCTGTTAAATTTATTTCCAAACATTTTATGCTTTTTGCTATTGTAAATTGAGTTGTTTCTTTAATTTTATTTCACACTGTTCGTTGTTAGTGTATTTTTTTGTGTGTGCTGTTACATCATGCAACTGTGCTGAACTCGTTACATTTTTTTTAGTTTTAATCCTTTTTTATTGGAGTCCTTATGATTTTTTACATCCATATTATGCCACCCGAGATTACGGGTAACTTTCCTCCTTTCTAACCTGCTCTGTCCCCGCGCTGTCCCCTCTCCGTCTGGGCTGGAGTCCCCGGCCTTGAAGGCGAGCGGACCCACGGCGCAGGTGAGGGCGCGCGGCAGGGGAGGCGGGCGGGACGCGGCGCCCCGGGGCCCCGCTGCTGGGTCCCGAACCCCGGGCGGCGGCGGCGGCGGCGCCTGCTCGCGCGCACCCCGCGCTCCTCCAGCCCGGCGGCCCGGAGCCCAAAGGGGGTGTGGACCACGGGGAGGCAGGGCGGGGGCAGCGCGTGTGTCCCCGCCCGGCCTCGGGGCGCAGCGACCCGCCCCGGGACCCACCTCTCGGCCCGCGTCGGGCGCCAGAGGCCCCTGCCCCGGCCCCCGCGGGCGGCTCATGGATCCCGACGGTCGTCGGGGGTGCGGGACTCCGGGGCGAGCGCAGCGCAGCGGGAGAGCTCGCCATCCATGGTGCGGGCTCGCGGTTGGCAGCGCGAGGGGCGCGGCCGCTCGCTGCTGCCACCTGCCGGACGCGCGGGCGCGGGTCCGAGGCCCCGCCCCGCCGGGCCTCTGCCTGGGTCCTGGGGCGATGGGGGATGGAAGGCAGGGACCCCGGGTCCCAGGACCACAGAGGGCTGCCTGGGCGCCTGTTTTCCTTCGGTGGCTCTTGAGTCTCCGTGCCGGGCCGTGATAGGAGAGCAAGTTGTGGTTGGGAGGGGCCGTGAAGGAAAGCTCGGCTCTGCGGGGACACAAGTCCCACCGCAGGCCTGTGCGGCCAGGGGCGCGGTCTAGAGCAGTGGGTGCGGGGTGCAGTCTCCCTGGACGGCGGAGGGCGGCGGCTGGGCCGGTGGGTGAGATGCTGGGCACCCCCCCCACTGCGTTTTCTATCATTTTTCCCTCCCATGACCAATTAATTTGTTGTTTATTATCTTTCTCCTTTGCTGGAATGTTAGCTCCACGAAAGAGTAGAGCTTGTCTGTGAACTTTCCCACCGTTCTCTCCTTTTCCCCTTCCGACACAGAGAAATGCCTGCCCAGCAGTTGGTGCTTAATAAATATCTATGGAATGAACGTACGAGGTCACCTTTGGAATTTCTTCCCCTGTGTGTATCCCAGACTATGTAAATGTACGTGGCATTATTCTTCGTGAAAAATCAATAATCAGGAAAACTTGGTGGTTCCCTGGTCAAGAGTCTGACCCCATCCCTGGGTACGTGTTTGACTTTTGGAAATTTTCTCTGGCTCCCAGAAGTCAAATTTCTTTGTGTGTAATGTGGGAGTAATGATAGATGGTTGTATTAAGTGAGTAAATCCATTACAATATTCAGTGTAATGGGTTCATAGAGAGCCCTTCATGTATGTTAACCATCATTACCGGTCACTTACATCTGCCCTCTTTGACTGACAAGCCCCTCATTTCTTTTTGTACTTGTGTGGCCCCTTAGTCCTTTCTGCTGTTCATTCCCATTGGTCACCATGTTTCGCTCTAGGATGGCGTGGTGCACTCTGGGATTTCAGAGCAAGGTCCTTCCTCTGAGCTGATTGCAGTGATGCCAGATGAAGCAGGCCTGGGTCCCTCCTTCCTTCTCCTCCAAGAGAAGTTCTCAGGCTTCTGTTTGCTTCCCTTCTCAGTTTCCTGTTCTTCCCTTGCAAAGGGAGTAAGGGTTTAACCTTGCCTCCTTTCTTCACAAGCTTGTGGGAATGTGAACGCCAGTGCTTTCAAAGCAGCACAAATTCATATGTGAAGACAACGTAGTCTTGCACCCTTTCCCTTTGTTCTAGGAATATTTCTAGTGTTTTTCACATAGCCCCTTGGCAAAGTACTCGGGGCAGAGTTGCATTCCCGTTTCCTAGTTGATGAGAAGCTGCTCAGCTTCCCAGCCTCCCAGTGAGGCCAGGGCAGCATCTGGGCTTCATGTGGGCCTCTCACCACTCTAAGATTCTCTTCACCTTGTCCAGGGGGGTAGTGACAGAGTCAGCTCTTGGGAGAGACCATTGAGTTTGGATCACATAGAAGCCTCCGACAACTTCTGCCAGGAAAAAATAAACTTCTTTTCCTTGCATAATTATCAGGGCATAAAGAAAAAGTCAGTAGAAGTACAATGTGACACCCACAAGGGTGTCCACAGCAATTGATGTCCAGCAGGAGGGTGAAGAGGGTGCTGTGGTGGGTTATTTGTGGGGCTCATCCAGAAACAGTCAGGAGAACAGAATCTTGACTGGTTCTTCTCAAAGAGATGGAGTTAATAACCAGGAACAGAGATTGTCTTCGTATAAGGTTTGTTTTGAACTTCTTTAGAGTCCACACTTTTATTTGGAAAGAGGGAAATATTTTGAAATATTGAAAAACCATATGTCAAAACCCCTGGGACACAAATTTTTTGCCTTTATATAGATGGAAGTTTTCTGGGCCAGTGGGCTGTCTTCCCCCTGGGCGGCTGCCTCCAGGGCTGCTTTCTGATAGGTTCTCTTCTCCCCAGGACCTCCTGTCTTTCTCATGTGCAGGCTCAGTGACAAGTCAAGTTAAACAAGTGACAAGTGACAAGTCAAGTTCAGTTGTCATTCTTATAATGTGGGGTAACTCCAGTGCCAAGCATGAAGTGGTGAGGAAATTTATATGTAACATAGTATGATCATATATATATATATGATACAGATACTGTGTATATATCTCTTAGAATTGGGATCACATATACACATTGTAGAATGCAGAGCTCAGAATCTGGAAGGACACTCCAAATTGCCTGTGGATGCTTTCAGAGAGGGCACTGAGCTTTGGCTAGGGGTAAAGTAGTTTGAAAGGGGACTCATTTCTTTATTCAATGTCTAGTTTCATGCACATGTTACTACTTACATTAGTCTGTTTTGTAGTACTATAACAAAATGCCTGGGGCAGGCTACTTCATGAAGAAACTTAGGTTGATGTATAGTTCTACAGGTACAAAGGTGAGTGGCAGCATCTGGTGATAATCTTCTTGCTGGCAGAGCCCAGAGGTAGCACAGGGCATCCCATAGCAAGAGACAGGAAACATACATGTATGTCCATATGTCTGTCTGTTCTCTCTCTCTTTTCTTATAAAGTTATCAGGATTCAATTGTGAGGACTCCACAATAATGAATTTATCTAATCCTAATCTCCTCCCAAAGACTCAACATATATAGTGGAATTCAGTTTCCATCCTCTTAATGGCTCTCAGTGGAAGTTAAACTCTGATACACAGAGCCTTGGGGGACACTGAAACTGTGTCCAAACCATAGTGCTACTATAATAACACTATTTTGAAACAATACCATTAGTGGCCCTGGCACCTGGCTTTCCTGCAGGAGGGTACTTCCCTCACCCGCTCTGCAAGGTAAAGGGCTCCTCCTTGCACTCCACCATCATAAATGTGATCTCTGCCATTGCCCTCTTCATCCTTCACCTTTCTGCACTCTGCCCCACTCCCAGCTACTGAATAGTCTTCTCTGACCTTTTGTTGTGGTCTGTCCTTGTTTTTGTGTCCCTTTCTACCCTCTCTGCCTCCTCACCCAGCCTGACTGTATGTCGCCCATTGCAGCGACTCTCACCAGCCCCAAAATTAACTAATGAAAACATCTAGAAGAGACACACCTCTCCCTTTCTGTTAAATAGATTTACTAGACCACAAAGCCAAATATCACCATGATGACCTGGCTTGCTGGGATGCACTGCCATGTGAGTTTTCTGATTGAACTGAGATTCCATCTCTGTTATGACTGACACATTCTGCTTGTCCAGAATGCCCATCTCCTGCATAGTCCTGCAATTCCCAAATGCTTGAAGAATATGCTTAGGGCAAGCACAACAATGATTGCACACACACATACACACACACACACACGATTTGCACTAGCAAAACCAGACATCTGTAAACATAGAATCCTTACATCCATCTTGTGAGGGACAGCATTTTTGCTCTCTCCATTTAATTATTATTATTGTTGTTGGCAAAGGAGGAAATATGACAACTTGAAACTGGCAAAGCCAGGATTTGAACTCAGGTCTTCTGACCACAAATATAATGCCCCAATTGATCACTAGGAGGTGAAATACATCCAAGCGGTGGTATGATTTCTGATACTGCATTGGCCAAGCTTGTCTTGTCAGTTCTTCTTCCCGGAGGAGATAAGGTTAAGGACTGGGCAGTGCTGAGGGAAGGTCCTTCTGTGCAGACCGCCCACTGTGTTACGGTGAGCAGCTCCAGGCAGGGCTCTACGAAGCCATCAGACACCACGGACAGTGGAAAGACCAGTGGTGCCTGGAACATGCCTAATTACAGAATGTTTCTTCACTGTGCTTCTTCCTTCCAAGATGCTGTGGACATTGTGTTTGGCACTGGGAACTGGTGTCATCCATCTGTGATGCTCAATATGGGGACCATCCCTTGAGTCAGATCAGGAGTGTGACAGCCCGGGAAACACCCACACCTCCCTTCCAAGTGTGTGCACCCCTTGCCCACCATGCTTACCTATGAATTTCTCCTTCTCTTCTTCTTCTACTTCTCCTCTGCCTTCAAATATTTTTGTATTTGTAATGACACCATCACGGAACAGTCTGGTTGGAAAATGTTCACTACACAGAGGATCATAAAATAATAAGTAATGTCTATTTCTCCCTTTACCCCATCCTACCCTGCTCCCTTGTGCAGCCACGGGAGGCAAGGTGCTCTCAGCACACAGTAAGGAGGACGTAAGTAAACCTGTGCACACAGAGGCACACGTGTGCTCGTGGCTGTTGTAGTTTTGTGTGTTTTGCATTAATAGAGTCCTAGTATATGCACAGTACTGCTAGTTTCTTTATGTGTTGTATAACAATATATCTTAGGATTCTTTCTGTGACCTGTGGTGACCTCTTTCTTTGTAACTCTAAGCAGTCTCTACCCACTGAAGGCATCGCCGTGCCTTCCCTCTCTCACTCTTTCCAGGGTGCTGCTCTCAGCCCCTGGCACAGCGTGTGGTGCCCAGCGTGAGCGCTCCTCCAGCAGGACGCTGAGGTGGACTCACGGGCTGGACGGGCCCCGCCTTCCTCTGCCCTTTGCTAGGTCAGATGCCTGGAACCTCAGTTTCTCTGAAAGATCAGCTGAGCTGAGAAGAAATTCCTTTGCCTGGGAGGGGTAGGGAGTGTCAGTCCTGGGCCTGGGTCATGAACCTGGCAAACACATGCACACACACCCTCCTACCCCAGCCTGCTCTCTGGGGAACCTGATTCTAAGACAGGAACTGATTAACATCAGCATGATGTGCACACACACTGGCCTGACAGTCCTGAGGTTTGAGCTCTAATATGTGGAGGACTTTGCCACAAGAATTGCCCAGAAGTGTTGAAGAAATGACGTGGTTTATGGCCCTCAGTTTCTCTATCTCTAAAATGGGATTGGGGGAGAAGAAGGAATGGAGGGGTAGGCTGGCCACAGTTTCCGGAGATTTTCAATGCTAATCTTCCAGGGTGAGGCTTCGGTCACCTGTCCCTGACCCCGGGACTGATGTTCTGGAGAGAGCAGCGGGCCGTTCTTGGTGAGGTCCAAGCCGGCAGCTGGGTGCACCCTGCCCTTGTCAGCAGCCCTGCTTCCCTGCTGGAGCTGCTGCCGCTGGTTCCTCAGTGACCCAGAGAGGGTGCGAGTCCTGTCCCTGCAGAGGGAAGCCTGGCCGACCCCGGGGCTGTGGCTCGGGAACCTGCATCGCTGCTGGCCGCTGGGCTTCACCCTCCAGATGCCTGGTCAGGTCTTCCTGCCAGAGGAGTAAAGCAGAGTGGTGAGGACAAAGGCCCTGAGGTCGCACTGCCCGGGTGCCCAGCCTGACTCTGCTCTACACTGGTGGCTGAGTTGGGTGGGCAAATCACTGACCCTTAGCTTCCTCATCTTCACGTAAGTGGGGTGGCGACTGCATGACAGCTTCTCAGGTGAACACACCTTAAAAGCTGGTAAGTGTTTATTATTCTTATTCATGTCCACAGCAAAACAGCTTTTAAAGCAAACAGCGATGTTTAATGAATAAGCAGACAAATATGTGAATGAGTTGGAAATGAAGAGGTTTATATTCTGGTCATATCTCTGCCACTGGCTTCCTTTAAAATCAGTCCCACAGCTTTTTTTGAGTGAAAAGATGATTCTTCCCTACACTCTCCCAGTGCCCGTCCTGGCTCGAGGCTAACGGCTTTCCCTCAGTCTGGATTCTCTTCCCCCCGGTTCTCCCTGTCCAAATTCTATCCTTCGAGCTCCTCCAACCCCCTCCCCCACAAAGCTTCATGTTTTCCCTTTGTGAGATGAGTGACCCTATCCCTCAGACACCAGCGTGTCTTCGTACTGCCCTACTCCAGCGTGCGGTCATTTTAAATGATGGCACCTACAGCAGCCGTACTTCTAAAAGAAATCGCATTCTGAGGTACTGGGTGTGGTGAGGACTTAGATATACATCTAATTTTGGCAATAAAGTAGTGAGCAAAAAGCAATATAGCCCGTAATTAGTGGCGCTTGGTATCCACTGGGGATACAAAACTAGACAGTAATTCAAGAAAGATGTGCATCAAATCAAGGCAGGAAGAATTAACGAGACTGACGGAATGTTTAGCAGGCTGAACAGTCAGATTTGCTGGTGCATTGGCTGTAGGGGATATATATATAATACATGTAATATATGTATACATGTATATGCTACATATTATATATTATATATATAATACATGTAATATATATTATATACATGTATTTCAACCCACAATAGGATTTGTCAGTTCTTTGCTACAATTATAGTATTTAAATTATTACTAGTCCAACTAGAGTGTACATTTTCCAAGTGTACATTTTACAACTCTTGGCCCGGATCTGGTCTGCAGGCATAGTGTCTGCCCTACTGTGACAGTCATACAGGGCCTTGAATCATGTTTTAAAATTAGTTTGTGAGCATTTCAAAGTTGCAAAACTTTACCTACAGGCTGGACTTCTGGTTCCCAGGACAAACCAGAGTCCTGGTCATATGGGCTGCTGTGTATGACGTCCCTCATTACCAGGGCCTAGCAGGGGCTTCCCCCAAGAGGTCAGTGTCCCCCATGCACCACGGGGACACCTGTCCCTGTTGTTGCCACAGCCCTGGAACTGGCCAGCTTCACTCACCTCCATCAGCTGCCGACGCTTGGGGACATCTGAGTCCCAACATTTAAGCACCACCAAATGTTAAGGAAACAGAAAATATTCAGTGGTGATGGTGACGGTGGTGAAACGAAACCTGGTTGGATTCCCCCTTTTCTTCTAGTGTATGCCCTTGAGCCTGCCTGATCGCTCTTCTCTGTGCACTGCCCGGCAGAGACACGCAGCGGTGAATTCTCTACCTGCAACTTACTAGCAGCGCTGGCATAGCTGTTTACTTCCTGCTCTTGAGATAATGTCTTCATTTGACTTCTGATTCGCATCCTCCCACCAGCCACTGCTCAGTTTCCTTTGTAGGTTTCCCCCCTCTCTTATTCCTTTAAAGATTAGCGTGTTCATATGGTTCAGTCTTGATACAGCCTCTTTGGTCTGTCCTTCTACAATCCCATCTAACCCAAGACTTTGAAAACTGTCCACACATTGATGCCTCCCAAGTATTCACCTCTGGCTGGTGAGTCCCCTCTGAGCTCCAGACTCCCTTGCCTAGATTCACTTGCATGTACTGAGGTCTCTGAAACTTCCCAGGTAGAAAACCAAACTCTTGTTTTCAGTGGACAAAGCTTCTCCCTCTCAGCGTTCAACATTTCAACAAAATAGCAGATTCATTATTTCAGTTGTTCAGGGGACAAAACTTAAAAATCTCTTCCACTGGATTTTTTTCTCTCATACATTCTGTATATGAATACATCCTTTGTGATGTAATTTTATGTGTCAACTTCCCCAGGCCATGGTGCCCAGCTGTTTGGTCAAATACCAGTCTAGATGTTGCTGTTAAGGCACTTAGGATGGAGCAAATCCATTGTGATATGAAAATATCGTAAGTGGGATGGTGGTGTGGCTCAGTGGTATAGCATTTGCCCAACATTTGCAAGGCTCTAGGCTTGAACCCAAGTACCATTAATGAACAGAAAAGAAAGAAAAAAAGCACCCTAAGTTGCAATGCATTTAATACACATAATCTGCTGCACAACATACTTTAACAACCCAGCGTACATAGGGTATTGGTTGTTAATTCTCATGGTCCTGTGGCTGAAAGGGAGCCATGGCTCTCTGCCGCTGCCTAGCATGGAGAGTGTCACAATTTGACCTGCGGCTGCTTTCTCTGACCTTGTCTTGATGTGCTTTCCTGTTTTGCTAGCCTCCCTTAACGTGTCAACCGAGTTCCTGCCGCGGGACCTTTGCTCCTCCTGCTCTGTCTGCCTGGAAATTTCTTTATTTAAATAAACCAGTCTCAGCTACTTATGAGTCGAGCTGCATTAGTTTCTTGCATCTCAAGGTAAGCAATGATTTCATCAGTAATGGACTATTTGTTTCAGACTTGCCAAAATGTGTGCCTCAATCCACAGGCTCATGCATGACATCCTCTATGACAGCTGGCCTGTGGAATCTTTCCAATGGTTGGCTTTGCGCATTTATAGTTTCTGACTGTCACAGCCCCCAAAGATTAAGTGGTGTACAGGCATATCAAGGAGAAATGATAAGGCTGAGTTAGACCATAGTTTCTCATCTCATGTATTTCTGAGTTTTGGGATGGTTCTAATGGAACACTTACTCTTTCACCTGGGGCCCATGCTAAGGGAAGGCCATGGGACACTATAAATAGATGTGCACAGAGCAAACGTCACACTGTCACACTATGGTGTGATCGGTGAGACCAGCCCCACCCCCAGCCTTCCCCACTCAGACCTCTTTCCTGGGGTCTTCTACAAGTGGTCACCGGCTCCAGGGTCTTGCTAACAGACCACCCAGTCTTTCCATGTGTACCCTGTTAGTCGTGGGAAGGAGCCCTTCTGTTAGAAGGGTGATGTTCCTGGGCTGCAGAATCAACTATAAATCGCTCAAGTGTTGAACCTGATATTCATAAATGTGCGTGCGAGCGTGTGTGTGTGTGTCCTTGTTCCTGATGTTCATAAGGGGGCAGTGAGGGGTTCTGAACCTGACATTGATTAGTGTGTGTGTGGCGGGTCCCTGAACCGGACATTCATAAATGGGGGGTAGGACAAGTTACACCTTCACCCAGTTCCTCACCAAAAAGAAGTGCTATTGCCTACTCCGTGGGGCCATTATGGGATTTACATAGAGTAATGTGTAAGGCGTGCCTGGATTATGCTGAACACTCTGCCTGCAGTTCAAGATCAGTCTGCATTGGAACTGTAGACCAACTTCTGAGACACACTGGAGACCCAGACCCGAGACTGTGCTGAAGTGAGCTGTAGATGCTGCTGACCCTTCGGTGAGTCTGACTCTGAGCACGTACTTCTCATTGTCACCCAGTGCTCCTCCCAGAGTATAACCTGACCAGGCCACTGCCTCCCTTAACGTTCTGTGAGACTGACCCGAGCTCTGCCTCCAGAGAGCCTGCAACCCAAGCCCGTGAGCACCCTGTCTCCTCCAACCCTCACCTTGCGCCTGGGCTGCTCTCCACCAACATTTGCTCTGCACCCGGAGGGAATGCTGAGTGAGCAGGGATCCTTGAGCTTGGCTGTTGGATCGGACATGCCTCTGCATAACCTTGTAAGGACTTGGTTGTATTTTTTCTGTATCCTTTGAGTGATCTCGTTGAAGATTTTCTGAAATTCAGCCACACTGTGTCAACTGCATTGCCTGCTTCATTGCCTGTCTGAAACAGAAAAGAGGTTAGTCTTGTAGGACCAGTTTTCCATACAAACCTGTAGCTGTAAATATATTTGGTTCTCTAGCCCCTCACCTGTACAGTGTTGGGCTACATTAGGTGATTTCCCCGATTCCTACCCACCAAGTCCTTCGAGAGCCAGCAGTGGGGGCATTGCGTGCTCACCAGTGCTGTGAGATGCTGCACCCTAGCGTGATAACCAAGGGAGGTGTTTGCAAGAAAGGGATGGGTGGAGATGACTTTCCAAGTGCTGGCAGGGGAATCCACATCTGGACCAAGTCAGTCAGGGAGCAAGACCAGCAGCCTTGATTTCTGGGATGCTCTCTGCCCTCCTCCCCCGCCCTGACAGCCCCCACAAAAACCAAACTGTGTATCTCAAACCCAGAATGCAAGGAATGTGCCATAGCCTGATACGCATAAAGCAGTCTGCAGAGCGGCAGGGAGGAGCTCTGCTCCCCAGGCTGGGGCCTGACAGTGCAAGGACTATCAGGCCTGCAGACTGGGCGGCCCCTCCCACTCTCCCTCTGCAGTCCGGATATCAAAGGCTGCATTGTGCATTGAGTAGCCTTGGTCCCTCATGTGCCAGAGAGGAGGCGGGAGGAGGGACGCTGCTGGGATCCTCCCCAAGCTCTTTTGGCTGCTATTCCCAGGGGCCTTGGCCTGGGGAGGATGATGCACACATGGGTGGCTGCTTCTGCATCCCCAGGGAGCGGAGTCTGTCCTGGGGCCCAGGTGAGTTTCCTGCAGGGCTCTGGCCTGTGGATTGGCTAAGCTGGTTGGCTCAAAAAAGGCTCAGGGAACTGCTGGGTTGAGGAAGGGGCCCTTCCAAAGATGGGGAGATAGCTGTGCTTTATGATGGCTTCTCTTCCCTCCCTAGGTTGGATGTGTCGTCCTGGCTTTGTAAAAAGGGAGCGAAGTCTGGCTGGGACGTGTCTACTTCTGAGGAAAAAGGCTTTGAGCTCGCTCTGCCAAGGGGGAGTGAGGTGGCCTCGGCTGCTGCTGCTAGGGTGTGACTAAGCCCTTCCTTCCTTTTCTCCCAAGATTCCCTAGAACAGGAAGCGGGTTTCAGCAGTGAGTTCCTCTGCGACCTATGGGTGGTCATAAATCTGGCCTTAGTCATTCAATCCTATTTTTGTCAGTGTTACAGCTGCTGAAGAAGAATAGGCAGTTTCCTGCCTCCTACCTCTTACAGTGGTTTTTGGCTTGTCAAGCTGAAGTCATGGGGAGCTGTTGCTCTGGGAAGCTGTCAAATCACCTGACACTGGACGCAGGGCGGCCAGCTACCCTCATTTGCCTGGGACAGTGGGCTTTCTTGGGATGCAGTCAGCCTAAATTGGACAGTCTCAAGCAGCCCAGGATGACTGGCCACCCTGATCTAAACCCCATGCTCCTTTTCAGAGCAGAGCCGGGATGGGGCCTTGTGGTCTCCTGTAGGACGTTCATCAGGGTGAGTGGTGGCTTTGGGGGAACGTGGGAGTGGTTTAGAGCAGGACTCATGTGGAGATAGAGGAGTATTCCTCCATAGAATCGCCCCACATCCTTGCTGGGATCCTGTGTCTTCCTGTGTCACCACGGTTCCTGAGAGCCAGCTGAGGAGCTGAGGAGCACCCCCCCCCAGCCAACGGCTTTTACTGTCTGACAGATGGCTTTGCCCTATGGTCTCAAGACCTGGGCTTGTAGAATGCACTTGCAGTCCTTACAGTGAACCTGGGGCAGGCTGGAAGTCTTAGCCTGGGCACCTTGGCACCCACCCAAGGAGTGTCTCCCAGAGCAGTCCCACTCCTGGACCTAAACTATAAAGAAACAAACCCCAAACAACAACCTTGGCACAAAAGGTTATGAAAAATATCTTAGCTGTTGTTTCCCTCAATTTCCGGGATTTACATACTTTTAGACTCTTCCTCTAAATCCTATTGTATTTGTACCTCATGGGAGTGGGCATAGCATGAGGGGTGTGCAGGACCACTGGTCTGGAAGTCGAGGACTCGATTTCTGAATCTGACTCAGTCTACCTCCAGTGCTATCAAGGTTAATCACCAGGTCTTTGGGTCCAAAATATCTGGGTTTGATCTTGGTTCTTTTAGTTGTCTTGAGTTATTTATTTAACTTCTCTCTGCTTTTGTTTCCTCCTCTGTAGGTTTTATGAAATAATTATGCTTTCTTAATAAGATTGTGATGAGTTTCAGTCTACATGTGAAACGCTTGAAACAGCTTGGCACACAGTTAATTAAGCACAATGAATGTTAAGCCTTGCTTTTCTATTTTTCTGACCCTAGCAGGTCACATTCTCTCTCAGAGCTCCATTTGGTCATCCGTTAAACTTGGGGTTGTAAACTGCTGGTGGCGCTCCCTCAGGGAGCTCTGCTCCTGTCACCTGACCCTGGTGTGACAGAGACTGCATGTACAACACAGTTCTGCAGTGCAAAACAAAGAAACCGATATCGAAGACAATGTTGTCTAATTATTTCATTCTTTCACCTACTTTTTACCACTGGCAACTGGTTGGGCCTCTGGATTCACTTGTGTGTTCCTCGTGGTGCTTCCCATTTGCTTGGACAATCTCCTACTTGCTCATGGCGAGAGGGTGGGTTTTTGGTCAATGACCATCACCTCTGACTTCCCTTTGAGTTTCTTGCCATTGTTTAGTGAACTACGATTGCTCACTACAGGTCACAAAGAAAGTCAGATTTCATTGGTCAAAAAGCTCCTAGAACTTCTATCTTATCTTCAATATCTTCTTGAAGGCATTGGCAGAAATTCTTAGATAAAATATGTGGGAAAGATATACTTGCCTACATTGATCTCGTGTGTTCCTAACTTTCTTTTTAACTGGTTTGGTAAACATTATCATTAGTATAATAAGAATTGAGGAGAATACTGACAGTAATGAGCAATGCATCACTTTTACATTTTAAAGAAATCATGAAGCATTTTGAACACAGTGGTAATACAGAATATTAGAATAATAAATCCACCATCTACTTTTTTTGTGTATGTGTGGGTACCGGGGGTCAACCTCAGGACCTTGCACGCCAGCAGGTGCCTGTGCCGCTGAGCGATATCACTGGCCCCTTTTTCGTATGTGGGTTCCAGGAGTTGAACTCAGGACCTCGCGCTTGCCAGGCAGGCGCTTACGCCACTGAGCCATCTCACCGGCCCTCCACCATCTACTTTAACAGATTTCTGCTTTATACCATCTTGGCTTCAAGAACTTGTTTATTTCTTTATCTTACTTTTTGAAGAAAAAAAATTACAGATACAATTAGGGTACTCTGGGTAACTCATTCCAATCTCATTCCTCTTTCACAAAAGTTAATCACTTTTATGAATTCAGTAAATCTGTGCTCTTGCTACATATTTATGTGCTCACAATCATTTTAAAGAATAGTTTTGCAGACTTCTAAACTTAAAGAAAATGACACCATTATACAGTTTGCTTTTTCATCTCCTCAACATTATGATCTGAGATATATCCCCATGGATAGATTTAGCGGTAATTCTGATTTGATATTTGCCCCAGAAAGGAGAATGTGGGTTTACATCATAAAAACTGCTATGGTATGCTTGTTGGGTCAAAGAAGAAAAAAATCTGTAGGCGGAGAAAAAAAAGCACGCAAGATAGTGTTCACTGTTTAGTTTTCTTCTTTAAGTTGGGTGTGGAGGTGGGTGAGTAGGAACAGAGAAGCCAAGAGAGGAGAAAAGGAAGCAAATTCTCATTTCCAACAAGTTTCTCTGTGGAGATGTTCTCCAACCTTAGACCTTAGAATTCTTGGGTCAGATAGTGTAGTGGAAATAACAAGGTCTGCACCCAATGATCGGGATGAACTCTGACTCTTGCTAACTTGCTGTGTGGCCTGGGTAAAATTAACACTCCTTTGTGGGCCTTAGTTTCTCAGCAGTAAAATTAGGAGTGGAACCAAGTGATCTCTTAATCCCTCCCAGTGTTCATTTTCTATAATTATTATCTCCTTCCCACCTTTCTCTCATATTCAATATCAAGAAACTTTCTCTTTTCTTACTTTATTTTTAAAATTTTTTATTGGTACGTGTATGCAGTGCATAGTGAATATATTTATTATGGGAAGTTGACACATGAACATAACAGATCTTAAGGCTTTCTTGGGGGTCTTCTATCCCTCCCATACCTCCCTGCTCCTTCCATCTCTTGTTCTCCTTTCCATTTGAAAAAGGTCTCTTTTGTTTTTATTTATATATTTTTCTGGGTTTTCATATATGAGAAACCATGTGATATTTAAGATTGTGTATCTGATTTATTTCACTTGCTATTATGATCTCAAGGTGCATCCATTTACCTACAAATGCCTCAAATTTGTGTTTGTCTGTGTCAGAGCTGTACTTTGTTGTGTGTGTCACACAGTATCATTTACTCTATTCCTCACTTCTCATTGCTAAGATGACAGTCCACATTATGTACTTTCACCCCTGGATTTTCATGTAGCTTTTCAGTTGGCCTCTCACATGTGTCCTGCTTCCCATCTGCCCCTGGCCAATGCAGAACGCTCACTTTTAAGTTGTCATTCTTAGGCTCAAAAACAATTGCATCTTTTTATAAAAATTTACCATTCATATAAACATGTGCTTGGAATCACAGCATGGTGAATTCTCACAAGGTGAATATATGCATCCATATTGTTTTAGGCAGTTGTAATTAATTCATTCTCATTGAAGTACTTGTTTAGTTACATGTAGCATCATTTGCTTATCCATTCCGGTATAGATAGACATTTTGGTGGTTGCCAGGGTTTGCCAGTGCTTTCTGAATATTTTGGTAGATGTCTTCTGATGAACATATGTATGTTATTTTTGGAATATATATGTAAGAGTGGAGTTGCTGGGTTTTAATGTACACACATTTTCAGCATGAATTGATACTGTTGGTTTGCCAAAGAGAAAATTTTGCGTTTGTTCTCGCACTTGCAGCATATAGGGTTTCCAGTTGCTCTGTATCCTTACAAACATTTGTTATTATCTATCCTTTTTATTTTAGCTTGTCTGTGTGGTGATGTTTCACTGTGGTTTCAATTTTTATTTTCCTGAATTGAGCAAATTTTATATATTTATTGGCTACTTGGATACTGTGTTTGATGAAATAGGTATTTAAGCTTTTAATCCCTTTTCTAGGGGATCGATTGCTTATCTATTTCTTAAAGATTTTAGCATTCTTTATATGCTCTATATGTTCAAGTTCTTTAATGACTATACATATTGTTAATATTTTATTCTACTCTGCCACTTGCTTATTACTCTCTTAATTTCACTTTTTGATTATCAGAAGTTCCTAAACTGAATGGATTAGAATTTATTCATAATTTTTTTGGAGGGTAACGCTTTTTCTATCCTGCTTAGGAAATCACTGGCAACTTCAAGTCATTAAGGCTGCCATCTACACAAATTCTCCAGGTTTCAAAGTAAACTCAAGCATCTGGGTTACATAAAATATTCTGATTTTTAAATGATGTTAAGCACTTCAAACTAAAAATTCACAGTGTGGGGAGGAAAAAAACAGATGAGTTTGCTATAGCCTCTGGTCAAATTCCCTCTTAGGGAAGGGAGTAGGCAGCCTCTCCAAGTCTGGGCCTGGGATCTGCAGCAGGAGCATCATCTGAGAACACATTAGAAAAGCAGAACCTCAACTTTTAACCACTGAAGCAGAAAACAAACACCCCCCGCCCCCAAATAAAACCTATGGCCACACTACAAACTACAAAAATCAGAATCTCTGGACATAAAGCCTAGACACTGGTATTTTTAAAAAGCAACTTTGGCAATTCAAATAGGCAATCAAGGTTCAGTACCACTAATTTAGGACAATCCTTTGTTTTTAAATAAATGGGTAAATTTAAAAACCTTCAAGAAGCAGACAGGTGAAGCACCTTGTCTAAGGTCGTTTAGTTACAGTATGGGAAGATCTAATCTGTTCTCATTCTCGCCTCTCATGGTTCCTAAGCCAGTGCTTTTTTGCTTCAGTTGCTTCTGGGTCCTGGAGGCAGAACTACAAAATGATGCCGTTCAACCTCAGCTCATTACTCCAGCTTTCCAGCTAAGCTGCTCAGCTCTCCGCACTGAACAGCTAACAGCATTTACTGGACCAAGAGCCATGAGCAGATGGATCCTTCCTTCTGCCTGTTCAAGCAGACATTAATTTAATTCTCCCTGGGTGCCACCCCCCCGTACTAACTCTTCCTACCTGAAGAATGGGAAGCACCTCCACTCGGATGTCAAAATCCCCCTTCCTAGGCACAATGGAGACTAAGAGTCCTGACAACAATATGAGGACTTGGGCTCAGTGTTATCCAGCAGTGAGTGCAGCTGCTTCATTCCGGAGGTGCTCTTGGGCTGTGTCATTAGAGCCACAGGTCCACAAGACCTGGTAGGGCTACTCATCTCTGACCACAATTTTTCCAGAAACTGGGAGGATTTATTCCTTGAGCAGCTTCATGGTCAAAAGGACAGATTCCAGTAACCAGCATTAGTGTGTTAAGAAACTTGTTCCCTTGTATTTTGGGGATAACATGAAGGAGGCCCACATTCTATAGCTATTCTCATGAAAGCTTCCCATTCTTTTGTATCAACTCCCTTGTATTTTGGAGCCATGCTTCTTGTTTTCAACTTTCTATCATCAAAATTCCACTGCCCTCAATCCCCCTCTCTAGCCTGTGTCTTGATCTTTTCTTGTCCTTTTTACTCCACTTCTATAGCTGCAAAGACAGGAACTTTCTGGAGCGGTAGGAGTAGAGAAGAGCATTCTGGGGTCAACCACACATTTCAGGGTCATTACAACCATGCCCCAGGTGTCTCTCTAATGATGCCATTCTCCCAAATTCTTCTCTATTCCTCCTGTTACCCAACCACTGAGCTTAAACCTTGCTGTACTCAGATCCATAAAGACCTGTGTAGGCTCCAGCTCCAGGTATGTCAAACACCTTTTGTGTACTATGCCATGGAACGTGGTTTGGTCTGTAGATAGGAATCTACTTCTTTAATGAAATAGGGATGCCCGGGCTGCTGCCTAGTTAAGATAGCATGTATGACAGCTCTTTGATAATAGCTGGCTATACAGCAATTATAAGGCAGTGGTGATAACTACTAGAATTTTTCCATGCCACCAGTCCGGGAAGAAATTGGCATTTGATAAAAACTTTCAGTCCATGTTTCCAACTTGCTTAAACTCTTACAAATTGTCTTTCATCTCACCTTTTCCAGGTAAAGAAGGTCCTTCCAAGGATCCAACCATATCCAGTGAGTGTATATCCTCTTCTGAATCTCGGGGAAAATGTTTCCTGCCACAGAACATGATACCAGGTATCTAAATCCCAAAGATAAGTGCTACTTGAAAAAAAAATACTTCTCTTAGAATATTTCAGTAACCTTCTTATCTCTCCTATCTGTAGACTCCCTCTCTCTACCTTTGCAGGGTACCATCACCAAATGTATCTCTGTAGGCACAGCTTTAACTCTATTTGCTTGCTTGCAAATCTTCCATTGTTCTCCATCACCAACAAGATCAGTTTAAACTTTCCCTGGATGGTATTCAAAACTTCTCACAATACGGCACATATTAGGAGTTCTACACATGTTTTCTGGGTTAGAGAAACTATATCATCATTAGATTTTAAGATATCTTGATTAATTTTTAAAAATTATGTATTTAATTATGTACCTCGAAGAGTTGTTTATGTTTAGTTGGTGCTCAGACAATGTTTGATAGGTACATGAATGATTGGATGACTATGTGGTAGTCACATTTATATTCTATATAGGACCTACACACTACCTTCCTTGTAGTAGGTTCTGAATAAATATTGCTATATAAATGGATAAACAAATGAAGGGTTGAATATATAGGATGAGGTTGGCTGAACAGAAAGACACTTACATGAATTTTTCAAAAACAGAAAAAGATTTGGAAGGCAGCGAGAGAAAAATCTCATTTTCAATATGTGTCTCACACAAAGGTCTCCTTTAGGAGACTTCAGTGAAACCCACAACGAGAAAGTTGTCATTAGAGAAAGCCACACCTTGGCTGAACTCTGTACCAGAAATTCTGAGGGCAAACCTGTAGAAGGTGTGGTTTCTGTTGTACAGCAGCAGGGACCATTTCTGAGGACAAATCGTGCCCAGCGTTCTCTTACATGCTCCTGCCACCCTCGCGTGCTCACCTCTTGTGGAGGCGCCGATACTCGAGTTAACAGGTGTGAAACAGAGACCCAGAGGGGGAAATTACTTAGCTGCCACACAGGTAATATGTGATGAGCAAGGAAGGGGTTTGAACCTTGTTTGTAACCACCATGCACCATTAAAGACAGGCTTCTATGCTCTAAGAATATACTTCTTCCTGGGATACAAAATATAGATTTGTGAAAAAGAGCTACATTTTGAATTTTTAAGAGATATAAGCCATGTAAACAGATATGGTAAATTGTCATGCTAGGTTATTTCCATTCCCAGTTTCAAATTCTGTCAAAGTGCTTGGTTGATAATGAGAAAAATCTTACTCTTTGCTTTTTTGCTATTGTGTCAATCTGTTTATCATCTGTCAGCTTGGGGCATCCCAGAAAAAACCTGAGTTACCATCTGTTGTTTCGTGAACACAGAAGAGTCAGCATTTTTGCTTTATTAATGCATGAAAGCCAATGAACAAGGGATATCTTTAGGTGAAGCTAAACTGACTACAGGCTGAACTTGTTCCTGTCTCAGCATTTTCTGCCATGAGGCTGATTCCAGGAAGCTCAGGGTGTGAGAAGGGGAGACTTAGTACTAATTGCCAATCTTTCCTTTATGCAGAACTATCAGAGATAGAATCAGCTAGATACATTATTGTGATTACAGAGCTGGTTTCCAGAAGATTAAAATATGACACACTAACTTCACACTAAAACTCAAGAGAACTTGATTTCCTGCCTCCTCTGGTGATGAACAGGGTGGGTACTGTAAGACCCTAACTACACAGACCCTGTGCTCTGAGGGTCCATCTCACTGGTTGGGATCTCAAAAGCAGTTTGCTTGTTTACAGCAGGTCTTTGGGGTTTTGTGTATGTGGATTTACAGGCACAGCAATGAGATTCACACCATCAGGGTTACTGGTCAGCAGAGGCTATTCCAAGACAGATTCTAAGAGGGATTTGGATCAGGTTTTAGAAGGAAGGAAAAATTGAGTTTGGCAGACAGAAGTCACAGAGCAGTTATCATCAAGGTCATGATCAGCTGAGGACAGTCACAAGCAGTATGGAGGGCTAGGGGGGATGGGGCAGGGAGCAACAGCTATTGCTTAATGTGTTTACTGAACACTTAATATGTACCACACACTGAGTAAAAAGTTTATATGCATATATCACTGAGTAAGCCCTTTGAGCCCCTATAGGCTAGGCCCCAGCAAAGCCATTTTGCTGTTAGGGAGTGTCAGATGCAGAGAAGTGATTAATTGTTCAGGATTCTACAGTTATCGAGGGGCAGAGCCAAGATTTGAGCTCAGGCTCCCTGGGTTTTGTGTTCGTGGTGTGCCTCCTCCTGGAGGTCAGCATGCAGCAATGCTACCAGGCAGGGGCTAGGCAGGTTGCCAGAGATGGGGGAGGGCTGGATGTGACTGAAACACAGGCCAGGGAGGAACTGAGTAGGAGAAACAGCCACCTGACATGCACATCAAAGTCAGGTCAGAGATACAATCAGCTAAATACATTATCCTGATTTGAGCATGCTGTATGGGAGCTCATCTGCACCTCAGCACTTTTAGGCCCTCTAGGTTAGAGACAGGTATCTTAAAGGTGAGAGTCAAGGCTGCTCTGTGGCCCCGATAGGGCCTGTTTCTAACAAACTCCGGAATTTGTGAAGGTCCCGGCCATTTGCGGCTAGAACAGACCTCTGAAAATCATCCTGTTCAGTGAGTTCTCTGATTATTGTGTTGAGTATTTGTTAACAAGATCGCTACTTATTGTCTAAAGAAGATACATTTGAAAGGGCAATCCTGTATAATGTGAACTCTGCGGTGTGGCATTTTCTGACACACTCTCTAAAGGCATCTGCCCTCCCACAGCTGCTGTGTCACTATTTCTTGACTCTATATTTCTTATTCGTAGCACTTTCTCCATCTGAAATGAATGTGCTTGTGGAATTTGTTATTTGCCAAGTAGAATTCAAACTGCATGAGAACAAAGCCCATGTCCACCTGGTTCCCTCTTGTAACCTCAGCACCTAAACTAGTTTCTGAATTTGAGGCTCTCAAACGAATATTTATTAAATGAACGTGCATTCTGAAGAAACTGAAGATAAAACTTTCACATATTAGACATTTATCCTGACAAATATCAATAAAGGAAGCAATAGAAAAAACAGGTCAGTGTTCGATATTCGTGTGTGGGACTCAGTGGTAGAGTGCATGAGGGGGCACTGGGATTTTCCCCCAGTAAGGTAAGAACAACAGAACAAACCAGGTTAGAGAAAGTGTACTTGTGTATGTATATTGAGTAAAATATATAATTTCTATTATGTACTGTGTATTTGAAATATAAATGCATTTTCTTAAATATGGATAAAGTAGTGTTCATTCAAAACTTTCACAAATCGCCTGCTGGAAACAGTATATATCCTAGTTGGTCCTTGTTAGCACCAAAGCGGAAATAACCGATGCCAGTTATCTCCAGGCCATCGTCCCCCTCCCTGCACCCAGGGAAGGTCAGTAAAGGTGTGCATGAGGCCCTTTAAGCCCACTCTAGTCTGTAATTACTGAGGAGAGCAATTTAGGATTTAGCTAGTCATGTGGGAAAAAATGGAGGGTTTTTCTAATGCTCTCTCCTGTTGCACTGCATGAGCATGTGCAGCCTGCTCCTTCTCCTTGCCCTTTCAGATCTGACGCTGTCCTTCTGCGTGAAGAGCCGCTCCCAGAGGTGCGTCAACGGAGCCCTGCAGGAAGCTGCGCGCAGGCGGCTCTGGGCGCTGGAGAATGATGACCAGGGCGCGTGCGCGCTGTTCAAGGTGAGCGCGGGTGGAAGCGGACGCACTCTCAGCACCCGGCCTGTGTCCGCCTGCGGCAGGATTTCCAGCACCTAGGACAGGGCTTGCAACAAAGTAGGCCCTCAAGAGAAAACACCTGGCCGACAAGGCTGACAGAGGCTACACATCCACTGAGCGAATAGGTGCAATCCACTGCTTAAAAGGAAGGAGCAGAAACTGGGACAGCCTGGAGCTGCTGAGTCAGAGAAAACTTGGTTTCAAATCCGCCACTCTTCGTTGTATGACCTTTGCAAGTTATTTAAGCTCTGTGGAATGGAACTCATGATAGCACCTCATATCAGTACTTTTCCTAATGTAGTAATTTTGAATTTTATTTTTGCTACTGTGATACAATATACATAACATAAAATTTTTCCTTGTAATGATCTTTAAATCTACCATTCACTTGTATTTAGTATGCTCACAGCCAGTGATCTCCAGAACTGTTTTATCATCTTAAACTCGAGCTCTGTACCCATTAAACAATAAAGCCCCACAATCTCCATTTTCCCCAGGCTCTGGGAACCACTAAGTATAGATTTTATTCCATTAAAAAAAAGGTTTTTTTGGTAGTACCCAGAGCTTCACGCATGCTAGGCAAGCGCTCTATGTCTGAGCCACACCCCAGGCCTATGTTAATTATTCTTACTGTTCCAAGGACCCACCCCTGCCCATTGGGCCCTGAGCCGCTGAGAAGATGGGGAGGTCCCAGCCAGATTCGCATCAGGGATTCTGGTCGTTGGGGTCTCACTTGAGCATGATGTTTAACCTCACTCCCTTTTTGGATGTTTCAAAGGCCTCCGGAGCTTTCTCTAGAGGAAACCTATGGGTGACAAAGGGCTTGGAGGCAAGCATGGACATCGCCATCGGCCACTAGTTGCAGTATGGAAACACATCATTGATGTTCACCTCCCGGATGGCTGTGTGTGCCAGGGGCACATTGGTCATCTCCGACCCCAGCCCCACAAGCACCATGGTCCGTGCTGAGTAGTGGCATAGACGCCCTCCTGGATGGCTCTCTCTGCCCCTGTGCACTTGATGGAGACTCCTGGCCTGCTCCCCAGCAGCCCCGTCACCTTGCTGGTGATTTCCTGGGAGAGCAAAATCAGCCCCAACTTCTTTGGCTTTGGACAACTGAGAGGCAGACAGATCAGTCACCACTACTGCTGCTACGTCCATTGCCTTGGTCACTATTAAATTGACCACCTGGCCTGGCCAAGCTCCTCACACAAAGACCTTGTACCCCAGGAGACCCCACCTGGCCAGCAGGCATGGATCCCCACAGAGAGTGGCTCGAGCAGGACCCCTTCTCAAAGGTGACAACTGTCAGGAAGCTTGTAGCAGAAGTTAGCGTCGCGCTTACAGAAGCAACAGATTTCCCGTCATGGGGGGTGTGGCACAAGAAGATGGGGTGGCAGATTGCATCCACTGACCTTGCAGAATTCATCAGTTTCTCAGGGGGGCCCTAGGCTCTATGGTGATGCGATCATCTGGTTTTAGGTGCTTCACCAATGATCCCACTTTCACGACAGTCCCCAAACCTTCATGCCCCAGCACCATCGGCTTCCTCATGATAAAATCCCCAAACCTGACTGTGCTGCCAGTAGTGGACATTGGAGTCGCAGATTCTAACAGAGTGCACCTCATTTGGACCGGATTCAGAGGTGGGATAGTTCTCCAGGTGAATGTCCCTGGGTCAGTGCACTACCAGGAATAGGTCTTCGGCCTTGGCCACCACAGCCGTGTCGCTCTGGGGCTCTGGGTGGTGGAGACTGGAGTAGGTGAGGCCCTGCAAGTACAGATTGATTGACTGATTGATTGCAGTACTTGAGAATGAACCCAAGGCATTCATACTGAGCTACATCCCAGTTATATAATATTTACATATATTGATTTGAAACAAGGTCTTACTAAGTTGCTAAGTTATGCGGACTGGACTCAAACTTGTGATCCTCCTGCTTCAGCCTCCCAGAATGCTGGGAGCCTGGCCATGTGTAGAATTTTACAACAACAAAATTGCCAATCAAAACCCAATAACTATACATCATAAGATGAGAGGAGAAAAAAATCAATAAATTAAATGGTTTCCTCATTTTTCATAATGGGTAGATAATATCTTTGATTGTTAAGCCAGGGAAGAAAGGTATGACCAAACTGTTTGCAATTTAGGAAGTACTAACTAGGAGAACTAAAGCCAGCAATGGGTAAAGTTTGTTGCAACTAGCAGTGAGGGAAGGAGAATACTGCTTTACATAGTAAATTGATATGTTCTAGTTAATTTTATAGTGTCTGCATTAATTGTATAAAATGGAAAGAAAATGCTAAGTCGTGTAGCAAAAAATGTTTGGTTTTTCAGCAGACAATGAGATAGTGTGTATCAAGAGCTTGGTACTGTACTTGAGTGGTGGTATATATTCAGTAAATAGTAGCTATGGGTTTAAATTTTTATTTTGTTATATTTAACCCTGGAATCCAGGAATGTGGAGGCACTGGCTGCTGATTGATGCAATAGATTTCCCTTTAATTTGAGTCACCTTGGGTGTGGGCAGGAGCAGGGCTTGATTGAGACAGCCAACCTGCTGGGCCATGGCTTGAGCTGTTTGTGTGTGGGGTAAGGCTAAGGCCCAGAGTCAGCTTGACCTAAGAGTTAGTCAGAGCTCTGAGGTTTACTTTCCGCAGGTCACACTGGGCAACTTACTTCATCCCTCTGTGTCCCAGCATCCTTAAGTATAACATTGCAATCATGTCATTTTTCATTAGATCCAATATATAATTGATTATAACATGCATCATTATTTTGTGTACCTCCAAGAGGAAATAAATGTTGTGAGTTACGTATGATGCCATGCTTCTTTATTGTTTATTTTAGAAGTGATTAAAGGTTACAAAAGCATATCTAGAATGGATTAACTACTGTAATTGCACTCTCTTCATAGGATTATTGTGGGAGTTATATGAGGTTTTTCTTATAAAACTCTTAGCAAAGTGACTGGCATGTAGTAAATTCTCTGCATATAAAATTTTTTTTTGTACCGGGAATCGAACTCAGGACCTTGCACTTGCCAGGCAGGTGCTGTGCCACTGAGCCATATCCCCAGCCCTCTGCATATAAATTTACCTAGCAACCCTGCCCTCATTATAGGACTGTATCATCCAAAGATTTGAGACCTCCTGAGGTCTGGTATGCAGGAAACTCAGATTTGAGTTTGCTGAGGCAGGGGTGCTTGTTTTGGATCTTTCTATCCCTTCCTTCTGCTCCTAAGGTTCCTGAAGGATACGGGTCTAGGATCTGGTTTTGACTGCAGAACCTGGTCTCAGGGGGATGTTCTAACCATCACTATTTGACCATTTAACTCTAGAGGCTTGGTCAAGAACAGAGAAAGATTTAGGGAAAATCAAGACTGGACAGTGATTCAGGCCTGTGTTTTCAGGTAACTTGTGGTCCTCTTGCTTTTCTTGTGAGCATGTAACTTGGAACAAATTTTCTGGTCTAGAGGGCAGGTGGATGCTTGTATTTTGGGGTGGAAAATGTACATATTTTTGCATTCGCAATTGCATTTCCTGCAATTACTTATGTCAAAATAATCAAGGAGATGCACAAAGATTTAACTACAAGGATGTTCATCCCAATACCATTAAGGATATTAAAAAATGTAAAATGATCCAAAAAAGTGAAACCACAAGGAAATGACAAAAATTCATTACATTAATGCAGCAGTGGCAAATAAGTAACTATTAAACATAAAGTAGACCATATAATGACATGGGAAGTGGTTCACAATATTTAGTTTAACAAAAAAAGAAGATTGTGAAAACAATTTATGTACTTTGATTCTCTTTCTATAAAATACTTAAATGGAAACTCATGTGAAGAAGGATTCAAAGTTAATATATGAAGACATTAACATTGATGATCTCTAGGAGGAAAGGTTATGGATGATTTTGCTTTTCATGTGCTTTGGTTTTCTTATATGTCTGCTTTATAAAAACAATCAGTAGACGTAGATTCACAGTCAGATTTGCTTTCAAGTTTTCTTCTATGATTCATCGTCTACTCTCCTATGTATACTTTTTAAAGCATAAAATGTAACATCCTCTGCATATAGTTTTATACTCTGGTCTCTTTCTGTTATTCTTATTTTCCGTTTAACACTGTTGACTTGAAACCTCTGTCAGTATACAAAGAACTCCTTTATTCATTTTAATACTGCATAATGTTACAATATTTCACTGCATAAGTACACCGTACTTTATTTTAACTAATTTCTTATTGATTAATATTTAGATTGTGTATGTTATGGTTTTATTTTTGAGTTTGTGGTGTAAAATCAACACCATAACCAAGAAGTTCATCTAATGCGCTGGGTCCTTAGGGGAGGGGAGCTTGTTGACAAGACACCGTCCTTCTGGGCTGAATTCTTGCTCTCTTTATTCAGGATCTCTCTGCAAGGCTGGTGAATATCCAGTCCCAGAGGGCCCAGTTCCTGATCACCTTCAAGACCATGGAGGAAATCTGGAAGTTCTCCACCTACCTGGATTTAGGTATAGCATGCAGGATGGGGTGTGCGGGTGGGGGAGTACTCACCTCGCAGTTCAGCCAGTTTGTAGGGGTTGATGTTAAAGCATTGGCCAAATCCTGATAATTAAAAGAGATAGAACTCTAAAGTGGAGAATTAACCTTTGAAATATCACAAACTTCCTGAAACTAAATCTAAAGCAAATAGTAACTATTACTGTAAAAAGTCATGTAGGGAATTAGCTTTCTTTTGTCCAGGGAGAGATTTATTTATTTATTGACTAATTAGTCAGTTGGCAAACAATTTAGCCATCTCCTAAATTGAAAGTACTGAGATAGACATGAAGTTGATTTTTTTTTTAAAGGGAACTAGTCGAGTAAGACCAAGTAAGTGCTCAAAAATTAAGGTTCTAGGTTTCTTAGCTCACATATTTGGAAAACAGTTAAGGAAAAAGTGGGTTCTCATCTACTAAAATTGTCTCAAGGCAGCAGAACTTTCTGAAAGGTAATGAAGGGTGTGGAGGTATAACAGAAGTAGCATTGTGTTGGGACATGGTTCACCAAGAAGAAAAACTCACAATGGGGAACTGATGGCTTCAAAGCCAACAGAAGCAAAGCCAAGGAAAACTGTCCGATTTGATGAACATCGGATGTATCCCAGAAAATGCTGGGTTCCAGGCAGATGTCCGTAGGGAGAGATGCCGGGCAAGGCTGGAGGGGCAAGGCTAGAGGTAGGGTGATTTTCTGCTCTCCCCATTATACATCTTCTGTGGACATTAGAGATCCTTATTCAAATTGTGCCCCATGGACTGGCTGCATCAGCATCACTTATGACCTGTTAGAAAAGTAGAATCTCAGGCTCCATTCTAGACCTACCAAATCAGCATCTATGTTTCAGTAAGATCTCCAGGTGTGTGCTTGCAAGTTCGAGAAGCACAGTGGTAGAAGTACCCAGGCCTAAATCAGTATGATGGGCACTCAGAATGGAAAGAGATAGGTTTTTGCATTGTAAGAAAGAGGGAAACTCAAGAGAAGGAAGATTTTAACACAAATAAGTCATGTTTCAAAGCATGTGGAGGTGCTATATATAATTATTTAAATTTTATCATTTTCATATTTTTAAAAAGCCTTTGAACAAGGCAGAGCTTACTGAGCACTCATTGGATGAGGCTCAGGGTCAGAGCAGAGAAACTGAAGTAGATCTTAAATCTCATGGCTGTGGAGAATCTCTTTAGTTGTTCCATTGTTTGGGGCACATGAATTTGTTTTTTTTTTTTGGGGGGGGTACCGGGGGTCGACCTCAGGACCTTGCGCGCCAGCAGGCGCCTGTGCCGCGGAGCGATATCACCGGCCCCTTCTTTGTATGTGGGTACCGGGAGTCGAACTCGGGCCCTTGCGCTTGCCAGGCAGGCGCTTACGCCACTGAGCCATCTCACCGGCCCATGGGTCACATGAATTTGAATCACAGGTCAAGAGAACTTCAAGGGGAGACCAGGAAGCCCCAGGGAAAACATCTTAAACTTAGAGACTTCCAGGACTTAAAGAAAAGAAAATTAGGTTTGGCCAGCTCATTATGCACTTCTAGAGATGCACAAGATGCTAAAAATGGTAAATATCATTTAATCGTAACTTGTATTTTCCAACAGATGCTGAAAATATATCTATGGTTCTCTAAGGGCAGAACCTTCTGTGGTCCACTGAGGGTAGAACCTATCTTGTTCAGGAATCTTGTTGGCTTAACTTCTAGGCTATGTGTCCACATGTCTGGAGCACCTCCTCTTTGACCACAAGTACTGGCTTAACTGTAGATTGGTGGAGGACACGGAGATCCAAGTGTCTGTAGATGACAAACGTCTGGAAACCATGTATCTGAATCTCCTAATACAGGAAGGTGAGCATGGCTAGAGGTGGGCATGGGGACTCGTCTGAACATTTATCAAAACACCTGAAATAATTAAGATACAAAGGGAGGCAAAAATCATTTAAACATGGAACATTCACAAATGAGCCTACCTGTTATTTATAACAGTGCTTGAAACATCTTAGTTCAACAAGACACCACATGAACAGCTATATTGGTTTGCCTCACTCGTTGATATTAGAGCTGCTTGGGGAGTTTTAAAAAGATGTCCATGGCAGGGATCCATGTAGGCCAATTAAACTCCTAGAGGTGGTGCATTCCCATCTTTTTAAAAGTTTTCCGTGTAATTCTGATGAAATCCAAGATTGAGAAATGCATATATAAACATGTGATATAATTTGATTGTAAAATAAAATTGCAATCTTACAAAACCTGAAGTATTTCCTGAGAGTGAGTAAAGTGATGTCGATAAACCCCCAATCTGTTTACAAGTGAAGATGACCTCAGACTGGCAGATGGTCAGGTCTGATGACCTAACAGACACGTCAGATTTGTATAAGATATTTTCACAAAAATGATTCTTTTTATGATTGCTTTGCGTGAATCATATATGAAGGATAGAGTTTCATGTTGGGTTGTTATAAAATTTACAGTAATTACATTCACCCAAATCAACTTAATTTATTCTTTGTTGGTTCTAGGATTAAATGTTAGGTTGCAATTATAACTGAAGTTCTGTTAAGTGCAAACATATTTTCCTAAGTTTTATTTCATCTCTTCTTCAAGGTAAAGTTCCAAGTATGCCTTTTCCTCACAAATTGCTCAGAAATGTTAGTGTCTATTTTAAGTGAATTCCCTCTCTGTGGCTTTTTTCCTGCCAGTTTTCCTGGGATCACAAGGACTTCTTGGAGTGCCTCCTGAACAGTCTGCTTTACTCCTAGGAGTAAACACATTTGGGCTCTGTATAGAAACATTACCTTGTATGATCATCCCTTTTCACTTCCTGCTACACCTTGGGAAGGGCTTTTCTCGTTATCTACAGGTCACTTTGTCTGCAGAGCCACGTGCTCTGTGGCTCAGCCAGCCGAGAAGGAAGGGGAGTGTTTGGGACTTTGCAAGAACGAATTAATCTCCGTGAAGATCTTGGAAGGGGAATCTGAGTGGGAAGGCGTGTCCTTAGTGACTGGCCAACGGGGCTTGGTTCCGGTGTCAGCCCTGGAGCCCCTGCCCGTCCCTTTCCATCAGTGAGTAGCCATCCTGGCAGAAGGACCTAAAGCAGAATGGAGTCTGCATAGAACAGAGTAGGCATGCTTTTAGAAACCCACCTCCATGGTGCCGGGAAGAGAACAAAATGCAGGTGCCTTTTTATCTATTTTTTTAACAGCCAAGATTTGTATAATTAATTTGGAGTGAGTTATAAATTTCAGATGATATTGTACCGAGGCAGAAATTCACCATGTGGATGCCAGTGTAGTGTTTCTTAGGATAGAGACCCAAAATTGGTAGAACCATCTAGGATTTTACCAAAAATCCAAATGCCTTTGCCTTTCCCAGATGCCCTTGGGGCTGGGCCCAGGAATATGCACTTTAAATAGGTTCCCCAGAGGTTTTTATTATTTTTATTTTTTTAACTAAAATTTGAGAATCCCTGCTGGAAGATATTGTAAATTCAAATATGTAGAGTGACAGTAAACATTACCCCAGACCCTGTGCTTGGTGCTGGCAGAGACTCTGACAATGAGGATATATAGGGATCATTTGTTGGTTATTTAACTGACAGACTAACCGCAGAGCCAGCAAACATCCCAGGTCTGCCGAACTCCTCTCCTTTTTAGTGTCTGGTATAAAGTAAGTTTTCAACAAGTGTTTGATATCATTAAAATAAGCTAAATAAATCCTTATTGTAATAATCCTATATCAGCATCTTTTTGCTAACGGACTGTTTTCATTATTCTAAGTTTTTGAAATTCATGTTTGCAAACCCCGTGTTTCCACTGGCAGATGGTTCCTAAAGAATTATCCAGGAAGCTGTGGCCTTTCCAGGAAGAGGGATTGGACAGGCTCTTATCAGATCGGTATGGTTGCGTTGAAAATGTAGTATTGTTAGGGAGATAATATTATCCTGCCTCTTAGTTTTATCTGCAGGCTTGGAGTCAGTTGATGGGAATTCCCGTCTTGCCTCTGCTACTGCCTGGACTTAGGGAAGTCATTCGCTATCTGTACACATGTGTTTCCTTGCCTGTGCAGAGAGAGGTTTCAGCCCGGGGCTGCAGATGCAGGTCCCTGCAGGGGCAGGCAGGGCACACAGACGTGTGCAGGGCTTGGTGGGAGGGCCTGAGACCATGGTAGGGATGGCAGGGATTTAAAGATAGGTGAAAAAAAGCCCAGTGTGGACCAAATTAAACATTTTGTGAGCCAAATGTGGCCTGTAGGCTGCCTGTTTTAATTTCTGGTCAAAATATTTTCTGTTTTCCCTTAAAGCACTGTGAAATTAGACTTGAATTCAGGAAGAATATGAGTACCTGGCACAAGGGCAAACAGTAAACATTTTTGACCAAATGAGTGAAATATATACACATACACACACGTATATCTATGTATTCATGTATAAACATGCATATATTTGATGTGTTTTCTATCTGAATATATATGTATATGTATATGCGCACACATCTGTAAGTACATATGTATCCACTGGATAATGAAGTACCTAGAATATACCTTCCTTTATCTTCATCCTTAGCACCCCCCATATCCCTATATCCTGACACATATCCTTTAAAAAAGTGTAATTTTTCCAGTTCTAAGTTCTGGCACTTTTTAAAAAGAACTGGAAGGAATTATAGGACCAAACACTAGAACTAATCAATAATTGACCGTTAACAAGGTATTTCGCTTTCTGAGGTGATGTAGCCTGTTAGGAACAGGGGGCTTTGAGGTCCATTCTTGGTTCAAATGCTGCCTCCACAGCTTAAAACCTGTGTGACCTTGGTTATTTCCCTGCCCTCACTGTACCAGTACTTCCTCATTAGTAAAATTATATAATAAAACTTACTGTAAATCTCATCAAGAGAACTAAACCAAAGGAGATCTGTAAGTCTCTTAGTACTGTTCCTCTCACTGTAGATTTCTAACATGTGGTGGATCCCATAAACCTACAAAACAGTGAGAATTTCTGATCATGATGACATAATCAAGATGAATTTGGTAAAAATGTTTGGAAAAAATTGAACCAGAAGTATGAGCAGAGGAGCAAAAGTAAATCTGGAAACCAAGGCACATAAAAGGCATTATTGCCACCAGCACAGAATTAGCGGGATGAGGGGTTAGTAGTAGTCTGAAGACCTAAGTCTGGGATTCAGTTTTGCTCCTTGGGCCAACTCTTAGTGGTTCTTCCACCTTCTGATCTATACAAAGAGGATTCTGACAGCTGCCCTGCCTGCACTTTAGCTCTCTTGGGAAGATCTGAGAAAAGAGACATATATGCTTCGTAAACTAGACAGAACAACATTAAAAATGTCATTATTAGATCCTAGTTAGGCAACTTATCAAACTGAATAATTACAATAACAGAAGCAGAGTCTTTCTGGGGTATCAGCAGCTTCCATTCTGCTAGTGGTAACCAGGCACCATCTATCGAGGGTTGACTAGGTTCCAGGCACTGTGCATTTTGTCTCTTTTACTCCTTTTAAGATTTATGAACATCAGGCAATCTCATTAGCCCCATTGTACAGTTAGGGAGGCTGGAGGTGCCAGTGGCCAAAAGCAGGTGAAAAGATATGGAGGGATCTTCTGACGTGATGGCTCGTTCTCACATGCTGGTCTGCGGACCTGTGCCAGCCAGGACCAAGTGTTTACATGACAGTGGCAAAATCAAACTAGGACAGTAGTGAGCTTTCCAGTTTTCTATAAGCTTCATTTATTAAATTTTGAGACATATCCTGTATTCTGAGAATATCTTTCTTAGGCCTTTAAAACATCTTTTCTCTTACAAAATGATGATGAAAGTGGGTTGCGGTTCCTCTTTTTTGAATGTCCTAGTTTGGCAAAATGAGAAGCCAGTTACTCTATCCCATTCCAGATGGTTTATTTTTTCAGGCCAGGAGGGAATTTTACTGGTCTTTGGTATGCACAGTCTGGGGTCTCCTCAGTCTGTGTTACACTGGTAGGTGGGGAAAGCCCAGCGGATGACGCTGTCTGCATTTGACCTGTGTGCTGTTTCCCACAGGCAGAGGAAGATGTAAGGCCTCGAGGGATTATGAGCAGGAAGAAAAGGATGAACTGAGTTTCCACCAGGGAGAAAGCATCGAGATCATTGGCTTTGTCATACCTGGACTTCAGTGGTTCATTGGGAAGTCAGTGAGCTCAGGAGCAGTGGGCTTTGTCCCCACCAGGAACATAGATCCTGATTCCTACTCCCCAATGTGAGTATGGCAGTGAGCCTTTCCTGGAGCTGGGCTGCCTCCATCAGGGCTTCCTTCCCTTTCAGAGCTGTGCACATGAGCTGTACACAGGAATGCTTCGGTAATGCCAAGCCAAGGAAGCAAGTTATGGCAGCCAAGGCACATAGAATGGGAGGAGGAAGTGTGGGTGATTAGAGAACGAGTCAGTTTGGTTCATCCAACAGTGCATCATTGAAACTTTCCTCTGTGCAGGAAGAGAAGCACAGCCCCAAGAAAAAGGGCCTACTGTTAGGCACCAAGGGTGTGTCTTTGGTACATGGATCTTTCCATTCACCCTGTCCAACCAAAGGCCTCATCAAGGGATGGAAACACACAAGAAGCAATAGGCTACCAGCTTGGTTCATGGACAGTCCCCTCCCATGTTGGTCAGACAGATGGGTTCCATGTAGGTTACAGGTTTGCCATTGATGCTAAGCATTGAATGTGGGAGGTTGGTATTGCTTAGGAGAGCAGAGTACATCTTTTACCCTTTTCCTCCCTAAATCTAGGAAGGCTACTTGTGAGGAGCAGCCCCATCCTCCAGACCCACTGGCAGATGGCCAGCTTGCTCCACCCATTCTGTCAGTCATAGGAAGGTGAATCGCAGTACTGTGCAGTCCCTCTAGGGCGAGCTTCCTGCAGGTGATAGGAAACAGTAGAAAGCCTGGGTCTAGAAAGTACGAGGGGAAGCAGAGCGTTGGCTCCTCATGTTAAGACATGCTGAGAAGATGTGGCCCAAGGAATATCTAAGGCTATCAACATTCGGACTAGAATTCCTCTTCCTATGGGAAAGAGTCGATGAGGAGTGGAGCAAGGGATAGAAGCTCCCTCTATGCCTACTCTTCATGAGGAAAGGAGATAGAGGGCCATCTTCACTGTGCAGAAATGTGTAACCCAAATCCTACAAAACAGGAAGACCACTCACTGAGCTCCTGGAAGGTATGGAGGACTATGGGGACTTGTAAGGAAGACAAGAGTGTGGAGAGAACTTTCACGGAAGGTGATATTTGAGTTAAGCTTTGCAGGATGTGAGATATTTTAACAGACGTAAGAAGGAAAGTGAGAGCTACTGGAGAAATGACTCATGTCCCTGGGAGGTAGGTTCCAGGAGGCACTGGTACAGCAGTCAAAGTGGGACGTTTCCTGATGTGGAAGATGGGTACAGCTGTGCAGGGCCTGTCCTTCCCCTTACAGAGAGGGGGAGCCCCAGAGTGTCTGAGCTAGGCAGACATGTTATAGAGTGGGGCTTTTCTCTAGGGAGCTAAAGCTGGCTCGGGTGAGGCAGGTATCAGTGGGGGAAGGGTGGCTGCTGGAGACTGGAGACTAATAACAAGGTTATGGGCAGCACCTGGGGGAGGAGCAGGAAGAGAAGGGAGAGGCTGCTGCTGGAAGACAAAGATTCTGGGAGTTTCACGAATGTGGAGAGCTGAGTTCTGCCCCAGAGGCTCTTCTCTTACTGGTCTGGGTGGAGCCTGGGCTACGATATTTATCAAAGCTCTCTAGGAAAGGCTGTGGCTATCAAGGTGAGAACCAGAACCCCTTATTTTATTGCAGTGGGAAGTGAGGACCCAGGAGTGAAGGGGCTGAACCAAAGCTTTGCGTCTGGAAGCCCAGAATCTTAAGGTCAAGTGCACCGGTCCTGCAACTGAGGTTCTGGTGAAAGAGAGAAAGAATAAACAGAACATAGACTTAGTGGGGAAGAGCCATTTCCAGAGCAGAGGAAGAATGCACACAGCAAAGAGACCGAGACGTTCACCGAGAGGAAGGAGCCAGCCTTGGAGGAGGTGGGAGGTAGTTAACGTTGTTGATGGCCTCAGTAGGTACGGCAGGGCCACCTGAGGAAAGGCTTGGCCGTTGGAAGGTCATGGGAGGCAGCATAGCTTAATGGTTTGCAGAGTTCTGTTGTTAGACTCCCCCAAAATCATTTGTGACCATGTGAGTGCACCCCATATCTCCATTAGCTTATCAGCCATATGACTTTGGACACATTGAGTTCCCCCTGTGCCTCAGCGTTCTTCTCTGTGAAATGTGATAATGTTATACCTGCCTAATAGGATTGTCGTGAGTGTAAATGGGTTAATGCACATGAAGCGCTCAGAATGGTGGGGGTGCGGATGTGTCGATACACTTTGGCTCTGATTCCATTCTTGTCATCGTTGTGAGTGTTTTTGACATTTGGTTTTTAATAGAATGTTAGAGACGGTGTTAGAGTTTATAAATTATATTTGGACTTTTTTTCTTCAATCAGATTTTATTGGTACATTTGGATATACATAATGATCACATTCATTAAAAAGAGTTTGTAATATTTGGACTTTAGCCCCTCACACATTGTTCCGAATGACAAAACTCAGTACCACTAAATCAATTTAGCCTTCGTGCTTTAATAGCTCAGTTGCACGATCTTTATTCTCGTACTGAAGAACAGCGTTGCGTGGGGTGGTGACACCACTTTCTCCCTATCCACAGTGGTGTCTATTAGCCTTCACCTGCGGCCCAATGCACCAGGGACTGTAGAGTTGGTCAGGAACGGGAAAGAGAGCCAGGAAGCGGGGGGGGTGGAGGCAGGAGAAGAGAGGGAAACAGGGTCCTTGTATACCCTCCCTAGCACTCTCTGCACCGTAGATGTCCTTAAACTATGGCAATTCAGGAGTGGACTCTGAGCTCCAAGGACTCAAGCACTGGCCCAGGACTGGCCACTGGGTGTCACTCTGAATTTGGGACCCTTTGCTATTGGGTTTCTGAGGAAGGCCTCAGCGTTTGCTGAAGTCTCTGTCCTCTTTCTCTGAGTTCTCTCCCTGTGCTGATAAATTCTTCGAGAAGTGTGTGAGTGTGAACGTGTGTGTATGTGCACATGCGTGTGCACCTTCAAAACCACACTCACAGTATTGAGCGGAACTTCTCCAGAGGCTGCTTTCTGCAGCCCAGTTAGCCTGTGCTTGGCAGCACACAGGAAGGTCTTATTTATCCAGGGAGCAAATTTATGATTCCTTTTCTTTGGCACAGATTTTAACACTAACTACCTAGTTTAACACCAACTTCTTAGCAATAGCAGCTGCAAAACTAGTTCTTAAAACGTGTAGAAAGCATTTTGTGCAAATAGACATAGTGCTGTTTGGGTTTTGTTTGAATGACTTTGGGGATCTTGGAGATTTTGAGGTGGTGGAACAAAATAACCTTCCTTTTTTCATGTTTAAAAATATTGTGTGTGTGTGCATGTGTGTGTGTGTGTTTTAAGAGGGAAAGCAGAATTTGGATATAATTGAAGTGTATATAATTGAAGATGCCTTTTTACCCCTTCTTGCTTTTTACCTGCTCTTGATTCCCACTCAGAGGCAAATGCTATGAGAAGTTGGTATGTATCTTTCTAATCCTTATTCTGATATATTTTAAAGGCAGTTTTTGTTTATAAACAAAAACTATAATTTTATGTATTTAAAATTGTATATATTTCTTTTATAACGGGCTTTTTTGGTTAACATTGTAAATTTGGATTTATTCATGTTATCATAGATATAGTAAATTTTAATAAAGTGTTACTTAAAAGAAATTTGTACACTTAAATACCTAAATTAAAAATAAGCAAGATTGATTAGTGCACTCAAAAGCAGAAAAAAGGAACATAGGAGAAAACTTAATATTTCATAGTATTAAAAGTTTTAAAATTCTTTTGCTGTATCCCTTCTTTTATTCTTCACACTGGTTTTCTGTGTCTTCTTTATAATTTTATTTCTTATGATGACTTCTATTTTTGCTAATGAGAATTTTGCTGTTAGTTTCATAGCTATTTCTTTGCAGGTTGGCAGTCTCTTCTTACTTTTTAATTTTTTTTCCTTTTTCATTGATGTTTTACAATTATAACATTTAAATATGACATTGTATTATATATTTATAGCAAATTACCCACTTCTTTCTTCAAAAAGTGTATTTTATAGTAATTACATATTTCAGTGAAGACCTGTGAGCTGTACATACAGTATTTAGAACTTGTTTGTTTTAAGGAAATTTTATCTAAAATACACCCTTGAATAATTTAGCTAGGCATGTAGTAACATCTTCAAACTGTGAGGAAAAGTAACTATTAATATAAAATAGCAAGCCTATTTTGCCAGGATTTTATATTTGTCTATAATCTTAATTTTTTCAAAGAAGTAATTTATTTTTTGTAATTATTACATTAATTAAAACATTTCATTAGATTATTATCTATTTATTTGTTTTTATTTCATTAGTTTATATTTTTATCATTATATTTACTTCTTTCACACCACGAATTTGAACAGTTAAGTAATCTGAATCCAGAAAGTAGAACTAGGAGAGGCAGACAACTTGCAAAGACCTATAACCTTAAGAAATGGGGCTGGTGAGATAGCTCAGTGGCATAAGCACCTGCCTGGCAAGCGTGAGGTCCTGAGTTCAACTCCTGGTACACAGAAAAGAAAAAAACGGGCCGGTGATATTGCTCAGCAGCACAAGCGCTTGCTGGCAAGTGCGAGGTTCTGAGGTCGACTCCCGGTACCCACATTAAAAAAAAAAAAAAAGAAAAGAAAAGAAAAGAAAGAAATGGGCAGCCTGTTAACAATGATACTATTTTTATTTATTTTGCTCAGGACTTGATGTGCTTCCTCAATCTGAAGACTCATGTCTTTCTTCAATTCTGGAAAATTCTCATTCTCTTCTGAATATTGCCTTTCTCTTACCCTTTTAGTTTCTCTTCTGGAATTCCTGTTGGAGGTATGTTGGACGTATTCTGTCCTTAACCTTGCTTAATAAGTTCTTTCTATTGTTCATATTTTTGTCACTCTGGGTCACATTCTAGGTGATTTCCTCAGAATGATCTTCATTTCACTAATTCTCTCATCTGCTATGACTAAACTTGTGGCTTGACTCATTCACGTCATCCTTAATTTCCATGCCTTTATTTTCCATTTCTTGAATTTGTATTTTCTTTTTTTTATGTGTGGTTATTTCCTCTCACAATGTGTCATCTTTTCATTTTATGTTCTACTTAATCTTTTTATTTCATTGTTTTAATCATGCTTATTCTTCAGATTATTGTTATTACTAGTTTTGTATTAATTTACCGGTTTGTGCATCTGCTGGATTTATTTGTGGGTGGTTCCTTTCCTTAATTTGTATTTTTGGCTTGTATTTTTTGTTATGTCAATTAAATTTCAACATTTTAAAAGACAGACATTGCAGAAATCCTGGACTGAAGGAAACCTTCTGCAGAGTATGTTTTCTATTTGCTTCTCCCAAAACCTCAGAAGCTCACAATTGGGGATATGTACATATACATTGTTTTTCCTTTTTTTTTTAATTGGGGATTGAACCCAGAGCCTTTGCACTGAAGTGTATCCCAGAACCCCTTTTTAACTTTGATATGGGGGTCTTACTAAGTCATCCAGGCTGGGCTTCAGCTTGCAATCCTGCTTCAGCTCCTAGAATGCTGGCATTTCAGGTGTGCAGCACCAGGCCTGTCTCTGGGACTGATTTATAAAATGTTAAGTTCTCAGAATGTGGTACCTACATCGTGCATGTAAATTCAGATCCATACCTTCTGATGGTGTAGGAACATGTTTGATTTTTTTCCTAGGGACTCAGATAGATTAAAAGTGACTTCTTGGCAAGTAGTAAGATGTTTTGCAACCAGCCCTTTAAGGAAGTTGCTGCCTTTCTAGACTCCAGGCTTTATGAAGGGAGCTTATTCCAGCTCCCTGCTTCACATAGGTCCATGATCACGTCTTCTGTTCCTGGGGGTCACTACCAGGTGAACCCCAGTTCTCAGGGCCAGCATCTTAGCTAAAACTTCCAAGGTCTCTGGGACATCTGCTTTCCCCCCGCCAATCTGGGTTTGGTTTCCCCTTTTGTTTCTGTGTCTCACGAATTTCCTTTTCTTCCTTTAAAGTTTAAGCATACGTTAAAACTTTTATCTTTGCTACATGTTATCCAGGTTTTGTGCACGTGCATGTGTGTGTGTGTGCATGTTTGCATGTGTGCATGCGTGTGTGTGTGTTTGTATGGGGAGAGTAGCTCTTTAGAACTCTTTAGCCTGCCAGAGTGCCAGAATCTTTGTCATATCTTTCTAACCCAGTTTTCATGTTTGGAAACCCGTAATGTAGTTTTCAAGCTTCTTGACTTTCTAAATACCTGAAAGTCAGAACCTTAGCAGATCAGCTCTGTGGCATTGAGTACAGAGGTACAAGACTTCAGTTTCAGCCTAAGTTTCACTACTTTCTAGCTGTGAAATTCTGAACATGTCACTACACCTTTCTCAACCATTTTCTTCATTTACAAACATAGACTTAAAATCTATATCATGGAATTGTAACAGTAAATGAAATAGTAAATTTCAGAATCCTTTGTGAAATTTAAGGGTTCCACAAAAATTTGGAAATATCCAAATTTGGGAATATGCAAATATCCAACTGAGTTTAGTTGCAGATTTCAATTACAGACTGTTTTGAGGCTGGAAGCTTTTGTGGTACCGGGGAGAATCTAGAGATCAGGCCAGAGGAGAAGGGGATCAGTACATGTCTAGAGAAGAGCCCTGGGGACTCTTCATCAGGACTTCCCTCTAGTGCCAGTTCTGCCACTAGTTAGGGTGTAACCTTGAGCAGCACCTATAGATGCTAGTTCCCCATCACTGGCTTTCACAGTGCTCATACTGAGCTATGGAGACACATGGTCAGAGGCTGACCACAGTATCCCCTCCTAGTCCTTTCCTGGCTTCTGCTATAACTAGGGAAGTGCTCTTATTTCTTGCTGTACCACTTCCTAAACACCCGCTTCATTTTGCTGTGCCTCCGTTTCTTCATCTGTAAAAAGGGGATAGAAATAGTACCTGCCTCATAGGGCAGTTATGGGAATTAAATGAGGGAATAATACGTGTGATTCGTCGTATACCCTCCAAAAGTATTAGCTGTTATTAACTCTTGTATTTCCAAGGTAATTTCTTTTAAAAATAGGTTCTGAGGTTTAAAAAATTTCTGTTTAGAACTGAAAGTGATATCAAAACATGTTCAGCTACATATTGGAATAAATGGTTTCTAAGGCACTTCTAGATTTCAGAGTTTTAGTAAATTCCATACAAGCTCTTAACAATCCCATAACAAATGTCTAGTAAGCAAATTTGTTTTAACAATTAGATTATACAGCAGGATAAATGTAAGGATCTGTTTTATTTATAATCATTTCTTCCAGCCCCCAAACCTTCCATCTACCCACTTCCTTCCCCTTAGCAATTCCTTTACTCTCTTAAGGCTACATAATGCTGTTTTGGGACATGCCATCAAGTCTCAAGAATTCTGGTCACTGTGAAACTTTCTTCATTTTTCCTCTAGATTGTGCCACTTGTCCCTAACTTTTCTCTAAAATAATCTAAGGAAAAAGACCCTTCTTTTAATCATTACTTTCCTTTTATATTTAAGGCAATCTGTTCTTATTTCTCATTATAAATGGTTAGCAGGTGGCCTCAAAGGATGGGCAGGGATTGAGAGGGGTTTTGTTTTTCTTGGGAAATAGAGTTTTAGTGGGAAAGATGTTTTTATCTGTACTTTGTTCTACTTGGAAACCACACAGATCAGTTTTCTGTGCATGAGGTAGGTGCTAATAGCCCTTCTTCTTTGGCAATAAGAATACTGTTTGCAGCTGTGAGATGAGGAGTCTGATTTTAGCAAATGTGTTGATGGCTTTTCTATTCTTCACTATTCTCTACTGTGGAGAGAAGAGATGGAGTCAGGAACCTTACACTGACCTGTCTCTATCTTTTGCCCCAATGCAGGAGCAAGAACTCCACCTTTTTCAGTGATGAGGAGAGATGCTCTCTGTGGGCCCTGGGAAGTGACAGAAAAGCTGAGTGTGCCAGCTTCCTCCACACACTGGCTCAAACCGACATCACGTCTGTCTACCGTCTTAGTGAGTGTTGGATCCTCATCCCCAGTAAAACCTCAGGCTCCTCAAGCCTAGGAGAGCATCCCTAACCAAAAAGAAAATATCTCTAAATCCTAATCCCATTCAGGAATTTGAGGCCATGAGCACTGCTCATTTAATTACCTGGATCATATTTGATTAATAGCATTTCATTTTAGATTTCAGATAATTCTGGGGTTGTACAGAACATGTTGCCTAGAAATTATGAGGGTATGATGAAACCAAATTGCCTGTACCATGAGTGGTCAGTTATGTTGGCCCTTCCACCCTATCTTGGAAAAGAACTTCTGAGTTGTGGCTGAAATTTGTTCTTTCAGGGTTAAACAAGGTACCTAATAGCAAAGGTGGGGCCATAGAATGTTACGACTTGGAAGGACCCTAACAGTTGATTTCTCCCCGCATTTAATAGAGGTCCACATGAATGAATGCCTGAACCAGGATGAGAACAGCTAGTCCGAACAATCCATTTCACCATACTGCCCCAGACACAAAATGACATTGAGAAGTTGGGTGCATTAATCTTGGGGGAATAGTGGTCCCAGTGCCTAGAGCAGTTTTTGTCAATGCCTGAATGAGTGAATGAGTGAATGAATGAATGAATGATACTCATTTCCTTTATGGTTTGAAGGGCCCACTGCTCTGAGTTGGGAAATACATCTACTCTCTGATGGTGGTTTGAGGAAGGACTCTTTGTCCTCTTCCTCTTTGGTGATGGTGATGTTTCCACTCTTGTGTGACCGGATTAAAAGGGCCACATTTCATGGGTACAGTCAGAGGTTGTGGACAGCAGGTCCCTAGGCTGGCTCTTAGGATCAGGGTTAGGAGGCAAAAGCTTTCTCCATGCACAACATGCCTTTGTGAGAGCACATAACCTAGACAGCAACTCTCAGCCCTAGCAGAGCCTTTTGTTTTTTTTAATTGTTATTATGATCAGATCAGATCACTGAGTGAGGCTAAGCCAGGAAGCTGAAGCTATGGACAGTACCTGATAGGTAGGGGCAGAGATCTTAGACAAGAATAGAGATCTAAGAATGAAGGAATACTTGGGATGTACATTGGCAGGACCCAGAAGTTGACGGTGGACTTGAATCAAAGATAATCTGCCTACTGGTCCATTGGTTGGGGGACCTAAGAGCAGGCCCCAGGCAGCATGCTGTGTAAAGAGCAGGAGTGCACTCTGATGGGTGCAGACTGTGTTTTATGGTTGTGTAGTCTGCCCGGGACCAGGGAAACCCAGAAAGGGGCTGTGTTCTTGGTAAATTCTAGCTCTCCCAAGGCCTATGCCCTGGGAAGGAGCGCCTCTAATTCTTCCTCTCATTTTGTAACTCATGCACTATTTGTGCTCTCAGTGACTTGGTGCTGAGAGGAAAAAGCTGCAGTAAGACTGGCATGTACCCCTCAACATTGGAGAGCCTCGGGTGCATGGATGGCTCTCCCAGCCGAATGCTTTAGCTGTCCCATCTTTGGCTGGAGACTCCTTCCCTTCACATATGAGTATCTGCCATGGCAGGCACAGAAGAAACCTTCCGCAGAGACCAAGGAAAAGGCTGGATTTGATGAGGGGCCTGCTGGTCCTCAGAGTCCACTGAAGACCTCATAGGGCTGCACAGACAGATGTTGCTTTTCTGTGGGGAAGAGCTGGTGTCTGCTCTTTAGTGTCCCCATCCTGTGGGCTGGGAGTCTGGCCTTTACTTGCACAGCTCCACTGTGGCTGTTTAACTCAGGAGATTCATTTCTTCATTGCCAAACTCAAGGTATTTTCTCTGTCATTATCTAATATTTTCCTTTTTTTTTCATGGTATTAGGGATTAAATTTTCCAAGGCCTTTTCACTGAACTACACCCCCAGCTCTTTTTATTTCAAGACAGGGTCTTGCTAAATTGCCCAGGCTGGTCTTGAACCTGTAATCCTCCTGCCACACCCTCCCAAGTAGCTGGGATTACAGATGTGTGTCAGCATGCCCAGCTCATTTTACTTTTGTGACATTAGGAGGCTACATCATAAGTCACCTGGGTTTCTCTGACTCCCCTTTTCTTTCTGCCACTCTGTTTTCCTTTTCACTAGCTGCTCTCTGCCAGGAAATGCTGATGTTCAACAGGCTCACTAACAAATCTCCTCTCTCCCTCCTTTCTGCGTTCCTTCCAAATGATACACCTGTGCAACCACATTCAGTCCTGGCACTTTGGCCAGCTCCTGGTAACCTGCTGTGAACTATAATCTATATTCGCACACTCCACTTTTCTCCTTGTCTCCAGACCATTCTCTGACTAGAGCTCTTAACTCAAACTCAATATCTAACACTCTATGCAAGACTCTCCCGTCCTCCACCGTATCCCACTGCATCAGGCAACAAAACTGGGGACCTCAAGGACATTTTTGCTCCTTTTTTTCACCATTCATTGCTGCTCCTTGGTCTTGCCACCTTCAGAAAGCAAGTGTCCAGCACACTGTATGTGTTACACTAATGTCTGTTGAGTGGATGGATGAGAAGTGAAAGGAGAAAGAAAGAAGGAAGGATGTGGTACACATGGAAACGGAGGCAGTGCCACATGCCACCAAATTGTCTGCCCTAGGAGATCTATCCCAATTCTGTTGTAAACTCGCTGAGAGATTTGGGCACAACATCTCTCTGGCTCTTGGATTTTATCAACCCTTAATGCACCTCTCTTGATAGATATTGTTTTCAGATTTTCTTCTTTGACTCTGAGTCTCACTCTACCTCAGTTCCCAACTGTAAAGTGTGCGGGTAAAACAGGATGATTAGGCCTTGCAGCTCTCAAACTGATGCTGAAAGGGCAGATTCTGCCCATTCCTTAATGATAACTGATGGTCTGAAACTATACTACGAAGCCTCCTAGGGTCACTGGGCTGGGCTCCTGGCAACATTGGCATGGTGGCCCATTCTAATCTAACACCAGCTCTGTCCTTCATTTCTACCTAGGTGGCTTTGAATCCATCCAGAATCTTCCAAATGACCTGAGCGGTGAGTAGAAATCATGCTGAACTTGATATCTCGGCCTTTGGGTCAGCACCCTTGTCCTCTGGCCAGGAGCTGGCACCCTAGTTGCAGGTGCTCAGGGTTGCCCAACTCTGCCTGTCCTTACAGCAACCCAGCCTGAAGGCTTCAAGGAGGCCAGGCCTGGACCAGCCAGGGAGGAGCATCAGGCTGTGGGCTCCAGATGGTCCAGCAGCTCTGAGGACTCCAGCCTGGAGGAGGAGCTCCTTTCAGCAGCCTCAGACAGCTATCACCTGCCAGAGCCTGATGACCTTGATAACCCGGAACTGTTCATGGACCTACACACTGGTCAGGATGAGGAGGAAGCTGAGACTTTTGCCCCCATATTGGCTTTTCTGGATCATGAGGGTTACACTGACCATTTCAAGAGCCTCTATGATTTCTCCTTCTCTTTCCTCACTTCTTCCTTTTACTGCTTCTCTGAGGAGGATGAGCTTATGGCCTACCTGGAGACCTCAAGGAAGTGGGCCAAGAGGAGCCACATGACCTGGGCCCATGCACGGCTCTGCTTCCTCCTGGGTCGGCTGAGTGTCAGAAAAGTCAAGCTCTCCCAGGCCAGGGTGTACTTTGAGGAAGCCATCCACGTTCTCCAGGGGGCATTTGAAGACCTACCCCTGGTTGCTGCTTTGTATATCAATTTGGCTGCCATCTACCTTAGGCAGAGGCTAAGGCATAAAGGGCCAGCCCTGCTGGAAAAGGCAGGCACCCTGTTGGCCTGCCTGCCTGACCATGAGTCCAGTGCCAAGAATGAACTTGACGTGGTGGCCTATTTGCTGCGCCAGGGGATTGTGGTGGGCAGCAGCCCCCTGGAGGCCAGGGCCTGCTTTCTGGCTGTCCGATTGCTCCTGAGCTTAGGCCGGCATGAGGAGGTCCTGCCCTTTGCTGAGCGCCTGCAACTTCTCTCTGGACACCCTCCTGCTTCCGATGCTACAACCACCATCTTGAGTTTTCTGTATGACAAGAAATACCTTCCGTACCTTGCAGTGGCCTCAGTCCAGCACCGTGGCACTCAGAGTGCCCATGGGATGCCTCTTCCAGTTTGGCATGTCTGCTTGGTCCTCCAGAATACCACCAAGCTCCTTGGCATCCCCTCCTCAAGCTGGGGTGAAGTTTCTGCACTGGCTTGCCCGACTCTCAGGCAGGCATTGGCTGCCTGTGAGGAGCAGACTGACTGGAGCACTCAGAGGGCCCTGTGCCTCATCCTGTCCAAAATGTACCTCCACTACAGGTCTCCCGATGGTGCCATCTACTACCTGAGCCAGGCCCTGGTGCTAGGGCAGCTACTGGGTGAGCAGGAAGCCTTTGAGTCTTCTCTCTGTCTAGCATGGGCCTATCTCTTAGCAAGCCAGGCAAAGAAGGCTTTGGAGATCCTAGAGCCACTGTTATGCTCCCTGAAGGAGACAGAGAGTGTCACCCAGAGGGGAGTGGTCCATAACCTCCTGGGACTTGCACTTCAAGATGAAGGCCAGGTGAGCAGGGCAGCCAGGAACTACCTCCAGGCCTTGAGCAGAGCTCAGGAGACAGGAGATGTGCATAACCAGGCTGTGACTATGGCCAATCTTGGCCACCTGACCCTTAAGTCTCAGCAGTCAGCCAAGGACTATCTCCTGCAAGCAATTCGACTCTATTCTGAACTCCAGGCCAGCAAGGACACAGATATGGAATTGGTACAGGTGCTCCTCTGGCTGGCCCAAGTTCTTGTGTCTGGACGCCAGCTGATCCAGGGCCGGCTTTGTTATGAAATGGCACTGTTGTTTGGCTTAAAGCATCGACACCTAAAGAGTGAGTATGTCCTGTGTTGCTGGGAACATTTGAGAAGAGTGTTGGGGCATGATTTGCCTGTGTCCTATCTCAAAACATCTCATTCATGTCCCCACTTTATGTTCAGGTCAGCTTCAGGTCACAAAATCCCTCTGCCATTTCTATTGCTCTGTGTCCCCAAATCCTGAGGCCTGCATCACCTACCATGAACACTGGCTGGCCTTGGCACAACAACTCAGGGACCGGGAAATGGAGGGGAGCCTGCTGGAGTCCCTTGGGCAGCTCTATCGGAACCTCAACACAGCCAGGTGAGTTGGGCCTGGGGATAGTCCTAGAAGCTCTGTTCCTTGTTTAAGGAGAGAGAGTGTTCTTCCCCTTAGGATGTCAAGTCCAAATGCACATGGTACACGCATAGCATTGTGGAAAACAGCATGGACCCTATAGCCAGCACGCAGTGCTGCCCATTATTTGTTAGCTGTGTGGCCTTGGACAAGTTATTTGATTTCTCCAGGCCTCAGTTTTCTTGTCAGTCAAAGGCAGATAATAGCAGCATCTTTCTTAGAGTGTTATTATGAGGAATGAATGTGCTAAAGCTCATGGAACACTTGGAAAAGTGCTTGAAATACAGAAAGGCTCAGTAATGCTAACCATGTCACTATTACTGTGTGTTTCCATAACAACCCACCACGTGACTAGGGCTGAGGGTGCATAGCTTGGAGAGGTGGCAGTTATACTTTGGTAGGTATTCATTACCTGAAGACAACTGGGACTCGAGAAAGGACATGCGCGCGCACACACACACACACATCACTGAAAGCAGGGGTGTCAAATTTCATGGTAAAAAAAGGTTTGATTGGGGTCTTACCTTTAGAATGAAATGGAAAATTATAAGATGAAGTTTATTTTCACCTATACAGTATATCTTAGAAAAAACATACAGTAAAAGAAGTGTTGATTTTTCAGCTTGTGTTAACACACAATTATATAATAGCACAATAAGCCAGCCTTTGTTTTGTGATTGACTTTTTGGTGCTATCTTTAAAAAGCTTCCTTTCTGCAAAATTACACTAAAATTTAAGTGTAAAATCCCAAAACATCTTTTAACCCTTTGATAGTCAAATTATTCTCACTCGAAGTGTCTCATCATCTGGTGCTAATGTTCTCTTCTTTGTTCCTTCACTGGTCTAAGGCTGTTTGTTCCCTATTCGCCAATGGGTAGCCTGCAGTTTTGTCCTCTTACAAGGATTTAATGGATTCCAGGAAGTTCTGCAGGGTTTGCAAGATTTTCAGTTTCATTTTATAACAGGTTTTACATTATAATATGGTATTCATAGTTATGAATGACTTCTGAAATAGAGTGGAGATACTTGTCAGTGTTGAGCAGAGAAAGTATTTCAGAAGCAACTAATTAAATTAGATCTTTTGCTTTTTTAGGTAACATGGTAACCTTGGGAGCCTGGAAAATCAGATAATAAATATTCACACAATGAACTAACTAACTAGCTAACTCTCTCCATGTGTATAAATTGTGTGTGTGCATGTGTGTTTCTCTCCTTGTCTCCCTCACCCATTATTTCTCTTACAGGAGTCAAATGTCCTCTAAACTTCCCACTGTCTCTACATTCAGTGCCGCACTGCAGTGGGAGCCGCACTGCAAGGGAATAGGAGGGAGGCCTGCCTTGGCCTGCCCTAATTCCACTCCCTAACACCCTCAGAGTTTTGATGCGCCTGTAGCATATCCAAAAGTCAAGCTTCAGCGAAACTTTGAGATCGGTCACATTCTCCTGGTGAGGCATCTTGGAATGAAGCTTTGGGAAAGTTGGATTTTAAGGGATTTTAATATGTGTCAGACTTACTGCCGCCTCTTGCTGCTGTGCAAGCTCAGTCTTAGGTTAATCCTGTTCCCAGCTGTCACCTGCCATCCTTCACTCACGAGCACCCCCTCCAACCCCAGTTGTCAAATACCTTTGAAATCCTAAAGGGGAGGCTACAGAGAAAGCCCTGGATGCTACCTATGTGACCGTGGAGGCCTTATTTAAGACAGTGTTCAGAAGTTCTTGCAGGCAGATGTTGTGTCTAGCACAGAGCTAGACATCCACTTGTGTTTGTTTGGGCAGCCAAGTGTTAAATTAGCCACTCAGTCCACTAGCTCATGGCCCTGGAGCCGGCTTTGTGCTAACATGGTGGTTGATGATTAAGATGGAGAATGGGGAAGTTTACCCAGGGGAGTCCCTGTCTCATTTGCCCAGGGCTCAGGTAAGGAAAGAAAGGTGCTTGCAACTTGGAGGCAGGCTCTCTTGTCCTTAATGACAAGGACAGTGGTCATACTGCCATCAGTGGAGGCTCAGATGCCTTTTGAGACCACTGATCTAAATAGTATTAGTCACAGCGCATAGAGCGTCACAGCAAATACTCACCGATAAGGAGCCAAATGATGGATAATGAGTTAGAACATAGGGATTTGCTGGTAAATGTGAAATGTAGGAATTTTTTCCTAAAATTATATAGTTGCTTATGGTAAAAAATATTAAGCAGCATTGATGATTATAAGTTGAAAAATAAAGGCCTCCTTGCAATGTCCATTTTCCTCTAGAAGTAACTATTTAAAAGTATTACAGTATTCATAAGGAAATATTTCATGCCCATAAAGGTTTATATTGAATGCATATTTCTATAGTAAATATTAGATATCTTAAACATAATATGCACATATCTATAAGTGGGATCATGATAGAAGTTCTATTCCATTACATACTGTTCTGGTGTTTGCTTTTTTGTTTAAAAGTATCAGTATGAAATGATACTGCATTGATTCAGCATTTTATGACACCATGGGAGCCCTTCTAATGTGTTAGGTACTGTTGCAGTAGCTGAGGAATCCACTGGTTAGGTTAAAAAGATAAAAAGCAATTATTTGAAAACAGAACAGCCTGTCCTGTGCGAATGAACACTGTGTCATTACAAGTATTCAAGCAGAGGCTGAATACTTAGGAACTTATAGAAGAGTTTCCTTAATTGAACTGAATTTAGATCTTCTTAGTAATAGCTTTGTGAGGTATAATGATATGCCATAAAAGTATAATTTAGTTCCCAATTCGGCATACAATTTGGTTTTTAGCATAGTCACTTAGTTGTGTACCCATCACCACTATCTACCTGCAGAAAAACTTCGTGGCCTTTCCTCAAAACCTGTCAGCAGTTACTTCCCATTACCCATTCTCACCCCAGCCCTGGAAACCACTAATTTGCTGGATGTTTCTATGGCTTTTCTGGGCATTTGATATTAATAGGATTATTCAACGTCATTCAATATGTGACTGGCTTCTTTCATTTGCTATGGTATTTTCAAGGTCTATTCGTGTTGTCTATGTATTAGTATTTCATTACTTTTGGTTGCCAAACGGTATTCCATTGTATGGATAGGCCAAATTCATTTATTCATTCCGTAGTTGATTTAGTTGATGGATATTTAGGTGATTTTCATTTTGTTGCTAAGATGAAAAAAATACTGCTATGAACATTTGTGAATAAGTTTTTGTGTGAAGATGCATTTTCTGTTCTCTCAGATATATATGTAGGTGTGTGGGTTGATTGAAATGTCAACTTGACTGGATTAAGAACTTTCTGGAGAGGTGTCAGTATCTGTGTATTGGAATGCTTAATCCATTTATATTTAATTAATTACTGGTAAGTTATGATTTATATAACTATTTTGGTACTTCTTTTTGCTCTCTGTGTGTCTTTTTCTCTCTGTCTGTCTGTCTGTCTCTCTCATACGCTGGACAGTGAGCCCAGGGCCTTGTTGTATTTGTTAGGCAAATACCCCTGAGCTACACCCCTAGCCCTTGTTGTTTGTTCTCTATAGGGGTCACATCCCTTTCATTATTCAATTTCATGATTGCCTTCTTAGGTGTGAAGTGGATATTTTCTAGACTGCTGTTTTAATTTCCTTGTCATTTCTCTTGCTATATTTCCTTCTGCTATTTTCTTGGTGGATCCTCTGGGTTACATCTTGACCTATAGCGAGCAGTCTCAGGTGTTTCCCGGACACACACAGCCCTGCACATGTGTGTGGAGTTCTTGATGCCTAAGAGTACCTGGGAGCATTTCCAGCTCTTTTATGGAACCTCATCCTATTTTTCCTTTCATGTTTTCTTTTGTCATGTTCTTGTTTGCTCCGAGCGTTTTCACTACCTTAGGGAAAGGCAGTGTTCAAAATTGCTGTTAATCTTTTTGGATGAACACTCTAGGAAAAAGCTGCTCTTCACTAAGTGAATTCTGAGTCAGGTCAAATAAAAACATTTTTTGAGTGGAGACATTCAGATAGGTCAAATGGTGACATCCGGATTGGTCAAACAGGGACAATTCCCTCACATGGAGCTTTGAGGAATTACAAACTCATTATGCCCCTCCAGTGGCTGCTTGGATGTGGCTTTTCCCAGTTCCTATGATCATGGGCTTTGGTTTTTAAGGCCACTGCAGACCTGGAGCAAGCAGAGTGGCTCTGCAGTAAGTTAGAAAGCAAAGTTAAATATATCATGGTTTCTCTTATATGAGAAACCCAAAATATAAATAAACTAGAGTAAAATAAAGGAGAGATGATAGGAAACAGGGAGGCAGACTTTTTGGAAGTGGAGAAGGAGATCATGGGAAGTGGTAAGGAGGAACTTAGGGAGGGGAGTTAAAAGGATTGAAAATAATAAAGATATATGCATGTACCAATTCCCCCAGAGTGAATGCATACACTAAAACAAAACAAAACAAAAACCAAAAAACAAAACAGAAAAGCAACAAAGCTCACCATTCTAAACAAGATTCAGCCACTTAAAAAAAATAAACACTCCTTGGATTGTTGCGTATCTTTAGTTTATTTTTAAAGTTTGAAAGTTTTGTTTTGATAATTTTTTTTGCCAGTGTTTTAATTGCTTTTGTAGAAGAGAGATCTTGTGGAGGTCTGTACCCCATTTTCCATACATTAATCCAGATTAGGATCTTTTAATTTTAATATTCAATAATTCTAACTTCTACGATCCTTACTGGTATCATTGGGAGGAAACAAACCTTGACTTGCTTGCTTTACCACCATGTGAGTGATGGTAAGAGGAAGGTTGGGAAGTACTTCAGGCGTCAGAGCAAACTCCTGCAGACAGAAGGTCATCGTCCCATTGCCAAATGGCCATTTCATCAAAGAGAACATGCTGTAATGTTATGCTTACTTAGCATGAAAAAATCAACTGCTTCTATAAACTTCTCAGAAAAAACCCCATAAAACAAAACAAAACAAAACAAAAAAAGGATCAGCTAACAGACATGGATAAACAGGTGTTTCCACACACTTGGGTGTGGTTACGGTAATTTTTTCCTGGACTTCCTGGTAGCCAAGGTAAAAAGGGGAAAGCCAGATGAAGTTCTCACTGTCTGGTAAAAGAACATAAGCATGTGCATCTATCAGAGCAGATTGTTTTCCTGGCACTGATACCTAGGAGGAATTTATTAAGTGGGTCTTGATGTAACAGAAGTATTTCTTCCATGCAACTCCCGTTAAGGGATTTCCATTCTCACAAAGCTCAAGGTCATAGCAAGCAAAGGCAGAAAGTGTCATAGAGGAAGTGGCAGGCGACTGCAGGGGCAGGCTTGGAGGGAAAGGAGAGAAAACTTCCAGCTAGGGGCGTGGGGAATCTGTCAGGGAAGAATTCTTCAAGAGGAAGCCCCCCGAAGCATTTGAGTACAGCCCTGAGGATAAACAGATGTTGGGGAGTGGAGAAGGGTAGGGAACAGTACATGGAAAGGTAGAGGCCCATTTCAGACATTTTGTAGATTTTGGTGATCATTTGGATATGGGTAGGTGAAGCCCCAAGCTTGTCACTTAGGAGGGGCTGTGGAGACTGGGTGGGGTGAGGACTCTGGACCTGTACGGTGAACATCCATAATGAAAACGATGGTCGTAACAGAAAGCTCAGTGAACAAGCATAGTGTGCTAAGCAATGTGTAAATCTCAGGGTGACCACATGAGGTAGAAAGTCTTGTGGAAATTGGGAACTAAAGAAACCAAATAACTTGCATGATATCACTGGTAGGGACTGATACCCAGGCAGTCTGGGTCTACAGCAGGATTAGCAAACTTTTCTTATATAGGTCAAATAGTAAATGGATTAGGCTTTGTGGGCCATATGGTCTGTGTTACAACTACTCCTCTCTGAAATGTACTGCCATAGCTATAAACAATACATAACTGAATGGTGGTGGCTGTGTTCCAATAAAACTTTAGTTATAAAAGTGGGTAGAAGGCTGTATTGTATTTGGCTCACGGGCCATCGTTCACCAACCCCTGGTCCAAGGTCCATATTCTTAAGTGCTTCGTACGTAATCTGCTTGACCAGCCAGTAGTCCCCACTAGATAAACAATATGTGCAGATGGCTGCATAGTGAAGCCTCACGGGATTGTATGGGTGAGAATGGCCTCATTTTTCATCCAGTCTGCCCTCTGCCTGCTACAGAGCGTAGCCTGACTATGTCACTTCGTTTCATTGGTATTAGCTTAGATCCCCGACTTTCCAAATTAAGGTGGCTTTTACTCTTCCATGCTGCCTTGCTGGTGATTTTGATTCTTCCTATTTGAAAGATTTTTCTCTAGAGTTTAGAAGCTGGGGGGGGGGGGCGGGCGACAAGTAGATGCTGAAAACCTTGACTTAGCCTTCAGGTTTTCGCCTTGGGACACTTTGCTATCCTTTTGTCCAAAACCTTCAGAACCATGTTCTTCCTGCCTTCTAGGTGGCAGCTGTAGAATCCGGCTTGGTAGTTTTTCAGTCTCGCAGTGGGAGGTGTCTGTTGGTCTTGTCTTCTGTCTTCAGGTAATGCACACAGGCTGACACCCTGCTCTGGAGCTGAGTCAGGTGGGGGTGCTGAGATACTTGGGGACTCATCCAAACACTTTGACAAATCTTTCCAAGCACTTACTATGGCCTAGGCACCGTGTTAGGAATGAGCCAGAGTTACAGTCTCTGAGCTTGCAATGCTCACAGAATTTTATAGGAAATAGACATTATATGAAAAATCAAAGTTATCAAAAAATTGTACTAAGTTCCACAAAAGATGTGCATAATATGTTTTCTAAAAAGAGGGAATGCCTTGCATACATAGTGTAAGAATAATGACTAATTCTTTACATGTGAATACAATAGCAGCCTACTATCTTTTACTTCTGGGTTTTATTCTTATCCTTATGCCTCTTGTTCCCATGGAACTGAAAAAATGCTTCAACATTTGGACTTTCAATATAACTAATATAACTAATCCCTAACACTTCTATAATCTTAAACAAGGAAACAATTGCTTTTACTTGTATCCTCATTTGATCTCAGGCTGTGATGTAAACTACCGTCCCACTTTTTAAAAATTTTATGGTACTCAGGATCAAACCCAGGGGCTCTGTACCACTGAGCTACATCTCTAGCCCTTTTAAATTTTCATTTTGTGACAAGGATTTGCTAAATTGCCCAGGTGGGACTCAAACCTATGATCCTTCTGCCTCAGTTTCCCTCGGTGCTGGGATTACAGGTGTGTGCCACCACAACTGAAGCATCCACTTTTGCAGATGAGGAAACTTTGTTCAAGATTTAAAATCACTTATGTCCTTGACAACTGTAGAGCTTTTAAAGTGGTAAAAGAAAGCAAACATCTTCCTACAGCTGGTTATGTGAGCCAGAAATTGAGCACTGTTTGAGTGTGGACTCAAACTTTTATAGTTATGTACTGGTTTGAACGGGACTTATTTCTTGGTTCAAGTCACCTTTTCTGATCTTAGTTCATGCTAGTTGCCCAATAAATAGGTAATAATACTACCACTATTACTATAGACAATATAGCAGAGAGCTCAAAATAAAGCTTTAGAAATGAGCAGGAAAACTTTGGTAAGCTAAGAAAGTAAAACCCACTGCCCTTCTTTATTTGCAAAATGAGCTCAGAACCATATAGGCTTAGAGTTTTCATGGTGATTAAAGAAGTGAATATACCTTTAAAGTTCATGTCCACACACCTGGCAGTGGGTCAGCCCTCAGAAGTGGAGGCAGGGTGTTGGCCAGAGGTTAGACAGACTCATCCAGGTAGGGCAGGTGGCTGGGAAGTCCCGTGGTGTCGGTAAGAGGATGTCTGGGGATACAGGTGTGTTGGGGTCACTTGGCCACGGGCTCATGCCTACTGTTCAGGCAGGAAGGAAGAAATAAGAATTGAGCTCCAGAGACTGACTTGGAGACAAGAAGAATGAGAAAAAGAGAAGAGTAAGGACTGGAAAGGGGAGGGGATACTGTGGTACAGGAGGTATAGGAGAACCAGGAGTGCACACGACCCACCAGTGTTTCCTCTTACGTCTTTTGGTTTGGAAGTTAGAGTCTACAGGTGGTGGCTGGAGGAAGTGGGATCCCTGACCATTACAGGTGTAGCCTATGGCTTAGGTGGTGAGTGACATAACATAGCCATTGGCAGATATAAAATAATGGGTGATGAGTGGTGGTAAGAAGGAATCAAGAAAACTGGAGACCATCTCCCAATTTTAGACCACAAAGGCACTTATTTTTTTATGGGCTATCATGGATTGGATATGTGTCCTGGTGAGAAGGAGTTGCTTTAGGAAATCTGCCCGTGGCAGGGAGTCTGGATGGTGCAGTTTGAGTAGCTAGGTCTCCATCGGTCTTGCCTTCCTCCACAGTGGGGTGTTTCTTGGAGAAAAATACTGGTATGTCTTCCACAGTCAAGGAAGCAAATGCCTGCTCCGCGAATTGACCTCTCTGTGAGAATTCAAACTTTGCTCCCTGAACGTCTGGAGAAAAGAACTTCAGCCCAGGGACATGCCAGCCAGCAGATGGTAATAAATAAAAACACAGCAGGAAGTAGGATCAGGATGAGGTTCATGGGTTTTCTCTCCATCAGCTGTTCCAGTGAGAGCTAAGAGAGCAGTGGAGGACAGGCCCACCAGACCTCTTAGCGCTACGTGAGGTCTGAGGTTGTGGAGCAGGAAATAGGACAGGGCCTCCTGCCATGAATGAGGCCTGTGGTTACTGTAGTTCAGCCAAGGAGCTTACTGATCACCTCAGCATTGCATGGAGCTTCTCAGCTCACTACGAAGTCTTAGCAGCAAATCTGACACTCTAATACTTGAGAGAAGCCAGTGTCTCCCCTGGATGTCAATAATTTTTTTTTAGCACTGGCGATTGAACCCTGGTCCTTTGCATCCAGCTATATCCCCAGCCTTATTTTACTCTTTATTTTGAGACAGGGTCTCACTAAGTTGCCTAAGCAGGACTCAAACTTGCAATCCTCCTGTCTCAGTCTCTTGAGCCATTGAGATTACAGGTGTGTGGCACTCCATTTGGCTTGACAATAAATCTTATGTCCAGGGCAGGCCAATGAGGAAAGCTTGAGTTCATTCTTCCCAGTTCGTATGTGGGCCAAATGGCTGATACTCTTTCTGGAAAGCCCACAGCTGCCTCATTGCCAGTAAGGACCAGGGCTTCATCAGTCAGAAGCAATGCTTACTTCTGTCACTAGTGAAGAAGGGGGCCTGGTGGCCAAGTTATCTGGGTTGAGGTGGTACATTAATTCATTTTTCCATTACTATAACAACATACGTGAGACTGTGTAATGAGTAGAAATGTTTCTCTAGCTCATAGTTTTGGAAGTTCCAGAAAGTGGTACCACCATCAGCCCAGCTCTGGTGAAGACCTCACAGCTGCTGGCATCATGATGGTGAGAATGATGGTGAGACAGAAAGCCAGAGCACAAGACAAGGCCAGAATTGCTCTTTATAACAATTCCCTCCCATAGGAGTTAACTGAGGTCCCATGAAAATGGCATAATTCCCTTTGAGTGCAATTGATGTGACCTTGACCCAATTACTTTGGACTAAGCCTTACCTGTTAAAAGCCCCTCTGTGCCTTTCAACACCACCACACTGAAGATCAAGTCTCCCACATGTGTACTTTTGCCGAGGAAACCACATTAAAACCATAGCAGGTGGTAACCACATTGGATGGTTCATACGGATGTAGTTCGCACTGATGAATGTTTCTAGAAGGATATGTGTTTATAGGGGGATAGATTTGGTGCTGGGGTTCTCACACTTGGGTGTGCATGAGCATAAATTGGGTGTATCTTAGAATTCAGATTTCAGGATTGCAACTCTAATGATTCTCATTCAGGGACTCCGAAGTGACTCTGGGAGTCTGGATTTAAGATGCTCCCCGGGTGATGCTGATGCAGGTGGGCCATGAATCACACTTTGGGAAATGTGAACAGCGTGGGGTGAGTCTCAGGTTGGGACTCAGGAGAAGGGAGTTCCGGCTTTGGGTTTCCCCTGGTGTATATGCAACCCTGAGAGAGTCACTGTCCATCTCTGAGCCTGTCCCTCTATAAAATGAGAGAGTTGGACTAGATCAGCAAGTCGCAACCCCAGCTGCACGATGAAGTCATGGAGGAGCTTCAACAAAATAAAATGCTCCCAGAGAACCCAGGACTCAGGCTGCCCTGACATCCAACACATGGAGGTGAATCGCATGCTTTGACCGTGTTGTTTAAAAAGCTTCTGGTGATGAACAGCTGCCGGCCTTGAGAACTACAGCCCTGATGATGCCCAGGGCTCCTTCCGCTCTCACATTCTGAGTCTGTGCAAGGCCACGTAACTCATGCCTCATTTCTTCATTAATCCACGTCATGAGGGAAAGGCTTTCTGCATATTATGATTTTCCAAACAATTAAAGAGTTTCCAAATAACTAAAGAGTAATCATTCAAGCACCAATTTTTTTTTTTTAAACTTTCATGCTACTTTGATTTGTCTTCTTGACAAAATACCCAAACCTTTTTGAGGATTTAAGGTTATCACTGTGGTCACTCATTCATGCATTCACTCCATAAATACGCACTTGGTGTCTCCCGTGTTAGGTGCTTGTGGAAAAAATGTTACAGTGCAGTATAAAGACTGAGGAACCTCAGGTCAGCAATAATGGTAATGTAAATGTAATGTAAACTAATACCTAAATATTCATCAGGCTTAGTTTTATTCCATTCAGTGCTCACAATAATTCTCTCAGGCAGTACGGTTACATTCTCATTTTACAGGTGGTGAAAGCAAGGCACAGAGAGGTTCTGCACCTTCTCAAGGTCACATAACCAGTAGAATCAGGATTCAGCTCTGGTCTGATCTTTCTGTGTGGTCTGGGAGAAGACTGCTCCTTCCCAGCAGCTCAGCTGCCTTCTGTGCCCAGTGACCTCTGCGCCCCTCCAGTCCCTCCTACCTCACAGGTCCATGTCTGCCCCCAGGTCCCTCAGGAGGTCTCTCACCTGCATCAAGGAGAGCCTGCGCATATTCATCGACCTGGGGGAGAGAGACAAGACTGCGGAGGCCTGGCTTGGGGCAGGACGACTCCACTACCTCCTGCAGGAGGACGAGCTGGTGGAGCTCTACTTCCAGGTTGGTGAGGATCTGCTGCCTCAGGCTGTTTGAGGAGGCAGCTGCACCCTCCCAACTGACTGGCTGGAACCGGAGCGGCATGATGTCCATGCCAAGAGGTTGTGGGGCTGGGAGAGGGTTGTTAGGCTGGAGGACACTAACATGTGTCCGTCACTTGCTATTGGTGTGACCTTGGAGAGGTTCCATATCCCTTCGGAGTCTCACTGTCTCCATCTGGAAAGAGCAGGTGTTGGATTAGATCCCACTTTCAGTCATTTACACATTAAGTTCCTGGCTTTACTACATCCATGTGCCTTCTGTACAATTACTTACTTCTTTTTCTTTGACTCAGCTTCAAATCAACTGAAGTTTTTAACATTTAGCTCTGCTTTAAACAATGCTATCTGAAGTCACTGGTTTGAGGCATCAATAATCCTTTTTCCTAAAGTACATTAAATGCTTAACCATTAAAACATAAGGTATTTATTTATGTGCTGCTAAAAATCACTTGTAGTATCACCAAATCTCTCACACCGTGATAGGGAAATACTAGGTAGAGAACCTCTGGATCTTCCTATCACCCTGTATATGTGCAGGCCAGTTGGAGATGTGGGGGACTTCGCCAGAGGATTGAACTGGCGGGTCTGGATTTTACTTTGGCCGGTCCCGTGGAGCTCTGGAGGCCCTTCTCCCTGCCTTTGACAGCTGTCTCTGTCCACCCAGGCAGCCATCCAGGCAGCCTTGAAGTCAGAGAAGCCTTCCTTGGCTCTCAAACTCTACGAAGAAGCAGGCGATGTGTTCTTCAATGGGACCCGCCACAGGCATCGCGCGGTGGAGTATTACCGAGTAAGTCCTGGCCTGTGCGGTAGGCTGTGCTGCACTCCGGCACGGACGTGGGCAGGCTCATCCTCGAGCTCAGCCCTGGTCCCTTTCCCGGTTTCTTGTTGGTATTTCTTTTTCTTCCCTTCCTTGTCCCGTGCTAATGTACTCACCCTCTGTTCAGGGAAGAATCTGATAGACTCCGTCATTCTCAGGCTTGATATATTATCCTTCTTGAGACAATACACCATAGTAACTATACCTCTCGGGTGCGTGGTACTTTTTTATATCATACTTCAATGCTTAGCAATCCTCCTTACTTGCTACTGGTGTTGTAGTGGAATGTTTTAAATAATTTATTAAAATGTATTTTAAAATGTATAATACCAGCTCATCAAAACTATGATTTCACAGATATTATTGCACAGGATGAGGCAAAAAGAGTTGATTTAAAAAATAACACTGATTGAATAAGTGTCCAGATATTCAGCAGATACATCAATTGTTGTTTATCACTGACTGAAGTTTGGGAAACCTCATCTTATTTGACCCTAACATTTTATTTATCCAGATGTTTATTCCTTTGTTCAGTTTTTTATTTATCTATTAAACATTATCAGGCACCCAGCATGTGCCAGGCACTGAGTTATGAAGATAAGAAACACATTCCTGACTATGGACGTGCTTATTTTCATATGCATTTTGTAAATAAGAAAACTGACGCTCAAGAGGTGAAGTGACCTGCCTAAAATTCAGTATAATAAAAATAATAGAAGTGACCATTTATTAAGCACTGTCACACACTGTGTGCATACTCATAGGAATGTTTCACAGATCAGCACTGTGGGCACAGAGGGACCGCATGGCTGAGAGATGAATTACTTCCCAGGTGGTCTTAGGAAAAGCAACCTCCCTATCCTGCTCTCAGTTGTCCCAGATTTAGGAGGCCTGATGACTTGTAGTTCTTCCGCCTCTAAAACCTAGGCAAAGTTCCAAGAGCAAGGAGCAGGAGAGCAAATTGAGAAAAGGCTTTCCTTGGAAACATGGCAGCTACCCCAACCCTGCCAGGAAAGGTCAAGCCTCTGGGTGTGGCAGTTGCCATAGACTAAGCTTCCCGTGCTTGTGTCCTCAGGCTGGGGCTGTTCCTCTAGCAAGGAGGATGAAGGCTCTCAGAACCGAGCTTCGGCTTTTCAACAAGCTGACAGAACTGCAGATCAGCCTCGAGGGCTATGAGAAGGCTTTGGAATTTGCCACGCTCGCTGCCAGGCTGAGCATGGTCACAGGTAGGTGGTCCTCGCTGTCAGCTGTGTTGTCAGGAGGGACGAACACTACTCAAGAATAGATAATAAAGCAGTCTGCAGTGCTCTGCATTCAGACTTTGTGGATTCAAATCCCAGGGCCAACTGTCAAGGAGAACTTATTTAAGTAAATTACTTAACTTCCATAAGCCTCAAGTTTGTCATGAGCAAATCAGGGTTAAAAATAGTGCCCACCTCATGCAGTTGTTATGAAGACCAATGGTTGCCCACATAAAGGCCACAGCACAGTGCTAGATGTGTAAGTCCCTGGTCACATATATCCTTTGTCAGTGTGACCTGTGTCACACTAATTATTAATATGACAGTTGCTGTTATTCCCTCAGTACTTTTATGCAAAGGCAATGCCCCTGTTACATAAGCACTTTGCCCTTGGTTTTTAATTGGTTGATTGTTAGCCAAAAGGACATTTTCCCATGAAATAAAAATGCAAGTGAAGGTCAGGTTCCTATTAGCATAACACAACATAGTTGGAATAGATTGCATTTATAGCAAAAGCAATGGGAAATAATCTAAGTCATTAAAGCAGAGAAAAGGCAGAATAAAAAAGATTAAAAAAAACTCCTGCTCTTGACTTGGTGCTGAGGAAGAGCAGGTGTGATTAGAGAAGCCTTGATTAGATGCAGGGGTAAATAAAATCTTTTCCAGTGGTTCTAGAAGGGACTTCTGGCCATTTTCAAGGGCATTGGAGGTGGATGGTACTGGGCTTCATTTTGTCTAATTGCACTTGCATGCTCTTTCTCTCTTTTTCCTACTTTTTCCTTTACTGCAGAAACCCTCATCTGGGGGACTGTCTGCTAATCTCAGGACAGGCTTTTGGGGCGCGGTACCTCCAGGAGGTGAAAGGATGCTGTATTCACCCCTTATACATGAGCTTCTCTGTGATTGGATTTTTCTATATCAGAGTTTTCTCTCCTTTGGACTTCCTGTTTTAATTTTGGCTTTCTGCCCTTCGAAGCTTAAAAGTGATATTTTGAGATGACATCCAACAGCCACCTTGCACATATTCCAAAATATACTTGTAAACCTTTGTTCCCTGTAAGAGGTCACATTGTATTACAGTGGTTATTTAGTTATTAAAACAATAAGCCACCAAAACCCCAAACAGCAAGTCAGACACCCATTAGAAGCAAAAGTTTCAAAGTCTGGTGTAAAAGTGAGTGGGCCTGGGTAGTGTATGTAAAACAGAGTTGGTAAAGAAGCTAGGGTGACAGCCTAAGGGAGCCCTCTGAAGAAGACTTTCATGTTGAGAAGACCCTTGTTATATAGAGCCATTCCTCGTAAGGAATTCTTAGCTGTTGATTCAAGCTAGTCTTGTCACCAAGGCCCAGCACCAAGATTTAGAAATAACTCTGTCCCACAATCTTGAATTCCAGTGTCATCTACAATAGGAGAGCATGTTCTTCGTAGATGACTGACCGGGACACATAGATACTACTTAGTTATTCACAGCGAGCCCTACATTTTCTTTTGTAGCTCTGTTCACAGGTGAAAATTCATATTTGTTTGTTTGTGGGATTATTGAGGAATGTTGGTGTCCTATGAGAACACAGCCTCATGAGGACAGGGACCTCTGCTGTGTTGTTTCCTATGCTCCAGGCAAGGTCCCTGACATTTAGTAGACTTTCAGAAAATTTTATGGAATGAATGTATGAATGAATGATGCAAAGTGCTGGCCACAAGGTATCTCTCTCAGCCTTCCAATTCCTAGGAGATCAGAAGCAGAAGCTGGTGGCCTTTCACCGCTTGGCTACCGTATACTACTCACTGCATATGTATGAGATGGCTGAAGACTGCTACCTGAAGGCGCTTTCCCTTTGCCCACCATGGCTGCAGAGTCCCAAGGAGGCGCTGTATTATGCTAAGGTCTATTATCGCCTAGGCCGACTCACCTTCTACCAGCTGAAGGTAAGAGCCAGACATCCAAGGTTGTGTGAGAGCTGCTGCCCAGCCATATGCCCTCCTGACCCAGGCAATGGTGGTGAGGAGGTTTTGGGGATAGAGTTGAGAGGACCAGAGGGCCAGGATGAGGAGTCTTGGGTCATAGGATGGGGAAGGGTTCCTCAGGGGACACTATGGCTCTTTCCACTAAGCACCCCTGGAGACTTCAAAGATTCTCCCATGTCTGCTGAGAACACAGCTCATAGTTCCTCTTTATTTTCACCCTGCTGTAATTCCTGTAGCGGCTTAATCTATCAGATACTCTGGGGGCATTGCCTAGTGCCTATGAAGTCCTTGAGAGTCTACAAAAATACATCATTCCCTTCCTCCTGCTCCCCAAAAGAACTATAAACTCCAAAATCAAAGTCAAAATCAAAATGAGTACTTGATTTGTAATCCACAAAATGTTATAGGTCAACTGTCATTCATTTCTTATAAAGTTCCATAAACCTATATTTCATGAGACACATGGGTGCATATCAATATTTTTGTGATAATGACGTCTAGAACCTTTCCATGTAAGTATGGCTAGGTCCTAAGAAGGCTTTAGCTCTGATTTTCCTGCTTGCTGGGGTGTGGTTTTCTAGAACTTATTTTTCAGTCACTTCTAGAACTGTGTTGGTAGTCTTCAATTCTATGTTACAACTCTGACTCTAGAACAGTATCCCCAAGTTTGCCTCCCTTTTGCCATAGGTCCCTGTCCTTCCCGGCACAACCCTTAATTTCTTAGTGCAATGACTTGTGAGTCTCGCCTATGTTTGAGCCCCAGGGGAGCCTCGGGGCAGTTTTACTGTTCTTTTTTACTGGCTAGACTTTGTCTCTGGCCTGAATTAATTATTGACTTATGAGGTGAATGAGAACCAGACATCTTTTTTTGAGTCTCACCCAAAGGAGCCTCTGTTTCTTATCCCTGCCGTGTAGAGAGGGATGGGGGAGGTGTAGGATTCCTTGGCCATCTTGCTGCAGCCCCACAGGTCTCAGGAAGGGGTTCATGGATGCAGTGTGCATGGCCTGACTGCAACAGCCAAGGATTCTAGTGGCTGCAAAGGAAAAACAACTCGAACAACCTTAAGCAGAGTAGGCTGTTTATTGGCTCCAGTGCCTGGGAAGCTGAGGCATAGATTTTGTTCCAGGTAGTTTTGGATCATGGTGCTCTAAAATCATTGTGAATTTCCCCACCTTCTTCTGTGTCTCTTGACCCTGTATGTTTATATTTGTCTGTGTTCCTTGGCCTCCTCCCCTCCAGCCACTGGGAGGCTTAAGCCACATCCAAAATGATGAGGGACCATTTTCCCTGCTGGGTCACACTGAAGAGTCCCGGCACTTGATGGATAGGTCAGGTTTGGGTCATACACACCCCTGAAGCACTGTGTCTAGGGCAGTGATGTGTCATGACTGCCCGAGCCTGGCTAAGACGCTGCCTCAGAGTGATGCTGTGGGTTGGGGTGGGGCAGGAGCTCCCCTGAGGAACAAGGACATGGGGCTGGGAATGTGAGGCAGATGGAAGCTAGGCTTCCCAGCACTGCCTCCCAGGCTATCCTGCAAGTGTTTTCTAACTGTCTCTTTTTCCGCCCTCCTATCTGGGGTTAGGATGCTCATGATGCCACTGAGTACTTCTTGCTGGCCCTGGCAGCAGCGGTCCTGCTGGATGACGAGGAACTGCAGGACGCCATTAGGAGCAGATTGGACAATATCTGCCAGAGCCCTCTGTGGCACAGCAGTCCCTCGGGGTGCTCCTCAGAGCGGGCACGGTGGCTGAGCAGCGGGGGCCTAGCCCTGTGAGGGGAGCCAGCCCACCTCTGACCATTTGCTGTGGCTGGACGCTGCCTAAGATCTTAGATACTGAGGGGGAGGCTCTGAGTCCTCTCCTGGCCCAGCCTGCTCATTTTGTTGGGAGAAGAGCGAAGTCCAGAGGGAGAGGGGCTCATCCTGGGCCACACAAGGAGCTGATGGTGAAGCCACAGTGGGACGTCCTGGCTCCGGGCCTTATCTCCAGGTATCTGTGGCCTTTCCACACAAGAGCGTAAGAGATGTAATTTCTCAACATGTAGTTCTGGGGAAAATGAGAAAACCTTACCGCCTCCCCCGGAATCTTTCTTTCTTCCCCCAGGGAGGAAATCAGGCGCTATGCTGTGAAAGGCAGGCAGATAAAAGTTTGTGTCCTTCACCCATTTTCTCAGGGAAAGATCCTACCACTTGTCAAGGGTACAGCCCATGGTTTCTTTTTCCAAAACCAAAGGAGGTGCCATTCCTCATGCTCATGGGGACTGACAGGAGAGAATTCATCACGCTCTTAGCAAAAAGACACAGCCTCAGGATGGCCAGGTGGAGCACACAGGGCCTGAGGCTGGTGCTGACTGGGATTCACGTCTCCATCCTGACCTTGCTGTGTTCCCACATGACCTCTCATAAACTCCAGTGAAGGAGTCCAAGGCTTGTCAAGGACCAAAGCTTGAAATGGAGTGTTAAGCACATTATGGCATAAATTACATGTAAATAGTGTACATCATTAAATATTGACCATTGACATCCACACACAGATTCTGTCTCCTTTATGTTGGGGACAAATGAGATCAGAGAATTGAAGGATGGGTTACATACCAAGATGTCTTACTGGTTTCCGGGTAGCTCCTCTACAAAGCACCTCTATTAGTGATCTATCACTGCATGACACAAGGGATGGCTTGAACAACAGTTATTTATTATCTCACAGTTTCTTTGGGGCAGGAATCCAAGTGTGACTTACCTGAGTCAGCTGGCTCAGGGTGACTCACAAGGCTGCAGTTAAGGTGGCAGCAAGTTCAGCTACAGAAGGATCTGTGGCCAGCAGATCACATACCCATTGGCAGGAGTTGGTTCCTTGCTGGCCGTGGGCCACCATGCAGGCCTCTCCATTAGACAGCATGGATGCTCACTTCACCAGAGTCAGCAAGCGAGCAAAGCAAGAGGGAGAGAGGAAACAGTCACCCTCTTTTCATAATCTGATGCCAGAAGTGACGTCCCCTTAGCTTTACCTATTCTATTCAATGTAAGTGAGTCACTAGCGCCAGCCCACACAAAAGGGGATTGGGAGTTACCAAGGGCATGAACACCAGAAGACAGGGGTCATTCCTGGAGTTACCTACCATTGCCTGAGTCTTTTGGGAATGGAATCAGGAATTCTCAGGAGCAACAACTCACCTGCGAGACTGTTTGAAATGCAAGTTCTTGGGCTCAACCTAAGATCTCTGAATCGGAATCTCTGCACCCCAGAGCCCTAACTCTGGCAAACTCCCCAGGTGATTCTAAATAGAGTTTGAAGAACTCTGCTCAACAACAGGGTTTCTCGGGTAGTTTGCCCAAGAATTACCTGGGAAAAATTATTGAAGATGAACTTTGTGGTGCTTACTGCTAATAATTCTGGTTCAGTAGGTCAAGAGTATAGCCCAGGAGCATGCATGTTTCATGAAAGCGTTCACCTTGCTCTGAATAGTGCACACACGTATGAAACACCGAGTCACAGGCATCTTCTAGTCACCAGGGTTAGCAACACATCAGCTCATCTCCTTTCTTAGGGGCTTGGTTGGCAAATGCTCTTTGCTCTAGAAAGTATTCTTTCCCAGAAAGGAAATGAAAGTATTCTTTCCCGGGGCTATTTTACTGCTATGTAAAATAGATGCAGTTTTGTTCCCACCACAAGCTGCAAAATCCCCAAGCTGGGGGGAATGTTGTGGTTGATGCTAGCCAGTCTAATCTCCCATGTAGAGTCCTTTCAACAACATTCCTGGGAGATGGTCAGGGGCGCACACATTCCAGAACAGTTACACATCTTATATTTGAAGCAGACTTGCTTGGCCCTGGAACCCATGCCATAAGCCATGCCTCACTGACTTGGGTTACAGATTGTCTCCCTTTTCCCAGTAACCGATCATTGTCCTCTGGCCAGATTTGATGCTTGCCTGTTCCTCTGAAAGTGTGATTCCCAGGACTGCACCAAGCTGCTGAAATTGGCTGGTGGGTGAAGAGGACAGAGGAATGTCACTGTAATGAATGTAATTTAATGGTGCATCTTTACTTTGCGTTAAGGTTTTGCTCCTCTCCAGCATCCACATCTTAACCTTGGCTCACATTGAGCTTTGTAATCACTTGAAACTTCTATGTCTTCTCACATGAACTTTCTGTTTGCTCAGATCTTTCTTAATTGCTGCAAGTATACATATACACATACATACACACGCATGCGCACTCATACATACACAGACAGACACACGAAGGGCAATGTATCTATCCATTTTTCATTTTATTGGAAGTTTTGGTGAAAATTTTCTAAGTCTGTGCATATTGATACACCTGTAAATATGGTAAATTTGTCTCTAACTAGGTCAGATATAAATATTCAAGATGCTCCCCAAACAAGGGTAAAACTAATTTTTTTAGATGAGCAAAGTATTGTAGTACATAATTGCATTCGCTATACCCTATATATAAATTGCTTGTTACAGCAGTCTTTAAAAGTGTTTGAAAAGCTCATTTAAAAAGCGTGGGATAACTAATGAATTTGTGTGGACGCTCTTTTTCTCTTATGATCCACACAGAGTGAAGTGGTGATTGGAATGGTTCTCCATTTAAGCAGGTTTTGTTGTCTGCGTATCATAGCCAAAGCTGAATTAGTTATTCTATTTATTTTAATCCTCCTCCCAAATTTCTGTGTGCTGCTTCACCCCTGGTTACTTGTGTCTGATCTAAATAAAGAATGAGGACAGCTGAGTGGGGTGCAACACACCCGTAAGTCCAGCACTCTGGGAAGCTGAGGCTGGAGGGTCACAAGTTGGAGTCCAGCCTGGGCAGCTGTCTCAAAATTCAAAAAGTGGGGATGGGGATGTAGCTAGTGCAAAGGCCCCAGTACCACAAAAACAAAACAAAACAAACAAACAAAAACAAGAACAAAACAAAAGCCCAAGAGCAGAAGAGCAACACTATGGAAAAGCATATAACGTGTTTTCAGCCTTCTGGTGCATGACTTCCCTAACCATTAGTGTTAACATTCTGAAATCTTAATACTGCTTTTATCCTTTTCTTATTTGCTTTTCCATTAGTTTGTGATATCTTTTCTTTTGTATGTGTTTGTTCATGTAACTCATTTGACAGAAGTTTATTTGGGAAGGGAAGATGCAGGGGAGAAGTGTCAGAATAGGACTGGGGAGTGGACCACCAGGGGGTGGGAAACCTGGATTTTGATGTCAAATCACAGGCGACTTTGGGCATATCATTTGACCTCTCCGCACCTTAGATCTCTGATCTCTAAGAGAAGTTCACCTTTAGATGCCTTTACTGCGGTGCTATTTTCACACTGCGTGACTAGGATGAGAGATGGTATCTGGGAGATGACATTGCATCTTCTCTCTCCCCAATTTTATTCTCATCGTTTACAGGTGAGTAAACTGAAAAACAGAAAAGTAACCCCCACCCCAGCTGCATAGATGGTGGCAAACACAGCAGCACTGCAGGTCTCATGACCTAGTTCTGTCATTAGGGGCTAGCTTCACAGTTGCACAGTGCATGTATGCGTGCATGTATCTGTGCATTTGTCACCATGGCACTACTCAAAGAGCCTTTTCCCAAAATGTTAAAAAATGGGTTTACTTCCTTACTCATACAAATTCTTTTTATAAAGGATGACTGTTCCACATATAAGAAAAAACCTGTATGATTTTCCATAAATGGAATTTCATAAATAATAGAAACAAAGCAGTGCACTCAATTCAAACGAGGTCTTGTTGCTTAATGGAAGCACACAGCCATGGCCTGATCTGGTGTTGTTTAAAAACAGAGGTTCACAAGTAGGAGGGTACAGAAGACAGACTAACACCATCACTTTTTATTTTGAACAACTGGAGAAGTGGAGAAAGCGGCAAAAAGGACTGGCCTCCTCACAATGACAGTCCTCCAAGCTGTATCCGGGCACAGACTCCCCACTTCAGGGAAGTGGGGATCCAGTTGGCTGAGAGGAAAGGGGCAAGCGATGAATTATGTAGTATGATTTGGGATCAGAAGCCTTGTGATGAGAGTCAATTACAGGGTGTTAGGGGACTCGAGGAGGGGGCTTTATCAGTCACAGGAGCAGGGGCATCAGAGCACTTCCTGGAGGAAGCCATGCCTAAGCTGAATTCTGAATAGAGATACCTACTTAATTCTAACAGCAGGCTGGTGTTGGTAGGGACAGGCATGTGTCAAGTGAAGGTCCAGAGGTGGGAGAAGGCTTGATGAGTCCACTGGGGCTGGAGCAGAGTCAGGGTGGAAGGCAGGGAAAGTGAGAAGTGGGGCTGGAGAGGGGGGTGAAAACTGCCTGAAGAGGTCCGTACATCTGTGAGGGTGAAGGTGAGCCATAGAAGGAAGATTATAAGCACTCAAAAGAAATGATGGGATTTAGAACGATGATTCTGGAAACAACACGAGACTGGATTACAGGGCAGCAGAAGGGAAGAGGGTCCTGGCTATGGAGCGCACACTGTAGCCTTTATTTGAGTTTGACCAGTTTCTCCACTAGTGTTCTTTTTCTGATCCAGGACCCAGCCTAGGGTACCACGTTGCATTTAATTGTCACATTTCCCTAGCAAGCTCAGGTCTGTGGCATTGTCACAGTCTTTTCCTGACTACCGTGACCTTCATAGTTTTGACCTCCTTTTATTTTGATATTGAACTATATGACAAAGGGCAGAGGAGGCAGAAATTCAAGGAAATGGGCTCTGCATTTACCCAGGTGGTGGCAAGGAAATGGATTTTTCTATCAGGCACACCTGGGTTAGAATCCACTTCTGTAGAGCGGTGTACTCTTCAGCGAATGAAGTAACTTCTCTGAGCCAAGTGCTGTAGAATTATGTCAGCACCTGCTAAAGTACCACGTACACACAGTGCCTGGCACAGAAGGTAAATATTAGGTGATCTGATAAAGATTTTGTTTACCGTCTTTATCTTGTAGACAAGGAAATGGCTGAAGCAGAACTATCTTTAGGAACAGTCCTTTACCCAAGGAAGAAAGGACTCAAAACAAAGGAGGCTATTTTTTAAAGGGAATTAATAAAATAGTTTATGTTCTAAAAAATACCTACCATGTCCCTACCCATCAGTTTGTTTATTTTAAAGTTAGCTTTAAATTTGTTTTTCATATTAGCTTTTATGTGGTACTTTGCAATCCATCACATTTTGTAATTTTTTTTTTTTTTTTGGCATAAACCTTGATGCTAAGAAATGCAGCCAATACACCAGCTGACGCCGGGGCTCTGGTCCTGCATTCAGGGACATGCATGTCTGCAGCAGGTCCCATTGAGGGACTGGAGCAAATTACTGTACCTCTTAGACTCAGTGATTCCTCTCCTGGACTTTTAAATTAGATAACGTGAGGTGGTGGCATGATATGAGCACTCATTTCATGGTGGTGGTCACGGGGTCTAGGACCCTCCCTCCGGTGGCAGTGTTAGGCTCCTCCTCATGCCTGAATTTAACCTGGATGGTCTTCCCTGCTGGGCAGGACAGAATGTCTTCCCCAGTGTGACCCGCCCTGCTTCTCAACCCCAGCCAGCATTTTCGAACTCGAGATGTTGGACAAGGGCTGCTGGAGGTCCCAGCTTTGAGACCTTGCAGTTGGCTCACATTCCTGGGAGGGGTGTCTCCTGCCCAGAGAAGCAGAAGCGAGTTCTGGCTTGCAGGTGGAGACTCTGCCCAGCAGTGATGGTGAGGGTGGGAACAACAATAACATGGGAGCCTGAGGCTTCACGAGGGTGGCTCAGTTTAGTTCCTCAGGAAAGACAGGCAGACTGGTGGGAGGGGATGACACTGTGCTCCCAAAGCTGTTTGAGAGCCAGTTCCCACTTCAGGTGCTGCCCCTGTTTCTATCCAGGACATCAAGGTAGAGCAAAGGCTGAGTTTCTTCCAGGTGAATGTCCAGATGGGCTGGTGTAGGGAGAAATCAAGAGCTCCAGCAGGGGGCAGTAGTGTCTTTCTTAAACAGTACATAGGTGTCTGTATTGCCAGCTGGGCATCAGCCTACAACAGCAGCTTCAAAACTTTTTTCTTTTTTTTAAAGTGATTCAGAGTGAGAAAGACATTTTACATTGTGTTTCAGTACACATACGCATAAAGATACATAAATGTTTGACAAACACCATTTATTCCTTACAACATGAAATGTTCTCTGCTCTATTCATTTTTAAAACACTCTATTCTAGTTTAAAAATACACAGCATGACTCACAAAATGGATTTCTCCTTCCCTATTTTGATATTTGAAAAGTGCTGACCTAAAGAGAGGTCTCTGAAAAAGTGCAGGAAGGCTCTGGTTTTTATTCTTTCTTCTTTATCATCCGATAGACTTTTTGAGACCAGAGAATATGTACATCTCAAAATAAAGAACTGGTGACCTTGAACGCATGCTATGCTTAAGGTCTTATGCAAAACCTTTGTGAGATGCTCTCATGTCAAACAATAATGTTTGAGGCAGATAATATCATTTTTAGTTCCCTTGAGATTTATGGAATGGAGGTGGTTTGTCCAAGTCCAGCTTAGTAAGTGGTCAAGGTGAGATTTGAACGCATGTCTGTCTGTCTGATGCTGGAATCAGAGTCCAGAACCCTTACATTATATTGTGTAAGTATGAGAGGGGACAGTCTCTGGGAAAGGCTCTATCCCTCATATCATCATGAATAGAAGCTAGATTAAAACTTGTTTTAATAGCTTGATATTGGGCTGAGATCATCATACTTTTTCTGGTGGTCAAAAATTGATGACTCCAGAACAGAGCTAGGGAGACCAAATGTTCCAAATCTTGAAAAAAGGAATTATAGCTGACCACAGTCAGGTAACTTAGGCTAGTTTCCCAAATGGAAAATGGAAGGAGGGACAGAAATGTTATAATGGCAAAGTAGAGAGAAGTGTACATAAAGTGTAAACGAGATTTTAAGAGGATTCCAGGTGGGGAGTAGGGTGAGCGAAGTGGCAGGGACTGCAGAGCCATTAGTAGAAGACTATGGGCACCCGAGCAAAGGAGGTGCCAGGTGCGGCCTCATGGGTCTCACTGGTCATGGGACCAACAGCTTGAATGTGGCCCCAGAAAGGAAACCACAGACCTGAGAGAATAACCTGCTTCTCGTGGAAATGTTGTTGGGGACATCCTCCTCTTCCAAATATGCCTTATGAAATAAATAGGCCGGGAGAAACCCAGATGCATGTTGAGATGCTTTAATTCTTACACATAAATAGTGGCAAAAGCAGTTTTTCATTCACTTAGTGTGATTAGGAATGTTGGATTATCTACTTTCTTAACCTTCCATTTTATTTTGATTGGAGATTGCAAACTTTTACTGTCATCCATCCAAAGGATTTTTATTTTTATTTTTATTTATTTTTATTTTTTTTGTGGGTACGGGAGGTCAACCTCAGGACCTTGCATGCCAGCAGGCGCCCCTGCCACTGAGCGATATCACCGGGCCTTTTTTCGTATGTGGGTTCCAGGAGCCGAACTCGGGCCCAGGATTTTTAAAATAAGCACTGTCTTCTGTCATTTTAATCTTTCAGATCTAGAGTGCCGTATATAAATTAATAAACGTGACTTTCAATTACTTTGCCTTTCTTGCCTGGCTCACATATAACATGTGAAAATGAGTTTTTGTTCTTGAACTTTCTTAGAAATTGAGAACTTTTGATTGTTCATCTGGGGATCCGTTGGACACGTGCCTCACAGAGACGCCTTAGGAATGCTTCTGAATTTTCCCAGTATTGTCCCATTTGCTTTCCTCCTCAGGGGAGCAGCTGCAGACCAGGCCACAATAACAGCTGCACGGTGATTCTGGTAACCAAATAACTCATTATTCATCAAGCAGAACAAAATTACTTCTTTGTCATAGAACGTGAGGATTTGGGATGCTGGTGGGTGGAGGGAAAGATAGCCAAACTAAGAGATGACTTGGAGGATTTACATTTTGGGTTATTTTAAAGTCCTAAGGGTTCTACAGATTGACGTACGGTCCCCATCCTGAGTTCTGTGCCTAGTTCTCTCTTTCCAGTTGTATAATGTCTCTCTTTCTCTCTCTATTTACTAACATCCTTTGATTAGGTTTTACATTTTTTTTTTTTTTATGTGGGTACTGGGAGTCGACCTCAGAACCTCGCACTTGCCAGCAAGCGCTTATGCCACTGAGCGATATCACTGGCCCTTTTTTCTCCTTTATGTGGGTTCTGGGAGTTGAACTCAGGACCTTGCGCTTGCCAGGCAGGAGCTTATGCTGCTGAACTATCTCACCGGCCTGGTTTTGCTTTTTTAAATGTGCTTATAGGTCCTTGTACTTTTCCTTGAGAACACTTATCATAATTCAAATTATTGTTTCTGTGGCTTAGTTTTGTTTTTGGTTTCCACCTCTACTGGGAGCTCCATGAGAGCAGGGGTCCGGTAGGAGTCATCACTGCTGTGTTCCCAGAGCCTATCCTTGGGGCTGACACAAGGCAGACTCTTACCAAAGATTTGTGGTGCTGGAGAATAAAATAAGGATGAATGAAACCTTATATTCATGTTTTGATCCATTATCATTTATGAGAGGGAGAAAGTATTAAAAACATAATGCACCTGCTTATTGCTTATGAGTTATTGGGATATTGGGCGATAGGGCTAGTCACATACATAGTAGGTGCTCATTAAAAGTTTATTGGGAATTATAAGCATAATCTCCATTTGTTTTGAATGAGTTGCTGTAGATGCAATGGGTCTCTTTCTAATTTTCATATAGGTAGTAGATATGAATAGGGACAGTTATGGCCTTTCACTGAGCCTATACCAGGCATTATGCTAAATAATTCACCTACAGTGTAGGATATGATCCTCCAATGAACCCTACCAAGAATGTATCATTATTTCCCCATTCTACATGAAGTAATCAAGGTTCAAAGTGGTTAAGACATGTACAGAGATTTGGGCTGATCTGAAAACCAATGCTTTTAATAAATATGTAATTTTGGTTATACATTTTCTCTCTCTCTTTTTTTTTGGGGACAGGGTTTTGCTATACAGTTCAGGCTGGCCCTGAACTCACTATGTAGCCCTGGCTGGCCTTGAACTCACAGTGATCCTCCTGCCTCAGCCTCCCGAATGCTGGGATTACAGGCATGCACCACCACCATAAGGAAATATTTCCCTATGAATATATGATAGTTTTACTTTGTCCTCAGGAAGAGAGATGACCAGAAAGTCTAGTGGCAGGGAACTCGGTTTATATAAGCATCACTGCAACAAGTACCCCAGGAAATCCCTTCAGTGGTGAAATGTTCTACAGAATAAAGAGGATCAGGGAACAAGTGACATCTTTAGAGTATTTAGGGGCCTAAATGGTCAGAGTATTGTTTCCGAATCCCAAAGCTCCTTCTTTGGGAATCATAAATTTAGCATGTGGTGAGACGCAGGAAAAATATCTGGTCATTGCCTCTGAGTACCCGTCAGTCTGCTCGGAGGAAGCAGGATGCATCTGTGGTGCGAGAGGAGCTGGGAGGAAAAGTCTGAGTTTAAGTTCAATGGACACAGGAGGCAGAGCTATCTATGCATTCATTAGTCCATCTGTCCATGTGACCATCCATTCATCTATTCATCTATGCAACAAGTCATCCAATCAACTAACTAGCCAACCAACCAACCAACCAACCAACCAATCAACTAACCATCAACCCACCCACCCACCTAACCAATCAACCAAAAACTAGCAACACCTTTTAAGGGCTGGATTCCCACTCCAGTGAGCAAGGTAATGACAGTCCCTGACCACACGGAACCTGTGAATTCCTGGGAAGATCAGGATCCTCTGGTAACTGAATTTTCACCCCAACAGCTTAGATTTGCACCTACGCAGCCCAGGCACTGTGCTAAACGTTGCACTCCTGTTATATGACTGACTTCTCTTAACGTCCTTCTCAAGAATTCACCTCATAGCATAATGAATTGCAGATTGTTCATATAACATGTATGAAGAAACAAGTTTAAAAATATTAAACAGGTCATGAGCTCTTACCGGAAGTCCCACTGGTGGAAAATGATACAGTCAGCACACTAATCCCAGCCTCATCTATATTGCAAGCATTGCATAAAACATCAGCTGGACTTTTGCTAAGTTCCATAGAACTTCGCTAGATAGGCCTTGTTCATTTGAGCATGCTGTCAGATGAATGTATCATCGATCAACTCCATTGCTTGTCAAATGTGTGACCTCAGACATGTGTTTAAGCTCTCGGTGCCTCACATTCACCATTGGTAGACAGGGTGATAATAGAACTTATGGAATTTTGTGAGGATAAAATGATTGAACATACATGAAATGCATGGTACATGTTACACAAGTGTTGGCTATTATTATTGTTGTTGCACTGGCAGACATTTCAGAAAGTCTGGTTTTGGGGAAAGAAGATAATTCAACTTGCAATATCTAGAGAAAATTTCCATCCAGCTGAATACGAAATAAGTGTACTGTTCATATTGTCCACTTGATTATGTGTCATGAGGTTAGAGATTGTCTGGGTGACCACTGTACCCATAGCACTAAACAATGCCTAACCCATGGAAGGGGCTCAGTATTAATTATTGGATAAAAGAATAAATGAATGAATAAGTGAATGGACTGAGGCATTATTTGTGGAGTTACTTATGCATGTATAAAATGATGAGATAAATACATATGCTCCCTAGAGGACACAAGAATGACCTGAAATAGGCATATCAATGCTGGCTTCCTGTAAACTCCAAGGAAATGAAGCCTCCAGGAAGGAGTTGGGAGTCATTCCCTTTCCAGTGTTGACATGAACTGTCAGTCTAAGGTTGGGGGCTGTCCTGGGCCAGGTCTTCACAGCATCCCATAGTTCTCTTCCAGCCAAGTATGTGGCCAATCCTCATGAAAAAAAAGAACTTTTCTTCCTGTCCTTTAACTTCAAACTGGAGTCAAAGGCCTTAGGCTCTTTTGAAAATAAATAAAGGTTCTGAGCAGACAAAAGCCATTCTGGAGCCAACCTTCACTATAAACACTGGCCTTCCTCCACTTGGCCCGGAAGCTTCCAGCTACTTCCTTGGGCCCTGGGCCCACCATGACCTCACTTAGCCTACAGGCCTGGTGGCCATGGCAGGTCCTAGCAGTCATGTGGGAAGAGATGGAGAGGCTTCTGAAGGATGTCGAGGGTTGATCTCTCATAACCAGCTCTCAGAAAAAAAAAATGTATATATGCATTCTCAAATTTACTATAAATTTTACTTTTATAAAAAATACATAGCACACAATTCACAAACAACAATGACTTATCAATACTCTTCAGTGTAAATTCCATATAGGCAATTGGTTTTCAGACAATGTACTCACTAATTTATGCAAAACTCTTACAGCTAGAGTCACTGTGGTGTAATTGGGTAAGTGTCATTTTGACATGAATGTCAATTTATATTTTTGTGAACAAGTGAGGTGAAAGTGAAACAACAAAGGTGTTGGAAAATCACTCACTTATTTGTAAATAACATGGGAGATGTTTTGCTAAATTAGAAAGAATATTGCCTCAGTTTTTGTACTCATTCTAATATAACAGCTATAGAGTTGACACACCTTTAAGTATAATCTACATTATTAGCCTCACTTCCTTAAGTCTAGACAATCAACAAAACTGTAGCTCTTGCCAAATGCTCCCACCATGGCTGATGTTAAGTTGCTAAGGTGATGGCTTTGAATATGAAGTTGTGAAAAATGCATTGGCACTCAGCATTAGATAGTATTCCTACCATACAGATACCATAGGTGTAGGTAACCCAAGAGCATAGATAAAGGCAAATGCAATTAATTAGGAGTAATAAGTTTTGAATATTTATTATCTCTTATCAATGTGATAAATTTAACTATAAGCTGTATTCTTTATGAATGTGTTTAACAGTCAGCTCTAAACATGGATGAAAATGTAACAGTTTATTCTCAGGAGTGTGTATGAGTGGGCTCTAGCATCCTATAGATCCCAGCATAGTCAAAGAAAGTGAGGCTTAGATGGCTAGTGGGCCCCAGGTCTGTCTGATGAGCCAGTGCCTAATTCTGGAGGTGACATGGGCAAGTAATTCCTGGACCCATTGGAAATGGAAGGCAAAGAGAGAAGATACTCTCTTGCAGAGGATATAAATGAATTCCCCAGGGACCCTCTTGCAGCTTTGGAAAATTCTTCACTGGACACCCATGACTTTCACTCTAAGGGTTAAGACATGGATACAGGTATGTAGTTTCCATTCCTTGCTTGGCAACTCAAGTGAGCATATAAGGCAGCCCTTGCCTCAGTTGGCCTCCCTTGTTAGAGCATTGCCTGCAAATGGTCGCATCCATTGCTCACCAACCACAGCGAAGTTGTGACCCCATGTACGAGTGCTGCCATTTTGAATCTAATGTTTAAACTGACAGATGTTTTGACCTCCGTGATTTGACTCTGAGGGTCCATGCTTAAAACTCCCAAATTGAAAGCATGAATAATAGCAGACTTTTTGTGAAGAAACTTTTTTCTTTATTATTGCTTATTAAACAATTTTTATCCCAAAATAATGTTCAATATAGTGCAGTCAGACTATTTCTACTTTTTATACCTTTTAAAAAATTTATCAAAATCATGTTATAAAGATTCTTTTGTATGTAAAGTTTCTACAAAGATGGGTTAATTGGTTGTAATTTATTTATTTCAAATTTTATCTTCTGCATTGTGAATTTTCTATCATGGATTTATTTCCACTAAGTCCTTTTTTCCTGGTTTGAATTTAGTTGATCTAAATTGCATCAGGATATTTGATTCCTCTGTCAATATTTAGTCATTAACACATTTGGCTTTGTGTAGTTTAGCTGTTGTCTGTTATATTTTGGCTGATTATTTATAGCCAAAGTGGTGAGGTCCAAATCCCAACCACCTTGAGCATCTATGGCAGGCAGGAGTGAGACCAAATAGAAGCAGGCCTGGAACAGATCTTAACAGTATACCTTGGGTTAAGTTTTCATTCACAGCAGATGACAGATAAGACAGATCAGTGGTGATTACCAATGACAAGAACTACAAAAAGTGATGAGATGCAGAGCCTCAATATTAAATTTAAAGATGTACATGAAGCATGACTATTTTCCAAAGCATGTCCAAAGCTCTGCATGCTATCCTGCTGAAGTATTTCTACCCCAGCAAGCCCCAGGACCTATTGGAGGGATCTAAGTTAAGTCAATGTGAGGGAGCCTGTGAGCCCTGGGCTTGGGAGCCAGTTATAAAAGTCTGTTCTGTGACTTCTTCTTGTGTGTATTTGGGCAAATCCATTTCCCACTTAAACTCAGTTTTACTGTCAAAAGATGGGTTGGTCTAACACTCAACACTCAGCCTGGATGACTGGTTAGGACCCGTCCAGGGCTGACATGCTAGGACTATATGTATTTGTTAGGTATTCCTGAGAGCTGACACACACACACCACTTATGGGTAAAAGTGGAGGTATCTAGAAAAGCAGGATCTGGAACCCTTAGCATGTATGGCCTATTTATTAGTATTTTCATTATTATTATTACTATTATTGGTTAAAAGCACAGACTTTGGGATTATATGGCCTGGGTAAAAATCTTCACTCTGTGCATGATTTTGGTTAACACACTCAGCCATTCTGGGCCTCCATTTCTGCATCTATAATATGGGAATATTAATGGTACAAATTTCATAGGGCTGTTGTATGAAATAGCTAAGTATTCATGTAAGTTACCTCTTATTACCTCTCTTATCTTCCCTGGTGCTGGGGATTGAACCCAGAGCCTTGTGCACGGGAGGCAAACACACTGAGTTACATCCCCAGCCACTCTTATTACCTCTTGAATGAACAGATGTTCAGATAATTTTATATAAGCCAAAGTAGTAACTACCTAAGTGGTTACTTAGGCAGTAAGCCACCTAAACTGGTGGGCTTAAGAGGCCATGTAGTTTAACTCTGTTATTTTACAAAGAAGGAATCAGAAAAGGGAAAGTATTACCTGAGTTCACCCAAGGTTACCCAACTCGTTTGTGTAAGGGATGCTCTCTGATACTCCCCTTAGATACCAGGACAGTTTGACAACTCACCTGATGTCATCAGCACACCACTTTCCAGTACAAGAGGAAGCCTGTCCCCATGGATCAGGTCACATGTGATTATTTGCCTTATTTGTAGATTTCTCTGACACCAGCTATTTCTGCTGTGAGTAGAAAGTGATTCAGGGTAGGATGGACATCAGTGTGCGTAATTTCTACAAAAGCAAATTGAAAGAGCCTCTGATTTACCTGGAAATTAGTCACCCTAATTCCAATTATAAAGCTATTGTGATCCCAGCTGACTACCACTCCCAGAGCAGGCATTTTTACCATTGAATTGCAATGCCCATGGACTGCTTGATATCATTACTGCTGAAAGACCCAGAGGCTCTAGGGGAAATCCTTCTGATAGCACTACATTACCTGACTAAGCACAGAAAGAGGTGAAAGCCTGCTCCAGAAATGTCCAAAGACCCTGGGTACTGAGAAATACTCAAGATGTACAAGATGATTTCTTAAGTCTAGGCATAGCTTTGTTGTTGAGGGAATGATGTGTGTATAATTGGTGGAATAGGCTATGCTTCTGCTCTCTAAAAAGAAATGGGTTCCCTTTCTCAGAGCACAGATGAGGTGCACGTTACCCATCTGTAAGTGGCTCCCTGGCTCTGCTATGTCAGCTGCTGGTGGATAGCTATGGAGACTGCCCTGGACCCATTGCTAGCTCTGTAGGGCCCTGAGCAAAACACAGAGCCTCTCCAAGCCTTGGTTCCTATTTCAGATGGCATCACTATTTCAGAATGGAATATTAATAGTAAATATATTAACAGTTGATATTAATAATAAAATTTAATGAATATTATAAGCAATATTATTTGAATGCTTACTAATTACAGTATGAGAGTACCTATCAAGGGCTTTGTGTGTGTCTTGCACTGGGTCATGTGCTTCACAGGGATGACCTCATTAAATACCCCAAAACACCCCTGGAGGAAGTATGCATCCTCATCTCCAGTAGGGTTTAGGAAATTGTCTTAGTCATTTTCTGTTGCTGTAACAAAATATCCAAACTGGGTAATTTATAAAGTAGAGAGGTTTATTTGGCTCACGGGTCTGAAGACTGAGAAGTCCAAGAGCATGGTGCTGGAGAGGACTTCATGCTGCTTCAGCTCGCTGCAGATTAGGCATGGGGTACATGCAAGGGGCGCAGCGTGGTGGCTGATTTGCTTCATAACAACCTGCTGTGGCAAGAACTAACCCATTCACACAAAAAAGGCATTTATCTCTTTCAACAAGCTAATCACTTTTCTTAAAGGTCCTGCCACTTGTCATTGGGAAATAGATACCACCCATGAGCTTTTGAGGGGACACAAACCATGGAAAAACTGAAGTCTAAAGGGATTGAATAAGTTAGTAAGCTGGGGTGGGGGTGCAGTTTAGTGGTAGAATACTTGCCTAGCATGTTTGATCCCCAGTGCTGCAAAATAATTAATAAGCTAATAAGGGCATTCTTGGGACTCAAACTCACTCAGGATTATCTAACCCCAAACTCTGAGCACATGACCATTGTGTTCTGCTGCCTCTCTTGCTTTATGCCATGTTTATTGGGTGTCAGGCCCTACGGATGTCTCACAAACATTTATAATCCATATAACCTCACACCAAAACGGGGATATGGGTGAAAGTTCACAGAGGAGAAATTGTTCTCCGCATGCATTAATTTTTACCCCTCCCGGAGTTATCAGGGGAGTTATCACTTTCATGGTGATTGCCTCTGGTGTTTAAAGGATCATACTGAAGTTTGGGGGTTCAAAGGGATTGGGGGTCCTAAAAGACCTATGGGAAGGGCCGGTGAGATGGCTCAGTGGCTTAAGCGCCTGCCCTGCAAGCGCGAGGGCCCGAGTTCAACTCCCGGAACCCACATACGAAAAAAGGGGCCGGTGATATCGCTCAGTGGCACGGGCGCCTGCTGGCGCACGAGGTCCTGAGGTCGACCCCCCGGTACCCACAAAAAAAAAAAAAAAAAAAAAAAGACCTATGGGAAGAGTTGATAACATTCAACAAGTAATTCTGTATTTTGGGAAATGAGCTGTGTGCGAAGCCTTGCCTAGGCTCTCACAGGCTGGAGTCAGAAGGGTCGGATTCTGACACTTGGTAGTTTGGGGCCTTGGAGACATAAGCTGTCTGGGAGACATAACCTAGCCTCTCTCTCCATCTCACCTACCAATGTGATATTCTAGACTGAACCTTATAGTATTACTGTGAAAAAATTTTGAAAATAAAAACATTTAAAGCACTGAGTCCGAAGTCTGTATATAACAAATGTCCAGCGGACAGCAGCTATTATAATTTTTACTGTGTGCACTCTACAATAAACAACAGCAGCTAGTGTTTACTGAGCGTTTCCTGCATGATAGGCATTGGGTAAGTGCTTTGCATGCATGATCTCATTTCATTCTCATAGCAACTTTGGGCGGTGCTGTTGACTCCATTCTATAGCTGGGGAAACCGGAGCCTGGAGAAGTTCCACAATTTGCTTGCGGTCCAGCAGTTTGCAAGTAGCAGGGCAGGATTTGGAATCGGTTATCTGGCTCCAGGGCCCACACTCTTCATCACCAAGCAGTTCTGATCTTTTTCTGCCCCTGCTTAGGGTTCTGTAGCAGAACTGTCTCCAGGTTAACCTGACCATCACTCGAATTGCCCTATCAGCCAATCAGCAGAGTAACACTGTGTGTGTGTGACTGACCGAGTGTGTCTGTGTGTTGACCAGGGCCCACTTACTGGTGAGGGGAGCTATGAACATTTATCTGTGAGAAACCTGAGGCTCGGAGAGCTATCTATTCATATTTCCAAAGAGAAAATATTTATCATCTCACTATGAGTATATTTTATATGGACAATGTGCTAGAGGGATAAAGGATTACAGGTGTGAACAGAGGTAGGAATAAGTCAGAGAAAGAACAAAACAAAGAAACTCACCTTAGCCCTGAGGACACCCCCATGACATCTCCTATAGGGGCTGTTTCCTTAGGACTGTTTGCCTTTGAAACAATGCAGGGAAAACTGGTCTAAGGGAAACACATTTTGAGTGAGAGGTAAGATTGGGAATAATATGATGGAAGAGAAACGGGTCTCACCCCATCCAACACACACACACACACGCACACATGCACACATATGCATGTAGCACACACTCACCCACAAGAAATCATTCTTTTCTGTTATTCTCTCCCAAGTGCAGATGAATTGACCTGTAGTGACAGTCCTCAAGTTCCCTGATTGCTACTCAGTTCTTCCGTACCAGTTCATTTCAGCTGACTCTCAGTTTGGAATTGTTGAGCCTCTTGGGTCTCTGTGACTTTCTTCTGGTACCCTGCCCACCCAAGAGTGGGTGATTGCATACCTTGTGCACTAAAAGGATATCACAAAATTTTATGAGACAGAGAAGCCACCAGCGCCATTTGGGTAGTAAAGAATTATTCCAGTGAGTATACCAATATAAATAAGCAGTCTGAGACATCAACATTTTGCTGTCCCCAAATCTCAGAGGTAAGTCTTTCTTTAGGGTGATTTCCAAGGGTGCACAGTTCTGTTGGCTGAGCTGTGGCTTCTGTCCAATTATTCAACAACCGTGGTGTGATTTCTGGGTGTGTGTATTCAGAGATTTTTCTTTAGCTACATTTATGCTGCTTGAAAGATAGACCTAGGTTCTAATCTAGTCTTAAAGTACTTAGTATCTGTGAGTCATTAACAAACCACTTCACCATTCCAAGCCATGGCTCTGTCAACTGTAAAATGAGGATAATAAATACCAGTATCATAAACTCATCGTAAAATTAATGAGCTATTGTGTCTAAAGTACTTAGCATGGTGCTAAAATAAAATGGGTGGTTAGTAAATTAATTGTTCTTTGAGCCAGTGACTTAAATCTGTGATATGGAAAGAGATTAAAGATGGAAATTCAATGCTTCTAAAAGAAACTGAGACATATAAAGAAAATAATTTACATAACAGCGACAACAAAATTTCCCACACTTCGAAACATTGTCGTGAGTGTGTTGTAGTATCTATATAGTGTGTGGCTGGTGGTTACTTTTAGTTTGCTCATGTTTGGACTTAGTAGGGGACAACTAGACCAGATGATCAGCATTTCAAATCCAAGGAAGAAAATAAAGTGATATTCTTTGAATAATAGAGGGGGGGTGATTTTTTTGAGGCATAAAATAAACAAATGACCTGACTTAGGATTTCTGTGCTTTTCTTTGGTGTGACAGGCAGCTTGTAAGAGAGAGTTTGAACGCAGAAGTGTAACTTCCAGGATGTTCCTGTGGTTTATGGGAAAGAGTATATGGAAGTGGTTTGATTTTGAAAAAACATGATCACAAGAGCTATAGACCCATAGTCACAGACATGTGTTTGGAGTCAACAAGTTTTACAGTATATTTTAAAAACTCAGCTTCCTTGTTTCACGTCCAGTAGAAACCTATCCAAATTCAACTGGAAAAATCCCAACTTCAAAATTTAATTTTGAGATAGTTTAAGCAAAACATGCTATTTGTGAGCTCCAGCTAAGAAAGGGCAAAGCCTTGCACACATGAGTATAAATGGCTTGTGAGAGCAGCTGAGGGTTATAGTTCTTGGGATCTGTCATGTGGTTTCAGTCACATGGCGGCTGGGTCTGGGCTGGTACCCTCGCGGGCTTGCTGGTTCACACTGGCTGTTGGCTGGGAGTTTGGTGGTGGCTGTGGCTGTAGTCAGATCGTGGGGCTTGGATTTCTAAAGGAAAAGCTTGTGTCTGAGAGGGAGCATCCCAAGAACTAACATTCCAGGAGACTAAAGCGGGAGCTTCAAGGCTTTTTATGACCTTTCCTTGGATGTCACACAGTGTCATTACTGGGGCATTCTATTTGTTACACAGGGCGGTGAGGATTTGCTGAAGGAGGAGACTATGCAATGGTGTTAATGTCGGGGAAGTATGGTTCATTGGGTCCATCTTGAATTTGGTTACTAAAGGGGAACTTATGAGATCAGAAAACACACTTGTCTAGAGTAGGAGTTTTGAAAATTATTTTCATTTCCATGGAAAAAGGACTAAGGATGCTTTGCCATTGCTCTTCATAAAATTGAGCCAGGCTATAATGCAATTCTTAGCATGCACACATAGGGTTTGTGAGGCCAAAAGAATCAACCTCATATCTGAGAAGTGCAGGAAATTTAGTAGAGAAGTCACCTTCTGTGTCCCCAAGTGTGCAGGCACAACTCAGTTCTGGCCAGAAGCAGGCATAACAGCAATGTCAGCACCTCCTTGTCGGCATGAGTAGGAGCAGCCGAAATGGAGGTGGGCTCACCTCTGGGTGGGCTCACCTTTGGGTGCACCCATCATATAAGCTTACTCTGGGGCACAGAATGGAAGATTTTAGATGAGAGAACCCATGATCTAAGAGCCCCCTCAGTTTTAGGATGAGGCTTGGAGCGGGGACATGAGGTGGTGAGCTTCTCACACTAGCTAAATTGTGTGGGAGTGACCAGAACTTTGTTCTAAGCCTTAATCCAATGAGCTTTATGGAGCCACTCCACGTCCCTCATTATAAATTTTTCCTTATTTCTGTAGTCATTTCTGGCACTTAATTATTTCAGTATTTGTACATAGTGAGACTCTTGGAAAAATACTGTAAATTGGCTCCGGTGGGAAGCACAACCACATACGGGGGGTGCCATGGGCTATACTTGAGACTCTAGGTATAAGACCATGTAGTTCTGTTTCAAGATAGGGCCATTACCTAGGAGCCATGCCTGCTCTGTCCCTGAGTCAGTCATGGGAGGTTTCCTCTCATTTCCCAAGTTTATTTATGCATTCAGAAAATACTTTTTAGATTCCTTCTATGTGCCTGGCATTGCCTCAATCTCTACAAATAGACCAGTGAACAAAACTGGTGTCTCTGTCCTCCTGGAGATTAGAATCCCATGAGAATATTCTTAACATTGCCAATGGTGGAAAATGGAAACAATCTTTGTCCAGAATAAGGATGACTGGCAAATACGTGATTTTTACCCCTCTACGCAGATGAATTACAGCAGTTAAAGTTTAATTGAAATTAAATTAAATCTAGAAGCATTTACTTCATGTATTTCCTTTTAAAAGTTAGATTAGTAAAGTGACTATGGAATGGATCTAGAATAAAAAATTTTAAACTAGAAAATTAGGCACAATGAAATGCTATGAGAGAGATTAGTTGCCAAGTTAATTTTTAATTTTCCAAAAATCATTTCAGAAACAATAGCACCCTGGCATTGGACTGGATTCTTTGAAAAGCGTGCCTCTCCTTGGAACTCTTGATATGACCTCATATTATTGCATTGTTGAATAATCTCAGCATTTTTGGGTGTAACCAATTTAACAAGTTAACACTTGGTGCTGTTCATACAACGTGTCCCTCAGAGGAGCAAGACAGAACAAGACCCGGAGATTACAGCAAGGTAATGGGATTTGAGTGCCTCGTACTTTGTTGCCTGAGCAGTTCCCATGCTTGGATTTGGCCTATGATGACTACAAGTTACCCAAACAAGTGACTTAAAACTTATCAAAGAAGATATCTTTAATTTAGTCAAATGTGTAGAGTGTGAATAATTTGATTAAAGTCCATTTTTCTAATCATTACTCAGCAAATATTTATTTAGGATCTATTCTGTGCCAGGCTATGTAGAAAATCAAGGTTGCTACCCAGGCAGAGCATAACTCCTGTGGAGCTGAGAGACAGTAGAACAGAGTTTGGGTGAGAATTAGTGCTGAGATGCAGGCGAGACAGGGAGACGTGATGGGAAGTGACCGGAATTACGTTAGGTTGGGTGGTGGTTCCATTGTGGCTTCCTGTAACTGTTTCAGTTGGTTGAGTCTGATGTTTAAACTAGCCTTCAGAAGAATATTGTACACAGTAATAGACAACTGGTCAGAGGGTCAGGTGTCCTGAATTCTCTAACTTTGTGTGTTGTTGGCATTTCAGGGCCTCTGTTTCTTTTCTAAGATCATTAAGATGTAGGACTTGATGGAAGACATTTACATTTCTTTAAATTCTAACACCTAGTAATCACATCTGTGCCTTTAGACTTTAAAAACGCCTAGATTTGGTGAGGCTGCCCACAGAGAGCTAAAATCACTAGCAGTATCTTTCTTATGAACGCTTGATGTTTAATGGTTTTCTGTTTCCAGTGCTCTTTTCCACATATTTTTCTCCTCATCTTCACAAGAAACGCTGTAGATGAAGAAACTGAAGTTTAAAGTAGTTAAATCATCAAATTTCACAGAGGCAGTAAATAAAGGGTCTATTCAGCAGGCAACTGTCTTAGCAAAAGACAGGCGATTACCATTAGATTAAGACAGCCCTACTCAAAGATATTGAGCTAGGGAGGTCTAATTTCCTTCCTAACACCACAGTTCTTTGTGTCTTTCTCAAATGCACCCTCAAGGTAATACTCTGTGGGTCCCATTTCGGACACATGATCAAGTGACATGTCTGGGTCATTTTGCTCAACCCCAGACATGAAGTTTCTTGAGTCTTGAAGACAGGACAGTGTAGCTAAACCTGTATAAAATGATGCTGTACCCATTTAAGAATGAAGGTGGATAAACTGCATCTGGGAATACGAAAGGAAAAGCTACTTTGGAAAATGCTTCAGAAGTTTCTTATATATTTACCAAATGACCCCCAAATCATACTTCTAGATATTTATTTACATGAGGGAAATGAAAATCTGAACACAAATATTTATATTGTTTTCTCATAGTTGCAAAAAATGGAAAACTCCAGTGTCCTTCAGTTGGTGAACAGATAAACAAACTGGTATATCCATGCAGTGGAATGCTGCTGAGAATGGAGTCTCAATACGTGCGACAGCTTGGATGAGTCACCAATGTATTTTTGCTAACTGAAGAGAACCTAACTTGAAAGGCTACATGTTGCTTGAATCCATCAGTATAGCAGTTTGGAAAAGTACAGGATCAGAGCATAGATCTATGGCTCTGGAAGTCAGGGAAGGGGTTAATGATAAAGTGAGACAAGAGAATATTTTGAAGTGATGGAAGTGTTCTATATCTTGATTGTGGTAGTGGTTGACAAAACTGAATGCTCTTGTCAAAACTCATAGAACTATGAGAAATAAGAAGGATAAGTTTGACTATATGTAACTTATAAATTCATCACCTGATTCCTTCAAAAAAGTAGTAATATATACTGTGTTTGTGTGTGTTTTGGTTTTAAAATATTTTGGGTGAATGACCTTTTCTTTTTCAGAAAAATACCCCATTCTTATTCAGTATTTATTTTCTGATGATGTCAAGTGGGGTCAGAACCAGTAAGTCTCTTCAAGAAGAATCTCAGTTAACCAGATCAGCATGTCCCCATGGGGGGAACTGTGAACACCAGGATAGAAATAATGAGAGTGACCTTCCATTGCTTCAGTCCCTAGGACTCATTTCCTGTAACATTTCACACATTTTTAAAACATTAATTCTGTAATCCATTGTGCTTTCAGCATCAGACTTACTTTGACTATTTGCAGATTGCAGAGCACTTGAGATCAATGGAGTACAAACGATTCAAGGTCACATAGGAAGTAGAGTTTTCTTTCAGAGCATAAATTCTTTGAGATCAAGTAATAGGCAAAAATTTATTATGGCATCAAACACATATTTTTCTCCCCTGATACTTGGGATTGAACTTTTGGGGAATTTTCAGTGAGTTACAATCTCAGCAATTTGTTTATTTATTTAGACAGGGTCTCTTTTAGTCACGAACCTTCCCAAGCTGAACTTGAACTTGGGATCCTTCTGCCTCATCCTCCCAGAGTACTAGAATTATAGGGATATGCCACCAAGGGCTCAAACACCCTTTACCTCTAAACAAATGGGCATACATGTCCTTCTAAGATACATGCTGACAGATTCCTTCTCATATCCCAACCTGAGAGACCAATCCTTGGAAAATATGAAACCCTTCCAGTCCAGAGTGATACAGAAGACTGAGTCAGGGGTTTCTTCTTAGTCAAGAGATTTTCACATCTCTTCTCTCTTCCGACATACCTTCATTAGGAGTCATGAGCCCAAATCAGGCCTCAGGGTTCTTCTCAATAGTGTTTGTTAGGAAGTCACTATCAGTCATCTGGAGGTGGCATTTGTATGCAAGTTCTCTTCTAATTGGTAAATGCTGATTGTACATATTTATGGGATATAATAAATGAACTGAAAAAATTCAATAGAAAGCGTCAATGGCAGACTTCATCAAGCAAAAAATCAGTGAGCTTGAAGAGACCATTTGAAATAGTCCAGAAGATAATTTCTGAGGAGCAAAACAATAAAAAAATAAAGCAAGTTTATGAGATGTATGTGGTATCATCAAGAAAGCTACCATTTGCATAATACGTATTTCAGAAGTAGAGGGAGAAAAAAGAACAGAAAGCCCATTTATAGGAATAATGACTGAAAACCTTCCAAATCTGGGGAAAGATATGAATGTTCGGGTACAAGAAGATGTATGCAGGTTCTTCTAGCTTTAAGAAATGAAAGATGAGGGCCGGTGAGATGGCTCAGCGGCTTAAGCGCCTGCCCGGCAAGCTCAAGAGCCCAAGTTCGACTCCCGGATCCCACATACAAAAAAGGGGCCGGTGATATCGCTCAGCGGCACGGGCGCCTGCTGGCGTGTGAGGTCCTGAGGTCGACCCCCCGGTACCCACAAAAAAAAAAAAAAAAAAAAAAAAGAAATGAAAGATGAAACACAGCCTGGCTTAGGTAATTAAAGAAGTGAAGAAATGCATTGGTTCCTGTGACTTAAAAGCCAGGCTGGTTCCAAGAGCAGGGTGACCATACTTCACGATGTTGCCATCTCATGGCTCTGCTTTCCTCCTGTTTCTAAGCTCCGTGCAGCTTCAGGGCAGTCAGCGACCAGCGACCAGCAGCTCCATATCTCACGTCCCCCTCTCCCAGGTTTGGCCACAACAGAAAAGAGAGCATCCTGTTCTCCAGCACTATGGACAGAAGCCCCAGCCCCAGTGATCATTGCGATAGGAAAGTAGAATTCTACCATTTAGCCAGACCATGACAACTGGACCCAGGGATGGAGCACAGGGACAAGGGTCAGTGGTGAGAAGTAGGAAGGTTCCCAGTAGGAAACAGAATATTGCTACTGAAAGGGGAATATTCTCTTCCAGAGGATGGAACCAATGAGTCTTACCTCGTCTAAAATCCAATTACTCAGAGCAATTCAGCTCCCAGGTATGAAGAAGTGAGAAGGGAGCTACATTTTGCTTCTTGAGACATTCAGCTGAGTAAATCTAGGAGTTCTGCATGCATCTAAGAGGATGTTCCCATACCCGGTGAACTTGTTTTTGGTGCCCCTTGCTTTCTGTCTCTTTTCAGGCCATCTCTATCCGCTCAGGATCCTCCACCATATCCCAAAGCCGTAGGCTTCTTCAGGACCCAGGGTCCCCTCTCCATCAGAGCCAATGAAAGAATTCACTAAAAAAGGTAAGTGGCAATCACCCCCTCCATGCAAAGAAACAAATGATGCAAAGTAACATGAAATCTGTTCTCAAAATGCTTTAGCAAGACATAATTTATAGAGCATATGATTTAATTCAAATTAAATAAAATCTAGCCACAGAGTGGATACCAGAAGATAAGAACAGCAAGCAACATTAAAAAACCCAAGTTCTTCCTATTATCCCAGGCTAACAGATGGGCACACTGAGGACCAGAAAAGGGAACAGTTTAAGCCAGTGTTAACATCAACATCAATGTCAATGTCAATGTCAGAGCTGGGTCGAGGACCCACATTTCCTTACCCTCTGCTATACCTTGGATCTGGACTGTGCCCCCAAGGGCCCAGGTGTTAAAGGCTATGTCTCCAGTTTGGTGCTGTTGGGAGGTGATGAAAACCTTAAGAGGTGGGGCCTCATGGGAAAACTGAGGCCACTAAGGACATGACCTTGAAGGGGATAGTGGGACACTGGTCTCTTCCTCTTTCTCATTTGTTTTTGACCACCATGAGGTGAGCGACTTTGCTCTACCACATGCTCTGTGTCTTCATGTGCTACACAGGCCGAAGGGCATTGCCCAATCGTGGGTTGAAACCTCTAAAATTATGAACCCAAACTTTCTCTCTTTATAAGTCATCTTGTTACAGCTACAGAAACTTAACAAACTTCCTCAAATGATCTTTCAGAGTCCACACGTTGAAACAGTTCATTTTTATTTTAAAAGTATTTTAAGTGGTCTATATGAATAGATATGCATTCTATTGATTCCCAAATTAAAATGAAACAATGAATAACATGAAAAGTCTCCTCCTCTCTTGCCCTATTTTATCTATCCCATAGCATTTTGTTGCAGTTAGGGTTTGCAAGAAAATAAATTTAATATAGGTGTTGGCCTGATCAGGGGGAGCCAAGGGAGATTTTTGTGGGTGAGGTCCCAAGGTGAGAGGATACATGTGTGCAAGACATTGGCAACAACAGCAGGCGGCATGGAGCAGAGCAGAGCACAGGAGCCAGAGCCACCCGCATCTTTATTGTATAATTCTTATATAGGTTGTTACCTCATATTTACATTCTTACATAGTTCCGTAACCAGCGCATATATGTTTAGTGTGTTAAGTCATGGTTACATAACTGTATCCCACTGTGCGCCTGTGCTAGACAAGCAGGGTCACATCCTCAGGTGTCCTTAGATGCCCCTGAGCTTTGAAGCAGTCTGAGTGGTTCCCCACAGTAGGACACATAATTTACAGGATTATTTTATAATATTAACCCAAATAATCAAATGCATAAGAGTGCAAGAGATCTGTCCATGCACTAGAGACCCAAAGAATCCTGGATCCCATAGCAATGTGCTGCACAAGTCCAGCTGAAGACCTAGAGCCCATGGCAACATCCTCCATGAGTTCAGCTGGAGGCATAGAGCCCACAACAATGTCTTATGCAAGTCTGTATCAAGGATCTGCACCGTGAAGGCCCAAGGGTCAGTGGTGGAAGCTAGAAAGTCTGTGTCAGCAGGCTGAGAGATCTGCACTGGAGCCAGGAAGTGACACTCAAGGTAAGGACAGAGCTCCCCCAAAGAGGACCACAGCCATTCTCAGTGACAGCAAAGCCCTGAGCTCTTCTGATAATGAGAACTTCTGAGTTTGTATCAGGAAAACCAGCATGACAAGCTTCTTCAGGACAATCAATAGCACATTATCTTCTCCTCCATTTCTCCTTTTATGCCATTGGCAACAATCCTCAGGTGGGCCTTCCATACCCAGAACCATGCTGACTCAGTTCAGCTGGTTGTTACAAGTTGACCGTTAGTTAATCCACCACACACTTGTTATTAATTTCTTGTATATACTTCCAGGCATATTTTGGGCATGTACAAATAATTCATTGACATACTCTCCCAACACTTAAAATATTATAGCATACTGCATGCTGTGTTTTGCACCATACTTTTCCATTTGGATATTTATCTTCAAAATCTTTTCTTATGAATATGCAAATAGTATCCTCATTCATTTTTACAGCTGCAAAGTTTTCCATTGCATGATGAGACTCACAGTTTATTTAGTTGGTGGCAATTTTGATAGTTTCCAATATTTTGCTATTATAAACAATGCTGCAACAAATAACTTCATAATGCTGTCATTTCACATGTTTGTGATATATATATATATATATATATATATATATATATATATATATATATATAAAGTTCCACAAAGGCAGGCTCCTGAGGGTATATGTGTTGTTGACTTAGGTGATGGTGAATTTCCCTTCATATAGTTGTGTCAATACACATTCCTGCAATGTTTGGAGGTGCTTCTTTTTTCATGTCCTCCCCAGTGCAGTCTGCTACCAAATTTTGCATCTTTGCATATTCAATTGTAGTAATACAGCATCTCAGCATTTTAAATTCAAACTTTAGAGGTATAAAAAAATTAAGAACTGAATTTCTCTTCTTGATTTCTTCTGAATTGTTCCAGAATAATTTCTATTATCATTCTAATGATAGTGATATCATTTGCACTTTTTTTCACTTAAAGTAAATTATTATTAACCCAAACATATGGAACTCATTTTGTCCTTTATTCAGCAGATATTTTGTGAGTCCTTTACCAGGTTTTAGGCCCTAGAGATAGAGCCTTAAACAATGCAGGGACATACCCTTTTTTGTTGGCTTATATTTTAGGTGAGGAGATATTAAAAAAAGATAAATAAATAGACTATCAGGTAAGACAGAAGGTGCTTTGAAGAATGACCCAGAAGGATGTAGTAGAGGGGAATAAAAAGGAGCGGAAGAAGCTCTAAGTCTTCCCCAAAAAGGATTGTTGGGACCAAAGAGGATGATGTGTGAAGTAAGCAGTCATTAATAGCTATTTTTAAGATTTATTGTTTTTGGCCTGAACTGCGTTGTTGCTTTGGTATTACACAGACAGAACTTTAAGATCACCGGTATGACTGCTCCAGAGATGCTCAGCTAGAGGCAGAAAAAACCATTCCGTTCTCTTAGTAGGCTGGTGCTAAAAACACAGTGTCAGTCTAGTTCCTGAGGACAGGAGCCAGAGCTCAGTTAAGAGCAATTTATGTTCTTCCTTTTGTAACAGAAAATGACCCCCCCAGCCAGTACACTTCAGTTTCTTAGTTGCCGAGGTAATAGTTCCTGTTGTAGTTCCAGTTGCTTCCGTCTCCTAGAAGCAGCTGGTCACTGTGATGCATAGCTGGTCACTGTGATGCGTACAGTAAGAACCAATCCCCAATTGTCAAGCCATTCTGCCTCTGTACTTCCTGCTTGCTTATCCCATCTAAGCCCTAGACCACTAGAAATCAGGGCCTGATATTTTGGGAACGATCCCAATCAGTGCCCTTCAATGTAAAATAAATCTGCCTCTAAATCCTGGGTGTTGTTTTGGTGTTTCTGTTTGCCATAGCATCTGGTGCATCAGCCAGGAAGACTGACTGGGCTGACCTCTTTGGTCACTGGTCATGTCCCTCACAGATGAAACAAGGACCTCTCCAGGTCCTGATGGGAAGGCATGCTCTTGAGATTCTTGAGTCCCATCAGAGGTCTGGAGGAGGATTCCTGGCTCCCCACTTGATTGGCTCACATTGGACCCCAAAGGGAGGAGGACACAGTCTGACTATCTGCCTGCCTCCCTGCCTGCCTGCCTGATTCTGGTAAGACCCCTGGGGGCACTCCAGTTAGTTTGTCAGTCCTGCTTAGCTCAAGCAGAAGGGGAGTCTGATCAACTCTCACTAGTCAGGACCACCCTCAAGGGAAGGGGGTTGGAATGTTTAACCTCTGAGTGCCTGCTGAATGAATGTGTGAGTGAGTGGAATGGGCAGCGTAAGCCATAGGCTGCTCCATCAGTGCACCAAGACTGGGAAGCACTCATCACAGTGGCTGATTGGGCCCTCACCTGCAGTTCTGTGGTGATGGACATATGGCATAATGGAGGCCTTGTACCTTCCTTAGCTAAGTTGTGCCTAAGTCCCCATGAGGGATATGGCCAGGCAGGCATATAAATGGTTTCTCTCTGAGGGGCACCCACCCTTTGTCTGTTGCACCATCACTCAAGTGTAATCAACAAATACGTAGGAAGTCAGAGATGGGAATTAATTAGTTAAAACTCACAGTCCCTGACTGCAGGATAAAGGGCTTTTAGGGAGTTAAAAATGAAGATAAACCACTCCCTGCATCTCAAAGAAAAAAAAAAAGGAAAAAGAGGCCCATTCTTCCTGAAAATTCCACCTTGTCACCTTCATTGGCTGCTGTAATTGCTGCCAACACCTATAGCTTCACTCCTTGTTCCTGACTCATCTACCTTCAGCCAATTGAAGTGGTTCCAGCTAGCCATTGCCTCCATTTGGCCACAGAGTCCCCCCCCATGAACCTTCTGCTCCACAGCTATGCCTATCCTGTCAGATGGCATCATCTAATGCCCACCCGAGATGACCCACAATTCCTTCTGAGTTCCACATTTTGACTGAGGAAAAATTGGACTGTCAGCCCTGATGAATGGGTTGCCATGGGCTTTCCCAAAGGTTGCCCTGCCTAAATAAAGCAACCTAGTTGGGTGTTTCTCAAAGACATCAAAGGGGGGCAAAACCTCCATCAACCACTGTTACCCAGAAACCTGATATGATAGATGACCATACCTTCTGGCTAAAGATAAGGGCTATGGACACTAAAAAATAAATGCCCCTTCAGATTAAAAGACTGCTCAAAAGCTTCAACTGCATCAGATGACAACCCCATCATGGCAACTGACTTAAGGGGGCTCCTCAGACCTCACTGTCCAAGACTGATGGCAGACCCTATGCCTTTGCAGCTACCAATGTGCTTGCTGCAAATGGTTTGGACACTGGAAAGACCAATGCCCCCTCCGTCTGTGAGACACACAGAAACCTGACTATCCAGGCCCACCTCAACCTGAACCTCTCCTCACTCTGTCAGGCCTGGATGGATAGGACAGACTGAACTCTATCAAATTGGGTCCCTGAGAGCCCACAGTCATTGCGAAGGTTGAGGGCAAGCCTGTGACTTTCCTGGTAGACAGTGGAACAGAACTCTCTGCCTTCAAAATTTCTCTCTGTCAAAAAGTTACCATCACTGGGGCACCTGGGACTCTTGCCTCTTGTCCCTTCTTCCAGGCATGAACTTGCAGCCTGGGAGGACATCTAACCAAACTTAAATTCCTGTCACCAAGCCAGACAGTCTCCCTCTCATTTAATACTATACTTTCCCCGAGAGGAAGATGACACCTGCATCAGCCTGAGACAGATAACCACAATTCTGAAATTCTGAAAATTCTCCTCCCAGAAGTATGAGCCAAGACTCACATCCAGGCCTAACCACCAACCATGCTCCAGCCACACCTCAGCCACCTAAAGCAGTTTGGGAGCCTGATAGACCGTTAATCACCTTGGGCAAGATCTCTGTGCCATCAACAACTCAGTCATCACCTTGCACTCTGTGGTTCCTGACCCATACACACTTTTTGGACTGTTACCTCCAGATGCCACCTGGTTTACATGTCTAAATTTAAAAGATGCCTTCCTCTGCTTGTGAGTTGCTCTCATAAGCCCCTTCAACTGGGAAAATCCTGAGACAAGACACAACTCACTTGCACTCAATTGCCACAAAGGGTTAGAAACTCTCCCACTATTTTTGGGGAGGCTCTAACAACAGATTTGGTCAAGCCACCAGCACCTTTTCTCCAAGACAGCCTGTTTTTCTGTCCCTCCTGCTTGCTGTCATGGTCCCCTGAGAAAAAATAATAGGCTGTCAAACTGCTAAAATACACCTCTCTTGCCTGTAAAGCCAGTTCAAGATCTCTGAGCTGCCAATGCTACCATGATTGCCCTCCATATACATTGCCTCAGTATTCTGCCACCCACAGCCTGGACCTAAAGAATGTCTTCTTCTTCTTCCTTTTATTAGCTCCTGTCAGCCAGCCCCTCTTCACAACTGACCTGGACTCAACCTCCCAGAGGTTCAAAACCTTGTTTCCTCTTTGAAAGAGCACTTCTGATTAATGACACCCAAGCTACCTGCTAGAAAGACACAAAAGCTCTGGTACAATATCTGGAAGAAACTGGTTACAAGAAAAAAACTCTGCAAATTTCTTGGAGCTGCTGGCTTCTATAGAATCTGGATCCTTGTGTTCACAAAAACAATGATGCTTACTCAGCATGTCAGCCCCTGGGAGTGCCCAGTGGCCTACCTATGCAAATACTTGGATCTGGTCACTAAGGGCTGCCTTCCCCCTTTGCCTCCATGCTCTAACAGCCACTGTCCTTCAGATCAAGAAAACTGACAAGCTCACCTTAAGTCGAGACCTAACTGTCCAGGTGCCACATGCTGTACTGGACCTACTGAATAACTGTAGACCACTACAGATGCTGAGTATACCCTGTTTACAGATGGAAGTAGCTCTGTTAGGAATGAAGTCAAATAGGCTAGATATGCTGTGGTCACCTTGGACAAAGTTATTTTGGTCAAAGCTCTCCTGCTACTACTTCCCACTGCTGTTTGGAAACCTGACACCAACAACACAAAACCTGTGCTCCTAACCCCCCTCCAGGGATCCAATATTAACTCCAGCCTGAAAAACTTTACCAGGTATTGTCAGAAGATCAGAGAGCTGCCCACTGTTTGTTCTGCAAGCTCAAGCCTCAGTGCCAACACCCATACCCCTGCAGCCAGGTCAGGCTTCAGCGTCTGTGTCACTAGCCCTGACCTCCCCTCATTTAAAGATATACAGACAGATTTAGTGCTCATCTACACCTACTCAGGCTGGCCTGAGGTATTCCCTACTGGAGCTGAGAGGACAATAAAAGTTTATAGGGTTAGCTAAAAGACCAGCTATACCTGTAGGCAACGCTACACACACATATAACCCAGGTGCCTATTAACTACCATTACAAGTTTCAGAAATCCAGCTTCAGACCCACCATTCCAGAGTTCTGGAGAATTTGCCTGGACTAGACAGCTCCTCTGGGGCTCATTCTGAAGAGACAACACACTCGAAGTCCTGCTCTGGTCACTCCGGACACTGACCAGTCCATGACTGGCTGAAGCTTGAGGACACTGTTGACAGGATTGCTCCACACCTCAATGCATTACTCCCCTTGATTTTTGTGCCTTTTCAGGCTGCTTGCCCCAGTCCTTGCTTTGCATTAGCTCTATGAGTGATTGTCCTGAGAGAACAGAAAATAACCAGTAAAGCCCTTACAAATGATAAAGATTTGACGAGCATCCAAGGCATATTGGACCCTCTTCTAGATCAGATTAACTCCTTCACTCCCTTGCCAGAGTCAACTTAGGGAGGAACCTTATAATCAGGGAAACAAACCACAGACTCCTGGTGGGAAAACTTTCAGTCTTGGGGACCTTGGCTAGGGCCCATCCTAAGACCACTGACCTCTAATATTACTGCTTCTAGTTGGGCCTTAGCTCAAAAGATCACATGTAACATGCCCAGTAAAGATTTGCTGGGGTAACTAAAAGAGGGGGGAAATGTAACAGAAAATGCCCCCCCCCCAGCTAGTATACTCTGGTTTCTTAGTTGCCCAGGTAATAGTTATTGTTGCAGTTCTGGTTGCTTCCGTCTCCTAGAAACAGCTGGTCACTGTGATACATAGCTGGTCACTAGGATGCATAATGTAAGAACCAATCCCTAATTGACAAGCCATTCTGCCTCTGTACTTCCTGCTTGCTTATCTCGTATAAGCCCTAGACCACCAGAGATCAGGGCCTGATATTTGGGGAATGATCCCAATCAGTGCCTGTTGACGTAAAATAAACCTGCCTCCAAATCCTGGGTGTTGTTTCAGTGTTTCTGTTTGCCATAGCACTTTCACTAAACACACATTAAATAGCTCATTATCTACTTCAGGTTTAGGAAATCCCATTTGAATTTACACTTTAGCCCACTTTGCACGCATGGGCTAGGTAGTGGACAGAGCACTGCTCAGAGGATCGGGGAAGGGAGTTGTGGTTCTGATTCTTTTCTGTTGCTGGCCAAGTGACTTCAGCTGAGGTTTCTTAAAAGGCTTATGGACAGCTTGATTAGAAACATAAGTCATTTTCCTGCTGTTCCAACTCTGACCTTATTTACAGGCCATGGCTCCCCATTCAGAAATCAACCATTTGCCACTTTGGACTTCAGTTCTGGCAAAAGACTTATCTCTTTCTGTGTTTAAATATCAGGACCGGGACCCTGCTTATCTCCTACCTATCTCTCCCCAAGGCTCTGAGCCTGAAACTTGCTCTTAGACCTCTCAGAAACTTTATCGTATCTGCCTGGGCCTCTGCCAGCCACCAGGCATGCAGTTTCATGTCCCCGGGCCTGGCCAGTGCCTGTTTCCATCTCTCCTCGCTGGGCCTCAGTTAGGCTGCTTTCTCTCTCTGGCTGACACCCCAACACTGTGTTTCCTCAGATATGACCTTCTGATTCCCAGGATGTCTTTCTACCACCTCCAGCTGGGCTGCTTCTGTGCCAGCTGGAGTTTACTTTATGCAGGAACTTTTTAGTGGAACCAACTCAGAAAGCAGCAGTTTTCTTAGCTTACTTAGATTCTTGAAATCTTCCCAGATAGAGCACATTGTTTTTTGAACATAGGAAACATAACAGAAGCCCAGGACTTCTCAAAATGTAGTGCAGAGCTTGAAACTGGGTGATTTAGTTTATCTCTCTATTTTCTAGGGGATAAGGTGGGACTGAGACAGATAGAATCCAGTCCCTAAAATGTGTTGCTTCACATACAACACGAGCACCATGTCGTGCTTCATTCTGTGCCTCGCTGTAGAGTACAATGCCTGGCACATAGTAGGTGCTTGAGCAACAACACTGAGTGAACGAATGAGTCTTCTGGATCATGACTTAACAACGGTCAACAACTTTAATTGATGATCTTTTATGTGCCACTGAAGCAAATGATCCCAAGAGGCTAATGAGATATTCAGAACATGCAAAGTGCTCTGCAGGGGGAAGATGGGGCCGCATAAGAGGAGCTGTCAGGTTTCCTTGTTGGTGTGACTGGTAAGGAGGAACTAGAGAGAAGGGAAGAAAGAGAGAGAGAGAGAGAGAGAGAGAAGCCATAAGTTTATAGAAGCCCTAAAATCTTCTAGAGGAATGGTGCATGGGTGGAAAGAATCAGGAGGCCATAACAGGAGACAGCAGAGGTAGAAATAGGTCAGGCCATGTAGGACCCTTGGTGTTTCAAAACTGACAGGAGTTCCATAAACCAAAATACAGGCCTGCTGCTTGCTTTAGTAAACAAAGGTCTTATTGAAACATCCATCTGCTGTGTTCCAGCTACAGCTGCCTTCATGCCACAATGGCATGACTAGTTACAACAATTACAGCTGCAACAAGAGACCATGTAGCTCACAAACCTAAAATTTTCACTATCTGACCTTTTACAGAAAAAAAGTTTTCCCACTCTCAAACTAAGAGGAATAGTGGAGGCAAGAGGACGGGCCAGGAGGCTTTAGAATAAGCTACCGGGTTGGGGTTGGGAGGGAGATGGTGCTGAGTCCTGACCCCAAGCCAACCTGTCCTCTCCCAATGCCTTGTCCCCCTCCTAGGAACTCTGGGCTCTTCTTGACTGAGGGTGTGAGCAGGCCTGCTGCAGGAAGGGCAGTGGCTTCAGCTGTTCAGTGGCAGAAGCCTGCCAGGCTCTGTCACCCCTACAGAGAAGGCTGGCTGAGTGTGGAGGGATGGGCTGGGCAGGGCTGGGGACCGAGTCTCCATCTGACAGATGCATGTGCTCTTTCTCAAGTGCTTCCACACTTGCCAGCTTCTGCACCTCTGCCCACGCTGTTCTTTCTGCCTGCAGTGGCTTTTCCCATCTGTCATTGCCTGAAAATCCTTTCTACCCTCCATAGTGAAGTTACACACCCCTTCCTTCAGGGAGACCGCTCTGATTTCCACCCCCACTTCTGCTTCCATGAAGAATGATCTCTCTTCTGGCCTCCTATAATACGTAACTAGTCCTCATCTCTTCTTGCAGCAATGGAAGTAAATTATAGGTTCCTTGAGATGTGTTAGATCATTCAGCCATTCACTCTACAAGAATTTATTGAGAACCTACTATGTAACAGCACTGTAGACAAGGTCTCTACTTTCATAAAGAATTAGGGTGTGTGGAGGGGAAACATCCAGTAAGTAAATAAACAAGTGGAATAGTTTTCAGTTGATAAGGACTAAGAAAAAAATTGTATGGTGGAGAGTTTTGGGGTGGGGTGTGGGTAGACAGGTCAATCAGGGACAGCCTTGCTGAGCAGGTGAAATCTGAGCTGAGAGATGAATGACAAGATGAAGCCAGCTATGGAAAGAGCTGGAGGAAGGGCATTTCAGGTCGAGGGGAGAGCAGGTGCCAAGACCCTGAGGCAGTTAAAAGCTTGGTGTGCTTGAGAAATAGAAAAAAGGCCAGGTGGTGGGTGTGGGTGGAGGGGGTCAGATATAGGAAGGGGTCAGGGAGGCAGGCAGGGCAAAGCCAGGGCAGGTTGGAGGGCTTTGTGAACAATGCGGGATTTCTGGAGCAGTTGTTGCACCTGGGAGAGGTGAGGACTGACTGATGTCCACTCATCCAGTGAGGGCACGTGCCTCCTTTGAGATGAGCAGCCAGCCAGTGCCAGGAACTGAGGGCACTAGAGATGCCCCTGCCCTTGGGCATGTCCTCATCATAGAGGAGGCTTGCCCGAACACAGCCATCCAAGTGAAGGTCTGGCTTCCCGCTTTGCATATTCAGGCATTTGGTCATTCAGGTTCCTCTGGCCCCTTACAGAAAGCAGTGATTCATGGCCCCTGCTGCATCATTGGGGAGCATATTAGAAATGCAGATTCTGGAAGCCCAGCCCAGCTTTGCCCAATTAGTAGGTGCATTGCATCAAAATCCCTAGCTGCTCTGCAGTCATATTAAAGTTTCAGACGAGCTGGCCTAGGAGTAATCAAAGCATAGAGTAATAGACTTCTTCCAACCAGATTGAGAGGGCAGGAATGAGTCAGATGACAGCTCAACAATTTATAGCCCCCACACTAATAATCTCTTGCATCAGAGCCTCTCAAAATGTCAGCATGCATGCACATCACCCATGGGTTTTTTTAAAATGCAGATGCTGTTACAGTACGTTTGGAATAGGACCCAATATTCTGCCTTGCTCACAGCTTTACGGAGGTATCGACACTGCTAGTGTAAGAAGCTCAGACTTGCATGATGCTTAACCACAGCAGTCCACTCTGTTGCCATGGCTACCCAGCTGTGAGATGCCTACATTCTATGGATAGGCAAACAAGACTGAGCTGTGCGACCTTGGGCAGGCATCAGCCTTGTTTCTTCATCTGCAGTATGGGATGGTGGTTCTCCTGCCCATGTTAGAGGACTGTTCAGAGGAATATCTGATACAAAGCCCGTCGTATGCTTGCTCAGTGCTGGGGACACCCCAGGGACTGATATGAGGTACTCTTTATTTTCTGGGATTAGAGTCTTGGTGTTCAACTTCCAAAGCTGGGGTTCTCTCCACAAGGGTATTAAAAGTCAGAGTTTGTCTCTGTTAGAAGATGAGGTTAGGAATTAAAATATTTAGTCACTTCTCTTTTCTCTCCATGTCATCATCTGCCAAGAGGGAAGATAAAATCTCTTCTAAAAATATCGTGAAGATCAAAGAAGACGGTACCTATGAAATGGTTGACACAAGGTACTTAGCAAGTAGTAGCGATAGTACTAACGAAGGTGCAGGCATAGGGCCTGGGAGGTTTCATAGCAGAATCCCAGTTCCCTCACATGTTGGCAAAAGGTCACTGTGAAATAAGATTAGCTGTATCCTTCAGGTTGATCAGTGACTTTGTCACTGCCTATCTGGGTCCAGTGTTTGTTGCTATAACAAAATACCTGAGATTAGGTTATTTATAAAGAGTACAGGTTTATTTAGCTCATGATTCTGGAGGCTGGGTAATCCAGGAGCATGGTACTCAGCATCTGGTACCATTAGCTGCATTCTAACATGGAGGGGGGCATCCATGGCAAGACTCAGCAAGTATGTTTCGGCTCAAATCCTCTTCCTCTTCTTATAAAATGAATGAGTCCCATTGTGACAGCTCTGTCCCTATGACCTTGTCTATTCCCAATTACCTGCCCCAAATCTGTATTTCCAAATACCATCAACATATGAATTTGGGGGTTAAGTTTAAATCTGAACTTTGCAGGGGACATTCAAATTATGGCACTCCCCTAGTAGAAGAAAATAAAACTGGTGTAGTTGGCAACCAAAGATTATCTCCACGGGGACCCCATTGCTTGTTCAGCTTCCATTAGATTTCTCCACCTTGCACTTCATAATCTCCTCACCGTTCCCCTGATGCTTCCTGCCTCTGTACAGCTGTATGGCCATTCACCTGGCAACCTAAACCTGCCTCCTTATGATCCTTTCCTGAGTTCCCCACATATGCTATTCCTTCATTTTCTTGTTTTAGACATTGTAGCTATAGTGATGAACACGAAAGTCGCTGCCTTTGTGCAGACTACATTTTGTTTTGGGGAAACAGGCAATATGAAATATGCAAATAAATAAGCCAGGCTATGCCAGGTAGTGAGCTTATGCTTGGGGCTGGGGGATAATGTGGTAGATAGAGAGTGCTAAAGTATATGTGGGGAAGCTGCAGGAGATACCTAATAAGATAAGAGGGAAGCCCTCTCTGAGGCTGGCAGGTTGGAGGGATCTAGCTGAGCAAAGAGATGAGAAAAGATCACTTCAGGCAGGAGGAAGAGAAGGGCAACCAGGAAACAGAATGGATGAGTCCAAAGCAAAGTGAGGAGGTGAGAGTGTTGTGAGCTGAGCTAGAGAGGTTGCTGGGGCGGAGTCATGCCTGCCTGTCTCCGAGACTTCCCATGTGCTTGAGAACCGTCACAGTCCATTCCATACTGGAGAGTGACAGAGCGTCAGGGACTGGCCTTCCTCATGTCTTCAGCCCACACAAGTGCCTGGCCCACAGTCATGGCTCCCTGAATGTGCAATGGATAAGAACCAATTAGAAGCAGAGGTGGAGAATGTGGGAATGGACTCTGGGTGATGCATTCTTCACTGAATCAGCATCCTTAATACACTTTTACTTAATACTAGTGACTAATTCTGGTAGTAACTGGGCAGAAGCCCGAAATTTGTAAGTAGTTCTAGAAGCCCCATCTCTGGTTGAAATAAACATAGATCATCATCTGTCCCAGAGGGACAGACAAGAGGTGCTCTGGAAATGAACCTGAGTTGTTGATCAAGAAATTGATCAACCATTTCATAGGTACCATCTTCTTTGATCTTCACGATATTTTTAGAAGATCAATCAATTTCAAAATAGAAAATCAGCACACAGTGTGAATAATCTAAGAGGAAAGAAAGACAGAGGCATGGCCTCCCCAGAGCTGGAATAGGCTGGTAGGACATGGAGCATTGATTGGCAAAGTGGATCCTGGGAGAGGGAATCTGACAGCTGAGCATGACAACTGGAAAGCAGGATGAGCGACATGGAGTGAGGGTCTGAGTCACCTACCACTAACGAGCTCTAAAGCCACATTCAGTTTTTCCTGCCAGCCCAGTGAAAGCAATTTGCTGAAATCCTGCTCCATTTCAAGAGCTGCACTGAAGGGAGTTCTGCTCTTTGCACATCAGGAACAAGGTCCCTTCTCTTTGCATTTGTGTGCTCACAGAGGCAGCCGCAGAGCAATGGGGTTCTGCTGCTCACATGAGGCAGATAAATACAGTCTAACCTGGGAGACGCAGCCAGCTTCCCACCCTCAGGCTGGGAAAAGCTGGACTTGAGTCCCCGTAAACCATGGATTTCAGTCCCTCTGAAGAGCCCTAAAATGCTCCTGTGTCAGATCCAAAGGAAAAAGCACGCAGTAACTAGGCTTCACTCTGTCATATCCCCCTTTCCCTCCCTTCTCACCTGGGAGAGAAGCACTGAGAGTTTGGCCTTACCTTCCTCGAGAAGAGGAACGGGTAAGGTCCCCAGGCCAGGCCCGTCTTGCTAGGCCAATGGCTCTGGGTGAGCTGACCTTCAGCCACTGCCTATGACCAGGGCAGAGACAGATGGGGCAGCAGACTGCAGGTGACCTCAGTGAGCTAGAGAAGGTTGCCTTCCTCTATCCGCTAAGCCTGATTCAAAGACTCATCATCACCACGTAGTGAGGGGTGCTGAGTAGAGGGCGCACAGTGAGGGTTTTGTAGGGCAAAGGGTAATCCTGGCATGTGGCCAGGTATTTCTGTCCCCCAGCTACCCTATCACAGCAGGTTATCTAGGCATCTTACTTAATCTTTGAGATATTCAGACGTCCCCACAAATTTCCCAGGTTTTATTTGGGATCTCAGTGGATATTTCTGCTACAGGATTTTCCACAACATATTGACAATGAGTGGATGGGGAATCAAAGTGGAAAATTTTCTTCTTTGGTAATCAGAGAAATCTCCACATCTGCCACTTTGAGATGGATTGTGGTTTCTTCTCATCTGCACCTAGTCTTCCATCATGATAAAAAGCAAGCATAACAGTTCATACAGACATTAGTGGGGTGATCTGTGGCCTACTATAGCAGAATGTATGAGCTGTTGTAAGCACAGAGTCTGGGCTTTTTTCTGCTATTTGTTTTGCTGTGTGACTTTGCTCAAGTTGTTGCCTGTCTCAGGACTTCTGCATCCTTTGAGTAATGACAGGGTTGGGTTTGATCACGATGTCCTAAATCCCATGACTATTTGACATAACATTAAAAACAATGAAATTGCACAGTAAAAAGTTGTGCCTGATTGAATTCTCCAGATTAAGAAGGAAGTCTGTGTGGAGTTACATATCTTCAACACTTTTTTAAAAAAATAAGTTGACTCTTGACATCTTAGATTCTTTCTGGAAAAAGGCAAGGTTTAAATAACAAATCAATGAGTTGACAAATGAATAAAGGAATCTATTTACCTTTTATTTTCAGTTTCTCTGTTTTCAAATCTTATTGGCTTCCTGCTTGGAGTATTTTTAAATTGACTGGCTGTTTGGTTCAAATGATGTTTTAAACAAGTTTTGGCACAGGCTACAGACTGGTGTGCTTGATGGGTTGGAGTTTGGGCATGCCATCAGGCTGTATTGGCCGGGTGACAGCTTAAACACAGGCAAACAGCTGGTCCTGCCAGGACACTCCTCGGTGGGAAGATTTCACAGAAAAAATGCCTTGTTCAAGCATCCCTGGCTTTGGGGGTGCTAAGGGGCCAGGCAGTCTTTTTAGGTCCTGGGGAGACTGCTGCACTCAGGAACAGTAGTCGTTCTAACTTCCAGCAGCAGTTTGGAGCTGCTGCGTCTGAAAGCAGAGCTGGTAGAAAAGAGAAGCAGAAATTGGACTTCCTCTTCAGCCTCTCTCGTGTTTCAGGGAAAGCCTTGTCGTGCACCGGGGAAAAGGGTTTGAGAGCACCTTTCAGTTGAGGCCATCCCTGCCCCCTGCCCAATTGCCAACTGTTTGGTTCCACTTATTAACATTTCTGAGTGAAGAGGACAATCATGGGAAATGTAAATAGAAGCTAGATTCTGTCCAATGTAATGAAAAACTTTGTTGTGACTCAGCAGCCTAAATAGTTATTACAAAAAGAGGAAAGCAGCAGGACTACTGCGGTGATGAATTGAGATTGTGGGGACAAAGAATTGAAAGCTGTGTCCCAGCCCTGGGGAGGCACTGCAATAATAGCACTGCTATTATCTCGTGTAGTAACTGGCTCCTGGTGGGTCTCAGTGTGTGTTTGTCAAAAGAGCAAAAGATGGAAGTGGTTGCCTCGGAGACAGGAAGCCGGAGCAGTCTCAGCTGAAGATGAGCATTCTGAGTTGCGCTGAGTTGTGGAATCAAAACAGAGGTGGAAATGAGCTCAGAGACCATGCTTTACAGCTGCCCTTCAACAGCCCAGAGGATGTCCTTTATGGCCGGGTGGCCCGAAAACTGCAAACTGACTTCTCATTGGCTCTTCCCTTTCTGCATAATTGATTTTGACATTAGTGTAGGTTGCAAATGAAGCAGATATGCACGTCCTCAGACCCCAGATTTTTGCAGCAGCCTTTTAATAGTGCTGTACCTAGTAATGGTGGAGCAAGGTGAGTGTCCCCTTTTGGGCATGTGTTTTTACAATTTTCGAGGTTTGGCATGAAGGTCTAATGAACCTGCTCCCGACTTAGTGAAATATTAAAAGAGATAAGGTCTCTGAGGCTCTGTTTCCTCTATTTCCTCTCCTGACCTAAGGTTATGGGCAAGCAAAACTCCAGAACCCAAAACTTTACTCAGTTTAATGAGACTGGAGGGACTCCACCAAGGCCACTGAACAGACAAGTGAGTGAAATCCGCATGAAAGTCTCTTCCTGAACCAGACTCGTTCTCAGATATTTACTGTTGGCCTCCCAGTGGCCTGTGCTATACAAGTGTTCAATAAAATCTCCTGAAGTTCTCCTGGCAAATGTTGTCTAATTCAGTGTAGCTTAGGAGCCACAATCCCAAAAGGAAAGGTGTCTCAGAGGTACTGTTTCAACAGGCCTGCTGTAGAGGGAATCTCGCTTCCCGCAGGAGCAGGAGTTGTAGTTAAAGGCATGCGTGCTTAGAGGGGCCTTCCTCTGTGCCAGGCAGCATGCTAAGGTCTTGATGGGGATCGTCTCTGCCAGCTCTCCCGGAAACCTTGCGGTAGGTATGCAACAGTAGATTTCTGTCGTGTATGATCCTAGGCAGCCATGCCCGTCTCCTCACTGGTTTCCTATTGGGAGTCTCCTCCTCAGTGTGTATGGTTTTGTTGGCATGGCCAAACAAGTTTTCTTCCTCTGCCATGATGGTGCCTGAAGCTTTCTTAAACCCCCATGGGGAGGCAATGGAAAGTCCACCGAAATCCTTCTCCCTGGACTTGGAATCCTGAGCTCAAGAACTTGTTGCTATACCTCTGGTTCCTGGGCCAAATTGCCCAGCAACTTTGGCTGCCTGCTTTCAGTGTATGCTAAACCTTTTCTTCCCTCTTGTGTGTAACTCCATGTCCTCTAGTAAAGTTCCTTTTAGCTAGAGTCTTTGAATGGTCCCTGGTTCAGTTCTGTCTGATCTTGCAGCCTATGAACTTAACCATTATGTAACAGTGGATCTTCCTGGTTTCCTCCCAGGTCTGAGGGTCAAAGTGATTCTAATCCGGAAAGTCCGAGAATGTTTGATTAGGGATGATGGGGTTAATTCATTTTTCTAGTCCTTCAGAGCTGGTCAATATTTACATGTCCAAACCTTCCCCCAAAATGAGCTGTCTGCCTGAGCTGCATGTTGAGTCAACAGTAGGGCACGCGAGGGCTTTTAGACTTTGTACTCAGCTGACAGAATACACCTTTCTGCTCCTGCAGACTCTCCTCTGAAGGCTCTGCTCTGGTCATCTCCTGCCAGCCTGCGCTGCTCACCTGTCCATAAGACCACCCACCAGGAGAGATCTACAGATCACACGGGAGAAACATGAACTTGAATGATTAGTCCAAGAAAACAGGAGCTGGGATGCCTCTTTAAGAGGTTTCACCCCATCGAGGATCCACTGAACGGTGCTGTAAGCAAGTGAGGAACAGGGCCCCATGACAGCTTTGAGAAACACTTCACTGTCTAATTTCAGAATGGAAGATGAGAAGTGTTCCCGAATATCACCTAGTCAGCTAAAATGTTGCACTCACTTCTTCTGTGTTTTTCTTTGATTCAACAGAGTAGATCATTTAAATTGGATGAGACTCAATAAAACTATTTTTTTATGGACAAAAATTTAGCCTAACTTTATCTGGATTGCTTTCTGACAAAAACATCGCTTCTCTCAAATCATCCTGAAGTCTCCCTTCAGTGTGGGATCTTGTCTTCCTTTACCTGTAGCTAGTTACTGTGGCCAGTATATATATGTTTTCAAACTTTTGTTTTTTAAATCAATAAAATCATTTTTTCCCAAATGTAGTTCTATGCCAGACTATAAGGTACAAAGAGATAAGAGGGAGCTGCTCCCATGAAGTCACCACAGATCTACAGCATCCCCCTTAAACCTCCTCCCCAGTCACTGCAGCAGCTCTGAAGGATTGGGGGGAACGGGGGACCATTGACAAACTGCCAGCCTAGCACTTGGTTTTACCTGACTCGGCATCAGTGGACACAGGGATGCATATCTGCGATAGAAAGCTTGCCTTGTTCTGTCTCTTTGTCATCCTCTCTAACCCCCAAATATGACTGAAAGAATCAAGAGGGTGACTTTCAGTGATCTGCAGGGATTAGGGGAGAGGGGAGTTTTGTGACCAAAGTAGGTGACATCTAGGTAAAGTATCTTCACCAGCAAGACATAAATATGGGGTGAAAGTCCTGGGCAAAAGGAATGGACATCAAAACATCTAAGGAAGGCTGGGCTGGGTTGGGGAGGCCTGGGATACTGGTGGCCCTCGCAGAACCAAGGGTTGGATGGTAGAGCACATGCAGGGAGGTCAGAAAAGGCAGCGTGCACTGTCTTGAAGGCTGAGGATCCAGACAAATCACAGAGCAGAAGGCTTGGTGATGGAGAGCTAAGCCAGGTGAGAAAGCAGCTCTAGGCAAGTACCCAGAGTGCTACTGAGTTACAGGAACTGCTGGGAGGGCCCAAGAAGCTATCCAACAGATGAGGACACCAACTAGAAGACAACAAAGGACAGGGTGTCACATGCTGTGCTATGTGCAGCCCCGGGGTTCTTGGTGGTGTCTGAGCTTCCTTAGAGCAGAGTCAGACATGGCTTAAGGGACTTTGTATCAGGGGAACATTTAGATGAGAGTCCCTTTGCTTTGTGTTTGTCCTGCTTGCCATGCTGCTAGGGTTTGCTGATTTCTCTCTAAAGAATGAAGTCAGAACCTTCTTTGTACCCTGGATTCTGCCTCTGTGGATTCAGCCAATCAGGGATAAAAAATATTCAGAAAAAATATTGCATCTGATGTGCAGTCCTTTTTATCTTGCAATTATTTTTCTAAACCATAGTGTATAATACCTATTTATGTACCATTACATGTATGATTTAAAGCATATGGGAGAACGTATGAAGGTTATATGCAAATACTATGCCATTTTGTATGAGGAACTTGAATATCTTGGATTTTATTATATGCAGTGGAGGCTGGAACTAATCTTCCACAGCTACCGCAGGATGACTGTACTCAGTATTGGAGCCTTTGAGTTAGTGTTTGGGCTGAGGAAGCCATAAATTGGACAAGCTGTTGTTTCTGTGGTTTTACAGTTTGCAGATTCCATGATCTAATTGCTCCCTGAGCTATGTCAGGAAGGTCTACATGATGAGTATTACACAGCATCTGATGTCACAGAGCACTGACAAGGCCATTGCTGCCTATAGAAAGCCGAGCAAGAGCAAGGCAGGAAAGAAAAGTATGGGCCCAGGCTCGGTGTCTGTGCACACGAGGCTAATGTGAATGGCTTCTCACACATGCCTGGCCACGAGGCAGGATGGTGGCAGTTATGCATTCCACGAGCAATAGGTCAGACCGGCTGTGTGCTAAGTTTCCTGGACCGTGCCACCCAAATGTGTCATGTGTACACGGTTGTCATAGCATGTTGCTTAGAAAGGGCGATCTTCTAGGCCAGAGGTCACAAACTGCCTGCCCCAAGCTGGATGGATCTCCCCGTGTTTTCTTTTTTACTTGGTCTGCACCGGATTTAAAAATCTAAATTGCCAACACGTTAAAAACTAGAAGATGCTTTAAACATCTGAATTTCTGGTTTCCTTGAAAAGTGGTGAGATCAACAACATTGGATTTGCAGCTGTCTCCTTTCCATGAGTCACAGACTTTCCACGTGCCACAGTTCCTGCCCAGCCTGCTTCACTTCTTTACACTGCCTGTCAAGCCCCATAGGCTGCTGATGAGTCCTAGGGCTTAGGTAGTTGTGTTATATAACTTGCTGTTTAGAACAGCAGCTGGCAAGCTACCACTGTGGGCCCAGTCCGGCCCTCCGCCTGGCTGTATAAAGTTTTATTGGAACGTGGCCACACTCATCTGCTGATATATGTTTCTCGCTGCTCTTATATGGCTCACAGAGGAGTGGGAGCTGGGACAGAGTCCGTATTGCCTGAACATCCTAAAATATTTACTATTTGGCTCTTTACAGAAAAAGATTGCTGATTCCTGAGCTAGACCAGGGCTGGAGGGCTGACCGTTCACTACCAAATAGCCCAGCAAGGGATTTTCTAAACAAAAAGTTTTATCCTTCCAGAGGCATTCTACCACTGACTTTCTTAGCTAGCTTCATGTCCTTTCCTTCCAGGCTTTATGCGTAACCAACCATACTGGGTTGTTGATAACTGTTGTCCTCCAGGCCTGGGTTATTGGGAGGTCATAGAGGGTCAGTTTTCCTGGTCATGACCATGAACAGTTGCTTTTATTTTTACCCTGCCTGCCATATCTATGGGGGAAAGAGCAGAGCTACCTAGGATTATCAGAGTCTGGTGTTCCTTTATCCCATTGGAGTGTTGAGGATGGAACTCAGGGCCTCAACATGCTAAGTGCACATTCTACCACTGAGCTGTATCCCCAGGCCAGCATCCTGCATTTCCATATACTGTGCTTATGACCTGGAGGCATTCGCTTGTTCTTGTTGTTATTTATGATAACAATATCTTACATATGTGTACTGCAAGTGGTTAGCTCTTTCATGGTCTTGCTACATATTTTCTTATATTTCCTTTTTAAGACAATCCTGCAAGGCAGGGGTATTGCCATCTATCTGGTGTTCTTCCCATCTTCCTTCTACAGACTGCAGCTCCCCACAGTGACGGAACAATTCCAGAATCTTGCTTTTCTAGTTTTCTGCAGTGGTTGTGAGAGGAGACCACCTCCTGGGTTGTGAAGCCAGACAACTATGGGTTAACTGTACAGCTAAACTGCTTTGGGAAACTGATGTAGCCAAGCTCCCGGAAGAGACAGATGGTTTTGACCTTGGCCGTGTACAAGTTCAGCTGTACGTGATAAATGTCAATGGAGATCGGCAGACTTGGAAAGGCCTGTGTGGAGTCCCTGCCTTCTGGACCACTGTTTTGTGCTGATTTCCAACAGAAAATAGGATAGAAACAATATAAAAATGGAAACAGGGCTTTGTTCTGGGCCCTTGGGTGGACACTTGTCACGGAGGGATGCCGGCAATAAAACTGCCCTTTCTCCTACTTTGTGTCCGAGTGGCTTTGTTCAGGGTCCCACATAGTCCGTTTCAATTGGAGATGGTCCCATGACCATGTTCTGGTTAATAATAGAAAAAGGAATCTTCTGTGAGGCTCCTAGGCAATATTTTCCTCACTCATAAGGAAGCAATGTAGGTATATGAGAGATTCCCCTTCTCCCTCCTTTTTATTTTTTTATTTTTTATATGCGGGTACCTGGAGTCAAACTCAGGACCTCATGCTTGCCAGGCAGGCACTTATGCTGCTGAGCTATATCACCAGCCTTTCCTTTTTGTTTCTAGGTATGGCTTTTTGGGAATGCGATGCTTGGAGCTGGTGCAGCCATCTTGGGACAGGAGGGTAGATCTGGATGACATGTGAAAAAATGGTGGGAGAAAGGATGAGAAAATCCTGAGTTCCTGGGAGACATCCTTGAGCCCGGAACCACTTTTACTGAGACAGGAAAAACTAATCAAACCTTCTTATTAAAGTCACTTTGGGTGAGGCATTCTGATACTTTGTAACCAAGAGCATCTTAATTCTAACAACCAGGCTCTATTACTGCTAGTTACATAATTTAAAAAGTTTAGCAAAAACGTATATAGTTCTTACCATGTGTTGGGCACTATTCTGAGTGCCTTCCTATAGTAACACATTTAGTTCTCATAATGATACTATAAAAGAGGAATTGTTATGCCCATTTACAGAAGAGGAAACTGTCAGTCGATAAATCCTAGGCCTGTATGAAGTCATCCACCTGATAAGCTGTGGAGCTGGAGTTTAATCCCGGGCCATCGGGATTCACAGGCCATAGGCACTGCTCCCTCTCTAACAGAGGAAATGGTTTGCCATCAGAGCACTTGGGGCCACGCTTAGCCTAGGATACACTCTGGGACAGTTTGTATACCAGTCCATCTGCTTCCAGACAGCCACCTCTCCACTGCTACCATCTTTGTCACCCCTGAGTTTATCCTGGTTCTGGATCTTAGTAGCTGCTCAATTCTAGGACTAGCTTTGAAGCCTCTTTGCTGTCCATCTGCCTTCCTTTTTCCTGGCTTCAGGCATCAAACCCTTGCCAGCCTGGGTAAACTCTGGAGGAGGATATGGAGGCCTGGTCTGCTTCTTATCCTGAGAGGATATTGCAGGGTGGGCACATGTGCAGGGTTTGAGCCAGACAGAGTTAAGTTCAATTATGACCTCGCGACGTCTAGCTGTTTTACCCTGAGAAAATCCCGCTTTCTCTCTAAGCCTCAGTGTCTTCCTCTGTAGGACACTGAAAAAGTGGGGTAAAAATGACTTGCCCCAGAAGGTTGTTTTCAGATATTAAATGAGATATGCATATCAAATATTTAACGAAATATCTGGCACTAAGTAATTACCCAGTAAAGATAGCTAATGTTCTTAGTGATACTGCTTTTTTATTCTTTTTTATTTTTATTTTTTTTGTGGGTACCGGGAGTCGACCTCAGGACCCTGTCCCTGTGAGCAGGCGCTTGTGCTGCTGAGTGATATCACTGGCCCCTTTTTTCCTTTATGTGATTTCTGGGAGTCGAACTCAGGGCCTCGTGTTTGCCAGGCAGGTGCTTATGCCATCTCACCGGCCCTGCTTTTTTATTCTTACTATCACTATGTTTGAGGTAGTTTTTGGAGAACCCACTGCCAGGTGAAGTGAGTACAATCTTGGGGCATGTAGGAATAAGGGATGGGGCTCTCTGGGAGAGGTTTTTCCAAGTCAGGAGAGTGGGATCTGAGCTTGGCTTTGGGAAATCATTGTCTCTTTCTCTCTCTGGGCTTTTGTTTTCCCACCTCTAAAATGTATGTGCTGCCTGAGATGATCCCAAAAGACTTCTAGCTGGGACAGGCCACACTATAATAGGCACCAAACACACAGGCCTACATTTGCTCTGGGAATTGAGCCCTTAGTGTCCCTGAGGGCCTTGATTCAGTGGAGTCTCCCAAATCAGCGAAAGCTGCCCATGGTTTCTGTCTGGCCAAGCAGCAGTATGGCCAGCACCCAGTGCCTGGCACAACGCAGATGGTCAACAGTCCCGAGTTGGATGAATAAAAGAGCTCCACTGAGTGAGGGAGAGGCGCCTGTGACCTCTGAAGGTCAGGCAGGTTTGGTTTCTTATGGTATAAATATTTAGAATATGATCACGATTATAGTTTTTAGCAAGAGTAGATCACTTACTCATGGTCATGGCCTTGGATGTAACCAAACGGTGAGCCAACACCAGAATAAACTGCACTGAACTGCTGGCCTCAGAGCCAAAGGGAAACCGACTTTCCACTGACCCATGAGGAAGGTCTGTTTTCTTCTTTAAAATATTTATATTTTACAAGCAACTCAATGTCTAGTAAACTGATCAAACCGGATGCTTCCTTTCAGGTTTTCCCCCTAAGTTTTCAAACTAGAATAAAATTAAACCCTAAGTAATCTTTGTTTATAATATTGCTCAACATACACAACTAGTAATAAAGTGCTAAATGCATTATCTCCTTTATTCCTCAAACAAACTTATGAAGTAGGTGCTATTTTAATTCTTATTTTACAAGTCAGTAAAGTTTGACAGCTCAATAACCTTTGCCAAGGTCGTAGGACTGTTAGAGGGCAGTGGGCATGTGGACCCGGGTCCATCTCTTTCCCTCACTAGCACACTCAGCACTCTGGCCCGCCTTTGTCCTCGACATCAATGACAGCTACAGTTCATTGACCACGCATTATGAGGGAACCACTGGGGTAAGCACTCTTCATGCATGAGCTTGGTTAATCCCTGTGCAGAGGATCAGGAGAGCACCATTATTATTTGCTCCATTTTAGAGGTGAGGAAACAGAGCTGCTGCAAGATTATGTAATCTGCCTGCAGCTGGGGGGTGGTGGAGCCAATCTATTCATGTACAGTGACAGAGCTCAGGAAACTCTCCTGGGTAACAATGGGGGAGGGAGTTTCCCAAGTCCTCACAGTGAATCAGTGGTTGAACAGGGGCAGGGCTTCAAAGGAGACTTTTCAATGACTGCTGGGCTGGGAAGGTATTACAGTAACTCTGTGTGTGTGTACGCGTGTGAACGGGCATGTTTGTGTGCATCTGCATTGTCCCTTGCTCTAGCAGCAGGAGAATAACTCAGGGGATTGGAGCACAAACTTTGGAGTCATATAGACTTGTGCTCAAATTACAGCTTCAAAACTAACTTGCTGGTGACCTTGGGAAAGAGCCTTCCTTGCCCATGGCCTCAGTTTCCTCTTCTGCAAAATGGGACAATGAGCGCACCTGCCTCCTGGGGTTGCCAGAGAAGTAAATGAAAAACATGAACAGAATGCCTGGCACATGGTTAACATTAAGTAGCTATTGTTATTGCTACTTTTACTGAAATGACCCTTGAGCTAAAAGAGGTTTGACAACGACTACTCCATAGAGAGAAGCTTGAAATCTGCTACGGAATGACTGACTTACCATGATGGGAGTCAGAGGCTGAGGAGTGTCTGAGACTATCAGAGGCACACGTACACTTGGGCCACACATACATATATGTTGCTGAAACTGGACTTGGACTTGTTGCATATACATGTTCACACACATGCACAGATAAACACACACGTGTATATACAACATAGTTGCAGCATATAGATGCTCACATATTATATTATGATTATGCATCTATATGTTCACATACGTACATAAACTTATGACATACACGTGCTCCAACATATATGCATCACAGTGCACATGCATATAGAGTACCTTCCCCCTTCTTTGCCTTGTTACCGTTACTCACCCTTCAGCTCTCAGCTCAAAGGTCCCAGTCCTAGGGCAGCCACCTGACCTCCAAGGTGAGGTCAGACCACCCAGGTTGTACCCTTTAGCACCTCGCACTTTCTTTCTTCAGTTCACTCCTCAGTTGTCATTGAACAGTTGTAAGAAGTTGCACAGTTGTGCATTTTCTATTGGAATGTTGCTTCTGTAGAGGGCAGGGGCCAGCTGGACCATTCTCATCTAGTCAAAATCATCTGACACAGCCTGGCACATAGTAAGTCTTCAGTAGTTCTGTGCCATCGATCGGACAGGACCTCCAGGATCCCATTCACATGTAAGCTGGGGAAGAGCTACTTCATCCTGGGGCTGCACTGCCCAAGATACCTGACCGAGGAATTTTGACCTTGGGGTTGATAATGATTTTGTGGACTCCCCTAGACAGATCTAGGCCTCAGAATACCGTGGAAATTGGTAAGAAAACAATTCAACTTTCAAATATATTTCCTAGTCTCCTGGAAAATAAATCTAGTGGGGAGACTACCTAACAAGTCTGCAATGCAGACAGCTCTTTATTTTTTTTCACCCTACTGTCCTCTGGGAGTTTAGAGGACACCAGAAGCTACCACAAATAATAAGGTTAACAAGTCACTGTCTGGGCTGGGATGGACTGTTTTCTTTCAGTCAGACCAGATTACAGCAGTAAGCAGGGCCCTGCTAGACATAAAGAGGGCAGAGGATGATGGGTAGATGTAGATGAGAAACACAAGGCATGAGGATAAAAAGCAGGCAGCTCGGATTAGAGTCATTTAATTTTATTCATTGAAGGAATAGTGCTGGGCACTGGGCCATCCACTGTGTTTGTTGCTGGGAGTGCAGAAGAAAGTGAAGTAGACATAAGTCCTTGACCTTTAGGTGCTCAAGTCTAACTGCAAAGATAGACGAGGAAAAGCAACCAACATGCCATGTGATCAGTGCTCCAATGGGGACAAGCTGAAGAGGACAAGACAGCTTCTGGAGAAGAGGGCAAGCTATGACCTGGAGGGTGAGCAGCAGCTAGCCAGGAAAAGCGGGCAGGCGTGATGTGAGGGAAGAGGACAGTCAGTGAGCAGGCCCCAAAGGGAAGGGGAGGGCACTGAGAGAAAGGGCAGCAGCTCATATGGCAGGCACAGCATGCGTGGGGCAGCAGGATGGAGTCCGGGGGTTGCCTTGGTCACCCCTCAGTTTGCTGGCAATGGATCCTGGGACTGAAGCACCCATAGGCCAAAAGAACACAGATCAGATGTGAGGTGGGGGTGCTCGCAGGAGCTGTAGCTCTGTAGCAGGCCAGGGACCCAACTCCTGCACACATGAGTATCAGGGATGTGACAGAAGGAGCTTGACTGCAAGACAGACCATTCTCTGGGCCTACTGCCTCACCTGTCAGATGGACTGGCAAGAGCCTCGCAGTTTCTGCAGTCCAAGCCCTAGTCAGGTGGGATGAGCGGCTCATCCTCCTCCTCCCATATGCTGCCCTGTGCTTCTACCTCCCCGCCCACAGCTCTGTCCATCATGGCCCCCCAGACCTCCCTCCACACCTGGAGGCTGTGTCCCAGACCCACTTCTGTGGCCTCTCTGGGCCTCCGACTGGGAGACGGATGGGGTTAATGGTAGAACTGCCCCTTCAGGCTCATCTCGTAAGCCTCCCCACCCACGAGCCCTGGCCCACCCTCACTCCCTCAGACTTCCAGAACTTTTTCCTGCCTAGAGGTTTTTTCCTTTTCCTCCCTTTCCACCTGCTCCCTGCTTTTGTCTTGCTAATTCTTCCTCAGCTTTCAAATCCAGTCTTCAATATTATTTCTTCAGAGAAGCCTCCCTGAAGAGGGCCCATTGCTTCTTACATTCTATATTGACACTGTGCGTACCTCTCACCTCCAGCCCACATCACAGTGGTATTTAACCTAGCTTTATGAGGTTGTTGAATGCCTCATCTCCCCTCCGGGATATAAGCGCAGTGGGGGTGGGGTATCTCTGACATCCTTAAGGCTCTATCTTTTCACCTGGGCATATATTAGGTCATAGGTGACAAGTCATTGAATCAGTAAGTGACTATCTAAATGGTTTTAATACATTTCACACATATGTAAGTTATTAATTATACTCAAGCCAGACATAAATTTATTGAAACTGTTTTTCAAGGACCACAAAATTATATTGACAAATTCTGGCCACTAGAGGGCGATGTGCAATCATAAAGCTGGGTGGCCTGGGGACCCCCAACCCCTTTTAGGAGGAAGTTTGATGTTCAGTCACTTTCTACTTTGTCCTATGGAACTCCTAGACTCACTGCTTAAAATTTAAAAATATATAGAATATTATGATCTGGTGTAACAGAAAATGCGCCCCCCAACCCCAGCCAGTATACTTCAGTTTGTTAGTTGCCCAGGTAATATTTCCTGTTTCAGGTCTGGCTGCTCCTGTCTCTTAGAAATGGCTGGTCACCGTGATGCATAGCTGGTCACTATGATGCACACTGTATAAATCAATCCCCAATTGACAAGCCGTTCTGCCTCTGTACTTCCTGCTTGCTTATATAAACCTTAGACCACCAGAGATCAGGGCCTGATATTCTGGGAATGATCCCAATCATTGCCCATTTACGTAAATAAATCTGCCTCCAAATCCTGGGTGTCGTTTCGATGTTTCTGCTTGCTGCTGCACTGGAAGGCTTGCCAGAGCCTGTCTAGTCCGATCCCAACACTGAGGTCCAAGGGAGAATGCTTTTTCTCTGCCTCCACTGACCTTGGGGCACAGATTTGTGCCCAGCACTGTGAAAGCCCCTTTCTTTTCAGCATTCCAATATTCTATTTTGTGGGAGAGACCACTATACCATCTGTATGTCCAGCCATCCAACACTCATTATTGTGTCCTACGTACTGTCAGTTGCTAAAAATTCTTAGGTACAAAACAGGCACCTGTCTCATAGAATCTACCATCTGGTTGGGAAGACAAGCATCACAAAATAACATGTAGCTATCTGCTATGATTAGCACGCAGGAGAAAGGCAGAGCTCGGAGACAGGACCTAATGGGAGCACCTGACTCATTCTCCAGCCCATCCCCAGAGGACGAACAGGGCTGGAAGATGGATCAGAAGACCAGGCCTTCTACACCGTGTGCCCACCTGGCTTGCCCAATACTGGGGGCAGATCCTTTCCTCTCTTTAGCCTCCTGATTTTCCATCTGTGTAATTGTACTATTATGTCAATTCTGAGCCTTATTAGGAAGATATTCTAGGTGTTTTCAATTCATTATTTAATTAATTAGTCTTTGAAGCACAGGTGAGTCATTTAGATATTTGGAGTTGCTGGCATGTAGGGTTTAGAGTTGGTGTCACAGGGCTTGGGGTCCAAATTTTGGATAAAAAGGGGCTTCCACGTTGATGGCCTCCCACTGAGCGATGAGCAGGGGGCTGAGACTTCAATCATTACACGACTTTGGGGTAACTTTGTTCAGGCATAGGAATACTGCAGCTTTAAGACGTAGCACAGGGCCTCCCAATGTATGGCACCTAGACTGTCTGTAGCCAATCACTTGGGGAGATAATTAAGTATACAAATTACTGGACTCCGCTCCTAGAGATAATGATTAGGTGGCACTGAAACAAGGTCCAGGAATCGGTATATTAATGAGCTTTCCAGGTGACTGCTACATGCTGAGTTCTGCAGCTGTTACCGTGGGTCTTTATAGAAAGAATTTATGACACTCAGGCTTCAATTTGACTTTGACTTATGCTCTGTGTATTCCAGAAGAGTAGTGGTTAAGTTGGATGCTTTGTAATTCAAGTCCTATCCTAAATACACTAAAGGATTTCATTTTAAAAGAGGCCCCATTCGTAATGCGAGTGCCTATCCCAGTGGAATTCTTTCTTATGTATTAATTTTCGTAAATGAGGGGCCCACCTAACTATTTATGCTTCACAGACTAATTAATTAAATAAAGAATTTAAAACACATAGTGTCTGGCTTTGTGGAAGCTCTGCAGCCTTCATTTCAGAGAGTAGGAACAAGGGGAAGATTTGTGGCAGGAGGAATTAAATTTCTAAGTCCAGAGTTAAGCTCCTCCAGGTTAAAGCATTTATTTGTTGTCTGATTTGTAATCACTGCCCACCTGGGACAGGTGAGCTTGGTCCAGTGCCCCCTGAATGTAGCTAAAAGCCTGATGTCCTTGAATTTGTTATTGCTGAAGGGGCTGCACTCCCCTTGCTCTGTTCAGAATGAATATGTGTACGGGTCAGAGCCTTCTGATGCCCACATTCTGGGCTGAAAAACGGCATAGTAGAGATGTCTTGCATCACAAGATGTCTTGTTGCTTGACAAAGAGTACTTCAATTAGAGCCCTCAACTTCTTGACCCATTGCTACAGCCTTTTGGCTTGTCCATCTTTTTCTCATTCATGGGGGCAGTTACAGATGCTGACCATGGTGACTAGAACAGTCTTAAGGGCAGAGGTCCTCAGAGCCACAGCCTCATCAGAGAGCTTAGGAGCAGAGATGACTAACGGCGGAGATGTTCTGTTCAGTTTCCCCGGTTCCAGGACATTCAGAAATTTCCACGGGGAGAGATAGGGAGGTAATAAGGGCCAGATCCTGACCAGGCAAGGAAACAGGCACAAATGGGACATGTGTCTTTATGCTGGCAGCTACTGCAAGTCATACCAAATCAGTGGCTTAGATTGTTGGATCAAAGGGGACAATTAACTGGCTTTTGGGCCTAAAGACTGCAATTCGCAGTCTGTGGGGAGGGAGGAGGTGATATTCGGAGGGACTGAAAAGACAAAATGAAAATAGCAGGAGTAGGAGATTGGAATTAATGGAAATGAGGTAGCATGGAAGAGCAGAAGGGAAAAGAGATTGTTACAAATGCGAGAGAGAAGTGTTGCTTTTACCACAATTCTTCACAAGCACTTGGCTTTTGCTGACGTACTCTGCATGTGTGCACATGAGTGTTATTCGCTCTCTCTCCTTCCATCCCCACCAAGGCTGTAAGGCAGGCTGGTCACTTCCATGCAAGCCATGGCATATCTGATGCTCAGAGGTAGATTCTCAGTTCATGTCTTAGTTACTTTTCTCATTGCTGAGACAAAATCCCTGACACCCAAAGTTAATGGGGGAAAGGTTTATTTAGCTCACAGTTTGTAGAGATATCAGTCCATAATCAACTAGCTCCAAGGTAGGGTGGTTTCACAGAGGAGAACAGTTCATGGTGGCAGAAGGTAGCAAAACAAACAAGAGAAAGACAAGCCTCTTTCTGTCCCTTGTATTGTATCCAGTCTGCCAAGATTAGGGCAGTGCCAATCCAATCAGTGGACTGATTTAGTAATCCCCCACCCTTAATCCTGGCACCTTCAATCCTAGCATTGTACCATGAATTAATCATGCATTCGAGATTCAGCCGCCTCTGGGAAAAGCCCCACCTATGGCTGCATGAGGCTTTTGGGGGACATCTAGGCACAAATCATAACAGTGCAGGCCCAAGGAAAAGCTGAGTCTTTGCTCTTTATGCCTAATGCTGTTGCTTTAGTAAGTTTTCTATGTTTAGCCTTGTTCAAATGACATTTTACACAGGAGAATTTATGTAATAAACGTGAAGCAGGCTCATGCGGCATTACACTCTCCTTGAGGCCCCACCAATGGAGCATCAATTTGATGTCACCAGGTTTGCTGGTGCTTTGTGACATAAGTCACCCAAGCCATTGCCACTCCTAGGTAGAACAAGGGGTGCTGGCTTCCTGTAATAAGATGAATACTGGGGTTCATTAAACTGGTGATGCAGGAAGGACTAGAACAGAAAAGATAGGAGAGGAAAGACAAAAAAAAAAGGTTGACAGTTGCAAAAGAGATAAGGCCAGTGCCCTGTACTGTAGATGTCTTATCAGGAATCCTGTTCGGTTGGTGACAGGATAAGCCACAGAGCACGTGGAGTAGATGAACAGTTAACCCTGGGCCTATAGGAGCAGTGACCATGACCCCTAGTTCAGGAACCCCTGCCACTGAGAATGAGACCGTAAGCCCTGGACTCAGACAGACTTGAGTTCAAGGCTCTAATCTGCCACTTTCTAGTTGTGTTTTTGGACAAGACACATCACTTCACTTAATCTGGATTTCTTCACGTATAAAGTGGAAGCAATAATGGTTATGAGGATGAAATGAAATCAAGGCTAGAAAACACTTAACATGATTGTAACCTCTAAGTGAATATCAGCTGTGGTCATTATCATCACACTGAATACCATGTGTGGAATGGCTTCTTTCCTTTGGCTTTTGCACATGATTCTTTCTCTTTCAGTTGACAGATTCTTCTTTTCACTTCAACCCTTCTGGGCTACTGTGATAACATGATCTCTTCTGTTTTCCCACCAAGTTGCTTTTGATGTTACAAAAAAGAACTAACCTCACTTTTCTTGGATAAAAAACTGAGTCTTGGAGAGGTGAAGCCACCTTGTTAAGTACCGTGTCCAGCTGTATACGTGCAGTGCCAATGCCGTTACTCAAATCCAAGAGCAGCCAATATACTCAGCCACTCCCTTTGGCGGGCTGGATAGTCTTTACTATGCAGGGGAGACTAATCTAACGCGGGGAGTTGGAAGTCTTCCCTGGAAGCGAGCCTGGTGTTAGGGCTCAAGGTTTTCACAGTGCAGTCTCAGGGCTGGAGTCTAGCAGGGTTGTCTAGGCTAGGATTTCCAGAATGCAATCTGAGGGATGCATGTAGGACCTGGCATGGGAGAGGATTTTCAATCTTAATTTTATATTCATTATTAACTATTAACACAAAAGGCTGTGCTTTCACATTTAGGAGGTCAGAAAGAAATTCCTTTTAAAAAAATACGCGTAGAACAACATTAGGCCAATGGTAGCTGGGGGGCTTGTGTAAGGCAAAATCATGACCCTGGAGTCTAATGGTAGAATTTGAGAACTGTGATTCCCTACAATTTTGTTATTGTGTAGAAAAGGGAAAACTTTGTGCCTAGCTGGATGTTACAGAATAAGTAAGTGGCTGAGCTTAGTCATAGGAAAATGCATTTCATTGTCCCCCAGTTTTAAGATAAAGGGAAAAGTGATGCATCAGGTTGAAGCCCCAGGAGACAGTTGTTAGACGGCTCACAGCTCTGCTGGCAGCTGGCTCTCTGATTGGAATCTTTCTTATGCTTTCCTGTTTTCTCAAATTAATTGCTCTTTCCAGTTCTCATTTGTTTCCCCCACTGCCTTGCTGTGGACTTTGGAGAGAGGGTTTGTGACTCATGTCACTTTCCTGTCCTGGCCCCTGGGTCAGAAGGTTCCATTCTGAACTCTAGCTGACCTGATCTGGTGGCAAGGAGGCACCCGATTTCAACACTAAATGGGGCTCTGTCCTGCCCCCCAGTTGTGTGGCCGGCAGTGGCCCCTTTCTCCCCAGGCTGCCTCCCTCAGAGGGTTGTTACCAAGAGAAAAGAGACTGAGCGGTTCAGAAGCTCAGAAGAGGCAGCCGCGGAAGGTGGCAGGAGCGTTGTCAGGTTTGCGGTCTCCCTGTCAGCAGGGCGGAGCACGTGAGCAGTGACTGTAACCCACCGGCTCTGAGGGCTGACTCTGCTCTGATCCCGAGCCCAGAAACTGTTTATTTTTGCTCAATAGGCAGACTGCTTTCTCTTAGAATAAAAAACACAACAACATATGCAGATTTCATTTTAATTTTTACAATAACTCCCAGAACAATTATCATTCCTCTTTCAGTAAGGAGGAGGCTTAAGCCCAGACCTGTGAAGGAGGCCTGCCCAGGTCACCCAGCTGGTGCAAGGCAGCCTGTGACCGGCCTCTTCTCGCAGCACATCCAGGGCCAGGGTTGATCCTTGAGTGGGGGCCTCCAGGGAGGACTGGACTCTGTCTGTGGGCTTCTTTATGTACATGTCACGGGAATGTTATGAAGTCCTCACTAGGGAGACACATGGGGGACAGGAGAAAAGACAGAACTGAGATCAGAAAATGAATCTCCTAACCAAATTAGGAACATCAGCTCCTCTTTTACAAGTGAAAGTGTTTGTGACAGTCATGGGCAATATTCTTTATTAGGAGCTGGATTGCTGGAAGAATTCAGGGAGTCTACATTCTTTGCTTCTCATACAGACCTTCTCTGGCTTTTATCTCCTTGTCCAATTTTTGTTATTGTTGCTATGAATATATATGATTTATATTTATATACATACACACATGTATATATACATTCAGGGTTTTGACTATGGAACAATATGATGTATATACGTAGATTTCTTTTTCTCTCTTCTGCTTTACACACACACACACACACAAACACACACAAAGAGATTGTGCAGTTGGCACAATTCAAATTCTGCAGGTAGTCTGAAAGACTGCAGGCCTGGAAAGAGTTGATCTTGCAGTTTTAATCTGAAGTCAGTTTGCTGGCAGAATTCCCTCTTCCTTGAGGGATTTCAGCATTTTTTTCTTAAGATCTTTGATTAGGTGAGCCCCATCCACAGTATGTGAAGTAATTAACTTTACTCAAAATCTGCTCATTTAAGCCTTAATCTCATCTAAAGGATACTTTCTGTCTTAGTTACTTTTCTTAGACAAAATACCTGACACCCAAAGTTAAAGGAGGAAAGGTTTATTGTAGCTCACACTTCACAGAGGTTTCAGTTCATAGCTGTCTGGCTCCAAGGCAGGGTTACATTGCAGAGGAGAAATAGTTCATGGAAGGCAGAAGGCAGGAAGGCAGCAAAACAGTGAAGTAGCTAGGAAATAAGCGATCAGCAGCAAGGGACAACAACCCTCCTTCTGTCTCTTACATTCTATCCAGGCAGGCAGGTAGCACTCACACCAGGGTGTGGCACCCTTAATCCTGGCATTGCACCATGAATCAATCCCAGCATCACATCCTTAATCCCAGCATCACACACTCTAGATCCAGGCACCTCCGAAAATCCCCACCTATGACTGCATGAGGCTTTGGGAGACATCTAGATATAAGCCATAACACCTTCGCAGCAACACTCAGATGTGTTTGACCAAATATTTGGGGACTGTGGCCTAGTAGACACAAAATTAACCATAGCAATATACAAATATATCACATATACAATGACATCTGCTAATCTTTACTGAGCATTCGCTGTGGACCATGCACCACTACCTCATCAAATAACCCCTGTGACTGCAGAGCAGTATCTGACACTGAAGCGGAATACATGGTGGTTGTAGAAGGCAATTCTGAGCAGAGGTAAAGACAGGTGTTGGCATCAGGCTGACTTTCGTTCAAGAGATACATGCAGAAGGATCATAAAACACCGTCAATGTCTAAATTAGGCAAGTTACTTAATCTCTTTTTCCTCATCTGTAAAACAGTTAAAAATAACACTTGCCTCATCACCACCGTGTGTGGTTGACAAATATTTATTGACAAATCAATGTTGGAGGAATCACCAGGGAGGTTCCCGGAAGTAAAGGAGATGGTTTATCTGCAGCCCCTCGCAAAGAGCCCAGAGTTTGATGAGAACACCGTGCCTTGGCAGCCTGTGTACTGTGAGTGTTTTTCTCCTGATCTCAGCAGATGCAGAGTCCCCTCACTGTTCTTGGGATTCGCCTTGCAGGGACTGAGGGAAGGTGTAGCTTCCAGGAAGTTCTCGTCTCTAAAGCCTCCCTGGCCTCAGTCAAGGGCTGTTTTTTGTACTCCTCTGGCATCACCCTGGGGCAGTCAGTTCTCTGCTGCTCACAGAACTCTGTTTGGGAGTGAAAGCTATGACGGGGCTTGGCAGACAGTGCCAAGAAGACCCAGGCAATGTGGGCTACAGCCTGGTGAGTCCCTGCATCTCTGCCAGCAACCTGCTCCTCCAAAGGTCTGCCAGCTTCCTGAGATCACTATCAATTAGGCCCATCGCTTTCTTTTATCCTAAAACAAAGCTTACCATTTATAGGATTAATTGGAGCATGAAGACATCACAGACAACAACTCAGCATTGTGTTAACTATTAATTCATCACTCAGTAAATACTTACAGTATACTAATGGATGAAATCCCAGCTCTGACACTGGTAGGCTGTGTGATCTTGGTCATGTTTCTTAATCTTTCTTTTTTTTTTTTTTTTTTTTTGTGGGTACCGGGGGGTCGACCTCAGGACCTCGTGCACCAACAGGCACCCGTGCCGCTGAGCGATATCACCGGCCCCTTTTTTCGTATGTGGGATCCGGGAGTCGAACTCGGGCCCTTGCGCTTGCAAGGCAGGCAGGCGCTTATGCCGCTGAGCCATCTCACCGGCCCTCTTAATCTTTCTTGTGACTCAGTTTCTTCATTTGTAAAATGAATGTAATATTAGTGTCCACTTAATAATTAGAGTTGGGGATGATTCCTATAATCACAGCACTCTGGGAAGCTGAGGCAGGAGGGCTACAAGTTTGAGCCCAGCCCGGCCAATTTAGCAACTTATTGAGAACTTGTCTTAGAAAAGGGAATGAGGGGAGAAAAAGGGCTGGGACACAGCTCAATGCAAATTGCAGCCCTGGCTGCAATCCCCAGTACTGCTAAGAAGGTGGGTTATTAAGTTATTGAATTAGTCAATATATAAAAAGAACATAAAAGCTTCTCTGCACACAGTAAGTGCCCAATAAATAGCAGCATTTATTTATTTAATTTATTTTTTGGTGGTGATATTGGGGATTGAACCCAGGGCTTTCTCACTGGGCTATGTCCCTGCATCTTTTTTATTTTTTATTTTGATACAAGGTCTCACTAAGTTGCCTAGGTTATAAATAGAAAATTTTACTGCTGCTGCTGCTATTATTATTATTATTATAACTAATATTATTGCTACTTCTACCTCTACTTTGTGCCAGGATCTCTAAGATACTGAGAAAACAGTATCTACAAACACTACAGATTCTGTCCCTCCTTTGTGAAGTTTATATACTTGTGAGCATGGAAGAAATGTAATAAATAGTAAGTTTAAAAATACTTGTAGATTCGATTGCAGATTGTGCGAAGTATTCTGAGAGAGATACAGTCGGGGCAGAGGAGCCACTTAGAAAGCAGAGCAGGAAAAGTGGCCCCGAGCTGATGATGTGTACTTAAGCACTGAAGGCTGGGAAAGGGAGGGAAGAAAGGAATAATAGAGATAAGGAGCAGCACGTATGAAAACTTTGGGGCTCCAGAGAACACGGTGCATTCACGACAACAAGAAAGGCCAATGCGGCTGGAGCAGAGTGAGGGAAATAACAGCAGTGGCTGCGGCTCACACAGAGCTCACTGTGTCAGACACCAGTGTGGGTGCTCTGTGTGTTTCCTCATCCGGTCTTCACCACAGCCTTAGGAGGAGGACCAAGCCCCGCCTCGGTCGGGTCCTGTCCTGACTATTCACACATCTTCCTCCCTTCTTGCTGTCTGTAGAATTAAACGCAAACTCTTAACCTGGCATTTCTGTTGTTTCAAAATAGAGTCCCGATGTAACTTTCCCGACTTCCTTTTTGTTTGGTTTTCTGTTCCTTAAAATTAATTTTAACCTACACAAGTAATACAGAAACATTTTCCCCTGGTAGAAACTTACTTTGGTAAATATAAAGTTCTCTTTACTGTCTCCCTATCCCACTTCCGTCTCAGTTCACTCCCAGAGGTAACCGTGCAGTCAACTTGCTATGAATTCCTTTGTAAACCTAAAGATTGTGGAAGACTGCAGAAAATACAGATTGATTTGTGTCCCCACAGCAGGTCCCAAAGCAGAGGGCCAAGCAACCTCTGAAACTGTGAGCCACAATGAACCTTTCCTCCTTGTAAGTTGATTGCTGCTGCTATTCTGTCACAGAGATGGAAAGCTGACTAACAAGTAAGATAGTTCCAACTTTTTGCAATGACAAATAATGCTGCAACAAACACTGTTACCAGTCAGGAAAATGGAAAACCTCTGTAAGTCCTTAACCAGAGGGGACTGATGCAAGGATTTGGTTGGTAATGGAATAAGAGACTTGAGAGAAGCCAAGCAAGAAGGCGAGGCAATCCAAGGATTGAAAACAGCAGGAAGATGCACCACCCTCGGGCTAGAGGCTCAGAGCACAGGAGCCAGGGCCTTCCGCTGGGACCTGGGCCCACAGAGGGGAGCTCTGGGAAAGAAGGGCTTCTTTCTTCTTGACTTCTGGGTTTCCACCAATGCCTTCCATTGGCCAAATCTGCCCCAAACCAAGAGGATCACACAGTTCCCTGATACAGAACAGAGCAGGGAATGCAGGAGAGAGCAAAATGGCAAGATGCGCACCTTTTTGCACAATGGTTGTTTTTCTGTCACAGATCCCAAGCACTGGGATTACTGAATCATGAGGCTCACAGATCCTTTTGATGCACTCTACAGAATTTCTCTCCAAAGTGATTGTAGAAATGTACATTCGCATGAGCACTGTATGAAGCTTCTTTTCAAAACTCCAACTCTTGCATGTTGGGGTCTGCAGCTCCTTCAGTCCTTTCTGTCTCAGGCTATGTCCCCAGAGGATTTGTGAATTAAAGTATATTTGTTTATGCTCATTATGGCCCGAGGCTGTTGGGGCAGGTGAGTACTATGTGTCCCTGGTGCTCTTCCTGACTTGAGCCGTGTGGGGAGCGGCTGAAGCTGGAGATCTATCATATGTGCGGGGCTGGAGCAAGGCGGGTTCCAAAAACGAAGAGTGCCTGAGGCAAGCCACGTAAACAAGCTGCTCCAGCCCAGAGAACACCAAGCCCCAAGGCAATCCAAGCAATGGGTTGCTAGGCAAAGGTGTGTCACCTGACATCAACCTGCCAAATGTAGAAATAAACATGCTGTGGTAGTTGAGCAGTTCGTCTTCTCCCATCAAGAAAGAGGGCTCCACCTGATCCCAGCTTTCTGTATCTTTCTTCATTTCTTCACTTTCTTGCTGCCCTTCATGGTCATCACCCCAAAAAGTTCGAGAGCTGTGCGGGCCACGGCAGAGCCGTGTTCTCCAAAGTCCTCATGTTCATTAGGTCATGTGAAATTTCACCTCTCCAGGAACTGGCCACAACATTTTTAGTGGCCCCCAGAGGGTAGGTTTAGGTAGAAGGAGTGGAAGAGGATGGTTGGTATATTCAAAAGTTGTCAGCCAAAAAGTATGCGGTCTGCTTTAGTGTCTGTCTTTAATGATCCTTGGGAACTTCTTGCTCTGGGTTATATCTGTCCCTTAGGAACACAGAGCAGATCTCCTGTGGTTCAGTGGAAGAGGTATGTGGAAGCCTCCAGTGCCAACCCCTTACAAGAAAGAAATCTGGGGCTCAGAGAGGATACGGGACCTGTTCAGGAGCTCAGCTGGATCTGGTTGTTGGGTGTGAACTGGTGTCTTTGATGTAGGCTGAAAAATCTATGCCCCTTGTCCTACCAAGGATATTGTTACCTTAAATGTTACTTTACTTGGAAAAATGGTCTTTGTAGATGTGATTAAATTAAATATTTGCGAGGTCCTGAGTTTGATTCCTGGTACCCAAAAAAAAATTAAATATTTGGTGAAGCGGAGATTATTTTGGATTTTTTGATTGGGTCTTAAATGCCACCACAAGTGTCTTTAAAGAGGAGAGACAGAGGCAGAATACAGACTAAAAAGAAAGATGATGTGACCACAGAAGCAGAGAATAGAGTAAAGCACCCATGTTCCTAGAACATGTGCAAAGTGGCTCTGCCAACACCTCAATTTGGGCCCAGGGATACAGATTTTAGATTTCTGGCTTCAAAACTGTGAAAGACTAAATTTCTATTGTTTTAAGTCAGTAAGTTTGTAGTATTACATTACAGCAATCCACTTTAAAAACTAATATAGTCTCCCTCCCTCTCTCTGTTTCTCATTCAGTATACCAGCTTCTTTTTCATGGTTTCCCTAACTACTTGCTTCCATTTTTCCATTGTCCTCTGCACAGATGAAGTCAGAGTGGGCTTTGGGTTTGTCTTTGGCACTCTTAACTTCAGGGTCCAGCCCAGAACTTTCCTTTTAGCAATGCACTTCACATCAACAGCCTGGTTCTTGTAGGAAGACCACAAGCTGAGTGAGGGATGTATGTTCCATGTCTTTTGGATGTTATGAAAAGATGTACCCAGGACTACGGGAGTGCGGAAGATTTGGGTCCAGGTCTGAGTTCTGCCTCTAGTTTACTACGTGACTGCTATTATTTAAATGTGTCCCTTCAAAACCTATGTGTTGGCATCTTAATCCCCAAATTTGTATATGAAGGACATTGGGGGGGTGGAGCCTTTGAGAGGTAATTAGGAAAAGATGAGGTCATGATAGTTGGAGTCCCATGGTGGTATTGGTGACTTTCGAAGAGGAAGAAAGACCCAAGCTAGCATCCTTGCTCTGTCTTACCACGTGATGCCCACTGCCCTGTTTTGAGGTAGGTAAAAGCCCTCACCAGATGCTGAGCAGATGCTGGTGCTGTGTGCTTGGGCTTCCCATCCTAGAGAACCATGAGCTACATAAACTTCTATTCTTTATAAATTATTCAGCCTGCGTTCATTTGGTTATAGCAATAGAGAAAAGATTAAGACAGTGACCTTGGGCAAGGTCATTCATATTTCTGGATCATAGCTTCCCCCAAATATAAAACAAAAAGCTGACGAGATCAGTGTTTCCCAGGCAGCAACCCACATATCACTAGTGGGATCTGAGATGGCTTCAGGATGCCAAATGGCAAGGCACTAAATAGCCCGAGTCCCGGAGTCAGAATCATTCCCTCTTCAGTTCTGGGTCAGCTCTTCCTTAAGGAAAACACCTCCATTTGGTGCTAATACTTTTGGACCTCTCTTTATTTGCTAACCTTCTTTTTAATTAAAATTTTGCAGATGTCAGACTGAAAGCCTTTAGCAAGGGATACCACCTAGCCAAGTACAATAATTTTTTTTTTTATCAAGTTTTTACTTTACAGTTACCTCTACTTTTGGCAAAGTGTACTTGTCTTACATTTATAGCAGTGTCTCAGCGAGGGTAGGCTGTATCGTGTTAGCAAGTAACAGAACTATCTCAGTGACCAAATACAACAAGGTCTTTTATTTAATTTTTTTGCTCGTGTAAAGTATGCTATGGATTCAGCTGACTCTCTAGGACTTAGAAAGTCCAAGACAGTAAGTCTCAATTTCAGCTTTCACCAGAATCCCCTTGAAAATTTGTTGAAACAGATTGCTGGGCCCAGCCTCTGGAGTTTCTGATGGAGCAGGTCTTCTCCTCTGGCGACTCAGCAATCTAGGTTCAAGGTGAATCGTTGAACATCCCCGTGGCCTCCGTGGAGGAAGAAGCAGCGGGATGACTTCTGGTGCTAATTAAATGCCCTGGCCTGGGAGTGACATACATCACTTCTTCCCATAATCCATCAGCCGGATGAGGCACCTCCCAACTCCAGGTGGTATGTGCTGGGAGGAATGGGAGGTGGGAGTGTTTAACAATTTCCCTTAAACATTTCTTTTTTTTTTTTTGTGGGTACCGGGGGTCGAACTCAGGACCTTGCGTGCCAGCAGGCGCCGTGCTGCTGAGTGATATCACTGGCCCTTTTTTTGTGTGTGGTTACCGGCAGTCGAACTCAGGACCCCGTGCTTGCCAGGCAGGCACTTATGCCGCTGAGCTATCTCACCGGCCCTCCCTTAAACATTTCTTGAAGCAAAAAGCTATATAAAGAAAATTCAGTGTAAAGAATGGTAAACAGAATTATACTACAGCAAAAATTAGAGAAGGTGATATGAAAATAGGTTGTCATTCTATGCTCCCACTGAGCTGTCATATTTGGTGCCAAAGAGCTGAGGAATCACTTTACAGAGATCTTCAAGCCCACCGCATTTCTGCCTGAGTTTTCCAGGAGGTCCAAGCTGGAGGGATACTGGCCACACATTGCCTTCCCTTCTCTGCTCAGAAGCCTCAGTTACTGGTTGCATTCCCTGGAGCCCTCCTCCAGTTGTGTACCTTAAGACTTTGGAGAAAAAATAAATAACAATTAAATACTTTTGTCCCCAGGTAGTGGCCTTTTGCTTGTCACCAGCATCCTCCATATCTGGTCACCCTTTTCCCCTAAATCTCCCATGTCTCCTGAAAATATGACATGGGGCTATGCTTTGGATGGAAGCTGTTTGTGCGCTCTTTCAGCAGGGTTTGGTTTCAAGAAGTTTGGAATGCAGCCAGAATGTGGGGCTGTTTAAAGAAGGTGGAGGAAGAAGAGAGATGTAGGAGGGACCCCTAGCTCTTTTGTAATTTTCTTTTTTTTCCCCGTTTCTCCTATTTTAAAGTAAATGATCACTTTGGATCAATGTCTGTCACCAGCACAGATAATGCAGTTTTGCAGACACTGAAGTTGTCAGGCTCAAAGCTCTGCAGTTGGCTGTTGGCTCCAAACTGTCGATCCACCTATCAGACAAAGGAGAGAAGCTGGGAGAAGGTGACTGCTGGCCCAGAAGCTGACGGTAATGGGGGCAATGTTGTTTGGGTGGGGAGGCATACACTGCGATTCTGCTTCTTCATCTTATTATATTATAGGAACAAGCGACTTTTGTCATTATTTCTGTGGTCCTTCTGTGCTTTGGAAGGAATTACCTATTACTACAGCATAGAGAGTCACAGTGTGTCAGTGGTAGAAAAGCCACATAAATCAGTTGGAAACCCAATTCCTGTATTTTACAAACAGATGCATGTTGTACTAGTCTGCTATCACTGTTGTAACCAATTGCTATATGTTAATATCTTAAAACAACACAAATCTTGCCACTCTGTAGGTTAGAAGTCCAACATGGGTCTCATTGTACTAAAATCAAGATGCCAGCAGGGTTGCATTCCTTTCTGGATGCTGCCTGGATTCCTTGGCTCACGCTCCCTCTTCCATCTTCAAAGTCAGCAATTCAGGTTGAGTTCTTCTCACATCACATCCCTCTGACCCCTTCTGCTTCTCTTTTCCACTTTTGAGGACCCTTGTGATGATATGGGGCACACCTGGATAACCCAGGCTACTCTCCCTATGTTTAAGGTCAGCTGATTAGCAACCCCAGTTCCCTGTTGGCCTGTATAATACCACAGCCATGGATTCTAGGGGTTAGGACGTAGACATCGTTGGGAGCCATTCTATCTTACATACATTAGTACCCAGGGAGTAATGGCTCGCCTGAGGCAGAACTAGGAATATATCTAATGCTTAGTATCCTTTCCACTGTACCTCACTGTTTTCACTACATAAGGCTCCAACAGTGTGGTTTAAAGTATGGGCTTTGGGGTGAGATTCTAGGTCTAACTCACCCTTACTACCTGTGAGAACATGGGAAAATTTCTCAAACTCTCTGAATCTCAGATTTCTTATTTGTTATATGGGAATAATAGGCCCTGTTCAACCTCGGGATGAATATAAAGCATGAAAATCTATGTGAAGTGCTTAGCAATGCTTCCTGGACACAGCTTCAGTAAAAGGGTATCACAGGCTACAGTTGAAAATAAAGCATTATGCTTGCTCCTCATAAGACCCCTTATAAAGAAAGCATATCAGGTATTATGACATCCACTTGACAGAGTGGAAACTGAGGCTGAGTGGGTTGAAATGACTGGAATTGTTTGGCCAGTGGTTGGTAAATACACCCAGAAACAAGGTCTTTGATGCTAAGCCATAACACTACCATTTTGTTGAACTTCCATTATACAACCCAAGAAAGACGATTGTCTGATTTTTTTAACCTACATTAGAGGAGACCCTTTAATATTTTCAGAAATCTTCTAGCCCTCACACTCAAAATATTCAACTACATTCCTAATGTAAAATTCTCCAAGGTTAAGTTCACTGGCTTCTCCCTCGTATAGATACCCTGTGGCTTACCACTAAGGCAATATTCTTTCATCTGATTTAAAGCAGTTATAAGTCATTCTGCTCATGGATCCATGTCTATTGCTTCTGTATATCATTCCTAGTGAGGTTGAACGAAGCTCTCCATAGAATTATGTAAACATAAATCTGTTGTGGCATTGTATCTTTTCGGTAGAACAACAGGCATTTATTTGACCATTTAGTTATTCAGATTTATGATGTTTATTCAGGGCATATCAGGTATTACCACATGCCCATATTAATGGCCACTTTGGAGCAATGTCTGTTATCTGTACGGAAGGTAACTTTGCAGGAACTGAAGTTGTTAGTCTCAGAGCTCTGCAGTCTGTCATTGGCTCCAGGCCAATTGATATTTTTTGAGTGCCAAGTGGCAGTCCCTGTGTTCTGCCATCCCATACTGAGAGAAGAGAGGGTGAGCCCAGAGCCTCTTTCCTAGACAAACCAGCCAGACAATCCCCTTCCTCCTCCCAGGGAGCTGTTGGAAGGGAGACATCAGGAGTATCTGCTAGGTGAAGTTCTTCCGCATAGGAACACAGCTGGTGAGGAACAAGAGCTCTCTCCTAAGAACGGGATGAGAGGGAAGGAGACATAACCAGGTGCAGCCAGTTCTCTGGGGACTGTTCACAGTCTATGACCTGGATGGCCTGAATACCAGGGCTGATCAAAAATGACAGCATGTGTTTTAATAAAATTATTTATTACGGTAAAACACACACTGCCATTAATCCCCTCAAAATACTCCCCTTCACTACATTTATCCCATTATCCTTGCCACTTTCTGAGGCAGTTCTGGAAGTAGTCCTCTTTCTTGAGTGTCATTGCAAAGTATGATATAAAATAGGCTGAATGCCATGATTTGTGTGCCATTCAGTGGAAAGGCAGGCTTGTAAAAACATTATGGTGTGCCCTCATCCACCTTATTCATTGGCTCTGGCACCACACAACTTCCGGCTCTTCCTCAAAGTCAAAATGACTCTAAAATGTAAATGTTTGGAATCAACAGCAGCAAAAGGAAGGGGAAGGACTAGGCAGGACTAAAATTGGAAGTAGGCTCAACAGACTCTCATATGACCTGATGGGGAGCTCAGGAGTGAGTGTGACCTTTCAGTGTTACCCCACAGAGGGTCAAAGTGGCCAGGCCTTTGTGACAGCACCTCCCTCCTGTCAGGATACCTCCCCAGGCCAGGATGCTCTCTGTACCTGGGCAGACCCTGGGGAGCCTGTAGTTTGTCAGAAGGGCCTGGGCAGCTCCTCTCTGCCGTCCTCCAGCCAGGCCTTCCATTTCCCAGCCTCTGCTGCTTCATCTGCCACGTCCTACCTTCGTCTTTGTTTGAGCCATCCCCAATTGCTGTAGTTCCTAGCAGATCCCCTGACTTCTTATGCCCTAACTGCTGTCTGAAATACCTTTTCTGCTACATCATTCTCAGTTTTCATGACTTAGCTCAGGCATCACCTTCTCCAGAAAGGTTCCCTGAGCCCCATCTCGGCAGCCAGCAACTTTCTGGGTACCCCAGGCATAGTCTCCACACTGCCAAATGATAACTAAATCTTCTGCGGGCTGAGCTGTCTATGAGGGTGCCACATTCATCCTGGTACCTAGAGCATCTAATAAGGTTCTCGTATGTGGCAAGTGTTCAGCTGGTGTCTGTTCTTTCCACTCCACAGTTGCACCACATTCTGGTTCAACAGCGATGCAGGCTGTGCCAAACTTGGGAACCAGTGGGCCTTGTTCCATCTCCTAGCTGTCATGGTGCCTGAAACAAGTCTCATACATTATGCGTACTTTCTTGGGAAATGCTATTTTTAAAATTTGGAGCCTATCTTTTCTTGCTAAAATTGCTTCAACACAGGATCAGAAAACAGTAGGGAACTTGAGTAGATATTGCCAGGTTCAGGGGCAAGCAAGGTCTTGGAAGGTATCTGAACTAATTTCTTAGGAAAGGAAACCACTAAGGTCACTGCCCTTCTGGATTTGCTTGTATCTGTCCCTGGGTTGATAAAGATAGGTGAGTCCTGGACTAGCAGATCTTTAAGGACTTTGAAGGTGTAGATGGGGACAGGCAGGGAGAAATGAGAATGAGGGTGATGGAAAAAGGGGGACACTCATTTCCTCTAAGCTTGGTTACATGGGTATAGTTACCAGTGCCACAAAATGCTCAGGAAGAACCAGGAGGCCACAAGATGCCCACCTCCTCACTCCAGACAGGCATGGAAGTTTGAAAACAAATACTCTTGCTCTGCTGGCCGCTCCTCAAAGGCTGCAGAGGTGAGATCTGACATACAAAAGGGAATCAGGAGCTTCAAACCAGCCAAGCGGGAAAAGGAAAGGCCCCTTCAATTGTTCAAGGGCAAAGAGGAGAAATGAGAGGCAGTATCATCTTTCATCAGCCACTCCCTGTGGGGAAGGAGAGGTTTCCTAAGGCCTCTCTTAGATGGTAGGGCAGCAAGCTGCTGCCTCTTCTCCACAAGAAAGCTGAATTTGAATCTGATATTCGTTTGGACTGAACTGGGATTACCTAGGGTCAAAGCAAAGCCTTAGCCATTTGTTCAGAATCGATCGTCCTCTCTGTCCATCCTGCTTATGTGTAGGTACTTCTTAGATCATGTGCTACAGAGGTTTACCAGGTTTAAAGGGAGTCTCAGCTCCTGTTCTGTGAGCTGGGAGTAAAGATGTGACCTTAAGCCAGTTCCTGTCACCAGTGTGCTGGTGTCTAGTTTGTAAGACAAATAAATATACACTGACAGTGTTATGAACATTAATCGATGCATGATTGAGGGCTTACTCTAGATGGGCTATTATCTCATTTGTCCCTCCTAATGGCACTACAAGACAATACTGATAATGGCTGTGTTGCATCCTTGAAGAAACTAAAGCTCAGAGAGCTTAGTTACTTACTCAAAGTTACCTTGGCAAGTACATACATGGCAGAAGGGAGGCTCACACCCAAATCTGTGAAACTCTAAGCCAGTGGTTTTCAACTGGGGGTGATTTTGCTCCTTCCCTTTCCCAGGGGACCTTGACAATATTTTTGTGGTTGTCACTGTGTGGGGTGGCCATAAGTGTAGTGGCCAGAAATGCAATGGTCATTTGAGACATGCAAATTAAAACAACACTGAAATTCCATCTCACTCCAGAAAGAATGGCTATCATCAAGAAATCAACCAATAACAAATGCTGGAGGGGCTGTGGGGAAAAAGGAACCCTTCTCCACTGTTGGTGGGAGTTAGGCTGGTGCAACCACTGTGTAAATCAGTGTGGAGATTCCTCAAAAAACTAGGATTAGAGGTCCCATTCTACCCAGCTATTCCCCTTCTGGATATTTTCCCAGAAGAATTAAAAACATCATATCACAGCAATACATGTGCACCCATATTTATAGCAGCACAATTTGTAATAGCTAAATCTTGGAAACAACCCAAATGCCCATCAACTGAGGAATGGATAAAAAAGATGTGTGCTATTTGTATACAGTAGAATACTACTCAGCTATAAAGAAGGGTAAACTTGAGACTTTTATAGGTAAATGTGTGCAACTTGAGACCATACTCATAAGTGAAATAAATCAGTCTCACATGTGTAAACATCATTTTGTCTCCCCAGTGTAAAAAGCTGAAATAGTAAATAAGCTCCAAAATGTACAATAGATATTGGGAAATGGGAAGAAAATGTTCAAAAGGAAAGAGAAACTGGGATGGGGGAAAGGAGAAAAAAAGGAAGGGAAAAGGAAAAAAATATATACATGCAAGATAGTTAATATAACTATACTACTAATTTCTATAAGTCCATTGAAAAGAAAGGTTTGTGCTTATATTGCTTGATCAATTTTTCATGCCTATATCTTGTAATCTGAGCAACTACTTTGAAGATAGCAATAAACAATGTACTAATCATTGTTACTTTCCTACTATCTTGTTTTGAAATTTTGATTCATTGCTTTTATCATTTTTTCTCTTTAAAAGAAAAAGAAAGAAAGAAAGAAAGAAAGAAATGCTGCTAACATCGTGCAGTGCACAGGACAGCTCTTACCAAGTTGTGCCCCAAGTGGCCATAGTCCTGAGGCTGAGAAATGCTGCTGTAGGTCATTGCTGGCCACTGCATTGAAATAACTCTTTCTAATTCCACCCACCCGGTTACTGCTTAGCCCAGCTTCTGCATGTTTCATTGACACTACTCATCATAGCTTTCGATTGTATTTTTGTTATTTTTCCTGTGACTTTAGTTGTCTGTCTCCAGCGCTCTGGGCTGCTCGTAAACAAAGTTTGCTTCTGCCTTGATTACCGCTCCGTTTCTGGCTCCTGCACAGCACCTGGAACATAGCAGGCGATCAATACATATTTGCTGAATTAATAAATAGGAACACGGACACAGAACAATTAAACAACTTGGCAAGTTCACAAAAACAAAGCAGCACCGACAGTACTGAAGTCTGGTTCTATCTTAGTACAAATTCCTAATCCCATCCATAGGGTCAAGATAATTCAGGGTAATCTAGCAGAAGATTGGGAACAGGCCCCTGTCCGGGTCCTCCAGGAGCTCACTGTCCAGTGGAGGAGGAGGAAAAAGCCAGTGGGCATCAGGCCGCGATGTCACGTTCAGACTGGGAGAGAGATAAGGGGCAAAAGAAGGATGGACAGAACCCAGGGGTTGAGCTGCATCCTGACGTTTGCGCACCGTGAGAGAATGTAGTGAAGACTTGCCCAGATATTAAAAGAACGGCTTCAAATGACCAGAATTAATCTTTCTTCTCACTAGCAAAGATAGGCAATTTATGCTATCCCAATCCTCAGGGACTTTGGGCCTCTTAGAGTTTCCAAAAATGATGACTAGTAGCTCCAAATGCAAATTCAAGTGCTAGAAGTACCCTAAAGTCAAGTGCCAGGTCAGCTCCCGCTGGCAGATCCTGGCCCTGGAAGCAGTGGGGAGCCAGTGTGGAACCAAACTTCCACTGCTCAGCGCCGTGTGTGGGTTGTGTGTGTGGGGGGTGGGGCCAGGCGTGTGAGGACGAGGGCAGAGAGAAGGGGGGAGATAGAAGGAAGGAGGATGGAAGGGGACAAGGAACTAAGGGTTACTGATGGAATAGGGAGGAAAGAAGCAGGAGAGGAGGGAAGGAAGGAGAGAGAAAAAGGGAGGAGAGGGAGAGAGAGAAAAAGGAAGGAAAGAAATGTGGCAGAAGGGAAGAAGGAAGTATGGGTAATAGCAACAAAAGGAAATACTTTTATTTATTATAATTGCCTCAAATTGTGCCAAGTTCTTAAAATGAATAATCAACTTTTATCATGAAAACAATCCTACAGGGTACTTTTTTCACATTCCTTTTATGAATAAACAAATACCAAAGGCACGGAGAGATCTTAACCAATCTAAAGACAAACATATAATAAGTAGTGTATTCAAGAGGGCAAGTAGAAGGATTAAGATTTGAAATGTACATTCACCAACTCCCCACGATGAATGTATTCATTATATATTGCAAATATGTACTAATAAAAATGTGAAAAAAGAAGGGGTGGTGAAGAGCTGCTATGGTGGGGGTGGAGTGGAGGCAGGGCAGTAGGAAGAAAAAAAATCACAGGTCGACCATGGCATCCACTACAATACACTGCAAGTTTCAGTGGGTCTGGGGACAGGCACTAGGGTCCCCAGGCTGGACTCCAGCTCAGAGCGGCTGTCTATAAGCAGGGCAAGGACACAGCCTGCTCGCTTGTGATCTAGGGCAGCCCAAGGGTTTGAATGGGCTTTGCTGACGGATTGTGTTAGCGATTCCTTGGTGACACGGTGGGGCCCCAAGAGAATTGTATGGACACTGTAGGATACTTATCCTTCCTTCTTCAAACAAAACCAACAGGAACCACAAAGAATAATCCAATTAGTGTCTTTTCATTGTGCTGGAGGGCAAGGAAAGCAAGTTATTAAGAAATGCAAAAGCCTTCTATATGCTTTAGTAGCTAAGGTCACTTTCACACCTGTTAATCACATCAAAGTCCTGTTTTGTACTAAGTGTCAGACCCCCATTTTACCAAAGGAGCAACCAGCTTTGAGAGAGGAAATTCAATCAGTAAAAATCTAGAATTTTAAACTTGAGTCTTCTCACTCTAAATCTTCAGCTCTTTCCTGAGTACCACACTGAAAGTCACGCTCAGTTTTCCTTAAACGAAATTAATTTTTTTCAAACTTGATTCCCAGAAAGAAAAGTTCTGTGAAAAAAGGATTCTGGCCCATTAGGGATGAAGAGAAGATGAATTCTAGGATCAGCTTTAGAACTGCTATGTCAAATGTCCCTTTAATAATTGCTTACAGAAAAGCTTATTTAAAAATAAAGCTGGTTTCCAAAAAAGTATTATGTGTTCTAGTAGCAAATTAATAGAAGCAAATAGTAGTGTTCTTGGAAATCTTTTGATAAATAATTTCGACTTGTCATTTCCTTGAGCCCTCTTCATCCTCAAAGTGAGGCACCCGAGGAGCCCGAGCTCACAAACTTGTTCTTCTCTTGAATCCAATTCTGAAGTCTTGTCTTCGTCTCTGTGTCCCAACTGCTTTTCTCTCCCCCCTCAGTCCACTTTCCATACCCTTAGTCACATGGATCTTTTTTCCCAGTGTATTTCCTGTGTCCTTCTTCACCTGTACAGGGCTGGGACTGTCTTTCTGGATGTTTGCTGTGTCCTCAGCATACTGCCTGGCTCAGAGCAACTACACCATAATTCGAGCTGACTGCACATGGCACCAGCCTCCGAAGGCAGACCAGGGGGCATCACTCGCGTGGTCCTGTCTTCTCAGACCTGTCTCTTCAGTTTGCATTCGTAGCCCCACAGTAGCAGCCAGAATGGGAGCACTGGAAATGTTTGTCAGAATTGAACCAAGGAGTACCCAGATTATTATGTTATGAAACTCATGCTTTTAGGGGAAAAGAGAATTTGCCCATCTTGTGAAATAATACCCAGGTTCTTACTGTGTCTATGGAGAGAGTGGCAATGAGATGCCTGAGAGTGGAGGTAATTTACAGTCTCCACACAGATGTACACTCATGGCACTTCTGAATGATCACAGATACCTGCTGCTACTGGCTGGCAGACACTTTAACCATCAAATGGCAATGGTAATAACAGTGATGCCCAAAAGTTACTGAGGGTTGTACGAAGGGCATTAATGTACTAACTTATTTAATTTTTATAACTAACTCTATGAGGTAAGATTAGTTATTATCCTCTTTCAACAGATGAGGAAACTGAGGCACGAAGAGGTCATGTAAGCAGAGCTCTACAATGGCTTATGTGTTATGCAGTAGAAAATGGGAAGGTAGAAGGGATTAGAAGTCGGAAAGGTAGCAGGAGTCCCTATGGAGGGGCCCAGCGCAGAAAAAAATTCTGGCAACTGACTCTTTAGAGGGCGCAGAGCTGTCTGGCCTTGTTTTTCCCAAGCTGGGTAGGGGCCCAGAGGAGCTGGGCCCAGAGGTATTTTTGTCTTGTTGCTTCAACCCAGGCAGTTCCACTTGCAATAATTGATGATCTTCAGAGTTTGTGTTGTAAATACAGCCCATACCACTGGAGAGAGTTTCGTCCCCAGGGTCTCCCTTTGAGGGTGGTATTGCTCTAAATTTACTTTGCTTTGGGCTAAAGCATTGTAAATGTTCTCAAGTTGTTGAACCTAGAACATTAGAATTACAAAAGTTCTCAGAGGTTACCCACTGGTTACCTCACTTCGCAGCTTGTGGAAAAGAGGCTGAGGGTCACAGCTAACCAGAGTGAGGGGTTTTCAGTTCTTCTGTGTTGGGGGCAGCAAAGGAGCACGTCGTACACAGTCTTTGCTTTCCTGGAGCTCAGACTCATGTCAGGGAAGCGTGGCTTTAAACAAATAATCAAAAGTGTACAGTGAAGGAAGACAGGCAGGGGCTTTAGGGCCTTAGAACAAGGCAACACACGCTGGGCTGCAGGGTGGCTTCCCCGAGGGCAAGGGGTTTAGACAGAGACTTGGAGGAGGAAGAGTGTGTCGATCTCTGGAGCAGGAGGAGAGAGTACATCCGGGCCAGAGAGGCCAGCAAGCACCCTGCACCGGAGGCAGGCGGGAGCAACGGTTTGCAGCTCTGAAAAGTGGCCAGTGCAGGAGAGGGGGCAGGAAGCAAGGCTGGGAAGGGGCCAGAGAGGCCAGCAAGCACCCTGCACCGGAGGCAGGCGGGAGCAACGGTTTGCAGCTCTGAAAAGTGGCCAGTGCAGGAGAGGGGGCAGGAAGCAAGGCTGGGAAGGGGGACTGGAGAGTTTAGACTGAATTCAAACGAAGTGGAGACCCATGAGGGTTTCAAGCAGAACAGGAAGTGATGAGATTCAGTTTGCTCCTTAAGATCTCTCTGGCTGCACGGGGTGAGCTGAAAAGCAGAGCTGGCTCCTTAGCCTATCCACAGATACCTCTGTGTCCACCATTAGCATGTGCACACCTGGGATATTGGTCTCCAGCTGGGATTAAAAAAAAACTATTCGTACATGTTTGCCACACACAACGATTACATTCATTGTGGGGAGTTGGTACATGCATGTGACACATCTTAATTTCTCTTAACCCCCCCCATTTCTTGGTCCCTTTCCTATTTGCAAAAGATCTATCTCTTTGTTTCCTATTACCTTTTATTTTGCTCTTTGATTTATTTATACTTTGAGTTTCTCATATAAGAGTCCATCAACAGATGAATGGATAAGAAAATGTGGTTTTTATACTCAATGGAATATTACTCTGCTAAAAGAAGGATAAGTTTGAGTCATTTGAATGAAAATGGATGCACCTTGAGACCATAATGTCAAGTGAAATAAATCAGCTGTGAGTTTTTTGAGGGTAGGTGGTAAGCACAAAGCAGGCACAGGACACATGCCCTGTAAAGCCTTTTGGACTGATTTTGGGGTAAAAGTCAGACGATGATGTCCTTTCTAGTGTTGGAAGGACATGGTAGAAGGTGGCAGGGCATGGAAGAAATGCTGGGAGGGAGAAGTGGATCCCAAGCAGCCAGAGTACTCATCTGTGACTCGCTTAGGGTCTTCTCTCAGGCCCTGATCCTCCTTCAACTAGTTTTACAGCTAACGAAACTGTCTTTTATGTTCTTTTTCTTCCTCTTGGTCTTTCCATTTTTCTTCCCATCCACCTGCCTTTCCTTTTCTTTCTGCAGGAAGTAGTATGTTGTTGTTAAAAAAGTGGGCTTTAGAGAAAGGCAACTCTAGGTTTGAATCATGACTTTTCCACTTACTTGCTAAGTCACTTTTGGACAAGTTTACTAACGTCTCAGATTCTCAGTTACCTTATCTGTAAAATGGGTATATTGGTATTTTAGTCACGATGTTAAAAGGTTTAACTAAGATAATATGTAGACCACACTTATGAACTTGGCATGCAGTAGATGTACAGTAAGCCACTCTGTTCATGCATTTATTTGTTCAGTGTACATCTGATATGGCTGTGGGCCAGGCCCTGGCTAGGCACTGAGGTCATAGTGGTAATTAACAAAATTGCTCTGCTGAGCCTTGGGCAGGGATCCAGTCCCCACCCCCCAACTGCAATAAGTGCAGAAACTACCTCCTCCCAAGGAAAATCTGTGAAAAGGCTTCAGACCAACTGATGGATCTAAATGCTAAGCAATTTTGCCAACGGCCCGGCCTCTCAAATTTACCATATCCTCTTGTGGTTTCCTTACTCAATTCAAGCAATCAAATTGTACCCACTATGGTGTAGTTCGTGGATTAGATCCCATAAAGGACACCAAGGTAAGTCGTGGGCCTTGGCTACGTTGACGGACAGTCTGACTGAGATGGTAATGGTGATGGGATGAAACTCGTCCATAGGGAATGTCTGAGGAGCCAAGATCCTCAGCTTGGTGGGAAAAGACTTCATGCATTCTTCTAATTTCTGAAGCCTATCATAGGAAAAATATAATTTTTGGGTTTCTTGAAGGCAAAGCCAGGGCTTGTGGTAGAAATCACAAGGTATATTTTGTCTCCTTAAAAGGAGCAAAGATTTCTAATAACTTTGGGTGTCCAGCAATAGAACAGGCTCTCTGCACAGTGGAGTGAACTCAGCCTCCGGGAATCCTCAGGAGCAGGCTGGATAAACACCCACAAGGGTGTTGCGAAGGGAATGCCTGCCTTGGGTGGGAGGGTTGATGAAGTGACCTCAGGGCTTCCTAGCAGCTCAGAGATGCAAGGGTAGTAAGATTCCACAGTCAGGCCCCCATAACATTCCCTTGGGTTTCTGCCAACTTTCTCCCTCTGGAGCTGACCCTGAAACTTACTTCACTGTTTTCTAACCCAGCTCTGGAACCTTTTTGTGTCAACTGACCGATCCTCAGACCTATAGGTCAGGCTGCTGGGCACATATGAAATAGATTCCTGTGTGTTCGAGTTCAGTTTTGTTATCACATCAGATGCTTTTAGATGTCTTCCCTCTTTAGGTATTTGTGTTTCTTCTTAGATTAATATTTCACACATATTTCATACCATAAAAAGATACAACATAAGCATCTGATAGAAAACTTTTAAGCTCAGTGTTTTGGAAAATCAATGGCATGGTAGATCTAGAGTTGGACTGCTGGGTGCAAATCTCAGCTCCATTACTTACCGTCAGTACTGTCTTGGCCAAGCCATTTACCTCTGTAAGCCTCAGCTTCCTTCTTGATAAAACAAGGTGACAAACAAGGTGATAGTGATATAAGTCTAAATAGATAATAAGTGCAAAAATATGGAGATATTACATCTCCAATAAATACTAGGGATAAATAGTTATTAAATGATTATTTTGTTTCTCCACATATTTTTAATGTATTAATTTTATAACTACTTTTTCCATCCTTTGGAAATTAGAACAGTGTCAAGATTCTAGGGTTAGAATAATGAAAGGATGCTAGAGGTTACCAAACCCAACCTAGTGTTTACTACAGAGAAAACTGAGCCTTCACATTCACCTAGTGGCAGGGCTAGGAAAAGGATCCAGGGGATATTTATTCTTGTCTGATTGGTGATCTGTGACTCATTATGATTTCACTACTCACTATTAACTAAAGTTATCTTATTTTTCTGTTAGATTGCTTTAAAAATAACAAACACTGGGCTGGTGAGATGGCTCAGCGGCATAAGCACCTGCCTGGCAAGCACGAGGTCCTGAGTTCGACTCCCGGTACCCACGTATGAAAAAAGGGCCAGTGATATCACTCAGCGGCACAGGTGCCTGCTGGCGCACGAGGTCCTGAGTTCGACCACCGGTACCCACACACACACAAAAAAAAAACACTTTGGCAATTAATTCTTGGACATGATACTAAAAGAACAGACAACCTAAGCAAAAATAGACAAGTAGGACTCTATATATCAAATTAAAAAGTTCTGCACAGGAAACAACAAAAGGAGGAGGCAACCTATGGACTAAGAGAAAGTAGGTGTGAACCATATACTGGAAAAATTGTTATTATCCAAAATATATAAGGAATATCTATAATTCAATAACAAAAACAAATAACGAAAATGTGGGCAAAGGATCTGAAGAAATATTTTCCTGAACAAGACGTGCAAATGGTCAACAAGTGTTATGGTCTATATCTAGATGTCACCCCAAAGCCTCATGTGCTTATAGGTGGGAATTATGAAAGGTAATTGGATCATGGAGGCACTATAGCTCACTTTAATGTTAGGGGCTGGGGCCTAGTTGGAAGAGGCAGGTCACTGGGGGCATGACCTGGGAGGATATAGCTCCCTTTCCAGCTCTTCCCTTTGCTGTGTTTCCTGGCCAACATGACATGAGCAGCTTTCTTCCATCCTGCCCTGCCACCATGCCTTTCTGCCAACTATGGACTGAAAACATTAGCCAAAACAAACTTCTTCTCCTTTAACTTGAGGGATTAATTCTTGGATATGATACCCAAAGAACAAGCAACCAAAGCAAAAATAGACAAGTAGGACTCTATGTATCAAATTAAAAAGTTCTGCACAGAAAAGGAAACGACCAATAAAAAGAGACGGCAACCTACAGACTGAGAAAAAGCAGGTGCGAACCACGTAATGGAATATACATCCATATCATGTCTCAGGAATGAGAAAGTGACTGAGACAAGAGGTAAACGAAAATGTGCTCAATGTTATAATCATCAGAGAAGTGAAAAATCAAAACCACAGTGACATCACCCCACACCTCTTAGGATGGCTCTCTATCACAAAGATAGCAAATATCAGTGCAGATATCAAGGGAGTTCTTGCATATTGGTGGAAATATAAATTGCTGCAGTCACTGTGGAAAGTTGTATGGAGGTTCCTCAAAAAAAAAAAAATCAAAATTAGAACTATCATATGACCCAGCAATCGTACTTCTGAGTACTTATCAAAGGGGTTAAAATGAAAATCTCAAAGAGATGTCTTAACTCCCATGATCACTGAAGCATTATTTATAATGGCCGAGCCATGGAAGCAACCTAAATGCCCACTAACTGGGTAAAGAAAATGTGGCACACATTTAAGGAGCTTTTAAAAAGATGGATTCAGCCTTAAAAAAGACAGATATTTTGCCAGTTGAGTCAACTTGGTTGAAAACTAGAAGATGTCATGGTAATGAAATAAGCCAGACATAGAAAAACAGGTATTACATGCTATCACTTATACAGTGTATCTAAAATAGTCAAATTCATAGAAACAGAAAGTGGAATAACCCTTTAATCAGTGAACAATCCAGAAACAGTAGCCAAAAGTAGTCCCTGCATTTGTGTATCCTCTTAAGGTTTTAGAAATATTTCCTCTCTGGGTTTTTGCAAAATCATTAGAGTACATGTTATAATACCTGTGTGACAGAGTCAAGAAAAGAGATTGGAACAAAAGAAAAACTTGTGGAGACATTTCAGACTTCATACACATTTCAGCATTAACTGGCCTGGGCTGGAGGGAAGAAGAGATGGCGATATACAGCATTTTAGTTATAGGAGGTGACTAAATCCTAGAGATTAGCATGGTGTTTGTAATTAACAATCCTGTAGTGTATACTTAAAAATACTTACAAATACTTATACTTAAAAATACCTTAAAAATACTTACTACAGTATACTGTAGTATATACTTAAGAATACCTTAAAAATGAGGGTAGAGCTTATAGGAAATATTCTTATCACATACATAATAATAAAATGAGAGGAGAATTTTGGGAGTGATGCATAATTTTATGGCATAGATCATGGTGATAAGTTCACTGGTGGATGCTTATCTCCAAATTCAAGTTGTGTACATTAAGTATGCACCTTTCAATTAAGTTTGTTGTTTAAATGACTGCAAACAAAAGAATGGGATTCGTAAGCTATTTTCTATCTCTGTGTCTCAGAGAACTTTGGACACTGGTGTCTAGAGGTCCAGCAGCCTTGCTTTCCTCCATTGCCTGGCCCTCCATGCCTCTAGAGAAGAACATGGCAGCCCCGAGATAACCTGGGATAAAAGTTTCTTCCCACATCCTCCTACTTTGCCTATTGCAATACCAGTTCCAGGGCCAGCACTGTCAGCCTGTGTGGTTTCAATCATTTCCAGATGTGCTGCCAAACAGTTTTCAATGTGTACGAAATGTATTTTTGCCTCAGCTTCAGATTGCGCTATTCCGATGACACTTGCTGGGGAGAGCCCCGAGTTGAGTGGCCAGCATGACCTGTGTTGCACAGTGTGGTCAGCTGGCTGCAGGGAGGAGTCGGGTGACACCAGGATATTCCAAGAAAGAGATTTCTCTAAAATAGGTGGCAACTTGGCTTTGGGAGTTTGTGAGAAAAGACAGAGAAGTCAGAGCCAAGATCAAGTCAAACTTCAACCAGAACTGGAGGGCGTTGAGTAAATCAGGCAGTTTTGACTCCTATCGAGAGACCTCATAAAACTGTAGACCTGTACACATTGTATGCATTAACGATTTCAAATGTGCTGCCCCAAATTCCAGAATTTTAAAGTGCATGGTGAACAAAAATGTCTGAGAGCCATTGTCCTAAGTCTGACATAGAACAAAATGTTCCTTGGTGACATAATTTTGTGCATTACTGGGTTAAACAAAGACCACTAGCTTCTCAGTGCCTGCTAAGGCACAGTGCTTCCTCAGTATCTATGGGGGACTACTTCTAAGACCCCCCCCCCACAGAAACCAACATCTTTGGCTGCTCCAATTCCTTAAATAAAAGAGCCTAGTATTTGCATGTAACCTGTGTATGCCCCTCATATATTTTAAGTCATCTCTAGATTACTTGTAATTCCTAAAGCAATGTAAATGTTATGTAAATAGTTCTTCTATTGTATTTTTTAGGGAATCATGACAAGAAAAACAAGTCTGTGTATGTTCAGTACAGATGCAATTTTTTCTCCAAAAGTTTTTTATCCACTCTTGGTTGAATCCACCCTTGGGTATGGAGGGACAAATGCATACGGTGGGTCCCCTAGAACGGGTGTAGAATGTAGCATTTGTCTATGGTGCTGTGTGTTTCTTGCCAAGGACAAACACAGGACTAGTGTTCTGAGGAATCATTGTGGTAAAAGGTAAGATTCACCTTTTTTCTTTGAGGAAAATCCAGAGACCCTTATACAAAGGGTCAATCGAGACTCAGCTCCCCAGCCTGTCCCCAACATAGAACTTGGGGACACCTTAAGGTGCTTTCTGAACAGGTCTGAGAAGTCTCCAAGGGCCTGTTGTTTCCCTTGCAGAAGAGGTGGGACATTTCTTAAGGTAAAAGGGGAAAACAGTAACTCATACACTGTGCATTGAGGTTAGAGCATCTTCTTGGGCCTTGGACCCCTTAGTCGGATACTCGTATAAATCTCTTTTTCTTGTAAAGCTGTTTCCAGTATGCTTCCAGGCTTCCAGGCTGGTCGTCTACGGAGTGCACTGTGTGTTAGAACTGATGTGACTCCATCTTGCTGGACACTGTGGGGCACCTTCATGTTTTCAGTTGAACGCCGCAGGCTGAATCAAGCCTTCGGCCAGAGTTTCATGAGCCTGAGCAGGATAGTAGCGTGGGTTGTCTCTTCAGGTTTTTGGAATATTTTTCCCCCCTTGGTAAAATGATGGGGAAAAGAGATGGGATGCAACAACCACAAATATTCACTAAATCTATTCAGTGTTAAGTGTCATGCTTTCATTATACAACTGTGTATAAAATATGTTTTTTGATAAGTACATGACAATAATTTACAAACAGTATGCTATCTGCAGAAAGTGCTACAGAGAGAGAGAGGAAGAGATGAATTCTGTGTCAGAGATTTCTAAGACTCTTTCCAGCTCTGGTATTCATGGAGACTAAGGCTTCAGGGTCTTTTCTTTTTGGTGCAGTTGGCCCAGAGCCTTCAGATTCTCAAAATAGCAACAGCTCCATCTTTGTCCCCCCAAACGGGGCTTTCCTGTGCCCCTCCCCAAATAGGGCTGATGTTCCTCCTGAACGCGTGTCTGCCTTGGAAGTTTGAGCTGGAGTGGGGTAGAACTGAGTGTGTGTCAGTCATTCTCCCGAGCCAGCCTCCAGGTAGGAAGAAGATGAATTGGTCCCCCGGGGGCTGAAAACTTAGGTTCTTACCACATTTCATTATCTAAAGAAATTCACTGAAGTTCTTCACCCAGGATTTAAAAATCCTCCCATCTGGCTCCAGGAAACTCATCCTGTTTTATCATCTGCCCTTCTGAGAGTTAGAAATTCCTTTTCCTCTTCCCTATTCTCATTTTCAGCCCTCTCTTCTTTCTCCTCCTTCTCTCCTTCCACATTCCAAGTAACATTTGCTGAGGGTGACTACAGCAGAGATAAAATCATCAGTGAAAAAGACAGAAAAACCAAGACACATGGTCTGACAATCTTCAGCTGATCCAGGGTCTGAGGAAAGACCCTTAGCTGTGAGAACCTGCAGGTACTCAGAGCATGCTGTACCAAATGAACAAACTTGCTTATTCTCCCTCCCTTAACAACAAAAAGTCCCATTCCACCACAGACAAAAACACCAGGAAGTAGCATTGTTAGTAGCTGCGGCCGCAGGCCTCCACCCTCCTGCCCTTCCTCACCTTCGCATCCCCAGGGATGTTATAGAAAACAAAGAGTTGCACTGGAGAGCACCAAGGGTGGCTGGCAAATGGAAGCTGGAAACCTCGACTGGGAGTAGGGGAATGGCAGGGCTGCCTGGCTTGCCAGCTGGAAGGGCCTTAGCTGGGCGTGAACGAGGAGGAGGAGCTCCCTTCCTGCCCCCCTCCCCCACATAGTCAGAAATTAGGTCCTCTAATCGCCTCCAGCCTCCCATCCCGGCTCACCACCAGCCGCCCCAGCTCACTTAATCTTAGGAAACCAGCTCCTGCTCACTTTACTGATGTCGGAGGTCACCCACATTTCTGCAGAACTTCCAGCATTGTCAGCCACCATTTCTTTCCCTTCCTTTCTCCCCCCAGTTTCTTCTTCCCTTTCGCCCTTCCTCCTTTCCTCCCCTTCCTCCTGTCCTCCTTTCCCTTCTAAATATGTCTTCCACTGATTTTTCTTTCCCTGTATTTCTCCCTGGACCTCCGTTGAGGGTTTTCATAAAAGCCCTCAGTTTCTTTTCTCCCCTGGCTCCTTCTCTTCCATCTGACACACAGCGCAGAAGAGGTGACTCCACTTTCACGTCACTCCTTGGTCATTTCGTGCCACCACTCTGCCTCCGACCCTGCTTTTTTATAGGTAACCAATGATCTTCCAACAGCATCTTCTAAGAAAAATCCTATTAAAGTTCTTCAGGACATTAAAATTTAATAAAATTTTGATTATAAAATATTAAAAATACAGGTTGTTATAAAGAATTCAAACATTGAATAAGCATATAGAGCAGAAAGTGAAATATCGTCCATACCCTTCCCCACTAATGCCAAACTGGAGATCGCCACTGTAAATGGTTTGGTAAAAATTTCCCTAATACTGTTGCTTAAGGATTTACAAATTTGGGATCATTTCAACGCACTCTTCTGTAGCTGGCATTTTCTTAAATGCTGTGCTGCAGATGCCTGCCCATGTAAGTCTAGGTACGTAGTCCTCATTAAAACATGTTGTGTAGTAATCCATTGTGTGAATATATCATAATTTATTTATCCAAACTCCTTTTGATGAAAGCGAGGTTGTATTTGTTTATTTCCTTACATATTCACAGATGTACTCAATTATTTTCACTACAAACAGCACTGAAATGAATTCCTTCGGCTTACATCTGTGCTAATCACGCTTCTGTCCTAGCAGAGTGTTCTCTTCCCTGAGCATAGGGATGCAGGTGCAAGTTCACCCCTTCTTGCTTCTGTCCAAAGTCTCTCCTCCTGACATGACCACTTCCTACTCACTGGGTCGCCCCTGATTCCCCAGACCAGTCTCCCTGGTGACTTCATTTACATATCCCTTAACATATAGCAGGCCATGTGCTGGAGCAGACATGTCATTCTGTGGGGTGGGGAGTGGACTATTTGCTAACAGCATCCAAAAGTGATAAAAATCAGAAGCTCAGAAAGTTAATAAACTTGTCTAGGGGACCAAGCTGCTTAAATGAAAGATCCAGGACTTAATCTCAGGCCTATTTTGCTGTGTAGTTCATGATCTTAAGTAGCCACCATGTTACACTGCCCTTAGGCTAGGATACTCATAGGACCCTTACATTCACCTACCATTGCGCCTAACAAATTGGGAAGTGGTGACATTTTAACAAGTCTGTTTCCCTCCCCAGATTGGGAACACCTTGAAGGCAGACCCTCTATCTGTTCCTTCCTTTATTTACTATTTCATATATGTAGTACAGAGCTTGTGTGATGACACAGATTAGAAGGAATGAACCTAAATTTGCTGAGTGAAGAATTCCAGCATTGCCTGAATCAGATTAAGAGCCAGATTTCATCCCTCAATAACACAGACCCAGATTGAAGTTTCTTTCCTGCCGATTTTTGAAATTAAGCGCCCCCTCCTCTGGGGTGCTAGCTGACTAACTTAGAAGAGGCTCTTCAGGTTTGCAGACAACAGACAAAATGGTATAAGAAAGATGAGCTCTGAAGCTGGATGGCCCCAGTTCTCATTCGGGCTCTGCTGCTCGTTAGGCAAGTTATTCAAGTTCCATAATCCTTAATCCCTTCCCCAGCAACATGGAGCTAATGACGATTACCTGCTTATAGGCTTACACAGAGGATCGAATCAGGCAAACAAGATGAAGCTCTCAGCACAGAGCCTGGCACATAGCAGGCACTTACTCAATGTTAGCTGCATTGTCCTTAGGATTGGTGGTAGTCACCTTCAGTCTTTGTTCAAAGCAATTTAGATCATCCACTATCTCGAGCTTTCATAAAGATGATATTTTTAGTTTACAATTGCACAAAAGTTCTCTTTCTCACCCTTATTTTTAAGATGAGTGCCTATTATGAGTGCCTACTGTGCCTACTATTGAGTGCCTACTGTGTTTTGGATGCTTCCTGGCAGCACCTGGCAGGTCTTTTCCCTGTAAGGGATCGTTTACAATAGGGAAAATGAGCATTGCTTGGGTTGGAGCCCAGAGGAGAGTAAACTTGTCTCCTTCTTAAAGTTTAGAAATTTACGCGATTCTATGAAAAACATGCCTGCCTTTCTCTTTTTGAAATTGAAGGATTTGTTATAAAATGTCATTTTTCCCATGGAAGGCTGGGAGTTTGGGTACCTTCTACAGCATGATTCATAGAGGCGCCTGTGCAATCTCTGTTCTTCAGGAAGAGAAAGTTCCTATACCTACAGCACCTGAAGGTGATGATAGAGTCAATATTTTGCTGTTGTGTGCCTGTTTCTGCCCACATCCAAATACTAATTTTGCTTGAGGGTGGGTGGGTGGTTGTTTTGTCTGTGCTTTTCTGGGCCTTTCTAAGTTCTATGTTAGGAGGGCCCCACCTCAGCAACAGAAAAAAGACAAACTAACAAGAAAATCTTCCAAACTCAAATCCCAGCCAAAGTAAGTGACTCGGTACAGGCAAACTTGCAGATTTAATCTATAGATTATTCAATTCTGGAACTATATGTTCTTAGAGAACCATGCCTAGCATTTTAATTAAATTACCTCAGAGGGAGGAAATTCCTTTGGTAATGCCACCCAGCTCAGAAACTTGGGATTGTGTTTCCTTGCATCTAACTTCCATGTCTCCTATTGCATACTAAGTTGTCTTTTCCAGCTGACATATCTGTGTGGGATGTCCAGCTCCAGAGGCTGGGGACAAGAAAGGAGAAATGATCAGCTCTCTCTTCTGTGTATGTCTGAGATGGGCTCTGCACAGCACTGTATCAACCCCTGGCTGTACACACTGTGGAACCTGCAGGATCAGGCACTCTGCCTCCTGAGTGCTAAGCCCTGCAGCTGCTCAGTCACAGGGGCTGCTAAGGAACGCTTCTTTCTTCTCACTAGCCCTCGACTCTGGCTATGCTGGAGCTTTGCTGTCTGAACTGCTCAGGCCACACCTCTAGGGTCACAGGAGATGAGGGCCAAGGGACCAAAATTCTTAGCATGAGCCCACAATGGGAGCTTGGGGACAAGCCCTTTCCCCTCCTTGGGCCTCAGTTCTTTCAGCTGAGAGGCACAGAGTTTCATCAGAGCACATCTGAGATGCCACCCAGCTCTGACATTCTGGAATCCCAGAATCCACTGTCCAGCCAAGCCAGGGACCTCATTGTGAGAGGAAAACTGAGTTGTTATTTAGAATTCATGGGCAGGTTGAGTGGGTGGGGACCCTTCTAATGAATGTGAGTGGGGATTGGAGCGACCTGTTTCTCCTAACCTTTGGCGATGGCTGACAGAGACCTGCTACTCATTTGGCAGCTCCACAGAGAATGCGCTTATCAGAGAACATCGGGCTCCTTAGCTGACATCTTCACCATCCAAACACTGAAAAAGATGACGCTTGCCAAAGAGGTGGACACACCTGGAACGATGCTCCATATTTCAGTTCTGGTGCTCTTGTCAGCTTTTGTCTGAGGGCACACCATCTTCAGCGTTTCACAAGCCTTCTCCATGTGTTCTTCTCCCTGTGTGATGTGGTCCTTAAGAGGGCCCACGCAGACCCCGATGTTTAGTGCTGAACTGCCTCTGTGCCTAATGACTTTGAAAGCTTGTATAATAAGGCAGTCAGTGGCAGAGCTACTGATGCTAGAAGTCAGGACACTCGGGCTCCAGTTCTGGCTTTGCCTCTACCTGGCTGTGCAGCCTTGAATAAGTTACTTCAACTCTCTGGTCCTCAAAGTTCTCATAAAGCAGCATCTCTTTATCATCTGTTCCTGCTCTAGCCCATCTCAACTCTAAGGCTTAAAGACAGAAACCTCGGTTGCAGAACAGGGTCAAATACACCCCAATTTTTTAGCTATCTCACTTCTGTTGTGTGGAGTGTAGCTCTAGTATGGAGGTTAAATTCCCATCCCAATTCCTTCTCTTTGAAGGCTTTGGGATATATACAAGAATGTAGGGGAGTGGCACGGATGCTTGAGGATTGGAAGGGGCTTCAAGAGTAATCAATGAGCTACTTCAAGATAGCCTCCCACTCCAGTTATTTTTTGGGGGGAAGGGTGGGGACCCAGGATTTCATAAGAATTATGAGCCCCAGCTCTGGAGTTAGGCAGACTTTCTTTTATATCCTTGTCTTTCCAATCATGTTGGTTCATCACCCAACAAATATTTATGAAATGCCCATTTTGTACCAGGTACTGTGATAAACTATTTGGCATATGTTATGATACTTCATCCTCACAGCCCTATGAAAGAGGTGTGAGTTTTATCTCCATTTCACAGATGAGGAAACGGAAACTCAGAAGGGTGATGAGGTCACATAGCCACAAGTAGCCAACCTGGAGCTTGAATCCAGGCCTATTGACTCCAAAGCTATGGCTCTCAGCCACTGTACGCCGCTGTCTCCCAGAACTTATTTTATCTAATTCTCATCTACAGATCTACAATTTAGGCATTATTGTTCCCATAATTAGGCATTAGTGTTCCCTGTGAGGGTCTGAGAGTTTAAGTAGCATCACTTGGTCAGTGTCACTGATGGCAGAGGTAGGACACAGTACAGCCACTGACTGCTACATGACACACTTTGACTTCAACCTTTCATTAAAGCCCCTGTGAGTCTGTCCATCCACGTGGTGGGTTAGGCAGCATGTGTATTCTGGAGGAGGATGGAGCAGACAGACCCTGTATGGTACAGTGGGAAAAGCCTGGAAGAATGTACAACTCCAACAGCTCAGCTTCTTGTCTTGCTTGCCCTGCACTGGGCACATGACTGTAGGCATTTCCACTCTTTGAACTTGATCAGCCTTGCTTTCCTCACAGGGATATTTATTGTAAGAATCAACTGAGAGCATTGCTATGAAAGGACTGTATAAATGAGAAGGTGATAAAAGTAGAATTAATCATAATTTTAGTTCTACTTCTCCATTTTAATACTTCAACTGGACAGTAAGTTTCACATTCAGTCTCCAAGATGCGTGAGATGCACCATTTGATGGTCCAGGCCCTGTGAGCCTATGATGAAGCAAAGGCGGACTCTGGTCTCCTACAGCGGGCACTCCCGTGTGACTCACTCAGAGATGCTGTATTCCACCATGGGAGGCGTTACAATGGCTGCCACTGTGACATGTCGTCATCCCAGAAAGGCTGGAATGTGACATTCCTGAGTGAATTCAGGAGTGAGAAGGAGAAGAGAGAATATTTGTAAACAGACAGTCTGGGGCTTAGGAGAGGCAGGAGAAGACGGTGCTTATTTTCTGTGTTCTGAAAGTCTCTGGAGGTGTAGCTATGTGTCTATCTCCCCATCTTACCGTCCTTCGGGAAGCATGCATTTCCACGCACCTGGACGCTCTCACCCCAGGGCCTCCACTCCAACCGCTGATTCTAGCAGAGTCGGGGAGGGGCCACCCGCTGACTTACTGCTCAGTCGTCTGAGGAATGAGAGGAAGAAAGGTACAGCTGCTGTCTGCAGGTGAATGAAAGAGCTCTGTAGCATCTGGCCCTGAGTTCTTCTTGAGTGTTTGTTGTCATGCAAAGGTGCCACAGAACAAAGGTTTCATTCCTTTTGTTTATGTACACCTTTGTTTGCATCAATTTGGAGCTAAGGGATGGGGGAGACAAGCAGCCTTGGTGGTTCATATTCCCGGGTGAGCATTCCTTTACCTACACAGATTCCAGAGGCTGCTGGAAGAGTGAGTTAGGAGAGCTTGGAGACATTGCCTGCCTTGGTAGGACAGGAGGGACTGCAGTGCAAATGGCAGCCCCCTTAGAAGACTCCTCACCTGGACTCTTCTCCCACCTATGTACACAGGTGGGGACATTGGTGTCCCTCATGTCTAACAATTAGCTGTCGGAAAATCTGCTGTTTGGGATGGTACCAAAGAAGTAGCTGTAGTCATGGAAATGAAGGTAAACTTTCAGAGGCTGAGAGAAAATGTCACCAAGAGAAAGGACCTTCCCTGCAGGGTGAGTTGAAGACCTTGGCTCCAGTTGCAGCCTTGCCACTGGCTTCTGTGTAAACTTGGCCAAGTTACTTGCCTTCTCTGGGACTATATTTTATAAAAGGGGGCTGGGCAATTGTTCTAAGGTCCAAGTAGGCCAGTCAACAATCAGTTTCCTGGTTTAGTACTGAAAGTCTCATTCTAGGAATTCTTGCTTCCAAAAGAAAATTCCCTTTCCTGACTTTTTAGTAAGTGTTCTCTGGGTTCCCAATCCCTTTCTTCTCTATGCTGTGGAAGCCTTTCTCTGTGTTAGAAAACCACCATGGGTGTGGTGGTGCATGCCTGTAATCCTAGCACTTGAGAGCCTGAGGCAGGAGGATTACTGTGAGTTTGAGTCTAGCCTGAGTTCCATTGTGAGTTTAAGGCCTGGACTACCAGTGAGATGTTGTCTTCAAAAATAAACAAACAAACAAACAAAAAAAAAAAAAAAAAAAAGAAGGAAAGAAAGAAAGAGAGAGAGAGAAAGGAAGGAAGGAAGAAAGAAAGAGAGAAAGTCATTGTGATCATCTTTGCTGAAGGGTTCTGGGCAAAGATGATGCTCAGACATTACCATCCTCCATAGTAGAGCACGAACCAAGCCAAAGGCCCTGGCCACTGTGGGCCACCACTCCCTGCCCTGGGAGTGGGAAACCCCGCACTGACCTGGACTTCCGTCTCCAGGTCTGTGATGATCCCCTTTATTCTGTAGTGATGTTGGTGACTTCAGTACCAGTAAATCCAAAGGATTACCCGGCTTCTCCCTTGATTCTTGTTCTCAGACCAAAGGTGCTGACTTCCTAGTTCGTTGGTGATTTCTAACCTTAATACAGTTTCAAGCCAATTTTTTTTTTTTTTTCTGGCCAATTCTGACTAAATCCAGAGAAAAATTTCTACTCTGATGAGCTGCCGATTGTTTTTCAGTTCAGAAGTCTCTAACGTGTTTAGGATAAAGATGTTCAAAATTTCAAGTAATGATCAACATGGATGTATCACAGGTCAAAGAAAGCAAAAGTCCTATGACCTCTGGTCCCATTCACCTCTACACACCGATTGAGCCCGTGTCACTGACCTCCCTGCCTGTCTTCGTCCTTCCTTAGGTGTGCTCTCTGTTCATTTGCTTGTGTGGCCTTCTGAGCACAGGGCCTTGCGTCAGACACTGTGCTAAAAGGTAGTGAAATAGAATTTGGCTGTGATGCCTATGGTGATCTGGCTATGTGGTTGGGCAGACAGACTTAGGAGCAGCTGTCCTGGGATGTGTGCCGTGACACATGTGTGTACCTTTTTTTTTTTGGGGGGGGTACCGGGGGTCAAACTCAGGAACTTGCGTGCCTGCCAGCAGGTGCCCGTGCCACTGAGTGATATCACCAGCCCTTTCTTCGTATGTGGGTACCAGGAGTCGAACTCAGGACCTTGCGCTTGCCAGGCAGGCGCTTATGCCGCTGAGCTATCTCACCGGCCCCCATGTGTGTACCTTGAAACTTAAAGGAGCAGCTGATTCCTTCTGCCTGGGGTGACATCTGGGCTGGACCTGGAAGGTGAGGAGGAGTTACAGGTAGAGTCTGGGTGGGAGGAAGCTGGCATGGCAGGCACGGGAAATGGCATGTACAAAGGCACCCCTTCTTTTGTCTTCCTTTGTCAACCTTTGTGAGTGACACTGTGGGTGGCAGTGGGTCAGAGATAGCTGGGCAGGAGGCCAGGCAGGCCGGGTCAGTCCTCAGCAGCCTGCCAGGCTGAGGGAGCAAAGAAGCGCTGGCACACCCGAGAGCCTACTTCCTGCTTCCCAGAGCAGAGGAGGCCCACACCCCTCCATTCCCTCATTCCTCAGCATACCCACCTCTTCCCACATATAAGTCTCAGCCCTGACCCTCCACCTCCAGGCCCTCAGCCTCAGTCTCTTGTCACTGTTAATGTTGCTGTTCCTTGTCCTCTGCCCTCCACCCTCCTTTCTTACGGCTTCCACCCTGATTCAAATCACAGCCATCTCCTACCTGGTTGGTTGTCAACAACCTGCTCATCAGTCCCCAAGATTCAGGTCCATGCAGCCTCACCATCCTGTGCGTGCTTCCAGATGACTCTTTGTGAAGCAGTGTTTTGATGACCATGCCCTTGAAATCTTTGTGAGCATGTTTCCTGAGACTTCATCATTTGCTCTGTACAAACAGGCCACATTCATATCCATGGCCCAGTTGCCTGTAGCTCTTACCTCTCTCTACTTATGCAGTCTCTTTTGAAGTGCACCCCAGGGAGTTTTGGGAAACCCAGGGCAATAGCACTGCCAGTAGGCTCTAAGGCACCTGTGCCAATCTGTCTGTGTTTGCCAGTGTGTGCGATGAGGTTGGCACATACATTGAGAAAAAAATGGACACAGCAATTTGTCCATTCTGTTATCTCAAGGAGATGTGATTTAAAAACCAATTTTACAAACAAACAGCAACAAAAAGCACCTGTTCCTTCAGAGACCATTGGGAAACACTGTGTAGGGCGTCTCATGCATAATCAAGTTTGGCCTCTCTACTTGCTCTCTTCCTGGCTTCCTCCTACCCTGACAGCTCCTGGAGTTGCCTTTTTTGGGAAATCAGTCCCTACTGTTTCTTCCTGGACCATAGCTATCCAGCATGTTCATGTGAGAAGCGGCTTATTTTAAAAAATATAACTGCAATTCAGAACATCTCTCCTTCTGACTTTAGATTGGGATTCCTATTTTAAGTCACTATTTATCTTATTTCTCTACATCATTTTTCCTTATTCAGTTTAATAATTCTACAATTAAAAATCAATTTATTGAAATATACAATACATAAAATAAAGTAGACTTATTTTCATTGTATAATTTGATGAATTTTGATAAAGGTATATACTTGTCAAATTACCACCCTCGTTAAAATATAGGAAAACTTTATTACCCTAGAAGGGTCCACCTGCAGCCATGGGCTACAGTTGATTTACTCTCTGTTACTATAGACTCGTTGAATTCTTCTAGAATATTCTCTATGGGATCATCTTAAGTGTGCTTCTTGACACCTAGCTGCTTTCACTGGCATAATGGTTTTGAGATTCACCCACAGTCGTGTATACCAATGGTTTAATTCTTTTAATTGTTGGGAAGCGTTCCATTGCATGTAGCACAATTGTTTACTTGATCTCCTGTTGATAGATATGTCTGGGCTTTATCCAGCTTTTGGCTACTTGACTAAAGTTCTCTGAACATTCATGTACAAATCTTTGGGAAAATGTTTTCATTTCCTTTGGGTAAACACCTAGTAGTGGAATTTGGGTCAACTGGTGAAAATTATGTTTACCCTTACGAGAAACCAACATTAATCCATATTAGGCCATATTTCTTTCGATGGGAATCACACGGTTTATAATTGGACCTCAGTTCCAGTTAATCTGGAGAACAGCTGCTCATCCAACTGAATTTCACGTGGAATTTTTTACCTTAGGACCATGACCCAAGTGACTTTAAGACCTGTTGTGAATTGTGAGTCTTAGTTACTTTTCTCATTGCTGAGACAAAATGCCCAACACTCACAAGTTAAGGGAGGAAAGGTTTATTTAGCTCACAGTTTGTAGAAGTTTCCATCCATAATTGGCTGGCTCCAAGCACAGTGGCACAGCAGAGAGGCATCACAGAGGAGAAATGGTTCATGGTGGGCAGAAAGCAGCAAAGCAACAAGAGATGACCACAGCTCTTTCTATCCTTATATCTTATCCAGGCTACTTAGGGTGGGTAGCACTCACACCTTTTATCCTAGTGCCCTTTATCCTAGTATTGCACCATGAATCAATTCCAGTGTCACACACTCTAGATCCAGCCAACTCAGAAAAGTCCTACCTATGACCACATGAGGCTTTGGCGGGGGGACATCTAAATGCAAGCTATAACACTGTGGTTTAAACTGTGATTTAAAACTATTTTAAAATACCAATGTTTGAAGATTTGCCTTAAAAAATAAATGTATATATAGAATGGGCTCAAGGCTATCTTTGTAAAATGCATATTTTCAGTCACATTTAATAACCGATCTTGTTCATTGCTACAACATGTCACAAGTGGCAGTAGTAGTTAGCATCCAGTTTTGGATGTGACTAACAAAGACACAAAGGAACAATGGCTTAAACTCTCCATGAAACAGTTTATGGGTAGTGTGGAGTCTCCATAGTGCGATCCAGGCTTCTTGAGCTCTCTGCCTACCACTCCTCGAAGGAGCCCACATCCTCACCATCCGGGATGGGAATCTAGGCGTTACGTCCACAATCTAGACAATGGAAGGGAGGAGGGGAAGAAAGGATATTCCCTGTAAGGATACCAGAACTTGACTTTATTACTCTTTTTTTAATGGGAAAAAAATAAAACAAAATTTCATAACAAAATAATAGAATAACAATAGTTAATACATTGAGTACTGTTATCTGTACTACTTTTGCTTACATCTCCCCAGTAGGGTCTTAGTCCCATGGCAGAGCCTACCTACAGGGAATCCTGGTCAATGTCGTCCCATTTCAATCTAAAATTTGGTGGGCATATTACTGAAGAAGAAGTGAGAATAGGTATGCGGGAAGAAGAAACAATTTCTGTTGTATTAACTTTATTCAATTGTTATTGATAGTCCAAATTGTTTGAGCTCCTTACCATTTCCAGCATTTTGGTTGCTAATAATCCCAGAAAGAAGGGGCTACGCTTGGGAACAGTGTTTTGTATGTGATATTGAAAAATAGGTTGAGAATTTGTCTCACCTTTTTATCCTGACATTCCAATTCCTCTACAACATGGACACAGCTACTTTTCCAAACTCTTGAGGGCTCTCATTCTTGAGGGCTCTATGTTAGCTATATGTTGCTAAATTCTAAATTTCTTTCTCTCTGTCATTTGTCATACTTGCCCCTTCACTTAGAAATCATTTGTGGGGGCCGGTCAGATAGTTCAGCAGCATAAGCGCCTGCCTGGCAAGCTCAAGGTCCTGAGTTTGACCCCCAGTACCCACAAAAAAAAAAAAAAAGAAAAAAAAAAGAAATCATTTGTGGGTTCCAGGAACATGGACTCCTTCCCAGCTCGGGGCTCTTCTCTCAGGGATATATGTTTTCCAGACAATTTTCATACAGGCCTCTCATGTGCGTCATTCATATCTCATTTTAACTATGAAATGCTCCAAGAAGCCTTCTTAGGTCAACCTTTAACACTGTGTTTTCACCATGCTCCTGCCCCTACATTACCCTACTTCATTTTTTCAGAGGCGAGAAGGTTGATCTGCCTGGCCTACCAGCATATCTTGGGCCCAGCATGGTGTCTGTATATTGTAAGTGCCTCAGAAACTCTTGGATAAGCCAATGCATAGCCAACACTTTCTGTCTGTACCGCTTACCTGGCGATTAGTGAACTCTCCCATTATCACCAGCTGTTTTTTAGTCTGATTAAATTCAGCCTCTAGGTGTCTTGTCCCACTCTTTTGGAAACTTCTTGGAAACAGGGGCCTTTGCACTTCTCCAGTCTAACATGCTGGAGTCTTTCGGTCCAGTTTTTCTGACTATATTCCAGACATGTTAATAAGCGTTGCAAGAAAACTAGATTCTGTGATAAAAAGTTTGCCTGGGACAAGGGTAATCTTAAATCATTTTGTTTTGTATTAAACCACAAAAATTTATGAGGATTTTAATAGCTGTTACAGACTATAAATCTCGAGAGAGGAGGTGAAGTAGTCAGCATTGCCCAGACTTATTTGGGCACTGAATCCTTTATTCGCTTCAGAGATTCATTTTAGGTATTCTAAGTGGTCCATGGTACCTATTTTCTTTCCTTCTAGCTATTCCTTATTTACTCTTCTACCTCTTTACTTCTTCCAGCTTTTTTCCAATCAGGTGCCCCTCTTTTGAAAACTTTGCCAGTGATATTGACAGTGATTTTTCATTTTCTGAGTGCAGGGTGCAGGAGCCATTGTTTATCCTCACTTCTCAGGAGCCTCATCTAATGCTTGTAAGCCTCAGAATCTGGCATGCTCAGCCTCAAAAACACACGTACCTGTGGGTCTTATTTTCCACTCATGGGATTTAGGAAGTGGGGCAATAAATGATGACTTTCTTCATAAATATTTGGGGAGATGCAATCTAGATCTCAGACTCTCTGTGGGGTCCATCTCTGGTTTGGAAGGTGGAATTGACAGTTATCCAGGAGAGGTGACAGGGATGTTGGACCTGCGGTCTGATTTCAATAGGGGCTCTGTCCCCTCTACAAGGCCCCCTCAGCAGTGGCCTCCCGGCCCTTTAATAAAAGTGAGCACCTGCCCCACTTACTGAGATGTGGGCATCTGACCTGCATGTAGTGTGGACTGCACTGGCAGTAGCAGGGTAATCAAACAATAGAAAACAAGCAAAACCTCACCCAAACCTACCAAGGAAACCTCCTTACAGCTTTAGGAAGATTTATGCTAAATTTTAAGAACAGCAGTGCCAAGCATAACTTAGAGATGATACTGCACAGACGGCAAACTGAGGGCAGGTTGAGGAGGTGCCTGCCCAAGGCCACATGACTGAGGTTGGGACCGAGCAGGGACCAGCATCTGCCTTCCTGATCTTTAAACTGGTGTGCTTTTAATTTCATCAATCCGTCTCAGCAAAGGATATTTTTAGCACATTATACTTATTAAATATAGTTTTTTGTCCTGTGACCCTGTCTTAAAAGCTCGTGAGCCAAATGTTTTATATCCCTTTGAGAGACATAAATTCAATAGCTTATTTTATGTGTCCCCTAATTGATCTTACAGGTTTTTTCTGAGGCTCAGTTCAGACAGTGGTTAAAGAACAATGTAAAGTAACTGTAAGGCAAGGTAAAGAAGGAAGTATTTGTACTGTTATGATTCCTCTTGGTGGCCAGGGGCCGCATTCAAATTTATTGGAGAATTCGAGGATGGCAGAGCCAGAAGACCAGGGTGAGGATCTTCCATCCACCACACCATTCAGGCTATTTAGAGTCCCAGGCCTGAAACAGGCGGTTTATTCTAAACTTGTTTTGGTCACTATGGGGCCAAGCACAGATGAAATAGAATCCCAAGGGAGTTAGGAAATGCTGTCCTTGGAGCCAGTGGCTATGCATGTAAGACATTAGGCCTCTCCTTGGGAAGAGAGAACTGAAGCCTTATTTATCTGGAACTTGGCTTCAGGCATATACCCCCAGGCAACACCCCAAACCCTGTTTTACACAGCATCCCTGTTACTGAAGAGTACAGTTTGCATTTCTGCAGAATGTTCCTGCAAGTTACCAGCAAGTCTCCCAGCTGGGAGACAGTGGACTCACGGTGAGAGGCTGACCTGCCCCTGCTGCCAACGCGGTTGTGTGGCACAGGCTCTGGGTGTCCCTGAGCCTACTGCAGGGGTGATGTTAGTGCTTCCTGGCACAAAAAAAGACAGAAAGGAAAGCTGGCAGGGCCTGTGCTTTCCCTTCATAAATAGAGAAAGGGGCCGAAGGAAGGGAAGGACTTTCTTGTCACCAGGAATTCCAGAGTTAATAACAAACCTGGAAGCCACCGCAGGCCTCTGAACTCTCAATTCCGTGCTCCAATAAAGAAATAGCGAGTGGATTTCTGCTATGTGATAGGTGCTGTGCTAACTGCTTCACCATTCTCTCATTAATACGTGGTTACTACACCCCTAGAATTCACCAGGCACTCCACAGACTCTGCACCCACATGACTGATGCCGGCACATGGCTACAGACAAGCAAGCAGTCAGGCAGCCTTGGTCCAAGGTGGCACTGTCACAACGGTGGGAGCTACAAGGAGCTACTGAAAACATAAGAGACATTTAATGTAGATTGCGAGCGGAGAGAAGTTAATCACTAACAGCTTCTCCCCAACTACAGCATGATAGCTAGGGCCAAAGGATGAGTAGGAATTATGTAAGCCTAGGGTGGGTGGGCAAGAGCACTGTGCATGGAAAGACTGCAAACACAAGACCTTGGAGAGAAGAGTCCGGTACTGTGAGGACCCAGAGAACATCTGGTGTGTCTGGACTGGACAGAGGTGGACTGGAGAGAGGGCAGGACCAGATCACAGACAGCCATGAGAAGAGGGTAAGGGTTTGTCTATTTGAGGTCAAGGGGTTTGGGCAAATGTCTGTAGGTAATATCTAGAAGAAAGAAATGGGCTGCCTTGTAAATTGCTAAGCTGCCCAGCCTCAGTGAGATTCCAGGCAAAGTTAGGTGCCTGCTCACTGAGATGGTAGAAAAGGGATTTGTATCAGCTCTAAAAGATACAATGAGAGGAATTACTACAGGGCAGCTGATGCCGGCGCCGGCCAAGTGGGAGGAAGTAAGCCTTTGATCCTCTTGTCTGCCTCACTGGCACCTGTCATGTCCAGGAAATCCCAAGATTGTTTTTTTGTGTGTGAACATACATTTCAAAACCACTGCTCAACCTCAAGACATGATTGGGGAATCCTAATCAAATACTTGAAGGGCAGAGGAGAAAGCCAGGATTTGGAGTTTCTTGTGAATATGGACCAATTTTCCCCTTCCCTTCCCCTCCCCTCCCCTGCCCTCCTCACCCCTTCCCTTTCCTTCCCTTCCCTTCCCTTCTCTTCCCTTCCCATCCTTCCTATCCTTTTTCCTTTTCCCCCACCTGCACTGGATACCCCTGGTGAAACATAGACATTGAGAAAATATAGTCACCTTTCCATTATTGGATCTTTGAATTCCAGAATATACTTTCAATTTCAGTTTATAATTTCAATTCTGTGGTGAAGTTCTCCAGCTGGTCACTTATTTTCTTGGAAGGATGAACCAGTTTTTTCAAAGTCTATGTCTGATAATTGATTGTATACAATACTTGTGGATTGGTTTTCTTCTTGGCCCTGTTTCTTGTTATATAAGGTCCATTAGGTGTATGAAAATGCAGGCAGTTAGAGTTATTCAATCTAAATCACACTTAGCTGAGGCGAGGCTGGCTTTTAGCCCTCACTAGGCTTGCTCTCCTTTTGCCTCAACTCCATGCTGAAGATGCAGCTCTCCAAAGGTTCTACAGCAGAGCCTGAGGTGTTTATCAGAAGCCTCTACCTTGGTTGCTCCTTGATTCTAATTTTTGAGTCCTGAGCACCAGGACCCTGCTAAATAATCCTCTGCTGCTCTTCAAACACTCTCTGTTTGGATTTTAGCCTCTTGATCTGATAGCTTAAGATTCAGCAAATGTCCCAAAAGGAGAAAAACAAAGGAGCTTACCTCCTCTTCACAGTCTTGTCCCTCAAGCCCTAGTTGCTATTGATGGCCTCAAATAGCTTCTGTTATTTTGTGTTTTATACAGCTTTCAGTTCTTGTGGAAGCTACAGGCTTCTGTCACAGAGTGGAGCCATGGGCTGTTCAGTCTTTTGTTTTGTTTGTTTTTGCGACAAGGTCTCATTATGTAGTTCAGGCTGGCCTTGAACTCACTATGTAGTCCAGGCTGGCCTCCAACTGGAGTCGATCCTCCTGCCTCAGCCTCCCCAGTGTTGGGATCACAGGTGTGCACTACCAGGGCGGGCTGGGCCATTCAGTCTTGAAGGCCAGTGGCAGCTAGTCCAACTGGGAAGTTATAGTGTTCTTAGGAAGCCTTTCGAGCAGCTTAACCACTGGACCATTTTGGCTACTGGTTCTGGTCCCAGAGTCCCCAGAATTTGGATATATCACTCCTTGCCAGATGCTCATGTTGCTTCTTCAGGTCAAGAATCCTCTTATTTTGCTGGGGCTTGGATCCCCTGTATTGGGCCAGGCAAGGAAGAGGGAGCAGGTAGGAAATGTTTAGTTAGTTCTTAGTGGAGTAGTACTGTGCTTACATGGAGTGTTTGAAAGGATGTGGGTTTCTAAATGTTTTTCCTTTGTTGCCATGATTACTGGGAAGAAACTGTTAGGGCCAGGGATGCTCAGAATAGTTCCGCACAATGGGAATTCTTCTGGAGGGGTCTAAACCAGCACTGTTCTATTAAGGCAAATCTACTTGCACTCTAGATTGTACTCACTCCTGTCTTCTCAAGGACCATTCCTCACCCCCCAAATTATTCTTTGGTCTCTTATACCCCCATTACTTCCCGCTTTATTGGATCAGTTCTATAATCATAGAAAAGCAAGCACAGGTCTCCATTTGAAAGCATTGCAAAACAGAATCAAGAACTTGATTTTTATCTTCTCCTAGGTTGCCATCTACTTTCTCTGCTCTCTTCCATAGACAATCTTCTTGAAAATGTCTTCTAAAATCTCTCTACTCTTTCCGCTCACATTTGCTCTTCAATCCCCTGTGACCAGGCCTCTGTCCCCATGACTGCATCGAACATGCTCCTGTCCTATTGCTAAACCCAAATCACTTCTCTATTCCCATCTTATTGGCCTGTTAGTAGGATCTAGCATGGATCATTATTCCCCTCTTCTGGAAACATTTGCTTCTCTTGGACGCTATGAAATCACAATTCTCTGCTTTCTTTCTACATCTCTGGCCACTCCTCAGAGTCCTCTGTTGGCTCTCTCTAGTCTCTATCTTGATGTCAGAATTCCCCAAGCCTCCGTTCAGCTTCTCTTGCTCCTTTTCATCCAGGTGACCTCATTTGGCTCCATGGTTTTAATTATTCATGGTTTAAAACTAACACCATTCTCAATCTTGCTCTTGAATGCCATTTGATTTTTCCTTTTCCATTGCCTTATTTATTTATTTATTTTTATTAGTGCATGTTTGTGATACATAACTGCTTTCATCATGCAGAGTTGGCACACACACATATCACATCGTAATACTTTTTAATCTTCATCTCTCTCTAGATCCCCTTCATCTATTAGATACTCAACTTCTCATGCATATCTAATGAGCATCATGAATTTGGCTTGCCAGTTTAGGTCTCCTTGCTTCATGTTTCCACTTCAAACTTGTTCTTTCCTGGAGTTCCACATTTATTACTTAATTCAAACCAAAAGTTCATTATTTTGTTCAAACCAAAAGTTTTGGCGTTGTCATGGAGTCCTTTACTCCATTACTCCATATCAGATTGGTCATGCCACTGTTATTTCTTGCTTGGATTCAGGCACAAGTTTTCTGGCAGGTCTCCCTGCTTTCATGCTTGCTCTGCTGTAACACATTCTCTTCTCACCATGCACGATGACTTTCTCGAAGCATAATCAGGTCCTGTCACCATTCCCACCTGCTCAAAGTCGATAACTTACTTCCTCAACCTCGCACAAAATTCAGTCCAACTTCTTCCCCAGTTTAGGTGCTGGACTACCACTCTGGTTTCACTTTGTTCCCTCTCTCTGGTCTACTCTACCTTGCTGGCCAAGTGCTGCTCCTCCATAGGGAAGAGTTCCTTCTCCTCTTAGAAGTTGGCCCTTTCTTCTCTGTAAAATCTCTCTACCTCTGCCTTGTCATGTGAATGGCCACTCCTCATCCCTTTTTGAAGGTTACCTCTTTAGAGATACCTTTTCTAACCATCTAATCTGAAGTAGCCACTCAGCTCCTTGTTTCATCCTATTTTAATGCTCTACATATTTCTTATCACTGGGATTTTCTTCATTGACTAGTTCATTTACTCATTCATTTCCTCAGAGGCACTATCCCCCGCAGCAGGAGAGCATGGGCATGTCTGTTGATTTACTGCTGTATGGTCAGTGTCAGAAAGAGAGTCTGGGACACCATAGGGTTTCAATGAATATTTACAATAAACTGGATACTTGTAAAAAATGCTATAGGACAGTGATGGCGAACCTTCTAGAGACAAGAACCCAAACTGCAACCCAAAACCCACTTATTTATCACAGAGTGCCAGCACTGCAATTAAACCCAAATACTGAGGTTTTAGGTTAGAAAAAACACCTCATACATGAACATCTTTTGTCTTAAGAGAAAAACAAATAACACACGTGCCATAGAATCATTGCCACTGCTCTAGGAGATGGAAACTTTGAATTTCATTTGACAATAGATCAGGCATCAAATAATTTCCTTTATTAGGCCTTTGTTACCTTACTTTTTAAAATGAGAGATGCTCCCCAAACTAGTCAGTCACTCTTGTGTCCTCTGATACCAAAGATAGGGTTTGCCAGTTTCTGAAGTTTCTGTCAGTGAAGATAAACATTAGATATCTTTTATATCTAGCCTTTTGACTCAATAGAATATCTGCAAAACTTGTCCATATAGTTTTATGCAGCAATGGTACATCTTTCTGATTGTGTGGACATTGGTGTCTGAATATGTCAGAATGTATATATCCATCCTAAAAATATTATTAAAAGTAAGGTGGTGCTGATGATAGCAGTTTTTTCTATCTGCGGAAGCTCCCCTTCCTGATCAGGGATGACTAAGGCCTTGAGGCTCCAGCATCCTCTCCTCTTGCCATTCTCCACTCCAACCTGAGTAGTTTCTGGTTTTGCCTGTTTCAAAGACTGGCATCTAGGCATGTGGGTATTAGGTCAGATGGCAGTTAGAAAAAGATGTTTCTGCTATTTAAAAGAATATCTTAAAAAAAAAAAAGAATATCTTTAAATTCAGACATTGGACTTTGAGCTCTTTTGCCTTCAAGCTGTACCACTTAGGGTAATTTAGGGTAACCACACTGTGCCTCTATTTCTACAAATGTACAAATGTGACAGCAGTAATATTAGAGTAAGTTAAATAAGCTAATGCATGTCAAATGCTTATCATAGTCCCTGACTTATAGTCAAATTTCAGTAATTGCTAGCTACTATTAATATTATCATTGTCTTGCCATCACCACCATCATCATCTTCATCACCCAGGGTAGGAATTATTTCTGCTCTGATAATCTGTGTTCATTCCAGACTTTTCAGCAGTCACTCAGCCGGGGTCCTCTCAGTGGAAACTGGATACTTCTTTAACTCTCCTACCAGCAGAACAGGGTACCCTAGACAGGACATCCTTCTCCAACCCTGTGCTCTAGAAATAAACCAACCCATATTTGAGTGCCTGGAAAGCAGCTGCTCCACCCCTAGCCAGATCAGAATGCTCAAAGAGAACTGGGAAGGAAAGAGAGGACGAAGTCTTAGCTAAGCTCCTCAAGCACACTGTGAACCTGACACGCCTCTGGCATCCAAGGTAGGTTCTGAGCCCAGCGGTGTCCTCCAGAGATGCCTGTAGACAGGCACCAAACTTGAGTTTCGCTGATATTCCCATCATAGGATGACCTTCTCCAAGCTGCTGTTTCATCAACACAACCCTGGAATCACCAACTTCCTCTCTCCCCACTAAGGGAGGTGGAGTGGGACAGAGTGGCATGTAATTACTAACAGATGGCTGGGGGATGGGAAAGTTTCCTAACCATGTGCAGGACACATGCAGATACCAGGCAGGAGGGCAAGGCCTGTACAATGTGTCCCTGAGGACCAGGATCCATAGAAGTGTTGGGGGCATGGAGGGGTGCTTGGAGTCACGGAACGCAATGCCCAGGACCTGTTGTTGAGTCCCTAGAAAAAGCAGTAGCAGAGCCATCCTTAGCTGCCCTGGTGTTTGTTTCACAGCCTGGCTTGGAAAATCTTTCACCCCTCTCTGCTTTCTTTCAGTGGCTTGCTTCAAATAAACAATCGGGTGAGGTCGTGCCATCAGAAGACAAGACACACTGGTTTACTGCACTTTCGTTTGAGGCCCACTTTAAACACTGATGTACTTACTGCCTGATGACTTTGGGCAGTTTTCCACGATAAGAGTGTTGGCAGCGGTAGGGATGGTGAAGAACTGTGCTGTTTATCAGAGCAGTTTCCTGACGGTACTGCGAGCCGTACACCCTCCTTCAGAAAGGCGGTATTCCACATGCATCCTGTTTTATTTGCGTCTTGCCGGGAGGCCCATTACAGATCTGAACTACACATGAAACAGCCAGTTGTCTCTAAGTAGACACAATACTATTGCACAACTCTCTTAATAAGTGACAGAGTCTGTGTTTGAATCCCTAACTGCCCTTCCATTTCCCCCACTTGTTCAAAGATCTCATACCCAGGATAAGACAGAATCCTGACTCCACCACTTGGAGCACTGGGACTTGGGCACCGTTTCACTCTAGTTTCTTATTTGTAGATCAGGGATAATAGAACCTATCTCACAGAGTTGTTGTGAATGTTAAATGAGATAATATACAGAGATGTTGAGCAGAGCCTGTGGCATAAAGCAGCACTCCACATGTACAAGTAGTATGGCTGCTACGGAGGCAGTAAAGGGAACAGGGGAGATGAGAATGGAGCTCAGGCACTTAACCTAACCAGAGAAATGATACCAAACCAAACCAAACAAAACAAAACAGAAATGATTCCAAATTATGAAATATTCTCCCTGCAACTAGGCTGGCAGAGCACATTGCCTTTCTTTCACAAGTCCTAGGACATGAAGCCCTATGTGTTCTTTACCACAGTGTTTCCAAAAAATTTTCATCATGTACTTTATTGGTCAAACAATTTTAAGCACTATCCCATGATATATATTTATTTACTTATTTATAACTTACACATATACTCTATTATACTATTAAGTCTATTATGAAAGACATAAAATGCAATTTTTAAGAAGCTAGATAGAAATAAATATCAAGAAGACCTTTTGCTGGGTGTGGTGGCGTATGCCTATCACTCCATCTGTTTGGGAGGTTGAAACTGGAGGATCACAATTTTCAGGCAAGCTGGAGCAACTTAGCGAGACCCTGTGTCACAAAAAATGTGGGACCTGGGAATGTGGCTCATGATCAGTGGCGGAACACTTGTCTAGCATGCGTAAGGCTCTGAGTTTGATCCCTAGTACTGGAGGAAGAGGAGGAAGAAGAGGAGGAGGAGGAAGAGAAAGAGAAGACCTGTTTATGTATTCTTCCTTTTCTTGGACACATCTGTGTTCATCTGTGTGTGGGTCCAGGCCTTTGGAAAGGCCATTCTATCAGGCCTCCTATTATAAGGATCGAGTAGCATCCTTCTTAAAGCAGCTATAGAGTTTTCTGCATATGATTATATTTGGCTAAATCATGTGTGTACATAATAATAATGATAAAAAAGCCTCCTGAAAAATATGACAGCACATAGATTTACAATTTTAGGGTTCTATGTATCAAAATCATATTGAGAACTTACACATACTGAATGCCATTGTAAGAAATGGGGATATAAATGGATAAGCTTTGGAGCGTGTGGATTTTTACATACAGGACAATGTAACATGTACAGTGAAAGGAAGTACAAAATCAGAATGAGAGGAAGGGGTGGGGCTGTCAGGGAGGGCTTCCCAGAAGTGATTTATCTTTTAAAAGACAAATAAATATTCAAGAGATAGACGAGTTAGGAACAGTGTTTGGGCTAAAGGCACGGAGGTGTGAATCAGCCTCCATATTCAGTACCCTACTGGCAGTCTGGGAAGTTTGGCATGGCTGGTGTGGTTGGACTGTGAGGAGGCAAGGAAGCAGAAGTGGTCCAGTGCTGGATCATGGAGACTCGTGCTTCGTGATTAAGTTTGGACTGAAACCCAAGATGGAGTGTATTAACTTTCTTTCACTATGACAAAATGAGTAACATAAATCAATTTAAGGAAGGAAATACTTATTTTAGCTCATGATTTCAGAGGTTTCAGTTCATGGTCAGCTTGCTCCACTGCTTTTAGATATGTGTCAAAGGACAAACATCATGATGGAAGGACAAGGTGGAGGAAAGTTGCTCACTTCATGGCAGCCAAGAAGAGCAGTGAGAAAAAGCAAGTAAGCAAGAGGCCAGGGACCAGATATAGTCCTCAAAGATACGTCCCCAGTGACCTACTTACTCCAACTGGGCCCTACCTCCTAATAGCCCATTCAGCTATAGACTGAGGTTAGTGGCCTCTTGACCTAATCACCTCACTAGGCCCCACTTCTGAACATTGCTGCACTGGGGATCAAGCCCTCAATATATGAGTCTTCATACTTAAACTGTAACATGGGAGATCCGTGAAAGGTTATAGGCAGGAGAGTGGCATGGTCATATTTGCCTGTGGGAGGACCCTTGTGAATCATCTGTGGAAGGCAGGTTGTAAGGCATTGAACTGGGAGATTAGAGCCTCCTGGGCCTCTAGAAGAGAGAGGAAGTAAGACTGAACTGACTGCAGGAGAAACAGTGATGCTGAAAAAGATGCAAAGAAACTGGAATTTAGGATCCCATCTTGGAATAACACAGCCTTCTTTGCTTCCTTAGTCAATTAATTTTACAGGAGACTAAATGAAGCTCCTTATTCCTCAGAGGCAGCGTGACTTGCCTGGAGAGCTTTCAAACAAAAGGCCTGAAGATACCAACGCTCTGTCTTTTTTCCAGCCAGGCTCTCTTGAAATCACTGAAAGGATGCCTCTAAGGTGATCCCGAATCCTGGCAGAGATCCTACCCTATCAGGTCACCAAGGCCAAGGAGAGACCTACAGTTTCCTAATGCAGGACAACAGCTCCACGATTGGTAAGAAGAATCAGCACTGAGAACCCCAGCACCCAGAATCGGCACCTCTTACTAAGTGATCACCCACGTCAGGTTAATCAGTCCTTCCCATTTCTAGGAGTCCAGGATTTAAACATTCCAGGAATAAATCCAGTAATTTTACTCCAGCCAGATCTCTAGCCTCCTTTCCAAATTTACTCCATTGCTTTATGTTGGGCTTTTGAAGTTTTACTGGAATATAACAAGTATACAGAAGAATGCAGAAATTGTAAGTGAAATTTTATGAAATGATCACACCCATGTAGCCAGAATTCAGATTAAGAAATAGAAATTTATGAGCATCACAGAAGCGCCTCTCTTGTTCCTTTTGGTAACTACCCTTCCCAAGGCTAATCAATATCCTGACCTACAGCATCATGCATTTGTTCTGCCTGGTTTTGAGCTTTAGAGTTTGTTAATTTGGATTGCTATATGGTATTTCATTAAGAAAGTATGCCACAATTTTTTCTATGGTTAAAAAGGATCTGAGTAGTTTTCAGTTTGATATCTTACAAATAGAGCTTCTACAGATATTTCTGTCCATGTCTTCTGGCGCATCTATGTATGCATTCAGTTAGTTTACAGTTAGATCATAGCACACTCATGTATTCATTCATCTTGAGTAGTAAAGTGATTCTGCTGGTCAGTTTTCCAAAGTGATCACATGGATTTACATTTCTGCTGACTTATAAGAGAGCTCCAATTGATCCACATCCTTGTCAAAACTTGAAATTGTTTTTTATTTTCATTTTACTCATTCTGGTGGATGTGTGATACTATTGCATTATGATATAACTTGTATTTCTCTGATGACTAATAAAGTGACAATACTTTTTTCAAAAAATAAACTTATTATCTATATTTTATTTTTACATTAAAATATTTTTATTTTGCAATAATATTAGGTTTATGGAAGTATTGCAAAGATAGTACAAAAGTTGAAATATCCTTCATCTGGTTGCATTATTAACAATTTATAAAACCACGCTACATTTATTAAAACCAGGAAATTTAATATCAGGGAATTACAATGAACGAAACTCTAGATATTTTTACATTTCACCAGTTTTACAAATTATAATTATTATTGCATATTAATTGTCCATATTAATGGGTTTCACTGTGACATTTCCATATATGCCTATATTGTGCTTGGATCACATCTATGACTACTAAACTTTTTTGAACTTTTCTTCAATTTTCATTTTTTACTAGTTTATGTTTTCAGTACATAATGATTATATTTCTCATGAGAAGTTGGTACATGTTCACAAGATATCTTAATTCTTTTTTCATCCTCTTCCCCTCCTCTGCCTTCCCTCTCCCTCCATCTCTTGGTCCTCTCATTTGCAAAATACCTGCTTCCCTATTTCTTATGATCTATCTTTTATTTTGCTCTTTGATTATATTTTGGGTTTCTCATATAAGAGAAACCATGTGATATTTAAGTCTGTGTCTGATTTATTTCACTCAACATTATGGTCTGAAGGTGCATCCATTTTCCTACAAATGACTCAAGATCATTCTTCTTTATGACAGATTAGTACGGCATTGTGTATAAATACTGCATATTTTTATCTATTCATCTGCTGATGGATATATGGGCTGCTTCCAAGATTTAACTATTATGAGTTGTGCTGCTGTAAACATGAGTATACATGTATCACTGTAATATGATGTCTTTAACTCTTTCGGAAAGATACTCAGAAGGGGAATAGCTAATTTTTGACTGTTCTTTTTCATCTCCATTTCTCATCCTTCCAATTACCCCTTTGTTCTAATTATGCTCAACCCTAACTTCTCCACTAATATTGCCCTATAAAGTCACCAATATCTACTCAGCTGTAATATAAGACCTGATATTTTTTCAGTTCTCCCTAGCTAATGCATTAGTTTGGGCTCCTTTAAATCCCAAATCAAAGTGTCTTAAATTAATAAAAAAGAGAGAAAAAACAAAATTCTTCAGCTTGTATGACTGAACAGTCTGGTATTGTACCTCAGCTATAGTGTGATCCGGAGTTCAAACAATGTCATCACTTCCTGGTTCCTCTCTTCCACACACTACGCTGGCTCAATGTTTGGATGTGCCATGGCTGCGATAATTTCAAAGTAAGTAGAGACACTCTTCCAAACTTAGCAAATAAGAAGCCCTAAAACTGAGTCTGCTTGGCTCTGATTGGTCGGTGTCAGGTGCCAATCCTGGAATCACTTGCCTGGGAGATTGGCTTGAGCCTAGATAATGTGTTTGACTTGAGGAGGCAAAGTGGGTGAGCCACACTTAAAAATCTAATGGTTTATGAATGGAGGTAGATTGATTTCTCAGAAGTAAATTAGAGTAAAAATCACCTGGATGATGAAGAGATGCTGGAAAGCAAATTTAGCAGTTGTCTACTATGCTTGTTGACTTAGCCAAGGCTAGAAACCTTGAAGTAATTCTTGGTTTTTACTTCTCCCTCAGCTACCACATGCATCAATTATGACTGCCCATGAGTTCTAAATTCTAAATGACTAGCTAATCTGCCCACTTTATTACCAGTGTAGCCAACCTAGTTTAAATGATTTTGACTCTTTTTTTTTTTTGTACCAGGAATCAAACTCAGGACCTTGTGCTTGCCAGGCAGGTGCTTGTGCTGCTGAGCTGTATCCCCAGCCCGATTTTGACTCTTGAAATAGTGTTCTTTCATCCTTTTCTCTAAAGCCTAAAATAACAACAATAATACATAACACTTTTTGAGGACTTATTAAATATCCAACACAGTGTGAAGTGCCTTATTCAGTACTCAGATATACCCTATGAAGCAGCTGTGACATTCCCTATAACGCAGAACAGAGAACTATAATTAGAAGCAAAATTCTTCAATGGCTTATTTCCCTATATTCTTGATATCTATTACTATATACCAAACTGCTTCAAACTTTATTGTCTTGAAAACAATATCAATCATTTGTTTACATTGATAATCTACAATTTAGGTGGGGGGTGGCAGGGAGGGCTTGGCTTTGGTCTGTGTAGCATCAGCTGAGGTTCCTTGTCCAGGAGATGGAGAATCCAGCGTCATTGACAAGTTAGTGCTGGGGCTGAGTCAGGGACCTCAGTTCCTGTCCATAGGGCCTCTCTTGGATAGCTTTTCCATAGGATGTGGGCTTCCTAACAACATGGTGGCTGAGTTCCAAAAGCAAAGCAAAGATAGAAAGTCAAAAGTGCCATTCTTAAGACATGGGCCCAGAATCTAGCAGTGTTAACAGAACCTAGGTTTAGAGAGAGAGGCACCATCTCTTGCAGCAAATCAGTTCTTCTTAAAATTCTATCTCCTCCAGGAAGGTGACGATTTTCCCTAGAATCTACCCAGGATAAACAGTCAGCTTTCAGGACTCACTGCCTCCAGCGCTTGCACGAATGGAAAGTCTTGAGAGCTTGTTTTCATGGAACTTTGTCCAAAGGCTGCGCTGTTCCTATCAGTAATGTCACTATTTGTTTTGAAGCTCCTGAAAGGTAGGTGCAATGTTTCTCTGACTCACAAAAATATTCTTAGAAAACAGGAAGTAAATGTTCTCAGGACCAGCAGAGCAAAGTTGAATTTTAAATAGAAAGAGGGTACAGTATAAGCAAAAACCAAGCGGACTGGATGTACTTCCTGCTGTCTAATAGGCAAGATATGGCTCTCATGCCATGGCCTAGAATAAATTTCTGGTCAGGGAAGAGATGTATTTTATAATGCTAACACAAGCAGTAACACACTGCATTCCCAGTATACCACCACTAGGGATTGTCACTTAGCCTCCCTGGGAATTGTTCTTACTGATCAAGTGAAAGCTCTGGAACAAAATAGGTCCACTCCAGTCCCAACAGTTGATGATTCGGACCAAGAGCCATTTAGCATAGTGATTGGCCACTCCAGTTCTGGAGGCAAACAAACCAGGGTTCAATTCCTAATTTTGTGTCTTTGGAACTGTGAGAACTATAAGTTACTTAATCTCCTAGACTCACACTTTTTAAAATTTGTAATCTAGGAAAAATAATAGTTCTTTCCTCGTAAAGCTGTTTTAAGAATTCAAGTAAGATAAGCTCTACAAAATGTTTAGGTTACAGTAAATGATCAATCAACAAATTAGTTAATTAATTAAATAATTACTGAGAACTTCTGATAGGAGGATAAGGTACTGGGGACTGGTTAGAATCTTGACTTTGGAATCAGATAGTACATGAGTTGAAAGACTGATTTTGTTATCTATCTTGACTTGGGCAAGTGACTTTCTGAAATCTGGTTTTCTTATTTTTCGAAAGAGATGAGAACCTCATGAGGTTGTTGTAATGATTACATTAAATAAAATGTGTAAAATGTGGCCCACAATGTCAGCATATAATATATGCTCAATAAATTAAAAGTTGTACTTTCTGTCTAAGGGTGTAGCTCCATGGTAGAGCATGGGATTGGCATGTTACAGGCCCTGTGTTCAATTCCCAGCACAAAAAAGTTGTGCTTTAGAAATTATAACAAATAATTACTCTTCTTCAGGGAATAACCTGTAGGTAAGTTTGGTTGGAGTGTAGATGATCTGTGTTAAGGGATGTTCAGAGATGTTTAGAGAAAAATAGTCTGAGCCCATTTGTGGTGGTTTTTGAATGCACAGATAACAATTTTACATTTTTCCCACTGGCAATGGTAAATCACTGAAGATGGTCAGATTTTCCAAAAGATAACTTCAATATAAATAATAGAAGATATCTGAGAGGAGACAAGCTGGAAATGGACAGACTTATCCATTTTTTGTTAGACATTTTTTCAACTGTCTAACAATTATTGAGCTCCTGTGTACCAGGTGCTACTAGTGGAGCTGAACAGGAACATGGATAATTGAAATCTGAAGTGCGTTAAGTACTAGAATAGAGAAGCACTTCAGGGAGGTACCTGACACAGATTTTTGAAGGGATCCAAAAATTCTTCCAGAAAGAAGGATGTTTAAACTGTGAACAGAAGTATAAAGGTGAGGAACAGCATTGTGGGCAGAAGAAATGTCAAGAGCAAAGGATTCTTAAGCCAGAGACAGCAGGGCAAGTGGGGCAGGACAAGAGGGCAGGAGAATCTAGACTAGGGTGAAGGCCACGAGGAGAGAGAGGAGAGGGCAAATGAGCATGCCATTATGGAATATGCTGGAAAATTAGGTGTGTGGGATGGAAGAGGGGTCCAAGGTGGCTGGGACTTGGACATCCCTCCCCATGTTAGTCAGCCCTTACTTAATTTGCCATCTATTTCTCATGGGTATTGCTGGATTTTGCTGAGGCAGGCTGATTTGGTTGGGAATTGTGTGGGGTTTCTTTTAAATCCTAGGCCAGAGTTGTATAATAGAAGACATATAAGATTTGGAAGGCAGAAGTGAAATAGCATCTGTAGTTACTTCTGAAGGTGATCAGGTGTGATGATGAGCACAGAGGTACCCGGTAGGTCCCAGCTCTTCCAGATTGCCCTCTTGAGTACCAGTGCTCTGGGCCTCCAATACCATCTGTGGGCCCCAGAGGCAGTAGCTTCTCAGAGGTAATGGTTTCCTCTTCATGTACTTCCCCTTTGTGATCCCACTTTGGTGGCTGTGTGTGCTTGGCTTTACTATGATCCTTTTCTGATCCCTCAAATATACACTTCAAAATTTGACTCCCCAATTTTCTCCTATAATTGTGCAATATCTAGTTCTTCTCATAACTCTCTTATTCCATACCAATTACAGTGAATCTACCCATGACTGAATCTGACTGTTCCAAGGCTCATAAACTTCTAAGTAGCTTGGATTTCATTTATCCTTCAGTATTTCTGGTATGTCCAAGCAGCCGAAGAAGGAGGATATTGGTGTTTATTCTCCCTAAGGAGAGACATAGATCATCATCTCATTTGGTCCGGAACCAAAGAAAGATATTTATTTGAGGCTCTGACTATTCTCCTTTCCTTTAACCTAGTAGAACAAAACAGAGAATGATAAGCAGATGACTAAACAATAATATTAAAAACATGGAGCGAAGAAAGAATGTTCCAAGAAGAGGAAACAGGCTGTGCAAAGATTCAGGGGTCATAACTCCTCCTGGCCTACCTGAGGTTCCATGGTGATGAGATCACGAGTGTGAGGTCCTCAGTAAACAGTACAAAGCTGTGCAGATACGAAATCAAATTGGGAAGACTCTTTACTAGTAGAACATTTTGCTGTGTACTCTCCAGTAGCCCACTGGGGTATTCAGTTTCCCTCTCTCCTTCAGGCTTTAAACAACTAAAATTTCTTTCTTTCTTTTTTTTTCTTTAATGTGGGTATCAGGGGTCGAACTCAGGACCTTGCGCTTGCAAGCAGGTGCTTGTGCTGCTGGGCAATATCACTGCCCCCCCTTTTTCCTTTTTTATGTGGGTACTGGGAATCCAACTCAGGACCTCACTCTTGCCAGGCAGGCGCTTATGCCACTGAGCTATCTTACGGGCCCTAAACAACTAAAATTTCAAAGAATATATCTATATGGTTGGTGCCAGCAGGGCCTAGTGCACTGGCTCAGAGAATACTGTTGTCTGCTCCTGAGCACTAGGGAAAAGGAAGTGAGGACACCTCCAGACCGGTTTGTTCTCCTTTCATGTCAGAACATTTTTTTGGATGAAAGTGTGCTGACAACATCAAAATTATTTCATCTTTCTGCCCTAGACCCTTTCAATTTGTTTTTGTCTTCTGTCCTTGGGACAAGTCAGGGTGAAACACCTCTAAGAATCCTGACTCCAGTGCTTACTGCTGTGTGAATGTGGACAAGTTACTGTAGTTCTGTACATCTCAATTTCTGCATCTGTAAAATGAGGGTAATGATTTATTTTGTGGGGTCCTTATCCTCCTTTGTGGAGGATCCTTAGTAACATGTGTGGTCTTTTGAATAGTGCACGGCACATAATGAGTGGTCACCAAGTGTCAGCTGATATTATTATGTCAAAATAACAGTAACTTGGGGCCGGTGATATAGCTCAGTGGCATAAGTGCCTGCCTGGCAAGTGCAAAAGGTCCTGAGTTCAACTCCCGGTACCCGCATATAAAAAATAAAAAAAAGTAAATAAAATAACAGTAACTTTCATTACTTTATAGAAGCCAGAGGTTAATTATAGCCTCCTTAGCACCCAAATGAAATGCGAGGTTCTCTATAATCTCTGTTTTTGGCATCTTAGAGAAATCAGGTGATTCTTCAAGCTCAGTAGTCCTTGATTAATAGTAACATCATTTAGCCATTTTAGTGTGTGTAAGGAAAAACTAGTGTGGCTCATCTATTCAAACTGCGATAAGTAGGAAGTAGGAAGGAGCCACTATCTGGCTCAGGTTCTCTACCAGCTGTCACTCACCCCTCTCCCTGCCTCACAGCCAGGCTTTCACATGCCTCTGTGCCCTCGCTTGACTTCTCCCCTCCTACTTGCCTGCTGGCCAGCTACCCTGCAGTCTGCTCTCTGCCCTTGCCTTACCAGCAAAGCTGGCTTCCCAAAGGTGACCAACAACTTCTGTGTTTTTATATTTAATGACACCTCTTTGCCCGCTGACCACTTCCACTTCCTGGAAACATTATTTTTACAGGTTCCTATAACGTCGCACTTTCCCTCTGTAAGTGTTTTACTTTCCACTTCTCTGGCTGCTGCTCATTCCCCAGTTTGTTTACCTTTTTTCAGTCTTGCTCTTTTTCCCAGCCATTACATGTTGATGTTCTCCAGGTTTTATCCTAAGCCTTCTTGTCTTCTAAGGGAGCCTTTGCATTTCCAAGGCTCAACCATCAGATGTATGGTGTCAGATCAGCTCATTTTCCAAAGCTTCAGACCACTCCATCTCCCTTCTTACCTTTGCTACCTAAGTGTTACAAAGACACTTCAAATCCAGCGTATGCTAACATTAATTTATCTCACTCCACAAATAGCAGCCGCCTCCTTTGTCTGTCTCTCAATGACTGGTACTTCACCGGCAGAGTTTTGAGAATCATCTTGGCATCCTATTTCTGCCTTCCTCTCCTCTCCTTATTTTAAATCAACCAGCCAACCAACCAATCAATCAATCTCTGTATCTTTAAGATTCACTTTCAAAATATCTCTGAGACCATACATCTTTTCTATCTCCTTGTTTCTTCTATACAGGTTTTGTCTTCCATATCTTTCTGCTGATCAATTGCTGTAGCCTCTTAATTGGCCTCCTGGCTTCGGTCTTCATCCTTCCAAATTATTTTCCAACAATCTGCCAGAATTTTATTTTGTAAAGGGAAAGCTGACCTGCATGCTTTCCTGGTTAAAATAGTTCAGTGATTTCCAGTGCCTTTCAGGATGAAGCTGAAATGTCCCAAGTAAGCTTTTAAAGCTCTGTGTGACAGTTTCTTGCTGACCCTCTGGCCTCATTTCTGTATTCCTCCAATCCTCCTGACAGTCTCACTAATCTTCTAATCCCTAAAATGGACCCCCAGGTCCTACTTTGGAAACCTCTTCTCAAGTAACTACAGCTTATATCTTTAGGTTTCAGGTCAAGTTTGCTTCTTCGAGGAAAGTTTTCCTGATGGAATGTTTCTGTTGGGTCCTCTCCTGTCAGGAACTTGGGTGACTTCTCTCATAGCTCCAACCCCTTCCTGCTTTGTAATCAGGCTGTAGGGGTCTGAATTCCAGCTAACTACTAGCCATTATTTAAAACTCAGCGAGCCTCAATTTTCTCATCTGTGCAATCTGTCTATTTCACAAATTCGTAGTGAAGAACAAAGGAGACAATGCGTGTGGAGTACCTGCTGAGCTTTGCTTCCAGTCCCTGTTGCACTGCTCACCTGTCCGTTTCCATCATCGAGCTTTAAGTTCCGTGGGAACACAGCCAGGCTCATGCCCTATTGTGTCCGCGACATCTCACAGTCCGTGTGTCCAGCCCTTTACTAAGAAAGAGCTAAGGCTACTTTTGATTTTCTAGGCAGGTGATAGAGACAGAAGTGGTCATTGGTGTTTAATGATGGGAAGGAGAAAAGAAGGGAGACTGGGGGTTAGCAATTAATGGAAAAAGCATGTGTCTTAGGATCTTTCTCAACTATTTATCACAAAAATTTTAAATGATTTTAAAGTAATACATTCTTTTCTAGGAAATCTGAAGAATATAAAATATCTAAAGACTATTACTTTTATTACTCAACAAAATCTGCCAATAATATTTTATATTTCCATATAGTTTTTAGAATAAATTCATGTTTCTTTATTGCAGTAGGGATGAAATGACATGTAACGAATATTTGTGTAATTAACTGTTTAAATCATATGACTTGATTTGAGAGTATATCAGGGCAGAAACTATGCCCAACACTGAAAGTCTGGTATCTGCTATACAGCAGATAGCAGGTCAATTAAAAATACTGAATAAATTACTAAAAATAATTTGGTATTTTGATTATTTTTTATTCGCACATGTTTGTAGTTCACGTAGTTTACAATCATCTTGGGGTGTAGGTATTGTACATAACACAACTTGTTTCTTTTTTTGATCCCCTTCCCTCCCCCCTCCTCTAATTCCCATTCCTGATATTCATTCTTGTATATATTATTAATCTTAGCTTATGTTTAAAGTACATGTTTATATTCATTGAGGTTTTTTGGTTCCTGTACATAGCATACCTTTATTCTACTCCTTTTTAAAAAATTTAATGTTATCTTATATTTCTCCATGCCATTATTTCTGTATTTTTTATTGGTGACTTGGTAGTCTATTACCTAAGTGATTTAACATTTATTGTTGTATGTCTAGTGTATGTCAGGCCTTAGTTGTTTTGTCAGTGTTGTATCAAACATTCTGGTGCACGATTTTATGCCCTGTCTTAAGTCTTAGACTATTTATTTCCTTACAGTTGTTTCCTAGAAGAGGAATCTTATTGTTGTAACTAATTCTGTTCTAGAATTCTCTTTCTTTTTCATTGCTTGTAAAACATTCACATTTACTGTTCTGTGATGTTTTCCTTGTCTCTGGTGAGGTTGGGATAAATGTACTCAAAGCGCATGCTCAGCCTTACCCGCCTGTTCTTTCCGCAGGAAGTAGATGGCCTGGCTCCTATAGCATGAGCCACCAGAATCTTGCCTTTGTCTTATTAAATACAACAGTTTCCAGAGGTGGGATGAAAATAGATGATTTTTCTTCTTCTTCTTCTTCTTCTATCCCCTCCTCCTCTTCTTTCCCCTTCCCTTCTCTCCTCTTCCTCCTTCTCCTTCTCATCCTTCTCACACTCACCTTTTTAAGGAAGGAAAGAGGAAAAAACTCTGAAAAAATATTTGGTTATATGCTGTGGGTAGAGATAGAAGAAAAATAATGAAACAAAGGAAAAAAGAGAGAATGGAGAATAGGGGACATAAAAAGGAAAGCTAGAGAAAAGCAGAAAGAAAGCAAGGCAATGAGAAGGGACAAAAAACACACAACAGTTTAGGCTAGGAAAAGTAGGAAATGAGGAAAAAAAAAGAAAAATCTTGCTGTAACAAAATATTTACTTGGGGCTATTTTTATGAATCTCTTTGGTAAAACTTTTATCTGATAACCTGTCATAGATTTGAAGAAACTATTATGATTTTATAAGTTTTATTTTTATTTTTGCTTTTCTCCAGGGTCAATTTACCTTATTTCTATTATTCTTCTGGGATATAATTCTCATACACCTCAATGGCAGTTACCAGTTTTGGGGTAGTGTTCAGTTGTTAGTATCCCTGATAGAACGTGGTGCTGCCAGTTGGGCAGTGTATTCCGGGGTGCTCCTGGCATGGATTGATGAGCAGAACGTACGACAGAATTGTCACTTACTGTGCTTGGCATGTGGAGCTTCTCGTTACTCTCTGGCTCTCTGGCTCTCAAACATTTACAACAGGGGTTCTAAAGTTTTAGACTTACACTTCTTTATCCTCTAAAAAAAGACTGAGGGCTAGCAATAATTTTTGTTTATGTCAATTATATTTATTTATTTATTTATTTATTTATTTATTTTTGGCACAGGGAATAGAACTCAAGACCTTGCGCTTGCCAGGCAGAAGCTGTGCTGCTGAGCTATATCTCTGGCCTGTCAATTATATTTAGTAATACCACATAAGAAATCAAAACAAACATTTTAAATTTTAAATTGTTCATCCAATTCAAAATAGCAGAAGTAACCCTCTTATATGTTAATATAATTAGCATGTTCTTAGGAGAAATCTTTCAAAACAAAAAATAATACTGAGAATATGGCACTGTTTTACATTTTTGACATATTTCTTTAACATTTGGCTTAATAGAGGACATCTTGATTCTTGTATGTGATTCTGCATTTAATCTGTTGCAATGTTCTATTTTTTTTTTTTTTTACATACGCAAAGTCTTCCTTCACTCAGGCATAATTGAATAAAAGGTGAATATTTTAGTGACTTTTTCAGATAGTTGTGGATATTCTTTGATATTACACTAAAACTCGACAAGTGGTAATTTCTGAAGTATTAGTTGTGCTGTGGAATCTGGAGCCATATCCATTAACTTTTCATAGTTTATTACACATAAATCCATTGGTCTAATTTGCACCTTGAATGAGGCATTTTAACCCTGGGTGACTTTGTGACATCATGAATTAGTAACTGCGAAAATATTAGTTCATTGAGTCATGCAGATCTTCCCAATGTTAACACACCTTATTCTATAATAAAAAGTCATATTCCTTAATATTACCATCAATTTCATTAAAAAAATCTTAAGGGCTTGAGAAGCTGACAAGTTCATGGTGGTAGATACAAGTTTTTCAAAATTCTTTTGAAAGCTTGAATTTTATTATCGGTGATCAACCTTGGTAGTGATTTTCCTTGAAGTGTCAGGCTCACTTTATTCATTTCTGAAAAAATATCTGCCAAATGCCCACATCTGAGTAACTGCTATTGTTGCCTGTCAGTCATGTGTCCTTGGAAGTAAAAATAGGGTCAAGATTTAACAAAAGAGGGGCGGATGAGTTGGCTCAGCGGTGTAAGTGCCTTCCTGGCAAGCGCGAGGTCCTGAGTTCGACTCCTGGTAGCCACATATGAAAAAATGGGCCAGTGATATCGCTCAGCGGCACGGGTGCCTGCTGGTGCGCGAGGTCCTGAGGTCGACCCCCGGTACCCTTAAAAAAAAGAATAGATTTAACAAAAGAAACAATAGTTATTGGTTAATAGAAGACACTGTTAGATGGAACTGCCACTCCCCTAGGAGTGCGGAGTAGAGAGCAGTAGTGGACACGGTGATGTTTTGATGGTGTGGAGGCAGCAGCGTTTCCTCAGCCATTGCTTTCACCCCGTCAGCACAAATGTTAGCACAGAGGAAAAGGCACAGTGCTCTCATTCTGAAAATAGTTTTGGGTTTTTGAGACTCTTGAAAGGCTCTTGAGGCTGGGCGAAGGTCTGTGGCTCACACCTAGGGATCTGAGGCAGGCTGTGTGACTTCAAGGACACAGCAGTGGCAGCAGGAGCTGACGCACCTTAGGTGCTGGCCCAGGAGCTCTTCACGCGTTATCTCACACAGCCCTCGGTGTGGGCTCTGTTCACGCCCATGTTCCAGTGAGGAAACTGAGGACCAGAGAGGTGAACTAATGTGTCTAAGCTCACGCAGCTGGCAAGCATTAGAGCCAGGGAGAAACAAACAGCAGTCTGCCTCCAGAGCCCACACTCCGGACGGCTCTGTGTTAGGCGGAGAGGCCATCAGGATGGGCAAAGTGAAGAAACACATTGCCAGGGGCAGGAGGCCAAAGCAGTGGCTGTGAATCTTGGACCCAAGGGTCTAAGTAGCCGATCAAAGCTCTACCTCAAATCTGTTTTCCCATCTGGTTCTCCCAAAAGTTCTCTGAGATGGCTGGGCAGAGCTCTTATTGTTTTTTTTTTGGTACTGGGAATCGAACTCAGGACCTCGCATTTGCCAGGCAGGCACTGTGCCACTGAGCAGTGCAGACCTCTTCTGTCCATTTTGTAAGTAAGGAAACTGATACTACTTAACAAACATCCCTTTGTAGCCCCAGAGTCATCAACTGGGAGAGCTCCACCTTCTCACCAAGGCCAAAGATGCGAGGCTCTTCTTGGCAGCTTCCTCTTGGTATTCTGCTGTCACAGGCTTTGGAGGGGCATGTGACAAACAGGTAGTGGTACTGAGAGGAGGGGGGGAGGGAGAGAGAAAAGAGAGAGAGAGAGAGAGAGAGAGACAGAGAGAGAGAGAGAGAGAGAGAGAGAGAGAGAGAGAGAGAGAGAGAGAGAAGGTTCAATGGGGAAACCGACTCTGGGTCCAGGCATAGTGAGAGCGTCTGTGACTGAGGCTTTAAACTGTTTCACATTCAGCTGGAAACAGTTTATCTACCAGCTGCAAAGGTGGCATGGGGTGGGATGTGGAGGGTGTGCAGACAGAATAGGCCAGAAAAGTACCATGGGACTTTGGAGGTTGCTGACAGAGGAAAAGCAGCTCAAACGCAGCCTGGATCTCTTTCTCTATGGGAGGAGAAACTGAGTCCTGCAGAGAGTAAAGAACATGACATGTCAGGCAGCCCCTAAAGTAAAAATGCCAAATGCCTCAGCGGCCCCAGGCCCCCCGATGCTTGATTCACAATGCTTTCAGAAAAGACACCTTATTTAGGTGACAAGGAAATTGCTTGTCTTGTCTCCTTCTGACCTCAGAGGGGTCAGAGACACAACCTGCAGCCAGGGTTGCTTCTCAAGAACCCAAGCTCTAGGGCTGGTGAGATGGCTTAGTGGCAAAAGCACCTGCCTGGCAACCACGAGGTCCTGAGTTCAACTCCCAGTACTCACATACGAAAAAAAGGGCCAGTTGATATCGCTCAGCGGCACGGGTGCCTGCTAGTGCGCAAGGCCCTGAATTCGACCCCCGGTACCCACAAAAAAAAAAAAAAAGAAAGAGAGAAAAAAAGAACCCAAGCTCTAGGGACATGAACGCCTGCTGGGAAATTCTTGTGAGAGGGACTGTGAACTAGGAGAGAACTTCCTTGGCTTCTCAGGACCCCTCCCTGAGGTTTGCAATCGAGTGCCTCCTGTATAATAGTCTGAATGTTCAAATTCCAAGTGAGGTTTAGGTTCAGTTCAGTCTGTCCCTGCCTTCCCATTCTGTCCCTTCCAATATGTTGATTTTGCCTTTGTTCTTTTGTTTATATCCCCTGGACAATCAACAGTTCCTGAGAGTTACAAGTCTCCTGGATGCGAAAGAGGAGAAATTTGAGGACAGTTTCTGAATGCCCAGGCCTTCAAAGCCCCATCTAAGGCCGGCGTGTGGCCTCCAGTATAAGGAGGAGATCCTTCACAAGCCAGGCTGCTGCAGACGTGAATGCCAACCCTCAGCCTTGCTGGTCCCCTTGCCAGGGCAGTGTCTCTTCTGGTCTTGCACAGGGACATCACCCAGAGGGACATTAGCAGGAATAGGGAATAATGCCTGCCTTTCAGTTCCCTTTCCTTATCAGTAGTCTGAGGTCTGAATTTAGGAATTAATTCTTTTTTTTTTTTTTTTTTGTGGGTACTGGGGGTCAACCTCAGGACCTCGCGCGGCAGCAGGCACCCATGCCGCTGAGCAATATCACCAGCCCTTTTTTCGTATGTGGGTTCCGGGAGTCGAACTCAGGCCCTTGCGCTTGCTAGGCAGGCGCTTACGCCTCTGAGCCATCTCACCAGCCCTAGGAATTAGTTCTTTAACTCCAGGTTATATTAACCAGGAGAAAGAATTATATTGTATGACTTCTCTTCCTTCTTCTCTTCTTGCTCTTTCTTTTTGTCTACGAATATTTCTTGAGAATCTTCTATGTCCACGGCTGTGCTTTAAAAGCTGGGGACTGGGTAGTGAATGAAGGAAATGGACTCTGCTGTGGGGAAGCTGACATTCCCTCAGGGAGTGAGGTAACAGGAAAGCAAAGGCAGTTTAATTCCTCACAGAATGAGCAAGTGGCCATCAGCCACGGTAGAGACAGTCATGAGGTGGCCAGAGTTAGGGTCAGAGACCCCAGGAGGCCATTTTGGAATAGATACCGACAAAAGCGAGGGCAATGGTGCCCTGAACCTGTGTGGGGGAAGACACTTCTACTTGTCAGAATGGTAATCCCTAAAATGGGGTGGAATCTGTCTTTTAACAACAGATTACCCAGGCCAGCTGGGTCGCGTTTCCAGCTGATGGCCTCTTCTACATCACTGAACACCGTTCTTGGATACTGACTAAATGTTCTTTTCTCAGCAAGTCTGTATTATTTTAGCCAAAAGTTGCCTTTCAGAGGAGAAAGCAAAAGCAAGCAAGCAAGCAAACAAACAAACAAAGCCCTTCTTGAATCCTGGGTTAGTAGACTAAATGTTTCTTTTTCTTCTGCCATTCTTGATCCAGGCAAGATTCTATAGCCTTCGAGTTGGGCCTTCTCTCTGGGATCAGTGGCTCAACCCCTCATGGTAGCGGTAGCGATAGGGAAAGTAAAGCCAATGCGTAGAAAATGTCTCCTTCGGGCTGGTTTCAGAGCTAGTGACAGGAGTGGTAGGGTGGGGACCACACCCAGGTGTCCTCTGATCCAGTGCTCTTTCTCCTTCTGCCCGCCATCATGTATAACCTTTAGTCCACAGTTACTTCATGTTCTTGGAGAATAACAATAGTAGCTCATATTTCCCCAGAACTTGGATTTCCTCTGGCAATGTTGTTCTGTTCTTCTCTGAGGACATTTTCTGAGAAGGGAAACTCTCTGTAGGTTTCTTTTATTTCCTTTTTTTCTTTTACACTAAATATTATCTTTTGCTGTATGCCAGGATCTGTGCTTAAGGCTTTACACTTGATATTACACTTGGTATTTCATTGAACTCTCAAGGCCCCCTTTGCAAAGGCGTTGCTGTTATAGTCATTCTTACTGAAAGACTGAGAAACTCAGCCTCAGAAAGGCTGAGTAACTTATCCAAGGTCACACAGCCAGAGAATAGTTGAGCTGGGCTAAAAACACAGGGTGTGTAGATTCACCCTCTACAGGCACTGTCACCTACAAAAGAAGAATGTTTCTACTGCAGCTTCTGTCCCTTCAGACTCATGGAGCCTCTATTCTTGGGAGGTTCCTGATACATGGGCTGGTGCACTTAGCATCAACTAACTTTGGCATCCTGGCTACAGATGATGCAATTCTGAGCGATGGCCTGACCCAAAGCGGTGCACTAGCCAGCAGCCCCTAGATGGGAGTGCGCTGTTCAACGGGAGTGCTGTGCTCTGACAGGCAGCTGCCTGAGACAATCAGGCTTTTTCTCTTGGAGATCAGGAAGGTAGGGTTACGGCACAGAATGGTGCTTATAATCATAGGTGACCGCAGCAGCTGCCCAGCGTTGATGGACAGAGGAGCTAATCTAGTCACTACGAGTGAAAATCATTTCTGTGACTAAGCAATATTCAGACCTCCATGGGGTTTGGTGCTGCAGCTCAGATGGCTTCTTACCTTCCTTATGTCTCTGTGAACTCTTAAAATGCACTTCTATCTGTGAGAATATACCATAAAACTTGAGAATATTATGTCTGATTCTGGAGTACAACATCTTTCTTGTACTGGAGGAGAGACTATGGCCAGTGAAGAGGAACAGCCCTGTTGGAGATGGCCAGGAAGTGCAGCCCAGTGGGGTGACAGTGCAGGCTGCCCTCCAGGACTGGGCTCTTCCCAGTCCGTGATAGAGGTATCCCCACTCTCCAGCTGTACCTGGCACAATTTCCTTACTCTTGGCCACACCATTTTTTCTTTCGTGTGTTTACTATATCCCAAGTACAGTTCAAACTGAAGCATTTCACAAATATGATCTGACTTAATCATTATCCCATGGTGAAACAGAGATTTACACAGTGACTTTGTTTATTAGTAGAAGAGAAGGACTATGCATCCTGGTCAAATGCTGGTGGCTTCTCCACTGTGCTTAGAACACTGGGGAGCCAGCAGCCTGGGGAGGCGCTGCCATGGTATCCTCACTGTATGGCTAGGAAAGGAAGGGGTAAGTAGTCACGATCACACAGCCATCAGTTGATATAGTTGGGACTAGAATCTAGGGCTGGTTTCAGGGCTGGTGCTTGTACCTGGGGCCTCACTGTTATTCTTCAGCACCTCATGCAACCTCTGGAAACCTTCTGACAGCTGACGTTCATTGCTTTATATGAAATCTAGAGAACTTAGCAGTGATAAGTAAATTTGGGTGTGTAGAGGGGCTGGGGCTGTTTTGTGGCACACTTGGTGGGCCTGTCTACCTTTGTGGTGGAGGACATTCTGTGGCAAAACATCGAGTGGCAGACAGATCCTAGACTCCCAGTGAAGTGGTACTCACAGTTGGAGAATCCAGGTCCACAGACAAGCAGAGCCTTCTCCAAAGCCATGCAGGGAGGGTTGACTCTCAAAAGACTGGAACCAACACTCTAGAGCCCAAACCATAACGCAAAGCCCTGATGTTTCCTATCCTGCTCTTTCTTTCCAACATACAAGGTGTGATTGAAAACTACAGGGAACATTCACATTTGAAAACATTTATTACAGTAAATTTAGCGCATGTTGCCATCAATCTTTCTCAGACCTCCCCCCCCATTTCAGACATGCCTATCCTATCATCCTTGCATCTTTTTGAAATAGTTCTAGGAGTTCTCTTTCATGAGTGTGTTTAGTTGTGCTGTTATGGCTGCCATAGTGTCCTGAATCAACTCAAAATGTTTACCTTGCATGGTCATTTTGACTTTGAGGAAGAGCCAGGATTTTCATGGTGCCAGATCTGGTGAATAAGGTGGATGAGGACACACCATCTTGTTTTTACAAGCCTGCCTTTCTATTTGATGACACTTGGCAGCAGCAGTCACCGTGTATTTTGATTACACCTCATGTAAATGGCCTCCTGCTCAAGTTTAATCAGTAGAATGCTGTGGCATGTCGCGATGCCATTCTGTTGTTTGTGTCTCACTTTCTCAGAGATGAAGTTGTGATTTACCACTCAAAATTCCAGCACCCCAGAAAAGGAGGACAACATTGGCGATTTTCACAATAAGCTCCAAAGAATCTTAACATTTCCTGTTAGGCACTTCTGAAATTTTGAAAATAGTAAAATCTTCACCAACAAGAAGAAAGATTAACATTGACTAAAAAATATGTTTATCACTCATTTACGTAAGATATTTTATATATAGGGTTAGTGCATGATGTCATTTTAAAGAAAGAGTTATGTTACTAAAAAAAGAAAATCTTATTTCTAACATCCTTTTTTCTAAAATGTCATGGGTCACAGAGCCACAGGACACATTGATGTGGAAGTAAAAGGTAATCGTGGTTAAAGTCAAATTTCCCTGCAAAGGCAAATTTTCACTTTCAGCTAAGCAAGCCTGTTGATGAAAGATGATCCTGCCTTCCCAGCATCCTCAGCTCAATGGACTGGGACAACAGCAGGTTTCTTTGGTTCCAGGGAGCACACATTGACCTCCCTATCTTTGTAACACAGGCCCTGGTATTCCCAGCCATCCCTTGGCAGGACAGTCTGAGCCACTGGTGGCTCTGATTGACACTCGGGCTTGTCTGGAAAATTCTCTGCATCTTTCCATTGATTCTAGAACCCAAAGATTTGGCTGCATATTCTGGCTCTGGAAGAAGGGCTTTGGGGGTGGGTGGTGGATTCTGGAAACTGCTATGGAGTTAAACCTCCAACTGCTATGAGGACAAAGACTTAAAATGTCTGTTCATAGGAGCAGACTTGAGATGAAGCAGGTATATCCTCAGGCTTGGTCTCCCCCTAAACACACACACACACACACACACACACACACACGCACACAATCAGTTCTGTTCAGTTGCAGTCCTTAGTGAAGTGGTTTAACTAGTCAGGTCATCTCCATCTTCAACTACCCTTGCCACCTCTCTGGCTTGTCTTTTTCCACAGCAGGTAAAACTCTACAGGCTTCTCCCTGTTGCAGCCCAGTAGCCAGGCCCAACCAGCTCATTCAACTTTGTATCTCTAAACTCATCTCCCCAAGCCCACCCAAACCAGAATCCACATCCTCATGCACTAGCGATCTCAGCAGCACAAGGCTGGAAGCAGCAGGTCATGCACTGCAAGCCTGATGTTTTACTGGTGGGGAAATAGGCTCTCAGAAGAGTGACAACTCGGTCTTCGAACAGGAAACCCAGGGTCCCCTCATCACACTGGAGGCCTGTCCTCAGTCAGATTCCACAGATGGGCTCTACCTGCCCCCAGACACCTTCTGTTTGGTCCATATCCTGTTGGATGCCGCAATATTATTTTGCGATTTAAATTTAGACTTAACAGTTTAAAGTGGGGATTTCATTGCTAAAAAGTTTAGATTTTCAGTTTCTCTTGAAAAATTGCAAAGTGTGTCAACATGGTCCTCTTATCTTTTATGCCCGTAATTTGATGGAGGTAAATAGCCACTGTTGCTTTTAGGTGGAGAGCTGGCTGGTTCATTTCTCTTTGCAGTTGGTCCCTATAGGCATTTGTATTTGCAGCCTCTCTTAAAAAAAAAAAAATACTCCTAATAATTGTGGATGTATAGGGAGTTTTCTACCACTAGTATAAAGCCTGACTTCATATGTGTGTTATCTCATTCTTATTAAGGCCCTATGAGATAAGTATATTATCATTTCTATTTTACAGATAGCAAAGTAGAGGGTTGTATGAGTTAAGGGAGCTGCTCCAGGTCACACACATAAGAAACAGAGCCAGGATTAGAAGCCAGATTTACTCAACTGTTATGGTTTAATTGAGAATGTCTCCCAAAGGCCTCATGCGCGCAGAGGTGGGACTTTTGGAAGAGAATTGGACCATGAGGGTATGATACCTGACTTGCTGTTAAGAGGTAGGGTCTGGTCAAAAGAGACTGATCTCTTGGAGGATGACATGGAAGGCTCTCTCTCTCTCTGTCTTTCTTTCTCTCCCTTTCTCTCTCTCTCCCTCGCCATCTCCTTCTTTGCACCCCCCTTCAATCTCTGTACCTCGCTTCAGTCTCTGCTTCCTGACCACCATGCTGTCACCAGCCTTTTCACTGCTATGCCCATCTATTCTGTCATTTTCGTTTTCTGACTTGGAGCCAGGTAGCCCTGTACTGTGACTGTGAGCCCAAATAAATCTCTCCTTTAAATTGTGGGTGTTGGGTATTGTGTCTCAGTGATAATCAAGGGACTAAGATACCCACTCTAGAAGCTATCCCAACTCTAATACCTAGGAGGAGTCCTTTCATGAGGATGACATCCACGACTGTGACTCCCAAATTCTCCAGTCCCTATCTACACTTGGAATTCCAGTCCGTTTTTCCAGCTACCAGTGGCACTTTGTTCATAAGAATTCACCCAATGGGAAATCTGAGTCCTGACTAGATGAGGGTTTGCACACTTCTTCTCCAGGCCCTTCTGCTCCTCCTCCTGACTGCTCCGTGTCTATGGCAGTGCCGCTGTCCCTCTTTTAATGAACCATGTGGGCTCTCTGACTGCATCTCTCATTCTCCCCTTCCCTGCCGATGGTTTATAATCAATATCCAGTGACAGTGGGATGTCACTGGACCTTTTAAGGGCTAGCTCGAACGTCACCTCGAGGAAACCTTCCCAAACAAAACCCTCCCTCTCCCACAGCATCTTCATTCCTGTTCCTGTAGCCAGAGAGGCGAATTCTCACTATTTGACAACTATTCGTGGAACATCTCTTAGGTGCCGAGCACTGCGAATGCTCATTTATGTATTTTTCCAACGTTTGGCAAATACTAAGTGCTTATTATGTCACAGGCACTGTCTTAGTACAAGAGAAACAGCACTTATTGCCAAGTATAATATCAAGCGCAATGAAGAAGATATAGAACAACAGATTCTGATTCATAGATTATGATAATAAACACACGAGGACTGAGCAAGTCCTACTAGGATGAATAGCACTGTGTGTGTGTGTGTGTGTGTGTGTGTGTGTGTGTTTGAGGGTTGGGGGGGATGCCTACTCCAGAGAAGTTCGGGACTAGTGGGCCCCACCTAGGAGCAAAAGTTCAATAAAAGCCTCTTCCAAGTTTGTGGCTCCTCCTGCTTCCTGTCTCCTTCTTTACTGTTGATTGACACTGCAGCTACTAGGCCTCCCTGTCTAGCTTTCTCCAAGGGAAACGTAGCCAGGAGAAAGATTTGTTTCCAAGGCCTGCAGATGCAGGGGATCCCTATAGCTGCACCCTGGAGGATCTGTCCTAGAGCCAAGCACCCTGGCTGCTGACGGAGGAGGAGACACAGGGTCATAGTACTGAGTAGCACCAGGCAGCAGCCAATCAAGACCAAGCTTGCTGAGAGGATGATGGGTTATACTTTTTATGATGCCTACTCTGAAGTCTGTGAGCACAACTGCAAACCTTAGCTGAGAAGAAGGAGCTCAGGTGAGCTGACCTTTCTGTGGACATCACAAGCAAACTGGTTCCTCCTTGGTGCTCTGCTGGCTCAAGCCCCTGCCCATGGGATGTCTTCTCCACTTCCCTCAATGATGGTGGTGCCAACGGCAACTTGGAGGAACTTTCACAAAGGCTCTGTGTGAAGGGCTTTCTATGGTTTTTCTCATTTCCTACTCCCATACAGCCCTTGAAATAAGTTTTACCATTACCCATATTTTGTTGGTGAGGACTCTCAGGCTTGGAGGAGTTAGGAAATATCCACAGACATAAGCCTTGCACGTGGGAGTGTCAGAATTCAAGCTCAAACAGATGCCAGACCCTGGAGTCCGTGTTTAATCATATGATGACATAGCCTCCTATGCTGTAAAACTGTCTGACACCAAGATTTCATTCAACGTCACCTGTACTCTGAAGATTTACTTGGTTATCTTTTTTGTCCTGGTAAATGGCTCACAGAACTGATCTGAAGTGTCATTGTCATTCATTTATTCAACCTTCATTACAGATTCACCAGATACTCTTCAAGCTCCTCTCTGAACTGGACTTTATGGTGAATAATTCTGCGCATCCTCTCAGGAAGCTCTCTGACCAGTAACTGCAGGGCAAGATTAACACATCTGCTTGCATCACTTCAAGGGCCAGAGAATGTCCTGTGTCTTTTTCTATAGCCAGACAATCAAGTCCATTATTAACAATTCAGGCTGGACATATGGAAATTCAGCAAACTGCAAAATGGGAAAGTGGAGAAAGAGCAGGGAGTTCTGCCAGGCAAAATAGTGTTGGAGAGACACAGAATGTTTGTAATTCTTGCTGCTCTTTCTGCCGCAATTCTGTGGAGCTGAACTTTGAGTCCTCAGAAGTGAAAGGAATGGATCTGCTTCAGCTGTGCTCTGTAGGAATCAGGTACTGGGGGCTTTTGCCAAATATTTAAGACCTTGCTCCTTTCCCTAGGAGCCTGTCCTTCCAACGCCTGTATGACTAACCTGTCTGAGACAGAGAAGAAGCCACAGTTAGGCTGTGCCCTGTTGAATGCCCAGGCTCTGTTCTAAAGAAGCCCTCTTTAATCTCACTGTACCAGGGAACTGAACAGTACATCCTTAGCCACTCAGACACATTTTAGAAGGGATAACTGTGGAAAAGAGCCTCAGTAGGCTATTTCAAAGATGCAGTCTTTTTGCCCAGTCCCTTTCCAAGAAAGAACTGACTCATAGATTAGAGATTTCACTGGAAGTAATGGTTCTCAGCTTTTTTATTAGTAGGACAGATCTTGGAGAATTACAGGGAACTATACTATCTCTCAAAAGCAAACACACACAACTTGGAATACAATTTTGGGTTATTCAAGGGCCTCCTGATGTCTGTCTGTGCACCCCAAGTTTGGTATCCCCAAAGAGATATATACAAGCAAGGTATTTTAGGTAGCAGACAGACAAGCATTGTTTTTAATTTCAGTTCCTGAAGATTTATTTTAATATGTATTAAAGTTATAATTAATACATCATCCATGTGATTTGTAAATGTGTGTTCTTGGGATGAGGTTAAGATAAAATATTATGACTAATATTGAAGTCATTGTTAAAAGGAGCATTAAGTAAATAATTAATAGTTCAAGGATCTGTAGAAAAGGCGGTGCATAAAAGACTGATGTTTGCATTTCATCCTATGTAACAGAATTTAAAAATTGATTTAACAATTACGTTGCACAATAAGAAAACTGAGGCCCTGTGTGGTAAGTTCCCAGTAGCCAGAGGCAGATGGGGAATGTACCCTGGTTATCAAAGTCTTTCAATCATACCATTAATACCATTAGTCTTCTTGCTTTCTACATGTGCACTTTTAACTATCGAGGGTTAAAAAAGAGTCCATCTGTTTTCATTCTGGAAGCAGAGAACCAGCAGTAACTTCACCTGGCCAGTTAGCTCGCTGTCATTTTACAAGGACCTGTGCAAGTATTTTCCTTAGGCTCTTCTCGCCACTTATAAACAGAGACAAATTTTTCAAGATGCTTGTCATTCCTCTCACATTGTTGGAGATCTGCTTGTGTATAGATTCAGGAAATGATTTGATGTTCTCCTCTGGGAGTTTATCATGTTTAGCCAAAATCAAGTTTGTATGTTATGAGGCTTCTTTCAATTTGGGTTGACATTGTTCTTGCTTGTCTGGCTGCCAAGTGGAAAAGTAATGCTGTAAAAATATAAAGGTTATCGTTAAATCCTCCACATGGGTCGGCCCACCTGGGGGAGCATAGTGCTCCCTGACATGGGCATAGGGAACTATGTCCTGCAAAAGGTGACAGGAGCCTAGTCAGTTGAAGGACCTGGTATTGGCTGGCCTGCAAAAGGAAGGCTTGAGGGCCATTCCAAGGTCACTGTTCACAGGTCTTTGAAGACCTGTTATGGGACAGGGCAGGACAGGGCAGGGCAGAGCAGGGCAGGGCAAGCATCCATACTGCATGTCTGCAGAGCTCAGAGCTGCAAATGCCATCTGTTACCTCAGGGCCAGGAACACAGGAGCAGGTGAGCAGAAGGCAGAAGCTTCACGGAATTATCATGCAGGGATTCACGTTGATTTTTTAAAATATGAAAATTTCTGATTTCCAAATAGTGGCAATTCATTTCAAAAACATCTGAACGCATTGTGTGGCCAAAAAAAAAACATAGCTGTAGGTTAGATCTGGCTTGTAGACTACCATCTTGTAATTTCTGCCACCACTGGTCATGAGTTATTTTCGTGTTGCTGGCTGCTGGGCCAGTGCATGAGCCCAAGCATGGATTCTCCTTTCTGGCAGCCCCTGGGGCATAACTCTGTGCTCCGGACTCGGGGTACACATGGACAGAGGGGAACATTGGTACCACTCTCCGGGGAAGAAGTGGGACATAGGGCCAAGAATTTTGACACTCCAAGGCTAGAGGACTCCTTTGGACATAAGGGAGAGTCAGGGGAACATGGAGAGGTGGATGACACCTGAGAATACCACTGTTACAAGGGCAGAGGTGCTGAGTTCTCACACCATCTGCAATCACCTAGTTGAATGCCCTTGGGCAAATAACTTGTGTGCATTTGTTTCCTCCACCATTACATGAGATGGGATTGGATCAGGTTCTGTGATTTTATGACTGGCACCCCTCCTCATCCTCAACCCCACCCCTGCAGCACTTCCAAGTCCCCCTCACTGTCTCTTTGCATAGTGTATTTCCACCACTCCTAAGAACTCACTCTGTAGAGCCAGAGTCAGCCAGTCTTGGTCAGGTTGCCCATTCCTATCACCCTAAAGATCTTTCTGCTTTAAATGCCTTTCTACTTTCTTTACCCATGTGACCCTGACACTTCCACTCCCTGGCCAAGCCTCTCCTGACCCCAGGCCAGATGTATTTTCCAGGGACATGCACCATTCCATCAGATAATTCATGATAGTTGTACTTCTCACTTATGTATGTGGTCATCAGATCAACATCCCATTGGGTTAGATTATCTTGCCAGTGTCTTCTAACCTTCATATTCAGTGATTCTGGGATAACCAACCAGTGAGGGGCAGCACCCAGAATAGGGATTCTCAGGGTTTATTTCTGCCTCGTGCACCTGAGAGAGTACAACCCACACCCAGCACGAAACTCAGGTTGAGAAACACTCACGTAGAGGTTATGAGCATGAACTTTGTTTTGACATTCTTTCCTGACACTCCTGATGAGGGCGTCTTTGGACAAGTCTCACATTTAGGAGGCCAACCTGCTTTATTTTGTCTACCAACTCAAGTGTTAATCGCTTCAAAAAGCATACTTGCAGACACATCCAGAATAATTTTTGATCAACCATGGGTCAGCCCATGGCGTGGTCAAATTAGCACATAATATGAGCCATTACACTCCATTGCAGATGAGAAAACTGAGGCTTGGTGTGAGTTGGTGAAGCAGGTTGCCCTCCTTTATGTGAGTGACCCTCATCCCTACCCGCTGGAGGCCTGATGCTCTCCTGTATAATAGGACACTCCTGTACCTGCCTGCCATTGATCTGGAACACTGGTACAAAGGGTAACTTGGAAAGTCGACTTGCCTTGATTGAGGGATGCCTAAAGAATTGGCGAAGCATATCTTCAGGCGTGTCTGGGAGCATGTTACCAGGGAAGACTGGTATGTGAATCGGCAAACTGAGGAGGACAGCACCCTCCATGTGGGCAGCGTCATCCAATGGGCTACAGGCTGGGACAGATCAGGAAAGTTAGAGATGGGGGAATGTCTGTCTCTTCTTTCCAGAGTGGGCATGTTTCCGCGGCCTCTGTCCTTGGACATCAGACTTGTTTCCTCAGCCCTTGTACTCTGGGAGCCAGTGGCCCTCCATGGATTCTAAAGCCTTTGGTCTTCCTGGTTCAGAGGCTTCCAGCTTCTGAGAATGAGCCATACTATTGCCTTCCCTAGCTCATCAGCCTGTAGGCAGCTGTGGTAGGACTTTCCCACCTTAGTGGATTGTGTGGGTCAATCTGATATAGATGATATAGATATAGATAGAGATAGAGATAGAAATAGAGATAGATATAGACAGATAAAGATAAATATAGATATACAGTGGTACCTCAGTTCACTAACTTAATTTGTTCTACAATTTTGGAAAAGATGGCCATGTTTGTGTTTGTGTGGGAAAGAAGGCTGTGGCCATGTTTGTCACCTGATGCAGAGTTTGCAAGCAAAAACAAAATTTCACCAAACCCTTCTGTTTGTGAACCAAATTGTCTGCAAACAAAAAGCATTCTTGAACCGAGATACCACTGTAGATATATTCTACATCTACGTCTGCATCTACATTTATATCTACATATCTACATCTATATATGTACATCTATATATCATCTATCTCTATCCTCTCTCTCCCTCCCTCCCTTTCTCTCTCTCTCTCTCTCTTTCTCTCTCTGGTTTCTTTCTTTGCAGAGCCCTGACTAAAATGATGGAAACAGGAATAGCTGCCCCTTCCCCATAGGTCTTGTGAGAAAAGTTGGGCACATTGATCCCAAGCGTACAATACATGAAAGTCACAAAAATAGTTTGAATTCTCAAGTCAGAGCATCTTTAGGATACAGATTCTATATTTACGCCTTACCAATTAGCACCCTAACCCACCTCAAAGGAGTCAAAGTGACATGAGGCCAAGGGCTAAATCAGCCAGAGGTGCTGTAGCCCCCAGGGGTCATCCTGTATTGTCTCGAAACTTTTCAGTTGTCACAACTGGGGGAAGGGAGGTGCTACTGGCACCTAGAGAGTGGAAGCCAGTAAGGCTGCTAAGTATCTTACACTGCACAAAACAAGCCCCAGAACAAGGAATTACCTGGTGGAAATCCTGGATAGCGGGTTAAACAGTAACCAGTGCTGTGTCTCTAACATCTTGTCTTCGTAAATCCGAAAGTCCATATACATGCAATCCACTGACAAGCCGCACAAAGACAATGCCATGGCACAGGCTTCCAGCCTCCAGCCAAGCTGACTCACCCACCTGACGCTGACTTACTGGAAAGAGGAAACCAGTATTTGATCTACGCACAACTTCTCAGGAAAGTAAAGCTTCAGGGAATCTGGGTGTCCCTGGTGGCCTACACAGTGTGATCACGAAGCGTGACATATATTTGTGTCCACATCCTATTGTTACCTAAGCTTTCCAATACTGAGCAATTCCTACCACACAGAAACGCTAGCAAAACGAGAGGCCAAGAGGCGGCAGGCAGCAGGGAAGTGGCATGAAGCTGGACGTTATGCTGTGCCACCAACTGTCCAGGTTCACGTGCTTTCCCCTTTTTGGCTTCAATATCTTTGTCAGTGAAATGAGAGGGTGGGATGAAATGACCTTGAAAGTGTTCTCTTTCAAATAGTGATGAATCTCAGGAAGCTCAGATTGGAATTCCCTCATGGAATCCCTATTCTCTCAGCCATTGTGCTAGGCAGAATATTACAGAACTTGGGGTGACCAGCTTCGGAATTAGAGAATCTGACAAAACTATACTGGAAATTCTAGAGAATCTGACAAAACTGTATTGGAAATTCTAGCTCCTTCTCTTACTTCTATTTAACTCTCAGAAAGTTACTTAAATGGAAATTGTACCTACTACTTGCCTCATTGGGGTGATGTAAGTTACATAAAATATTGCTTGAATAATCTCACACAGAGTAAGCATTCTGCTAAATGGAAACTGCCATTATAATTATTATTTGGGAACTGTAATATTGAACTAAAAAATGATTCAGAAATGGTCCTTACAATAGAAGAATTTACCATCTACCAGGAGAACCTGGTAAGCGGCACAGAGAAGAATGAAATGTTAATCAGAAAAAGACTGGATACTGGGGTGCAGGTAGGGCTCGTGTTTAAAAAGAAGTTAATTCCAACTGGAGAGACAGAGAAAGCTTTCACTCATGGGAAAAGTAAAGTGCAGGGTGCAGGCACCAAGATATGTTGGGCAATTACCTCTCCTGAAATGCCGTCCGGGTCTCACACCTCCTCCTGACCTTGCCAAACAAAAGTTAGATGGTGCCAGCAAGTTCTTTCCATGATCTGCATCCATCTAGATGTGTAGTTGACTGACTCCATGGAATACTTTATATTCTGCCTGAGTCTTTTACAAAAAAAAAAAAAAAATCAGAAAGAAAGGATAAAAAGGAACACATCCTATGCTCAAAAGCAGCACTTGTTATCAGTCTGCAAGTGCATGGATAAAGGGGGGAAAACCCAGAAAGGAGTAGGAAAATTTGCCATGCCTCTTCTAAAAAGAGATGCAGAAAAGGAGTTTAAAGAGCCAAATGTATCTCTCATAACCCTCCCTTTGCCGCCACACAGCTCACGAGCTGTGACTGCGCAGCTGCCCCCAGGGCTCTCAGAGAGTAAAGCTACGTCTATGGGAAAAGTATCAGACGGGAGTGAGGAAAAGGAGGCAAAGGAAATGAAGCGGGTCAGACAGCGATGACACAGAAGCACACACCTGGGCTGACTTTCCATCCCCCCCGTGTCAAGGAGGCAGCAGCTAAGGGCAGGGTAAAAATCTGAGCAACTACTTTGAAGATAACAATCCGCGACATATTAACCATTGTTAATCCCCTATTCGCTTGTTTTGAAACTCTGTTTTTTCTCTTTAATATTAAAAAGAAAGACACTGTATCTGTTTTCTTGCCTGAAAAAAAAAATGCTGCCCACTTGGGGCATGAGCGGACCTGCACTATAGTCCCAGCTCTGGGGTACACCTGTCCAGGTATATCCTGTACTTCTCAGGATGCAATTGGATTAAATGGGACGCCACAGAGAAATAGACTAGTAGAAAATGCAAAGTGTTCCATATAAAATAAAGAAACTCTTTCTGCTGATACTTTCAGGGATTTTTTTCTGGTGGGGTATGTTACTGAGGATCAAACCCAGGACTTCATGCAAGCTAGGCAAGAACTCTACCACTGAGCTATACCCCTAGTCCTTTTAAAATTTTATTTTGAGACTAGATCTCACTACATTGCCTGGGGTTGGTCTTGAACTTGCAATCTTCCTGCCTCAGCCTCCCAAGTAACTAGGATTCTGGGGGTGCATTGTCAAGCTCACTGATATTTTCAAAGGTGAGGAAAGTGAGGTGGAGAAGCAAAGGTCTTTACTGGGTTGATCAGCAACGTTTGCGGTGGACTGATGGCAGAGGTGGACGTTCTGACCCCTCAGTCAGGATAGGCAGGCTGCTTTCAGCCTCTCTGCTGCAGCCATCTTCAGCTATGGGAGCTAGGCTGGGCTGATAAACACAGCCAGAGGCATATCCGGTCTGCATTTCAGCAGCCCCTCCTGTGAGGACACCGAAACACGCAGGTTTGTTGTGGGAAACCCTGGGGAGGCAAGAGGAAGAGCGTGGAGAACATGTGGGAAATTGAGCCAGCCAAGAGAAATGGAAAACACATTAGTTGGTGTGAAGGGGAGAGGATGCAGAGACACAATCCATAGCTTTCAATGTTTCCGTCACCTGTGCCAGAAAGGTGAAAGCGACCTTCTGCAGGGTCAGCCCAATTCCAAGGTCCAGGCTGCTGCAGCAGAATGCCTCTCCCTTCGCTGTCCAAACCCTGCACGTATAACAACTGTGACAACATCACTCCAACGCAAACATGCAGAGCTACCACAGCTTGGCTTCTACATTGGTCTGCGGAAAGGATGCCATGGCCTGGTGACAATTTGTTTTGAAGTAAGGTGGCTTTCTTGCCAACAGCCTGTGGTTTGTTAAGCAAAGCAGTAGCCCTCCTTGAGTCTCTGACTCTCCAGCAAGGCATCTCATGGAAGAGTTATGAGACTTTTCCAGGTTTAAAAATGCACGGGACGTGGGCAAAGAAGAAAACAGCACAAACATTTCTTCAGTTGAACTGGTTGCCAAGGACTGTCCTACATATTTTATGCTTATCATAGATGTTAGCCTTATGGTTTCCTTTTAAGGGATGCATTATTATTTCTGATTTAGATAGGAGGAGTATGAGGCTCACAGAGACTTGGGACTTTTCCAAGGTCATACAGTCACAAAGTTGGGATTGAAGACCGTGGTAGATGACATGTTTGCCCTCTGAAAATGATGTCATAGAACATGGACCTGTTTCCTTCATGAGCCTGTCCCACGTGCCATAGAAAAGAGGACATAAGCGATGTGTGCTAGCACTGGCACATACTCTCAAAAGAGCAGTTACATGTACCTCTTCTAAAGTCTACGTTCACTGATGCTGCCTTGATATTTTGAAATTGGCCAGTGCAGAAGTATCTACATCATAGAAGTAGGAAAAAACCAGAAGTCAGGGTCTCAGCTTCATAGCCAGTCGGCTTGGTAGTGGACCACTAGAACTGCCTCATTTTCCTCACCAGCCGAGACAATGAACATTTAGGAAGGCGGCAACCTGACATTGCTGTGATGTCTAGATGCACCTGGTCTTGTTGACTCGGGTTAGACGAATGGGGATATTGTAACTGGACACTGGTAAGAGTTGAGGAAGACCCTCCAGTCATGTAGGACCTCTTGCCATTTCAGCAAATCGCCTAAATGATTCTGACACCGAGCACAGTGTGAGAACTCCTGGTCTAAACTACAAACTGGAACTGAGGGCCTCTTCCTTGACCTTTCTCCTGAGGACGATGAGAGGAAGCATAAATGAACAAATGAAATCAGATTTTGAATGGTGGCTGTCACCTAGACATGACTCTGTGGCCCCATTTGCTTTCCTATAAAAGGGGGGATAAGTCTTGCCTTGCCTGGAGGACACTGCTATGGTGGTTCTCAATAATGGTTTTATAAGAGGTGAAACTGTACAACATGTGGCACTGCGATGACAAAAAACAGAAAAAGGATGCTCCTTAGCTCTCTGTTCCTTGGAGTACTGGGGAACACCCTCTTTTCACTTTCTGCTCCCACATCCTATTTTTGAACCTGGTATGTTTTGGCCTAAGGAGTAAATGAGCCAACCAATCTGTGCGACTGCCCTGACTCCAGCGTTCCCGGGAGCTCTGCTCCTAGCAGCAGCCGACTTTCCCCTCCTAGCGCCAGCCACAGCCCCATCGGAGATGGTGCCATCCCCACTTCCTTTCCAATTTGCTTCCCAAACCTGGCTTAGCTTTTTATGTAGTGGCCGTCCTACCTCAAGAGGCTGCTTGGTTTTAATTTAAATGCATCCCTTTCTCCCCTGAGTTTGGAGCGCGGCCAGCCCAGCTCAGGCAGCGAAGTCTCCTGGGCACAGATGCAAGTCCTCAAGCCTGTGGGGCAGAGGCTAAAGTCCTCAGGGACTCGTGCAGTGATCCTGCCAGCTGATGTTGCTTCTCTGGGTCTCTGCTTCCTCCTCTGGTGTTTCCAGGCAAGAAGCTGTTGGCATTTTGTGTAGGATGATTCTTTATTGTCCTGGACATGGCAAGAAGTTCAGCATTCCTAGTTCTCAGCCACTAAATGTCAGAATCCTCTTTGTCACTGTGACAGCACCAAACATTCCCACACATTTCCAAGTGGCTTTGGGGGATGGTTCTACTCTGGGATTGCATTCTGGAGGCCTCAGTTTCCTCACCTGACAAACATACCAGAGAGGGTCCCCAGAACTGAGGACCTTTGCTCAGTATCAGGAATAGCCTGGAGCTGGAAGCAGAGGCTGAGCATGCTCTGTTCTGCTTGGACCAAAGCTCTGCTTAGATTTATTTAGTTTTCAGAAGCTCTACAAAATGACTTGTCTGGAGAAAACCCCCTGCGGCTGAAAAAAAAAGTGCGAAAACCACTGCACTGGACTGGAGGTTGCTAAATGACAGCCCCAGAGCCCAGTGCACTCTGCAGACATATTTTGTTTGGCATGGGATTTTGCGATAGTTGGAGTTAACATTTAAAATCTGGAATTTAGGCTTTTGGAAAAAATAAAAACAAAAAACAAGAGGACAGGAAGAGCTGGCAACACTGAGCCCAGATTTCTACAGGGCAGCAGTGGGCCAAGCTGACCGAGGCTGTTCATGTAGGTGGCACCTGCACTGTCCCTCGTTCCCTTTACTTGCCTGGCCTTGTAAACATCTGACTGTGCAGTACTTGGATTAGGTCCGTAGTTGTCAACCCAGAATACCTGGAGAAGCTTTAAAGTTCCATGCTGGGGACCTAAGCCAGACTAACTTTCACTGTATTTGGGGGTGGGGTGTAGGTATAATACTTTAAATATCTCCCCAGGTGATTTTACTGTGCAGGCTGGCATGAGGACCAGCAGACTCTAGCTGATCTCGCTCTAAGGAGCTCAAATTCCTGGAGGAGTTTTCTGCTTCCTCTCCTCATGCCCCCAAGGATCCCTCAGCCTTTTTCTCCTGATGTTGCTACGACTCATTCCCATCAACCCTCTCACCCAGATTAGTGAGTTCTTACTTGGCAAAACATCCATCCTACCTCCCACCAGCCTCAGTGCTTCCTGATTGAATCCAATCAATGTTTTGTTAGGCTAAAGAGGCCTTAGACCCCTCTCCTGGGGGCTCAGCCACACTCATAAGAAAACTCTACAAGCCCAATTGCTCACCAGCTCCTGTCAGCCTCTGCCACTGAAGCAAGTCCACACTCCTGCTTAACACTGCATCTGCCGTGACAGCTTCTGGGATCCTCCTCTCTGGACTTCATTTTCATAAATGTCAGAAAGCAACCTGTGAAACAGCAGTTCTTAGCCTCAGCACTTTTGCCAGTTGGGGTGTCTAATTTTTTGTTATAGGGGCTATCTTGTGCACTGAAGGGTTTTCAATAGCATCCCTGACCTCTGTGTCCCTTATGGGCAAAATCACACCCATCCAAATATCACTGCTGTAAAGTAATTCAAGCTTTTATATTTTCTTCAGGCATGGATGAAATGCTAATGTTCCAGTTCTTACCCTGTCCATTTGCTTTGTAATCCCTGGGATGCCCACTTCCCTTTACAATCCTCCCTTCATATCTGCAGGTGGGATGCTTTCAGGGCCCCTTAAGGGTATCAAAATCTGTGGACGCTCAACTCCCTTTATAAATTGCCACTGTGTTTGAATATGAACTACTCACATCCTTCCATATACTTTAAATCATCTCTAGATTATGTGTAATGTATACATGTTGTTCTCTTGCATTGTTTAGGGAGTAGTGACCAGAAAGAGTCTATACATGTTCAGAATAGATGCAACTTTCTTTTTCTTGAATAGAGTTGATGCTAGATTGGTGGAATTCACAGATGCGAAAACCATGGAAATGGATGGCTGACTATAGAGTAAATAAATCTCTTTCATCCCACTGACCTCCAACATTCATTACCATCTTAATTGTATATCTGAAGCTAGACATGGTGGCACATGTCTATAATCCCCGCTACTTGGGGGCTCATGCAAAATTGTTAGTTCAATGTAATAGAGGCAACATAGTGAGACCCTGTCTCAAAACAAAACAAAGAAAGAAAAAAAGGAAAAACAATAAAGGCATATCCATTCACTCAGTTGTTTAAAAATTTAGAAATCTTCCTTGATTATTTAGTTTAGATATCCAAGTGATATCTTACAGGTTTTACTCCATAAATATATCAGACCCCTCCACTTTTTCCATCTTCATTTATAACAATTTTGTCTATCATTTTCCTTTCATCTAGACAGCTATAATAGCTTCATTCTCTCTTTTAACCATATTACTTATTGCACTCAGAAGTATCTTCAAGACAAAACCAAATCACGTGGCTTACCTTTGTAACAGCCTTTAAAGCCTTCCTTCCTTGGAATAAAATCAAAACTCCTTATGAAAGCCCATGAGACTGATCTGGCCCCAGCCAAATCTTCCAGCTACTCCCAAAATTACTTTTCCTTTATTTCATTTCCAGCAAGCTTGGCTGCCTTTTACTCTTTCAATGCACAAAACACTTTCCTGCCTCGGGGCCTTTGCATATCCCATTCTCTCTGCCTATCATCCTTTTTTTTTTTTTTTACACATTGGTTTCCATAGTTGTTTCTTTGTCAAGATTCAGATTCATTTTTTCTTTATTTTTTTATTTAAAAATTTTATTTTTTATTTTTTATTTTTTTATGTGGGTACTGGGAGTCAACTTCAGGACCTCACGCTTGCCAGCAAGCGCTTGTGCCACTGAGCAATATCACTGGCCCTTTTTTTCCCTTTATGTGGGTTCCGGGAGTCAAACTCAGGACCTCGTGCTTGCCGGGCAGGCGCTTATGCTGCTGAGCCATCTCATCGGCCCTCAGATTTCATTTTAAGTACCACTTCACCTACTCATCCCCTAAGTTATCCAAAATCTAGTAAATAAAGTGAATGAACCCATTATATGATTTATACTTTTCAACAAACTACTACAAACTATACTTATCTCATTTATTCATTAGTTTCCCCGTTAGTATATGTGAGATCAGGTACCTTATCTGTACCACTGCATCCTGGGTCTTAGCACAGTGCTTGCCTCATGGCATAAGCACAATAAATCATTGTTGAAGGAATCCACTAATGGATCAGCAAGCACATCAGAACCCAGACTCCTCAAGGCCCTCACAGCAAATGATGACTGTCTTCTTCCCGCTCTGATATTTCAAGATGCCATGGGCTCTGCATCAGTAAAATGTCAATTCACAGTGAGCTGCTGGGAATTCCATGAGTCACTCAGGGTATTATTACTATCTTCGTGCCTCTGTGACCATAATAGGCCTTCTTTGGTGGAACGATACTGATTTCTTAAATGGCAGAGCTGGAAAGAACTTGGAGGCTGTTAAAGCACAGTTTCTTCATTGGAAAGGAGGAATGCATCATTTACCATTGTTATTCACTTACCAGTTGCAAACAAATCATATTAAAAGTTTAAAAGGAGAAGACTACTCTTGCCTAGAGAGTGGAACCACCTCGAACCATTGGTACTGCTGTTCCATGGGCCAGGTGTGACGACCCTGGCACTTAGCCAGAAAATCTGGCCATGGCCTGGACTTGGTGCCAGCAGAAAGAAATAGATGAAACCTTATGGTTTTCACCATCAGCCCTGACTGTGGTGGCAGAAAAGCTGGTCTCAAAGAGTCTGTGATGCTTGCTCACATCCTATCAAAGGGGAATTGAGTTATTTAGGAAATAAATTCAATTTCAAATATATATGGCTTAATGATAAGCTTTCATTATCTGCCCATGAAATGGAGTTGTCAAATATTATTAAAGAGAAAAGATAAAAGGCTACAAGGAAAAAAGGAGGCATAAGGCTCATAGAAAAGGAAGAAGACCAAATGGGAAGTACAAATTGTTACAGGAGACCAATTTGAGACCCCCACAATTCAAGGAGGAGGCGACAGGTCAAGGAAGGAGTGAGGGTTCTCCCAAGTTCTGTCTCCCTCTCCAAGAATTTGGCACGGGACACGGTGGCAATCTCCTTCCCTTTCTGGTGCTCTGTAAAATGAAAAGGGTAGAATAAATAGTCTTAAAACAATTTCCAGGGTCCTATTTATTTGTTACTTTTTGATTCAAAGCCACAGCCAGATAGATCTCTGAATAGAACTGAGGCTGTGCTCTAGTGTCCTTTTCCTTGTATGTCAGTATCTTTAAACTCAGTCTGTAGCTTACAAAGCCCATGGGCCAGAGTGACAGGCTGAGATCACGAACAGTAAAATTAAAAGGTACTCTCCTTTATTCAGGCAACTAGCTGGGCACTGTGGATTTCCTGGTGACTCCTGAGTACCTCCCTACTTCTTTCCGTAGAGCCTAAAGTCTAAAACATGTTGGATTAAAACCAAGAATAAAAGACCTTGAGTTTGTATACGTGCTTTTTGAAGATTATAAAATGCTTTCACATACTTTCTTTCATGTAAGACTCATAATAAACCTCAGCGGTATTATTCTTCTCAAATTACCAACAAGGAAACTAAGTCTTTGAGAGCCTAAGTGATTTGCCCAAGGTCACCTGCTGAGCCAGTCAACTGCTCCATGCTCTGCTCACCATCCCAAGGACTGGGTGCTCCAGGCTCCCTTCCCCCATTGCTTGAAGGAAGGTTTGGCTAATGGGAGTCAATGATAGGGGACTGGAGGAGAGGAGGGGAGAAGCTGGCATTTACTCTCCTTTCTCTCCGCCTCCTGTGGCATCTCTGCAGTGGCTTCATGTCCTGGGCATCTTCCGATCCTGCCAGCCATCCTGGCTTCCCAAATCTGGTAGCACAAACTTCTTTTGTGTTCTTCCAAGCTCAGGAAGAAGCAGGAGTAGTAACTTCCTGCTGTTGTTAATCTCTGTGGTGTCCCATCTGTTCAACTTCTCAGCTTTTCCATCACCTGTATATCTATATCCCCACAACAGCAGACCCCCCCACTCATCCGTGGGTGATACATTCCAAGGCCATATGAAAGTGGATGTCTGAAACCATGGGTAATACAGAACATAACTGGTAACTGAGACAGCTACAAGGTGAGGGTATGGTATACAGTGTGGATACACTGGACAAGGGATAACTCATGGGCCAGGGTGGGAGAGAGAGAGTTGGAGCAAGATTTCATCACACTACTCAGAGTGGTGCACAATCTAAAATGCATGCATCATTTCTTTCTGGAATTTTCCATTTAATAGTTTTGTCCTTTCTCTCCACTCTGCACCCCATTCCCCTTCTCGTTTGAACATTTTCTCCCCATTTCCCAAAGGAACCAAAAAAAAAAGGGGGGGAATATGGAAACAAAACTTTTTTAAATAAAGAGGGGAAGAGGGATTTCAGGGAGGGGAGGGGAATGGGAAAAAAAAGCAAGATATATCATGTACAGGTATAATTTCCTTACAATGAATGTTATCACTATGTATATCTAAAATGTACCAATAAAATAAAAAGAAAATAAATAGTTTTTGACTATGTTTGACCACAGGAAACAAAAATGAAAGAAAGTGAAACTGATGGTAAAGGGAGAACTATGTATTGAATTTCTTGTATTGAAAGACCTAAGATGGTTTATATTTTCCTGGTTGAATCCTGCCTGGACAATCACTACTATAAGGATCATAAGTACGCCAGAAAGAGATCCTGAGAGTTTACGAGATGTGTCCGGGTGTACGGACATGCATTTCATTACTAAATAGGGAGATCCTCTTTGTCTGGAATTGAACTTACATATCTTTGGATCTTGCAGTTCTAGCGCAGAGTCTGACATATAGCAGCCACCTGCACATATTTGCAGATCTAATATGTTTGTGTGGCAAAACGAACCCAGCCAGAGTGACTGTTTAGTTTATCTCTGTATCTGTAAGTATCTATTAGACTCAGACATAAGAAATACAGGTCCTTCCAGCCTATAAATTGTACCGTGAGCCATTTTGTTGCATAATGTGGTGCCACCCAAGGGAAATTACATCATTCCTGCCTTCTATAGAATCACTGGGCTTTGAATCATAAAAGTTATTTTACATGAGAAGGTATTAATTAGTTAAAACTTGGGCAAAAGTACAACTGCCAGAAAAAAGAGAGTGACTGTAATCTGGATGAAAGACACGGAAAAACACAGACAGAAGCATTATGTAAAATTATTTGCATTTCCGTACGCTTGTGCAGGGAGAGCTCAACAGAGCTAGCCTGGAGAGACCTGGTTGTGGCCTCTGCTCTTCTACTGACCCGCTGTATGGCTTTCGGGGAGCCACTTCTCTCTGGCCCTCAGTTTCCTCATTGGTAAAACGATGAAGTAAGATTAAATGATCCAAGATCCAGTAGTTTATAGGCATCTAGAGAATCAAGCCTAATTTTACTATCACATCAAGTAAGATCCTCCTAGCCTTCCCTCTATGGCACCTGCTCAGCCAGCTGCTTGCCAAACTTGGCCTTGGCCATCCTATTTCCTCTGTTTCTTCTTTCTGCTCTCTTTGTGGCTCTGCCACTTTGTGGCTCTGCTTATTTTTCCTCTTCTGTGCATTATCTCACATTCCCCCACCTTTGGGGATAAAAATAACAAGATCCCTTCTCATCAAGAGCAGTATGGAGTACTGATTAAGACAGTAGAGTCTGGAGCCAGTATGATGGCCTTCAGCCCTGGGCCAGGAACCCATTAACCATGTGGGGGGGCACGTTATTTACTGACTGTGCCTCAGTTTCTTCATCTACAGAGTGTTGATATAATAGTGCTTACATTAAATTTCTTAAGTAGAAATACCGAGCTGATTTCCAGTTTCCTGGTGAGGCACAGAATGAATTACTGGCTGGGGAATAAACGTTATCGGAACCATAAACAGAACAGGAATCAACAGACCCAGCACCGTGTGTGTGTGTGTGTGTGTGTGTGTGTGCATTTTCCTACTGAGCAGTGAGAGTCTTTCCACTATGATCTAAGCTTATGTATTTTTGTCTCTGCAGATTCTAGCGTAGTGATTGACATGGCAGGCATTAGTAAATGTTTACTGACATTTAATCCTGGCAGAAATTAAATTAGGTAATACTTTCTGTGCCTGTACAACACACAGAGATTCTGTGTGCAACTATTATAATTATTAACTATTAGCTGTGCTCCACAAGACTTTATACTTCATTGTTAAAGCAGTGGTTAGACTGTCTTATCATTATTATATTTTAGTACCTTCCGTTAAACCACAGGATAGTGTGCTGTTATAAACTGGATTGTGTTCCTTCAGAATTCACATTTTCAAGCCGCAATCCCCAGTATTGCAGAATGCGACCGTATTTAGGGACAGAACCTTTAAAGAAGTGACTAAGTTAAAATGAAGTTGTGAGGTTGGTCCTTAATGCGAACTGACTGGTGACCTTATGAAAAGAGAGGATGAGGACATTCAGAGAGACACGAGGGGTGCACAGAGAAAAGTCCCCGTGAAAGGGGAGCAAAAAGGTGGACAACTGTAAATGTTGGAGAGAAGCTCAGGGGAAATCAACTCTACAGACACTTAGATCTTAAATTCTAGTGAGAGCTGGGCATGGTGGCGCACTCCTATAACCCCAGCACTTGGGAGGCTGAGGCAGGAAGATCGCCATGAGTTCAAGGCCAGCCTGGGCTACAAAGTGAGTTCAAGGCCAGCATGGACTACAGAGCAAGACCCTGCCTTAAAAAACAAAAACAAAAATGAAGCAAAATTCTAGTGAGAAAACTAGCTCTCTCTTGTTTAAACTACCCAGGTTGTGGTATTTTGTTACGGCAGCCCTAGCAAACCAATAGAGGGATTATGTTTTTATTTATTCATTCAACAAATACTAATAGAGCATCCATCATGACCTGATTTGTGTAACAGGGCATAGAGGGCTGAGAAAGAAAGAATGAAAAGAGGCTTCTGCTCTCAGGAAGCTCACAGTTTAGTGGGAAAGACTGACAATCAGAAGATGACACAGTCCAGGGGTTAAGCGCCAGAAGTGAAGGTCTGCGTGCTGAGAGGGTGCATAGAGCAGGAGAGGGTGGCTGGGGCTGATAAGAAAAGGACGTTCAGGTGGATGCACTGTTTTAGCCCCAGCACCGTCACAGAGCTGTGCCCAGAGCCGACACTCTGTAAGCACTGGCTGACTTTCACTGAAAGCTACCATATCTCAGCTCTGCATGTGAAATAACGTGACTTCGTAGCATTCAAGTAAGGAGAGTTCAGGGGCAGACTTTGCTAAGTGTTGGCTCACTATAGAGCCTGACAGTAGCTGGGGCAGTAGAATAATTGATGGATGAGGAGGAGGAGGAAGAGGAAGTGGATTCTCACCTCAGCCCTGCCGCAAGCTAGCAGTGACACGGTGTCACGCCCTTCCCGTCTGGACCTCCATTTCCTCCTCTTCAGAAATGAAGAGGCTGAAGTGGTTCATCTCTTAGGCTCCTCCTAGCTCTTGAAACCTTTCTGAAATCTAGTTCATGAACAACTAACACTGCAAGGAGGAAAGGAGGAACAGGAGAAGGGAGGGAAGGGGGAGAAAGAGACAGAAAGAGGAAAGTTGGCAGTAAAAGCAGAAAAGACAGAAGAATGAGCTAATGACTTGCCTGGCCCGTGGGGCGCTGCCTGTCTGCAGCCCCGCTCTGCAGTTCCCGCGGTGGCTCAGCTGTCGTCTAGGGGTTCAGCTGTCAAAATCCTGCCTGCAGCAGGCTGTGCAAACACGGGCGACTCAGTCAACCTCTCCTTGCAGTTTGATCTCATCTGTACAACGGGAGGCAGTCATACCATGACACGGAGATGAGTGGATTAAGCGAGACGATGGCTTAATCATTTCAATGCAGAGCCTGGACGTTTCACTTTTGCTGGTGTTATTTATAGCACCCATGAAACAGAGGAATTGGATAAACTGACCTCTAAGACTTCCAGTTTTTTTCTATATTCACAGACTTATAATAAAATCATGGGTGGATCATGACCTCTTTAAAACCCAGAGCCAGATCTGGAATCCTAGCATGGAAATGGGGTGTCTGTGTGCATCTAATGTGTGTGGGAGGCCTGGGAGAGGAGTTGAGGAGCAAAAAGGGGCAATTCTGGGTCTCTTTTTTCCTTATTGTTCCGTTTCAGACCGTGCTCGCTTAGCTATAGGTTTCACAAAATGGTTTTCTCGAGGGCATAGAGAAAATTCAAAGAATGGAAAGATCCTGGAGGCTCAAGGAGAAGGCAGAGCTGCAGAAAGAAGAAAGCTGAAAGGAGGGCTGGCTCTGGAAATGTGAAGAAGAGGTGAGACACAGGAGTTTACATTGCTCCAGAGTGGGGGTTGGGAGGATAGGGTCAAATTAAGGAAATAGCAACAGGAACCTGGGAAAGGGTTGGGTAAAGAAGGTGAATTAGGACCCTGCCTGGAGGGCCTAAAACTCAAGGCTGAGGAGTAAGAGCTGTGGGAACCACTGAGGGTTTCAGGCCAGAAGCCTGAGCAGATTATCGTTTCACTTTAGATCAGAAAGACAGTCATATTGGGAGCAAGCAGTCAATTTGAAGATGGGTAGTGAGATTAGGAGTTACGGAAGTAACATGGGAGTGGCTCTCATAGCCATCAAACTGCTAATTTAGATGTATTTACCCTTCACAGTACACCACTCAGCCCAAACATAATTCCACCCATATAAATCACTGAAAAGAGTGCTCTGCTGAACAACAGTTACCATTACTACTGCAATCTGCCCGTCACTTCCTATCCGTTTGATTATAGCTCATTTACAATTGGTAGCTGCCACCTGGGGAATCGACTTCATGACAAGGCCCACCGAGGAGTCCTGACCCTTCCTTACATGTGTGAAAAATGCTGATTTTTTTTTAATGTGGGTACCGGTGTGGAGGACCATCTGGATGGCTCTCCTTGAAAGAAGAGCAATTACCTCCATCTCGGCTGAACCTGGCCTTATTTCCACGTATGGATATGTACAGAGCTGGCTAGAACTTTTCCTTATCTCTTTAATTGGCTTTAGGCAATGCAAATCGGTCTAGCCGAGGTCCTGATATGTAGTCTTTGAAGCAAAGCCACAGGCCTGTGTTTCCCTGCCCCTTTGCTCCCAATACATGGTTGAGCCTGGCAGGAGGGAGAGCCGTGCTCCACACTGTTGTCTGGGATCGAGTCTTGAGCCTCGAGAAAGAGGCTATGACTTCACAGGGCATAAAAGATTACACATCAGAGCTGAAGCACCAACCCCAAAACATTAGATACTATCTTGAATTGTGTTATGCAGATTACTCCTTCTGCATATCCTTCCCTCTGCATATTGCAAAGGTGATTTCAGGCCACCTACTTAGCCCAGCTCATGGTACTCACGTACTTTCCACCACTCTCACAGTCACTCATCCCCGAGCCACTCCCCTCCTCGAGAATTAATAAAACCCAGGTTCAGCCCTGGGTGGAGGCCTTTGTTCCAGTGACCACCATCTTGGCTGGACTTAGGACCCCTTGGCTCCCCACAACTATAAATATGCCTTAGTGTCTTTATTCTCGCCATGGGTTGCACTGGAAGTGGTAGATTAGAATTAACTCGCTAGAATTCCAATAACTTTTCCATGGGATTATAACTATAAACTTCCCGGACCGTGACGAGGACCGGGAAGGGCTTGCTATATACCGGGAGTCAGACCTCAGGACCTCGCACAAGCGCTTGTGCCGCTGAGTGATATCACCGGCCCCTTTTTTTCCCTTATGTGGGTTCTGGGAGTCTAACTCAGGATCTCGTGATTGCCAGGCAGGTGCTTATGCTGCTGAGCTATATCACCGGCCCCCAAAAATGCTGATCTTGAGCAGTGGTTTCCAAAATATGTTACAGGCCCCTGAAGGAGCACAAAAGACAATTTATTAAAATAAAGGGCAAGCTTTGTCCAGTGACAGTATCATAGCCAATGAGATGTATCCAGGGTGCGATTATTGCTAATTAAAATAAAGGGTAAAATAATAGAACAACTATCTGCATTGTTTCTCTTTCATTTTGGTAAAATGCTTATTTTTGCGTATGCTTTAAAATATATATTATTATAGTGGTATATATTGATGCTGGCATACTACATACATACATAGCAGAGGTTAGCTAACAAAATTTTTACTGATAAGGGTGAATCTTCAGAAAAGTTTGACAACTATGATGGGGGAATCCCACATAATTAAGCTTAATAATGAAACAACAAACTACAATAGTTCCTTAATTGATTTCTCTCAAATATTATAACTCAAGTCTCTGTCTTTTCACATGGTCATTTATAGCCTGAAATGCGTTCTGCAGCAAAGTCGCAGTGCATCTGCACAGAAGTTACTCTGGCTTGGCCTGTGGAGAATGGTGTCACCTCCCCTGGGTGCTGGGGCCATCACTGCTGGTCCCTGCCTAGGCAAGATGGAGCCTTTCTTGGGGTCTCAGTTTATTTCTTAAAGTTAGCTAGTTGTCTTCATATTCCTTGTCGTTCACTAAGGTTTTATTATAAATCTATGAATATTTAGAAACTCTTTAATTATTTTGTCCCTCAGTTAACTTCAACAGGAAAATGCTGGAGGATTAAGAGTCTTGTGGGACCTGCCTTTGCTCCCCCTTTGGCTCCATTCACTCATGAAAGCATTTGTAGGTTTATCTTTTTATCAGGAAGCCTTAGAAACACAACCCCTAACTAACCACAACTCTTTGACATAATAATTAAGTCATCCAATAAGTCATTTGCCACTGAAAGAGGCCACAGGAAGCCTACAAAGTTAAAGATGGGTTGGTTGACATTTCCCGGAAGGTAATGATGTCTTTTACCCAACTGTGTTCACCAGCTAGGAGCAGTTACAATATGTTAAAAGTCAAGTCCTATTCAAATGGTTTGGACATAGGATAAATCCGTTAGAGAAAAAAATTAAGTTATCAGTGTCCAACACTAAGCATGTGCTAAATTTTGATACAGTCTTCTAAATTATTGTACAGAGCTTTAAAAATGCATGTTGTAACATGTAGAAATACAATATGAGGGGAAAAACGGGATACGATCCATAATGTGACATAATATAAAGACCTGAGGGTGAGGGCGGGGAGAATACTCTAAAATGTTAACAGAAGAAATATCCAGAAAGAGAAGTATGGGTGATTTTATTTGCTTCTTTGTATCAGTCTGTATTTTCAAATTTCCTTCAGTATGGGTACATATGTGTTCAATATGTGTTCAGTCATTCAGCAAATATTTGTCTCTCCCTCCCTCCCTTTCTCCCTCTCCCCCCTCCTCCTCCTTCCTTTTCTTCTTCCTCTTCTTCCTCTTCCTCTTCTCCTTCTCCTCTTTCTCCTCCTCCTCCTCCTCCTCCCCCTTCTCCTTCTTCTTCTTCTCCCCCTCCTCCTCAGTACTGGGGATTGAACCCATAGCTTTCATACTGAGCTATATTTATTTTCAATTTTGAGAGAGGGTCTTACTAAGGCACAAATTTGCTTAGGCTGGGCTAGAACTCAGCAAATATTTCCTATGTATCATCTATGAGCCCATCATGCTCTAGACACTGGAGATAGAAGCAAGTCCGGCTCTCCTGCAGTTTACCCTCTGATCAATAGACACATGATAAACCAGAATAACAAATATGCAAACCTGAGGGTGCAGATGACAATGATACCTACTGTAAAGACTGCCAGTCGGGCCACGGGAGGGAGTGAGCAGGGCTGTCTTTCTGCCTTGCACAAATGTTTCCCTGAGGGTCTGGGAGAAGAGGTTCCCCTGGGCTTCCTTTGGGCTGCTTGTGTTCAGGGAGCAGAGAGGAGGGCAAGGGAGGTGGAAGACAGCGTGCGTGGAGGGTACCTGGGTCTGGGGAGGGGTTTGGCCTCTCTCTAAGTGTGGTGGGGCACAGAATGGTTTCACAAGGACAGTGGCAAGTCACTGCCCCCCCCCAGAGATGACTCTGGCTACAAAGTGGGAGAGGCTTCTGGCAGTGGAGGCAGAGAGGAAGCAGGGAGATTTATCAGTAAAATCATATTTTTCCTTATAATTTGCCAGTTCTGATTTTCTCCAACTATAACATGGGTTAGTGATTTCCAAGGTACTTCCAGCACTTAAAAATAAAGACATAGGTTTTTGTGTACTTGTTACCTTGTGTACTTGTTACCTTTTGTGTCAATGCTCCTCAAGCACAGGACCAAATCTTACTGTTCTTTTAATTCTCAGCATACTACCTGGTGTCGTAAGAGTCCCGGCAGATCAGTATGCCCCGCACTGGCACGTATTTGCTTGTGTTAGCAGTGCTCAGGATGAGTGTGTTCGGATGTGTTAATTCCCAAGTGAGTTTTTTCTGGGCTTCTCTATGAACTTGCTTGCTGAGGATTTTACCCTGAATGTAATAGGGGGCCATCGAGGGCTCTTTTAGCAAAGGCTGACTTGCATTTTGGAAATTTCACTCAAGCAGTGCTGAAAGGGTTCTGGAGAGGGCCAGGAAAAGAGACAGAGAGACACACTGATTAATTAGAAAACCCCTCTGAGCCATGATCTTTGAGAGAGACCTCAGGCAAAAGCAGACACATGGGCTCATGGGGAAGGAGCTCTTTTTTTCTGGTACTGGGGTTCGAATCCAGGGCCTTTACACTGAACTACATCCTTCTCATTTTATTCATTGTTTAAATTTTGAGACGGGGTCTTCCAAGTTGCCCAGGTTGGGCTCAAACTTGGGATCCTCCTGCCTAAGCCTCCCAGAGTGCTAGAATTACAGACGTGCCCAGAACCACCTCTGTGGCAGGCCCTCAAACACTGGGAGAAAGAAAGTGCGAGACTCCACCTATTTATAGTTGGGGGAAATGAGGCACAAAGAGACAAAGTGACTCATGTGCCAAGGATTTCTGACTTCAAGGCCTCCTCTCAGCTAATGTGAAAACCAGATTCCACCACTTAAGGAGTCATGTAGGGAGAGGGAGGGTTTCTGCTTGCACCAAAATGGAATGGAACACAAGGAGGGGGGAGGAGGAAAACGTCTCCTCTGCAGAAACCGTGACAAATGCTCTGATACCTTAATTTTGACACTCCCATAGTCCAAAAAGGGCTAAAATAGGCTGCCGAGCTTGTGTTATGGAACGACAGCAGATCAAACAAAAGAAATAAGCAATACTTGAGCCAGCCAGATGATAATCCTTGTGGAGAGCACGCAAATCCGAGTGAAAATAGATCAGAGATAGATACTTTCCCAAGAGACACAGCACTTGGAGATCCTGGAACCAAGACCCTTACATAAAAATGGAGAGGACGTAGGTTGGGGGAGGGGGTTATTGTAACACTTGGAGACAGCAGACAAATATTGCCAACAGAGTAAGGATTGGGACTGGAACCAGCTCTCCCCATTCTGAGCTAGTGGTCATCTCCCTTCCTCATAATTATCCAGGGCCGAACTATTTACCGTACAGACAGGCACAAGAGTGGAGTCCAACCAAAGCAATCTCAGAACATCTTGTGCATATTGCATTTACACACACACACACACACACACACACACACACATGCTGCTCTAGGTTTGTGAAGTCTTCCCTTTACTAAGCAGTGAGAACCAATAGCATTATTTTAACATCTGCATTTTGATTCTGATTCAGAGGCACAGCTCATGGAACCCACAAGCAACCCTAGCCTTGTCCAACCTCTTTATCTCACAAAGGAAGACTGGAATCCATGGATGAGGCTACAGGCTTACTGCCCCCAGCCACAGGGCATTTTCTCCACTCCAGGAAAGTAAACTGTCTTCTTGAATACATGTGTACTAGCTTCTGTTTTCAAGTATATATTCTCAAAAGGAAGATATTAGAAGTCTAGACAATTTTCAACATTCTGGTTTGGCTGGGGCCTGAAATCTTGGCATACTGATTAGTGAATTTCTAAAAATTTTTAACTTCTTTGAAAATTTGGTACAACCATGGTAGTAACAAACAGAATCACTCATTAAATAAACATTTACTGAATGTCCATTATGCGCCGGAATTTTCCTTGGTCCTTTTTGTATTTTTAATCTCTCTTAATTTTCCTAATTGTAAGGTGCAGGTATCATTTCCATATTTTTTCAAAAGGGGAAATAAAGCTCAGAGAAGCTAAGAGACTGTCTGCAGGTTGCATATTCTAGAAGAGCAGGTTTTGGATTTGACCCTCTGTTGGGTTCCATTATGATGTGTGCCTCTGATGCTCTCACAGTCTCGATTTCTCTGGACCCATCCTCTTCTGGCTGGCAAGTAGGGCTGTGAGCTCAGGTTACCTCCGCAGTGTAGAAGCCCCTCCAGGAGGCTCAGGGTAAGTGACTCGTGGAAGCTAAACTTGACTGTAAACAGGCCCAGAGCAGAGCCAACATTATTCCCATTAGATGTCTGATCTCCCCTAGGGGTTCATAAGACACACGCTTGCCCACGGATGGGAAGGCAATAATACATTAAGGGTTTAGGTATAGGATGGACTTAGGTTTTAGAAAAGATGTAGAATATGGCATAGTCTCAAAGCAAGTTTGCTGGCAAAGGTCCCTCCACGTTTTATGTGAATGTGCTTTTTCAGTAGACCTGGAGAACTTCCTACACAAAACAAGAATTTCCTCCATTGTCCCTGAAGGCATTCTGTTTCTGTTTTAATGTCTCTAGGAACTGGGAGTTCATTACCTTCCAGTCTATTCTAATTGTCAGAAAGATATAGACTTCATGTTGAGCCAAAAATTGCCTTGTGGATGTGTCTATGCCTAGGGTGCTGGTCTGCCCTTTGGTTTACAAAGACTGAGTCCACTTCCTCCCTACCCAGCAGCCCACTGGGTATTTGAAGAGAACTTTCATTTTTTTCTACCAGTGTTCCCTAAAGTACACTGATTAGAGCATAAGTTTGCTGATGTTACCCAGTGTCCTTACAAAACAAACATACCAAAACAAACACAAAACTCCATAAATAGCATTTTGTGGACAAGCCAGGTGAAACCAGGTCAGCAGGTATACTTCCTGCAAGAATTCTCAGAACATCTCCAATGTCACTGCAGAGCATGAATTCCAAAAGAGACCTAGCGGATGTACAGTTTCCCAAACTTTTTACTTTAAACCATTTTTTTTCTTTCTCCTTTCTTCTCTCCCTCCCTTCCTCCCTCCATTCCTTCCTTCCTTTTTCCCAGTGTATTGTTTTCCATATAGACTATTAGAAATGTTTTCAAAATTCTTTCCTAAACAAATGTAAATTCTTATTATTGTTTCTAAGTTAAGTGGTAAATGTCCTCCAACTATTTATTTTGAGACGTTAATGTTAAGATTTATTTCACTCTTTTCACCCTTCTTCTCTGTTAGGACTGTCAGATTGAAATAGAGGATGCCCAGTTAAATTTGAAATAGAGATAAAACAAAAATGTTTGGTGTAAGTACAGCCTATGCAACATTTGGGACATACTTATTTTTTAAAAAATGTGTTGGTTACTGAAATTAAAATATAACTTGGTGTCCTATATTTTTATTTGCTAAATCTGGCAATCTTAGAAAGCTTCCAATGCTGCCTTCACCTGAAGACTGAGAACCTAGGAACTGGACAGAATGTTTCAGAAGCAGACCAAGACCCAGACTTTGAAAACCTCGGGAGTCACTTTAACTTTGCTTTTCCCTGAAACAGTTTTAGGGGGAGATAATCACCATTTGTAAATGGACGATTAGAGGCCAGTCTGAGCTTGACAGACATCAGATCTTTCTGAACCTACTGGCAAAACTAGCAGCTAGGGCTGGTGAGATGGTTCAGCGGCGTAAGCGCCTGCCTTGCCTTGCAAGCGCGACGGCCGGAGTTCGACTCCCGGAACCCACATACGAAAAAGGGGCCGGTGATATCGCTCAGCGGCATGGGTGCCTGCTGGAGCGCGAGGTCCCGAGGTTGACCCCCGGTACCCACAGAAAAAAAAACAACAACAACAACAACAAAAACCTAGCAGCTAATGTCCCATCCCTCACCCCTATACATAAGTATATTTATGTTTTCTTGAATGTTAGTATTAGGGATTTAATCCAAGCACTCTTTATACCTTCCTTTCCATTGTCTCCTTTAGACTGAAAGAAATTCAAAGGCAGGGAGCAACTGCGTCTGTCTTGGGAACCGCTGTATCCCTATAGGTTGTGGTATACTAAAGTGTTCAAATTTTTTTAAATGAATGAATTACTTATAAAGTTGCTTGGAAAGCTAAATATACCAAATAAATTGACACTCACAGGGGGAGAGATTGCCAGACATTTTCCTCAGGGCTGGAATCTGTCATCCACCCCAGACTTTCTCATACCTATTTCTGTATGTGCTGCTCACCTGTGCTGAAGGCTATTCTGTGGGAAGATGTTGTGCAGAACAAGAACATCTAATTGCTATGACTAAAATAAAACATTTCAACCAACACAAGCTGTTTTCAAGAAGTTGAACTGCTTCCCGGAGCCTGCAATTTTTACTGAGGTGTGTGTGGAGCTTGGCCCTTAAATCAGGCTGGGCCATCCAGAATGGGTGTGGGGTTGGGGCACATATCACTGTCTTCACACAAGAAACGTCCTGCTTCAAGAGGATCTGGGCAGAGTGAACGAGGATGGCCTCAGAGGAGTCTGAGCAGCCACAGCACAGACATGGGAAGCAGGACACAGGATTCTATAGCCTTGCTTGGCAAGGAGCCATCTGGGACTGGACATGAAATGCTTGTAGCTTTTGTCCTGAGCCACAGTTGACCTAGCTCACCGCTGCACACCCCTAGCAGGAGCTCACCCAAGCTGTGGCTTGGCAACATTGGAAGCATCCATACTCTCCCTGGAACATGCAATTGCTTATCTGCTGCTTGGCACTGTGGTTCCAGTGCTGGGGAGTGCTGACCCTGACTTTATAAGATAAAATTCAGCAGAAAGCAGAGAAGCACAGCGAGGAGAGCCCTGGGTCTTGGGAGGGTAGCAGGTACAGTCAAACGTGTGTTGTTTCCTGGGTCTGAGCAGGAAGACCTAAATTCATGATCCAGCCCTGCCCCCATTAGCTCACTTGTCCTTAAGCAAGTCTCTTACCCTTAGTCCTCAGATCTGTGGAACTGGGGCAACCGTGGTGACCTTAGTGTTCTTGTGATGATTAGAAAAGATGGCAGATGCAAAAGCTCTTTGGAAACTGTCACTGCTGGGTCAACCCGAGGGGCTGTTACTAATAGTATCCCTTGGAACACTATGGGCTTCAGCAGCTTGATGGGTCTGATAGATTTGCTGCCAGGACTGCATAGAAGACCCCCCAGCTGAGGGTGGGGGAAAGAAACATGTCCCTTATGCAGCCTGAGGCAAAATGAAAACACTATGGAATTTCTCTTAGTTATGGAAGAAAACGTGTTCCAATCTCCCTTGAAAAACATAAAATATCTGTGGGTAGGAGATCAAGAAAACCTTTTGGGAACATCTTTAAGGCCTGAGGACATATGGCTCTAGGTAAGCCTTTAATTCTATATGAATATTACTACTGGTTCCCCTGGAGCCTGTTACTAGCTCTGTCCAAGGCTCCTGGAGGCTTTGCTGGTAAACAAGAGTCAAATGTATGCAAGTATAGTTCTATTTCATTGAAGGGAAAGTAATGCAGGGTGTCATGGCTGATTAATTACTTGCTACTTCCTCTGCTGTGAGATGCTACACCTACTGGAAGAAAATTCGCTAATGTGCGAAGATATGTGCACATGTGTTTACTGACCCAAGGCAACAGGGAACACAGAGAGTCATCCTGCGTTGAGCAGGATTTCCTATCTGGTTTTGTATATTTCTTCCCCAGTGTCACATCACAGGTAGCAGTTATTTAAGGGATGCATTACTTCCAGTCCCAAGGAGGTCCTGAAGACCTCTGATTTCCCCCATTGTCCCTTATGTTTACTTCTTGGTGTTGCCCACTCTGTGCAAAGATTACTCTGGGATGTAGTTGCCAGAGGCTCTGCTTAGAACTCCGCGAGGGCACAAGGCAATCTTTATGCAACCCGACCTGCCCATCCTCCTCTCCTCGCCCAGGCCAAGAATAGTCAATGATCATGTTCTGGAAGAAACCCCACCTTGTCACTGGATGCTCTGCGCCAAGAAGAGGAGGAGCAGAGCTGCAGGCACATGCAGGAGGCCAAGCAGCAAAGCCTAGAGCAAAGGCAGAGAGCTCCCTTCAAATCCACCATTTCCCTAGTTCTGGCCCCAAGGACCGGCTTAGGTCTGCTGGTACTTGGCGAGGAGGGAGTCCTCCACCTCCGACACTCGCTGGATTATGTATACTATGCACAGGAATGTGGAGGCAGAGCTTGAGAATGAATATTGAATGATTTTAACAAACATACACAAGTGTATCTGTGGAACCTGCATGTGCACAGTTGTCTCCGTGAGATGCTTTTGTTTGAATATCTTCAGAGATATTCTCCCAAAATGCAAATCTGATCTCTGCTGCAAATGCATTCAATGTGCTTAGGGCAAAGACCCAAACCTTTCATGCAGCCTAAAAGGCCCTTTATGTTGTATCCCCCGCCTGCCTGTTGTACCCCGATGTGCCCCTCCTGCTTGTACACCAGCTACACTGACTTTTGCTTAAGTCTTTCTTATGCAGGAAGTTTTCTTTCACCACAGTACATTTGCACATGCTTTTATCCCCACTTGGGGATACTGTTTTCTTTTTCTAGGAGTAAGCTTTAGCTCTCTGCTGAAACTTCACTTTTCTGGGAGAACTTTTGTTGACTTCTGCAAATTAGTCAGGTTCCCTCAAAACACCCTATATCTCTTTCATAGCTCCTATCCCAGTTGCAGTTTTGTATAGCTTTTTAAAAAAATTATCTTTTTCGTCACAAGCAAACTTAGGGTAAAGATAAACTGTTTTCATTCACCTACTGATCTTCAGTATCTAACAGTCCCCGGTGCGTGAGAAGTCCGTGGACACATACTGAACCAAGGGCGTATACACATACATACGGACTGGGGTCAGCATGTGAGCCCACATGTACTCAGGTAGAAGTATGACCGTGATAACATGGCATGCATGCTTGCTCAGGTGGAGCATACAAAAGCATGCCTAGGAATCCCCACGTGTCTTTGTACCTAGAAAAGAATGTTTGGGTCTGTGTGTGTCTGTGTCCTACAGGTGTGTACACATTCAAAAGAACCTAGATGTGCACAAACATCTGTGGAAGTGTTTGCATCTGTTCTCATACAGGCATAGTCATCTGTCTCAGAGTATTTTCTGTTGCTATAACAGAACACTGGAGACTGGTCATTTATGAAGAAAAGAGGTTTATTTGGCTCATGGCTTGAGAGACTGGCAAGTCTAAGATTGGTTGGCTGCATCTGCTGAGGGCCTTGTGGTGCTTTCACTCATGGTGAAAAGGAGAAGGGCAATCAGGTGGGTGCAGCAAGAAAAACAAAAAACAAAAAACAGAACAAAAACCAGAGGGGTTGCCTCACTTTGTAGCAGCGTGCTTTCAGGAAAATAAACCCACTATCTCCAGAAAAGCTTTAGCACTCCTTAACAACATAATTAATAGCTGCTTACAAGCCCCACCTCCCAACACCACCACAATGGCAGTCAAATTTCGACATGACCTTCAAGGGGCAGGAACAGTATAGAAACCAGAGCAACACCAATGTAAGAGTCTGTGTGTGTTTGTCTTGGTGTGTGCATCTGTGGGGGTGTATGCGTATGTGTGAGTCATGCTCTTCTTTGCAGGTGGGCGGGTCCCCCCTCAGACTTCTAAGTAGGAGGGTTTATGTCCACTCAGCAAATTGATTCACATAGACCTTGGCATGATTCAACTCAGCCCAAAGCAGGCTGCTGTGAGGAAGGAGCCCTGGACTAGGGAGCTACTACCAGGGCACATTTTTTTCTTCTTCTGGCTGCTGCCTCCTCACCTACGTGCAGAAGGTTGGGAAAAAGGTGACAGTGCTGCTATTGGGGGTGGTTATAACTGGTTAGATGCAATGTTGTGATAAAACACATTTTCATTTAAGTGCCTAGTTGCTCGAGGCACTTTATTATCATCTTCCTTGCTTATGGTTATATTTTATTACTTATAAATTATTTTCATCTACCTTGTTCTACTGAATAACACAGGAAAATTAGGATTCTATTTATTTGACAGAATGATTATTTGTGAAAATGCATGCAGGATCAGTTTTTACAAGCTTACATTTGGTGCTCTGGAGCAGGAAGGAGAGGGGTTATTAATGTGATCTCCAGGCCCCCAAACTGTGATCCATGGGACAGCTGCTTCAGAATCCTCCAGGAAGTTGAGGCAAAAATGCAATTACCTGGCCTCTAACTACAGTCCTGTTAGATCAGCATCTCAGGGGTGTGGGGTTAGGGACAGGCACTTTCTCAGAAGTTCCCCTCCAATCATTTTTGTGATCTGTTAGCTTTGGGGCCCACTGCAATAAAATAAAATAATGTTGATAAATCCATGCCTAAGTGGACACCACTAACTGTTCCATCATTCTGCAGAAAGACATGCCTGAGACTGACACTATGTGTTCTAGGCTGACCCTCCACTCCAGACGGAGGTGAGCCTTTGAGTTTATAGAGCGATACTGTGGGAAGTGAAACCAGAAACAAAGTCTGCACGAGGCAGAACTACATCACAAAGAGTAAAAGAGAAAGGCCAAACCAAACCTAAATCTCACCAATAGATGGTAGGGTGGTCTGTAATATTTATAAATATCTAAAGAGCTTTTATTAGGCGAAACACTAGGTAGGGAGAAAACTACAGAGAAAACTGGGACAATGAAGAAAATTCCCAGACAAAGGCAGTGGTGGCTTTTGGGCACAGGCACCAGGTTGCTAAACCAATATGGTGTAGTTTAAGAGCAAGCGAGAATTCCCTAAGATTCCATTTTTTTTTTTTTTAATGTGGGTATCAGGAGTCAAACTCAGGACCTCGCGCTTGCCAGCAGACGCTTGTGCCTCTGAACGATATCACTGGCCCCTTTTTTTCCTTTATGTGGGTACCGGGAGTCTAACTCAGGACCTTGTGCTTGCCAGGCAGGCGCTTACGCCGCTGAGCTGTCCCACCGGCCCCTAAGATTCCATTTTTGCTGTGTCATGGGTGTTGTTTGTGACTTCAAAACTGTTTTCTCTTCCTGAATAACAGCACATTTAGAAACTCCAGTGCCCCTCTCATAGCACTGGAATAAACAAACAAACAAACAAACGAATAAAAAACAGGACAGTAGACACTGTCCTCTCTTGGCCCCTCATGACATTGCTGGGTGACCCCAGCTGCTGGGAGCCTGGTTCACCTCCAGTGCACCAAGCAGTTGCAGCTCTGTTGTGGCCTGGCTGCCCTAATACTCTCTAATGAGAAACCTCAGATGCTGGCACAGACCCGGGCTGAGAAATGAGAGGAGCTCCCAATTTTTGAGGTCAAGAGCTTCCGGACTTGAACATGGCAAGTAGACTCAGACAAAACCAATGCACTGCTATCAGGCGCCTCCCTCTGTCCTCCTACCTGGCAGGAGTCCCTCACTCAATGGGGAAGGACCTGAATGGTGGCGAATGGCAGCGATGCAGACCCACAGTGTAGTCTACTTTCCTGGTTTATACCTAGTCACAACCTACCTGGAGGGCATTGGCTTGGCCCTTCATTCTAAAGTTCAGAAATTAATCTGTACCTTCTGAAAATAATCCCTGGAGAATCAGAAATGACCTGAAATGTCCCCTCAGGATCTTTTCCCTCCTCCTCTCTCCCTTGGTTCTCCTCAGGGGAAAGACATTAGTATCTTAGTGGCAAAACGCATGGCCTCTGGTTTCCCTACATGAGTTGTGTGACGTTGGACAACTTAACCCCTGCGAGCCTCGGGTTCCTTATTTATATAATGAAAGCAAACGTAACAGTACTATTTCATAGGGTTGCCGCAAGTACCTACGGTGAGACTTGCGAAGTGCACTGCTGGGCCCCTGGGCAGCGCTCTGCAGCTGCGAGCCATTACCAGGATCACAAGAGGTGCTCTACTGGAATCAAAACCTACTGCCGTGTTTCGCAAGTGGTAGAAGCTGAGGCTGGTCACTGTACGACTTGAGTAGATTTATTTTAACACCAGTGAACAGGCAGGGTTGGAGGCATTCAATGATGCAGAAAAAACCCTGTCCTAGAAGTTCAGTGGTTCGTTTCTCCTGCTCTGAAAGCAGATTAGGTGGGGCCCCGGTGCAGGAAGAGTACCTTCAGCAAAGTAGGTATAGCAACAGCCTTCTCATGTACTAGCAAGGGTGTGGCTGGTGTCTAATCTGCTTAATTTATAAATTTATATCTCTATAAGATTATTCCCCAAAATGTGGTCCATAGACATCTGCACTGGGAAAAATTCAGGGAATTTGCTACAATGCTGATTGACTCCAACTGTCAGGGAGCGGAGATTCAACTGCACCCAAACATTTGGGAACCACTAAATACTCTGAATCACCAGGTCAGTGGATCAACAGAAATTATGATATCGGGGTCCTATTACATATGAACACATTCGAGGGGGCATTTGTGAAAGTATTAGCAGTGGATCCCCAAAAGCCCGAATCATCTAATTCCATTTTTATTTAAAAATATATTTATACACATTTGTATAGGCGCATTTAGAGCACAGATCAGAAGTTTAAGCATCAAACTCAGCAATGGTTATCTCTACGTGGTAATGTGATGTGTGATTTAGCTCCTTTTGTGCTTTTAAATGCTCTATGATAAGTATCTATTACTCTTTTTTTTTTGTGGGTACCGGAGGGTCGACCTCAGGACCTCGCACGCCAAGAGGCACCCGTGCCGCTGAGCGATATCACCGGCCCCTTTTTCGTATGTGGGATCCAGGAGTCGAACTCGGGCCCTCGTGCTTGCAAGGCAGGCGCTTACGCCGCTGAGCCATCTCACCGGCCCTTTATTACTCTTTTGAAAAGAAAAAAATGTGCCTTTAAAATAAAAATAATAGAGCCAGCTGTGCAGCAATGAGACTTCCTGAAGTCTTACAGAATTTTGGAGAAAGGAAGGAAACATAGGAACTCACATAAACTGAAGTACTTCTCTTCAGAGATGACAAAATGCCTAGAGAAAGAAGGTAGCCTGCCAGTGGCTTCCTACCCTCACCGTCAGCGGCTGGGCTACCATCGACCCTGGGCCTCCAGGTTTTCAGGCCAAAGGACTTCCAAGTGGTTTGCACTGGCCGAGGACCTGCCTCCCTTCCTTCCCGCTCTGCAAGGGTGACGAGGGAAAGACCACAGGAAGTGCAATGAATCCAAGGGTAGAGAAGGATGTAATAGCCTTTGCAGAGAGGACTTTGCAGCTCTCATTATTCTCTCTTTGGGAGTTAGTAGGTCATTTGCAAAAGGCATGGGAAGAGCAGCTGACGAAAGGTCTAATAGTTTGGAAAACTGCTTAACCTTATTGCTCTATTTCTGGATGTTCCCCCATGGCCAAGGACTGTTCAGATCCTGATTTCCCTGGGAGGTTTCCCATTTAGGAATGCAGTGAAACCTCTGAAATCCACAGGAATAGGAGAGAAGACCAGCTGGAAATGGAAACAGTTGGGGTATTTTTTAAGGACATTAAGGCCTATTACTTTCACGGACACAAGATATATCTGGAAGGAGCCTAGTCCAGCCTCTTGCTCAGTGCAGGAGTCTTTGTGCTTCACCCTGACGGGGCTTCTTTTAGAGGCTTCTGAAGAGACTGCTTACTATCCTGGCAGATAACCTACTTCATTCTTAGAAAAGTCTTTTTTCACCTGAGCTTGCATTTGCCTTCCTGTAAGGTTATGCTCATCTTCTGGTAGTCACTAAGAACTGGTATCTCCTTTTCCCTTAGATGGTCCTCAACTATTTGAAATCAGTTACTGTGCATCAAACAGTTCTACACAGCACTCTCTGTGGCAGGCTGAGCATCCTCAGAATATTCAACCATTATTTATACGACAAATACCATCAGGTCTAACTAGGAATAGGAATGGCCATCTCTTATCAGCCAAATAAATTTTATCTGAGCAGAGGTTGGACACGACCTATACCGGCCTCATTCTTTTACAGATGAACAAAGTAAGGTCCATTGAGGAAAACTGTCTTGCCCAATTTTAGAAAGAGAGACAGGGAAAAGGAGAGGGAGACAGAGAGAGAGAGAGAGAGAGAGAGAGAGAGAGAGAGTGAGAGAGAGAGAGAGAGAGAGGAAGGGGAAAGGGAAGAAGAAGAGGAAGAGGAAGGAAGAGGAGGAAAGGAACAAAGGAAGGAAGGACAGACAAGACAGACAGACAGACAAGGAGGTTGCATTGATACCTAAACCCTAGTTGTATGAATTCCAATTTAGGGTTCCTTTCACTTTACCCCACCTCCTATTATTTATAAGCCACTAGCTTTTATCAAGTTCTTGAAAGTGCTTGAGAAGTTTGTTCTCTTAGGTATTTCAAAAATTTCTCCTTCAAATTATATTTGTGCTGTCAGTAAAGTAGGGATTAGCACAGAGCTGAATTTAGTAGAGACTATACTGTTGATGAAAAGTATCATTCAAAGTACATTAATCTTCCGTGCTCTCTGCTGTCAGGAAATCAATGCTCTGACCTTAGAATTCCAGCTCAAAGTGGATAGCACACCTACAGGGCCACCCCGCTCAAATTTCCGTAAGGTTCAATTTAGACGACCATCCCAACTTCAGAACTAGGAGCGTGTCTGCCTAGGATGTGGGGAAGGCTGTGTTGCTGTTTTACCCAGCTGTGTGCACTGTAGACTTTCATATCCTCTTTTCAACTTAGCCTTGTTTTCAGATAAAAAGATGAAGCAAAGACTCAGAGGAGCAAATGAGGCATTTCAGCCATTGGTTTCCTGTCCCAGTCCCAGCCACCCTGCAATCACATGCTCTGAAGGGGAGCATTCCTCCTTTCCCCAACCCACACCATCTCCCTTTTCTCTCAACAAGGTATTACATTTCCAGTTCTACACTTGTTCTGGCACACAGGAGCAGCAGCCTCCCAGTCCTTCCTAATTTGCATAATGCTAGCTCCACCAACCCTGGAATCACACAGACCTGGGTTCAAGAGTTGACTCTGCAACTAGCTGGCTGTGTGACTTTGGAAAGTTACTTAACCTTTCCAAGCAGGATGCGATATGGATATGTACCAGTTCCCCAAGATGAGCATAAAAATAAAATAAATATCCACCCACAGAAAATTACTTAAACTTTAGGAACCACAGTTCCCTCATTTATTAGATGAAGACAATTATTCTACCTACATCATAAGGTTGTCACAGTACTTAAGGTGCCTAACATAGTCCCTAACATGCAGTTAAGATTCCATACCAGGTGTCTATTTAGTATTATTAATGTTATGATCCAGAAAGCAAAAACTGAAACCTATGCATTTCTCATGCTGCACACAGCGTGCGCTCCATAAATACTGCCTGATTGATTCTGCTCTAGGCTTTATTCAGCAGGAAGTTCCCCACCAGAAATATCCTAACCCCTCTGTAAGGAGGGTTCTTATGCCCAACCACCCACTTTCCCCAGATTCGGTCCCCCAGTGACTGTGTCTTTGGCAGGCAGACCCATCCTGTGCTGCCACTCTTCACACCTGTCAGCTTGCATCTCAGAATCAAGTTCTCATTTGACATACTCTGAGAACTCGCTGTACAAGCAAAGAAAACTTTACGATGATGAATCCAACACAAACCTTATGTAACCAGTATGTCAGAAAACAGAGGGACAGAGGAAAAGAAGCTACACAGAAGTAAAAAGCTTTTCAAGACCCTTAAAACTGATCAGCATTCTTGTATTTAAAATATTCCAGGATTTTACATGAATGTGGCTAAACTCTCTTTTTTGGTTAGGAATCTGAAATAACATTCATAGCTAATTTTTTTTCTGAAATTACATTAGATGTTCATTTAGCCAAAAGACTGTACATACAATATTAACGTTATTTATCAACAATATTTATTGTCTTGGGGACTTACAAGTAATGACAAGTTTCCAACTGTTTGAAAAATTTAAGGCTGTGGGAAATTTCTACCTACAATGGTTTGAAATTCTTTCCATGTCATAAAGAGTTAAAAAGGGTCTCTCGGCTTCCGCAAAAGCAGAGGATACGGATTCTTGCTGAGTAAAACACACAGTTCTTTCTCTTGTCACTATAGATTATTTGTTTGTTCTCTGAACTTTGTGTTAATGATCCAAAAGAAATAAAAATACCCACTGAAATACATTTGCTATGTTATAGCCCCAGGGAAAAGCTTCCACAGTCGAGGGTGAGGGCAGAATCTAGTAACAATGTGGTTCCCGAATACAGCAGGTCCTGGCCTGGGAGTCGGGTCTCCCCCTCTCAGTCCTACACTGGCATCCGTGGTTGCTTACCTCCGGGAGGTCATTGCCCTCATGGCCCTTCATTCTCTTCAGGTGAAGGCCTCTTCCAAATCCAAGCTCCCGTGAGGCTCTTTGGGGTGTGAAGAAGCTGGCCCATCTCTGCAGGTGGGCCCAGAGCAAGAGGAGGAGGATGTGATAGGAAGTGTGAAAACCTTGATCAGAATGAAAAAGCACTGAATGGCATTCGCTCTCCAATTAGCTCTGCAGTGTTCCAAAAACAAGGGCCTAGCCTTTTCCTGGGAGGCCAGTACCTGCCCAATGCCCCACCACTGAGCTGACAGGAAACAGGTAAGGGCAGTGCTTTTCTGGCTGGGGACCTTGGCTGGCATAGAGGGGAAGACAGAAGTGGAGTCAGCTTCAAGAGAGAGTGAGATGGCAAGGAACCCTGCGGGCTGATCCTTCCCAGTCTGTAGTTGCCAAGGAGGACGATCCACGCCATGAAACCTGGGCCAAGCTCTGGCTCAGACACACAGGCAAAAATAGAAAGGGGCTGTGAAAAGAAATGTGTTTACTTTTGTGATTTCCCTTCTGTGCCTCCTAACAGTATTCTAATCTCTTTGCAAACAGGCAGTGAGGACCCATAGGCCTCGCCTGCATTGATAAACCCTCCCAAACAGCTCATATGCAGACCTAAAATCTTAATGCCACTAGCTGGGCAGCTGGGAAGCGAGTTTAGAAGGCAGAATGACAGAGTAGAGGGAGTGCTGGTCTAGGCTCTGTCACTAACTGGGTGGACTAAGGCATATTTTCTGAGGCTCTGCAAAATACAGCACTCGCATTAGACAGAACATAAAACTTCGTTTACAGCTTCAAAGTTTCCATGAATGGCTCTCTGCAAGGGGCAATTTCATGCCTCAGGGGTATTTGGCAATGTCTGAAGATATTTTTGGTTGTCATATCTTGGGGGTGGTATTGGAATCCAATGGGTAGAGGCCAGAGGTGCTGCTAGACATTTGACAATGCACGGGGCTCCCTCCTACAGCAGTTATCTGGTCCAAAACGCTAATAGTGCTCAGGATGAAAAACCCTGGTTTATACTGAGGTACAGAGAATCAAGGGGACAGGAGAAAAGGGACCAAAGTGAAGAAGGGGGTTAAAATCCTTTTTGTAGGTAATGAAGTATTCACAAGGCATGTGTTTGCCAGTTTTGTTTGCTCTGACCAATGCCCTTTGATTTTCCCTAGGAATTACAGGGCTACGTTTGACTAGCTTTTGGACAAGAACATCTTCCTCACCTGGGAAATGCCAAGCTCTGATGCAGTACAAAGGGTTCTACTAAGGACACTGCAAAGATACAATACACACAATTATTAAACAAGTACAACTGGAAGGTGGGTGGCGTGGGCACATGCAGGGACAAAATATATGCCTAGAACACCGTTCGCATGAGTCAGTGTTCCTGAGTGAACAGGACAGAAAAACAACTGTAGGGTGAGCTGAGATGTACTGAGAGACTGGTATGGGCACCAGTGTTAGGAGAGGTACAGGCTTACATTCATGACAGGGTTAAGCAATCAGTGAGTGCCGTTCTTGTGTCGTTCCACATTAAGCTACTGGGCAGTTACTGCAAATAGTTACCCGTGGTTTCCAGTGGGAGAGGCAAGCACACTCCAGTCAAGGGGTTTTGGAGAAACAGGTACAATGAAGTCATGGCCAAACAATTTATTTACTGTAAACTTTAGACTTTCCTCAGGAAAACAACTGAAGCTGTCCCTGGAATCCCTGCCTACAACACTCCATTTGAGCAAGGAAGAGGTGGAGTGGGGAGAGCGTCCATGTTCACAGCTGAAAGGTCTGAGATACTCAAGATTCTCAAGTCCAAGGGTGCAGGAAGGAAAATCTCCTTCGGATACAAAATTACCAGCAGCAATACATTACCCCTAATACTTGACCAATGAGGTAGATACAGAAAAATCATCAAAACACACAGACCCGGGTCGAGGATGAACACCCTTCGGATATAAACTTACAAGTTCCAAGCAAAGAGGAACTGAACTGTACAAGAAACAAATAATCACTCAAATATGTTTTTCTATTATACAGCTTAAAAAAATAATAATAAAAAAAAGCAGAAGGATACCCTCCTCCTGCCACTCTCTATACAGTTTTATTCCAAATTAGTTACACCGAAGTTAAATAGTCTAGTGTTCTGTTGAGGGAAGGAAATCTTAAGTAGAAAAGCTGCGTTAGAGCAGTGAGTCATCTGTACTACAGTTCCTCCCTTGCGAATCACGGCTATCGCTAGGCACAGTACCTGGATAGTTCACCAAGCCTTCTGTGCCCGGGGGGTCCTCACACAGCAGTTCCCTTTCTTTCTCCTGCCCCTGGTGACACACACTCGGCTCCCCGGTGTAATCCGTTTTGTCGTTGCTGTTGCTGGAGCAGCCATTCCCATACGCCTTCGAAGAAGACCTGCTCAGACACAGCAGCTCCTGGAAGGCAATCCTGAAATCTGGGCTCCGGCAGTAGATGAGGGGGTTAAAAGCAGAATTGACGTAGCCCACCCAGTTCAGGAGGATGTAAACCTCCTTAGGGATGAGGTTGGCCTGAATCACGTGCACAATGTTGACAATGAAGAAGGGCAGCCAGCAGAGGGTAAAAGTACCCATGATGATGCCTAAGGTCTTGAGGGCTTTGTGTTCTTTCAAGTAGAACTTGGAGGACCTGCGAAGTCCAGGCCCACTCCGCCCATCCTGCTCCACCTGGCTGAGGTTTTGGGCGTGGAATCGGCCCTCAGATCTGTCGATCTTCTGGAGCTGCCTTTTGGCCACCAGGAAGACCCTGGAGTAGACAAAGACCATGACCACCAGTGGTAAGTAGAAGGACACGATGGAGGAGGCAATGGCATAGGCTTGGTTCGTGAAGAAGTCACAACAGGTCTCCTTGGCATAGCAGTTGATGGCTTCCCGGTGAGTGGCCCGGTACCAGTGCATCTGGATGGGCAAGAAGGAGGTAAGGCCTGACACAACCCACACCATCAGGATGACCACTCGGGCCTTATTCTTGGTCAGTAGGCTCTGGTACTTGAAAGGCGACGTGATGGCAAAGTATCGATCTACTGCGATCACGCACAGGGTCTCAATGCTGGCGGTGACGCACAACACATCAATAGAAGTCCAAAACTCGCACCAGAAGTTGCCAAAAGTCCACATTTTCATGAGGATGTGGCTGGCCCCAAACGGCACCACCGCTAGGCCCATGACTAGGTCAGCACAGGCCAGCGAGGTGATGAAGTAGTTGGTGACCGTCTGCAGTCGCTCGAACTTCGCAATGGCTGTGATGACCAGCACGTTGCCAAACACGATGGCCAGGACGATTAGCGACATGACGATGGCCATGCCCACCACCCAAGCCTCGTCCCGTTCCTGCGTGACGTTGTGGTCCGGCGCGTGGCTCGCGTTGGGTGCCAACAAGAAGTCGCTGCCGTTCCCAAGGTGCCCCATGGCGCGCAAGGAAGCAGGTGAGCGCTCGGGCTGCCCGCGCAGCGGCCGCGCCTCAGCGAGCGCCCCTCCGGCGGGGCGCTGCGGGCCGCGGGTGGACGCCTAGCAGCCTCATTCAGCGGCTGTGCAGGGGCGCGTCCTGCACGCTCAGCTTGTGGGGTGCTCTGGGCTCGCGCTGTCCCCCAGTTCCAGCCTGCGCTCTGGAGAAGCCGCCTCTGAGTGCGCTCTGCCCGTTAAGCCAGCAGGACTTTAGGGGAACTGCCCTGCCGTGACGTGGAGCAACTTTTGGCCAATGGCGCTCAGGCAGCCCCGAAGGGGCGAGGCCCCGCTCCCCTTCCCCACCCTACCGTCGCCCGCCCCCTCCAGGGGTTGGCCCGGGCGCGGCCGGAAGGCGGGCGGGCCACCATTCTCTCCCGGCTACCTTAGCTGGCCCCGGAGGGCTAAGGCTGGGGTTGCTGCGCTTTGCTCTTCTTTGGCGCTACCTGTCTGCTCTGGGCACCTCTGTGGCCTGAGCTTTCAGGGTAGAAGGCAGCTCAGGGGACACTGCGTTCCTACTGCGTCACCCACGTTCGGGAACACAGATGAAAACAGCCGCCGAGACACGCACACACAGGCACAAGTGCACCCCGATAAACATGCTCAGACGTATTCCCAGCCATAACCACAGACTCGGAGACACACCCGCCCCGCGCACCGACATGCACACCCGTGCGCGCACACGCTCACACCGAAGCTGAAGGACGGACACACGCCGAGATTAGTGAGCGAGCGCTCTCAGCACACACGCACGCACACGCACACACGTTCCTTTGGGACGAATGGAGAGACATAGATAGGGCTGTGTCCATCCAGGCAGTCGTCCCCCGCCCCCAAACGCTTATAAATGACACCCTCTGCCTCCAGCGCAGACGCCCACTGTCTTCCCTTTCAAACATTTGGCAAGACCGCCGAGGTGACTTCCACAGCTGCAGGTTTCCTCAGCACACAGGCCTTCAAGCACTTCTGGTGTCCTTGGGAATTCGCAGGCATTGAGACAGATAATTGTACCCTTCGGATTACATTAGAAGCTGAGGTACGTATGTATGTATGTATGTATTTGGAAAGAGAAAATACGGTTTTGTTCTTAATTCTTGTTTATGTGACATCATGGCTAGTTATCTTTTGGACCAGAAACATTGACAATAAAAATGAGATGATTTTTCTTTCAAACATAACCTTTTCACTAGTTCCATTATAACTAAAAAAAAAAAAAAAATTTAAAACCCCTTTCATCAGGTGGGTAATTTGTTAATCTGTTATATTATGCGACATGAAATTACCACTATTTGGCTATCTCTGACTTCCAAAAATGCCAAATGTAAGTGCACATTATCAAAAATGTGTGAGCATGGAGAACATTTTGAAACTACAAGGAAAAGATAATTTTCTCCTTACAAAAAGTCAGAAAACAAAGGTCTTTATCCATGAAATTCTATCCTCTACATCTGGCATATGACTTTACTGCTGAAAAAAAAATTAATTTTTAGGGTTTTGATTTCACTTGTATTAGTGGTGTCTGAAAAACAAAGTATTTCATGCATTGTAACCCAACGTACTTCATAGATTACATAACAATGGTTCAAATTTATGGAACATTTTGCCATGTGCTTTTCATGAATTATTGCATTTAATCCTTTGCACAGTCCCATGGAGTGGGAAGTAACTCTTTTTATTTACTTATTTATATATTTATTTTTTTGATGGGTACCGGAGGTCGACCTCAGGACCTCGCGCGCCAGCAGGCGCCCTTGCTGCTGAGCGATATCACCGGCCCTTTTTTCGTAGGTGGGTTCCGGGAGTCGAACTCGGGTCCTGACGCTTGCCAGGCAGGCGCTTACACCGCTGAGCCATCTCACCGGCCCAGTAACTCTTTTTAGATTAATTAACAAATGGGACTTAAAGAAGCAAGAAGCTTGCTCAGGGGCAATGTCAGGCAGTGCCAGAAGCTGGATTTGAACCCAAAACTTCCTCACTGGAAGGCCTGGATTTTTAGCTTTTCAATTTATTGCATTATCACTTGCAGAAAGGAGTGGAGCATCGGGCACAAGCACTGCAACTGGAACAGAAGCTACCGCGTTCCAGCCAACCTGACTTGGACCTTTCGCTTTCCGTAGGCAAAGCAGGAGGAGGGAGCCTAATTTCCCTCATTTCTAGAGGAGGGAATAAAGGCACTTTCGTTGGGTGAGGAATCAAATGCTATGGTAAACAAAATGATGTCTTTGTGCTTACAAATGTCACAGAGATGTGGATTGCCAGTGAAGTTTATATCAATTACTTAGTCTTTGAAGTATATTGTTAATCTTCTCTACAAGAACAATAATGGAATGTTTACTCCAGAAGCAAAGAGCAGAAACAAAATTTAACCTCCATGTCCTCTTTGACTTTCTTCAATAGCAGAAACTCTTTTTGCACAACAGATGCCTCCTAAACAAGTATTTTCCATAAAAGCCACAGATATCAATTAAGAGTCTAATATGGTCACATAGTTTCAAAATATACCTGCCTCATATTTGTGTTTTCCAAAACTGGGCCTCCCTGTGATACATTTTAGGAACAGGCAGTGTATATTATGAAACAATGTTTCTTTAAATATACATCTACCCCAATTGTGGAACTAAACCATTTTCAGCCTCTTTCCTGTTTGTGAAACTGTAGAATACTGTAAATAGGCATTTTTCTTAAACTTCCCATACAAGAACAAACAAACAAAAATCCCTTTTAAGATAAACATTAGTTAGTCATTTATTTATATATACATAAATAAGTCGTGTAAAAGCTTTACTGAATATTTTCGTAAATATCTTTTTTAAAAACCACAAACACTAAATTAAGAAGGGGAAACTGCTTATGTCAACTAGGAAGTCCTCCGCCTTTGCCCACAAGCCTTGACAAATGCACAGTAGTATTCCCTCTCCTTGCTCCTCTCCTTATCCCTCCTGTCCTCTCCTATCCATCCCCAAGCTGGTAGAAATTTCGAGGTTTATCTTGTAAGAGTCTTTTCTCTGACCTTTTAGAACTCTAGAATCAGAAAATTAGAACAGGAAAGAATTTAATAGATCATTTATTTCCTCCAGTTTGAAAATAGGGCTCTGAAGTGAAGAAACAAAAAATGTCCAGTCCAAGGTGGTAGGAACTTCAGGAGTCCTGCTCTACCTCATGGCCTCACAGTTCTCACTAACCAGTAACTGTTACTTCATCCATGTCCCTGCAGGGGAGTTTGACTGGAACTGCTTACTGAGCTCCTGGCCTTAGGGAATTCATGCTTGAGTTGAACTAGAAAGTTCTTATGGGCTAAATGCACCTTTATCTGATGTAAGAAAAAACAGGCTCTTTTATAGTGACTGATAGTGTCTAATTACATATTTTGTCAATCCCTTAAGACACTGATTTGTCATTTCCTGCCCACCGAACAGGAATAAAAACCACATTTACCTCATGAATGTTTGAATAGGAGCGAGGTTCTGGCATGCTAAAAAATGCCCTCACATTGATAGCTGGATGGCTGAGGAAAATCTTATCTCACGTCATCTTGGCTTAGACAAGCGTTCTTTTGTCTTTTTGATTCTTGAGCAGAAAAACACCTGTAGATTTCTTTTGTTTAAAATGTCTATCCTTAATATATCTCTCTATTCATTAAATTTGCATGAAGTGAGACTGAATGTATGTTAGGTGTGCTTGCCTTACAAGAGAGAAAATTGTTACTAATTATTTTTAATTAAAATGTATATAGAGGGGCCGGTGAGATGGCTCAGCGGCTTAAGCGCCTGCCCGGCAAGCGCGAGGGCCCGAGTTCGACTCCCGGAACCCACATACGAAAAAGGGGCCGGTGATATCGCTTAGCGGCATGGGTGCCTGCTGGTGCGCGAGGTCCTGAGGTCGACCCCCCCGGTACCCACAAAAAAAAAAATGTATATAGAGAAGGAATATTTGTCTCATCAGTTCATATGTGTGAAAAAATCCTTTGAAGATGGATATTTTTATTTAAATTGATGTGAAAATTTAAAAAGGAACATAGTTTTATTCATTAGAAGAATGATCCTGCAAATTCCAAAACATTGAGTTATATGGTTAGATGGGAAGACAGTGGTTTTTGGATGAAGCATGTCACAGTCTAGTCAACCTCTTACACAGTGCATCCCTAGAAAGTCTTGGAAAGCCATCTCTAGAAAGATGACTCTCACCAGCCCAGTTCACAGGTCTGTGTAGTTATTTCTCTGCTTCCTAAGACGTTTTCCCTTATATCTTAAGTCTGCCCCCTTGAGGCCACTCAACAATAAGTCTGTTATCTCCTTTAAGACTTCTTGAGCTTTTGGGAGAATTCCTTACATTTCTCCTGAGCCCTCTCCTCTTCACACTAAGTATTCTTGGTTCTAGAGTCACCTTTGCCAGCAAGGCGTAACTCTTCCGTTCAGGCTTTGGTTTGTTGACATATAAATTTAACATCAATACCTGGAAAGATCCTAGAACATGTCATCAAACAATCACTTTGCAATCACCTTGGCAACCATAAAGTAGAGCAGAACAACCAGCAAACCTTTCTGAACAGCTGATTATACCGGATGAATTTAATTTCCTGCTATGCTAGACTTTTATGAGAGACACACTAATGAATTCTTCCCATCTCAGGGGTACCGAAGAAAGATGACATTAAATTAAAGTAGGGGAGACTTCAACTGGCATATAAAGGGCTCCTTGGCTAGAAGAGAATTAATCATTCAAAAAGCCTAAACTCTAGCAGCTTTTCTCAACTGGGAACTTGCAAGAGAATTAGACCCTAAGAAAATTATTTGGGTGACTATTCTTGATTCTCCCAAGGGTGGTACAAAACTATTACCTTCTAAGGGACATAAGAGGGAAATTAAGTCATTACATACAATATAATGGATGCCCTAGGGCACAGCGCTCAGTTTTCTTGAAAAACCAGAGAGGGATTGGTTGGAGTCTTCTCCACATATAAGAATGAAGAGTATGTGACGATGAATGGTGGCAGTTTGGTGCAGAGGAGAGAGCATAGATGGCATCAGGAGCCATAGGTTTTAGTCCCGAAATAGCTGTCATGTTCTGGAAAAGCTTAACAGATTCTCTTTTTCTTTGAACCTCGATCTTCATCTAAGACATAGGAGGTTGGTTTGATGACGTCCAAGGGCCATCCGTTTGAAACTGCACAAGGCTGTAAACGGAGGAAGTGCCTTGAGGGCCATTTAGGAAAGGAGTTCCTGACTTTGAAGAGGCACTGTGGAGTTGGCAAGCAAAATCTGTATGCTACAAAACAATTTGTTTATACCCCTCCCCCATCTGCCATTTACATTTCACCACTGTGGTGTCAGCTCTTCTGAGTGGCAGATGTACTAGGATTTATTAGATTATTGACTCACTTTTCAAACTCACATACATTTATTTTTAAAGAAAATTTTATCTTCTATCACCACACGTGGAAAACGAGTGTCATGTGGCATAAATAACCATGAAAACAAAACAATGTTAGTAAATTGTAGCTTGACTTTGTTGCCAGCCAAAGTTCTGAGCCTGAGGCCTGCTCTCTCTTTATTGCAAAGGAAGATTAGCAATTGCTAGGGACATAGACATGGTATTCTAGTACCAAATGGGACTTTCTCCATCGGAAAAGATAGAAAGTTGAAAAAGGGATAGCTAAGTAGTGCATTGTTATGTAATGTGTTATTATTGAGTTATTTAAAATAATTCCTCCTTATGAAGCAACTCGTATCTCAGCCCCAGGCTTATGCTAATGGGACACTGCTGTGAACCAGACACTGTTGGGCATGGCCTAGGCTGGCTGGGAAGAGAGGAGTGGCGGGGTCCCGGGATCTGCACGTCATGGCCTCTCAGGACCCGGATGTACATAGAACTTCTCACTGTTACTGTGAGATGTGGACTGCTTAAAGAGACTGAATGCCAGGAGGATCCTCGCTGTCACGACTCTTCATGTTAGCCCTTCCTGAGTCTCCCCGACTCAGGGTATACTTTTATTTTTTCCTTTTACTTTTTCCTCTCTTTTGTTCAGCCCAAGTTTGCTCCACAGAGCCAGTTTTACCTTCACCCCTCACTTTTCAAATAACCTTGTCACCACTTTTGGCTTGTCTTGTTCAATTCTTTGTTTGAGAGATTGGCCTGGAAGACGTTTAATTGGCAAGCCATTTCTTAAACTACCCGGTAGCACTGTGGCAGAGAGCACGAACTTTGGAGCCAGGTGGATCTCAGTGCCAATCCTGCCCCTGTCTCTTACTAGCTGTGTGCTTCCAGCAATATGCTTTTGCCTTCTGGGCCTCTAAGCGAGCATGTGAAAGACGAGGATTAAAATCTTTTAGATGATTGCTGAGGGAATGGCAAGAATCTGTGAAATGCTAGGTTTGGAAAGGAAGGAAGAGAACCAAGAGGCACCAGGACAGATCAGCATAATTTGGATTGGCTGGGGCGGCACCGATGAATCAAATGGGTTGGGCCATACCCGAATAGGCTATGGAGCCAGCACTTGGTCCTAGTGTGGCTAAGGGCAGGGAGGGCTGATGGATTCAGATATGACCATATCAAATTTGAGGCTTCAGTTGGACATCAAAGTGGAAACTAAAAATATCATAGTGATTAGAAGATAAGTAGATTGGGAATGATGTTCTATGGGTCATGGTTATTAAGGTAGAAGCACTCCCTGAATAGCAGTGCTCTCAGAAAATATTTTGTATGGTTAAATGAAGTAATACATTTAAGAAACTTAGCACAATGTTTCCAAGAGATATATTTATCATTGTCATTGTTATTCTCCTGCTGTCCTCCTTCTCCTCATTATCTAGTGCTTCCTAGGGTAGTTCTGATTTCAGGAACTATTAACTCCTCCAAGGACAGTTCTATAAATGAATTGCTCCAACAAGAAAACAAGTCTTTGTGCACATCAAACTACCCTAACTACTTACAAGGGTGGCCTTTGGGGGTGGGTATAGGGGATATCGTATGTTGGTTGCCCTATGCTGCGTTTGAGATGAGGTTCTCTATGCAAGTGATTGACGAAGGGCTTCCTTGAGAAATCAGGCAGCGAGTGGCAAAGGCAGCCCTGGGAGGGAAAGAAGCAGAGGCAAAGCCCCAGGCAAAGCGTGATCCTGGGAGCAGCTCTAGGGCAACTCTGGAGCCAACTGCTTCCTCCAATTGTTAGCTGTAAAACCCCGACCCCGAACAAGTTACTTAATTTTCCTCTGTCTTGTTTTCCTTACCTGTAAACTGGAGCTGTTGATAGTATCTAGCAACCTGTTGGGGTTATTATGAAGATCAAATGAGGTTAATACTGTAGTCAGGAGTGCCCTGGCACAGAGTCACTGCTACATTTATTATTTCCACTCAACCTGGAGGAGTCATGGAAAGGTCTATTAGTTGTGTCACTCAGGAAACTTCCCACAGGGAAGAGATTGTGCATACAATTTTTTAGACTGTAGAAACTCTAAATACAACCTGGCCTGTGCTGGAGCATAAGACAAGAAAATGCAGGGTGTCTTGTGGGCCCTGGAAGAAAGAAATAGGTTTACGGGTTAATATCTGCTGAAGGAGAGGATGGAGGACACAGGGTTGATGAGAAAACCATGGTAGATGAAATTGATGATGGAGACAGGCATAGGGAGAAAAGAACCTCAATAAAGGAAACAGGGTGACAGGGTGGCCTCTCTCCAAAGCAGGGCCTTCTGTGGCAGCATAAAGAAATGGATCTTCTTGGGTTGAGGAGAGGAGGTCAAGGTGCTCCAGCTAAGTCCGATCACTTCAGGGCCCTGGAATATGCCCTGTGCCTGCAGGAAAGAGGGTCCTGCCCTGGCATTCCTGGCTACTATGTGCCTGCCTTTCTCCGGGCCTCGGGTTCCCTGATGCACAAAGTGATCAAATCAAATCAAGTGTCTTTAACATCAGCGCTTGGTACACCATAGTCAAATGATGGTCGTTAAGAAGTCTGAAAGAGGCCAAATGACCAAGATTTTCAGCCATGGTCATAATTTCTAGAAACAGAGAGAGAATGTTAGAGTTTAGATGTCAACGACCATGAGCCTCTGGGCTTTGCTCATATCCCTTCCTCCACTCACAGCTCTCTCCTGCTTACCTGCTTTCCCTCTCTCCTCATCTTCTGAACTAGTTCCCAGCCCCAATACATACACACACACACACACACTCACACACACACACACACACACACGCACTGACAGTATTTTAAAATACTGTGTGAAGGACTAAAGAATGTAAAGAAACGAACAAGGGGGGAGGTAGGGTTCTTGACTTTATGAAACTGGCAAGCTAATAGTGGTGATTACTACCTAAACTTGGCTTGCACACACTGTGCTAAAGATTATGAAAGAACCACTTAATTTTATGGGTGACCGAGGACTAGTTCAGTACTGCATCTCCCTATACAAACCCAGGAGAGGAGGCATAGAGAAGGCTTCCAAGAAGAGATAATATACTCCAGCCAAGAAACTAATGGAAATTTTAGGAAGAAAGTAAATTGGCATGGCTGTTTGGAAAGTGGTTTTGGCAGAATTTATTAAACTATAAAATATGTGCATCATTTCAGCTATAAATTCCACAGCTAGAAAGTTATTCCCTACACATCAGGTGTGTATGTTGGTTTCAATTTTGCTAGTAATAAGGAGAGATTTTCAAACTAATTGTTCAGAAAGGAAAATGGTTAAACAAATGAGCAAAAATCCAAACATTGAGTTCTGATAGAAGTATCAAAAAAATGAAACCGATCTAAGTGCACTGACTTAGAAGATGTTCTCACTTTATCATTAAGGTGAGAAATGACTCCATTTTTATTTTGTTGAAAAATAAATGTATGATAATTTGGATCTGGATTCAGCCACTAATTCCAGGCCCCATTGGAAGCTCTAGGGGAAATAGCAGGGCCACATGGTGCTGCTTTTCAAAAATTTACAGTTAACATAATGCTGATAAGAAGGATGATGATGACATAACAGTAGTGACAAAGGCTACAAATGAGGTGTACGAAGAGGAGGATCTGCATTTTACAGAGAAGTGGTTTCGTTAGGTGTGTCAGGGAAGATGAAAGTCACCATAAAAATTTTTATTCCTTCAGTGTCTACTGAGCAGTGTTGAAGGCCACTGGGGATTTTGGTAGCTGGTCCTGGGAAGCAGGAATTCCCTGGGAGAAGCTTGAACCTCTGAGGGGCAGACGTGGGAACATTTTATGTCCGCTTGAGAAATGGCAAGAATTCCAGGAGAGATGGGGCACTGAGTGTGGGAAAAAGGGAACAGTTGGAAGTGAGGTGGGCTGTGTATTTTGAAAGCCTCAGAGTGCTGAAATGAGAATTTGAGGCTGAGAGAAATGATGGAAGGAAGTGGCACAGGCCATGGAGAGCTGCAAGAAGCCTGCCCCAAGGTACGCAAGGCTGTTTCACGGAGATGTGCTCAGGAGCTCTGCGTCAAACGAGTGGATGAGGAAAGTTACAAATTGGGCAAGGAGAGTAACGTGGCGGGGCTCCCGCGGGCCTGCACAGTGTGCCAGGTCTTTGTTTCCTCTTTTACCTCCTCAGAGACCGGTGGCAAAGATCAAATGAACAGATATGTGTGCAGCCTGGGGCTAAGAGTCAGAGAAAGGCTGTGTTCCTGAAGGGGACTGCGACTATTGCTGAAGGAAAATACAGGATAGTCACTGGGCCAGGGGAGCATTCAGGTGAACATGGGAAGGAGTCGTGACAAGCTTTGGGAACATATGGAGTGGTCACTTGGGCAATAAGGAATGAAAAGCGAGTGGATCAGCACACGGAATCTTGACCCAACAAGAAACTTTCTCCTATTTGTCACACTGGTGAAATTTATTGCCTCACACAAACTTAGGATTGGAACAGTTAGTGTCACAGCAAAATTTAAAATGCGCGTACCCTTTACTCAATAATTCCACGTGTAGTACTCTCTCTTACAGATGTAGGCACACAGACACATATGGGATACATGTAAAGGATGCTCATTTCACCATTGTTTGGCATAATAATGATGATTTTTTAAAGCCCTGGAAATAATTTAAATGTTGTCAATGGAGAATGACTGGATAACTTAATGCGTTGACACACTACAGACTATTACGCAAGTACGGATGTTTAGATGTTTATAGCAGCTTCATTCTGTAATTGCCAAAACTTGAAAGTGACCAAGATATCCTTAGCAAACCAATGGGTAAACTGTGGTGCATCCAGACAATGGAAGTGTGATCAGTGCTCAATAGAAAAGTGCTGTCAAGCCACAAAAAGACACAGAGGAATCATACGTGCATATTACTAAGTGAAGGAAGCTACTGTGAAAAGTCAGTAAAAAATGATAAATGGTTGCCAGGACCATGACAGGGAGGGATGAATAGGCAGAGCACAGAGGGGCAGTGAAACTATTCTATAGGACACCATAATGATGTAGTCAGGTCATTATACATTTACCAGAACACTTAGAATGTACGATAAGAAGAACGACATAAGCTATGGCCACTGGGTGGTTGTGATGTATCAGTGTAGGTTCGCCCACTTTGACAAATGTACCACCCTTGTAGGGGAGATTGAGAGTGGGGAAGGCTGTATGCATTTGGGGACAGAGGGTATATGGGAAGCTCTCTACTTTTCACTCAGTTTTACTATGAACCTAAAATGGCTCTAAAAATAAAGTCCTTCATTAGAAAAAAGAAGTAATTCTGTAGCAGCTAATGTGAAGCAATATCCAAAATGTATCATAAAATAAAACAGCTAATTGTAGAACCGTGAGTAGTGTTTCTATTTGTGTATGGTGTGTACACGGTCTTAAGTGTTCATTAATAGGAGATGTTTGAATAAATTTGTGTAAACGCACAACAGAATTTTATTGTTCAAAAGAATGAGATAGACATATGTGCTGAATCATAAAGAGCTGCCAGATAGTAAGTGAAAAAGGTTGAAATAAAACTTTGCACAATATCACATTTTTAATTAAAACGTGTTTCTATTTTCACAAATATTTTTGAAAAGACGCTCAGATGTAGTTAAAGTATGTGTCTAATACAGAGGTCTAGGGACTGGGAGATGGGGGGCAGACGGAGCTGTATCATAAAGGTTTCATCACAGTATTACTTTGTTCTGTTTGGATTTTTATTATGAGTACTATTAAAGTGCAATTTAATTTAAAAAAAACCTCCTACGTGGAATTCTAGAATACACTGACATGGCTATAGGAGCCCTTACATTTGACTCCCTTTCTCTGGTGGAGAAATTGAGATGCAGTTTAAGCAAAAGTTTATAAACTCAGCAATAAAACTGTACCCATAGAGACTAGGGATGAGGGTGGGGAGGGGATTGACAACAGACAGTAGCAAAGAAGTAAAAGTAGAAATTTTTAGAATTTTTAGTAACCTCTTTGAAGGGGGAAGAGGAAGGGTGTGCAAAGAAATCAGGAAACGAAATTAAAGAGGGCAAAAATGTGAACAAATGAGGAAGCTATTAGAGGAAAGACTGAGCTTGCTAAAGCAGTCTGTGCCTGTTTTCTGTCCCGAGTGTTATGTAAATGCGTTATCTCGGCATGTGTCTGCTGTTTTGGCCCCTTTGGACAGTCCAGCGGATTAACGAGGCTATAAATCATTGTGTGGTAGAGTCGGAGAGCCCTGAAGAATTACCTCATTTGGAAGAGACCCACCTCAGTAGAGGGGCACCAGAGGCAGCCACAGACAGCAAGGGAGGAGACGGGAGGTCTGCGGTCCCCACCCCAGCTGGGCTGCCCCACTTTCAGCTGCTTTCTGAGTCCTGCTTCTGCATGCAGTTGTATTTGTAAAAGTCTCCCATTGCTAACAACCATCCCAACATCCCACAGTACGGAATGTGAAAAATATCATAGAAATGATGGGAAGCCCAGGGCTTCTGATGCAGCCTCTTTTATGGCTTTTTTTTTATTCTTACCTTTTATTTGTCCTAGAAGGGAAGAGGAAGTGGCTTGGAGATTAGTTTAAATGTCAGTGACTTAAGTGGAAAAGATAATTTTAGTAGGGAAAAAAAATTAGACCCATGAGAACCAACAAAGAAAAACATATCAATAACTAGAATAGGTAAAAGAAGAATATAGTGCACCAGTAGTTTTGTGGGTGAACTGAACCATGAAATAGAAATTTAAAGAACTGGATTGAATTGAGAAAATTTAAACAAAGTTTACAAACGCTATCAAAAAATATCATGGCTTGATTATTTACTGTAGGTCAGTTACTTTTTAAGGCACAGTGATGAGTCAGTGAAACACAATTCCTGTCCTCACTGGTTTGCCGTCTAACACACAGTTTGGCATTTTGCATGGAACAAGAGCATGGCATTGCTTACCCAAATGCTTGCTCATTCAGTGCGCTTTCCTGAGCTACTGGTTATTTGCAAAGTGCAGCAAATCTTGTACCCTGTCTCACATCTTCATAAACTCAGAGTCAAGAAGGAAACCAGCTATTCAGGGAGCTTTTTGAGGGGGAGAGGTGAAAGGCACTGCTTGATACTTAGGGGCAAACAGAGGAAAGGCCAGGTAAACAGAGCAGCTAAGTGAGCAAAGTGGCACGTTGGTAAGAGGAAAGGGGAAGAGGAAGAGCAGAGGCTCCTGGCCCTTGCAGGGAGCTGACGCGTTGATGTGCTAAATGGGTGAAGCAGTCAGCTGGTGACCAAGGAGTCCAGAGGTGCAGCACAGACCCCCAGCTCTCCAGAATCCTAGAGGCAGGCTGGCCTGCAAATCAAGGGGCCCCACCCTGCCTGCATGGATGAAGAACCTGAGGTCCAAGGTGGGATGGGCTTGTCAGTGTCATTCAGCAAATGGGACACATGCTGGGATCAGAACCCAGGACCCTCAGGTCAGGACTTTTCCCATTGCTTCATCCAACCCTGTGTAAGGAATGATGCAGTAGTTAAAAGCAGAATATTTAGGAGTCAGATAGACCTGGGTTTGCATCCCAGTTCTACCTCTTGCTGCTGTCTCTATGATCTGAAGCACATTTTTGTTTTAACCTTGATCCCTTCATCTGTAAAATGGAGCTAGTAATTGTAATTACTGTGATGGCTCATCTCCAAGATATCCATTTAACATCCCCTCCCCTGCCCCGCCCCCTGTGGAACTAGGGCTTGAACCCAGAGCTTCTCACTGAGCTACATACCCAGCTCTGTTTTATTTTGAGACAGGTCTTGATAAGTCTCCAAATCGGCTAGGATGGGCTTGAACTTGCAATTCTCCTGCTTCAGCAGAGTGCTGGGATTACAGATAGGAACCACCATGGCCAGCTCAAGATGCTCATCTGTTATGGTTTAGATCATGAGGTCCCCTGCAAGGACCTCATGTATTCATAGGTGGGCTTTTGGAAGGTGACTGTGAGGCAGGAGATTAAGGTCTGTCTGTTCAGGTGAGTGTGACCTGTCAATCACAGAGATCCAGGGCACCTCTGCCAAGTCCTGGACCTGGCACCAATCAGAAAGTGCTGTTTTCAACTCAAGACAGCCTAGATCTGACCTCAGCCTGAGGAATGGGAATATAAAAGAGGGTTGCTATGAAGTTCTTGGCCAGTGTGTTTTCTTCTTCACAGTGGTCTGCTCTTACCCTGCACATATACTACTTTTTCTTCTTTTAATGGACCCACACTTCCTCTGAAGAGAAGGTTTCCTGTCTTACCATTGGTAAATGTAAAACCTTGCTACCTTTTGCGATTGTTCTATCCAATTCTTTGTTCAGGACAAGAAGAACCTAGAAAGAATATCTAGAAGGAGTTCCCAGAATTCCAGAACTGGTAACAGTTGAATCATGGGGTGATATAACTGGCATTAGGAGGTGGCGTCTGGTGGGAAGAGGCGTCCCTGGGTGGGAGCATGACCTGGAAAGGTAGATCTGCCTTTCTGGCTCCTCCCTTCTCTCTCCCCACTTCCCGGCCACCATGATGTGGGCAGTTGTCTTCCACCAGGTCCTGATACTGTGTCATTCCTGCTTTAGAGCCAGCCAGCCATGCAAGAACCGAGGCTCCTGAAACTGTGAGCCAGGATAAAGCTTTCCTTTAGGTTGCAAGTGTTGAGTATTTTGTCACAGTGGTGAGGAAAGTAACTAAGACACCATCATCGATGCTTTCCCTTCTGTGTGCATATGCCACTGTCCTAATAAGCGGTGGAATGTAGTATTTCATCTCCTTTAAGCTGGTCTGATTTATGACTGCTGTGACCCACGAGTACAATGGAAGTGTTACTGCCAGTTCTGGGACTAGTCTTTTAGAGAACTGGCGACATCTGCCTGTTCTCTTCCGCTTGCCCTGGAGGAAGGCTCGACTAGGTAAGCAGCAGGCTACCCAAATACTTCCCTGCCTACGAGGAGCCCAGACCAGCCACGTGCAGGGCAGCCTCGCGCACACAAACCTCCTGCGCGGAAACCTGCCCCCAGTCAGTCCCAGTCCAGTTCTTTCAGTCAGCCCAGCACTGTCGTGTGGTCATTTCAGCTGTAGCCTTCAGATGATTTCATTTCTAGGTCACCATCTAGCCCTAAGCAAAACACACCCAGCTAATATCTTTCCAGAATAGAGAGAGAGAGAGAATAATAATACAGTTTTGAGTTTGTTACACAGGGACAGGTAAGAGGGACACTCATCCTGAGACTGCTGTATGCATTCCTTAGAAACGGGCCTGGTACATAGTGAAACAGAGTAAATGGTGGCTTTTTATTTTAATGACTAAAGACAAACGAATCCCGTCCACTGTAAATCTCTCAGAGAGGGCTGGTGATGTATCTCAGTGGTGTAAGCGCCTGGCTGGCAAGTGCGAGGTCCTGAGTTTGACTCCCGGTACCCGCATAAAAAAAAAAAAAAATCTCTCAGAGAAAGTGTGACTGAAGCACCTCTAATGGATGCATTTGCAGATGGCATAGAATGCGTCTCATCCCTCCCCTACCCCGCAGCCCCTGGGGCCTCGCCTCCTGACATGCTCCAGTCAGGGCAGTCTTCTCCATCCTTCCCGCGGCTCAGGGATTTGCATATGCTGTTCCTTATCCCTAAGAGCTTTTCCTTCCCTCCTTTGACATCATTTATGCTTACTCATCTCTATTTCTGAACGTAATCATTTCCTCTGAAAGTCGAGGTCCCCACCCTCTGGGGCACACAACTGAGACCCTCTCCTTCTCAGCAGTTATTTCAGTTTTGCATCTTTGGTTTTATTTATGAGTTTATCCCATTGGTATCTTTTTGAAAAGATACCAATCTTCCACGGGGCAGGGACAACATAGATTCTATGTTCTTTTCCTTATCACCCTATCTTCAAAGTCCAGCACCAACTCAACTCCTGAACATGCTAATGCTCAATAAATAACACTAGCAAGCAAGCAAGGTTCCGCTTTTTTGTGGCCTTTCTCTTTCAGATGAAGCACCTCTAGGCCCTTCAAGGTGTAGGACTTGGTTTCAAATTCATTCCTTTTCCTTTCATTGACCTTTCACTGAGGCTGCTTAGCCTTTGCTTTCCCTTCTGGCTACCTTCAAGGCTCTGCCCTCAGGCCCCACAGTCAGTGGCTTGTTTAATCTTTGCTATTTTGGGAGGAGGCGTCTCCAGCACCAAGTGGTTCCTTTTCTACAGTTATCTGTTGTCAAACAAGGAACTTCCTTCCTCAAACTTGAACAGCAGGTCCCCAGGGCTCTAAGCAAAACTGCAAACCAGGCACCCCTTTTGGGTTCCTTGTCTCTTTTACTCAAAACTCCAATGCTCAGGCACTACTCTCTTCAGCATCCCTTTCCAACACCAAAGCAGAGGCTCCCATCATCACTCACGTGGAATATTCCATTTCCACCACCTCCAGCCTCTCCCTATTCCAGCCCCCCTTCACAACAGCTGCTTCAGGGATTTTCTGAACTACAAATCTGCTCCTGTCACTTCCCTGGCCAAGACCTTCAGTGAACTGTCCCCTCCCTGCTCCCTCTATTAGTCATTACAAATTGGCATCCACAGGCCACATCTGGCCTACAGATGTTTTTGGATTGACTTGCAGAGTTTAAAAGAAATTAATTAGGCTGCAACATTTAAACTGACATAAAATTTCAGATGCCTAGGTTGTCTCGAGAATATCAGTGACCTAGTCACACACAAAATATGAAAATAATGAGTTAGAGTTTGAATAGAAATAATGAGTAGGGCTGCTCCTTTGGGGCACAGGTCTTGAATTTGCCACAGTCTCCACTACGCTCTAAAGTCCCCTGGCTTTCAGGCCAAGAGGTTGGCAGCCATATTTCGTTGCTTTTACTATGACTCATTCCACTGGTCCATTTGTTTGCGCTCCCTTCCCGCCTTCTGCAGGCCCTTCTGCTATTATGCTGTTCGAGAATGAGAATTCTCAACTTCTGAGCATGTTAAGTGATGTAAAAGAGGAGAGAAGAATTAAAGGAGTCATATTTTTGTCACTTAGTCTGTCATATTTGGATATCACAATTCACAGATCTCTTATTTTTCTGTAAAGGCGAAATTCTGTTTATTTTTAGTTTTGTTCATTGTGTTTTCCTATAGTTCCTGAATTTTCCAAAGTAAAGAACTTTCTTTTTGCCAAACTAGATTTTAAGTAAAGGATATGCAAGCAGAATTTAGCTATGTACATGAAACATGAACTATTTAGTTTCCCTTTATGTTATTTAGTTTTAATGTTGGCTTTGTTATCTAAGTAGGTCACTTCTTATCATATTATATTACCATTAATTCATAAGTTAAACTTAGATCATATTTTACATTTTCCTTCTTGTAAGTGTGTTATTGAAGGACAACATACACATGTAAGCAAAAATCTGAAGGATACTTAATGCATTCTGTAAATGCATTTTAATGCTTAATGCTTGTTCACAAAGTAACTGTCCTTTTGTGAATTGCACCCAGAAGGAGCAATTATATATATGTATATATTCGATATTCATGATCTAGAAGGACAGGCCAAATGGTGGAAGATGAGGAAATGTGTGATAGGAAGCAAGAATAAATGTCTTGTTCTAGATCTTGCTAAGAGTGTGTTGCTGAGGTGAGACGAGCCCAGTCTCACGCTGAAACTCCCAGCAGGATCACAGGAGTCAAAGGGGCAAGGCCAGGAAGAGAGGGCTGGAGAAAATATTGCTTCTGTGACTCAGGTGCACACATTTAGGTGCTGTGTACGTGGCACTCACATGCTCTTTTTCCCTCCCCCCACTCGCTCCTCCTTCCTCTCAGCCCCTTCTCCTCCTGCTGCCTGTTGGGTTATTTGTCTTGTTACTGCTCAAAGTTCACGGTGAAACACTCCCTTTAGTAGCTCACTCTGGGTTCAGTGACCAGAGTCACTCTGATGGAGAGATTCAGCCTTAGCTTCCTTCTCTGCCTTTATTATAGCATGAAAACTGTAGCCACAGAAGTAGAAACAAGAAACGCTGTATTCTCTTGATAGCTATAGCTGGAGATAGGGTCCTCTAGAGTGATAACATCATTCAGAAATCCCAAGCAACACCCTGGTGTTTCTCCCGTCAAATCCCATCATGTACTGGCACTGGCACAGAACCTGAACCTCAGAGGACAAAAGATGTTTGCCCAGGGACATAGTCACGTGTGGCAGAGCCATGGTTAGAAACCACTGGCAAAGATTTTTGTGGATGTATTTATTTATGATGAGTTCATGGTAAAGTAAGCTGGGCCCCTGTACCAGTGACTTGTGTCTTTCCACCACTGGAGAAATCTGAAGACAGACAGACAGAAAGACAGACAGATACATGAATACCATGTGAAGATGAAGGCAGAAACTGGGGTGATGTATCTACGAGCCAAGGATCACCAAAGACAGCCAACAACTGCAGAAGCTCGGAACAGATTAGATTCTTCGTTATAGTCCTCGGAAGGGACCCATCGTGTCACCTTGATCTCAGACTGCTGGATTTCAGAGTGTGAGACAAAATACTTCTATTATTTAAGCCACCCAGTATGAGGTTCTTTTTTATGGCAACAGCTAATGCAAACTAGCGAACTGATACAGAGATTAATAATGAAAAGTATTATAAAGCTTGGTAGGAGTACTATTCATTTAATGAACACTTATTGACAACATGCTCCAAGTGCTTTACAAGTATTAACTCATTTAATCGTCACGACAGCTCTAAGAGGTAGCTGCTAAGTATTATTAATCTCACTTTATAAATAAGGAGAATGAGTACAGAGAGTTTAGGTGAGTTGGCCAAGGTTACTCATTTAATAAGTGATATTGTTAGATTGGGTTGTGAATCTAGGCTGAGAATAAACATCTAACCATGACATAATATCACTACCCATGAGAGGTCAGATTTATGTCTCAAGAGCAATGTTTGTCTTTAGAGATTTCTTAAAGGTCAGGTTTACTGAGGTGTAATTTACAAATAGTAAAGTTTACTTCTTTTAAGTGTGCAGTTCTGTGGATTTTGACACAAACATGTACAAGTCATGTAACGCCACCATCGCGAGTTAGCGTAAAGCTTTTAGGGAAAGCAGTGACGTGGTATAATTTTCGCTTCAGAACTCCCACGCTGGCCACAGGATGGAAAATGGGCCAGAAGGGGAATGAGTGAGGACAGGGATGAGCGATGGCAGCGGCCTTGCCTGGAACGGCAGTGACTTACAGGGAGAGAGCTGAACTCACAGGAGGGCTGCGCGAGAGGTGAAATCAGTGGGTCTTCGAAACCATTTCTTTCTGAGTTTTGACGTGAAAACGTGTGTCAGATACAACATGAATGACTCCCACATCATTCAAGATCTTTTAATAAAGACTTTGAAAAAAACCCTCATAGGTGGTGCCCCATCGGTGATGTACACTCCCTCTTGCTGGTCTTTTCCTCTAACTGCGTTGGCCAGGAGCTCTCAATCAGGCTCGGCACAATGTGGAACTGTAACTGAGCCTGAGTGAATCATGTAATTTTAAGGCTACATTTTGAAAGTGGACTTATGATGAAAGATTTTCTGACAAAGTTAGGAGTGAGGATTCAACAAAGCTTTCACATGTGCCTGGCAGATTTAAATCATTTTCAGTAGTTGCCAGCTAAGATCCCTCTTGCGACAGTGCTGGCAGCGTCAGTTCCACAGGCCTGTAGAATTGTCTTCTTTCTCAGCTTTCCACTTCTTGTTCACAGGTCCCCTTCTCAGAATGGATTTTTCTGAACATCCTAAATAAAATAGGGTGATCACCTTATACCTGCTACCCGTACTCTTCATTTTTTTTTTTTTTTTTACCATGTGTTGTGTTCATCGTGGGCACTTTATTTCTTTCTAAAACTTTTAATACTTTTATTTTATGTTTACCATTCCAACATCCCTCAAACAATAAGTCAATGAATTCAAGGACTTTTTAAAAATACTAGTTATTGCAAAATTCTCAGTGTCTATTAGAATAGTGCCTGGCACATCAGGCCCACAATAAATATGTTCCACTGTTGAAAAACTTCAATATCCACAATCTAATTTATGCACAACAATTTGTAGAAGAGGAAATTAAGCCCACACAGGAAAGAGTTAAGGTCCCAAAGCTGGTTAGTGGCTGAGACATGTCTTTAGTTTTCAGCCCGGCCTCTTTTCACTGCATTCTCTCACCTCCCAACTCTATCCATTCCTGGAACAGAAAAGTAGAGTAAGAACAGATACAGTAAGCTTCAGAAAACATCGGAATGGGTTTCAGTCTCTGAACTGTCCCACTTTGGGAAGCGGCTTTACGTCTCTGAATTTGTTTGGTTTACCCATAAGTTACCAGGTAGGTAACTTTGCCATGAGCCTTAAAGGAGATCTGTTGTTGTGCATTTTGTAGGGCTCTTGGTATAAAATAAATTATCAATTAATATTAAACGTTGCTGTTCTCACATGAAAATGACCAGTAGGTCTCAGACTTTTCCTAACTTCTGGTAGGCTTAGGTAAATTCTCATTTGAATTTTGAGATAAGGGTGACAATATATGACGGAAGACAGGGAAAAAAGTCCCCCTGTATGAGAAAGAAACACACAAAAAGAGACAGTCTCTTTCTTCACGAGTCCTATTTTCCTCATCTGTAAAGTTGATGGCGGAACTCATAATGTCTGTGATGCTGTCAGTGTCTGACAGCCTATGATTCATCCCCCTCAGAACAGAGTGAGGATAAAAGGCCAGTGCCTGGTACAAGGGAGAAGTTGAAGGAAGGTAATCGGGTGTTTCACTCTCTTCTTTTTCCCCTTAACCTAGTGGATTACTTTGAAATTCATTTCTTTCCTGAATGAGTAGTCATTGAATGTCTACTACGTGATAGACACAGGGAAGGTCTTGCCTGTTAGAGTTTGGGTGGGTGAGTTTTTCCTGTTTCTTTTAGGTATGAGTAGGTGCTCCTGAGCCAGTTGCTCCTGGGAGCAATATGGTAGATCCCAAATCAAGTTGTCGGCAGGGTTGCTCCTTTCTGAAGGCTGTAAGGAATAATCGTTTCACGTCTCTTTCACTAGCTTCTGGTGGTGTGCTGGTAACCCTTGGTGTTTGGCTTATAGATGTATCACCTGATCTTTGCCTTCATTTTCACGTGGTATTCTCCCTTTGTGCATGACTATCGCTGTGTACAAATGTCTCTTTTTTTTTAAGGTTCCAGTCATATTGCATATGAATGACCTCATCTTAACTTCTTCATATGCAAGGTTTTGTTTCTAAATAAGGTCCCGTTTACAGGTACTGGAGGTTAGAATTTCACTATCTTCTTTTGGGGGACACAATTCAACCCATGAAAAGTATCCTTCTAGCCTCAAATGACAACCTTGACCCTTTCCTACAGAGAGATCAGAACGTGATTTTTGGCCCTGGCTTCCCGTGGAATTATGCTCACGCTCTTGGTACCACAAGCCCATGAGTGCAGCTCTGGATCCCATTCGTGTTTCCTGCAGTCACCTCCCACCAGATGGGCTCATGTTAGGTTGTGGTCTATTAAAAGGCTCTTTTTTCTTTTTCCACATTAGTTGACAAGCCAGTTCATCCATCCAGTGTCTGAACAGCTGGTTTTATGATACTAAGTGCCACAAAATACATAGATTCCTAAAAGATTAATCTTTGAATGGCTCAGTTGTTATCATGAGAACTTGAGTCATTACAAACTTAGGTTCATAAATAATTTCTGTAGTTGCCATTTCTGCATGGCCCTAGGACCCAGTGGGAGGGCAAATCTGTCCAAGTGATGAGACCCATTAGTCGTACATGTGGACAGGCATCTTGCCTGCAGCTCCCTGTGAGCAATCTGTCTCCTCTTTGGCACCTCACTGGTAAGGTCACCTCTGACCTGGACACTGGTGGTCCCTGGACAGGGCTGGGGTTAGTATGATATAAGTGCAAAAATACCCATAATGAGCAAATTATTAAAGTTTAAGTAGTGACAGGATCTGATAGGGTCAGAATTAGGCTGAAGTGAGTGGGTAGTCACACAAGTGCAAGATTGAATCCTGTCTCTATTCAAAATTTGAATATTTGTTCACTATGGGGGTTCTATATTAATTTTGATCTTCAAAATGTTATATTAAGATGTTATTTACTGTAGCCACAACTTACAATTTGCCCTTCATTGTGAACTCATCTCACCTTAATCCTGGCCTTTCAATGTATGTTCTGATGAAGCAGATTGGAATCTGGGGCCAGCTTCATAGTTGGAACTCAGTATCCCTGGGCCTTCATCAAACTTATAATTAATCATTTGTGCACCATTGACTGAATTTTGTCTTCAAATTTGCATTTTCACCAAATGCAAAATTATGCAGATAAACTCCATGATGTTAAGGAACAAACTAATTGTAAGGTTCTGTGATACTAATCAGAATTTTAGCTGGAGGTCAGGGATATTCCTCTGATAGCACCTCTGCCATTTGCTGCTTCTGTGATCTTGGGAAAGACACTTTTTGTGGCAGTCCATCTTCTGTTGCTATGACTGAATAACACAGATAGGGTAGATTATGTATAAAGTTTTTTTCAGTTCACAGTTCTGGAGGCTGAAAGGTCCAAAATCAAGGACTCACATCTGGTAAGGGCCTTCTTACTAAGGGGGACTCTCTGCAGAGTCCCAAGGTGGTGTGGGGCATCACATGGTAAGAGGGATGTATGCAAGGGACAGAGCCAAACTGGCTTTTATAGCAGACCTATTCTGAAGATAGCCCATTAGCCCATTAATGCATGGATGGGTTAATACATTCATGAGGGGAGAACGCTTATGATCTCATTACTTTTTGAAGTTTTCACATGGTCCCACCTTTTAATATCTCACCATAAGAATTAAATTTCAACATGAGTTTTGGTGGAGACAGTGAAACCATAGCACTTTCTAATTAGACACCAAGCAACTTCCTTACCTCCACTAGCTAGTGTGGAATTGAAATGATCTCAAGTCTCTTTAGAACTCTCTATTTCTCTGATCCTTTTGCTGATTAAAAGCAACCAAGAATATCCAAATATAGACAATACTGGCAGCCAGCAGCAGTTATAAGCAACTATATTTTAATAAAAGAATTTACTCAAGAGCAAACTTAATCACGTGGCAAGATATCAGTAAGCATTCTCTACAAGGAAAGATAAATCAATGTCAAACAAGCCATAGCTAACTACTGTTTAATTTTGAAACTCCCTTATTAGAAACGAGGTTATGTATTTTGCTGTTGGAGAAGAGAGTGGATCAGGATACTGGTGTTTTTCATTGATATATTGGCATTCCATCCAGTGATGTGGGAAAAGCTCTCGCGGTAGGTTAGTGTTAACACCCAAGTGTCAGTTCAAGTTTCATAAATTTGAAAAAGGCTCATTCTAACTTCTTTGGCATTCTTTTTCACTTGGGAAGTTGGGACAAGGGGCTTGCTCAAGGTGTTACTGTGGAAATCAAGTAGGGTAAACTAAAGTAGGGCTTAAGGAATTCACACATGTTATGAAATCTCATTCAAAATTACTAGAGGGCAATTTGAAAATACATAGCAAAGGCCTTGAAAATGACTCAGCAGTTTGACTTCCAGCTATTAAGCCTGAGAAGCTAGTTAAGTACAGGGACAAAGATGTGCTTGCCAGTGTATTGCAATGTTTTCATAATGAAAGTAAACAAAAATCATTTTAATGGTGCAATAACAGAGGATTGGTTAAGTGTACTCTAAGGTCTTCATTTGGAAGAATATTATTCAGATGTTGAAAATGACTTCATAGAAGCATACTTATTAACATAAACAGATATACAGATCATATCATTGAGTGGAAATTGCAAAGTTATATATATATATATATATATATATATTTAAGCCTATTTTTGTAAATATATATCTGTTATCTTTGGCTAGTGTTATGATCAGCTTTCTTTCATTTTTTGCTTATTTTTATTTTCTGACTTTTTTCAATAAACATATAAGACAATATTTTTAAGACTATCATAAAAGTATACATAGACATGTACATGATATTGCTCTTTTCAAACTCTTAGTGATCTACATCAAAAATAGAGTAACACATACCAGATATTGTTAGAATCTATTTTCATTTTTAGGAAATGGCATTTTATGGAATCTTAGTCTGGCAGGGCATGTTAATTTTGCCTAAATTTTTCAGCTCTATATTTCTTTGATGAGCCCTCTGGATTTATTTATTCATTCATTGATTTGTGACCTCATTCACTCATCTTGCAACAGTTTATTGAACACTTAATATGTCTCAGACATTTGGTTACTGCTGTAAGTAGTGTTGCAATATGGCTTCATATGATTGCTTTACATCTTTTTCTAAAATTAAATTAAATTAAATTAAATTAAATTAATTCATTTATTTTTTGTGGTGGTATCGAGCCCAGGTCCTTGTGCATGCAAGGCAAGAGCTCTACCACTGAACCACACCCCCAGCCCTTTACATCCTTATTCTACTCCTCAGTTTCCTCAGCACAGTCAGAGGTGAACTTCAACCTATCTCTACAACTCATATCCTTCGAGTCATCATTCATTCCACCCCATTCTCATTTTGTCTTAGTTGCTGCTGCTGAGCACCTCTAGCTCCCCAACACCCCAAATCCTACTCCCACCCAGGTCCTGATGGTATTTCTTCCTCTTCACTTCCACAACCCAAACCTTGGCATGTGCACTAGATATTTCCTTCTCTGGATCATCTAATCTAGAAATCTCCAAACTTTTTTTGGATCCTTATCTATAACATTTCAGAACATCCAAGTCCAGTGCACACATTTATTGATCATATTCACGTGCCAGTTTCAATTTGTGTTTTAATACTGCAATAGTAATCTTTTTATGATTTTTGGAACCATATAAACAGACATTATAATAGTTTCTTCCCATGCTGTAATAGATCATCTTTCAAACACCCCAGAGAGTTTGGAGACTTCTGTTTTGTCCTATAGTTCTAAACAGGGCAGCACAAGTAACCTCATGTTTTTGTCACGAACTTTATCAAACAGGTCAGAATACATTGACTTTATCATAACCAAAAATGTCCTATCCTGTCTTCAAGACACATTACTCATTACATCCCTGTTTTCATCTCTGAACAAAACTTAGCTAATTTTAAGCTGAAGTCCTTACACTGGGGTTTCTCAATGTGTATTTTAGGTGAAGAGAGTCCTGTGGTCAAATAAGATTCAGGAACCCTGCCAGCCTTACCCCATCTTGAAGAGAACAAAAGTAAATGAGCGCTCTGAAGATTCTGAGGATTCTCTGGGAAAGACGTCCAGTTACCTTTGTTGAACAGAACATTTCCCACACTGTCTTAATCCTTCACTGTGTAACATTTGTCCACACACCTTGAAACTAGTGTTAACAGAAGCTGCTTTGGGAAGTGCTAACTTATATAACCTTCTGACTTCTGCCTACATCATCACACATGTGTTTACCATCGTCAAGAATGGTTCCCTCCTTCTCTGCTCAATGAAATCATCACAGATGAACAGTGACCAGCCACAAAATTCCAGTTATTTCACAGGCCACGTCTCAGTCGTCTATTAAAAGCACAAACCATGTGCCGTTTGTCTGATCAGAATCCTCCAGTGGCTTCCTAAAGCATGCAGAAGAAAATAAAGTCTTAGGGGCTGAAGAGCTGCCTGACTTCCTGCCATTCTCCTCCTTCTTGCATTTCTCAGTCACACTGGCCTTTCCACCCTCCTCAAGATGCCAAGTTCATTCTTGCTGCAGAGGCTTTGCACTTGCTTTCCTTCACTGGGGACACTCCGGCCCAGGTACCCCCAAGACTCACTCTCTTTCTTCAGGTCTCTCATACATCCCTTCCTACTCAGGTCATCCCAACTGCCGAATCTCAAGCCCCGCTCCCTCCATCTGCTCCTTTCTGACCTCATCCTTTGCACCCTTTAATCCACAGTCAATACCACAACCTATATTATGTTATTTGTTCATCAGGTTGTATATTTCTTGTTTACCACCCCTATCAGAATGTAAGACACAGAAGGAAGGGAATTTACTCATCTTTCTCATTATTCTATTACTGGGGCCTGGAAAAATGCCTTGTACACAGTAGAAATTTAAGAAATGTTTATTAAAAAAATGTTTAGTCAAGGTTCAAATTTTGGTTGACTGTATGATTTAGTGGAATGATAATTGTCTTATTCCTTTTCTCATCGCTGGGACATAATACCCAACACCCACAAGTTAAAGGAGAAAGAGTGTATTTTGGCTCGGAGTTTGTAGAGGTTTTAGTCCATTGCTGGCTGGCTCCAAAGCAGGGTGGCATGGCAGACAGGCATGGTGCAGGAGGGCTGCTCATGGCATTGTGGCTAGCAGGAAGCAGAGAGTCAAGGGAGGGTCCAGGAAAGGAAATACAGCCTTCTGGAGCATGCCCACAGCGACCCACCTCTTCTGGCCAGACATTACCTCATAACAGCAAGTCAGCTATAATGCCCCCATGATCCAAGCACCTCCCTGAAGCCCCAGAAATAATTGCATGAGACTTTCAGGGGACTTCTAGATATAAACTGTAACAATAACACAATGTAGTAGAGCCTCTATTTGTGGTCCCCCGACAGATTTAATTGTTTTCGTGAGATTGCCTTGATTATTTCTATTATTACTCACATCTTAATAACTCAACTATTACCCTGTAGATTAAAGAAGAAAGAAGTGGTATTTTACTTATCATTCATAGCTCATAGGTGCAAGCTCAGGGCCTTACAAATAAAAGACACTATAGATGTGATTCTCTGTTGTTAACCAGAAAATGACTCATTAAGCATTGAAATATACACCATTCTTTAGTTCATTTTGATAGGAATGAAAACTTCATTATGCCTTTTTATTTCTTTCAAGGCAAAATGGTACTTAATACCCCCAAATCAACTCTAATCTTTATGAAGAATCTGTAAGGTTTCAATGGCTTCTAAATATAGTCAGGCACCATTGTCGTTTGTGTTGGATTTAAGGCATATCTCGCTTCACAGGTGGGGGGCTCATACTGTGGGGCTAATAAAGACTTGGACCACACACTCATTCAACTTCCTGACATCTCTAGAGTCACTTTAGGACTCTAAAAGTCTTGAGAGAGTCTTGTAAAAAATGGGGGGGTAGATGTCCTTCAACATTGAGTTGAAATCATCAGTAAATGGAATGTGCTCAGCTCTGGCATTCATTTCTCGTGTGACAATGGACAATTTCTTCGGTTTGAATGTGTTTCCCAAAGTTTTTGTGTTGGAAATTTAAGGCCCAATGCAACAGTGATGAGAAGTGATAGATGACTGATTTTATCAGGGGAGTGGATTCATTATTGCAAGAGTAGGTTTGTAATAAAAGTTCAGCCCTCTCCTGTGTGTCTCCCTGCGCCTCCTGCACCACCTCCCTGCTCCGCCACACTTGAAGTTCGAAGAAGCCTTCTGCAAATGCCAGGCCCCTGATCTTGGATAGCTCAGGCTCCAGAACTATAGGAAATAAACTTCTATTCTTTTAAATTACCTAGCCTGTGATATTCTGTTACAGAATAAGACAACAAAATACTTATCTTCTTAAAGTCTCTTTTTCTTCAACCACAAAATGGGCATATTTTACTTCTTGAATACACTTATTGTGAGGATTAAGTTAAAATGCATGTAAAATTGTTTGTCACAGTGGCAGATACTATTCTTCCCTTTCATTTTATTTTTTCCATCCCTAAATCCATTGCCTAGCACGTAGTACAGACCACATAAATGTTAACTGACATAATTCTTAACTCAGATATTATCTTTTCTAAGGTTTGCAGACTGATGCATTATCAGTCAATTAAGAATATTTTCCAAGGGTCTTTTCTGGACCTGGGACTCTATTGGGCATTATAAGGGGGTAGACAGACATGTAAGATATGTATCTGAGATGCTTATATCTCAGTTAAGGGTGAAGTATAAATGCATAATAATATAATTTGAAAAGTGGGGAGACTGTGAGAATTGAAAACTGACTGAAGATGAGAGACACCTCTATCAGTCATGTTTGGAGGATAAGTATTACCTGTCATTCAGGGAGAGGAAAAGGCTCTCCAAGGCTGGATTACAAAGGAGCCAAAGGGTAAGGTTGGGGAGTGGGCAGTGTGGAGAAAAAGGGCGAAGGTGTGGGGATGGCAGCAAAGAGGGTAGTGAAGCATGGGAAGAATCCACAGGCTGTGATGCTGTGAAGGGTAGGACAGCAGGCAGAGGGAAGGATCACGTGGTCAGGGGTACAGCCTTGGCCGTGGGGGGTGGTGTGTCTAACAGAGACAGGGCAATCAAGGTTAGGTGTGGGTAGGGATGGAGGAGGAAGTAGATGATGCTGTGGGGAGAAAGAGTGGCTCTGGGACTGGGTTCCTGGGGGAGGTTGGAAGGGATGAGCAAGTGGAGGATTTGGCTTAAGAAAAGAGATGTTTTCACAGGGATCTAAGGTGGCATGGGAGATATGTAGCCAGTGACTGAATCAGGTTTGAACACAGATTCATTGACGGCAGGTATTCTGCAATGTGCCCTTCTCAGACACTATCTCCTCTCTTCTCCATGCTGGTTCTTTGAGATCAGTGATCACTTTGAATCTTATATAAAGGCCAAGTTGCATGGCCAAGGTCACACAGACCCTAAGATTAGAGCTTAAAATTAGACCCAGTGAGTCAGGCTCTAGGACCCACGTCCTGAATGCTTATGTTGCCCTGTTACTCAAAGACAGGAGGACTTCCCCAAACCCAGGAGCCAGGCCGGGGCCACCCTTGCTACTTAACTCACAGCGTGAGTCAGAGGCTGGGAAGAAAACTGGGAAGTGGAGTTAAGGAGAAAGGAGTGGGCAAAGTCTTTTGGGGTGAGCTGAGGATTTGAGGAAAGAAGTTCAGAAAAAGCACTATGGGAAAATACGGTAGAGTGGAAAATGAGAAAGAAGCAAGAGGACTGGCTCACGGCAGCACGGGGAGTTGCTCACAAGGGACAGAGAGATCACACGCGTGAGCTCTGGGGATAGGTGACGGGCTCTGTCCTCTTCACCATGGTGCCCTTGAGCATACTGCTTCACATCTCACTCTCTTCCTGAGAAGGCGACACTGTGCTCTGCCCCTGCTAAGGATCTAATGAAACCCTGGCAGGGTTCGGGAAAAGGCCCTGAGACGCAGCCCTGCTTTGCTACGCAGTGGCACTGGCGTAAGAGCAGCTTCCGTTGAGTGCAGCTTTGTACAGTGGTGTGTAAGTTCTGACACAGGCTGCTACAACTTACCTAACAGCTGCGTGAAAACTTGAGAAATGTAAATGTCTATAAAAAAAATAGAATAAAGATTTAAGCTATAAAAGAAAAGATTTAAGCTATTGTTACTGGGTCTGTAAGATCCCTGAGGCTGAAATAAGAAATGTATCCCACTCTTTAAAACAAGTTTGTCAGTTTACTGACTCCTGCCTCTGAAGAAGAATTTTCAGGATGCACCAGTAAAAAGGAGACACAGAGGGGCCGGTGAGATGGCTCAGCGGCTTAAGCGCCTGCCCAGCAAGCGCGAGGGCCCGAGTTCGAATCCCGGAACCCACATATGAAAAAGGGGCCGGTGATATCGCTCAGTGGCACGGGCGCCTGCTGGCGCGCGAGGTCCTGAGGTCGACCCCCCGGTACCCACAAAAAAAAAAAAAAAAAAGGAGACACAGAAAAGGTTTATTTGAACACACTCCCTTTGTGAGTATGGGTGCTCAAAAAATGGGACATGTTATAAGCTGGACTAGGGCACATTTAAAAGGGTATCTTCAACATAGGTGAGCTGGTTGGGCTTTCTCACTGTCAGGTTACAGTGCAAGCCATCTGCTGTACATGCATTTGAAGTCCAGATGTGCTGTTTGAAGTTGAGAGATAATGTTACCAGTGTTGTCTTCCGGAGCTAGAGGAGAGGGCAATTTGTAGGTTTAAAAAGAAAGTGTCCAGTGCCCAGGAATTTATAGGCTATTGTAAAAGAACCTTTAGGAATTTAACACTATCCTCTGTAAGGACAGAAAGATGAGGGTCACAAGCTATGGTGACCTCCAGAAGCAGGAAAAAGCTTTTCTTGAATTTGCAGTTTTTCTTAAAAGTACAACCTTAAACTTTCGATTTCCTTCCCTCCTTTTTAGCCACTTTTCATTTCTTTTATCATACTTCACTATTGGCTTGAAGAAGATTGTGGTCCAAAAAATTCTGTGTAAGCTATAAAGTTGCAGGCATTATGTGGATATGACACTATTTCTTGCTATGAAGTAATGGTTATTCTAGATTAAATTTATCGGATTAGATCTTTGCTCATCCTTTGCCATCTTTGTCACTGTCTGCAAACTCACTTTTCACTGACAGCAATTTACATGAAGTGCTTCTGTCTTGCCTTATCTCATCTCATCTCTAAAGCAATATCTATCTCAGCTCTGTGGGATAGATGCTCTTATTACCCCCATATCAGAGATGAGGAAAACTGAGACACATACACTGGACGTGACTTTTTTTTCAAGGTCCCTTGGGTTTTCTACCTCCAATGTTGGTCTGTTTTTAAGTGTTAGACACACTCTGTGAGCCCTCTACACAGCTGCTGTGTTAGTAAAATAACAGAGGTTGCCGTGCCTAGACCACGTAGAAAATGCTGCTCTTGAGGATCAGGTTTGAGAAGCAAGGATAAGGGGCAAAGGAAGTTAGTATGACCTGGCTTTGACCCTGGCTCTGCCCACTTGGGCAGGTCACCTAACCTCTCCAAAACTTCACTTCTACTTACTTATTCTCCCTGACCCTTAGCTTCTGAAGTTGTTAAATAATTATCTTTGACTATGGGGTTTTTAGGAAGAAAAAAAGGAACAGTACATCTGGCATTAATCCAAGTTTAGTAAATACTGAATTAATTACTCTGTGTTTACTTTATGCAATCTATCACTGATCCACAAATCACCTATTTATCTTTAATGCAAGGAGAACTTGTCTCATGTCAGTTTGTTGTAGATAGAATAAAATTTCTTTAAGTCTCAAGGAGTTTAGACTACAGGCTAGAGAGCAGAGGCTGAGTCACAGAGCCTGTTCGAGAGTGAGTCACTTTGTAGCCAGTGTTTTACTTTAGCGAGAGTCAGAGTTGGGGAAGAAGGGAGACCCACTGGTGGCTGGGGGTGGGATGGCAATGGGGGTTGGGACTCCTACTCTATGTGGAGAGCAACTCCGTAAAGACCAAATGGTATTTCACGGAATGAATTATTTCAATTTACCATTGCTCCTAATATGTACATGTTTCTAGCTCCTTTCTTTTAATTCCTCAAAGAACCTACTCTTGGAAACATCAGCCATACTTGCTGTGTGACCTTAGCCTGGTCTCCTCCTTCTCTGATATGCATCGTAATCATCCATTAGTGATGGGACTGTGTCTAGTGTCTCTTAAGGTTCATTCTGTTTTGGCATTCAGACTCTCAAGGATGAAGCTTGGAGTTTTGGGTGTGTTTTACTGTAACAAGGAGAAAGAATGATCCACTCCTTACACCCTTCGTTTCCTGGATCCCTGACACATCAACCTGTAATTTTGGACTGATTTCCAGGGCACCTTCTGCCAGCGGGTGGTTTTCCATCCTGCCCACATTTCCACCATCCTCCAGGTATAAGGAAAGTGGTGCTGCTGCTGGAAAGATCGAGCAGTTTCAATGGGCCCAAAGAGCGGCAAGGCCACTTGCTTCTTCAAGGTCCCAGGTGACAGCACAGGAGCCAGAGGGCTGGTCCTGACTTCAACAACACCATTTTTAAACTCGCTTCTCATTATACCTGGTTGCTGTGGTGACAAACAGATGCACATACACGGAACTTTTCTTCTGTCTCTCTCTCATGTCTTTAATAGTGAGGTGGGGCCATTGTGGGTTAGCTTAGAGCCATGAGTCAGTGGTACAAGGCATGTTTCTATTTGTTAGCATTTTATTAGTAGTTTTGTTAAAGAGTCTAAAGCCCAGTGGATACTGAAGCCCTAGTTGGCCCCCCTGTCTTCTAAATGGCCTCTATGCTCCACATTGAGAAATGACTATGTCCCCATTCCAAATGCAGGACATTCCAAATGTGGAAAGTGGCCTTAGACTTTTGTATACCTGACCAGTTTGCAGTTCTGGAATGGTTGAAATGATAGGAGAAGTCTCAGCAAGAAGCAGAGGAAGAAGTACTGAACTGGATGGAGCGAGGAGGTCAAGCTAAATTACTAACCACAGTATCAGTTTGGGTCCTCAATTTTACCCACATTTAGGAGATTAGCGTGATTGGGACAGGAAAAAAAAAACCAGTCCATTTAGCTTGCCAGAACCAAGTAATGGGTAGTAGATGTCTGATGTCGTATGGCGAGAATTACGGAGCATCACTGGGGCCCTGGAGAAGAAGAGTCTCTGGGGATGCAGCAATGGGGCTTTCAGGAAGAGTGCGGGGTTTGATTAGCAATTTCTGCCATGGGCTCTTAGAGCAGGGCCGGGTGGCACGAGTGTCAGGGGAGTGGGTGGTTTCCATCATTCTGGCACTACATGATCTCTAAAGCCCCATCCAGATCCCAAAATTTAATAGTTAAAAACTAAAATAAATTTGCTCAAGTCTGTCACCACATCAGTTTCTCAGTGGGACTTAATTACCAGGGCATCTAATTTTCAAACAGCCACATTATTGGAAAAATGAACGTCGCTTTGTTATATTCACTACACTCATTAGGCTTGATTAAAAATTCCAAATAATAACTTTAAAACCTCCAAGTCATCATAAAAGAGATGTCCTTGGCAACTCTCAAGAGATTGAACAGGATGCGTGAACAAGATGTGAAGTTTTGGAAAAAATATATACCATATGCTTTCTGTGTTCGTAATATAAACTGCAAACAAACAGACAAACAAACAAACAAACTGAAAACCTCCCACATCCCCTTCTCTCCAACTCCTTCCAGATCTTTGCTCACATTTAGTACAGATGTTTAAAAGGGCTAAGGAATACTGTTAGCCATAAAATGCAGACAGTTCTTTGAAGAGTAATAGTGTGTGGATGCAGGGAGAGGGAGCTGGCTTACAGAAAGAAATGTGGGAGTGTTTGTGGAACACAGGCTTCAAAAAAGTCAACAGAATTTTTGGGCTGCTATAAACCTGACCTAATCTTCCGCTAAATTCAAGAAGCGCAGTGAGTGTAATCTGTCCCCATACTCTGGTCTAGCAGGTCCCTCTGTGGACAGTTACATTCGATGTGGGTACCACATCATCAGAATGCCCAGATGTTCAGAACCACGCCTATCATGCAAGGCCGAAAGATTCATAAGAGGAGGAGATCCAGGGAAGCACGTGTGCTGTCTGGATTCCATCCGGGTCTCTCCAATCTCTGTTCTCTTGGCTTAGCCTCATTTCCTTCTTTTGATGCTGGGGTTCTTCTGTGGTGACACATGTTTGATTTTCTGGTGAAACAGATTCTAAAATGGAGATTTGCTTGCAGGGCTCCCAGGGCTGACAACAAGGAGAGAAGGAAGGATGCAGAGTAGGGTGGAGGGAGAAGTTGGCCTGCGGTGTTCTTACAACAATGGATTGAGACAGAAGAGCTGGGTCTTTATATCTCTATAAACCAGCTTCTAGAAATATGCTGGCTGCACCCACAGGAGGCATGACTATCGAGGCGGCACCTCCCCTTTCCCGGAGAAAAGACTCAACCGTGAGTTCCTAAGGAGAGGATGTCAACATGTCAGTTCTGAGCTGGTGGCGTGTGCAGTGGCCCATCACAGCACCCACTGCAGTAAAGTAGTAGACATGACCACTGATGGTCCTAGACTTGTATTTGCCTACATCTTTACCTAAATTTATGTCCTTTGTCATTTCTTCTTTTGTGTCTACACAGTGTTCCATTGCTTTAATGTACCATGGTTGGCTTTATCTTACTCTAATTTGTGTGATTTGTTTTGTCATTATGTGCTGCATTGCCACATACCATTTGATATCTGCCCTCACCTGTCCCTGTTTCACCTCTACAACTCCTAACTCCCAAAGCTCCCTTCCCTCACTGCAAGCTTCCACTGAGTTCCCTCCATCCCCGCTCGTGTGACCCAATGGCTTGTCTTGCTCAATCTCCTTCCTACTTCGCATTATAACCGAGGAAACTTTGGGTCAGAATTATTACGTAAGGTTTGCAGCTTTGTCACATAATGAGTACTGAAGAATTGTAGAGGTTGTGAGCAGGATCATGATTATTCCTGAATTCATGGACAGAGCTTTACTCATCTTTATCCAATCGACTACCCAAGAACATCTATCTTCCAACTAGATCTGTCTCATGGACATTCCAATGTTATTTGTTCAGTGAGTGGATAGTTCTAACAGCTATTTTTCTGTCAAGTGTTCTTTTGAGTGTTAAATAAGAAGACCCCTGCCCCTTCATAATATAAAAAACATTACACTGTGAATTTCTGGAGGACAGAGAACATTATCTTTTCCCCCTTCATATTGTTAGTACTAGTCTGGTTTCTGTCAAAGGTTGATAAATAATTTTATTAAAATTCTTTTCATTGCTTTTGCTCTGTTTATCATTGGTTATTTTCTTTGAAAAGTAGAATAAACTTTTCAGTTGCAGAGATTAATTCTCTTAGCATATGGATGGATTCTATTTGTTTAAATTATATTTAGAATAATACCTAATAAAACAAGTTACTTAGCATATAACAATTTTCTTATTTTAAAATATAACTTTTATGGTTAAGACTTGAAAAACTTATCCATAATACTAATTATCTCTGCTATGGTGATGATATTTCTTTTAAAATTTTCCCAATTTCTTTCTTGATTCATGAATTACTTTACATTTCCATTTCTGCTGGGATCAATTTTGGTCTATGTAAAGTTCATCTGTGCTGCTGAAAATTCAAGTATGTTAGCATGACATTGTGATAACTCTAAAGGCAGTTTTCAAAGTAATAATACAGTGCAATCTTGTGGGCTGTGAGATACAATGAAAGGTCCTTTGTCCCACTGCTCCCTATCTTTACTCCATTCTCCAGAGGCAACCACTTTCATAACTGTATCCTTTATTATCCATCAGGCAATTTATTCTAGCAATACTTTGTAAAGTAATCTACTTGTATTTTGGCTTTGCTTGTACTCCACCCTCAGAAGTCCTGAGGACCCAGTTCCTGGATGGATGATTCTACATCTTTGCCCTCCTCCAGGATTTGGTTTGCATTACATATATGAGGCTGTCTTCTCTTTTCTTTCTTCTGTCCTTGTTGACTTATGACTTAAAACAAAATCTTTCACTGTCTAGTGAGATTCGGGAAAGAATACACATAAATCATATCAATAACCTGGCAAGCTTAACTGATAATCTCTAAGTTTTACAAAAAATCAATGAAAGAATGAATAAAGGACAGACAAAAGTCTTTCAGTGTTCACTGCTGAAATCAAGAAGATTATTAACAACTACTTTGCAAAGCTGTACACCAATAAATTGGAGAATTCAGAAGAAATGGATAGCTGTTTAGAAGCATATGAATTATCAAAACCTAACCAAGAAAATTTAAAAACCCTGAATAATCCAATTGCAGGCAATGAAATTGAAGCTGTAATAGGAAAACCTACCAAGAAAAGCTCAGGTCTGGATGGATTTACCGGAGAATTCTACAAAAAATTTCAAGAAAACTCTAACACCAACACTTCTCAGGCTCCTTAATGAAACTGAAAGAGAAGGAGTACTCCCAGAGACATTCCTGGAAGCTAGCGTTACTCTGATTACAAGGACCTAACAAAAAAGAGAACCATAGACCAATGTTTTTAGTGAATATAGACACAAACTGGCAAACAGAATGCAACAAATTATCAAAAAGATCATACATCATGACCAAGTTGGCTTCATCTCAGGGAGGAAAATATGGTTCAACATATGCAACTCAATAAATGTAATACCTCACATAAACAGAAGCAAGGACAAAAATCACATGATTTTCTCTATAGGTTTAGAAAAAGCCTTTGACAAAATTGAACATCCTTTCATGATAACAACACTGAAGAAAACAGGTAAAGAAGGATCTTATCTCAATCTGATAAAAGCTATTTATGATGAACCTACTGCCAACATCTTATTGAATGGGAAAAAATCTGAAAGCTTTCCCTCTAAAATCAGGAAAAAGACAAGGATGTCCACTATCATTACTCCTGTTTAATATAGTACTCAAAATATTAGCAAGAGAAATTAGGCCAAGAAAAAGAAATAAAAGGGATATATATAAGAAAGGAAGAAGTCAAATTATCATTATTTTCAGATGACATGATCTTCTAATAGAAGACCCAAAAAATTCCATCAAAAGAATAATCAAATTCAGCAATATAGTAGGATACAAAATTAACTCCCAAAAATCAATAGCATCCCTGTAAACCAATAATAAATCCACCGAGAAAGAAATTAGGAAAATATGCCATTTATAGTAGCACAAAGGAAAATTAAATATTTAGGAATTAACCTAACTAAGGAAGTGAAAGACTTCTACAATGAAAACTACAGTACTCTGATAAAGGAAATTGAAGAGGACATTAGAAAATGGAAAGATGTCCCCTGTTCCTGGATAGGAAGAATCAATATGTTAAGGTGGTTATAATTCCAGAATTGACATACAGATTTAATACAATCCCAATCAAAATATCAACAGCATTCTTCACAGAAATGGATAAAACAATCCTAGAATTCAGATGGAACCAGAAGAAATCCAGGATAGCAAAAGCAATATTGGGTAACAAGAGAAAAGCGGGAGGCATCACAATCTTGGGCTTGAAGTTGTATCACAGAGCTACAGTGATAAAAACAGCGCAGTTCTGGCACAGAAACAGACGTGAGAATTAATGGAACAGAATAGAGGAGCAGAAACAACCCCAAGCACATCCAACTATTTGATCTTTGACGGAACGCCCAGAAACATATGCTGGAGGAAAGACAGGCTCTTTAGTAAGTGATGATGGGAAAACTGCTATGCTAGCCAGAAACAAAGGATTGACTCTAGACCCATATTCCTCAGCATGTGCTAAAACTAAATCAATATATATCAAAGAACTAAATGTTAAAATAAAAACACTTAATCTGCCGGAGGTAAAATGGGTATAACTCTTGAAGTCATAGACCTATGAGTTCCATGACTTTCTGAACAGAACCCTGTTTACACAGGAAATAATGCCAAGAATCAACAAATGGAATCATATCAAATTAGAGAAAGCTTCTGTACAGCAAAAGGAATGCTCAACAGAAAGAATAGACGATATATGGAATGGGGAAAAAATTTTGCCAACTGTTCCTCAAACAGCGGCTGACATCTAGAATATTAAAAGAATATTAACAGGCCATAACAACTACTATGGAAATTAATATGGAGAGTCCTCAAAAAACTAAAACTAGAAATTCCATTTGACCCAGCTATTCTCCTTCTGGCCGAGTAATTACACTTTTAGAAATTTATCTTATAGATAATAATAATCCTATTCTGTAGGATAATATAATTTATCCTATGGAATTAAAGACATCATATTACAGTGATACATGCATACCCATGTTTATAGCAGCCCAATTCATAATAGTTAAATCTTGAAAGTGGCCAGTATGTCCATCAACAAATGAATGGATAAAGAAAATGTGGTATTTGGACACAACAGAGCATTACTCTGACATAAAGATAAACCTGAGTGATTTGTAGGAAATGGATGTACCCTGAGACCATAATGTTAAATGAAATAAATCAGACACATAAGCTTAAACACCACATAGTTTTTCTTGTCTAAGAAATACAAAATATAAAGAGACCAAAAGACAGATAATTGGGAGTAAGCAGATAGATGTTTTTCAAATACCAAGGTGATCCAGAGATGGAAGGGAGGGGAGGGAAAGGGATGTAAAAAGAAATTAAGCTGTGTTATGTACATGTACCAACTCCACACAAAGAATGTAAACATTATGTACTACAAACATGTACTAATAAAAATATTTTCAGGGTCCAAATTTCAAAAGGTACAAAATGTTTTAGAGTGAAAACACTCCCTTTTACTGTGGCTCCTGGCCAACCAGTTCTGTGCAATGAAAGCCAACAGTTTTTTGGCAGTCTTCCATGAGTATCGTATGCATGTATGTCTGAATTCATGTGTGTATTATTTTTGCCCTTTTATACACAGAGTTCTGCAAGCCATTTGTCCTTACTTCACAATGGATCTTGAGAACATTTCTTATCTTTATATAAATAACCTTTTCATTTTTTAGTGGGCGCATGATATATCAAGATTTATTTGAACAGTTCCCTGTTAATGGCCATTCATATATTTTCTAATACTTTGCTATTGTGACAAGTGCTCTTGAAAGCAACCTTGTTCTTTGCTATTTTGCATATCTGTTCATTGATCTGTAGGAGAAATTTTTAAAAGTGTAATAAATAGGCCAAAAGGTATATGAATTTGTAAGTTTGTTAGATAATGTCAAATTGCCTCTTTATAAGAACTATTAATCATCTTTTCATACATTTAAAAGGCACTTGAATTTCTTTTTCTGTGAATATCTCATTTACCCTTCATTCATTTCTGTAATAGATATTGGTTTTTATCATTTTTTAAAAGCTTAAGGAAACAATGTGTGGTTTCATTTATGAATCACACTTTTCCCTGTGTGTCATTTATTTTTAAATTTTGCTCATGATTCATGTTGTTATGCAGACATTTTAATTTTTATGCAGTCAAATTTATCAAACATCAAATTGCAGATTATTCCATGGCCTTGGAACTCAATGGATTCCTACTTCCCTGGTTTTTGGATTCACTTGGGACCAGAGACACTTTATTTATTTATTTATTTTTGGTACAGGGAGTCGAACTCAGGACCTTGAGCTTGCCAGGCAGGCGCTTGTGCCGCTGAGCTATATCCCCGGCCCCAACATTTTATTTCTTATTTCTCATGGTGGGAATGGAAATGTCTATCCTATGCCTGTGGCTACATATGAGGTGCAGATTGCTTGTTTTCCACTTTAGAGGGCCACTGATGAAGGGAAATCCCCCCCCAAAATTCAGTCTCTCCTATATCTGTTTTAAATTATTTAGATATTGAGATTTGGGACTCCTTGAGTGACAACAGTTGGATGAGATTGAGAGTTGACTCTGGAATGGTTTAAGACTTTAGTAGATGCCAGGAGGAGGTGAATGTATTTTGCATGTGGGATGGATGCAAATTTTGATGGGCCAAAAGAGTGTCTATAGTCGTTGAATCGTGTCACTTCCAAATTCATGTTCACCTAGAAGTTCAGAATATGTTCTCATTAGAAATATGGGCTTCTGTACATATAATTAAGGCAAGGATGGAGATGAGAACATACTGAATCAAGGTGAGCCCTAAATCCAATGAGGTTTTCCTCACTGGAGACACTGAGAAGGTGATGTGAAGACAGAGTTGGAGACTGGGCTGGTGTGCCTGCAAACCTACAAACAGCAAGATCGCTGGCAACCACGAGAAGCCCTCAGAGAGAGACAGGAAGGATGGTTTCTGCCCTCAGATCACCCAAAACCAAACAACTCTGCTGACACCTCGATTTTTTAAACTTTTAGCCTCCCAAACTGTAAGAGAATAAACTCCCATTGTTTTAAGTCACTTAATTTTTAGTAGTTTGTTATGGCATTCCTGGGTAAATTATAAACACTAACCTGGAGTTTAAGATGAGGTAAAGAGCCGGCAATGTTGATGGTAATATTAATAAGTGATGGTTGAAGCCATAGATATTAATACGGTCACCCATTCAACAAATATGTGCCTCGTAAACATTTGGATTTCTTTTTAGTGCATATCTGCTAAATACCGAGATGAATCAGATGTGTTTATTGCAATATGCTCTCAGTGTAAGATGCCAATACTAAGGAAGGCAAAGAGGTGAACTCTAGGAAATACTTGTTAGAGAAGGTGGAGGAAGGAAATAGAGGACTGGTTGAGGATGCTGGGAAAGCATTATGAAGGGGTCTTATCATTGAAGTGGGAAGGAGAAAACCCCAGAAGAGGAGATGTAGTCAGTGGTGAGAAATGCAGAGGGATTCAAAAGGTTCAAAGCTCTCCCTTGGAGTTTGGGCTTTTTGGATTAGACAACTAAGGTCAGGGATGACTTGCAAGGAATGTGAGAGTGCTGCAAACTGGTTAGTATGTTAAAGTATCATTTTGTAAAACTTCAGAACTAATAACATCTTCCCAGGTTATTGTTTTTTCATTATCTCTTTCTTCTTTCAAAAACACGAGCTAGCACTGAAGAAGCTGCAGAACTATAAATGAGGACAGGTATAATCCCTGTCCTCCGTGGGTTAGCATGATTTACAAAAACAAATTTAATTGACAGAATTCTAGAATTCTTATTTTATTTCACCTGCAGTAAGTGGCATGTAGGAAGGCACAAATGGGAACTTTGAAAAGCTAATGTAATCTAGTTTCCAGGGAGAACTGAATGTGTAGCTTATAAGAGTGCGTTGACTTGTGCTTAATATGTGTCAGCTGACACAAAAGGAAGTCTGACATTTCTGGTTAAAAGGTGAGAAAACTGTGGCCCAGAAAAGTTCAATGACTTGCAGTATGTTTGTAGAAAAGCCAGGATTCTACTATGAACCTGAATCCTTGTTTGGGGCTCTTTTCTAAACTATGCTGTCGTAACATACACACATATATGCATACATAACTATATGTGTGTGTGTGTTACATGATTTAAACTACGGCAAGTAAATTTTATAGAACGTGTCAAAACATTGCATATACTCATATGTGAAGAATGTGTATAATTTTGGCTTTTTACCTGTATTGTCATAAGCCAACTAGATTTTCTTTTTTTTTTTGGAAAGAGGTAAGTTGCTCATAATTAATTCTGGGCTGGTTATTTTGTCTCAGCTTTCAAATCTTTAGGAAATGGTGCTGTTAACTACGCTGGGAGGATCTGCGTCACAGACTTCCGGGAAGGGCCTGAGAGTATTTTCATGGCGAGAAAGTTATATTTACTTGCCCAACTCTCAGCCCTAGGGATTCTCATGGCTCATCTGCCAGGATGACATCTGTGACTCTTTTCTGCATGCCACATAAAGGCTCCCTTATGCTCGGCAAAGAGCTCTGTTCTCACTGGGACTTGGCAACATCTCCTCTGAGTTGAAGCCACTCAGAAAATCAGTGTTTATGTGAACAGGCAGTACCCTTTCTTCATCATAATGCCCTCCAGGAGACTATGCTGCAAAACAGGTCACCAAAGAGCAGGTTTCGTTTTCTCAATCATGTTATGATCGCCTCTTTGTTGGTAACTACAGAGTCCATATCACACCAGTAAAAGGAGGACTGAAAGAAGGTCTGAAAAGCAAAGGTACAGCTATGAACCACCACTCACAGTCAAGGTTAGTGCATCATGCTTACTCCAAAAACTAGGAAAACAGTTATAACTATACCCACTTAGTATTTCAAAGGATATGATATGCTGTAAATAACATAGATAGGACATGAAAATTAACTATATTGACATTCGATGCTGACATTCATTGACTAGCATTTTACTTACTGTGGAAGAGAAGAAACCAAATGAGTTTTGGATCTAGCTAGATCCAGATGGAAATTTTGGCTTCATCACGTCTAGCCAGATCATCTGAGAATGCTAACTAATCTCTTTTAGGACGCAATTCCCTCCTCTGTCAGATGAGCATTATATCTATGGCTGATATGAGGATTAATCACTTAACATTTCACCTTGAGCGTCACATGGACAGTGTGTTCGTTTACATACTATCTTTTTTTTTTTTTTTTTTTGTGGGTACCGGGGGGTCGACCTCAGGACCTCGCGCGCCAACAGGCGCCCGTGCCGCTGAGCGATATCACCGGCCCCTTTTTCGTATGTGGGATCCGGGAGTCGAACTCGGGCCCTCGCGCTTGCCGGGCAGGCGCTTAAGCCGCTGAGCCATCTCACCGGCCCTACATACTATCTTGAGCATCGCTCAGGGAGGTGTCATTTCAACCAGTCAATTCTTGTATTGAATAAATTTGATAAAATTGTCATTTTTATACTTGTAACAACATTATCTTATAAAATTCATGAAAAATATGCAGTTTTGGTCATCCTGTATTTAAATAATTGGACGGTAAGTGGTTAAAGAAGCCAGTGGATGTAAAACATTGAGAACTGTGCCTTGGTATCAGCTCAGTGAACGTTAATTCCTCTATCTCTTCCTTTTCTGTTAATTTATCAAATGCAGAAAGTCCAGAAGATGGTTTAAGGGGCTCATATATCTGAAGACAATACTTTGATAATTTTAAATGTTTGTAGGAATTAAAAAAAGTATTAAATTGTTTTTATTCCAAGTAAACTCCTAAGAGTACCTAGAGATTTTATAGTCTACAGTTACACAGTACATAGTCAGAGAGTAACACGGTTGATTTGTAGAAAAACAATCTTATTGCAAGAGAGAGAAAAAAGGTTTCTCAAATCTAGGTTTTATATGTATTTGTAGAGAACAAAAGTAGAAAAACCATAGCACAGATATCAGTGTCCACCATGGATTAGGAAAGAGAATGAGAATAAGAATGAGAATGTGAAAGCAGGACAAGGCTGGGAGGATGGGAGGGGTCCATCCAAGCCTGGGCGGCGTGGGGGCCAGGGGGAGGTGGCTCCGAGAGCTCCCAGGTGCTCCAGGGGAGCTCCAGGGGAGGGAGTTGATCCCGGGGAGCAGTGTTTATAAGCTGCATATTTGGCATGGCATATGGGACCACTGTCAGCATGGCAGGACAGCAGTAGAGAAGCCACTCCCGAGGAGGTGAGTAGGAGGGTTGGTGTGGGAGCTGGGGGACTCTGACCACCCCAGCATAGTGACAGCTTCCCGCATTCGAAAGGGAGATGGAAGAGAGCTGAGGGGTTCGGGAGACCAGAGGCACAGTTAAGCCAAGAGTGTCCTGCATGGCAGGCACTTTGGCCATCAATAGTGGATGCCAGTGCCACGCCCTCAGATACGGACCAGGGCAGTCTCACATAGCCTGCTCCAGTGAAGGGGCCCAGTGTCTGGGACCGAGGTCAGCGAGGTTCTGAAGCCCCGTTCATAGACTGATGCACTCAGCTCACCCATCCCATAATGTCATCCTTTCTTTTTTTCCCTGCCCCAGAGGCCACTGCAGGGCAGGACTGGAGCGGAGCACCCCCAGAGAGGCAGAAAAGCTGACTGACATGTTACTTCAATTTATATGTAGGAGGGAGGGCCCTAAATTATAAACCAAAATGAACAGAATTTCTGCAACTGTTTTTTTTTTTTTTTTTTTTTTTTTGGTAGGGGTGGAGGGAGAGGAGAACCCAGAAAGGAAAATGGAGTTCTGTTAGAACAATACCTATTTCTGCCCATGTGACTGGTTGAGTATAATTTCTATACCTGCTCCAAACATAGGGCTACACTTCCCCCAAGCAGATCACTAGGAAGAGGCTTCCAAACTCTTCCTTAGTGTAGCTCGTAGCACCTGTGTGTGTGAGCGCTTGCTTACTCGTCTCTCTGCCCTGCTTGCATGAAGGAGCCTCAGCCACGCACTATGCTGTTGACTCTCCACAGTGTAGATAGAACTTGGCACATAATAGATGCTCAGTAAATGTTTGTAGGGTTATTCAATGCCATTAGATTTATTTCTGACATGTAAGAAGAGCTTTATAAAAAAACTAGCAAAACTCTTTGACATAAACAAATAGTACACAAATATATCTATGAACAAATATATGAAAGAGAAAAGGCAGTGTCAAATTTGAACAAGAGGCACATATTAGGAGACTAAATTTAACAGAGCAAAATGAGTTTATGAAGTTCCTAATTCCTAGAAATCACAGTGTTCTTCAAAGTTCCTGGAAATCATGGTGCTCTTTGTACAGCAGCATTGTATTTTGCATATTAAATTTAACAAAGAAACCCCATGCAGTATGTGCTGAATCAGATGCCAAGTAATATTTTAGTAGAGACTAGAACTGTAGGCACTAACAGTGCAAAATAACTGATTCTTAAAATCCAGAAAGTTTTAATTAAATATGAGTGCTTTCCACAATGCAGTAGGCATACTACAGGTGGGATACTGATAATTTTAGAAATACCCAGATAAACATTCTAGTAGGAATTTGTGTATTTTACTGGGTATTATAAAAATATGACTAGCATACAACCTCCATGGCAAACCTTAGTGTTTTGGGTGAGTGTAAAGTGGGTATCTGAGAGTAAGATGTAAATTGACTGGAAAAAATGTGAAGCAGTTTTGGATGCAGTTTTGGCAAAAAAAAAAAAAAAAAAAAGCACAAAGTAATTGTCTTAGTTACTTTTCTCCTCGATGAGACAAAATACCCAATGTCCAAAGTTAAAGGAGGAAAGTTTTATTTGGTTTACAGTTTGTAGAGGTTTCAGTTCATAGTGGCTGGCTCCAAGGCAGAGCAGCATGGCACAGGGGCAACACAGAGGAGAAACAATTCATGGCAGGCAGAAGGTAGAAGGCAGAAGGCAGCAAGCAGCAAGCTATAAGTGACAAGCAAGGACAATAGCAGCACTCTTTCTGTCTCTTATTTTTTATCCAAGCTACCTGCCCTTAGGGTCACACTCACACCCAGCATCACATCCTTAATCTCAGCGTCACACACTCTAGATCCAGCCACCCCTAAAAAGCCCCACCTATGACTGCATGAGGCTTTGGGGGGACATTGAGACACAAGCCATAACACAAATACTGGGATAACTGATGTACTGGATGCGAATATTACTACTCAGTTTTTAGAAAAAAATCCAGTCATTTCCTACTTTTTTGGGGGTGGAGCATTAGATCAACATCCAGCATACTAGACAAAGGTAATGGGCCTATGAAGTTTCCTAGTTCTTATTGGGCCATGATTTCCCCTTGTTGTAGTCAGGGTTTGCAAGGGAAACAATTTAATACAGGACATATAATTTATAGGATTATTTTATAGTAGTCACCCAAGAGTCAAATATAGAAAGCGTGCAGGAAATCTGTCTACCCACTAAAGACCCAAAGAATCCAGCTGAGGGCCTGGATCCCATAGCAATGTCCTGCATGAGTCCAGCTGAAGACCTAGAGCCCATGGCAATGCCCTCACGAGTCCAACTGGAGGCCTAGAGACCATGACAATGTCTCATGCCAGTCTGTTTCATGGATCTGCACTGGGAAGACCAACCAAAGGTCAGTGGTGGAAGCTAAAAAGTCTGCACCAGCGGGATGAAGGAACTGTGCCAGCAGGCTGAGGGATCTGCACTGGAGCCAGGAAGCAATGCTCAAAGTAAGGACCAGAGCTCCCTCAAAAAGAACCGCAGCCATTCTCAGGGACAACAAGGGGCTGAGCTCCTCTGATGATGAGAATAGCTGAGTTCATATCGGGAAAGCCAGAGCAAGAAGCTTCTCCAGGAGATTGAACAGCGCACCATCTTCCCCTCTGGAGCCAGGAAGCAGTGCTCAAAGGAAGGACTAGAGCTCCCCTGAAGTGAACCACAGCCATTCTCAGCGACAACAAGGTCCCAAGCTCCTCCGATGATGAGAACAGCCAAATTCATATCAGGAAAGCCAGCCTGACAAGCTCCTCCAGGAGAACCAACAGCACCACTTCTTCCTCTCCAGTTCTCCTTTTTATGTTGTTGGCAAAAATCCTCAGGTGGGCCCTCCACACCCAGCACCACACTGATTCAGTTCAGCTGGGTGTTCCAAGTTGACCACCAGTTGTCAATACACCACACCTCTGCTGAAGCAGGTGTGGGGGCTAATCCAGTCATCAAGTTAGTGGAGGAGCTCCAACTGATACCTGCCAGAGGAGCCTAAGGTTCTGGCCCTGGCTGTGGCACCAAGTCACTCTATGATGCTGAGAAAACTCCTCCCCTTAGGATACCTATCTCTTATGTGTAGAGTTGGACTGACCTGGCGGGGGGATGTATATATATATATATATATATATATATATATATATTCATAAAAATTAGGGTTCCATACTTCCTGATTTGGCCAGGACAGCCCCAGTTTATACCTATCCCTGAAGCACAGTTATTAGCAGGGTTTTCTTACGTGCTCAATAATGTCTGTTTTGACAATAAATCACACTACTCCTTTATTCAGAGCTACCTTAAAACACCGCAAGAACTAAGTGCAGAACTAGGCCCAAGGAACATTAGCTAGCACTACTTCAGAACCTCCCAGTTCATTTCACCCACAGGAGTTACCCTTCTATCTGCTATGTGGTAGGGTTCTCTATAAGATATCATTCGGAATAAGAAAGGAGGAATCTGGTTGTTAAAGTTATAAAATAAAAAGGAAAGAAAGAAAGAAAGCAAGTAAGAAAAAAGAAAGGAAGGAAAGAAAACCAACCTCTGAACCACGTGAACTTCAAGTTCCTTTCTAGGTCTGGTTTAGACAGTTTGACATTCAGTGTTTTCAGTCCCTGTGGGGCTCAGTCTTAAGATTCCTAGTGAATGAAAGGGCAGTGATTAACATCACTATTTGCAAAGTCTCAAGAGACAGAAAGCTAACTTTCCACTCTGCCATCAAAGAGGAGAAGCTGCAGAGCTTTAGTACACTGGCTGTCCTTGCCTAACCCCACTTCTTTTGATTCTACGTGTCATCGGCATGAACAGACTGATGATTTCCGCAGAAAGTGGAGATTTCTTCCCGCGTGGTTAAACTTCAGCTCACAGTGTGTCTGGCACATGGTGCTGAGGGGCATCTTCGGTGCTCCAGGTGGGCACAGAGATGGTCCTTGAACCTTGCCTTTGCACGGATCCCAAGCTCAGCTATAGAAAGCATCCTTCCTTCTCTTAAGGACACATATCTCAGGTTTCCCCTTCCACAGACGTGGGACAGTCAGTTCTTCAGAATGTTTCCCATAAAAATCCAGAAATTTCATACTATTACTTAGTGTCAGGGATTGGTACCTCAGTCTGGACCATTTTCTCTCCATAATGTAACCCAAACTTCCATCTCTTCTGGGGAATACTAAAAGGAATTTTCTTGATGTCTGGAAATTCTAGGTGGCATTTGTCATTTCCTCATCCAACAACTTTTTATTTTGGCCGTAACCAATAGCTATTGACAATCCTTAATCATGAGTACTGTAACATCCTACCTGCCAGAAGAAAAGAATACTAAAAGAAAGCAATTTAAGTGTACAGGGAAGAAGAAAAACAACAATGGCAATAACAACAAAGAACCCCTCTTGCTTGCAAGCAATGTACATATTAGCTTGGGAGAAAGACAAAAAATATGCCAAGTGCTAGGATAAAAGCATGCATAGATTCAGTGACACACAGTGCAGTTTTCTAAATCAGATTTGGGCATATCTTGGAGGGCTTCAGGGAAAAAGTGACAGAGATGCGAAAATTTTTAAAAATCACTTAAAAACAAGCACAACTGTAATAGTATAAAGCGATCAGGTGTGAGAGTTTGTCAAACTTGGGCTGGAATTCTGGTTCCATCACTTATCAGCTGTGTGGCAATGGGTGAGTGATTTGTGTATCCTCTTAAAGGTTAATTTCATCATATATAAAAAAGCAGTGAAAATAAAACCTATCTCATAGTGTTAGCATGAGAATAAAATAAAATAAAATAAAATATGTACAGATCTTAGCCTGGTGGCTGGAACAAGTTTACTCTTACATATTTATTTGTTATTACTTTTAATGTTATTGTTTCACACATTAGTCAGTTTGCACATCTATACAGACTTTCTAAACATTTGTTTCTTTCTATATTTTCAGAAATATTGCAAAAAGGCTTTACTTTTTCCTCAACAGAGATTTTGGAGCAGAGGTCACAGACGCACTTGGGCGCGTGAGGAAGCCAGGAGAAGGTGCCCGAGTGTGGGACCCTGGGGCAACGCCAGTCAATCAGGATATTTATTTGGAAACCACCCTGTAATTTGGAAATGAAGCTGGAAGCCAAGGTGGGAAAGGGTGGGGCTGCTTTCAGCACTCAGCATCCCCAACCACTTCAAATCTCTTCTCAGCTGCAGTACATGGCGGTGTCAACAATGAGGCAGGCACCCACCCCACTTTCTCTGGACTATCTTCTACATCTCCACAGAAATACAAACAAAATGGAAGGAAGGAAAAGACACAATAGGCAAAATGTTAGGGAACATTTGCTTTTTAGAGTTCCTGGCAGCAAGCTAGCTTTTCTGTTTAGGGGTGCAATTATTTGGACATTTAAAATATCATAAGCAAACAAGATGAATGCTTTCTGGAACTCACATAATACCAGCCCATCTACCCATTTTATAGATAAGGGAAATGAGACCCAGGTTAAGTCCACAGAAGACATGGAAAGAATCAAAGCTGGTGAGAATAGAATGAATTATCTGAGGCGTTGCTAGAGAGATGAGGCAAAAGACTGAGTGGGGAGCAATGATCAGCAGCAGGAAGTAGATTTCACTCAGTAAAAGGTTATTGACTTTCATATTACCTCTCAAAGCACGTCAAAGATAAAATGAGCTATGGTGCTAGTCAGGATTCTCTAGAGAAATGGAAACAGTAGAAAATGCATGTATTTTAACATCTATCAGCTCCTATGATTATGGAAGCTACGAAGTCTCATTGTCTGCTGTCTGCGGCCTGGAGAATCAGGGAAGCTGGAAGTGAATTAAAGCCTGAGAGCCAGAGAGTCAGTGGCATGGGTTTCAATCAGGGTCTGAAGTCCTGAGAACTAGGAGCATCGAGGGCGGGACACGACTGATGTCCTAGATCAAGTCATCAGACAGAGGGAGTTCAAGCTTCCTCCGCCTTTTTCTCTATTCAGCGGATGGAGGATGTTCTCCCACACCGGGGAGGGCAGTGTATTTTACTCAGTGCACTGGTCCAAAGGAGAACGTCTTCCAGGAACACTCATACAGACCCAGGAAGTAATATTTATCCGGCTACCTGGATGCCACAGCTGCATTTAGAAGCTGGCTCACTGGCAAATGGGGGACGTTTAAAAAATGGAGAATGGAACAGGTGAGGCGAGAAGAGAGACGATGGACCTGGGGGCCCTTTAAGAACTCTTCCAACCCTTTGCTTCTAATGTCCGGTAAAGTAGCCAGTAAAAGGAAGTCAGGATTCCTAGGTGATTCACATCAATTTACCTGTTCTTGTGGCCTGTTCATACTGCAGAGGTGGGAAGATGGCAAAGAAGGGCATTTGGAGTTCAAACGCCAACATCATTACTCATTGGCTATGTGCTGTTAGGAAAATCTTTGCCTGAGTCTCTGTGCTCTCATTCCAAATGGATGGTGTTGACTGAATAAGATAATGTATGCGTGAAAGTATTTTGCTAACTTGATTAATAATAATTAAAGATGCAAAATAGCAGTCAAACATAGAACCATAGAGATAAGTCTTCTGTGTGCTGAAGGCATTTTAAAAAATAATGATTTATTCTCACAGCCAAGTCAGAATATCAAACGATCCATGTTTTCCATGTGTTTGCATACCAGAGAGGGAGCTAGATGTGTGGGCTGCCTTGAAAGAGCATTATCCTTGTAACAAACCCTAGGGTGTCCAAGGCTTATTGTGGCCAGAACTCCTTTAAAGTTTGTATGGTTTACTTGGAATTTAGATGATCAAGTCAAGTATTCTACAGCAGTATCCATAACTGCATCACTTACTACCTATGGAATCTTGGCCAAGTTATTTCAACTCTTTGAAAACAGGTATCGTCATCAATAAAACATAAAGCTTTAGAATAGTACCTAAAATGCAATGTGATCGTTAACTGATTGTGTCAACTTGAATAAGAAATGCCCAACTAAATTGCATCAGCATAGTTCTGGGTGTGGCTGAAGGGATTTACTGAAGACAGAAGATCCATACTAGGTGTGAGTGGCACCAACAAATAGGCTTGTCGCTGCATGGAATAGAAGGGGAAACAAAAAAGGCAGGCTTGCTTCTGTTTCTTTGGAGGAGCTCCAATCTTCACCTTCACCTCGGTCGTCATCTCCTGGCTTCCGGAATAGACTCTTCAGCCTCCATCACAGACTTTTCCACTTCCTGCTGTGGACTCACGTGGGACAATACAGTGAGCTCCAGGCCTCTGACCTGTGACTGGATCGTTCAGCTCTCCGGTGCCCAGGCAGCCCTTTTGTGCTCTTCCACACCTGACTCTGGACGGCCATTGTAAGCCAATCTTGTAAACCCTTATATATTTATATATCTTGCATTAAATCTGGTTCTCTGATTTAAGTACTGACTGGTACACACAGTAAGAGTTTAATAAATAAAAGTGGTTATTATTATTGATGCTTATTTTATTATTAGAGGTTGGTACCTGGAAAGAAGCCAGGACTTGTCCAGGACCATACAGTGAGATATGAAATGTGACTACAAATCAGGTTTTCTGCCTTGTGAGTTAGTTTCCTCTCATTACAGTGCTGTGGTGATTAAACCTAGTTGTGTTAACTTAATTGGCTTGAAAGTCACTGAGGGAACTGGCAAAGTACACTTCTGCATGTGTCTAGGTAGGTCATGGAGATGTGACCTTGGGTACCCATTATGGCCCCTGGCCCCCTCCTTTCTGGCACTGTTCCCCTGCTGTTTCCCCACCATGATGAACTAAGCAGCTTTGCTCCACCCAGCCCTTCCAGCGTGATGTTTCTATCTTGGAACCAACAATCACGAACTGAAACTCCTGAAACTGGGAGCCAAATTAAACTTCTCCTCCTTTGAGTTGTGAGTGTCAGGTATTATTTTTCAGCAATAGGAAAACTGACTAATACAAGCCCCTTTTCTGCCTATTTAGCAATCTGTGTTCATAGATTCAGTGGGTAGAGGGGATTACATTTCTGATCAAATTCTTCAGCCCCAACCCAACTTTTGCCAGCCTCCAGTGGTCTATCCACAATCCCACATGCTATTCCAGCTTAGCGGCTCATCTTAAGTCCTATCACTTTCCTAAAACCTTCCAGAATGTAGCTCAGAGAAATGTTGACAACCCCCTACTTGAAACAGTGATTTTAACACAACTCCAAGACCTTTTGCAAGAGTTATTATTTCCCCTCTCTGGACTTTTATTTAAAATGAGAAAGGTATAAAAGAGTCAATAACCAATTGATTGTTGACCGAGAACTGGGCAATGTGCTAGATGATGGAACAAAATAATGAATTAGATCTGCTTTGGCCTTCAAAGATTTTATAGTTTACTATAAAAGACAGGAAGGGAAATAGTTAAATCTGAAGTTATAAGGCTTAAAGTACCCTCTGACCAACCAGTTGATTGTTAATAGACATTTGAATGAATAAGTGGGAATAAAATGACAAACAAGTAGGAAGGTGGCTAGAAAAAGTGGGGTTTGAATTAGATCTTGTTAGCAAGAAGAAAGGAAGAAAGGAAAAAAAAGAGGAAATGGCATGTGTCCTCAAAGATGTCAAGATTCAAGGTGTCATGAAATAGAACAAAACAATAGAAGTTGACGAAACATTCTGCATGCTGGAGAAAACCTTGGGAGACCAGAAAGAATGGAGAACGAAGTAGAGAAAGATGAACTTGAAACTGGTCTCTTTCCACTGGTAGACTACTGGCAACATAAAGACAAAGATCTCAGCCAACATTTCTTTTTTCCTTCCAACAAATATTAGGTGCACAAAAATATTTGCTGAAAAAATGAAGGTGTCTCAGTCACTGTGCACATTCCTGGTACAAAATACCTGACACCTGCAACAGAGACAGGGTTTATTTTGGCTCATATTGTGAGTCCCACTTGGCTGGCTCCAAGGCAGGAAGAGCCTGAATGGAGGAAAGTTGCTTAGGTCATAACAGTCAGAAAGCAAAGAGAGAAGCCAGGAATGAGGGAGGGAGACATACTCTTCCAGGTCATGCCCTCAGTGACCACCTCCAAGACAGCAAGTCAACTACGGTCCAATCCTCTTCCAAAAGCCCCACCTATGAGAATCTGAGCCTCTTTGAGGATATCTAGATATGAATTATAGGAGAAGGGAAGATTCATATATTATGAGAATCATATGTCATTCTCTGGGATATGATCTTTCTATTGTACCAAGTAGAAACCTTGGACAATTGTTAAGTAGAAATAACACATTCAATTGGGTGTTTGGAAGAGATGGCCCTGGGATCTGCGTAGAGGACAAACAGAAAAGATGATACTAAGTGAAATAAATCAGACACAGAGGGCTAAATCTTGCTAGATTTCTCTAGTTTGAGAGACCCAAAATATAAATAACTTAAAGAGTAAAATAAAAGAAAGATGGTAGGAAACAGGAGATGGGAAGGGACACTGGGAAAGGAGGGAGAAGGGAGCATAGATTGGAGGAAAAATGATCAGGAAGTAATTGTACCTGTACCAATTCCCCAAGATGAATATGATTATTATATATTACAAACATAAACTAATAAAAAGCCCCCCAAATATTTTGTATATATTTTTAATGTTTGTGTTTTAAGTGTCATTACAAGCGTCATAGAAGTTTTGTAAATTTACTGAAGTTCACGGCAGTGTGTGATAATACCCTTGCCCTTCACACTGACTCCACTCTCACTCAGACACCCACGGCAACTTCCAATCCTGCAAGTTCCATTCCTGGTTAGCATGCTATACAGCTGTGCCTCATTTTATCTTTTATACTGTATTTTTACTTTATCTTTTCTATGTTTTGATGTATTTAGATACACAGACATTTACTACTGTGTCACAGTAGTTGCCTGTAGTACTCAGTGCAGTGCCCCACTGTACAGATTTGTAGCCTGGGAGAAATTGGCTGTACCAGAGAGCCTAGGTGGGTAGTGGGCTACCTCACCCAGGCTTGTGTGTGTGCACCCTGTCACTCCAGGATGTTTGCACAATGATCAAATCACCCAGAAATACATCTCCCAGAACGTATCCTTGTCATTAAGTGATGCATGCCTGTATCTAAGTCTCTTCTGGGTCTCTCATTCCAGCCTATTCGACCTGTGCACCGCCACCTATCAGTCAGTAAATGACAACAATTCCTTGGGGCTGGACTCCTGCAGCAGTGTCCCAAATACTCCACCACTTCCATTTCATTCTCAGGGAGTGGCCACCATTTTGCCCCTGCCCTTAAGCTCATCAATGGTTTCACATTATTCTTGTGCTAAAGATGGAATTCTCTAACATGGTTTACCATCCCCAAATGGTCCAGCCTCTACTTCCCTCCAGTCCTCTCTTTCACCAGGCTCTTCTCACTCTCTCCTCGTCCACCATATTAGCCTGCAGTCCCATCCCTGTGTTGTACTCTGTCCCTGGCTACTGTGAGGTTTCAGTATGATATGCTTTCTTTTATGCCTGGAAAATGCTTCCCTCCCCCTGCACCATCTTAACTCCTCCTCCTCTTCAGACTTAAGTTCAAGTACCTCTTCTCCATAGAAACCTTTCCTGAACATTCTAACAGGAATAAAAATAATGTAATAACTATCATTTATGGAGTTCTTACTATGATCCAGGTACTTTCAAGGGTCTTAAGTGCATTTACTCAATTTATTATCAGTGCAACTGTATGCAAAATTGACTATGTCAATATCCTAAAATATAGGCTCTTATCATTACTATGCTTTTTTTTTTTTTAGCACTGTAGCTTAATTAAAATTTTATCTTGATCAGAACAACCATCTGCTGTATGCTTGCTTTCTTCACTGGCTCAGGCTAATGGAGATGTAATTCCTATTTAACATCACAAATAACATTTCTGAACTTTGGATAACATATAAAAAGGATGTAACTAAAAGCCCTGGAAAGTGAACAAAGCAGACAAAAACTGGGCAGGAGTCTCACTTGGGAGAAGGGAATGTCATTGAATGAGCTACTCACGTTTAAAAATGAAACTTTTCCTGAAAGCGGGCTCAAATATACAGAAACTGGATGGCTAAAATGCAGAAAAAAGTCTGCAGTCTTGATAGCTTGAAGAACTAGAGGACAGAGATTGGAGTAACCACAGGGGTTAGGAGTGAGGGAAAACATTTGGAAGGAGTCACAGAGAGCCCTAAATTCTGCATAAAAACATAGTTCTCATCTCTAGTTAGGCCTGAAATATGCATGTGCAAAACTAAATCTAAATTAACTGTATGGAAATTAAAATTGCTGCCCATAACTGGAAGGTCAGAAGAGTTTGAGGCTAAGTATATTGAAATTGTATAAGTATATTGTCTATTAAAATTCAAAATTAATACTTAATAGAGGTCCATAACAAAATCCAGGGTCACTACAATATACCATTCACAATATTCTGTATCAAGTAAAAATTACTAGATAGACAAAGAAGGAAGAAATTTTGACCTATATTTGAAAGAAGAAATAGTAAAAATAAGTTAGACTCTGGGATGGGCAAAATGTTGGAATTAGTAGACAAAAATTCTGAAGCCAAAATTATGATCATACTCAGGCATGTAAGGGAAAAGAGTTGTGGTAATAAATAAAGAACCTCTCAATAAAAAAAATAAACTACAAAAACCCTGTCAATCCTAGAGCAGAAATATGCAATAAACTATAATTTTAAATTGCTGGATTACTTACAGCAGTGGGAGAGAACAAAGGGAGAAGATTGTGAACTTGAAAATGAAGTAACAGAAAGAATACAGTCTGAAGGAAACAGAGAGAGAAAAAAAACCGACAATAATCAAATATAATTTTTGTGATCTGTGAGATAAAATAAATAAATGAACAAATGTATGATTGGAATCCCAGAAAGGAAGAAGTAATTGACTGGAACAGAAAAAAAACTCTTTGAAGAAAAAAAGTGTAGATAAATTTATAGATTTAAGAGGAACAGTGAATCCTATGTCCAACAAATACAAATAAAAAATTATCTATCCACATAGTAAACTGCTAAAAACCAAAGGAAAGAATGTTGAAATTAGGCTGAGAAAAATGTCACATTCTGTAAACAAGCAAAATAAGCTATCTGTGACTTCTTGTTAAAAAAAATGAACAAAGAGAGAAACAATCCAGTAAATTATAGAGAAACTATACAGTAAATTCATCATTTAAGAATTAAGGTGAAATAAAGATACTTTCAGATAAAATAAAACATGAGAGTTTATCTCCAGAAGACCTACTCTATAAAAAATTTCAAGGAATATTTTGGACAGAATGGAAATCATACCATATTTAAATGTGGCTCTTCAGTGAAAAGTAAACACAAGAAATGATAAATTTGTAGACAAACATTTTTAAAAACCTTTAAAACACCTTCTTAAGACACACATGTTTAGAGTAAGTGTTATAACATTGACCTGTTGGGTTTAAAAGAGTGTTATATGTAAAATAATAGGACAGGGTAGCATAAAGGACCAATGCTGAAGGGAAGGTGGAGTTATTATGGTTGCCAAGATTTTTTATTTAACATGTATTGGCACGATATTAACTCTAAGAAAAATAAAATGTTAAAAACATATGCTGCAATTCTTTAGAGCTACTTCTGGAATAACAACAGCAACTACTCACAACAAGAGAGGCAGAGCTAAAAGCCCATAGATAAGTTAATGTGGACTTTGAAAATAATGTCAAATTAATCCAAGAGAAACCAAGAAGAGAACAAAAACCTAATGGAATAAACAGAGAATACATTATAAAATGGTAAGCCTACATCTCCATCCGAATGCAGGCTCCGTCTAGACTGGATTATTTCTGCTTATTTTCATGATTTACCAGCAGTGCCCGAGTGAGGGAACGAGGGGTGAGTGAATGAGTGGGTGCGTGCTTTCCACACGAGAGTTCTACCAGGTCCTGCAGGTCTGGTAACTTGTGGTGCATACGACTATATTTTACATTTGCAGTTGTTCGACTTGCTAGGAATTTTTATTAACATTTTGGATTTGTAATTTTTTCATAACCCCCTGAAATATTTATAAAGAATTTGGTTAAAAATTGAGTTGATTATTCTTTATATTGAAATTGTATAAATATAATTTTCAATAAAATTTGTTCTATTTCCCTGATTTTGGGAAACCCCAAATACTGCCTGAGGGGGTATACACAGAAATGATTCCTAAAGAGGATTCTGTGGATTACTTTGGCTCTTGCTGTGAGACAAAACTAATAATTTATTACTTGGAAAACTAATAACACTTTAGTTACATGTTCAATATTTAGTTTTAGGGGATTCCAACTATAGAAATCAGTTCAGAAAATATAAATTTGGGTTGACTTTTTTTCTACTCCTTTAACCTAAATAAACTTTCTTTCTGATCCACAGCATAAATCCATGAGGAAGAACTCCAATTCTCCCAGCAGAGGTTACAGGTACTTAGAAATCACTGTGGTCAGAAGACAGGGCGCTCTGAGCGGGAGGGCCTGGGCTATCCGCTGACCTCTATGCTGATATTGGAGGAGTTGGGAGGACAACTACCAGAAAAAATGCTTCAAATCACATCGTTAGTTCCTTACGGTGGTTCTATTCAAGGGGACCGATTGCATGTTTTCAGCACTGCTGATTAGGGTACTGCCTGATTCTTCATAGACGCATTATCAGTGCCAACCCACAATCTTTTTCTTTCTGTGACGATAAAGGCTAAAAAGGAGGAATACTAGAAATAGGGATATAGAGAAGAGGTACTATCTTTTATTTCTTAAAAATTTTCTGTGTATAAGCTTAAAATTTTAAAAAACGGGAATTTCTATTGGTCAAAGTAACTAGGTGGGCCTTTTAAACACAAGTATTTATTTGACTATGGGCTCATTAGGACAGAGCTCATGTCTAATAGACTTGCTGTTATATGACCAGCACCTACCAGGGTACAGCCTGGAGTGAGCAGTTGATCATTAGATATTTGCTGAGAAGGGAAGAAAGGAAGGAAGAAAGAAAGGAAGGAAGGAGAAAGGAAAGAGTTGCTTAGCAATACATTGGGTTAGAACCCTAAGATACCAAATATAAATATGCTCAGGGAAAAGTTTTTTACTTTAAGATGGAGATTCATTGAGAATCAAACCACAAAAATATAGACAGTAAAATAATGTTTTGTTTTTGTTTCTTTTAGCAAAGATTGATGATAATTAAGGTCAGAGAAATATGAACTGCACCTCATGTATTTATTTTATTAAACATTTTGGTCTTTAGGAGAATTTTTTTATTTTTAATACTTACAGCATTTAGGCAAACACACAAATGTTCTCACTTTATAAAAGCATGTTATGTCATTCTTGGTTATCTGTCTTTTTAGGAACTCTGTCCATCATACAATGAAGCTGAAAGCAAGGTATTGCTACATACCTTACTCATAGATAAAAGCTCCCGGAGCAAATCCTGAGATATTGTATCTCAGGATAGGGCTTACAGTTGAAATATTATATAACATTAGCAGAGGGAATGCAATTAAAGACAAACAAATATGGAAATACAGGGAACTCCAAATAAGTGTTATGAATACAGGAAGAGAATGAGGATTAACATAGGCTGGGATTATTGCTTGGGTTTCCATAGAAGATTTTGCAATGAAACTACGACTTGAAGTATTTGAGAATAGTTTAGAGACAAAAATAGTGATGAAAAGGCAGTGTAAAGAGCAGGAATGAAGACAGAAGAGCAGGAGGGCACAAGGCGTAGTCTAGAATTCATCAGAGAACACAAATAATGAGGTGAGTGAGGAAGCAAATCAGGAAGCAAATAAGCCCAAGGTCAGAGGCTGGAATCAGAAAGGTATGTGGACTTACACTTGATAACCATGTGGAAGCTATTGGAAGTGTTAAAGCCCTACTGAAAGCCTGTAACATTCGCGTGTACTGGGTTGATTAGGAGGTGTACAGGTTGCAGAAAGGAAGATCCATTAGAAGGTCATTACAGAGTGATGTCAGCAAGATGGAAGAATAGACAATTCCCGCCCTCACACCCTCCACTCTGCCCCAGGAACATGGATTTAACAACCACAGGCAAAAATATCTACATGAGAGCTCTGGATTTGAGAAGAGTTGTTGTAGTGCCCAGATTGAATACAGAAATAAGAAAAGATGCATTGCAGAGTAGGAAAAACAGTTGCACTTACCAACACCATCCCTCCCCAAGCTTGCATAGCACAAGGCCAAGAAATGCCTCCTTGGCCTGTGAATACTCTGATGAGGGAAAGGGGAGTAATGTGAGTATCTGACTATGTCATCAACACTGCCAGAAGGTTTTCCTTTGGGCCCAGGTGTCATACTCACTTCCTCAGGGACCCTTGTAACAGGCCCACCTGCCTGCAGACTCAGGTGGCGAGTGCAGTCATGACCCCTGCTGTCCTTGGACCCTGCTAGCTTGCCCTCCCAGAAGCTCTGGTGCAAGGCGTCCTCTGTAGGAGACAACTTATAAAGACTGAAAGAGGTGACCACTTCTTCAGATGCATAGACCCTAGGGAAAGGCTGCAAGGGTCATAGAAAGCCAGGGAAATGTGACATGACCAGAAAGACAGAGGAGAGATGGGGGCTCTGCTAACTTAACTTAAAGAAGTGGAAATCTAGAAATTGCCTGATACAAGACTTAAAAATAATCTTAAAGTAGCTCAGTTGAAACCAAGAAAATCACACATCAACAAAATTAGAATTTCAATAAAGAGAAACCATTAAAAAGAACTAAGCAGAAATTTTGGAGTTGAAGAACATAATGACTGAAATGAAAAATAAATTCAATAGAGAGTCTCCATAGGAAGCTTGATGAAACAGAAGAATCAACAAGTGTCTTAATTACTTTTCTCGTATCTGAGACAAAATACCTGACACCCAAAGTTAAAGGAGGAAAGGTTTATTGGGCTCACAGTCTGTAGAGGTTTTGGTTCATAGTCAGCTGGCTCCATGGCAGCATGGCATGGCAGAGAGGACTTGTAGAGGAGAAACAGTCCATGGCAAGCAGGCAGGCAAGAGCAAGCATGGGTCAACCACAGCTCTTTCTATCCCTTATATTTTATCTAGGCTACTTAGGGCAGGTAGCACTCACACCCTTAATCCTAGTGCACTTGATCCTAATATTGCACCATGAATCAATTCCAGTGTCACACACTCTAGATCCAGCCACCTCTGAAAAAGCCCCACCTATGACTGCATGAGGCTTTAAGCCATAACAACAAGTTTAAAAACATTTCACTGGAAATCATCCAGTCAGAGGAACAACAAATGAGAATGAAATGAGTGAAAAAATCATACAGGATGTAAGCGATACCATCCAGAAAACCTCTACATGCATAATGAAGAAGAAGAGAAGGAAAAAGGAGAAAAAAATGGATTTAAAGAATTAACTGCTGAAAACCTCACAGATCTGTGGAGGGAAATGATCATATAAATTCATGAAGTTCAATTAGGTTGTTAACAGTCAAAGACAAAGAATTTTGAAAGCAGCAAGAAAGAGAAAAATAACATATAGCATGGAAAAGAATCTTCACAACTCTTATCAGTGAATTTTTCAGCAGAAATGTTGCAGGTGAGAAAAGAGTGGAGTGATTCAAAGTGCTGAAAGAAACAACTGAAAAAACCATCAACTAAGGAAACTATACCCAGAAAAACTGTGATTTAAAATGAAGGAGAAATAAAGAAGTTCCTAAGCAAATAAAACTGAGGAAATCGGTCAGCTCTAGAGCTGCCCTCCAGGAAGTGCCAAATAGTTTTTTAAGCTGAAATGAAATAACTTAAACAGCAACATAAAAGAATATGAAAGTCGTCTGTAAAGGAAAATACTGAAAAATACAGGATAGTGTGATGCTATGATAGTGGTTCATGAATTACTTTTAACCTTAGAATAAAAGTTAAAAAGACAAACATGGTAAAAATAACTATAACCACAACAATACAGTTAATGAGTACCCAATTGTCTTGGTTACTTTTCTCTCATTGCTGAGACAAAATACCCAACACCCAAAATTAAGGAAGGAAAGGTTTATTTAGCTTACAGTTTGTGGAGGTTTCAGTCCATAATCAGCTGGCTCCAAGGGAGAGTGGCACACGGCAGAGGGCAACAGTTCATGGCGGCAGAAGACAGCAAAAGCAGCAAGAGCAAAAAGGGAGGAGCGAGTGCAAAAGAGAGAGCAACCTCTTTCCCGCCCTTATATTACATGCAGGCTCCCTGTCCCAGGGTGGGTGTAGCCCTCACACCCATAACCCCAGCATTAGACCACGAATCAGTCATAAACTCAGGAATCCCGCGTCCATGACTGCGTGAGGCTTTGGGGGGACATCTAGACAGAAACCGTAACACCGATATAAACAGAAGTAAAACTCATTCAATCACAAAGGAAGACAGGAAGAAAAGAAGAGATGACTAAAGGGATTACAAAACAGAAAACAATGAACAGAATAGCAGTAATAAGTCATTGCCTATCAATAATTACCTGAAATGTAAATGGATTAAACTCACCAATCAAGAGACAGAAATGGCTGAATGGATGAAAAATGACCCAAGTATATGTTGCCTGTAACAGAGCTATTTTAAATTTAGGGACATATGTAGAATAAAAGTGAAGGGATTGTAAAGGTATTGTGTGCAGATGGTAATGAAAAGAAAGTGGAGATGGCTATTCTTAGGTAAAATAGGTACAAAGTTAAAAACTGTCATAAAAGACAAAGAATTTCATTTCATAATAATAGAAGTGTCAATTCAACAGGAATTTATAACAACTGAAAATGTGTATCCATCCAGCATCAGAGCACCTAGTGTGTAAACAGTGACAGACTTGAAAGGAAAAATACAGAGTCAGTACAATAACAGTAGGAGACTTCAGTGCTTCACTTATAACAATGGACAGATGATTCAGACAGAAAATAAAAAAGCAGCAGACATGGATAACACTTTAAGCTAAATGGACCTAAGAGAAGAATAAATAGGACTTTACACCCAGCAGCAGCAGAATATTCTTCTCAAGAACACATGGAACACTCTCTAGGATAAATCACATAAAAATGAAGTATAGAAGAAAAACTAATCTTGCTTCAATGCAATAAAAGCCACATATGAAAACCCACAACTAACATCATATGAAATAGTGAAAAACTTAAATCTTTTTCTTAAACTCAAGAAGGAGACAAGGATGCCCATACTCACCACTTTCATTTGACACTGTACTGGAAGTTCTAGTCAGAGCAATTCGGCAAGAAAAAGAAAGAAAGACACATCCAAATTGAAAGGAAAACATAAAATCAACTGTTTGCAGATGATGTCTTATTATGTATAGAACAAAGCTCACTAGAACTAAAACAAATTTGGCACGATTATAGGATACAAAATCAACATACAAGAATCGATTGCATTTCTGTACAACAATGAATTATCCAACAAGGAAATAAAAAAAAACCCTCACGGTAACATCGAAAAGAATAAATACTTCAGAACAAACTTAACTGAGGAGATCAAAGAGTTCTACACTGAAAATTATGTCACTAGTGAAAGAAATTTAAGAAATTAAAAAAAGAAATTAAAAAATAAGTGGAAAGTCTTCCTATGTTCTTAGATTGGAAGAATTAATATTGCTAAAGTTTCCATGTTATTTAAAGTAATCTACAGACTCAGGAAATTTCTATCAAAATTCCAATGAGTGTGTGTGTGTGTGTGTGTGTGTGTGTGTACACACACTAGTTTTATTGTAACAAAACAGCTTGTACACTTTTAATGTTTAAAACTGAGCATCACCTTTCCTTTCCAGTGACAACAAAACAAAACAAAACAAAAAAAAGGGTTTAAAAATAAATGAACAAAATTATGATAGAGTGTCAATTCCCAATAAGATCCTACAGGTTCTTAGGATCACGTATCAGGGCTCAAGTCATTATTAGGGGAGAATTTTATTTTAAAAGTGTCATCCTAAACTGCAAGGGTGTCTGTTAAACAGGACAATTAAACAGACCAAAGGAGAAGCCATAGTGTCAAATGCCCGCATAACCCACCCAAACATCTCGAGCCTACACTTTGCTGAGGTCCTGCAACCCCATTTTTAAAAGTTTTTGTTTTACTTTTTCAAACAAGAGAAAGTAGATAGATATTGGTAAATGTTAACTGTCCGTATTCACATAGAGACACAGTGTAATCTCCGAGCAGGAGGAGAAAAGGAGGAAAAAGCTAGAATTCTACGCACTGCTGCACAGGGCCGAGCAGCCTTCAGCTTCCAGCATAGGGAAGGAAGCAGGTTTTTCTTTCTTCGTACAGAGCAGTGGTTTTGAGTCCATACAGTTTTTGTTGAGACAGGAAGGGATAAAAATGAATTTAGAATAGAATATTGTGGAGATTTTATTCCCATTATATTCTGCGCAAGGTATCTCCACCTCCACAAAATTAAGTTGAGAACCATGGTGTCTGAGAAAAGAGACCTCAAGAACAGAGTGACTGAGCATAAGGGATGGGAGGTGGGGACTGCAACTTGCTCCCAGGGACTAGAGAAAATTTAAGGAATAAAGGTTGAAATCCATCAGTGTTCAATTAGTTTTCTTCATTCTCTTCTCTTTCTTCCCCTTTGTCATCATCTTCATCTTCTTTACCTTCATCCTCACCACTTTTTTCATCAACATCTTCCAATCCTCCTCTTCATTCTTTTTCTCTTCTTCCTTTTTTCCTTCTCCTTCTCCTTCTTCTTCCTCATCTTCTGAATCGTCCTCATCATCCATATCAGGAACCAAGTTGTCCTGCCATGGATTTGGTCAAATACCATCCTTGACAACCTCTCCTCACTCATCTGCACCTGCATCAGGAAGCTCAGTAAGTCAGGTAAAGAAGCTCTTCTGTTCTTCATCTCGCCTCTTTCTATGGGCTTTATTCTGCATTTGACTTGAATGTTTCATCATATTCTTTTCAGATTTCCATTTGATTTCACTGAACTCTGAAGATGGATCACCACTCAGTCAGATGAAATTCTTTGGAGAGGACCTTCCTTTCAAAGTGAAGATTTTCATCAAAATAAAGATCTATTCTGTTATTTGATTTTATATCTTCCAATTCTGTAACTTTAACTCTGATCAAATAATACAGTGCCTCCTCATCTTCCTTCCCAGGCACTGCAGACCTTTGTGGATGGTTAACAAATGTTGTTACCCAAAAATTTGGAATTTTGGCAATCAACTTTGACCTCTTTGGATAACATGGTTATATTTCTGTTCTACTTTCAATATCTTGTCACTGGCTTTTTCATTATGTCTATCTATTTCATTTTATAATTTATCAATATGTTTGATTGCTTCTTGTTCTTTTTCTCTTGGGCAAACCTGGCAAGGCAGATGTATCTGGCAATCTTGGGGCACAAGGCTGTCTGGACTTCTTGGTTGGAGGGGTGAGCAAAGAATAGCACATGGTGGCCATGACATGAGGGAAGTCCACCACCAGCACAAGGGTCATTTGGAGTCACAGGAAGCAGTTCAGGAATTCCAATGGCATTTTTTCCCACATGAATAGAAAAAAAAATTTAGCATTCATATGGAACCACAAAAGACCCTGAATACCCAAAATAATTTTGACTCAAAATAAAGCTAAAAGTATTATGGTTTCTGATTTCAAAATATGTAGCAAAGCTATAATAGTCAAAACAGTTCTGATGCTGGCATAATAATAAACATATAGGCCAAAGAAGCAAAACAGAGGGCCAGAAATAAACCCATTTACATATGACCAGCTGATCTTTGATATGTGTGCCAAGAATACACAACTGGAAAGGATAATTTCCTAAAAATGATATTGGAGGGCTGGTGAGATAGCTCAGCGGCATAAGTGCCTGCCTGGCAAGCATGAGGTCCTGAGTTTGACCCCTGGTACCCACCAAAAAAAAAAAAAAAAAAAAAGATATTGGAAATATCCACAAGCAAAAGAGTGAAATCAGACTCTTATACCATACACAACCAATTCAAAATGGATTAAAGATTTAAATACAAGACCTAACAATGTAAAACTCTCAGAAAGGAAACAGGGAAAATGCTTCTGGATATTGGCCTTGACAATGGTTTTTTGTTTTTGTTGTTTGTTTTTGTGGTACCAGGGATTGAACCCCAGGGCCTCATGCATGCTAGGCAAGCACTCTACTACTGAGCTGCAACTCCAGCCCCTTAACAGTGGTTTTTTGGACATGACACCAAAAACCTCCAGTGATAAAGCAAAGATAAATAAGTAGGATTACATCAAAGAACTTTTAGAAAACAAGAGAAACAATCAACAAAATGAAAAGTAATCTACAGAGTGGGAGAAAATATTTGTAGCCACACATCTGACAGAGGATCAGTATAAGCAAAAATAAGGAAATTGTACAATTCAATAGAAAAAATAACCTGATTTAAAAATGGGCAAATAACCTGAACAGAGATTTTAATAAAAATTTGAACATGAAAATGGCCAACAGGTGCATGAATAAGTATTCAATATTACTAATTTGGGCAAAAGCAAATTAAAATAGCAATAGGAGATTACCTTTACACCACTTAGGATGGCTGGCTATCAAAAAGACTAAAGATAACATATGTTGGCCAGCATGTGCAAAAAGGAAACTTTGTACACTATTAGTGGGAAAATAAATCATTGCAGCCACTATGGAAAACAATATAAAGGTTCCTCAAAAAAAAGTTAAAAATAGAACTACCATGTGGTCTGGCGATTTCATTTCTGGGAATACATCCAAAGGATTTGGAATCAGGATCTTGAAGAGCTATGCACACTCCCATGATCGCTGCAGCAGTTTTTACAATACCCAAGATATGCAAGCATGTCCATCAGCTAATGAATATAATAAAGAAAACATGATACATACATACAATGGAATATTACTGTTTTAAAAATGAAGGTCAGCATGGACCTTAAGGATATCATGCTGTATGAAATAAAGCAGACATAGAAGGACAAATACAATATGATATTACTTATGTCACATATCTAAAATGGTCAAATTTAGAGGCAGAGAGGGAATGGTAGTTTCCAAGAACCGAGGAGAGGGGGAAATCAGTAGTTATTAGTCAAAAGGTACAAAGTTTTGTTAATACAGAATGAATACGTTTTAAAGATGTACTGTACAACATAGTATCAATAGTTAAAAATTATATTGAATACTTAAATATTTGCTAAAAGTGTAGAGCATGTATCAAGTGTGTTTATTACACATATACAATAGCAAATAAGGGGGTGGATAGAAACATTTACAAGTGATAAGTTTATGGCATGGATTGAAGTGATGGCTACACAGGTGTGCAATTATCTTCAAATTCATCAAGTTGCACACTTTAAATATGTGCACAGCTTTTTGTATGTCAATAATACCTTCAAAAGTCAGCTTTAAGAAAATGAAGAAGGTTAGTATGAGGCTAAAACTATAAGAAGGGAAACCAAGAATAGAGAGGTAGTCCCAGAAGAGATACTATATCATTATGGTTTTCAAATTTAAGACACTTCCAAGCTTAAGACCCTTTTAAAGAAAAAAAGAAATTTCTTGTGGTTTCCAGTGTGGACTTTTATTATAATGTCATTTACATGCATACAAAAATAAAAGCAAGAATACATTGCTCATTTTATGGTTTGTACAAAGTGTGACCAAAATTAAATTTAAAAAAAAATTATTGCAGTAAAAGACACATTGCCATTGATTTCCTTCAAAACCCTCTCCCTCATCTTGAGCATACTTATCCCATCACTCTTGCTTCTTCCTGGAGCAGTTCTGCAAGTGCTCCTTGTGAGGTGTGATAAAAAAAAATACAGTGAATCCTGCTGCTGTGTCATCTAAGAGAAAAGCAGCTTGTAAAAACATTATGGTGTGTTCTCATTTACTTTACTCATGGATCTGGCAATGTGTGACTTCTGGCTCTTCCCCAAAGTCAAAATGACCATGAACGGTAAATGTTTTGAATCAATTCAGGAAATTGAAGCAGCCAGGACAGCACAACTAAAGACACACACAAAAGAGGACTGTCAGGGATGCTTTAAAAGCTATTAACAATGACAGTATAAGTGTGTTCAAAGTGAAGGGGAGTATTTTGGGGATGATTGATGGCAATGTGTCTTTTACTATAATAAATTTAAAAAAAACCCCTAAACATTCACTGTAATTTTTGATCACACTTCGTATATATTCAAAACAACATAACCTTATTCATTAAATGTAAATAAAATTACGAAAAACCTAAAATTTAAATAAAAAAATAATTAAACTGAAAGAAATTCTTTTCACACCTACTCTGACAGGGCTCTTTGGAGTTTGACTTAGCTATATTCCCCCAAGTTTCAGTTTTCTGTCACAGGTTTTCTATTTGCATTGCTGCAAAACTTTTTTTCTATGAAGTTCTGTGATGTCATTTGGCTTTCACTTGATGTGAACACATCACTTATTCATTAAGATTGCTTCTTTTTTTTTTATTAACTCATGACAACTGAGTGGTATTACTTGGGACCAATTTGTTTTTAAACACAACAAGTACAAATGCAAACATTTCATAAGTTTGTTTTGGTACAGGCTCAAACCTTTAAAAATTTGAGCCAACATAAAACCCAAATGGAAAGTAAGATTACCATAGGATGTCTAAGAACTTGCAGGTGTCTGGGATTCCATAGAGAAACATGGTGCTGTAGAAAGGCTTACTGAGCCCACAGTTTTTCTAAGAGAGCTGATCTTTTCAGCCTCTGCTGCTTAAGTGGCCATGTCCTGTGCCTTATCACCCACTGGACTTTCTCCACTCCCCGCCTTCTGGCCTCCTATTCTTGCTACTGTGGGTTGGGTCAGGAAGGGAGGGTGCTCTTGAGTCAAGGATATGCAATTCACTGACTGGTTAGGGGCCAGAAATTTTTGGTTGTGAAAAGAAGAGTTGGCTACTTTTCCACCCTTTCACTTCTCTCCCTGAAATATGGGGAGAAGTTTCCAACTGACATCACACATGAATGCAGGAAGGTGATGCTGAATGGGGGCTAGAGAGTCATTGCTTATGAGCAAAGTGAAATTACGGGGCCGTCAACACCACAAGCATGCTGAATCACTCTTCAGTTGCAGGTACCAATAAACTGGTTGAAATTAGCTTAGACAAAAAGCAAAACTAATTGCTCCAAGATTGGAAAATCAATGTTTTCACTTAGACCAACCCTTTCTCTTTCTAATTATTCCACTCTCCTTTGTATTTGCTTCAATCTAAGAAACCGCATGAATGTAACAAGGAAAGTGGACACATGTTTCTATCAACAAATGAAAGTCTTTCTGCATCTTATTAGCTCTAACCAGGCTTACAAGATAATCCCTGATATAATTAGTGAAAGCTAGAGTTCAATGCTGTGATTCATATACCCCACATGTGTGATGAATTGTGTTGTCATATTGTTCAAAATAACATGGACTCAGAATGAGGGAGAGGAATTAGGAGAAGGGTCAAGGGACTTTTGGTAGCAGCAACGTCACTGGTCACTGGGTGTTCCTTCAAGCCCCACTTTCTTTGTAAATTGATTATAATAATCCTTTTCTGCCCACCTCTCAAGATTGCTGTGCAAATCAAATGAGGCAATGGATTTAAAAAATGTTTCTAGTCTACAAAAATGCATACTATATGAAGTATTAGTGTTAGATTGCAAAGGCCAGCAGAAATGCCGAAACGACACCCAGGATTTGGAGGTAGATTTATTTACATGGACGGGTACTGATTGGGATCATTCCCAGAATATCAGGCCCTGATCTCTGGTGGTCTAGGGCTTATGAGATAAGCAAGCAACAAGTACAGAGGCAGAATGGCTTGTCAACTGGGGATTGGTTTATACAATGTGCATCACGGTGACCAGCTATGCATCACGGTGACCAGCCGTTTCTGAGACAGGAGCAACAGGAACTGGAACAGGAACTATTACCCGAGCAAATAACAAACTGAAGTATACTGGCTGGGGGGGGCATTTTCTGCCACAAGATGGCTTATTATTTCCCCTTGTCAGGTACACAAGAGCATAATCAAGCTTCATGGGCCATCTCTACCCAGTGACCGCAACTTCAGGTCTCCTGGGATCAGCTCCTTTTGCAGGATTCAAGGGCATTCCCCTCCTTTTATTTTGTACAGCACATATAGTTCACAGAATGAAAATAGTTCTCATTTTTATGGACTCTGCTGAAGCTTTATGGGAGTAATTAATTTTAGTGATATTAAAGGCCATTATCCAAAGTCTTCTTTCACTTTACAAGGTTAGAATGTTTATACAAACTGCATTTGTACTAGAATCTAGAATAGAAGAGAATGGCCATAGCTCCAAAGAGGAGAGAATAAAAACAGTCAAAAGATGTTGGAGTTCATCGTGATTTTGAAATATATAAGATTCAAATAACCAAAGCACACTGCATTCCTTACATGTCTTCCTCTGGACAGCGCATGGTTTGAAGCAAGATTTGTTAGGGTACTTTGATGTTTAGATAAGCAACCCTTCAGGAGAGATGGTCAGTGGTAAGAGGAGCGGCAGATTTAGAGCTCAGACAAATCTCTCGTGTGGCAACAATAATAGTGAAATGGTAGGGGCTGATTGCTGGGTATTTTTGATGTGAAAACTGAGCCTGAAACTGAAGCTGAAAAATAAGGTACATGTGGAGAGGTTCTGACAGAACTTTTGTGTTATCAGTTAAAAAAATGTAGGTGAACTGCCTGGAGTTTTATAACTGTGCTAGATATCAATCCCATGCTCGATTCCAAGACAATTCAATATATACTTTCAGGAGCATTTTCTCTAGAACTCCTTCCTGTGCTACACGCAGGGTTCTCTTGCACAGAGCGCCTTGTGTGGATAACAAGATGGCGTCTGCTCCAAGACAAGAACAAGAAGGCATCTACTCCCTTGGGCCAAGGCCGTGCACGTAGCTGGCACTGGGTGGGACCCTGTTGACAGGTGATGACGATGCACTCTCAGAGTAAAACTTGCCAACCTGTGACTCTTAGCTTATTTGAATTTAGGGAAATAGGCAAAGTAAAAGAGCTATTTTGTTGCTTTAGTAAGTGCTTTGGGAAACTTAGAGTAGAGATTCTTAAGAAAGGGCCTAAATGAAAATGAACTGGAAAGGCATCTGATAATTTGGTTGCACGGTCCTTAGCCCCTACCCCACAAATTCCTGTACGGGATGTCTGAGGTGAGGGCTACACACGTGCATCTGGCATACAGTGATGCTCAGTCTTGAATTCATTAGTTATATTCCTGGCCAGTATTTTTTTTTTTTTTTTTTTTTTTGTGGGTACCGAGAGTTGACCTCAGGACCTTGCGCTTGCCAGCAGGCGCCCGTGCCACTGAGCGATATCACTGGCCATTTTTTTCCTTTATGTGGGTACCGGTAGTAGAACTCAGGACCTCGCGCTTGCCAGGCAGGCGCTTATGCCGTTGAGCCATCTCACCGACCCCTGGCCAGATTTTTGAGATTGTCAGATACCTCTCTTTTCCCTCCTCATTGAATTAATTTGGTTCTTCAATATGTGGTCAATATTGCTTTTTGAGATGAATCTACTCCATCTTTAGGAGTCATTTCTCCTGGTTTCGAATTCTTTTGCCCCTTTGTCTTGCTCATGCAACATGTGTCACTATGCCGTGTTATGAACATGTCTTATCTCCTACCACATAAGCCCCTAAAAGGCTGAGACTATGACATCAAAGTCACCCACTGGGCCCTTTGGAGCTCAGTCTACCTGCAGACACATTTTTGCTTGGCATGTAGAGCTTTCAAAAGCTTTTAAATACTTGCTAGCTTTCAAAAAGCAGGATATATTCCCTTAAATCCCCTAAATATAATGACTATTGTGCAATGACAGTTCAGTTGAAATCTCTGAAGACCCATTGGCACAGGTCCCGAATTTCTGCATTGCTACTGCACACTGGAGCTGGGCAGCAGTTTCCTTTTTCAAATAGGGTTTAATTCTTCAGTTCACTCTAGTTCCCCCTCCACCCCACCACCTGTAATGAGCTACTTCATCATTAACCTTTTCCACTTAGCGCCTGTTAGGCATTTGACAGAGATCTGACTTTTTACAAGTGCTTCATAAATATCTGTGAAATGGTAAACAATAAACTGCTCCAGGAGATGAGTGCTTAAGTTTACTTCTTTCTCTAAGCTGCCAGATATCAGTTCATAAGAAGAACAAAAGAGTCTATTAGGTTTTGCACTGTGGCTTTCCCCATCAGGAGTTATGAGCTAGTTCCTCATTTTCAGGAGCTTTATCTAAATCTCTTTACTCACCAGCTGCCAAGAGCTAAGCAGTCCACCTCAGGCTAGAGCAAATGATACTAAACATGGGAATTTCAGTGAGCAGGTCGCCCTCACCCATTCTCTCTGAATTTTTGTGCAGTAGCCTCCTATAAATCAGGGCTTTCAAAGTTGGCTACATATAACTCTCCATTGGAAAGACCTTTGGAGAGAAGCATTTGTCCAGGAATAGCCCCCTTTTTTGACTGCCAGGATCGTCTTTTTTTGTAAGAGATATAAATTGAATAGTGCTTTCAACTTTGACTTCTGAAATACAATTTCATCTCAGCCCTATCATTAAAATCCCTCACTTTACTCCTTCCCTGGTTCCTCAATAACAAATGTAAACCACACAGAAATGATAGGAAGCATATAAGATATTTAAAAGTGTTATTAATCTTGTATTTATTATTTCTGCTTACCTGCTCTTAATGGAAAATGTGACTAGTTTTTTTCTATATGGAGTACAGTGATAATATTGTTTCCCTTAAAATATATTTAGTAAGAAATTAAATATATTGGAAGAAAAACAAGGAGATTACAGTCCCGATGGAATGAAGATATGTCAGAAATAGTAAGGTTGCTATGGGTATGACATTTGCTTGGAAAACAATGAACTGTAAGATAAAGTTTCAAACACTTCCCTGATGGGACACTGCCCATCTCTTTGGCCTCTGCTCCCACCATTTTCTTTTCTCATTTTTCATTGCACACCCTAATATGACTGTCTTAGTTACTTTTCCTGTTGCTGAGACAAAATACCCAACACCCGAAGTTGAAAGAGGGAAGTTTATTTTGGCTCACAGTTTGTAGAGGTTTCAGTCCATAGTCAGCTGGTTCCAAGGCAGGGTGGCATGGCAGAGGTGCATCACAGAGGAGAGAAAAATCATGGAAAAAAAGCAGGGCAGAAGGCAGAAGGCAGCAAAGCAGCAAAGTAGTAGCAGCAGCAGAAGAAGCTGCAGCAGCAAGCCTGTCTTTCCTTTTATCCCTTCCAGGTTACCAGTGTTTTGGGTGGTGACACCCACACCTGGGGTGGGGCACCTTTAATCCAAGTATCACACACCCTGGATCCAGCCACCTCCAAAAAGCCCTACCTGTGATTGTATGAGGCTTTGTGGGGGGGGCATCTAGATACAAGCCATAACAGTGACAGAAACTTTTCGTGCTCCTCAAATATACTGGGAAGCTTCCCAATCTTTCTCCAGTGGCTTCATGTATGTTGGGTCCTCTTCTTGGAGACTATCTGTCGTTTCCTCTGCTAGCTACTGTAAGGTTCGAATCGGACCTGACTCCCTCAGCCCCCAGTGCTTGCCAGCAGAGGCACTATTCTCAGCAGGGAACTCAGCTCAGCATGGAAGATATCATGGGCAAGCACAAGAAAGAAGATAGACAGGACAAGGAATCTTGCAGGTCCTGGGGACATCAGGTGACATCTGGAGACACCTGAAAATTTACACTGGATACTTGAAGGACACTGCCCACTGAGGTGCAAGACCGCCAGAGAACTTTAACCACAGATGCTTATTAAAATCTTCCCTGCTAATGTCCCCTGCCTTCTTTCCATCCCTATAAAAGGGACACACTTCTGTTTGTTCCCAGCAGATGGCCTTATCCCTCTCTGCCTGCCTGCACCCAGGCACAATAAATTCCACACCATGTTGCCTTTACGCAAGCCTGGTGGTTTCTGCTGGCCCCCCTCCCCCCATATGTCATAAGTACATCCCTGGCTCACACTCCCTTCTCAGTCTTTCATCTCTCATCTAACTTGCATGGCTGGCCCCTTCTTATCCATCAGTTGCAGCTGCACTACCATTTCCTCAAAGAAGACCGCATGGACCACCCTCTGTAATTGAGGTCTTGTCTCCTATTTCTTATGAAAGCATCCTATGTCTTTCCTCCCTAGCTCTAACCACAAACTATAATTTTAATGTATTTCTTCTCTTCATTATCATATATCTCCTTCAGTAGACTGTGAATTCCTTGAGAACGAAGCCCTTGTGTCCTGCTCACTGCAGTATCTCCAGTGGCCAGGAGAGTACTGTGCATGCAGAGGCTCTCAGGAAATGAACGAATACTGACAAATGAGTGGGTGTTCTTCCTGCTCAGACCTTGGTGGATTCCCGCTCATCCTCCAAGGTCTATCAGGCTCAAAAGCTGCTTCCCAGAGAAGACTTCTCACATCCTCCCCAACCAAGACAGTGTGGTTACCCTGTCCTTTGAGTCCAAAAATCATCATCTGCATACCAACAACATAGGACCAAATACACTGCATTGTAACTGAGTTGAAGACCTAACAATGCCACAAGACTATGATCTGCTTAAATACTCAGCACCAGCCCCACATGTGCATTGTGATCAAACATCCATCCTTTTCCACCTACAATGCTACTTACATCAAGAGAAGCCATCCACTTTCAATGACTTTAATTGAATCCAGAGCTGAGGGGGGTGAGAAGGGAGGAGAGAGAGCAAAGATAATGTGAAAATAGCGACAGCATTAGTGTCAGTGCAATATCCTAGTTAATTACTCTTAATTGTACACCTACGCATAAAACAAAGATTTAGGACTTGAGGCTTGTATCTGCAGAATAAAACAAACCTCACCATCTAGTGGTGGAATCTTTGAACTGCAGACATGTGTCCGTTATTCATTTACCCACCCCACACACAGCAGCTGCGGTATTTATGGACCACCTCATAGGTGCCAGTAATTAACCCAGACAAACCTCGGTCCCCATCTAGCCATTCCATTCACGCCTGGCTCGCTTCATAGAGGAAAGCATGCTGTTTGGAGCTTTGGTGCTGATATTTTGGTGTTGACTTGTTTGGATAAACAGACCCACACGCAAAGGTCAAACACTTGGGGCATCGTATAAGTTGCTTTTGTTCTTGCTTCATCAGTAACTACAAAAAGTGTAAACAAGTTGGAGGGATTTAAGAACTAAAAGTTTACACACACACATGAATGCCCCACACGGACTTAGGGATGCTCTGGGATAACCTTTAGAGCTGGTGACAGTGGCTTGCATTCGTGGATTTCAACAGTTGGCTGGAGCTGAGAAGTGGCTGCCGCTTTACACCAAACTACTTTGTCCAAAACCCATATGCTTTCCTGTGCACTAATTCATACGAGTTTGAGCTCTTCTCTCTTTCTTGAGATATCCAGACATTTGCTGAATTTGATTCTCCACATTTATTCTTAAAGAAGGACATCATCAAAGTCTCTAATCATTTTTTTTCCAAGAAGGCTCTTTTCTTTCTCAAGCAGAAGCAATTATAACTGCACAATTATCAAGGGGATAATACACATCTTGATGGCCCTTAGATGAAAGGCCATTTATTTTGCTGGGTTTCTGTTCCTCTTAAAAATAATCTCCTTGCTCAAGTCCTCATATGTGATTATTTTCCTTTCCCTCTTTGCTTGGGAAGAGAGAAGGTACTTTTAGAGACATTAACTATTTCTTCCCCTTAGGTCTTCAACAGATACTTAACTGCCACTTCCTGAGTGCCAGGACCTCTGCTTCACGCAGGAGATGTAGCCCAGAAGGCAACATACAAATATGTGTCCCTCATGGAGCTAGTGATGTGGACATTATAAAAACTCCATGATGCCATGGTCACATGAAGAACTCTGGACCTAATATAGGGGTGGAAATAGGGTCAGAGCGGTATCCCTATTGAAAGTAACATTGAAGCTTAGAACTCAGGAGGACAATTAGCCAAGGAGGGAAAAACCTTCATAAAGAGTTAAAAGAATTGCTGGGTGTGGAAAAACATTCCGTAGAGTCTGTGAGCTTTGTCAAATGGCACAGCTTGATCCTGAGAGAGGTGGGGAAACCTGGAGCTTATGCACAGGGAAGGGAGTATTCAGATGGATATTTTCAGAAAACCGCTCCATTCAGAGCTCCATTTTAAGAGACAAGACTGAGAGTGGGTGTGCTAGTTCCTCTGGACACTTCCTAGCTGGAGTTTGTAAGGCCAAATATGCTGTGAAGGATGCCAGCAGAGGCACCCTCAGTACCAAGACCCAGCTCTGACAGCTGTTGCCCTGCCTTTCTGACCTCTCCTATTTTGCCTTTTTAATTTTTATTGTTTTGGGTCCCCTTTCCTTGTAGTTTTCCTTGTTTTCTCTGTATTTCCCTCCCCAGTTTCCACGGATTTCAGGCACGTTCCTGGAGCTGTTGTGACTTTGTCATTGCCTGGAGAACCACAGCAACGAGGTCATGAACCCTTCCACCCACCCTAGGGATCCTTTCTATGCAAAAGTTAGCTTCAAAGCCTAGTTGGAAGGAGTCAGTGTGAAGCAAAAAGTCAACAAGCATTTCCCTGGAGTTCTGGAACTGGAAGGTCTTTCTCTTGTTCCCTTTGCTTGATTCCCAGCTGGCCAGGAGCCTGAACTTCTGCCTACCCATCCTCCTATTGGCAGCTCCCAACAATTGCCCTGGGACTCTTGAGGAAGCTAGGAGTAAGGATTTGAGGCTAGAAGATGCTTAGACCCTGATCAAGCCCTATATCTCCCAAGGACTCTTCTGCCTTTGCAACAAGCATTAGCCAATCTCCTCTTGAAATGAAATGGTGCAGGTGTTGGACACACTTGGGTTCTGGCTTGCACAGTGACAGTCACTAGCTGTATGGCTAGGCACACACTCTACTCCTTTGGGCCCTAGTTTCCTTTTCTATGAAGTAGGAATAATAACCCCAGTTCGGCCTACTTCACAAGGTTATTTTAAAGAGGGGAAAATGACCCTATAGATCATTCAATCATTAATGAAATGTTTATTGATGATTCAGCCATCTGCCAGTCACTGGGGGATGAAAGCCTTTGTTAAACTGTAACGTGCTATGCAAATGTGACATTCTCAGATGCAGATAATTCACTATCGCCTGGGTCAGAGTGAGTGTGTTTGTTTTGTTTCCCTCACCTGTCTGGCCTCCAGGTACAAGCAATAGCTAGGTACTTGGATACTGTCCACCCATAAGCACGCAAGGTGAGACTTAACAAATAGAAAATATCAATAGCATTGATGTATGGTGACAAAGCCTCTGCGTATTTGGAAGCTTCATTAAGTCTCACACCAGAAGGCTCTGTATAATAGGATGGTTCATCATAGTTTTCATATTACTCCACCATTGACAAGTAGGGCCCTAATGAAGGAAAACCTGGAAACATTTTTCTTGGGGCCAGGGCACTCCCCTCCCTACTAATCCCTAGGGTTTCATAACAATCAAAACTGGCCCTCTCACCATGGACTCCTCAGCTTCCTCCTCTCTCCTTTCCAGCTATGTGAACAAAAGTGGAGGGAGGAGAGAAGAGGAGGGAGTCATCATAGGAGGCACACTGGGGGGCAGTGTGGGATTTAGGATCTCAATGGGAAACAGAAGGGACCTTCAAATTAGAACAATTTTTTTTTTTTTTTTTTGTGGGTACCGGGGGGTCGACCTCAGGACCTCGTGTGCCAACAGGCACCTGTGCCGCTGAGCGATATCACCGGCCCCTTTTTTGTATGTGGGATCTGGGAGTCGAACTCGGGCCCTCGCGCTTGCAAGGCAGACGCTTATGCCGCTGAGCCATCTCACCAGCCCCAAATTAGAACAATTTAAGAAGGTTTATTTACAAAGAGGAAACACAAAGAATCATGTGGTCTCTCAGGGGTAGTAACAGTTGAGCTGTCACCAACCTAGGCCCAAAGGAATGAGGGGAGGGGACTGCATCTTCAGCCACAAGGACAGAGACATCTCGAGAACTTTTGGACGCAGGACAGTCAGAGAGAAAGGTGAAAATAGAGTTATTTCAAAGACAGACCTACCTAGGCTTGCATAGAGACTGGATTATGAAGAAGGAGAAAAAGGGAGGAAAGAGCAACTTCTGGGCTTGGGGCATGAATAAAAGGGTGACTGGTGATGTCATTGCTTTCTATTGGGAACATGATAAAGGACTGGGGTTGTGTTGAAGGATCTACATTCAATTTGAGACCTGCCAGGTTAAGAAGATTGTATAACATCTATGTGGAGATTTCTATTATTCTGTTGGATATGGCACCTGCATTGCAAAAGAGAGACTGCAACTGGAAATACGGAATTATATTACATGTAAAAGTGAAAATTACATATTTTAAAGACTATCATGTAAGATGTGCAAGGTCCTGTGAAGTCCGATACTTATAAAGAAATCAGTCCTTAGCACTTTGAAAATTGTCTTTGCCATCCTGGAATTACGGCCACTCTTGAAAGAGATAGTAAATAACTTTATGTGGTCATGTGCTAATTATTGTACACAAACATAGTTATTTTTGTAGTAGATGAAGTTGAGGACCAGAGAAGCAAAATACAGTACATTTGTCATTTTCCCATCACAGGGACATAATACCCTACACCCACAATTTAAAGCAGAAGGAATTTAGTTGGCTGACAATTTCAGACAATTCCAGTCCATGGCTTGCTGGCTCTAAGGAACAAATGGCACAGTGGAAGAGCATGGTGGATGGAAGCTGCTCAGCTCATGGCAGCCAGGAAGCAGAGAGAGAATGGAGAAGATGGGACAAGAATATACCTTCCAGGTTACGACCCCTTATGGTTTATGTTTGGATATCCCCCAAAAGCCTCATATGCTCAAAGGTGGGGATTTTGGAAGGTGATTTGATTACGGAGGTGTTATAGCTAAATATGATGTTAGGAGATAGGTAAGAAGAGGCAGATCAGTGGGAGCATGACCTTGAAAGGTGTATCTCCCTTTCTAGTTCCTCTCTTCAAGTTTTCTACTTTCTGAATGTATGAGATGACTGGCCTTCCTTTACCCAGAAAGGCCCTTCCTTTCTGGGGAAACTGGAAACTTTTCAAATGAGCTTTTTGTTCCTCATTTTCAGTACAACCTTAACTGAAAGCAGTATCCATGCTAGAGCTTGAACATTGGCTGAACACCACTCTTAATCTCAGGCTCCTGCAAAGTCTCAGGACATGTGCAAAATGTAGACAAATTTTTCCATGTGGTCTGGAATCTAACTGCCAATGGAGTCTTTCTTCCCAACCGATATCTTTTAAGCCTGGTCTTTACTAGCTGCATTACTGTCAGCATTATAGTCTTGTGATATCTGACCAGAATCTCCCATCAAGTTCAGCTTTCAGCATTCTAGAGCTGCTTCTCCAGATGGCATCTTCAAACCTTTTCAAACTCCTCTTGTGAACTACTTTCAAAGGCTTCTGGACCATACGGTCAGGTAGCATCAAAGCAATGACCCCACTCCTGGTACCAAAATTCTGTTTTAATCATTTTCTCCTTGTTGGGACAGAATACTCAACACCATAATTTTAAAAAGGAGAGGTTTACTGTGGTTCATGTTTCAGTCCATTGTCAGCTGGCTCCAAGACAGAATGGCATGGCAGAGGAGAAGCAGACAGGAAGCATAGAGCAAAAAGAAGAGCTGGGGAGGGAGATGAACCCACATCTCTAGTGTCCTGCCTCTTAGGCCTAGGCCCCTCCTAACAGAAAGTCAGCTCTAAGCCCCCATAATCCGATCACCTTTCAAAAGCCCCAGCTATGAATGCATAGGTTCTTGAGGGGACATCTAGCTATAATCCATAACACTCACAGTGACACCCCTATCTAGGTCCTACTTCTAAACATAAGATATTGGGGAACATTTTAGATCTAAATCATAACATATAGTAATTAGGATTATTATCCATGCAAGTAATAAAAAGCTCAGTTTAAACTAGATTAAATAAACAAAGAAACACATTTGCTTCAGGTATAGTTTCCACAAGAGACTCAGAAAATGTTACTGAGATGAAGTGCCTCTAGTTTTCATTCTGCTTTTCTCTAGACTTTTACTGGCTCTTCTCTAAGGCTGGCTCAGTTTCAGAATAACTAAGAGACTACAGCAACTCCAAGCTTCACATGTTCCTGCCTTCAAATCTAGTGAAGAGGTAACCTTTCTTCCTCAGCAAACCGATTATAGGCCTCAGGTCTTCCCATGGGTCTTAGGTCCTGATCACTGCATTCAGATGGATTGGTCCCGCCAGTTGGATTGGGATGATAAAAGCCTACTGATTGGGAAAAGGGTCAACTCAAACAAAACATTAGGATTTCATAAGATATGGGAGTGTGTCCACAAGTGAAAAAACAGTTTACTGTCACCTAAGAAAATGTACTGAAGATAGAAAAATAAAACCCAATAATCTCAGGAGGAAGGAGTCCCTTTGAGGTCCCCCAGCTTGTTAGCATCATGGCCAGAGCTACATCTCAGGGGTTCCATCTACCTTTCTTGCCCCCACACCCTAATGCCACTTGCCTGCTTTGTTTCTATAAATATTTCCAGACACTTAAAGTGATCAGAGGCCAGGAATAGGTTTGAAAGAATAGTAGTGGTAAAACTGAAGAGAGGGTCGGTGAGATAGCTCAGCGGCATAAGCACCTGCCTGGCAAGTGCAAGGTCCTGTGTTTGACTGCCGGTACCCACATACGAAAAAAGGGCCAGTGATATCGCTCAGTGAGGTCTTAAGTTCAAACCCCTGTGCCCACAAAAAACAAAACAAAACAAAACAAAACAAAAACTGAAGAGAGGTCCCAAGTCAGGCTCTTCCTTTGGCCCAGGGTCATTTGTCAGCCAAAGCTGGACTAGAGATTAATAGGGAAAAGTCATTTCCCAGGTTGGCAGTAGGGATACAAGGTAGTGGAAAAGCTGCCGGTGGCTACCTTCCTGGGCTGAGCTCCCTTGGCCTGAGAGAAATCAGCCCTCAAAGGACATTTAAGACCTGTGAAAAGTTGACCAGCTTTCAGCAGTTTCTAAAAATGTCTTCAGGTCATTATTCACTGTCAAGTTACTCCGTGTGACTTTGTCAGTCTTTTCCCTGCCATCACTATCTCAAAGTTTTGCTAGTGTTGTGTTGCTTATTTTTAGAATAGTACAGGCCCTTGAGGATCGTCACATCCAACTCTTGTTTTGCAAAAGTGAGAAAAGAGACTCAGTGTTTGAAAATGAGTTAAGATCACAAACTCCCTGTCAGCATTGATCGCTTGACGTTGGTCTTCTGAACCCTGTCCATGGATTCCTTTTACTACCATATTCCTCTGGATGGTTTCAACAAGGTGCCAGACTGACTTCTGTCTCATCAAAGAGCCAAATGGTGTCTCAAGAATCAGGAATGCAGGTTGTTTTTGCCTTAGAAATGGAGTGGGTTCCCAAGGAAAATTTGCAAGTTGGTCTATGCAAAGTCAGAAACACAGTTTCCCTAAAAAGATGTTTTTTTCCTTTAAAGTTTCCCTGTCTCACTCACAAAGCCCACGGATTGTGAGATAGGCCATACCACGGTGAAAAGTAGTAGCGTATGATCGTTAATTCGTGTGTCTACTCTTACGGGCTGGATACTGAAATTACTCTGGCACTTCTTTAAAGGAAGGCTTTTGGGACCACCTCAGGATGCCCACTTTGGGGGAATTTTCTCGCAGGTGGTCTGGCATCCACTTTCTTTGCTTTTCCAATGATGGCTTCAGTTTCCTTCAGGGCTGGCTTCAAGCAATTGTAAATTGGGCAAGCATACAAGGACCCATACTTAGGGCTGCAGACTTGGCTTATTGCATTGCTGTGACCAACTTGAAATTCTTAGTAATTTTACACTTGAACTTGTAAGCACAAGTAAATAAAATCCAATGGGACCTTGGAGTATGCACTTGAACAGAGGAGGCATGTGATACGCAGCACCCACTGTCCTTTCGTGATGCCCCTTTCACGTGAAACCCACAAGCTCAGAATTCAACTACACCATGATGGGTGGAGTGTAGCTGCACAACTCACAGTAGCTAAATCTGGGGAACCATCAATAAGTCCATCAACAGATGCATGCATAAAGAAAATGTATATGTACACAACAGAGTACTACTTAGCCATAAAGAAGGATAAACTTGAGTCATTTTTAGGAGAATAGATGCACCTTGAAACCATAATTCTAAGCAAAATAAATCAGGCACAGAAGGTCAAATATCAGGTTGTTTCTCTTATTTGAGAAAATTTAAGTATAAAAAACAAAATGCAAAATAAAGATAGATGATAGGAAACAGGGAGGTAGATTTTTTGCAGAAGGGAAGGGGATATAGGGATGGAGGGAGAGGGGTGGGAGAAGAAGGAAGGGGAAATATAAAGGACTAAGAAGTGATATGTATATGTGCCAACTGCCCCAGGATGAATGTGTTCATTATGTATCACAAATAAGTACTAATAAAAAAAGTTGTGACAAGTACAGAATGTGTGTTACATCTACTACTGTGCAAATGGGGATGCTCTCAGCCCACAGAACTGTACTTTCTGTCAAACCAAAACGTACTTGGAACACAAAAGAAAGACAGTGGCAATCTAATAAACACCAATGACTAAGAATCTCCCTGGCTCATGTTGCCTCCATGGATAGTAGGCTATCCAGCTTCCCTGTAGGCGGAAGAGGATGGCATAGAAGGAAGGGAAAAGGTAAGGAAACCCATGGTTTCTTGCACTTTCGGTTCTTCCTTGCATATCAGTGAGCCAAAGGCAGAGAGTTTGTGGATGTGCACATAGCCAGAAGTGAACGTAAAATGGTTGAGTTAGATTGCTTCCGGATTTCCACTATTCTGGAATGGCTCATATACATCCACGAGCCACAGAAGGCATATTAGTGACCTCGTCATGTTCAATGCTCTTATATTTGCCTCTCAGAATAATACTGAACAATATAGAGATGAATGGTAAAATTCATGTTATTAATTATAAATTTTGGGCTGGTGAGATGGCTCAGGGGCATAAGCGCCTGCCTGGCAAGTGCGAGGGCCCGAGTTCAACTCCTGGAACCCACATACGAAAAAAGGGCCGGTGATATCGCTCAGCGGCACGGGCGCCTGCTGGCACGTGAGGTCCTGAGATCGACCCCCGGTACCCACACACACACAAAAAATTAAATTTTAATTTCTCTTAGATTCACATCAAATAGCAAATTTATTATAAAATACCAGGATAAATTGACAGGCCATGGAGAAGGGAAATGCTTTATATGATATCATTAATAACACTCCCTCCCCATGTTTTTTTTTTTTTTTTGTGGGTACCGGGGGTTGACCTCAGGAACTCGTGTGCCAGCAGACGCCCATGCCGCTAAGCGATATCACCGGCCCTTTTTTTCGTATGTGGGTTCCGGGAGTCGAACTTAGGCCCTCGCACTTGCCAGGTAGGCGCTTACGCCGCTGAGCCATCTCACCAGCCCCCTCCCCATGGTTTTTGAACAAGGGAACCCACGTTTTGATTTTGCACAGGGATTCACATATTATATAGTCATCCTTGTCATTCTGGTCTTAGTATTTGACTTCTCAAATTCTACTACCTCAATAGAATAGCTTGAACATAATTGGCATTTTAATTCATCATTAGTGCTAGAACTACTTTCTTTCAAGTCTTAAGTTCTTACTTTCATTTAATAATATTTAATTTATACAGGACGGCATTAGTCTGCTTAGACTGCCATAATAAAATACCGGAGATTGAGTGGTTTAAGCCACAGAAATTTCTTTCTTCACTTTTCTGGAGTCTGGAAGTCCGGGGCTAAGGTCTGGACAAGTTGAGTTCTCAAAGGGACTTTTTATTCTTGGCTTTCACATAGTCACCTTCTTTCTGGGGCTCACATGATCTTTTTCTATGTGTGCCCATCCCTGTGTCTCTTCCCTGGGTCCAAATGTCTTCTCTTCTCATTCTGATTGAACTGGCTTAGGTCCTGCCAATATGATCTCATTTAATCTGAACTCTCTCTCTCTCCAGGCCATGATTTGAAATGTAGTGACATGCTCAGGTGGTAGGGGATAGAGCTTCATCATATGAAATTGAATATAAACACAATTCAGCCTGTAACAAAGGCTCCTACAATTTTTATTTTTTATAGTAGACTTGAGGAAGCATCCAGCAGTCACATTTTACAAAGTTATTGATTCATTAATTCAACAAATATTTACTGGGTATTTACTAAGGTGTCGATCAATGTGCTAGAACCTTAAAATGTAACACTGAAGAATGCAGACAGGTACCTGCTGTCATGGGAATTTAGGTTCTGGTGAAAGAGACAGACACAAAAGTAATTAAATAAATACAACCATGACAGACTCTGAGAAGTACAAAGCAAGATAATACATATCACACAGTTTCTTTTATATGAAAAATCTGAAGTATAAATAATTTAAAGAGCAAAGTACAAGACAGGAAATAGGAAACAGGGAGCAGATAGGAAACAAGGAGGTAGGCAGATCTTTCGCAGATGGGAAAGGGATGTAGGATAAGAGGGGAGGAGGAAAGGGAGGAAAGGGAAAGTAAAAAGCACTAAGATATGGTATGTAAATATACCAACTCCCCATGATGAATGCATCCATTATGCATTACAAACATGTACTAATAAAAATATATGGCAAATAGAAAAAGTAAAAATAAATAGCAGAAGCATGAATGTTTAGTGACCTTTTAAAAAGATAATACACACAGTGATGTGATTGGAAACGAAATGCGTACTATTTTATAGGATCAGCAAAGAGGACCTCCGGAGGAGGTGACACAGCCTGGTTAAAGCATTAAGGAAGATTTTTTAATGCAAACAACCAGGGAGAGCAAAGAGCTCAGTAGAAGACATAGCAAGCGTAAAGGAAGAAGTGAGAAAGAGCTTAAGATGCCAAGGACAGTGACCCAGTGGCATGAGTTGCAGTGTCCGGCTTTAGGCAGTGCTTGGAATGAGAAAGCAGGAGCAGCATGGTGCACGGCCCTCTCAGCCTTACTCAAGTATAGCATACATTCCAGGGACAACGGGGAGACACAGCGGTGGCCGGCAGGAGGGTGGCTCGATGGGCCCTGCGGCGTGGAGGACGGATCCGCAGAGCGGAGGAGCAGGGACGGAGACACTGAGGCCTCTGGGTGTTCAGTGACGGTGCGGTCACCTCCCTTCTCCCTGGTAGGACCGCACAGGCACGGACCTCCTATTCCACTCCCATCAACGTCGAGGGGGCGCTCCCTGCTGTTCCATGCGCTTCCTAAACCGGATTGGAAAGCAGGTCTAGAAGAGAGGAAAGGAACCTTCTCAGCTCCTGACCAGAAAATGTAGAGAAACTTTTTATTCACGTTTCCAAATACATACAGACATTTTTCTTAATGAGAGAAGAGGCATGAGGAAACTCCCAGCCAATAGTATGAATGTTCTCAGGAAAGCTGGGTTAAAGGTGAAGGAGATGGGTCCTTTTATTTTTCGGAATAATTAATCACTTTACTTTTTTCCAAGAAGTTATATGTGCTCATTGTGAAACAATTGAGACAGCACACAAGCAAAAAAGAAAAGCAGATTTCTCCAGATTTCGCCATTTAGAAATTACAATTATGAACAGTCGATGAATGTTACTTTAGGGATCTGTCGGTGCATGTACATGCACCTATATATTTGGATAAAAACGTCCTCAATATAGATCCCCGTGCAGGTAAAAATTTACCAAAGCAATTTAAAAGACAGTTTTTTTAAATAGGCACATTTCAGTTTTAGATGGTATGGAATGTCTTGGTGCTACAAAATGGGTCAGCAAACATGTTCTGCAAAGCGTTAGTAAATATTTAAAGCTCTGTGGGCTAAAACATCTCGCTCACAAAGATTCAGCTCTGGGGTTACAGTGTGAAAGCAGGCAGAGACAATATGCAAACCAATGAATGTGGCTGTGTTACAGTAAATCTTAATTTTCAAAAACAGGCAACAGAGTAGACGTGGCCGGCAGTTGTATTTTGCTGACCTGTGCTACACAAGACAGAACTGTCGTGCTGACTCTCCCCATCTCACTGCTCTCCAAATTTCCCTGTTATTTTCACTTTGTTAGGACTTCAGGTCCACACAGGATTAGCCTCCGCTGTGGAGTGAATGAAACATTGCATTCCACACTTACTCTTTTTATCATAGTTTTTTCCTTCATAAAATTCTTACTCCCTATTTTCACCTCTTGTTTAACCAGGATTATTTGTTAAACAGCTTTGTTAAATTGGTTCAAGAAATTATATTTCCCAAGATCTATCACGTTAGGAAAGAAATCTGTCTTTTTATCTCCATCTTGAATGACACCCTGGCTTGGTGTAATATTTTTGGATCACACTGCTTTGCTCAGAAGTTTGTGGCGGGTGCTCCATTGTTTCTAGGCGCTGAAGTTGCCATGGCAAAGGGTTAAAACCCTCGGACTTTTCTCCCTCTAGTGGCTGATTGCTCTTTTTCTGTCTGAAGAAGTTTTTTCTTTGAACTTAATATTGAACAATTAAACTAAGGGATTTGCAATGGAGATCATTCTGTATCAATTTTTTCCTGACAAATTGTGTACCCTTTCAATCTGTGAATACCACTTTTCCTGTCAGTATATTTTTCTTAAATTATATGTTTCAATGAATTCTTTCTGTTTTTCCTTATACTCTAATGATGCCAATTGTTCTCATGTTGGTAATTTTTTTTCTGTCTTCATCTTTTATCATTATTTTAATTGCTTTGTCTTTTCATTCTCCTTTGTCTGTGATTATCCCCAGCCATACTTCACGTCTGGGTTTTCTTTTCATCCTGAGGGTTTTTTTTTTTTTTTTTCTCTTTCTTTGCTTGATGTGTCACTCATCTTCATCATGGTAGATCTGCATAATTTTTGCACTATTTCATTTTGCTCTTGTTTAACAAGGAGCAGCTTTGTTTACAATTTGTCCGAAGCAGTGTGGATATATTCCCCCGAATACCCTTTGCACTTAATCAGGAACAGTTCCGTCTTCTCTTCATAAAAGTATTGGTTTGAGAATTGAGTGTAGCTTTCAATGCACTTTTCTTCAATTAAATAATATTTTTGGAATTCTCAATATTTTTTTGACTAACTCACCTAAAAGATTATGATTCAGGGGATACCCCTTCTTTCTGCTGATGATGAAATATTTGCCTTAAACATAACCATTTCATCAGGTGTGGAAAGAAAATTTTGTGATCTTGTTTTATTCTGCTATTTTACAGGAAGGGAACAAGCCAGATGATATTTAAAGTTCCTTTTAACTTGACATTCTGATACATGACTAATATGACCGCATTTGGATAAAAATGTCCTCAATATAGATCCCTGTACAGGTAAATATTTACCAAAGCAATTTAAAAGACAGTTTTTTTAGTAGGCACATTTCAGTTTTAGATGGTATGGAATGTTCTGGTGTTACAAAATGGGTCAGCAAACATGTTCTGCAAAGCATTAGACAGTAAATATTTAAAGCTCTGTGGGCTAAAACATCTTGCTCACAACCATGAAAATTACCAGAAAGTTCAAGAGCAATCTAATACTAAGAAGCACTGCAATTTTTAGACCATTAGAGGGCAGATTTTGGCTACATTTTGAAGTAATCCCACGCCACAATAGCAGGTAGTTACTATTGTTAAATGAATTCTACTGGAACTCACTTAAATTTTTGCAAAAAATGTGAAAACAAAAAGCTGTAAAGGAGATAGAGGTAGGCTGGCAGCCAGTAGTTACTCACTGGTAACAGAGCTTTTCTCTTGCCAGGTGTATTCATCTTCAGTTAGGAGCTCGGGTTTGTCACTCCTCTGAAGTTGTCCACATTTGAAAACTCTCTGAGCACACTCCAATCCTTGGTCACCTATGTCCTTTCCAGTGACTTGCCTGGAGTTGCCGTCACCCAGAACATACATGGTGAAGACCCTCTTGGGCTGTATCCGTGGCCTTGACTCCTAGGTGTGACACTGAATCATACACCTCTAAGATGTTTAATCCTATGGCTGCTCATCAGTGTACACAAAAAAGCTCTGAACTCAAAAAGTCAGCCAAACCCTGCCGAAGATTTCAGAGAACTATATAAAGTGTTCTGTCAGTAACCCAGTGACACAAACTGGGAGTATCTTTACCAAGACTGTATCCTGAAAGAGAAGAGATTTTCTTCCCATGTAAACTTAGCTTAGACTGTCCCAGAAAAGTCAGCTTCTTCTTGGGGAGTATTTGGCTTAAGTATTGTCATTATAGCATGACAAAATCAGATTCTTTAACAAACAGCAAGAAGGTTCAGGTTCTTTTTGCCTGGGGTGTGAACATGAGCAGCAGTCAGCATGGTTAGGTTTATTTTGAATTAAATTGTTTAGTGTTCCCCAACATATTTCAAGGCAGGATAAACATTTTCTACCATTGTACCTCCTTGCTTGCATCCCAGCATTGTAGGAGTGGTATATTCTCGTGTGTGTGTGTGTGTGTGTTTGTGGTGCTGGAGTTCAAACCCAGGGCCTCATGCATACTAGGCAAGTGCTCTACCACTGAACTACATTTTTCACCAAGGAGATATGTAGTCATTATGATTCACCCTATGGAAGAAATAAAGTGGGCCTTGGATTAGGGGAAGAGGTAATGTAGCTTGCTTATTCTCTGGGGCTAAAGGGAGTAAATCTTGGATTCCAGGGTCAAAAAAAGAAAAATATACAAACTCTCAAGAAGGAGGGGAGTCAGCCTTGACCTATGGCTGTATGCAGAGAGGAGGAACCCATTCCTAGACTTACAGATCCCAGGAGCTAAGCTATCTGATATCTGGTTTTAAATTTTCCTTGTCCTTGCATTATTCTCAAGATGGGAGACCAGTGTTTGTCAGACTTTCCAGCCTAGCATGTACTGGGCAAGATAGAAGTAGGAAAGGGGCTGTGTCCTCCTGACAGCAACAATGCTAAGACAAGGCCACACCCTTGGGACTAGATCTGTGAAGAAAATCTTGCAGAGAGAACCAGAGAAGCAGTTGTGAGATAGAGGTGATCAGCAGAGGGGCACAGAGCAATGGTCCAGGGTGAGATATGGCCAGTGATTACCAAGGGGGAATTATTGTGACCTGTGACTATTCCCTGGGGATATTTAGGAATAATAAGGAGGAGGAGTAATAAATAGATAAAATATGCAATAAGAGCTTGGACAAAGTTAGTGGGCTATTAAACAAAGGGATTTGATTGGATGTTAAAGAAACTCAGGAAATTAGGGGTACATATTGTAGGACCACACTGATTGGGTGCCCACAGCTTTGTATCTCCTAAAATAAACTCAAACAAAGAAGGTTGAAATTCCTTTCATTGAGAAGTTCAAAGAAAAAAATCCATATTACCTTATGATTAATTTCTGCCTATGTCATACCTAAAAGAAAACAGAGCAGGATTGACTGCTAAGCAAACATGCTTTTAGTACTACAAGGAAATGAAAGATGTGTACCCTTGAAAGAAGAAAATCATTAAGCCCTAAATATATTTTCAGAGAAAGACCCATGTGCGTATCACAAGGAACACCCCATTTTATCTCTTTATGGTTTCTAAAATGTGATGGGGAAACTCCGTGTCTTAAATAGGAGTGAATTCAGAGTTACAAACACAGAGATAGAGGTGTACAGAGTAAAATACATCTCTCAGTATGGATTTATCTGGGTGCAGCACGTACAGTACTTATGTTTAAGTAAAGTGCTCAATATGGGGAGAGACTGAGAATAAATGTATGATGTTTGGAATAACTGGAGTGCCATTTGGAAAAAAAAGCACTATTCTTTTCTGATTTCTCTTATGGTGTTATGGGTTCAAACTCATAATAGAAAGACAGGCAGCCAATCTGGAAGTTTGAAGAGCCTTTAATTAAGCTGACCAGCTGACCGATCTGTTCAATCCACGCAGGGAGATCACAGACCAGTCCCGGGTCTGTTCAACACACAAAATTTAAAGCCAAAACCATACCCTGATTGGAACAGAAATCAACTATTCTCGGAACAGCGAATAATGGTTACTGTACGTTGGCTTTTACGTAAGGAACTTACAGAGGTACCTAGCTATTACAAAAGAATAGAACAGCAAGTTTTTTGTCCACTTTTGGTATGCAGTTTAGATATACTTCCTCAATGGTATTTTTCTATTGTCTAGTAACTATGTAGCTGGTAACTATGCAGCTAGTAACTATGTAGCTATGGGAGCCATCACAATTTCAACTCTCCCTTTTTATTTGGTTTCCTTTGACACTTATTTAAAAATTTTTTTTTAGATTTTGTTATTATGTTTTAGATATGCATAATGATAACATTCATCATAGGGAATTTGCACCTGTACATGATATATCTTACTTCTTTATTTTTCCCATTCTCTTTCCCTCACTTCAACTCTTCTTCCCATTCTTATTTACAAAAGCTTTGTTTACATTTTTTCCTTCTATTCTCTTTTTTTCTTGACCCTTCCTTCCCTCAAATCTCCCTTGTTCCCCTACCCATTTAAACATTTTCTTCTCATTTCCAATATTTATTACATTTTGGTTCTTATTTCTCACACTAGAGAAACAATGCATTATTTAAACATGTGCATCCAATTTATTTCACTTAAAATTATGGTCTCAAGGTGCATCCATTTAGCTAGAAATGTGTCAAGTTTATCCTTCTTTATGGCTGAGTAGTACTCCATCATATAAAAAAAAACACATCCTTATTATCCATTCATTGGTTGATGGGCATTTGTGCTGTTTCCAAAATTTAGCTATTACAAACTGTGCCACTATAAACATGGGCATGCATATATTGCTCTGGTATGATGCTTTTAATTCTTTCAGGAAGATATCAAGGAGGGGAATAGCTGGGTCAAATGGAACCTCTATGTTTTACTATGTGCTAAACTAAAATTAAAATGGATCAAAAATCTAAATATTAAAACACGAACACTGAATCAGCTGGAAGATAAAATAGGTAGAACTCTTTTTTTTTTTTTTTTTTTTTTGAGACAAGGTCTCACTATGTAGTTCAGGTTGGACTTGAACTCACTATGTAGCCCAGGCTGGCCTCCAACTTGCAGCAATCCTCCTTCCTCAGCCTTCCAAGTGCTGGGATTACAGGTACGTGCCACCATGCCTGGCCAATAGGTAGAACTATGGAAGACATGGGTGTAGGGAGAGACTTTATGAACAAAACCCCGATTGCACAGGAAATATCACAAAGAATCAAAACTGGGATCTGATTTTATTAAAAAGCTTTTGCACAGCAAAAGAAACCAACAGATGAAAAGACAACCAACAGTGTGGGAAAAGATTTTTGCCAGCTGTTCCTCAGACAAAAGACTAATATCTATAATATATAAAGAACTCAAAAAAATGAGACCCCCCAAATCTAAAAACCTAATCCAAAAGTGGGCATCTGAGATGAATAGATACTCCTCAGATAAACAAGTAGAAATGACAAATAAATATATGAAAAAATGTTCAACATCACTGGTCATTCAACAGATGCAAATTAAAACAACACTGAGATTCTGTCTCACCCCAGAAAGAATGGCTATTATCAAGAAATCAACCAATAACAAATGCTGGAGGGGCTGTGGGGAAAAAGGAACCCTTCTCCACTGTTGGTGGGAGTGTAGACTGGTACGACCACTGTGGAAATCAGTGTGGAGATTCCTAAAATAAACTATTTTAAAGTCATAGTTTATATAATGTTATAGTAGGCGATTGCTTTTAATCCACTCAGAATTTATTCTCTTGTCTTGTGATAACACATTTTACCTTCGTTTGGGGGAATAACCTCCGTTCCTTTGTGTGCTGGTTGAGTGGGACAGTAAACCAAGTTTCCCTGCCTTGCTCTGGCCAAGGGGTGGCTGTCAACTCATTCAGGAAAATCAGAGCCAACTTAAAGAGCTGTGAGTGGAGCACTAGAAGGAAAATCCACTGAGCACCTACTATGTGCTAGGCAGAGGCCCCTGCCCATGGAGATTTTGTTGTGGCAGTGGGAACAGGGATGGATGGAGGACTGTTAGTGTTCCTTCATTTACTGCAGTATTGCTGTTGTCTGTTGCGTGGTTTCTCAGAGCTTCCTAGTCATTCCCTCCCCCAGTCAAGATATCCAGGTTTCACTCTAATTCTATAAGCCTCCTTAATTTTGTAAACTAATGTCATTTTTGCTTAATGTATTCCAGTTCAATCAAATAAAGAAGTTATTTCAACTTTCAGGTAGAGAAGAATTGTATAGTGTAGTTAAAAGTACATATCTTCATGGCCCTTCCATGGCAATTTTGGTTAACTAGATCCATCCTGGGAATTGAATGAGGAGACTAAAACAAACATCTTATGCCTTTCAGTTGGATGGCACTTGGCAGCAGCCTTCACTATGTTTTTAATCACACTTCATAAAGACACTCATGAAAGAGGACTTCCAGAACTGCTTCAGAAAGTGGCTAGAATGATGGGGTAAGTGTGTTTGAGGTGAGAGGAATATTTTGAGGGGGATTAATGGAAATGTGTCTTTTACTGTGATAATTTCTTTTTAATTTAAACATTCACTGTCTATTTTGACATCCTTCATAGAACCACTCTTGCAGTGCTCTCGTGAGGCTGCAAAACTGCCTCTCGCGGTCAGTGCCTGGCACACCCGAGGGTGCTTGTAAAGTGGTGCTAGAATATTTTCTCTGCAGCACCTTGACCCTCCCCTAGTAGACATGTTCCTTGTCTGACAACAGATGGTCCATACACTGGGAAATGACAGAGTCATCCATTTAGTCTTAGGAGCTGGTCTAATATTCACTCACCCTGAAACCTATGCTGGCTTTTCTTTCCTCTGCCTTCTGCACTCTCTCCTTCCTCCCTTCCTTCAGCCATCTCAAGTCCAATTCGGAGCTTCATGCTTTAGCACTGGCTTACTACTGCCCACCTGTTTCCCTCCATTAGTTAAATGCTGCCTCCTCTTGTATAGCTGGTCAGTAATTTACTATGGCTTAGATCAGGCAACTCCAAGAATAGCAGGTGTCAAGCATTGTGCCAAGGAAAGGACTTGGCTCTGTGTCGATGTGGTCATGTGGAAAAGCAATGAAGTGAGGAGACTTAGGAAGCATTTGATTAATACCAGTAATGTAGAGAGTCATTTACCATTACTGGGTTCCAGAATTCTCTCATGCTGACTTCATTATGTTTCTGGGAGTATGTCTCGTGGTCAGGATTTATTTGTAATGAGACCTGATTTCTACCAGTGAAGAAAGAAAATTAAGAAAGGATGACAGAAAAAAGCTGCGCTCTAGATTTTGTGAGTGTAGGCCTGCAAAAAAGAGGTAACCAGAGGAAACAATGGAAAGATAGAGGGCTATAGATAAGGAAACTCCGCGGTGTAAATAGCATGTATTCAGCATTCCAGATGGGGATGCACATCTGCACTGTCTGCTTGCCTGGTGTTTAGTGGTTCACCCAAGGTAAGGCCTTCCTGAGCCTGTAAAATGAAGGCACCAAAAAGAACTTCATGTCCCTGTAAAATCATGGAGCTTCAGAAGTCCGTTTTGTCAACTGTAAATTGAGCATAGCAAGAGCTACTCTGAAGAGTTACGTGAGATCACGAGGCAGTGATTGGGGCTCTGGACTCAGAGTGCATGAAAATTCTAGCTGCCTCTTGTTCTCTGTGTGTCCTGGGAGCAAGTTATTGAACTGGGGACAAATTCACCAGTTGTTCATCTCAAATTTTGTATCTAATAATGGAAATACAAAATATTTACGACACAGTTTTTGTAGGGACTAAATAAGATAATCTGTAAAAATACATATAGAACAAACACATGGAATATACAATGCGCTCAAGAAATATTTCACGGATTAGTGTTAGTGTTGGCAGCCAAAGGCAATGCACATAAAGATCCAGTACAAATCCTGGCACATAACAAGTGCCCATTATATGATAGCTATTATTATTAAAGCTTTCCCCACTTATCTGCTCACAACTGTGTCTGCCCCAAACTCCTGCCCCAGTTTTAGCCATTCACTGTAATTAGAACTCCAATGAAAATAGCTTTTCATCCTCCATGAATGGGAGTAATGTGGATGGGCAGTTCTTATTCATACTGGCCATGATTTTAATGTCCTCAAGGCTGTACTTGTGCCTTGATTTTCTAAACTTCCTACTGTGTCCCTATCAGATACTGAGCCTGGCAGTGAATTCCAATCTGTCTGTGATCTGAATTCCTTTTACATTTAGCTCATTGTATCCCCTGTGGGTCTTGCTTCAAATTTAATGGACCCACTTGGGACAGTGAGTGATACTAGCATTAATGTGACAGCACAGACTCCTGTGACATCCCTACTCTTGCATCAGCCACCTTGGAGATTTGAGCCTTCCCAGGCTGAGTCAAATTAGCTCCAAGGCTTTTGTCCATTTCCGGGGCACGAACTACTCACCTGGCCTAGGATGGCTCTTGTCATGCATTTCCTTTTTTCCTGATCCCAGTTCAAATTGTTTGTGAAATTTTCAACCATGAGATTTTATTATTCCTTGCTGAAATCCAGAAGTTCATCTTAATTTCAAAATTTCTGTGTTGCAGAGAAGGAAAATATGTCAAGGATATACCAGAAGTGATCTTGAACCAGGATTTCTTTTGTGGCTCAATGATATAGAGATATTTGTAGGAAAAAACTTACTTTTTTGTTCACTTCACTTTTCTTGGAAAAGATGTTCTTGAATATGTATATTCTGGCACAGTCTTGGTACTTCTCTCTGACATTTTTTATTTTTCTTGAGGAAAAATAGGCAGCGACTTCAACTACCATAATGGGAAGCCTCAGGATGCTGTACTTATAGAACAAATGTTGAAAATGATAACAAGTCATATTTCTGATACTGATGTATTATGCTTCAGCAAGACATGATATCTGCGAATTCCCTTCTCCAAGTGACATTTTGAGGTGTTTTATTGAACTGATTCATGAAATTGGATCTGGATTGGAAAACATTGAAAGTTTTGGCTTTTGAGCAAGGGATATAACATTCAGGATACAGATTGATTTTATTTGAGATTACTTTATCTTTGGTTCATGCAGGAATGCACTTTGATTTGATCAAGATTTTCATTGTTGAATACAGAAAAATGATTAAAGTAAAAACAATTATTTGGACTCCAGCTATTCTCTTTACTTAAGTATATCTTAGAAAACTATCAGCATAAAAAATAAACTTGCATGTTGTACAGCACCAGGAGAGATTTAGATGCACAGCTTTCATCTCTTTTCAGCGAGCATTCAGTCCAGTAAAGGGAGAAGCTCAGAATAAGACGAGTGCACTGAGTTTGCAAATTGTGTTTCCTACTAACTTGTGACACTTTCATTAAGTAATGTCTATGTAGAAATAAACGAGATAAAGTATGAGCCTTTATGGAGCTTACATTCTTAGTATGATACAGAATTCTGGATTTAAGGAATACGGGGGGGAGAGCAAATTTTTCCATCTGAGAGTTGGTGGTTTTTGACATATGGTGTGGGAGGGGTTCAGGACTTAAGAAAGAATCTGATTAAAGGCACAGTAATATAGCTCATATGCCTAGGAAATGCAGCTATGAGATTTATCACTGGAACAGTGGGTGGAAGTTAGTCAAATTATGGAGGAGGCGCACTTTTAATTTTACTTTCTTCAGTGCTAAATCAAATATTTTAATTATGCTGAGCGTGCGTTAACACCTCCACACAAGTTTTAAGAAACTCAAGGGTGAAATTTTGGAAACATTGCTCAGCACTTCTTGTTATACCCAAAAGTTGCAGGTAGAAAAGGAAGCAGAAATGTTAATAAAGAGGAAGAATCTAGTTGGCTATCCTTCATATGACAGAATTAACTCATCTGTGGTTGAAATGAGCTGGGCAAACTCAATACCATTTATTAATTCTTCCCCAAACTGGCTTATTGACCAGAATTTTTTCCTACTTATGTCTAGTAGGAAATCTACCAGTGAGGAAAAGGAACATGTGTTATTGACACAGGACATTGCTTCTGGATGAAAGAGAAAACTCAGACAAGGCAGCTGGGTCAGTGTAGGATTAAAATGAAAGGAATCTGATATTTTTAAGCATCGAACTGGAATGTTTATATGATTGACCACCTTCTGTCTAGATAAAATTCTCTCTCTGACTAAAATTATAACTCTTCCCTATAGGCAGTCCTAAAGTCATACTGATCATTCTTAATCAACATTCCTCAGTTTTTTCTACCTGGCTTTGTTTGGCTATCATAAATCTATATAGCATATATTGCTTGCATTATATTTTAATTTACATTCTCATGTACGAGACACAACCGAGTCTAACCAGCAAAATATTCTTAGAATTTATCACTTCTGCAGATGGTAATCTCATCTGTTTCTCTTGGCTTTAGTTTGGAAGGGTGAATCATTCAAAAAGGAAAAATTATTGTTTATTTTCTTAGTATAAAATCATAAACATTTGAGGTAGAAAATTCAAATATAAACATAAACAAAAAAAATCCAAATCTTCTTTAATTTTGTATATACAAAAGGGAACATATTGTACAGACACCACTTAATAACATGCTTCAACCTCGATTTTTAAAATTATGTGATTAAATATCTAGGTATGACTTTTCTAAAATACCTACATAGTACTTTGTTGAGTATATATTTATTTTCTCTGTTTTACTTAACTAATACCATGGTTCTGGATATTTAAGTTGTTTAACATTTTTCTTTCTTTGAACATCTTTGCAGTTCATTTTTATTTTACTACTTTCCCCACTCATTCATGGTTATTCTCATGAGTTAAATTTCTAGATGTGAAGTTTCTAGGTCAATCAGTGAGTACATTTCAAGGTTTTTATTAGATACTCTCAGACTAATCTTTAGGAAGCCTGTGCAATGTGTACTTTGAGTTGCATTGTATGAAGCTGCCTGGTTTCCCTGGCTGAAATGTTCTCATTTGTTGTCCAAAATATGTATCTTTCAGATTTTGAACGTGTGAAGTAATTTAAATATGGTGATTGTTCAAGAAGAGCAATGAATTTCCAATATGATTTCTTAGTTAAGTTTGTGATCAAATAAGTTACATAAGGAGATTGTTTTTAGCTACAGTAGGAGCAATTTCCAAGTTTTCACAACAGTGATTGAATGTTAATTCAGAGGACCTAGCTTTGAAGTTTGCTCTGCAGTCTTGAATAGAGACAATCCCTCAAGCCTCTGTTTTTTCATCTTGAAAATGAGGATCCAGTCTGCCCTATCTATGGGTAGGTGAGTTAGAGCATGTGCTCTCAGCATGACTGATACCTATCTTAGAGGGGTGGGCCTAGTTTGATATAAATCCAATATATAATCCTATTTCTCTTACCTGGTTCAGGGATGAAAAACTGAGTTTAAGCCAATCAGTAGACTGTATTTTGTTCAAAATATTTCATGCTTATTCCATTTGGATTTTCTTACAGAAGAATTTTTTTCCCACCCCATTGACAAGCTTAGGCAATGATGCCTTCTGTTCTATAAAATGCAAGTGGGAGCTACACATACTATTATCAAGTGGAAGTCGGCAAGACCAGCATGAGCTTCTGCCATTATCCTTTTACAATTGCTACAAGGTTAAGATGTCTGAGAAAGTGCCTGTTCCTTCAATCTTAGTCCCAAAATGAAGAAGACATGGGTCCAGTCAATTGATATGTGGTTGCCAACATATAAGTTGAATAAGAAATAAACTTTTGTTGCTTTGCAAGCCACTAAGATGTTGGGGCCCTTTGTTACCTCAGTGTATCTTAGTGCATGCTGACCCATACAGCCTTACTTGGGTGACAGTAAACATTTTGGAAGAATAGATGCCTAGGGCTGGTGAGACAGCTCAGAGGCATAAGCACCTGCCCGGCAAGCGCGAGGTCCTGAGGTTGACTCCTGGTACCCACATAAAAAAAAAAAAAAAAAAAAAGAATAGATGCCTACCTTAATTTTTCTGTTTATGATGGCATTCAAGGCATTTGTTTGATATCTGATAAAAAAGGCACTATCTTTCCTTTGACGATGATGTATGTCATCAGACGCTCTACCAAATGCAGTAGCATTTTGTTACTATGACAGAAATCAGAACGAAGAGCAAACAGATAAGAATACTACTGCTGGGTGTGGTGGCACACACCTGTAATCCCAGCACTTGGGAGGCTGAGGCAGGAGGACTGCAATGAGTTCAAGGCTAGCCTGGGCTACATAGTAAGACTCTGTCTCAAACAAAACAAAACAAAACAAAACAAAACAAAACAAAACAAAAAGAATACCACCTAGGGAATTCTAGAGAAATGGAGCCAGCACTCTAATCTCAAATCAGTGCCAGAAGCTGACAAACCTTTAAACTACTCAGCTAAGTGAACCAGAAACAACAAATTCCCTTCATTGTTCAAAAGACTTTGAGATGATTTTTCTTTTATTTGCAGCCAAAAGCATCATGGCTGATTAAAATGTCTTCTGCAACATGATTCGGCAGAACACAATTTGGGAACCATGAAAACAGGACAGTGCCATGAGATGATAATTTCTGGCAAGCGTATATATTAGTGGCTAGTGGAAAAGGCACAAAGGCCACACTTGCCAGAGTTCCTGAAGATATGGAATTCTGAGTTCAGGGTTCAATGTGGTTATTTTACTGGGAGGTGGAAGCTGAAGGCACCATGTAGGATATGGTGACGAGGTCATCTCTGGTTTCATGTAGGCTGGTTTCTTGGCATGCTTGGTGCTATGCTCTTTGCTCTTAGAGCTCTGGTTAGTGCTTCTCACTGCCTTAGCTGACCTCACAGGACTTCAACCACTGCCTGTTTAGCTAGACATGCACTCCCAGCCACTGTGTTCTTTCAAAGTCCAGAAGAGTCAAGAGCTTCTTATTACCATTCTCTCTGCTGGTCTCTTTTCCTGCTCCTGTAGAAATATGGCTTTGATGTTGATGTGAATAAACTTAAACTTATTATGCTGTCTCATTTCATTCTTCATTAAATAGACTCAAGTCACACAAAAACACTTTACAAGGATCAGTTATTTCTCCTACAGGCTGAACATATTCAGTGCTGATAAATAATAGTGTCTTACAATTGCCATAAAGGGCAAAGTGTTTGGAAATGCAGGTGATATCTGCTAGATTCTTACACTTCTGTTCTTCTGTTACAAGAACCTTCCTCCCCTCACCAATGTGGGCACCACCATCTCCCCATGAACCCTACCTAATAATTTCCTCCCCATGGAAAAGTCTCCTTCCTTCAATTTAAATATTATGTTCTTCATTTCATACCTTGATCGAATAGTTTTGTCTTGCTTTTTTTTTTTTTACCACAAAGTATAAATCAGTTCAAAATTGCATTTGGGGGCTAATAATAGAAAACTGAAATAACTAGTTAAACAAGATGGAAGTTTTTCTCCTCTAGACAGTCTGGAGTTTGACATTTTATAGTTGTTACAGGGGTTCTCTGATATCACCTATGTCCTAGATTCTGTCATTTTGTTTTTTCATCACTAACATGTGACTTCTTTCTTTCAAGTGCAAAATAGCCACTGACTACAGCGCGAGACATCAAGTCTATATTACAGGAAAAAGAAGGAAGAAAGGAAAAAAAGGAAAACAGTCTGCTCACCAAGTCAGCGCCTTTCCTTACACTGTAGGTGGAACTTACTTATCTTTGTTTCTCCTATCTTAAGGACAGTCTGGAAAAAGTACTTTCGTGTCAGTGCATATCGATGCTTCTAACAAAATTAAATTTCTGATATTAAGGAAGAAGGGAGAATAGATAAGAAAGAAGCAATTGTTAGCTTCTGTCACACCATATTTTTGACAGTATATCTTAGATCGTAGACCTTAAATCAATAATAATTACCATGCTACAGGACACTAGAACTGAATCTTACCTAACTATATTTTTGTACCTATTAACCAACCTTTCTCTAACCTTCCCACTCCCCTACCCTTCACACCCTCTGGTAGCTGCCATTCTACTTTTTATTTCGTTGAGATCAACTTTTTAAATGTCTGTGGTGTGGAGTATGCTAATTACTCTGATCTTTTTATTGGTATATGTTTGTGATACCTAATACTTTCATTGTGGGGAATTGTACATATCTATATTGCATCTTGATCCTTTTTACTTCCCTTTCCCCTTCCCTCCTTCCAGTGTTCCCCATCCCCAGAACTTCTTTCCATCTCCACAAATTTTATCTGATTTTGATCATTGCACATTGGATACATGTGTCAAAATATGACTATACAATTTGAATATGAACACTTATGTGTGGACTAAAAATAAAAAGTACACATACAACATTGAAGAGTATACCCTCCTCTTCAAAAAGTAATAATTACTAATATTTGTATTGCATATTAGATGCCAACTGTCATGGTCTATTGAGTCTTGAGTGACTTAAGAGAACCCGGAGATCATTCTACCTGGAAGAATATTAGGAATCCTGTATTTGCTACATGGTATCTAACAAGGACCCATCTAAAATAGATGCAGAGGGAATAGGCTTTCCAAATACTTCCAGAAGCTAAAAGGTTACACTGACTTCCTCAGATTTTTTTCCTAGTGATTATTCTGGAGTAGAGAAGACTGGTGCTCCTTATCTAGTCCTGTCCAAGCTCTTACTCTGCCATCTGGATTTATATTATGTGCAATATATTCAGTAGTATGATTGTAAAAGTGAGTTGCATAATGTGTTAACTATAAATCAGATTGTACCCCAGTAGGGGATGAGGGAAGCCATCCTGGAATTCTAAGCTTGTGCAACAACAAAAGGTGCTCACTGTGCAACTACAGTGTCTGCCCACTGGCCATTTTCAAAATCTTTCTGTCTTAGAGAGATGATGATAGATATAAAGAGGCAGGTAGGAAAAGACTGGACAATTTTGAGTTCAATGTACAGAAAATGTCTGTACATTGCAGCTTAGCAGGTATTCTATGCTAGTTTCCTCTGCTCTTTGTGATTTTGGGGCTAAGAAATTTAGCAACTGTTGGGGAGATACATCCACAAAAGTGCTTCATCTCAACTAACTCCTGTGCCTTCACCCAGAAAAAGTGACAAAAATTGAGTCAAAATTTCCACCATCCTTTTGATATCAAGGTTTAGTAAACCTTTCCTGTGCCATCTTCTTGGAACCGTTTAGTATTTGTGGGTTAGGCCTTATCCAGAAACTATTTCTATCAGTAAAATGCAGCTTCCTTCTCTCCTACCACCCACTTCTTGTTCTCTCTTGACTCCATCAGCTGTTGTTTTCAGAGAGCAGGAAGCAGAACTAACACACCCTTTGATTCATTTCTGGTGTCTATTTAAGAGGTTGGGTTCAACATTGAGGAGATGTCATTTTTTTCAATGTGGTGTCTCCGTCCTTGTCTTCTGCTGCTGCTGCCTTAGAGCAGCCATCAGTGTACAAAGTTCAGAAGCAGTGTAGTTGTTGGGGTAGCACATACAGTACTTAAATTTCATTTCTCCCCTGGAAAGTATGCCATTAATTAAAGGCAGGTTCTAAAGACTGTACTCTGTATAAATTGTCAGAGTGGAGAGAACTGAGAAATTCACCCAGTGTTTTTCAGCTTTATGTTAATCATTTCATATTTGAGAGTAAGTAGTAAGCATTTGTTATATACCATTGTTAACACAGGTGATTAGCGCTTTGCTTAAAATCTTTCCATACATTCCCAACTCTTTGCAGAAATTACAAATTCCCAACTAGCATAACCTGCAACACTTTTCATGATCAGATCTCCGGCCATTTTCTTTTTAGACTCATGTTTTACTACCATGTATAATACAATCTAGTCTTATCAAGCAAATAATAATAAAAGCCACATTTTGAGCCAGCCTCTATGCAAAATTTTACCATGAACTGCATTCAGTTCAAACTAGGAATTCCTAGAAATGGGAGCATTAACTAAATAAGATCTGTGGGGTATACTTCCCAGGGATGCTTCTATAAATTACTCACTGCAGTTTCATTCTTTGAAGAAGGAATGGTCTTGAGACCATCATGTGTCTTTAATCCCAGTTTCTACCAGTTTTCCTTAATTAGATTTCTGGTTGGACCTCCTGGGCTGCAGGGCTGTCCTTCGTATTGTCCCGGATCTGAAAACAACCCTTGATGGAAGCCCCCCTCGGTGCCCTCTAAGCTGGGAGCCCCTGGAGTTGCAGAAAGTCCCATTTCTGAATGCAGACTGATGCCTTTCTTTGGTTACCTGTAGGGAGGGCCACAGCATAACCCACCTGATCTCAGTCAGGTGTTTGCTAGAGTACAAAGGAAACAGCAAAAAAGGAAGGTAGGGCCGGTGAGATGGCTCAGCGGCTTAAGTGCCTGCCCGGCAAGCGCAAGGGCCCGAGTTCGACTCCCGGAACCCACATACGAAAAAGGGGCCGGTGATATCGCTCAGCGGCACGGGTGCCTGCTGGCGCGCGAGGTCCTGAGGTCGACCCCCCGGTACCCACAAAAAAAAAAAAAAAAAGGAAGGTAGCAGCTGACTAAACTACACACTTTGATGGATAAATAAAATCTTCCACGCCATTCGTTCTTGAGCTCTCATTGACTGAAGACAAATATGGGTATGTGTAGAATACACGGGGATGTACTCATCGTAAGTCGTGTACTATAATATGCAGTGTATTCTATGCAATATGCAATGTGTTTTTAATAAAATTTTCTGAAAGGCAACTTTATAGCAAAGCAGCATCTTTAAATAGGGCACAGCTGTATGTTAGTTTCCTCACTGAGCTCTCACAAAAAAATTCTGTAATTAAATAAGTTTAAAATGTTAGTATTATTTAACTTATTTATTGCCATTGAGGAAAGTAGGCTGAAAATAATGTAAGTGATTTGTTTAAGGTAATCTATGGCAGAAGAACTCAACTCTATATGAGGGCTAGAAAACTAAGTTTTCACTTTGAAGCCAGACACATATTTTTAACAGAGGGAGAAGCATACAATAAATTTTATTTTCATAATTTTAAGACATTTGGATTCAGTAACAATTTCATACATACATAGAACAATACAAAGTTGGATTTCTGCTGTAAAACCAGAAGAAATGGAAACAGTGGGCCCTGCATGGATTGCAGGAGCTATAGAGGGGCTGTCCTCTGAGTGGGGCCTGCTCTTCTCAGTTTGCCAGAATTGTGAATGCCACTCACTACCTGCATTTGTATTACCTGCCTGCTGGATCCTATGGTCATTTGAGGGTAGGATTACTGAATCTCAATCAGTTTCGGTCTCGGTCTCTGTCTCTTTCTCTGTCTCTCTCTTTCCTCCAAAGTACTATATTTTTCAATGCAATTTCCCCCCTTCTCTGTTGCTCAATTGTCCTTCCCGCCCCTGCTAACTCTGGATCTATCTCTACTAGCACCCTAGGCAGACCTTTCTCTCACAGTCCTTAACGCAGTGGACTCTAGTTGTCCTCTAAATTTTTCATAAACATAAGCTCACTGAGAGCTGGGAGCAAGTCTTTCTTCTCGAACTTCTCACACCCAATTTACCCTTCCTATGTCAGGATTTGAAAGAGTGCATAAATAAATGTGTGAATGAATGATGGGTAAATTCATGATTTGCTGACTTGAACTCAGATGAAAACTACTTTATATTCCTCCTTCCCGTAATAGGAGTGAGAGTGAACTAAAAGCCACTTGTAGTGATCTGCCCTTGACTTTTGATCAGAGTATAGTGTGTGCCTGGACTGTCATAGCTCTGCTCAGCAAACGCTTCCAAACTAAAAATACCAAAGAGGAAAGGAACTCCCCTCCCAAAGGAACTCAAAGTGGCAAATAATATTAAAAACAGATAAAGTGAATAGCTATTTAGAATTTAGGACTTAAAAGAGCAAGCCTCTAGGGTATTAATCATTAACTATATTTGAGTGCTGAATTTAGCACTGAATTGCACTGAAGAGAAACATTTATTAAACAAGACATTATACTAAACAGTAAGTTTAAAAATGTCTCTTTATCTGATCACTTTAATGAAATATTTTAAGTCACTCTCTTGTTTTAATTAGGCATTCTGCCATCTCCAAATAATATTTTCCATATACTTCCCTTTCTCAACAGTTAGGCTTCTTTTCTTCCTTTTTCAACCCAAAATTAAATATGAAGTTAAATGCCACCCTTATTCTGGTCCTTTCTAAAACAATTATCAAAGTAATATATCCATATGGTTAAAAAACCGAAGTGAAAGACTCATAATAGGAAACAGCTATCCCTTGTCTCTCTTCCCCAGTTTCTCTGTCTGGTGGTGATCATTTATCTATCTCTTATTGTAATTAACATAATATTTCTAAATGTTATGATCTTACTGCTTTATTTACTACTTTTAGATGTTACCTACTCGATGCCTTATAATGATAGATGGAGATTCAACTCTTTTGTACCACCCATGCTTCCACTCCTCCCCTCATCCTTTCAATACATACAGGGCCTACCATGATTTTAAAAATAAAATCTACACCCATTCTTCATTACTTTGCATACAATAGTCTCCCACAATCCCCTTGCTTCTACCTTTGCCTGCCTACATTCTAGTCTCAACAGAGCAGCCAGAATGCTCCTTCCAATATGCAATGAAGATCTAGTCACTTCTCTGATCACGACCTTGGAATAGCTCCTCATCTTATATGTCTCTCACTCTTCTCTCCTTTTGCCCGTATCTTTCCAGTCTTCTTGGTCTCCTTGCTATATCTCCCTCCCTGGCTCCTACCTTCAGTCTCTCTGCTTCCTGGCCACCACTACAGGAGTAGCTTTGTTGCAAACCCTTCCACCTTGCTGTTTCTTTTTTTGAGACTTCAGACCATGGACTGAAACTTCTGAAACTGTGAGCCAAAATAAACCTCTCCTTGTTTAAGTTATGGATGTTGGGTATTTTGTTCCTACCAGAAGAAAGTGACTAAGACAATTATTAATATTCAATTATTATGAATAATTCTACCATAAACATTTGTGGGGACACGTTTTCTTTCTCTTAGGTGTATAACTAAGAGAGGACTTGCTGGGTCACATGATAACTATGACAAATTGAGGAACTGTTGCACCATTGAGTGAATTTACCATTTACATTCCCACCAGTAGTGCCTGAGAGTTCCAATTCTCCACATCCTCACTAATGCTTTTTATGATCTGATTGAGCCATCTCAGTGTGAAGTGGAATTTTGTTTTTTTGATTTGCATTTCCCTAATGATGAGTGCTATCAATTATGTTTTCATGTGCTTTTCCCTGGAGGAATATCTGTTGAATCCTTTGCATATTTTTAGTTATGTTGTCTTTTTATTAAGTTTTAGTGCTTCTTTACATATTCTGAATACAAGTTCCTAATCAAATATTTTCTTCCTTTCTGTGGGTTGTCTTTTCAGTTTCTTTCTTTCTTTCTTTTTTTTGTGGTACCAGGGGTCGAACTCAGGTCCTTGCGCGCCAGAAGGCACCCGTGCCGCTGAGCGATATCACCAGCCCTTTTTTCATATGTGGGTTCCGGGAGTCGAACTCAGGACCTCGCACTTGCCAGGCAGGCGCTTATGCTGCTGAGCTGTCTCACTGGCCCCTTCAGTTTCTTAATACTGTTTTTTGCAACAAAAAATTAATTTTGATGAAGTCCAACTTACCTATTTTTTTCTTTTGTTGGTCATGATTTTAATGTCATCTTGAAGAATCCATTTTCAAGTATGAGGTCATATGGATTTATTTTGTGTCTACTTCTAATAATTTTAAGTTTTAAGTCTGTATTTAAAATCAGTTCACCACAGACATGAGCTTATTTCTGGCTTTCAATTTTAACCTATTGATCTAAATTGACCTACATCTATTTTGTGGCAATGTCATACTATCTTATTATCATTCTTTCGTTATAAATTTTTAAGTGAGGTAGTATGGATCTTCCTACTTTGCTCTTCCTTTTAAATATTTTTGAATATTCTTCACACATATGAATTTAAGCAACTTATCAATTTTTGAAAAGAAGTGAAAGGATTGTGTTCAGGAAAGGATTGCATTGAATTTACAGAATGAATGGCAAGTATTGCCATGTTAAAATACTGATTAATGAAAACTTCTGATTAATGAACATAGGATGTTTAGCAGTAATTTAGAACCTTTTAATTTTCTCTCAAAAACTGTTTTATAGTTTTCATAGTATAAGTTTACATGTATTTTGTTGAATATATTCCTAAGTATGTAACTTTTTTGATCCTATTAAAATTGAATATTTAAAAATTTCACTTTTGGATTGTTCATTCCAAGTATAGAGAAATACAATTGACTTTTATGTGCTGATATTATGTCCTCAAAATGCTGAATTTAGGGTTGAGGACTATAACTCAGTTGAAGTCTTTGTGCTCAATCCCCAATACTCAAAAAAAGTTAGTGAGTACATGTATTAGTTTTAATAGTTTTTTAGTGGATCCCTTAGGATTTTTTACATATACAATCATATCTGTGAGTAGAGATAGTTTTAATTCTTCCTTCCCATCAGGATGCCTTTGATTTCTTTTTCTTGCCTAATTGCTCTAGCTATAACTTCCTGTAAAATAATGGAAAGGAATTTGGCAAAAACAGACATTCTTATTTTGTTCTTAATCTTAGGGTAAAAACATTTAGTCTAAAAATCTAAAGTGAGTTTCCTATAGACAACTGTCTTGGTTACTTTTTTCCTGTTGCTGAGACAAAATACCCTACACCCAAAATTAAGGGAGAAAAAGTTTATTTAGCTCACAGTTTGTGGAGTTTTCAGTCCATACTCGGCTGGCTCCAAGGCAGGGTGACGCATGGCAGAGGGCAACAGTTCATGGCGGTGGAAGACAGCAAAAGCAGCAAGAGCAAAGAGAGGAGCATGTGTGAGAGAGCAAGCCTCTTACTGTCCCTTATATTGGATGTAGGCTAACCACCCTAGGGTGGGTGTAGCACTCACACCCATAATCCCAGCACTAGACAATGAATCAATCACAAACTTGAGATTCAGCCGCCTTGGAAAAGCAATGCCCATGACTGCATGAGGCTTTTGGTGGGTCGTCTAGACACAAACCATAACAACAACATATTGTGGATCTTTTTTTTTTTTAATATAGGCTGGAAATCTCTGTCTTTTGACTTTGTCAGATTATTTAATCCATTTATATTTATATGTCTTTACCAATATGTTGGTTATATCTGCATTGTATCTCTTGTGTTCTATTTTTTCATGCCTCCTCCACTATTCCTTCATTTTTTTTGCATTAAATGGATATATTCTAATGTAACACTTTAATATTTTTAATGACATTTTTGGAGGTGTTTCCTTAGTGGCTGTTTAGAGCTTCTACATATCTTAACTTATGAGAAACAGCTTCAGATGTATAGTCCACTCCAGCAAGATCTAGAAATGTTACTTCTATTTAGTGCTATTTCCTTTTCCCTTTTCTTGTGGCTTTATTGTTACAGATATTCTATCAACAAGTATTTCAGACTCAAAAATATATTGTTAATAATTTTTACTTTATATAATTATGTCTCCAAAAGAAGCTGTAGAAGAAAGAAGGCAAATGTATATTTGTAGTTTTTATTATAGTAACATTTTTATTTATCATGTCTGCATTTCTTCATTTATTCTTGTGGATGCAAGTTAGCACACAGAGTCATTCTTTGCTGTGGCTTATATCTAGATGTCCCCCAGAGCCTCATATGGTCATAGATTGGGCTTTTTGGAGGTAGCTGGATCTAGGGTGTGTGCTGGTGAGATCAAGAATGTGATGCTGGGATTGATTCACGATGCAATGCTAGGATTCAGGCTGCCCCACCCTGGGTGTGAGTGCTGCCTGCCTTAAAGGTGAGTAGTCTGGATAAGATATAAGGCATAGAAAGAGGGTCGCTGCCTGTCACTTGTAGCTTGCTGCTTGCTACTTTGCTGCTTTGCTGCCTTCTGCCTATCGTGAACTGTTTCTCCTCTGCATCGCCTGTCTGCCATACCACCTTACCTTGAAGCTAGCCGATTATGGACTGAAACATCTACAAATTGTGAGCTGAAATAAACGTTTCCTACTTTAAGTATGGGTGTTGGGTAATTACTTTGTCTTAGCAAAGTAATTAAGACATCCCTTTAACTGAAGACAGAATGATCTCATCTACCTAGTTTGTTGTGTTTATTGGTAAATATATCGCAGTTCTATATTTTATAGGCTCAACAATATATGTCATTCATATCATTACATACAATTGTTTTTAAAATCAGTTAAGAAAGGAGAATAAACATGCTTTCTGTTGCTTTAAGTACATAATTATCTTTACTGGTATTCTGTTGTGTGTGTGTGTGTGTGTGTATTCTGACTACTACCTGGGGTTACTTACTTTCATCCAGAAGAACGTTTATTGCTTGTAAAATATTCTGCAAGCAGCAATTTTTCTCAGTTTATGTTATTCTGGAAATGTTCGTATTTCACTTTAATTCTTGAAATATAGCTTTTCTGATTATAAGTTCATGAATCAACAGGTTTCTTTGTCTTTGAGCATTTGGATTATGTTACCCCATTGTCTTCTAGTATCTTTTGTTCTTATATTTTGTCTTGCTCTTGAAAGTGATGAGTCACTTTTCTCTTACTGTCTCAAGATTTCCTCCAGTCTTTGACTTTCAGTGTTTGGACAGCACTGTGTCTGTAGGTCTCTTTATATTTATCCTACTTATTCTATGCCCATCTTGGTGTGCATATTAGTGTCCCACATTTCTCTGAGACTGTTCATTTTTCATTCTTTTTTCTCTCTTTTCTTTGGATTATACAGTTTCTCTAGATTTGTCTTCAGGTAGGCTGTCTTTTCTTCTGCCAGTTCAAATCAACTGGTGAGGTCCTCTAGTGCATTTTTCATTTCTGTGATTGTACTTTCAACTCCAGAATTTTTACTTTCTCCTTCTCATTCTCCTCCTCCTCCTTCTTCCTCCTCTTCCTTCTCTTCCTCCTCCTCTTCCTGTTCTTCTTCTTTCTCTTTTACAATTTCTATCTATTTACTGATACTGATATTTTCTATTTGATGTGATGTTGTCATCACATTTTCTTTTACTTATTTAATTTTTTTTTTTTTTTTTAGTTTTATAGGGATATTTCTCACGGCTGCTTTGAGTGCTTCGTTTGTTAAAACTGACACCTGGTTGGACTCATGGCAGTTCCTTTTGCCCTGCCCCTGTTGTATTTTCCTGTTTCTTTGTATATTTTTGCATTTTTGTTGGAAACTGGGCATTTAAGATAATATGTTGGAGCTACTCTCCATCCTGCTTCCCCCTGCTTGCATCTTTTATTGCCATTTGCTCAGTGACTGGCTAGGTGGAGTATTTTAGTGAAGTCTATTTCCCTTCTCTGTTGAGCCTCCAGTGTTCTAGGTCTGTGGAACTCCTCCTGCTGTCATGCTGCCCTATACCAATTTTAAACCTTCAAAGCATCAGGACTGGATTTCAGAGTCTGTCACATGACTTATTGCTTTTATTGATGTGACCTTATTATGAATAAGCTTTTGAAATGAAAATATTACATAGAACGTATTTGCTTTTTGTTGTATTCTTCTAGCATAGTTATTCTGCTGGCTAGCATCTTCTGGCATAGAATTACTTTAGTTTGTTGTTTTATTGAATTTGCTTTTTTTTAATGAAAAATTCATACCTATGAAAGGAAAGCTCACTAGAGTTGTATAGGTATGTATACCCTAATCATAATTAAGATTAAGGCCAATTTTTGCCTTTAATGGTAGTTTAAGAAATTTGCTATCATTTTCTTATTGGGGGAAATTGATATTTAAATTACTATTTGATACCTTAAAGTTTAGAGAAATTTAATTGATACAAGCCTTCCAAATCTTTTTTTTTTTTTTTTTTTTTTGTGGGTACTGGGGGTCGACCTCAGGACCTCGTGCGCCAGCAGGCGCCAGTGCCGCTGAGCGATATCACCGGCCCCTTTTTCGTATGTGGGTTCCGGGAGTCGAACTCGGGCCCTCACGCTTGCTGGGCAGGCGCTTAAGCCGCTGAGCCATCTCACCGGCCCAAGCCTTCCAAATCTTATTTTGATAATGGAGTGTGAACATTTTTCAACATATTTAGTTACTGGATATTTATATTTCCTCTTTCTTTCTTTTTTTTTTTTTTAACAATTTTGATGTTTTATATTTTTAGTATAAAATTTGGAAAGGTATAAATAGCCTAGCTCTTACAGATCTGAATTGGAATTCCAGCTGCATCTCTTATTTGCTGAATGAACTTGAACATATAACTTTATCTCTCTGAGCTTAAGTTCTTGTCTGTACAAATATTTGCCTTATGAGGTTATTACACTGATGAAAAGAGGAAGTGTGTGTAAGACACAGCACCATGACAGGGAGTGGGGTCAGTGCTGTCAGCGGTAATTCCTGGTTTTGCCAAAACAATTTATTTCACAGAACTTAAAATGCATTAGCGTTCAACTGTGCAAAGTGCTTCTTCGTACATTTTTTCCTGTCATTCTGGTGTTCCATTTTCTGATTTATTTTTAGTTTTATTAATTTTTAAAACTAGATTTTGCTGTTTGTTAGACACTCTTTGAAAGAAGTAATCTTTGGGAATGTTAATCACTTCTCTTAGTTTTGTCTATTCTTTAATCACTTTGTTTCTTATCACAGTTTCCTCTTCTGTAGTTTACTCCTCATTTCCTTATCTTATGAAGTTAGAACTTAATTTTCTTTCTTTAAAAGGATGAAAACAGGTACACCTATGAAATTTTTCTTGAAACAATGTTTTAAACATTTCATATAGATTTTGATATGTAATTGCTAGTCTCTTAATATTCTGCTTTGGGATTCTGAGTATGTCAGTTAGAACTAGATTTCAGGCAAGCAGTGAAAGGGAGACAAGCTGAAGAAACCATTATAACAATCAGCTGAAAAGCAAGAGCCGGCTATCTAGACTGAGACTACTCAAATTGAATATAACAATTTCTGGGGCCTAGAAGTAATATCAACCCGCTGAATGCCTATATATGCTGAGTACTGTCCTTCTGCTGGTAGTTTTGCGTGTGTATCTCCTTGGTTCTCAGGACAATGTTATGACCTTCGTCTTTTTCATTTTTTTTTTTTTACATTTTTTAAATTTATTTTTTATTTATTTATTTATTTTATTTTATTTTTTTATATGCGGGTTCCAGGAGTCGAACTCAGGACCTCATGCTTTCCAGGCAGGCGCTTATGCCGGTGAGCTACATCACTGGCCCCATTTTTTTTTTTTTTTTATTTTATGGAAAAAAGTTAAAACAAAATTTCATAACAAAATAATAGGAGAATAACAATAGTTAATACATTACATGTTATTATCTTTAAAGTAGTTGCTCAGGGTACAAGATATGGGCATAAAAATTTCTCCAATCGATATTAGCACAAACCTTCCTTTTTAATGAACTAAGAGATATTAATTGTATAACCGACTTGCATTTTTTCCCTTTTCCCTACCATCCTTTCCCCTTTCACCCATCTTAGTTCCCTTTTTCCTTTTGAACAATTTCTTCCCATTTCACAATATCTATTGTACATTTTAGAACTTATTTACTCTTTCAGTTTCTCACACTGGGGAGACAATACAATGTTTACACATGAATGTGATTTATTTCACTTATGAGTATGATGACCTTTGTCTTATTTCTTCCCTTCTACAACTGAAGACATTAGAATAGTTGAATGACTTGCCCAAGAGCACAGAGGAAGTACAATCCATTTCTCAGGAATATGAGTTGGGTATTCTGTGTATACTATGTAATGTTACCTGTATACATTTCTTAAAGGCTTATTTCGAGGCCAAATCTAATTATCTAGAATACCAATGGTGAGCATTGTTACTTTTTAATTAATTTTGTGGAGACAAGATTGGTCATGCTTGTTTTGAAATGTTATGTAAGATCAGTTACTCTGAAAGAAGACAAGGAAGTCAGTGGAAACAATTTTCAAAAATATGAAAATGCTCATATGTGGAAGAGCTTATTGGTCTATTTTATATAACTCTGTAAGACTAAGCCTGGTAAGATGATGGTGTGGAATATGTATTAATAATAGTTGTTGCTAATTAAATAGCTATTACATAATAAGCATCATGTTATAAGAACATCATATACATTATTTCTATGAATCCTTTTCGAAGTCATGGGAAGTATTATTGTATTTATTCTCCCTTGGTTATAAACTGGAATACTGGGGCTCCAAAGTGTTAAGTAACTCATACCAAGTTGGTGAAACAGGAAATGGCACAGGCAGCACTTAAATTGAGATTATTTGATTTCAAAACTGAAGTTTTCTTTTTTTACTTCATTATTTCTCTTGGAAGGCATAATAAGTCAGAATATAAAAATCAATATAAAAGAGAATAGAGTCATACACTGTTTAACAATGAAAGTAAGTTCTGAGAAACGTGGCTTAGGTGATTTCATCATTGTGCAAACATCATACAGTGTACTTACATAAACCTAGGTAGAATAGGTCAGTCATTTAACCTGGTCTCTTGATGCAATCAAGACATACAATAAACACAAAATGTATGAAGCTTCTGGCAGTATAACAGAGCATATAGTTTTAAAGAAAACTTCTGTTTGTGTGTTTCTTTATAAATAAGAATATACTCTAAAGTAATGATAGAAGTATAGTATAGTAAATACACAAACAGTAACATAGTCCTTAATTATCACCAGTTATCAAATATTATGTACATAATTGTACATGCTAACATTTTTATATGGCAGACAGCACAGTGGGGTTGTTTCCCAGTATCACAACAAGCAGGTGAGTAAAGTATTACACCACAATGTCACAATGGCTACATCACGAGGTGACAGGATTTTTTTTTCACGTGGGGTAGATGGACTATCTCCTTGAAGACAGGATTTAAATTTCAATGGACCATGGACAGTTTGAGTCAATAGCATTTGAATTTTTCCAATGACTTTTAAGGACTTTTTCAATTCAAATATCTTAAATATTAATTTTGGTTTTGTCAGAAATAGAAGTTGGGATGACAGTACTGAGATATTTGAGTGTATGATTCACCTTAAGAAATTCGAAATTTAGAGCTCCCCTCAAGAGATTAAGAGATTCAAAGAGCACTGAAAAAATGATTGCAATGGAAATGCAAACCCCACACACCAGTGTTTCAGATTGAGATTATCTGACTTTCCATGGTTGCAAACTGCAAAACATCATATCCCATCAGCACTGCGGAACTCCTTGAGGAAAGCCTTTCTGCCCCTTGCAGGCCTCCCCGTACATCATGCCATGTTCCAGTAAACGTGCTCTACTACTGAGATGCTAGCTTGATGTTAATCTATACCAGTTATTCAAAACAAGTTCTGCCAACTCTGCAGCATGTTGATGATCTACTCCACACAATATTATATGTGACAAAGTTTTTCAAAACAGTGTCTATCAACAATTAAAGCAAGGGAACTCCTGTGATGAGTCTATAGTACAACTGTTGTATTTTGACCACTACTAAGATTAACTGTGATATGTTAACTACACTTGAGTGAGAACTCAAGCCAATTAGTAAAGCTCTGGGTGTGTTTGTGGATGATTGACACATGGGCTGCACACTGAGGAGGAAAGACAAACTGTGGGTAGCACCAACCAATAGGCTTCTATCCTGGATAGTATGAAAGATGGGAAAGAATAAAGGGAATCTTCCCTTTTCTTCTTTGAAGGAGCTCTGGTCTTCACCATCACCTTTAGATGTTCACCTCCAGTTCTTTCAGTCTCCCAGTGCAGACCCTTCACTTTCCAGAATGAACTTTCTCCGGACTCTGCGGTGAGCTCCAGGCCTTCGACCTCGGACTGGATCATCTGGCTTTCTAGGGTGCAGGTCATCACTTTGCATTTTTCTACCCCTGATTCTGTAGGGGCTCACTGTAAGCCTACCTAGTAAAATATATATCTATATATCTATTGATATCTATACCTATCTATGTCTATATATCTATGTCTATATACCTAGCTCTATCTCTATCATCTCTATCTCTTTTTCTTTCTCTATCTCTATCATCTCTATCTCTTTCTATCTCTATCTCTATCTCTATCTCTCTGTTCTTCTATGAACACTAACTGATACAACTGCTGTTACTGTTTTCTGGGACAAACTGATGCCTGAATTAAGATGTATTTTTACGGCCACTGTCCATGAACCAGACTTTATGTCTATAAAATTTGAACCTATCTTCATTTGTAAGGAAGACCTGCCCCCTAATTCATTCTGGGTTGGAATACCCCTTTCTTTTTTTTTTTTTTTTTTTATGTCGGTACCAGGAGTCGACCTCAGGACCTTGAGCGATATCACCGGCCCTTGTTTTCCTTTACGTGGGTTCCAGGAGTTAAACTCAGGACCTCGCGCTTGCCGGGCAGGTGCTTATGCCGCTGAGCCATCTCACTGGCCTGGAATACCCCTTTCTGAAGCCTCGATCTGCATGGAGAAATCTCGCTGTTACTTCGTGGCTATATTGGCCAAGCTGAACAAACTCCATTAGCCCCTTCTCCATTCTCTTTGTTGAGTTACTGCTATGTAACCTAGGCAAGCCATGAAACTTTCGTGAACCTTGATTTTTTCTTCACCTGTAAAATAGTGATATCGATAATATATTCTCTGTGAGATTACGCTGTGGAGCTAAAACAAAATAAAGACAGCGAAACATTTTTATAAACTGTAAAGTGTCGTGAAGGAAAAAAGAGTTGTTATTATTTTAACACTGGTGCTCTGGCAGAGCCTGGACTCCAGCCGAAAGCAGGCTGACTCAGAAGCAGGTTTGTAGGAGAGCTGGAAGCCTGCTGGGGCATTGCTAAGGAAACCAGCAGAGAAATGTACGTCACTGGGTTCTATCCTTATCTGGCTACTGCCGAGTATCTACCAAGGGCTCAAATAGTTACCCGTCATGGGTAACTTGGGAAGAATGTATTGGATTCCACTGAAGGAGTGAGAAAAGATGAGAACAGACTCCAAAGAAGGAAAGTGTTTCTTGGTTGCAGAGAGGGAGGCGCTTCCTGAACATTTCTGATCGACAGCTGCAATGCCATCTGGAAGGCAGAGGGAGAAGGCTGGCTCTTAGGTTTTCTTTCAGAAGGGGAAGCCTTTGTCCCTGGCATCATTTGGATTTTTGTAAAGATGAAGCTTAGTAGCATAAGCCCTGGGAGTCCCTCTAGGCTCTGCTCTTGGATTCATCCCACTGTCAGCTTCTTTGCTGAGGATAACAAGTCAGGGTAAAAAATGAATCTGTGACCTTGGAAACCAAAATTGTGGAGAGTCTTCTATGCTCTTTTATATGTTGAAAAATCCCTCATGTCATCCTTCTCTATGCCATTCATCTTCCCACCGCGGTCTTGGTTCCTGTAATGGGGTTGATTTTACTTTTCCCTTTATACTAGGAGTACAGGATACCCAGCAGGTGTGGCCACGTCAGCTTTCCTTGATGGAACACCTTGTCTTCTGTTCTCCCTTTGAAGATTTTCCTCTTGACATTAGAGCTCTGTTCCAAGGCATCTGTATTCACATTCTCTCTATTTATGCTATCATTAAAAAAGCTACAAAATTTGAAGTTGTTTTTGATCCCTCTCACTCTCTCACCTAGTGTAATGTAATAAATCCTACTGACTATCCACCTGGCTCTGCCTGGCCCACTCCATCCCAATGGATCTCTCTGGTTGGGTGCTTCATTATGCCTTGCCTGGGACATTTATTTGGGCATCATTCTATCTTTTAGTCACTTTAATACTCATCCTGGAAGCTGCTGATGCCTCTTTTGTCAAAAACAGAACTACGAGGGCCATTTCCTTGCTTGAGAGTTTCTGGCAATTCCCTGTTGCCTACTGAAGTGCACACACTTCTCTATGGCATTCAAATGAGTTCCTTTTAGGGAAAATACTGGGAATCATATGATCAAAGACATCAATACGATGTCAAGTGAAGCTTAATACAGTGTGGTCTTGGGCTGAGCTCTTGACATGATCGAGATCCCACCACAAATGATGAATGGTAGTAGGGAATACAGAGCAGATTAGATACATAATCAAAATTATTTTTAAGAAAATTTTTCATCAAAATTCCGTTGGTCACTAGCAGCTATTTAGGTTTCTGAACTACTTTTGGCTTGAGTAACTGGTACTAACTGAGATGTCATGTGATAACTGAGGGATGTGTTAAATAAACTGACTACAAAGTCTGTTCCATTGCAGGTCTGTAAGCATTAAAGCTGAATTTGTGATCACCATTGTTGAGACAAATTGACGGAGTTTGTTGAACAAAGCTATTTATAGTCTATTTTTAAAATTAGATCACACTCAAATTTTTATATGCTTTGGTTAGTAGCCTGGATGTTCTTGCTTCTACCACTGTCTATTTTTCCTATCTTCAAAGATATAAAATATCTGATTCTTTAAAAAATAGAAACCTTTTGCTAGAGTCTCTACCTATGTTTCTTACATATGGAATTGTTTAGAAATTAGACTATAGGGTTTAGTGGTTGATAGACAATCCAGATAATCCCATGGGGAGAGAAAAGAGAAGAAATTGAGATCCAATAAATGATCTTGATTAAGATTAGTTAAAAGCAGACATAAAAGATGCTCTCATGTGCTTAACATATTAAAAAGGATGCATATGAAATGGTGAACAGTGGTTACTTCTGAGAAGTTACTTCTACACTAGATGAGACAATTTTATTCTTTATGCCTTCTACACATGGGATTTAACCACGAGGATGTACTATTTCTATTAAAAAGCAATCTGACAGCTTTATAGGAATTGCCATGGAAAGGATTCTAACTGCATTGTTAATTGACAAAAGTGACAAATATTATATATTGCATAATCCCATTTTTTCAAGTAAATATGTATGTGTATTTTCCATTGTAAATTTGTTGGTATATGGCTGGGTGTGGAGGTGTGCACCTACAGTCATAGCTACTCAAGAGGCTGAGGGGGAAGGATCATTTGAGCCCTGGAATTCGAAACCAACTCAGGCAACATAATGAGGCCACATTTTAAAACAAAGAAAAGTGTTAGTATATTGATATATACTAATTATATACTAACATATACTATATTAATGTATATACATATATATATATATATAGAGAGAGAGAGAGAGAGAGAGGGAAACAGAGACAGGCAGATAGGCAGAGAAAGGCAGACAGAAACAGAGAGACAGAGAGGGAGAGAGAATATATTGGAGGCACAGATGCAATAAATTGTTGACAATTGTCTCTCCAGTGTGAGAGATTCTAGAAGCATTAACTTTCTGGGAAATGTATGACTATTATGTTTTAGTTTTAAATAATGAGCTAATATTGCTTCTATAGTCATAAAAATAGTAAAACACTTCTTTCAATTACGAAAAAACCTCCTTCTTTAATATGTTTTATCACAAGAATTCAAGAAGGGAGAGGACTAAATGGAAAGCAGAAAAATACCATGGAAGAATTTAGTTCTGTAAGATGACATTAAAAATTGGGATGTATAATGAACTTGAAGCTAGCCTATGTTGACTCTTAGTATTAATCACTCACTAGGTAGTAAAATATGGGCAATAATCCTATGATTTAGAATTCAATTGTTTACGTTTCACGCTTGCTCTAAGGGCATATTATTACATGTAAATTAGTCTTACCTTTTTGTTCTGAATTAAACATATTTTTCATAAAAATATATTTAAATCTGTGATTATGACATCTTTAGGAAGTTCAGTGATCCACTATATTAGTAGAATCTGCTGTCACTTAACTTTGCAAGTTACTTAATCTCACTAAATTTTGGTTTTCTCATCTGTGAAGTGGTGATAAAAAGAGTTTGTTCAGAGTTGTTATATGGAAAAAATAAGGTAATAAGTAGTAGCTGCTATGGTGATGAAATAGCAGTGATGGTGAAGATGATGATGAGATAAAGATAATGACGAGGATAATGAAATGACCCTGAGGACATAAAGCTTTACATGTGGCAGTACAGCATAGAGGATGCAGAATGCATACTGAAGACAAAGACCCTAGGTAATCCTGCTCTTTCTTTCCCAGCCCTTTCTTCAGGAACACAATGACCAAGGCTCCACTTTGGGAGACACAGTGACACCAACATATATTTTGCAGCAAATATAATACTAAATTATACTTTCATAGCTCATTAATACTTTCCATTTATATGGCAAGTAATGTGCTTTTAGCCTCAAGTGTTTTCATTTGATACTTGAAAAATCAGAGATATTAATTGTGTGCCTCATGTGGCTAGCCCATATTTAGTGTTTGTTTGCTGTTTTCTGAAGCAGTGTCTTGCCATGTACTCCAGGCTGACCTCAAACTTGTTATATGTATCAGGATGACCTTGAACTCATATACCTACTGTCTCAGCCTTCTGAGTATTGGAATTAGAGCCTCCTGAGTATTGGAATGACAGATGTGAGCCACCACATCCAGCTTCAGTTTGACCATCACTCCACACACTTGAGTGTGCAAGAAATGTTGAATTATTTTAATCAAATAAAATCTGATTCTGAGTCTCTGTCTTAATAGGAGGATAAAAAATTCAACTTCCATCACTGTGTAGGAGTTTTCTCCTTCCTTAGAGTCACATAACAAATCCTTTGATCCCAGTCTTTCATAGTGGCCACTATGAAAGATACCCTGCTTGTCCGTACTTGTGTGGTTCCTTAACTGGGCAGCAATCTGTCTTACCTGCTAATCTTAGAGGAGGAATCATCGTTGAGACTAGACTTCTCCTCTGAGATCTCACTGAAGTTCCCACCCTTCCTTAGAGATGGCTCTGGGAATAAGGCCTCAGGTTCCTATTTGTGGAACCCACAGAACTATGTCTTGTTGCCCATATAGAAGATTCACCTTCTTCTAGTTTTCCCTCTCCCAGCACAAATTGCTCCAGGAGCTCGAAGTGTAGGAAAACAAGGCCTAGAGTAGTTTTACCTTAGGAACATTTCCCTTGGACCCTAAGTGAAAGAAGTGAAAATGCCTGAATATGCTTCAGAGATCTGTGTGTGTGTGTGTGTGTGTGCGTGTGTGTGTATGGCTTAGTCACTTTTCTCATTGCTGAGACACAATGCCCAATATCCACAATTTAATGGAGGGGAGGTTTATTTTGGGTCACGGTTTCAGAAATTATCTGTAGTTGGCAGGCTCCAAGGCATAAATAGCATGGTGAAAAGGCTTGGAAAGAGGAAATATGGTCATTCCATTGCAGTTGGGAAGTAGAGAGGGAAGGGAGGAACCAGGCAGGGAGATACACCCTTCTAGGTTATGCTCCCAGTGCCCTACTTCCAACCAGGCCACCTCCAAACATCAAGTCAGCTATAGCACCACCGTGATCCAATCACCTTCCAAAAGCTCCATCTTTGAATATATGGTCTAAACCATAATATTCTGCCCATGGGCACAAAAAGTCTCGTATCTATCTCATTAAGCAAAACACATTTAGTCCATATCTATGAGTTGCCAAAGTCTTAACAATTCTAGCATTGCTGAAATTTCCAAAGTCTTTTTAAGGCAAACTCTTAGCTGTGATCCCCTATGAAAATAAAAAAGAGACTTAAATACCTCTCGCACAGGGTAAACATTCCCATTTCAAAAGGAGGAATAGAGAAACAGAAAGAAATAGTACCAAAGGCAGATCAAAACACAGCAGGGCAAACATTAAATCTGTAGTTCCATGTTCAGCACCTATGGCAAGTCATGTGGCAAGTTGTAGTTGGATGTGTGCTCTAAAGGGCTTGGATGGCCCTGCCACTATGGCACTGCTAGTTGCAGCCCTCATGGACTCTCTCTTGGGGTGCTCTACTCATTGCCTGCAGCTTTCTTTAACATATGTTCTGTGCTTCTGGCATTTCCAGCTTCCCAGGCCCCTCACTGCACTTTTGGCTTCACTTTCATGCTTCATGCACTTCTTTCTCAGGGGCTGGCTTGCCAGGCCTTTTTCTGAAACCTGGGTGGAAGCCTCTATGACCTGAAAAACCAGTACCATGCCAACGTTTGCTGTCGGCTCTAGCAGTAGCCAGGTCCCTTTGGATCATGGCTAGAGGGGCTTCTGAGTGCCTAGATGGCTGAAAAGTGTGAAATGAATATTGGGAAATAAATTCCCTAGGCAGCCCCACCCAGAAGCCCCACCCAGCAGCAGAAGAAAATTGGGGATTTTCTTCTCAAAGAAAAGTTTAAAGTTTTGCACACTTGAGCCTGTGAAGACATCTTTCCTATTGTCCCAATTCAGTGTACTTGGCTTCTTCTTAATATCAGTCTTTTCAGCAACCATGATCAACTTTGCCCCATCTTTGCAGGTGCTTCTTTTCTGGTGACACTCCAAAGTTTTCGAATGATTTAGCTCTGGCACTTGCTCTTGATTCTCACTGTAAATCTGACTGAAAGTAACCGTCAGTACTCATGCCACAGCCTGAACACAGCCTGAAATTTTCTCTACCAGTTTCATTAGTCCACCACCCTTAATCTCAGTCTCCTGAAAATCCTCAGGACATGGGCAAAATGCAGACAAATTTTCTGCCAGGATGTAGCACACATGGTCTCTCAACCAGTGGCCACTGGATCCTTGTTTCCAGTCAAAAGTTCCTCAGCCTGGCCTTTACTGTCTTCCTTTTTATCAGCATTCTGGTCTCCTGAGCTCCATCAAGAATCTCCAGTGAAGCTTGGTTTATATCATTCTAGAGCTTCTTTAACTGGCATCTCTGAACCTTTCTGAACTCCTCCCATAAACCAGTTGCAAACACTTCTGAACCACATGATCAGATATAATCACAGCAGTGACCCCATTTCTCTGGTATCAAAATCTCTTTTAGTCACTATCCTCATTGCTGAGACACAATATCTGACACTCACAATTTAAAGGAGAGGAGAAGTTTATTTGGGCTCATAGTTTCAGAAGTTTCAGTCCCTAGTGAGCAGGTTCGAAAGAAAAACAATATGGTGAGAGGGCTAGGGTATGGGAAAAGGTACTCCTCACATGTCAAGCAGGAAGAAGAAAGAGTAGAGAGGAGATAGGGAGGGAGATACCTTTCCAGGTCATGCCCTCCATGATCCACCTCCAACCATGCTGCATCTCCTAACAGCAAGTCAGCTATAGTGCCACTATGATCCAATCACTTTCCAAAAGTCCCACCTCTGAACACATAAGGCTTTTGGAGGACATTCTAGATATAAACCATAATAGCGCATATGTATGAAGCTTTGTTACATACATTCAGTTTTGTTAATGAACATGCATTTGCTCATGTGCATATATGTATGGGGGATTTATAGAGTATAAAAATGAAGTAAGGGGGCCGGTGATATGGCTCAGAGGCATAAGCGCCTGCGTGGCAAGCACGAGGTCCTGAGTTCGATTCCTGGTAGCCACATAAAGGAAAAAAAGGGCCGGTGATATCGCCAGTGGCACAAGTGCCTGCTGGCAAGTGTGAGGTCTTGAGTTCGACTCCCAGTACCCACATTAAAAAAAATGAGGTAAGGGGCCAGGGATATAGCTCAGTGCTACAGCACCTGCCTGGTAAGCTCAAGGTCGTGAGTTCAATTCCCAGTACAAAAAAAAAAAAAAATGAAGTAGAACAAAACACAACATAATAGGTCAACAAATGATTTTGCTCACTAATTTTATAAAGAAACTGAGGTTCAGACATTTGATGTAACTGGTACAAGGTGAAGCATTAGTAAACGGCAGTGATGTTTGACTGCTGAGCTCTTTGGCCCCAAACCTTTTCTCACATTCTTCAGACTTAGATAAAACCATATTCTTTTAGTAACCATAAAGACTAGAAAATTTAGTCAAACATCCCCAGATTTCCAGCTACTTAGCTATTTATAAATTGTAGGTTAAATCCCAAATTTCCTGATTTTCTTTTCCTTCTTTTTAGCTGATTCTGAAGGCTTGCTATAGTGGAGAAACGACTTTAAATTTTAGGATGAAAGTAACATAAAAATCATGAAAAGGTAGGATTGGCAGAGACTTTAGGGACCATTAATCTGTGGTTTTGATTTTTTTTTATACTTCTAAGAATCATTGTGCCAGATTATTTGTTTTTTAGCAACAAAAATTCTGCTCTGAAGAATGTATTCCAGTGAGGAATTTATTGGCAAGATCTGAGTTAACTCACAGATCACAAAGAAACTTGAGATAGCAGGTTTCAGAAAGGATAGGTTGGGACATATAGGGTGCAAGATTCTATAATCCAGTTACATTCATCCACCTGGACTGCCATAATAGAATACCGCAGACTCGGAGTCTTTAGCAACAGACCTTTATTCTCTCACAGTTCAGTTCTGGAAGCTGGAAATCCAAGATCAAGTTGCTGGCAGAGTTCATATTTTCTTAGCCTGCAGAGGGCCACCTTCTCTCAGTGTCCGAACATGGTCATTCATCTGTAAGGACACACTCCTGGTGTCTTTTCCTCCTCTTAAAAGGGCAGAAGTCTTATTGGATTAGAACCTTGCCATTATGATTTCATTTAATTGCCACCTGAAAGGTCCTATCTCCAAATACAGATGGTCCTGACTTATGGTTTGATGTTATGATGGTGGGAAAGTGATAATTGTTCATTAGAAACCATACTTTGTATTTTGAATTTTGATCTTTTCCCAGGCTAGCAATAGGCTGTATGATGATACTCTCTCAAGATGCTGAACAGAAGCAGCAAGCTAGAGCTCTAGGTCAGTCGCACAATCACAATGATCTATGGTGGACTGTGTTGCTATCATATGATGTTTGCTAGGTTAACAATATTCAACACATTTTTTCTCATGATATTTTCAAGTTATGATGCTTTTATTGGGACATAACCTCATCAAAAATGGAGGAACATCTATACAGTCACATGGGGAGATAGGGCTTCAATATGAATTTGACGGGAAGACAATTTCACCCATAATGCCATTCTTTTCAAGTGTCTCAGATCTTTAGAAATGAATCTGCTTCAGTTTTGTTTCATTCTCAGCTCCCATGCTTAAAATTCTTGTTCCCAGAGAAACTGGGACGATGTGGGCCACGGAGCCATCTTTAGGTGCAGAGTATTTGAGGACCCTTGAATAACACCCCCATTGACAATATGAAAAGTAGAAATGGGGATATTTCTCCAAAGACCAAACAAGGAATGTTGTGCGAAGAAAGGAGAGTACAGAGGCAAGAGGATTGGTGGAGGCAAGGCAAAAGCAACATTTTCTTTCTTCAAATGATGATGTAATTGGAGCCCCAATATAAAAAAATAATAATAGTAGAGGAGTTGTGCTTTCTGTGGGAAAGGGGAGATTGAATATAGATTATTTTTCCTCTGTCCTTCAGCTTGTCCTCCAACCTGGAGGTCACCTCATAAACATTCCTAAGATGTTTCACGAATGGAAAAAGTGAGGTCTAGGGTAGAAAAGAGGCCTGCGCAAAGCCCCGCAGCAAATCTGAGCAGAATAGGGGTCATAGCCTTGACCTTCCTACTCCAGTGCTGCTCAGCCTCTACTTTTGTGCTTCTATTCTAAGGAAGTTCAAATTAGGGACTACATTGCACAGCTCACTGGGGTATTTTTAGGTGTTAAGTGGTTTTAAAAGATTTTTGAAAACAATGGTATCCAGAGAGTCAAAAGAAAAATTGCAAACATTGTGGGCAGTGATTATCATTTATCAACTGAGATCAGACATTATGCAAAGCTGCTGTGTATGGCTGATCTGCTTCCTGATTGGAACCTAATGAAACCTGGAAGCCTTTACTCACCGTTTCTCAAACTTGGCTTCATGTCTGAAGCCAGTGTGGATTCCAGTAAGTGCTGGCTCTGGAGCTGTTTGGCTTGGGCTGCATCCCAGCTTTGCTGCTGCCCAGCTGTGGGACCATGGTAAGGTCCCTTAAGGTCTCTAAGACTTGGCTTCCTCATCTATAAATCAGTGACAATTTTACTTTCAACTTTATAAGGTTGCTATGAGAATTAAGCAAAATCCTTGTAGATAGCATTTAGCAAAGTGGCCTGGCATCTGATAAGTGCTTTAAAATGTTAGTGACCAACTGGATTCATTTCCCTTTAAGGTGGCTCTTTAGGTGTCCCAAAACTCTTTCATATACACACCTCATCAATCTGTAACAGCTCAATAAGATCCACCATGTAAGGCAAAATCCCATAAAATCACAAACAGGTTATTTAATGGAAAAGGAATTTTAAAAGCAAATTGGGAATGATGCACTCTTAGAAGTGAAAAGTATTGATCCAGAAGCATATACTTAAATGGTACAGAACCCCATTAATAAGTGTTATGATATTAATACCCCTCAAAATACTTCCCCTCCCTTTGAACAAACTTACACCGTAGTTCTTGCACTTTTGAAGTAGTGCTGAGAGTTTTTTTTTTTTTTTTTCCCTAAGTGTCTATAGTTGTCTGGTGCGGCTACCTTGAGGTCCTAACTGATTCAAAACATTTACCTTTTATGGTCATTTTGATTTTGGGGAAGAGCCTATAGTCTCACTGTGCAAGATCCGGGAAATGAGGTGGATGAAGACACACCGTCATGTTTTTATTTGACAGAGATTGGTATATCAGAAGTGATGTGTAACATGGAGAAGAACTGTGTGATTTCCATTGAAATCTCTCAACCTTGGCCTCAGCATCATAACCATAGACCCACGTTTCATCTCCCATGATGACATTTTTTAAAAAGCTGGAGTTTGAAGTGGCGTGATCATGTACCTCCAATGAAGTGCATTGTTTGTGTCCATGATTTAAGGCACACTTTGGAAGACACCTTCTCTCAAATGTAGCTCATCATCAACTAACTGCACTGAACAAGTTGACACTTGTCACATACTGTTTCTAAGGTTCAGTGATAGTTCTTGTATTGAAGATTCCTACCTTTCGGTTGGATGGCACTATACCAGCATTCACCATATTTTTTAATTACAATGAATATGTGCAATTTTTGTGTTTTTATGTACAATATCAGTTAAAATTTAAGAAAACAAAAAGCACCAGAGGATCCTGTCCAAAGTGGAGCAAGTTACTCTCCACTTTGAGAGTGATCACTCCCTTTGATGGGAAAAAGGCAGACCTGGGGCTCATCTGGCTGCTACTTGTTCCTCCGTCAATGAAAAGTATGTAAAGCTGGAGGCCACGCACTGGAACAGAGAAACAATTAGTCACCGTCCTCTTCTTTTCTCCCTTGTGGCCTCCAGATGAGAAGGGTAGACCTGGCAGGTGGTGGACAAGGAAATCTGTGGCTAGCAGAAGATATCCACAGAGCAATCCCTGCTTAGCACTTTTGGGAAACCTTACAATTGACATCAAACTTCCTGCCATCCCAGAAGGGATCTGTTTGCAAGAAAACAGGGTATAATGAGTAAAAAAACAGTGTTCTGATAAAAATTTGCATGCGGATTGGGTTGTGAATCATGGGTTTTGTGAGAAAGGTGACAATTTGTGAACAGGTGTTCATTTCTACTTTTTTTGCAGCTAAGTTAAACTAGATTTGCATTTAATATGCATTTTGTTTTTGATCTTCTGTAAGTACTAGCCGTGATTTTGGCTTGCCAGTTTTATTTCACTCCTCCTTAAATCACCTATACCTCTGAAGAGAAGCAAGATAAAATACCAAATCTATTGAAATGTCTTGTTCAAATGTCCTTGCAGGCTATCTTTTGAGTTTACAGGTTCTGTAAAAGAACTGAACATGTAAGATGAGGCCATTGCAATGGAATTGGTGGTGGGGACCCTTTGGTAAGGCCTAGAGAGAGTTCTATATAGTTAGGTTAAATATCGATGGGAAGTATCACCAGTAAGTATTCTAAAAAAATAAAAAAGGAACAAACCTGGCAAGAATGACTTTTAGGAAACCTACACTTTAGGTTTCAACATCTTGATCTACTTATCTGTTGCTGTGTGCCCCAATCTCCTGCTCCCCCAAACTAACACCACCACCAACTACTTCACAATGCTCAAAGATTCTGTGCCTCAAGAAGCCAGGGGAGGGGCCGGTGAGATGGCTCAGCGGCATAAGCGCCTGCCTGGCAAGCGCGAGGGCCCGAGTTCGACTCCCAGAACCCACATACAAAAAAAGGGCCAGTGATGTCGCTCAGCGGCACGGGTGCCTGCTGGTGCGCGAGGTCCTGAGGTGGACCCCTGGTACCCAGCAAAAAAAAAAAAAAAAAAGAAGCCAGGGGAAGCTTGCCTCTGCTCCACAATGTCTGGCACTTCAATTGGGAATTGCGGAAGCTTTGCTGACCAACAACTGGGAGCTGGGGTCACCTCACGGCTTGACCACTCCTATGGCCAGAGGCTCTGGTAGCTGCGCTCTGGGGCTTCTCTCTGGGGGCTGTGGTAGGATAATCCCACATGGCCTCTCCACTTGGCATCTCTGCTTCCTCACAGCATGCACATGGATTGCGAGCATAAAATCCTTCAGAGAACCAGGTGGAGGATGCATCGCTTTCTATAACTCTAGCCTAGGAAGTCATATGGTGTCACCTATAGTCACAGTCTCATCCAGATCCAAGGGGGAGGAAACATGACTCCATGTCTTGATGGAAGTGTCTACTTCACATCAAAATAGCATGTGGCATGTGAAATTTAGTGGAGCCATATCTGAAAAATATTACAGATCACAGCTCCTGATTGTACCAATCAATTCCCAGAGCTTAAAACCCTTTTATGATTTCTGACAAGACAGAAGATAAAGGCCAATGCCTGACACAGCTTGGTGAGATCTGACTCTAACCTCTTCTGACCTCATCTCTCTCCTTTGCTCTCTAAGCTCCAGCCCCATCAGCCTGCTTTCTGCTCTCAAACATCAACCCTCTTCTCACTTTGGAGCCCTCAAGCACACTTCCACTGCTGCCTGGAATACTCTTCTCCTCTTGATATTGTTCCTCCCAAAGGGAGGATGGAAGCAGGATTATTTTCTGTTTTCAACTTCCTTTCCCTGTTTCTGCAGGCTGTCAGATTTGCATGGAGACAGCGGGCAACCAAGCATGTACATTTTTTATCGCTCACATTCTGTAGCTCTGAGCCACTGATCCTAAGAGAGGGTAGGAAGTATTTTTAAAGGCCATGTAATAGAGGCTCCTTTTAATTCTCTGTCTGTACAGCAGAAGGAGAGAAATGAGGATCACAGGTCCTGGCAGCCTGAGTGTCATCAGATGCTGGGTGTCTGTGTGGGAGATGACAGGCCCCATAGGGTGCTTTTTGTTTTTTAGTTTTCAAATAGATGGACCACTGCAACTGGGACACAAATACCCCCAGTCTTTGCGGTGACTGCCTCATCTTATATATGGGCCAAAGTGGGTATATATTTGGAAGTGCAGCTTCCACAGAAGCCTCTGTTATCTCTTAGGGACACCTGGAGCCCCGGGGCAGGCCAATCACTTTATGAATGTGAAGGCACGCTTCCCGGAACTGGCATAATTCCGCCACTCTAAACACTTAAAGCCTCCCCTCCAGCACCAAACTTAGCATGGACAATTTTATCTCCTCAAAAGAGACACTTTCCTATAATCCGGAGGTTGGGAAACATTTTCTGTGAAGGGCCAAATAGCAAATATTTTAGGCTTTGTGGGCCTGTGTTGCAGCAACTCATTCTGCTGCTGGGCCTTGGAGAGAGCCAGGCGTAAACATTATGTAAAGAATGGCTACGTCGGTGTGGCACTGAAACTCTGTTTATGGACACTGAAATTTGTCCCTATTCCATATACTTTTCATATGTCATTTAATAACATTCTTCTAAAATTTTTTTTCAAGCATTTAAAAATTAAAAACTTCTCTTCTGTCATGAGCAGTACAGAGGAAAAAGAAAAAAAAAAATGCAGCAGGGCCAGATTTAGCTTGCAAGCCTTAGCAATCTAACTCATTACTCTGAAATCATCAGTCCCCTCCCGGTCGAAACCACTAGGTCATAGAATTTGCCAGGGACAACCTAGGTTGATGGTTGCATTTTTCCAGTTTCGATATTAGAGCATCATTGCCATTTGCTTTATTGATTATACATAATCTTTAAATCTCGATGTTCATTTCAGTCTTAGAAAAGCCCCTTAAACTTGTCATTATGTACTGTAACCATGTACTAATAAAAAATAAAAATTGACAACAATAATTAGAATTAGATTAGGTTCTTTCATAACTTCCTGTATTTGTTGGTACTTACACCTTTCTCACCTCACCTGTAGGATTGTAAGTCATGGGAAACAGTCACGGACTGCTTTACCTGCACCGTATCTTTAGTTCTAGCCAAGTAACTGACTATACCAGGAATTCCAAAAATCAAGTTTTCTTTCGTCTGGTTTTGCTCTTGAAGTAGAGACCCTAAGAAAATGACACTTACAATGCCAGACTAGCAGGGTAGGTGACAGAGTTTCTTGATAGAGTTTTAAAACAGGAGCAGCTAGAAACAAAATCAGAACTCCAGCGCAGCGAAAAGCGTGAGTTACGAGAGACCATCACCTCCCACATTCTGAAAGCCAGACCTTTATTAATTATGACACGGTTGCTCACAACTCACCTGTTGCTTGCTGCTCGGCACAGTTTTAATTAGTCCCCATTTCTTTGTCTCCTCTCCTGATCAGAAGGACTAAGTACACTTTGTCTAAAAATTGTCAAAGTAAGACTTAAGACAGACATAGAATTAGGAAATTGTATTAGATAAGATAAATGAGATGGAAAAGGAGTTCATTAGGCACATTTCCTGGGAGCACAGTTTTTGGAGAAGTTTATTTTTTAGCCCTTGATTTTGACTAGCTCCTGCAGTTTTTCAGAGTAGTTTAAGTGAATCTGATGCTCTGACACGTGTTTAAAATCTCTGTATATTAACATCTTATTTAAGGGTAGTGCCAGAGAAAGGCCGATTTATTCATTATTCCACAAGTATTTATTGAAAATTATGGGTCCTTGCCTGAAAGAAGCACAGTGTGGAATACGCTTACCATGACCCTTCCGCATCTATAACACATTTCTGGCCTGGTATTGATTTAGGTCAAATTTGGACTAATCCACACACCGAGTGACAAAGAAGGACATTTGCACTGGTTTCTGGCTTTCTTGCTATGTCCTGAGAAGCTAGGATGAGCACGGCTTACTGCCCGAGCCCTGGTTTCCCCATGGCCTGAGGATCTCCCTTTCTGTACATGTACGAAAAGAGATCTCAGTGGTAATGGTCCGCCCTGACTTTGTGTGAGGAATCCCCTGCAGGAAAGGAAGGAAATCGGAAGAGCCCTGGTCTGAGAAATTGGAAAACTTTGTGTCATCCAGGATCTGCCAAAAACAAAACAAAACAAAACAAAACAAAACAAAACACCTCTGCATAACCTTGGACAAATTGCTTTTTCTCCTCCAGATCTTAATTTTGGATAAGAAAAAGAAAATGAAAAAATTAGATAAATTATTTTTAGGGTCTTTTTAAGGTCTAGGTCTAGGTCTCTCACATCTTTATCACTGCACACCTGCAGTTGGGAAGCCCCAAGAAACAGTAAAATCTGTAATTTTTACTTTAATTTTATGAAACTTAACTTTTCAAAGATTCTAAAAAAGACAAGTTCAATACCTTTAAAGAATCTTTAACTGAAAGCAGCTAAAGATGATCAGACTCTAGGTGTGAAATGGTAATAAAATTCTTTCAAAGGAGACATCTTAAAACTGATTTTGAAGGGGCCGGTGAGATGGCTCAGCGGCTTAAGCGCCTGCCTGGCAAGCTCAAGGGCCCGAGTTCGACTCCCGGAACCCACATACGAAAAAGGGGCCGGTGATATCGCTCAGCATCACGGGCGCCTGCTGGCGCGCGAGGTCCTGAGGTCGACCCCCCGGTACCCACAAAACAAAACAAAAAAAAAACTGATTTTGAGGATCATTTGGGGGTGCTTCTCACGGAGTGAGCCCCGATCAGATAAAGTCAGTGAGGGGAGACTTTTTAGTTCAGGACAGTTATCATTTTATAAAGCATCTGTTAGATGCTAGGCGCTGCCCTAATTGCCCTATGTCTATTACCCTGTTTAATCTTCCCAACAACAGTATCTTATTAAAACAGAAAATTAAAAGCATTCTCTTCTAACAGGCCAGCACAGAGCAGCATGCTTAGCGTAAGGATGGAAGTGTGAAGGGAGCAATTAAGGATGCATTTTTATTAGTTCATGGCTCTGCAATGAAATGCTAATATTCATTTTATTCACCAAAGACTTTCTAGCAGCCTTCTTGGTCCAAAGCAAAACCACTAGGTATCCCATGCCGCTGCAGCTTAAATCTCATGTCTAACAATAAAAGATAATGGAGAGGAATGAAGTGGGACTGTGAGGAGGGAAAAGGCTGAACTAGTACGTGGAGAGGAGTATGTGTTTGTTCTAGATTTTTTAGCTCAGGGGATGTAGTTGTAAGTGTACGAATAGTTTAGAAGGGTGGGTTGAGGATGATTGGTGGGAGGAATTTAGTCTTGGTAAGGTCACGTTTTTGCAGGGAACTCAGAGAGTACAGTGACGGTTACAGGTGAATGGAAGAGGTGTCGGTAGGTACTAATGGGAAGGGATAGGGTGTGGGGCCCACAGAGGAACACAGGGAGGTTGCTTCAAAATGAAGAAGCAGGGGAAAGCCTGCAGGAAGAGGGCAAGTGGTGGAAGGAGGGAAGGAGAAGGAAGAAAGCAAGTGAGCATCCAACTAGCTCTTCAGCTCTTCCTCTTAGGTCTCTCTCCGTCTCCTCAAAATCAGTGTTTCTCACCTTCTCAGAAAGCAAGATCTACTCCATTTCATTCCTGAACATTGGCTTTATCATAGAGAAATGGATTGAACTTGTTTTTATTTTATGATAGAACTAATTTTCTTTCAGATTTTCCCGTCTCATTAAAAAACATCACTCAGTAGTTTTTGTTCTTGTTTTTTTCAGGGCTGGGGATTGAACCCAGGGCCTCACGTGTCGAACAAGTGCTCTGCCACGGGGCTACGTGGCCAGACCTGCTCCCCTAGTCACCCAATTGTTTATATCTGAAACCTGGGAACCATCACTGATTTCGGCCCCCCACCCCCCGCCTCATCACAGAACCAACTTCGTCATGCTGCCACCGTGTCCCAGACCTTGTTCCACATTCTGAGGTTCTCATGGGAGTGTGCCCATTCTGATGCAGAAAGGCAGGCAATGAAGAAAATGAAAAGTTGACACGTCATGTCGGAACATAGTAAGTATTAAGAAAAATGCTAAGGGAGGAAAGGTTATAGGTGTTTCTGGGATTGAGGGCACGCAGCTTTAAAGAACTCAGTTGTCGAGACACATTTGAAGAAATGTAACACGTGGGGTGAATGTGAAGATTTCCAAAATCCTGGGCAAAATTATTTGGGGGAGAGGGGATGGAAAAGCTAGGATTGCAGAATGTGTGTTCAAGGGTCAGGCAGAGGCTGGCGTGGTTGGAGCAGAAGATGGGGAAGGGCAGAAGGGGTGGCAGAGCAGAGAGAGAGCTGCAGGTGCTGCAGGGTCTCGGACTGAAACCCAAGTGCTAAGTGGAAATATCTGAAGGTTTTAAGCACAGAAATGATACAGGAAGTTCTGTCATGTCTGCTTTCAAGATGCTATGTCTTCACACATCCATGTCTTCCCATCTCTACTACCACCACCCTTGTCTAAACCACCATCACCTCTTGCTCAAATTCTTGAAAACCTCATACTCAGCTTTCACACTTTTTCATTCACTCTTTCAAAACTGTTCTCTTGGCCGGTGAGATGGCTCAGCGGCATAAGCGCCTGCCTTGCAAGCGCGAGGGCCCGAGTTCGACTCCCGGATCCCACATACGAAAAAGGGGCCGGTGATATCGCTCAGCGGCACGGGCTCCTGTTGGCGCGTGAGGTCCTGAGGTCGACCCCCCGGTACCCACAAAAAAAAAAAAAAAAAAAACTGTTCTCTTGCAGCAAGCACAGTAATCTTTGAAATACATATTGGATTTTAGCACATCTCTGCTTATAATGCTTCAGTGACTTCTCATTGCATTTTGAGCAAACTCTAAATTCCTCTCCATGAAAAAATAGTCAATCTTCTCCTGTTGAGCTCTGCAGAGCTCTGTGAGCCCCTATTCATCCCATAAACATCCAACCCTGGCTTTGGCTCTTTGTGCTTGCAGTTTCCTTGCCTGGGATTGTCCTGGCCTAGCTCTTCACAGACCAGTCCATTCTGTTCTTCTAAGTGTCATTGTAGATGTCTCTTCCTGGGATCTCTCTCTCTCTTTCTCTCTCTTTCTTTCTTTCTCCCTCTCTCTCCTCTGTCTTAGCATCTTGTGACATCCTGCAGGTCCTGTGCAGCTGTAGAGACTGCATTCATTTTTGCTTGTTTTTAACTTTTCTGTCCCTCTAGACTGTGTATTCTATGGAGAAGAGACTGTCCCGGATCTTAGTCACGATTGTATCCCCAGATACACTGGTACATGGTACATTGTTGTTGTCACTCAGTAAAAAATTGACTGAAAAAATAAAATTAAGAAAAACCAGATAGATCTAGACTCTATAGTAGCTTTATTGTGTTACTAGGATCTAGCAGTAAGTTTTGAAATTAAGAAAGAATCATAATTTTATAAGCTATTTTAGACATTCTCCTAAAGAAAAGAAAGACCAGCAGGTATAATGTGAATACTTGAAATGTATGACATTTTTTAACTTTGTAAAATGATATTTTTAGTGAATTCATTTCTCCTCTAATTGTTGCCACATTTATTTCAGTTCCCATGGGAACCTAGAGAAGGATGTTCCTTGTTTTCCCCACCCCTCTGGGCTTCAGTGAAGGAAAACGGACCACAGAGGACTCTTCAAGAGCTGCTTCAAAACGTGCTGTTTATCAGGAGATTTGGGCCAACAAGTGCTCATGAGGGACCAGCTCTGCCTCAGAGGCTGTGCTCAGGACCATGGAGGAGGAGGGGAGCAAGACGCAGAGTTTACCATGGAAGAGAGGTGTCTGCATCAATGAATCGCTTCAGTACCCAGCAATACCTGATGAGATGGGCTTTGTGTGAGGTGTTACAGGGTTAAAGAGAAAGAAAGCTTTCTAGAGAGACATTTCTTAAATCATGTTTGAAAATTGTCCTGGAGTTAGCCAGATAAAAGAGAAATGCAAAGAGTGGGAAGAAATGTGTGGTCAGTTGTCTATTTCAATTGAAAAACATGACCAAGGGTTAAAACAAAGGGCAAAAATAAGCCTCAGAAAAGTGAAAACACTGTCCATTGCTTACACCTATGTGTAAGGGATGGATGGGAGCCTAACTAGAAAAGATTATGAACAAGGAGAAAAAGAAATTCCTACACCTTTATCATCTTGGGCATTCACAAGTAAAAGAGGCCATTGTCACCTCTGGTTCACAGAGATTTCCTCCTGATGTGTGTGTGTCAGGGAGAGGTGTTCCAGTTAGAAAGGGAATGTGCCTGACCATGTTGCCGGTTGGCATCTGCAACCACCAAGAACGTAGATGATGCCACGCTCTACCTGGCTGGTCTAGGAATGGTGTTTTCATCGAAAGAAGACACCCCAGCCATCTACAGCCATTTTACAATAACCCAAATCCTTTCTAAGTGTGTCTCAACAATTTAAAAAGGGGGAAACATAATTCCCAGGAACATTCAAACTCTTTTCCTGCTTTTCTCTGCCTGCCATTTTTTTTTTTGTGGGTACCAGGGGTCAACCTCAGGACCTCGCGCACCAGCAGGCGCCTGTGCCACTGAGCGATATCACCGGCCCCTTTTTCGTACGTGGGTTCCGGGAGTCGAACTTGGGCCCTCGTGCTTGCCAGGCAGGTGCTTACGCCGCTGAGCCATCTCACCGGCCCTCTGCCTGCCTTTTAATCTGCAGGTGTTTCCTTCAGTTTCTGCCCTATATCTCTTTGCCCAAATCTTCATGTTCTGTTTGCCACCCTTACCCACATTTTCCCCTTTGATCCCAACTCCTACCATCCCAAGAATTATAGGGAGAATCCTCCTTCCAGGTTGGGGATGAGTTCTCAAATGCTAATTATTTTCCTTTTGTCACAACCCGTTGATAGATTCGTTGGGACCCAATATGCTACCACAGAATTCTAGAATGTGAAGAGCAGAAGGAAACTGGGTATCCTAGTGCAATGCCTTCACTTCACAGACCACAGAAGGTCCAGAGGTTGGAGACCAGAATAGCTTCTCAGTGCTAGGAACTGTCTGGTAAATAAGGTAGCATGCTCACAGTTTAACAGTTAAACTTACGAATGAGGCTCAGAACTTAATTTTCTTTTGTTGAATTCCTGTCCCTAGAAGATACTATTGTGTCACAGTGAGGTCAAAATGCTACCTTGAACATTCTCCTCATGGAACTAGAGTACAATTTTCCATCTATTTTTATGTTTAAAAATGGTAATAACATTTTTAAAAATCACTTTCCTTTTTGGCATTTTTATTGATTCTTTCTTCAAGTACCCAAAATAATTAAATGCATAATATGGAGCAAAAAGTATGGAATCATCTAAGTGTTTATTCTTGGTTTTGATCTGCCAAGTTAAAGACTTGCTTTTTGTAAAGCTAATTCTGCCGGCAGAGAGTTTAGAACAAATGATCAGAATAATGAGGTGCCTGGTACTAAGCCTCAACGTTTATATGCATCATCTCACTTAAGCCTTGTGGCACTCTCCTAATGAGATTGCTGTTACGTTTTCAACTTCGCAGGTAAGTGGTTTGCGGCAGTTAGGCTCCAGAGTAAATGGTAGAGCCAGTATCTAAGCCCATTTTCGATACTGGCAGAATTAATGTCTGAGCTTCTAATCTATCTTACTAATGAATAAAACAAACCAGATTGCTTCCAAGGTGCAGTCATTTGACTCATTTCCACAGTCTAGCTGTCATAAAAGTTTGCAAAAAGGAGCAGTTCCCAATGCTGCGTGTAGCCTGAAAAGGATTTCATCTCAGCAGACTCTTTTCTATGGACTGATGAGACCATGGCTAGGGCAGATTAACCAGAAAGCCACCTGCATGAGTTTTAATATCTTATCATTTTTTCGTCCTGCAATTCTTTGTGCTAGTTCCTCCCTTTCCCTTTCCTCCAGGGACTGTCTGCTCAGAATCGTTTTGGATTCTCGGAACAACGGCTAAGTTAGCTTTTCCTTAGGTCACATGGTTTATGGTCTCTCTCTCTCTCTCTCTCTTTGCTTCACAATTCATTCCCAGTATTTTTGGGGTTCAGTCACTAGTATAAATCTGTCTTTACATTCCTTATCACTATAATGATTGTTATAATTCTGCTAGTCCATTAACCTTTAACTCTAAGACTGTAGTTGCTATTAGTCAACTGGGCTTTAATCAGGAACACAAAATAATGTAATCTCTTTGGTTCTCTCACAGATTGTTATGGTTGATACATTATGTCCACTTGAGAAGTCTCAAAGTTTAAGTAACTCAGCAGTTGGACATCCTAGGGTATACAGGGTGTGCCCTTACCACTCTAAGATGTTGTTTATTGTGTCAACTTGAGAAGTTTAGAAGTTTAACTAAGTGACTCAACAGGGCACCTGGGTCCTCATTGTGTAAACATCCTGAGCCTGTGCAAGAAGAGGACACTGAGATGATGTGAGTGCTAAACCCACCCGAGGGTGGGTAGCCTGTGTACAATATAAGGGAGAAGAGGCTTGTTCTCCCCTGCTTCGGCTCTTGTTGCTTTTGCTGTCTTTTGCCGTCTTGAATGGTTGCTCCTGTGCCATGCCACTCTGCCTTGGAGCCAGCTGAGTATGGACTGAAACCTTCACAAACTGAGCTAAATAAACCTTTCCTTCCTTAATTTTGGGTGTTGGGTATTTTGTCTCAGCAACGAGAGAAAAGTAACTAGGAGACAAGTCTATGGAGAAACAAAATGGTGGTAAGAACCATTAATTCAAGGTCATATATTTTCATGTAACTTGTTGGTGGACATAGTGCATTAGCCCAATGGTGGCTTCCTACGAAAGATTCCTAATTTCCCACTCTCATGGCATTAACAATGCAAATAGCTCCTTCATCCCCATTTCTAGCCCACATCTTTTATCCAAGGTCTAAATGCTCACATTTCACTTAGTTTTGAGGCATTGCTTTTTGGAAGTCTTTCTGTTAAAGCAAATTAAGTGTTTAAAACTATCCTGGTTATTCTAATACTGTGGTATTTAAGATGGTAGACAGTAGTTATATGGTTTCTGTGCACAAGAAACACACCTAGTTGAAATCGTGATGTGTTGTATATATACAAGACACTCTAATTCAAAGACTTAATACAAGAAGAAGAGCAATACCGATGATGCTTTAGCATTTTACATGTGTTATGGTATTTAATCTTTACATCAATCCTATGATAGGAACCATGGTTCTCACTTAAGAGATGAGGTCTATAGAGGGAAACTATGTGTCCAGTGTTGTATATCTTATAACTTAGATGATTTGTATAACCTCAGTTCCTGTGAACGTTATAATACACAAACACTTCCCAATATATAGATGCCATAGGCATGCCTGTCTGATTCTCTTTCAGAGGATCTACCTTTTTCTGATAGCTACAGTACCATGGACCAACTTTTCAAATATCTCTGCCCCCAGTTGAAATCTCTTTGAAGTGAAATTCTGCATAACTTAAAGGAAAAGTCATTTCCCTGGAATAGAGGCCTCTAAAATTACAGCAAAATCCATTTTCTTAACTACAAAGGGAGAGGAAAGTGGCAAAATGTGGAGTTCTGTGATGGAAAATGAATTTCCATTCTGCCTAAAGCTACATTCATCTTGTCAACACACACACACACACCGTCATTCTTCCCAGACTCTGCAGATATTTACAGCATGGTTGAAATGTAAGAGTACATATTGGCAAAAATTATAGTGTCAATAAATTTCCTTATAGAGGATGACATTGAAAAACATTATGGCATTTCAGAATAAATCAGCCTTTGCTGATTTCTAGCTTAGAATGATTGTTGCTTCATATAGTGAACATCAATGATATGTTTATTTGTATCTGGAGGGTGTATTATGTGAAAGGTATATTACCAGAGCATTAAAATCATATTCAGTACAGTGAGATGCTCATTTCAGAAGAAGTATGTGAAAATGTAATCAAACAAGGGAAATTAAATTTACTCCTCTAGTTCTAGGACATATAGTGATGACACAGCATGGAGGAAAGAATTTCTCCTGTTATTTAAATATATTTTTCTACTGTGCTTTGAAAAACATGTATAATTGAATTCATGCAAGTTAATTAACAATACATGTTAGTTCTCAACCTTCCTGTTCCTTTGGTAAATAAATTATCGATTATGAGTCTATCATACATGAGACCTTCAAGGAATTGATGCTTGTGATAGTAGAGTGAGAAGTAGCTAGCGTTGGTGTGCTTGGAAAAAAATTATGTGTTGATTCACTTATTCTGCGTATCTTCTGTGTGCCTGCGCTGTCCCAGGTGCTGAGGAATCAGAGGTGAACTGAGAGCATCCCTGTCCTTAAGCCACTCAGAAAGTTCACAGGATTTGTTAAAAACAAAATGAAACAAACCAAAACAAAAAAACCAGAAACATCATGAGTATTGTTCCTAAAGGGTCATATAATTTACATTTTATCTTACTGTTATTATTGATCTTATTACTATTATTATCATCATTATTATTATTACAAAAAGGAGGAGGCTAGGAAGAAAAGGAAGACTGTAAAACAACTGCATAACTTCTTTTTGATGTGTTCTCCTGAAGTATCTAATGTGTCAGAATGGAAATAATTTCAGCTTTAGAGAAGGCATGAAACAGATATTGTACATAATTGAGTGGAAAAAGCTGAAGAGTGGATTTTTTTTTTTTTGGTCTTTTAAAGTATGTTTTAAACTGCATGGAACAAATGCACACAAGAGACCTAATCTGTTAATGAACTGGTATGAATCTTATCATGAGATCCTGCCTTTTTGGGTAATTTCACTGTGTTTATGGCCAAAGTTTTTTTTTTTTGTTTTGTTTTAAAAAACTGTCTCATTTTTAAGACTACAAACTCAAGCTCACAGAAGCGCCATTAAATGTCCAGTTTATTTGTCTTATAAATATTTACCTTGTGTTTGTTTTTTTCTCTCCTAAGATCTTGACTTTTTTCTCTGTATTTAAAAGCTAATTGGCTAATTCACTTCAAAGGCATCTTTTAACTTTATATTCCTAATCTGTGATTTATAATATTTGCCATTGCCAACATGAAAGGATCTATCTATATCAACTTTGTACCTATTCTATTTTCTCTCCTCAAGGTACTTTATGACCCAGGCAGCCATCTAGATCAGAAAGATACTGAAAGTTGTAAAACTCACACAAAGCTAAGCTTTGTTATAACATGAGTATGCAGAAGGGCATTCACCCTGAGTATGTGCCACTTCTATTGTATATGCCTCTATCACATGCCCCTCCATTTTCCCCACTTCCCTTCCCTGGGGTCATCCTGGGCTGGAGAATGGAAGAAAACAGAGTAAAACCAGGACATCCATGGTCCAGCTGCCATACATGGAGGTGAGATGATATGTTCCAATGGATGTGTCCGTCTAGTCTGAGGAACACTGCTCTGGCAGATTTTCTAGAAAGCTACACCTGCGCTCTGTTCCCTGAGAGCATGGCCCTTGGAGGGACCATGAGGCCAGCGCAGTTCGCTTGTGGAGCCAGGCTGCTCTGGGCCCTGTAGCTCTGAAGCAGCGTGGTCACATCTTCTGTTCTTCCCTCAACACAGCTGACATCAACTGCTGTTCCCAAATAGCTATGCTATCAATTTCCAGCCCTCTTTTTCAATTAATTTTTTGTAAACATTTAAAAGACAGTGTATTTTTTTTTCTGATAATGAATTAAGCTATACTCTATGTGGAGAATGCTCAAAGTGTAAATTTAAAAAGTTCTTATGCGCTGTGATAGTGCCACCCAGAGACAACCATTGCCAATATTTTATGAAATCCTTCATAGATTTTTATTTCGGTACTGCAAGCATTTTTTTTACAATTAAAAAAATGCTATTAAATGCGGTGTTAGGTATCCCTCTTCTTCTTTTAATATATTGTGAATATTGTCCTATGTCATTTAAATAGACATTTGTATGTGTGCATGTATGTATATGCTTCCACTTATAGTTTAAAATTGCTCTTAGAGAACTGTGTAGGATTCCCATATAATATTTCTCTGCCATTTGTGGTAGCCCAAATCATTTGTGGTACCACAAATCATGTATTTCAATGTCTTAGTCTTTAGTTTAGCAATTCTCTGTGCCTAAGTGCATTTCATCCATATGTTACTTTTACACAAAGATTTTAAAAAATAATAATGCAGTGCTTATAGGAACGACAAAAAGACATCTATTTATCTATTCACTATCCAAAAATTAGTTACCTCTAGAAGAAAGAAGTTTTTGCTTGAGTTAATCAAGCAGGTCTATTACTGAACACTACAGAAAAATCAGGTATATTGGTTAAGAGTAGATTTACAGCGTACAATGGAAACTACAAGCTCACAGTAGTTTAAACACTTTATTATACGTCTTCTCAGGTAAGAGAAACCTGCGGGTATGCAGCCAGTTTTTGCTGTGTGGAAGTTCAATCAGAGACCTAGGTCTCAGGTTTTCTTTTCCCTCATGACTTCACTTCTCAAGGTTTCAAGTGCTTGCTGACGGTGCTCCTCATTCCACATCCCGGGAAGGAGCCAGGAAGCAAGATAAACATGGCATGCTGTAGCCACATTCAGAAACTTGAAGGAGTCTTCCTGAAAATTCCACATAGCACATTTGCTTAAATCTCACTGGTCAGAGCTCAGCCATGTGCTGGGAAGCTGGGAATGTAGTCATTTATCACAGGAAACAATTAGAGTTTTACTACTCGTGGAAAAAGATGAACAGTACAGTATTGGGTAGACAATTAGCAAATATACTGCTTTACATAGCTGCTCAAGTGTTGCCTTTAACTTCAGGTACAGTTTTAACTGGCTCATGACATTATCAGACCTTGGCTCTATTTTCAGAGATTCTATGGCTCATTCCCTTTGTGTGTTACTTTTACTCCCAGACTGGTTCTCTCTAAGATGGAAGTGATAGTTGTTGCATTTCATGAAATAATATCCTTATACCTCACTGTCCAGAGAGGGAGGAAGGCATTCTTCCTCTGTTATCTCACAGAAGAGCGAGAATATTTTCTTCCTGGAATCCTGAGCAGAAGGTCTTTGTGCATGATTGACCTGAACTGGATTATCTGCTTATGCCTGTATCGATCCTTAGGACCACTTAGGTAGGATACACTGTCTCAGTCAACCAAGGTCATTCCTACGACTGGCAATGGGTTTAGCTTCCCTAGAACACAGGTTGGCTAGATATGGGAGATATTGTTACTACACATAAAAATGGTTGTGATCACCCAGGGAAACCAGTGTCCATTACAGCTTTTGAGGAACTTACCTCCCTCCTTCTATGTAATATGCTGACGTGACTATTTCTTTACTTTTTGTTAAGTGATCTCCCAATATCATATTATTGCCTTCTCTGGTCCCCTCTGCAACTTAAAGTAGCACAGTTAAACCTTCATTTTATTTCTTATTCCATTACCAAAGGAGATGAACAACTCTTGATTTCTAATTTGTATGATGATGTTCAATTTCCTTCATCCATTCATCACACATTCCTACCTCTACTTCCCAATTACTTTGCCAATTGTACCATCATTATAATAAGGTTGAGATTGAGAATTATATATTCTGTTCTGTTACAATAGTTAAGTCTTTTCAAATACCCATTATGTCATTTGGAAATTTTAAAGTCAGAAAAATGACATTTAAATCATTACGGCATTATAAATATTGTTCCTTAAAGACCCAGATGGTTGTACTTCCCTTGCAGGTGATCAAAGACACAAGCTTGTGCCCCGCAAGTTCAGATAACTTCTGTATTTCTGACTGCCACTAAATACTTTGTCACTACAAAGGCCTTAGTTAAACAGATTCAACTCTCTTTATTTTTTTCTTCCCAGGAAGACCTCACTTTACGGTTAGACCATGATGCTCTTAGATCAGCATCATGGACATCTTACATCCAAGAGGTAGATGTGGGGGCTTGGAAGAGAATTCTGAGCTACAACGCATGATGTGGGCCCTGTTAGCAGGTAAATGATAATTAAAGCAAGTGTCCTGACTGAAATAAGGTGGAGGACCATACAGAGTGCAAAGAGGGAGGGACTTGACATTTAAAAGTTAGTTGGAGGAGCTGGCAAGTGAGTCTGAGATTTTCAAATTTTAGCATCAGAGAATCAAGGAGATGGGTGAGATCAGAGGTGGTGTTAAGCCTCGCACCTGGAACAGAGGTTCTTGCTCAGCACTTCGGCAGATGGTGCCCAGCCTGTGCATTGGTACCTACAGTGCTATACAGCTCCAAATGTGGAGACGGCCTTAAACTAAGCTGAATTCTGCTTCTCTATAATATCCTGGCCTCTATTCTACCTTGTCATGCATCAGAAGTTCAGCCTGATTATATCGTTAACCACTGCATAAAAGCTCTCCAAATAGCCTGAGACAGTTAAGTACCCAATACACTTAATGCAATCAACCATTAATGTTGTTTTGCATTATTATTGTTAAAACTTTATTTCATGTTGCTCACAACAAGAAAGCCTGAGTTTTAATCTTGGCTGTGCTCCATTTTAGCCATGTTATCTCAGTGTCAAGTTTCTTAATTGTTCTATGTTTACTCCTTTTAGCTTTATAAAATCATAGTAATATGTCCTTCACAAAATTTCTGATAGTATGCACTCAATACATGTTTGCTATGTAATAATAAAATAGCAACATTAATTTCCACTTATGCATACCTTATTAACCTTCTTCGTATGTTGAAATTGCCTGCATCCAACCCTATCTACTCTAGTATGTTCTAGTTCTTTGAAAAGAGAAAATCCATCTTTTTCTGCATCATATCTCCCCAGAATTGAGCACAGGGCCTATCACATAGAAAATTAATAAATTATTTGTAGAATGGCCAATCCCTACCTACTTAGGTTGCTCTTTTTTAAACATGAAATGGTAATTTGAATCATACACTAGCCATCATATTATAAGTTCCCATAATTAATTGTAGGATATCCCAAAGGGATCCACATGTACCCACAATCCAAATATGTAGGCTGTACCCTTCCCTAACCATCTTCATCATCCACAAGGTTACCTGGAGATGGATTCCTGCCACCACTCTCCACCATGAGAACACCAGGGTCCGGGCCAAAGAGGCTGCTGGCCGTGACCTGTATCCTGCCTCTCCCAGCCCAAAGACAGAACCTCATCCCCAAGTCTGAGTCCTGCTTTCATTACTTGAGCCATGGACACTCACTCAGCTTTGACTTGTGCCCAAAGCCCATTTTGAACACTCCTGATGTTTCCTTCCTTCCCTTCTGCTCTACAGCACAAAGCAGTCCAAGGAAACTTCTGGGGCTAAAGGTCATTCTCTGTGTGCTCACTCTTCTTCCTTCTTACTGTAGCCTTTTCCTCCAGGGCTTCACTTTCTTATCATTGAGACAAAAGCTCCCAGGTTTTTGAATGGAAACAACTCCCATAGGGAAAGGGGCAAAGGACAGAATGAAGAATGGACTTGTTCATATTGGCCAGAGCTACTCAAAAATACCTAGAGAAGGGCCAGTGAGATGGCTCAGCAGCATACATGCCTGCTTGACAAGCGTGGGGGCCTGAGTTCGACTCCCAGAACCCACATACCAAAAAAGGGCCAGTGATATCGCTCAGCAGCACAGGCACCCGCTGGCGCACAAGGTCCTGAGGTCGACCCCCAGTACCCACACACAAAAAAAATACCTAGAGAAAAGGAAGTAGGGAGGTAGACCTTTCTGTAATTGGGAAGGGGATCAAGAGATGCAGGAGAAGGGTATGAAAAAAGGAATTAATGTAGAGCTCTTTTATTTCCTTTGTTAGATTGATTCCTAAGTTTTTAATTTTTTTCCAGTGCTATTATGAAAGGCATGGTTCCCCTAATTTCTCTCTGAGTTAATACGATCCCAATCAAAATGCCATTAGCATACATCACAGAACTAGATAAAACATTCCTAAAATTCATTTGGAACCAGAAGAGACCTAGCATAGCAAAAACAGTTCTGGTCAGCAAAGGCAAGGCAGAGGCATCACAAGCCCTGACTTAAAATTATACTATAAAGCTACTATGTTGAAAACAGCATGATACTGGCAAATAAACAGACCCAAAGATCAGTGGAACAGATTAGAAGATGCGAAAACAACTCCAAACACACTCAGCCACCTTATCATTGACAAAGGGGCCAAACATTCACTGGAAGAAAGATAGCCTCTTTAATAAATGGTGCTGGAAAAACTGGCTTTCCACATGCTGAAGACTAAAACTAGACCCATGTCTATCACCATGCACTAAACTAAAATAAAAATGGACCAAAGATCTAAATATTAAAATAGAAACACTAAATCTGCTGGAAGAGATAACAGGTAGGTGTAGGCAAAGACTTCATGAATAAAACCCGGATTGCATAGGAAATACTATAAAGAATCAACAACTGGGATCTCATCTTATTAAAAAACCTTTGTGCAGCAAAAGAAATCACCAACAGAGTGAAAAGACAACCCACAGAGTGGGCAAAAATTTATCCAGTTGTTCCTCAGACAAAAGACTAATATCTAGAACATATAAAGAATTGAAAAAAAAATCAGACTCCCCAAATTTAAAGACCCAGTCCAAAAATGGGCATCTGAAATGAATAGACAATCCTGAGATGAGCAAGTAAAAACAACAAATAAATATATAAAAAATGTTCATCACTGGTCATTCAAGAGATGCAAACTAAAACAATGTTGAGATTTCATCTTACTCCAGAAAGAATGGCTATCATCAAGAAATCAACCAATAACAAATGCTGGCGGGGCTGGGGGGAAAAAGGAACCCTTCTCCACTGTTGGTGGGAGTGTAGACTGGTGCAACTATTGTGGAAATCAGTGTGGAGATTCCTCAAAAAACTAGGAGTAGAAGTCCCATTTGACCCAGCTATTTCCCTTCTTGGTATCATCCCAGAAGAATTAAAAGCATCATACCACAGCCATATATGCACACCCATGTTTGTAGCAGCACAGTTTGTAATAGCTAAATCTTGGAAATAGCCTAAATGCCCATGAACTGATCAATGGATAAAGAAGATATGGGTTTTTTTTTATGTAATGGAATACTACTTTGTCATAAAGAAGGATAAATTTGAGACATTTCTATGTAAATGGATGCACCTTGAGACCATACTCTTAAGTGAAATAAATGGGACACACATATATAAATATCACATTGTTTCTCTGCTGTGAGAAACTGAAAGTGTAAATAAGAACTAAATATGTGTAACAGATGTTGTGAAATAGGAGTAAATTATTCAAAAGGAAAGGGGAACTAGGGAGGAGGTAGGGAAAAAGAAGGAAGGGAAAAGAAAAAAATGAGAATAGAAGGATAAAATGGAAACAAAGCTTTGTAAATAAGGAGGGAAAGAGGGGTTGAAGGGAGGGGAGGGGAATGGGGGATAAAAAGGAACCAACATATATACAGGTACAAATTCCCTATGATGAATGTGATCATTATGTATATCTAAATTGTAGCAATAAACTTAATAATAAAAAAATTTAAAAGGAATTAAGATGTGTTACGTACCTGTACTGACTTTCCACAAGGAATGTAAACATCATCTACTGCAAACGTGTAGTATGAAACAAAGTAAGAAAGAATGCTCCACTAAGTATATTACTTAAAATTTACCACCAAATATACTTCTTCATGTCAAAGGTCAGCTTTGCTGTGTCCTGAATGTGGTGGTAGGTACACAGTTCTCAATTTGTGTAAACTCACAGACTTGTACACCAAAAACAATGCATTTTACTACCTATATGTCTAAAAATAAATCCTAAAGCTTATTTTTAATCCTGAAAGCTGTGTTAGGATTTTGCCCAGCAGCTCCAACTCATGGTATCTGTCTTGTTGATTTGGCAACTCTTGCCCAGGAGAGCGGACTTGGAAGACTGTTTCTGAGGTTCCCTTCCTCATAGACTTTTCACTTATTTGCTTTGTACCATTAATAAAACATGAACTAGTTAACAGACTTTTAAACATAAATAGATTAAACCAAACACTATCAGGAAGACTAGAGGACAAAGGACAAGTAGTGTGTAAAGGGCCGGCGATCTCTTATCTGGATTGTGATAACTGCTTGCCACCCTTTATCTGTCCAATTCTCTGCTGCGTCAGGCAGTTTGGCTCGTCAGTGCTTAAACAGCAGGTTAACAAGATGTTGCCAGATACTCAGTTAGTAAGAACACGCTATCTTGAATTGATGCGGTCTCATGTTCTCTTGTTCAATTCTGTTCATTCCTTCTGGAATAGGCTGGGTTCTGGGCAGCTGTCTCCCAGTTGGAGGCAGTCTGCAGCCTCTTCTCTCCTTCTCTGACTCCTCATCCACTTCTCACTCACAGACATGCAATGTCACTATGGCTGAACCACCTGCTCTATTTTACCATCCCCCCTGTGTGCGAATCTATTTCCTTGCAGGCCGCATCCTCTCATAGAAATGAGTGATCATCCTTCCATCCTGCATGCTTGTGATTTTCTTTAGCCTCTGAAGGTCCTTGGTTCCTGGGCAACTCTGACCTTCTAGCCAGGACAGATGCTGTGAAGGCAAATCCAGCTGTGCCTGTGTCCATATTTCCATCCGTTCAGCTCTTACTGAATGTCCTCTCTTGCAGGCTCCTCTTGGAGTGCATCATCTCTTACCTCTAGCAGCATATGCTTTATCAAGGGAGACAGGGAGTCCAGAAGTAAAGAATACATCAATGAATTAGTTACAGAGAGAGATAAGAGCCATAGGTGATATAAACAGAATGCAAGGACAGAAAATAATAGAATAGGAATAAGTGGTCAGGGAAAAACCTGTCTGTGATAAGAGACATTTAAACTGAAATGGAAAGAAAGCATTTTGGATCCAGGAAGCAGCAAATGCAAAGGTACTGAGGCTAAAAAGAGCTGTGTGTGGCTTGAAACCCGAAGTGCAGCATGGTCTGTGCATAGCACAAGAGGAGAGTGCCGAGAGCTGCGAGAGGAAGAAGCAAGGTCCAGAATGTGAGCTCCCTCAGAGGTGAGAAGTGTGAGCAATAAGACTGGCTCAGCCCATGAATTTGGGTTTGGGAGGTGTGAGATAATTGCTCCAGGGCATGTAGCAAAGTAAGGGTGAATATTGCCCTCTGCAGTGTCTTTGGCTTATGAAAAATGTTATTAAAAATTTCCCATTACTACCTCATTTGGAGATTTTTCTAAAAGTTTTTCTCTAACATCAAGTGACCTTTTACAAGGTAAATAGATGCCTGTGAATGACCTATGTGTCTATACATGACACAGGATTGTGTTCTAGGATATTATTCATTTTGTGGAGATTATTAAAATAAGGCCAACCACCCTGGCTTTATCATAGGAAAGATAATCACAGTTTGCTTTCAGTTTCTTTGCAGCCGCATTAAAACTCTTTGTTCAATTGTTTAAATTTTTAGCAGCTCTTAAGTGGATGGAAATTATGCGGGCTTTAAGTCTGTGGATTTGAGAGAAGCACTGATTTATTTCAGTAATTTGGATTTGGAATTTAATTTCTATTTTCTTTTTTTCCTTTCTCTTTGTTCTCTGCCTACTTGCTGTCTCCCTCTGTCTCTCTTTCTTGTGCACACATACATATGTACACACACACACACACACACACACACACACACACGCACATACATACAGCTCTCTTCTGTAGTTAAAGCATTTGAAATAAAGCAAGCTTTGTGATTTTTAACATAACCTCATAGTCTGATGCTGGTAACACACTTCGGTCTGTTTAGCAGGCTGCTGTGTAGTAGGTACAAGGCAGGATATCTATACCAGATGAGCAGTGTGGACAAGCAAAACAGAAGCACAGTGTTTCTGTAGACCTGAATCAACTAGTGTTACAAAATCTTAACGTGTTCAAGTTTATAAATGAAATAGTAGAATCAAAGAACTCAGTCTCTCCTGAGAGATATTTGTGGTCTGGTATCTCAGCGGAGCTAGTCATCAAGAAGACCTTGGCAGAGAAGCTGCGCCAGGATGCCTGTTTGAGTACAAGCCTGGCACATTAGAGTGGGCGTCTACTTTTCTCAGGCTTCCAGGTTCCATTCTGCTTTCCTAACAGCACCCTAAATTTGCCAGGGAAATGTGTATTCATTGTATATCCACCAGCTTCTCTTCTTCCTCAACCTCTGGTTCAGAATGAGGGAAGAGAAAGACCCACAGCCAACTCTTACCTTCTATAGTGTCCTCCAGCGACTGTGAACCCAGGTGTGTGACCCATTCAAGAACAGAGATCCGGAGAGGCCATTTCCTGAATCAGGAGCAATGGCATGATGTGGACATAGTTTGTCTGTCCACTAGTTGCTGCACTTTCAGCTTTCTTGGTTCTCTGCACCTGACTTGGCATCTGCTTTTCCAAGTCTGACTTCCGGCATTGCAATGGCTCTGTGAGCCCCTAACATCAGTCCAATAATTTGCATTTGCATAAAGTGGCTAGAGTTTTTGCCTTTTGCTATCAAATGCCTTAATAGAGGCAGTACAATAAATGTCCCTAGGGTGAATGAATCAGTGGAATGAAGACAATCCAGATCACTTGTACATTTCAAATGTTTTGTGACTTTTCCCTTCTTAGGTTGTAATTTGAAAATTGGGTCTCATTGGAATTGCTTGGAGCATCGATAAGTAGGGAATTTTTATATCTCTCTTTTTGGAGGCAAAGCTGTCTTTAAAATTTTTGAAACTTATAAATATATATGCATTTATAGTATCTAAAATTCAGAAAGCATAAAAGAGAATGTAAATATATTCATAATCATCACTGTATATGACAAAATCATGTTTAATACCTGAGTGGTATCTATGGGAGGGATGGTATAGTTTATATAATCTTTTATTGTTAGACATTTGAACTCCTTCCAGTTATTCATTCTTATAGATAATCCTGCAGTTAACACTCTCTTAGTTAATCCTTGAATACACAGTGTATTATACTTATGACACACTTTAAGAAGTAGAAATGTTGGGATAAAGAATCTGCATGTTTATAATGTTTTACTCATAACAGTAGCTCTTTAAAACTAGGTTTATAAAAGAATAGTCCTTTCATTATGGGTTCAGTCTTTAGCAAAAACAAAATAAAACAATGCAAAATGAAAAAGTTCTAAGTTTCAGATTTACACTGAAGCAGGCCCATGTAAAACCACATTGCATTAACTAAGGCCCTTCAAGTTTTGAACCAGCCAGATATTAGAAACAAATGGTGCAAGAAAAATTTAGTAATAGCTCTGTCTGTTCAATCCAACCAGATGCTACACATGCTTTCTTCATCCATTTATGCAAAATACACTAACAGAATCCCTACTGTGTGTCTGGCAGAGTTCTATGGGTTGAGGGTACATAAAGGGAGGTAAGACCTGTTCTTTACCCTTGAGGTCCTCACAATGCAGTGGGCCACGTACATTCATAAATAACAGTATACTGTCACTGCTACAGTAGAGGCATGAATACTGTGTTTTGGGAGCAGAGAGCCAAGAGTACCTTCAAGCTGTACAAGGAAAGTCCTCTCATCCCCTTCCTTCTCATTAGAGAGCATTGTTTAAAGTGGGAATACAAGAAACACCTTGAGAAATACAAAGGGCACTGGGGAACAGAGAGAGAGAGAGAGAGAGAGAGAGAATGAGAGGGAGAGGGAGAAGGAGGGGGAGAGGGAGAGGGAGGAGGAAGGGGAGAGGGAGAGGGAGAGGGAGAGGGAGAAGGAGAGGTTCTCCAAGGAGTCAAAGGGCATTGATAAATGATAGGGTTGGCATCATTAAGAGGGGACGTTCCGGTGGAAGTGTCCTTGTGAGCGCTGGCGCAGAGGAGGAAAGAGGTGTTCAGAGAACAAGTCACTTGAAATACAAGGTTTGGGTAGAAAAGTGGTTGATCTGCACTGCCTCGATTGCTGTTAATAACAGGATAAGGCATTGGTGTGTAATTCCATGAGTAAAAGAGAAATGTATTGTTAGCAACCGCTGCGGCAACAAATTACTTGGTAGCTTAAGGCAACATAAATTTATTGCCTCACAGTTCTCCAGGTTAGATATCCTACTGGGTCTCAGTGCTTTGAAATCAAAATGTCTGGTGGTTGCATTTCTGTCTGGAGACATCAGAGAAGAATCCGTTTCCTCACCTTCCCCAGCTTCCAGAAACAATCTGCATTCTGTGATTCTTCATCCCTTCTTACGTCTTTTTTTATTTTTAATTTTTATTATCATTAGTATGTGTTCGCGGTGCCTAATAATTGCATTCATCATGGGGAGTTGGTACACATACATGACACATCTTAGTGTTTTCCCCTCCCCTCCCTGTGCAAATCCTTCTTATGTCCTATCATTCTGACCACCTTTTCTGCCTTTCTCTTCTATTTTTACCCTTTAGTAAAGGCCCATATAATACATGGTAATCTGTCCTTAACAAGTCTTAATTTACTCACATCTACAAAGTTCCTTTTTGCCAAGTAAGGTACTATATTCCCAGGTTCTTAGGATTAGCACATGGCAACGGACTGTATGGCAATCGGGGAGGGGAGTACGGATGTGGAAGAGTTAAGGGCGGGTCAGCTCTGAGCGCCCCTGCCGGTGGTATGGGGAGGTTAGCGGTTATCAATTAGTGGAAGTATTTGGGTTAGTGGTAAATTTAAATTTGGATCTTATTATCATTAGAGAAATAACCTACAGCTTCTCTACTTTTAAACTTTCAACAGCAAACATAAGATGAAGAGATTCAAGACATATACACATCTGGGTAAGAAATAACAGGTGAGAATGCCCAAGAGTGAGAGGTGCTAAGGGATGGGCATGAAGAAAGTAAAGAAAATGACACAGGATGTGAAGAGGATGCCATAGGACAAAAGGAGAAGAGAGAAAAAAATGTAGGAATAAAATGGGGAAGAGATACAGGCCAGGAGGAAGCCAGACAGGGCTTGGAAAAAGAAGGGAAACGGACAGAAATGTCAACAGAGAAAGAAAACTAGAAAAGGACAAACTCAGAGGTTTCTGGCAGGAACGGGTTGGTCAATTTAAATTTCTGGTTCATTTGAGTTGTGCTCACAATTATAAGTTAATTTTTAAGACTGTCTTGGAAGATTTATTTGCTTTTGGAGGTTAATCGCTGCCCACAGCCTCTGTTTTGTGAAGATGCCAGTGGTCCTTAGCGGTCCTTGAGCAGTGAATTATTCACCCCGTAAGCCCATCTGGCCGCTCATCCGCCTGCGAGAAGCAAGGCTGTGCTCTCTCCCTCGCCCTCCCAACATGCCTTGTCTCACTCTTGGCTTGTTTTATCCCTGGAATTTGGGGCTTTGGGGAGATGAGTTTTCACGCTGTTGCCTTTCCTCACAGACACTGCACCTGGCCAGGTGACACGAGGGCCAGAGCTCTAGTAACCCCCAAACCACTGCAGGCTGATACCCACTTTTACAGGTGGGAGCCTGGCGGGCTGCTGTGGTGTAATCACGTGCTCAAGGTCACAGGTGATCCCAGCTGGGAGAACACCTAACTTGCGACCAGGGAAACGAGGGGCGGACCAATAAATATGGGCAGGATCACTTAGAAAGACTTCAGGCAAATGGGCACACTGCCGCTGGAGAACTTGAGCCGCCAAGTTTCTCAGGAGCTCACTGCGAAGCCTGCCCCACAACTAATCCAGCCCTAGCATGGTCAGAGGGATAAGCCGGAAGTAAGCTAGAGAGGTTTCCCATAGCAGGGACATCTCAAATGCTTTCATGTTTATTATCTCCGAATAGAGGAAGTGGGTACTCAGAGAGGTTAACCAACTTACTCAAGGTGACCCAGGAGCCCGCAGTGAGGCCAGGGCTCTCACCCTGACGCCAACGACCGCGCAGCGCTCTCGCCAGGGAGGGCACACGCTGGCCAGCCGAGAGAGGTAATGTCTCTCCAGCCCGCCTCTGCGCCCGATCCCCCGTGCGCCCCGCAGCCCAGGCTGCGTCCCGTGTGCCCGGCGGGGGCGGCAGCGCGCAGGACAGCTGGGACCGCCGGGCTGGGGGCTCAGCCCGGAGGAGGACGATGCTCTGCGCGCCCAGGTGAGCTGGGGTTGGGGTCCGGGCTCTGGAGCCCATGGCCTGCGCACGCGGGGGTTGGAGACAGCGCCGAGGGGGCGGCGGGGGGCGGGGGGCTCAGGCAGCGGCGGGGAGCGCGGCGGCGGCGGCGGCAGAAGCTGGGCTCCGCGCTCCACTCCGCCCGGGCGCCTCGCTCCCGCGCCGCAGGCGGCGTGAAGTGCGGTAAGCGCGTGGGGATCGGGACCCCGAGCCCACGTGTGCGGTGGGGACCCCGGGGGGCGGGGGCGGGGTGGCGCGGGACCCGGACTCCGGAGACCGGCTCTGCCGCAGCGATGGGCTGGCAGCTTGTGTAGGACGCGTCGCCAGCGCGGGACCACTGTGCGTTTGGGTCCACTGCCCTCCATCTGTGTGGGTAAGGACTTGTGAAACTGCATGCGTGTTCACCGACTGTAGGAGGCTGTGTGTGTGCGCAGGGTGAGAGAGGGCGAGGGAGAGACTGGCCGTGTGCATCCATAGCCGTGTGGAACTAGGTGCGCGTGTGGACTCCGTGGACGCTCCGCGTAAGCGAGAGCGAGCTGTGTGTGTGACAGGACATGTGTGTCTCGAGCTGTGTAAGTGGCGGTGCGCGTGCGGGTGCTGCAGGAAGCTCTCGCTGTCGCTGGCGGACTGGCGACCATCCTGCAGTTGCCATTCGCAGAATCCCACACCCAGTTTAAGATGCCCTTCTCTGTTCTCTCCGCGGCTCGCTAGCTGTGTGCGCCGCGGTGCCGTCAGCTGCCTTTGGAAGAAGCGGCTGTTGATACGGGGGGCCGCTGGCTGTCAGGGGTGAAGTTACGGCACGGGCTCATCTTCCTAGAGTTCAATGTGAAGAGAAAAATCTTGGCTTGATTTCCCATGTGGTTCATGGAAACGAGCAAAAAAAAAAAAAAAATGCTTGTTAGGGTGCAGATTTGGTGTGTATCTAAGGTGGTTCTGATGGAGTGGCAGTGACGCAAGTTTGCCGTCTTCATGTTGCCTGGAAGGATTCTCTGGGTCGCCCTGGCTTGTAGTGGTCCCTATGTGCCCGGCTCCCTGAGCGAAACTTCGGCATCAGTGACGGAGAAAGGAGACCTTGCTGAGTGCTGCCGGTGAGCACAGCTTGGGAAAGAAAGGTCAGTGGTGCTCTAGAAACAAGAAAAAAGTCAGACAGAGGGTAAGAGCCATAGAGATCTGAGGAGCAGCTGCCATCGAGGAAATCTATGTGTGGGAGAAAAATGAGTGAAAAGTAAAGATGCCTTGCAGCATTAAGTCATTTTTAATCTTACGCTTATTTTCCTCATGTATTCTTCTTGCCTATTACATTTGCATCTTTTCCCTTCCGGGAAATATCTTTATTATTACTGTACTGTAGAGTGATAGTCATTTAAACTCTAGGAAAACTGTAGTACATCGAAGCTAGCAACAGCATCAGGAATGTTTAGCTCAACTAGTATGGAGCGGATGGAGGTCCCAGGGCTCAGAGGGTGAAACGGAGACCCTAGCACCCCAAGACAGCAGTGTCTCTGGTTCTCCCAGTCACCTGGGTTTTATTCGTCATTCTGTTCCTTCTAGGACTCAAGGTAGCCTCACAGCCAACAAATCAAATGGTCTTCATTCGCCATTGTACAGCTGGAGCCCCTCCATTCTGTTCCTCCTCTCATTCCTTAACTTCAGAGACTAATGGGGAGTTACCTGAAAATCACCCTGCTCACCCTGCTGCTCCAAACGTCTCCTGATTTTTCCACCGAGGATGGGAACTGAAGTCAACTTTTGTTTCTCTTCTTCTGTCAGCTTAATGAATAGGCAACTTATATCTGTTTCCCTTAATTGCTCTTGAATCTACTTTTCCCCCTTTTTATTCCCACGGCTACTCCTGGTTCCCAAAGATCCATACTCAAGGATTGCCAGAGATGGAAACAGACATAAGAATATAAACATTGAAAGAAGTGCAAGACATATAAATGTGTAAAGAATAGATCCTGGTAGTATCACTGTCAAACTAAGAAGTGAAATCAGTTCTTTGGAACAATCTGGACCTTGGGATGGTTGTAGCAGTATTTGACCTAGATGAAGTCTCTCTGCCTTGCTGAGTCTTAGTTTCTTCAGTTGTGAAAGGCAACGAAGGCTTCCAACTAGAATCTAGTCAGTAGATCATTTATGAAGTTTCTTTCAGCTCTAAAATTCTCTGATTGCTATTGATGCCTTTGTTTTAGCAAGAAACTTCTCATCTAATCCCATATGTTTACCTTCTGATATTTAACCATCTTTTTAAAACAAATCTAGTTTGCCTTTAGGGAAAATGTAGCGATAAAGGGAAACGCGTGCAATGTATAGTTGATTTGAATTTGAGGCTGAGCGTTAGCTGCATACATCAAGATGGAGTTAGAGAGTTTTAGAGGTCTCCCATTCTCCCATTCTCACCTCTCATGAAGTGCTGCTAACTTAGTATTTCTCAAGCCTCAGCACCATTGACATTTTAGGCTAGATAATTCTTTGCTGTATGGGACTGCCTTGTGCATTAAGGATGTTTAGCAATGTCCCTCACACTCATTAGATGCCAATAGCAACCCTTGGGTATGACAACCAAACATGTCTCAGGCATTGCTAAATGTCCCCATGGAGGGACAAAGTCCCCCCTACTACAGTTGAGAATCACTGAGTCCTGTAGCCTCACACACAAACATCTTACAACAAAAAATTGCTGTGCTGCTGTCTTTCCACCCCCCTTCTATTAGCCACCCTCATACATTTACCTTTATCCCTTCGGAGGTTTTGCTGTCTTGTTGCTATGCCTGGAAATACTCAAGATGCTGCTGAAGGCTGAGAAGCATTTCTGAGGCAATATAATAATAATCTTAATAACTCACATTAATCCAGCCCTTGATGTGTGCCAGGCACAGTTCTAAATGCTTTATGTGGATGATCTCATTTAATCTTCATTAAGAATCCTATGAGAGAGAAATTTCTGTTACCCTCATTTTAGAAATATAGTGATTCAAACTTAGGTAAAATAATATGCCCAAGTTCTGTCAGCTGTGGAGTGGTCGACCTTGGGTTATATTGAGTGTTGTTCTGCTCCTGAGACCATCATCAGAACCTCCACACTAAACTGCCTTGCATGAATGGGATCCTGGTGTAACAGTGTGGGGAAGATCTTAAATATGCTCTCACCAAATTGTAGAAACAAGTCTACCTTTAGGAAGGGAGCTAGAGACTGCAGTTTCTAAGTTGTATTCAGTTGAAATAATGCAATTTCTTTTCCTCTTTAAAGTTTTGTCATCTTCTCTTTCTTATCCAGAAGTAGCTGGAAAATGTGTAGAGTGAGAGGGGTGAGGCAGGGTTGGGTGATGCAAAGGGGCATGTACAGGGGGAAGGCATAAAGGTGAAAGGGACCAAACAGGTCACAATAAGGTATTTTCTTTTCTATTAGCTCCATCTTGCCATGAGTGTTCCCTAAACTTTAGAAATCTCTGTCAACAAAATTACCAATTCTCTCCATATTCTTCTTGCCCTGCCCTCTGATTCTTCCATTCTGCTTACTCTTGACTTTTTTTTTTTTTCTTTTTTTTGTGGGTACCAGGGGTCGACCTCAGGACCTCACGCACCAGCAGGCGCCTGTGCCGCTGAGAGATATCATTGGCCCCTTTTTTCATATGTGGGTTCCAGGAGTCGAACTCAGGCCCTTGCACTTGCCAGGCAGGCGCTTACGCCGCTGAGCCATCTCACCGGCCCTTGACTTTTTATTTTTAAGGTAGTAGAAAGGGCTACATATTTTGACCCAAGGAAATGTAAGTAAAATGTAAATGGCTATCACAAAGGCTAATTGATAGGGCTGGCCTTAAATATAGTCAGAATCAGAAAGACTACCTTGTTGTACACTTATAATCCCAGAATTCTGGGGGGCTGAAGCAGGAAGATTGCAAATTCACGCCTAGCCCAGGCAACTTAGTGAAAGCCTGTCTCAAAAATAAAGGGTGTGGGGTAGGGATGAGGCTCAGTGTGAAGGCCCTGGGCTCAGTTCCCAGTAACACACATACACACACACACACACACACACACATACACACACACAGGAACGACTACCTTAGCATTCATTAACAAGCTTGAAAATCCAAGACAAACCTAGGAAGGTTGTCTATTTTCTTTATGAACTTATATTGACAAATCCATAGGTTTGGTAGCTGCCAGTGAAGGAATAGTAGGGCTATGACTTTGTACACCTAGTGATTTGGTTAGGACAGTGGCTCTCAAACTATTGAGTAACAGAATAATCTGTAGGGCTTATTAAAACATAGATTGCTGAGTTGCACCCCCCCCCAGTTTCTGATTATATATATCTAGGCTGAGGTCTGCGAATTTGCATTTCTAATTGGTTTTCAGGTGATGCTGATACTACTCGTCTGGGAACCACTATTTGAAAAATCACTGGGTTTAAGACCTAGATAACTAAAATAAAGCTCAAATCTAGCTATCTGAGATATTCAGAGCAACAGTATCTTGTTTTAAGGTAATTGAGTATTTGGACGAATGAGAATCAATGAATGGGGTAAGACTGAAATAACAGTAACTGCTAATGATAAGCTGACATCTCTCACTAAGAATCTACACTTTGCCTCTCATGTCAAATTTTAGACAAATATTTTATTTTTCTCAGCAACTGTACTTTTAGGTTGGATTAATTTGGATCTTAGCTCTTCTCATGTTCTCTGTCTCCACCCACCGCCACTGCTACCTTGATTTGTTTGATGAATTTCCTCATTATTTACAGGAACTTCAAAGGCAAAAGTCCTTTAATATCTTGTTTAGCATCAGATAAATTCTGATGACTCTCTGTAAGGTTAAGAAAGTGAGGAGGGGAAGGGGAATAAAAAGAATCAAGATGTGTTCAGTACATGTACCTGCTCCCTGAGATAAACATAAACGTTATGTGCTCCAAACGTGTGCATTTTTAAAAAGAAGAAAGGTGTGTTATCCACCTCTCTAACTTCTGTTTCATGTGTGATTGTTTTTTACTTTTTTCCTATCAAAAACACATTGGTACAATGGAGAAATCCACCAAAATTCAAGTCTGCACTTGTGGTTTATATCTGGGTCTCTCCTCAAAACCTCTTGTGCTCAAAGGCAGGGCTTGTGAAGGATGATTGAATCATAGGGGAATTAGAGCTAAATGTGATGTTAGCAGGTGCGGCCTGGTTGGAAGAGTTGGGGAGCCACTGGGAGAGTGACCTTGGAGGGTATGTCCCTCCCAGGTTCCTCCCTTTTCTCTCTACATCCTGGCTGCCATGAGTCGAACAGTTTTCCTCTGTCCAGGCCCATTCACCATGCCAGCAACCATGCAAGCACTGAAGCTTCTAAAACATGAGCTCAAATAAACCTCTCTTCAAGTCGTGAGTGTTGGATATCACGTCTCAGCAACAAGAAAGTGACTAAGGCAGCGCAGTTATGTGTAGCTGATTAAAGTTTTGAAATCCCAATCAGAAAGTTTCTTTTAAAAACAAATTTTAGGGCCGGTGAGATAGCTCAGCGGCATAAGCACCTGCCTGGCAAGCGTGAGGACCTGAGTTCGACTCCCGGATCCCACATATGAAAAAAGGGCCGGTGATATCGCTCAGCAGCACGGGCGCCTGCTGGTGCGCGAGGTCCTGAGGTCGACCCCCCGGTACCCACAAAAAAAAAAATTTAAACTCATCATCTCTCCCTTCTTCTTAATTATTACCATCTGTTTTTGTTTATTTTTGTTTTTTCTTGCACAATAACACTTCCTCTATCCAAATAAGGTGCCTCCAAGTACTTGCTCAGAAAGATCTAGCTATTTTGAAACTTAGATTCAATTTAAATAATATTTATGAAATACTTATCATGTACCATGAAATTTTATATACTTAATCTTCTTGGATTTGTCTATCAAATCCCAAGAGTATTGTTTTTCTCATTATCAGGTAAGGAACCAAGGCCCACAAACTTAAAAAAAAATTCATGTTAAGGTTGTTGTACTGATAAATGTATTTTTGGATATAGATAATAAAAGCGAACACTGACTTGCTTCAGCAAAAGTCAATTTATTGGACAGATAATGGGGCTTTTCTTATACATTCAAGGAACCAGAGCCCAGGATGGATAAGAACAGGATCATCATCAGAAAACCCAGTGCCTGGAGATCATAACCATATCCCTGTTGCTGTCATTAAGGTGACCCCTTCCTAAGAGTCTGTGCCCATTAATTAAAAATTTCAAGAAAAAGAATCAGATTGGCCCAGTCTTTTACAACTATGGGGCTACAGTAAAAGCATAGCTGCCATGGACTAACCCTTATGATTATAGATTTCCCCAGTGGCAAGTGGTCTAATGGATACTTGAATAAATGTTCTCCACTATCACCCTAGTGTGGAAAAGACAGAATTTGAACTTAGGTTTGACTCCAAACCCAGAACTTGTTTTCCTCCGAAAGGGATGTTTGATGCAAAAGAACCACATTAATGTGGATGTGGTAAAGACAGTCTGATTTTGTTTTCCCCATTTCCCCATGGTAGGTGTTTCCTGCACAGGGTCCCAAGCCTGTCCTTTGTGCTTATCTTCTGTGTTCTGACACATCCTGGCTCCTCCCTGTCTTCTGGTCTCTGTGTCATGGGGCCTGGCTTCTCATCTGCTCATGTAAGGCATGTCTCCAGGTCAGCTAACTGGGCCATAACTCACAGATGATAAGAGCTAGAGGAAGCCATCATCTTGCCCCATCTTTTCCCTGTACAGTAAAACAAGCAGTGCTGATGTGTGCCAACCTCTTGTCAACAGTGCGAAGAGCTCTATATCTCATGTAACTTTCCTGTCAACTTTGTGGTTGCCCAGTCTTACTTCCCAATATTTTACTAGGAAAATATATGAGTAAGTGAAAAGTTGAAAGAATTTTATAGTAAATACCCATGTGTTCACCAGGTAGTTTTTATCACTAATATTTTACTAGAGTTGCTTTGTCATAATTCTCTCCATCCCTTTGCCATTCCATTTTGGGCAGGATGATTCTAAAGAAAGTTGCTAGTTATTATTCCAATTTTTATAATGGGGGAACTGGAATCAAGACACTTGACATGACTTGCTTGAGGTTACTCATGAGAAGATGGTAGAGTGGGACTGAGCTCTGGCAGTCTGATTCTTCCAGCCACTTTCTTAACCACCAAGCAGCTCTGTCCCTGCTGGAAAGGAAGAGGGAAAGACACAGTCGAGGTCAGCTGGCGCAGGGTGTGACCAGTGCCCAGGTCATCTGATTCTCAAGCTGTCACTCCTCCCATTGCACTGAGCCATATTAAACAGCCCACCTTCCAATGAGATGCAGGCTTTTCTCATTCCCCAAAGATACACAGTTTTTGTACTTTGCAACCTACTCCAAATCTCAGGAAAATTTGATTTCTTAAGTATATGTTTTCAATATATAATAAATGCATTCATCTGAGGGTATTGGTACATATACATATTACATCTTGATCATGTTTACTGTCCCTTGTCCTTGTCACCTTCCTATCTTGCTCCATCTCAGATACCTTTCCCATCTTCACAAAGTCCGTGTTCCTGTTTCCTATCATCTATCTTTTATTTTGCTCTTTAGATTATTTATACCTTGGAGTTTTCATATAAGATACACCATGTAATGCTTAACCTTCTGTGTCTAATTTATTTTACTTAGCATTATGACCTCAAGTTACCTACATTTTCCTGCAAATGAGTCAAATTTATTGTTCTTTTATGGCCAACTAGTACTCCTCTGTGTATATGTACCACATTTTCTTTATCCATTCATCTAGTGATGGGCATAGAGGCCACTTCCAAGATGTAGCTATTATGAGTTGTGCTTTTATTATGGGTATATGTGTATCACTTTAATATAATGTCTTTAACTCTTCTGGGAAGATACAAAGAAGAGGTGTAGCTGGGTCAAGTGAAAGTACTATTTTTAGTTTTTTGAGGGCTTTCCATGCTGATTTCCATAGTGGTTGTAGTAGATTACATTTCCACCAACAATGTAGAAGGGTTTCCCCACAACCTTGCCAGCATTTGTGGTTGTTTGAATTGATGAAAGCCGTTCTTTTTGGAGTAAGATGGAATCTCAACGTCATTGTGATTTGCATTTCTCTAATGGTCACAGATGATCAAAGTTGTTTCATATGCCCAATGGCCATGTACGTCTTTTGAGAAGTGCTGATTTTGGACACAGATGATTTCATGAGACTGATACACTCTGTTTTTTCTTCTCAACCCTTTAAAATAATTTATGAAAATGACAGGCTGGGAAATTGCCATTTTAAATATCTTCTTACAACGTTCACGAGACTTTCACATATGTTATCTTGAACTTTATGAGTAGGAGCAGATCTGCAAGACAGGGGGGTTGCTGTATATCATAACCACCAAACAGCTGGAAACCTGAGGCTTGTAGAAGCAAAGCAAGGATATCAAAAGCTATATGATGCTGAGAGCAAGTTGGTCTTTGCTAGTAGGCATTGGGGAACATGGAGGTTTTGAGGGGCTACATAAATACTAGTTTATAAAATTAGATGGAGAGAAGAGATAGGGGATCACTGAAATCTGGCATTTTTGTTGGGTAGCATAGTGGTGGAAGGTCTGGGATCAGGAGCCACTACCTGGTATGGCCTTGGAAAACTCTTTTGTGTGCCTCAGTGTCTCCATCTATGAAATAGGGATAACAGCAGTACTTCCTCATAGCATGATGCAAAGACAAAATGAAGTAATGCATGTGAAGGTTTACTATTTAGCCTCAGTTGTAAAAATGTCCTTATATCCCTCTTGCTTCTTTCCCAGGAGCCTTTTCTTCTGTGTCCAGTGGGCCCCTCTAAAATCTCTGGGTATAGTTTCATCTTTTTATTTCCATGTTTTTTCAGAAACTGTTGCAGGAGATTATGGACAGGAGGTTTTAGAAAGAGGTTTTATTAAGTCTAAGAAAAATGTGAATTCTGCTCATGAATTTTCACCTTAAAACTGTAAATAGCCAATGTCCTTTGAGACTGAACTGGCACATTTAATTGGATGTGATAAGCAGCACATGATACTTGAAGTAGAGACTTCTGTATAAACTCTTTTCCAACCCAGGGGGTTCAGAAGAGGTAAACATGCCACCGAGACTTTTTGCTTGGTATGCACAGCAAATACTGAAATCCAGGCTTCTTAGTCAATGAGGTATTTAAACAGATGTGGAAAAACTATTAAAGAGGATTTTGGAAAGGTGTGCTCACCTGGGTGTATTGCACTCCATCCTTGCTGCCTTTTCTGAACTCTCCCATACCCCTGCCAACATGAATCCTTGGCAGCAGTGTCACTAGGCTGTTTCTTAAAACTGTAGATTCATGGATCTATGGAATCTGTAGTTTTGCAAGTGATTTTTAGGTATACTAATGTTTGAGAACCACTGCTGTCAGCTGCATGACTCCTCAAGGTTCAAGACACTATTTTGATGACTTAATTTGAATGTCATGCAAATGTGGTTTGACTTACTGTCAGTTCTGGGACTCTAAAATTAGTGGTGACATCGGGCATTCTCAAGCTTGGCCTTCAGGTCCCGTCCTGTTGAGAGGAAAGATTTTTGTAAGCACATTCCACAATAGGGGAGATGGGTTTCCAGCTTGCACAGTTGCCTTTGCTGAGAAGCAAAATATGAAATAGCCTCCAGTGACTGGGACCGAATCACGCGGAGGGCCAACTTGTTAAAACAGCTGACTAATACCACCTTTTGAACTCACTGGCACCTACTTCATGAGTAGCCTCCATCAGTATGGTGAAATTAATCTTGATCTTATGTTTATCCCCATTATATAGATGAGGCTACTGAGGCTAAGAAAAGTTAAATAATTTGCCCAGTGTCGTATTAGTGACTGATAGAACTGGGACAGATTACAAGCTATCCTTTGATCTAGGGGTTGTCAAACTATCTAGTCCACTGCCTGTTTCTGTGTGGCATGCAAGCTGACAGTAATTTTTAAATTGCTTGGAAAATATCAAAACCAGAACATTTTGTGACAAGTAAAAATTATATGAAATTCAGGTTTCATAGTCTATAAATACAGATTTTTTGAACACAGCTATGCCCATTCACTAATGTATTGTCTGTGGCTGTTTTTATACTATTGTAACAGAAATGAGTAATTGTGACTTTATGCTCTGAAAAGAAAAGAAAAATATTTGCTAAATGACCCTTTACAGATAAATGAAATGTGCTGACCTCTGTGTTAAGCTACTAGGCCAGTGTTCCCAAAATATCAGTCTTTTGAGTGCTGTCCCTTCATAATTCTTTCCACCTTCTCATACCATCTGGAATGTTATCTGCATATTATGTTTCTTTAGATTAATTAACTTTCCTTAAATAAATGTATTTTGTAAAGAAATAAAAATGTAAGTGGAAATCAGTACCAACTGCAAGAAGTAGAAGACAACTGTAAAAACAAATGCAGTACACACAAAAGAATGTATTAGATTTTAGCTAAGTAGTTGGAAGAGACAATGTTGGTGTTCCTCTTATTTTCCTGCAGATTCCCTCACCATTTTTATGCACGCTGAGTTGACTTTCAAAGATAAACCTGCATTTTTTTTTTTTTTTGAGGGCTGCCCTTAATCTGTTGGAATTCCCTTGTGCACAATCTTAATGGGTTGGAGGTGCCTGGGAATCCGTGTCCCATGTGAACAGGACTAACCAATAAGTTACAGATGTAGGAGTGTCAACACCCCAACCCCAATTTGGAACAATTCTGATGCATGTTCTACCCTGCGTCCAAGAACTTCCCTGAGGGATTCAGCTGCTGTGGCTGAATAATACGTTTCTCATGGCTGACTCTCATTCCTTCTCGTGTCATCACTTCTGTACTAGTGTACATGCACCTGCCAAATTAACTATGTACAGTTAGTTCACACTTCAAGATCTGGCTCTTAGGGGGACCCAGTGAAGACAGTAGGCACTCTCGCCAAAGACTATGAACCTCAGATCTGCTCTTTCTTATTATAAAGGAGAGATTAGAAAGTAACAGGAAAGTTTTCAAAGGTAAATTAGCCCCTATTTTCATCAATATAAAGGATAATAACATAGAAAATAGAAAGAGAACACAGTTGCCACCATATGATCTAATAGTACTTAATGCTACCACCACCTATTAGCTTGTATCATCTTTCCCCAGTGATAATACAAGCAAACTTTGGGAGCTGATGTTTTAGCAGGTTGGTTCTTGAAGAGTGGTCCCTGGACTGGCAGCATCAGCATTACCTATGAACTTGTTAGAAATGCAGCCTCGCTTCTCTAAACTTAATAAAGCAGAAACTGTGAGGTGGAGTCCAGCATTTCTGTTTTAACAAGCCTTCAGGTGATTCTTATGCGTGCTTAAACTTCAGAACCGCTGCTCTATGATAAACAGCCTCTTATTTAGTTCTGTCTCACTGCATTCCTGGATTTCATCAGAATTCAGAATCATCTAGGACTTGCTTCCTCCTCTCAAACGTGACTGACTGATGGCCTTGTGACCTCCATTTGAGCCTCCACTGAGGTGGATTCTTGCCAAGGCATGCAGGTCAATAATTGGACAGCTCCAGTGAATGGAATAATCTACCTCTTGTTGAGTCTCAAACTCCTCTGGAGACATCTGCCCATCTCTCTTCTGGGCCACAAAGGCAGGGCTAATGCCTTCTCTAACCAACAAGTAGAACTTTTGTATCATGTCATGCCAAATATATCATATTAAATACTTGCTGATCATGTAGTATATGTTTTCATAAAAACTTTGGTCAAGTAGAGTGAGACATTAATAAAGCTATCATAAAAATTCATAAATAAATGCCTCTGAATCTTCTCTTTTTCTTCATGAAATTCCCAAATCCATATTTAATTAGATCTGGTTTCTTTCTTTCTTTCTTTCTTTTTTTTTTTTTTTTGAGGTCTCACTATGTAGTGAAGGCTGGTCTTGAACTTACTTATATAGCCCAGGCTGGCCTCAAACTCTCAAACTCACAGTGATCCTCCTGCCTCAGCATTCCTAGTGCTGGTATTATATGCATACGCCACCACACCCAGCTGGATCTGGTTTCTTATAACCTTACTGTCCTCATCACATTCTTGGGAGGAAAAACATCTGCCTTTTAAGAAAATCTGATTTTTAGAAACAGTCTGGGTATATTTTATTCAATAATATATGAAATAGAAATTTAAGTTTTTTGTTTTTTTTTTAAACTTTTCCTGTAATCCATTTTTTTTCCTCAGGAGGTGGACAGGGCATGACTCTTAAATATTCTTTCATTGGTTTTAGGCTGTTTTAAATATCAGTTTTGTGATAAAGACACTAACCTTCTCTGCCAAGAAATGTTTATTTACCTAGGAAGAATATTTTCCTTAGTTATTTTGAAACAATTTAAAAAGCATTTTGGACCCCAATTCCATGTATCAGCATAGTGGTGCCTCAAGAGTAATCAAATTGACTTCTCTGTGGATTTGCAGTTATGGAAATGGAATGGCTAGAAGCTTTTTAGTTAGGACTGTATCTTTCTAGGTGACTTAGCTCAAGTGGCATTTTGACTACTAGCTCTAAAAAGATCCAGCTTTTGGAATGTAAGCTATTTTTCTGTTAAGTTGGTTATAAATATTTTACATGTACACTGCAATTTAGATGTCCAGATAAACAAATAATATGGATGGGGGCATTCATTTACAGAGAGAGATTATTTTAAAGAGCATGTATCAACTTATGGAGGTTAAAAAGAAATTGTCAAGATAGCATCTTACAAATTTGAATGTTTTTCAGAAAACAAAGTCCAAGTAAATAGCCAGGAGAGGGGAGAGGAATTTTTCTTCCATTTAGTGAGAATTTACAAGTTGCAGTTTTTGGATGATTCAGTATTATAGTGAAGGTCAAGAGAGCCTCAGCTACAAGGAAATCACAATTATCGTGGTATTTGTAACTCTGTCTTTGGGTTGCTTGCTTGTGTGATCCCAGTGGGATTGTGTGCTTGGGTACATATGGTTGGGACAAGACTAGAGTAGTAAGTGCTGAGGCCAGCAACAGAATAGGAACGGTTAATTCCCATCAAATATCTGCTCTTACTCTTCTACTTACTAGGTAGATGGAATCTGAGATAGCATATGAATTGCTTTTAGCTTTTGTGAACCTCCAGTTACTTGAAATTTCTCCCTAATACCTTCTATCTGTTTCCATTCTGCAGCTGGGGAAATTGAGACTGAGATTGGTGAATAGGCTTGCTTTAGAACAAGTCAGATTGAGAACTGAGACCCTGGGACTCCTTTGCCCACCATTCCTTCCATTATGCCAGGCTCCCACCATTGCTTTGGCTATTAAAATAAATAATGTTTTACCTTTTCCGGACAGTTGTCCAAAGCAAAGACACTGGAACTATACCCTTTGATGTAGAAATTTAACCCCTGTAGGCATATTCTATAAAGAAACGTGGTCAATCCAGACAGAGTTATGCATTAATGTCCATCCATGCAAGCAAAACCAAAGAAAAAAAATGAAGCAAATTACAGCAAAGCAAGCAAGCTGAGGTTGTGACATAGTTCCAGGTTGGCAGATGTTGACACTGTACCAAGCTGCATCGATCTTTCATTCCAGTAGGTGGGGACTATTTATAGCCAAGCCTTGTGTGCACACTTGTCATAATAGCGATGCAACTACACACCTTCTGTTAACCATTAACGACTGTCCCACAGCAACATTTCAGACTACTCTGAATCACCAAACAAGGGTAATGATGGGGTGCACTTCAGTTGTTTAAATTTATAAACCAGAAAACTGAGAGCTCCAATTAGTATTGGGTGACATAAGCAAGATGATTTCTTCTTTCTTCTCTTCACTCTTTTAAGGAAAGACCAGGCACTGATTATATCCATCAAAGAAAAGAAGCTCAAAGGAATCTGATGGAGTTGTATATTGCTGTAGTCTACTTTTTTTTGACAATGTTTTGAGTAATGTTGGTGGCTTGAGCTCGTCATAATCCCAAGAGAATTTTGAGACATTTATTTGTTTCTGTGTGATAGGTTGTTTGATTCCCTCATTCAACCCTTTTTGAGGACTTGCTGGGCTTTTGTTTCGGTTTCTAATGATCTAGAGCTGTTTCTTTGAAGGAGGCTAGTGTGGAGGGCATAGCAACTTATTTCTTGGTAGAGGCGATAGGATACAGCATGACTAACGTTAACACACACACGCATAAACTCACACTTAACACAGAAGGTCTTGTCGAATTTCAAACTGGCACAACTTTTGAAGGGGACATAGCTTGTACTTGAGAACAGAAGATTCTCTGAGTTGTTTGTGCTTTTAATTATTTAGGTTGTTAATTAAAGCTTGTTTTAATTATTTAGGTTGTTAATTAAAGCTTGTTAAGTTTGTAAAGTACCCAGAAATGTAAGTGTACAAGATAAAGGCATTGGTTCTTCCCATACCCTATCACCTTGTTCAATCTTCCCTACCAGAATTGCCACTGTAATCACAGCTTTGATTAGCTCTTTCTGGTGAATGCCACAGAAAATAGAGGACTGCAATTGATTAATCAAATCAAGATAGGTACTAATCACCAACTCCTATGTCATTACATTTTTTTCCCTCTGACAAAATGTACAAGAATGCCCCCTCACTGGTTTCTTAAATGACAATAATTTTAAATTTCAATAAGCAAACTGCAGCAATGTATTTTACTAAAATAGGTAAGGTTTTCCTTGTGTTGTAACATTTTCAAGTGCAGTTTCAATGAGATGAACCTTATCTAATTTTAACTGGTTTTGCTTCTCTAATATGTATCCCAATACAATATTGATTTTCATTTATATTACTTGGGATTCTTTGCAGATAATGGCTGAAACCCAAGTGAACCTTACTTAAGAAGGGAAAAAGGGAATTTGTTGGTTCATATAATTGGGAAGTTTGGGTGTAAAACTGTCTGGATCGTAAGCCTCAAATTATTTAATCAGGACATTGACATTCTCTGTGGTGCAATTCTGCTTTTCTTTGGGTTAATGTCATTCACAGATGAGCATTCCCATGAATTGACAGTGATGGCCACCAGCTGCTTCATATTGTTTTGCAACACTGGAGAAAAGAGAAACCCTTTCTAGCAAAAATCCCAGGGGGCCTTCACCAGTCTAGCCAATGAGCTGCTGGAGCCCATAATCAGGAATGGACTGTTCTGATTGGCCAGCCTTGCTGATGTGATCATCCTTGGCACTAGGGATGGGGGAAGGGTGGTTCCATAAAGGAAAGTCAAGACAATATTCCCAGAGAAAGGTAGAATAAATATTCAGCAGAAAATTATAGCAAAAGTTCGTTTTTATCGGGAGTCTTGATTGCTGCAGGGAGAGGAAGTGTGATATGATGACAAGACCTGTGCAAAAAGGAGCTTGGGCTTTGGAATTCACAGCCATGAGTCCTTTCCTAGGTTGGTCAGATATTAGCTGTGTGTCTTTGGAAAGTCAGTTGACTTCTCTGGTCCTGTCTTTTCAGCTGTAGAATAGAGATAAAGTCTCAGAGTTTTGAGGAGGAGGAAGAAGATAATCTCTTGCACTTACTACCATTAGTACAGAGTACCTAATTACAATGATGTAATTTTGACTACTTTTTAAAATTAAACTATTATACTCTAGGGTGGTATATTTTACCTCCCACTGAGAAAGTCATAAATTTTCAAGCCTCAGTTTCCTCATTTGAAAAAAAATTAGCATCTTAATTGACTCACAAATAACTATGAAGAGGATACAGTATGCTAGGTGTTTTGCTCAACACTGAGGATATGACAGTGATCGAGACAGTGTCCTGTACCCTCTTTTAGTGTGTATTTTAGTGAGGAAAGCAAGTCACAAGTAAAAAAGAAATGAAATTGGCCAGCCATAGTATAAGTACTCAAATAAAAAAGGGGGCAAAGAGGATGGAAATATTTAGAAAGCAGGGTCTGAGATTTTAGTTAGGGATGAGATAAGATCTTCCTGAGAAAGTGGTATTTGAGTAGCATTACTGAGGAAGTGAGAGAGATCTTCATGGCAGAATTCCAGGGAGAAGAAGTGAAGAAAAATGCCTGAGGTGAGAGTCCATTGTGGTGGTCAAGGAACATGGGGACATGAGAGAGGAATGGGCATGGTTGGAATTGAGTTTGGAGAGGCTACATCAGGGGCACCTGGTTGGCCATAAGGAGTTTGGACTTTATTCTGAGTGTGACAAGAAGCCACTAAAATTCTACACAGTGGAATTCCGGGTACTGGGGGAAGAAGATGATGATGGGCAAGCAGGAGACTGTGAGGGGGAAATGTCAATATTCCAGGGAAGGAAGATGGGGGATTGGGCCAAGATGTGCCAGTTCTGACAGGAATTAGAACAGTAGAATTAAAGAATCATTTTCAAGCAAAAGAGAATGAATGTGCTCTTGGTTTAGCTGTGGAGTGTGAGGAAAAGAAGCTTCTTGGTTTGAGTAACTGGGTAAATGGTGGGGCGCTGACTGAGATGGAGAACACTGAGATGGAGGAGCAGATTTGTGGAAAAGCAGGGGTGGAAAAGGAACAGTTCAATTAGGAATGCGTTTTAGTCATCCAACTTGAAATGTCAGGTGGGCAATTAGAGCCTAAGAAAGGTCCAGGCTAGAGAGATAACCTTGGGAGTCTTCGGTGAATAGGATATATTTTAAGCCACCCAAATAAATATAATTACCTCAGGGATGATTTTGGAGACAGGAGAAAAGATGATTGAACCTTGTCACTTAATGTCAGGGCTTTTTACTTGACTGTTTCAAGAAAAATGTCATTCTGAACCTTGAAAATAAGACAGGTAGACCTAGACAGAGCTACTTTGCTTGGGGTAAGGGTAAAGGGCTCAGAGTTCCTCTTGTCTTCTATCATTCCAGAAATGCCCATAGACGCTCACATGAGGCTTAGAGTCTCTAAAAAACAATGTTGAAATAGATAGAGCACCTCCTGTGTCCTTCCAGCCTTGGTGGTTGGCCAGTCTGTTCCTGGCTGCTGGCCTCATGTATTCAGTTCTCCCAGGCAAGGGAACTAAGGACTCAGGCCGAGTTTCATGGTTTTGTTATTTGGATAAACAGATTTAGATGTTCTTCTTAGTAAGATTCAATTAGCAAACCAGCAGACAAATTATATGATATCAGGCTGGAAGTGAGCTCGAAGATAATCTTTCAGTCTCTTACATTTACTGAAACACGAATGATTCTCAGAAGGAAAATAGACTTTCTCAGGTGAATTCTGGAAAAAATCTGCCCCTGTACTCTCTGATTTGCCATGCTGTGGAAAAAATATGATGGAAAAAATCTCGACATTCTTTTTCAAAAATGAGACTGTGGAATTATGAGAGCCAGTTTTTTAGAGATTAGTGAACTCTTGTTCAAAAAAGAATATATGTTAGAGGGTCTGTGCTAAAGGAACTTTCAGGAACTTGAAAATAACTCTTCTTTGAATGTGATTTATTAGCTTGGGATTCCTGGATAGGCTCAGTGTTCCTGGATTCCTGGGTTTAAGAATGTGTGTATGTATGTGCATTCATTTTTTTCAGGGCAGAGAGTTCTTAAGAGTTTACTAGATTCTCAAGAAGAGCTATGATTACCCACCATTAAAAAAAATTTTTTTTAAAACAAACCTGGAAATCCTCATAGGCAACAAATTACCTAACCACTTTAGGCAATATACTATTTTAATCATAAGAATGCAGTTACCTATTTTCACTTGCTAGTGTCATTATGTGCATCATAGAAATTAGCTATGCACCAGGGAAGAGCAAAAAATAACAAATAAATGGATTAACATAGAATAAAAAGAAATGCTTATAAGTTTTAATCACCAGGAGATCATTAGAATATACAGAAACTTTTCCAACACTCAGCTATACCATACATCGATATGCCAATGGTTTTTTTTCTATAGTATTGTTTAGTAAATACTTCAAAAACTGTGAGTCTTAGTAAACACGAAGCAATGATTATTTGTAATTTTTTTCCTTTGACAAAGACTGTTATTTTCCTGTGTTATTCGCCTGTCTAACCTCTTTTTATTCCTCCATCGTAGAACCCTTTGGGCACTGAAATCCAGTTCATCCATGCCTGTTTCCTGTAATGGACAAACTTGATGCTAATGTGAGGTAGGTTAAGTTTCTGTATATATTGTGCTGTAAATTGCTGACGCTTTTACTAGGACACCACTGAAGAGTCTATTGTAGCAGAGTTACAGAGTTAATGGATGTAGGTTTTCTACCTTGTTTCATATAAACCTTGCCGTTTCATGAGTGTGGTACTGTTTTTTTGGTAACATTTTATCATATCTGTTTACATGATAAGTGTAATATGGCTGTAAATGTTCCCAGCTGCCTATACTAAAAGCTGCATTATGGCGATGCCTTTCAAAACTAGGTAGTCATTTCTGCAGTAAGATGTATTTAAATGGGGTAAAATGGCTTAAGAATATATCTGTAAGTCTAAACTGTAGATATAAATTTGAGAAGCTTCTTTTAGCATTTTCTAGTGTGTTCCCTTCTTTTTTCAGCCAGGGCATCAGATTGTATGACATGGTTATATGACATAAGATGGTTTGTGTGGCATAATTTATAAAGCTAAATGGTTTTCATTTTATTTTCCTGTAATTTCCTGCAAAGCTTGGAAAAGAAATGGTAAGATGAGTTTTAGGAAAGTTATTATTTTTTTTTTTCTTAAAGGCTTGCTCCATTTTATTTAGTGTAAAACCAAATAGTGTAAAAAATTATATTCAATAAAGCATAAATGGTACATCTTTTCCAGCATTTGAAGATGGAATTATTCATAGATATCAGCAGCTGAAAGACTCCCTAAAAAAATACATTCCTTGTGAGCAGGTAGGGTGGTGCACACCTGTAACTCCAGCATTCTGAGAGGCTGAAGCAGGATTTCAAGTTTGAGCCCACCCTGGGCAACTTAATAGCTTAGGAGACCATGTCTCAAAAATTTTAAAAAAGCTTTGAGGATATAGCTCATGCTAAGGCTCTGTGTTGGTCCTTCCACCACCACCACTACCAAAACAAAACAAAATGAAACAAAAAACCAAATCCTCATATGCAATTGCAGGACCCTTTGTTTTTCACTTGAGACCCGTGGAGAGTTTGTTTGAGGTGTTAATCAAGGGCGCTGTGGCTCTGTGTTTGAAGTAGTAGAAAGCTATGACAAATGGAATCTGTGAGAATTTTGACAGAAGCTCTAGTGCAGTATCCTTCGAGCGGCACCATCATCCCTCCAGGGGACTCCTTGAGGGCAGAATGTGTCTCATGATGCATGTGTAGTCACTGGCGTACGGCAGATATTTCATGAAGAGTTGTCCATCAGCTAGTCAGTAAGACTTTCTGCACTCTCAATAGAAAACATTGTGAACTTCGTTACTTAACTAAGTGCACTAACTCAATGAAAGTCTTAGAATTTTAACAGATTTTCAGGCTACTGGCATGTATTTAATTTTCCTTTGAAAGCTTGTTGAATTATTTGCACGGAGAAAGTATAGTGTAATCTAGAGAATCTCAATTTTATTTTTGTTAATTAAAAGGCCAGAATGAGCAATGTCAATAGTGAACTGATATGAGATATTTTTAAGTTCCGGACACAGTATCAAACTGGACCCATTGGTTAAAATGCACTTTTTGGAGGGATAATTCAGATGTTATAATCCCTTACATTGCTAGCTTTTAAACATTTATTTTTAGAAGCATTAGAATCTGATGGCAGAATACAATTCAATTACGTGACCATTAGCCATTCTCTGGGGTACTGTGGAACAACAGTGCAGAATACAAGATGCTACCACACCCCAGAATCTTCTCTCTGGACCACCCTCTTGTGTTCTCTAACCGGACCCTATCAGCATGTGTTCATCCTCACCACCACCCCCTCTGCCCCCCAATATTAGCAACAGGCAAATGTCACCGAGTTTCCACTCATTTCCTCTTTAACACAGCCTCTCAGTGTCCAAAATAAAGGAGGTCTTGACTCACACTTACCAAATTGTGATGCAAGTACCATTAGTAATGAATAATGAATTTAGGACTTTTTAATTTCAAAATTAAAAATTTAATCCAAGGTTACCGTTTTATCATGCAGATTAATTCCATTTTGTCATTTAGAGTAGTGAAATGAAATTTCCTTTTTGTATGAATGCATTTAACATTTGAGTCAGTTTAAAGAAAAATACATAACTAAAAAATATTTATTAATAAATGAAAATGAGAAGAAGAACCACAGTAGTACTATGTGCATGAGTAGGGTCTGGAAACAAATGTTCTAGGTGAAACTAGAGAGAGTAAATTTTATCATGTGGCTAGGAAGAGCCAGATGCTCTTCTTTGGTGAGGGGTTGTCTTTATTTGGAAAAATGCCTACATAATAAGGTGGGCGCTGAAGAGGCTGGATCCCTGGCACAAAAGAGCAATCATTTTACTCCCTCTAAAGACAGAGGAAGGTGAATGAACTGAGAAGGAAGAAATTTCCAGGAAAGCTGGAAGGAGGTCTGGGCTCTGCTTAGCAAGGGGCAAAACAACCAATAGTACAGCAATAAGGAGCTTTGAGAGCACTTAGGGTAAAAAACAAAACAAAACGACAAAACAAAACAAAACAAATGTATGTATGCTGACCTCTCCAGAACTCAGCCTTTCAGGAAAACTTTCTAGCTTGGCTATAAATTGAATACTGAATGTTTTCTATATTGTACGTGCAAGGTCATCATGAGCTATAAACTTATCTTGTATTATTCCACTTAATTTTTAGAATGATCCTAGGAGGCACAAACCATTATTATCCTCCATTTAACAATGAATGGTAACTAAGACACAAAGGGGTTGAATAACCTCCTCAGGGTCACATACCTATTCTGCCTTCTGTTACACTATAAATATTTTTGTCAGTATGTATATGGATTTATATATGTGTATGCATGTGTGCCTCTGTATATAAACTGGAGATGTGGCTGAGCTGACCTAGTTGTCTGGGGAAAGAAATGTGGTTTACAAGAAAAAATACTTGTTTGTGAATGGACGCCCAATAGGAACAGGATGGTGGGAGACTATAAAACAGCCTGGGGAAATTTCAGATATCAGAGAGAAGGCCTCACTCTTTCATAGGCTGTAGAAAGAAGGGTTCCATTTTTTCCCAGATATCAAGGGACAGAGAAGTCCTACTTGATATTTAGAGCTAAATAAAATGTCTTATATTTAAGTATTTTGTCAGCCATACTGAGCACGTCGTTTTTTGTTTGCATCTTCTTTTAACTGAGTTTGCTAATTCAGCCCGATTCTTACTATTCTGTATCTGTCAGTATTCTTGGCTAGAAACATCAGAAACTAACACTAGCTAATATAATTAAAGATTATTTGGGGGCAGTTATCATAGACAGGCTCAAAGAATTAAGGTGAAAAATGCTGAAAGACCATATTTGGAAATAAACAACTTTGGGATTTCCCGGACAGCCAGGAAGTGGGAAAATCACCAAGATGTGATCATTACATTTCTTTATTTTATGCATAATTACACTCCTAAACGATGTGCCAAGAGGAGTCGGATAAATTCCTGTTCTTCAGCATCTCAGAGTCTGGCTAGAAGACAAGCATGTAAATAGAGATTAACACAATGACAAAAGAACCGTAATAGTGAGATACACAGTCAGCTGTGTTCTGTGTGAACTATAAGGTAAGAGAAATACTACATCTTTGTTTTAGAAGTAAGACACATATTACAAAGCATGTTTCTCTTTCGGGCCTGCGCTGCAGAGAGCGCAGCAGATGTGGGATGGGTTGACTCACGATGAAACGCTGCAGTGAATCAGGCCCTACCAGAGCTGTCCCTCGGTAAACAGTGTCTCTCAAACTTAGCAGTTAGCAGGCAGCTTCTTCTAGATAATCTGACACCTACCTGATTTATTTTATTTGGTCCCTTTTCTCCTTGGGGCTCTGGAGGAGACAGCTGTGTCCTTTTGGAAAGACTGATGAAAGGAAAATGGAAAGAGTGGCTCTGTCGATTCTTCAGGAGCTCCTTTTTGCAGTACTCTTCATTGGCTTGCATTTGGGAAATGACCCTCTGCGCCCCACCAAGTCTATTCTACCCCGAAGCCCACAAGGATGCTTATTGTGGCTCTAAAATACCCTCCTGACTTCAGAGCTAGCCCACATTTCTGTTTTATTTCACTACCAGATTCTTTCACTGACATGGTTTTCCTCAGTTCCAGTGGGATCCCTGAAAGTAGCCCAGGCTCTGTCCTGTCCTTTACTTCCTGTTGTTTATTGCACTTAAAAATTTCTCCTTTCTAAGTAAACTTTCTTTTTTCTTTTCTTTTTTTTTTTTTAATGTGGGTACCGGGAGTCGAACTCAGGACCTCTTGCTTGCCAGCAGGCGCTTGTGCCGCTGAGCGATATCACCGGCCCCTTTTTTCTCCTTTATGTGGGTACTGGGAGTTGAACTCAGGACCTCGCGCTTGCCAGGCAGGCGCTTATGCCGCTGAGCCATCTCACCGGCCCTCTAAGTATACTTTCTATCAGTTTCTAAATCCAGAAAGTACAGCTTTCACACAGGAGATAAACAGGTGAAGAAATGCCCATATATATGTATGACTTTATACTTAGAAGCCTGTCTACCATAGATAATGATGCCAGACTTTGAATGAAGAAAGTTTTATATTTCGATTCTTTTTCATTGCAGCTGTTTTCAGCCTTGACTCAACTCCTTTCCTGCTGGGTTCTTTATAGTTGCCTTCTTTGCCGCCCCTGGGGTTTCTTCTTTCTTCAATAAGAACATCCTCATTTAAGATTCTGTTTCTTCTCTACAAAATAATTATGTGCTTTCTTATTAATGTTTCTCATTAGCAACCAGAAAGCATCTTATAAGAATTATGAATCCTATAAATGATAGTATGTCCCTTCCTTTGCTAGGGTTGCAGGAAATGGAAAGCCAAATTTATAGTTACCACTAGCAAGGGTAGATGATCTCTGGGTAGGGACTGTGGCTGTAACATACCTGTTTATTTTATTTCTCCAACTCTTTTTTTTTTTCTCTATGCCTTGTTTAATTTGCTCTCTTGATAAAATCTTATATTTTTTACTTTTGTAAGCTGCTTGAAGGGAGAAAGGAAGGAAGGAAGGAAGGAGGAAAGGAAGGAAGGAAGGAAGGAAGAAGGAAGGAACTGTGTTCCCAGTGGGATAATTTTCTTTATTCTCCCTTTAGTGAAGCTTGTTGTCATGTACTAAGGGGTCCCTAAGTACTTTTGATCAGAGGACTAAATCACAAACTTTTGTATGCAACAGAAAATCTGAATAACAAGAGTTGAATATTTTAAAAATTAAAGACATAATCTTAATATAAAAGCAAGTGGCTGTTTTATACATATGACAATATCAATTAAAATATAACAAAGTAAGTGGCTGGCTTTGAAATAATTACCCAGTTGCCTTAACTCTGTTATGATGTTAAATTGCCATTCATTACTTCAAATCAATAAATTAATCAGTTGTCAATATGACAAAAAAATTTTGTTGAAGTTATCCAAACTTAGCAAAGAGGTACCCATTTTTTAAACAGGGGAGTCAATTTTTGATTTGATTATTAATACTGGTGATAATACGTTTTATGATGCACAAAAGTCTGTGGATGAAGTTGGAATTTTTAATGCTAAATATTTCAAAGCCTTGAAATAATTCATGGAACTTGAAATCAGTGTGTACAAGTTGTACACACTAAAGACTTACCAATATGGAATTGATTTGGAACCAGTGTTAATTCATGTTTGTAACCTGGCAATTGGAATTGTGAACAGGTGCAACTTCAAGGCAGTGAAATGCTTTGCAGGAAATCTCTTTTCAGTCTCTGAAATTGTGACATGGATTAGCATATAAGGAGAAAGTAGGTGGGTACCTTTTAAAAGGGGATATTTTTATATTGCTTTCGAAATGTAAATGAGAATAATACTCAGCTTTATTACTTGACTGACAAAATGATATTTATTCAGTTAAATCATTTGATTAGATCAGGAACGCAGTGAATATGAGCTGGAACTCACCCTCTGCTGAAAATCCCTATGCCTCATAGAATCACAAGGAACCTCAAGCTAGAGATGTCACAAGCTACCAGAAAGAAGATGACACATTTATATTTCTAAAGTCATGATCTTCTTCAATATGTGAAATGTGCTGGTTGTGGAACTAAACTAGCAATCTTCTACGTGCATGTGACACTAAATAGCTTCCAAAGTGCTGTTGCCACAATGACTTCAACTGGCAGCACCATGGGTTGCTGGAAGAGTGTGATTTATGGAAATAGTATGATACAGGTTTCAGTCTTTACTTTTCCACTCACTATCTTTAAGACTATCTTGAACAAGTCGTTAATCTCTCTGAGGTTTCAGTTTTGACATCTGAGTGTGGAACCTTTATGACACTTATAAGTAACATAAGTAAAATCCTTAGTATTTTGAATATAGTGTGCATAGGATAAATGGTAAGCATTGTCTTGAGTCATTACAAAGGAAAAAATGAAATGTAGGCATTTATTATCTCTAGGACTCTTATTTAATTGCTATGCTCTTTAAGTCTCTTGATTGCTTAAATTCAGTATCCACTTAACTGGCTAACCTTATAAATCCTAAATTTTTTGAATACTCGTGTCTGATTGTGCCTATTCTCTGGTGAGGAAGTCTACACTCCAAAGGTAAGAGAGGACTGTCAGTACTGGGGTTAATAAAAAGCTTAACTGAAATGAGTTTACTTGTCTTCTATATTCTATTTAGCACCATTTTTCTCTACTCCACAGCTTCCGTGAAGTCAGGTATATTCCTATTTTGGAATCAGAGGATTTAGGACTAAATCTATGTCATTTTGACTCCTAATCTTGTGCTGTATTGAATACAGCCAGCTCTTCTTTGTACCCAGCCAATCCTTTGGTTGATGATTTTGCTTAGAGGAAAATACTTTTCTGACTTGGTTATTTCTTCAATATTTATCAGTGTTCAATGGAGAAAGTGGAAATGCACATATTTCAATCAATAGTAGATTTAACTGAGGGACTTGGTCACACAGCTTCCTAGAAGAGTAGCAAGAAGGAGATGTTAACCAGAGGTCAAGTGGCCTCATGAGCCCACACAGCCTGACATGGATCTGTGAGAGAGGTGTAGCCATTGCCACAGTTCTTGCTTCTGAAATCATTTGTTGTTATTGTCCCAGATAGAAGCACCTCCAGATACAGCAGAAAAGTGATTATCTTTTTTCTTTCATCACCCAATTTCCCATTCTGAGCCTCTCATTTAGAAAAGATAATCAAAAGCCAGCAGATGAGGAAGTCTGCAAAATATAGTTTTCAAACTTCTAGCCTTCTCTAATTGAGGTGACTGCATGAAAAGAGTGGCAAATAACAAGTACCGCTTCCTCACAATCCTGGCTCCTCCTGGAATGTATAGCTGTGTAATATGTACTCGACTTGACAGAGTGCACACGACCTCACGTTGATGTGAACATCTGACTCTCTGTCTGCTTAACTGTAGGAAGCTCAGTCTTTGCTTCGATCATTTTGTTGGCATATCTTGGAGAATTCGATTATTACTGAAAAGAGTATTTTAAGTGCTCCTGAATTTGTTTTGTTTGCCACGATCGACTTGTGTAGTTCATAGCTCTGGGTCCCATTAAGGATACTTTGAATTAGAGCTGCTGAATGACTGTCCCTAGGCCTGGAAGGTTACACTTTGGTTTTGTCAAAACAGAAAATTCTTTATCATGAAAATCCACCTCATTTCACAGTAAAATGGGACGAGCATACCTTCTGTGCAATACTTGGTCAAAATGAGCTCCATGCTAAAATTGCTTGGGACAGAATTCTAGAAACAATCATTGTAGCATTTCCATTCTTGGTTCTCATCTTTCTCCACACAGAAGGGTGAGTTGATGAATTTTGGCATCAAAGTTTACATGTTCTCAAAGCTACCACTCACATGCAGCATTCTGGGCTGCCACTCAGTAGCCCTGGGGTATCTGGTGCCAAGTCGTATGATATCTTGTCATCCCTCCCTGTAGTTTGGTTCTTTTGGAACTCTGGGGGCTGTAACTAATCTTCATTTAAATCTCAAATTCCAATAGGGATTTTCTAGATAGTTTCTTAGGACTTGTATTAATTAGTGGATGCAAAAACTTGGCAGGGATAGAATAAATTGTACAAGAGCTATATGATTTTCAGATCCTACCCAATAAGAATTTTCTCCACGTATAATAGGATTACAGTACGGTCTGTATTGTAGGGTCACCTGGATTACAGAAAGACTGGGTCTTTTTGTCCTTTATAAGAACAGACTGTTAAGAGATTCAGCAAGAATATGATTTTACCTATGACTCTGTATCCCATAAATATGTACAATTATTAATGCTAATCAAAATGTTTTAAAAAGTATAAAGAAGAATAACTGTCAGCTGCTGTGATTTGATCATTACATACTGTATACACGTATCAAACCATCACATGATACCCCGCAAGTTTGTACAATTAAACTAACAATTAAAAACAAAACATTTATTTTTAAAAGAAGCATATAAATTGATGCTGAGCTTAAAATTTCTCTCAGGCTCTTTTCCATAATTTGAAATTTGCTCTGCAGATCGTAGGCTCTTGCAGTCACACAAAGTGCAGTCGATAAGAGGCGTAAAGAAGGTTCCAGAGACATCAATTGACTTTTCCTAAGCCCACAAAGCTATCAAGTGATTTACCTGAACCTAAAATCTAAATCCCTGCTTCTTTCAAATTGTCATTTATTGAAACTATCACCTAAGGTATATATAAATTTAAATTAAAATTTTGCTCAACCATAATTAAATCAGGAAAAAAATGGACCTGGGCAATAGGAGGAAAATATGAAATCACTTGTTATTTGCTACTTTGAACATTTGACAAGAATAGCTTACGATATGGTTCATTTGGCCAAACAAGTCATTTATACACTCTCTAACTTGGACAACCTGAGATGTTAGTTACGGACAATGCTTGCATTATTACATAAGAAGTAACCGAGGCAGGAAGGGATCATTATTTTGCCCAAAGTCACATTTCTAGGGAGAGGCAAAGCCAGTATTTTCACCCAAGTTTCCTGGATGATCAGGTCTATCCTTTAGCTTCACAGTGTACAGTTGCTCAGAGCAATCTGTAATCTGCCTGCCTGGCCCCTGAGGACTTTTTCTTCATTGCTTAAATTTGGAAAACAGTTATAAGAATTATCTCCAAGCATATAGAACCATACTATGACATTTGGCACCTATTGTTTTTTCCCTGAAAATTTATTTTATTGCCATTTAGCAAATAGGTTTTTGTTGAATTTAAGATCTTTTTTTTTCAGTTAAGAAAATGCAACAGGTTTCTAAATAAATGCCTGTGATTACTGTTTTATTAGTCAGGTGATGATGTTCAAGCAACTTTCTTATTTGCATTTCTAAAGAAGTGTGAGAATAAACTCTTTTCCCCTCCTCATCTGCCCACTCACTTTCTCCTTAACTTATAATGGCTTTATTAATTTCAGTGCTTATGAAAAGTTTTATACAAAGTATTCATCTTTGATTGTTCAGTACTATCATGCCTTTGTGCATACCAGATATAGATGCATATTTATTATAAGCTCTCTTTATCAATAGTATAACTGACATTTCTAGCTTTACTTTATCTCAAATGCCACCATTGTTCACTGTATATAACTATTGTGGTTCAAACCCTCAAAAGTTGAATTCAGAAAAAGCATGCATATAGATACATACAACTATAGAGTTATTTTTTAAATGTTAAATCAGAAACCTCGTACTTCTTAACTTTTTCATGTTCACAAAATGCCTGTAATAGTATGCTCAAAAATATTGCAGAAAACTAGATGTGGAAGGTCCAGAAAGTTGATCAATCTGCACAGAAGGGAGAAGGCCATGTGAGGTATTTCAAAAGGATGGCCCCGGTGTGGAGAGCAGGCTGGATTATAGTGAGTAAAGGAAGGTAGGAGTTGTGGAGATCAGGGGGCTGAGCAGTAGTCCAGCGGAGATAGGGTGAAGATCAGAAGAACTACTGCAGGCTAGGGGGTAAAAGAAAGGGTACAGATTCTAGAGGAATTTATGAAGTAGAATGCCTGGTATATGGTAGCAAATTACATGAGAAGGAAGAAGAAAATATTTTGAAGGTGATCATGGAGAAGAAGTGCATGGGGAAATAGAGCTGAGTATGGAAATGATTGATATAGAAAAATCTGTGACACATTTTGGTAAAAACGACTGGTAGAAAGTTGACCACATTGTGTGGATTCCACTGAGAAAATGTTTTGGGTGAGATTCTGATCACATCTGTTCTATGATGAATTGCATGGAATAGAAACTGATTCTAAAGGGCTAGTGATCTTCTGGACCAGTGAAAGATGAATATAACAAGATTACACTTATGTAATCCTTCTTAAGATTTCAGGGATTATGTTATTTCCTAATTTACACTAAGGATGTTTTACACTATTAAGGCATGGGTAAAAGAACTATGACCTTTCTTTTTATTTTATTTATTTATTTACTTTTGGGGTGGGTACCAGGGATCAAACCCAGGAAATCATGCTTGCCAGGCAGGCACTGCGCCACTGAGCTAAACCCCCAGCTCCAGGACTGTGACCTTTCTGATCTACCAAACTCCTAAATTCTTTTCAAATAGAGAACAGGTTGTTCTCTACTTGAAGTTGAAAGCTTATAGAAGCCAACCACTTGTTGTACATCCAAGGGTAATTTCATAATTAGTGAGCTATTTGCTTGTTCTTCCATTTCTAGCCAACATGATTTTAAGATCACAGTAATACTTTTCATAGTAAATAAGCTTTTTATGACTCATGAAGTTTATGATGTAAGAAATGTACAAATCATTGGAAAATAAATATTGCATTGAGCTCTTGTGAGTTTTCAGCAAGCTATGAAATTAAGATCTTAATCTTAATTTCAAATTAAGATTTTGAACTAATTTAGTACATTAGTGGAAAGTAAAATAAAAATTCCCTCCTTAAAGAGATTTGACCTTGGGTTGAACTGAGTTTTATCATGGCACTATTGACAGAAGATTTGCAAAACAGCATGAGTCACCCCAGGAAAATTGTGGTTGATTTTAGTTTGTAACTTCAAACATGTTATTTCCTATGGTGGTGCTACTGATGGGTTAGCATCACCCAGCTTGATGCTCCTAATTGAGAGGGAGGGTTATCAGCCAACTCTTTGGTGAATGGAAGATAAGATTCCTAGAGCAGTTCTGGGCAGGTAATCAGCTATGACTGGAGGAGGTAGGGCTACGGACATCCTACACTAGTGCAAGAGGAATTGATGGTAAGTAGCAGCCAGGTTTGGAAGAACATTTGTGTGAATAAAATCAGAAAAGAGAAAGGTTCAATCTACTCCAGAAAAAAATCTTCACTTCTAAGAACCTTACTTTAATTGTTAGCAGGAACGTTGATGCTGCTAATTAAGAGCAGGGAAGTTGAAAGTTATTTAAAATATCTCATCTAGTCAAAAAAATCCTAAGCACTTAGTCATATTTTTAAAAGAAATCTGTAATTCATATTTGATGAATTTTGATATACTTCTACTTAATTATGTTGAACTGATGAAGTTTTACTCTGTGAAAAGAAAAAAGCTAGTCACCTTTTTTTTTACACCAGCTTAATTTTAGCAGTGTTTCATCTAGAATTATGTAACATTGGCTCTGCCACCTCTCTGCACCCTTCTGGTTGCTGCTGTCTTTAGGCTTCATCATCTCTTTCCTGAGTGACTGACATCATTTCCAAACTCCTGACTACAACCCCCTTCCCCTCCCATCACTTAGCAGCCTGATGACTGACCATCTTTCTAGAACCTAAGTCTGCTCACACCCATCCTGTCCCTCTTTTGTCAACCTCCTACACATAATCCAAGTATGAACTCATTTGTTACCTACAGATCCCCAAGCCCCCCACCTTCCCTCTGTGTGCCAAGAGCTCTATGTACGAATCACTATTACCAGTTGTAATTGTCATAGTTGCTTGTAACAAATTATTTAATATATGTACCTCCTCTGCTGGACTTCATGTGCCCAGTATTGAAAACACTGTCTGGCATATTATAGTGTTGGAGGAGGAGGAGTTTAACTAAAATTGAAAAAGTCTTCATTTCACTTTTCAACTCATTAGCCAGTATCTCATCATTGAAGGCCCATCATAGAGAGGTTTGTGCCCAGCTGATATTAACAAATACCACCGCATTACACGCACACTGAATTTTCCTTGCAGCCGTGGATTCTGAGGCTTGAAGAGATGGAAGGATGAATGGATGAAAAGAACACAAGTTCTCTACTGGAACTTCAAAGTGCTTCTCCTGTAAGGCTATTCGCAGATATATTTTGCCATTGGACCTCTAGTGAGAGTGTCCTTGTGCCTTTTAACTTGTACCCTCTGTGCAATTAATTCCTTTGCCAGTGCTGCCCTCCCCACCCTTATTCCTGTTATTGCTAACAAGTATTGAGCATTTGATAAGGGCAGATGCTGTGCCAAACACTTCACGAGTGCCTTCTCATTCACTCCATATGACAACTCTATAAAGAGAGTGCTCTTATTATCTGCATTTTATATTGAGGTATAGAAAACTTAATGAGCTCACACAATCAAAAAACTATTAAGTGATAGAGCCAAGGATCCAATTCTTGCAGATCTGAGTGTGGAGTTCAGACCCCTAATTACTACACTACTACTTACACCACACATGCACTACTGCGGTGTCCATGATTAGCGGCATTCCACCGAGTTCTGAGACCACAATTCCTCATTTTCTTTTACAGTAACTGTTACTACTTCTTTTTTAACTGTATTGTCCCTAACACCATGACTGTGGGTCACTAAGGCTTTCTTTGTTTGAGGTGCTCTGCTATAGGGTTTTCAGACAGTACAGTGCGTCATAGGGTCAGCAGTACCAATAGTTCTCTCTTTAAAAATGCCTGTGACCTCCCAGATATGTGAGGTCGTGTGCTCTGTGATTTGGGACCTTGTCAGAAGAGATCAGCCCTTTCAACAGCCTGTTTCTCTTTGACTGATTCTCCAGGAAATCTCCCTCTTCTCTAATCGGAAATTCTTCGGATTCTGTCACCCTGTCTTCTTTTCCTATCCTCAGAGATGGCCGAGCTGGGCACTTAGAACGTTAGCACTGGAACATCCTTCAGAGGCGGAAGTTCCTCCCACGTGCTGGAATTCCAGTGCAGTGCTCTAGAAAGCTAACACCTGCTTCAGCTTGGGAACTGCAGTCCTCCTTTTTCAACTATGTCCACGTAATTGGTTGAATTTGACTTAACAATCAACAAAAACCGGATTATTCAATATCTCAATGACAAAAAGCAATGACGAGATTGTGTCAAATTACGTAGTAATTTTACTAGCCAGCTATTGCCACAGGTTTTGTTTTACAGTCTAAGTTCATCATCTGACCCTTTCCCCTTTCTCTGATTTTCTGTGCTATTGTTAAATATTCTGGTTTTATGTTTTCCAGTTGCTGCCTCCATCTCTACACTCCATCTCTACACACTGAGGCATTGTCCGCCTCAGTGGACAAGGTTCACTCACTGAGTCTTCCCATGGGCTTTGCTTAAGACAAGTGCTAATGACCAGTTCTTTTCTGCCTAAGTGAAAGCCACTGGGGAACAAAGGGCTCAGTTTCCATTTCAGTCTCAGAGTGTTTCTCAAGCAGATAACAGGTTTGGAAATGGTTGATGCTCCTTCTGTTCTGTTGCCTTTTTAAATTCCCTGTTGTTTTGTCCTCCTCTTCCTCTACTGTGTGGTGTTATGGTTGTCTTGCATCCTATTTGTCTAGTCTTTCATGGCTGTCTTCTTTTTTTTTTCTAATGTGGGTACCGGGAGTCGAAATCAGGACTTCCCACTTGCCAGGCAGGTGCTTATGCCGCTGAGCCATATCACCGGTCCCTGGTTCTCTTCTTTTCTTGCTTCTCTACTCTGTGCAGTACTCCTACTCTCATTCATATTCACAGCCCACAATTTTCTACTTCTTTTTTTGAATTTTTATTTTTTATTAGTACATGTTTGTAGTACAAGATGATTACATTCCTCGTCAGAGTTGTACATATACATAACCATCTCAATTCTTCTTCTTTAATCCCATTCCACTCATTCCCTCCTCACTTCACCCTTGGTCCCCTTCCCATTTGCAAAAGATCTATAAAAAAGCTATCTCACTACTTCCTATTATCTATCTCTTATTTTGCTCTTTACTTATATTTTGGGCTTCTCATGTAAGAAGAACCATGTAATATTTAAGGTTGTGTCCCATTTATTTCACTTAAGATTATGATCTCATTTTCCTACAAATGATGCAAATGTATCCTTCTTTATGGCAGAGTGGTACTCTATCACATATAAATACCACATTTTCCATATCCATTCATCTGTTGATGGACATATAGGCGGATTCCAAGATTTAGCTATTATGAATTATATTGCTATAAACATGGGTATTATGTATCACTGTAATATAATGTCTTTAACTCTTTCAGGACAATACCTAGAAAAGGAATAGCTAAATCAAATGGAATTTCTATTTTTAGCCTTTTGAAGAATCTCTGTACTGATTCAAAGAACTTGGAACCCTTAAAATAAAAGACTCAAACAAAAAACCGACAACTGAAATGAACAGACACTTCTCAGAAGTAAAAATGGCCAATAAGTACATGAAAAAAATGTTTAATGTATTTGGGCATTAAAGAAATGCAAAAATTAAAGCAATACTAAGATTCCATCTTACTCCAGAAAAAAATGGCTACCACCAAGAAATCAAATAATAAGAAATGCTGGTGAGGTTGAGGGGAAAAAGAAAACCATCTATCTCTTTTTTATCCTCAACATCTTTACCCTCCTAGCCTCTCATTTGATTTATTGGCAAACATTTTCCTTTTGTTACATAAATAAAATGTTAAGAGTACTTTCATACATTTTTATGAATTGACAAATATTCACCAAGTATTTATAATATATGTATATGGCTATTTGTTGTTGAAAAGAAGTATGAGATAATAGTTTGTCTAGTGATAAAGGGTTCCCTTAATCATTTATGTGTATGGTTCTTCAAAGTTCTTATCTAATTCTCTTATCTAATTCTCACAAAATCCAGCAAAATAGGGTAAGTGCTTTTTAATTGAATTTAATTGAATTTAATTTTTGTGGTGCCAGAGATTGAACCTAGGACCCCATGCATACTAAGCATATGCTTGGTCACTCAGCTACACACCAGCTGGAGGAAAATATTAACCCAACTTAGAGATAAAGAAAAGGAAAATTTGGGCCGGTGAGATGGCTCAGCGGCTTAAGCGCCTGCCCGGCAAGCGCGAGAGCCCGAGTTCGACTCCCGGAACCCACATACGAAAAAGGGGCGGGTGATATCGCTGAGCGGCACGGGCGCCTGCTGGCGCGCGTGGTCCTGAGGTCGACCCCCCGGTACCCACAAAAAAAAAAAAAAGAAAAGGAAAATTTGAGAGGTTACCAAAGGAATATATTTTTTGCATTTAAAGCCAGTTAAATACAAAAATAAATTTTTTCATTTATTGCCAGTAAATAGCAGATCCACGATTAGAAGAATCTCTGTGTTCTGGTTTCTTAGATCAGTGTTTTCTTACTATACACGTGAAAGTATGTCAGCATAACAGCAATGCTGTGGGATGGTAACCCTAAGCAGAGAGACATGCTGGTGTTAGGGTACTTGTTCTCCACTGGAGTACAGGGAAAAGCTAACCGAAGTTTGGTGAGAAGTAACTGGGATCTGAAGACTAAGTTAGCCATCAGGATAAAGCTGGCTATGAGAAAATATAGAACCATAAATTGATGTTATCGCAAGCAGTTGGCATCAAGCAAATTTAGGAAATGGTAATATTCACCATAGCAGTCAGTAATCTGGAAGTTGACAATTTTTAACCATAGAAAGGCTCCTGACTTTCCTTAGAGGAACTTTTCAACAGGTACTAGGGACTCACCTATAATTCCTAGATTAGGAGGAATGATCTGGTAGACTCCTGATCCTAAAGCCACTAAGGGTTTAGAGCAGTTGAGACAGGCAGAAATAACAGGCATGGCTTTGGATACCAGTCAAAGCCAGAAGGCAAATTGGCTTCTGGGCCTTAGGATGCATACAGAGCTGGGGTACAATCCAAATGAGTAGCAAGGATGACTTGATGTTGAATGTTATCAGAAACTCAGCAGGAAGAATTTGTGTGACTTTTGAATTGTCTTGTTATGGAAGGACCAGATGAAGGCAAGTTCTAATAATGATATTCATACCCTACAGACCATTTTTTGAAAAGGACAAAGGGAAAAGAAATTTTGGGTTGAACTTATATCAAGAGAGACTTCATGAGAACCTGTTCTTTGAAAATATATATAGGAAAAATATGGCTTATCCATCCTTGAAGTGGCTAAATATTAGAAGAGTTATGCTAGTCAAGATTCTTTCAGTTTACAGCAAGAGGAAATACATTCTGAGTATCTTAAGCAACAGTGAGAATTTATTAGCTCACCTAGCTGCAAAATTCGGGAGTACAAATTGCTGCCCCAGGACCTCAACAAAGTCATTAGAATTGGCCTCTACTTTTACTTTGCCATCCTCTTAGGCAAGGCCTTTACAAGTGATAACACCTTGAAGTTACAAGCTTACTTACTGTCAACATTTTTTCAAGACTTTTTATTATTATTATTATTATTATTATTATTTTTGTGGTGGTGCTGGGGCTCGAATCAGGGCCTTGTGTATGCAAGGCAAGAGCTCTACCACTGAGCCACGTCCCCAGTTACTGTCAACTTCTAGTGCAGATAAAATAAAATTCTTTCCAACAGTTTCAACAGAGTTTTAGTATTAAGTTCACTGTGCCATATTTCATCCATGTAACAATCTCTGAACCATTGTGGCTTGTATTCCTGCTGGAATTTCCAAGGAAACTATGGTAATTAGCCAAGAAAATTGCCAATTGGCAATGAGGTGGGAAGAACAGACTCAGCCTCACTCAGGCCATCTGGACTGAAACTGGGGGCAAGACAGTTCTTCTAAGGAAAATAGAGTTATTTTACTAAATGAGTGGGGGTATAAATACTTGATAGCCTAAAAGTGCAGATGTCTGATATGGGAGCAAAAATTCTTACATAGAGGAGACTAACTTTAAAACTCAAGAGTTACTTAAAAGCTTAGCTGTGAGGTAATTCCTTTGTTAGCTCAAGTAAAGTCTGCATTATATCAGTATGGAAAATTATTATGTCACCATGAACTGACCAAACAGTCCACACCAGAAGTTTGATGCAGCTAGCAAGTACTGAAAGAAAGGTGTGCTAGGTGGTAGGTTCCAGTGGAATTGACAAAGCTAGGAGGATTAGATGCCTTTCCAGGTTTGGAAAAAGCAGAAATTCAGAGAAGATAGCTGAGAGAATGGGATCCAACTGTGATATCTGGCAGATCATACTAGAGTGTTTTTATCACAAAGCAAAAGCTTATTTTTTACTCTCTTAGTCATGGGCAGTATCTTCATTATTATGGTGGAATTACCTTTCAGTTAACTGGCTTATCCTTGAGAAATAAAAGACATGAAGTTCAAATACTCTTTTGAATTTCAAAGAATCTCTTCTTATTAACAAGCACTAAGAATTCTCCTTAGTTCAAACAAATGATTATACTTAACAGAAGAAATGTAAATCTCACTATAACAAGTGATTCTGCTAATATTCCTTCCCTATTTCTGGATTTTTTTTTCCTGACACATACAAATATGGTTGTGTACAGATTTGGTAAGTGGGTGTACGTATGAGGAGGCGGTGGTGACTGTTCTAAGTAAGTGTGTATCCCCAGTGTCAGTTGTATGGATACAGCAGCTGTTGAGTCTCATTGTGGTTTTCTTTTAGTCTGAAACCAGGCACTGACTGAGAAGGGGAAGACTCTGATGGCTTGGTCAAGCCTTCCCCGGTGTCATAATATCACAGATGCCTAGGGGGAGAGGAAGGGTCTTTGCTGAATATCTTTCTCCAATAAAATGTAATTTAAACCCCAAATGTGAGCCACATAGGTTATTTTAAATCCTCTAATAGGTATATTAAAAATAAGCAAAGTAAGATATGAAATTAATTTTAATAATTTACACTAGTATTTAGTTCAACACATTCAAAATATTCTTTATACATATAATCAATATAAAATTTTCAATAAAGTTGTTACTTTGGCTTCAAAATTTGGAGTGTATTTTCCACTTACAACACAGATTAACTTAGGCCAGCCACAATCAAATATTCAGTAAATACGAGTGACTAATAGCCACCATATTGTATATCGCGATATTGTAGAATCTACGTTCCAGACAATTACTCAGATGGGCTACCATTCCCTGTTCCTAACCCCTCCCCCCTGCAAACACTGCCAATCTATCATTCTTTCTTCCTGTGTCCTGGTTCTGCTAGGACTTCACCATACTTCCCAATGGTGTTTGAGTTATGCCCAACCAACTGATGAGTTAGTTACCTGGTGAGCAACTGGAAACCATTTTGCCAAAACATGCAGCTAGCTTGATCTCTAACTTTTCCTCCGTGTTCTTCTGTACGCTTCCTTGAGGTTCTCCTTGGGCTTAGTGCAGGTGTTCTGTCCTTACCCGACCTTTACTAAGTAAACATCAAGCACTCAGGAACACAGCCTCCCCCACATTTCACCTCTCTTTCCTCCCAAATACAATAAGACAGTTTCCGCAACTCAGTTTGTCTATTGTCTGTTATTCTGCCCTGTCTATTTGTAATGGATATATTTAGCATGAAATATCTAAGAAGTTTTGTTTGTTTTTGTATCCTTTTTAATATTATCAGTTACCTAATTTCAAAATAAAAAGGCTACATTTTCCAAGCTCTTTTTTGGGTTTGGTATGTTTCATGCTTTTCCGTTTCCTTTTGTCACTCCGTCAAGTTACAGCTCATTTCCTGCTTTGGCCTTTTAAAATTTTCCTCCCACAGCTTCCACAATCTTGACTGGACCAGTCAAACCATAAAAGCAGTGTGGAGACCCCTCCTCTACGGATTCTCCGTCGTGTTTCCAATCTTGCCTCGCTGTCACGGCCAGACTGTGTGGGCTCCCACTGGCTTCATCAGTGTTTTCCTTGGGCTTCACTACAGATCCCCATTTAGCCCCACGTTGTCTGTGTATAAAATTTGGTCTGCAGCAAGAATCTGAACAGAAACAACAATTTTGTCATGAAGGTCAATGCCTGAGGTTTCCCTTCCATTATTAATTTCAGTGATTAGTTTTCAAAAAGAATTTGCTTCCTTAGTCAAGAGGGACATTTTATTCAAAATATCTTCAATTTCTTTGAACTGGTAGTATTTTAAGGGTACTTTTTGAAAGCATCATAAGAGTTGTTCTTTGGAAGGTAATAAATTAAAGACAATCTGGTCTAATCACGGAGTTTTAGAGGTCAGGATGGTGAAGCCCAGGGAAAGGAAGACAACTCCAGGGCAGGCTACAAAGCTGAACTGAGTTCCCAGGCTCTAGTACGTTAAGGTCTAACTCTACCATGATGTCCTTTTTCTCTTCTTTCTGTTCTCCCATTCTCCATCCATTTCTCCCTCCTTTCTTTCCTTCATTTTCTTTCAATCCTACTACAAAATCTGAATTTTTATGGGGCATATTCCAGATGCATCATCCTAAATCAAGCAAAATGAGAGCACTCAGGATAAACAGTGTGTGTTGTAGTCCTCGGCGTAGCTTTATGATCACCACAGCCTAAATAATAGTGGTGATTTGTATTCAATTAGCAGAGACTCCTTAGCCTTGAACTTTCAGTGTTCACGTCCATTTGTTGAATGAAGACTTTAGTGGTTAAGGAGATTTGTGATTGATAGAAAGAGTGCTGATAAGCTGCGCGGCCTGTGAGGAGACTGCAGCTGAGAAGGCCCCGCAGCAAAGACAAGGCACACACAAACCGGGTAAAGGTGTGTGCAAGGTTAAAGCCGACGAAGAATGATGGAGTACTCTATATTAACAATAGCAGTGAGATGTTACTACCCCTGTTCTCTAGTGCAAGTGTCTTACCTTGCGAAGGGGCGAGGGAAGAGAGTCATTATCACAACCTAAAGCCATGGCTGGTTGTAGATGTTTACTCACCAGAAAATGTGGGCTTCTGTACGTATAGGACCTGTATCCCACCAATGAAAGAGATGGGAACATACGAAGTGTGATTAAAAATCACAGTGTGTGCTTAACTAAAAAAATTATTACAGTAAAAAAAATGTTGACATTATTGCCCCTCAAAATAATTCCCTTCACTTTGAATACACACATTCCATCACTTTTGCCATTTTCTCTTTCAGTTGTGGAAGTTACCTTTACTTAGTGTCTTTAGTTGCACTCGTAGTTGCCTTGATATCCTCTATTGATTCAAAATTTTTACCTTTCATGGTGATTTTGACTTTGGGGAAGAGCCAGAAATTGCATGGTGCCAGATCTGGTGAATAAGGTGGTGAAGACACACATAATGTTTTTACAAGTCTGCCTTTCCATTGGATGGCACTTGCAGCGGCATTCACTGTGCTTTTTATTATAGTGTATAAAGACATGAAAGAAGATTTCCAAAACTGCTTCATAAAGTGGCAAGAATGGTGTAATAAGTGTTTTTGAAGTAGGGGGGCATTTTGCGGGGGATTAATGGCAATGTGTCTTTTTCTGTAATCAATGTTAAAAATGTAAATATTCACTGTATTTTTTTAAATCACCCTTTGTATTCTGACCACTTTCCTGTTGATGCCTCCTGTTGACTAAATCCAATGAGTAGCCAGAGGAAAAGGGAGCTGATAGGTGTGGTCTGTACACTGAGCCTGGTGGAGAAAGAAAGAGAGTGATTGAGGGAGCAGAGTACACAGGCTAATGGTAGTGAAAATTTGCTGGTTTTGACTGCTGAGTATTGGTGATAGCTACCTGATTTGCTTTGGGGAATAACTTCTCCTTGACTCTTGGGGTCTTGTATTTTGGGTGGAGTGAACTGTTCCCCAGGCTTCAGAGTGGGCATGTTCTCTAGCCCTGTCCCCAGTCACAGTCCCTGGTCCTTAGCCATAGTGATTGGTTCAGAGGTTTCAGAGTGACATCCAGACCTGGATCAGGAATTCTTTTTCCCTAGACTTCCTGAGAACTTGGAGGCTTGCAGATGCTCGTGGCCATTTCATCACATTTAGGGGAGAGTCTGCCCAAGAATAAAGGCATCACAGAGTTGCTGAGGGTTAGAGGGAGTGAAGCCAAGTCCCACTGGCCTTATGAGTCTCTGGTCCCACTGTGTGTTTAGCTAGCCCTTTCTAACTGGCCCTTTTGGCAGTGTAGCCACACATTTGCTTTTGCTTAAGCTGCTTTGAGTTCAGATTTCTGACATTTAAAACCAGAGTCCAATTTAACTCATTATTGTAAAAGGTTAGGTGAGACACTTGAACTTAAGAAATATTTGTAGACATAACAAAGAAGTGGTTATGTAAGACTGGGGAATTAATAAAACTAACTAGCTATGATTAGGTTCAAAGGATGATTGGGAAAATGTAAGATTAGTAATACGATTTTATAATTGATCACTTATCCTATCTTCTTTGAAGCTTTATGGAAATAAATAATTATGGTATAGTACAGAAGTCATTAAATTATGTTGTCTTTTGTTGAGTTCATAAGTTTATAAGGGCAAGTAAGTGATAACTTTATGTATGTAGCTAATATAAGAAAAAATCTGTCTGCGTATGTAATGAAAATAATCTAGAATGATACGCACCAACGTATTTATATTGCTTGTCTCTGATGAACAGGATGATGAACATTGATATTCATCCATTGGTCTATTATTCTCCTTTTTTTTTGTTAATGATCATGTGTTGCTTTGTAATAAGAAAAAAAAAAAACAGACTTACTATAGTCAATGGTATTACATTTTTCACAGCAACTGAAGGGGGTAAGTGCTGATCACAGGGGCCAGGAGCTGCTGACTAGAAGTCAGAAAATACCCTTGCAATTAATCAGCTGGATGAACGGATTGGCGTGTGTAAGCGGGGGTTGCCTAGTGAGAACAGGCAGGAGGATATTGGAACAATCCAGGCTACAGGTAACCTAGTCCTCAACTGGGGAATTAGAAGCCATTTGTACCTACTTTCCTCTCGAGATAATGATTGTTATAGCGCACTATGTCAACTGTCCATGGAAGAGAATTCTACAAACATTTCGGAAAAATAAACTACCAAAAAGGTTTAAAATAAGTGTTTTTTTTTTCTCTTTCTCAGTTAAATTCAGGACCCTCTGCATCCAGGAGTACTAACCCCTCAGTTACCACGACAATTTGCTTGCTAGCTCCTTATATCTCTCCTTTGCGCAGATGCCCAGAATGCCTTCCTTGAGCTTATATGTGGCTCTTGTTGCCTAGCAATGAGTGGAATTGCTGTGTGTGGGTCTTTTTTTTTTTTTTTTGTGGGTACCGGGGGTCGACCTCAGGACCTCGCGTGCCAGCAGGCGCCTGTGCCGCTGAGCGGTATCACCGGCCCTTTTTTCGTATGTGGGTTCCGGGAGTCGAACTCGGGCTTTCGCGTTTGCCGGGCAGGCTCTTATGCTGCTGAGCCATCTCAACGGCCCGCTGTGTGTGCTTCTTAATCACTGTATGGTCTTGTCCTTTATGTTCTATCAAAAAATAGAAAAAAGAATAAAGGAGAGTTACTATGGAAAACAAAGAGAGGAAAATGCTCAAACTGTATGTTATAGTTGCAAATCAAGTGTCGGCAGTTGAGTTCATTTAGGCAGAGGAACAGTTTTCAAAAGTAATTTTATCCCACCTGAGTTATTGACTGGCAAATGAAAGTCTTGAGTCAGTGTTTTATCTGAGCAGTCTGCAAGTAGTTCCCAGGAATTTAGTCATTTTCTTAGGAACTTTTCACTTACAAACTCATGAAGGCTAAACAAAGCCCTCACGTCTTTTTTCAGATAGTTGTGATAAGCAAAAATTTTTTGGAAGGACAACATCATATTAAGGTTATCTTTGATAAGACAACTCTTTAATCAGACAAGAGTATATTTCTGGATGGACTACAGATATGGTCCATGCTATCTAAGTTTCAAGGTATAGTTAGCCCAGAGTAAGTGTCTAAGCTTCCGTACCATGGCTGTCGCCCTCTAGTATTCTGACTGTGACCTTTAGGAGACAGATGTCCTGGTGTGGAATTTAGCTGAGTTAACTTTTAAAGTTGAAATAAATAATGGAAATAAATAACTTCCAGGGTTTCTCCATTCCTCCACTGATCAACCTACAAATTCTAGTCAGTAAGGTTATGTTTCAGTTTCTAATTATTCAGACCCAGGAGGACAGAAAGAACAAAGATTTTTCTGGTAGCTCCTACACACAGCACCTTCTTCTTATGATTGGACCAATGTGGATCATGTGCATAGCTATGAGCCAATCACTGCGGCCAAAGAAATTTGGTTCTCTGATTGGTCAGGCCTGGGTCAAATGTTTTTTATCTCTAGAGGCAAATGGTGCCACCCAGGCCACTTGGACTGTAAGTAGGAATGGGGAAGTTCATCAAAGGTGATTTAGGGCCTTGTTAGGAGGAGAACAGGGAAAGGACCCTGAAGGGAGTGATATACAAGCAACGAACTCCCACCAAAAATGATGAATTTTATTGCCTTCAACAATCTTCAATCAATTCATGGCCCCTGTGCAGCCTTCATTATCGTTGCCTGTGTCAGAGACTGTGCAGGCCAGATCAACACTGAAGCTTGAAAAGCGTCTCATGTTCTTTGGCTCAGTCTGTGCCCACTGTGTTTTTCCCTCAATAGTAATTTTTTAGCTCTGAGAATATGGGAAAGAAGTAATTATCATATGCCTAAGCACTATATTGAGAATGTAAGTATTTTTATCTTTTAATTGCTTTTCAAAGTCCTCATATTTAAACCCATTTAAAAGGTCACCCACTCTTTACTTTTCTTTCCTTCCAGTCTGGAATTCCAAATTAATATATTATCCCTCTTTAGCTTATATTTTCAATAACTTCAAAAAATTTTCCTTTGTACTCCAATGATTTATCCGCTAGACTTTCTCTCTTGAGAGGGCAATTATGAGACTAAGAGGGCAATCCCCATGTCTTATTTATTAGATTTTCTCTCACTAAGCACAGGACAGGTCCTGACATATGGGGTCTGTAGCACTGAGTCACGTTGACCCACCAGCATCCAGGATTTTGCATGCTTCTTGGCGGAAGTTGCCGCGCTGTTGTATGCTGCATACGCCATTGAGAAAGAGGAGACTCCTACCCTGTACGTGGCTGAAGACCTCAGCTGCAACAGACAAGGTCGATTTGGTTTGTTTTCTTTATCATACCAAATTTAGTTTTTTCTCTTTCTGCAGTTGTGGTAAAGATCCGTTACATGATCCTGACTTCAGGGCCATACATAATGTGTCATGGAGTGGACCTCTGACCCACTTTGTTTTTCCATATATGTAGTAACTATGGAGCTCTAGAGCCTGCTTTCCACATCATTTATTTACTAGATAGCCAGCCATCATCTTGCCTATTCTCCTATTCTGTTCACCCAGGGAGGTAATTAAAGACATTTTATTCTTGAAACATCTGTACCAAGAAATAACACCCAACGTGCCCATTCACTACCCCTTCCCTGCAAAGGGACCCATTATCCTCATATCTAGCATCATAGATTAGTTTTGAGTTTCATATAACTAGAGTCATACACTCTCTATTCTTTGTGTCTGACCTCTTCATTCATCATTCTGTCTTTGAGATTTATCCACTTCATTGATGTGGTTGTGGTTAGACCATTCTCATGGCTAAGTATTCCATTGTACCAATATACCACAATATAGTGGGCCTTTGAGCTATTTCAGTTTTTAGAATATTATAATTAGTACTCTGCAAGATTTTTTGTTTTGATTTGTTTGGTGCATTTTTACTGTGCATTGAATTAGTAGTGAGATTGCTTAGGTTATAGGATATATGTATGTTTAGCTTAGAAGATTCTACAGTTTTCCACTGACAGCATATTAAAGTTTTAATTGCTCCGCATCTTTGCCAGTGCCAGTATTGATGTCCTTTTTGTTAAATGAAGTTTTAATACAAGTCTTTTGTCTATTTTCCTTTTGAATTGACTGTCTTTTTCTTATTATTAGGCCTCTTTCTATATTCTACATTTTTCATTTTTATTCCTGTGTTTTGCTCTGAGGTCATTTTCCATTACAAGGAGAAATCTGTTTAATACTATCTTTAGTGCAGATCTAACTAGAAATTCTCTATTGTTATTTGCCTTGAAGTGTTTGCATTTTTCTTTCAGTTGATTTTTTAAATCACCATGTCACAGTTACTTTTCTTGTTGCTGAGACGAAGTATTTGACATCCAAAGTTAAAGGAGGAAAGGTTTATTTTGGCTCACAGTTTGTAGAGGTTTCAGTTCATAGTTGGCTGGTTCCAAGGCAGGGTGGCATGGCAGAGGGGCTTTGCAGAGGAGAAACGGTTCACAGTGGGCAGAAAGCAGGAAGATCACAAAGCAGCTAAGTAGTGAGGAAGCAGCAGCAGTCGGCCTTTCCCTTATATCCCTTCCAGGCTACACAACCTTTGGGTGGACTTTTCCATTTTCCACACCCAGAATTATGCCAAATCAATCAGTTGACTAATTTAACAATCAGACACCCTTAATTCCAGCATTACACTCAGTCCCAGCATCACACACTGAATCCCAGTATCACACACCTTAGATACAACCACCTCTGAAAAGCCCCACTTATGACTGCATGAGGCTTTGAGAGAACATCTAGATACAAGCCATAACAGGGTCTTTGCACTAAGCTATATACTCAGCGTTTTTTTGAGTGAGGGGCTCAGCAAGTTACTAAATTGCCCAGGCTTGGCTTGAACTTATGATCTTCCTGCCTCCTCTTCTAAAAATTTTTTTTAGGTCAAGCAAAATTTTGAGCATTACACCATCTCTAGAATTACTTCATTTGAAGCTTATTTTGTATCCATTCACTTTTAAACTAGATTAAGATATTAATCATCATATGGTATATTGTTCAGCATTTTTGTTTGATAACCAGATGTGTATAAACTATATAACACTTAAAATTTAGTGTGTTTAGAAGAGTTTATTTTGGTACATTTCAACCTGGAGATTAAAGGGTATTTTTCAATGAATGTAAAATTTCTATGTTGACAGTTGTTTTATTTCATCATGGTGAAGATTTCATTCCACTGTCTTTTGGATTTCATACTTACAACTGAGAAGTCAGATGTAAGTCTTCTTGCCCCTTTGAAAGACAATACACAATGTATTAATTATTGTAACTCTCCTAACCTGTTTTGAAACTCTGTTTTATTGTTATTTTTATTTTTTCTCTTTAAAATAAAAAAAGAATCTCCCTACTCCCCAAGGTTACTTTTAAAATTTCCTATTTGTCTTTGAGTTGTAAGTAGTTTTTAAAAAATTTTGTGAATAGATGTGTTTATACTCAGTATTGATCTTGACCGAGTTCATAGTTTTTCTTGAATGTGTGATTTGATATATTTCAGCAATTTTAGAATTTCGTTTTCAAATAGAATATTTGACCCTTTTCTTCATTCCACCTTTCTGGAATAAATAAATATACTCAGAATTTTACACATATGGTGTATCTTCATTCTAACCTTAGTTGTTTGCTAACTTAGTGAAATTCTCTGTAGAACATATTCTGTATGTTAGACAGTGTTATGGGTGCAGGAAATCCTTCTTCATTTGAGTTTATGATGAATCAAAATCAATCACAGGGATAAGAATATGATTTAGATTGAATGAGTTATTCAATCTAAGTTATTCAACTTCAAGAAAGGAAGTTGATTTCACATGTTCGGTGGGCTGAAGAGTCAGGTAAGGCTACCTTAGAAAGTGACAGTTAAAAGGCACAACGCAGGGCCGGTGAGATGGCTCGGAAGCATAAGCGCCTGCCTGGCAAGCGTGAGGTCCTGAGTTCGACTCCCCGTACCCCCATACAAAAAAAAAAGGGCTGGTGATATCGCTCAGCCGCATGGGCGCCTGCTGGCATGCGAGGTCCTTAGGTCGACCCCCGGTACCCACAAAAAAAAAGAAGGCACAACGCAAAGGATTTGGTTAAACAAGACGCATGAGACAAGCATTAGGAGCTTTTGGTTGCTACACTCATTGCTTCTCTCTTATTCTAAGAGTGATTTGATACTATTTTTAGCTAAGTTTTAAGATGGGGTAGCATAGGATTGGGTGTTACCTTTTGGATTACTTTTATTGCTCTTTGGAGAAGAATGTGGTTGGGGCCTAGTGTGGATGTACATTTTACTTTTCTTTTTGCACAAAAATTCAAGCTCATGGATGAATCAGAAGTTAGTCTAACACGGATTTTTTGCTTAAGAGACTCATATAATTAGATATAACTCTGGAAAAGCAATAGTAAATATTAACCAGTATAAAGCAGGGCACCAAGTACTACTTGTGGTGTCTACCCTGAATGTTCATTGTTGTGGGGTTCAGAGCACAGAGGATAGCTGGATATGAAATTATTGGAGAAAGCTGAACAAAGGCAGCATCTGAGCTGTGGCTCATGGAATGAGTTGAATTTATACATACTATAGAGGTCTTATATATTAAATAGAAAGAACTTTCTGTTCAGGTAGGAGGAAGCATCTGACCTCAGAACATTTCGATCCCTCCTCTTCATGGGCTGTTTATTCAACTCTGTGCATTCTTGGCTTATTATACTTTGTCTGGTTTACTACATAAGAGTATTTGTTCCAGGAATCAGGGACTATGTCTATCTTTTTTGCTACTGAATTTCTAGCACCTGTGAATGCCCAGTGACTATTTGCTGTGTGAATAAACTATGGCATAGAGGTAGGAAAAAATCAAAGTTTATTAGAGGAGTGAATAGTTCAGTTTGAATAGAGCAGTGGTTCTCAACTGGGGAAACCCAACCCCCTTCTCTCCCTACTGCCATCCTCACCACCACCACCACCACCTCAAAGGAGTATTTGTAAATGTCTAGAGACATTTTTGGTTGTAACAATGGCATGGATGATGATGCTACTGGCATCTACTGGTTAAGGCCAGGGATGTGATATATACTACAGGTCAGTCCTTCATAACAACAAATAAAAATAATAAAAGTCTTGCCCCAAATGTCAGTAATGCCAAAGTTGAGAAACTCTGGGCTAGACACAAGACAAATGAGGGGCTAATAATTGGAAGAGTTATACCAGGTTGATTAATACAGGGCTTTGAATGCCCAGGTAAAAACTGTGGACTTTAAACAGTGTATACTGATCAAGCACTGAAAGTGGCCAAATTTTAGCTTTGCTTTAAGAACATGAGTCAAGATTACTTTTTAGTAGTTTAGTAATATTTGCATCATTTCAGTTAAAAACAAGAGAGGGAAAAATTTCCTAGGACACATTCATAGACTAGTAGCAAGCCATTATCATTACATCTAATGGCATTTATAAGCACATTTCACATAGGTTGTGCTCGTTCTCAAGCCATACATTCTTCGAATGTTAAGCTGGTCATCAGCATTTGCTTAATTTCTACATCCTCAGCTGCAGCTCCAGGTTGTAATAGAAGTACAAATGCCATATGCTGCTGTTGATTTACAGCCACAGACTTTGATCAGAAGTCCGTGGGCTGCTGACTGGTGTCTGAAGCAACTGATCTTCTGTACTATATTTTTAACTAACTTGGAGAGATAAAACATCATGTTGCAATGATTATTAGTCATGGGAGTAAATAACTGTCATTACTCTACCCATGCAGCCCACAGTTTAATGGATTGTTGTGCCTATAAATGAGTTTCATCAGTTTTAAAAATTATACCATTGAAATTGGAAAAGATTTTTAAATGTATTTTATGAGAGTGCTGGAGGGTGGATTAGGAAGCAGTAATTGAAAATCTAAAAATTACCACATATATCACATAAAGAAATAGGAAAGGACAAATTGAGTTATTCATTACTTTTGGAATCAATGACAATATGGTTCATATATAATAGTCAATGGTCAGTCTTGTCAGGCCAATAATATGATGTCAGTATAAATTAAAGAAACCAAAATATATGAAGAATTTTTCTGTTACAAATGTTATGTCATTTCATTGTGAAATCTGTGAACACCCTTTCTGTGCTTGGGATATTGTTTGTTCCTTGTAGGTAGAATGTGTCATGTGTCCTGGGCACTGTCAGTTGAATCCAAATTAGGGAGGCTTGCATAAAGAAGGAAGAAATGTGGTGATGCTGATGCCTTGGGAAGCCCTTCTGGTTTTGGAGGGCGGTGGAGAACCTGACTTTGGGTACAGTAGAGGTAGCTTTGGCCCTGGTACCCACCCTGGAGTCTGGACCATGAGCTGTGGCCTCTGTGCCCAGTGGTTGTGGTGGTGCTGTAATTTTCTCATACGTGTTGGATTTTTGTTTGAAAAACAGCTTCCTGGTTAGTAACAGATTTGAGAAACTATTAAGCTGCATTATGTGTAAGGTCCCCTTTAGCCCTAATATTCTCTTCCCGTTGAATCTATCATACTAGATAGCTAGTTACACAAACACAGACACACACAAACACAAACACACACACACACAGATCACAGAATTACAGAATCTTGAAAACTGAAAAAGGCTTGCTTGACCCTAATCATTTATAATTCTAAGCATTTGCCTAGGAAACTAGTTCTCCTTTAAGCGCTCACTTATCTTAAGTATTTATCTGCCTGTGAGGGTTCTATTATTATATTTGTCATTGACAATATGTTTAAAAGAAAAAAATATATTATTATGAGCAATATATGTCACACTGTGACTGAAATATAAAAAAGAAATTCCACAAGAAATTAAAAATAGAATATTGTTGCAGACTACAATTTAATATGTTTTCACTACTAAACATAATGAAGAATAACAGTTTTACCACCAAGAAAAATATGAAAATAATTCACGTAGAGAAGCTTTTAAAAGTATTCTGGGAAGTTCAAGTAGATTGAACAGTTAGTATGGCTGAGGTGTTGGTAATTTGGAAGCATTAAGAATTGTAAGAAATAAACGAGAGAGAGAGGGAGACAGAGACAGAGACAGAGAGACAGAGAAGGGAGAGAGGAAAAGGGAAAGGGGAGAAGGTAGATGGGAGAGGAGAGAAATCAGATTATCAATGACCATGAATTTCATCCTAGAATTTTGAGCTTTATTTTGAATTAAGCAGAGAGGTAGTACAGATTTGTTAAGTAAAAGAATGACAGGACTAGATTTGAATATTAGATAAATTTACCTGCACTGTAAATAATAACTGAGAGGAGGGCAAAAGCAGCAACCAGAAGGTTTATTTCAGAGATGAAGTTGAAGAACTGAGAAACATTAAAGGTGAAACATTAACCTAAGAACTAAGAAACATTAAACTCCAGAAAAAAAGGGTGAGAGGTCCAGGCCACAGGACTCAGGGGTCGCCATGAGGGCGTGAGGAAAAGAGAGATAGTGAGACGACGCTGTGCTCAGTTCTCTGACCGGAGGAAAACCAGAAAGATGAGTGTTTCTAAGAATGAATGGTGAAAATTCCAATTTTGTAATTTAATTAAAGTTTACATTACTATCATGGTTTGGGAAAGCACAAGATAAGAAAATATTATAAAATTGGATCTGGCAGGTCTCCTGCCTGAAGAATATTCAAAATTTCTCTGGATGGACACATGATGAACTCAAGTTGTCAAGAATTCTCATATAGTCTCACCAAAGACCGGCTTACAAATTGCACATTATGTGAGGGGCAAAGCTGCATTTTCAGTGGGAGTCAGCAGGCTCACAAATTAACAGAATGTTAACAACAAGAACTTCCTATAGTCCAACAATTTGAAAAGGCTACAAAATAATTTTTTCAATTAAAGTTGAAAGAAGGAATTGAGACCATAAGACAATTATCATGCGACACTGACACTGCATGAATATACCCGCGTAACCAATGAAAATGTTTAAGAAAAAAATACATTAATTGAAATTAAGAATCCCTAGAGAAAGATTAAATATGAAACAGATTACAACAGAAGAAAGTGTTAATGAGTTGAGAGACAAAAGGGAGGAAATCAGCTAAATTGTAGCGCAGAGGTGAAAAATATCTAAAAGCTTAAGAGACATGGAAGACAAAGAGGAAAATTAAAATACATTTAGATGAGACACACATAAAAAAACCCAGACAGAATGAATAGAGGAAAAGCAATATTCACAAAAGTGATAGCTGACATTCTTCCTGAATTGGTGAGAGAATTGATATTAATGTATATGAATAATGATTTCTAAAAATCATACATAAAAGCACATCCATATATGAACACATCATTGAAGCTACATCACATCAAAGGCATAGATGAGAAAATGTTATCAGAGGTAAGAACTGGCTTATTGGCAGAGCAACACCAACCTTCCAACAATAGAAATCGGACTATGCCGAACCATTATCTTCCAAAAACTGAACAGGTATAATTATTAATTTAGATATCTATAACCAGTCAAAAATATTTCGATATCAACCCTGAAATAAAGACATTTTAAACAAGCCTAGAGTAATTAAATTATTGTCTCTCACTTACATATTAAGGCTAAAATTTAGGAAGGAGGAAACTGAACCAGAAATAGAAATACGGTGCAAAAGGCAATATTAAATAAAGAACTTGATGAACATGTGAATAATCCTAAGCATGTATTTTTCTGCTGGTCTATACAAATAAAATAATACTAACACTAATACTCTACTAAAAACAAGGTGGAACTAAAATTCTGGGGGCAGGAACACCATTTTAGATTAGAAAGCAGCATTTTAGACTCATCTTTGATGAAACATAAGAGTTATAATCCAATAACAAAGATTGCTGTTTGGATTCATTAAAATTAAAATTCCTTAAAGTTAAAAGCATTCAAAGCACAATGAAATGGTTGCTTCTGGGGACTGGAGAGCGATGGTGAATGGATCATAATTGTCAGTTAGGTAGGATGAAGAGCGTATTGAGTACAGTTAGTGATAATATATTGCATACTTACAAATTGATAAGAAAGTAGGTCTCAAATATCTTCAATGTGTGTGTGTGTGTGAGGTGACAGATATATGAATTAGCTAGAGTTAATCATTTCACACTGTATACATATATCAAAACATCATGTTTTATACCATAAATATATATCATTTTTATTTGTAAATTATACTTCCACAAAGCTGGTAAAAAATAAAATAAAATCTTCTGTATGACAAAATATACCAAAAACAGAGTGCAACACACAAGCCTAACTAGAAGAATTCTTTGTAAACAAAGTATTATACCTAGGATATAAAGAGTCTCTACAAAACAATAAGATAAAAAAATATATCCCAACAAGAAAATGAGAAGAGAAGATAATTCTTAGAGGAAGAAACAAATAAATGAAAAAGCCCTACAATAAGTGAATGAATAATAAATAAATGAGTGTCCAATAAAAAATGAAAAATCTTCATGATCTCAGAAGAAAGTAAGGAAATGCCAACTATCAAACGATGTACAACATTCAGTACCCATCATCCTACAAAAAATAATAAATCAAGAATATCAAATGTGGGCTGGTAAGATAGCTCAGTGGCATAAGCGCTTGCCTGGCAAGTGTGAGGTCCTGAGTTCGACTCATGGTACCCACATAAAGAAAAAAATGGGCCGGTGATATCGCTCAGTGGCACAAGCACTTGCTGGCAAGTGTGAGGTCCTGAGTTCGACTCCCGGGACCCACATAAAAAAAAATATCAAATGTTACCAAGATGTGAGAAAACAAAAACTCTTATTCATGATAGAGTTAAATGGTATAATTATTTTGATAAGCACTTTTGTAAAATTTTCACCAAGTACTTTGCAAAATTTTGGTATATCTATTTCAGAGAAAATAGAATGAGGAAACACACTTCCAACAGCTTAGCAACTCTCCTTCCAGATTTCTGCCCTAGAAAAATTTCTTGATGTGCACAAACATGTTTATGGTAGCTTCCAAGTAAGAGCAAGACAGTGGAAGCAAATTATCTGTCACTCATAGGAGAAAGGATAAAAAGACTGTGATTTATTTTATAGTGAAGTATTAATCAAGATTAATTAACTCAGTCTATACAAATATTATAGAAAATCTCAAAAGGATAATGCTGAATAAAAAGGAACATTCAAAAGAATGCCATCAGCTTGGTGTTATAATTCACATAAACTAACAATACATGAAACACACAGAAATGTGAAAACTAGCTTATCTTGCTATTTCCATAACTTAGTAGAGGGCTAAAACATGCCAGTTGATGCTACATACTGACTTGTACTTTAGGGTAACTCCTGAGGTGGGAGGGTGATGAAATGGAGGCTTTACCATAGCTGGGTTTCCCTCCAACCCCAAATTCTGAGCCCCTCCTCGAGTTTAACATTCACCCCGCTGAGCTTTTTCTCAGTAAACATTGCTCAGGCCTGACTGTATGGTTATCCAACCTTTGTTTGTTCAACATATTATTTTCTGTAGTCTTGGGAATGTTTGAAATGTTTCACAATTAAAAACTCTTTGAAAATGTTTTAAGAAAAGTTTGGTCAGTAATGTCAAGCGTTTCAGAGAGAAGACCAGAGAAATGGTGAAAGAGAAAGTCTCTGGGTCCGATAATCACAGGTCTGACTGCTGGTTCAGGAGGGGGATTCAGAGGTGGAAGGTGGCAGAAGCATGGCTGCATTAAAGACTTTTTGAGTCTTGGGCTTTTCATTTATTTTCTACTTGCCCATGTCGCTTCTCTGTGTGGTTGAAATTATTTTCATGGTCCCTAATTCTAGTTAGAATGGTGAAGGAGAAGAAAATCTGAGGATAGCCATTCCCTTGCTGAGATAGGCATGGCCGGGAGAGGAGTATGGAACTGAGGGGCTAGGCCAAGACAGAGAGCTGGGTGCCTCCTGCTGAGAGGTGCTGATCTGAGTTGCTGTCTGTCACTTCTGGACCAGGTGGGAGGATGGGGGCCTTAGCAAGAAAAGAAAAGACAATTCTGTAGCCTGGGTTTTCCTTTGTTCCATACTGTCTTATTTCTTTAAAGCCTTCCTTAAAAAAACATCATTCTCTCCTACAATTTAGAGCCCCACACAACCTGCCTGGAAAGAGTAAACAATAATTAGTTATATAAAGTGACAGAAAAGATACAGATACAAATTAGTGAAGGAGGATGAAGGCACAAATGTATCATTATGCAGGAGGAGCGAGCATCCCACCTTCCAGAATTCTGCTGCAAGGAAACGCCTGAGAAAGGTGGGCTCAGCTCAGGCAGAATCTTGAATTCTGAGATCCTGCCACCCACCACCCCAGCTTCCTCCCATCGCCCAGTACCTCAAAGCATCCCTGCCTTGCACCAGACCACTCTGATGTGAAAAAACTAAGTCTAAATTCCAAATGCAGATCTGCCACTAGTTTGCTCTGTGACCTTAAATGCATCACCTACCTTTCCCAAGCCTCACTTTCATCATTCTCAAATGGTAGTAGTGGGAATAGACTATTTCAAATAATTTCTTCTACCTCTGATATTATATGTAACCACAGGGATCTTCGCCATATTTCCTCCATCCTACAAAATCAGCTCTGGATTATTCATTCATGGTTAAGTGTAACCTAGTGGTAACAGCTGGAGACATTACACTGGAACCCTAATACAAAGATGATGTACAGGAGCCAGGAGGGCGACATGTTTCTGCAGCAGTCAGATGCGACATAATGGGGAGCCATGCAGGTACAGGGAAGGTGGAGAGTGCCCATCTTACCCAAAGGTATCCACATGGAAGTGTTTCAGAAACACTGGTATGCCAAGGAGCACCAGTGTGCAGCTCTTTACCACACACCCCCAAAAAAGGAAAATTTGTGATAAAATTCCAGGCAGCCATCACAGGAGTCTTAAGAAGATGGAAAGCTGTAGGCAGTGAGATGTGAAATACGAGCATATCATAGTCAATTCATTGATATCCAACACTCATGTAGACTTAGAAGAGAGGTAGCCTACAAGAAATTTCACCCCAAGCTCCTATGCCATATACATTGAATTCAGTCACCTGGATCTTAAGACAAGTGTGCACCTTCACCGTCCTCCCGTTTCATATAAAAGGGTTGGAGTAGTTTTGTTCAAAGATACCTTCTGCATGTAACATCTTAGGAAACTAAGTATGAAATAGCTTCAGGATTCACACATTTATGCGTTCATCTGTTGTGTTCATTTATTTAATATAAATTCCCAAACATAGCTCACAAATACTCGTCAAAGATTACCATGGGAGTCTGGAATTCTAGAGCTAATAGTGTCATTCAAAACACTATAAGAGAGCTGGTGAGATAGCTCAGTGGCATAAACGCCTGCCCAGCAAGCGTGAGGTTCTGAGTTCGACTCCCGGTACCCACATAAAAAACAAAAAACAAACAAACAAAAAAACACTATAAGAACAGGGATCTTATTTCACTTGTACACTTATAGGTCTACAATGACCAGCATGGTTTTGAACATATATTAGGCAGGCAATAAGTATTTATTTAATACACATTGAACAATCTTTCTAGCTATAGCTTTCTAGGATTCTAAGGCAACCTGATGAATATTCACTAACCATGTTTTGGTAATTTGTGCTTTCCATGACCAATGTAGATATAAATTTGCAAATGTAATTCACGTTGTTTCCTGACCAATTACATATATTCTACATCCAACCTCCGAATACCAGATTGGATAACAACAAAATAATTTCAGAGGTAGATTCCTGAATTTAACCAGACTGCAATATACTGAAGTATTTCTCTGTTTCTGGCACCATTATAAGCATCATATTTAATATATATAAATTAATTCATTTAGTCTTTAAATCAATCCTGTGAGTTGGTAAAACTGACACTCAGAGAAATTAGGTGTCTTTCTCAATGTGAGGCAGCTAGCCAAGATTCACTGCCAGGTCTGCCTCAGGCCGTGACTTTAAGCACTATAGCATAATTATTGGATTTTTTGTCCTAAATAAAAAATATTAATAGTTCAGGCCTGGTATAAAGATCAGTATCAAGGGCCTGTGCTTCATCTAATTTGTCATTTTGTTGTTCCTTGTGCATGGCTTCAAAATGTCTGCTGTTGCTGTAGATACCAAATTCAAGTACACGGGGAAGAAAGGACAAGAGACAATGCCAGCAATTATCGATCCTTTCACTCAGTAGAGAAAAAGTCCTCCTTAAATCATTATAACTCACTCACCCAAGCTTATGTAATCACTAGCCCAAACTCTTTCCTTGTCACTTCTGGTAGCAAAGATGTTAGAAAAGAGTGTAGTTTTATTGAGCTAAGATATTGGTGTTCCCAAAGAAAATTGGGGTTTGCTGTGAGAAAATGGCTACTGAGAAATTAGTTACCATTGTCTGCAATACCTGTTTAGAATAGCCTGGCCCTTGAGTCATCAAAGAATCTCTGATTGCTCAGAAGTACCTTTAAGTTGTGATGAGCTGTTTTCACTCCATAATTACTCATTTGGGTTTTATGTATAGACATGCACACATAGAAAATGAAAGAAGTTAGTCACTCGCAGAGCTTGGGGGAATATGATCCATAGGCTTAATAGAGTGGAGTCATTGGAAAGGTCATGGCACTGGGTGAATGAACGCCTAATATCCATCTAGTGCTGGCTCTTCCACTACCTCATGACTTTAAACAAATCCTTTCCTTGTTGCATGTCTCTGTTTTTTTTTCATCAGTGAAATAAGGTGTTTGTACCAAATCAAGTCCAAAGTTTCTCTGAGTACTACTTTTTACTGACCCTAGGTATGTCAATTATGGGTTGACATTTGAAAAGAATGGTGGATGTTAGTTTAATAGCCATGAAATATTTCAATTATTGTTATAAGATTTGAGAGCAATTTTGAATACTACTTGTACCCACTGAAAGTTGAGTAAAATGGGGTGAAGAGCTTTAAAAAAATAACAGGTAAAATTACGTAAATGAAGCTGAATAACTGGAAAAGAAAAATTAAATCCAAATGTTAAAAAGGCTACACTTTATGGTAGGTAGTGAAAATTCCATCATCAAGTTGGGTTAAGAGGCCAGAAGCTTCTCAATTCTGATACTGTTAGATCTAGAACTAGAGCTTGAGTAGCAATCATTCCTGGGGTATCAACAACAGCTTACAATGACATAGGAGATGCCCAAGGAACAGCTCCTTAGAAATGCTCTGTAGACTGCTTATAATCTCCATGTCTTTTGCTTGGCCCAAGTGACAAGTAGATTTGTTACTGGAGATTTTTGAGTTTCTTCTTTACAGTATGAAGCCATGTTGATGAGAAGGGTAACTGGTTTTTATGATTGCTCAATATTTGCCAGAATCTGTGTAATGACTTTACAGGTACTATCTCTCAGTCTCAGTTTCTTCATCTATAAAGAGGGGGTAATGGAAGCCTTTGCCTCATTTATTCATATAGTGAATTACTACTGAGAGCCTAATCAACATCAGTTACTAATAGAAATTCTGTACATATCTCATTTTAAAAGGGCTGCAGGGATGGCATGACATGCAGGATATCCAAATGGACTCCCTCCAAAGTGGCTAGAACTAATAAATGAATTCAGGATACAAGGTAAAGTTGTGGAACACAAAACTAACATTAAAATTCAGTTATGTTTCTATAAATCACCAATGAATTATCTAACAAGCAAATTAAGAAAATAATCTGACTTATAGTAGTACCAAAAAGAATAAAATACTTAACAATAAATTTAACCAAATGAGGTGAAAGGCTGTTTGTACACCAAAAATTATAAAAAATGGATAAAAAACTAAAACAGATAAAATTGTCTGCTTTTGTGCATTTTTCTGGGAAAATACCCCATGTGCATGGACTGGAAGAAGTAATGTTGTTAAAATGTCCATGCTATCCAAAGCAATCCACAGATTCAATGCAATCAATATCAAAATATCAAAGGTATTTTGTCTTCACAAATAAAGAATAACAATCTTGCAATTTGTTGTGGAACCACAAAATAATCCAACCAGCCAAAATAGTTTTGAATAAGAACACAGATGGAAGCATCACCTTTCCAGATTTCAAGTATATTACAAAGCTATAGTAATCAAAACAGGCTAGGACTGGTGCAAGGAGAGACATTCAAATCAACAAAACAAAATAGAGTCCAGAAATAAACTTATGTGTATGTGGTCAGCTGATCTTCAGTAAGGGTGCTAAGGATACAGAATGGGGAAAGAATAGTCTTTAATAAATAATTTTGGAAAAACTGGATATCCAGACCCCAAAGAATGAAATTTAATTATTCACCATATGCAAAAATTAACTCAAATAGATTAAACATTTAAATATCAGATCTGAGTCTATGAAATTACTAGAAGAAAATAGAGGGGAAAACATTGATGTTTGCAATTATTTCTTGTATATGACATGAAAGGCACAATCAATAAAAGCAAGAATTGATAAATCAGTCTGGAAAACTTCTGCAGAGTGAGGAAAATAAGAGTAAGAAAGCAATCCTTGGGTGCTACCAGTAATCAGCAAGTAACACAAATCAAAACCACAATGAGATATCACTTCACACCTGTTAAAATGGGTCTTATTAAACAAACAAAGAATGAGTGTTGGTAAGATTGTAGAACAATCAGAACTCTTATACACAGTTGGTGACAATAAAAATTGGTACAACTACTGTGGAAAACTATATGAAGGTTCCTCAAAAAATTAAAAATAAGATTATTATATACACTCTAACAATTCTGCTTCTGGGTAAATATCCCCAAGAATTGAAATCAGATCTTGAAGGAGCTGTCTGCCTTTTCAGTTTCACTGTGCATTACTCACAATAGCCAAAATATGGAAACAAGCTAAATGTTCATCAAAAAGTAAGTGGAGAAAGAAAATGTGATACCCACATATAGTGAAAATTATTGTCTTTAAAAAGAAACAAATTCTACTATTTGCTACAATATAAGTAAAATTTAAAAGAATTATGTTAAATGAAATAAGTCAGTCACAAAAGAGCAAATCCTGTATGATTTCTCTTTTATAAGGCAATTAAAGTAGTCAAAGATATAGCAAAAGAATAGAAGTAGACAGGAGAATTGTGACTACCAGGGATCTGGGGGTTGTTTTTCAATATTGTACGTATGATGCCTGCTGTTAACAATAAGGTGAATGTACTTACACCTTTGTTAATATGATAGATCTTTAAAAAACAGGATGGATCTTGCTAGAAAAGAAAATAAGGAGACTTTTAGAAGTGATGAATATATTGATTGCCTGGATTGTGGTGATGGTAACACAAGTGTAAGCATATATCCAAACTAACCAAATTGAATACATTATTTATGTACAGTTTTTTGGAATATAATAGTATCTCAGTACAGCTGGGGGTGGGGGATGTTGCTGGGGAAATGAAATGAAATACTTAAAACAAATGGATGCACCTTGGGACCATACTTTTAAGTGAAATAAATTGGACACACATGTTTCTTTGGTGTGAGAAACTGAAAGAGTAAATAAGGACCAAAGTGTATAATAGCTATTGTGAAATAGGAAGAAATTGTTAAAAAAAATGGGGGGATGAGGGAGGGAGAGGTGGGGGGGAAGGAAGGAAGGGAAAAGAAAATAAATGATAAAAGAAGGATAAAATTGAAACAAAGCTTCTTAAATGAGGATGGGAAAAGGGGTTGAAGGGAGGGGAAGGGATTAAAAAAAGAGGAAACAGGATATATCACGTATAGGTACAAATTCCCTATGATGAATGTGATCATTATGCATATCTAAATTGTACCAATAAATTTAATAATAATATAAAAAGAGCCTAATCCTGAACATAGTTAGTACTTGGGAGCTTTTGTTGTTTCTCTGTGCCCAATCGACTTTTTCTCTGTCATGAGTGCCATTGTCCCCTCCAGGGCTGAGGCTCTTGAAGCCAAAGTGACATACTATGAATGGGAGATTTCTAAGATGTCTCCTGCTATGGCTTGTATCTAGATGTCCCCCCAAGGCCTCATGTGGTCATAGGTGGGGGTTTTCAGAGGTGGCTGGTTCATGTGATGCTGGGATTAATCGTGTGATAATGGGAATAAGGGTGCCCCACCCTGGGTGTGGGTGCTACCCACCCTAAATATGGGTAGTCTGAGTGAAATATAAAGGACAGAAAGAGGGCTGTTGCAGGTTCTTCGCTACTTCACTGCTTTGCTGCCTTCTGCCTGCCATGAACACTTTCTTCTCTGTGATGCCCCTCTGCCATGCCATTCTGCCTTGGAGCCAGCCAAGTATGAACTGAAACCTCTATGACCTGTGAGCTGAAATAAACTTTTCCTCCTTTAATTTTGGTTGTTGGGTATTTTGTCTCAGCAATGAGAAAATTAACTAAAACATCCCCCAATATTTTCTGATCCCTGGAGCTCGTGATTCTTCTCCTACTCAGTCAAACACTTATTTGGGTACTGCAGTGCAGGCACTTTGCAGACGTAATTAAAATCCCAAATTAGCTGACCTTAAAGTAAGGAGATTATTGAGGTAGATCTGACCCAATCATGAGACTTTTTAGTCTGGTTCTAAAGTTAAGAGACAGGAAATCAGAGATTTAAAGCAGGAGAGGGATTTGATGTCAGGGAAAAATCACTGGCTGGCTTTGAAGGTGGGTGGGGGGACCATGGGGCTGGGACCATGAGCAGGCTCTATGAGCTAGAGTGGCCCAGCAGAAAGCTGCCAAGAAAATATGGTCCTCAGTCTTGTAAATAGCAAGAAACTGAGTTCTGCCAACAACCATATGAACAGAAAAGATGATCCTACCCCGGCGTGGTGGTGTACACCCCTAATCCCAGTATTCTGGGAAGCTGAGACAGGAGGATCACAAGTTCAAGCCCAGCCTGGGCAACTTAATGACTTAATGAGATTCTGTCTCAAAATAAAAAATAAAAAGGGCTGGAGATGTAGCTCATTGTGAAGGCCCTGGGTTTAATCCTAACAGTGCCTGCAAAAACAAAAACAAACAAACAGAAAAATACACTAATCTCCAGATGATGTCAGCAGTGTGCTCCGACTACAACTTGGATCTAGACCTGAGCAGAGAACTCAGTTTTCATGTCCAGACGTCAGACCTATCGAACCGTGAGGTAATGAATGGGTAGTATGTTAGGTCACTAATTTGCAGTATTTTGTTATCTAACTATAGAAAGCTCATACATTTACCTTGGGGTGCACGGCTACCTTGTTACTGAGCTGAGATTTGAACTCAAGCCTGGCCAACTCAAAAGCTTTTGTTCTGAATCTCTCATATACTGGGGAATTAGGCAGATCCCAAATTTTATGTTAGGCAAGAAACAAATTCAGATATTTTAAATTGCTAAGTGCAAGTATAAAATGCACATAGTTGATGTAATCAATTTGGAGTTAACCTGAGAACTATAAGAAAATAAATTTCTTGAAATATACATATTCTATGTGAAATGCAACATAAAATATTACTAGAATGAATGTGGAAAAGGGAGAATGTTGGCCGTGCCCCCAGCTTAATTAAAAAAGGAATTGTGACATATAAACATGTAAGTGTATTTCCCTAGTTGCCAAGTTAACTTGGCAGGAACTGACAGCTCTGAGTGAGTTGAAGAAAATATCCTTTAAGAAAGGAATCCCAGAACATGGAGAGGTAGAGCCTGTGGGCAGGATCTGGACAAATGGACATTGCCACAGGCACTGCCATGTTTTGAAGGATGACTGATTTCCAGTCCCTAGCACAATTGCCAAAAGTGGACAAAGGAGCATCATCATTCTTCTATGGATTGTCCATGAGTTGGACTTGGTATAAAGATGCATCCGTGAGGGTCCTTCCCATAAGCATAGACTTCAATGGTAGTAGCACTCGTCAAGAGTTCGCTGTGTGCCAGCTACTTTGCTTTACATTCATGTTCTCATCTAATCCTGAAACACTCCTGAGAAATAGACATTGTGATGATCTCTATTTTATAGATGCGAAGCCTAAAATCCAGTTCCCCCGGTAAATATTAAACATTGCTTCTGGGATTGGGACGTAAACCATTCATCTCCAAATGCTGTGCTCTGAGCCACGAGGCCCTTCTACCTGGGAAAAATTACAGGAAAAGATATAATTGTTAAAGAGGAGGGTACATTTATATGGCTAAAAGCATCATGTTAAATGAAAGAATGCATGTTATATTATCACTTAATATAGCAGTGAAAGATATACTTTATCAAACACAGCTTTGTATCTTTTGAGCAGACTAGAACTAATAACAGTAGATACTTGTGGAGTGTGCCTGGAATTGGATGTTGGATGGTGGCAAAGTTAATGCTGATATGTATTTGAAATGTTTCTTTTCCTAGAGTATTTAAAATACATTATGAAATTAGTCAACTAATAAGATACCACATATTATAATGGAACAAATCTCCATCTTCGCACTTGGAAAATAAAACATGACCAATGCAGTTTACCCTTCTTGCACAAAATTAATTATTCCTCTCCCTAGAATGTGGAGTCTGTTAATATGGCAAATTTTAAATACTTTTTAGTACATTAAACATGTAATCCAAAACAAAGTTTAATAATTTTTATATTTTTAACTTTGCATAGTTAATATACTACATGTTATCCTAGAACAATATTCCATATGTATTATCTCTTTTTAACTTTGCTATGTGTATGATATATAAATATTGATATGTTTATCTAGTTTAATGTTTTTTCACCTTGTAGTAATTTACTTTATGATTATGTTTTATTTTTTGATAATCCTGTTATAGATAATTTCCAGTGTTTTTGAATTACAGAAAATTATCCCACAAACAATCATGTCAGTTTGGGTACACGTGTGAATTTCCTTAGGTCCTGTGCCTGGAAATGGGTACAGAGTGTATACGACCCTATCAGATAGAGATAAAATCCTCTGGCTACACCTCTACCAGTAGTTTGCAAGAAGCCCATTGTTTCAAATCTCTGTCAACACATGGCCATGTCAGACATTAATTGTTGCTAATCCAATTTTGCTAACAATAAGACTGTTTTCGTGGTTTACCTATGTAATTAAAAAGAAAGAAAGAGAGGAGGGATGTGAAGGGAGGAGGGGAAGCAAAAGAAATCAAGCACAGGAAAAGAAAGGATCTAGTTGCTCAACTAGTGTGCAGATTCTGCATTTGGATGGGGCCAAGACTGTAGTCACAAGACTGAGTTGAGGGGTCAGTAGACCTCTTTGTAATTGGCTAGGGGCAGATTACTTCTCCTTTTACTAAGTTCAATACTAGTCTTAGAATTAGAGCTATAATGGCTTCAAACTGGGGAGAAAAGAAATATAAAGGCAGGAAGCATAGAAGACATGCGGTAGTCTGCCATTTTATCTCTGGGTGGTCGGATCATTTCCTAGGATGATTGGTGGTAGACTGTCACGTGGATATTCTCAATGGTTATCCTAGAATTCTTTCTTCTCTGAGGATGTTCTGATTAACTCTATTGTAATGACATTTTAACTGTAGAAACCAGAAAAAACATTTTATGGCACTTGACTATAGGAAATTTGACTTATTGTAGATGTCAAAGATAAGTGACTCCTGAGAACGTAGAAATAACGTATATTACAGGAACCATGGTTGCTGAAGCCCAGCATCCCATCACCAGCCTAGGCAGGGTCAGTGGGAGTGGTGTGATGATATCAACTTTGAAAGATCAAGAAGTCCGTTTGGGCACACACCTACTTGGGATGCTTTCCTGTGCACCCCAGATGCAGACCCACTTAGATAAGGAGTGATGAAATTAATCGTTTTGAATCTTAGTTTCTTTATATGAAAATGTCATCTGTAACGACAGTAGTAACCTCTGTGCTCTGAATTATGTGGTTTACACAGAAATAGGAAAACATTTGCTGACTGAAAGCTGACTTCAGATGTTAAGTTTTTAAAGAGAGAGTGAGTGTGTGTGTGCGTGCGTGTGTGTGCGTGTGTGTGTGTGTGTGACTAGTGTGGCATCTGGCAACAGTTAAGATGGTGGGTATTCTTTAAGAACCTCCCTGACAACCCACAGCAGACAGGTACACTAAGTAAAAAACTGTTGTTTCAGACTACTGAGGATTGGGGGCTCTTTGTTGCTGCAGAACTCTTTGGCCCATTCTGACTGACACAATGATGACCAAGTATTCATTCTCAGAAATCCTGATGTACTGTTTCAACTATACAGTTGGACTGAAGTATTAAGATGAGAGGTATTGGTAATTTTCTCTTAATTTGAACTGAATTCTACCTTCCAGTATCTTCCCTGAATGGGCCTAGTCACTCTTCAGAACTACAGCTCAGAGATTGGAGTTGGCTACCTCTGGACCCTTTGGTCTATAGGCTGAGATTTTCATTTCCTCAATTGCTGCACTGTGATGAAGGAAAGAATTCCAAAACCTTTTATGTTCTGGTTGGCTCTGAGTATCTCTGGGTTAGTCCTAGCCAGGAAAATTCTCAGGATATCCTTGAACTCCCAACCTCTTTAGCATTTATGGTATCTTTACAACCTGCCAAGGGCGGGTCATGTTCTAGAGTGAGTAGGGTGAGGGAGAAGGAAAAGGTTTAGGATGAAAAGATTGACTGTTCTGAGCCGGGTAAACAGTGCTTGGAGTGAGAGTGCCAAAAGAAGGAGTTCTAGAGGTAGGAAATGCAGGTTGGAGTGCGTGATAGTTCAAATTGAAATTGTAGGGAGTTACAGCCACTGGTGAAGCAAGTTCAAGGTCTGAACATTGCAGTGCAGTGGCAGAGGCAGTACGCAGTGCAAGCTCATCGGTGTGATGCAGGTGTGAAACCCTATAGTTCCCAGAGGAGTTAACACAAAAATTTAGCAGGTAAGCATTTTCATTTATCTCTATTCCAGATGATGTATTTTAAACTAATAAATTATCTTCATAATTTATGCTGCTGATTGATAAATTAGTATTAAATTAATACACCACAGAGATTAAGAACTCAGGTTCTTGAGTTAGGAAGCCCTATATTCAATCCTGATTTTACTATTTACTACCTATGTGGTTTTTTTGTATGTGTATGTGTGTACTGGGGATCCCTGTGTGGGTTTTGATATATCAGTTCAAGTCTCAATTTCTTCATCAGTAAATTGAATATAGTAATAATCTCTATCTTTGTGGGCTTGTTGTGAAGGTAAAAAAATGAATTAATGCATGAAAACAGCACACTTGCTGGCACACAGTAGCACTGAGACAATGAGAAAAACTATTCTTTATTTCATTATTTTTAAAGCACAGGAACCAAAGGGACCTGTAGGATTAGAAAATAGCCACAGTCAACCCTGAGGGGATGCCCTTATTGCATTATATTATATTACTTGCATATTACAACCTAGGATTTATTTTTCAAGATAACTGCAAAATTAACTTTCCTATTTCAGCAATTTCTAGCACAGGAAAGCATTTCTACCCTTAAATTATTCTGCAAAAAAAAAAAAAAGCAACAGTAATGCACACACCTCCACATACTCACACAGATACACCAGAATTTCACAAACCCAATTTGCAAATGCTGACAAAAGAGATATTCATAAAGTAACGAAATACGGCTTTTTATGAAAGATGTGTATCACAGCTGTTAAAAACCCTTAGGATTGTGAGGAAAATCTTGAAGCTGGAGCAGATCTTTCTAATTTTTTTTGATAGGGATGTGGTGTGTGGCTTCTGCTTCTCCTCTATTCTTTCTAACCCTTGATATTCACTGAGCTTTTTCAACTGCATAGATCTAAGGCTGATAAATCCAGGATCATTTTTTTGCATTCATTATAGACAAGACACCTGAAATTCAAGAAATAAAACCTGCCAAGTTCTTGACACTCATTATATTTTTCTATTCCAGTGGTTCCCAACTGCCTCAGATCAACCACTGCCCACTTCTTTCTTAAAACAAATATTTTAACACCATTTTGTTAGTCTTCAGTGAAATCTATGAGCAATACAACCTATCCATACACAGTTAAAAACTATCAACACAATGCCTTAACTGGAATATAAAGAAACAATAAAAAGAAAATAATTTATAATAAAATAATGTATTTCTAGTATATAAATGTTGAAGCTTATCTGCAGTAGTAACTATAATAAAGCAGTCATTTATGTGCATTTGTACATTAAATCAATATAATTGTGACAACTACTAACAAAGTCTAAAGCAGGCGTGTTGCGTTGGCAGCTCCATCGCCATTAGTGGCTATAGGTAAACATTGCTGAACGAAATGAAAGCAATATCTCCCCTTCATTTAGTGTATAAGTCACCATGCAAAAAATGTCTTTGTTTTTATATGTAAAAAAAATTTGAGTTCTAGATAAGGTAATTATAAACAGAACACAAATGGATGGTAAGACATGCTACGAGCATGTGAAATGTGGGACTGTATTTTTTGTATTAATGATTCTCCATCGTATTGTAGTATGTTGTCGGACCATCCCCTAAAGGTCAGCAGTGCTCTCCGATTATAACCACAACTCAGTGTCCCACAAAAATCTCAAATAGGTCCTGGAACGTGGAACCACTCTACTAAGAACTGTATTCTATGTAGTTTGACCGGCATGCATGCAAGGAAAATGTTTTAAATTATTAAGGCTAGCCCTCAAAAACAAACAAACAAGCAAATAAATCTACCGCTTTCCCTTCCCCTCTATACTCCAGGCAGATCAAAATGCAAATTTGATCATATTACCCCCAGTGCCAATATTCTTAGGAGAACTTGTGACTCCCCACTGAACTGATGATAAGATTTATATAGCTAGCGCAGCCTCCATCCCTCCTGATCTGACCTTGGCTGGTCTCCACTGGAACGGTACCTCTGCCCACTCTGTACTTCATTTATGTTTTTCTCCTGTCAGCTGCTGGACTGTCCTGTAGTACTCACAGCTGCACCTACAACCTTGCTCCTGTTTCTTGACTTCTTTCTTTCAGTGACCCCATTCTCCCTTAAACCCCAGCTTAATTATCATTTCCTTACGAGTGTTTTTTCTCCCATCAGGGTCAACACTACCATGTGTACCTCCTCCTATAGCATTCACCATGGCTGTAGTTTCACATATATGAGTTTATTGAATTCACATCTGACTTCCTCAGTAGGGTCTCAGCTCCCAGAGGGAAGGGACTAAGCCTGCTTTTTTTCTTAGTGACTGAGATAGAGTGGATTCTCAAAGATTCTGTGGTGTTTATGTGCAAATGATTGAGCAGAAAAAGAAACAATTGAATGAACAAATGGACAAGCATATTCCTAAACCTAACCTGACATTCCATGGCCAACCCTCTTTTTGGGTCAGTGAGTTTGTTTGTTTTCTGCTTGAAGCAAGGCTTACACCCAGTTTCTTGGAGAAATTAATGCTCTCATGTATGACCTATTTGGCAAGAACCATGCATTAACCTAGTGTGAAGTTAAAAAACTTGTGAGTGTGCCAAAAATGCAAAAGAGGCTGATATTCACAGGTGAGGGAGTGTTTCCTTATTCTTCTGTTTAGAAAGTATTACATAAACACACAAATTCTTTTTTTTTTTTTTTTTTTTTTGGTACTGGGAATTGAACTCTTGACTTTGCACTTGCAAGGCAGGTGCTGTGCCACTGAGCTATATCCCTGGCAAACACACAAATTCTTATGGTTTAAATTTCAAATAATACCCCAGATGGAAAAGTCTCCCATCACCTTCCATTTCCTTGCCAAAATATTTATGATTGACAATTGGATGTACATTCTTATAGCCACAACCTCTGGATTTATGTATATATACATATATATGCACACATATGTGCATACATTTGCATTTCTGTCCCATTTCCCCCAGTTTTTGTTTTCTTTCAGGCTCCTATGATCTCATATTAGGTCTACCTAACTATAATTTCTATCTACTCATATAAGTTGGAGATGTTTTATTATTTCGTGTGTTTATATATGTGTGTCTTTATATTAAAAATAAGATTTTTGGATGCTAGGGAAAAGCACTGAGAAAAATAAAGAATACCTGTGGACCCATGACCTGGCTTATGGTATGAAACACACCTGAAACCTCCTCCTGATCAAATGGCTCCTTCTTTCTTTCCCTGGTCCCCTCCTCAACGAATCTGCTGACATCATTGCTTATCAACCCAGTGCATGTATTTATATTTTTTATTAGATATATGTGAATCCTTTCTCACTCTTTTTAACATCTGCACTGTAATTAGGGGTATTAAAGTGCCATGATTTAGTTAATCACTCACAGATCCGTGAATATTTGTACTGTTTCTAAGTGTTCATTTTTGCAAATGACACAGCACCACGTATCCTTCTCCCTGCACCTGGGAACACCTGGGCAAATGTTGGATCTTTTGCTAGAATAGGACCCGAGGATGCTCTTCATGAGCTCGGAAGCCACTGAACAATTTTGAGTGGGAAACCCACATTGTCTGCCTTAGGGTTCAGAGATACAACTCTGGCTTTTGTGTGGAGAATAGATCAGAAGTGCTGGGAAATGAAGACAAAAGTTTATTGTAAGAAGCAAACCTGTAAGAAATCAGATAGAAATGATGGTGGCTTGGACTAACATTAGTTGTGCCATTTTTGAGAAAAGGTCGGATTCAGAATGAATAGCAGAAGTTGTGGACTCTAAAACCCCTTCACAAGGGAAGAAGAATTTGTAAAAATGATTGAAGTTATTATTTCCTTGTAGCAGCATCAGGTGGAGGAGCAGAAACTGAGAATTTGTTCCTTTAAGCTTCTACAGTCTATAGCTATATTTGCAGTTAAAAACTTTTTAACATCAAAAGTGCCAATTAGTAAGGTAATAACTGGTTGGAGAAATACTACTTACAGATTTAATATACTTATCAAGATGTTTTTGTGAACAAAGCTAGATATAGGCATTGCATTTTGCAAAAATAACTTTTTTATTAGGAATGTAATAGATATTTCATGTGAAAATTATGGGAAATTATAAAGCAGTAATTTCAAATTTTTCTAGGAAAACATCACCTAGAAGTAACTACATTGGTTGAATATTATTTTATTTTATTTTATTTATTTATTTTTTTTTTACGGAGGTCAAACTCAGGACCTCGCACTTGCCAGCAGGCGCCAGCAGGCGCCAGCAGGCACTTGTGCTGCTGAGCGATATCACCGGCCCTTTTTTCCTTTTTATGTGAATACCGGGAGTCGAACTCAGGACCTCGTGCTTGCCAGGCAGGCACTTATGCTGCTAAGGTATCTCACCAGCCCGGAATATAATTTTAATATATGGGTTTTATGTAGTATGTGTGTGCTATTGTGTATATAAATATTACATACCATATGTATGATTTACCTGTATATATATATGTGTGTATATATGAGTATATATACTTACATGTGTTAAATACATTCATACACTTGTATGTATGTCACATATGTGTATCAGGGCTGCATTTGAAGTTTATTCCTCAACATTCGGATGCTGTAGATTTCTTTTAATCTCTAAATTGGTTAAATTTTCTATGAACCCTTGAAAGTGGGTCCCAAGGAGAAATTTAATTTTCAGACATTTTGTGGATGTTTCCCTTTTGGAATCAAGTTGGAGGCAGTTCGCTCTTCAGTCACACTGGTCAGGTAGTTTTCTTGTGCCAAGAACTTCTTTTTGCAGCATTAAAACTTGAAGAACCCATAACCAAAGTCACTGAGAACTCAAATATGCAAATCTTAGTGCTCTTCTGGTGATAGAGGAGGAAGGTAACCACTCATTCCTCCTAGTCTTTTTGTGGTTTAAAAAAAGGGCCATAACCTTAATGTTTCAGAAGATCTTTTCCCTGAATCCATTTGTAAATATGCATTTTTATAGAAAACAGTGCTGTGTTTCACTGTTTCATACCTACTTTTAGCATTGGACTATATTTATGAAAACTTTCTTATCATTAAATATTCTTTTTGAATCTGGATTTTAATGGTGTTATAAAATGCTTATATAACAAATATCCCAATTTAGACATTTAGGTTGTTTACAATTTTGTCACTTAGAAACAACATGGTTGTGAGTAATAATGTACATAAATCTTTATGAACAGCTCTGTTTATTTAGATACATTCTTAGAGGTAAGATTTTTGGAGCACGAATGCTTTAAGGCTCTTTTGACATTTGTCACAGTCATTGTCTGGATATGCTGTAATACACAGGTTTTCCACGTCATAATACCGCAGCAGGCATTTTTAAGTGAGCCTAGTTGTATGATTCTGTCTCAGGCTTTAGAGAAGGCTAATAATATGGTACAAGAGGAGACGTGAGTGAAGGGTCTGATCCAGGTAGAATTTCAATATTCCTGTCCTTAGGCAAAACACTGTAATTCCTTACCCACCTGTCTTCATCCCCCTTCCCCCCAGCCTTCCCTTCTAGAGTGTATGCTTGATGGTGCATGTGGGTGTGAATGAAGGGAGTGGGTGGGTGTGAACTGGAATGCAGAGACTTTCTCTTCGAAATCCTCATACTGTATTGAGACGTTGGGCGATCCTTACTTCTCTTATGCTTATGGCAGCTCCATGTGCCCCCAGACTCTTACCCCTTCTGTTTGTACGTCACCTTCTTAACTCCACCTCCTCTCCTATGAACTTTCAGCACACCTTTTTCTTACCTGCCCCATCACATTTGCCTTTCTACCAGTTATTCTGGAAAAGCTCCAGTAGATTCTTACTCACAATCTCCTTGCTGTAGATGCTATTTATACTTGTCATTTCAGCATCCCTTAGCCAAATTACAACATTCTGTCATAATGATCAGTCATCGACCAGGCTGAGTTTCTTGCTTGACTGTGAGCTAGAGGACCAGGACAAATGTGAATACAATTTGTATATATTTGAAATGAACAGAAAAGGTGAATAAGAGTAGCTAGCATTCACAGAGTATTTACTACATACTGGAAATTATTCTAGGTTTTCTACATATATTTCCTTAATCCTCAAACAACTTCGGTATCCAGGTGATGACAAAAATAAACTTTGAAGTATTATTAGCTTTCAGAGTATGAATGGGAAATTCTCTGATAGTCTCTTGAGAAGTTAACTCTCTAGATGACTGAATGATGTCAATAACTATACGCTGTAACTTAAAGAAATGATTGGTGCCACTAATGTACCTGACTGAGGGAATGGTTTAGGCACAGGACTATTGAGTTAAAGAAAAAGGAGTGTGTGTGTGTGCGTGTGTGTATTATTGGGGATTGAACCCAGAGCCTTGTACTGAGCTACATCCTGAGGCATTTTTATTTCTATTTTTATTTTGAGACATGGTCTCACTGAATTGTCCTGGCTGGCTTTGAACTTTTGATCCTCCTGTCTTAGCCTTCTGAATAGCTGGGATTATAGGCGTGTGCCACGTATGCCTATAAACATGAAAACATGGCTGGTTCATTCTGGGCACAGTGAAGAAGCCTGGGTGCTTTGTAGCTGAAAAAACGATTTTTAGGTTGATTACTAGAGTTTAAACTTCTTTCAGGTAAGGTCTAGCCATCTTTTCTCTTGTCTAAAATATATTTGTTGAACTAGGCACTGCTGATACCTAAATGAGTACAGTGCAGTTGAGGTCCATAACTTAAATCTAATAATCAAATGTAGTGTTAGAAAAGCTATGATATTTAATTATAGGTGCTGTAGAAGCATACAGGAAGAGAATAAGACTGGGTTCAGGCATGGCCTCCTAGAGAATAAGTCATTTGTTTACCAAAGGACACGTGGAGGCTTACCAGTTAAAGGAGGGCAAAAGAAGGAAGGAGTTGGCAAGTGTGTGCTTTCTCCCTGACTAGGAATTTGAGTACTTCTCTGTGGTAGAGTTGGTTATGGAGCAACACCACATATAAATCTGGAGAGGTAAGCAGGGATCAGTTAAACAGGCCCAGAATTAATATTGTACCAAACTCACGATGGGAAGACATTATAGGCTTTTGAGCAAGGGAGAGAAATTAGAATTTTTTTCCATAAGAAAACACACACACACACACACACACACACACATTTTGGCTTCAGTCCTGAGTTAAGAGGAAGCTCATTTATTCAGTCATTCATTAATTCCACAAATACCTTTTCAGCACTAAAATATGCCAATTACTGTTTCAGGTGCTAGAGATGCATCAGTAGACATAATAATGTTCCAAAGTCCATGCTTTCAGTGACCTTACATGGAAGACATTCTGATATCTATGTGGAGTGGGACATTCTAGGTAACAGCTGTGAAACTCAATAATGCTAAATATCGAATGGAGAGTGAGGAAGACTGAACATTCTCTCTTCAGAAGTGAATCTGAGCACAGGTCTGGATAAACTGAGGGGGCGAGTTGTTTGGATTCCATGGGATAGAGAGATCCAGGTAGAGAGGTTTGGGTAGGGCAGCATCAGATGAAAGATCTAGAGATGAAAACATGGCTGGTTCATTCTGGGCACAGTGAAGAAGCCTGGGTGCTTTGTAGCTGGAGCAGCATGGGACAGGGAGTGAGTATAAGAGTCGACATCATAGAGGCAGCCAAGAGCCAGCTTTGTAGGATAATTTAGGCCACAGTAATAGATCTGGTTATTTCTCTCATGGGACAAAAAGCCATCGAGGGCAGTGAGAACAGAAATGGTATGTTCCAACTTAAATGTTTTACAAAGCTCACTCTGTCTAGTAGATTACATGTGTGGAGCAGTGGAAGCAGGAACACCAGTCAGGAGGCCTTTGGAATCATCCAGGTGAAGCATGATGCATTGGGACCCAGAAAGAGAACATCAGGGGAACAGATAAATGGTCACAGTCAAGAGGCATTTGGACAGTAGAATGAAAAAGATTCGCTGAGGCATGTGAGAGAAGAGAGAAGAGTTTTTTTTTTTTTTTTTTTTTTTTTTTTTTGCTGGTACCAGGGGTCGACCTCAGGGCCTCACGCGCCAGCAGGCGCCCGTGCCGCTGAGCAATATCACCGGCCCTTTTTTCGTAGTGGGTTCTGGGAGTCGAACTCAGGACCTCGCGCTTGCCAGGCAGGCGCTTATGCCGCTGAGCCATCTCACCGGCCCAAGAAGAGATTTTGATTCCAGATTTTTGGCCTGAGCAACTAGGGAAACAAATTTATTACTTATTGAGATGGGAAGCCGGTTTGAGGTAAGGGAAAGCAAGAGTTCAATTTTGGACATGTTAATTTTAAGCTGTCTGGTAGACCTCCTAGGTTATTCACAAAAAGTTGGACAGAAGCAAAGAGTTTTAAGAGATACTCAGAATAGATCATGTCTCTGGTGAAGAAGAAAATAATTGAATAAGATTCTTAGTTTCTGGCTTGATCAACAGAGGTGGTGTTTATGTCCACTTAGGGAGAGAATCTAGAAGAACAAATGACTCCCAGTCAAATAGCTTCCTTTTAGTTGGCTTTTATGGACTTAGCATCTCTGTATCATTCTTCTTTAGACCAAATTTATTTCTGGTTCCAAAAGAGCAGGGGTCATCAAAGTTTATTTTTTGTTTGTTTGTTTTTTGTTTTTCCACAAAGCTCCAAAGACTAAATAGTTCTAGCTTAGCTGACCATACAGTTCCCACTGCAATTACTCAACCCTGTCTGCACAGTGCAAAAACAACCATAAAATATACATAAATGAGTGAATATGGCTGTGTTCCAGCGAAACTTTATTTACAAAATGCAGTGGGCTGAATTTGGTCTGTTGGCCATTGTTTGGCTAGTCCTGCAGCAAAGTAACATGAGGTTGTTTCTTCATTTTTCTATACATAGGATTTTTATATAGTCAGAGGCAGTGGTGAGGAGAGAAACTAATCCTTTGCAACAGCAATCCAAGGTCCTAGATAAATATGCAGAGTTGGATGCATTGGTGGTTGGGTCCAGTGACAGGCCAATTATAGCAGAGGGATAGGGAGCAGGTCGTTATCAGAGTATGGGAAATTCTGCTTTTTCTTCAGTGCTTTTCTTTGGGTAATGATTGACCACAGTCAATCCATGTATGTGGTCTGCATTTTTCCCTGCACTGGATTTCACACTATTGCAGGAATAATTTTGAGGAAATGATTGACCAAATATGCATGAGTTTTCCTACAAAGGAAGACATTTCTGTTCCTGGTGGGCATGGTCTTAGGCAAGTATATATTAAGAAATATTTGAAAGAATAAACCAGAGACATTTACGTGGAATCCGTATACAAATGCAAAGACAAAACAAAACAAAACCAAAAGCCAAAAAACAAAGCAAAACAAACAAAAACAAAAACCATATCTGAAACTGTTAGCTCAGTTTCAATTTCGGTAGAATGAGTTTTCCTAAAGTGAGCTCCATCTCTAAGGTCTAATTTAGGGGCACTATTGCTTAGCATTTTATACCCAAGAAGAATGGAATCCTTGGTAGTTAACATAACATGCAGTGGTGAGGACCTTCCCAAATGTAGATGTCGCCTTGTTGCCTTTACATTCTGGTATGCCTTTACATTCAGGCATGGCCTCAGCGAACAGTGTCTTTGATCTTGATATCTTTGTACTTTTTTTGCAGCTTTTAAACTCCATTATGCTCTATCCCAACAGTCCTCTTTGGGCTTTGAAGTTTTTCTCATGTTCAGTATGTGTGATCTTTGGGTCCTCAAATCTATTAAGAGCATGTCACAAGAATTTTAGTCTACATGCTTACAGTTCAAAATTACCTAATCTTCATCAACTATGCACAAACTACCCCACTATCCTTTCTCCTTGTCTGTAGGGTCTTAAAAACAATGAAAAAGAGCTCTTTAAAAACTACATAGAAATTCCATTCTACATAATTTCCATTCTATAAAACTTATTTTCTTTTTTCCCTACCACTTTCTACAGCCAGCATGTTTTCACAAGGCATACTAAGCTGTCATCATCAACATTTTGGATCTTAAGGTTCTAGACAAAAAGCAAAACATTAGCATGTTTTTTTTTTTTTTAAGAAAGGAAATTTATTCACTTCCAAATTAGCATGTTTAAAAGTTAATGGAAATAGCAGTGGACTTGCAATCAGAAAGCGTGGGTTTAAATCCCAGCTCCCCCACATCATAGTTGTAGGATATTGTGTCTCTTAATCACCCCACATACCAGACTCTTCTCTGCAAAAGGAGCTTCTTGATGTCAGATAGCATGATAATTTTGAAGATGAAATAAGCTAACATAAATAAAGTTCTGTAGTGCGTCATTTTCTCTTTGGTAGGTGATCAGTAAATAAATGTCAGAATCCACACACTTCTAAGCAGAAGCTCCAAACTGAGGAGCAAAAAGACATCATTTGCAATTGGTGAATGAAAACTAAGATTAGAATCCCTTAATAAGGTCTAGGGCAGTGGATCTCAAAGTTCAAACCTTAGACCAGCAGCATCAGCATTTGGGCTCCACTTCTGACATTGTGAATTAGAAATTGTACGAGTAGATCCTGAAATCTGTTTTAATCAAGCCCTTCAAGTGATGCTAATGCTTGCTAGTTAAGTCTGAAAATACTGTTATAATGCCTATTATGGAATAATTCTTATGAATAATCGAGTTTCATCCTTCTGTTTAAGACCATGGTATACAGTATATTAATGATCGTTATTCTCCAATTATCTTGTCATGAAATTTTGTTTTATTTTTTCATAGAAGTAAGGAGAGCATTTTTTATATTTTCTTTATCAACAACTACTTGCATTACATTAAAATTTAAAAAATTAACGTACATGAGCATGAGGGCTGGGATTGTAGCTTAGCAGTAGAGCACTTAACTAGCACGTGCACGACCCCAGGTTTGATCCACAGCATCACAAGTAAAAGCAAGAAGGAGGAGGAGGAAGAGGAGGAGGAGGAGGAGAAAAGGAAAAAAAGAAGAAAGAATAATTTACCTGAGACATATTACAAATGCAAATATTATCAGTAATCATGGATATCAGTCATAGCAGGTTATAAAGGTAATGCAGAAAGTATGTATATGACATAGTTAGTTATAAAAGTAATGTATGCTGTCACAGCAAAAATTGCACTGGACAAAATTAAACAGGTAAGGGTGACTCCTTTCAAAGGACAGAGAAGTGACTTATTTGAGGTTATACAGCTCGTTAACAAAGCCAGTGCAAAAACAAACAGAACATATATATATATATATTTTTTTTTTATGTGGGTACCGGGAGTCAACCTCAGGACCTTGTGCTTGCCAGCAGGTGCTTGTGCCGCTGAATGACATCACCGACCCTGTTTTTCCTTTATGTGGGTACCGGGAGTCGAACTCAGGACCTCACGCTTGCCAAGCAGGTGCTTACGCCGCTGAGCCATCTCACCAGCCCCAGAACATATTTTTGACTCAAGAAAATGTGTGTGTGCATGCACCTCCATGTGTGTGCATGAGTGTGGGCTTTTGATATTTGATTTACTTATTCATGATACTTTGTTTTTACAATCTAGTTTTACATACATATTAACCTATGTTATGTTTTCTTTCATTAAGAACAGAAAAAAAAGGGAAAACACAGCCAGCAAGTTTGTGGAATTTATTATGTATCAAAAGATCACTAAAAAAAAAAAAAAAAAAGAAGTAAAATTTCTCATGAGAATATCCTTCAAAGAATTTATTTAGTTTAGTGTATCGTTCTTTGGCCAGATAAGAATCATCTGGTAGTCATTGACAGTATTTCTGGAGGGTGTCAGGAACACAAGGATTTCACATGGATTTTACAGAAGTGGTCCCTAATTTATTTTAATTATTGTTACCGGACTTGCATTTAGTTCAGTGGACAGTTCTGCCTAATTAAAAAAGCTCTTTCAGCGGTTGCATTTTTGCTTGTCACTCCCAGTTTAAAGTGTAGCTATTTCTAGCTCCTAATTGACGTACCACAAGTGACCCATAACATTGAACCTGGGGCTTTCTGACCCTGAAGTCCCATTTGATTTGAAAGATACATTCTCTGAGCCAGAGCTGTTCATCGCAGACAGGCTCAATCTGTTTTCTCTTCCTAGAAGAGCAAAGGCAGTGCAGAGGAGATGGTTCTAATGGTGAGAATGTGCTTGATGGAGAGCCCATGTTCTAAAGAAGTGTTTAAATCATCTATCACAGACAAGAAAAGGACCTGAGATTGCCTGCCCCTAATACAGGAACCCTATATAATATCCTGATAAATGATCGTCCCTGTGTTCTTACTGTGATAAAATATTAATAACATAAAGTTTACCACTAATTTATAAAATAAATGTTTTATTTCAGTACATTTCAGTGATGTTAAGTATATTCACAGTGGTATAAAACTATTATTATCACTACCCACTTCCAGAATTTTTCCATTTTCCAAAATGGAAATGCTATACTTGTTAAGTAATAATTCCCTGTTCTTTCTCCCCAGGCCCTGGGAACTATTATCTTATTTTCTTTCCCTATGAATTGGCCTGATTCTTGGATTCCCAAATAAGTGGAATCATATAATACTTGTTCTTTTATGCCTGGTTTATTTCATTTAGCATAATGTTTTCAGGGTGCGTCCTTGTTACAACATGCATCAAACCTTCATTCCTTTTTATGGCAAGGTAATAATTAATAGTATATATACACCACATTCTACTTATTTGCTTATCTGTTAATGGAAGCTGGGGTTTTCATCTTTAGACTCTTATGCATAGTGCTGCTGTGAACATTGCTATATAGGTGTTTGTTTGTATCCCTGCTCTGTTTGTTTGTTTGTTTGTTTGTTGCTGCAGATCTAGGATTGAATTGCTGGATTATATTCTATTTTTACCTTTCTTTTGGTGATGGTGGTGGTGGAGGGTTGCCAGGAATCAAACCCAGGGCCTCGCCAATCATTTTCACAGTAGTTATACCTTTCTCTATTCCCACTAGCAATGGACATTGATTCCAATTTCCCCCACATTCTTGCCAATGGTTGCTAGTTTTTGTTTTGTTTTATGTTTTGTTTTTATTATAGCCATCCTAATGAGTATAAAGTAGTATCTCATTGGATTTAGTTATTCTTAAACATTTCTGTGCCAGGGAGCTTAGGACAACACCAGAAAGCTGTTGCAGATCGCCTTTAATTGTTAGAAGGTTCTTACTATCTATTACTAAATCTTGCCTCCCTCTACCAGTGACTTTCAACCTCGGTTGCGCACCAGAATCACTTGAGATCTTTAGAAACTTCTGATATTCAGGCTGCAAACAAGACCGATTACAGTAAATCAGTGTCTCTGAGGTTGCAGCCCAGTGCCAGCCCTTTTTAAAACTCCTGGAGAGATTTCAATATGTATCTGGGGTTGGAAGCCACTGCCTAAAGCCTAGTCACTGGTCCTGCTTCATCACACAACCTATGCATGTTAAGGTGTGACAACTTTGCTACTAAGCCTTCTCTGACAGCCACTACATAATGGTCACCCTCTATCTCCCACTGGCAGTCCCAGCCTATTTACTCTTCTAGATTCTTTTGACACAGAATGTACTTATCAGCTAACAATGCATACGTTTTTGTGTGTCTGTTTATTGTGTTTTCTCTGTTTTGCTGATTGCTGTTTCCCTAGCACATACAATGCCTAACATAGTGTAGGTGCAGTACTTCGAAAATATTGTTGAATGAATGACTAAATGTGTAAGTCTATTCTTAGTTCAAATGATGTCCCTTTTAGATAGTCAAAAATAGATTTTGTTTTAACCTTGGGATTTTATTTCTATAGGTAAAATCTCCTCTATACTTTCAATTAATCTTCAAAGACATTGAAGAATAAACCTCATCATTGTGAACATAATATCTCTTTCACCCAACTAGCAAATAATTGAGTTCTTTCTCCAATTATATATATGTATAGATTACACATACTACACACTAGACATTGTGTTGAGCATTTGGAATTGTGGGGAAAAAGGTAACCAGATCAGACTGTGGGGTGACACACAGACATAGTCAATAACAGAAGTCATTTGAGATAACAATAAATGCTTGAAAGAAAATGAAAAATGTTTGTTGTCTGTGGCACATTAAATGAGGGTTGAATTTAAGCTGAGACCTGAATGACAAGAAGTAGACAGCTATTCAAGAAGCATTGCAGGAAAAAAACATATTGAATACAGAACCCTGAGGAGTGACAGCATTTCAGAGAGCTCTGAGTTGGAGCCTTTAAGACGTACAAAGAGAAGAACCACTGGCACCTCCTTTCATAGATGCTTCACCCCAATTAACATGGCCTGAAATCAGCAGGTGTATCACGCCGTTGAAGTCTCTTTCCACATTGAATCAAGTGTTCCCGTCCAGCATTTGTACTATTGATAGTTGGAATTTAAATGTGGAAGGGTGATTTAGATAGACGTATCTTTTCTTTTTATCTGAATCCCAGCTGTAGATGTTTCAATCAATGAATCTATAGAAACATTTGTCAGCAGAGTGGAGGGACTTTTTCATTCTACAACTACAGTAAGGCTTGTTCCTGGTTTCAATTGAGACTTTGTCTTCTGTGCCTACCTAATGGACGAAATTTTGCACAAGGCCAAAGCCTGGACCTGGCAGGCTTATGCAATTGTGAGTCAGTGCCCATCTTGATTTTTCAATGGTGCTCAGTAAAAAGAGGTAATTTTTGATTCTTGGGACCTTTGCTCTAGTGGTAAACTCACAGGACAAGAGCCCTTTCTAGACCAGCCACTAACATGTTCTGACAATTCAGTTAAGCCATTTTTCCCCATCGACATGTAGGATTTGAGTCCAGGGGTCTTAAGATCCTTTAAAACTTCATTTAAAAGAACATTTTGTAAACTATAAAAGATGAAACTTTTCATATGGCTTTTGAATAGCCTACAGATACTATGCTTTCACTTCAAGTTAATAGAACAAAATTCTGAGTTTACACTAGGAAAGAAGCATTTGTAGAATCAAGAAGAATGCTGAAATTGACAAGAGCATAAATTTAAACTGAAAATGCTTGGGCACCAAAAGTGACGTGACTTAGGGAGTAGAAAAAGTCTCTGAGCTTATTGATTGGCTGCTATCTCTTCTGTGGGCATCACAGAATCTAGGCTCAAGTTGTCTAGGTGAACTGATAGAAAAGATCCAAGAGCAAGCTTCAAGCATCATCACTCCGGACGCAGTCTCCCTGTAAACAGCAGCTTCTCACAGGCTGCAATGAGGTACTGAAAACAAGGGAGCCCATGTATTCAAGAAGACCCTGGTGATAGTACTGTCATTGATTCATCCAACATCATTGTTCTTTCATCTGATAAATGCGAGTGACACATTGAATATACAACAGTGAAAGAGCGGAGATCCTTACCTCATGGAGCACACAATCTAGTTGGGTTGATACACAAAACAAGAATCAACCAAATACATTCTCTGATGGAGAATAACTCAGGCTAGTGAGTTTGCCCTTCTAAGCCTCGTGTTCTCATGATGTAGGAGTTAACCAGAAAAGCTTGTCAAGCGAAAGGTTCAGACCATGGATTATATTAGGTACATGACGTATGTGTGTTGGAGTTGTCGATGTCGAAGTTACCTTCCTCAGCATCAAGAAAGATAAGATGAATTCTCTTTCCCATGTTCTGGAGTCTTCTTAAATTCTCTGTGGTTTTTGTGTTCCTGTGTCTTCCAGTTCCAAGGAGGGCTTTGGGTCAGTGGAGAAGGTCGTGCTACTCACGTTTCTCTCGACGGTCATCCTGATGGCCATTCTGGGCAACCTGCTGGTGATGGTGGCCGTGTGCAGGGATAGGCAGCTCAGGTGAGCAATAGGGGGAACCTCTTGGGAGGTGGAAGTGGAGTTCTGGGCCCTGCCCTGGAAAGTCAGGTCTGAACATTACCCTTGTAATTTTTAATTAGGAGGGATATATTCAGGGGAATTGTTTTTGAAAAATAGAGGCAGGATGAAGTGATTGCACATAATCCTACAACTCTGCCATAACCAGTATAAGCACTTCTGTGTATTTCCGCCCTGTCTTTTTTTCCTAAGCCCTATTTGGTTTGTTTAAATAGTTGTGATCACTATATATGCAATTATTGAGAGCACATCTAATGTATAACCTCCACATTGTATCAGTGGTTCAGGAAAAGGATGACTGACTACTGACTGACCTAGAATCAAACCTGAGGCTTCTGCTCTTTATTTTTCATCACTGTCAATCCTGGCTGCAATTAGAATCATCTCAAGTGCTTTTAAAAAGTACTACTGTGTGGTATCATTATGTACCAGTCAATGTTGTGGACGTCCTTATACTATAAGTTATTCATTGTTAAATATAAATTTAACTGGGTAACCTGCGTTTTTGTTGTTGTTGTTGTTTGTTTGTTTGCTTTTGGCATTGCTGGAAATTGAACCCAAGGCCTCATGTGTGGTAGGCAAACGCTATACCACTGATTTACATTCCCAGCCCACATCCTATGTTTAAGGTGCCTCTGTTTTCAAGGAGATCCAAATAACTCAAGGTTCCTAAACTAATTGATCTGGGATGAAATCTGAGGCATTAATATTTATTAAATAAACCAGGTGACTCTAGTATCAGTCTGGATTGAGAGTCACTGGGCCATAAAAGAGGGAAAACAGTGCAAGTTCTCTCTCAGCAAGACAAGCACTGGTCTAATAATGATGCAAATGAAGCAGAAAAGCACAATTCTGACCAGTGTCACACATGTGAGGCACACAGTAGCCAGTCTATGGGTGTAAAATGTTGGAATGTGACTGTTGTTTGTGAGGGATGCTTTTTGGGAGGGGTCCCTGAGAGTGACCAGCCTAGGACTGAAACAAGGGTGGGAAGTGATGAGGCTCATATGGGAAGAGGACATTGATGTAAAAGACCCTTGGGAGGGAGCTAGATGCACAGGGACACTCAGATCAGGCCAGAGTGCCCCATGGGGAAGGAAGAAAGGACTTTTGGTATAAAGTGGAGAAGTCAGAACTGGTCCAACCACTGAGTGTCTTCTCAGCCTTGCTACAGAAGGGGAAAATGAATCTTACAGAATATGCTAAATGTATCACTTTTCTTCCCTTTTCCTCTCTCTCTTCTTTCCTTATTTCTTTGCCTCTCTTTTCCCATTTCTTCTCTTGTTCTTTTCTTCCTCCCTTCTCCTTTTGTCCCTCCTCCTGCCTTCTCCCTTATATATTTTCACTTACAGGAAAATAAAGACCAATTATTTCATTGTATCTCTTGCCTTTGCTGACCTGCTGGTTTCGGTGCTGGTGATGCCCTTTGGAGCCATTGAGCTGGTTCAAGACATCTGGATTTATGGGGAGATGTTTTGCCTTGTCCGGACATCTCTAGACGTCCTGCTCACAACAGCATCAATTTTTCACCTGTGCTGCATTTCCCTGGATAGGTAAGGACGGAACGACATACACGGTGAAGCTCAGTGCTGGAGGCAATAACCTGATGGATATAGTGGAGTGTCTTGCATTACAAGAAATAAATCTCAGAGAGGCAAATTTGGTAATTCACCTACTCACTTGGTCCTCGGCCTTTGCAGAGAGCCCCCCTTTATCCAACCATTCTCTCAGGTCTAGAGGTTAGCGAGACCTGGAATGCACCAGAAAGAAACTTACAGTCTAGAGAATGATGAGTACCAGCAATCGTGTTTACTGTAGAGCTCTGAATTTTATACTGATGGTGTAACAAAATTCTAAGGAAGCTAAATAGCAAGAGTCAACTTTGGCCTGGTGAGCAGCAGGACAGATACAGAAAGATGGCGCTTAATGTTTATCTAAAATATGTCTGTGCAATAATGTCTAGGTGTGGGCATTTGATTTTGGAGATTCTTTTCCAGAAAGTTAAGATGATAATAAAATCTCCAATAATTGTTTGCACCCAGGTTTAGCATTTCCCCTCTTTTGCATAATTTTGTTCTCTTTGTTCATATTTGACTTCAGGAGGCCTAATGATTTCCATCTCTGCCTCATTTGTTGATGGTGTGTATTTATCACTTGTATCAGTACTTTCCATTTCCCAATTCCTGCTCATTTTTATTGAATAATAAAAGCAGAATGCGAATTAAAAGTGAAATGATTCCAGGAACATATGCTGCTGTGAGAATAGTTGTATCTTGGGAGTTAGTTCCCAAAGGAAATTGTGTAAGGCACAAATTACATGCAGCCAGAATTACCAGGTGCTGTCTCTTAAACAGTCCCCCAAATATGAGTTTTCTCCAGTCTTGGCATAGATTACTACTTCCTTCATTGAGGACTAGGAAATATCACTGACTGAAGTAAAGACTGTGGTATATCTAAAATACTCATGCTTAAACAGTAGAATTATAGTCTTCCTGGAGAATTATTTGTATTGGAGGAGGTCCTTGGGGACTGAAACCAGCTACGAGGACAGCATATTCATCTCCTATCTCATGGGACATATATCCATGGATTGGAATGATGGGAGTAATGGTCTGCTTTGTTTAAATTGCTCTTTCTCTTTCCCTCTGGCAGGAACTTATAGTCAAATGTGCCCAAGTCACATGCATATATAATGAGACTCTACTATATAGCTAGAGATAAAGACAATGGTAAAATCAAACTATTAGCCACTAGCTGGATCCACCACATGGCGTAGTTTGAAAGTTGTCTTTATTAGTTTGTTTACAACAATCTGACTTGTTGTAGGAAAGACTTTTTAAAAGACAGTATAGTTCATGTTATATGAGGAAGTACAAGTTACACTGAAATCTTAAAGTGTAACCTTCATACACCATGGTTAAAATGAATAGTGAGACTCAAAATATGACAGGGACTTGCAGAAGACAAGGCTGGGGAGATAGGAAGCTTCAAGTCACTTTGAGGTTTAGGCAAAAGCAAGGGGAAGAAAATGAACAAGGTATGAAGTAAAGAATGGCAGAAAGTATGGAACCATCGTATGGCAAACCCTGAGAAGCTCTGGAGGTTTTCTAGGAATATTTGGTCTCAGAGTTCCTTATTTAGGTTCACTTTTTTTTTTGAAGCCATGAAATTTTCCCTAAATAGGCCTGAGGCATCACAAAATAGTGTGGATTGGTCATTAAAAGTATCTGCATTAGAATTGGAGAGATTTAAGTTTAAATTTCAGCTCTGCCAACTTTAAGCTCTGAGAATGGTAGCAAGTTCATGAGCTTCTCTGAGTCTCATTTTTCTCATCTTTAAAAAGATGGAAAAGAAAGCGTTTACTCTATAGGATTGCAGTAGATGATCCATTTAAGGCACAGCACTGGCCCACCTGGGACAGTGCCCATGTTAATGGATACTGATATCATCCATACAACTTGTGCTCTTTCATACCAAACTTGGACCTCCTCAGTGAATGGCTGTTCCAGCAGCTGCATCATCTAGAAACCAGGTAGTTATTCTTAACGTGTTCTTTCTTTGTCTCTAACATTTAAATAATGTCAAATCTTACTGATTTTCCTTCCTAAATAGACCCTAATCTATTTCTCCCTATCTCTATCATCCTGGTCCAAACTAATATTGTCAGCTGCATAAATCATTGCAACATCCTCCAAATTTCCCCATACAGATTAATCCCTCCTCAGTCTGCTTGCCCCTCACAAGATCAAACGGTCGTCTTTTACACATGCAACTCTAAGCCTGTTGCTCTTTGCTGGAAACCCCTCACTGGCTGTTCATTGCACTGAGGATCAAGACCCAACCTCTTGGTCTGTAGCACGTTTCACTGTCTTTTTCCTGTATGTGTCCCCGATCTCAATTCAGGCTCTTTCCCAGCCTCACTTCTAGGTTCCAGGAACCTTGGCCTTCTTTCTCTTTTACCAGTGCTCTAAGTCAGGGCTGTGACTCCTCCCTCTGGCTGGAAAGCTCCTGTGGCCCTTTCCTGTGTGTCTTACAGATTTTAACTCAGTTCTGTCTTCCTTGCAGAAGTCCTCTCTGACTTCATCAAATCCATTATTCCTCATGGGAAATTCAGAGCAATTGTAATTAAAATCAATTCTGTACTCTCTTCTTAAATGGCTTTTCCTCCCTAAGTGGGGATAAAGCTTAAAGCTATGAACAAGAACAAGATAATCTTTGCCATCATAGAACTTGCGTTTGTAATGGGACTGTTGACAATTAACCAGTAACTATGTAAATATTTAGATGTTTGACAAATACTATCGAACAAATGGAGTGATCAGTACATTCATTTTGTGAGCAGTGCTGCTAAAAATCCTGTTTCTTTCTCAGATAGTGGACATCAAAAACTCCAATACCATACGTAAGATAGAGTCAAATGGTTTTGTTTGGTGTTGTTTCTCTTTGGGAGACTTGGAAGTTTGCCATTTATTCCCAATGTCCCCTGTTCCAAGACAGATGCCCTTGCTGGGCTGGAGGGTCTGTCCTGAAAATTGTAAGGCAACATGTGAGCCCAAGGAAGAGTATAGCTTTATTTGTCCTCTATCTTCTGCTTTTGCTGGTCCCTCCTGCTCTCACTGTTGGGCTAGGCTAGGCTGGGCCAAAGCACAGAGCAGGTGTCTCGGTGAGGTGTGATGTCCTTGCCTATCATGTGATTCTTCACGAGACATCCTGTCCTCCTTTCTAGAGCGGCCTGAGTCTTTTGGGATGACTGATACATGGTAATGTCCCTTTAACAAGAATGCTTACTTTGATTCCTAATTCCATCCAGGTGACAAACTACTAGATTGAAACAAAATGCATGACTCTTTTAATATTATGCAAAGATTCCCGCAACCACAATTGTCAGTCCATTGTGCTTTCTGATGCTTTGAGAATTGAATCCTATTAATAAAAATGTATTTCTTCATTAAAAGTAATTTCCAACCATAATTAAAATAAATGCTTCAAGTAGTATGGGTTGATATGTCAAAAATTCCATTAAAAACTTGATAGTACATTTGATATTTTTATGTCTGAAATTTTGTGAATGAAAGACAAATAAGTAGCTATGACAGAACACTATTTTTAAAAGTAGAATATAATGAAGCCATTAAAAATCATGAGAAATAGAATATGTTGAAAGATATCACTGGTGTATTATGTGAAAAAGAGCAAATTTCAGACTTAAATGTTTAGTGTAATCCTACATTTGTAAAATAAGTACATAAATAAATATATATAGATGTACAGATCTGGGCATTCAAGAGGGAAGGAGGGGGAGAGAGAGAGAGGGAGACAGAAAGAGACAGAGATGGAGATATAGAGAGAAACAAGAACGTGAAAGTATTTTCATCAAATCATTAATGACTAGTTTTAAGGGAGATGGTGCTGGGTACATTGGGTAGTCAGTTGGGTTAGGGCTAGGAGACTTCACTTTTACTAATTTCTAAATACATGTTTAAACTTCAGTTTTCCCTTTACTAGCAGTTAACCTTCTTGAATGCAAGGATACCCACAATATTCATTTAGCTGAAAGTCCTTCTAGGGCGGCACATTCCTCAGTTAATTAAGAACTTTCTGACTGCAGTGCTGGGAGAGCCCTCTGAGGTCAGAGCAAGGTAAAAGGTCAGTACAGGAATCCCTTCACGGACCTTGTCCCAGTACAGAGGAGTCCACATTTGTAATCCTAGGGAAAAGTTATTGGAATTCCAGTAAGTAATTCCAATCTACCACTTCCAGTGTAATCCACAGTGAGAATAAAGACACTAAGGCATATTTGTAGTTGTGGGGAGCCAAGGGGGTCCTAAGTCCAGCTAGAACGATGGCTAACTGGAACAAAGGCCATGAGCCAGGGCTGAATCCAGGTTTTATTAATTCATGAAGAGAGGAGTGGCTCAGGGATGAGTGACTGAGAGAAAGGTGGGAAGTACTTGAGTGCTGTGAGCTGGGCTAGGTAGGAGGCCTGATAGCACCTCTACAATATGCAGAGAGTGAGAGAGATAGGCAGAAAGAGTAATCTGCACATCACAGATTGAGTAAGTATCTCGTGTTTAGGGGTTGGTGCTTTGGCTCTGATGTGTAATCTTCATGCCCTGAGATTCATGGCCTCTTTCTCGAGGCTCAATCCCAGCCGCAGTGCCTAGCTCACACATACTACTTGGGAGCTCTAGGCAGGGCATCACGGACCTGTTGCATTGCATTAAAGACTACACGTCGGCACCTCGACTGGACCTATTTGCATTGCTTAAAACCAATTGAAGGGATAAAGAAATATCCTAGCCGGCTCTGTACATATCAATACATGGAAATAGGGCCAGGTTTAGCCAAAATGGAGCCAAATGCTCTTCTCTCAAGGAGAGCCCACCTGGTGGTCCTCCACAGATCAGGAAATTTTTTTGACCAGTATTTTCTCTCTGCCTTTTACAAAAATCCTCAGATTCTGCCCCGTAAGGGAGCCCCTGCTATCTCCTACAGTCAGATTTTCCACAAAGTGATCTTGGTTGGCCCACATCAGTTTGCAAATTTGCATTTGATCTATTCCAACAATCTTTTTTCTAATCATCGCAGTTTCAAGAAAAAATAACAATAATACTTGAACATTATAAAAGATATCATTAGTTTACAAGTACAACATAAAAATGTCCCCAATTCTCCCTGGCCACCTACATAACTCCATGCCCTAAGGAAACCACTGTAAAAAGTAGCCCTTACAAATTTCTGTCATTTTATGTACAATAGGTAGACTTATCATATGAGTATATTTTGAGTTTGTCCTTTAAATAAGCTTTTAAAGAAGATTTTTCTTGCATTTTTGGTCTCTCTATCTCTCTCTAACTCTATTTTTTTTTTCTAACTCTATTTTTGCCTCTATCTTGCCTTCTCTTTCCATTTTCCTCTCTGTCCATTCCTCTTTATAACTATCCCCTTTTGTCCTTAGCCTGGCTCTAACCTCTGATTTCTTTTTTTTTTTTTTTTTTTTGTGGGTACCGGGGGTCGACCTCAGGACCTCGCGCACCAGCGGGCGCCCGTGCCACTGAGTGATATCACCGGCCCCTTTTTTCGTATGTGGGTTCCGGGAGTCAAACTTGGGCCCTCGCGCTTGCCAGGCAGGTGCTTACGCTGCTGAGCCATCTCACTGGCCCTCTAACCTCTGATTTCTTATTGGATTCATTCTCAACCCAGGTTCTTACAGAAGAAAAGAAAAATAACCATAGACAACACAAATCTGAAGCCATTTGTAAGACATAAATCTGTAGAAAAGGAAACCTATCTTAACTATCTTGTGTGTGTATATATATATATTTTTTTCCTTTTCTCATCCTTCCTTTCCCCTTTCCCCCATGACAGTTTCTCTTTCCTTTTGAATAGTTTCTTCCCCATTCACAATATCTATTGTACATTTTGGATCTTATTTAATCGTTCAGCTACTTTCTCTTAGTTCACTGAAAAGAAAGGTTTGTGTTAATATTGTTTGGACAAATTTCATGCCTATATCTTGTACTCTGAATAACTACTATGAAGATAACAATATGCAATGTATTGATTATTGTTACTCTCCTACTAGCCTGTTTTGAAACTCTGTTTTATTGTTTTTATTTTTTTCTCTTTAAAATAAAAAAATTAAATTAAATTAAAAATTTTTTAAAAAATAAAAGGAAACCTAAATGCTATTTCTCATAGAAGAACTTTGTTTGGCTTTGCTTGAGTCATATTTGTGCTCCTTGGCCAGTCACTGTCCTGGTTTTCGGGCAGAGGTATCAGTTCTCTCACAAGCACATGACATGGAAGATTGGCCATATTTCTGCTGGAAAGAGAGGTGTTGAGCAGACAAGAAGAACATATTCCAGCTTCTCTTATGTTGCCTAAAGGGCCTAAAGGTGTCTTTGGAGTCTCCACCAGACTCGGGTCAGTGGTATGTCATCCTCTGACCTCCTCTATATTAAGTCAAATATCCCTAAATCCTTCCACTGATCTCATATGCTGTACAGTTTAGATTTAACTATTCTGATTCTCTCTCTTAGAACGTGCTGTACTTTGTTCTATATTTGAAATCAAGTGTAATTTCCTTTAAAAATCTATTTCACTTCATTGAGAATATCTTTCTTCATCAGCATTGCATGATTTTCTCTTTTGTCTAACTGAATCGTCACCTTTCTTCTGTGCATTTCAGAAACTTGATGTGCTTTATCTGCAAAATTGTCCAACAGTATCCTCAGTCACAGATTTTCTTTTAAAGAAGTGTACTTGTAAAACATGATTCTGACTTCGGAGTTGTATATTTTAACCTGTGGTGGAGGCAAGTGTGTCTGCATTTCTTAATGAGCTCCCCGGAGTGTAGCTCAATTTTGTAATGTAAAAATGAACAGTGTCAATCATTGGGAACTTATGTCACACAGTTCCATTTGCTCTCCCAATAGAGTCGAATGCATTTCTGCAAGGAAAGCACATTAGAAGTTTTTTTCTTCTCACACACTCTTTGCTGGCAGGTTCATGCTTTGAATATAATAGTAATATTTGTTAAGTTGAGTTTCATGCCAGAGGCTATGAACTGTTATTTTTATATTCATTTCATCAAATATATATGAGGTGCTTACTAATTGCTAGGAGCTCTTCTGGGGACAGGAAATACAGTGGTGAACTAGAAAATAAAAAAAGCTCTGAGTCACTCAGTTTTTAGTCTACTGGAAAATACAGAAAATAGGTAATTAGAGTAAAATTGCCTATCACTGACATAGAATAAGAAAAATTCACAAAAGCTGTTGAAGCGTCCCTTTTCCTCCCCAGGGAAAGCTCCCAAGGAAGCGATACTGCACCTGGATCTGTGTATGATGTAGTTGTCTGGGGAAGGGGAGGGGGCAAGGCATGGAGAGCAACAGGTCCAGAAGACAGCATGAGAAAAGCCCTAGGGTTCTTCAGTGACACTTTGTTACCTAAGGCCTAAATGCTCAGCTTGGCTTTTCAGTGCTTTCCCAACTTGTCCTCAGTCTTTGTTTCCTACCTCAGCTGCCACCCGTGAGTGATGTGCGATTATCCCCTGTGTCGATGTGCTCCCCCATGACTCTGTGTTGAGACCTGGGCCTCAAGTTCCTTTCCTTTTCCTGGTGAATACCACCCTTCCCCAACACTCAGATAAGCCATGTCACCTCTTGCACTAACTAGAGGGCTTTAGTCCCAAGGATTTGTCGTGTCTTCCTCTCAGCTCCTATGAGCACCGAAGATAAACAGAGCAACTCATCTGGATCACTGGGCTCACTAGAACATGAGCTTGTTGAGAATCAGCCCCATGCTCTCTACTCCCGTGTTCTTACAGGAATGTAATAGCTGCTCTGTGCATGTTTGGCTAATTGGAAAATGCTCTGGGATGTGCCTCGTGGTTGTTTGTCTGACTTTCATTTTAGTTTCTTTGTCTTAGAACTCTCAATAACAAAAATGGTTAAGAATAAGGCCTGAGGTGCTAGGCTCCCTAGACGCAATCCCAGCTGCATCAATTATCAATGATATGATCTTGGGAACATTACTTAAATTTTCTAGGTTTCATTTCATCTGTAAAATTGTGTTAATAATAGTACCTTTCCCTTGGGGTTGGTGAGGAATAAATGAGTGTATGTACAGTACCTTAGACCCATGGATGGCACGTACTAGTCACTAATGTTAGCCACAAATATTATTACATTATTATTTTCCTTTCTAAATATAAATTGGCTCCTGTGGGTGCCTTCTCTTCTTCCTGCCCAATAGCCTACTGTAGATTCTCAGCTTTCCAGGCTTGAGAATCTCTCCTCTTTCCTCTGGAGAGCTCATCCATTCGTGGCTTACCTGTACCTCTGCTCTTGGTCTCTCCTTGAATTTTATCCTACACTGGGCTCCAAAATCCTGTCTCTACCTGGATATTAAACATCTTACCTTAAGCATCTGTTTTCTCCTACCCAATGTGCTCAAAATAGAAATTTCCATCATAAATCAATTTCCTCTTCCACTTTGTACATCAAAATGTGTCTATTAGTCATCTTTTAATCAATTAAGTGCAGTTCTTTGAGGTCATCTCTTGTCTACCATGATCAACTGGATACCAAACAGCAGCTGTATTTCCATAAATATCTTCAAATGCTCCTCTCTCTTTTTTCTAATTCTGAATTATTGCAGCAGTTTCCTTGTTATTTCCAAATGTTATCTGATCTCCAAGGTTCATTAATTTTTTTTAATATGTGGGTACCGGGAGTCGAACTCAGGACCTTGCGCTTGCCAGGCAGGCACTTATGCTGCTGAGCTATATCAGCGGCCCTCCAAGGTTCATTTTTTTTTTTTTTTTTGTGGGTACCGGGGGGTTGACCTCAGGACCTCGCACGCCAGCAGGCACCCGTGCCGCTGAGCAATATCACTGGCCTCTTTTTCGTATGTGGGTTCTGGGAGTCGAACTCAGGCCCTCGCGCTTGCCAGGCAGGTGCTTAAGCCGCTGAGCCATCTCACCTGCCCAAGTTCTTTCTTTAAATTACTGCTGTTTTTCTGTCTTCTTTACTTCCTCAAAGGGGAACCAGAGAAACTAAAATATACCAAAATCAATTGCTAAGAACGGAAAGGCAAGTATCTTCATCCAGAGCTCTACTACAAAACAAGGCTGGACCACCTTCTGGAGGGAGAACTGCTCCTCAGCCAGTGAAACCCTCAGTTACCCCAAACTGTATCTGGCCTCTACCCATGGTGTGGTTATCCGTCATTATGTGACCCTAACTCCCAAACTCTGTGACATAAACAACAGTGTATCATGATCATATTTTATGCGTAAGCAGGTCCATTGCTCAAGGTGATTCACCTTTTCGTTTCTTAGAATCAACTACTGGGGGAGATGTTTAACCAAGAGCCTTGAATATTATTTATTAAATAATGGAGAGCCCCTAGTTCCAAAGTGTATTTGAATCTATTTATAATAGTATGTATGAAACAAATATGCATATGATATATATGTATATATAGATAGATCTGTATGTATATATAGATTCATATGTGTATGTCTCTATATGCATATATTATACTAATATATGTATATACAGATCATATAAATATATATTACATGGATAGAACATTTAAATATGTTGTAAATGTAAGTTCCTGGCACATAAAGCTTTATCTGTATATATCTGCATATCTATATCTGTATCTCTATATAAATATGCTTACAACATACTATTTTATCAATTCTCAAAGTAAATCAGTGAGGTAGGCACTGCTATCCCTACTTCACAGATGAGGAAACTCTTGTGGAGGAGATAACTCATTCTAAGACCACGGAATTAAAAATCATTAAGGCAAAGAAAGTTGGCACACAATTGTGAAGAGAAAAAGATGACTGCTAAGATTGCTGCCAGTTCTGAAAGTCTAGGATTCCAAGTTGTTCTTGCTGCCTCTTCTGCCTTTCCTGTGTTTTGGAGGGCAGTAATTGAGAAGGTAGAATTTTCCTTAATTGCAGGATTGAGGAAAGGATTAGCATGGAGCTTAAAATACACTGCTGTCTTCTAAGAGTTGTCACAGTAAATTGTGTCCCCAGAGACATCTAAAAGCAATTTGATCACACATTCACACATGGCTGTAGTTGGGAAAGCTGGTAGCTGGTCTACCAAGAGGGATTTTCGTGGAGTTTTATGAGCATTACTTTGAAATATTTTGCATAAGAAATCAGTTTGTAATTACCCTTGCTACATTTTAGTTAATTCTGGCCATCTGGAATCTTACTTGTCATTTGAACATTTATTTAAACATTTTATAAAAGACTTTTAGTTAAAGAAGAATGGAAGATGTCCCATGGAAAGCTAGAGGACAGACCTTGCAGATTAATCTGTTCCTGAGATGAGCTGTAACTGCTTAACCTGCTGAGCACCATCCGCCTAGCCTGTGAACCAGCACCCCTTTCTCCTGAATGTGCTGCAGTTCACCTCCTTTAAAGGAACACACAGCAGTGTCAATTGAGATGGACATTTTCCAATTTAGAAAACTTTTGTGACTTCTCCCAGCCTGGCCTTCAAAAACTCTAAGACAATGGGCCTCAAAGCATTGTCCCCAACCCACCAGCAAGAGTTTTTCCTGGGAATGTTTCAGAAGTGCAAATTCTTGGGCCCTACTCCAGACCTATCACCAAAGAGTATTTCAATAAATCCTCCATATGATTCTGATGCATGATAAGTTTTAACAACCACTGCTCTGAGATCTGCCCCAGCCAGTTTATTTGGGTTTATTTCCTTCTGTCTCCTTATAAGTACCCTATGACCTAGATAACTTATACTTTTATATTTATGTGAGTAAGTGGATATATGGATATATGTGTATGGATATTTATTTCATGTATGCATAATTTCTCTCTCCTTGCCTCTGTGCTGTCTATAATACCTAGCTTATACTTTCTCCTCCACCATTTTTACCCAGTTTCTAAAACACAATTTGGAAGACATTGGAGAAAGCCTTTCCCAGTCCCTCTAGTAGATATGACTTTTCACATCTCCAGAATATAGTAATGTATTTAATAGAATTTATTTTAATGGGTAGTGACTGAGAGTTTACCATTTATTGAATCCAGTTTATGAGCATGCTGCCTGTATTTAGCTTTGTAGTAGGCACTGGGGATAAAATAGTAAAGAAGGAGTCCATCTCTGTCCTAATGGAACTTATAAATAAGTAGGGGTACACTTTTCTACCTCCTGTCACAGAGTATAAGGATGTCCTCCAGACTACACTAAGTTGTGACGGGCATGGTAAAGATGGTGCAGTAGTCTTCTCTAGTCTGTGTAGTTTGTTTTATCCCTATTCAGTTCAGGCAGGTGTGGATAAACAATGCTTTCTTACTGGGGATTTCATGATTCTGAGCATCCTTCAAGTCCTGAGATTCAGTATTTTTATATTTTGCTTCTTACGTGGCCTTTAGATTCTTCTGTTTTTCTGTTTTTGCGTCTGTGAAATGGATGCATTTCTGTTCCTTTCTTAAAATAGTTGTAATGACTGAATGAGAACTACAGGTTACACTTTGGTAGGGAAATAAGCACTAGCTATTATTATTAACTCGGCCAGTGTTTTTTGGCTGACTGCCTAAAACTTGCAAAATTGACTGTCAGCTTGTGTCTACATGATGTTGTACATGTATTGCAGGAAAATATATTTGTTAATAACAAGGTCAATACAATGCAAATATAGAAATTAAAAAGAAACCACAATGTATAAAAATCAAGTTATCAGATTTCTATTCAGTCCTTGTTCTATAGACAAATACTAGAATTTTAATGAAGCTTCAACTCAATTTTTAATAATCATTTTATTCGGTGATATTTATTCCCACCCACTTTAATTTAGATTCTTGAGTGAAGCCTTCAACAGGACATTTACTTTTCTGTATGCTTTGCTTGAAAGCAAAGAATGGAGACATGAAGAAAGATTTTGAAAGATATGAGTTGACTTATTTAGGGTTGCTGCCTCAAGGATGCTAAATCCTTGGTATGAATTTTGAACCTTGAAGTGGATGCTATAATTGGAGCTTCAAATAAGGACTTTATATTTCCTATTCCATTACATAATCATATATTCAGTGTAAGGCAGGGCAACAGATTGAAGAAGATGTAGAGATAAAATTTAAATAAGACATATCTAGACAGAATTACATATTTTTGTTTATCCTAACCAAGTGCACATAGTTTGGCCAACCTAATTTAAATTTAAACAAAATATCCCTCTTTACTTGTAGCTAAGTTTTAAATAAAGGATTTTTGCCAATTTTGCCAACTACTCCAGATTATGCAAATGTAACTTGCTACTACTGTCCCTAGACTAGCAGTTGCTGGATCTCACCTTAGCCTCTTGTGGTAGGAGCTAACCAGGCAACTTTACTCCAGGAATTCATTGTCCAGAGAAATGACTGTATATTTGGAATTTGGAAGGGAAACATGTGACCACCATTTGCTTCTCTGTAGCAGCAGAGTAATCTAGAACAATGCAAATTGATGCAGAGAACATTTGGACTGCAGAATATGATGAGTCTGCCAGGTCATGGGTATCTGGCAATATCCTTGGTCAAACTAGATTTAGAAATTAAACTTTTATGAAAAATGTCATGAACACAAGCAGTATCTTCTAAAGTCCACCTCTATAAATTCCATTACCTCCCCAAGATAATCCTGTAAGCATGAACATCCTCTTGAAATCAGCCCTCACACTGAGCTGCATTCCCAGCCCTTCTTTATTTTTTATTTTGAGATAGGGTCCCACTAAGTTGATAAGTTTCTTAGGATAGGCTTGAAGTTTTGATCTTCTTGCCTTAGCCTCCCATAGTGCTGGTGTTACAAGTGTACACCACCACACCCACAGGCCTTGTCCTTTTGAAGCTTTGGATCTCTGTAATACTTGAAGTCCAACCACAGTTTCTGAAATCTGCTCTTTACTCAACTTCTTGGCACCTGGCTTTAAGCCTCAAAAATCATAAGTTAGAAACAAAGAAAAGGCAGTGGCAGTGTCTGTTTTTCACTTATGCCTCCATTGCCTTCGTTGGGGTGGTGGATGGAAGGTGCTACACCTCAGCTATGACCTGAAACTGTATTGAACAAGATAAGACATTCCTATTACAATGAAGGGCATTTATGATGAACTTGTCTGGCATTCAGAACCCTTCTTACTGCTCTGTTTGAGGCAAGATACTTTGGTTGCAAGCCATAAGGGCTGCCTTTAGACAACTGTACTAGTTTGCCGGAGGTATCATAACAAAGTACTATAGATTGGATGATTTTGAACTCACACCACTAGAGAATAGAGGTCTTAAATGAAGGTGTCTCTAGGGCCATGCTCCCTCTGAAAACTGCAGGAGAAGGATTCTTCCTTATCTTTTCCTAGCTTCTGGTGGCAGTCTTTTGTGTTCCTTGGGCTATTGCTTCATCACTCCAGTCCTCTATCTTCACGCAGTCTCTGCATCCAAATTCTTCTTCTTTTGTTGTTGTTAGTACATATCTGCAGTACATAAACTCCTTGTGTGGAGTTTGTACATATACATAATACATCTTAATTCTTTTTTCATTCCTTTTCCCTCCCTTCTCTTCTTCCATCTCTTGATCACCTTCCCATTTAAGAAAGATCTATTTCCTTACTTACTATTGGTTATCTTTTATTTTGCTCTTTATTTTATAATTTGAGTTTCTCATATAGAAGAAACCACACTATATTTAAACCTGTATGCCTGATTTATTTCACTTATGTTGAAACATGCTTTTCCCTGGGATGAAGCCTACTTGGTCATGACGTGTGACCTTTGCGATGATTTGTTGCATTCTGTTTGCCAGTATCTTGTTGGGGATTTTTGCATCTATATTTGTTAAAAAGATTAGGCTGTAGTTTTCTTGTTTGGTTGGATCTTTGTCTGGTTTGGATTCAAGGTAATGGTAGGCTTCTAGGAATGATTTTGGGAGCCTTATTTCCTTTTCAGTTTCATTAAAGAGCTTGAGAATAATTGGTGATAGATCTTCCCTGAAATTTTCATAGAATTCAGAAGTGAATCCATCTGGGCTTTTCTGAGTTGGTATTTTTTTTATTACTACTTCAATTTCTTTGCCTGTTATTGGAATGTTCAGGATTTTTAAATCTTCTTGGTTCCATTTTGGTAATTCATATGTATCTAGAAATCCGTCCATTTCTTTTCAATTCTCCAATTTATTGGTGTACAGGTTTGTGAAGTATTTGTTAATAATCTTTTTATTTTTTGTAGTGTCCATTGTGATTTCATCCTTTTCATTTCTAATTGCATTAATTTGGGTATTTTTTCTCCCTTTTTTTTTTTTTTTGGTTAGATTGGCTAAAGGATTGTCTATTTTGATTATTCTTTCCACGAACCAAGTCACCAAGTCTTCAATTCACTGATTCTTCGTATTGTTTTTTTTTTAATCTCAATTTCATTGATTTCTGTCCTCATCTTTATAATGTCCTTCCTTATTTGAGCTTTGGGTTTGTTTCTATTTACGAAGATGTCAAACATATTGGATTAGGGCTTACCCTAATGACTTTTTTTAAAAAAGTTGACTGCCTTTGTAAAGAGTCTACTTCCTAATAAGCTCACACTCCAAGGTAGTGAGGGATAAGACCGCGACATAATTTTGGGAGCAGGAAAAACATAACTAAACCTATAACACCAATTTAAACAAGATAGAATTTATTGTAAAGACAAGAGGTGACTTATTTAACTGAAGAAAGAAGAAAACAATGAGGGCGTGAAGAATCAAGAACACTGGTACCACAAAGTTCAGGGAACAGGACCAAATCCCCAGACTTGTGAGAATGCTGCTGCTAGAATTAAGGGACCTCTACCAGCTTTCCTGTCTCTGCATCACTGTCCACTACATTGAGCCCAAAGATAGTCTGACTGGGTCACTCCTTGGATGGAAAAGTCAGAGTCCCATTATATAACAACAGAAAAGGTAAAATTCCCTATGAATTTGAGATACTATTACCAAGAGAAAAGAGGAAGGATGTTAAATGGAAAAGCCTCCCCCTTAGCAGGAAAGGAGGAAAAGAGCAAAATTAAATGGGGATAAGTATCTTTTCTTCCACTTTAAATTTGTCATTAACTCTATGTCAAAATAATTCTCTGATGATTATTGATGTCCCTATTTAGAAAAATTAGCCACTCAGTAATAATTACCTTTCTTACACATCAAGATATGAAGGGAATTCCAGCTGATAATAATTATTTCCATTACCGAGTTATCTTTAGTTAAATGTGGTGACCAGGGCCGGTGAGATGGCTCAGCGGCTTAAGCGCCTGCCCGGCAAGCGCAAGGGCCCGAGTTCGACTCCCGGAACCCACATACGAAAAAGTGGCCGGTGATATCGCTCAGTGGCACGGGCGCCTGCTGGCACACGAGGTCCTGAGGTCGACCCCCCGGTACCCACAAAAAAAAAAAAAAACGTGGTGACCATGTCAGTTTTATAGTGGAGAAAAATGGTTTCCCAAGCAGGCCCCTCTCTCATTCTCTGGTCTCTTGTTCCTGTGCTCTGGTCCAGAGCAGGACACTTCAGAGACTTGCTAGCCCCTGGCGGCTTCTCTGCCCTGTGGTCACTGTTCCTCTGAGCCTTGGAAGGAAGGGTACTCTTCTCCCCTCCCGTTCCTGAGGCACTCAATTCTCATGCTCCAACTTGGGCCTCCCCTTCTCATTCCACCCTCTCTCCTCGCCCTTCCTACCAGCACCTCTTCAAAGAATATAGCCATTGTTATCTTACCTATGCTTTGAATTAAGAAAAGAAAAGAAGAGGTGGGGAAAATTAACAAAGTGAACTGCATAAAATTAGGGGTGTAAGGGGGTGGCTTATTTTTAAATAGTATAAAAATCTTCAAGAAGAAACAGTCTCTAGCTTGTCTTTTTGTACTTAGTTTTCTACTTTTTTGAAGGGAAATAGCTGATAGAGCTGCTGTAGTATTTTGCCTTTTGTCAAACCCCATGCCATGCCTGGGCATAGAAAGGGTGATCTCCAAGGCTAGAATAACACACAGGAGCAGCCCAAGAGTTAGAAACTCTGTTCTTTGGGGGGCAAGTTGTATCTCTACCTGGAGGGGGAAAGAACTAGTACCATAAGCAGGACATTGACTCACAAAGGATGAGAAGTGAGTCTCATGAGGGAGGTCTTGCCTGATAAGTAAGGTAGGGTGCTCTCAAACAATAGGTAGAAAATGATGGAGGAGGAAATATTTGGAATTTTACATTCTTGGCATCATAGAAACAATTAAATAGTCTGTCCTAGAAGTAATGCATATGAATTCTGTTTGTGACTCACTGGTCCAAACCAATCTCTTGGCCCCACCCAACTTAAGGAGACCGGGAAGGACAGTGCCCTTACCTTGGGAAACTGGATATGCTTACCAAACAATAGCAGGGACTCCTACAGGTCAAAATGCAGAGTCAGATCACTCTAAAGGGATCTGATTCAGGAGGTCTGCATTGTAAATGGGCCTCCTCAGATGCATCTCTGCATCTGATGCAGGATGGGGAAGGGAGGATGGAGGTAAATTCTTGGACCACAATTTAAGGAGCACAGCTGTAGAGTGCCACCTCAGGCAGTACAGGCAGGTGATCAAGAGGAAGGGAACAAATCTGAGACAGGAGAAAGTGTGGGTCACCTCAAATCGTAATCAAATAGGCTACAAGTGCCCTAACCCTGCAGCCCAGAGGGCTGACAGAAGCTCCCAAATACCCAGGCTGGAAGGTAGCATTGGGACTGTGACTGAGAAAGACAAGGCCCTCATGTGTATCAAGCTCCCCCAGGAGTTGAAGAGGAATGGGGAGCCAACTCCAGGAAGTAACTTTTAGATGTTATCTGAAGTATATTTTTACATTAATTGAAGTATAATCACTTTTTTCTTTCTTCTGTTCTTCTCTCTTCCTTTTCTTTCCTTCCCTCTACTGCCTGCTTTCCCTTTCATTCCCTATTATTCTCTTTCCTTCCCTATTTTTATTCTCTGCTTCCCCCTTTGAATCTCCTCCTCTTTTCCATATTTCCACTTCTCTGATTCATTCTCCCTCTTTCTCTTTCTCTCCTACTATTCTCCCTTTCCTCTCCCTCCCACTTCTCCTTGCCCATGGCCACACCTGCTCCATTGCCTCTCCAGGTATTATGCCATCTGCTGCCAGCCTTTGGTTTACAGGAATAAGATGACCCCTCTGCGTATCGCATTAATGCTGGGAGGCTGCTGGGTCATCCCCATGTTCATCTCTTTTCTCCCAATAATGCAAGGCTGGAATAACATTGGAATAGTTGATTTGGTGAGTATCTACACAAACCTTCTGATTTACTGTCTGATCAAACTTGCTTGGGATTCTAAATAAACACATACTATAAAGCTGGGCAAATAGTCTAAGAAAAATTCTGGTGCTGGTCTGAGTGATCATTTTTTAAGAAACTAACATTTCTGAATGTCTACTAATAGAGTGTCTTCTTGGCCAAACCTGAGGTCCTCTGAATTATCTTCCCAACTAGCCTTCAAATTTGGGACTTTCCATCTTTGCATCAGTTTATTTTAACAAGAATCCCATTAGTTTAGCCAGAATCCCTTGCCCTCAATACATGGTCAGGTTCTTCATCTCCACACGTGGTGTCTGATCACTCTGACCTATCTTTAGGCAGAATCCTGCTCGGATGGTTTAGCCAGGATCACTCTTACCCCTGATTTTTCCTCTTAATAATTTTCTATCTACTGACCCTTACTCACTATGCTTCTGGATTATAAATTTTAATGTGTTCAGAGTAAAGTTCATTTGTTCTCCCCTACTGAAAAATCCATCACAGTAGTTCCTATAATGTATTGCAATGGTACTGAATAAAGTCTGCCTTATTGCTTTAACAAGTGTCATGAATAATTTTTTCTTAAATATTACTGTATGCCAGGAGGTATATTAAATACTTGACAAATAAGTCTAACAAAAAACTGGCTCGCCACATGCTGAAGACTAAAACTAGACCCATGTCTATCACCAGGCACTAAACTAAAATTAAAATGGACCAAAAATCTAAATATTAAAATAGAAACACTAAATTTACTGGAAGAGAAAATAGGCAGAAATCTCGAAGACATAGGTGTAGGCAGAGGCTTCATGAACAAAATCCAGACTGCAAGGGAAATAGTACAAAGAATGAACAACTGGGATCTCACCTTATTAAAAAGCTTTTGCACAACAAAAGAAATCACCAACAGGGTGAAAAGACAACCCACAAAGTGGGAAAACAATTATAGCCAGTTGTCTCACAAAGAACTTATATCTAGAACATATAAAGAATTGAAAAAAATCAGACCCCCAAAATTCAAAGATCCAATCCAAAAATGGGCATCTGAGATGAATATGCACTTTTCAGATAAAGAAACACAAGTAGCAAATAAATACATGAAAAAACGTTCAACATCACTGGTCATTTGAGAGATGCAAATTAAAACAACACTTAGATTCCATCTCACTCCAGAAAGAATGGCTATTATCAAAAAATCAACTGATAACAAATGCTGGAGGGGCTGTGGGGGAAAAGGGACAATTCTCCACTGTTGGCGGGAGTGTAGACTGGTACAACCACTGTGGAAATCAGTGTGGAGATTCCTTAAAAAACTAAGATTAGAGGTCCCATTAGAGCCAGCTATTCCCCTTCTGGGTATCTTCCCAGAAGAATTAAAAACATCATACCACAGTGATATATGTGCACCCATATTTGTAACAGCACAATTTATAATAGGTAAATCTTGGAAACAACCCAGATGCCCATCAACTGAGGAATGGATAAAAAAAGATGTGGTTTTTAAATATACTACTCAGCCATAAAGAAGGATAAACTGGAGACTTTTATAGGTAAATGGATGCAACTGAAGACCATACTCATAAGTGCAATAAATCAGACCCATATGTATAAACATTGTATTGTCTCACTATTGTGAGAATCTGAACAAGTAAATAGGATCCAAAATGTACAATAGATACTGTGAATAGGGAAGAAACTGTTCAAAAGAAAAGACAAACTGTGATGGGGGAAAGGGGAAAGGAAGAAGGGGAAAAAGAAAAATATATATGTATACACAAAATAGTTAAGATATACTGCTAACTTCTCTTAGTTCCTTGAAAAGAATGTTTTGTGCTAATACTATTTGGACAAGATGTCATGCCTACATCTTGTACTCTGAATAACTACTGTGACAACAACAATACTTAATGTATCAATTATTGTAACTTTCCTACTAACCTGTTTTGAAACTCGGTTTCATTGTTATGTTTATCTTTTTTCTCTTTAAAATTAAAAAATAAAAAAGTCTAATAATATCCTTTAAGGATCAGATAATTATATCCCCATTTTACAGATAAGAAAATCTAGGCTCCCACAGTTAAGTAGCATACCTGACACCACACAGCTTGCAAATAGCAGAACATGAATTCAAGGCTTAGCAGTCTGACTCCAGGGACTAAGCTATGTGTCCCCTTCATCCCATTTCACACTGAGAGTCTATAAAGTCTACATGGACTCAGAAAGATCATGTCATCTAGGTCGAGGCTGCCAGGGAATGAAAGGAGCACTGGGCGTAAGTAGAGAGGACTAAGCTCTGAGTACAGCTCTGTCCATGAGGTCAGTTGGTCCGTCGTGAAATACAGTTTCTGTCAAAGGTACATGGGACGCATGTGCCTGGCATTTTCCAACCGCTGGGTATTGCTTTTCCAGAGAATCAGAACCAACAGGGTAAGTGTGTGTGTGTGTGTGTGTGTGTGTGTGTGTGTGTGAAAGACAGAGACAGAAACAGAGACACACTTACCATCAGGAAGTAGTTTGTGTGGTTACAAAGGTTGACGGGTCTCAATATCTACCCTCAGCAAGCTGGAGACCCAAGAGAACCAATGTTTTAGTTCAGGTCCAAACACAGGGAAAAATCAGTGTACTGACATTCAAGCAGTGGTGCAGCAGGAGTTACCATTTTTTTTTCTTGTTTTTTTGAGACAGGGTCTCCCTGTGTAGCCCAGGCTGGCCTGGAACTCGCCATGAATCTAAGGAGTTACCTCTTCCTCTGTTTTGTTCTATTCAGTCCTTCAATGGATTGGATGAGACCCTGCATGAAGGAGGAAAATCTGCTTTACTCAGTCTGCTGATTCAAATATTAATCTCATCCAAAACTATTCTCACACTCAGAATAATGTTTTACCAAATGTCGGTGTTCCCCAGCCCAGTCAAGTTGACACATAAAATTAACCATCTTGTCCTGTCCAGATAATATTTAAGAGCCCTCCAGCTCTGACATACCAAAATTATAATGAAGATCAAAATCTATGGTCTGGATTTATTAGCAGGGATATATGTTTTCTAAGGAAGTTTCAGGCAATTACTTAAAAAACAGTCCCAGGGTCCCTATAGTACTGGAAGGGCAACAGAGAGGAGAGAGTGAGATAGCATGCCATCCTAACAGAACCCGCAGGGGAGGGAGCTGTCCCTTCCCCTCTCCATCCCCTTCTTAGCCCCCTAGTCTTAACTTTTTCTTTGTCTGGGAAAGTCCTCTACACCAAGGCTTGGGCCAGGTGGCATGTCCAAATGGGAGTTCTTCTAGAGGCTGAAGAGTAAAGTACAAAAAGGAGTCATGCAGGGAAAGTGTGTGAATATTTTCTCAAATCTTATCTCATTTCTTTTAGACTGTCAGTTTTACCATTCTTGGGACAAATGAAATCCAAATTTCCAACTAATATTGTTTTCAATAATAGTAATAATAATAATAATAGTCCAGAAATGTTGAACACTTCCTATGCATCAGGCTCCATGTTAATCATTATTCCTGTGAACCTCTTTTGGGCCCCACAACAACACTATAAAGTAGACCCTATTAGTGTCTTCATTTTATAGATTAGGAAACTGAGGATCAGAGAGATTATTAGCCAAATTCATTGGTAAAAAGTGGTTAAATTTGAATCCAGATTTACTGCACCCCAGAGTCTATGCTCTTAATTTTTCTGCAAAACTTACTCCCTAATGTATAGGACCTTTGGAAACATATGTTTTTGTACATGGGGAATTTTTAGTGATGGCTTAGCATTCTTACCTTCTGATGTAGAACTTCCAAGGAAGTATAGGAAGTTTTTATTTGCTCATGACAGTGAGATAAAGACACCCTCATTTACTTCGCTTAACTAGAGAAGGGGACATTTGCTTGTTATTAACATGCCTTACCTTCATCTTCCTTGCACATTGGATCTGCCTAGAGAGAAGATACTGCAACTCATATGATCATAATATATGTATAACTAATTCTTTTTATTTGTGGAAATTATATTTTATAAAGTCATCACAAACACTGGATTAGCAAATACTACTTATCTGCTCCCAGGGAAAATACAGGTTATATTCTTGCAACTTTCTGGTCACATTTTCATCTGCCAGTGAATACATAACCACATTTTATGGTTTCTGTTTAAAGGCACTGCTTTAATTTGTATTGTTAATTCATTAACAGTGAACTAATGGCCAAGGCAATATAATCCATGCCTGAATGAAGCTTATCTAACACGTGCGTGTCTTGCTCTAAGGTACTTCACAGCTTTCTTGCACTTAGGAACACCAGATAACACTTTAGCACTGTGTTTGGGCCATTTTAAACAGTGAAATCACTAACCAAAATCACAAAAAATGCAAATTATGTGGCAACAGATAGCAAAAAGAAACACTTGTTGAAGTGAAACAAGAAAGTAGTACATCGCTTTGTTTGACTTTAGCTGAGAAACTACCTGTTAGACAACTAAAATGTTCACTGCTCTGTGCACAGCTATGTGTGCAAATGACTAAGGAAGCTGCTGCAAGTATTGCTTTTTGGAGTTTCCAAATAAATTCTAGTGAGCAGGTAAATTCATGGAATTTGTTTTGCATGTGGCATGTCCAAGTGGAATCCATGAATAATAAAGATCAGTCGTATACCCATTTGCATAGATCTAAACACACATACAAATAAGAGTAATACTCAGGATAAAGACCTACCCCAAGGATTTCATTTGCTCAGTCAAATTACCTATACTTTTAAAGCTAAGCCTGCTGGAAATGCTCTACTTCATCTTCAAATTTTACAAGTTAGAAACCACACCAACTTACCAAAGGGTTATAAATGTACTGTGAATTAAAATCACTAAAAATTGAGTTACATGTTCATATAACTTTCAGACTATTTCCCAAACATGTTCCTAAACCTGAATTCTGCTTAATAATATCATTTTTCTTTTTCATTATAACTACCATTTATTAAATATTTTAAAACAGTATACTAAATTCTTCACATTTTAATTTCATCTAATCAATACAATATTACCATGTTTAATATCGATTCCATAAAGGAAATCTTAGGACTTTAGAGTCTACGTTCACGATAATTGCCCTGTTTTTTCATTTATTCATTCAAGAGGTATTAATTGAAATGACCACCATGTTCTACAGACTCCTGAGAAATCTAAGATGAAAACATTCAAAGTTTTATGGTACTTAAACACTAGCAAGAGAAAATTACAATATATGTCAGGTGTTACATTTTATTTAAGACAAAAACCTAAAACAAGTAAAGAGATGATGAGTGATGAGAAGATGTTATTATTTTGCATGTGAAACTCACTCTTTGATATTGCCAAACCATTGCCCTGCAGGAAGCAAGTGAACAAGCCATGTAAGTATTTAGAGAAAAGTGTTCTAGGGCAAAATTGCAATAAATGCGAAGGCCATTAGATGGGCACATGCTTAGTTAGTTCAGGGAAACAGCCCAAAATCTTCAGAAGGCTGTGATCAAGGAGCAGAATGGTGAGAGCAGAGATCAGAGAGATAACCAGGGCTACATTATGGCATTTACTCTGAGTGATGGAGGGAGCTTGGCAAGTTTTGGGATAGAGGAGTGACATCATCTGACCTGTGTTTTAAAAGAATCATTCTGACTTCTTTGTAGAGAATGGCGGTGGAGTGACAGGAAATATGGAAAGCATTTAGAAAAGAAATACAATAATCCTGGCACGAGATGACAGTAACTTGGACTAAGATGATAATAATTTGAGGTGGTGAGAAGTTTTTAGATTTCATATATTCTTTTAGTCCATAATTATTTATTGATCATCTACTGTTTGACAAAAGCCACTCCATGTGTTTGAGGTATGTTATTGAACAGAACAGATAATGATCCATCATCTTGTAAAGTTTATATTCTATCAGAAGTACACAAAAAATAAATGATGATATAAAAATAAGTAGGTATCTAGAATCCTAGAAGATGATTATTATGAAAAATGGTGTATGGAATAGCAGGTTACAATACTACATATAGTGTTAGAGTAGGTTTTATTGAGAAGGTGATGTTTTAGTAAAAACTTTAAGGAGGTGAAGGAATTGGACTTGTGGGTATCTTGGAGAATATGCTAAGCATAAGGAAAAGCTAGTGCAAATGTCTTGAGGCAAGATGTACCTGACTTGCCAAGGAGGGTAGTGTGGCTGATACAGAATGAGGAGAAAAGGCAAAATAGGAGGTTAGAATAACTAAAAGAGAAAGATCGTGATCTCTTTTGAAGATAATGTATTTGTATATTTTTGTAAGGATATTGGCATTTACTCTGAATGAGATGGGATATGTCTTAGTCTCTTTCTTGTCACAGGGACAAAATACCTGGCACCTAAAACTTCAAGGAAAGATGTTTGTTTTGGCTCATATTTTCAGCTCATGGCCAGCTGGATTTAAGGCAGAAATGGTTTGGAGGAAGGACATCATAGAGGAAAGCTGTTCCAACTCATTGCAGCCAGGAAACAGAGAAGGAAGGAGTCCAGGACAAGAATACCCTTACTGACTGCTCTGTTTACATACCTAGTAGGTAGCTCAAATTTATGTTGTCCAAACCATGGGTTTGACATAACTAGTAGGTAGCTCTGTTTACATACCTAGTAGGTAGCTCAAATTTTTGTTGTCCAAACCATGGTTTGAAATTCCAAGTCACCCCCACCAATGACCCACCTCCATTGAGCCCCCACCTCCTACCAGTATATTCAACAACTGAACGTTCATCAAAGGATGAGTATAGCTACCCCATTATATCTTCCAAACATATGAGATTTGGGGGACATTTTAAATCTAAACCATAACAGGGAACTACTGCAGAACACTGAAAAGATTAGTAACATGACGAATTATGTTTGAAAAAGAGCTTTTTTTCCTATTCAAAAGTATATGAGGAGTTGGTTGAGTAATCTGACAATTAAGAGATGATGGTGTTGTAATCTTAGGGGTAGCAATGGAGATCATGCTTTACAATCTTGACATATTTTGAAAATTTAACTAAGATTTCCTGAAATATTGACAGAGAGGCATGAAAAAATATTGGACCAAATCTTACTGAAGATTTTGTTTAAAGCAACTAGAAAACTAAAAAGAATGACCATAAGTGTAGCCAGGAAGTTCCACAGGTGGCATAGAGTTTGTGGGGGTGGGAAGAATCAAACCCATGGTTTGGACAACATAAATTTCAGCTATCTACGAGATATGTAAACAGAGCAGTCAGTAAGCAGCTTGGATATTAAGTCCCCAAGACTATGGGCAGTCTTGACTGAAAATAAAACTAAGGCATTCTGAGATAATTAAGCCATATGACTCAATGGAATAGCATAGGGAATGCAGGCAGATAGCAGAAAATGTTTAAGAAATGAAGACATACTTAACAGGGAGAACAGTTTGGAGGTTGAGAATGCCAGGATGCCTGAAATTTGAGTGACTGAGTTCCCGGAGATATGGGAACTTTAAAGATATGAAACTAAAATTTAGCAAATAATTTTTTCCTGAAGCATTTGTATTGGACTAGGGGCAAAATTCAAATGAAAACAATCAAGCAATTGAGCTGAAAGCAACTGTTTGAAGGCAAAAGACATGGCAGTGGCTTTAACAGTCTCCGAGTTCTGGGAAGACACAAATTAATTCAATGTGAGAGCTTGTTAAGACAGAGGGTTTCAGCAAGCATTCCTGGGGCTATAATGAAGACACCTGAGAAACTATTCCATCGAAAAACTACTTTGAAATATGCTAAACACAACCTAAACATGATTGAGGTATTATTTCCAGATTCCATCTGCCTACCAGAAGAACATTAAATTCCCTCTGGCTAGGATACTACCATGCAGAGCATCTGTAATTTTTGCATGTAATGCCTGTCATTTAATCAAAAATCACCAGACATTGAGATAAATGGGACAAAGAGATGAAAATGAAGAATATAAAAGGGCAACAGAAACAATCCCATAGGCAATCTTGATAATGGAATTATTAGACAAGGACTTTCAAATAATTATTTCATATAATTAAAAAGAAAGTGGGAAACACAAAGAGCTTTATTAGTGAACTAAAAATCTCCCAAAAGGGTTTTGGAGCTAGTACATATTGTAAATGAAGTAAGTGTAATGATGAATTTAATAATAGATTAGACAAGCTGAAAAGACTTATTGAAAGCCATCAGTCATAGATTGAAGAAATTTTATGAAATTCCAACAGGTTGAGAGAGAGACAGAGAAAGAGACAGAGTGACAGAGAGAGAAAGAGAGAGAGACAGAGACAGAGAGGGAGAACTATAGTTTGGGAATTCATTTTTTAAATGCTAAAAATCAAAGCCCAAAAAGCAAATCCCAAAAGCAACTAGAGAAAAAAGATCAATTAAATTCAAAGGGGAAGATAAGACTTACAGCTGACCCTGCAATGAAATGATGTCAGTTAGAAGACAGTGGAATAGCATCTTTAAAATGATGAAAAAAACCTACTGCTTAGTGTTCTGTATCCAATTAAAATATTTTTCAAGAAAATACTCATAAGTGAAATAAACCGGACGCACATGTGTAAGCATCGTATTGTCTCTCTAGTATGACAAACTGAAAGAGTAAATAAGATCCAAAATGTACAATAGACATGGTGAATCAAAAAGAAACTGGTCAAAAGGAAAGAGAGACTGGAATAGGGGAATAGGGAAAAGAAAGAAGGGAAAGGGAAAAAAATTGTATATATATATAAGATGGCTTAGATAGATACACTACCAATTTTATTTAGTTCATTGAAGTGTAAGGTTTGTGCCAATAATGTTTGGACAATTGAATGCCAATATCTGGTATCCTGAATAACTAACTTAAAGATAATAATACGTAATGCATTAACCATTGTTACCCTCCTATTATGTTGTTTTGAAAATTTGTTCTTTTTTGATGTTTTGTTTTTTCTTCTCTTTAAAATAAAAAAATAATTTTTCAAAAAGGAAGATGGACTAAAGACATTTTTAGTCTAACAAAAAGTGAGGGAAAATTTCAGCATGGAGTTTGTGGTAAATGTTTCTTTAAGGAAGAATTTCTCAGGCAAGAAAATGATCCTAAAAGAAAGTATCATATAACAGAAAAATGCAGAGCATTAGAAATGGTAAATACATAAGTAAGATAAAAGAATACTGATTACTCATATAACATTAATACTAGTGTTTTGTGAGTTTTTAAATACATGTAGAATAAAGTGCATTTAAAACAGCATAAAAGGAAGGAACAGGGTGGATAGAGATAAGGTGTATAACATTTCTGCATTGCCAAGGAAGTGGTAAACATGTTAAGGAGATTGAATTGAGTTTTAGTCTCTAAATAGAGTGAAAGAATATGTAACTAATAAGGTCATAGAGGGAGAAATAATATAACATTAAAAATTGATTATTCCAAAAATAAGTAATTAAGGAGGAAAACCCATGAGAGATAAAAAACAGTGACAAAACACACATAAATGTAAATCAAATGGTGATTACAGTAAATATTAAATGAATAAATTCTTCAAAGACAAGCTGCTATAAATAAATAAAGATTGTCAGAATGAATCAAAACAAAATGCAAATATGTGCTGCTTGGAGAGATGCCCATTACATGTAAAGTGACAGAAAATTAAAAGTAAAATAATGAAAACCTATGTCACATAGGTACTAACGAAAAATAGCTAGAATAGCTCTACTATTATAAGTGATATGATAAATTAGAAGGAAAGTATTTTTGAGATAGAGATATTTCATAACAGAAATATCAATAGGAAAATATGCTGTAACCTTATACTATGACTTAAGATACTAAATATGTATGCAAGTAATAAAATTGAATTTTTGTGTGTACATCATATATATATGTATATATGATTTTTCCATGTCATTATTCACGTGTCCATTCACACTGGGTACAAGCTAACCTCAAGAACAGGAAGTGACATTGGGAGGAGCTCCTTCTAGTCAAGTGCTATTAATACAGAATATTGGTATCAATAAACTACCAGCAGGCAGCATTCACAGTTGGGAGAAAAGTCCTTCAATCTTAGGAAGCTAGTGTGTCACTGAACCCAGGATGAGAGATTTATCCCAGGAATATAATGCAATTAGTGTAATTTGCTGCACTAATGAAAGGAAGGGAGAAAACCCATATGAACATCTCATTACTGCCAAAAATGAATTGACAAAAATTAATATCCATTCATGCTTTGAAAAAAATTCTTCCTAAAACTAAGAATAGAAAGGAAATTCCTCAATTAAGTAGAGGGCAATGACAAAAGAAAGAAAGAAAAAAAACTTTTGGCAGGTATCATTCCTCATTGTAAAATATCGGAAGACTTATTGCAAAGACATCAGCTTTCCTTACTCATTTTATAAAACTACAGTCAAAATCCTTGAAGATTTTTAAGAAAATTGATAAGCTACTTCTAAATTTTACTTAGAAATATTGAGATATAAGAATAGCCAAGGAAATCTTTGAGCTGGCCCACAGTTTAAAGACATTTATTACCATATATCCAAAATTAGTAGTTATAGAAATTAAAATAGCATAGTTCATACATAAACAGAGAAAAGAAAATGCAAAATTCGAACACATAAATATGCACATATATTTCCCAATTTATGACCAAAGATATACTGCAGTAAGGCTGGGAAAGGACATTCTTTTCTATATATGCTGGTGGGACAATTGGGTATCATAAGTTAAAAATTTAATCTTGTATCTGGTATTACATAATATAAAAAAATTAATTACAGGTGGGTTGAAGAATTCAATATAAAAACTCACATATAAAGATTATTAAGGTATAATGAAGGAAAATGTATTGAAATGATTAGCTGTCAGAATGCCATTATATTGAAAGATAAACAAAATAAACAGGTCATGAAATGTATTAACCAAAAGTACAGGTTCTTAAAACTTCTATCACCAGATGATAGCAAGAAGTGAAAAAACTGGGCCGGTGAGATGGCTCAGCGGCATAAGCGCCTGCCTTGCAAGCGTGAGGGCCCGAGTTCGACTCCCGGATCCCACATACGAAAAAAAAAGGGGCCGGTGATATCGCTCAGCGGCACGGGTGCCTGTTGGCGCGCGAGGTCCTGAGGTCGACCCCCGGTACCCACAAAAAAAAAAAAAAAAAAAAAAGAAGTGAAAAAACTGATCGAAGAGATTCACAAAACATAAAGTTGACAGGACATATCCAGAATATAGAAGAACTATTAAAAACCAGTAAGGGAGATATAATCCACTTTTTGAAACAGGAAAATACCTGAATAATCAATTCTCAAGACAGGATATCTAAATGGTAGAACAGCATTTAACATCATTAGTCATCAGGAAATTCATGGAAGAACCACAATAAGAACCTGAAGGTTCATGTTAAATTTAGACTTGATTTAAATTTATTTCATTTAATTCAAAATCCCAATAAGGAAAGTGAGGCACGTATACATGGGGCAGAGGTACAGAAAACAAGGCACGCTTACTTGGATTTATGACCAAATGTATACTGCAGTAAGGCTGGGAAAGGGTGTTCTTTTCTATATATGCTGGTGGGCCAACTGCGTATCATAAGTTAAAAATTTAATCTTATCTCTGATATTATGCAATATAGGAAATTAATTCCAGGTGGGTTGAAGAATTCAATGTAAAAACTCACTCATAAAGATTATTAGTTCAAGATTATAAGTTTGAGGTTACTTATTTAGATTGAGGCTGAGGATGAAGTGCAAGAAGACTGCAGGGTGACAATAAATAGGCAGAATTTCACAGTTCTGAAGGCAATGCTCTATCCCAGTGAAGGAATCAGAGTGACAATCGGAAACAGAAGCAGAAACTCAGTCTCATGTACTTTCCACAGAAAGTGATATTTGTACACTATAATTGTGTGGACAGCAATGCCCATGACACTATTTGATATCAAAGCTAGAACATGAGACAAATCCTAATATCAGCTCATTGGACAGGGGGTTGCAGATACATGAAGTGTTTCACTGATGTAGTCAAACTTTATAACCATTAAAAAAAACAAACAAACCCACTACACACTGGCAGTACATAGTGCTGGAGAGGATGTGGAGTAACTGGAGCTTTCCTAGCCCAGAGTAGAAATGTAAATTGATAGTTGGAAAACACTTGGCTGTATTTCCCAAAGTTGAGTTTATCCTCAGATACAGCAATATCAGTCTTAGATTTATTGCTTGGAGAAATGGAAGTATGCACACACACACACACACACACACACACACACACACTTTTACAAGAATATTCATAATCATTTGATTCGAAATAGGCAAAACATGACTATTGCTCAAATGTCTGTCAGTAGTGGAGTGGATAACAATTGGGGTCTACTTTTTTATTCGGGTATGTTTGTGATATATAATTATAACTTTGGGGAAATTGGTAGGTATATATATATATATATATATATATATATATATATATATATATACACACACACATATATATACCTCCCTTCTCTCTTCTCCAGGTTCCCTTCCCCACTTCCCTCTTTCCTACCATTTTTTCTTTATTTTGTTCTTTAAATTATTTATATTTGGGGTTTCTCATATAAAAGAAACTATGTGATATTTAACCTTCTGTGTCAGATTTATTTCAGTTAACATTATTAAATGCAATATTATACTGCAATGTAAAAAAGAAATTATGGGTACCCAAAGTAATATGAGTGATACAATATTAAATTAGATACAAATCATATGTTTTATAGTTGCTTTGTATTAATCTGGAAAACAAATTTGTCTATGATGTTAAAGATTAGTGGTGATATTTGGGCATAACAGTGACTGAGAGAGATAACTGAGAGGCTTTGGGATGCTAGCAATATTCTGTAGTTGCATTTGGATAATAGCTACACAGGTATATTTACTTTGTAATAATTCATCCATCTGTGTGTATGTTCAGTATGCATGTACTTCATAAGTATTTTATAATTATTTTATTTCAAGTCTAAAAGGATGGAGGGCTCAGATGGGTCAAAAAAATAGAAGACTTATTTAAAATGAAGACTGGACTTGGCCACAATAGGGGTCATTAATAACTTTGACCAGAGCAGTTCCAGTAAAGTGGTTGGGTCAAACACCAAAGTAGAGTGGGTTCAGCAGAGAATGAGATGCAGTAATACTTGGGCCTCAACTCTGGTTGGATCCCAAGTTCCCTAAGGGTCCAGCCCTATTCAATCTAGATACGGCAGTTCCTGTTATGCATGGACGATTACAAGAGCTTGGTGGATGCCTAAAATCATGAATAATACCAAACTTTCTATATATGTTTTTTCTGTGCATACATACCAGTGATAAAGTATTACTAGGTGGGCGTAGTGGCACACACCCATAATCCCAGCACTCTGGAAGGCTGATGCAGTAGGAATGCAATTCAGTGACTTAGTGAGACCCTGTCTCAAGATCAAAATAAATCAATAAAAAGACCCGGGATATACTTCAGTATTAAGGGTCTGTGTTCATTCTCTAGTACCACTGGGAAGAAGAAATCTCTGAAGTACAACTTATGAATTAGGCATAGTAAGAGATTGACAACGATGACAATAAAGTTGGAAGCTATGTACTCTGATAAGATTGCCAGTGTCACTCTTCTTGCACTTTGGGCTATTGTGAAGTAAATTAGGGTTCTTGAATGCAAGTCCTGGGAGACCACCATAGCCAACTGGGTAACCAAAGTGGCCTCCAAATAACTAATGAGTATAGCTATGCTAGAGATAGGAATGACTCACACCCGGGGTGGGGTAGAGCAGTGTCATGTGAAATTTCACCACACTACTCAGAATGACATGCACTTTAATACTCTTAAGCTGTTTATTTCTGGAAATTTTGAACTGCAGTGGGATACAAGTAACTGAAGGTAACTATTGGTAACTAAAGCCTTGAAGACTGAAACCAGAGATAAGGGGGGAATACTGTATTCTTGTCCCTCATGATTCTAAACTATGTACTTTTTCTTTGTCTCAAGACCTAAAGCTCCTCGTGGCCAAAATACTAATATACAATGTATATTAATATTTTGAATATCATGTAATCTAAATGAGAAACACCCTCATCAGGATGCTCAATGAGCAGAGAAATAGTCTGGGAAGGTGCCCTTTGGAATCTTCCACAGATCTGGGTTTAGAATTATATACAGCCAAAGTTCACAAATATTAATAAACTTTAAAATTATTTTTTAAAAAAATCAACTAGCCAGGCATTGTGGCACATACCTATAATCCCAGCACTCAGGAAGCTGAGGCAGGAGGATCACCCCAAGTTTGAGGTCAGTCTGAACTATATAGCTGACTAACTAACTAAACCAACCAACCAACCAATGAACCAACTAACCAACTTGCTTGTAACACAAAAATCTAAGCCTCACTGTCCAGAGATTTAGATCAATATCTGCACGAGGGCCTGGGACTCTGCATTTACAGTAAGCACCACACGTGATTCTGATGTTACTGGCCCACAAACGTCCTGTTAAGATGAGGGACACTGATACAATCAATGCAGGTAGAAAAGGTAGGGAGAGGGAGGCAGAGCTCCACTAGTGGTGGGTGAATGGAATGAAGAATGATTATCTTCATTTTGTTTCTGCTCCTTCCTGAGGCCTTCAGCCCCTCTTGCTATAAGCAGCTTTCTGAGCCTAGGATAGATTCATGTTCTTTTCTGCCATCAAAATTCTATGATCTATGGATTATAAGAAAAACAAAGATTTGCTAATGTCTTCTTTTTTTTTTCTTTTGCCCTTTTTCTTTCTTCTCCTTTCCCTACTTCCTTCCCTTATTTTTATTTTTCTTCTTTTCATTTTTTCTTTTCTTACATTTTTCATTTTTCTTCTACTACTTTCCTTTCCGTACCTTTTTCCCCTCCCTTCTTCATTTTCTCTCTCCCTGCAACTCTCAGATAGAAAAAAGGAAATTCAACCAGAACTCCAACTCTACGTACTGTATCTTCATGGTCAACAAGCCCTACGCCATCACCTGCTCTGTGGTGGCCTTCTACATCCCCTTTCTCCTCATGGTGCTGGCCTATTATCGCATCTACATCACCGCCAAGGAGCATGCCCACCAGATCCAGATGTTACAACGGGCCGGTGCCCCCTCAGAGGGCAGGCCCCAGCCAGCTGACCAGCATAGCACTCATCGCATGAGGACAGAGACCAAAGCGGCCAAGACCCTGTGCATCATCATGGGTTGTTTCTGCCTCTGCTGGGCTCCATTCTTTGTCACCAACATCGTGGATCCTTTCATAAACTACACTGTTCCTGGGCAGCTGTGGACTGCTTTTCTCTGGCTCGGCTATATCAATTCTGGGTTGAACCCCTTTCTCTACGCCTTCTTGAATAAGTCTTTTAGACGTGCCTTCCTTATAATCCTCTGCTGTGATGATGAACGCTACCGAAGACCTTCCATTCTGGGCCAGACTGTCCCCTGTTCAACCACAACCATTAATGGATCCACACATGTACTGAGGTAAGTATTTAGGGTGTGAATCAACTTGTTACTTTGCATTATTCAGAAGGGCAATACTCCAGGTTCCTGTCTCCAGGGGCATTATTCCTGAAAACCTGAACAGTATTTGCAAAGATTAAAGAAGGTTCTACCAAGGAATAGAGTAGGGGTAAGGGTACAGTTTCTGAAAGAAGACCAATCTGCGTTAAAATCCAGTCTCCATAGTTCTGTTACCTTGGGCAGGTCATTCAGCCATTCTGAGCCTTAATTGCATTTAAAAAAAAATGATATTATAATCACTAAATCTACATCACAGGGTTTTTGTGAGGGTCAAGTTAGCTAACATGTGTATAGCACATAGTACTGAGCATGACATCTAGTAAGGATGTAATAAATGTTATCTATTGTTATTTAAGCACTATTTTAGGGTAATGATTAAAAGCATGGGCTTAAAGTAGAATAGACTATATCATGACTTTCAGGGCCCCACCTATCAATCTGTATAATCTCTCTTCCATGTATTTTCCTCAACTGTACCATTCTCATTGGGTTTTTATGACAATTAGAAATAATGTATTTATAGGTCTTGACACATAGTTCTCCTAACATTACAAATAATTTTATTAATATTAGCAGGACCAATAGTAATTGTAGATTACCTGATAACCTGAGATAATATGATAAACTAAAATAAACAGAATAATAAATATACCATAATAACTCCATATGATAAATGATGTAATGGAGGTATGGGCAATTTAGAATAGGTTTATGAATACGAAGGAGGCTGACTTGGCCTAAGAAACTCAAGGATGGCTTCATAAAATAGCATTCTATAAAAATTTAAGACAAGGAGATATTAGGGAAGCCACTCAGGAAGACAGCAGATTGTTTAACATGAAGAAGGAAATGGAATATGAAAGAGCACGCAGTGGTCAAGTGATTTACCCAAGGTCATACAGGTTGGTGGAGGGGTGGGAGTGACTTTGGAGTTGAATACCCAGTGTCTATTTCCAGTGCCTTTTTCCAAATCCTGAGAACTTTCTGGCTCCCCTGGGTGAGAATTGTCCTCAGTCGTGACAAGCTATGTGTAATACATATGTTCATCTTGCAGCAAAGGTGAATTATCAGTGACAATTTTTCTTTGCCTCGAGATATATATTTCTAAAAGCATATAAAGTCATGTTTCTCCTACATATAAGTAGGACCATTGTGTGTGCACTTTTCTGTATCTCATTTTGGAGATATTTTCACTGGAGAACATATATATATATATATATATATATATATATATATATATATATCTCATTCTTTTTAAACTGTTCCATAATCTTCTGTACTAAAAATATAAACTAAAATATATTTAATTATATCCCATTAGTGGGCTTGTAGGTGTCTGCAATTCCTTGCCATCACATACTGTACTATTTTTAATGCCCTTGAGTACATTTCTTTGTGCATGTGCCAGTATTTCTTCGAGATAACTACCAAAAGTGAAATTGCTTTATTAACATGTATGCCCATTTGGGATTTTAAAATTAACCCCTGAGAACATTGTTGCAATTTTGCATTCTTGTTGAGAGGATTTGGGAGTACTCTTTCCTCCTTCCCCTCACCGTCAACAAATATTATTAACCCTTTAGTTATTTGTTAACTTAAAAACACTCTTTCACTTCATCTGTCCCAAGTGTTTTGTCAGGTTGAGCCTCTTTTAAATTAGTTCTTTACTATTCATACTTATCCTTATATGAACTGCATCTTCCTCTGTTTAGTCTTTTTTCTAACAATTTTGTTGTACTGTTCTTATTAATTTCTGGGTGTTCTTTATCATATTCTCTGTATATTGATCATTTGTTATATAAATTTTAAATACATATCCCCATCTTCTGCTTCATTTTTAACTTTGATCAACTTTTTTCTTATGGAAGTTTCGAACTTTGAAAATAGTATTCTTACCTGTTCTCTTATGCGCAGCCCCATTTCTTTCTTGAAATATTTTCCACATTAATTTTCCTCAACATTGTACTTCCCAGATTTTTCTTCTAATTCAGCAGCAACTTCCTTCAGTCCCTGTCACATGCTTTTCCTTCTCTAAATGGCCTCTGACCATAGAGGATTTTAGGACACGGTCCTTGATGCTCTTTTCGATTACACTTTCACTTTATGTGATTGCACCATCTATAACTTTAGTTATCATCTTCATGCCAGAAACTCTCTGATTAATTATTATCTCCAGGTCACATCTCTCCTCTGAGCTCCCGACCAGAAGATCCTATTTCCTTGCTGGACAACCCCACATAAATACCTCTTATATAATGAAACCGAATAGAATTCTTCGTTCTCTACACTCCTCCAGCCACAAGTTTCCTGATCTTCCCTGTCTCATAAATGAAGCCAACTTCTACCATGTCCCTCACTTTTCTGTGGCCTCTTAAGGAGAACTAAAATATTAGAGGGAAGACTTAAATATTAAAAAAAAAGAAAAAGAAAAACCAATCCAAGTATGGTGAGCAGGACACTCACATTAGAATCACTTGGTAGTTTAGTAAAAACACAGATTTCTAGGCCCCACTTCACCAAATCAGGGCACGGTTAGTAGCAGGAAATTTGCACAAAGATGAATCTTATGCATATTAAACTTTGAGAATCACTATCCTAGAGTAATATGGATCAGAATGGCCCAATATGTGCTGACATTGATTTGCTTCAGGGCTTCAGATTATGACGTACACTGCAGTTCTCAGGTCCTTATAGAGTCCTTTAAAGGCAATAATTGTATCTGAAGCAAACCAGCAAAATGTAGTAGAAAATTCCTTTCAGAAGTTTGTTTCTAGGGCTGGTGAGATAGCTCAGCGGCATAAGCACCTGCCTGGCAAGTGCAAGGTCCTGAGTTTGACTCCTGGAACCCACATACAAAGGAAAAAATGGCCAGTGATATTGTTCAGCGGCACAAGCGCCTGCTCGCAAGCGCGAGGTCCTGAGTTTGACCCCCGGTACCCACAAATGAAATAAATAAATAAATAAATAAATAAATAAAAAGAAGTTTGTTTCTGTTCAGTTATGCCTTAACACAAATGACACCCTACTGGGGAGACAGAGTATGAACACAAGCCTTGCCTTGATCAGATTTGGGATTCTTCGGGCATTTGATAGTAGAGTTCTTTTTTCATTGGGCAAATGCAAAGGAATTTGCCAGTCTTATTCACTGCTATATTCTCAGAGCCTAGTAAAGTTACTGGGACATGGTGGAGCTTGAAAGAATGTGTTTGTCCCTTCTTCGTTGGCTCTGCTTCTCTTCTATTTAGCCATCTCTATGATTCTTAGCGCAGATAATCCAAGGCAAATTAGGAATTAGGGGTAAAGCCTGTAACCTTAAAACAGAGATTTTCTCTGTGTGAATTCGGCAAAGGGTTCCAGTTTTGGGTTTTTGGATAAATAATCCCTGCCCTCCTACATCACTACCTCATTCTGAAAGTCAAATAAAATAATGAATATGAAGTGCTTTGCTATCTGCAAAATTCTGCCCACATTGGAGGGATAATTATAATAACAGACTATAAGTTCGACAATGCAAGAAAAGATCCCATATAAAGTCCAGCTTTGGAGATGGGTTTCTCTGCTCACCAGCCAGGCCTCAGTCTCTTCCCTCGTTCCCCAAGTTAGGATTTCACTCAAACCTAGGACATTCGGCCAGTTCTTAAGAAGGCTGAGAACCTCTGTACGTACTTTCCAAAGAACTTACAGCCTGTATAACTTGGTTCTTGGCTATTGTCATCCATTATTTACCCTCAGCTGCCTTGAAAAACGTTTCCCATTCACTTGAGATCTGTAGAGGTGTATTATCCTCTAGCCATTTGTCTCTTTAAATTTTAATATAACTAAAATGAAATTAAACTAAAAATTCAGTTCTTTGGTTACCCAAGCTACATTTTAAGCATAGTTAGCCACAGATGTACTAAATTGGCTAGTGGGTTTGTGGTACAAATGTAGAACATCTCTAAGATTCCAAAAGGTTCTATTAGAAAAAAAAAAAGCTCTGGAGAGATGTAAGCATTCTCTCTGGAGGAACGCAATACGGTATTACTTCCCCTTGGACTTGCTATTAACCAAAGCTTAATCACAAATAATCAACTCTAGTGGGTGTGTCACATAACTCTTGGACATTTCCATGCATAAGATAAATGCATTCAGATTTCTGTATAGAATTAATCCAAGAGGAAAATATGAAATTAACAAAAAACAGAGAGAAGAAAAGAGAATGGCCCCCTTTCTCACTGCCACTGACTGTATTAAAAAGAAGAAGAAATATTCTGGGTTATTGTCCTTTGTTGTTTTCTTTATAAATAACAATTATCATAATTTAAAATTGTACTTTTTTGTGGCACTGGGGATTGAACCCAGGACCTTGCTGAACTATATCTCTAGACCTTTTTAACTTGAGACAGAGTTTTGCTAAATTGCAACGTTGCCAATAGGAGTGCCAGGGATTTAGCTCAGTGGTGCAGTGCCTGCCTGGCAAGTGTGAGGTCCTGAGTTCAATTACTGGTACCCCCCCCCAAAAAAAGTTGCCAAGGATGTGCTTGAATTTGCAGTCTTCCTGCCTCAGCCTCACAGAATGCTGAGGTTACAGGAGTGTGCCACCATGCCCAGCTTGTATTTTTTATTTTTACTTTATTTAATTTTTTTTTTGTGGGTACTGGGGGTCGACCTCAGGACCTCATGCACCAGCAGGCCCCCGTGCCGCTGAGCGATATCACCGGCCCTTTTTTCATATGTGGGTTCCGGGAGTCGAACTCGGGCCCTCGCGCTTGCCAGACAGGCGCTTATACCGCTGAGCCATCTCACCGGCCCTGTATTTTTTATTATCTGTCCCCCTAGCCAGATTGTACGTGAATAATATGTCTCTTTTATTTCCTATAGCTTGTCAGGGTATAGACACTGTTCAATTAATATATTTATTTAATGAATGGATACCCTATGGTTGACCTGAATTATATTCTAGCTTAAGTTTTAACTACTTTAAAAAAGTATTAATTTGATAATACAATACTTGCTTTTCTCTGTCAAATCACTCATTAATTTATAGTTTCAAAATACTAGAATTCTTTTAAATGAAAGTTTCCATGCTGTAAATTGGAAAAATTTACTCATAGATGAAGAAATTATTTAGGCTTGATTTACTTTGGATCCTTAGAGGTTTCTACTAACGTTGGAAAGTTATTTGACATTTAAGTATCTTGTACTTTGAACTCTGGAGGTTACAATGTGTTTCAACATTTACCTCACTGGTTTTGGCCAAAACTGGCTGAATGTGACGTGGATGAAAATGAACTTGCCCTGTGTCCTTTAATCTCCATCAGGGTCAGCTACATAACTTGCAGGTCCATTTCAAACTAAAAATATGGGCTGCTTGTTCAAAGGAGGGAAAAAGTGCTGTGAAACATACTGAAATATACAGCCTATTCCTTTTTTTATATAGAAAACTTACTTTATTTAAAAAGCATATATAACCATGTCATGACATAAAATTCTAGACATAGATTTTTAAATAGCATAATGGAAAATATAAACGTCTATTTTCTTTTGCTATTTATGTCTTTTGAGCATTTATTGTCTTTTCACAGGTGGCATTTTTCTTTGTTTTATGATGTGATTCATACTTTTTTTTTTTTGTGGGTACTGGGGTCAACCTCAGGACCTCGTGTGCCAGCAGGCGCCAGTGCCACTGAGCAATATCACTGGCCCATTTTTTGTGTGTGGGTACCGGGAGTAGAACTCGGGCCCTCGCGCTTGCCAGGCAGGTGCTTACGCCGCTGAGCCATCTCACTGGCCCTTGATTCATACTTATAAGAAAAAAATTAAATATTTGTAAAAAAGTATAAAGCAAAAAGTAAGAGATTAAGATAAAAGGCAGAAAATAACAATATCCTACTCTCTATTCCCTTCTCAGACACTGAATCTCCTTCCAAACTTTTCACCATTTTGTTTTTTATATAAATTGTTTCACATTGTATATGTTTGGTAAATTGCTTTTCACTGAACATCATCATGGAAATCTTTCATGATAGTACAGTTAAAGCTATTTCATTCTATTTAATGGTTTTGCTTGATCCCTTGATTTATTGGTATGTATTTAGCCAATTCCCTAATGAGGCTACTTAGGGCGTTTCTGTATCAATATAGGAACAAACACGTTGACAATTTATTTAGACAAATATAGTTCTTATAGTTACTTGTATATCCTTACACTCCTCTCTTCTTTTAAAATTCAGACTTTTAAATGAAAATTGCATTATTAAACATGGCTAATGGACTGTGTAGGGAATGTAATGGGGTTTTAGTAATTCCATTTTTACTCACTTATGTTCAAGCCAACGAACCAGAAAGCCATGTAAAACTAACTCTTTTAAAACACTGGGATTGAATCGGTGAGACGGAGGATATTACAGACTAAGGCTGCTCACTCCCTACAGAATTTCTTGAGAGGCTCCTCTGTTTCTCGAGCACATCCTTCTTGTTCCACTCCCTTGAAGGTGCCTGCATTGTCTCAACTGGCTTTTAACTGCTAGGACTCTTCGGAAGCTGATGATATGAACTTTAATAATTTAAGATGTTTCTAACAAATACTATTAGCCTTTAGTACCTGTTGTGGGAGGGCAGAATGAAGAAAGCAAATTTCTTTCCATAATTCCAGTTTTGACAAGCCCAACTCTTTAGACAATATATCTAAGAGACAGATTCCTTCTGGTATGGAATCAGGACAACTTGCGCTTTCTTTTATGCTTGTACACTCGTAGCTTTATACTTGTACACTTATGGGTATTCAAATTTGCCTTGGATACTTGCTTTTGATTATACTGTTCTGAAATTCAGTTTTGCTTTTGTCTACTAAAAAAAAAGCCTGTGTTTTTATTTATATTCAGAAAGAATGGAGATATATTTAGTTTGCTATATAAAACAAGCAAATGAAAAATATTTAGAACAGTCCTAACACCTTAGGGCTGAATTGTGAACTGCAAATGTTTCTTAGAACCAGAGGATTGGTCCTTTGAGTAACTATGTTGTGTTTTCTTCAGTAAAATCTTGCCACAAAAATACAGAATAAGAAATTATGTTTTTGTTTTTAGCCTAAAATTATTTTACACTGTTACACTATTTTCCAGGTTAAATATTGTTTCAATTATGGGAGTGAGTGTGGCTAGCTCTTGTTTTTAGCTCATGTTCTGTAACAAATTAAATCTTGGATTGACAGTACTACAAGGAGTGTGCAGTGAGTTTCTGGACTATGAGTACTATGTCTTGACTCTGTCCTAAAAGACAGAGGCAATTTCCAAAGTCTTTATCTTAGCAATGAAACCCACTGAAATAGGGTAGGGGGTGGAGCAAGGCATGAGTACTGCCTCTGTAGTCAGATTATTAGCAAATCCCAGGATCTCAGGATTTCTAAAGCTCATTGTACAGGTTTTCAAAGATGATTTTTAATGTTTAAAAACAAAGACCTCCACGTGGCTACAGTTGTCCTTTATCCAGTCTATATATAGATCACAAAAGATGTCCATAAGATGCTTTTACCTACACAAATAACTCTATTGTTCTTGAGGGGTATACAATCCAGATGGACTGAGAATTACCAGTTTAAAGCATAGTTTCTCCTTAAACTTTTTTTTGTTGCTGTTGTTTTTGAGACAGGGTCTCTCTGTGTAGTTTGGACTGGTGTTGGACTCACTATGTAGGTAGCCCAAGCCGGCCTCAAACTCACAGTGATCTTCCTGCCTCAGTCTCTTAAGTGCTGAGATTACAAGTGTGCACCACCATGCCTGGTGCTCCTTAATTTTTATCTGAAAAATTAGCTAATAATATATAAGCAGTGTTTTATAAAAGTAGTTCCCCTATAGTTTCCTTGGTACCTTTAACAGGTGTCCTGCTCTTGTTACCTAACTATACTTATCAGACTTTCCAAGAGGAAGCTGCTATCATTGAATGCCAAAAGCAGCTTGCATGAGAGGCTATGCAGGGAGGAAACAAAACAAAAAATTTTCCCTCCATTATTGAAAGAAGAGAGAAAGTAAACAGGCATAGAAATAAGCCAATGAATATAATGTCAACAGGGTGATTTATATTTTGGCAAACCTCTGTCTGCTATGATCTGGAAATATTCTTTTTAGAGAAATTTTGATGCTGATAATAGCAGTTTTTACTTAAAAGAAATTAATATCCAAAGATATCTGGTAATACTTGCTCGAATACTGCCATATCCAGCCACATTATATAAACCCACCAAGAGAACTGGTCCACTGGGTAAAGTATTCTGTACTTCCTTACAGCTTAGCATCTACCCCTCAAAGATGTAGCTGGGTACACAGGAGTGTGAGCCTGGCCTCCTTAAAGCTCTTCCTTCAAAGGTCCTTTCCCATGGCACTGGCAAATGGCTATGTTGTCACATGGCTGAGGAACAAGTTCCGTTCCATCACGTATCTCAGGTTTGCTGGGCTGGCACTCGGCGTGTTGCCATAGGGCTCTGTAATAGTAGTAGTAAAGCCTGTGTGGCTGAAGCAGGCCCCCAGCAGTCAACTGTCCCTTTTTTGTGATCTTCTTGGCTTCTTCATCATTTTCTTTGGCCCATTTAACTTTCTCTAGTAAGTCACTAAGATTTCTTTTAATTGAAACATAGTGTTTCCAAGGCCTAAGGGTCACGTAGAAATGTTCATAATGTGGAGAATCCTGCTTCAGAACCAGACTGTCCCCCAGCATGCGATACAGAAACTGTACGCAGCCACAGTCCCATCCACATTTGTCAGATACTTGTACTTAAATCAAAAAAGCCCATCAACTTGGGTTTTCCAAGCTCCTTTTCTTTTTCTTGGAGAAAAAAATGTCCTGTAATTCCTGAATCTAGTGGCTGTGGGTTTTCTTTGGACAGCTGTACCAACTGCTGCCTTTCTTCCTATCTCTACCTCTGAAGAGAGCTTTCTGTGATTTATTGATCCAGGGAGGTCCTTGTTTCCCTGAATAGAAAGGAGATCATTCATAACATCCCTCATTGCTTCAGGTGAGGAGTGGGTGATATCATGCGTTGGAGGGATAACATCTCTTGAATCCAGAGAGCCAAACCAGGAAATGATAGGTATAGGGCCCTGAGTTTTGTTAACTTTTCCAGGCTCTGAGGTCCAATCTCCAAGATTAATATGAAATTCTAAATCTGGGAGATGGGCCGGTGATATAGCTCAGCAACATAAGCGCCTGCCTGGCAAGTGCAAGGCCCTGAGATCAACTCCTGGTACCCACATATTAAAAAAAAATAAGTAAATAAATAAATAAGTAAATCTGGGAGATGAGCCTTTCTTGTTAGTGATAGCAAAGTCTCATCAGAGAACATTTTGAAGGCTGTGTATTTCCCTAAAGATCTCAGGTAAATGTGGTTATTGAGAATCGTGTAATGAACAATGGCACCGCTCTCCTCCCCAGATCTTTTGGGAACTTCATTCTTTTAGCATCTGCTGGAGATTGATATTGGGAAAGAAAGAAAAGTCTTCTTCCGTCTGTGGCTCGTTGGTTGGATGGAAAAGAATTTTCTGCCAGGCCTGAGGATCCTCTGCTGGACATTTGCAGTACTCATGATACAGTGGTCCTTCCAGAATATAGGGACACTGTGCCACATGTTCATCACCATAAAGGACCTCTATCTTCAGCCCTTTATTGACGGTGTCGTACATTCTATACTGCACCAAAAATGTCCCATCATTCCTGTCCAAAGGTTTAGGGACTTGAACCCACACTACCTCTTTCCGTGAAAGAGGTTTGACTACTACTTTGTAGTGTTTGACCTGGGGGCCGAGCAAGCAAGGGAGGTTCTGGTCCAGCGCGCTGACCACCTGCAGGTAGAAATAGCTGCCAGGCAGGCTGACGGTCACATGCAGCCCGGCGCCACACCAGGCTGCGCCCCGCTCACCGGTGCCTCGACGGTCCGCGGCCAAGAGATGCGCGAGCCCCAGCTGGAGGAGCAGCGCGGGCCGGAAGGAAACGGTGGCCAAGCTGGGCTGCGGTGCGCTGGCGGAGAGCAAACCTATTCCTTTTATCTGCTGTGTCTCTCTTGTCTTAGTATGTTTTATTTCTTAATCACCTTTGTTTAGTGGGAAAAAAATTTTAATCATTCCTGTAAGATTTACAATTCATCCTCATGTTTGTAATGCTAATTTTAAATGCAAATATAAAATCATTTAACTTGTATCCAGAATTGCCTAAATTACACAAATCATATTTTGTGATTTATTCATGCTTGTATATATTTTTTTTACCAGACTAGCACACAAAACCAATTTGACTGTTTTTATTTCACTTTTTGGTACGTGTGCATTCTGCTGACTTTCACAAGTTCAAAGATAAGGTTAGTAAGAATATCAAGATGGTGACAGTAGAACGTTAAACCTGGTTCTAGGTCCCTGTGTGACTGCACTGGTCACATAACCACATAACTGGCCCTGTACCCAGCGCTGCCCCATTTCCAACATGAAATAGCTACTCAGAAAACATTGATCTTACTGAGATCACACCAGGAAAACAGTAAGAATAGCAATTTCAAAACATCACTGCTTGCTTTACCAAAATACCCAGGGTTAGAAAAGTTAGTACGGTGGTGCCTCGGTTCACGGACTCAATTCTTTCCATGACTCTGGTTGCATATGCTTGCAATTTAGTTGCAACCAAAATTGTGGAACGAATTCTGGGACTAGAATCATGGAAAGAAGGAAGTTCACGCGCTGAGGTACCACTGTACTCTCTGCAGAATGTACCTGTCCTTAAGAAATCCATTAAGTAGGTAGCCTAACTGCTTGCTAGGATAAACATTTCAGGGCCAAAGTGCTGAGGCTGAACCATCCCTCCACTGAGATGGTTTGTAGGAACGAATTCCTGTCTTTAAGTTACTGGAAGGTGGACATTGGTGTCCTACCCAGTAGAATGTAATGGCTGCATATGCTGAAATGTGGTAGACCTCGGTTCAGGCCTGTCTGAAATTTACCACTCAGTAACAACATGGCCTTGAGATATGGCTAAACATTCTGGGTATCCATAAAATGGGGATATTATTAGAACCCATCGCAGAAGTCCTTCACTAAGTTTAACTGTGATAACACGTGTGCAGGTTTAAGCCCAGACCCTGTAGCACTAAAAGCACTCAGTGAATGGAAACTGCTATAAAATTATTATATATATATATATATATATATATATATATATATATATATATATCATCATCATTCACATCTTGATAAAACACCCTTCTCCAATTCTCCAGTTTTCCCAACATCCTGCTAAGTATCTCTTAAGGTATGAGTCAGTAAGAATCTCTGTGTTCTAAACATGGCTCCTTAATCATGGAATTTAGAGTTCCCTCTGCTAAAAGAGAAGCCAGAAATGAATTAAATTAATCACACTGTTTATAAATAATTGTTTAACCAACATGAGACAAGACTTGTTTCCTGGGTACATCATGCCCTGTGCTGAACAGTTGGGGCTGTTATTTCCAATATGCCTTTTGGCTTTTAAATAACCTGTAGGCATTTCTTTGACTGAATATAAAACATGCTAACCGTGTCAACCAGTCTGAGTACATTCTGTATATATTTGTTTTCCCTCTTTTGCTGTGTAGATCACCTACTTTCAGAGTGCCCGGATTCTATGTACCAGCCCTCCGAGGTTGGTGCCCACAATAAGAGGGATTGCGAATGCTACTCTTGCACAAGGCAAGCCCCCAAATCACACCTAGATCTTGAAATGCTCAAAATGGTTTATCTGAGGTCAGGAATGGAGATGTCATGGTGTGGTGCCCTGAGCTTCAACCCTGCCTACCCTTGGAGCCACCTGTGATCTCTGACATCTTGTAGAGATGCTATTTTAATTGCTCTGGTTGGAGATCTAGAAATTTCTAGATTTTTAAGAGCTGTAATATGCAGCAGCATTAGAACCACTGGTATACTGGAAAGGCCAGAGGCCCATCTTCTGATCCCCTATTCATAAGCAAACAGCCATCATTCGGAGGTTGAGGACGCTGCTAAACATCTGACAGTGCACAAAGCAGCGATCCACAATGAATTTCAAGACTGTGCTCAGGTTGAAACACCCTGCTTTAAACTAGTCCTTCGTCTTAGAGAATGATGCCACCTCTGCCAGGGAACAGCAAGAGAGGTCTTTCAGCAATGCTGAGAAGTAAACAATTTGGCTCTTTTTTTTTTTTTTTTTTTTTTTTTTTTACCCATATCATTCTCAAGAGAAGGCAAGAAATTAAAACAACAAGAACATCAACAACGGATTTCTTATGGAAGGAGATGGAAGTTGTTTCTGGGAGAAAGGGGACCTGAGATCATGTGGTTAGAGAGCTGCAGTAACCTTGCAGATAAGCCCTTTCCACAAGGCAGACTTTATGAGCTTGTTCTCTTACAGTGTGTACTTGGCAAGGACGCAGCCCTCTCAATTTAGGCAGAGGAGCTTGTCAGGAAGGAATTGCCTGAAAGCACACTAAGAGACCCAGCGGAAACCCGTATTCCCTGTAAATGTGTGTTTAGCCCCAAGTGGAATGCCACTGGTCCTGCCCCATGGAAGTGACCCAAGCTTTATCTTATACTGGGAATTGACAAGCTGGAGTGTGCTCAGAAGAGGGTGAATACGGTAATATTCTCCATAGAATTTATGATGTACAAAGAACAGTGAAAGAAAGCAGGGATGCTGACCTTAGAGCAAAGAAAATTCAGGTCAGAAGCACTGTTGTTAGGTATTTAAAGGGCTACTAAGAGAAAAAGGAATTCGATTTGTTCTGCATGGTTTGAAATGATAGACAAAGGATACAAAAGGTAAAGCTTTATAAGAACAAACATTTCATCATAAAATGGAATTGATTATCTTACTTGAAAATTCTTAGGAAAGTAGAAAGAGAAAATTAGATGATCACTTAAAAGTGTTGATTAATGGGCCGGTGAGATGGCTCAGCGGCTTAAGCGCCTGCCCGGCAAGCGCGAGGGCCCGAGTTCGACTCCCGGAACCCACATACGAAAAAGGGGCCGGTGATATCGCTCAGTGGCACGGGCGCCTGCTGGCGCGCGAGGTCCTGAGGTCGACCCCCCGGTACCCACAAAAAAAAAAAAAAAAAAAAGTGTTGATTAACACTAACCCGGAAGAATTGACTGGTCCTTTGTCAGCGTTTATGAGATGTTCTCAGACCCTGCCTTTGTGATTCTGTGAGACCCAGAATCATCAGCACCTTCCCACAATGAAGTTAAAATGTAGGACAGAGCGAAACTTACTTCATCCATCTTCTTTGGATGAAGCTAGAGAACATCTGGAAAGATTACTAGTGAATAGAGGTATGTTGCAGGTGACATTGTCAATTTCAGGGGCCATGCTGTTTTGCTTTAGGTATTCTGGAAATCAGTACCAGATAGAAAATTTAGATATTTCTGGAAGAGAAATTCTTCCCTGAGCTCTGTGGGTGCTCAGTTGCATACAGATGATTCGACGTCTGAGATTGCTCTTGAAGAAAATATTGGGAAATTGAGATTCCGAGAAATTAAATAACTTTGCCATGGTCCCATGGGTGGTAAGTAGCAAGGCGATTCTAACACATGGCCATTTAATTTAAAGCCCTTACTAATCATCATCATCTTTCTTGACAGTTGACTCAAAAGTCTCGTAGGAATGTAGAATTGTTGATTCTTACATCTAAAGATAACTTCAGAAGCGATCTAGTCAGATATCTCTACTGTGTTAGTTAGGTTTCCATCACTATTACAAACTATCTAAAGTAATTACTGAGAAAAGGTTTACTTTCTCTCAGAGTTTAGAAGTTCTAGCCCATGATCAATTGGCTCGATTGTCCTGGGCCTGTGGCAAGGCAGCACAGTGTGATTGGAGCAAGTGGCAGAGTAAAAGTGCTCACCTCATTGGCCAGGAAGCATAGGGGGAATGGAAAGAGACCAGATTTGCAAATCCCCTTTGTGGGCATGCTCCCAGTGACGTAAGGACGTTCCACTAGCCCCGACCTCTGAAATGTTCTACCACCTCCCAATAGTGCCACTCTGGCGGCCGATCCATTAACACATGGACCTTTGGGAGAATTCAACATCCAAACTATGGATGGCAGGCCGGGTAGGTTGCTGTGTATCTCCATTCTCAATAAAGAACAGCTCGTTATTATCCAAGGCAGGGAATTCTACTGTTTGAGCAGCAACTAGTTGCTGCAAAGTTTGGTCAAATTTTACCTTCCTGTATCACAAAGGATTAGACTCTTCTAGGTGGAAATGATAACAGAGCTTGAGCAGTTCAGGGTTTCCAAACTCTTTTTTCAGATATGGAAATTTTTTATTCAAATGAAACCTTACTTGGAAATGTGAACAATGAAAATATGATTGTTTTGTTCAAAATACGTGTTGATGTGGAGATATATATGCATATAATCATGGACATTGCCCCATCCCTCCAGTGTCAATGGCCATTTTTGAAGTAAAGTCTTATAAACAATAACTCAAAATCAACCATCAAACCCAAGATTGTATAGACAAAGAAATTGAGGCTCAGAGGATATTCATTTGCTTAAGGTAATATAGCCAATAAGCAGAGACAATGACCAGAACCCACAACTCAGTTCTTAGGCATCTTCTCGTTTACTCATGAATTCATCCCTTCACTCACTGCTTATTATTACATTTCTCACAGGGTTAAGACACTGTTCTAGATGGTGTGGATACAACAGAGATCTAAACAGGCAAGATAAGTGCCATTAAGGAGCACATAATCAAGCTTTTACCTTCTCACTTCTTTTTAACGGTCCAGCCCCAGCCCCAAATTCAGACACACACACCCATAACATGCAAATTAATCAGACCATCCTGGACATCTTCTGTGTTCAGTTCCCTTTTTCTATGACTTTTCAAAAGGATGGGCTCTATAAATGAACTCAAGGCTATTCACATATTTTGGCAACTTTAGGGAGCTCTTTCTTTGACAGGGTTATAAATCATAATTTATTTTTCCTGCTTCTGCTTTTCTTTTGGGACTGCATACAATTGATTGTGGAGAGAGATGCCGTTTCACATGCTATAGTTCAGGAAGATGGAAAAGCCATTCAGAATATGGAATTTAAACTGCAAATTCCAGCTAGATTGGGTCATAATAGAACAACCTTGAGCCATAGTGTGACTTGCAGGAAGCTGATAGCAAAGAACATATAAAGCCCTTCTTGGCCTGACCCAATCTCATTTTGCGGCTTGTTTCCCTCAATTCTCCCCTCTGCAGCCCTGCTTCCCTGACTTCCTATCTTTTTATGCAATAAGCATACGAGATTGGCTAGCTTTTCCCAAATAAAACAGTGAACTCTTCACCACTGGACCATTTTAGCTGCCTTGAATGCTCTATTTTTGCTTTCCTGCACCCGGCACAAGCCTAATATTTCTTCCAGCCACACTTCCAATATGAGTTCTCTAAACTTTCTTGAGACCAGCCTCCTAATCTCTGAGCAGTAATTAATCGCTTTCCTCTCTGGGCTCTCTTACAACCTCTTTCTCTTTCTCTGGGAAATGAAGCTCATTTCCCCAGATCTTAAATATTCTATGCACCAGACACACACTTATTCACCTGGACACCTTCTCAAAAGCAGTATATAGTAGCAGAGGGTACCTGTTTGGTGACAGTGCATATTTAACAGTGCCGATTCAGTGAGGTTCTGGTTCAGATCCTAACTCCACTGCTCTCTATGTCTTCTTCCTGGGCCAAGTAAATAGGCCTCATTCTACTCAGTGAGAACCTGTGAATAATAAATCCTATGCAACTGAACAGTTGTGAAGATTATATGCAGTAATTCATGATTTGGTTAGTGTAGTAATCAGCATATAATAAACACTCAGCAAAGCCTTACTGTTTTTACGGTGAATATGTACTTCAAAAGCGTTTTCTCCTGGGTATGTTTAGGTTCTCTCATACTAAAATAGTTCAGCAAAAATGTAGATGGGCAATCTGAACTGCACAAAGACTCAAAGCTCTGTTCTCTTTATTTATTAGGAATTGTGGTAGATATTGGGGCAAAAATTTTACAAACAAATGGTTTGACTTCTCAGATATGTGTTTATATTGAGAGAGAGGGAAAGAGGTATATTGGGATTAGAAGCGGCTCTCTGGACCTTTGAGAGACGTGACAGCTACAGATTGTATTCCTCTGCTTTGCCCTTCTCTGTAGGGAACACAGGTAATTCTGTTTCATAAACCATAATATTGACACAGTTCTTCCCATCACACAAATGGTTTCCACATTTATCAATGGATAGGATTCCTTTTTTGGGAGGCAGAATTGGGCAGAAGTCCACGTTTATAGCACTGGATCCACAATTAGCCATCAACAAATCTGCGCCTTGAAACTGCACTTTCTTCTTCCTCTGAAATGGAAGCAACAGTCTGCATATTTCTTTCTTACAGACTTGTGAAAATTAAGTGTAGACTCTATGTATGAAAATGTATTGTAAATTGTAAAGAGTTTTACTGAAACTAATAAAACTAGAAACTGCATCTTAAAACTCATCTGCTAAAATATTGGGGAAAATTTCTTTTTTAATGATGTTTTGCATCAGGGATTTTGATGCAAAACATTGAAATGAGCTCTGCCAATGTTTTTGATCAGGCATATGTTTGAGGAGAGACAGTTGTGATCTCGCTGCATTTTAAGTTGTGGCATCTTAGCCCCACCCGATCCTATGTCCTCAGATACATTTAACAGCTTTGCAGTGGAATTTCACAGATCTGGGAATTGAGGTCTTTCCAATTCTTTAATACAAACGCAAAAATTAGCCTCCTTGTGTTTCAGCAAAGCCTCCACCTGGAATATAAAGTATCAGATCCTAACAATAGAATATTAAAAACCATATTTGAAGCAATTACCCACAGCTTTGGAGAACAGTCCCACACACTTCTGCCACCCAATCAGAATGTCTATATCTGTCACGCACCATCCCTGCTACTCACAGATTCAGAATGTCAGAGCTGCAAAAAATATTGTAGATTATTCTCCCCCTCACTTATCAAAAGAGGAAAGTGAGGCACAGGAAAGGGAATGTCATCAGTCACTCAACTGGAGGCTAAAAAGACTTCAAAACCCAGGTCCCTGTCTCCTATTTACTGCTCACATTGCTGGAGTCTGCTGCTTCACCGCCTGAACCAGAGGGGGACCTTGAGCTGGGAGTGAAAGTGGCTCCATGGGCGTGAAAGCCATGTGCAGTGAGTATGATCCATTGCACAGGAAGGCAGTCTTTCATGGTGTAGTGTAATGCATCCTATTTTTTAAAATCTTCAATATGGAGCTAAAAGGCACATAACCCTGAACTCTTAACTGTTGATAATTATGACATAAACTGATACAATTATGGACCAACTGGGGCATAAAATCACCCTGTCTTTATTCTCAAGCTCTCATTTGTCCTGCTGAGAGGAGGAGGGGGTTGTCCTTTCTCACAGCTCCTTTATTTAGCTATACTCATATATTCCGAAAAAAAGAATGGTGCCAGGTATCAAATGGCAATTATGGAGTATTTTCAATCTTTATCCGACTTCCAAGAAGAATTATGAAGGAGAGCAAACATAACATTCAGGGACTCTTCTCAAAAAACCCCATGTTTTCTTTCCAGTTGCTCTGGAGCCTCCCACACACCCAGCTGTCTGGCTTTCCTGAGCCTTGGTCTTCTTGCTTTGTCTTTCATCTGTTCTTCTTACCCTCCAAGCCCCTGTCTCTATGCACTCCCTACTCTCCTCCTTCGGCCTTTGTAGGTTGTTTCTCCTTTCCACTTGGTTTCCCAGTTGTATACGACCCATCTGGCAATGACTCTGCTTTAGTGAGCAGGAAGGGTTAGCATAAAAGGCCTTAACATTCCAGTCGTACTGTGCTGCAAAAAATGGGAAAACGTGCCACACTGTCAGTATCCCATAGGTGGAACTAATATAACCTGCACCCTGTACATACGCATCTCCTCCTGGAGTCTACCATATTGGGACAAGAAAGTACTAGACACAGCAGATCCTGAGCACTTGACTTAGAAAGAGCAGTTCTCAAGATGAGAAACAATATAGCAGAACAATTAAAAACACAACAATCTACCATATTTCTAGGTAGCAGTATGGATTATCTGATCTTCCTATGTGCTTGCAAAATCCTTAAAAGTCTAGTCAAAAATGACCCAAATAGGGCCGGTGAGACGGCTCAGCGGCTTAAGCGCCTGCCTTGCAAGCGCGAAGGCCCGAGTTCGACTCCCGGATCCCACATACGAAAAAGGGGCCGGTGATATCGCTCAGCGGCACGGGTGCCTGTTGGCGCGCGAGGTCCTGAGGTCGTCCCCCCGGTACCCACAAAAAAAAAAAAAAAAAAAAAAAATGACCCAAATATAAGGTCAGACCCTGCCATTTATTAACTCTCTTCACTTGGACAAACTATTTAAACTCTCTGAAATTCAATTTTCTTATCTAGTAACTTGGCATAAAATACATAAATTAATGCATACAATGAACTTGGCCTAGTGTTTGGCACACGGATACTGTTCTAATGATTGGTAGCCTTTATTGCTGCTAATTATGATTATAACCAATAGGATGCAAAGAGAATTTAGCCAATAAGAGATGAGCAATCCTTCTTTCTTTCCTTCCCTTCTCCCTTCCATTCATTCTTTTTTTCTCTTAGCAGATATATTCAAGAAATGAGACAGATCAGAATGGAGGAAAGCAAATAGAGATCTGAGGGCAGAATCTGAGTTACCCAGAGAGCACACTCTTTAAATGGCAGGCTGAAAATCTGGAAGAAGGGATGCATAACCAAGGATGAGTCAAAAGCTATGTTCAGAGCAAGTTGCAAACCCAGAAATAGTTAGATCTCATTATTTAGGGAAGAAATCTTGCATATTCTGCACAATAAGAATAGACTTCTAACTGGAAAGAAAAGAGAATTATAGAGAGAAAGTTCCTGTCTAGAATTGATGGGAAGCATTTAACTGCTTCTGAGCCAAGATGTTTTATATTTCAGGGGCTTAATGTCTAGTTGGTAAAACTTCTTAATAATGCTCTTCTAGGACTGGGAAAATAGTGGAAGCCTGATACGAGTAAATACTGTCCCAAATTTTTAAGAAAGACTAAACTATATTCCAGAAACTATAGACTCATCACTTCAAATAGACCTTACTACAATTTTAAGACACCTATTATACAAATGATTGGTAAGCAAAAATTAATGTTGTTTCATTAAAAATAATTCATTGTAAATAAGCTTCTTAGACTTGCTCTTTGGCAGAGTCATTTCAGCAAGGCATTAGACAAAGTCTGCCACGGGTGGGTCTGTCCTCAGGCATGCTGAATGTTGCATGCTTGACACATAGTGAGGAAGTCTGGGGTAGTGTATCATGATTCTCTTTTTTGTCCCTGTCCTGCTCAACAATTTTCAGTTGAATGAAAAATTAAAAGGCAAGTGACACTAAGCTGAAAGATATAGGTAGCATTATAAATTATCAGATCTTTCAATGTCCTTGCAAAATCTTTAAAACTTAGTTTGAATAGGTACTAAAGAATCATCTTAAATGTTGAAATTACTCTATGTAGAATAATCTCAACTGACCAAAGTGCTACCAAACCCATAAAATTAAAGTTGAACTGAGACAAATGTAATGTCCAACATTTTGACTCAATTAAATAAAACCAACTGTAATAACACAGTAAAGAATGACAGGAATGGACAGTGATTGTGTCAAAAAGGTAAAAGTTGGTAACAAGCTCAGTATCAGCTGATAGTAAATTATGGTTGTTAAAAATAAACTGAATTTGACTACCTTCATATAAGTAAACTAAACTGATGATGAAAAGTACATAAAATGTCAGGCTCACTGTGAAGATTTGTGCTACTTCTTGTACTTTTTTTTCTTTTTATTATTACATGCTCATATTACATAATGATTACATTCATTGTGGGGAGTTGGTATCTGTACATAGCACACCTTAGTTCTTCTTACTTCCCCTCTCCCACCTCCTTTTGTCCCCATTCCCTGTGTTCAGAGGACAGTGTTCATCCTGGGATATAATCTAGAAACCATAATATATAATGAACCATTTAGAAAATGGGAAAGTGGAGGCTAAAAAAGAGAAAACTTGAAGGACATAATCAGCAAAAGGCAGAATTCTGAGTGTGTTTGGAGGGCACAGTAATCCCAGTGGGTCAGAGGTATAGAAAGGCAGATTTTGGCTGACCCTGAATAGGCTATCAGCTATTCTAGTAGCTAAAATTGCTTAAAAATTATTACAAGCTGGCTTGTCATTGGGACCTCTAGCTAAAGCACCACCCATCAGCATAGTGCAAGAGGGTTCCTGAACTGGGTGGGCTCTTTTACAAGAGGCTCCTTGATGGTCAACACTGAGGTTCTCTAATCTTTTCCCCCTTCCAGGGATGCAGTGGAATATGGTGGCCAATGGGAGAGCCAGTGCCACCGCGCAGCAAGTTCTCCTTTGGTGGCTGCTCAGCTCAGTGACACTTAGGCCCCTGGGACAGTGACCCAGAAGACAGCTGTGGCTCTGAGAGAGGTCCAGGTCCTAAGCTGCTGCTTGTGCGTGACTGCACCTGGCATTCCCTTCACCAAGGCTTCCATCGACTGGTGAAGGTGCCCTAGACACACCGACCTTTTCTTCGAGACTCCAGCAGGTGGCATTTGAGGGAGCCAGGGGACAGAATGGCTTAATGGCTTCTTTGCTTTTTTCCTGTATTTCCCACCATTCCTTCTTCCTGGAGCCTCCACTCTTGCTTGACAGTGTCTGATCTCCCTGACATGCTCCCCTTGCTATGCTCGGTCTGTCTCACTGTGTTCTAAACATGATTGCTCACTGTGTCCTATCTCAACCATGGATGTTTCCCAATATGCCTTTGCTGTGTCTGCTCAAAGACATTGTCAGAACACATCCTCTTTGTGCCTGTCTTGGTCACAGTTGTGTTCCAAGAGCTCACATTTTTCGGCTTGGTAATGTGCATCACAGCCATACTAAGAAATACTGTCGCTTCTTCATCATGTTCCGTGCCAGACACTAACACACTTTCTTCCCTGCATCCGGGTCCAGACATCCAACCTCTTCACTAGGCCCTGTGTCAGTCGCAGACTTGCGCTTGCTCTCTCTGACACCTACTGTCAGTCCTTCTCTTCAGGACATGCTCCATTTATTTCCCACGAAGGACGCAGGAGCGGAGACCTGGCAGTGGAAGTGTCTCCGCAGCAGACCTGGAGGGAAGCTGAAGGAAGACAGGCAGCTTCCCCTAGTGCGGGTCCGCAGGCATGTCTGCTCTGAGATGCTCACTGACCCGTGTGGCTGGAATGAGAGATGCTCATCTTCTAAAGAGACTGAAGCAGGGCTGGCAGCTTTGTAGAGGTTTATTAAAAGTCTTTGGAATATTTTCCATGACCTTACGGCAAATCTGAAAACCCCTGAATCTGGCCTTCTTGCTCCCACAGGAGAGGACTATTGAAATTGACACTGTGTGACCTCAGCATCTCTGCAGTCTCCTACGTGGGTGAGCACAGAACCCAGCAGTGCTGGGAGCAGGAAAAAATGACTTGAAGTTAGAGGACCGAGATTCCGGCCCTTGCTCTACTTCTCATTTGCTGTGAGATCCTGAATAACATCCTTGCGTCTTTGGCCCTTACCTTCTAAGTCTGCCAACGGAAGTTTGGACGAGGGGTCTCTAAGATTTCCTTCCGTTTCAAGGATAACAGGATGCTGCTACAGCCATCTGCTATCTCGAAAAGCTATGGCCTGGCTGCCTTTTGGCTTTGTTTCCAAGGAGCTATCCTCCTCCCTTGGGCCTTCCAGAATCCTGACCTTGTGAGCTTTGCTGTTCCAATTGAAACTTGGAGGTCCTTCACTCCTAGCTGAGTCCATGGCTCTTGCCAGTTCCTGTAGAGCAAAGATTCCGGAGAGGAAAATGCCGCTTCCCAGGGCTGCTTGAGGTTTAACTGCTCATCTTGACTGTGGTTCGATAGTCTCTCAGGATTACCTATCATACTCTCTTTCCTCTTGCTGCTCAAGTAGTGTCATTTATCATTTCCCTTATGTTTACTTTAGTTCTGCAGTGAAACTTGATAGGAAAGAGACTTTGGAATGAGGAAGATCGCCGGAAAGAATTCTTTGTCTTGTGTAAGATTGACTTTGTTGAGGAGGAAGCTATGCCTTAGGGATGGGAAAGAGGCTCTGAAAGAGAGCTGTTATTTAGAGCTCCTGACTGCTGTGGAGAAATCCCACCCCAGCCTGAAAGGCTCCTCGCAGAGGCTGGGGCTCTGGCTGATCGGTGGAGCTCTCTCAGACAGGAATCTATTCTTGTCAGATGTGAAGAGAGCTTTATTTAAGCTCTAACGTGCCTGCTGACTCTGTGGCGGAACCAGTCCCTCTTGAGTTTTTAAATCACTGCTTCCCCACCATCCCACCTCAACAACCACCATTCGGAGCAAGCACCATTTTGAGGATGGTTCTTTTCTAATACAAAGAAAGGAGCCACAAGCTTCTGAGACCCACAACTGTGGACCCAGTGACAAGACTCAAGGAACCTGCTATGGCTACGAGTCCAGCCCACTCACCACCTCCATGAATACGCTGGTGAGGAGGGGTCCAGCGTAGCCATACATGCACAGAGTGACTGACCTACTAGGTAAACTGAACCAATAACAGTTGGCTCAGAGATTTGTCTGCCTACTTCAGAAAGGTGTCATGGAAACATGTTTTTGTGGAAACATTCTGTAAATCATAAAATGATGTTGCATATGTTTATTATCCTGGATGTTTTGAATTACTGTGGATGTGCCTGAGCTCCCAAGGGCTAAGAAGTTATTCACTCTGAGAAGAGGGGATTTGGAGAATAAGCTTTCTGTGTTGAAATGATCCCTGAGGAGCAGCCTCTGGGTACCAATTCTTCCATATCTGCCCCTTCTCATCTGATCACTTCAGGTTGCCCAGCACTTGAATTCATATATCACAAACACTGTCACTTAGAGGGATTTTGTTGTTGAAGTAAATGGGTGGATGGAGAGAGATGGAGACTACAGGCTAATTTTGTTAAGAATTAGCTTAACTTTTGGTAACTTCAAAGTCAGATGAACTAAATTCAAATACCCATTTGTCAAGTAAAAATGTGCTTGGAGAAAAAAAAAAAAAAAACGAGCCACCAAAACTATTCCTATCTTGTACATTCAATTTATGTATATGTAAATCCTATGAAAAAATCAAACATAGACCAGAATGTTGCATAGTGTCTCCTAAGGTATTGAACCAGGTAATTTTTGACATTTTTCCTTACATGATAATCTCTGTAATTATGGTTGATTATGGTTAAGATTATCTTAGCTAATACTTTACTTTTGTTTACATTTTTAACAAAGTAGAATTACGAATGGGCTAATATTTGTACAGTTTTGAAGCACTGATCCCCTCTTGTATATTCAACATTTGTAGCACATGTGTGTCCATTACGTAGAGCATAGACATTAATTCTATAATTTAAAATGATGACAAATTTTGATGATGGCTGTATCTTTAGTTTTATGGGATTGTTCGTTATAGCTAGGATTTATTTGAAGCTAAGGCTTTCAAAGTATTAGGATTCCTGGTTCTAAATTTATTCCCGGTGAAAGCACCCTTGGCTTTAAGATTATCTGCTTTTTGATACAGTTCCCAGGAATGTGTTCTTAGAAAAACAGAAGCCTACATTGATTTTTTATTAATAAATTATATTTATTGATAAACACTGATAAACATGTTTATATGAATGCATTCTGTTCATGTTTATATAAATTATACATTCAAGGAAATCTTCAGCCCTAGAACTAATAACTCATTTATGAATAAGCAACAAAATGCCAAAGTTGACCCCTATGCCTCAGTCCTGTGGAGCCCCTCTGTCACCCCAGGAGCCTCACCTGTCGCCCAGAAGTTATTGTAATTTGAAGCAGTGCAATTCATTTTCAATGTTAAGCACTCCTCAGAGTAAAGCCAGAAGCCCAGGGCCCCTAGGTGATGTGATTCTACCTGTCTGGCTAGTTGTCTGTCATCTTCGTCAAGGCTTCAAGGACCAGGACAGACCTCTCTGACTTGGTCATCCTTTGAGAAGAGGATTGGGATCCTGTCCAACCACTTCAGGACACAGAACCATAGGGAGCCCTTCATGGTAGAGTGGTGATTGTGTATCCGCAGTACTTCAGCTGAGGTTGTTATGCAGGTCCCTCCTTCCACAAACTACCTTTCTTTTCTTTTCTTTTTGTTTTTGTTTTTCTTTTCTTTTCTTTCTTTTTTCCCCTTCCTTTCCTTTCCTTCTTTTCTTTGCTGTCATGAATCATTTGGGAGCTTGGAGTATAGCTCCCTGAGAACCAGATCATGTGTCCAGTGAAATTTGGGGCACTCTTCTGAGTGTGCGACAGAGGAAAGCTTCCTGCAAGCAGCCAGAGGGCCAACTAGCAAGTCCTAGCTCTTTATTAACTCTTGAGGACTCTGTCTTTTTACCTATAAATTCAGGGAGTTGGTAATAATTATGTTGCCAAATCAGAACCCTTTCTTCATACACAAATTCTCAAAACCCCATTAAATAACAGATTGAAACAAGGTAGGGAAAAAGTAGGTCTGGATCTCTCGCTTCGCCTATTACAATCCATGCACCGGAAGGAACCTTCTTGGGAGCCTGAAGCCCTAAACAGCCGAGCTTGGGAATCTCCTCTGAAGGTCCATGATACAATTGTTTTCCTCACCCCCATCCTTAATTTTTCTCAGTGTTCATAATACTGCCATGAGCTATTTTTCCAGGTGATAAGCCTTTCCTGACACTCCTTACTTACAAAACTTCTTCCTCTAAATAGAAAACACCTACCTCCTAAAACTCCCTTCCTAAAACCTGAACCTTCACTAATGGTGAAGCGCCTGCTATGTCCAGGAAGAGGGCTATACCCCAGAATCCTCCCGCAGAAGCAATCTTTAGACTAACCTACCTTGGGACACCATCTTTTTGTCTTACTTTCTTTCCAAATTGTCTACCTTCACTTTAGTGCAGCCATCTCCAGATTCATTCAACGAGGAGAGACTAGGTTTTGTGTTTCTATTGGTTTTATGATTTAATTCTCTCAACAGCAGAATAGTTTTCAGAGAAACATGTATTTTTGAATATACTGTGTGCCAAGATTTGTTGCTAGAAACCTATTAATGACAAGGTTTTTGATGTTTCTAAAAATCGTAAGATAAGCAAAGAAACATGTATACACGGATCAGGCAGTCTCGACACTGACATGTGCTGTGAAGAACATAAATTAAAAGTGGAGATTAGTGAGGAAGTAGTAGTGTACTGTTACTTGGGATCATTAAGGAAGGCCTAAAGGAAGAGGCAAGGCTGGGACTGGAAACGAGGGGTTGGTTATATATTTGATCTAGAGCAGCGATGGCGAACCTTTTAGAATATTCAATAATACAAACAGCCCACTGCAGCATGTGTGCCATAAGCTCACCACCACTGATCTAGAGGATATTGTATTGGACAAAAGGAATAGCAAATGTTAGTACTCTGGGAATGAGGTTGACATGGGTGGATGTGGGAGAAGGGCAGGAGATGAGATCAGAGAAGTAGGTGAAGGTGGCATTCACCAGCTATTTACCATATGTCAGGCTTTGTGGGAAGCGTTTTACATGTGATATCATCTAACCCCATAGGGTAAATATCATTTTCCCTTCATGTGGACAAGGAAACTAAGCTGAACATCACAGAAGTTATCCTGGAATTTGTCCAAGGGTGCAGACACTATCTGAAGCTGGAAATGGAACTCAGTCTTGCTGAGTCAACCCCTTCTCTCTTACATCATTTATGGAGGGGTCTTGATGCAGCCTTGGCTTCTTTACTTTAAGCAGAAAGCGCCATCTTTGAAATGGTTCTCATCTCATCTTTGCCCCTCTTCTGTCTCATGTAGTGTTGGCTTTCTATAAACAAATACAGATGTTTTCATACTGTGGTTCTTCAATGATTTTAGGTTAGTTAATTCCAAATAGCATCTGATTGAAAGGGAATAAAAGAAACAAATTCTTAGCCAAACAAGACATGGTTTCCTACTAAATTAATCATTTTATCATAAAGAAGGGGAAATCCATCTGTTTATGTAATCAGTCTTTTTTTTTTTTTTTCTTTAGCATTTCCTTCTCTCTATCCTTACTGATAGGAGCCTTCCAGGACTGACCTTATCTCTTATTTGCACTGGGCATTAGGTTCTAACATGCAACTGTTATTGTGCCTTTGCCCCATCAAAACCCTCAAGGATTCCTCACTGGCAACCAAATTCGAGGCTCTCTGCGTTTTTAGGTCTAGTGTTTATAGTTTTGTTTTCAGTCATTCCTCTTTATCCCTGCAAAGCAAACAAGATGCATCTATGCTCCACGTTTCCCTGCCTTTCTCCTTACATTTTAATATTCAGGTTACTGGTCCCACTGTTTTTTCCATTGGGTACACTCGCCTGGAAGCTCTTATGTGGTACATCTCAAATATGCCACTTTCTGTTTGAAGCCTTTCACTGCCTTCCAGGACAGCATGAGGCTTTTGACCTTTTCCAATCGCCATGCACTTCATTTGTTCTTCTCTGACATTTCCATATGGTTTCCAGTGTGGTTCATTAATGATGCCCTTTCTGAGCTCCCCTACCAGATTCTGAGCTCCTTGAGGACAGTGGCGACTTCATATTGCCTGTCTTTTTCTCTAGTGTCTAACACAGGTTTTTGTGCACTGAAGCTACTCAGTAGATTCACTGAATTTACTTGTTTTGAAGAATTCAGAGCCCTTCATTGTTTACTGTGTCTGCACTGCATTACCCCACTTCCTTCTTTCAGCCCCAAACCAGCTTTCTGATAAGAGTAAAATCTTTCTGGTACAGTTTTGAATAAAATCAAGATGTTTATCATATTTCTTGCAAGCAGCAAAAGGATTAGAGTTTTAAAATATCATTACTTTCCTGATTTATTGCAAGTTTATTTTCTTTTTTGTTCATGTTTGTCTATTGAAAAAATAAATTTTCAGTTTTTCTAATTATACAGTGCACAGATGAATCAAACTGTGGATTACTGGACAATTATCCTGGAGGCTGTTGTCCATCATTTCACCAATAATGGCATTTGTTGAGGCAGAATGTAGTGGACAGAAGGTGGACCAGGCCATGGATGTAGAATAAAGGCATTGAGTAATCAGGGTGGGATATAACTGAGCACGTTCAAAAGATGTCAGAAAACATCTAATTTTCCCCTAGCATCCTTATTAATTTGCTATATGACTGGGCATACATATCCCTACGTTATTCTATCTTAAGTTTTAGAATCCATAAATTGAGAAACTTTCTTTGGTTAAAGACTTGGGCTTTAGCACTGGATAGACATGAGTTGAGATCTGGGCTGCACCAGTTACTGAGTGTGTGATGGCAGGCAAGTTGCTTAACTCTTTGAATTAAGGATAACTGCAGAAAGGATGCTGCTAGCACATTCCCAGACTGTTGCTGTGAGATTTCAGTGGGTGAGAGCAGATAAATAGTGGCACACAGTCTTCGGCATACAGTAAGCTTTCACTGAAGTGTAGCTGTTACTATTATTACTTTGGATTCCATGACATTTGAAATTCGTAAGCAGCATGTAGAGTCATATGGAGGGGGTGCTGAGAAACCAGGAGCAAAAAAGTAATGGGACTTACAGGCAGTGACTGTCTCTCTGTCAGGAGTCTAATCAGACAAGGTGCGAGCAGAGAAATCTACTTAGGAGATGGTACAGGATTTGGCTATGGGTTCACAGAAGAAAGACACACATAGAGAGCATGGGTGGGAGATGGAGGCTAGCTGTCGTTTAGTGTCTTCTTATGGAGATCTAAAAAAACCTGTTTTAATCTTCAATTCTTATGTCTCATCAACATTAGTCACACCCCATGTTAGGAGAGGGTAAAAGGATGTGACTTCATTGAGCAGTGAAGAAATGTAGCATCTAATTCTCAAGAAATTATTCCCTGGATTGAATCTCCACTTCTCAACCTGTTAGTTGGGTTTCGTTGGACAAGTTAATTAATTTCTCTGAGCTTCAGTTTCTTGCTAAAACTCACAAAAGTAGAGGGGGTAACATCACTTAACTCCTGATGTTATATAATTTAAATAAAATTATTTAGATCATAGCAATTAGAATACTTCCAGGCAGATAACTGATAGTTTTTATTAGTATTTTTATTATTATTTCATGTAATTCCTCTTTCGTGGAAAAGTAAAATGAGATTTAAGGAGACCAAGTTTCTAACTCAAGGCAGTACAAATAATAATAAGCAGAAGCAGGATACAAACTTAGATTTGCCTATTTTGAGAATCTATACTTTACTTTTCTACCTGCCTAAAAGATGGGAGACAGAAACAATAGCATCAAAGTTTGAAGACACACTCCTGAAATTTCAAGGCATTTTATAATCTATGACTATTCCAGTAGCTTGGATGTATAATCATTTAAATTGATCTAGACCTTTGAATAAAAGGTAAGGCATATCTGTATTTTTAAACACTTGGTTGAGATCAGATCATTTAATTTCAGTAGAATCTTTCTTAACATTGAATGCCATTAGCAGTTGTGTCATTTCACTCCATTTTTGGTCCCCTGAATTATCATGACAATCATCAGTAAATGATCTTCTTGTCAAGAGGGTCCAAATGGGGTCCATATGCCACTGCTTAATGACGAAATTCTTGGCCAGAAACCAGACCACCACCCCCTTCCACCCCACATACTTTTTCCAGAGCCTTATAGCAATCCCTCTTTACAGGCTTCAGGAACTTGCTGTGGGGAGACTGTGACTCACCAATTACTAAGGCTTTCTGAAAGGGAACTCAGCCAAGGTTTCATCATTTCTAGTGAAAAGCTGCTGCCTGGCTGATCTGAGGAATCAATTCTGTTGGGACCTCTTGTCCCAGCTGGCTGGAGAGTGGGCAGTTGGTCAAGGGAGTATGAGTCACTGGAATGAACCAGGAAAGAGCAATCTTATCAAGGTTACCTTATCACTGCATCTCCTTTCCTCAACACAGAACCTTCTGGAAACTTTGGACTTGTAAAGCTGTAAGACCAAAATCACTCTGGAATTCTGTCTCATCTAATAGTTGCCCTCTCCATACTGAGTAGTCTATTTATTCTCTCATTTCCTGGTATTTCTGCGTTACTAAAATCTCCCTGCTATAGCTGATAGTTTTACTGTGGTGGTCTGAAACATAAAAATATGGATTTTGATTTCACCTTGCATTTTGCCACTTACCTACTTAGTAGATTCTGGCAAGTGGCTTGATCGTCTTGGTCTGAGATTTCTCATGAAAAGAATGCCCTAGACTACCAAACCAAATTCTATTATTCATTTTACAAATGACTTTGTGCTGTTAGAGGAGAGATACATAAATGCACTTTGGTCAATGACCTTTGATGGTTTCCATTTTAATGGGGGAGAGAGATATGGTAACAAAAATGAAAAAGGTAGGCAAAAAGTGGTAAGTCCAGTGAAGTTAATTAAGACACTACATTCTAAAATGTTTACAACTGAGCAACAAATTCAAAATATTATTTTCATTACTGCTGTTGTTTGTCGGATATTCCAGGTGGGATGTGATCTCTGATTTCTGTACTTTCCAACCTTTTTCATCTAGTCTCTAAATTTTCTTGCCTAAAAATCACTTACCTAGTCCTGTTTCTCTGATTTCACTGCCCCCTCTCAGAGCTTGTTCCTCATCACTTCATACTAAGATAACATCCACTACCTTTTACCTCTTTTCCTTGTATGTCTGCACATACTGTCAGGTTACATTTCTTTTTATTTTATTTTATTTTATTTTATTTTATTTTATTAGTATATGTTTGGAGAACAGGCAGTTTACAGTCATCTTGGGTAGTGGGTACATGCTCATAAGACAACTTTTTTCTTTGCAAATTCCCCTTCCTGAAGAGGGGTTGAAAGGAGGGAAGGGGAATGGGAGGGAAAAAAAGAAAAAAAAAAGGACAAATCAAGGTGTATCATGTACAGGTACAAATTCCCTAGGATGAATGTGATCATTGTATATACCTAAATTGTACCATTAAACTTAATTAAATTTAAAAAAATTTTAAAAATCCCCTTCCTTCCCCACTGCTACCCTCCTCCTTTAATTCCCCTTTCCCCATTTTCATTCTTGTTGATATTATTAATCCTAAGTCATGTATATGGAACCTACTATTTACATTCATTGAGGTTATTAGGTTCCTGTAAATAGTGTATCTTTCTTCTGCTTATTTCCCCTTCCTTTCCCCTTGACCCTCATCAAGTTAATTTATTTTTAAAATCACACATACACACACTACAATAGGTAACAAAAAGAATAAGTGAAGTAATATTCCCCTTTAAAGTTTTCCATTTTACAATAACTCTACTCAAAAACTTCAAGTGATTCCAGCTGCTCATTGATTATTTCATCTGTACCTCAGCACAGTGCCCCATTCAGAGCAGAATAACTAAAATAGGGCCATGTCCCAAGTTCTTTTCCAGCTCAAAGGGGTTATCCTTGACTTCTCCCCGCTCTGTTGCTACCTACTAACCATGCATGTCTCCCATCACCTGCCAGGAAAAACCAAGGCCTAGTTCCTGGACTGCAATGTCCATGAAACTAAATCCAGCTGACTTTGAACTGTTTAATAAATATTCCATATGACCTGGTTTCCTGGGGTGACAACTGTAATCTCCGTGGATGCTCCCAAACCCACACACCAAAGAGAAACATCCAAATTAGCTAGCTTGACTTAAACTGACCAACACCACCAAAACAAACAACAAGCAGAACCAGGTAAAATTTAGCATCTAGCACATGATTCCATATAGATAGAATATTTCAGGGAATAATAGAAATGAAATAACCTTACTAACCATCTCTAAAAGGCAAGAAATAATTGTTATCAATATAATCACTATGCTTATCTTCACTAAATAAAATTTTATAAATACCTACTGTGTGCCAGGCATTATGCTAGATGATAATGATACAAGATAATAGACTCAGGGCTTGTTACGGCAGCTCTGTAAACCTGATCTTGGAACTAAAGATAACTTGGAAGACTGCATTTTTGCATTGTGTGGCTGCCTGTACTCCTGCATTCGCTGAGTGCTGGTCACTGCAGCCAACCTGGACTGGCAAGGAATTGTCCAGATGGGTGTGCAGACCCAGACGGTTATGCCTGCAGGAAACTGGTGAGTTACTGTGGGTCTCTGTGCTATCAGATCTTGAGGTATAATAGCACATCACAATGACAAAGGCACATGGAAACCTAGTGTTGGTCACTGAACACCAGCAACTTATATCTTTCCCTCTTCCAAGTCAGGTGTAAACTACACTAAAATGATATTACTGTAGTGCTACCATTTAAGGCATAATAAAACCCTTTGGGAGCCTGATGACTGGGGATAGATATCTATAGATACATATATAGATATCTATATATATAGATAGATATATAGATATCTATAGATCTATAGATATCTATCTATATATACCTTTCCATTAACATTTGGACAGATGCACAAAACCTTAATACATTTCCAAGAATTTCATTTATTATCTGAAGTAAAAATTCAAAGTTAAAAAAAAATAAGATTTCTGTTTTAACACGAGACTATGTTGGTGGGTACGAAAATGTTAATGCATGACAAAATTGTAAAGTACTCCTATTGTCCTGCCTTTGGTTAGTGATATATTCACTACAAACTCATAAGTACATTCTTTCAGTTTTTTTTTTTTATCAACAGAGTGGTTTTCATTGTAAAGATATTTCTTCCCTCTAAAAAGCTTTATAGAAATTATATCATAATATGCCATATTTTGTCTATGAGCTAGATAAGGAATTTGTCATTGTCTTCATTCACTAACTTAAATACTAGGTCCAGGAGAGTCAGAAAATAACTGAGATCTTAGGGAATGACTTAATCCAACCAGAATTCAGAATTATTTTACCCAGTGGAGATATAGTTATTATATGCCTGCTTTGTGTCAGGCTCTATACTAGGCATTGGAACAGCTAACTCTCAGCCTGCTGCCTTGCCCCCAAGTCTATTTCAAGAGAAATAAGCATATTCTATTGGAAATTCACTGTGGCAAGTACAACATCCTTGAATCAGTTACAAGGTCTTACCTTTTAACAGCAAACATGGAGATAGTGTAGTGTGGATTGACACCGTTTCTGAAAGCCAACGAACTCAATTAGAATCTTGACTCTGGCACTTACTAAATGGCCTTGATCTTTGGTTTCCTCATCTACAAAGCTGAAGTTATTCTTGAGCAGTTCTGAGACACTGTGCCTCTGCGGGCCAAGTTTAGCTATAAGCCGGTTTTGGGAGGACCTTTGAGTTACAGATAGTTTTTACATTTAAAAGAGTTATGAAAACAAATAACAATGACAACAATGTCAAACAAACAAATAAAAAAACAAACAAAAAACCCAGATAAATGGAAGAGTAACTGTATGTGGTCCCACAAACTAAAATATTTACATCCAGGCCTTCATAGGAAGAGTCCACTGATACTAGAAAAAGTTTGGCAACTCCTGCAGTTCTAGGGCTGGAATGCTTGTGTATGAATCTTTGTGGCCTCTAACTAGTAGCATGATCTTGAGCAAATTACCTAACTTCTATATATAATTTTCTTTGTATGTCTAGTAGAGACAGTAATAGTGCTTGTTTCATATAATTAGAGTTTACATACATTAATATGCATTAAATGCCGGGAATGGAGGGTGGCATATGATAAATATTTGAGCAATATTAGCTGTCTTTATTAGTATCATCATTACCATGATCATCAAATCTTCGAAAGTTATTTGTGAGCATTAAATGAGGTACTGCATATCAAACACTTCGTACAGTGTTCTTGTTATAGTAGGCACTCAACAAATGTCAGCTATCATTGTTATCATTACCATCACTGTCATCACCACTGTAGTTTTCTAAGCTCTTTCACACGTCATCTCATTAGCCTAGTGGTTGGTATCACCTTCCTCTAAAGAATGAGAAACGGAAGCTCATGGAAGTAAAGAGACAGCCACTGAGCCACAGAGTCACAATGTGGGCTCACAGCAGAGATTTTTGCATTCTGGACCAGTGAGTCCTCTTTCCACACCACATTGCCTCTCCATCAAAAATGCGAGGATCTGTTGTCTGTCAGTTTTCTCCGAATGATATAGTCTGAGTCCTGAAAGCCTGAGTAGGCAGGCAAACCTGACTGTGTTCCTCCCTGGCAGGGCTCTGCAGACAGGAAGCTGGGATAATTGGATTCCAGCCATTTGGTCTTAGGACTGCATTTGTAACCAGCCAACTGCTGATGACCAAGCCTTATGGAAAAAAAGCCCTGACCAAACAAACAGCCCCCACCACCACCCCGCAGGAACTCATTGTTTATGCTGCAGCGAGAGATTCATCAAAAGCAGCCAACAGCCTTCTAATGGTCCCTCCTCATAGCAGAGCTGGCTTCAGAACATGCCAGATCTCAGCCTGCCACTAGGGACAAGCAGAGGTACCTGGAGAAGGGGCATGTTTGGGTGAAGAGCCAGGACACATTTGATGGCTGAGCTGGTGTGCTCAGATCAGAACTTTTTTTTTGTGGTTATTTGGTTTGAGCCAAAGGCAATGTCAAATGTCCTTTAAGCAAAGTGCACACAGAGAGATGTTTACAGAAAGTTGAGAAGAGCACAGTGGTATAGCACTAAAGTGAGTCGATGACTAAAAATAGGTAACATTTTAGTTAGTTTATATAATGAGATTATATCTACATATTACCTTGCTGTTTTACCTAAACCAGCTTTAGCTCAGTTTTTTTTTTTTTTTTTTTTTAAGGCAGTGGATTCAACAAGCTGTATTGCTAGGCAGTATGTCTATTTGTGTTTCATGATTAGGTTGCTGCAAAAATAATGAAAATCACTCCAGAAACTTCAGCATTGTCCTTGATGTATAGGGCATCATAAATTATCTCTTGTAGAAAGGGACTCCTGTGTTAGTATAAGCAAATAGCATCTACCTCTAAAGATGGCAATAAATTCTGCTTAGAAATAGTTCTGAGACTTACTCTCCAATTGCTGTTCAGGAGACAGAGCTCTCAGTTTAAGAGGATGCAATGATCTCCCTCCACAGCAGACACCCCTGTAAGGTGACCAGGTATATTCCTCTCTTTTCAGGTTATGGCAAACAAAGTTAGGGTATTCACTCAATATTTGTGTATAAGGCCCTTTTAAGTAGCAAAGAGTTCTTCTAAGGGTAAGTGGCATAGAATTAATAACAAAAGTCAGAGTTCTAGAATATCAAAGAAGGTCCAAGAGCTATCTAGGCATTTGAAGCACTATGAGCTAGTATATTAGGGTGCTTGCTCTCTGCTTGGCCTATACCCTCTGTCTGTCAGGCAACCCTCATCCTCTTGGCTTTGAGTTTTCCTAACACCTGCTGCCAGGCAGTTGGCTGACCACCAGCCAATTCTGGTCCATGTCACATCACTATCCAAACAGTTAAGCCAGTTGCCACTTGTGCCACTTCCTGGGTCTGTGACCTACCTCAGCTCTATCATGGGCTGAGAGGCTAGGCTCCTGCCTGTGACAAACATGTCTGAATTTAAGAAAGGTAAGGTTGACTGATTAGCATGGGCTAGTGCTGTCATGTAAACTTTTCTACACTGACGGGGCGGGGGGAGGAGATGTGACACTTCTTTTCTATTCAAACCTTAAAAACACCAACCTCATGGTTTGTGGTGAGAAGAAAATAAAATAATGAGTGCCAATGGCTTTGTAAGATCAAGCTTTGCAGTACAGGTATAGTGGCAATCTCTATATGAGAAAACATAGGTTCAACTTGGCTTGGTTTTAGATGATTGGTCTAGCCAGTGAACCTGCAAATAGCCAAAGATAGCGAGAAACTTTATTGTTAATACAGGAAGATTGACATTGGGTATGGATAAGGTACGTTGTAAAATTGTACAGTTTCTGGATATCTAAATTTTTATGTTACAGAAATGCTTAAATTTTATCTTAATAGTTATTTAATGTATAACATTGTAATGACATCTCCTATTTTTAAGGGCATTGCAAAAAATGTGTTTAGCAGCATTATATGCTCTTCTAAAAGTTTCACAAAGAAACTATTTTTTGGCAGAATTTATTCAATACTGAAAAGTTCAGTCATTTGATTCTTTAAGGTTATATCCAAGGGAAACAACATTATTAAGTTTAAAGGAAATAAATTAATAAGCATGTATTCATTATTAAAACTTTAAATAAACTATTATTAAGCTCTAATAAAGTAACATATATATGCCAAGTACTAGTGATTTATAATAATGGATGATAACATTATCCTACGCATAATACCATCCCCATACAAATACTCAACACACTTAGTTCTGGGAAATCTATAGGAATGCTGTGGTTGCAGCAAAACTTGTCTACTAAAATTCAAATCTTCTAATATGTATATGGGTCCTTATTCCCTTGAAGTCTGATTTTCAGAAAAGCATTTTATGAAAACACATATTCAGATAGTTAAATCCTTAACCAATTATCTAGAATTGTTCAAAGTTTCTGAATTTCTCAAATTTTCAATTGAATCGTTAAAGTTGGAAATTTTCATTAAAAAATAGTATTCAGATGGCAACCCTTAGACAGTTTTGTTAGTTAAAGATACCAAGGCTAAGGTAAGACTGATAAAAGACCAGAAGGATGAAAATAAAGGGAGTCCAGATCACCATCTAACCATGTGAGAGTTTGACTAAAATAATCCCAGTTGATATTTGCAAACATGGCATCAGGCACAGTATGCACGTGATGGACGCGCCTTACTTCATCTGCTACTCAGCACAACTCACAAAGGGAGGGGCTGTGATTCTGTCTATATCATAGGTGTGGACATGGAGCAATACTAAGTCTGAAGATGCAGGCCATTAAGGAATGGAACTGAGATTAGAATTCTGCCTATTTGACTCTCAACCACCATTGCTCAGCTAATGGCCGGTGGACCATCTAACTGTGCTGGATGAATAAGTCGTGGCTCCTTTCCCCAAGTAACTTGTAATTTATCTGGCAACACGCTATTTAAGTGTTTGTACAGTTATATTTAACAAGCCATAGCAAGGCTGTCACAGGGCGGTTTATATTGTCGAATGATGGGAGCAGAAAGCATTATGTTTACTTAGGAGGGACCACGAATATCATTCTGAGGTGGTCAGAAATGAGTCTGTGCAAAAAAAAAAAAAAAAAAAAAAAAAAATTAAAAAAGGGCCGGTGAAATGGCTCAGCGGCTTAAGCGCCTGCCCGGCAAGCGTGAGGGCCCGAGTTCGACTCCCGGAACCCACATATGAAAAGGGGGCCGGTGATATCGCTTAGTGGCACGGGCGCCTGCTGGCACGCGAGGTCCTGAGGTCGACCCCTGGTACGCACAAAAAAAAAAAAAAAAAAAAAAGAAATGAGTCTGTGCAGGAAATGTCATTATATCCAACTGTATTTTCAAAGATTCTTCAACATGGACATGTCACAGGAGGTTAGGTAATAAAGAGGGAAGTGGGGTCAGTCTCCCTATTTGGTGAATTAAAATAGTAACCTGCCCTGTGAATGTCCCAAGTTGCTGCAAGACTCATAGAAGATATTGCTACAAAACTGATTTTTAGACATAAAATGTAGGATAACTGTGTTATGCAATAATTATGCCCCCTTCTTTATGCTTCCCTAAGAGTGCTTTAAGAATACTAGACTACTCACTTAGGCTCGGGTCATCTAACCACACCTATGTTTTCTTTCTTTGTTTCCCCCAACATTTCTTGGCTCTCCCTCATCTGTGGCTGTTTTCTGTTTCAACTAAAAGTGGCTGTTCCTCTATCTCCAGCTTCCTACTGCTCTTCTGCAACAGACCAGTTCCTGTCTAATCCTGAACATGTTCTGTAAGTCTGTCCCTGCCTGTGTTGTGATCTGTCCATGCCTGTCCATTCATTTCTTCACTCAAAATGTCTATAGCTTATGTCCACTCGTCCGTCCTCACTGGACACGGCTGAGGGTGCACATGGAAACATAACAGGTGTTGGCAGACCTGCTAAGCCTAAGTTTCCTTCTGGACCTTAATTTGTTATTGACCTGAAGTCCAAACATTCGTATAGTTTGGGAGGTTTATTTCATTGTACACTTCTCCATTTCTTAATGGTGTTTTTGGCTTCTTCTCTGGTCCGGAAACGTAACCTCCATAAGTCTCAAGGGACATGAATGCTGTGATGGGGCTGAACTCACCCAGCATAATTGTGGTTGTCAGAGGTGCTCTTATCTGGATTATCTCCCATGCACCAATTAATTTTTTGTATCCTTGGCTATAAGTGGTGGACTCCTTCATATTTCCTAAAAAAATGATTATCACTAAATCAAGAAACTTTTTAAAAAAAATGGTGGGCTTTTATTTTTTACAGCAGTTATAGGGTTGTAAAAAATACTGAAAAGAAGGTACAAAGATTTCTCATATACTTTATGCTTACGATATGCATAGCTTCCTCCATTATCAACATCTTCCACCAAAGTGGTCCGTCTATTTCAAATGATGAGTGACTTTCACACATCATTATCACCCAGAGTTAACAATGTATATTCGGGCTCACTAATTGTTGTATGTTCTCTGTATGTTTTGCAAAATGCCTAAGGACATATATGTCTACCATTGTAGTATTTTATGAAATAATTTCATTGCCCTAAAAGTTCTGTGTGTTGTGCCTGTTCATCTCCTTTATCCCCCAATGGTTGCAACAACTGATCTTTTTACTGTGCCCGTAGTTTTTCTTTCCTAGAATTTTATATAGTTAGAATAATATAGTGTGTAGCATTTATAGGTTGGCTGTTTATACTTAGCAATATGCATTTATGTTTCCTACATATTTTTTCATGGATTTATAGCTCATTTCTTTTTAGCACTGAATAATATTCCGTTGTCTCATGCACTACTGTTTATCCATTCTCTTACTGAAGAACATCTTGGTTGCTTTCAAGTTTTGGCAATTATGAATAAAGCTGCTATAAACACCTATGTGCCAAATTTTGTTTTGACATTAAGTTTTCAACTCCCTTGGGTAAATACCAGAAGTTCAATTGCTGTATTATATGGTGAAGGTATGTTTAGTTTGGTAAGTAATTGCTAAAGTGTCTTTCACAGTGGCTGTACCATTTTGCATTCCAACCGGCAACGAATGCGCTACCATTGTTCTACATCCTTATTAGCATTTGACATTATCAGTTTTCATGGCTTTGGCCACTCTGTGAGTATGTAGTGATATCTTATTGTCGATCTAATTTTCATTTCCCTCCTGACATGTGGAGCACCTTTCTATATGCTGTTTTGCATGCTACATCTTATTGAACAAGGTGTCTTCTACGATCTTGGGCTCATTTCTTTACGTCAGGTTTTTCACATTCTAATGACTAAGTTTTACAAGCTCTTTGTATATTTTGGAGAGTAATCCTTTATAGATGTATGTCTTGCAAGTACTTTCTCCTATTTATGTCTTATATTTTTGTTCTCTTGGCAGTTTCTTTTGCAGAACAGTTACACTTATGTTTAGTAAAGTCCAGTTATCGATTATCTCTTCCAAAATGTCATCATCAAACTCATCACCAAGACTCATCTCGACTTTCTCCACACATGCATGTGTGTGCATGCACACACACAGGCAAACATAATATAATACATTGTTGCTATTATTTAGAACAAACTCTTATCTGTTGGATGGATTAAGTTTTAAAAAAATAAAAATTTTTATTTTAACTTTTCTCTGATTCTCCTCCTTTTTGTGTGTACATTCTGAGATTCTTGTCTATGTAATTTTTCCTGTCTCTAAAACTTTCTACTAACATTTCTGGCAAAATAGGTTTATTGTCAACAAATCCCCTCAGTTTTTATTTGTCCGAGAATTGCCTTTTTTCTCTTTCACTTTTGTTTTTTTTTTTTGTTTTGTTTTGTTTTGTTTGAGAGAGGGTCTTGTTAAGCAGTTCAGTTGGCCTTGAACTCACTATATAGCATATACTGGTCTCACACTTGTGCAATCCTCCGGCCTCAGCCAACCAACTGCTGAAATTAGAGGCATGTGCCACCACTCCTGGGTCTTCACTTTTGAAATATAAGTTCACAGGATCAGAGTTCTAAGTTGATGGAATTTCTGTTTTCATCTTAACATTTTAAATATTTCTTTCATTCCACTCTCTTGCTTGTCTGGTTTTTGAGAAGCTGAATGTAATTATTATCTTTGTTCCTCTGTAGATAAAAGACTTTTCCCCTTTGGCTTCTTTCAGAAATTTTCTTAATATTTGAGTTCCTTTTAGTTTGAATATTATGTATCTGAGTGTAATTGTATTAGATTTTATACTGCTTACTGTTCTTTGAGTTTCCTGGATCTGTGGTTTCATGTCTAATATTAATTTGAGAGAAATTCTCAGTCATTATTACTTCAAATATTTTTTCTATTTCTTTTGCTTTCACTTTTTGGTATTCCTATTATGCATATTTATACCTTTTATGGTTGTTGCATAGTTCTTAGATACTCAATTACTTTTTGCAGTCTTTTTTCTCCTCTTTGTTTTTCAGTTTTTGAGATTTTAACTGAGATATTCTCAAGTCCAGAGATTCTTTTCTCAGTTGTTTCCAGTCTAGTAATAAGTCCATCTACTGTATTCTTCATGTTTGTTGCAGTTTTTATCTCTAAACTTTCTATTTGTTTCTTGGAATTCCCATCTCTCTGCTTCCAGTGCCTCTCTGTCTTACATGCTGTCTACTTTACTCACAAGAACCCTTAGTATAGTAATCATAGTTGTTTTGAATTCCCAGTCTAATAATTCTAATATCTCTGCCACATCTGAGTCTGGTTCTGATGCTACATCTGACTCTTTAAACTGTGTTTTCACCCTTTAGTATGTTTTCAAATTTTTTTGTACCTAGTAATGGGATTTACTGTAATATTTCCATGTATACATACATTGTAAATTGATCTTGTTCATCCACATTTCTACCCATTTTTGACCCCTGCACCTTTCCTAGTAATCCCTCTTGTACTTTCAGATTGGCATTTAAACTTCATTTATTCTTTCAGTCTGTAGTTTCCACATATGGGAGAGAATAGTTAATATTTGTCTTTCTGTGTTGGGGACTCTTTTTGCTTAACGAGAAGTCCTCTAGTTCCATCCATTTTGCTGCAAATTACAGGATTTTATTCTTCGTTGTGGCTGAATAACACTCCAGTGTGTGTGTGCGTGTGTGTGTGTGTGTGTGCACGTATAACATTTTCTTTATCAATTCATCTGTTGATGGGCACCTAGGTTGCATAATTCTATGTCCTAGCTATTGTGAATAGTGCCACAATAAACATGGATGTTCAGATAATATCTTTTTTTTAACTTCAGCCTTTTATATTTCCTTGATTCATAAAATACTCCCCCCCCCCACCATTTTTATTTTTTGGCTGCATACCCAGGTGTGGGCTTAGCTGAATCATATAATAATTCTTTTAGTTTTTTGAGGAATCTCCATTCTGTTCTCTATAGTGGCTAATTTACATTTCCACCAATAATATATAAAGTTTTCTTTTTCTCCATATCTTCACCAACATTTGTTATTTCATTTCATTGCTTTTTTTAAAATAGCCGTTCTTACTAACTAGGGTGAGATGGTTATCTTGTAGCCTTAATTTGCATTTCTCTGATGCTTAATGATATTAAGCATCTTTTAATATATTTGGCCATTTGTATTTCTTCTTTTGGGAAGTGTCTATTTAAATAATTTGCCCATTTTTAAATTGTATTACTTTGGGGGGATTGTCAAGATTTTTCAGTTCTTGATATATTCTGGATATTAACCCTCTCTGAGATGAATAATTACCAGAGGTTGTCTTTTCATTTCGGTGGTTCTTTTGTCATGTAAAAGTGTCTTAGTTTGATGTAATTCCATCTACTAACTTTCACTTTTGTTTCCTGTATTTTGAAGTCCTATCCAGAAAATCACTGCCTGTAACAATGTCTTAAAAGTGTTTCCCCTATATTAGCTCAGAGCTTTAAGTCTTACAATGAGGTCATTGATCCATTTTGAGTTGATTTTTGTACTGGCTGAGAGATAGAGGTCAAGTTTCACTCTTCTACATATAGATATACAGTTTTCCCAGTGCCATTTTTTGACGGGGCTGTCCTTTACCCAAGTTATGTTTTTGTTGCCTTTGTTGAGCTCAGTTCGCTTAAGATGTGAGATTTTATTTTTCAGTCCTCTATTTTGTTCAACCTGTTTATTTTCATAACAATACCATGCTACTTTTTTAAAAACTGTGGTTCTGTAATATGTTTTGAAATTAGGTTTTGTGATGCCTTCAGCTTTGCTGTTTTCTCACAGTTGCTTTAGGTTTTCAAAGTCTTTTGTGCATCCATATGAATTTAGGATATTTTTCTAGTTCTGTGAAAAATTCTCACTGGTGCTTTACTAGAGATTATGGTGCATTTACAGATTGGGTCATATGGCAATTTTAACAATACTGACTTTATTTTGGTAGCTGGACATGACCTAGTGGGTACAAAGGGTTGTAGCAAATAAGCCTTTAGTGATGTCATAGTGAGATGCAGGGAGAAGGATACTCTTCTACAGTGCTATGATTAGGTCTTGGTCTTTTAGTGAGACTGTGACTCTGGAAAGGCATTTGGTACAGGTTTCTCAGCCCTCTCTACCTCCTTTAGGTGGAACAGAATGGTTAGAGGAGCTTGGAGTTGTGCATTTTCATTCCCCCACATCAGCTGAGTGACTAAACCTCAGTATATTAGGCAGTGTTAGGTAGTTTCTCTTGAAGGTAGATCTTGTTAAAAGAGTAGAATGTTCTTGCTCTGTCTAAAGTATTTCAAAATAGTTACTTGCCCCTTCCCTTCCAGATGCACAAGAGGATTTTTTTCTCTATTTACTATGAAAATTTAGCTGAGCTGCTGAAGGTAAAACTCAGAAAAGTGTGGTCCCCTATTAGTGAGTCCTGGTGGAGTTCGTAATCTCTCAGACTTGTCCACTGTAAGCCTCCAGCTGTTTGTCAATTACAGTTCCGGTTCCTACCCTGCAAATGGTCCCCAGGGTCCTCCCCCGCCTGACCCCCGTTAGTTCTGATTCTCTGTGTTTGCCCTGCTGTCTCTCCAGTTTTGGAGCCAGCAGTTTACCCTGTGACCTCACTTCTCTTACATATCTAAAAAGCAGCAGTTTTCAGCTTGTTCAGCTTTTTGCTTGTTGTTGTGATAGAGTGGTGATTTTCAAGCCAGACTGGAAAATGCACTTTTTTTTTTAGTTTTATAAAAACTTTGTGCTTTGAAACAAGTTTGCAACTATAGAGAGTAGAAATATGCTGAAAATGCTGCATACCTTTCACCCAGCTTCCCTAATGCTAATAATTAATATAACTATGGTATATATTTACCAAACTAGAAAATTAGCAAAAGTCTAATACTATTAAATTAACTATAGACTTTACTTGGATTTACCCATTATCAAATAAATTTTGAAACAACTTTGTTCAAAGGTATTGCTTTGATTTCCCATTAAGGTATCTTACACTAAAGTAATGGCCTTGGGAGCTGTTTTATGTATTTTTCTAAAATACAATAAATGGCCCCAATTGGTTTGGCTATGTCAATTTTTGTTGACTGTCTTAGTTATTTTTTTCTTTCGAGCACATGTCAGCTTTTTTTCCTGACACTGGTTCATTGACAACTAGCTTTACATATTTCCCTTCCCTTTCTAATCTCCAGTCTCTACTCTGCTGAGTGTGGAAGAAGAATTTCTAGAGTAGAATTTCACAACGGGGGAAAGAAAGTGTCAAGAGAACAAGAAAAGTCCACACCTTTGTGACAGGTATTCTGGTGACTTAGAGGCCTAAAAAGAAAAAAGTGCAGATTTCTCATTGCAGATTTCTGGGAAAGTTCCTGGATAACTGACCTTTCAGTGAAGTGTTGTAGGAAAAAGGTCATAGAAATATACACAACCCACTCCTAGTTTCTCTGCCAGAAGGTTTCCATGGGAATACCCCACTCATGATTTTTGATGCTAGAAAGATTTTTCCCATCTCTTTCACAAAGGGAAACCAAAACCTGACATATCTATATAAGGGCTGTTTCTGAAAGAGGGATATGTGGAGGTCACTTTTCCTCTCCTTACAGCTACCTCAGAAGATACAGCATTGCACACAGAGGAATGGCAAGAGACATTACACGTGCACAGATTTCCTGGGTGATGAGACACAAAAGGCTGCAGTGAATATCAGTTGCTGACATCCTTTGTAACCAGGTTGAATGACAAGGGAGGTTAGAGGAGGAGCATTGTGTTCTATTATCTATTCATCGGGTATTTCCATAAAGTCTGTGATAACCATTGAGAAGATATGTGGCCAGGCTCCCTTAACCATTCAGATTATCCATTTTCTAGTGACAAAGATAAGCCAGTTTGAGAAATGAACAATGAGGAACTTGGGAGAGATTAGAAACCCTGGTCCAAGAAGAGTGCTACGGCGCTGAAGGCATTTGTCCTGAGGAAGGGGAGGGTTAGTGTGACTGGGGACTCCATCATTAATGGCATGAGAGTCCACTAGTCTCACAGGCTAGAAATACAGACTCACCCTGGACACTCTTCAGTCAGCCCCCATCTGGAATCAGCGATGGCATCTTGCCCATTGCCCACTGTACAAGTCCTACTGTCTCCTGCTAACCTTGCTGCTTCTTTTGCTCATGACCTTGTCTTTTCTACAGTGTGGTCTCAGTGTCTTATTGCCTGTCATCCCCTCTCCCCAGTGCAACCACTGTTCATTTCATTCTCCATCACCTAAGCAGTCAGCCCAGCCACTGAAGTCTAGCTTCTAAGACCCTCGATTTTGATGCTGCACCTCCTTTAAGCCTTATCTCTCAGCACTCCAGGAGCACCATGTAGGATACACTCTTCAACAGTCACCATTCCTCACATAAAACAGCCACTCCGTGCTTTTTCCTCCTGTGCCTTTGCACAGCCCATACCTGTGCCTGGAGTGCCCTCACTCCACTGCCCTTGTGTCCAAGGTTCCATTAGGTTTTGTCAGCTCTATCTTCAAGATACATCCTGAACCCAGCTACTTCCCACCAGTTCCACCATTACCACTGCACATATCTGAGCTACAAATATCTCTGGACACCCCCAGAATCACCGATGGTCTGCAAAATAATAGCCACCCAAGGAGGTCCACCTCCTAATCCCCAATATCTGTGAATAAATGACCTTATATGGCAAAAGGGACTGTAGATGTGATTAACTTGTGCATCCTGAGATGGGGAGATTCTCCTGTATTATATGGGTGGACTCACTGTAATCACAAGTGTTCTGAAAAGCTGGAGGTGGGACACTCAGAGTCAAGGAGACTGTGATGATGGAGGCACTGGTAGGAGCTGCGATGCCAAAGAATGTGGACAGCTTCAGAAGGTAGAAAAGGCAAGAAATGAATTCTCCTTACAGCTTCCGGAAAGAATGCCAATTCCTTGATGTTAGTCATTTAAGACCCAGTTTAAAATTCTAAGCGCTAGAGCTGTAAGACAATACAGTGTGCTGCTTCAAACCACTAAGTTTATCGTAATTTGTTACACCAACAACAGGAAACTAATACACCGAATTTGCCTTGGACTCCAAAACCAAATCACTCCACTCCAATCTACACACCACAGCCAAATGATCCTATTAAATATAAAGCCTTCCTGAACTTACTCTGCTTACAACCTTAGCTGCCTTCTTACTGCTCTTAGGGTATGGGCAACAGTTGCTAGCATGGTGGGCCTATTCCGACCCTACGTCTCATCTTAGACTGATGCTTAACTTGTCTCCCCTCCCCCAAGCACCTTGAACTTGCTGGTCCTTCTGTCTGCAATCTCCTCTCTTTGTCCTGTTTACTCCCTACCCATCTTTCGGGTCTCATCTCTTGTCATTTTCTTAGTCACACTACCTTGACACACTAAACCAGGTCATATCTTCCTAAGATGTTCTCATGGCACCACTAAATATCTCTCGCTGCTAGCATTTCTTGTGCCTGTAATTTTACACCTGACTGTGGGTCTCTCACTATACTGTTGAGCTCCATGGGGACAGTGACTGTCGATTTTCCAAGATCATCACGCCAAGGCATGAAACAGTGCCTGAACTGTGGTCAGCCCTCAAAATAACATTTTCAAGTAAGCAAATTACTGAATGAATAAAGGTCTAGTATTTGAAAACCTCATTCATTCCTGAGCACTGAAAAAATACCTACTCTGAAATCTTTGTTTCCAGGTAATAGAGCTCCAGCTTCTATGAGATTCTACCTGAGGATTAGCTCTCTTTAATAGAGGCACCTTCTGTTTTACTAGTAAAACCTCCTTCTCGTAAGTGCCCCCAGTGTGAAGGACCACCTCTGTGCAGGGGAGGGCTGGGACGATGTGCATTGTGGTCTCATCATTTCCTGACAACGCCAGGCTGGGCAGGCAGAGGGGAGTGCTGTTACACTGCTACGTGCTGCGTCCAGGCTGCTCTAAGTGTGATACTAATTGCTTGGTGAATGAATTGTAGACTCAGGTAATTACCAAACCTAATGTAGCTCCTGTCATGTTCGAGTATATTAATGCGACAGGCAGAAGCAAACCGGCCTGAAGGGAGCTGCTTCCTGAATCGCTGTTGCTTGGGAAACGTCAGTGATTTTTCATCAGGACATGAAACCATCCAGGGACACCCACTCACTGGGGGTCGACTTTCCACCAGGGCAGCTGCCAGCTTGTAAGTCAGATTTCACACCAAACAGAGCTGGGAGAATGCCATCACCCTGACAGATGATGGTCCCTCTTTTATGGCGTTTCTTATCAGTAAGACCATTGCAAATGTTTCTTTCAGCTCTGTGGTCAATTAACGGTGGACAAACATTTGATCAGTTACTAAGGAATGGATTTCTGTGCTGAATCCAGGATTAAGTACTGGGGATAAGTCCCTCCTTGATCATCAGATAGCAAGGAAGCATTTATTGTGACATTTATTGTTCACTATTTGACTAGCATTATTCTAATACACACTTTTTATGCATTACCTCATTTAGTCCCCATGACAGCCCACAATGTTTGGAATAATTCACAGAGCTAGCAAGTGGTAGAGCCAGGATTTGAATCCCAGCATTTTGCATCAAGAGCTCATATTTTTGTCTTTATTTTCTAAGCTTCACGTAGGTGGAACTAACTTACTTGACCGAAACAGGTAGACAGTAGAGGTAGGATTTGAACTCTATTTTCTTTGCCCACAGTACTGCTTGCCTCCTTTTCTTTCAACATTCCTCAAGTTGAGGACGTGTAGATACCTGGGAATGTGCCAATAGGCTGTGGGGGAGAAATTCTCCAGAACATTAGCCTTTGTCCCTGCAGCACTGGGACAGATCTGCATGCAAACGCAAGCCCTGAATTCAAGCAGTGTGCGGTCACAGGGTGGCCATCCATATGATCCCAAGTCCTCGTGAGATTTATTTATTCTCCAAGTAAACATCTGAAGATTAAAAATATGTTACTCACCGAGACTTGGGAATATCCAAGCCCAGGCGTTACCTCCGGAGGCCAGTCTGCATGTAAGATGCTGCCCCCTAGCTGCCTCCTGCCAAGGAAAGCTCAGACCAGTTCCCCCTTTCTGTGTATGTCACCCACCTTGGCCGGTGAGAGGCCCCACCCAAATGGCATACCCAGAAAACTCGCCCTTCTGCTCACTCGCCCCTCTACAGAGCGTTACTGCCTTGCAGCTGCCCCCCGGATAAAGAGAACTTCTGCTTGGAGTATCTGGTCCTGCTACACACTTCCTCTCTAGATGTCTCAACAGGTGATTCATTAACACATGGGAAGCCAGCCCGCCCAGGAGAGCTGTGTGCAAAGCTCCTGGAGAGAGTGAGAAGCGCTGTCACAGTTGTCTGCGTTCTCTGCAGCACGTCTTCCTAACGTGATCACAAGTACGGGTTTGCCTCCTTAACTGGAATACCCTTTTCCTACGAGCTCACTGTAAGGAAACATGTCCTTGGTTGCCAGTGAAAGCAACCTCTTAGCCATCAAAAGGGGAAAAATTGTGGAGTGGGAGTTGAAGTTAAGAGTAGGCACCCTGTGCACATTGTGACCTTGGATAAAGTGCTTAGCTGCTCTGAGCCTCAGGTTTCCTCATCCATGAAATGGGTCCATATAGAGTGACCACCACTTAACATTGTGAAAAGTAAGTGAAATAGTGTTTGTAATTATTAAAAATGGTACCAGTAACACATCTTAATTCCTCAATAAACTTAGTTGTGTATCATTTCTCCTTATTATTATTCTTGCATTCTTATTCAAGTTTTTCCTGCACTAACATCTACCTCAGGAATATGCATACTCCTCAGAAGTCGTTAAGCACTGCTGCTCAGGGGCAAAGCCAGTGACTGGGGTCCTGGCCAGGCCTTGGCACTTACCATGATGCTCAAGACCCTCAGCTTCCCTGGGTCTCACTTGTCTCCTCTGTATAATGTGGTCTTTTCAGCTTCTTGGCCTGGGCTGCAGAACTACTGTGATTATTAAAAGGAGTCAGGGGATGGAAAAATTGATTGATGCTACTTTCATCTGCATACTTGTGAAGAGGGCTTGTGATTCAGTGAAGGCCTTCTATATCTTGAGGCCTTTTAGGTTTTACATATGAGGAAAATAAAGGAAGAAAATGTTTCTCAGTACTCAAGGGTTGTGCATATGTCATTATTGCCATCACTGCTACATAATTTTAACTAAATGAGGTATTGAGGGAAAGATGTAGATAAGAGAATTTTAGCTTTACCATACATTGAACTTTGACTGTGTGTCAGACCCTGTGCTAATATTCCCCTACATTGCTGTTCAATCCATACAGGAATGTGGTAAGGTAGGTATTGCTACCTTCAGTTACAGAGGAAGAGGGAGAGGAATAGAGAACTGAAGTAACTTGCCAAATATCGCAAAGCTGATAGCTGCTAGAGCTCGGGTTGGGAGCTAGGTCTGTTAGAATCCAGTCCTAGTGTTGGTCACCATGCAAAATAATACAGCCCTGTAGCTCATGAAAGAAAGTGAGGGAAACCCACAGAAGTTTAAAGGCTGCATCTTCTGATGGAATTAAGTACCCCACCACTGCCGAGGATCATATTTCTCCTCATCTTTATAGCTACCTTCTGGGCCAAGGCACTGTCTTCTCTCTTCTGAGTTATTGCTGTGAATTCTTAAATGAGCTCATTGCCACACTTCTGTCCTGTCTAGTCATGTGCCACATACTGCTTTTCAGTTAATGGTGGCCCACATGGATGCTGGAGGTTATAATGAAAGCTCACAAATTCGCATTACCAAGTGATGTACTTAGCATTGTGTTACAACTGCTTGCAGTATTTAGCACCTGCTTCACATAGTACATGCTAGGAACAATCTTTCTATCATAGATCCTAGGTGCGTGATAGGCGATACCATCTAGGTTTGCATGGATACACTCTGATGTCCACACAATGATGACATCGCCTACGACACATTTCTCAGCATGTATTTTTACATTAAGGAATGGGCAACTGTGCTTTCAGTAGAGCCAGAGGCAGCCTGCTGAAGGTCATTTGGACTCCTCACATATAGTAAAAGCCAAAGCTTTATAGGAATCGCCAGGGCTACCTCACCCCTACTCTGGCCCTGGTTACCTTGTTGACCTCTACTCCTTGCACTCCTTCTCCTTCAGCCTGCCTTATCCTTGTGTTCCTTCAAAAAATACCAGGCAGGATCTAGCCTCATGCCCTTTGCACTTGCCATTCCCTCACCTGGAAAGTTTTTGTCTTAGATATCTATGTGTCCCTCCCTCACTATATATCATGGGGTTCTGCCCACAGACAGAAACGACACAAGTTAGTTAAACAGTATTTTAATATAAAAGGTGTCAACTAAGCATATAGTTGTTAACTACTGAAAGAGCAATTAAAAATGCTCTAAGGTATTATGGAGGTAGCCATAGCAAAGACCAACTACTTGTTTCAGGGCTTGGGGAATAAAGAGAGCAATCAGCGCGACTTAGGAACTTAGGTTCAGCACCCCACTGCACAGAATCTTAGCCTCTGAGGAGTTACCGTCAAGCTGGTCACTGAGGGCTGCAGCCTGCTCTGGGGCAGCTGCTGGTCCGGGAAGCCTCTCCTGTGCTGTAGCAGAGATGCTCACAGCAACCATAGCAGAGGAAGCTCTGGGGGCGGGGTGGGGAGGCTTTGCCTTCTTCCAGCTGCCAGGCTCCCTCCAACATCCCCTATTCAAGGAGGTTGACAAAGCAGGCATTGGGTTTGCAGAATGACAAAGCCCAGCACAGAGGATGGTTCTGAGACTCAGAGTTTGACTCAGTTGCTGCTGCACTAACTTCTCAAAGGTTTTGCATCTATCTGGGAACATCCCTGACTCCCCCAGCTAAGAGCACATGACCTGACCCTTGCTCTCCAATCTCCTGTTTTCACTTCCCCCAACACTCGTTTAGCTGGCTAGCAGTAGCAGAGGCTTTGGTTCCCTATGTGTTCTCTCTCCTCTGTCTTAACAGCAGCCGCAGTGGACAGTTTTGTGAGAACTCGGACTCATACCAGATACTGTGTCTTTGTTCCTCAGTTAACACCTGCTTCTCTCCAGTTAAGAAAACTATTTATTTTTGATTAGGGTTTCTTGATCTCAGCACTGTTGATATTTGGGGCCCTATTTTTTTGTGGGAGACTATGCTGTGTATTGTGCAATATTTAGTAGCACCTCTAGTCTCTATCCCCTAGAAGCCAGCAGCACTGCCCTGTCAGTGACAACCAGAAATGGCCTTTGGAGGACAAGATGCTCACTGTTCTGGTCTTACACATGATCCTTAGCTGTGTGAGAACCAGTTCAGTACCTGGCGCTGGCATCAGATGGAGAGGGTCTGATGGATGTTTATTCATGTATTACTGATGTCCCCTTGGGCAAGTTACTAACCTTGACCATGCATCTTTTCCAGCTGTAAAATGAAAATAATACTCTCTCATGGGCCATTGTCAGCATTAAATCCATATCAGATTAGCAGAAACCAACTGATCAGTACAGATCAGTAATATTGTAATGGAAAGCGAAGCTTTAAGATAAGTCATGAGAAGCCACTAATACATTGTTTTGTCAACATATGATGCCATATAACTGACTAGTGAATTTTGCTTGTCTCTGATTGGGCTTGACGCTGGCCTCATTAGATTGAGTGGTGATCATGTCCTTAAATGTTACAGAAATTTCATACAAATGACTGCCAGATGCTGACATATGGGTGACTGATAATGAGACGTGCCTGCAAGTGACAGGGATTTAAAGAGAATTAACATATATGAATGCAGTCGTGTGGCACTGCAGAAACATAAGAAGCACTTGTAAAGTAGTCACTTTCACTGTGATGCTTGGAGTCAACTTGTGGCTTGATTCATCTAATTGATTTACTGTTGAAATAGCACCACACAGAATCAAAGTAAGAAATACAGTTACGTTGTATTTCAGGTTCTGAACGGTGTTTTCATCTCAGACAGCACTTTCATGTTACTGAATGCCAGTGCTGGTAGCGGGCACTTGCCTTATCCAGGTACAGCTTGAAGTGGCTGAAGCATGGGTTCACTCTGATGAGTGGCACAGAGCTCCAGGGTTGGGTGGGAGGAAAAAATCTGGGTCCTTAGCCCAGTTCCGTCACTCAATCTCTGTGTAACTCTAGGCCTGTTTCCTTCAAGACCCAGTTTCCTCACCTTTAACATACGCAATCCAGGTGAGTTCTTGGGTCTTCCCACTTTGTGAAATCCCAACTGATCCCATGTCTACCTCGCCATGCCCTCAGAAGGAAGTCGAGAGTGGAAGGAGTGGTCGTCTTCGTGCATGCAGAATTTTAATGCCGTCTTTCCTTCCTTCCTAGGTACACAGTTCTGCACAGTGGACATCACCAGGAACTTGAGAAACTGCCCATACACAATGACCCAGAGTCCCTCGAGTCATGCTTTTGATTGAGGACGTGGCTCACCACCTCAGCCATTCATTCCCATTCATGTTTGCATGAACAGGACGCCCTGGCATCACTCTTGGCATCACCACCAGTGAGGCATGAGGCACTTGGGCCGAGGGCCTAGAGAAGTACACGGAGGACAGCGTTGGGCTGGACCTGAGGTCAGAGCGTCGAGGATCACACAGTCGTGAAGGGACTTCAGGCATCTTCAGATCCGGCCTCCCACGCAAAGCAGGATCAGCCCCTTTCATCGCATCCCTGAAAGTTGGTCAATCTCTGCTTGCATACCCCAAAAGACGGGAGGTCACTACCTTCAAACGCACACTATTCTGGTATCGGGAAGTCCTAACTGAAAGGCAGTTTCATTCCTTGCTGGAACACAAGCCTCTTGCTGCTCCAGCTTCCATGTGGGGCCGAGCATTTGGCTCCCTTCCCCCTGAGAACCCTCGGGTATTCCAAGACGATGATCTGCCACCACCCACCTCTCTCATTCTTCTCTCTAAACGAAAAATCTCCAGTTTCTTCTCTGTTCTGGTCATCTTCTTGTGAATGTGCTCTCTTAGTGAATTAGGATGATGTCAATGCCAAGAAGCAATGAAGTACTGGAAAGGGAAATATCGAGATTCTTGGTTTATAGCCATGAGCACTTTTCTTCTCTTTCTTCAAACTGGAGATTCTGCCTAGGTTTTGGCTTTAGATCAACTGCCAAAAAGCATCTTTACAGTCGTGTGTGTGAAGTTGCGATTTTCTTAGTAGCCTACTGGAAGGAGGGTCATTTGGAATGAATATTAATTCACTTCCCTCCCGTGACCATGGGGAAAGGACCCTTTCCTGAGAATTTTGATTGAGGACGATGTTACAGTGTGGAGATGGGTTGGAAACTGAGTCGCTGTCATGGGATGCCTGTCTGGGTATTCAGAGCTTGTACCAAGCAGCATTTGTGCCAGGCAGGACTGTTTTCTGCTCCAGGCAAAGACATAACCACAGATTAACTTTCTTTTTGGGGAAACGTCATTGGCGCCTTCCTGTGCAGCTCCTCTTCATAGCATCTCATTCCCTCTGAACTCCTGAGAAGATGCTTCCCTTTCAATAGCAAAGCTACAAACTCCCAACTTTATTTATTTTTTGCAAATTATCCCTCCAAGCTGAGACTCTGGGGCACTTTTTTTCTGACAAAAACCCAATCAAAAAGACGGCTTTCTCGTCCTTGGAGTGAAACAGAGGTGGCAAGAAGATACGTGGGGCTTGGGCGCATGGGTAGCACACACACAAGATAAAGATGGGCCCGAAGTTCAGATCTCACCAGCGGTCCTTGCCCTTTACTTAGTCTGTTGCTGCTGCTTCCTAGGTGATCTCAGAAGCCACAGTTGCCCCCTTCATCCCCATTCCATCCACGAGGTTAGGATTCAACTCACGGGCCGTCCTTCTTCCTTTTGTCCTCAGATGTGGTACGAAGGGATAGTCAGGCCCAATGGAAGACGAGGTTGACCTAGTGTCTGGTGTTAGTGCTGAAAGTCCCATGTCCTAGGACATCCACTGCGCTGGGCACACTGAGGGTGGCTTGTCCCCACACTGATAGAACCCTCCCTGTTTTGAGGACTATTACCCTCCTTAGAGTTCACTCCCTTTCTTCACTTTTTCATGCACAAGGCAGAAGATAAGGACTTCGGAGGTCCGGCGTTCTCCGCATGCTGTCTGAATATGCTTTTCTCCAAGCATACAGCATTTCACAGGGCAGGACTACGACGAGATAGAAACCAGATTACAGTCAGTAGGAATGTGCTTAGTGTTCTGAGGCAGCTGGAAAACTTTGTTCCGCATCCCACGTTGAGAGGCTCTACTTTTTAATATATATATTAAAAAGCATATATGCATATATACAGTAGAATTCCATCCTATGAAATGCTTCTCTTCCCAGGAGCTTAGCAAGCATATCTGCTTATATGACATTTTATTTCTCGGTGGCAACTCTCCTATGCTGAATGGCAACTTGGATTCAATAGGGAACCAAAGATTAAAACACAGGTGGCAAAATGAAATTTCACCTTCTCCCAGGACTCCTCCTGACTTGGTGGACATGCTTCTGGGAACTGGATTATGATTGGTGTCTGTGGAGGTCACAGACATATTGGACTAGAAAAGGACAGCAACTGCAGAAAGAGTAACCTTCTTCATTGTCGACAGAGAGGCCTCCTCTGCGGAGGAGAGCTTCACAAGCATGCTTTGCTGTCTCCTTGCACTAGGGCCAGAATGACACTGTGATACATCAAATATCCTCACTGGAGAGTCACAGGACAGGATCGGATTTGTGCTGTCTGTGCAGCTGCTAGCCTGGCATAGTTAAAATTGCATCTTCCCAAAATCCAACCTGTGTACGGAAGACTCAGAAGGAAGAGACTTCTAGCTTTCCAAGGCCGGAGAAAATCTTCAGTGCCAAGGGGGCACTACCAAGAAAATCTGCAGCAGAAAGGGAACAGAGCACCTGCAACACCTGCAGACTGGCCTCGGCAGTCACTGGGGTGATGGACGCCACAGTCAGACTTCCCCGTACCTGGTACAGAGGGGTTCACTGTGCTTCTCCACCTGATCCAGCCCAAAGCACCGTCCAGCCCTGAGACTCTCATTCCAACCCTCACCATTAGCAGCTAGGAAGCAAAAGAAGTAAACCTACTCCTTCCATGGACATCCAAGGATGTGTTTGTAAAAAAACCTTTCTTTCTAGGATTTTACCAGCTCACCAACATCTTCACTTCATGCTGCTAACTTGCTCTGTCCTGAAGCAAATTGCTGTCTAGCTGGGGAGTGGGGGGTGGGAGGGTGGGTGAGGGAGGGGACCTAGGGGAGGACCAGGGGGTGGGAAACTACATTGCTTTTAATGTCTTCAAGTGAGAACAGAATAATAATGTCTTCTTGGTGCTGTGTTGTCTACCCATTTATCTCTTTGGTACTGTAGTTCTCTTTGGTGCGAGATCAGAGTTGCTTTTCTCTTTTTCTCTATTACTCTGCTTTGCTGTGGTGTAAATCTTTTTTGTAACACCCCATCTAGAGGAGGAAAACAAAGATAACGGATTTACCTATCTCCACCAAAATTCGCCATGTCTCTTCTACCATTGAGGCTGAGTCTTCGGTTTGAATTGAAACAATTAAGGGATGGATTCGAAGGCCTAGGTATGATGAGAAAGAGCGTTGTGTTGGGCCTCAACCAGCATTTGCCTCCTGTCTCATCTACAGAACAGGGACCATCACTGAGATGGCGGAGTCATTCACTGTGAGTGCTCCAGCACGGGTCACCATGGGTCACTGTTAGTTTTGCCAAATCCGTGTTCTGCCTATGGTGTTAGTTACTTAGTATCTTTATTTAAGTCAATTCAGGTTTTCACTTACCACAAATTTACTTTAAAAGCAAACATTATATTATTGTCCAAAATAGAAAATCAATTTTCCTTACCATAAATGGAAAGCAGCCATAGAGATAAACAAATAAAAACAAAACAAGGCTACCAAGTTCTAACTCAGCACTTAGATCTTATCCTGGGCTCTGTGGAATGTCAGGAACTGTTAGAGCCCCTGCCACCCCTGCAGGACTCTGCAACTAAATGGAAGAGTTGAAAGGAAATTTACAGGAGAAATAAACTTCCAAACTTTAGAAGTCCATGGGATTTAAGTACAAGGAGAATTTCACACTTTTGGAAACAGAGAGAGAAGGAAAGTGAGGCTGCTTAAATTTTGAACTACTGCTATAATCAACCTGATTATACATCTCCTTCCCTTTGTGCTTTCAGCTCTCCCCAGAACGTAACTTAGTTAAGAATGATAAAGGAAGCTAACAGTTAAAGAGCCGCTTTTTGCTAGGTACTGTGGTTAAGTGATTTACATGGATTATCTCATTTAGTTCCATAAGTAGTCTCATAAAATTCTATGATTATGATAAGATAGGTACCAAAATGACCCCCGCTTTACAGAGGAGCAAACTGCTCAGCTGAGACATGGGGGACTGGCCCAGGGTGAGACACCTGCGCAGTGTGGGTTTGGAATGCAAAACTGGCCATCTGATTCTGAGGACCCAGTCTTAAGTATGCCCAGTGGTGTTCATTACTGGGGTCCTTTGAGTTAACATTCACAAGGGGCTCCGCTAGGAGAAAACACAGGTTGCCTTTCCTCATATTGCCCAGGTATTGCTCAGGTGTTTTCTCTTCTCTTCAGTTTGGGAGCTAGAGAGGAACTCCAGACATGCCTCTTCCAGTCTGAACTCTGCCACCCTCTTCCTCTGTAGTTTTCTCTTCTCAGCCTCAACCTCCATATTTAAATAATGAAGGCACTCAGGTTGATGACTGATCAGCGGGGAAGGCGCTCGGCACTGATACTGCCCAGGCTTTCTAGTATTCAGCAACCTCGGTTACTGAATAACTAGTGACAGACTGTGAGAACTGGATGTGTGAGCCAAAGAAAGCACAGCCCCGTGGGTCCCACTGAGGACGGCTGCTCACATATGGAGTGGCCCCTGCACAAGACTCTTCAACTTGCTGGTGTTTCTCGGTGGGAACACTATTTGGGTGTGATTTCAACGGTCCCAGTAAGTATGGAACCACTGTAGGAACTTTAGTTCCTCTACACTTTCACAAGATTTCTGAGCCTCTCACGACAGCTTGTGGGGAGGGATGGTCGCGGAAAGCCATTTGTCCAAGCACGTAGAGTGCCTCCACTCTAACAGTGTTTTCTTCCTCCTTTTCTTGAAACTTATTTCTACATATACAAATTATACATTTTAGACTATGTAGAATTTACACAAACAATATGCTTGTGTAAACCATTCCCAGTATAACAACTTCGAATTATATAAATACAGCAAAATACCCCTTGACTCTAACTCAATCCTTCTCCCTTCCCCAGAAATAATTGCTCTTAACTTGACTTATATGATTCAAGAATTTTTTCTATGCATTATGCATAAATGTACATGTAAAAACAATGCTTGAAAGCATTGCCATGAGGAGCAACAGAGAGCATTCAGTAATGACTTTCAAAACAAGCCAGCTTTTGGCTGGGCGTGATGATGGTGCATGCTTGTAATCCTAGCACTTGGGAGGTTGAGGCAGGAGGACTGCCACGAGTTCAAGGCCAGCCTGGGCTTCATAGTGAGTTTAAGTCCAGCCTGAATTACAAAGCAAGAACCAGTCTCAAAAAAAAAAAAAAAAAAGTCAGCTTTCCTGCCATCATTGCCTTTTTGTGCTGCACAGTTCTGCTTTCTTCCATCCAACCTGGGATTTGATCTAAGGGACAAACTATGGAAAGATTAGTTCAGAAAATCCTTGCCTTTTATAATAAGGAGAATTACAGAAGAAATGCTATGAGGTATGACAAAAATGTAAGGTGAATATTTAAATTTAAAAAATTACAGTCAAACACACATTGCCATTAATTCTCAAGATATTCTCCTTTACTTTGAACACACGTCTCATCGTTCTTGCCACTTTCTGAAGCAGTTCTGGAAGTTCTCTTTCATTATTGTCTTATGAGGTGGGATAAAGAGACGGTGAATGCTGCTGTTAAGTGCCATCCAACAGAACGGCAGGCACGTGAGAACGTTAGTGTGTCCTCACTCATGTTACGCACCACATCTGGCAGTGTGTGACTTCTGGGTCTTCTCCAGCGTCAAAATGACCATGAAAGGTAAACTGATTCAGGGTCTGGGGCAGTCACAACAGTGCAACTAAAGACATTCACAAAAGAGGACTTCCAGAACTGCTTCAGAAAGTGGCGAGGACGGGCTGTGTTCAAAGTGTAGTATTTTGAGGGAGTTAAATAGCAGTGCATCTTTCACTCTAATACATTTTAAAAAATATAAATATTCAGTGTGTTTTCCACTCACACCTTGAACCTCCACTGCACTGCATTGTGCAGTTTACTACAGCTTGTCACTGTGATATTAGTTGTTACCATCTTATAGATGAGGAAACTGAGGATCCAGGATAGGGTTTGACTGTCTCTTGGTCACCCAGCAATTGTATGAGGATGTCAGAATCTGAACCCAGGTCTTTTGATTCCACATATGAAGCCGGTCCAACTATGGTGCCAGCTGTTATACGGGAAAAGCCTTTGCAGCATGATACACAAGATTCACTCTAATAGTGACGCTAATGTAGTCAGTTATCCATGAAATATTTCTAGTGGACTTTTTAACACATGGTAGACAAGCTTGAGGCCTAACTGAATAGACAAATAGGTCACAGTTCACTACAGCGGGTGTAGGAAACTGTGGCCTGGGGGCCACATCTGTTGTATTCAGCCTTCAGAATGGTTTTTACTTTATAATCCTGGGGAAAAAGTCAAGAGAAATATTTTGTGACATGTGAAAATCATGTGAAATTCAAATATATGTTCATAGATTAAATTTTACTGTAACACTGCCATGTTCCTTAATCTACACTATGGTTTTCACATTACAGTAGCTGTCCCACAGAAAAGCTGAGGCCCATTCAGCCCAAAGTACTATCTGGCCCTATACAGAAAGTTTGCTGACTCTGCTGTAAGGCAACGACTACTCAGCCATTCATTCCATATACATTTCCCAAAGATATGTCTGAACGTTTTGAATGTTGTGCACGAGGAAAATACCTCAAAATGAGGTAAGAAGGCACTCTCTGCCCTCTTGGATGCCCATGTCTTTGTCAAGGAGGATTCTGAAGGTATCCTGAAATGAGATGTGACATCATCACAAGCTAATTCATAAGGAAAGCTAAAATCATGGGATCAGATAATGTGGGCACCCAGAAAAATGCCTATCACAATGGGCATTCAGTTTTGTTTTTGAGTTGTCAGTCTTGGCATCTTTACGATCACTTGGCACTTCCTGTTGTAGTTACCTAATAGTTTGGGTTAGAAGGTGAGATGATTAAATCAAGAATTAAATTAAAAAGCAGCAGCCTCTTGTGGCTGACATGAGCATTGTTTAGATGACTGTATGGTTACGATGAAAAAATGAGGGTTAGACTGGGTTTTGCTGAGGGCTGGGGATCCCAGATGGAGTATCTAGGATATTCTGTATTTTCTGCCTTCTACTACTTATATCCTTAATAGTGGAACCCACTCTTCTAAGTAGAAGTTAGCTGAGTTAAAAACAATGTAGTAAGTTATCAATTGACTTATACCCCCTAATGTAATAAGAAAAATTTTAAAAATCTCAGAAAAGAGAACTTTGAAGAAAGATGATTATCATTCAGCATACCTTAGTGTTAGGGGAACAAGTCGGCATCCTTGCATTTTACCATTAACAACAGAGGCAGTGTAATGGGACCAGGTTCTTGTCCTACCGAGCACAAATCACCTAGTATGGGCAATTTTTCCCTCTGGGCTTCTATTAATTCCCTGTAAGTGAAGGGGCTGATCAAATACAGAACCTAAACACCTTACATAGATAGTAGTTCCTTAGGTCCATTTGGAAAGCTTTTATAAAATTTTCCTCAAGAACTTTAATTTGCTAAGGTCCCTCAGCTCCCAAGTGGCAAAGCCATGACAAATACAGGTGCTGCTCTAAAGCTTTTGCTCCTGACGTGAGGTGGTAACAGAACATACACCATTATCATAGCAGGTCAACGTCTCTCCTTCAGAAAGGAGAAAGCCCATCTGCGACTGCGAATTTTGGGAAATTCTGTTGATTCCAGTATTCTGTCACCTGGAGTTGTAGGAGTCCAACATCTTACAGCCACAGAATTTGAGGGACCAGAAACTGGACAACACTGGAATCTTTTTTTTTTTTTGTGGGTACCGGGGGTCGACCTCAGGACCTCGCGCGTCAGCAGGCGCCCGTGCCGCTGAGCGATATCACCGGCCCCTTTTTCGTATGTGGGTTCCGGGAGTTGAACTCGGGCCCTCGTGCTTGCCAGGCAGGCACTTACGCCGCTGAGCCATCTCACTGGCCCAACACTGGAATCTTACAGAGACACAACAATACAGTGTGTTGCTTTTCTGCACAGTATTTGCTACTGTTCTTTAAAAAGAAGGATTTTGATCCAAGGCAAGAAAAAAGTTTTTAATAAACTTTTATTTTTATATTCAAGGTAAAGCATATACACAATTGAATGTGGAAATAAATAACTACAAATGCTTTGGAAACTTTTCCATTTCCCCCTCAAATTCATGAGTCTTTTTATTTAAAGAAACATGGCAACTATAATACCAAGAAAAGAAAGGAACTACATTCTTTGTACAGAAACATAGAGCCTCTTCTGACTATACAGTGTAGTTGGTATTTTCTTTAACAAAAAAAGTACACAAAACACAATCAGTCTTCATCAGATTTAAACAGCTTTGCTCGAGAAGAAAAAGGCACAGGTTTAAGGGGGTGATGGTAATTATCAAGAATATAGTAAATGGGGACTCAAGTCAAAAAAATGACACTATGAACTAAGGAAAAATGGAACAAAATGAACTCTTTCAAATTATATGCCTTCATTAATGAGATTTTTAAATTAAATTGTATAAACATATGATATAAAGTTTGTACTTTAGGAAGTGTCTTTGCATATTTTGTTAATGTACAAATCTTTGTATACAATTTCAATGTTTCTTATACATTTCCTATATTCCAAACTGAGCCAGGGCCTCCCAACTCCATGCCCCAAGTCCCTGTGGAGTATTCCAGCAGCTGAGTGAGTGCAGCTGTGTTCTGCTGGAATACCTGGAAAGGAGCAGGACCAATCAGATGTAGTCGTCTTCAACTGGCTCTCCATTGACATCGCAGTAGTGGATGAAAACTGCCACTACTCGCTGAAACACACCCTTCTTCATCTGACGCATCTCTGAGATTTCCTCTCCTATTGTTTCCATACAGATATCTGCAGACAGCTGTCCTTTTCTTCGAGGAGCATAGATGGTACCTTGGAAATGAGAAGGAAAAGGGGAGATGTGTGACAATCAGAATCAACTGGAAAGTCTATCAGATAAGCTGGCTCATGAAATATTCCTACACATTTTAACGTAATGTAGCTGATGCATGAATAGCTCCTGGAACGGGTCCCCATCATTTTATAGTTTAAACCCATGTTTTATGCCTGAGACAGCAGACATGATTAAAACCCCAAGTACAAATGATATGCCAGAGCGGTAAGTTATATGCGTGCAGTTCATAAAATTCATTTCCTTATAAAATTTCTACCAACAGGAGAATAATTTGTACAACTGGAACAATTCTGAACAATACTGTTGATAAGTTCTAAATTTTGAAACAATAGTTGATAAATTCTAAATTCTTCAATAAAAATTACAAGATTATAATATTTAGCTGCACTGGCTTGGGGTGCAGCTCAGTGGTAGAATGTATAAGGCCTGAGTTCGATCCCCAGCACCAATTAAAAAAAGAAAAAAGGTAACAAAAAAAAAGAATACGAAAAATGTGTTTGAAGGAATCCTTCCCACCATATATCCCCAGTATAAATTCAAGCTTTTGGGTTATGTGGAAATCATTCAAAAGCTGTACTGCTCTGAATTTTCAAGGTATTAGTAATTAACATAATAGGATACACTCGAACTAGAGAAGTCAAGTCAGTTCATAATTACTTTCTTCATCATCTTCAAAATCGTATCTGGCGAAGCTGTTGGGCTCTGCTGCCCGTAGTGACCTCAGCCAAGGGAAGTCAGAAATCATTGAATACGGAGCTCCATCCACAACACCTAAAATAAGAAGACAGATGTAAAGATGCTCCTCCTGTAGAGGTGCTGAAAGGGCCGAACTCTGCAGTACTTTCTAAACCAAACATAAAATACAAGAGAAACTGAGCCAGGTGCCTTCAAGTCATTTCCAAATCTCAAACCATAGCAATTTTCAATTCTCATCTACTATTTCTGATCACAGTGGTACCTTGATTCACAAACTTAATTCTTTCTATGATTCTGGTCACAAACTGAGTTGGACAAGAACCAAATCAATTTGATGGTTAGGTTCAATGCTGACCTTATGGGGAAAGTTGATTCTTGTCCAATTCAGTTAGTGAACCGAGATACTAGAGTAGTCTCCAGAGGAGCGATGTTTATCAGGTTCCTGATTCTCGTAGGTATTCACATCACCCATTTATTTTGATGAATTCTAAGACTCCCACTCGTACTTTCTCTAAGATATGTCTCTCCATCCAGTCACAGCTACTTAGCTTTCCAATGAATGGTAATACTCACCCTCTAGGGTATAGATATCTCTCCCCCAGGGGTACTTAGGGTACTTCTTTAAGTCTTCTTCACTCCGAGTGGCTTCAGGGAAGAATTCATACTTAATGAGCTCTCTAAAGACAACAGGGAAAATGAAATTTTAAAACTGAAAATGTTAGGGATGTGGTACAAAGGAACTATCAAGACCGTTTCAGGCCCAGATTCTACAAAACATTTCAGAAAAAATACTGACTCTAACAGCCTCCATTTACTCAAAATAGAGATTTGTCTAGTCAGCTCAAAGTTTCTTTACTATCTTCAAAATCGTACCAAAGAAAGAAAGCCACCCTCTAAGCAAATGTCTTGTGTACAGAGGGTGCTTTATACAATGTTTAACATGGTTCAATTTTTTGATGATGCAAAATATCGTCGTCTTAAGATCTTTAACTTGATCTCTCACACTCCATCCACAACTTCTAGTCAAATGTCCATGTACAGTCTGCTCTTAGTTTCTCTAGTTTGGAAATGAAAAGCTACATACATATACACATTTATGATTTTATACAAAAAGTGACTGAAAGCCCTTTGTCAGAGGGCCACGCAGTTACTTACTGATTGATGTTTGCTATAGTGTCCATCCAGCTGCGAATGCGCACCTTATTCCGCACATTGGGCGGGTTACTAAATTCATGGATGATACAGATGTGGTAGGGATAGGGACCACTAAATAGTTTCTGCTCCAAAGTTAGTGTGTCCACCTGTGGAAAGAGATCATAAAGAGGTCTTTGGAAAAGGAAAGTCAATCTTAAAAACCTATCTTCTACAGCTTGAAGAATCTTTCCTGGGGCCCCTCAGTTTTGAAATCTTTGGCTGATTTGAAAATCAAATAGTCATATTCAGCCCTAAACAGCTTACCATGCTGTGCTTCAGACGTACCTGGTAAGCCAGAGAACCCCGATTCAGGTAACTGATCTCAACCAACTCAGAATGCACTTCTGAGGATTACAGGCTCTGGTACTGACTGCATTAAAGAAGTGTGAATGCACAGAACCCTAAGTCCTTAACTGGATCACTGCCCGTTCTTAAGGCCAGAACACAATTCTTGCCTCCTTGTAGCTTCCTCAGTGGGCATTGCTTTCTTCTTATGGAACACTCTCTTCTCTATCTGTGGTTATAAAAATTCTACTCTGACATCTCAGTGGCTTATTTGTTTATGTCCTTTTGGGGAAGGCAATCTTCTTGAGGAAAGGACAAGGTTCTAGGTACTTTTTTAGCACAGAGCAAATTTTGAGCATTGTAACACAGAAGAATTTTTTTGTCGAAATGACCCTTTTGTGGCCTGGCTCACACAGTGACTCCAAGATTTGTTTAGTACTTCCTCTAAACTCCCTTCTGTAATCAAACACAGTTTCACATACAAAGTTTGGCTGTAAAAATGATGCAATATTATATTATGCTATATTATGATGACAATGCTTCTAGCATATCATATATTAGTTGAAACATCACAATAGCCTTAGGCATATTATTTTATTCTAATTTTACAGATGAAGAAATTAGGACATAAAGTTAAGAAATCTGCTGTAGGTCAGAAAGCCAGAATTTGAATCAGGTAGTTTGATACCTGAGTCTTTGTTTTAGCCACAGGTAATTTTTTTTTTTTTTTTTTTTGTGGGTACCGGGGGGTCGACCTCAGGACATCGCGCGCCAACAGGCACCCGTGCCACTGAGCGATATCACCGGCCCCTTTTTCGTATGTGGGATCCGGGAGTCGAACTCGGGCCCTCGCGCTTGCAAGGCAGGCGCTTATGCCGCTGAGCCATCTCACCGGCCCACCACAGGTAATTTTTAATAAATAAAAAAAAAAAAAACTTCTTGATTAACTCCTGTCAAACTAACTTGCTAAAAACTTAAAAAAAATCTAGAAGAGAAGCATTAATTAAGAAAACTCGCAAGAAAGTCTAGCTAGGTTAAAAAAACTATGTATGGAGATCTAAGGAATCACTAACACGGAGTGAGCAGCGAATGTGTGCCAAGGCTAAAAGGCTGAAGACTAAATCTGCAAACACACGTGTACCTTCAGAAAGGAGCACAGCGCGTTACCTGCTGCATGGGGCGAAGGTATATGATACGGTTTCTCTCAGGAGGCATCCTTAGTATCTGGTCTAGTACCTGATCCATGTTCAGCTTCTTACACTGTGCATAGTCAAAGCGGTTTACGATTGGGGCATTTTCTACTTTTAAATGTTTCAGTACTCTGCACCTGGTAGCTAAAAATAAAAACAATGGTAAACTCTATAAATAAATGTATACAAGAGCAACATATAACTTATCTGAAAGCACATTTGGAGGACTGGCTCAGATTTTATTAGCATAAGATACTACTATTGTAAATATCTTCAATACAGGTCAAGTATTACCACAGAATACAAATAACAGTTACAAGAGAATTTGAGAATGTGTTTAATCGTTAATAGAAGGGATGCTGAGGTATCTTTTCCTTTTGTGATACTGTTAAGGAAACCAAGTGCCAGAAAATGACTCAAACAGGAATTATTTTTTAAGAAATATTTATTGGATAAAATAAATAACTATTAAACTATACAACTTTATGGGTAATGGTCACAAAAGTCCAGGTAACTCAAATATTACCTTATATTCACTTACAGGATAAAAGCAAAGTTGATTTTAATTCTTATTACATATTTTAAAAAACCCCAAAACTGTAAAATAAATAAATAAATAAAGGCCCAGAAATATTTGGATTCTCTAATCTAAAACTATACAATACAATATGGTAGCCACTAGCCACCTGGAAGAATTTAAATTTCAATGGAATGAAATATAACCAAATCAACCCTAACCACAGTTAAAATACTTAGTAGTCACATATGGCTAGTGGTTACCAGACTGAACACTTCCAAAATTACAGAAAGTTATACTGGAAATGCTGGTCCAACAGTCTTCCTGTTTAATGCACCAAACATAAGATCACAGGGAAGAACCAGGATATAATAAACGCACTTAACTGCACTAGTTACCAACTTAAGAAAAATATTACCTTCTTTTCACTCACCTCCCCACCCGCTCTGCCCCTCCTTCCTCTCTCCTCTTTTGCTGAAGATGGAACCCAAGGGCTCCCACATGCTATGAAAGGGCTCTATGGCTCCATCAATGAAGTACAGGCCCATACTCTATCCTTTTTGAAAGGACAAATTTCAACCTGGTCCAACTCAAGACAGAGGCTTAAATGGAAAAGATTATGAAACCGTAATAATTTGCCTGATCTTAACATTTCATAAACACATCTTCTGCAAGATTCTTGACACAGGTATCTTCTGAAACACTCTACCCTCTAACTTTGATGTTTAAATACTAACCCAGGTTCTTGTTTTTGAGGCTTGTTTTCTCCTCTGTGACATCATGGCAAGAAGGAAAACCAGTATTGAAAACACGAAAGGAAAAAAGGAGAGGACTAGATGGGAAGAAGGACTGAATGATTCTCTGCTACAAAATCAGACATAGTTAAGGTCATCGCTAACCTCATGTAGTCATTTCATCTGCCATTAATCCAGCTAGTGTCTAAAGACTTGGCCACTTACTTTAAGGCCCTCTGTCTCATGACGAGGTACAAAGAGAACCCTCCTATATGATCTCTGAGCTTTGGAAGAGCCCATGTTTTGTTTCAGAAGAAATTCTAATGTTTTAGGACTAAAGATCTCGTTGGTTGGGATGAAGAAAAGTACTGTTTCTTTAAAGGCACAGGGTCAGGGATCCCAGGGTCTCCAGTCTTGTAGAATTTAGGGGTGAGGTAGTGTATGATTCTCAGTTTCATCTCTCCTTCTGGGGCTTCCCCTACTTCACAAAATGTTTGGTAAGCAACACTTCACACTTCCCTGCTGGGCTGGTAGTACATGCATGACTGTTACTTCGGGCGGCTTGTATCACTGGTGGTACGAATGGATCTAATCACTTTCATTGGTCTTTTCACTAATAAAATTAATAAAAAGTCTATAAATGAACTGAATCTAGTTGGTTTCTTGAATCTGAATAATTACTGCTCAAATATATTAATATTCATACCAATTAAAAATCATTACAATAACCAAGAAACTTATTTAAATTAAAAGAAATTTGTATTTGTAAATTAAAAAGAAAACACTTTATACATAAAGGCTTGTACAGAGTACACAAAATGTCAACGTGTTTGGCTTTTGTTGTGGTCACAGCACCACACATTTTTTCAGATAAATTTTGATTAAATTTCTCTACACTGCTTGTGTTTCTTATCAATCCTAAATAAGCTTCTATAAAGTGTTTTTAGAGTAAATTGTGCCCGTGGCATTTCTTCATGGGTTAAAATTAATTCTCTAAATTTTAACATGGAAATCTTACAAATACCCCTTTGCTGGTGTATATAATATGCATTCACAAGTACTGTACTGCAAATTGGATGTCTTACAATTATTTTACAGCATTTTAATGTTTTCCTTAAGGAACTGTAATATGATGACACCTAGTCTGCTAAATCACCACTTTTCTTTGCATTATTGTAACCAAAGACACCTAAGAAGTGGTACGAGCTGCCCTACGGGACGGTCAACTCAAATCAGAGCTGGCCAGTAGCAAAACATGAATTACGGTCCCGTCGTGAAAATGTGAATGGGATTTGTTTTGTTTACTATCAGTGTCATGGGAGATGTGCCAGAAAAAGAAACACTTTAATATTTTTTGCAATACTAATACAATACAAATTAATCTTCATTAGGCATTCGCTAAAGGTCAGAGCCTGTGTGTGTGTGTGTGTGCGTGTATGTCTACAAGTGTGTATGCATGTATGTATACAGAGTCTGCCAAAAAAATGTGTATACACTTCAGCTGTTCACTGTACCAATAAAGGTCTGGAAGTTAATGGCCACCACTTTGAGCACTTCTTATAATTGTAGAGGCCAAAGGTTACTTGTATTCATCTCATGATGTCCCAGTAAGTTTAGTATTAAAATATTTATACAAGTTTTTCTTTTCCTGATGTATATTTTTGGCAGATTCTGTATATACACAGAGACATATCAATCACTGCATTTAATTTCCACTAATATTTTATGGGTTAAGCATAATTATGCACATTGAAATATATAACTTATTCAAGTCAAAGAACAAGTCAGCTTCATAATTTTATGAAATATGATGAGTATCAAAACTTTAATTTTGGGCCAGTGAAATAGCTCAGCGGCATAAGTGCCTGCCTGGCATGCACGAAGTCCTGAGTTTGACTCCCGGTACCCACATAAAACAAAACAAAAAACAAACTAATTTTGAGTAAAAAAGGAAAAATGGACTTTGGACATATATACCTAAATTTTTAAAAGCTCACACAAAATACCCTGTAGTTGAGATAGGCATATAAGTCAGGACATGAAAGATACACTGGCAGGATACATCAGTACAGCAGGAGGGAGCCAAAGGCGTCTGAGTGAGACACAAATGAAACTGAAAAATGGGTCTGCATTAATGATAATGTGCCATGTATTAATGTTAAGGATGTGACTGATCATCTCACCAAAAACAAAGCTGTTAAGCTCCCCTCAAAAACATTTACACAGAAAACATGTTCAAATCACATGCAGCGCGTCAGTGGCCGAGCTGGGGTTCAAGCTGAGGCGTGTCTGACTGCAGAGCCCATTCATGCTGCTCATCCAGTCTGCCGGGGCAGGGAGCAATTAGCTTTTGGAGAAGAGGCTGTTTACCAAATGAACCCGGTGTGGCACATGGACCCTGACTATGCAGTACTTATCTGAGAACGGTAGAACAGGACAGAATTAAAGATGATCAACAGAGTCTTCCACCAGGACACACACAAGGTAAAGTTACTGTTGTATTTCTGACTCCTCAACCCTTTATAGTCACTCGTGATGCTCTCGTACAATACAGGCCCAAACACATACCATGAATGAACATCATCTTGGGACAGTCCTTCAGCACTAGATCCGTGATTCCACAATTGGTCATAGTGACTCCAACGAGATTTTTTGATTTTAATACAAGAACCTACAAGGAGAAAAATTTGAAAGTTACATGTGCATGTGAATGTATCTTTTTTTGTTTTTTAACAAGCTTAAATGTTTACACTGGTAAACACTGAGAAGCAGCTATTACCACTTTTTTCCCTCTGGGATAAAGAAACTATATAGAAAAAGAAATTTCTGTTTCTTTGTACTGCTCAAGAACTGGGCTGAACCAGAAAGTGACTTTTTTTTTTACCTGTACGTGGTCGTCCTCGATCACAGGGTCACTGGTGCTGGTGGACTTGTCTGCTGTCCGTCTCCGTCTCATGGCATGACGTGGCTTTGTTTTGGCAGCCTCTAGAAAAGGAAAAAAAAGCCCAAATTTTAGCCTTGCTTTCTTTACTCACCTGTGTATTCAATCACACATGTATGAAGTCCAGCAAGGCAACTCCCAAATCTCAATTTGGTTGGAATACAGTTGGAATACAGAAATACAGTTGGAATCAATGTTTCTAATGGACAGTTCCAAATCAGGCTCCCCCTCTAGCACCTCAAACCTGTCCACACCAAGCCTAACATCCCTTCCACACTTAGGCCATTCCAACAGTGTACTGTCATTTCTAGTTCTTAGTCTGACTCACCCCATCATAAGTACTGCTATTAGATTAAACCTGTGACTTTCCTGCTTAAAAAAACTGAAATTGCTGACTGTTGCTTAGTGAATATGTTCCAGTGCCTCACACTGGGGAGATATGCTTTAGCCCCACGAGTTCTTAGTTTTACTCTATACTGTATCTTGGTCATCACATATGGCTAATGACTCTCAAGCCATTAATCACTCCAGCTCAGATCATATTTTCTGATTTCACCTTTTGAAATACTAACGATCTCTGACTGGTCAAACTCAACTGTTACTTTCTGTTTTGTTTTGTTTTTTGAGACAGTGTCACTATGTAGTTCAGGCTGGCCTTGAACTATGTAGTCCATACTGCCCTCAAACTTGTGGCAATCCTGCTGCCTCAGCCTCCTGAGTGCTGGGATCACAGGTGTGCACCACCATGCCCAGCTCAATTGTTCCTTGTTTCTGACAAATCGTGGATCTCCAAACACTATATATGGTTCTATAGTCCCCTGTATACTTGTTTTGTCTCCAAATTTAAACTAGAAGTTCCTTGAAGGCAACCACACTGTCTAACTTCACCTTTATTTCAATGTCAGCCACTAACAATGGGCTAATAACATGCACATTTATTCAATGATCTCTCACTCAACATTTGCAGAATGAATGAAAGCATTATAGGCACATAAAAAAATAACAAATATTTACTGAGCACTTACTGTGTGTCAGGCACTGTCCTAAGGGCTTTACTTTTATTAATGCATAAAATCCCCAACATACTGTTCTCTGCTAGATTAAAAACACTCCACTTCATAATTCTATAACCTCAAACCAAAGATTACAAAGAAAGATAGGGAAGCCGGGAGTGGTGGCACACACCTGCAATCCCAGCACTTGGGAGGCTGAGGCAGGAGGATCACTACGAGTTCAAGGCCAGCCTGGGCTACACAGTGAGTTCATAGCCCGCCTGAACTACCTAGTGAGATCCGGTCTCAAAAAGCCAAAAATTCCCAAAATGGCAACAACAACAAAAACAAATCCAAAACAAAGAAAGAAAGATAGGAAAATGAGGTGCAAATACTGCTAATTTCCAAAGTTTAGGACGAGACAAAAACTAGAGATCTAGTACAAGTATTTTTTACACCACAGAATCCTTTCTCCACCATCTGGAATCTTTTGTGAAATTCTACTATGCACAACAAAAATGGCTGCTTTGACTGAAGGCAAAAGGAAAGTTCTATATATAAAAAGAAAGTTCTACACCAAACTTCTCCCAAGGATCCTGAAAATCAAGCAAAATCCTGGGGTTCTAAAAGAAAAAAAAAAAACAAAACTATTGACACAGGCAACCCAATGAATGCCTTCTTCTACAGTATCCTGAAGGAACTTCGTACAAAATCTCTCATGACAAGGAACCTTCTACAGGCCACATTTCACTGAACTGCCAAATTCACACACCTGCACAACCTCCATACAGAAGTCCCGTTCCCTCTCTCATACTACAAAAACAAACCCAAAAAACAGATCTGTTTCCAGTCCTACAAGACGGTGTTTTAATACAGGGCTTCCATTCACACCCTCCTTTTATGACCTAATTTTCAAACCTCTCACCTTCCCCATTAAATGCTCAGAATATGGGTTCAAAGTTATGCCTCCCACTCTGCAGAGTACCCAAATTAGTGGTTTATGTTTTCTACAAAATAAAAGTATTTCTTCTATAAAACAAAGTCACCTTTCATTAGTAAATGATCTTGAAAAACTACAGATGGCTTCCCAATGAAAAAGGAAGAGTCCGGTGGTTTGTTACTATTCTTCTATGCTCTCCTCTCCATCTAGAGACAACTGATTTTGTTTAGGGCCAATTTCTAGTGATTCTGTACATTTTCTGGCATAAACGTCCCTCATATGACAGTTTCTACACTTCCTAAGTTCACAATTGTTCACTGAGCCCCATACTATATGTGAAACCTGGTGCCTACAAGCTGGGAATATAATGGTAAACAAGACGACACTGCCCTGGCCTTACGATGCTCATAGTCGACTGGCAAGACAGGACAATAAAACACAAATTACAGCGTGGTGGGCTTCACATTAGTGTTAAAGATGCTACAGAAACAAGGACAGCAGATGACCCTAGTCTTGGGGTGTCAGGGAAAGTTTACTATTTATAAGAACTAATCTTAAATCCTATCCTTTGACAATCAAATCAGATTTTTGATATTTACTTTTAAACTATTATATAGTAAGGATAAAAAGAACAATTTATAAAAGTATTTATTTTACATACAAAATAATTACATTAGCTTCTAACATGGCTGCAATACTCAAGGCCAAAAAATCAAAAATCAAACAATTCAAATGTTAATTTTGAACTGGTTACAAAAATCCATAACAATCAAATTTCTTCCTTTATTAGTTGGTTTTCTCTTCTTAAAACTTTTAAAGCAGAATGGCCTTGATATAAAGAACATACAAGTTAAAAATAATTTATAAGCCACTCAAATGACTTGTTTTTCCCAAATGAGACCTGATAATATTAAAATCAGTACTTTGATATTTCCCCAGAAAAACTGTTATTGAAAGTAAATGGTCATTTATATTATGTTTAAAAAATAGTATTAAAAAATTTACCTACTGAGCCACACTGTAGACATCAGAAATCTCAAATTGAAAAACAAATATAAGGCAATAAATACAATAGGAAAAAGTTCTACATACATAAGATTTACTTTTTTTTTATATGTGGGTACCGGGAGTCGAACTCAGGACCTCGCGCTTGCCAGGCAGGTGCTTACGCCGCTGAGCTGTATCACCGGCCCCTACTTTCTGTTTTAACCGAAGGATTACACAACCTAAGAAAAGGTTCTAGTTGTGAAACAGGTCAGAATAGAATAAAAGGGTAAGTAGCATACAAAGCAAAAAATAAAAACATCAGAACACCAATGGTTAATATGAAGGATCTACATTAGAAACAAAACGAGGAGCTGAGTATGGTGGCACAAGCCTGACCTCCCAGACCTCTGAAAGCCTGAGAGAGGATTATAAGTTTGAGCCCAGCCTGGAAAATTCAGTGACACAGAGAGAACTTGTCTCAAAAACAAAACAAAAAACAAACAAGAAAACTGTAAAGCTTTACAAAGAGACCTAAGAAAGATAAAATAAGACACAAATTTCCTAAATAGGAAGACTCGGTGCTATGAAAATGACACTTTTCTTCAGCTACCAATACAATGCAATTCCAAATTGAACTAAGGAAGTAAAACAGAATAAACAGATGAATAAAACAATGAGATGTAAACATTTATCCTAACTGAGTACAGGGAAGGCCTTTCACAGCATAAAAATAAAAAAAGGGGGCCAGTGAGATGGCTCAGCGGCACAAGCGCTTGCTGGCAAGTGTGAAGTCCTGAGGTCGACTCCCAGTACCCACATAAAAATAAATAAATAAATAAATAAATAAAAATAAAAAAAGGAAAAAGAGTAGATCTGACTTTGCAAATGTGAAAAAGCAGGCGCCTCGGGGTCTCACAGGGGGAAGTCACTGTTTAAAGGGCAGAGCTTTAGGATGAGAAGGTGAGAGTGCAGGTGGTTACGACAGCTGCATGAAAACGTTAATGTACTAAATGTCACAGGATTGTACACTTCAAAATGATAAATTTATGTTATGTATACATTTTATCATGATTTAAATTTAGAAATGGTATAACATTTAAACTTCAAGCTGGGAAAAGTATTTTCATCAGAACTAGTATTTGCAAAGCATAAGGAAATCTTTATGAAATCTAGTATTTCAATATATGCTTATGTTACTACAGTGATTAGTATATAACCACGGTCTCATGTTTATCTATAGAAGCTGTTTCTGTTAGTGTAATTCTATAGAACTCACTCAATCCCAGTTAGTACCTAAGAAAACACTCACTGACTGTTCTGGCATTGATTTTAAGTTTCTAAAATTGAGGGATACTTGGAGAAAATTAAAATCCACTATTATTCACTGACAGGATGGATTACTTAAAAATAAAGTCAGAAATAGAAAGAAAATTATGATAAGAAATATAAATGCTTTTGCCCAACCCAATGCCTTGGCATACACATTATTAGTATTAATCACCTCTTATATACACATATATATTTTTTTCTTTAAACTGTATCTTCACCCAAATAATGTGCAGTAAAACTACTTACCTGCTTATATCCTGGCCAACCTAACTGGAAGCAAAACTCGAATGCAGAGAAAATTACTCAGAACTGCAGAGACGGACATACGGACACCCAGCAAGCTGCACTGAGCTTGTATTTCCCCAGTGAAACTCCAGTCCTCACCTGGCTAGGGTGTAAGGCTTCCCTAAGTGTGGAATGGGGGCGCAGCTCATCTACTGGGGCTTAGTCATCAGAATCAGTAGTATTTAGGGTAAATACAAACAGTTACATTTTTCTTAATTGCTGAACTATTTTGAGTTATATGGGTTGCATGTTTTAAAACCTGTTTTACACCCCCACCCCCCAAAAACATTCCAGAAAATTAGTTCAAAACCTGTATAATCTGCAGAACCCCACAACAAACTGTAATCTGCTCAACTGGCTTTTTGTACAAAAACTCATGAACAAGCTCAGGCCTTTCTCAGCCCTACCCTGCAGTTGCTGATCCTGGGAGCATTGTCATACCTGACTCAGATACCAGCAGTACATGGGACAGTCTGCTCCTGGCCCTGGTTAGGGGCCTCCGAGGGTAGTCTTCATTAGACTGCACGTCACAACTCTCAGGCTGGGAGCTCCCCCTCCTGTCCTCACCTGTAGCCCCAGAGCCACTCCCATTAGTCCTCTCATCATGTGCTGGGCCTGAAGACCCCCCTTGTGGCAGAGTCCTAAAGGAAAAGGCGGATCTCGTACCATCCGGGCCATTCACAACACAGGCTCGGCTGGTTGAAGGACGTTCCTCATCAGAACACCTGCTAGTTCTCCTTTGGGATTCCTGGGACCTGTGACAGCAGCATCTGGGGCAGACAGAGCTCTCTGCATCTCCCTCCTCCATGGCCTCAGGGTCCTCTGACCCAGCGGGGGAGCAGACACACTGCCTGGACACATCCACTTCTGTAGGGCTAGGCTCGGAAGAGCCGCCGCAGTTCACCGTCCTTACAAAGTCAGGGCTTTGAGAAGCAGAGCTGTGTGAGCTGGAGTTTCCCACTGTGCTGGCGGTGGCGCTGCTGCAGCTGGGATAAACATCCTTGTTTTTTTTCTTTTCAGGAATATCCCTAGCTGCTTTCATATCGGCTTTGATCTGCTCACTGGTGACCTGACAGCCTTTCTCACAGCTGCTCTCCTCGAGGGGAAACTGCTTCGACTGGCCCATCTGATGGGAGTTGTACCTCTTTCGAAGTGGAGTCTTGCCTTTTCCACTTACTGCTCATAGAAAAAGAACGGCCCAAGGAAAAGAAAAGATTTCAGTACAAATTCTGGACAAAAAGGCAAGAGTAAATTTGGAACAGGAAACAATGTAAACCAATTTTACTCAAACCTAACTACGATCATATCACTGTGTTGCTACAAAATTCTCTACGATCCCCAGTGCCTCTCTGGTTTATACTCCTTAGCTCAGCCTTTGAGGCTCACCATGGTCCCAAACTAACTTTCTGCTTAGTCTCCTCTATCTGTATTCTATACCCCCGCCCCCTTTCCTCTCAGCATACCCTCTGCCTCACCGTCAGGGCCTCCGCGCTCTCACCAGTTCATCAGCCTTGGCCCTGCACTCATCTCTGCACACCCACCCCAAAGTCACTGTTGTATGCACCCTGCAATGCTGCTCTCCATGGTTCTGACCTGACTCTTCACCTAGACTAGAGGGTCTGTAAAGAGAGGAACCGTGGCTTACTCATCTCAGTCGCCCTCACTGCACCGAACACAGCACTTGGGGCACAGTAAGGCTCAATGAATTCAGAAAGGAATAAATGAATAAGGTTCCGATTGGCCAGCAAGAGACTTTAGTTGTTAAATATGGAAACTGAACTTTTAGACAACATTCAGTCACATTATTTTTCCATAAATGCTCTTTTCAACCAGTTTCACCTATCTGAATTTCTCAAAATGAATAACTAAAAATTGATTTATCAGTCAGTGGTTAGTAAATTCACAACTGAAAATAGCTGAATTTTCTGTATACAGAAGTGTATGTGTATATGTGTGTGTATGTATATTTTTTTTTATCACAGTGTTGAATATATACTGAACATTTGAGCATATTAAGGAGTAAGGAAGGTACCTAAGGAAAACTGAGTGAATAATGTTTAAAAACCTATCATCCTTTGCTAAAAGTGGCAAGCACATGGTTCTAACAAACATGGAGAGGCCAGGGAAGAAGTACGAACCTAAAAGGTAAGAGGATTATAGGTTCTTAGACAAATGGCAGAAACTGCTGTCTATATTTAAAGGGTGGCAAGAGAGCATAAAAATGTATTTTAGAACTCCCTCAAGCACTAAACTTGCCACCAGTATTCACTAAGTACAACTAGACAGTGTCAGCCGGGAAATGGTTGTTTCTTAATTGGTCTGGATGACTCAGGAGCCATCCCTTACAGGTAGCACAAGCCTCTCACTAATCCCTGAGGTGACAACTACCTAAAACCTCCGCTGTGGGATTCACGGTTCTTACTACTCCTCTCCTGAGCCCTCAGTCTGCATCTTTGTTGTGCTACATTTGCCCACAATAGTACCAGCCAGGTTGTCCTCCTCCCTGAGCTACTGGCTTCGTGCTTCCTGTCATGTTTTATCAGGGATATGTTAACTGTACCACTAAGTACAGTAGAAGCACACTATAAAGGCCAAGGGCTTCAGTTCTGATAGTGACTCTAATAGGTCACAATAAGACGTCGTCTCTCACCTGACAATTCCCTGGACTGCACTGACTCTCCGGTTTTTGATTCACGCTCAGAGTAACGCCGAGCACCACTCTTAGGAATCCAGACTTCTTGGAGTTCTAGACTGTCTTCCTCATCATCACTCTCTGAATCATGGACAGTAATTGGGGTTGGTTTTACTACACGTTGAAGACCACTGGGTCCTAAAATAAAAAGCACAGGCCTAATCGTTACTCTTTGCCCAAGAAAAGCCCTCACACAAAGTACTATTTCCAGAGATCTGGAGTTATAGAGATGATTTTTGCTCTGTGTAGCCTCCTTCCTCTGTCACTTTAATGGAATACACCTTGAATAAGATATTGTGAAAGCATTTTAAATCTAAAGCATTATGTCAACATTAAATACGATCAATATGCCAACCAACTTTATACACTACTGAAGGTAAATTAAAGTGGAAGATCATATGGCATTCCTCAAGGATCTTCACTTTTCCAAAAGTATTAAAAAATCCTAAAAATAATCCAAATAACATTCATAATAATTTTAAACAGCAGGCAATATATTTTCCTAATTATATATATATATGATCCAAGGAAAAGCAAACGAAGATAATCCTCGTAAATGTACAGGATTGCTGACCAAGTCTTGCACTCGTTAAGTGGCTATAGGTCTATCTGGAAGGTTAAATGCAAGTTACATATTAGTTATTTGAGTATATATTTGGCAGTGCAGCTTTTACACCTTTAGCTCTTCTAACTCAATTCGGACAAGTAACTAATATTAACTCAACAAAATGTAAGCTCCAAGGAACCCTGCTGTCTATTGTACAAATGCCTAGTAGAGCCAGCACTCAAAAAATATTTGTCAAATAAGTGACTGTATCTATAGGACTCTTAAAAAAGGGTAAAGCTATTTTCTTTTTTTTTTTTTTTTTGGTACTGGGAATTGAACTCACCACCTCACGCTTGCCAGGCAGGCGCTGTGCCGCTAAGCTATATCCCCGGCCGGGTAAAGCTATTTTCAATTCAAAAATAAGGCAGCATTTCAACAGATCTGGTGTGAGAAAACTTGCTATCTACACTCGGTCTCTTCCTTTAACACTGGATGAGTGTTGAGCCTATCACTCAAAAGAATACTGGCTTCCTCTTTTGTAAAATGAAGGGTTGCATAGAGCCTATGACTCCACAGCATCACCCAACGACAGAGGGTAGGTACCAGTTTGTTTACTAAACCAGGCCAACCTCTCCACTGTTCCTGCACTGAGAAAGGAGGATATGAGATTACTATATATAGATATATAGTAGGGATATATATATAGTACTATATATATAGTAGGGATAATACCAAGGACTTTTTATAGTCCTAAACAACAAACAGCATACAACCCATCACAAGCTGTAAGGTCAGAAAACGATCACTCTGCTTCGTGTTTTCCATCATAGGCTCCAGTTTTCAGAATGACAAATGGGAGTCATGTGATTACCCGCTTGTTCCTCATCAACATCCACAGGAATAACTGCCTGGCTGTGAGCTGGTGGAGCATTTCCACTCTCGGCCACCACCTCTCCATCTTCCTGTACCATGTCTTCCATCTCATTCAATGCTTAAACAAAAACAAACAAAAGTAAAAACCAAGAGGAGCACAAAAAGCCACAATGGCAGGCAAAACTGCAGTAGTCCCAAGGACTGAACACCCTCACTGACTACTGAGCTTGCTCTGGAAGAGAGCAGCTGATAACTGGTTCAATGTAAAGACATTAACAAGAGGTTTCCGATCATTCTGTGGAAAAGGAAATCATGGTGGGAAAGCATCACTGCAGGAAGCAAGCAAGGAGAAAGGGACACAGCAGAGAAAAAGATTACCATGTTCTTCCCTGAAGATGTTGCAGAGGATGGTATACGATCGTCTCGGAGCTATTTGCTTAAAGATGGTGAAAAGCAGCTATTAGGATACCCTGTGATCATCTTCTAAGCAGTGAGACTTGTGATGTCAGTCAAGTAAACCACGATATAAGGGGCAGGGAAGCTGCATTCTACCTTTCTTTTCCTAGTGGAGCTACCCTGCCCCTTATATCCTGGTTTACCTGGCTAGTACCACAAGGCTCACTGCTTAGATTATTATTTATTTGCTAATGCATGACAAAGACTGACACACTAAGTACATTTTTAACATTTTAATACCATTTAAATGTGATGTGCATCAAAGTTTTCACTATAATTCTTAGTGGTTATCAATGAATGAGAATGTATGATTATTTCCATATTATTTCAGAGAATAAGAGCTGTGAAAACTTTCAGACTACTGTCAGCTTACGGTATTTTTAAAAAATAGTCACTTTCCTACAGAATAGTAAATAAAACAATATTCAGCTTTACCAACATTTTACAAAATTAAATCTAAATCCTTTCAGTCAATATTCAAGAAACTCAATTCAGTACCTTCTTTCTTCTGAAGCACTTCTGACTGATGTCAATTTGAGTCAGGATAATACCTGTACTAATCCTTTACATTTAATATGTGACTTCACAATAAAACGGATTCTCCACTCTGGACTGAGAAGTTAATGGACACATAATTTTCTAGTATAGTCTACAATCTGACCAGTTAAACAACTCCAACCACAAGTGGGTTTGTAAGATTTGGGTAGTTCTGCACCGCAGCTGTTGTAACAGTTTCCCATGGATGGTCTATACTCTCTAAGGTCCAGACCTTTATGATGCCAGTGACCTGTACACTGTATGATAACACTTAGATTCAGTTAAAGGGACAATATCTGACCTCACATACCCTTCTTCTCATCCCTGGCTCTGCACTTTTACTTTTGCATCTTTTGGGGCAGATGTCAGGGAAAAGAGTTGAGTAAATCTGAAATGTCTGTGAGTTCTGACATAGAAATAAAGCTAGATGTTGCTGCATTGTCAAAAAAAGTAGAAAGGTCAAGGTTGGAAATAAAGACTGAAACTCAACAGCATATAGTCTGTACCAGTGGCATGATTCTGAAAGAAAAGGGGTAAAGAAAAAAAAAAGAGATATCAAAGACAAAAGTGCAACAGCGGAAGTAGTATGAGCAAAGGAAACAGAGAGAAGTCAAATGAAGTAGGGGGAAAACCAGCAAAATGGCTTCAAGCTGCTAAAAGAAAGTATCTCTTGGGCTGGGTGAGATGGCTCAGCGGCATAAGCGCCTGCCCGGCAAGCGTGAGGTCCTGAGTTCGACTACCGGTACCCACATAAAGGGAAAAAAAGGGCCGGTGATATTGCTCAGTGGCACAAGCGGTCGCTGCCAAGTGCAAGGTCCTGAGGTCGACTCCCAGTACCCACATTAAAAAAAAAAAATAATAAAAAAAATAAAAGAAAGTATCTCAAGAAGTAGGAAGTAGGAGACTACATCCAATACTGTTGAGATGCAAAATGAGATAAGGAAGAGAAACAATCACCAGATTTTATAAGACAGTCACTGAAGAATCTTACCAAGAGCCAAACGCGAGGTAAGCATTTAAAGACAAAACCTCCACGTGACTTTCTGATAGAACCTGTATACTCACAGTACACCTTCATTACAAAAGCAATGACATAACAGGACACCTTATTTCTCATTAACTACTGGGCCTAGAGAGTGAGCAAAGCAGCAACAACAAGACTGCTAAAAAAAGATTCCTTTTCCAGTTTTTAGAGGCCAACTAGAAACTGGAAAATCTGGGAAGGCAAACTATTTCACTCCATCTTCACTCATTAACAGACTGAGCCTATTAACCAGGTTGTTTGGTAAACATTAAAGAACTAGACGGACAATTACATAACTGACACCTAGGCGGTCTTCAATGGCTCATGTGTTTAATTAGCTGGGTGTTATGAAGATTTACTTATTGATTATAAAGGTACGAGAATGCTATGTCCAATAGCACATAGTTCACATTCATTGTTTTCAGTTCTTGCAACATCCAAAAATGTTCTCAACATTCATGCTGAGTGCTCCTATCCACTAGTCAAGGATATATTCAGAGGATATATTGCCTAGATCTTGAAAATTACATTTCAGTTAAACCAGGCCCCGAGGCATCATCTATTAGCCTTTCCCATTCTGTAAGTCCTCATATATTCTCTGGGCAAGGACAGTTTTGAAAACAAGCAAGCAAATAGGAGGATTTCATCCGTCCTGTCTTGTGCTTTCTCGGCTAGCTCTCCTCAGCGTGGAAAGGGATAAGCTGAAATGGGAAAAGTAGGATGGAGCCAGAGAATTATGATCCAAAGTAAAAATTCATTTTTATCTGGAGCTCACAAAAGATCTGGGTTACCGTCGGCTGCAAACTGCTGTTCTCCTGGCTGCAGGTCTTGCCGGAAGTCATTCTCCTCATCTGAGTCATCTGGGTGATGGTGATTGTTGTCGTGTATGTTGGCATTGTTATTCTGGGCATTATTATCATTGTCATTGTTGGAGTTCTGGTTGCTAACAAGGGCTGAGGAAACCCCAATTCCTGTGCCTGCACTCAGACCGACTCGAGCGCAGCCCTAGGGTAAACACAAACCATATGCTTATTATTTCGGTTGGTATAGAACACTTCATTTTTAATATCACTTCATCTTTACATATGAATTAGTATTTATGTAGTAGGTAAAATTTATGAAATGTTTTCATATATGCATAAAAGATCTCGTGTAAGGCTCACGATGCTTCAAGCAAGATAAAGCATTACTAGCCTGATTTACAGGTGATGAGGTACACAATGGGAAGAGGCCTGTCCAATAGCACAGGGCCAGTAAGTGGTACAGCGGGGACCTGAAACCCAGTATTCTGACCTCAGATCCTGAGCTTGCCCCATTACATTGCACTGCTTCAACAGGGGGAATGTAAGCAGTAATAACTGACAAGAGAGAACATAATTAGTTGAAGGATTAATTAAGATTTTATTACTGTGAAAGTATAGTTCTGGTAAGCAGTTTTAAAATGAAATTTTGTGTAACTGGGCAACCTCAGATTTCCCAGGGTATACAAATTAATAGAAGAGAAAGCAGCAAAGTAAAACATCTGAAATTAATTCTAACCTGTATTTTAATTTACCAACTAATTATTCTGAGTATTAGTCTCAGTCTTAGCTCCAATTTCCAGCCTCACTCTTACCTTACCTATAGCAGCTGACAGACAGCTTCCACTTACCCTGCCCTTTCCCTTCTCCAGAAATGCTCTAACTACACATTTACAAGGACAGGAAGAGATGGTGCATTATTATCAACTTTACACTTTCACTGAGCCTGGCACTAACAGTCCAACTGTAATACCAGAAGAGCATTATTCATAAAAAGAGAAGAATCACAGGTTGTCTCATTTTCTTCCTTGACTATCAAAACAAACAAAAACTCTCTCAAACATGACTTACCTTTGGTGGCTCACGAAACATCTGGTCCAGTGAAATGAACTCCAGGCTGGGCAACAATTCAATAAACTGGCCAAAGGAGTCCAGCTTCAAAGCATGGCACCGTACAAGGTTGATATCGACCAATCGAGTCCATCTTGAGTGGTCTGTTGAAGAAATAACATGACCAGAGAGAATTTAAACAACACTTCCTCATTATTGATGTATTTTCCTATAGGTCAAATTTTTTCTTTAACTTTCCCCTTATTTTATGATGTCTAAAACTGTATCATGATGTTTCTGTACCTAATTCCTTTTTGAGAACTACATGGCCTGGGAAATATTAACGTGAAACCAAGTCAGCCCTGATTTAAATGTGATGCAGTCAGCAACCTACATGCCTTTCAACAACAGGACACTGGATAAAAATATTATGGCACATTCACTTAACAAAACATTTTGCAGCTACTTCGAGAGAATGAAAAAAAGCTGAATATATTTGCTGATATGGAGACTCTCCAAAATATACTTTGTGCAAAAAATAAGAGGACAGTATATACATTGTAAGATCCTTTTGTATATATAAATCATTTTTAAAGGCTAAACATGTATAGGCTGTAATGTGCACAAAATTTGTCCAGAAGAATATATAAGAAACCGTTGATAATGGTTACCTTGAGAAGAGGAGACTTTTCATTTTGTACCTTTCTGTACTGTTTGAAATTTATCAAGTGCATATATTACTTTTATTTTTTTTAAATGTGAACAGGAGTTCTGAGTGATGGGATTATAAGCCATTTTTTGTTTTCTTCTTTATACTCTTCTGTATTTAAGAAAACAAACAAACCAAAAACCCAATAAATGTTATTTTTTTAAAAGTGATCTATATCTGCTACATCCTAAAGTTCCTAATTCCAATAACTTCTTAGTTCAGCTGGGCCGCTGACAGAATTTCACTTCACGTAGGTAAGACATGGCTGTCCTAGTGAGAAGGCTTGGCAGAGGCCCAGGGCCCTAAGACAGGCCTGAGAATGCCTTGGTGAGCACGTAAACCCTATCTAAGATGATTTAACAGCAGAGAAGTCGAGTCTGCAGGTAGCAGAGAGAGGCTCTGTTTTGTTAAAGTGGAGCTCATGAGTCCTGAATCTGTTTAAAGATTTGTGAATTTAGGCATTCAAGGGCCTTTAAAATAACAAGTAGTATTACTTTTCAGGAAGGAAAATGAACTCCTACCATTTAGGAAAAATATAATGTGTAAAAGTCATACTTCTACGTACAAGAGGTCAGGTAGGGAGGTATGAAATAAAATAGGTTTCCTAGTCAACAGAAAATTTCCACCTCAGATGAAGTATCTGATATGTCACCTTATTAAAGGTTTTAGATATACGCACATACTTTGTACTGTCAGATGATGTGCCATTTTGAATGTAATTCAGATAAAACAACTGTTAACATCATAGGTCCCAGGTAGCAATTCCTAAACTTAATTAGTGTGCCTCACCCAAAATGTACATACATATAGACCAGGGCACTTGAATCTATAACTTCAACAGTGTTAATTTTTATGTAGCAAACTTTAGGGGTTTAAAGAGGCACTGAATAGGTGCCTTTGATAAAACTTGGTTTTATCAAAGGTTTCCAGGACTTGAATGAACAATCCACATACAATATTTATATTGCGTATTAGGAATGTAATCATATCACATATAGAAAATAAAGACATTATTTCACTATCAATAAAATGTAGTTGTATCTCTAAGCCTACAATACCTGAAATCCAATTGTAAGGATTATGTAGATGTGGGCAATTATAAATTGCCAGGTACTTGATACAGGAAAAAACTTCATTGACTGCCTTCATCCCTATATCAGTGATGATACCAGGATTTTCTACCACATCAGCCAAACCATACTTCACCAAATCTGCATTCGCCATTCTACCTAGAACGAAAAATCAATTTCGAAGAAAGTCAAATTCTTAAGAGTGATGCAGTATTATCAATTTTGTACCTTAGCACCCAAAATGAGCAATTTCATGTCTTCATCATCTGGCATAATTTTAAATTAGGTATTCTGAAGATATGGTACCACTTCTTATATAAAACAGAATTTATACTTAAAGTCAAGGGATAACTAGCAGGAAAAAATTATCCTTGTTTAGAAAAGAAAAAAAACAAAAATTCTTGAAGCATAACAGATATATTAGTGTATAACAGATACAGTATATGGTACTGGTTCATACCATTATGAAGTTTTAGCTTTTTGTTTCAAAAATGAAAATGAAATCTTGAAAGTTCAACTTCTTTACAGTATAAGGATCATGTTTCTGGAGTCTGGTTTGGCCAGATGCAGAGAAGGGAAAACTGGGAAGTCAGATTCATTTTTAGACCTCATACTGCTGGTTAGCAAGTATCTACCTAGCCCTTGAAGTGGACTTCTAACTCCAGCACTAGCCACTGGGTTCTAGTGCCTGCTATCTGGTCACAAGTGAGGGAGGTGGGTGTAAGGAAAAGAGGATCCTCCATCTTAGATCATGCCTTTTGGAGTCACACTTTATCCCTTGCTTTCTACCGTAATTTCTCCTACCGGTCTATCCTTCACTCTCCAAGATAGTTTACCTAGCTGTAAGAGCTCCTTGAAGGACAAAGAGGACTGCAGTGAGTTCAGTTTTATCTTTGGTATCCACCATAGTCCTGGGGACCTAACAGCTGAACAAATGTCTCTCATAGCTCTTGAAATCAACTGACAGTATTAAAAAAACCATTACTCTGGTGAAGCTGCTCTGAACATTACAGCAATTTATACCTTTAACTTGGAACATGAAAATAGTCCATTTACTCCAAGCTCCTAAATTCGCTCTTCATATAGGTCACTCTCTGCCATTAGTGTCCAGCACTGGTAATGGCTGGCACTTTTTGCAGGTTCCACCTCAATCCACCCTGTACAATTCAGGTAAGCTTTAACTGTTGAATAAGGACCTTTTTCCTGCTCTTTGGACCTGAAACAAAGCCTGCCTTTTTCCTTAAGATGCAGTAAATCTTGAACTGATCCTGATTCCCTGTTATTCTACATGTATGCTGCAGCCTAACACAGATCCATGTATTGACTTCAGTCCTGAGATTACCAACCTGTTTCTGCCCTTGAAGCTTCCTGCATGTCACAATTCCTTAGAATCCTTATGAACTGTCACTGCTGTACTCACTTTTGTTTCTTTTCTCTTCAGTTCACAGGATAGCTAAAAGTAAAAGCTATCACTTGCTGAATATTGGCCTAAGTGTCACATTCTCAGAAATGTACACATCACTTTTCATTGACTCCTCAGAGCCACTCAAGAAAAAATAGTCTTATTTCCTATTTTAAATGTGAAAAAACATGGGCTTACATAACTTAAGGTCCCATGATTAAAAACAATCAGGCCTCAATTCCATCTCTGTACAAGATCTGAGAGTGAAGATTAAATAGCTTACTCCTATGACCTTCCTATAAAGCTCTGAGATAAATCCATGTAAACAAAGAATCCTCTAACTATTCCTCTTTGGGTCACTGATTTTGTCATACCCATCATCAGTATCTCAAGCCATGTCAGTAACTGACACATGCCAGGTACTTCTCTGTGTCTAATACACAGCTGGCTGCTCTCTAGCACAGTCATCTCCCCAACCTTACCAAAAAAGTCAGGTAAATGCTGGACTCTTTAAAAAAAAACGTGACTCAGATTTTACCAGAGTCTACCCCTCTCCTCCTGGAGAGATATCTCTACCTCTAAATTACAGAGAAAATGTGTGAGTGAGCATTGACCTCTCATTTCTCCCAAAATGGTCTCTTAGAGTCACCTGGCACCTCTTCTGAAACAGAGAACCCTAGGCAGTCTTTGGAGGAAGAGAAGAGAGAATAAATACAAATGTATATATGCATGCATGCATGCAAGGGTCGAACTGCAGCAAATAAGAGAATGGCATATAAAAAGTCAGTGTTAAAAGCCTGCTAAATATGAAAGAGATTATTAAGTTGTATTAAAATGTATGAGTAAAGTGTTTTTGTGCTATTGAAAATGTGTGATGATAGAAACACTGTAAGGAACAAAATCTGTTACACAGGTAGTAAATATCTACCTATCCCCTCCAATAGATTTCTTTTCCTTTTTTTTTTTTTTTTTTTTGTGGGTACCGGGGGTCAACCTCAGGACCTCGCGCACCAGCAGGCGCCCGTGCCGCTGAGCGATATCACCAGCCCTTTTTTTTCATATGTGGGTTCCAGGAGTCGAACTCGGGCCCTCGCGCTTGCCAGGCAGGCGCTTATGCTACTGAGCCATCTCACCGGCCCCCCTCCAATAGATTTCTATCTCCAACACATGCCATGCAGAGACAACCCTTCAATTGACCTAAAGGTAGCCACTTGAAGATACAAAATATATCAAGTTCTGAGCTTTTGAGAAACACAGAAAATAAAATTATGGAAAGAACACAATGTTCAAGCTAATACGGCAAGTTACTACACACATATTATAGAAACACAGTGAATACCAGCAACTCATTCATAACCAGAAAAACGCGACAGCAACACTGACCTTTTTTATGAAACAACTCCGCTATCTTAGCATTTTAAAGCTGTTATGAAAAAAGGTGATCATTTTCGAAGTTATACCAAGTTAAAATGATTTCTATATTGGTTAGAAAAGGACGATTTAGGGCCGGGGATACAGCTCAGCGGCACAACACCCGCCTTGCAAGCACGAGGTTGTGAGTTTGATTTCTGGTGCCAAAAAAAGGGATGATTTGACTTTTTATAATAATCCTGTACCTACACTGAGAACTGCAACGACAACAAAAAACCGCACACAATAACTATTATTGTGACATATATTAGAAATGGAAAGGGGCTAGAAATAAAAAAAGTATAGTCATGATTTTTGACCTGGACTGTCCTGATCAGAGGAATTAAGCCTTCTTATAGTCTATCTATAGTGCAAATTAGATCTAAGGAAAAAATACCATCTGACAGGATGAAGTTGAAGAATTGTTACAAATTACATAAGAAACTAATTCTTGAAAAAATACAAAATGTTGGTAGTAGAAATTTTCTTGAATTTTTTTAATGTCATGCTGAAAAAAGTTTGAACAATGAACTAACACACATTCAATCCAAAGGAATGAGTTCCCAGTTGATATGTGTACTAGAAAATGCTGTGAATAAGCCAGAAGCAATTAACGTTAAATGAATACTAGTATCATTAAATGAATACTGACCATTATATGCTCAGACTATCTGGAAAATCCAGAACCCCAGCGGGCTTATTATGGAAATGAAGAGTATGGGCAGGGAATGGGACCTCATCTGAAAGGGACCATGAAGAGCTTTAAGGAGTGTGGCAAATCAAATTCAACAAATGCAACCAAGGATGACATTCTGAGAAAAAAAATGAAGCAGAATGGAAAAGAAACCTGGGTGGTAAAGTGGAAGGAACGTCAAATCTAGATTAGGATCTTCTAATCATTGTTTTCAATAATATGCTAATATCAGGGGCAATATAGAAAAAAAATTATTGGTATTTTTGAGTTAAGTTTCTTTTCCAATGAGTTAAGAAAACTTGAAATTTTAAGTTGTTTTATATCAGAAAAATATGGCACAACCTTATTCAAATATCAAATCAGTCTGCTTTAGCAATTCTAGGGAATAAAATGAATTAAGTCTTACTCTGCAGCAAAAACTCATCTACATATCCTAGATGAAGGGTTTCAAACTGTGGGAATTCCAGTTCTGCCATCTTTAGGGCAGAAAAGACACCATCTTTGGTTAGGGAAGGCTGGATCCGAACTTCATGTAACCTGTGAACAAAAAGAAATATATTAGAATAAAACAAAAACCATCAGAATCAGATTCCCCCTCATGTTAGTTAAGCTCCGAAAGAAGTTCATAATTTTACTGAAGTGTGACAGATGTCAGTAACTTTTCCCCGTCTCCATTAACATTTTTCAGAGATGTTTTCTTACAGGAATGTTTGCAAAGTATAGGCAGCACACCTTAGGCAGTACACTGAAGGTATACATTAACAATGAATTATACAATAAAACTCCTATATCTTTTCTAAGTATTTTCTTAAACCTAATAAGTGAAGATGAAAGTCTGCAAATTGTGGTGGTTAACTGATTAATTGTCAACTTGAGTGGGAACACCCAGATGAATTGAGTCAGCATGGTTCCGGGTGTGGAAGCCCCAATTTTAGTAGGGTTGTTGTCGGAATGGTATAAAAAGGAGAACAGAAGGGAAGGATTTCAGCTGATCTTCCTTGGAGGAGCTTTGTTGTGACTGCTTTTCTTCAGAGGAGTTTCAGCGGTTTTTCTTTGAAGAAGCTTTGGCTATTTTATTTCTTTGGGGGAGCTTCGATCCTCGTCTTCATCTCTGATGTCATCTCCTGGCTTCCAGTGCAGATCCATCAGTCTTCTGGAACAGATCCTTCAGCCTCCAGCACTAGTTCTTGGGCCTTGCTGGCACAGATCCTTCGGCCTGCTGATAAGCACTTGCATGGGACGTTGCCATGGGCTCCAAGCCAGTGCCTGGACCCTTCCTGTCTCCAGTGCGCAGACAGATGCTCTGTGCTCCGCTACACCTGACTCTAGTAAGCACTGACTATACACAACTGATGCTGGTATTTCTCTAACATCCTTCTTATGCTAGCTGTTAACATTTTAATAGAAAACACAATTCTGTAAGGAGGTAACAAACACCTACTTAAACTTAGCCTATTTTATTTCATTTACATTCTTAGTATTCTATTGGTAAAAACTAAAAGTTGTGTTTTTTAATAAACTGAAAAAATCAGTTAATTCAAGTTAAATATAAAAATAAAAGTGAGGTATAACTGTGAAAGGCAAGAAGTAGAAAATGTGGCAAAAAGTGACTGGAAAACATAGTTTAAAAAAGCAAAATGGGGCCGGTGAGATGGCTCAGCGGCGTAAGCGCCTGCCTGGCAAGCGCGAGGGCCCGAGTTCGACTCCCGGAACCCACATATGAAAAAAAGGGCCGGTAATATCGCTCAGCCTCACAGATGCCTACTGGTGCGCAAGGTCCTGAATTTGACCCCCGGTACCCACGCACGCGCGCGCGCACACACACACACACACACACACACAAAGCAAAATGCTGTCATAAGGTGAGACTTGCCAAAAGCCAATTTAAAACACTGATTTCTGAATAGCAAGTATCACCACCAGTTACAACAATTTCAAAACCATCCAGAGATCGAGACAGTGGCTCTGGAGAAGGTGTCAAGACTCCAGGGCTCAATGCCAACTTCTGTCGGACTCAGGCATTTCTAGAGTCAGCCACTTTTCTCATGAGGCCACTCCCTTCCACAGCGGGCTGGGTCTGGAAGCAGCTCAAATGGTCACCAATTTTACAATTACAGCAACCACTGATAACGCACGTACTATTTAAACAGTTTGTCTGCATTTTAAATAAAAACAAGACAAGATCAAATTTTGTACACATACACATTCCCTCTAATTTTGTAATACAGAAGAAATACAATTCTAAGATAAAAGCTATAAGGTGAAGAGGAAACATACCTACGGGCAGCAGTGATAATGAGGTAACCAAGATCTACTTCAAGAGCATTTTTGCAAGCTCCCAAAACAATAGTGTGCAAATTTCTAAAACCACCTAAAGGAGAAAATAAATAAAAACAAGTATTTCTTTCATCACAGTACATTCAGTAAGGCATTTGTACATAACAATTATTCTTTTAAAAGTAAATCTATTTTAACTCAAATTAGTATCTCAAGATGAACTATAACTAATAGTGACTCCCTCCATCAAATGCGAACAGATACTCATTCTGAAAATATATCCTGATGGCATCTGAAAAAACCAAGAGATTTAAACTAAGCAAGAATTTTCAGGAAGCTAGAAGCTCATGAGAGAATTATAAAGAAGGAACTCTGACATTTTCTGGCCAAATTTTGAATGTCTGTTATATTCTGAAACAAGGTAGTATTCTACCTTCACCTCAACTCTTTCAAGTTTTTAAAACACATTACCTAAAAGAAACAAAGCAGGGGAGGACACAAATTATGAATGTAAAGCTCAATGAATTTGCACCCAGGATTGATTTGTCCATTTTGTACTTTTATAAATAAAATCACAAAGTATGTTCTTCTCTCTACATGTTTTTATGAAATTTATCTATATCATTGCCAGTAAGTGTTCAAATTTGTTCATTCACATGGCTGCATGATATTCCATTGCCACATTTTAATTACCCATTCTTTTGCTGATAGATGTGGCTTGTTTGTATTTTGGATCTGTTCGGGATGGTGCTTCTATGAACGTCTACTGTTGAACATATGTATGTACTTCAGTTGGGTTTAAAGCCAGGAAGGCAACTTGTTATGAGTATGGTTGATGTGAAAAGACAATGCCAAATAGTATTTTAAAGGGCTTGTATCAACTTATACTCTCACCAGCAATATATAAAAAGGCCCTGTTGCTCCTCCACATTCTAGCCAACTGTACTGCTTATCTTTTTCCTATTAATCACATATTGGTAGCGATGTTCGTGCTTATAGGTCACACTGTGGTTTAATTTGCATTTCTCTAATGCTTAGTAAAATTCATCATTTTTTCATATTTACTAGACATACAGATAACCTCCTATGTGAGAGTTTTTCTACTCAAATCATTTCAATTTTTTTTACTGGGTTGGACTCCTTTTCCTTACTAATTTCAGGAATGCCTTATATATTCTCAACACAGTCCCATATATGATGTCTATATTCAAAGAACTTTTCCTACTCTATAGCTTGGCTTTTCACCTCTTAATCATACCTTTGATACATAAAAATTTTTTAATCTAAATATGGTCAGATGTATCAATTTTTTTAATGGTATGTGCTTTGTGCTGTCTTGTTTAAGAAATCTTTACCTACAAAGGTGAGACATTTTTAAAAATGAAAGTTTTTAATTTTCACTTTTCCCATTTGGACCATATGGACTTCATTTTTGTGTGAGAAATGACTCCTTAGTAGAACATAAAACGCAGTAGGGTCCTCCTTACATATGAACTAGAGAAGAAAAGTCTATTTCTCTTTTGGGACCTTGCTTAGCTTTTGACACCTCTCTCTAGGTCTTCTCTCTAGTGAATGGACCACTGTGCCCCTTTTTTCCTCTTTGACTCTTATTCTGTTGATTGTGACAATAATGCTGTTGGTCTGGAGGGAACCTGTTTCATCCCACTGACTCAATGTAATGAAGTACACTTATTCCAGACTTAACTGACAAAACCTCTACCATATATACTACTTACTCTTTATTATATTTTACCAGTGTTAACTATATGTCTCTTTATTATTAATAATACTTAAGGAGGATTATCCATTTTCTCTTATGTATCCAATATTAGATTTTTAGTTTTCAACTGTTTTCTATTAAGCAAGTCTCTGTCTTTTTCAATAAGATGATTAGCAGCACAAAGTATAACCTGTACTTATCATTATTTAGCTATAGCTAAAGGATCTAAAAATTAAATATTTTTCTTTTAAAAGTCATCATCTGATGGATGGACATAATATCCAAATGATAGGCATAAAAACATTTTACATACTATAAAGTGTTAAACAAATACTGAACATCAACACTGTTAATGGTCAAGTTCTTTTTGGAGGCTGAGATACCGTTATCCAAATCACATCTCTCATCACCAAAGGGTACTAGAAATCCCTGGTCCTATTTCTATGATTCCCAATACAATAAAAGGTATTACATTAAGTAATAAGTAATAGCAAGCCAGAAGACATGCTTTATTAATGATACTGTTGATTTTAAGACTTTTTAGCATGCATAAAAAGGAAATGAATACTAGCCTATGCTCATGGATACTTATTCTCCAAAATGCAATTGCTGACAAGTATTTTCTTTCTAAAAAGATTTGTAAGAGAAGTTAAACAAAAGCTTAATGAATTTTAAAATTTGATTTTTAAAATATTTAGTAACTAAAGAAAAAAAGATACCTGATCTCCAACTGTCTTCAACTACATGCTGGATAAGACCTCCAAGGAAAGGAACGCGAACCATTTCTAAGTGTTCCAAGTTTCGGGCAGAGGACAAGCCTGTTACTAACGGGACGTATTTTAAGGAATTTGTGGGCCCTGGGAGAAAAAAAAGTCTTTAATGAAACAATGCAAACTGCCTTAAAGATAAATTTTCAAATCAACAACTGATATAAGTAATTCATAAACTCTGTCTTAAAATGACAGCCAAACTTTTGGCTCTTTGTGATCTGTAATTCTTATTACAAAAGAAAGTGTTAGGCTGTTAGCCATGCACTTACTCAGCATAAAGATTTTTTCAGTAACAGTGGACAGATGTAGTGTTTCTTAGAAATATACTGAAGTCCAATATTTACGAAAAGCTAAAAAACTAAAAGGCAAAAAACTAAAGGCAAAAAGCCAAGTTGAAAATGTGATCTTTTACTTAAGTAACAGCTCAACCACTTAAACATCTCTTATGTGCCCGGTGCTGTACTAGATACTACGGAAGATCATAAAAGACATGGTCCTGTTCATCAATGGCCTGCCACTGACATGGAGACAGAACATGAATAATCACAAAAGATTCAGAAAGCAGAATCTATCAAGTATCAAGATAAGATCTGCTATATTCCACAAGAAAAAAAGAGAAGATAAAAAATAAGTTGGAGGGGAAGACCCTGAAGTATATATATATATAAATATGGAGGTAAATATCTCAGGATAAAACAGCAATAGTATAATATAAGGAAAGACACTGATGTGAAAGCTGTATAACAGTATCAGATGGTGAAAAGGCAGCTGTGACTAGAAAAGAAAGTGCATCTTGGAAAGGAGTCAGAAATACCATAAAAGCAGTTTAAGACTGATAGGTCAGACAACTATTTACAGGAAGATAATTAAGAGATCAGAGACAAAGAAAGTAGACTAAAATATGGAAACATACTTCTAAGGAATACACAGATAGCCTACCATTTTTGTTGCTATTTTTTTTGCCAACATCAAACACAAATCATGTTTCTAATGTCTTTAAAACAAAAAGTTCTTTTATCTTCACATGATAATTTATAAAACATAAGCAATAATAGCATAATATAAACCATATTGTAGCAATGGAGTTTGCTTTAGAATATTTTTAGAATAGCATGTTTAATTCCACCATAATCATGATGATTACCTGCACAGTTCCTCATGACAAAAGTTCTTAGGCTGATGCAAAGAAAGTCTTTAAACGGCTGTGGTTTAGTGAGTCTTACCCACTTCATATAAAGGTGCCTGAGCATTGGGATACAAGGAATTTCAGGAACATTCACCCCTGAAGCACATATACCAAAAAAAAAAAAAAAAAAAAGAATAACAAGAAAATCACAAAAATACTCTGTACTCTATATACAAGTTTAGGAGTTTACTTTTCAAAGTGACAATTCACCTGTCAAGGGGAATTTTATTAGAACGAATCACATAAAGTCCATCAAGTTTGGTTTATTTAAAACAGGCTTGTAAAGAACAGTTTATTACTTTAACTTTTCAGAAAAGGATTTAAAAAGTAGTGTTATATTATATACATGTAAGTTTTTCTCATAATGCTGCAACTGTTCCAGGATACATTTACCCAGAAGACATGAAATGAAAATAGGTTACTGAAAGCAAAACTGTAAGGATGAGAAAAAACTGGGGATGAGACCAAAGAAAGAAAAGTAGAGAAAATGAGGTTCAGATTAAGATGCAAGATGCAGAATTTACAAAGTTTAGCAGGTACTCTGAAGATGGTACTACTGCTGTACTGATTAGAAGCCCTAAGGCAGCCATGTTTCAGACATATCCAAATCGTTATCCCTATGCCTAATCCACGTTTCCCTGTAATACTGGTCTATAACCAAAGGATACAACTACCCATTCCCTGTTTACGTTTACTGATTCACTTCATCACCATCACAGTGTTAAGCTCTTGAATCAATCATATCAATTAACACATTTCAATAAAACTACCTAAGTACTTAATATCTGCAATGAATTATGACAGGCAATGTGAAAAATATAAAGATGTAAAAGTGGTCTTTGACCTTAAGAAGCTTATATTGGAAACTAAAGATATTCCAGTCCCTAATCAAGATCACTCCTGTATCTTATAAAGGGTTGCTAGAAATCTTGACTCTTTTTTCCATAGTTGTGTATATAAATCTTATTTATTATTTTTTTTTTTTTTGTGGGTACCGGGGGGTCGACCTCAGGACCTCGCACGCCAACAGGCACCCGAGCCGCTGAGCGATATCACCGGCCCCTTTTTCGTATGTGGGATCCGGGAGTCGAACTCGGGCCCTCGCGCTTGCAAGGCAGGCACTTATGCCGCTGAGCCATCTCACCGGCCCTATAAATCTTATTTTAAGACCTAATCCTTATCATTCCTGTTGCCTCTCTTTTACCATCTGACCCAGTTTCAGCAATTTCCAGTTCTTTGGAACATCCCTAATACCAAGAATAATGTTTGGAACATAATATATAACCTATATATATACTGAATAAAACAGATAAATATATAAGGTCAAACTGTATTAATAGGGCTCCCCAAAAACTGCTTTAAGAAACCTAAGCTAAAGACAGCAAATTAAATTTGAGAAAAATATATGTCCTAATTTAACTTCAGCTGACATTATGGAGAATTTCAAAGAATATTTAGATGGAGAATATACACTGTGACTAATGCAAACAAAATATCTTTGGAATAAGACCACCTTACTTCCATGTCTTAGGGACAAACTTAAGTAGCAGGAGTTTTCTTTTGGTTCTGGGTTGAAGAACATGTGCAGATTTTTTTTGCTTGGAGATGATACACATAAGTAAACAACTAAGTTTTTTTTTTATTGATGATGTTCTAGATCAAGCTTTGTTATAAAGTAGCAGCTTCCTATATCTAGCTATTTAAATTTAAATAAATTATTAATTAAATAAATTTAATAAATCTAAATAAATATAAATAAATAAATTTAAATTTAAATAAATTTAATAAATTTAAATAAATAAATTTAAATAAATTAACATAAAATAAAAATTGGGTTCCTCAGTTTGACTACCACATTGCATATCCCGTGGCATAGTACAAACAAACATAGGACATTTCCATCATCTCCAAAAAACTGTACTAGAAAGCCCCCCTCTAGGACCAAAAAGTAGATATTAGAAAACTAAGGGCAGGATTCTGGCTCATCGGAACAAAATGAAACTTTAAAAAAATACTCATCTTTAAGAAAGGAACAGATTGATCAAAAAGTGCTATTGTCCCCTGAGGGGTCTTAATGAGAAGCCTGAATTGTTATAGAAATCTAACAAGCACAGCACTGTTTTTTTTTTTTTTTTTTTCCCTATCATCAATCAACAAACCATCTCTAAAATTCTCGTTATTCCTTTTTTGGTAAATATTCAGTTATGTGGCATTTCAAGGAGTTACAAGTGACCCAGAAAATAACACTCACCAACTAAATGTAAAGTTTGAATTTTTGCTCCTATAGGAATTTTCAGTTTATTTTCAGGAGGAATTGGAAATGCTCCATTACGATTACGAAATTTCCCCAAAATATGAACATGTGGCATATATGTCCAAATGGATTCCACTAACTCCAAATGAGATGTTTCCACACCCTAGAAAATAGCACCAAAGCAAGCATAAGAAAGGCTTTTTAATTAACATCCAACACTTCTAGTTCTGTAACACAAGATACTAAGTACGCAATGGAGCTTAGAAGTTTACTGTGGCTAATATCTACATGTGAGTAAACAGGTTCTACTATTTTTTTTGATCCATTATATTATCAACCAGTTGGCATCAAAATGTAAGGTGCACTCACCACCAAGTTTGGGCATGCTTGTAAAGCTTCTAGGACTCCTGGAATGCTAAAAGCTTCATGGCCCCTTACTCTTCGTCTCTCAAGGTATCGAGGGTGAAGGCCATATAGCTGTTCAACATCTGGCATCTTCTTCAAAAGTGTTAGGAAACTGGAATCTGTGAAGCCTGGGAAGTTCAGAAGCATTTAGAGCCAAGTGCATCTTTCTGTTCGTGAACATTTACTGGGCACTATAATCTTTATCAAATAAATTTTTGTAAAAATCCCCCTTTAAACTTTTCATAATGCTAGCATTAACATGAGAGTTGAACAAATGGTTACAACAGAAGATACATTCCTTTTGTAACACAGGAAATGTGTAAGACACTCTACATACTCTGAATTACTTCTTTATTCTGGAGGTTAATTTCTTATTGCCTTTTGTTGTTACTTTTAAGGCACAGAAGTCTAACACCACATATTTAACCCAGAAGATGTGGACATATGTACTCAGTAGACTGAACAGGGCCACCCACCTGATCCCCACCATCCTGTTCCCCTCCCAAAGGTGCTCTGTGATTTAGAACACCTTCAGGGCTCTTCGTAACACCAAAATCATAAACAGGACATAATTCTCATCTTCAGGAACCCCAGTTTCTATCTAATTCTCAGATCAAGCCAGTTTCTTTTATTGGATCCACTTCCTAATAATTACTCTGTCCTCTACTTAACTATTACCCTTGTCATTATTAGACAGTTCTTCCTTTTGAAAGACAGGTGGAAGTTGGCTAAAAGAACAAGTCATCCAGACTAAACTGATATTGGGTTAAGAGGAAGCCATATATCTGAGCGAGTGTGCTCATTGTAGAATATCAACAAGATGGGAGCAGAGAAAGGCAAATGACTTCCATAGCAGGAGCTACTGGTTGAAAAAGTAGGGAGACAAGTGACATACAGATGATATTTTATCTATTACTGGGGCCACGGAAGGTGCCTGAAAGCCAACTGTCTGCTCATTAATGACAAAAATATTAACTCTCAAAAATAAAATGAAGACTCAAATGACTAAGTCTTAAGTACCACAGTTTTCTAAAGTTATTCTACTTGTACAGGGCTACCACTGATACGCTGAGAATCACAAAAGTGAAGAGTAGAAAGTGACCTTGGAGATTACTTCATGCCTGTAATTTTAGCATTTTTAATTACTCTCTTGTAAAGTAACCTTTACTAAATGAACTATTTTAAGCATTTTTCCCACTTATTCTCATACGTAAAATGAAAGTTATCACTCCATGTATAAACGTAAATACTGAAATTGAGAATTTAAGAGCTACCAAGTGGCAGTTCAAGAATTCTACCAAGTCAATACACTACTGAAGTCTATCTTCTTTTGTCATACCCTACATGTTGCCTCTCACCATAAATGGGAAAATTCTACTTTCTTCACACAGATGGTAAGAGACTCCAAAGAAATTCTACATATAAACCATAAACTACTAAACTCCTGATAATAGGCAAGGTGGTACTAATGAAAGTAGTGCAATCTTATCTTAGGCCAGAGAATGCTCTACTTCTCTTTAATATTCTTGGCAGAAATGAAAAGCCTTGGGCTTACGGGTATGTATCATGCACACTGATTCTTCTCTAATCTGATAAGGATAAAGTTGTCGATACTAAGATTGTACTACCCACCCCAAGAGTTGTTCTGTCTCTACAGAGCATTAATCCCACCTCCAGAACTCCTGCTGACTTAACATACACAAGAGCGAATCTATTCATTTTGACACGGCCTTAATTCTTTTCTTCATGCTTAAATGATCACTCTCTGGAATGAGAGGAATCCTTTTCCCTTAGGATGTTTTGTTAAGTATTTGAAGATAGCCATGGTATGCCTCCTCCAAGCTAACTTCTACTCTCAGGTATTTGCAGTATTCTTCACTCTGGCTAATAGTTGAAAAGTACAGGACCCCAAATTGCATAACACTCTAGTATCCTCGTGGCAGTCTGTTCTGTCCTACAGAATAAGACAATTTTCTCCTCAGCCCTTCATTTCTGTTAAGACTTGTTTTGTTTTTTTATCCCTCTCAGCCTCTTCATATTTTCAAAGTCTCATGATCTGGACAGTGTAGGAAAAGGATGATGAGAAATGGTTCTGAACTGCTAAACAGTGAAGTACACCAATTAATGCACTGGCATTAACCAAAAGGAATATTTGACTGGCCTTTTTTTAATTCGTCCCTTTTGGAGGTGTTTTGCTTAGCTAAAGTCATTAATTTCCTTTCCTGATTGTCTCTTTGAGGTAATTTGCTGTAGGTAGGCTGCTAATTCTGAGTAACCGGAGAACTCAGCTTTGTGTATATCTAAGACCTAATACAAGCTTTTTTTTTATATTGGCGATTGAGCTCTGGTGCTCACACATGCTTGGTAAGTGCCCTACCACTGAGCTATATATCCCCAGATCTTTTTTATTTTGAGACAGAGTTTTGCTACGTTGCCCAGGCTGGCCTTCAACTAGCAAGCCACCTGCCTCAGGCTCCTGAGCGCTTAGGATTACATACAGACATGTATCATCACGCACAGCGAATGCAGGCTTTTAAAAACAACTGAAGAAATGTAAGCCTAGAAGTGCAATTTCTGTGCCCTATTTAAGTAACTTTAGAATAGTGGACAAATATTTAACTAGAGTGACAGAGTATAGAGGAAAACTATGACGGAGAATGTCACTATTCACCAGAAAACCTACACCAAAGAATACAGGACATACTGTTTAATAAGACACACATGTATTTAGTTGATCAAGAGCTTAGTAAGTATCCAGTCATATATGTGTATGATAGGCTGATGATGTTTAGTTACTTAAGGGTTAGGAAATGAAAACAAGAGACCACTGAAACACTAAAGCTTCAGGCAAAATGCATTTTATACACCTAAAACCAATGTGAACAATTTGGATAAAATCCAACCTCCCTACAAACAAGGTGACTTAGATTGTCTTTCTCAAAACAAAGCGGCACGTTTTACGGAATCATTGTCACTCTCCAGTAGGACTCTACTGTACTGTACAGGCTAAATCCACTTACCACTTGGCATATATTCCCACCAACGCCCTGCACAGAGATCCACGACCCGCACAACTCTCAGATATAGCGTCACTGCTTCCTTTAGCTTCCGGGAAAGACATTCCATACACATGATATCCTGCAGAGGGAGGTACCTTTTGTGAGAGAAAGAAACTCATATTTATCAAGTAGGTACACACTTCCTTTCACCATTTTTTTCCTTCCTCCATTCTCCTACCCTTCAAATGAAATGAGATCTTAGAACACTCACAGGGCTTTATGACTAACATGCCTAGATCATATAGGTTTAACAGGTTAAGTCGGTAATACTCAAGTATCCAAAGTGTTGAACTCTCTCCACAGGGCATTAAATAAAACCTTTCTTCTTTTAAGTTTTCCTGGGCAAAGAAAATTTAAAAATAAAAAGCAAAGGAAGGAAGGAAGAAAAAACATCAGTGCATTATTATGGCTTAGATCTAGAATGTCCCCCTCAAAGTCTCACACGTTCAGAAGTGGGGCTTTAGGAAAGTGACTGGATCACAGGGACAATATACTAATCCACTGATGCATTCACAGCTGCCCCGCTGTTAGGAAGTGGGACATGACTGGAAGAGGCAGTCACATTGGGGCACGACCTGGAAGGGTATTTCTCCCTCACTAGCTCTTGTCTCTCTGCTTCCTGGGTACCATGGGATGAGCAGCTGTCCTGTGCCCAGGCCCATCCACTATGCCCTTGCTGACTTGGAGTCAGTCAACTGTGGACGGAATCCTTTAAGCGTTTTTGAGCCAAATAAATCTCTCTTCCTTTAAGTTGTGGGTGTCGTGTATTGTGCCCCAGCAATGAGAAAGTGACTAAGACAGAGCTTTCCAAGGTATAATGATAAAGGGAGGTAAAAAAGATCAGACAAAACCAATCAACTCAAACATGGCTAGTATTATTTGATATCTTTTACAGAATCCATTTCCTGTACTGACTGCTTTTCCGCTCAATCATCCCTTGGCCCTACTCCTAGAAACGCTAATAATTTCTCCATCAACATATATGTATACTCATTTTATAGTATACAATTTCTTCTCCTCAACCTTTTACCATGCAGGTCACACACAGTGACAACAGTATTGCGCTAAGCATTATTAAACGAGGACACCTCGTCTGGACCACAGCTGCCTCCTCCCCAATCTTCCTTATTATCTCTTCCTTCCTGAAATTTTTCAGTTAACTTCTACTCCATTTTCAAACACCAGTGTACACCTTGAAAGGTCAGAAAAATCTCATCTCTCTCCCTTAACATCCTTACACATGCACCCAGATTAGTTTTTTGAAGTGTAAGTTACCCCTTGAGCCTACACTGCATCACAAATACTATCCCGTACTCTGTTTCGCACCATCGTACAAGCTAAGCGCTGGTCACTGTCACACAGCCCTCCCTCAAGCCTTACAGCTGACTTTGCTATCGGGAAGTGCCAGAAAGAGGGCTAGAGGTGGCAATGCTGGCTTTCTGAGGCCACTTGTCTCCTAGAAGAGTCCCTCAACTTCCCTTACTGATTCATTCGACCCTACCTATACCTCTGTATATAATCCTTTCATTATATCATCTTCAAATTCCAGCTGAGTGTTATCTTCCATTATCTACTGGAATCTTCATTGATCTGGCAGACACTATTTTTATTCCATTTTACAAGTAGTGAAATTGGCTCAGAAAGTGAAGCCTGCAAAAAGTCACACAGCTAGGTAGAGTGGGAAAAGGGCACAGATGTCAACTGTTTGGTCAGACTCTAATTTCCAGAAATTATGCTAATTTTAGAAAGTCCACCTATGTTAAATATTTCTGTGCTCCACTTTTTTCTGCGTCTTGCCATTCTCCCTTCCTCTTTACAACTAATTAGACTCAAATCAAGTTTCCTACCAAAACAGCATTCTTGTTAGCTACAACTTAACAGTCTATATAACTTAGCTATAAGTAATTTTCAGAAACATGTAATGACTACACATTTTTATCCTAAATCATTTTGCCACTCTAATATTTTTTTTCTAAATAACTGATGCTTATTCAAAGTATTGCCTGGGTTAATTTTATACTTCCTTTAAATAAAAACGGATCAGTAATAAAAAAAAAAATCAAGATGATTTTACATCATATTTTTCCTAGGAAGAAAAAGGGTATTTTATAAAGACACACAAAGAGCTAGAAAAGTTCAAAAGGCACATAAGTATTATGTTTTACATTTTAGAAAAGATGCAAAATTAGGTTTCTTTTAAGGAATGCCCAAGTTTTTCTTGTTTCATAAGCATATGTTAACTAGTTAATACACCATTACAACAGGTAAAAATTCAAATAAAAATTTAGAAGCCTAAAAAACAATCTATTTATTTTTAGAATAAACATCTCAAAAGGACTCATGGTTCTTCTTTCATTCTGTCTTTTTTTTGGGGGGGGGCAATAGCAGTGACTGAACCCAGGGCTTTCACACTGAGCTACACCCCCAACCTTTTACAAAAATGTTTATTTTGAGACTGAGTCTCATTAAGTTGCCCAGCTGGGTTCCAACTGTGATCCTCCTGCCCTACCTTCCCAGATGGCTGGGATTACAGTCATGTGCCACAATGTCCATCTTATATTCTGCCGATCTGCTGTGTGTTTTCTTCATTAGAACCAGGATAAGATCTTCTACTTGATTTTACCCCTTCCATTTGAATATTCTGTTCAACTGCAAAATGTTATCTGACCTATTTTCAACTTAAAATAGTCTAATTTGTTCATAATACAGCCTAACATTTAAAAATTATTTTTTTTTACTGAGACATATTTGTACATCTTTACAGGGTACAGTAGGAGAATTCAATAGATGTATATAGTACATAATGATCATTTAACAATTTCTTACCTCCACCCTAAAAATAATTATATCTATACTTTCTTTCAGAACTATAATGGCTTTATTGTTTAACTCTTCAATTCATTTACAATTTAGTTATAAGGTAAGAAATGAAGACATGCTTTTATCTTTTTCTCCAAGTGGTTTGTAGGCGTGATAACCACCACTGAATAATTACACCCACCTTTTTCCTTATTTATGTGAATACCAACTTTATCATAAACTAGATCACAAGTATTTGAATCTACACATGGAGCCCATGTTCCTTTGTTTTGCCTACCTGTCTAGCTGCCTTCGTCAACACCAAATCTAACTATTATGTACTTTAGGATGCATCTAAACATCCAGAAGGGCTCATCTTTTCCTGAAAGTTTTGGAGCTGAGAAGACTTTACATCAAAATTTTAAACTATTAAAAAAAATTATTATTTTAATTGAGCCTCTTATTCTCAGACAGAACTGAACAAAAACTATGTCACAAAATAACAAACTGTAGAAGATAAAGACTAATACAAATGTGTATTAGAGGGCCGGTGAGATGGCTGAGCGGCGTACGCGCCTGCCTGACAAGCGCGAGGGCCCGAGTTCGACTCCCGGAACCCACATATGAAAAAGGGGCTGGTGATATCGCTCAGCGGCACGGGTGCCTGTTGGCGCGCGAGGTCCCGAGGTTGACCCCCCGGTACCCACGAAAAAAAAAAAAAAAAGTGTTTATTAGAAACAAAAATAAAGTGCCCAAAGTTCTTTAAAATAACTACCATTGGGGCCGGCGAGATGGCTCAGCGGCGTAAGCGCCTGCCTGGCAAGCGCGAGGGCCCGAGTTCGACTCCCGGATCCCACATACGAAAAAGGGGCCGGTGATATCGCTCAGCGGTGCGGGCGTCTGCTGGCGCACGAGGTCCTGAGGTCGACCCCCGGTACCCACAAAAAAACAAAAAAAAAAAAACAAAAAAAAAAAACTACCATCACTATGTCCAGTACTTTGTAAAAATGTAACACACTGTAAAAATTTCAGCTTATTTATATAAACTTTTTGTAGGTAAACAGTGTAAAGAAAAATTCAAATGCTTAGAAAATTTAATTGCAATTATAACTATAGTAAAGAGAAAAACTGGAAAAATCCGTATGTCAGATAAGGGAAATGGTAAGTATGCTATACTGTACATACATTCAAAGGGACAGAAAGCAGTGACTATAATAGTAATTATAAATACCACAAAGCAATATGAAAAAAATTACTCACCGTGAACAAGGTTTATGTTACACAATGCGATGAGTGCTTCAAAAGCACTACTTCACAGAATTCTTATAACACCTTTATACATATCACTGGCCCACAGCTAGTAAACCTAGGATTCTAACTTGGGTCTCTAATTTCAGAGATTAAGAATGTTAGACTTTATTTATTTGAATGGTGTAATAAAGACAAGAAGAAGAAAGCAACAGAATCTGGAATGGCACAATTTTTCTATTTTCATTCATGTATTGGTTGTTATAATGGAGTTTAAGTAAAAGCATAATTTTTAAAAGTTTGCTTTTTAAAAAATTTGTGTTACTTTAATAACAAAACAATTTTAATGGAGACAGTGCATAAAGTACAATGGATATTTTTTCACAAATCTTTGTTTTTTGGTAATACAAGGAATGTAACCCAGCTTTATTGCACATGCTAATAAAGCACTCTACTGCTAAACTACAACCCCCTCCCTCACAAAACTTTTGTTTTAACCATTTCCATGTATGTGTATGTTCCACAAAGTAGGTTTCCCACTGCAGAATATGGTTAAAAAAAGTCAGAAACACTGCTTTATGTTTATACACAGGTATTTCTATAATGTCTACTAAGCACCTGAAACATCAACTAATGCAACTGAGCATGAATTTCCTTTTTACTTTACTTATGGACACATACCTTGTTATAAACTTGAGATCCTCCTGCTTCGGCCCCTCAAATAATTTAAATTTAAACTCTATATACAGCTAGTGGCTACCACATTAAAAAGCAGAGCACTAGGGTTTGCTCTTACTTTTACAGGTGGGTGGAATTCAATCAAACAAAATCTTACCTAAATATATGGCAAAGTACTTCATGTGAAAGTTGATTCATATAGTCCTTTGTTTCATCTGGCATCACTTCCTCTGGGATTTCATTATTTATGAGACACGTTTTAACGTTTTTCTTACGTGGCCCCATTGCTGTATTCTTGCTAGTATCAAAGTTCTCTCTAGTATCCTTTTCTGGTTATTTGAGTTCAAAGCACCTGAAAAGCAAGCAGAGAACAGAGTAAAGCAATACACCAAACCCAAGCCCAAAACTACCCCTATTAAAACCTATGTAAAACAATGATTATAAGCCAGCTGTGGTGGTGCATGTCTGTAATCCCAGCACTCAAGAGGGCATCACCAGGAGCTCAAGGCCAGCCTGGGCTACACAGTGAGTTCAAAGCCAGCCTGAACTACACAGTGAGACCATGTTTCAATAAAAGAAAAAAAGTAAAAAAGTACTCAACTGTCAAAGTGGGAATAGTGGACCAGATAAAACAGTTCATATGAAATGTTGATCCCCTTAGTAGTAAGGACAATATAGATGGAAAAGAGGCATAGGTTGACAGCTGAAAGGAAGTTCATTTAAATTTTCATTAATTTAGGCATGGCTTCATGTACTTATTTTGAGAGCTTATTTGGAGGTTCTAGCAGGGCAATGCAGCTACTCCTATACCCCTGACCAGAGGAAACGATCCTCCTCTATCGGGGGTGGTGGTCCCCTTCAACCTAGCGCATGGCTTCAGGAAGGACGCAGAGGGAGTGGTGAGGGAGGAAGGGGACACTTGCCTAGCCGGCCAATTCAGCCAAATCAACCCTGGTGATCAATGAGGTGACAGATGTTGCAGCCAGATTGCGCTCACATCCCATGTACTTATGTTGAATGCCTACTGTGGGTCTAGCAATGTGAACAAAGGACCCTGGAGGTAAGTGCAAACAGATAAATAACCATGCAAATCAGCTTGGAATTACAAATTGAGTTAAGTCCTATAAAGAAAATAAACAAGAGCCTATGATAAGGGAGCCTGAGTCTGGGGTTTCCTAAGGAAGAAAGGACCCAGCAGGTATCTAAAGGAAAAGCAGGAATTAACAATGCAAAAAAGGAATAGGGAAGAAAGCAAAGCACTCCTGAAGGTGCAAATAGCATGTGTTCTCTCACACTGGGAAAGAGCTTTGCTCTAACAAGGAACTGAAACAAAACCAAAGGTGTTAGGGTGCAGAAGGTGATAAGGAAAAGGATGAAAATGAATCTGAATTGCTTGCAGGGCTCTGAATCCACAACATGATGGGAACCCATGGAAATACTGTAAAAGTGAGTGGCATTACCACACTCCAACAGCTCCAGTCCCTCAGAGGGGGAGGTGGACACCAGCTGGGTAGAGGTTAGTAAAGTGCATGGTGCTCGTGGGGTTCCTTTGAGTAGCAGTAAATGAGAGGAAACTGCTAAACTTAAGTGAATGCTCACGTTTCTTGTGCCTATGTGTGCATCCTGGTTTCTTCCCTCACTGTAAGATTACAGTGTACGTTCTTATTTCTTGCAGGTATCACTCCTCAATCTGTTGCTTTTAATCAGCTATGGCCTGGGAAGCCAAAGAAATGCAATTTTAGAATTGTGTGTGCATTTATGTCCACAAAATCCATGACAAAATATTAACAGTGCTTACCTCTGAGGAGTGAGGACAGAGACAAGAAAGTGAGGAAAAAAAACCTTATTTTTCACTTTATATTCTCAGGTATTGCTTAAAAATTTTAGATTAGCCATGAGTATATTTCTTTAGAAAACTAATAAACAAAGCAAACAAAAAAATCAGCTTACAAGAAATCCTGGTTCCTAGATGACAAAACTTTCCATGCTAGTCCCAAGCCCTCTTTCCATCTCATCCTACAATGCACACCACTTGCTCCTCAGTATTCTCACTCCAGCAGCACCACTATCTTTTCAGTCTCACCAAACATTGGTCTTTCTTTCCTAATAAGCTACTAACGGTGGTTGGAATGTCCTTTTCCTCCCCCTCCTCCTTTTTTTTAGTAGTAAGAACTACTAACTGACCTTTAAGATCTGGCTTAAATGTTTAATCTCCTCTGAAGACTTCTACTAACTCTTTCATCTGTGCTCCCCGTAGAACTTCATGTGTTTATACAGCAATCTGTGTAGTGTTTTGGTCGTTTCTGCCATGAAAAGGATCTCAATTTTGCCTCAATCTTGCCTCTTCTCATAATAAATCCTGAACTATCTGATGTACATCCATATGACTTTCCATTATTCCATATGCATCTAGTTAGTAGCTAAGGCTGATACTACGAACCATCTCACACTTCTGTGAGCACTGTTTCCCACAACTCACTGATCTCAGCAACAAACCTATAATGCTAAGGGTAATGCAATTAATTCTACTCCAATAAGAACACACATAACAAACGGCTACTTCTAGAATGCAAAAGCCTCAACAAAACTATTCATCGGCATTGACTAATCCACCTATGAATAACCTGTAGTTTGGATCAGACCTCTAATTATTGTATTTTGCACATGCTTCAGCTTTAAGAGTACAGACAGTAAATCAGAATGGTCCTACTCCTTTGGAGTAAAACTAGTGCTTACCAATTGTATTTAGCTTCTGGTTGGAATATGAAAAAATGAAAAACTAAAGAAAATAGGTGGAACTTCCCTGACTCTTCAGGTAAACACACACACACACACACACACACACACACACAAATTCTGACAACGCTTTAAAATCCATGCTTTTAGTCCGTCCTTTTTGTTTCACCAAATCCAGACTTAATAACAAGACTTAATAACACCTTCCTCTTATGATTTCATGTTTGATTATTCTTTGTTATTTTGAAATATTGTAGTTTTGTGAGTCATATTTAGTAGCCCAGTATACCACCTACACCTTAAGTTTTAGACTAAATTATTGGCATCCTAAGTATCATTAAGTTCATAAAATTTTACTTGTTGAGTATTTAAAAAAATATTTACTCACAGAAATGTTACTATACAAAGTTCAGGTCTCCAGCAAACCAACAAAAAAATCTAATTAACCTAGAGTCTGAATTAACACTAACTACCAAAATGCCTAAGTTAGCAGGGGTAACAAAATTTTAAGATGGTATTCATATAATAGTGTATTTATATTTTATATTTATATTAAAGTTTCAAGATGGTATTCACAAATATAAATATGTGAGCCATATTTAGTAGTGCCACTATACAACCTACACTTTAATTTTTAGACAAAATTTTGCATTTTGCAGGACCAAGTTATTTCTAAGATTTTGGAGGCTTGGATTCTTCAACCTCAAAGAAATGTCATTCTGGTAGAACTGTAGAATCAACCTAAGAATGTTAAAAGTTGAAGGGGCCCCCAGAAACTATCTTGTCACACAGTTAATTTCTGGTAGATTACAAACCCATCTGAGAATATGAGGAAAGTGGCACATCCTCTTTTCAGGCTCTTGCAAGCAGGATTACAAATATAATTTCAGGGAGTTCCCATACATCTAGAGATCCCTATCTAACAATGGCTCCTTACATTTTCAGATGGACAAATAGAACCAGAAAGGATCACTTGCCCAATGTCAAGCTCAGGTTCAGATTCAGGCTTTCCTGCCTACACTGCACACCCCAACATCAAGTCTTCTGCCACAGCAGCTGTCGCCCTACATTCCAAAGCGGTGCCCCAATGCTTGGAGATGGGCTTCCGGATGCTCTGACAGAACAGCCTCTGACGACACACTCCTTCACAAATTAGGGTTTTCGGTTGTTCTAATTTAGGCTCCCACACAGTAGACTATAGTCACTTGGGTATCCTATAGCCATTCCATGGCTGCCTGTTTGGTAGACTTTAGCCTCAGAAAGCATTAGTTTTGTCCTCATGTTCTGAGCACATGATTAAGCCTTAGTTGGTCTTTAAACCAGAGTCCTTCAAGAATACAACTGCTCTAGAAAGTACTTTTCTCCTTTTCCTGCCAGTTCAAATATGTGCCTCATCCCAAATGAAACTGTACTACCCTATAAATTTATCTGGATTGCTCCCAAAATCACGCCTTTTAGCCTTTAACGTTCAAAGGTATCTCCACTACTTATATCAAAGCACCAACATTTCCTTGCTTGCAAAATCTCCTTTTATTTCTCTATTTCCATCATAAATATTTTAACATTTTAATATTATGGTTCAAATTCTAAAGTTACTGACATCTATAAAAATCTACTCTTTAAACTTATCACAACTAAAAATCTTATACCTGTTCTATCTTGTCAACAATCTCCTCCACAGCAGACATATTTTCCTAATTACTCCTTTCCTCAGATTGCATTAGGTACTGGAGCATACGCTTGTTCCTTACTAGCATTTCATTCGGGAGAGATAAGTCAATTTATCTTGCAACTAAATTCAGGAATATATTCTTTTATAAAATATTCACAATTCCGAAGCAATTTCTCATTCCGTATCTAATCAATGTCAATTCTCTTGAAAAGCTCCTTTCTTGTTTACTAGTAGTTTACTTGTTTACACTAAACATCCATCTTCTCATTTATTTACTGTCTACTAGGCAGTAGGTGGTGACAAAGTCTTTCTCTCCATGAGGCTTACTGCCTCAATCTTACAGGCAGATTCTACCACATTTCTTACCTCGGTCATTTCAATTCACTACAACTCAAATTACTTTTCATTACTCTCACCAAGAGAACTCCCCACCCATTCAAAACTTGCCAAAGACCTCAATGATTCTCCACGGTCAGGCTTCCCTACCCTTCATGTTAATACCTTCTGTTAGTTTCTATTGGCTTCAGCTTGTTATATCAAAGTAATCTTGCATGTTACCTAATTAATGCTAATTGAAAGTAGTATAGATTTGCCTAGAACATAGTATCTTGCCTAAAGAAATGTCACACCACATCCAAAGAACTGCTCAGATAAACACACACACACACAAAGTTCAGTCCCGAAAAGGGCCTAGAAATCGTCCAGTTGAAACTTCACTTTTACAGATAAGGAAAGTGAGGCACAGGGAAGTGAGCTGGCTTGCCCAAAACCACACAGGCAGAATGTGCCATTGCTGAAACAAGGATCCAGGCCTTCAGCAGCAGTACAATTTTATTTCACTAACCACTTAACTTTACTGAAACCTAGCTTTCCTTTTCCTCCTATAATAACAATTTTTATTTTTTCACTAAAGTTAAACTGAATACCTCATGTAAACAGCCATTTAAATATATACACCCCTGTATTCTTTATCCAAAGAGGACACCGGAATTGCACTATCACAAATTTTAAGCCAGAAAGGTAGAGTCTTACAGATCATCTAAACTAGTACTTATAAAAATGAAAGTTAAAAGTTATAAACACTGGTATTTTTCAAATCTACAATTAAATAATACATACTCTCCACACTCCAAATTCCCCCTCCCCCCAGAAAACCGTATCTTCATAGAGCCATTATTTTGTCCTTCAGTTGTCTGTGGAGAATAAGAAAGATCAAGCAGGGACCTAATCCAACATCTTCCTTTGACAAATAAGACATGTCAAGTCCAGAAAAAGGAAGGCATTTGTCCAAAGTGAATCATCAAGCAAATGGGAACTTTCAGGACAAAACCCAGGGTTCCTGTTTTTCACACTGCAATTATTTCACTGTTGGTTTAGATTTATAGTTTTCTGGACAAAGCTTTCCAACGCGCAGCAATCTCCTTAAATAACCAGGCACCGCTGGCCTGCTTCCTATCTGGAAAGAAAAACTGTGGATACCTCATCAGTTAATTCCTGGCTAAGCAGGGGGCAGGAAGGACATGCTTTGCAGGTCTATCGCTAAGACTCCATGAAAGGGAAACTGAGAATACGAATTTCCAGAGCTGGCAGGGGCATCGGAGACACCCAACACGTGCAATTTACAGATAAGCAAGTTGTGTCACAGAGAGGATAATGGACCTGGACAAGGTCACATAATGAGTCGGAAGACCGGGTAAAACCAGAACTCAAACTCCTGATCCTCGTGCGCAGCAGCTTCTCTCAAAAGATGTTATTCGTTGCATTCTGCTCAGTGTATCCCTCTAGTACAGCTGACCAATGCCTTAATCCATTTACCGGCCTGAACACCGACTTAACGTTAAAATCGCGGCATTCGGGACGCCCCGGAGGGGGAGGGGCACAAGTGAACCTCGCATTTCAGAAGCAAAGCGGGGCTCCCAGAAGGCCCAGCACATCTGGCTCTCGGACCAGGTGCAAACCCAAAGCAAGGCCCAGTCACATTCAACCCCAGCAGATCCAGGCCCTGCGGGGCCAAGAGACCCAGAGCCCAGGCTGCTGAGAGCCTGGGGCTTCCCATCCGGCCGCGGCTGTCCCGCTCGCACAGCCCGTCTTCCCACCTCCCGCCTCCGGTCCCGTCCCCTCATCCGCCGCCTCACCTACGCCGGCCCTCCGTCTGTATTGTGGTTGAGAAGGAAGGAGAAACACCACAAACACTTCCCGAGGCCCCCACCGCCGAGGCACTTCCGCTTCCGCCGCCGCCCCGGCATTCCGGAGTGTTGTCATCCGAGGCCGCGCCGGGCCTGCGCCTTCCCTCCATATTGGGTGTGGAGACTGCGTCGAGGCGTGACAGTCATGTTAAGTGTGGCACTTCAGCTTGCCTGCAACTAGTCTTTTTCCACGTTTCAGCAAGGCGCCAGGGCGGAAGCACCCCCATGCCGATGCGCCGGAACTAGTGGTTTGCTCTTCACCCGGGCTGCTGCTCGGTGCTCTTGGGTAAACCTTAGGCCCTTATCTTCGTCATTTGCTAGAACGAATGAGTTCCAATAGAAACGTGTTCCAGAGTTCATTCAACTAAAGCCGACAGCCTTTTATTTATTTTTTCTTTTAGGAGAAGGGCTTAGAGATGTTAATATTAAATTATCACCACTGTGATTTCCGGAGATCGTCTCTGCATGTGACTAATAGTGCTTTACAGTTCAAAGGGCTTTCACATCAGTGTCTCAGTGAAAACTTTCGAGATGGGTAGGAATCGGCTCAACCAGTTTTTTCTTTGTTTAATGGGTAGGGAATTACCTTCAGAGAGAATACTTGACCTGCACAATGTCACAGCTGGACTGACGTCCCGACATTTACTTTCCAAACCCAATGTAACAAAAACACATGTAACAAAATAGGCTAAATACCTAGTTTTAAAAAGGTACAAACACACTTGAAGGAAGTTGGTGTGCATGGAAGCCACATAAAACAATTTGACAAAACATAGGAGGTGACCATCCTGTTGGAGAAGAAGACTAAAGTGGTTTATAGAGTGTCCCTTACTCCTTTTATTCTTTTTTTGATTGATACAAGACCTACTGGTTCTTCTCTTCCTGTTACTGGCCACTTAGGTTTATATGCTTAGATTTGTTTGCTCGCCACTGACCAAGTCGAAGGAGGCCTTTTATTTTGGTAAAGAGAAAAAAAAGTTATTCAAAGCTAGCTCCGAGATGAAGGGGCCTTATCATCCAAATCACTCTCTCTCTTTTTGCACGGGTATGTTAGGGTCTTTGTAGCAATGAACATGGGAGGAAATACAATGAGATAATAAACACGTTCAGATTTGTTTCATCCCTTTCTAGACCCAGACCTTGTCTGTGGAAATGAAACTGGATTTTTCCAGCATCTGCACATTTTTCTAGGCTGAGAAGAGTGAGTGGTGGCTATGTCTGAAGCATAAGAAAGGTTGGAAAGGCCACTTCTAAGGAAAAATCTGACTTTTAAAGTTACATTTTGCCAATGATGGTTACGTGGTACTAAGGTTCACACACTAGATTTTAGCTTCTCTTATGCAAGTCGTAGTTGTAGTAATCCAATTCTGTATGGCAAAACATATATCACAATTTGGGGCACCAAGAGGAAAACAGAAACAGCAAAACCTGATTGTATTCAAATACTTTTCATCTTCATCTTAGCTTTCATATTACATTCTTTATGTAAATGATAACATTCTATTCCCATATTGTTTTTCTGACAAATCATATTTAAACTTTGATAAATGACAGTAAGACCTCAGCCTCTTCTGTTTCCTAGATTGGAATGAGATACTGTTACTGGGAAGCTGCTGCCTGATTAGCATACTGGCCCCTCTCTGCTTAGTCCTAGCTTCTAGTGCTCTTGACGAAAGAATTCATTCAAGACACCTGAGCAGTACAAAGTATAGGTAGAATTTCTAGTAAAATACATATATAGAGAGTTCCACCTTTAAGTAAGAAGGAAAGCAGCATCATGAAGATGTCTATCCCAGTGTGAGTTTGGATATATTTTATGTACACAAAAGTTACTCCCAAGGTTTGGGGAACTATAATTATCATTTTTAAAATTTACACAATGTTATGTTTATCCGTATTTCTCTTAGAGGTTTCTGTGGAAAGCAGATGTCACAAAGATATCTTTCTTGTTCCTTTTAGATGGCTAATGTTCCTTCAGGGACCTTAATCGTATAAGAATCTAAATCAGGTCTCAACCCAAAGATAAAGCCTTTAAAAACTGATGTCACTGGATGTAGCCAGTAGCACCTAGGAGTGTTGTATGCCTTGTTTTGGGCATAGATGGCTAGCTATCAGGGGAAATATGCACAATATATAACCTTAAAATGTCACTGTGTTCTGCGGGATGGCTTTAGGTCTGAGACCTAACAAGTAATTATAAATGTATTATGCTCGAAGTCTTTGTTTCTTAATTATAAATGGCAAAGCATGCTTGTTTTACTTCCAGCCCCATTCCCACAGGCCTACAAATGTATGACTCCTTACTTAAAACATGACGGTATTGAGTACTGAGTACAGGGCCTAGCGTATATAGAAGGCATTCGATAAAGGTTCAGCATGGTTGAGTTGAATTTTTAATTCAAATGGATATATTCTTTCATGTGATTGGTATTGCTCCTGTTGTAAAAAGCACCGTGGTAGGACTGGAAATACTAATAAATAAGGTAGGTTTTTCTATCTCAAATTTTAAAGGAGCGACGAAATCATAACTAAATATTGTAGAAAATGAATAATAGAGATATTTTCTCTATACTAACCAACAGTGCACAAAGTTTCAAGCTCCTCCCAATCCTCACGTTCACTTTTTTTTGTGAGAGGTTTGTGATACTCTAACAGTGCCTGGGATGCAGCAGCACTCCACGAAGGGCCATTGTTGTGTCTGCTGCTTCAGAAGGCCATTTTCCTTCCTACACAGTGCTTTCTGGGTAGTTTCAGTCACAGGGCTGAAATATTACTATATTTCTGAAGTTCACTTTTAAGGTGCTATAAGTTTTCCAAGTTGCAAAGGAAATCCAGAAAAGGATATCGTATATAGGTCAATACAATTGTATATAAGTAGATCATTGCAATTTCAAAACTTATAAGGTGGTAGGTTATGAAAAGTTGGAATAAAAGGCTTTACCCTTTTATAAATATGAACTTTGAATAAGCACCATGCAACAAAGCATGAATTATTTTTATGAACCATACCATACAAGATGAAAGTTATATGATAAGAAAATTAAAAGGTTAAATTAAGAAACTCAAGTTTAAAAGGTTAGAAACTTAACATGTTTTCTTTCTTTGAAATTAATTTCGTTGGTACATTTTAGATATACATAATAATCACATTCACCACAAGAAATTTGTACTTGTACATAATACATCTTCATTCTTCTTTATTCCTCAATTCCCTACCCTCCCTTCGACTCTTCTTCCCCTCCTTATTATTTTTTCTTTTTGTGGGTACCGGGGGTCGACCTCAGGACCTCGCACGCCAGCAGGCGCCCGTGCCGCTGAGCAATATCACTGGCCCCCCTTTTTTTTTTTCCATATGTAGGTTCCAGGAGTCGAACTTGGGCCCTCGCGCTCGCCAGGCAGGCGCTTATGCGCTGAGCCATCTCACCGGCCCCTTCCCCTCCTTATTTACAAAAACATTGTTCCATTTTTCCTTCTATTCTCTTTTTTTTTCCCTTTCCTTCCTTTCTCCCTCGACCCTCCCTTGTTCCCCTTCCCATTTGAACATTTTCTTCCTATTTCCCAATATCTATTATACATTTTAGTCCTTAATTATCCTTTCTGTTTCTTACACCAGAGAAACAGTGTGATATTTACACATGTATGTCCAATATACTTCACTCAAGAGTATAGGCTCAAGGTGCATCCATTTACCTAGAAATGTCTCAAGTTTATCCTTCTTCATGGCAGAGTAGTACTCCATTGTATAAAAAACATACATTCTTTATCTTTTCATTCATTGATGGGCATTTGGGCTGTTTCCAAGATTTAGCTATTACAAACTGTGCTGCTATAAACAATGAGTGTGCATATATTGCTATGGTATGATATTTTTACTTATCCACACCCCAACCAGCATTTGTTATTGGCTGATTCCTGAATAATACCCATTCTTTTAGGAGTGAGATGGAATCTCAGTGTTGTTTTAATTTACGTCTCTGAACTGACCAGAGATGTTGAGCATTTTTTCATATATTTCCTGTTCATACTTCTTTATCTGAGAAGTGTCCATTTCAGATACCCATTTTTAGCTTGGGTATTTAAATTTGGGGGGGGTCCAATTTTTTTTGAGCTCTTCATATATTCTAGATATTTGTCCTTTGTCTGAGGAACAGCTTGCAAAAAAAATTTCCCACTCTGTTGTCTCTATTCTGTTTTTTTTTTCTGTGCCAAAGCTTTTTTATAAGACAAGACTCCAGTTGTTGAATCTTTCTAATATTTCCTATGCAACTGGGGTTTTGTTCATGAAGTATTTCCTACACTTATGTCTTCTAGAGTTCTATCTATTCTATCTTCCAGAAGATTTACTTTTTCTGTTCTAATATTTAGATCTTTGATCCATTTCAATTTTAGTTTAGTGCGTGGTGATAGGCATGGGTCTCTTTTTAATCTTGGCATGTGGAAAGCCAGTTTTCCAGCCCCACTTATTAAAGAGGCCATCTGTCTTAGTTACTTTTCTGTCTTTGCTGAGGCAAAATACCCAACACCCAAAGTTAAAAGGGGAAATTTTTATTTAGCTTACAGTTCAGGGAGGTTTCAGTCCATAATCGGCTGGCTCCAAGGCAGGGTGGCACATGGCGGAGGGGAATAGTTCTTGGCAGCTGGGCAGTGGGAGACAGCAAAAGCAGCAAAAGCAAAAGGGGGAAACAAGCCTTTTTCAACCCCTTTTATCCAGACTGCTGGGATTAGAGCAGCGCCAATCCAGTCAGTGGACTGATCCAGCAATCACCCAGCCTTAATCCCAGCACTCTTAATCCCCGTATTGCATTAAGAATCAGTCACAAACTCTAGATTCAGCTACCTCTGAAAAAGCCTGCCGCCCATGACTGCATGAGGCTTTGGGGGGACATCTAGACACAAACCATAACACCATCTTTAATCCAGTGAAGATATTTGGCACCTTTGTCAAAGATAAGTTGGCTGAGTGTGTTTGGAGTTGTTTCTGCATTTTCTAATCTGTTCCACTGATTCTTGGGTCTACTTTTTTGACAGTATCACGTTGTTTTTATTATGGTAGTTATGTAGTATAATTTCAAGTCAGGGATTGTAATGCCCCCTGCTTTGCCTTTGTTGCCCAGAATTGCTTTTGCTATTCTAGGTCTTTTTTGGTTCCAAATGAATTTTAGGATTGTTTTCTCTAGTTCTGTGAGGTAGGCTGTCGGCACTTTGATTGGGGTTGCATTAAATCTGCATAGCAGTTTAGAAATATGGCCATTTTCACTATGTTGAATCTTCCTATCTAAGAACAAGGGCTATCTTTCCATTTTCTGATATCTTCTTCAATCTCCTTTTTTGGAGTACTGTAGTTTTTAATATAAAGGACTTTACTTCCTTCGTTAGATTGATTCCTATGTATTTCATTTTTTGGGGTGCTATTGTGAAAGGCCTGTTTTCCCTAATTTATGTCATGATGAGTTGGTTATTTGTGTACAGGAATGTGAATGATTTTTGAGTATAGACTTTGTTTCCAATTATGCTAGTGAATTGGGTTATTAAATCTAGATGTCTTTTGGTGAAGTTTTTGGGGTCTTCTACGTAGAGTATCATGTCATCCACACATAATGACAATTTAACTTCTTCTTTTCCTATCCTTATTCCTTTTATTTATTTCTCTTGTCTAATTGCTCTGGCTAATGTTTCTAGAGCTATATTGAATAGGAGTGACAGTGGACATCCTTGTCTTGTTCCTGATTTTAAAGTGAACACATTCAGTTTTTGACCATTTAGTATGATGTTGGTGGTTGGTTTGTCATAGATGGCTTTTATCAGCTTGAGATGAAGAACATCTTTTTCAATTTTCTGTATGGTTTTTATCATGAATGGGTATTGGACTTTGTCAAATGTTTTTTTTTGGCATCGACTGAGATGATCATGTGGATTTTTTCCTTGTTCGGTTAATACAGTGTATTACATTTATTGATTTGTGTATGTTGAACCATCCCTGCATCCCTAGGATGAATCCTACTTGGTCATAGTGTATAATCTTCGTGACGATTTGCTGCATTCTGTTTACCAATATCTTACTGAGGATTTTCGAAACTAGGTTCATTAGGGAGATTGATCTGTAGTTCTCTTTTTTGGTTGGATCCTTCTCTGGTTTTGGAATCAGGGTAATGCTTGCTTCCATGAGTAAGTGTGGGAGTATTGCTTCCCTTTCAATTTCATTAAAGATTTTGAGGAGTAGTGGCATTAGATTGCTAAACTTTTTATAGAATTCAGTAGTGAATTTGTCAGGACCTAGGCATTTCTTTGTTGGTAGGTTTATAATTACATCTTCAATTTCATTAACTGATATTGGGTTATTTATAATTTTTATATCTTACTGATTCAGCTTTTGTAATTCATATGTATCTAGGAATTTGTCCATTTCTTCTTCATTTTCCATCCTATTAGAATATAGGTTCTCAAAGTAGGTATTTACGATTTTCTGCTTTTCTGCAAGATCAATTGTGATTTCACCCTTTTCAGTCCTAATTGCATGCAATTAGGATTTGAGCCTTTTCTTTAATTTCTTTGATAAGGTTGGCTAAGGGTTCGTCAATTTTATTTAATCTTTCAAAGAAGCAACTCTTCAATTTATTGATTTTTTTTGTCTTAGTCTTTCAGTCTTTGTCTTAGACTTTTTCTTAGTCTCAATAGCATTAACTTTTGCTCTCATCTTTGTAATTTCCTCCCTGTTATGTGCTTTGGGCTTGACTTGCTCTTCCTTTTCTGGAAGCTGAGGTTCAACATTAGGTTGTTTATTTGAGTTTGCTCTGTTTTTTTGATTTGGGAATTCACAGCTATAAATTTCCCTCATAGGACTGCTTTCATTGAGTCTCATAAGTTCTGGTGTGTTGTATTGACATTATTATTTAATTGTAGAAACTGTCTAGTTTCTTCTTTAATTTCATCTGTGACCCATTGATTGTTCAGGAGGGTGTTATTTAATTTCCATGTGCTTATGAAGTTCTTGTGGTTTCTTTTGCCAATGATTTCTAAATTCATTGTACATGGTCTGATAATATGCATGGGGTCATTTCATTTCCTTTGCATTTACTTTAAGAAGCATGTTCTATGAGCTAGTATGTGGTCCATTTTGGAGAATGTCCCATGTGCAGCTGAGAAGAATGTACAGTCTGATGTGGGGTGGAACTGTAGACATCTACTAAGTCCATTCATTTAAAGATTTGGTTCAGTTCTGATATTTCTTTGTTGATTTTCTGTCTAGTTGATCTGTTTGCGACAGTGGGTTATTGAGGTCCCCCTCAATACAGCTACATTGATGCTTATCTGATTTTTCATGTCTGTTGATATTTGTTTTAGATAGTTGTGTGTGCTGGTATTTGGTGGATATATATTTATTATTGTTATTTCTTTCTTTTGGATTGTTCCCTTCACAAGTACGTAGTGACCTTCTTTGTCTCTCTCTTGATCAATATTGGATGAAATCCACTTTGTCTGCAAATAGAATAGCTACCCCTCCTTTTTTGGGGGCTCCTGTTGCATGGAGTATTTTTTCCATCCTTTGATTTTTTAGTCTATGTTTTTTTTTTTTTTGTTAAATGTGTTCCTTCTATGCAGCATATTGTTGGAACTTGTCTCTTGATCCATTCTGCCAGTCTATTTGTTTTGATTGGTAAATTGAGACATTTACATAAATGTTTATAACTGGTATGTATTCACTTATCCCTGTCATATTATTTTTCTATTATTGGTCTCTTTTCTTTCCCCTGTGTTTAATTGTTTGCCTTGCCTGGTGGATTCATTTTACTGGGGCTCATAGCATTGTATCCTTCATTATTTCTTTCTAGAATATCCTTTAGATCATTTTGGAGTACTGGTTGGGTGGCCATAAATTTCTTCAGGTTGCTTTGTTATGAAAGTATTTTACTTCTCCATTAATTTTGAAAGATGGTTTTGCAGGGTACATCAATTTGGTTTGCAAGTTGTTTTCTTTTAGGGCTTCAAATACTTTACTTCAAGCTCTCCTTGATTTAAGGGTTTGTGTTGAGAAATGTGCTATGATTCTGATGGGCTTTCCTTTATAGGTGATTTGTTTCTTTTTCTAACAGTTTTTAATATTCTGCTCTTGTGTTGACTTTCTCGAATCTTCACTATTATATGCCTACCTGTAGTTTTTTCTGATCATGGCTAATTGGAGTTCTATATGACTCACTTATCTGTATGTCAAATTCTTTTTCCCAGGTTGGGAAGTCTCCTGCCATTACTTCTGTGAACAGGTTTTTTATGTCCTTTGTGCTATCTCCTGCTTTTTCATCGACTCCAGTCAATCTTACATTATTTTTCTTTGCATCATCTGATAGCTGTTGGATTGATTTTTTGTGGTCCGTTGCTATTTTTAAAAAATGTTTCTTTGGATGATTGCTAACTACAAACCTGTCTTCTAGATTTGATATTCTCTCCTCACATTGGTTTATTCTGGTGCATATACTTTCAATAGAATTTTTAATCTCCTGGATTTCCGTTTGAATTTGTTTCATGGATTCCATTTCTTTCCTATGTTGAGCATTCATGGTTTCCATCATTTTCCTAAGGTCCTCTATTTTTTTTTAATCTGTATCTACTAATGATTTCCTAATCATTTCCTTTATTATGTTCATCATCTCTTTAGTTATCTGAGAGATTATTTCTAATTTGATTTTTTCTAGAGCCCCATTCATGTACTTTTTTACTTCCACTGTTACCATTTCAGAGAGATCAGGCGGGTGACTTTTGAGCTGTTTCACCTCACTACCCCTTGGGTTTTCCTTGGACAAGCTGGAAGTCTGGGGTTGCATCTTGTTACTGTGTCTTCTCATTATATATATATTTTTAGTTTAGTTTCTGTGTTGATGATTGTAAATTGCTTATGGCAGGTGGCTTTATGGCTAGTGTCAGGAATTCTTTAGGAAACGATGCTTTTTGGAGATGTCTTATAGGTGTAGCTTGCTTTTGACTTTTGAATCTGTTGCAAAATCCTACCTCTTATTTTATTGGGGTTTAGAAGTTGCTGCCTATTTGATCTAGCTCCTGGTTTTTGGCACTGGTCTGTGGTATTTTTTATGACCCTCAGGCAATCTCAGTCTTGCATACAAGGAAGAACAACTGAGGAGAACCACTGTGCAACCTTGGCAAAGTGGTACAATCAGTAATAACAATAGCATCAAGCACAGCCTAGAAAATAACAAACTGTGGTGCTATTAAATTGCCACCTTGCACCATATGAACAAGATTTGTAGTTATATATCAAAATCTAAAACAAACCAGATTATTATATACAGTAAATATCCTCTCATTAGAGTGATTTTACCCTCAGCAGAGAAAATTTAAAAAGGGTAAGAGAAACAAATAGAGAAATAGAAGAAGAGAAAGAGAGTAGAAGCAAGGCTGAAGAACAAAGGAAGATTACTCAAGCTTTGTGCAACTGAAGAAGAAGGTAGGGAAAGAAATAAGGAAGAAAGAGAAACAAGAACAGAACAAAAAAGAATAACAACAAAAAACCAAGAAGCAAGGTTCCTATTCATAAAAAACAAAAGCAAACAATCAAGAAAAAGAAAAAAAAAAGGTGAAACAAAGCAAAGAAAGGAAGAAAAAAAAATCTGTCCTTCAGGTTATGTCTCTGCTGTCACTGGTAGACAAAGGTGTCAGACAGAGCCTAGATCTGTGTTAGTTGATCCCAGAAAACTGTGCTTTCAACTCCACTGAAGTTCAGGTTGATCCTGGTTTCTGCCTATGAGGTTGGGTCCTGACTCGTTCAGCCCACAACACTCTGGGTGCCTCTTGCCAGCTTGAACTTGGCACTCTGGGTGCCAGCTTGGGCTGTGCCTTACCCTGACACTGGGACCCCCCAAGATGGAGCCATCCTGCTGCTGTTCTGAGTCCCAGGTTCAGTTGGCTTGCCAGTCACCTTTTCCTGGGGACATTTGAATTGGAATCACTCACTAGCCACTGCAGCCCACAGTATCCATGGCTGTGTTCCACTGGTGCATTTCTCTGTGGAGATCTCTGGAGTGACCTGCAGTCACCATGCCTCTGTAGATTTGAACCACCTTTTTCATGCCATAAGCTGAGACTCAGGGAGGAAGCATCGTTTGCCACTTCTGTCTTCTGCATTGAAGTCCGTCTCTTTGCATTCCCTGTGGGGTTTAATTCTCAGTTCAGATCTTTGCTGGGTCCCAGGGACCCACTTCCCTCCTTCTCTTCACCACATTGCTATATTCCAGCATGTGGACTTGAAATCTCTGAGAGGCTGATTTACTGCTACTGTCCACTCTGTCATCTTACCAGAAGTCCCCTCAACAAGCTTTCTTTTTTACAAATTTTTAAAGTTAAATAAAGTATTTAATATTTATTTTTATTTATAGGAGAGTTCTAAATTTATCCTTTTTAAAAAACCTAACTTGGGCTGGTGAGATAGCTCAGTGGCATAAGTGCCTTCCTGGCAAACACGAGGTCCTGAGTTCGACTCCCGATACCCACATTAAAAAAAAAAAAAGCTAACTTTTAGCAAAAGCTATAAATTTTCCTCTAAGGATTTCTTTTGTCTCATCTTTCAAATTTTTTTTTAATTTTATTTTAAAGAGAAAAAAACAACAAAATTTCAAAAAACGATAATAAGAGTAACAATGGTTAATACATTGCATATTATTATCTTTAAATTAGTTACTCAGAGTACAAGATAAAGGCATTTAATTGTCCAAGTAATATTAGCACTAACCTTTCTTTCCAATTAACTAAGAGAAATTAGTAGTGTAACTATCTTAACTATCGTATATATGTGATATATATATATATTTTTTTTTTGCTTTTTCCTCCTTTTCTTCTTTCCTCTGCTCCCTGTTTCTTTCCTTTTGAACAGTTTCTTCCCATTTCACAATATCTATTGTACATTTTGGATCTTATTTACTCTTTCAGCTTCTCACACTAGTGAGGCAATACAGTGCTTACACATGTGAGTCTGATTTATTTCACTTATGAGCGTGGTCTCGAGTTGCATCATTTACTTATAAAAGTCTCCAGGTTATACTTCCTTATGGCTGAATAATACATCATTGTATAAAATTACATCTTTTTTATCCATTCCTTGGTTGATGAGAATTTAGGTTGTTTCCAAGATTTAGTGATTACAAATTGTGCTGCTGTAAACATGGGTGCACATATATCGCTGTGGTATGATGTTTTTAATTCTTCTTGGAAGATACCCAGAAGGGGAATAGCTGGGTCAAATGGGACCTCTAATCCTAGTTTTTTGAAGAATCTCCACACTGATTTCCACAGTGATTGCACCAGTCTACACTCCCACCAACAGTGAAGAAGGGTTTCTTTTTCCCCACAGCTCCTCTAGCCTTTGTTATTGGTTGATTTCTTGATAATAGCCATTCTTTCTGGGGTGAGATGGAATCTCAGTGTTGTTTGAATTTGCATTTCTCAAATGAACAGTGATGTTGAACATTTTTCATATATGTATTTGCTGTTTGTATTTCTTCATTTGAGAAGTGTGTATTCATCTCAGATGCCCATTTTTGGATTGGGTCTTTGAATTTGGGAGGTCTGTTTATTGGAGTTCTTCATTTGTTCTCGATATTAATCCTTTGTCTGAGGAACAGCTGGCAAACATTATTTCCCACATTGTAGGTTGTCTCTTCACTCTGTTGGGGGTTTTTCTTGCTGTGCAAAAGCTTTATAATAAGATGAGATCCCAGTTGTTGATTCTTTGTGATAGTTCCTGTACAATTGGGGTTTTATTCATAAAGTGTTTGCCTACACCAGTGTCTTCAAGAGTTTTACCTATTCTATTTTCTAGCAGATTTAATTTTTCTGTTTTAATATTTAGATCTGTGATCCATTTCAAATTTAGTTTAGTGCATGGTGAAAGATATGGATCCAGTTTTAATCTTTGGCATGTGCAAAGCCAATTTTCCCAGCACCATTTATTAAAGAGGCTATCTTTCTTCCAGTGAATGTGTTCGGAATCTTTGTCAAAGATAAGGTGGTTGAGTATGTCTGGAGTTGTTTCTGCATCTTCTAATCTGTTCCATTGATCCTTGAGTCTGTATTTTGCCAGTACCACACTGTTTTTTTTTTAATCACAGTAGCTTTATAGTATAATTTCAAGCTATGGATTGTGATGCCCACCACCTTGCCTTTGTTGCCCAGAATTGCCTTTGCTATTCTAGGTCTCTTCTGGTTCCAAATGAATTTTAGAATTGTTTTCTCTAATTCTGTGAGATACACTGTTAGAATTTTGATTGGAATTGCATTAAATCTGTATAACAGTTTTGGAAGTATGGCCATTTTACTATATTGCTTCTTCCTACCCAACAGCTAGGGTTATATTTCCATTTTCTGATATCCTCTTCAATGTCCTTTTTCAGAGTACTGTAGTTTTCAATGTAGTGGTCTTTTACATCCTTCATTAGGTTGATTCCTAGGTATTTTATTGTTTTGGATACTATCATGAAAGGTGTTGTTTCCCTGATTAACCTTTTTATGATTAACCTTAGTATTTTCCTGCCATTACTTCTTATTTTTTCTTTTTTTTTTTCTTATATGCAGGTACCAGGAGCCGAACTCAGGACCTCACACTTGCCAGGGAGGCACCTATGCCGCTGAGCTATATCACCGGCCCCCTGCCATGACTTCTTGTTAGATCTTTTAGTGTTATCTCTAGAGGGATGAGTAAGGGTGTTAGAAATTGTTTGAAATGCCAAAAACTGTAAAGCCCACCATTCATTTGGTCAGCCAACATTCATTGAATGTCTATGTGAGACCTGAGAATATTCTACACACCAAGGTGGCAAAGATGCCTAGAAAACTGTTTCTGCTCTCAAGCTTGTGGAGAGACATGATCTACAAAAATGATTTCAGTGAAATTGGAGGAGCCCTGACACAGTGAAGGCTAGGATGCCCAAGCAGGGCAAAGGAGAGGCAGCAACAGTTGAAGTAATTGCAAACATTCTCTTTAAGTCAATTTCTCTCTCCCAATAGTCTCCTGTGTCTTTACTTCTGAACCATTTTTCTGTATAATCACTCTGGCTCTAGCCTCTCTGCCCCGAATTCTTGTTTCTACACAATTTTTGTATTTGGCTTTGCATTCTTTTAATCACGAAGACTCTACCAAACATTTCAAATACATTATCTCATTTAACCCTTATGAACACTGTGAGTTTAAGTATTACTAGCTCCATTTTACAAGTGATGCAACTCACATTCAGAGAAGTTATGTATTTTGCCACAGTGACTAGTTACAGCTGGTAAATTTCAGGGACTTATTGTGAAACCCAGGCTATTTGACTTTAAAGACCCTTCTCCTAATTACTAAAGTATATACATTCTTGTATTTTTGCCTCCAAATGACAAGTTCATTAATCTTCTTAAATCATAAAATGGATAGAGTCAAGGCTATGCTTACAACTTTGAATGGCAAATGGTCATCCCCATAGATGTGAGGAGATATCTCAGTGTGCATTTCTGTAATGAGAAGTGTCTAAGCAAATCATGCAACAAGTATTTTCTGAGTACTTACTTTCTGTCCAGTCACTCCCAGGTACAAACAATTCTGATGAGAACTGGATATGTTTCAACCCTCAGTTTTTTGGGAGGAGTCCAACCTAATAATCATGTAGGTCAATCACTTTCTCAATAATAGTGGGGGTGGGCTCACAGGTTATTTTTTTTTAATGAAAAGAAGAACAAGTGACTGGAAAAATCAAATACACTCTAATTTTTCTTTTAAGTACTTTAATTGTTAGACATAACCATCCCAGATAGTTAAATAAATCTCTCAACTGTATTAAAATGAACACGAAATGTGGTAAAAGATTGCTTCTCCAAATAGCAATCATATTTAGTCTTTATAATATTTTCATCTTTTTGATTTAATATTCTAAGTTTAAATCAGCACTCCATTAAAAATCTCAAATTTGAATATCAAACTCATCCATTAGATTCTTTAATATGCTATAGTTCTTTAAATATGCCAAATATTTTAAATAGTAATTATTTATAGACTTCCTTAACATGAAATAATAACAGGTATAATTTAATCTTCATTTCTAAGCTTGAATTTGATCTTTGGTTTGTTGTTTTAAGACAATCACTTAAAATCCATTCTATTTGCCATGTTCAGGGACTATAGTTGCGTATTGATTGGAAGAGTGTCTGGTTGAGCTCTAAGATTCTTTTCGTATTATAACTAGCCCTTTTCCCTTGGACCATGAGTCTAAGAATACATGAAGGGAAAAGCAAAAAAAAAAAAATATATGTATATATATATATATGTATGTGTATAAAAAATAGTTAAGATAGTTATACCACTAATTTCTCTTAGTTCATTGAAAAGAAAGATTTGTGCTAATATTGTTTGGACAGTTGAATGCCAATATCTTATACTTTGAGTACCTAATTTAAAGATAAAAATATGCAATATATTGATCATTGTTACCCTCTTATTATATTGTTTTGAAATTTTGTTTTATTTTTTCTCTCTCTCTCTTTTTTTTAATGTGGGTACTGGGAGTCGACCTCAGGACCTCGCGCTTGCCAGCAAGTGCTTGTGCCACTGAGCGATATCACCGGCCCTTTATTTCCTTTATGTGGGTACCGGGAGTCGAACACAGGACCCCGTGCTTGCCAGGCAGGCACTTATGCTGCTGAGCTATCTCACCGGCCCCTATTTTTTTCTCTTTAAAATAAAAAAAGGCAAAAGGAAAAAGAATACATGAATGAAGTGGTAGCTGCCATTTTTCTCATCATGTGTGTAGTCTCCACAGGATGTGATCAAGTCAAAATTTAATGAAATTAATAGACAAGCAGTGGATGGAGTTGGAAAGTTAGATTCCTGACAATGCTGCATCTCTGATACAGCCAGACCTGAATGAGGACCTACTTGGACCTTCTTTATTGCCTGTGCCCACACACTTCTCATTTGGCCTAAGTTTCATTTTGACTTTCACCATTTTTAAATGGAAGAATCTTGGCACATTTCCTCTTCTTTGTTAGCTGGTACCCTCCTCCATCACGCCAAACCTTCAGAAAACACCCATTATCTCAGATAACTTTGACTGTGCCTCAGGAATGAAGGTGGCGAGTCTAACATGTACCAAAGTTGTGGGGAGTTAGGCAGCAGTAGCAGAGGTGGAAAGAAGGGCTCATGGAGAACTTTGCAAAATTAGGGGTACAGAACAAGAGTTACCCAGAGATCATAAATACCCTGGGGCTCTCTGAAATTGGGAAGACATTAAACTTTCCATGGTTTGTGGAATATAAGGTCAGTGTCATTCAGGAATGAGAGAGAGTCTCAAAGAAAGCTCAGATGTCTGGTTGGCATGTTCATAACTTTTACTAAAATATAAAGTTTTAGCTTCTGAGATTATCATAACTTTTTGTCATAAATATAGATGAAATTGTGAACTGTAGTAAGGGAAGAAAAGTAGGGAAGAGGCAGGCTTGAGGATAATCTATGGACTCTCAAGAAGGAAAATACTGCATCCAGATAGTACAAAGTACTGTATCTTTTATTCTCTTTACCTGCGTTCATTTTGCTTCTGCAAGTAGCACTTTAGTGTTCTTTTGGGGAGCAATTCTTTATCCTTTTCTAGTTCATAGGATAGGGCTGACCCACCTCTGAGTTTTGTGGGGGCCTTGTAATTCAGCCCATTTCAGTGAAAGCTAAGCATGCTTGTAACTCTAAGAACTGGTTCAGGAATAAGCCTCCTATGCCAACTAAAATAACAAGAATTAAACCTTTTCTTAGAGATTTGGAAAAGGAAATTTCTCTGCTGCTGAACTAGTTAATGCTAGATCTGCCAGGATCTATCATTAGGGATGAGAGTGGGATGGGGTGGGTGAAGCCTCTACAAGAATAAAGATGACATTAAGAATGTATGGATCCAAGGGACGGAAAGGGAAATTTCTTGCAAAAGTTTTGGAGACTTTTGACACAGCCATATCTGAAATCAGATTCCTTTAGGTTTTCAGGTAGAGGATCTATAAAATCCTGTCTGTTTACCTCTGTTGTTCCTTCTTTTCCCTTTCAGTCACTTTGAGTGTAAAACTCAAATGTGTAAAATAACTTTGAGTTTTACACTTTTGAGTATTACACTTTGCCTGTGAAGGGGGCAGTCTGACCAGTACTGGAGATGATCGGCATGAGGCATTACACTTCCTCTTTCAATATATGGTAGTAATGAGGTTTCCCCACTAGAGGGTACAATTTACTCACAGCACTGGAAGCAAGCAGTGACAGTAAATGCCTGTCAGCACTGAGACCTGTTGGGATAAGCCAGGGTCTCGGTCCTAGAGCTCACATTCCTAAAAGGGTCTCCTTTTAGAAGTGCTAGGAGAGCAGTCAGGTCACCAGAGTGTAGCTATAACCGTAGGAAAGTGAAAAGTATTAAGGTGCTAGTTGGACACTTCATCTCAAGAAGCGTGAAGCTTCCTTAGTCTTGAGAAGAAAAAGGAAAGGGCAGGAATGGCAAAGAGATTTTATCTGTCACGCCAAATCTGATGGCAAAACCATGCCTCCATTGCTTTGTTGAGAAGGATTTGGGGCCACATCCAGCTCAGTGGAGTGTGCTGCCTTTTATTACTGACATCTGTCGTGGGCATGCGGAGAAGCAGGGGGGATGGGTATAATAGCCACCGACCTCAATAGGTGAGATGTTTCTCATAGGAACAATATTCATATTTTAGATCAGTCAATTCTTCACTAAGGACTATCCAATGCATTGCAGGGCCCTTATGCACTTATTGCGTATAGGACTACTCTAGACATTGTGGCAAGTAAAAATAAAGCAAGAAACAGGATGGTGTATTGCTGCTAACAAGTGCTCCATCTGGAGCCCTCCAGGTACACACCAATAGTTGAACATCTTAAGTTCATTATTCATTGTAACCTGAAATACACACACCCTGGGAACCATAGGCTATGTCTATAAGAAAGTATTTTTTGTAGGATTTGGGATCATTAGGTCAATTTTGAGGAAATCTTAAGGAAGAGAGGCTTTGCTTTGCATGGATGTTCCAAACAAATGAGAGTAATCTTATGATTGGATATCTTTAAAGGCTTCATTTAGGAGGAAGGATTGTAATTGGGAAGAAACAGCAAACATTTATATTAGTCTAGATAAAGAGATGTCTGGTATTTTGTAGCTTGGATAATGTTCACTTTTGCCTATGTTCAGACACACTCTTGGTATAGTATTTGTGCTATGATTCATCACAGTCACAGAGTGGCTTTTTCAGATGTAAACATTTTATGAAATTGTTAATCTTGAACAGGAGAATATCAAAGCCCAGATGCAAGTACAGGTCAATCTGTGCCAAGGCCAAGGTCAACTCCTGTGTATCATAAGTTGTTTTTCTCTTTCTCGTATTTTATATTGTTTAATAATCATGTATTTTCTGGCTTCCTTGTTCGGTTAGAAACTGCACAAGTACAAAAATCTGTTTTAGTTACCACTGAAAGCCAAGAGTCCAGCCACATCTTTGAATCTCATAAGAACTTAAACGTTATTGACTAAATTACTGCATTGTTCAATTAGCTTATTAAACTGTGAGTTGATAAATTCAAGTTGCTTTCTATACAGCTTTGCATGTCTACAATCAAACACTGATCTCATACATCTAATTAAATATACTCCAAGTCAAAGGAGATTTCAATAGGATAATATTTATTGATTAGAAAAAATAAGACTATACAATGAATTCCACTTTATGAAGGAAAGATGATGCTTAGTTCAAAAGGTTTCACTCGCGATGAATGAAGAAAACTGATGTCATATTCAAGATTCTGGGGATTTTCTGCACATTCCTCTGTGTCGAATTGTAAGAGTATCATTCAAAGCTCTAAGAGAAATTGATACAAATATTTAGAGATCATTTGTATGAAATATAACCTTTTTTCCTCTTAGCCTAGATGTATTATAATAGAGATTTTAAGGGAAAGGAGCCCTTGATTTGTAAACTTCTGACTTACAAACATCCCACAGCTACAAAGATTTTCCCCTCACCTCACTACACCCTTTCACAGAGGCCCCACTGCTTTGTAATCATGGTGAAAAACTATTGGAGTGTTTAGCAAATGTGCAATCCTGTATGTTAAGAAGTAGAAGGAGGGTAAATTCATGGCTTGCTGAGACATTTTGGAGAAATCCTTTTACTTCTGTGAATCAGAATTACTATGTCTGTAAAAGGGTCATAATTTTGGGCAGCTACCAAGATAGACTCTTTTGAGGCTCACCTCAAAGTTGCTGTATGGGCTGCAATGGCCTTGATGGCCAAGAAAAAGATGAACACAGGGATATGGAAAACATAAATGAAAAATATTTGCCTTCATCAGCAGAAACATAACAGCAGCAAACCAATTATTGCATTTTGTACCGAATTATGTCTGTGAAGTTTTGTTTGTATATTTAATACAAAAGTGGTCCATTAAAAATTAACAATAGCTATCTAAGAGCTACTGTGAAATTATAAAAGCATTGTTAATTTTCTGTAAATACTTCCTGTTTGACATTGGGCAAGATAAGTATTTTGGAATTTCTTCTTTTTTTATATGTAAAAGGGAATATCTCTTCCCTGCCTACCATGCAATATTGGAGTGGGTCTCATAAGAGGCCTGTTTGGGAAAGTACTTTCTAATACTAGCAGGCTTATAATCATATATAATTAAAAGTAATAGTCTGAAAGTAATAGTATTTTGTTCGTTTTGTTTGCTTTTGCTGTTGTTTTGTTTTTGCTTTCCTTGAACCTACCACAGCGTTTGGAAATTACCAGGTATTCATTAAACACTCTTCCCCTTAGCCTAGTTGTATCATAATAGAGATTTTAAGGAAAAGGGAGTCCTTGATTTGTAAACAAAATATAAGGAAAAATTTGCCATTCTGAGAATCAAATCCAGGGCCTTACAAATTAAGAAAGAACTCTACTACTGAGCTACAGCCCCGGCCCAATAAACTGTTTGAAAAATCCTAAAATTCTATACAAATACAAAATTCTAACCATGAGATACGATAATGGGTTCTGGGAGTCAAATTTCCAGATTTGTTTCTTTATTTCTCCCCTTTATAAGCTGTGATAGTTGGATAAATTCCTAAATCTCTCTGAGGTTCAGTTTCACCATCTATTACATGGGAAGTAGTACCAATACTTATCTTGTAACATTGTTTTGAATACTGAATGAGGTTATTCCTATGTAGTGACAAGCACAATGAATGGTATACAATAAATGCTACTCTAAAATGAGATGTATTTATATATTTCAAAAATATTTTTAATCATGTATTCCTTTTTAATATTTAATTTTTATTAATATGTTACAAATATATCCTGTAAAAGTCTGCTCATACTTTATGTATTATATGGTATTTTCCCTTATAGCAATATTATGTTATGGTTATATTTAGAAAATTTGATATGTGATGTCTACAGGGCTGAGGAGGTAGCTCAGTGGTACAGCACTTGCCTAAGATGTGCAAGACCCCAGATTTGATCCCCATCACAGCAAAAAGTAAATATATTTGGCTAAAGAAGGATGAGCCTTTATGCAAAACAGAACCAGAGATCTTTGCTGTGCTTAGGTGTATCAACCTTGACTGTTCCCAGATGCAGAAACAAAGTATCAGGCAGAAAATAAACTGGGGCCTGAATGATGGAGGGAGTTAGTGCAGCTATGTAAAGGTACACTTGGCCCCCTCACCTTATGATGAAAATGACACCCCCCCCTTTTAGAATGCCTTGATAACCTGAGAAGAAAACAACTGTAGGCTAAAGGAGATAAGTGTGACAATTGGGGTGTCAGATGTCAGATAATTTTTATGTATGAACTCCTTCTGAATTGATAGGCATGATAATCAGAAGGGACCTCTCAACTGGCCTGAAATAAAATGAAGATAGGCACTTGTGTGTAAGTATACTGAACATCGGGAGTGCCATAGACAAGGATATTTGAGTGGCAGCTCCAAGATGGCAAAAGAGCAGCTTTTGTTTGAGAAATCTGCACTTCTCTCAATTATCTTTCAAGATGGTAAGAACTCTCTGGGAAATAGAAATCTTGGGAAATACAAGATTTTTTGCCAGTAAAGTCTATAGACATTGGCACATTGATATTTATTTTGTTACTATACACAGTGACACAACTACATTTACTAACTGTTTCATAGGAAGTATTAATTGCAGATATACTACAAATAATCGAAACTATCTATTAATAGAACATTTAATTTTTTCCTAGTATTTTACTCTTAGAATGATTATGCTGAATAGATCCATACATTATTTTTTGACAAGACTTTTAACAAGGAATCCAGAATAGCCAAACAAACTGAAAAAGAGCAAAACTGAAGAACTCACACCTCCTGATTTCTAAATTTAACAGTAAGAACCTACAGTAATCAAAACAATGTGGTATTAGTATAAAAAGAAACATATACATTAATGGAACTGAAAGTCCAGAAATAAACCAAATTGATTTCCAAAAAGGTGCTAAGCCAATTCAACAGGCAGAGTATTTCTTTTAACATGTTGCTGGAATAGCTACACACAAAATAATGAAATTGTGTTCCCTACCTCATGCCATAGATGAATGAAAAAAGAAATAAAACCCCAACAACCCCAAACCCCCCAAGCTCCTCCAAATAACAACAACCAAACAACAATCTGAAGATGGACACAAAACCTAAATGTGAGCTCTAAAACTCTCAGCTCAGAAGCCATGAGTGAATCTTCATAACCTTGGGTTAAGCAATGGTTTCTTAGCTGTGATACACAAAAAAGCACAAACAGTAAAAGTCAATTGGACTTCACCAAAATAAAATTGTCTGTGTTTCAGAAGGCATCATTATTAAAATGAAAAGGTGGCCCACAGAATGGGAAAAATAATTAGAAACAAGCATTTGATATGGAACTTATATCCAGAATACATAACTCTTACAATTTAACAGTAAAAGGGCAACCTAATTAGAAATTGAGCAAAGAATTTGAATAAGCATTTCTCCAAATAAGATGTATAAAATGATAGTAGGCTCATGAAACATCTAACATTGCTGGTAATTAGGGAAATACAAGTCGTAACTATGAGATTCCTCTTCATGCCCATTAAGAATTGTACCATCACGAAGATGGATATCATACAAAAGACGGGTAATAACAAGTTTTGGTGAGGATGTGGTGCAATTGGAACCTTCAGATATTGCTAGTGTTATTATAAAGTTTTGAAAGTGCTGTGGAAACAGTTTGGCAGTTTCTCAAAAGGTTTAACATAGACTTGTTATAAATCCCAACAATTCACTCATGGGTTTAGTCATGAAAAAGTAATACGTGCTTACAAAAACCCTTGTATATGAATGTCATAGTAGTGGCAGTTGTAAAACTCTGCAAATACATTAAAGACCACTAGTTGTGCAATTCAAGGGAATACATTTATTATTTACCCTTTTATTGAAATTAAAATCCTAAGGATAAATTTTTAACACTAGGAAGTTGTTTTTATTTTTACATCAATCCCCTTCTATTTCCTTAGTAATATTTATCATAACTCCAAATATTTTGAGATCTCAGTGAAGGGGAAGTAGACTTGAAGCAAGGATGAAAGTGGAGAGCTAATCCTAAACTTCGGAGGAGTAGGACCCTCCTGCACAGTTTCTCTGCCTCCCAGGGAATCCATCTGCAGGAATCACTGAATTATGACCACGTGGAGGTCATTCAGAGGCCTATGAGATAAAGTCTTGAGATGATCTGGAAGATGTTGTTGTACTGGCTGAGGGTAATTATGGTGTAGATTATCTGATCTGAGTGAGAGAAGGAGTGATTATGGAATGTACTGTACTAAAGGGTAACGAATATGAAGGCATGTTGATGGTAGGGTGACCAACCATTCTGGTTTGCCTGTGACTGATCTATTTTAGTATTCAAAACATCACAAACCAGGAAAACCCTCAGTCCCAGGAAAGTTGGTATGATTGGACCTCTAACTGGTAGCAGCGCAAGGTTACTCATGCTCTTATTTACTAAAGGCTGCTAGAGGACAGACACATCGCTAAGCCTTCCTAATGCAATATCTCTCAAATCCATATGAGTGACCTCTGAGGTAATTCCAGAGCTTAAGCCATCCGTCCTAAGTCATGTTTCGTTTAACAGAAAAGCTGAGATTACAATCTCTATCTGTAGGCTTCGGAGTCTTCACTCTTAATCACATACATCATTCTGAGAGACTGAGCCAAAAGAACAAATGGTAAAATTTTAAAAATTATCTAGAAAGGATGCTTTAATTTTACAAATGTATTTTACATCCAGTGTTACATTTATTCTTCCTGAGAACCATCTGATGTATTGACTTAGCGTACTTGCCGGGGGTTGAGAGTGACACTGTGTCAAATGCTGGGACTATAGTAGATGCCAACCTTCTGACTTTGTGAGCTAAAATATGGTAAAAGGACAGAAATAAACAAATAGAAGATTAAAATATTTGGAGTTATGATAAATATTAGGAAGGAAAGAGAAGAGGGTTAATATAGAAAATACAGAGGTGAGTTTACTGTAGGTAGTATTGTCAAGGAAGACAATGGCCAGATACTACATATTTAGGCTGGAACTTAAATGATGGAAAATGCACTGGTCTTGTGAAAAGCGGGAGGAAATCATTCTTGTAGGGGAGGTCAGCTGGGCCAAATTTCCCAAAGCAGGAAAGAGCTTCATATGTTTGAAAATATCAGGAAAGAAGAGTCACTGTGGATGCAGCATATTTGGCGAGTGAAACAGAAGTACAGCCTCAGATTTACTAAGAACTGAGTTTTGGAGGGGCCAGGAGATTTTTCCAATATCACTTGACTATGGGGGCAGGATTTAACCCAGGTTCTTCTGACTTTCGATGCTAAGACTTGTGGTTTTAAGAAATCTTGTGAAGGGTAATGTTTCTTATAGCTATAACTTTCAAAGGTTTTACAAACAAACTTTTTTTTTCCACATAGAATCTCATATTGAAACTCATGTTCTAAGGAGAGGAAGGGAGGCCTCTCTTCTGAATTGGGGGATGGGATTCACAGTGCCATTTGTTTACTCCCTGTCACCCTCACTTGTCTCAAGCTCAGCCTCACGTTACATCATTTTTAGTTTACAGAATCACATCTCAAGGTTTCAGTCATTACACATTAGATTCTCAAAAGAGGGGTCTGGGTTTGGTTTATGTTGTCACTTACATGTTGGCGAAGCAGTACACGCAGGAATTAGAGTATGTAACATTGTTAGAGGCACACAGTGGGCTGAATCGGATGGAGCATATGTGCTGCCGCTGTTCAACCTCTTCTTTATAGTGATTGCATGAAATGCTCTAAAAGAAAACTCACAGTTCATATTCTCTATCCTGCAAGTGCTTCTAATATAAGTTGTTGGGTTTTTTATTTTGTGCAAAGAGAAGATCACACTATGATAAATTGTCATAAATCTCAAACATCAAAATTATAATAAATTTAGCTACCAGGGCCTTTGGGATTATATCTTCTAGGGTAATGGAGGCTATGTCATCCGGACAACAGGTGAGCAGGGAAGGAAATCATTACTAAGTAATAGTAATTAAAATAACTATAACCACCATTTGGGAATGACCAGAAGCACTGTTCAGGTGCCTCTGAAATAATGTCAGTCCCCGCGCCCCGCCCCGTTTCACTCCCTAGTCTGGAACGGCGCACACCGTGTGGTCTTACTCTGGCATCGGCGGTAGTGTAGTCTTTCGGGGATTAGGATGCTGGACCAGTGAGAGAAGGAGCCATAAGGTTTAAATTTTCCTAATTATCTCCCCATTGTACTTTGCTTTCCTCTGTATTACTAGTTGGACCAAACTTGATTTAGTAGATCTTGAGTATGAGAAATTTGTCTTTAGGTAGGAGGCAGCTTGGGAAGTTCATGAGCATTAGGTAATAAGCAATTTAGAATGCACTGCCACATTTTCCTACTGCAGCGGTACACGTCACAGTGTAGCCATTTATTCAGAATATCAGGTTATTCTCTTTTATGTAAGATTTTAATGCCCCACCATTACAGCAATGCAAATGACTTTTAAAATTGGATATGAATATGGGAAGAATACTTAATTAGAGGAAATTATTAATATGAAAACCACAAAACTGGAGTAATAGACACAAAAATAGTTTAGGATGAGAGAGGGGGAGTTCTTTCAGGAAGAAAGAGGCTGAGCAATGAACTGTAGAAATGATCCCGAAAAATAACAATAACAAGAATAATAATGAAAATGGGGAGGGAGGATTTAAAGTCTGAGAGAGGGAGGTGGGTGGGGAAGGAAAGGGGAATAAAAAAGAATCAAGATGGACTATGCACATGTACCTACTCCTTCAGATCAAATAAATTTCATGTACTTTGAACACATTCTAATAAAATTAAAAAACTGTAAGAAAGGCTGGAAGAAGGCGATTTTTAAGCTTGCAGAAATTTTACCTTGAGGACACTAGGAGTCGCTGTTGTAAATAGGGAGAAATCTCATTCAGATTTACATATTAAAAAGTCCATTCTCAAGATTAGAAAAGAGGTTAGCAAGCTTTTCCTCTTAAGAACGAGTTAACAAATATTTTTATAATTTTTGACCATTTGACCTCTGTTGCAACTATTCAATTATATTGTTCTAGTCTAAAAGCAGCCAAAGATAAAATGTGAACAAAGAGGCATGCCTATATTCCAAGAAAATTCTGTTTTTCCCAAACAGATGGTTCTAGTTTGTTAACCCCTGGAACAGATTAAATGCAAGAAAATCAGAAGGCTATTGCAACAACATGGGTAAAAGTTGAGGAGAACTTGAACCTAGTCAAAAGCAACGAAATTGGAAGGAGAAAAAAGAAAAAAAATTAGGAACTTTAATTGCCAGTGGTACACAAAGACATGAGAGAGCAAAATAGACAGAGAGATAATTCTTGGTTTTACCTCAGATGGATTTTGATAGAGCTATTCAGATTGAACTGGACAATAGCATCATTATGTAGATTGAAAATTGTCAGACACTGGAAATTTTGTAATGCCTTAATATGTTTCAAACTAATAGAAATTCTGCAAGTCTAGGATTAGAAAAACTATTCTTACACAGAAAATAGCAAATTTACCTTAAACGCATGGTCACCAAAAACACCTGAAATTAAAAAAAATTCAAAGGATTAATTAAAACAATGCAGTATTAAAATGTGAACATCTAATTTTCTCATTAAATAATCACATATAAATTAATAACCATAAAATTTGTAGAAAATGATATTTTCTTCATATAAGATTTATCTAGCCACATTTGATTCTCAAACATTGTTTCTTTCTTCTTGTGCCTGGGATCCTTAATAGTCCCTCTAGAAACTCAACGATAGCCCATTTCTAGGTTTAATGCTGAATTTGGACAGGAAGGAATTCAATTCAAGCTTTATCCTCCCCAAATCAGCAATATTACCCACTGATGGATATGTTATCCACTCAGACATTGTATAGACCTATTTAGAGACAAGCCTAACTTTTCATAGTCATCCTCGCTGCCTGCTAATAGAAATCTTAGATATCTGCCTTCATTTCTGATTATTGTCTACTTTGAATGGGCCCTTTTTCTAAGTTATACTTGCTTGTAAGGAAGCCTTTTCTTATGTTTAGAATACTGTGTTAACATTTGCTTACCTAAGCTACTGAGAGTTCACTTTGCCTTCATATTTTATATTCTACTTGACTGATTTCAGCTACTACACCTGAACCTTCTCTTTGTATTTGCATCTACCTGCGCCACTTACCTAGTGGATTCAGTTTTACATCATGGACTTCAGTTGGTGTCACTTTGCTGGAGTGAGTTAGGAAACACTGAGCCTTCTCTTAAGGTTTCATGATGCCTAGTGATACTCTAATAAGCAATGTCAAAAACTGACACAACTTTGTGTAGAATGCATTTGTGTGTACACCCATATACACACATAATATCAATGTGTGGAAAACTGGGGCAAGGGCAGTGAGGAAGAGGGAGTGGACACAAAACTGATTATATAACAGAGAAGTCCAAATTATTTGCTAGATATTGATTATAACTCTCATAGATAATCTTTTAAATGTCTCAAGTCTGAAATTGTCTAAGCCAGAGTTCTTGAAATATTAACCAAGTGAACCACCAATACTTATTCTAGTTGAGGTAGGGAATTCTTTAACTCTGAGAAAATACTAAGTTTCAAGAATTCTTACATCAAAATAGCAATTATTATTGACTAGCTATCACCCTTGGAAGATCATATGTTCTTTCCTTCCCCAAGATTCTTTGGTAAATACTTACATGAGAAATAGCCAGTAGCCAGAATAGCCAGGAAGAAGTTTTTCATCTTTTCCATGAGGAGCAATATGATTCATCTACCTCGTTCTTTTCATCAAGAGTTTACTATGCTCAGTGTTCCTATTCTGAGAACCTCAGACCCCATTATGAAGTCATTATGAAGTGATCCATTTACATGTGACACCACAGGCAAAGTCACAAGTCATCAGAGACCAATAAGACTTTCAGAATATATTTTATTTTTAACAGACTGTAAAACTATGCTATGGTAGCATACTTTAATATTGTTTTGGTTGATTACTAGTCAGTCCCATAGAAGCATATTCTGTTCTTTAACTATCAAAAGGAAACAAATGTGCAAAAGGTTATCTGAGAATCAATAATTCTGGAGATTTTTCAAAATCTATGTGTTTGCCCTCTGTTTCTTCTTCCTTCAACACTGAGATTCTGAATCAGTATGTCCAGAGTAGAGAACTGATAGAATAGGGAACCCAAAATTGTATACTTCAGTGTTGAGTCTGTATATGGTTCCCTTTTATTCTTCAAAGGGAATTGTTATGACTTGTTAGAGTCATGTCTTTAGCCCTTCTTATTATCATACCTATATCTACCTCCCTAGACATAGCACTTAACCTTCTTATATTTAACACAAGAAATTAATGAGAGATAACCATGCAAACTCCAGGCTATTATGTGTTATTCTGTTAAAACACCAGGCTTGAATAACGTGGAAGAGATGTGGAGATCACATAAAATCAGCAATTCTATCTATGTTACTAAGGCAAAAATATGAGAAAATGAGGTCTAACTCTGAAAGAAAGGAGTCTTTGCAAAACTAAGATCTGTTCTCAGATTTCCCAGGGACACCAGGTTCTTCTCAGGGACATGGTCTGAATAATAGAGATGGAATATCTTAGAACAGACAGTTCCTTCTGTAGAACAATGGAATAAAAAGAAAGATTGAGCCAAGAAGCTCAGATTCTCACTCTGCATTTCCCAATTCTTACCAGGATGATAAGTCATGCTTCATTTAAGGACTTTAGGTTTATTTTGGCTCAAGTTTCAGCCCATGGTCTGCCAGCTCCAAAGAAGAAACAGGATGGCAGATGAGCATGGGCAGGAAAAGCTGCTTACATAATGGAGGTCAAGAAGGAGAGGGAGAAGGGAGGAGATAGGGAGGAAGATATGGCCTTCTAGGTTGTACTCCCAGTGACTTGTTTTTTTTTGATCAGACCACACCTCTTAACAGCAAGTTAGCTACAGTGCCTCTATTGTCCAATCACCTTCCAAACATCCTACCTATGAGTGTACTGAAGCAGAAATCCTGACCTAACTACAGCCATTTTGTTCACTAAAGTTGCAGTCATTCTGTTCTCTGCCACTGAACTCAGCTAAATCATATGATTTGTCATCAAATTGGAACTTCTGTGAATGTGCTAAAAACAACTTTGTTACATACAATTATGCTCACCACAAGATACCTATTGTACCATAACCTTCAGCTGAAAGCTTATCTCATTCTTGTAACTTCTGTTTACCACCCTATAAATAAGATAAGCTCTGTGATCATCACCCCAGACTTTGGGGATTACTCCTCTGGGGTCTGCTAGCATCAAAAAAATTTCCTTTCTTCTCCTGAGCTCCTGGCTATTGTTGATTCAATTTTTCCCACAACAGCATGAGGCTTTTGGGAGACATCTAGCTATAAACCATAACAGATGCCTGAATTTCTCATCTTTGAGGCTTGTCTTTGTTACTTTCCTCATTGCTGAGATACAATATCCAACACCTCAACATACAAGATGGGTTTATTTTGGCTCCCAGTTATAGTTCGTGATCAGCTGGTTCTAATGCAGGAACAGCATGGAAGAGTGAGATAGTAGAGGAAAACTGCTCTCATCTTGGCAGCCAGGAAGCAGCGACTGAAGGGAAGAGCTAGGGATGGAGATATACCCTTCCAGGTCATGCACCCAGCCACCTCCTAACCAGGCCTCACCTCCTAACAGCAAGTCAGCTATAGTAGTTAATTCTCTTCCAAAACCCCCACCTATCTGTGCATGAGGCCTTTGGGGGGCATTCTCAATACAGTGGTACCTTGGTTCATGAATATAATTTGTTCCACAACTCTGAGGAAGATAGCCATGGTCGTGTTCATCAACTGATGTGGAGTTCGCAAACAGAAGCAAAATTTTGCTGAACGATTCTGTTAGGGAACTGAATTGCTTGTGAAAAGAAGTGTTCATGAACTGAAGTAGTACTGTTTCAATCAGAACATTCCACCCCTGCCTGCCCTAAATTCATGTGCACACCTCTATATAAAATGCATTTCGTCCATCTCCAAGAGTTGCCCAAGTCCTAACAGTTTCATCATTGCTAAAAAGTCCAAGTCTAAAGTCTCCTCTGAGACTCAAGGCAAACTCTTAGCTATGGGCCCTTCTAAAAATCAAAAAGAAAGTTAAACACTGCTGACGTACAATAGCACAGGGTAAACATTCCCATTTCAAAAGGGAAAAATAAGGGAATAGAAGTCAGTGAGAACAAAGGAAGACCAAAACCCAGCAGGGCAAACATTAAATCCTATAGCTCCATGTCCAGCACCCAGGTAAGGATATAAATTCCAAAGAGCTTGGGTGGCCCCATCCCTATGACACTGGTATCTGCCACTCTTGTGGTCTCTCTCAGCATTATTTTGCTCACTGCCTATGGCTTTCCTCAGACATTCCATGTTCCTGACTTCTCCAAATTTCTGGACTCTCGTGGTCTCTCTCAGAGTGACTTTGCTCACTGCCTATGGCTTTCCTCAGATATTCCATGTTCCTGACTTCTCCAAATTTCTGGACTCTCCACTGCACTTTTGGCTTCAAACTCACAGCTTCACATACTGCCCTCTCTGGGACATACTTCCAAGCTTCTCAAACTTTCTGAAATCTGAGTTGAAGCTTTCATGACTCATAACTTTTACAGTCTGAACGCCTATAAAACCAGGACCACATGGATGGTGCCAAGTCTGCTGCCAATTTGAGCAGTAGCAGACCCCCTTGAATCATGGCTGCAGAAGTTTCTGGACTGCTGAGCTCCAGGAAACTCTTTCCTATACAGCCCTTCTGAATAAGCTGGATTCCCTGTAGATCTCTTGTCAAGGCAGTCTTTCATTTTTGCAAGTTTAGCTTGAGAAGGGTGGGATCTTGCTTTTTACTGGGATGCCCTCAAGCTGTCCTTCCTATTATTCTGATATAAAATACTCAGCTTCTTTTTAAAGCTAATTTTTTCAGCAACAAAGCTGTCCTGGGTCAAAATTTTATAGGCCCCAATTTTACAGGTGGTTCCTTTCTGGTGAAACTCAAAACTTTTAGTAGCACTCAGCTGTGACATTTGCTCTCATTCTCAATTTACAGCTGGTTAAAAGCCCCCAAAATACACATGCCACAGCCTGAACATTGGGCTTCCTTGACATTTCCTTGATGTATTAATTAGTCTATAGCTCTTAATCATAGTTTCCTGCAAAATCTCAGGACATGAGCAAAACGTATACAAATTTCCTGCTAAAACATAACACACATGGCCTGGAGTCCAATTATCAATGGAGTCCTTGTTTCCAGTTGAAATCTCCTGAGCCTGGTCTTTACTATCTGTGTTACCAGCAGCATTCTGCTTTTCTGAGTTCTGACCAGTATCTTCCATGATGTTAAGCTTACAGCATTTTAGGGCTTCTCTAGTTGGCATCCCCAAATCTTTCCAAATTCCTCCTGTGAACAGATTCCAAAGGCTTCTAAACCACATGGTCAGGTAATGTCTTAGCTGCTTTCTTATTGCTAGGACAAAATACCCTACATCAAGGAGGAAACGTTTAAAGGAGAGGTTTATTTTGGTTCACAGTTTGTAGATGTTTTAGTCCATAGTTGGCTGGATCCAAGGTAGGATGTCAGGGCAGAGGGGCATGGCTCCAGTGAGAAGCAGAGCACAATCATGGAGGGAGGGAGACATACCATTCCAGGCCATGTCCCCAGTAACACACCTCCTCCCACCAGGCTTTATCTCCCAACATCATATTTATCTATAATAATCCACTGATGAGTAGCACACTTCCATGATCCAATCACCACCCAAAGCTGCACCTATGAGCATATGAGGCTTTGGGAGGATGTCAAGATATAAACTACAATATTTAATATTCTGCCCAAGCCACCAAAAGACCCATGTGCATCCCTTTATACAAAATCCATTGAGTCCATTTTTAAGAATTGCCAAATATCCAGTAGTTTTGGCATTGCTGAAAAGTCCAAGTCCAAAGTCTCCTCTGAGACTTAAGACAAACTCTTAGCTGTGAGCCTCTGTAAAAACGACAAGGAAGTTAAGTACTTCCAACATACAATGGCACAGGATAAACATTCCCATTCCAAAAAGGAGGAATGAAACCAAAACGAGACTGAAACCCAGCAGGGCAAACGTTAAATCCTATATTTCCATGTTCAGCACCCAGGGAAAGTGGTGGTGAGATGTACACTCCAAAGGGCTCGGGTGACCCCACCCCTATAGCCTCATGGTTGTAGCCTCATGGCTTCTGTCTTGGGCTGGCTTTGTTCACTCCTTGTGTTTCTTCTCAGATGTTCCATGTTCCTGGTTTCTCCAAATTTCTGGGGTCTCTACCGCACTTTCAGCTTCACACTCACAGCTTCACACATTGCCCTCTCAGGGGCACACTGCCCGGCATCTCAGGCCTTCTTCTGAAATCTAGGTGGAAGCTATTCTGACCCTTCAACTCTTGCATTCTGTATGCTTGTAAAACCAGCACTATGTGGATGATGCCAAGGTCTGTCACCACCTAAGCAGTAGCTCAGCCCTTTTGCATCTTGCTGGTGGTTGTAGGGGCCTCTGAGTTCCTGGGTAGCTGAGCACGATGTACTGAATCCTGGGAAATCAATTTCTTTGAAGTTTGACCAGAATCTCCTATCAAGCTCAGATTAGAGCATTATAGGGCTTCTCTAGCAGATAACTCCAAATCTTTCCAAATACCTACTATGAATGAGTTTCAAAGGCTTCTAAACGACATGCTCAGGTATTCACAGCAACAGCCCCACTTTTGGTACAAAAACATGTCTCAGTCACTTCCCTCATTGCTCAGACACAGTACCTGATACTTGCAACCTAAAGGAGAAGACATTTATTCTGGTTCATGGTTACAGTCCATGGTCAGCTAGATTCAAGGAAGGAACAGCATGACATAGGATCATAGCAGAGGAAAGCTGCTCACTTTGTAATGGCCAAAAAGCAGAAAGTAAAGCGAGGAGTCAGGGATGGAGATGTCTAGGTCATATCCACATTAACCTGCCTCCCTCAACCAGGCCCCACCTCCTAATGGCAAGTTAACTATAGTGCTCCCATGATCCAATCCTCTTCCTAAAGCCCTATCTATGAGTGGATGAGGCCTTTGGAGGATATTTTCAGTATAAATCACAACAGGGCTATTGAGACAGAGATAAAAGTGAATAATCATCTCTCAGAGATATGGAGAAAGTTTCCCCATGAATGGAAAGTTAAAGGAGAAGAACTCATTTTGGGCTTTGAAATCTTGTGTTTTTATGATTTTTTGACAGTCATAAAAATGCATTGTCAAGATGTCTTCCAGTTGAAAATTATGTTCACAGGTCTACAAGATGACAGTATCTTAGAATTCCTTGGGCGGGAAGCTGTCAAATGGCTGCTCTTGCCTGGTAAGGACAGCAGTAGGAAGGAGACTTACACTCAAGACAGATGCAAAGGTAAGGACAAAGAAACAAGAGGCAAATGCCGTTCTTGAGATGCTGAGGTGATCAAGGGCAGTGTGATGGATGCAAGAGAGATATTCCGGTAGTGTCAGACAAAGCCCTAGTACTTACATTACATTCAAGCAAGAGATTCTATCTTGATTATTAAATTATCTGTCTGCTAAGCATGAATGCAAGCTCCATAAAGTCAGGAACCATTTCTTACATTTCTTTAAATTCTCAAAGCATGTCCATTGGAGATTTTCAAATAGGAAATAACAGGATGAAAATGCTTGTCAAACTCAATTATTAGTAGACTATACCAAATGTAAGGCACTGCACTCGGATCATGTCTGCCTAACTATATCTTGTCTTTGCAATTACAAAGAAAACCAAGTAAGAGCTGGGACAATGTCTATTTTTTTACCCATGTATCCATATAGCTCATCACAGTACAATGCCTTTACCAATTCAATAAATTTTGATTGGTGAATGATATGTAAAAACGTTTCAAGAACGTTCAAAGCACATACTCTGATCTTTAAAGATCATGTTACCAAAAAGGGGTATAAGAAAAATTTCAGACACAGTTTTAGGGATCAAATTTAAAAAAAAGCAAGGAGAGAAAATGGCCCATTAGATCATGCACAGTGTTATCCTTCTCTTCCTAGACAGTTTAGATGAAGTAATCACGGAGGGTGGAATCAGGGAATTCCAATCCAGCGCAGTTCTCAAGGTCAACTTCAGTGATGTCAGCTGACAGGTAAAAGTACATTTTCTAGTTATCAGAAATCAAGGATGTAATCTTATAATGTATGAAGACTTACTATATTTTAGTAGGTTTAAGTAAAGAATTTAGATGAATCAAGCAAATTATGGGTTTATTTCCCTGGCCTGAGTTAGAAAAACATGTCTTAGCCCCTTTGAAATACTGATAACCACTACTGTCCAAAACAGAAATTTCTAGCAGATAGAATTGCTGTAGTGGTTTGTTAGCCATTCCTTATGATTAAAGTAAGCCCAAAAGATTCAATTTACACACCAAAATTTTCAGAAAGAATTTCATTTGGGTCCATTTTATTTAAAAAGCAAGTAAATATGTAGTGCTACATAATAAGCTATCCTTTTCCTCAAAGGTGTTTGCCTCTTGTGCTTAGAATGCACGATGTTATTTTAGAACATTTACCTTCCCAACTGTAAACATTTAAATCAATTTAATATTCATTTCATGGAAAGCAAATAAAGACAAATGACAAATACTAAGCCTGTGAACATTTTCCTAGCATCACACTTCACCATAAAGATTCAGAAAATGTCTCTTCACAATTTTAAAGGAAATGACTACAGTCCAAGGATATTGTGTAACTGATATAAGGTACTAAAAATAGTTTTTGAAATTCACCATATTCAGTTGATATACCTTAAGTCATGATTTTTACTAATTTTTGTTTTCAATAGAGTCAAAATAATTTAGAACTGTCCTTTTATTCTGGAAAATAATACCCCTTTCTTCTTTCTTGAACAAATGAAGACACTTGAATAAACTTCCAGGTATGTTTTTGCAGTTTCCCTTCATACATAATACATTTTTGAAATACTTAAAATGATGGATATTTACCTTTGAAGCTTTGATTCTAATTTTATTCTGTAATTTGATATAGCATTACTGTGATTTTTAAGATAATCACTTTGAAACTATTAGACTAGTTTGATCTCTTTAATAAACACTCCAAATCCTCCTTTAGGGTTTCTAGCACAAAAAGTTGTCTCAGGTTAGCAAAAACACCTAAATTTTCTGCCATTTTTTACATATAGAACAAAAAAGTCTGGGCTCTTTCCAGCTGTCATGGCTGTGTTGTGCAAACTGAAAGAAAGTGAATTTTTCTATCAGCAGTATTCAGCGTTGCATGACAGAAAACTTGGCAGTCTTTCTGGGGAGGGAATTTAAGCAGTGGATTAGAAAATGGAATATTTTATGACTCTCTGGCTCATCTTAGAACAAGCTTATGTTGTGAGAAAAATAACATAATTCATCTGAAAACCCTATACATCAGCAGAATTTCATCGCTTAGAGCAAATGTAGGGCACATTAAATTCCAGAAAAAGCCTTCCAAATGAAGTTTATTTATAAAATTTAAAGATAGAAATGAATAAACTTACATATTTAATATTAGAATAAAAATGTTAATTTTTGGAATAAGTTTTGCTCGTAGGTTCATAATTTTTGATGTATAACCACATATCCTACTGTCAACTTAGTAAAGAGGCATTTTTATATTTTTAAATAATGCATAGAAACTGCTGTAAGCTATTGTTTGTTCCAGGGATTTGTTTTTCAATTAAATCTCTCGGAATCTAAATTGAAAAATCTGGTTCATCTCTCTCTCTTATAAGATAAATGAAGGAGATAAGTGGTTTGAATTACTAAACTTCTCACACCTCTTGTTCTTTGTAAAATGTGTATATACTTACACATGATTTCATGCATTTATACTGAGGAATAATGAGAACACCTAATAATGTTTGGTGTTAGAATGGTGTAGTACAAACAGTGAAGACTAAATATTAGTTATTATGTTTAATTTTAGCTCTAATTATACACTGAGATGAGTATAAATCTATATTTAACTATTTAGCTCTCCCGGTGTTTCTATTCTGTGCTTCTAATTAATTGCTGAACATGTCCACCTGAGTATTCTTCAGTACCTTCAATCTTAGAGTGTCCAAAATTTAATCCATCTTCTTCCTCCTGGCCATATTCATTTATTTATCATTTTTCCATATGTTGTGCTCCTACCACTTTTGAGAAATGAGATAAATGCTAGAAGTATGTGAGACATAATGCTGGCCAGAAGCAACCTTGGATAATAGTGGAGATAAGAATGACACTATCTCTTGAAAAACGAAAGAAAACATTAAGCGTTAAATATAAAAGGTGAAATCCAGTGAAGCAACATTTTGTGTTTTGTTTTGTTTTCTTTGTCAAGAGAAATTTTGCCTGAAAGATATTAGATGATGATTAACTTTCAGGGAATTCATAGGCAGCTATCAAGGAAATGAGGGTAGATGAGCCTTATGGAAGATTCTAGTACTGAGATTATAAGATTCATTGATTTCCTGTCACACAGAAAAAATGCACTAAAACAAAAACAAATCAGACTAACTCATCTTTGACACAAAAGAATTCTAGACGTAGAATTCCTAGACTTCTTAGACGTGGGTTTGCATTTGAGAAGAGAATGTTATAAGACCAAGAGGATCTACTGCCTCAGTGATGCTAAAACCCTACCGCCTAAATGCGGTAAGGTGAGGGCAAAAGAAGGAATCTGCTATGATTAGCCCCACCTGTGTAAGGCTTGCATGATGTCCTGGCCAGCTGTGTCATCTCTATTAAGAAATGACTATTTCCAGAGACAGGATCATAGAACAAGTTTGAAAACCTCAATGAATCATGGCAGAACTGATTACATAATATGACCCAAATTAATGCTACTTTAAATTTGGAAGATGCATAAATAAGTCTGTTCATTTATTTTGTCATTTGACTAGCATATGAGTTGGAGGTGGCTATTAACAATCATCCTCATTTTATTAAGACGAAAATAGCCTTAGAGAAGTTAAGTAACTTATCCAAGATCTCAGAACTAGCAAGTGACTGAAGAGGGGTATTAAAAACAGAGTGCTCGAGTAAGTGCTCAATTTTAGGAATAGTTTCATTTTCATGTATGTTTGGAGAAGTGATCAGTAGGGCTCTGACCACCAGCTAGTCTTTTACATAGATCTCTTTTCAAGTAGAAGTCTTCCAGGTCTTGTTTCAGATTGGGCACAAAGCAAAGAAATTCACTCACTGGTCTTAAACAGTAACTCAGGCTCTCCAGTACAGAATATATTCATAACAGTCCCCAGTTTTTTGTGACACAAGGAATGGAGTTAGTGAGAGAGGTAGTCAAATATTTACTGTGAATCTACATGCTCTCTGTTTGAAGCTGCTTATTAAAGTTTTCCAGAGGAAAGATCGCTAGTAAACTCAAGCAGCAGTATGAGAATTCATGGCATATCTTAAGACTACAAACTACAGAATTTGGGCAGTGCTGATGCTTTGATCATGATTGACATGTTTCTAAAAAGGCTAATCCTAAAAAGCCAAGTATATTTTCTTGGACAAGAACTGGAGACCTCTACTGACGCTGTGTCATGGGTCTTAGCTAGTGATCATCAACTACATTGCCATTGTACAGCATAAGTACACTTCTCACTATGCCATGCATTGGGAAGAAATCTAGTTGTTTTGAATCAAGATTTTATAAAAACATTCTTAATTTATAGCCTTTGATAAAGTGGTAATGCAAAAGACATTTTCAAACAGCCATTGCTGAGCTTTATGACAAGCCTACTGGCAGTTCTTACCTTTTGGGTTCAAGGGCTGGAAGCCATTCTCTATACTGCTAAAGAACATACTGCCCATGGCCAGAAAATCTTGAGTGACAGAGCTTGCATTTAATTTTCAGTAATGGAGTATGGGCAGCCATAAATCTGTTCAGATGATGTACTTTAGTATTGGAAATTATGATTTCATCTGTGGAGCATAGTGTGCTATCGTTTAAGACCTTAAATTTTGGAGTCAAATAGTACTCTTGCCAATCACAACCTGACTACTTCCTATTTCTGCTAGACAACTTATCTGCTTTCGATATGCATATCATGTACAAGGTTTGGTACAAAGTTTTCTTCAACTAGTGTAAATTCAGGAGGTTCATAAAAACAATCTCAAAGTACCAAGAGCATACTCAAAGATTTTCCCTGTAATTCCAAGGGCTATATTTAAGACAAATGAGAGAATAAATAATTTGAGGTCAATAACTAGATTGACCTTGATGGCAAAAAGAACTTTTGATTGTAAGAGTTCATGATTTCTCAGGAAGTAGTAAGCATCTGCTTGCCCCAGGCCCCCAAGAATATGCATGAATATCTGCTAGGAATCCTGTGAAGGCAGTTCGTACATTGTGATGAGGATCACAGCCCTTAGTATTTTGTGTATTTAGCAATAGTTATAACACTTACTGAGTGCTCATTATGTACCACAAGTATTCTAAGCCATTCTTATTAATGTACTTGTTTAATACCAAAATTCTATTCAGTGGGTACAAACAGAATTCTAATGTAACTAAGGAGGAAGACAAGACAGAGAAATTAAAAACATGGCCAAGTTCGCACAGCTCTCCAGTTGTGAAGCTGTAACCCAACACACACACACACACACACACACACACACACACACACAATATATGAAAGAGAAGCATTTCTGAATCAAGATGGGAATGGAGTGGCATAGTGCACTTATGGAACAAACATGACAAAGGTTTCGTTATTATGTTTTAAATCTGCCATATGTTTGTTAACTACAGTATGTATCAGGCATAGTGTGATCCACTCTACATATTAGTCGAAGCCATTTTTCGTTTGTTTTTTGAGACAGGATCTAGTCTTTAGTTCAGGCTGGCCTTGAACTCACTACGTAGGCTAGGCTGGACTCAAATTTGCAGCTATCCTTCTGCCTCAGCCTCCCAAAAATTAGGATTACAGGCATGTGCCACCATGCCCAGATTTGGAACCAAAATTTAAGATACTGATGTTGTTCCTGGTTTGAGAGTTATGAACTGAAACTCAGAGGTTAAATCTCTAACCCCAGGTTACTCAGAAGTGGCAAAACTATGTTTGACCCCAGAGCTTTCTAGAACACTATTTCCTCCATCTTAACCATTACATTATACAGGCTTCACAAATTACTTCAGTCTGTCAAGTTACTATTGGTTTTGTGTGGAAGCAAAGAGATAGTAGTTCAAACCATTTGTGAGCTTCTTAAACCAATGAGAAAGACCTAAAGAACAGATAGGCAGCCAAAATCGAGGTAGAGGAACCGGGGTGTACAACAGGAATCACCGTATTTTGGGGCGTCTGCACCTGCACTGCATTTCTAGAAGGGCGAAGTGGAGGGAGGAGGCAAGGAGCACAACTTGGAAGTGTGAAGAACCCAAGGTTCAGCCTAGGAAGGGTGAGTGTCAGAGGCAGGGGCTGACTGGGGATGTAAATGTCTTCAGAAGAGGGGACTCACACACAAGCAGGGTGTGATTCACCATGGGAAGCAGAAAGGGTGCAGAGATGGGGCGAGGCAGGACACCAGGTTTGCTCATTGACGAGTCAGACAGGGTTTGTCTGCGAAGCTTTAATGGTTAAGTTTCTGAGCCCCATTTTGAGGATTAAGAGCCACAAGTTCCACATAGGGGCATCTCAGAGTCCAGCAGAGGGAGCGATCGGATGGTTTCTGGAAGCGTTTGTGAAAACTTGAGGAGTTCTTTCCCTGTGTTTAGCAGGAACTTTTAGAAAGCTCCATTTTTAGTGACTGTTAACTTTGGACTCTGTTATAACTCTGGATTCTACTTCCTTAATCTGTACCCTTAGGCTAAGGGGACATTTTGAAATCAATAACTCAGCTTCACGTTATTCACTGGCAGCGACATGAGTTGCTGTACCGGAAAGATTGCATTGTTGGGTAGAGCAATGACTGCTTTCATTAAATATGATGGAGGACTGATTAAACCTGAAAGAGAGTGAGATTTCATAGAATTTCTAGAGGTTTTGTTGTTGCATTTACTTCCTTTTCTGCAATTTTATTTTATGTCTATAGAAATCTTACGACAGTAAGATTTCTTTCATGGTACACATGCAAAGGGTTTAGCAGGTGGATTGAAGAGAGGAAGGGAGTGTTACAAGAAGTCTCAGGCTGTGGCTTATGAAAGGTAACTGCCATTTTGGTTACTCTCCATCTCCAGAAAAGCTTTCTATTACTATGTGTTCATTGATTCTTTTTAGGAAAATTGAGTAAGTTTTCAGAGTTAAAGTTGATGCACATGATGATTCTAATATAGAAGCTGGATTAGGAAGTGACACCTCACTTCAGACATACCTAAGACACCATGATTTCTTGTTGAAAGAAGCCAAATTCAATTTATTTAAGTCATGTAATTTTTCTTTTTTTCTTTCTTTCTTTCTTTTTTTTTTTTTTTTTTTTTTTTTTTGTGGTTACCGGGGGTTGAACTCAGGGCCTTGCGTGCCAGCAAGCTCCTGTGCCACTGAGCAATATCGCTGGACCTTTTTTCGTATGTGGGTACCGGGAGTCAAACTCAGGACCTCGCGCTTGCCAGGTGGGCGCTTATGCCACTGAGCTACCTCACCGGCCCTAAGTCATGTAATTTAAAAGGCACTAAATGTGCACATATGGCATGCCAATCACAATATAGCAGAAGATGGACATTATTATGGACCTATCATATAATGTGACACACGATAACCTAGCAGGAACAAACCCATATGAGAAGCTTTTTAGAAAAGATGCCATTAAGACTGAAAGGTGCTATGGAATCAGTGATATGTAAACGTTGGAAAGTCTATGTTAGCAAGAGGAATAAGCATGTACCAAATTGCAGAGTGGATAAGAGAGTTTGAGTGTGGTGACAAGTCTGGAGTAAAATGTGAAATAGTAGAGTGATGGGTAAACACTAATGGGGCCAGTCACGATGAGCTTGTGGGTAATGATTCTCCCTCTTGCATTTTTAGAATAAACATGACATAAGGTCTATATTTTGGAAAGATTACTCTTGAGAGAGTTGAAAAATGCACTTTGAAGAATGCGCAATGGTGAGGATAGGGAGAAAAGTAAAACAAATCCAGAAGATGCCACTCCACCTTTAAAAAGACTCAGATGCACTTTTATCTCAGTTAAGCTTATTTTTAATCTAGAAAGAAATCAATATGGTGTGTGGGCAAGATTAGGCACCGTGGCATGGATACTATGGGAAAACACAAGTGCCTCTCATGAGTAGACACATTAGAAATACGTTTGCTGTCAGAAGACAGATTCAACACCTTCCCCAATGCACAAATTTCAGTTTGTTGTTGGTTTTCCTATTGAAAGAAAATAGCAACAAATGAAAAATTTTGAGCTCAAAGTTTTTTTCATTCACAGCCAATGTTCACAAATGAACCTTAAAAATATACTCAAATCTATTACTGACCGAAAGAGTAAATGCTATTTAGAAATATTTTTAATGTGAACTTTTTATATAAGAATGATACAATATATCATAATTCATATCCCTGGAATATTTGTAATGAATTTTTAAACAACATTCACTTAGAGGCTCCTTTTCTTAGCAAATTATAATTTTTTAAATAAAAAAGTAACCAGAATGATATGTCATATATATTAGATGCTTATTTTCATCACAAAGGCATATCAAAATACTTAAAAGGAACTATATGTTTCTATACATTCTATTACATCACTCATTATTTCATGGTCTTTTGTTTGAGCTGATACTGACATATTGATGTGTTGATATACCTGATATATTGAGGATGCTACTTTTTAACTTTTAAACTGTTTTTATTTCATTTCAAGACATAATTTTTAGTATAGCTGTCATGCATATGTTTTTGAAATACCCTACTCTGAAACAGAACAAGTTCTTCAGATAATTTAGATATTGTCTTTTTTGTATCCACCCCTAGGGGACTCAAGATTTCTAAACCTCATTACTGAAGATAAACAATAAACCTGGCTTATTTTAACAGACATAGACTGCTGTACAAGGAGGGAGGATGTTTCTTGTTCCTGGAAATAACCATCCATTGTGAGAGATGTGGTAACATCTTGTACTGGGAGTTTAAGCAACAGATTAATAGGTAGATTCTGAACTAGATGACCTTGAATTTAATCCCAATTTTGAGATCTAATATTCTTTGATTCACTTCTAGAATATATGAAGATACAATGACTGTGGGGTTTCCCAAATCCTGTGAATTAAGGGTTCTATTTGTTAGAGTCAATATGAGATGGTTCATATACTTCTCATTCCCTAAGGAACACTGAGGTGTATTTATCTTAACACACATTTTTACCTCACATATAACATAGAAAATGCTTGGACACTTACTTAACCACAGTACAAAAGTAGCACTCATTGAAATATGATTTCTCATCAGATCCACAAATTGGGCTATATATTTCAATTTCAATACAGGATGTCTTTGCTCCTGGTGGTAGGTTTATATAACTACTACAATTAACCTGATAAAACAAAAACATATGAAAACCCTCAGTCATTTCAACCAAATCATTATTCCCAGGATTTAGAATTTTGTGAGAAATTTCAGAGGGTTTTCAATGGATTTTTCATTAGAATAATTGTCAGGCTTTAACTCATTTTCGATATTCCAAGTACAACGATTATTTAGAAGTTTTGTTAGACAAAAATTCATGAGTGATAAATACATTTATGATAGTTGGTTTTTGAATAATAATTTATTTTTAACTAAAATGTTTCCACATAATGCTTGATGCATCAGTTCTCAGCAAACATGACATTATCTCAAATCCAGTCATCCTCATGTTATCACACAGAAGTGTAATATATTTTCTGTATGTATTGTCTTGCTTTTTCTCTTTCTTTCAAAAAGCAAAATATAAAGTAAGTGTGAAAAATACTATGGGGGTAACTACTATAATTTTAAAGACTAACTGCATCATTAGGGAATTTACCATCATGTGTTGAAAATAAGTTATTTGCTATACATTTTACCAGCAGACAGACAGAAAACTGCATGTTGGCACTGTAGTTGGGAATCACGGTTCTAAATTCTTGGAGCAAGGTTAAGGTGATGAGCTGTCCTTGAGACAATATAGGAAATTCTCCAGAAAGAGTTTTTCAGATTTGTTATCTATAAGCTTACTGAGGCATGTGGACAGGGAGGTGGCACACATCTGAATTCAAGGCATTACTATGACTCTGGTGGCATCATTTTATCTCTTCAAGACTTAGTAATAATAACTTCAATGAAATGTTGAAGTAAAAAATAAATACAGAAAAATTTATGGGTACAATACTTAGCATTACATAACATAAAAACCATTGGACAAATAATAGGTTTAGTTTCATTCTTTGGCTTCACTTCCAGCTCTCCATCAAATTCCAGGACTATATACAATAGTCTCCATCTTCAGCTCATTTTGTCCCAGTGTTCTATGCAGGCTATATTACTAATTGTTAAATACCTCTGATTAAGTAGTTTGCAGTGTGCTAAAACTCAAATTTGAATTTATTATTCTTTCAGATACTCTTCCCTCATCAATTAATTCACCAGTTGCTACCCTCCATACACCTCCTGAGATTTAGGGATGAGCCTAGTAATAAAGCAAGCATTAGTAACCAGGACACAAGTGAGAAGGACCCAGGAGGCTACTGCAACAGAATAGGAATAACCGTGTGCACACTTGGCCTAAGCTGATTGCACGTCCTCTCCTTGGTTCCTCAAAGCCCATAGCCAGGATTTATGTGATACTTACTGTGAACTGTGACTACTAAGGAGCTCTTAACCCTCCTTGACTCTTTTCATTCACTCACAGCTTTAGAATATGAAGGATGACTTGAACTCAGGTCTGTCTCAGTCTGAAATTTATGTATTAACTTTATTCTTTTCTTTACTAGGTACAAGAACTGCAAATACATGAAGGGTGTTGTGCTTAGAGGTAATAAGTCACAGTTAAGACTACTACTGAAAATGCCTATATACTAATTTACAGATTTTGCAACTATACCTACATTTTCTTAACAGTATTCATTACTGTAAACTAAGCCGTGAAGGGAAGTTTAAACTAAAACCCTCATTCTCTTACAGAAGACAGCCTTTGTGATCCACTTGAAGTTGGTCGGGATCATGACTTGTCTTTGTTCAGCCTCACCATGTGTTAGGCACCGTGCTAAGTCCATGACATACACCATGACTTCAAGCGCTGGAGTAATCTCATAGTACTGCTTCCCAGGGTCACATCAGAAACACGTAGAAGTCATCCGGGATTTTGTAACTCTGACGTGAATTTCTCAGCACTTTGTTCACTAACCTTAATTTTGTAGAGATCACCATAGTTTTAGAAATAAACCAATATTGACTCTTAAAAAGTAAATCTTGAAACACAGAAATTCAGTTACTGTATAATAAGTCTTTCCTTACCTATACTGATTTTTGACGTTGCAACAATGTAGGACTTTTATATGAGATAATTACACTGACTGGTTTCCTCTGTCTGACACATTGTGTATCTGCAGGAAAAATAATGGAAATATTAAATTAACTCCAAAAGAACTAATCCTATTAGAGAAATAATTTTTGATTTACATCTCAGCAGCCATAAAAATATGTCCCTCTTTAGTACTATGTATCCAAATAATATCACAGATTGAAGCTTTTAACAGATATTTTTTTAAATTTTTTATTCTTTGGAGTGGGATTGAAACGGAGTCAAAATGATAGAAGAGCTGGTATGATAAATGGGGAGTTTGCCTTACTCTTTCTAACTTCATAACCTGAACTCAGTAATGTGGAGAAAAAAAACCAAGTGACTCCAATTATCTGCCATAATGTACAGGGTACGGATGGCACAGGGTATATAATTAAAGATTCCAGGCAAGAGATTTTAGCCTAATAATAGAAGAAAAATAGCTTGTGTAGCCACACAATGGATTGTACTGTTTTGTGAAGAGAGGAGGCCCCTATAAATGCTGACATAAAGTCAAAGCAGTGTTTGAAAGGTCGCGCCTCTCGGAAACTGGACAAAGTATTTGTATGGATAGCATTTGGCTTTAGTTGATCATTAAAAGCCATTTAACCTTTGAGATGACATGATTCAGTGATTCCTTAGTGAAGACAAACAGAGCATGTACCAACTGCCCACGATGAATGTAATCACTATGCACTGCAAACATGTACCAATAAAAATTAATTTTAAAAAGTGCATTTCAAAAAGATTCCCTTATTATGTATGTGATGTGTATATTTCAGTATTCTGTAGACAGTGATGACATGAGCTGCTACTCTGAGGGCAGAGGCAGTGTTATGAGAGAGATACCCACTGAATATGGTTCAAAGTGCCCGAGCCATGAATAGAGAGAAGGCTGTTGTTCTCATGGTGTTGAAATGACCAAGGACAGTCAGACCTAGGCCAAAGAAGTGACCTTCTGTTGTATGCCCAGCCACTGAGATTCTGCCTTATGTATTACACACAGTTTCTGCTTTGGTTGTGAAATAACTGCTTCCAGTGACAGAATGCTGGGAGGATGTCAGATACTTCTAATGAAATGAGACTCTCTTCTTATGAAAGACAGGCAATTTTAGTAGCTAATGAAAATAATAAATCTGGCATTATTTGCATACATTGTTTATTACCCTTATGAAACTAAATGTTTATTAGTACTCTCACAACTCATATACGATTTGATTTTCAGTAAAAAAATCTACCAAATACTTATTACTATTATTTCTTTGGTTTACAGATAAGGAAGTGGAATCTCAATGAGGTAAAGTAATTGTACGGAATTTATTCTCTTTGTTTTCTACACCACTTTTTCCAGGAACTATTATCAGCACCCCAGCTTTACAGGTTTTCCCACTTTCTCACACCCAACTGCTCTTCCTGCTCACACCTTCAGCATCAAATGGGTGATGCTGCTGGCTGATACTTTACACTCCGCAGAGAGAGGAAATATCTACATCAAAGCCTTGACTTAGCAAAAGCAAGCCACGATTAATGCTTTTTATCTGAAGAATAACTTTCCTAAGAACCCCATATCTGGTAGGTTGTACAATGGATGAAACTGACGAGGACTCCTGAACTGCCACATCGCTATTGAAAACTTCTTTAGCGAGGGTCGTCAGTAGAAGGTCTTTGATTTCTTCAAATTTAACAATAAAGAGTTATGAGGTCATCTTAATCATGAATATATCTAGGGGCCTGACTGATCCTGAGACTAACAATACCTTGTTAGGTCCTAAACCCAGGCTGATGGGTCTGAAGGAAAAGGTAACTCTACTGCGAGTCACAAGTACATGTATGGCCAGTGACATCCTCTCTTTAATACAATAATTTCCAATACATGTGGCAACAATCATTTAGATGTGGTTTAAATAAGTTTGAGTATGCTTTTATTAAGCTGTACTTCATTTAAATTGTTCATTAAAGATGACAAGTCAATTTTTAAATAGAGTGACTCGATAAGAAATACCTGGAACGAGTCTGGCAGATTTGGTGGAGAGAGATGGAAGATACTCCATACATCACCAATGTAACTAGTAATATACTAGGCTCAGGGGCTAAAGTTCATGTTTCGCGTTCTTCAGAAATATTAAAGATAGCTGGAGATTGTGCTGGGATGGTCTGGAGAAAAGCATCATAATGTTCCTGAGAACTATAACCCTGGAAGTCTCGCACACTAATTTATAGTTAGACCCACCGTTTTCCACATGATTTTCTGCAGGATACGTAACTTCTCTAAGTCTACTTTCTTTTTATTCTCTTGATCCTTGTGTAACTATTAATGCACATTTACTGTGTCTTAGAGACTCTGCTACACTTGGCTATGCCATGGTCAACTGGAAACCACAACTGTCCTCACATAGGTTGATAAAGATCAACTTTACATAGATCTTCATGTAGCTCTCCTTGATCAACCTTTACCCTGGGTCCGCTGAGCCTTCTTCCTGATTAGGCCTTGACCTTGGCCCCTGTCCTGTTTTTGGCTTAGCCAATGAAGTTATACGAAAAAATCATAAAAAGATCATCCTTGTACCTTTAATAGTTGATCAGTATTGTTGATACTTGATCATTTTCCTCATCTGCCACCTGTGATGCATAAGCCCTTTGCATGTCTTTAGGAAGAACCCTAGTAGGTTAGTTTGACAAGAGTTCCTCCATCCCAATGTGTTCTTTTATTTAATTTTTCATTCAGACTCCTCCCCTTTCTTTTGACTATAATTCCTCACCTTCTTGTACTTGGAATTGAGATCAATTTTTCTGCACTATGACAGTATTGTAACAGTTTTGTACAACACTATCCTTATTTTATTTATTTTTTTTTTGTGGGTACCGGGGGTTTGACCTCAGGACCTCGCGTGCCAGCAGGCGCCCATGCCGCTGAGCGATATCACCGGCCCTTTTTTCGTATGTGGGTTCTGGGAGTCGAACTTGGGCCCTCGCGCTTGCCAGGCAGGCGCTTAAGCCGCTGAGACATCTCACCGACCCTATCCTTATGGTTTTAAAAGTGTCAGAATGATTTTTTTCAGTACTGGGGATTGAAACTAGGGATTTAACACTGAGCCTTATTCCCAGCCCTGTTTTTCACTTTTATAAAATTTTGAGGCTGCATCTCACCAAGTCTCTAAGCTGTTCAAGCTGGCTCAAACTTGTTTTTATAAGCATGCACCACCGCACTCAGCTGTCAGAATAATTTTTAAACAAATACTCGCAATGAAATTAATGGTACCTTCATCATATATTTGCATAAGGACCAGGACTTCGGTCATAACCACCCAGGTGCTTAGGGGCCAAATTCATGACCATTCACGGGTTTTTGTTATTACCTGGTAAATCCATCATTTATTAGTAAACTACATGCCAGACACAACGTGATCCACTGTATATCCATTAGTTCCAGCCAATCTGTAAGAAACTAATGTTATTCCTGGTTTGAGAGTTGGGAACTGAAACTCAGAGTTTAAGCCACTAACCCCAGGTTACTCAGAAGTGCAAACCAAGATCTCACCCTGAGCTCTCTAGCTCCAATGTCTCATCAGTTGTAACCATTACGTGATATACGTGTCACAAATAATTTCAGTCTTACAGGAAATACAAGTCTCTATTTGATGAGTATAGCATCAAATAGATGGGAGATCAAATATCATGGGCCTTTTATATAAATGAGAAAGATCTAGAGAGCAGATAGGCAACCAGGAAGTGGGGCAACCAGGGAGCACAGTGGAAGTCTCCCTATGTTTTGGGGTGTCTACCACTGGGCTGCATTTCTAGAAAGGTGAGGTGGAGAAGAGGAGGGAAGGCGCACAGCTTAGAGGTGCAAAGAACCTGAGGCTTGGGTTACTAGGAGCACGCATGAGGCAGGGGCTGAAGCTGAGGGTGCAACAGTTCTCAGAACAGGGCTCTCACACACGAGCAGGGTGTGATTCACAATGAGAAGCAGAATAGCTGTGAAGCTCCAAAACCTGTCTAGATCTTTGGTGATGTTCACAGGCCTTGGCTGCATGGCTTCACTACTTTAATATCAGCCCAGTTTAGAGCATCAGGTGCCCCGTGTTTCAGAAAGGAGGATCTCAGAGTCTGTCGTTGGGAGGCATTAGTTTGCAGAAGCATTTTTCAGTATTTAGTTGTACTTTTCCTGTCTTTTGCAAGAACTCCTACAAAGCTTCATTCTAGAGTGACTGTTGGCTTTTGACAGTAAGTATTCAGGATGTGTGCATGTGCATGCATTTTAGGAAGGAGGATATTAATAACTCTGGCTTTAACTTTCTTCATCTGTGGCCTTATGGTTATCAGATATTTCAAAATCAATAATTCAGCTTAGTGTTGTTTTTGGTGCAATACCCTCAGTTACAGTTAGTTTTTTTTTTTTTTTAGTAAGATTAAAAAGTATAGTAGAATCAGTAATAAAATAACATTATGAGTCATTTAGAAAAAGTAGCATTTGTAGTGTATGTAATGATGGACAGGGACAAGAATCACTCTCCAGAAGGACAGGTGTTTTGGGTATAGTGAATCCTGCTTTGCATAGGGATGAGGAAGATCTATTTGCAAATGGAACGCAGTGAGATTTCCTAGATTTTACAGAGACCAGTTCTGCAACAGGTCTGGAATGGTATTTAATTGTTATGAGGTTATTTCATTTTTATGTCCTTATGATTTTATGGGAAGTTTGTTTTCATGTTACAAACGGGAAGGACTTTACCAGGTGATATTGCTAGAGAAGACAGGAACGTGTTACGGAGTCCTAGGCTGTGGCTTATGCGAGGTAACTGACAATTCTGTCACTCTCCACTGTTTGTGTGCGTATGGATTCTTTTTAGGCAAATGTAAGAAGCGTTCAAGGTTCAACATGGTGCAGCACACAAATAGATGTTCCACATTTTAATACTGGAGCTGGATCAGAACATGACCCTTCACTTTCGGCTTATCTGCAATGACACACCATGGTCCCCTTGCTTTCTTGTTGGTAGAAGCCCCATTCTGTTAATTTAAAATCAGTAAATTTGTAAGGCACTAATTAAACACTATGAAATACCTGCCACGACCTCAGGAAAGGAAGATGTTTTATCAAGCTACTATGTGTATAATGTGATACACATTAATCTACAGGGTACAAATACATATTAGAACCATTTTAGCAAAGACACCTTCTTTTTTTGACTTTTATTTGTACATGTTTACAGTACATAATTATTATACTCACTGTAAGGGGTTGGTATCTGTGCATAACACATCTAAATTCCCTTCCTTCCTCCCTTTTATTTTTCAAGCATCAAATTCATTTATTTATCTTTTTTTTTGTGGGTAACGGGGATCGAACTCAGGACCTCGTGCACCAGCAGGCGCCCTTGCCCTGAGCAATATCACTGGCCCTTTTTTCGTATGTGGGTTCCGGGAGTTGAACTCAGGACCTCGCGCTTGCCAGGCAGGGGCTTATGCCGCTAAGCCATCTCACTGGCCTGATGTTTTTATCTTTTAAAGACCTTATAAAGTTAATTATCATGTATACAGATTGAAAACCAGACTGATATCCAAAGAACATACAAAATATGTATGACAGTTGTACTAAGTCAAGGTACACTTTTAGATACATTATCCACACTGCATTGCAATACCTGTTTCTTTTTCTTTTTTCCTATTATCTGTTTTTCACTTCATGTATACATATATTTGTCATATAAGAGAGACCATGCAATATTAAAGCTTGTGTGCCTGAGTTACTTCATTTAACATTTTTTTTGTGTGTGTGTGTGTGGGTACCGGGGATCGACCTCAGGACCTCGCACTCCAGCAGCAAGGCACCTGTGCCACTAAGCAATATCACTGGCCCTTTTCTCGTATGTGGGTTCCAGGAGTCGAACTCGGGCCCTCGTGCTTGCCAGGCAGGCGCTTATGCCGCTGAGCCATCTCACCGGCCTTCATTTAACATTATGGTCTCAAGTTGCATCCATTTTCCTACAAATGACTCAAGTTTTTCATTTTCATGGCAAAGTACTACTCCATTGTGTATGAACACCATATTTTATTTATCCATTCATCTGTTGATGGACATATAGGCTGTTTCCAAGATTTCGCTATTACGAATTGTGCTGCTATAAATATGGGTAAACATACATCGCTGTGGTATGGTGTCTTTAACACTTTTTGGAAGATGCCTAGAAAGGGAAAGCCTGGATCAAATGGAATTTCTACTTTTTAGTTTTTTGAGGAATCTTCGTACTGATTTCCACAGTGGTTGTATCAGTTTACACTCCTACCATGAATGGAGAAATTTATTTTTCTCCTCATCACCTCAGCGGAACTTATTATTGGTTGACTTCTTGATAATAGCCATTCTTTCAGGAGTGAGATAGAATCTCAGTGTCATTTCTATTTGCATTTCTTGAATGGCCAGTGATATTAAACATTTTTTCATGTATTTATTGGCCATTTGTATTTCTTCATCTGTGAAGTCTCTATTCATTTTAGATACCCATTTTTTAATTGGGTCTTTAAATTGGGGGGTCGAAGTTTTTTTTGAGTTCTTTATATATTCTAGTTATTAGTCCTTTGTCTGAGGAGTAGCTGGCAAATGTTGTTTCCCAATCTGTGGGTTGTCTTTTCACTGTAAGTGGTTTTCTTTGCTGTACAACTAAGATACCTTCTCAAAGGTGATGTGGACATCAGTGACATGGAAATATCAGGAAAATAAGGTAAAGAAGAGAAGCATGCTTGTGCAAAATTGCAGAGCACATGAAAAGTTCTGAGAGTAGTGACCAGTTTGGAGTAAAATAGGAATTAAGAGAGTGATGGGGTGCAGAGTGATGGGGCCAGTCTTGAGAGGGTTGTAGGTGGTCATTCTTTCTGTAGAATGTTTTAAAAAGTAGAAGGATGAGATAAAGTCTATATTTTAGAAAAATTACTCTTGAGAGAGTTAGAAAATGCACTTTGGAGAGTGTATGGTGGAGAGGGTAAGAAGGAAGAGTTCTTAAAATGCATGAGCTTGCCAACGATTCTCTATGCTGGTTTTCTATATTATTGTCTCCTGTGTTCCTGCTTGGAACCATGATTCTCACTTCTTGACCACATGGACTCATTTCCTGCATAACACAACCACTACTCCCCCAAACTGTCTTCTTTGCTCAGTTTTATCCATCAAGCAGATATCAGCTCATAAGTCATCTCCTCAGGGAGGTGACTAAATCTAATTCATAAATGTGCATGTATATGTTTGATATATTATTAATATCATTCTTCCTCTCCAAACCTAAATCTCTGAAGAAAGAACTAATTTTCCCATTTGTTTTCTCACTGGTGAACTTTTAGCAGCATGTGGCAGAGAGGAAATATGTAATACATATTCAGAGAAATCATGAATATAGAAGTCTTCATTAGGATTTCCAGTGTCTCTAAAGATATTCCTGGATGAATGCTTTTAGGTCATACTGGTAATAGACTTGCATCATTAGGCAGCCAAAACATAATAAAAAGAAGCAAATGAGAAAACACAAGAAAATAATCAACAACAAAAACCACTGTACTTGAATTTTTGTAAATTAGCACACGTTATTGTAATTGACAGCCTTGGTCCCTAAACCTCTGACAGATTTGTGAGGTCTGAACACAGTTCAAATGGGTGGGGGTGTACTTTTTTATTCTGGCTTTTTTGCAGATATCCTATAGTTAGATTTTCATATGTTAAAATTATGTCTAATTAATTTGTAATGCAAAGGAAATATTGCTTAATTTGAATTTAGTTTTACTAAACAGATTAGTAATTAAATTCTACCAACCATGGCAAATTACTGCACAGAATACTACTTCTCAGAGGGCAAGAACATGTTTACTGTACTCACTATTATCCTCTGTAAGGCCAGACTCTGACAAAGATATTTGTTGATAACATAGATACACACATGGACCATAAAGATTAACAAGACATTGTCCATACTCTTCAAATAGCTTATGATGTAATAGTGAGATAATGTATATTTCAGGTCCTAGACTAGAGATAAAAGAAAATGTAGTTTTTATATACGATGGAGTTCTACTCTGCCATAAAGGATAAACTTGAGGCATTTTTAGGTAAATGGGTGCACCTTAAGAACATAATTTTAAGTGAAATAAATAGGACATGCGTGTTTAAATATCACATTGTTTCTCTTGTGTGAGAAACCCAAAGAGTAAATAAGGAAAAAAAAATGGAGGATAGATATTGGAAAGTAGGAAGAAAATGTTCAAATGGGAAACGGAACAAGGGAGGGGAAAGGGGATAGGGAAGGAAGGGAATAGGGATAAAAAAAAATAAAAAGAACAGAATAAAAAAATTTAGGGCCAGAAAAAACAGCATAGATGTTGATCAATATATGGAAACTTGCACAATCTCACAGGCTCCATTTTATCAGCTACATTTTATCACTGTGGACATGTCCCCTGGTAGGGAGCAGATGGAGCACAAGCCCAGCCCTGAGGAACCTCAATTTCTTAAATACAGAAATATCTGGCAAAAAATACAGAAATATCTGATTCTTGTGTCTGTAGTCTCCCGCTTTATTTATTCTTCTTTCTAGCATATGTAAAAACTAAGTAACTTAGAGGAGTATTTTCTTAGCCTAGATGAGAATAATGGATTAATTTTTCCTTTCTTGATTACTGATTATTGTAGTCAGGGTTTGCAAGGAAAATAATTTAGTACAGAACACGTAATTTATAGGATTATTTTATAGTAGTCACCCAAAGAGTCAAATACAAAAGAGTGCAGGAAATCTGTCCACAAACTAAAGACCCAAAGAATCCAGCTGAGGGCCTGGATTCCACAGCAATGTCCTGCACTAGTCCTGCAGAAGACCTAGAGCCCATGTTGATACTCCCCACAAGTCCAACTGGAGGGCCAGAGCCAACGACAATGTCTCATGCAAATCTGTTGCACGGATCTGCTCTGGGAAGGCCCAAAGGCCAGTGGTGGAAGCTAGAAAGTCTGTGCCAGCGGGATGAATGATCTGTGCCAGCAGGCTGAGGGATCTGCACCGGAGCCAGAAAGCAATGCTTGAAGGACCAGAGCTCCCCGAAAAGTACCACAGCCATCCTCAGCGACAATGAGGTCCCGCGCTCCTCCGACGATGACAACAGCCAAGTTTCTATCAGGAAATCCAGTGTGACAAGCTCCTCGAGGAGAACCAACAGCATTGCCTCTTCCTCTCCAGTTCTCCTTTTTGGGTGGGCCTTCTATACCCAGCACCACACTGATTCAGTTCAGCTGGGTGTTACAAGTTGACCACCAGTTGTGAGTCCACCACACTGGTCCAAGTGGCCCTTTATTCTTCAAGAAAGTGGCTCTGGGGAGGTCTTGATATCCCTTAGAACTGAAACAAATCTAGGAAATTCCACTCAACCCCAAAAAAGTGTCAGATGCACATTTATCTGTCTTTTTTTTTTTTTTTTTTTAAAGAGAAGAAAAAAACAAAACAAATCAAAAGAAGAACAAATTTTCAAAACAACATAATAGGAGGGCAACAATGGTTAATACATTACGTATTACTATCTTTAAGTTAGTTATTCAGGACACCAGACATTAGCATTCAATTGTCCAAACATTATTGGCACAAACCTTACTCTTCAATGAACTAAGTAAAATTGGTAGTGTATCTATCTTAACCATCTTATATATATATATATATATATACAATTTTTTTCCCTTTCCCTTCTTTCTTTTCCCTATTCCAGTCTCTCTTTCCTTTTGACCAGTTTCTTTTTGATTCACCATATCTATTGTACATTTTGGATCTTATTTACTCTTTCAGTTTCTCATACTAGAGAGATAATACGATGCTTACACATGTGCTTCTGGTTTATTTCACTTATGAGTATTTTCTCGAGTTGCATCCATTTACCTATAAAAGTCTCCAGTTTATCCTTCTTTATGGCTGAATAGTACTCCATTGTATAAAAATACCACATCTTTCTTATCCATTCCTCAGTTGATGGGCATTTGGGTTGTTTCCAAGATCTGGCTATTACAAATTGTGCTGCTATAAACATGGGTGCACATATATCGCTGTGGTACGATGTTTTTAATTCTTCTGGGAAGATGCCCAGAAGGGGAATAGCTGGGTCAAATGGGACCTCCAACCCTAGTTTTCTGAGGAATCTCCACACTGACTTCCACAGTGGCTGTACCAGTCGACACTCCCACCAACAGTGAAGAAGGGTTCCTTTTTCCCCACAGCCCCTCCAGCATTTGTTATTAGTTGATTTCTTAATAGTAGCCATTCTTTCTGGGGTGAGATGGTAGCTCAGTGTTGTTTTAATTTGCATCTCTCGAATGACTAGTGATGTTGCACATTTTTTTGTATATTTGTTTGCCATTAGTATTTCTTCATCTGAGAAATGTGTATTCATCTCAGATGCCCATTTTTGGAGTGGGTCTTTAAATTTGGGAGGTCTGATTTTTTTGAGTTCTTTATATGTTCTCGATAGTAGTCCTTTGTCTGAGGAACAGCTGGCAAACATTTTTTCCCACATTGTGGGTTGTCTCTTCACTCTGTTGGTGGTTTCTCTTGCTGTGCAAAAGCTTTTTAATAAGATGAGATCCCAGTTATTGATTCTTTGGGATAGTTCCCGTGCGGTTGAGTTTTTATTCATAAAGTCTTTGCCTACACCAATGTCTCCAAGGGTTTTACCTATCCTACCTTCCAGCAGATTTAATGTTTCTGTTTTAATATTTAGATCTCTGATCCATTTTGAATTTAGTTTAGTGCATGGTGAAAGATATGGATCTAGTTTTAATCTTCGGCATGTGTAGAGCCAGTTTTTCCAGCACCATTTATTAAAGAGGCTATCTTTCTTCCAGCGAATGTGTTTGGCACCTTTGTCAAAGATAAGGTGGCTTAGTATGTCTGGGGTTGTTTCAGCATCTTCTAATCTGTTCCATTGATCTTCAGGTCTGTTTTTTTGCCAGTACCACACTGTTTTTATCACAGTAGCTTTATAGTATAATTTCAAGTCGGGGATTGTGATGCCCCCTGCCTTGCCTTTGTTGCCCAGAATTGCCTTTGCTATTCTAGGTCTCTTCTGATTCCAAATGAATTTTAGGATTGTTTTCTCTAATTCTGTGAGATATGCTGTTGGAATTTTGATTGGAATTGCATTAAATCTGTATAACAATTTTGGAAGTATGGCCATTTTCACTATATTGGTTCTTCCTATCCAGGAGCAAGGGATATCTTTCCATTTTCTGATATCCTCTTCAATCTCCTTTTTCAGAGTACTGTAGTTTTCAGTATAGAGGTCTTTTACATCCTTCGTGAGGTTGATTCCTAGGTATTTCATTTTTTTGGATGTTATTGTGAAAGGTATTGTTTCCCTAATTTCTCTTTCAGTAAGTTTGTTATTTGTGTACAGGAAGGCTATTGACTTTTGAGTATTGACTTTGTATCCAGCTACACTACTGAATTTGCTTATTAAATCTAGCAGTTTTTTAGTGGAGTTTTTGGGATCTTCTGTGTAGAGTATCATGTCATCTGCAAATAATGATAATTTAACTTCTTCCTTTCCAATCATTATTCCTTTTATTTCTTTCTCTTGTCTAATCGCTCTGGCTAAAGTTTCCAGAACTATGTTGAATAAGAGTGGGGACAGTGGACATCCTTGTCTTGTTCCTGATTTTAGAGGGAAGGCTTTCAGTTTTTGGCCATTTAGTATAATATTGGCTGTTGGTTTGTCATAGATAGCTTTTACCAGATTGAGATAAAGACCCTCTATTCCAATTTTCTGTAGGGTTTTTATCATGAAAAGGTGCTGGACTTTGTCAAAAGCTTTTTCTGCATCTATTGAGATGATCATGTGATTTTTGTCTTTGGTTCTGTTAATATGGTGTATTACATTTATTGATTTACGTATGTTGAACCATCCCTGCATCCCTGGGATGAATCCAACTTGGTCATGGTGTATAATCTTCTTGATGATTTGTTGGATTCTGTTTGCCAGTATCTTATTAAGGATTTTTGCATCTATGTTCATTAGGGAGATTGGCCTGTAGTTCTCTTTCTTAGTTGGGTCCTTCTCTGGTTTTGGTATCAGGGTAATGCTTGCTTCCAGGAATGAATTTGGGAGTATTGCTTCCCTTTCAATTTCATTGAAAAGTTTGAGAAGTAGTGGCGTTAGGTCTTCTCTAAATTTCTTGTAGAATTCGGCAGTGAATCCATCAGGGCCTGGACTTTTCTTTGTTGGGAGGTTTTTAATTACATCTTCAATTTCATTGGTTGATATTGGTTTATTTAGGATTTTTAAATCTTCTTGATTTAGCTTTGGTAATTCATATGAATCTAGGAATCTGTCCATTTCTTCTGCATTTTCCATCTTAGTAGAATATAAATTTTCAAAATAGGTATAGATGATCTTCTGGATTTCTGCAGGGTCCGTCGTGATATCACCCTTTTCATTTTCAATTGCATGGATTTGAGTCTTTTCTTTTCTTTTTTTAATAAGTTTGGATAAGGGTTTGTCAATCTTATTTATTCTTTCAAAGAACCAACTTTTTGCTTCATTGATTCTTTGTATTGTTTTTTTATTCTCCAATACGTTAATTTCTGCTCTGATCTTTATAATTTCCTCCCTTGTACGGGCTTTTGGCTTAACCTGCTCTTCTTTTTCTAGAAGCTCGAGGTTCACCCTTAAGTTGTTTATTTGCGCTTGCTCTATTTTCCTGATATAAGTATTTAATGCTATAAATTTCCCTCTTAGGACTGCTTTCATTGTATCCCATAAGTTCCGGTATGTTGTACTGTCATTGTCATTCAGTTGTAGAAAGTGACTAATTTCTTCTTTAATTTCATCTGTGACCCATTGGTTGTTCAGGAGGATGCTGTTTAATTTCCATGTGTTTAGGGAGTTTTTGTGGGATCTTTTGCCATTGATTTCCAATTTCATTGCACTATGGTCTGATAATATGCATGGGATAATTTCAATTCCTTTGCATTTACTTAAGCAGGTTTTATGAGCTAGTATGTGGTCTATTTTGGAGAACGTCCCATGTGCAGCTGAGAAAAATGTGTATTCTGATGTTGTGGGATGGAACACTCTGTAGACATCTACTAAGTCCATTTGTTCAAAAGTTTGGTTCAGTTCTACTATTTCATTATTGATTTTCTGTCCAGTTGATCTATCTTTTTGTGACAGTGGAGTATTGAGATCTCCCAATATAATTGTATTAGTGCTTATTTGATTTTTCATGTCCTTTAGTACTTGTTTTATATAGCTGGGTGCATTGGTATTTGACGCATATATATTTATGATCGTTATCTCTTCCTCTTGGATTGTTCCCTTTACAAGGATGTAATGACCGTCTTTATCTCTCTGAATCCTTCTTGGCTTGAAGTTCACTTTGTCTGGAAAAAGAATAGCTACCCCTGCTTTTTTCTGGGTTCCTGTGGCATGGAGTATTGTTTTCCATCCTTTGACTTTCAGTCTATGAATTTCTTTCTGAATTAAATGTGTTTCTTGTATACAGCATATTGTTGGATCTTGCTTCTTGATCCATTTCGCCAGTCTGTGCCTTTTGATTGGTGAATTGAGACCGTTAACATTGATGGTTAAAACTGATATGTATTGACTTGTCATGATATTTTCCTGTTGTTGGTTCCCACTCTTTGTTTTTCTGCTTTCCGGCTATTTAATTATTTGCCCTGCCTGGTGGATTCCTTCTGTTGGGGTTCCTATCTCTTTCTAGAATGTCCTTCAGAACGTTTTGGAGTGCTGGTTTGGTGGTCATAAATTTTCTCAGATGTTCTTTGTCATGAAAGTATTTTATTTCTCCATCAATTTTGAAAGATAGTTTTGCAGGGTACATCAATCTGGGCTGAAAATTATTTTCCTTTAGAGCTTGCAATACATCATTCCAAGCTCTTCTTGAATTGAGGGTTTGTGCTGAAAAGTCAGCTGTGATTCTGATGGGTTTTCCTTCATAGGTGATTTGTCTCTTCTCCCTAACAGCTTTTAAGATTCTGCCCTTCTGTTGAATTTCTGGGATCTTGACTATAATATGTCTGGCTGAAGTTTTTTTTTGATCATGTCTAGTTGGTGTTCTAAAAGCTTCACTTATAGGGGTGTCAAATTCCTTTTCTCTTCCAGGAAAGTTCTCCCTGATTATGTCTTTGAACAAGGTTTTAATGTCGTTGATGCTATCTCCTGCTTTTTCATTTATTCCAATTATTCTTAAGTTGTTTATCTTTGAGTCATCTAGCAGCTGCTGAATTGATTTTTCATGGTCCCTTGATATTTTTAAGAATTTTTCCATTTCATGATCACTAATTGCAAGCCTGTCTTCTATATCTGAGATCCTGTCCTCGCATTGGCTTATTCTGCTACAAATACTTTCAATGGAATTTTTTATCTCTTGGGTATCTGCTTGAATCTGCCTTATGGATTCCATTTCTTTCCTATGCTGAGCATTCATGGTTTCTATAGTTTTCTTAAGTTCATCTATTTTTTTGTCTGTATCAGCTATAGTGTCCTTAAGCATGGTCTTCATTGTAGACATTATCTCTGCAGTTATCTGTGAGATTATTTCTGTTTTAATTTTTTCCAGAACCTCATTCAGTTGCTTTGTTGTTACCACTTCAGATAGGCCAGGTGGGTGGCTTTCGGATTGTCCCACCTCGTTGCTCCCTAGGTTTGCCTTTGGTGAATTGGATGTGTGTGGTTGCATCTTGTTTAAGTGTCGTCTCATTTTTTCTTTCTTTAATTCCTGGGGTGATGTTTGCAAATTACCTATAGTAGGTTACTTTATTGCTAGTGTTTAAGATCTTTAGAAGATGACTACTTCTCTGCAGTATCTTCCAAGTGGAGCTTGCTTTTAGGTTTTGAGCTTTCTGCCAGATCCTACCTCTTCAATTCGTTGGGTATGCGAAGTTGCTACCTGTTTGGCCCAGTCCTTGATTCTTTGGTACTGTGCCACTGTATTTTCTGTGTCCCTTAGTCAATCTCAATCATGAAATATCAGGAAGGAAAGATGTTTAGAACAATTATTTCACATTTGGCTATAATGTTAACTAAAGCATCAAACACAGCCTAGAAAATGACAGACTGAGCTAACCAGTTATTTACCACTTTTAGCTGTATAGAGTTGCGGTTATATAACAAAATCTAAAACACACCAGAAAAATTATATGCAGTATACAAGTCCTGTGTGTGGCAATTTTTCCCCTGAGGAGTTTAAATTTAAAATGAGTTAAGGAGGAAATAGAGTATTGGGAGAAGAGGAAGGAATTAGATGTAAGGTTAGAGGACCAAGAGGGATCCCACTAAAATTGGGACACTAGTGCAGAGGACAGGTGGTAGAAAGAGAAGGAAGGGATAAAAGGAAGAACAGATCACAACCACAATCACAAAGAAGTTAGAGGCGCTATTTACACTCATATAAAAACCAGAGAGAATAATGAAGGAAAGAGCAAATACACATACAGAAACAAAAACGAAGATAAAAACAATAAAACAGACAGATCAAAAATATAACCCCACCAAAAAACAAAACAAAACAAAACAAAAAGAAAAAAAAACCCTTCGCCAGAACAAAAAACAAATCAGTGAGAAAAAAAAAATAATAAAAAATAAAAATAAAAATAAAAATAAAAAAAAATAAAAAGAATCAGTTCCAGGTGTTGACTCTGCTGTAGGCAGTTACCCTGTGGTGACAGAGTCCTGTTCTGTGCAGGTCCGTTCCAGTAAGCCAGGAGCGCCCTCTGGCGGGCAGTGAGCAGATGCGCGTACTTTCAGGCAGAGACCAGTCTAGCTCGCCTCCGCTCTCAGCGCCCTTTCACGATCCCTGGGCCTGAGAGGCTCAGCGCGCTGTCCGGAGCGCTGGTTCCCTGCACTGGTTCCCGCCGCTCTGGTCTTTCGCCACGCCCCCCACAATGGCGCCGGGCCAGTCACTCTCTGGCGCGGGACAGGTGTGGCTGAGAGTCCAGTCTCGTTCGCCTGCTGACCTCAGCACACTTTCGTGGGCCTGAGAGGCCCCGTGCTGCCCTGTCTGGAGCACAAGTTCCCAGAGCAGTTTTCGAGCCGCTCTGAGTTTCGCCACACCCCCCACAATGGTGCCCGTCCGGTCGCTCTCTGGCGCGGGGCAGCTGTGGCTGAGAGACACTCACCACTGGTCAGCGCCGTTCTCCGCCGCTCCCCTGCCCCGCCGCTGTCTCAGGATCCTCCGTGGGGGCTCCCTGGGCACCAGCTGCCACCGTGTGTCCGTAGAATTGAGCTTCCGCGGCGCTGCAACTCCCGGGATAGTGGAAGGTGCGCGTGTGCGGTCTGCTCCTTCTTTCCTTCTTCTTTGTTGGAAGTCACCCGTCACTGGTGCCTGGGGTCCCAGATTGCGCTTCAGAACTTCTCTGGGTTTCGGGGAGGCATCTACCCCCCTCCAGCGCTTTCCGGGTCGCTATATTCCCGTGTTCCAATGGTAACTTTTAGAGAGAGTTTCGCTGCCTGCTTCTTACTCATCCGCCATCTTGAGGTCCTCTCACATTTATCTGTCTTAAACCTACTTTATTCCAGAAGGAAATCAACACCGTGGGATAAGATTAGGCAATGTGGCATAGTTCAATAGGAAAAGGTATGTGCTTTTCATGAGTAGATGTGTTAAAAGATATTTTGAAATCAGTAGACAGATTCAACACCTTTTCCAATGTGCAACTTTAAGTTGGTCGTCAGTTTCTCTAAATAGCAACACATGAGAAATGCTGAGCTCATAGCTTTTCACTAGCAGCCAGCCTTGACCAAAGAACCCTAAAAGTATACTCAAGGTTCCCACTTACTGATATTTTCGAAAAGAATAACTTCAATTTAAAAATAATTTTTTAACTCGTGCTCAATATCTAAGGATGATGCTTAGAACATTACACTTAGTTTATATCCCTGGAAACATTTCAAATAGATTCTTGAGTTGAAGAAAACTCACTCAGAAGACCATTTTCATAACACATTGTAATTTTTTATTTAAAAAGGGACCAAAAGTATTTGCTATATTTAGATGCCTGTTTTTATTTCCTAGGCAGTTTGAAAACCCTTAAAGTAACCTATATGTTTCTGTACACTCCAGCATATGTCACTCATCACTTCATTTTTTTTTTGAGCCCATGCTAATGTATATTGAAGATGACTTCTTTGTAATCTTTAGAGTACTTTTGGTTTAAAATGTAATGTTTATTATAGCTGCAAATATATTTTGTTAAAATACTATACTCTGAAACAGACAAAGTTATTCAGATTTTCAGATATTTTCCTTTTTTATATCAATTATTAGGGAACTCCAGCATTTCTAAACCTAGCTATAGAAACTGAATAATAAACATGACCTAGTCTAACAGATGTGGAGTATAATTCTTAGGAAAGGGGATAATACCATACCCTGGTAATGATCAAGCTTGTACTCAGATAAACTTCGTAATGTCTTTGTACAAGGAATTTAAACAATAGATGACCAAAGAGGAGGTGAACTAAATGATCTTAAGTTTCCTTCTAACTGAGAGGTACTAGGGTTTTCTGATTTACTCTTCCTGCCAGAATTTGCAGGTTCAATGACACCAGGGTCTCTCAAATCGGATACATAGGACAGTTCTGTTTTGCAGAATCAGTATGAGATTCATGTATTCCTCATGTCTTAAGTCATTTCTCCAGTAGAGGTACATTTGTCTTAACACATAATTTTACCTTAAATATAACAAAGAAAATGTTTCAAAACTTGCTTAACTTTAGAGCCAAAGGAACATTTGTTGGAGTATACTATGTCATCAGATCCACAGTTGGGTCATGTATTGGAGGAAAAAATATCTGTTCCCCTGGTGGCAGCTTTTTATAACCACTATAATCAACCTAGAACAAAGGTACATTTAAATCTTCAATTATTTCAATCAAATTTGTATCCCAGGATTTACAATTTTAAAAGTGTATTGTGTTTTTAATATATTTCTTTCATACTCCAATTATCAGTCTTTATCAAATGCTTTTATATACACAAAGTGCAAGTATTTTTGTATTAGATTAAAAATCATGAGTGACAAAAGTCTTTATAGTAGTTGGTTATCAAATCGTAATTTATTTAAAATAGAATGTTTGCATTACAGTGGCTGGTGCCTCAGTTATCAGCACACACGGAGTTTTCATTAAATGCACCCTTTCTCATGGGATTACAAAGAATCCTGAGATATTTTCTGTATGAATTATACTGCTGTTTCTCCCTTTCTCTCAAAATGTCCAGTATGAATGCAAGTGTGAAAAGTATTACAGGGTAATTACTACAATTTTATGGTCTCAGTAACTTTTACTATTAATTATCAGTCGAAAGCTCCTTGCCATACACTTTGACAGGATGAAGACAGCCAAATATACTTTAACATTGTATTGGAAGCCAGTATTCTAAATTGCTGCAGCAAGATCAAGGTAATGAGTGCATTGCGCAACCAGGAGGAGATTCCCAAGGAAAAGCTGTGTTATCCATAAGCTTATTGGAGAGTATGGAAAGTAGTCACACACATCTAAATTCACTTCCCAACTCTGTGACCCTGGGACAGTTACTAAACCTCTTCAAACCTTAGTATTTACTTCCAAAATGAAGGTAAAAATAACTGCACTCTAAGGCTGAAGTAAAACATAAAGGGTAAAATATGTGTAAATTGCTTAGCACTACATGGCATAGAAAACACTAAATAAATAATAGCTGTTGTTTTTATCCTTTGGCTTCATGTCCAGGCCCACATAAATGCCAGTTCTATAGAAAATAGTCTGTAGCTCCAGCTCATTTTGTTCCAGACTTCCAGGCAAAATGTTTCACTGCTGACTACCTCTGTTTGCATAGCTTGAGATATGCCCAAACTCAAATTCATCCAGCCCTTCGGAATTGCCCCCCTTGTTAATTACTTCATTCATCGATTTCTACGCCATGAACATCCTAAGCTTTGGGGAAAAGCTGAGTGCTGCTCAGGCAGATTTGTAAGTATGATCCAAAGGAGGAGTGTCTCAGAGGCTAGTGCAGCACACTGGAAATAGCGGTGCCCCATGTAAGTCTAGGCAAGTCTCATTCCACTTCCTTGTCTTATTTGCTCAAACTCCACGGTCATGGTTTATGTGTTACCTGAAATGTGAGCAGTTACTACCAAGTCGTAACCTTCATTAACCCTTACCATTTGCTCACAGTTACTAGGTCGTGAAGGACGGCTTGAGTTTAAGCTTGTCTGAGTCCAAAATTTATATTTTTTTAATTTAAAGAATAGACTTTAATCTAGTACGTCCAAAATATTATCATGTCAACATGAGTCAGTATAAAAATGACGAATGAAATATTTTGCAGAGTTTTTCTTTTACATTGGATCTTAGCAAGCCAGTGCATGTCATTATGCCCAAAGCACATGCCATTTTAGACGACCCATGTTGCACTTTGTTGCGGCTACTGTATTTCACAGCAGTTCCAGAATAAAACCATCCCTCTAGTTTAGTATTTGAGATCATTCCTGATCTGTCTTCTTAATTATTTTTAACTTCTAGCCTTAAGTTTACTTATCACTTCCTGAAAATGATATAAACTTTCATTTCTCATGTCTACAGTGGCCTTTAAAAGCATGACCCAACTTTAGAAGCTCTCTTTTATGAGTTTACATGGGTTTTGACTGGGATTGAATTTCAACTTCATCGCTTAATAGAAATTAGATGACATTTTTATTTTATAGAAAAGTAAAACAAAATTTCATAACAAAATAATAGGAGAATAACAATAGTTAATACATTGCATATTGTTATTTTTAAAGTAGTTATTCAGAGTTCAAGACATGGGCATAAAAAATTCTCCAAATGATATTAGCACAAACCTTCCTTTTCAATGAAGTAAGAGACACTAGTAGTATAAGTAACTTGCATTTCTTTTCCTTTTCCCTTCCTTCGTTTCCATTTTCCTCCATCCTAGTTAGTTCCTTTTTCCTTTTGAACAATTTCTTCCCATTTCACAATATCTCTTGTACATTTCGGACCTCTGATTTTTATAGTTTCCTTCCTTGTACGAACTTTGGGCTTGACTTGCTCTTCTTTATCTAGAAGCTTCAGTTTCAATATTGGGTTGTTTATTAGAGCTCAATTGGTTTTTCTGATGTGGGAATTCACCAGTATAAATTTCCCTCATAGGACTGCTTTCATTGTGTTCTATAAATTCTGGTATGTTGTATTGGCATTATCATATACTTCTAGAAACTGTTTAATTCCTACTTTAATTTCATCTGTGGCTCATTGGTTGTTCAGGAAGGTGTTATTTAATTTCTGTGTGTTTAAGAAGTTTGTGTGGTTTCTTTTGCCATTGATTTCCAATTTCATTGCATTATGGTCTGATCATGGGATAATTTCCATTCCATTGCATTTACTTAAGCATGTTCTATGAGCTAGTGTGTTTTCTAATTTGGAGAAAGTCCCATGTGCTGCTGAAAAGAATATGCACTCTGATGTGGGGTGGAAAAATCTGTAGCTATATACTAAGTCCATTTGTTAAAAAGTTTGCTTCATTTCTGAGTTTTTTTGTTTATTTATTTATTTTTTTTTGTGAGAACCGGGGGTCAAACTCAGGACCTCGCGCTTGCCAGGCAGGCGCTTATGCCGCTGAGCTATCTCATCGGCCCTCTTTGTTGATTTTTTGTCTAGTTGATCTGGCTATTTGTGATAGTGGGGTATTAAGGTCCCCCATTATAATTGTATTAATGCTTATCTGATTTTTTTATGTCCAGTAATATTTGTTTTAGATAGTTGATGTGCTGGTAGATTGTTCCCTCAACAAAGATGTAGTGACCTTCTTTGTCTCTCTTGATCAATATTGGCTTAAAATCCACTTTGTTTGAAAATTGAATAGCTACCCCTGCATTTTTTCCAGGTTCCTGCCATGTGGAGTATTGGTTTCCATCCATTAATTTTCAGTCTATGAATTATTTTTTTGGATACCGGGAATAGAACTCAGGACCCCACGCTTGCCAGGCAGGCACTGTGCCACTGAGCTAAATCCCCGGCCCCTATGAATTTCTTTTTGAGTTAAATGTGTTTCTTGTATGCAGTGTATTTTATTGTAGGATCTTATTTCTTGATCCATTCTACCAGTCGGTTTCTTTTGATTGGTAAATTGAGACCATTTACATTGATAATTATATCAGATATGTATTGACTTATTCTTGTCTTACAGTTTTCCTGTTGTTGATTCTCTTTCTTTCCCCCATTGTTAAATTGCTTGCCTTGCTTTGTGGACACATTCTATTGGGGTTCATGGAATTGTAGTCTTCATTATATTTTTCTAGAATATCCTTCAGATCATTTTAGAGTGCTGGTTTTGTGGTCATGGATTTTTTCAGGTGTGCTTTGTCATGGAAGTATCTTATTTCTTTATAAATTTTGTATAACTACTGTATGCCAATCAATTGTGCTCCTGGAGATCCTTTCCATCAATTTTGAAAGATAGTTTGTAGGGCACATCAGCCTGGGTTGGAGGTTGTCTTCTTCTAGGGCTTCAAATACTTCACCCTAACTCTCTTTGATTTAAGGGTTTGTGCTGAGGTATTTGTAGTGATTCTGATGAGCTTTCCTTTAGAGGTTACCTGTTCTTCTTTCTTTCTTTTCTCTAATGCCTTTTAATATTCTGTTCTTGTGTTGAATTTCTGGAATCTTAACTATTATATGCCTTGGTGTAGATTTAGTTTTGATAATGGCTAATTGGAGTTCTATATGCCTCATTTATCTGTATGTCAAATTCTTTTCACATGCTTGGGAAGTTTTCTGCCAATACTTCTGTGAACAGATATATTATGTCATTTGAACTATCTCCTGATTTTTTTCATTGATTCTGATCAATCTTATGTTATTCTTTGCATCATCTAGCAGATGTTGGATTGATTTGTGTGTGTGTGTGTGTGTGTGTGTGTGTGTGTGTGTGTGGGTGGATCCTTGCTATTTTTAGGAAGATTTTTTTCATGATTGCTAACTGCAACCCTGTCTTCTAGATTTGATATTCTGTCCTTTGGTGCACAAACTTTCAATAGAATTTTTAATGTCCTGGATATTGGTTTGAACCCATTTCATGGGTTCCATTTCCTTCTTGTGTTTGGCATTCATAGTTTCTGTCATTTTCCTAAGGTCCTCTATTTTTTTTTCTCTGTTTCTACTCTAGATTCACTAAACATGTGCTTTGTTATGCTCATTATCTGTTTAGTTATCTGAAAAATTATTTCTGATTTTTTTCTAGAGCCTCATTCATCTGTTTTGTTACTTCTGCTGTTACCATTTCAGGTGAGTGCCTTTTATTTTTTTCCACCTCACTGTCCCCTGGATGTGCCTGGTATAAGCTGGAGGTCTGGAGTTGTGTCTTGCTTCCATGTCTTCTCATTTTCTATTTTTTTAACATTTACTTTCTGCATTGATGCTGGTAAATTGTTTGTGGTTAGTAGCTTTATTATTACTATCAAGGACTCCTTTGGAAGTGACACTTTTCAGAAATGTCTTCTACGTGTAGCTGGATTTCAGCTTTTTAGTCTGTCACAAGATCCAACCTCTTCAATTTATAAGGGATGAGAAGTTGCTGCCTATTTGGTCTACACCCTGATTCTTTGGTACTGGACCCACAAGGAGGATGAAGGTGGTTGTTCTCATGGTGTTAGACTCACCAAGAGCAAAAGAGGGCAAAAAAAGGGACTTCTGGTGTCTGCACAGGCACATACTTCCTGCCTCTTACATTGTCATGAGTTCCTGCCGCTACTATGAAATGCCTATTCCCATTGACAGCATCCTAAACAAGTGTCAGACACTTCTGCTAGCCATTGACTCATTTCTGCGGCTAACTGAACCACATAAAGCTGGAATTATTTCCATTTTTTTGTTTTACCACTTTATGAATTGCAAAATTAATGAGTACTATGGTAATTTTTTTATGATTTGATCTTAACAAGTCTATTAGGTATTTATTACCATTTTTTCTTAGGCTTACAGATAAGGAAGTTAAATTATTGATCAGAGATTACTGCCAATTCTTCTTTTTATCACGTTTTCTAGGAACAGTGATCAGCAAGGTAGAATTAAGGTTTTGCCATTTTCTCAGATTTAGCTTCTTTTCTTCCTGACTGCTTAGACATGGAATGGAAGCCGTTGCTGGCTGAGACTTCAGGCTGGGCAGATAGAAGAGGTACCCACATCGTAGTCTTGATTCAGCAGAAGCAAATAAAATCAGTGGTTCTTGTTAGAAGAATAACTTTCCCAACATCCTCATACTTACAGATGGGTTCAGTGGTTGGCGTTGGTGAATGCTGATAATTCGTTTACCAGCTAGTTCTCTAGCGAAAGCATCTGTATCATGGGCCCTGAGGAGAAGTCCAGTGGCCTCTTCAAAGTTAACAAGAAAGAGCCATGAGGCCATCTTCACACTAACATGAGTCCATCTAGTGACTTGAGTCTCCATGAAGTTTGGCCGTGCCTCAAAGGGCTCAAACCCAGACTAATAGGTCAAGAATGAGACGATAATCTTGTTGTGCATCCGAAGTACATTCTGGGAAAGTGATGTCTTATGCTTAATAGGATAATTCCAGTAGATGAGCCAGCAATTCTTTGGTAGTGATTTAAAGAAGTTCAGCTGTGCTGTTATGAAGCCATGCTTCTTTGGAAGAACAGAGATGAAAGACACTCTTTATAACAACAGTAAATGTAATGCCTAAGGCTTAGAGGCTAAAATTCATATTCTTGATCTTTCGAAGGTATAGAGAGATGGGAGTTGTTCTGGGATAGGCTACGGATGAGTGTTATTATGGTCCTAAGAACTAAAACTCTGGGAATTTTGACACCTGAATTTATTGCGAGATCCACCAGTTTCAGTATGATTTCTTGCAGGCTTTTTGTCTACTTTTTGTGTTATAGCCGTACTTTTTCTTCATGTGGTCATTGAGTAAGTATTGAGCCCTTACTGTGTTTTACAGGCTGTGTACCAAGATCATTTGGAAACTTGGCCACTGCTCTCCTATAACTTGATTAAATTTCTTCTCTGCCAAAATTTAGTCAGGGTTCTCTGAGCCCTCTTCATGATTAGGCCTTGATATTAGTCCTTGTCCCATCTTTAGCGTTATAAGCCCTCTCTTAGCAAATAATTCTCTAACTTCCTTTAATATGTGATCATTTTTGTATTTGAATAAGTTCCTCATCACTCACTGCCGCTTCCAGTGCAGCTCGTGAAACTTCAGAGGGGGGACGGTGGGGGATGAAGAAAGACAGGAGTAAACGTACATAAGCTGGGGTCAGGTGGAGCCCTCTCTCTTGATGAGAGAAAGCGAACTGCCTGGCACCTGCAGCGCATTTATTTACACAATCAGCATAGGAATAAGTTCATGGAGGGGCGGGTAGAATCTGGGACAGGAAGAAAATCTAATCTATTAGCAGAAGAGCAAATCTTGGTGGCTACATGGGAAACAAGGGAGAAAACTGTTCTGTGTTATCTCAAGCTAAGGTCAAGTCACTATGGCAACAGCACCCTGAGCTGTGCACACTTCTCATGGGGCTCTGCCAAACTCATGAGAGGCCGTGGTCTTGTCCTAGATGCCTGAGGTACAGACAGCTTCGCTCCCAACAATTTACCCCTGTGTGAGCTCTAGGTCTGCCGTTAGCAAGAATACTACTAGATCAGTTTAACAGTCTAACCGTTCATGTCTTCCGTTCACAGGATCCTCCTTCTTTTCCTTGGCTATAAAGTCCCGCTTGCCTTTGTACTTGGAATCGAGGCCAACATCTCTCCTGTATTATAGTAGCTGCATCGTACTAGTCTTATCTAATGTCTTCCTTCCTGTCTTAACAAATGTGAGAATAGTTTTTAACAAGATTTCAGAATAAAGTTCATCATGGAACTTTGTCATAAACCTGTTGCAAGTATTAAATGAGACCGTATGTGTAAAGCACTTCTTCAGGTCTAATTCACTATAAGTTCTCATCAAACGATGGGAGCAGTGCTTTGGAGAAGAGTCAGAAAGCATTTAGAGACTATTTTAAGATAAGCAAATTCTGCATGTTTGTGTCCTTATTGGAATAGTAGATCTTGGACAGATATAAAAAGGAACATTGTGATGATTAGAGATATCTGACACTGAGAAGTGGTAATGAGCACCTGTCAATTTGAGTCTCCCATTGAGGGTAGGTGAAAACCTGTCAGGAACCTGAACAAGTGATTTTTCATCCAGCTTGAGGATGGCCTCAGTCCATACATTTAAACTTCTTTAAAACAACAAATCCCATTCCTTATTGTATTTATGTTTTATTTTATTAGTGTACAGTAGTTACACAGATAAAGGTGCTTCTTTTTGGGATATTTATACGTGCATATAACATATTTTATTTTCATTCCCCCCATCCGTTCTCGTCCCCTTTTCTGCTTCTTCCCCCTAATTCCCTCCTGTTCCCTCACGTTTTCCTAAGTACATCTTTGGAGGGTTTGTTATTGATATACAGAAAAGCTACTGTGTTTTGTATATTGATTTTGTATCCTGCCACTTCGATAAATCTAAATTTTCCTGATGGAGTTCTTGGGGTCTTCTAAGTAAAGCACCATGTCATCTGCAAATAAAAGTTTCACTTGTTTTTCTCTGTGCATCTCTTTTATTTCTCACTGTTGATCAGTTGCTTTGGCTAAAATGTCAAGGGCCATATTGAATGGAAGTTGTGACAGTGGGCATCCTTGTCTCACTCCTGATTTTAGAAGAAGTGCTTCAGTTTTTCCAGTGGTGTGATTTTGTCTGTGACTTTCTTTTCATATAGCCTTTATTACTTTGAAGTAAGAAGTTGCTGTTCCTAGTGTCTTTATAATTTTGTCATGAAATTATGATCAATTTTATAGATGGCTTTTTGGGCATCTATTGAGATGATCATGTGATTTTTTTATCCTTGGTTCTTTTTATATGGTGTATCACATTTATTGATTTTTCAAATTTTGAACCATTCTTGCCTACCAGGGATAAAACCAACTTGATCATAGTGCATGATGTTTTGAATGTGTTTCTTAATTCTGTTTGTAAGAATTTTAACTAAGATTTGGTATTCTATGCTCATTAAGGATATTGGTCTGTAGTTCTTTCTTTCTCTTTCTTTTTCTTCTTTCTTTCTTTCTGTCTTACTGTGACTCTACCCAGTTTAGTATAAGCACATAATGAACTCATAAAATGATATTGGAAACACTCCTTACCTTTGTATTTCATAGAATAATTTGAGGAGTGTTGGTATTAGTTCATATTTGCCTTGATGCTTATGAGAACGTTATTGCCATGTTATTAAACAGGGCTAATTATAAAAGCCTAAATACACTTTATTTGGTCAAGAACTAGAGACACCTATTATGCTGTGTCTTAAAGATTATACTTAGCCAGTGATCATTAACTGCATTGCCACTGTACAAAGGAAGTAAACATTTGCAATTAACACTGGGCCAAATATTAGAAAGTAACTTAATTATGTTGAATCAGGATTTTTTTAACAAACTATTCTTCATTTATGTCCTTTGTTAAAGTGACTATGCAAAATGACATTTTTTCAAAGAGCCATTCCATGTCTACATAATAAAAACACTGGCAGTTCTTCCTGCCTTTTGGTTTCAAGGTCTGCAAGACATTCTCTATATCACTAAAGGACACCATATTTATGCTTCAAAAGGAGTGTGACGGAGCTCGCATTTCTCTTTCTGTTAATGAAAGAGCAGAGCTATCAATGTTTTCAGATGAACTCCTTTAGAACAGTAATTATAGTGCTATTTAGGAAGCACAGTGCATTACTTTTTAAAAAGTCCTGGACTCAAACAGTACTCTTGTCAATAACAAGCTGACCATTTCCTATTTCTGTCGGACAAGATATCTGTATTCACTAAAGCTCATTGTTCTCAAGGAAAAAGAACATTCATGATTAACTTGTTATCCTTGATTTTTTTGAAATCCTATACATGTTTCATAGCAGTATTATGTACACCATGCTAAATGCTATAAAAACACTCTTCAGGATGTTTGTAATCTAGAACTCTTATAAGGTCTGCATTCATAAGATGGTTTATAATTTAAATGAGATCATGACTTATGTGTAGCATCAGACTTGAGGAAAGGTTTTCTTCAACTAATGTTAGTAAACTCAGGAGTTTCAGAAGACATATCTCTTCATACCAACTAGTTCTCAAGAAATGTTTTTCTCTATGAACACAAGGGTTATATTTAGGACAAAGGAGAGAATAAAAGATATGGATTAACTAGATTGGCCTTGACGGCAATAAGAAATTTTTGTTGTAGGAGTTCATGACTGCCTCAGGAAATAGTGAGCCCCTGAACACTCCAGAGCTAGAACACACACAAATATCTGTGAAGGAATCCTGTGAAGGCAATTCCTGCATTTTGCATGAAGATTGTAGCCCTTGGTGATTTGCGTATTTTAGCAGTAATTATAGTATTTATTAAGTGCACATTATGTACCATGAATATTCTAAACTCTTCTTGTTCATGAGCTTTTTTAATATTTACCAACATTCTATGGAGTGGCTGTTAGGAAAAAAAAAGAGGAAGAGAAACAGAGTCACAAGCTCAGCAGGACAGGTTTATTCCAGAACAAACCTGAGAGGGACCTCTCGGGTGTTAGAGACCAGACCTATAACTCTGATACAAGCTATGGGGCCTTCACAGGGTCATGGGAGGAGTGGAGAGTTCAATGAAAGGCGGTGGTGGCTGTCTACCCGGACGCTTGCCCAAGGACGAGGCTTGGGGACGTGCCTGGAGTAATGGTTATTATCAGCAGCAGGACTGAATAATGATATGAGTTGATATCAATAGCAAGGCTGGATAATGATCTGAGCCACTGACACAAGTGGGCTGGGAGGAGGGGTTTAGAGGTGCCTCTTGTCAGGATGGTGGTGGTCAGATTCCTTCAGTGGGTACAAAGAACATCCCAATGTAATTGAGGAGAAAGTACTTTGAGACAGAAAAATTTAAAACATACATAAATTCACATAACTGCCTGTAATGAAGCTTGATGATCTTACTGTAACTCAAAAGATAAAGGACTGTGAGTCAAAGAGTAGAGCAATGTGTCTTGCTGGGCCTGGTGTTTTCCACTGCGTGGGTGTGACAATTTCATGGACCTCTTACCAATGCCAGAGACACGTTGATCTGCATGGTCCAGGGTACTGAGGAGAAACATTTTAGAAAAGATGACACCAAAGGGAAGGATTCTGCAGAAATCAGTGAAATGAAACATTTGCAAAGAGAATGTTAGGAAGAGACACAGCATGTACAGAACTGTTGAAAGCGTGAGAGGCTGTGAGAGTGGAGGCCAGCCTGGAGTGAAGCATGGAGTAGGAGAGTGATGGTGTGGAGTGGGGGTCCGGTTTTGATGAGGTTAAAGGTGTTGAGGTTGACATCTGCATTTTTAGGGGAGGATGGATGCGATGAAGTCTATATTAGAGAAACATCACTGTGGATACACTTGGAAAATGGACTTTGAGGAGTGGATGTTGAGGAGGGGAGGGAGGGAGAATATTTGGAAACAGAAACTTGCCAACAATTCTCTGTGCTACATTTTTTTTTTTTTTTTTTTTGAGTACCGGGGTTTGACCTCAGGACCTCACGCGCCAGCAGGTCCGTGCCGCTGAGCGATATCACTGGCCCTTTTCTAGTATGTGGGATCTGGGAGTCGAATTCAGGCCCTCACGCTTGCCAGGCAGGTGGTTATGCCACTGAGCCATCTCACCGGCCCCAACACATTTTTAAATCATAGACTCCTGGTGTAACTGTGCTTGGGATGATGCTTATCTCTTAACCCCATAGCTATATTTTCTTATTCCATCCTACCCTCCCTGCAACTATCTTCTTTCTTTGGTGATTTTTACACAGCATTGAGATATCTGCTATGAGGCTCAAACTCAGGGTGCTTTTTCCTTGTTATCTTCTTTGAGTCTAATTTACAATATATACACATATGCACATGTATATCCTTGGTAGGTTATTAATATCTTCCTCTGAAGACTGGAAGCTCTGAAGAAAATACTAATTTTTATTATTTGTTGCCCAACTGATGCATTTCTAGTAGTGTCCTGCAGAGTCCAGATATTTAATATATATTTGAAGAAAAGATGAGTGAAGCAGTGGAAGGTAATGTTTTTCATGTCTTTAAAATTTTTTCGAGGATGGCTTTTGAGTGATTATAATGATGGTCTTGCATTGTTCAGGAAGCCAAAAAATAAAAAAAAAAAATAAAAAGATCAAATGAGGAAATAAAAAAAAAGCAGTGATGAAACAATCTTTTTACTTAAATTCTTTGGAATTTAGCATGAGCCATTGTGACAGGCAGTCTTGATCCGTAAGTGTCTTATGAACTTATGAGCCTAGAGCATAGCTCAAAAAGGTTTGACTCTATTTTTTTCTTTCTTCTTCCTTGCAGAAAATATATAGTTAGATTTTCATATGTTCAGTGCATTATCATGTAACTGTTATAATCTGATGACGATGTTGCTTAATTTGAAGTCACTTTTACTAATCATGTTGGTATATAAGTTCTATGCAAAATGCTGCAGCGAAGTAAATAACTGCATAGAATATGACTTCTTAGCATGCCAGACCAACTATACTATTCCTTATCATTGTTTTCTCTAAGGCCCCAATCTGACAAAGAAGTTTTTTGAGAGGTTGGATGCATAAATGACTATAAAGTTTTGAAAGTATCTTCTCAAATGTTTAATAAGCTCATGATGTAACAATGGGATAACGTGTTTCAGGTCCTAGACCTGAGAGCAAACCTTAGGGACAGGAACTTGCAGAATGTCACTGGCATCATGTTACCACCCATGTTTCACAGATGCATCCTCTGGTGGGAAAGAGATGGAGAACAGTCCCAGGCCAAGGTGGCCTCTATCTGAAACATAGGAACATCTGACAAAGCAGCGCCTTCTGATTCTTATGCCTATGGTCTCCCTCTATATGTGTTCTCACTTCTGCAATGCACAAGAACTAAGTAATGTGCACAGGGTGCTTTCTCAGATTGAGTAAGAAAAATGCATTCGCCTCAGGTCCTCTGACTGTGGTTCCTGTTACCGGTCTTGATGGCCCTTCCTTCTTCCAGAATGTGGCTCTGAGATAGACTATTAGATATTATCCCAAAGTACAGTAATACAAATCCACAAGATTCCACTCCATCCACAAAAAAAGGTCAGATTCACATTCATCTCAGTTATGCTTACTTTATTCTAGTAGGAAATCAGCGTGGGAGAACAAGATTAGGGTATGCGGAATGGATTCTACAGGAAAAGAGATGTGCCTTTTATGAGTAGGTCCATTAAAAAGTATCTTGGCATCAGAAAATAGTTTCAACAGCTTCCCCCAAGTTTCAGTTTGTTGTTGGATCTCCTGTTAAAAGATAAAACCAGCAATTGAGAAATGTTAGTTTATAATTCTTCATTAGCATCTCAACTTCACTAATGACCTGTCAAAAAGTACTCAAGTCTCCCTCTCGGTGGTAGTTTTAAGCAGAATAACTTCAACTTACAAATATTTTTGAAACAAGTGGTGATTCTATTCGGAAGATGCTCATGATATAAAGCAATTTGTTTATCTGTGTAAGGATTTTAATGGCTTCTTAATTTAAAGGAAATCCTCCACTAGAAGCCCCTTTTCAGAACAGGTTGAAATTTTTTATGAAGGAAGGGACCAGCACAATATGTCACACATACACCATGCTTGTTTTCATTTCATAGACATTTTCAAAATACCCAAAGGAACACGTGTGTTTCTCTACAGTTTAATTTCTCACTCATCTATCTCATGTTTTTTGAACGGATGATAATGCATGTTGAAGATGACAATTTTGCAACTTTGAAAATGCTTGTGGCTATTTCATTTTACTGTGTAATTTTTACTATTCCCATAACATATATTTTCTTGAAATACTATACTCTGAGAAAGACAATGTTCTTCAGATTTCCAGATACTGTCTTGTTTTGAACTACACATTAAGAGACACTAACATTTCTAGACCTATTTACTGAAGCTAATTAATACATGTTTTATTCTAACAGAGATAGACTGCCATGTGTAGGAGAGGGGACATTCCGTGTCCCTGGAGACAATCTAGCGTGGCCTGCAAGAGACTTGTTGACTGCTTGTACAAGGATTTCAAGCAATGTGTTACAGGCATAGGCTGAAGTTAACGCCTTTTCATTTCCTTGCAACATTTAGATTTGTTCTCTGATTCAGTTTTACTGCCAAAATATGTAGGGATACAACAACACCAGGAATTCCCAAATCCGATGAATTGAGGGATTCCATCTAGTAGAATCGATGCGATTCACATATTCTCTAGGCCCTGAGGTACACTGAGGTGCACTTTCTCACCACACAGCTGCCATATACATAAAGAAGAAAAACTTTCAATTCATACACAACTTCAACGCAAAATTCGCATTTATTGGAATATGTTTTCCCATCACTTCCACAGACTGGGTCATATATGGCCAAACAAGATGTTTCTTCAGGTGATATATTTTTATAGCTACTGCAGTAGTCCTGAAAATATATAAGGAAAGTAACGCCTTCAACTGTTTGAGGCAATTATATATTCCCAGGGTTTAGAATTTTCCAAGCACTTTCAGTTAGGTTTTCATGCATTTCTTTATTAGTCCAATTTTCAGTCCTTTTATAACTCACTTTAAATATTTCAAGTATAAGGAGTTTTTATGGTACGTGAGAAAATAATCATGAGTGATGAGCATCTTTATAGTTATTGGTTATCGCATCATATTTCACTAGAATTTTTTCACTGTAGTGGCTCCATCATAAGTTACCAGGAAACCTGGCATTTGCACAGGTACAGCCATTTTCATGGGATGACGAAGAGGTCTGCTATCTTTCTATTTCATTCTAAAAGTCTAACGTTCAAGTTTGAAAAAATATTAGACGGTAATTACAAACATCTTAAAGACTAGCACATCCTTAGTCATTTTTAGAAATAACTATTGAGAACAAGGTGCAAGCGTTGAGTTCACGAGCGCACAGAGAGATGAATGCATCTGAACGCTGCACTTCGAAACCAGTGCACCGAGTCCCTGGAGCAGGGTCCCGACGTGAGCTGTCTGTGGAGCAGGTGGGGAATTACTAAGAAATAATTGCACATATCTGTAAGACCTGAAGACGGTGGGTAGAGAAGTTACACACACTTGAATTTGAATCCTTACTTTGCGACCGTGTAACAATTGTTATATTTGTTTACGCCTTCATGTTTACTTGCACATTGATGGTATAATTATTTTGTGAAGTTGAAATAAAAAAAATGCATGCCGGAAACCATGTAAGCACAATGCTAGTACCACATGACATGGAAAACACGGGAAAAAATAACAGCCATAGTTTTACTGTTTTCTTTACTTCTAGGCCTCAGTAATTCCAGCTCTGTATAAAACATTCTGCATTTCCAGCTCACTGGGTCCCAACCTTCCAGGTGGGATATTTCACTAATAATTTAATATTAGTGCTTAAATAGATTATAATATGCTAAAACTCAAAGTTGAATTCATTTTCCCCTCCAGATACAGTCCCCTCTTTAATTAACTCATTCCTCTGTTGCTATCTTCCACATACCTCCTAATTATTCAGGGATGAGCTGAATTCTGCTGATGCAAATCTAGTGAGCATTGCACAAGGGCAAGAAACTTCAGAGGTGGTACAGCAGAGGAGACAGAGCAGTGCTCTGTGTGAGTCTAAGCCAGCCTGATTGCGCTGCCTCTCCTGGGTTGTGCAAACCCACAGGCAGGGTTTATGCGGTATATAAGAAAGTAAACCGTGACTACCAAGCATTTACTTCCATTATCCCTTTTTATTCGTTCACAGTTACGAGAGCCCGAAGAGTAGCTGGAACTCATCTCTGTCTGACCTTAATATTTATATATTAACCCTAATTTTTCTGTACTAGATAAAAGAAAAAGACACAAAGACATGAAGGAAATTGCCCAGTGAGCCTTAAAAGAAAATTTCAATTAAAATCTTCATTCTCTTAAAAAAGAAAACTGTAATCCACTTAAAATGCTCAGTCATGACTTGTCCCTGTTCAGCCTCACACAGTATGACTTTAAATTCTGGAATGATTTTAGAATAATGTTGCCCCGGCTCCATCAAAAGAGAGCAAGAGTTCAGTCTAGGAGTTTATAAATTTGATGGTAATTTTTTACATTTTATTTTCCAATCTCAATTTTGCAGATACGTGTCGGAACTTTTAGAAATGAAATTATATAGACGCATAGTAATTCTTCAAACTTATTAATTTAGTTAATGTATAATATTAAAAACTTCTTTACTGACATTGCATTTTTAAACTTTATAAAAGTGAGATTTTTGTATAAAGATGGATTTACTGACCAGTGTCGTGTCTCTGGCACATCCTATGTCTGGAAGAAAAATGAAGGTAAGGCAATGTTAATTAAACTCCACAAGAAACTAATTTTGTAAGAATAATGATTCCTTGATTTACTTCTCAGCTTGCTAGAAAAATAAATCAATTTCAGTACTTTTATCCACATAATATCACAGGTAGAAAAACTCTTCACACAGATTTTCTTCTTAATTCCCCATTCTTTGTAGTGAGATTTGAAACACAGTCAAAAGGATGGAAAAGCTTCTGATAACTGAGAAATTTGTTTTATTATTTCCTACATCATAATCAAATCTCAGGAAATACTACAAAAACCAGTGAGTCATATTTTTTAGTGTTCGTGCTATTATTTAGCTTGCATGGATGACAGAGATTTGATTGGTGGTTGAAATTTTCAGGGAGGCCGATGTTAACCTACAGTAGAATAATAATAGCTCATGAAGCCATACAAAGAACTGTACTGTTTAATTGAGAGGCGAAGTTCCCAGAAATGCTTACATAAGTCAAGGAAGAATCTGTGTGACCTCTTCCCTAAGAAGTTACACAAAATATTTGCATGTACTAGCATTTGATCTTAGCTACACATTACCATCCATTCTACTCCTGAAATAATTCAAGAGAATTTTTCTTGTGGGAACAAAACCCGCCTTTCAAGAACTTTCCCTTTCATCTGTTTTATGAAATTCCCCCAATAGACTGTAAAGAAAGACGACCTGAGCTGTTGGTCTGTGGGCAGAGGCTGTATCAAGAGAGACACTTACTGAATACGGCTGCAAGCGCTAGAGCCACGAGTACGACGGAGGCTGTTCCCATGGTGCTGAAGTGAACAAGCACGGTCAGGTGAATGCGACAGAGGTGACCGAAAATGCATGTCCAGCTACTCAGATCCTCCCTTATATGCAGTGTATAGTTCCTGCTTCAGTTGTGAAATTGTTGTTTCCAATAACAGAGTGCTGGAAAAATGTCAGAAAAATCTACAAGGAAGGAGATTCTGTTCCTGTAAAAGACAGATACTTGGACTGCCCTTTCAGTAGATAATGGCACTAATAAAGCCGGCATTACTTGCATAGACTGTGGTCTTATACCTTTTTTCATAGTAATTTTGGCATTTATGCAACTCAAAGAAATAAAAGAAAGCTTTAGTTACATTCTGGTGTTATGCTTTCTAAAGTAGAATCTCACTGTACATTGTCTCAGTTATCAGAATTAAAAAGAATCAGGTTTATAATTTCTAAGATACTCAGCGTGATTTTGATAAACATAATGAGCACATTCTTCATAGGGAATTTGCACCTGTGCATGATATATCTTGATTCCTTTTTTTTCCCATTGCCCTCCTTTCTCTTCACCCCCTCTTCCCCTCCTTATTTACAAAGGTTTGTTTCCATTTTATCTTTCTTTTCTCATCTCTTTTCTTTTCCTGTCCATCCTTTGCCTATCCCCCTCCCTAGTTCCACTTTCCTTTTGAAAAATTTCTTCCTGTTTCACAATATGTGTTAGACCTTTTGTTTCTTATTTATACTTTCACTCACACCAGAGAGACAATGTGATTTTTACACATGTGTGTCTAGTTTATTTCACTTAAGAGTATGGTCCCAAGACCCATCCATTTAGCTATAAATGTCTTAAATTTATCCATATTTATGGCTGAGTAGTACTCCATTGTATAAACAAACACATTGTTTTTCTCCATTCATCAGTTGTTGAGCATTTGGGTTGTTTCCACGATTTAGCTATTACAAACTGTGCTTCTATGAACATGGGTGTGCATATATTGCTGTGGTATAATGCTTTTAATTCTTTTGGGAAGATTCCAAGAAGGGGAACAGCTGGGTCAAATAGAACCTCTAGTCCTAGTTCTCTGAGGAATCTCCACCCTGATTTCAACATTGGTTGCACCAGTCTACACTCCCACCCACAGTGGAGAAGTGTTCTTTTTTTGTCACTGCCCCACAAGCATTTATTATTGGTTGATTTCTTGGTAATAGCCATTCTTTTGTGGAGTAAGGTGGAATCTCACCATTGTTTTAGTTTGCAACTCTCAAACGTCCAGTGATGCTGAACAGTTTTTCATATATTTAGTTGCCATTTATACTTCTTCATCTGAGAAGTGTGTATTTATCTCAAATGCCCATTTTTGGATTGAGTCTTTAAATTTGGAGGGTCTGAGTTTTTAAATTTTCATATATTCTAGATATTAGTCCTTTGTCTGAGGAACAACTGCCTAAATTTTTTCCCACTCTGTGGGTTGAGTTTTCATTCTGTTGGTGACTTTATTTGCTGCATAAAGCTTTTTAATAAGACCAGATGCCAGTTGTTGATTCTTTGTAGTATTTCCTGTGCAATCAGTTTTGTTCATGAAATCTCTGCCTACACCTATGTCTTCAAGAGTTCTAACTATTCTCTCTTTCAGCCGATTTAGTGTTTCTGTATTAATGTTTAGATTTTTTTTATTTTTTTTGGTGGGTACCAGGGGTCGACCTCAGGACCTCGTGCGCCAGCAGGTGCCCCTGCCGCTGAGCGATGTCACCGGCCCTTTTCTCGTATGTGTGTTCCGGGAGTCGAACTCGGGCCCTCGCGCTTGCCAGGCATGTGCTTACGCCGCTGAGCCATCTCACCAGCCCAATATTTAGATTTTTGATCCATTTTGATTTTAGTTTAGCGCATGGTGATAGACGTGGCTCTAGTTTTAGTCTTCAGCATGTGAAAAGCCAGTTTTTCCAGCACCATTTATTAAAACAGCTATATTTCTTCCAGTGAACATGTTTGGCTCCTTTGTGAAAGATAAGGTGGCTGAGTGTGTTTGGAGTTGAGTCTGCATCTTCTAATCTGTTCCACTGATCCTCAGATCTATTTTTTTGCCAGTACCATGCTGTTTTTATCACAGTAGCTCTGTCGTGTCTTATATTTTTCTGAGCCTAAATGTTTATGAATATTTTCACAATTCATATACAGTTTTATCATCGTAATAAGTCTTTTCAGGTATTTATTTACCATTATTTCATTGGTTAGAGATAAGAAAGCACAGTCTGAAGGAAATAACTTAATGCACTGAGATTACCATCTATTCTTTGCTATGCTATTTTTTGGGAACAGTGATCATCAGGGAAGATTTACGTGTTTAGTCGTTTTCCTATGCCATTTTCTTTTCTCCTTGCCCCTTCAGTATTCACTGGGCAATGTTGCCGGCTGAAACTTCAGACTGGACAGAGAAAGGAGGTATATGCACCAAACTCTCGATTCAGCAAATGAAAGAAATGACGACTATTTTCATCAAAAGAATAAATTTCAGAGGAACTTTACATTGGTGAGTATAGAAATGGATGGGATTGGTGAGTATTCATAATTTAATTACCTGCCACATGTCTAGTGACAGCTTCCATACTGCAAACCAAAAGAGAAGGTCATTGGCCACTTCGAAGTTAACCATGAAGGGCAATGTGACAGTCACTCTAGTTATAAACTGACACATTCCAATGTCAATATTTTTGAAACATTCAACAAAGAATTCAAATGAAGTATATCTGAGCAGTGTAAATATTTGGGTAGTTTCCCATGCGACATCTCTGTCATATAGGTCATTGGTCTCTCTTTTGTAAAATTCTGTTAGGTCAGTTCAGCAGGAATCCTCCATCCTTCATATATTTTATTTAATAAATTCTCATTCGTAGACCGAAAGGCAATTCTCCTTGGTTATAAATTCCTACTTTGTATACTTAGATTTGAACTGGATCACTGATCTCTACTACAATTTTAATATTTGCACATGATGACTTCTTTAATGTCTTCATAAATGTCAGTGTACATTTCAACAAGATTTCAGAATAAATTAAAAGACATCTTAATCATAAATTCCTGTGAATTTTAAATGTGATTGTGTACGTAGAGCACTTATTTGGATCTAAGTCATGGTAAACCCTCAAGAAATGTTAATATTGAGGACACTGATGATAATGATAAAAGTAATGATGCCAGAAATGATTTGGAGAAAATTCAGAAAGAACATCAACAATCTTTCTTTTTTTAAAGGAAAAAAAAAAAAAACAATAAAAGCGATGGTACAAAATTTCAAAACAAGATTGTAGGAGGGTAACAATGGTTAGTACATTGCGTATTGTTATCTTCAAAGTAGTTGCTCATGTTGAAAGATATAGGCATGAAAAATTGATCAAACAATATAGGCAAAAACCTTTCTTTTGAATGAACTAATAGAAATTAGTACTTTTAATGTAAATAAATGCTGTGTTTGTGACTTTATTGAAAATAATAATGATAGACAGAACAATTTTGTAATGACAAAAGATATGAGCACCTGCCACTTTGATTGACCCATTGAGGACACTCTGCCTTTTGGAAAGCCTGAACAAGTGATTTCTCTATTTAGTCTGTGGATACCCTGCATCTGTATACTCAAACTTTTCTTTTAGAGCAGGAAAGCCAGTTCTTTAATAACAACTGCAGTAAACAGCCCTGAACCTCAGGACTGTGCAGCCCCTGGCTGTCCCCACACTTCTGGGGGTGGGAGCAGAAAGGGACCCCATGGCACCCCTCATCTTACCCGAGGAAGATACAGACTACAGCAGAGGCAGGTGATGGTGGCAGTGGAACTTGTAAAGCAGTGAATGGGAAGTGAGCACCCCACCTCAGGAGAGGAGTGAGAATTGGGACTGAGCAGCCTTGGACTGAACAGAGCAGAGGACCAGACCGAATCACAGCATTGCACCCCACTCTGCAACAAACGACCTGAGAGGACAGAGACTTGCCGGTGGAAGAGGAACACGGAAAGCTGAGCAAGGACCAGGAGGAGCCAAAGGTGCAGGGGACAGGGAACAGCCCCCTGTCTCTGTCTGAAAACAGCATAGCACCTGGAAGAGAGAAGCCACTGCCAAGAGAAACAGGGTAAGGAGACGGAGGACACTAAGGAACATACAGACAGTACTTGCCGAAGACTCTGGTCCCAGGTCTCCACATCTGGAGGCCAAGATCAGTCTCAAATTCAGCACAAACTCTACTGCAGGATTGGCACTGTTATTCAGTAGTTTTGGACTCTCAGTGGACACCAGAGGAATTATTTTATTTTATTTTATTTTATTTTTTATTTTTATTTTGCTGATTTGTTGTTTGTTTCCTGTTCCTTCTCCTTTTTTGTCTTTTACCTACGTCTTTGTTCTAATCTATTCACCTTCTTTCCCCCTTTCCTCAGTTTACCTCTCTAGACTTAATCATTTTCTCATGAGTAAATAGTCTCTCTAATTTTTCTGGTCAACTTCAATAAACCCTTGCTTCCTCCTTCATTCTTTCTCTTCTGCCCTCTTCTCTAATTTCCTGAAGCTTGTGGGATAATCCTTTGTCCTCCAGCCTGGCTGCCACTTAATTTCTTTTCAATAACCTCTGTTCTATACATTATCCTTCTTAAATTTCCCCACCACAGGGTAAAACCACTTTACCAAGGAGCAACACTTTGCATACAAGCTCCTAATTTACAACAGTTCTGTTATATAACTGTAGATTTTGCTTCTATGGTTAAAGGTACAAAATTAATAGTTACCGCAGTTTGTGAGTTTCTAAACTGTGATCGATCCTGTACTCAGTGCTAATTATACTACTTTAGCTAGGATGTCATATCTGTTCTTTTTTTTTTTTTTTTTAATGTGGGTACCAGGAGTTGACATCAGGACCTTGCGCTTGGCAGGAAGCGCTTGTGTCGCTGAGAAATATCACCGGCCATTTTCTTCCTTTATGTGGGTACAGGGAGTCGAACTCAGGAACTCGTCCTTGCCAGGATGGAGCTTATGTTGCTGTGTTATCCCAACAGCCAGTCATACCTGTTTTAATGTGTTCTTATCACTTCTGTAACAATACTGGGACGTTCTGGGGCAATAACCTCACCACACCCCAGCAACAAAGGACTGGGGACTGTGCCAAACAGATACCAGCATCTCACTCTTAATTAATTGGAAAGGTAGTGTCTGGGGACAGACACAAACCAAGAATCTCCTACACACAGAAGACATCCTGAAGAACACCCTTGCCTAGAGAGCTCTTGCTACTAGTGATAAATCTACCTACTACAAAAACTTATAAAGATCAACACAGAAAATAAACTAAAAACTATTGAAATAGAAAATGACAAGATGCAGAAACAAAATGCAACCTCAGACCAGCCCTCCCAGAACAAGTCCAGGAGGCAATAAGATAGAGGAAAATGGAAGACACACACCTGATATTTCAGAAATGATAGAAACCAAAGTAAACAAACAAATCCATGAGGCTATAGAGGAAATCAGATCAGAAATAATCTCTCAGGTAAAAATAGATATGTCAGCATTTATAAAAGAAATGCTCAGCAAATCTAGAGTAGAGCTAGATTAAAAAATAGATGATAGGAAGAGGATGGAAACCATGAATGATCAATATAGGAAAAAAATAGAATGCATGAAATGGATTCAAAGAGAGGTATCCAGGAAACTAAAAATTCCATTGAAAGCTGGCAAAACTGCTTGAATGAAACTGAAGACAGACTTTCAGACTTTGAAGACAGGATCTCAGCTAGCGCTCATGCAAGGAAAGATCTCTTGAAAATAACAACAGATCAGGAAATAACAATTCAACAGCTGCAAGATGATGCAAAGAAAAATAATGCAAGAATACTTGGTGTCAATTAAAAGGAGAAGCCAACAAAAATGACATAGAAAACTATTTGCAGAAGTAATAGCAGAAAATTTCCCAAGCATGAGAAAAGAATCTACATACAGATAAGTGAAGCGTACAGAGTTCCAATTAGCTATAACCAAAATAAATCTACACCCAGACATATAATAATCAAGATCCCAGAAACTGAGCACAAGAACAGAATATGAAAAGCTGTTAGAGAAAAGAAACAGATCACCTATAAAGGAAAGCCCATCAGAATCACAGCAGACTTCTCAACACAAACCCTCAAGTTAAGAAGAGTTTGGAGTGAAGTATTTCAAGCCCTGAAAGAAAACAACTTCCAACCCATATTGATGAACTCTGCAAAACTATCTTTCAAAGTTAAAGGGGAAATAAGATGCTTCCATGACCAAGCACAACTGAAGAAATTCATGACAACCAAACCAACCCTACAAAGAGTACTGAAAGGTATTCTGACAGAGAGAAAAATGAGCACAATTCCAAGAACAACATCAGAAAGAAACCACCAGGCAGGGTAAGCAATTATACAGAGTGAAAAAGTAGGGAGCCAACACTAGAAAAATAACATGACAATAACAAGCCAATACATATCAGTTATATCCATTAATGCGAATGGCCACAATTCACCCATCAAAAAAAAAAAGCTGATTGGCAGAATGGTTCAAGAAACAAGATCCAACAACATACTGTATATAAGAAACACATTTAACTCAAAAATAAAGCCATTGACTGAAAGTCAAAGAACGGAGAACAATACTCCGTGCACAAGAAGCCAGAAAAAAGCAGACAATGTGATTGTGTTATTGTTTGTATACAATGTGAACTTTAAACCTAGAATGATCAAAGCACATCAAGTACATCACCACATACTTGTTAGGGGAAAACTTCAAGAGGAGGAGATAACAATCATAAACATATATACACCAAATATGGGAGCACCCAACTATATAAGAAAACTATTAATAGACATGGAAAATCAAATAAACAGTAACAAAATTGTAATGGGGGCCCTTAATACCCCAGTGGCACAAAGAGATAGATCACCTAGACAAAAAAAATCAGCAAAGAAATAACAGTACTGAGCCAAATCTGTAAACAAATGGACTTAGTAGACATTTACAGAATGTTCCACCCAACAGAATACACATTCTTTTCAACTGCACATGGGATGTTCTCTAAAATAGACCATATACGAGCCCATAGAACATGCTTAAGTAAATGCAAAAGAATTGAAATTATCCCATGCATATTATCTGACCATAGTGCAATAAAATTGAAAGATAATGGCAAAAGAAACAACCAAAACTCCATAAACACGTGAAAATTAAATGACACCCTCCTGAAGAACCAGTAGGTCACAGAAGAAATTAAAGAAGAAATTAAACAATATGTGCACTCAAATGAAAATACAAATACAAAATACCGGAATCTGTGGGACATAATGAAAGGAGCCCTACGAGGGAAATTTATAGTAGTGAATACTCACATGAGGAAAACAGAACAAGCACAAAAAATCAACCCAATGCTACACCTCAAGCTTCTAGAAAAAGAAGAGCAAGTCAAGCCCAAAGCCCATACAAGAGAGGAAATTATAAAATCAGAGTGGAAATCAATGCAATGGAGACTAAGAAAGCAATACAAAGAATTAAGGAATAGAAGAGTTGGTTCTTTGAAAGAATAAATGAAATTGATAAACCCCTAGCCAACCTTATCAAAAAAAGGAAAGAAAAAATCTCAAATTCCTGCAACGAGGAATTAAAAGTTTGAAATCATTAGAGATCCTGTGGAAATTTAGAAGATCACCAATATCTACTTCAAAAATATTTACTCGCACAGGATAGAAAACACAGAAGAAATGGACAGATTCCTAGAAATGTATGAATTACCAAAGCTGAATCAAGAAGATATAAAAATTCTGAATAACCCAATATTAGTTAATGAAATTAAAAATGTAATTGAAAACTTACCAACAAAAAAATCTCAGGTCCTTTTGGATTCCTGACTGAATTCTACAAAAATTTGGAAAAGACTTAATGCCAATACTCCTCAAACATTTTAATGAAATTGAAAGGAAGCAATTCTTCCTAATTCCTGGAGGCAAGTATTACCCTGATACCGAAACCAGAGAAAGACCCAAGCAAAAAAGAGAACCACAGGCAATTCCTCCTAATGTACATAGATGCAAAAATCCTCAATAAAATACTAGCAAACAGAATGCAGCAAATCATCAAGAAGATTATATACCATGACCAAGTGGGATTCATCCCAGGAAGGGAGGGATGGTTTAACATATGCAAATCAGTAAATGTAATACACCATGTCAACAGAGCCAAAGACAAAAATCACATGATCATCTCAATAGATGCAGAAAAAGCTTTTGATAATGTTCAACACTCATTCATGATAAAAACCCTGCAGAAAATTGGAATAAATGGTCTGTACCTCAATCTGATAAAAGCCATCTATGCCAAACCAACAGCCAACATCATACTAAATGGACAAAAGCTCAAAGCTTTTACTCTAAAATCAGGAAGAAGACAAGGATGTCCACTATCACCACTCCTATTCAACATAGTTCTGGAAACATTAGCCAGTGCTATTAGATAAGAGAGAAATAAAAGGAATAAGGATAGGAAAGGAAGAAGTTAAATTATCATTATTCACAGATGACATGATACTCATCATAGAAGACCCCAAAAACTCCACTAAAAGACTTCTAGATTTTATAACTAAATTCAGTAGCATAGCTGGATACAAAATCAACACACAGAAACTCAACAACATTCCTGTACACAAACAACAATTTCACTGGGAGAGAAATTAAGAATACAACAGCCGTCACAATAGCAACCAAAAACTGAAGTACTTAGGAATAAGTCTAACAAAGTAAGTAAATGATCTATACATTGAAAATTACAGCACTCTGAAAAATGAGATTGAAAAGGATGTCAGAAAATGGAAAGATATCCCTTGTTTATGGATAGGAAGAATCAACATGGTGAAAATGGCCATACTCCCAAAACTTTTTATACAGATTTAATGCAATCCTGATCAAAATACCACTAGTTTACCTACCAGATCTAGAGAAAACATTCCTAAAATTCATTTGGAAATAGAAGAGACTTAGAAAAGCAAAGGCAATCCCGGGCAACAAAGGCAAGGCAGGCTTGAAACTATACTACAAAGCTACTGTGATAAAATCGGTATGGTACTAACAAAATAACAGACCCCAGCATCAGTGCAACAGAATAGAAGATGCAGACACAACTACAAACACACTGAGCCACCTTATCTTTGACATAGGGGACAAACATGTGCACTGGAAGAAAGATAGCTTCTTTAATTAATGGTGCTGGAAAAACTGGCTTTCCACATGTTGAAGACTAAAACTAGACCCACGTCTATCACCATGCACTAAACTAAAATCAGAATGGATCAGAGATCTAAACATTAAAACAGAAACACTGAATCTACTGGAAGAGAAAGTAGGTAGAAAACTTGAAGACATAAGAGTAGGCCGAGAGTTCATGAACAAACCCCAAACTGCATGGGAAGTACTTCAAACAATCAATAACTGGGATTTCATCCTATGAAAAAGTTTTTGCACATCCAAAGAAATCAGCAACAGAGTGAAAAGAAACCCACAGAGTGGGAAAAATTTTTTAGCCATCTATCATTCAGACAAAGGACTTTTTTCTAGAACATATAAAGAATTGAAGAAAATCAGGCCCCCCAAATTCAAAGACCCAATCCAAAAAATGGGCATCTGAGATGAATACACACTTCTCAGATGAAGAAATACAGATGGCAAATAAATATATGTAAAAATGTTCAACATCATTGGTCATTTGAGAAATGCAAATTGAAACAACACTGAGATTCCATCTCACTCCAGAAAGAATGGCTATTACCAAGAAATCAACCAATAACAAATGCTGGTGGGGCTGTGGGGAAAAAGGAAGCCTTCTCCACTGTTGGTGGGAATGTAGACTGGTGCAACCACTGTGGACATCAGCGTGGAGATTCCTCCAAAAACTAGGATTAGAGGTCCCATTTGACCCAGCTCTTCCCCTTCTGGGTATCTTCCCAGAAGAATTAAAAGCATGATAGTGTGGCAATATATGTGCACACATGTTTATAGCAGCACAGTTTATAAGAGCTAAATCTTGGAAACAACTGAAATGCCCATCAACCAAGGAATGGATAAAAAAGATTTTTTTTTTAATATACAATAGAGTACTACTCAGCCATAAAGAAGGATAAACTGGAGACTTTTATAGGTAAATGGATTCAACTTGAGACCACACTTATAAGTGAAATAAATCAGTCTTGCATGTGTAAACATCATATTGTCTCCCTAGTGTAATTAACTGAAAGAGTTAATATGATCCAAAATATACAAAAGATATTGTCAGAGGGGAAGAAACTGCTGTAAAGGAAAGAACACCTGGGATGGGGGAAAGGAGAAAAGAAGAAAGGGAAAAGAATATATATATATATACATATGATAGCTAAGATAATTTTACTCTTAATTTCTATTACTTCATTTAAAAGAATGGTTTGTGCTTATATTGTTTGATCGATTTTTCACGCCTATATCTTGTAATCTGAGCAACTACTTTGAAGATAACAAAACACAATATACTACCTATTGTTAATCCCCATAGCTTGTTTTGAAACTCTGTATCATTGTCTTTATTGTTTTTTCTTTTTAAAATAGAAAATAGTAAATAACAACGGCAGTAACAGTAAGAGTATTTCCTATGCTAATACTATATGGCAGGCATTATTATAAGTGCTGTATGTGTGTTAACTCATTTCAAAGTAAAACAAATTGATGAAGCAATTAGTGTTACTAGAAGAACTTTAGACATTTGTAAGCAAATGGATGCAACTTTAGAACACAATGTTTAGTAAGGAAGTCTGAGACATGTGTTTAAATATCACATGGTTTCTCTCTCATGAGGAATTCAAATAAAGAGCAAAATAAAAGACAGATAAATAGGAAGTATGGAGAAATTCAAATAATTCCCCAAATTATCTATTCCATTGTTTCAAAAAATATATATATACATATACTAATAGTTTCATTTATACTACTGGATTCTCTTTGTTCATTGAAAAGAAAGTTTTGTTCTCTTATCTATTTATTTCCCTTGGCAAAAGAGTCTTTTTTTGTTTATGACTTGTACTATACATTTGGCCATTCTTTCAAGATTGTTATTTTAATATACAGTGTATAAACTATTGTTTTCTCTAATTATTTTGTAATGAAATTTTATTTTATAGAAGTAAGAAGAGTGCTGTGTACATTTTCCTTATTAATATTTACCTTTATTAAATAAAATAAAAAATGAATGAAATATGAAGACATTCAGTAACTTATTCAAGATCAAAAGCATGTGTGGAGGAGTTGAAGATGGTATATAGAAATGTATATATGGAAGAGATCACAGAGATGCTCTGTTAGCTGAAGTGGGAATGTGGGAATGGCAGCCTGGTGCTTCGTCCACGTTATTCCATTATGAATCCTAAGCCACACTCCTAAAACCCTATGTGCTACTTGGAATGATTTGAAGAGTGCTAGTCTAGACGAGAATACCCAAATTCCAGAATAAGGCTTTGATAACATTTTTGTCCCTGTTCGAAAAAATTAGAGACATTTTTATTGTTAACAAATTTTAATTCTTTTTAGGAACCCTATTTCAGACCTTTATTTAAATAAAAAAACATTTTTATTATTTTGTAAGTTTGCCTAGTGATGTAACACACTGGTACAAGTGATCACCAATTTTCCAATTTCCGGGTTGAGGTATGTAGTGTTTCTTGACCCTGAGGGGAGGTGGCTTTCACTTATTCTGTATTTTTTCAAAGATAACAGAATGAATAGGAACATCCAAGTATTGTAAATTATTGAGAGGCTTCCTGACGAGACTCAGTTTTCCCTTTACAGCGAGCCCAAATACCCAATTAGTACCTTAACAGTCCATGGCATTTCTTGAGTCTAATAGAACTATACGAATATTGGAATAGAAAGTTCATTTGTTGTGAACATTTAAGCTTGAGACAGCTTTCAAATCACCTGTTTACAGCATCAGAAGGGGAAGAGGCCAGAGCCAGAGGTGGAGGAATCCAAAGTGGCTCTCTGTGCGGGGGGAGCCAGAGGATCCAGTCACAGGCGGAAGTCACAGGCCTGGAAGCTCCCTGCAGAGTCACCTGGATGCGTCTGTGTCTAAAGCCAGAGTCTGTGCTGGAAGCTTGAAGAGTCCACGCCGGAAGCCTGAAAGAACTGGAAACTAACAGCCAAAGACAAAGGAGAAGTACCGAGATCCTCAAAGGGGACAGCTTCCCTTCTTAGAGGGCTGTTACCTTCCTTCCCAGCTACACGCCTGCTGGTTGGTACCAAGCATGTCCCGGGCAGGTCTTCCTCCCTCAGTGCTCACCCTACCTGTGAATCATCTGTACACACTTCCAGAGCTCTGCTAATCTGCTAGGCGGCTCCTACTGAAGTCGAGGTGACACCTCACAATTAGTGATCACGGTATCCCTCTGTGTTTTGTATATTGTAACAGTAGTTAAAATACTTATCAGTTGCTCTTATATGCTATGAGCGTTGTAACCTCTTCTATTTCAGGAATTTGTTTAAACATTTCAGAATTCTATTCGCAAGGACAAAACAACATTCCAGTGAGGCTGAGGGAAAAAAACAGAGAGAAATTATAGAAATGCCAAGTTTATACAGATTGCCAGTGGTGAAGCTGGAGAATCTTATTATAACCCAAAATAGAACATGTAGGAACCACCTTAGAACCTCATTCGCAGTGGAGAACGGTGTGTCGTGCCTGCTCTTCTCTTTTTATTGTGTGACTGTGACAACTCTATGGACTTCCTAGGAGAAAGTATGCCGGTCTGCGTATGCTTTTCAATGCTGCTACCTGGTACAGATGAGATTTTTGGCCACTTAGAGGCAAAGTGGAAAAACACATTTAGTAAAAATGTGTAATCATTTTAAATATCATATAATTTCATTTTATTAATTGATATAAAGAGATGATAATTTTATTACCATTTTTATACTAATGTTATGTATCCAAATCAACAATGATATGAAAGGTCTATGATAATTGTATTTTTTCAAGGTTATTAATTTAAAGGAGTTAACTTTGATGGAAATTGCTCGAGGAGGAAAGGAACACAGGAAGAAATAAAACAGAAATGTGCACATTTGTGATATTATTGTTAATATATGAAAATTTTACCTGCATCTTGATAAGGAAAGAAATGACAAAAAGGTATACCCATTATTCAAATTGCTGTTGTTTTGGATTTCTATTGTGATTTTTTATTTTTTGCAATAATTTTTAAAATCATAGGTATTTCTCCAGTGATATCCAGGTTTCTGAATCACTGGTTCAATATCTAAGTTTTCCTCTTTGGCCAAAATTTTTGCCCGAAGATACAATGGATTCTTTGCTTTCCTCTTCATTGAAATTAGTGCAAACAGTGTAAATATTCAGGACACTTGAGCAGCACGCTTCATACTCCAGCCTGCATTACTTTTTCTGTAAAGCAGATTCATTTGGGCCGGTTTCTTGATCAACTTAGGACTACTTTAGGAGAACAGTAAATCCTTCGAAGAAAAATGTCCTCATAGTTCAAAAGACCAGTTCATACTGGAGCATGAAGAAGGTTCTTAAGGGCAAATATAATGATAATTTTCACCACAATTGAAATTCAGGGCCAATTTATATTTGAGAAGACTGACCTCCCCTTCTCTTCTTTCTTATCTTTTCTATATTTTACAATGAATTGTATGTATTAGTATACATTACAATAAATATAGCAATGCGTGTCATATGTGTGTGTTTTTCATTAGAATAATGACACTAATGCTTGTATATCTACCAACCAGTTTAAAGTCACACTTAAGCTGTACATTTGTCACCTTGTGTATGTCTCTCTAATAACCCCCATTCTTTCCTGCTGTTCAGCTATCAGGTGCTACTTGTCTTTCCCTCCACTTCCTTAATTATATTAAAGGCACAGAACCTACCACAGAGACTGGACACATTTTATGGCACTAATTGTCCATATATAATAAACCAGCCACTAATCCATAATACAGCTGAAAAGAGATTTTTATGGAGCTAATGTCTATGGAATGTGATACATGCTAATCCAGGGCTACAAATATACAAGAGAAACTTTTGAGGGAAGTTAACAGGTGACTGAAAGTTACCATGGATACCAGTGAGATGAAAAATCTGGAAAGATTATGTCAGGAAGAGAGAGAAGCATGTACAAAATTGCAGAGTACCTGAGAAGCTCGTAGGGTGGTGGCCTGTCTGGAGCAAGTGTACACAGGACAGTGGTGGGGTAGAAAGTGGTAGAGCCAGTCAGGGTGGGGTCGTAGGTGGTGAAACTCACTGTAGCATATGTAGAAGGGTATTGATGAGATGAGTTTAGATACATCACCTGCATAAGGTTAGAAAATGGGCTTTGTGAAGTGAGAATTGGAAAGCATAGGAGGAAGAGTGAAAATGAGGATGCACCAATATTTCACCATGCTGCATTTCTAAATTAGTCTCCTGGTTTAACCTCTGCATGAAATGAAGCTTCTTATTTCTTAATACCATAGCCACATTTTCCCAATCAATCCCACCTCCCTCCAAATATCTTCTTCTTCTGCTAATTTTCATCTATTGTTCAGGTAGCTGTTTTTGAATCTCTGATGGAGCACTCTCACGGAGCTTTCTCTCTGATTACTTTGTGTAAGTCTAATTTATAAATACGTGTAGAGTATATGTTTGACGTAGCAGGTTCACATCTGCCTTTCTCTGAACAGAGTACAAATTTTTATATTTGTTTGCTTACTGATGAATTTAAAGAAGCATCTGAAAAACAGTAGACATTTAGTACATTTTTGGTGAAAAGATGAATAAAGCAGTCTAAGTTAATGTTTTCAAAGTCTGTCTTAGTTACTATTCTCTTGTTGCTGGGAGAAAATACCCGACACCCCAAATTAAGGAGGAAAGGTTTATTTAGCTCGCAGTTTGTGGAGGTTTCAGTCCAGAATCAGCGGGCCCCAAGGCAGGGTGGCATGGCAGAAGGGTGACAATTCATGGCAGCAGAAGATACAAAAGCAACAAGAGCAGAAAAGAGGCAAAAGGGAGGAGCAAACCTCTTTCCCTCCCTTCTATTATATTCAGGCTACCCACCCCAGGGTGGGTGTAGCACTCACACCCATAATCCCAGCATTGGACCATTAATCAATCACAAAGTCTAGAAGCCCATTCCCATGACCACATGAGGCTCCAGGGTGACATCTAGACACAAACCTAAACATTCCGTCCCTGGCCCCCCAAAGACTCATTCACATCCCTTTATGCAAAAGGCATTTTAGTCCTTCTCTAAGAGAAGGACTTGCTCAAAAGTCCAAGTCCCAAGTCTCCTCCAAGGTCTAAGGAAAACTCCTAATTGTGAGCCCCTGTACAAATCAAAAGTTAAACATTTCCAACATTCAATGGCACAAGATAAACATTACCCTTCCAAAAGATACAAACAAGATAATACACAGGAATGGGACCAAAGCAAGTCCAAAATCCAGCATGGCAAATATTATGTCCTGTAGTTTCATGTGCAGCATCTGAGGCAATCTGCGGCAAACTATGAGCTCCAGAAGGCTTGTGTGACTCTGCCACTATGGCACTTCCAGTGGTTGTAGCTCCCATGGCTTCTGGGGTCTCCACAGCACTTTCAGCTTCACACTCACAGCTTCATACACTGTCCTCTCAGAGGCACAGTGCCTGGCCTCCCAGGCCTTCTGAAATTGGGTTGGAAACCTTCTTAACCCCACAACTTTTGCATTCTGCATGCACCTAAAACCTTTGCCATGTGGATGATGCCAAGGTCTGTTGCCAGCTGGAGCAGTGTCCAGGCTTCCCTCTCTCTTGGCTGTAGGGGCCAAGTGACTGGATCACTAAGGGATCTGAATCTAATTCTGAGGAACAAATTCTCTATGGTGCTGCCATTCTGGCACATGGTGCAGCCGCCGCCACCATTCTGGCACATGGTGCTCTGCGGCTTTCTTCTCAAAGCAAAGTCTTTCACCTTTGCAGTTTTGAGGCTGCAAAGGGTGGAGACTTGCTGTTTCTTGTGAGGCCCTCAAGCCATCTTTCCTATTCCCTTGTCCCTTCTCAGCAATCAAGATCTTTGCAGTCCACAGCTTTACTGGAGCTTCCCTTCTGGCCATACTCACAACATTTTAATTCATCTTGCTGGGCCCTTTGTTTCTGATTCTCAACATAAATTGGCTAAAAGTCCTCAACAACAACGATGCCACCATCTCAACATTAGAATGCTTTAAAATTTCTTCTACAAGATTCATTAGTCCGTCACCCTTAATCTCAGTCTCAGGCAAAGTCTCTGGGCACTAGCAAAAGGCACACAAACTTTTTGCCAAGCCATAACACACATTGTCTGCAGTCCAACAGCCAATACAGCCCTTCTTTCCAGCAGAAACCTCCTGAGCTGAGTCTTTACCAGCAGGATTTCTACCCACCTTCTGGTCTTTTGAGCTCTAACCAGAATCTGTCATACACACAAGCCTTAGGTGTTCCAGCTCTATCCTTTCAGGTGACATCTCCGAACCTTTCCAAACTCTTCCTACAAGCCATTCCCAAAGGCCCTTGAACCACATGGTCAGGTATAGTCACAGCAACCACCCCACTTCTCTGGTACCAAAAGTCTGTCTTAGTTACTTTTTTCTCGGTGCTGTGAAAAAATACCTGACGCCCAAAATTAAGGAAGGAAAGGTTTATTTAGCTCAGAAATTGTGGTTTTTGAGGGATCCTAGGGTTTTTGATGGTGTTGAAATATTTGTGAAGTCAAAATATTAAAAAATTAAAGAGGCAAAACAGAAAACCATGCAAATTAACATTGACAATGAACACCATTTTACTGCATTCCTTGGAATTTAGCCTGAGTCTTTTTTTTTTTTTTTAATGTGGGTACCAGGAGTCGATCTCAGGACCTCACACTTGCCAGTAAGCGCTTGCACCGCTGAGCGATATCACCGGCCCTTTTTCTTCCTCTATGTGGGTTCCAGGAGTCGAAATCAGGACCTTGTGCTTGCCTGGCAGGCACTTACACCGCTGAGCCATCTCAGTGGCCCTGGCCTGAGTCTTTGTGACAGACCGGCTTGATCCGTAAGGAGGTGATGTATTTGAGACCCAGAACACAGCTCGAGAGGGCGTGACTCTGTTTCTCTTTTCTCCCTACCATCAGGTAATATATAAATTTTCACATGTTCAGTGCTGGAAAAATGTAGCCCTGTTATAATCTAAGAGAAATATCGCTTGATTTGAATTCAGTTTTTCTAAGTACATTCGCATATAAGTTCTATGCAGGATGTGGCACCAAGCATAAGAAATGACTGCAAAGAATACCGCCTCTTAGAGTGCAAGACCAAGTGTATGTTCCTAAATTTGTGGTCTCTAACGCCAAACCCTGTCAGGAATATTTATTGATAGATCCGATGCACAAATGGTTACAGCAGTTTACGAGGCTCCTCCCAGTCCGTTAAGGTGTCTATGATGCAGTAGTAAAGTGCCGTAAGTTTCATCTCCTGCATGGGCTATCAAGTCTCAGGTACAGGTTGTAAACACCCGAGGCATTGACTAATACATGGCAATTTGCACAGTTTCCCAGGCCGCATTTCAGCAGCCACATTCACTTCCGTGGTTAGAATTGGGAAAGTCCCCAGACGCCTCCTACGGCGGTAGTTGAGGCTTTGGAAGGAGACCGAATCATGGGGCGATACAGCCCACTTGCTCTTTGGTGGTGCAGCCAGGCAGGAGGAGGTGGGTCACTGAGGTCGTGACCTGGAAGAGTGTATCTCCCTGTGTGGCTCTTCCCTTCTTCCTCTGCTTCCTAGATTCCATGACATGAACAGTTTTTCCTCTGCTATTCCCTCTGTCATGCCATTTTCTTCCTTGGAGGCCACTGACCAAAAACTGCTAATGACTGCCACATAAGCCTGTTCTCCTTTAAGATGTCTGTGACATGAACTGTGTCACAGCAACTAGACAGTGACTGAGATATTCACAGACATGTCCTCGGAAAGGGAACGGATAGAGAGAAGGCCCAGCCAAGGGCAACTTCCATATCCTGAACACAGGACTATTTCCCAACCCAGTGTGGTGATGAGTCTGATCTGCACCTGTAAATCTCCCTCTTCCTGTGTCCTCACTGGGAGAATATGCAAGAACCACGTAATGTACATGGTGTATTTCCTTAGACCAGGTACAAAGAATGTATCAGCATTGGGGTCTTTGAATTTTTGGTTCTATTCTCCTCTTAATTGTCTTCCCTTCTTCCAGAATATAGTTCTGAGACAATCCATCACTCATCACTCCAAACTAAAACAAATTTCTTTATTCACAATACATATCAGATATGCATTTCTGTCATTTTAGTCTGCTTTATTCTAGAAGCGAGTCAGCATGGGGGAACAAGGCTAAGTAAAGTGGCATAGATGGTACAGGAAAAGGGATGTGCCTCTCACCAGTAGGTGCTTTAAAATGCATTTTCAATGAGAAGATAGTTTCAACATTTTCCCCAGTGGGCAAATTTCAGTTTGTGGTTGGTTTTCCTGTTGAAAGATAATACCAAAATTTGAGAAAAGCTGACCTTATAATTTTTCACTGACAAAGTAGCTACAACAATGAACTTTAAAAAATGTACTCAAGACTCCAACTTAATGATGATTTTTAAACTAATATTTAAAATTTAGAAACATTTTTGAAGGGGGTAGTGTTTATATTGGAGAGATCCTCATGACATAATACTATGAGTTTGTCTGTGTAGAACTTTTAATGGTTCTCTTAATTTAAAGGAAAACCTCACTTAGAAGTTCCTTTTCATAGCAGACTGCAATTTTTTATTAAAAAAGGAATCCAGCACAATATGTCATATATGTACATTTAAAAATACTTAATAAGTTTCTCTACAGTTTAGTATTTCACCCTTTTCATGTCTTTTGAGCTGAAGGCAATGCATGTGGAAAATGCCTACCTTGCAACCTATGAACTACTTTTGTCTATTTTGTTTTACTGTTTAATTTTTTCAATACTTGTCTCATATTTTTTGAGATATACTCTGACACAGAAAAGTTATTCAGATTTTCCAAATATTGTCTTTTTTCATACCAAGCAATAGGAGTCTCTTAACACATCTAGATACCAAAATTAGACTTGGGAGACTTGGTTTATTGCGGCACATGTGGGCTGCCACACACAGGAGCCAGCACATTCCACACCTGGGGAAAATCAAGCGTGGCTGGTGAGAGACTTTGAGACTTGCTCTTTCAGGAAGTTTAAGCGATACATCGCCAGGTGGAGGGGTAAGTAGATGGCCTGAACTTTTGTCCAATTTCGAGAGTCTAGCATTCTCTCATTTAGTCTTTGTGCCAAAATACATAGGGATACCACAACACCAGGACTTGCCAAATCCTACGGACAGGAGTGTTCTGTTTTCTAGAGTGAATGTGAGCCGGTACATATATTCCTTATGCCTTGGTGCACGTTGAGGGGCACTTGTCTTGTCACACCAAGTCAACTAATGCATAAAAAGAAAACACCTCCATACTTACCTAACTGCCACACAGAAGTAGCATTCATTTGAATATGTTTTACCATCAGATCCACAAATTGGGTCATATATGTCAATACAAGCTGTGTTTTCTGGAGACGGCTGTTTATAATGACTGCAGTCAGCCTGAAAATATAACAAAAATTAAAATTTTCGGTTATTTCAAGAAGTCTTTTTCTCCCCAGGATTTAGGATTTTCCAAGAAACTTCAGTAGGTTGTTGATGCATTTGTTTGTAAGTACTATTGTCAGTGTTTTTCTAACTCATTTCAGGTTGTGAATAAAATTTTTATCTTTTTACTGGTTCAGGTATAATTTCTTAAGGCACCTGAGTTTTTCACGAATGCAGTCACTCTCATGGGATCACAAGAAGCCTGCTACTGATTTCTTTCATTTAAAAAAATGAGTGTAACTTCGAAAAGAATAGTTTTTGGTTTTCTGAGACAAGACCTCACTGTGCAGTGTAGCCTGGCCTGGAACTCACTCTGTAGCCTAGGCTGCCTCCGACTCACGGTGATCCTCCTCTCTCAGTGTCCAGGGCGCTGGGATCACAGGAGTGTGCCACCACGCCCGGCTAAGTTTGAAAAGTATTATACGGGCATCTAACAGTGCTGTTCAGGACCAGTTCACCATTGGTCATTTTTACCATTAGTTACTGCTGACAAGCTACTCGCTATGTACTTCACCAATACACAGTCTGGAATCTGTGAACTTCAGTCCTAGATCATGGCCTCCTGTGACAGTTAGTGTATCTCTCTGTGCTTTAGTGTTTCTTTGCAAAAGGCAGGCCACAATAACTGTAGTGCAAACCCAAGTAAAACATACATACTGACCAGCATTTATGTAAAAGCCAGCACTATATGGCATGGAGAACACTAAAGAAATAATGGTTGTTGTTTTATCCTATAGCTTCATTTGCATTTCTAAATAAGCTCCAGCCATGCACAAAAAAAAAAAAAAAAAAAAAAAAATGCATCTCCAGCTCCTTCTTTCCCAGAATTCCAGACAGGATATTTTACTCATGGTTACTAATTGTTAAACAGCTGTGTGTAAATACCATGGGATGTACTAAAGCTCAGAGTGTAATTCATCTAGCCCTTCAGATATGTTCCCCACATACATTCACTCATTCATTAGCTTCCTTCTCCGTGCACGGCCTAAGCTTTAGGGTGCTGCAAATGCTGCTTAAATAAAGAGCAGTGAGAATGAGTCACAGGTAGGAAGAGGCCAGCGCAGCACAGTAGAAGTAGCATTGCCCCATGTGTGTCTAAGATCGTCTGATCGCACTTCCTCTGCTTGGTTTCTCAGCCTCAGAGCCAGGCTTTATGTGATTTGTTAGCACTTTTTATTCTTTCACAGTTATGAGATCCTGAAGCATGCTTGGAACTCAGGCTTGTGAGACCCTGACATTTATATTTTAACCCTACTATTTTGTGCAACAGATTAAATCAATGACAGACAGACATGAAGAAAAGTGTCCAATCCACAGGGCTACAGAGTTAAGACTAGTACTCAAAATGCCTGAGGGCTGCTTTATAACTATATTTAATTTTGCCCCACAGTAGACATTACTCTAAACTGAGTCCTGAAAGAAATATGAAATTAAGATCTTTTCTCTCTTACAGAAGAAAATTACTCATGGTCAACTCAAAAATGATCAAAATCATGACTTGTCTTTTCTCAGCTGTACTATACAGTAAGCACTGTGGTAAGTTCTTTTCATATGCTTTGGCTTTGAGTCCTGAAATAACTTTATGAAAAATGCTGCCAGGGCTCTATTGCAAAAGTTTAAAACAGGAGTTCTAACTCTGATGACAATGTCTTAGCACTTTGTTATCCAACCTCAGTTTTGGAGAGGTCTGTCTACAGCTTCAGCAATAAATACAAGTTTCCTAATCCCACTAGCTGTTCCAAACGTTCTTTCGCCTCTCTTTGATTTGTAAACATCGTATTGCCTCCCTAGTGTGTAAATGCAATTTCACTGTGACTATTCCATTCCTTAGTCTTTTATTTTTACTTAGCTTTTACATGGCTTAATCTTATACTGAGTAACGTTTTTCTCCAAAAGGTATTTGTACATTCTGTAATTCTTGAGTTTGTTAATATATGAGAATGTTTACTTGTAAAAAAAAAATGTGCTTTCAAGTATCTCTCAGGTAAAGATTTGGCCTCTTGGATATGTGTGCCTATGGGGTTAAATATGCCAATATAAATATTCTAGCTACTAAGCTTCATTATCTTTATGGCATAAACTCATTTACTGTTATTTACTCCGCACTTCCTATGTTCATATTATCTGAAGCTAGGTCTTTGGGTCTATGAAACAGATGCCAGATCCAAGTTCTGAGCTCTATGGCAAAGATTCTAATGGCCAGTGCTCACAGAGAAACATAGATATCTTTATTTCTTGTATTCTCAAGTACCCTTAAATCAAAGGCATCAGATTTCTTATTGACAAGACAGGCAGGAGTCTAAATGCTCATATACTCAATCTTCTATACTTAGGTAAACATCTCAATACAAACAGAGTTTAATATTAAGGATGAAAGGCTGTCTAATTTTGTCTGATTTCTACCACTTTTTGGAGCCACTATTCACCAATTTTCGACTTTTAATTTTTGGTCCCTACTTATTTAATGTATTTATGAAATGACATTTAAGTTTCAAGGATTTGTTAATGTTCTTGACCTTCTTTGCAGATTATAAAAAATTGTGGCTTTTCAAATGATAAAACCCATCTTCCTCTGTCTCCTTTAGATCAGATTGAGACTTCTGCCTCCTGGCTAGGCCAAGTCAGAATCCCCCTTCAGCCTGAAGCAGCCATAAGTACATGGACCTTTGGCCCCTCTGTACCCATTAAGAATAAGGAATCAAGGCCTCATTGGGGGTGAAGTAGGATCAGAGAACTAAGGTAAGTAGAAAACAGATAAAGAAATAATATACATATTATACTGAAATCATAATTTTAATATTACACTTTTTAAAAAACTGCAATTTCAGGACACAATCAAAATAACCCATGGTAATCCATACTGGAATTCTGTAGGCTTGTTTGTGCTTCTTTTCTTTAAGGTCCAGCACACCCGAACTCCCTCATAGATGGTACAAATCCATAAAATAGGCCAGTTCGTGAAGTAAAGGCAGAAACCTGACCTTCAGTAGTGCAATACAGTGGGCTTTGCCTCTCTGCACTAAAATGTGTTATGCTTTCTCCTGTAAAGTGAGTGATTATCTTTGTACCCGTGGGTAGGCCATCAATATTTTTCCAATAAACCAAACCCACACTTTCTAAAGATTCTCAAATTTCACTGTCAAAAACACATGAATATTTCCTGTTCATGCCTTTCTCCTGAGGGCCACACTCCATTTTTATTGTGTATTTTTAATTCTACCTAGTGTAGACCTCTTTATACATTTTAAAAGTAAAATGAAATAAACAAAAAAGATAAAAATCCAAATGGTAAGAGAGGGAGGGAGTGGGACGAGGTGGAAAGGGAAGGGCACATAAAAAGAATTAAGATGTGGTATATTCATGTACCAACTCCCCACGGTAAATGTAATCATTATTACTGCAAACATGTACTAAAAATCTAAAACTTAAAACTAAATCTTCAAACCTGTAAATCTATTTAATATAGAATATTAATGAATTGATTATTTATACTGGGTTTTGAAATTATATAAAAGGAAGGAATTACTGACCGGTTTCCTCTGTATGGCACATCCCATATCTGCAAGAAACAGCAAAGATAAGACAATATTAAATTAAACTGTGTCAGAAACTATTCTTGCAAGAGTAATAATTCTGTGACTTACTTCTCAGCTTGACATTAAAATATGTCACTCTTCAATACATTCACCCACATGATATTGCGGGTTGACGCTCTTAACACAGATGTTTTTCTGTTAATTCTCCACTGTTTGAGGTACAATTTGAAGCACAGCCCAAAGGATGGAAAAGTGGTTAAGTGAGGATTTTGTCTTATTTTCTTCTAGTTCACGACTAGAACTTAGTAAATCCTAATAAAAATAAGACAGTCATATATTTTAAGTGTCTGGGCTATAATGCAGCGACTATGGAGGCCAGAGTTTTGACTGTTGGTTAAAAGTTCTAGAGAGGCAGATTTTAACTGATAATAGAAAAAGAATCGCTCATGCAGCCAAACAAAATATTGAAATCGGTAATGCGGGGGGATGGAAGGGGAACTGAAAAGAACTGAGGTGTGCTGTATACATGAAATAACTCTACGTGAAGAATGAAATCACTACATATTTCAAGGAATACAAATAAAAATTTTAAAAATTAAATAAAATGCTTATAAAATTTAATTTCAAAGCAAAATCTGTAGGATCACCTTTCTCAGAAATCACATGAAGTATTTGCATGAATTAACATTTGATCATAGCTGACCATTAACATCCAATCTACCCTTCAGATGATCTGAGTAAGCAATTCATGGTGGATATAAAAACTGCGTTTCAAGAACCTTCACTTATTACCGCTATACTATGGGTGCAGATAACACCAATTGTTCCAAGAATGGGGCCAGCATAATGAGAGAGATACTCACTGAACAAGGCTGCAAGTGCCAGAGCCACAAGGAAGATGAAGGCTGTTGTTCTCATGGTGCTGAAGTGATCAAGGACAGGGAGATGTCGTCAAAAGAAGGCACCTTCTGATGCATGCCCAGCCACTCAGATCGTGCTCTATATACTGTGCACAGTTCCTGCTTCGCTTGTGAAATAGTTGTTTCCAGTAACACAATGCTGGGAAACTGTCAGATAACTCACTCAGGAATGTGATTCTCTTCTTATGGAAGAGAGGTACTTGCCTAGGATGTTTCAAAAGCTCCTGGGGCTCAAACCCTGGCAGTGTTTGCATAGACATTTGCATAGCTTCTATGACAGTAAAACTTTACAACACCTTCACTACCTATATGCAATAGGATCTTCATTACAAATCCATCAGGAAGTCATTCCCACTATTTATTTGGTGTAGAAATAAAGAAGCAGGATGCCAAGGGATTTAAATAATTGCCCTGAGATCACTACCTATTCCTTGTAAAATTTCCCCAGAACAGTGATCGGTGGACCAGATTTCCATGTTTAGCTCTTGTGGTATGCTTGACCTCTCTTCGTTTTTAGTACTGCAGCATCAAATGGGAGATGTTACAGGCTGACATGTCACACTGGATAGAGAAAAGAGATATCTGACCAAAAGTCTTGATTCAGCAGAAGCAAGTTATGGTCAGTGTTTTCCATCAGAAGAATAACTTTCATAGGAAACCCACACTTGGGGAGGTTGTAAGTGGGTCACACTGATGGTATCACAACCTATTTCCTGTCAGGTCTCTAGTGAAAGCTTCTCTATCATGGACTCTGAGGAAAAATCACTGACCTTTTAAAAGTCAACAACAAGGAAATGCAAAATCATCATGACTGAGAATGGATTAGTGGCTTGACTGTCCCTCAAGGGCCAGTGGCCTGTCTGATGGATCAAGATTGAGATGGTTACTGTGCTGTGAGCCCCAGGTACATGCACGGACAATTACCTGTTCTGTTTTATACAACTTATAACTAGCAAGCCACTAATCAATTCCTCTTGGTTTAATAAAATTACATGTGCATTTTCCATGCCATACTTCATTTGAAATCTTTTAAAGGTTATAAGAACAGTCGTGCTGTATTGTGCCAATTTTTCAATTTAGTGACTCTATAGGAAACATTTCAAAGCAGCTTTTGCAATTTTGGTGATTGGAGATGGAAGATGCTGTCTATATTAGGAATGGGAGTAATCCCTAAAGCCAAAATTTCTATGCGTATCACTTTAAAAGGAAAGAGATGAGTATAACTGTGCTGGCATGGTTTGCAGTATGTATCACAATGAGCTTGAGAAGTGAAACTTTCAGTCTTTCATACTGGAAGTTTTAGTTAGCTTCCCTGTTGTCAATATGATCTTTGCAAGTTACTTAACTGATATTACTCTAATTAATTTTCTTTTGTACATTTGATCAAGTCACTATTAATCGTCATTTACTGCATCTTCGAGACTGTGTTATACCTTGGATATGCCATGACCAGTAAGAAATTTTGCAATTGCCTTCATTTGGCTTGATAAAGAGTCTTCTGACCAAGCTTTAGTCTTGATTCTCTGAACCCACTTCTTAGGCTGGCAATGACTGTCCTTCTTCCTGTCTTTCGATTATCCAACTTAGTCCTACTTAGGAAGCCTACTGAATCATCCCAGCAACTTTAATATCTGATCACTGTGGTTATTTGGCTGAATTGTTCATCTACTACCTCATATATCAGCACTGGGCCTACTTTTTGCAAGAATCCTTCTAGGTCAGTATAGCAAGAGTCCTCATCACTTTCCTGTCTTCTTTTAAGTGATTTTCCATTCAAATACCACTATTCCTTCCTCACTGGCTAAAAACCCAACTGCTTATACTTGGATTTGAGTCCATTCTCTCTCTTCAGTACAACACTCCTATTTTCATAATGACTGCCTTAATATTTCACAATGTCATTGTAATTTTCTACAAGCTTTCAGGATACAGATAAAGGCACATTCGTACCCTTCCTGTGTGCTTTGAGTGATAGTGCACATTTAAAGAACTTGCTCATATCTACAATATAGGAAGCCCTAAATAAATGTAAGTGTAAGATGAAAATGACCATGATGACAAAGGTAAGAATAGCAACCATGATTTGGAGAAGAAAAGGCTCAGAAATAACTTTGAAAGGATTTTAAGATAGATAAATGCTGTATGTTTGCAGCTTCACTAGGTAAAGCATCTTGGTTATGATCGGAGATATTGAACAACGAATGGAGGCAACGAGCATCTGACATTTTGAGTGTCTCTTAGATAGCAAGTGAATACTTGTCAGGAACCTGAAGAAGTGATTCCTATATTTATTGTCCATATGGCCTCCATCCATATATTCAAACTTCTCATTTTAACAGCAAAGTCTCTCCTTTGATACCAACTGCAATACCAAGAATACTTACCATGCACACAAGTCAAGTTGTAACTGCTGTGTATGTGTTAACACATTTCAATGGAAAACAAGTTGATCAGACAAGCATTATTAGAAAGACTTTAACAATGAAGGAGGTAGAGAGACATTAAATAATTTGTTCAAAGTCACGAGATTATGGAGAATTGAGAATTTCACATAGAAAAATAAGATAAGAAACATCACAGAGGTGCTCTATTAGTTGAAGTGGGAATGTAAGAATGTGGTAACCTGGTTCCTATTATTCCTCATCATCCCTTGATGACCCTTAAGTTGTTCTCTTAGTACCCTCTGTGCTACTTGGAGCAATGTGAATGTCATTAATGTAGATGAGAATGCCCAAACTGCAGAATTGGGCTGTGATAAAATTTTGTTACTATGAGACAATAGAAATTGTTAAAGTTACCAAAGTGTGAATATCTTCAGGAACCCTTTTTAAGTGCTGCATTGAAATGTAAAAATAAGATTTTTATTAATTTATATGTTTGCCTAATGAGGTAAAACACTGGTATAGGTGATGCCAAGTTCCCAACATCTGGCTTGAAATGTCTATCATTTTCTGGTCCTTAGAGGAGATGGGCTTCATAATCTTTCTGTGGCTCATCTCAGAGAATGAATAGAAATGTCCAAATAATGGGAGTGTTTTTTTTTTGTTGTTGTTGTTGTTGGAGTTTTGTGGTTAGTTTCAATTATTGTTTTATAGTGAACCCAGCTATTCCATTAGTACCTCTCTGGATTCAAGAAATCCAGAGCATTTCTTGATCAGAGTCTAATACAGAACCACATATATCAGAAAAGAAGTCTTTTTAATGTGATAATTTGTTCTTTATCTATCTTTCAAAATAGCCTGCTGAAGTGCCTTGTTTACTGTTGTTGTGTATCACCTTTCCTGTCATAGTCCTCCTAATGTTGTTCACATCTGTCATGAAAACACTTCAGGCATGGGATAGAGTTGCTTGTGAAAGACGGTTACATAATATGACCCAAATTAATGCTGCATTATATGTCCATGCTGCATGACTAAATTATAATGTGTTTCCGTATTGTGTAATTTGACTAACATATGATTGTGAAATGGGTATTACCTACATTCATTTCCTTTTTATAAAAGCATAAGCTGGGCATAGAGAAGTTAAATAGTTTGTCCAAGATCTAAGAAGTAGTATATGATAGAAAAAAGTTTTATGAAGAGCCTCCTGGGGTCAGTACTGGACCTCATGCTTAGTTTCACTTTCACGTGATTTTGGTGCATGAGAGCCAAATATGCTCTCATCACCAGGGCTATCTGAAACAATCTCAACATCACTAGTCTAACTGATAATGTGCCAAATTCCAGAACTAGGATGTGACAAAATTTTGTCATTATGAAGCCCAATAAGAAATATTTTAGTGTTACCAACTATTTTTTCTTTGGGAACACACTTGAAAAGACTTCGCTTTAAATTGGCAAAACACCATCTTATTACTTTGTGAGTTAGTCTAGTGAGGTGAAACAATGATATAAATAATGTCCAGTGTTTCTGCCCTGCAGTGTGTCATTTCTTGACCTTTTGCAGGAGATGGCCTTCTCTAATCATCTATCTTTTCCTGGATCATCTCAGAGAGTAAATAGAAATGTCCATTAATGTGAATTATACAGAGATGTCCCTGTCAGACCCACTATTCCCCTTATGTTGAGCACAATTGTTCAATTTAGTACAAGTTTAGTCCTTGGCATTTCTTGAGGAGAGTCTAGTAGAACTACAAATATAAAAAAGAAAGGGAAAGTGTGTTTTGTATGATGTTTGTTAAGAAATGTTAAAAATAGCCTGGTGAATTTGAATCTCTGTTATTTACTGTTCCTTATGCACCACCTTTCTAATCATAATCTTCAAATGTTCTAGTGCTTGTTTATCATGGGAACTCATCTAGTATTGAATCTAGAACACATAGATATTACTATTCATTGTTTTACAGAAGTGACATGAAGCTCAGCAAAGTTAAATCGTATTCCTAATGTTTCCAATTAAATGATTTAAATTTTGTTGAAATCCAGGATAATCTGTCTCAGAATCCCTAGTTTATGCTTTCCATGAAAGGCAGGACAGGTTCTCTTATTGGCATAGATACCCAAACACTGCGAGATAATGTGCAGACATTTAAGTCCAGTACAAAACAACAGGTATGCTCTTTGTACTCCAGAAAGAGAGGTTCCGCGATGCAAGTGACCCTTCAGGGAGCTGTCTGGACCAAAGCCTTAGACGCTGTGCTCTGCCGATGAGACGATTGTCAAAGGCAGAAGAGAAGCACAAGGTGGGCTAGAAAAATCAAATTACCATGGCGTTGTGGGCCCATAACAAAGGATGCCCATGGCCAGAGATTAAGACAGTTGTCTAAACCTAAGCCAAAGGAGAGAATTTCAAGATTTTAGGCACAAGTCAGAGGAAGACTAACAAGAAAGTGACTGGTGGGTATATGTGATCGTGCTGGCTAGGATTAACATTACCTAAGCCTCTTTGCTTTGGGTGAAAACTGGCACCATGGTCTACAAAAGCTAAATATTCAGTTACGGGAAAAGAATTCTTGCAAAATCTGGGAACCAGGGAATATTTGAAGTAGTCACTTAAGTGCCTCACAGAGATCTTTCACCACAATGCTGTCTTTTCTTCCTTTGTAAGCAAGACCTTTGAGGCATCACTCAGTTTATAATGAAAAAAAAAAATCAAAACAAAAAGTAAAACATCACTATGAATTTGGGATTCTCTTTCTTAAGGAATCCTAAAGTATTTTTAGTGTACGTTGGGTGTGAGGAAAGTGGGAAGAATCCACCAGTTTGAGAATTTGTAAGAACACAGCCTATGTAGCATATGCTTTCCATACTTGCGTATTTACATACTCAAGTCACTGAGGTCGCCTGACTTTACTCTCTTAAAGTTGCCTTTCTCACAGGGCAAAGCTTTATCAGGGTACTGTTACTGGCTTTTCATGATAATCAGGGAGAGCATATTTTCAGCTTTTATACTTTTTAAACTGAAATTACTTTTGCAAGAATAGGCCAAACAACTTAAAGTGTTCTCTGTACCTCCAGCTCCCATTCACATTTTAAAGGCTGTCTTTTCCAATGCCTTTATAACAAAATGATTCAATCCAGCAAGAAACAAAATTATTAAGATGGTCATATTCTCCAAAATGAATTACAGATTTAGTGCAACTCCACTAAAAGCTCTGCTGCCTTTCTCAGAAAAATAGACAAGAGGTTTCTAAAATTCCTATGGAAATATACTTGCCCAGAATTGCCAAACGATCTTGAAAAAGAAGGGTGTTTGAGGACTCACACTTCCCAGTTAAAATCTATTGCAATATTATAGTAATCAAAACAGCTTGGCATAGGGACAACTTATAGATTAATGAAATAGATAGGAGAGTCTGAAGTAAACTCTTACACTCATGTTGAATTCATTTTTCTAAGTTTTATTTTATTTTTAATTGACAATAATAATTGTATGCATTTATGGGATACAGAATGAAGTTTTGATGCATGCATACATCATGAAATGATTAAATCATATCAATTAACATTATCACTTCAAATACTTGTAATTGCTTTGTTGTAAGAAAAATTAAAATTCATCTTTTTAGTTGTTTCAAAATATACAATGCACTCTTTCAAATGGAGTTACCATAAATTACCAGAACATATTTGTCCTGTGTATCTGAAACTTCGTACATTTTGATGAATGTCTTTCCTTTTTCTGTCCACTGCCCCTCATCCTCAGCTTCTGGTAACCATCATTCTAATCTGTATTCCTGAGTTCAACTTTCTTAGGTTTCACATATAAGTGTGGTCATTCAGTATTTATTTTTTGTGCCTAGCTCATTTCATTTACATAATATCTTCCAGGTTCATTCATATTGTCACAAAAAGACAGATAGTTCTTTAAAGCTGAATAATATTCCATATATATTTGTATGTCACATTTTAAAATACATTTATTCATTGATGGACACATAGGCTATTTCAATATCTTAGCTCTTGTAACAATGCTGCAATAAACATGCAAATGCGGACATCTCTTTAACATGTTAATTCTAATTCCTTTGCATCTACACCCAGAAGTGAGATTGCTGGATCATAGAGCAATCCTAGTTTAGTGTTTTGTGGAAGCTTTATATTGTTTTCCAAACTATCTGTACTAATTTACATCCATACCAGTAGTGTGCAAGTGATGATTTTCTCCATATTCTCACTAACACTTGTTTATTTATTCTTTTGATGCTAACCAATTTAACAGTTGTGAGATAATACAGTATCTCATTGTGGCTTTAGTTTGCAGCTCTCTGATTAATAGAGGTAGTGAGCAATTTCTCACATGCCTTTTGATGATTTGAAAGCCTCCTTTTTAGAAATATCTATTCAGATCATTGTCTGTGTTTTAATAGGGTTAATGTTTTTATTGAATAGTTCGAGTTCCTTGTACATTTTGGATATGTGGTGAATTGACTTTTAACAGTAGTGTCATTGTAATTCTTTGCAGAATAGTCTTTTCAAAGACTGGATAGAGAAACAACTGGATATTCATATGTAAAACAATGTAAGAAACATTTGTACAAAATTTAATTCAAAATGAATTAAAGATTTAAATATAACAGCTAAAATTATAGAAGTCTGAGAAGAATAGTGAGGCATAAATCTTTATGACTTTGGAATGGCAAAGTCAGACAAGAGCTCATTATTATCTCCTTACAGGTAAGGAAAGAGATACTTGCACACATGAATTGACCTGCCCATGACCATGTACTTGGTAAATATCCAAATTGGGAGAAGCACACAAGACATTGTTTTTTGTTTCTAAAGTACTCTCCTGAGCTATCTGGTGTGGACTTACAATAAAGAAAATGATGAGAAAGCTCATAAAACAACAATGATACAAATGCTGATGATTATACTGAGAAGGAAGAAAAACTAAATAAAGTCATTTTTTTCTTTAAGCCTAAACTTCGAAAGGTAAAATTTTAAAAACTCACTTCACACTCATGCTTTTGGTAATGTGTCATCTTTTTATGTGGTAAATACTTACCTTGGGGAAAAAAAAGAAGAAAATTAACATACATGCCACACTAGAAGGAAGTATGGATATCATTGATGCTGAATAGCTTCTGACGCAAAACAAATCTTTGATTACCAATATCATACTTCAGTAGAAATTAATTTCCATCATTTGTATTTTAATTGCTGACAATGAATTCTTGATAACACACTTTAATAATTCAATTTAGTATCCAAGGTAATGTATTTGGAAATCCTAGTGAAATGTTTTATTAATGATAAAATTGTTTGAAAACAAGATTTAAAGACTAAAGTAGATGCAGAAACTTTAAAACAACTTTTAAAATACTTGCTAGAATCAAACTACCCTTAGGTTTGGTATCAACAAAAAAGATTTAGGAGAAAAAAGGAAACAGATGAAAACCAAAAGTTGTTCTTCAACATCACTTGCAAATAAGAGTGCAAATAAGATATTTTACTTCCTATGACACAATTTTCTACTTCCTGAGACAAAAATTTCTTATGTAATTTACCACTCAAGTTTTTTTCTTCCTAAGTGCATTAGCCAGGTTTCCTGTTGCTTGGATACAATAACAGACTCCTGCTAGTTAAAGGAGAAATTTAATTTAGCTCATGATTTCAGAGGATTCAGTCCATGGTTGGCTGGCTCCAAGGCAGATAAATTGGCAGAAGAGAGTAATAGAACAAACCTGCTTAATTCATGGTGGCTGGGAGGCAGAGTAAGGGAAGAATGTCAGAGAAGAAACCATCTACAGCCACATACAGTTCAACACCCAAGGTCAGGCCTCTATGACCCACCCAGACACACTGAAAGGGGTAGTTTTCTAATAGGCCAGGTGTTTCATAATTGAATCAAGTTGACATATCACTACTATTACACTAAGCATGCTCCTAGACTTTCCAGGTAGAAAATTCTCACTAGTGATCAGAGATTTTCTCAGCAGAGTTAAACCACGCTACCACAGTTAGAAGATTCTGATGTGAACATTTTGGTGAAGAAGGTTGTTTTTTTACTACAGGCACAATGTGTAGCAGATGCTGTGACTAAATTCTGCTTCCAAAAGGCCTATATATCCTTTCCCTTTGAAAATGATTTATCGCCCTACTTCCTATTATCTATCTTATTTTGGTCTTTATTTTTACTCTGAGTTTCTTATACAATGGAAACAATGTGATATTTAAGCTTGTATGTCTTATTTATTTCACTTAACATTATGTTCTCAAGGTGCATCCAGTTTCCTACAAATGACTCAATTTTATCTTTCTTTATCACAGAGTAGTACATCATGATGTGTAAATACCACATTTTCCTTATCCATTCATCTGTTGATGGACATAAGTACTACATCCAAGATTTAGCTATTATGAATTATGGTGCTATAAACATGGGTATGCATGTAGCTGTGTAATGTGATGTTTCTAACTCTTTCAGGAGGATGGCTGGAGGGGTAATAGCTGCCTCAAATTGAATTTTTAGTTTACATTTTTGAGGAATTTCCATACTGATTTCTATACTGTTTTAACTAGTTTGAATTCCCAGAAGTAGTGTAGAAAGATTAATTTCTCCCTACAGCCTCAGCAATATTTGTTATTATTTGATTTCCTGTTAATGGCCATTCTTACTGCAGTGGGATGGAATCTCAGTGTTGTTTTAATTTGCATTTCTTTAATAGCCCATGATGTTCACCAGAGATGGAGGGAGAAGAGAGGGAAAGAAGCAGTAAGGATTGAAAAAAAGGAATTGGGATATGTTATGCACATGTACCAACTTCACACAAGGAATGTAAACATGATGTACTACAAACATGTACAAAAAAAAAGGAAAGGGATCAAGGAATGGGTGGAGGGAAGATGGAGGAAAAGGATAGGGAATGAAAAAAAGGAATTACGATGTGTTATGTACATGTACCAATTTCCCACAAAGAATGTAAACAGTATGCACTGCACACTTGCACTAATAAACTAACATAAATAACGAAATAAAATTAATAAAATAAAAGTGCATTTTCACAGAGGCTACTGAGTGAATATATGTGGTATGGTGCTATTGTGGAACAATTAGCAAGAGAAGTAGAGGCCAAGTTCTGTTTCTAATTGCCAAGAGAGGCTCTGGAGAATGGTCACACATCTGGAACATTAAATCTAGATTAAATTTCACCTCTACCAATAGGTGTTTCCTGTTAATTTCATGCTTTTGGTTTTCACAAGTCCCCCCCGCCCATATTGAAGTGGGTTGGATATCTTTCTCTGAAATTTCTAATTCTGAATGTATATCAGTTAAAAATTAAGTTGTTAGGATCTCCCTCAGTTTATTGAATTGTAATTAATAGGGAAGCATCTTAATTAGTTTCGCATTATTCTTATGTAGCAAACCTAGCATTTGAAATACATTGATTTGTCTCTGTTAATGTTTCTGTGTCATAATTATGTTCCTTGATGCTTTAGGGTGCATTAGGACAGGATTAATAGAGAGGTGATACCTTTGATTTTTCTACAACTGTCAGATAGAAACTGGGATGCTAGTCAATTTTTTAATCAGCATATTTGCATACCTTAAGATAGGAAATGCCTAATTATAGTAGATCCAAGTGTAATGATCCAGGGTAGAAATACATAAGGAAAATAAGCCTTGAGAATTGGCTGAATTAACTGGATACTTTTATTCTGAAGAGACTCAATTTCGGTGGATACAGAGTATTTATCTTTAAGTACTTGAAAGTCTGTTAACTGGACGCAAGAGTCAGCTTCTTTGTGTTATGGTCTTTTGGGCTCTGATAGCTGGTGGACTACTGAATGTGGTTTTCAACTGTGGGCAATTACAGTATCCCAACAATCAGGCTCAACGGTAATGGATATGTTCTTTATGGAGGAGCAAATTCTACATGTGTATTCTAGTAGAAAATCTAATCTTTCCTTTTGTGAAATAAAATATCCTCAGAAGAAAATAAATATGTATACATGTCCTTTTAGGCTCAGACCTAACTTGATATTCTAGCTTCCTAGATAATCAAAAAATGAAAAACACAAGATCTAAAATTAGTAGCCAAAAGCTAGTGACTTAGAAGAGAATTAATGATGTTATGAAGTAGTGAGATAGTAATCGCCAAATTGTATGTTTTCACTCAAAAAAGGTGACATCTGTCTGGTTACAGTTTTTCAAAAAGCACTGTGCATTTGAAAGCACAGGCCCCCTCTAGTAGAGGTGGGCCTGTGAGAAATTATAGTATGTGTTTAGCAAGAAATGGACAGGAAAACCTTCCTTCAAGGAATAACTTCTTGGAATGAAGGAGGTTTTCTTTCAAGAAACTTTGGAAAAAGGTAAATATAAAGAACCAGTATGGTTCATAGATAAGTTCTCGTAAATAACTACTCCAGTAGAGTGTAAGGTGTTTTTAGGCATGTGTGTGTGTGCACACGTGCAAGAACGCATGCACACGTGTTACTTGCAAGCCACTTGGGATTCTTTGTACAATATTTCTCCAGAATAAAAGAATTGCATGTTTCTTAATTTTCTTTTATAATGGAGCTATCACACCAGATCTGAAATACAAATAGAAACAAAAGTAGCGATGAATTTTCTGGAGAGATTCTTTATTGAGTTATAAAATAAGCCAATCTGTCAGTACGGCATGAGTTTGTAGGAAAGAGCACAGTGGCTTTCTTCATTCTATAATGAGGACTGGATCCAGCTCTACCCCCACTCAGAACATCAGCAGAGATGAAAACAAGGGCGTCAGAGCTGAGGAATGATGAAAATGATGTAATATCATGGCTTTCTATCCATATCCAGGAAGAAGTTAGCATTGTCCTTCATGAAGAAGATGAATTTTTCCATTACTTTTCCTAAGGAAACACACAGTAAAGAAGATTAACTTATATAGGAGAAAATCTATAAGATTACACCTGGAAAGAACGATAGAGATTATGAGGTGGGGACTCCTTTTACAGATCGGAAAACCGGGCTCCAGAAATGTCTTGTCTTTTCTTCGGGGAGCTTCTGCCCAAGGCAGGGGGAGAATTTCTGCAGCCAAATGATATTTCTACCACCTCTGCTGCCTTCGCTGGTCCCAGGGCCCACTTGTCCTTGATGGTTTAAAACAACACAGAAGAGAATTTTGGCAAAGGAGGTTGAGGAGATCTGTCCCTCAGCTTTTCCTGGTCAGCAAGGCCTGTGAGGAAGCTGCATCCTGTACTAGTGAAGGGGAATTCACTGTATGTTCCTCTCAGTGTCCCTGGAATGCAACTAGTTTCCTGCCCATGAGCCCAGTGTGTTGCTGTAATCCAGTCTTTCCTTTCGTGAAATAAAACATCCTCAGAAGAAAATAAATATGTATACAGGTCCTTTTGGGCTCAAACCTAACTTGATATTCTAGCTTCCTAGATAATCAAAAAATGAAAAACACAAGATCTAAAATGAGTAGCCAAAAGCTAGTGGCTTAGAAGAGAATTAGCGATGTTATGAAGTAGTGAGATAGGCAATTGCTAAATTGTATGTTTTCACTCAAAAAAGGTGACATCTGCCTGATTACAGTTTTTCAAAAATCACTGTGCATGCCAAACAAAATATCTAAACAAAACCTGTCCATGAGGTCCTGGTCCAAGTTCTTAGAGCTTACATCTCTTATTTTAGATAAAAGATAAACAATCACACTGGTTGTCTACTTTTCCTGGAGGTGTAAGATACTTAGATCCTTTAAGAAACTGAGGATAAAGGACCTAATATGTCTCAGAATCAAGTTGTACTTAAGATTGTTAGGTATCTTAGATGTCATGTATTATTTTATGACGTAGAGTTCAGGATCCTGTCTTTAGACAAGATGTTCTTTGGATTCCCAGTATTGAAAACAGTCAAACACTGTACTCTTGGTAGGAGATCCTCTGGTGATTCCTGACTGGCTCCTAGTGCACCTCTGGATGCTATAGACATCTGCTTGAGAACTCATGGTCTTGTATAATTGACAGACAGGAATTGAAGGGTCTGCCCCAACTCTGATCTGACTGTACAACAGTTTTCTGTCCATCCTGGCTGTTCTGGGTGAGAATAAGTACAGTTTATGGGGAGTTAAGTAGGTTGCAGGAAACAGGAGGGATTGTAGTGGAGACACTGGCCCCAGCCCTCTTTTGTTCCCCATGAGGTACTCACAAGATTTCTGTACACAAGTGACATTCATTCCCATAGGTGATATAGTCAGAACCACAAACTGGCAGGTATGTGATGGGGCAAGGGATGGCCACCACTGGGTACTTCTTGTAAATGCTGCAGTTAACCTAGTGAAATACAAGAGAATGTCCTCGTTTTCTATCCAACTTCAAACTAAGTTTCCCTGGCTATAAGACGTGGAAGTTTGAGTTCAGATGTCCTGATGTTGCTGAGACTACTTTTACACAAAATGTTACATCTATGACAACATGAGGACTAGTAACACTAATTCTGTTTAGTAATTTCTGTGCCAGGCAATCAATTTAAATCCGCATAAATTTAACTTGCTTAAGATTTAGAACAATTTAATAAAATAATTTCTACTATTACTTCTACTTAAAGATGGAAAAATTAAAGCTTAAAAAGAGATATAACTTGTATGAGGTCAATGCTTGTAAATAGTAGACTTGGGATTTATTTATTTATTTATTTATTTATTTATTTATTTTTTGTGGGTACCAGGGGTCGACCTCAGGACCTTGCACGCCAGCAGGCGCCCATGCCGCTGAGCGATATCACCGGCCTTTTTTTCGTATGTGGGTTCTGGGAGTCGAACTTGGGCCCTCGCACTTGCCAGGCAGGTGCTTATGGCGCTGAGCCATCTCACCGGCCCTAGACTTGGGATTTAAACCCAAACCCTGTGCAATTGAATCAAGGCGCTTCTGCCCAGTCTCTCATCCATTGTCCCTTGCATGAAAACATAAACTACGTCTCAACTGAAAATCAACCCTCTCTGTTTTAACTCTGGATTTAAAAGAAATCATCTGTGGGGGGCATTGTTCTTATATTTTTGCCATATTTCTTCACTTGTATTCTGGAGAGCAGAAATATTTCAGTATCTCTGTTTGCCTACCTCTTTGTCTCTTCAGAACATACAGAATTAATCATGCATGTGTGTTTCAAAAGCACTTTTAGCTAATTAACAGCCAATAGAAACTGATATTAAAATATTATTCAACATACTTACAGTTGTTAAAGGCTTACTGTTGACTTCTGAAAGAGAGAGACAGATAAAATGTGAAAAATAAAGCAAAGCATTGAATCTCATCAACATATGCTTTGTCCTCTAATTAAAGACTGTGCATTTCCTTTGGCAATGAGTCTCATCATACTCCCAAACTCACACAAAATCCCAGCTGTGCACTCAGGAAGTTGAATGGCCAATGAGCTACATTAGCCTCTGTTTCAGGCAAGGGAATTGTCTAAATTCTCTCTGTTTATTGACTAAGAGACATTTTCTGGAGCTCATAATGTCTTTCACAGTAGTGGTTGAAAGTCATTAGCACTAAGTACTGCAGTCATCACTTCTAACAATATCCTCTCCCACATAGTTGATATAAGGGAATGCCTTTAAAGTTTTAAAAACTTGTTTTAATTAAGCACTTTTTCACCATAAAAATATCTACTTATTGGCTGCTGGCCTCTGGAGAATTGTGTTTTATTTTGATCCTCCTACACTGATTTGGGAAGACATCTAAGCTTTTCTGCGTGTTTGCACCTGAGCAGTGACATCTAATAACATGAACTACTTTCACTGTTTTTATAAAAGGAAGACACTAATGGAGAAATTACATATGGGGGGGGAGTAATCCGTAGGTGCAAATAAGAATCTTATGCAAAACACATTAGACCCAAATCCCTCAACTCCAACTTCAGCTGGAACATAAGATCCTCCCTTCTCAGATCAGGGCTATTTCTCCTAAAAGTCAGCATATTTTAAGTCAGTTTAACCAGACAACCAGATACTTCTCTCAGTTGCTCAGAAGGGATCACTCGGGGAAACGAGTTTAAGGCTGTACAGGGCACTGACCCCCCCTTAACTCACCTGAACTGCTGCAGAAATGGCTCAGTGTGAAGAGCACAAGGAGACCCCAAAGGACCTTCATGGCAGAAATGGCTCTGAGGTTGTCACACAGCTGAAAGCACCATACCCTAGGGAAGAGGTCATGTTTATAAGGTGAGCCTTGGTTTCTCCACCTTTCCTGTGAGGTAATCCAGAGTCAGTTTGGGCTGAGAAAGGATCTCGATAGATGTCACACCCTGGGTGGTGTTGCAGTCCTTGTCCCTTAATTGCTACTACCTATCTGAACAAGACTTTGATTATTCAAGGTGAAAAATATTTTTCTGCCTGTCCCATAGGTGGGAATTGTTACTTAGAATCCAAAACTTCATATAGAAGAGATTACATCAGAGCTCCTTGGCCTAGTTGTGAAATAAGTGAAAAATTCAAGCTTCCTTTATTTTACCAAAATGAAAGATATTAACTCAGATTGGACAGATTTGTTTATATTTTGATTCATGGGAAAATAATGCTTTATTTTTGAAGGAATAAACCTATGTAGAAAGCTGCTGGCAGTTGGTGAAAAGAACAGTACCTTTATTTATTTATTTATTTATTTATTTATTTATTTATTTATTTTATATATTTGGTACCACGAATTGAACTCATGACCTCATGCTTACCAGACAGGTGCTGTGCCACTGAGCTATATCCCCGGCCCCAAAGAATGGTAACTTTAGCACTTATGAAGCTTGTAGAAGGGGACTGACATACTACCTTTCACATTTTCTAATTGTGCGATCTTGGATAAGTCATTCACATACTGTGAGCCTTTGTCAATCAGGAAGGCTTGATGATGCTGTGGTAACATATAACCCTGTGATTTCAGTGACTGAAAAGAGTACTAACTATACATGGTGGATAGCTGATGGTGCTGCATCGCCTTCACTCTGGCTGCCAACTGTACAGAATTGTCTCTGTTTGGAATATAGTTGGCAGGTGAAGTGAAGATGTATTCCTGAGGATGTCCTTTTTTAGCGGTGAAATAAATATTCTAGCCCTGAAGTGACTGGACGGCCATGTGACTGTCACATGGCCTCACCCAGCCATAGAGGTTACAGAGTGAATGTAACTAACCTTATCTTTTCCCCTCAAAGCCAGAAGGGGAGAAATTGGAAGTACAGACATTCTTCAATGACCCACCTGTTTAACAACTGTTCCCACTTGTAACTTACGACCTGCCACTTGGACTTACGACCTTTTTCCTTTTTTGTACTGTTCTTTACATCTTGGTTATAGGCCTCGATATCTCCTTTTGTACAGTACATCTTGTTTATACAGTACTGTCATTTTTCTGACTTACTGCACAGTACAGTACTGTAGTTTCATGTTCTGTTATACATTACAGTACTGCATGTAAGAGTTATGCAAATACAAGCAAAGTCATCAGGTTGGAGTTTCTTTTGACCGTTTCTTTGTTCTGAATATTGTAGTGTACACACTATATACAAGTCCTCATTTAGGAACCAATTCATTCAACAACCTAGTCACAGGGACAGAATTCAGTAAATAAGGATTGTCTGCAGTTGGCAAACAACATAGATACCACCCACGAGTTTCATCCCTGTTCAGTGGAGTTTATTGTCAGCCACATCAAAGTTACATAATTGGAGTTATTCACAAGAAAATCTGTTCTAAAGCTCAGTGTATTTAAATATGTTATTTAAATATGTTATGAGTGACAGTAAACAGGAGATGTATGAAGCTGTAGCTGGCATAGCGCAGCATACTGTTTTACAGTAATCTTTTTTACATGTAAGTTTAAAGAGTACATCCTAAAATAGTAAAAAAGTATATAGTGTAATAAGTACATAAACCAGTGACATAGTCAGGTATTATCTGACCATCATATCAGGTATTACTATCAGTATTATGTACTATATATAAGTCCTATATTTTATATGCCTGACAGTGCAGTAGAGTTGTTTACATGAGTAGCATTACAAACAGGTGAGCAATGCATTGCACCATAGCATTACGATGCCTGTAGCATTTCTAGACAATAGAAAATTTTAGCTCCATTACAGTCACATGGGATGACCATTCCATATGTGGCATGCTGTTGACTGAAATGTTGTTATCCAGGGCAGGGTTGTATATATAAAATCACTTATGGATGTGTGTGTGGTTAATGTGTGTGAGTGTGTTCACACGTGCATGTGAGTGCATTGTCTATCAGGTTGCCAAGCACATAATCAGGTCTTGATATATGACAGGTATGATATAGAATGTGATTTTCATGCCTAGTCATTGAAGAAGGCGTTTTTATTACCCTAATTTAACAATGAGTAAGTTGAGGCTCAGAGAGGATTTAAGTAACCCAAAGATCATGGTACCAATTAATGGAGGAAACTATGCAGGATTTGGTCTTGGAAAAGAAGTGAAGGTTCTAATAAAGAAAGGTGACAGTAAGTTTTATTGTTTGCTATGAAAGTTTAAAGATAATGGATACTGAGAAAAAGCCATTATGCCATTATGTTTCGAGGTGAGATGTATATATTAGTCTGGAAAATGCATCTTTAGCCAAGAGAAGTAAGGAAGTGATCAAGACATGATGAGGATGATGTGGAAATAATGAAACAAGCTGAGGCTTCAGCACTGTCTTGGATAGATAGAGCCTGTCTTAAAGCCAAAGGGAGCAAGAAGAAGTGTGAGAAACATAGTGAAGGGTGGCTAATTAGAGTCATATAGAAGGGTAGGAAATCAGACTAAGAGTACAGATGAAACACTACTCCCTTCGACATAGAAGACATAGAAAAGTATGACTATAGAGACTGACATTCCGAAGACTAAGGAAGGAACAATGAAGGTGTCAGCTGTAAGGATGGTGTTGTTAAATGCTAGCATTCCTTTGTGCAGTGCAAGAACTGGGCTGCTCTGACACCCTGAGAAGGATGGAAGAGACTTGGTACAGGCATCAATGGTAACATGTCAGATAATTAACAATGGACATAAAAATTGATGACCAATAGTCAAAGTTAGCACTAGATTTTAGAAGGACCAATTAGTACCATGCTGTGTATTTCTCTTAAACCCCATTAAGACACTCAATAAAAATTGATGAATAGTGACTTTATGGATAGGAAATGAGTGGATCAGAGATTTAAGGGGAATATAAATATTTTTTTCAGAAGGTAGAAATGCTTGGGAGAGTGTCAAGTATGTTCCAGAAAGTTCTGATAGACTTGCAAGGTGCAAATATTTACATGTTTAGAGTTTAGGCAAAATATAGACTCAGTAGGTGTGGAGAATATGAACAATTGTTTATGAAGGCTGTGGCTAGAAGGCAAAGCAACAGACATAATTTTTTAGGGGTGGAGTTGAATTAGTGATCCTCAGGGTGTATCCAAATACAAAATTAATGAAGGGTGGATGAAGACTAAGTTGTCTGGATTCAAAAGTGTAAGAAAAATTGAGGTCAAGAGGTCAGGTGTGAGGTTGCTTTGGGCTTTAGCAGCTATTTATAGAAAGAGGGAATTTTCCAGCTGCGTACTAAGGCACAAACTAGGGAGGGTCTTTTGGGGATGAGAAATGAAGCCTGTAAATGTAAAAAGTGGCCCATTGAGAGTTGAAGGCCGTTTTTTTATTCCTCTTTATATTCCTGTAGGGAGTGGTGGTAGACATTTGAGAATTATGGGAGAGGATCACTATGACCATGCATCTATGCTGGGGAAGGCAGGGTGAAATTAATGCAGAAAAACATAAAAAGAAAGAAAAGACAGGTGTCTTAGAGTATTGGGAATTTCTTCCCGGTAGATTTGGGGGTGGCACAAAAAAGAGCATGATTACTCATTGGGGGGCTAGAGGAGTGTGAGGGAGTTAAATTGGAGTGGGGTCTGAATGAAGAGTTCCTGGGTCAGTTAGCTGGAGGGACAGAAGGAAACCAGCACTGTAACTGGGCAGTAATCCAGGTACAAAATAGTAGGCTGTAGGAATGGAATGTCATAAAAAAGTGAACCGCGTATGGTATTAAGCACATATTATGTGCTAGAACTGTGCTACACTTGCTACATGCATTATCACATTTAAAACTTAAAACAATCATATGAGATAGGTATGGGTATCTCCCTTGTTATTTAGCCAAAGCAACAGAAGCTTGGAGAGGTGGTCTAGTTTAAGCTAAAGGAACGATGCTTTTTAATTATGATGGTGTAGTGTCCTTGAATCACCTAAATCTAAGAGGTAGATTTGGAGACCCATTGGACAGGAAAATAATAGGAATAAAACTGTCAGAATGAAAGCAGTCGTGAAGGACAGCTGATACTTTAAACAAGCATCAGGGGAAGCTGGGCCCTAGGGAAGTGTGTGGTGTCTTCATGTGTACAAATCATCTGGAAAGAGGGAGGGTCCCAGTAGGGAGCAGGATGACTTCAACCTAGTAGCCAAGGGTGTCTGCCTTCTCCCCTGCCCCATCTCTCTAAGGAGCACCGCTGCGACAGTCTCTTCTCCACACTGAGCATCCTCTTTCCCCCATATCTAGTGAGATTAATGCTTCAAGTTGTTGAGTTAAAAATCCACCCTCGGAATACATATTTGTACAACAATAAATGAGACTGAGGAGTGAGGCTAAGTGGGAAAAAGAACTCTGCTTGAACTCTTCTACTTTGTCCTGTTTTCCCCTCCTTACTGTTGCACCAAGACTGTCCCTGTCCCTAGGGCTCATTTCTTCTGACCTGCAACAACCTTAAGGCCTCCTGGGACAGTTTAAAATCACAGGCCTGGATTTGGCTGGACTAGTTCTAGTCTTTTTTTTCCTTCTCCCTTCCCTGTGTGTCCCCTTCACACTCACTCCAGTTCATTTTTCTTTCTTTTTCTTTTTTTTTCCTGATACAGCCCCTCTATGATCAGGCCCTTATGTGGACAGGGGCACAGTGACCTAGAGATGTGGATGCTTGTATTTGAAACTTGTATATGGCAGGATTATATTTCCTCCCTCTTATGAAAATAGGCAGTTAGCTGAACCAGGGATCTATGTATTTTTGTATTGGCTGCATTTAATTTTGTTGAGCTACTGATGATAAAAAGCTCTAATCATGGAACAAGATGATGGAATGAACAGGAACAACAATTTTTCCCTGGTGATTCATGTTGCTTCTGGGTGACTCCACTTAGTGGGCATAGATTTATATCTCTAGGTCACTGTGCCCCAGTGTGCACAAGAGGCTGATCATAGAGGGGCTGTATCAGGAATCAGTGAAATGAAGGGAGTGTTAAAGGGATACACAGGAAGGAAGAAGGAGAAAGACTAGATCTATATCTATCCAAATCCAGGTCTGTGCTATTAAAACTATTCCAGTGTCCTCCTTACTGTGTCTTCATACGTCTCCTGCTCAGTGCACATGTACCTGGGGTCTGTTCCTCTTCTCATGAGGACACCAGCCCTACTGAATTAGAGCCCCACTGATATGACCTCATTTAACCTTAATCAATTCCTTAATGCCCATATCTCAAAATATAGTCACATGGACGGCTAGTGCTTCAACATGATTGGAGAGGGCATAATTCAATCTGTCTTACTCTCTACTCACCTGCTAACACGTTTCTTCAAGTACCCAGCATTTTCTTACAGTATAACCACATGCTCCCCTGATCTTGCTAAAGTCCTTTGAGATTTTGAGCTCTAGGCCTCAGTACTGGGCTGGTTTTGTCCCATTGGTGATGCCACATTTATTCCCAGGACCACTCCCCTTATAGCCCTTTGAGACACCATTTGAAGCAGACAAGCAGAGATCTTTCCCTCGGCTATCCAGAGCACACACCCTCAAATGCGCAAAGTGGACTTTTCTCTGCAGGACTTCTCTCATTTGGAACCAGACCTGGGGCCCCCGCCATATACCCCAATAAGCACTGTCACCCTCAGAAATGTCTCCTCCTTCAGCTGTGATTCATGTCTTTTGTTATCTTATTCCATTTTCCTGCATTTCTAGGATGTAACAATTTTATTATTTTCATCTCTTTCTATCAGTATCTCCTGCCAGTAATAAGTGCTTATTTTATCCATGCTGGCTTCTTTTCCTGACAATAGTGACAAACACATTTCTTCCTATTTCTGCATTTTGCCTCATTCCATCATAAAACAAATAAACTTGGAGGGCAAATATTGGACAAACATGACTTTTATCTTCATTTTTACTTATTTGTAATATAGTAGTCTTTCCCTTATCCATTAGGGATACTTTTTGAGACCTTTAATAGATTCATGAATCTGTGAAGAGTACCATATAATGCTTTTATAATGTGTACATATAATGTGCACATATAAGGTTTTTTCTGTACATATATACATATGGTAAAGTTTTATAAATTAAGAACAGTAAGAGATTAACAACACTAATGATAAAATAGAACAATAACAACATAATGTAACAAAGATTATTTGAAGATGATCTGTATCTCAAAATATCTTACTCTTCTGTTTTGTATTTTCTTGTGATGACACAATAACAGTGACAATATGATGAGATGAAGTGCATGATACAGATATTGTAAAGTGCTACGCTGCTATTTAAGAGTTACTTGAACACAAGCATTGTAATACCGAGTTATCCCATCTGATAACCTAGAGTGACTCATGACAACCTACTAAGTGATTAATGGGAGGGTAGAATAAAAGTGTGTATATGCTGGACAAAAGGATGATTTGTGTTCTGGTTGAGTTGGAGCTAAATGATGTGAGATTTTGTCACTCTACTCAGAACACAAGCAACTTAAAAATTAGCATTAAAATTAGCATTAAAAATTCCTTACTGGAATTTTCCATTGAACACTTGGACTACAGTTGATTGAACAACTTAAACCATAGAAAGTGAAACTGTGGATAATGGGTGGGGAGCCATATTTACACTTTGTGTTGGTCTGTTTTTTATTACTATAACAAAATACTTGAGGCTAGGTTTTATAAAGAAAAGAGACTGACTTAATTTAGAGTTTTGGAGGTTGATAGTCCAAACAACATGGTGCTGGTTCTGTGAGAACAGTCCTGGCTGCATCACCTCACGGCAGACGACATCATGATTGGGTGCCTGCAAGAAGGAGAGATCACAAGATGAGCCAGAAAGTCAGAACACGGAAAGGGCCAGTCTTGTGACTTCCCACTAGGGAATCCTTTCTCTTAAAGTTCCTGCCATCTCTCGATGCCATCATACTGAGGTCTAAACGCATAAGACATGAACCTTTAGAGGATACACTTAAGCCGTATCTGAACCATAGCACTCGCAATGTGGAAATAAGGGTATATTTGGATATAAACTTTATCGAGTAGTTTTTACCTGCCTTATACTTTACTGTATAAAAGTAGAATAGTTTTAAAAACCAAACAAAACAAGACAAAAATCTCTTCTAAGTGGAGAGTTTTAAAAAGGACATCAAACAGTCTTACAATTATAGTAAATTTTGATTCCCATGTTAGTCAGTGCTAAATCTAATCCTTTTCCTCTTCTAGATTTACCATATCCAATCTAAAGCACAGATCTGACAAAGGCAGTCTCTTCCTTAGAAATGTCATTGGCTCTTATTATTTTTTAGTAAAGTACAGAGTCCTCTTTGAATTCAACCCTGTGTATAATCTCAGTCACTGTGGTTTACTATCCTGATAATACATTTCTGCTTTCCAAAAGAATTGCTTGCTGACATTTCAAAATACCCTGCAATTTTGTTTTCTTTATTTTTATATTGTATATGGTGGCTGCATGTCTTTCAATATACGTAACCAAAAACAAACAAAAAAAAAGATAACCTATCCTTCAAGCCTGTTCAAACTACATATCTTTCACTGTGTTTTCCCTGACTTTCTCAATCAAATGAGAACTTTTGCATTTCAGCAGTTTAGTAAAATTTTTATAACTCTAATTATCATTTTTTTCATACTTTCCCACTTCCCTTTAACAAATCAGACTTAGACTAGATACCTCCTAAAGGCAAGGGCTTGACATAAATCTTTAACACAATATTTTATTTCTGCAATTACTTGTCTGAGTTAGAGTGAGTCTTTGAGATAGCACGGCATTTAGCTACAAGGTTTTATGAATTCATCTGGTCAACATAATCTAATGAGCACATCCAATATTCCAGGGACCAAGAACAGACGGGAGGAAGCTACAAAGGAGGAACCTAGGAAATGCATGTTTAATGAAACTGTCAGTAAAAAATCAACAACTCTATAAGTGTTTGTTGGGGAAAGGATGCATGTATACTCCATGCATATATATGGAGGATGGGAGAGGAGAAGATGGTGATGAAAAATTGTGATATAAGCTATCTTGTTCAATGGTGACAAGAAATAGAGCCTCAAGGTCCCTTAGATCCTTGTCATCAAGGTGTGAGAGAGCTATTTTGTAGATCTCTACCCACAAGCAGGCATCCTGACACCTGCCAATGGTATGAAAGAGAATAACCACGTCTATGTATAAGGCATATTTTCCTTCTTCTTTCAGTGTAAATATTCCAGTGCCCTTAGTTCCACAAGATATGATCGCACTACAACCACTGCATGCCAAGGAAATGGCGTTTCACTGGAGAAGTGTGTGGGATTGAGTTTGAGCGCATTTTGAAGAGTGATGAGACTGGGTTAAGGAGCAAGCAGATGGCATAAGAAGATGGGGATTTGAGTTTGTAAACAATTAGATGCTGGATAAGGAGAGAGAGCTGTATTTATGTGTAGAGCCATATCTTTGCTGTTGTAACTTTTGTTTTGTTTTGGTTTGGTTTGGTTTGGTTTGGTTTGGTTTCAGATTCAGCTCATGATCAAAAATACTGGGTGTGAAAGTGAAATTTCACCATCATTTTCTAGTAGCTACAAAAACCAGAGAAGGTGAGGTCATAAGCCCTATAAAACTAAGGCCTATATCTTTCCTTTAAATCTGCAATCTGCAAACTTCACAAAAAATATCTGACCTGGAAACAAACTACTCAAACAGATGGCAAAAATTAGCTATGAGAAAACTTACAACAGTTTTAGTAATCAGAATATTTAAAGATGGTCAATTTTCAGTGTAATAGAAAAATTCTATGTTTTATATTTGAACTAGATTTTTATAAAAATGGTTCAATTAAAAATGAGATATGGGCGGGTGAGGTGGCTCAGCAGTGTACGTGCCTGCCTGGCAAGCGCAAGGGCCCGAGTTCGACTCCTGGATCCCACATACGAGAAAAGGGCCGGTGATATCGCTCAGTGGCACGGGTGCCTACTGGCGTGCGAGGTCCTGAGTTGACCCCCGGTACCCACAAAAAAAAAAAAAAAAAAAGAGATATTGCTGAATGAAATGAATATTACATAACAAAGAAACATAACATATAGCAATGAAAGTTAATAGTAGTTAACTAGGAAATAAATCCCCAGAGATTTTACACTTGCATAAATTAACACTGCAGTTAAAAAAAAATTAATGCACTGATATAAAAGGAATCAATAAAGCCATAGGATTATGATTTATACCTTTTAATACATACCAAGTATTTCACTAATTCATTTTGAAAATGTTAATCATATAATTAATATATTTAATTCTAGGGAGTTTTGCAGTTTGAAAATGTGCTAGTCATAAAAGTTTTGTGATGGATATTTTACATTATACATGTGCATATATAAGTGTGTATATATGTACATTAATTTCTTTTATAATTGTTAAGCTAATTTTTTGTTTTATGTCTATTAAAATCACAGTAGATGGAAATTCCTTAAATTTTCATAACTATACATATTTTTATTAAATATTTCCACTGCGATATTGAAAATCTTCATGAAATTCACCTTAAAGAAAAATTACTAAAATTGTATTCTGTCTTTTAACTTGTCTCAATATAATTGTAATATATTTTTAAATATTAAACAAGACAGGATAATGTGTCCAGTTTGGATATCAATAAAAATATCACAAGTTAAAGTGCTTTACTAAAAGTTCCAGGTTACTATTATTATAAAAATGTCTTGTTTACTTTAATTTTTATATAGTAACATCATTAGTCCTTGGCTATTAATGACATTGTTTCACAGCTTTGTAGTAAACTGATCAAAGTTCTCAAGCATAGAAATATTTTAAAGGTTTTTTTCCATGTTGAAAAAAAATCTGTTTTTAAATGATAATGGAAAGTGAGACGAATCCTGCACTCAGACCTTGATGCAAGAGATGGGTAAAGAGAAAAAAAGCAGAAGTATGGAGAAGGAAGTAGGCTCTGGGGACGCTGGAACAATCCCACAGGGCAGTGCTGCAGCTGAGAATACACACCTGTCAGTGCAGAAAGATGAGAAACACACCATGGAAGCATGGTAGCTTTTTCAATTAAAGTGTGAGTCCTCACAACCTCCTATTCCAGTTTTATGTAGAAGATGAAAGCATTGAGTGTGCTATGAAATGGGAAATATCACAAAGAAATTAGGTAATTTGGGCAATTTCTGATAAGAAAAGATAAAAACAGAAGATAAAGACACAGAGTAAACAAATATGAAGAAGGAAGAGTTAATGATATGCTCGAGTACCAAACTGAGTAGGACATGGCAGCATCAAAGCCTATGCAACTGTGTAGTAAAGAGTTAGGTCTTGCCCAAAAATGTCTGGGTTTTGCCCTTGGTTTCTGGGGTATGATAATTTGTACTAATGCCTGGTAGGAATGTCTTTGTTTAGAGGTTCTGGCCATGTCAAAGTTTAGAGTGGACCTGGCTATACTTGACAATGATGACAGGCCTTACCAGAAAGCTGTGAGGCAGGTGCGAGCTTTAGGTCACTAGGAATCAGCTGACCTGGACACCAAGTTGAACAATGTGGGTAATCATCAATCGATTGATTGTGCTAATGTAATGAACTGTAATGAAAACTCTGAAACAATAGCTTACCTAACTTTCCTGGTTGGCTGTACTCCATATGTATTGTACACACTGATGCCACACAGGAAGTAATGTGGCCTCACTCCACAGGAGCAGGATGAAGCAAAACTTTGCCCAGCATCTTCCCTGTGTTTCTTTCTTGAGATGATTTTAATCTATATCTTTTTCCTGTAATAAATTACAACCATATTTGTAATAGTTTTCACCAAATTCTATGAAGTCTTCTGGAAAATTATAGAATTTGGGGGCAGTTATAGGAACTCCTGAACTTGCAGTTGTTGTTGGAAGTACGGGCAGTCTCATGGAGGATGGTGCCATCAATCTTTGTAGCTGGCTAATTCCAAGCAGGGATTATTATTGGATATGGGCACAATGTGGAATACGGGAGCAGCTTTAGGAGATGAGTAGGTGGGTAATTAATATCAAGTAGAAGTAAAACAAATTGAATAAGAAATAAGCAACTGGGAAGGTGAACTCAAGAAAGACAGCAGGTGAGCAAATATGGATTGTGAATGTGGTAAGTGGGAAAATTGAGAATAATTTTAATGGTCTAAAATGGGTTGAAGACTAAAAGCAACTAAAAGTTTGAAAGAATTAAAGGAATAAAGGGCAGCTAGACTGATAAGCAATTGAAGCTGATTTCCCATGAAGCTACAAGCACTTGAGGAACAGGTTCTGAGAATCAGTGGGGCGCATCAGAATGTAAGTAGGTGAGTACGGTCAAGCAACGATAGCTTCAGGGACACTTTGGAAGGAATAGGAAAAGTTGAAGAAATGAAGAGAATGGGAATTTTGGAATGCACGTAGCAGGAGAAGATTTCAAAATGTCCAGAGATGGATATTGTTCCATACATAGGGACATCTGGGATCAGCGAACAACTGAGGACTGAAGAGTGGCTGACAGAAAAATGAAGTGTATATTGAGGGAGGGATGCAGAGCTTAGTCAGAGATCAGCTGAGAAGCACTGAGCAACTGAAGAGAGTTTAATCACCAGTGCCAGCAGGGGGGACACTAGTGCTTTTAAAATCGGCTCTAAGAAGATAAATAACATTTATAACAGGCAGAAGATGATGGCCTTTCCAGAGAGGAAGGATATCTGCCTATTTGAAGACAGTTAGAAGAAGAAGTGGAGACACAGCGTAGATGAAAGGAGCTTGGGAGTGGATGCAGCCGGTGAGAGTACCAGGAATTCCAGCCTGTGCATGAAGCTCTACCCCCGGTCTCCATAACTCGACAACTGAAAGAAATGAGGAAATAAAAGCAGACAAAGTGAGAAAGTCACTAAAATGAATAAGAATCACAAAAGAGACTGAATGATGAAGTAATAAATAAACAAAGAACAAATGAATAAAAATAAACAGGCCATAGAGGATGAAGAGAGCTAAAGAGGTGCTAGTTTTAGGAACACGGGAGTAGAAAACTTAGTTCATAACCCAGATGTTGAAAGGAGCCTGGAAGACAGGTTTGGCACAACTGAGAGCAGGAAGCTGAGTCATTGTAAAAGGGGAAGAAGCTCAAGACAGGAGAGTCACAAACAACATAAGTTGTAGTTTTGTTTTGTTTTCTTTTAAATCCAAGTTAGAATTCTCCTCACAGAGGTAAAACAACTTAGCTCTTAGGCTGCCTTCCCAGTGCCTTCCCAGGGACTTCATTCCCTGCTTTTTTCATTCTACACTATCTGAATGGCAGTTGTTGAGGGTTTGCAGGAATGGGATGTGTAGATTAACCATAAGTCTCAACTGCAGGTGTTACAAAATCACCTAGAGAATTAACATAACCCACACTCATTAAAGTATGAGAGACAGGCGTTTGTATTTTTACCAAGTTCCCCAAGTATTTTGTTGAAGAAGCCATTGCTCTAGAAAGAAAAACTGGAAGACAAAAGTTAAGAAACATTCCACCTACCTGATAAGCTGACAGCTAATGGAGAGCTATTAGGTGAATCCCAGGTCTGGGGCCAGAAAAAGTAAAGAGGTAAGAGGAAAATTTTTTATGTAGGCTCCTTGTTCAGTTAAACGACCACTACCTTGTTATGGGGCTGCCCAAGAAGATTTCCCAGGCTTCCTGTAGCACCTCCTCTCCTGTCCTTTGTTCCATTAGGAAGGAAAGGCTGCAAGGTTCTGGTTACATACGGTGACAGTATGGGAAGGAAGCTGTAAATCATATCTCTAACTTACCACATCCCAAACTTCCCAGTTGAAGTCCCTTCAAAATTCAGGTACTGGTTCTATTAAGTGAGGATTTGTAAGTCCCCTTTGCTTCTCTCTAGTTCTTTGATCTCTCTACATATCAATTTCTGTTATCATTTTGGGAAGTTGGCATATGCCCCCAAATGATTCAACCAACAACCATACTGTACAGTTTTGCTGCTACTTTTCTTTCAATAACTTCTATGGTGCTTCCATTTCACTGTAGCATGACTACAGTTTAGAGTTTGTCATAATATGAAATTGTTCGTATTCAAGTTTTCCTTCTTCCTTTTCTTGGTCCCCATCGCTTGCCACTCTTTACTTCCCCACTTGGTTCTCATGCTCTGTGCTGAGTGTGCTACTGAATCTCTCCGAATTGATCGACCTGCACAACACATTCCTCCTTTACTTGGGATATACTTAGTTTTCCTTCATTAATCACCAACATCCAATCTTTGGAATCGGCCTGGAGAAATGTACAGATGCCCTCCTACATAATTCTACCATTTCTTCCTAGACCTGGAATATCAAATCTGTAGAAGATTCCTTTTTATTTAACCTCTCATGAGCTACAGGTAATTAAATCTTTATTTATCCTTCCTGTGTTTCATGGTTGTTAACTATGTAATTTCTCTCACATGTTTTACTCAGTAGAGCATGCCAACTCTTTCTTGACTGAAGAGACCCTTCAGGATAAACTGCCATGAAATTTTTTGACCTTAATACTTTGGACAGTTTTGTCTATCTATCATTCACATTTACATCTGTCTGTCAGTCTACCTGAAAGACACTGTATTAGTGCTTTTCTACTTAGCTCTTTTTTTGTGTGTGTGTGGGTACTGGGGGTCGACCTCAGGACCTCGTGCGCCAGCAGGCGCCGTGCCACTGAGCGATATCACCCGCCCTTTTTTCGTATGTGGGTTCCGGGAGTCGAACTCGGGCCCTTGCGCTTGCCAGGCAGGCACTTACGCCACTGAGCCATCTCACCGGCCCATCTACTTAGCTCTTATAATCCTCACAACACCACTATGTGAAAAGTACATATAGAATCCTTTTTAGAAAGAAATAAACTTGATTTCACAGAGCTAAATGCATTTGTTGGCGTATTATACAGATAGAAATGAGCAGATCTAGGAATCCAACTCCAAAGCCTGTGTTTTCACTGTTTTGACCTAATTTCCCTTCATTTTAGAATACTTCCCCTTCCTTTATTTTCAGACATACTCTCCAGAAGTTCTCTCAGCAACTCTATGACAGCAGGTTGCTCAGTCTTCACTTTCCTGCCCTTTACTTTTAGTCTCTTTTCTTGCACTGATCTTAATTTGAAAGCCAGTACAAATAACTTCTCCAAAATACTGCCTCTGGACTCTTTAAACACATACTATATTAAGAAAGGTCCCTCTTTTGAAATTTAACTCGCCATTATAACTCTAGTTCAGAGTTCAGAGTGCATTGATGATCTCACTAAAGTATGTATTTTTTAATGTAAGGAATGAAAGAATCCTTTTTGTCTCTCACACCTTCTATGGTAAGGAATTAATTCCTACCAGTTCTGTCTCTCAGGTGTCCCTCTTTCTATTTTATTTCTCACCCAATATTCAAGATACAGTTTTATCCATTTGTCCAAGCACTTTCTTCTTATTTTCCTTGACATGTTATCTTTTCTGCCAAATGAATAGCCATGCATAGTAAATTTCTGGATCTACAATCTATATCTTTTATCAAATGTAGTTTCACATAAATGAGTTATTTTATTTTATTTTATTTCTCATTAGCTGGTTTTACATAGCAAATTTTGTAATGCCTACTAATGAAGTACTGAATATTAATTTTGAAAACACAATATCAATTTCATCATTATGTAGAAAAGTTAAAACAATATTCTGAGCTGGCTGAAATTTCACTAAAATATGATTTTCTAAAATCTGTGAGATTCACTTTTAAAACATTATTGTTATTTAAATAAAGCAACACAGAAAGATTTTAAACAGACATTATACTCTAGAGGCAGCATTGTGTCTAACAGGTTAGGTGAGTCAACAAGCAAATAGCACATTAGTACTATAGATAGAAGAACAAGTGTGTTTTCAAAATCTTCATATAGGTGTTTCCTATGGGAAATTGCTATTTTGTTCAACATTCATAGTTTCATAAAAGCAAAAATTATTGTGTAATAGCAACTAATCATATTAATCACCTACACTTTCAATAAAGCAGTATAGTTTTCTCATTTTATTTATATTTATCAAAATGAATTTTAATCTGAATTTAATTGTTTGAGCTTGTATTTTCATTGACTTTACCAACTAATTTTGTCATAATTCATTTTATTATTTCCTATAAAAATATTTATCTTTGAAATCTTGAGGATAAAAATAAATGGGCCTTAAACACATTGATGGCTTAAGAAATCACTAAAGAGTTTGATGACTGTGGCTGTAGGTGGAGTCACAGAGAAACAAAAGGAAGAATAAAATTTTTTAATCTCATGACTGTGAAAAATGAAGCTCTCTAGACTGAAAGAAGAGTAGCTGATTTGACTCCCGGTACCCTCATATAAAAAAAAAAAGACTTTAAAAGGGCCGGTGAGATAGCTCAGCAGCATAAGTGCCTGCCTGGCAAGCATGAGGTCCTGAGTTCAACTCCCAGTACCCACGTATGGCTTCACGAGCTATTCTTATTATTCTACGGTAGGTTAAAATCTGCCTCCCTAAAAATTTTAACCACAAAATCAAATCTCCACCATCTATGGAAGCTAAATAATAGCATGGACAGTAAAAAAATGTGACCCACTGGTTTTTGTAGTATTTACTGAGATCTGATTATGATATAGAAAATAATAAAACAAAATCCTCAGTTATCAGCAGCTTTCCATCCTTTTGACTGTGTTTCGAATCTCACTACAATGACTGGATGTTAAGAAGAAAATCTGTATTAAGAGTTTCTCTACCTGTGATATTATGTGGATAAAAGTACTAAAATTGATTTATTTTTCTAGCAAGCTGAGAAGTAAATCGAGGAATCATTATTCTTATAAAATTAGTTTCTTGTGGAGTTTCATTTAACATTGTCTTACCTTCATTTCTCTTCCAGACATAGGATGTGCCAGAGACACGACACTGGTCAGTAACTCCATCTTTATACAAAAATCTTACTTTTATATAATTTAAATATTCAATACCAGTAAAGAAGTTATTAATATTATACGTTAAATTAATGTGTTTAAGATTTACTACATGACAATATGATTTCATTTCTAAAAGTTCAGACAGGTATCTGCAAAATCGAGATTGGAAAATACAGTGTAAAAAATTACCATCAAAGTTGTAAACTCCTAGACTAAACTCTGCCTCTCTTTGATGGAGCCAAGGGCAATATTATTTTAAAATCATTCCAGAGTTTAAAGTCATATTGTGTGAGGCTGAACAAGGACAAGTCATGACTGAGCATTTTAAGTGGATTACAGTTTTCTTCTGTAAGAGAATGAAGTTTTTAATTGAAGTTTTCTTTTAAGGCTCACTGGGCAATTTCCTTCATGTCTTTGTGTCTTTTTTTATCTAATACAGAAAAATTAGGGTTAATATATAAATATTAAGGTCAGACAGGAATGAGTTCCAGCTATTCTTCAGGCTCTCATAACTGTGAAGGAATGAAAAGGGATAATGGAAGTAAATGCTTGGTAGTCACGGTTTACTTTCTTATGTACCACATAAACCCTGCCTGCGGGTTTGCACAACCCAGGAGAGGCAGCGCAACCAGTCTGGCTTAGACTCACACAGAGCACTGCTCTGTCTCCTCTGCTGTACCACCTCTGAAGTTTCTTGCCCTTCTGCAATGCTCACTAGCTTTGCATCAGCAGAATTCAGCTCGTCTCTGAATAATTAGGAGCTATGTGGAAGATAGCAACGGAGGAATGAATTAATTAAAGAGGGGACTGTATCTGGAGGGGAAAATGAATTCAACTTTGAGTTTTAGCATATTATAATCTATTTAAGCACTAATATTAAATTATTAGTGAAATATCCCACCTGGAAGGTTGGGACCCAGTGAGCTGGAGAGGCAGAATGTTTTATATAAAGAGCTGGAATTACTGTGGCCCAGAAGTAAAGAAAATGATAAAAACAATGGCTGTTATTTATTCAGTGTTTTCCATGTCATGCGTTCCTAGCATTGTGTTTGCATGTTCTCCTGCACACGTTTTTTGTTACAACTTCACTAAACAGTTATACCATCAACATACAAGTAAACATGAAGGTATAAACAGAAATAATAATTATTACTGAGTCATAGAGTTAGGATTCAAATTTACATGTGTGTAACTGAGAGTTAGGGTGAGGGTTATGGTTAGGGTTAGGAAAAGCTCAGGACAGACCACTTCACTTCCACTGAGAAAATTCTCTTCTCTGTTGTTTTAATCCATCAAGGATAAGTGGGCTCTGGGATCAATGAAGGCAGCAGAGAGGGGTAGAATTATCATTTGGCTGCAGAAATTCTGCTCATGCCTTTGGCAGAAGTTCCCCAAAGAAAAGACAAGACTTTTCAGGAATCCACTTGTCTTAGTTATTTTTCTCTCCTTACTGAGACAAAATCCCTGACAGCCATAGTTAGAGAGGAAAAGGTTCATTTAGCTCACAGTTTGTGGAGGTTTCAGTCCATAATTATCTCTCTCCAAGGCATGGTGGCATGGTTAAAGTGCAACTGTTCCTGGCAGCAGAAGACAGCAAAAGCAGCAAGAATAAAAGGGATAGACAAGCCTCTTTCTGGCCCTTTAATCTTATCCAGATGGCTGGGATTAGGGCGGTGCCCATCCAATCAGTGGACTGATCCAGCAATCACCCACCCTTAATCCCAGAACCCTTAATCCTAGCATTGAACGATGAATCAATCAGAACTCTAGATTCAGCTGCCTCCAAAAAAGAAAAAGGCCCACCTAAAGGTGGATGAGGCTGTGGGGGTACATATAGACGAAAACCATAACAGAAGTTTCCATTGCAGTGATCTTACATAATTTCAAAACCAGTATAAATAATCAATTCATTAATATTCTATATTAATTACATTTATAGGTTTGAAGATTTAGTTTTAAGTTTTAGATTTTTAGTACATGTTTGCAGTAATGATGATTACATTTATTGTGGGGAGTTGCTACATGAATATACCACATCTTAATTCTTTTTATATGCCCTTCCCTTTCCATCTTGTCACACTCCTTCCCTCTCTTACCATTCGGATTTTTATCTTTTTTGTTTTATCACTTTACTTTTAAAAGTTATAAAGAGGTAAATAGTAGGTAGAATTAAAAATACACGCTCAATAAAAATAGAGTGTGGGCCCTCAAGAGAAAGGCATGAGCAGGGAATATTCATGTGTTTTTGACAGTGAAATTTGAGAATCTTTAGAAAGTGTGGGTTTGGTTTACTGGAAAAATATTGATGGCCTACCCACAGGTATAAAGATAATGACTCACTTTACGGGAGAAAGCATAACACATTTTAGAGAAGAGAGGCAAAACCCAGTGTATTGCACTACGGAAGGTCAGGTTTCTGCCTTTACTTCACCAACTGACCTATTTTATGGATTTGTACTATCTATGAGGGAGTTTGAGTGTGCTGGACCTTAAAGAAAAGAAGCAAAAACAAGCCTACAGAATTCCAGTATGGATTACCATGGGTTATTTTGATTGTGTCCTGAAGTTGCAGTCTTTTTAAAAGTGTAATATTTAAATTATGATTTCAGTATAATATGTATATTATTTCTTTATCTGTTTTCTACTTACTTTAGTTCTCTGATCCTACTTCACCCCCCAACGAGGCCTTGATTCCTTATTCTTAATGGGTACAGAGGGGCCAAAGGTCCATGTACTTATGGCTGCCTCAGGCTGAAGGGGGATTCTGACTTGGCCTAGCCAGGAGGCAGAAGTCTCAATCTGATCTAAAGGAGACAGAGGAAGATGGGTTTTATCATTCGAAAAGCCACCATATTTTGTAATCTGCAAATAAGGTCAAGAATATTAGCAAATCCTTGAAACTTAAACGTCATTTCATAAATACATTAAATGAGTAGGGACCAAAAATTAAAAGTCAAATATTGGTGAATAGTGGCTCCAAAAAGTGGTAGAAGTCAGACAAAATTAGCCTTTCATCCTTAATATTAAACTCTGTTTTTATTGAGGTGTTTACGTAAGTGTAGAAGATTGAGTATGTGAACATTTAGACTCCTGCCTGTCTTGTCAACAAGAAATCTAATGCCTTTGATTTAATGGTACTTAAGAATACAAGAAATAAAGATATCTATGTTTCTCTTTGAGCACTGGCCTTTAGAATCTTTGCTATAGAGCTCAGAACTTGGATCTGGCATCTGTTTCATAGACCCAAAGACATAGCTTCAGATAATATAAACATAGGAAGGGCGGAGTACATAACAGTAAATCAGTTTATACCGTAAAGTTAATGAAGCTTAGTAGCTAAAATATTTATATTGGCATATTTAATCCCATAGGCACACATATCCAAGAGGCCAAATCTTTACCTGAGAGACACTGGAGAGGACATTTTAATAAAATAATGGCACTACATGAAGAGAGGCGAAAGAATGTTTGGAACAGCTAGTGGGACTAGGAAACGGATTTATTACTGAAGCTGTAGACCTCTCCAAAACTGAGGTTGGATAACAAAGTGCTAGGACATTGTCGTCAGAGTTAGAAGTCCTCTTTTAAACTTTTGCAATGGAGCCCTTGGCAGCACTTGTTGTAAAGTTATTTTAGGACTCAAAGCCAAAGCATATGAAAAGAATTTACTACAGTGCTTACTGTATAGTACAGCTGAGAAAAGACAAGTCATGATTTTGATCATTTTTGAGTGGACCATGAGCAATTTTCTTCTCTAAAAGAGAAAAGGTCTTAATTTCACATTTCTTTCAGGACTCAGTTTAGAGTAATGTCTACTCTGGGGCAAAACTAAGTATAGTTATAAACCAGTCCTCAGGCATTTTGAGTACGAGTCTTAAATCTGTAACCCTGAGGATTATACAATTTCCTTCATGTCTTTCTGTCATTGATTTAATCTGGTACAGAAAATAGTTGGGTTAAAATATAAATGTCAGAGTCTCACAAGCCAGAGTTCCAAATATACTTCGGGATCTCGCAACTGGGAGAGAATAAAAAGGGCTAACAAATCACACAAACCCTGGTTCTGAGGCTGAGGAACCAAGGAGAAGAAGGGCAATGAGATGGGCTTGGACACACATGGAGCAGTGCTGCTTGTATTGTGCTGGGCTGGCCTCTGAGGTCTTCCTACCAGTGTCTCGTGCTCACTGCTCTTTGTACAAGCAGCATTCACAGCACCCTAAAACTTAGGGGGTGCAGGGAGAAAGAAACTAATGAATGAATGAATGAATGAGGGCAACATATCTGAAGGGCTAGATGAATTACACTCTGAGTACAATGCGAGGTATTTACCCACAGATGTTCAACCATTAGTAACCATTAGTAAAATATCCTGTCTGGAATTCTGGGAAACAAGGAGCTCCAGATGCACTTTTTTTTTGGACATGCCTGGAGATTATTTAGAACTGCAAAAATAGCTATAGGATAAAACAAAAACCATTATTTCTTCAGTGTCCCCTGAAGGACAGTGTATGAAGTTGTGAGTGTGAAGCCGAAAGTGCAGTGGAGACCCCAGAAGTTTGGAGAAGCCATGAACGTGGATCATCTGAGAGAACCTGCAGGGAGAGAGCAAAGTGGGAGAAGCCATGGGAGCTACAACCACTGGAAGAGCCACAGTGGCAGAGTCACACAAGCCTTCTGGAGCTCATAGTTTGCCACAGATTGCCTCAGATGCTGCACATGAAACTACAGGACATAATATTTGCCATGCTGGATTTTGGACTTGCTTTGGTCCCATTCCTGTGTATCATCTTGTTTGTATCTTTTGGAAGGGTAATGTTTATCTTGTGCCATTGAATGTTGGAAGTGTTTAACTTTTCATTTGTACAGGGGCTCACAATTAGGAGTTTTCCTTAGATCTTGGAGGAGACTTGGGACTTGGACTTTTGAGCAATGCTGAAACTGTTAGGACTTTGGCAACTCTTAGAGAAGGACTAAAATGCCTTTTACATAAAGGGATGTGAATGAGTCTTTGGGGGGCCAGGGACGGAATGTTTAGGTTTGTGTCTAGATGTCACCCTGGAGCCTCATGCGGTCATGGGAATGGGCTTCTAGACTTTGTGATTGATTAATGGTCCAATGCTGGGATTATGGGTGTGAGTGCTACACCCACCCTGGGGTGGGTAAACTGCATACAATATAAGGGAGGGAAAGAGGTTTGCTCCTCCCTTTTGCCCCTTCTGCTCCTGTTGCTTTTGTATCTTCTGCTGCCATGAATTGTCACCCTTCTGCCATGCCACCCTGCCTTGGGGCCCGCTGATTCTGGACTGAAACCTCCACAAACTGTGAGCTAAATAAACCTTTCCCTCCTTAATTTGGGGTGTCGGATATTTTGTCCCAGCAATGAGAGAATAGTAACTAAGACAGACTTTGAAAACATTAACTTAGACTGCTTCCTTCATCTTTTCAGCAAAAATGTATTAAATGTCTACTGTTTTTCAGATGCTTCTGGAAATTCATCAGTAAGCAAACAAATATAAAAATGTGTACTCTGTTCAGAGAAAGGCAGATGTGAACCTGCTACGTCAAACATATACTCTACATGTATTTATAAATTAGATTTACACAAAGTAATCAGAGAGAAAGCTCCGTGAGAGTGCTCCATCAGAGATTCATACACAGCAACCTGAATGATAGATGAAAATTAGCAGCAGAAGAAGATATTTGGAGGGAGGTGGGATTGATTGGGAAAATGTGGCTATGGCATTAAGAAATAAGAAGCATCATTTCACGCAGAGGATGAACCAGGAGACTAATTTAGAAATGCAGCATGGTGAAATACTGGCGCATCCATGTTTCACTCTTCCTCTTATCCTTTCCAATTCTCACTTCGCATAGCCCATTTTCTAACGTTATCCAAGTGATGTATCTGAACTATTGCCTTAGCTCATCAATACCCTTCTACATATGCTACAGAGAGTTTCACCACCTACGACCCCACTAGGACTGGCTCTACCACTTTCTACTCCACCACTGTCCTGTGTACACTTGCTCCAGACAGGTCACCACCCTACGAGCTTCTCAGATGCTCTGCAATTTTGTACATGCTTCTCCCATTTCCTGACATAATCTTTCCAGATTTTTCATCTCACTGGTTTCCATGGTAACTTTCAGTCACCTATTAACTTCCCTCAAAAGTTTCTCTTGTATATTTGTAGCCCTGGATTAGCATGTATCACATTCCATAGACATTAGCTCCATAAAAGTCTCTTTTCAGCTGTATTATGGATTAGTGGCTGGTTTATTATATATGGACAATTAGTGCCGTAAAATGTGTCCAGTGTCTGTGGTAGGTTGTGTGCCCTTGATATAATTAAGGAAGTGGAGGGAAGGCAAGTAGCACTTGATAGCTGAACAGCAGGAAAGAATGGGGGTTATTAGAGAGACATACACAAGGTGACAAATGTACAGCTTAAGTGTGACTTTTAAACTGGTTGGTAGATATACAAGCATTAGTGTCATTATTTGAATGAAAAACACACACATATTACACGTATTGCTATATTTATTGTGATGTATACTAATACATGCGATTCATTGTAAAATATAGAAAAGATAAGAAAAAAGAGAAGGAGAAGTCAGTTTTCTCAAATATAAATTGGCCCTGAATTTCAATTGTGGTGAAAATTATCATTATATTTGCCCTTAAGAACCTTCTTCATGCTCCATTATGAACCAGTCTTTTCAACTATGAGGACATTTTTCTTCGAAGGACTCACTGTTCTCCTAAAATAGTCCTAAGTTGATCAAGAAACCTGCCCAAAAGTAATGCAGGCTGGAATAGGAAGTGTGTTGCTCAAGCGTCCTAAATATTTACACTTTTTGCACTAATTTCCATGAAGAGTAAAGCAAAGAATCCATTGTATCTTCGGGCAAAAATTTTGGCCGAAGAGGTAAACCTTAGGTTTTGAACCACTGATTCAAAAATCTGGATATCACTGGAGAAATACCTAAGTTTTTTACAAATTATTGCAAAAGAATAAAAAATCACAATAGAAATCCAAAACAACAGCAATTCCAATCATCGACATTCCTTTTCGTCACTTCATTTCTTAACAAGATGCAGGTAAAATTTTCATATATTAACAATAATATGACAAATGTGCACATTTGTGTTTTATTTCTTCCTGTGTTCCTTTCCTCCTCAAGCAATTACCTTCAAAGTTAACTCCTTTAAATTAATAACCTTGAAAAAATATAATTATCAGAGACCTTTCATATCATTGGTGATTTGGATACATAACATTAGTACAATAATGGTAATAAAATTTTCATCTCTTTATATCACTTAATAAAATGAAATTATATGATATTTAAAATGATTACACATTTTTACTAAATGTGTTTTTCCACTTTGCCTCTAAGTGGCCAAAAATCTCATCTGTATCAGGTAGTGGCATTGAAAAGCATACGCAGACCGGCATACTTCCTCCTAGGAAGTCCATAGAGTTGTCACAGTCACACAGTAAAAAGAGCAGACCCAGCACTACATACCGTTCTCCACTGCGACTGAGGTTCTAAGGTGGCTCCTACATGTTCTATTTTGGGTTATAATAAGATTCTCCAGCTTCACCACTGGCAATCTGTATAAACTTGGCATTTCTATAATTTCTCTTCGTATTTTTTTTCCTCAGCCTCCCTGGAATGCTTTTTTTTCCTTCTGAACAGAATTTTGAAATGTTTCAATAAGTTCATGAAAGAGAAGAGGTTACAGCGAGCATAGCATATCAGAGCAACTGATAAGTGGTTGTAACTACTGTTACAATATACAAAACACAGAGGGATACCGTGATCACTAATTGTGAGGTGTCACCTCGACTTCAGTAAGAGCCACCTAGCAGATTAGCAGAGCTCTGGAAGTGTGTACAGATGATTCACAGGTAGGGTGAGCACTGAGGGAGGAAGACCTGCCCAGGACATGCTTGGTACCAAGCAGCAGGCATGTAGCTGGGAAGGAATGTAACAGCCCTCGAAGAAGGGAAGCTGTCCCCTTTGAGGATCTCGGTACTTCTCCTTTGTCTTTGGCTGTTAGTTTCCAGTTCTTTCAGGCTTCCGGCGTGGACTCTTCAGGCTTCCAGCACAGACTCTGGCTTTAGACACAGACGCATCCAGGTGACTCTGCAGCGAGCTTCCAGGCCTGTGACTTCCACCTGTGACTGGATCCTCTGGCTCCCCCCGCACAGAGAGCCACTTTGGATTCCTCCACCTCTGGCTCTGGCCTCTTCCCCTTCTGATGCTGTAAACAGGTGATTTGAAAGCTGTCTCAAGCTTAAATTTTCACATTAAATGAACTTTCTATTCCAATATTCATATAGTTCTATTAGACTCAAGAAATGCCATGGACTGTTAAGGTACTAATTGGGTATTTGGGCTCGCTTTAAAGGGAAGACTGAGTCTAGTCAGGGAGCCTCTCAATAACTTACATTACTTGAATGTTCCTATTCATTCTGTTATCTTTGAAAAAATACAGAGTAAGTGAAAACCACCTCCCCTAAGGGTCAAGAAGCACTACACACCTCAACCCGGAAATCGGAAAATTGGTGATCACCTGTACCAGTGTTCCCTGGTTGATGGGCTTTCGGGTTGTTTCCAAGATTTAGCTCTTATTAATTGTGCTGCTATAGACATGGGTGTACATATATTGCCATACTATCATGCTTTTAATTCTTCTGGGAAGATACCCAGAAGGGGAATAGCAAGGTCTAATGGGACCTGTAATCCTAGTTTTTGGAGGAATCTCTACACCAATTTCCACAGTGGTTGCACCAGTCTACACTCCCACCAACAGTGGAGAAGTATTCCTTTTCCCCCACAGCCCCACCAGCATTTGTTATTGGTTGATTTCTTGGTAGTAGCCATTCTTTCTGGAGTGAGATGGAATATCAGTGTTGTTTTTATCTTAATTTCTCAAATGACCAATGATGTTGAACATTTTTACATATATTTATTTGCCATTTGTATTTCTTCATCTGAGAAGTGTGTATTCATCTCAGATGCCCATTTTTTGGATTGGGTCTTTGAATTTGGGGGGCCTGATTTTCTTTAATTCTTTGTATGTTCTAGACAAAAGTCTTTGTCAGAGAGACAGTTGGCTAAAATTTTTTCCCAGTCTGTGGGTTTTCTTTTCACTCTGTTGTTGATTTCTTTGGATGTGCAAAAACATTTTCATAGGCTGAGATCCCAGTTATTGATTGTTTGAAATTCTTCCCATGCAGATGGGGTTTGTTCATAAACTCTTGGCCTACTCTTATGTCTTCAAGATTTCTACCTACTTTCTCTTCCAGTAGATTCAGTATTTCTGTTTTAATGTTTAGATCTCTGATCCATTCTGATTTTAGTTTAGTGCATGGTGATAGACTTGGGTCTAGTTTTAGTCTTCAGCATGGAAAGCCAGTTTTTCCAGCACCATTAATTAAAGAAGCTATCTTTCTTCCAGTGAAAATGTTTGTCCTCCATGTCAAAGATAAGGTGGCTGAGTGTGTTTGTAGTTGTGTCTGCGTCTTCTATTCTGTTCCACTGATCCTTAGGTCTGTTTTTTTTTTTGTGAGTACCATACTGATTTTATCACAGTATCTTTGTAGTATAGTTTCAATTCAGCTATTGTGATGCCGCCTGCCTTCCCTTTGTTGACCAGGATTGCCTTTGCTTTTCTAAGTCTCTTCTATTTCCAGATGAATTTTAGGAATCTTTTCTCTAGATCAGTAAGGTAAGCTAGTGAGATTTTGAACAGGATTGCATTAAATCCGTGTAACAATTTTGGGAGTATGGCCATTTTCACAATGTTGATTCTTCCTATCCATGAACAAGGGATATCTTTCCATTTTCTGACACCCTCTTCAATCTCTTTTTTCAGAATGCTGTAATTTTCAATGTATAGATCTTTTACTTCCTTTATTAGACTGATTCCTAAGTACTTCAGTTTTTGGATGCTATTATGAAGGCTGTTGTTTCCCTAATTTCTCTCCCAGTGAATTTGTTGTTTGTGTACAGGAATGCTATTGATTTTTTGTGTGTTGACTTTGTATCCAGTTATGCTACTGAATTTAGTTATAAAATCTAGAAGTCTTTTAGTGGAGTTTTTGGGGTCTTCTATGTCGAGTATCATGTCATCTGCGAATAATGATAATTTAACTTCTTCCTTTCCTATCCTTATTCCTTTTATTTCTCTCTCTTGTCTAATAGCTCTGGCTAATGTTTCCAGAACTATATTGAATAGGAGTGGTGATAGTGGACATCCTTGTCTTCTTCCTGATTTTAGAGTGAAAGCTTTGAGTTTTTGTCCATTTAGTATGATGTTGGCTGTTGGTTTGGCATAGATGGCTTTTATCAGATTGAGATACAGACCATTTATTCCATTTTTCTGCAGGGTTTTTTTTTTATCATGAATGAGTGTTGGACATTATCAAAAGCTTTTTCTGCATCTATTGAGATGATCATGTGATTTTTGTCTTTGGCTCTGTTGATATGGTGTATTACATTTATTGATTTGCATATGTTGAACCAGCCCTCCCTTCCTGGGATGAATCCCACTTGGTCATGGTGTATAATCTTTCTGATGGTTTCCTGCATTCTGTTTGCTAGTATCTTATTGAGGATTTTTGCATCTATGTTCATTAAGGAGATTGGCCTTTATTTCTCTTTTTTGGTTGGGTCTTTCTCTGGTTTTGTTATGGGTAATGCTTGCCTCCAGGAATTAGGGAGAATGGCTTCCTTTCAATTTCATTAAAGTGTTTGAGGACTATTGTCATTAAATCTTCTCTAAATTTCTTGTAGAATTCAGCCATGAATCCAAAAGGACCTGAGCTCTTTTTGTTGGTAAGTTTTTAATTACATTTTTAATTTCATTAACTAATATTGGGTTATTCAAAATTTTTATATCTTCTTGATTCAGCTTTGGTAATTCATACTTTTTTCTAGAATCTGTCCATTTCTTCTGTGTTTTCTATCCTGTGCAAGTAAATATTTTTGACGTAGGTATTGATGATCTTCTAAATTTCCACAGGATCTGTAGTGATTTTCCCCTTTTCATTCCTCATTGCAGGAATTTGAGTTTTTTTCTTTCCTTTTTTTGATGAGGTTGGCTAGGGGTTTATCAATTTCATTTATTCTTTCAAAGAATCAACTCTTCCATTCCTTAATTCTTTGTATTGTTTTCTTAGTCTCCATTGCATTGATTTCCACTCTGATCTTTATAATTTCCTCTCTTGTATGGACGTTGTGCTTGACTTGCTCTTCTTTTTGTAGAAGCTTGTGGTGTAGCATTAGGTTGATTTTTTGTGATTATTCTGTTTTCCTCGTGTGAGAATTCACCGCTACAAATTTCCCTTGGAGGACTGCTTTCATAGTGACCCACAGGTTCCAGTATTTTGTATTTGTATTTTCATTTGATTGCACATATTGTTTAATTTCTTCTTTAATTTCTTCTGTGACCTACTGGTTCTTCAGGAGGGTGTCATTTAATTTTCACGTGTTTATGGAGTGTTGGTGGTTTCTTTTGCCATTATCTTTCAATTTTATTGCACTGTGGTCAGATAATATGCATGGGATAATTTCAGTTCCTTTACATTTACTTAAGCATATTCTATGGGCTAGTATACGGTCTATTTTAGAAAACATCCCATGTGCAGATGAGAAGAATGTGTATTCTGTCTGGTGGAACATTCTGTAACTGTCTACTAAGTCCATTTGTTCACAGATTTGGTTCATTTGTTATTTATTTGCTGATTTTTTTTGTCTAGGTGATCTATATCTTTGTGACACTTGGGTATTAAGGGCCCCCATTACAACTGTGTTATTGTTTATTTGATTTTCCATGTCTATTAATAGTTTTCTTATTTAGTTGGGTGCTCCCATATTTGGTGCATATATATTTATGACTGTTATCTCTTCCTCTTGAAGTTTTCCCCTAACAATTATATGGTGACCTTCTTTATGTGTTTTGATCATTCTTGGTTCGAAGTTCACATTGTATGCAAACAAAATAACACAATCACGTTTTCTGCTTTTTTTCTGGGTTCCTGGTGCATGGAGTATTGTTTTCCATTCTTTGACTTTCAGTCAATGGCTTTATTTTTGAGTTAAATGTGTTTCTTATATTCAACATATTGTTGGATCTTGTTTCTTGATCCATTCTGCCAGTCAGTTTTTTTTTTTGATGGGTGAATTGAGGCCATTCACTTTGATGGTTATAACTGATATATATTGGCTTGTCTTTGTCATGTTATTTTCCTGGTGTTGGTTCCCTGCTTTTCCCCTCTGTATAATTGCTTGCCCTGCCTGGTGGTTTCTTTCTGATGTTGCTCTTGGAATTGTGGTAATTTTTCTCTCTGTCTAGAATATCTTTCAGTACTCTTTGTAGGGTTGGTTTGGTGGTCATGAATTTCTTCAGTGATGCTTGGTCATGGAAGCATCTTATTTCTTCTTTAATTTTGAAAGATAGTTTTGCAGGGTACATCAGTCTGGGTTGGAAGTTGTTTTCTTTCAGGGCTTGAAATACTTCACTCCAAACTCTTCTTGACTTGAGGGTTTGTGTTGAGAAGTCTGCTGTGATTCTGATGGGCTTTCCTTTATAGGTGATCTGTTTCTTTTCTCTAACAGCTTTTCATATTCTGTTCTTGTGCTGAATTTCTGGGATCTTGATTATTATATGTCTGGGTGTAGATTTATTTTGGTTATAGCTAATTGGAGTTCTGTATGCTTCACTTATCTGTATGTAGATTCTTTTCCCATGCTTGGGAAATTTTCTGCTATTACTTCTGCAAATAGATTTCTATGTCATTTGTGTTGACTCCACCTTTTTAATTGACACCAATCATTCTTGCATTATTTTTCTTTGCATCATCTTGCAGCTGTTGAATTGTTATTTCCTGATCTGTTGTTATTTTCAAGAGATCTTTCCTTGCATGATCGCTAGCTGTGATCCTGTCTTCAAAGTCTGAAAGTCTGTCTTCAGTTTTATTCAAGCAGTTTTGCCAGCTTTCAATGGAATTTTTAATTTCCTGGATACCTCTCTTTGAATCCATTTCATGCATTCTATTTTTTTCCTATATTGATCATTCATGGTTTCCATCCTCTTCCTATCATCTATTTCTTAATCTATCTCTACTCTAGATTTGCTGAGCATTTCTTTTATAAATGCTGACATATCTATTTTTACCTGAGAGATTATTTCTGATCTGATTTCCTCTATAGCCTCATGGATTTGTTTGTTTACTTTGGTTTCTATCATTTCTGAAATATCAGGTGTGTGTCTTCTATTTTCCTCTATCTAATTGCCTCCTGGACTTGTTCTGGGAGGGCTGGTCTGAGGTTGCATTTTGCTTCTGCATCTTGTCATTTTCTATTTCAAAAGTTTTTAGTTTGTTTTCTGTGTTGATCTTTTTAAGTTTTTCTAGTAGGCAGGTTTATGACTATTATCAAGTGCTCTCTAGGCAAGGTTTGTTCTTCAGGATGTCTTCTGTGTGTAGGAGATTCTTGGTTTGTATCTGTCCTCAGAGACTACCTTTCCAATTAATTAAGAGTGAGATGCTGGTATCTGTTTGGCACAGTCCCCAGTCCTTTGTTTCTGGGGTGTGGTGAGGTTATTGCCCCAGTACTTCCCAGTATTGTTACAGAAGTGATAACAACATTTTAAAACAGGTATGACTGGCTGATGAGATAGCTCAGCAGCATAAGCTCCAGCCTGGCAAGCAGGAGGTCCTGAGTTCGACTCTGTGTACCCACATAAAGGAAGAAAAGGGCCGGTGATACCGCTCAGCGGCACAAACGCTTACTACCAAACACAAGGTCCTGAGGTCGACTCCTGGTACCCACAATAAAAAAAAAAAAGAACAGATATGACATCCTACCTAAAATAGTATAATTAGCACTGCGAATAGCATCGATCACACTTTAGAAACTCACAAACTGTGGTAACTATTAATTTTGTACCTTTAATCATAGAAGCAAAATCTACAGTTATATAACAGAACTGTTGTAAATTAGGAGCTTGTATACAAAGTGTTTCCTCTTGGTAAAGTGGTTTTATCCTGTGGTGGGGAATTTTAAGGATAATTTATAGAACAAAGATAACTGAAAAGAAATAAAGTGGAAGCCAGGCTGGAGGACAAAGGATGATCACACAAGCTTCAGAAAACTAGAGAAGATGGCAGAAGAGAAAGAATGAAGAAGAAGCAAGGGTTTATTAAAGTTGACCAAAAAAATGAGAAAGACTATTCACTCATGAGAATATGATTAAGTCTAGAGAGGTAAACTGAGGAAAGGGGGACAGAAGATGATTAGATTAGAACAAAGATGTAGGCAAAAGACAAAAAAGGAAAAGGAACAGGAAACACCAAACCAACAAAATAAAATCACGTGAAAATGAAACTATGCATAAAGTCCAGTACTAACTCCAGGAGGTTCTTCATAAACCTTTTTTCTATCATATACTACTTCTTAGATCTTGGACAAACTATTTAACCTCTCTAAGCCCAGTTTATGCTTTTATAAAATGGAAATGAATGTAGGTAATACCCATTTCACAATCATATGTTAGTCAAATGACACAATATGGAAATATGCTATAATTTATTCATGCATCATGGACATATAATACAGCATTAATTTGGATCATATTCTATAACTATTTTTCACAAGCAACTCTATCCCATGCCTGAAATGTTTTCATGACAGCTGTGAACAACATTTGGAGGATTATGACCGAAAAGGTGATACACAACAACAGTAAAGAAGGCACTTCAGCAGGCTATTTTGAAAGATAGATAAAGAACAAATTATCACATTAAAAAGACTTCTTTTCTGATATATGTTGTTCTGTATTAGACTCTGATCAAGAAATGCTCTGGATTTCTTGAATCCAGAGAGGTACTAAAAGAATAGCGGGGTTTAATATAAAAAAAATAATTGAAACTAACCACAAAACTCCAAAAAAAAAAAAAAACCACTCCCATTATTTGGACATTTCTATTCATTCTCTGAGATGAGCCACAGAAAGATTATGAAGCCCATCTCCTCTAAGGACAAGAAAAAGATAGACAATTCAAGCCAGATGTTGGGAACTTGGCATCACCTATACCAGTGTTTTACCTCACCAGGCATACATACAAATTAATAAAATCTTATTTTTACATTTCAATGTAGCACTTAAAAAGGGTTCCTGAAGATATTCACACTTTGGTAACTTTAACTATTTCTATTGTCTCATAGTAACAAAATTTTATCACAGCCCAATTCTGCAGTTTGGGCATTCTCATCTACACTGATGACATTCACATTGCTCCAAGTAGCACAGAGGGTACTAAGAGAACAACTTAAGGGTCATCAAGGGATGATGAGGAATAATAGAAACCAGGATACCACATTCTTACATTCCCACTTCAACTAATAGAACACCTCTGTGATGTTTCTTATCTTTTGTTTCTATGTGAAATTCTCAATTCTCCATACTCTCATGAATTTGAACAAATTATTTAATGTCTCTCTACTTCATTCATTGTTAAAGTCTTTCTAGTAATAATGCTTGTCTGATCAACTTGTTTTCCATTGAAATGTGTTAACACATACACAGCAGTTATAACTTGACTTGTGTGCACGGTAAGTATTCTTGGTATTGCAGTTGGTATTAAAGGAGAGACTTTGCTGTTAAAATGAGAAGTTTGAATATATGGATGGAGGCCATATGGACAATAAATATAGGAATCACTTCTTCAGGTTCCTGACAAGTATTCACTTGCTATCTAAGAGACACTCAAAATGTCAGATGCTCGTTGCCTCCATTCATTGTTCAATATCTCCGATCATAACCAAGTTGCTTTACCTAGTGAAGCTGCAAACATACAGCATTTATCTATCTTAAAATCCTTTCAAAGTTATTTCTGAGCCTTTTCTTTTCCAAATCATGGTTGCTATTCTTACCTTTGTCATCATGGTCATTTTCATCTTACGCTTACATTTATGTAGGGCTTCCTATATTGTAGATATGAGCAAGTTCTTTAAATGTGCACTATCACTCAAAGCACACAGCAAGGGTACGAATGTGCCTTTATTTGTATCCTGAAAGCTTGTAGAAAATTACAATGACATGGTGAAATATTAAGGAAGTCATTATGAAAATAGGAGTGTTGTAATGAAGAGAGAGAATGGACTCAAATCCAAGTATAAGCAGTTGGGTTTTTAGCCAGTGAGGAAGGAATAATGGTATTTGAATGGAAAATCACTTAAAAGAAGACAGGAAAGTGATGAGGACTCTTGCTATACTGACCTAGAAGGATTCTTGCAAAAAGTAGGCCCAGTGCTGATATATGAGGTAGTAGATGAACAATTCAGCCAAATAACCACAGTGATCAGATATTAAAGTTGCTGGGATGATTCAGTAGGCTTCCTAAGTAGGACTAAGTTGGATAATTGAAAGACAGGAAGAAGGCCAATGTCATTGCCAGCCTAAGAAGTGGGTTCAGAGAATCAAGACTAAAGTTTGGTCAGAAGAGTCTTTATCAAGCTATATGAAGGCAGTTGCAAAGTTTCTTACTGATCATGGCATATCCAAGGTATAATACAGTCTCGAAGATGCAGTAAATGACCATTAATAGTGACTTGATCAAATGTACAAAAGAAAATTAATTAGAGTAATATCAGTTAAATAACTTTGCAAAGATCATATTGACAACAGGGAAGCTAACTAAAACTTCCAGTGTGAAAGACTGAAAGTTTCACTTCTCAAGCTCATTGTGATACATACTGCAGACCATGCCAGCACAGTTATACTCATCTCTTTCCTTTTAAAGTGATACGCATAGAAATTTCGGCTTTAGGGATTACTCCCATTCCTAATACAGACAGTATCTTCCATCTCCATTCACCAAAATTGCAAAAGCTGCTTTGAAATGTTTCCTATAGAGTCACTAAATTGAAAAATTGGCAATAGACAGCATGACTGTTCTTATAACCTTTAAAAGATTTCAAATGAAGCATTGCATGGCAAATGCACATGTAATTTTATTAAACCAAGAGGAATTGATTAGTAGTTTGCCAGTTAAAGTTGTTGTATAAAACAGAACAGGTAATTATCCATGCATGTACCTGGGGCTCACAGCACAGTAACCATCTCAATCTTGATCCATCAGACAGGCCACTGGCACTTGAGGGACAGTCAAGCCACTAATCCATTCTCAGTTATGACGATTTTGTATCTCCTTATTTTTGACTTTTAAAAGGTCAGTGAGTTTTCCTCAGAGTCCATGATAGAGAAGCTTTCACTAGAGACCTGACAGGAAATAGGCTGTGATACCATCAGTGTGATCCACTTACAACCTCCCCAAGTGTGGGGTTCCTATGAAAGTTATTCTTCTGATGGAAAACACTGACCATCACTTGCTTCTGCTGAATCAAGACTTTTGGCCAGATATCTCTTTTCTCTATCAAGTGTGAAACATCAGCCTGTAACATCTCCCATTTGATGCTGCAGTAGTAAAAAAGAAGAGAGGTCAAGCATACGACAACGGCTAAACATGGAAATCTGGTCCACCGATCACTGTTCCTGGTAATTTTACAAGGAACAGCTAGTGATCTCAGGGCAATTATTTAAATGCCTTTGCATCCTGCTTCTTTATTTCTACACCAAATAAATAGTGGGAATGACTTCCTGATGGATTTGTAATGAAGATCCTATTGCATATAGGTAGTGAAGGTGTTGTAAAGTTTTACTGTCATAGAAGCTATGCAAATGTCTATGCAAACACTGCCAGGGTTTGAGCCCCAGGAGTTTTTGAAACATCCTAGGCAATTACCTCTCTTCCATAAGAAGAGAATCACATTCCTGGGTGACTTATCTGAGAGTTTCCCAGCATTGTGTTACTGGAAACAACTATTTCACAAGCGAAGCAGGAACTGTGCACAGTATATAGAGCACGATCTGAGTGGCTGGGCATGCATCAGAAAGTGCCTTCTTTTGACGACATCTCCCTGTCCTTGGTCACTTCAGCACCATGAGAACAACTGCCTTCATCTTCCTTGTGGCTCTGGCACTTGCAGCCTTGTTCAGTGAGTATCTCTCTCATTATGATGGCCCCGTTCTTGGAACAATTGGTGTTTTCTGCACCCAGAGAATAGCGGTAATAAGTGAAGGTTCTTGAAACACAGTTTTATATCCACCATGAATTGCTTACTCAGATCATCTCAAGGGTAGATTGGATGTTAATGGTCAGCTATGATCAAATGTTAATTCATGCAAATACTTCATGTGATTTCTGAGAGAGGTGATCCTACAGATTTTGCTTTGAAATTAAATTTTATAAGCATTTTATTTAATTTTTAAAAATTTTATTAGTACGCCTTGGAATACATAGTGATTTCATTCTTCACAGAGAGTTGTTTCATGTATAGAGCACACCTTAGTACTTTTCAGTTCCCTTTCCTTCCCCTCCATTACCGTTTTGAATATTTTGTTTGGCTGCATGAGCGATTCTTTTTCTATTATCAGTTAAAATCTGCCTCTCTAGAACTTTTAACCAACAGTCAAAACTCTGTCCTCCATAGTTGCTGCATTATAGCCCAGACACTTAAAATATATGGCTGTCTTATTTTTATTAGGATTTACTAAGTTCTAGTCGTGAACTAGAAGAAAATAAGACAAAATCCTCACTTAACCACTTTTCCATCCTTTGGGCTGTGCTTCAAATTGTACCTCAAACGGTGGAGAATTAACAGAAAAACGTCTGTGTTAAGAGCGTCAACCCGCGATATCATGTGGGTGAATGTATTGAAGAGTGACATATTTTAATATCAAGCTGAGAAGTAAGTCACAGAATTATTACTCTTGCAAGAATAGTTTCTGACACAGTTTAATTTAATATTGTCTTATCTTTGCTGTTTCTTGCAGATATGGGATGTGCCATACAGAGGAAACCGGTCAGTAAATCCTTCCTTTTATATAATTTCAAACCCAGTATAAATAATCAATTCATTAATATTCTATATTAAATAGATTTACAGGTTTGAAGATTTAGTTTTAAGTTTTAGATTTTCAGTACATGTTTGCAGTAATAATGATTACATTTATGGTGGGGAGTTGGTACATGAATATACCACATCTTAATTCTTTTTATGTGCCCTTCCCTTTCCACCTCGTCCCACTCCCTCCCTCTCTTACCATTTGGATTTTTATCTTTTTTGTTTATTTCATTTTACTTTTAAAATGTATAAAGAGGTCTACACTAGGTAGAATTAAAAATACACAATAAAAATGGAGTGTGGCCCTCAAGAGAAAGGCATGAACAGAGAATATTCATGTGTTTTTGACAGTGAAATTTGAGAATCTTTAGAAAGTGTAGGTTTGGTTTACTGGAAAAATATTGATGGCCTACCCACAGTATAAAGATAATGACTAACTTTACAGGTGAAAGCACAACACATTTTAGAGAAGAGAGGCAAAGCCCAGTGTATTGCACTACTGAAAGTCAGGTTTCTGCCTTTACTTCACAAACTGACCTATTTTATGGATTTGTACTGTCTATGAGGGAGTTCGGGTGTGCTGGACCTTAAAGAAAAGAAGCACAAACAAGCCTACAGAATTCCAGTATGGATTACCATGGGCTATTTTGATTGTGTCCTGAAGTTGCAGTCTTTTTAAAAGTGTAATATTTAAATTATGATTTCAGTATAATATGTATATTATTTCTTTATCTGTTTTCTACTTGCCTTAGTTCTCTCATCCTACTTCACCCCCAACGAGGCCTTGATTCCTTATTCTTAATGGGTACAGAGGGGCCAAAGGTCCATGTACTTATGGCTGCCTCAGGCTGAAGGGGGATTCTGACTTGGCCTAGCCAGGAGGCAGAAGTCTCAATCTGATCTAAAGGAGACAGAGGAAGATGGGTTTTATCATTCGAAAAGCCACCATATTTAGTAATCTGCAAAGAAGGTCAAGAACATTAACAAATCCTTGAAACTTAAATGTCATTTCATAAATACATTAAATGAGTAGGGACCAAAAATTAAAAGTCAAATATTGGTGAATAGTGGCTCCAAAAAGTGGTAGAAATCAGACAAAATTAGACAGCCTTTCATCCTTAATAGTAAACTCTGTTTGTATTGAGATGTTTAACTAAGTATAGAAGATCGAGTATATGAGCATTTAGACTCCTGCCTGTCTTGTCAATAAGAAATCTAAAGTCTTTGACTTAATGGTACTTAAGAATACAAGAAATAAAGATATCTATGTTTCTCTATGAGCACTGGCCATTAGAATCTTTGCTATAGAGCTCAGAACTTGGATCTGGCATCTGTTTCATAGACCCAAAGACCTAGCTTCAGATAATATGAACATAGGAAGTGCAGAGTACATAACAGTAAATCAGTTTATACCGTAAAGTTAATGAAGCTTAGTAGCTAAAATATTTATATTGGAATATTTTATCCCATAGGCACACATATCCAAGAGGCCAAATCCTTACCTGAGAGATACTTTTTTTTTACAAGTAAACATTCTCATATATTAACAAACTCAAGAATTACAGAATGTACAAATACCTTTTGGAGAAAAGCGTTACTCAGTACAAGATTAAGCTATGTAAAAGCTAAGTAAAAATAAAAGACTAAGGAATGGAATAGTCACAGTGAAATTGCATTTTTACACTAGGGAGACAATACGATGTTTACAAATCGAAGAGAGGCGAAAGAAAGTTTGGAACAGCTAGTGGGACTTTGGAAACATGGATTTATTTCTGAAGCTGTAGACAGACCTCTCCAAAACTGAGGTTGGATAACAAAGTGCTAAGACATTGTCATCAGAGTAAGAAGTCCTGTTTTAAACTTTTGCAATAGAGCCCCTGGCAGCATTTTTAGTAATGTTATTTCAGGACTCAAAGCCAAAGTGTATGAAAGGAATTTACCACAGCGCTTACTCTATGGTACAGCTGAGAAAAGATAAGTCATGATTTTGATCATTTTTGAGTTGACCACAAGTAATTTTCTTCTATAAGAGAGAAAAGATCTTAATTTCACATTTCTTTCAGGACTCAGTTTAGAGTAATGTCTACTGTGGGGCAAAACTAAATATAGTTATAAACCAGCCCTCAGGCATTTTGAGTACTAGTCTTAACTCTGTAGCCCTGCGGATCGGACAATTTCCTTCATGGCTGTCTGTCATTGATTTAATCTATTTCAGAAGATAGTAGGGTTAAAATATAAATGTCAGAGTCTCACAAGCCTGAGTTCCAAGCATACTTCAGTATCTCATAACTGTGAAAGAATAAAAAGTGCTAACAAATCCCATAAACCCTGGCTCTGAGGCTGAGAAATCAAGCAGAGGAAGTGCGATCAGACTGGCTTGGACACACATGGGGCAATGCTGCTTCTATTGTGCTGCGCTGGCCTCTTCCTACCCATGACTCATTCTCACTTTTCTTTATTTAAGCAGCATACGCAGCACCCTAAAACTTAGGCCGTGCATGGAGAAAGAAGCTAATGAATGAATGAATGAATGTGGGGAACATATCTGAAGGGCTAGATGAATTACACTCTGAGCTTTAGTACATCCCACAGTATTTACAGACAGCTGTTTAACAATTAGTAACCATGAGTAAAATATCCTGTCTGGAATTCTGGGAAAGAAGGAGCTGGAGATGCTTTTTTTTTTTTTTTTTTGTGCATGGCTGGAGCTTATTTAGAACTGCAAATGAAGCTATAGGGTAAAACAACAACCATTATTTCTTCAGTGTTCTCCATGCCATATAGTGCTGGCTTTTACATAAATGCTGGTCAGTATGTATGTTTTACTTGGGTTTGCACTGCAGTTATTGTGGCCTGCCTTTTGCAAAGAAACACTAAAGCACAGAGAGATACACTAACTGTCACAGGAGGCCATGATCTAGGACTGAAGTTCACAGATTTCAGACTGTGTATTGGTGAAGTACATAGCGAGTAGCTTGTCAGCAGTAACTAATGGTAAAAATGACCAATGGTGAACTGGTCCTGAACAGCACTGTTAGATGCCCGTATAATACTTTTCAAACTTAGCCGGGCGTGGTGGCACACTCCTGTGATCCCAGCGCCCTGGACACTGAGAGAGGAGGATCACCGTGAGTTGGAGGCAGCCTAGGCTACAGAGTGAGTTCCAGGCCAGGCTACACTGCACAGTGAGGTCTTGTCTCAGAAAACCAAAAACTATTCTTTTCGAAGTTACACTCATTTTTTTAAATGAAAGAAATCAGTAGCAGGCTTCTTGTGATCCCATGAGAGTGACTGCATTCGTGGAAAACTCAGGTGCCTTAAGAAATTATACCTGAACCAGTAAAAAGAGAAAAATTTTATTCACATCCTGAAATGAGTTAGAAAAACACTGACAATAGGACTTATAAAGAAATGCATCAACAACCTACTGAAATTACTTGGAAAATCCTAAATCCTGGGGAGAAAAAGACTTCTTTTTTTTTTTTTTGTGGGTACCGGTGGGGCAACCTCAGGACCTTGTGCGCCAACCGGCACCCGTGCTGCTGAGCGATATCACCGGCCCCTCTTTCGTATGTGGGTTCCGGGAGTCGAACTCGGGCCCTCGCGCTTGCAAGGCAGGCACTTACACCGCTGAGCCATCTCACCGGCCCAAGACTTCTTGAAATAACTGAAAGTTTTAATTTTTAATATATTTTCAGGCTGACTGCAGTCATTATAAACAGCCGTCTCCAGAAAACACAGCTTGTATTGACATATATGACCCAATTTGTGGATCTGATGGTAAAACATATTCAAATGAATGCTACTTCTGTGTGGCAGTTAGGAAAGTATGGAGGTGTTTTCTTTTTATGCATTAGTTAACTTGATGTGACAAGACAAGTGCCCCTCAACGTGCATCAAGGCATAAGGAATATATGAACCGGCTCACATTCACTCTAGAAAACAGAACACTCCTGTACGTAGGATTTGGCAAGTCCTGGTGTTGTGGTATCCCTAAATATTTTGGCACAAAGACTAAATGAGAGGGCTGGTGAGATGGCTCAGCGGCGTCAGCGCCTGCCTGGCAAGCGCAGGGGCCCGAGTTCAACTCCCGGAACCCACATACGAAAAAAGGGCCAGTGATATCGCTCAGCAGCACGGGCGCCTGCTGGCGCACGAGGTCCTGAGGTTGACACACGGTACCCACAAAAAAAAAAAAAAAAAAAAAAAAGACTAAATGAGAGAGTGCTAGACTCTAGAAATTGGACAAAAGTTAAGGCCATCTACTTCCCCCTCCACCTGGCGATGTATCGCTTAAACTTCCTGAAAGAGCAAGTCTCAAATTCTCTCACCAGCCATGCTTGATTATTCCCCAGGTGTGGAATGTGCTGGCTCCTGTGCGTGGCAGCCCACATCTGCTGCAATAAACCAAGTCTACCAAGTCTAATTTTGGTATCTAGATGTGTTAAGAGACTCCTATTGCTGGGTATGAAAAAAGACAATATTTGGAAAATCTGAATAACTTTTCTGTGTCAGAGTATATTTCAAAAAATATGAGACGAGTATTGAAAAAATTAAACAGTAAAACAAAATAGACAAAAGTAGTTCATAGGTTGCAAGGTAGGCATTTTCCACATACATTGCCTTCAGCTCAAAAGACATGAAAAGGGTGAAAAACTAAACTGTAGAGAAACTTATTAAGTATTTTTAAATGTATACATATGACATATTGTGCTGGCTCCTTTTTTAATAAAAAATTGCAGTCTGCTATGAAAAGGAACTTCTAAGTGAGGTTTTCCTTTAAATTAAGAGAACCATTAAAAGTTCTACACAGACAAACTCATAGTGTTATGTCATGAGGATCTCTCCAATATAAACACTACCCCCTTCAAAAATGTTTCTAAGTTTTAAATATTCATTTAAAAATCATCATTAAGTTGGAGTCTTGAGTATATTTTTTAAAGTTCATTGTTGTAGTTACTTTGTCAGTGAAAAATTATAAGGTCAGCTTTTCTCAAATTTTGGTATTATCTTTCAACAGGAAAACCAACCACAAACTGAAATTTGCCCACTGGGGAAAATGTTGAAACTATCTTCTCATTGAAAATGCATTTTAAAGCACCTACTGGTGAGAGGCACAATCCTTTTCCTGTACAATCTATGCCACTTTGCTTAGCTTTGTTCCCCTATGCTGACTCGCTTCTAGAATAAAGCAGACTAAAATGACAGAAATGCATATCTGATATGTATTGTGAATAAAGAAATTTGTTTTAGTTTGGAGTGATGAGTAATAGATTGTCTCAGAACTATATTCTGGAAGAAGGGAAGACAATTAAGAGGAGAATAGAACCAAAAATTCAAAGACCCCAATGCTGATACATGCTTCGTACCTGGTCTAAGAAAATACACCGTGTACATTATGTGGTTCTTGCATATTCTCCCAGTGAGGACACAGGAAGAGGGAGATTTACAGGTGCAGATCAGACTCATCACCACAGTGGGCTGGGAAATAGTCCTGTGTTCAGGATATGGAAGTTGCCCTTGGCTGAGCCTTCTCTCCATCCGTTCCCTTTCCGAGGACATGTCTGTGAATATCTCAGTCACTGTCTAGTTGCTGTGACACGGTTCATGTCACAGACATCTTAAAGGAGAACAGGCTTATGTGGCACTCGTTAGCACTTTTTGGTCAGTGGCCTCCAAGGAAGAAAATGGCATGACAGAGGGAATAGCAGAGGAAAAACTGTTCATGTCATGGAAGCCAGGAAGCAGAGGAAGAAGGGAAGAGCCACACAGGGAGATACACTCTTCCAGGTCACGACCTCAGTGACCCACCTCCTCCTGCCTGGCCGCACCACCAAAGAGCAAGTGGGCTCTATCGCCCCATGATTCGGTCTCCTTCCAAAGCCTCAACTACCACCATAGGAGGCGTCTGGGGACTTTCCCAATTCTAACCACGGAAGTGAATGTGGCTGCTGAAATGCGGCCTGGGAAACTGTGCAAATTGCCATGTATTAGTCAATGCCTCGGGTGTTTACAACCTGTACCTGAGACTTGATAGCCCATGCAGGAGATGAAACTTACGGCACTTTACTACTGCATCATAGACACCTTAACGGACTGGGAGGAGCCTCGTAAACTGCTGTAACCATTTGTGCATCGGATCTATCAATAAATATTCCTGACAGGGTTTGGGGTTAGAGACCACAAATTTAGGAACATACACTTGGTCTTGCACTCTAAGAGGCAGTATTCTTTGGAGCCATTTCTTATGCTTGGTGCCACATCCTGCATAGAACTTATATGCAAATGTACTTAGAAAAACTGAATTCAAATCAAGTGATATTTCTCTTAGATTATAACAGGGTTATATTTTTCCAGCACTGAACATGTGAAAATTTATATATTACCTGATGGGAGGGAGAAAGGAGAAACAGAGTCACGCCCTCTCGAGTTGTGTTCCGGGTCTCAAATACATCACTTCCTTAGGGATCAAGCCGGTCTGTCACAAAGACTCAGGCCAGGGCCAGTGAGATGGCTCATCGGCGTAAGCGCCTGCCTGGCAAGCACGAGGTCCTGATTTCGACTCTTGGAACCCACATAGAGGAAGAAAAAGGGCTGGTGATATCGCTCAGCGGTGCAAGTGCTTGCTGGCGAGTGTGAGGTCCTGAGATCGACTCCCGGTACCCACATAAAAAAAAAAAAAAAAAAGGACTCAGGCTAAATTCCAAGGAATGCAGTAAAATGGTGTTCATTGTCAATGTTAATTTGCATGGTTTTCTGTTTTGCCTCTTTAATTTTTAATATTTTGACTTCACGAATATTTCAACACCATCAAAAAACCTATAATCCCTAAAAACCACAATTTCTGAGCTAAATAAACCTTTCCTTCCTTAATTTTGGTCGACGGGTATTTTTTCACAGCACCGAGAAAAAAGTAACTAAGACAGACTTTTGTACCAGAGAAGTAGGGTCGTTGCTGTGACTATACCTGACCATGTGGTTCAAGGGCCTTTGGGAATGGCTTGTAGGAAGAGTTTGGAAAGGTTCGGAGATGTCACCTGAAAGGATAGAGCTGGAACACCTAAGGCTTTTGTGTATGACAGATTCTGGTCAGAGCTCAGAAGACCAGAAGACAGATAGAAATCCTGCTGGTAAAGACCCAGCTCAGGAGGTTTCTACTGGAAAGAAGGGCTGTATTGCCTTTTGCTAGTGCCCAGAGACTTTGCCTGAGACTGAGATTAAGGGTAACGGACTAATTCATCTTCTAGAAAAAATTTCAAGGCATTCTAATGTTGAGATGGTGGCATGGCTGTTGTTGAGGACTTTTAGCCAATTTATGTTGAGAATCAGAAGCAAGGGCCCAGCAAGATGATTTAAAATGTTGTGAATGTGGCCAGAAGGGAAGCTCCAGTAAAGCTGTGGACTGCAAAGATCTTGATTGCTGAGAAGGAACAAGGGAATAGGAAAGATGGCCTGAGGGCATCACAAGAAACAGCAAGTCTCCACCCTTTGCAGCCTCAAAACTGCAAAGGTGAAAGACTTTGCTTTGAGAAGAAAGCCGCAGAGCACCATGTTCCAAAATGGCGGCGGTGGCCACACCATGTGCCAGAATGGCAGCACCACAGAGAACTTGTTCCTCAGAATTGGACTCAGAGCACTTAGTGATCCAGTCACTTGGCCCCTACAGCCAAGAGAGAGGGAAGCCTGGCCACTGCTCTAGCTGGCAACAGACCTTGGCATCATCCACATGGCAATGGTTTTAGGTGCATGCAGAATGCAAGAGTTGTGGGGTTAAGAAGGTTTCCAACCCAATTTCAGAAGGTCTGGGAGGCCAGGCACTGTGCCTCTGAGAGGACAGTGTATGAAGCTGTGAGTGTGAAGCCAAAAGTGCTGTGGAGACCCCAGAAGCCATGGGAGCTACAACCACTGGAAGAGCCACAGTGGCAGAGTCACACAAGCCTTCTGGAGCTCATACCTTGCCACAGATTGCCTCAGATGCTGCACATGAAACTATAGGACATAATATTTGCCATGCTGGATTTTGGACTTGCTTTGGTCCCATTCCTGTGTATCATCTTGTTTGTATGTTTTGGAAGGGTAATGTTTATCTTGTGCCCTCGAATGTTGGAAATGTTTAACTTTTCATTTGTACAGGGGCTCACAATTAGGAGTTTTCCTTAGATCTTGGAGGAGACTTGGGACTTGGACTTTTGAGCAATGCTGAAACTGTTAGGACTTTGGCAACTCTTAGAGAAGGACTAAAATGCCTTTTGCATAAAGGGATGTGAATGAGTCTTTGGGGAGCCAGGGACGGAATGTTTAAGTTTGTGTCTAGATGTCGCCCTGGAGCCTCATGTGGTTATGGGAGCAGGCTTCTAGACTTTGTGATTGATTAACGGTCCAATGCCGGGATTATGGGTGTGAGTGCTACACCCACCCTGGGGTGGGTAGCCTGAATATAATAGAAGGGAGGGAAAGAGGTTTGCTCCTCCCTTTTGCCCCTTCTGCTCCTGTTGCTTTTGTATCTTCTGCTGCCATGAATTGTCACCCTTCTGCCATGCCACCCTGCCTTGGGGCCAGCTGATTCTGGACTGAAACCTCCACAAACCGTGAGCTAAATAAACCTTTCCCTTCTTAATTTGGGGTGTCGGGTATTTTCTCCCAGCAACAAGAGATTAGTAACTAAGACAGACTTTGAAAACATTAACTTAGACTGCTTTATTCATCTTTTCACCAAAAATGTACTAAATGTCTACTCTTTTTCAGATGCTTCTAGAAATTCATCAGTAAGCAAACAAATATAAAAATTTGTACTCTGTTCAGAGAAAGGCAGATATGAACCTGCTACGTCAAACATATACTCTACGCGTATTTATAAATTAGACTTACACAAAGTAATCAGAGAGAAAGCTCCATGAGAGTGCTCCATCAGAGTTTCATAAACAGCTACCTGAACAATAGACAAAAATTAGCAGAAGAAGAAGATATTTGGAGGGAGGTGGGATGGATTGGGAAAATGTGGCTATGGTATTAAGAAATAAGAAGCTTCATTTCATGAAGAGGTTAAACCAGGAGACTAATTTAGAAATGCAGCATGGTGAAATATTGGTGCATCCTCGTTTTCACTCTTCCTCCTATGCTTTCCAATTCTCACTTCGCAAAGCCCATTTTCTAACCTTGTGCAGGTGTTGTATCTAAAGTCATCGCATCAATACACTTCTACATATGCTACAGTGAGTTTCACCACCTACGACCCCACCCTGACTGGCTCTACCACTTTCTACCCCACCACTGTCCTGTATACACTTGCTCCAGACAGGTCACCACCCTATGAGCTTCTCAGGTACTCTGCAATTTTGTACATGCTTCTCCCTCTTCCTGACATAATATTTCCAGATTTTTCATCTCACTGGTATCCATGGTAACTTTCAGTCACCTGTTAACTTCCCTCAAAAGTTTCTCTTGTATATTTGTAGCCCTGGATTACCATGTATCACATTCCATAGACATTAGCTCCATAAAAGTCTCTTTTCAGCTGTATTATGGATTAGTGGCTGGTTTATTATATATGGACAATTAGTGCCGTAAAATGTGTCCAGTGTCTGTGATAGGTTGGGTGCCCTTGATATAATTAAGGAAGTGGAGGGAAGGCAAGTAGCTCCTGATAGCTGAACAGCAGGAAAGAATGGGGGTTATTAGAGAGACATACACAAGGTGACAAATGTACAGCTTAAGTGTGACTTTTAAACTGGTTGGTAGATATACAAGCATTAGTGTCATTATTCTAATGAAAAACACACACATATTACACGCATTGCTATATTTATTGTAATGTATACTAATAGATAAGATTCACTGTAAAATATAGAAAAGATAAGAAAGAAGAGAAGGGGAAGTCAGTCTTCTCAAATATAAATTGGCCCTGAATTTCAATTGTGGTGAAAATTATCATTATATTTGCCCTTAAGAACCTTCTTCATGCTCCAGTATGAACTGGTCTTTTGAACTATGAGGACATTTTTCTTCGAAGGACTCACTGTTCTCCTAAAATAGTCCTAAGTTGATCAAGAAACCTGCCCAAATGAATCTGCTTTACAGAGAAAGTAATGCAGGCTGGAGTACGAAGCGTGTTGCTCAAGTGTTCTGAATATTTACACTTTTTGCACTAATTTCAATGAAGAGTAAAGCAAAGAATCCATTGTATCTTCGGGCAAAAATTTTGGCCAAAGAGGAAAACTTAGATATTGAACCAGTGATTCAGAAACATGGATATCACTGGAGAAATACCTATGATTTTAAAAATTATTGCAAAAAATAAAAAATCACAATAGAAATCCAAAACAACAGCAATTCCAATCATTGATATACCTTTTTGTCATTTCATTCCTTATCAAGATGCAGGTAAAATTTTCATATCTTAAGAATAATATCACAAATGTGCACATTTCTGTTTTATTTCTTCCTGTGTTCCTTTCCTCCTCAAGCAATTTCCATCAAAGTTAACTCCTTTAAATTAATAACCTTGAAAAAATACAATTATCATAGACCTTTCATATTATTGTTGTTTTGGATACATAACATTAGTATAAAAATGGTAATAAAATTATCATCTCTTTATATCAATTAATAAAATGAAATTATATGATATTTAAAGTGATTACACATTTTTACTAAATGTGTTTTTCCACTATGCCTCTAAGTGGCCAAAAATCTCATCTGTACCAGGTAGTGGCATTGAAAAGCATACGCAGACCGGCATACTTCCTCCTAGGAAGTCCATAAAGTTGTCACAGTCACACAATAAAAAGAGCCGAGCCGGCACGACACACCATTCTCCACTGCGACTGAGGTTCTAAGGTGGTTCCTACATGTTCTATTTTGGGTTATAATAAGATTCTCCAGCTTCACCACTGGCAATCTGTATAAACTTGGCATTTCTATAATTTCTCTCTTGTTTTTTTCCCTCAGCCTCACTGGCATGCTGTTTTGTCCTTCTGAATAGAATTCTGAAATGTTTAAACAAATTCCTGAAATAGAAGAGGTTACAACGCTCATAGCATATAAGAGCAACTGATAAGTGTTTTAACTACTGTTACAATACACAAAACACAGAGGGATACCGTGACCACTAATTGTGAGGTGTCACCTCGATTTCAGTAGGAGCCGCCAAGCAGATTAGCAGAGCTCTGGAAGTGTGTACAGATGATTCACAGGTAGGGTGAGCACTGAGGGAGGAAGACCTGCCCGGAACATGCTTGGTACCAACCAGTAGGCTGTAGCTGGGAAGGAATGTAACAGCCAGTGAAGCTGTCCCCTTTGAGTATCTCGGTACTTCTCCTTTGTCTCTGGCTGTTAGTTTCCAGTTCTTTCAGGCTTCCGGCGTGGACTCTTCAGGCTTCCAGCACAGACTCTGGCTTTAGACACAGACGCATCCAGGTGACTCTGCAGGGAGCTTCCAGGCCTGTGACTTCCGCCTGTGACTGGATCCTCTGGCTCCCCCCGCACAGAGAGCCACTTTGGATTCCTCCACCTCTGGCTCTGGACTCTTCCCCTTCTGATGCTGTAAACAGGTGATTTGAAAGCTGTCTCAAGCTTAAATTTTCCCATTAAACGAACTTTCTATTCCAATATTCGTATAGTTCTATTAGACTCAAGAAATGCCATGGACTGTTAAGGTACTAATTGTGTATTTGGGCTCGCTGTAAAGGGAAAACTGAGTCTCGTCAGGAAGTCTCTCAATAACTTACATTACTTGGATGTTCCTATTCATTCTGTTATCTTTGAAAAAATACAGAGTAAGTGAAAGCCACCTCCCCTAAGGGTCAAGAAACACTACACACCTCAACCCGGAAATCGGAAAATTGGTGATCACTTGTACCAGTGTGTTACATCACTAGGCAAACTTACAAAATAATAAAAATGTTCTTTTTTTATTTAAATAAAGGTCTGAAATAGGGTTCCTAAAGAGAACTAAAATTTGTTAACAATAAAAATGTCTCTAATTTTTTCGAACAGTGACAAAAATTTTATCAAAGCCTGATTCTGGAGTTTGGGTATTCTCATCTAGACTAGCATTCTTCAAATCATTCCAAGTAGCACATAGGGTTTTAGGAGTGTGGCTTAGGATTCATAATGGAATAACGTGGACGAAGCACCAGGCTGCCATTCCCACATTCCCACTTCAACTAACAGAGCATCTCTGTGATCTCTTCCATATAATACATTTCTAGGTATCATTTTCAACTCCTCCACACATGCTATTGATCTTGAATAAGTTACTGAATGTCTTCATATTTCATTCATTTTTTATTTTATTTAATAAAGGTAAATATTAATAAGGAAAATATACACAGCACTCTTCTTACTTCTATAAAATAAAATTTCATTACAAAATAATTTAGAGAAAACAATAGTTTACACACTGTATATTAAAATAACAATCTTGAAAGAATGGCCAAAATGTATAGTACAAGTCATAAACCAAAAAAGACTCTTTTACCAAGGGAAATAAATAGATAAGAGAACAAAACTTTCTTTTCAATGAACAAAGAAAATCCAGTAGTATAAATGAAACTATTAGTATATGTATATATATATTTTTTGAAACAATGGAATAGATAATTTGGGGAATTATTTGAATTTCTCCATACTTCCTATTTATCTGTCTTTTATTTTGCTCTTTATTTGAATTCCTCATGAAAGAGAAACCATGTGATATTTAAACACATGTCTCAGACTTCCTTACTAAACATTGTGTTCTAAAGTTGCATCCATTTGCTTACAAATGTCTGAAGTTCTTCTAGTGACATTAATTGCTTCATCAATTTGTTTTACTTTGAAATGAGTTAACACACATACAGCACTTATAATAATGCCTGCCATATAGTATTAGCATAGGAAATACTCTTATTGTTACTGCCGTTGTTATTTACTATTTTCTATTTTAAAAAGAAAAAACAATAAAGACAATGATACAGAGTTTCAAAACAAGCGAACAGGGGATTAACAATAGGTAGTATATTGTGTTTTGTTATCTTCAAAGTAGTTGCTCAGATTACAAGATATAGGCGTGAAAAATCGATCAAACAATATAAGCACAAACCGTTCTTTTAAATGAAGTAATAGAAATCAGGAGTAAAATTATATTAGCTATCATATGTATATATATATATATATATATATATATATATATATATATATATATATTCTTTTCCCTTTCTTCTTTTCCCCTTTCCCCCACCTCAGGTGTTCTTTCCTTTCAGCAGTTTCTTCCCCTTTCACAATATCTTTTGTATAGTTTGGATCATATTTACTCTTTCAGTTAATTACACTAGGAAGACAATATGATGTTTACACATGCAAGACTGATTTATTTCACTTATAAGTATGGTCTCAAGTTGAATCCATTTACCTATAAAAGTCTCCAGTTTATCCTTCTTTATGGCTGAGTAGTACTCTATTGTATATTTAAAAAAAAAAACAAACATCTTTTTTATCCATTCCTTGGTTGATGGGCATTTCGGTTGTTTCCAAGATTTAGCTCTTATAAACTGTGCTGCTATAAACATGTGTGCACATATATTGCCACACTCTCATGCTTTTAGTTCTTCTGGGAAGATACCCAGACGGGGAAGAGCTGGGTCAAATGGGACCTCTAATCCTAGTTTTTGGAGGAATCTCCACGCTGATGTCCACAGTGGTTGCACCAGTCTACATTCCCACCAACAGTGGAGAAAGCTTCCTTTTTCCCCACAGCCACACCAGCATTTGTTATTGGTTGATTTCTTGGTAATAGCCATTCTTTCTGGAATGAGATAGAATCTCAGTGTTGTTTTAATTTGCATTTCTCAAATGGCCAATGATGTTGAACATTTTTACATATATTTATTTGCCATTTCTATTTCTTCATCTGAGAAGTGTGTATTCATCTCAGATGCCCATTTTTTGGATTGGGTCTTTGAATTTGGGGGGCCTGATTTTCTTCAATTCTTTATATGTTCTAGACAAAAGTCCTTTTGTCTGAGTGACAGTTGGCTAAAATTTTTCCCACTCTGTGGGTTTTCTTTTCACTCTGTTGCTGATTTCTTTGGATGTGCAAAAACTTTTTCATAGGATGAGATCCCAGTTATTGATTGTTTGAAGTACTTCCCATGTAGTTTGGGTTTTGTTCATGTACTCTCTTCCTACTCTTATGTCTTCAGGATTTCTACCTACTTTCTCTTTCAATAGATTCAGTGTTACTGTTTGAATATTTAGATCTCTGATCCATTCTGATTTTAGTTTAGTGCATGGTGATAGACTTGGTTCTAGTTTTAGTCTTCAACATGTGGAAAGCCAGTTTTTCCAGCACCATTAATTAAAGAAGCTATCTTTCTTCCAGTGCACATGTTCGTACCCTATGTCAAAGATAAAGTGGCTGAGTGTGTTTGTAGTTGTGTCTGCATCTTCTATTCTGTTGCACTGATGCTGGGGTCTGTTTTTTTGTGAGTACCATACCGATTTTATCACAGTAGCTTTGTAGTATAGTTTCAAGCCTGCCTTGCCTTTGTTGCCCGTGATTGCCTATGCTTTTCTCTCTTTTTTTTTTTTTTTGTGGGTACCGGGGGGTCGACCTCAGGACCTCATGCGCCAATGGGCACCCGTGCCGCTGAGCGATATCACTGGCCCCTTTTTTGTATGTGGGTTCCGGGAGTCGAACTCGGGCCCTTGCGCTTGCAAGGCAGGCGCTTATGCCACTGAGCCATCTCACCGGCCCCTGCCTTTGCTTTTCTAAGTCTCTTCTAATTCCAAATGAATTTTAGGAATGTTTTCTCTAGATCTGTGAGGTAAGCTAGTGGTATTTTGATCAGGATTGCATTAAATCTGTATAAAAGTTTTGGGAGTATGGCCATTTTCACCATGTTGATTCTTCCTATCCATAAACAAGGGATATCTTTCCATTTTCTGACATCCTCTTCAATCTCATTTTTCAGAGTGCTGTAATTTTCAATGTATAGATCTTTTACTTCCTTTGTTAGACTTATTCCTAATTACTTCAATTTTTGGTTGCTATTGAGAAGGCTGTTGTTTCCTTAATTTCTCTCCCAGTGAAATTGTTGTTCATGTACAGAAATGTTGTTGATTTTTTGTGTGTTGACTTTGTATCCAGCTATGCTACTGAGTGTAGTTATAAAATCTAGAAGTCTTTTAGTGGAGTTTTTGGGCCTTCTATGTCGAGTATCATGTCATCTGCGAATAATGATAATTTAACTTCTTCCTTTCCTATCCTTATTCCTTTTATTTCTCTCTCTTGTCTAATAGCTCTGGCTAATGTTTCCAGAACTATATTGAATAGGAGCGGTAGTAGTGGACATCCTTGTCTTCTTCCTGATTTTAGAGTGAAAGCTTTGAGTTTTTGTCCATTTAGTATGATGTTGGCTGTTGGTTTGGCATAGATGGCTTTTATCAGATTGAGGTATAGACAATTTATTCCAATTTTCTGCAGGGTTTTTATCATGAATGGGTGTTTGATGCTATCAAAAGCTTCTTCTGCATCTATTGAGATGATCACGTGATTTTTGTCTTTGGCTCTGTTGATATGGTGTATTACATATATTGATTTGCATATGTTGAACCATCCCTCCCTTCCTGGGATAAATCCCACTTGGTCATGGTATATAATCTTCTTGGTAATTTGCTGCATTCTGTTTGCTAGTATTTTATTGAGGATTTTTGCATCTATGTTCACTAGGAGGAATTGCCTGTAGTTCTCTTTTTTGCTTGGGTCTTTCTCTGGTTTTGGTATCAGGGTAATACTTGCCTCCGGGAATTAGGAAGAATTGCTTCCTTTCAATTTTGTTAAAATGTTTGAGGAGTATTGGATTAAGGCTTTTCTAAATTTTTATAGAATTCAGTCATGAATTCAAAAGGGCCTGAGCTTTTTTTGTTGGTAAGTTTTTAATTACATTTTTAATTTCATTAACTGATAATTGGGTTATTCAGAATTTTTATATCTTCTTGATTCAGCTTTGGTAATTCATACATTTCTAGGAATCTGTCCATTTCTTCTGTGTTTTCTATCCTGTGTGTGTAAATATTTTTGAAGTATGTATTGGTGATCTTCTAAATTTCCACAGGATCTGTAGTGATTTCACCCTTTTCATTCCTCGTTGCAGAAATTTGAGCTTTTTTCTTTCCTTTTTTTATAAGGTTGGCTAGGGGTTTATCAATTTCATTTATTCATTCAAAGAACCAACTCTTCTATTCCTTAATTCTTTGTAGTGTTTTCTCAGTCTCCATTGCATTGATTTCCACTCTGATCTTTATAATTTCCTCTCTTGTATGTGCTTTGGGCTTGACTTGCTCTTCTTTTTCTAGAAGCTTGAGGTGTAGCATTAGGTTGATTTTTTGTGCTTGTTCTGTTTTCCTCATGTGAGAATTCACCGCTATAAATTTCCCTCAGAGGACTGCTTTCATTGTGACCCACAGGTTCCAGTATGTTGTGTTTGTATTTTCATTTGATTGCACATATTGTTTAATTTCTTCTTTAATTTCTTCTGTGACCCATTGGTTCTTCAGGAGGGTGTCATTTAATTTTCACGTGTTTATAGAGTTCTGGTTGTTTCTTTTGCCATTATCTTTCAATTTTATTGCATTATGGTCAGATAATATGCATGGGATAATTTCAGTTCCTTTGCATTTACTTAAGCATGTTCTACGGGCTTGTATATGGTATACTTTAGAGAACATCCAATGTGCAGTTGAAAAGAATGTGTATTCTGTTGGGTGGAACATCCTGTAAATGTCTTCTAAGTCCATTTGTTTACAGATTTGGTTCAGTACTGTTATTTCTTTGCTGATTTTTTTGTCTAGGTGATCTATCTCTTTGTGCCACTGGAGTATTAAGGGCCCCCATTACAATTGTGTTGTTGTTTATTTGATTTTCCATGTCTATTAATAGTTTTCTTATATAGTTGGGTGCTCCCATGTTTGGTGCATATATATTTATGATTGTTATCTCCTCCTCTTGAAGTTTTCCCCTCACAAGTATGTAGTGATCTACTTTATGTGTTTTGATTGTTCTTGGTTTAAAGTTCACATTGTATGCAAACAATAACACTATCACATTGTCTGCTTTTTTCTGGGTTTCTTGTGCACGGAGTATTGTTCTCCGTTCTTTGACTTTCAGTCAATGGCTTTATTTTTGAGTTAAATGTGTTTCTTATATACAGTATATTGTTGGATCTGGTTTCTTAAAATATTCTGCCAATCAGCTTTTTTTTTTTTTTTTTTTTTTTTGATGGGTGAATTGTGGCCATTCGCATTAATGGATATAACTGATATGTATTGGCTTGTTATTGTCATGTTATTTTTCTAGTGTTGGCTCCCTACTTTTCCACTCTGTATAATTGCTTGCCCTGCCTGGTGGTTTCTTTCTGATGTTGTTCTTGGAATTGTGCTCATTTTTCTCTCTGTCAGAATACCCTTCAGTACTCTTTGTAGGGTTGGTTTGGTGGTCATGAATATCTTCTGTAGTGCTTGGTCATGGAAGCATCTTATTTCTCCTTTAATTTTGAAAGATAATTTTGCAGAGTTCATCAATATGGCTTGGAAGTTGTTTTCTTTCAGGGCTTGAAATACTTCACTCCAAACTCTTCTTAACTTGAGGGTTTGTGTTGAGAAGTCTGCTGTGATTCTGATGGGCTTTCCTTTATAGGTGATCTGTTTCTTTTCTCTAACAGCTTTTCATATTCTGTTCTTGTGCTCAATTTCTGGAATCTTGATTATTATATGTCTGGGTGTAGATTTATTTTGGTTATAGCTAATTGGAGCTCTGTACGCTTCACTTATCTGTATGTAGATTCTTTTCCCATGCTTGGAAAATTTTCTGCTATTAATTCTGCAAATAGTTTTCTATGTCATTTGTGTTGGCTTCTCCTTTTTGACACCAATTATTCTTGCATTATTTTTCTTTGCATCATCTTGCAGCTGTTGAATTGTTATTTCCTGATCTGTTGTTATTTTCAAGAGATCTTTCCTTGCATGAGCGCTAGCTGTGATCCTGTCTTCAAAGTCTGAAAGTCTGTCTTCAGTTTCATTCAATCAGTTTTGCCAGCTTTCAATGGAATTTTTAATTTCCTGGATACCTCTCTTTGAATCCATTTCATGCATTCTATTTTTTTCCTATATTGATCATTCATGGCTTCCATCCTCTTCCTATCATCTATTTTTTAATCTAGCTCTACTCTAGATTTGCTGAGCATTTCTTTTATAAATGCTGACATATCTATTTTTACCTGAGAGATTATTTCTGATCTGATTTCCTCTATAGCCTCATGGATTTGTTTGTTTACTTTGGTTTCTATCATTTCTGAAATATCAGGTGTGTGTCTTCCATTTTCCTCTATCTAATTGCCTCCTGGACTTGTTCTGGGAGGGCTGGTCTGAGGTTGCATTTTGCTTCTGCATCTTGTCATTTTCTATTTTAATAGTTTTTAGTTTATTTTCTGTGTTGATCTTTATAAGTTTTTGTAGTAGGTAGATTTATCACTAGTAGCAAGAGCTCTCTAGGCAAGGGTGTTCTTCAGGATGTCTTCTGTGTGTAGGAGATTCTTGGTTTGTGTCTGTCCCCAGACACTACCTTTCCAATTAATTAAGAGTGAGATGCTGGTATCTGTTTGGCACAGTCCCCAGTCCTTTGTTGCTGGGGTGTGGTGAGGTTATTGCCCCAGAACGTCCCAGTATTGTTACAGAAGTGATAAGAACACATTAAAACAGGTATGACTGGCTGTTGGGATAACTCAGCAACATAAATTCTAGCCTGGCAAGGGCAAGTTCCTGAGTTCGACTCCCTGTACCCACATAAAGGAAGAAAATGGCCGGTGATGTTGCTCAGCGGCACAAGCGCTTCCTGCCAAGCGCAAGGTCCTGAGGTCAACTCCTGGTACCCACATTTAAAAAAAAAAAAAAAAAAAGAACAGATATGACATCCTAGCTAGAGTAGTATAACTAGCACTGAGTACAGGATCGATCACAGTTTAGAAACTCTCAAACTGTGGTAACTATTAATTTTGTACCTTTAATCATAGAAGCAAAATCTACAGTTATATAACAGAACTGTTGTAAATTAGGAGCTTGTATGCAAAGTGTTGCCCCTTGGTAAAGTGGTTTTACCCTGTGGTGGGGAAATTTAAGAAGGATAATGTATAGAACAGAGGTTATTGAAAAGAAATAAAGTGGCAGCCAGGCTGGAGGACAAAGAATTATCCCACAAGCTTCAGGAAACTAGAGAAGAGGGCAGAAGAGAAAGAATGAAGGAGGAAGCAAGGGTTTATTGAAGTTGACCAGAAAAATTAGAGAGACTATTTACTCATGAGATTATGATTAAGTCTAGAGAGGTAAACTGAAGAAAGGGGGAAAGAAGGTGAATAGATTAGAACAAAGATGTAGATAAAAGACAAAAAAGGAAAAGGAACAGGAAACAACAAACCAGCAAAATAAAATAAAAAATAAAAGAATATAAAAAAAGAAAATTCCTCTGTTGTCCACTGAGAGTCCAAAACTACTGAATAAAAGTGCCAATCCTGTAGTAGAGTTTGTGGTGAATTTGAGGCTGATCTTGGACTCCAGATGTGGGGACCTGAGACCAGAGTCTTCGGCAAGTACTGTCTGTATGTTCCTTAGTGTCCTCCGTCTGCTTATCCTGTTTCTCTTGGCAGTGCCCTCTCTCTCCCAGGTGCTATGCTGTTTTCAGACAGGGACAGGGGGCTGTTCCCTGTCCCCTGCACCTTTGGCTCCTCCTGGTCCTTGCTCAGCTTTCCGTGTTCCTCTTCCACCGGCAAGTCTCTGTCCTCTCAGGTCGTTTGTTGCAGAGTGGGGTGGGATGCTGTGATACGGTCTGGTCCTCTGCTCTGTTCAGTCCAAGGCTGCTCAGCCCAATTCTCACTCCTCTCCTGAGGTGGGGTGCTCACTTCCCATTCACTGCTTTACAAGTTCCACTGCTACCATCACCTGGCTCTGCTGTAGTCTGTATCTTCCTCGGGTAAGATGAGGGGTGCCATGCAGTCCCTTTCTGCTCCCACCCCCAGAAGTGTGGGGACAGCCAGGGGCTGCACAGTCCCGAGGTTCAGGGCTGTTTACTGCAGTTGTTATTAAAGAACTGGCTTTCCTGCTATAAAAGAAAAGTTTGAGTATACAGATGCAGGGTATCCACAGACTGAATAGAGAAATCACTTGTTCAGTCTTTCCAAAGGCATAGAGTGGCCTCAATGGGTCAATCAAAGCGGCAGGTGCTCATATCTTTTTTCATTACAAAGTTGTTCTGTCTATCATTATTATTTTCAGTAAAGTCACAAACACAGCATTTATTTACATTAAAAGTAGTAATTTCTATTAGTTAATTCAAAAGAAAGGTTTTTGCCTATATTGCTTGATAAATTTTTCATGCCTATATCTTTTAACATGAGCAACCACTTTGAAGATAACAATACGCAATGTACTAACATTGTTACCCTCCTACAATCTTGTTTTGAAATTTTGTACCATTGCTTTTATTGTTTTTTTTTTTCCTTTAAAAAAAGAAAGATTGTTGATGTTCTTTCTGAGTTTTCTCCAAATTGTTGCTGGCATCATTACTTTTATCATTATCATCAGTGTCCTCAATATTAACACTTCTTGAGGGTTTACCATGACTTAGATCCAAATAAGTGCTCTACGTACACAATCACATTTAAAATTCACAGGAAGTTATGATTAAGATGTCTTCTAATTTACTCTGAAATCTTGTTCAAATGTACACTGACATTTACGAATACATTAAAGAAGTCATCATGTGCGAATATTAAAACTGTAGTAGAGGTCAGTGATCCAGTTCAAATCTAAGTATACAAAGTAGGAATTTATAACCAAGGAGAATTGCCTTTCCGTCTATGAATGAGAATTTATTAAATAAAATAAATGAAGGATGGAGAATTCCTGCTGAACTGACCTAACAGAATTTTACAAAAGAGAGACCAATGACCTATATGACAGAGATGTCACATGGGAAACTACCCAAATATTTACACTGCTCAGATATACTTCATTTGAATTCTTTGTTGAATGTTTCAAAAATATTGACATTGGAATGTGTCAGTTTTTAAGTAGAGTGACTGTCACATTGCCCTTCATGGTTAACTTCGAAGTGGCCAATGACCTTCTCTTTTGGTTTGCAGTATGGAAGCTGTCACTAGACATGTGGCAGGTAATTAAGTTATGAATACTCACCAATCCCATCCATTTCTATACTCACCAATGTAAAGTTCCTCTGAAATTTATTCTTTTGATGAAAATAGTCGTCATTTCTTTCTTTTGCTGAATCGAGAGTTTGCTGCATATACCTCTTTTCTCTGTCCAGTCTGAAGTTTCAGCCGGCAACATTGCCCAGTGAATACCGAAGGGGCAAGGAGAAAAGAAAATGGCATAGGAAAACGACTAAACACGTAAATCTTCCCTGATGATCACTGTTACTAAAAAACAAGCATAGCAAGGAATAGATAGTAATCTCAGTGCATTAAGTTATTTCCTTGAGACTGTGCTTTCTTATCTCTAAGCCGATGAAATAATGGTAATAACTACCTGAAAAGACTTATGATGATAAAACTGTACATTAATTGTGAAAATATTCATAAACATTTAGGCTCAGAAAAGTATAAGACACGACAGAGCTACTGTGATAAAAACAGCATGGTACTGGAAAAAAATATATCTGAGGATCAGTGGAACAGATTAGAAGATGCAGACTCAACTCCAAACACACTCAGCCACCTTATCTTTCACAAAGGAGCCAAACATGTTCACTGGAAGAAATATAGCCGTTTTAATAAATGGTGCTGGAAAAACTGGCTTTCCACATGCTGAAGACTAAAACTAGAGCCATGTCTATCACCATGCGCTAAACTAAAATCAAAATGCATCAAAAATCTAAATATTGGGCCGGTGAGATGGCTCAGTGGCGAAAGCGCCTGCCTGGCAAGCGCGAGGGCTCGAGTTCGACTCCCGGAACACACATACGATAAAAGGGCCGGTGACATCGCTCAGCGATGGTAATGTATAGCTAAGATCGAATGCTAGCATGGGTAACTTCTTAGGGAGGTGGTGACACAGACTTTTCATTGAATTATGTAACCATTTCTGGGAACCTCACCTCTCAATTAAACAGTACAGTTCTTTGTATGGCTTCATGAGCTCTTCTTATTATTCTACTGCAGGTTAACATCTGCCTCCCTGAAAATTTCAACCACCAATCAAATCTCTGTCATCCATGCAAGCTAAATAATAGCACGAACACTAAAAAATATGACTCACTGGTTTTTGTAGTATTTCTTGAGATCTGATTATGATGTAGGAAATAATAAAACAAAATTCTCAGTTATCAGAAGCTTTTCCATCCTTTTGACTGTGTTTCAAATATCTACTACAAAGACTGGGGAATTAAGAAGAAAATCTGTGTTTAGAGTTTTTCTACCTGTGATATTATGTGGATAAAAGTACTGAAATTGATTTATTTTTCTAGCAAGCTGAGAAGTAAATCAAGGAATCATTACTCTTATAAAATTAGTTTCTTGTAGACTTTCATTTAACATTGTCTTACCTTCATTTTTCTTCCAGACATAGGATGTACCAGAGACACGACACTGGTCAGTAAATCCATTTTTATACAAAAATCTTACTTTCATAAAGTTTAAAAGTGCAATGGCAGTAAAGAAATTATTAATATTATACATTAACTAAATTAATAAATTTGAAGAATTACTATGCATCTATATAATTTCATTTCTAAAAGTTCAGACACGTATCTGCAAAACTGAGATTGGAAAATAAATGTAAAAAATTACCATCAAATTTATAAACTCCTAGACTGAACTCTGCCTCTCTTTTGATGGAGCCGGGGCAACATTATTCTAAAATCATTCCAGAATTTAAAGTCATACTGTGTGAGGCTGAACAGGGACAAGTCATGACTGAGCATTTTAAGTGGATTACAGTTTTCTTTTTTAAGAGAATGAAGATTTTAATTGAAGTTTTCTTTTAAGGCTCACTGGGCAATTTCCTTCATGTCTTTGTGTCTTTTCCTTTTATCTAGTACAGAAAAATTAGGGTTAATATATAAATATTAAGGTGAGACAGAAATGAGTTCCAGCTACTCTTCAGGCTCTCATAACTGTGAACGAATAAAAAGGGATAATGGAAGTAAATGCTTGGTAGTCACGGTTTACTTTCTTATATACCGCATAAACCCTGCCTGTGGGTTTGCACAACCCAGGAGAGGCAGCGCAATCAGGCTGGCTTAGACTCACACAGAGCACTGCTCTGTCTCCTCTGCTGTACCACCTCTGAGGTTTCTCGCCCTTGTGCAATGCTCACTAGATTTGCATCAGCAGAATTCAGCTCATCCCTGAATAATTAGGAGGTATGTGGAAGATAGCAATGGAGGAATGAAATAATTAAAGAGGGGACTGTATCTGGAGGGGAAAATGAATTCAACTTTGAGTTTTAGCATATTATAATCTATTTAAGCACTAATATTAAATTATTAGTGAAATATCCCACCTGGAAGGTTGGGACCCAATGAGCTGGAGATGCAGAATGTTTTATGCAGAGCTGGAATTACTGTGGCCTAGAAGTAAAGAAAACGGCAAAACTATGGCTGTTATTTTTTTCCATGTTTTCCATTTCATGTGGTACTAGCATTGTGCTTACGTGGTTTCCGGTATGCATTTTTTATTTCAACTTCACAAAACAATTATACCATCAATGTGCAAGTAAACATGAAGGCGTAAACAAATACAACAATTGTTACACGGTCGCAAAGTAAGAATTCAAATTCAAGTGTGTGTAACTTCGCTACCCACCATCTTCAGGTCTTACAGATACGTGGAATTATTTCTTAATAATTCCCCACCTGCTCCACAGACAGCTCACGCTGTGACCCTGCTCCAGGGACTCGGTGCACTGGTTTCTAAGTGCAGCATTCAGATGCCTTCGTCTCTCTGTGCGCTTGTGAACTCAACGCTTGCACCTTGCTCTCAATAGTTATTTCTAAAAATGACTAAGGATGTGCTAGTCTTTAAGATGTTTGTAATTACCGTCTAATATTTTTTCAAACTTGAACGTTAGACTTTTAGAATGAAATAGAAAGATAGCAGACCTCTTTGTCATTCCATGAAAATGGCTGTACCTGTGCAAATGCCGGGTTTCCTGGTAACTTATGACTGAGCCACTATAGTGAAAAAATTCTAGTGAAATATGATGCGATAACCAATAACTATAAAGATGCTCATCACTCATGATTATTTTCTCACGTACCATAAAAACTCCTTATACTTGAAATATTTAAAATGATTTAGAAAAGGACTGAAAATTGGACTAATAAAGAAATGCATGAAAACCTAACTGAAATTGCTAAGAAAATTCTAAACCTTGGGAATATAGAATTGTTTCAAATAGTTGAAGCTGTTACTTTCCTTATATATTTTCAGGACTACTGCAGTAGCTATAAAAATATATCACCTGAAGAAACATCTTGTTTGGCCATATATGACCCAGTCTGTGGAAGTGATGGGAAAACATATTCCAATAAATGCCACTTTTGCGTTGAAGTTGTGTATGTATTGAAAGTTTTTCTTTTTTTTTATTTATGGCAGCTGTGTGGTGAGAAAGTGCACCTCAGTGTACTTCGGGGCCTAGAGAATATGTGAATCACCTCGCATCGATTCTACTAGATGGAACCCGTCAATTCATTGGATTTGGGAATTCCTGGTGTTGTATCCCTACATATTTTGGCAGTAAAACTGAATCAGAGAGCAAATCTAAATGTTGCAAGGAAATGTAAGGGCATTAACTTCAGCCTATGCCTGTAACACATTGCTTGAAATCCTTGTACAAGCAGTCAACAAGTCTCTTGCAGGCCACGCTTGATTGTCTCCAGGGACACGGAGTGTCCCCTCTCCTACACATGGCAGTCTATCTCTGTTAGAATAAACCATTTATTAATTAGCTTCAGTAAATAGGTCTAGAAATGTTAGTGTCTCTTAAAAGTTTAGTTCAAAACAAGACAGTTTCTGGAAATCTGAAGAACATTATCTTTCTCAGAGTATAGTATTTCAAGAAAATATATGTTATGGGAATAGTAAAAATTACACAGTGAAATGAAATAGCCACAAGCATTTTCAAAGTTGCCAAATTGTCATCTTCAACACGCATTATCATCCTTTCAAAAACATGAGATGAGTGAGAAATTAAACTGTAGAGAGACACACATGTTCCTTAAGTATTTTTAAAATGTCTATGAAATGAAAACAAGCATGGTACATGTGTGACATATTGTGCTGGTCCCTTTCTTCATAAAAAATTTCAACCTGTTCTGAAAAGGGGCTTCTAGTGGAGGATTTCCTTTAAATTAAGAAGCCATTAAAATCCTTACACAGATAAACAAATTGCTTTTTATCATGAGCATCTTCCGAATAGAATCACCACCTGTTTCAAAAATATTTGTAAGTTGAAGTTATTCTGCTTAAAACTACCACTGAGAGGGTGTCTTGAGTACTTTTTGAAGGGTCATTAGTGAAGTTGAGATGCTAATGAAGAATTATAAACTAACATTTCTCAATTGTTGGTTTTATCTTTTAACAGGAGATCCAACAACAAACTGAAACTTGGGGGAAGCTGTTGAAACTATCTTCTGATGCCAAGATACTTTCTAAGGGACCTACTCATAAAAGGCACATCTCTTTTCCTGTAGAAGCCATTCCACATAACCTAATCTTGTTCTCCCACGCTGATTTCCTTCTAGAATAAAGTAAGCATAACTGAGATGAATGTGAATCTGACCTTTCTGTGTGGATGGAGTGGAATCTTGTGGATTTGTATTACTGTACTTTGGGGTAATGTCTAATAGTCTATCTCAGAGCCACATTCTGGAAGAAGGAAGGGCCATTAAGACCGGTAATAGGAACCACAGTCAGAGGACCTGAGGCCAATGCATTTCTCTTACTCAATCTAAGAAAGCACCCTGTGCACATTACTTAGTTCTTGTATATTGCAGAAGTGAGAACACATATAGAGGGAGACCATAGGCACAAGAATCAGAAGGCACTGCTTTGTCAGATGTTCCTCTGTTTCAGATAGAGGCCACCTTGGCCTGGGACTGTTCTCCATCTCTTTCCCACCAGAGGATGCATCTATGAAACATGGGTGGTAACATAATGCCAGTGACATTCTGCAAGTTCCTATCCCTAAGGTTTGCTCTCAGGTCTAGGACCTGAAACACGTCATCCCACTGTTACATCATGAGCTTATTAAACATTTGAGAAGATACTTTCAAAACTTTGTAGTCATTTATGCATCCAACCTCTCAAAAAACATCTTTGTCAGATTGGGGCCTTAGAGAAAACAATGACAAGGAATAGTATAGTTGGTCTGGCATGCTGAGAAGTCATATTGTATGCAGTTATTTACTTCGCTGCAGCATTTTGCATAGAACTTATATACCAACATGATTAGTAAAACTGACTTCAAATTAAGCAACATCGTCATCAGATGATAAGAGTTACATGATAATGTATTGAACATATAAAAATCTAACTATATATTTTCTGCAAGGAGGAAGAAAGAAAAAAATAGAGTCAAACCTTTTTGAGCTACGCTCTAGGCTCATAAGTTCATCAGACACTTAGGGATCAAGACTGCCTGTCATGATGACTCATGCTAAATTCCAAAGAATTTAAGTAAAAAGATTGTTTCATCACTGCTTTTTTTTTTATTTCCTCATTTGATCTTTTAAAATTTTTTTATTTTTTGGCTTCCTGAACAATGCAAGACCATCATTATAATCACTCAAAAGCCATCCTCGAAAAAATTTTAAAGACATGAAAAGCATTACCTTCCACTGCTTCATTCATCTTTTCTTCAAACACATATTAAATATCTGCACTCTGCAGGACACTACTAGAAATGCATCAATGGGCAACAAATAATAAAAATTAGTATTTTCTTCAGAGCTTCCAGTCTTCAGAGGAAGATATTAATAACCCTCCAAGGATATACATGTGCATATGTGTATATTTGTAAATTAGACTCAAAGAAGATAACAAGGAAAAAGCTCCTTGAGTTTGAGCCTCATAGTAGATATCTCAATGCTGTGTAAAAATCACCAAAGAAAGAAGATAGTTGCAGGGAGGGTAGGATGGAGTGAGAAAATATAGCTATGGGGTTAAGAGATAAGCATCATCCCAAGCACAAGGTACACCAGGAGTCTATGATTTAAAGATGTAGCACAGAGAATTGTTGGCAAGTTTCTGTTTCCAAACATTCTCCCTCCCTCTCCTCCTCAACATCCACTCCTCAAGGTCCATTTTCCAAGTGTATCTACAGTAATGTTTCTAAAACATAGACTTCATCGCATCCATCCTCTCCTAAAAATGCAGATGTCAACCTCAACACCTTTAACCTCATCAAAACTGGCCCGCCCAATCCACACCATCGCTCTCCTACTCCATACTTCACTCCAGGCCAGCCACCACTCTCACAGCCTCTCATGCTTTCAACAGTTCTGTACATGCTTGTGTCTCTTCCTAACATAGTCTTTGCAAATGTTTCACTTCACTGATTTCTGCAGTATCTTTCCCTTTGGTGTCATCTTTTCTAAAATGTTTCTCCTCAGTACCCTGGACCACGCAGATCAACGTGTCTCTGGCATTGGTAAGAGGTCTATGAAATTGTCACACCCATGCAGTGGAAAACACCAGGCCCAGCAAGACACATTGCTCCACTCTTTGACTCACAGTCCTTTATCTTTTGGGTTACAGTAAGATCATCAAGCTTCATTACAGGCAGTTATGTGAATTTATGTACGTTTTAAATTTTTCTGTCTCAAAGTACTTTCTTCTCAATTACATTGGGATGTTCTTTGTACCCACTGAAGGAATGTGACCACCACCATCCTGACCGGAGGCACCTCTAAACCCCTCCTCCCAGCCCACTTGTGTCAGTGGCTCAGATCATTATCCAGCCTTGCTATTGATATCAACTCATATCACTATTCAGTCCTGCTGCTGATAATAACCATTACTCCAGGCACGTCCCCAAGCCTCGTCCTTGGGCAAGCGTCCAGGTAGACAGCCACCACCCCCTTTCATTGAACTCTCCACTCCTCCCATGACCCTGTGAAGGCCCCATAGCTTGTATCAGAGTTATAGGTCTGGTCTCTAACACCCGAGAGGTTCCTCTCAAGTTTGTTCTGAAATAAACCTGTCCTGCTGAGCTTGTGACTCTGTTTCTCTTCCTCTTTTTTGTTCTTAACACCTACTCCATAGAATGTTGGTAAATATTAAAAAAGCTCATGAACAAGAAGAGTTTAGAATATTCCTGGTACATAATGTGCACTTAATAAATAATATAATTACTGCTAAAATACGCAAATCACCGAGGGCTACAATCCTCATGCAAAATGCAGGAATTGCCTTCACAGGATTCCTTCACAGATATTCATGCGTGTTCTAGCTCTGGAGTGTTCAAGGGCTCACTATTTCCTGAGGCAGTCATGAACTCCTACAAGAAAAAGTTCTTATTGCCCTCAAAGCCAATCTTGTTAATCCATATCTTTTATTCTCTCCTTTGTCCTAAATATAACACTTGTTTTCATAGAGAAAAACATTTCTTGAGATCTAGTTGGTACAAAGAGATAGGTCTTCTGAAACTCCTGAGTTTACTAACATTAGTTGAAGAAAACCTTTCCTCAAGTCTGATGCTACACGTAAGTCATGATCTCATTTAAATTATAAACCCTCTTATGAATGCAGACCTTATAAGAGTTCTAGATTACAAACATCCTGAAGAGTGTTTTTATAGCATTTAGCATGTTGTACATAATACTGCTATGAAACGTATAGGATTTCAAAAAAATCAAGGGTAACAAGTTAATCATGAATGTTCTTTTTCCTTGAGAACAATGCACTTTAGTGAATACAGATATCCTGTCCGACAGAAATACGAAAGTGTCAGCTTGATATTGACAAGAGTACCATTTGAGTCCAGGACATTTTAAAAACTAATGCACTGCACCCCCTAAATAGCATCATAATTAGTGTTCTAAAGGAGCTCATCTGAAAAGATTGATAGCTTTAGTCTTTCATTAACAGAAAGAAATGCGAGCTCCGTCACACTCCTTTTGAAGCATAAATATGATGTCCTTTAGTGATATAGAGAATGTCTTCCAGACCTTGAAACCAAAAGGCAGGAAGAACTGCCAGTGTTTTTATCATGTAGCCATGGAATGGCTCTTTGAAAAATGCCATTTTGTATAGTCACTTTAACAAAGGATATAAATGAAGAATGCTTTGTTAAAAATCCTGATTCAACATAACTAAGTTACTTTCTAATATTTGGCCCAGTGTCAATTGCAAATGTTTACTTCCTTTGTACAGTGGCAATGCAGTTAATGATCACTGGCTAAGTATAATCTTTAAGACACAGCATAATAGGTGTCTCTAATTCTTGACCAAATAAATTGTATTTAGGCTTTTATAATTAGCCCTGTTTAATAACATGGCAATAACGTTCTCATAAGTATCAAGGCGAATATGAACTAATACCAACACTCCTCAAATTATTCTATGAAATACAAAGGTAAGGAGTGTTTTTCCAGTATCATTTTATGAGTTCATTATGTGCTTATACCAAACTAGGTAGAGTCATAGAAAGAAAGAAAGAAAAACAGAAAGAAAGAAAGAAAGAAAGAAAGAAGAAAAAGAAACAGAAAGAAAGAACCACAGACCAATATCCTTAATGAGCACAGAATACCAAATCTTAGTTAAAATTCTCCAAAGCACTGCTCCCATCGTTTGATGAGAACTTATAGTGAATTAGATGTGAAGAAGTGCTTTACACATACAGTCTCACTTAAGACTTGCAACAGGTTTATGACAAAGTTCCATGATGAACTTTATTCTGAAATCTTGTTAAAAACTATTCTCTCATTTGTTAAGACAGGAGGGAAGACATTAGATAAGATTACTACGATGCAGCTACTGTCATACAGGAGAGATGTTGGCCTCGAATCCAAGTACAAAGGTAAGCGGGACTTTATAGCCAAGGAAAAGGGGGAGGATCCTGTGAACGGAAGAGATGAAGGGTTAGACTCTTAAACTGATCTAGCAGTATTCTTGCTAAACGCAGACCTAGAGCTCACACAGGGGTAAATTGTTGGGAGCGAAGCTGTCTGTACCGCAGGCATCTAGGACAAGACCGGGGCCTCTCATGAGTTTGGCAGAGCCCCATGAGAAGTGTGCACAGCTCAGGGTGCTGTTGCCATAGTGACTTGACCTTAGCTTGAGATAACACAGAACAGTTTTCTCCCTTGTTTCCCATGTAGCCACCAAGATTTGCTCTTCTGCTAATAGATTAGATTTTCTTCCTGTCCCAGATTCTACCCGCCCCTCCATGAACTTATTCCTATGCTGATTGTGTAAATAAATGCGCTGCAGGTGCCAGGCAGTTCGCTTTCTCTCATCAAGAGAGAGGGCTCCACCTGACCCCAGCTTATGTACGTTTACTCCTGTCTTTCTTCATCCCCCACCGTCCCCCCTCTGAAGTTTCACGAGCTGCACTGGAAGCGGCAGTGAGTGATGAGGAACTTATTCAAATACAAAAATGATCACATATTAAAGGAAGTTAGAGAATTATTTGCTAAGAGAGGGCTTATAACGCTAAAGATGGGACAAGGACTAATATCAAGGCCTAATCATGAAGAGGGCTCAGAGAACCCTGACTAAATTTTGGCAGAGAAGAAATTTAATCAAGTTATAGGAGAGCAGTGGCCAAGTTTCCAAATGATCTTGGTACACAGCCTCTAAAACACAGTAAGGGCTCAATACTTACTCAATGACCACATGAAGAAAAAGTACGGCTATAACACAAAAAGTAGACAAAAAGCCTGCAAGAAATCATACTGAAACTGGTGGATCTCGCAATAAATTCAGGTGTCAAAATTCCCAGAGTTTTAGTTCTTAGGACCATAATAACACTCATCCTTAGCCTATCCCAGCACAACTCCCATCTCTGTATACCTTCGAAAGATCAAGAATATGAATTTTAGCCTCTAAGCCTTAGGCATTACTTTTACTGTTGTTATTAACAGTGTGTTTCATCTCTGTTCTTCCAAAGAAGCATGGCTTCATAACAGCACACCTGAACTTATTTAAATCACAACCAAAGAATTGCTGGCTCATCTACTGGAACTATCCTATTAAGCATAAGACATCACTTTCCCAGAATGTACTTGGGATGCACAACAAGATTATTGTCTCATTCTTGACCTATTAGTCTGGGTTTGAGCCCTTTGAGGTATGGCTAAACTCCATGGAGAGTCAAGTCACTAGATGGACTCATGTTAGTGTGAAGATGGCCTCATAGCTCTTTCTTGTTAACTTTGAAGAGGCCACTGGCCTTCTCCTCAGGGCCCATGATACAGATGCTTTCGCTAGAGAACTAGCTGGAAAACGAATTATCAGCGTTCACCAACTCCAACCATTGAACCCATCTGTAATTATGGGGATGTTGGGAAAGTTATTCTTCTAACAAAATTCACTGATTTTATTTGCTTCTGCTGAATCAAGAGGACGATGTGGGTACCTCTTCTATCTGCCCAGCCTGAAGTCTCAGCCAGCAACAGCTTCCATTCCATTTCTAAGCAGTCAGGAAGAAAAGAAGCTAAATCTGAGAAAATGGCAAAACCTTAATTCTTCCTTGCTGATCCCTGCTCCTGAAAAATGTGATAAAAAGAATTGGCAGTAATCTCTGATCAATAATTTAACTTCCTTATCTGTAAGCCTAAGAAAAAATGGTAATAAATACCTAAGAGACTTGTTAAGATCAAATCATAAAAAAATTATCATAGTACTCATTAATTTTCCAATTCATAAATTGGTAAAACAATAAAATGGAAATAATTCCAGCTTTATAAGGTTCAGTTAGCCACAGAAATGAGTCAATGGCTAGCAGAAGTGTCTGACACTTATTTAGGATGCTGTCAATGGGAATAGGCATTTCGTAGTAGCGGCAGGAACTCATGACAATATAAGAGGCAGGAAGTATGTGCCTGTGCAGACACCAGAAGTCCCTACTTTGCCTTCTTTTGCTCTTGGTGAGTCTAACACCATGAGAACAACCACCTTCCTCCTCCTTGTGGGTTCAGTACCAAAGAATCAGGGTGTAGACCAAACAGGCAGCAACTTCTCATCCCTAATAAATTGAAGACGTTGGATCTTGTGACAGACTAAAAAGCCAAAATCCAGCTACACATAGAAGACATTTCTGAAAAGTGGCACTTCTGAAGGAGTCCTTGATAGTAATAATAAAGCTACCTACCTCAAGCAATTTACCAGCATCAATGCAGAAAATAAATTTTAAAAAATGAAAAACGAGAAGACATGGAAGCAAGACACAACTCCAGACCTCCAGCTTACACCAGGTACATCCAGGGTACTGTGAGGTAGAAAAAAATGAAAGGCACTCACCCGAAATGGTAACAGCAGAAGTAACAAAGCAGATGAATGAGGCTCTAGAAAAAAATCAGAAATAATTTTTCAGATAACTAAAGAGATAACGAGCATAAGAAAGCACATGTTTAGTGAATCTAGAGTAGATACAGAGAAAAAAAAATAGAGGACGTTAGGAAAATGACAGAAACTATGAATGATAAACACAAGAAAGAAATGGAACCCATGAAATGGGTTCAAACTGATATCCAGGACATTAAAAATTCTACTGAAAGTTTGTGCACCAAAGGATAGAATATCAAATCTAGAAGACAGGGTTGCAGTTAGCAATCATGAAAAAAATCTTCCTAAAAATAGCAAGGAACCACACACACACACACACAAAAATCAATCCAACGTCTGGTAGATGTTGCAAAGAATAACATAAGATTGATCAGAATCAATGAAAAAAATCAGGAGATAGTTCAAATGACATAATATATCTGTTCACAGAAGTATTGGCAGAAAACTTCCCAAGCATGTAAAAAGAATTTGACACACAGATAAATGAGGCATATAGAATTCCAATTAGCAATTATGAAAACTAAATCTACACCAAGGCATATAATAGTTAAGATTCCAGAAATTCAACAAAAGAACAGAATATTAAAAGGCATTAGAGAAAAAAAAAAAGAAGAAGAACAGGTAACCTCTAAAGGAAAGCTCATCAGAATCATTACAAATACCTCAGCACAAACCTTTAAATCAAAGAGAGCTTAGGGTGGAGTATTTGAAGCCCTAAAAGAAGACAACCTCCAACCCAGGCTGATGTACCCTACAAAATTATCTTTCAAAATTGATGGAAAGGATCTCCAGGAGCACAATTGATTGGCATACAGTAGTTATACAAAATTTATAAAGAAATAAGATACATCCATGACAAAGCACACCTGAAGAAATCCATGACCACAAAACCAGCACTCTAAAATGATCTGAAGGATATTCTAGAAAAATATAATGAAGACTACAATTCCATGAACCCCAATAGAATGTGTCCACCAAGCAAGGCAAGCAATTTAACAGTGGGGAAAAGAAAGGGAATCAACAGGAAAATTGTAAGACAAGAATAAGTCAATACATATCTGAAATAATTATCAATGTAAATGGTTTCAATTTACCAGTGAAAAGAAACTGACTGGCAGAATGGATCAAGAAATAATATCCTACAATAAAATACACTGCATACAAGAAACACATTTAACTCAAAAAGAAATTCATAGGTGCCAGGGATTTAGCTCAGTGGCACAGCGCCTGCCTGGCAAGTGTGGAGTCCTGATTTGGATTCCCAGTATCCAAAAAAATAATTCATAGTCTGAAAGTTAATGGATGGAAACCAATACTCCACATGACAGGAACCAGGAAATGCAGGGGTAGCTATTTGATTTTCAGACAAAGTGGATTTCAACCCAATATTGATCAAGAGAGACAAAGAAGGTCACTACATCCTTGTTGAAGGAACAATCTACCAGCACATCCAAGTATCTAAAACAAGTATTACTGGACAAAAAAAATCAGATAAGCATTAATACAATTATAATGGGGGACCTTAATACTGCACTATCACAAATAGCCAGATCAACTAGACAAAAAATCAACAAAGAGGGCCGGTGAGATAGCTCAGCAGCATAAGCGCCGGCCTGGCAAGCACGAGGTCCTGAGTTCAACCCCCAGTACCCACACACACACAAAAAAAAATCAACAAAAAAAGTCAGAAATGAAGCAAACTTTTCAACAAATTGACTTAGTATATAGCTACAGATTTTTCCACCCCACATCAGAATGCATATTCTTTTCAGCTGCACATGGGACTTTCTCCAAATTAGACAACACACTAGCTCATAGAACATGCTTAAGTAAATGCAATGGAATGGAAATTATCCCATGATCAGACCATAGTGCAATGAAATTGGAAAACAATGGCAAAAGAAACCACACAAACTTCTTAAACACACAGAAATTAAATAACACTTTCCTGAACAACCAATGAGTCACAGATGAAATTAAGGAAATAAACAGTTTCTACAAATATATGATAATGCCAACACAACATACCAGAATTTATAGAACACAATGAAAGAAGTCCTATGAGGGAAATTTATACTGGTGAATTCCCACATCAGAAAAACCAATTGAGCTCTAATAAACAACCCAATATTGAAACTGAAGCTTCTAGATAAAGAAGAGCAAGTCAAGCCCAAAATTCGTACAAGGAAGGAAACTATAAAAATCAGAGGTCCGAAATGTACAAGAGATATTGCGAAATGGGAAGAAATTGTTCAAAAGGAAAAAGGAACTAACTAGGATGGAGGAAAGTGGAAACGAAGGAAGGGAAAAGGAAAAGAAATGCAAGTTACTTATACTACTAGTGTCTCTTACTTCATTGAAAAAGAAGGTTTGTGCTAATATCATTTGGAGAATTTTTTATGCCCATGTCTTGTACTCTGAACAACTACTTTAAAGATAGCAATATGCAATGTATTAACTATTGTTATTCTCCTATTATATTGTTAGAAAATTTTGTTTTATTTTTCTATAAAATAAAAAAAGTCATCTAATTATTATTAAGCGATGAAGTTGAAATTCAATCCCAGTCAAAACCCATGTAAACTCATAAAAGAGAGCTTCTAAAGTTGAGTCATGCTTTTAAAAGCCACTGTAGACACGAGAAATGAAAGTTTATATCATTTTCAGGAAGTGAGAAGTAAACTTGTAGGGCTAGAAGTTAAAATAATTAAGAAGACAGATCAGGAATGATCTCAAATACTAAACTAAAGGGATGGTTTTATTTTGGAACTGCTGTGAAATACAGTAGCCACAACACAGTGCAACGTGGGTCGTCTAAACTGGCATGTGCTTTGGGCATAATGACATGCACTGGCTTGCTAAGATCCAATGTAAAAAAAAAATCTGCAAAATATTTCACTTGTCATTTTTATACTGATTCATGTTGACATGATAATATTTTTTGAAGTACTAGATTAAAGTCTATTCTTTAAATTAAAAAATATATAAATTTTGGACTCAGACAAGCTTAAACTCGAGCCGTACTTCATGACCTAGTAACTGTGAGCAAATGGTAAGGGTTAATGAAGGTTATGACTTGGTAGTAACTGCTCACATTGCAGGTAACACATAAACCATGACCGTGGAGTTTGAGCAAATAAGACAAGGAAGTGGAATGAGACTTGCCTAGACTTACATGGAGCACCGCTATTTCCAGTGTGCTGCACTAGCCTCTGAGACACTCCTCCTTTGGATCATACTTACAAATCTGCCTGAGCAGCACTCAGCTTTTCCCCAAAGCTTAGGATGTTCATGGCGTAGAAATCGATGAATGAAGAAATTAACAAGGGGAGCAAATCCGAAGGGCTGGATGAATTTGAGTTTGGGCATATCTCAAGCTATGCAAACAGAGGTAGTCAGCAGTGAAACATTTTGCCTGGAAGTCTGGAACAAAATGAGCTGGAGCTACAGGCTATTTTCTATAGAACTGGCATTTATGTGGGCCTGGACACGAAGCCAAAGGATAAAAACAACAGCTATTATTTATTTAGTGTTTTCTATGCCATGTAGTGCTAAGCAATTTACACATATTTTACCCTGTATGTTTTACTTCAGCCTTACAGTGCAGTTATTATTACCTTCATTTTGGAAGTAAATACTAAGGTTTGAAGAGGTTTAGTAACTGTCCCAGGGTCACAGAGTTGGGAATTGAATTTGGATGTGTGTGACTACTTTCCATACTCTCCAATAAGCTTATGGATAACACAGCTCTTTCTTGGGAATCTCCTACTGGTTGCACAATGCACTCATTACCTTGATCTTGCTGCAGCAATTTAGAATAGTGGCTTCCAACACAATGTTAAAACATATTTGGCTGTCTTCATCCTGTCAAAGTGTATAGCAAGGAGCTTTCGACTGATAATTAATAGTAAAAGTTACTGAGACCATAAAATTGTAGTAATTACCCTGTAATACTTTTCACACTTGCATTCATACTGGACCTTTTGAGAGAAAGGGAGAAACAGCAGTATAATTCATACAGAAAATATCTCAGGATTCTTTGTAATCCCATGAGAAAGGGTGCATTTAATGAAAAATCCATGTGTGCTGATAACTGAGGCACCAGCCACTGTAATGCAAATATTCTATTTTAAATGAATTATGATTTGATAACCAACTACTATAAAGATTTTTGTCACTCATGATTTTTAATCTAATACAAAAATACTTGCACTTTGTGTATATAAAAGCATTTGATAAGGACTGATAATTGGAGTATGACAGAAATATATTAAAAACACAATGCACTTTTAAAATTGTAAATCCTGGGATAGAAATTTGATTGAAATAACTGAAGATTTAAATGTACCATTGTTCTAGGTTGATTATAGTGGTTATAAAAAGCTACCACCAGGGGAACAGATATTTTTTCCTCCAATACATGACCCAACTGTGGATCCGATAGCATAGTATAATCCAACAAATGCTCCTTTGGCTCTAATGTTAAGCAAGTATTGAAACACTTTCTTTGTTATATTTAAGGTAAAATTATGTGTTAAGACAAATGTACCTCTACTGGAGAAATGACTTAAGACATAAGGAATACATGAATCTCATACTGATTCTACAAAACAGAACTCTTCTATGTATAGGATTTGAGAGACCCTGGTGTCATTGAACCTGCATATTCTGGCAGGAAGAGTAAATCAGAAAACCCTAGAACCTCTCAGTTAGAAGGAAACTCAACATCATTTAGTTCACCTCCTCTTTGGTAATCTATTGTTTAAATTCCTTGTAGAAAGACATTACAAAGTTTCTCTGAGTACAAACTTGATCATATCCAGGGTATGGTATTTCCCCTTTCCTAAGAATTATACTCCACATCTGTGAGACTAGATCATGTTTATTATTCACTTTCTATAGCTAGGTTTAGAAATGCTGGAGTTCCTTAACAATTGATATAAAAAAGGAAAATATCTGAAAATCTGAATAACTTTGTCTGTTTCAGAGTATAGTATTTTAACAAAATATATTTGCAGCTATAGTAAACATTACATTTTAAACCGAAAGTACTTTAAAGGTTACAAAGAAGTCATCTTCAATATACATTAGCATGGACTCAAAAAAAAAAAAATGAAGTGATGAGTGAAATATGCTGGAGTGTATAGAAACATATAGGTTACTTTAAGGATTTTCAAACTGCCTAGGAAATGAAAACAGGCATCTAATATATAGCAAATATTTTTGGTCCCTTTTTAAATAAAAAATTACAATGTATTATGAAAATGTTCTTCTGAGTGAGTTTCCTTCAACTCAAGAATCTATTTGAAATGTTTCCAGGGATATAAACTAAGTGTAATGTTCTAAGCATCATCCGTAGATATTGAGCACAAGTTAAAAAATTATTTTTAAATTAAAGTTATTCTTTTCTAAAATATCAGTAAGTGGGAACCTTGAGTATACTTTTAGGGTTCATTGGTCAAGGCTGGCTGCTAGTGAAAAGCTATGAGCTCAGCATTTCTCATGTGTTGCTATTTAGAAAAACTGATGACCAACTTAAAGTTGCACATTTGAAAAGGTGTTGAATCTGTCTACTGATTTCAAAATACCTTTTAACACATCTACTCATAAAAAGCACATACCTTTTCCTATTGAACTATGCCACATTGCCTAATCTTATCCCATGGTGTTGATTTCCTTCTGGAATAAAGTAGGCTTAAGCAAGATAAATGTGCATCTGACTCTTTTTTGGGGTTGAGTGGAATTTCCCAGATTTGTTTCAGTTGTAAGGGATATCAAGACCTCTCCAGAGCCACTTTCTTGAAGAATAAAGGGTCACTTAGACCAGTGTGGTGTACTCACAACTGGTGGTCAACTTGTAACACCCAGCTGAACTGAATCAGTGTGGTGCTGGGTATAGAAGGCCCACCTGAGGATTGTTGCCAACAGCATAAAAGGGAGAACTGGAGAGGAAGAGGCGGTGCTGTTGGTTCTCCTGGAGGAGCTTGTCGCACTGGCTTTCCTGATAGAAACTTGGCTGTTCTCATCATCGGAGGAGCTCGGGACCTCATTGTCACTGAGGATGGCTGTGGTACTTTTTGGGGAGCTCTGGTCCTTCAAGCATTGCTTTCTGGCTCCGGCGCAGATCCCTCAGTCTGCCGGCATGGATCCTTCATCCCGCTGGCACAGACTTTCTAGCTTCCACCACTGGCCTTTGGGCCTCCCCAGAGCAGATCTGTGCAACAGATTTGCACGAGGCACTGTCATTGGCTCTAGGCCTCCAGTTGGACTTGTGGGGAATATCAACATGGGCTCTAGGTATTCAGCGGGACTTGTGCAGGACATTGCTGTGGAATCCAGGCCCTCAGCTGGATTCTCTGGGTCTTTAGTGTGCAGACAGATTTCCTGCACTCTTTTGTATTTCACTCTTTGGGTGACTACTATAAAATAATCCTATAAATTATGTGTTCTGTACTAAATTGTTTTCCTTGCAAACCCTGACTACAATAATCAGTAATCAAGAAAATAAAAAAATAATTCATTATTCTCACCTAGGCTAAGAAAATACTCCTGTAAGTTACTTAGTTTTTACATATGGCAGAAAGAAGAATAAATAAAGCGGGAGACTACAGACACAAGAATCACATATTGCTGTATTTTTTGCCAGATATTTCTGTATTTAAGAAATTGAGGTTCATCAGGGCTGGGCTTGTACTCCATCTGCTCCTTACCTGGGGTCATGTCCACAGTGATAAAATGTAGCTGGTAAAATGGAGCCTGTGAGATTGTGCAAGTTTCCATATATTGATCAACATCTATGCTGTTTTTTCTGGCCCTAAATTTTTTTTCTTCTGTTCGTTTTAGTTTTTTTTTTAATCCCTATTCCCTTCCTTCCCTATCCCCTTTCCCCTCCCTTGTTCCGTTTCCCATTTGAACATTTTCTTCCTACTTTCCAATATCTATCCTCCATTTTTTTTTTCCTTATTTACTCTTTGGGTTTCTCACACAAGAGAAACAATGTGATATTTAAACATGCATGTTCTATTTATTTCACTTAAAATTATGTTCTTAAGTTGCACCCATTTACTTAAAAATGCCTCTAGTTTATCCTTTATGGCAGAGTAGAACTCCATTCTATATAAAAACTACATTTTCTTTTATCTCTAGTCTAGGACCTGAAATATACATTATCTCACTATTACATCATAAGCTATTTGAAGAGTATGGACAATGTCTTGTTAATCTTTATGGTCCATGTGTGTATCTATGTTATCAACAAATATCTTTGTCAGAGTCTGGCCTTACAGAGGATAATAGTGAGTACAGTAAACATGTTCTTGCCCTCTGAGAAGTAGTATTCTGTGCAGTAATTTGCCATGGTTGGTACAGCATCTTACATAGAATTTAATTACTAATCTGTCTAGTAAAACTAAATTCAAATTAAGCAATATTTCCTTTGCATTACAAATTACATTAGACATAATTTTAACATATGAAAATCTAACTATAGGTTATCCGCAAAAAAGCCAGAATGAAAAAGTACACCCCCACCCATTTGAACTGTGTCCAGACCTCACAAATCTGTCAGAGGTTTAGGGACCAAGGCTGTCAATTACAACGACGTGTGCTAATTTACAAAAATGCAAGTACAGTGGTTTTTGTTGTTGATTATTTTCTTGTGTTTTCTCATTTGCTTCTTTTTATTATGTTTTGGCTGTCTAATGATGCAAGTCCATTACCAGTAAGACCTAAAAGCATTCATCCAGGAATATCTTTAGACACACTGGAAATCTTAATGAAGACTTCTTTATTCATGATTTCTCTGAATATGTATTACATATTTCCTCTCTGCCAGATGCTGCTAAAAGTTCACCAGTGAGAAAATAAACGGATAAATTAGTTCTCTCTTCAGAGATTTAGGTTTGGAGAGGAAGAATGATAATAATAATATATCAAACATATACATGCACATTTATGAATTAGATTTAGTCACCTCCCTGAGGAGATGACTTATGAGCTGATATGTGCTTGATGGATAAAACTTAGCAAAGAAGACTTTTTGGGGGAGTAGTGGTTGTGTTATGCAGGAAATGAGTCCATGTGGTCAAGAAGTGAGAATCATGTTTCCAAGCAGGAACACAGGAGACAATAATATAGAAAACCAGCATAGAGAATCGCTGGCAAGCTCATGCATTTTAAGAACCCTTCCTTCTTACCCTCTCCACCATGCACTCTCCAAAGTGCATTTTCTAATTCTCTCAAGAGCAATCTTTCTAAAATATACACTTTATCTCATCCTTCTACTTTTTAAAACATTTTACAGAAAGAATGACCACCTACAACCCTCTCAAGACTGGCCCCATCACTCTGCACCCCATCACTCTCTTAATTCCTATTTTACTCCAAACTGGTCACTACTCTCAGAACTTTTCATGTGCTCTGCAATTTTGTACAGGCGTGCTTCTCTTCTTTACCTTATTTTCCTGATGTTTCCGTGTCACTGATGTCCACATTACCTTTGAGAAGGTGTCTTAGTTGTACAGCAAAGAAAACGACTTACAGTGAAAAGACAACCCACAGATTGGGAAAAAACTTTTGCCAGCTACTCCTCAGACAAAGGACTAATACCTAGAATATCTAAAGAACTCAAAAGGAAAAAAAAAAAAACTTAGACCCCTCAATTTAAAGACCCAATTAAAAAATGGGCATCTAAAATGAATAGAGACTTCTCAGACGAAGAAATCCAAATGGCCAATAAATACATGAAAAAATGTTTAATATCACTGGCCATTCAAGAAATGCAAATAGAAATGACATTGAGATTCTATCTCACTCCTGAAAGATGGCTATTATCAAGAAGTTAACCAAGAATAAATTCTGGTGAGGTGATGAGGAGAAAAAAAATTTCTCCATTGTTGGTGGGAGTGTAAACTGATACAACCACTGTGGAAATCAGTACGAAGATTCCTCAAAAAACTAAAAAGTAGAAATTCCATTTGATCCAGGCTTTCCCTTTCTAGGCATCTTCCAAAAAGTGTTAAAGACATCATACCACAGTGATGTACGTATACCCATGTTTATAGCAGCACAATTCATAATAGCGAAATCTTGGAAACAGCCTATATGTCCATCAACAGATGAATGGATAAATAAAATATGGTGTTCATTCACAATGGAGTAGTACTTTGCCATGAAAATGATAAACTTGAGTCATTTGTAGGAAAATGGATGCAACTTGAGACCATAATGTTTTTTTTTTTTTTTTTTTCTTTTGTGGGTACCGGGGGGTCGACCTCAGGACCTCACGCGCCAGCAGGCGCCCGTGTCGCTGAGCGATATCACCGGCCCCTTTTTCGTATGTGGGATCCGGGAGTCGAACTCGGGACCTCGCGCTTGCATGGCAGGCGCTTATGCCGCTGAGCCATCTCACCGGCCCGGAGACCATAATCTTAAATGAAGGCCGGTGAGATGGCTCAGCGGCATAAGCGCCTGCCTGGCAAGCACGAGGGCCCGAGTTCGACTCCGGGAACCCACATACGAAAAAAGGGCCGGAGATATCGCTCAGTGGCATGGCGACCTGCTGGCATGGGAGGTCCTGAGGTCGACCCCAGGTACCCACAAAAATATATATATATATATTAAGTGAAGTAACTCAGGCACACAAGCTTTAATATTGCATGGTCTCTCTTATATGAAAAAAATATATATACATGAAGTAAAAAACCGACAATACAAAAAAAGAAAAAGAAACAGGTATTGCAATGCAGTGTGGATAATGTATCTAAAAGTACACCTTGACTTAGTACAACTGTCATATATATTTTGTACATTCATAGGGATATTAGTCTGGTTTTCAATCTGTATACATGATAATTAACTTTATAAGATCTTTAAAAGATAAATACCTCAGGCCGGTGAGGTAGCTCAGCGGCATAAGTGCCTGCCTGGCAAGCGCAAGGTCCTGAGTTCTACTCCTGGAACCCACATACGAAAAAAGGGCCAGTGATATTGCTCAGCGGCAAGGGCGCCTGCTGGTGTGTGAGGTCCTGAGTTCGATCCCTAGTACCCATAAAAAAAAAAAAAAAGATAAATAAATGAATTTGATGCTGGAAAAATAAAAGGGAAGAAGGAAGGGAATTTAGATGTGTTATGCACAGATACCAATCCCCTACAGTGAGTATAATAATTATGTACTGTAAACATGTACAAATAAAAGTCAAAAAAAGAAAGTGTCTTTGCTAAAATGGTTCTAATATGTATTTGTACCCTGTAGATTAATGTGTATCACATTATACACATAGTAGCTTGATAAAACATCTTCCTTTCCTGAGGTCGTGGCAGGTATTTCATAGTGTTTAATTAGTGCCTTACAAATTTACTGATTTTAAATTAACAGAATGGGGCTTCTACCAACAAGAAAGCAAGGGGACCATGGTGTGTCATTGCAGATAAGCCGAAAGTGAAGGGTCATGTTCTGATCCAGCTCCAATATTAAAATGTGTAACATCTATTTGTGTGATGCACCATCTTGAACTTGGAACGCTTCTTACATTTGCCTAAAAAGAATCCATACGCACACAAACAGTGGAGAGTGACAGAATTGTCAGTTACCTCGCATAAGCCACAGCCTAGGACTCCGTAACACGTTCCTGTCTTCTCTAGCAATATCACCTGGTAAAGTCCTTCCCGTTTGTAACATGAAAACAAACTTCCCATAAAATCATAAGGACATAAAAATGAAATAACCTCATAACAATTAAATACCATTCCAGACCTGTTGCAGAACTGGTCTCTGTAAAATCTAGGAAATCTCACTGCGTTCCATTTGCAAGTAGATCTTCCTCATCTGCACGCAAAGCAGGATTCACTATACCCAAAACACCTGTCCTTCTGGAGAGTGATTCATGTCCCTGTCCATCATTACATACACTATAAATGCTACTTTTTCTAAATGCCTCATAATGTTATTTTATTACTGATTCTACTATACTTTTTAATCTTACTAAAAAAAAAAACTAACTGTAACTGAGGGTATTGCACCAAAAACAACACTAAGCTGAATTATTGATTTTGAAATATCTGGTAACCATAAGGCCACAGATGAAGAAAGTTAAAGCCGGAGTTTTTAATATTCTCCTTCCTAAAATGCATGCACATGCACACATCCTGAATACTTACTGTCAAAAGCCAACAGCCACTCTAGAATGAAGCTTTGCAGGAGTTCTTGCAAAAGACAAGAAAAGTACAACTAAATACTGAAAAATGCTTCTGCAAACTGATGCCTCCCAATGACAGACTCTGAGATCCTCCTGTCTGAAACACAAGGCACCTGATGCTCTAAACTGCGCTGACATTAAAGTAGTGAAGCTGTGCAGCCAAGGCCTGTGAACATCACCAAAGATCTAGACAGGTTTTGGAGCTTCACAGCCCCATCACAGCTATTCTGCTTCTCATTGTGAATCACACCCTGCTCGTGTGTGAGAGCCCTGTTCTGAGAACTGTTGCACCCTCAGCCTCAGCCCCTGCCTCATGTGTGCTCATAGTAACCCAAGCCTCAGGTTCTTTGCACCTCTAAGCTGTACTTCTTCCCTCCTCTTCTCCACCTCACCTCTCTAGAAATGCAGCCCAGTGGTAGACACCCCAAAACATAGGGCGATTTCTACTGTACTCCCTGGTTGCCCCACCTCCTGGTTGCCTATCTGCTCTCTAGATCTTTCTCATTTATATAAAAGGCCCATGATATTTTATCTACCATCTATTTGATGCTATACTCATCAAATATTGACTCTTATTTCCTGTAAGACTGAAATTATTTGTGACACCTGTATCATGTAATGGTTAAGACTGACAAGACATTGCAGCTAGAGAGCCCAGGGTGAGATCTTGGTTTGCACTTCTGAGTAACCTGGGGTTTAGTGGCTTAAACTCTGAGTTTCAGTTCCCAACTCTTAAACCAGGAACAACATTAGTTTCTTACAGATTGGCTGGTACTAATGGATATACAGTGGATCATGTTGTGCCTGGCATGTAGTTTGCTAATAAATGATGGATTTACAAGGTAATAAGAAAAACCTGTGAATGGTCATGAATTTGTCCCCTAAACACTGGGTGGTTATAACTGAAGTCCTGGTCCTTATGCAAATGTATGATGAAGATACCATTAATTTAACTGTGAGCACTTATTTAGAAATTATTCTGACAGCTGGGTGTGGTGGTGCATGCTTATAAAAACAAGTTTGAGCCAGCTTGAACAGCTTAGTGACTTGGTGAGATGCAGCCTCAAAATTTTATAAAAGTGAAAAACAGGGCTGGGGATATGAATCCCTAGTTTCAATACCCAGTATTGTAAAATAATCATTCTGACACTTTTAAAACCATAAGGATAATGTTGTAAAATGCTATTACAATACTGTCATAGTGCAGAAAAATTGATCTCAATTCCAAGTAGAAGAAGGTGAGGAATTATAGCTAAAAGAAAGGGGAGGAGTCTGAATGAAAAATTACATATAAAAGCACATTGGGATGGAAGAACTCTTGTCAAACTAACCTACTAGGGTTCTTCCTAAAGACATGCAAAGGGCTTATGCATCACAAGTGGCAGATGAGGAAATTGATCAAGTATCAACAATACCGATCAACTATTAAAGGTACAAGGATTTTTTTTTATGATTTTTTCGTATAACTTCATTGAGTAAGCCAAAAACAGGACAGGGGCCAGGGTCAAGGCCTAATCAGGAAGAAGGCTTGGCGGACCCAGGGTAAAGGTTGATCAAGGAGAGCTACATGAAGAGCTATGTAAAGTTGATCTTCAGGAAGCTATGTGAGGACAGTTGCGGTTTCCAGTTGACCATGGCACACCCAAGTGTAACAGAGTCTCTAAGACACAGTAAATGTGCATTAATAGTTACACAAGGATCAAGAGAATAAAAAGAAAGTAGACTTAGAGAAGTTACGTATCCTGCAGAAAATCATGTGGAAAACGGTGGGTCTAACTATAAATTAGTGTGCGAGACTTCCAGAGTTATAGTTCTCAGGAACATTATGATGCTTTTCTCCAGACCATCCCGGCACAAGCTCCAGCTATCTTTAATATTTCTGAAGAACGCAAAATATGAACTTTAGCCCCTGAGCCTAGTATATTACTAGTTACATTGGTGATGTATGGAGTATCTTCCATCTCTCTCCACCAAATCTGCCAGACTCGTTCCAGGTATTTCTTAGCGAGTCACTCTTTTTACAAATTGGCACATTCCACTATTGGTGCTCTTGCCATCTTTAATGAACAATTTAAATGAAGTACGGCTTAATAAAAGCATACTCAAACTTATTTAAACCACATCTAAATGACTGTTACCACGTGTATTGGAAATTATTGTATTAAAGAGAGGATGTCACTGGCCATACATGTACTTGTGACTCGCAGTAGAGTTACCTTTTCCTTCAGACCCATCAGCCTGGGTTTAGGACCTAACAAGGTACTGTTAGTCTCAGGATCAGTAAGGGCCCTAAATATATTCATGATTAAGATGACCTCATAACTCTTTATTGTTAAATTTGAAGAAATCAAAGACCATCTACTGAGGACCCTAGCTAAAAAAGCTTTCAATAGCGATTTGGCAGTTCAGGAGTCCTCGTCAGTTCCATCCATTGTACAACCTCTCCAGATATGGGGTTCTTAGGAAAGTTATTCTTCAGATAAAAAGCATTAATCGTGGCTTGCTTTTGCTAAGTCAAGGCTTTGATGTAGATATTTCCTCTCTGTGCGGAGTGTAAAGTATCAGCCAGCAGCATCACCCATTTGATGCTGAAGGTGTGAGGAGGAAGAGCAGTTGGGTGTGGGAAAGTGGGAAAACCTGTAAAGCTGGGGTGCTGATAACTGTTTCTGGAAAAAGTGGTGTAGAAAACAAAGGGGATAATTTCCGTGCAATTACTTTACCTCATTGAGATCCCACTTCCTTATCTGTAAACCAAAGAAATAATAGTAATAAATATTTGGTAGATTTTTTACTGAAAATCAAATCGTATATGAGTTGTGAGAGTACTAAAAATCTTTTAGTTTCATAAGGGTAATAAACAATGTATGCAAATAATGCCAGCTTTATTATTTCCATTAGCTACTGAAATTGCCTGTCTTTCATAAGAAGAGAGTCTCATTTCATTAGAAGTATCTGACATTCTCCCAGCATTCTGTCACTGGAAGCAGTTATTTCATAACCAAAGCAGAAACTGTGCGTAATACATAAGGCAGAATCTAAGTGCCTGGGCATGCAACAGAAGGTCACTTCTTTGGCCTAGGTCTGACTGTCCTTGGTCATTTCAACACCATGAGAACAACAGCCTTCTCTCTATTCATGGCTCGGGCACTTGGAACCATATTCAGTGGGTATCTCTCTCATAACACTGCCTCTGCCCTCAGAGTAGCAGCTCATGTCATCACTGTCTACAGAATACTGAAATATACACATCACATACATAATAAGGGAATCTTTTTGAAATGCACTTTTTAAAATTAATTTTTATTGGTACATGTTTGCAGTGCATAGTGATTACATTCATCGTGGGCAGTTGGTACATGCTCTGTTTGTCTTCACTAAGGAATCGCTGAATCATGTCATCTCAAAGGGTAAATGGCTTTTAATGGTCAACTAAAGCCAAATGCTATCCATACAAATACTTCGTCCAGTTTCCGAGGGGCGCGACCTTTCAGACTCTGCTTTGGCATAACTTAGCATTTATAGGGGCCTCCTCTCTTCACAAAACAGTACAATCCATTGTGTGGCTACACAAGCTATTTTTCTTCTATTATTAGGCTAAAATCTCTTGCCTGGAATCTTTAATTATATACCCTGTGCCATCTGTACCCTGTACATTATGGCAGATAATTGGAGTCACTTGGTTTTTTTCCTCCGTATTAATGAGTTCAGGTTATGAAGTTAGAAAGAGTAAGTCAAACTCCTCATTTATCATACCAGCTCTTCTATCATTTTGACTCTGTTTCAATCCCACTCCAAAGAATAAAAAATTAAGAAAAATATCTGTTAAAAGCTTCAATCTGTGGTATTATTTGGATACATAGTACTAAAGAGGGACATATTTTTTATGGCTGCTGAGATGTAAATCAAAAATTGTTTCTCTAATAGGTTGAGTTCTTTTGGAGTTAATTTAATATTTTCATTATTTTTCCTGCAGATACACAATATGTCAGACAGAGGAAACCAGTCAGTATAATTATCTCATATAAAAATCTTACATTGTTGCAATCTTAAAAATCAGTATAAGTAAAGAAAGTCTTACTATACAGTAATTAAATTTCTGTGTTTCAAGATTTACTTTTTAAGAGTCAATATTGGTTTATTTCTAAAACTATGGTGATCTCTACAAAATTAAGGTTAGTGAACAAAGTGCTGAGAAATTCACTTCAGAGTTACAAAATCCTGGATTGACTTCTACTTGTGTCTGATGTGACCCTGGGAAGCAGTACTATGAGATTACTCCAGCACTTGAAGTCATGGTGTATGTCATGGACTTAGCACGGTGCCTAACACATGGTGAGGCTGAACAAAGACAAGTCATGATCCCGACCAACTTCAAGTGGATCACAAAGGCTGTCTTCTGTAAGAGAATGAGGATTTTAGTTTAAACTTTCCTTCACAGCTTAGTTTAGAGTAATGAATACTGTTAAGGAATGGTAGGTATAGTTGCAAAATCTGTAAACTAGTATATAGGCATTTTCAGTAGTAGTCTTAACTGTGACTTATTTCCTCTGTGTGCAACACCCGTCATGTATTTGTAATTCTTGTACCTAGTAAACAAAGAATAAAGTTAATACATAAATTTCAGACTGAGACAGACCTGAGTTCAAGTCATTCTTCATATTCTAAAGCTGTGAGTGAATGAAAAGAGTCAAGGAGGGTTAAGAGCTCCTTAGTAGTCACAGTTCACAGTAAGTATCACATAAATCCTGGCTATGGGCTTTGAGGAACCATGGAGAGGAAGTGCAATCAGCTTAGGCTAAGCGTGAACACTGTTATTCCTATTCTGTTGCAGTAGCCTCCTGGGTCCTTCTCGTTTGTGTCCTGGTTACTAATGCTTGCTTTATTACTAGGCTCATCCCTAAATCTCAGGAGGTGTATGGAGGGTAGCAACTGCCGAATTAATTGATGAGGGAAGAATATCTGAAAGAATAATAAATTCAAATTTGAGTTTTAGCACACTGCAAACTACTTAATCAGAGGTATTTAACAATTAGTAATATAGCCTGTATAGAACACTGGGACAAAATGAGCTGAAGATGGAGACTATTGTATATAGTCCTGGAATTTGATGGAGAGCTGGAAGTGAAGCCAAAGAATGCAACCAAAGCTATTATTTGTCCAATGGTTTTCATGTTAAGTAATGCTAAGCATTGTACCCATAAATTTTTCTGTATTTATTTTTTACTTCAACGTTTCATTGAAGTTATTATTACAAAGTCTTGAAGAGATCAAATGATGGCTCCAGAGTCATAGTAATGCCTTGAATTCAGATGTGTGCCACCTCCCTGTCCACATGCTTCAGTAAGCTTATAGATAACAAATCTGAAAAACTCTTTCTGGAGAATTTCCAGAATTTCCAGAATTTCCAGCTGTCTGAAGGGCAGCTCGTCACCTTAACCTTGCTCCAAGAATTTAGAACCGTGATTCCCAACTACAGTGCCAACATGCAGTTTTCTGTCTGTCTGCTGGTAAAATATAGAGCAAGTAACTTATTACCAACACATGATGGTAAATTTCCTAATGATGCAGTTAGTCTCTAAAATTATAGTAGTTACCCCCATAGTATTTTTCACACTTACTTTACATTTTGCTTTTTGAAGGAAAGAGAAAAAGCAAGACAATTCATACAGAAAATATATTATACTTCCATGTGATATCATGAGGATGACTGGATTTGAGATAATGTCATGTTTGCTGAGAACTGATGCATCAAGCATTATGTGGAAACATTCTATTTAAAAATAAATTATTACTCAAAAACCAACTATCATAAAGGTATTTATCACTCATGAATTTTTGTCTAACAAAACTTCTAAATAATTGTTGTACTTGGAATATCGAAAATGACTTGAAGCCTGACAATTATTCTAATGAAAAATCCATTGAAAACCCTCTGAAATTTCTCACAAAATTCTAAATCCTGGGAATAATGATTTGGTTGAAATGACTGAGGGTTTTCATATGTTTTTGTCTTATCAGCTTAATTGTAGTAGTTATATAAACCTACCACCAGGAGCAAAGACATCCTGTAATGAAATTGAAATATATAGCCCAATTTGTGAACCTGATGAGAAATGATATTTCAGTGAGTTCTACTTTTGTACTGCAGTTAAGTAAGTGTTGAAGCATTTTCTATGTTATATATGAGGTAAAAATATGTGTTAAGATAAATACACCTCAGTGATCCTTAGGGAATGAGAAGTATATGAACCATCTCATATTGACTCTAACAAATAGAACCCTTAATTGACAGGATTTGGGAATCCCCACAGTCATTGTATCTTCATATATTCTAGAAGTGAATCAAAGAATATTAGATCTCAAAACTGGAATTAAATTTAAGGTCATCTAGTTCAGAATCTACCTATTAATCTGTTGCTTAAACTCCCAGTACAAGATGTTACCACATCTCTCACAATGCATGGTGATTTCCTCCAACATCCTCCCTCCTTGTACAGCAGTCTATGTCTGTTAAAATAAGCCAGGTTTATTGTTTATCTTCAGTAATGAGGTTTAGAAATCTTGAGTCCCCCAGTGGTGGATACAAAAAAGACAGTATCTAAAATATCTGAAGAACTTGTTCTGTTTCAGAGTAGGGCATTTCAAAAAAGTATGCATGACAGCTATACTAAAAATTATGTCTTGAAATAAAATAAAAACAGTTTAAAAGTTAAAAAGTAGCATCTTCAATATATCAGGTATATCAACACATCAATATGTCAGTATCAGCTCAAAAAAAACATGAAATAATGAGTGATGTAATAGAATGTATAGAAACATATAGTTCCTTTTAAGTATTTTGAAATGCCTTTGTGATGAAAATAAGCATTTAATATATATGACATATCGTTCTGGTTCCTTTTTTATTTAAAAACTTATAATTTGCTAAGAAAAGGAGCTTCTAAGTGAATGTTTTTTAAAAAATTCATTACAAATATTCCAGGGATATGAATTATGATATATTGTATCATTCTTATATAAAAAGTCCACATTAAAAATATTGCTAAATAGCATTTACTCTTTTGGTCAGTAATAGATTTGAGTATAGTTTTAAGGTTCATTTGTGAACATTGGCTGTGAATGAAAAAAACTTTGAGCTCAAAATTTTTCATTTGTTGCTATTTTCTTTCAATAGGAAAACCAACAACAAACTGAAATTTATTCATTGGGGAAAGTGTTGAATCTGTCTTCTGACAGCAAACTTATTTCTAATGTGTCTACTCATGAGAGGCACTTGTGTTTTCCCATAGAATCCATGCCACGGTGCCTAATCTTGCCCACACACCGTATTGATTTCTTTCTAGATTAAAAATAAGCCTAAGTGAGATAAAAGTGCATCTGACTCTTTTTAAAGGTGGAGTGGCGTCTTCTGGATTTGTTTTACTTTTCTCCCTATCCTCTCCATTGCGCATCTCCAAAGTGCATTTTTCAACTGTCTCAAGAGTAATCTTTCCAAAATATAGACCTCATCTCATGTTTTTTCTAAAAATGCAAGAGGGAGAATCATTATCCACAACCTCATCATGACTGGCCCCATTAGTCTTCACCCATCACTCTACTATTTTACGTTTTACTCCAGACTGGTCACCACGCTCAAACTCTCTCATCCACTCTGCAATTTGGTACATGCTTATTCCTCTTGCTAACATAGACTTTCCAACATTTTCATATCACTGATTCCATAGCACCTTTCAGTCTTAATGGCATCTTTTCTAAAAAGCTTCTCATATGGGTTTGTTCCTGCTAGGTTATCATGTATCACGTTATATGATAGGTCTGTAATAATGTCCATCTTCTGCTATATTGTGGTTGGCATGCCATATGTGCTCATTTAGTGCCTTTTAAATTACATGACTTAGGGTCGGTGATATAGCTCAGCGGCATAAGGGCCTGCCTGGCAAGCACGAGGTCCTGAGTCCGACCCCCGGTACCCACAAAAAAAAAAAAAAAAAGAAAAGAAAAAAAGAAAAAGTACATGACTTAAATGAATTAAATTTGGCTTCTTTCAACAAGAAATCATGGTGTCTTAGATATGTCTGAAGTGAGGTGTCACTTCCTGATCCAGCTTCTATATTAGAATCATCATGTGCATCAACTTTAACTTTGAAAAATTACTCAATTTTCCTAAAAAGAATCAATGAACACACAGTAATAGAAAGCTTTTCTGGAGATGGAGAGTAACCAAAATGGCAGTTACCTTTCATAAGTCACAGCCTGAGACTTCTTTTAACACTCCTATCCTCTCTTCAATCCACCTGCTAAACCCTTTGCATGTGTACCATGAAAGAAATCTTACTGTCATAAGATTTCTATAGACATAAAATAAAATTGCAGAAAAGGATGTAAATGCAACAACAAAACCTCTAGAAATTCTATGAACTCTCACTCTCTTTCAGGTTTAATCAGTCCTCCATCATATTCAACAAAAGCAGTCATTGCTCCACCCAACAATGCAGTCTTTCCGGTACAGCAACTCATGTCTCTGCCAGTGAATAATGTTAAGCTGAGTTATTGATTTCAAAATGTCCCCTTAGCATAAGGGTACAGATTAAGGAAGAAGAATCCAGAGTTATAACAGGGTCCAAAGTCAACAGTCACTAAAAATGGAGCTTTCTAAAAGTTTCTGCTAAACACAGGAAAAGAACTCAAGTTTTGACAAACGCTTCCAGAAACTGTCCCGTCACTCCCTCTTCTGGACTCTGAGATGCTCCCGTGTGGAACGTGAGGCTCTGAATCCTCAAAACGGGGCTCAGAAATTAAACCATTAAAGCTTCGCAGACAAACCCTGTCTGACTCGTCAATAAGCAAACCTGGTGTCCTGCCTCGCCCCATTTCTGCACCCTTTCTGCTTCCCGTGGTGAATCACACCCTGCTTGTGTGTGAGTCCCCTCTTCTGAAGACATTTCCATCCCCAGTCAGCCCCTGCCTCTGACACTCACCCTTCCTAGGCTGAACCTCGGGTTCTTCACACCTCCAGGTTGTGCTCCTTGCTTCCTCCCTCCACTTCGCCCTTCTAGAAATGCAGTGCAGGTGCAGACGCCCCAAAATACGGTGATTCCTGTTGTACTCCCCGGTTCCTCTACCTCGATTTTGGCTGCCTATCTGTTCTTTAGGTCTTTCTCATTGGTTTAAGAAGCTCACACATGGTTTGAACTACTATCTCTTTGCTGCCACACACATCAAATAGTAACTTGACAGACTGAAGTAATTCGTGAAGCCTGTATAATGTAATGGTTAAGATGGAGGAAATACTGTTCTAGAAAGCTCTGGGGTCAAACATAGTTTTGCCACTTCTGAGTAACCTGGGGTTAGAGATTTAACCTCTGAGTTTCAGTTCATCACTCTCAAACTAGGAACAACATCAGTATCGTAAATTTTGGTTCCAAATCTGGGCATGGTGGCACATGCCTGTAACCCTAATTTTTGGGAGGCTGAGGCAGAAGCATAGCTGCAAATTTGAGTCCAGCCTAGCCTACGTAGTGAGTTCAAGGCCAGCCTGAACTAAAGACTAGATCCTGTCTCAAAAAACAAACGAAAAATGGCTTCGACTACTATGTAGAGTGGATCACACTATGCCTGATACATACTGTAGTTAACAAACATATGGCAGATTTAAAACATAATAACAAAACCTTTGTCATGTTTGTTCCATAATTGCAATGTGCCACTCCATTGCCATCTTGATTCAGAAATGCTTCTCTTGCATATATATTGTGTGTGTGTGTGTGTGTGTGTGTGTGTGTGTGTGTGTGTTGGGTTACAGCTTCACAACTGGAGAGCTGTGTGAAGTTGGCCATGTTTTTAATTTCTCTGTCTTGTCTTCCTCCTCAGTTATATTAGAATTCTGTTTGAATTCTGAATATCACTGGATTAGAATTCTGGATATCACTGGAGAAATACCTATGTTTTTTACAAATTATTGCAAAGGAATAAAAAATCACAATAGAAATCCAAAACAACAGCAATTCCAATCATCGACATTCCTTTTTGTCATTTCATTCCTTATCAAGATGCAGGTAAAATTTTTATATATTAACAATAATGTCACAAATGTGCACATTTCTGTTTTATTTCTTCCTGTGTTCCTTTCCTCCTCAAGCAATTACCTCCAAAGTTAACGCCTTTAAATTAATAACCTTGAAAAACTATAATTACCATAGACCTTTCATATAATTGGTGATTTGGATAAATAACATTAGTATAAAAACGCTAATAAAATTTTCATCTCTTTATATCAATTAATAAAATGAAATTATATGATATTTAAAATGATTACACATTTTTACTAAATGTTTTTTTTCCACTTTGCCGCTAAGTGGCCAAAAAACTCATCTGTACCAGGTAGCGGCATTGAAAAGCATGCGCAGACCGGCATACTTCCTCCTAGGAAGTCCATAGAGTTGTCACAGTCACACAATACAAAGAGCAGACCCAGCACGTCACGCCGTTCTCCACTGCAACTGAGGTTCTGAGATGGCTCCTACATGTTCTATTTTGGGTCATAATAAGATTCTCCAGCTTCACCACTGGCAATCTGTATAAACTTGGCATTTCTATAATTTCTCTTCGTTTTATTCCTCAGCCTCACTGGCATGCTGTTTTGTCCTTCTGAACAGAATTCTGAAATGTTTAAACAAATGCATGAAATAGAAGAGGTTACAACGCTCATAGCATATAAGAGCAACTGATAAGTGTTTTAACTACTGTTACAATACACAAAACACAGAGGGATACCGTGACCACTAATTGTGAGGTGTCACCTCGACTTCAGCAGGAGCTGCCAAGCAGATTAGCAGAGCTCTGGAAGTGTGTACAGATGATTCACAGGTAGGGTGAGCACTGAGGGAGGAAGACCTGCCCGGGACATGCTTGGTACCAACCAGTAGGCTGTAGCTGGGAAGGAATGTAACAGCCCTCGAAGAAGGGAAGCTGTCCCCTTTGAGGATCTCGGTACTTCTCTTTTGTCTTTGGCTGTTAGTTTCCAGTTCTTTCAGGCTTCCGGCGTGGACTCTTCAGGCTTCCAGCACAGACTCTGGCTTTAGACACAGACGCATCCAGGTGACTCTGCAGGGAGCTTCCAGGCCTGTGACTTCCGCCTGTGACTGGATCCTCTGGCTCCCCCCGCACAGAGAGCCACTTTGGATTCCTCCACCTCTGGCTCTGGCCTCTTCCCCTTCTGATGCTGTAAACAGGTGATTTGAAAGCTGTCTCAAGCTTAAATTTTCCCATTAAACGAACTTTCTATTCCAATATTCGTATAGTTCTATTAGACTCAAGAAATGCCATGGACTATAAAGGAACTAATTGGGTATTTGGGCTCGCTGTAAAGCGAAAACTGAGTCTAGTCAGGGAGCCTCTCAATAACTTACATTACTTGGATGTTCCTATTCATTCTGTTATCTTTGAAAAAATACAGAATAAGTGAAAGCCACCTCCTCTAAGGGTCAAGAAACACTACATACCTCAACCCGGATATCGGAAAATTGGTGATCACTTGTACCAGTGTGTTACATCACTAGGGAAACTTACAAAATAATAAAAATGTTCTTTTTTTATTTAAATAAAGGTCTGAGACAGGGTTCCTAAAGAGAATTAAAATTTGGTAACAATAAAAATGTCTCTTAATTTGTCTAACTGTGACAAGAATTTTATCAAAGCCTGATTCTGGAGTTTGGGTATTCTCATCTAAACTAGCACTCTTCAAATCATTCCAAGTAGCACATAGGGTTTTAGGAGTGTGGCTTAGGATTCATAATGTAATAACGTGGACGAAGCACCAGGCTGCCATTCCCACATTCCCACTTCAACTAACAGAGTATCTCTGTGATCTCTTCCATATAATACATTTCTATATACCATTTTCCACTCCTCCACACATGGTTTTGATCTTGAATAAGTTACTGAATGTCATCATATTTCATTCATTTTTTATTTTATGTAATAAAGGTAAATATTAAGAAAGAAAATATACACAGCACTCTTCTTCTATAAAATAAAATTTCATTACAAAATAATTAGAGAAACAATAGTGAATACACTATACATTAAAATAATAATCTTAAAAGAATGGCCAAAATGTTATTTAGAGTACAAGTCATAAACAAAAAAGACTCTCTCTTACCAAGGGAAATAAACAGATAAGAGCACAAAACTTTCTTTTCAATGAACAAAGAGAAACCAGTAGTATAAATGAAATAATTTTTTTTGAAACAATGGAATAATTTGGGAAATTATTTGAACTTCTCCATACTTCCTATTTATCTGTCTTTAATTTTACTCTTTATTTGATTTCCTCATGAAAGAGAAACCATGTGATATTGAAACACATGTCTCAGACTTCCTTACTAAACATTGTGTTCTAAAGTTGCATCCATTTGCTTACAAATGTCTAAAGTTCTTCTAGTGACATTAATTGCTTCATCAATTTGTTTTACTTTGAAATGAGTTAACACACATACAGCACTTATAATAATGCCTGCCATATAGTATTAGCATAGGAAATACTCTTACTGTTACTGCCGTTGTTATTTACTATTTTCTATTTTAAAAAGAAAAAACAATAAAGACAATGATACAGAGTTTCAAAACAAGCGAACAGGGGATTAACAATAGGTAGTATATTGTGTTTTGTTATCTTCAAAGTAGTTGCTCAGATTACAAGATATAGGCGTGAAAAATCGATCAAACAATATAAGCACAAACCGTTCTTTTAAATAAAGTAATAGAAATTAGGAGTAAAATTATCTTAGCTATCATATATATATATGTATATACTTTTCCCTTCATTCATTTCTCCTTTCCCCCATCCCAGATGTTCTTTCCTTTTCAGCAGTTTCTTCCCCTTTCACAATATCTTTTGTATATTTTGGATCATATTTACTCTTTCAGTTAATTACATTGGGGAGACAATATGATGTTTACACATGTGAGACTGATTTATTTCACTTATTAGTATGGTCTCAAGTTGCATCCACTTACCTATAAAAGTCTCCAGTTTATCCTTCTTTCTGGCTGAGTAGTACTCTATTGTATTAAAAAAAATCTTTTTTGTCCATTCCTCTGTTGATGGGCATTTGGGTTGTTTCCAAGATTTAGCTCTTATAAACTGTGCTGCTATAAACATGGGTGTACATATATTGCTGTAGTATGATGCTTTTAATTCTTCTGGGAAGATATCCAGAAGGGGAATAGCTGGGTCAAATGGGACTGTAATCCTAGTTTTTGGAGGAATCTCCACGCTGATGTCCACAGTGGTTTCACCAGCCTACATTCCCACCAACAGTGGAGAAGTATTCCTTTTTCCCCACAGCCCCACCAGCATTTGTTATTAGTTGATTTCTTGGTAATAGCCATTCTTTCTGGAGTGAGATGGAATCTCAGGGTTGTTTTTATTTGCATTTCTCAAATGACCAATGATGTTGAACATTTTTACATATATTTATTTGCCATTTGTATTTCTTCATCTGAGAAGTGTGTATTCATCTCTGATGCCCATTTTTGGATTGGGTCTTTGAATTTGGGGGGCCTGATTTTCTTTAATTCTTCATATGTTCTAGACAAAATTCCTTTGTCTGAGTGACAGTTGGCTAAAATTTTTCCCACTCTGTGGGTTTTCTTTTCACTCTGTTGCTGATTTCTTTGGATGTGCAAAAACTTTTTCATAGGATGAGATCCCAGTTATTGATTGTTTGAAGTACTTCCCATGCAGTTTGGGTTTTGTTCATGTACTCTCTTCCTACTCTTATGTCTTCAAGATTTCTACCTACTTTCTCTTCCAGTAGATTTAGTGTTTCTGTTTTAATATTTAGATCTCTGATCCATTCTGGTTTTAGTTTAGTGCATAGTGATAGACATGGGTCTAGTTTTAGTCTTCTGCATGTTGAAAGCCAGTTTTCCAGCACCACTTATTAAAGAAGCTATCTTCCTTCCAGTGAACATGTTTGCCCCTATGTCAAAGATAAGGTGGCTGAATGTGTTTGCAGTTGTGTCTGCATCTTCTATTCTGTTACACTGATCTTCAGGTCTGTTTTTTGCGAGTACCATACTGATTTTATCACAGTAGCTTTGTAGCTACTTTGTTTCAAGTCAGCAATTGTGATGTCGCCTGCCTTGCCTTTGTTGCCATGCATTGCCTTTGCTCTTCTAAGTCTCTTCTGTTTCCAAATGAATTTTAGGAATGTTTTCTCCAGATCTGTGAGGTAAGCTAGTGGTATTTTGATTGGGATTGCATTAAATCTGTGTAACAGTTTTGGGAGTATGGCCATTTTCACAATGTTGATTCTTCCTATCCATAAACAAGGGATATCTTTCCATTTTCTGACATCCTCTTCAATCTCATTTTTCAGAGTGCTGTAATTTTCAATGTGTAGATCTTTTATTTCCTTTGTTAGACTGATTCCTAAGTACTTCAGTTTTTGGATGCTATTGTGAAGGCTGTTGTTTCCCTAATTTCGCTTCCAGTGAATTTGTTGTTTGTGTACAGGAATGCTATTGATTTTTTGTGTGTTCACTTTGTATCCAGCTCTGCTACTGAATTTAGTTATAAAATCTAGAAGTCTTTTAGTGGAGTTTTTGGGGTCTTCTATGTCGAGTATCATGTCATCTGCGAATAATGATGATTTAACTTCTTCCTTTCCTATCCTTATTCCTTTTATTTCTCTCTCTTGTCTAATAGCTCTGGCTAATGTTTCTAGAACTATATTGAATAGGAGTGGTGATAGTGGACATCCTTATCTTCTTCTTGATTTTAGAGTGAAAGCTTTGAGTTTTTGTCCATTTAGTATGATGTTGGCTGTTGGTTTGGCATAGATGGCTTTTATCAGATTGAGGTACAGACCATTTATTCCAATTTTCTGCAGGGATTTATCATGAATACGTGTTGGACATTATCAAAAGCTTTTTCTACATCTATTGACATTATCATGTGACTTTTGTCTTGATATGGTGTATTACATTTACTGATTTGCATATGTTGAACCATCCCTCCCTTCCTGGGATGAATCTCACTTGGTCATGGTGTGTAATCTTCCTGATGATTTGCTGCATTCTGTTTGCTAGTATCTTATTGAGGATTTTTGCATCTATGTTCATTAGGGAGATTGGCCTTTATTTCTCTTTTTTGGTTGGGTCTTTCTCTGGTTTTGGTATCAGGGTAATACTTGACTCCAGGAATTAGGGAGAATTGCTTCCTTTCAATCTCATTAAAATGTTTGAGGGCTATTGTCATTAAATTCTAAATTTCTTGTAGAATTCAGCCATTAATCCAAAAGGGCCTAAGCTTTTTTTTTGGTAAGTTTTTAATTACATTTTTAGTTTCATTAACTGATATTGTGTTATTCAGAATTTTTATATCTTCTTGATTCAGCTTTGGTAATTCATACATTTCTAGGAATCTGTCCATTTCCTCTGTGTTTTCTATCCTGTGCAAGTAAATACTTTTGAAGTAGATATTGATGATCTTCTAAATTTCCACAGGATCTGTAGTGATTTTCCCCTTTTCATTCCTCATTGCATTAATTTGAGTTTTTTACTTCCCTTTTTATGATAAGGTTGGCTAGGAGTTTATCAATTTCATTTATTCTTTCAAAGAACCAACTCTTCTATTCCTTAATTCTTTGTATTGTTTTCTTAGTCTCCATTGCATTAATTTCCACTCTGATCTTTATAATTTCCTCTCTTGTATGGGCTTTGGGTTTGACTTGCTCTTCTTTTTCTAGAAGCTTGAGGTGTAGCAATAGGTTGACTTTTTGTGCTTGTTCTGTTTTCCTCATGTGAGTATTCACCACTATAAATTTCCCTCGTAGGGCTGCTTTCATTATGTCCCACAGATTCCGGTATGTTGTATTTGTATTTTCATTTGATTGCACATATTGTTTAATTTCTTCTTTAATTTCTTCTGTGACCCATTGGTTCTTCAGAAGGGTGTCATTTAATTTTCACGTGTTTATGGAGTGTTGGTGGTTTCTTTTGCCATTATTTTTCAGTTTTATTGCACTATGGTCAGATAATATGCTTGGAATAATTTCAATTCCTTTGCATTTACTTAAGCATGTTCTATGGGCTAGTATATGATCTATTTTGCAGAACATTCCATGTGCAGCTGAGAAGAATGTATATTTTGATATTGTTGGGTGGAACACTCTGTAAATGTCTACTAAGTCCATTTGTTCACAGGTTTGGTTCAGTACTGTTATTTCTTTGCTGATTTTTTTGTCTAGTTGTTGTATCTCTTTGTAACACCGGGGTATTAAGAGCCTGCATTACAATTTTGTTATTGTTTATTTGATTTTCCATGTCTACTAGTAGTTTTCTTATATAGTTGTGTGCTTCCATATTTGGTGCATGTATATTTATGATTGTCATCTCTTCCTCTTGAAGATTTCCCCTAACAGGTATGTAGTGACCTTCTTTATCTCTTTTGATCATTCTTGGTTTGAAGTTCACATTGTTTGCAAAAATAATAGCACAAGCACATTGTCTGCTTTTTTCTGGGTTCCTGGTGCATGGAGTATTGTTTTCCATTCTTTGACTTTCAGTCAATGGCTTTATTTTTGAGCTAAATGTGTTTCTTATATACAGCATATTGTTGGATCTTGTCTCTTGATCTGTTCTGCCAAAATTTTTTTTTTTGGATGGGTGAATTGAAGCCATTTGCATTGTTGGTTATAACTGATATGTATTGGCTCATCTTTGTCATGTTATGTTCCTGTTGTTAGTTCCCTGCTTTTTCCCTCTGTATACTTGCTTGCCCTGCCTGGTGGTTTCTTTCTGATGTTGTTCTTGGAATTGTGGTCATTTTTCTCTCTGTCTAGAATATCTTTCAGTACTATTTGTAAGGTTGGTTTGGTGATGATGAATTTCATCAGTGGTTCTTGGTCATGGAAACATCTTATTTCTCCTTTAATTTTGAAAGATAGTTTTGCAGGTTACATCAATCTGGGTTGGAAGTTATTTTCTTTCAGGGCTTGAAATACTTCACTCCAAACTCTTCTTGACTTGAGGGTTTGTGTTGAGAAGTCTACTGTGATTCTGATGGGTTTTCCTTTATAGTTGATCTGTTTCTTTACTCTAATAGCTTTTCATATTCTGTTCTTGTGCTGAATTTCTGGGATCTTGATTATTATATGTCTGAGTGTAGATTTATTTTGGTTATAGCTAATTGGAGTTCTGTATGCTTCACTTATCTGTATGTCAGATTCTTTTCCCATGCTTAGGAAATTTCTGCTATTATTTCTGCAAATAGTTTTTCTATGTCATTTGTGTTGGCTCCTCCTTTTTAATTGACACCGATTATTCTTGTATTATTTTTCTTTGCATCATCTTGCAGATGTTGAATTGTTATTTCCTAATTTTTTGTTATTTTCAAGAGATCTTTCATTTCATGATTGCTAGCTGAGATCCAGTCTTCAAGCTCTGAATGTCAGTCTTCAGTTTTATTCAAGCAGATTTGCCAGCTTTCAATGGAATTTTTAATTTCATGGATATCTCTTTGAATCCATTTCATGCATTCTATTATTTTGCTATATTGATCATTCATGGTTTCCATCCCCTTCCTGTCATCTATTTTTTAATCTATCTCTACTCTAGATTTGCTGAGCATTTCTTGTATAAATGTTGACATATCTTTTTTACCTGAGAGATTATTTCTGATCTGATTTTCTCTATAGCCTCATGGATTTGTTTCTTTACTTTGGTTTCTGTCATTTCAGAAATATCAGGTTTGTGTCTTCCATTTTCCTCTATCTTATTGCCTCCTGGACTTGTTCTGGGAGGGCTGGTCTGAGGTTGCATTTTGCTTCTGTGTCTTGTCATTTTCCATTCCAAAAGTTTTTCATTTGTTTTCTGTGTTGATCTTTATAAGTTTTTGTAGTAGGTAGGTTTATGACTAGTATCAAGGTCTCTCTAGGCAAGGTTTGTTCTTCAGGATGTCTTCTGTGTGTAGGAGATTCTTGGTTTGTGTCAGTCCCCAGACACGACCTTTCCAATTAATTAAGAGTGAGATGCTGGTATCTGTTTGGCACAGGCCCCAGTCCTTTGGTGTTGGGGTGTGGTGAGTTTATTGCCCCAGAACTTACCAGTATTGTTACAGAAGTGAGAACAATAGATTACAACAAGTATGAATGGCCAGTGAGATAGCTCAGCAGCATAAGCTTCTGCCTGGCAAGCACGAGGTCCTGATTTTGACTGCCGGTACCCACATAAAGGAAGAAAAGGGCCGGTGATATCGCTCAGCGGCACAAGCGCTTACTGCCAAGCACGAGGTCCTGAGGTCAACTCCTGGTACCCACATTAAAAAAAAAAAAAAAGGAACAGATATGACATCCTAGCTAAAGTAGTATTAGTAGCACTGAGAATAGCATCGATCACAGTTTAGAAACTCACAAACTGTGGTAACTATTAATTTTGTACGTTTAATCATAGAAGCAAAATCTACAGTTATATAACAGAATTGTTGTAAATTAGGAGCTTGTATACAAAGTGTTTCCCCTTGGTAAAGTGGTTTTACCCTGTGGTGGGGAAATTTAAGAAGGATAATGTATAGAACAGAGGTTATTGAAAAGAAATAAAGTGGAAGCCAGGCTGGAGGACAAAGGATGATCACAAAGGCTTCGGGAAACTAGAGAAGAGGGCAGAAGAGAAAGAATGAAGAAGAAGCAAGGGTTTATTGAAGTTGACCAGAAAAATTAGAGAGACTGTTCACTCATGAGAATATGATTAAGTCTAGAGAGGTAAACTGAAGAAAGGGGGAAAGAAGGTGAATAGATTAGAACAAATAAAAGACAAAAAAGGAAAAGGAACAGGAAACAAAAACAAACCAGCAAAATAAAAATAAAAAAATAAAATAAAATGAAATAAAAATATAAAATTCCTCTGGTGTCCACTGAGAGTCCAAAACTACTGAATAACAGTGCCAATCTTGCAGTAGAGTTTGTGGTGAATTTGAGGCTGATCTTGGCCTCCAGATGTGGGGACCTGAGACCAGAGTCTTCGGCCTGTACTTTCTCTATGTTCCTTAGTGGCCTCCGTCTCCTTACCCTGTTTCTCTTGGCAGTGGCCTCTCTCTCCCAGATGCTATGCTGTTTTCAGACAGAGACAGGGGGCTGTTCCCTGTCCCCTGCACCTTTGGCTCCTCCTGGTCCTTGCTCAGCTTTCCGTGTTCCTCTTCCACCGGCAAGTCTCTGTCCTCTCAGGTTGTTTGTTGCAGAGTGGAGTGGGATGCTGTGATACGGTCTGGTCCTCTGCTCTGTTCAGTCCAAGGCTGCTCAGTCCCAATTCTCACTCCTCTCCTGAAGTGGGGTGCTCACTTCCCATTCATTGTTTTAAAAGTTCCACTGCCACCATCACCTGCCTCCGCTGTAGTCTGTATCTTCCTCGGGTGAGATGGAGAGTGCCATGGGGTCCCTTTCTGCTCCCACCCCCAGAAGTGTGGGGACAGCCAGGGGCTGCACAGTCCCGAGGTTCAGGGCTGTTTACTGCAGTTGTTATTAAAGAACTGGCTTTCCTGCTATAAAAGAAAAGTTTGAGTATACAGATGCAGGGTATCCACAGACTGAATAGAGAAATCACTTGTTCAGGCTTTCCAAAAGGCAGAGTGTCCTCAATGGGTCAATCAAAGTGGCAGGTGCTCATATCTTTTGTCATTACAAAATTGTTCTGTCTATCATTATTATTTTCAATAAAGTCACAAACACAGCATTTATTTACATTAAAAGTACTAATTTCTATTAGTTCATTCAAAAGAAAGGTTTTTGCCTATATTGTTTGATCAATTTTTCATGCCTATATCTTTCAACATGAGCAACTACTTTGAAGGTAATAATACACAATTTACTAATGATTGTTACCCTCCTACAATCTTGTTTTGAAATTTTGTACCATCTTTTTTTTTTTTTTGTGGGTACCAGGGGGCAACCTCAGGAACTCACGCACCAGTAGGCGCCCATGCCACTGAGTGATATCATCAGGCCCTTTCTCATATGTGGGTTCTGGGAGTTGAACTTGGGCCCTTGTACTTGGCAAGCAGGCACTTACGCCGCTGAGCCATCTCACTGGCCCCGTACCGTTGTTTTTATTGGTTTTTTTTTTCTTTAAAAAAAGATAGATTGTTGATGTTCTTTCTGAGTTTTCTCCAAATCGTTGCTTGCATCATTACTTTTATCATTATGATCAGTGTCCTCAATACTAACATTTCCTGAGGGTTTACCATGACTTAGATCCAAATAGTGCTCTACGTATACAATCACATTTAAAATTCACAGGAAGTTATGTTTAAGATGTCTTTTAATTTATTCTGAAATCTTGTTCAAATGTACACTGACATTTACGAAGACATTAAAGAAGTCATCATGTGCAAATATTAAAATTGTAGTAGAGGTCAGTGATCCAGTTCAAATCTAAGTATACAAAGTAGGAATTTATAACCAAGGAGAATTGCCTTTCCGTCTATGAATGAGAATTTATTTAATAAAATAAATGAAGGATGGAGGATTCCTGCTGAACTGACCTAACAGAATTTTGCAGAAGACAGAACAATGACCTATATGACAGAGATGGCACATGGGAAACTACTCTAATATTTATAGTGCTCAGATATACTTCATTTGAATTCTTTGTTGAATGTTTCAAAAATATTGACATTGGAATGTGTCAGTTTTTAAGTAGAGTGACTGTCACGTTGCCCTTCATGGTTAACTTCAAAGCGGCCAATGACCTTCTGTTTTGGTTTGCAGTTTAGAAGCTGTCACTAGACATGTGGCAGGTAATTAAGTTATGAATACTCACCAATCCCATCCATTTCTATACTCACCAATGTAAAATTCCTCTGAAATTTATTCTTTTGATGAAAATAGGGAATAAAATAGATATAGGGAAAGGAAGGATGGGAAAAGAAAAAGGATGAGAAAGGATGATAAAATGGAAAAAAAGTTTTGTAAATAAGGAGGGGAAGAGGGGTTGAAGGGAGGGGAAGGCAATGGGAAAAAAGAGGAATCAAGATATATCATGTGCAGGTACAAATTCCCTATGAAGAATGTGCTCATTATGTATATCAAAATCATGCTAAGAGTTTCTTAGAAATTATAAACCTGATTCTTTTTAATTCTGATAACTGAGACAATGTACAGTGAGATTCTACTTTAGAAAGCATAACACCAAAATGTAACTAAAGCTTTCTTTTTTCTTTGAGTTTCACAAATGTCAAAATTACTATGAAAAAAGGTATAAGACCACAGTCTATGGAGGTAATGCCAGCTGTATTAGTGCCATTATCTACCGAAAGGGCAGTCCAATTATCTGTCTTTCACAGGAACAAAATCTCCTTCCTCGTAGATTTTTCTGACATTTTTCCAGCACTCTGTTATTGGAAACAACAATTTCACAACTGAAGCAGGAACTATACACTGCATATAAGGGAGGATCTGAGTAGCTGGACATGCATTTTCGGTCACCTCTGTCGCATTCACCTGACCGTGCTTGTTCACTTCAGCACCATGGGAACAGCCTCCGTCGTACTCGTGGCTCTAGCGCTTGCAGCCGTATTCAGTAAGTGTCTCTCTTGATACAGCCTCTGCCCACAGACCAACAGCTCAGGTCGTCTTTCTTTACAGTATATTGGGGGAATTTCATAAAACGGATGAAAGGGAAAGTTCTTGAAATGCGGGTTTTGTTCCTACAAGAAAAATTCTCTTGAATTATTTCAGGAGTAGAATGGATGTAATGTGTAGCTAAGATCAAATGCTAGCTCATGCAAATACTTTGTGTAACTTCTTAGGGAGGTGGTGACACAGACTTTTCTTTGACTTATGTAACCATTTCTGCGAACCTCACCTCTCAATTAAACAGTACAGTTCTTTGTATGGCTTCATGAGCTCTTCTTATTATTCTACTACAGGTTAACATCTGCCTCCCTAAAAATTTCAACCACCAATCAAATTTCTGTCAGATATGCAAGCTAAATAATAGCACGAACACTAAAAAAATATGACTCACTGGTTTTTGTAGTATTTCCTGAGATCTAATTATGATGTAGGAAATAATAAAACAAAATCCTCAGTTATCACCAGCTGTTCGATCGTTTTGACTGTGTTTCAAATCTCACTACAATGACTGGGGTGTTAAGAAGAAAATCTGTGTTAAGAGTTTTTCTACCTGTGATATTATGTGGATAAAAGTACTGAAATTGATTTATTTTTCTAGCAAGCTGAGAAGTAAATCAAGGAATCATTATTCTTATAAAATTAGTTTCTTGTGGAGTTTAATTTAACATTTTCTTACCTTCATTTTTCTTCCAGACATAGGATGTGCTGGAGACACGACACTGGTCAGTAAATCCATCTTTATACAAAAATCTTTCTTTTATAAAGTTTAAAAATGCAATGTCAGGGCCAGTGAGATGGCTCAGTGGCATAGGCGCCTGCCTGGCAAGTGCGAGGGCCCGAGTTCGACTCCTGGGACCCACATACGAAAAAGGGGCTGGTGATATCGCTCAGCGGCACGGCACCGGCTGGCGTGCGAGGTCCTGTGGTCGACCCCCAGTACCCACAAAAAAAAAAAATGCAATGTCAGTAAAGAAGTTATTAGTATTATACAATAACTAAATTAATGAGTTTGAAGATTTACTATGTGTTAATATGATTTCATTTCTAAAAGTTCAGAGAGGTATCTGCAAAATTGAGATTGGAAAATAAAATATACAAAATTACCATCAAAGTTGTAAACTCCTAGACTGAACTCTGCCTCTCTATTGATGGAGCCACGACAACGTTATTCTAAAATCATTCCAGAATTTAAAGTCATATTGTGTGAGGCTGAACAGGGACAAGTCATGACTGAGCATTTTAAGTGGATTACAGTTTTCTTCTTTAAGAGAATGAAGATTTAAATTGAAGTTTCCTTTTAAGGCTCACTGGGCAATTTCCTTTATGTCTTTGTGTCTTTTTCTTTTATCTAATATGGAAAAATTAGGGTTAATATATAAATATTAAGGTCAGACAGAAATGAGTTCCAGCTACTCTTCAGGCTCTCATAACTGTGAAGGAATGAAAAGGGATAATGGAAGTAAATGCTTGGTAGTCACGGTTTACTTTCTTGTGTACCACATAAACCCTGCCTGTGGGTTTGCACAACCCAGGAGAGGCAGCACGATCAGGCTGGCTTAGACTCACACAGAGCACTGCTCTGTCTCCTCTGCTGTACCACCTCTGAGGTTTCTCGCCCTTGTGCAATGCTCACTAGATTTGCATCAGCAGAATTCAGCTCATCTCTGAATAATTAGGAGGTATATGAAAGATAGCAACTGAGGAATGAATTAATTAAGGAGGGGACTGTAGCTGGAGGGGAAAATGAATTCAACTTTTAGTTTTAGCATATTACAATCTATTTAAGCACTAATATTAAATTATTAGTGAAATATCCCACCTGGAAGTTTGGGACCCAATGAGCTGGAGATGCAGAATGTTTTATGCAGAGCTGGAATTACTGTGGCCTAGAAGTAAAGAAAACGGCAAAACTATGGCTGTTATTTTTTTCCATGTTTTCCATTTCATGTGGTACTAGCATTGTGCTTATGTGGTTTCCGGTATGCATTTTTTATTTCAACTTCACAAAACAATTATACCATCAATGTGCAAGTAAACATGAAGGCGTAAACAAATATAATAATTGTTACACGATCGTAAAGTTAGAATTCAAATTCACATGTGTGTTACTTCGCTATCCACTGTCTTCAGGTCTTACAGATATGTGGAATTATTTCTTAGTAATTCTGCAGCTGCTCCACAGACAGCTCACGCTGTGACCCTGCTCCAGGGACTCGGTGCACTGGTTTCTCAGCACAGTGTCCAGAGAGAGTTGTCTCTCTTTTAGAATGAAATAGAAAGACAGCAGACTTCTTTGTCATTCCATGAAAATGGCTGTACCTGTGCAAAAGCCAGGTTTCCTGGTAACTTATTACTGAGCCACTGCAGTGAAAAAAATTTAATGAAATATCATGCGATAACCAATAAGTATAAAGATGCTCATCACTCATGATTATTTTCTCACATACCATAAAAACTCCTTATACTTGATATATCTAAAATGAGTTAGAAAAGGAATGATGATTGGATTAATAAAGAAATGCATCAAAACCTCACTGAAATTGCTTAGAAAATTCTAAACCCTAGGAATAAAGAATTGTTTCAAATACTTGAAGGCGTTAATTTTCCTATATTTTTTCAGGACTACTGCAGTAGCTATAAAAATGTATCACCTGGAGGGACACTTTGTTTGGCTGTGTATGACCCAGTCTGTGGAAGTGATGGGAAAACATATTCCAATAAATGCGAATTTTGCCTTGAAGTTGTGTATGTATTGAAAGCTTTTCTTTTTTGTATTTATGGTAGCTGTGTGGTGAGAAAGTGCACCTCAGTGACTTCGGGGCCTAGAGAATATGTGAATCACTTCGCATGGATTCTAGTAGATGGAACCCCTCACTTCAATGGATTTGGGAATTCCTGGTGTTGTTGTATCCCTACATAGTTTGGCAGTAAGATTGAATCACAGAACAAAATCTAAATATTGCAAGGAAATGTAAGGACGCTAACTTCAGCCTATACCTGTAACACATTGCTTGAAATCCTTGTACAAGCAGTCAACAAGTGTCTTGCAGGCCACGCTTGATTGTCTCCAGCGACACAGAGTGGCCCCTCTCCTATACATGGCAGTCTATCTCTGTTAGAATAAACCATTTATTAATTAGCTTCAGTAAATAGGTCTAGAAATGTTAGTGTTTCTTAATGTGTAGTTCAAAACGAGACAGTATCTGGAAATCCGAAGAACATTGTCTTTCTCAGAGTATAGTATTTCAAGAAAATACATGTTATGGGAATAGTAAAAATTACACAGTAAAATGAAATAGCCACAAGCATTTTCAAAGTTGCAAAATTGTCATCTTCAACACGCATTATCATCCGTTCAAAAACATGAGATGAGTGAGAAATTAAACTGTAGAGAAACACACATGTCCCTTAAGTATTTTGAAAATGTCTATGAAATGAAAACAAGCATGGTATATGTGTGACATACTGTGCTGGTCCCTTTCTTCATGAAAAATTTCAACCTGTTCTGAAAAGGGGCTTCTAGTGGAGGATTTCCTTTAAATTAAGAAGCCATTAAAATTCTTACACAGATAAACAAATTGCTTTATATCATGAGCATCTTCCGAATAGAATCACCACCTGTTTCAAAAATATTTGTAAGTTGAAGTTATTCTGCTTAAAACTACCACTAAGTGGGAGTCTTGAGTACTTTTTGAGAGGTCATTAGTGAAGTTGAGATGCTAATGAAGAATTATAAACTAACATTTCTCAATTGCTGGTTTTATCTTTTAACAGGAGATCCAACAACAAACTGAAACTTGGGGGAAGCTGTTGAAACTATCTTCTGATGCCAAGATACTTTTTAAGGGACCTACTCATAAAAGGCACATCTCTTTTCCTGTAGAATCCATTCCACATAGCCTAATCTTGTTCTCCCATGCTGATTTCCTTCTAGAATAAAGTAAGCATAACTGAGATGAATGTGATTATGACCTTTCTTTGTGGATGGAGTGGAATCTTGTGGATTTGTATTACTGTACTTTGGGATAATGTCTAACAGTCTATCTCAGAGCCACATTCTGGAAGAAGCAAGGGCCATCAAGACCGGTAATAGGAACCACAGAATCAGAGGACCTGAGGCCAATGCATTTTTCTTAGTCAATCTAAGAAAGCACCCTGTGTACATTACTTAGTTCTTGTGTATTGCAGAAATGAGAACATATATAGAGGGAGAACATAGGCACAAGAATCAGAAGGCACTGCTTTGTCAGATGTTCCTCTGTTTCAGATAGAGGCCACCTTGGCCTGGGACTGTTCTCCATCTCTTTCCCACCAGAGGATGCATCTATGAAACATGGGTGTTAACATGATGCCAGTGACATTCTGCAAGTTCCTATCCCTAAGTTTTGTTCTCAGGTCTAGGACCTGAAACACGTTATCCCACTGTTACAACATGAGCTTATTAAATGATTGAGAAGATACTTTAAAAACTTTGTAGTCGTTTATGCATCCAACCTCTCAAAAAATATCTTTGTCAGATTGGGGTCTTAGAGAAAACAATGATAAGGAATAGTATAGTTGGTCTGGCATGCTGAGAAGTCATATTCCATGCAGTTATTTACTTCGCTGCAGCATTTTGCATAGAACTTATATACCACCAACATGATTAGTAAAAGTGATTTCAAATTAAGCAACATCGTCATCAGATTATAACAGTTACATGATAATGTATAGAACATATGAAAATCTAACTATATATTTTCTGCAAGGAAGAAGAAAGAAAAAAATAGAGTCAAACCTTTTTGAGCTATGCTCTAGGCTCATAAGTCCTTCAGATACTTAGGGATCAAGACTGCCTGTCACAATGACTCATGCTAAATTCTAAAGAATTTAAGTAAAATGATATTTTTGTCACTGTTTTTTTTTTCTCATTTGGTCTTTTTAAATTTGTTTTTGACTTCCTGAACAATGCAAGAAAATCAGTATAGTCACTCAAAAGCCATCCTCGAAAAAATTTTAAAGACATTAAAGACATTACCTTCCACTGCTTCATTCATCTTTTCTTCAAATACATATTAGATATCTGCACTCTGCAGGACACTACCAGAAATTCATCAGTGGGGCAACAAACAATAAAAATTAGTATTTTCTTCAGTGCTTCCAGTCTTCAGAGGAAGATATTAATAACCTACCAAGGATATACACGTGCATATGTGTATATTTGTAAATTAGACTCAAAGAAGATAACAAGGAAAAAGCTCCCTGAGTTTGAGCCTCATAGCAGATATCTCAATGCTGTGTAAAAATCACCAAAGAAAGAAGATAGTTGCAGGGAGGGTAGGATGGAGTGAGAAAATATAGCTATGGGGTTAAGAGATAAGCATCATCCCAAGCACAAGGTACACAAGGAGTCTATGATTTAAAGATGTAGCACAGAGAATTGTGGGCAAGTTTCTGTTTCCAAACATTCTCTCTCCCTCCCCTCCTCAACATCCACTCCTCAAAGTCCATTTTCCAAGTGTATCCACAGTGATGTTTCTCAAATATAGACTTCATCGCATCCATCCTCCCCTAAAAATGCAGATGTCAACCTCAACACCTTTAACCTCATCAAAACCGGGCTCCCAGTCTTCACACCATCGCTCTCCTACTCCATACTTCACTCCAGGACGGCCACCACTCTCACAGACTCTCACGCTTTCAACAGTTCTGTACATGCTTGTGTCTCTTCCTAACATAGTCTTGCAAATGTTTCATTTCCCTGATTTCTGTGGGAAATCTTTCAAAGGGAATCTTTCCCTTTGGTGTCATCTTTTCTAAAATGTTTCACCTCAGTACCCTGGACTACGCAGATCAACGTGTCTCTGCATTGGTAAGAGGTCCATGAAATTGTCACACCCACGCAGTGGAAAACACCAGGCCCAGCAAGACACATTGCTCTACTCTTTGACTCACAGTCCTTTATCTTTTGGGTTACAGTAAGACCATCAAGCTTCATTACAGGCAGTTATGTGAATTTATGTATGTTTTAAATTTTTCTGTCTCAAAGTACTTCCTCCTCAATTACATTGGGATGTTCTTTGTACCCACTGAAGGAATCTGACCGCCACCATCCTGACCGGAGGCACCTCTAAACCCTTCCTCCCAGCCCAGTTGTGTAAGTGGCTCAGATCATTATCCAGCCTTGCTACTGATATCAACTCATATCATTATTCAGTCCTGCTGCTGATAATAACCACTACTCCAGGCACATTCCTCAAGCCTCGTCCTTGGGCAAGCATCCGGGTAGACAGCCACCACCCGCTTTCATTGAACTCTCCACTCCTCCCATGACCTGTGAAGGCCCCATAGCTTGTATCAGAGTTATAGGTCTGATCTCTAACACCCGAGAGGTCCCTCTCAGGTTTGTTCTGGAATAAACCTGTCCTGCTGAGCTTGTGACTCTGTTTCTCTTCCTCTTTTTTTTTCCTAACAGCCACTCCATAGAATGTTGGTAAATATTAAAAAAGCTCATGAACAAGAAGAGTTTAGAATATTCATGGTACATAATGTGCACTTAATAAATATTATAATTACTGCTAAAATGCGCAAATCACCGAGGGCTACAATCCTCATGCAAAATGCAGGAATTGCCTTCACAGGATTCCTTCACAGATATTCATGCGTGTTCTAGCTCTGGAGTGTTCACGGGCTCACTATTTCCTGAGGCAGTCATGAACTCCTGCAACCAAAAGTTCTTATTGCCCTCAAGGTCAATCTAGTTAATCCATATCTTTCATTCTCTCTTTTGTCCTAAATATAACCCTTGTGTTCATAGAGAAGAACATTTCTTGAGAACTAGTTGGTACGAAGAGATAGGTCTTCTGAAACTCCTGAGTTTACTAACATTAGTTGAAGAAAACCTTTCCTCAAGTCTGATGCCACACGTAAGTCATGATCTCATTTAAATTATAAACCATCTTATGAATGCAGACCTTATAAGAGTTCTAGATTACAAACATCCTGAACAGTTTTTTTATAACATTTAGCATGGTGTACATAATACTGTTATGAAACATTTATAGGAATTCAGAAAAATCAAGGGTAACAAGTTAATCACGAATGTTCTTTTACCTTGAGAACAATGAGCTTTAGTGAATACAGATATCTTGTCCAACAGAAATAGGAAATGGTCAGCTTGTTATTGACAAGAGTACTGTTTGAGTCCAGGACTTTTTAAAAAGTAATGCACTGTGTTCCCTAAATAGTATCATAATTACTGTTCTAAAGGAGCTCATCTGAAAAGATTGATAGCTCTGCTCTTTCCTTAACAGAAAGAGAAATGCGAGCTCCATCACACTCCTTTTGAAGCATAAATATGATGTCCTTTAGTGATATAGAGAATGTCTTCCAGACCTTGAAACCAAAAGGCAGGAAGAGCTGCTAGTGTTTCTATCATGTAGCCATGGAATGGCTCTTTGAAAAATGCCATTTCTCATAATCACTTTAACAAAGGATATAAATGAAGAATGCTTTGTTAAAAATCTTGACTCAACATAATTAAGTTACTTTCTAATATTTGGCCCAGTGTTAATTGCAAATATTTACTTCCTTTGTACAGCGGCAATGCAGTTAATGATCACTGGCTAAGTATAATCCTTAACACAGCATAGTAGTTGTCTCTAGTTCTTTACCAAATAAAGTGTATTTAGGCTTTTGTAATTAGCCCTGTTTAATAACATGGCAATAACATTCTCATAAGCATCAAGGCAAATATGAGCTAATACCAACACTCCTCAAATTATTCTATGAAATACAAAGGTAAGGAGTGTTTCCAATATCATTTTATGAGTTCATTATGTGCTTATACCAAAATGGGTAGAGTCATACAAAGAAAGAAAGAAAGAGAGAAAAAAGAAAGAAAGAAAGGAAGAAAGAAAGAAAGAAAGAGAGAGAGAAAGAAAGAAAGAAAGAAGAAAAAGAAAAAGAAAGAACTATAGACCAATATACTTAATGAGCATAGAATACAAAATCTTAGTTAAAATTCTGACATACGGAATTCAGAAACACATTCAAAAGATCATGCACTATGATCAAGTTGGTTTTATCCCTGGTAGGCAAGAATGGTTCAAAATTTGAAAAATCAATAAATGTGATACACCATATAAAAAGAACCAAGGATAAAAAAATCACATGATCATCTCAATAGATGCCCAAAAAGCCATCTATAAAATTGATCATAATTTCATGACAAAATTATAAAGACACTAGGAACAGCAACTTCTTACTTCAAAGTAATAAAGGCTATATGAAAAGAAAGTCACAGACAAAATCACACCACTGGAAAAACTGAAGCACTTCTTCTAAAATCAGGAGTGAGACAAGGATGCCCACTGTCACAACTTCCATTCAATATGGCCCTTGACATTTTAGCCAAAGCAACTGATCAACAGTGAGAAATGAAAGAGATGCATAGAGAAAAACAAGTGAAACTTTTATTTCCAGATGATATGGTGCTTTACTTACAAGACCCCAAGAATTCCATCAGGAGAATTTAGATTTATCGAAGTGGCAGGATACAAAATCAATATAAAAAAAACAGTAGCTTTTCTGTATACCAATAACAAACCCTCCAAAGAAATAATTAGGAAAACGTGAGGGAACAGGAGGGAATTGGGGGAAGAAGCAGAAAAGGGGACGAGAACGGATGGGGGGAATGAAAATAAAATATGTTGTATGCACGTGTAAATATCCCAAAAAGAAACACCTTTATCTGTGTAACTACTCTACACTAGTAAAATAAAATATAAATACAATAAGGAATGGGATTTGTTGCTTTAAAGAAGTTTAAAAGTATGGACTGGGGCCATCCTCAAGCTAGATAAAAATCACTTGTTCAGGTTCCTGACAGGTTTTCACCTACCCTCAAAGGGAGACTCAAATTGACAGGTGCTCATTACCGCTTCTCATTGTCAGATATCGCTATTCATCACAATGTTCCTTTTTCTATCTGTCCAAGATCTACTATTCCAATAAGGACACAAACATGCAGAATTTGCTTTTCTTAAAATAGTCTCTAAATGCTTTCTGACTCTTCTCCAAAGCACTGCTCCCATCGTTTGATGAGAACTTATAGTGAATTAGACCTGAAAAGTGCTTTACACATACAGTCTCATTTAAGATTTGCAACAGGTTTATGACAAAGTTCCATGATGAACTTCATTGTGAAATCTTGTTAAAAACTATTCTCTTATTTGTTAAGACAGGAAGGAAGACATTAGATAAGACTACTACGATGCAGTTACTGTAATACAGGAGAGATGTTGGTCTCAATTCCAAGTACAAAGGCAAGCGGTACTTTATAGCCAAGGAAAAGGGGCAGGATCCTGTGAGCGGAAGACATGAATGGTTAGACTGTTAAACTGGTCTAGTAATATTCTTGCTAAACGCAGACCTATAGCTCACACAGGGGTAAATTGTTGGGAGCGAAGCTGTCTGTACCTCAGGCGGCCTCTCATGATTGGCAGAGCCCCATGAGACGTGTGCACAGCTCAGGGTGCTGTTGCCATAGTGACTTGACCTTTGCTTGAGATAACACAGAACAGTTTTCTCCCTTGTTTCCCATGTAGCCACCAAGATTTGCCCTTCTGCTAACAGGTTAGATTTTCTTCCTGTCCCAGATTCTACCCTCCGCTTAAACTCTACATGAACTCATTCATATGCTGATTGTATAAATAAACGTGCTGCAGGTGCCAGGCAGTTCACTTTCTCTCATCAAGAGAGAGGGCTCCACCTGACCCCAGATTTTGTACATTGACTCCTATCTTTCTTCATCCCCCACTGTCTCCCCTCTGGAGTTTCATGGGCTGAACTGGATGTGGCAGTGAATGATGAGGAACTTATTCAAATACAAAAATGATCACATATTAAAGGAAGTTAGAGAATTATTTGCTAAGATAAGGCTTAGAAGGCTAAAGATGGCACAAGGACTAATATCAAGGCCTAGTTATGAAGAGGGCTCAGAGGACCCTGACTAAAGTTTGGCAGAGAAGAAATTTAATCAAGTTATAGGAGAGCAGTGGCCAAGTTTCCAAATGATCTTGGTACACAGCCTCTAAAAGACAGTAAGTGCTCAGTACTTACTCAATGACCACATGAAGAAAAAGTATGCCTATAACACAAAAAGTAGAAAAAAAGCCTGCAAGAAATCATACTGAAACTGGTGGATCTCACATGAAATTCAGGTGTCAAAATTCCCAGAGTTTCAGTTCTTAGGACCATAATAACACTCATCCTTAGCCTATCCCAGAACAACTCCCATCTCTGTATACCTTCGAAAGATAAAGAATATGAATTTTAGCTTCTAAGCCTTAGGCATTACTTTTACTGTTGTTATAAAGAGTGTCTTTCATCTCTGTTCTTCCAAAGAAGCATGGCTTCATAACAGCACACCTGAACTTATTTAAATCACAACCAAAGAATTGCTGGCTCATCAATTGGAATTATTCTATTAAGCATAAGACAATCACTTTCCCAGAATGTACTTGGGATGCACAACAAGATTATCGTCTCATTCTTGCCCTATTAGTCTGGGTTTGAGCCCTTTGAGGTATGGCTAAACTCCATGGAGAGTCAAGTCACTAGATGGACTCATGTTAGTGTGAAGATGGCCTCATAGCTCTTTCTTGTTAACTTTGAAGAGGCCACTGGCCTTCTCCTCAGGGCCCATGATACAGATGCTTTCGCTAGAGAACTCGCTGGTAAACGAATTATCAGCATTCACCAACGCCAACCATTGAACCCATCTGTAAGTATGGGGATGTTGGGAAAGTTATTCTTCTAACAAAAACCACTGATTTTATTTGCTTCTGCTGAATCAAGACTACGATGTGGGTACCTCTTCTATCTGCCCAGCCTGAAGTCTCAGCCAGCAATGGCTTCCATTCCATGTCTAAGCAGTCAGAAGGAAAAGAAGTTGAATCTGAGAAAATGGCAAAACCTTAATTCTTCCTTGCTGATCACTGTTCCTGGAAAACGTGATAAAAAGAAGAATTGGCAGTAATCTCTGATCAATAATTTAACTTTCTTATCTGTAAATCTAAGAAAAATTGGTATTAAATACCTAATAGACTTGTTAAGATCAAATCATAAAAAATTATCATAGTACTCATTAATTTTCCAATTCATAAAATGGTAAAACAAAAAAATGGAAATAATTAGAGCTTTATAAGGTTCAGTTAGCTGCAGAAATGAGCCAATGGCTAGCAGAAGTGTCTGACACTTATTTAGGATGCTGTCAATGGAAATAGGCATGTCATAGTAGCAGCAGGAACTCATGACAATGTAAGAGGCAGGAAGTATGTGCCTGTGCAGACACCAGAAGTCCCTACTTTGCCTTCTTTTGCTCTTGGTGAGTCTAACACCATGAGAACAACCACCTTCCTCCTCCTTGTGGGGGCCAGTACCAAAGAATCAGGGTGTAGACCAAATAGGCAACAACTTATCATCCCTAACAAATTGAAGAGGTTGGAACTTGTGACAGACTAAAAAGCCAAAATCCAGCTACACATAGAAGACATTTCTGAAAAGTAGTCACTTTGAAAATGCATTTTAAAGCACCTACTGGTGAGAGGCACATCCCTTTTCCTGTACAATCTATGCCACTTTGCTTAGCCTTGTTCCCCCATGCTGACTCGCTTCTAGAATAAAGCAGGCTAAAATGACAGAAATGCATATCTGATATGTGTTGTGAATAAAGAAATTTGTTTTAGTTTGGAGTGATGAGTAATGGATTGTATCGGAACTATATTCTGGAAGAAGGGAAGACAATTAAGAGCAGAAGAGAACCAAAAATTCAAAGACCCCAATGCTGATACATGCTTCGTACCTGGTCTAAGAAAATACACCGTGTACATTATGTGGTTCTTGCATATTCTCCCAGTGAGGACACAGGAAGAGGGAGATTTACAGGTGCAGATCAGACTCATCACCACAGTGGGCTGGGAAATAGTCCTGTGTTCAGGATATGGAAGTTGCCCTTGGCTGGGCCTTCTCTCCATTCGTTCCCTTTCCGAGGACATGTCTGTGAATATCTCAGTCACTTTCTAGTTGCTGTGACACAATTCCTGTCACAGACATCTTAAAGGAGAACAGTCTTATGTGGCACTCATTAGCAGTTTTTGGTCAGTGCCCTCCAAGGAAGAAAATGGCATGACAGAGGGAATAGCAGAGGAAAAACTGTTCATGTCATGGAAGCCAGGAAGCAGAGGAAGAAGGGAAGAGCCGCACAGGGAGATACACTCTTCCAGGTCACGACCTCAGTGACCCACCTCCTCCTGCCTGGCCGCACCACCAAAGAGCAAGTGGGCTCTATCGCCCCATGATTCGGTCTCCTTCCAAAGACTCAACTACCACCATAGGAGGCGTCTGGGGACTTTCCCAATTCTAACCACGGAAGTGAATGTGGCTGCTGAAATGCAGCCTGGGAAACTGTGCAAATTGCCACGTATTAGTCAATGCCTTGGGTGTTTACCACCTGTACCTAAGGCTCGATAGCCCGTGCAGGAGATGAAACTTACAGCACTTTACTACTGCATCATAGACACCTTAACGGACTGGGAGGAGCCTAGTAAACTGCTGTAACCATTTGTGCATTTGATCTATCAATAAATATTCCTGACAGGGTTTGGCCTTAGAGACCACAAATTTAGGGACATAAATTTAGGAACAAATTTAGGAACATACAAGTTCCTGCATAGAACTTATATACTAATATGCTAGTAAAATTGAATTCAAATCAGGCAATATTTGTATTGGATTGTGTCAGGGTTACTGTTTTTAAGCACTGAACGTGTGAAAATGTAATATACGACCTGCAGGGAAAAAGAAAGAAAAATCAGAGTCAAGGCCTCTCGAGCTGTGTTCTCGGTCACAAACCCATCAGATGCTTAGGGATCAAGCTGGTCTATCGCAAAGACTCAGGCTAAGTTCCAAGGAATGCAGTAACATGGTGTTCATTGTCAATGTTAATTTGCATGGTTTTCTATTTTGCTTCTTTAATTTTTTTTATTTTTTGACTGCACAAACATTTCAAGACCATCATCAGGATCCTTCAAAATCCATCTTCGCAGAATTTTGAAAGACTTAGAAAACATTAACTTAGACTATTTCATTCATCTTTTCACCAAAAATGTATTAAAGTCTACTGTTTTCCAGATGCTTCTAGAAATTCATCAGTGGGCACACTAATAAAAAAAAGTGTACTGTCTTCAGAGAAAGGCAGATGTAAACCTGCTACATCAAACCTATACTCTATGTATATTTATAATTTAGACTTACACAAAGTAATCAGAGAGAAAGCTCCATGAGAGTGAGATTCATAAACAGCTACCTGAACGATAGATAAAAATTAGCAAAAGAAGAAGACATGTGGATGGAGGTGGGATGGACTGGGAAACTGTGGCTATGGGATTAAGAAATAAGAAGCATCATTTCACACGGAGGCTAAACCAGGAGATTGTAATTTAGAAATGCAGCATGGAGAATTGTTGACACATCCATGTTTTTCAGTGTTCCTCCTATTCTTTCCAATATTCACTTCCCAAATCCCATTTTCCAACTTTATCCAAGTGATGTGTCTAAACTATTGCCTTCATCTTGTCAATACACTCCTACATATGCTACAGTGAGTTTCACCACCTACAACCCCACCAGGACTGGCTCTACCACTTTCTACCCCACCACTGTCCTGTTCTACACTTGCTCCAGATGGGTCACCACCTTTTGAGCCTCTCAGGTACTCTGGAATTTTGTGCATACTTCTTCCTCTTTCTGATATAATCTTTCCAGATTTTTTATCTCACTGGTTTCCATGGCACCTTTCAGTCACATGTTAGTTTTCCTCAAAAGCTTATCTTTTGTATTTTTAGCCCCTAGATTAGCAGGTATCACAGTACATAGACATTAGTTCCATAAATTCTCTCTTCTACTATACTCTGGATTAGTGGCTGGTTTATTATGTATGGTCAATTAGTGCTTTACAAATTAACTGACATAATAAGGATACAGTGTGGCTCCTATCAACAATTAAGCAAGGAAACCATGGTGTCTTACCACAAATAATACTGAAACAGGTGTCACTCTTATTCAGCTCCAACATTAGAATGCGTAACATGTGATCGTGTCTTGTGCCATTTCCAACTCCAACTCTGAATGTTTTCAGAGTTTCAAATTCTGCAGAAGGATCCAAAACACCCAGTAAAAAAAAAAATGAATGTTTTTCTGGACATGGAAAGAGTGACCGTAATGGCAGTTATCTTACAAATGCAACAACATATCACTGCTTACTCCATTCCTGTCCTTGTTTTCAACACTTCCTTGTGAGTCTGTCCTTTTTGTACATGAGAGGAAAATACACATGAAATTTTATAGATATGAAAATGCAATAACATAAAAATAAGTACCTCAACTAAAGCTGGTGCACTAAACAGAAGTGTATGCAAATTCTAGGAAAACTCATTCTGTTTCATCTTTACTGAGCTTTTCCTCATAGTTAAGCAAAGCAGGCATCACTGTACCGAATAATCCAGTCCCGCTGGTCAAGGTAACGAGTACCTTTCAGACAACAGCATTAAACTAAATTATTGATTTTGAAATGTGCACTAATCATATGCATACAGATCAAGGAAGTGAAAGCCAGACTTATAAAAATGTCCCTTCACAAACACATGCACATGAACACACACTGAAAATAGCAGTGCTAAGTCAGCAGTCGATCTAGAATGAAGCTTCCTAAGACATCCTGCTTAAACACAGGAAGAGAATTGCTAGAGTTCTGAGAAATGCCTCTGGAAATTACCCAGTCACTGTCATCAACAAACCCTGAGGTGCTTATGTCTGAAACATGAGACACTTAATTCTCACAAATAGGCTCAGAAGTTCAACCATGAAGCCACCAGCCACCCCACCATGGTCAGTGAGACTCTTCAGAGATTGAGCCTGGCAGTGCCCTAGCTTTGGGGCTTCACTCCATCTCTGCATCCATTCTTGTTATCATCAAGAACCACTTCCTGCTTGCTTGTGAGTCCCCTGCTCTGTAGACAGCTGCATCCCACCCACCTCCCCTGCCTCTGACACTCACCCATTTGCCTGAACCTCAGGTTCTTTGCACCTCCAAATTGTCCTCCTTCCTTCCGCTTCCCCAGTCCACCTATATAGAGATGCAGCCCAGTGGCAGGCACCCCAAAACAGGGCAAGTCTTGTGCTGTGCTTCCTGGTTGCCCTACCTCTGTTTTGGCTACCTGTCTGGTCTCGAGGTCTTTGCCACATCTACAAAGCCTACCAATGGTTTGATCTACTATATATTTTCTGGCACAATCATCATATAGTAGCTTGTTCTCACTGTCTGCAATTTTTTTGAAGCCTGTAAATTGTAATGACTACAACTGGGGGAACTTTGGACCCAGAAAGTCCTAGGGTCGAAACTATGTTTGCTCCTTCTGAGTCATCATGGGTTAGTGACTTAATCTCTGGGTTTCAGTTTCTACCTCTCAAACCAGGAGCAGCATCAGTTTTTAGAGACAGGCTGGAAGCAATGAATATAGAGTGTATCATGATATGCCTGGTGCAAGGTTAACTAGCAAATGGAAGATATGAAAGATGGTAACAATAAAATGCTTTGAATGTTATCAGTTTGTCTCCAAACACAGTGACAGTTATGTCTGAGGTCCTGCCACCTCTTGGCCTTTTTTCAAACCCACCAGATCACAACCACCACTCCCATCTGCCTTTGTCCAGAGATACAACACTATCAACCTCTGCCTGAGCTGACCATCTCAGTTACCATCACAGACATCAGCAATGTGACCCCACTGCAGAACGATGAAAGTACACAACCATTCAAAAGGGTCTTTGGAAAGATTTTCAAAATTTTTCTTGTCTTGGAAGAAAAATATTGAACCATATATTTGATTTTGAACATGCCGAGGGCAGATGATTGGGTTTTGCTCATCTTTGTGTCTCAAATGGATATCGGTATCCTTTTCTACCGCCTATGGTAACTTTCTGAAATACATGTCACTTTTTATTTATTTATTTTTTTGTGTGTGTGGGTACCAGGGATCGACCTCAGGACCTCGCGCGCCAGCAGACTCCTGTGCCACTGAGCGATGTCACCTGCCCTTTTTTCATATGTGGGTACCAGGAGTCAAACTCAGGACCTCGCGCTTGCCAGGCAGGTGCTTATGCCGCTGAGCCATCTCACCGGCCCTACATGTCACTTTTAAATGGTCAGGTAAGACAATATTAAGAAAAACTTCATATGGAACATATTTAGAGACGTGTATGCATTATTTTAATGGCACAAAAGACCTAATACTAATTTCCACATTGCCTGAAAATAACAAATGGGACAAATATTACTTATCAAAGACCCCAGAGAACAGAACCACCTAATTACCTCTACAAATACAAAAATGTGTCCAGTTTCTGTGGTAGGTTGTGTGTCCTTAATATAATTAAGGAAGTGGAGGGAAAGCCAGGTAGGACCTGATACCTGAATAGTAGGATGTAATGGGCATTATGAGGGAAACATACACAAGGTGTCACATGTATAGTTTAAATCTATTTTTAAAAGGTTAATAGATATACAAGCATTAGTGCCATTATTCTAATGAAACACATACACATATTATATGCATTGTTATATTTATTATAATATATATGTATATGTATGATTTGTTGTAAAATATAGAAAAAAGAGAAGAAGTCAGTCTTCTCAAATATATATTGGCCCTGAATTTGAATTGTGGTGAAAATTATCGATACATTTACCCTTAACAATGTTCTTCCTGCTCCAACATGTACAGGTCTTTTTTACTACAAGGACATTTTTCTTCAAGGGACTTACTGTTCTCCCAAAATAGTCCTAAATTGATCAAGAAACCTACCCAAAGGAATCTGCTTTACAGAGAAAGCAACACAGGCTAGAGTAGGAAGTGTGTTGCTCAAGTGTCTTGAATATTTACACTTTTTGAACAAATTTCCATGAGGAGTAAAGCAAAGAATACATGGTATCTTTGGTCAGAACCTTTTGGAAACCTTAGATATTGAACCAGTGATTCAAAAATCCAGAGATTTCTGGATATCACTGGACAAATACATGTATTTTTTTAACAAATTATTCTTTGCAAAAGAATAAAAAATCATAATAGAAATCCAAAAGAACAATGAACCTCACAATTATCAAAAACACTTTTTTTATTTCATTCCTTATCAATATGCAGATAAAATTTTCACATATTATCAATAATATCACAAATGTGCTTATTTCTGTTTTACTTCTTCCTGTTTTCCTTTTCTCCTCAAGCAATGACCTTTGAAGTTAACTCCTATAAATAATAACCTTGAAAAAATGTAATTATCAGAGAACTTTCATAGCATTATTGATTATATAACATTAGTAATAAAATCTCTTTATATCACTTAATAAAATGGAATTATACAATATTTAAAATGATTACACATTTTTACTAAATGGTTTTTCCACTTTGCCTCTAAGTTGCCAAAAATCTCATGTATACCAGGTACTAGCATTGAACGACACGCAAAGACTGGCATTACTTCCTGCTAGTAAGTCCATGAAATTGTCACAGTTACACAATGAGAAAAAAGAACCAGCAGGACACACTGCTCTCCTCCACTCCAGGTTCTGAGATGTTTCCTGTATAGTTTATTTTGGGTTATAATAAGATTCCCCAGCTTCACCATGGCAATCTGTGTGAACTTGTCACTTACATAATTTCTCGCTCTCATTTTTTTCCTCCTCAGACTCACTGGGATGCTGTTTGGACTTTCTGAGTAGAATTTTGATATGAATAAACAAGTTCATGAACTAGAAGAGCTTGTAATTTTCGTAGCATATAAGACCAGTTGGTAAGTTTTATAACTACTGTTAAAATATACAAAACACAAAGGGATACTACGATCACTAATTGTGATGTGTCAACTCAACTTCAGTAACATCCACGTAGCAGATTAGAAAAGCTCTGGGAATGTTCGTGGATGATTGACTCATACGGTGAAAACTGAGCAGGAAGACCTGCCCGGGGTATGGGTGGTACAAACCAGCAGGATTGAAGCTGGGAAGGAATAAAAAATGGAAAGAAGGAGGAGGACATTGTCCCTTTTCTTTGGAGTGGCTCTGTTTGGTCTTTGTCTTTGGATGTTAGTCTCAAGTTCTTTCAGGCTTCCGGCGTGGACTCTTCAGGCTTCCAGCACAGACTCTGGCTTTAGACACAGAGGCATCCAGGTGACTCTGCAGCGAGCTTCCAGGCCTGTGACTTCTGCCTGTGGCTGGATCCTCTGAATTCCCCCGCACAGAGAGCCATTTTGGATTCTTCCACCTCTGGCTCTGGACTCTTCCCTTTCTGAACCCATAAACAGGTGATTTGAAAGCTGTCTCAAGCTAAAATTTTCACATTAAACAAACTTTCTATTAGACTGTGTTCAAGAAATGCCATGGACTATAAAGGAACTAATGGGATATTTGGGCTCACTATAAAGGGAAAACTGAGTCTAGTCAGGAAGCCTCTCAATAACTTACATTACTTGGATGTTCCCATTCATTCTGTTATCTTTGAAAAAATACAGAATAAGTGAAAGCCACCTCCCCTAAGGGTCAAGAAACACTACATACCTCAACCCAGAAATCGGAAAATTGGTGATCACTTGTACCAGTGTGTTACATCACTAGGCAAACTTACAAAATAATGAAAATGTTCTTTTTTAATTAATTAGTTTATTTTTTAAATTTTATTTTAAAGATTAAAAAGGTAAACAAACAATGAAACCGGGTTTCAAAACAGGTGAGTAAGACATTTACAACAGTTGATACATTGTGTATTGTTGTCTTAGTAGTAGTTATTCAGATTACAAGATACAGGCATGATATCTTGTCTAAACAACGCCAGCACAAAACATTCTTTTCAAGGAACTAAGAGAAGCTAACTGTATAACTATCTTAATTATCTTGTGTATACTTATATTTTTTCCTTTTTCCCTTTCTTCTTTTTTTTTTTTTTTTTTTTGTGGGTACCAGGGGTTGACCTCAGGACCTCGCGCGCCAGTAGGCGCCCGTGCCGCTGAGCGATATCACCGGCTCCCTTTTTCGTATGTGGGTTCCGGGAGTCGAACTCAGGACCTCGCACTTGCCTGGCAGGCACTTATGCCACTGAGCCATCTCACCAGCCCCCTTTCTTCTTTTTTAATTTAAATAGAGGTCTGAAATAGGGTTCCTAAAGAGAATTAAAATTTGATAACAATAAAAAATGTCTCTTATTTTGTCTAATAGTGACAAAATTTTATCAAAGCCTCATCTTTAATTTAGAGATTCTTATCTAGACCAGCAGTCTTCAAATTATTCCAAGTAGCACATAGGGTTTTATGAGCACGACTTAGGAATCATAATGGGATAATGTAGACTAGGAACCAGGCTACCACATTCCCACATTCCCACTTCAATTAAGTCCGTTAGTGTCCTTTCTTTTTTTAGAATAGGAAGCATCCATTAGCATAACACTTCTAGTCTCCCTCTGCTATTTTACTTCTCCAGCCAATAGAATTATAATTTATCTACTTTGGGACATTGAAAAATACTACCAGTCCTAGGTAATTCAGTGACTCCGTCCTTGGGGTCTGCCTTTCACAAGAAAGATGTTTTCCCTTTTGTTTCATGTCTTAAGCAAGACTAGCAGGGCAGGGTATGATGCTGCAGACAGGGTTGCACCTATATTTAATTTAGCTGAGTGCTAGTAAGCACCCTTGATGAACACACCCTAGACCCCTTCCCCAGTGGAAGCTGACTTTAAATAATCAGCTCACAGAAATCAATTATATTTTTATTGTATTTATTTATAGTAAATGTGACATTTGCTTTTCCATTAGTTGATTCTTTTGTTTCCCATTTGCTGCCAAATTTGAGTTCAACATAGTGGTATATTATTTAACATGCACCCTCAAATTCCCAAAGTAATAATTTGCAGAATTAAGTCATGAAAGAATAAGCAAGTGAAAGTAGTTCCTGATTAATCACATTTTCCATTTTTAACAAATTCAATGTGATTACCAAATTTCCTAGAAAGCAGAGAAAAGAAAAATTAGTGTGATAAGTAAAGTGGTCATTGCTTTTGCATGTGTGCACAGTGGTAAAAAAAAAATACAGTGAGTATTTAAATAATTTATTACTTAAAAAGACACATTGCCATTAATCCCCCTCAAAGTACTCAGGGGGTACATTCCTTTGCTTCTAACATACTTAGGCTATTGTTCTTGGTAATGTGTCTTTTACTGTAATAAGTTTTTTTTGTTTTGCTTTTGGGTACTGGGAGTTGACCTCAGGACCTCGTGCGCCAGCAGGTGCCCATGACGCTGAGCGATATCACCGTCCTTTTTTTTTGTATGTGGGTACCGGGAGTCGAACTTAGGACCTCGCGCTTGCCAAGCAGGCACTTATGCTGCTGAGCTATCTCACCGGCCCTGTAATAAGTTTTTAAAATTAATTTAAATTTTAAAATTTAAATATATAAAATAATAATAAATATATAAATATAATATAAATATAATATAAATATAATAATAAATATATAAAAATGGTATATTTTAGGTATACATGATCACATTCATTAGCAGAAGTTTGTACCTCTACATAATATTTCTTGATTCTTTTTCCCCGATCCCCTCTTTCCCTTCAACCCCCCTTTCCTTCCTTATTTATAAAAGGTTTGTTTCCATTTTCTTCCTTCTATTCTTTTTCTTCCCTTTTCCCTTCCTTCCTTTCCCCCTCCCCCATACATTATTCCCTTCCCATTTTAATATTTTCTTCCTATTTCCCTGTATCTGTTATACATTTTGGTCCTCATTTCCCCTTTCAGTTTCTCCTACTAGAGAAACAATGTGATATTTAAACATGTGTGTCTGATTTATTTCAATTAAGAGTATGGACTATTTTTTTCCCCCTTCCTTCATTTCCCTCCCAGTTCCTCTTTCTTTTGAACAATTTCTTCCTATTTCACAATACCTTTTATACACTTTGCTCCTTATTTACACATTCAGTATCTCATACCAGAGAAATGATGTGATATTTACACATGTGAGTCTGATTTATTTCACATAAGGGTATGTTCTCAAGGTCCATCCATTTACCTATAAAAGTCTCCAGTTTACCCTTCTTTATGGCTGAGTAGTACTCCATTGTATAAAAAAAAATCTTCCTTTTCCATTCCGTGGTTGATGGGCATTTTGGTTGTTTCCAAGATTTAGGTATTACAAATTGTGCTGCTATAAACAGGGATGCATATATCTCACTGTGGTATGATGTTTTTAATTTTTCCAGGAAGATATCCAGAAGGGGAATGGCTGGATCAAATGGGATCTCTAATCCTAATTTTTTGAGGAATCTCCACACTGACTTCCACAGTGGTTGCACCAGTCTGCACTCAGTGCAGAAGGGTTCCTTTTTCCCCACAGCCCCACCAGCATTTGTTATTGGTTCATTTCTTGATAATAGCCATTCTTTCTGGAGTGAAATGGAATCTCAGCACTTGGCATTGTTTTAGTTTGCATCTCTCGAACGACCAGTGATGGTGAACATGTTTTCATATATTTATTTGAAGTTTGTATTTCTTCCTCTGAGAAGTGTGTGCTCATCTCAGATGCCCATTTTTGGATTGGGTCTTTAAATTTGGGGGGTCTGATTTTTTCAACTCTTTATATGTTCTGGATAGAAGTCCTTTTTCTGAGGGACAATTGGCTAAGATTTCTTCCCACTCTATGGGTTGTCTTTTGTTTTTTAAAAATTAAACATCCATTGTATTTTTTGGTCACCATTTGTACTTTCTCTTATCTTCTAGACAAAAACCTAAAAGAGGAGCTGCTTTTACAAGTCCATGTAAACACATATTTTCCGTTTCTGTTTGTCACAGCACAGTTTACACAGTACATTCTTTCTCTAAGTCTTGATCATCAAAAAGAGTTCTGTAAAGTTTTTCAACATAATTTTTCATCCTTAGCCCATTTCCATCTCAATATCCTTCCATTCAAATTAGCTGTAACAGATTTTTCTATCAAGAACTGAACAGTAACTACAGCAATAATGCTAAACGTAATTCACTTACTGCTCAAAACGTTTGTTGTGTTCGCACTGCCCATAAACCAGGCTTTTTTCTCCTTGTGCAGGTATTTGTTTTATAGAAGACTGACCTCTGGCTGACTCTTCATCCTTACATATGAATACTTTCTAATCACAGCATTTCTTTTAGCATAAAGTATTTGCATACTATTTCTCTAAAGACAATGCACACTTTTTCAGTTCTACATGTTTTCCCAAACATCATTGTGGAGATTAATGTTATTCATCTGCTTTTCTATATTTTGTTTCTTTAAAAACCTTGAATTTTTCTTCTTTCAAGAGACTCACCACCTCAAGCCCCACAACTGGGCTCGCCTTTGATATATAACTGATCTACTTATATCTACCAAACGACACTGATGGACACTATTAATAGGCTTATTTGTGTGAGTTGTGAAAGAAAATCTGAGTGATTTATAAAAATTGGATTTCCATTCAGTGCTTGAATATTAGCTATGAGCTCCCAGAATATGTGATGTCTGTGCAGTCCTCCCAAAATGTAAGCATTTCCTTCTTTTTGTAAGTCAATTTCAAATATTTTGAATATTAACAAAAAATTTAAAAGACTTTTCACTGTGCTGTGTATCTTCAATCTTTCATAAAAAAAGAGGTTATTAAAAAAATCTACACATCAGAAAGACCCCATTCCTTTACATAGTATACCTAAAATTTTCATGGATTACGTTTCATTTAATGTTGGTGTCCCGATCCTAGTAACCTATTGTGAGAAGTTTGGGAGTAGAGATACCTCAGTGTTTGTGAACTTCTAAAGCACAGGGCTCAGTGCAGTTGTTAAGAACAGTGCTTCTGCACTGAGAGTGGGAACAAGTCCTAGATTTACCTCCATTCAGGTTTGTCTTGAGCAAGTGACAAGTGCTGTTTTACCTAATGCAGGGAGGTATATCTACTCAGTGCATTTTATTTGACTATGAATATTTAATTTCATAAAATGTGTTATCATATGCTTGTGCTATGTGGGAGGAAGTGTATGCCCTGAGAGGTCATTGTGGATGCCTAAAGTAGAGAAACCTGCCTCTACTTTACCTCCACCAAGTTTTAGATTACTACTGTCAAGAGAGTGATCAGATTAGAATGTGAATCCAGAACTGAAGAATTTAAATTTACCTTAGGCCAGTTAGAATTGTCATGTGATGAAAATTCCTGCAAATAAAGGACAAACACAAATCAAAATAAATAGTTCTCCATGGATGTGATTTCACCCACTGAAGCCACTGATTGAATAAAGATATGTAATTTAATTACTCTTTTGCATAAAAATATACAATAAAATTTATAACAACAGAATTTATAGGTGACATTCCTTTGTTAACTACTGTATCTATTTATTCTATGCCTTTTTTCACAATCCTCATTTCATTTGGAAATTTTCTTTATAATTGAGAAGACAGTAAAATCTGAGGTTGTTTATATATCCTTCAATGTTATTTTCTGTAAATTACTTGACTTTTATTAGCCTTACTTTCGGTTACAATTGGAATAGTCCTATGCATTGTTAAGATGGTTGTAGAGGTTAAATATGATGTAGCAAGTAATGTATTAGATGAGTTAAAACTGATGAAGTTCCCTGGCTTTCAGGCTACCCATTTGTGAGGGTTCCTATGGACAGAGGGGGCCAACTGCCTATGGGAGGATGGAATAAGGCAGGACCTGCTTCAGTTTTCCTTATATCTCAATAAAATGACATTTAAAATATCAGAATATACTCACTTTCACACTGCAATTTCCCTAAGTGAGAAGGAAATTTTGAATGATATTTAAAGATATTCCCACAAAGAAAGCAACAAGCCTACCAGTCCTTCCAAGAATAGATTATGCTGATTACACATACACTCTGAAAAAAAATTTAAAAAGATAGAATGTTTTTGTCTAATTCTATAAAGCATGGAATGCTTCAGAATGTTTTAGTGGCAAAAGCCACTGAATATAGACATAAGAAAAGAAAAATAATGGCTCTTATCTAGTAAAAATAAAATTAAACATATATTATATATAGAATAAGTTCTCAGTGGATCAAAATCTGAACATTAAAAATGAAGCCATACAAGAATTGAAATACAATATGACAGAATTCCTCTTTAATTATATAGGAAAGACTTTCTGAAAATGAACCATTGGTCTAAGCACAATAACAGAAAAGACCAAAGAATTTTATTATATAAAAATAACTTGAAATCAAAAACTTATACAAACAAATTAAATGATATTTGATAAAGGACTCTTATCCCAAATAAATATAGTCTCTCCAAAATTAAGGGGTAGGGATACAATTCAGTGGTTGTGTTGTTGCCCAGCATGTGTGAGGTCCTGGGTTTGATTCCCAACACCATAGCAACAAAACAAAACAAAACAAAACAAATGAAAAATGAAATGATAAAATTGAGGGAATAAAAATAATAAAACATGGGCCGGTGAGATGGCTCAGCGGCGTAAGCGCCTGCCTTGCAAGCGCAAAGGCCCGAGTTCGACTCCCGGAACCCACATACGAAAAGGGGCCGGTGATATCGCTCAGCGGCACGGGTGCCTGTTGGTGCGCGAGGTCCTGAGGTCGTCCCCCCGGTACCCACAAAAAAAAATAATAATAATAATAAAACAATGGCAAAACAAACAATATGTGTACACATAATAATTCGTGCATACCACATACCCAACAAAAATAGAGAAAAGAAACTTAAATCTGTAAAAGACGTTCAACTTCATTCAGGATAAAAAAAATGCTAATTAAAAACTGTGCTGAAATGCCATTTATCTATTAAGTTAGCTGTTGAGAAAGCAGTATCTGTACTACTGGTGGGAATGCAAATTGGTGCATTTATGAAGTGAAATTTGTCAAAATTGAGCAAAACTACATTTGCAGTTACATGTAACCCATCAACAGAAAGTCAAGGAATTTCTCCTGAAAACGGATCTTCCACAATAAAACAACTCATATGTGTTAAATTATTTATTGTAGGACTATTTTCAGCTGCAAGATATTAAAGCAAACTGAATGCTCAAACATAGAATATTGGGTAGTTTGTTACGTTTACCTAATGAAAGTATATGCAGTTGAATAAAAGAGTAAATAAGATCCCTTATTGCTTAGGCATACATGGTAACTTCTACGATATATGGTGAACTGGAAAATGCAAGATGCAAAGAAATATCTATAGATCTATTGTATGCTCTCTGCTCTTGTTTTTTTTTTTTTTTTTTTTTTTCTTTTGTTGTTGTTGCTGTGTTTGTTTGGTGACAGGGTCTCAGTACGTAGCCCAGGCTGGATTTGAACTCCCAGGGATCCTCCTGTTTCAGCCTCCCAAGTGCTGGGATTACAAGCATGTGTCACCTTGCCTGGCTTGCTATATTTTACATAAGAAAATAGGAGGATAACAAAGTCTATGTGCATATGTTTGTTTGAGCAGAAAGAAACTCAGGGAGCATAGAGGCTGATGAAATTCATTACACAGGAGATTAAAAACGGGATTGGAGTGGAAAGGATAATAGTATGGGGGCAATGCCAGTTCTTTGAACACAACCTTTGTTCATGAATTTTCCTACTCCTAAGCTTCAAAATAATTTTAAACTGACCTTAAAATTTTCTCAATCTATGCATTATGTAAAACATGTTCTTTTGTCTTCAAGTTCTAGGGGTCTTTTCAGAGTAACTCCCTTTTCCTATGGTAAGAAATCTGCCTCTCATTGTGTATAATATATTTATTTATTTGTTCAATATTAGAACTTGCAAAAAATGGTTCCCAGTATTCATATTTTATGTTTCTGTCCAAAAGAAAGCCATAAATTAAAATTCAATATATACTTAATTTTTTGACCTTTAGAATAAAAGCACATAGTTTAAATGTTGTATTCAAGAGTTACTTGGATTTGTTTCATTCTATTCACTTCAGTGTGGAGATATTTATCTTTGAAAATATGGTTTAGTTTCTATTTTTATTCCTTGATTTTTGTGTATTTTATTAATTAATTTCTTTGTATGTGAGACATATCATGGTTCCAAAAATGAAGATTACAATAAATAAACATGGTATGGTATAGGCCTAAAGACAAGCACACAGATTAATGGAACAGATAAAAGTTCAGAGAGATATACATCCTTATCTTAATCACATCTGGAAGGTCTGACTTAAATATTTTGTCTGCCAGCCATTATCCTGTTCCTAGTAGTAAATGACAGGGGTTTGATTTTGTTTATAATTGTTATTATTGTCTGAGACCAAGATCTCACAATCTTGCCTAGGGTGGCCCTGAATCTGTGACTGTACCATCTAAACCTCTCTGTAGCTGGGATTATAGCTGGGTGCCATTGCATATAGTTATCACATAGATTTTAAATTAAATCATTGTTTTGTATCACACAAGTATTAAGATACATATGTCAACCTAAAATCATATACACAAATACTTTTTGTTCTTCATTGTCTTGTTTTCCATTCTGACATTTTAAGGAACATTTTGAAACCCAGAGGATAGTGCAACATTTTTCTAGGAAGAACATCATATTAATACTATGTATTGCTGATAATGGAAACATTACAGTTCTCTGTGTGCTAGAAAATGTCCTTTGATTTAACAATGTTTTAATTGAGGAAAAGTATCCACAATGTAAAAACAAACAAACAAACATGGATTTTTCCATTTAGGAAATCACGGAGACCACAATCTTGGACTCTGAGAAGGATTTAAAATTAATCAATTGGCTTTCTATGTTTACTTGTGAATCTGTCCCAGGCCTAGGCAAGATAAGGCCACAGCTGAGGATGCCTGGCTCCAACCCCAATTAACTAAATAGAGACTGTAGCTGCAGGCCTCTGGCTTCTGGAGTCAACCTGGAGATAAGATAGTTCTCCTAATTAGCATAACTTACTACTCAGGGAAGTTTTTGTACTGACCTCCAAGGTCCTACTCTGTTTCCTGCACTTTCCTCAGTATCCCATTCCTTTGTTCGAAAACCAAATAAATTCAGGCCACCCAGAGAAGTTCTTTGTCTCAGCCTGCAGAGAATCTGGAATTCTGCTAAAGGGTTTGATCCTCCTGGAGCCCTAAAATCATACCACTTGTCTCTTTTATTTAAGGCTTTGCCATCCACTCCTTTGGGAGGTTGTGGGCCTGATCAGTCCATGATAAGGAAATATATTGTAGTGAGATCTAGTTTAGATTATCAAGCCGAATATTCCCAATTCAAAGTCACAAAATGACTCTTTCTTTCCTATAATTTAAGAAAGTCAGGTATTCATTTTCTCAAACTTCCAAGGTTGCTCCCCTGAAGAATCAGTATGTAATGAAATAAAAAATATGATCTTGCAGAGAAAGCAGCCATTTGAGCTCGTTTAACATTCTCCTTTGGGAAGGGCTGAGAAGGCGCTGAAATTAGTTAGTTTACTTTTAGTCTGTTACACAGCTGACTTCCCAAACGTGAGAGGGCCCAACAGCCTCAGATCATGTCATTCCTGTATACTTCGTCTTGGTGGCCCCACACTGGTGTCAACTCCAGGGGCTCACACCTGAGAGAGCCCATCTGCTCTACAGCAGGACAGACAAAACACAAGGATAACATTTTTTCTTCCAATATCCAACTCAGAATCTCAGTCTTGGACTGGAAGAGAAACTAGATTAGAGACTTTCCATTTCCTCAAATTTCTTACCTTACTCTACTCTTTCTGTCTCTTTTCAAAATTGTAGCCAGTGAGCATATAAAGAAATGGAGATTCATGTTAAAAATGAAGTTTTGCCCATTTTCACGTGCAAAGGAAACAAAAGGAAGGTATTTGGAGAAAACAAAAAATGGGGAAAAGCTTCAGAGAGAGGAAAGCTGAAGAGTTCTCACCACTGACGTGGACTAAGGGTAACGGAGGAAAACTGAAGTTTCTTGGATGAGCTGGCTGAATGTGAACCTGCTGTGGTCATCTTGAAGTCACTGGTAGGCTTGAAAAGAGTTGTTCTATGAGTCTGTAGCCGTGCAGAGGGGCAGGCTCATTGCTTAGCTTGGCACGAGTTTACACTTACGGATTTTTCTGAGTTTGATCTCTCTCTTGAACCACCCCCACGATTGTTTCATGCTCCATTAGGCAGGTACAGACCTGCAGGTTCTGTGTTTGTACTTTCTGGTTGTAGATCATGAGGACAAGAAGTACTGGCATCCTAAATATCTGACATTTGCAAAGCAGGTTAATGACCTGCCACATTTCAGGATGTTTGGTAAGCTTTATTTCCAAATTCAGTGCTAGTTACAGTCTTCTCATATTGTGTTACTTCCACGTCTCAGAAATCTTATCACACTGTTTTTGTTAGCTTTAGGAAGCCCCAGAATCCTGGTCAATAATCTTTCCATGTAGAGAAGCAAGAAAACTGACCATTTTCTGGAAAAATTTTATCTCACATACTTTAAACTTTGCTAGTTAGTACTCTTTTTGTTGCTCTGTATTCTCATCCCAGACTTAATCCCATATCTGACATTTATACTTACCTCTTTATTCTTCCTTCTTTCTTCCAAGCTGGGACAAATTCAGTTCTGATTTCCCTGTTCCAGACATTAGTTGTGAAAAGGATTTTTAAAATTCCATGCAATGGACTATATAATCTTGATGGACTACTAAGGAAGGCTCTTAATTAAAGTTGCATTGCTACTTATGCCATCTGTCCATTACCATTTCTTTCTTTTACCCATTTATTCCAATTGACCCCATGCCACCCACATTACTTTGAGTGGAAAACTTCGCCTCTTCTTAAATGAGTAAGTAAGCATCAGGATGGATTAGGCCCACTTTATCTTTCTTCACTTTAAAATACTGGAAATTTTATTATCTGCCTTTTTTCTATTTTTATCCTTCATCCAATATCGATTTACCTTGGAGTCTGCCTTTCCATTGACCTGTCTCTTTCTGTTGGCAGCTGCTATGTGGTTCACATTCTTTATCACATTTATTTCTCACAACAACCCTTCAGAATACTGCCTCCTAGGTGATTAAATTGTATGTTCTATAAAGAAAAATATTCTATTTTAATCTAACTGGACTCTGCAGCCATGGGAAGAAGAAAGGACAGAAGCCATTCATTTTTGTTTGCTTACTGCATTCTTAAGTATTTTTTGAAAATCTGTCTTTCCAGATTTACTTTACACTACATGTACCAAGAAAAAGCCCCCATGGAATTTTGACTTGAGAAAAGTAAAGCTTCAAACCAGTCTTTTCCTACATGAATGTCATGTGCCTCCTTTTAGTATTCAGGGTACTTTTTCTGTTATCTAGGCATTCTAGATATAATATTCCTAAAGTGGAATTTACTATCCTATTGAAATCTTCCACTGGCACTTCATTTATTTTATGGGGTTATAGCATGGTAAAACATGTATAAAAAAGTAACATTTTACTTTGTATAATAGAATTCAACTAGCTCATTTTACTTTAAGATAAACTTATTCTTCTTTACTCTTTTAACAAATACACATATTGCTTGCATACTTTGTATACAAAGTTCTTTCTCTTCACTTTGGTTATTTTGTATAGTTCCATGTCTATTTGTTGATTATAGTTTTAATTATTAGTGATCTTTCTTTTATAGAAAAAACTGAGTAGAGAATTGTGAATTTCCTTGCCAACACCCCTTCCCGGCAGCCCCAGGTGCTTGCTTGGTAACCACTTTTCTACTCCCCATTTCTATAAGCTTGACCTTTTTTAATACCACATGTAAATGAGATCATACAGTACTTGTCTTCCTGTGTCTGGCTAATTTTACTTAGCACAATATCCTCTAGATTCATTCATGTTGCTGCAAATGACGGAATTTCATTCTAAGAAGAGGCTAGATGGTATTCCCTTGTGCATATATGCCACCTGTTTTTATTTTTTTGTCTACTCATCTGTTGTTGGGTACTCAAGTGTTTCCATATCTCAACTATTGTGAATAAAGCAGCAATATACACAGGAGTTCACATATCTTTTCAACACACTGATTTCAGTTCTTTCAGATATATACCCATAATTGGGACTCTTAGGTAAAATGGAAATTCTTCTCAATTTTGGAAGGAACTGTCATACTTTTGATTATACACATACCATCATGTTTTGGAAATGGATGTAGTAATTTATATTTGCACCAGGAATGTAAAAGGATTCCCTCTTCTCCTCATCCTTGCCAAAATGTCTTTGTAATCTTTTTTGATAATATCCATTCTAAAAGTGTGAGATGATATCTCATTGTGGCTTTGACTTGCATTGCCATGATTATTAGTAATATGAAGCATTTTTCTTATACCTTTTGTTCATTTGTGTATCTGTTTTTGAGAAATGTGCATTTGGTCTTTTGCCAATATTTTAAATAGGCTTCCTTGTATTCTTGTAAGTGAGCTGCTTAGGTTCCCAATATATTTTGGATATTATCACCTTATTATACAATAATTTGTAAATATTTTCTCTCATTACATAGGTTATCTCTTCACTTTCCTCATTGTCTACTTTATAATCCTATTTGTGAATTTTTGTTGGTGTTGTCTATGGTTTGGGTTGTGTCTAAGAAATAACTGCTCAGGCCAATGTCACGGAGCTTTTCACCGTATGTTATGCTATTAATGTTACAGTTTGGGGCCTTACATTTAAGGCTTTAATCCATTTTGAGTTTACTCTGCATGTGGAATGAGAAAAAGGTCCATTTTAATTCTTTTGCATGTGGATATCCGATTTTCCAAAACTATTGAAAAGATTGCAATTTTTCCATTGTGTAAAAACATACGTTGTAAATAGATGAAAACTCATCAATCTAGATTTTTATATCCACTTAATTACTTATACCAATAAAAGTGAAAAAATTAAAATTTTAAATTAATGAGTTAGAAAAATGAGATCTACACATAAAAAACAGAGTGTTAGAAACATAAATATCTGCATCTATAAAAGGCACTTGTCATTTTCAGATTTCTTTAAAAAGATAATTCACAGTTTAAAGTATAAACAATAGCCAAATATTGTGTGGTTTTTTATTTATATGGAAATTATAGGTTTAATAATAGAAATGCAAAGTAAATGAGAAAATGCAAGAGTAGTGTTGCATTATTATTTCATGTATTACATTCCAAATTTTAACTTTTTACTGGATGGTAGTCATTATAAACTAAGAACAAGCAAAAATTCTGGAGCAACTATTAAAATATATATTGCTGATAATTCAATAGTCAAGATAAAGGCTGGCTGCTACTTAGAGCTCACTGCCAGCAGGCACTGACATCATCAGTGGGATTTTGGCTCTAAAGGCATCAAGTACGCAAGAGTTGTGTGGTCATTGAGGCTCCCACCCAGATTTCACTTGAGTCCTCATTGGCCATTCAGTAGAATTATAAAAATTCATAATTAATCCAAATGAAGTTAGGAAAATAGAGAAAAAGAAAAAGAACTGATGTTAGAAAGAGGAAAAAATTTTAAGGAAAAAATTTATACCTAATCATAATGATAATTACACTAAATCCAAATCATTAAGCACACCAAACAAAAGACAGAAATTGTTACACTAAAGAAAAACATAACTAAGTAATTTTCTATCTACAAAAACCACACATACAAAGATGTATATAAGATTTCATTTAAAAGTAAATTTACAAATAGTATATCAAGCAAATACCAATTATAAGGAAGCTGGGATGGTAAATAATCAGACTTCTGGACAAGGAGTATTGTAAAGACATAAAAAGGGGGTTGGTGAGATAGCTCAGTGGAATAAGTGCCTGCCCAGCAAGCACAAAGTCCTGAGTTCGACTCCCAGTACCCACATAGAAAGGAAAAAAGGGCAGGTGATATTCCTCAGTGGCACAAGCACCTGCTCGCAAGTGCAAGGTCCTGAGTTCGACCCCCAGTACCCCCCCAAAAAAAGACATAAAAAGGGATCTTTTATAAAAAAAAAATTTTAAGAAAAGATAACAATCCAAAATGTGAATGCATGAAATTTCAGAGCACTGATGAAAATATAGAAAAAATTGACAGAACTGAAAGGAGAAATAGACAAATGGACAACTGTAGTCAGAGAGTTCAGCATCCACTTTCTGTAACTGGTAAAACAAGAGGACAGAAAATTAGAAAGGGTACAGATGAATTGAATAACACTATTAACCAACTTGATGCAATTGAAATACATGAAACACTACAACTGCTTCTAAGAATATGTTGTAGATACACTTTCCTTATTTTTATCACGAAGTACAAATGACAAACCTAGACTTTACATATAAAACAAATATAAGAAGATTCTGGAAGGTGGAGAAAAGACAGATCAGATAGGGATCTGGGGATCTGAGGAACAATGTGGTGGTAAGTTTTCTGGTTTTTCTTTTGCCCTCATAAATCACACATTTGAAGCTGAAGAAGACAAGCTGGATACATTAACTGGTATCAAAAACAAAAACAAAAAAGCCTCAAAAATGCCTTCACTCTCTAGTCCAAGGGACAGGAAAAAGGCAGAAATGAGATTTGGTGCCAAAATATTGCATCAAAAACTTTGCCCTCCTAGCGGCCCACTTACAGTGTGGTTTCTTGTAGGACCTGTCTCATAAATGATGAGAAGTGTGGGCAAATCAGGGGCACCTGAACCCAGGGCAGTGCAGTAAGTAATGCCTTCTCCACATCTTTATTCACCTTCCTATTTAATTTATAAAGTTTTGCCTCCATTACATCAGTGGTCTGGAAGCCTAGTGAACCTTTTGTTTTACTTTAATTAATTAATTTGTTTATTGTGCTGAGGAAGGAACCCAGAACCTTCAGCATGCTATGCAAGCACTGTATCACTGAGCTACATATCAGCCATCCTTCCTAGTCCGCTTTCGACACTATCAACAATGTGTACGTTCAGCATTCTTCAAGTCTGTTTTAGATTTCATATAACTTTTTTTTTTTTTTTTGTGGGTACTTGGGGTCGACTTCAGGACCTCACGCGCCAGCAGGCACCCGTGCCGCTGCGCTATATGACCGGCCCTTTTCTCATATTTGGGTTCCGGGAGTCGAACTCAGGACCTCAGGCTTGCCAGGCAGGCGCTTTACGCTGCTGAGCTATCTCACCGGCCCTCATATAACATTTAATAGCCCTGTTGGCATCAATTTGATTAGCGTTAAAGAACAATACAGATAGGAACATAGCATACCAGCAATGAAGCATTTGACTTGTTTCTCCAGTGAGAGACCACACAATATTCTAGGGACTATTGTTTAGCTCCCCCTCAATACTCTGCCTGCCACCTTTTACTCACCTTTAAAGAATATTATAGAGAAATTTCAGAATATTTGTATAGTCCCATAAAGTTTCAATAAACAGAACTGGAAAGAGGAATAATTTCCTATATTCTCCCATTTGAGAAAGAACAGTTACAACCGCGAATTTCCATATTTCTTTACTCCTCACTAAGGAAAAGTCTCCCCTTTGTTCTTCCATCCCTAAGTCAACTGTTAACGAATAGGTAAGGAAAACTCCTAAAGATAGCAATCTTCTGTATTGCATTTACGAATACATGCACTTTTGCATATTCTGTTTACCCTTCAGAGAAACAGGAACAATTTTTAGAAGGACCTGATCTAAGGACATCTTGATAGCAATTCTACACGTGAAAGTAACCATAGCTTATGACTTATGTTACCTTCCTCAAGAAGAAGAAATGTCAAAAAAGAAGATTATGTCTTATTCCCTCTCACTTCCTTATGTACCCCCACAATGTTGAGGAGTCTTTCAAAGATCACTGTGTAAAGAAAACAAATAAGTGAGAAGAGATAATGCGTAGACTGGTCACATGTCCTGACAGACCAAGAATTTTCCCCTTGTAGCCTTTATCAAAGCTATCCCTACAGCAGAAAGTAAAGGAAAAAAGCAATTCAAAAATGAATGATGTGACAAAAGAAATATATTTATAAGCTCCTCTGTAGTTGGGACTATAGGTGTTTACCACTGCACCTGGCTCTGATTTGCTTATGTTTTCAAATGATTAATATGTAAATACCATTTGTTAGGTCCATATGCAGTCTTACATAATCCAAGCCTACAGAGTTATAACTCTGGAGTTTGATGATCTAAAGTTTTATCCAAGAGCCTTATTTTGTTTCGTTTTTTCAATTCCTGCTGTGTACTATTAGCTGCCTCACTAGCTCTGTTAAAAAAAAAAAAAAAGAGTTAAAGACATCATATTACAACGATGTATGCATACCCATGTTTATAGCTGCACAATTCTTAATAGCTAAATCTTGGAAGCAAACTAAATGTCCATCAACACATAAGTGGATAAAGAAAATGTATCTATACACAATGGAGTACACTCTGCGATTTAGGATAAATGGTAGTCATTTTTAGGAAAATGGATTCACCTTGAGACCAAAACGTTAAGTGAAATAAATCAGACACACAAGCTCAAATATCACATGATTCCTCTTAAATGAGAAACCCAAACTATAAACAAAATAAAGGGCAAAATATAAGATATAAAATAGGAGACAGGGAGATAGACCTTTTGCAAAAGTGAAGGTGACAAAGAGAAGGGAGGGGAAGAGGGAGGGGAAGGAGATGTAAAAAGAATTAAGTGTTGTGTATATATACCAATTCCCTATGATGAATGTAATCATTATGTACCACAAACATATACAAAGAAAAATAAAAATTTTAGAAATCATTGTCTTCAGAATTTACATCATTTTTCCTTCTGCGATCCATAATGAATTATTAGTATATGAGCAGGTAGTGTTAAAACTTCTAACAAATCAGCTATACATTTTCCATGAGATAATTTAGTTTCTATTAAGGTAAAAAGTTCCCTATGTTTCCACGTTTTCCCTATTGTCACCAAGCATATCTATTATCTGCATACATATTCACTCTATGCACAGAATTAAGAATTGCAGCTCTAGTATCTGCTATTATCTCATCCGTCTATGCAGACTTAATGCCACGTAAAACATGGGCTTCCAAAATTTCATGAGAAGTCACCACAGCATAAGAAACCTTAAATTGGTCAATTTTATTCTGAGTATATACATTGAAAATGCAATGTAAACAGAAATATCAGGTCATCTTTTCTCCCTATCACCAAGTGATTAGTTAGAATCTCCCACTAGGAAGGGAAAAATTCGTTATACGTAGTTATATTTGGCAAGATTACTATCTCCAAATTTCAAACTTTGAGGCTGTATCTGAGCAAAGATCATAGTGAAGAGCACAGTGCACTATTAGGTGGACAGGTGGAGGACTAAATGTTCTGGCCAGGTTGTGCTTGCGGGGGGCCAGATGAATTATTCAGGCCAGCAAGCTCTAAGTGAAAGTGGAGGCCAAATATTTCAGCGCTAGTGAGAGATGCTTCAGAATTCCTTTCCACTTGACATCACACCTGTTGCTATTTAAAAAACCAATGAGTGAAGAACCAAGGAATTGGACGGAGAGTTGTGAAAATCTGTGCCAAACAGTGTATCCTAAACCACTATAAGCTTTCTGCAAATAGTATTTAATCCATGTTTCATGCAATATCTGATAAAGTTGATTAAGTAACAATATTGAGTCCATTTTGGTGAACGCGAAATTCCTGAAGGAATTTGTGTAATAGGAGACACAGTATGATGACACTAGCTTAGGGATTTAAACAAATGCTACAAGGTGTTGAGGTGTTGAGCTGCTGTTACCCGAATAATACTAATGATCAGGTCTAGCTGAGTGTATCCTAACCACATTGTGCACCCAGAGATAAAATCAGAGAGAGTCTGCAAGGCAGGGGAAGTAGGAGATATTCGATATGGTTCTCTGGCCTTCTTTCCCAGTCCTATTGAATTAGAATCTAGACTGGATAAATGTGAAAGCTGGAATTTTTAATAGCACCTTCCATGAGTCTTTATTAATCAAACTTTGAAAGGAAGGCTGCTAAATGTGCTACTTTACTTCTGAGAACCCAGGGTTCCCAGAAGCCAGATAGTAGCTGCCTTAAAAGGTTGGTGAGTGATAAAGATATAAAAGCAATAATGGTGGAAAGGAAATGAAACACCAGCTGTAACTATAAGCAATGTTATGCTACCATGATTTAAGTGTATTTAATTAAACAAGTGAAATTTGAACAATCATTATTAGCAACTCAGTCAATATACTTGGAGAAATCAATACTTTTTAATATTAAGTTCCACATAGAAAATAATATTTATTAGGTACACTGAAATAAGGTAAAGTGCTACCTGTCATTAGCAACAGCCTGGAGAGTCCAGGTGCTTCCATCACAAAGCTACCTGTAAAACAAGATAAACAATATTTCACCAATATGCCATAATATGAAGGCTAATTATTTAATGACTGCAGTCTTATTCTGTTTCTAAGCCATAGAGATCAGCAGCAACAGCCCAGGCCAATAGTGTCTACAGATAATATTAGATTTGGGGAGGAGTTATTTGATTTAAAGTTCTATATACAAGAGCTTAAAGTATATCACTTATTTAAGACTCATGCCTGTTTTTGCAATAATTGTTTTCATTGGTTTATAGTGTTCTGTTATTTGTCTTTCTTTTAGTAACTGTGCTTTGACAATTTTCTTATTGCAAAAGGCATTCAGACATTGATTAAAATTTGATTAATATCATTTTCAATAACAATTACATAATTACATTCCTTCTACTGATGTGGTAAATTCTACTAATGTACTTTTTTATAATTAGTCATCTTTTCACTTTAAAAATAACAATTAACGGGCTGGTGAGATGGCTCAGCGGCTTAAGCGCCTGCCTTGCAAGCGTGAGGGCCCGAGTTCGACTCCCGGAACCCACGTACGAAAAAGGGGCCGGTGATATCGCTCAGAGGCACGGGTGCCTGCTGGCACGCGAGGTCCTGAGGTCGACCCCCCCGGTACCCACAAAAAAAAAAAAAAAAAAAAAATAACAATTAACTTATTTACTATGTACTACTCTTCAATTTCCTGCTAAATTATACTGGTTTCTTCATATTATCTTTATTTCTAGGATTTTTCATATGAAATAGTTTAATGTTTAGCATAGATATCATAAATTACATAAATAAAAAATTAATAGATTAAAGAATTTTCACAAAATTCAACACAGCTATATAAATATCACCCAGAACAAGAAATGAAACATTATGGGAATTTTAGAAGTTCCTCACAACTCCATGAGAGTTAGCAGACTCATCTACCTGTACATTCAATGTCATCTCAGACCAGTGGCTTCACAATGAAAGTATTCAGCCTCCTCTCCAGAGCATTCTTTACCATCTACCTGTCATAGGTACAGGAAATTTTAGTACCACATGATAGACCTATGATTGAGGTGACCACCTTCTGAAACCTCAAGTCCACCACCTAATGTCCAAGCTTTTTTTGGTGTGTGTGTGGGTACCGGGGGTCGAACTCAGGACCTCGCGCTTGCCAGGCAAGCGCTTATGTGGCTGAGCTATCTCACCAGCCCAGTCCAGGCTTTTTATAGTCTGAAACTACTCTGCTTGTTACTGCTGTTTGCATTAATCTCCAAATAACTTCTTTGCTAAATAACGTCTCTCCCTACAGTTAAGAGGTTGGGCCTTCTTGATAAAGTTTAGCTCTACTCCAGGATATAGGACACGGATTGGTCCTAGTTAACAGGTTTTGAAAATATCTGCCTTAGTTACATTTCTCTCATTGCTGGGACAAAATACCCGACACCCAAAGTTAAAGGAGGAAAGGTTTATTTAGCTCACAGTTTGTGATGGTTTTTTCAGTCCATAATTGGCTGGCTCCAACACAGGGTAGCACATGGCAGAGGGGCAACCGTTCATGGCTGTGGAAGACAGAAGGAACAGGAAAGTAGCACGAGCAAAAGGGAAGAGCACGAGGAAGACTCTTTCTGTCCCTTACATTGTATGTAGGCTACCCATCTACGGTGCATGTAGCACTTGCACCCATAATCCCAGCACTAGACAATGGATCAGTCACAAACTCTAGATTTAGCTGCCTCCAAAAAGCACCCCCCATGACTGCATGAGGCTTTGGGGGGACAACCAGACACAAACTATAATAATATCTTATGTACAGTGTAGGTGATTTCAAATTAGACAAATTTTCAAATTCTGCTGGTCTGGGTAGAGTCCTGATTTTAATAAGCCATGTTTCTGGTGTGCTTTGGTGTTCACTTTATGTACTACTTTATAGTTAATTTATTCCCATGTTTTCTAGTGACAGATCTATATTTTGAGGACATTACGAGGAGCACTTTTTGGCTAGAACCGAGGGTTTGTCTAGAACAACTCTAGTGTTTGATGGTTTAGCTTTAAAAGATTACTTTTTATTTAGCAAAAAATTAAAAAAAAAACCATTTTTGCCTCAGGGCTTTCTAACTTAAGTCTTAAGTTGCCAAATTTCCAAATTCGTAGCCCTGTACCATTAATCTACTGATCTATCCTTTACCAGTACCACTGTACCAAGTATCACTGTAGCTGGTGCTGTTGCTTTGCAAGAAATTTTGAAGTTGAAGGGTGTGGATGTATCTATTTTATTCATTTTTTTCACATTTTTTTGACTATTCTGGTTTCTTTGCAATCTGATATGATTTGTGTCAAGTCAGCTGCAATTTTGATAGAAATTGTGTTGTACCTGTAGATTACTTTGAATAATATTATGTCATAACAATAGTATGTCTTCTGTTTATGTAACATGGTATTTTTTTAATTTAATTTTTTAGTGTTTTAGTTATTTTCAGTAGTGTTTATATATTCAGAGTATGAGTTTTTCATTCATTTTGTTAATCAATTCAGAGGTGTTTTATTCTGGCATTTTTTTATTCTGGCATTATTGTAAACATAATTGTTTTCCCCATTTTTTTAGATTTATTCCAATTATGTATAAATTGGACTGATTTTGTACATTGATCTTGTATCCTTAAACTTTGATGAACTTATTAACCAGGTCTAATAGTTTTCTTAGTAGATACCATGGGTCTTTCTATATATAAAATCATATCAATGATTTAAGGAAGTGACAAGAGAGGGTATCCTTGTCCTATTCTTAATCTTAAGTGGAAATAATTTAGTCTTTCATCATTTAAGCATGATGAGGGATTTATATAGGCACCCTTAGTAGAGTGAAGAAATTTGCTTCTATTTCTAGGTTATTGAGTGTATTGTGTCAAAAGGTTTTCTGCATCTATTGACATGAAAATGCTTTCAACATTTTATTCATACAATAAACTACATTATTTTAGATGTTAAACTAGCCTTGAAATACTTGGTGTTGGTGAGCACTTTTTAAAATATTCTGCTGGTTTCCATTTGCTAATATTTTGTTGAAGATTTTTCATCCATATTCATAAAAGATATTGATCTATAGTCTTATTTGCTGCAATGTGTGTCTCCTTTTTTGTCAGGGTAATATTGATCCCTTAAAATGATTCAGTAAATGTTTCCTTGTTTTTGGTTTTTTGAAAAATTTTGTGAAAGGTTGGTGCTAATACTTTGTGCGTTTGTTTGAATTCAGAGAGGAAGCCGTCTGGGCCCGGATTTTTTTTTTTTTTTTTTCACCAGTCAGCCAGCCCATCTTTGCAGTTCAATGGTAGGATCCTGTCATGGGCATAAAGGAACAGCTTACCTGGATGAAGCTTCCCCAAGGATTCAAGAATTCTTCTATGATCTTTGGAGAGGTACTGGCCACTGACCTCAAAGCTTTCATCATATTAGAGCACAATGGCACATTTTCACAGTATGTAAATGACCTCTTTTTGGCAGCCTCAACCCACAGGGACTGCTGTCAAGAAACTAAAGACCTCCTTCATCTGCTTGGGAAAGCTGGATATAAAGTGTTCAAGAAAAAGGCAAAAATTGGCCAAAAAGAGGCCAAATATTTAGTTTTCATAGTGATACAAGGGAAGCCTCGACTGGGCATTGAATGGAAACAGGCTGTCTGTGTCCTCCCAATCCCAATCACCCAGAGCCAAATAAGAGAGTTCTTGGGGACAGTGTATTCTGTCATATCTGGATCCCAAATTTCTCACTTATGGATAAGCCCTTATATGAAGCCACCAAAGGGAGGAGACAAGATACCCTCCTCTGAAAAACAGACAAGGAAAGAACATTCAAGCAAATCAAAAAGGCTCTGACTCAGGCCCCAGACTTAGGGCTGCCAAATACAATAAAACCTTTCTTCTTGTATGCCCCTGAACAAGAGAATGAGCATAGGGGTCCTAACTCAGGTTGCAGACTCTTGGCATCACCCGGTGACATGCTTGTCCAAACAATTAGATTCTGTGGCCCTAGGATGGCCTCCACGTTTTAGTGTATTTGCTGCCACTGCGCTGTTATGTGAATATCCCTCCAATTCCATTCACAAAAGCCTCTGCTATTTTTGAGAGGGATCTTAGGCTTAAACTTACTAATAAGCTGTTATATATGAAATCAATTCCTTTGGGAAGCAATCAGAAGCTGACTGTTCAATGGCCTGCTTCTTGATGGCAGAATCTCTGAGCTGTGTATTTGGAGCTGGGCATGGGGAAAATGGCAAACTTGATTGAGAGACACCAGGAGCAGGAGGTTTTGTGGAAGTGAATCACTGGCCTGGAAGCCAGGTGAACTGCATCTTCTGGTGTAGATCACTGGCTCATAGCACAGAGCAGAGCTACAGAGGTGTAGTATCGACAGTAGGACATGCTAGGATAGAGCTTACATTCCATAACTGGGAGCTGGTGAAGCAGGAAGTCCCCATTTGTACAGTGCACTTGCCCGGGACTTAGCTTTGGCTCCAGGCAGATAGGGAATAGATGAGATGTGCTGAAGTCCTGTTTTTGAGAAGAAAATCTGCATAGAAACTGCATGGAAAGGAGTCCTCTATGTGGGGCTAAAGTGGTCTGAAGTAGTCTCCATGGTACTGATCTGGGAAGGGGAGAGAGGAAACGTGTTTGTTCAATTACTGTAGACCCTGCCTTTCTTATAAATTTTCATAGATTTTCTTTGAATATATATTGAGCGTAGATTATTCGGAGGTAGATGTGACTTGAGCTGAGTACTCAAAGATCTTTACACTGCACTACAATACGTATCAGGCTGATTGGTTAACCAGGAAGAAAATATTCAGATCTCTCCCTTACTTGAAAGTCCTTCTGTGTCTCCCCCATGCCTTTGAGATAAATGACAAATTGCTTATTGGCCCCATCTGGCACCAACTTCAGTCACTGGGCCACTGTGTCTCTTACCCTAGAAATTTGTATCCTTTGTATTTATCCCAGGCTTCCCATGTCTGATCACATCTGAGTTTCATCTAGGAGCTTTACAAAAATACCAAGGACTGGGACTCATCTATTAATAGTTGATTCACAATCTTGGTGGTGAGATGGTGCATTTAACATTTAACATTTAACATTTGTCTAGGTAATTCTAACATACATTTAGTTTTTAAAAGTACTAACAGCTTAAAAACTCATTGAATTATAATTTCTACTTTTCTTTACCTGATTGACTCTCTTGTCCCTTTTGAACTCACTTGCTTGGAAAGCTTTCATGTGTCTTCTCTATCTTAAGATCTGTAACAAAATTCATTACTTTATTTCTTCCCTGCACTTCTGGGTTCATGAGATCAAATTATGCACACAGCTCCTGCTGATGGGTATGCTGAGAAGTATTCGATAGGCACCTCTCATGAAACACTTCCCAGTCTGCAGTGAGGTCATAGAATACCTCTGTGTCTTATCTGCCTTGGGCCATCTGTCTTCCCCCATCGACCTCCCCACTCACAAATCAATAAAAGCTAGATGCATGCTCCTGAGAAGGAAAGGCAAACAGAATAGATACAGTCCCAGAGGGGCTGCTGCTCTCCATTGTCTTCTCTATTTCAGGTAGATGAGGTCAGGACTCTACAGAGATATACTGGAGTTTAACATTGCTTTAAGGACTTCTCCAGATCCTTCTTTCCTGAAATAAATGTTTCTGTTTTTTTTTTTGAGAAAAAAACAGACTTCATTGAGAATGTTCACTCAGATGCACACAGGCTCCTTGTGGGCTGTTCCAAGCATTGAGACAGTAGAAAGCTCTTAAATGTGCAAAGAGGATTTGTCCTGGGGTTTCTCTCAAGTCTCCAGAAGGCCTTCTCTTCACATGCTATGCTCGTTCTGAGGGTTGGGGGAAGAATCAAGAGAAGAGTTTACTATAACTAGATTTGGTGGGCAGTAGGGGAGCAGTTTGTTTACCTATAAGAAACTTCCATCTGGCTCTGTCTTATTAACATTTCCAAAGGTTTCTTCTACAGGGTCGATAAAATGCCTTTCCTCAAATCATGGATCAAAGTTATTGCCATCACTGCATTGACAATTTTTCTTTTTTCTGGTGAGTAAGTTCTGTATTCTCTGGGACGTATAAAATGCATGAAATAACTGCTGTGGTCCAGGAAAGGTTGAGCTTGTTTCACTGGGTTTGGAATGCTTTAACTGGTGAGATGAATCAGGCATTTTACAGGTGCCTTTTTAAAACACACCAGTGGGTTGCTCTTTCTCATTTCCCAACTTAGAAAAGGGGCGCTAAAGAGGTCAGTTAGAATGGCTGGTAGAAGTTGAGTACAGTGGTGTGGAAGCCTGAGGGTGGGGGATACCTTAAGCTTAGGCATTCAAGGCTTGAGTAGGCAACATAATGAGATCCTCTCTCCCTCTCTCTCTCTCTCTCTCTCTCTCTCTCTCTCTCTCTCTATATATATATATATATATATATATATATGTATATAATGAATAGTTAATACAACTTAGAGTTTTTTTCATCTTTGTCTAAAGATATTTATCTTCCTCCCTAACTCCTCATTGTGACAGTCAGATTCCACGGTTGCAAAACACAAAATATGGAGAGTGATGATGCCTTTCAGAGCTGGTGTTCCTTCAAAAACTCATTTGTTGTTTGCCAGCTGAGTCCTCTGTGTCAAGGCCTTGTGTAAGGAGGAAACTCCTTTATCCTTCCTCTGACAGGTTATCTTTCTTAAGCTCGAGGTAGCTTGACAATTTGAGAACGAAATAACTGTGAGTTATTGTATAGATGCATGACATTACAGCTTGATTAACTAATTAAATGCTAATGCATTTCTTGATATTATGTCATTTTATGCAAGGCATATGAAGTAACTATGCAAGGCATTATTTTCTCTGTCTTATACATTAAATAAAACAGTATAGTTCCATGAAAGTAAAGCTTTGGAAATTAACAAAAAGTGCATACAATTATTTTCAAAAGTGATATTAATTGGGGAATTACAAAATACTTCAAGATTTGAATATAAATATATTGTCTTAATACATCCATAGAACTCACCTCCTTATTTTCAAGTAAGCAGTTTGTATAGGTTTCTGATGTATGTGTTTCCCACTACAAATATGATTTTGTCACTTTTATCCTGATTTTGAAATTTTTCTTTCATGTTCTGGCTACAGAAACTGCTTTTGTACCTTCAGGAATGGGTTCTGGTGGCGTAAGTTAATATGGATTAATGTGGAGGTTAAAAAGGTAAAATTTTAGCTATTTTATTATAAATCTTAATAGCAAATTTCACAGAACAAAATTTACATTGTAATGATCTTTAAAAGGATAAAACAGAAGTAGAACGAAAAGGAAACTAAAACAAAAGCCCCATATTATTATTGTACAAAATTTAAAAAATAGACTTTCTGGTTATAGGAAACTATTTGGTATCATACAGAAGGTAAAAATTCAAACCTTCCATTAAAAGGCATTAATCTTATCATACACAGCCAGGTAATGTTTCTAATAGGGGTCTAAAGTAGAATCATTTACCCTATGAAAGCAAGAGGATGGGAAAATCTGCACCCAATTATGTACTTAAGGATGGATTAAATGATAATTTTCCAATATTCAGGTTGTACAATATTGTATGGATATGAAGAAAATAAAATGTAATTCTAAATAACTGAGTAAATGTTGCGAAGAAGTAGGAAAAGCAAGTTTAGCAGGATACATACATACATTGTTCTGTCAAATACCAATATTACCAACACCAAAGTTATATATATATATATGTGTATGTATATATTTACATGTGAGTCTACACATATATGCAAAGTCACACATGTCTGAATATATACATGTATACTGATATTATTGAGAAAGACAGGAGAATTAAAAATAAAAAAATTAAAATTTCATTATTCCTTATAGTATAATGGGGAAGATTTAACCTGAGTATGAAGAGAAATTGTGGCAGAATAGACCAGTTATAAAAATACACTCAGGGATTTGTGTAGATTTTTAAAAAAATAAAACTGAGTTTGAAAAAATTTTCAATAGTATGTCATGATGAATTGAGTTGCACTTACCTCAATGTTTATTTTTAAACATTAATATTGGATATATTTGTTCCACTTAAATGTATGCCATTTTTATGAAGAATAAGAATATTTTACTCAACAAGATACTTATCTGGTAAACTGTATGTTGTCACTTTATGTTTTTCAGCCGAACTGTAGTCGATACGTGTATCATCCATATATGTGCACCAGAGAGCTGGATCCAATCTGTGCGACTGATGGTCACACTTACAATAATAGATGTATTTTCTGCAGTGAAATGTTGTAAGAACACAAGATTAAATACTGAATCCTCCAAAATAGTGATAGGACTGTCAAAAATGATATCCACCCTATCTTCTTACGACCTAGACATAGCATTCATAGGTGTACTATCTCTATAAAATTACAAGAACACATGTGTATCTTTCTTTAAAGTGCTTATTTACAAAAGTAAGTTTGTATTTGACCTTTCAGAATAGCTCTACTGCTATATAATTGAATGATAGACCAATTAATTTAACCTACCTTAGTTATTAAGAATTACTTGTAGAACCAGGGTATCATTGTAATTCCAAGGTCCAGAAGCCAAATGATAATCTCTGTGATGGAACACCAAGCTATAGAGAGCATAACTGAGCAAGAAACTTCACTGTGGAACTCTAAAGTCCATCACAGTGTGGCTACTGACACTGTGGAGGATTCTCTAGTGATTCGCTTTGTCTCCCAGACTTGGTGATAGCCCTGCCTCCAAACCCTCTTTTCAGTGCAGGGAAGTCAAGGACACTTCCCCCACGCTCCTCTCCTGTTCCTTCACTCTGGAAGAGTTTGCAGTGCGAATGTTCATCAAGCCTTTCTACCTCCCTCTAAACTGTTTTTCACAAAGTGTGGCCTCCCATAAAACTTTTGTGCATTTAATGCTAAAATCCAGAAGGAGAACCATTAAGACAATGTCTGATCCTCTTTTTAGAGCAGGTCCCGCAACTGAGTCAGAACTGGTAGATCCCAAGACTGAGTTAGTATGGGGTAAGTACCGTAGGAAGGATCAAGTAGCCCCAGCTGGTGGCAAAGGAAGCTTCTGCAAGACTAGGAACAGGTAGGGCCAGCTGCTTATAGAAGTGGAGCATAGATTATACAAGCCAGGCCCATGCACATGGCCTCTTCATTAATAAGTATTTTATGTAATGTAAGGAATTTAACATATTCTTTCAAAAATTTGTGTTTTCCCCCCCTTCTTTTTATTTACAGAGAAAGTAAAGGAAAATTAAAATTTTCTCATTATGGTAGCTGCTGAATTTTGCTGAGATACATATTCTGGTGGCTTCTATTGTAATCGTGTCTTGCTGTGGATCCTACAATCAACTGGAATCTTCTTAATCAGAACATTAAATTACGAGACAACCAGGGAAGCTTTCTATGGAATATAAGATGGAATATATGGTGTTGAAAGATCTTTTCCCCTGCAAACATTTCACTGAAGGATGTTTATTCTCTGTGCTGAATTTTTAATGATATTTTGGAATATTACTTTATCGATTGCATATTTGATAATATAAAACCTAGTATCATTTATAATCATAAATATTTCACCCAGTGAAATGTTAAATAGTTTTTCTTTATTGCAATCCATTCTTAATTCCTCAGTGGGTTGATGCATCAATACTTTTGGAACTTGTAATTACAGAAAATATTTTCAAAGATGAATAAAAATATATTACTCCATTACTATATTTAACAAAAAGCTCATACCTGAGATCATTATTTTCAAAAATCCAAAAATGTAGGGATGTATCTGGGAACTCGAATTTTAAAAAGCGCTCCAAGGCTAATCTCGGAATTTTAGTATCATAAATGTTAGGCAATGTGGATTTAAATTCTAAAACACAGCACATATCTACAATCAAGTGGATTGCACAGTCTATTCAAAGACACTATAAGATCTGAAGCTTGGGAAAAACAAATCACATTTCATTTTTGTCTCAAATCAGTCAAGAGAGAGGGCAATTCTGCCTTGACTGACCTAGCATGTCCATTTGACAGTCAGTCTTGATGCTTCTCCATTTCATGCCATTTCTCAACCAATATTAATCAGGCTTTACATAGTTGGCCAAACTTTTATTCATAGCTTGATTTTAATGGAAGAATTGTAGATTAACTACTGGAAAGTAACTATCATTCTGCAATATGCACAGTATCAGGCCTGCTTTCCTTTTCAATAAAAACTGCAACATTTAAAAGAGTGATCTGCATGGAAGCTCTTTATTTATTTATATTGTTAGTATTAATTCTTAGTGAAAGTGCTCATTACAATGTATACTTTTAAACCCACATTTAAAAAATATTCAACAAGTTTCATATTTGTTATTATAGAGTGTATGTACCAAAACTTTGTTCAGTGAATATTAATATGTTCACAATCTATTCTTCTTACTATTTTAACTTATTATTTTTTAAATCTATCATCAGTGTGTATGTATAATGCAAGGATAAATTCAGTAAGCAAAAGCAGATGTTATCACTGTCCTCTAAGCATGTTCAGTGTGCTACTGCAAGTTGGTATACATTAATAAATGGGAACTCTAACTCTTTGTCAACTATTTTCACACAAGCTCTGTGAATCTTCTCCCTACATTATAAATGTTAATATAATTTAGTTCTATAAAAATATTGTTAGATACACATCAACTCTATATTTACCATAATAAAAGTAAGACTCTGGAAAGGGAACAGTTCTAAAAATGGTAAGAAAAATACTTTTATTAAATTTAAAGTTTGGCATTTTAGACTCCACACATATGTGAAAACACATAGTGCTTTGTCTTTCTGTGCATGACATGGCTTTATTTCATTTAGCATAATGTCCTACGGTTTATCTCTGTTGCCACAAATGATAGCATATACTTTTTTTGAAGACTAGAGTATTCCATGACACACACATACATATATATTTGGTATTTTTATATATCTACTAATAATTATTATATATTATTATGTGTATATATTTTCCGAATTGTCTTTATATATTCATCCATCCATGGACACTTAGATTGATTCCATATCTTGTCTACCACATGTAGTATAGTAATGAACACTGAAGTGCAGGTACCTCTTTGATATAAAGATTTTATTTCCTTTGGATATATGCCTAGAAAAGGGATTGCTAAATCATATAGTAGTTGTATTTTTATTCTTTGAGGAATCTGCAAATTATTTTTTATAGTTTGTATGTCCACGTGCAAGATGTCCTTTTTGCCCACATCCTTGTCAGCACTCATTCTAACGGCCGTGAGATGACTTTTATTGTGGTGTTGGTGACATTTCTGTAATGATGAGTGATATTTAAAACTTTTCACATACCTGGTCATTGTGACTCCTGCAAAGATATGTCTAGCAGGTCCTTTGGGTTATTTGCATTTTTGCTTTTATAGCTGGTTTGTTCATCTGAAAATCATTTCTTTCTTAAAGGATAGTTTTGCTTAGTAGAGTACCTTGATTTGTGTTCTGGTTTATATTTGGATACTCCTCCAAAACTTCATAGGCTCATACACTGTGCTTTTGATGGGTGATTGAATTGGTAGGTGATATAGCAAGATGTGATGTTAGGAAGTAGAGCCTGCTCAGAGGAGGCGGGTCACTGAGGATGTGCCCAGGTAGGGAATACCTCTGCCTCCTCAGTTTGTCTCTGCGCTGTACTTCATGGCTACTTTCAAGTGAGGAATTTTCATCTACCTACCCTTCCACCTTGTGGTTTCTTTGTTTGAGTCTGACAAACATAGATTGAATCTTCTAAAATGTGAACCAAAATAAACCTGTTCTCCTTTAAGATGCAGGTGTGAGGTATTTTGTCCCATGGATGAGGAAACTAAGACCATTTGCAATTTTTTTTTCAATACTTTGAACATATCATCCCATTCTCTCCTGGACTCAAGGTTTCTATAGAGAGGTATAGAACTATGCTGATAGTTTTATGGAGTTTTCTTATATATGATATTACTTTTGTCTTGCTTTTTAAATATTCTCTCTTCGTAGTTGACTTTTTTTTTAATGTGGGTACCGGGGGTTGAACTCAGGACCTCGAGCTTGCCAGCAGGCGCTTGTGCCACTGAGCCATCTCACCGGCCCCGTAGTTGGCTTTTGATAATGTAATTGCAACGTGTCTCTGGTAGATCTCTTTAGGTTCTACCTATTTGAGATTCTTTGAGTTGCTTGAATCTAGATGACTTATGTTTTCCCCAGAATTTGGAAGTTTGGGGTCAGTGTTTTCAGTAAGCTGGCTTGTTAAAAATTATGTCTAACTCCTAATGCTTATATATTCCTTTGCTTCATGATGTCCAATAAACCTCATAATCCCCCTTTTCTTCTCTGACTAGATCATCACAAAAGACCTGCTTTTGAGTATTGGTTGCTTCTTCTGCTGCCAAAGTTCACTGTGTTATTCATTTCATTCATTCTTGGTCTCCAGAACTTTTGCTTGGTGCTTGGTTCTTTTTCTTTTTCTTTCTTTCTTTTTTTTCTATTTTTTGAACAATTCCATCTCTGTTGAACATGCATTTTAGACATTTTTAACACATTTTGTTTTCTGATGTTTGATGGGTTATCTGTCTGTGCTCTCCTGTAGCTCACTGAGCATCTTTTTAAAGACTTACTCTACAAGAAGAGCAGGAGAAGGTGGAGGAGGAGGAGGAGGAGAATATAGATAATAATAATGTAGAGTAGTGGCTGCCTAAGGTTGAGAATAGTGAGGATAAAAGGCTTCTGAAGGTCAGGAGGGATGCTTTATAATTATATAAGGACCCTAAATTTGAATACATTAATCGTCTCTGGAAATGCCCTCGCAGCCACACTCAGAAGTTTGCTTTACCAACTCTCTAGGCATTCCTCAGTGTAGTCATGTTGACAACAAGAAATAACCATCATGACCACTCTTCTTTCTAACATTTCTGCCAGTAACATATGAGGGTTCCAGTTCTTCCACTACTTCACAAAAATTTCTTGTTACCTATCTTTAAGATTATGGTCTCTGTAGTAGATGTCTTTAATCATAAAAAGGGTCTTTAATAAGTCTATGAAACTTGTGATGCATCAGCAAGACAGATGACTAGAGAGGTCTGGTGTGTTTCCCTTTGCAACGAAGGACCAAAATAAAGAAAAAACGGTTGCTTCACAGGAGTGTTTGAGGTAGAGCAGAGGCATGTAGTGTCAATGTGGCAGAGATGATGCAAAGAAGGAGATACACAATGACCTCATAAAGGAAACTAGGCACATAGCATTTACCACCCCCCCAATCCCTCAAGATCAACCCTGATCTAAGAGGGGTATTACTCTGCAAGAAATGGACAAGTAGGAGGTCCCTCAGATACTACCCTGTTGGATAACCTTGCTGATGCATTGCTTGGAGAAAAAAGCAGACTACATTTTAACCTCCCCAACTCATTCTACTGCTAGGTAACGACATCTTTACCTCAAAATTAAAGGGATAAATAAAATCTCCAATTAAAGGTGATATTTCTGGTATTGTAGAATTTCAAGGAATTAGGCCTGTGTATAGTATAATTCTCTAAACTCATTCTTTTATTTCTCTGTTTTGTTCTCTTGCTCTTTCCAGTTCAGTGGCTGGGAAAGATTTTACATTTCTTCATCTTGGATCTTTATGTACCCATCGGTATTTCTCTCTTTCCCCATGTTTTTGAAATATCTGATCAAACTGTATCCCAAATCTCTTGCTGAGAGACAATCTGTTGACATTGTTCTTCAGAGCTACTTACTCCTCTATTGGAGGGTGGGAGGGAGAATACCTGTGTGCGTTATCTGCCCTGGGCCATCTGTCTTACCCTAGAAAGCTCCCCACTTGCAGATCAATAAAAGAGCCTATTCAGTTGGGTGGAACCTGTGAGAAGGAAAGGAAAACAAAATAGGCACAGTACCAGAGCTGTTGGGCTCTATCCACTGACCTCTCTACTTCAGGTAGGTGAGGCAAGGATGATGCAGAGGTGTCCTGGAGTTTAGCATTGCTATAAGGACTTCTCTAGATACTTCCTTGCTGGAATAATTCAATTTTTTGAGAAAAAGCTCAGGTTTCCAGTGGATGCTTCCTCAAATGCAGCCAGGCTCCTTGTGGGCTGTGACAAGCATTGAGACAGTAGGAAGCTCCTTAATGTGCAAAGCTTGTCCTAGGGTTTCTCTCAAGCCTCCAGAAGGCCTTCTCCTCACATGCAACGTTGATTCTGAGGGTTGGGGGAAGAACTGAAGGAAGAGTTCACTATAATCAGATGTGGGAGTAGAGGAGCTTCTCTACCTATAAGAAAATTCCATTTAGCTATGCCTTATAAACATTCCTAAAGGTTTTTTCCACAGGCTTGAAAATGCCTTTCTTCAAATCATGGATCAAAGTTATTTCCATCACTGCCTTGGCATTTTTTTCTTTATTCTGGTGAGTAAATTCTGTAATCTTGGAAGAAGCAGAGATGCAGGACATAACAACTGTAGTCCAGGCAAGTCTGAGCTTGTCTTATTGGGTTTGGAAATGTTTAACTGGTGAAATGAATCAGGCATGTTACAAATGCCTTTTAAATATTACACCAGTGGATTTTTTTTTATTTCTTATGTTAGAAAAGAGGGGATAGAGTGATGAATTAGTAATAGAAGTTGGGTAATAGAAGTTGGGTATAGGGGTGTGCATGTATAGTGCCAGCTACATGGGAGGCTCAATGAGAAGGATTTCACAAGCCTAGGAATTCAAGACCAAACTCGGCTAAATAGTGAGATTCTGTCTCTTGAAATAACAGCAACAGCAACAACAACAGCAATAATAATAGAATGATTAGTAGACCTTAGAGTTTTACTCATCTTTGACTAAAGATACTTACCTTCCTCCCCACGCCTCATTTTGGAGGTTAGATTTTATGGTTATTAAATGCAAAGTGTGGGGAGTAGTGATGTCTTCCGGAGATAGTATTCTTCGACATCTCACTGGTTCTTTGCCAGCTATGAATTCCTCTATGTCAAAGCCATATGTAAGGAAAGAACTCACCCATGCATCCCCTGACCAGTTATCTTTCATAATTCTCAGGGTCGTTCATCAATTTCTGAATAAAGTAGCAATGAGATACTGTACAGACTCAAGATTTTAAAGTTAAATTTCTTGATATTTTGTCATTTTATGCAAGGCAAATTCAGTGACTCTGTCCCACATATCTAAATAAAAAAGTGTGGTTTCATCAAAGAAAGGATGATGAAAGATGAGTAAACAGTACTTAAAATGATTGTTAAAAGTGATATCAGCTTGAGGGATTATAAATCATTTCCAGGTTTGAAGTCAGCCTATGAACACCCTGAATAAGTACTTCCATAAAGCTCACTCCCTAACGTGAAGCTCATGAGTAAGCAATTTCTGTAGGCTTCTGTTACTAAGAAATGTGAGTATGTCCCAACATATATATGGTTTTAGTCCTTTTCTTCTTATTTTTAATTTTTCTTTTGTGTGGTGACTGCAGAAACTGCTATTTTTTTTTAAATTTGGGCAAAAGAAGGTTACTTTGGTAATCAGTAAGTTGATACTAATTACTTTGGAAGCTTAAAAAGGCAAACTTTCAGGTCACTTATATGGTAAATTTTAACAACAGATTTCACCAAAGAAAATGTACAATAGGATGATCTTTGAAAAAGTATACAACAAAAGAACAAAAACAAAACGGAACAAAACAGAAATAGCCTGTGTTGTTATTGTAAAAAGATGAAAAAATTGTCTTTCTAATTACATAAAACTATTGGGTATTACAGACAAGGTAAGAGTATCCTATTATTCAAAACTTCAATTAACAGCCATAAACGTTATTGTATACAGGCAGATCATTTATTCTAGTGAGTGTTTAAAGTAGAGTTATTTATCTTCCCAAAACAAGAAGATTGGGATCTAGGTGTGCTGGTGCATGCCTGTAACCCAGCACTTGGGAGGCTGAGGCAGGAGAGGATTGCCTCAAGTTCAAGACCAGCCTGGACTACATAGTAATTTCAAGGCCAGCCTGAATTACAGAGTGAGACCCTTTCTCAAAACAAACAAACAAACAAACAAAACACCACCAACAAAAAAAAACCCAAAAAACAAACAAACAAAAAAACAAAGCAAGCAAAAAATAAGATTGGGGAAAATCCATAACCAATTACCCACTTAAGAGTGGATTAAATGATAATTTTCAGATATTTACTTAGTGAAATACTATATGAATGTGAAGGAAATGAAACGTTGTTTGTATAACTGAATAGATAAAAGTTACAAAGAAATTTGAAAAGCAGATTTAGTAAAACATATAAAATATGGTTTCTTTCTCTAAATGGCCAACACTGCAAATTTATGTGGTTTCACACATGCATGCAAATGCATACATATATAGAAATATATATGTGTAATGATTAAAAAACACAAGAGCATGAAAAATGAAAGTTCGTATTTTGGGCTGGTGAGATAGCTCAGCGGCATAATCGCCTGCCTGGCAAGCGCGAGGTCCTGAGGTCGACTCCCGGTACCCACCATAAAAAATACTTCGTATTTTATGATTTCTTTTTTATTTTATCATTACATGTTTGTAGTATGTAATGATTACATTCCTTGTGGAGAATTGGTAGATGTACATAACACATTTTAATTCCTTTTTTCATCCCCTTTCTCTTCCTTCCCTCTCCACTCCACCCATCTCTTGATTCCCATCTCTTTTTTTGTACATGTTTGCAATACATAATGTTTACTTTCCTTGTGTGGAGCTGCTACGTGTATATAAGACATCTTAATTCCTTTTTTTTTGTAGTATAAAATCATGGGGAGATTTGACCTACCTATGAAAAGAAGTTGTGACGAAAAGATGAAATATAAAAATAGTCAATCACTGTGTGGCTTCTTTAAAAAGTAATACTGAGTTAGTAAAAATTCTTCAACAATATTTCATATTTAATGAGATTGTGCTTACCTTAATGTTTATTTTTAAAACTTAATAGTGGATTTATTTATTCCATTTAGATGTATGGCATTCTGTATGAAGAATAAGAATATTTTATTTCAAAAAGGTCATTATTTGATAAATTTTATGTTGTAGTTTTGTGTTTTGCAGATAGACTGAAAATATGCAGCTTATCCACATATATGCACCAAAGAAATGTATCCAGTCTATGGAACTGATGTTGTGATTTATAGCGACAAAAGTGTTTTCTTCAGTAAAAAGTTGTAAGAACATGAGATTAAATATATTAAATGTTGCCTCCTGTAAAGTAATGATGAAACTGTAAAAAAATGATAGAAAAACCATCTTCTGATGACCTAGACATAACATAAACAGAAAGTACTATCTCTACAAGGCAACAAGGATACACTTGTACCTTTCTTTGAATTTATAAAAGAAGTTTTGCGTTTGACCTCTTAAAATAACTACCAGAGATTTTGTGCATTTATAGGTTGATTAATTTAACCAAATTTAATCATTATGAATTACTACTGGTAGCCCATTGATCAATATAATGTAATTTTGAAGTCCAGATGCAGATTGATAATCTCCAGGATGGATCATCAAGCTACAGGGGGTGCAATTGAGCAAGAAAGCTACCTGCTGAACTCTGAAATTAATCACAATGTGTCTACTAATATCACGGAGGATTCTCTGATTATCTACTTTGTCTACCAAACTTTGTGACAGCCTGCAAACCTTACAGTGCAGGCAAGTCTAGGCTTTGCCCTCTCAACTTCCCTTCCTGTTCCTTCACTCTGAAGGAGTTTTGTAGTCTCAAGGTTCAACCAACCTTCCTACCTCCCTCTACATTTTCTCTAACAAGTGTTTCTTTCCATAAAAGTTTTGTGCATATAATCTCGAAAGTGGGTTCTGCTCCTGGAGAAACACTAAGACAATCGCTCTCATTCTCCTCTTAGAGGAGGTCCCAAAACTGAGCCAGGACTGTGTGTGTGGGAAGAGTTGAGTACCCCCAGGTGGGGAAAAGGATTCCTGCAAGGCTGAGGGACAGGTAGAGCCTAACACTCGTCGAAGTGGAGTAGAGATGCCACAGATTCCTTGTGGCCTTGTTCATCTTCCCCTCAATGAGGCATATGTCATGCAACGCTCAGGGAATTAAACCTGTTCTTTCTCTCTGTGGTCTTTATTTACAGAGAAAGTAAAGAAAAATTTAATTTTTCTCATCACGGTAATTGTTGAAGTAGGCTGAGCTACATGTTCTTGTGCCTTTCATCGTAATACTGTCTTGTGGTGGATTCTGCACAACTTGAATCTTCTCAATCAGGGCCTTAAATTCTCAGAGAGCCACTGCAGCCTTCTATGGTGCATAAGATGGAATATACAGTGTTGAAAGACTTTTCTTACCTGCAAACCTGTGATTAACATATGGTTATGCTGTGTGTTCAATTAAACATCAATTAAAGTTTGGAAAATTACTGTCTTAATTTTATAGTCGATAATATAAAACCCAGTGTAATTTATAACCATGAATATTTCACTCAATACAATGTTAATTTTACTTGTATTAGAAATTCTTTTTTGTCGACATTGAAACTATACGTGACTAAGTTTTTTTAACTATAATTAAATATTTTCAAAGATGAATAGGAAATATATTACTTGAGTATTTAGCAAAAGTACAGGTACCCATAATCTTATCTTACCACAGAAAGAATAACTATCATTAAGAAATCAAATAATAACAAATGCTGGTGAGGTTAGGGGAAAAAAGGAACTCTTCTACATTGTTGGTAGCAATGCAAACTAGTACAACCACTATGGAAATCACTATGGAAATTTCTCAAAAAAATAAAACTAGAAATTCCACTTGACTCATCTATTCCCCTCTAGGGACCTTCCTATAAAAGTTAATGACATCATATTACAGTCATACATTCAAACCTATGCTTATAGCAGTACAATTAATAACAGCTAAATCTTGGAAGCAGCCTATACGTCCATTAATAGATGAATGGGTAAAGAAAATATGTATTTATACACAATTATGTACTACCCTGCTATAAGATGGATAAACCTGAGTCATTTGTAGGAAAATGAATGCACTTTGAGACCATAATGTTGAGTGAAATAAATCAGACACACAGGCTTAAATATCACATGGTTTCTCTTATTTGAGAATACTAAAATATAAAGAGCAAAACAAAATATATATATATAATAGTAAGATAAATCTTTTGCTACAGGAAAAAGACCAAGAGATAGAGAGGGGGGAGCAAGAGGAGTAGTAGGGGATGAAAAAAGAATTAAGACATATTATGTACAAGTACCAATTCCCCACAAGGAATGTAATCATTGTGTACTGCAAATATGTACTAATAAAAAATTAAAATTAAAAAAATACATGAAGTCTATGAAAATGTATAATTGAATTTGACATTTGATATGACTCACATCTTCTTAAAATTTTTAAGACTTATTTTGTGACCTAGTATGTGATCTATTTGGTAGAATATTGTATATGTAATTGGGAAATATATATGCTCATCTGCTGTTTGACGGAATGTTCTGTGTGTGTTTATGAGGTCCATTTGATGTTAATGTAACTCAAGTCTTCTCTTTCCTTTTGATCTTCTATCTGGATGTTCTAACCATTGTTAAACATAAGGTATTGAGATCCTCTACCATAATTGTGTCACTGTGATATGCTTTGATTTTGTGCATATTCTATTGGTATTTCTCTGTGGGGATTACATAGACATCATATAATGATAACAACATATTTTAAAATGATAACTCCTATTACATACAAAAGCTGTACTTTTGCTTCCCTCCCACCACATTTCATGTTATTAATATCTTGTTCATTTTTACATGAATACTGTTATTTTTATTATGGGAAGGAAAAAGCAGAATTAAATTTTGTATTGCTGAATCTGTATGTATTCCAGATTCAAGTTCCTCATTAAATATATGATTTATCATTATTTTTTTCCCATTCCGTGGGCCTTTTCACTTTCTTGATGATGTACCTTGAAACAAAATCTTTAATTCTGGTAAATTCTAATCCATCCATTTTAATAAACTTTATTGCTTGTAGTATTGGTGTTATGTAAAATAAATTACCTGTTTAGACCAACAGAACAGCCCCTGGAAGTCTCTCCTCCTTCCTCTACACCTGCCAGGTACAGTGAGCCTTGCAGGTATATCACCCCATGATGACGCTGCCCCTCCCAAGCAATAATCATCTCATCATAGGAAGCAGGGTCTATTTCAAACGCCAGCTTCTCCAGAGCCATCTCACAGAACCTGACCTGAGACAGCGATCGAGTAGCCCACAGTTTGACCAAGACTGCTTAATTGGACGTATCTCTTGCCTCCTGCCCCAATTCTTCCCCTTTTCAGTATTTCCAAAATAGGGCTGAGGATGCTTCCTCCTTCTTCTCTTCCTGATACAGCTGTTTGATTTCATTCTTTTGTTACTTTTCACCATTATTTTTTCCATTTAATGCTTACTACGAGTGGCCAGATCTGGTTTGTTGGGAATGAAGTCAGGCCCCCATAGCATAGGGCTCTGATAACAAGATAACACTTCAAGATCTACTCTAGAAATGTGCTCATTTCTTGGGTTTATTTCCCACATGTGTATGAGGTATACATATTATTTAACATATCTGTTTTTCTCTTGCAAATCTGTCACGGGGAATTACAGCTAAAAATTCTTGTAGGGTACTGTAACCCTTCCACACAAGAAATGCAAACACTATTTACTCAAATTTGGAAATATATAAAATATACTATTAATATGTACAAGAGCATGGATGAATCTCAAAATAAGTATACCGAGTGAGACAGGCAAAAAGAAAATGACAAGAAAAAAGGACTACATGCTGTATTATTCCAGACCTATGAATCTCTAGAAAAGCCAAATTAATATACTGTGACTGAAAACAAATAAAATATTACCCAAGGATGGAATAGAATGGCAAAACAAGGTGAGAGGAAATTTGGGGGGCAATGGATGTATTCACTGAGTGAATTATGTTACTGTTCTCATGGCCTCAAGCCCATATATATATATATATATATATATATATATATATATATATATATTATCCCCAGCCCACCCCTTTTATATTTGAAGAATGGGATTTTGGCATACTTGACATGTATAGAATGATACAGTTCAAATGAGTCAAATTTAATATATATCAACTCCAGGTCAATAAAGGTGCTTTAGAAATGTGTGCTAAAAAAAAGCATAAATATGGGAGGCAAATGAAATTTGTATAAATATTTCATGTATGCTATTATTAAATTAGTATATATGTCAAAGCATGTCTGTTTTCTTGTTAAAATATTTAATGAAAATATAACATACTTCCTGTTAATTAATTTCTAATAAGAAAACAAATATTGTATCTGTGTATATTATATACCTACGTATGTATATATGAATGTTCGTGTGTATGTATGAAAGAGAGAGCTAGAGAGACCACAAACAAATAAGGATGAAGACTGTGGACCCAAATAAAGTGAGCTTCATTTATCTACCTCATATTCTTTTGAAAATATGAGCCCTTTAATACATACCCCTTCTTCTAGTAACTCTATATTAAACATTTAACTTTGTTCCAGGCATGGTTCTTTCATCAGAACTTTGACGTATTACTCATGGTGCTTTGAATGGACAGGGGAGAAGATATAATCTATGAGATATGCAATTAAAATTGATTTATTTTAGGAATGGGAAATATTCTCAGTATGTGTAAGTGATTTTGCATAGCAGTAGGGATGGTGGGAATGGTCAGGGAGGTTACTAAGAATAAAGTATACATAAAGTGTTAAACAAAAATTATGTAATATCTAACTCATCCAGTGTAGTGTGGGATTGGGTGAGGTGTTGAGTTTCAGAGACAATTAATATGTAAAAATATCCTGTGAGAGAAACCATGGAAAACAACTGAAGCAGGAAAGACCATGATGGCTGAAGTACCTACTGATCAACAGGAGTTCAGTGCAAGGGATGTGTCCAACATACAGGAGGTTTCGCAGCTTAGGTGTAGAATTTGGAGTTTGTCCCTAAGATGGAACAAAGGATTCTAAGAGATAGAAAAGAAATGACATGACCAGATTTACATTTCACCAAGATTACTTTTCTGTCCAATGAAAAATGGATTAAAAGATTAAAAATAGAGGTACCCAAACCATTGGGAGTCATACAGTACTTCTGATGTTAGCTGGCCCTAAGACCCCAGAAAAGTCTTTATTATCAAATCCTGATAGTAAAGTTATTTAACTTCAAGAATTTAAAATCTACAGGATTCACCCCCGATATAGCATTTATTTAATATTCCTTTGAGTTTTTAATCAAATGCCAAAACGGGATTTTCTCATTCCTTCTTATATGGTGGATGGTTTGCTTAACCCATTCTTTTCTGGCTGTGTTACAGGTCCTGAGCAAACTCCCAGGGCCAATGCAGGTTGAACGGTCAATAACTGACAGAGTTACATGAACTGAGCCTTCTTATCGCCTCGAATTCATTTCAGTGAGTCCTGATGATTCAGCCAAACGTTCTCCACATCACAGAACCCTGGCACACATTTCCAACTCCACTATACCATCAATTATTTAGGTAAAAAGGCTCACAAGCAAACGCTTTCTGCCATCGTCTTTCCTCCACTTCTACGTTTTCCTTCTGAAGCCATCATTCTTCCCCTCACCTATCTCCAAGTCAGAGGTCATCCTTCTTCAAAGTATACTTCCTTTGCAGTCAACTATATGCCCACCATTTCCAACACCATCGATCTTGCTCGATTTAGTGGCTACTATTTTCCTTCCTTCTTTCCTTCCTTTTCTCTTTCTTTCTTTTCTTTCTTTCTTTCTTTCTTTCTTTCTTTCTTTCTTTCTTTCTTTCTCTCTTTCTTTCTTTCTTTCTTTCTTTCTTTTTCTTCCTTCCTTCCTTCCTTCCTTCCTTCCTTCCTCCATCCTTCCTTCCTTCCTTCCTTCCTTCCTCCATCCTTCCTTCCTTCCTTCTGTGAGAGAAATTTTTCCTCCTGGGAATGTACAAATCATGATGTTCCCCTCCTTCCTGTGTTCTGAGAATTGAGCTGTTACAAAAAGCAGCCCCAGATAGATAAAACAGAACAAGCTGACTTCAGACCCAGGAACTGGGCTACCCGATAAGGACTGACCCTGAGCTAAGGAATTTGCAAGAGTTGCAGGATGCGCTATACCGGACCATCCGCAGCCCATATTAGGTAATGGTCATTACCGGACCATCCGCAGCCCATATTAGGTAGTGGTCATTACCTCCCAGCCTTTAGACCCCCCGTGTAGACATCTTCCCCAATGAATGTAAAAGTCTGTTTAAACTAACCAATGCTATCTGCTTCTGTAACCGCGCTTGCTGAGACCCCTCCTCCCTTTGTTCTATAGACATATAAGCCCTGCACAGGCAGGCCTCGGGGCCCACTGTTCCTGCGTGTTCAGTGTGCCCCACGCATGCTTGGATAATAAAAGCCCTTTGCCTTTTGCATGAGAGAAAGCTTCTTGGAGTCTTCTTTCACGCGGCGGGCGTCCCGACCCTAACATTTTGGAGGCCCCAGCGAGATCGGGGATTGCCCCCTGCGCTGGAAGGCGACCCCAACAGCTGCCTCTCTGGGTGAGTACGGCCGTTTTCATTTCTTGTTCTTTGTTCTTATGATCTTTGTTGTGCTTGGATCCTAGCTTCTTGGAACTCAGTGTGGTTGGTCTCAAGGAGCGTGAGCTTCTTGATCCGCGTGGCTTATTTAAGTCACAGGCCACTTTCCTTGGGAGACGCCCCAGGATACTTTCGGTCTGACGGACCGGTCAGCGGTGGATTCACCGATTCAGGATTTTTCTTTTGTCTTTGGTGCGGTCACCATTCGCCGCCCATCAGATTCAGTTTACTTCCTCTTCTGGGGAAGTCGGGTACGCCGGCATTTGTCTATTGTCTTGATTGTACTGGTTGTCTGTCTGTGTTTGTTTGGCGCCACTAACCTCTTTGGTTCCACAGCATCCACCATGGGACAAACGGAATCCACACCCCTCTCTTTCACACTGGACCATTGGTCAGAGGTGAAAGAGAGAGCTCATAATCTTTCTTTGGTTATTAAAAAGGGTAAATGGCAGACTTTCTGTTCGTCGGAGTGGCCCTCCTTTCAAGTGGGCTGGCCTCCGGAGGGAACTTTCCATCTTCCCCTCGTTCAGGCAGTTAAAGCTATAGTCTTCCGTCCCGGACAGCAGGGACACCCCGACCAACAACCTTACATCATGGTATGGCAAGACTTATGTGAAAACCCCCCCAAGTGGGTAAGAATGTTTTTACCTCCGGCCTTATCCGAACCTGTTACTCTTTTACCTGCAAAAGCTCAGCCTGTGATACCTAATCTCTACCCTCCCCTTCCTCCTCCAGTTTTACCCGAGTCACAGGCCGATCTGATTCTCTTGGACTCTGCTGCACCGCCCCCCCTTACCCCCCTTCACTCTCTGCTCCAGCCGCGGCCGCTGCTTCTCCTCTAGTCTCTCCTCCTACCTCGCCTTCTTTGTCCCCGGCTTCTGAATTGCCTCCACAGGACCCTTTGGTCGAGGTTGCGGGCTCTGGACCGGCCCAGGGCACCCGGAGCCGACGAGCCCTGGGCCCTCAAGACGGAGTAGCAGTTACTCTCCCCCTCAGACCACATGGACCCATGCTGGAAGATGGGGAAGGAGGGGAGATGCCAGCACTCCAGTACTGGCCCTTTTCCTCCTCCGATTTATATAACTGGAAAAATAATAACCCCCCTTTCTCTGAGGACCCCTCTAGGTTAACTGGGTTGGTGGAGTCTCTTATGTTTTCCCACCAGCCTACCTGGGACGATTGCCAGCAGTTACTGGGAACCTTGTTCACTACCGAAGAAAAGGATCGAATTCTCCTAGAGGCCAGAAAGCTAGTACCGGGACAGGATGGAAGACCTACCCAGCTCCCTAATCTCATCGATGACTTCTTCCCACTGCGCCGCCCTAATTGGGACCCCAATACTCTGGCAGGTAGGGAGCATCTGACCATCTATCACCAGACTCTAGTGGCGGGTCTCCGGGCGGCCGCTAGACGGCCTACGAATTTGGCTAAGGTAAGGGAAATTCTTCAAGGGCCTACTGAGTCACCCTCAATGTTTCTAGAAAGGCTGATGGAAGCGTACCGTAGATACACGCCCTTTGACCCTCAGGATGAAGGGCAACGGGCATCAGTTGCCATGGCCTTTATAGGACAGTCGGCCCCAGACATTAGACGCAAGCTCCAACGGCTTGATGGGTTACAAGATTTAACCCTAAGGGATTTAGTGAAGGAAGCGGATAAAGTGTATTATAAAAGGGAGACAGAGGAAGAAAGGGAACAGAGAAAAGAAAGAGAAAGAAAGAAAGAAGAACTGATTAGGGATAAGAAGAGAAATAAGGAATTAACAAAGATCTTGGCCACAGTTGTAAAGGAAATTCAGGGAGGGATAGATGAGGATAAGCCACGTCGTCCACCTCTAGACCCCAACCAATGTGCATATTGCAAGGAACAAGGACATCACATGAGACAATGTCTCAAGCTTAAAAAAAGGAGAGAAAAAGAAAAAAGACAAAGACAGGCTTTGGAGACTCAACAACATCAACAGCCTAATGTACTAGCCTTAGAAGAAGAAGACTAGAGGGGACGGGGCTCGGATCCCCTCCCCGAGCTCAGGGTAACCTTTAATGTGGAGGGGACCCCAATTGATTTTGAAGTAGATACGGGAGCTGTCTTTTCCGCTCTCCAAGCCCCATTAGGACCTCTCTCCTCTAAAAGGTCTCTAGTTCAAGGGGCTAATGGGAGCAAATTTAGGGCATGGACTACCAAAAGAACTATGGATTTGGGTAAAGGAAAAGTTCAACACTCCTTTCTGGTAATTCCAGAATGTCCGGCACCCCTCATGGGAAGAGATTTATTAACCAAATTGAGAGCCAGAATAACGTTTGAGCCTCAGGGACCCCAAGTGACATTTCTTAACCCCTTGGTGAGTCAACCTATGGTGACCATGCTCACGCTAGCAGCTGAGGATGAATACCAACTTTATAGTCAGCCTATGGCACAAACCATACCCCAAGATTGGTTAACAGAGTTTCCTGGTTCCTGGGCTGAAACTGCTGGATTGGGGCTGGCCACACTACAGCCCCCCGTGGTAATTTCTCTAAAGGCCTCTGCCTCGCCGGTCCGCATCAAACAATATTATATTAACAAAGAGGCTCACAAAGGGATAAAAAAACATATACAAAAGTTTCTCAAATTGGGGGTGCTCATACCATGTCGTTCGGCTTGGAATACGCCTTTGTTACCGGTCAAAAAGCCGGGAACAGAAGATTACAGACCCGTGCAAGACCTAAGAGAGGTAAACAACAGGGTGGAAGACATACACCCTACGGTGCCTAATCCATACAATTTGCTTAGTACCCTGGGTCCCAAAAAGACTTGGTATACAGTCCTAGACCTAAAAGATGCTTTCTTTTGTTTGTCTCTACATAAAGATAGTCAACCTCTGTTTGCCTTTGAATGGACAGACCCTGACACTGGGATGTCAGGACAATTGACTTGGACACGGCTCCCCCAAGGATTTAAGAACTCCCCCACTATCTTTGATGAGGCTCTCCATAAGGACCTGGCAACTTTCCGAGTCCAACATCCTGCCGTGACCCTGCTCCAGTACGTCGACGATCTATTGCTGGCCGCGGATTCTGAACCAGACTGTATGTATGGGACTCGAAAATTGTTACAAGAGTTAGCTAGGTTGGGATATCGAGCCTCTGCTAAAAAGGCCCAAATTTGCCAAAAAGAGGTTGTCTTCCTAGGATACACTCTCAAGGATAGAAAGCGGTGGCTCACTGAAGCCAGAAAGAAAACAGTCACTCAAATTCCCCCACCCACGAGTAAAAAACAACTGCGGGAATTTTTGGGGACTGCTGGGTTTTGTCGTTTGTGGATCCCAGATTTTGCCTCCCTAGCCGCTCCCCTATATCCTCTTCTAAAGGGGGATACCTCTTTCATCTGGGGCGCAGATCAACAACGAGCCTTTGACGATATTAAAAAGGCCCTTCTGTCTGCCCCTGCACTGGCTCTCCCCAATGTAGAAAAACCCTTCACCCTCTATATTGAGGAAAAACGGGGGATAGCTCGTGGGGTACTAACTCAGGCCTTTGGCCCATGGAAGCGCCCTGTGGCCTACTTGTCAAAAAAATTAGATCCAGTGGCTAATGGATGGCCTCACTGTTTAAAGGCTATCGCTGCAGCAGCCATCCTAACTAAGGATGCAGATAAACTGACTTTGGGACAAAAGTTGACTATAGTAGCCCCACACACGCTGGAGAGTGTTATTCGTCAGCCTCCAGATAGGTGGCTCTCTAATGCCAGAATTACCCACTACCAAAGCCTGCTGCTAAATAAGGATCGAATCACATTTGGACTTCCAACCACCCTCAACCCGGCCACTCTGCTACCTGAAGAGACATCAGAGCCAATCTTACATACTTGTCAAGAAATCCTGGCGGAAGAAATTGGAATTCGCCGAGACCTGACAGACCAGCCACTTCCTGACGCAGAAGTAACCTGGTTCACTGACGGTAGCAGTTTCTTACTAGAAGGTAAGAGACATGCGGGGGCCGTGGTTACAGATGGGACTCAAGTTATTTGGTCAGCAGGACTAAGAGAAGGTACATCTGCACAGAAAGCAGAATTAATTGCCCTTACGAAGGCTTTAGAGTTGGCACGGGGAAAAAGGGCCACTATTTATACTGATAGCCGATATGCTTTCGCTACGGCACATATTCATGGAGCTATTTATCAACAGAGGGGACTTTTAACCTCTGCGGGCAAAGAAGTTAAAAATAAGACAGAGATTCTAAGACTCTTAACAGCTATTATGTTGCCACAAAAGTTAGCTATAGTACACTGCAACAGCCACCAAAAGGACACCAGTCCCATAATACTGGGAAACAATCATGCAGATAAGACTGCAAAACAGGCAGCCTTAAGTGCCCCTACTACTTTGCTCCTGGAGGTCAATGCTCCACCTGAAACACATCCAGACGAGCCTCCCCAATCTCCCAAGATAGGAAAAACTGAACTTTTAACCTACTTCCAACAAGCTCATAAGTTAACCCATCTGGGGACAAAAAAACTGTGCTTATTAGCCAGAAATTTACCAACGGAGAATCAACTGTCTCCCTCCCAAATTAAAACACTGGCAGAACAGGTCGCCTCAGATTGCAAAACTTGCCAAATTGTCAATGCCTTTCCTACAAAAACCACCAAGGGAAAAAGATTACGAGGAACCAGACCGGGACAATTTTGGGAAGTAGACTTTACTGAAGTAAAACCTGCCAAATATGGACTTAAGTATTTATTAGTCTTTGTAGACACCTTTTCAGGATGGACCGAAGCTTTCCCTACCAAGAAGGAAACTGCACAAACGGTAACAAAAAAATTGATGGAAGAAATCTTTCCTCGTTTTGGCCTGCCAAAGGTAATCGGGTCTGACAATGGACCGGCATTCGTGGCTCAAGTAAGTCAGGGATTGGCCAAGATATTGGGGATTGATTGGAAACTTCATTGTGCTTATAGACCCCAGAGCTCAGGACAGATAAAAAGAATGAATAAAACAATTAAGGAGACCTTAACAAAATTAGTCAAAGAGACTGGCTCTAAAGATTGGACTATGCTCCTACCTTATGCCTTGTTTAGGGCTAGAAACACCCCCTTCTCCCAGCCACCTAACTTGACTCCTTTTGAGATTATGTATGGAACTCCTCCCCCAATCCGAGACCTTAACCCTCTACCTAAGGGCGCCCATTTACCTCATACTTTCTTAATTGATAGACTCCAGGCTCTGGACCAGATTCAAAAGATCCTGTGGCGTCAACTCTCCTCGGCCTACCAGCCAAGCGACGGACTCACACCCCATCGGTACAACGTAGGAGATTTTGTCTATGTTCGTCGCCATCAGATACAAACTCTAGAACCTCGCTGGAAAGGACCCTACCAGGTACTTCTAACTACCCCCACAGCAGTTAAGGTTGATGGCATCACGTCTTGGATCCATGCATCTCACCTCAAGCCGGCATCTCCGTCGCCAGAGTCTCACTGGAAACTGGAAAAGACTGATAACCCCCTCAGGTTACGAGTTCGTCGTGTGGCTATGGGTGGGGATGATGGGGATTCTCCCGTCCCAGGGAACTGATAACCCACATCAACCCTGGAGATGGACAATGTCTCGATGGGAAGATGGCAAAATTTTACTAGCCTGGGAGGGATCTGGGTCGCCTGATTTTAGGATCCACCCTTGTGGTTTTCTCTCTTCCCCTTATGATGAACACCATTATTGTTGGAAACTTCACATTTATATGTGTCCCGCCTCTAACCCCGGCAAAGGTTATTGCAATAAGCCAGGACAATATTATTGTGCTTACTGGGGCTGTGAGACACTAGCTACAGGTTGGAAGCCTGACTCCCCTGACACAAAACTCCAATGGAAATGGAGTCCTACTGGTTGTCAATCTCCTCCAACGACCTACCCTTATTGGAGCTCTAGCCGAACTACATGCCATCTAGCTTTCAAAGTTATCACTCCTACTGACCCTGGCTGGACGGTAGGTCGAACATGGGGCGTTAGGTTTTGGGAAAGAGGCACTATAGGTAGTTTAATACTTATAAAAAAAAAAATACCTAACCAGATAATTGGCGTAGGGCCTAACCCTATTATCAACCCAGGGGCTCAACCCAAACCTACGCCTCGACCCCTAGATAAACTACAAACACTCAACAATGTGATTATGACTCAATCAACCCAAGCTCCCTCCTCACTCTTTTCGACCACTAAGACATCTTTGCTTATTGTTTCGAGATTATACAACCTAATTCTGGGAGCCTATTCTGTCCTAAACTATACTCAAGGTGACCTGACTCAGTCTTGCTGGCTCTGCCTTTCGGCCTCTCCACCTTACTATGAAGGTATTGCTGTAAATAATACCTACAATGTCACTACCAGTACTACTTGTGATTGAAATACCAACCATAAACTCACTCTTCCTGAGGTTACTGGAAAAGGAGTCTGTATAGGGAACCCCCCAAATGACATCAAAAGGACTTTGTGTTTATATGTTCATAACATCCCCACCTCAACGACATACTTAATTCCACCCCAAGGAACCCATTGGGCATGTAACACTGGGATCACCCCCTGTGTCTCTACTCAGGTATTTAATAATTCAGCTCACTATTGTGTCATGGTAAAAATATTTCCTCGGATAATATACCACCAAAGTAAATCATTTGAAGATATGATAGAACACAAAACCAGGTATCAACGAGAACCAATATCCTTGACTGTGGCTGTCCTTGCTGGATTGGGAGTTGCTACTGGGGTAGGAACAGGGACGGCAGCACTAATTCAAAGCTCACATTACATGAGCAAATTACAAACTGCCATTGACCAAGATTTCAAAGAAATAGAAAGGTCTGTAGCAGCCCTCCAAACCTCCTTAACATCTCTGTCAGAAGTAGTACTACAAAATGGACGAGGATTAGATCTGTTATTCATGAAAGAAGGGGGTCTATGTGCAGCCTTAAAAAAAGAATGCTGCTTTTATGCAGATCATTCAGGAGTGGTTAAAGAATCTATGGCTAGGTTAAGAGAACGTCTACAAAAAAGACAGAGAGAGTGAGAAACTCAACAAGGCTTATTTGAGTCCTGGTTCAGCCAGTCTCCCTGGTTCACCACCTTGTTATCGGCCCTAACAGGACCCTTAATCATATTCATCTTGATAATAACCATAGGGCCATGCATACTAAATAGAATAGTAAACTTGTTACAAAACCAGATTGGAAATGTAAAGCTGATGCTCATCAGACAACAATATACTTTATTAGAAGATCCTCAAAATAGACATGCTGATCTCTAAGAATAGAGATTTACAAAAATAAAAAGGGGGGAATGTGAGAGAAATTTTTCCTCCTGGGAATGTACAAATCATGATGTTCCCCTCCTTCCTGTGTTCTGAGAATTGAGCTGTTACAAAAAGCAGCCCCAGATAGATAAAACAGAACAAGCTGACTTCAGACCCAGGAACTGGGCTACCCGATAAGGACTGACCCTGAGCTAAGGAATTTGCAAGAGTTGCAGGATGCGCTATACCGGACCATCCGCAGCCCATATTAGGTAATGGTCATTACCGGACCATCCGCAGCCCATATTAGGTAGTGGTCATTACCTCCCAGCCTTTAGACCCCCCATGTAGACATCTTCCCCAATGAATGTAAAAGTCTGTTTAAACTAACCAATGCTATCTGCTTCTGTAACCGCGCTTGCTGAGACCCCTCCTCCCTTTGTTCTATAGACATATAAGCCCTGCACAGGCAGGCCTCGGGGCCCACTGTTCCTGCGTGTTCAGTGTGCCCCACGCATGCTTGGATAATAAAAGCCCTTTGCCTTTTGCATGAGAGAAAGCTTCTTGGAGTCTTCTTTCACGCGGCGGGCGTCCCGACCCTAACACTTCCTTCCTTCCTCCATCCTTCCTTCCTTCCTTCCTCTCTTGCTCTTTTTTTCCTTCTTTTGTTCTTTCTACATTAATTTTATCGGAACACTTTGGATATATTGATGATCACATTCATCAGTACACAATTTGTACCTGTATATAATATAATTTGATTCTTCTTTTTCCCCACCCCTCCCCTTCAACACTTTTCCCCCTTATTTATAAAATCTTTCTTTCCATTTTTTCTTCTATTCTTTTTTTCTTTTCCCCTCCTTCCTTTCCCCTTCCCCCTCTCTTGTTTCCCTTCCCATTTGAACATTTTCTTCCTACTTCCCAGTGTATGTTATACATTTTGGTCCTTATTTACCCTTTTAGTTTCTCACACCAGAGAGACAATGCGATATTCACATATGTGTCCGATTAATTTCACTTAAGAGTATGACCTCAAGGTGCACCCATTTACCTAGAAATGTTCTGTTATGGTTGAACATTTCAAGGGAATGCTAAATATGGCAGACACTTTTAAAACTTTTTTATAACTCATCTAATTGTTCTACGTCATTAATTAATTTATCTACTTTAAAATTTGTTGTGAAATATATATATATATATATATATATATATATTATAAAATTTAATCTTTTCATTGTGTAAAACCCAGCTGCATTGAGAACATAAACACAGTGCAGCTGTTACTACTGACCACCTTCAGAAATGTCTCGTTGCTCCTTCCAAGGAAAACTCTACATCCATTAACCCTCTCCTCAGCCCCTGGTAGCTCTTATTCTGTTTTATTTCTCTATGAATTTGCCTGTTCTCTGTACCTAATATAAATGGAATCATACAATACAATATTTGTTCTTTTGTGTCTAGCTTATTTAACTAGTTAGCAGAATGTTTTCAAGGTTATCTATTATTTTATCATGTACCTGAATTTTATGCTTTTTAAAAGTTAATCTTACATTGCGAATGTATATATACACAGATATGTCACATTTTGCTTATTCATTCATCTGTTGACTGGTATTGAGTTGTTTCTACCCTTTAGATACTGTAAATAATGCTGCTTTGAGTACTGGTATACAAGCATCTAATTGAATCTCAATTTTAAAATACCTTTAGGTATTTTAAATATATCTAAAAGTGGAATTGCTGGGCTTGCATGTTATTCTATATTTAATTTTTTGAGGAAATACCATATTATTTTCCATGAAATCTCCCCTTTTTTTCACCTTTCTGCCAGCAATACACATGAGTTTTAATTTCTACAAATGGTCACCAACAATTGTTATTTTCCTTTTTTATATTGATAATTCTAATTCTATTATATCTAGAGAAGCATTTGGCTGTGGCTTCGATTTGCATTCCCTAATGGCTAGCACTGTGAATATCTTTTCACTTATGTATTGGTTATTTATGTGTCTCTTTGGAGAAATATCTATTCAAATTATTTGCCTAGTTTTTAATTGAGTCTTTGTTTCTTGCTACTGTTGAGGAGGAATTCTTTGTATATTATGAGTATTAATCCCTTAACAGATACATGAACTGCACTTTTTAAAAGATGGGTATTATCATGTTGTCCAGGCTGCTCTTGACTTTTGGGATCTAGCAGTTCTTTCTCAGCCTTCTAAATCCTGAGGCTGCAAGTATGTGCACCGTTACTGGCTTGATTGGCAAGTATTATCATCCCAATCTTGGGATTGTCTTTTCACCCTTTTGATAATTTTATTTGATACACAAAATTTTAATTTTGATGAAGTGCACTTATTTAATTTTCTCTCTTATTTCCTATCATTTTAATGTCACGTTCAGGAAATTCTTGTCAAAAATAGAATCTTAAACCATGAAGACATTCGAGTTAATTTTTTGTATGAGGTATAAGGAAGGGTTCCTTTCCATTCTTTTCCATGTGGATTTTCAGTTTTTGCTGAAAAGACTATCCTTTCTCCATTGAATTATTTTGTTGTCTTGGTTGAAAATCATTTAACCATGTAAGTGAAGATTTTTTTTCTGATGTCTGTGCTCCATTCCATTGATCTATATGGAAGTCTATGTCATATCATATGTTTTGATTAATACAGCTTTGTAATAAATTTCGAAATTAGAAAGTGTGACTGTTCCAACTTATATCTTCTTTTTAAAGATAGTTTTGCTATTCAATGTCGCTTGATATCCAACATGAATTTTAGGATGGGTTTTTCCATTTATGCAAAAATGTTACTTCAGAATTTTCTAGATATTACTTGACTCACTGTATCACTTTGGATAATTTTTCCATCGTAACAAAGTTCAGTCTCCCATCACACATAGGATGTCTTTTCATTTAGTAATGTTTATAATGCTTCACAGTTTTCAGTGTATAAGTCTTTCCTCTCCATGTTAAAATTTATTCCTAAGTATTCTATGCATTTTATCCTATTTTAATAAGAATCATTTTCTTAATTTCCTTTTTAGGTTGTTCATTGTATTTGTTTAGAAATTTAACTGCTTTTTACATTGATTTTGTGTCTTAAAGTTTGCTGAATATATTTATTTGCCCTGTTGTGAAAGTGGGCATCCTTACCATATTCCTGACTTTACAGGAAAAGTTTTCAAATTTTTACTATTAAAATAACTGTATTACTATTTCTACTTATCATTTTGAGGATAATCCTAATTTGTTTAGTGTTTTACACAATTTGGTTAGTGTTTTTGAATTTTGTTAATTATTTAAATTTACCCTTGAGATAAACATGCATTTTTCCTCTTTGTTCTATTAATGATCATGTTGATTTTTTACGATGAAACATTCTTGCGCCAGGAGTAATCTAATTGGCAACTTGTGTAATTATTTTACTATGCTGCTGAATATTATCTCCTAGCATGTCACTGGGGATTTTATGCACCAATATTTGTAAGATTATTGGCCTATAGTTTTATTTACTGTTGTGTCTTTGTAGTTCTTAGTATCAGAATAATACTAACTTCATAAAGTCAGGAAATGTTGCTTCTTATTCAATTATTTTGAATGACTTTGAGAAACACTAGTGTTAAGTCTCCCTTAAATGTTGGGTATAATTCCTTATGAAGTCATCTTATCAGGACTCTCTTTTCTTTTCTTTTTTTTTTTTTTTTTTGTGGGTACCGGGGGTCGAACTCAGGACCTCGCGCTTGCCAGGCAGGCGCTTATGCCGCTGAGCCATCTCACCAGCCCAGGACTTTTCTTTGTTAGAAAATTTTGACTACAGATTCAATCCTACTCGGTATGTCTATTTATGCTTTATATTTCTTCATGATTTAATCTTGGTAAATCGTGCATTTTTATGAACTTGCCCATTTTGTTTAGGTTATCTAATTTTGGGGCAAACAATAATAGTTCATACTATTATTCTATAATTCCTTTCCATTGCAAAAACCTGAAATGTTTTTCTAAAACTGAAGTTTCTTTCGCTCTAGCAGATACCTACAGCCTCAATATTTTTAAAGTGGAAGATATTTATGTTTTATAGGAAGTCCTGGCATTCTTGTATCTGTTAGAGTTTACAAATGGCTGACCTATGTCCTGAAGGACAGAACAGCATTCATAACTGTTTTGGTAGTTTGGTGGGATCACAAACACTCATGAAGGTTTTAGAAAGTATAACCAACAAAAACCCTATGGATCAGAAGTTCCTCTAGAACTGACTTTATTTGTAGTGAAAGAAACTCAAAAATAACATAAGAACCATCAGATCTGTGAGATTCATGTTGAACTCACAGTTGAACTCCCAAGAAAATCCACTGTGGAAACGGACTTGCAAGTGGATTCTGAAGTTTCAGGTAATTTGGTTCACATAAATACTTAGCATTTTCCCTCATGGTTCAGACTCAGTGTTCCATTACTCAACCTGAAAGTAAAATGAGAGAAATCAAGGACCGAGTAGTTATAGTACCACCACACAAACACACACACAAAATGATTATTTAAAAATCACATGCAAAAAAATAGGCCCACTTGCTGGCTTGCCTGGTTCTTACTGACTGGTCAGAGAAATTGCACAGTTGCTATTAATCCTCTTTCATCTCTGGGCCATGTGCTTTATTGATATTATGAGAGTACTGGCATTAGTGCCCTTTCTAATTCTGTGTAGCCTCAGTGTATACTTAATTTTAACATTTTATTATGCAGTAATGAGTTATTCTAAGTACTTATTAAATTCGAGAACAGTTGAAAATAGCAGAGACATTATTCTTACCTTATTTTTCTCTTTTATAGTTGAACACTAAAACATTCTTTTTTTTTTTTTTTTTTTTTGGTGGGTACCGGGGGTCAAACTCAGGACCTCATGCTTGTGAGCAGGCGCTTATGCCACTGAGCTATCTCATTGGCCCAACTCAAACATTCTGATGGCTTAAATATGTAAATCTCTCTTAACCACATGTAATAATTTTTTAAACAACCTTAAAATCACTTTATTTGTTATAGATAGCATGTGACTTTTGAAGGTTTAGATCGTTCACCAAATCCAACCTTTGGTATTATGATTAGAATATAATTTAGTAGGCAACAGTTAGTAATCCAGGAACTTTGCAGTTCTCTTTATCTTCTGGTGTAGTTTGTTTCTTTTCTGTTGCAAAAATTAAAATTCATGCAAGCAGGAATTTCAGTGCAGTTTGTTTTCAATTTTACTTCCAGTTCTTAAATTACTGCCTGGAACATCATGGGCACTCAATGACTGTTTGGTAAACGAATAACACAAAAGGAAATTTACTCTTACTTTAATATCTGAGTAAACCACATTTTCCTAGAAATTGACAGAATTTATCATTCAAGAAATAGCTACCATTTATCTTTCCTTTGACAAATAATTGAAAAGCAACTACTGAGAGAAAAACTACATAGACAGAGAAAAATATTTTTCCCCCTATGGATAAGAATAGTACTTCCCGATGCAAAGGAATACAAAACCCTTACCTCTTTGAGTTATTAAATACACAGCGGTTATCATAGGTTTTTCCATCAGAACCACAGACTGGTTTGTAGGCAGACTGACATTTTATATTTTTAATCAGGTTCTTCCTACTGGTACTGCCAGTCTGTAGTAAGGTGAAAGATTATCAGGTAAGGATAGTCATCAATTTAATTCAGATATTATTCTGAAAAATGCACAATGCTCCTTTATTATTAATAAAGTATTATACATTACCAATCATTTTTTTGGTCTCTTGCATTTAATCCACACAACAGTACTAAAAGAAGAGTATATTTGGCCCCAATTTGTTACTGCAGGCATAGAGAGAGAGTACATTTAAATTCAAGCATGAGTCCATAAAGGGTTTAAATGTCCAAGCAGTAACTGAAACCTGGACTTATTTACTCCAAAGCCCTGGATCTTATTACATGTACAACTGCTTTCACTTTACTATTATGGGTACGAGTTTTCTTTTGTATAGAGGAACAAGTTAGGGAAAAGCCATATTGGCTAATGTAAAACACATATGAGCATAATTTATTAATCTTTTTCTTGTGCCATTAAAATAAAAATAATTCATTTAGTAGGATTTGCAGAATTAATTTAAATAGTGGGAATGTTTTTGGATGTGAGCTATAGATATCAGAAGCCTGTGAATGTAAAGCTTTTATTGGCTGATGAGAAATAAGACAATAATGGGGATGATGAGACTTTTTTTTTTTACATGCGGGTACCAGGAGTCGAACTCAGCACCTCGCGCTTGCAAGGCAGGTGCTTACGCTGCTGAGCAATATCACAGGCCCAATGAGACTTTTTAGTGGGAGCCTTAAGTCACCTCAAAGTCAAGCTATTAAAGGAATATGAAAAAAAAAACTTCAATATTTTCCACTGGTATAAAGTTTACAGACTTTTCATGAAAATCAATTTCTTTCACTCACATACAGTTTGTAAAGTGCACATAATTACTTCTCCATTTTAGAATCAATATAAAATTACACAAGTTTATATGATATCCTAAAATCTCAGAGATCCACTGGTGGTTGCATTAAGACCTGGGTGGAACTAATTATACTGGAGATAGGACTTCATGCCAGGCTAGAGACACTGACTAGGAGGGACAACCGCTTTCCTGTGAAACTATGATGAGGATTGCCAGTTTATCTGGTAAGAAATAAAGTTTCCATTTAAATGATGAGATGGAGCAAGTGTCCTAGAAAACAGTTTTATATGTGAAAATAAAAGGGGGTGTTCAGTCTTCGTTAAAGGGAATTAGGAGGCTGATTGCACAGGAAGCAACTGGCAAGTAAAGGTAAAACACAGAGGAACACGGAGAGGGACATAGGAAACATGCTGATCAGATGGATAATCACCTATTTGCAAAGATTTTTTCTAAGCCTTCATTTATCTAACCTAAAAACTTAGAGAACCTGTTATATATCTCATTTATCCTAAACTCTGAGGATATAGATTTTAAAAGAAATGTTCTTTCTTCAAGGTGTTCAGAGTTTACTGAATATTCAGATAATAAATTACAATGCAATAAGGTAAATTCTATAATGGAGGAAATCATCAGTATCAGGAATGCTTAGTACAAATTCAAAGGGCTCTGTATGGTACCGATGGTACGTGGGCAACAGTGATATGAGAGGAAGCTGAATGGCATGCAGTTTTATCTGTAGATGAGTACAGAACTACTGAAAATGTTGAACAGAGAGTTGAAATATCACTTCAGATTTTTTAACTGAGAACTATTCTTTTCATTGATTTGTAGATTATGGAAGGGATGGAAATGGACATCAAAGTTACACCTGGCAGGGGTGTAGCCTCAGTTGATGGAATTCTGCGTTAACCCAACTTAGGTTAGGTAGAGAGCTTTGAATGGAAAATGACAAAGAGATGGAATAAAGGAGTACAGCATTCAGTGATCACATTACGTGTGAAAACAATCAGCTCCATCATTTGTCTCATTTTGCTTAAATAGTGTCATTGAAAATTGTCATTAATACAGAATATTCATTTAAGCATTTTAGTCTTGAAAAAAGAATAACTGAGATTTATTGACTTAAAAATAACATGGGCCGGTGAGATGGCTCAGCAGCGTAAGTGCCTGCCTGGCAAGTGCGAGGGCCCAAGTTCGACTCCTGGAACCCACATACGAAAAAGGGGCCGGTGATATCGCTCAGCGGCACGGGCGCCTGCCTGGCAAGAGCGAGGTCCTGAGGTCGTACCCACAAAAAAAGGAAAAAAAAATAACACTTACCTGAATCTCCACTATTTTGCCATTTAAAGATTTTTCTGCATTTTTTCTTTCTCCTTGAGTGTAAAAAGACCTTGGTTTCCTTTGTTGGTTAGATGACCCTGCTTTCCCTTGCTGACTGGAAGATCCTGGATTCTCTTGCTGGATAGATGAATCTGGCTTCCCTTGCTGGCTTGAAGACCCTGGTTTCCCTTGCTGGCTTGAAGACCCTGGTTTCCCTTGCTGGCTTGAAGACTCTGGTTTCCCTTGCTGGCTTGAAGACTCTGGTTTCCCTTGCTGGCTTGAAGACCCTGGTTTCCCCTGCTGGTTTGAAGATCCTGGCATCCCTTGCTGGCTAGATGACTCTGGATTTCCTTGATGGCTAGATGATCCTGGCTTCCCCTGAAGGCTAGAAGATCCTAGATTCCCTTGCTGGTTAGAAGACCCTGGCTTCCCTTGTTGGTGAGATGCTCCTGGCTTTTTTTGCTGGTTAGAAAATCCTGGTTTCCCTTGCTGGCTTGAAGACCCTGGCTTCCCATGCTGGCTGGATGACCCTGGCTTCCCTTGCTGGCTGGATGACCCTGGCTTCCCTTGCTGGCTGGATGACCCTGGCTTCCCTTGCTGGCTGGATGACCCTGGCTTCCCTTGCTGGCTGGATGACCCTGGCTTCCCATGCTGGCTGGATGACCCTGGCTTTCCTTGCTGGCTGGATGACCCTGGCTTCCCATGCTGGCTGGATGACCCTGGCTTCCCATGCTGGCTGGATGACCCTGGCTTCCCATGCTGGCTGGATGACCCTGGCTTCCCATGCTGGCTGGATGACCCTGGCTTCCCATGCTGGCTGGATGACCCTGGCTTTCCTTGCTGGTTAGAAGACTCTAGCTTCTCCAGTTGACTAGAAGATCCTAATTTTCCTTGTTTATTAGAAGCTTCTGGACTCTCTTTCAGGTTTGATTCTCCTGACATTTCTTGCAGAAACAAAGATCCAGGCTGGCTCAAACCCTCTGGCCTCTCTTGCTGATGAAAATTCCCCAGCTTTCCTGGCTGGTTAGATGATCCTGGTTGTCCTGGAAGACTAAACATCCTCGGTTTTCCTTGAGTGTAACTACCTTCTTGCTGATTAGATTCCCTTAGTTTTCCTGAATAATTAGCTTCACTTTTTTTCTCTAAAATAAGTACCGGCTCTTTATTCTCTTCTACTTTGTAAAACCTTGGTTGTGACATCTGGGTTGAAGACACTGGAATGTTATCAGAAACACAAAAACAGAATTAAAGTTATTTAACTTTAAGAACTTAAAATAAACAGCATTTACCCCAAGATATAGTTTGCATTTAATGCCTCCTTGATTTTTTAATCAAATCCAAATTAAAGTCTTCCCATTCTTCCTGATACTTTGGATATTTTCATTCCTCTATCTCTTTTTCCTTGACTGCTACATAGTTCCCAAAAATTAGGGCATCTAGCCATCTGATATCTAAACCATAAGAGTCTGAGTTATATGAACTGGCCCTTAATTCTAAACCAAATTTCTTTTATTGTTTTTCTGATAAAGCAAGCGGACTCTGTGTAATGCCTATTTGAAATTTCCTCCACATCACAAAATCCATTCCCAATTTCCCAAACTCACTTTACAGATGATCAAAGGTCGACAGGTAGGAGCCCTGATGCCATCTTCTCCTCTACACTTTCTGTTGCCATCTTCCTTCCTTTTCCCCTGACTCAAATGCAGGGATTTCCCTGCACTTTCAGGGCATGCTTTTTTTTTTCAATTAACTTTATTTCTTTCATTTCTAGTTAAAATCCTGGCATCAATCCTGCTTTCTCAGATGGTTATATTTTCCTTTTACTTTTCTTTTTTGGGGGCCAAATTAAAGAGAATTGTAGATATGAGAGGACTGTTTGTTAAAAGACATGCTTCATAAATCATATATTCTGTGTCTCCAATTTATTTTGGAAGTCTACACACTAAATAACATAATATGTAATATTAATTATGGAAATATATGTAAGAAAGTGTACATATTCTTTATACATATTTTGTATTCTATCACAAAATGAGCAGGACCTAACAACAATGATTAAGTAAATGGGATTGCTTCAGAGCCAAATAAAATGATACTCCATTGTGTCTTATGCTTTTTATCCTTCATTGGGTACAAGTGTTTCTTTTTAGCCTCTGGTGATGGTTAATCTTGATTGTCAATTGATTGGCTTGAGAAATCCTTAGGAAATCAATAAAGTACGCTTCTCTATGAACTTCTTATGTCCGAGTGAGTCATGGATCACAACCTTGGAAATGGTGTCAGTCCTTGGTCCCTGCCTCTCTGGCTCCTGCCCTGAGCTGTGCATCCTTGGTGTCATGAGTTGAGAAGCTTCCCCCCCATTCCCCTGGTGATGTTTCTGTCTCAGAGCCAGCCAGCCACTGGAACCTCCGAAACCCTTCCGCCTTTAAACTGTGTGTGTGATGTATATTTGTCCCAGCACTCTCTCTGGCTCTCTTTGTCTCTCTCTGTCTCTCTCTGTCTCTCTGTCTTTCTCTCTTTCTCTCGTTAATAAACAGGTCTCTTTCTTCTCTAACCTTTGAACGTGGACTTTTCTCAAAGATTTTATTGAGGCTTACTTTATTTTTTCTACAGGATTCCTTAGTAATTTTTTTCTTTTTATACACCTTTAAGTCATTTCAATGTGGATGAACCCAAATTTATACTTAAGGTCTCACTAACGTTTGAAGTTGCTCTACTTTATATATTAATGAGTATATACCCTTGTATCTTCAAGTCATTTTATGTAAAATCAAATGCACCATTAATTGTCATCTCTTGGGCATGCCATACTATAGTACTATGGCTAAGGTCCTATACCAGGCCTAGGAGCTTAGCAGTTAGCACCATGCCCTACTAAACCATGGAGTAGTGTAGGGTGGGGTCTGTGAGGGTAATCTAGTCATGCATAAAATATTCAAAAAGAATATATTAAAATATACATTTACCTATCTACCGTATATGAGGAGAGAGGAGCCATTACTATGCCATGACTGTAGTAAGAGGTAGAGAAACAACTGAACAAGACATTTATGGCCTTTCCCTCATGATACTGACAAATCTGATAGTGAATATAAACATATAAATAGGAATTTACAGTAAAATGATCAATGCTACAATGTGAGAAGTAAGTAAACAAGAGCCTCTCATAACGATAGCAGAAGGTGTGGTATCTTTTCTCTTAGAACAGGTGACAAGAAATGTAGGATGCTGTCAGAAAAGTGGATAATAAAAATAACTATTTCAGAAAGATATGGGTACATGCAAAGACTCTTTGACTTCTAGCAATCAAATATGATTCATTAATAGTCACTAGCATCAAGTAGAAATCAGTTAGGACAGAGATGAGATGAAATGGAAAACATGGGCTACTGGAATAATCTTTATTAATTATTTTCAGTTTTTGAACAGGTGACATAGGCAAATCCAACCGGGGGGGACACTCTGGATGTAACTCCACGCAAAGTACCAAAACAAAGCAAAACAAAACAAAAACCAAAAAATGAAAACAGCAAAGGATGGGTATGATCGCTGTTGTACTTAGCAATATCAAACAACCGCATTGCTTCCAGTGAGAAGACAACCACTATTTCTTGGGTTAGGAGTATAAGAATTTGACTGTCTTATGCACTTTACTTTTATTATTTCCTTTCACCAGGTACAGGTTAGATGGTCAAATAGGATGTCATAATTTGAACATAAAACTATTCTTTTTTGGTGCTGGGCATTAAACCCAGGACCTTGAGCAGGCTAAGCTCACTGAGCTATGCTCACAACCCCTGAAAATCAATTTTAGTATCATAATTTACTAATTTAAGAAATGTACTGTCATTTGTTACCTTGAAATTACAGCTCTGAGCTAGAATATATGCTTTGAAAGCAACTTAACTATACCGAGTTAAGGAGTAGAGCGAAGCATGTTGAGTGTCAGGCATATGAGAAGAATTTAAACACGGGGGCTAATGCTATCTATGGTCTGCAAAATTGCTACAACAAAAGGAAAGTATAATTATTTCAACTTCACAAATAAGAAAATAGACTCCAATAAGTTAACCAAGCTTCCCAAAATCACATAAATAGAAAATGTTAGGATTTAAATACATTTTTATTGGACCAGACAGCCAATAGCACAAAACCATTTCTTTACAGAATGTGAACTTAAATACATATTCGCAAACTTTTATAACCTTTTATAAACTTTTGTAATCTTTGCATCTGTCTTCCCATTCTAATATCTTGACTTTCCCATTCCCTTGTTCTTGATTCTCTTCAAACCACACCAAGCTATCAGCTCTTTCTTCACTTCTACACCTCTCAATCTGTTTTTATTTTTTACACCTCATGATCTGTTTTTATTTTTCTGAAATTACCTTTGCCATTTCTGTCAAAAGAAATTTCCTGTTTTTAAATATTCTGTCAAAGCATCATTCAATCACAATTTTTCTAAGTTTTACATTGACAGTTGGAAGGAAAGTCATTGACTATAACTTTCTTACCTGACAACATAGCCAGGAACATGAAGGAAAGGAAAATGAAAACCCCCATGGTAGTCAGCTGTTTCAGACTTGGTTGTTGGGTGGATTTCAGCGTAACTCTTCAGTGGCTTCTTTCTGAATAAACTGTGTTGATCATCACCATGTTATATATTTGAAAAATTCTCCACCCTAATTGCTAAACATTGTCACTGTCTTTAAAAATTACAGAGTAACTTTCACAAACTAGAAGGTGTTGCTTCTTGAATGGTCATTTAAAACATAATCTTCACGCCCCAACTCCCATAAATATCTGAACTTTAATATGTGTCTATCAGATATCTTCTCTCTGAAAAAAATAAAAATAGTGAAACCCATCTGAGAAAGGTAAATTCAATGGTTTTTTTAAAACTAAGATATGGTTTACCTTCAGTTGGTATTGTTTTTTAACCTCCAAGTTTATATGTCAATAATAAAATCCTTGATGCCATTTTCCCTCAAATGAATTATAAGTAATTATATCAATTACTTACCTCAAATTATATACTAAAAGCAAAGTAAAAATTCATTAAGTGTTGGTCATTGGTAAGTGACGAATGCATCCAGTGCAATGATAGAGGTAATATAATTTTATGAGGTATAAAGAACAATAGAGCTCATGTTAAAAGAATAAGAGTACACTATTGGCCTTCTTTTCTTAAGTTATTACATCAAACAAAAGGTCATATGAAAAGCACCTTGGGATTTTGACTTAATCATAAATATTATAAACCACTGTAATATTGTATTCAAGGTTAGATAGCTTATAAGGAAAATTTGAATTAATTGGAGCATATCCAAAAGATGACCTTGATAATGTGAGGCCTGGAGACTGGAGAAGATGAGGTAATTTGATGGCATCAGGAAATATCAGCTTGAATAAAGACAGACTTAGGAGTGATGCGATCACTGGGTTTATCTTCAGAATGACAGGCATATGGAAAAGAAAGATATTATTTGATCTGTATAGTTTTACAGGACAGATTAAATATGTGGAGTTTTAAAGAAAATTTCAACATTGGTAAGGGAGGTGAACTAGATGATTCTTGCTATCCCTTCCCATTCTGAATCCTTCAGATTTAGTTGTTTTGAATTGTGTTCTATTTTATCTAAACACTTTTGCTCTTGTTTAGAAGAGGGCAAAATTAAAAATAATAAATTATTTTCTTAATCAAGCCACAATTTTATGACATTAAAAGAGACAAGTTTTACCATTTTCTATAAGTAAGTAGCTTCCCCCCCTTTCTAATTATTCTCTAAATGACTAAGATTCACATATGTGTCATTAGGGAACCAAAAAACATATATATATGTGTGTGTATATATATATATATATAGATAGACAGATATATAGACACATAGATATATGTATATATATATACTTTTTTCCAAATATTTCATTATGAAAAGTTTCAGAATATGGACAAATTTAAAAATGATACAGTGAAAACCCATATACACACCACCAAAATTCATAAGTAATATTTTGCTATATTTGTTCTACTATATATCTGTCAAAAAAATAAATTTTGTGGGCTGGTGAGATGACTCAGCGGCGTAAGCGCCTGCCTGGCAAGCGCGAGGGCCCGAGTTCGACTCCCGGAACCCACATACGAAAAAAGGGCCGGTGATATCGCTCAGCGGCGTGGGCGCCTGCTGGCGCGCGAGGTCCTGAGGTCGACCCCTGGTACCCACAAAAAAAATAAATAAATAAATAAATTTTGTAGAAGTTATTTTCACACCCACATATTCACATGCAGAGTTTATTGTGGGAAGTTTTCACTTAGCGAATCTTTTTCTAATTCCAGGGCTACCTCGACTTCAAACTATCATATGTAATTTTTTTTTTTTTTATATGCGGGTACTGGGAGTCGAACTTAGGACCTCATGCTTGCCAGGCAGGCGCTTATGCTGCTGAGCTATCTCACTGGCCCTATGTAATTATTAAATAGTCTTGAGAACATTGTAAGCCAGGACACTTCAGCAGACAGATAAGTCTTTTGAAGGGCATGCTGTGAGGTCCTACCGACTGCCTCAATGGATCAGCAAAGATGTTGTCTATACAGAACAAGGTTGTCCTCTTTGTAATTATTCTCTGCACTATTTTAGAAAGCCTTTGACTAATTTCTTTTAAAGCACATATTTTAACTCAAGTATTTATTTCTTTCCTAATACAGATAATTCTTCACCTTAAGATTTGTCTTCCATTTTTACCTCCCTTCACTTTTAAGAGTAAAGTCAAGTATGGCGTTGCAGCAAAGTTCGGAAAGTGTGTGCCACATTCACCTGAGAATGAGGAGAGAAAAATGTGTTTTGCATGTCTTGGAGTGGGATTCTGGACCAAGGCTATTTTTTCAACCGTTGTCATTATACTTGGGGGGAAATAAATATAACAAAGAGATCAAATGGCCCAAAGTGTTTGTCTTCCTTCCACTCTAGTGTTGTCTTATGAGAGTTTGTATCTGTCTCTTCTCCCAGTCCTCTGCTCTGCCTCTCCTCTTCTTGTCCCTCTCCTTCCTCTCCCCTTCCCTGACCTCTCCTTCTCTCTCACTCTCTTTCTCTCTCTCTCTCTCTTCTTCTATTTATAAAATCATCATAATAATATCGCATTAAAGGAGTATTCTCTAGGTGTTCTGTTGTGGTTTGTAGGAAGACTTTTTACCTACATTTTGGTGGTCTTGGAATGATTCATATCATCTTGTCTGGAGCTACCTGATTTAATCTCAACAAACAATTTGTTATACACATAAAGAATATAGAATTATGAATTTCCTAATAGCTTTTTCTAGCTTAGTACTTTAATCATTATGTTTCCTTTCTATTCCTCCATGAGGGCAGTAAGGGATATGTAAAACTTCATTCACTGCACCCCAGGAGGGGTCTAAAGCTTGAACAAAGAGAAAAAGCATCAGCTTCATAATATTCATTAGGCTACTTGGACATGGACAGAAAAATTTTTAACTGGTCCAGCCAGAACAGTTGAATGTTTGGTTTGGTCTTTGAAATGTAACTCCTATTTTGTGGGAGAAACAATGCCACTTAAATTAGGCGTCCTGTTGCCAAAGACGTCAGAGAGAAGTGTGCCAGTTGAATACCAAAGCCCATTAAATACTTTATAATATTAAGAAAGAGGTCAAAGTCCACCCATTGAGTAACTCCTACCTAAGATAAGGCCCTTTGCTATTCTCTAGTTGACTTACTGATTTGTAAGCTCACATATCTCCCCCGTTCCGGACAAAGCCATCAGTTTCAGAATAAGTCCTAGAGAGAGTCTGACGCTCAAGATAGGATCTTGAATAAGTTCTCTGCTTTGGGCTTTGATGTCTTCATTCAATGCACAAAGTTTCAATGCAAACTGAATTTCAAATTTATCCAAATTCATCATTATTTATTGAGGCAATACAAGCATCTGACACACATATGTTCCATTAATGTTCACTATTGCTATTCTATTCATGTCAGCATTTGAAGAAATCAGAAATATGACTTCTGCTACCTTCACTTTAATTGAACCCATATGTGGTGAATGGAAAACAAAATATACAATAAAGAATCATTACAACAGTGATGCTGTAAGCTGGTTATAATAGACATTTATTGATTTATTCTCAAGATTTTCATCATATGAAAACATTCTGGTGTGGAAATTTGCAGATTGTATTAATAAAATCTGAAATATAATCCCTTTCTTATCCCAAAGTTAGCACCTCTCCCATAACCATCACCATTAAGAATAATTGTGGTTTTTGTTTGACAATATCTTCATACATAAGGGAAAATAAGCTATCCAATATTGATCATCAGATTAGTTATATTTAACCATTCAGGCTCAGGTTTTCTGGAACTTGTTTCTCAAGCCTTGTTTTTAATCATATGTAGTGTCCACTCTTAATTAGGCTTAAAATTACACGTTGAAAGAAAATAAAAAACCTTAAAATATTATTATAAAGATCACCTTCAACAAATCCTTTACATCTCTCTTTATGCCAGTTGTTCCTCTCCTATCAAACACCTTATTCTCCTTTCTTTGAATCTGAGCTACCATTATTTTTCTTTGACCAATAATGGACATGTCAGCTTGTGGTCTAAGCCTTCAGAATTCTGGCAAGGTTGGATGATAGAGTACAACGTGAAGGCAGAGGGCACTGATGTGATGAAACTCAAGGCATATGAATGGAATTATCTACGATCCTAGTGGAATGCCCTAGGCAGCATGACTGGAATAGAAACACAGCCTGCCTATGGAGCCTAGACTGCAAAGATTTCAGACAAGTGGACAAATAAATGTGTGATCATAGTTTTAAGCCACTAAGATAGTGGTGAATTCTTACATTACAATAAGTAATCCACATAATACTGTTGACAAGACAATGATTATCTTTCTTCATTGAATCAAGACCCCATGACAACTATATTAACTAGTATTTATTGAGGCATATTATGTGAATTATGTCATGTTACACTTAAAACAATAATTTGGTAGCATCTTAAATATTTGATAAGGATATTCAAGCAAAGATTCATTGAATAACTGTGTTCACACTTAACTCTAGTAAAGTTATTTTACCATGTTGTGTCTAAGAAAGTCAATCCTTGGCTATCTGGAAGTATGGGAATAGTCATAGAAATAAGAATTTTGAGAATTAAAATTACTATACAGATCAGTTTATGAGTCCCTCAATTGTAAAGCAATGAATCCTTGGCAGTGCAGAATTAATACTCAAATATCAGTCAGGGTTAGAAACAGCTCTAGGTCTAGCCATGTGGAGATTTCTGAATCACTCCAAGTATTGACTCCTAAATTGGCAAGTAGGAGAAGATATAAATATTTATTTAACTTTCACTGAGTCCTACCATATATATTAGTGCTTAGTTATAGTCTTGGCATCTGATGCCAAGTTAAAGTTCTTGTTTGAGAAGAATACAGAAAAATTCACCATATTCTAGGATAGTGATTTTTTAAATTTAGAGTTAATTATTTTGCAAATCTGAGCAGCAAAAAGTTGTGTATGTATGTCTACATTTCCCAAAGAACAAGTTTATGAATTTTATCATATTTTCAAAATATATATGGCCAAAAGGAGAACAGTAAGAACATTGACACTATCCAGGTCAAGACTTAGTATAAATCTACAGTGATCAAGATAACACCATACGGTGAAAACAATAGACAATGGATCAAGGAGATGGAAGTAAGAACCTAGAAAAAGGTCACGTAAACAGTCGGCTTGTCTTGACAAAGGAGCAAAGCCAATGCAATGTACCAAAGGACCAGGAAGCTGGCAGAGCTGACTATTCACATGCCAGACAATAAATATAGACACAGACCTTTCACAATAATTAATTCAACATACATCACAGGTTTAAATGTAAACTGCAAAACTCTAAATCTCTTATAACATAGGAGAAGACTCTCGAGCATCTAGGGTTTGGCAAAGATGTTATTATGTTATTTTGAATACCTAACGCATTAATGCTATAGTTCACACCCAGTATGACCCTGAAAGGCCTATCTGTTAAAGGCTTTATTCCCACACCTTGAAATAAGTGGGTGATGATGGAACCTTAACAGATAAGACATAGTGGGAGGTTTTAGGTCACTGGGGGCATGCCTTCAAAGGGAAATAAGGGAAATGTGGGACACCCACCTCTTCCTGCCTTTTGTTCTTGGCCATGACATAGAGGGGCTTCCTCTAGGACAGGCTGCTATCATGATATACTATACCACTACAGGCCCAGAATAATGGGGGACAATGGGTTATTGGCTAAATCTTCCAAAATTGTAAGCCAAGATAAACTTTTCCTCTTTTCAAAAAGTTGATTTATCTAAATTATTTGTGACAGTAACAGAAAGCTGACAACACAAAATATGTAAATTTTTTAAAACAATGTTTGGCATGTAGAAAGCACTCAAAGGATTTTTATTTGATCAACAGTGTACACTGACATTATCAAAGCAAGGAATTTCTAGTATTCTATAGCACAGAGGGGTGACTATAGCTCACAAGGAACTATAAAATAGTTTATGAATAAATAGAAGAGAGGAGCTGAAAGGCTCCAATTACAAGGAGAAATATTTATCCTGATATACTTAAACGTTAAAAATTTTAAAAATGTTTAAGACACATAATGAAAAAAGGAAGAAAGGAAGAAAGGAAGAGAAGAAAGAAAGAGAGAAAAAAAGAAAGAAAAAGAAAGAGAAAGAAAGCTTGCCAAGATAGCTGAGGATATCCTATGAAAAGAAAGTATCTAGGAGACATGTAAAAGAGAGGGGTATGAAATATAAAGTACAAGTTAAAAGGTGAATTGTGTGAGTGTGCGTGTGCACTTGTGTGTGTGCTATTAAAAGGTAGTTAGGAGGTCACTTGTATGGAAATGATAAAGAGAAAAGCATTGATTCACTATGAAAAAATCGTAGTCTTGAAGGAGTGAGCAGCTTTTTTAGATTGTGAATTTTCTATACTCAAAAAGATTCAATGAGATGCTTAAAACAGTTTTGCCTTAAAGAAGTGATGTGAATATCATCTGCTACCAGGAACTGAAAGCTAATGCGAAAGAATGCGGTTGATCTGGGGGGGCGGTGTAAATAATCCATCCAAAGGTGTTAGAAGTTATTTGTTGGATATTAAGATATTTGGGCATTATGTAACCAAATCTTACTTCTTGATTTTTTTAAAAATCCAGTTTTTCGTGTGAACTTTTACAATTTTAAAATTGGCATTTTACTGGAGAAAAAGAAAACACAAGTTAGCAATGTGTTAGCTAAAGAAACATCCTTAAGCCACTCTCAGATTATTTGGCATTTGCTCAAGACCCCTGCTTTAGAAGTAGTGTGTTTAGTTATGCCGTATTGGGGTACATTGTCTGGGGTCTAATCTTACTTATTCCACATATTCAATTTGAGACTTTGGAAACTATCTTTTTCAGTTTTCATAGTTTCTAGTCTTTTTCTCCTGTCAGTTATTACTCCCTCCTTCTCTACCAAGAAAATTTTTCTTATGTCAAGGGCCTAGCAAAATTGAATTTTTTGTCTTTTAAAATGTACTTTAATAGTTCTCTATAATTCAGGGCAACTCTGGATTTTATCTGTTTCCTAATGTCTCATGCAAAAAGATAAAATGGTTCTTCTCATTCACTTGATCATGCCAACCTTATTTTAAAATTTTACGTATTGTCATTATTTTCATATTTTTTAGTTTCTCTGTTTCTGTCTTCCCATTGTTTGCATGTGCCTGAATTCTTTTCATCTGTTGGGATTCGTTTCAAAGAATCAATTTCAAATTTCTCTCTCTAAACTGTACCCCAATTTTCTCTGTCATATATTTCTATTTTGTTTGCTCTATAAATTTATTGATAGCTGAAAATATTTTCTAAACTATTCATTATTTTCTATTCATTCTCATTATAAGATTCTTTAAACTAGGGAGGGATCTTGTCTTTGTTTATTCCTGGAAGAATATCTTTTAAATATCATAAGTACTGAATATTTGAACTAATAAAAAGAATGATTAATTCATTGGGATTTTTTAAGCAGGTGTGTGTTAAACCATGTTTCAGTTAATTGGTCTACATTTGTCTCCCCTAATACTGTCTGAAATTGCCAAACTTATCTACCTATCTCTACATTTCTAAGCATCTACAGCACAGAAATAGATCTATGCATTTGGGTTTTTTCATGTATCCACATATTGAAAATTATAATATTTTCTGTGGTATATTGTAGTAAACAAATATATCCAAAGTCCAGTAGTCCAGAGGCTTTAGCCATCCCAAAACCTACTCAATTAAGCTGATGACTAAAGTGACCAACATTTCATCTCACGTGTTTTTATTTCTGGCCTCAGACTATGTATGAGTTAAGACTTTCTAAAACAAGTTCAATGTGTTCCTTGTTGAAAAACACTTCTCAAATATACCATATATCAAAGAGTACTAACTTCGGTGAGGTAATGTTTATTTCCTTGTATCTACTTTTATTATCCTAGAGTTTATTTGTAAAACTTCTAAGCAGTCAAGTATTATTATAGCAGTTAAACTAAGGCACCTTCATTATTACCTGAAAAGAAATGTAGAAATTCTGTCAATTTCACTTTATTGAAACTCTTTTCTTTTGTGCATCATGAGCTGGAATACAGTGAAAAAGCATTGCAATGAACAGTTGGTGACAAGAAACAAATTTTCTAATATGAAATCAAATCAAATGCAGTTTCAGTATTGCAACATCAGAGGGATCAACATTTCCCTTCATACGTGAAACCAAGTTTCCCATTTCTTTCCCTGAAAGAAAAAATATGATGTTCAGAGAGACAGCAGAAGAGAAATGGATTAATCCCAGGTTGAGTGAACTGGGAAAAGTACTTATACTTTCTAATTCTCAGTTTGGGGAAAATAACATTGTTTCATAGTAAGAGGGTAAGAGGGGTTGAAAGGAGGGGAGGGGATTGGGGAAAAAAGAGGAATCAGGATAAACCATGCATAGCTACAAATTCCCTATGATGAATGTGATCATTATGTATATCTAAGTGGTACCAACAAACTTAATAATAAAAAATACATAGAATAGTAAATTCTTAATAAATAATTTCCCTGACTTGTACTCTGTTGGGCCAACCTAAGAATGCTGTCTAAACAGTAGCCTCCAAGTACGTACAGAGCTGCTTTGCAGAATTCGCACGGGTTTTGGTAAGTTTGTCCATCAGTGCCACACACCGGCTTGCAGATCTTTGGACGGGATTTTCCATCTGTAGCTGGATTCTTCTTGTAGTTGCTGCAAAAGGCCTGTAATTTAAATAAAGTTTTGTTCTATTTCATGAATCATGACATTGACATTTGCTCTTTAACCAAATGAAAAAATGTATTATCTTTACGTATTTAAAAGTTCCTTTTAATAGTTTATTTTTTATAGTTGTCATAAAAATATTTCAAAAGCAAAACCTAATATGCAGTCCTAGCACCTAGAGATCACTTTAGCTAGCATTTGGTTTCTCTCCATCTGTTTTCTTTCTTTCTTTTTTTTTTTTTGTGGGTACCAAGGGTTGAACTCAGGACCTCGCATGCCAGCAGGCGCCCGTGCCACTAAGCGATATCACCGGCCCCTTTTTTCGTATGTAGGTACCAGGAGTCGAATTCAGGACCTCGCGCTTGCCAGGCAGGTGCTTATGCCGCTGAGCTATCTCACCGGCCCCTGTTTTCTATGTATTATATTATCATATATAATATTAAAAATAGAATCACAGAGTACATAGTTTCATTTATCTTTTATTATTTTCTCCATACACATTCTGCCTATATTTTAAAAGATATGATTTTTATGGTACAATAGTCCATCACAAAGATGTGACATAATTCATTTTACTAATATATTATTCTTGCATGATTCTTTCCTTTTTAAGTTAGTTGGACTAAGGTGACCAATAACATTGGTCACTAATCTAATAACATTTTAGATAGCTATTGATTGAAAACATTTACATTTGGTGGAGTGCAGATTTATTTCACTGAAAATTAATATATGAAAAATTCTCTTCTCTGATATGATTTAACTGCTGAAAATTTGCCTCCACCATTTTTGAAAATACCTTCACTTCCTTTTGTAAGAGACTATAAAAAAATAAATTCTGTCTCCTTCCTATTTATTCAGTGAACACTGAGTAACCGCTCTGCGCAGTACCTTGAATTTCCATGGCAGTATGACCCACATTCTGATTCACATCTTACAGCTCAGATTTTCAGCTGAAGATCAACTACATCTTCTAGCTAAAGAAATAGTAGTTCCTTTAAAAGAGTTGAAGAGACTGAGAAGACAAAATAGCCAAGAGCAATCTTAGATCCTATACCAGAAAAAGTGATTATTTCTGGAGTAATTCGTGAATTTTGAGCAACAGGGTACATTAGCTGACAGTTACATATCAGTGTCAATCTCCTGATTTTGATTCTCGTACTAAGGTTATCTAATGATATTAGTTGAGAAAACTGAGCAAATGGTACATGCTGCTTTCTTTGCAATGTTTTCGGCCCTTTTTTGCTAGTTAACTTATTTCAAATGAAAAGGTAAAAAGGAAAACAAAAAAAAGTATGAAAAGTCAATTTAGATCTCTTCTTTAGCATATTTTAAACTATGTTTTAGGTAATATGCTTAAGTAAAAAAGGCTACACAACACATGGGTAGAAGTCTCATTTTTAGAAGGTAGAAATAATACTGCATTTCACATTTGATAGTTTTTTATCCTCTAATATTTAGTGAATCTTCCATTCATTCTTTTCTCGAAATGGAGTTCAGTTTTACCTTTAATTTTACATTCCTTAATTTTGTATATATTACACATATTATAAAATTCCACTTGAAATACAAAAATCTATATATAACCCAAGTACTTTAATATCTTGAAAGGAGATACTGCATTTGATTTCTGATGATTTTCTATTTTAATGCTTTTTATAATCAATTTTCAAGGAGACAACAAATAAAAAACATTACCTTTTCAGAGGGTTTTGTGTTCGTATGAATTCATCATTTCTTTTCTTTTAAAATTTGTTTTTGGCTTTTTTGAGACAGTATCTCACTACGTAGTTCAGGCAGGTTTTGAACCCACTATGTAGCCCAGGCTGGCCTCAAAACAGCAGTGATCACCCTACATCAGCCTCCCAAGTGCTGGTATTGTAGGCATGCACCACCACGCCCAGCTAAGTATATTTTCACTGAAACTATAAATCATTTTATTAGTTTCAAAGTCAAAAAAAATTAGCCCTAGTATTGTTCAAACCAGAGCTTTCTTTAGTCTCGCTTTCCTCAGCCTAGAATCAGCAGAGCATGGCAGTGATTTTATCGTTGTACAATTAAATGCCATTCATTCTGAAGTTTGTCTATCCAGCCATGTATCTAGAAACCTATTTATTGAGTTAGTACAATGATTAAAGCCATCTAATTCAAATGGAGAGAAAATAATATTTGACCTTAAAGAGCTCTTATTTTAAGAGAGCTAATCAATGAAGGGTAACAGAAAATGATAAATGTTGAATTAAATATGTTAATAATCTAATAGATATACAAAAAAATAAGTCATTGCAGAGGACTGATATGGAGCAGAAGTGATTTCGCTCTTAGCACAGGAGTAGGATGCATGAAGAGATGTAAGTTACTTCCAAATGAGAGAATAAAAACATTTTTCGGTAGTACTGCAAATAACAGTGGCAGTTGCAAGTACCTTCCAAAATGACAGAGTAGTTACAGAAGAGGTCTGAAAGAAATCCTGGCATGCTTGGGATGGTAGGCTATCCAGAGGGGTCCAAAGGTTGGCTCACAGGTGGACAAAGAACAAGGAGACTGCCAACACAGGGACATCAAGCAAAAGAATTTGGATATTGTCTTCATTGCAGGAGAAAATTACTATGATTTATAAGTAAGAGAGCCATGTAAACAAAGTTAAAGTGTTAGAATAATGTTTATTACCAGTGTGGAGGGTATTTGTTGAGTAAATTAACTTTTAAAAGACACTGGATTCATTTCTCTTGATGTAGAATGTATATTAAAATATTTGATACTCGATTTAAAAAGCAAAGTGATAAATGCAGCTTAGTCATTAAGATTAAATTGTTAAAAGTTTCATTTACTAATAGCTTATTTTTATGTAGCATTGAATGTGCTAAATACAATTATATAGGCTTTACATAAATCAACTTATATATGAATTAAATACTACATTAATAGCTGAGTTTTATTAATAAAGGAAATGAGACACACGGAAGTAAAGTAAGTTACTCAAAAATCAAATACGGGCTGGCATATGATCCTGAATATTCTCTTTTTCAAAGCCAGACTTCAAAAACAAACCGTGCTTAAGATATAATTATATTTTTACTAATGTAGTCTCTGTTATTATTAACTACCCTTGCAAGAAAATGGGTAGTTTATTATTTTTAATTGTGACCCAAACCAAGGGTTTCAAAGTCTATAAGGGTGGCAAATGCTCTATTCTAGTTGCTAAGTGAAATTTAGAGCTGTGATTCTCAAATTTTTATACATCAAAATCTCAGAGAGCTTCTTAAATGCAAATCCCTGGGCCCCATCATTCCTAGAAGTCCAAATTTGATGAATCTGTTTTATAGACTTTTTTTTTTTTGGTGGGTACCAGGGGTCGAACTTAGGACCTCACGCCTGCCAGGCAGGCGCTTATGCCGCTGAGCCATCTCGCCGGCCCTGTTTTATAGACGTTCATGGGGAGCAGGAAAGTGCATTTTGCTAAGCATTTGCCATGACTTCAGGGCACATGGCACTGAGATCTAGATTGACCGCATCCTCTGGGTTGCCTAGGACAGACCCAGTATGATTATCTCCTTGTTATAATGGTTCCAAGCACTGCTTTCACTCAAAATTATCCTCACTTGAAAAATAAATGATATTCACCCCATACTTTTTACAGACACTGCCCTGTATTGTACGACATTACAGTGGACTGTTTTGCTTTGAGTGCAGAACCCTTGCATGAAAGTTTGACATTTAGTTATTTGAATAAAAGGGGAAAAGAGTGTTGAAGAACTAAAATGCATTATATACGTGAACCAACTCCCCACAATCCATGTAATCATTATGTACTACAAACATGGATTAATAAAAATAAAAAAATAAAAAATATTTTCTACTGATGAAGAAAGTGCATTGGCAGTGACAATGAACAATGACATTTTGTCTAGAACCATGTGCAATGTGACAATCCCTCAGCCCCAGTTCAGCCACCTGAACTCAGATGACCTCAGTGGAGCAGCCAGTGTAGTAACAGCAACCATGGGGTGCCTCCCCTTGTAAGGTCACCACTGCACGAGACTTGTGATAAGGGCCCATGAGGGAGAAGCACCTACCTGAAAGCCTCCTTGGCTCATGGCCTCTGCAATGAGAAAATAGGCACTGATAAATCACAACAAATTAGAATGCCAGAGGTTAACAGTGAAAAATAAACAGATCTTCTATTACATTTGTTGTGCTTTATAGATGAAGAACTGGAGCCCCAAGAGGGAGGAAAACTGCTCTGAGATGCACATCTTTCATATGCACTACTGAGCAAGATGCCACATTAACAAATGATCTCTAAAAAACTGTTTCACTATGTTTGCTGTTATTGTTGGATTTATATAACCACAGTTTTTATTCCTCTAATAAATGTCTTGCAAGCTATACGTGGAGAAATAAAGTAAAACTCTTGATCTGTTGTCAAAGAGATTTATATATATTTACTAGGATGAAGTTTGTGGTATTTTTATACAATGGAATACTACTCAGCCTTAAAGAAGGATAAACTTGAGACTTTTATAGGTAAATGGATGCAACTTGAAACCTTACTCCTAAGTAAAATAAATCAGACTTACTGTGTAAACATCGCATTGTCTCCCTAGTGTGAGAAATTGAAAGAGTAAATAAGGTCTAGAATGTACAATAGATTTTGTGAAATAGAAATTGCTTAAAATGAAAAATGAACTAGGAGGGGGAAGGGGAAAGGAAGGAAAGGAAAAGGGAGGAAAATGCAAGGTAGTTATAGTATTAGAGTCTCTTAGTTCATTAAAAAGGAAGGTTCATGCTAATATTGATTGGAGAATTTTTTATGCCCATATCTTGTACTCTGAGTAACTACTTTGAAGATGACAATATGTGATGTATTAACTATTGTTATTCTCCTATTATATTGTTATGAAATTCTGTTTTAGCTTTTTTCAAAAAAATTAAAAAAAAAAGATTTTAAAACTCAGCCATTTGATTAAAGAATAAACCAAGACAACTGGTGAACCAGGTAATAATGCAGTAGTAAAATACAAAATAATTTTGAAATCATTGGATAAATCATATGATTTATCACCACTCCCACTAAATGATCAACCATCTACAAGGGGAGTTCTACATTTTAAGAACTGTATTAAATCTTGCATATATTAAGTCACTACAAAATCGACTTTTAAAGACAGAAAACAAATCTCTGAGGCAAGTGGGTTTTCTAAGTGCATATACTTTGTAAATGGCAGGGCTGGGAGTCAAACTTATATCCATAAACTCTAAAGCCAATATATTGAAATACCTTTTATTGAAAGAAGGTTTGGAGCATATAAATTTTACATGTACCATCAACTTTCAATAAAGTAGGAGCCAGAAAATGTGAGTAACTTATCCAAGAATGAAAAACAGAAAACAAATCTTAGATTGCTATCTTGGACTCTTTCAACTATGTCTCACCCTGATTATGTAATTTATTTCTCCAAAGAATAGAGACACCAAAAACCAAAGAAGCTTATTTCTCTTTTTGAACTACATTTCATTCATATTCTTTCTCCCTCTTCCTCCTCCCTCCCTCTCTCCCTCTCTCTCCCTCTCTCTCTCTCTTATTATAGCTTTATTTTGCTTACCTAGAGTTAGGTACGAATGACTCAGCTTTCTGAAAAAGTCTCAGAAAAATTCTGGCAATTGGAGCTCCCTAAATAAGAATTTCTAAAAGATGACCTTAGATGAAAATTTCTCCCTTCATTATCAATTTCTCCCTGTTATTGTTGGCCTACCAGTGGGAACACAATTGGCCTAGAATCCCTAGATTAGTCACTGGGGGCCCACACCACTTAGCACAGACCTTTTCATCTTATGAGAAGTCACATTGGATCAGGAAATGGATAAAAAATAAAATTCCTTTTATAGTATTATAGTGAAAACTAAAGCAGCTAATTTGTACAATAAATTTTCTTCTCAATAAAAAGTGTGGGTGCTCACCATCATGAACCATCATCATCACCATCATCATCATCTTCATTACTACCCAGAACATCATATCACAACTACAGACTGGTTAAGAATTTCCTTTTTTTTCTACACATGTGTAAAACTCACCTGCAATGAGGAACACACAGGCCACACTGACCAAAACCAGGAGGATACCTGAGGGCTTCATGGTCAATGACGTCTGAAGAGTCTGTGGGAAATGTATTAATAGAGTTCAACACTGTGAATGTACTACAGGCTGCATTTATAAGTGGATCCATATGCAGGAATCTCAGTACCTATCCACTTGTCAGTCAGCCACATCCTCCATCCTGATTATGTAATCTATTTCTCCAAAGAATAGAGACACCAGAAAACAAAGAAACTTATTTCAGGCCCTCCTTGGGTCACAGCCTCTGAAATGAGAAAATAGGCAACGATAAATCACAACAAAGGAACAATGGTCAAAAATGATGTTTAGACAAAATGAAACGTAATACAAATAACACACCCAGAGTTTCTCCTGTTGGGTACACAATGATAATTGTAATTTGTATATTTTGGACTTGCCTGCAGCAAAGCCTTAGGGCCAAACAGCTTCCATATAGCAATAAACAGTATGATGGTCTGAACTACTAATAAGCTTTGATGCCACAACTTCTGGGAAAAGAAAAACGCTGATGTGAGAGATTTTGAGGTCAAGGAATTTATTGAACAGAGAAAGAGCACATCTTGAACGGTCATTAAGTTAGAAACTCTAGATCACTGATGGTGAACCTTTTGGAGACAAGTGCCCAAACTGCAGCCCCAAACCAACTTACTTATTGCATACCACCAATTAAACCTGAATTCTGACGTTTTAGTTTAGAAAACACAAACTTATACATTAACATCTTTTGTCTTAAAAGAAAAACAACACACGTGCCATAACTTCACCACCGCTGCTCTAGACCTTCAAGGTGAATATGAATTACAAGGCTATTTCTTTCAGCCCGTTGTTTTAAGGAAGCCTATGTGTGATGGTTCTTATTTAACATTTTTATTTTAATAAGTATTTTACAGGTAGATTTTAGTCATTGTGCATGTAAGCCACTTAAATTGTCTTTGTTCTCCTCAAATACATCATTCACATTTTAATTAAGGGCTGTTGCTCTTGCTGTTTCTTCTACCTGGAGAAGTCCTGGCCCTGGAACTTGAAAGATTCATTCCATCTTTCTAGAAAGAAAAGTTTAAATATTATCTCCTTGTTAAAGAGTTCTCTGACCATTCAAAGTTCTACCAACCAAAACCAGATCAATGTGTTTTATGGACTTCATAATGCTTTTCAATATCTAAAGTTATCTTTTTCATTTAATTATTTACTTATGTATTTCGCCATCACCAAATAGACATTCATGTACGCATATGCAGGCACATGCACACTCGGATATAAACTCATGGATCATTTTCTCTGCCGTGTTTGCATGCACAGAACAATACCTTCTTCCTCTAGGCAGAAGGACACTTGGTTTTGCAAATGAGAACCAGTAAAAACTCCTTCCTTCAAAAATCATAATCGAACACTGATCATTTCAGGTATTATTAGATGTTGAAAATGTAGTGAGAACAAAGGCATTCATAGAGCTACAGTCCACATTCTTTTCTCAGACACTTGAAAGTGAAACCTGCTGATTCCAGGAACTTTCTTTTATTCCAGGAACTTAAAAAAGAAAGAAAGAGAAAGAGAAGTTCCAGGTAACAAGACAAGAGAACACTTCAATTGAAGCTATGTGAAGATAAGTAAGTGGGAGAGCCCTGAAGAGAGCACATTGACTTGGAAGTGGTTTGGGGAAGAGCAGAGAGTAGGTGGTCATGACAAGACCTCACCGAGTGCTTGGCCCTCGGAGATCTTATGAGGCTTTAGGGCACAAGAAGAGATAACCAGTATTCCATGAATAAATAATAATAAAGAAAAATGACAATAAGGACTAAGACATATTTTTGGAAATGAGAGTAATGATTAGACACAAATACAGAGGAGGACCTTAAAATAAAAGGTTTCGTAGACTATGCTGAGAGCTTTTATGTTTCTTATACTTGGTGTCATTAAGATCCCCACATATAGGGTTTATAGTTTTCATCAAATTTGGAAATTTTCTATTAATTTTTCCAAATATTTTTTGTACCTCATCACTACACTTCTTCCCATCTTTCAAAGTTGTCTAGTGGCCTACTGGTGTTTTCCTCTTTTATTAGAACTGTGTTTCTTTTTTATTTTTATTTATTTCCTATGCTGTGTCTCCAAGTTTATTAGTCTTACCTTTCCCAACATTTAATCTGCTATTAATACCATATATACTTTTCTTCCCAAGCATTGTTTTCTCATAGTTAGAAACATACTTTACATTTCTTCTCTTTATATGTTCATTTTATCTGCTGAAGGCGATCTCTCTTTTGTCTTTCGAACTCAACAATAATGGATAACTGATTAAATAACCTTATTTATCAAATGTATAATTTGTGATATTTTTGATCTGTTTATATCACTTATAGTTTTCCAGATTATGCATTATATCTCTCTATTTCCTTAGACACCATAGGTTGTAAATTATATTTTTTGAAACTGAATATTTTATGTTCCTATAACTTTTTTTATTTTAGTCCTTCAATTTAAACTTTCTAGGAGCCGGTGAGATGGCTCAGCGGCGTAAGCCCCTGCCCGGCAAACGCGAGGGCCCGAGTTTGACTCCCGGAACCCACATATGAAAAAGGGGCCGGTGATATCGCTCAGTGGCATGGGCGCCTTCTGGGGCGCGAGGGCTTGAGGTTGACCCCTGGTACCCACAAAAAATAAATAAATAAATAAATAAATATATAAATAAATAAATAAAATAAAATAAACTTCCTGGAAGTAGCTAGTTTTTTTTTTTGAAGTGTTTCCATAAGCTTCGTTGGATGTTACACAGTAGCCTTTGGTCGAGGTCAATTTTACTCCACACTAGAGACAATATGCTTCTGAATTCAGCTATGTGCTGTGTACCCTGACGCTTTCCTCTCCGGCTGGTGGGTCCACAGCACGTGTTCAGTCTCGTGCGAGCTCCAGGGATTATTCTCTTTGTGTTCATTTGGGTCATTCTTTTCTTGGCTTCATGCATGATCACATGGTGATCAAATTCAACTCAAGACGAGAGGAGGTGGCCCTGCATATCTGCTTAGCTCTCCTACTCTGCCCTGTGAGCTGTGGTTGCCTTGCCCTCACCTCATGGAGAGACTGCATGGGCCCTGTCTGGGTGTCCTCTTTCTGTATCTCATCGAAAATGGTCCAGGAAATAAACGAGAATCATCTTAGGACTCCATCATTGTTTCTCCTTCAGAGATCAAAGCGCAGCGCATGAAAAACCCTTTCTTGTGTATTTTGTCTAGGTTACTGTTTGTTTCAGGTGGGAAGATAAATCCTGTTCCTCTTACTACACGTTGGTCAAAACTGAAATGATTTTGGTTTTTTGGTTTATCTTTTTCTTACACTAAATGTAATAAGGATTATAATCAAGAAGGACATGATCAAAAATAACTTACAAAGAACCATGCTTTTCTTTTGTGGAAGATAGTGTTAGGGGAGTGAGTGTCACAGCTCACTGCAGTGTGTTTAGAAAATTGCTGTCTAATTATGCAATTTAATGTCTTATGTCTGCAATTAAGATATTAAATGTTTCCTCAATTCATTCTAATTTATATCATCTCATATCAACATCTTCAATATTTCAGCACTTTTTTTTACCTTTAATACTGCTCCAAAACATCTTTTTTTCTTTTATATAAGGTAGTTCTTCCAATATTTATTGATTTGATTCATACAAGGTAGGGAATCAGCTGCTTGTGCATGGTTTTGCAAGGTCTTGTAACTGGTCAAGGATGTCATTCTATGGATTTCTCTGGGACTAAAAAAGGTAGAAAAATAGCTAAATTAGAGACAAATTACATCCATCATTATTCAAGAGAAAAAAATACAAGTTTTAGCACAAGTAAGCCTGAATTCTCATATAGACTACCTGTTGTATAATTATCATATTTATTCATAAACTCTCTACTCTTTTGCTTTGTGGAAAAAGGATCTGAATCACCTCACTATATAATACACATATAATATAGTTTTATAAATAGATTTTTAAAAAGAAAAGTTATTTACATTTTGAGGAAATAAAATAGTCTTTATGAGTTAATGGTTATACTTGAATATTAAGTTTGGAGCAACAAGTTTTTGGAAAACCATGCAAAAATGGCAAATCAATGTGTTAAATAAATTAGGATTATCTGGTAGAACAAGGATATAACTGATATCCTGGTAGTACAATTTCTAACATTTTTAATAGTGAAATATTATAAATATATAGTAAATTACACAGAGCAATAAACAGACATACATGTAACCATTTCTCATTTATCAGAACGTAATTCTCTTCTAAATATTATGCTCTCAAATAAGTAAATACTTTTAGCTGAAATATTGGTTTGGTTATGCTGGTAACCATTTCATATATAATTACAATTTAACCCTAGGTTAGTTATCTTTCAAATATTGGAATTCCTAAAAACCACATCAAAAACTTGTTCTCAGTTTTTTTCTCTAGTGCATATTAATTATAGGAACTAGTGGGTTTTGATTTGGCATGTTCATACATGCTTATAACATACTTTGATCATTGTCATCTCCCTCATTATTCATCTTGTCTCCCTCTAAAACCCCTTCTTCTTCTTCTCTAACAGCATCTTTTTTGTTATAAATTGCTTGTAAGGATTTTGAAGCAAACATGGGGCATAAAAGTGATGAGAGGATTTAGCCAACACAACAGTGAAGGAAAATATAGTCAGAGGCTTGACCCTACCCTATGCCAACACTTAGAATGTAAGTTACAGTGATTAGATAGTGTAATGATAAAAGGACATTCAAATAGATCAATGGAACAGAACAGAAAGCACATGAATATAGCCAACTGATCTTTGAAAAAGGGGTAAAGACGATTCAATGGAGAAATTATCAACTTCTCAGCAACTGGTATTGGAACAATTGAATTGGACTTCCACATGCAATAAAGGGAAAAAAATCTAGATGCAGTCTGAATTTACACCTTTTATTACAAGAGAAATCATTCGAAGTAGTTCACGGGCCTAAATGTAAAATGAAAGACTGTAAAATTTCTACAAGACACCACAGGAGAAAATGTATGCATTCTTGGTTTAGGTTGTAATTTTTTAGATAATCTATGAAAGAAGAGTTGATAAGTTACCTTTCATTAAAATTTAAATAGTCTGCTCTGAGTTAAAGAACTATCAAGCAAATGAAAGAAAGTCACAGACTAGCAGAAAATATTTGCCAAACACATACATGATAAAGGACTATTACCCAAAAACACATGATAGACTCTTAAACATTGCAGGAAGGAAACAATCTGATTTTAAATTGGGCAAAAGATTTGAACCTTCACCTCAACAAGGAAGATATGCAGATAGACAAGTAAGTCAAATAAGTGTATGAAAAGACAGTCAACATATATGCCATTAAGGAATTGCAAATTAAACAACAGTGAGATGCTTCCATGCATCCATTAGAATGGCTAAAATCTAAAGCACTAAAAACAGTAAATTTTGAGGAGATATGGAAGAAAATTATCTGCATGCTGCCAAGTGAAAGAAGTCAATTTGAAAAGGATGCAACCCACAGTGAAATTACTTTTACAATGCTGTAAGGGTGAACACATACTGAAACATTTCTCAAAATTCAGAGAATGTAGAACACAGAATGAATTCCGTAAGCTATGAAGTTTAGTTATAATGTGCTGACATCGATCCGTCCATTGTAACAACTGTACTGCAATGGTGGGCACCTGGCGGAAGAAGCTAAGTCATGTTGGGGGAAGGGCAAATAAAGAACTCCGAATTTCCTTTTCAATTTTTGATATGAACTTAAAAGTTCTTTACAATATTTTGTGAAGTGCTGGAAGGGAGGAGTGCAAAGGCTCCAAACACAAGGAAATGACAAGACCAAGACTTGCTAATTGCGCTGAATTGATCAGTGCATGCTATGTGTATGTGTTGCAGTATCACACTGTACTTCCTGAGTGTGTACAGTTACTACATGTTAATCAAGAAATTTAATTTAGTTTTTAAAGTAAGATACAAGCATTAATGAAAAATGAGATAAGAATAACGTTTTAAAGAACAAAATCAAAAATGTTAGAAGTTAGTAAACTTATTGTCATGCAATTGAGTACATTTCAGAATTGTTTCCTCAGATACAAGATATGATCATACCTAATATTATTAGAACCATATTTTCTTAGGAGTTCATGAATTGTACTTTATGTATAGAAATTTTATATGTGTCATATTTATTTATTTTTTCTAAAACTGTATCTGTCTCTGTGAAGTCTCATGTTATTGTATGTGTTACACCAAGAAGTTGTAATTTAACTCTAAATTCATTGAAGAATCTATACCAAAGACATCTAACTCTGAATCCTGTTCCTTTCAGGGACTCAGCACTCTAGAGAAAATAAATTGACAGATTGTCTATAGTATAAATGTGCAGATCAATTTAATGGTGAGGACAAAGGCTGCCTAGCCCCACCTCCTCTGGAAGACATGCATTTGAGCTAGAGAAATAAAGATGGAAATCTATGGAAAAAGAATGAGTATTCTATTTTATCACCTTTTTGGTTTTCTTGACTTACTGTGGCGTATATTTTTGTTCCTTTCATGGCGTTTCTGCAATGTTATATTTCTCACCTACTCAACATGGTACAATAGTTTCCTACAAAGCAGGTTCATACACTGCTTATTAGCAAGTAGAAGCGAGTTTCTTCCCAGACTTCAGTATTTTAGGAACAAAACACTAATGTTCTTAGAGGAGTGAGAAAATTCATACATGGTGATGTGTACATGAGGTTCTGCAGTTTCACTCATATAAAAAGACTGTGAAAGTTTTCAGCAAGTTCCGGAAATTAACCTATAATTAGTTATGATGCCTACAGGAGGGGTCAGTCCTGCTTACTCAGTAAGAAAGTATTTAATGATGTCTATTTAAGTCTATAAAACTTTTAAAAGCATTGTACATGCAATACATTCATTTCAGCAAAATGAGCTAGATTTTGTTGGGTTAGCAAGTTTCTTCATGAGAACTTAAAGAGGGCTGTATTTATTAATTCCAATTATTCATACAAAAAAAGAAAATAATTCAGGTCATTGTCATTTTTGCACTCACCTGAGATTTGTCTATCATCTTTACTTCCTACTGCTAGTTTTTCTCACTCTGTTTTTGAAAATCAACCCATCCGTAATTTATGAATTTTATATTGGCATCTCATCCTTTCAGATATTTTTAGATAAACACTTCACCTGAATAGTTATTTTAGTTTTAATCATCAAGTTATTTTTTTCAAATGTTTTTAATGCTTCTCTTGGACATTTAAAAAATCATTCTTTCAAAGCAAACATGCTCTTCCTAGTGATAAAGGCAGATTTTCTAAAGCAGTGATTACAATCTGGAGATACCTGGACTGGGCTCAGTGCACAGTTTTTCTGTTCTTTCTGTTTCTGCTATTTTGTTTTTCAAATGGTGCGTTTGATTTACAGGTTACCACATCTCATCATTCCCAGTGTTCCACAACCAGATGTTTTAGACCGATCTGTACTCTGTTGACATTTGATGTTTTGAAACTCATTATACATGATACAGTGTATAACAATTCTCCAGCAAAATCACAATACAGATTTGGATAGACGGTAAATGTAAGTTGTTTAGCCTGTTGCATTTTTGAGTACCAAAAATGTGTCACTTCCTGTTTTATATACTGGAGATTCATCAGGAAATACAAAAACTGACAAAGCTCCTACTTTCTGCTACTTCTACCCAAGAGAGATAAACCAATAAATAAGAGGTAAAAATGACTAGTTCTGTGATAAAAATATGTCCATAAAATGTGTGTCAATAGCCTACTATTCATAATTAAATTGGTACTATCATTATGTAGGCAAATCACAAAAGAAGAATACTAGTCAAGTACCAAATAACTTGAGGGATTACACCAAAAGAGACTAATCTAAACTCAGTATTAATCAAAAGAGGGAAAATTAAGATTTTCAAGGAGAGCACAAAATAGAAATTGGAAAAACAATAGAGAAAATTAATAAAATCAAAACTTAATTCTCTGAAAGAAGCAACAAAAGCAATATAGCCAAAGCTAGATTGACTAAAAAGAAAAAAGAGAGAACTCAAGTTCCAAAATCAGAAATTAAAGCAGAGACATCACTACTAATTTTACGGAAATGAAAACAAGAGAATACTAAGAACAGTTGTATAACAACAGTTGTATAAATCAAATAGAAAATTTTCCAGAAATACATAATCTACCAAAGCAGAATTATGAAGAAGTAGGAAATCTAAGTAGCTCTGGAAGTACAGATTTAATAAGCAATTAAAAACTCTCAATGAAGAACAGCTCTGGATTTGATTACTTAACCGATGAATTCTATCAAATATTTAATAAATTAATATCAATCATTCCCAAACATGAAAAGAAGCAACCACTTCTTAACTTACTCTTTGAGGCAATGTAACCCAGATTTGAAAGATAGGTGTAGATATTACACAAAAAGAAAATTTAACCAATATTCCTTATGTATATTGAAGCAAAAATTGCTCAACAAAATATTAGCAAAACATATTCAACAGCAAACCCAAAAAGATCAAACACCACAAAAAAGCAGGCTATCACTGAATACATAGTTCACCATGCAAAAATCAAGCAATGAGTTATCCCACATTATTAGAATGCAAGTAGAAAATTCAACTGATGCTGAAAAATCATTTGACAAATTTCAACATATTTTCTTGATTAAATCATTCAGTAAAATTTCTTCAACATATGGTAAAGGCCATGTATGAAAAATTCACAAGTAATATCAAACTCAAAATTTCTTCAACATATGGTAAAGGCCATGTATGAAAAATTCACAAGTAATATCAAACTCAGTGGTGAAAGAATGAAAGCTTTCTCCCTAGATCAGGCACAGTAAAAGAGCCTCTTTTCACTACTTTAATCAAAATAGTACTGGAAGTTCTAACCAGGTCAACTTCATAAGAAAAATAAATAAAAGACTTCCACATTGGAAAGTTAGGAACAAAATTACTTCTGTTGATAGACGACATGATCTTAAATGTAAAACCCAAATATTTCACAAAAATACTTTCAGAACTAATAAAAGTATGCAAATCTTACCAAATTTGAAGGGCAACTGTAGTGAGCTACACTGAACCATGCAAAGGTAGTCTTTTCTTACTAGGTCATAATCTTTCAAACTGAAGTAAGGAAATCTGTTCTGCCTATCTTTCCTCACTGAAAACTGCAGAACATGAATGAGCCAACACTTTGAAAGGTCACGGGTGTCAGCTCAGAAAGAAAAAAACCAAAGTTGGGGAAAGACAACGACAGCATTTCATTCGATGCTTAATTCAGAATTCACTTGAACCCAGGCCTTCTCAAGCTGGAAGTGCAGCCCCATCACAAAATTAACATAATAACAACGTATTAGTGTTTAGGGCCATTATGTGTCACTTTCTTTACATTTTTTCCTTAAGCCTTATTTGAATTATGAATACTTCTATTTCTGATCTCCCCAAATATATGTGACTAATTACTGCAAATTCAACACCTCCATGCCACCCAAATTAGTATGAGTCTGTGGTATATAGTTGAGGAATATTAGATTTTCCTTAATTATCACCACTTCAAATTCAGATGCTCCAAGTCGTTATATAATCATGGCCAAATCATTTAAATCTCCATACACAAGGTTCCTATTTTATAAAATGGTGTGTACAACTTCACAGATATTGGTAAGTTTAAATGTGATAATACATGTATGGTGGCCTCATAGATTAATGTCATTAGTGATAAGTTATTTTAATCTATTTGCTAAAAACTATGTTTTTCTTTTTAATATTGTAGTTCTTTTTACTTTAGTATGCGTTGTGTTTGTGTATTTTCACTTCATGTTGTTATAGACAGGGAGAACCCCTAAAATCCCTCTTCGAGCCTAAGCGTTGATGTACCATATCACTTTTGTCATGAAGTTAGCTTTATAAAACCAGTAGGATGATAAAAGCTGTCAAATACATGAGTTGGCAACACTCGGAGTGGGAAATTAAAATGTCTGAGGGTGGTTCATGAATACAAGTGTGGTGTAATCGTTTAAGAATACTCCCATTGTAACCTGAAAGTTTAATGAGAGATGAGAATGTTCAGGTTAAATAATTAATTATTTTGCTATGCTTGGGAGCAAGAAGTACAAATCATAATTAAAACAGTGTGTTCTCTCTTGAGTATCACAATGAGGGGCATAAATAAAATTTTGAATATTTGATCCTGCTGTCAGACTCTATGTATATATGTGTTTTGCCATTTGAAAAAGCATTTTAATGAAAAATTTCAGCTGTACAGCAATGTGAAAATAACTTTACAGTGAACACCTGTAAATCTAGAGTGAACCAATAACATTCTGTATTTACTGTTTATGCTTATTTTTATTGTACATATTTAAGGTTTATAACATGCTTTTACATATATAGTGAAACAATGAGTAGCCAAACAAGTTACATACTAATCACCTTCCATAGTTACCTGTATAAGGTGTGTGTAAGCGCACTTAAAACCCACTCTCTTTGCAAACTTTCAGTACAAAATTATTAACAAAGGGCCTCATGGTGTGAATTAGGCCTCTAAGACTTACACATTCTGTATCAGTGCAAATTTATATTCTGACTACTCCTCCCCATTGCCTTTCAGCTTCCACTGGTAACTACCATCCTACTCTCTCTACTTATTTGACTTTTTAAAGAACATTCCACATATATGCTGTCACTACTCTATCCAGCTATTTTTCCATTAATCTATATTTAATATGATTAAAAGTAAATTACAGACTTTAGTACTCTTCCCCCTAAAACTTCACTCTGCATGGTGTAGTTAAGTATTTCTCATCTGAGTAAGGCAAAGTACAAACTAAGAGAAAAATAAAGGAAAGACAGAAGGTGGCAAGGGGAGGGGTCTCTTGCAGATGGGAAGGGGCCCAGGGACCAAGGGCAAGGGGGCAGGGGGAGGGGATGGGGAAGGAGATAGAATGAAGCTATGCCCGGTGTAAGGTCACAATAACTTCAATGAACTGTGAACATAATTTTCCATAAACGTGAACTAAGATCAATAATATCAACAAGAACGCAAAGGAGGAAAGGAACTAGGGAGGCGGAAGGCACGGGGAGGGAAGGGGACTGAAAAAGAAACAAGCTGTATTATGTATATGTACCGATTCTCCAAAATTATTGTCAAGTGCGTGTACCGCAAACGTACTAATACAATATAATAAAAAAAGAGAAAAAAAAGAAAATTGGGATAATTAGCCCCCCAAGAGTCTTCACTAAATGTTTATAGTTTAAACATAAAAAGCATAAAAATTACAAAGTCATATTCCTGTTCCACAAATACCTATATTTTGATTGTTGATATTTTTGTGTGTGACTTCATTCTTCTTTAAAGAAATATGAAATCTAGCCCTCTGTGATTTATTTTTATGTAAAAATATCCTTTCCCTTCAGCCCCAAATGTAGCTTAGAACTAGGCAGGAGATCATACTGTGACAAGTTTCAGAGATAGCTCCTGAAGAGTAAGCTTTGAAATAAATGGTAGAATTAAGATGCAGATGAGATTTGCATGAGAAGAGAGGTAGGCAGTGCAGCCCACAGTGCCACCAGTGGTGTCGCAGGAGGGACACGGCCAAGGGCGATGGGAGCCTTTCCTGTGCAGTAGAGCAGGAGGGAATCCGGTCTTGCTGGAGGGGAGAGTTCAGCGGGAGTGTGATGGGCTGAGACGCTGCACACAATGTTCAACACGTTTTCATTAGAAGTAGGTTATTTCGGGGAGTGAAAAGCTAAGAGAAAAGCTTAGTTTTACTAATGAACAGTGAATTTAGTCTACAGACACAGATGACGGGGAAAAAAGTCAAGATGAAGATTTTCAAAAACAGTAAAAAAAAAATGTTTTCAAAACTAAACACGCACATCGAGTAAAAGCAATAAAATTCTTAAGTGCATAGGCAGAATAATGCTGGTAACAGGGCATAATCATAAAAGCTATTGATTTTTTTAACACCTGTTATGCATCAGAGATCAAGTGCTTTACACGCATCATTTAAAAAATCTCCTTCATAGAATGGGAATTCAAAATGACTTATCCAACGTTACACAGCTCGTGCCAGAGGTGTGATTCACGTGCTAGTCCATTGGACATGACGGCCCACCCTCCTACACTGTTGTACGACTAATGTACAACTAGTTAATGTAGACATTGTTACACACACAGGGGAATAAGCTTTAGCCACTGAAGTCCATGTGTGTACATATATATGACTATGTTATCTACACTATATATGTAAACACAGTATATTTAAGACTTTTAAATCTGAAATAGCATCATATTATTTATAGTTGGGGACACAGGTATGCATCAGTGTAAAAAATCAAGTCTTAAGCTTTTCACGATTTGGATTCATTCCCCTGTTACCTCATAATCTGTTGTTTCCCTACTTGCTCATTCCTTTTCAGCAGCCGAGTCCTCCTTACTGAGCTTAGAATAAATCATCATAGTAAACCAGTCTTGAGGATTGTGCTCTGTATTTTTCCAAGACATTTGAATTTTCTCATTTCCAGGTCTTCCCAGTCAGAACTTCTCTAACCACCTGACTTAGTACCGCAATTGACTATTGTACCCTCCTAAGCATTTCTCATTCATATACTAATGACTATGGTTAGTCATTTTCTTATAGCCTTCTTCATATTCTACCTTACCATGTCATTTACGTTTTATTATATTCATAGTTTTACGTATTTTTCCTTGCTGAAGTGTAACCTTCATTGATTATTTAAGGCTATTTTTCCTTCTCACTCCCTTCCACAGCTATATCCCAAGAACTAGAAGAGTCTACCCTAATGGATGCTTGTTGATGAAGTGATGGTTGGTTATTACATCGAAAATGTAGCTAGACTTGAATCCTGTGTAAATTTCCCCAGGAAGATATTACTTGCAAAAACCTGTTTTACCACATGAAAATACTCAAAGGAAGAGCCCCCTAGCATTTCCATTTGGACTGCGCAGAATGACAGAATTTACCTAGGCAACTTGTGAGTTTTCATAGAATGGAGCCAGCTACATGAAGACTAAGCTGTTTTTAAAAAGTACTCTTGCCAGGTGTGGTGGCACATGCCTGTAATCCCAGCACTTGGGAGGCTGAGGCAGGAGGATCACTGTGAGTTCAAGGCCAGCCTGGGCTACATAATGAGTTCAAGGCTGGTCTGAACTACATGGTGAGACCCTGTCTCAAAAAAAAAAAAAAAAAAATAAATAAATAATAAAAGTACTCTTTTAACTGTCAGTTTTCTTCTAACTGACTCTATTTTCTTTGGCAAGTAGCTAATTAAACTTTCTCTGGTGTTTAGGATTCCTAATATTTTACACAGTTCCTTCATTCCACAATGAAGCTCAAAATTTACTACATTCTCTAAATGTATATTCTTTTAAAGATTTTATATCTACTCAATGCTACTAATTTCTATTAGTTCATTGAAAAGAATGGTTTGTGCTTGTATTGTTTGATCAATTTTTCATGCCTGTATCTTGTAATCTGAGCAACTACTTTGAAGATAACAATACACAATATATTAACCATTGTTAATCCCCTTTTAGCTTGTTTTGAAATTCTGTATCATTGCTTTTATTGTTTTTCTCTTTAAAATAAAAAAAGGAAAACATATTTATTGAATAGTCATGATTTATTGAATATTAAATATTTGTTTGCTTCTTTCTAACTGGGAGATCCTATCATGTTGGGAAGCCAAATATGTAATATTTAAATATTATATGTTCAAAATCTACTATTCAGAGACAGACGAAAACTATAGGCCATAAAAAACAAGTTTTACTTTCCTTTTCCTGAAATAAGGAAGAACCAATATCATGTGATCTAATACTTAAATAATAGATATTTTCAAATAACATTAATAATAACATGTGATCAGCTTGTTAAAAATCCTTCTTATTCTCATGGAGATTCGAAGTATAAGGGAAGGAAAGGGGTTTTCCCATGATTTCATATTAGTTGGATGGTTGATTTAGATTGGATAACAGGTCGTTAGATCCCTAATTATCCCAGGTCAATTATTCCACGTTGCGTGTGTATGTCTTGATCTTCAAATAAAATCACAATCAATGCTTCTGCAGAATTTACTTTATTGACAAGCAAATCAAGGAAGACAGACATACACTGAACTCCCTAAAACTCAGACAGAGTAAAAGCTGTGTTTTTATAAACTCAAGGGATTCGCCAGAGAAAAGTAAAGTAGAAGGGAGAAAAGGATGAGAGCTGGCAAGCCAGCATGACACTCTGGCTTTTTGGATTCAGCATTTTCCTTGATGCTTTAGGCTGATCTTCCCATCACTTTTCCTATTAAAAAAAGAAAAATAAATACGTACTCAGTTGCAACATTGTGTGCAGTTGCCACAGATGTTAGAAACAGGTTTAACTCTGGCATGGTCTAGCTAATCATTTGATTCTATAGATACCCATGTCTATTATGCAGCAGAAATTAATCAAATACACTCAGAGGTAACATCTGGCCTAACTGTGGAAACCATGACTCTTAAGTAAATCTCAGAGTTCTGATAAATCTTAGACCCTGCAGTAGCAATTGCTTATTCCCTGACATTAAATATATGTACAAGTGGAAAAGGCAGAAGTTGCAGGAGAAATAATGCCAAAGAGACTACAATGTCCCAGTTATACCCTGACAGCAGATGTAAGAAAGTGAACCACATATTGAAGCACTCGGCATTTGATAAAGAACTGCACATACAGACCCTTGTGGTAAAATGTGTCCATTAATTCAAAGCTCATCCCTCTCCACTAAGCTTCCCCTGAGGAAAGTTTGGTATGAATTAGTCAGATATGTCCTACAGCAACGCATTCACTGTGTACTGGTATTAATATTGGCATTTTAAATTCAGAATAAATAAAAATAGGAAAAGTATAAAACTTATTAATGATAATAAATTTTTATGATGTGTGAGATCTATACGTTTTAACAACTTTGCTAAGATGAATCAAAATTAAAAACAAAGTAAAAGCTATTAAGATTATATTTTCAAATAATTTTTCAATTTTTCTTGCTTTTTTTTGTTGTTGTTTAGCTTGTAACCCGTTTATTTTCAATCCGTCTCCCTTGAGTTTATTTATTCAGCCTCTAGGGTGAAGAATGGGTAGAAGTTTCTAGAACCTCCAGGAAAGCATCTCAGCCTTATTCTAGAAGCTTCTGGCTCTCAAAGGGACAGGTTTAGTGATTCTTATACTTACGCCACTGCCTTACAGAAGGCACATTTATTGCCGTATGTCTGGCCATCAGAGCCACAGTGCGGGTTTGATTCCCGAGTGCAGAAGAACTTGGGGTCACTGAACTTACTGCAGTCAACCTACAAACAAATGCAGTGATGTTGACATCAGTGTGTTCTATCTAAAGGACTATTCATCAGAATGGAGCATTTGGAAGCAAAGTTTTAAAACCATAGACACATAAGGCCTGTGACATAAAAACACCTTGAAACAAAAAATGGCTCTCTCAATCTGCTTAATTAGAATACATTAAATGTAACTGAGTCTTTTTCTTTGAGACACAGGAAATTCCTTATAAGAAATACATTACTAGCCAGGCATGGTGGTGCACGCCTAAAATCCCAGCAGTTGGGAGGCTGAGGCAGAGGACTGTGTGAGTTCCAGGCCAGCCTGGGCTACATAGTGAGTTCAAGACCAGCCTGAAATACATAGCGAGATCTTGTCTCAAAAAACAAACAAACAAACAAACAAAAACCCACATTACTGTCTTAAACAAACCAACAGAAAAACACATTACTGTCTTCGGAAGTAAATTAATGATGTTAAGTGCTATACTTAAGACTTTTTTGCTCCAACATTAAAATACTCCAGTTTAGGGTAGTTTTTGTCATTAAAGGACATTTTAAAAAGCTGTATTAATGTTGAATAGCTGTATTAAGTTGAAAAGTACTTTTCTGCATGTTATGAGAATATAATACTTGTGAAGCATCCCCAGACATTACCCGATGGCTTTTTGGCTTTTCCAGGAGAGAGAGCATCCATTTATTACCCCTTAAAAAATTCGAATGTCTTTATAGTAACTTATTTTGTCTCAATATCTGTTTGTAGAATTCAAACTTTTATGCTAAGTACACTAACTTAGCAATGGCTGCCTAAGATGCTGTATTTAGAAATATTCTAAGTTGTAATTGAGTCTTATTGAGAACATTTCCTGTATTTGATTAGTAATTGCTATCATTATTAATAGTAGCATCTATAGCACTAATGCAACCCCTCAGGTATGGTGGTTTCTCAAAGCCAATCTGGACAGTAGTAGTAAGGTTCTTTTCAATGAAATGTCAATAGAATCAATATTTGGTAAGCAAATGGCATCTATGTCATTATTTCCAGGATATAGTCATATGAAATAGATTAAACTGAGGCACTCCAAGTATCTGCTTGTGCAATGAAATGGTAATTATCCATGACTAGAGAAAAACTGAGTTATCCCTGTCTTGGTTCCATTAAATAATGCCATTTTATGATTATCAATTGCTTCCGACAGTTAACACCTTCATGTAGACTTCTTCAGTAGAGTCTGACAATAACCCTGAGGCATAGACTGTGCTAACTATATTTAGTCCTTTACGTTACATTTTATACTTTATACACAACAAAAATCATATGTTAAAAAAATATGATATTAAGAAAATATTATGAACACTGACAAAAAAGGACCACTCATAAAGATATTAGCACACAATTACACACTGACAAAGCTGTCTGAAGGTTTGTTTGCATGGTGAAGAAAATGCTCAGTGAAAGAGTCAGACATTTAGGTTTAAAAAATATCACATAGTGCTCATTTTGGTAGCACATATACTAAAAAGAATACCACATATATCAAGTTTAAGTACAAACTGCACATTTCTGGCAATACTTAAAGTTGGCATCTTACACTATTGAGGCTGGACAGTGCAGTTTCCTACCTACGATACTAATTTTCCCCACCACCCTGAAAGACAATTCCATTCTCATACTACTTCCAGAAAAATAGTCTTTCCTTTAGGTCTTCAAGTGGAAATAAGGGCGGGAAGTCTTGAGTTCACTGTAACTCACAGGACACGTTTTTTTTCCTCAGAAGCTTATGTGTTTTATATTACGTCACTACTGTACACGACACTGTGCCTGAGTCAAAAAAGAACTGTGAACTGCAAGATCAATGATACTTCATTTATTCCAAAATAATCTGATGTGTAACAAAAATACAGAAGATCCGGTGCTGGGTGCTGGTTACACAAAGAAGAATCTGAACACCGCTATATCAATATGCACACAGTGTTATCCGCATGACCGAGGCGGAGGAGAGTTTGGATAGCACAGTGCAATGTGTGATAAATGCGACAGTGGGACATGGACATGCAATGGATCCAGAGCCTTCCAATAATGGGGAAAATAAACGGAAAGTCTCTTACGTGAAAGAGACGGCTTCTTAAGGTACCTTTCCCTGGCCATTGGCCCTTTGATCTCCTAAGCCAGCCTCTTTTTTCCTTTAGAAAGCAGATATAGAAGTGGAACTTGGAGAGAGCATTCACTTCGAGATTCTCCAGAATCTACATCCCTCCCAAACCCAACTCACCCCTTTTTCTACACCCTGGAAAACAGGAGCATCAAAAAATCAATCAATCAATCAATCAATAAAATAAGTAAAATTAAACCAAATGAATCAGCTGGCATACGAACAAACTGTATTAGAACAAACACACTTCACACTTTTAAGTTGCAGCAGCCCTCTACGAAGACTCAGGTGAGCTGGGAAGCATATTATAGAACTAATTCTGCTGTTAATTATCTGTGCTATCTTAGGTGAAGCACGGAATATGCCAAGATTTTCTTAACCAGAAAACAAGCAAATACTTGCCAGGCCTCATTTCCACATTCCCAGGGTTTTTCTAGCAATCAAATGTGGATGTGTAAGACTTGTGGAATATCTGAAACAGTTCAGGGTTAGGAGTGTAGAAAGCAGCCTTCTTATTGGAGGCCTCTTCTAACTGAAGCTTGCAGAAAGTGGTCTACGCGCCAGGAGACTACACGGTCTCTAACGGCTCTTTTAATTTAGATGATCCAAGATTTAGTGGTGACTACTTTCAATGAATTGGTTTACGTAAAGCTCCTATGTTCTTAATTTTGCAGTTGGGTGGGAGAAAAAGCAACATTTGCCCTAGTGTTTCATCTTCTACATCTACAGAGCGGCCCTCTGGGGACTCAGCAAACGCCCCTGAAATTATCTGGAAATTATCCTTTCGTAATGCAGAATGGGGCAAGAGCGGGTCAGGGGAAGAGGGTAACTACAGCTTTCACAGCCTGAGGATATGTGAATTAAGATCTCTTAATCGCCAGGCATTTCCTCCACCCGAATTTCCTCTCCTATTTTATATTTTTGTTTTGAACTCTTTTAAATAAAATCCAAACCCAGTTGGCTTCTCAGTGGAAGTCGAAGCAGGTCTAGATTGGAGGTGATAGTAGGATTATCTTTTTCTACTTTAAAGTTTCATTCATAAAGCATTTAAAAGACTCGGGAGAGCTCAAATACTCCCAATCCAATTAAAATGCCCCAGTGCTGTTGTAATGTTATGGGCTGTCCCGTGGATGGAATTGGAGTGACCTGGGTTACTTTTTCAATTTATTACCTGCATTACAGTGCACAAATGCTTCACTACTCTGACCTTAAATGTCTACACATTCTATAGGGCATGGTAATACCATCTACTAGGACTGTCACAATATTTAGCCTTACAAAAACGCTTTCTAGGGGCCAGTGAGATGGCTCAGCGGCGTAAGCGCCTGCCTGGCAAGCGCGAGGGCCCGAGTTCAACTCCCGGAACCCACATACGAAAAAAGGGGCCGGTGATATCGCTCAGCGGCACGGGCGCCTGCGGGCGCGCGAGATCCTGAGATCGACACCCGGTACCAAAAAAAAAAAAAAAAAACGCTTTCTAAAGTATCAAGTACTATCTGGAGGATCACTCCCATAAAGACCAGCAATGTAAATTACATCACATCCTATAGAATTTTTGGAGCCCATTTTGTTGCTTGCTCTATTTTAAGGATATTTTTAAATATTGTGTACTTTGCTATTGAGTTTAACAAGAAATATCCATTTATCTTTGGTAGGGCAACTGGGACTTCTAGGTGCAGGTGTGCCAATGTTTAGTATAAGCCTGCCCCCTTGTGGTGGTTTGAAGAACTGTATCTACTAAAACATTTAGGGATGAAGTGACAGTACCCAGGTTAGTCATCTTTGCTGATACAAAAAAATAATTTAATTTGGTTGAAAACTTGTGCTTATGTGGTCATCAAGTCAACTAAGGGGTCAGGATCATTAATATTTTAGTCTATCATTTAGGCGTACAAATAAAGCCAATGAAAACTTGCAATCACACACACACACACACATACACACCTCCCCCATGTTCACACCTTTTCTACTTCCTTGAAACGTTCTCAAAAATTATGCCTGTAGCTGGGCACGGTGGTGCACACCTGTAATCCCGGCACTCAGGTGGCTGAGGCGGGAGGATCGCCTTGAGTTTGAGACCAGCCTGGGCTACATAGTGAGTTCAAGACTAGCCTGAGGGCCGGTGAGATGGCTCAGCAGCATAAGCGCCTGCCTGGCAAGCGCGAGGTCCTGAGTTCGACTCCCGGAACCCACATACGGAAAAAAGGGCTGGTGATATCGCTCAGCGGCACGGGCGCCTGCTGGCATGCGAGGTCCTGAGATCGACCCCCGGTACCCACAAAAAGAAAAAGAAAAAGAAAATTGCACTGTTTGAAGTTCTTTCACATGCACTGCATAGCAGCTTTCACTGCTTTCTTTTTTTTCCTTGGTGCTCGGAATTGGGCTCAGGGCCTTGCACACGCTAGGTGAGTGCTCTACCCCTGAGCAACATCCCCACCCATGTTTTATTGCTTACTGAAGCTAACGTGGTTCAGGCTCAGCCTGAGCTGTTGAAACACAGCCAGCCAGGCCCTCTTTCTATGGCTTCAGTTTTCCCATCTCTAGTAAAGCTGTAGATTCTGGGTAACATCTCTAACCTGCGTTTAGATATTCACCAGTATGCTATTTTATGTAAAATCAAGCTAATTAGAAAAGCCTGAGAACCCCAAACTCATTCTAGTTACAGAGCATTATTTTAAAAAAATTTTATTGTGTGAAACCCACTAATTTTATCTCAAATACAAACAAGAATAAACTTAGTTATCCCCAAAAGTATTGCAACAGAAAACAGTTGCGAATGAGTTGTTTTTGAGGGGCTTGATCTGCTCACTCCAATCCTAACTACTCATTTAAATAGCTCTGTAAGGATATAGTGTCGAAATACAGAGCATAGTAGGAAAATAAAGAACATAAAAAGCAATGTACTGAGTGATGCAAAAAGCAAACATTTTTTTCAATTCAAAGTACTATCTTTTTGTCTTTAAAAATTTTTTATGTAATACCACAATTTATTTGATGAAATGCTTTTGACGGTAAATAATAGTTTTATTTTATTGTCATTTTTACTAAAGTTATATAATGTAACCACTTGGCAAATTAAAGAGTTGGGAACATATGAGCCATATACATTTACAAAGAAAATTTTATTGGAACATGAAGTCTGGAAATATGCTTTGTGTTTAGCTTGAATAATCTCTTTGAAATAATGTGAGATGTTAAAGGTCTATAATTTGGATTGCTAACTACAATCTCCCAGCAGATGTTTCATCAGGGAGAGAAGCCTTGGTCTGAAAAAAGTGACTTGAGTGTTGAGGAAACCTGACACCCTTCTCTGTGGGCTGGACCAGGCTTGAGGTGGTGCACTACTGTTAGTTTCAACTCCCTGTGGGAAGTTTTCCTCCTACCATACAGAAGAGCAAGGGCAGCTTTGACATGATCTAAAAGGGTGGAAACTTCCCTGTTCTTTATATTTCAGTGGAGGAGAAACAGCAGCCTTGCTAGGACTGGCTGGGTTCATAAGGATTTAAATATGTAGTACAGGAAGAAGCTTTAGGGATCGTTGAATCCAACCTTTCATCTTAAAGATTTGGCAACAAAGGCACTGAGAAGGGAAGTGATATTAACCAAATCACCCGGCATGGAAGTATTTGAATTAGGACTCATCTATATTGTCAGACTCCAAAATCAGTGCTTGCCAATACGCTTGCTTCCTGTTACCTTGAAAAAGTGTTCAGATTTTATTGTGTGTCACCTGGATAATTGTATAGAATAAAGATCCAAAACCCTTACCTCTGTGATTATTGTTCGATACTGCGTACTGCACGAGTATCTGCTATTTAGAAAGTATCTCAGGTGTTCCTGAAGCAAGCAGACTAAGATTTGGCTCCATGTAACAGAAGGGATAGAATTAGGAAATAGTACATGGTATATAAACTTTAGAAAACACAATTTAAAACTCTGATAAATAAAGATCCAAAAAAAGGAAGTGACTCATATGCTAATGATAAAAGTTGTGTTAAATTCCCTGTCTCTTAGATCTGTGTGTAATAATCCTATGACTGTATTTTATTACCTAAAGTGATGTGTGTTTCCTTGTGTTTGCTTGTGTGTTTGCTTTTATATTTACTGTGCACTGTGCTACCATATTTACTTAAATATAGTAATTCAGTATAAAGAATTACAGCTTTACGAAGCAACACAAACTCACACATGTGCAGGTGATAAATGTACACAGATAGTTTGAGGCATCATCAAGTATAAGATGCATCTTAATTCCTGAGATGCTAAATTTGGAAAAACAAATTCTTATGCAATGGGGTGGGTGGATCAATGTTAGAAAATACTTTTCAACTTCTTTGCCAGCACCAACCAGTTAATAATAATGTCTGGAGATTTTGAAGCCAAGAGTTCTTGAATACATCAAGGCTAAACAAAACTTGGCAAGAGGAAGTAGAAATGCTTGATATGGACATAGGATTGGGATTGGCAGAGCAAATAACACAGATTTGTGTTAGTTTTTGATAGATCATGAAAAGTAGAAAAAAGTTGTTTAATTGGGAGAAAAAATCCAACAACGAAGAAACTCTGTGCCCATACAAATTTTAATCTCAAACTGTATTTATATTTGAGTGCACCAGTCTATTTATCCTCAATACACAGCATTAAAAAAGTTTTCCTTTGCTTAGTTATTTCTTAAAAAGAAAAAACATAATTTATCCCAACTCCTCCAAAGGCTGTTAATTATTAATTCACTTTAAGTTTTACACTTTCCCAAAGGCTTTCATATTTTAGATGTAATTGCAACTTTAGAAATTGAATACTAGTATCTTTTGTCTATAGCAGCGGAGGTTGCAGCTCAGAGAACCTAAATATCTTGCCTCCCCAAGAACACACAGTTAAGTTAGCATTAATTTTATCTCATATCAGTTCTACGTTCATTTAAGTTAGGATTTAAATTAGGACTTTTAAACTTAAATGGTACATTCCTAAAAGATTAAAATTTAAAAAAATTATTTCAGCTGATTTCTGCATTTGTCCTTCTTGCTCATTAATTTCGCTCATTTACACCATAAACACACCTATTTTTGGTCAAAGAATACCCATCAAGCACCACCCAGGTTGGAAAAATAGATAAAACTGGGCACTGACCTGTACGCCTTGAGTGAAGACACCTGAAAAAAAAACATAAAATCCAAACACTGTAACTTATGAATGGCAACAAGCAAGCCCCGCAAACTTAGACAATCCTCAGTATTTGTTCTTGGCTCTTGGCCATCTCAAGTTGTCAGGATGTGTCTTCACATGTTTTTATACTTGCCACTTCTTAGGGAGCAGAAGAAACGTGGGCCATTAAGGAGAAAGACACAGTATGAAGGGGCAATATCTGTTGGAGGTTAGAGTGGGGTGAAAGAAAATTATTTATGGAGCTAAAGCTTCATGCTATCGTTCAGGCCAAGTCATTAGTTTACCATGGGAGCAATCTGGTCATCTTTGGTCTTACTTTAAGGAAGCTGGATTGGAAAGTCTTCCCTAACATTGGCGATCCCAAGTTCCGTCCATGTGGTTTCTTCTAAAAGCCTTTGTTACAGGGGGCTGGGGAGTATATTGTTTGTTCACTGAGCTCAGGGTTGCTCTTCTGCCCTCTCTGCAGATGCTCAGCCTCAAGGACTTGGCCCAGCATAGAGTGGGGAGAACCAACTCACTTACTCTTCTATGCCTCATTTGTCCTATATCTCTAAATTCCTTACAGAGAGAAAGAATTCTTATAGGGTAATTTTCCCTCCTTCTGTTTTCTTCTTTCTAGTGTTTGTAATTTTAGGTTGCAATAAATTATCTAAGCGGCTTGAATTACTGGAATAATAAAAATCCCAGATCCAGTTCTGGTACGAGCTGTGTGGTTTTGACTTGTGGTCTTTTCTGTGGAACTCCTGGAGCAGCCGTACCTCTCACGTGTAAGCCTAGAGCTACCTCAGTGAGGAAGAGCGTGGGTTAATGCGGTCTGTGATGGCCAACGCTTAGGGGAGGACCCCTGGAAATACTCCAGAGTCAATTGCTATTGACGGGGGTAAGAAGAGAACAAGGCTTTTTAAATTTAAATAAGTTACTGATTATTTCCAGCAATGTTTACCAACCTTAGTGATTCATAAATAGCAGAATGAGAGATGGTTAACATTTTAAATTCTTTGGACAATCCCTTGAAAACTATAATAAAAAAAGGAGATAGGGCCTAGAAGTCTAATTTTGTAAAGTCTCTGTGACTTTTTTGGCCAGAGAAAATTAAATATTGCTATTTGTAGTCAATGCTTCACTGCAAATCTGTGATCAGAAAGGAGGGATTTGCCGAATGTGTCATATATAAATAGCAAAGTAGAAAAAGGTAATACCCATAATGCCTGAATCTAATGCAGTACTATTTTTATTAAATTTTAATTTGCTAATAGTAAAAGATATTTATTGAACTCTTATTATGCCCCATTTACTCTGTTAAGCACTTTACATGCATTTTCTTCATTTAATGCCCCATGTAGAGATTGTTCTTTTATAGTCCACTTTGTGTATGAAGAAAATTAGGCTCAGAAAGATCACAAAGCTATAAAATGAAAATGCCAGGACTTAAATGAATTTCTCTCTCTTTTAACATTAAAACTCTTAGAAACTGTTCTCTCAAATAATATCTATTATGTCTATGACATATACATGCTTTGTTAAATTTGGTGTATTTGTTAATCACATCCTGTTAAATATGAATCATCTTGGTAAAGAGAAACAATAAGAGAATAGTAATTGATTTTGAATGCTATCTTTGCAACTAAATTTTTGACATTGGTCTATTTTTTTCTGCATCTCAGCAATTGATTGAACTACTCATTAAAATTATTTGGCCTCAGTAGTCAAGTTTACTCCACAATAGCACAGGAATCTTAATTCATTTTTTCATATTTAAATGTACTTATTTATGTAAATGTGACTAATTAAGATGAATAAACACTTGGAGACTCAGCTAAATCTTATTGAAAATTTGTACAATTTCAGCCATTTAAAATCTTTGATAGCAGCAAAATTTATTTGTTATGTTTACACAAAATGATACATCTTACATGGAAGGTTCCAGGGATTAGTCTAGTTACTAACATTTTATAGAAGAATGAAAATAGCAGAGAACTGAGATATTTCTTCAGTTGACACACGTTCGTAATGAAAACTATGAGACCACTTTGTCTGCTAAAACATGATTAGAATAATATAGAAGAAAATAGTTATAAATGGCTTTGTTCATTCAGATGATCCTGACAAGCAGAATCTTCTCATTTCCAGATGAAACTTATCGCCTTGAAGTATGGTTGAATTTTAAGCCACTTTAATTGATAAAATAAATGAATGTTGCTTATTAAAGCAGACAAAAATATTCGCCTGCTTAAAGAATTTTTTAATTCAGCAATATCATATGTTTTCACATTGTAAGCTTTCATAACCTCTTTTCAAGGGTTTATTCATTGAGTTTCCATTTTTTTCCCCTTGCTCCAGTTTTCATTATTCGAATTCCTGTATAATAATAACTGACAGGAAAGTTTTCCCTTGTCTTGGAAAGCGAAGATTTATATTACAAACTGTTTAATGCAATTTTCCATCCTCCAGACTAGTTATTTGCACCAAATGCAAAATCTAAAAGATCTGGATTCAAATTCCAAATTCTATTTACTTGTTGCAAGCACTTTAACAATTTTCTTAACTTCTCTGTGCCACAGTCTTTTATATGTGGAAAAAAGATACAAATTCCTTGCCATGAGTATTAGAGGTAATACACACTAGCCCTTAGTACACGCCTAGAATATAGTATATGCTCAATAAATGACATTTCTTTTACCATTATTATTATAATAATCCCCATCGTCATGATCATTATCACCATCCAAATGATGATCTGTCTTAATTGGCCTTTTATGTCAAAATCTTTGGAATTTTGAAATATGATAGAGAATGACTCTTTTCATCTCCATTTTGATATAAATATAGGATCTTAATTTTAAGGAAAAAACTCACCTGAGAAAAAGCAGAAAAGAGCCAGAGAGAGGAGCAGAAAGACACCTGATATTTTCATGGTGCCAGTTAGCTCACTCAGATCAAGGCTGCCTTGTTCAGCTTAGGTTCTCTGTCAAGACACTTCCAGGAAACACCAAAAGACACACTGAGAAATATATATATAGACAAGGCAAAGGGAGTTGGGATCTCCACCTTCTTTTATAAAAATCACACTCTAAAACCATATGCAGTCTTATATACTTTAGGTGTTTATGAAGAAATGCTTCATGCTCCCCATCAATCTTAAAAATTAGGACAATTATGTGAGTCGCACCTTAGATCTTATTAATAGAGGATGTCATTTTGTACCAGTAGCCTACATTTTCCTAACAACCAATACATCCTCCCTGCTCTTCCCTCCACGGCTTCACTACATTAAAGGGATGATTCACAGGGTAATTCCACTTACTCCCTGTGTCTATTTTCAGACAGGTCCTGCGTGTCTCTGGTCCAGATGAGTAACCACAGGGGAATGGAATCTCTAGGGTGTAACTTTGGTTTTCAGAGTCTAAGTCATTCCTGCCGTAGCTAGGGAGGAGAGGTAGTCTGCACCGTCACCAGAACTGCATCAGAACAAGCATTTTCTGGGAATGGGAAGGAACCAGCTTATAAATTTTAAATGATTATTGCAGTCTAACGTCAGTGGTTTCCAGGTTTTGAGTCAAAATTAACAGGAGAGTCATTGTGCTGCTCGTACTTCGTTAAAAATAATTTCATGATTACTGAATTGTATATTAGAAATGAGTAATATTTACTATTTCTTTTATTCTGCAAATATAAAAAAGTGTCCCAATAAAGACTTTAAAGTTTCAACTCCTTGGATGTATACCGTTCATATCAGTTGGATGATTTCGTAAGTATCACGACCAATTTAATTGCGAAACGGATCACATAGTGGGACATCAGAACTCTCTGTGCAAGGACCAGACAACAGCAGATAGAGTGTTAATAGGGAAGTCGGTATTGAAACATAAACTTCTGTTTAAAATACCATGAAGGCAAACAGTAAGGTAAAATACGGGAAGATTATATAAAACATGCCCAATTGAAATATCAGTGGTAAATACAGTCTATGCATAAATAAGCCATAAGTTACACAAATAAATAATTAGTTTTCTTTTAAAGTAGTCACCTTGAGAAAATATATACGGAGTTAATACAGTGTATTTTTTTTATCTCAGGACATTCATTCTCTTTTTGGAAAGTACCAAGTTTTGGAAATTTTAATTTGATTTCCAACAATATTTAGGATGAATCTTACATCTTTTAAATTGGTGAGTATATTCATTGAGTTAGATAATCTAGATATTCTTGCTTTGATAAAATTAAGTGTGATTGTGATAAAAATAATTGCTGCTTTTCTGACAAATTTTAAAAACACCTGAACCAAGCTGGGAGTGCAGCTCAGTGGTAGAGCACTTAGCTAAAATGCCTGAAACCCTTGGCTGATTCTCCCACGCCAGAAAAACAAAACAAAACAAAACAAAAACACCTGAATGTAAATGGTAGAGGAAAGAAAGGATAAAGGAGAGAGGAGCATGAATCAGAAAGAGAAAAGAGGGTCAATGAGATGGCTCAGTAGCATAAGTGCCTGCCTGGCAAGCGCAAGGTCCTGAGTTCGACTCCTGGAACCCACATACGGAAAAAAGGGCCAGTGATATCACTCAGCGGCACGGGCGCCTGCTGGCATGCGAGGTCCTGAGGTCGACCCCCGGTACCCACAAAAAAAAAAAAGAGAAAAGAGGTATAAGAGTAGAGAAAAATGTACACTTGACAAGTACTAAAATGTGCTTCATTCAAAGGTGGTATATCATACACGCACGCACACACGTGTGCACACACACACACGTGCGCACACACACACAATCTGAAAATCCTCTGCAGAAAGCTTTTGTTCAGATATTACACACTAAATGCTTTGAAGACACTAATGAACAACCTTAAAAATTTTATTTAAGTTTTTCTTGCAAGTTTTATGAGAAGAGGAGTCTGGGGACATTTGGAAATTACAAAATGTGATAAAATGCTTATAGAAAACTAAAAGTTTCAAATAACAATTCCACAGTTTTGCTTATTTTTCATCTTCTTAATTATTTTCTCATTAAATGAGATAATATAAGAAACAGTTCATCAGAATTTAGACAATACATATGCTTGGTTTTAGGCCTTCTACTACCGTCCTTCCTTGCACCCCACTTTCAAAGCTTCCTATTCTTTTTTGCTGGCTCCTTTTCCACCGTTTCTTGTGACAGTCTAAATAAAATCTCATGTCCAAAGTGATGACATTTTGCAAGCCTCAGCAAGTGTAACAGCCATAGTTGGTCACGTTCCATCACAAAATCCAGGAAACAGGGAAATAGATATTTTGCAAACAGGAAGGGGCCCAAGAGACCAAGGGCAAGAGGATGGGGAAGGGGAAATAAAAAGATTCGAGATGTGTCATGTGTATGTACAAATACCCACAATAAATGTAAACATTATATCTCATGAACAGGAACTGAAAATTCTTATAATAACAACAATAAAGAAAATGGAGGAAGATGCTTTAGACAGAGAGGGTGGGAGAGAGCTGGGTGGAGGGATTCGCATACCTACTCCCCTAAGACGCATGTAAACTTCATGTATTGCAAACATGCACTAACAAAATAAAATTTTAAACAAAAGTAATTCTTCAATAGAAATCTTTCATAGAATGATTCTACTCTCTTCTTCCAAATGTTTTCAATGTCGTGTCTGTGACATTCACCACACAAACCATGACAAAGCTCAGTACCATAAAAGCACAAATTAAGTATTGGCTCTAGATAGCTGTGGGAAAAAGAAATTTTTACCATAAGTGTATCTATTTTTTAAAATGCAATATCTTGAATAATCATTTTTATTGAGATTCTGAGGCTATACAGAAATTTTTAGGTATTTTTTTTAACAATTTAAAGGAAAATGTAAGAAACTTTCTTGGCAGAATAACTGAAACAGCTTCTTATATAAGAAGGTAATAAAGGAGTTACAGGCAGTTGTTCACAGACTGCAATTCTAGTCTTTTGGTTACAAAGTATGTAGCAAGCAGCAGTTTGAATTTGCTTTTCTGATATGAAAGGAAAATAGGGAAAGTTTTAAGAATCTTAATATTTGAGAAAAAGTAAATTTTAATATATTGAATCACTCAAAACAAAGGAAAACAGAAACAAAGTCCTGAAAAATAATAGGAAAGGAGGTATGGGAGAAAGTAATTATAACTTTTCCTTTACCCCCTAATCGCCCATATATAGTGAAATGCATTATATTTGACATATCCTTTCTCAGGCAGATATGTCCTGCTCCTCCCAAACTCTTTCGCCATTTTGTACACATCATGGGATAGAGGCATATTTTCAAAAAGAATAGTCACCATATTAATCCAAAGAAGGTACTAGGCTAAAATCAAGAATTTTTATTTGTAAAACTCACATTAATTCAGAATGAAGGTTGTTTTTCTTAGAACTTTCATTAGACCATAGAAGAAGGAGGAATCTTTCTGAGGCCTGGGGTAAGGAGTTGGGGAAGAGGAGAGAGGAGTTACAGAGTTTTGACTCTACTGTCCTGGCTTAGTTCAAAATCCCCGGCTTCTGAAAAAGGTAAATATGTATCATTGGACTCAGCGTGGTGAAGAAGAGTGGTGATAACAAGGGATAGGTCTAAGTATATGTACCTGATAGGAAACTCACAAGGTCCCTCATGCTTCAGTGAAGATAAGAAAAAGCAGCTAAAGTTCAGTCTTTAGTATGAAAGACAAATGCAGAGAGAGCTAGATGAGCTGGCTAGAAGGAATCTTATTCACTACAAGGAGACTTAGAGAGGAGTCATATAATTCAGTGGATAGCACACAGATGGATAACAAGGAGGGAGCAGGAGACACACGCCTTCCACGACACAGTGACTGCGGGGACCAAGTTACAAGGCAGCCATTCCCAGGAGGGGGAGAGATGTCACACCCAGAAGCCAACCGGTAATAAATACTCCACTGCGGCCAGTGTCATACAAATGTCATGACGTTATATAGGAGCCCTCCTAGATGCTGTCTCTGAGAAAAAGAAGCAATAGAAAAGAAACAGTGAGAAAGGAGAACCAGAGAGAACCACTAACTTAGTAAATGTGAGTGCTTAGTGGAAGAAACTTTTGTTTAATATACCCATAGTACTTCCAGGTACACTGAGCGACTAATGACCACTCAGAAGTTGTTCGATGAATGACTGAGGTTCAAGTACACTTAGTTGGCAAGTTAAGGATTTTCTGACACTACTGAGAAATGAAGAAGACAACAGTTCAAAGTAGAAAATTTTACTTATTGATACAATTCTTAGCTTATATAAAATTTGGTGTAATATATTTAGTATATTTAGGTCCAATTGTTTTATCAAAAATAGATTCTTTTATCAGAAAAACAAAAATTCTTTATCAGGCTGAAAGACAGTTGATCTTGCACGTAATATAAAATATGGCTTAAAGTTCTCTTAGCAAATATTCATACTACCCTTACATTTAATGATCCTGTGATAAATAAGAATGCTATAGACTTTTGATTCCAGACCTCAGTTGTGCATTCATTCCACTTCTGCCACATACCAGGTAATTGAGGATGTTAATTAACCTTTCTGAATCTTAGTATTCCCTTTTTTTTTGTTAACTTTTTTGCAGTGCAGGAAATCAAACCCAGGGCTTGTGCATACCACGCAAGCTCTCTACCATTAAGCTACATCCCCAGCTTCTTAATATTCTTAGTAAGAAGAGCTTTCTGAGTTATTTTTATCCACATTATACTTATTTCATTGACTTTCTTGCATTATAAATACCTTTTGTTATTTCATCACACTTTACATTCAATCTCTCAAGATTGTTTAGGCTTGAATATTTCATTACATTAGCTATTCCTCCCAGCTCTGTATCAACTATCTAGTAATTTATTTTATTTTGCCCAGATAGGGTTGGAAATACTCTTCTTTCAAAATACAAGGCTTTCAACATTTGAATATTTAACAAAAACTAGAAATAAAACATAACATTTTATGAAAACATTTGGACGTCTTGCTTTAGTAGTACTTGCCTTATTTAAATGTGCTTTGTTTCACTCATTTGCCTTACTTCTAAAAGGAATTTGAGTTTGAGACTAATAACATTATGCATTAGTTGTCAAAATTCGTATCTTTGATTTTCCTGTGAAACTCTACTACTGTGTAAAATTATGCCCATATCTCCACTACTTGTCTGTATGCTCCTCATGAACAGAATCTATAGTTTTATTAATTTTTATTTATCAAATGTAGCAATCACTCCACAAGTATTTATTTGAAGTTATGATTTTTAAAAAATAATTAGCACTATATGTTCATCAGAGATCATAATAATGATTCTAGCTGACATTTTCTCCAAAATTCATCTTCTTCCTGTTTTAATCATTTAGACATTTGCTCTTCTCTAGTTTTCTACCATTTGTTTCACTTCTCTGATACGATAGCTAGATTTCAACAAAATTGCAATCCCATTTGGAAATGCTGTGTTAGCTGTACTTGGTTCATAATGAAATGGAAGTTAAACTTTTTAATACTCACTGAGTTTCATATTAGAGTAGACAGCCAAGCACATAATTAGAAGTCAGTTTTTATAACTTGCAGATTGTTGAGCAACAATTCTGTCTGTCTCTGTCCAGTTTATATAATCTGCAACACTCATTTTCTCTGCTCCACCATCCATCTTCCCATCGTACCCTAGTTCACTAAGATCAGGGTAGTCTACATTTATTTATATTACTTTAGCCTCAGCGAAAACCAAACTACGTGATAGAGTATAGTTTGCTATGTAAAACTGGAAAGTTACCTGCTGGTCCAGTCAGTTCTTTCATAGCTAACCTAAATGAAGATATAAAGAGTTGGCTTCAAATCTGAAGTCATATCACTTTCATCCCTCCTTTTGAGGTTCATTTTCTTGAATTGAACAGAAAGCTTTTAATTGTCTCACCTAGTTCATCATTCTTAGTATGCAGAGGTTTATTTTTATTTCTCACATTGAATCCAATCTCCAATGATTATATCAAGTTTATAGATAAATATCAAGAGAATAAAGACAGTGACAGTTGCAAGGTCATAAAAATATCTAAGTGAGACTTCTGGAAAATAATACCAATGATTTGAAAAGAGGATCTTGGCATTTGTAAACCCATGTTCTTGACAGAATTATTCACCGTAGATAAAATATAGAAGCAACATAAATGCTTTTCAATAGATGAAAGAATGAGTAAAATGTGATACACACACACACACACACACAGATATTATTTAACTTTTAAGTGGGAAGAAATTTCTATTATGTGATGCAACATGGATGAATCTTGAGGACATTATACTAAATATATAAGCCAGTCCCAAAAAGGCAAATGCTATATGATTTCACTTTTAAGAGGTCCTTAGAACAGTCAAAATCATGTAGACAGAAAGTCAAATGGTGGTTTGCATGGATGGCAGGCCTGGGAGAACATGGAACAGGTATACTTAATACTACTTAGTTGGTGATACCTACATTTGAAATGGTGAAGATGGTGAGTTTTATGCTATGTATATTTTATTATCATTTGTAAAGTCTAGGTTGGAAGGTGGGGGAAGTGTTTGAGACAACAAGGCTGAATTTCATTTTTGTGATAATTTATCTCATTCTTTATAAATTTCATGGTTCCATGGGGTAATGATGAGCACTCTGGACTCTGAATGCAAAACTTCTATAAATTTGTTCCACATGGGTTGATCCATCATTGCTATGATATTATTTATTATTTACTTATTACATGTTTTACTACTTACTATTTATTATTGACATGATTGATTCATGTTTGGTAGCTTCATCTGCAACATGAAACTATAATGATCTTTAAGGCAAAACATCTTATTTTTCTTTTAAATATTCCTAATGATTTGCTAGGCTGAGTTCATGATCATAAATATTTTTAATGAGAATATGCAAACTGCATTTTTATTTATTGGTTAATCTTTTGACATCTTATATAAAATACCTCTAAATTTTATATGCCATTCTTTGAATGTTGACTTTCCTCAATAGTTCCTACAGGTTTATTAAGCTTTTCTTCCTTTATATTCTCGTAGCAATTTACACATACCTTAAATATATTATATATAGCGTTGTGTTTTTCCTGTAATCAAGAATCACACCGTTTAGCAAATCAGATATATACAACATAGTTCAATAAAATTTGATAACATTGTGGAAAAATATTTTTCAAGGTGGTATAAGTACATTAATAAAGAACTAATATTTTTGCTAAGATGGTGTCATGAGAGATGATCCTATGAAAAAAAAAAAGAGAGGTAACAGTCTGACAAGTGTGAGCCTTGAAAGATTTAAGACTTCTGTGCAAAAAATGGTTGTGTGGAGGTTGGGGTGGTAACCGTGGATGCAGAAGGAAAGGAAGACAGATGTGCAGAGAGAAAACTAAGCTAGAACTCATGATTATAGACATGGATATATGAAGGTGAATAATTATAAGAACAACACATAACTTAGTAGACTGGAACAAACAACACCAGGTAAAGATGGTTGAAAAGGAGACTGAAAATAGCCCAGTAACAAATAGGTCCTAGATGTCATGTTGTTTCCAGGGTGGACAGTGGCCCAATTGGAAATGAAAGCTAGCTCTAAATCAGACACTACTAAAGTTCTGGAAAGCTGAAGCAGGAGAATCACAAGTTGAACCCCAGCCTGGGCAACTCAGTGAGGCTCTGTCACAAAATAAAAAATTTAAAAGGGCTGAGGATGGAGTTCAGTGCGAAGGCCTTGGGTTCAATCCCTAGTGCTATACACATACACACACAAAATTATTGTTGGCATTGTGACTTTCTGAAATGGGAAGATTTATTCACCTTTCGAAAAAGGTGATGAAGACAAGCAGGGTAAAATGTACATTGGAACAATGAAGGAAAAAAAGGAAATAGTCTCAGCCCAAGTAAATTGATGGCTTTGCCTATCCCCTTTGAAGTTTAATTATAACCATCTGAAGAAGCCTCTTAAATCTTTGCTCAGACACTGCAATCTGAAGAGGGGAAAGTTTGCCAAAGTCTTTTAAAATCACAAGGAAGTAGCACCTGCCCAGTCAGGTCATTTAGTTCGTGCAAGTCATTATTAGGTTTGTTTTCAACCTCGGAAATAAAAACAGTGCCAGAGTCTTTATTCCTGAGTTCAAAAATCCCATTATTTCTCCCATACAAATTCTCTCCCAAGCCTAACAGCTCTGTTTCAGCCAAGATACCTGAGGGTAAAATCAGTGGGAGTGGCTGTCCTTCCCTTAATAAGGCGTAGACAACAAAGGTGAAGAGCTGTAGCGTGGGACCGAGGTTCCCCCCTACCTGGCATAACTCTGTCCCAACTTCATCTCCCCGTTTTCCCTCCAGACACCCGAGACTCAAATCCCTAGAACCCGGAGCCACCTTCATCTTTCTCTTCCTATATTTTGCCTGCTGGTATTTGGTCTAAAACACATTTTGCTACCTCTGCCTACCAGAATCATACTCAACTTTCCTGACTAATCCAAAGTCTATTCTAAAATGTGTCTTTCAGTTACTCAAGGAAAAACGACCTCTTTTCTGACTTAAAATGCAACATTTTACCTGCCATGGCATGTAGTATGTTGTATGAGTATAAATCTTATTGTGTGAGGCATTAATTACTTTACTTACATCCTTTGAGGGCAAAGATTTATTTGACACCTGCTAGTATGCTTTACTACTGTAGAAAAAATATAGTAGCTCAATAACTGTATAGAATGGAAGGATCAATACTTGCCTAATTTCATTCTCCAAGCTAGTTTTATTTTATCTAGCTATTTTCAATATGGGGAGCAATATATATGCCTTGGTCTTATTTTCTGAGTATATGAGAAACTGAATCTTGTATCTATCAGATAGTACAGTCTATTAACTCCTTTACCTTCATATCTCCACTGCAGTAAATTTTTTATCACACATTTTATTGCAAATTGTTTTATTCCACTTGAAATGACCCCTTTGCATAATAACTTGTACAGAGTAGAAGTCTATTTCTCAATTGTGTAAAGTTCACATGCTTGACCCCCTATTCGCAAGCAGCTTTCCTCTCAGCTGTGATGAAAAGACACAAAATTCTTCCATTTCTGGCTTTTCCATCTCCAACACACACCTCTAATTTGACATGTTCCTTTATATCAAGTTGGTAAAAAGAATAAAAAGATTGATATTGTTTATCAACTTGGGTAAAAAGCAAAACACAACATTTTTACGTATTTTTGCTGAGAATTGGGCATAGTTAGACCAAACACAAAAGGAGCAGACAAATTAATTTCTTTGTTGTGCTTCCGTTCCAAAAATTACCTTTAATTCTGGCAGTGAAGAATGCATTTTATAGACAATTTGGTCTTGTGACCACCAAAAAACCATGCACACCTGTTTTCTTTTCCTAATTGAAGACGTACTCTACCCTCAAAGGAGACAATCTAAAGTCTTATCCAGTCAACGCAACTGCCAAATAGTTCAAGGTTTCTGAAAGTAGTTCCTTGTGGAGAGCTGTATATGATAGGGCACGTTATCAGCTTTTCTTCCTGCCCCAAACTACTTATGTACTGGGAGAATTAGAACACGATTATTGAAAATTCTCATTTGGGATAGAAGATCAATGAGATTGTACATGGATATCAACAGCATACAGTAATAAAAAAGGTTCGCCCATATGGACTATTAGATGCCCCTTTCCTGGTAATTGAATACATTTCTTGATATGGCCCTGGTCCTGTTATTTGAAATGAGGCACTTGTCAGTTTTTCTTTGTAATTTCTGGCACTGGCTCCATGATAAGCTCTCACTTGCCCTTCTACCTAAAGAACCAATCTGAGATGGAGTTTGGAACCGTATTTACTTTCCGAGGCTGTACTGCTTTCAAAGCCTTCTTCCTTATGGTCAGGTTTAGGGACTTCAAATTATTTAAGGTAATAGCCTTTTTATCTGCATTCGCAGTTTGCCTGGCAATAAAAATCTCCCAAAATTTAGAAGGTTTGTGAACTATTTCCTCATACTTATTTCCATACATAAGTAGCTATGGTCAAAGCCATTTTTAACCACAGTTCTGAAGTTTTTGTCATTTCTTTTTTTCTATCTCTAGTATTTATGTATGATATTTTTCACTTAATATAATTTATTTATAACCAATACATCAAAACAAATTTTGGACCTATTAATGGGATAAAGTGATATATCAGTATATGGAACATAATATTTAAATCAAGTTAGACATATCTACTGAAACATTTGTCATTTCTTTCTGGTAATAATTTTCAACATACTTTCTTTAGTTTTCTGAACTGTATAGTCATTGTTTCTTATTGCAATTCTACCACTCAATAGACTAGCAGAACTCTTTCCCCTTATCAAACAGTACTTTCGTGTCCATTGATCAACCTTTCCCCATTGCTCCCTCCCTCCTACTCACCCAGGCCTCTGGGAATCATATTTCTACTCTCAGTTTCTATGAGATCAACTTCTTCAGGTTCCAAATAGGAGTAAGATTGTGTTGTACTTGTTTTCTGTGCCTGGCTCATTTCACTTAACATAATGATCTCTAGTTCCATTCAAGTTTTCAAAAATGGCAGGCTTTTCTTCTGAGTGTAAATTTAATAATGGAGAGTTTGTGGCCAACTGAAACTATAAACTTAGTGAGAAGAGAGAATCCTTAAAATAATCATCACAACAAAGTAGAAAATGTAGATGGGGAAGAAGCATGTGGATTTGTTACCAAAAGCCCTTTACCTAATTTCCTATGTTTAGCTGTGTAGCAGCAAACATTTTTGATTCTTTTTTATAGGCTAACACTTCTGGTATTTTCTATGTACCCTTTAATTTCTAAAAGCAAGTCTATAAATAATTTCTAAATTCATCTTTTTCTTATTCTATCATGTTAAAATAAGTAAATAAAAGCCAAATTCACTCTCATTCTGACTCTTTCCAGTGTTTTCCCAGAATGAGAACTCAGTAGCATATAGTCTGGCTTTCAATTTTTTTATAATGGGGTGATTTTAAAACACTCTCAAAACCGTCTATACTCCTTTCACAGAGCAGCGAGATCTGTGGTCCATCCCATTGAAATCAGGATGTTTGTGATTCTGTCACTCACTACAGGTCATTCCCTCTGTCAGAAGGAATGCTATGTGACTTCTGAGAATGCATCATAAAGAGTCACAGATTGTGCACCTGCCTGTCTTGGAATACTTGTGTCTTTTTGTTATGCATCTTTTTGGAATGCAGCCACCAGGATATGCGGAGCCTAGGTTACACGCAGACATCACATGTCAATATTCCAGGGAACAGTTCTAATTGCTGTCAGCCCTGGGTGTACACCTGGCTGGCTGTCATCCTCCAGAACATCTTTCTCCTGGCCATTTGAGTCACCTCTACCACTGACTCCCCTGAAACTGAAGCTGAGCACCATGGTGCAGAGACACGCTGTCCCCTCTTCCCTGCCTCCGTGGAGTCCGTGAATATAATAACATGGGGGCTGTTTTATGACATTAATTTACAGTTGGTTTGTAAAGCACTATTATAAATAGAACTAAATTTCTGTTTGTATTTCCAATAACACAAGCTTGACACATACAGCATTGTCTCTGGGACCCAGTAGTAGGCGGAGCTAGAAAGACCCTGAGAAAATAATAACAGAAGCAGATGATCTTCAGGAGGCTGTTGGCGAGGATTTCTGTAAAAATGAGGAAAATGTTATTGGAAGCTGGAAGAAGGAGCTGTATCTTATTGAAGGATGAAAGTAGAGGGCTGGAATAACATGGAAAATAAGAAAAAATGTGTCTAATGGACTAATGGCTACTGCTAAGAAGCTTTCTATTATTTGTGTGTGTGTAGGTACCAGGAGTTGAACTCAGGACCTCGCACTTGCCAGGCAGGCACTTATGACACTGAGCCATCTCACCGGCCAAGATTTCTATTTTAAGTGCTAAAATATCAACTGATTTCAATCATAAGGTACAAAAATGGAAATATGATCTAAGGAAGGAATTATTCACTTTTTGAGTAGAATCTAGATAAAATATAAAGAACCCAGAATTTACTGATTTTAAGAACATAATTGTTTCTCATTCTCAGTCCCTCCAGCAAAGGAACTCAGGAAAAAAGGAAAAACAGAGCAAAAACAAAAAGCTTGTTTGCTACCAAAGCCAAGTAATACAGCTCTCAAAGCTTTTAAATCTCATTCAGATTTAAATGAGTGATTTCATTCACTTAATAATGATGGTCTCCTTAGATGGTCTCCTTAGGTCCATTGTACTACAAAATAAGCTCTTCCAGCACCTTATGGTTATATATCATAAACTCTTTCTGCAAAAAATAGTGACATCTCTGACAGAAATTATCATATAAAAGCCAACAGTCAACAAGTTTTACCTTGAAAAGAGTTCAGTTACTTTTACTTTTGCCTAGTAAAGTGTAATATGAAATTATGCATAAAGAACCCAAAATATTTTTGAAGAATTTAAACAAATCAAGATAGAATGGGGTAAATATTTTAAAATACATAGTCTATACTTTGTGCAATTACATACAGAACAGGCCAGGTCCAGAAGCAGCTAAGAAAACAACTTACTGAAGAAAATTACTCACAGATCATTTTTTATAGGGAAAAATGACTCAGAGGGAATAACCAAGAAATTAGAAGGTAGAAAAAAGAATCAGAGAGTTGCTCCCAGATAGCAGGGCTGGGACTTAATCAAAGAAATAGCAATTATTGCCTAGTCACATTTATAATGAAGGATGAGGTATGATAAAATCACATTTAGACAAAATCATTCTGCCTGAAGAAGTTCTGTTTATGCATAATGGTGAATTTTTAATATATAGTGAAAGAGTAGAAGCTAGGATGATAATTAAGAGATTATTGTGAGATAAAGTAGTGGTTTGCACTAAGGAAGTAATAGTTGAAGTGATGAAAAGTTATTAGCTTTGATATATATATATATATGTTTTTTATTTTTTTCATATATGTTTTGAAGATACAATCAAAATAATTTGTTGATAGATGTTAAGTATGAGATAAAGAGTAGAGTCAAAAATGATGGTAAGGTTTTTAGTTTAGCAAGTGGAAAAACTGGAATATCAGTCAGCTGACTTAAGGAGCAAGGAAAGGGAAACTATGTTGTGGGAGGGGGGATTGAACAGGAGTTTGAGACAGAACAAATGAGAAATGTTGAATAGATATTGAGTACAAAAATTGCTGAGTAGTTTATTGTAAGTAAAAATCTCAATTACAAGGAAGAGATGGAGATTGGAGATATAAATTTGTATAGAGGACGAGAGCACTAAGAGAACAAGAATAGGTAAAACCCAAAATAGTTTCAAAGGCTGAAATTCTTCAGCACTTCAACATGTACTTGAAAAGAGACTGAAAATAAACATTTAGGAGGAGGCATCTTGGAAGCAAGTGTGGGAGAAGGTGGTATTTCAGAAGGGAAGCAATTAATTGTATTAAATGATGTTAATTGGTAAAATGAAGTGAAGAATAAGAATTGATTATTGGCTTTGGTGGCCTAGAAGTATCTCTGACCTTAGTAATAACAGTTTTGATGTAGTCATGTGTTCTAACTTGGTTAGAGTAAAATTTAGAAGAAAATACAAAACAGAAGAAAATAAATTGGAGTCAGTGTACAGACTACATGTGAGAAGAGTTTTTTGCTCAAAGGATAAAAAGCTAATGAAGAAAACAATGGAGGTGTACATAAAAATCAAAGAAATTTCTTTTACTCTGTTTTGGTTTTTAAATGAGAGAAGTAAAAACATTTTATAATAGCACAAGTCAAAAAATACTTTTAAACCAAAAGAAAAATGTATTATGCACCTCATTCACAGAGACAGAATAAAATAGGTAAGTGAACACCATTCTAGTTGATTTCTTGATACCTCTACACTGATAGTCCTTGTTTAACAACCTATCTATTTAACAACTGTTGGACTTACAGTAGAGGTGTAATGTTTGGAATTAAAATCAACCACCCACATTTATGACCCGTATTTTTTTAAATATATTTTTTCTTTACATCTTGTTCATAGCACCTCATTGTCATTTTTTTTTGTACAGTACACCCTGTTTATACAGTGCTTTAATTTTTGCTGATTGTACTTATAGTACTGTCGTTTTATGTTCTGTCATACATTACAGGACTGCATATAAGAGTTATGCAAATAAAAGCATAGTCATTAGGTTGGAGTTTCCTTTGACTATTTCTTTGTTCTGAATATTGTATTGTACACACTATTAAAATTCTTCATATAGTGGACAATTCATTTACTGATGTCACAGGAACAGAGGTTGGTTGTTAAATGAGGAATGTCTGCCTATTAATGTGCTTTTGAAAATAAAAAACTGGCAGTCCCATATACACTGTTTTGTAACCTGCTATTTCATTGAATGTAGTGGACATCTTTTTCATCTTATAAATTTATGTCAACATCAAGCTCTCTTAACAATATAATTAATAACTCTTTTCCCCTGCCCCCTTACTCTCCCTTACAACTTCTCCCTTTTTTCTCCTTATTCTTCCCTTCCTCTTATCTAATGATAATTTTCCTTTTACTTTCATATCATCTTTTTTTGTATTTTACTTATTAGACCTAGAAACATTTGATACTTGTCTTTCTGAGTCTCACTTATTTTGGTTAAAATGATACTTTCCAGTTTCATCCATTTTCCTGAAAATGACAAGTATGTTCTTCTTTATGGCTAAATTAATAGTGAATTGTTTATATATTCCAAAATTTATTTATCATTTATCTGTTGTTAAGTACCTAAGCTGGTTCCATATCTAGGCTCTTGTGAACTGTACTGCAATAAATATGAGTATGCAGATATCCTTACAGTATGCTGACATTAATTTCCTGAGTATGTACCAAGGAGTGGTTTAGCTGAGTCATATAGTAGTTCTATTGCTAGTGTTTTGAGAAACTTTCATGTTGATTTCCATAGTAGCTGTACTTATTTGTATTCCCACCAGCTATGTAGAAAGGTTTATTTTTTTGTACTGAACCCCCCTTGGAAGGTATCAGTCTAACCCACCCAGCAATGTGGCACACAGATGCAAAATAAAGGCAAAGAGAGAAAGTACTGCAGTGGAAGAGCTCCGTGATGACCAGTGTTCTCTGTTGAACAAAAGGCCTCATGTCCAAAAGCCCCTGGTTTTTATTGATATCAATCAGGGAGGTAGGTGGGGATTGTGGCAGAGTGCTAGGAAAAAGAAACTTTGCAGGCATTATCTGTAAGGAGAAACAGCAATGTTGTACAGGCATGAAGGCCTCCAATTAACAATACAAGGATATCCTGTTGTATGCAAGGCTGGCACCTTTACTGAAGGAAGGTATAATTCTTTCTGAGTCCCAAGGCCTTAGCTGGGATGTTATACAATGTCTTAGCCCTGGTATCTCACAGACTCCTGCTTGAGCCTCCATTCCAGCCATCAGCAGGGGAGCTATTCTCAACTGTGTGCAGCCACCTTGCTATTGCTGAGACTCACAGACACCTTAGCTGGACTCAATAACATTCTTTTAGCCAATTAAGGGAACATCTGTTTCAATATAGCCAGCTCTGCATACCTCAGTGAATAGGGTTGAAGAAGTTAGGAAAAGATCAAGGCAAGGGGCTTCATTTCACAGGAGAGTGCAGCTTGACAGTCTCTTATATTTTTCCCACATCTTGGCCAACTTTTTTTTTTTTTTTTTTTTTTTTTGTATTCTTCATGATAGCCATTCTGATTGGGTGACATGGAATCGCAATGTAATTTTGATATACATTTTTTAATGGCTAATGTAATGATTGATACATTATGTCAGTTGAGAAATTTAGAAGCTTAACTAAGTAACTCAGCAGTTCTACATCCTGGGGTGTAGAGGGCATGCCCTAGGGTAGCTGTTTACACTCCAGGATGTTGTAATGGTTGATTTATTGTGTCAGTTTGAGAAGTTTAGAAGTTTAACTAAGTGACTCAGCAGGGGGCCAGGGTCCTCACTTTGTAAACATCCTGATCCTGTGCAAGAGGATGGCATGGAGACGGTGTGAGTGCTATACCTACCCTAGGATGGATAGCCCACTTACAGTATAAGGGAGGAAAAGAGGCTTGCTCTCCTCTCTTTTGCTCTTGCTGCTTTTGCTGTCTTCCATGAACTGTTGCCCCTCTGCCATGCCACCCTGCTTTGGAGCCAGCTGATTACGGACTGAAACCTCCACAAACTGTGAGCTAAATAAACCATTCCCTCTTTTTTTTTTTTTTAAGTGGGTACTGGGGGTTGACCTCAGGACCTCACACGCCAGCAGGTGCCAGTGCCACTTAGCTATATCACCGGCCCTTTTTTCGTATGTGGGTTCCGGGAGTCAAACTCGGGCCCTTGTGCTTGCCAGGCAGGCACTTACGCCGCTGAGCCATCTCACTGGCCCAACCTTTCCCTCTTTAATTTTGGCACTAGGTATTTTATCTAAACGATGAGAGAGAAGTAACTAAGACAGCTAAAGATGTTGAACATTTTTTGCATACATTTACTGGCTATTTGTACTTCTTTTAAGAAATGTATGTTCAGTTCATTTACCCACTTATTGATTGGGTTAGGTGATATTTTGGTATTAAATTTTTTTCAGTTGCTTATACAGTCTAGAAATTAACCCTCTGTTGGAAGAGTAGCTGACAAAGATTTTCTCCCATTCTGTAAGCTGTGTCTTAACTTGGTTGGTTGCTTCCCTTGTTGTACAGACATTTTTTAGTTCAATGTATTCCTATTTGTTGATTTTTGCTATTATTTGCTGTGCTATTTGTGTTCTATACAGGAAATCTTGTGCACTTGTGGCTTCAAGTGTTTCCCCTATTTTTTTTTTCCAGGAAGCTTCAAAGTTGTAGGTATTATGCATAGTTCTTTGATCCATTTTCAATTAATTTTGGTGCAGGGTGAGAGAGAGAGATAAAGTTTCAGTCTTCTACTTATGGATATCCAGTTTTCCCAGCACCACTTGTTAATCACTTAACAGTTTACCCTGAGCTTCACTTGGGCAGTGCTTTAATTTACATACTGACTATCTAGAAAATCACTCTGGGAGGTGTCATTCCAAACAGTTGATTCTTGTACTGAATAAATTTGATAAAATTGTCATTTTTATATTTCCCGTTATATTATCTAATAAAAATTAATAAAAACACATAACTTTTAGTCATCTTGCATTTAAATAATTGGACTGGTAATTAAAGTTGCTGTCTTTTCTCCAAAGTATGTTTTGTCTCCTTTGTCAAGAATTGAATGACTGTAGTTCCATGAGTTTGTTTCTGTGTCTTCTATTTCATTCCCTTTGTCTATGCATCTATTTTTGGGCTGGTACCATGCTTTCATTACTATGACTTTGTAATGTAATTTGTAATTAGATGCTGGGTTGTTTCCAGCCTTGCTATTTTTACTTAGGATTGCTTTGACTATTCTTTGTTTTGTGTTTCTATATGAATTTTAGAATTACTTTTCCTATTTCTTTGGAGGATACTGTTAAATAAGAATTGCCCTGAATCTGTAGATCACTTTTGGTAATATGGCCATTTTAACAATATTAATTCTACTGATCCATGAACATGGGAGATCTTTCCATTTTCTAATGTCTTCTTCAATTTCTTCTGAATTCTGTCTTTTTCATTGTAAAGATCCTTTTTACTACCTTGGTAAAGTTGATTCCTAGTTTTCCTTTTTCGTTTTTTACCTGAAGTTACTGTGAATGGAATTGTTTTCCTGATTTTTCTCTCAGCTAATTCATTATTGGCATATAGAAAAACTAATGATCTTTTAATGTTGATTCTTTATCCTGTCAGTTTTTTCTTGAGTGAACTTTGATACCATATGTATTTCAAGGAATTTGTCTATTTCATCTAAGATATCAAAATCTTTGGCATAAAATTGTCATAATCCTTCCTTATTATCATTTTTATTTCTTTAAAACGTATAAAGTTGTTACTTTTGTCATTCATCTTATTACTCTTCACTCGTTACTTTTTTTCTTCTGTCTTCTTTTCGATTAATAAAGTTTTACTAATCTTCTTTAAAAACTAGCTTTTTGTTTCACTGATTTGTTTGCATTGATTTTTTTCCTGCTGCTTTTCTGTCTTCAATTTTATTTTTCTCTATTAATATTCTTTTCTTTTTCTTTCCTAGGTTTATTCTGGTTTTCTTTTTTCTTTTTCTGGTTTCTCAAACCAGAATTTGAGTCATTGAAAGCTTCCCTACTTTAATAAAGAAAAAATTTAAATTTTCTTTTAACAGTAACATGGAAAGTTCTCCCACAGTAACAGTATGCAGGCAGATGTTCTGATTGGAGACTACTGCAGATTGTTTAACACTGCTTTTCATTTCTCAAATAGGAAGCATTTTTTTTTTATCTGATAATGGGGATTCCAAAGGAGATAAAGTTCATGTTCTGATTTGAATTCAGATTTTCCTAATAATAACCTTTATGACTTCCACTTTGATCATTATAACTTTGATATTCTTTTTGTTTTTATTTAAAAAGAAGTGAAAAAGTGGTCCATTTTTAAGAAGATTCCCTGGTGGTCTGACAAAGTTCAGGCATCTGGAAGATCTTTAAGCAAAGGAGTCCTTGGGGGAAAAACAAATGAGTAAGGAAACCTTTGTTGAAAAATGTAAGCATGAGTAGGGAAGGGAGAAGAAAGGCATAGAAAATAAGGTAGCTACGGCTAACTAGAAAAATGGTAATCACAAGGTCACACGAAATCTCTAAAGAGGAGTATCTGCTTCTCAGAAAGTCCCAGGGTAAAGAATACACCATATTATGAAGAAATCCAAACTCAAATTGGGAGGAGGACTGGGGAACTGCCTTATAAAGAGAAAAAAGAGCTTAGATGGTTGAGGAAGATTGTACCCCCATCCCCGTAGTACTCAGCCAGAGAGGAACTGGAGGAAGGGACCTGTCTGCTAGGGGATAAATGGCTCATTGTAGTTGGTCTGTGGACCCCCAGCCTCGCAAGACTGAGTAAAGCCTTGGTTCAGCTCTTCTTGCCTTTAAGTCTATTCCTTGGGTCTAGGCAAGTGAACACCTTTGTGACATTTTGGGAATGTGTTTTTTGAATAGTTCTAGTTCTCACCTTCTTATACAAAGAGAGGTAACAGGATTAAGTTTATCATAGTTATTGCTATTTATTTCTGTCATTTTATTTTTTGTACTTTTTTTGCTCCAGTTTTAACAGACTAAAGATTGACTTTGAATGCCTCAGAGAGGAGTTGTATTTTGTAATTCAGATCATATTTCAGAACACAAAAATCCTTGTGGAAATGTAACAAAACAATATTTGGGTTTCTCTTTTTTCCTATTATTCCTCACCTTAAATATAACAATTATATGGCCTATATATGAAGTAATTTTTCACTTTACATATAAAAAACAGATATTCAGCAAAATTAAATGGATTCTCAAATATTGTATGCCAAGTATGTTAAAGAATGGAGACAGAAGATTGGTACTTTGTGCAAAACTCAGCTCCCAAGCTTGTGAATAGCTTAATAAATAGATGCTAAGCACATACTCTTTCCTAGAACCATCCAAAAGCTGCTAAATTGACACAATTAACTTACATAGAATTTACATTCATATGTGGAAGATAAAATAAGCAGTTCACCGAATATTTACATATCTGTTTGGAAAAAGTAGTAGAATATCTATCTCATGAAAGAAAAAGATATAATGACTTCTCCCATTAGTTAGGAGTCATTCTGTAAGAGTGAACTCTAAAGTGCTTCAGTGAAAAAGACAAAGCTTCTGCTTGACTGACTGAGACATGATTCTGCAATCTGGGTATTTCCTTTCTTAAAACTGAGTCATGATGCTAACATGTCAAAATTCCCCTTACAACACTTACATAGGAGGAGATTGAGTAAACATGTAATCATAGAGGCTAAGTAATTATTATATTATGAAAACTATACCTTTGACATATTCATTTTTCCTTTAGAGCAGTCTTCTGTGCCATTCTCACTGCCAGGGAATGCTTAGCAAACCGAGGAAAGTGAGCAAAACATTTCCCACGGCAGTACACATGGTCTATTATTACCACTTGTAGTCAGGCAGGCATTTCATTAAAAAAATGAGAAGAAAACCATTTAGTAATGCTAATTGATATAGACTTGCCATTTGATAGTCCCAGTGATTATGAAAATCCATTATATCCAAAGTTAAATTCCTTTTGATCTCTGCTGAATCTCTTTCACATCTCTTTATTTGATTAACAATATCATTATGAGTAGGTGTTCTTAATCTCAGAACTATATTAGGCTTTTACCTCTGTATTAGCCAGTCATTAATATGGCATAGTATTCCATAGTAATATCTCCAAATATTGAATATGTCAGTACATTTTCAGAGGTCTAATTTCAAAGGGATGATAGTAATAATAGGGATATCTAACATGCATAAAATTTAAAATACACTCATTTTCAGTTGACTTTTTTGTGAGGCACAAGAAAAGAGTCCAGTTTCATTCTTTTGCAAAGGGAAATCCAGTTTTCCCAGGTACATGTATTGAAGAAACTTCTCTTTCCTCATTGTGTCTTCTTTGTTCTGGACTTTCCATTCTGTTCTATTGACCTGTGTATGTTTTATGCTAGTAACATACTGTTTTGGTAACTATAGCTTTGTAATATAATTTAAATCAATAAGTGTGATGTCTCTTACTTTGTTATTCTTTTTCAAGATTGCTTTGTCTAGTCAGGATCTTTATATTTTCAAACACATTTTTATTTTTTTTCTATTTCTGTGAAGAATGTCATTGTACTTTTAATAAAATTGAATTGATTTGTATGTTGCTTGGGGCACTATGGAAATTTTAATATTAATGATTTTGATCCATGATTGTGAGATATCTTTCCATTTGTTTGGGCCTTTAATTTCTTTCACTGATGTTTATTATTTCCAGTGCAAAAATCTTTCACCTCCTTGGTTAAATTTATCCCTAAGTATTTTATTTTTGATGCTTTTCTAAACAGAAATTTCAATTTTTTTGATAAGTTACAGATATGTGATTGATTTTTGTATATTTATTTGGTATCCTGAAGCCTTACTGAATTCATACATTATTTGTAATGGAGCTTAGTATGTATGAGATCATGTCATTTGGGGAAATAGATATAATTTTACATCTTCATGTTGACTTGTCTTTCTTTTCATTTCTTTTCCTTGTCTGATTGCTTTTAGTAGTGCTTATAATAGGAAGAATAGAAGTGACAAGAGTATGCATCTTTGTGTTGTACCAGTTTTTAAAGAGAAGGCTTTCATTTTTTCCCCATTAATCATGATCTTATCTGTGGGATTTTCATAACTGGCCTTTCTAATTTTGAAAAACTTTCCTTATACACCTAAAGGGTTGAGATATTATTAAGAAGGGATGCAGGAAATTGTCAAACGCTTTTTCTGCATCAGGTCATAAGGTTTTTAATCTTTCTTCCTATTAGTGTGACATATCACATAAATTGATACAAGTGTGTCACAGGCTTTCATGCCAGGGGTAAATATCACCAATCACTATGAGTAGGCTTTTAATGTATTAGTGAAATCTGTTTGCTAATATTTTATTGAGAAATTTTACATCAGTCTTCACCAGAATGTTGGCCTGTCATTTTCTCTTCTTGTGATATGTTTGTCTGGCTTTGATATCAAGGTGATGCTAACCTTGTACAATATGTCTGGAAGTACTCCCTCTAGTTCTTTTTATTTATTTTAAGAAGGATTGATATTAACACTTCTTGGAATATTTGGTAGAATTCAGCAGTAAAACTATCTGACTTTGGAACTGTCTTTTTTGGGAGGTTTTTAGTTACTAAATCAATCTCTTTGTCACTGGTCTTCTAAAACTTTCTATTTCATTCTGACTCATTCTTGGTAGGTTGTATTTTTTTTTGAGGTATTTGTATTATATGTGAGATTTTTGTTTGATGAATGTATTTGAGGAATCTTTAAAACACACAAATGAGTAAACTACGAAGTATGTTGGCTATATTAATTTGCTTGACTTATTTTTCTTCTCAGGTATTACTGCCATATGATCAGAACATAATAGTGGTTACCAGCAGTGTTACTGGTGTTTGGATGTATACTTCCCCCGCAAAGCTCACATGTTCAGAGGCTGGGTTTTCGGAAGGTGATGTGATCACTCTGTGCTACCTACACTGATGAGAAGATTAATCCACAGAAGAGTTCAGGACTGAATGTGCTATTAGGAGACAGGGTCTGGTTGGATATATGTATCACTGGAGGCTTGACCTGGAAAGGTATAGCTCATTCCCTGGCTCATTCCTTCACTTTCTGCTTCCCAGCCACCATGACACGAGAAGCTGTCCTTGTCTGGGAGCATCCACCAGGCTGTTTCTGTCTTACAGCCAGCCAACCATGACTGAAAACATGAGCCAAAATAGGCCTTACCTCCTTTAAATTGTGGGTATTGGGTATTTTCTCCCAGTGACAAGAAATATAACTAAGAGAAATTTTGGTGCCAGAGAAGTGGAATCATTGTAATTAAACTGACAATGTAATTCATAAGCCTTTGGAGCTGGCATGCAGGAAGAATTTCAAAAGGTTTGGAAATGTGGGTTAGAGAAGTCCTAGAATACTGTACGCTGATATTAATGGAAGAGTCTGATTTTAGCTCAGAAGAATGAAATGTTAGAAATTCATACAGTAAAGGCAAGGTTCAGAAGTTTCAGTTGGGAACAAGTACTCCATGTGCAGTTAGGCTAGAGGCCATATGTGTTATACTCTGGTAGAAAATTTGTCTACATTTTGCCCATATCCTGAGACTTCATGAGAAAGTGAGGTTACAAGCATTGAATTTATTAATCTGGCAGAGGAAATTTCAAGACAGCCCAATGTTCAGGTTATGCAAGAGTATTGCTGGATGCTTTTAGCTACATCTATAGTGAGAATCAAGAGCATATATTAGAGATAAAAGATGTAAAAGAAATTCAGTTTGAACAGAAAAGAAGCTCCTGCAACATTGGGGCCAAGGAGAGAGTGGTTCTTAAAATAACATCTAAAGAAGCCAGATACTTTGTATCAAGACAATAGAAATGATGGCTTAAGGGCATCTCTGATAGGCATCTTCCAACCTTTGCTGGGAGCCCAGCTTATTTAGGGCCAACTAGGAAAAGGAGTCCTTGGATTCAGCCATCCAGACATTAGAGATTTCTGCAGCGATGATGCAAGCAGGGATGTCTGCTGCTCAAACAGGCATCATCTATGTCTTGCTTGTTTTGTGGGCATGCATAATGCAAGAGTTGTGGGGTCAAGAAGGCTTCCAATTAGATTTCAGAAGAAGGCCTATGATAGAAGGCAGTGTGCCCCTGACAGGGGAGTGCCTAAAGCTATGAGAGCAAAGCAAATGTGCAGTGGAGACCTCAGGAAGTTGAAGACGCCAGAAGCATGGAATGTCTGCTGAGAAGAACCACAGGCAGTGAGCAGAGACACTCCAAAGGAGAGGTTATAAGTGTTGCAAATGGCAATGTTTTAGGGCTAGGTCTTTGGTGCTCACATTTCACCACAAATAGTCCCAGGTACTGAACATGGAGCCACAGGATTTAATACTTTCCCTGGTAGGATTTGGTCTGGCTTTGGTCTCATTCCTTTCCACCCCTCTATTTCTTTCTTTTGGAATGGGAATATTTACTGTAACATTTTATATAGGCAGTGTTTAACATTCTTTTTGATGTTTGTAGTGGCTCACCCATAAGAGGTTCCCTCAGTTTCAGAAAAAACTTTGGACTTGGACTTTTCAGCAATGCTGAACTGTCAAAACATCAACAATCCTTATAGATTGACTAAATACATTTTGTATAAAGAGATGGACATGAGTCTTTTGGGGCCCAAGATGGAATGTTATGGTTTAGATCTACAATGCCCCCCAGAAGGCTCATAATTTTAGAGGTTGAGTTTTGGGTAAGTGATTGGATCATGGATATGCTATACTCATCTGTGGATAATTCCACTGGAAAGTTCAGAGTTTAATGTGCTGTTAGGAGGTGGGATCTGGTCAGAAAATGCAGGTCACTGTGGGCATGAAGGGCATGAAGTGTTCAGCTTGGTGCCTGGCTCAATCTTCTCTGTCAGCTTCCTGGCCACCATGACATGAGCAACTTTCCTGTGCTATGCCCTCTGCTATGTGTTTTCTGCACTGGAGCCAACCAACTACGAATTGAAACCATGAGCCTAATAAACCCCTTCTTCCTCCTTTAAATTGTAGGTGTTGGGGATTTTGTCCCAGCAATAAGAAATCCTGCTAAGATGGATGGAACTGGAAGAAGTTCATAAGTCAAAGTAGCAGATAAGGAGGATAAGTAAGTCCAGACATCTAGTGGACAACATGAAGACTATAGGTAATAAAATTGTGCTGGATTGAGACGTATGCTAAACTTTAGCTAGTCTTGTCATAGAAACCAAAAATAGGGCCGGTGAGATGGCTCAGCGGCTTAAGCGCCTGCCCGGCAAGCGCGAGGGCCCGAGTTCGACTCCCGAAACCCACATACGGAAAAGGGGCCGGTGATATCGCTCAGTGGCACGGGCTCCTGCTGGCGCTCGAGGTCCTGAGGTCGACCCCCCGGTACCCACAAAAAAAAAAAAAAAAAGAAACCAAAAATAAAAAGTGAGTAACTATGTGAATATTTGGTAATTTCTTATATCTTAGAAAGCTTTTTACCATTTGTATGTATCCCATAACATTATGTAATATCCCCTAAATATACATAATAAAATTTATTTTAAAAAAACCTCACAAAATCTTACAATGTAATCTTTTACGTTTGGTAATTAGTCCCCAAACACATCTGCTTCCCTTCTGTCAAATATAGCTACCACTAGCTGTATTGCACAAATTCCACTGCCGTTAGTAATATCCGATGAATAAATTTTCACTGGAAGAATGGCAGCAGAAGTATGTAATTAACTACACCCTGACTTATTGAAAAGGAAATTGCTTAATTTGACTCACTTCAACAACTTAAATAAGGACAACACTTAATAGAATGACAAAGAATCAAGAAGAAATGAATCTAAATCTCTGGATAACTTCTATGGATTTAAAAAATTCTTCCAAGTAAATGGATAAGATTATAGTATGAATAAAAACTAAATTTCTATCTTCTTTAAAACCACAATATTCCCATTTGGTTGTAATAACTTTAATCCTTACTTCTCCTTATTTAAACCCAAAATGAATTTACATCATAGAAAGGAAAATGGATAAAATAGCCCCTTATCATATATTTCAAATGGAAATAGAATAAGTATAGAATAGTGTATAGATGATGGAGTAAAATGAACTAACACTACATCAGGTAAAGCAGAATTTATGAACAGAGTTGCAACTTTAAGCATGAAATTAAATGGGAAACCTGAAAGGCAGACCAGTCTATAATGTCAATGTAGCTAATGAAATATTAAAGACAGCAATATCTCACACAAGGAATACATGAAGAACATGGCTTGAAAATAACTATAATTAAGCAAACAAAACATTTATGCTTCCCCTTAGTATAGAAAGGTCAAAAGCTAGGTAATCTAAAAATAACAGAAGTATAAAGGAAAAATCTATGTGTAAGTAACTAACTGAAGTCCCCCAAAAATGCATTATAGAACTAAGGGATAATTTAAAAACCAATTTTAAAAATTACTTCTGTGAAGGATAATATTAATAATATTATCATTATTAAAGAAAAAAATTCAAAGCAATAAGGAAACAAATGCATATGAAGATAGCCAAAGATAGTACAATATAAGGAAGTGAGAAACACAACAAATAAAAGGATTACTCCTGATGTAATGTTGACATTTTCCCTGCAGATTATGTCTCAGAAAAGACTGACACACAAGCATTTGTAATTAATTGTGCACTATTTGATTAAATCTTAATATTAAACTGAATTATTGATCCATCCAGATATCCATTTATAAGGGATAATATAAATCTTCATTATCACACCAACATTCAGAGACTAAGGCAAAATATCTAGAATGTTATAAGAAGTGATTTATTTTCAGCAAAATTGCCCACTGAGAAATAAATAAAAAAGAAAACTGAATCATGATCAAATAGAAGAAAGAATCAATGAGCTCAAAGACAGGACATTTTAAATTGTCTAGTATAGTCAAATGAAAAATAAAAAAGAATGAAAAAGAATAAAAAATGTCCACAGTAATTATGGGGCAGAATCAAGGAAACAAATCTTTCCCTACTGGTTTCAGAAAGAAAAGAGAGAGAAAATGACCCAGAAAGTATATTTAAAGAGATAATGTCTAAAAAATTCCTGAAATCTTGAGAAAAATGACAGCATCCAGGTACAGAAAGCTCAGAGGTCTCCGAATTTATTTTGAAGAAGAGTTCAACAAGCAAATTATAATCAAATCATCAAAAATAAAAGATGAAGCAAAAACTTTGAAAGCAGTAAGAGACAAAAAAGCATAAAGTGTGAAAAAGAGTCCAAACGTGGCTATCAGAGAATTTTTCAGCAAAAAGCCCTATAGAAAAGATAGTGGGATGATATATTAAAGGTCTTGAAAGAAAAAAACAAAACTGCCAACCAAGAATATTTTCTTTGCCAAAATTGTTCTTCAGAAATGAGTGAGAAATAAAAACATTCCCAGAGAAACAAAAGCTGATGGCTTTCATCGCCACTAGAGCTGCTTGCAAGGAAATACTAAAGAAAGTTCTTCAAACCAAAAGGATATTTAAGGAAAAACATGAAAATGCCCAAAAGAAGAAATCACTGATACAAGTAAGTATTTAATAAATTCAGGATACTCGCATATTGTAATACTGGCATAAATCAACTATGTTTCTGGTATGAAAATTATACAATAAATCTGTTAAAACAACTAAGCCACAATAATTGTTGAGGGCTATAAATTTTAAAAATATACAACTTTAATGTCAAAATCATAAACTGAAGAGGAGCAAAAATGTAGAGATTTTTGTATACAAGTAATTGTTAGCTTACAATAGCCTGATATTAGGTGTTTCTGTAAGTTTATGATAAAGAAAAACTTTGAGCAGTTGAAAAAATATTTTTAAAGGATTTAAAGCTTATTATTAGGGAAAACAACCAAACCACAAATGAAGACAGACAAAAAGAGAGAAACAAAGGGGCTATAAAACAACCAGAAGATGAATTACACAATGGGTAACAAACCCTTACCTATCAATAACTACTTTAAATGTAAATAGATAGCATTTTTCAATCAAAAGATATAGAGAGGCAAATGCATTAAATATAACTATATGCTATGTACAAAAGACTCACTTTACTGGTAAGGGAATACACAAACTGAAGTATATTGTCTTTAACTCAGGAAGATTTGAAGAAGGGGAATACATACAGTAGTTGGGTCAAGTAGCATTTCCAGTTTTACTTTTTGAGAAATATTTATACTTCTATGATGTGCACACTCATGTCTAAAGCAGCATAATTCATAATAGCTAAATCTTGAAAGAAGTCTGTATGTTCATCAATAGATAAATGAATAAAGAAAGCATATTATTTATACACAATGGTGTAATACTCTGCCATAAAGAAGGGTAAACTTGAATGAGTTGTAGAAAAATCAGTGCACCTTGAGACCATAATATTTTTTTTTTTTTTTTTTTGTGGGTACCGGGGGGTCGACCTCAGGACCTCGCGCACCAACAGGCACCCGTGCCACTGAGCGATATCACCGGCCCCTTTTTCTTATGTGGGATCCGGGAGTCGAACTCGGGCCCTCGCGCTTGCAAGGCAGGCGCTTACGCCGCTGAGCCATCTCACCGGCCCAGAGACCATAATATTAAATGAAATGAATCAAACAAAAAAACTTAAATATTGCATGGTTTTTCTTATATAAGAAACCCAAAATATAAATAAAGAGCAAAATAAAAGATACATAGTAGGAAAAAGGGAGATAGATCTTTTGTAAAAGGGAAGGGGACCAAGAGATGGAAGGAGGGAGCAGGGAGTGGAGAGGAAAAGGATCAAAAGAGAATTAAGATGTATTGCGAGCAAGCACCAACTCCCTACAAGGAATGTAATCTTTACATACTGTACATATGTACTAAAAGAGGATATAAAAACATAAAAGATTTCAAGTAGTCCAGAAAGAACCAAATGTGCTAGCCCCATATACAAGTTAAAGGTGGATAGCATGATGTTAAACATTAAAGTCAGCTGTAAGCTTCTAGCTACTCAAAACAAAATGGAAACTATGAAGGATTACTTCATTTTTATAGCAGATAAAAATATATCAATTTTGTGAAAGATTAAAAAAGGAAAGGGAAAGAGTGGCAGAAGATATTCCATGAAAACAGAAACCAAAAGAGAGCAGAAGTAGCTGTACTATAATCACAAACAGAATATAATAATGGTAAATATATATGCACCCAACATCAAATTAACTCAGTAAAGTTTCATAGTACAAAACGTACATCCTAAAATACATACCATGTAGGTATACTAAGAAAGAACTACATAAAGAGAACAATCCCCTTTATCATGATTTAGAAATGAATAAAACACCTTGGCATATTTATCCAAAGAAGTGAAAGTTTTCTACCATGAAAACTATAAAATATTAGTGAAAAAAATTGAAGAAGATATAAATACATGGAAAGGTATGTGTGCATGGATTGGGAAAACAAATATTATTAAAATGCTCATACTACACAAAGTGATCTACAGGTTGAATACAGTCCTTAGCAAAATACCAACGTCATCCTTCAAAGAAATAGGAAAGACAATCCAGAAATTCAGGTCCACCACAGAAGCCCCTGAACAGACAAAACAACTTGAGCTGCAGGTACCACACTGGTATTTTTATAAGGATTGTGTTGAATTTATAGATTGCAAATATATTAATCTCAGCACTCTAGGAGGCTGATGCAGGAAGATCACAGGTTTGAGCCCAGCCTGGGCCACTTAACACGTTAGCAAGTCCCTGTCTCAAAATAAAAAGAAACTTAAAAAAGGGCTAGGAACATAGTTCAGTGCAAAGGCCCTGGATTCGACCCCCAGTACCACAGTACACTTCAAAGCCATAGTAACCGAAGCAGCGGGATGTTAACGTCAAAGCAGACACAGGGGCCAATGGACAGAATAAAGTACAGAACCAGCCTCTTACATTAACAGCCAACTGGTTTTTGACAAAGAAGCCAAGCATACTTTGTGACTCAGCATTCTGTTGCTATGAAACATGCATGAGAAGAGCAATTTAAAATAGGAAAACTTATTTTGGTGGATAGTATCAGAAGTGCCGGTCCATTGGTGTCCCGTTGCAGTGCTTTTAGGTCCACTGTGAGACAGAAGCAGCATGACCACAGGCAGAGCAGAGGAAAGCTGTTCACCGCAGAGCTGTCAGGAAGCAGAGGGCAGAGCAAGCGATGGCAGAATTCCTCCTTTGCTTTTCTTCCATCTTGGGACCCAGCCTGTTGGGTGGTTCTTCCCACATACACAGTAAATGTCTGACACTGGTCATCCCTGGAAAAGCCCTTCCAGACACAGCTGCAAGTGTGCTCTATTAATTCCTAGGTGTTTTTCAATCCTATAAGGTAACAGTAAAGATTAACCACCAAGAATCTACCTTTTTCCAGCGTAACTCCCCTTTATCTCTCCTTAAACCATGTTTAATTTTCAAATAAGCACAAGAAAAAGGTCATAATTCCGGCTAATGGAATATAATTGTGGTATATATTCACAACGGAGAACTGTTCAAGCATAAAAATGTACACGAAATCTTGTCAATCAAGACAAGATGGATGGATCTGAAAGTCATTACATTAAAAAAAGTAAGACAAGCACAGGACGGTAAATGCCACACGATCTCATTTATTTGTAGAATCTGAAAATGTTAATCTCACAGAAGCTGAAGACAGGCATTGATCTGGGCAATGATTTTTTTAGATATGTATCTGAAAGCACAGGCAACAAAGCAAAATTAGAAGCAAACTTGAAGTCTCTAAACACAAAGTAATGATTAGGATATGGAAATGTTAATTACTTGGATTTAAATAGTACGTATCATATACTTGTATCGAAATAGCCCACTGTGAATTAGTTCACTTCCTCCTCACTGGGGCATAATACCCAACACCCACAAATTAAAGGAGGAGAGATATAATTTGGCTCACAGTTTCACGGGATTCAGTTCATCAGTTCTGACTCCAAGGCAGTAACATCACGGCAGAAAGGCATGGCAAAGCGAAGATTTTTAATTCATAGTGGCCAGGAAACATAGCTGGGAAACAGTGCCAGAGAGGAATGGGTGAGGGATCAGATATAGACCCAAAGGTCACACCTCCATGACAGAGATAAACACACCTAGAAGTGGCTCCACCAATCACCCGGGTGATTCCCAAAGCAAATGCAACTGGCACTCCACCCTAACTGCCACATATTAACTCCCACAAATATGTATAATTTTTACATATTGGTAAAAAATTTTGTAGAAATATTTAAGGAGATAGAAAAACTTTTATGTTCATTACAGCACTATTCATAATAACTGAAGTATGGGATTAACCTTAGTGGTTATCAATGAATGAATGGATAAAAAAATGTCATATATAAAAATATGTATATATATATTTATATATGGGTCTCTGTGTATGTGTGTGCAATTTCCTTTGAAAAGGAAATTCCAGTATTTGCAACAACATAGATGAAACTGCATCATGAGGCTTTTGCCATCTTCTAAGCATCACATATGGAAATATAAATTTAATTTACTTACAGAATCGTTATAGTCAATATATGCAATAAAAGTCCCGGTTTGTGTTAAATAAAATAATCCAGACAAAGAAAGAGAAATACTGCAGGATCTTACAGAATCTAAATAGGTCCAATTCATGGAAATAGAAGTCTACTAGTTATCAGACTGGAGGTTTGGGTAGGGAGGGTATAGACAGATATTGGTAAAAGGCTAGAAAGTGTCAGTTCAACAGGAAGAATACATTTATGTCATCAGTAGCAATGTGATCATAGCTAATAATATTGTATTTCAAAATAGATAAACCCATATCTCTCACCATGTATTAAACTAAAATAAAAATGGATCAAAGGACTAAATGCTAAACTAAGAACATTTAAGCTGCTGGAAAACAAGATAGGTGAAACTCTTGAAGCCATAGGTACAGGTAAGGACTTTCTGAACTGAAGCCCAGTTGCAAAGGAAGTAGATCCAAGAATCAACAAGTGGGATCATATCAAATTAAAGAGCTTCTGCACAGCAAAAGAAACAACAGAGTGAGAAGACAACCTACAGAATGGGAAAAAAAATTGCCAGCGATTCCTCAGAGTACTCATATCTAGACTATATAAGGAACTCAAAAAAATTAGACCCCCCAAATAAAAGACCCAATCAAAAATAGACAAGTGAAACAGGTTAGACACTCACAGAAGTGTCCAATGGCCAATAAATACATGAAGAAATGCTCAGTGTCACTGGCCATTAGAGAAATGCAAATTAAAACAATAATGAGATTTCATCATACCTCAGTAAGAATGGCCATCGTCAGTATCAAACAATAAAAATTGCTGGTGAGGCTGTGAGGAAAAAGGAACCCTTCTACCTGTTGGTGGGAATGTAAATTAGTGCAAGCACTATGGAAATCAGGATGACAATTCCTCAGAAAACTAAGACTAGAAATTCTTTTTGACCCAGCTATTCCAAAAAGCGTTAAAGACATCATATTCTAGAGATACATGCACACCTGTATTTATAGTAACATAATTCATAACAGTTAAATCTTGGAAGCAGCCAATATGTTCATCAACAGATGAATGGAAAAATAAAATATGGTATTTACACACCAGGGAGTACTACTTTGCCATAAAGAAAGATAAACTTGATTCATTTGTCTGAAAGTGGTTGTGCCTTGAAAATGAGATATTAAATAAGAAAAATCAGACACCCAAGCTTAAATATCACATTGTTTCTCTTATATAAGAAGTCCAGAGTAAAAATAAAGAGCAAAATAAAAGATAGATAATAGGAAGTAGGGAGATAGATCATTGTCAAAGGGGAAGAGGATCAAGAGATGGAAGAAGGGTGGCAGGCATAAGTGATGTAAAAAATAAATTGGGATGTGTTATATACCTGTACCATCTCCACATAAGGAATGTAAATATTATGTACTATATACATGTACTAATAAACTAAAATAATAAAAAATAGGTAAGTATATTTCAAATATTTTACACCAAAAATAAGTAGTGTTGAATATGTTAATTAGCTTGATTTGGTCATTCCACATTGTATACATATGTCAGAGTATCACACTGCACCCCATAAGTACATACAATTATAATTTCTGAAGTATAATAGTAATAAAAATTAAAAAATTAAAAAATTAAAATTAAGCATGACATAAGTTTTTTGGTTTGGTTGTTTTTTCTAGTAACAATAAACCTTTTTGGCTTATGTAGGCCTGTAATCAGGTCATTCCCGATTTTTGTTTGGAAAATAGTTTTTGAAGTCTCCTTCTTTGCATTAACTTATTTTTGGTGGCAAAAAGGATCTAATTAGAAAATAAAGATGAACTCCACAGAATTAATGTTTAGTTAATTGATTAGTTAGAAGCATTCTGTTAATTAAAAATATTCTATTAGAGACTTTTCCCAACTCTCACCAACCGTGAGACCTGAAGAAGAGCTAGCCGTGGAGTACATGAGGAGTCCCCACCTTCCCGGAAGGAACAGTACTGTTCTGTTAAGTGATGAGACATCTGTAGCTCTTAGTGTGAACAGCCTGCCCAAAACTACATTGCTGATAAATAACAAGTCGGCCAAAGAGCTTTTCAAAGTTGGTCTAAATGACAATGCTTTACTGCCACCTCATGGACAAATAGGGTTTCTTACAAGTTCATTATGGTTGAAGTTGCACTTCAGAATGTAAGTAGCAGATCAAATAAACTGTCTTCTAAATTATCCTAAGATTAGTTCATGTTATTGCTCAAAAAGGATAGTAATTTAACAGACCATATCTAAATTATTATGGAATGAACAAAGAATTAGGGAAGCTGAAGTGACAGTTAAGATCACTACCAAAATAACCTATGAAAACACGATAACTTGGATTAAATAAAATGTTTGTGGGTTTAATTAACAATATGATTTAAGATATATATAGAAATTATATGTTGAATTTGAGTTTCAGTGAGATAGGCTTTAGGGAGTAATGGCACTAACTTTCATTGCATCAAAATACATTTGGGGGAAAAAAAAGAAAACCAGAATTTATATTGGATTTATAATGATGCTAAAGATTTCCCAAGCCAGTGAAATCAGTATTTCTATTAGCTGATGTTAAGAAGATGGAAAAGTTCTTATGATCCAGATGTGTGTGTTATGTAGGCAGTAGAGTAATTACAGATGTGAGTTTGACTGTCAAGGAGAGGTTATAGGATGGGTAAGGTGAAGATATCAATAGAAAATCCTGGAACTGATCAATAACTAGAAGATAAAAAAATAAGGAGCATCAACCAAGGATATCGAGTAATCTACTAAAAATAGAAGCTACTATCTTCAAGTTAGCATCAAATCAGATACCAGATCGGTACAGAAAGGGAGGGGGGGAGAGGAAAGAAAGAGACTGGCAGTGGTATCAGAGCTAGGACTACAAAGGGAGAACTACATCGACAGTGGTAAGAGATCTGTGAAAATTATGGTCAGCAATTGTACTAGGGAACAGTCTTGCATTTACATACATGCTGACCTTTGCCTGCTCAGAAAGGTCTGTAATCAAAAAACAAATATCAGCCACTATTTGTTGTGTGTGGCACATTTAAGTAAGTGGCTTATTATACACTAAAAAGATTTCTATGCCTGCAAATTTCAGTCTTGTCCTTTTGAATTCTTACAAAAAAGCAGTAACATTGTATTCTATTGTAGATTAAGAAAGTACCAGAAGGAGAAATGTAAGTATGATTGCAGAATAAAATTGCTCCTTTCAGTGTGGTTTAAGAGAAATCACATGTTCTTTTCTACCTAAAAATATAAAATACCATACAGAATATATGAAACAATAACACAAAAGCTTTAAGCATTAAAACTACACTGATTCCCAAGAGATACAAAAATGAATACATCTATCGTTGGCCTTGGTTACTGTATTGTGAGAAATTCTAGAAACAGAAAAGAAGCACCTAGGTAGAGCACCCTGGAGTTGAGGACATAAATTTGAGAAGGAAAGAGGCCAAAGTGGCTGGAGCTGGCAGGACGACAACCCAGGATGGCTATATGGAGTCCAAAGCCTGTTACTGATTGGTGGTGACTGGTGTGTGTGTAAGGAAGCTACCTAAAGTCAAGAAATAACTAGAGGGCACTAGAGATAACAGCAAGATCACATGCAAGGCTGGTGGTAGTGATTGCTTGAGAAGAAAAATCTAACTGATGACATTAAGATGTGATCAATTATTGTATGAAAAAGGATTATGAAAATTAAATGAGAGCAACAGCCTTGGAAAACAATGCTCTCTGGAGTTCTCATGTGCCTGCAGCCCAGGACTTGCAGCTGTGGAAGTTGCCATGCTAAAAGGACGAAGAATATCTCTTTCTCCCCAGAGCTGTTTGTTCTTCATGTTGTAAAGATGCTGGACCAAAGGTGACGAAAGGTGATTTCCTTCTCCCAGGAGCTGTGTATTCACCACGTGTCCACCAAGGCTGACCACAGCCTTCCAAGACTACTGAGAAGCAGAATGAGTGCTGTACCCCAGGCATGCAGAAGGAGGCAAGCTACAGAATGGAAGGGAAATAATTAGTACATATTAGTCTACTTTCCACATTAGGAGAGCATACGTGTGTGTGCACATGTGTGTGTCCAGAGGAAGTAGAATTGAGAGAAAACTATGTTTCTATGTGGGAGAGATTAAAACGTGTCTAGAGAATTTAAGAAAAGTAGTCAACAGAATTTTCATACATACCAAGAACGCGGGCTTCCTTTTATGCTGAAAAGAGGGGCCAGTCGAGATGCACTGCCTGCAGAACTGAGCTGGACAGATCTAAGAGCCTCTGGCTCGAGGCTGAGCCTAAATGCGATGATGTTCAGTGACACAGCAGATGCTTGGCAACAGCTTTTTAATGTTGAAAAAGTATAGGAGAAATTTTGATCATGCTGTATGGAAGACGACTGAAGGCTTGACATAGATTACTTCACTATTCACTGCATTAGAGAGGTGATTAATCCCAACATTTGTCTCTGACTGATGGCTCAAATGTACAATTTGTTCTACTTCTGAGATCCTGAGATTTGATGCACAGATCTGAGAAACAAGTCAAATAAAACTTTCCAAAAGTTTATTCATTTATGCGTTTTATTTATTTATTTGCAATGCTGGGGATTAAGCCCAGGGCCTCCAGTATGCTATGCCACTGAACTACATAGCCAGCCCAGAAAAGCTTATTTTGTTTGGGAAAGTGTAGAAATCAGTTAGTCAGTGAAAGGAGTGGTCTGAGAAGGAACCTTGTGCTACCTGCTGCCAGCTCAGTAGTGGCAGATATCTGTCACCAAGATACATGCAAGGGGTGATGGAGGAGCGATGATGTGCAATAAGAGGATTGCTGTGATGGAGAGAGAAGACATCATCTTCTCCCACGTCCAAATCCACTCAGCTAGCATTTACCATCATGACGAAACTTAATTCTTCCATGGGATTTCCTAAAGAAAAAGCCATAATAAATGATTAATTAAGTAATAGAATATCAGAGCTACAAAGTGCTTTTATCAACCTCCCTTATTTTATATTTGAGGAAATTAAGATCCAGATTATAAAGCAAACTGACTAAAGGGAAAAGTAAGGATTTTAATTCTCCCACCCAGTCATCTTTTCATGATTCTAAGACGTCACTGAAGATGTTATGAGATATGCTACCGTCTTTTTGAAAATAAGCTATTTAAATGGATCTGAGTTTTTGATGTGTGATTCCTATATCCAATGCTCAGCTATTTCGTCAGTACTCTCATCCTTTGTCTCTCCATTCCTCACTAGAAGGTTGGCCTGGGATTGTCCATGCCTGTCGTTGCTCTATGGCCAAAACCTAAAAAAAATTTTTGAGCTTCAGTTTGATGCCATAATGAAAGCTTTGTTTCCCCTTACAGAATGCACTGGCTCATAGAGGGATCAAAACTGAAATCATTGTGACATGGGATTTCAATGTCTAATCACTGATTTCTTGTCATGTAAAACTAAAACTCTACTGAATCTTAAACAAAGGACACAAACTTTGCAGTTATCTCAATCTACTTCAGAGTTTCAGATCCATAGGGGATTGAAAATATCTAAGAGAAGGCAAACTATAATTTGTCGTGAAACCAAATAATTTGGGGACTTGAGGGGTATTTAAGAACATCACATGGAAATCTATCAAAACGCACAAGGGAATGTGAGGGTTCAGAGAAAGAAAGAGCCTGAGGGACATCATTCAGTAGTCTTTTTTTCTCCAGTGGACTTTCTGTTAACATGTGCTCTTCTAAGTGGGAGCTGATTACTATTTGGGAAAACTTGATCAAAGTCCTGATTTTAAGGTTATGTACTTGATAGGTGAGGTAGATACTCATTGTTATGGTATAACAGTATTACCCATAGTTATTTTCTTTTCCCCACATAATACTCACAAGCTCTCAATACACAAGATGCAGGGATTGTCATAGGTCACAGAATTGGTGCCACAGATGGGTTGTTTTGTCCCAGGACAGGGGTCCATTGTTCCATGGAGCCAACTCAAATCTACTGTCTTGTAAGGACATTTGATCTAAAATCGAGAGCAAAACAATGTGTAGTTACAACATGCTCAGATAGGCAGATCATCTTTGGAATCAGAGCTCAATTTAGAAAGTTAAGAAATGTTTTTTTAAAGAAAATAAGCCAGCACTCTGGGAGGCAGAGGCAGTTCAGACTGGGCAACTTGGTGAATTAGCAAGACCTTGTCTCAGAAAATAAAAAAAATGATGAAGACAAAAAGAAGACAAGAAAGAAGAGAAAGTAGAATGTAGCTCAGTGAGACTCCTCTAGATTTGATTACCAGTAAAACACAAACAGACACAGAGAGAGAGAGAGAGAGAGAAAAGAAAAAGAGAAAAAAGAAAGGATAAGTATAATTATTCTCAGTGGATGGATGGGCAAGGGGAGGTACTCCTGCAGTCAGCCTTCTAGAGAGGACAATTCTAGAACTGAGCTCTATGAGATAGTGTGAATCCCGCATAAATTCTACATGACGTGTTGCTGAAGCTGTAGCCTCTGGTAGATTCTGCACTAGGATCAGTGCCCCAGGACCAAGCTTCTTTCAAAATATATTTCTCATCAGTTAATTCATGATTGGCCTTTAAAAAAGGAAAACTGAAATTATATTCACTGAGGAGTCAAAAATTAAATTGCAAGTACTTCTAAAGAGTGAAGTATAGTGAAGGAAATGCAGACCAAAATAAAAAGAATAATCTCTCATTCATCATTTCCTCAGTTATCACACATTTATGGGCAACATAATATATGCAATACGTACTCGGAAGGGAGGCAGAAAGGAAAAAGTGATTTCCATTTTGCCCTCATACAAGTCACAAACATAGTTTCAGGCCCTGCTCAGAAAATTCCTGTTCCTTTACATATTCTTCCATCCCAGATGTTATTTTTCCTGTTCATAACGAACCACTCTCTGCAGATTTCAGGACATTCAGAAGCATTCACTGCTACCATTCCCTGCACCAAATGGTAAGCTGTTTGAGAGCAGGAACCATGGTAACACCGAGTCTACAGCAGCTTAATAATCTGTCATGCCCCTGGCAATTGTCAGACTCAAACATTTTTCAGACTCCGTGGGAGTTCTCTGGTGTACATGTGCTGGAATTTTGGCTTTGTTCCCAGCCTGGATCACTCTACTTGTTGTTCCCAAACTAACAGCATACCTGCCAACCTCATGTGACTAGGTCTTGAAGCATATCATGGACGTTCTTGCTGCAGTCAGGTTCCAAAGTAACAATCAGAAATAAAACAAACACGGATCAGAATTTCAGTCCTGGGAAATCTACCGGAAGCTTACCTTAATAGTTCCATGTGGTGGCCACCATTCTCGAGGGCCTGAAACTAGAGAACACGTGAAAATGTTTACAGAATCTAATGCCTGGAGAATTACAATTTAATGTTTTGGCAGAGTAAAAGAGTTCTAACTTATTACCAAGGAATCCTGTAATAACTGAAAGCATTGTTTCATTTTTACATGTTTTCATTTATTTATTTTTTTTTAATTGAGGAGTCTGGCATGGTGGCGCATGCCTGTAATCCCAGCACTCAGGAGGCTGAGGTAGGGGGATCAGTGTGAGTTCAAGGTGAGCCTGGGCAGCATAGTGAGACCTTGTCTCAGAACACACACACACACACACACACACAGACACACACACACAATGCTTCTACTGTGAATGATCAGAGGGGATTATATCAATGCAAAATCACTCTCATAAAGATTGCCAGCCTAGGGTACCTAATTATTGTTTTCATTAACACTAATCAACCTGTACTTGAGAAGATTCAGAGTTGACAGCCAATAAGGGAAAGAGATGGGAAGTGCTAGAACTTTTAATTGTGATATTTGGCTCACTGTAGATATTTGAAAAACTAAGATCGCTGATCCTTGGGGCCAAGTCTCTTTATGACTCCCTTCATGATATCTTCTCTAGTGAGACCACGAGAGAGCATGATGTATTCAAATGCATGGCAAAACTTCTGCTCTGTTATGGGCATATTGCTTTTCTCTTTCATATGCTCTCTCACTGAACCACCCAAGCCTCCAGGTCTCATATTTGCATGGAATAGATGAGGAAAGAAAGGTATCGTCTCATTGGCCTGGAGTCTTTTTGAACACTTTCTGTATCTCTTTATTATATGGATCACATATGTGTACGTGTGTGTACGCATATATCGTATACTATGTAATCCATTTGAATAATTTTTTAGAAAATTTTAAAAGCACTTTCAAATACCACCAATCAAACTTACATGCCTGCCAGGACCAGCCACTTTACTCACCAAAAGGTAACACGGAATGTATCATGATGAAGACCAAAAGTGAGCAGAGTACCAGGAAAGATTTGGCCATTTTTCCTCCTGGTGTTTCCTTGGAACGATGCTCTAAAATATTATTTCAGGGTGTTGTCTTCTAATGCATCAACAAAGCAGAAGCAATCAGAATATTAAAACTCTTGTTGAAATTAACAGCCATCCTTGGTGTGCCTATTGTATTTTCCATGCACTGCATTCAGAAAGCCTATTGTGCCCCCTCTTCAAAAATTAGTGTGCAGGAAAAGTTAAACCTGGATTGGGCCGGTGAGATGGCTCAGCGCCTTAAGCGCCTGCCCGGCAAGCGCGAGGGCCCGAGTTCGACTCCCGGAACCCACATACGAAAAAGGGGCCAGTGATATCGCTCAGCGGCACGGGCACCTGCTGGCACGCGAGGTCCTGAGGTTGACCCCCCGGTACCCACAAAAAAAAAAACCTGGATTAAACATCTTAAATACTGAAATATTAAAAATATAGAGTTCAGTGATAGACTTGTGAATATTCAGAAAACAGAAGTAAATCAGAAGTTGTTCTATGTGCATAATTCTATTATTTTAATATGAGGTATCTTAGATGTCTTAAAAATGCAACTTCTTACCTGAAGTTTTATTTATTTTTTGAGAGAAATCAAAGAAAACATGGGGATGTAGCTTAATGGTAGAATACTCACTCAACATGTATGAGGCCCTGGGTTCAATCCCCGGTACCTATACAGACACACACAGACACACACACAGACACACACACACACACACACCAGAGAGAGAGAGAGAAAGAGACAGACAGAGAGAAAGAGACTGAGAAAGACAGAGACAGAGAGAGTGAGAGAGATGGAGAGACAGAGAGACAGAGAGAATGAAGTGAGCAGAAAATATGGGGCCACCAGGAGTGTCTCTGTGGTGGATTGACAACTGGTGGTCAACTTGTCCCACCCAGCTGAACTGAATCAGCGTGGTGCCTGGTGTGGAGGGCCCACCTGAGGACTGTTGCCAACAACATAAAAAGGAGAACTGGTGAGGAAGAGTTGCTGCTGTCAGTTCTCCTTGAGGAGCTTGTCACGCTGGCTTTCCTGATAGGAACTTGGCTGTTCTCATCGTGGGAGGAGCTCGGGACCTCATTGTCGCTGAGGATGGCTGTGGTGACTTCCGGGGGAGCTCTTGTCCTTACTCTGAGCGTCGCTTCCTGGCTCCGGGATAGATCCCTCAGCCTGCTGGCACAGAGCTTTCATCCCGCCGGTGCAGACTTTCTAGCTTCCACCGCTGACCTTTGGGCCTTCCCAGTGCAGATCCGTGAAATATCCTTGCATGAGACATTGTTGTGGGCTCTGGGCCTCTATTTGGACTTGTGGAGGCATTGCCATGGGCTCTAGGTCTTCAGCTGGACTCATGCAGGACACTGCTGTAGGATCCAGGCCCTCAGCTGGGTTCTTTGGGTCTTTAGTGTGTGGACAGATTTCCTGCACTTTTTGTATATGACTCTTTGGGTGACTATTACAAAATAACTCTATAAATTATGTGTCCTGTATTGTATTGTTTCCCTTGCAAACCCTGACTACAACAGTCTCAATAGAGAAATGAGGTCTATATTTGCTTTTTCGATCAAGACAAAAATTCCTGATATTGCAAGCATGTTTGATTGTCCTGAGGTCCTTCTGACTTTGAATGCTAGACTATCTGGTGACATTCTGAGGGACTGCCTAGGGAGAAAAATATTTCTGTGCCATCTTATGAGGATCTCCAAGCTATTTTAATTTAGACATAGAAAAGGAGATGTCAGTGAATGAATCTTTCCTTGGGGTTGACTTCCTTTGTAGCAGCATTTCTGACCCCAAGCAATGGTATCTTCAGTTTTCAGGGCCTAACCAAGGAACACACTCTCTGGGTTTCTAGTCCTGAACAGTGACCTGTCCCTCCCTCCGTTCTCTCAGCTTTTATCTCACCTGCGCTCCAAAGCACATGTGAGTAGGTAATTTATATAAACTCATTGCTAATATGCTATAATGGGACATACTTGGAGACCTTACACTGTCTCTAGAGTGCTCCACTCTCAGGACGATTGGAAGATTTTCGCACAACATCCAGAGCTGCCTGCTCTGCCTATCCTGAAACAAACTGGAAACCATAGTTTACTAAGCACCCCTCCATCTCATCCGGTCATCTTCCCTAGATTTTCCAGGAATAGTGAAGCAACAGTAGAAAGGAGAAGTTGAAAGTGCAATGCAGAAGACTCCCTCCTCATCCCCCATGCCACACTTGACCCACCTTAGAGTATGGAGAAGAGCCAGAGGCATGCAATGTGCTGTTTTGTGGCTGGTGCTACTTCTTAAAAGTGCACTTGGTAGGGTCTGTGGAGAAGACAGAGTAGCTCTGTAGGAGAGGGAAAGCACTGAGGCATTGTGTGCTGGTCGGAGCAGGCCCTGGGAGGCCCAGCCTTCAGATTGAGTCAAGGTCAAACCTCAGCAGGGGTGCTGAGGAAGGCTTTAGTGAGAAGTAATCACTGGACAATACGAGAGAAGCAATTGTGTGGGGGAACGTGCTGCCATAGGACAGAGCACACCAGAGAAGTCATAGCATGTTCCACAGGAATAAGGAGTGCTTTCGGGTGAAATAAAAAATGTGTAGAAACACGTAAGGAGGAGAAGGCTGGCATCAAAGTCCACAGTGATGTATGAAGTCTGTGGATGTCGTGTGTAGCAGTCGTGGCCATGTCCCTATAGAAACCCACAACCCTTGCTGTTTCAGCAGGGAAGATGTGTGCTCACAGCTGAGTTCTTCCTGGTGGCTGAACTTCCTGCCTCTAATTTTCTTTCCATAAAGACCAACTCTTCTTTTACAAAGGAAATACATACTCACTTAGAAAATTTGGAAAACAAAACTATAAAAATTGAAATACGATCGTGTTATGGTTTAGATATAGAATATCCCCCCAGAAGTCTCGTGAGTTCAGAGGTGGGGCTTTCGGAATGTGATTGGTTCATGGGGTTTCTTTACTTCTCAGGGGACTCATTCACTAGCGAGTTCAGTAGCTGAATGTGCAGTTAGTCAGGAGGTGGGGCCTGGGTGGAGGCGCGTCATGGGGGGCAGGACCTGGAGGGGTGTGTTCTTGTCCCTGGCTCCTCCTTTCTCTGCTTCCTGGCTGCCATGGGTCAAATGCCATGGGCATTCTTCTCTGCCATGACACTCTGCTGTCCTATTTCTGCCTTAAAGCTGGCCTGCCATAGACTAAAACCAACAGCCAAACAAATTTCTCTTCCTGTAAGTTGCAGGTGTTGGGTATTTTGTCCCAGCAAAAACAAACAAAAAAGTTACTAAGGCAGACATAAAGTCTCACAAATAAAAGATAAGTGCTAAGTGTACATTAAAATATACTTTTCCAGTTTTTAAAAAATTATATAAATACACACATAGACACATATATACATGATTTTATTCTGACATTCAATCAAATTTTCATAATATATATTGTCTGTTTTTTCATTTAGAAAGATGCTATTACATTATCTAGGTCTCAAATGTAGTCTTAGAAAATATAAGCATGATGTCATGTCCTCTGATATATGAATTCTAATAATATTAATATAATTCAATTGTTGATTGGTGTGATTCCAACTTTTCATTATTATTTAAAGTACTGGAATTAACAGATATTTTTAACCTCAGTTAATATATCTCTTATTATTTCATTTTAATAAATCTACAGTTTTCCCAAGAGGAACTTGGTCTCCTAAAATATGAAAGAGAAATATGAAGAAATAGTTTTTCCTATTTTGTGGTCTCTACACTGATAGCAAACCTGGGATATTTTGAAAGCACTCATCATATTCTTAACTTCAGTGCAGTAAGGAAAACACACTCCACTGCTGGGAAAGGTTCTGGAAGCAGAAGCAGAAGGCCTGGTTATGCTGTTGGTCAACCTGGAAATACATTTCTTCCCTGTGAACTACAGAAGTTTTTCATCTGCACTATGTTGTAATTATACATTTTATAAGGTGCTCTTTGGAGGTTTAATTGAACTAACATTTAAACAGCTTAGAAAACAGCCTGGATTGGGCCATTTAATAGAAACAGCAAATGCTATTTTGTTTTGGTTACTTCTTAACCATTGCTATGGATGTGGGTGTTGTAGGGTAAGAGTCACAGATCCATTTCATCACATTTAAAAATAATAAATGTGAAATTACTTTTCACCTGAGAATAAATAATTTACATTTTTTTCTATTTCATTTTGTTGTAGATTTCATGAGTAGAGGATCACTGGTCTGGTGATTCTCATAGGAGCTCTGGAGATTCTATTGTGAAAAAACTGGCCTAATCCTTACCCTGAGGGACCTTATACCACAAGAGGGGAAAATCATTAAACAAATAACTACTCATGGAATGCAGAGTTGAGGAAGCATTTTGCAAAATTCTAGTTTTTTAATCTTATAACATTTAGATATTAAAGGTGGCCTTCATGTTCTCATCCGTATCATCATTGATAAAACAAACTATAAAATTTCACAAATTCAATATATTAACTATGTACAAGTGAAGCAAACTGTTGTAAAATAAAGAAGTTTGCACATTATTACCATATGGCTCTATTAAATGAATACAAAAATACAGCAACATAGAGGGTCATAAACAATATTCAATCCTAAAGTATGTATTCAAAGGAAAAATAGTAAATGCTATATGAAAAGAGTAAGGTTAAAATATCTTTAACTTTTTCAAACTTGCCCAAATTCCAGTTGAACTAATATTGGGAAAGGAGAACAATTAAGATAAAAGTTTCACACCTACCTCAGAGAATCCTTAGTCTGTGACCCTGTCATCATCTACATATTCATGGACTAATTACAAAAGCTTACAAACAGGGATTTCTCACTGGATGCCAGGCTCCAGTTCTTGGTTATGAAGTAATTCAGTGCCTATGTTCCAATGTTATCTCTAACCAACATATTTAAAAACAAACCCTTCTTCCTATTTGTAATGAAGATTATAACTTTTTATGTGATCCAAAGCCCTGTGGCCTCCTACAGAAAGTCTCAACTCCCCTGCCCAATCTATACAACTTTTGTAGTTCAGCCCATTCTATGGTCCAATTTTGTTTCCATCACAGTACTGAATTGCTTTTTGTTTAGATGCCAACACCTGTTTTTTCTTTAACAGCAATACCATGACACCACACAAAGGATCAATTCATCCTAGCCTATGGGATAAAAGTCTGTATCATTTCAGGGATTTTATGAAAGCCCCCGGACAGCCTGAGCCAGACTTACATATTCTCCTCTGGTCTTGACCATTGGTTTGGATGGCAGAATTCATGGCCTGGCCTCCCTGGACTGACAAAGATGACCTTAATGGCCTTAGCACTCCCTGCAGCTGGCTTCTTATTGACTTCCCTTTACTTAGAGGATTTACTTTAGAACATATAAATGACCTTTATCCTTTCAGTTAATGTCTTAATTTTTTTAACTGACACATAGAATCATAACTGTACATGTGTATGGGGCTCCATATGATATATCAGTACATGTATACATTATGTAATGTTTAAATAAGCTTAAACATCTCTTCAAACATTTATTTCTTTACTGTGAATGTATTCAGAATCTTTTCTTCTGGAGTTTTGAAACAGACAGTACATTATCTTTATCTGCGGTCACCCAGCTGTGTAAAAGCACACCAGGACTTCTTGCTCCTCTCTACGATTTAGTACCCTTTGATCAGCATCTCCCACTTCCTCCCCCCCCCACTCCATTCAGCCTCTGGTAACCACCACTCCACTCTCAACTCTGAGTTGTAAATACCTTTAGTAACTTCGTCCCAGTTTTATAACCCAGGGCCTGGGAGCCCTCTCTGAAGTGTCGAGGGAGACACTGTAGTATCCCCATCTCATTCTCTGTCAGATGGTAGGGGCCTATTTTCTGTGGACTTCAGGCATTTTACTCCAAGTAACAAAATTACTTCCTTCCATAAAGATATAAGAAATGTATTTTCAAAGGAACCCGTTCAGGCATACTAAAACTTAAAAGAGAAAGGAAAGAACAAAATAAATGAAATATCCTCACATAGAATATTCTATCAGTTTTATTTTTATTGTATTTGAAAAGATCATTTTTGCGAGGACTTAAATTCTTAGATAAGAATATTCGCTTTCCCCAGGCTTCAAACTGAAGGACGACAGGAAATATTCTCTGCTTGTGCTTTGTTTTATTTCTTTTTCCTGCTATTAACAGGAATACTACCTTGAATCTAGTTCTGCATTTGCTTTCTCCTAGCAGTCTCCATGTCATGTGCTTGGATTTCTCTATGCTGCTTAACTCAGAGAAAATATTCATGAAGGCAGAACAGAGGGTGATAAATAAAAATCACTGAAACTGATTTTCAGTCTCTGTTTTCGTTATTTTCTTGGGCCTCAACCTCTCAACATATCTAAGAAAAATCATCAATCTAGATTTCCAGCCCCACCAAAATAACTTATGCACATATATTTACCAGAAAAGTATGTATTACTTAAGTGTACAAAAGACTGCAGCACCCTAAGAGAGTGCCCTCCAATCTGGGTCATGCTTGAAGGAAAATGGCCACATCTATCTCTCTTAACTTCGATTTTTCTGTTTCTACTTGATCATGTCCTTCTTCCCAAGACATTCTTTGCATATCCTATCTGACCTCGGAGCTATTTTCCTGGTAAGAAAACTTTTAACCTCCACACATAGGCATTTGCATTAGTTAGCATCAGTTTTCTTTTTGTTTTGTTTTTGCAGTACTGGAAAATGAATCCAGGGCCTTTACATTGAACTACATCCTCAGGTCCTTTTTTTGATTTATTGCTTTTTTTTTTTTTTTTTAATTGAGACAGTCTCTTGCTAGGTCACTAAATTGTCAAGGCTAGGCTTGAACTTGTGATCCTCCTGCCTCATCTTCCAGGATTATAAGTGTGTACCATCATACTTCTGCTAGCACTACTTATTGAATGTCCCCAAATAATAACTGATTTATTTTCAGATTACAACTATATTTTATCACTTCTGAAGTCTTGGACCATGAGTTTCTTAATTGTAAAAATCAGAAGATGGATACAGAAGCATTTATGGTTCTGATCTCGCTACTTTTTAATTTATTTGATTTTTTAAATAATAGAACTCAGTAATGTATGTGTGACAGTGAGAAAAAATAAGAGTAAAATTTGATTTATAAAAATATGATTTATCACTAAGCAAAAATCAAAGCCTATGAGACATGACACTGGAGGTGTGTTGTATTGTCATTAATCTTGGAAGCAGCCACTGTGTTCTACATTTTGTGACTCCAATGGCCATGAAACTGATTCTTTTTCTTTTTCTTGTTTCTTTTTTGGTGTTTTTGAGACAGGGCCTGGCTATGTAGTTCAGGTGAGCCTTGAACTCAGTACGTAGCCCAGGCTGTGATTTTCTTGCCTCAGCCTCCTGAATACTGGGATTATAGGCATGTACCACCACAACTGATGAAACCTTGATTCTTGTATGCAAATTCTACTCCACTTCACTTTACAAAGCAGTTCTTAACCCTAGCAAAAAAAAAAGAGCAATAACATATGACAGTTACTATGAACAAGATGGCCAAAGATGGCAAAGCCTAGTAGATTGTACCCTTTAAAGAAAATTTGCTGTATATTGGGACATCTTTGCCTTCTGAAGGTAAAATAGAAACAAAAACAAAAACCCAAAAGGAAGCATGAAGAGTGGCAAAAAGATGCCCAGGAGGGGAAAGAAGTGTTCTAAAACCCCCAACTCTGCTGTCTGGAAAGCCTCAACCAAAGTATTTTATGAAGGACAGCCAACAACTTCATGATCATCCTTAATTTCTTCTCATTGTAGAGATTTAGGGAGTCCTGAGTTTTCCTTTACAGTGTTAGAAAATATCAGTATGTCTATGGATACATCCCAACTAAGGGCCATATGGTTTGTGAAGTCTTCCTTTGCTATATTTGTCGTTTTTGGTTAGACTGGACAGATATCTCATTTGTACATAATCATAGATAATTTCTGGAAGCTGTAGTTTAAAATAGTTGTCTTCTATGAAAGTGAGGAATTATTGTAACAATTTAAAGTATAAACTTCTTCATATACTTATACATTTACCAACATTAAGCTTTCTGAGTTTAAATCCTTTGTGCATTTATCTGAGATTTTTCTGTGCTATTTCTGTATTGTCTGACCTGGATGGAATTGAGGAGTTCTGGTATAATATTACTTCAGTTGCCTAATAACGTCCATAAGTACTTTTAATAGATGAGGAATTTTGAAACAATTAAAAATATAAAAAAGTAATGTAACACTAAAGGAAGAATGGGAAATTTAGGAAACAGCCTATTGTGATAGTTAATACTGACTGTGAACCTGATTGGCTTGAGAGATGCTCAGAGATAAGAAAAGCACACATCTCAGTGTGTCTGGTGGGCCATGGGCATGACCTTGGGGACTATATCTGGTCCCCAGCTCCATCCTGTCTGGCTCTTCCCCCGCTTTGTGCTTCCCAGATACCATGAGTTGAGCAGTTTTCCTCTGCTGTGGCTTTCTACCATGATGTTTCTGCCTGGCAACCAGCTGACTATGGACTGAGACCTCTAAAACCATGAGCCAAAACAAGTTCTCTCCTTCTTTAGGTCACAGTTGTCAGGCATTTTTTCCCACCAATGGGGAAGTTGACCAACACATCCATATTAGTCAAGGTTCTCTAGGGGAAGAGAACAATATATATAATGCTTAGCCCAGGACAATGGAAGTCACCAAACAAGATGGACCAGGGAGGTAGCACAAGTCCAAGGTGCAGGCCAGGAAGCTTGCTAGAGAGTTGTCACTGCGAGTCTGTGTTGGAAGACTGAAGACACTGGAGACCTAAAGACTGATGTCCAAAAGTGACAAAAACAAAGGTTGCACCAGCTCAAGAAGACAGGAGCAGTACATTTCATAACACCTAAATCTTGGAAATAGCCTATATGTCCATCAGCAGGTGACTAGACAAAGAAAATGTGGTATTTATACACCACAAAGAATTAGTCTGCTATAAAGAAGGATAAACTTGAGTCACTTACAGGAAAACATACATATTGAAACCATAATGTTAAGTGAAATAAATCAGACACATAAGTTTAAATATTCCATGGTTTTTCTTATATAAGAACTCGAACTATAAATAAAGAGGAAAAGAAAAGATACAAAGGAAATAGGGAGATAGATCTTTTGCAAAAGGAAAAAGGACCAAGAGAAGTGGGGGAGGGAGGAGAAAGGGGAGGAGAAGGAGAAGAAAATAGATTTAAGAGGTATTATGCACATGTACCAGCTCCCCACAAGGAATGTAATTATTATGTACTGCAAACATGCACTAGTACAAAAATAATAATTTAAATAAAGAAGACTGGAGCTCTTCAAAACAGGCATTCTCTCTTCTTTTATTCCATTTAGACTCTAAGTCTATTGCTTGGTGCCACATAGAACTGGGGCGGGTCTTCCCTCATCAGTTTGCTGGCCCCTGTATTGTTCAGAGCCATGCCCAGAACTGTGCTCTACTGAGCTGCCAGTCATTTCCTACTCCAGTCAAGCTGACATATCACAACTAATGCTCACAACACCCATACATATTCAAATGAAAATAGCATAGTGTAAAAACATACTTAGCATTGCAGTTAAGAAGAAAATAGGACCAAATCCATCTCTGGAACTTAGAGTCTATATGATTTACAATGTCTTTTTAAAAATAGTATTGGTTTTTTTGGCTTCTAAAAAGACTATGTGAGATACTATAATCAATAAAACCGAATCAATCTTTCATGTATAAAGTTCTATTGGTGAATGGGCTCACATGTCCTCAGCGACTGTACCCTAAAAGGACTTGCCTTTGCACTTGACGGTAAGTATTCAGAAGGGCTATAAAAATGAGAGAAAAAGAAGAGGAAAGTGATATAAAGGAAGAAGAGCTTATTTCTATACATATTTACTTTGTGTCTGCTACTTAGGATTTGACATGTTTTGTCAAAGAAAGTGCAATTTAGTAGGTATGTTTTGGAGTCTCCTGCCTCCTCAGGATGACGCCAAGCAGATTTTTTTTTAATTGTGCAAAGTATACAGGCTATGAGTTTCACTCTATTAACGAATTTTAAGAGTACAATACGTTGTGTTAACTATAAACAACACTTTACAGCAATTCTCTGGAACTTGTTTTTCTTATCTCAAATGACTAAACCCTTATTCCCGTAGAATGGTTACTTTACCCCTCCTCATGGCTTCTGGCATTTTACATTCTGCATTCTATTCCTATGAGTTGGGCTGCTTTAGATTGGTACAGAATCTGCCATTTTATATTTGGCTTATTTCACTTAGCATAATGTCCTCAAGGGATGTTGTAGCATGTGACATTTTTATAGCTGAGTGATATTTCACATTTTCCCTATTCATCTGTGTGTGGACATTTAGGTCCCTTTCACCTCTTGGCTACTGTGGACAATCGTGCACAAAACGTGAGAGTACATTATTTCTCTCAGACCCTGATTTCAATTCTTTTGGATACATGCCCAGCAGTGGAAGTACTGGCTCATATGGAAGTTTCTTTTCTTTTTTTTTTTTTTTTAACATTTTGAAGAATTTCAATTTTTTTTTTTTTTTTTTTGTGGGTACCGGGGGAACGACCTCAGGACCTCGCACGCCAACAGGTGCCCATGCCGCTGAGCGATATCACCGGCCCCTTTTTCGTATGTGGGTTCCGGGAGTCGAACTCGGGCCTTCGCGCTTGCAAGGCAAGCACTTACACCGCTGAGCCATCTCACCGGCCCAAGAATTTCATTTTTTTTTAATTTATTTTTTATTTTTTAATTTTTTATTTTTTATATGGTGGTACCAGGAGTCGAACTCAGGACCTCGCACTTGCCAGGCAAGCACTTACACCACTGAGCTATATCACCAGCCCAAGAATTTCATTCTTGATGATTGCAAAATTTTACATTCCCATAAAAAGCACACAAGTTTCCAATTTCTGCACTTTGTCAACATTTATCTTTTGTTTTCAGTAATCGTCATCTTGTCAGGTTTGAGGCCATATTTCATTGTGGTTTTGGTTGGCTTTTCCTGATGATTAGGGACATTGACACTTTCTCACATACCATTGGCATTATTGGTTTGTTACATTTAATACTTTTGCCCCTGAGGTATAGAAAGTATTTGGGATACTAGCCCCTTATCAGATATATGGTTTGAAAATATTTTATCCCATTCTACAAATTTCTTTTCCACTGATTGTTCACTTTGCTATGCAGAAGCTTTTGGTTTGATCGAGTTCCACTTGATTTTTGCTTTTGTCACTTGTGCTTTTTTGGAGTATTACTCAAGAAATTGTTGGCAAGACTAATGTCATGAAGCTCTCCCTGTTTTTTTCTTTTTTCATATTATTTTTAGTTTCTTATTATTTTAGTTTCAGGTCTTACATAAAATTTTTTGATTCATTTTGTGATGGATTCCGTGTAGGTGTAAAGTAAGAGTCCGATTCTATTCTGCTGCATGTGACCTTCTAGCTTTTCAAAACTAGTTGTTGAACAGATATCACCCAGCACTCTTGGCCAGTGTTGAAGGTCTGTCTCTTTTAGTTCTCTTGAAAATTTTATTCATTTGGATTTACTTAACTTTTAAAATACTCAAGCCAAAATGAGTATTTTTTGCTCATTATTTATAATTTCATCATGTTAACTCAAATATCCTCTGAGTCAAAATTATACACCTTTTCTGGTAATTTTATGAAAGAAGGGAAAATACGTGAAAAACTAGTTCATAGTTCTATACTATTGCTTTTATCGTTCATGTTTTGTTATTGTTTCTTGTTTGACATATTAACATTAAGGGATAGTGTTGAAATTCTACTCTTTTGTCTAGAATATTATATTGTGCTTCTAGATAAGAGCTAATCGAGGGTAAACAGCCCCACTAGATGTCATTAGTAAGGTCTTATATCAGGAGTCTATCCAACTGCTGACACTTCCGAGCATGCCGGAATGGCTTCTGGGTGGAGACGGATGTATCATTCCCCAGTTGGCTTTTCACTGTATGTGTAGGACCTCAGCAAATATCCATTGTAGACTCAATTTGTCAATCCTCATTTTAGAGACCTTAGCAGAAACAGTTCTAGCAGTTGGTCACTTAACACTCTAGGAATAAAGTGAATTCCAGAGATGAGAATATGTAATTGGAAGGTTTTTGTTATATTATGGCTTCCCTGGATTTCTTTCATGACAGCCAAAGCATTAGATTTAATTTTTAATCTCTATTCCATTACTATATGTAGAATAAATTCTCAAGGGTACTTCCTTCTGCCACATACTTTATAGATATAGAATCAAAGTATTCTATAAATGAGCAGAAGTAACTATTTCTGCAGATAATTAAATCTTTTTCTAGGATCATTAGAAGTGTAAATTGTATTCTTCTTGTCCGAAAACCCACTAGACAGACAATGTCATTTGAAAGAACATGAAATTATGTGTTCATGCAGCTTGATGGACAGGGGGTGTAAGAACATGACATCAAAAGCTATTTAATTGAATATGTATTTTTAATTTACACCCAGTTGGATAAGCTCAGGATCTCAGTCACTTTCCTCATCACTGAAACACAATACCCAACACCCACAATTCAAAGAAGGAGAAGTTTATTTTGGCTCATAGTTTTAGAAATTTCAATCCATGGTCAGCTGACACCAATACAGAAATAGCATGGTAGAAGGATCAGGCAGAAGAGTAGCTGTTTGTGTCATGGCGGCCAGGATGCAGACAGTGAGGGAGCCACTGAATTCACCCTGGACGAATACACTCTGCAGTGCAGTGCTCCCATGATCAACCGCCCTCCAAAACCCTGCTCTGAGAACATGAGCATTTGGTGATATATATATGTAGATAGATAGATAGATGAAATATAGAAATAGAGATAGAGATATATGCAAATATTACCAAATCCAAAAAAAATCTGAGTCTAACCACTCCTGATGCCAAGCATTTTGGGTAAGAGATACAAAACCTGTATTTATAAAAGTAGGTGATGGATCATATTTGGCTTGTGGGGCTGTGGTGTCCTTGGTATAGACCAACTCATTAATGAACTTCTGTCTTTCATCTTTGTGGTTTGTCTTCTCCTTGCTACATTTCATTCCTTACACACCAGTCACACTTCTTATTCTATGATTATGATAGCAGTAATAAAAATTATAAAAGTTGACATTAAGTATACTTGATACATGTTTGAAACTGAGAAAAGTATATGGCAGGTTCCTCAATCTGATGTGTTGTATTACAGACTGAATTGCATTCTGTCAAACTTGATAGGTTGAAACACTATCACCAATGTGACTATTTGGGAAAAGGAAAATAAGGCTAAATGCACTTGTAAGAGAGGGACTTTAGTCTGAAAGGACTGGTGCTCTTGTAAGAAACAGGAAAAGGCACCAGAGATTTCTCTCTGCCCACTGAGGAAAAATCATGTGAGAACATGTCAGCCACCTATAGTCTGAGTTTCATTCAGTCACAGGGGACAAAAGTCACAAAATCCTATTAGGATTGATCTAGTGGAGACTTACTTTACCAAAAGAGCAGACAGAACTATATGAAGTTATCTTCCCAAATTCAAGTCAATCAGTGAGGTACACCAGGCACAGTTCTTTTGCGGCTGAAAATGCCTTAGACCACAATAGATTCTCTATATGTTTTCTCCCTCTAGGATGTGTTCAGTACCAGCTCAGGATCTTCAGGTGAACTAGGTGACCACATAGTACCACAGGATACCAGTAACAAGATTCTGAGAACATCATAATTGCAGCGTGGAGGCAGGAGCTTACAACTTGTCACATCCCACCCTTATCTCATTCCTAGGTTCCTCCTTAGATCTCCCATATCTGTCAGCTCGTGGCAGAGCACCATTTTCTAATATGGAAACTTCTACCCACATGCAGCTCTTGAGCCCTTGAAATGTGGCTGGTCCAAATTGAGATACACTGAAAGTGTAAAATACACACCAATGTCAAAAACTTTGTAAATTAAAAGGTTTATATTGGTTACATTGATACCTTTGATACACTAGGCTACATGAAATAAATTATTAGAATCGCTTTTAGCCATTCGTGTAGCTACTAGAAAATTTAAAATTGCACATGTGGTTTACATGACATTTCTGTTGGAGAGGGGTACTCTGGAGACTAGCGCTTATCGGTGGTCATTTCCTTAGTCTTTCCCAGACTATAGGTACAAGGCTCTCGTGTAGGGAATTGTCAAGAGGCAATATGACTGGGTCTGAAAAATTACTAGTTCATGTCATTGGATAGGATGCACAAAAGCAACAGACAATTTTGCTATTCATGGAAATACATAAGCTAGATAGGGGAGCTGGCAGGGTGACAGGTAGATTTACATAGCTGTTCGTGGCCTGAAAGCCCATAGCAGCCCACTTCTCTTCTAGTTGCTCCTTCCCAACCATGACAGCAACTTGCATGCAAAGAGTGGACATTCTCTGTCTATCATTGGACTTAACACAACAAAAGGATAGAATTTTTCCAACTTCTGTAAAAAAAGTTGTTATTATCTAAGAATTGACAAAGAAATCCCCCAAATCCCCCCAAAAATGTGTTCTGCTGAGTCTACATTTATTAACAGGCAGTTGGACAGACAACGCTATGATGAGGAGATTTCCAGGGCACAGACTGGGTAGGGATTTTTCCATGCCCTCAGACCACAGAGTCTAGCAGGAAAGAGATGGAAAAGACTGAAAATCAGGGGTCCAATCCCAACAGCTCTGCATTGTTTCCTATAGTGAGTAAGAAGAGCTCCAAAGCATTCTTTTTATATACAGACGGTAAAGGCAGGCGATTCAGAATCGGGTTGCATTTGTTTTCCTTGTATTTTTCACCAATCCTTGTATCATTGGTCCTAAAAGAGAAGAGAGGAAGGTAAGGTGCTAGAACTCAGGGAAACTCTAGAGATCCAGGCTGTATAGTCACAGTTGTATCTTAATTAAAGAAATCCATAGATTCACGTATCCCGCCAAGGACTATTTGCAGTCACTTTCACATTGTACTCAGGGTGATTCCATGAGTATTGTTTTAGGACCTGGCATGTGGTACCTTTTGAGCTAGACACAAAAATAAACATGTTTTAACTCTTAATCTGCTCTTGATGACATAAGACCCCCTCAGTAATAAAAAAGGGTAGGGGTCATTAACACCATTTCTCAGTTTTGAAAATTAAGCTCCAGAGTTTAATGACTTACTAAATTCTCAGATTAAGTCAGGACAATACAATTTCAATGACCCTAATTCTTTTCCATCATAGTTTGTTTAGGCCGTTAGTATAATCAGCTGCTTTCCTTGCCTGACTCTTCTACATTTTCCAACACTCTTGAAATCAATACAGTATATCCTCGACTTACAAACATTGGAGTTGTGAGCTTTCACAGGAGAAATGTTTAAGACTCATTTTGTCAGATTACTAACAAATCTGACTTGCACACAATTCTGAAATGGAGCCTGTTCGTAAAGTGGGGACTTACTGTATTTAAAACATTAAATCAGTGTCTTAAAAGAAGGCAGGAAGTTTTCTCCACATATGAGCACATCATCAGCTGGTACTGTCTAGGGCATAAACAGCAAAACACAGTCACCCAAAATGCAGACATCTCGTTTGGAGCCCGTACCAACTTCACAACACTGCCTTGGACTTGAAAGGGGCAAGCTATGGCCTTGTTGAAATCTGTGTTATAAAGTTGAGAAAAGCCTTTTTTTAACCTCACAATAATGTTAGTATTTTCATTAATAAAAGAACTATTTGAGTAGAGGTGGAACAGATGGGTCACGTCCCAGCACTGTTTGGCTGACTATTGTGGTTGGATCCCCGTATGTTGAAGAACTTACTACCTCGTTTAGCCAGTCTTATAATTGAGACAATGCCTACTCTAGAGCCTCTAGTTTTCTGACCCTCCTCATAACTCAGGGATTATGACAGGAGATTAGAATGAAGCCAGAAGATCTATACTGGGCTCCAAATATTGCACTGAATAACTCTGATAAATGACATGATTTCCCCCAAACTGGTTTTCTATAAAATGAGGAAGATAATAATAATCCTGGCCCTGATCACAGGTCATTGTGAGGATACAAAGGGAAAATGCATGTACAACTCTACTGAGCTACATAAATTATAGTAGTCACTGTACAATAGTGTATGAGAGAGAGTACAATGTAGTAAGCAGCAGTCTAAATTTTAGGGTTATTACCCTATTTTTCCAGGAAAGTGGTGACTGCCTGGCGTTATTTCCATTTTGGGGTTGCTAGACACTCTCAGAGAATCTTCCACCCGGGAGTGAAGCTCAGACAATAAGTTGCAAACTCTAGGATATACAACCCTAGTAGTCATCAGAGAAATGCTGGGTCCCGTGTCATCTGCATCACCTGTGTCCAAGATCACACCACTGAACTACACAAGGAGAACTGAAATTTCACTCCTGTCCAGTACAAGTGTAATGATTTCTATCAACAACACCGTCAAAATTCCTGTCATTAATAATGATGGGAAAAACACAATTATAATGAGAAAAAAACAAGGAGCAAAGTGAGTGATGTTTAAGCATCAAACCAAATTGAAACTAGAGGGCTGGCCTGGGATCTGCATTCAACCATTGTCCGGTAGGCATGCTGTACCTTTTCAATAGAAAGAAAACACCTAAAAATGAAAGGAGAAAACTTCCTGCTAAAAAACAAACAAACAAACAAACAAACAAAAAACCCTCATCTGCACATCGGTCAGGATTCTTCATTGTTTGAAGAAATACACCTTATCAGTATAACCTTAAGGCAAGCTCCTCACGATGTAGCTTCTGTTAAGTCGCCCACACAGGATGAGGATACAGGGAAGTGAAGGCCCAGGTGTGGGCTACTGGACTTGCACAAGGTTATTTTGACCACTTTGTTCCGAGATACATTTAAGTAGATGTGCTTGTGAAAGAGGACAGTATATTCCACCAATAAAATGAGAAGCAAACCACGAAGCATTTATAGAAAATAGAGAAAATAATATAACAACTACAGTAAAAGTTTTAAGCATTCTTTTTATGAGTATGTAAAGACCCAGAGTAAACAAATAATTGTCAAGTCTACAGGAGAAGGAAATGAAGGTTTTCTAGTTCTCAGTCTGCTCTATCCTTACTTTCTACTGCTATGTGAGACCCAAAACACCCTAGTTGATCACTCTTGTATGGCTTATTTCCCACATCAAGGCAATATGACCTCATATTGCCAGAGTGTCACTTAACAATGATTCCTAAATCTAGCAGAGTATATTCCAATTCTATCATTGTCAAAGCTCATTATGGCAGTGGATTGGAGCAAATACAGTTATGAATAAAAATATTTTATTAAATATCATCTATTAAAACATTCTTCATTATATTAGATATAATTACTAAATATTAAGTCTATTTTTATTAAAATTAATTTATTTATTAAAATTAAATAAATACAGTGGCAGGGCCTAATTTTCTAAGTTCATATTTTGGACTCTTTCTGTAAATCAATGCTTTGGTTTAAAATGTCATAATAATAGTGATAATGATAAAAGATGACAATCATTTTTCAGGCACTGTGTCTAATGCTTTAAAGTCAATGTTTTGTGAATATTTTAATGGTTTGTTGAGATCTCCTGTTTATAGTGTTTAAGTGATTCACAGAGGTTTCCATATGAAGAACATGAAAAACTGGAATTTCAACTCATATTTATCTTATAACAAAATATTTCCTTTTATTGAAAACTTTCTACTTTTCCAAGTTGTATATCATCTTTTCTGAGGACTGTACTCCTCAAATTTAGTCACTAGGGAGACTATGAAGGTCAGTAGTGTGTGTTGAGTTATCTTTGTAGGAATTTTAGTGAAACGGGCTAACTTTCAATGTTGAAAAAAAATAAATGCAGTGTTACAGGGAAGGGTATGACTGTTACATAGAAATGGTTTAAATCCAGCTCTGTCACTATTTGACCTCTCGCTTTCTGTCTCATGTTTTCTTTGTAGGTCACAGAGACTAAAACCTACCCTGCAAAAAGTAGTGTTAGATTAAAGTAATTGCTCATAAACAACCTCTTAAATATTCCAGTAAAGAGTTTTAAATGTAAACTGCTATGTTGTTAACTCCACATATTTTAGTAATCGCTTAATTATCTTCACAGTGAAAATGAGACCAATTCTGGGATCACCTGACCTAGTATCACTTTCTTGACCTGGAAATTTCTATCACCCATGCAAGAGAACAAAAACAGAACCAACCACTTCCAACACCATTGCCATGAAGGCCAGTGTACTCACCGACGTGCGCACTGCCAGGTGTCGTTTCCGGGGTGTTGCTCTCCTCACACCTCCCCCAACTATGTATGTGTGTATTAGTCTGATGTATTCTGAAAGACAACAGAGGAAGCTTAATGCTAGCAGGAACACAATTATAATAAGAGAAAAAAATAATGAGCATAGTGAGTGATGTTTAAGCAACAAACCAAACTGAAATTAGAAGGATGGCCTGGGATCTTCATTCAACCATTTTGCAGTAGGCATAAGCCACATTAGGCCTTTCTTTTTGTTCTAGATTTATCTTTTTTCCCTGGATCTATTTCATAACATTCCATCCAGTAATCTGCTCACAGAAATGTTGAATCTTGGAGATCATTAATCCAAAAAGCATTTTGTAGATAGAAAAATTAGATTCCAGAGAGAATTTGACTTTACTGAGTATAAAATTACTTGGGGAATAGAAAGAATAGCAAGACATAATAATACAATCAGGATTTTATAGTTTGAAATAATCTTAAAGGCTGGAAATCGTAATGCCTTTCACTTAAGATATTATAAATCAAATATTTTGCTTGCCTCTGATGGTGGAAAAACTCATTGTCTAAGAAGCAAGTGTGATCTCTCTTTGAATACTGATAAGCTGAAATGGTTGTCCTATAACTTTTTTATGGACACAGAAATTGTTATTTGTCCATCTGCTCTATAATACTTACTCCCAGCCTCCACAGCCAAACAATCCATCCTAAGGCATTCTTTATTAATATTTTCATCCATTTGAGTTTCTGATTCTAAAGTTCTTAACAGAGGACCACTTTTTATGGGTCTATAAAGCTAATGGAAATTTGGATGAAATTCATTGATAATTTAGGCCCTTAAACTTGAAATAAAGAAATTTCTGGGCTAGAGATATGGTATATACAATAACTGAATTCCGGATGGTATGTCCATTTGTTAAGAAAGGCTTTAGTTTTGTGAAAATCCATGTACATGTACAGATTTTATAATTTGTCACCATGCTCTCATTGTAAAATGGTCAAGTGGAGGGAAAGAGTGGAATGTTTATAGAGGAGAAATTATTACCAATAATCAGATAACATTTGAACAAAAGAGCAACTACAAAACTAAAACCAGATGCCTTGTACTTAACCTAAAATAAATAAATACTTACAATTAACAGTACTACTTAAAAACCTGTGAAATCAGCGCTCAGTGAACTGTTTCCACTTCTGAAAAGAAACCAAGACTCCAAATGATGAAGTCATATGACAATGGCCACACAGATATTAAAAAATCTGAGAACAGACTACAGACGTGGCATTTTCCTAGTGTGCTCTCTATTGTACGGACCACTTTACATTCGCATGGTACCACTTCCTTGAAAGGAAGACTTAAAGAAGATGTAAAATCAGCAACTGGTGGTCACAGAACCTTCTAGATACTACAGGTGGAGTTGACTCTATACAGCACTGATTCCCAGCTGTCTTGGTCTGGTACACACAAACACACAGGCGTATAGAGCTGTTCAGTAATTGTAACCCCAACACCTTTTTATTTTTCTTTTACTCAGTAAAGTATATAACAATGTAGGTAAGCAATTTCACTAAAGGGATAGCACTGAGCCCTTGCTATTTTATATACAAGAAAGATAATTCATATGCTTTGACTTTTTAACTGATATGATTAACAAGTGATTCTGCAATATACCTCAAATTGGTATCCGCACACTACTGTTGGTTAGTACCACAGTTGGGAACCACTACACTAGAAGACAGGAAGAAGTAACTTGTACACTTACAGGTTTTCATGACACAGCATGCAGGGATTGCTGTATGTTTGGCCATCATCACCACAGACAGGCTGTAAATCTTTTGGGCAAAGAAAACCCATCTTGGGCAAAACTCTGTAGTGCTTACACATCTCAGAATCCTGCACAAGCAAAGCATAAAGGAGACTTGTTTAAGAGCATCCAAGGGAAGCAATAAGTTTGGGAGAATCTCTTTGCTTCCTTAATCATGACTAGGAACAGAGCTGTGACATAGGTTTTACAAAGTCCCATATTTACTTCATACCGTATTAGGTGGACTTAACTTCCTGGATTTGGTTTCTTTTAATTACAGACATATCTAAACAAAGAAGAAAAAAACAACAAGAAAGCAAAAATCCTACAAAATACGAGGCATGATTTGCTGGGAGCATTCCCATAGGTAGAAAACTAGGATGGCACTCATGCTAGAAATAACATTCAATATTTTCAACGAAGATCCTGGTTATAGTCAATCTAGAAAGTAAAGACCCTGAAGCAAATACTAGTTACAACAGCAACAATAATAACAATGCAATTAATCAGAAGAAAGAAAAAAGTTAAGTCTAAAAGAAAAAGAATTTTTAAAAGAAAGAAAAATTATAGATTTGAACAAGAAGACAAATCCAACGTACCAGTAACCACATTAAATATTAACAAGTTCTTTAGTTAAAGTAAATTGTTAAAGTGAAAGAAAAAAGTCTACTATTAGATGTCTACAAGAAATACAGTTTGAAAGTAACAGGTTGAGAGTAACAGGATGAGTTTTCTAAATAACTCATAACTTAAAGTAATCATAATAGAATTTATAAATAGTTTAGAGTAAACGACAATGAAAATATAAGCTATCAAATCTCAGAAACTAAAGGAGAGAGGTAAGAAAAAGCTATGATTTTTATACACACATTGAAAAAAATAATGTTCTAAAAAGCAGCAATCTAAATTACCTCTCATCGAGCTAGGAGATAAGGAAAAAATTAAGCTCAAAGATAATAGCAGAAAGAGTAAAGAGGAGAGCGTGACGAAACAGAAAATAGAACAAAGCCAAAATACTGCTTGAAACATTAATAAATAGATGAAAAGATTAATAAACTAACTAAAAGGTAGGAAAACACACATCACCATTATTAGAAATAAAAAAGACAACAGTATATTAACTATAGATATTAAAAGGATAATGTAGAAGTATTATGAATAAATCTGTGCTAAGAATTTAACAATTTAAATTAATAAATTTCTTGAAAACTACTTTCTGAAACAGACAAAAAGTAAAAACTAATTAAGTAGTATAGTATCTCTAATATTCATTTCAGAGGAGCCAGGCAAGTATTAACTTGCTTCTTCTTTTTTTTTTTTTTTTGCTAAGTGATTCAATGTCTAACTGAATGGTTTTATATTGTATATTATTTTGTATGTTTTATATTTAGATTATTCCATATTTATATAAATATTCAGGTAGAATTTAGACCAGCAACTTTTATGAATCCCTGGCAAAGGTGGATTAACCCAGGGAAATGAGCCATATTTTGAAGTAACCGTTGTTGGAGTATCTAGCAAGTATGTGGGTAAAGCATTACAAAGAAACAGAGGAGGCGACAAAGAAGGATGCTTATTTTTTTCATATGCAGTATATCAGTTCTGAACCAGTTTTATTTACTTCATCTTCAAATGGATGAACCCCATGTCCACCCATTTCCCATGAGCTTCACCACTTCTACCATAGTGAAAACCTGCAGCATCTCTTCCTTGGATTACTGCAATCGCTCAGGAGCTATCTCACTCCTACACTTGCCTCCCTGCGTTTCCAAAAGAGCGCATCACTCATCTCCCCTTTGTACTCTAGATGATTGGAGAAAGATTCAGGTGGGGGAGAGAAGTGAATGGAAGCTGAGTGATGAAACTTTTCCATCTGCTGAAATTTCAGAACTCAGGCATCTGACTTTATATTTGATCACACATGAGATTAATCGCATTCACTACACACCCACTTCTTAACATTTTAAAATATACTAAATTGAATCAAGGCTAATGATTTCAAAGAACAGAATAATAACAGATGAGTAATCCCAGAACTCTCACTAAGCACGAACTACACTTAGTCCTCAAACCACTTGAGGCTGCACTGTATCGGCCTCTCCAGATCCTTCTGTGCACATGGGGATTGTGGAGGGCAAGGGGCAACTGGCCTGAGAAGTTAATTTAATGAGTAGCTTTTCAGAAGCATCGTTCTTACCAGAGAAGAACTGGAGGAATCTGGTCTCTCTTTAGAAGCTCTAATATGGGATAGCTTTGCTTGAAGATTTGCCCTTTCTAAAGCTTCTTTTTGACTAGAGAAGGAAATAAAAATTAATTTAAAACAATATTCATGAGGGTCAGCTCTATAACTTCCATTGGAAAGTTAAATAATCCTAGGAAAATAAGTTAGTCATAAAACATTCAGAGAATAACTAGGACAGTATATCAAAAAAAGTAGACAACTGGAAGCATGCTGAGAGCTCTAATCGCTTAATAGATGTGGGACCTTAGACAAGTGGCTAAAGCCCTGGAGTTTCGACTTTCTAGAACACAAGAAGAGAGCAATATTGTGATTCCTTCCTCAAAGAACATACACTTGTAGAAAGTTACATATTATTGTTTTTATGGTGGTTTTAAAGCCACCACCATTGTGTCCATTGGTCTTTGAATTTGGTTGTTCATTAGAATAACCTAGAAACCCTTCCCAGAAATCACATTCTTTAGCCCCAGAAGTTCTGGCTTTCTAATACATTTTGAAGCACAGAAATCTGTATTTTTAAAAATAGGCTTTTTGGTTGGGTCTGATATAGTTGTGGAACAGAGATTAGGAACAATTTCTTCCAACTATAAGACTTAAAGTGGAAAAATTAAGCAACACGGCTAGTCTTATGACTAGAACTTACATCTGGGTTTCCTGTCTCTAAATCCAACCTCTCTTGCTACTCTGTCAGGTCATCTCAAGCTAAGGACCCTGATCCTGAAGACCTCTTTTAAGAACTCCATGACTGCATGAGTACACATTTATTCAATCAGCATGTTGTAGATGTGCAGGTCCCCTGCTAACTGAAGCCGGAGCAGACTCCTGGTGGCACTCACAAGACAGCTCTGCACTTGTAGCACTTGTTTTTATAGGTCCTCCCATCGGCACCACGCACAGGGTCATTCTCCCGCGTGCAGATGAGCTCGCCATTCCTCACACGCTTCCGATATTCGCTGCACTCATCCTAGAAAACGACAAAAGGGAAGTGAGCATGACCTTTCCCCTTTTGGGTGGGTGGTTTTCTCAAACTCATTTTTAGGAAGTGCTTTCTTGGCCCTGGGCTCAGACTCACTGCACTTATGACAACGTAGGCCAAGGAACTTGCAGACTGTCTAAACTTTGCATCTTCTGCTTCCTTCGTAAACTCTTTGCACTGGTCCTGGAAATGTAGGGAGACATAAAACGACACTTGATAGACCCTATTTGTCTCCCTCTCCCTTTCATCCTTCATTTCTTTCCCCCGTTTTCCACGTAAGGTGTGCTTTTAACCCAAGGAGAACCTAAATCTACGAATGTGATTATCACTGTTAAAGGAGTGAATGAAGTTGTCTTCTCTGTGGTCTTGAAAAGCAAATAGAAAAGGCAGCATGATGCATGCACACTATTGATTCGCTGATGCTGAGAAAATCATCTGGAGAAAACAAAAGAGACATCAAAGAGGAAGGCTAGACAAGAGGCTTAAGATTAATTTATATTACCCGAATTATTAAAATCTCCATCAGGAAGCTGCCCAAAGCCTGATTTTGTATTTTAAAATGTGAGAGATAAAGCATGCAGTTCAGGTGGTAAGGAATTATGCTCTCTATTTTTCAATCCATATTTCTCCAAAAGCAAAAAGACTAAAGCAATAATTGACACACATCTAGAGGAAATGTACAAAATCAAGAAAGCATCAAGCCCTCAAATCAGAGCAACAAACTCTTATCATGATCCAAAATAACAACATTGAAACATCATTACTCTTTGCAGCAAAGTATTAGTACTTTTATTACTTCTCCAAACCCTGGAGAAGAGGGCAAGATTCTGAAGGTAAAAAGTAAAAGAGTCACTTTGCTATCTTTTAATAAATGACCTTTGCATCCTTTGAGGGTTGGGAATTTGATTTTTCTTCATCATCTTTTTTTCTTTCTCTAGCTTCTCGCTCACTGTGAAAAAAAAAAGATAATAGGATTTTTCTAGTTAGTATTGGATTCCGTTTAACCCACTAACTTCTGAGTGCTAAACATTAGTAAATTTAACTTTTTCTCATGTTTAAAAAAACTAAAAATACTATTCTTCAGGCAGTTTTGAATATTGGAATTTTCATATTATATTTGTAGCAATATTCTCAGTTTTAATTGATTCAGTCATCCAGGATGATATCATGCTGAAAGGCCATTTTTAGGATATTTTAGAATAAAAATTCTACATAGTCATCTAGAAAGTTGCCTCCTAAGATGTGTTATACACATATGTCAGCTCCCCATGACGAATGAAATCATGTACTGCAAACATCTACAAAATAACATTTTTTAAAAAAAATAGAAAGTTGTCTCATTTCTCTTTTTCACTTTCCCAATTAAATTATAACTAAATTCTCAGTTTTGATGGATCTTTACATAGAGTGATTTGAAGTTTATAAATATTTTCAAAATGTACTATTACCTTGAGCTGCCACAAAACCATATTGTGCAGTTATTGTATTTCTTTTATACGCCAGAGGCACCGAAGCTTCACGAAGCAAACCAGCCTCTCCCTGGTTACCTTCTGATACACCTCCTCCTTAAAGATCACCAATTCTGTCAGCGTACACTCCTACCCCGGAGGCTCCAGATGTGACTGTTACTCATCATCGGAATGAAAATTCTTGTTAAAGTACTTCGGAAACTAATTATTCTTCCCTAAAACGAGAAGCTATTTGTCTCCAACATGTAAAGTGTCTAAGGTGGAAAGGAACACTAGCTATTTTCGTCAAACAGGCACACATATATTGAACTCATGGAGAAATCTCTTTACGTACAAGATGGTTTGACACATGGCACACTTGTTGACGTACATCTTCCCATCGAGGCCTCGGATGGGATTGTTGTCTCTGGTGCAGACGAGTCTTCCATCTAGCTGCTTGCTCCGGAATTCGGAGCACTGATCTTGCTAAGTAGGAGAAACAAAAAGATGTTATAACTATAATTTAATCTCTGAACTGTGAAAATAGGATTAAGTGGTTAGATATGAATTTGTAGTACTTGATGAAAAAATAGAGAAAATGAGGTTTCGGAGGTGGAACGTGTTTTTTTTTTTGTGTGTGTGTGTGGGACCTCGCGTGCCAGCAGGTGCCCCTGCCGCTGAGCGATATCACCGGCCTCTTTTTCGTATGTGGGTTCCGGGAGTCGAACTCCGGCCCTTGCGCCTGCCAAGCAAGCGCTTAAGCTGCTGAGCCATCTCACCGGCCGGTAGAACGTGTTTTAAAGGCACTTTCTTCAATCCCTCCTAAGACATTTGAATTTGAATCCTCCCCATAGATGCCCCCTCCGGTAACTGTCTTGTCCAGGGGCACTGCACTAGTGCTCAGGTAGCCCGTGCCATTTTTATATAGTTGCTGTGAAGATGGCCCCAAATACATCTCCCCGCAACTGCACTCATTACTCCATCCATAATGTATAATTTTCAAAAGCCCTAGAATAAACTAAAAACACTTTCAGCTTTGTTTTCTAATAACAACTTAAAAAAATTAATGTGCCTTACATGTCAGGCATTTGTTCTTCTATGCTTTAATCAATTTCCTTTAGTGACCCTACAAATCCTCTAAGATAAACATTTATTGTTTCCACTTTACAGAAGAGAAAAGCAAGACTCAGTTATTAAGTAGTCAAAATTAGTCCTGGACTTGTGACCAAAAACTGTTAACAACTAGACTATTCTTTTTTAAAAATAGAACATTTTATTTTATTTGGTAAATAATAGAGAAAGAAATCAAAGAAATTATGGCAAGTCCAAAGGCCTCAGATTGATTTAAATGCATTTTGTTTCTAAGAACCACATTTGGTAGAAAGTAAGGGCAGAACCGGCATATTTTAAAACAATCTGCAGTCTTTTTAATTAGAACTAAAACCAAGGAAAACTAATGTGTAAATGAACTATCTTTGTTACTCCTTTGCTTTTATTTGTCAGAGAATAAAACTTCTACCATTTGTATGAAAACAGACATGACATTTTGTTGACTGAAAAATAAAAACCTTAAAAAGAACCCATGGAACCGAGTCCAGGGGATCTGGCTTCTGTTGAAATCTTTGGAGTTTTATAGAAGTCTGTTAAATTCTCTTTAATCCTAAAGAGACAAAGTAGATACATGGAAACATCATCTTGAAAAATACTGCTAGTAGCTTAAATAGCACAGGGTTTCTCTCACATGAGAAACCCAAAATATAAATAAAGAGCAAAATAATAGATGAACAATAGGAAGTGGGGAGATAGATTCTGTTTAAAAGGGAACAGATTCAAGAGATGGAGGGAGAGGGGAGAGAAAAGAGGAAAAGGGGATGAAAAAAATCATTAAAATGTATTATGTACACGTACCAGCCCCACACAAGGAATATGATCATCCTGCAATATAGACATGTACTAATAAATAATAAAAACAGAAAAGATATTTAAAAACCCCGCTGGTAACCTAGATTGTGATTTTCCTTCTTTCTTCCAATTGTGATATCCATGAACAATTCCAGCCTGGTTTTTTTTTTTTTTTTTTTTTTTTGTGGGTACCGGGGGGACGACCTCAGGACCTCACGCGCCAACAAGCACCCGTGCCGCTGAGCGATATCACCGGCCCCTTTTTCGTATGTGGGTTCCGGGAGTCGAACTCGGGCCTTCGCGCTTGCAAGGCAGGCGCTTAAGCCGCTGAGCCGTCTCACCGGCCCACCAGCCTGGTTTTATCTGCTGTATTTCTTAAAATATCTTGGATCGAAACCTGATCAATACCTGGAATGTCTCAGGGACATCATTTTCAGAGTAACTAGAATTATTTCCTTTTTCAGGTGCTCACAAAACGGCATACATATGTGTTAGTAATATCTCCTATATTACTGTATTGCAACCCTTGCTTTAAGGGTTTAGTCTCTTGCTCCTTTAAAAAAATTTTTTTACAGTAGTAGGAATTGAACCCAGAGCCTTCACATTGAGCTACATACCCAGTCCTCTCCTCCCCTTGTTGTTTTTGAAACAGGATCTCACTAAATTACTAAATTGCCCAGGCTGGACTCAAACCTGAGATCCTCCTGCCTTACCCTCCCAGAGTCCTGGGACCACATGCATGGGCCAGCACACTTGCTGTGTTCTTCTATTTATTATTTGTAATTTCTGACTCTTGAATTTTTCTCAACTGTAAAGTTGAAACAACCCACACCATAGATTTTTTGGGGGTGCTTAAACATGATCATTTGTATACCTCATTTTACTTTGCATGCTTTTATAGATGCTTTTTATATATGCTTTTATAGATAAAAGCATAGTTCTTGGACATCTACATACAATCTGGATATTAGAAATATATATATATATATACATATTTGCTTTTCTGTTTGAAATGTTTATGATAAATATTACACATTTGCACAATGATTGATGCACAGTAGAGATCAACTTAAAGTTGTACAATAAAGTATTTTATCAAAGACATTCATCTACCAAAATGTACAATAGATGTTATTAAAACATTCTAAAATATTTACAAGTAGTGCCAGCATTACATTTTTGTTTAGTCAGAATACAGGCCTATTGAAAAGTTACCCCACTGATGGGGAAAATCTTCCTAGGAAAATTTTATTTTGTTTTTCTAATTGGAGTTCATAGCCAGATTAGAAGAGATTAAGCTGTGTGATATCCCATGTTAGGGTTGTCAAATTGTTGAACGTGATGTACAAAGCCCAAAATTGAACACTAGGTGGCACTGAAAGGCAAACTAAAGAACTTATCAACCAGGCTTTCAGACTTTTTTTTGGTTTTGTTTTGTTTTGTGTTGATGCAGTCCAGGCTGGCCTTGAAATTACAATGTACACCAGGTTGGCCTCAAACTTATGATCCTCCTGCCTCAGCCTGCTAGAAGATGGGATTCCAGACATGTGTCACTATGTCCAGATAGAATTTCATATACTTGATACTTTCTTTCTTGTTTATAATTTCTGATATCTGTTTATTTGTTTTAAAACTTTGGAAATGAAATTCATTGAATGGCTAACTATAATAAGTTGGCAACTGTCACTGGTCCTACAAACATGTGGCAATTTCATCAGACTTGTACCTTAAAGTGTTGAATGACTTTTTTGTTTTGTTTTGTTTTGTTTTGTTTTTTGGAGGATCTAGCCATATCTTTCTTGTTTACCATTATATCGCAAATGATTAGTAGATAGCATTCCACACGTATTTGTTAAATGAATTCACAGCATGATGAATTAGCCAAATTTCTATATCAGTGTGTCTATCATGTATTACCTTCTTGTCATTGCTTTTTTCTCTTGTATTTTGCTTGCCTTCTTCCTCTTTCTTTTTTTTTTCAGCTGCCTCCTTTTCCCTGGAAGGATGGAAAGAAACATTTAAACCAAAATGAATAAATACCTCATTAACTACAAGATCTGTTTCCAAAACAATTGTCATTTTCCTAAATTGTCGAGAAATGATCATTATGCTTTCAAGACAGTCAAAACCCCACGTTTGGAAAATACTCACAGTCTACTTTTACACATCGCACACTTGTTGCCATGTGTCTTTCCATCTGGACCCCGAACAGGGTCACTTTCTCGAGTGCAGGTAAGTTTTCCATTTTTCATTCGGCTTCTGTACTCATCGCATACATCCTAAAAAGAGGGAAGGCTATATCAGAAATGCTGTTTCCATGTGCTGTTTAATTAAATTTGAAAATCAGAATATTTTCTTCTAAGAGTTGGGCAGACTCTTCACCTTGCTGTAGTAGGCAACTAATGGTCCATAGGGATGTCCGTGCCCTAATTTTAGTTCCATATGGAATTAAGGTTGTTAATCAGCTGTAGTTGATCTGAGATTATCAGAGTGGGCCCCATGTAATCCTAAAGATTCTTACCCATGAAAGAGGGAGACTTGAAGTCAGTGTCATAATGATATAGCATCACAAAATGTGACTGGTCATTGAGGACTTCAAAGATGGCCACAAACCAAAGAATGCAGGGAGTCTCCAGAAGTTAGAAAGACAAACAAGCAGATTTTCCCATAGAACTTCCACTGAGGAGCACAACTTTAGCCTCACCCTGGTTTAGTGAGACCATTAGAATATTTAGATTCCATAAACATAATTTATCACCCTGTGTTATTGATTGTGACTCCTGACTTTCTAAGGGCAAGATCTCAGTTGACCATATTAACCACCTCTTTCCATGGTTTTGATGGACAAGTGTTGATTTATAGAAAGACCAGTCTATAAAAACTTTGTTAATGACTTACCTTTCCTGATGCTGACTCAGTCTTATTAGATCTTAAGCCAGAATTCTTTTCTTTTTCCTCTGCCTCTCTTTGTCTGGAAGACCATTAACAAATATGAGGATTAATGTCTAAAGAGACATTAACAAACATATACCAGACATTAACAAATACCAGGTAAAATTTGCATTTGGATAAGATTTTCTCACATGACTTGGATAACCAAAAGATTGTAATTTTTTAGGCAGAAAGGTGAAGAATGCCTGTGAATCTGTGTGTGTGTGTGTGTGTGTGTGTGTGTGGTGTGGCATTAAGTATTTATTAAACACATATTGAATAAATGTCATTATTAAGACCACTCTGGTAAGTTTCAGAACTACGCATACTCTTCCAAGTCACCTAGAAGTACCTCAATTTACAGATAGAACTAAAATATAATTATGCTTCATGACCTGACAACACAAATCATTAATGGCTATACTGGGTCACAAAGCACTCTAATTCAATTCCATTCACCAAAGGAAAATAAATAGAAGAAACCAGCTATTTGTTTATGCAACAAGTGTGACCCATATGTATGACAAAAAACCAGCTCTCTTAATCTGTACTCGTTGATTATTCTAAAGGATCATCACAAAGTCTTCCTAGGATTCAGGCAAAATGAAGAACAATAATCTATCATGATGGCATTCAGAGATCATAGAATTATAACAAAAGCCAGAGTAGGAATCAGTCAGTTGATCAGCTGTTCTTTAGGGCTCATGTTCCTCAGGAAATGCAAGAGAAAGCAATAATATTTGGGAATTAACAGAAAGAATGACTTTCATGGAGGGAGCCACAGAATATGAGAAATAGCCACTAGTTCAGGAGGTGGCAATATTTTAGCCATGCCTATTGTGATAAACACTTACAGTAATTCTTTACACATGCCACATTTATTGTTGTATGATTTCCCATCTGCGCCACGCACAGGATCACTCTCCCGAGTGCAGCTGAGTTTGCCATCTCTCACACTTTCCCGGTACTCAGCACATAGGTCCTGAGAAGGGAAGAAAGCGGTCCTCTGGAGTTACTTCACATGTTTAGTTTGTTGTCATTCATTTGTTAAACAGTCTGAGTAAGAAAAGTTCTTACCCCTCCCCACATATAAGAATTATCTCTAAAGTTGTTTTCCACAGAGAAAGAGTAGCTAAGAGAATCCATATTCTAAAAGGGGTCAGCTATCATAGCTTCTAATGTTGCTCCTAAGGATCTACCTAAGAAAAATGAAAGCTGGTGGAGATTTAATAGCACAGATTGAAGTCTGACAAACTATACTTGCAGGTCAGATCTGTCCTGATTCCTGTTCCAATATGTAAGATTTTATTGAAACACTTCTTTCCTCTTTTGTTGAGGTATTATTTATGGTTCCTTTCCCACAATAATGGCAGAATTGAGTAGTTGCAACAGACACAATATGACCACAATGCCTATTCACTGATCTTCTACAGAAAGAAAAAATGTACTGACTTCTGGTGTGAATAGAAGAAATAGAAAAATGCTAGAAAAGCACCAAATAATGTGAACTAATCTTGAAGAAGATAAAAAATCTAACCAGCTCTACTTCTTCAGAGTGATAGTTCAGCTTCCTAAAGCCAAAGAGGTGGAAAAAACAAAGGATAGATGTTTATAAATGATACCTATCATGCCTGTGATGATGTGGAAATGAGGTAGTCTTATTATGAGGTATGGTCAAAATATACAACAAATGTTTAAAATTTTTTAAAATTTTATTACAGTAAAAAATACTTGACATTAAATTTCCTCAAAATACTCCACCTTGCTTCTAACACACTTATCCCACTGTTCTTGTCACTTTCTGAAGAAGTTCTGGAAGTTCTCTTTTTTGTGTCTTTAGTTATATCATTGTTGCTGCCTCAAGGTCCTGAATCCATTCAAAATATTTAACTTTCATGATTATTTTGACTTTGAAGAAGAGCCAGAAGTTGCCCAGTGCCAGATCCAGTGAATAAGGTAGATGAGGACATGTGATAATGTTTTTAGGAGTCTGCCTTTCCGGTAGATGGCACTTGGCAGCAGCAGTAACAATTTTTTTTTTCTTTCAGTGACACCTTAAAAAAAACACTCAGGAAAGAGGGCTTCAAAAACAGTTTCAGAAAGTGACAAGAACAACAGGATAAATGAGTTCAAAGTAAAGGGTGAGGGAGATTAATGACAATGTGTCTTTTATTGTAATATTTTTTTAAAAATTTGAACATTCACTGTATTGTACCTCAAGGTTGTAAGAAGATAAATAAGGTAAGTATAATTTTACCAAATAGGGTTAAGAGGCCCAAGAAATTACCTTACATTCAATAGCACCTTGCTGGCACTTAAAAATATCTCAGGAAACATACTAAATATTTGGCTAAATTATTTAATTTTATGTTTTTACAAAAGTACTGCTAGATAAGATAGATGAAGTAATTTATTCAATGTTTCAAAGTCCAAAAAGGGGCAGGATATTATCTTAAACTGATCCCAAAGTCTATGTTCTTCTACCCTATTATGGTGTCTTAGATCAACAGAAAAGATACCTGGAAAACTTGGTTCTATTCGGGGCAAGAAAGAATAATGAGACAAAAGGAAGAGCCCATAATTCTGATGAGAATGAATATTGACACAAAGGCTAGATTACCAGAATGAGGATCAAGATAAAAGGATAAAGTCACCATGTTATTAATTATTTACTGTTTGAAGAAGTCAAAGGAGCCACTGAGAGGCTAAAATTGTTAATTTCTTATCCTATGGCCTTAAGGGTCAGTCTTCTTCTTCCAAAATGATTCAGAGTCTGCACTCCCCACTCTGGTTATGGGAACAAGGGGTTACTCTCACCTGAGCTTTCCCTCCTCCACCATTCGCACCATGTCCTGCAGCATGTTTCTGATATTCCTCTTCTTTCTTCATTCTTTCTTCATTTTCTTTCTGGCTGGAAATTAGAAAATAGAAGATAGGGAAAAATAGCCCATAGATAATGGAGCTATTCTATGACTTCCTTGCCACATAACCAAAGTAGTTTTGTACAGAACTGACCAGCATTTACTCAACATGGACTGTGTTGCTAGAGCTCTTGTCTAAAAATAAAAATGAGGAATTATGTGGAACTCTTTTTCTAGAAAAGCCCTTATTATAGTAAGGTGTAACCAAGCTAAATGGCTTGCTCATTGCATACTATAGTTTTCTTAAATTAGATTCACCCATGCAGCTCCCCGCCTTTCATTTCTTCCAGTCATGTCTAGATCTTATCCAAATTATAAGTTTCATTTACTGTATATCCCCACTCAAAACTCTGTACTAGCTGCCCCCTTATGTACCATAGCACATTATGTATATCATTTTCATTTAGCAATTTATTCCTCTTTTGTATTATTTTAGCTTATGCTCATGTCTAATACCCAGAGGACTGAATAATTTCTGAGAACAGTGTTCTTTACATTTTTCTTTGTATAATCACTAGTCACATCCTACATTGTAGACATTCAGCAAATCACTGTTGCGTGATTTAAATATTTCAGGTGTACATCCAAACTTTATGTGAAGAACTACTCTTCATTTCCTGAAATGTGATATTTTTTAAAATGTGGGTGAAGATCTATTTCCCCGTGGGGAAGGAAAGGAGATGAACAAAGGAATTAAGATGTGTTATTAAAGTGGAAAAGCCCCTTTTATTCTATTTTTATTTTTCCAACCTGCTCCGTATAATATGGCCTCCTCACTTGTTTTTCTTGGATGCCCGCAATTCACTTCCTGGTTCTTCATCCACACCGACATCATGGGCACTATGTTTCTGTCTCCTGTTCTACCCACCTGTTCCCCAAAGTCAGGGGACCTGCCCTGCCCTATCAAAAACCTACAGTTCTGATTCTGTACTTCCTGCCCGTAAAAGCCTATAAAAACCCCAGACCACCAGAGGGCAGGGCCTGACTTCCTTTGTTGTTGGGAGCAAGCCTGGTCAGGACCACTGGTGTGAAATAAAGCTGTTCACTGCCTCCAAATCCTGGGTGCCTCTTCAGTGTTTCTGCCTGCCGTAACATTATGTACATATACCAAGTCCATTCAAGGAAAATAAACATTATGTACTGCAAAGATGTACTAATAAGAAATGATCTTTTAAGCTCCCAAAAAATAAATGTGGGTGGAAGAGTCACAGTGATAGTAAAATCTCTGTTTTCTTCTCAAAGGAAATTCCAAGATAATCCAGAGAAGGGCTCCACTTGAAAAATGACTTAAAACTTTATCAAGAAAGATGTCATGACCTCCTGGTATGCTCTACCCCACACTAATAGAAAATATAACAACCTAATGTGTTTTCTACCCCTAGAAGCCATAATAAAGTTTCACCTGAAAATACTTTACAGATAATCATTTGTTCTTTTCACGTGTAAGGAAAGGAAAAACACAATATATATTACCCACCTGCTGGCTTCATGCCTCCCCATCCCTTCCAACCACAGTAGGAGCTTTCTCTGTGTACTCACAAGACTGCCTTGCACATGGCGCACTTGTTGCCATGGGTCTTGCCATCTGGGCCGCGCACGGGGTCATTTTCTCTAGTGCAGTATAGATTTCCATTTTGCACAAGACCTCGATATTCACTGCAGGTGTCCTGAAAGAAGCACAGAAGCAAGAGTTTGGGTATTTTCTTGGAAATTAGTTTGTTGGGTTCTTATTAAGCCATTTCCTGGAAAAAAAAAAAGAACATAGCCTAAAGATTTTTTTCTCTCTGGCACTTCTATCTTTCAATTCCTACTAGGCACATTGAACTTTAAAAAAAAAAAAAAAAAAAGCAGTTTGTGTTTGTGTTTCCTTAAATATTAGCCCAGAATCTAGATGAAATCTTCAACCATGGGGCCGGTGAGATGGCATAAGCAGCATAAGCACCTGCCTGGCAAGCGCGAGGGCGCAAGTTCAACTCCCGGATCCCACACATGAAAAAAGGGCCGGTGATATCGCTCAGCGGCACGGGCACCTGCTGGCACGTGAGGTCCTGAAGTCGACCCCCAGTACCCACAAAAAAAGAAATATTCTTCAACCACACATGTAATACTCCCTTATTAAACCGAGTTCTCTGAGGACTAGTCACAGTCCTTGCTCAGGGGTTTATAGTCCATGTCTGTCATATCATAAAGCGATAAAAACATTGCACATGCCATAAAATAAAAAACAAACTTTTAAATTAGGATGAAACCTCAGATTTTATCTGGTCCAACCGTCCCTACTGTGTTTCAATCCCCTTCATGTTATGCCTGCCAAGAGGTCATCCAAATTCTGTTAGAAGACCTGCAATGGTAAGGACTCCATTACCTTCCAGACAGCTCATTCCAAAATTTCCACTAGGTAGCTTTCACAAACTAGTCGTGTTGCTACGTTTTGAGATCTTGGAAAATAACCCTAACAAATCTTATAGGAACCCTACTTTTTTAGTTTTTTTTTTCTTTTTGTACTGGGAATTGAACTCAGGACCTTGTGCTTGCCAGGTGCTGTGCCACTGAGCTATATCCCTAGCCCATGGAACCCCACTTTTTTGTTTTCCTAAGTTATCAAAATAGAATGAGTATGTTCCTTCAGGCTAGTAAGCAAAGATAAAGTGTTGTGCACTATTCAGAAAAGTCAAGTATATTTTTCTTCTTCCACATGAGAGTTCTTCAAATATTTGGAGAAAACTATCTTTTTTTTTTTTTTTGTGGGTACCGGGGGGTCGACCTCAGGACCTCGCGCGCCAACAGGCACCCGTGCCGCTGAGCGATATCACCGGCCCCTTTTTCCTATGTGGGTTCCGGGAGTCGAACTCGGGCCCTCGCGCTTGCAAGGCAGGCGCTTACGCTGCTGAGCCATCTCACCGGCCCTGGAGAAAACTATCTTGGCTTTCTCTCCTTTCTCCTAATATTCTCTTCCAAGAACTAAACATACACAGATATTTTTCTTGGTCTGTTTATGACATGATTTCAGCCTTATTCCCTACTCTGCATTTTTTCCCTTATCCTAATGAATTTAGTATAATATCATCCTATAGTTTAAATCTAAACCGTCCCTTAAAATCCTCATGTGTCCAGAGATGGGGCTTTTGGAAGGTAATTGGATCACGGGGGCATTATACTTATATGAGTTCATACTTGAATGTGCTGCTTTGAGGTGGGGCCCAGTTAGAAGGAGGGAAAGAGGGGTGGAAGGGAGGCGAGAAGAATGGGATAAAAAGAAGAATCAAGATACATCATGTATAGGTTCAAATTCCCTACAATGAAAGTGATCATTATGTATGTCTAAAATGTATCAATAAAATTAATTGATTAAAAAAATTAAAAAGTTCTATTTATACACAATGGAGTACTATTCTGTCATAAAAAAGGATAAACTTGAGTGATTTGTAGGAAAATGGTTGCACCTTAAGACCATAATGTTAAGTGAAAAAACTTAGACACACAAGCTTAAATATTGCATGGTTCTCTTATATGAAAAACTCACTATATATAGTAGAAATAAATGACAGAAAATAGGAAAAAAGACAAAGAAAAAAGGTATTGTAATTTAGCATGGAAAATGTATCTGCAAGTGTACCTTGACTTGGTACAATTGTCTTTCATGTTTCATATGTTCTTTGGCCTATTAGTCTGGTTTTCAATCTGTATATATGATAGTTAACATTATAAAGTCTTATAAATAAATGAATCTGATGCTGGAAAGATAAAAGGAGGTGAAGGCAGCAGGGAAAAGAAGGGAAATGAAATGTGTTATGTACAGGTACTAATCCCCCACAGTGAATGTAATCATTATGTACTTCAAACATGTACTAATAAAAGTAAAAAAGGGCCAGTGAGATGGCTCAGTGGCTTAAATGCCTGCCCTGCAAGTGCGAGGGCCCGAGTTCGACTCCCGGAACCCACATACGAAAAAGGGGCCGGTGATATCGCTCAGCGGCACGGGCACCTGCTGGCGCACGAGGTCCTGAGGTCGACCCCCCGGTACCCACAAAAAATAAATAAATAAATAAATAAATAAATAAATAAATAAATAAATAAATGTAAAAAAAAATAAAACAAACAATAAATTTTAAAAGATATGAAAAGAAAAAGTAAAGCAAGAAATATATACCTTATTTGATCAACCGTGGCATTCCAAAACACATACTACACTAGTAAAAATGCTAGATTTCGTGTCAGGAATTATAGGTTTGAATTTTATTATTTCAATTTTCAACTGTAAAAACACTGAAATTGGAAGATATGGACACTGATACCAATATCCCAGTAATACCGTAAGCAATTTCTTTCTCTCTGGATTTATATCTTCATTTTCCAGTATGGAATAGAGCCAATAAAAGATTTGAAAACAAACTTGCTTTTGTGAATAAAATTTTATGCGAACACACGCACACCCCTTACACTGCGTAATATACGGTGGTGTTGCAGATACAACAGGAGAGGTGGATAGTAGTGGTAGGGACGGTATGGTCACAAGCTGAAATTATTCACTTTCTGGCGCTTTATGAAAAAGTTTGTCAACTCTGTACTAAATGAACTCCAACTTCTCTACCAGCTAGGCCCTTCAACAGTTCCATGAGTGATTTTTACAGAAAAATGGCAAAACTTCACCCTGTCATTGTGATATGGACATTCCAGCAAAACTACCTTTTCAGCTTCTCTTTTAACTTTTCCTCTGGATTTATCTTCCTTCTCTTTTGATTCTTGAAGGCTGTAAGAGAGAGGTAGGGGAGAATTATTCCTAGCGCCCAGTTCATGTTACCTTAAAGGGAAAAACTCTCTAGATGAGAATATTCCATTATTCTACATCTCTATCAACTTAACCTGGGAATCAAAAGGTAAATGCATGACCCTCCACATCCTTGTTTTGGTTTTTAATGTTGCTCGGAGAATAAGACATACATGCCCTAGCAAACCAGTGAATACATTTTCACTGCTATATTTCTTTTATAAAGTACAGATATTGTCCATCAAGTAACTAGGATGCTAACTCGTATCAGCTCGTTAGTGCCCAATCAGTATAGTTTTGGATTATCCATGAGAATGACCTATATGCAGAAATCAAAAGCTATCATACTTCTAACCCATTAAGTCAAGGAGAATTTGTCTGTAGTATGTGGTCCTCTCTTGAGTACCTTCCAGAACACTAGAAAGAAATAGCCAAAGTATGTGGCTTAATGATAATAAATCCACAAACTCAATACAAAGACAGGCTTCATTACTAACTGTAGCAAACCTTCAATGTCATCCCTCTCACGCACTCAGGGTTTTTCTTCTACAGTCAGCAGCAGTGGTGGCTGCAGCTCTACTCACAAGAAGGCCTCACACATGGAGCAGGTATTGCCATGGATCTTCCCATCCAGACCCTCGATGGGGTCGTTCTCTCGCGTGCAGGGGAGACGTCCATTTCTCACATATTGTCGGTATTCACGGCACAGCTCCTGCCAAATGAAGCAGGATTGAAGAGCCAGATAACTAAATATTGGATATCTGCTTCCACAAGTCCCCTTTGAAAACTATAATATGATGCATAAAATATAATGGATGTATAAGAAAGGTCAATATTAGCCAAGATTATTTTCAGATGTCTAAATCATACATTATTTATTATTTATAACAATAATCTCATTAGAAGATCTTTCAGTCAAATAATTCTGAGCTAGCTAGGCACTGTGAAAGGTAAAAAGAATAATTTATTGTCTCTTAAATTTCAAGGAGTTTTTGGTATACAATGATACCCCTCACCCCTCACTGCTATATCCAAATTCTAATACCTGGGACCTGTGAATCTACTACCCTGCCTAAAGACGGGCTTTGCAGAGGTGCTTAGGTTAAGGACTGTGAGTTGAAGAGAGTGTTCTGAATTATCCTAATGCATCCAATGTAATCACAAAGGCCAATCCTTAAAACCAAAAGAATGAGGGAGAACAGAAAGTGAGAGGTGATTGGAGAAGAACATCCGGAGTGACATAATGTTGTCGGCTTTCGAGATGGAGGAAGGGATCCAAGAATGATGACCTCCCGAGAGTAGAAAAGCAAGGATGCCAGAGAGGAATGCAATCCCGCCAGCTTTTGATTCTAACCCAATAAGGTCCTTGACAGACTCTAAACTAAAAAAATCACAGAAAATACAGAGAAATAATTATAAGTTACAATTAAACAAATGATATAACTTAAAACTGAAGAAAAATCCTGGCATAATAATTGATAGAGTTATTAAGTATATTATTCTAATGGGGAAAATCACTGGATAATGAAAATTGGCCAAAATTTTGATAGAGGGTAGAGATATTCCTGACTAAGAGAAAAGTCTTATAGGAAATAAAGTTCTTGAAATAAAGTTCAAGAATTAGTTAACTGTCCAACGTGACACATTTTGTTGGACAAAGATTAGAGAAATAATAACATGAACAATAATAAATGTAGTATTACACATTGTGCGCTTAAGAGATGGGAAACACTGAGCTGTCATACATATATACATTTTTAGGAATTTATAAAAACATTAAAATAGTATCCTTATTTTATAAATGAAGAAGTTAAGACACAAAGATGTTATCTGTGGTCTTCCTGGTAAGAAAATGGAGCAAGGATTTCAACCCTGACAGTATGAGCCCAGATTCAGTTATTTTAGCTCAATATTACTGAGTCCACAGATGGAACAATGGATTGATTCCTGGCATTTCCACCAAGCAACAAATGGCCAGTGTAACTGACACAAGAAGAACAACATGTAGAACAGGAAATGAGGTCTGAGTGATAACAGGAATCAGATCAAGTATGGCATAGTAAGCCCCTACCAGGATCTTGGTTCTTACTTCGAGTGAGATGAGAAATCACAGTGATGTGATCTACCTTATATTTTTAAATAATCACTTTTCTTTATGACTTAAAGACACATAGTAGGGAGCAAATGTAAGTGTGGATAGAGCAGCAGAAATAGATCATTCGAATTAGAAAGAAAATGAAAGTAGCAACGAAGAAGTGAGGCACAGCATGCTAAGATATTATAAATGACAGAAACGTGAACAAATTCAATAAAGGAGTATTCTTATATACAAGGATGATCCAAATGTATTTTTTCAGTTTGCAAGGTCATGAAGGATGCTGGGATTAGGAGGAAGCATGGGAGACTCGCCTAAGAAGAAAGATCAGCAAATATATACATGGCTATGGTGATGTAAAGCAACTACCTCTACTGCTTCTCTCTTAACTTTTTCAGCTTCAACTTTCTCCTTTTCTTTATTATTTTTCTTCTCCTCTTCTTCAAGTTGACTGAAACAGAAGAAGATACAAGTTGAGTAAAATTCTCCAATGGCTTTGGTATTATTTTTCAAAAAAGAAAGACAAACTTCCATATCAAAGGTCAGAAGTCTTTAGGACAAATTATCCCAGGAGGGGCTATTAAAATGCTTTGGCAAATATGCAGAAAACTCAGCAGTCTATATCATCCCTCTAAAAAGTAACAATAATAAAACAAGCCTTCATTTTTATCTGTATGGGGCCCTCAGGACTTCTTGTTTTGTGTAGATCAGTGATTTGAATCAATGAGCTATAAGAATCCACAATTGTCTTGAATATTTTTTAATTGTGAAACTTTTCTCAACCTGATAACTACTCTGTCAATGATGACAGTAAAAGGTAACGACAGATGAGACAATGGGCCCATCATCACTCCAACCATGCTTCACCATAAACGAGTGTAAATGTAATTTTAATGGCGCTAAAGTGCACACTGGAATTCAAGTTTTGAGTTACAATAGTGATTCAGGTCTAGTAAGAATCAGCAGCTAACTTTCTGAGGATAATTATAAGACTAATGTCCTTGTTTCTTGCTGTTTTCTGTGGATGGGTACCATATCAACTATAAAAAATCCTTAACATTTACCGTATTTAGTTATTACTACAGTGCCAGAAAATTGAATAAATAAGACAAAAACTCTGATTTCTTGAATGTCAGGTCATTATTTATTCTATTGTGCTATTCTGCCAGTCTCTCCTTTTAAGTAGCCATGGGCATGTGCTAAATGTTGGGCCAAGACCTGCGAAATTTGAGATAATAACTTTGTATTTTATTATTTTTATTTCTTCTTTCCTTTCTTATTAGTATATGTTTGTGATCCATAATAATTAGATTCATCTTGAGGAGTTGGTACATACTCACATTGCATCTTCATCATTTTTACTTCTCCTTCCCCTCCCCACCTTTCCGTCTCCCCTGTCCCTAAATCCCCTTCACATCTCCACAGAGTCTGCAGTTACGATGTAAATATTGTTTTCTGAATTTAAAGTGTATCTCAGGAGGGGATCAAGAGGCTAAGAAGTGAGAGAATTAGACATGATAATTCCCGATTTCTACACAATGGAGCGCTTGTCCTGGTTTACCCACACCATTCAGCAAAAGAACAACCTAGCAGGCCCTGACCTTGCTTAACAGGAAGATATTTTAGTAAACGTTTAGTATGCGAATTTGCTCCTTAGTGTTTCACTCTACACTAAGCCACTTATCAAAGTATGCTTTTCACCATACATAATAATGTCCTGAAAACACAAACACAGTCCTTTCTATTTCACTTCTTGTTTGGGTTATTTTAATAATCACTATCCCCATAGACCTGTATCAAACTATGTTTCTTTTAACCCATATTTGAATATTTTCACAGAACTGTAAAATATCATAGGTGGGAGAGACTAGAGAGAGCATGAAATCCAGATCATGAAGTTTCTATTCTCCTTGTTATAAATCAAGCGTTAAAAAAAATTCTAGCACTAAATTGAATCTTTCCCCTTGACATAATCAGAAGACAGAAGGATGAGTGAATGGAGAATAACAACGTCATTCTACGATCTAATATTACTTAATGTCTTGTCCACCTGTGTTTAAGATTTTCTAGTATACAACCTACAGTATATATTCTGCACATGTGTGAAGGACCTGAGACACGAAGATGAATAACAATGAAGAAGTGAACTACGAGAGATGGAGGAAAATACTTACAACACACTCGCACACATGGCACACTTGTTCGCGTGCATTTTTCCATCTGGGCCAAGAACAGGATCATTATCATGGGTGCATGTGAGCATTCCATTCCTCACTAAGTTTCGAAACTCACTGCAGTTTTCCTGGAAAACATTTTTTTTTTTCTGAGAGAAATTTTCTAATTTTCTTGCATCTTTTCCTTTTGGGTAATATGTAATACATAGTCATACAGAAAAGTAAAAGTGTAAAAAGATGAATGAATCAAATTGGTAAGGACAAAGTTCACATTATGAATTCAAAATTGTCTTGGTATTATAGCAGATTAGCAAGTATTTATCATCGTCATTCTTCCAAGATACTTATAATCATGGTGCTGAAGTAGGCCGAAAAAATTGATAAAACACCAGCATAAAACCTGTGTTCCTGTTCTGTTGGATATTGCAGTCTACAAAAGCTATCAGAGATCACAGTTGAGGAGGTTAGCTGGACCACAAAGAGAAGCCTCCCTGGAGAAGCGGAACATTACTGAACAGTGCTTTGTTGTTCAGAGGCTGCGAAAGGAGAGGAAAAAACCTTACTCTAACTAAGAAATAAAAACACATCTGTCCAGATGGAAGCGAGAACAAGGATATTTCCTGGAGAAACTGATAGCATTCTGTGAGCGAATCCTTGTCTAGGGATGGGGATGTGGATTTGAACCAGGAGAGTACGACAGAAGTGGAGAGAAGGAGGGATGGGATAGGACCACCAGGAAGATCTGAGACGACTTGTCAATGGAAGAAATTCAGCAGATGGCAGGGGGTATAGCTCAGCAGCACAGCACCTGCCTGGCAAGCGTGAGGTCATGAGTTCAAATCCCGGTAAAAAAAAAAAAAAGAAAAAAAGAAAAGAAAAAGAAAAAGAAATAAATAAAAAAGAAATTCAATGGATGAAATAGATTTTCAGTTTTAAATTACTAATAAAGATAGTCCCAGTTAATGAAAATATGCTGTTTAAAAAATTAGTTCAAAGGTAAATTTTGAATTGTGTTAACCTTCCCCAAATAATGAATATGTTTGGACTTTTGCAGGTGTTAAGAAATAAAAAAATAAAGGTGATCTTGCATAAGTTTATTACATGACAGTAATACAACATCTGCACACGGATTCGGCTATGTTATCTCTAAAATGATAAAAATTATAAAAGCATGGATGGCAGACTAAAAGTAATTGGAAATTCAAAGGAAATACCTAATAATGGCAACTGCAGACAAGTAAACTCGTGTTTCCGCCATAGCATGATGGTGACAAAGATCAAATATGATACTATATGTTCATTTTGATTTGTGAATGGAATGATAGAGATCTTGTACTCTGTGTTGAAAGTAACAGGTATGAATGATCTAAATTAAACTTAGCAAACTGCACTTATTAATATTAATAATCTGACCCTAAGAAAATAAATCTAATAAAAGCCAAATATGGAAAAAAGTAAAATTCAAAGACAATACTACATTTTTAAAAATTAAATAAGGCTCAAAATTAGAATAATCATGAAGTAAAATTGGTATTCTCAAAACATCTAACGAAGACCTTTTTTTTTTTCTTTTTGGCTTTCCTTCCTTTCCCTTCCCTTCCCTTCCCTTTCTTTTTTTCTTCTTCCTCCTCCTGTTCTTCCCCAACCTCTTCCCCTTCTCCTTCTCTGTCTCCTTTCTCTCCCCCCACCCCCTTTCTCTTTTTAAGATCAGGTCATGATATGTTGTCCAGCCTGCTCTTGAACTTCTACGCTCATGTGATCCTCCTACCTCAGCCTCCCTAGTAGTTGGGATGACAGGCATGCACCAAGGTTAAAAGTTTGTTTTTGTTGTCATTGTTCATTGTAGGCATGAAACTTAAACAAGAAACATTTATACTAACGAGATAGTCAGAAAGTTATTATAAAAGAAAATGTGTCAGGACCCATCATCATCATGTCTGAGAAAATTACCTTTGCAGCTTCTCTTTTAGCCTTTGCTCTTGCTTTGTCTTCTTCTTTGCTATAAAGAAAAGAGGAAAAAAGGGAGAGAAAAGAAGAAATGGATCGTTTAGTGGATCCTTATATTCACAGATTGAACATTCACTGCTTTTACCATTCTCAAGCATCCCCAAAGGTCCACCCATAGAAGGGCATCATTTTATTAGATAATAAATTAGAGTGTTTACTTCACCTCGGGAAAGTGGTATGCCTGTAAAATCCCTTAATTAATGAGTAAGCCTGTTAAACTTCTGGTATATGTATTACAATAATATTTTCTGGTTCTTTCGCTTTGGTTATCACCTTTTGTAGACCAGTAATATTTGGCTTTTCCGGGGGCAATAGCAAGGTGGTGAAGAGGAAGCACTCTGGAGCCAGATTATGTAAAGAAAATAACAAGTGTCCTAATCTCTCCATGCCTTCCTCATCGTTAAATGTTTTTGAGGAGGGGGAGGGTGATAGGAGAGGAAACAAGAATAATTTTCTCATAAGAATGTTAGGAGAACTCAATGCACTAACACATATAAAACAATTAGAACAGTACCTGGTACATAATAAAGTGAATAGTATACGTGACATAAAAGATTGATGTCAGCATCATTGTAAGTAAAGCTTCCAGAACTAGGCCTCTGATGGAAATGAAGGGAAAGCAACGGCTCTATGATTTTGGATAAGTAACAATATTGAAAGTCGAGCTCAGTGGCTTAGGTCTGTAGCATAATTGGATATACGACACAAATTATTCTATCATACTGTATAGACCTCCAAATTACATAATTTTTGAAAATGTTTTAATGCATTCTAATAAATATAAGATTTTATATAATCAATGAAATTTGAATGTTTAAAAAGGTGATAAGAGTTTTCATATGCAAAGTGTGCCAAAAATAACTATAGAGGGAAAATTGTTTTTCAAGAAAATCAATTTCGGGCTGGTGATATAGCTCAGCAGCATAAGCGCCTGCCTGGTAAGCATGAGGTCCTGAGTTCGACTCCTGGTACCCGCACATAGAAAAAAAAAATCAATTTCAATATCCATAATATGTGAGGTAATAGAACTTTACTTTTTAAGGAATTTTTATACTTATAAATGAAGCTTATTAAAATAGATTCAAACTATGTTTTTTCTTACTTCTTTATATGAAAATGGATCTAAACTTTACCACCTAAGTTGCAGCCTAAATTGATATCTTTTTGATCAAAAACTAAAAAGTTCAAGAAAATCATAGGATTTTGTGGGGGACCATATCATTTCCTCTACTCTAAAGTCTTCAGGTCCTCTCTAAATGGACATACATCAAAATCACTGTTCTTCTAATCTATTAGAAAGTCATTCTTCATGGTGAACCCAAATCTGTCTCCCTATGCCTTTTAGTCATTTTAGGTCTATTTCTTGAGGTCAAAAAGAATGAATTGGAAGAAAATAGTGAGCTAAAAAGAAACATAAAATTATCCACATAGTATAATGATATTTTACATGTGAGCTCATTGGTTTTCTTATTTTAGCTAACATTTTTTTCAGAAAATTAAAAAGCAATTAGCGTGACTATCATAAAATATTCTTCTCTTGGGGTGAAGGATTCTAGGTTACGTCTGAAATTCCATAGAAGAATTTATTGTACATGTCCCTTTTTAAAGTAAATATTTTCATTAATAAATGTATGTATTTATGGGGTACAATGTGTTGCATTAATATATGTATATATGTGGAATGATTAAATCAGGCAAATTCACAGTCACCTCTCACATTATATCATTTTTTGTAATGAGGACTTTTAAAGTCTATTATTTTTAGCAACTTCAAAATATGTGATATATTATTAACCATAGTCTCCATACTGTGAAATTGATCTTAAAAGCATGTCCCCCTTAAATGAAACTATGTCCTTCCATCAAACTCTGCCCATTGCAGTGCCCACCGCGACTCCTCTCCCAGCCTCTGGTTGCCGCCATCGTACTATCATAACTAGTCTCCAAGTTACATCATTCGCATCGCCACATATAAATGAGATCATGCACTATTTTTATGGGTTTGTCTTGCTTATTCTGCTTATTTTGCATCTCTTTATAGCACCATCGTTAGTCTGAAAGATCTTTGTTTGCTTTTGTTGTTTGTTTTTTGATCCATTTAAACATAATGTCAGGGCCGGTGAGATGGCTCAGTGGTGTAAGCGCCTGCCTTGCAAGCGCGAGGGCCCGAGTTCAACTCCCAGATCCCACATACGAAAAAGGGGCCGGTGATATCGCTCAGCGGCACGGGCGCCTGCTGGCGCGCGAGGTCCTGAGGTCGACCCCCCGGTACCCACAAAAAAAAAAAAAACATAATGTCAAAACTGAATGCTACATTGAGGAAGAAAATACACTATCCTCATTATTTAAAAAGAAAAAAACAAAAACTTCCCAGAACAGATCCCATGCTCCCCTCCCTCTGAGCCCTGGGGTCCCTGGTACTCACAAGAGTGCCTCACACATGGAGCAGGTGTTGCCATGTATCTTTCCATCTGGGCCCTGGATGGGGTCATTCTCTCTGGTGCAGAACAGCTGTCCATTCCTCCTGGATTTACGGAACCCACTACACAACTCCTAGTCAATCAAAGAGGGAAATTGGAGGTGTTGAACACAGGTTGAGTCGGACTGGAAAAATGGCTGAAATGTAGATTTTTTTCTTAAAGGGGAGAGCAAGAGTCAGTCTATTTTAGAATAGTTCCTAACTTTGAAAGCATGGATTTTTTTAAGGAATAAAATCCATGGACCCTCAAGGAAGAAATAGTCACACATGCCCATGTGTACACATGCACATGTGAACACACAGAGAAACACAAACTATCCAAATGTTTCATAGAGTTTGGGGAAATTTATGTGCTTCCTGCATACCATCTGTGGATTCCCAGGCCCATTTTCCTCTGACTTACTGGAGAATGTTCTCTCACCTCAAAAGAAACTGTATTCTCAGTCTCTCTTTTATGTCTCGATTCTCTTTCCTTCTTTTTCTTTTCTTCATGTTCTGCTTTGCTGTAAAAGAGTGGTTAAAAAAGGATTTGAGAAAAAATCATAGAATTTCCAGATTGGAAGAGACCACAAGTATGATTTATTGCTACAGTTAACATTTATTAAGTTATCATGTGCCTCACCCTGTGTTCATAATATGAACTCCTAACTACATGGCAAAGAAACTATTATAACACAAATTTTCCAGTAAGAAATCTGACAGAATGAATACTTTTTCCAAAAGAACAGAAGCAGTGAGTGTAGACTAAGAATTTAAACCCCAGTCAAAAAGTGGTTTTCAAAATTTCCAATGCTTGGTATTGCATCCCTCATGACAGTCTGCCCTTTGCTTTAATCTGCCAGTAATTTCTCTACCTGTATCATTCTTCATATTAAAGGAGGAATCATTCCTTCTTTGAAATCATTACACTCTGAGGAGGAACTGACACTGAGTTGGAAACTGTCTTCCAGAGTTTTACCCACTGCCCATTAGACTGCCCTTTTACATGCACAGAAACAACCTAGAAATACTCCCACTTCCACACTCACAAAAACTACTTGGATATTTCAAGACCCTGATGCTCCCCTTACCCTAGTGTACCCACAACTTAATCCTGAAAAGATATGGCTTTTGCACCTTTCCCCAATTGGGCAGTTTCTCTAAATACACATTACTTCTTTTATTCCCTGTTGAAGTGGCCATCTCATAATTTATCACAGAAATGAGGCAGAAAGGACAAAACCCTCCCTCACTACAACAACCACAGCTCTACTCACAAGTACGTTTGACACATGGTGCAGTAGTTGGTATATATTTTCCCGTCTGGGCCCTGGAAGGGATCATCCTCTCTGAAGCAAGTGATTAATCCATTCTTCATTCCCTTTCGGTATACATGGCAATAGTCCTACCAAGGTACAGAAAGGAAATTGGACATTGATTTTATTCTTATTCAGAGAAGAATAATCAAACATCTACACTGATATAATATTATGTCTTTTTGAGCCCAGGATTTTAACTGGGCTCTCTTAAAATTAAAATTCAATTTAACAGTAACAACAAAAACAACATCATTTCAAAGAAATGGGTACAAAAATACATAATAGGATGTTACAATGTAACAGAATAGTTATATAAACAAATCTTTCTGCAATCACAACAGAATAAAACAGGTCCAAGCATATAGGTACAAAAATATCTGACAACTCAAAAGACAGGACCAAAGGGGGCCGGTGAGATGGCTCAGCGGCTTAAGCGCCTGCCTGGCAAGTGCGAGGGCCCGAGTTCGACTCCCGGAACCCGCATACGAAAAAGGGGCTGGTGATATCGCTCAGCGGCACGGGCACCTGCTGGCACGCGAGGTCCTGAGGTCGACCCCCCGGTACCCACACACACACAAAAAAAAGACAGGACCATGAAATCTGAGTATGGAAACCAGAGAAGATGTCAAGAATAATTTAGGTGAGACTGTCAATAGGAAATAGGACTTTTTGGGGGAAAATGGACTTGGGAACCTGTACATTAGACTGTGAAAACAAGCTGAGAGACCCAGTAGGAAACACCATAGCAGAACATAACATAAATTTCTAAGTGAAGTTAAGGCGGCAAATTAGAAGGCAACGCAGAGATTGAAATGTGTCTTACAGCTGATCAGCGATCTGAGAGTCTTCAGCAGAGCTGTATCACAACGTGATTTACAATTTGAAACATCACTCTAATTGTGTCAGAGGTAATGTCTGCATGATCCTAGTGATTGGATACAAGAAAGGATTGAACTGCAGAAGAAAATGAGGAGAATTTCATCATCAAACTACAGGTGATGATAACTCCTCTAAGGCTCTGGAGATGAATATTATACTATTTCGGAGGTAAAAACCACATTTTTTGTGGAATCAAAGTATTTTTAGCTCAACTCAAATATGAAATTTTAGGAATTAACTTGTACACAGTATACACCCAGATTTTATCTCAAAACTAGTTAGCAAAAGGGAACAGATCTGTAAGTGATGAAACTAGAACTGGAACACAATTTCTCAGATCTAATAAGTTCTTTTCATTTTCCAGGGCCAGTCGCTGATGTAGCAGGAACAGATCAATATCCTGTAGCATTCATCTCATCGCTGTCTGAGATGGAAGGGTTAAGACGTTCTGTTAGGCTCTTTGTGTTCAGTTATTGTGCCAAGCAGGATTTGTTAGACTTACTCACTTCGAATGAAAGTTTTCTTACAGACGCTCTTTTGTTTCTTGTGAGGGCTTCAACCTTTTTCTTTTTGTCAAATTTTTCTTGACTGTATGAAAAGTAAAATAAAAGGAATACACTAGGATCAGACACAGACACTGATTTCTCCGCATGCCGTACTGATAATCTATCTGCCCTACTGAGGCAGGAGCATCTTTCTCTCTGTATCACTACGTATCAAGGAAAAGCAACAAAACAGCCTTGATGTCAATAATAGGTCTGGAAAACGTGCTTTCTAAAAAGTACATTTCGTGCCTGTCATGAGAAAAGTCATCAGTCTTCACAAACAAGATGTCAAAACTGGAGTCACAGTGACGTACCACTTGAGGACTGAAACCGGCCTTAACACAGTGTATTGACTCATCCTGGTGCTTCTCAGAGAACGTGAGAGGCAGAAGGGCCCTGGCTGTGCTCTCGGGATATGACTGCTCATAACAACGACCTCCTTTCAGTCCATCTATGATCTGCCTAGCACATCAGGCATACCTTATGTTTCACTTAAACTTAAATGTATTACTTAGTCATGGCTGCTTTATCCAAAAGACAAAAGATGAATCAGATGGGTAAAAGCCGATAGTTTCTGTACACGGATAGACTGAGTTCATGTCTAAATTTGCTTTGTACAATGGAGTTGCATGGTAAGTACAGCTAACTATGGTGTTTCAACCGTATGTGGTTATCAATCGAAATAAAAAGCCAAATATAGTCAAATGATTTGAGCTTTACCAAATAAAGTGGAAACTATTCTAAATTGTGAAAGAAAATGTAACTCTAGCTCACCAAGAAATGTCACAAAATATAACATACCATAATTTCATAGAAGTTTATAGTTATTTTGCCAGTAATTTGACTCATTTCAATGAGTCAACTGCTAATTTTGGCCCCTAGTCCCCCTCATGGAAGATGGGAAGCCTATAAATCACTAAAAAAGATTCATACAAAGCTTCAGCAGTGAAGAAACAACTAATGTTTCACAAGTTCATGTTTGTTGGGAGGTTTGAGTATTAAGACAGGGAGTTTCACAGAAAGAAGGAATTTTGAAACGAATAACCCTAAACACTCACTCCCAGCGCTATAACTAACATTCTCCACATAACTCATTCAAGTCCCTTGGCTATTTTGAGTCAGTTTCCTCATCTATGAAACAAGCTGGTTCTATTAGGACACGTGTGGGCCTCTTCCTTCTTTGACATCCTAGAGTTCTATACTCACAAGAAGGCGTAGCACATGGAACACACGTTGCCATGCATTTTCCCATCTGGACCACGAATAGGGTCATTTTCCTTGGTACAGAAAAGTATTCCTTTCTTTGCACGCTCTTCATATTCACTGCAGACTTTCTATGTAATAAAAATTAGAGAGTTTAGACATTTATCTCTATTATTAATATGTAAATTTTGAATATCATTTACCAAAGAAATTGAAAAAGAGGAATTAAGGATAAAAATGAAAATTTCAGGATTTAGAAACACCTAAAATTTTGTGATGTTTCTCTTCTCGTAATGTTCATCTATTACTACTCAACAAATATATAGATATAAATATGAATGTGATTTAGGTCTTCATTAGACAAATGGAAAGAATAAGTAATTGCAATAGATAAAGCTAAAGGGTAAAACTCAGGTCTGAATTAAGTGTGTACTAGTACAAAGGAAATCTGATTTATGGAATTTCCAAGAAAAACTTATAATTAAGTTCTATCTTAAAGATATATTCAAGAACACAATGTGGCAAAAAAAGGCCCACTGATAGGAATTATGATATGTAAAGTCATAGAAGTATTAAGTAACATGTTTCCTTAAGACAATGTAATATTTTCATGAACATAGTTGCAGAAAAATTAGTTGTGTAAAGAGAAAAATGTTTAGGAAGTGGTCAAAAAAGAGACCTTCAAAACTGATCAAAACCAAACCACTAACCCTTGAAAGGAATTTGGATTTTTTTCATAGACAGTGGGAACATTATAAATATTTATAATGAAGAATGACAGAATCAAATCTCTTGTGTAGAAACACTTTTGGCCAGATTTGTGGAAGACTTGAGTGAATACAGATGTAATTAGATTGTAACAAGAAGAAGGAAGGAAGGAAGCAAGAGAGGGAGGAAGGGATGGAGGAAGAAGGGAAGGAAGGAAAAGTTAAAGGGAGCGGAGAAGGGAGAGTGGGAGAAAGGGAAAGAGGGAAGGAGGGAAGGACTAGGGAAGGGAAGATTGGAAATGAAAGATAAAAAAATAGTTGAAGAACATTTGAGTACTAAAATTAAAAGGACTTGGTAACCTAGGATTAAGAAGAAGAAAGAAGCTGAAAATGAGACTAGCAATAACATAGAGTTATATGGAGGCAGAAGGTAGCCTAAAGGAGTGGGCCACTTTGTAAGACTCTGAACTACACATCATAAAATGTTAGGTAACTGTAAGAAGGAAGCTTAATAACATTTGTACATATGGTGAAATGGTTCAAATATACTCTAAGAAATCTTCAAACATTGTCATTTCCTAATGCCATTGATTCATGAAAACACCTCCCATTCTATGAAAACCACTTGGGGGATTAATTGATCTTCAGGACTGAGGACAATTTAGACTAAAAATACACAGACCAGACAAGATGCTAATGCAATGCAAAGGAGAACTACAATATTAGGGATCTGAGCTAAGATGGCAGCAACGGGAAAACAGCCAAACGATGAGTTAAGGGAAATTTAGAAAGCACCATGCAGTGTGATTTTAAAGAAGCATATTAAAATTCTACACTGAAGCTGCTTTTGAAATGAATAGCTCCACAGCGTTCCCATGATGGAACGGCACTTTGAAGCAGAATAATGTCTTGATATATCACCTGCATTCAGAAATGTGTAATTATTTTACTAATGTGATTTATTTTCCTCCAAATAAAGCTAAAACTTATAATGCCATGGCATAAAATAATAACTAATGATAAGTATAAGTTAATTTCCAGAAAAGCTATTAATATTGGGGAAAATATTAACCAATCTTGAAAATCCACACAAGAATCATATGCCCATTACACACACCTCACATGCAAAAGTCACAACCAAATTCATCAGACTAATTCTCACCTCAATTTCAGCTTCTCTTTTTACTATTTTTTCTTTAGGTTTTCTCAAATTTTGATGACCTTTATTTTTTTCTTCTAAAAAATGTTTCATGCTAGAGAAAGCAACATAAAACAGTGAGTAGAGGTGCTTCAAATCCTCATGTTGCAAAATAGTCATTAGCTACACATGGAAAAACAGTTAAGTTTTCCTGAGTTCTAATACAAACACTTTCAAGTTGACTTAAATTCTCAAAAAGTTGCTCTCATTTTGCATATGTTTCTTTTTTGTTTCATTTTGCATAGTTTCTTTCCACTGTGTTGGTGTTCTCTTCCATCTCTTCTTCTTTGAATCGTCCCTGTTTAAATTTTTTCTTTTTGAAAGAAGACCACACAGGAAGTGAGATCTATATCTATCATTATGTTTTTTATCTGAATAATTTATGTCTGATTTTAAGATTTTTCATGTGAAAGATACTTTTAAAATGCAATCTACAAGAGAAAAGGACATCAGCTGTCCAAGACTGAGAGGCACTGGCAGTAGAATAGCACATAGGACAGAGGTTATGGAACTCAAGTGTCTGAGAGAAAGTGCAATGAAACCCAGCTGGGACATCTTCATGCATGCCATAGTTTGCATGATGTGGGATTTGCCTTTTTCCCAAGGTGATATGTCCCAGCTGAAAAGGTAAGCATTATGTCATTGACATGTAATATGAATTTTCTGAGGATCTCCTGTGAACTCTGTGACAATGCGATAATCAACAAAAACAAAGTCTTGGTATCTGCTTTTACCCCCATTCTGTGCAATGACTAGTTTATAAAGAGGTTCACAATGGTCATAGGGAGAAATGTTATGAAATATTTTGTAAGCCATCCTTCTAACTGGAAAATGAAATCCTCTGTACTCAGAAATAGACATATATCATTAGTGTCTACCTTCTGGGTAGTAACATAGATTGTAGAGGACATAAAACTGCTCAAATGATTCTCAATGACAAAAATTCCATTCAATCTCATTCTTATCATCATTTGAATCAATCTCCTCTTCCCCTTTCCAGTAACCCTAAAGAAACAGCATCTATACTCACAATATTTCAGCACACAGGGAACATTTGTTGCCATGCATCCTGCCATCAGGGCCCCGGATTGGATCACTCTCTCGTGTACAAAAAAGTCTTCCATTTCTCACTTGTCTTTCGTATTCCTTGCAAAAATCCTTTTAAAAAGATAAGTAACTATATTTACTATTGTTCTGCTCTTTAATAGAGAAACTTTATCAGATAGATTTATAATCACAGATTGACAGATCTGGAAGCACTGGTAAACACAAAAAGACACATTAATGAGAATTAATGAGAAATTGTAATTATTTTGTCAAATTGTTAGGCATTTGTATCTGCTATGCTGTATATTTATTTGAAGGTAAAAGAATCTAGGAAAGAATTAGGTTAAGCAGTAGTTCCTAAAACTAGGTAGCATTTATTAATTTATTAATTTCCCAGTCTCTAGAGGAAATAAAAACTTTCATGAGGGTCTAACACAGACCCAACAAAAAGCAGCAGCCGTGACAAAACAACAGTAATAGTAGTAACAAATAGCCAATTAACAGGAGATAGAATTTATGAAATCATAAAGTTAGATGCTTAAATGTTATTTAATATGGATAAATAACAATCTAACCTTATTTGCAAGGAAAAAGGAACACAATGGTATCTAACAATACTGTGTATTCTCTACTTCCTTTATCAATGTTCATTTCTGACACCATAGGTGAAAATTTCAGAGTGTGAATCTGATTTCTTCACTCACGCCTTATAGAGGTAAACCACCAAGACTAATATCTACTTAGAAAATCTAAAAAGGTTTTGACTTAAAAAAATAAAAGAAAGGTTGGTTCCCAGATTTTCTGATGCTTTGGCTAAGGGCTATTAGATCTCTCTCTCTGTGTTTAGGAAATTCTAGTACTTGATGAGGGCCAATCTTAAAAAAAGACATATCCCAAATTGCTCTAGGCCTAAGGGCCTCTGTGTCAACAAACATATTGTGATAGCGTATTTCATTATAATACAAATTCTAGAATTTCTGCTCTATTACCTTCTTTTCAACTGTGTGGCCCTCATTTTTGCATTTTCGCCAGAAAATATGAGCATTAGAGGACGGCAGGAAGTCACTTGGGAAACCTGAGCAGCTAAGACGGTGGCCTCTAACTCACCGAGAGGCCATAACAAAGTCCCATCGTCTTTGGGACCTCAGCCTTAACACTCACACAGTGAGGGTTTTGGAACAGATACTTTTTAGGGCCTTTTCCAGATCAAGTATTTTCTGCTGTTTCTTTATAGCTCAATTTTCATTAGGATGCTTTCAGCAAGAATCCTAAGTGAATCCAAATCAGGGCATAGTTCTTTTTGGGGGAGGAATGAGAGTGCTCCGAACTTTCTGGTTGTAAAATCCTAGGACGGCAGAGGCAGAAGGCAGTCACCGGATCGTGGCAGAATGATAATACAATGAATGCTCTATGATTCCCATAGGAAGAACAACGATAATTTCAGTTTATAAATTGTGATTCATACATGGAGATTCTAAGAAACACTTTTTGAGCAACTCATTGACAGGCTAATTATGGAGTATGTATTGACCCATCACCATGCAGTAGTCCTGCTCAGCATAGCTAGGCCTACTGATGCCAGCCACAGACAGAAAGAAGCAAGGATGGTCAGACCTGATGGAAAGCAGAGAGAACAACGCTCTGTGATCATGGAGGAACAGAGTCTAAACATCAGAGCATGACCTAGAGTTTTAGACTCGAATTTACCAAGCACCACAAAAGAATCACTTTAAATCCTTCCCAAGTGCTGAGGAAACCACAGACGTTCTGAATACTTCGTTTTTCTAAATTTAAACTGAGAATACTCAATTTAGGGTGGGGAACTTTGCTTCGTTAAATAGCATTAGGAAGCAGAGTCGGCTCTTTATTACAAAAAACTGAGCCTGTTTATTCCTATAGGATATCACAAGTCCTACGATCCATAAACATAGTATAATTGTATAGTATAAAAGAGTGCAGAATGTAGAACCACAATCCAACAGGAAGGGAAAATAGAGGTCATTTATCCGACCTCATTATTTTGCTGACAAGAAAATTGAGGCCTAAGATGAGATGATTTGCTCATCTAACACACCCAGAGCATGACAGAATGCAGGCTAGAATGCAGGTGCTCTGACTTTCCAACAAAAGGTCAGAGAGTTAGCAAAGTAATTGTTAATCCTCTCATTAAAAGTAGGGTTAAGCGTCCAGGCAGAATTACCTAGAGTGCTTCTTCAGTTAACAAAAGGAATAACTTTTTATACTAGACATAAAAAACTAAATTTTCAAATACTTTGGGGAAAAGCTTTATTGTAAGAGTAACTTGAAGCCACTCTTTTAGTATTTGAGCTTTTCATTTAAGCAGAAGCAAGATCTTTATAACTGCAGGTCTCTCTGAATATAATAGCTATATTGGAAAAGTGAATAACTCCAACTTGTGTCAATGACACTTAAAACTTGGGGATTATTTTAATGTTATTTTTGTTTAATTTATATTGTGTTGCAATTTTTTAAAAAAAGATTTATTTTAAAAAATAATTTACATTATGCTAGATAGAAGGGTGAAGAATATTAGTGGAATTTATTATTTACAAACTTTCGGTCTTAAATCATCTTTTGGGGGGAGCTGAAGAGCAAAGGTAGAAATTGTACATCTTGAGTCAAGTGGGAAATGTCGGTCTGAACTTAAATGATAAGTTCACCAGGAATAGTGGATTTGAGGAATTTTAATATTTAAACATGTGCATGTGGTAATAAAGGACATTACATTACTGCACTCCTTCAAGGTTCAAGTATAATTTTGCTAATGTTTATGTCTGCAAGAATCAAATTTTGTTGGTAAGTCGTTTACCTTTTCAACATTTCGTCGAATTCTCCTTTCACCTTCTCGCTTGGCATTTTCTTTAGCTTCTTTTAAACTAGTAAGAAAAGTGAACAGCTGGTCAGATGATGGGCCAGTAATATTTGCACTGTCCCGGACTGTGCTAAGCACTTTGATACCCTCTGCCGTAAGCCTGTTGAGACCAATTCTCTCAGGAGAGGAGCACTTCCCAGTCCCAACTGCCTGAGCCAGAGAAATTACCAAAGATAAGGAAGGGTGTGAAACTGACTCACTGACAGTCAATGAGAAGCTTTGTTCTGTAGAACTGGATGGGTGTGCCTCTTGACTGACAAACAGAAAATTGTCAGTAAATCCATTTGAAGAGGCAGAACCAAGAGCCTTATAACAATGCTGTGACAAGGGTGAAACCAAACTGGATATCTGAGGTATTGCAATCCACACCCTTACGTTTAACTTTTTAAAGCTGTTCACCTTCAGGTAAAGACATCATTGTTAGAAAAAGCTAAGTTGGAACTGAGCTTCTAAACCCTTTCACATCTGTTATCTAATTATAGTCTCATCTTAGCAGTAGGCATTGCCAAGTAAGAAAGCAGAGTTTAGAAAGGTCAAATTCTCTTTTTCAGCTCATACATGAAAAGAAACAGAAATCTACAGAACATAGGCCAGGTCTGAACACTGAAAGCATATGCCTCCGAGACAAGAAAGTGCAAACCCAACCGATTTCCTGTTTAGAAACCACTAATAACCAGAGCCTCCTGAACCTGATGGGACATGCCCTGAACTCTAACTGTGATTTTCAAAGGCAGGTGTGAAGTTTATTAATCTGTTAAATCTTTGCTTGTCTTCATTTTAAAGATCCATTAATATAAATATAGCCCTTTAAAGTTTGCTGCCTCAAGGATTAGAGTCTATACCTTGTTTAACAACCAGAATGTGAAAGACTTCAGTACCCAAACCAGTGCCAAGCACTGAAAGATTAACCCAATAGATTTTCCTTTTCATAACACTCACCTTTTACACTAAGAGTGAATTCAGACACATGGTGCCACTATCATTATACTTAGTGTCTCTGCTTACGCCCAGTTGAAATGATGATGTCAAATGATTGACTTAGGTTATTCCATATGAAAGTTCATAATCTTAATGTACTGTGCCTTACAAAACACTGGATGTTTTCAAAGGATAATAGTTTAGAATAATGAGTAGTCTGAAATTTAAAAACTAACATAATCACTTTATTTTCTCCTTCATAAGATGATATGAAGAAAAAGGAAAGAAGCCAATCAGGGAGCAAAGCCTATTCAACATTGTAAAGACAAAACACTGCATGCTTCATGACAGGACTCTGTCACCCTCTGTCCCAAGAATCAAGCGCAACCTCACAGATCTGCCTGGGGACGATGATGCTTACAAAAGCTCGGCACACATCGCACACTTGTTGCCATGTGTCCTCCCATCGGGACCAAGAACTGGATCATTTTCCCTTGTGCAGCCAAGTCTTCCATCTTCCACATAGGCCCGATAAGCCCTGCAGACATCCTACAGAACAAGGAAAGAAACCTGGCATTCATCAGCAAGATTGCAATGCTTACAACGCTGTTTTCAGAAGTTTCATAGCAGTCAGTATCTCTGCCATCGTGAAGGACACTGGCCATGTAGAGCAGTTCTAGTTATGTAGAAGCGGATCAGGGAGTTTTGTGTCATTCACATGTTTAAGTATAGAACTTGTTTAGCTATTCATCATTCAGGAAACAGTAACCATTATGCTAGAACTAAAGGAAGGCATAGTCCTTGCCCTCACATTGCTCGCAACATCCTATGTGAAGTAGACACAGAGATATTTAAAAGAGTATCTTCTTTTTGAAAACTTTGGTGAAGGTAACCCCAGTGCCCTGGGAATACAAACCATGGACACCAAACTTTGAAAATTAGGAATATTGTTTGACTAGAAAAAGTCAAGCATGACATGTATAACATACTTCCCCCCTTCCCTACCATCGCAGGCTCACAGAAGTCTTAGCACTGAATGTGCTGTTTACCCTAAATCTCGTTTTTGTTAAGTAATTTGCCCACGATCTCCTGACAAGTGACAATGGTGGGGTTTCGATTCATGTTAAAGGATGGAGGGTTAGTGCCCCTTTCACCACACATGAAGTTCCATTTATATATATGTATATATATATATATATATATTTTTTTTTTTTTTAATAGAAAGCCAGAGTACAACTGAAGTTTCTAACCACCAAAGTTAATGATCTGGTTTCAGGAACTACCAATTGCTTTTCCATATTATCTTGCATTATTCAATATTCTATTTCAAGTAAACCAAGAATTTCTTCCAAGCATCCCACCTAAGAAGGAAGAGGAAACATCTGCTTTCTCTTTGAAGACAGTGCCCTACTATTTCTCACCCTGTCACTTATCCTCACCTCCACTGAATTACTGCTCCCACATTCTCCTTCACTTCTTATGCCAACTTGAGACCCGGTTTTCCTGGAATCAAAGGTTAGTAAAGACAGCAGTTAATATCATAGTGCTCGCCACCATTCAAAACTTATTTCTCTTCATTGTATTGTAAATTTTTTTTTTGCTCCTGAAAAACAATGCCAAATGTCATCCTTTTCTTTAGTTACTTTGTCTAATGAGAGCTTATGTTCCTAACTTTAAGTCAAAGAAATGGATCATGATGGAGGGCTGATAATGGCGCTGTGGATACTATTTCCAGGCATATTTTTCCTCCTGTGTCCAAGGTGGGGATACACATCAGAAGATGGACAAAAGTATGTCTTAAAACTGGACATTCAATGTCCCTCAAAGAACTTTGCTGCTTTTGTTATTTTAAATAAACAAGCTCAAGTTTGTATTATCTATCCTCTCATTATGCCAGTCTTCATTTGAGGTACACTGATTCGCATTTTATTTTTTTCATAACAAGTACCTAAGTTCCTGATAATTTACTTTGTTCAGTCTCCTAGAACTATAAAGAATATCTGAAAATAGAATCATAAATGTAAGATACTTCCTAATTTCTAAAAAGGCAATTTATATAACAATAAAAATACAATTAAAACAATACAAAAAACCCACAAAATATTTACAAGTGATAAGAGGAAAAGCATTTTCAAAATATTTCAGCTGAAGAAAACTATTAAAATTAAATTCCAATATTATTGTGGAGTCTCCTAGAAGCCAGAGCTAAAAAAGAAACACAATGAAAGGAGTTATGATTCTCACTGTATAGTAAAAATGATACAAGAAATATTGGAAGAGAAACTGTCATCTGGACCAAAATTTAAAATAGGATTCCTCACTTAAGACAAAGTAAGAATTAAATGTACAGTGTGTTCTTCAGTGTGTTACAAAATATATATCTAATAAAACTGTATGTTCTTCATATGTCTATTTTTGGTTTCTTTTTCCATGTGTTGAAAGTTAAGAGCCTAGTTTTAGAGTGTTTTCTGAAGATGCAGGCATGTGAAGGATCACAGAGGTAACACTGCTTTGTTTCAATGAAGATACAAGGGATAAAGCTTCCAGAATCTCAAAGAATGAATATGAGCTAACTGGCTTTCTCAAACATTTGTTTTTAAGTTTGTAAAAACTACAGAGCAGACAATTCAAGATTGAGGTCACAAGCCAGAACCTACAAAGCAGGTATACATATTGTTGGTGGAAGACAATCAATAACTAAATTTACCATCAAGGGTGGAGAAAGAACAAAACGGAGAAAAAATATAGGGCAGTGAGATCCTTTATCTATGTGGCAAAATTTGAAGAGATGGGAAGAGCTTTTAATATTAAAAGTTCCAATTACCTACTCTAATATTTTAAACGACTAAATACTTAATCATTTGGTGATGAAATAATTCTGTTTAGAAAGACATCAAATTGATAAACGACGGAAGATAATATAGATGTGTTTAAATGTATACCTGTGTGTATTTAACATCTATCACGTACATATACACCATATATGTGTGAGTCTACAATGTGTCTATATATATTGACTATATATAGAATATATAGATATATTCCTACTATTTATGTCATAGTGACAGTGATAGCATCTGATACACTGTGCACAAAAATGCTTATAAAACAGAAGGTGTTATGTATACTTTTTTCTTAAGAATATTAAAAGTAGTGGTTCTAATAGTTTATGGATGGCTAACTCCTGCAAAACAAATTATCATAAAGGCTATAGGATAAACTGTGCGCTACAACTATAGAACGAACATGCTTTAGGGGGAAAGCCTGCTCTGGAGAATACTCACGCATTCTCAGCACACAGCTCACATCTGTTGCGATACGTTTTTCCATCTGTGCCACAAACAGCAGCTTTACCATCATTACAGGTAAAATCCCCATCTTTTTGTGCTTTCCTGAAATCATTGCAATTCAGCTACAAGAGACATGATCAAAGAACATCAAAACATAAGTGATAAAATATTCCTTATATACATAAAGAGGCTAACATTTAAACACAGAGTAAAATAACTCACAAAAGGAAAAACACATTAGATCAGTGAGCTAATAAAACCATGGGTATAAAATACAAATTAAGAACAGAAAGCCGGGCATGGTGGTGCATGCCTGTAATCCCAGCAAGTGGGAGGCTGAGACAGGAGGACTGCTGCAAGTTCGAGGCCAGCCTGGGCTACAAAGTGAGTTCAAGGCCAGCACGAACTGCATAGAGAAACCCTGTCTCAAAAAGACAAAAAAAAAAAAAAAAAAAAAAAAAAATTACGAACAGAGACATAATTTCTAAAGAAAATGGTTCCCAGTGTGATTTCAACCATGTGCTAGGTGAGGCACGCCAAGTCACCTCTTTGAAACTTACTACACTGTTTGTCAAAGTCAAATTCTGCTCGCTTTCTCTAGAGAGCAGGAGTGAGGTACAGTAGGTAACAGATACAAAAACTGCGAACTATAAAGTACAAAAAAGTTTTTATTATTTTAGATTAGGATAGTAATTAAAAGGCCAGATTTCTGGGTTCATGATTCCAACTCCACCACTCACTAGCTACATAACTTGGGTAAGTAACTTAACCTCTCTATTCTTAAGTGTCTTCATTTGCAAAATGGATATAATTTCACCAACAGCCAGACTACAAGAATTTTTAAACATGTTAACATATGTACAGTAAATAGAAAAGTGCTAAACATAGCCATCTTTTTCTGTTGTTTTTTGTTGCTTTATTTTAAATGTTTTCTACTGGCAACCAAGTCAAGAAAACGAAACCTCTTTTAAAGATGACCAAAGAAATCTCCAAATCTCTGCTTGAATAATAGAAACTTTACTTAGGGACAGTTGAACCAGGTGACAACTGAAAACAAATGTTCAGCTCTCAGATCTGCCACCTACTCACTTCACCTCTGCTAACCTCACTCTCCTCATCTGAAAATTGAGAATTCACACCCTACCCACGTTCCGCATTTGCAGTAAGGATTATGTAATACTTATGAAATGATATTTGGTAACCACTATTGTGACATGTTACCTAAAAATCCAGAGTTAACTTGAATTTAACTTCTGTCTAAAGCCAAATGAATAAAATTTGAGGTATTTTCCTCCATTAGGACATCACAGTGCAAAATACACTTTCTATGCCATCAATGTCATAGTAAAATATTTTAATGATAGACACAGAACACCTAGAATATATACTTCTGATGGGACAGTATGCCACACATATAAAAAAATAAAAAGTAGGAGGTGTACAAATATATAGTGAATTTGTATATCAGAAAATCAGATTAAAGAACTCTCCAAGAAGGTAATGAAAAAGGTAAAAAGATTTTAAAATAGAAAGGAAAAGCCATGGCACTACTCCATAATCCATGTTGTATGTTTAGGAAGAAGTTGCAAGTAGAGCAATATAAGTTGAGAATAAGCGAAAATAAAATAAATAATGGCCACAGATGTCATTTCATTAATTCATTTACTCAGCCACTCCACAAAAATCATTACACATTTATGAGACATTAGGCATTCTACTAGCCATGAGTCTGCCACAGCAAAGAAACCAGCAAACAAGCAGAAATAGAATATTGTTCCAAGGCACTAACCTTCCGTAAGGGAGAAATAGACAATATGTACAATTTTATATTATAATAAGTGTTACAAGAAACTAAATTACATAATACAATAGTTCCAAGAATGGTGATTTTAAATATAAATGTATAAATATTTAAATATAAATGTATAAATACATAAGATTTAAATGCATTCATTTACATTTTATATAAAATGTGAAAACTATTTAAATGTATTAGAACTCTATTTAAATATATTAAAATATTTACATTTATTTACATATATGTGTGTTTATAAAATATATTGCATATAAATATATATTAAATGAATATATAGCATTTAAATATATTTATATTTTAAATAAATATAAATACATAAATACAAATGTTTAAATATAAACATTTTAAATATAAATATTTTAAATAAAAATGTCTTTCTACAAAAGGGACATTTGTGGTGAGATGAGATTAGAGATCTAAGGGAAGAACATTGTATACACAGTTTTACAATTGCCGAGGATTTTTGGTGGTAACTGGATAGTTTTGCTGAAGGGGTAGAAAGAAGTGTGGGTGAAACTTAAAAGAAAAAGCAGGAGAACTGTTGGTTTTCTTTTCTGGAAACTACAGAAGCATGAGAAAATTATGGACTGATGTGATTGACTTGGAGCAATCAATTGTTTGCCCTCACCACATAATCAACAGCTGCATACTAGGTCACAGGTGTTGACAGGGAGAAGACAGAGCAAGTCAAAAGGCCAGCTGGGAAGTGACGAAACAGGTGCAAGATTTACTGCTCCACTTCCTTCCCATCCAACCCAGGGTGAGCCACACCTACAGAAAACACCTCCTCCTGATGTTGACAGTTACTGAGCGCTCACAAGTGGGTCCTGACCTGCAGAAGAGGCAGGAAACTGGAGAGGCAGTAGGAGTTCTAGAACCTTCTGCTCTGACCCTTATTCCTGTCCCAGATGTTTGACCTTGAACGTTATCTAATTCACTTTTGCAAAAAAAAAAAAAAAATAGCTAATGCCATTATGGAATTTCACAGTAAATATGCCTGTACACTTCAGGTGTAAAAGAACATAAAAGAAACCCAATATACTAAGCAAAATGTACCGAGTAAAAGAAGAGAAAAGAAATCCAATATACTAAAGAAACATGTAACATCTGGAAAAGAATTGTTGAAATGGATAGTAAAACAATAAAATTCCAATTATGCAGCTGGGCATTGTGGCACACACCTACAATTCCAGAATTCTGGAAGGCTGAAGTAGGAGACTCACAAGTTTAAGGCCAGCAACTAAGCAACTTAGTGAGAACCTGTCTCAAAAAGCAAAAAGGGCTCGGTCTGTAACTCAGTGAGAAGGCCCTGTGTTCAAATCCAGTAATAAATAAATTAATTAATTAAGTAATGTATAACTTAGACAAGTAAGATACCTGTAATTTGGAACAAGAAAATATGTATAAAGGAAGAACAAAGTGGAAGATTTGAATGTAAAATGATAAGTGAAACATTATAAAGAATAAAAGTGAGATAGGTACAGATAGATAAGAAATTTACAAACCAGAGAATGAGATCAAGGAATTCTCCTAGAAGACAGTGAAAACTGTAACTAACTAAAACAAAAAAGAAAGGCTAAAAAGCATAAAGAATTGAATTAGAATTTCCCAAAAGAGAAAAACAGAGTTAGAAATAGCTGAGCAAAGTGGCAAGTTCCCAGAATTAATGAACAAAATGAAAGATCAAGAGGAAGATAAGAGTAGCCATAATAACTAAATGCTAAAATCTAGTTAATAACTAAGTTGTGGAGAAATATAGGCTATTTTCAGAAAATAAACTGAGAGAGAGCTAAAGTATATTAGAGCAGAAGACACAGTATTAGCTATAGAAAGGTACTACTATTAATAATGATAATTAACTGAAAAAATGGATTTTGATTCAGGGTAATCATAATAAGAAAAAAAAGTAGTTATGTTCCATTTCAATCTTCACCAAAGGCTGAAACAAGTAAACAACTTTTAAAATAATTTTTAAAAATCATGGTAACTGAAAATGTGAAAAATGAGAAACAAATATTAATATAATAGAAATAGCAATGGATGTAAATGAGTTGAACCCACAAATTTAAAGAAAATTAGTTTGGAATTTTTAAAATTAGGATCAAACCATATGTTGATCACAAGAAAAAAATTATTAAGGTACACAAATATTGAAACAGTAAGATAAGAAAAATATCTAACAAAATGAATAAGAGACCACATGTAGTAATATTAATACTTAAAAATAAACTTCAGCCCAAAATATATCATATATGACAAAGAGCACTGTGTAAAGAAAAAGGAAGAGAACAAGAATCTATAACAATCATGACTAATACAGGTCCAAATAATAGTCTCCAGGTACATCAAACAATACCAATAATATGTGAAAGCTCTAGATTAATCAATAACTAGAGTTAGAGACTTCACAAACTTCTTAGAAATTGATATATTAGAGAAAGCATTAGAAAGATGATTCCATTAGATTTTTATGGAAAATTATACCCCCCAAAACTGAAATAAACATTTTTCTAGAACATGTGAAACATTTATAAAAGCAGAATTTGTTAGGCCACAAGAAAGTTGTAAGAAACCCAAATGATCAAGATCATAGGGTCCACATTCTCTAACAAAATTTAATGAAAAGTTAATATAAAGAAAAAAGTACTACACATGAGAAAATAAAAAAATGTGTATTACTAAATAATTTTGAGGGGAGGATATTAAGAAATATTTGGCAATCAATGCCAAAGAAAATGCCTTAAGTACAAATCCCGAGCCTAATGATCATTAGTAACTTTAAATGTACTTGTTAGAAAATGTAAAAAAAGTAAAGAAAAAAGTATTTCTCAATCCATACTAAAATAGGAAAATACAAACATAAACAGCCACTACTGCAAGAAAAGTAATGAATACCATAAAAAGCTGAGAGAATAGATTTCTAGTATGACTGTTGAAAGAGAAAGAAGATAGAAAAAGTATATGGACTAATAAATGGAAATAGCTATAAAAATGGAGACATAAATTCATGACAGCATATTGTATCCATACGCTAATACATTTGAAAATCAAAATGGATCTATGGCTACAAAAAGATATCAAGAGCCGGTGAGATAGCTCAGTGGCATAAGCGCCTGCCTGGCAAGTGCAATGTCCTGAGTTCGACTCCCAGTACCCCCATTAAAAAAAAAAAAAGATATCAAACACTGGCACTGGTGCAAAAAGAAAAAGCAAAGTTGAATAGATCCATAAGCATTAATCCAATTCATATACTGGATATTTACCCTTGTGATGACCAAACCCAAGTAGCTTTGTGGTCAATTGTCTCAAGTTTTAGAAAAATCTGTATCAAATAATAATACTTCACAAGTTATTCCATGAATCAAAAAGTGTGTAGGCTCAAAAGTAAAATTTTAAACAGCTTTATTGAAAGATTTACATGCCATAAGTCCACCCATTTTGCTGGTACAATTCAAGGATTTTAAGTAAATTTAAAGAGTTGTACAACCACCATGAGAACCCAGTTTGAGAATATTTCCACAGGCCAAGAGATTCTTCTGTGCCATTTACCAGATAATCCCAGCTCTGAGCTCCTGCTTTGGGGAACCATAGTACTTGCAAATCCAGTCAAGAACCCTGATTCTGTAAAATTTCCTTTTTTTTTTTTGAGATTTCATATTAATGTACTCATAAAAATGTAATTGTTTGATTTGATTTTCATCTGCGAAAATGGTTTTTGAGATTCATCCATGTTGTAACAGTGTCAGAAGTATATTCCTTTTTATTGCTGAATAATATTCCATTGTACAAATATATTTCATTTTGTTTACCCATTACCAGAGGTCATTTGGATACCTGAGTTGATTTCAGTTTTAAACTATTACAAACAATAAAAAATGATCAAGATATGCATATATGTACTAATTCCTCAAAAAAATGTAAATATTATGTATGTCTATAATGGTATATGTCTATCATACATAATATTTGCATTTGTTTGTCTAGAAGGCATAAGGCTCTTGGCTCAGATTTTAAAAATGAAGGAAGGAGAAGAGAAAAAACTAGCGGGAATATCCATGTGTTAACTTTGTGTGGATTTATGGTTCACTTCACTGGGTTCCTAAAATTAAATTTGCTGGGATCTATAGTAATTTTCATTTAAGGTGAAAAATAAAATAGGAATTTAAGTTTTTTTATTGTGTACATTCAATTTTCCTCAGTATTGAGTTATGCTGACATGTTGAACACATATTAAATTGATCATAAGGGATCTCAATTCTATTCCACTAAACTTTATGTCTTTCCTTGTAAAAATAGCACATCGACACAATTGGTTTACTCTAAGTATTGGATTCAGTTACTAAGTAACCCAGCATCTGAATATAAATATGAGGATAAATTGATCAATTTCCATTAAAAAAAAAGCTTCCAGAATTTTGATGGGGAATGTGTTGAGTTTGTAGATTTTGAAAGAATTGCTAGCTCAACAATACTGAATTCTTCAACTTATGAAGATGGACTGTCTCACCATTTACAGTCACCTATCTCGGACGGGACTATGTTCCGAGAAATGCATCATTACCTAACTTCATCACTGTGAAAACATCAGAGAGCGTAATCTCAAAACTTACACAGTAGAGCACACCACACACCTAAATATACCCAAGGATTATGATGAACGAACAACAGAAGATTAAATTAAGCACAAGGGAAAATGATGCAAGTAGAAGACATGGTAAGGGGCTGAGGATGTTCAGTGTTTGTCGAGCAGGTATAGGCTCTGAGCTCAATCACCAGTACTGCAAAAAAAGGAGGATGGGATAGGATAGGGTAAGTTAGGGTAGGGTAGGGTAGGGTAGGGTAGGGTAGGATCGGATAGGATAAGATAGGGTAGGATAGGATAGAAAGGCATGGTAAAAATAAAATGAGTAGCCCCACCTATAGCCCCAGCTATGTGGGAGGCTGAGATATGAGGCTGGAAAGCTTGAGGACATCCTGGTCAATTTAATGAGAAACCTGTCTCAAAATAAAAATTTTAAAAAGGGGTGGGAATGTAGCTCACTGGTACAGTGTTTGACTAACATGTGCAAGGCACTGGATTCAATCCCTGGTATGGCAAAACATTAATATATTTATATATGAAACTTTTTATAAGTAGGAGTTTACTCCAAAATAGCGATAAAAATATAAATATATACACCTGTAACATACTTGATAAACAAGTATTATAAATTGTATATGCCGTACTTTCATACAATTGACAGCACGGCAGGTTTGCTTACACTAGTATCACCACAAATGTGACCAAGGCGTTGCTATGACATTATTGTGGCTATGACATTAGTAGGTGATAGGAATTTTTCAGCTCATAATTTTATGGGACCGCCACGGTACATACAATCTGCCATTGACCAAAACATCATTAAATCTTCTATTACTCTCAGCAACAATTTTTAGTATAAGCTTCGCACTTATCTTGTTAAATTTATTCTACATATTTCATGCTATTGAGTACAGAATTAATAATTTAATTTTCAGACGTTTTTGCTAATGTGTAGCAATACAATTGACTTTATATTACTAGTTTTACACACAGAAACCCCCTTTCAATTCATTTATCAGTTCTAGTAATTTTTTTTTTTTGTGTGTGGGGGCCTTAGGACATTCTTTATGTAATATCACTTGCTTACATCTGAAGGTTGTTGTTTCTTTTCTAATCACTGTATTTAGTGAAGTAATTTTACCTCATACTGGATAGATCCAGTTCAATGTTAAAGAGAGACAGAGTAAGCCACTCTTTGCTGTCTTCTCAATACTATGGACAAAATCTTCACCCTCTGGACGATGTTAGCCATAGATTTTTCATAGATGCTCTTTATCAGACTAAGGTTTATTCCTCAGAGAGTTTATCGTATGAGTTTATCTTGAATAAGTGTTAGATTTTGCTAAATTCTTTTCAACACCTATTAACATGATCATTGGTTTTGCCCTTTGTTGTATCAATAGGATGTGTTAGATTAATTTTCTGTTGTTAATCCAACCTTGCATTTTTGAGATAGTTCTCACTTGGTTATGGTTTTATCCTTCTCATGTTGAGGATTTAATTTGCTAAATTTTTGTTAAGGATTTCAACTCTCCGTATTTATAATGGACATTTGTCATTAGTTTCTTTTGGGGGCGTGTTTTGAGACAGGGTCTCACTACGTAGTTCAGGCTGGGCCTGAACTCACTATGTAGCCCAGGCTGGCCTCAAACTCGTGGATCCTCCTGCCTCAGCCTACAGAGTGCTGGGATTACAGGCATGCGCCACCACACCTGGCTCATTTCTTGTTCCTATGATACCTTTATCTGGATTTTATGTATCAGAATAATGCTTGCCTCATGGAATGGATTGAGAAGTGTCTCCTCCCTCTATTTCCTGAATGAGTCTGTAAAGAACTGCTGTTATTTCTTCTATCAGTACTGAATTTTAATCAACCAGTGCAGTCATATGGGGCTGGGATTTTCTTTGATTTAATTATTGATTCAAATTCTTTATTTGCTATTGTTCTATTCTAATTTTCTATCTCTTCTTGGTCAGTTTCAACAACTTATTTTGTTCTAGGAATTTTTCTATTTTATCTAAGTTATTTAATTTTTTGACATAGTTATTGTTTATAATAACCCATTATAAATAATCTGTGTAATTTTTAAAGAGACAGGGTCTCCTTAAAAATTCCTTGTGATAGGGTTTCACTATATAATCTAGGCTGGCCTTGAACTCATGGCAATCTTTCTGCCTCAGCCTCTGGAGTACTGGGTTTATAAGCATATGCCATACGTCTTATTTCATTTGTGATTTTGGCAATTTTTTTCTTCTCTCTTTTATTTTTCTTTGTGAATTTAACTAAGATTTTTCCAGGTTTGTTCTCATTTGCAAAGAATCAACTTTGGTTTTATTGATTTCTATTGTTATTTGTTTTGTATTTTATGATTTCTGCTTTAAGTTTTATATGTCCCTCCTTGTGCTTGCTTTGCACTTAGTTTACTTTTCTTTTTGCTAGTTTTCTAAAGTGGATATCTACATTTTTTATTATTTAATAATAAAAACTTTTATTCCTTCTTTCCTGAGTCAGACAGTTAAATCTATAGATACTGTTTTAGCTAAATCCTATATATTAAATTGTCTTTTTTTTAACATTCTAATTATTTTCTAATTTCTCAAATCCTCCTTTCTTTGATTCATCAGTTAGTTGGGAAAATGTTGCTTAACTTTCATATATTTGGTGGTTATTACAATTAATTTTGCTTGTCAGTTTTGATTTTAATTCTGTTATGGTCAAAACATACTTTGTATGATTTTAATCCTTTTTAATTTTATCGAGTTATGTTTATATCTTAGTAAATAGCCTATCTTGAAGTTTTCTGTAAGTTTCAAAGAATGTATATTCTATAATCATTGGGTAGTACTTTCTCTATTTCAGTTTAGGGTGTTAATTTGATAGCAATTGTTCAAGTTTTCTGTATCTTCAGTCATATTTAGCTTTTTGTCAATTTTTGAGAGTGCAGTATTCAAATTTCTAACTACTTTTGTTGAATTGTTTATTTCTTTTATTTATAGCATTTTTTGTTTCATTAATTGTGATCCTATGTTACTAGGAGTATAAATATTTATAATTGTTATATTTATGGGCATATTGTCACTTTAAATTATTGAATGTCTCTATTTGTCAATAATAATAATTTCTGTGTTAATGTCTATTTTTCTGCTATTAATATAACCAATCATGTCCTCTTAAGGTTGCATGTGGTCTATATTACTTTTTCATCATTCCAAATTATTGTGTCTTTGAATCTGAGGAGCTGAGCCAATCAATGAAGACTAGTTTTAATTGCTTTTATATCATTTGACAATCCCTGACTTTTGAATGGTATGCTTAAACATTTACATTTAATATAATTTAATATGATTGTGTTTATATTTTTCTATTTGTTTTTAAAATGTTCTCATTCTTTTTGCCTCGCTAGTCTTCTACCACTGCCTTCTTTTAGGTTCTGGTATGCCTTTTTTATTCTTCTGTTGATTTTATATATATACTATTTTCTCAGTGGTTACTCTAGTAATTGTGATATGCATCTTACCTTAACACAATTTTTATCAAATTAATATTTACATTTGGTAAATTACAGAAATTTTGTTCTGTTATACTACAATTTCCTGCAACTTAGTTTAGGTGTTATTGTCCTATATAAATGTCTACACACCCAGTAAAAGTCCATACTGATTATTATTTTGAATGATAAAATGACCTCTTTACAGAAAGTCAAGAGAAAAATTTAAAAATATATAATATAGAATGCTTTATATTAATTGACATTTTCACCACATCTACTACTTTTTCTTTCCATAGGTCCAAGCCAATTGATTAGCTTTATTGTTATTTGCAAGGCATCTTTGTCAGCAACAAAGTCAGATTTCCTTGATAAGATAATATTTTATTTTTCCCTAATTTTTGTGGGATAGTTTTGGAGGATATAAGATCTTCAGTAACCTATTTTTTTTCTCCCAGCTCTGAGCATGTCATTCCTTTTACTCATGATGTGTTTTATTGATTAAAGAAATTGAATATTTATTTGTTTCTTATTGTGCTCCAAAGCTGTTGCTTCACAGTATAAAAACAGCACCAGAAAATACAGTATATTGCAAAATTAAGACAGTACTGCTTTTCATCTGGCACTATACAACGAACACATTCCTCCACTTGCAGTTATTTAAAAGGAGAAGATCCTTCAGCTATTTTGACCCAAATCCAGGGAGGAATGTGAGTTACAATATTATATAAGACTTATGATGACAATGTTATCCTTGAATAACAATTTTTTTCATTTATTTTTATCATGGATAATTTCATGAATTCTAAATTTCAGAACATGTAGCCTGGTCTAAAAATCATAAGTTATGGGCCGGTGAGATGGCTCAGCGGCATAAGCGCCTGCCTTGCAAGCGCAAGGGCCCGAGTTCGACTCCCGGATCCCACATACGAAAAAGGGGCCGGTGATATCACTCAGAGGCACGAGTGCCTGTTGGTGCGCAAGGTCCTGAGGTCGACCCCCCGGTACCCACAAAAAGTAAAATAAAATAAAAATCATAAGTTATATAAAAAAGGTATATATTGTGTTTATCTGAAATTGTTAGAAAATTAAGGGGTATTTTCTTCCAGTAGCAGAGTTGAGAGTAGTTTCTTTTCCATTAGTATTTCTAAAAATTGTTATCTTAAATCTTCTGTCCACCAGTAATTTAAGATAACTATGGTGGAATAAGTTATTTCCTTCTGGTTTATCTAGGGGTACCATTTTCATTCCTCAGTAGATTTTTATGCAATTCTCATACATTTCTTCACTCATGAGTTCTGAAGGGTTGCTCAGTATCATCTTCATCAGCCAACCACCTTCACAAGATTTGTTGTCAAGCCCTGGATTTTCTGTGAGTGTTTCACCAATTTCAGTTACTTCTGATAGAGGAGAATAGAGGTTGTGGGCAGCTCTCACAAGTTCCAAAGTACCAAACTCATCTTGCTTTTCCAATTTTGTCTCAAGTGCAAGCAGACTACAGTAAACAACATCTCCCAAAGCTTCCTGAACAAAATTGCTTATTCGCACTGTTCCAATACCATTTGCTGTTGTTATCCGTTGATGTTTCTGTATGAATTTACGGCTAGGAGAAGAACCGGCTGGTACCGTGTCCAGCGTCCGCAGGGTTTGGAGCTCTCGGGGTCGCAGCGCTGCGCCTCTCTGCTCCCTCTGAACCTCCTCATTTTGGATGAGAAGCCAGTTTTTGTCACTTGTATATACGATGTGTTATTTTTCTCTTGACACTTCCCAAATTTTCTTCTTATCTTTTGATTTTAACATTGCGATCATTGGGCCTCTACTTGTTGATTGCATTTGGGGCTTATTGAGCTTCTAGAATGTTCAAATCAATTTTTACATCAAAATTGGGACATTTTAGGCCACGGTTCATTGAAAGAAAATTTCTGTTCCTTTTCTTTCTCTTCCTTCTAGTATTCCATATTCCATTATGTATCTGTTGGCATGCCTATTGTCCCAAAGATTCTGTGAATATGTTGATTTTTCTTAAATATTTTCTCTCTGTACTTCCATTGTTAATTTTATTAATTTTTCTTGTAGTTTGCCAACTTCTTATGCAACCACAGATATGCATTTGACACTCTCTATTGAAATTTCTTTTCATTTATTATGTTCTTTAAATCCAGAATTTCCATTTGATTCCTTATACTTTGTACTTTTTTATTGAAAGTCTCTAATTGTTTATTAATTGTTATTATCCCCATTCTTTCCCTTAATTTTTCCAACATGATTGGGGTATTTTTTCTTTGCTTCTCTGGCTGGATTAAATCTTTGAAATCTTGCTTTCCATAATTTGCAGCTGCTGATGTATCGGTCTGATAATAAAATACTTAGAGTTGTGGCGTTTTTTGCTGTTGTTATTTTGTTTCCCATGGGCCTGGATTGTATATTTTCTCCATAAATCTTTGTAGTTTATTGCTCTGCCAATGATTTGACACTGTGTTCAAATTCTTACCTCAACCTATGCATCTACTAATCTTCCAAACTGAGTGTGGCTATGATGATTGCAAACATACACAATTTAAAATAAGAAAAAGAAAACAGTACGTGTGGAAATTCAGAAGTTCAACTTTCATGAAAATAATAAAACAAATACCTCCACCTAATAAGATGGACTTTTGTGTATCGAAGAAGACACATAAAGTTCAGGTCATTTTTGTATCAAGCATTTGTTTTCCACTGTGGTATTTTGTGTCTTTGAAGTACATGTGCACAGTCTTAAATTTGACCAGGAATGCGTGAATTGCTTGGGTCTGCTTTAGTCTCTGATGCCTATGTGTGAAGACTGAGTCAAGGATATATTTTCCCCAATCGTGACTGCAACCTCAGGCCATCCCTATCATTCTAGGTAAAGATCTTCCCTTCCACCAAATGTACCTCTTGGTACAGTGGTCTGTTTACTACTCAGACAGAGGTATGCCCCCTTCAATAGCATCTCTGTGCCTTCTGCTGCTCATAGCCTGCCCTGCAAAAACATCCATGCTATGTAACGGAGGCAGGAGGTTACACGGAGTGTCCCTACACAAGAACACCGTAGACATAGCCAGAATTCAGTAGTGTCTTTTGTTTGTTTGCTTTGTTTTTGGCATAAATCTTTCTCAGATTGGCATAGGTTGTTAGTAAACATTCAGAGTGAAAAAATGGTTGCTTTGGTCAAATTTGCCTAGCATTAAACCCGGAATTGGGGAAGGTGGTTTGCTGACTTTCGCATTCAGCCACAGCCTAAAGTTCTACCTCTTAGAGGAATTTCATGTAGATTTCCAAACCAGAAAAGAATAATTAAAAAGAAAAAGATAGAGACAAACTTTTGATTATAATTGCTACACTTCTAAATAAAATATTGCTATCCAGATCCAACAATGAATTAAAAGTATATTATGATTAAGTATTATATAGCTGAAGAAAAACACTAAAGATTTAACTTAGGAAATCTATCCAGAAATTATATTAATAGACAAAAAGAAATAAACCAGAGTATTTTAATAGTTTCAGAGAAGGCATTGGGTACGATAATGTATCTTCAGCAGACAAAGAATTTGCTTTCTAAAACTTGGAAAAGTTTGCGGATGAGAATCCCTCTGATAAACATCATAGGTAATGCAGAAACTTCAGAGGTATTCTCTATAATTAAGGAGAGAGATGGAAATTTGATGCTCATTATTATCACTAGTTTTTAACTTTTTTTTTTTTAATGGGTACCGGGGGTCGACCTCAGGACCTCACGTGCCAGCAGGCGCCCGTGCCGCTGAGCAATATCTCCGGCCCTTTTTTCATGTGTGGGTTCCGGGAGTCAAACTCTGGCCCTTGAGCTTGCAGGCAAGCGCTTACGCCACTGAGCCATCTCACAGGCCCTAGTTTTTAACTTTTTAATGCAAGATCCTTGACAATGATATAAAGAAGGAAAAACAAGGAGTACAAAGTTTGAACAAAAATATAAAACTCCTACTTTATTCGGATAATGTTAATACAGCCAAAAAGTAAACAATAGAGTCAAAGAGCCACGGAACACATCATAAGTTGTCTAAATCCAATCTGCAGAATCAATATAATTTGTCCATACCGACAATAGCCAGGAAGAAATGCCATCAAGAGCAAAATACTACTCAAAGTAGCAACAAAATTACACTTTTTTTTTTTTTTTTTTTGGTACTAGGAATCAAACTCAGGACCTTGTGCTTGCCAGGCAGGCACTGTGCCACTGAGCTATATCCCTGGCCAAAATTATACAGTTTCTAAGCATTAACTAAAATTATTTTTTTTAATCTGTGTGGAAAATATTTTATAAATTTCATAAAATATATAAAATTATAAGACTTAATGATAAGTTATTCTATGCTTTTGAGTTAGGCAAGTTATTATTGTAAAAAGTTAATTTTACCAAAATTAATTTATGAAGACATTGTATCTCTAATCATGTTGTGACTCCCAAGGCCAAGTTGAATTTTTACAAACTCAGTAGCTTTTTATTTTTAACACATATATAAAAACTATATTTATGTTTATATATATATGTATGTTAATCAATTTTTAGTTTTGTGAACTAAGAAAAAGGATTTAGTCATTAAAGACAAGAACCAATCTGAAAAAAAGAGAGAACCCAGAAACGCACATATAAACTCATATAACCTTAACATCCTGCAAAGGCAATCTAAATCATGAGAAATATTAAATGAATAAATTCAATTAAAAGACAAAAATTCCCCTATAGACCAAAGACATTAGAGAGCTGAAGCTATGAATAACTGTACTGGGATAGCAGAGATAAAAATGGTAAAAAAGGAGTCCAATTTGGGACATGCTTTGAAGGCAATAGCTAGAAGACTTGTTGATGAAGTGAATAACAGAGTTTAGAAGTGAAAGGCTGACAAACTAATGAAGAAGGGATTGATGATGAAAGAAAGGGAAAGAGACTGTCTGTAGGAGGAATATTCTTGAACAGGTAGAGGAAGAGAGTGAGGAGCTGGGTTGTTTCTGATGGGAGGAAACTAAGCAGAGAAAGTAGGTAGATTGTTCTTTTTTTATGGTGAAGAGAAAGATGCCACCAGCAAAAATTTAATGCAATTGCATGAACCAATTCACATTTCGATAGAAGTTATAGTGGTTGTTTGATTTGGTTTGGTTTGGTTTTTTAATCTAGGAGATAGAGGAAGAGAGTACATGATCTTGCAGAATCACTCTGTCTCTAAATGTGACAAAGAAAGGCAGATTTAAAAGTTGCGAACAACTCTTTCTGTCTCCTATAGTTTACCCCTGTTTTGTTACAGGTAGAAGATTTGCAGACACTGACCAGTTGAGTAGTGACTGTGTTATTATTTTAAAAGCAAGACCCACTGAACCCCAGAACAAGAATTTAGTCAATTATGTTTAGTGTGGAGGCCGAGCTTCCTGGACATTCTTGAGTAATACCACCAAAGAAGATGTCAGCTGGTTTAGATCAAGGATGTTATAAGTAATCAGGGTGTATCTGCCCTGACTGATCACTTTAATTATGTGTCAGGGCCAGGGTTGGAGGAAGAGAAGGATCAAATTAGAGAAGATGCCTAGGAGACCTGGAGGTGATGTCAGTAGCTGAGGATGGTGCCCATGTTTTCAAATATTTTAGAGATATTTTAGGCCAGGAATTTCCAATAATATGAGCTCACATTTTTAATTTTTTAATTTCATTTTTATATTTTACATAAATCAAGTAAACTTTTTGTCTGGTGTTCTAACTGTGTGCAGTTTCTTTCTTTCCTGCTTCAGTACTATTCAATTTTTTAAACCACTGAACCCTTTTCTCAAGCAAAATATGAGCCTGAGTCTCAATCTGCAAAACAGATATAAATACACAACTGAAATTGAAGTGCAAGAACGTTCCAGATTTTACAAAAGACATGGAATCAAAAGAAGAAAAGAGAAAGGAGATAGAATGAGTTGAATGACTGCTAACACATTTCAGCACTGGATGACTTTTTAAATTTGGTTTCTCATTGAATATACAATACACTGAGAGAGAAAGAGAAAGAAAGAAAGACAGAGACAGAGGCAGAGAGAGACAGAGACAGGGAGAGAGAGATACACATTGTGCAAGTTACATGGACGATAACCATTCTGAGATTTGATCTGCTTCAACTGTCCCAGGAAGGCACTCACTGGAGCTAGACAGGGCGGGAGGTATGAGAAATGGCCCTGGCTTACTCCACCTCTTAGCATCTGTCAGTGCCCAGAATGTTTTCAGAAAGTTGGGTCATGAGTTGGGCTAATGGACAAGGTGTACCAGATATTTAGCCCACCCCTGGACTAAGCCACGTTCCCTCCCTTCTAAGTAGCTCGCTTCACAAAAGGTACAACCTAGTAATTAGGAAGTAAACAGATAGCTCTACATAGAGTCCGACAGCATCCTGAAAGCACACAGGACAGGTTGATTTCAGTCTCACCTTTGCTTGGGCAGTGTCTCTAGGGACTTTTGCTAAATGCACGGCTCTTTCCTGGGATTTTGCTGCATTTTCCCTGCAAGAAAGCAAGGAATCCCACCATTAGACATTGCTTGCCCAACTTTCCAGAAGAAGAACTTACATGGTAAAGTTCTTACTGGTTTTTATTTGTCTCCTCAGCTAAATCTACCTCACAACAAATATCATTCAATGCTGAAAAAAAACTCTGAAGTATTGACTATTATAGGTAATAGTCTTAGCTTTTAACTACATAACTTACTGCCTCCCTTAAATATTTCCAACAGCTTGATGATCAACAACTATAAAAACTATCTGTGCCACTACTTGAATACAGTCTTTGAATGATTGTACTTACACTGAATCAAATATCTGTGTGACCACCTATGTTGGTCCTAATTCCAGCCCCTAGTGCCCCACAAAGAAAATCAACCCATTCTTTTCAGTATTTTGCAGATAATTTTTACATGTTGCACTCACTTTCCAGTTTAAGACAGCAAATTTATTCCAATACATTTTACATAGGCACTAAAAATAATTATTGAATGAGTAACTCCAAAGTGATAAACCATCTTATAAGTCTTAAGGTATTCTATTTTTTTAATTGTTTTTTAATAAATTTATTATATTCATAAATTTGGTCTCATATTAAGGCACTTTGTGCGGTCAAAAAGAAATTTTATAGTCAATAATATACCTGCTGGTTTACATTTAGTTTTGAAGAGAATGAGAAAGGATTATTCAACTTGCCCCTGGCCTCCCAAACTTTGCCTGTCTTCTCTCGTGTTCCCACATTCTCATCACTAGAAAGCAGCACATATCATCACAACTTCACACCCCAATATTATTAGATATGTCAAATTAAATCCCTCAAATAATATCAACCTGGCATTTTAAAAAGCCAATTATAACATATCTGTCTTAAGTTGATAGGCTCAGTTTTAGATTGGTACCAGTGCTGAAATTTTAATGGTGGTCAGAATTGAAGATGAATTCCCAGTTCACCAATTAGGGAGGTTGAAGACTGAGCTTAGTGGTAGAGCATTTGCTTAGCACACAAAAGGCCCTGGCTTCAAAGTCCAGCATCACAGCAAAACAACAACAACAACAACTTCTCATGGAGAATCTTTAAAAACCAAAAACAAATTAAGACACTCTGAAAAAAAAAAAAAAAGACACTCTGGTTTGAGGATTTACAATTGATAACTTAAGTCTTCTACCTTTGGAGTATCATTGAGAAGGAAATCAAGTAAAAAGCATTGAATAGACGTTAAAGCACTGGGTAGTATCTAGTAAGCTTTAGGATGCTGACTCTTTCTAAGCTACAGGGAGCTGGAAGCTGTGAGCAGCCATTAGTCCATCTCATCCTCCTAGATGTCCAGATGTCTGCAGACACTGGCAGGTCACGGGGTCAGTATATATTCTCCTTAAATCCTTCTACTTATTGGCCAACACAAGGAGATTCTGGCATCCTTCTCAAGGGGATTTTCTTTTTCAGCCCCTCAGCTACAACAGAATTAGGCCTCAACCTAGCCTGAGGGATCTGACATTGTTTCTTAAATTATTTTTTCAAAGACAGTTCAAAGTGGAACTGCATCCTCAAAAGGCTGCAGACTGCTAGATGTAAGATATTAATTGTGGCTACTTTGAAATGTCTTTGGAATCTCATCTGAAGGATTACTTAACTTATACCAGATGTTGCTATGCTAATTTTATCTGGTGGAAGGTGTCAGAATGGCCAGCTAAGCATTTTATTTAACTATTCAGATTTAGAAAAATACATTTGAAAGAATAGTGCATTCGGTATTTCAGAACAGCCGGTAAAAGGAACATTACTCACAGTATCATTTTGCAGGTGGCACATTTGTTGATCAATGCTATTCCATCAGGGCTTTGGAAAAGATTTTTATCTTGAGGACAGAACAATTTTCCATTTTTCATCAATGCCTGAAATTCACTGCATGTTTTCTGAAAAAGCAGAATGCATTTACTAAAAGCTCATTTTAAAAAAAGACTTAAGAACTTCCATGAACAGTATTATTTAATGGCCAATATTCCCTTGCACAGAAGCAATTCATTCCTTTGATATGAATAACAAAAACAAAAATAATGACTCTGGGTCATCTGTTGGAGATTACAAATCACCTACTTAGCATTTATGCGGTACAATTAGTAAAATGGAAAGAATAGAAAACATGGAGTCAAAAGATCTGATTTTATATTCCCAGGTTCTTATTTATGATCTCAATAGCCTTAGCAATTTAATTTTTCAAAGCCTCCATTTTATAAACTTAAATAGGGGATATAAATACATGCATTTCATAAGAAGATTAAATGTCGTAAGTGTGTGAAGTAGATAATCAATCAGTAAATTTTCCTGTTTCATTACTCTTATTAGGGCACTTGTGGTGGTCATTATTATTATCATTGGAGTATACTAAGATGGTACATAAATATCTTGCACACTGTAGACCAACCAGCACTTCTGTGAATGGAATATGAAAGGGTTGTGGACTGAGACAGTGTGTGAGCATTGGAAACTTTAAGATACCTCTTCCTACTTTTCCCAAAGAGTATACTACAAAATATCAGCTCCTAGAAACATTAATGGTTGTTAAATGAAAAAAACCATCTTAATCATATATGATTGGAAAACAAGTTTCTACATTGATTCATTTCCCGGAAAAAATATCCACGTTGTTTGATGTATCATTTGACCTATGAGCACAGGCAGACCTATTTTAAAGCTAATGAAGCTGAGGTTTCAGGGCCCTTCATGGTCCCTGCTTTCCCCAAGACCTTGGGAGAGCCTAGCCATTTTGTATTTTTGAATTTTTATGCTTTTCTTAAAAGCACCTCCGCTCCCACTCCAACAACTAACACCGTCAAAGTCACGAACACTGTCACTACCAGTAAAATGAAAGCCAGTGAGTCTACAGAAGTAATGTGCTATTGCCTCAACACTCTCTCTCTCTCTCTGTCTCTCTCTCTGTGTCTTTCTCTCTCCCCCTCTCCTTTTATTTTTGGCACAATTGCTGGTCCTACTATTTTATATACTGTGCGACATCCTATGCTCTATTTGGTTTGGACTTTCTTCTTGAAGTGCCAACGATTATACTGTACCAAGTTTAGGCGGGAGAGTAGAAACCATACTGAATACTAGAATTGATGGGGAAAAGGGAAATAAAATAACCTTTCAGAGTGAGAGTTCTTTATTCATTCAATATATTTTATTGAAGTTCTGCTATATATGTTACACTTTTCTAATTTAAAATCAATGATACATTTGTGATAGGTTGTAAAGTGCTGATTTAAAATGTTATATAGCCCCTATTAGTTTGTAAAGTTCACTAGGGCTTTAGATACAGACTTTGGATCCAATTTTGTTTTGTTCTGTTTTTGACCAAAAAAAAAAAAAAAAAAAATCCTGCCTTAAGATTTTTCCATTAGAAAAGAAAGAAAGCCTTTCCTCCAATTCCTACAAACATATCCTTCCTCAAAGGATTGATTATAGGATTCTATTTCACCTCCTGTAGCTTTATAATAATTTACTCAATCAATAATCATTCATTATGAGCTGCCTGCAGTTTGCGAGTTGCCACAGATACAGAAGCAAATTAGACGGACTTATCCTTGAATGAACAGTGTTTATACCTCAAATAGAGAATAATGCATCTAATCGAGCCTCAGAAGCATGACAGAAAACTGGTAACACTTACAGAATGAGAAATAATAAAGAAGAGTAAATGATTTCAGAGACCAGCCTGGGAAATTTTGCTGAGGATGACCTGCTAAAATATCTCTCAGATTATTATCACCACTCAGCGATCCTATCTGACTAGCACAGTAGTAATTTCTGGCAACAGATTAGCAACTGGGTATCTTGCAATTTGTGTCTTGTCTCTGATTCTACAGTATTCTGTGCTAACTTTGCAAGTTACTGCCTACTTTTCCAGATATAAGAGAATCCATAAAGTCTTGCAAGTGTTGTACTGGAAAGAGATAAGAGTCTGGGTCTTCATAGTAGAAATAGATCTCTTGTGATGTCAATCTTAGAGAAAATATAAAGACCCATGATAACAATGAAATGAAGATCTAAATAACTTTCAAAGTCTAATTATTAAAAAATAAATCCATCATGATAACTTCTGAATTGGATTTCTACAATGTCACAATTAAATGAGAGCCTAATGCCTAAACAGATCTACTTTTTTACAAATGAGCATTAAGAGTAAGTTAAAATTTTGATCACAGGGTTTAATTAGTTTAGATGAGGCTCAATACTATTTTCTGAGTTATGAAATTTTTCAGTGTATTCTTTCACACACAAAATGTACAAATTGAAAGCATAAGTTATATTTTCCTCTGGGAAAAACAGACTGTGCTCCCAATTACTATAATAGGGAGGGTTGAAGCGGAAGAAAATCCACACCAGCAAACCATCCTGATGTCTGGAAGTGGAGTATAACTTCCAACTCTCAGCATGTTTTTATTCTGTTGTTGTTGCTGTTCTTGTTTTCTGCACATCACAGAAAACCAGGATGCTTTTTGAGCCAAGTGTTCTTTGTTCCTGGCTGTGGTCTAATTGTTATCTTCCATTCTCCATCACAGACATGCTCATCTTCAAAATCTCCCAGACCTGGCATTGCCCCAACTCATTGTCAAAGCACTAACGAGTTTGCTTTGATTTCATAAGAGCCCTTCTGTGGTGATAAATGTAAGCATATGCTTAAGATCCTTGCAAGTTGCTATAGCACTTTTCCATGCTGGTCTGGCTCGTGTTTATTAGATTTAACATGTTTCTGAGGTGCTAGAAAGAACTCACGGTCCTGAATTTGGAAAACAACAAAAATCCAGCACCATCAATGGTTTGTTTTGGTGGCTCAATATCTAAAGAATATGATCAGAAAATTTTCCAGAAAAATCCTTTCTTCTTTGTGATCTTGCCTTTTATGCCAATATGAGGTGTCTGAACCCATATTGTTAAATATTTTTCAGTGAAATTGAGCTTAAAGACATGAAAAATAGGTAATGAAAATGTTTCAGTCATCACTCAAAACACTGAAAAATAAAATGATTCCTTTATGCTCAGTGAGATTTGAACAACATCCTCCTTTTTTCCAACGTAAGAGATCCAAATAAACACACTCTCTGGTTCCTCTAAATCCAACCTTTTTTCTAATTTACCATACTTGTGACCTCTCTTTAATCAGCCAACTTAGATGAAGTAGTAGAGACTATGACAAAATTCTCTAGAACATTTCCATAAGAAGTTTGCTTTTTAAAAAGTAACAATAAAATAGTGCAAGGAAGTATTTTAACCATAGTTCAAAGAATTTTGGTGTCAAGAAGAATTAACATCACTTCCTATTATTAAATGTTCATGGCTTTGAGTGATACAGTGAAAGTTGCTATGTATACAACACTATTTTAAATGCTAAGTTAATAGCATGCATAACAGTTTGGGGAGGGAGAAATTGGCCCTTTTAACTTTTCTTTCAAGTAGTAAATTTTTATTTATATTAAAAAATAATTTGCTTATTTCTCAAAGAAAAGATCTGTATCAGGGCCTCTCCCATCACAGGTGCTTCTCCCTGGCCTCCTGTGAGTTGCAAAGGTCTTCAGGTCTTTGCATTCACTCCCACATGACCTGCAGACCCTTCCTGTAATAGTGCATCTCCAGGGAAGATTGCCCTGACTGCCCCAGTGAGAACAGATGCCACCTTCATTTCCCGGAATTCCTCCTGAATCCTCCTTTATTTTTCTTCTAACACTAGTGTGTACTTAAAGCACTATATATTTTACAAATTTATATATTCACTTGTGTCTTTTCCTCTACTAAAATGTAAATTTCAGAAGGAAAAGATTTTCATCTAGTTTGTTCACTATAGAATATCCTCAGAATTTCATACAGGGTCTGATACATAAGAGGAGCTCAATAAATATTTACTGGATAAAATTTATACACTGATTATATATACTAGACACAGAAAACCCCTTTTGGCATCATAATTGCCAGAAAACATTTTAGCTTCCAGTATGGTATATTGTGATTTTCTTCAGGTGCTAAATGAAACAATAGTGTTTTTTTTTTTCCTTTGGTTGATTTATTTTGTGTTTATAGAATTTTATAGCACTCCTTTAGCATGGTAGAGCTCTTTCAGACATCTGTCATCATTAATATGTTGACTGTGAGAGAAAGAGAGAGAGAGAGATGGAGACGGAGACAGAGAGAGAGACAGACAGAGGGACAGAGAAATTCATGGCTTATAAAAGCCTGTTTCTATCTTTTTAACAAAAGCTATTAGTACCAATAAGTGCAATATGTCAGCATTATTAGCATGAAGGTATTGGCCAAAAACCATTTTGCTTTAGAGATCTTGGAATGAATTCGATGAGAAAAAGCAGTACTGACCTGATTTGCATCCTCACTCGCAGCATCTATGACAAAAATGCAGAAACCAAAGTTAAGGGTCTGTAAAATATTCAGTAAAATGCAGTGTTTGCATTGCTTTAAAGGTAATATAACTGTTTTTGAGGACATTTAGATTTACCATGGAAGTTGTAATAAAGGCACTCTACCAGGAGATTAGTACACACTCACACAGCTCCAGTCTCTCAGAAATGTGTGATTACTTTAGCAAATCATACTCCTGTGCTTTCTGACACCCTCAAAATATCTAATTTACAAAACAACCTTTTAAAGTATGGCAGTCTCCCTTTATAAATCACAACATAACATACATATGAAATATATCATACCAATTTTAATGTAATTTAAAATTATAACATATCATGAAATTTATATCACATGTACACAAACAGTTCCACTTTCTGAATTCTGGCAAATCTATCTTCTTATTATAGGCACAAATATTACAGATACAGCAAACGTTAAGATTAATTAAAATCACAGACTATTCCATTCTCTCATTCCTTGCTCAATTGTATTTATACACTCATCTTTGGAAAGTGGGCATCATTTTTATACAGTCATCTTACTGACTTTCTCTCTAAGGATTTATTTTTTAAAATGTAATGATTTGGAACAAGATGAAACTAAGCAATCCATTTTTCCTTTATGTCAAATAGTAAATTTAAGAACTATCTTCTAGCTCCCACAAAGCCCTTTATCCTTTAGAAGCAATACTTTAAATCCATTAAGAATTTGAAAACATAAAAATAAGTTAGAAGACACTACTGCTTTAAAACAAAACCAGATGGTTTGTAAGTTTTTTAACATTTTATTTATACATATAATATTAAATATGTATTATTTATATTATTTACATAATATATATTATTTACATATTTTAAATTTCTAATATAGTTTGATGTACATATATATATACATATATATGTGCGTGTGTGTGGTATGAGTTCATACACTTGGTGAGAGGAACATGCAAAGGTATGTATTACCTTTACAGAACAAATATAGAATTAAACAAAGGATTTCTCATGGATAAAAATTTACATGTTCTCCAACTACTTGCCTTTTCTGGATAACAATGTCATTGTGAGTCCACATATATAAATATTCAAAATTCTATGTGTGGAAAAGAGTTTATATATAGAAATATATATATATATATACATTTCTTTTTCTTGGCAAGTATAGGGGGAGAAATGTCCCTTCCTCAGGCTTTGAGATGTGTGGAAAGAGGTTAAATTGCATGCAAATTGATTACCTTGTATAAGACAAAGAGCCAAGGTCAGAAGCACTGGCACAGTGAGTGTCTTCATGGCGAAGATGATGTAAGTTGGCTACAGGTCTGCTCTGTGCATCGCTCAGCCGGTGCTCTAAGACTGAACCCAGGAAACAGCTCACTTTTATAATACTGGCAGTACTGGTGACACACACACATAGAACCAGTTGTTCAGGCTCGTGCTAGACTTTAGGTACCACACCAGTTTATCTTCTATCCTTTAGGATCATGTCAAGGTGGCAGATTCAAGCAGATAATGTCTTTCTAAAGTAGCAATGTGTTTTCATGATACCCCTGGCCCCTGCTGAAGGCAACAAAATGAGTCCAAAGACTACTCAAAGTTGAATACTCCATAATCCTATATGACAGCTAAGATCTTCAGCAGCACCAGACATGCTACTCTGCAGGTAAACTTGTTTCCATGTGGAATCCCTTCATAAGTGGGAGGGGAGGAGAAAAGAAGACAGATTGGCTGTCCTGCCAGCCAGGTAAAGATTTAAAGAGTTCTGCATCTAGAAAAGGCAGCTTGTATTGAGAGAACCAAGGGCTCTTGTTGATTCCATCTGTGGATTTTCTGAACTACCTGAATTGATTGTCATGGTTCAGATGTATATTAGAGAAGAATGACCCTGAAAAAGAACATAGTAAAACTCTAAGATTGAATGCTTGTGAAAACAAACTTAGAAAAGGTTCCATTGCTTTCCCAAGAGCACGTAGTTAAGATAGGAGAAGCAGAGGCTGCACTCATGAAAGCAGAAAGAAGTTTGCCATTCTTTCCGATACACACTGCTTCACCCTCATAGCATAGGCAGAAACTCTATGAACACAAAGCTCGTATATAACCATTTTTGAAAATTCTCAATCTGAAGGGTATTTTATGTCCTGAAGTCTAATCTTATGCCCCAACCAAACATCATATTCATAAGCATTGGAGAATCAAGTTTTAACTTTCCCATAGCCCATAACTATCCAAATTACTGTCTGAAAAACATGATGTAATTAGTTTTCCCTAAATTAAGTTTATTATCATATAATCCTATTATTTAGTGTCACAAGAAGGAAAGAGGAAATATTTAAAAATATAAATATATAAAGGAAACATTTTTTTGAGAGAAAACTTCTTACTTCCTTCTTCCAACCTAAAAGTAATATCTCTTATCTACCAGGTTATTTTACTCTAGAAGCTTAACTCTGTCACCTGAAGAACATGCAAAAATGACTGAAGCCAAAACCAAATGGTCTGATTACAGGAATCTCAGTCTTCACAATCATAGAAAGAAAGTTCTGGGCTTATGTGGTGCAGGACATTTTGTAATTGTTTCAGGAAACTAATCAAGACTGGCCAGCTAGAGACTATACCAATATTCCAAGAACCATCAAAGTAAGAGGAGTATGTCCTTTCTTTTGTTCTCCTTCCATGAAATAATTTATTTCCTATAAAAGTATAATCATTGGCTTTAATGTCTGCACTTCTGTAATAGTTTTGCTGCTTTCCAATGGTTCAGTAAAGGTAGTGACCACAGAGAGCAAGTTTAGATTGCATTACTGTTGAAGGTTAGAAAATCAAAGTCCACCACAGCTTAATGGAAAGATGATGGGACAGAGAGTTAGAAAGTCTATTTCTATTCCTGTCTTTGCAACTACAGATTGCAACTACAGAACATAATGAAGATGAACCATGCTTTGAAACAAGGTAACTCCGGGTCTAAAACTTGACTCACCAATTGCTACACTACCTTTGGACAAACCATTTATTTTCTCTGAGCCTTCCCTTCCTAATATGTAAAACAGGGAAAATAAGATCTACACTGTACAAATGTTATAAAGCATAAAGGTAAGACATAAGAACACACACACACGTGTGCTTGTGTGTGTGAATGTGTGTGTTTACTACTTGCAGCAATATCAAGCATATGTGATGAAACTTATAATTAATTAGAGCTGCTCTTCCCATTATAATGATGTGGTTCTATTAGATAATTTCTAAGATTCCAAGAAAAATCAACATCTCTTGACCACGGAGCTCAATAACAGATTTAAGTTTACTCAGCAGAGAATCACTCCTTCAATACGTTTCACATAAAATTAAAACAAAAGGATACCTACGTTCTTTTTATTTTCATAATTGTAGCCATTGATTCTTTCTCTATGAATTCCTTTTCTAAGTATTGACATATCAGTACTAAATTGTGAGACCACACGAAAAGTGTCTCAACCAGACACTCTGTGTTTGGTGGCAGGAAAGTTTAATGCCTTACAATAAAATTGATGACTGTGTGACCCACTTCCATGAGCCCAAATATAGCCCAAATGAATATTATTCCCAGGAATTTATACAATTAAAGCAAGCAGTAAAAAGTATCAATACACATTACAAAAGGAAACATGCAAGTTGGTTAGTTTGCACAATTAATAGAAGCCAGCAATAAAAAGTATCAATACACATTGCAAAAGGAAACAAGTATTCCCAGGAGTGGAAGTGGTGCTAGGGAGGAACAAAAGAACCAATGATGAATACCTCTTTGAAGAATCTCTGCTATGAGGAACTGTGGAAGCAGTTGGCTTCCTTCTTACTGGCAAAGTGCTCTTCACTGACAGAACCTCCTGAAAGGATGGAAGAGGTTAGGAATTGGTAACCTCTTCCAAGAGGAGAAGGTGACCACGAGAACATCCAATGAGCACCCCCAATGTTGGAAGTGCCCATTAGCGGCTCTTGTCATCAGGGCTTTTCTCCAGTTCATTTCAGGAATGTTGAAATCCACAAGTGATTCATCACATTTTCTGTCAATTACCCCTTATTTCTGAAAACCACCATAGTTATTAATCTCATATGAACAGGACTGAAGTTCTGAAGAACTAGAGACTTATATCAGCTTGATTAGAGTACTTTTCTTTTTTTGTGTGTCTGTGGTTTTTTTTTTTTGTGGGTACCGGGGGTTGACCTCAGGACATCGTGCACCAGCAGGCGCCCGTGCCTCTGAGCAATATCACCAGCCCTTTTTTCGTATGTGGGTTCCGGGAGTCGAACTCGGGCCCTCACGCTTGCCAGGCAGGCGCTTACGCTGATCTCACCGGCCCTAGAGTACTTTTCTCAACTCAAATTTCCAACTAAGTTTTCAGCTCCTTCAGTTATTCATAAAACATGCAGAAGCCTCTTTTCTCTCATTAGAAAGGAGTTAGATTATAAAATGATGAGCTTTATGATCCTACAAATTTATCAAGTGCTTCATAATCTGAATTCACGTGAGGGATATTGACACAGGGTAACAAAGTATAAAAAGTACAAAGTAAACAAGATGTTTTTAAACCATTAATGTTACTAAAAACAGAGGTCATTTGCAAACTCCAAAGCTAGTTTTCTTTTGCTACACAGAAAGATCCTTGCTGACAATAATCTTCAGTAAACCACAGTTCCCTATAATTATATCAGCTTCCACAGCTTTCAAAACAATCTTCTCTTCATTAGTTCTTTTGATTTGTTTGTGCGGTGTTATGAAGTAGCAAAAGCGGTTATGATTATCCTCTCCTAACATACCGAAAAGGGTACCATTAAAAAAGCCTAGAGTAAGAGCTAGCTAGCTTGGATGGCCATCCCAGCCTTGATGCTTCTTTATTTTTCACACTCTTAACCTCTCTGAATCCTTGTGGATTCCTCACAGGTGTTCACATATTTCACAGGAGCCAGACACTGCACACTGCAGTCTTTTAAACCAGGTATAACAGTTAAACACCAATGAAATTTTTCTTCTGATCTCCTGCTCTCTTTCTGTCACACACACACACACACACACACACACGCACACAGACACACACACACAACCCCATATACTCGTAACCATGTGGGCAGAAAGAAGTATGTTGTGACCATGACTGAAAAGTATAGTCTTCAACTTACGAAGTTCAACCTGTAATTTTTCAACTTCACAATGATGCAAAAGTGTACCCATACAACCATTTTGTTTTTCATTTTCATTGCAATAATCAATAAATTGCAATAAATTATAAAATAGGCTTGGTTTAGATGATTTTTGCCCTCAGCAGGCTAATAAGTTTTGAACACATTTAAAGTAGGCTGGGGTGCCAGGCACAGTGACGCATGCCTTTAATCCCAGTACTCTGGGAAGTTGAGGCAGAAGGACTGCAAACTGGAGCCCAGCCTGGACACTTTAGCTAACAACTTAACAAGACCATGTCTCAAAAAAAAAAAAAAAAAAAAAAAAAAAATTGAAAAGTCTTGGGATGAGGCTCAATGCAAAAGCCCCCGGTTCAATCTTTTGTACAAAAAACTAAAAGGCTAGACTAAGCCTTCATGTGTTAAATGTATTACCACTAGGTTAAGTGTACTCAACATGTTTTGAACTTTAGATATTTTCATCTTATGATTGGTTTATCAGGAGTTAATTCAATCAGAAGTGAAGGAGAATCTCTATTTCCTCATGATCTTAGAAGATATTCCTCTTTGGGAAAGACAACAATTTGACAACAGATTTACTGACCTTATCACAAAGTGCTTCATTAACAGCTGCACTTCTCGGGCTGGTGAGATAGCTCAGCAGCATAAGTGCCTGCCTGGCAAGCATGAGGTCCTGAGTTCGACTCCTGGAACCCACATAAAGGAAAAAAGGGCCGGTGATATTGCTCAGTGGCACAAGCACTTGCTGGCAAGCGCAAGGTCCTGAGGTTGACTCCCGATACCCACATAAAAAAAAAAAAAAAAAAAGCTACACTTCTCTGTAAGGATTTCTTTACATTTGTCTGGAAAGATTAAGAAAACTTATAGATAAGCATCTTATTTTATCTAAGAATAGAATGGGATGGGTACTGTTTGTTTACTGAGAACATAAACTCTGCTATTTATGGATAAAAGTATTGCTTTTATTAGATTAAGATTAAAAACAGGAATATTTTAATGTCTAACTTTAACTGTATTAATTATCAGATACAAAGTTATACTGTTTGGTTCTTAAATAGAGTATCCACCTTTTCTCTACAGTCAATGTTATTCGAATCCTTGTTCCATGGCCCCATACTGCCCATCTCCAGAAAATTTAATACATTCTAAAGTCTCCTGGGATGATCTTGAAATCAAAAAACAGAGGCTTGTGGAATGATATCTTTAAAAACAATAGCCATAATGAATTAGCTCTGAAAAAGCTAAGAATATGCTGAAATTTTGCAAAAGCATATTGCATATTTTATACGTATAATATATGTATGCATATAGTAAGCAAGAGCAAAATTGTTGTTTATAAACTGTTATTTATAAACAATACCTAGAAAAGATAATTTCTTATTAGATGGTACACACATAATTTTTGCAGACAGGAGGCTGAGGCAGGGGGATTTTAAGTTTAAGGCCAGCATGGGCTACATAAGAAGACTGTCTCAAAAAAGAATCAGACAAAATAAGGTGGTGTTCTCTCCAATTTCATAAAAGAATTAGCAAAGAGATACAAAATTTGTTAGGATTTATTATGCACTTAGTGACATGTACAAAAATAAATAACAAGGGTAAGTATTATCTCATTTTTTCCTTATAGGTAAAGAATTTCTAACTCAGAATGTGACTGTATTTGGAGACAGTATTTTTTTAAGTGGTCATTTAAAGTGAGGCTGTTAGGGTGGGTCTCAATCCAAACTGATGGATGCTCTTATAAAAGGAAATTTGGGCACACTGAGAGACACTAGGGATGCACATCGTTATGGTCTAGTTCTACAATGTCCCCAAAAGTCTCCTGGTCACAGGTGGGGCTTCTGGAAGGTGACTGGATCATGGAGGTGCTGTACTCATCAGTGGATTAGTCCATGTGATGAGTTCATAGCTGACTGTGCTGTTCAGAGGTGGGGTCTGGTTGGAAAAAGTGGGTCACTGGGTGCTTGACATGGAAGGGTGTGTGCTATTGGTGGTTCCTCCCTTCTTTCTTTTCTTCCTAGCTGTCATGGTGTGAGCAACTTTCCTCACCAGTCCCTTCCACCATGCTGTTCCTGTGTTGGTGCTTCTAACCATGGACTGAGCCCAAGAAAACTGTAAGCCAAAATAAACCCCTCCTCCTTTAAATTGTGGCTGTGAGATGTGACTAATACATGCACACAGAAGAGAGACCATGTGAGAATGCAGAGAAGGCTGCCATTGCAAGCCGAGGAGAGAGGCTTTGGAGGAAAGCAAGCCTGTGAACACTTTGACCTTGGAGTACCAGCCTCCAGAACTGTGAGAACAAGAATGTCTGTGGTTTAAATTTCCCAGTCTTGATATTTTGCTATGGGAGGCTTAGCAAATAATGTATTTACTGTATGTATTGTGAGGCCCAGCTGAGAAGAGGGGTCAGAGGATCCTGACTAAAACTTGTTCTAGGAGAGAATCTGTCGTTAAGTAGAAAACAAACTGAAATTAAACTTTCACAGTAGAGTTTACATTTTGCTTTTGTTTTCTCTTGCTTGGTTTTCATGTGCAGGTCTTATCTTTTTACTCCAAAGGGTCCTGATGTTTTGATGTCCTTCAACAATATGTGTAACAGAGCTGGCCAGTTCCCAGACTTCCCCTGCTTTAACCCAAACATCATCATCTACTCACAAATTTTCCTCGGTGTTCTTGCTCACATCTAAAGCATTTATACACTGCTTCTGTCCCTTTGTGGAATGGCTTTTTTTTCCACTTGGCTAGTCTTCATAGACTCAACATAGATTTATGTTCTCTAGGACTCTTTCCCTGAACTCTCAGAGAATGCCCTGCCTCTGCACTCCTACAAAGCACAGTTTCTTTTTCCGAACAGTGCACTGCGACATAGTCTTGCAATCGCCAGTTGACTATTCTATCTGCACAGTTAGATAAATAATATTTTAAGACATAATGAGGGGAGGTGAGATGGCTCAGCGGCATAAGTGCCTGCCTGGCAAGTGCAAGGTCCTGAGTTCGACTCCCTGAACCCACATGAAAAAAAAAAAAAAAAAGACATAATGACTGATTAAGTGAAAAAACAATATTTGGAAATTGAATTCATTTTTATAATTTATAACAAAACTTCTATAATTATTGCCTATTTATCTTAATTATTATAAGAAAAAAGACTGGAGTAAAAGAAAAATAACAAAAAGCTTAGGCTTATTGACTCAGTCTAGGCCACAGAACTGTAAGTGACCAAGCTGAGACTCATGTCTAGGGCTTAAAACTTAAAAATTAATCACGCAGCAAGTTGAATAGCACTGGAAAAAAAGTGTCAATGATGTCCTTGATTCGTTAGTCAGAAAAAAATAAGAAGCAAATGAGTGATAAGTATGAAATAAGGGAATTCTCAACCATGCAACTTAATTAGTAAAATTTAAGTTTTAAAATGTTAGTGATATAAACCTAAATTTAGGGAAGTCTTGTGCTATTCAGATGGGTTTCATAATACCCTCCACGAGAATACTACAAATATTTACTAAATACTTGTACTAAATACTGGCACTGTTAGATCCCAATGTTAAATTTATGAACAAATCAAATACAATTTCTGACATCTAAGAAATTATAGTGTGGGTAAGAGTCAGGGAAGTAATCAAACATATCTTTGTTCAGTTGAATCTGCCAACAAGCTTTTAAGAAAATGATGATAGAGAAGAGTAAGCACATTGCGGGGAATTTTGCTTGTAAAAGGGGGTTCCCAAATTAAATTGTGTTCAATCATTTTTAAAATGAGCTGTTATTGGTTGGTGAGAAACAGCTGAAAAAGAAATAACAGCACTCCACGCATGTGCAAGAAGAAAGCATCATACCACAAGAAGCTGAAGAAAGCACAAACTAGCTAGAACAAGAAGTGATAGAGAATTTAGCGTGAATTGTGACTAGAAGGTAAAGGAATGTAGAACTTATGATCAGAACAACTTCGCCATCTTCAGAACAACTGCAAGGGACGTGAGACAATGTTTTGAATATGAATAAACCTATTGGTCACTTCCTAGGAATTTTGTTCAAACCCTTCTATAACTTTATACTCTGCTAATAGATGTTTTACTTGCTGACCCAATAGGTGACCTTCATTTCAACCATGTAAGCAGTCAGAGAAGTAATTTATGTGAGCCAGCACATGTGGGTGGAGGGAGCAATGTATGAGGCATGTAAAAAGTTAGTTTAGATGCTTAAAAATGTCTGAAGAAAAACGGCTAATTAGAATGAAACATTCTTTAAATTAATTATAAGAGCCAAAGATTTGCTTTGATAATTTCTTCTAACATTTTGAGTTTTTCCACTATGTCATCTAATATATGCAGTGTTTAACCTGCTAGTTAGTTATGCAACATTACTTGGAAGGCAAAGTTTGAAATTAAAGTTGAATATGAAACTGTTTTGCACTTAATGGAAAATTTAGTTGAAGTGATGGCTCTCAAGTGATATTAATACCTTTCATTATTAAATACCTATGGAAAACTGTTTGATTTAAGAAAGGATTTTCTAGAAAGTAGTTGAAATATTTCTGACCCATAAACTATATGCATATAGTTTATGGGTCATGTGTTTGTGCATTTCCCAAACACATAAACAGACTTGGAAAATGTATCAACTAGCTTTAGTCTACAAATAATAATAATAATAATAATAATAATTTTTTTCTTCCTCTTCTAGATAGAAAATACTAGTTATGGTACAAGGGAAAGTATTTAAACAGTGAATAAGAAATTATTTAAGTATTTCTTACAGTTACCAAGATTATAATGCTTATTTAGTATATAGATATTTCATTGTACAGCAATATATTTAATATATTTATAGAATATCTTACTGAATAATATCAATTTATAAATAATATAGAAATATTTACTTTTTATACAGAGAACCTTTAATTTATGATGAGATTATGCTTCAGTAATCCAGTAAATTGCAAATATCGTATGTCAAAAATGCATTTACTACACCTGACCTACTGAACATCTTAGCTTAGCAATACAGTACAGTGTAAAGCATTGTTTTTTTTATCCTCACAATCACATGACTAGGAACTATGGCTTTCTGTTGCTGCCCAGCAAAATAAAAGTATTATAACATATATCACTTTCCTGAGTAAAGATCAAATTTCAAAATCCAAAGTTTAGTTTCTATTGAATGAGTATTGTTTATACACTCGTATAGTTGAAAATCATAAGTTAAACCATTGTAAATTGGGGATTCTTTGTGTATTTGATCTTCACAATAATTCTAAATTAAGCAGAGAATATTTTATTTCCACTTCAAAGTTAAGAAGATTAAAGAACAGGATGACTAAATTATTTGTGTCAAATTTGCTAGGCATAAGTGAAAGAACTGACACAGGAAACGCAGGCTTCCTGACCCTTAGTCTGTTATATTTTTTCCTACTCCCTCATATTCAACAACATTATGATCATACATTCAGAGTCATTAGGAAAGGAAAGAAAGAGGAAATGTGGACAGTACAAGAGAGTCATTCATTCAGAAATATGTAAGGAGAATGGAAGGACACAAAATGTATAGAAAGAGAAATTTAAACTGGTGTTGATGATAAAAGTAAGTACAAACATGTGTGACGTTTTACAGATTGTAAAGTGTTTTTTCCTGTGTGTATTCTTTTGGCCTCATGATCATCCTGATGGCCAGATTAAGCATGTATCATTGTTATCATTCCCAACTTATTTAAATGTAGAGCAATATAAGAATGTTCCCACAAATCGGAAATAGTGAACTTTGAAATCAGAAAAAGTGTAATGAATAAAAATGATTTTCCTCATGCCCTTCAACTGTCTTAACAAAGTGAAAGATGCTTGAGGATATAGCTTTTATAACTTCATTAAGAAGTAAATGATGGGAAGGCTTTAAAAAGAATGATAAAATTTAAACACCTACTAAAAAGATATTAGTGTGTGAGATATGGAATACACCAGTTTGTTTTTAAATGTTGAATAAGATTTCTGCTTATGACCAGGATGAAATAACAAGGAAAGTATTTATTACCTCACATGAAACCATTTTAAAAGACAGAAAGCATCGTTTTCTCACATTGTATATCATATTCCGAAGCACAGTGATTCTGGGTGGAGAGAAAACAAAGAAAGTTTCTCCTTCACTGATTGTAGAGTTTCCAGACCACAGCACAGAGAGAAGAATGCAGACGGAGCTCAGAAATAACCCTGAGGATTCCATTCACAGGGGGAATTCACTTGGAATACTAATAAAAAGAGAGAATGTCAAAGAAATACCGCAGAAATGTGCAGCAATCTCTCCATCTAGTTTTCAACTGAGTACTAATCAGCAAGTGCGTGTGAAAAAACTACTCAATGACGTAGGAAAAAATCACCCTAGGATGAAAGAAAACAAAATCCAGAACTTTCATAAGAGAGGAGATAGCTTGGCTCCCACCAAGCCAGCGGGAAAAACCTTGTAATTCACTTAGAGATTTAAGAAAGGTATTCATCCAGTAGTGGGGCAAAATGAATCCTAAAGGCTGCTTTGGTTCCACCTAGCAAAGCTTAAAAGCAAGGCTCAAAAGGATGAGAATATTCCCAAGTAATTAATTGTTTCCCAAAATAAAGAGTAAGGATAATTATAGAAAAATAAAAAATTATCATCCAACAAAGTAATTATCCAATGCCTAGTATATATTGAAGAACTACCAGATATACAAAGTAATGAGAAATAGAACCCATAATATGAGGAAAAGTCCATTAAAGAAACGGATTTATTCTTCTAGGTGAAATGAAATAACAGGGTTTGAAATTACCCTTCTGCTTACAGTAAGCAAGGAAACAATAATAGAATTAAAAAAAAAAAAAACTACCAAAAAGAAAAGCAGTCTAAGTATATTAAGCAATAGCTTGCCACCACTACCCCCAGTACTGAGGATTGAACTCAGGGCTTTTGCACTGTGTTACATCCCCACATCCCCCACCCCCATCAACCTTTTTGGTAATCTTTAATTTTGAGACTTGTTAAGTCACTAAGTTACCCAGGCCATGCTCAAATTTGCAATCCTCCTGCCCCAGTCTTCCGGAGCATAGGGTTATAACCATGGGCTACCATAACCAGCTAACAATTGTTTTCAAATGGTGGATATCAATGTTTTGAAAAGAAGACAAGTGATTCATGAAAAACAAGAAAAAGTAAGCCAAACCTTAAAATTGTTACAGCTTACTAGCTTGAAAAAATTTCTTGGGCTCAGAGTAAGGAGGAGAAACCCAGCATAGCCATTTAGACTCCATGTTGAGGATTCAGCTCAGATTGCAGGAATCAAGGCAGCTAGAGTTCACAGAACAAAGAATGGAGATAAGAGAGCTAGGCAGAGAAGGAACCCCAGAGACCTGACTATCCCTTCAGTATTTAGTACAGTACTTACTGATCGGCAAGATCACCAAGTGCAGAGAGGGAAAGACTTAGAGGCCAAGGAAATGTCCATCCTTTCTGAATGATTAGAGAAAACTGTACCCGATGTTCCCACAGGGCCAGGCATAGTGCCTGTTCCTATACTCAGGCTGAACAACATGAAAACTGATAAGGCACGGGGTACAGTACCCAAAGGAACCTTGCCTCAGTAGTGAGGGATCACTAGCCCTTGGCTATATACAGTATTTTTCTGTTTCTACCTAATAAAACTTAACAACAGAGGTGAAAATGATTGTGTTTCCCAGTTCACTTTACTGTATCCCTAAATACAAATCAAGAGTATTTATAGAAATACAAAAAAATAGTCACTATCCAATAATGTAATGTGACCGATGTCTGGCATTTAAAATTAGAGAACATTCTAAGAAGCAAGAAAGTACAACCCGGGCCGGTGAGATGGCTCAGTGGCGTATGTGCCTGCCTGGCAAGCGCGAAGGCCCAAGTTCGACTACTGGAACCCACATACGAAAAAAGGGCCGGTGACATCGCTCAGCGGCACAGGTGCCTGCTGGCGTGCAAGGTCCTGAGGTCGACCCTGGTACCCACAAAAAAAAAAAAAAAGAAAGTACAACCCATGAGGAAAAGAACAATCAATCCATCAGGATTATGGATGTTAGAATTATCAAAAAGGAAATTAAAAGTTATATAAGTATATGTCATATGTTCATACAGCATATAACATATTATATATGTCATGTTCAGAACTATAGAGACAAGGACAATATAAAAGCAGAATACAAATTAAAAGATGAAAATACACTAAATGTGAGTAAAAATAGATTTGACCTCATAAAAGAACAGATTAATTAACTTGAAAATGTACAATAGAAACTATAAAAAATAAAACAGGAAAAATGTTTTAAAGCGAAGAGCATCAGTGAACTTCAGCACAACAGTATCTAGACTATTAGAAATACAATTTCAGTCCCTGAAATTCAAGCTTGGAAAATATAAAAAAATTTGAAATTCTACTATTGTAAAATGATTTCTCCTTATTTCCTCCTCATATATCCACTACAGTTGAAAAGTACTACATTTCTTTCATTGAGGTCCCATAGGCAAGGCAAGTAGAAAAAAAATAAAAGGATTGTTCTACACTAAAATTTCTAGCAACTTAGTAAGGATAATAATATTTGTTTTGGAAAAGAAATGATTCAATAAAATATATAATCAAAGTCATAAATTAAGCACATGTAAGTGTCCAGGAAATATTATCTTTTAACCTGGGAGATAAGCAACAACTGTTCAGGAAAGAAGTGGCATTTGAATTGGGGCTTGAAGGGTAAAGTGTATTCAAACTGTGAGGATGTGAATGTGACTAATGTTTCAGCATGAGAACAACACAATGACCCCAAAAACAAAATGATTAACACAAAAAAGCATTGCCCATAAACAAAGAGCCAAATGTCTCATGTGTCGCTGGTAGGAATGAATAGCCACTCCAGAAAATAAGTTGGAAGTTGCTGAGTTATACCACCTAGAAGTTATACTACTGGGTATTTATCCTGGAGAAATTAAAATTTATATGCACAGAAAAGCCAATAGACAATTGATCATGGTAATAGTCAAAAGCCAAAACAACCAAATGTCCTATTGCACCATGGTATCTTACTCAGAAACAAAAAGCAATGAATTATGCTTACGTGTAACAACTTGGATGGATCTCAAAGACATTATGCTGAATGAAATGAGTCCACACACTGGTCACGTAGAATATTTCAATTCATATAACATTCTCAAAATTACAAAGAGAGATTGGGGGTGGTAGTAGAGACAAGCTTGGGTGCGCTGTACAGAGGTAGCATGATCATAATGGTGATGGAAAATTTTATGACTTGAGTGCAGGGGTAATTATGCCAATCTATTAATGCAATAAAACGACATTGAGTATACACATGCACCGTTAAGTCAAATTCCTGATTTTCATTTTATACTATAATGATGCAATGGCACTGGATAAAGAGTAAGGATTTTTTGTACTGTCTTGCAAATTCCTGTGAATCTATAATTATTTGCACAAAAACATTTTTTAAAAAGTCTTTAAAAAGTAGATTACAAAATTTTGCATCCACTTACCATACAATCTAACAATCTACCTCCTAGGTATTTACCCAAGATAAATTAAAACATTTTCATATAATCTATAAAATGACATTTACAGCAATTATCTATAATTATTAAAAATTGGAAACAATTCAATAAAACATCTATTGACAAATGGACAAGCAAACTTGCTGCTCAAAAATAAAAGGAAATGAGCTACTATACCTGCCACAAAATGGATGAACCTCAAAACCACTATTCTATAAGAAAGAAGCCATTATATATTGTATGATTTCACTTATATGACATCTTCAAAACAACAAATTTGAGAGACAGGGATCAACTGATTGATATGGGCTGGAGGGGTGTACACTGGGACTTTCTGGGCTGATGGCACCGCTCTGTATATGGATTGTGCTGATGGTCACATAGGTGACGATTCTGTCAAAACTCGTGTAACTGCACACCCCAAATGGCAAACTTTACTTTTATAAGTTATCTTAATAAACTTAAGTTTAGAAAAAACATATTTATTATCAAGCTATTTTTTAAAATATTGTGTATTATGTATTAAGGGAGACAGAAGCATGTTGTTTTTAAAACTTAACATTTGTTATCTTTGGTAGGTAGAATTATTTATAAATTATGTTTCTTGGGCCGGTGAGATGGCTTAGCGGCGTAAGTGCCTGCCTGGCAAGCGCGAGGGCCCTTGTTCGACTCCCGGAACCCACATACGAAAAAAGGGCCGGTGATATCATTCAGTGGCACGGGTGCCTGCTGGCACGAGAGGTCCTGAGGTCGACCCCCGGTACCCACAAAAAAATAAAAAAATAAAAATAAATAAATAAATTATGTCTCCTTTCCTAATTTTCTTGTCTAGTAAGATTTCTGGACGAAGCAGGTATTATTTTGAAGAACATGAATTCTATTTTTACAAAAAGGAATTTGATATTTTTAGGGCTGAATAGAATATTGAAAGTCACCCAGCCCCCCCATATGAGTTCTCCAGAGAAACAGAAATAATATGTATATGCAAATACAGATGTGTATGTATTTATGTATGGTTCACATGATCATAGACACTACAAAGTCCTCCCAATAAGCCATCTGCAAGCAGAAGAGCCACAAAATTTAGTAGCATGGCTCGGTCCAAGAAGCCAGAAGCCTCAGAGCTGGAGGCCAGTGGTGCAGCACCTGGTCCAAGCCAAAAGCCTAAGGACCTCACCAAGCACTGGTGTTGCAAATTCCAGAGTTCAAAAGCTGAAAACCTAGAATCTGATGTCAAAGGACAGAGACCACACCGATCTGGAAGGAAAAACCAGAAAGAGAGCGACAGCTACCCTCTTTCTCTGCTTTCCTATTTCCTCTGGAACCTAGTCAATTGGATGATACTCACACCAACAGTGGGTACCCCCCAATCAACAGACCAATCTTCGCTGAAAATACCTTCACAGACACTTAGACATGGCACCTTTTCAGTTCTCTGGGATTCCCTGAGTACAGGCAAGCTGACACACAAAATTAACCTTTAGTTTACAGGTGAAATTATGGGGTTAAAACAAATATAGTGAACTTTTCTAATTATTTCAGATTTAAAAGCAAGCTATATATGAATTTTCCTGAGACAGACACATGATTCTACTACAAATGTCATGATGTATCTTGACTGAGGAAAAGAGTGATTTTCATCTTCCCAAATCTCCCATTTCATAATCCCGTGGGAAAGTGTTTGAGCCTAGACCAGCTCCTGCAGTGGAATCCAGGCAGGGCCTGCACAGAGTCTGGCCCTCCAATCTGTACCACAGAAGATCAATGGCTTTTTGGAAAAGTGCACTTTGCAAGCATTTTGATCTCAGGGGATTCATGACAATAGTACTTTTCCCTGGACAGGAATACTTAGCAGATTGGGATGAGAAAGCTAAAGTGACTATCACTGTTGGTCACAGTTCATGTCACTCATCATGAAACCTACTTGAGAACCAGAAGGAAGTATAACTTAGGAGTTAAGTGTTGAACTTTGGAGCAATGCTACCTGTATTTAAATATTCGCTTTTTTTCTATGTAACAGTGGACAATTTATCTAGAATCTATGTTTCAATTTGTCACCACTAAAGTGAGAATTATAAGTGATTACCTCAAGTATTAAGTAAATTAATTCAATTAAAGTCTTCAGATGATGCCTGGTGTATGGGGAGTACTAGAAGTTCCGTGTTACTGAAAGTCTCCTCCTGTTTTTCTGTTGACTGTACTGAATTGGAGATAACAGTGTGGAAATCCACCCCTATGTCTCTTGAAGCACTGAGAATTTTATGAGGAAGGGGCACAAAACAGTGCCTAACCTTAGGGACACACACTAATAGCCTCCAGAAGAGAGGAATCATTTAATCATTAGTGCCCTTTCCCCTGGATAGCTTATCATAATCCAGGTGGTGAGGGCTTGGCAAGGATTTGGGTCACCTTCAATGAACACAGTCACTCATAGCTGTATAAACTGACAGGTCATTTGAGCCATGAAAAAGTAACATCTGTTCAAATATGTCAGAAAAATTGAACAGTTCACTCCAAGCACTTCAATATTCAAACATTTCCATTCTTTAAAAGAAAGGACATATCTTATTCTATAGCTGCAAGGAAAAAAATGCCTTTATATGTTATTATTGGTCCTTCTCATGTCTCTAAATAACTAGCAAGGTCATAAAGGTAGTCAAAATGATATTTTGTGTGGGATTAGGAAATTTATGTTTTAATTACAACCTTCACTTTTAGCTGAAGTTGAGACTGTGATTGCAGAATAAATTCTTAAATTACATTGAAGTGAGGCACATTGGAAACGGAAAAAGGAGACAAGAAAGAAGGCGGACAAATTAAACTGTACTTACCAAGTATATCAGCCAAGGTAATGAAGATATTGCCTGCTGAGGCAACAGTTTCTGGAACACTACAATACTCAATATATACTGAATTAATTGATAATCTATTTGAGCATTATACCACTAACATACATAGGGAATATTATGAAAAAGAGTAGGAAAAGCATGTAATGCGGCATCATAAGACTGGATGCCTCAACTTATCTACACGATTTCAGATATATTATTTACATTCCTGAGCCCAATTTCTCTTTTACAAAATTTTACCACCTACATATCAGTTTTGTTATGCAGATGTAATTAATCAATACAAATGGAAATACTTCTTGAGCTCTAAGTTGCTAAAAGATAGTCACTCTTCCTGCTATTCCAGAGCCTGGTTTGGGACAAATTGATGTTGTGCATCAAGCAGCCCCAATGCCTATCAATGTACTTAGAAGGCTGTAACAAAGCTTGCTTGTTACATCTCAAAATCTTAGAAAAGGAGGTGGTGGGGAATTAGAAGAAGGAAGAAAGAACTGACACTTTTCTTTTTTGCACCTAGGTTATCTAGTGTGTGGAATTTTAAATTAAAGTGAGTCCTTAAAAAATGAGGTTTGGGGCCGGTGAGATGGCTCAGCGGCATAAGTGCCTGCCTGGCAAGCGCGAGGGCCCGAGTTCGACTCCCGGAACCCACATACGAAAAAGGGGCCGGTGATATCGCTCAGAGCCACGGGCGCCTACTGGTGTGCGAGGTCCTGAGGTCGACCCCCGGTACCCACAAAAAAAAAAAAAAAAAAAAAAAAAAAAAATGAGGTTTGTTGTCCTCTGGGTGTGGTTGCATAAGATGCCACTGCCCTGAGGGTGGTTTGCAGCAGCACCAAGCCAAATCCACTGTGGGTGTGGAGACATTCAGAACACAAGTATCACTCCACCCTGTTGTTGTGTTGCCTAATTAGCTGGTGTGTGGAAAACAAGCCTTGGGAGTCAGAGTAATCTTTCATTTACAGTCATGACGCAATGGAGAAATGGCAGCCTACTTACGGCAGAAATGCTGAATGTCCTCTGACGTCCGCTTTCTGGAAAGAGACAAGTGTAGAGTTCTGTCTTCTACACTTCCCAGGGAAGCTCATCCTCCATTTCTTCCCCACTGACTTCACATTTATGAGCTCAACAGAAAGAGCTGACCTAATCAAAACTTCTTAATGACCAGCCTCCTTTCCAGGAAAAAAATGTCATTATTATTTTAGAGCAAAACAGCTGCCTTTGCTAGATCATCCTTTCTAGTTAAGCAGTAAGAATGAATATAAGGATGAGCCCTGTAAGACAAAAAAAAAAAGAGAGAGAGAAATTCTTTTACATTAAGCTCAGACACAAAAATACACTCAACTCAATCTTGGTGAGCATATAGTCTTCAGTGAGCTCGCCTCTCAAAGAAGGTACAAATACATGAACTGTATTTGGAGCTCATGTGGGCCTTGGTATATTCTAGTACATTTAAACCCTTTCATTTGGTAAGCAGCCCTGAAAAGAGGGAGTTGTTAATTTGAGGACAAATAGCTAGAAAGTGGCAGAACTTGAATGTGTTCCAGTTCTCCAGGCTCCCAGGCCTGTGTGGTTTTCCCAGACCATGACTTCCTTTGCAGTCACAGACTGGACTTGTGCCTGATTCAGGGATGGTTTCTCTTTCATCACTGTGTACTCCAGGGAAAGAACTCCACTCATGTTCATGTATATATATAGCATTTTATACAGAGTTTAACCTCTAATTTACATTTACATTTTTATTAGCTTTATTCCACTGGTCTTCAACTAGAACCTGTTTGGCTCCTCAGGGGACATTTGACAATGTCTGGAGATACTTTTTTTTTTTTGGTTGTTACAAGAGGTGTTGGTAAACATCCCACAGTGCATACGATACAACCTGCAACAAAGAGTAACCCAGTTCAAAATGCCAATCAAAAGATTCAGAAACCCTGCTCTATGCTTTTAACCAGGAATAGCTTCAAAAGTTCACTAATTACCTGGGTGATTAGTCAATTCTGCAACAAAGAATTCTGTTATGGTACTGAAAGAGCACTTATCAGAAAAGTCAAGTAATACTTACTTTTGAATGATGGACTAGATTGTCTGTTTCACCACTCATTAGGGTAGCTCCAATGAGTTCAACTTCAAGCTAGAATTTCTAGAAAATACCACAGTCAAGGCTAAGCCAGTAATACTCCAACTCTAGGGTTAGACTGCCTCCACTCCTAGGTATCTATATGAGCAATTTACTTTTATTTTCTTTGAAAGTGGGGATTGAACCCAGGACCTTCCCACTTAGCTACATCCTCATTTCTTCATTTTTTACTTATTTTTAATTTTGAGACAGGATCTTGCTAAATTGGCAAGACTGAGCTCAAACCTGCAAACCTCCTGTCTCAGCTTCCCAGAGTGCTGAGATTACAGGCATGGGCCGCCATTCATGGCAAGTTAATTATTGTTAATTTAATATCTAATTTCTCATCACATCCAATTTAAATAATTTCTCTCTCTTAAGATCTCAATTTTGATTCATGAGTTCGATTCATGAACTCAACTCCCTCCATGTTTCTGGTTGCAAACCAGACGAGAACCAAATCAAATTTATTCATAAGACCAACACTGAACCTGACTACTGAATTTGATTTGGTTCTAATCCAACTTGGTTTGCGACCAGAATCGTGGAAAGAATTTAGCTCATGAACTGAGGCACCACTGTAATCTCTCCCCCAAAACACTCAACAAACCCCTTTTTTTGACCATGTAACACACACACACACATACACACACACACCCCACAAAGACTTGTTTAAACATCCCAACATAAACTAAAACCTTCAGAGAACCTCAGAATGGGCCATCTGTGGCTTTTTAAAGGTAATAAAAAGGGGGGCAGGTAGAATAACTGTAAGTTTCTACACCTTTCCTTTTGTGAAAAGGGATCAGTACTGGCTCTTCCACTAGCAGCTGCCTCATTGACTAAACTCTGCCACTCTCAAATCTGAAAGTGTTAGAGCTGGTGTGGTGGCACACACTTGCAATCCCAGCACTCAGAAGGCTGAGGCAGGGGGACAGCAGGGAGTTCAAGGTCAGCTGGACTACTTAGCAAGACCCTGTCTCAGAAAAAAAAATAAAAGAATTTAACAAATCTAAAGAAGTTGCCTGATCTACATTCCTGCAACATTCACAAGCAATGAAGCAAAGAACTTGGACTTTAAAATGAGACAGATCAGGGTATGAATCCAGGATCTACTACTTAACAGCCATGGAAGTATCAGCAAATTGTTTAAAATTTCCGAACCTTGGCTGAAGTTAAATGATTTCAGTTATTGTATTAATTAGATGAGGTTTGAACATTTTTAGGTTTTAGTACTACTCAATAAATGGTACCCATTATTAGTTCCTTTAAAGAACTAATCTTGCTTTGTGACTTCTACCCACAAAAATTCTTCAATGACTCCTCCCAGCCAGGATTTTCCCTTTCCTCTCTGCTTCTCAAAGTCCATATAACTTGGGGATGGCTTACTTATTAGAATATATCTAAACCTATGTAAGTCCTTCATCCTTAATACCATCGTGGCTTACAAACATGCACTCTTATACCTCCATTTGTCACTTTTGGAAGAGCAAGGATTTTGAAGCTAGACAAAGACAAATGGGGTTTCAGTCTAGGTTCTGCTACTGCATATTTATGGGATCTTAGGGATTTCATTTAACCTAGTTCCATCCACTATTTCTATGAAAAAGTGATCATAATACAAGGATTGCTGCTCATATCTAAGGTATTCATAACTAAGGACCTGGCACATAGTAAGCTCTTACTAACCAGTAGTGATGATAACAGTGAGCGTAATGGTTGTCCTGGTCACCTGAGCAGAGATAAAAAGAGGAGACAGTTTGTCTCTTTGAATACTTTAAGTCCCAAGAAAATCATCATTGATTTATGCAGCTCATAAATATGTTTTCATAAGTATTGGCCACCTATATACTGTTATCTTAAATTTTACATAAATAAAAGTTTACCAATCAGACATCTAAATTGTCAGAAGATTATAATGACTAGAAGCAAAGATTCTAGAGGTAAATCATCCAGTTTTGTATCTGCCACTAACTGTAAACTTTGGCAATTTAGTTTATCTGTCCTTGCCTCAGATTACTCATAAAATTCTAGAGTTGCTGTACCATAATCCAATATTAAAATTAAATACAATACATCTACAAGTTGCTGAATGCGGTTTCTGGCAATTATAAGCTATCGTTAAGTATTATTTCTATTTTATTCTTTGTTCTCTCTGATAATCCCCTTTTCAAATCCCTCTCATAACTTTAAGAATTAGTTAGCTAAAGGGGGGTGCCTAATACACAATAACTGGAAATAGGATTCACTTTGGATTTACAAGACTTGAAAAGAGAGTCGCTGATAATACTAGAGAGTGTGTGGAAAGCAGGATTGTTTACAATGTGGCTGGGCTATGGGTTGGTTCAGCCTTTCTGAAGAGAAATATGGCAGGTCAATGACTTTTATTTCATTTTTTCATTAATCTATGTTTCAATTGATAGATAGTAATTATATGTAATCACAGGATAGAGTGAAGCATTCCAAGACATGTATATAACATATAATAATCAGATGAGGGTAATGGGCATATCTGCCACCTCCGACATACACCAAATTTTTGTGTTGGAAACATTCAAAACCATCTCTATTAACTATTTTGAAATATTAAATCAATTGTAGTCAACTAGAGTTATCATACTGTGCTATAAACCATTAGAAGTCATTCCTCCAACCCAATTGCATCCCTGCACCCATTAACTATACTTTCTTTTCCCCTCCTCCCTTCTCCCCTTGCTGGGCTCTGGTCAGCACTCTTACATACTCTCATCCTTTGAGATCAACTTTAGCAGCCCCATAGGAGCGATGCTAAAGACGAAGTATTTGTCTTCCTATTCCTGACTTAGTTCACTTATCATAATGTCCTCTAGCTCCATTCGTACTGTTGCAAATGATAAAGTTTTATTCTTTTTGTGGCTAAACAACATCCCATGCATATATTTATCACATTTTCTTTATCTATTCATCCAAAGATGGATGCCTAGGTTGATTCCATAGCTAGGATTTTGAGAATAGTGGTGTAATAAATACGCAAGCGCAGATGTCTCTTTAAAATATTAATTTCATTTTCTTCGGGTATACGCTCTATAGTGGGATTGCTGCATCATATGGTCTGCTGCTTCTAGTTTGTTGTGCAAACTTTATACTGTTTCTCATAATGACTGAACTAATCTACATTCTTGCCAACAGTGTATGAATTCCTCTTAATCTTAATTGCTAGTATTTGAGTTTTTTGTGTGTTTTATTTTGAAAATTGATGTTCTAAAAAAGATGAGATGATATTTCACTATCATTTTGACTTGCAGTTCCCTGATGACTAGTGGTGTTGAACTATTTTTCAAACACTTGTTGATCATTTATATATCCTACTTTAATGAACGTCTATTCAACCCATTCTCCCTTAACAAATATTTTAAGTGACTAGATCTTCAATACTGTTACTTAGCTTCTTTAAGCTAATGAAATAATAAGGCAAATATGCTATCTTAAACATACAAGTCAAATAATCCTAGCACTCTCTATAAAAGAAAATAACACAATGCAAAATAAAAGAAAAGGGTAACATTACCTATATAATACCCATAATGCAGCTATTTAGACTCGAGGCCATCAACCCTTCAATTCTAACCTCCTATTATGATAGCCTGTATTACAAAATGTTTCCAGCTTTAATTCAGCTTCCCAAGCCAATAGCCTAGGATTCCTATGATTCCATCCTAATTTTTCAGTAAGTCCTATCTAGTCTTCCTTTACAACATGTTGTGTATCTCTGCAGTGCTACCAGCTGAAGCAAGTTACCGTCTTCTCTCTTATGGACTGCTCCTCTGGCTTCCTCATCAGCTTCCTTGCCACCATTTGGACACTTGTCATCCAATAGCTTAGGTTTTCAAAATATAAATCAAAGCAATGAAGCCACATTCTCAGAGCCTTCTGCTTATTTTTCATCAAACCTCACAAGTGGGATTAGACTCAGACCCTCAGCTGCAGTCTACAAAGTGCTAGTGAATCTACCCAGTGTCAACCTGAACTATTGTTTGTCCCTTCGCTTATATTTCAGTTCCATCAACCCTCTTCCTGATCTTTCAACATGCTGAGTTCATTTCTATTTCCGCATCTAATATCAGGTGCCTCTTCTGCCGAGAAAGCTTCTCTCCCAGAAGAAGGTGAATGGCTGGTTCCCTTTCATTATACACAGCTCGGTGTAACTATTCTCTTTTCAAAGATAGTTTTCTTTGTAACAAAATCTAAGTCAGACTCTACTGTATGCCCAAACCCTGTCACTTTCTATTACGTGGTTTATTTTCTTCATAGAATAACCATGGTCTGGTTTCCTCTTTTTGTTAAACTGTTTGCTTCTTTACTATTTGTCCTTCTGCCTGGAACATAATCACCAAAATCTATGGATCTCACACTAGAAAAAATTGTATGTTCCTGAAAATACATATTATTATCCTTTGTGAAAAATATTTCACTATTCTGTTATTATCACTACCTTGGTTGTTATTTTATGTCTAACTTAAGAATTTCCACTTGGTTTTCCCTATATCAAAGCAAAAATGAGATTACTCCTTTACATAGATATCACAATTTAATACATGCATGTTTATAATTCCTCCATTAAAAATAGTGTGTGCATATATATATATATATATAAATTTGTTACTGATGATTTTGAGTTTTGCTCAAATCTTACAGTATCACCAGTCATCTTTTCATAAATAACCATATTTATAGAGCAATAGAACTTGAGATATCTTTGGAAAGTGTGCCAATCACTTAACCTGCTTTATCTTACTTAAATACCCTCAACAACCTAAAGAGGTAATTATCATGATACCTATTTTGTGGATAATAGTTAACATTTCTTTGCCAATTACTCCGTGCCAAGCACTGATAAAAATATCCTTATATTAACCAGTCTTAATAACAACCCATTTTACAGGTCAGGAAGCCAAAGAGCTAAGAAATAAAATAAATTGTCTAAGGTTTTACTCATACATGGAGATGCAAACTCAGTGCGGCTAAATCAAAACCTAGTATTTTAACTTTTGTATTCTGATTTCTCCTTGAGGAAATTTCTTCAGGGATAGTTTGAGGAATTTGAGATTAAGTGGCAGAATATGGTTTGGGTGAAAAATGCAAACATGAGTCTAAACCATTAAACTACTTAGTTTAGTCCAAAGAAATTCAGTGCCATATTCAGAATCATGAAAAGTTTATGACCAAAGAAATTGTTAGAACTCAATGCTCCCATTCTCAGGCCATTGGTCATTCTTTTTCAACTACCCTGGGACTCCACCCTCTATTGAAAATATCTCTCTTCTATGACTGTTCACGACTCGCTGCTTATACCAATCTTTGTCCCAGAAAATATGAAAAAAAATGGACTTGTATAGAAGTGGAAACTCAGAAAGAAACTGGAGTCACAGGAGCACAAAATGACAAAATGCTGAGAAGAAACAACAGCGTCAGTGGCTGTCCTTGACCGAGCACTCCCGTGATCCAGGAACTCTGGGAACTGTGTATGCGCCTCATCCATCCTGGCGACAACCCCATGAGGTAGGTATCACTATCCGTTTCCGCATGAGGAAACAGGCTTGGTGTATTTAAGCAACTTGCTGAATTCTTACAGATAGAAGTGAAGGACCAGAATTTGAATACCAGTTTGTCTGACCCCATATACTGCTCCACATATAGATTGCCAACAAAATTATTCAGGAGTTTTGCACAGAGTTTTATTTTAATCTTGTTTATCAATGATTTTAAATTATAATGTGGGTAATTCAACTTAGTAAGTCATATAGAAAGAATGCTGGATGTGGGAGAGCTCAGAAGTCAGTGAGGGCACCCTAAGCTTGAACGCTGTTTCTTAACTCACACAACACAAGTGCATAAAATGTTCCCTGACCAGACATGCAATGTCCACGCACCCACTGGATTACACAGTCAAAACTGTCAGTCCCAGTATTGTTATAGTATCATGGCAACAGATTCAGGTCAAAATTCCTGCATTTTAATTCTTGCAAAACAGTGGAGAGAGCTTTTCACTGACTCTCAGAGTTCGGAAAGTCCCTAGAATTCATCTAGTCCAATCCTTCTCATTACATAGGGTAAGAAATTGAAGTCCTTTTGGCATTAAAACACCAGGTAGCAACTTGAATGAATCTCAAAGATAGATGAAAGATGTCATAGTGAAAGAAGCCAGACACAAAAGATTACATGCATAGAATTCCCTTTCTATAAAGTTCCAGACAGATGAAACATCTGTGGTAATAGAATTTCAAATAGTAGTAACCTATTAGGCATCTTATTACCCAACAATTCCACTCTTGATTATATTCACAACCCAAAAACATGGCCAAATTCATGACCAAATAAGGTCATTAAAGTAAGTGCGCTAAATGTTTATGACACATTATTCATTAACATTCCAAGGCTAGAAAGTACCCAAACATCTGTTAGCAGCAAAATGGATATATATATATTCACACAATAGAATACTATACAGTACAATAATGAGAGTGAACGACCAAGAATTGTAAGCACAAACCTGGGCATCATTAAAAAATGATATGAATAAAAGAAACAAGACACAAATGCAAAATAATAGCATGATTCCCATTATATAAAGTTCATCATAAGGTAAAGCTTACCTTATAATATTATACATCAAGAGAGTGGTCATCTTTGAGAAGGGTAGTAACTACAGAGACTATCAAGAAATACTGGATAAATGAGCATGCTTATTAATTGGAACTTGATTTAAAATCCATCATATGTATTTCTAGATATTATAAACTGATTACAGACTTGTAAAAGTTGTCCTTATGATAGATTGTTACTTGGGGGCAGGGAGAGGAATGACTTGATCAGAAGGATAACTGTGAATGATTGAATCAGAAGCTTAGTTTTTCTTTCAGGCCATAGTAATTTTGTTTTTAATTTAAAATGTCAATTAAAAATAAAAAAACTGGAGAAATATAAAACATTGTTAACAAATTGTACTTATAATCAAATTAACAAAATAAAATTCAATAGGTAGTAATGTATAACATCTGGAATTACTGTGGTGTGAATGAGATATAATTTTCCAACTCAGAGTCCCTAGATGTTGCCCTTCCAAGTTCAGTAATCACCACTGCAAAGACTTTGATGAGCCTTTACCAGATGTATCGGTTTGGAAGCACAATTACTATAGAACTATTACCAGAAGCCCTGTAATCTAAATTTCTAAATGGTTTTAATCTCAATACGAAGCATCAGTGGCTAGCCCAAAAAGTCAACATAAATTCTGGACTTATTCACTGTAGCATATCACTGAAATAAAGAAAGTAACAGTTGTATTGTGGTATAATCCATTAAAAGGAATACATCTAAAATATTGTGTTCAATTATAGATTCCATGTTGTAGGGAGATAACTAATGAAATAAGTTCCAGATGAGTGAGACTTCCACAGAAGAAACTGGAAAATACTTCCTATAAAATAATTGAAAAAAAAAAATAATGAGACTGTGAGAAGGGTACCTGAAAATACTGAAAATTCATGTAGGTAGATTTGGTGGTAATCATTTTAATCTGTGTGGCTGATGATAGGAGAGTAAAACTCCTGGATAGAAGTTATGTAGATACCAATTTTACCTGATTGTGAAGAAAAGAAAACAATCCAAGACGGTTGGACCTGACTGAGGATGTAATGCACTGCCTCTTACCACAAAGATATTGAGGATGAGATTTCATCAGTAAGTGCAAAGTTAAAACTGATGGTGTCTGAAATAATATTTTTTCCTCCTCTAACACTCATATTTCTATAAAAGGCTGCTCTCGAGAGTGGGGTTTGACTTTGGAAGTTACAGTTTCTCCTGCTGCTCATTTTACTTAGGAGAAAAACAATCTTGGACAACTCTTTATTTCTCTCCTCTGTCAACATATTGGAAATAATTTAGCTTTCTCACATTAGCATAATAAGAAAAAATGTGCATACGGTAAAATTTTGAAGACTGTAACATAAGTGCATTTGTTATTGTTCTTCTTCTTTGAGGAATTATACTTGTTTCTGGAAAAAGAAAAGACTAGATGAAAGGAGATACCAGGCAGAGGGTGTTGTTCAGTGGCAAAGTACGTGCCTAGCATGCTCAAGTCTTGGGTTCCATCTCCAGCACTGCCATAAATAAATAAGTAGACAAATAAATAAATGGAGATATTTATAGAACTATCAAAATATGAGTAGGGAGGAAGCAGCTAGGACTCTCAGGTGGAGTGTGGGTGGCAGTTTCCTGAGGTGTGATCTGGAAGAGGGAAAGGCTTACCAGATATCGAAGGAAGCTCAGCTGAGACACCCCTAAGGAAGGTCCTTGGGAATTGGAGAACTCTCGCACCCACTGGTATCATACCTGAAAGATATATAGACAACTTGGCCATGTGTAGCAGAGGATTCATTTCAAACTTAGGATTAGAATATTTAATGAAAATAAAGGTAATGGGAATAATTTTAAATAAAGTGATATTAGTGACCCGGTATCTTAGAGAATATATATGGTCAAGATTTCTACCTAATTGAGAATTAATTTCATTATGACATGCGGTTTATCAATGTCCAAAGACAAAATATTTTAAAAATCTAGTCATATATATATTGACCCCTTGAATAAAAAATTATCCATATAATTTAGTCTATCTTCTATAAAATACACTCTAGATTTTACTGAGGCATGAGGGATTATTAGCCTTGTTATAAACTCAAATAGATATTTCTTTCAGTTCTCCTACAGCCTTTCTTTGATGAATTTTCTACCTTAGCAACCTGTATGCAGAGCCATTCTTTATTCCTCATCAATACGTGGAATTCCTCCACCTTCAAGATCCAAAACTTCAAGTCTCTCTTCCGAGCATATCTCTTTCTATATTTTCTATTCTACGACTTCCACTCAACTTGCTCCTCACATTAATCACGCCATAAGTCTCTTCTCCCCTTCCTATTATCTTCGGCTTCATGTCCCTTTTTGCCTTGGCACTCTCTTTATTCCAGCATAAATTCAATATTTAACCATGGTAAGTATCATATCACCTTCAATACCACATAGTCTTGAACATTGATCACTACCCCTTGCAAAATGTCAAAGCTGGTCAATAAAAGTCAGGTATAGTTATAAGGGAGCATAATATATACTTAAGGGAATAGGCTTTGGATTCACGCACACCTAATTTTGAAATCCAGTTCTGCTACCTACTATATCTACATCTGCCACTCTTCAGCTTCTCTGTGCCTTAGATCTGAATGCATGGCACATGTACTGCTGTGGTCCTGGATTACAATGAATTATCTGTTGAAAGAAGATTAGCCTTCTAAACTGCATGGAAAGGGCCATTAATTTCAGGTAATCTCTCTCTCTCTCCCTCTCCACTTAAAAACATGTCTATAATTTGAATCAACTTTACTTTCCCATTTTGCCTCAGGAGAATGACTACAGTTTTGTAAGAGTAACCTTTCACCTCTCCTCTGCATTCCATCTCCTCCCACATCTTTAAGGATTTCCTTACCAAATTTCCTCAGGTATTCTCAATATAACAGGATGTCCCTTTAAAAACCCGCATGTATGCCTTATCTTTCTCATAACTTATTACCTCAATTTTCCCCACCTCTCTTGCCAATCCTCTCTTGTAAGCAGTGTCCATTTATGGCTTTTTCTTCCTTGTCTCTCATTCATTTACCATTCAGCAAATCGGATTTAGTTTCTAATGAAGATCGTTTGGCATAGCTATTTAAAGGTATCTCTTTTTAAAATCTTCTCATCAGAATTTGCCATAATCTCTGCAGTTTGCTCTTAACTCCTTCCCTCTTATCTCTGTGCCCTTACTGTCAATCAACTACCATGTGGAACACTTTCTTCTACTTCACAGAACAGTTTCAGTCTCATTTACTTGTTTTCCTTCCTTCATTGCCCTCTTCTAAAGATGAAATGCCTGGCATTTAATTCCTCTTGCATTGTTTTAGCTGTATGTAGTTAACACCAAATCTTTATCCTCCTTGTTAACCTCCTCTTGGCCTGAATGTCTAACTTTCTACCAGTAACTGTTAATTTCATATTGAAAAGCCAAATTTGCAGGATTTTCCTCTCTTCCAATCATACTTCCAAACCTACTTAGATTCCCTACATTCAGAGATTCCACATTTTCAACTAGAAACTTTGATGTCATTTCAACATATTTTATCTAGACATATCTAACTGGTCACTTCATATCATTTCTATCCTTAAAATCCCAAATCTCTATCTGTATTCTTACATTTATTGCCAATGTTCTTACTTATTTGTTTTTATTTATTTTAAATAGAGCTCGTGACTTTGCATACCTAGGTTTTGAAACTCTAAATAGCTGTTTTAGTTTTACTCTTTTATCTTTTATATATACAGACTGGCTTGAGCGTAAGGTACTTTCTAGATAAACATCTTGTAAATTTCATCACTACCATCAGAATCAGAATCATTATATCAAACAAAACTAGATTGGAATAGAAGGGAGGGTATGGTAAAACAAAACAAAACAAAACTTAAGTGTTTGGGCTATGACAGTAGTTTGATCAGAGTAATAAATAACCATTACATTTATTTCTAGTCTTTGGAATTATTAAGTATGGTTTAGGTTACTGATCTCAGAGCTGTAGATCAACTTGGGACGGAACAGACTAATTTGCAAGTAGCATGAAAAAGGCGTGAGAAGTTTTTAAAGAATTATCTCTATAGTTCTAAAAATAAGTATCATATCATAAGATATTGACCCATAATTAATAAATTCTCCCTTTAGCTACTATTCTATGAAATGAAATTAGTGACACTAACAAATTTCATTAACTCAAATTAATAGGATGTTGATTTGGCAATTAAATTATATTACTAGAAATCCTTTATTGGCTGGAAAGAATAAATGCAGTTTTGTTTTCAGCTACATTATATAATTTAAACAACTTTTTACAAGATATTTCTGTTTTTACAGTAAACCTCAGAATTAAAAGGATCAAAGACACTCCAAGCTGGAACAGATATTAGAAGTCATCTGGTTTAATATTTTCATTTTACTGATGAAGAGACTGAGGGAAACAGACACATTCATTAAAGTAATTATTTATTAAACTCCAATCATGTGTTAACTATATTTTGGTATCTGGTCCAGGAATAAATCTAGGTTTCCAGACTCTCCACTCTGGGCTCTTGTGCTACACTGTATGCAGTCAAGCATTTAATAACAAAACAATTTACCAGGACAATTTATTAAGCACACATTTCTGTAATTAAAGTCCATGGTCTCACAATATTGGAATCCTAGACCTGGACCTAGACCTACTAAATCAGAATTTCTTTGGAAACGGTGTAAAAACTGCATTTTAACAAGTTCTCCAGGTAATCTACAGGAAATGCGAGGTGCACAGTCCAGAGGGAATGGATAGGAAATAATGAGTATTTAGGTTTCTAATGGAACTTAAGACAAACAGCTAACACCAGCCAATGTTATTCCAAGAACCAGGAGAGAGACTGAGCAGACTCTATTCAGATCACATAAAATCTCTGAACCTGACCAAAGACTAACCATTTACTATGAATTAAGCTTCACTGCTTTTAAATGCACTCACATATATCTCATTTGATCAATACAAAAACCCTGAAATATATTGACACAATTTTCTTCTTCTTCCTATCAAGAGATTGTATCATAGAGAGTTTAAATGATTTGCAAGAGGGCCCAAAAGGAATAAGGGCAAAGTTAATTATACAATTTCTTCATCATTCAAAAAATAAAAGAGTTGTACTCTGTGAAAATTAAAATGCTCTTTATGAAGTATAAAAAATTGGGACTGGTACTTCTCAGTGTCTAGCTATGTGGTTTCATCGTAGGAGGGACAAAGTGACGGTTCTCTTTTAAGGAAAGAGAAGAGAAGTGAAGGCCACATACCCTTCACCAAGCCAAGACACTGAAACTATCTTAAGAAAGAGTATCACATAAAAACCCAATCTTCAATGCCTTCGGAACTTACTCCCGTGACTGATATCTGCCTATCTGGGGTCCTTTTTTCAATAGATGCTTCCACACAGGATGATGTTTCAGGCCAATATCACCAGTGCTCTTTCTCTTGAGATGAAACTGAGTCTACACACTTATCTTACATTAAGTTTAGCATTGTGTAGCTTTTAAAGAGTCTTCAAAGACTTTTAATCAGATCACAGCCTGTTTTTGGTTGCTGTATTCTTATACTAGCTGTTTAGGCTCTTGATTTAAATCCATTTTAGCCTGGTGTGCCAGGACTCCCCACGAGCTACTCTTCCTATATTCCACATTACCCACCAGGGCCAGTGCAGCTACTTTGACTTGTGCTTGGCTGGTTGTCATACTTGCCTTAATAAAATCCCAGACTCTTTAAGCCCGAGACTTTGTATTTCTCTCTCTTTGCATATCTCCATTCCCTAAAGTCCAGCCCATATCATGACGTAGATCCTAATTCTTCGCTGGTAGATTTCTCTGATGTACTCTTGAGGAGATCCCCAAATAATGTTCATTCAACTTCCCACTATAATGCTCATCTCCTCCATGAAAAGCTGCTCCCCCAAACTGAATCCCAAGTCACCCAAATTTAATAATCTAATACAATTTATTGTGCCCAGTAGATTACTAAGTGTTTTATATGTATTATCTTCAACAATACTACATGAAACAATATTATCTCAAAACCATAGAAATACTGGAATATAGAGATAATACTGTATTTTTGCTTTCATTTTATAAATAAGTGAATGGAAACTTGGGGAGATTAAGTACTTATTACTTTTACGTAGCTAATAAGTGAGATTTAAACTCAGGTCAATTAAACTTTAAGGTCTATATTCTAAACTAGTCCACTGAACAGATAACTATTCATGACCTTTAACCACATCTTTCCTATAAATATTAAAATGTGTTGGCTGGCCTACAATTCCTAACTGCACCCTCTTGAGCTGTGCCCTGCTTGCCATTGTCCCATACCAGTGGGTGGATGGAGTTCCGTGTTGCAGCCTCTCCTGGTCATTAAATCCCACTGCAGTTGACCAGGCTATATATAGAATTCTCCCAAGATATGACACATCATCCATGTGATCCTCCCAAGAGCTTTATGGAATTGATAACTCATCCATCCTAAATCCACCTTCTGGACAAGGGTGGCTGAGACATGGAGAACTACTTTGACTAATCTAACTGGCCAGACAATTACTTTGAGTAATAACTAGCCAGTAGCAAAATCATGAGTAGACCCAGTTTTCCTGACTCAAGCAGGAAAGCACCATACATTCAACTCCCTTCAAATGCATCTAAGCTAGGCAAGAGATGTGGGAAGCAGAGTTTGATTCAACTCTATGTTGAAATACATAAATATTTAGTGCTGTGTGATCCCTTGGGATTAAGACATCATCAACCTCTTCACCCTTACTCACCCCTCTTTGTCCACCTTAACCCATATGCTAGAACAATAATCTATTCAGTGTAGGAAGCAATTGCATTCAATGATCCAGAGCCTATGACCCAATATATATGATGTTATGTAATTAATCGAAGGAGAGGAGCAAAGGAATGAAGTAACAGTGAGGTGAATAAGATCCTGAGTGTTTCTGGACAGGAATAAGGAAAGCAAATGTTCTGTTAATGCAATTGAAAGTTTATTGTGATTAAAAAAAAAAAAACAACGGATTTTCTCCTAAGTTTAGCCTAGGTTTTCCCAACTAGTTTTGACTAAGATTTGTCAGTGTTTGACATGAGCCAGAGTGGCAGGAGCCATCGAAGAAAGCTCAGCAATCACGGGAGTTTTTGCCAAATCTTTGCTATTTTTCACTGAAAGTCCCAGAGATCACTCATTCTGTACCCTCGTTTGACCACACAGTTGCTCATATGCAGCTCCACAGAGTGGTGCAGAGCCTTTGAGTAGAAAGGGCCTTGAGAATCATCTTTTCTAACTCCCTCACTTCACAGATGATACTGATGAAATACAGAAAGAACAAACGATTTGGCCATGGTCATAGTGACTCACTGTCAAAGTTGGGGCATATGCACCCCATATCTTGTTGCTTCCCCTCAGGAGTTATATAATTAAAATTTTTCTTGTTATTATTTTATATCTTTCTAGCAAGTATAAAATTTGATCATTTATGAACTAGAACAAATGAAAGCAAGACAGTAGGATGATTATCATATTTTTAACATTGTAAAACTATTTTTGGTGAGAGGAATTGGTGAAAATTGCACACAGCTCATTGGCTATAATTTTTCTATTTTCTTTAGAATATGGTGAGCTTATAAATGTGTTAATCAAATTTAGGACTATTTTTTTAAATTAAAGGTGGGCTATATTAGACCACCTTCAGATCTCCGGAAACATTAAATCTCTGTTATGTTGGGCAGCAAATAGAATAGCCCTGGACTCTTGAGTCCAGAAATACCAATTAAAATCCCAACTGAAACCTAACCAGCTCTCCAACCTTAAATAAATCAGTTAATCTCTCACAGCTTCAGCTTCTTTAACCACATTACAAAGATCAGTAAGTCTTATCTAGACCAGTGAGTTCTTCAAGCTTATAAGGAACACATGAAATAGTGTATTTATAATACTTTATACTCTAGATTTTGGCATTAATAATATTCTACAGTTATAAAAAATATAGATATATATAATTCATATATTTTTGGCCTGGCTGTCTGTCCCCAGGTTTATTCAGCTATAACCTCTTAATATAAATGCACTTCTAGAATGTACCATACCTGCCCTAGTTTTACTTCAGATGAGCTATGAGCTCTTTCCCCTTCATCCTACGCATCTGTCAAGGTTGACACATGTGACATATATGGAGGTAAGGCTCACCTCCCAGTCCTGTAGCTCTTAAGTCTTAGTGCTGTAGTTTTCAGTTTGGGGATTTAAGTTTTAAGTGCTCTTTAAAAAAAATAAATAAGTTTTTCATTGGTTATTGTTGCTTTTTGCCTAGACCTGCCATATGTGTACATTTTCCCTTATGAGATTCAAGTACCAGACCTAGATATAAAACCCATGAGTTAGAAATCTGTGAACTGAGAATGTGGTCATTTTACTAAGCCTTTTACTGATAGATGAGGTGGGGATAATCACCTTTAATCCTCTGGATGTATACCACATGTAGAATAAATTTGTGATTCAAAATTTGAGGAAGTGATATTTTCATGTTGAAGAACTATTAACATTGAAAGTAAATGAAAAAAAACTGGCAAACTTAGAAAAGGGGAAAGTTACTTAAGTAACTAACTAAAAAGCTAAGGCAAAGAACCAATATGGTAGTGGAGAAGCATAGCCAATGAATAAATTATTAAATTACCTCTTCCACATGGAATGTGACTTTTTATTTACCAAGCCCTTTATTCAACATAACTCCTTTCATCCTCACTACACTGCTAGAGGGGACAAGTCAGCAAGGTGTTTTTCCCATTTACAAACAGGTTTGTAAAGTTGGGTGAAGTATTTCGCCTCATCTTCTCTGTGCAGGAACTGGCAAAGTTCAGAATATTAGTTAAGATCTTTTTCTAAAACATAAATTCTATTTCCCAAGACTGTCAGTTGTTTTATTACTTTTTCATGTTCTCAGAGCATCATATTTTAAAATTATCAAGTAATTTTTGTAGTAATAGCAAGTCAAATTTGTGTCTCTATGCAGTTTGCCAACAATACCTAGTGTACCAAATCGACTGTTCAGCAACTTGCAAATCCTCAGGGACCCCTTTTCCCCACAGAAGCTTAATGCTCTTTCTTAGAACCACTATGTTAACATAGTTTACATAATGGCCTATTTGGAAGAAGCCTGTCTCAATTATAAGACCTTAATCAGAAAGGGATTTATAGGATTTATTATTTCACATAACAGGAAGTCCACAGGTACAGCAAGCCTCAAGACCGGCTAACTCAGTAGCAGAGTTTGCTTCATCTTCAGGCAGGGGTCAACAACCCCAGCGGTTCCAGTCATCAAGCTACAGGAGAAAAAGACCATCTTTTCTTCAGGCATCATTGTAAGAGAGAGGAACCTTTCCCAGAAGCCCATGGCAGATATCCCATTGTTTGGTACTGAGTTTAGATCAGTCCTGGGATAATTACTGAAAAGGGAAATAGGATGTCTTTTGTGTCAATCAAGCCTGTCCCGGATCTCTGGGTAAGCTCGGCTTCTCTAGAGGGACAGAGCTGTGAAAGAGATGAATACAGAGAAAAAATTCACCTTCTCTTCTATGTGCTGAGAAAGAAACAACAGTGATCATCAGAAGCCAACACATGAGAATACCAGTAGCACAGGCACAGGACCCACATGAAAGAATGTTCCAATGCAAGTCCTAATGCTAGATGACAGAATTTCCTATATTGCAGCATTATTCATGAGAGCCAAGAAATGAAAATAACTTAGTGTCCACCAAGGGATGAGTAAGTAAAGAAACTGTGGTACCTATGCAGAATGGCATGACATTGAGCCATAAAAAATGATGAATTGCTGTCATTCTCAAGAAACAGATGGAACTAAAGATCATCATGTAAGTGAAACAGGCTAGGTACAGAAACACAAGTACTGCATGATCCCACTCATGTGAAATCTAAAAAAGCTAAAAAACAAAACAAAACAAAGCAAACAAACCAAGAAAACCCTACCGATCACATAGACATTGAAAGCAGAATGGTAGTTATCAGAGGGAGAGTGGAGAAAGGTTGACCAGTGAATGCAAAGTTGTAGTTCAGAGAAATAAATAAATAAATAAATAAATAAATAAATAAATAAATGCCTGTAAAGTGGAAGCCAATACCTGACTTTTTTTTTTTTTTTTTTGGTGCATACTGGGGGTCAAACTCAGGACCTCGTGCTTGCCATGCAGGCTCTTATGCCGCTGAGCTATCTCACCAGCTCCAGTACTTGACATTTTAATGTGACAAAACAATAAATGTATTTCCATGGTTTGTTAGCTTAAATGACAGAATACTATTATTTTTAAAGGATGCAAGCATTGCAATTACAGCATGTTGTTTTTAGTAATTATTTTATTGTTTTCGCAATTATTTCCCGAAGTTCACTAATCAAGTCAATAAACATTCCCTGAACAAGTGCTACATACTGGATAGTATTCTTATGCACTGGGTATACCAACACAAATTAGTCAGTGTGCATATTAAACAAACAAACATGTAAATTCCTGTGATATAACATATCTCCTACTGTAAGAGTATTACGGAAGGATGGCTCAGTACATTGGGTCAAGATTAATGAATGACCATGTACATACCTAATGAGGAATCATGATTAAATATAATAAATGTACACATTCTTTATCTTAGCAGTAGTAGAATGGAGAATCTTTATCATTAACCTTATTACGTAAAAATGATTCCAACACTCTATTTAAAGAATGTATACTCCAGTTAAAAATGGAATTATATAAAGATATACATTAGTAGAATGGCTAGTTTCTCAAAAACATCTCTAACAAGATCAGTGGAGCTAACAGCTAATTAACTGCAGGCTGTATTTTCTCTATGTATGACATAAAACTCCCCATAAATAATACTATGATAAGCCAGGTGCGGTGGCACACACCCGTAATACTAGTGTTCTCAGAGGCTGAAGCCCACCCTGAGCAACATAGTGACTTAGGGAGACCCACTTTCAAAATTTAAAAAAACATGGTAATAAATTTAAAAGAGGGGTTGGGAAGGCAGCTCAGCGTAAAGACTCTGGGTTCCATCTCCAGTACCACCAAGCATAGTTTAAAGATGGAGCCAAAAGCTTAGACAGCTGAAATAAATAACAACAAATGTGATCTTTTGTATGAGGTATTTAGACACCTTACAAATAAAACCGTATTTAGTTATTAGAAAGCTCCTGAGGTAGATATTATCATCATCATAGTCATCGCTGCTATTTTTACAGATGAGACTGAAACTCAAAGGAGGTTGAGCAGTTTGCCCCAGGTGTTTAAGTAATGACAGAGGAAAAGAATTGAGCTCAGACTCTTGTATCCAAACTGGTGCTTTTAATCATTCAAGCGGTGTTTTGTAAAGTGTGGCCCATGTCTGTGTACCTGGGATTAGCTATGTATTAACACACTGCTGAACTACTCTGCCACCTATTTATCATTGTGGAGAAAAAGTTAAAATCTTACTAATAAGTACCCATGAATAAAGACCTTCTGAGATTTATCTTAACTGAAAGCCTTTTAAAGATAGGAAAACCCACTGACTAGAAAACCTAGAACCTAAGTTTTAGGTAACAAGCCCCAAATTATACCATGGGTGGACTTCCCTGCTCATATTGAGACAGATGCTTGAAAGTTTTCTCTTCCTTCCTAACTCTAATTGGGCTTCTGTCTTTGAGAAGTTCATTTTATTTTATTTTTTTATCTCTGAGCATCAGTTTCTTTACTGTCAGGTTCTGTCCTTCATAAGGATGACTTCCAGACTCACTTAGAAAAAGACCTTTCCCAGAAGATGTGTCATATGAAAATGGCATGAGAATGACTGAGGTATAGGGGACATCAACATAATGGTTTAAACACAGGCTTTGGAGTCAAACACGCTTCGTGTTCTAATCCAACTTATAGGTGTGGTAAAACTTGACGTAGGTTTTATGCTCATTCAGTAATGCAATCAATATACTATTGGCAAAATGATATTAGACGTGTCTCTCGTATTGTGAAGATTAATAAAATGATCATTTTTAATCTCTTACTACTCTTCTTGGCCTAAAAAAGAGTGTTCAGTAAGTACTAACTGCTATTTGATCAACAATGGCAACATAAACTTCATCAAGGCTGAGGAGTGTTCCATACAAAGCTTGTCTTCTAGGACCACGGATCACAAAATCCAGGGAATGCGATGAGTCCCCGATTTACCAACATTCAAGCTGCAAACTTTCACAGACGTGAACAGACCTCACATTAAGAACATTTGTAGACTTCCGGAAAAAGATGGTGGATCTGTAAGAAGCAGACAGTGAACCTCTCCAAAAGTCGCCATCCGGACACTGGAATATAGTGACTGGAGGAGGACAAGAAAGAGGGAAGTGGCTCCCATGGACCCAGGAAAGCTCTGAAGCGCAGTTTGGGGCCCACGGAGAAAGTGAAGAGAGAAACTCCAACAAAGAAGGAGGAGGTGGCCTCCGGTGCCATTTCCTGTGTCGGGAATCCCGATGCGACTGAAGCAGTTCAAATCTACAGACACGCGGTGACGGCCAGCACCCCCGGGGGCCTCCACGGAGGAACGCGAGAAGCGGCGGTGCAGAGAAGCAGCGGCTGTGGAGGACACACTGACTGGCGGTGAGTGCTGATGCCCAGCCGTCCCACACGAGAGAGCGACTAGCCGGGCACCATTGTGGGGGGGGGCAGCAGCTGAACTTGAAACTCAGGACGGCTGCCACTCCATCCACGGTTCCAGCGAGGACCTCTGCAGAGGAAAGCTAGACGCCGTGGTACAGAGAAGCGGCGGCTGTGAAGGACACACTGACTGGCGGTGAGTGTTGACACCCAGCCGTCAGGCGCGCGAGAGCCACTAGCCAGGCGCCATTGTGGGGGGGGCAGCAGCTGAGCTCAGAACTCAGGGCGGCCGCCACTTCATCCATGGCTACAGTGGGAACCTCGGCGGTGTAACGCGAGACGCCACGGTACAGAGAAGCACCAGCTGAGAGGGACACACTGACTGGCGCTTTTCTTCCTGGTATTCCAAGAATCTCCTAAGAGTTTGAAATACTAGCAATAAAGCAACCTATCATAGGCAATTTACAAACAGCATCCCAGGAATTAAACTGAAGAAAGAAAAGAAAATGAGATGACACTTAAACAAGATGCAACCCCACACATCCAGTTCACCAAAGGCAAACCCAGGGGGCAACGAGGTGGGACAAACCGAAAGCCACCCACCTGACATCTCTGAAGTGGTAACAACAAAGCAGTTGAATGAGGCTCTGGAAAAATTTAAATCGGAAATAATTTCTCAGATAACTGCAGAGATAATGTCCACAATGAAGACCATGCTTAAGGACGCTAGAGCAGACACAGACAAAAAAATAGACGAGCTTAAGAAAATGATGGAAGCCATGAATGTTCAGCATAGGAAAGAAATGGACTCCATAAAGCAGATTCAAGCAGATATCCAGGAGAACAAAAATTCCATTGAAAGTATTTGTAGCAGATTAAGCCAATGTGAGGACAGGATCTCAGATATAGAAGACAGGCTTGCAATTAGTGATCATGAAGAGAAAGAATTCTTAAAAACAGCAAGGGACAAAGAAAAATCAATCCAGCAGCTGCTAGATGACGCAAAGAAGAATAACTTAAGATTGATTGGAGTTAATGAAAAAGCAGGAGATACCATAAACGACATCAGAACACTTCACAGACATTATCACAGAAAATTTCCCTGGTAGAGAAAAAGAATTTGATGTTCAGATAAGTGAGGCTTATAGAACTCCAATTAGCCACGATCAAAAAAAATCTTCAGCCAGGCATATCATAGTCAAGATTCCAGAAATTCAACATAAGAGTAGAATCTTAAAAGCTGTTAGAGAAAAGAGACAAATCACCTATAAAGGAAAGCCCATCAGAATCACAGCGGACTTTTCAGCACAAACCCTCAAGTAAAGAAGAGCTTGGAATGATGTATTTCAAGTTCTAAAGGAAAATAATCTTCAACCTAGACTGATGTACCCCGCAAAACTATCCTTCAAAACTGATGGAGAAGTAAAATACTTACATGACAAAGAACATCTGAGAAAATTTATAACCACCAAACCAGCACTCCAAAATGTTTTGAAGGACATTCTAGAAAGGGATAACAAGGACTACAACTTCAGAAACCCCAACAGAAAGAATCCACCAGGCAGAGCAAATGATTAAAGAGAGGGAGGGAAAACAAAAATTAAAAGAGGGAGAGCCAACAACAAGAAAATAACATGACAAGGATAAGTCAATACATTTCAGTTTTAACCATTAATGTTAATGGTCTCAATTCACCAATCAAAAGGCACAGACTGGCAAAATGGATCAAGAAGCAACATCCAACAATATGCTGTATACAAGAAACACATTTAATTCAAAAAGAAATTCATAGACTGAAAGTCAAAGGATGGAAAACAATACCCCATGTGACAGGAACCCAGAAAAAAGCAGGGGTAGCTATTCTTTTCACAGACAAAGTGAATTTCAAGCCAAGAATGATTCATAGAGATAAAGAAGGTCACTACATCCTTGTAAAGGGAACAATCCAAGAGGAAGAGATAACAATCATAAATATATATGCAACAAATACCAGTGCACCCAACTGTATAAAACAAATATTAATGGACATGAAAAATCAAATAAGCACTAATACAATTGTATTGGGGGATCTCAATACTCCACTGTCACAAAAAGACAGATCAACTAGACAAAAAATCAACAATGAAATATTACAACTGAACCAAACTTTGGAACAAATGGACTTAGTAGATGTCTACAGAGTGTTCCACCCCACAACATCTGAATACACATTCTTCTCAGCTGCACATGGGACATTCTCCAAAATAGACCACATACTAGCTCATAGAACCTGCTTAAGTAAATGCAAAGGAATTGAAATTATCCCATGTATATTATCAGACCATAGTGCAATGAAATTGGAAATCAATGGCAAAAGAAAACACAAGAATTTGCTAAACACATGGAAATTAAATAGCACCCTACTGAACAACCAATGGGTCACAGATGAAATTAAAGAAGCAATTAGACAGTTTTTGCAACTGAATGATAACGACAGTACAACATACCGGAACTTATGGGATACAATGAAAGCAGTCCTAAGAGGGAAATTCATAGCATTAAATTCCTATATCAGGAAAACAGAGCAAGCACAAATAAACAACCTAATGGTGAACCTCAAACTTCTAGAAAAAGAAGAGCAGGCTAAGCCAAAAGCTCGTACAAGAGAGGAAATTATAAAGATCAGAGCAGAAATTAACGTATTGGAGACTAAAAAAACAATACAAAGAATCAACGAATCAAAGAGTTGTTTCTTTGAAAGATTAAATAAAATCGACAAACCCTTATCCAACCTTATTTAAAAAAGGAAAGAAAGTACTCAAATCCACGCAATTAAGAATGAAAAGGGTGATATCACTACGGACCCTGCAGAAATCCAGAAGATCGTCTATACCTACTTTGAAAACCTGTATTCTAATAAGATGGAAAATGCAGAAGAAATGGACAGATTCCTAGATACATATGAATTGCCAAAGCTCAACCAAGAAGATATAAAAATCCTAAATAAATCAATAACAATCAATGAAATCGAAGATGTAATTAAAAACTTCCCAACAAAGAAAAGCCCAGGCCCCGATGGATTCACTGCCGAATTCTACAAGAAATTAGGAGAAGACCTAACACCACTACTTCTCAAACTCTTTAATGAAATTGAAAGGGAAGCAATACTCCCAAATTCATTCCTGGAAGCAAGCATTACCCTGATACCAAAACCAGAGAAGGACCCAACTAAGAAAGAAAACTACAGACCAATCTCCCTAATGAACATAGATGCAAAAATCCTCAATAAGATACTGGCAAACAGAATGCAGCAAATCATCAAGAAGATTATACACCATGACCAAGTTGGATTCATCCCAGGGATGCAGGGATGGTTCAACATACGTAAATCAATAAATGTAATATACCATATTAACAGAACCAAGGACAAAAATCATATGATCATCTCAATCGATGCAGAAAAAGCTTTTGACAAAGTCCAGCACCTTTTCATGATAAAAACCCTACAGAAAATTGGAATAGATGGTCTTTATCTCAATCTGATAAAAGCTATCTATGACAAACCAACAGCCAATATCATACTAAATGGCCAAAAACTGAAAGCCTTCCCTCTAAAATCAGGAACAAGACAAGGATGTCCACTGTCCCCACTCTTATTCAACATAGTCCCGGAAACTTTAGCCAGAGCAATTAGACAAGAGAAAGAAATAAAAGGAATTATGATTGGAAAGGAAGAAGTTAAATTATCATTATTTGCAGATGACATGATACTCTACGTAGAAGACCCCAAAAACTCCACTAAAAATTGCTAGATTTAATAAGCAAATTCAGTAGTGTAGCTGGATACAAAGTCAATACTCAAAAATCAATAGCCTTCCTGTACACCAATAACAAACTCACTGAGAGAGAAATTAGGGAAACAACACCTTTCACAATCACATCTAAAAAAAATGAAATACCTAGGAATCAATTCTCACAAAGGAAGTAAAAGACCTCTACACTGAAAGCTACAGTACTCTGAAAAAGGAGATTGAAGAGAATATCAGAAAATGGAAAGATATCCCTTGCTCTTGGCTCGGAAGAACCAATATAGTGAAAATGGCCATACTTCCAAAATTGTTATACAGATTTAATGCAATTCCGATCAAAATTCCAACAACATATCTCACAGAATTAGAGAAAACAACCCTAAAATTCATCTGGAACCAGAAGAGACCTAGAATAGCAAAGGCAATTCTGGGCAACAAAAGCAAGGCAGGGGGCATCACAATCCCTGATTTGAAATTATACTATAAAGCTACTATCACTTTTTAAAGTGATAAAAACTGTGTGGTATTGGCAAAAAAACAGACCTGAAGATCAATAGAATAGAATAGAAGATGCAGAAACAACCCCAGACATACTAAGCCACCTTATCTTTGACAAAGGTGCCAAACACATTCACTGGAAGAAAGATAGCCTCTTTAATAAATGGTGCTGGAAAAATTGGCTCTACACATGCCGAAGATTAAAATTAGACCCATATCTTTCACCGTGCACTAAACTAAATTCAAAATGGATAAAAGAACTAAATATTAAAACAGAAACATTAAATCTCCTGGAAAATAGAACAGGTAAAATTCTTGAAGACATTGGTGTAGGCAAAGACTTTATGAATAAAACCCCCATCGCACAAGAAGTATCACAAAGAATCAACAACTGGGATCTCATCTTATTAAAAAACTTTTGCACAGCAAGAGAAACTACCAACAGAGTGAAGAGACAACCCACAACGTGGAAAAAACTGTTTGCCAGCTGTTCCTCAGACAAAGGATTACTATCGAGAACATACAAAGAACTCAAAAAAATCAGACCTCCCAAATTTAAAGACCCAATCCAAAAATGGGCATCTGAGATGAATAAACACTTCTCAGATGAAGAAATACAAAAGGCAAGTAAATATATGCAAAAATGTTCAACATCACTAGTCATCCGAGAGATGCAAATTAAAACAACACTGAGATTCCATCTCACCCTAGAAAGAATGGCTGTTATCAAGAAGTCAACTAATAACAAATGCTGGAGGGGCTGTGGGGAAAAGGGAACCCTTCTCCACTGTTGGTGGGAGTGTAGACTGGTGCAACCACTGTGGAAATCCGTGTGGAGACTCCTCGAAAAACTGGGATTGGAGGTCCCATTTGACCCAGCTATTCCCCTTCTGGGTATCTTCCCAGAAGAATTAAAAACATCGTACCACAGTGATATATGTGCACCCATGTTTATAGCAACACAATTTGTAATAGCTAGATCGTGGAAACAACCCAAATGTCCATTAACCGAGGAAAAGATAAAAAAGATGTGGTATTTCTATAAAATGGAATACTACTCAGCCATAAAGAAAGATAAACTGGAAACTTTTATAGGTAAATGGATGCAACTTCAGAAAATACTCACAAGCGAAATAAACCGGATGCACATCTGTAAACATCGTATTGTCTCCCTAGCATGAAAATGCAATTTCACTGTGACTATTCCATTCCTTAGTCTTCTATTTTTACCTAGCTTTTACATGGCTTAATCTTATACTGAGTAATATTTTTCTCCAAAAGGTATTTGTACATTCTCTAATGCTTGAGTTTGTTAATACATGAGAATGTTTACTTGTTGTCTTTAAAAAAAAAAAAAAAGAACATTTGTAGTTGTGAACAAATTACAAAAGTAGCTCGTGGGTCTACCTTACCATTTTAAGGTAACTGTAAAAGTAGAAGTAGTTTATTTACAGTTTTAATATATCTACCACCATTTTAAGGTAACTGTAAAAGTAAAAATAGTTTATTCACAATATTTGTGTGTGTGTTTCCTTGTTTTTTTTTAGGCTTTATATTTGTGTCAAAGGCATGCAAGACTCACTTTGTCAGACTTACAAAGGAATCTGACATATGAACATTCTTCCGGATAAGAACTCATTCATAAGTTGGCGGACTTACTATGTTTTAAAATCTCTGAAATTTATCTAATGGAATATGCCTCAGGTCCCACTACTGAAGACTAAAGTTTCTTCTAAAAAGACTTTTTTTCTAAAAAGATTTTTAACCTGTGGATTATGGTCTTGAGTGTTTTTTGTGATTTTTTTAAAAAAATACTTTCACAAATCTCAAATTGAAATGTAGTGTATACTTTAATGATAAGCAGTATTCTGTCACCAATAGACAGCGTAGATATTTTCTCATACTATGCAAAATATTGTTTATATTTATAACTATTTACAATTACCAGGCTGGTGATATCACTCAGCGGCACAAGCACCTGCTGGCAAGTACGAGGTCCTGAGTTCAACTCCTGGTACCCCCCCCAAAAAAAGAAAGAAATTACAGTAGTTATTTGAGGTCCTGTGTATATATTAAATAAAAGCAAATGCATGGTTGGATCACAACTTGTAATATTTTTATCTGCATTTCCGTATAATTGGTTTCCTTATAATCCCCCACATTTTCTGTTCTGCATTCACAAGCATGCTGAGAAGGAAATCAGAGGCATCGTCACATTGCCACGGGTGTCGCTGGCACAAACATAAGGTTTAAAGACCCCTGCTCTCTAGTCTTCTCAGAATAGGGTGTACACTAGGAGGATCTCCATCTCCAGGGACCATTGTTTCACAGCTTTTCGGGGGACTTTTACAACTGTAGACAACCAATTCCACTCGATGGTTACAGAAACAGAAATCACTGTGCTAAACCATACGTTCAAAAACATGTAAACTAACTAGGATACCTTCCTTCAAAAAATAGGAGTTACCAGCTATAAAAAATTACTAAAACAAACATCAGCCTTTCCAAGATTTAAATCGCCTAATGATAAATATAATCAGATCTTATTCAGTTTCATAGTGTGCTGTATCTAAAAGCTGATGTCTTCTTTTTTTATGTCAGAATATATTATCACAGCAACATTGTTCACAATAAGCATCTTGCTAAAGAAAAGAATAAAGCTTCAGTTTTTAATCACTCTAATCATCCTCTCTGTGTAAGACATAAAATCAAACAAAATAAATTTTAATTTGCTTCAATTTATTATGTACATATAAAAGTTATCCTGAGAATGAAAATTTTCATGTAAGCAGTACTCTGTAAGTTATGTAACAGATGTTCTTTATCTGCTAAGAATCAGAAGACAGTCACCAGGGGACAGTTTCATAGAACCATTTCTCACTCTATTCTTAAAAGAAATTTATGAAATATTGACAATATTTTCCCCTTAAAGAAATACAAAAGACCAAGTAATTTAATGTATGAACTATATGAATTTGATATGTCCAAATTCATGCAACCATAAGGAGCAGAGCCAAGGGCTGCGCTCAGGAAGATAAGAAGCTGCCTTGAGCCTGGGCCTTGGCCTTCTTCTGTCCATTTCCCAACAGAGCTAGTGTTGTGTCCTTTCTAATTAAATGATCTGAGCATGAAAGTTCAAAATTCAGTATATTTCAGACCTCTGAGGATAAGTCCAAGCATTCAAGGTCCATTTTGGCCTGGCTACTGCTTCCCTTTGGTGTAGTAGACCTGCTTCCTGCAAGCCTTCGGGAAGCAATTGTTAAATATGCAGAAATTTTGCAAGGGATTTGCTAAAACTTTGGTAGCTTGAATTTCACCACAGTGGAAATATCTATAACACAGAAATTGGCAAAAACCACTTACGCTTACCGTGCATCGTTTAACCACACCCTCACTCTCTTTCCAACTAGATGACCCATTTTCTGTTCTCCAATAAGTCACGCCATTTCTTTGCCTAGAACCCTGTTTTCCTCCTCCTCCTCCTTGGTTTATATTCTTTGTAATCTTCAAAGTTGCAGATTCTGTATTACTTTCCTGGCATTCATTGTCCTTTAACTCTCCTCCCATAAAGCTGAAAGCCCCACTTAAACTTTCCCATAACATACCACGTTACACTCCTGCAACAGTGTTGTCATTGCCCTACTTCCTACCAGCTTATGTCACCAGACTACAAGCTATGGGAGTAAAGGAACTTTACCTTATTCTCTATTTAATCTTATTCTCTGTTAATGTGACACCCAGTGAATGTTCATCATTTGGTAAATGAGTGAGACAAATGAATAAAGAACATCTTCAGGGACAAAATCTCTGAAAAATATGGTTTTAACTTATCTGTATTCAGAAGTAGGATACTAAGAATTAGAAAAATCATTCTCAAACACTACCAAACCACAAAAGAACTTAAGAGGAAGGAACGAAGGAAGGAAGGAAGAGAAAGAAAGAAAGAAAGAAAGAAAGAAAGAAAGAAAGAAAGAAAGAAAGAAAGAAAGAAAGAAAGAAAGAGAAAGAAAGAGAAAGAGGAAGAAAGGGAGGGAGGGAAGGAAGGAAGGAGGCTGACTTCTTAAGAGACAATGTTTTCATTCAATAATCTCTAGTTCTAGATCACAGTTGAGAATATTTGTCCAGATGATGCCACTACCTACGCTACACCATCACAGTGTGAGAAGCTTCTCTGCTTGACCCCTGTCCCTTTTTCTGTGGAGCTCAGGAAATTCCTTTGTGTCAGGCCACTGTCATTAATCGAAGGTGAAATTTAGATGGAACTTCACTTGCCAGCCAGAGGATGTCATACACCGTGACTACAGAAATCTTCCTCCCAGAAGCGTTGCTGCCCTACTTTTGGTGTCTAACCAGCTTGCTTCCTTTCAGTGTCAGGTTTGAAACTGAGAGAAGTGACAAAGAGAAGGAAGAGGAAGTGAGGAAGCTGTGTGGGTGGGAAAAAATCTAAAAGAGGAGACTAGGGAGGGCCATGGGTAATCTGTTTTCATGTTCCACCTCTACTCCTCTCTTTCCTTGAATTGGTTCTTTCTCCTTCTTACTAGTTGTGGGAGATGATTGTCTCACCTGTCTGTCTCACTTCTAGCTTTCATTAACTCATCTTTTCCACTCTGCAGTGACTTCTCATATCTACTCTCCTCCCTCCCACCTCCCTTTGTCCTCTGCCATCCTCTTTGTCAACTTCTCCTTCTTTCTTACATTTCCTCTTGTCTCTTATCAGGTTCCATGTGCTGTTTGTCAATATTCTTTTGATTTCTTGTATCTTATTTCCATCTTTCTCTTTCTCAACTAAATTCTAGAATGATTACCTTTTTAATTTTTATTTTTATTGGTATATACTTGCAGTACACAATAATTACATTTATTGTGGGGAGTTGCTACATGTACATAACACATCTCGATTATTTTTATGTCTCCTCCTTTCCTCTCCTACCCTACTCCCTCGATCTCTTGGTCCCCTCCCCTTTGTCTTAAATGCTATTTGCCTCCTCCCTTTCCTTAATTCTACTTCTACCTATTTTTCAATTTTCAGTTTATTACTTTCTTCTTGATAGCCATCTTCCTCTAACAATTTCCAAAAGGGCTAGAAGAAATTATTTTAGAACACTTTTTTTGTGTGCTTGTTCCTAACAACTTTCAACTAAATATCAAAGTATTTTACTTAATCTAGAGGCAATGGATTAAAAAAATTGTATCACATATATGGTAATATGACTTTGCAAATTATTTCCTAGCTAGTTTTATAAATCTTGTATTTGTTCTCAATGTAGAATTTCATCATATATAATTTCCTTTCAATTAAATACAAACAACAGGGAGATGTATCTCAGTGGTAAAGCACATCCTTAGCTTGTGTGAGTCCCTGGGCTCAATGCCCTGTACTACAAAACAAAACAAACAAGAATATTTAATCTTATTATTTCTTGAGTGTCTACTATGTGTGCATATTTTAGTGTATTACTCCAATTCTAAATCCCTACACTTAATCTGATTTCTAAAGACATCTCACAGAAACTGTTATTAAATGAACACGAGATGATTGTTCCTTACATTTTTACTACCGTAACATGCAGTGCCTGTAGATCTTAGAAAAATTATGTGTGCCCTCTTAAAAAATACTTTGCATGGCTTTTATAATATGTGTTTGTCCCTTATGACTTATTAGCTTCAAAATATAAAAACGTAATCCTGTTTTAAAAAATGGAACTCAAAAATTCTAAATGGAAATTCAAGAAAGTGTCACCAGTAGGAAGAAGCACCTGGTCATCGGCAATGTGCTCTGCAGAGGGTGGGGAAGTTTGGTTACCTTATATTTAACAGGCAGGCAATAGTGTTTCCTCAGTCTCTCATTCATGTGTCTGACCAAGTGCAAAAACATGTTTAGAACTAACAACAAGCAAAGGAAACTCATCAAATCTCTAAAGAGAACTACCCAGATGAGCAAAAGGGACATCCTACAGAGAACTCTATCTCCCCATAAAACTTAATCACTATCTGCTAGAGAAAAGTAATGAGTGAGGGAGCATTAAATCCATACCCGCAACTTTACTAGGACCGTTCAGTTGTAATTAAGGATACGAGATTTAAATGTAAATAGATCTGGGATACCTTGTCACTGTGAAACTTCCTAGTTGTACTCTAAGCTAAAATTAATATTTGCATTATTGGGCTCCTATGAGCATTAAATAGATGAAACTCATAAGGTTGTAATAATACAGAAAATGGTCAATAACTATTCATCTGAGTGCCAGAGAAACAGAAGGGATTTCCTGAAGTCACACACATGTCCCATGGCAGGATTGAGACCAGGCTATCATCAACTTGATTTTTATGTCAATGTTCTTTCCATTCACTGGCCTGCTGGCATTTTTATAAAATAAAGTTTCATTAAAATATTTATTCATATATATATAATCTCTGGCATCTTTTGCATTATGAGAGAAGAGTTAATTAGTTGATATCTACTAGAATAGTAAGTGACCTCAACCATACCTGATTTGCAAATGTAAGCAAAACTTCACTTGAGCTATTTCTTACACATGCCTATAGTGTATTAAAGAAAAACTGAACTTCAGATTAACCAATCAGAATCAACCAAAAAACATAATTATATAACTAGTGACTTTCCAATGGGATAGACCAAATAAGGCATCTTTATTACTGTAACCAATAAAATATTTTCTTTGATTACTTTCACATTCACTCTACAAAAGCTTCTCCCTCTGATTCTCAGTGGGACACCCAAACAGCTTCTGGCGCTGAGCTGCCAATGAATTGCTATTTGCTCAAATAAACTAAAATTTTATTGTGCTTCTGTTTACCTTTATAACAAAGTCAAACAAATGCGAGCTACTATGTAGTGATGGAGAACAGATCAGCAGCTTTCTGAGAAGGGAGATAATAAAGGGAGAGATGGATTAAAAGGGGCACAAGAATGTTCGACAATCGTGTTGGTTGATTGTGGCAAGAGCTACACATTGTACGGATATGTCAAAATGAATCAATTGTACAATTTAAGTATGGAGTTTATTGCATCTCAATTGTACGTCAATCGAGCTATTGAAATTGTTTTGACCCAGCACCAGTAAAAAATATTCTATGGCAAAGGATCAAGAAAATCTTTAATTTTGTTAATGTCAATGAACATCTATAAATACAGACTAGAAATATTTTTAAAAATTTCTTTTTAGTTTTGTCTTAAAATTTAGACCTTGTTTTACATATATCTTCTTAGCATTCTTATGGTTAATTTAACCCTATATGACTTCAAATTTCTATAGGCGATGAAGGATGCTTTTAAAAACTCATGATATACCAAGCGACTGAAGGTGAGGAAGGGAGAAGAAGGGACATAAAGTAACTAATATGTGCTATGTACATGTACCAGTTCCTGCTGAGGAATGCAGTCATTATGTCTGCAAACATGTACTGATAAAAATAAAAATTTTAAAAACTCATGATATGGCAAAATAAGATAGAATCAAATCAATCAACAAAATGATCAAATGATCTATTTTTAAACTGTTCCCAGAAACTTCAATTGCATATTTCTAATGATTCATATAATTTTTAAATTATATGTGTTAGAGACTTATCATCCCAGAATACATTAATACTGTATAAACTAAAGTTCTTAACTATGTAAAATGAACTAAATAGGGGTAAAATTTTTCCTGGAGTCTTGGATTAAGGATAATTGATGTCAATTTAACCCAGAAACAAATATAAGTCTACATAATATTCAGAGGGATAAAACAAGAATATAAGGAGGAGTACAGAGGCTACAAAATAAAACTAACAGACTCCTACACTTAGTGAAGAAGAACTCAAAACTACTCAGCACTGAGCTCCGCACACAGCCTTCCTGGGTAGCAGAGTTACGGTAAAGAAAGGTTCACAAAAGTAAGTGGTAAAGTGTTGGCCATGTGTACAAGAACTGATGCCCTCCTTGTTCTCAAGGACTGTGCCAAAATGAGGCAAATCATTATGTAAAATATAACCATCCATTTCAATTTTTTAATGGAAAGACTTTATTTCTTTTAAAAGCGCATTGAAGAAAGAAGAAAAGCAGTCACCACCTGAAGCTGGAATGCCAAAAACTATATTTTTCAGCACATGGAAACCTCCAGCAATAAAAAATATGGGCTAGTGCAACTACCTACATATTAGAATGGACAAAATCACCAACACTGACAATGCCAAATGCTGGCACGGATGTGGAGCCATGGGAACTCTGATTCAAGGCTGGTACAAATACAAAATGATACCATCGCTTCAGAAGACCATTCGATAGTTTTTCAAAGTAAACATATTCTTATCATCCAGCAATCATTCTCCTTGGTATTTACCTGAAGGAGTTGACAATTTATATCCACAGAAAAACCTACACACAGATGTTCATAGTAACTTCACTCAAAATTGCAAGAATTTGGGAAACCAAGATTTCCTTCAGTAAGTGAATGGATTAAAAATTTTTACAATAGCCAAGTGGTGCACTCTTGTAATCCCAGCACTTGGGAGGCTGAGGCAGGAGGATCACTGAGAGTTCAAGGCCAGCCTGGACTACATAGCAAGACCCTGTCTCAAAAAAAATTTTTTTGTGATAAATCTATCCAGTGGAATATTAGTTAATAATAACGAGGCTACCAAACCACAAAACAAACAAACAAACAAACAAAAAACACACACAGAAAAATGGAGGAAACAAATGCATATTTTTATGCAAAAGAAGTCAGTCTAAAAAGAGTGTATAGTGTCTGATTTCAAGTATGAGACATCTGGAAAAGGTAAACGTTAGAAACACTAAAAATATCAGTGGCTGCCAAGAGTTCCAAGAAAGTATGAATGGGTGGAGTCTAATTTTTTCAGGGTAGTGAAACTGTTCTGCATAACACTGTGATGACAATACCTGACATTTTGTCCTTGTCAAAACCTACAGAATTTATTACCAAAAGAGTAAATCCTATTGTAAACTATGGATTTTAGTCAATAATAAGGCATCAATACTGGTTCGTAAATTGTAGCAAATGTACCACTCCAGTTCAAGACAGCATTAATTGGAGAAAATGGAGTATCTGGGAACTCTGTACTTTCTGTTCAATATTTTTATTTTTTTTAACCTTGATTAATATATATTAATAGGCTTCAACTATTTTCCATATTCATTCCAGAAGCTTGATCCTGCGCATGCTCTAAAAAAAGTTTTAATGATAAGTATAAAAATGACAGGATGAATCAGTTTTATAATATTCAATAGAGGGAGAAGAAGCATAGGCAAAGATCCAATTCTAGTTAATATTTTATTAGCTTTTTTAAAATCATATAAATTTTTATTGCTATTAATTGCACAAGTATAGAACTAAAATGTGGCATAACAGTTTTTATCAGGGAAAATTCTGTTCAAAAAAGAGGATTTTTCTACTTTAGCCAAAATCTAAAATTTTAGTAAATAAACAACCATTCACCGAAAAGTAAAGAAATAAAAAAAAAGCAGATGTGAAAGGCAAGATGTTATGAAATAGAATGGTTGTTTAACAAAAGATCTGTGTCAATGTTGCTCATAGAGACTATATTTTAGGCCATGAAATTAATAACTAGCTAATTCCCTTAAATTTTCTTTGTAAACCATCTTGCACATATTATCAACTTGGAAATAAGGGACAGTGTCAAACTTGGAGAGACAATTTGGTTTACAAAATTTAAAAGAAAGAAACTCAAAAAGCAAAAACAATGGCTCAGCGGTTTAAGTGCCTGCCTTGCAAGCGCGAGGGCCCGAGTTCGACTCCCGGAACCCACATACAAAAAAGGGGCCGGTGATATCGCTCAGCGGCACGGGTGCTTGCTGGCGCGAGGTCCTGAGGTCGACCCCCCGGTACCCACAAAAAAAAAAAAAAAAAAAAAAGCAAAAACAAAAACTTCAGCAGTTTCTCTCCAGACATCTAATATGAATTTGGCATTAGTTAACTTTCAATTAGTAGTAGATAGTGGCTATTGTGATATGAAATCATCACATGGTGATCTATCTATTTGAGCTACGGCACATAAACCTATTTTTTCTTTTGAAATTTAAGCTTTACTGAAATACACACAGTATAAACACTTTGATGAGTTTGGAGAGAGGTATACACCAATGCTGCCATCATCACAGCCTAGGTACTCAGCATGTCCATCTTATTCATTACCCCAAAATTTATTATCCTCCTGTGTGTGCTTTGTTCTATGAACACTTAACATAAAATCTGTACTATTAACATATTTGAAATACACAAGTATTAAATGTATGTTGTCTGCTGTTCAGAAGATCTCTGCATAATTCAAACTTCATATCCATTGAGCAAAAAGTTCTAATTTATTTTTTTGTTTCCAGTCCATATCAATCACCATTCCATTTTCTACTTCTATGAGTTTCACTATCTTAGATACTTTATGTAAACGGAATAATAAAACATTTAACCTACTGTGCCTGGCTTATTTCATTTAACATAATGTTCTCTAGGTCATCGTGTTGTCACAAGTGACAGGATTTCCTTCTTTTTTAAAGGTGGAATGATAATTTCCTTGTATGTATATACCACATTTCCTTTATCCATTCATTCAGTGATAGACATTTAGGATGAATGAGAACACAATGTTTCAAAATTATTGAGATACAGCAAAAACAGTCTTAACAGGGAAATTTACAGTGATAAATGCCCACCTGAAAAAAGACCTCAGATAAACAATCTAACTTGACACCTCAAGAAACAATAAAAAGGGCAAACCCACTCCAAAATGATCAGAAAGAAGAAAATTGAAAGTGCAAAGCAGACATGAATGAAATTGGGACCAGAAATTCAGTAGGAAAGATCAACAAAATTAAGAGCTAGCTTTTGACAAGGTAAACAAAAACTTTAGCTAGACTAAGAAAAAAAGATGCAAATAAAATCAGAAATGAAATACAGACGCTTAATAGTTGAGTTATTTGGTAATGTTTGAGCACCCTAGGTTGTCGCAGCTGTCATCAGGTGGGTAGATTCCAGAAGTGCTGCTAAACACTATCCAGTGCCTCTGAAAACTGCCCCCACCCCACTCCCAGCAAAGACACTAGAGAATACTTTGAACATTTATATGCAAGAAACTGAATAGCCTGAAAGAAGTGGATAAACTCCTTGAAATGTATAGCCTACCAAGAATGAAGAAGAAATAGAAAATATGACTAGACTAATAATGAATAAGGAAATTGAATAGTAATCCACCATTCCCAACAAAGAAAAGCCCAGGAATACAAGATAACTTCCTTACTGAATTCTACTAATCATTTAAAGAATTAAAATCAATTCTTAACAAAGTCTTTCAAAAAACTGCAGGGGAAGAGAAACGTGCAAATTCATGTAAGAAAGCTGCATTAGTCTGATAACAAAGACAAAGACACTACAAGAAAAGAAAACTACAGGCCGATATCCCTGGTGAATATTAATGCAAAAATCCTCAAGAAATATTATCAAACTAAATTCAATAGTATATTCAAAAGAGCAGACACCACAATCAAGTATATTTATCCCTAGGATATAAAGCTCTAAAAATGATATAACATTAATAGAATAAAGATTTAAATTAGATTATCATCTCTAACGATAATCATAAAATACTGCAGAAAATACTTTCATAAGGTTTAACTTGTTTCCATGATAAAACATTCAATGAATTAGGCATAGAAAAAATATAGCTAATGTAAACCATATTTGACACCTGCATAGGTAACATCATACTCAGTAGCGCAAAACCAAAAGATTTTTCTGTCAGGTTAGAAACAAGACCAGGATGCCTACTGTCACCGGTCTTTGTACAGAAATAAATTTTGGCTGCCAAGTAAAAATGTCTACTTCAAATTGAAAGATTGGACTTTCATTTCATGTTCCTGAACTGTGCATTCCCAGTCAGTCTTCTGCTTTCAGCTTGGTGCTTGTTCTCCACCCACTACTCTCGGATTCTGTCATCCATCTAAAATAGCTCACAGCATTCTCTGTGCGCCATGGGAACCTCCCAAATGAGTACTCTCAGTGGCCCCATTATCCACTAAATCCTCATATTTCAATTGTAAAATCCTCCCAAAAGCTGCTTTCCTCTAAGAGGTTAGCTTATTAGCACATATCATTTCTGCATTGATTCTATAACAAGTACCTCCAACTTCTCTGTTGGTGTTAAGTAACTAAATAAATAAATCCCTTGACAATCATCATCAAGAAAGTATGAAAGAAAATGTAAAACAAATTTATCTAGCCTGCACATTTAGAAGAATTGATGATGATTAGGTTTAAATATTAGTGGATAACATTTATTGAGCATTCACTATTTTCACTATCTACCAAACATGGTGTACAGAAGTTTTCCTTTATTTTCTTGAATCCTTTAACAATACTAGAGGGTAGCTACTAAACATAATTTAGGTAAAGAAATCTAAGAACTCTACAGAAAGAAGAGAGGGTCCAGCATAGAGACAGAAATCTAGAGGATAGAGTGAACAACTTTTCTTTACTAGAGCCAAATTTGTGCAGAAGAAGGTGATGAAAAAATGCCAATACTGTTAGGCTAAGAATATATTTCTTAATAACATTTTAAGATGGAAAGACATGCAATATCATACCTGTGTTTAAAGGGAAGGACTTCAAATAGTGAAAAAATTACATCATTTGAATAGGAAGAAGAAACCAAGTAAGTTATTTTAACAGTTTAGATAAGAATTATGAGGGTTTACCCTAGGGTTGGGGGAATGAGATGACAGTAGGAATTAAGCAAAAACATGAGAAAAAAGATGTCTGCTTCTAAAATTTTATCAAATATGAGATTAGTCTTCAAAAGCCTCTTAACCTTCTTGAAAAGACAAGATGTATACAAAATAAAAGAAAAAATATATTTTAATAATTTGAACAATAAATGTCACAAGAATACAGAGGAATTGTATATGAACTAGGTAGATATTTCTGGGGAAGATTTTTGTAGAGGAATCTATTTGAATTCAAGTGTGGGACATTTCCAGTTTTTTTCTCTGGGACAGAGTCACAGTACCGAGTCCTTTGGTAATGTTTGAGGGCCTTTTAGGTTGTCACAGCTGGCATCAGGTGAGTAGATGCCAGAAATGCTGCTAAACATTTTCCAGTGCCCCAGAAAGCTTCCCTCATCCCACTCCCAGCAAAGAATTATCTGCCTGATAATGTGAATAATGCCAAGATTCAGAAATACGCTTGCAGGATTATTAATAATTTAATAGACATTGGAAAAGTTATTTCACAACTGATCTTGCTTTCTCTTATGGAAAATAGGGTAATAAAGGTAATAGTGTTCAGGAATGAATCAAATAAATTACTGGTTAAGTACTTACCATATAATAAGTCCTCAATATCTATGAATATCATTACTTTTCTTCAAAAATAGGAAACTAAAGAGACAAAATTTGAAATAAAATTAAAAAGTTTTTGGCTGATCAGAAGTTTCTGCCTCTGGGCCACTGGATTGAAAATATGTAACCCTAGTTCTACCCTTACCACCAGACTGCCACTAAATGTTAATCTTCCTGACGCTTTCATCTGAGTTATTCATCATCAATCACCAGTCACCCCCCCAAATCACTGTACATAAAGTAGAATTAACAATCCTCCTTCTAGGTCACCTATCTTGTTTCTGGAAAAGACACTGTGTTTTAAATAAAAAAATAACTATGATTCTGGAAAAGTCTTCATGATCCCCCTGTGTCACTAATATACCATATGCTGTACAGCATTTCTAACTCTATTTTTCTTCTTTACCTCAATCTCTACAGCTGTAAAGGGCATTACATAGTATAATTACTAATATACCCCTTCCAGAAATAATATTCTGTTACTCCCATATGCTGTAAATATGAAATATCAGTGGGGTATTTAATGTTAAAATTTGTCATTTTCCCATTTCTCAATAGTAGTATGCTGAAGCAGCAGCTCAATAGCTTTTTAAAAAAATTTACAACAGGCTTAAACAGTCTCCCTGCCTCTAGCCTTTCCCTTCCAATGCACTCTGTATACCACATGTGTTTATTTTTTATGATATTGCTGCTCAAAATTCTCAGTGACTCCCCACTGCATTTCTTGCACACCAAAAGTCTTCCACATAATATCCAAGGCTCTCTGTAATCAAGCCCAAGTCCCCCTTTCAAGTTCCATCTCCCTGACTCTCCTTCAAGCATATGCAACCATCCCATGAGATATTCAAGCAACTTTAATTGAGAGTCTATTTGAATGCAGTTGGCATATAAAACTTAATTGTATGCAGAAGATACACACACACGGCACAAATTCTGCCCTTGTAGTTTCCAGTCTAGACAGAGAGAACAACACCTATCAAGTAATCACTTAAGCATGAAATTATAACTGTGTTGAGCACTACAACTATGAGGCACATAGTGCTAATATGACATGTGATTTAATTAATGAGAAGTGTGTGGGGGTACTTGAGTCTGAAAACTGAGTTTCTTCGTCAAGAAGTAAGAAGCCCACCATGATCATGCACAGCAAGCTCACAAACAAGGGTGGCATCCTTTTTAGATATCTACATATCGAAAATGTTCAAAATAAAAAGCCCATATTTGCATAAAATTTGTTTATGCAGAAACTGAATAAGTGCATTTAATAAATTCTTTGATCTTCAGGGGTCCCTACAACCATTGATAAGAGTCCATTTAAAGATGAGCATGTTAGAGTCAGAGATGCTAGCTGGCTTGGCCAAGGGACAAACCTGGAGTAGAGTTATGGACCCTGGAACTTTTTCTCTCAACCTTGCAGGCGCTGCCACTTCAATTTGTAAAGCCCATTCATCTTTGCTGATTAAGCAGCCTGAGCACGACTTTTCACTTTGAAGCCTTCTCAGTCTTCTGGCACCCACAGTCAGAAATAGAACAAAGCAAGTGCTATCCTGTAATACAGAAAATATCTGTAACATATGACAGCAAAGTGTCACCATATAAAGAGTTCAGAAAATTGCTAATAAATACAATGAGGATCTACTTAAAGAATGAATACAATCCATGAAAAAGAAATAAAAGTGGCTAAACAAATGCAAACGAAAATGTCAAACTTTACTAGACTCAGAAATGTGCCAATAAAAAGGGAACTGCTTTTATCACTAACCTAGTATTTCTAATATATAATAAAGGAAAAGAAACCTGTCAAATTTGCTGCCAAAATTTGGCATTAATTGATAAAAATGTAAAAGAACAATAAACATATATACTTATGGTTATGGTTATTGTTCTGACTATAGTTATGTATAGTTTTAAGTACTTTACATCCACTAGTCTAAGCATATTCTATATATTAGCTCAACTCTATGAGGTAGGTGTTATTTAGATTTTTTTATGAGGAGCAAGAGACCTGAACCATAGAAAGAGTAACTTTCTAAAGGTACTAATAGAATAATACAACAGTTCTGAAAATTTCTTAGATGCTACATGGTAAGAAAATTTAAAAGTAATATTTGACTTTATATAATAACTATATAGAAAGATTTGTAGACAAAGGTATTTAAAGCAACATTACAATTCAGGTTGTTTCTGACATTTTACTGTATAAATATAAATGGCAAAACCAAAGAGCAGAAACTTGGAAACAGCAAAATAGAGAAATTGTTAATTATAGTCTATCAGTGTAACAAAATATAATTCAGTCTCCAAGTAGTATGAATAGAAAAGTTTTGACTAATATACAAAAATGTTCCAGAATAATATTTAAAATGCTAAAGAATGAAAATAACCCCCAATCACATATAGTATATAGTTCAACTTTATGTTTTTTAAGTATGGTGTAAATACATACATCTCAAAAGATAAACAATGAATCCTCATCTCAGTGAAGAGAAATATGCTATACATAAATAAGGAGATGGCAAATTCTCTTTGGAGGAGCAGCTAAAATTGTAGTTTAAGAACATAGGGAGAATCCTGTTTTAAAATAAGAGTAGTGATCTACAACCTATGTATGACATTACCATCTTCATGAAATAATTCAGCATTTACAAATTGAAGAAGCCTCAATTTTTTGGCATTACTCCTAAGTATCATTAAAAGGGATCACATCCTGGATGATTCTTCAGTATTGTATGAACAAAACTAATCCAAATCTGAGATGCTTGGGCAGGATCTTGATCTTCATGCTTAACCAGTCTCCTTGACTACTGAGGCTAGGTCCAACTGACCCTTCTGAACTCAACAAGCCAGACTAGAGCTGTCCTACTGACTTGCTGAAATGTAAGAGTTTGGTAGAAACAGCCTTACCTTCTGGCCCACCCAAAAGAAAACTGTAGCCAGCTCCAAATGTTCCAAAGTCTTCCTGCCTCCCCTGTGCCTATTTAATCCCTGATATTCCAAAGATAGCTACGGTCAACTTTCTTTCCCTTCCTTTATTCAGGGCCTGAATTTAATTTCCATTCTTCAAAATGATCCTCTTCTGTGCTGAGAGACTGGATTGTATTGACACAGTAGTAATGGAGGCTGGCCTAGCTCATACCCCAGGCCAGGAGATCGAGAACAAACAGGTCCCAACCTCAGAGAAGCTGGAGAAATGAATACTAAATCTCTGCTTTCCTATGCTCACCCTTAAAGCCAATGGAGGCCATTTAATTTGGGCCGGTTACTGTATTGATGTCTACATATTTTGTCATCTGGAAAATTAGCATGATAATAATGCAGATTTCACTAGGAATACTCCATTAAAAAGTTTTCAGCACACAGGTACCAAGTCCATAAATGTTAGTCACTGGCATGCTAATGAAGTGATGATGATGACAAACCATGCTAGCTGATTCCTAGTTGGTCAGCAGGTACAGAAATTTAACCAGGTTATAAACTCCAGGCTGTGTGTTTTGATCCAAAATTAATTTTCTCTTCAGTACTAACTCAGGGAGTGCCACATGGTTGGCACTGGATAAATAAATGTGTAAATGGGTCTTCCAATGACCTTATAGGGGCCACTCCAGGGAGCAGTAATTCTTCACATACATGGGAAAAGAGCCTTTAATTTCTGGGAGGGGTCTCCAGGTTTCAAAGCCACCTCCTGAACCAGTAAATAGGTACAATATTTTAGCAATTTAGCTGCCTTGTTGAGAGAGGAAGGATTAAATGAATTGCTGTGATCCAAAAAGCCACTCCCTGTAACAATCATTCAAGAAGTCCTGCAGCTTCTCTCTATGGAATGAGCCTCATTAAACTCCATGAAGTCACAGGCAGGGATTCAAGCAATCAAAACCTTAGGCTTGGACACCAGAGTACAAGGCAGGGATTGTATATGGGTGGAGAAGGTTGATTCCAAAATGCCCTCCCAGGCCACCTCCTCCTTCCCTAGTTCACATCTCTTCCCATCTACCTCACAGAATAAGGCAAGAAATCCAGCGCAGACTGATCCCACTCTCTACAGATGCATAATCTCAGAGACCAGGTTCTTATTCTTTCATTCTTAGAAGCAGTCACTTCTTTACCATCCCTACTTGCCTACTCTGTCATATTGTTTGTTTGTGCTGTGGAAACAGACTTTTACGGCTGGAATTAGCCTTAAGAAGCAATCTGACCCACTGGTTTTTATTTCCTGGTCTCTTAAACTGTATATATAACAATAACCTAGGCAGTTTATTAAACATTCAAATTCCTAAGCCCCCAAACCCAGATATTCCAACTCTATAGTCCTTAGATGGGCCTCAAACACCTCATTTATACCTCTTTGTTTTCTTTCCCTCTCTTCTTCCCTCTTTCTTACCTCTTTCCTTTCTCTTTTTCTCCTTTTCTCCCTCCCTTTTCCCTCACTCCCTTTCTTCCTCTTCTCCTTCTTTTCTTTCTTTCTTTCATTCTTTCTTTCTTTCTTTCTTTCTTTCTTTCTTTCTTTCTTTCTTTCTTTCTTCTCTCTCTGTCTCTCTCTTTCTTTCATTCTTCTGATACTCAGTTAGAAGTCACAAATTCTTTAAATCTCTAGTCTAGTCCAGGCTTGAATTGTTCTCATGATATTCACAGCAAATGATCATCAAATCTATGTCTGTGGACTACTAGTGATAGTAAGTTTGAGTTTGTCTTCCAGAATGAAATTGTATTTTTAGATAGCTATCTAATTCACTTTTACATTAATATTCTGTTCTAGTTATAATCCCCTTTTACCTTGAGAAACAAATATAATTGCTCATTCACATCCCAATCTTCATTTTTCATGAATCTTTGTATGAAGTTTAAAGTGTTACTTGTGATTCAACCTTTTCCAAATTATGTTTCAGAGGACAGTGCTGTTAAGATGAGTTCCACAGAAAGGGTGGTCTGCTATCAAATAAGTGTACTGCTTGTCAAAAATAGAGGCTCCATCCAGTGTTCCAAACAGACACGGTAGAAACGACAGCGAGGGTTAGGGTAAGGGTTATTCTCACACTGACACTGAAATAGATTTTCATATTAGATGGAAGAACTAAATTATCCTCTCTGGTTCCTTCACTTCTGACATTTTTATTAAAAGAATGTAGTGATTCTTTCTTTTTTTATAAGGTGGGGTCTCATTTAAAACCCGTAGAATAGGAGGGAAAGTGAGAATTCCGTGATTAGTCTGTCCTCAGTCATCATGGATCACCCCTGGATCACACCCATGAGGAGGGTTTGCTGGTGAGTCATCATTTTGAGAGAAGGGCTGGGTTTGTCTACTCCCAATATAATTCACTTTGTTCTCATCAGTACCAATGGAAGATTTCACCCTTCACTTCATAAAGGCTCAGCAGATTTCAGATGAAAGAGCGTCAGAAGTCAAGGACGTCCACACCTATCCTTTCCAGACACTTGGGAATCATACCTTATTTTCTTTCATACATTGTGTAAACATTTAGTAGCTGTAAGTAAATTGCTTAAAGATTTTCACATGGTATTCTAACCTGTTATATCAACTGTTTCTATTCCCCCATAAATCATTCTAGTCCTACTAAAACTCCTCACATATTTTACATAGTTGAGATCATAGTGCACATATAATTTTGTGTTTTGTGTTTCCCAGGTGATGCATATCTTTCATACTCATGATATTCACTAATACTATGTAATATAATATATATCCAGAGTGTTAACCCTCAGTTCCTTAATATTTTCCCATCTTTGTAATTTGAGGTAACATCAAATATTTATTATGACATAGTGAGAAGAATAAAACTTTTGGGGCAATCTCATAGAAACTGAGAGTAGAATAGTTAAAAGTGACCAAGGAGAGATTGGCCAGTAGTACAATGTCACAGTTAGATGGTAAAATAAGTTTTGGTATGATATGGCATAGTGGAGTAAATATAGTTAACAATAATGTCCAGTATATCTCAAGATAGAAGATTTTAATGTACACACAATAAAGAAACAATAAATTTTAAGGCAATGACATCCCAAATATCCTGATTTTATCATTGCCCAATGTGCGCATGAATCAAAGCACTACATTGCACCTCATAAAAATGTACAAGGGTTATATGACAACCTAAAATAGAATGACACTAATTTAAAAAGAAAATAAAACTTTTGATACAGAAATATTTTTTGTCTTTGACCATATTCTTAGTGTGGATTTTTATGAGTGATATTTTTGATCCAAAAGGTATATTTTTACAAATTAAGATAATCTTTTATAATGCTACATAAGTTTATAATAATACCAACAGGTATTAAATTAGAATCAGATGGCCAGGTATAATGGTGCACACTTGTAATCCCAGCACTTGGGAGGCTGAAGCAGGAGGATTGCTGTGAGTTCGAGGTCAGTGTGAACTATACATTGAGAAACTGTCTCAGAAAACAAACAAAAACAAAAGGAAGGCTGGAGAAAATCGTATTTAAATAAAAGAACAGAGTTCCTAATATTAATCTCAGAAAAAGAAGAAATTAAAATACAGTATGCAAGTTTCAGAGGTACATTTTACAACAATTGAAATATAATTTAAAATATACAAAATGAATTAAATAAATCTATAAATCAAAATGTGTTATGCATTTAAATGCTATCTGAAACAAATACAGCATTTTTGTTTTTGTTTGTTTGTTTGTTTTTGTTTTTGTTTTTGTTTTTGAGACTGGGTTTCACTATAGACTTCAGGCTGGCCTTGAACTCACTTTGTAGCCCAGGCTGGATTCAAACTCACAGTGACCTCCTGCCTCAGCCTCCCAAGTACTGGGATTACAGGCATGCACCACCATACCCAGCCAAACACAGAATTTTATATTAATACAGCAAATGAATCCATTGCAGATAAAACATTGAAATTTCTGACAAGAGCAGATTATTGGGAAACAGTTAAAATAATTAAAAATCAAATCTTTCATGTCAGAATTTGTAGAATCTGGTCAAAGAATTACTTAGAGCAAAAAATAAAACAATACTATACTAAAAGAGAATAAATTGAAGACAATCAATTATATAAAAACATTATTTCTAAGTTAGAATTTATAAAGACACTTAAATTAACCAAATCAAGTCATTAAACATGACAAGTGATACAGATCAATTAAAGGAATTTAATCAAGAAAAAAAGCAGTAGCATAATCTTTATACTAGTGTAAGGAGGACACATTCATTAAACACTCATCTAAAAGAGCATTAGTGTTTGAAAAAGTCATTGGAGTGGTTAATTTTCTATCAAAAAATCCAAAATGTAATTCAAAAGGAAAGCTGAATAACCCCAAAAGCTGTCATCCCAGCTACTGGAGAGGTTGAGGCAGAAGTATCGCAAATTTGAGACCTGTCTAAGCAACTTAACAAAACCCTGTCTCAAAAGAAAAAATGAAAATGGCCTGAGGATGGTCCTGGGTTTAATTCCTTATATCACAAAAACAAAAACAACAACCACCACCACAATAATAATAATATAACTTAATTAAGGTGATTATTTTTTATCTGTTTAAATGTGTAATAGAAGTAATAGCTATATTTAGGAACCTTCCTAAATTAAGAGTATGCCTTTGTATGTGAAATAATTTAAAAGGTTTATACTTTTCCAAAAATTTTTATTCATTGTATATTCTTTTCTATGCTACAGGGGAATTTTAAATATATCCTTAAGTGTGTATACCCATGTGCACACACACGCACCACAGCACTAAAGCAGTAATGGAAAAAGCAGGAACTCTCCAACCTCCTCAGTGTGTCAAGGATCTTGGCGTCACATTGAGAATGTTAGGGTGCTCTCCATCCATAAAGAGCATTTTGGTAGTGGTCCCATAGATTTCCATAAGTTCAAATAATCCCTATGCAGTCTAAAATTAAAAGTTCTGTTTATATTTTCTTTGTGCATGAAAGCCACCATGGATCCATGGCTTGAGTACATATCAGGTAAGAGCTTTATTTTTGGTGTCGAGATTTTCCTAAAATATCCCTATCAAGAAGTCTCATGAAGAGCGTAAATTTGCCAGGTGTGGTGGCACATACTTGTAATCTCAGCACTCAGGAGGCTGAGGCAAGAGTATTGATGCACCCCATCTCAAAAAATAAAAATAAAAACACAAAAAGGGATGGGTTTGTTTCTTAGAGCGAAGGTCCTTGGTTCACTCTCCAGTACTGAGAAAGAAAAAAGGAAGGAAGGTAGGGAGAGATAAAGAAAGGGGAGGGGAGAGAGGGGAAGGAAGGAAAGAAGCAAGGAAGGAAGGAAGGAGAGGACATAAACAAACAGGCATAAGGCAGACCCAGTTGCAAAATTTCTCTATGTTAAACACTCATCTGTAAAATAAGGTTAAAAATAACTTGCTTGTATAATTTGCCTTGAGACCTAAGAAATATCAGGTCTACCCTCAGGACTTTGGTTAAGACAGATTTTCTTTAAATGCTGTCTTTACTAATGAAATAATTATTTTTCTTTTTCATAACTTTTAAAAATAGCAGTAATTCATGGCACTAAAACCTAGCTACAGGCTTCCGCATGTTTGCGTGTCCTCTCTGAGTCTCTCTGTGTCTCTCTGTGTGTCTCTGTCTCTCTCTCTCAAACACACACACACACACACACACACACACACACAAATCATTCCTTATCATTTAAAGACTAATGCACTCATTCTTTCTCAATAGCTGATGAGGGGAACAAACACTAATACAGCTTCTAAGGAAAAGACTTGCAAAATCAGTTCTGAATTACCTGAGCATGAATCTTGGAAAATTTACTAATTCTGTGAGCTCTTTTCTGTGTCATATATAAAATACAAAACATAATAGTAGCTACTCATAGAAGTGTTGAGTATCACATGAGTTAAACATTTCTAAGAACTTAAAGTAGAAGGTGACACACAGTTAATATTCAATAATTGTTAGTTATTATTAGAGCATAAATAGTCATTGAATGTATATTGACTAAAAATGTCCTTAGCTAAGTATAATCCACATACCAGGATGTGACCGTAAAGTTAGGTCACACTTCCTTCTTTTAACCAAAATGTGATGCAACTAATGATCTTGTGGTCAAAACCCAACCCAGGCACAGTGGCACATCACACACCTGTAATCCCACCACTCTGGAAGGCTAAGGCAGGAGAATATCAAATTCAAGCCCAATCTTGGCAATTTAATGACTTAGGAAGACCATGTCTCAAAATTTAAAAAAATAATAACAAAGGTCTAGGTTTCAATCCCCAGTACCAGAAAAAAAAATCAGACATATTCTATAAATCTCTCAGATATTTATGAGATTTCCCCACTGCTGTTCTTTAGATATTTAGGAATAGAAATTTTAATTCTTTAACCATCAGTTCTTCATCACACCACCATTCCAAAGTCTCTATTACCAACGACCCTTGGAAATCATTGCTTGGTTGATTCCAGTTATTGTCCAAAGATCACCACTGTTATACTCATCTAGCAACAGGTGGAGAAGACGATTATTCTAACTACTTTCCCATTGCTACTCAAAACATACCTGAACGAACAACCTTTCTTCAGGCCTAAGTTATTGAAACTTCGTGCATAATGAAAGGAAAGTGGAATACCAAAAAATAACTCTAAAATGTTCTTGGAATGACTGACTCATCTTCATTTAAAAGTAAGCTAAAATGTCATCTCCTCAGAGAGAACTTTTCAGAACATCTTCCCCTGGCAGCTCCCCCCACCCCACTGTTATCATCATTGCCTTCATCGTTCTTGGTCTCTTCTTCTTCCTTGTTCTAGAGCATGACCAGAAGTTATCATTCATATATATATGCCACATATATGATATATATGAGAGAATATAAACAAGTTTTATATGTACATGTAAATAACTCGTTTATTGGTTTTCTTGTTTTATAAAGAGATTTCTTGTCCATTTCTGAGTCTTTAGAGCCTGGACTAGGGTCTGCCTCATTGCAGTGAATCAGTGCTCTAATGAATGAATGCACAGAACTGGATTTGCCTTAAGGAGCAGCTGATTTTCAGTCATTTTTCCGCTTTCAATTTGCATGTGCCTTCCTTAAACAAAGTCTCCCCTGACCCTCTAGACAAGATAAGCTCTCCCTATGAGCTGATCCCTCTCTACTCTATTTATCTGAAGGCCTTCATTTAATTATTTGTCTTTCCTGCCTGACCGTCAAGGTAAAAATTATGCTTGTTTTATCTCATAGAGCATCCCTAACTCTAGAACAGTACATGTTATGTATCTGATGCTTAGTAAACTTATCTGTTAAAATGGTATTCAAATTGATAAAATAACATCAGATTAGAAGATAAACTTTCTTCAGAGAAAACACAAAAATGAAATTTTAAGAAATCGCTCTAGGGCCGGTGAGATGGCTCAGCGGCTTAAGCGCCTGCCCGGCAAGCGGGAGGGCCCAAGTTCGACTCCCAGAACCCACATACGAAAAAGGGGCCAGTGATATCGCTCAGCGGCACGGGCGCCTGCTGGCGCGCGAGGTCCTGAGGTCGACCCCCCGGTACCCACAAAAAAAAAAAAAAAAAAAAAAAAAAGAAATCGCTCTAAAACAACACTGATGTGACCAAGAGACTATAGACTATTTTTTCTTCAATCTTTCCATCTCTAATTCATGAGTCATTCTGTTCCCATCACTACTAAATATAACAAATTCTTTCGCTGCAATTGTAAGAACCTTTCAGAATAACACTCAGTAATAAACACATCACTTAACCCCTAAGGTACTAATGCCTTCCATTATCAAATCTAATGACTAAGAAAATAGTTCCCACATGTATACTTTCACATTATTCTGTAAGGCAGGAAAAAAATATATAATGGTCTTCTATTGTTAAATCTGGTGTCTGCAGGAGAAAACTGCATTCATACTGACTCGTCCAACCAAGTCACTCTGCCTGAGGGCTCTCAGCCTTCAGGAATGTGAGAATGACAGCACATTCTGCGTAGATGTCCACAGCCAAAGTGGGCAAAATAGCCACTCAGCTGTTTCCGTGCTTAGGCATGAAACCCAGTTTTCCTATATATCCACACGACAGTACAGAACATTTACATTTTTAAAAAAGATACCACTTTATCAAGGGACATAAAAGCCTGAGTAAACCCCAAATTAAAACATGGTCCTGAATGGATGGTTACAAGACCATTGATGTCACCTCCTCAGAAAAATAATCTGTGAATTCAATAAAATTTTACACAAAATTCATACAGAACTTTTCACAGAATTTTACAAATTGGTTTCAATAATCATGTTGAAGTACAATGTCTAAAAATATCTCAACTGATCCTTTTTTTATTAATTAATGTTTAATTTTACACATTTATGAAGATAATGTGATAATACAATCCAGGTATATAGTGTCTAGTAGTAAATTGATATAGAAAATAATATTTATGCACAATGGAATACTACTCAGCCATTAAGGAGAATTATATCCTGTTATTTGCCCCAAAATGGATCGAATTAGAGGACATTATGTAACCTGAAATAAGACACAGAAAGACAGCTTCTGTGTGTTCTCTCTCATATGTGGAAGTTAAAAAATAAGAAAGTTTACCTGAATGTAGAATAGTGATTCCTAGATGTTGGGAGGTGGGAAAAATTTGAATAAAGGAAGGCTGGACATGACCAACGCATGCTGCATGCATGTATGGAAAGATCACATTGAACCTTATTAATATGTATAATTAATACAAGCAAATGAAAAATGTTTGTCCAAATGTGGACTAGTGATAATGAGAGGCTTGGAAGGGTGAGGGCAGGAACAGTTGAAGGAGGCCGGATAACGTGTTCTCAAACACCGTTAGATAGGACACATTCCTGTGCTCTACCTTGCAATGCGTGACTGCGGTTCACAGGAGCCTATTTTACATTTTATGAATAACTAGAGGAGGGGAACTTGAAGGCTCTAAACACAGTAATGATAAAGGGGTGGGAGCTTTATCCTCATTTGATCAGTACATGTTATATAAATGATTGAAATATCACACCATATCTAATAATAGATGTAATCATTATATATTAATAAAAAATGTTTAAAAGTTTAAGGAGCTGGAAATGTTAACTACCATTTAATTAAACAAAAATCACAGTTTTTAAATAATTCAGTGTAATTGTAACTGTGACAAATTTGCTCAGGCTAACAGATTGTTTCTGCTTTGAAAAAAAAAATGATAGCTGGGCGTAGCGGTGCCGGCCTGTAATCCCAGTACTTGGAAAGCTAAGGCAGGAGGATCTCTGTGAGTTTGAGGCCAGCCTCGGCTACTTAGAGAGTTCAGTGTCAGCATGAACTACATAATAAGACCCTGAAAATTAAAAAAAAAAAAATTATGGTGCTCCAGTTTCCTCATTAATAAAGTGCATATGGATCTGGAGCATCGGGGAGATAGGGGAGATAGTGACCATGACCATAACAATAATTATAGCTCCCACTCATAATTTACTTGTAATTGGTGCTCAGTATTGTGATAAATATTTTATCCACACAGTCTGATTTAAATCTCACAAAAATTTTTCAATATTGGTGAATTTCCAAAATAAAGAACGAAGGCGCAAGAGATTGAATTACTTGCCAGGGAGGACTGCATCAGTGCTGCATCTGTTTGCACGGCAGCCCCCGGACGCATGGGGCCCTGCAGCAAGGAGTGCTGGAGCCAGGACTAAATTCAAGCTGCTAACATAATTCTCTACCATGTGTAAGGGCTATGATGGACAGTACAGATGCAAAAATAGTGGTGAGTACCTTCATAAACAATTATAGATATGAAGTAATTTCATTTTTAATTTCTTGTGTAGGATACACATGCAAAATAAATGTTATTAAGCTTACCAGAAACATTAATTCAAAAGAAAGACCATTTAATCAGGCTTGGAAGGATCAATAGACTGACACAAATAAGGGAGAAGTTTACAGAACATTAGCTGAGTTTGATGAGCACAGGGGCACCCTTGCTTTCCTTGTTAACATCGTATCTGCCTCATTCTGAAGAGGTATAATACATTCTCTTGGTATAAAGAAAAACAGATACAGAAGCAGCAATATGACATGTGCTTTCTGTAAAGAAATACAGAGGTTCAAATTACACCTTTACATAATACATATTTTAAGATCCTTTCTCCGTTTCATCATCTGAGCATACTTGTTGTAGCCCATTTCATGAAACTGGTGTGTACCTTAAAACAAACATTACTACGCACTTCAAATTTTCTCTTTTGGTGTCCTTAAAAATAATTCAGAGTCAACTTAGCAATAACAGCCTCATATGTTTATCTAGAGCTTATAATGTGCCAGGCCCTGTGCTAAAGTTATATTACCTACCTAATCTGATCCTCCCAGCCGCTTTAAGAGCAGTATTAATATGATTCCACTTCTTAGATGTTGAAACCAAGGCATAAATACATTGTGTAATTTGCCATCGGCCACACAAGTGAGTTAAAAATCAAAGTTGGATTGAAACAAGGAGGGCTTGGCTGCAGTGCCAACACTCTTAATGCATCAATCCCTTGATGAAAGTCAGTGCAGAATCGTTCTGAACAACGGACCCCTCTGAAGTCTGCAAGCACGCTACACTTGACTTTAGCTTTAAGTTCATTCCACATCACTGTCTCTAAAATTTCATTTTTATGAATAATTCAACATTTCTCTAATTCAAATTCTAGCTCTAAGCCCCTTTTCTCATGAAACTCTAAGCACTTGTCTTGACCTTTCTTCTTTGATTGCTATCACATGCTGGCTTACATTGTAGTTATTTGGGAATAGAAATCATAATGCTTTCTGTTTTCCCCAATTTTAAGAACTGCCATTATTCAAAGCAACCATTTAATAATAATTGAGGAACAAGCTGAACATGGTGGCAAATGCCCATAATCCAGGCACTCAAGAGGCTGAGGCAGCAGTGAGGTAGGATAGAAGAAATAAAGGACAGGTAGAAAGGAGACAAGGAAATCATAACTAAAACATGGACTTTGTAAGAAGACTGCAATTTCCAGGACTTAGCTGAAGTCACCCAACCCAGCCCCATGCTGACATTCCTTGGCTGCATTTACACCTTTTCCCTACCAGACCCAACACTAAAGGCCATAAATCAACTAAGAAAGTAGGGTACAGGAGCCTGGCCCTGAGATAAGGACTGTCCCACATTCAACAGTCCTTGGCCAGATTTACAACTACTCCCTACCAGACCATCACTAAGAAGCCATAAATTAGCCCAATTAAGAAAGCTAACAACAGGTGGAGCTAATCCAGGGAATGTTTAATTCACCTATTCCAAAAAAAAAAAAAAAAATGCCAGTGAATGGGCTGGTACCCTTGTAAGGGAGGGAGGAGTGGGTAGGCACTTCTCTCCCCAGCTTTTCACCCACTCCGGAAAAGTATAAACATACCCAGTTCCAAACTGTAATGTATCTCAATTCTTTGAACACCCACAGTCCTCTCTCTCTTTTTTTAGACAAGTTCTTACTATGTAGTTCATGCTGGCCTTGAACTCATTATGTGGCCCAGGCTGGTCTCAAACTCAGTAATCTTTCTGCCTCAGCCTCTCAAGTGCTGGGATTACAGGCGTGTGCCACCATGCCTGGCTGCACACTCCTCTCTTGAGTGAGCCCTCTATTCTCTGTCTCTGCTTAATAAACCCTGATTTTGCCTCTTTCTGGTGTGTTCTGAAAATTCTTTTTCTGCAGTGGGAGCCAGCAGGCCTGCTACAGCTGGTGGATTAGGTTTGGGAAACTCTCAGACCCAGCCCAGTGACAGGAGATTGGCTGGGAGTTCATGGCCAGCCCAGGCTGCCTAGTAAATTCAAGGTCAGCCAGAACTACAAAGTGAGACCCTGTGTCAAATAATAGTCATTATTATTATTATTATTATTATTATTATTATTATCGGAACAAGGAGAATGAATGAATAACAATAACAGAAAGAAGAAAGCTATTGATCAGGCAACAACTCATTGAGTTAACTCAGACTATAAACATTGCCAAGTTCTGGAAAGTGAGGTACAGTAGCCCCATAATCACTAGAAAGGGCGTAACTCTTCCAGCAGTCCTCACTTAACAGTCCAGAACTCTCCCTTCCTTTGGCGGTTTCTCTCTTTGATATCTGCCACCATTTCTGTGACGAGGATCAAGTGGAGCCTGCAGCCTTCCCCATTCACAATTGTGTCCCCAGCTGAAGGAAGTCCTTTTGATGACCTTAGCATGGAGAACACAGATGACAACTTTCAAAGTAAACGTTCATCCATGTCAAACAGAGAAATAAGATAATTTTAGAGAACAAAATTAAACAAGTTTGTGAAAGATAAGGATTGAGTTCTTAGCTAATAAAAGTAGCAAAAGTACTAGCAATAAAAACATTTGCCAAGCACTTTCCTCATCCCAGTAAGAAAAGTGTTACTTTTATTTCTATGTTACACTGTACACAGAATTTAAGCCACACGCTCAGCTAAACATAGTTAAATAGAACTGGAATGTGAACCCAGATTCGCCCGCTGTGAATGTCATTTTTTTAAGCATTACATCTCTTCACTGCTTCCTAAGGCGAGTACCACCAAGTATCCTGTCAATGCCCGTGGGTCATTCTTCCATCCCTCTGTCAGTGGCTCAGTACCTATGACCACTTTCCCTGTTGTCTTCCCATTCATCTTTCCTCATTTGCTGGATGAGTTCAGAAAAGGTGGTAGGAACAATTTTTACTCCTTCCTTTCCTCATTCACAATTCCCAGAACACCTGGTCCCCTCTCATCTCTTGAGGAGGGTAAGTAGAAAAGGAATTGAGAGCCAATTCACGGTACTAACTCTGGAGATTTCCTCCACAGCCCAGGGAAGGCAGATTCAAGGCGTGATGGTCCTTCCTCAAGCTGGGGCATAGCTCTGCTGACTTGACCCAGTGCAGCAACTGTCAGGAAGGAAGAATCACCATCCATTCATTGTACTCTTGGAGTGGGTTTTATTAGAAGTAATACTGGTAACGACAATGATGGGGGACTAGCATTTATTGGCATCTTCAGTTTTTCTCAGTATTCAGTAATTGTTCGATATGCTTTATCTTATCTAATTCTCAAATCCATATCATGTTATTAAATAGACATTATCACCATTTTATTGTCAATGAAACAAAAGTGTATTAAGCCTGTAAACTGGAGTTTGAACAGTGGTCCTTGTGACTCCAAAGCCCTTACTGCACACCTTCCCTAACTTGCATCTGATCCCCTCCATCAAAGCATAACTAATATTTGAGCATGAATGTAGCGCTGATCTGGTGTCAGCATGTACACACATGCATGCACATAAAGTTTTCATATTTATATATTGTGCAATTCCACACCTACAGGTATTTTCTCACAGTGCCTTTCAAGTTTCACTCAGCAGTGTTGCGACCAAACAAGTTGAGTGAATTCTACAAAGAGTGATAGCTGATGCAATTCAGCAGAAGCCTTCGTACTCTAAACAAACTGTTGTGACTTTTTGTAACTAACAGTTTGATCTAGTTTTCACTTGATGTTTGCGTCAATCATGAACGGGCAATTATTCTACTTTGTAAAGAAGCTGCTGTCTCCGATGATCTGACAACCATCTGAAGTTAGAAAGTAGCAGAAGAAAGAGTACAGAAATGAGAAAAAAAAAGAAAGAAAAAGAGTACAGAAATGAATCTTGGCTCAAACTTCAAAGCCTGTGCTTTTTGCATCACTTACCGCTGCCTCCTTGTATGTGTTTCATGGCTCTTTCATTGTCCTAAATTATACTCTGTACTGTGTAGTTGCTGATATTGGCCAACTGTGGAGCCAAACATTTCCCCAGATAGAAATCTACAGCCTATTTTATAATCTATTGTTTTTACATAGGGGCATCCTTAATGCTTCTCCTAGTCTTTTACTTTTTAGTGAAATGCCTGGATGCAGTCCAAGGTAAAATGTGTTGAATGGCTCTCTGCCACCCAATGCTGAGTCAGCTAATGTGAGGTTTGTGTGATTGAAGGCAGTTTATACCCAATCCTCTCAGTAGTCCCGGGGCTAGGAGTTCAACAGAACAGCACACAGCATGGACAGTTTTTGGCTGTGACACTGCATCACTCCTGCTTGTCAACTTTGTCTTCCACATGGAAGAGACGGAAGAATGGAAGGCTTTCCCCAGCTGAAAGCCTACACCTACAGGTTTTCTCTGCTTTCCCCTTTTCTGATGACACACTTTCAAATGAATGAGCTACTCAATGATAATCCCAAGGTATGACTTCTTGTGAATTAATGTTAACTCTTACACACTACTCCCTATAACTTCATAAAGAACTGTGGTCCCAGTGCAGCAGGGTGAAGCCACGTCTTGAATGTATAAACAATTCTACCTTATAACATGCTGAGACTGGAGAATAAGTTAGATATCAGATACTCTCCATGCAACGTGGGGCAAATCATCATTAGAACCTACTTCTACTACTCAGTGTCTTCTGAACTATTCTTGTCCCTTACTATCTGTTCTCCAAAAGTCAGCCTGTAATGTTACTACGACTTTTAGCTCTACACCATGACTTCCTGTTATTCATAGGACAAAATTCAAACCCCTTGCAATTGCTCCTTACCTAGATTTTATTTCTTGACAAATTCAAGATCATCAGTTCATAAACACTCAACAGAGGAAGATTTTCCTCCACGAAATATTTTTATTCAGAGTGAAAACCTGAGAACAGCAAGAAAAACAAGTATTTACAGGGAAAGGTGACAAGCTTTAAGATAATCACCCCCATAAATAACAACACAGAACAAAACCAAGAAGATCTTTATGAAGACCTGCATAAAAGCATCCAGTCTAGGGCAGTGGTGGCATGCGTGCCTCAGTGGGTTCACAGACCCCTCTCTGTTGGCATTCGAGCCCAGTCACCCCAGCAGCTGAGCATTGAATAACAGTTGTTTTTTTCTTTTTCTAAACCAAAACCTCAGGATTCGGGTTTAATTGCAGTGTTGTCACTTTGCAATAAAGAAGTGGGTTTTAGGTTACTGTTTGGGCATTTCTTCTCTTAAAGGTTCTCTATCACTGACCTAGGCTGTAGCTGTCTTTAACAGAAAACAAGATCGTTTGGCTCAAAATCAAGCAATGGAGCTTTAGTTAACTTTTGTTTTTAAAACATTTAGAATTTTTGATATTATAGAATCTTTGAAGCTAAATTAAAATTTAAGGGCCGGTGAGATGGCTCAGCGGCGTAAGCGCCTGCCTTGCAAGCACGAGGGCCCGAGTTCGACTCCCGGATCCCACATACGAAAAAAAAAGGGGCCGGTGATATCACTCAGCGGCATGGGTGCCTGTTGGCGCATGAGGTCCTGAGGTCGACCCCCCAGTACCCACAAAAAAAAAATTTTAAATAAACTATTCCAAGATTTTTTTTATCCATACAGTATAAGGAAAGTAATTTCCAAAGTGGAGTCAGTTCCTAGAGTCCCAGATGAGTAGATGTCATAGCCAGGGCAAGAAGTCAGACCTCTGCACTGCGCCTTAGTGCTTTCCAACAATTGGTTGTGAAAAACCAATTTATTTTTCTTTCATCTTTCTTTTTTATTTGTTTTCTATTTGTCAGAAACCAAACCTTTTTTTTTTTTGTGGGTACCGGGGGTCGAACTCAGGACCTCGTGCACCAGCAGGAGCCTGTGCCGTTGAGCGATATCACCGGCCCTTTTTTCGTATGTGGGTACTGGGAGTCGAACTCAGGACCTCGTGCTTGCCAGGCAGGCACTTATGCCGCTGAGCCATCTCACCGGCCCAAAACCAAACGTTTTAAATTAAATGAAAATATGTACAATCTCTACTGTTAGATTTAACAGACATATGGTTACCTGCATGATTGGTACATAGCTGCTGAAAGGCTTATTTTCCATTCTGTACTTATCACACTGCAGGCCAGTAGCAGTGCTGGGTGTGGTGGCCACCCTGTCATCCCAACACTTGGAAAGCTAAGATGGAAGGGTGGCAGCAAGTTGGGGCCAACCTGGGCTACATAGTGAATTCAAGTCCAGCCTGAACTATACCCTGTCTCAAAAAAAAAAAAGAAAGAAAACAAACAAACAACAAAAAACCTGTGGGACTTTGTGGACCAGCACCAGCCTGAAGACAGCACTTGAGTAGCACTGCTCCACGTGTCTTGCCTAACTAGCCACCCTTCCAGGCTTGCAAGATTCTTCTCCATAGCAAGCTGCCACCTGACTTGTGCAATTCCTTGCCAAGCAGGCTGTTGCCACCTCCAAATGCAATCCCATTTTTCCTTGGACATTAACCTCACCATGAACTCATTCCCTCTCAGGAGCTCAGAGAAATAGATCCTGGACCTAGAAGCAGCTTTAGCTGTGGGGCAGTAGGCCACTCATGCTGGGCATATGAAAGAATTTGAAAAATACTCAAAATGACCAACCAACTATATGTGCGTATACAACATTATTATTACTATTATATATAATATGGCTTTATGGTTTATTGATAATTTTTATTAATCTGCTTCCAAGAAGTACATGTTGAATAGTAATTGTTTTTCCAAATTTGTCTTGTGGTTTCCTCCAGTCTACAGCAGCACTTCTGAACTTCTTCTGATTCTTTCTATTCCATATAAAATGCCACCTTCAACATATCATATTTTACTCCATTTCTTTGATAGTTTATCCCCACTGCAGAGATGAGGAACCTGAGAGAAAATAGGTGGGCTCAGTTTTAAACTCAGTGAGACTGACACCCTATGAGATCTTCATGCGTGGATCGGTAGGAGGCTACTCTTGGCCTGCAGGAGAGACTTGACATTAGAAAGAGATACTAGAATCTTCAGACTAGCATGGGAACTCAGGCATCAGGATTAGAGGAAGAGCTTTGATGAGCATACGCTGTGTGGGAAAGGGAGGGGCCAGAGCACTAAAGAACACTGAACACCATGATCTGGCACGGATTTTCTCAATAATTTGCAAATGAATTGTTACGTACAGCATCTTGCTCTCCATCTCTTGTGGAGCAGCAAGAGGTGCTCCACAAAGGGTTAGAGGTGGATTCTATTTGAAATACTACCCTGGTGCTAAGGAAGGGGAGGAGACTGGAAACTATGCTCCATGGGAACGGTATGTCTGGGGAAACAATGGGGAGCAATGTGGAAACCAAAACCCTAAGACAAACACCCCATCAGTCTACAGATCCCTGAAGGGTTCTCTTGGGAGGCCATGGGGAGACTTGTTCTTTGTCACTCGAAGGGATGAAAGTAGGACAGGCAGATGAAAGATACAGAGAAACATATTTCAGACTCCTTATAGAAGGATTTCCCATAGCCAAAGCCCAAGGTGGAAGTGGGAAAACCACTGGGAAAAAGCCAGGTTCCACTTATGACAAGTCAGGAGGGATCCTCTGTGTATTCAAAAGAGACCCTTAGAGCTTTCACGCGGTTCTGAGGAAGGATGTGAGTACAGAATAAGTGCTTTTCCTGGTTGGGCAAGAACTGTGGAACAATAGCTATGTGGTTCTCAGATGTTTCTCCTTCTGGCCAGTGAAGTAGGTGACACAAAAGCCAGGACTGAGTGCTACAGCCAACGAATGTGTTCACAGAGCAGTGACTGTGCTCTGAGGCTTGGTAATTGAGAGTCCTCTCAACTGAGTTTCCAACTTAGTTGGAAAACTCTGGTTCAAAGTCTCTCTTACACCCTGGGATTGACCAAAATCAGTGTTACAGAAATCTGGTGGGAATGACTTGAAAGTGCTTAGCGGAGCTCTTGCCTACCAGGTGTAAGACTTGCCCCTTCAGCATCCCTTATAAATGCCCACTTAGTCCTCCTACACACCACCTCCGATATGGAGCTGTTGACTTCGCAAGGCAACTTTCCACAGTTCAAGAGTTACTGCAGTTATTGATCAAAGATAAGAATAGCTAACACTTATTAAGTGCCAAGCACTGTGTTAAATATTTTCCGTGCATTAAACCATTGAATCCTTGCCACAAAGTCATTAAATAGGTTTCGGTATTATCTTCATGTGGTAACAATTGAGGAAATTAAGCATTATAATGTCAAGAATGTGTTCACCATTACACACAGTGCTAATGTCTTCAAAGAACACAGTTCCCACAAACATCCATCACTCATTTATAACTTCATTTGCAGCAAGTTTCAGAATCACCCTTACTATTTACTTTTTTATTTAAGTGGTCCACATGAAAATTAAACAACTGCTTTAACCACTTCTCAGACATTTGAAATTGCAAAGCTGCTATACTTGTGATGTTTTTCCCTAATGTACATTAAAATAAATTCACAACTGATAAACGTTTGCTAGATGTTCATCCATGAAGTAGAAACATCGTACATGACAACTGTTTTTATATATACCATATTTGGGGAAATATCACTCTAAAGCTATATTTGTTCTTGTTTCAAAAAATGTCTCTTTATATGCCAAAAATCTGATGGGTGATTTTAGTGTATGAGAAGTCTGACTATATCCCTATTAAGGCTTTTCTGGATTCATTTCCTGTCGCTTCAAAGTCTTAGGCAGGGTTTCTAGGTTCCTGTAGAGCCTCCTGGCCCATGTCACTCTTCCCTGAATGCCCTTTTTGTGGCTAAAGTTCTATAACAATACATACAACTTGGGTTGTAGAGCCCAGAATCTTCACATTTATATCTAGTAACTACTTCTGGGCTCAGGCCCAGATCCATCCAGAGCTGAGAACAGACCATGCAGCCTGTAGAAGAAACAGTCTCGGGACAGCACGCATGAGGTTTTCCTCATCTCTTACCACCTTTTAGATATCATTTGGCTTATAGGAGGCTGAGTTTACTCAGTTGAAAAATGAGTGCAATAAATCTTGGGCTGACAGCCTCTTAGGATGATTACTAGGTAGTTAGAGACAACTGTGGGAACAAAGGACAAATTCCTGGGCCTCAAACCTGTTACAAATTAAAAGCACCATTTGTGTTTTCTTCTGAGATAGGGATTTAAAAGCAGCTTTTGCTAAAGCTTTTTTTAGTACATGTGTGTAGTACACAATGTTTACATTCCTTGTGAGGAGTTGATATATGTACATAACACACCTTAATTCCTTTAAACACTCCCTTTCCTTTCCTTCCCTCCCCCCTTTTACCCATCTTTTGATCCCCTTCCTTTTCTGTCCATATTTGTAGTATATAATGTTTACATTACTCATGTGTAGTTGGTACATGTACATAACATATCCCCTGTTTCTCCCCTTCCTCCCACTTCCCTCCATCTCTTGCTTCCCTTCCCCTTTGAGAAAAATCTCTCTCTCTACTTCCCATTATCTGTCTTTTATTTTGCTTTTTACACTTTAGGTTTCTCATATAAGAGAAACGATGTGACATTTAAGCTTGTGTGTCTCATTTACTTTACATAACATTATGGTCTCAAGGTATATCCATTTTCCTGAAAATGACCCAAATTTCTTTTTCTTTAAGACAGAGTAGTACCCCATTGTGTATAAATACCACATTGTCTTTATCCATTCTTCTGATAATGGACATATGAACCACTTTCAAGATTTAGGTATTGTGATTGTGCTGCTGTAAACATGGATATGCATGCATCACTGTAATATAAAGTCTTTAATTCTTCTGAGAAGATGCTAAGAAGGGGAATAGGTGGGTCAAATGGAATTTCTAGTTTCAGATATTTGAGAAATCCCCACACTGATTTCCGTAGTGGTAGTACTAGTTTACGTTTCCAGCAACAGTGTGGAAGTGCTCCTTCTTTCCTTGCAGCCTCTCATCGTTTGCTATTATTTAATTCTTGATGATAGCCATTCTTTCTGGGGTAAGATGGAAACTCATTGTTGTTTTAATTTGGATTTCTCTAATTTCCAGAGATATTGAGCATTTCTTCATATATTATTGGCCATTTGTGCTTCTTCTGTGAACTGTCTATTCATTTCACTTGACTGGGTCTTTTATGTTGGGGAATCTAATTTTTTTGAGTCCTTTATATATTTTAGATATGAATCCTCTGTTTGAGGAATCACTGGCAAGAATTGTTTCCCATTCTGTAGGTTCTCTTTTCACTCTGTTGGTTGTTTCCTTTACTGTGTGGAAGATTAACTTGATGTGAATCTCATTCGTTGTTCTCAGGACTATTTCTTGTGCAACCGGGATTCTGTTCAGAAAGTCCTTGCCTACCCCTATGGCTTCGAGAGGCTTACCTGTTTTGGCTTCCAGCAGGTTAAGTATTTCTGTTTTAGTATTTAGCTCTTTGATCCATTTTGATTTTAATTTCGTGCATGTTGAGAGATGGATCTAGATTCTCCCTTCTGCGTGTGGTAGTAAATCCTTCCCATGCCTTTTACTGATGCATCCTGAAAATTATTTTTTGAACTCAGGAGTCAGTGAACCTCCAAACATTCTATGCTTATGATTGTCAAGATTCTTATCTCAGCTTTGAAACCTCTCAGACCCAGCCTAGTGACAGAAAGATCAAATAGTGTCATGCCAACAGTATTTTTATCTCGAGAAATTTTTATTTTATTTCACCTTCAGCCAGCATTGGCTGCTTCTCTGAAACAGAGAAAGGAGCCCTGCCTAGAGTTTGATTAGTCTTTGGATTTAGACCCTGGTAGGTATGCACGTGGGACCTTGCTCTGTCTTGTTTCTTTATCATTTAAGCTCTTTGGGGCTTCTGGGCAAAATCCACTTGCACATCATAGAAATTTTACATTGTCTTTTGAGTTCTTTTTGAACTTCTGGGCTTAGGCCATTTGGTTTTGACAAGGGGATTCACTTTGTCACTTGAGAACAGTGTTTTGCCATCTATGGCAGGGATACTGGGAGGATGGATTGGGGCCAATAGCAGATCCAGTTTGATCACCTGGGTAACCAAGGAGACTGAGGGCATCACTGTAGCCCTTGAAGTAGAATACTATGGCTTGGTTTGCCACAAGTACTTTGTAAAAAACAAGAGAGATGATGTATTAAGAAACGAGTGGGAGGTCTTTGTTGAAATTTGTGTCTGTACAATCAGGAAGACCCCTCGGGAGAATTCTAAGTAACTTATCTAAATTATAGCTATAAATCTATGACTAAAAAGATGACTTTTTATTATAATACCACACAGCCCAATACATCTAAAACTACACTCTGACTTAATGTACTGTGATTGTTTTATGTGTCCTCTGTGTTTTATTGTCTCTGCCTGTTGTAGAGATGTGTGATGATTGTTGATTTAATGTAATTGACTGATGTGTTCTTTTGTCTCTTAGTCTGTTTGTGCATATTGACTTCATGAAAGTTAAATATTGAATGGTGGAAGCAACTGTTATATTAAATACTTAACCTAAACTGGGCATACTGTTCTTTCTTGTAATCCCTAGCAATCTGGGAGGCTGAGGCTGGAGGATTGCAAGTGTGACCCCAACCTGGATAACCCAGTCTCATAAGTGAAAAATAAAGGACTGGGGATGTAGCTAATTTTAGGCCCTGGGTTCAGTCCCAAATACAGAAAGGAAGGAAGGAAGGAAGGAAGGAAGGAAGGAAGGAAGGAAGGAAGAAAGAAAGAAAGAAAGAAAGAAAGAAAGAAAGAAAGAAAGAGAAAGAAAGAAAGAAAGAAAGAAAGAAAGAAAGAAAGAAAGAAAGGAAAAGAGAGAGAGAAAGAAAGAGAAAGAGAAAGAGAGAGAGAAAGAAAGAGAAAGAAAAAAAGAAAAAAGAGACCTTATTTACATGAGAGTCTCTGGACTCCAAAGAAAAGATGCAAATGGCCTTTCTGGCCCACTCTGGGTGACCCTAGAGCCCTTCAGAGCTTTCAATGATACAAACAGCCCGCACTGGCACATGTACCATAGGTTCTCCACCTCTGCCCCGGGTGATTAGGGTCTTAGTGGAGGTGTCAGGGGTGTCCGATCCCAGGACAAGCAGGGGTCCCATAGGGAGCTAACTGCCTCAGAAGATGGAAAGTTCATAGCTCATCTGAAAGATGCAAATGGGACTCTCTGAGACTCTAAAAGGGATCATTTATTTGGCCCACTGATGACGCTATGGGAGGGAATCTCCTCAAGCAGAACATTTTTTGACCGGAAACACTTCCCTAGCATGAGCTTGCTCCAGCCAGTGGATAAACTTCTAACAAAGTCTGGTGTCTTTATTCAAGTTTGCTTGCTAGTTATCCCAGCCAACCCTAATTAAAGTGCAAAATTTTAAACTTGAAATTAGAAAAAAAATATTAAAGGAAGCCTCTGTAAAATATAGCCATTATTACAAAAACCGCTTGGCTAAAACTTTTAAATAAAAATTTAAAAAGTGGTAACACCCAAGTTATATAAGTATAATCTTGGTTGAGGTGTACTCATGGTTTGTGATATGCATGTTATATAATATGCATGATAAAATCCTCCAAAAAGTTCTGTTTAAATTGGCTTATGGAAAAAGGCTCTTATGTAATTAGTCCAACGTCTTTTATTCACAAAACTTAGATACATTTTTGGATTAATTTTTTTTGTCATTTTGTTTTTTGTTTTTGATTTTTTGAGATAGGGTGTCGCTATGTAGCCCAAGCTGGCCTCGAACTCATGGTGATCCTCCTGCCTCAGCCACCTGAGTGCTGGTCTGGGACTACAGGCATGCGCCACCATGCTCAGTGCACTTAAACTTTTTTTTTGTGTGTGTGGGTACCAGGGGTCGACCTCAGGACCTTGTGTGCCAGCAGGCACACGTGCCGCTGAGTGATATCACCGGCCCTTTATTCGTATGTGGGTTCTGGGAGTTGAACTCGGGCCCTCGCGCTCGCCAGGCAGGCGCTTACACCGCTGAGCCATCTCACCGGCCCAAACTTTTAACAAACTTATGTAGTTTAAATTGGTTAGTAAATTGATAAAATGAGAATAAAACACTCTCTCTTTTCCTCTCTCTCTCTCTCTTTCTCCCTATTCCTCAGGGTGTGCATATGTGTGTGTGTGTGTTTGTGTGTGTTACTGGGAATTGAACCCAGCACATTCACAATGAACTACATCCCAAGACTTTTTTTATTTCTTATTTTGAGACAGGGCCTAAAAAAGCTCAGGACTCAAACTTGCAGTCCTCCTTCAAACTTGCAATTCTCCTACCTCAGCCTTCCAGAGTGCTGGAATTTAAGGCATGTACCAACAGTCTTAGCTAACATTGTCTTTAGAGCTGTTAAAATATAATATTTTAACCTAGATAGTTAGCCAATCAGGATAAAATTTATCCTCCTTAAAATTTAAGATGCAATCTCTATTGCTTTCTGTATTTCAAGTACAACTTTTAGGATTTCCTTTGGCAAAAAACATAACTAAATAAATGATGATAATAATAATAACAGTATTAATTCTGCTTGCCTAATATCTTCATTTTCATAAATAAATTAAATATAAATGGAATAAATGCTTATTAATGTTTATAATAGAATATCTGATTACTCTTGGCTCAAAGTATACAAGGAACACTATATTCAGATATATTAAATGTGTTTTTATAAACTACTGATGTATGGAAAATACATTTCATTTCATTTTGTATCTTCGCTAAATATAAGGTTACTAAGAGGTAAAATACTAATGAATAATTCTGTACTCAAAAAAGGGGAATAAGCTATATTTTGATAAGGGCATTTTATCTTATTAAACAAAGAAATAGTTTCCCCAAATTCAGAAATTTTGTAAAGATTATTTCAAATGTGGATTTTTTTTTCTTTTATGCAGGTACTGGGAGTCGAACTCAGGACCTCACACTTGCCAGGCAGGCACTTATGCCGCTGAGCTATATCATTGGCCCCAAATGTGTATTTTTTAAAGAAAGAAAAAAACAATAAGTAGAAAAGAGAGAGGTATAAAAATGTCCTAAATATGGGGGTATGTATGGAAGAAGGAAAAATGATTTTTGGGTGAAAAAGGATTTTGTATGGCAAAAATAAATTCTTTTAGAATGTCTAAGCAAATCTGTAAGAGTTTCTAAAATTTTTAGGATTTCCAAGTAAGTTTTTAAAAAGGATAGATATTATTTAAAAGAAAAACCATATATTTAAAGCAAGGAGATTTTCTTAAAATATTGATCTGATCATAGTAAAAATGTACAAAAACTGGCCTCAGGAACAAAGGTATTGTGTTTCATCAAGATAATTTCTCCCGTTTTCTGCTGTTAGGCTTTAGAGTACCCACAAAATGGGCTTCTTAAGAGAGCCCAGTGTTAAGTGCTCCTCGTTAAATGATCAGTGTGTATTTCCAGTTAATGAACAACAATTATTTTAGCTTATTAAAGTATATTTGACACTCTATAAATTGTGAATAAACATACATATACATACATAGTCATACATACATAAATGTTCTGTGTATATGTTGAAAGTTCATAAAACTAAAGATGTATACATGCAAGGGTATTAAGTTCACTCTTCTAATAAATGCATTGCATCTGGGTCTTAAACATACAAAATAGTAAAATATTTAGCATTTCTGCTGTTTATATTCGGTACATCCTGAGGAGGATGGGGGAGGTCCTGTCATTTGGAAATCCTGCTATTTAAAACCTGGTCTACATCTATTGTCTTTAACCTAAATAAGCATTTTGTTATCACCTAAATGACATACACTTTTATATCGGGTAATAAGTCTATTTGTAGTATTAATACTATTTCCTAAAGGTCATAAGAGATCTAAAGCTATACTTTGATTTTTTTTTTCAGTACCATTTAGCTTTGTAGACCATGATTATGCTACTGAACCACAGATTTTAAGGTTTCCCTGAAAAGTAAAAGCTGAAATCAATTTGTAAAGGACTTTGATGTGCCTGTAATGGTAATTATTGCTGACTCCTTTGTATGTCAGATACATTTATGTTCCCGAAGTGTACAAGCCTTCTAAAGAAAAGACCTTAAGGAAAATATCTTGCTATAGTGGTGCTCCCACAAGACAAAAGTGTAATGACAGACTTTCTCAGGTCTATTGCATTATAATTAGATGTGCTTAAACATGGCATTCCAGGCATGTCACTCTAACACCTACACCTACAGAGTACATCTATAAGCAAGGACATTCTACTTAAAAGAACAAAATGACCAAACTAGACTTACTATATTTCTTAGACTAAAATAATGCTAACTGGATTTATTTTGCTCTTATTGCCTTTATTTTCCATTTTCCTTGCAAAATTTTGTAACTATTGTGTGTTAACATCATTTTTCAGTGGTGTGACTTTTTTTTTTTTTTTGGGGGGGGGGACAGGGTTTCTCTATGTAGTTCAGGCTGCCCTTAAACTCAGTATGTAGCCCAGACTGGCCTCAAATTCACAGCAATCCTCCTGCCTGAGCCTCCCAAGTGTTGGGATTGTAGGTATGGCCCACCATGCCCTGCTCAGTGGTGTGCCTTCTGCCAGACAACCTGTGCTATATTTTAAAATGATAGGCCACCCTGTACAAGACAGATCAAATATGCCACTGACTCCCAGTATCAAGAGAAAATTACAATAGTTAGGATTAGGATGCATTACTCCCACTTTAAGACTAGTCTTCCATTCCCAGTACCAAAACAAAACAAAACAAACAAACAAACAAAAAACTGGTCTTCCAGATGTTCAACAGCTGAGGCTTAGGAAGATAAGAGGGCTAAGAGGACAACCAATATTTGACCCTTGCTCTCCATTGTTAGCTAGGACTCCTCTAAAGTGGCCCTGCAGCTGCGGGAATCACCAAATCTCCTAGCCAGGAGATTGACTCCAGAGGACAGAGGTCAACCAATGTGCATTCTTTAAAAAGGAAGGGAGAAGTTCTGGAATGTCCCCCACACTTCCAAGGGAAGCCATGTAGTCAAGCAAGACTCTGACTCATGCTGGCAGACAACACTACTGGCAGATGATGAAAAAAAGAACTAAAGAAGCGGAAAAGCTCTTCACATGGCCCCAGAAGTAATCCCCAAAGAACTTTGACTGACCTTAATCTTAAACATGCAATAGAAAAATATAATGTAGGGGTGGAGTTGGGAGACAGAGGGAGAGAGAGAGAGGAGGAGAGAGAGAGAGAGAGAGAGAGAGAGAGAGAGAGACTCTCAGGGGCGAATGATGTAGTCAGAGACCCCTACAGGAACAAAAGACAAATGAGACCTTAACTTCTTACTCTTTAGAAGCATGGTTTGTGTTTTCTTCTGAGGCAGTCAGGACTTAAAAGTGGTTTCTACTAAAGACCACGGCTGTCATTTGAGTTTACAGATGCCCAGTAGATAACTAAAAGCAGAACAAATCTTGACCTTCACTCTGTATCCTTCCTCACTTTAACACTGGGTCAAATCCCTTCTCAGCTCTGCATACAGGTATGTAATCATTGAGGGAGTGTGTGCCTAAAAGTTGACAAAACAAGGGTAGTTAGCCCTGAATTTACACAATCTCTCCCCCCTTAAGACGGAGGACTCCAAGAGAAGGGTCTTTTGGGACATTCAATAAACCCAAACCCGGAAGTCCTCAGTTGTCTCCCTAATCTGAAGCTCTTTTGGATTCCAGGAAAAGCACAGCCTTGAATAACTGAAACCCCCACAAACAGAGGCAATCATTTCATGCGAATGGAACCACTCCTCAAACCAGGAAAAGACCTACAGAAGCAGGACTGGTATAATAATCAGCTGAACCCTTGCTCTTCTCAGCTAAATCCTCACAAGTTGGCCTGTGCTTTTGTGCGTGGGCCAATCAAGTCCACTACACTGTGACTCCTCCGATGCTCAAGCTGGACTCCTTTTCCTATCTTCTCTCACCCTCCTTTGTTAAGTTCTGGCTGGCCTTTGTTAACTCCTCCAGCTATTACCATTTTCTCTTACATTCCAATGAAAATTTTTTTCTCTAAATTTGTGCATTAGTTTCAATTTCCATTATCACTAAAAACAAAGAACCACATGAGCCGATGACAGCTATGAGGAGAAAATTAATATGTAGATTGTGTAAACTATGAATATAACCAACACTACAAAATAGAACTTTAAGAATTAGTTTTTTTTTTTCCTTGTAAGGATAAGCAATTTCTCCAAACTTCTACCCCTTAACCTAGAAGAAGTGACAGGGTTAGGGATAGGGTTAAGGATAGGGTTAGGGTTAGGGTTAGGGTTAGGGTTAGGGTTTAGGGTAAGATGTGAGCCCTGGGAGGTTGGAGCACAGGTTCCTTCACACGAAGAAAGAGGAATGAACTAAAGATGATGGGAAGGGATGAAGCAAGTGTGGAGATCTGCATTGTGTCTCTGAACTCCTCCTCCCTTCTGTTCCTTTCTATAAAAGACCTTTAGCCACTTGTACACAGGGAGATGGTGATTTGAGGAAAATGGGCTCCTCTGTCTCCTTGGAGCTGCTTTGAATAAATCATTTTATTTCCTTTTTACCGAATATGTATATGGCCTACTTTGATTTGATCAGTGGCAAGCAAATGAACCTAAGCATATAGACTTAAGCGGCCAGTAACATGAAGAGGTTTTGTGTATTAGTTGTCATTTGAGCAATTTTCATGACCTAAATACATCATTACTTACCACTTGAGTTACATGAACTTAGGACACCTTCTGACTCTTCTAGAAAGTATCAAGATGGAGGAAAGGTTATGTGTACGTGACACAGTGATACTTACCAGTCCACCATGTGAAGGTCTGATATTTGATAGTCACTGTTATGGGCCCTGGGATGCAGTGTTGACTGTGGGAAATTAGTAGCATTGATATTTACCTAGTAGAAACTAGAGACTATACTGGTTGCTAAAATACGGAAATATTTTCATATTAATGGCTACGTGCCATTTTCTTGAGTTCCCTAGTTCACATTAACTGATCTGTCTACTCCAACCCATCCCCCATGACTCTAAGACCTTCCTACCTACACTCCAGCAACTCAGAGATTAAAACCCAGGCCTCATGGATCTTGTTTAAAAACTTTACAAGAATATCAATTCTGATATATTAATATCAGGTGGCACTGCCTATTAAATAGTTTGGATGTCACTCTGGGAGAACAGGTTCTATTCTATGAGAAGAAACATTAAACAAGGGCATGAAACAATGCATAATTCAATTGCAGATTGTGATAAGAACTACAAAGATGAGAGGGAGGATATTAGCATGATCAGAAAAGACATGTTTGAGGAAGTGAGATTTGAATCAAGACAAGAATGAAGATAAAAAGATGAGAGCTAGCTATGTGAAGAGCTAAGGGAAGAGTATTACAGGAAGAGGAAAGAGGAAGAGCACCAGGGCAGGAATGGGTTTGTCTTGTACAAAGAACAGAAAGCAGACCCATGAGACCAGGTCATAATGCAAGTTGCCAAGGTAGGCCAGAGTCTGTGAAGGTTATTAATTTTTAGTAGTGTGGCTTGTATTCCATGGGCAATGAGAAGGTATTAGAATGATTTAAATACTCTGAAATGTGACTATCACATTTCCAAATTGCCTTACTCTGATTAACTCAAATCCGAAAGACTCTCCATTTCCTATTATTTCTCTACTACAGTTGGAAAACCTGAGACTGATTACTGTTGCTTAGATGTGTATAGAGAAGCAACCCATTTACCAGTCTGGAAGGACCAGCCTAGGAGGATATCAAAGGACTTAGAAACCATACTCCAAGAGGTTCAAAGAAAAGAAAACGACCAACCTGAAGAAGTCTCTGTGGAGACACAGTTAATCTTCTCAGACACCTGAAAGCCAGCCTTAGAGAAGAGGTCTCCAAAATCTTATCCAATCTTCACGACAACCAGGTAAAGTGGGGCTAGTGGAAGTTTAAACTTTCCCACCATTTTGTAACTAAGAAGTATTAGATTCTGCAAAGAAAATCGCATTGTTTCTACCAAGCCATGGATAAGGATTATTTCACAGAATTTTTTTTTTTGTGTGTGTGTGGGTACCGGGAGTCAACACCAGGACTTTGTGCACCAGCAGGCACCTGTGCCACTGAGCAATATCACTGGCCCTTTTTTCGTATGTGGGTACCAGGAGTCAAACTCAGGACCTCACACTTGCCAGGCAGGCACTTATGCTGCTGAGCTATCTCACCAGCCCCCTATTTCACAGAATTTGCTGATTGAGAAAGCCTTAAATTTGTCACAGCTGGGCTATCACTAAAACAAAGGTGCCCTGCTTTTTGTTATAACACTCCATTGTCCCCTTGTGACATTTGGGGAACAGGGGAATTTTATAACTTTCATGAAAGTCAGCTAAGAAATGACCCATCCAGCTCTCACAAACTCCTCGGGGCACTCAGACCACACATGCTGATGATTATGTGGCCAAGTATTCAGAGAATCTGCATGCTGTACCTAGTGTGGACAAAGTACATTTGTGCTCTGTTAGTGTACATACACTCTGGCCAGTTCTCTTGCCAAATGTTAGAGCTAGCTGACATCTTTTCAGAAAGTTCTCTGTGAATGTGTTACCAGCAGACAGTCAGGCAAGCCTATTGGTTCCAGCTCTCTGGGTTTCTGTGACTGTTCACCTCACCACAACAAAAAATACAAGAAAAGTCCTTGAAAAGTGGAAGCGAATTGACTCACAATTTGGCCAAAATGGGAAGGTAGCTAATATGCCTCCCTTGGAACACACAGAAGCACTCCAATTTATGGGAGTGGTAGAACAAAAGCCAGGAAATAGCCACAGGCAGATTTAGCAAAGCTTTCGCCCAGAGGGCTGCAAGTGTTGAGTCCTCCTTGGCATCAGGACTGGAAGGTAGCAGTTTACATTCAGCATGCAGGAACTTGGATAAACAGTTTATTTATCTTTTTTTAAAAGTCCTGGTTTCTATAGATCCATTTTTACCTGTCTGTTACAAATGAATGCCAATTTGCCAAAAAAAAAAAAAAAAAAAAAAAAAAAAAAATCCCCCAAATGTTCCAATGTCTTAATTATGAACCAGATTGACATAGCAGGGTGAGGCAAAGACAATTAGACCAGGAGGAAAATGTATTTTGATTTTTCCTTGAGGCTCCTAGCTAACTAAACCACTGATCTGTGTGTATCCCAGAAAACAGAAAGTGAGAAAACCATACATTTTCATGTCCCAGTGTGGTGAATGTAAGGGTCCCACACAAGGACGTGAGTGAAGCTTTCCCTACAGGATGGGCACAAGGTCTCAATGGCCCTCCCATGCTTTGGCAGTGAGGTTTTCTCCTAAACCCTCTTCCCTGCTATATCACTCCAAGTTCATTACCACTCAATTCTTTCTGTTCACTTCACCTCCTTCGTTTATTGCCTTTACTGTCTGATATTTCCTGTCCTTCCATTAGTCTGCAATGTGTTTTGAGGACAGAGACCATAGCTCCCTCTTTACCTAATTCCATGGTAATAGATGTTCAACACATTCTTATCAAATATAATGGAGTATAATAATTTCCACCAATTGTAGGACAGTGGGTGCCACATATATAACACTAACTGCTTCATGCATTTAATTTTACTTAATCCCTATAAGCAATCAAATGGTGTACGTGTCTTTATTCTTGTTCTACAGGGAAGCAAACAGAAGCCTTTGGAAATTAAATAATAATAAATATTTATTAAATTAAATAATTAAATAATAATTAGCAAGAGGCAGAATTGGGAGGCAATCCGTATTTTGTCTGATGCAAACACAGAATAGCTTACACACTAATCCAGGCTGCCTCCCTGAATTAACTATTTCATTGTAAAATTGGAAAAGAAGAGCTGGAATGGTGAGGCAGGCTTAGACATGCAGTAGCTTGCGCTAAGGAAGCTGGACCAGTTGAACTGCTGAGCAGAGTCCACATTCTTGATGTGTACCTGTGTATTAAAAGGTTGGGCAGGTACCTGTGGGAAGAAACTCGTTTTAAACCTTAAGCTAGTTCCCATCCCCTTTTAATGCCAGACAAACAAACTGCAAAGGAGCTGCCCTGTACTCAGGTGTGTTGTGGGCTAATCCTATTCTCCCTGGGTGAAGAGAAGAGGCCGGAGATGACTTCTGCAAGTCATTGCCTGGCTTTGCAGGCAGAGAGTTGAGTCACAGGGAGAATTGGCTGAAATTATGGAAAGGCAAACCAGCGGCCTAACCCAGGGTGGTGCAGTTCTCTTGCTATTCAGCTTTTCTGAGGATTTGGAGAACAGGATGCTTTCACAACTGTGAGAGAGGAGATTTGGTAGGCGTAGGGAAGTGTATTGGCAAAGGTGGAATATGCCAATTTGGACATCCAAGGGCTAAAAGTCATTGCAAAGTTAATGAAATAAATAAGCTAAAGATGGCGCATCAAGAGTTGCAGAATGCTAGCACAATCTCTCGTAGTAGACTTGAGAAATTGTGGCTTTGGCTTTCAATTCTAGAATGAATTTTTAAAATTATATAGCCGGGTATTTTAAAATGTTCATTAAAATCATTTTGTTCCTAGCATTGACTTAAATTATAGCTCCTTCCCTAATTCAGTCAGCTAGGTTCTTTAACCTTGCCTTTGGGATGACCTGATAGCAAAAATCAGAGTTGATCATTGGCTCTCGAGTTTAGCCACTCAGGTATTATGACTCAGATACAAAAGCATGACATTTTGAAAGAATATGTGATGAAAAGAAATTTCTGATCTCCAAGATGAAAGATGGATTCCCATGGCTTGGAAAGAAGAGGAAGTAGAGATTTAAAGTTTAGTTGGAGAAAGAATGAGGAGACATAGCCAGAAGGACCATCACAGTGGTACTGAGCTAACGAGTGTGGCCATCCAAAGGAAGCTGGAAAAGGCAAAGAAGTTTCTCTCTCTCTCTTTTTTTTTTTTTTTTTTTTTTTTGCAGAGCTACCAGAACACATCAGTTTGCTAATAACACCTTGTCTTGAACCCTGCTCTAGATGTGCTAAGTCACAGTACCTGGATTGCGGCCTAGACTTACGTGTTTTTAAAAGCTGTCCCAAGTCATTCTGACACAGCATAATCTGTCCCATGCATAGCAGCCTGAAAAATGCTGAAACCAAAATGAAAATTCGTTCATCATAACCACTATTACACACCCTCGGATAATATTTTCATCTATTATCTTCTGAATGTCACAGAAACTCCATAAAATTAGGATTAATATTACAATCTACAATAGAGAAAAAAGATCTTGAAAAGTTAACTGTAATTTGACAGGATGGGTAAAGGAATGGTTAACACATAATTGGGGCTGCTATTGGGGGAGACTAGAGTGGCATAGGGTAGAGCTCAAACTACCACTAGTCATTCTTAACGAAGCATAGATACGAGGTTTCCCTTCTGTGTAATCCTTCCTCCAAAGGTGTGCGGCAGACCTCTCATGATCTCAGTGGAGCCTTACAATATAGCTAACCAAAAATGAGTGTGACAAAGAGCCACCACTCCTCTAGGGCAAGAAGCAGCACTCAGCCATAATGAGCACAGGTAGTAAACTCAGTGCCGTACATGATTTATGACACTGGCCCAAATGCCTAATGTGACCACAAGATCTGTATTAATGACTTGCCTGCCAGCTTGTGATGTTTTCTTACCAATAATTGATGAGTCTTTGGGTTAATTCCACTTCTATCCTCTTGCCTCTTCCAGGGACACACCTGCAAGTGTGTTGGATATCACCAGCCTCCTCCTTCAATGCTGGCACCTTTACACCTTACCCTCTAGCCCGTGTGACTCCCACTCCGCATTTCCAAGTTTATATTTTAACATATATTTTATGTTCTACTTTCTTCCAGACTTTCTGGAGTGGGAGCCTGAGATACAAGAATGTGTGGAAAAGTGTCAAAAAATACAATAGGGCAAAAAATATTATTCCTCTTGGTAATCATAATTTCCAGAATTGTATAGGCAATAAGAAATTAAGCCAAGAATTATACTCACATTTCTCTGATGTCAAAGTCTACATGACAGCCAGTCTCTCATTAGACTTCTCTGACTGGGATTTCTCTAAGTCTCAGCAAATTCTACTCATGGGTCCTACTTCTGGGCCTAGGAAGTAGTTATTGCCTCTTTTTGCAGGAGAGGCATTCAGATTCTTGAAATAAATTATTCTGGCAACTGAGCTATCTCTGGACAAAGCACCATCCAGTTCCTCCACTCTTATCCTTAGCCACTGTGTTGCCTATCTTTTCATTCATACTGGGCATTCTTTTAGATATGCACAAGTTCTTTTGTATCCTTCTTGGTTTGTGACTTTCACAAGAAGCTTCATCATTCCTACCAGGGAGATCTACATTCAGCTACAGAAACGTTTCTGATCTCATCATTCCTAGCACCACACTCCTAACTCGAAAGGTACCTAGATCACACACATACATATTTCTATGGAATCTATATTTTCAACTCAGAGAAGATATTTGGCATCAATTCAGGGCATGCCTCAACCTCTCTATAGCTCTTACAAGATCAGAATGTACCAAGACACATAAAGACCAGGACAGCCCTGAATGTGTTATGCAGCAGTAAGTCCAGCAATAAAGAGAATCTGGAATCACCACAGTGGACCTCACTTAAGAAACCGCAGAGTTCAGAATAGGGTTTGACTTCAGACATACGTTTGAGTCTCAACTCTCTTTTTTATTAGCTTCATAAATCCAGGCAAATCAATCAACCTTCCCTCCTAAGCACTCTCCTGAGTGCTTTTACAGGCATTTATCAATGGATGAGACCCCACGCAAATAAGCATAGCTGTTTAAAGTACTACTGAACTAAGCAAAGTCACTTCAAAAATGTTAAACTTGAAGGTAAGCATGGCAGCACACCCCTACTCAAAAATAAACAAACAAACAAATAAATAAAAGCAAACTTGAGACACAAATAATAAAAAAGAAGAATGGACAAATTGAACTTTATCAAAATTAAAATGTTTTGTGTCTCAAAGGGCACTATTAAGAAAGTGAAAAGTCCATAGACCAAATGGAAGAAATATTTTCAAACCATGCACAGTGGATACTTCCAATTCATGCTATACATAGTATTCAGATTTAAAGTGACTGAAAATCTGAGTTAACAAAAACTGAAGCTTTACCCTTAAGGAAATGTGTGTGTGTGTGTGTGTGTGTGTGTAGAAATCTAAATATTAAAGTTTAATATTTGTTTGTTTTTGGAAGTGGAAATAGCATCAAGGAAAAAGAAACATTTTTTTTTTTTTTTTTTTAAATGCCTGGTCCTAAAGAAGCAGAGAATAGATGTCCTTTATCGCCCTCTTGTGTTCTTAAGTAGTAATTACAGTAGTAAACACTACTAAGAAACTATATTACTTATTTTTGCGTTATACATAATTTTAGCAAGTACACACGCACACGCATAGTCCCAATTTACAACTTGAAATGGTTTGATTTAAGGATTTTTCAACTTTTTGATGGTGCAAAAACAATATGATTTCAATAGAAAACATACTTCAAATTTTTCAATTTTTACATTTGCCTGAGTGAGAGACACGCAGCAAGATACTCTCACAGTGCTATGTAGTGGCAGGGAGCCTTGACTCCCAGTCGCTCACACCGTTCCAAGGATAAGCAACTGAAAGTGTAGCTATGATATTCCACGGGTTACGTGCATTAAATGCATGTCCAATTTACAGTATTTTCAAACTAACATGGGATTATCAAGATGTAATCTCATTGTAAATCAAGGCACACACACACACACATATATATACTATATATATAAAATTATATATGCTATCTATCTAATTTATATATGTGTCTAAATGATAGGCGATAGAGAGCTAAATAGATGATTATAATCTTAAGTCCCCCAAATTGCTATCCTGTAAGTTCTATTTTCAGTCTTTATAACATGATATTTCTAGGCCCAACCCTCTCATAAGCACCTTAGAGTAGTTAAAATTTCATGCTGTCGCACTGGGCTTGGGTTTGATTCCAGCTCTGTCCTTCATTAACCATGGGACTGCACAGTCAGCTCATGTCAGGGCTTTTTCACCTAGGAATTGAGCACAGTAAGTGTTCAATAAAAAGGGCTTTTGCAAGGAGCAAATGAAACATTTTGTTTCATAGCAAAATGTCTAACACAACATAGACTTTCAGTAATGCAGGTCATTATGTTTTTAATAATAGAATTATGAGTTACTATGATTGTTTTTATTGAATAACCTAGCTTTATTTGTCACACCCCTCAAACTGGAATATGCAAACACATCATGTTAGTTGTAATATGTGCTCGCTGTAAAATCAGACACCACAAGGTTGGAAGACAATCCTCATTTACAGATGAGAAAACTTAAAGCTGGGTTAAGTAGTTGGCCCAATGTAAATATCAAGTGGCAGCATCTTAACTATGCCACCTCAGCTCCTTACAGAGCCACACGATGGTGTTCAACAGCAAGGCGGCTTGTCCTGCTCAGCCCTCTCAATAAACAACCCCAAATTCTGTCCCAGGATGATGAATCAGTACTCACTCTAATCAACAAAGATATATCCTCTTTTCAAAATAAATAAAGATACTTCAAGCCAGCATTGAAGAGGTTTGATCAGCAGTAAAAATTCAGATCAGGAGATAGACTATGTGTGAAGAAAATAAAGGGCAAAATCTTAATGAATATTTTAAAAAAATAAGCAACTTCCTAAAACTGCTGCTCATCTGATCCCAAACACAAACTTCACATCCCTGTATCCACAATTTAGTCACTCCTCTGGGGAGATGAAAACAATTTTAACTGTGTATATTCTGTATTTATTATCTTTTACTCTTCCCCAATGCATTAATGAGAATTCTATTTTCCTACTCTATTTAACCTCACTCCTTCCTGGACTTCAAAAGATGAATTCAGAGCACTTCAGTTTTGGTTCTGCCCTATTTATGAAAATGAGAACAGAGATGGAGAAGTGAAGACACAGAATTTTCATCATAAAGACAAATATTTAATCAATTAAAAGCATACAATAAAGTAACTGGAAGCAAAAGATGAGAAGAAAAATAATTTTTCTGTTTTCAATCAAGTTGAGATTTTGTGTGATAGTGAAAGTTTAAAGTCTTGGAATGGTTGCAGATTGAGAGAGGTGTAAAAATTGGGAGGAACTGGGGGAAAGGTTGGCATGGAGATTGAAGTTCTGAATTACATTACTTTTGAACTTTGCCAAACGTTTCAAGTAAAGGTCTGCATCACTTTTAATCACTTTGATATTGAACTTGGATTACTGAAGTAGAATGGACAGATAACTACAGGCAGCTGAGTTCTCGAGCCGATTCTAGTTATGGGAAGACTCTCAGAAGCACCCATGGGCTCACCTGTGCTGGCATGCACAGTGCCTGTCTCTTTTGCTCCACCCTGTTCCAAGCAGAACCTGTCAAATAAATCATTTTCAATATACTGATAACCCAAGCATGTATGTTCCCTTACCACTTTGATGTATATAATATATAAATATAAACCAAATCCCTTGTACATCTGTTGCTCTTTACAATTTTAAATGTCTTTTTTCATCCCACTAGAACTTCACAACGTTCCTGGACAGCAATGAAAGTCATTGTCACCATTTTACAAGATGAGAGAAAGGAAACTCATAGAAGTTGTCTGGCTTGCACAGCATCACCCAGTCGGTACATGGCACAGCCAGCTTTAATTTCATTTTTCAATGCAACCGCACGATATTTGCCACCATCCTGCTCCACTGCTCAAAGGCACTTCAAGTCCTCCTTCGTGGCAAGTTCCGTGTATGTAGAGGCAAAAACATTAGGCTGAATCCTTGGAGAACTTGTTTCTAGTCCCTGACTTTCTATAATGTTGCAAAATTCATTTTTCCACTCCATCCCTATTTATCAATTCTTCAGCTACTTGCATTTTAGAATCTAAATATTTTATGTCAAGATAATAATAACCATTAGGACTGAAGGCTGGAATAAGGCAAGCATTAGTACAGTGCGCATAGACTCATCATCTCTCTTGAGTGTCTGGGTTGGCGTTCACGCCCATGGCTTCGTGTATTCCTGGCAAGTTCTCTACCCCTGAGTCACAAACCCAGCCCCATCCTTTTAATCTTCATTACCTTCAAGGTTTCATAAAGCTAAAATATTGTCTTCAAACTGTCAAGGTGGCAGAACCAGGAATTGAACACAGTTCAGACAGATTTGCTTTCCACAGTACAAATTAAAGTATCTTGTTGAATTATCAAAATATGAGTAGCTACGGTGATCTTTCTTTCTCCTTTCTTCTTTCTTTCTTTCTTTCTTTCTTTCTTTCTTTCTTTCTTTCTTTCTTTCTTTCTTTTTTTCTTTCTTCTTTCTTTCTTTCTCTCTTCTTTCTTTCTTTTTTTCTTTCTTCTTTCTTTCTCTCTTTCTTTCTTTCTTTCTTTCTTTCTTTCTTTCTTTCTTTCTTTCCTTCCTTCCTTCCTTCCTTCCTTCCTTCCTTTCTTCCTTCAGAGACAGGTTCTCGCTATCTTGTTCAGGCTGGCCTTGAACACACTATGTAGCCCAGGCGGGTCTTGAACTCATGGCAATCCTCCTGCCTCAGCCTCCCAAGTTCTGGGATTATAGGCATACACCACCACATCCAGCAGGGCTCTTTATTTTCTGAGATATTATGGTTTTCTACTACATGTAAAATGCATACTAGAATGGTGTCGTATGTTTTATTTTAATTAAATAAAATTAATTAATAAGTAATTTAATTAATTTATCAAGTTAATCTTTTTTGTGTGTGGGTACCAGGGGTCGAACTCAGGACCTCGTGCACCAGCAGGCACCCGTGCTGCTGAGTGATATCACCGGCCCTTTTTTCATATGTGGGTACTGGGAGTTGAACTCAGGACCTCGCGCTTCCCAGGCAGGCGCTTATGCCGCTAAGCTATCCCACCAGCCCCTATCAAGTTAATCTTACTGGTACATTTTAGATATACGTATTGATAACATTCATCATATGGAATTTTTACCTGTACATGATATATCTTGATTCTTATTTTTTCCCCGTTCCCTCCTATCCCTTCAACCCCTCTTCCTCTCCTCATTTACAAAAGCCTTGTTTCCATTTTTTCATTTATCCCTTTTTTTCCTTTTCTTTCATTCCTTTCCCCCCTTCCCTCCCTAGTTCCCTTCCCATTCGAACATTTTCTTCCTGTTTCACAATATCTATTATACATTTTGGTCCTTATTTGCATTTTCAGTTTCTCACACCAGGTAAACCACATGATATTTGAACATGTATGTCTGATTTATTTCACTTAAGAGTATGGTCTTGGGGGCCAGTGAGATGGCTCAGCGGCATAAGCGCCTGCCTGGCAAGCACGAGGGCCCAAGTTCAACTCCCGGAACCCACAAAAAAAAAAAAACAGAGTATGGTCTTAAGTGCAACCATTTACCTAGAAATGTCTCAAGTTTATCCTTCTTTATGGCAGAGTATTATTCCATTGTGTAAAAAAAATCTTTTTTATCCATTCATCTGTCAATTGGGATTTGTGCTATTTTCAAGATTTAGCTGTTACAAACTGTGTCGCTATAAACATGGGTATGCGTATATCGCTGTGGTATGATGTTTTTAATTTTGGGGGGAAGATACCAAGAAGGGGAATGGCTGAATTAAATGGGCCCTCTAGTTCTACTCTTTTGAGGAATCTCCACAGAGATTTTCACAGTGATTGCACCAGTCTACACTCCTACCAACAGTAGAGAAGGATTCCCTTTTCCCCACAGCCCCTCCAGCATTTGTTACTGGTTGATTTCTTGATAACAACCATTTTTTTCTGGAGTGAATTTCAGTGTTGTTTTAATTTGCATCTCTCAAATGACCAGTGACGTTGAACATTTTTTTCATATATTTATTTGCTCTACTTCTTCATTTGAGAAGTGCGTATTCATTTCAGATGGCCATTTTTGGATTCAGTCTTAAATTTTTGCATTTAATTATTTTTTAGTTCTTTATATATTCTAGATACTAGTCCTTTGCCTGAAGAACACCTGGCAAAAATTTTCCCCACTCTGCATGTTCTCTCTCCACTCTGTGTGTGGTTTCTTTTGCTGTGTAAAAGCATTTTAAAAAGATGAGATCCCAGTTGTTGATTCTTTGTAGTATTTCCCTTATGGTTGGGTTTTTTGTTCCTAAAGCCTTTGCCTACACCTTTGTCTTCAAGAGTTCTACCTATTCTATCTTCCAACAGATTTAGTATTTCTGTTTTAATATTTAGATCTTTGATCCATTTTGATTTTAGTTTAGTGCATGGTGATAGACGTGTCTAATTTTAGTCTTTGGCATGTGAAAAGCCAGTTTTTCCAATACCATTTACTAAAGAGGCTATCTTTCTTCCAGTGAAGGTGTTCGGCTCCTTTGTTTCAGATAAGGTGGCTGAGTATGTTTGCAGTGGTTTCTGCATCTTCTAGTTTGTTCCATTGATCCTTGGGTCTGTTTTTTTTTTTTTTTTTTTTGCCAGTACCACACTGTTTTATCACAGTACCTATGTAGTATAATTTCAAGTCAGGGATTTTGATGCTTCCTGCCTTGCCTTTGTTGCCCAGAATTCCTTTTGCTATTCTAGGTCACTTCTGGTTCCAAATGAATTTTAGGATTGTTTTCTCTAGTTCTGTGAGGTATGCTATTGGTATTTTGATTGGGATAACATTAAATCTAGAATTACGGCCATTTTCACTATATTGGTTCTTACTACCCAAGAAAGGGGATTATCATTCCATTTTCTAATATCTTTTTTTATCTCCTTTTTCAGAGTAATGTAGTTTTCAATGTAAAGGTCTTTTCTTTCTTCATTAGATTGATTCCTAAGTATTTCATTTGGTTTTTGATGTTTTTGACTCTGTTGTGAAAAGTGTTGTTTCCCTAATTTCTCTCTCAGAGAATATGTTATTTGTTTACAGGATTGTTATTGATTTTTGAGTGTTGACTTTGTATCCTGCTACACTACTGAATTTGGTTATTAAATCTAGAAGTTTTTTGGTGGAGTTTTTAGGATCTTCTATGTAGAGTATCATGTCATCCACATATAATGATAATTTAACTCCTTCTTTTCCTATCCTTATTCCTTTTACTTCTTTCTCTTGTCTAATTGCTCTCACTAATGTTTCTAGAACTATATTGAATAGGAGTGGTGACAGTGGACATCCTTGTCTTGTTCCTGATATTAGAGTGAAAGCATTCAGTTTTTGACCATTTAGTATGATGTTACCTGTTAGTTTGTCACAGATGGCTTTCTTTGGATTTAGATAAAGAGCATCTATTCCAATTTCCTGTGGGGATTTTATTATGAATGGGTGTTGGATTTTGTCAAATGCTTTTTCTGTGTCTATTGAGATGATCATGTGGATTTTGTCCTTGGTTCTATTAATAGGGTATATTTCATTTATTGATTTGCATATGTTGAACCATCCCTGTACCCTTCAGATGAATCCCATTTGGTCATGGTGTATAATGTTCTTGATAATTTGCTGCATTCTGTTTGCCAGTATCTTATTGAGGATTTTTGCATCTATGTTCATTAGGGAGATTGGCCTGTAGTTCTTTCTTAGTTGGGTCCTTCTCTGGTTTTGGTATCAGGGTAATGCTTGGTATCAGGAATGAATTTGGGAGTATTGCTTTGCTTTCAACTTCATTAAAGAGTTTGAGGGCTGGTGAGATGGCTCAGTGGCTTAAGCGCCTGCCCGGCAAGCGCCAGGGCCCGAGTTTGACTCCCGGAACTCACATACGAAAAAGGGGCCAGTGATATCGCTCAGCGGCACGGGCGCCTGCTGGCGCGCGAGGTCCTGAGGTCGACCCCCCGGTACCCACAAATAAATAAATAAATAAATAAATAAATAAATAAATAAAAATTAAAGAGTTTGAGGAGTAGTAACATTAAATCTTCTCTAAAATTTTGTACAATTCAGCAGTGAATCCACCAGGACCTGGGCTTTTCTTTGTTGATAATTACATCTTCCATTTTCATTGACTGATATTGGGTTAGAATTTTTGTATCTTCTTTATTCATCTTTGGTAATTCATGTGTATCTTCTGTGTTATCCGTCTTATTAGAATACAAGTTTTTGAAGTAGGTATTAGTGATCTTCTGAATTTTTGCAGGATCTATTGTGATTTTATCCTTTCCATTCCTAATTGCATGGATTTGGGTCTTTTCTTTCTTTTTTGTGATAAGGTTGTCTAAAGGCTTGTCAATTTTATTTAATTTCTCAAAGAACAAATTCTTCAATTAATTCACTATCTCTGTTGTTTTCTTAGTCTCCGTTGCATTAATTTCTGCTCTAATCTTTATAATTTCCTCCATTGTGTAAACTTTAGGCTTCATTTGTTATTCTTTTTCTAGAAGTTGATGTTCAATGTTAGATTATTTATTTGAGCTAGTTCTGTTTTTCTGATGTGGGACTTTACCACTATAAATTTCCCGCATAAAACTGCTTTCATTATGTCCTATAAGTTCCAGTATGTTGTACTGGCATCAACATTTAATTATAGAAACTGTCTAATTTCTTCTTTAATTTCATCTGTGACCCCTTGGTTGTTCAGGAGGGTGTTATTTTTTGTGTTTTTATGCAGTTTTTGTGATTTCTTTTGCCACTGATTTCCAATGGAATTTCCATTGCATTTTGCTATGGTCTGATAATATGCATGGGATAATTTCAATTACTTTGCATTTATTTAAGTATCTTCTATGAGCTACTATATAGTCTATTTTGAAGAACACCCTGCGTGCAGCTGAGAAGAATGTTTGTTCTGATGTTGTGAGGTGGAACACTCTGTAGATATCTACTAAGTTCATTTGTTCAAAATTTGTTTTGGTTCTTATTGTTTTGTTGATTTTTTTGATCTGTTTGTGACAGTGGGGTATTGAGATTCCCTTTTACAATTGTGTTAGTGCTTATTTGATTTTTCATATCTGTTAATATTTGTTTTATATAGTTGGGTGTGCTGGTATTTGGGTATATATATTTATGGTTGTTATCTGTTCCTCTTGGATTATTTCCTTGATAAGTATGTATTGACCTTCTTTGTCTGTCTTGATCAGTATTGGCTTGAAATCTACTTTGTTTGCAATAGAATAGCTACCTCTACCTTTTTGGGGGATCCTTTCTCATGAAGTATTGTTTTCCATCCTTTGACTTTCAGTCTATGAATTTCTTTTTCAGATAAATGTGTTTCTTGTATGTAGCATATTGTTAGATTTTGTTTCTTGATCCATTCTGCCATATGTTTCATTTTTTTGGTAAATTAAGACCATTTACACTGATGATTATAACTGATATGTATTGACTTATCCTTCTCATATTATTTTCCTGTTGGTGCTTACCTTTCTTTCTCCTCTGTTTAATTACTTACCTTGCCTAGAGGATGCATTCTGTTGCGGTTCATGTAATTGTAGTCTTCATTGTCTCTTTCTAGAATATCCTTCAGAACATTTTGGAGTGCTGGTTTGGTGGTCATGAATTTCTTCTGGTGTTCTTTGTCATGGAAGTATCTTATTTCTCCATCAATTTTGAAAGGTAGTTTTGTGGGTTACATCAATCTGAGTTCAAACTTGTTTTCTTTTAGGGCTTAAAATACTTCATTTCAAGCTCTCCTTGATGTAAAAGTTTGTGTTGAGAATTATGTTGTAATTTTGATAGGCTTTCCTTTATAAGTCATTCATTTCTTTTCTTTAACAGCTTTTAATATTCTGTCTTTATGTTGAAGTTTTGGAATCCTGACTATTCTATGCCTTGGTGTAGATTTTATTTTACTCATGGCTAATTGGAGTTCTATATGCCTTACTTATCTGTATGTCCAATTCTTTTTCCATGTTTGGAAAGTTTTCTGCCATTACCAATGTGAACAGCGTTTTTTATGTCATTTGCACAATATCCTGCTTTTTCATTAAATCCAGTCTATCTTATGTTAGTCTTCTTTGCATCATCTAGCAGCTGTTGGATTGATTTTTCATGGTCTCTTGCTATTTTTAAGAAATATTTCTTTTCATGATCACTAACCACAATCCTGTCTTCTAGATCTGACATTCTATCCTCACATTGGTTGATTCTGGTGAGTATACTTTTAATATAATTTTTAATCTTCTGTATATCTACTTCAATCTGTTTCTTTGTTTCCATTTCTTTCCTATGTTGGAATTCATGGTTTCCATCATTTTCCTAAGCTTCTCTATATTTTTTTTATCTGTATCTACTCTAGATTCACTACTCTTGCCCTTCATTATGGTCATCATCTCTCAAGTTCTCTGAGAAATCACTTTTGATTTGGTATTTTTCTAGAGCCTCATTCATTTGTTTTGTTACTTCTGTTGTTACCACTTCAGAGAGTCCAGCGAGGTGGCTTTTGAATTGTTCCACATTATGGTTCCCTGTGTTTGCCTTTGGTGAGCTAGAAGTCTGGGGTTGCATCTTACTTCTATATCTTCTCATTTTCTACTTTTTTTTTAGTTTAGTTCCTTCATTGATGCTCATCAATTGTTTATGGTAGGTGTTTTATTGCTAGTATTGAGAACCCTTAAGAAATGGCTTCTTCTCAGAGATGTATTCCAGGTGTAGCTGGCTTTTGGGTTTTCAGTCTGTTGCAAGACCCTAACTGTTCTATTTATTGGGGATGAGAAATTGGGACTATTCTATTGGGACTAGCCCCTGGTTCTCTGGCTCTGGCCTATAGTATTATTTATCACCCTCAGGCAATCTCAGTCTTGGCATACAAGGAAAAACAACTGATTAGAGCAGTTATGTCACCTTGGCTAAAATAGCACAATCAGTTATAACAATAGCATCAGGGCCGGTGAGATAGCTCAGAGGCATAAGAGCCTGCCTGGCAAGCGTGAGGTCCTGAATTTGACTCCTGGTACCCACATACAGAAAAAGGGCTGGTGATATCGCTTGGTGGCACAGGCAACTGCTGGTGTGCGAGGTCCTGAGTTCGACCCCCGGTACCCAGAAAAAAAAATAACACAAATGAACCCTAGAAAATGGCAAACTGTGGTAACTATTAATATACCTTTAGCCACATGAACAGGATTTGTAGTAGTATAACCAAATCTAAAACAAACCAGAAAAGTGTACAGTAAATATCCCCTCAACATGGTGATTTTACCTTCAGGAGAAAATTAAGAGGAATAGGGGAAAAAGTAGAGAAAGAGAAGAAGAGAAAGTGCTTAGAAGCAAGGCTAGAGGACAAAGGACAATTACACAAGCTTTGAGAACTGGTGAAGAAAACAGGAGGGAAAGAAAAAAGAAAGAAACAGAAATAAGAACAGAATAAAACAAACAAAAACTAGAAATAATGTTCTCACTCATATAAAAACAAGAACAAACAATTAAGAGAAAGAGAAAAAATTTTAATTAAAAATCTAAAAAACAAAAAAAGGAAGAAAAGCAGAAAAAAAATGCCCACTGCAGAGTGTGTCTCTGCTGACACTGGTTAGTAGAGGTGGCAGGCAGAGCCCAGATCCTTGTTGATTGATCCCAGCAGGCCAGCAGTAGAATTATGGCAATGATGGATAATCTCAGCAAACCTGGGCCTTTAGTTTCACTGAAGTTCAGTCCGCTTTTATAGCTGTGAGGCTGGGACCCATGTTTTTCAGCCTGCAATACTCCAAGTGCCTCCTGATGGCTTTAACTTGGCTCCCTACCAGCTTGAACTCAGCTCCCTAACCTTCTGCTGGCTTGAACTCTGCTGTGCCCCACACTGATACTTGGAGCCTCTAGGTGGAGCCAACCTGCAGCTGCTCTGGGTCCTGACATCAGTTGATCACTTTCCAAAATGGCTACCAGCCAATAACCCTCTCCTGGGGGCCATCTATACCTTAATAACTCACCAGCTACTGTAGTTCTCAGTGTCCACTACTCCATTCCACAGGTGCACTTCTCCATGAAGGCCTCTGGGGTCACTTGTAGTCACTGTGCCTCTGTAGGTTTGAGCTGCCTCTCTCACACTGCAAACCAGGGTTCAAAGAGAAAGCACCACTTTCCACCTCCCTCTCCTGCACTGAGGTTCCCCTCTTTGCTCTCTTTGTGGGATCTAATTCTTGTTTCAGATCCTTCTGGTTCCCGGTGTTATGGTTTGTGTCTGGATGTCTCCCCAAAGCCTCATGCAGTCATGCGGGTGGGCTTCTAGAGTTTGTGATTGATTCATGGTCCAATGCTGGGATTATGGGTGTGAGTGCTACACCCACCCTAGGGTGGGTAGCCTGCATATAATATAAAGGAGGGAAAGAGTCTTACTCTCTTGCACATGCTCCTCCCTTTTTGCTCTTGCTGCTTTTGCTGTTTTCTGCCATCATGAACTGTTGCCCTCTGTCATATGCCACTCTACCTTGGAGCCAGCTGAGTAAGGACCAAAACCTCCACCAACTGTGAGCTAAATAAACCTTTCCTTCCTTAACTTTGGGCATCAGGTATTTTGTCTCAGCAATGAGAGAAAAGTAACAAAGACAGAATTTGGTACCAGAGAAGTGGGGTTGTTGCTGTGACTATACCTGACCATGTGGTTCAAGAGCTTTTGGGAATGGCTTGTGGGAAGATTTTGGAAAGGTTTGGAGATGTTGCCTGAAAGAGTAGCACGGGAACGCCTTAGGCTGTTCTGTATGGGAGATCCTGGTCAGAGCTCAGAAGACCAGAAGCCTGATAGAAACTCTGCCAGTAAAGACCAGGCTCAGGAGGTTTCCGCTGAGAAGAAGGACTGCATTGGCTGCTGGACTCCAGACAATGTGTGTTATGGCTTGGCAGAAAGTTTGTCTGCATTTTGCTCTTGTCCAGAGACTTTGCCTGAGACTAAGATTAAGGGCAGCAGACTAATTAAACTGGCAGAAAAAATTTCAAGGCAGTCGAATGTTGAGGCAGTGGCATGGCTATTGTTGGGGGCCTTTAGCCAGATTTATGTTGAGACTCAAGAGCAAAGAGCCCAGCAGGATGATTTAAAATGTTGTGAGTTTGGCCAGGAAGGAAGCTGCAGTAAAGCTGTGGTCTGCAAAGATAGTGCTGAGGAGATCTCGATTGCTGAGGAGGAACAGCAGAATATAAAAGATGGCCTGAGGGCATCACAAGAAGCAGCAAGTCTCCACCCTTTGCAGCCTAAAAACTGCAAAAGTGAAAGACCTTGCTTTGAGGAGAAAGCCACAGAGCACCATGTTACAGAATGGTGGCAGCCACACTATGTTCTAGAATGGTGGCGACAGCTGCACCAGGTTCTGGAATGGCGGCAGCATAGAGAATTTGTTCCTCAGAATCAGGTTCAGAGTGTTCAGTGATTCAGGCACTCGACACCTACAGCAAAGAGAGAAGAAAGCATGGCCACTGCTCCAGCTGGCAGCAGACCTTGGCATCATCCACGTGGCGCTGGTTTTAGGCTCATGCAGAACGCAAGAGTTCTGAGGTTAAAAAGGCTTCCACCCAGATCTCAGAAGAAGGCCTGGGAGGCCAGGCAGTGTGCCCCTGAGAAGGCAATGTGTGAATCTGTGAGGGTGAAACTAAAGGTGCAGTGGAGACCCCAGAAGTTTGGAGAAACAAACTTCAGGAACGTGGATCACCTGAGAAAACCTGCAAGGAGGGAGCAAAGAGGGCCTAAGAGAGAAGCCACGGGAGCTACCACCACCGGAAGTGCCATGGGGTGGAGTCATGCAAGCCTTTTGGAGCTCACAACTTGCCACAGATTGCTTCAGATGTTCCACATGGAACTGTAGGACTTAATGTTTGCCCTGCTGGATGTTGGACTCGCTTTGGTCCCATTCCTTTGTATCCCCTGTTTGTAACTTTTGGAATGGAAATGTCTATCTTGTACCACTGAATGTTGGAAGTATTTAACTTTCTTTTCATTTGTACAGGAGCTCACAGCTAAAAGTTTGCCTTTAATCTCAGAGGAGACTTCGGATTTGGACTTTTCAGCAATGCTGAAACTGTTAAGACTTTGGCAACTATTAGAGATGGACTAAATGACTTTTACATAAAGGATGTGCATGAGTCTTCAGGGGCCCAGGGGCAGAATGTTATGGTTTGTGTCTGGATGTCCCCCCAAAAGCTTCATGCAGTCAAGGGGGCAGGCTTCTAGAGTTTGTGATTGATTCCTTGTCTAGTGCTGGGATTATGGGTGTGAGTGCTACACCCACCTTGGGGCAGGTAGCCTGCATGCAATATAAGGGAAGGAAAGAGTCTCCCGCTCCGCTCCACCCTTTTTGCTGTTGTTGCTTTTGCTGTTTTCCACTGCCATGAATGGTTGCCCTCTGCCATGTGCCACTCTGCCTTGGAGTCAGCCGAGTATGGACTGAAACCTTCACCAACTGTGAGCTAAATAAACCTTTCCTTCCTTAATTTTGGGCATTGGGTATTTTGTCTCAGCAAATGAGAGAAAAGTAACAAACACACCCGGGGACCCACTTCCCTCTTTCTTCTCTTGCTCATGTTGCTATATTCCAGTGTGTGGATTCCAAATATTAGAGAGGATGTTTCTCTGCTGCTCACCATTCCACCATCTGAATGTTTTAATAATAATATAAATATATATATTGTAAATTGCTTTAAGTGCTGACTATACATCAACTACTAAGCATATAAACTATATGCATTATAATATCTAATCTCTAAAACAACATTAATAAAGTAGGTTCTTTAATTATCCCCATTTTTAAGAATAGCAAGCCAAGAACTGAGAAGAATGACATTCCCTATTCTATCAATAAGCTGTAGACCCTGGATTTAGATCTGGGCTTTTCATTTTCAGAATCTGTGTCCTTTTTCAAAAAGTTTTATTAATACATAATGATTAAATTCACCATGGGGAGTTACTACAAGCATATAAAAAAATCTTAATTCTTTTTTAATTAATTCTTTTTATTATTTATTTAATTATTTATTTATTATTATTTATCATTATTATTTATTTAATTCTCTTTTAATTAATTCTTTTTCTGTCTCCTTCCCCTCACTTCCCTTCTCCCCCTCTCCATTTCTTACAGAACCTGTGTTCTTAAAAACTGGTTCCTCTCTGAAATCTTTGTCTTGAATATAAGTGACTACAATTGCTTCTCTTTTGAATGTAACCAGAAGCCTCTTTCCTACTACCTGATGTATTTCTGTTGACGCCTACTCCCATTCATTGCCATTGTTAGTGTGTCACCATCTGTCTTCCTTTTCTACTGCACCAAAGCATGATATACTTGTTTATTCAATTCCCACTTATTAGCATACAGGAAAATAAGTTTCAAGCAGTAGAACTTGATGTTGTGTGTGTGTGTGTGTGTGTGTGTGTGTGTATCTTCACAATAAAAGCTTGGGAAATTTAGGTGAGAGAAGAAAGAACCACAAAATATCTGTTTAGACAAGCTTTGGGCTTCATCCTAGATTGTGATCATATTTCTGAAACCACACTAAGCAAGTGATACGTGTTTGGGCACTTAATCAAAGTCAACAGGCCCTTGTCAAGCCAAAGGTGGGCCATCCCAGCCTTACACTGGGAGAGGAAGCCCAGCTTTCACTGGGGAGAATGCCATGTTCAAGCCATAGCAGAGGAAAAACATGAAAGTCCACCTCACATTTAATGGGCATTTCATGGGCCTTCTCACACAGAGGCAAGGAGAACTCTCAATATTAGATTTCTTCACAGCTCAGTCAGGGCCCTGGTCTTTGAGCCACCAGGGTGATTCCACACCTGCTATACACAGAACCTGAGAGCCAGAGACTTATCTAATGTCAGACAACTCCTAAAGCCTGTGTTCCTAATCATCTGTCCTCCTATAAAACCTAAGCACTTACTCCTGGGAAGCCCGACAATCCTGGGAATCCTCCACATCAGTAACTATGGAGGACTGCCTTTGGCAAAATTTCGTTCCTTCTTGACTTTCTAAAAGAAACCCTCAAAATATCACATATAGAAATGGCTTCAGAAAGCCAATCTAACTTCTCCCTAAAGTACTGTGGCAGAGGAAAGGAAATGGGAGGGAGGAAGGAAGACAGGAAAGAAGGAAGGAAGGGAGGAAGGAAGGAAGGAAGGAAGGAAAGAAAGAAAGAAAAGAGGAAGGGAGAAGGGCAAGTCACAGAGGGAAAAAAGGAAGACAGAGACAGAGAGTCATCACTAAGTGCCAGAAATGTTGAACCAGCTAAGTTAAAGAGATGCTTTATTTAGTGCTTTTTTTTTTTAATGCGGGTACTGGGAGTCAAACTCAAGACCTCATGCTTGCCAGGCAGGCACTTATGCCGCTGAGCCATATCACTGGCCCTAGTGCTTCTTTGAAGTCTTCGGTATAATAAGAAATATTGAATCCCCTAAATAGGGAAATAAGTTCCTAAATTTTTTGGCCATAGGTGTCTTTTGTCCCTTCCATGGAGAAACTCACAAGTGTCATGTTCCATGAAGCACAATTTGAGATGTGTTGATATAGTCCAATAGTCTTGAGATACCATTTACAGACTGTTCAGAAAGTTGAAATGACAAGGCATTTCATCACGCCTTTTCTGTTTTGTTTTTAGCTGCGCTGAAGATTAAACCCAGGGCCTCACATATGTTAGGGAAGCACTCTGCTTCTGGACAATAACCCCTACCCCTTTAGGGTGCCTTTCAAAGGAGGCTTGCAATCCATCCATTCTCACCTTGTAGGTCAATATTCTATGTCCTCCACTATGCTGCCCTGGTCCAGAACAAGTGTAATTTTGGTCTACAAGACTCAAAAACAACTAAAGTAGTAGGATGCCTGGGACCACATATGTCTTTCTGACAACTGAGCTTCTGGTAACTTTAAAAGAAAAAAATTAGACAAATATTTAACAGTTTATTTGAGCAAAGAATGACCCATGTATCAAGAAGCACTCAAAGCCAGGTTCAGAGAGCTCTGCTCCGCAGTGTAAGCAGTAAGCTTTTACAGGCTAAACAAAAGCAAAATAGAGAAATTACTTGATTGGGTCCAAGTGGGCGTTGGCTTCATTTGGATATGATCTAGGGGAGAGTCTCTAATTAGAAGTTAGTTGGCTGTTTCTGATTGGTTAGGCTTAAGCTTCCTTTTACTGTTCACATTGAATTGTGTTTTGGTTTGCTTGCGTGGGTGCTCCAGGTACAGAGACAATCCCAGGCTAGGGCATCCTTCTTACTTGCATTAATAGAGGTATTTGTTTAATGAGTAAGTACTGCACACCAACACAGTGTCAAATTTCCTTACTGACTCTTCACAATGACCTTGGGATTATTATAATTTTCAAGTTAAATTTTTGAGAGTCAGAAAGACATAGTATAGTAACTTGTCACAATTTCATAGAGCTGCTACATATTAGAGTCAAAACTCAAGACCAGGTCAGTCTGACCTCAATGTTCATATTCTACTTATATTAGAAACTAGCTCAGATTTCCCACATTCTTATGTATATATAAATTATCTGTTTATCTTTTGAAAGTGTAGAATCCAATTCAGTAGATTTACAGTCTAAGATTCTGTACTTCTAACAGCTACCAGGAGAACCTTGTTCCACTCTTCCACAGATTTAGCAAAGCTCCAGCTCATACTTGCAAGCAGAAGAGCTTCAAAGGGAAACCTAGGTAATTAGAAATATGAATCCAAGTCAGGTTAGTAGTGCACACTTGTAAGCCAGCACTCTGGGAGGCTGAGACAGGAGGATCACAAGTTTGAGTACCTCTTGGGAAACCTGGCAACTTAGCAAGAATTTGTGTCAAAACAAAAAATAAAAAGAACTAGGGATGTAGCCCATTGTGAAATCCCTGAGTTTAAACACCGATACCACAAAAGAAGGAAGATAAGGATGTGGAAGAAAAGTAGAAATAAGAAATCCATATATTACAAAGTACTCCCCCTTAAACTATACAGTATATTGATGATTACACCACTACTTTGAGCTAAATCTAGCCAAAATCCCATTGCATCCTATTCCTGAAGGAGAGACAGACAGACAGACAGACAGACAGACAAACAGACAGAAAGAGGGCCAACATAGTGACAAAGCATGGGGGAATTGGAAGAAAAATACCCTGTGACACTTTCCTATCATCATGTGATCTCTTACCAGTGCTCACTGGGTAAACCCAAGAAGAGAACAGGAGGTAAGGAAGCCTACAGATACAATCCAGCTTGGCTATCCCCAAGAAGCAAAAAGAAGAGGATGCTGAGGGCGGCTCTGAATGAGTAAACTGAAGTTGTCTGATACATTTCTGACTCAGTAGAGACCAAGCTGATTTCCTCCTCCTGTTTGATCCAGAGACAAACAAATGTCAAGGGGCAAAAAAGCAAGAGTGGGAAGTGTACTTTTCTATTTTATACCTATATATTTTACTTATAACTTGACCACGCTTTTATCTGGGGACAAGAAATATATCTTTTCTCCTACAAACTATATTAGCATTTTTTCAGATTCCTTGCAAAACACCTCTTTTTAATATGTAATAGCTCAGAAAATTGGAGTCTATCCAAATTTTCATTTAAAGCATTAACTGTGGGGCATGGAGGTGCACTCTTATAGTCCTAGCACCGTGGAGGCAGAGCCTGGAGGATTGCTGTAAGTTTGAGGCCAGTATATATTGAGGCTATATACTGAGTTCAAGGCCAACCCAAGCTGCATACTGAGACCATGTCCTAAGAAACAATAATAATAAAAAAAACAACAACAATAATAATAGTTTCAAACATCATTTCTTTGGGGTCCACTTTCAATTCCATTCCTTCCATTCTCTTTGTTGTCTACCTACGCAAAAGTCCACCTCAATGTGAAGAAGGCCTTCATCAATAAGGACTCAGTGCAAATTTACCATCATTTCTGATCTTCCTCATCTACTTCCATTTCTTGATAAAGTCATTATCATTCTGTTAACCACTCAAGTGCAGCCAAGTTTAACAATTTCTACAGTAATAATGCTACTAGTATTTACATCTTCTACTGAATTCCCATTGAGAAGATCATTTCTCCATCTTTCATTTTTTTTTTTCTTGCTCAGGGCTAATAAAATAATGTCCTGATTATTTCCTTGGTTCTTGTTTATTCTTTCCCGTGTCCAATTTGCACATACCACTGTCAGAGTCCAATGTAAAATTCTGATCAAAATGATCACACTTTTAAAAACAATCATCCAAATACCTGAGCAGCCATTGAATGGAAAGGAACTACATTTATGTGCGGAGAAGGAAGACAGGAAGGTTAGCATCCCATCTCTTTGTACTCAGTTAAATATTCCGCTCCTTCTTGTCTACATCATTCTGTTGAGGTGAGTCACGCATTTGTCTCCCTTTGCTTATATTTCCATACATTTTTGAATTTTGGAATTGGAGTTAGTACAAGAAAGAGGGAAAGGAAAGGAGATTAATGGGAGTAGAAGAGGATGGGACCAGAAAGAACCTTTTAGACCAAGTTGGCCCTTAATAATCACTACTTATCATTATGATGATGATCCTTTAAAGAATGAGGGCATCTAAGTGTGGCTGGTGTGGAACCATCTCCACTCACCAGTCTTCTTCACTACAATACCATGTTTGAAGGCTTGGGAACCCAGACAAAGAAATGCCCAAATTCTAACTATGTCAATCTGAATGGAAACCACAAAGATCTCAGTCTAGTAGAAATTCTTTAAAATATTAAAAAATAGAAAATTGTTTGTTTAATGATTCTAAAATCTCACAAAACTCCCTAGAGAAAGTGTTTTTTACTTCTAGGGGTAAACATAATTAGAGGGACTTGGTAATGCATATGATGAACATCAACTCTGAAGAAGAAGAGGATGAGGATGGAAATTTAAGACAGCAGAAACTGTGTGGAAGATGAGCTGGTCCAGCAGAGACTGAAGAATAGGAGGTCGAGAGAGGACCTCAAGATGGCGGATGAGTAAGAAGCAGGCAGTGAAACTCTCTCTAAAAGTTACCATTGGAACACGGGAATATAGCGACCCGGAAAGCGCAGGAGGAGGGGAGATGCCTCCCCGAAACCCAGAGAAGTTCTGAAGCGCAATCTGGGACCCCCGGCACCAGTGACGGGTGACTTCCAACAAAGAAGAAGGAAAGAAGGAGGAGACCGCGCACGTGCACCTTCTACTATCCCGGGAGTTGCAGCGCCGCGGAAGCTCAAATCTACGGACACACGGTGGCAGCTGGTGCCCAGGGAGCCCCCACGGAGGATCCTGAGACAGCGGCGGGGCAGGGGAGTGGCGGAGAATGGTGCAGACCGGTGGTGAGTGTCTCTCAGCCACAGCTGCCCCGCGCCAGAGAGCGACCGGCCGGGCGCCATTGTGGGGGGTGTGGCGAAACTCAGAGCGGCTCGGAAACTGCTCTGGGAACTTGTGCTCCGGACAGGGCAGCACGGGGCCTCTCAGGCCCACGAAAGTGTGTTGAGGTCAGCAGGCGAACGAGACTGGACTCTCAGCCACACCTGTCCCGCGCCAGAGAGTGACTGGCCTGGCGCCATTGTGGGGGGCGTGGCGAAAAACCAGAGTGGCGGGAACCAGTGCAGGGAACCCGCGCTCCAGACAGCGCGCTGAGCCTCTCAGGCCCAGGGATCGTGAAAGGGCGCTGAGAGCGGAGGCGAGCTAGACTGGTCTCTGCCTGAAAGTACGCGCATCTGCTCACTGCCCGCCAGAGGGCGCTCCTGGCTTACTGGGACGGACCTGCACAGAACAGGACTCTCTCACCACAGGGTAACTGCCTACAGCAGAGTCAACACCTGGAACTGATTCTTTTTATTTTTTTTTATATTTATTTTTATTTTTTATTATTATTATTTTTTTCTCACTGATTCGTTTTTTGTTCTGGCGAAGGTTTTTTTGTTTTTGTTTTGTTTTGTTTGGTTTTTTGGTGGGGTTTTATTTTTGATCTGTCTGTTTTATTGTTTTTATCTTCGTTTTTGTTTCTGTATGTGTATTTGCTCTTTCCTTCATTATTCTCTCTGGTTTTTTTATATGAGTGTAAACAGCGCCTCTAACTTCTTTCTGATTGTGGTTGTGATCTGTTCTTCCTTTTATCCCTTCCTTCTCTTTCTACCACCTGTCCTCTGCACTAGTGTCCCAATTTTAGTGGGATCCCTCTTGGTCCTCTAACCTTACATCTAATTCCTTCCTCTTCTCCCAATACTCTATTTCCTCCTTAACTCATTTTAAATTTAAACTCCTCAGGGGAAAATTGACATACACAGGACTTGTATACTGCATATAATTTTTCTGGTGTGTTTTAGATTTTGTTATATAACCGCAACTCTATACAGCTAAAAGTGGTAAATAACTGGTTAGCTCAGTCTGTCATTTTCTAGGCTCTGTTTGATGCTTTAGTTAACATTATAGCCAAATGTGAAATAATTGTTCTAAACATCTTTCTTTCCTGATATTTCATGATTGAGATTGACTAAGGGACACAGAAAATACAGTGGCACAGTACCAAAGAATCAAGGACTGGGCCAAACAGGTAGCAACTTCGCATACCCAACGAATTGAAGAGGTAGGATCTGGCAGAAAGCTCAAAACCTAAAAGCAAGCTCCACTTGGAAGATACTGCAGAGAAGTAGTCATCTTCTAAAGATCTTAAACACTAGCAATAAAGTAACCTACTATAGGTAATTTGCAAACATCACCCCAGGAATTAAAGAAAGAAAAAATGAGACGACACTTAAACAAGATGCAACCCCACACATCCAATTCACCAAAGGCAAACCTAGGGAGCAACGAGGTGGGACAATCCGAAAGCCACCCACCTGGCCTATCTGAAGTGGTAACAACAAAGCAACTGAATGAGGTTCTGGAAAAAATTAAAACAGAAATAATCTCACAGATAACTGCAGAGATAATGTCTACAATGAAGACCATGCTTAAGGACACTATAGCTGATACAGACAAAAAAATAGATGAACTTAAGAAAACTATAGAAACCATGAATGCTCAGCATAGGAAAGAAATGGAATCCATAAGGCAGATTCAAGCAGATACCCAAGAGATAAAAAATTCCATTGAAAGTATTTGTAGCAGAATAAGCCAATGCGAGGACAGGATCTCAGATATAGAAGACAGGCTTGCAATTAGTGATCATGAAATGGAAAAATTCTTAAAAATAGCAAGGGACCATGAAAAATCAATTCAGCAGCTGCTAGATGACTCAAAGATAAACAACTTAAGAATAATTGGAATAAATGAAAAAGCAGGAGATAGCATCAACGACATTAAAACCTTGTTCAAAGACATAATCAGGGAGAACTTTCCTGGAAGAGAAAAGGAATTTGATGCCCCTATAAGTGAAGCTTTTAGAACACCAACTAGACATGATCAAAAAAAAACTTCAGCCAGACATATTATAATCAAGATCCCAGAAATTCAACAGAAGGGCAGAATCTTAAAAGCTATTAGGGAGAAGAGACAAATCACTTATGAAGGAAAACCCATCAGAATCACAGCTGACTTTTCAGCACAAACCCTCAATTCAAGAAGAGCTTGGAATGATGTATTGCAAGCTCTAAAGGAAAATAATTTTCAGCCCAGATTGATGTACCCTGCAAAACTATCTTTCAAAATTGATGGAGAAATAAAATACTTTCATGACAAAGAACATCTGAGAAAATTTATGACCACCAAACCAGCACTCCAAAACGTTCTGAAGGACATTCTAGAAAGAGATAGGAACCCCAACAGAAGGAATCCACCAGGCAGGGCAAATACTTAAATAGCCGGAAAGCAGAAAAACAAAGAGTGGGAACCAACAACAGGAAAATATCATGACAAGTCAATACATATCAGTTTTAACCATCAATGTTAACGGTCTCAATTCACCAATCAAAAGGCACAGACTGGCGAAATGGATCAAGAAGCAAGATCCAACAATATGCTGTATACAAGAAACACATTTAATTCAGAAAGAAATTCATAGACTGAAAGTCAAAGGATGGAAAACAATACTCCATGCCACAGGAACCCAGAAAAAAGCAGGGGTAGCTATTCTTTTTGCAGACAAAGTGAACTTCAAGCCAAGAAGGATTCAGAGAGAGAAAGACGGTCATTACATCCTTGTAAAGGGAACAATCCAAGAGGAAGAGATAACGATCATAAATATATATGCGTCAAATACCAATGCACCCAGCTATATAAAACAAGTACTAAAGGACATGAAAAATCAAATAAGCACTAATACAATTATATTGGGAGATCTCAATACTCCACTGTCACAAAAAGATAGATCAACTGGACAGAAAATCAATAATGAAATAGTAGAACTGAACCAAACTTTTGAACAAATGGACTTAGTAGATGTCTACAGAGTGTTCCATCCCACAACATCAGAATACACATTTTTCTCAGCTGCACATGGGACGTTCTCCAAAATAGACCACATACTAGCTCATAAAACCTGTTTAAGTAAATGCAAAGGAATTGAAATTATCCCATGCATATTATCAGACCATAGTGCAATGAAATTGGAAATCAATGGCAAAAGATCCCACAAAAACTCCCTAAACACATGGAAATTAAACAGCATCCTCCTGAACAACCAATGGGTCACAGATGAAATTAAAGAAGAAATTAGTCACTTTCTACAACTGAATGATAATGACAGTACAACATACCGGAACTTATGGGATACAATGAAAGCAGTCCTAAGAGGGAAATTTATAGCATTAAATACTTATATCAGGAAAATAGAGCAAGCGCAAATAAACAACTTAAGGGTGAACCTCGAGCTTCTAGAAAAAGAAGAGCAGGTTAAGCCAAAAGCCCGTACAAGCGAGGAAATTATAAAGATCAGAGCAGAAATTAACGTATTGGAGAATAAAAAAACAATACAAAGAATCAATGAAGCAAAAAGTTGGTTCTTTGAAAGAATAAATAAGATTGACAAACCCTTATCCAACCTTATTAAAAAAAGAAAAGAAAAGACTCAAATCCATGCAATTGAAAATGAAAAGGGTGATATCACGACGGACCCTGCAGAAATCCAGAAGATCATCTATACCTATTTTGAAAATTTATATTCTACTAAGATAGAAAATGCAGAAGAAATGGACAGATTCCTAGATCGTATGAATTACCAAAGCTGAATCAAGAAGATTTAAAAATCCTAAATAAACCAATATCAGCCAATGAAATTGAAGATGTAATTAAAAACCTCCCAACAAAGAAAAGTCCAGGCCCTGATGGATTCACCGCCGAATTCTACAAGAAATTTAGAGAAGACCTAACGCCCCTACTTCTCAAACTTTTCAATGAAATTGAAAGGGAAGCAATACTCCCAAATTCATTCCTGGAAGCAAGCATTACCCTGATACCAAAACCAGAGAAGGACCCAACTAAGAAAGAGAACTACAGGCCAATCTCCCTAATGAACATAGATGCAAAAATCCTTAATAAGATACTGGCAAACAGAATCCAACAAATCATCAAGAAGATTATACACCATGACCAAGTTGGATTCATCCCAGGGATGCAGGGATGGTTCAACATACGTAAATCAATAAATGTAATACAGCATATTAACAGAACCAAAGACAAAAATCACATGATCATCTCAATAGATGCAGAAAAAGCTTTTGACAAAGTCCAGCACCTTTTCATGATAAAAACCCTACAGAAAATTGGAATAGAGGGTCTTTATCTCAATCTGGTAAAAGCTATCTATGACAAACCAACAGCCAATATTATACTAAATGGCCAAAAACTGAAAGCCTTCCCTCTAAAATCAGGAACAAGACAAGGATGTCCACTGTCCCCACTCTTATTCAACATAGTTCTGGAAACTTTAGCCAGAGTGATTAAACAAGAGAAAGAAATAAAAGGAATAATGATTGGAAAGGAAGAAGTTAAATTATCATTATTTGCAGATGACATGATACTCTACACAGAAGATCCCAAAAACTCCACTAAAAAACTGCTAGATTTAATAAGCAAATTCAGTAGTGTAGCTGGATACAAAGTCAATACTCAAAAGTCAATAGCCTTCCTGTACACAAATAACAAACTTACTGAAAGAGAAATTAGGGAAACAATACCTTTCACAATAACATCCAAAAAAATGAAATACCTAGGAATCAACCTCACGAAGGATGTAAAAGACCTCTATACTGAAAACTACAGTACTCTGAAAAAGGAGATTGAAGAGGATATCAGAAAATGGAAAGATATCCCTTGCTCCTGGATAGGAAGAACCAATATAGTGAAAATGGCCATACTTCCAAAATTGTTATACAGATTTAATGCAATTCCAGTCAAAATTCCAACAGCATATCTCACAGAATTAGAGAAAACAATCCTAAAATTCATTTGGAATCAGAAGAGACCTAGAATAGCAAAGGCAATTCTGGGCAACAAAGGCAAGGCAGGGGGCATCACTATCCCCGACTTGAAATTATACTATAAAGCTACTGTGATAAAAACAGTGTGGTACTGGCAAAAAAACAGACCTGAAGATCAATGGAACAGATTAGAAGATGCTGAAACAACCCCAGACATACTAAGCCACCTTATCTTTGACAAAGGTGCCAAACACATTCGCTGGAAGAAAGATAGCCTCTTTAATAAATGGTGCTGGAAAAACTGGCTCTACACATGCCGAAGATTAAAACTAGATCCATATCTTTCACCATGCACTAAACTAAATTCAAAATGGATCAGAGATCTAAATATTAAAACAGAAACATTAAATCTGCTGGAAGGTAGGATAGGTAAAACCCTTGGAGACATTGGTGTAGGCAAAGACTTTATGAATAAAAACTCAACCGCATGGGAACTATCCCAAAGAATCAATAACTGGGATCTCATCTTATTAAAAAGCTTTTGCACAGCAAGAGAAACCACCAACAGAGTGAAGAGACAACCCACAATGTGGGAAAAAATGTTTGCCAGCTGTTCCTCAGACAAAGGATTACTATCGAGAACATATAAAGAACTCAAAAAAATCAGACCTCCCAAATTTAAAGACCCACTCCAAAAATGGGCATCTGAGATGAATACACATTTCTCAGATGAAGAAATACTAATGGCAAATAAATATACAAAAAAATGTGCAACATCACTAGTCATTCGAGAGATGCAAATTAAAACAACACTGAGATACCATCTCACCCCAGAAAGAATGGCTACTATTAAGAAATCAACTAATAACAAATGCTGGAGGGGCTGTGGGGAAAAAGGAACCCTTCTTCACTGTTGGTGGGAGTGTCGACTGGTACAGCCACTGTGGAAGTCAGTGTGGAGATTCCTCAGAAAACTAGGGTTGGAGGTCCCATTTGACCCAGCTATTCCCCTTCTGGGCATCTTCCCAGAAGAATTAAAAACATCGTACCACAGCGATATATGTGCACCCATGTTTATAGCAGCACAATTTGTAATAGCCAGATCTTGGAAACAACCCAAATGCCCATCAACTGAGGAATGGATAAGAAAGATGTGGTATTTTTATACAATGGAGTACTATTCAGCCATAAAGAAGGATAAACTGGAGACTTTTATAGGTAAATGGATGCAACTCGAGAAAATACTCATAAGTGAAATAAACCAGAAGCACATGTGTAAGCATCGTATTATCTCTCTAGTATGAGAAACTGAAAGAGTAAATAAGATCCAAAATGTACAATAGATATGGTGAATCAAAAAGAAACTGGTCAAAAGGAAAGAGAGACTGGAATAGGGAAAAGAAAGAAGGGAAAGGGAAAAAAACAATTGTATATATATATATATATAAGATGGTTAAGATAGATACACTACCATTTTTACTTAGTTCATTGAAGAGTAAGGTTTGTGCCAATAATGTTTGGACAATTGAATGCTAATATCTGGTGTCCTGAATAACTAACTTAAAGATAGTAATACGTAATGTATTAACCATTGTTACCCTCCTATTATGTTGGTTTGAAAATTTGTTCTTCTTTTGATTTGTTTTGTTTTTTTTCTTCTCTTTAAAAAATAAAAAAAAAAAAAAAAAAAAAAAAAAAGAATAGGAGGTCAGTGGGGACAAGATGCAGCCAGCTTAGCTTTGGGAGAGGAGAAGGGGAACAGTCTGTCATATTCAAGGGTAGAACTTAAGGATGGATAATATGACAGCAATATTGACAGGCGAGTGAGAATGGAAGACAAAGAAGAAAGTCTATGAGGGGAGAAAGAAAAAACAGATGATATGAATAAGAGAGAGAGAGATAACAATTCTTCTACAACTGACTCCCTGATGCTATTGGTTTTGTCATTATTTCTATAGAGAGTAATATGTAATGTCTTTTAGGAAGTATGTGTTGTGTTTTCATATTGTTGTTATGCAAAAGAAGCTTTGTTAACATGTTAATGAAGAACAGTATATGTGGAGTTTTTTCATTGATTCCACTAATTCCGTAGATATTTATTTGGCATTTTAAGTTTTTTCTTAGTTGTGATTAGATATCAATTAAAACACGACTTACTTTACATAGGCTTTATGTAATCCACCTTATTCATAATGTGTTAAAGTTATCGTCACAAAAAAACTTGCTTTCACAATAACTAGAATAAATGTTGCTACAATATGAAAAGCAACAGTTCTCCTTTTGAATGAAAACTTGATCATTTTTATAGCTGATCCAAAGATCTCTAGTTTGAAGGCATTTACCTGCCCATTGGCATATTTGGGGAGAATTTTGAACAAAGTTTTAAGTTTATTTCTATGTTTATTTTATCACAGGAACAGTTTTAAAAATAACAGCAAAATAATCAAAATTTTTTTTGGCCACATAGTTCATGATACTCCCTATGGCAATACATATACTATGTGTTAAATTCCTCATACAGTGCTCCATGAAACCTCAACTCATTCCTTTTTTGTGAAATCATGTTTTAAAAAAAGCCTTAACTTTTTTTTTCAAATCTTTTTATTTAAATATTTTCTCATGCTTCTTAGCTAGCTGGGCATTCCACCACACCACTGCTGTCATCCAAGATATCATGAGGGTGATGACCATCGGCATTGCAGCCCACAGACTAGGCAGTCCCTAGGATCTCTTCAATGGTTCCAGAAAGTTCTCTGGCTAAAGATTGGTGCTGCATCTGTTGAGCAATGTCAACAATCTTGTCAAAAGTGATGTTTTAACTGTGGAATAGAAAAGAAAAACAGTAAAGATTTTGTCACAAACCAAGGCCAGAAGACCACATAGCATTTTCTTCCATCTAATTCTGAATTGTTTCCCTGCTTTTGGCAGATTCATCTACATAAACAACAACCTGTTTCCTTACCCAGGGTCACTATCAGCTCACCACTGGATTACACCAGTCAACAGGACTGGTCAGTAAAGCAATAACATTCTTAAAAAGAAAACATAACTCAGGTTTTCCTTCATTTGTATGACTGTTGTCTGCTTCATCAGTATTATAAAAATGTTTTTCAAACCTAGTTAATGCAAAGAAGGTGAGGATTTGTTATTTTAAAAAATGAAAACAGCACAGCAAATTTCTATCTGCATTGGGAATTTTTTTCAAAATCCCATTCAACCCCATTTAGAATAGTTGGTGGCTGGACAGTTTATGGGTAGGATTGACTTTATCCTCCACCCAGATTGGCCCCACCAGTTTAAGCCCATCTGCATTATATCTCATGCTACTCTGATTGTATCAGGTATCAGTCAACACATGACATCCCCTTGGCTACAGTGAAATAGTACAAGAATGGGCAGGCACATAACTGGGGCAAGTCCAGGAAAGAACAGGAAATTTTTCAATAGTTAAGATCAAAAGGAGGATAAGTTGTCTTCTTCTTCATTGTGACACTGATGAACTGGTGACTTAGAACCTCTGCCATTACATAGAAAAGACAAGAGAAACTCAAAAGTAAACTGCAATAAAGTCCTGAAAGAGTTATTTCTGAAGCCCAGCTTATTTCTGGGCTTTTTAGATACTTGAACCAATAGACTCTATGTATTATTTTAGCCAGTTTGAGATGGACTTTCTAGTTCTTACAGCCAAAAACATCCTACTTGACACACCAAGACAATAAAATTCAAGCACAAAATCTGGCACATGGCTTCTTATTTCTTTGTGTACCACCACTCTGCAGCCCAGCACTGTCTGGTTGAACACCTAGTGGTGACACAAATTTCTGTACCTACCATGTCCAGTGTACTAGCCACTAGCTTGATGTGTCTACCAAATGCTTAAAATATGACCAGTGTGGTGGAGGAATTGAATTTTTAGTGTAATTTAACCAATTTTAATGTAAACGCCCACATGTGGCAGTGACTACAATACTGGACAATATGACTTTAACCTAAAGAAATTTCCCTTAAATATAACTCAGTCTTTCCAACTTCCTTTTCTCACATTACTTTTTTCAGCTGGAGTGAAATTCTCTCTGTCTATCCTTATAAATTGTCTTAGTTACTTTCCTCTCGTTGCTGAGACAAAATACCTGACACCCAAAATTAAGGAAGGAAAAGTTAATTTAGCTCACAGTTTGTGGAAATTTCAGTCCTTACTCAGCTGGCTCTAAGGCAGGGTGGCATGGCAGAGGAACAACAGTTCATGGCGGTGGAAGACAGCAAAAGCAACAAGAGCAAAAGGGGGAAACAAGCCTCTTTTCCACCCTTATATTCTAAGCAGGCTACCCGCCCTTGGGTGGGTGTAGCACTCACACCATCTCCCTGCCCTCCTCTGGCACAGGCTCAGGATATTTACAAAGTAAGGACCCTGGCCCCCTGCTGAGTCACTTAAACTTCTAAACTTCTCAAGTTGACACAATGAACAACATCCTAGTGCGGTAAGGGCGTGTCCTCTACACCCTAGGATGTACAACTGCTGAGTTACTTAGTTAAGCGTCTAGACTTCTCAAGTTGACACAATGTATCAACCATAACATAAATTAAATCCAAATGCCTCCTGTTCTGGGAAGTTTTTATTGATCATACTATCCAGAACTGTGAACTTCCCCAGTGCTTTACCTTTAATATTTTATTGCCTGGCAATTGTAAATAGTGTTTTGTAAAAAATAAAAAAGTTGCCAATAAATATTTAGCTTTTAAAAATGGATAGGGCCGGTGAGATAGTTCAGCGGCATAAGCACCAGCCTGGCAAGTGTGAGGTCCTGAGTTCGACTCCTGGAACCCACATACGAAAAAAGGGCCGGTGATATCGCTCAGTGGCATGGGCGCCCGCTGGCACACGAGGTCCTGAGGTCGACCCCCGGTACCCACAAAAAATAAAAAAAGGATAAATATGTCTATACTTAATATTCTAGAAAACAGGGTAAATTCTGATAATTCCTAACTTGATTCTCAGACATGCCCCTTTCTTGCAAGTCATGCCATTATTGGTGTTAGTTTTCCTTTTACACACATAGATCACTGCTGTTTTTCCATCTCTCCCACCATACACACTACTTTCATAATAATGTGCCCAAATATCTGTCAGATCATCCTCACATCCACTCAAAAAAAAAAAATACTGAGGAATTTCCATTATCAGCTGAGTAGAAGCAAGTCCTTTAAAGGGCATTAAAGCCTTTCTGGCCAGCAAAATTTCAAACACTTCCAAGCCTACAGCCTTACTACAGCTAACCTCAACTCTTCACCATTTCTGACCATAACCCACAAAGTTTAATAGCCCTTCAACTATCAGGTCAAATGCCAGCTTCTCAATTCCAAATAAATAGGGATACCTTGGGGTGAGTTTTTAAAAAAATAGCAACAATGCTGTAAATGGGCCTTAACAAGTTTGAAGAAATAGAAATGCTTATTGTGGAAGAGAATGACTTGAAAAGCTGTTGTGAAAAAATGGATTGTACTCATTGCCCAGGGCCAAGAACAATAGCCACAGTGAGTATTTGGGAATTAGAAGGGAACACTTCAAGCCAAAGCAACCAAGAGATATCTCACCAGTTAAAGCTGTCCAAAAAAATTTCTAAACTATCATCTTAATCTATTTTCTGTGCCAAAGAAAGCCTTTAAGATAGGTGTCACCCCTCTTAACAGATAAGAAAACTGAGGCTAAGAGAGCTTGTATAACTTACTCTAAATACTGTACCTAATAACTTGGCTGAGGCAGCATACAGACCCAGTTCCATCTGACTTCAGAATCACCCAGTAAGTCGCCCAGTTAAACCCCCATCTAAGCAGTGTAAAAGCAAAGTCTGAATGTACTTTGGGGCCAAGAGAAGGAAGTCTAGATAGCTGAGGAGAAGTGGAGTGAACACATCTCTGAGCACAGTTACTACCCTGACATTTCCACCTTCCTGATCTTAAGAGATTGTATATTTTTGAATAGTTTTAGAGCATACAGAGAGAGATGAGTTGAATAGGATATGTAAGATGGAAGCAGCAGGATGAGCAAAAGTGAAAACTATGAATCCTCCCATAAATTCATCATGTTCTGCTATATCTTAAACTCTCTACATTTCATAGACTTTAGGAAGTGGAAAGGCGCTGTCAACAGCCATGTTTTGCAGACATGGAAACCAGCCCTCAGGAGAGATGCTAACAGCTCACACCAAAATAGGGCTCACACCACTAGTCCACTGATCATCCTGACAAAGACCTGACTGCTAGATCAGTAAAACCTCTCACCACTTATCTTCCTCAATCTCTGAATGGTATCCAAAACAGCAGAACAGTTCCCCTCTTTCATAAGCCTCTCTTTCCTTGTTTTCTTTGGCACCTAAATATCATCTTTCTCCATTTTATTTTCCTTTAGATAGCCTTTTTGAAACACTTCCTGCAGTCCCTTCTTAACTTGTGTGGTCCTCAAGACCTGCCTATATGCTATTCTCTTCCGATTCTACCCACCATGTTTGAGGAGTCTCATCTTCTTCATGGCTTTGTTTTCCAGCTGTACAATATCCCAGCTGTACAAACCCATAACTCAAGAAAAGTTCTCTCTTCCGAGCTTTAGGTTTCTATTCAGTCATATGAAGTAATTAATTACTAATCATCTCCAGTTTCAACCTTCTAGGGTACCTTAAATTCAAGATACCAATACTGAACCCATAATCTCTCCCCTGCCCTAAACTCTCTTTATCCTGTATTTGCAATGCTGGATAATGTATCACAACCACTCTGCCACCCACATTTGACTTCTTTTTTTTTTTTTTTGTGGGTACCAGGGGTCAACCTCAAGACCTCGCGCACCAGCAGGCGCCCGTGCCGCTGAGTGATATCATCGGCCCCTTTTTCGTATGTGGGTTCCGGGAGTTGAACTCGGGCCCTCGCGCTTGCAAGGCGGGCCCTTACACCGCTGAGCCATCTCACCGACCCCCACATTTGACTTCTCACTTGCCTTCACACTAAAAATTCACCTTTCACCAAGACTTGTCCATGTGACTGTCTAAATGTCACCCTAAACTAGTTGTTCTCAATGAAAGTGGCCATGCTCTGTAGAAGCTATGCTTAACTAGTGCTGTCATATCCATATTAAAATACATATTATATTATTTTAATTCTTACATGAATTCTAGTACAACATTTTACAGAGTTTTGAAATTATGTGTGTTAGCAGGATATATAAGCTTATTTTAGCAGGCTAAAAGTCATAGAACAAAATATATGTCAAAACTATACTCTTAAGGCTGAAAAGCATTTAAAAATTTACACTCTAATCGATCCACTCATCTATATTACCACTGGGTCTAACCCCAGCTTAAATCACCACCATCATGGACATTATTATAATGGTATAATTATTACCAAAATAATAATCTCTTAAATGCCCTATTTACTTTCACTCTTGGTTTACACTCATTTTCATCTACAGATTTAAGAATCTGCAAAATGAAATCCAGTCATGACATTTCTCTACTGGAAACCCTTTCATATTGCTCTTAGAAAAGGTACAAGGAAAAAAAAATAAAGAAGAAGAACCAGATACTTAAATAATGTTATGGTTTGTGTCTAGATCAAAGCCTCATGCACTTTTAGATGGGACTTTTTCGGAGGTAGCTGAATTAAGAGTTTGTGATTGATTCATGGTTCAATGCTGGGATTAGGGGTGGTGGGGTTAAGGGTGGGTGATTGCTGGATCAGGCCATGGATTGGATTGGCACCACCCTAATCCCAGCAGTCTGGATAAGATAACAGGGGCAGAAAGAGATTTGTCTCTCCCTTCCCTGGCTTGCTTTTGCTGTCTTTTGCTTGCCTTGAACTGTTTCTCCTCTGCAATGCCTGTCTGCCAGGCGACCCTGCCTTGGAGCCAGCCGATATGGACTGAAATCTCTACAAACTGTGAGCTAAACAAACCTTTCCCCCTTTAACTCTGGGTGTCAGATATTTTGTCTCAGCAATGAGAGAAAAGTAACTAAGACAAATGGCGTAGAAAATTTTGGGTGAGATAACCCTGAATATTTTTCAGTCTGTGCATTCTACTTGGTGATACTTTACTACAAGGTCCCTATTTGTGTCTCCTTACCTGTAAATCTTTGTGTAGCTCAAACTTATCTTTCAGATTTGAACAGTAGACATGTCCTGTAGGAAGGTTTCCCGAGCCTTCCTTTACCTACAGTACAGTTAACCTTCTGTTGCAGTAGTGATGACCTTGAACCGCAGTTCCTTGATGAGTTTTCTCACCTCCCCCATGAAACCTCAGGTTCCCCGGCAGCGGATCCGGCTGTCCAGCCTCCTGTTGTGTCTCCTTCATAGTGTGGTTCCTGGTGCCTCGTGGGTTGGTTCCTGACAATACCTAAATGATGAAGGAGTGAGTAAATGAACACGTGAACAGTGACCAGGCTCTCAAATTTCAGACTAGAACTAGTTCAGTGCACTATCATTACCAGTTTTAGCATCGGATGGAAATGAGTAAAGTCCTGACTCTTTTAATAGTAGATTGACATTGGTGAATTAAAATGTTCACACCTTAGTTTGTCATTGTTGTTGTGAGATTTTTTTCCTTTTAATAATTTATGAAATGAGGATAATTACCCTCACCTGACCTACATTTCAGGGTAAGGCAATACTGAGGATTATGTGAGTTCCCACAGGAGAATGGGCCTGAAGATTGGAACTTACTCTTCCTAAAGTCTTTTGAGCTATTGCATTAAGAGAGACAGAGAAAACAGAGCGCCTGATGTAAAAGAAAAATATACGGAGTTTGTTTTGTTTTGTACTTTACATTCATGCTCAAGTTCTGCATTACTGCTGATGGCAGCTGCTCAGAGCTCGGTGGTAAACACCTCCGGGAGGGGTGCGAGGGAAGAGCAAAGGCGCTGGCCATGGCCATCCACGCGCTCAACTCCCTGCTATGCTGGTCGCGTGTCAGGGCACGCACCCAGCCGAGACCTCAGAAACAGCACCAGCCCTCGAAGATTGAAGGGATACGAAAGCAACGTGATGCTAAAACGTACATAAATAAAGGAGTAAAATAAAAGATAGAGAGAGTGGGAAACTAAAAGGCAGACGTTGGAGATGGGGAAGGGAATCAGGGGAAGAGCAGAGTGGAACAGAGGGAGGGGACGTAATGGAATTGAAAGTGATTTAGATATGCAGTACGCATGTACTAATTCCCCAAAATAAATATAGGTACAATGTATTACAAATATATATTAGTTTAAAAAAAAATCACCTCTCAACCAGGTGTGGTAGCCCATGCTTGTAATCCCAGAACGCTGGGGTGGCTGAGGCAGGTAGATCACAAGTTCAAGCCCAGCCTAGATGATTTAGCAAGAACCTGTCATAAAAACAAATAATTAAATATATACATACATAATTTATATATATATATATAACAAAAAACAAACCATGATAAACCTGTGTAACAAAATACTACTCAGCACCATTAAGAATGGACAATCGATGTATGCAACCACATGGGTGACCGTCACAACATTATTCTAAATGACAGGACCCAGATCCAAAATGCTGCATACTATACAGTTCTAACTTCATTTTCAGGATGTTCTGAAAAATGCAAAATTATAGGAGGGGCAGGAAATAGATCAGTGGTTGCTAAATGATGAGCTAGGAGAAAGGGGATGAGGGAAGTTTTTGGAGGGACAATGGATGTTTTAAAGCAAAAATGTAGTCATTGGTACAAACTTTTATATGTTTGATAAAACTTAACAGACCTTCAGAGTTAAATGAGAATTTTAGACTGGGCATAAAACATACCTTTATATATATATAATGCAAACATTTGGGCACAGGAGAGGCCAAAAGACGTATTCAAGATCACTCAGTCAGTTGGATGACTGGCATGCAAACAGGAGCCCCCATCTACTACATCTTCTAACCACTCCCACCAGCAGCACCACCACCACCCCCAAGACCGCTGTGCACATTTTTCCTTTCTTTTTATTATGATCTAATTTACACATAGTAAAATATTAAGGATATGAGTATGTTCCTGGATTCCATTGTATTTTACGAATATACCTATTTTTTCTCTGATATATTACTATCTATAGCGGAGTTTATGAAGTCTTTGGGGTTTTTGTTGTTTTTTGGTGGGGGTGCACAGGGTCTCACTACGTAGTTCAGCTGGTGTTCTGCTCACTATGTCGCCCTGGCTGCCTTTGAACTCCTGGTGTGCCTCTTACCTCAGCCTCCCGAGTGCTGGGATTACAGGTGTGCACCACTGCACCCAGCTAGGCATCTTGGAATCAGCTAGAAACACTCTTCTGACTTTGTTGTTGTTGTTGTTCTTATTGTTGTTGTTGCTTTGCTTTAAAAATTGAGATGGATATTCTATACCTCTCTCTTTCTATTTAAATAGAATGAAAAATGAGTTACTATATGACCCAGCAATTCTACTCCTAAAATCACTTTGTCAGTTTCTAAAAGAAAATCCTACTAGAATTGTGACCAGAATGAAGTTAATCAATAGACCATTTTGGAAAGAATGAACTTCTAATACATGAACAAAATGATTCATTTATGTGAGTCACTTCTTTCAGCAAAGCTGCATAATTTCAAGTATATATGATTTGTACATTTTTGTTAGTTATATACCTAAGTGTTTTGTGATTTGGGAGCTATTAGAAAGGATTCAGTTGAATTTTATTTTCCAATTTTACTGTGAAAGTACAGAACATAGACACAGAATTGATTTTCATCTGTTAACCTTCTATCTTGCAACTTTGTTAAATACACTTTTTAGTTCTAGTAGCATTTTTGTCAGGTCTTTTACTTTCTGCATAGCTAGTCATAGTGTCTGCAAATAGAGACAGCTTTACATCTTCCTTTCCAATCCTCTTATCTCTGTTTTCATGATTTATTGCACTATGAGAACCTTCAGGGCAATATCAAAAAGGAGCAATGAAAGAAAATATCTGCGTCATTTCTGATCTTAGGGGGAAAGCTTTCATCTTTCAATACTAAGCCTGATGTTAGTTGTAAGTGTTTTATAGACATTCCATATCAAGGTAGGGTGTTTCCCCACAATTCTTCATTTCCTAAGAGCTGCATACAGTCTGCCAAAAACGTATACACACTTCAGCCATTTGCCATACTAATCAATGTTTAGAAATTAATAGGCACCACTTTGAGCACCTCTTGTAATTGTAGAAGCCAAAGGTAACTTGTATCAATCTCATGACACCTCAATAAATTTAGTAATAAAATATTTCTACAAGTTTTTATTTTTTTAAGGTATACTCTTTCTGGAAGATTCTGTATATGTGTACCTATTATTATAGGTTAAATATAAATGGAGAGAATAAATTTGATCTTTGTCAAATGTTCTTGTAAATATCAAGAATTTTTCCTTTAATCTGACATTTATTGATTTTCAAATGTTGAATGAGCCTTGCATTCCAGATATAAACCCTAGTTAGTTGACTTGCTAATACTTTCTTTGAGATCTTTACTTTTATATTTCTGAAGGATATTGTTTTGTAACTTTCTTGTTGTGTCATTTCTTCTTCTGATGTTGTTATTGGCATACTGTTGGTTTAAAAAAAACCGATTGGATCAATAAGTGAGATGAAATGTGATTAGTATCACTAGCCACTAAAAAATGCAAATCAGAATCAAAATTATTCACTACTTCATACCAATCAGAATGGCTCAAATTTGAAAAGACATAATTGAAAGGATAGGTTACTGTGTGGAAATATGAGGACCCTCATACATTGCTAGAGGGAATGCAAAATGGTGCACCTGTTTTACAAAAGTCTAGCAGTAGTGCAACACAAAAGAACACTGAAAACATTGTAAGTGAAAGAGGTTGGCCCCAAAAATCACATATTTCATGATTCATTTTATATGAAATGTCTATAACAGGCAACTCTATAGAGATAGAAAATAGATTAGTAGTTGCTGGGGTTAGAGGCAAAGGAATTGGGGGAGGTGGCAGACCCATGGTAACTGGTAATTGGTATAGGTTTCTTTGAGGTTGAGGAAAATTTCTAAAATTGATTGATACCTCTGTGAATACAGTCAAAACTTGAACTATACTCTTTAAATGGTTGAATTTTATGATACATGAATTACAGTTCAACAAAAGTCTTAAAACAATTGCTTAGAACAATTGCTTATTCCCTTTTCTATAATCAAAACGAGTTTTCCATAGATCTGTTATTACATATTCCCTAAATATTTAGCTTAATTATTATTGAAATTATCTTATCCTGGAGTTTCCTGTGTTCAAAAGTGTCTTACTTTGCTCCTTGCTGAGACAAAATACTGACACCCACACGTTAAGAAAGGAAAGGTTTATTTAGCTCACAGTTTGTGGAGGTTTCAGTCCATAATCAGCTGGCTCCAAGGCAGGGTGGCATCGCAGAGGAGAAACAGTTCATGGTGAGCAGAAGGCAGAAAAGCAAGCAAACAAGGCACCTTCACAGCTTTTTTTCTACCCCTTTTACACTCTATCTAGGCTACTGGGATTCAGATGGTGCCAAAACAATCAGTGGATTGATTTAGTAATCACCCACCCTTAATCCCAGTGAAAAGATGAGAGTTCCTGACTTAAAGGAAATCATATGCAGAGGTCATTCCATAGCCATAATATTGTTATATATAATGTTGTATATGGTCTATTTTATCATTAGTTATTGCTGTGACTCTCTTGTTGTGCCTAATTTATAAATTAAACTGTATCATAGCTAGCAGGGCATGGTGGTGCACACCTGTAATCCCAGTACTTGGAGGCTGAGGCAGGAGGATCACCACAAGTTTGAGGCCAGCCTGAGCTACACAGTGAGTTTAAGGCCAGCCTAAACCACATAGCAAGACCCTATCTCAAAAAATCAAAAAAGAAAAACAACTTTATCATACCTATGTATGTATTAAAACTATGTTATATATAAGGCTTGGTACTATCTGCAGTTTCAGGCATCCACTGGGGGTCTTGGAAAATATGATCCAAGACAGTCGAGGGCTACTGCATCAAGTTTTCTACATCCTCACTGAATTTCTGTCTGCTTGTTCTATAAATCAGTGAAAAAACAGTTTTGAAGTCTCTAACTATAACTGTTTATTTGTATGCTTCTCCTTTCTTGTCTGTCATTTTTTGGTTCAGAGGTTTTCAGGATCTATGGCTATTTGCATAAACATATAGGACTAGGTTTTCTTACTTAATTGACCACTTTATGGTTATGCAGTGACTATCTTTATCTCTAGTAATAGCCTTTGTTCTGAATACTGTTGGTCCTGATATTAACATAAACAGTCCAGGTTTTTTCTGATGTGTGTTTGAGGCTATATCTTGTTGCAATCATTCACTCTTATCCATATTTATTTATTTGCCATGTATTGATGTATTGATGTGGCTAAAAACATATATATATATATATATATATATATATATATTATATTACTTTTTTAAACACATATTGATTTTTAACACATATCAATTGTATACATTTAAAGATTTTACAGTGACATTTTTATGCAAACACATACTATGCTTCAATCATATCTATCCTCTCTTTTACCCCTCTTGCCTTAAACTCTTTTCCTCTTCCTCTGGCCCCTATACCTTCCTATAACAGTCCCTTGGAGGTTATTGATTTGTTTTTATTTATTTTTAATTAATTTTATTTGTACTCTTTTGATATACATAATGGTGACATTCATCATAGGTAATTTGTATGTGTACATAATATATCTTCATTTTTCTTTTTTTCCCCAGTCCTCTCCTCTCCCTTCAACACTTCTTCCCCTTCTTATTTACAGAAGCTTTGTTTCCAGTTTTTCCTTCTATTCTCTCTTTTTTCCTTTTACCTTCCTTCCCTTCCCCCCTCCCCACCCTTGTTTCCCTTCCCATTTATTTTAGTTTCCACACATGAAAGAAAAGATGTAATGCCTGTCTTTCTATGTCTGACTCATTTTGCTTAACATGTTTTCCAATTCCATCTATTTTGTTGCAAATGACATTTCATTCTTTGTGGGTGAAAAATATTCCACTGTGTATATATGGCATATTTTCTTTTTACATTTAAAATGGATTTCTGGTTTTTAGATGGTTTCTTATTTTTAGATTGTTTCAATTTAATGTATTAATATTCTTATGTTAAAATCTTCAGGTATATCTAATCTTGTTAGGTATATTTCTTCTGTTTCTCATTCTTTTTATCTACTTTTAGTCTGACTTTTTTTTCAGTGAACATCTTATCTTCATCATTAAATTAATAGACAAACTTCCTTTTATATATATATATATATAGAGAGAGAGAGAGAGAGAGAGACATACACACACATCCCTTTCTCTCCATCCCATGTGTCCAAGTGAGGCTTAGCAAGGTACTACTTCTGCAGTGTTGCCTCCACCCCAGCCATAGTTCCAGCTGCTAGAAAACAAAACCCATTAGACTTTTAACTACCTTCCCTCTCCACACCTGATACTCGGCTTGCACTTTGGTTCTTATTTGAGGGATACTCTAGAATTGGTTCCACCACTGACCCAAATTGTTCATTCAGATTCTTAATAAAATCCATGAAACACTCACTGCATTTATTCAACACTCTCTACTTGCCAATCACAATGGTAAGCAAAAGGTATTTGAGGATAAATAAGCCGTGACTCAACCCTGAGAAGCCTGAAGCTTAATAAAGGTGGCAATTATATAAACAATAACTCACGATTCAGTACAATACATGGTATAAGAGAGGTGTGTGCAGAATGAGCCCACAGGAGAAGTGATTAAGTCTGCCATGGATTAGATCAGTGATGTGGTCACAATGTCCTCCTGAAGGATGCAATATTTGAATTATGAGTTGACAAGGGCAGAATTTCAAGCAGAACAAACAGGATGATAAAACAAGCAAAGGTTTGTAAGTATGACTGGTGAGGTAATATGGGAAATGGCATGGCAGTGGGAGGTTATAAAAAGCAGAGTCAACATTTACTAGAAACACATGGTGGTAAACTCTTCATAGCAAAATCACATTTCCATTCATAAAATCTTTCTGAGATTGACACACCAGTTATCTTCATATTGAAGATGGAGAACTGAAGTTTAGAGAATGTCGTGGCAGGGTGGGATGTATGTATCACTCCTCGTCTGGAACGTGCAACCACCAGGATCGTAAACTGTCAGTTTCAGTAATGAATTAAAGAGGCACAGTTTAAAATAAAAGAAAGTGGTTTATTTGGAAAAAATATAGAAGAGAAAGAAAATAGACAGCTACCCTGGGAGAGTAAGGGGCATCCGAAGTGAATACTCCCCAGCTCTCATCCCTGACACCTTTTATTTAGGACTAGTGATTTCCCCATCCCTTGTGTGCGCACCTGGAAGCTGTCGCCATCTGATTGTCTCTCTCGGCTGTCTTTGATCCTAACCTGGGCACCTCTGCCTATATTCTTTCTAGCCTTTCGATTTCTTCCTGTCCCTTTGTGATGGATGAGTGGGAGAGGAGCTATAGAAAGTTTAGTTTAGATTTCATGATTAGGTAAAGGGGATGTGTGTATCTGGTGCAATAATATAATGATGTTAATGTGAGAACATACATACATGTGTATACGTGTGTGTTTGTGTGTGTGTGTGTATGCGGGTATGCGTGCATGTATTACACACTGAATAAGAGTCCTTAGGTGGCTGCCCCTTATCTGCTTTGTATCTTATTGGGGGGGCTGGTTCCCCTGGTCTTTTATGTTTCTGGCTTCCTCATATTTTGTTAACTCTTCTTGATAAATTGTTATCAAATTGTAATCGTTTTATCTGGTGCCTCTCTCAGTCTAGTGCTCTCTCTCTCCTTTGTCTTTCTAATTGCTCTAACTGTAGAGTCTACCTGTAGAGGCAAAAACTGCTTTTAGTAAGTTTCCCTATTGATTTTTAATAAAGCCTATGTTTTTGCTGCCTAGACACTGCCTTTCCCTACAGAGAATATAAGGAAATGGCCAAATAAACAACTCAGCAACTGGCAAGATTTTGAACTGCTGTGCAGTAGGGCAGAGACACCAACACAGCGGGGGGACTGGATCCAAACAGCCGCGCATCTTCCTGGACTTGTCAGAAATACATGCAGCTCGTCGGCCCTGTGCTCAAACAATTATGTTGTACTACTCCTGAGACGAAGCTGGAGACAGTGACCATTAATGAAATATGAACGGTCTTAGCCATAAGCAGTAGAGAATCATGGGAATAGATACAGAAAATGGAAGTTTTAGAAAGAAAAATGACAGCCATGTGGAGGGTAACCTGGAATGTGGGGAGACACACATTAGGAAGACTATACTGCTATTACAGTGGCCCTGACAAAGTTCCTAACTATGATCATTATTGCAGAAGTGGATAATTTTTTTTTATTTGGGTTTTTGAAACAGAGTCTCTCTATGTAACCCAGTTTGGCCTCAGACCTGTGGTGATCCACCTGCCTCAGCCTCTTGAGTGCTGGGATTTCAGGTATGCACCATCGCACCCGTTAAGTTGATAACTTTTAAGAATATTTGAGAGAAGAATGGATAGGATTTCACTAAAATATTGGTTTTGTGGTAACGAAGAGTTATAGAAAATTTACATTTTTAACTGGTAATTGAGTGGACTGGTATGTTTTTACCTGAAATTCTGATTAGGGAAGAAGAACTGAGAAAAAAATTGCTAAAAATGGGTTTTAATACTTACTAAGTTTTTTTTTAACTACCTATCCTAAAATACATTCTGTTCCTTCTCTCCTCAGTTATTTTTCCACTTCTATTTTCTTTTACTAACATGTACATTAATGAAAGCAAATTTTAAGATTCAGTTTGCTCACTTTAATTTTTACTTCTAAAGTGAATGCTCAGGACATGACAGTTCATTCCTGGAGATATGTTATGCTCTTCTGCACTTCTGCACCTTTGCCAATGTCATTCCTCCTACCTGAAGTGTCTTCTGTACATCTGCTTGCATAGCAAACACCTACACAATTAACTTCCAAGGCCAAAGCATATGATACCTCCCTGACCCTCTCCTCCAGGCAATGTTAACACTCCCTGTTTGTCTCTTATAGGAATCTGTTTGCATCTTCATTAACATTTTTTATATTTAAAGTGCAATTATATGATCACAAGTTTGCATGCTTGATGAAGGTCAGGTCAGGGACTGGTGTTTTGTGTGTTCTTGTTCCCAGTGCCTAGCAGAGTTCCTGGTAAAGAGCACAAGCTCAATAAATGCTCATTGAATAAACAAAAGACCTGTAGTGTGAGATTTGGCTAAGTTACAAACTGCATACAGAAAGGCCTTAAGATTACAGAGTACGGCCACTCCTCTGCAGACGAGCATCATAGGAATAGGAATCCTCTCAGAACTCATAGTGTCTCCTCTCAAGGCTGGTCCAAACTTTAGCTGGAGTGAACCAAGGTAGGAGAGAGGCTTCTGATTTCTTCGTGAGGCACACAAAGGACAAACGTATTTTAGAGGTAATTTCTTCATGAGGGAGCATCCAGCATGAGACATTCCAGATGTCATGCTAAAGAGGAACTAGAGCCTTTCAATAACATGCAGTTTCTGTTTATGATTTGAACTTCTCAAATACTAATCTTTGATCATATATTTGACTTCTTCAGCCCTCTATTTGTAAGAAAACATTTTAGCAGGCTCTTCAGATAAAGTTGCCAGGTTCTGCAAATAAAATGACAAGGATGCCCAGTTAAATTTAAACTTCAGCTAAAAAAGAAGAGCCAAACAAACAACTAAAAATTTCAACTCCACAACAAAAGTTTTTAAGTATATCTTATGATGTATTTGGGAGATGCTTACACTAAAAATTACTCATTGTTTATATGCAATTCAAATTTAATTAATTATCATATATTTTATCCTGCAGCCTTTTTTCTAGTTCACTTTCTGCCAAGAGTTAAAGAAGGCGTTGTGTACCCTGCACGTTTGATACATTAAACTGCACTAAAACCGATGAGTGGAGTGGACCAGAATGTCATTGGGAAATTGAGAGGGAAATAGTAAGAATTGCTTTAATTTATATGGATGTATTCATATTTAATTGAAAATCATTAATTATTTTTCCTCAATTGCAATTTGGTTTGCATCTTCATGGAGAGATTTCAACGTAGGTATTAGAGGTTAACAGCGGAGGCTTTGTGTTCATACAGAACTAAATTTCCCAATGGGAAATTGGGAGGCCTATGAGAAAGACAGCCACGGATGTGGACAAACAGGCTGGTGACTACAGGGCTGCTTGGTGACCCAGGCGGTTTGCCAGTAGCATCCACTGACACACTTGCCAGGGCAACAGAGTATTGTTAAGAGCAGAAACTTTGGCATCGTATGTTCTTGGGTCATTTCCTACTCTGGCTCATACATGTTTTGTGACCATGGGCAAATTTTCCAAGCTTGAATTTCATTACATAAAACAAGGATAATAATGGTAGACTCCCAATAGCTTTGTCAATATGCTGTATCCAGTTTGGCACCTGCTTAGAGTAGGCGAATTGTTGTTGTGATTGTTACTTTTAGTTCTAATGCTGTTTGCATGGTTGTCACTCCCTTCTCTGGGCCAATCCAACTTAGAATGGAATAGATAAAATAGAACAGGAAAGACTACACATAATACAATAGAAAAGAATAATATGTCTATCATTATGTAAAAGGCACTGTGCTGTTTGTGCATATTTCCTCATCCAATCTACATAAAAACCTCAAGAGTTATTATCCCTATTTTATAGACATTGGATCCAAGGCACAGAAAATTAGGAAATATTTTAAGGTCATAGATTTAGCACAGTTTGCAAGTGGCAGATATAAAACTCAAATTTAGTTCTGTATGAACTCAAAGCCTGTGCTTTTAACCTCTAATACCTGCACTGAAATCTCTCCATGAAGATGCAAACCAAATTGCAATTGATGAGAAATAATTAATGATTTTCAATTAAATATGAATATATCCATATAAATTAAAGCAATTCTTATTGTTTTCATTTATGTAACTCTTTATAGACTAGAGTGGTGTTCTGAAGTGGATTCTCAGCATTCTCTTTCCAGATTGAATAAAAGCACCTTTCATAATCTCAAGAAAAGTGAGATTTATTTGCTTACACCTGTGAAGGATAAGCCATAGCTCCTTAACTGTTGTTAATATGACACACAAGAAAGGTTATTTAGGGGCCGGTGAGACGGCTCAGCGGCGTAAGCGCCTGCCTGGCAAGCACGAGGGCCCGAGTTCGACCCCTGGAACCCACATACGAAAAAGGGGCCGGTGATATCGCTCAGCGGCACGGGCGCCTGCTGGCGTGCAAGGTCCTGAGGTGGAACCTCCCGGTACCCACAAAAAAAAAAAAAAAAGGAAAGGTTATTTACAGTTTATCAGGTATTTCATCATTGTTAGTGCAGATAAATGGTCCAGAAGTTGTATTAGTAAGTCCCAACTTTACAGATGAAGAAACTGAGGCTTGGAATAGCATCCATGATTTGACAGACTTACAGACATGAGCAGATAGAACCATTAAAGGAGTCTAGGCTTCACTTCTCAATAATATTCATTAATTCATTTCATCAATGCATATTCATATTTCTTGGATATTTTCTAAATACAAGACCCTATGCTAGAAACCAAAGCTGTCTCAGCGAACAAAATCCTTCCCTCTTGGATTTTGGTAACTCTTGGGCAAAGACACATTAAAATATTAAACAAAAAATCTTTAAGGACTAAGAAATGATACGGAGTTGTAAAAGAACATAGTAGAGGGATCTGAGTTAGGTTATGGATCACAGAAGATTACATCCAAAAATTAGACATTTGGGCTAAGAACTGAATCTAGAAAGGACAAACCAAGAGGGGGGACAAGAACACGTTAAGCAGTGAAAATGGAGGCTCGGCACCTGCAGCTGTTTAATCACAGACAGTCAATGAATTAGTGGTACTTACACAAAGTGAAGGCAGTTATCCTGATGCTTAGGACAATGCTATTTTCTTGACAGCTGACCACCAAAAGCATCTGCTCAATCAGGGATTTGTATGCCCCATCCAACTGACTCAGGAAACCAGCAGAATTTTGTTCTAAGTTGCAAGGCTTTTCTTGTCTGTGTAGTATTCTTGTAATGAGTTACAAATATGCCCCCACCTGGAATATCATCAGATATTACCCTTTCTAGGCACCCCCAGCTATGTAACAGAATCCACAGTATGATTCTTAGAGACACTTGAATGTTGTTCCTCCTGTAATCCAGTGGGCAAGCACAGTGCTCAGCTGGCCCTGATGACACAAATCTGAATCATTGAGAATTTCCTAATGTGGTTGACTGTGTCTAGATCACAACTTTTGGTGCAGAGGAGAGAGAACCAGAGTCTTTCTGAAGAAATAGGTTGGAGAAGTCTGACAAGCAGAGCTCCTTGATTGCTTTTAACAAAGAGCTTTGTGCTTCCTAAAAAGTCCATGAGGGAATAGGCTTTGTCCTAACCTTGGCTCTGAAACACTGCATAGGTCTCTTTTTTCCACATGTTCATTAATTTACCCATTCATAAAATGGCCTGCTGACATCCAGAGTATATGTTTTAGTCCTTGCAAGTCCTCTTCCCAACTAACTGAACATACAGCTTCCTCAGGATAACTGGTATCATCTAGATTTGAGCCAAGTTTTAGACCCCTGAGTGCTTGTATCCAAAATGAAGGGCGTATTGTGCCTGTAGTACAAAACAGGCTCTCAGTGCTAACATTTTGTTCCATCAAATGCAAATTATTTAATCCAGTTAGCTATTTTTTTCTTTCCCTTTTGAAATATGGTAAGGCAGACTTCATTAAAATGAGTCCATGAAAAAGTATAGATATAGGGACCACTGCAAGTAATGTCTTCCAGTGGAGGGGAAAGATGGAACTCAACTCTCAAGCTTTTCTTCTTTTTCTTTTCCTTCCTTCCTTCCTTCCTTCCTTCCTTCCTTCCTTCCTTCCTTCCTTCCTTCCTCTCTCTTTCCCCTCTTCTCCCTACGTCTCTCTCTCTCTCTCTATTTGCTATAAGTCTAGAATAAGAAATATTCAACTCTAAAAATATAGTCTTTCCTCTAAGAAGCCTACAAACTATTGGTGGAGACATTTAAATGAGTACCTTACCTTACACATCCAAGGAGCATTTGCTTTTGCTTGGAAGAACCAGACAAATCTCCAAAAGAAGTGAAGTGAAAACCGAGACCAGTGCCAATCATTAGGCTCCTTGAGGTTCAGAAATAATGAAACACTCTTCCCTTAAGAGATCTGCAGACTAGAAAGCAACCTAAGTCTTCATCAACAGATGAATGGACAAAGAAGGTTTGGTTCATAAGCACAGCAGACTAACATGCATCCTCAAAAAGAAAGTAAGCCTGTTATTTGTGATAACATGGATTAATGTGGAGAACCTTATGGTAGTAAAATATGCCAGACTCGGAAAGACAAATCCCATATGATTTTACTTATACAAAAATCTGAAGTAGGTAAACTCACAAAAGCAGAGAGTAGAATGATGGTTACCAAGGGCTGGGAGGAAGGGTTGAAGAATACAAAAATATCAGTTAGACAGGGGGAATTAAATTCAGAAGATCTATTGTCCAACATGGTGACTGATTATAGTTAATAACAATGTATTATATATCTGAAAACTACTTAGAGTGGATTTTAAATGTACTCACCACTGATAAATTGCATTTGAGGTAACACATACGTTAATTGGCTTGATTTAATCATTAACTGTGTATACCCTTTTCAGTGCATCATGTTGTATACCATAAATATGTAGTTGTGTATTTGTTTTTATTGATAATTTTTATAGATAAATAATATAGATAGATCCATCCTCAGGCTGAAGAAGACATTTACTAAAGTACTTAGCTTTCAAACACTAGGATCAAGGATTCTAAGGAGCAGATGAGGAAGGAACAAGCCCTGTCTTGAGTAAGGCTGAAAGCTTGTCATGAGGGTTCCACTGCACCTGAGTCCGAGAACCAAGTAGGAACCCTCCAAGGGGAAATAATGGGGGAGGTGACCCAGGAAGAGGAAGGAACAGAAACAAAAGAAAAGCAGTAGGTGGAAGGGTGATGTGATTATCCTAGCACATGGGAAAAGAAGCCAGGCACAAGGAGGAGAGTAGGCACATTTTCAATCTGATTTGTGGTTGTTGCTCAAGGCTAAATAGTAAGTCTGCCTCATATCCATCTAATTATCCATGCCGGCACTGGAGAGTCCACTTTCATGTTCTTTATAGATAAACAGTGCGTTAGACTTTATAGATATACAGTACATTAGAAAAACCAAGAGGACTTTTCTTATAAAAAAACCTTTAGGTTTTGAAAGACAGGGCAGGGCTCAATAGTAGCGATCCCAGGGTGAGCTGTGCAGACATCTTGTTCAGCAACCTAAATTCCACAGCAGATGATGTCACAGATGCATGCCCTATAAATGAAGCAAAGCTCCAGTGCATCTGAGCTATTTATCTGCATCCATACACAGTACTACAAGAATGGCTGTCACAGTATTTCAACTCTCAATTGTACTGGGACTGCTTGTCTTAATACTGACCTGCCATGCAGGTAAGTGCTTCAGATCACAACTGTGAACCATGCAGTAGTGAGCAGGGATTAGAGGAAGTTGGCATTGATCCAGAATATAAAGGGGGAGGGGCCTTGGGTGCTACAGAAAGAGCCTCAGACTAGGAGACAGTAGTCATATATTTCAACAAAGAAAGGATTTTTACTATCTTTTGCTCCAGTTAAAGCTTCCATCTTCAGTAAATGTATGAGGTTTGCAATGATTTTTTATATAATCATATGAAATAGTGACACTGCTTATAAATTCCTTGAGACCTGGGGGGGTTGTTTGTTTGTTTTATTTTGTTTCACTGAGACAGGGCCTCACTATGTAGCCCTGGCTTGGTCTTGAACGTGCAGCAATCCTCCTGCCTCAGTCTCCCAAATGCTGGGATTACAGACCTGCACCACTTCATCTGGCTTGGGTTGGGAGGTATTTTTTATGATTATAACTAATAATGTTCAATGGTGAAAAATACACACTCTGGAATAAGACTCCTAGAATGCCTCTCCCTCTAACCAGAAATGTGACTTTAGGCTTACTCTTTAATCTCTCTGGACATCATACATATAAGGGAACATTAATAATGTTAATGTTCTCATAAAGTTATCAAGAAAATTAGATTAAAAAGACAATAAATTGGAATAGTACATGGTCAATAAAAAGCACCAGATAAATATTAACTGTTATGTTATCATGTGTAATCATTTTTGTTGTTGTTGATTTTTGAGACAGAGTCTCATTATGTAGTTCAGGCTGCTCTTGAACTCATTATGTAGCTCAGGTTGGCCTCCAACTTGCAGTGGTTTTTTGCCTCAGTCTTCCAAGTGCTGGGATTACTGGTTTGTACCACCATGCCTGGTGAACATGAGTAATTGTAATTGACTATTTTTCATAATCCTAGTAAGTAAACATGCATACTTTTATCATTCTCCTTCTTATAGCTTAATAAACTAAGCTTGCAGAAGGAAAATAAACGAGCGTAGATGCAGATGGAAGTGGCATTTGGTAGTAAAACCTGAGTTCCTAGATTCTTTCTCTCATAATTAATATCTGATTCAAGCATTGTAAGGACCACAAGGCAGCATGCAGCATGGTCATTAATTCATTAATTTTTTGTTTGCCAAAGACTTGAAGCTCTTGACATGTCTCTCATCAGAAAGACTGTCAGCTCTTGATTTGTCTCTCAACAGTGCAAGTATTTAGCGATAGAGTCCTTTTTTTTTTTTTTTTTTTTTTTTTTTTTGTGGGTACCGGGGGGACGACCTCAGGACCCCGCGCGCCAACAGGCACCCGTGCCGCTGAGCGATATCACCGGCCCCCTTTTCGTATGTGGGATCCGGGAGTCGAACCCGGGCCTTCGCGCTTGCAAGGCAGGCGCCTAAGCCGCCGAGCCGTCTCACCGGCCCGCGATAGAGTCCTTTGAAGGCAACTTGGTAGAACTCACACCCCCAAGCCGCTCACTGACTAACTATTAGCACGACAGACAAGCGTTACGACAGAATTACTCTAGCCGGGGACATACACTCTGTTGCTATAGTAGCCAACACAGAGAAATGAAAAGTGAGATTTGTGTCCTAAAGATCAGGCCTAGTTCCTTCTTTCACGAACTCTGCAATGGTGGTTAAATCATTTCACTGTTTTGAACCTCAATTTCTTCATCTATAAAATCAAATAACTATTGACCTTATCAGATAAATAACACACTTTTATCATCACTGCATGAACTGTAAAAACTATACAAATAGCCGCAATGCTGTATTTGCTCACAACTTTATAATCATATTAACTAAGAAATTCAATCAGGTAGTTAATGCAAATCAAGAATTTTTTTAGATTATATCTGAAAAGAGAAAATATTCAACCACGGACTTGGATGATTTGTTTGTAAGTATGAAATTTCTTGGTATTTTAATAGTAGTTTTAAATTTTCATAATCTCCTGAAGGGCTAGAGAAGAAAGAGAATCAGAAATCATTTCATTCCTGTTATCACTGATAATAAAATAACACAGTAAATGTTTGCACTATATAAATATACAGATAAATGTGTACACACATATATGATATCTATAGGAGATATATAAAATATCTTTTAGTCCTGACAGGACAATTGTGGAGGCAGAGACAGTGGTTAAGCATTATGTACAAGGTAACATGGCTGATGCCTTGCTGAAGACAGGAAACAAACTCAGGTTGGAAGATTCCAAACCCTACAATGCTCCACACCCTAGTATTTCCCAGGATGTCTGAGGCTCAAAGACCGAGGTCAAGATTCTGGTCTTCACACATTCCAATCTAGGCTCCTTGCATACTGAAAAGCTAGTATTCATTTCATATTAAAATGAAAAGTCAATCAAATTACATTATTATGAAAGTAGACAGATAGCATTAAAGGGGAGGAAAAACTCACCTTTCACCTAAGGAATCACTGCTTTGTGCTTGTCAAATTTCTTCAGAGGAGAGTTGCTTGGAGGTAGAATTCCACAATGTGAAGAACATGCTCTTAAAAACATTCAGGTTCAAAACCTGGCTTGGCCTCTTTCTAGATGAATGATTTAAGTAAATCATATAATCACTCTAAGCATCTGTATTCTCTTCTGTAAAACTGTAATACCATTGCTGATCTGAATGCAGACAAAGGCATGTCACAAAAGTTCTATCCCATTGCTCGCACAATTGGCATCCCACAAAAGTTCCATTTCCTTCTCCTTATGATGAACACAAACAAGTTCTGGGCATATGGTTGCCCTCCATTTTAGATGAGGAGCATGTGTATATTTATCCTTTTTTTTAAATTTAACTCTTAGGTAAAAGCACTGTGCACATAGTGCAAGACTTAGAAAAATACTTTCTGAGTGAAGAAATGAATGGCAGAAAGAATGAATACTTGATAATTAGTATATACATTTTTGTTATAAGGCCCAGATTGGTGCTTCTATCAAATATTAGATTATGGCATAGTAAACAATAAATGTTTGCAGATTTGAATGCCAGTATTTTTTTATGAATAGTTTCTATTTTAGGATATTATACCAATACAAAGATTTGGTCATAATTTGACAGCCTTCACAAAAAGCTAGTTACATGTCCTTTATCTGAAGTAATGGGCTATATTGTCTGAAAGTTAGAATTTCATGAGTCAAAACTTGTGACAGACTGGCTAGATAAAATAAAAGACACATTTCATCAACCCTAAATATTGCATGAGTCACTCCTATACTAGAAAGGTATTTGCTGTTTACCTCATTTAAATTTTATTGAGCACTGTATTTTTATGTGCCAACTCTGCTCATATTACTTGTCAGGCTACAGTAAAATTAAAAGATAAAGGTCCTACTTCACTCTGTCACCAGGCTCATTGTACACATTGTAGCTGTTGTCATTCTTCCATTAGTTCTTATCTCCTGAAAATAAAGACCACTAAACAATGCCAAAACACGGCAAGGGGCCTTCATGGAACCAGCCTCATTCCCTGGATCCTTGGCACTCAATTCAAAGGGCACTTGTTTAGGGGTCAGGTGTAAGAGGCTATGGTCCCATTTTCTTCTCTCATTCTTTGTAAGGTCTTCTACAAGTCCCTAATCTTTTCAGTTTCTCAGCCCAGTGAGCTAAAAAATGTACGCATAAGATTAGCCAAGGGTAAAGTTACATAGTACTCATAAAATAATTATTTATATAACTATTAGACGATATACAAGTGATAGAATTTCTTTTTCATCATTATTATTATACTACTTTCAATTTTGCTAAAGAAATAAAAATTGTGTAACTTTTTTGTCAAAGACTTTTTTGTATAGTCATCACAGAGTACTTGAAAATCCACAATTTAGTATCAGACACACATGGGCTTGAATTATACTTCTGCCACTTCCTAACTCTGTGACTCTGAACCAGTTTCTTAAACCGTCTTCAATTCCATCTCTCCAGCTTTAAATTGGGGTAATAACTCTTCCCATCTCATGGAGTTTGGGGGGATAAAATGAGACAATGCATGTGGATTGTCTGTCATAGTCATGTGCTCAAGAAATGCTAGCCATTGATATTTCATCTCCACCATCATTTTGCTGTACGGAAGGGGATTGCAGGGAACACAGGCATTCTTCTGTGTTTCAGCCCTGGGACTGGCATTCACTAGTTGCTTAACTCTAGGAAAGGTATTCTGCAAGCTTCAGTTTTCTTATCCACAAAAGAGAGGCGAGGTTTAGTTAAGGATCAACCTTTGTTTTTGTAATAAATGAGATGATGCATGTGAAGAATTTAACCAGGCAGGTATGAAATGTTCAAGGGTTCCCCATATGCAAAAGAACACTTTTTGTATATTTTGATAGTGTCTCACTAAGTTGCCCACGCTGGGCTTGAACTCTCAATTCTCCTACCTTAGCACCCGAGTGCTGAGATTACAGATGTGTGCCACCATGCCCTGCTGAGGCGTCCCTTTCTTATTTCTTTTCTTTTCTTTTTTTTTTTTTTTTTTTTTTCTTTTCAGTGCTGGGGCTTAAACCCAGGGCCTTGTGCATACTAGGCAAGTGCTGTACCACTGAACTACTTCCCTAGCCCCCCTTTCTTAATTTTATGAATTACCTCTGAGATTCTGTTCTTTCTTCCAGATGACAAACCAGAGGGAAACTCAGATAAGAAACCAGATGATTCAGAAATAAAGCCAGCTGCAGACATCCCCAAATTCCTAAACCTTCTGGGCACAGAGATCATTGAGAATGCAGTTGAATTCATCCTTCGCTCCATGCTCAGGGGATCGTGAGCATCGAGACGAACCTTGCTTTTGTCCTATTCCCTGTTAATAATGACCATATTGTGTCAAAATGAATAAAAAAGGAAATTTATACCACAGATCAATGCATTACTGTTCACTGAAAACTATTGTCCTACATCTATGTTTCCTCCCTTAGGACCAAATAGGGAAGATGTTGAGTCCTGGACCAGGGAATAGAAAGCCAATTTCTGGTCCTGACTCAGGTGCTATTTTGCAAAGGGTAGTGTGTTCATTTGTGATGGATATTATGAGTCTTGTGTTTATTTTGTAGCTTGATAGTTAGTTCAGAGGGGTAACAAAGACAGCAGATAATCTCTCCTTAGAGAATCTCTCAGCCTGTTAGTTTTGATCGTGGTGGGTTACCTTACGAACAATTACCCATCTCAGAGTCTTTCCAATGTTTTCAGCCTACTTCTAAGACCGTGGGCCTAATTCCTAATACAGCTGATTGCAGCCTATGCAGCTTTTATTTTACATTGCTACTTCACCTTCCCAATGTCAACCCCTTCACCTTCAGCTCATCAAGATAAAATTCCCTCTCCTGAACTTCCATGTAATTTTCGTCTCTGCTTCTCTATGCTACTGCTCTTTGGTCCTGTTCTGCATAGATACCTGCCTAACCAGAGTGTGACAAAATGTGGTCTATTACCCACCTGCTGCAGGATCCACTGCAGCTTATTTTTATTTTTTTTTTTTTTATTTTTTTTTATTTTTTTTTTTTTGTGGGTACCGGGGGGACGACCTCAGGACCTCGCGCGCCAACAGGCACCCATGCCGCTGAGCGATATCACCGGCCCCTTTTTCTTATGTGGGATCCGGGAGTCGAACTCGGGCCTTCGCGCTTGCAAGGCAGGCGCTTAAGCCGCTGAGCCGTCTCACCGGCCCATGCAGCTTATTTTTAAAATGCTGAGATTCCTATATTCCATGTTGCATTTATATGAAGTCAAGGCTAACGACATTCTTTTTATTTTTAAACAAGCATTCCAGAGGATTCTGATATAAAAGTATTCCCTAGCTAGATGTTCTGGACTACATACTTGGGCCTTACAGTTTCACACAGCTTCTAGATTTTCATTCGTGTTTTATTTAGATGTGAATTCTGGTATTTTCAAGTAGAAGAGGTTCATGACTTCTATTAGATTCTCAAACATAATGAACATGTAAAGAACCATTTCTATGTAGAATAATTGGGGGTCTTCTTGTAACCTCTGATCTGCTTAAATCAACATATTTGGCTGGGCAGGGTCCTATATATCATCTTTCTCTACAAATTGCTAAAATTCATAGCTGTTTCTCTTTTATTGTTACATTTCCTATTGTATTTGTTTTTGTTCTCTAAGGTAGGTGTCCACAATTCCTGGGAGACAAAGTGGTACAGGTATGTAGACTGTGAGGAATCAGATCGCACAGCAGAACGTGAGCGGTGGGTGAGTGAGCAAAACTTCATCTGTACTAAGAGTCATTCTCCACCACTTGCGTTACCCCTGAGCTCCACCTCCTGTCAGATCAGCAGTAGTATTAGATTCTCATAGGAGCATGAATCCTACCGTTGCCTATGCTTGCCAGAGATCTAGTTTGTGTTCTACTTATGACAATCTAGTGCCTGATGATCTGAGATGGAACTGAGGTGGTGACACTAGTACTGGGGAGAGGCTGCACATAGAGATTCACATTAGCAGAGAGGTTTGACTGAAGAGACCATAATAAATTAATTCCTCGCACACATATCTAAATCCTATTAATAAATGGCAAGTAAAAATTAAGCCACATCTTATGGCTGGCTTTAAAGTAGCAAGTGAGTTGGTGTATTTCAATTTTACAGCTGCATCTATGGCAGGATATAAGCCAGAATCTGACACATATTTTTGTCTGTGCACAGCCCTGCCCATTATTTTATTTACCACTTCCATACATGCCTCTTTCTCACACTGCACACTTGTCTCACGCAGAGTTTTGGTGAACATTTAAGTTAACTCTAGCCAAAATGAGTAAAGAAATATCACTAGAGAGTTTCCCATGGGCATAACACCAATTTTGTCATAAAAGTGCATTGTTGTGGGTGTATAATACCTACATTTATTCTTTAGACTATTTCTATTGATGAATTATTAGCTTTAATTTTATGAGTTTTATTATATTAAAAATGAGTACTTAACTGGGAAATAAATCACAAAAATAAGGTATTACATTTTTACTATTTATTGAGTGTTTATAAAAAAAGCATCAAAATTTTCAACATCAATGGTTTTTGTTGTACAAAGTCTAAAAAAGAACAAAAGAAATAGATTCCTATATGAACCACCATGAAAATATCAATAGAACTCTACAATGAAAATAATCTTCACTTCAATGAAAATAATATCACACCTAAGGCACTCTTCACACATGACAACAGCATGTTCCATACTCACATTCATCATTTACACTGACAGAACATGTGTTTTGCTTTCCTGGCCTTTTTGTAGGACATACTTGACATGTCACTGGTCTCACTGTTTTGTCAGGAGGTTCTTAGCATATTATATAATATGTAGTTAACAGGAACATAAAATATCAATAAAATAAAGTATTAAATTCTTAATATATATTGTGCATTTAGGAATAAACATCAACATTTTCGCATCAGTGTGTACTTGCTTACAAAACCTAAAAGACAACATCAGAAATAAATTCCTATATAAACAACAATGAAAATATCAATAGTACTCTACAACAAAAGCAACCTTTGCTTCAGTTGTCACACTCAAAACAGTGTTCACACATGACAACTGCATGTTCCAAGCACACGTCTTGCTTACACAGACAGCACATGTTCTTGGATTTCCTTTCCTGCGTGGCAGGCCATTTTTGTCACCTCTCTTGTTTGCCTCTTTTGTCAGGAGCTTCCTAATATATTGTACAATGTGCACTTAGCAGGAAAATAAGATATCAATAAAATAAGGTATCAAATATGTAATGAGTGCTGAGAATATACATCAACATTTTCTCATCAGCTTTTTAATTCCTTACAAAATCTAAAAGATAACATCAGAAATGAAAACCTATGTGAACAACAATATAAATGCAAACAACATCTACCACAGAAATAATCTTCACTTTGATTGTCGCAGCCAAGGCAGACTTCACACATGACAACTGCATGTTCCAAGCACAAGTATCACTTGCACTGATAGCACATATGTTTTGCTTTCCTGTCATTTTTTGTATGGCACATTTGACATCTTTTTGATTTTCCTGTTGTTGTAGTAAGTCTTTGTGATATTACACCTGCCTGTTCACCTGTCAGCTCACCAGTGTACTCCACAACTATTTTGAGTAGTTCCCTGACAGAACCATTTTGTTCTTCCCCTGCTGTAAATGATGTCTTACGAATTCTAGTCCCAGTCCTCTAGGAAAATTTCTCTGTGGCATTTTGCACTTGCTATTTTCTTTGTAAACTACCAAACTATTTATGCCACACATGTTTAGGATGGAGTAGAATGCAAGCATTGGCCTACACCTTATTTCAAGTGACATCAAAACTCATCAACAACATCTATACCACCTTTGGTTTTGTTGTAAAATGTTACCATCTCAGGCTTCAGTTTTGTGGAGGTTTTAGTACAGTTGAGCTCAGTACAAAGGTTTTAGTACAAAGGAGTTGAGGCACTCTCTTCCTTTCCTTTGTTCAACTTTAAATGTCACACCACCTTAATAAACTGCTTATAGCGATCACAAAATGCTGCAAAATGTTCGTCAATAGTCATGTATTCAGATGGTGTGTAAATTGCTTGGCCTTTTGAAACAAAACTCTCAAACAATGAGTGGCAGCTAGGTTATCAGTTCTTTTTCTTTCTAGACAGATGGTTTTGTCAACAAACCTCAGGCAATTTTGAAGAAAACTAAATGTTGTTATTTTACAAAACTCAAGCCCACACCCATAAGTCTTTTACATCCATAACTCTTTTACATTCCTGCTATTACCATACAAAAACCCTGCTAAATACAGGAGACCTATGAATGCTTTCACTTCAGCTAGTGAGGTGTCATAATAAATACGTTTTTGAGTATGGCCATTGATGCATACAGAATGTTTTACTTCTATTTCATCATTTCTGTATTTCACAACATCTTGTGGCATTTTGTCTGTTACAAACAATTTCCAACATTGAATGGCAGTGCTGGCATTCTGTCCAATAGGTTCACCCCTGCCAAGCTCTTCACTATATTTTTGGACATAGCTCTAACTTTGGATCATTCCATTTGGTTGCATGACAATTTTGTACTATTTTGGCTAGTCAAATATGTACTAACATTACTGTTTTCTTTGTCTCTGAATCAGGGAGGACTTCATTCCCTGTGTCTGTGTCAGTTGATTCTTTTTCCATTTCACTGTCACAGAAACTTTGACTCACATGGCCAATGTCATCATCCATGCACAAGTCACCTGATGATTCATTTTTGACCTCCTTCAAAACTTGCAAATCCCGTTTTTCATGTGCCATGGTATGGAATTGGACTACTTCTACAAGAAAAATCAAAAGAAAACTTTTAAAAAAGATTTTAAAAGTTTTAAAAGTCCTAAACACACAGCTGTTGCTGCTTTGGAGCTCCTGTACATAACAGGCTGTTCATCTGCCAAGTGGGTGAATGCACAGATGAGTTCCTGCTGTCCCCATGCCCAGCTATTGTGAGCCACACTCACATTCCATTGTGGTAAAGCACAAATTCACTTAACAGAAGGATTATGTGGGTGTATTTTACCTCTTCCCATGCTCAGGTAAACATATGCAAAAACCGTCAGGTGGAGTATTATGTGGGTAAAAATCCTGGTCTGACCCTTTCGCACAGGTGCACACACCTTGTCAGTGTTTTGTACCAAGTAGTTAAACACAAAGGTTGCTTCCTGTAATCCCAAGTAGCTCCAATAAGCAGCTACTTAGATACATAGCCAGCTGTTATGGAAAGTAGAAATTTACAGTAGAAAAGTATAGGATGGGTTGTTGTAACCTAATGTTAAAAAGAGGGAAAGATCCAATGATGAGACTACAGAAGACTCTATGACTGCAAACAAAAAGAAAGCTGCATTTAAACTAAAATACCTGGCTGGTGAGACAGCTCAGTGGCATACGCGCCTGCCTGGCAAGTGGGAGGTCCTGAGTTCGACTCCCGGTACCCAAATACGAAAAAGAGACGGTGATATCGCTCAGTGGCACGGGCGCCTGCTGGTGCACAAAGTCCTGAGTTCAACACCTGGTACCCACAAAAATAAAATAAAATACCAACAATTCTACTTAAATTACAGGTAATTCACATTCTCTAAGCCCACTTTGTATACTATGTGGCAACTAGCTGTTCAGTGAAGCCATAAAAGCTTCAAAACTTCTTTGCCACTTGGAGACTAAACTCTGTATTAAAAGACCAGCCTTTGGAGTTTTTCAAAAGAAAAAAAATGTGAACACAAAATACACAAGCAATTGTTGAAGGCCTTTATTTCATCAAATGCATCTGCACTGAGAGCATCATTCTTAGTGTTTAACCACATTGCTAAAGCTAAGAAGCATTTTACTACTGGTGAAGAGTTGATCCTGCCTGCTGCTGTGGACATTTGTTGTTAAATTTTGGGACAGGTTGCACTTCAAAAGTTAGCACATGTTCCTCTTTTGGCTAGCACCATAATTAGCAGAATTGATGAAATAGCAGAGGATATTGGGGCACAATTGTTAGGGAGGATTAACACATCACCACGGTATAAAATCCAGGCTGATGAACCTACCAATGTTGACAACAAGGTAATAATGCTTATTTTTGTGCAATGCATTCTTCGAAATGATGTGCATGAAGTTATGCATATTTCTGTTGCCAATCGACACCATAGCCATTCAAGTATTTGAATGATTACATACCAGAAATACTGAATTGGTCATTTTGTGTCAGTATGAGCATGGATAGAGTGGCTACCATGACTGGACAGATTTTTGGTTTCACTACTTGGGTCAAAGAAATCTCATATGAATGTGAATCTGTACATTGTGTTATCCATAGTGACATGCTTGTTAGCTGAAAAATTTAATAGCATTTTGCAGGATATAATTAAATTCGTCAACCACATTATAGGAGATGTCCTTAACCCATGTCTGTTCATGCAGCTCTGTGAGGAGATTGACACAGGAGCACACATGTCTTCTATTATGCACAGAATTGAGATAGCTTTCTAAAGGTATAACACTGGCCAGAGTTTTTGAGTTATGAGAGCCACACCAGAAATTTCTTTTAGAAAAATAGTCACCACCTGGAGAACATGTCAGTGATATAAAATAGGTTCAAATCTTGCTTACTCATGCGACATACTCAACCTCCTCAGTGAAATCATTCTATCATTTCAGGGAGATTGACAACTGTGTTCAAGTAAGGAGATAAAATGGATGCATTCAAAGCCAAAATGGAATTATGAGGATGATGGATGAACATTGGAATTTTTGACATGTTCCAAACATAAAGAGAGATTTTGAAAGAGACTGAGGACTGCACCAGCACCTTCTTTCTCCTTGCTTGATCACCTCCGTTTTCAAAAGAGCTTGAGCATTACTTCCCAATTGTGAATAAGCCAGGTGGATTGACTTTGTCTTTGCTAGAAAATCAAATGCTTAAGATCACAAATGATGGTGGCCTTAAAAGTAATTTGAGACAACTTCAAATCTCCATACATTCTGGATTAAGTCAAGATGGAGAACCTTGAGATAGCCACAAAAGCACAGAAAAGCCTGCTTCAGTTTTTAATATGCTGCCTTTGTGAAGGAGAGTTTTCTCCTGTGATAGGAACCAGAATGAAACTGTGGAGGAGGCTAGATACATGCAACACACTGAGTGTTACTGTCTCCCATCACCAACTAGATGGGACTATCTAGTTGCAAGGCAACAAGTTCAGGGGCTCCCACTGATTCTGCATTATGATGAACTGTATAATTATTTCATTATTTATTACAATGTAATAATAATAAAAACAAAAATGCACAATAAATGTAATGTGCTTGAATCATTCCAAAACCATCTCTCTCCCTATCTGGTACATGGAAAAATTGTTTTCTATGAGATCAGTGCCTGGGGCCAAAAAGGTCAGGAGCTGTTGTCCAAGAAAATTTCCCAGATAAAAAGTAGCACATTTTCTCCACATTAACCCTGGAATTTTACTATCTGATCTGTTAAGAAATTACTGCTTAGGGCCGGTGAGACGGCTCAGCGGCTTAAGTGCCTGCCTTGCAAGCGCGAAGGCCCGAGTTCGACTCCCGGAACCCACATACGAAAAAGGGGCCGGTGATATCACTCAGCGGCACGGGTGCCTGTTGGTGCGCGAGGTCCTGAGGTCGTCCCCCCGGTACCCACAAAAAAAAAAAAAAAAAAAAAAAAAAAGAAATTACTGCCATCTCCAGGCTCAGAAATGGCACCTTTTTGTCTATCACTTACCCTTTCTCTCATTGTATTCTGAAGGAACGGCTGCATTTTGTTGCTGGAATTCATTACCATCTTGAGCTGCCTGCCTTGCTCTCCTTTCTGACTGAAATACTCTTTTCTTTTTATGACTAATGCTTGGTCCTTCAACTCATTTAAAAGTGTTTTCCTAAAAAACTATCCTAGGACCTTTTTATTAATACTCTCTCCTTCCCTTTCCTACTTTACCTCTTCATAATATCATTATAACATTTGTTACTATCTGAAAATAGTTACTTCTAATCATGTAGCTAAATCATGTAGCTAAATGAAATCATGTAGATAGATCTGTTGACTCACAGAAGTAGCACACATAGTGTCAGGCACTCAGTAAATAATTGTTTAATTAAATAAGGAAAAGGATCTTAGAAATTAGGCCTAAAACCCCTCTACCTCAGTTTGGAGGAAACTAAAACTTCTTTGGCAAAAGTAAAGTGAAACATGAGCTAAAAATAATAATAACAACAAGAATGAAAAACAGGAAAAGGGTTTTAGAGGTGGAGAGAGGGAGGTAAGTGGGAAGGGGAAGGGAACTAAAAAATAAAAAAGGAAACAAGCTGTATTATGTACATGCACTCACTCCCCAAGATGAATGAAAACATCATGTACTCCAAACATGTACTAATAAAAAAAGGGAAAAGATGAGTGAAGTATGATTCAAAACAGATTGTAATGGCAAACTTATAGAAATTTCATAGCAGAAATTAGAAATCAATTAGTAGCTTCTGCCTAAGCTCATGCTGCCTGTCACATAGTTAGACTCAGCCAGCCTTGACCACCACACCAGCTATAACTGAGAGACAGTTAGACTCAGCCCTATGTGACTGAATCCAGCTGCATTGCCCACACTTTCTAGCCTGTAACATATTCTGTTTTGCTTGCCTATTCCAGGATCTTTCCACCTAGGACAGAATAACCCAGCCAAGGACATGCTTGCCTGATTTCACATGCCTGCACAGACAGCCCCTTCCCTAAAAAAGCTTTCCCAGAACAAATATGCCTGACAACATATGCCTTAGCCTATTTAACCAATCATATAATAACCTGCAATCAGCTTTGTATTTCCTGCTTGCAAAAGTGTATTTAAACTGAACTCTAAGCTGACTCTGGGCTAGTGATTTGGACTTGGTTCCCACTAGCCTGCTAGCATCAAAATAAAAGTTGCCTTCCAACTCCTCGTCTTCCATTGATATCAGATTTCTGCAACAAGATGAGAGAAATTCTGCAGATTCATAAAAAAATGGGAATTTTGCTTTTTTTATTTCAATATACAGTATATGATGTTTGAGTACAATGCCAGGCACATAATAAACACTAGTTACAATTTTGGGCACTGAATAAACCAGGTTACTTTCTCTACTTGCTTTCTGGATTACTTTGGAGCTATCCAGATTGCATTCCATTCACCATCATTCACAAAAACACAGATTTTCTTAACTCCCTCACCCTTTAGTATTTTTGAATCCCTCACTAGGTTTCTATGGCATATTTTTCTGGTTCTCTCCCTATTCTTAGCCATTTTTTTCTCATAATTTTTATTTTACTTTTTATCATGCATCTACTTCTTAATCATCTTCACTCCTCAAGCCTCCAAATGTGCCTGATTTTTCACATCACAGCTTGCACATTGGGAGTATTCCACATAATCTAGTGAGTTTCAAATTCAGATCTCTATTTTACTCTTTTCCCTGAGCTCCATATTCAAGTGATCAATTGCTGCAAAACTTCATCTAGTTCTGCACTAACACCTCAAATTCATGTCTAATACCAAGCCCGTCATCTGAGTCAAAATCCTGTTCCTTCTCAGAAAGTCACATCTTCATTCACTCAGAATCCAGAGAGCTCAGAGTTTTCCTGGATTCTTGCTGCCAATCACTGCCTTTACCAAAATACTGAATATTCTACCCTAAATTGGCTTCTTATACTATTCCTTTTTCAACCACACTGACTAGTTAATATAGTTGAACCCTTCATTATCTCTTTCCTGAGTACTTTTTATTGGATTTTCCAATTAGTTTTACTGACTTCTCACTCTAACCCATTCTCTACCTACTACCAAAGCATTTTATCAAAAATAAAAATTTATTCCTATTGCTGCCATATTTGAAACTCTTTTGTGAATTTCCGTTGCTTACAAACCACAGTAAATGCATTAGGCTAATGGTAAATCTCTTTCCCTGATGCTGATATGTTTTTCAGTCACATCTCTTACCCCTCTAACCAACATCCGGTGTCCGGTGACAGGTGATTTTTGTTTTCAGGGGAGATTGTGTTTGCATAAACCACAGATAGTTTCACACATGCTTTTATCCACTCTGCCAGCAATGACTACCCCAAAATTCTAACACTATTCTGGCTTCCTTTTCAAATCTAAATGATTTTCTAAAGTCTAATTTAAAAACAAAATTTGTGAAGAAGTCATAGACCTCTACAATTACAAAACTTAGTTTTTTATATTCTAGTATTTGTGGTGTTTTTTAGGAATCTTCATAACAGTATTATTCTCATATTATTTCAAATTACTTGTGTTTGTTTTCTCCACTAGATCTATAATCTCTTCAAGCATACATTGATCATCTTTTACCTTCTCAGAAACTACCTTGCTACTCAACCTTTAAGCAAAAGCGTATAGTGTAAAATGTGAGCATTCCATTATAACTCTGGAGATCTAAGCTTTAAAGTTTGCTTTGCAATTTATTAGCAATGCTATTTGGAAAAGTAGTTTGATCATTTTGAGGGTCAGAGTTTTTCACATGTAAAAAGATACAATAAATATTTGTTCTGCAAATATTTATTAACTCATACTCTACATCAGGCATTGTTGTAAGTGCTGGGGATACGTTAATCAACAAATATACCAGAACATCTGTCTTTACGGAATTTATGTCTAAAGAGACATCCAACCAATCAAATTGTTAGAAAATACAGAGATAATTATGCATAAATTCTTGTCAACTATGAACTATTATGAGAATCCTAGACCTTACTTCTTTCTGAAATAGGAAAATCTGAAGATGAAAAATTTGGTTCAATCATTACAAGACCCCTTAGTGACCATGCTAACAGTCCTGTTCAGTCTAAATCATGACTCATTCTCTCAGCCATCTCTCTTAATCTCTCTTTTTCCCTTTTTAGGAAGATTTGTGCAATTTGATGATAAATTAGGAGTACAGTTATCAAAAGCGACATCGTCAGAAGATTTTTTAAATGTATAATTTACAAATAAAATAATCATATACTGTATTGGGTGAAGAAGGGACCTGTCTGATTCTTTTTAATGATTTGGAGCACTTGTGTACCTACAAGCAGAAAAGGTGTACATTTTTGTTCTTGTTGTAGTTTTCTTATCGTAGTATTACATATATATAATCATCTTAAGTTTCTCTTAGAAGAAGAAAATTTGTGGGATGACATCAGTAAACAGAGGGTGACCTGGTTCCTGTCACTACTTTGCTGGAAATTTGCTGTTGATGAGCTTTCTGACACTATCACAAACACAAAGATAATCAACTTATAAAAAGAAAACGTTTGAGCCAGGCATGGTGGCCTACACCTCTAATCCCAGCACTTGAGAGGCTGAAGCACAGGATAGCCATGAGTTCGAGGCTAGTCTGGGCTACATAGTGAGTTCAAGGCCAGCCTGAATTATAGAGTGAGACCAAGTCTCAAAAATAAATAAATAAATACAATGAAATAAAGTGTTTATCTTGACTGACAGTTTTGCAGGTTCCAGTCCATGGTTGGTTGCCCCTGCTGTTCTGAGGTGTTATGCACATAAAGATGGGAGCACATGGCAGAGCAAAACCATTCACCTTGGGGTGATTAATCTTCACTGTCAACTTGATTGGTTTGATATACCCATGGAAGACTAGTAAAGCACCTTCAGGGTGTGTCCAGGTGGGTCATGTGGACAAGGCATTAGGAGTTTATCTCGTCCCTGGTCCCTTCCTCTTGGGTTCTTCCTCTGCTCTCTGATTCTCAGGTGCCCTGGTCTGAGCAGCTTTCCTCCAGCGTGCCCTTCTGCCTTGATGTTTCTGCCATGAAGACACCCAACCATGATTGAAACCTCTGAGACTAGGAGCCAAAATAAACTGTCTCCTCCTTTAAGCTGTGGGCATCAGGTATTTTGTCCCAGTGATGAAAACCTGACTAATACACATTTCATGACCAGGAAATGAGAGCAGGAAAGAACAGATCAAGCTCTCACAATTCCCTTTGACATCATGCCTTTAATGATCTAAAATCTTTCACCAGATTCCACCTCCCTGTTAGAGTTTCCACCACCTCCCAGTGTGGGAACCAAGACTTGGACACGTGGGCCTGTGGGGACTTTCCAGGTCCAAACTACAACGCTTGCTTTGTACAAGTCCAGCCTATGAAAGGGTGGAGAGTACACACTGAAAGTCTAAAGACCCACACTATCATGTAGTTCCTCAGTAAAAGAATGAAATTTGCTGAACTTCACAAAAGGAGAGAAGACTGTCAATTTCTCTATCACACATAGTCAGGTTTACATGGAAACAATATACTTTCAGTACTCAGAAATACCTGATTTTTCTTTTCCAAGTTTTCTCCTGAGAATGGATATTAATCTAAAAACAGAAATGGTAGAGTTAGAAAAGTAATGTCAGTAGCTGTCACAAAGAGAGTACCTACTTTGTTCTAGACAATAAGTGTTAGGTAAGTAATACTTATCCTAATTCATAACTTCCATGAAAAATAAGTATTTTCATTTTATCTTGTTTTTTACTAAAGACTGAACCCTGGATCTCTGCACTGAGCTACATCACTAGCCCTTTTTAAAAAACTTTTTTGAAAGAGTGCCTAACTAAGTCACTAAATTGCCCAAGTTGGGCTCAAACTTGAGATTCACCTCCATAGCCTCCCTGAGTGCTGGAATTATAGACAAGGCATTGCTATTACCAAATATCATAAATAAGGAAACAAAGGCTCAGTAAGATGTGTTAATATGGCTATATTAATAAACAAAGAGACCAGGATTAGGACTCAAGTAGCCTGGTTCCAGACTTTGTGTTCTTTTTTTTTTTTTTTTTTTTTTTTTTTTGGGTGGGTACCAGGGGGTCGACCTCAGGACCTCGCGCACCAGGAGGCGCCCGTGCCGCTGAGTGATATCACCGGCCCCTTTTTCGTATGTGGGTTCCGGGAGTCGAACTCAGGCCCTCGCGCTTGCCAGGCAGGCGCTTAAGCCGCTGAGCCATCCACCGGCCCCAGACTTTGTGTTCTATATGTAAACCATAGTGTTACTGGAGGACAGAGCAGGATAGTCTAGTGAGAGGGAGGAGAGAGTAATGATTAAACTAAGTGATAACATACTTTCCCCAAGAAGTACATTGAAACAAAACACTACCCTTTTGATTGGATGAGTTGCCTTATATGAATCTTCAGGAAGTATAGCCTTTCCTAACTTTTATTTGTTATCTAGTCTAAGAATGTCCCCTTGCCTTACTGGCTCCATTTCATAACTTGGGTATGAGTAGTGTAAACTCAGAAACTACTATCGTATTACCTCGGAACTTAACCTACACTTTCCTGTAAGTGTGTAAGGATGGAAATAAGCCTTGGCTGCTGGAATCAAGATATGTCCCACCCACCTCCTCTGAACTGCCACCCAAAGCCAGCTAATCTAAAAACATTCATTATGCTTGCACACAAATTCCTATTTTTAAGGGGAGAGAATTCTTCTCACTGCAGTTAACACTGCCTTTATTCAGGCTACTTGTACACATCTGTAACCATTGATACTCACACCCCAAATCCCTGAGGTAACACCCTAGAGGTTTGCTCTATGAGGCAGTTCAACAAGCAAGACAACACTGAGGAATCAAAAGAGAAGACACAGAGAGTATGTAATTTCACTCTCTGACTTGGCCACTTAGAGGCTGGGTAACCATAGATAAATCACTTCACAACCCTGAACCTCACTTCCATCCTTGTAAATTTGAAAAATATGGGAAACTTCATTGTTCCAGATTGTAATGCCAGGTATTTTTAACTACACATAAATCTTTAGATTTCTTAACCAACCTTAGACACCCTAGAGAGGAATGCCTCATTGTGGCATGTAAAAAAAGTCATACAATAAAAAATAAATTTGACTAGAAAGAAGAAAATGAGATGAGTGTGTCTGCGTGTGTGTATATATATATATATATAATATGATCAAAGGTATCTTTTTAAATGCTAGGACTGGGCACTTAACCAATAGCTTCAAAATTTGGATGTGTACTATTGTCTTATCTAGTCAAAAGTAAGTCATCACTCGAGAATTAAGTGATTAATAGAAATGCCTACTTCTCCAGGCTAGCAAATTTGACTTTGTTTCTTTTTGTTGTTATTTTTGTACCCTAGTACATTTTAGTTTTTATTAGTTTTATTTTTTATTAGTACATGTTTGCATTACATAATTATTACATTCCTTGTGTGGACTCGATACATGTACATCAGACATTTCAGTTTTTTTCATCCCTTTTCCTCCTACCTCCATCTTAGTTTGCAATATTGTTTAGAACACTGTACCCCATAACTGTAGAGGAAAGTGATAAAATTATGTTTGAAAGGGTTTTAGTAATACTTGGGGGAAAAATCAATGAGATTGGACACTTGGAGGCAGGGGTGAGCATTATGAAAGCTTTCCAAAGAAAATTAATTGTATGTGATTCTGAACACAATCTCAGATGATGAGTAGACACAGTACCTAGAAAAGTAACAAGGATCTAATCATTAGATATCTGATTAATCTGAGATCCTCTCAACTTCCGCTTAACCACATGGGCATAATACCCAATAGACTGAGTATTTCCAAAGACAAAATTTCAACTTCTATTGCCCAGCATTACCCAAACCACAGTTTCAAGTTGCACCTCTCTGCATATTGATAATTTGGCAAATTTAAGTATAAATTGCCAAGGCTGGTGAGATGGCTCAGCGGCCTAAGCACCTGCCCGGTAAACACAAGGTCCTGAGTTCGACTCCCGGAACCCACATAAAGGAAAAAAAGGGCCGGTGATATCGCTCAGCAGCACAAGCTCTTGCCCAGCAAGTGCAAGGTCCTGAGGTCAACTCCCAGTACCCACATTAAAAAAAAAAAAAAGTATAAATTGCCTTTCCTGCATAAAAACTGTGATAAACCTCATGAGGTTATTAAGATTTAATAAAATAATGGGTAAGAAGCACTTTATGAGTTCTTAATTTCTATGCAATTTATTGGATTAAAAATGCTCTATGGATGCACTAGACTTACTGAGTGAGAACATCATAGGGTGAGATCTATGAGGCAAAATGAACAGAAAATTCTGATGCAGATAATGATCCAAACTGCACAAAGTTGAACTTATACATACGTGAGTTATTATCTCCTATGTATAATATTATGCAAAAATTTTAGTTTAGAATTCAGAACTAGAAAAAAAGTATGCCTCCCATAAAGTTTGCTTCTTTTTTTTCTCTCTCTCTTTTTTTTTTTTTGTGGGTACCGGGGGTCGAAATCAGGACCTCGCGCTTGCCAGGCAGGCACTCATGCTGCTGAGCTATCTCACTGGCCCTGCTTCCTCTTTTCTAACCATAAGATTTATGTGATTTGGCCTGTTCCTTTTGTATCTCCCATCGATTCAGAAATTCACAGTGGGAATCCACACCAGAACACCGAGACCCAAGACAGGCCGGCCACGGGTGCGTGGGCACACACACGCCCTTGGCGGGTGGACTGACTGGAACTCCAAGACCCAGGACAGGCTGGTCCCAGGTGAGTGGAATAATCAGCAAGACCAGCAGTGTGGAAGTGTCCAAAGCAGCAGTGAGGAGCCAGCAGATGGGCTCTGGAGAACACCAACAGAAGACCAGTCCCAGTCTCCACATCTAGAGGACGAGATCAGCTCCATACCCAGCACAATTCCCATGGCAAACTTAGCTGGAGTACACATCTCACAGAACTGTAAACGCCAGAGGTAGTTTACTACTTTTATTCTCCCTTGTTTGTCTGAGTGGCTACCTCCTTCCTGTCTGGTTGGAATTCGTCTTCTTTTGTCTTGTATTTTGTGATTATTTTTGTGTTTTTTTTTCCTCTTTCTCCTCTCTTTCTTAGGTCTACTGTTTTTTCTTTCTTTCCTTCTTTTCTTTTCCATTCTGCTGCCTTTCTTCCTTCTTTTCTTCACTGGTTTTCTTACCTTTCTTTTTTGTTTTCTTCTATTGATCCTCTTTCTCTCCTTCCTCAACTACTATTTGAATTTAAACTTTCAAGTGAGTAAACACTGTCTCTTCCCTTTCTCATTACTCCTTCACATTCTATTTCATTCTTTTCATCCTGTTTCCTCCAGTTTCCCAAAACTTGGGTGATCATCCATTGACCTCCAGCCTTGACTCTACTATATTTGACCTCATTCATCAATTTATCCTGTCCCCTACCCACCTTAACCTCCCCACCCCCTGAAAAAGGATAAAACTACTCCACAAAGGGGAAAATCACTGCACAAAAGTATGTGGTATATGTTTGATTTTGTTATATAACTTTAGAGTTTGCTCCTGTGGTTGGAGGTAGCAGGTTAATGGTTACCATAGTATGTCAGTAGTTAAGCTGTACTTGAAACTATTGTTATTACTAACAGTACTACACTAGCCAAGATGTCATACATGTTATAATAAGTTTTTCTCCCCTGTATGATAACGCTGTGATTGTATGAGGTCATAATCACCACCACAGCCCAGTACAAAAGGATTGGGTGCTGAGCCAAATACTAACTTTACATTCTTTACAAATTGGGAATGTAGGTTCTTGGGATAGCTATAAAGAACCACCTACATCTAGAGGACACCCCCGAAGAACAGACATCTCCTAGGGAAGCCTCAATACTAATGACAAAGCTATCTATCATAAGAAATTGGCAAGCATCAACATAGAAAACAAAATAAAATAAAAAAGAGAAAATAGAAAATGACAAGATGCAGAAGCAAAATGCAACCCCAGACCCACAGCCTACCCAGTACAAGCCTGGAACACAATGAGATAGATGAAATTGGAAGTCAAACACTGGAACTTTTTGAAATGATAGCAACAGAGGTGAAAAAACAAGTGGAAAAGGCTATAGAGAAAATAATCTCTCAGGTACAAAAATGAATGTTGCTTAAAATCAAAGATACTAGAGAAGACACAGATAAAAGAATAGATGAGCTTAGAAAAATGATGGAAACAAAAAATGTCCAACACAGGAAAGAAATAGAATCCATGAAACAGATCCAAATGGAAATCCAAGAAATTAAAACCTCCACTGAAAATATATGCAACAGATTAAATGGAGAGGATAGAATATCAGGTCTTGAAGACAGAATTGCAGCAAGTGATCATGAAATGAAAGAGATCTTAAAAATAGCAAGAGATCACCAGGGGTATAGCTCAGCAGCACAGCACCTGCCTGGCAAGCACGAGGTCATGAGTTTGATTCCTGGTACCAAAAAAAAAAAAAAAAAAAGAAAGAGTCCATGAAAAATCAATCCAATAGCTACAAGGTGATGCAAAGAATAACATAAGATTTATTGGGGTCAACGAGAAGTCTAGAGACAGCACGAATACCACAAAAAAAAAAAATTCTTCACAGAAATAATGGCAGAAAACTTCCCAAGCATGGATAAAGAATTTGACATACAAATAAGTGATACATGTAGAACTTCAAATGGTCATGATCAAAATAAAACTACACCATGACATATAATAATCAAGATTCCAGAGAGACCTCAAGATGGCGGATGAGTAAGAAGCAGGCAGCAAAACTCTCTCTAAAAGTTACCATTGGAACACGGGAATATAGCGACCCAGAAAGCGCAGGAGGGGGGGAGATGCCTCCCCGAAACCCAGAAAAGTTCTGAAGCGCAATCTGGGACCCCCGGCACCAGTGACGGGTGACTTCCAACAAAGAAGAAGGAAAGAAGGAGCAGACCGCGCGCGTGCACCTTCTAATATCCCGGGAGTTGGAGCGCCGGCGGAGGCTCAATTCTACGGACACACAGTGGCAGCTGGCGCCCAGGGAGCCCCCACGGAGGATCCTGAGACAGCGGCGGGGCAGGAGAACGGTGCTGACCGGCGGTGAGTGTCTCTCACCCACAGCTGCCCCGCGCCAGGGAGCGACCGGCCGGGCGCCATTGTGGGGGGTGTGGCGAAACTCAGAGCGGCTCGGAAACTGCTCTGGGAACTTGTGCTCCGGACAGGGCAGCACAGGGCCTCTCAATTAGCCCACGAAAGTGTGCTGAGGTCAGCAGGCGAATGAGACTGGACTCTCAGCCACACCTGTCCCGCGCCAGAGAGCGACTGGCCCGGCGCCATTGTGGGGGGCGTGGCGAAAAACCAGAGCGGCTGGAACCAGTGCAGGGAACCCGCACTCCGGACAGCACGCTGAGCCTCTCAGGCCCAGGGATCGTGAAAGGGCGGCAAGAGCGGAGGCGAGCTAGACTGGTCTCTGCCTGACAGTACGCGCATCTGCTCACCACCCACCAGAGGGCGCTCCTGGCTTACTGGGACGGACCTGCACAGAACAGGACTTTGTCACAAGGTACCTGCCTACAACAGAGTCAACACCTGGAACTGATTCTTTTTATATTTTTTATTTTTATTTTTATTTTTTATTTTTATTTTTATTTTTTTCTCACTGATTTGTTTTTTTGTTCTGGCGAAGGTTTTTTTTGTTTTTGTTTTGTTTTGTTTTGTTTTTTGGTGGGGTTTTATTTTTGATCTGTCTGTTTTATTGTTTTTATCTTTGTTTTTGTTTCTGTATGTGTATTTGCTCTTTCCTTCATTATTCTCTCTGGTTTTTTATATGAGTGTAAACAGCACCTCTAACTTCTTTGTGATTGTGGTTGTGATCTGTTCTTCCTTTTATCCCTTCCTTCTCTTTTTACCACCTGTCCTCTGCACTAGTGTCCGAATTTTAGTGGGATCCCTCTTGGTCCTCTAACCTTACATCTAATTCCTTCCTCTTCTCCCAATACTCTATTTCCTCCTTAACTCATCTTAAATTTAAACTCCTCAAGGAAAAATTGACATACATAGGACTTGTATACTGCATATAATTTTTCTGGTGTGTTTTAGATTTTGTTATATAACCGCAACTCTATACAGCTAAAAGTGGTAAATAACTGGTTAGCTCAGTCTGTCATTTTTTAGGCTGTGTTTGATGCTTTAGTTAACATTATAGCCAAATGTGAAATAATTGTTCTAAACATCTTTCCTTCCTGATATTTCATGATTGAGATTGACTAAGGGACACAGAAAATACAGTGGCACAGTACCAAAGAATCAAGGACTGGGCCAAACAGGTAGCAACTTCGCATACCCAACGAATTGAAGAGGTAGGATCTGGCAGAAAGCTCAAAACCTAAAAGCAAGCTCCACTTGGAAGATACTGCAGAGAAGTAGTCATCTTCTAAAGATCTTAAACACTAGCAATAAAGTAACCTACTATAGGTAATTTGCAAACATCACCCCAGGAATTAAAGAAAGAAAAAATGAGACGACACTTAAACAAGATGCAACCACACACATCCAATTCACCAAAGGCAAACCTAGGGAGCAACGAGGTGGGACAATCCGAAAGCCACCCACCTGGCCTATCTGAAGTGGTAACAACAAAGCAACTGAATGAGGTTCTGGAAAAAATTAAAACAGAAATAATCTCACAGATAACTGCAGAGATAATGTCTACAATGAAGACCATGCTTAAGGACACTATAGCTGATACAGACAAAAAAATAGATGAACTTAAGAAAACTATAGAAACCATGAATGCTCAGCATAGGAAAGAAATGGAATCTATAAGGCAGATTCAAGCAGATATCCAAGAGATAAAAAATTCCATTGAAAGTATTTGTAGCAGAATAAGCCAATGCGAGGACAGGATCTCAGATATAGAAGACAGGCTTGCAATTAGTGATCATGAAATGGAAAAATTCTTAAAAATAGCAAGGGACCATGAAAAATCAATTCAGCAGCTGCTAGATGACTCAAAGATAAACAACTTAAGAATAATTGGAATAAATGAAAAAGCAGGAGATAGCATCAACGACATTAAAACCTTGTTCAAAGACATAATCAGGGAGAACTTTCCTGGAAGAGAAAAGGAATTTGACACCCCTATAAGTGAAGCTTTTAGAACACCAACTAGACATGATCAAAAAAAAACTTCAGCCAGACATATTATAGTCAAGATCCCAGAAATTCAACAGAAGGGCAGAATCTTAAAAGCTGTTAGGGAGAAGAGACAAATCACCTATGAAGGAAAACCCATCAGAATCACAGCTGACTTTTCAGCACAAACCCTCAATTCAAGAAGAGCTTGGAATGATGTATTGCAAGCTCTAAAGGAAAATAATTTTCAGCCCAGATTGATGTACCCTGCAAAACTATCTTTCAAAATTGATGGAGAAATAAAATACTTTCATGACAAAGAACATCTGAGAAAATTTATGACCACCAAACCAGCACTCCAAAACGTTCTGAAGGACATTCTAGAAAGAGATAGGAACCCCAACAGAAGGAATCCACCAGGCAGGGCAAATAATTAAATAGCCGGAAAGCGGAAAAACAAAGAGTGGGAACCAACAACAGGAAAATATCATGACAAGTCAATACATATCAGTTTTAACCATCAATGTTAACGGTCTCAATTCACCAATCAAAAGGCACAGACTGGCGAAATGGATCAAGAAGCAAGATCCAACAATATGCTGTATACAAGAAACACATTTAATTCAGAAAGAAATTCATAGACTGAAAGTCAAAGGATGGAAAACAATACTCCATGCCACAGGAACCCAGAAAAAAGCAGGGGTAGCTATTCTTTTTGCGGACAAAGTGAACTTCAAGCCAAGAAGGATTCAGAGAGACAAAGACGGTCATTACATCCTTGTAAAGGGAACAATCCAAGAGGAAGAGATAACGATCATAAATATATATGCATCAAATACCAATGCACCCAGCTATATAAAACAAGTACTAAAGGACATGAAAAATCAAATAAGCACTAATACAATTATATTGGGAGATCTCAATACTCCACTGTCACAAAAAGATAGATCAACTGGACAGAAAATCAATAATGAAATAGTAGAACTGAACCAAACTTTTGAACAAATGGACTTAGTAGATGTCTACAGAGTGTTCCATCCCACAATATCAGAATACACATTTTTCTCAGCTGCACATGGGACGTTCTCCAAAATAGACCACATACTAGCTCATAAAACCTGCTTAAGTAAATGCAAAGGAATTGAAATTATCCCATGCATATTATCAGACCATAGTGCAATGAAATTGGAAATCAATGGCAAAAGATCCCACAAAAACTCCCTAAACACATGGAAATTAAACAGCATCCTCCTGAACAACCAATGGGTCACAGATGAAATTAAAGAAGAAATTAGTCACTTTCTACAACTGAATGATAATGCCAGTACAACATACCGGAACTTATGGGATACAATGAAAGCAGTCCTAAGAGGGAAATTTATAGCATTAAACACTTATATCAGGAAAATAGAGCAAGCGCAAATAAACAACTTAAGGGTGAACCTCGAGCTTCTAGAAAAAGAAGAGCAGGTTAAGCCAAAAGCCCGTACAAGGGAGGAAATTATAAAGATCAGAGCAGAAATTAACGTATTGGAGAATAAAAAAACAATACAAAGAATCAATGAAGCAAAAAGTTGGTTCTTTGAAAGAATAAATAAGATTGACAAACCCTTATCCAACCTTATTAATAAAAGAAAAGAAAAGACTCAAATCCATGCAATTGAAAATGAAAAGGGTGATATCACGACAGACCCTGCAGAAATCCAGAAGATCATCTATACCTATTTTGAAAATTTATATTCTACTAAGATGGAAAATGCAGAAGAAATGGACAGATTCCTAGATTCGTATGAATTACCAAAGCTGAATCAAGAAGATTTAAAAATCCTAAATAAACCAATATCAGCCAATGAAATTGAAGATGTAATTAAAAACCTCCCAACAAAGAAAAGCCCAGGCCCTGATGGATTCACTGCCGAATTCTACAAGAAATTTAGAGAAGACCTAACGCCCCTACTTCTCAAACTTTTCAATGAAATTGAAAGGGAAGCAATACTCCCAAATTCATTCCTGGAAGCAAGCATTACCCTGATACCAAAACCAGAGAAGGACCCAACTAAGAAAGAGAACTACAGGCCAATCTCCCTAATGAACATAGATGCAAAAATCCTTAATAAGATACTGGCAAACAGAATCCAACAAATCATCAAGAAGATTATACACCATGACCAAGTTGGATTCATCCCAGGGATGCAGGGATGGTTCAACATACGTAAATCAATAAATGTAATACAGCATATTAACAGAACCAAAGACAAAAATCACATGATCATCTCAATAGATGCAGAAAAAGCTTTTGACAAAGTCCAGCACCTTTTCATGATAAAAACCCTACAGAAAATTGGAATAGAGGGTCTTTATCTCAATCTGGTAAAAGCTATCTATGACAAACCAACAGCCAATATTATACTAAATGGCCAAAAACTGAAAGCCTTCCCTCTAAAATCAGGAACAAGACAAGGATGTCCACTGTCCCCACTCTTATTCAACATAGTTCTGGAAACTTTAGCCAGAGCGATTAGACAAGAGAAAGAAATAAAAGGAATAATGATTGGAAAGGAAGAAGTTAAATTATCATTATTTGCAGATGACATGATACTCTACACAGAAGACCCCAAAAACTCCACTAAAAAACTGCTAGATTTAATAAGCAAATTCAGTAGTGTAGCTGGATACAAAGTCAATACTCAAAAGTCAATAGCCTTCCTGTACACAAATAACAAACTTACTGAAAGAGAAATTAGGGAAACAATACCTTTCACAATAACATCCAAAAAAATGAAATACCTAGGAATCAACCTCACGAAGGATGTAAAAGACCTCTATACTGAAAACTACAGTACTCTGAAAAAGGAGATTGAAGAGGATATCAGAAAATGGAAAGATATCCCTTGCTCCTGGATAGGAAGAACCAATATAGTGAAAATGGCCATACTTCCAAAATTGTTATACAGATTTAATGCAATTCCAATCAAAATTCCAACAGCATATCTCACAGAATTAGAGAAAACAATCCTAAAATTCATTTGGAATCAGAAGAGACCTAGAATAGCAAAGGCAATTCTGGGCAACAAAGGCAAGGCAGGGGGCATCACTATCCCCGACTTGAAATTATACTATAAAGCTACTGTGATAAAAACAGTGTGGTACTGGCAAAAAAACAGACCTGAAGATCAATGGAACAGATTAGAAGATGCTGAAACAACCCCAGACATACTAAGCCACCTTATCTTTGACAAAGGTGCCAAACACATTCGCTGGAAGAAAGATAGCCTCTTTAATAAATGGTGCTGGAAAAACTGGCTCTACACATGCCGAAGATTAAAACTAGACCCATATCTTTCACCATGCACTAAACTAAATTCAAAATGGATCAGAGATCTAAATATTAAAACAGAAACATTAAATCTGCTGGAAGGTAGGATAGGTAAAACCCTTGGAGACATTGGTGTAGGCAAAGACTTTATGAATAAAAACTCAACCGCACGGGAACTATCCCAAAGAATCAATAACTGGGATCTCATCTTATTAAAAAGCTTTTGCACAGCAAGAGAAACCACCAACAGAGTGAAGAGACAACCCACAATGTGGGAAAAAATGTTTGCCAGCTGTTCCTCAGACAAAGGATTACTATCGAGAACATATAAAGAACTCAAAAAAATCAGACCTCCCAAATTTAAAGACCCACTCCAAAAATGGGCATCTGAGATGAATACACATTTCTCAGATGAAGAAATACTAATGGCAAATAAATATACAAAAAAATGTGCAACATCACTAGTCATTCGAGAGATGCAAATTAAAACAACACTGAGATACCATCTCACCCCAGAAAGAATGGCTACTATTAAGAAATCAACTAATAACAAATGCTGGAGGGGCTGTGGGGAAAAAGGAACCCTTCTTCACTGTTGGTGGGAGTGTCGACTGGTACAGCCACTGTGGAAGTCAGTGTGGAGATTCCTCAAAACACTAGGGTTGGAGGTCCCATTTGACCCAGCTATTCCCCTTCTGGGCATCTTCCCAGAAGAATTAAAAACATCGTACCACAGCGATATATGTGCACCCATGTTTATAGCAGCACAATTTGTAATAGCCAGATCTTGGAAACAACCCAAATGCCCATCAACTGAGGAATGGATAAGAAAGATGTGGTATTTTTATACAATGGAGTACTATTCAGCCATAAAGAAGGATAAACTGGAGACTTTTATAGGTAAATGGATGCAACTCGAGAAAATACTCATAAGTGAAATAAACCAGAAGCACATGTGTAAGCATCGTATTATCTCTCTAGTATGAGAAACTGAAAGAGTAAATAAGATCCAAAATGTACAATAGACATGGTGAATCAAAAAGAAACTGGTCAAAAGGAAAGAGAGACTGGAATAGGGAAAAGAAAGAAGGGAAAGGGAAAAAAATTGTATATATATATATATAAGATGGTTAAGATAGATACACTACCATTTTTACTTAGTTCATTGAAGAGTAAGGTTTGTGCCAATAATGTTTGGACAATTGAATGCTAATGTCTGGTGTCCTGAATAACTAACTTAAAGATAGTAATACGTAATGTATTAACCATTGTTACCCTCCTATTATGTTTGTTTGAAAATTTGTTCTTCTTTTGATTTGTTTTGTTTTTTCTTCTCTTTAAAATAAAAAAAAAAAAAATAATCAAGATTCCAGAAATTCAGCACAAGAACAAAATATTAAAAGCTGTTAGAGAAAAGAAACATATCATCTATATAGGAAAGCCCATCAAAATCATGGCAGACTTCTCAACACAAACACTCAAGTCAAGAAAAGCTTGGAGTGAAGTATTTCAAGTCCTGGAAGAAAACAACTTCCATCCCAGATTGATGTATGTTGCAAAGCTATCTTTCAAAATTAATGGAGAAATAAGATACTTCCAAGACAAACACCAACTGAAGAAACTCATGACCACTAAACCAACCCTACAAAGAGTACTGAAAGATATTCTAGGCAGATAAAAATGACCACAATTCCAAGAAAAACAACAGAAAGAAACAATTGGGCAGGGAAAGCAATTAAACAGAGGGGAAAAGCAGGGAACCAACAGCAGGAAAATATCATGACAAAGATAAGCCAATACATATCAGTTATAACCATCAGTGAATGGCCTCAATTCACCAATCAAATGAAACAGACTGGCAGAATGGATCAAGAAAAAGATCCAACAATAAGCTATATACAGGAAACACATTTACCTCAAAAAGAAATGCATAGAATGAAAGTCAAAGGATGGAAAACAATACTCCATGCAACAGGAACACAGAAAAAAGCACTGATAGCTATCCTGTTTGTAGACAATGTGACCTTCAAACCAAGAATGATCACAAGAGATAAAGTCACTACATACTTGTTAGGGGAAAAGTTCAAGAGGAAGAGATAACAATCATAAATATGTATGCACCAAATACGGGAGAACCTATCTATATAAGACAAATATTAATAGACATGAAAAACCAAATAAGTAATAACACAATTGTAATTGGAGACCTTAATACCCCATTGTCACAAAGAGATAGATCAACTAGAAAAAAAATCAGCAAAGAAATAACAGAACTGAACCAAACATGTGAATGAATGGACTTAGTAGATATTTTCAGTGTTCCACCCAGCATCATCAGAATACACATTCTTATCAGCGGCACATGGGACGTTCTCTAAAATAGACCATATACTAGCCCACAGAACATGCTTAAGTAAATGCAAAGGAAATGAAATTATCCCATGCATATTATCTGCACATAGTGCAATGAAATTGGAAATTAATGGCAAAAGAAACCACAAAAACTCCATAAACACATGGAAATTAAATAACACCCTCCTGAACAACCAATGGGTCTCAGATGAAATTAAAGAAGGCATTAAACAATACCTACTACTAAACGAGAAAGCAGATACAACACCAGAAACTTATGGGACACAAGAAAAGCAGTTCAAAGAGGGAAATTTATAGTTGTGAATTCTCACATCAGGAAAACAGAATAAGCACAAATAAACAACTTAATGTTGCACCTCAAGCTTCTAGAAGAAGAAGAGCAAGTCAAGCCCAAAGCCCATACAAGGGAGGAAATTAGAGCACAGCAGAAATTAATGCAGTGGAGACTAAGAAAATAATACAAAGAATTAATGAATCTAAGAGTTGGTTCTTTGAAAGAATCAATAAAATTGATAAACCCTTAGCTAACCTTATCAAAAAACAAAAGAAAAGACTCAAATTCATGCATTGATGAATGAAAAGGGTGAAATCACTACAGATCCTGTGGAAATTCAGAAGATCATCAATACCTACTTTGAAAATCTTTACTCGCATAGGATGGAAAACACAGAAGAAATGGACAGATTCCTAGACACATATGAATTACCACAGCTGAATTGAGAAGATATAAAAATTCCGAATAACCCAATATCAGTTAATTAGATTGAAAATGTAATTAAAAACTTACCAACAAAGAAAAGCCCAGGGCCTGATGAATTCACTGCGGAATTCTACAGGAAATGTAGAGAAGATTTAATGCCAATACTCCTCAAACTCTTTAATGAAATTGAAAGGGAAGCAATATTCCCTAACTCATTTCTGGAAACAAACATTACCCTGATGCCAAAACCAGAGAAAGACCCAACCAAAAAAGAGAACTACAGCCCAATTTCCCTAATTAACAGAGATGCAAAAATCTTCAATAAGATACAAGCAAGCAGACTGCAACAAACCATCAAGAAGATTATACACTATGACCAAGTGGGATTCATCCCAGGAATGCAGGGATGGTTCAATATATGCAAATCAGTAAATGTAATACACCATATCAACAGAGCCAAAGACAAAAATCACATGATCATCTCAGTAGATGCAGAAAAAACATTTGACAAAGTCCAACACTCATTCATGATAAAAACCCTACAGAAAATCAGAATAGATGGTCTTTACTCAATCTGATAAAAGCCATCTATGACAAACCAATAGCCAACATCATACTAAATGGACAAAAACTGAAAACTTTCACTCTAAAATCAGGAACAAGACAAGGATGTCCACTATCACCACTCCTATTCAATATAGTTCTGGAAACATTAGCCAGAGCAATTAGAAAAGAGAGAGAAATAAAAGGAATAACAATAGAAAAGGAAGAAGCTAAATTGTCATTATTCACAGATGACACGATACTCTACATAGAAGTCCCCAAAAACTCCACCAAAAGACTTCTAGATTTAATACCCAAATTCAGTAGCACAACTGGATACAAAGTCAACACTCAAAAATCAATAGTATTCCTGTACACAAACAACAAACTCACTGAGAGAGAAATTAGGGAAAGGACACCCTTCACAATAGCATCCAAAGAAGTGCAATACTTAGGAATCAATCTAACAAAGGAAGTAAAAGATCTGTTCACTGAAAATTACAGGGCCAGTGAGATGGCTCAGCGGCATAAGTGCCTGCCTGGCAAGCTCGAGGGCCCGAGTTTGACTCCTGGAATCCACATACAAAAAAGGGCCGCTGATATCGCTCAGCATCATGGGTGCCTGCTGGCACAAGAGGTCCTGAGTTCAACCCCCGGTACCCACAAAAAAAAAAAAAAAAAAAAAAAGAGAGAGAGAGAGAAAAAAAAATTAAAATAAAAAAAAGAAAATTACAATACTCTGAAAAAGGAGATCAAAGAGGATATCAGAAAATGGAAGGATATACCTTGCTTATGGATAGGAAGAACAAACATAGTGAAAATGGCTATACTCCCACCATGTTTATACAGATTTAGTGCAATCCTGATCAAAATACCATTAGCATACCTCACAGAACTAGAGAAAACATTCCTAAAATTCATTTGGAAACAGAGGAGACCTAGAATAGCAAAAGCAATTCTGGGCAACAAAGGCAAGGCAGGGGGCATCACAATCCCTGACTTGAAATTACACTACAAAGCTACTGTGATATAATCAGCATGGTACTGGCAAAAAAAAAACAGACCTCAGGATCAGTGGAACAGATTAGAAGATGCAGACACAACTACAAACACATTCAGCCACTTTATTTTTGACAAAGGAGCCAAACATGTTCACTGGAAGAAAGATAGCCTCTTTAATAAATGGTGCTGGGAAAATGGGCTGTCTACATGCTGAAGACTAAAACTAGACCCATGTCTATCACCAAGCACTAAACTAAAGTCAAAATGGATCAAAGATCTAAATATTAAAAAAGAAACCCTGCATATACTGGAAGAGAAAGTAGAAATCTTGAAGACATAGGAGTAGGCGGAGACTTCATGAACAAAATCCAAAGTGCACGGGAAATATTCCAAAGAATCAACAACCGGGATCTCATCTTATTAAGAAGCTTTTCACATCAAAGGAAGTCACCAATGTATTGAAAACACAACCCACAGAGTGGGAAAAAATTTTAGCCAACAGTCCCTCAGACAAAGGATTTATATCTAAAACATATAAAGAATTGAAACAAATCAGACTCCCCAAATTTAAAGACCCAATCCCAAAATGGGCATCTGAGATGAATACACACTTATCAGAGGAAGAAATACAGATTACAAATAAATATTTTCAAAAATATTCAACATCATTTGTCATTCAAGAGATGCAAATTAAAACAATACTGAGATTTCCCCTCACCCTTAAAGAATGGTGTCATTAAGAAATCAACCAATAACAAATGCTGGAGGGGCTGTGGGGGAAAAGGAACTCTTCTCCACTGTTGGTGGGAGTGTAGACTGGTGCAACCACTGTGGAAATCAGTGTGGAGATTCCTCAAAAACTAGGATTAGAGGTTTTATTCAACCCAGCTTTTCCTCTTCTGGGTATTTTCCCAGAAGAATTAAAAACATCATACCACAGCAATATAATATGTTCACCCATGTTTATAGCAGCATAATTTGTAATAGCTAAATCTTGGAAACAACCCAAATGCCCATCAACCAAGGAATGGGTAAAAAAGATGTGGTATTTTTATATAATGGAATACTACTAAGCTATAAAGAAGTATAAACTTGAGACTTTTATAGGTAAATGGATGCAACTTGAGACCATACTCATAAGTGAAATAAACCAGTCTCTCATGTGTAAATATCGTATTGTCTCCCTAGTGTGAGAAGCTGAAAGAGTAAATAAGATCCAAAATGTACAATAGATTTTGGGAAATGGGAAGAAACAGCTCAAAAGGAAAGAGAAACTGGGATGGGGGAAAGGAGGAAAGAAGGAAGGGAAAAGGAATAAAAGTATATATATATATATATATATATATAACACAAGATAGTTAAGATAGCTATAGTACTAATTTCTATAAGTCCATTGAAATGAAACGTTTGTGCTTATATCATTTGATCAATTTTTCATGCCTATATCTTGTAACCTGAGCAACTACTTTGAAGATAACAATAAGCAATGTACTAACCACTGTTACTTTCCTACTATCTTGTCTTGAAATTTTGTATCATTGTTTTTATTGTTTTTTCTCATTAAAATAAAAAAAAGAAATTCACCGTGAAACTGATGCCTTAATGTATCCTTGTGTTAAATCTATGTGCGCTCTCTCTTCATCCTTGTTTCTGACTCATCCCTTACGTACCTTGAATTTTGTCTTTGTTATTTACTTATTTCCTCAAATATGTATTATAGTTTAATTCATTATAAATCCTTTCACATTTTAAAATGCAAAAGGACAAATATCTTAAAGAAAATGTTAGAAGGTCCTCATTACCTTTTTAAGTCTTAATCCCTCTGTGGATGGTAATTGTTTCCCTGCATCTATCTCCTGTTTCTGAGGACACACCTGTCTGGCTCCTGGAACCATGCATGGGCAGCTAAATCCTGCTTTTCCAGTTCTGCTTCACAAGATGTCCAGGACCGAGCCTTTGAGGTAGCTCCCAGCAAGTTGTCAGAACTTGGGCCCTGAATTTACCCAAACATAATTCATTTTCACCTGGGCTCTGCGTCTAAAATAATAGAATAAATAAGTCCTCTTTGAGCTCGCAGAGATTTTTGTTGGTAGCAGTAATTTTTTCTGGGTATTTTAAAATTTTTTAATAATGCAAAAGATACTATATGTGTTATATAAAATGTCTATAATGATACAGTGTATAATATATAATGTTATAGGTATGCAAATACAATTAGCCAGCATAATCAAAGAATGGTTTAAAATAAGAAAACTAAAACACAGATAAGGTAACAAGTTCAAAGTCACAGAGCTGGTAGGTGACAGAAAGACATTCTGAATTTCAGTCTAAAGAGTAACAAACAGCACTTTATTTCAAACCCTGCCATTCACTTCAGTGGGAAGGCATGGCACAAGACATATCTCCATGTAAAATCTTCAGTTAAAATAGCAGAATATCTGGATTATCCTTTAGACTTTGTTCATAGACTTTTTGGTAGGAATACACATATAGGTGACCTGCCCTTTTCTCTTCCAAAGAACTGCATAACACATTCTACCCTAAACCGCTGTTCACTATAGAGGCCTGATATATATGCACACTGAAAATCCCTATTGCAGATAAGCAGGAAAAATAAAAATAAAAACATAAACCCTGAACTCCTACAAACATATGACATTACAAAGCTTTACACGTCTTTTTTAGAAAGTTGTTCAAAAAATATTGCTATTCTCAGAGAATAGTAGAGTATCAGTGATGAAGGAATGAATCCCTGAAAATTTTAGTGTACTCTTTCATACCAGCACCTCATAACACAGAGGTGGGTCTTTGGATGCATTGTTGTGACTCCTGCTCACTTGTTAGAAAAATTGTCCCAGGATTATTTAATGTATACAGTAAGACAAGACTGAAACCAAAGAGCAAGGTTACCTTGAAGGCAGCACTCTAGTCTAGAGCATGTCTATGTGTTTCTGCTACTGAGATCTCAAGAGCTGCCTCAGATCTTGTCCTTCCCAAGTACTTTGACTTTAAAAGCACCTCCATTGTTTTTCCAATAATTTTTTGTTTGTTAGTCTTCCTGTTTTTACTTAGCCACTATAGATTTGTGCACAACACATAGAACTTTTAATAATATAGATTGGATAAGCCAAGAGTGAATACCCACTAAGTATTGAAAGGTGCATGGTGCATTCTACAATAATTTCGGGCAACCTACATATTGCATTTTTTAGGGATTAGACAATTTCAAATATTACATCTGTCTTTAACAAAATTACCTTAAATATCTGTTTCATTCAGCATCTATTTTCAGCATAGACTATTTCTCTCCACCAAATGTGGTTCCAAGTCTCTTTTCAGACTGTGAGTTGCTAATCTGGACCTGGATTATACATTTACTACACCTACATTAATCAATGCACCACATATGCATGGGAAACATACTTTACAAGAGCTTCCCTGCCTTTATATTCACCGGTGGTACGTTTTGAAATCACTCTTTCCTCATGTGTGTGAGTGGGTGGGGTGGAAATCAGGCACTAAATGAGTACTGGATTTTGGTGCTAAGTAGGTATCCAAGATCTCCAGTGATCCAAAGATTCTGGATTTTCCTAATGCACACTTCCTCTTCCTATCCTTTGTTACCTTCTTTTCTCACCCTCCAACATGACCCAAGTCTGCAGCCACCAGGTACATGTGTTTTGAAAGATGAGGTATCTCTTTCCTCTGCATGGTAGTCTTCTTTTATGATGTTATAATCTCACTGTAACCTCATAATCACAATGTGATTGAAGTGAGTTAATAAGTCATTATTTTCTTCATATGACAGAAAAAAACAAGGCTTAGGGTAAGAAATTTATATCATACTTAAAATACCAGAGCTAGTAGCGGCTAAGTGAAAAACTCCAAGTGGATTTGTCTGATTCCTAACACAGCATTTATATGACACCTCCTGAGGATGTACTTATCATTACTATTCTCTGTCCTCACTCCAAAAGTTCCTACTATGCTTCAAACACTAGCCAGAATTTACGTTTTGCTGTTTAAAAATACTGAGCAGAAATACTTCTATTTAAATAAAGAAGAAATCATACAAATTCCTCATCTCATTCTGAGTAGAAGTTGTATTTTTAGTTATCATACGATGGTGGATAAGATCTTGCTTGAGCTACCCATTCCCCATCCCTTTTCTTACTACTCATTTTGTGCTCCCTCTACTCCAGCCAGTTAGAATGCTGTATAGTCTTGAGCTATTCCAAGCATGCTCTTTCCACAGGGTTTTGAATTTTCTTTTATCTGTACTTAAAATACTCCTCTCAAAGATAGCTATATGGCTCATTTTCTTTTCTTGAAGTATTTTTGCAAATATTACCTTCCGGTGGGGTCTTTGTTGATTATTCTACTTAAAATTTCATTGCTTTTGTTTTCTCCATAACCTTCATCTTTTAACATGGTGTTAAAACTTGATTTATTTTGTTCCTTATCCACTAAAATGGATCTTGATGAGGCAAGAATTTTGACTCTTTTGCTCAGTGTTCCCAGCATAATAGTGAGCTGTAAAAACAATGTCTACAAAAAGTTGTTTAATAAACATCCTTGTATTCTGCATTAAGTGAAAAAATGGAAATTATAGACCTTCTATCTAAGGGCAAAGTCATAGGCATCAATGTTGAAGATACCATGGTTCTTAACTTCAAATATATCAAGTCTTCCCACAGAGGATATGAGCACATAATTAGCCACATTCAATATGGTATGGATGACCGAGGCATGGACATGGTAACATGGGAATCAGGACAAGGAGCCATTCATGCCCCTGTGGAAGAGCTAAGACTTCTCAGAGGTAATGATATTTTACCCATGTGTTAACAGACAATAAAGGATTTGGAGACATGGATAAGGAAAAGGAAGGGCAATTAAATCTTGGCAGAAAGCTTAAAGCAGACTTCAGACTGTGGCAATGCTTGCTATTCACTGATGGTACCATGATCCTTCAAACCTGCGTACCACTGCTGCGGATCCAGTGCCATTGAGTTGCATTCTACAGTTGGTCTTTCATTTATCCTCACACCAGGTATAGGAATTAGATTATTCCCTTTGGAAATTCTGTAAATGAGAACCTGAAAGTTTATAAGGACCCTGTCCAAGGCCACCCTGACTGCTGGTGCTAGAACCTGAATTTGAACACATATCTGTGATTCTAAAGCCCCTGGTTTTTATAAGTACTTTTTAAGTCTGGCATAAGATTTCTGTTGTTGTTTTCATTTTGAAGGGAAGAGAATATTTTCCAATATAACTAATTGATAAATATTTTCTTCAAAATTCCTCTTAAATTATTAAAGTAACATTCTTTATTTAAAAGTCAGCAATCTTATATGATTAAAATTTATCAATATATCTCATTCATTAATATATATATCTCTATATGTTTATATATAACATACAGACCTTTCATGCAGAAGAGTATGGAAAACATTAATTAAAGCATGATTCTCCAAAGCTTTAAATCCACAATGTTCTTTTATTTAATGGAAGGCTCTCCTGCCTTGAAAAAAAAATATATATATATATTTATTTATTTAATTATATATATAATGTGAACAAGGGCAATATATCATATATATATGTTTTTAAATTTAGCAATTACATTATACACGCATATATACTTGAAAGTTGGCAATCTCACAACTGAACACCGTTTTCCCTAAACTAGACCTATCAGCCACCGATATTAACTGTGTTTTCCTTGTTTGTTTTGAACATATCTAAACATATACACATTTGGAAAGGAATTTGAGTGTGCACTGTAACCTGTAGCTTTTCTTCTTATTTAATAATATCTCATGGTGTTTATTTTAAGTAAACAGAAAATTTTAAAAAGCTACCCAATAGTTGATAATTTAATCATTTCCCTATCAATGGGACTTTCATAATTGTTTGTTTTTCTGCTCTTTAAAGGATGCTGCAGTAAACATCCTTATACCCATAAACTTAAGCACTGATGTTTTTGTTACTTTATAAACGATTTTCAGGACTGACTTCCTAGATCAAAAGGCATATTTTAAAATGCTAACAGATATTTTGAGAAAGCCTTGGAAATGTAGCAATTTCTTTAGGGGCCAAAACTGACACTTTATTGACAAAATTTGACTAGATCTATATCTTATAGCAAATGAGTATTTTAAAGTATTTTAAAATAATTTATGTCCATATGTCCAATAAACTTCAAATATTTAAAGTACATACTCTTTTCTTTGAAAGTGCAGAATATGTTTATCATTAGTAGTACATTCTGAAGCAGTCATTTCCAATACTAATTGATGAAATCTGATACTTATTTAGGTACCGAGCAGATAGAGATAAGTACTGAGAAATTAATGCAATTGCCCCACATTATTTAGGTGATTCTAGTTGCTTATTGAAAATAACAAAATATGGTCTACTTGCATATGTCTGGAAATAATGAGTCCATAGAGAACCATTAATACCACTCAAGTGCCTTCCTTTTCATCTTTCTCTCTCTTTTGTGCTGGGATTCAATTCAGAGCCTCATAAGTACAAACCACGTGCTCCACCGCTGACCAACACCCCCAGCCCCACCATTCAAAATTTTAAAGCACTTTGTCCACAGATGATGACATTGTAAGTGAAATATAAATACACTCATCTTTCAACCAGTTATTTTGAAGAGGGTAAAGTAGTGGTTTTCAACCTCAGCATTTACTGATATTTGGGACTTGAAATTTTTTTTTACTTTCATGTGCAGTTGTTTAGTAACATCTCCAGCTTCTATTTGGTAGATGTCTATTTGAAGCCCTCTGCTAGTTGTAAAAATAAAAATTGTCTCCAGATGTTGGCAGATGTTATCTGGAGGACAACATTCCCCTAGTTGAGAACAACTGGGCTAAAACATCAGTCAATAAGGAACATGGGTTAAATATAGTGTGTATTATTAATGCTCTTATGCCTTACTGATGATAAAAATCAAAAACCGAAAAGTGTATGCACTTCCTGCTTTGGGTGAGGTTTATATGATTAGCTGCATTTAATTGTATTATAATTTTGTTGATTGGTTGATCATATTGTGTTTTCCTCTGGAAAAATAAATAGATGTTCACATTTGAGTACCTAAAATAAAATGAATAAACAAAACCATGAATGACCAGATATGTAAAGTGGTTCTAGCATGGATTATTGGTGGTTATGTGCTATGGACAGTGTACTAAGACTATTAGCAGGAAAAAGGTATAATTACCTGTTTAGTGTGGCTGGAACTGGCACACACACGAAGAAGGAATATTGATGAGATTAGACATGTAAGCAAAGGCCAGAACACAAAGGCCATGTTCAGGAGATGGAAATGTTTTCTAACAAGAATTATGCAATGGAAAGATAATTCTGGCATTTTTTTAGGTGATAGAAAGGAGGAATAAACTGAGAGAAAAGAGATTGTTCATAACTGCTTTGTCCAAGGATTCTGTAGTAAAGACTTAGCTTGGTAGAAGGCCTATAAAGTTATTGAGTGGCCTCAAGGTACCTACAAACTTCACAGAAACTACCCTTCCACAGATGTCGCCTCCAAATGAGTGAAGTAAGTCTCTAGTCTTGTCAGACAATACTTTGAAGTTTTCTTTTTCATTTCTCAAACTTAACCATTTCTTTAAAACTGGAAAAGTTTTAAAGTTTAAAATTCTGAAACACTATCAGATAAAAAATAGTTGAAAAAAAATGGGAAATTTAACTTAGAGATAAAGAAAGGAGAAAAAATGATAGTGTCTTATGTAAAGTGCTGGGTTGTCTTTGTAACAACAGGCTCTCTAGTGTATGATCCAAGACAAAATGTGTCTAGGTAGCCCCAGAAGTGAAGATAGGACAAACTGAAAATTTATTCATTGCTTTATTCGTTCTTTTCAGGGGACACAACATTAGAACATTAATTCTCTATGTGAGTGGAGTGAGTGGCAGCCAGGGAAGGTGGGAACATCATTCTACTTCCATTTTCACCTTCATTCTGTCTTTATCCTGATGTCACACCAAGTGTGATAGGGCTTCCTAAAAAGCAGAAGGAAAAAAACAAAACTAAGAGCAGCTTAGATGTAATTAGTTTTTTAAAAGTGGATTCACCATTTTTCTGACATGGAAACAGACTCAAAGCGGTTAAATCTTATCCAGAATCACAAAGCCTGTAATTGTGGAACACGGATCTCTATTACTCAATGATGTTTTCTGTACTTGTAGAAATTTCATTTCCTCTGAGACTCCAGGAGAACCTGAATATTTCACTAATATAGTCATAAAGGAGACATGCACATTTTCAAGTGAAACGATGATGGGGTGGGCCCTCAGAGTGACTGAGCCCTCCCCGTTGGAAAATCAGCCCCACAAGCTGTAGTTACCAGCAGTTTCTTCACAGCTTCAGAAGCCTCCGGCCCCAGCTCATTCACGCACTTCCTTAGCCCTTCCACAAGGTGTTCGACAGAAATGCCCAGAGTTTGCAGAAGACGCTTTAATGGGTCCAATAAGGAAAGAACATCCAGAGGCAATGCTTTGTCAACAGGAAGGGGCAAACTGTTGATGAGGAAGGCAGTAGCTACAGAGCAAAAGAGAAGCCAAGTGAGACAGGCATATCTGGCCCTGACTACTCACCACCTTCCACTCCATCCTCCAGTAGCTCCATCTGACCTCCTTGTCTTGATTCCCATGAGAACTTTTGCCTATGGGCCTTTGTACTTGCTCTTTGTCTCCCTGGAACTCTCTTTCCTCAATAGCTACTACTCTTTCTTATTTTTATCACCTTCATCTTCTCATTAGAATGTAGGCTCCATGAGAACAAGGGATTTATATTTTGTTCCCTACTGTACTTCATGCTTACTGATCCCAGCATGCAATAAGCAATCAGTAGATACTAGAGGCTGAATGAATAAGTAAGTATTTTTTATGTGGCTGTATCCAGAGCTCAAAGGTTTCGGGCAAAAGGGAAAAGCCCTAGTAAATCTCTATTCAGGGATAAGAATGAACCAAATCACAATCCAAGAAACTGCTCCCTACCAACTAAATTTAATGCTACAACTTAACTGAGCACCAATTCTGTGCCACTTACTACAGATATATAGACAAATGAGACAAGGATGCTTTATTCAGAAACCAAAACTGTCTGGTGGACAGTGTGAATCTGTGTGCCACCCTGCAGCATACGGTATGATAACACTGCAGACGAAGTTCTGTGGCAACACAAAGGAAGGGATGACTAACTAATGTGGGAGAGTGCTACAGGAACATTCCCAGAAGTGTTGGAGGATCACAAGGTGAAGAGGAGAGGCAGTATTTTAGAAACAAGATCAACAAAAGATGTTAAGACCACACAATAGTGTGCCTTCTGCCCAGAGAGGCTGGAACACAGAACTCCTGTGCGCTGTAACCAGGAGCTGGAAGGTAAAGTGGGTGAAGCTAAACTAAGTGAGATCAGATTTTGAAATACCTTGGGTGCCATACCAATGACTATGGAAAATTTCCCCCCTGAGGACAATAGGGAACTACCAAGGCTTTTAAACTGGACAACTGTATCCTTACACCTGGTTTTGGAAAGATAACTTTTGCATAGAAGAAGAATGGGAAGGAAAAGGAGAAATTGGGAGAAATACATATGAAGTATATGTGTACAAAAAATGAGTGGATATATAAATATATATGTGTGTATGACCATACAAACAAGAACATGTGTCTTTCTGCTGCCTCAGACCTGCCATAGTTCATTTTCCTTTGGAAACTTTTTGATTTCCTTATTGAAATTATATAAATGGAGCCTGTTCCTATCTCCTACCTTTATCTTCTCATGTACTTTCCCTCCAAAATTCTCCCCTAATGGGAAAATACTTATTTTCCCCCACCTTCCTTTCTCCTGCCGCATTTGCCCATAAGTATTTGTCCTTGGATGCTAAAGAACAATAAAACATTCAAAACCAATGAAATTACAAACTCCTGAAAAAATTCAATAAGAATCACAAACCCATGTGACGTGCGTAGGTGTAGGCAGCACCTGGTTTGTCATGATGAATCTTCATTCTTCTTGCGGTAGACATTTTGGTGAATGTTCTCTCTGTCTAAGTTTATATGTCCCTGTGGGAAGATCTTCAAAGCCTTCTATTCTCTCAGTGAGCACTGGCTGTCATGAAGCTTCTTCTGTTGCACGCAAATGTTTCTTCCTGGTACTTAAAATGACTTCTTCCAAAAGGAATGGCTCAGCTCCCATTCTCCTCCAAGAAACCAGTTTCTATGTCCTTACTTGGAAGTTAAACTCTTCACCCCTTGGTGCACCCACAGAGCTCTACCCATGTGTCTCTTTGTGCATTTACAGTGGTGCAGTATTGCAGTAGCTTTTGTAGAAGTCCTATCTCTCCTAGCAGACTGCCAGTACCTTGAGAACAATCTTTGAATTAGGCATAACTCTCCCAATGCTCATATGGAGCCCCAAAAGTTGTAGCCCCTCAATAAATATTTTTTGTGCAGGCAAACAGATAAATGTAGCTGTTTCAGGAGACCCAGCTTGGCAACCTGGAGATAATAATAAATGACTCCATACACTTTTAAAGGCATAAAAGAAAGAAGTTACAAAATCATATTTTACTTGAAATTAAGGAAGACTAGTGGCCACCAGTGTCCAACAGTGACTATCCTTCAGCAAACTTCAGGGCAAATCGGCTGAGCTCCTATGCAGGATGCGTTAGGTATGGTATTTATCTTAGGTTAGAGCTCGGATGATGGAGCAATCCATGATACCTTCCAATAATTCCATTTTTGGTAATTCTAAAACTCCTTACCATATTCCACTATTAGTGAGGCAGGCTTATCAGTTGTGTTTTATTAACAGAAAGTAGAGAATTATCATGTGTTCTAGACTACTTACCAGAGTAACTACAAACGCTGATGGTCACCAGCAGGACGACAGTTGCCAGCTTCATGGCAGGCATCTGTGATAGTTTCCTGGAGTTTCAGAAAATCCAGAGAATCCACCAAGTCACTGGTTTTGCTTGCTGTGCAAAGTATGACTCCTGCTTTCACACGTGTACAAGTATTTATACACCCATCAAAGGCCTGAACTTCAGGATCATTGTTTGATTCACCCCAAAGAAGAGCATGAAGGTCATATTTCCTCACTAAACAAACTGGAGGGTTTGAAGCGTTTTCTACTTTCCTCATGTTCCCACGAGAAACAAAGCCTTAAATAAAAGCATTCTCGAGTACCTCTTTCACAAGCCCTGAAACAGAAATAATAGTGGAAAGCAAAGAGCCCTAAGAACCCTTCTCCAGGAAGCACATTTAAAAAACATTATATTGCATTAAAAGGAGTGTTTTCCTTCAGATTTCTATTTATTTAAAGCTTGGAGAATCACATTACCTGATGAGCTACCCAGTTGTGAAGTACTCTGGAGGCCACTTCCGCAGAGTCAGCTTAACGGTTACTCACCCACTCATCCACATTTACATGTAATACGCCAAGTTCCCCAGATCTCCATTGTCTTTTCTAATGTCCTCCAGTTATCTAGAAATCTTCAGAGTATGTCTTCCCTATGTTCTCATACAGAACAATACGTTCAGGATCTAAAATCAAATTGCCTTTTTAGAAAACTAGGACTCAATTTTCACTGTGTTATAGTAGATTAGTCATTTTTAATCTGTGCTTTGGTCTTCTCATCAAAAATGGGGGTATAAATGACATGGTTGACCCTACATTTACATCCCTGAAAACAAGTTTTTTTTGTAAGACCTCACCTACACAATTTGAGTCACCCAAGATATACATTTTGGAACTATCCTTGCAGCTTAATCCCACATAATGATAATATATATGCTGGTGAGAGGAACAAGCAATCTTTACATTTGCCCCCTGGAGCCAGGGCTCAGCCAGGAGACCCCAGGAGGACTTCATTTATGAGCACATGTGCTAGAGTTCTCTGGGCCATCTCTTGTATCTTGAATACAAGGAAGAAGATAAGAAAGAACCATGAAGGGGAAAAACATGGGGCAGAGCTCATGTGGTCCCAGGAACCAACTCAGGGACCCTTGACCAAATGGCACTGCTGGCCCAGATCATTCCCAACACCAAAGAAGAACCTAGAAAGTCTTAGAAGTCACACCAAAGTACCAGCACCTTAATGTACAAGGCCAGAAATTGGGGCCTAAATTGCCTCTGAGGGTATTGTTATGGAGATGAACAGGTAGCTGTGCCAAGGCATAACACTCAAAAACACCCATAAATATCTGCATACTTACACGAGTATGAAGAATAATATATGTGTGTACACAAGTCACACATACACGCCTATCAAGCAATCTTGTTGTTACTTATTTTTTTCAACAAATATTTATCGAGTATCTATTGTGAGCCATGCACTGTGTCAGAAATGAGGACTAGAGCAACAAACCAAGCAAATTTCTTGTAATAGATCTATCAAATTAACAGGGTAAACAGGCACCAAACAGATAAACAAACAAAGAAAACAACCTGTGGTAAGTGCCGTGAAGAAGCCAACAGGCTGCTGTGACAGGAAACAAGTAGACTAGTGGTGCTCTCACACTTTGAAAGAGACCTGAATTTGGCTACTTCTATGCTTTCTATGTTCTAAATCATTATATTAACTATGTCTTTTTATTCCATAATTTTTTTTAAAGGAAGTCATATCTTTCTTTTTATTTATTTATTTTTTTTGTGGGTACCGGGGGTTGACCTCAGGACCTCGCGTGCCAGCAGGCACCTGTGCTGCTGAGCGATATCACCGGCCCCTTTTTCGTATGTGGGTTCCGGGAGTCGAACTCAGGGCCTCGCGCTTGCCAGGCAGGTGCTTATGCCGCTGAGCCATCTCACCGGCCCATTATTCCATAATTTTGATACTTAGAGATCTGGGTCATTGCTGACCCAGAGGAGACTGTTCTTTCCAAGGCTGGCTAATTCCCACAGATAAAGAACAATTCGCCCTTGAGTGTACTTTTTGTATGCAACAAACCAATCCAGAGCCCAGGTCCCCAAACACTGTTTTTGGGCTCTTGCACTCTGAACACTATTGCCCTTCACTAATCTCCCCCAAATTGGACACTAGACAACTAGGAACAGCCTCTAGACCCAGAGATCAGTGAAATTATTCAAACCTGTCTATTTTTTTTGTCTTAAAATATGTAAGGCTTTAATAACTGTTTTCTAAGTGGACTAATTTGTAGTTTCTGTTTTTGTCCATTGCCATATTTTTAAAAATCTTTTTATTAGTACATGTCTGACCTGCTTATGATCAGATAAAGTACAGATCAGAAGTATTTTCCAGTTTCTTATTGTCCCAGTCAATGAATAGTTCAGGGTAATTGGTGGATGTGAAAGATTACCATTTGTTTTAGGGCAGAAATAAGAAAAAGGAGAAGTGCAAAAGAAGTGCTCAGGGAGAAAAGGATGAGTTGAGGGAAAAAGATAAGATAAGTCTGGCAGGCAGAATGGACCACTGCAGGAACAAGAGGGCAGCAGCTCCAAAGTCGATTGCAGCAGAACTTTTATGTCATCTTTGATAGTTGATCCAGATGGTCCCACTCGATCCCATGGCTGAACACTGAGAATGGGTGTCGGATTCAGTGTGTTCTCATATCAGAAGATTGGTACCAGGTGCGGGATGCTTGGCCCCATGTCCAGCTCAGGTGCTGCTGTTCTGCACCCATGATTAATAAGTCTCCCCGATTGGTGGGTTGTGCCCAACTGCTCCAGCCGCGTTGCCATGCCCCAGCCTCCTGCCACTGCTTACTCTGTCTTGCCCGATATCTCCTTTGGAAACCACAATAAGGGCCCTTGCCAGTGTTTCCCCCACTTTCTCTGGTTCTTGACAGACCCTGGTGCTTCCCTTAGGCCCTCACCCCACGGGGATCTGTGCGTATATTAAACCATCATTACAGTAACAGTCACTGCTGATCTGTTAGCAAGAATAACTATAAAGTTTGTATTATAAAATGGCCATCAAATCTTTTCTTGTGCTTTTGTTTCAGTACTGCTAACGCTTTTCTTTGCTGCATGATTATTTGTATTAATGTCTTCTTTCCAAGGTCTATTTTCTGAACATCTTGAGGGGAGTTGTTTGTTTACATTTTGATCCTTACAGAGTCCAATACAGTGGATAATAGCATTAGAACTACTCATCGTTTCAATCTCACACAAAGCTCTGATGAAAAGAGCTTTCATCCCACTTCATAAAGGAGAACTCTGAAGCTGGGAGCATTGAGTTAATTGTCAGGGTCAGAATTTGAGTCCTTCCTTTCCTGATTTGAATTTTGTTACCTTTAAATACTTAGTTAAGATTCATTTCTAGTAACCATTTGTTAAATATATTAATTCACCGAAGAGAAATGTAACCAAAGGGAAACGAACATTGGTGCTTTTAAATTAACTTGGATCTGCTTGCAAATGCAATTTTTGTGAAAATTGAATTTGTACTCAGAGTGGAAATTCAATTAGCTACTCAACAAGTATTTATCAAGCATGTTTAATGTGTCCTGCTCTGTTGTAGATTCTGGGAATACAGAAGGAGCACAAACTGATGGTCACTTCATTGCAATTATGTTAAAGAAAATTGTCAGGAACAAGTCCATGTGTCCTTCTTTTCCTCGTGAGGAAAATGATAGTTATAAAACCACCAACTGAATATAAATACAAAACACTGGTCAGGAAAAAGAACAGAATTGGCCTGGCAGCTCATCTGACACCCTTTCTTCTGACTGAGAAGAGACAGTCTCTTTGTACGGAAGTAGTTATCTTCTCCCTTCTACTTGTTGGTAATGGGCATGGTCCGAAGGGACACAAACATAAATTTAGATAAGAGGAGAGATTCATAAAATTTATTTTTAGGAACAGAAACAGAATTGACTCAAAAGGCACAACCATCTCATAAAGCTTGGAGAAAAACAAAACAATCCATTTTGACCTTCCTTGCATAATGGTTGAATCCTGTGGAGTGTAAATTAATATTGTGCTATTGGAAGCTAAACTTCAGCCACTTCCTAGGCACTGCAGGGAAATCCAAATGGAATGCAGGCCTGGGAGGAGGAAACACATGCAGGAAATGATAAGTAAATCAAGAGACAATCAAAAGAATATCCAGCAAGCATTAGAATGGGAGAGAAACTGTTAGTGCAGTTTGTAGTTTCGTGGAGTTCTTGTAAATTGAAGTAGTTCTTGAATTTAAAAATTTTGATGAGAAAAACATAGAATTTACAAAGATTTATTTTAGAAAAAGAAACCAATTTAGTGGGATGAAAAGAAAGATGTATGGGACAGTGTCTCATGTTTTCATCCCTAGGGCTTTCATTCACAGGGTCTGCCCTGGGCAGATGTCAAACACATTTAGTTTATAATCAAAGTGGTGAATGTGTCAGCAGAGTGTGATGGGGAGGTGAGGCTCTAACCCTAAACTCTGATTGGCTGAATGAGGTTGACACTTGATCTGGCAAGACTCGATCAACAAGGAGAAAAACAGATGTCTGAGCAGGAGAATCTGTTCCTAGATGTTTATAAAGTTGATCCATATAAGAGAAGGCAGAAAGACCTGTCAGCGTCCATGACTGTGGACCCACACATTGCCAACCCAAAACCTCTGCTTCATTCTACAGTTAGCTCCTCATCAACTTGTGTGGTAGTCATCCAGCTCCTTTGTTTTGCTGTGGTTCTTACTGATGTATGTGACGAGGCTGACAAGGAGCTAGCACTTTGGTCTATGCTTTTACTCCCTGAGTAAAATAAACTGCCTAAAACAAAAGGTGGCTAAATCTATCTTTACAGACAAATCAGTCTGGCTTTTTTGGCCTTGGCTCTGCCTTGACTTGTATGTGTGAGCTCCACACCTTTCCAATATCTGCCAAGCTGCACGTTCATCATGAGGGTGCAACTCATATGCATCATGAGCTCCTGTTGATTTTGCCCAGTTATTGGCCCTTGATTAGTGCCTGACTATAAATCATTTCTTCCTTCTAAATGTTTACAAGTACTATGGTTCTTTTGGCCAGGGTACAGGGTGGAGAAGCCTTTTCACTAAGGCAAGGAGCTCCTGGCAAGCCTGATGTTTGCTTAGCACCGTGTGTGGCTCGTCCAAGCCTTCCTAATGTTGAGGCTGCTCTTTGTTCTCCAGAGCCCTATTGTTAGTTGAATAATTAAAAGCACAAGTCCCGGAGCCAGCCTGTCTCGATTCACGGCCCAGCTCTTCCACTGGAGAAGTTCCTTTACCTCTCTGGGGTCAGTTTTATCAATTATTTTATAGTTGGGCTAACAAAACCTACTTCCTTATGGAGGTATTATGAGGAAATGAGTTAATACAAACAAAAAAGTACATCAGAATGCGCACTCACCACATGTTAGATTTTTTTTATTTTGTTATTTCATCACCCTCTCTGCATCTACTTTTATTTTTCCAGTTTCCTTACCATAACCTCAATCACAGCAGCCACCACCACTAAGTTCATGAACACTACTTCTTAATTATTTATTTTGAATTGTGTGTGAAGGGTTTTATTTATAATTTCTCAAAAGTGAATTCAGCCTGGACTGTAAAATGAGGTTCTGTCTCAATGTATATAATCCGATATTTTTAATACAATAACTTCCAATTCTTCTGCAATATTTTAGAGTGACATTATCACAGGTCCTGCCGTCTAAGACTTTCTGCTTCATAACCTGGATTAGATTATGCCTGATATGCCTCCAGCTTCATTTTATTTTTTTCAGAGTGAAATAAGTCCAAACCATGAGACACCATAAAGGTTTGAAAAATACATCGAACAAAAATGTATCTCAAAATGGTACACTAACACTCTCTTGTGTTCCAACCTGAGATTGCAGACAGTTTGTCTTACAATGAAGTAAAGCATAACCGACAATAGGTTAAAGTGATTACTTTCTTCGTACCAGGTCTTGTGCTAGAGGAAAATAAAAAATTGGGATTTTTTTTAAAGGGCATGCAAGGGAGAGGAAATTTCTTTTATCATATTTTTTGTTGTTGTTTGTTGGATTTTTTGTGGGTTTTCTTTTTTTCTTCTCTGACATGATAAGCAAGCAAAAAGGAATATAGCAGAAGGCTTAGAAACATTTATACAGGATTTGGGGATATGTATAGCGGGGGGAGATTCAAAGTGAGGACAGAGCAATGAAACTGCTGATGTAGCTGGAAGACCAGAAAGGCTCTAAAGCTCCGTGATTTTTCTAGCAGCCCCTAAGTCATCTGCACTGTAGGGCCACCATCAGAGTCATTCTGTCATGCCAGGACCATGATAAATAAGCAAACATTGTGGTGAACATAGGCTGCATCAATATTCCATCCTCCCTTCATTTCCTAGCCTGTGGGTTCCAACTCCAGTACCTTAAGATATTACTAATAATTGTAGAAAGCATTCAAGAAGTACAGAGTTAAATGTAAGTCCCAGGTAGCAACTTGGAAATCAGGACTAAAATTGGGAGGCAAGATCACATCGGGTACATAAGAGCAATGATTATCACCTCCCCTCCCCACAAACAGAGGTGTCCAAATTCCTCTACAGGAATGCCATGATACAAGGCGCAAGGTAATATTTGAAATGGCCTTGCCCAGCACATGAATGAATGTCACTCAGATTCTCATTCTCTCTCTCTCTCTCTCTCTCTCTCTGTCACTTTCTGTCTCAGCAGTACTGGAGCTATATTCCCAGCCCTCTTGCATTTTTTTTTCTTTATATGGGTACCGGGAACCGAACTCAGGACCTCGCACTTGCCAGGCAGGCACTTATGGCGCTGAGCTATCTCACCGGCTCTAGCTTGCATTTTTAAAAATTTTTAAAGTCATTTATTTTTAAGTCATTAAATTTCCCAAGCTGGGCTAGAATTTGTGATTCTCCTTCCTCAGCCTCCCAAAGTTCTGGGGTTATAGACTTGTGCCCCCGCATTCAGTTACACTGGGGTTTTAGTTCACTTAATGGCTGCAGAATCAAGATTTCACACTTTGGAAGCAGTATTACACTGTTAGACTGGAAAAAAAAAGTTGCTAAAAAGTAAAAAAAAAAACCTTTTATTAACATGCAAATAGCAATCAGACAAACATAGTGCTGGCTTAAGATGCTAGCAATATTTATTAGACCCCAAGTTTACTCTCATTTCTGTATCTGTTTGAATGATTATGAAACCTCAATACCATTTATAGACACTACATTCTCATAAAATTTTGCCCTGAAAATTCCTCTTTTTCTGATCTTGCAGCAGATGGAAGAGCAGTCTATAGGTATCCAAGAATTTACCAAATCGTTATGTTATTTAAGCTTTCAGAATCAGAGTTCCAGGAAAAATTACAAGATCCCTTGGGTGTGTGTAACCATGGACATTTAGGATGCTGTAAAGCAGGGGTCCTCAACCCCTGGGCTACAGATCAATATCATGGGTGGCCTGTCAGGAACCAGCCACACAGCAGGAAATCCTGGTGCAACACCCAGGTCAGTCAGTTCCGGTGCAGTGGGTCTCATGAAAACAGCCTCTTTGAGGTTTGCTTTCACATGTATGCAAGCTCAACACTAAAACATGCCTTGTCTAGCTAACGTGAAACATGGGGAATTAACAAATAGTATGAAGTGCAGGAAAGCCCTTTTGTAAACTAAATTGGGAATATATATAACAATCCCCTTCAGATTACTAAGGGAGGAATACACACAAAGAACCAAAAGTCAGGTCAAGAATTTAATAAAATAAGCAGAACAAAGCTTTAAACTCTGCTTTTCTGCTTTTTGACAACTGGACATTAAAATTTCAGCAATTCATTAACCTCTCTAAACCTTAGTTTCCTTATCTGGAATAATTATGTTCTACATTATAGACCTGTGATGAGAAAAAAAATTAAATTCAATGTATGCACAAAATACTGAACTTGTTTTTAAGTACGTAATTCACGATACAGAATATATGGTAAAGAGGTAGCATTGTGGATGGTATAGGATATGTGATCACAAACATAGCTAACAGCGTGAATATAAAAAAAAAGGAGGGCCGGTGAGATGGCTCAGTGGCTTAAGCGCCTGCCCAGCAAGCATGAGGGCCCGAGTTCGACTCCCGGAACCCACATACGAAAAAGGGGCCAGTGATATCGCTCAGTGGCACGGGCGCCTGCTGGCGTGCGAGGTCCTGAGGTCGTCCCCCCAGTACCCACAAAAAAATAAATAAATAAAAATAAAAATAAAGGAAAAGAGAAGAGAAGAGGGAGCAATAGGAGCAGAGCACCAGTGAGGGAAATTCCATACTAAAGCAGGGAAATGAAAGTTATCTGCAGTTTTCAACTGAAGGAAAGTGGTAAGAATTTAAGTTGAATCTGTGTACCTGTAGAAGTTCACATCTATCTTGGCTATTTTCACAGTTGCATGAAGAACATGTGTGTTGTCACTACTGACCATGGAGAACCCCATACCCATACTGGACTATTAGAATGACTCATTGGAGAGATTAAAATCCCATGACCTCTTCTCCAGAATACTTTATTCCGTGACTCTGTCCCTAGGCTTGGTTGGTAATGGCCTTGTCTTCAAATAACTAATTTCCACATGTCTCCTACGGTCAACATGGTGCTGTACCTAACTTGGCTGTCGCTGACTTCATTATCATCTTCTCACTGCCTCTCCAGCTCTCATGGTGACTCGGCTCTTATCTGACTCTTTGGCCAGATGCTCTGTGAGCTCAAAAGTATCATGTCAATTCTTCATTTTCTGGTCAGTGTCTTCCTTCTGACCCTCAACTCCATGGACCACTGTGTTATAATCCTTTGACCAATCTCCTCCATTAATGACTCTACACCAGCTGAGGCAGGTGTGCGAGCCTCAGGAGCCTCGATTTTGTCAGTCTCCTCAAGTCCCTTTAAGGAAACAACTGTGGGAGAAGTGGTCACCTTTTATTTCAAGCAACATGACCTGTGCAATGAAACTCAAAGGTGTTACAAAGTGTGGGCAGAGAAAGAAAAAAAATCTTTCTGCAGAACCAAACACTAATTACTAGTGGTGTTTTCTTTGGCTTACTTCTCCCTATCATTATCATCGTTGACCAGATCCAGCTAAATTTTCTGTATTCTGGTGGCCATAATGATTGCTTTCTTCACTTCTGTGGTAGTGTCCCTCTGGCTAGGCTTTGCATCTTCTGTGAGGACAGACAGGACTTGAACCAGGTGGCCTTACTCATTAGCACCCTAGCCTTTATCAACCGTTGCTTCAAATCAGTTCACTACGTCTTCAGTGGACATGATTTTTGGGAACTCTTGTTTCACTCTTCGCCAGCTACATTAGAATGGACAGTCACTAAGGAGCCAGACATACCAGAATCCCACTCCTAGACAGAGTGGTCCTTTATATTATGACCCAATTTCCTACTCCATTTGACCACAACTCACATCTTCCTAGAAAGTCTATGGGAATTCAAAGTCCAACAGAATTTAAGAGAATAAATCACAACTTGCAAGTTGGCTTGAGATTCTGGACCATGTTCAGGAACAGAAGCAAAAAATCAATGAAGTCTCATTCTAAAACAAGGAAGACACATAACAGCTCACCAAAACACACAGGAAAATGACAGGGATCTTGAAGCAGAACCAGTTATAACATAAAATCAAAGTCTGCAGCAGTGCTTTAATGCTAGAATCTAGAGCTCTGACAGGCAGTTGCTTAAATTTTGTCTGCATAAGGCCAAGTTTGGAGGTAAGTATTAGGTCAAATCTGGTGGAGATGAGCTACTTTAATGGTAGAATTTCAGGAGGTAGCTGGAGCTCTTCAAGGTCATTTTGATGATTTGATGCTAATGTGGTGTCTTTGAATCAAGGAAGCTGAGAAGACGGGTCTAACACTCTGTATACACTAGGTGCTTAGTAAATGTTTAATAAAGAAAAGTGTGAGGGAAGAAAATTAGCAAGAGATCTCAGTCATAACTAATATTATAAAGAGCCTCTAATTTGAAACATAGATTCAAGGGCTGGTGAGATATCTCAGTGGCATAAGCGCCTGCCTGGCAAGCGCAAGGTCCTGAGGTCAACCCCCAGTACCCATATACGATAAAAGGTCTGGTGATATTGCTCAGTGGCATGGGCACCTGCTGGTGTGCGAGGTCCTGAGTTCGACCCCCAGTACCCACAAAAAAAAAAAGAAAGAAAAAGAAACATAGATTCAAAACCTTAGCACATGGGCTTGCACACACACTTTTATCAGTCTTTACCAATGCGAGAATGGTAAAGCTACCCTTCTTTTGTCCACAGAGGAGTAAGTCCTTGCATCTTGTGTATGTTCCTGGTACTAAGCCCAGACACTCCAGAGCTACTCAACAAAAGAAAAGTAGCAAGGACGTATTTTCTCCCTAAATTCAATGCTCTTTGGTAGTTTCAACTCCCCACTTGCCAGGCTCACTGCTAACACTTATGAATCTTGTAATAGCTGTCTGGCTGCCTGAAATACAAAAAGTGGAGCCATCACACCTCCCATTTCACAAGTGGAAGAGGAATCAACCCCTATTCTTGTCTAGCCCATAAATAAGTGGACAGAACAGTCTACTGTTTTGAGAGGCTCTACAGAGCTGATGAGAAGAGAAAGCCTGGTCACCACCAGTACAGAGATTTATTGATCCATAAAGTATCGGTGCCAGGATGTGATCTTTTCTTATCGTCAGAATTCTGATATGCTGTGTGACTTGTGTGGAGGGCTGGTACAGGGTTAGGGATAGTTTAAGGATTACCTAGACTGCCAAGGCCCAAACAAACAGGAGCCGTTTCTACTTTGATGGTTATGACATATGGGATATAGCAAAATCACACTGAATTTCAGTAATACATCTCATATTTGAGTGATAGTAGTGGTGCAGGCTCTCATTTTTGCTTTTTGTAAAGTTCATATAAAGTATAGACCTAGAAGAGAGAAAACAGGTCAAATACTGAAAATGAGGTCCTAGGTCCTTCACAGATAGGCAAGACGTAAGATAATCGCATTTGCCATTTCAAAGAGAACCCTGTCATGTGAAGAATAATATTTAAACAATAGTCCCAAGCTTTGAGTGTATACCAAATCTAAAAGGATAAGGATTGAAATACGTGATTTCAGAAGCTAAGAAGAGTTCCTATGCCAAGTTAAATTAACCAGTCATGATTATTGTCTGCACTTCATACTACAATTCAAAGTGGATTTATTGTTATAAAAGACCAGCGAAGAACACCAGGAAGTTTTAATTAAATAAAAAGAATCACCATTTTTGATTGGGTCTTAAAAAGAAAAAAGAAACACCAACTGTGTGTGTTCAACAGAAATTTGTTTGGTGGACAAATGATTTAAAAATGAGAAGTGGGTACCCAACTCATCAGAGACCCAATGTAAGTCAAATATATACGTATATATACATATACATATGCATATACATACATATATCTTGAGAAACTGATCATGTTTAGAGTTGTTTAATAATCATGTATGAACCATAATGCCAAAAATACAAAAAATCACATGCATAAAACTCTAGAAGAAGATAATAATAGTGATATCTGGCACATGAAGTGGAATTTTCTTTAAGAAAAATATTTCCTTTTTATACTGATTTTCTCTGACCAAGATTTCTATCATGAGCATGTGTTATGATTAAAAATTAAATCTTGATTTTAAAAACAGTTAAAACATTGGTTCTTTCCTACAAATATCTTTAGGAAAAAGGTGTTTCCCTTTAGTAAACATTGTATTAGCAATGGTGTTTGTCAAGAGCTTTTGTGTAATCTTCAGCAGATGACTTAGGGATTTTAACACTCTCATTGGCTCTGGTCTCTGTCCTGAACTGAGGAAAGAATGTCATATTTGGCCAAAAAATGTCTTTTAGTGCTGGAGCTCCAACCCAGAATGCAGTATACCGTTCTTTGGAGACTTCCCCCATAATTCTGTTCTGATATAGAAAAAGAATAAACTGCTCACATGTTTAAGGCATAAAGTATATTTTCAGAGCTCTACGTAGATATTTCAACACTAATTTCTTGAATTGAACATAGAGGGATGAGATAGTGGTCTGTCTTCAGAGTAATTAAGGTCATTGTTGTGAATTCACTCAGACATCCTTTTGGACACCAGTTCTGATAGTATAGCTTCAAGTGTGGCAAACAGGATTCTTATGCTATGTAACCTTTATTTTTCCTCTGTTATAATAGTATTTAATCTAATTTTATAGTATCAGAAGACTTTGATGATCTTTTGCATAATTCTTGACATACAAGTACTTTCAATAATTTATTCACTTTTATTATATGTCACAAATTTTGTTGCTACTGGGCCTTTTATTATTATTATTTGATTTGTGGTTTACCACTATCATTGAATGAAGAAGAATTATTTTTCTTCTTAAACTAAGGAATTGCTAGTAATGCAAACCACTTTTCTACTGCTATACCAAGTAGCCCTATGCACAGGGGGAGACATTTTCTTAAATTCAGTTAATTTGATGATTTACTTTATATAAAATCTGAATCAAGCATTTCACTTATTTCAGAGACAAATAGAGCCTGAAGATACTCTCCCCTTAACTCTGAAAAAGCCCAGCCTTAGGGGAAAAGCCAAAGGAGAATGAGTGGAGGATAAACACATCTAATAAAAAGAAAGCTTCAAACCCTTTCAATTTTTATTTTTCTAGCTATATCATTTCTCCATGCTTCTGTATACTCGGGGGGAATCCTGTTGGAAAGCCCCTTTGGCCCTGATTCAAAATCCCATCCATATCTTTTAAATTTATTTTTATCATGTGGCCGCCCAAGCCCCCTCAAATACCTCTAGGCAGCATCATATTTGGACAGCTATGTTGACAAGTGCTTTTTAATATTTATTAAATATCTGTCTTATGACAAACAGTGGTCCTATTTCTACTCCCTGAAGATACAAAAGAAAATGTTCCTCATTTTTATATGACTGCCCTTCAAATACATCTTCATGTCATGCGCACTTATTTTTAATAATTCATTTATTCAATACATTCAGAAGAAAGCATTTATTTAACACATTATCTAGCAAAAACTATGCTTGGCTGTAGGGAGGAACAACAAAGGAAAAGATGACACAGTCTATAAAACCCTGAGTCTTATGCTATCCTTAGTCTTCTTTCCTCTAAGTCAAATTTATTTCAACCGTTATTTGTATAGCACGATATTATCCCTCTCCCTCCTACATACACTCTTCTGACCATGTTGTAATTACCTGTTTTTCTTAAGATTTGGCGTGCAAACCATTCTAGTTATGCTCTGATCGATGCAAACATATACACCCTGGAATGAGTCTACCTGCCTCTCAAGTCAGTTCCTCTTAGTGTTTCATTCTCTGAGAGGCCAATCATCAAAGCATGAGTCCTTGAGATTCTAACCTATTCCTAGTATCTCGATTCAGACGGGGAAGGCTTCATTTGGAGATATTTTTCTTTCTTTCTTTTTTGTTTTGTTTGTTGTTTTGAGACACTGCCTCACACCAGGCTGCCTCATACTCTGTGTGTAGCCCATGTTGGCCTCCAATTTGTGATCCTCTTGCTTCAGTCTCCCAAGCACGACTATAGGCATTAACCAGCAAGCCCAGCTTGGGGATAGTTCTTACATTCCCCCCCCCCTTTTTTTTTTTCTATTTCTGTAGCATTGCTTCTGCCCAGGCTGTGAGGAGTTACTGTCAGTTTCTTATTTTTCTATGTTCCTTCCAATATTAATCCATTCAAACCATCACCAAAACAGAATTATTTTTCCCCATTGATCTACTAGTTTTTTTCTAGAAACATACTTCTTAGTAAATTACTTTCATATGAATCCTGTTTCAGGGTCTGCTTCTGAGGAGTCCAGTCTAAGGCCAGGGGAGAGGGTGTCTTTTAGATTTGCTTCCCCACTGGCCTATGCAGTGGTTCAGCTAGCATGGAGGCTTTGGCCTACTCATTTTCCCTGAGTATCCAGATATGTGAGTCATCTATAGTGCTTCTAGGGCACAGAGGTAACTGAGTATCTGTGTGTGTGTGTGTGTGTGTGTACACATTTGTGCATTCATGTGTGGTTAGGGCATCTTTCCTATTTTAGTGCTGTAATGTATTCTAATTCTCCAAAACAGTATCTTAAAACATAATTTTCATCAGGTAACACTTCTGTTTACACAACTTCACACTGTGTCCTTCATATTTAAAATAGTCCAGACTTTTAGTAAGACCCTTTGCAATCTGATTTTCATGATTTTCCTGTCCTCTTGACTCTCTGATTGTTTCACTTAGGTGACAAAGCTTGGGGGAAAGGCCTTGTCTCTCATTTATTTCCACATTTTTCCCATACTCAGTCAATACACAATGATGTTAGTTATATGAGAGGCTTTTGTGTAAGTGTGAGGACGTCTGCCATTTTCATTTCTAACTTTATTCCACATTTCCCAACAGCCAAAGAAGCTGGTTAGCAACTTTCCCTGTGCAACAGATGCTCCAGCTGCGGAATGGTAACCAAGTCATTAAAACATACCCTTTCTTCCTTTTTGGTCTCACATTTCCAGTTCCCTTACTCCTGCTTCCTGCCAAGAAACCCACTCATCTGAGGTTCTGCACTGGGGAGAGTAGGGGAGAGTTAATTTAAATAATATAATTTCTCATCCCTGTTTTCTAGCATATTTTATATCTGTGAATTGATTAAAGTTCACATAGCATTTCCACAAGATTATTTTATTGTCTCTAAACAATTTAGCTGTCCATTTTGCAAATGAAGACATGATAGTTCATTTCCTTTGTGAAGGTTGCAATATTATTCATTCAGTACAAATTACCATCATGTGGTCAGAGCACTATGAAAACGCATAGAAAGGTTTCTCAACCCTTGTTTGGAGGGTGGTACTCTGATGAAAGACTTCTCAGAAGAGGTGAAATCTATACTTAGATACAGATGACTTTGTTAACAACCCAGGGATAATTCACAAAGGACCTATTATACATGTTAAGGAATTTGCATTTTATCATAATTACAAAAGAAAATAAATGTAAAATTTTAATTCCATCATCAAATTTTAAGGCACATCACCATTCTGGGAATGGGGAGGGAAAAGGGTATAAAATTGTTATAAAGGATGAATAATCTACAGATCTAATGTGCAGATTCAGGAGTACAGATAACACTGTACAGTATATTGGAAATTTGGTAAGAGTAAATTTTAGATGTCCTTACCATACACATATAAAATAGATAACTATGTGAGATGATACATGTAGTATTAATTGGTTTGACAGCAGTGGTAATATATATTAATACATGTTTTATGCCTTAAATTTTATTAATAAATAGTTTTCTTAAAAAATATAGAAAAACATAGAGCATTTTACAGTGCCAGAGAATAAAGAACAAAAGAATCAGGCCATGGCAAAGAATTACAGGAGCCAATGTGAAAGCCTTCCCAATGAAATGACCAAAGCAGAAACAATTTGACCAACATGTTAAATGACATAGCATTGGATAATAGCCAAAAAAATCCATGACACTTTGTACTTATTTATCTTAGTATTTAGACTGGTATAAATCTAAGTCCACAAGCATTTGTGTATTATACGTCTTAATAAATTACTGGTGTTTTTGATGAGAAGCGTTAGTTACATGTTGAATTAGTTCCCCCAGACACTACTAGCTTTCTCTACTGCATTGAATACATTTTCTAAAAATTTTAAAATTAATTTTGTTGGTATATTTAAGATATACATAATGATCACATGCATCACAGGGAATTTGTACCTGTACATAACATATCTTGATTCTTCTTTTTTCCCCAATCCCCTCCCCTCTCTTCATTCCCTCTTTCCCTCCTTATTTAAAAAAGATTTGTTTACATTTTTTCTTCTATTCTCTCTTTTTTCTTTTCCCTTCCTTCCTTTCCCCCTCTCCCTTCCCTTGTTCCCCTTCCCATTTGAACATTTTCTTCCTATTTCCCAATATCTATTATACATTTTGGTCTTTATTTATCTTTTTGGTTTCTCACACCAGAGAAACAATGTAATATTTAAATATGTGTGTCTGATTTATGTCATGTAAGAGTATGGTCTCGAGGTGCATCCATTTACCTAGAAATGTCTCAAGTTTATCCTTCTTTATGGCATAACAGTAATCCATTGTATAAAAAAAACACATCTTCTTTATCCATTCATCTGTTCATGGGCATTTGGGCTATTTCCAAGATATAGCTATTACAAATTGTGCTGATATAAATATGGGTGTGCATATTTCACTGTGGTATGATGCTTTTAATTCTTTCAAGAAGATGTCAAGAAGAGGAATGGCTGGGTCAAATGGAACCTCTAGTTTAGTTTTTTTGAGGAATCTCCACACTGATTTCCACGGTGGTTGCACTGGTGTGAAGTGGTTGCAACAGTGGGAAAGGGCTCCTTGTTCCCCAAAGCCTCGCCAGCATTTGTTATTGGTTGATTTCTTGATAATAGCCATTTTTTTCCTGGAGTGAGATGGCATTGTTTTAATTTGCATCTTTCAGATGACCAGTGATGTTGAATATTTTCTCATATATTTATTTGCTGTTTGTACTTCTTCATCTGAGTAGTGTCTATTCATTTTAGATGCCCATTTTTGGATTGGGTCTTTAGATTTTGGGGGGGTCTGACATTTTTTATAGTTTCATATATTCTATATATTATACTTTTTTTTTCTTTTTTTTTTTTTTTGGTACCGGCAATCAAACTGAGGACCTTGCGCTTGCCAGGCAGGCACTTATGCTGCTGAGCTATATCCCCAGCCCCTATGCATTATATCTTCGTCTGAGGAACAGCTGGCAAAATTTTTTTCCCACTCCATGGGTTGTCTCTTCACTCTATTGGTGGTTTCTTTTGCTGTGCAAAAACTTTTTAATAAGATTCCAGTTGTTGATTATTTCTAATATTTCCTGTGCAACCAGGGTTTTGTTCATAAAACTTTGCCTACATCTATGTCTTCAAGAGTTCTTCCTATTCTGTCTTCCAGCAGATTTAGTGTTTCTGTTTTGATATTTAGATCTTGCCAGGGATATAGCTCAGTGGCACAAGTGCCTGCCTGGCAAGCTCAAGGTCCTGAGTTCGATTCCCAGTACCAAAATAATAATAATAATAATAATAATAATAATAATATTTAGATCTTTGATCCATTTCAATTTTAGTTTAGTGAATGATGAGAAATATGGATCGAGTTTTAATCTTCAATAAGTGGAAAGCCCATTTTTCCAGCACCAATTATTAAAGAGGCTATCTTTCTTCCTGTGAAAATGTTTGGCTACTTTGTTGAAGATAAGATGGCTGAATGCCTTTGGAGTTGTTTCTGCATCTTCTAATCTGTTCAATTCATCCTCAGGTCTGTTTTTCTTTTTTCTTTCTTTCTTTCTTTTTTTTTTTTTTTTTTTTTTTTTGCCAGTCCCTTGCTCTTTTTATCATAGTACCTTTGTAGTATAATTTCAAGTCAGGGATTGTGATTGTGATACCCCCCTGCCTTGGCTTTGTTGCCAAGAATTGCTTTTGCTATTCTAGGTCATTTCTGCTTCCAAATGAATTTTAGGATTGTTTTCTCTAGTTCTATGAGGTATGCTATTGGTATTTTGATTGGGATTGCATTAAGTCTGTATAACAGTTTTGGAAGTATGGCCATTTTCACTATATTTGTTCTTACTACCCAAGAACAGGGGATATCATTCCATTTTCTTATATATTCTTTGATCTACTTTCTCAGAGTACTGTAGTTTTCAATATAAAATATTTTACTTCCTTCATTAGATTGATTCCTAAGTGTTTCTTTTTTTATATATATACTATTGCAAAAAGTGTTTTATTCCCTAATTTCTCTCTTAGTGAATATGTTATTTGTGTACAGGAATGCTATTGATTTTTGAGTGTTGACTTTGTATCCTCCTACACTATTGAATTTAATTATTAAATCTAGAAGTGTTTTCCTGGAGTTTTGGGGGTCTTCTAAGTAGGGCATCATGTCATCCATGAATAAGGATAATTTAACTTCTGCCTTTCTTATCCTCATTCCTTTTATTTCTTTCTCTTGTCTAATTGCTCTGGCTAATGTTTCCAGTGGACATCTGTGGTGGATTAACTAATGGTCAACTTGTAACTGAATCAGTGTGGTGCTGGGTGTGGAAGGTCCACCTGGAGATTGTTGCCAACAGCACAAAAGGAGAACTGGAGGGGAAGATGGTATGACATTGATTCTCCTGGAGAAACTTGTCACACTAGTTTTCCTGATATGAACTCAGCTGTTCTCATTGTCACAGGAACTCGGGTCCTCGCTGTTGCTGAAGATGGTTGCAGTTCTCTTTGGGGGAGCTGTGCCCCTTACCTTGAGCATTGCTTCCTGGCTCCAGTGCAGATCTCTTAGCCTGCTGTGACAGATCCTTAATCCCGCTGCTGCAGACTTTCTAGCTTGCACCACTGGCCTTTGGGCCTTCCCAGTGCAAATCCTTCATACAGACTTGCATGAGACATTGTCATGAGCTCTAGGCCTCCAGCTGGACCCATGAAGGACACTGCCATGGGCCCTAGGTCTTCAGCTGGTCTCATGTAGGACACTGCTGTAGAATCCAGGCCTTCAGCTGGATTATTTGTGTCTCTCGTGTGTGGACTGTTCTCTCGTGCTCTTCTGCATTTGACTTTTGGGGTGAATATTATAAAATAATCCTATAAATTATGTATCCTGTATTAAATCTATTTCCTTGAAAACCCTGACTACAAGAACATCCTTGTCTTATTCTTGATTTTAGAGTGAAAGCTTTTAGGTTTTGACCATTTAGCATGATGTTGCCTATTGGCTTGTTGTAGATGGCTTTTGTCAGATTGAGATGAAGATGATCTATTCCAATTTTCTGCAGGGTTTTAATCATGAATGATTGTTGGAATTCGTCAAATGCTTTTTCTTCATCTATTGAGATGATCATGTGGGTTTTGTCCTTGGTTCTGTTAATAGGGTATATTACGTTTATTGATTTGCATATGTGGAGCCATCCCTGCCATCTCTGGCACGAATCTTCCTTGATCGTGGTATACAGTCTTCTTGATGATTTGCTGCATTCTGTTTGCCAGTATCTTACTGAGGATTTTTGCATCTATGTTCATTATGGAGATTGGCCTGTAGTTCTTCTTTTTGGGTGGATCCTTTTCTGGTTTTGGTATCAGGATAATGCTTGCTTTGAGGAATTAGTTTGGCAATGCTGCTTATCTTTCAATTTCATTAAAGAGGTTGAGGACTAGTGGCATTAAATCTTCTCTAAGATTTAAATTCTATAAATTTGTTATAGAACTCATCACTGAACCCGTCAGGACCTGGGCTTCTTTTTGTTGATAGGTTTTTAATTACATCTTCAATTTCATTGACTCATATTGGGTTATTTAGAATTTTTATATCTTCTTGATTCAGCTTTGGTAATTTGTGTGTATCTAGGAATCTGTCCATTTCTTCTATGATTTTCCCATCTAAACAGAATACAGTTTCCCGAAGTATGTGTTGATGATCTTCTGGATTTCTGTAGGATCTCTTGTGATTTCACCTTTTTCTTTCCTAGTTGCATGGATTTTAGTTTTTTCTTTCTTTTTTTGAGAAGGTTGGCTAACATTTTGTCAGTTTTATTTAATCTTTCAAAGAAGCAACTCTTGAATTCATTGATTATTTGTATTATTGATTATTTGTAGTCTCAATTGCATTAATTTCTGCTCTGATCTTTATAATATCCTCCCTCATATGAGCTTTGGGACTGACTTGCTCTTCTTTTTCTAGAATCTTGAGATTCAATTTTAGGTTGATGATTTGAGTACATTCTGTTTTTCTAATGTGGGAACTTACTGCTATGAATTTCCCTCATAGGACTACTTTCATTGCACCCCATAAGTTCCAGTATGTTGTATTGGAATTATCATTTAATTGTAGAAACTGTCCAATTTCTTCTTTAATTTTATTTTGTGACCCTTTGTTTGTTCAGGAGGGTGTTATTTATTTTCCATGTGTTTATGCAGTTTTCGTGGTCTCTTTTGCCATCGATTTCCAATTTCATTGCACTATGGTCTGCTAATATGCATGGGATAATTTCAATTCCTTTGCATTTACTTAAGCATGTTCTGTGAGCTAGTATGTGGTCTATTTTGGAGAATGTCCTGTTGGCAGCTGAGAATGTGTATCCTGATGTTGTGCGGTAGAACACTCTGTAGATATCTACCATTTGTTTAAAAGTTTGGTTCAATTCTGATATTCATTTGTTGATTTTTTGTCTAGTTGATTTGTCTATTTGTGGCAGTGGAGTACTGAGGTTCCCCATTACAATTGTATTAGTGTTTATTTGATTTTTTTCATGTCCATTAATTATTTGTTTTATATAGTTGGGTGTGCTGGTATTTGGTGCATATATATTTGTTATTGCTTCCCTTTGGGCTGTTCCCTTAACAAGTATGTATTGACCTTCTTTGTCTCTCTTGATCAGTCTTAGCTTGAAATCCACTTTTCTGAAAGTAGAATATCTCCTCGTGCTTTTTTCTGGTTCTTGTCATATGGAGTATTTTTCCATCCTTTGACTTTCAGTCTTTGAATTCTTGTGTTCTTGTATGCAGCATATTTTTGGATCTTGTTTCTTGATCCATTCTGCCTGTCTGTTTCTTTTGATTGCTGAATTAAGGCCATTTACATTGACGGTTGTAGTTAACATGCATTGACTTATCCTTGTCATGTTATTTTCCTGTTTTTGGTTCCCTTTCTTCCCCTCTGTTTAATTACTTGCCTTTCCAGGTGGGTTCATTCTATTGGGGTTCATAGAGGTGTAGTCTTTGTTATCTCTCTCTAGAATATCCTTCAGAACATTTTGGAGTGCTGGTTTGATGGTCATGAATTCTTTGTCATGGAAGTATCTTATTTCTCCACCAATTCTGAAAGATAGTTTTGCAGGGTACTTCCATCTGATTTAGAGCTTATTTTCTTTTAGGGCTTGAAATACTTTACTCCAAGCTCTCCTTGACTTAAGGGTTTGTGTTGAGACGTCTGCTGTGATTTTGATGGGCTTTCCTTATAGGTGATTCGTTTCTGTTCTCTACAGCTTTTAATATTCCGTTCTTGTTTTGAATTTTTGGAATCTTTTTTTTCTCATCAGTAGTATTTATTATTCATGCGAACAGCTTTACAAAAATAGTAGCACTCAATTTGCTTAGCACATACTCATTTACAGCTAATTTTGAATAGCATGCTTTTACATATTTTAAGTGCTTTGCATTCCATGGAAAATGATACTCCTTTAAGAACATAGGGTATCTGGAAAATTAAAGAACTTTTCACATATTGGAATCTTGACTATTATATGCCTTGGTGTAGATTTTTTTGATCATGGCTAATCGGAGTTCTATATGCCTCACTTATCTGTATGTCAAATTCTTTTTCCATGCTTGGGAAGTTTTCTTCCATTACTTCTGTGAATGTGTTTTTTTTTTCTTTTTTTTATGTCAATTGCAGTATTTCCTCCTTTTTCATTGACTCTGATCAATCTTATATTATTCTTCTTTGCATCATGTGGCAGCTGTTGGATTGATTTTTCATGGGCCTTTGCTATTTTTAAGAAATCTTTCTCTTCACGATTGTTAACCACAGACCTGTCTTCTAGATTTGATATTACCTCAGAGGTGTATCGCACTCTCTAGGCCAAACTGTCATTCTCAATAGAAGCCTCACAGAAGTGCACTCTACAAATCTGTAGTGCAGATAGGCAGACACTCCAGTGAATACCACCAGGCTGCATTATTTGTAGTAAAATTATACCCAAACACCTTCTGCTCTAGCTGATCCTGTGTATCTCCCATGGCTGCACCTCACCCTGACACTGGGAGATCTGAGATGGAGCCAACTCACTGCTGCTCTGAATCTCAAGTTCAGTTGGCCCGTTTCCAAATGGCAATCAGCCAATCTCCCTTTCCCAGGAACATTTGAGTTGGATTGGAATCACTCACCTATCACTGTAGTCCACAGCATCCACTGCTCTGTTCCACTGGTCCGTTTCTTCATGGAGGCCTCTGGAGTCACCAGTAGTCACCATGCTTCTGTAGGTTCAAGCTGCCTCTCTCATGTCACAAGCTGGGATTCAGGGAGAAAGCGCTGTTTGCCATCTCCCTCTTATGCATCGAGATCCCTCTCTTCACTCTCCCTATGGGCTCCAATTCTTACTTCAGATCTTTGCTGGGTCTCAGGGACACACTTCCCCCATTTTTCTCTTCCCCATGTTGCTATATTCCAGCATCTGGACTTCTAAATCTCAGGCTGATTTGCTGCTTTTCAGCGCTCTGCCATCTTCCCAGAAGTCCACCAATGCAGGTGGTTTGACAGGTTTTCAAAAAGCACTTCGGGTGTTCATAGAGATTTCAGTTCATAATTGGCTGGCTCCAGGGCAGGGTTGTATGGCAGAGGAGTATCACAGAGGGAAAGCAGTCCGTGGCAAAGCAGGGTAGGCAGAAGGTAGCAAACAAGTAAGCTATAAGCAAACAGCAACCAAACTCAACTTTTCTAAAAAAAAAAAAAGAAGAAAGAAAGGAAGGAAGAAACCTGAGTTCCAAACTCATCTGGCCCCAGGCAGTTTGGTGGAAAGACTGAAATCTGAGAGTCATTAATGTGAACTTCATCTCAGAGTCACACAGCATCTATCCTTCTCCAAAGACTGCCCTTTTGAGCATTTTGTAATATGCTGGAAGTGATATTACCTTAATAGCTGGGACCAGAATTCATCTTAAGAAAATATCTCCAAGGCTGACACGTCATCTGGCTCTGCCCTAAACAAGAAAGAAAAATAATTGTTTAGTTCCTGAATGAAGGGGGTAGAAAAAAGAAAGAAGGGGTAAGCAAATAGTTGTGAATTTGGTTACTGCTTGAGAGCAGACAATCAAGGAAGATCCCAGGTAAGTGTAGTTATAAAGACTGATAAGTGTTTCAAAGCACTTTGCTGTTTGGTATGTGATACAAACCCCTCCACCATTCCTTTAAAAAAGTTTTAAATATAATATGCTCAGGCCAGTGAGATGGCTCAGCGGTGTAAGCGCCTGCCTTGCAAACGCGAGGGCCCGAGTTCGACTCCCGGAACCCACATACGAAAAAGGGGCCGGTGATATCGCTCAGCGGCACGGGCGCCTGCTGGCGCATGAGGTCCTGAGGTCAAACCCCGGTACCCACAAAAAAAAATATGTATATATATATAATATGCTCACAAAAGATTAGAATGCATAGATTTTCCCCATTGTATCAAGTATTACTGGATTGAACAGTATAATTCATTTTAAAGATAAAATAAAGCATCTTAATGTCCAGGAGTCTAGTCTAGCAGAGGAGACAAATAAGAAAAATTAAAGTTCTAAATTTATGTTCCACAATAGAGACACATATAAGCACAGTTTGCAGGGACGATGGAGGAGCTCTTTCTGTCTGCCTGAGTACCATTATTCCCACTGTGTATCCACGGTGCAGACAAAGCAGGGAGGGCCATATTAATATCATACTGAAATATTCCTTCACAGTCATATGTTACAGTACCTGCCTGAAAAGGGCTTCTTTAGTAACAGTTAATGAGAAATAAGCCACTAGGATTCCCAGTGATGCAAGAAATTTTCCTATTAAATTCCACATTATTTTTGCTCTTTCTCAGCAGTCCTTTTTTCAGAAATATGATTATCTCAAGCCTTTCCTTTCTTACCCCAATCGTTATCACCTACCTTTCATATGTTGACTACAGGAAGGCTCTGTGGAGGGTTCATGACACAACAATGCCATTCTGGTGATATAATGTCATTCTATCGTTTCACTCAGTTACTGATTAAAGGCATGTAGAGAAGAATATTTAGAATGGGCCTGATGGCTGTCTTCAAAAATCTATGTGTGAAGTATTTTGTTTCCTATTTGTTTATTGTGATATACAATAGGGATTGAATCTAGGGAGCACGGGTCACATTCCCACCACTTTTTATTTTTTATTTGAGGATCATATAAATCATCCAGGCTGGACTTGTACTTGCAATCCTCCTACCTTAGCCTCCCAAATAGCTGGGATTACAGGCAAATGCCACCATACCTTGCTCTTTTCCTATTTTAAACCCCTTTTTAACACTGTCCATTTTAGGCATCACCCCCTATTTTCTGCTTCTCTTACAGTCTAACTCTTTGAAGTAGATGTTCCCATTGTCTTCATTCCCTCACAGTTTTTAACATTCTAGCTCACTTTCAATGGAATGTATTTATTCCTTCTGCTAACACCTATTGATTCCAGATACTGTCAGTGTTTTTTGAATGAAAAGGTAGATTGGTTATACAATTTCTAAGAGCTACAGAAGTGATGAAGCTGAGGCAATTCATTTATTTCATCCCAAGTTAAACCATATGCTGAATGTCAGCAAAAGGCCAGAACTGAGGATAGAAACTCGGTGACATCTCACAAGGGAAAAGATATAAGTATAATCCATGTGATAAGGTAAGTAAAAGTAGGGATTTGAGCTGGGAGGTGATTAATGAGATTTAGTGTTGATGCTTAGAATGAGACAGGGAGTGATGGTCCTCCCAGTGACTGCACTGATACAACTGCCCTCGAATGTTTTTCTAGGTTGCCCCTTTTACAAAACACAGACACAACGAAAACATTTTGAGCAAGAAAAGATTGAAACAATGTAAAATGAAAAGTAGTTGATATGTAGATTTTCTTAGAGAGGATTTAGGCATTTCCACATTGATCTGATGCTAAAGTGCTTGGAATAATCAGGAACATCTAAACCGAGGCCCTCACTGATGCCTTTGGAGTAACGTACTACTCTTCAGTGCCTTCAACATTTTTTTCTGTCATAAAGAAAACAAATGAAAGACAAGAACACTTCACCTCCAGTTGGATTCTTAGTGGTATCAGTTAAAGACTCTGCTTTAAGGTGATCAGAGTGGTTTGACAGAAAAGTCAGACCTCTATGAAGTCAAGAACTATTAGTCATTAGCCAAGAAAAGTCATCATGAAGTGACCGCTGTCATCTGCTGTGCATAATGATAAAAACAGGTGGTACATATATGTGGGGACAGTGGGTAACAGAAGGGGAAATCAGGTGCTATACAGAGAAAGAAACCACATTAAAAAAAAGTCCAATATGCTATCTTAGCAAGGAGAGGCAAGAAAATGGGTCTAGAAACTAACCCAAAAATAGTATGGCCAGATGATCTCCAACACATTTCATTGCAAGGGGAGAAAAATATTTTCAGTCATTTAAAATGAGTGGGCTATCCATAAGTACATGTTAAGAAGTTAATCTTAATACCTGCTTACATTATCCATAAAGTTAATCACAATGGACTGTAGATCTTTTAGAATTTTATACAGTATCTTCGTGATCGTGGGGACAGGCAAAGTTTTCATAAACAGGATACATAAAACACTAATGATGCAAGGAAAATTGCTAAACAAGACCCAATTAATATTGAAAACTTCTGTACTTCAAAAGTTATTATAAAGAGGATGAGATACAAGATACTATACAAGTATACTATACTTGTATACTGATACAAGTATCAATAGAAGTTACTTATAATACATGTATCTAAGGGAACTAAGATTAGTAAAATAAAGAGAACTTTACAAACATCAGACAGGTTGTTAATGACAATGTTAAAGTAAGATTCCTCCCTTCTGAAGTCTAAGCCAGCATTTCAATTATGTCATCCAGTTCAGTTTTGTATAAGTTTAATGTAATCTCTATGATTAGGAATAAGAAAGCTGTGTGCCTCATTTTCTTTACTTAGGAAATAGGAATAATAATGCTATAGGGATTAAAATAATGGAAATAAAATACCACAGTAGCCTATATATATATATATATATGTATATATATACATATATATACATATCTTATATATCTCTCTTATATATATATATGTCTTTTATATATTTTTTCATATATATCATATATATATATCTTTTATACATTTTTTTAAAGTTCAGTAGTAGTAGTTATGATTATAGTGATCATGATGCTATAATTAATATGATAATTATAATGCGATACTTTTACCAACTGCCATGAGAGAAGAAAGGGGAAAAATCATTATTAAATGAATCAAGCACCAGAGATATCTTAGCCAGGCTTCAAAGGATGGGCACAATTTAACCACTGGGCCTGGTTGACAAGTAAGCTATGGAAGGGAAAGAAGGGGTGATTTCAGCCAAGTCGTTCCCTGAATAACAAAACATCAAAGAGTTAAGATTTTGCTATGTCAGAGTTCTTCAAATATCAGGCTAAATATTACAGGCTCTGTACCTCTAGTTTCTGTCATTTTTCTTACTAGGCAAACTGGCCACAGATGTGGAAATCAACAAGTGCCCACCCAACTTCCCCATTCCAGTAAGTTTTATCAGCACCCGTTTTGAGCAGGTCTATAAAGTTTTGTCATCATTCTTTATTCAAGTGAATAATTAATCCTTGAATCAGAAAAGAGTAGGTCACAATATACTTGCTTGAGTCCATAATGATAGACATAATATGTACATAGATATGTACATAAAGAGAAAGGGGAGGGGTTCACACAACGCTAGGCAGTACAAACACACTAATATGACTAACAGTTTAGCATAGTAGCAAGATTGCTTTAGTCAGTACCTAACCTGTCCTCCCAGCAAATAATATTTATTCTATCAAACATTGATCAGATGAAGCCTAAATGTATTACCCATTGTTAAAGTTCATGGAAGGAGGGTTATAGTATTACTAGCTGGTAATTAAAATTCTAAGTGAAGTGGGCAATAATATGTTTGTCTAATATTTATTTACAATTTCTGGGTTTATTCTCACAGCAAATAAATACAAAATTATGTGTATTTTTGTAGTTGAGGAAATTACTGTCTCCAAAGCGCCATTTCCCATCACAATTTTAGGGCTAATTTGTAAGTAGATCTTGGTATTGTAGTGATTTTAAAAACAAGATTTTTGGGCACCCATAGTTATTGTAGTGAAATGTATTTAGTCATCACTCATAATAAGAATATGCTATGTTTCTTAACAATTGTTTTGTCTTTTCACATAGATACATATACTATTAGGCCATAACAGAAAATTTGTTTTTTACTTTAAGTTTATAGTCAAATGTTTAAAAACCACTGTTTGGTAGAAAGACCCAAGGCTTTGGCATCCAGCAGGCCTGAATCTGAATGTTGTTCCTGCTGCTACTATTATCTAACAACTTTCTGTAACAAGATCCCAGCCAACTTGCTCTCATATGCTGCTTATGAGACCAAAGAAAATTTTTTTTTCTTAAATAAAAACTCTCCTTAATGGTGACAATGGGAACTTTTTTACTGGCAAGAAAACTACTATGTAAATAATGGTTTGAGGTGAAAAAAGGGAACTTCACTGATTTAACCAATATTTGTCATTACTTAGACTAAGCACCATAATTTCCTCAGCACTCAGGAGAGAGATTTGAGATAGTGGGTACTCAACAAATTGGATTATAACAATAACTGAGTGAATAAAAGGCTGAATGAACCAACAAATGAATACTCTGTGGGAAGTACTAAGAGCATGGAGATGAATAAGGCTTTGCTCTTTAAGAAAATTAGTATATATTTTACTACTGAATTTATGTTTATTGCAAATATTTATCTAGCATACAGTATTTTTGCTAGGTACTGTAGTAAACAAAACAATCATATTGTTCCTTAAAGGTGGAAAGATGTTACACAGAGTCATATAAATAGCTATAGAATTGAAATCATGTTAAGTGCCATGAAGTACCAGTATCATGAAATCATACAGCAATAGGGCTAATTTTAACTGAAGAGAGAAGTAAAGGGAGGCTCAACAAATAAAGAAAAATAAAACAGTTTTGTAAGAAAACACTGTTTAGGGCCAGTGAGATGGCTCAGTGGCATAAGCGCCTGCCTGGCAAGCGCCAGGGCCCGAGTTCGACTCCCGGAACCCACATACGAAAAAAAGGACCGGTGATATCATTCAGCGTCACGGGCGCCTGCTGGCATGCGAGGTCCTGAGGTCGACCCCCGGTACCGAAAAGAAAAAAAAGAAAACACTATTTAAGTCTAAAAGCTTAAGAGGCTTTTAATTTTCTGTCCTATTAAGGCAGAACAAAGAAATGGCCAACGTATCTTGGCAGACTGAGCAAGGAGGAAGCTGGTAGGAGATAAAATAAGACATAGAAAAGAGTCAAGTCAGGCAGAACCCAAATCAAACCCTTCCTAGGGATTTTGAACCATGAAAACCTGGAGAGTGATATGGTCATATTTGCATTTTGTGAAGATCACTTGAGTATTCTAAGGACAGAGATTTAAGGAAAAAACAAAAGGTGTTGGGAAAACAGTTCAGGAAATGGGGGAAAGTCAGAGAGGAAATGCTAATGCTGGCACCATCTTAGACATAAATCCAAAGAAGAACATGATAACAAGTGAAGCGTAGAAGATGGTGCATGGTAGGGAGAAGGGAAGCATCAAAGTGAGCACCTAGGATGAGCCTTCAACAAACAACCAGAGAGGAAAGAGTCACTGTGGAAAACGAAGAGAAAAATACTGCCGGTGGCGAACGATCAAAATAGTGCTATGGGACATTTTAGGTTTGAGGTGCTGTAGGATGTCTAAATGAAGTGACAAGAAAGCCCTCGGCACCACTCCCAAGTCTCTCCTACAGTGAAAAACAAAGTCCTCACTATGCCCCGCATATCCCTTCATGAACCAGGCCCTTGCTCTTTCCTTGTCCAGTCTCCTATTTCTCTCTCTGTTGTTTTGCTACAGCTAGAATAGCATCCCGGATGTTTCCTGAAAATCTCAGGCTTCTTTCTGCCTCAGCACCTTCGTATTTGCCATTCTGTCGGGAATGCACATTCTCAGGTATTCCCATGGCTCCGTTCCTCACTTCCTTCTGTTTGAAGGTCACTTAATCAATAACTTCTCTGATTTCTCTATCATAAACCTCTCCCAAGTCTGCCCTTTTCTCTCCTTTTCTCTGTGTTTCATAATTTGACATTTTAAAATCATTTATTATTTTTGTTGTTTATCTCCCTTAACTAAAATGCATAAAGCCCACAAAGATATGGGCTTTGTCATTTTTATTCACTAGAAAGCACACATTCCTCAGCAGATCCAAAACCTGGTTCAGATGTGAGTTTTTACCCTACTGAGGAGCTAACAGGTCAATCTGTCACATTTTAGTGGATGCTGGCTGAAGACACAGACTCCTGGAGAGAGAAAAGGAGTTTAATTTTTCCATAACACTTGCAAGAATGGCAGCATTTGTGCTGGTTTCCCAAACTTCAGTTTCCACAAGACAGCGTGAAGAAGGCCAAGTGGTGGTTACACAGAAAATGCATTGTGTTATGAGAAAAAGAGGTCAAAGTTTACAAAATCTCAAGATCTTTTTAAAAGGGCAATAAACCCACAGGAGTTTTGTCCTGGAAAAAGTCATTTTTATTATGCTAAACAGTAAAAAAAAAAAATTTCTCCCCTTTATACCAGATGAAAACTTTATCTTATTGTCTAAGTCCATTAGTTATAGATAAACACCTGGGAAAAGCTTGTCTGAAACAAAGGTTGTGGGCACCTCTACTCACAAGGCACGGAGATTGAATGGAGAATTGTGTCCTATTAGTTCATTCCAGATACTTAGTACATAGCTTTGAATGAAATACCAAATCTTTTTGTTGTTTATTGTTTTTGTTTTACAAAAGTATTTTTTCAATTTTTATTTATTAGTACATATTTGTAATGCATAATGATTACATTCCTTGTAGCAATTTTATACATGAACATAACACATTTTAATTCTTTTTTTTTGTGTGTGTGGGGGTGGGTACCGGGAGTCGAACTCAGGGCCTCGTGCTTGCCAGGCAGGCACTTATGCTGCTGAGCTATCTCACTGGCCCTTTAATTCTTTTTTTTTTTTTTTGATCTGCTTTTCCTCCCCTGCCTCTTTTATCCCCCCATCTCTTGGTCCCCTTCCCTTTTGCCAAAGCTCTATCTCTTTATTTCCTATTATTTGTTTTTTTATTTTACTCTTTATATTTTAGGTTTCTCATATAAGAGAAACCATGTGCTATTTAAACTTGTGTGTCTAATTTATTTCACTTAACATTATGATCTCAAGGCACATCCATTTTCCTATGAATGGCTCAAGTTTATCCTTCTTTATGGCAGAATAGAGCGCTTTGTGCCCTGGCGTGCACTTGTTAGAACCATGTTCCTGGATAATTGATATATACTCGGGCACGTCCAAAACTGCAGAGTAGATGGGATCTTTGAGTTCATCTTGCAGATGAGAAAACTGGGGCTCAAGAAGGGAAAGGCCCACCCTCTCCTCTCACCTTTGTTACTTAGGTGGCATTCCCAACCCTGGAGGCCAGGCCATCACACAGAGTCAATCAATAACCAAGGGCACCTGTGACACAGCACAGCAGGTGGAGCCTCTGTTGCCATCAGCCTATATGACCTTCCAGTCCCCAGTTCACAAGAGAAGTGGTAAATTCTGTACCAGTTTCACTGACTTCTGGACGCAGAACTTCAGCCATGAAGATAACAAGCATCTTTCTTCTTAGTGTCTTGGCCTTGCTCAGTTTATTTGGTAAGGATCTTTACATATTTTTCATATTTGAGCAAAACTTTTTGACCTGTTTGTTTGCTAAACCCACTATCTTCTGGAAATTTAGCATAGTCTAGTATTAGCTGAGACTAGCTAGTCTTAGTTTATCTTTTGCTCCCAATGAGATGAAATAAAATCAATAGATGAAAATTAGAGAATAATAATTTTTGACATAAATTGATGGAAGCAATTCTAGTAAGAAGGTTCTGCTAGTAGAAAGGTTTTTTATCAGGATGTCCCTTTGTCAAGGATATGGTAGAGAAAAGAAAGTAGGGATAGATCAGTCTTAATTGCCATTCTAGTGCTCACTTCCATAGTACATATGCTAAAATTAAATACCATTCTAATGCTGTAAATGCTTCCAGCCTATTTACAAATTTTAAATTCTCATAGATTTGCATAACATACAATGAAGGCATAGCAACAACCAGTTATACTCAGGGTAAGAGGAATAGTGTGACTGATTAAAATGCTTTTATTTTTCATCTCCAAAATGTTTCAAGGGATATTTTCCTTCTACCTGAATAGGTGGTGTACTTAAGTTCCCAAACTGCATCTGGGAAATGTTAGGAGACAATTCTGAACCCACAGGATTCAGATCAGTTTTCTTTTTATCATTGGCAATGATTAACGTTTTTAACCTGACCTTCAATGTAGCAGAAGTTATTGAGAGCCAAATCAGCACTTTGCTTAGAAGAATGTCATTTGTTGTATTTGCTAAATATTTATGGAAACAGAGGTCCCTTTTCCCCTCTTCATGAATATTAATTAATACAAATAGATGCTTGTAGTGAGAAACTGCTTATCAATTTTTGAGGTAATTTAGTTTCCGAAACCCAGTGGGACCGCACAACAACATAAGGTTCTGACTATTCCGGGCAATCTCTATGCCCTCAGACACTGCTGTATCAAAATTAAATCTCTCCAACATTTCCTCCTTTGGGTGCTGTCTGATCAGTTTCCTTTTCCTTCAGTGAACTCATGCAGTTACCATCCCCCATACAATGGCAGCAAGGCCAGCTGTGTCTATTTTGATTATTTGTAAATTTAAGAACTGTGATTGGACCTATCGTCACTCAGTATCTCACAACTGTGGGAAAAAGCTCTTTGAAAACTGATGGTGAGTTGGCAGAAACCTCCATTATAAACATTACTCACAAAAGGGGACTTACATGCAATTGCATCAGAAAACCTAGTTGCTGCTAGTGATAACTCTTTCACAGCCAATTGTATAAACACTCTGTCCCTTCATCTTTAAATTGATATCAAGATACTTTTCCTCCTGTCATGGTGAGATCAAAGATCTAGGGGCTGGTTGTGAGAGTATTAGCCTTCAGAAGATAATTGCTCAGTGCCTGACATATTTCAAGCAGTAAGTAATAATTTCAATTTTCAATGAAATGAATCAATTTTTCTGATATACCAAATTGAGGTCCTTTGGTTATAATCAAACTTTTACTTAATTTTTAAAAAGATTTTAAGTAGGCAGGGAATGGACAGAAATCACTCAGATGCCTTTAAAAGGGGACAGAAATAAGAAGAGGTGGCAGTGGGAGGGACAAGCAAAGAAGTCACAGACTTCTAAGGAAGCAGAAAGATTCTGAATAAGGGTAGATTTGTTCTCCCTCCCTTAGGATCCAACCTAACACATCTAATTTATGTTTTGTAGGCAATACTACAGCTTCCCTTGGAAGAAAGGTAAAGAGAATTGTATTATTTCTTATTTCTCAGGCCGAAACTGTTTGATTTCACAAAAGTGCAGTTCAGCAGTCACCTTTCAGCTTAGTCTGGAGTAAGGATGAGTAGTATGAAACCTAGGGAGGCTTAAGCTGCTAAATACAGATAGTAATAGCAATTTCCCCTGCCCTCATAGTCCTGTGTTGAAGGGCAAATCCACTGACCTATGGGGTGAGTTATGTGTAATTGTCTGATACTTGGGATGAAAGAGAGTTAGTTGGGAGGATGTCAGTTGTAAGAGGGTTAGTGAGTTTATGTACACTAGCACTGGCTGGTAGGAGGAATATTGTGGCTGAAAGCTTTCTCAAGTCCACTCCCTCCTCCTTATACCCAATTTCATCATGCTGCCCAAAAGCCCCTAAACAGCAATATGTGGCTTTTACAATGGTCAGCAGAAAATAGTAAACTAACTTCATCCTCTAGAAAAATATTCTAAATCTAACTTTTCAGAAGTTAATTTTAGTACATTTGGAGATCAGAAGAGGAAGTGTCTCTTTGCTCATTACTTTTCTATCAAGAGGGAGGGAGCTCACAAACCAAAAGTTGATAGAGAATAATTTTTTACATTTGTGAAAAGTGTTATGAAACTTAATATAGCTCGAGAGATGAGGGAAGGTGCTCCCAAGTGAGTAAGAGTTATTTTGAACCATGAAGGATAAGTGAAGCAAAGCCTAGCTGGCAAGAAGATTGCACCAGTCATTAGATGATTACTAGCTATTACTGGAGTAGAGGATGCAGAATATAGAGACTCCAAGAATGGAAAGCACCAAATGCCTTTGTATGCTTGAGGGAAGACCAGTGTCACTGGACCATGGTGTGCAAGGAAGAACGTGCCCCAAGTAGCAGTCAACCTGAGAGACGCCAGCACCTGCAGCAATGTAAACATGAACATCAGTCCATTTATCTTATGTAACTCTCAGAATACCGCTACAGCATGGATGGAAGAATGGCCATTTTGCAGACGAAGTGACTTACCTGTGCCACACAATTTGTACAGAGCAGCATTACCTAAATGCAGATTTTTCTGACGCCGAGTCTTAGATATTTTCTCTTGGAACACTCCATGTCATTCTCCCCGTCCTTTCCCAGAGACATTAAAACCATTTTAGAGATTTTGCTGTAAGCTCAAAGAACAGGGAAAAATGGAACGTTGTTACTTTAATTCCATTTTTAGGCTAACTGCGATCTTACAATGGCTGGATGTCCCAAGATTTATGATCCTGTCTGTGGGACTGATGGCATTAGTTATGGCAATGAGTGCATACTGTGTGCTGAAAATATGTAAGTACAAACCTTAAATCTGTAAATATAGTTTAAATGTGTTGTCATCAAACATTTATATCTTCTTTCTCTAAAGCCGCAATGAATATACCAATAGCATGAATCTTACAATGAGAGAAACAAAGCATCTACTTTTTCCAAAAATAACTTTCTTTTTTCTCCTTTTCATATATATGATATGAAAATATGACTTAAAATCACTTACATGATAAAAACACGCAATTTTAAAGCAGTCTGGGTTTTTGAAAAGCCTATATACACAAAATGCCACTAATTTTAAAACACAATATTTGGTGATAGGAGTGATTATTTTCAGTACTGGGGATTGAAACCAGGGATCTGCACTGAGCTACATCAGCAGCTCAGCTGTTTTGTTTTGTTTTGTTTTTTGTTTTGTTTTGTGAAAAAGTCTCACTAAGTCATTAAGTTCCAAGGGCTTTGTGCAAATTTGTGATCCTCTTTCCTCAGCCTCCCAGGGTGTTGGGATTACAAGTGTGTGCCACCAAGCCTGGCTAGTGATTTTCGTCTTCTAAAGCCCCCTAGTATGCAAATATAAATTTTACAGATTTGCATGACCAAAAATGTACTTTTGTAACAATGAATTTCCATTTTCTGAAGTGGCCATAAATAAATGAAGAGAACTAATCCCAAGGCACCCAGAGAAACAAACATGCCACAGATTTTCTATTTTACTCAACAAATCTGCTTACCATGTGGAGCTTTAAGTTAGCTGCCTCTGCTTCTTTTCTGCTTATGACTAAAAGAAAATAGGTCATGAGGACATATAAGGTAACTTCTTGTTGCAAATGCCAGCAAACAAGGGGTAAGTATTTCAGGAGTAGACAGAGATGGAAAGGAGGCAAGAGGTCAAGAAAGGTTTCATGAAAAGAACACCTTATAAAACAAGGCTCTAAATTTTGATAGCATCTAAAAAGAGTATTCCAGGTTAAATAAGAGTGTGAAACTATCAAAACAAATCAAATATATTTCACAAATGACCTAGAAAATATTTATCCTGGGGTTGACTTGATATGGAAGATCTTCACTTAGGTTCAAATGACTTTGTAAGTTTCATTATTGTCCAGTGTAAATTCTCTCCCTTAAACACAAATCCTCTTCTCAGACTGTTTTAAACCATCTCAGAAAATACTCAGAGTTTTGCAAGGATTGTGGAAATCGATCTCCAGGGTAAGAGACTTACGATCTGAAGTTTTAAGCCCCAGACATTAGGTATCCTGCTTTGTGGTGGATCTGTTTCTACAATAAGAACTTTTAAAAGGAATTTGAAACCACTTGTTAATTTTCTCATGCCCTATGTTGTTGACATTAAGATCCAGCATCATATTTCTTTCCAAGTGGAGGAGAAAGCAATAGAAAAAGCTTTGAGACTTGGGAAGTTTCCAAGTGCCTGGATCAAAAGGCCCAATATTTAGAGTGAAACATTGGGACAGTGTGAGCAGAGGGCTAGCACACCTGTTCCTTTGGCCTTTGAAACCTATCAGTTGCCACTTGGTCTCTCTATTCTTTCAATCATATGTAAATTTGGGAGGAACATTTGGCTGCCAGAAAATGTAACATCTGTACCTGTATTTCTCAGGTAAGAAAACTTAGGTCTGGAAACAAATATGATGGTCTTATACACACACATTTCTTAATGTACTGTAGTGCTTTCATTTCTATCACTCATTAAAAGTTCCCAACAAATCCTTTGCATGGTAACCACAACCAGGCTGTGACCCTAGCTGTCAGGTTTTGAGATCAGCAGGTAATATCAAACAAGTGCTTGCATACAGTAGTCTCCTCAGTCATTATATTTCTGGCGGCTATTATCAATGAGGGCTTCTGCTTCTTATACATCTGGGGAGATCTATATTGGCAAATTCTTTTTTACACATGAGCACTGTAGAACAACTTTCTGTAAGGATAGGCAGGCTTTATAGCTCTGCTATCCAATACATAGGCACTACCCACAATCCACCAGCCATTAGCACTTAAATGTGGCTGGTTCAACTGGGAAACTGAATTTTTAATATCACTTAACTTTTAATTTAATTTTAAATAGCAAAATATGGGTATTGAACATACTGAACTACAGTAAACTACATTGCTATGAAAAATAAGTCAAATTCATATGGTCTGCTTAGACTGATTTGGAAATTGGTAGTGTGAGTACTTAATGATTAAGGGACAAGAAAACCAAGCTCGCTTAAAGTGAATCAATGAGTTCCATAAAATGTATGAATGTCAGGTATTCCCCAGTAACAAAGACATAGACAAATTTATGTAAGCTAGTATTTTCAAGGAAAGGATGGCTAGAAAAGATGAAAGATCTGCAAACAGTCATATTAAGAACACTTGCAGGATTTAGGGATAGTTAGCTTAGAGAACTCCATAAAGGTGGAAGGAGGAGGGCAGAGAGAATTTTGTTTTCTGGAGAGGAGGATGCTTAGAATGAGCAGTACCACTTGGGAATGGAGGTAAGATTTCCTTTTGCGGGCCGGTGAGATGGCTCAGTGGCGTAAGCGCCTGCCTTGCAAGCGCGAGGGCCCGAGTTCGACTCCCGGATCCCACATACGAAAAAGGGGCCGGTGATATCACTCAGTGGCACGGGTGCCTGTTGGCGCGCGAGGTCCTGAGGTCGACCCCCCGGTACCCACAAAAAAAAAAAAAAAAAAAAAAAGATTTCCTTTTGCAAGACTTTGGATCCACAGCCTTCTAAGTTGAAATGGTGATCAATTAGAAGGCTCAGCAATAGCCCCAGAACCACTAAGATAGAAACCTGTTAGCTAGAGGAGCAGCATCAGGAATAAATGAAGCAGCAAAGGACTTCAGATTAATTCCAGGGGTTCACTGTAACACCTCCTATTAGATCTATAAACTCAGTAAGAACAGATTTTTTTCCCCTTTCTGTTGTATCCTTAGTAAATGTAATAGTGATAAACTGATATTTGATAAATAAGTAAACGGATGAACAAATGAATGGAAGACAGACAAATGAGAATGAATCTTAAACCTCTCTAATTTTAAATTAAACTGATTTTTTTCCATTGATATTTTTCCCTATAGTTACTTTTTGGTCAGTAAAATTTAAATTGATTTTGTTTTTCAATTTCTTCTACAGGAAGCGCCAGGTTCCTGTCCTTATTAGAAAATCTGGGCCTTGCTGAGAACCAAGGTTCCAAAATCCCTTAAGGTTACCAGGAGGTCTGGCTGGCCTGATTGTTGAATAAAAGCATCTGAATATGTTTTGTTCCTTCTCAAATATTTTTTCCTCAAATGCACACATGATTATACTGGGGACGGGGGACTTGGACAAGCATCAGAACAGACCAAGTTTTACCAACACACCGATCCTGTAATTTCAGACAGTTTCCCTCACAGTGCCTTTTCTTTCCCTCATCTTCCTCACATTCTGAGGCCTTTGCCTCAGGATATGGGATGCTAGATACTAAAAAACAGGACACAGTAGATCACGAACATGTTTAATCCCACATAGTATTAAGCACTATTTTAAGCAATAGGCGAAAAATTCTCAATCCAGAAACATGTTACCCAACACATTTCTCTGATTCAAATAATCGCTTTCAGTTTTCTGGAGATTTAATTAAGCATCTGTTTTGCCTGGCACAGGTCAATGTACATGGGCATAAAGCTCCTGTCTGGTAGAATAGAGTTTAGTCCTGCAGTTTTATTAATCTCAGGATGTAAATTTTAGGTTAGAAATCACAAAGAGAATTTGAATTATTAAGGAAACAAGCAAACCAAACAAAAAAGCTGTACTTTCTCAAGAATGCTATGGATCAGTTTCTGGACGTAGCCTGAATCCTTCCCAGTAGAGGTAATTGTCATTAGTTACTAAGGTGAATAGTAAGTAGTAAAGTACAGCTCTCGATTTTCCCTGTTATTTGAGGTTTGCAATCTCAACCTCTTGAATAAATGCAGTCTGTAGGAGAACACTGAAGAAAGATATTTCTTTAGGACTCACAAAGATCACAACCCAGGAACCGAGAAACACACAGTATTGAATCTATGCTCTGACAATTTACAAAATGGAAGCCATATTTAAAGCTTAAAACCTGAAGGGCGGTTACATCAGTGTTTGTCAGGATTTTTGAGGGATGCTGGCAAACAGTAAATTGTGTTATTCAGCACCAGACAAGTCTTCAGTTCCTGGACAGTGTCTCAGAAAGGCAAAGCAATGCTTCAGTTCAGCAGATTTGCAGAATACAGTTCTAGTGAGTGATGGGTTTGTTCGCTTCAAGAAGTTAGCTTGTGTCCCGGCAGATGTGTGTAAGGAACAGGGTCTAAAGTTGGAGTACAGACATGTCTGAGATCTGATCTGACACCTGCTGACTCCAGTTTGAGTGCTCTGCACAAGACGGAGGGCTTCATCTCAAGACTTCCCTTGGATATCTGCTTCGAAGGTCTTATGGGTGTCTGCTACAGGGGGAGCTGTGATTCTGAATTAATTAACCTGAGTGGACTCTTCTGCCATCACACCGTCCCCAAGTGAAATCTGGTGAAGAAAAACAAGGAACATATACTGGAGGAACTGGCTGTGAGGACTATTTTTTTTTTTGAGGGTTTATTTGTGGGCCATAATAACCCCATAAGATTGCTCTTCTTTTGTGAGAAAGCCTTGAAAATAAGATCACTGATTAATGTCAGAAGCAAAAAAGGTAGCAGAGTTAGGCTTTTAATTCAGGCTGACTTCATATCCAGTGCTGCTTTTTTGAAACCACAATCACCTCAGATGGATTACTCTGTGCCTTCATCTCGTTTGGGAACCTTAGATAACAGCCTTCGATTAAAAGGGTCTACGTGTTCATATTTAACAGTACCAAATAAGAAAGAAAGAAGGAAGTGCTCAAGAAGAGAAAAATAAATACAACTACTGAAAGTGGAGGGAAGGAAAGGTGGCAACTTGAAATCCTTAGATTCTGAAAAACTATCCTAAAATGGAATGGTGGCTATAGGGCTAACGGAGGCTGAGATATATGTTATTTCCTGACATACAGTGGGTAATCTATGAACCACTGAACTAGAAATAACCAATTAAAAGATATTCCAAAGCTGGGTTTGGCGGTGCACATCTGTAATCCCAGCATTCAGGAGGCTGAGGCAAGGGGATTGAGAGTTTGAGCTCATCCTGGGTACACACAGAGATACTGTCTCAAAAGAGAAAAGAAAAAGGCTATTTCACACTTGCAAGACACCGTTGCCTGACACACTAACATTTAATTTCTTGTGACAGTCACCATATACAGGTTTTGAGTTTAACTCTGACCACTAGAGGGTGCTGTAGTCTGCCCAGTGCCTCCGTCAAACAGAAGAGCCTAAGAGCTCTCCCCGAATGCCAACCTAATGGGAGTTGCGGACGCAAGATGGCTTCCTGCATCTTGGCTGCGATGCTAGAGGACAGTTGGAGGGTACAGCTAATATTAAAGAACTTTGCTATGGTAAAGAGAATTTAAATCACCGAATCCTATGAATTGTTCTGCAATTCCCAAAAGAAGAGAAATTATAAGCAGAAGCAAGATATAACTCCGGATGATCTACATTTAACGGCTCTGCTCTGCTGTTTGCCTCACCAGAAAATGTGTGAAGGCTGTGTCCATGTGAGGTTTTTAAAAGATGATTTACAAATTAGAATGTTTAGAAGAGGAAGATATCAAACTTGTTAAGGATTTGAAACTTTTTCCTATGATGAGTGATTGAAAGAAGTAGAAATATTCCAACTATAAAAGGAAAATCTTCAGGACTTGGTGGTTCTTTTCAAAATGTAAAGGCAACAGCATGAAAGCAGAAATGCCCTTTTTTCATCAGTGACATTTCTGCTAGAAATTAATATCTAACGCCTAGGAGGTGCTCAATTAATACTCATATTATATAACCGAATAAAAAGGAGAATTGGATAACTTCTGGTTGGCTCCAAAGGATAGATTAAGGCTGCTTGGTTGGGATTAAAGAAAGATTATCTTTGTACACTAAAAATGTGCAATATACCAAGAGGCTGTAATTTAGAGTATTGCAACTGCCTATGTCACTACCTAGCCTTGTCTCCTAGCAGAAGTGAAAGAATTTATCAAAATTCAGTCCTTGACACTAATATTGGGTTAGTAATAATTCCTTCAGAGGGTAATACCTTAATCTTATTGTATAGAAAGTGCTCAAAAGTATGTTCTTTGTTATTATTTGTCTTGTAACACTTTTAGCTCATTGAAAGCCAACTGGTTGTCTCTAGGTACATGAACATTTCCATGATAAGAACGTTACTTCTCCAGATGACAAGTCATTGCGTTATTGAATTGACAGGAATTTTACAGAAGAGATTCCTCCCCTGACTACAAAATTCCACTAATATTCCCCTACTTCTATGTTTAAAAATCTCTAAATTATAAACAACACTTATAAAATAAAAACTCAAGAATAGCTGCTGAGAACAAATCTTGTAGATTGAGAAGGATTTTATTGCCCTGACAGAGAAGAGGGTGGTAAGCCCAGTGCCCATTATTGACACCCTCTCCATCAGTAAAGGTAAGAACTGTAGTCCTTATTAAATGCAGTAATGCAGAACTACATGATATAGTTACAGGATCAGTAAATTTCTGCACAATTTCCTTTATTTGTTTCAGTGTATGTGAAATATAAAGCTATCTGAAGGGACTAAAATTTCTGTACCACTGGAAAAGTAAACTTATTTGAAAGTAAACATTCTTCTTAAAAAAAAAATTACACTGAACTTCCTGAGAAAAAGGAGCATGAAAATATAGAATATTTATTTCCATTTCTCTGAACCAATTTATCCCCTAAAAATCCTAGCTTATTCCAACTATGTAGAAATAAATTTTATGTGCATAAAAAAGGAAGCAATTAAATAAAAATAACCAAAGCTCTTGCTCTTCAATCCCTGACACTGCCAAAAATTTCCTTTGTTTTCTTTCATTATTTAAATAGTACTCAACTTTCAGCTAAAAATATGGAATATGGTGATAAATAGTGTTCACAAAATGGGGATAGTATATATCTTTTACTTTTCTTTTCTTTTTTTTTTATTTTAAAGAGAAGAAAAAACAAAACAAATCAAAAGAAGAACAAATTTTCAAACCAACATAATAGGAGGGTAACAATGGTTAATACATTACGTATTACTATCTTTAAGTTAGTTATTCAGGACACCAGACATTAGCATTCAATTGTCCAAACATTATTGGCACAAACCTTACTCTTCAATGAACTAAGTAAAAATGGTAGTGTATCTATCTTAACCATCATATATATATATATATATATATATATATATATATATATATATATACAATTTTTTTTCCCTTTCCCTTCTTTCTTTTCCCTATTCCAGTCTCTCTTTCCTTTTCTTTTTGATTCACCATATCTATTGTACATTTTGGATCTTATTTACTCTTTCAGTTTCTCATACTAGAGAGATAATACGATGCTTACACATGTGCTTCTGGTTTATTTCACTTATGAGTATTTTCTCGAGTTGCATCCATTTACCTATAAAAGTCTCCAGTTTATCCTTCTTTATGGCTGAATAGTACTCCATTGTATAAAAATACCACATCTTTCTTATCTATTCCTCAGTTGATGGGCATTTGGGTTGTTTCCAAGATCTGGCTATTACAAATTGTGCTGCTATAAACATGGGTGCACATATATCGCTGTGGTACGATGTTTTTAATTCTTCTGGGAAGATGCCCAGAAGGGGAATAGCTGGGTCAAATGGGACCTCCAACCCTAGTTTTCTGAGGAATCTCCACACTGACTTCCACAGTGGCTGTACCAGTCGACACTCCCACCAACAGTGAAGAAGGGTTCCTTTTTCCCCACAGCCCCTCCAGCATTTGTTATTAGTTGATTTCTTAATAGTAGCCATTCTTTCTGGGGTGAGATGGTATCTCAGTGTTGTTTTAATTTGCATCTCTTGAATGACTAGTGATGTTGCACATTTTTTTGTATATTTGTTTGCCATTAGTATTTCTTCATCTGAGAAATGTGTATTCATCTCAGATGCCCATTTTTGGAGTGGGTCTTTAAATTTGGGAGGTCTGATTTTTTTGAGTTCTTTATATGTTCTCGATAGTAATCCTTTGAGGAACAGCTGGCAAACATTTTTTCCCACATTGTGGGTTGTCTCTTCACTCTGTTGGTGGTTTCTCTTGCTGTGCAAAAGCTTTTTAATAAGATGAGATCCCAGTTATTGATTCTTTGGGATAGTTCCCGTGCGGTTGAGTTTTTATTCATAAAGTCTTTGCCTACACCAATGTCTCCAAGGGTTTTACCTATCCTACCTTCCAGCAGATTTAATGTTTCTGTTTTAATATTTAGATCTCTGATCCATTTTGAATTTAGTTTAGTGCATGGTGAAAGATATGGATCTAGTTTTAATCTTCGGCATGTGTAGAGCCAGTTTTTCCAGCACCATTTATTAAAGAGGCTATCTTTCTTCCAGCGAATGTGTTTGGCACCTTTGTCAAAGATAAGGTGGCTTAGTATGTCTGGGGTTGTTTCAGCATCTTCTAATCTGTTCCATTGATCTTCAGGTCTGTTTTTTTGCCAGTACCACACTGTTTTTATCACAGTAGCTTTATAGTATAATTTCAAGTCGGGGATAGTGATGCCCCCTGCCTTGCCTTTGTTGCCCAAAATTGCCTTTGCTATTCTAGGTCTCTTCTGATTCCAAATGAATTTTAGGATTTTCTCTAATTCTGTGAGATATGCTGTTGGAATTTTGATTGGAACTGCATTAAATCTGTATAACAATTTTGGAAGTATGGCCATTTTCACTATATTGGTTCTTCCTATCCAGGAGCAAGGGATATCTTTCCATTTTCTGATATCCTCTTCAATCTCCTTTTTCAGAGTACTGTAGTTTTCAGTATAGAGGTCTTTTACATCCTTCATGAGGTTGATTCCTAGGTATTTCATTTTTTTTGGATGTTATTGTGAAAGGTATTGTTTCCCTAATTTCTCTTTCAGTAAGTTTGTTATTTGTGTACAGGAAGGCTATTGACTTTTGAATATTGACTTTGTATCCAGCTATACTACTGAATTTGCTTATTAAATCTAGCAGTTTTTTAGTGGAGTTTTTGGGGTCTTCTGTGTAGAGTATCATGTCATCTGCAAATAATGATAATTTAACTTCTTCCTTTCCAACCATTATTCCTTTTATTTCTTTCTCTTGTCTAATCGCTCTGGCTAAAGTTTCCAGAACTATGTTGAATAAGAGTGGGGACAGTGGACATCCTTGTCTTGTTCCTGATTTTAGAGGGAAGGCTTTCAGTTTTTGGCCATTTAGTATAATATTGGCTGTTGGTTTGTCATAGATAGCTTTTACCAGATTGAGATAAAGACCCTCTATTCCAATTTTCTGTAGGGTTTTTATCATGAAAAGGTGCTGGACTTTGTCAAAAGCTTTTTCTGCATCTATTGAGATGATCATGTGATTTTTGTCTTTGGTTCTGTTAATATGCTGTATTACATTTATTGATTTACGTATGTTGAACCATCCCTGCATCCCTGGGATGAATCCAACTTGGTCATGGTGTATAATCTTCTTGATGATTTGTTGGATTCTGTTTGCCAGTATCTTATTAAGGATTTTTGCATCTATGTTCATTAGGGAGATTGGCCTGTAGTTCTCTTTCTTAGTTGGGTCCTTCTCTGGTTTTGGTATCAGGGTAATGCTTGCTTCCAGGAATGAATTTGGGAGTATTGCTTCCCTTTCAATTTCATTGAAAAGTTTGAGAAGTAGGGGCGTTAGGTCTTCTCTAAATTTCTTGTAGAATTCGGCAGTGAATCCATCAGGGCCTGGGCTTTTCTTTGTTGGGAGGCTTTTAATTACATCTTCAATTTCATTGGCTGATATTGGTTTATTTAGGATTTTTAAATCTTCTTGATTCAGCTTTGGTAATTCATATGAATCTAGGAATCTGTCCATTTCTTCTGCATTTTTCATCTTAGTAGAATATAAATTTTCAAAATAGGTATAGATGATCTTCTGGATTTCTGCAGGGTCCGTCGTGATATCACCCTTTTCATTTTCAATTGCATGGATTTGAGTCTTTTCTTTTCTTTTTTTAATAAGGTTGGATAAGGGTTTGTCAATCTTATTTATTCTTTCAAAGAACCAACTTTTTGCTTCATTGATTCTTTGTATTGTTTTTTTATTCTCCAATACGTTAATTTCTGCTCTGATCTTTATAATTTCCTCCCTTGTACGGGCTTTTGGCTTAACCTGCTCTTCTTTTTCTAGAAGCTCGAGGTTCACCCTTAAGTTGTTTATTTGCGCTTGCTCTATTTTCCTGATATAAGTGTTTAATGCTATAAATTTCCCTCTTAGGACTGCTTTCATTGTATCCCATAAGTTCCGGTATGTTGTACTGTCATTATCATTCAGTTGTAGAAAGTGTCTAATTTCTTCTTTAATTTCATCTGTGACCCATTGGTTGTTCAGGAGGATGCTGTTTAATTTCCATGTGTTTAGGGAGTTTTTGTGGGATCTTTTGCCATTGATTTCCAATTTCATTGCACTATGGTCTGATAATATGCATGGGATAATTTCAATTCCTTTGCATTTACTTAAGCAGGTTTTATGAGCTAGTATGTGGTCTATTTTGGAGAACGTCCCATGTGCAGCTGAGAAAAATGTGTATTCTGATGTTGTGGGATGGAACACTCTGTAGACATCTACTAAGTCCATTTGTTCAAAAGTTTGGTTCAGTTCTACTATTTCATTATTGATTTTCTGTCCAGTTGATCTATCTTTTTGTGACAGTGGAGTATTGAGATCTCCCAATATAATTGTATTAGTGCTTATTTGATTTTTCATGTCCTTTAGTACTTGTTTTATATAGCTGGGTGCATTGGTATTTGACGCATATATATTTATGATCGTTATCTCTTCCTCTTGGATTGTTCCCTTTACAAGGATGTAATGACCGTCTTTATCTCTCTGAATCCTTCTTGGCTTGAAGTTCACTTTGTCTGCAAAAAGAATAGCTACCCCTGCTTTTTTCTGGGTTCCTGTGGCATGGAGTATTGTTTTCCATCCTTTGACTTTCAGTCTATGAATTTCTTTCTGAATTAAATGTGTTTCTTGTATACAGCATATTGTTGGATCTTGCTTCTTGATCCATTTCGCCAGTCTGTGCCTTTTGATTGGTGAATTGAGACCGTTAACATTGATGGTTAAAACTGATATGTATTGACTTGTCATGATATTTTCCTGTTGTTGGTTCCCACTCTTTGTTTTTCCGCTTTCCGGCTATTTAATTATTTGCCCTGCCTGGTGGATTCCTTCTGTTGGGGTTCCTATCTCTTTCTAGAATGTCCTTCAGAACGTTTTGGAGTGCTGGTTTGGTGGTCATAAATTTTCTCAGATGTTCTTTGTCATGAAAGTATTTTATTTCTCCATCAATTTTGAAAGATAGTTTTGCAGGGTACATCAATCTGGGCTGAAAATTATTTTCCTTTAGAGCTTGCAATACATCATTCCAAGCTCTTCTTGAATTGAGGGTTTGTGCTGAAAAGTCAGCTGTGATTCTGATGGGTTTTCCTTCATAGGTGATTTGTCTCTTCTCCCTAACAGCTTTTAAGATTCTGCCCTTCTGTTGAATTTCTGGGATCTTGACTATAATATGTCTGGCTGAAGTTTTTTTTTGATCATGTCTAGTTGGTGTTCTAAAAGCTTCACTTATAGGGGTGTCAAATTCCTTTTCTCTTCCAGGAAAGTTCTCCCTGATTATGTCTTTGAAAAAGGTTTTAATGTCATTGATGCTATCTCCTGCTTTTACATTTATTCCAATTATTCTTAAGTTGTTTATCTTTGAGTCATCTAGCAGCTGCTGAATTGATTTTTCATGGTCCCTTGCTATTTTTAAGAATTTTTCCATTTCATGATCACTAATTGCAAGCCTGTCTTCTATATCTGAGATCCTGTCCTCGCATTGGCTTATTCTGCTACAAATACTTTCAATGGAATTTTTTATCTCTTGGATATCTGCTTGAATCTGCCTTATGGATTCCATTTCTTTCCTATGCTGAGCATTCATGGTTTCTATAGTTTTCTTAAGTTCATCTATTTTTTTGTCTGTATCAGCTATAGTGTCCTTAAGCATGTTCTTCATTGTAGACATTATCTCTGCAGTTATCTGTGAGATTATTTCTGTTTTAATTTTTTCCAGAACCTCATTCAGTTGCTTTGTTGTTACCACTTCAGATAGGCCAGGTGGGTGGCTTTCGGATTGTCCCACCTCGTTGCTCCCTAGGTTTGCCTTTGGTGAATTGGATGTGTGGGGTTGCATCTTGTTTAAGTGTCGTCTCATTTTTTCTTTCTTTAATTCCTGGGGTGATGTTTGCAAATTACCTATAGTAGGTTACTTTATTGCTAGTGTTTAAGATCTTTAGAAGATGACTACTTCTCTGCAGTATCTTCCAAGTGGAGCTTGCTTTTAGGTTTTGAGCTTTCTGCCAGATCCTACCTCTTCAATTCGTTGGGTATGCGAAGTTGCTACCTGTTTGGCCCAGTCCTTGATTCTTTGGTACTGTGCCACTGTATTTTCTGTGTCCCTTAGTCAATCTCAATCATGAAATATCAGGAAGGAAAGATGTTTAGAACAATTATTTCACATTTGGCTATAATGTTAACTAAAGCATCAAACAGAGCCTAGAAAATGACAGACTGAGCTAACCAGTTATTTACCACTTTTAGCTGTATAGAGTTGCGGTTATATAACAAAATCTAAAACACACCAGAAAAATTATATGCAGTATACAAGTCCTATGTATGTCAATTTTTCCTTGAGGAGTTTAAATTTAAAATGAGTTAAGGAGGAAATAGAGTATTGGGAGAAGAGGAAGGAATTAGATGTAAGGTTAGAGGACCAAGAGGGATCCCACTAAAATTGGGATACTAGTGCAGAGGACAGGTGGTAAAAAGAGAAGGAAGGGATAAAAGGAAGAACAGATCACAACCACAATCACAAAGAAGTTAGAGGCGCTGTTTACACTCATATAAAAAACCAGAGAGAATAATGAAGGAAAGAGCAAATACACATACAGAAACAAAAACGAAGATAAAAACAATAAAACAGACAGATCAAAAATAAAACACCACCAAAAAACAAAACAAAACAAAACAAAAACAAAAAAACCCTTCGCCAGAACAAAAAACAAATCAGTGAGAAAAAAAAAATAAAAAAAAATAAAAATAAAAATAAAAATAAAAAAAATAAAAAGAATCAGTTCCAGGTGTTGACTCTGTTGTAGGCAGGTACCTTGTGACAGAGTCCTGTTCTGTGCAGGTCTGTCCCAGTAAGCCAGGAGTGGCCCTCTGGCGGGCGGTGAGCAGAGGCGCGTACTTTCAGGCAGAGACCAGTCTAGCTCGCCTCCGCTCTCGGCGCCCTTTCACGATCCCTGGGCCTGAGAGGTTCAGCGTGCTGTCTGGAGCGCGGGTTCCCTGCACTGGTTCCCGCCGCTCTGGTTTTTCGCCACGCCCCCGACAATGGCGCCGGGCCAGTTGCTCTCTGGCGCGGGACAGGTGTGGCTGAGAGTCCAGTCTCGTTCACCTGCTGACCTCAGCACACTTTCGTGGGCCTGAGAGGCCCCGTGCTGTCCTGTCCAGAGCACAAGTGCCCAGAGCAGTTTCCGAGCCGCTCTGAGTTTCGCCACACCCCCCACAATGGCGCCCGGCCGGTCGCTCTCTGGCACGGGGCAGCTGTGGCTGAGAGACACTCACCGCCGGTCAGCGCCGTTCTCTGCCGCTCCCCTGCCCCGCCGCTGTCTCAGGATCCTCCGTGGGGGCTCCCTGGGTGCCAGCTGCCACCGTGTGTCTGTAGAATTGAGCCTCCGCGGTGCTGCAACTCCCGGGATAGTAGAAGGTGCGCGCGTGTGGTCTGCTCCTTCTTTCCTTCTTCTTTGTTGGAAGTCACCCGTCACTGGTGCTGGGGGTCCCAGATTGCGCTTCAGAACTTTTCTGGGTTTCGGGGAGGCATCTCCCCCCCTCCTGCACTTTCCGGGTCGCTATATTCCCGTGTTCCAATGGTAACTTTTAGAGAGAGTTTCGCTGCCTGCTTCTTACTCATCCGCCATCTTGAGGTCCCTCCTATATCTTTTACTTTTAAACAAGTTAAAAATTACTAAAATGCCAGCAAATATAAAATAAAATAAAAAGCTTGGTTGGAGACCTTGTCAAAAGCCTCTGTACTTGAATGGAATAGTACTGTAGTTATGCGTCTTATAGACATCTTAAAAATAAGTAAAAATGGAGGCCATAGTTTAGATGCCCCAGAGCTAGCTGCCTAGGTAAATTTAAAAACTCTAGTCCTAAACAAAACATTACATTCCTTGTTTTTTTTTATATAATTAAGTTTATTGGTACAATTCAGATATGCATAATGATCACCACATTCATCATAGGGGATTTGTACCGGTGCCTGACAAATCTTATTTTTTTCTTGTTCTTATCAGCATGATCTATAGAAATTAAGCCAGGCAGCTATAGATAAAATGAGTTTAAATAGTTGTTTGCCTTTAAAAGGTATATATGACAGCCAATTAGGAAAAAGTCAGGGACTTTTGTGCTCCTCTGTGCTGTATAAATTGTGCTATATGTGTTATAGAGCTGACATTTTCTCTATTCTTCAACTTGAGGTTTTTCAATTCATGAACTATTCCCTTTATATTCTCAATAAACTCTTAAAATTCTGGTGATCTGATTTTACTTTTGACAGATAGTAATAGGTAATTCATTCTACTCATTACATGTGTAGTCATTAACAAATAGTGTAAAATAAATAATAATGTTTCTTGGTTTCATTTTATTCCTTGTTGAAAATAAAAAAAGGAATAAGAGAAAATTGAAGCTTAATAGTATCAAGAGGAAGAGTTGTATTATAAATAGAAATGGAAGAGTAAACATGAAACTACCAAGAAAATCAGAAAAAATGCCTAACTGTGAAAGTGAGGAGAAAATAGAAAAAGTCATGCATATTATTAACTGATCATTGTGAAACATGGAGAGAAGCACCTGAATAGACAAAGAATGAGAAGCAGAATGAACGACAATTAAAATTGAATGAGGTCTGTCGTGAATGTGGCTCTGGACTGCTATATTCAAGCTAAATTACTACATTATTGAACTGCTCATTTTAAATTTCACCTTTGTTAAAGTCTGTTACTTACTGAAATGAATTGCATGTGCTTTTCTTTACAACTTACAACTATATTCTTAAATTTTTTTCACATCCTAGAGACATTTAAAATCTTTTTTTTTTTTTTGGTGGGTACCGGGGGTTGACCTCAGGACCTCATGGCACCAGCAGGCGCCCATGCCACTGAGCAATATCACCGGCCCCTTTTTCGTATGTGGGTTTCAGGAGTCGAACTCGGGCCCTCGTGCTTGCCGGGCAGGCGCTTAAGCCGCTGAGCCATCTCACCGGCCCTAAAATCTTTAGAAAAATGACAACAGAAATTAACTTTAAAAATTTACAGATGTGAATCAGCGCAGTTGATAAAGAATAATAAAGAAAATAAGAGCTCACCTCCATGAGTAATTCTACTTATGTGCCAGGCTCTACTTCCCATGTGTTGCCTGCCCCACTGATTTCACACAAGAGGTCTTGAGATTCTCACTGAAGGATAAGAAAACTGAGATTAGAGCTACCTCAACTCAGAGCCAAACTGCAGTCTTTGGCCGAATCATTATGTTACCCCATGACTCTCTCACTGCTGTGCTCCACCTCAAAATTGTTTCTGATTCCTGAACAGAACAGCTGACCTGCTTTAAAAAAAAATTTAAAAATCACTCCAAATCTCTGAACATGGGGTGCTCTCTGGCCTCTGCCCTAATCTGGCTGAATTGTCTTCCTTGTTTATATGCCTAAATTTAACACACACACACATACACACACACTCTTTTCCTTGGCTTATCAGAATGTAGGCATTGCCTCCTCTGGGAAATCTTTATTAATAATCCCACAATTCAAGTGCCTTCCCTTTTTGATCCTTATTTATGCTTACCAGTTTCTGAGATTCTGATTCTGTGACCAAAAAAAGTCCTGGAAGCTCTAAAAATTTTTTTAAATGTGTTTCCACCTTTTCTTCATTTTCTCAGTATCCCAGGAATGGTATTAGAGTGGATCAATAAATCCATTTCATCTTTGCCAGAAAGTCATTGACGTCTAATAGAGCTAAATATTGAGGACAAACAAAATTTCCCGTCGAACTTGGAAATTCGTACCATTTGTACCATGGAATCCTTCCTCAAACACATTCTCACTCAAATCCAATCTTGTCTCCTTTCCTCAACAATTGCCTGCAGTAAGGGTGAGGATTAGGGGTTAGGCTTAGGGATAGGGTTAGACAGGTTAGGGTTAGGATTAGAGTGGCAGGGTTAGACTTAGAGTGTTAGGGGGAAGTAACATTAGGTTTAGGTTTAGGGTTGGAGTTAGGGTTAGGGTTAAGGTTATGGTTAAGGTTAGGGTTAGGATTAGTTGCTTTTTAACTTTGTCAGAATTAACACCAGTTAGGGTTAGGGCTTAAGGTTAGTGTTACTTGCTTTAAATTTTGCCAGAATAACCAACAGTTAGGGTTAGAGTTAGGATTAGGGTTAAATTTAGGGTTAGGTTTAAGGATAGGGTGGGGATGAACGTACCTGAATATGTGATGCAGGTATTAGGGTTAGAGATAGTGTTGGGTTAGGGCTAGGGTTAGGGTTAGGGTTAGGGTTAGAAATAGTGTTGGGTTGCAAGTACCCATCTATTGGGGCATCGTTACTAGGGTTAGTATTAGTGGTAATTGCTGTAGACTTTTTCAGAATTACCACCTGGTAAGTTTAGGGTTAGGATTATGTTTGAGGTTTCGTTTACAGTTATGGTGTAAGCTAGTTGTTCAAACTTTGTCAGAATTAACACTAGTTTCATTTAGGGTTACTGTTGGGGTTAAATTTAGGGCTAGGTTTGCTTGCTTTAAACTTATCAGAATTGACACAAGTTATGTTTAATGTTTGGTTAGGATTAAGGTTAGTTGGGGTTAGGGATAGGGTTAGGGTTAGTTGCTTTAGACTTTGTCAGAATTATAACCAGTTAGGTTTAGGGTTAGGGTTAGTTTCTGTAAACTTCATCCGAATTAACACTAGTGAGGGTTATGATTAGTCTAAGGATTATAGTTAGTTGCTTTAAACTCTCTCCGAATCAGTAGCAATTAGGGTTAGGTTAGTTTCAGGGTTGGGCTTAAGGTTAGAGTTAGGGTTAGGGTTATGCTTTGGCTTAGAGTTAGGGTTAGCTTTAGTTTTAGTTGCTTTAAACTTTGTCAAAATTCACACAGACAAAGTTTAAACAACCCGCTATGGGCTCTACCTACCCGAGTTTACCCAGCCACCTGTTTTCCAATATGCACTCCCACCTATCCTTGGAACTATTCTTATTCATCCTGAACTAGAGAATGCTTCTAACCCACCAAAATAATCATATCAGAACTGTCACAGAAAAGCTGCCATGGTATACATGAAGAAAGTTCTAATTCATCCTAATGGTTATAGAACCTCAGGAGATAAAGTGCCACATATTTATGTCTACATGTTTTCCCCATAAGCTGTCCTTCCGCACCTCTTTCTTATCTGTGAAAATTGTTTCTGTTTACTGAACTTCACATAGACAAATGCTGTCATGTAATATAAAGTGTTTCAAGCTTTAGAATACATCTGAATCACGTGTGGAGCTTCTTTGTAATTTGGAGGGCGAGGACTCATCTGCCTGATACTGTGGAACAGTCATTGTTTCCTCATATACCTCAGTGGTGGCTTCTCCATGAAATTTTTTGTTTTCTTAAACTGCTTTCTTCCAAACTCCCACAATAATCTGTTGATTCTCGTCTAATTGTAATGTAGTCACCTGAAATATAAGAAAGTGTGTGCAAATAAAGCATGTTCAATGCCTAATGCAGCTTCCAGAACAGAGTAAAGTGTAAGCTTTTCCAATGAAAGAACCACTCTTCTTTGAATACCTATCTCCTGTCAGTAGTATAAAAGCAAGAACTTTCTTGTTTGTTACCATACTCCTAAAACCCAGAACATACACTGGTTCATACTAGTGCTCAGAGAAATATTAAATAAATAAGTAGTATTTAAAGGTTTAAGTGAGGTCACGTATTTGAACAAAAAGTTTGTACATGTTAATCTATTTCTCTGTTTTAATTTCCAAATGTTCTCTGTATCCTGCACTACACAATTATAGCACATTGTTAGTATACTGACTAAAGAACAAAAGTTAATTTTATAACAAGAGTACTGGTGTGCTCAAGATTTTTTTGAGTTGAGCTTTATTTATTAACATCATCTGAAAATCCCTCTCTGAAAATTTATTAGAACAAATGTTTAAAGAATTTAATTAAATATTTTGATTTAATGAGGTCGTAAAGGAATTTTGAATAGTAGAAACCTAAAAAGGAATAGAAACATCTTTGTAGGAAAAAAAAAAAACCTTTAACAATTGCAGGGTTAATTTTCCCTTTTGCATTCAATTATTATTTATCTTTTTTTGTGATCTTCAAAAACCAAAATAGCTTTTATTTTAATTTACATAACAAATATCCAACAATGCAGATTAAGCTTTTGTAGTTACAGTTGTATTGTGCTACAATAATTGATGAGCTTTTTTGCTGCCATTAAATAATAGTATGTCTAGTGTCCTTTATATACAAGGCATCAGAAATTCTTTACATACAGGCAAAATTGAAAAGAAGAGAAAAAAATCTGTTACGTTCCTTTTAGAAGTTCCTAAATGCTAATTAAGAGCTATTGATAGTAAGGAATATCACACCTGTTAAAAAATAATGAGTGGTCTGAAACTAATTCATTTAGGGCTGGTACAGACAAACCACATGTCTACAAAGCCACGTTCTCCGTACAGCACCTGCTGAGATCCATGTCTGAAATACACTGAAAATAGAAGTGGGAAGAGCACTGTTACTTAGTGTTATAAAGATACATCACATTTTTCTTAGGAAATAGGGAAATATGTAATAAAAACAACTCAGATCTTACTGAGAACCTCTGGGGGCATTGCCCAGAGGTATGTATGAGATGGATATGCAGAGATAAGGGACTTTTGGAGTCCCAAGCCCCAAACCTCCTGGAGTGCATGGTTAGAGATTAAAAGACAGCCTACCAGGCTACAAGTCCAGGTAGGATCAAAATACATAGCCTTAAGGAATGAACAGTTTGGCCCTCATCCTTGCAACTCTTTTTTTTTTTTTTTTTGTGGGTACCGGGGGTCGACCTCAGGACCTCGTGCGCCAGCAGGCGCCCGTGCCGCTGAGCGATATCACCGGCCCTTTTTCATATGTGGGTTCTGGGAGTCGAACTCAGGCCCTCGTGCTTGCCAGGCAGGCGCTTATGCTGCTGAGCCATCTCACCGGCCCTGCAACTCTTGAATGACCAGTGATGTTGAACATTTTTTCATGTATTTATTTGCTGTTTGCACTTCTTCATTTGAGAAGTGAGTATTCATCTCAGATGTTCATTTTTGGATTGGATCTTTAAATTTGAGGAGTCTGATTTTTGGGGAGGAGGTTCTATATATGTTCTCAATAGTAATCCTTTATCTGAGGAACATCTGGCAAACATTTAACCACTCTGTGGGTTGTTTCTTCATTCTGTTGGTGGTTTCTCTTGCTGTGCAAAAGCTTTTTAATAATATGAGATACCAGTTGTTGGTTCTTTGTGATAGTTCCTGTGCAATGAGGGTTTTATTCATAAAGTCTTTCCATACACCAATATCTTCAAGAGTTTTACCTATTCTATCTTCCAGCATATTTAAAGTTTCTGTTTTAATTTTTTTTTTTTTTTTTTTTTGGTGTGTACTGAGGGTTGACCTCAGGACCTTGCGTGCCAGCAGGCATCCATGCCGCTGAGCAATATCACCGGCCCTTTTTTCATATGTGGGTTCTGGGAGTCGAACTCAGGCCCTCATGCTTGCCAGGCAGGCGCTTACGCTGCTGAGCCATCTCACTGGCCCTGTTTTAATATTTAGATCTTTGATCCATTTTGACTTTAGTTTAGTGCATGGTGAAAGATATGGGTCCAATTTTAATCTTGGGCATGTACAAAGCCAGTTTTTCAAACATCATTTATTAAAGAGGCTATCTTTCTTCCAGTGAATGTGTTTAGCACATTTGTCAAAGATAAGGTGCCTGAGTATGTCTGGAATTGTTTCTGCATCTTCTACTCTGTTCCATTGATCCTCAGGTCTGTATTTTTTGCCAGTACCATGCTGTATTCGTCACAGTAGCTTTATAGTATAATTTCTAGTTGGGGATTGTGATCTCTCCTGCCTTGCCTTTATTGCCCAGCATTGCCTTGGCTATTTTAGGTCTCTTGTGGTTCCACATGAATTTTAGGATTATTTTCTCTAATTCTGTGAGATACATTGTTGGAATTTTTTTTTCTTATGTGGGTACTGGGAGTCGACCTCAGGACCTCACACTTGCCAGCAAGCGCTTGTGCCACTGACTGATATCACTGGCCCTTTTTTTCCTTTATGTGGGTACCAGGAGTCGAACTCAGGACCTTGCGCTTGCCAGGCAGAAGCTTATGCCACCGAGCTATCTCACTGGCCCCACTGTTGGAATTTTGATTGGAATTGCATTAACTCTTTATAACAGTTTTGGAATTACAGCAATTTTCACTATGTTCTTCGTACCCAAGAGCAACAGATAACTTTCCATTTTCTGATATCCTCTTCAATCTCCTTTTTTCAGAGTGCTGTAGTTTTCAGTGTATAGATCTTTTACTTCCTTCATTAGATTGATTCGTAGGTATTTCATTTTTTTCTTTTGGCTACTATTGTGAAAGTTGTTCTTTTCCTAATTTCTCTCTCAGTGAGTTTGTTATTCGTGTACAGGAAGGCTACTGATTTTTGAGTGTTGACTTTGTATCCAGCTATGCTAGTGAATTTGCTTATTAAATCTAGAAGTCTTTTGGTGGAGTTTTTGGGGTTTTCCTATGTAGAGTGTCATGTCATCTGCAAATAATGATGATGATAATTTAACTTCTTTCCTATCGTTATTCCTTTTTTTCTCTTCTCTAATTGCTTAGCTAAAGTTTCCAGAATTATGTTGAATAAGAGTGAGAACAGTGAACATCCTTGTCTTGTTTCTGATTTTAGAGTGAAAGCTTTCAGTTTTTGTCCATTTAGTATGATATTGGCTATTGGTTTGTCATAGATGGCTTTTATCAGATTGAAATAAACTCTATATATTCCAATTTTCTGTAGATTTTTCATCATGAATGAGTGCTGGACTTTACGAAAAGCTTTTTTCTGCATCTATTGAGATGATCATATGGTTTTTGTCCTTGGCTCTGTTAATATTGTGTATTACATTTATTGATTTACATATGTTGAACCATCCCTGCATCCCAGGGATGAATCCAACTTGGACATGATGTATAATCTTCTTGATGATTTGCATTCTGTTTGCCAGTATCTTATCGAGGCTTTTTGCATCTATGTTCATTAGGGAGATTGGTCTGTAGTTCTCTTTCTTAGTTGGGTTGTTCTCTGGTTTTGGTATCAGGGTAATTCTTGCTTCCAGTAATAAATTTGAGAGTATTGCTTCCATTTTAATTTCATTAAAGACTTTGAGAAATAGTAGCATTAGGTCTTCTCTAAATTTCTTGTAGAATTCAGCAGTGTATCTATCAGGGCCTGGGCTTTTGTTTGTTGGTAGGCTTTTAATTATATCTTTGATTTCATTGATCGATATTGGTTTATTTAGAATTTTTATATCTTCTTGATTCAGCTTTGATAATTCATATGTATCTAGGAATCTGTTCATTTCTTCTACATTTTCCATCTTATTAGAATACAAGTTCTCAAAATAGGCAGAGATGATCTTCTGGATTTCTGCAGGGTCCATTGTGATTTCACCTTTTTCATTCCTATTTGCATGGATTTGAGTCTTTTCTTCCCTTTCTTTGATAAGGTTGGCTAAGGGTTTCTTGATTTTATTTAATCTTTCAAAGAGCCAACTCTTTGATTCATTGATTCTTTGTATTGTTCTCTTAGTCTCCATTTCATTAATTTCTTCTATGATATTTATAATTTCCTCCCTCGTATGAGCTTTGGGCTTGTCCTGCTCTTCTTTTTCTAGAAGTTTGAGGTTGAACATTAACTTGTTTACTTGAGCTTGCTCTGTTTTCTTGATATGGTTATTCACCACTATAAATTTCCCTAGTAGGACTGCTTTCACTGTATCCCATAAGTTCCAGTATGTTGTATTGTCATTATTGTTTAATTGTAGAAACTGTCTAATTTCTTCTTTAATTTCATCTGTGACCCTTTGGTTGTTCAGGAGGGTGTTATTTAATTTCCATGAGTTTACAAAGTTCTTGTGGTTTCTTTTGCCATTGATTTCCAATTTCATTGCGCTATGGTTTGATAATATGTATGGGATAATTTCAATTCCTTTGCATTTACTTAAGCATGTTCTATGAGCTAGTATGTGGTCTATTTTGGAGAACGTCCCATGTGCAGCTGAGAAGTATGTGTATTTTGATGTTGTGGGGTGGAACACTCTGTAGCATCTACATGGTCCATTTGTTCCAAAGTTTGGTTCAGTTCTAATAGTTCATTGTTGATTTTTTGTCTAGTTGATATATTTGTGACAGTGAGGTATTGAAATAATTGTGTTAGTTTTTATTTTATTTTTCATGTCTGTTTATATTTGTTTTATACAGTTGGGTGCATTGGTATTTGTTGCATATATATTTATGATTGTCATCTCTTCTTCTTAGATTATTCCCTTTACAAGGAAGTAGTGACCTTCTTTGTCCCTCTTAATCAGTCTTGGCTTCAGATTCACTTTGTCTGCAAATAGAGTAGATACCCCTGTTTTTTTGGGGGGGTCCTGTCACATGGAGTACTGTTTTCCATCCTTTGACTTTCAGTCTATGAATTCCTTTTTGAATTAACTGTGTTTCTTATATGCAGCATAGTGTTGGATCTTGCTTCTTGATCCATTCTGCCAGTATGTTTCTTTTGATTGGTGAATTGAGACCATTAACACTGACGGTTATAACTGATATATGGACTTATCCTTGTCACGTTATTTTCCTGTTGTTGCTCTCCCTCCTTCCCCCCACTTAATTGTTTGCCTTGCCTGGTAGATTCCTTCTGTTGGGGTTCATGGAATTGTAGTCCTTGTTGTCTCTTTCTAGAATGTCCTTCAGAACATTTTGAAGTGCTTGTTTGGTGTTCATGAATTTCCTCACGTGTTTTTTGTCATGGAAGTATCTTATATCTCCATCAACTTTGAAAGATAATTTTGCAGGGTACATCAGTCTGGGTTGGAGGTTGTTTTCCTTTAGGAATTGAAATACTTCACTCCAAGCTCTCCTCAACTTGAGGGTTTGTGTTGAGAAGTCAGCTGTGATTCTGATGGGCTTTCCTTTATAGGTTATTTGTTTCTTTTTTCTAACAGCTTTTAATATTACATTGTTGTGTTGAATTTATGGAATCTTGAGTATGATATGCCTGGCTGTAGATTATTTTAATCATGACTAATTGGAATTCCATATGCCTCAATTATCTATATGTCAAATTCTTTTCCCCTGCCAGGAAATTTTTCTGCCATGATGTCTGTGAACATTTTTTAAAATCATTTCTGCTATCTCCTCCTTTTTCAATGACTCCAATCAATATTATGTTATTCTTCTTTACATCATCTACCAGCTTGTGGATTGATTTTGCATGGTCTCTTGCTATTTTTAAGAAATCTTTATTTTCATGATCACTAATCACAAGCCTGTCCTCTATATATGAGATTCTGTCCTCACATTGGCTCATTCTGCTGTGGATACTTTCAATGGAATTTTTATGCTCTTGGATATCTGCTTGAATCTGTTTTATGAATTCCATTTCTTTCCTATGTTGGGCATTCATGGTTTCCATCATTTTCCTAAGCTCCTCTACTTTTTATCTGTATCTGCTCTAGTCTCACTAAGCATTGTTTTCATTGTGGTCATCCTCTCTGTAGTTATCTGAGAAATTATTTCTGATTTAAGTTCTTCTAGAGCTTCTTACATTTGCCTTGTTGTTACCACTTCAGAAAGGCCAGGTGGGTGACTTTCAGATTGTCCCACCTCATTACCTCCTGTGTTTGCATTTGGTGAACTGTTTGTCTGAGTTGCTTCTTGTTTAAGTGTCTTCTCATTTTCTTCCTTTTTTTAAGTTTAGTTTCTGGCTTGATGCTGTAAATTGCCTATGGTGAATTGTTTTATTGCTAGTATTTAGAACCCTTAGGAAATGACTACTTCTCAGAGGTGTTTTCCAGGAGTAGCTGGTTTTTGAGTTCTGAGTTTTTGCAAGATCCTACCTCTTCAGTTTGTTGGGGATGAGAAGTTGCTGCCTGCTTGGCCCAGTCCCTGGTTCTTTGGCACTGGCCCACAGTATTTTCTATGACCCTTAGGCAATCTCAGTCTTGGAATACCAAGAAAACAGCTGGTTAAAACAATTATGTCACTTTTGGCTAGAGTTGTACAATCATGAATAACAACAGCAACAAACACAGCCTAGAAAATGACAAAATGAGGTAACCATTAATTTGCCACCTTTAAACATATGAACCAGATTGGTGGTTATATAACAAAATCTAAAACAAACAAGAAAATCGTGTGGCATAAATTAGTCTTCAATATGTCAATTTTACTCTCAGGGGAGAACATTTAAAAGGGGTTAGGGAAAAAGTAGAGAAGTAGAAGTAGAGGAAGAGATTAGAAGCATGACTGGCAGACAAAGGGGGATCACATAAACTTTGGGAAACTAGTGCAGAAAACAGGAAGGAAAGAGAGAAGGAAGAAATAAAAGAAAGAACAGAAAGAACTACCACAAAGAAGCTAGAAACCATATTCACACTCATAAAAACAAGATCAAAGAATGGAGAAAAAACAACAAAAAAAGAAAGAGAGAGAGAAGAAAAAAAGCCCACTTCCAGGCTTGTCTCTGCTGTTACTGGTAGAAAATGTGTGGAGACAGAGTACAGATCTGTGTTGATTTATCCCAGGAAGCCAGCAGTAGCTTTATACAGCAGTAGTGGGGTAGTGGATAATCTCAGTGAACCCCCACCTTTATTTCCCCTAAAGTTCAGGTTGGATTCTGGCCATGAGGCTGAGACCAGACCCATTAAGCCTGCAGCCATCAGCATAACTTTTGTGGGCTTGAACTCAGCTAGGAGCTGCTAGATGGACCCAGCAGTCATTCTGAGTTCTGAGTTCAGTTGGCTCCTGGCCAATCAATCTTTCCTGTGGGGCAAGCCTCAGCACTCATCCCCAACTAGTGCAGTCCTTCATGTCCACTGCTCCCTTTCACTGCTGTGTTTCTCTGTGGAGGCCTCTGGGATTGCCAGTAGTCACCATGTGTCCTCAGATTTGAACTGCTCCTTCCACGCAGTGAGTCCCGACTCAGGAAGAGGGCTCCATCGGCTGCCTCCTTCTGCACTGAAGTTTCTCTCTTTGCTCTCTCTGCTCTACATTTAGCTGACAGGGCTACTTTGGAGGCAGTGATGGACTGTTCAGAACATTAACTCTACTTCCATTATCATATATCTTCTCTTCGCTTGTTGTAGAACTTCCCTGTCTCCCTGTTAGTAAAACACTTGTAATTACATCATCAGGACAATCCAGATAATCCAGTATACTCTTCTTCTCTCAAGATCTTTAATCACACTTGTAAAATCTTTTTTGTGATATAACAGAATATATTTATAAGTTCCAGGGGTTAATACACACAGAGACTGTGGCACCATTACATATGATACCACAGCTACTGACCAATGAATTTATTCCATGGAAAATAAAGTTGTTAATTTTCCCACATAATTGAAGTCATGATTTTACCATGTGTCCCATCACTTGAAATAATCATCCCTACAGAACATATAGAGAATGGTTCTATCTCTGAAGAACATTAGAATGAACTATTGAAGACTTATACCACTTTCTGGCTGAGAATATTTTCCAAAGGTTCATGTGTTGTTGTCCTAAAATATGATGCTCTTTCTGTCAGTAGTAGAATTCATGGGTCTGGGAATCAAAGGACAGATGTATACCCAATAACCAATTTGAAATTTCAGTTTTCAGTCTCTATAAACTTAAGCTCACCTTCTTTAGAGGTCTTAATTCCCAAGGGAGAATTTTGCTACCACATGACATGATGGTTCCATTGATCTAGGAAATAGTACTATCACATGGTCAATTGGGTCCCCTCGTGTCACTGGAACCATAAGGAAACCAGGATAATAAATCTCCACAACTAAGAAAAAGTGGGATGCTACTCCAAAATGGGTCAGGTGGGTTATGTCTGAAACCCAAGCGATGCTCTGAGGTGACTCTCAGTACTTCTATATTCAGTAATAAAACTGACTTTAAAGAACTACAGCAACTCAACAAAAGGTACTAGTATGAGGTCAGATTGTTCAAGAATTAAAGTTTGACTTTCTTACCCGCTAAAGAATATTAGACAGATGGGGTGCTACCTTAGATCAAAGCAAACATGAAATCAGTAGAAGAGGGAAATATAAATAGTTATATTAGAAACATAAAAAATATAAATATAATATAAATTATAAGTATCATGACTAGCTAACTAATTATAGAAATGATGACTGTGGAAACTACACATGGTATCTGTCTTGCTTTTGTGTAGCATTTGTGTGTATTACTCCATTATTTCTTTTATCTTCTCTTCCTTTACTAACCTCTTTTCTATGTGAGTGAGAATATGGCAAAAAAAAGAGAGAATATGGCTAATTTTAGAATTTAAAAGGTAAACTATAGAATATTCTGGGTGACAACATTGTAAAATATTTCATGATGTTAGATAAACACCATATTGTGATTATTGTTGAATTAAGTTAAAAGAAAGATATAAAAAAGGTGAATGAACACTATAACCATGAAGTGGACTCTGTGGATTATTTCTCTACTAATTGTCAGATCTATCATCACTCTTTAGGACTCTTTTCTGTGTAACTGGCAGAAACAAGAGCTTGCAAATCATATTTGCCAAGAGGAAAGCTCTTTTATTTTCTGCTCTTTGTGGTACATCAAAAAGTGGCAGGAGTATCAGTAGCAATGTGGCTGAAGTGGTATGGAGCCAATTGTAGAAGCAGCAGCAGGATTATAAGCTTCTGTGTCTTGCTCAACTACAGGGACGCTTCAGCATCAATGGCTGCACCTCCAGCTGACAGCTGGCAAGAGCAGCGAGGCTTCAGTCCAGGTTCAACAGCAGCTTCTGCCTTCTGAGTAGCAGCTATTTCTCCTTTGTTCTTTCAGCGTTTCTAAGCCCATTGTAAAGTATTAGCTGCATTACATCTCTTTTTACTTGAAATATTTTGAGTGGTCTGTGATATGTGGGCTTGACACTAACTGATGTAGATTTGAACTTCTGATTTACAAAATATGTAAGAAAACAATTTTCTAAGATTGAGTGCTCTTTTTAATTACCATTTCCTAGCCTGTACTATAATATTATTCAAGCAATTAGGCCAGCTGTTAGACCAGAGAAATAGGGTGGCACACTGAGAACAGTAATGTGACTTAGCAAGTTCAAGTGATCTTTTAGGATGTTTCTTAAAAATAGGATAATAACATAAGGTTGCAGAAAGAATTGAAATAATTATGTAAACTGCAATACATAAATTATTTGTTTATTAATTAAGGCAATTGATTTAAGAAAAACTGAAATTAATAGGAAAGGTGAGACTGTGCTGTAAGAGTTTAGATGTTTCTGTCTGTCTTCTCTCTCTCTCTCTTCCTGTCTCCCTCTCTCCCTCTCCCTCTCTCTCTCCATCACTCTGTCTCTATCTGTCTGTATTCTCTCTTTCTCTTTTATTTACTCTATTATTTCACCCTCCTTACCTCAATTTCTCCTGTTCCATATTCTTTCTTTCACTTTCCTACTCATTCTTCCTCCCTGTATTATGGATCCATTTTTGAAGAGACATAATTCAAAAGCCAATTATCTGAACCTCTATACCCACATATAAAAACTTAATTTGTCAGATTTTATAAGTATTATCTACTGAACGATTCTTTGCTACATAAAATCTATAGAACTGTTACTCAGGTATAGCTCCACTAACCAGGAATTATATTATGGATAGGTACATAAATCCAATCTGGGAAGCTCTAAAGAGCATGGCTAAACAAGATACGGGTCCAGGCGAGGGTGAGGAGTCAGAGACTTACGTGGAGATGAAACTGCTGTTTTAATGTAGCTTAGAACAAGAGTGGCCCTCCACTTCTTTGCTCTGCTGAATCAAAATCCTTTAAAGGCAAGAAGAAAGTGATGAAAAATTAAAAACATGCTGGATCTGTGCGACAGTAGAAACAGGAGAAGCAATGTCTGGGGAAGGGAGAAGAAGGCAATTGATGCCTCTGCATCATCCAGAGACTCCCCAGTCCTGACACACTGCTCCAGGCATATTATGAGCTCATGGGTATACAGTGCTCAGATACTCAGTTCTACCCCAGCCTTGTCCATAAGGCAACTGTTGATCAAAATTGCAACCAAGAAACATGTTCCAAGCTTCCCTGGAAAATCTGCTCCTTCTGTTAAAGAGAAAAAATTTTGAACTCAGTAGAATGGGAGAAAGGGTCACTCCCCATGGTGAGGAGAAATGCAGCTATCAAAGGAGGCAAGGGTGAGGGATCGGGAACTGATACCTATTCGCAACCCCTGCTTGCAGTGTAGATGGTAACGCAAGCAGACCTTCTCAGGGTTCAGAAGAATGTTTGAGGCATGGAAAACTTTACTTAGGTGTCACATCAAGGTATCTTCAAGGAAAAGATTAGCCCTGCCCTAAAACAACATATGAACTTACTTATCTCATTTCTACATTCCTCTGATCTGCCTTTACTTTACAATCTTATCACATTTAATTAGAGTCCTGTTTGTAAGAGTATGCAGCATATCATTGCTACAAATTGTGCCTATGAGATCTGACATGCGTATTCTTTCCCTTTGACTAGGAAGGAGGATGCCTATTAACTTACAGTTTTGGAAAACTAGATAGAATTTTTATCTCAGACATTCAGAGACTCAAAAGCCGGAAGTTACCTGCCTGATGTAACACACTTTCAATCAAACCATTGAAAGAAACTTGAGTGCCAGGCATGGTGGTACAAGCCTGGAATCCTAGCACTTGGGAAGTTGAGGCAGGAGGATCTCTCTGAGTTCAGGGCCAGCCTGGACTGGACTTCATAGTGAGTTCAAAGCCAGCCTGAAGTACATAGTGAGGACTTGTCTCAAAAAAAAGCAAAAAACTTAAAACAAACAAACAAAAAACAAAAAAGAAAGAAAGAAAGAAAGCAAAAAAAAAAAAAAAAAGAAAGGAAAGAAAGACACTTTTATCAGGAATGTCAAAAAAAATTCTTTTTTTTTTTTTTTTTTTTGGTACCAGGAATCAAACTCAAAACCTTGTGCTTGCCAGGCAGGCACTTGTGCTGCTGAGCTATATCCCCAGCCCTGAGGAATGTCAAGTTTTGAAAGAGAAAAAAGGAATAATTTGGTCTATTCTAAGGTGTCTGTGTGAATGTTCCCTCTGAGTATTCCCAGGGCAGGTAGAGACAGAAGCTGGGATAGAGCAAGACTCCAAAATCCAGACAGCAGCAGCTTTTTCAGGAAAGCATTGGCTATGGATCAGTCTCAGATGATGGACTTATTGTCATGATAGCAGGATTTGCTTAGCAGTGAGGAAGCCTGTGCCTTGTTCCCAAGAGAGGATATTGTGACCTTACATGGGAGGAGCAGGTCATTCTTCCCTCCACACTGTATCTGTTTAACTTTGACAGCCATATATTGTCTAACATGAAGTTCTTCTAGGAACCCAGAAGACCCAGGTTGGGAAGCCTGGCATTGTTCATAATGCCTACCATGACCCCCATATCTGCCCATCAAGTTGCCATGTAATTGTCCACACATCCTTTCAGATTAGGGACATTTCATAGCTCACTTCTTTTTCTTTCATAGAAAAGGAAAACTGCATTGGGCATCAGGTAGAAAATCTGTCTTCATAATGGTTTCAATCTGGGGTGTCCTCCAAGAGCCTCGTGTGTTTGGAAGGTGACTGATCATGGAGGTGTATATTCATCAGTGGATTAGTCCATTAGTGAGTTCATCAGGTGGTGTGCTGTTGGGAGGTGGGGCCTGCAGGCACGACCTGGAAGGGTAGATCTCTTCCCAGCTCCTCCTTTGCTTTCAGCTTCCTGGCCATCATGACAAGAGCAGCTTTCCTCTGTGCCCTGCTGTTTCTACATTTGAGCCTGCCACCCATGGCTGCAACTGTAAGCCAAAATAAATCTCTCCTTTAACTTGCGGGTGCTGGGCCTTGTGTGTCTCACTAACAGAAAAGTGACTAAGACAGTCTCTGTCTTCCCCAACTTCTCATTTCTGCCACTAGACAGTCATCAAATACCCAGCGGTTTAACCCTCCTTGAAAATAGACACTGAAGAAGGGTATGTACTTAAGTTTCTTGCCCACGATGCTGTCACATTATAGAAAGCAATTAAGGGCCGGTGAGATAGCTCAGCGACATAAGTGCCTGCCTGGTAAGTGTGAGGTCCTGAGTTCGACTCCTGGAATCCACATAAAGGAAGAAAAGGGCCGGTGATATCACTCAGTGGCACAAACACCTGCTGGCAAGAGCAAGGTCCTGAGGTCGACTCCCGGTACCCACATTAAAAAAAAAAAATGAAAGCAGTTAAGCATTCTTCAAGGCAATTGTTTGCAATTGCTTTGGGGTGGCCAAGTTTTCCTAGGATTTATAGTTTACCCTGAACTGGGATAGATGGCTTTATGTTTAAGAGGAGAACCTTAGCTAGAGGAGCATCAAGGACAAAACTGGCCAGAAAATATAAGGTAAAGCACAGAGCAAAAACAAATCAAGCATTAAGCTAGGATTACCTGGGTTCAGATCTATCCATATAAAGGTCAAGACTGTTTTTAGTATTCCCTTCTCTCCATTTTATCTGAGTTCTCCAACCCTTTGCCAAATTCCAGGTTAACCTAGGCATTCACCTGAGCCAGATTCTAAATCTCAAATTTCTGGTTTATTCTTTTGTTTTCTTAGCATTGACTAGATGTATGTGTTGCCCAGGGGAGTTAGGTTAAGCAAGCACATCTGTCTTTCCAGATCAGATTAATTTATGTGGGCACAATTTCCCTATTGCACACAGAAGATTTTTATGGATGTTTCGGGAAAACTGGACTGCAGTCACTTCTCTTTAGATAGAGTACTACATTTATTTATTCAACTATTAGGAAAGAATGATTGATGAGCCAATGTTTTCACTTCACCACATGTGACCAAAAAGGTTTATTCTGTTACTGTGACTCTCAGTGTGTACAGAATTGGAAAAATATTTATTAGAAAAGAGAGATTTACTTAAGTGACCTCTTTTATTTTGGCATTAACGTTAGGTCACAAATGAATCCAATCTTCCATTAAAAGATTTGTAAAGTCACTAAGTAAGTTAAAATTACTGACTTTCTGTGCTTCAATCAGGGATGATCTAGGTATATTTAAGCATGTGAGGATTTTCTTTCTATAATAAATACTGATTCTCAGGCCTGAGATTTAACAATAATGTGAATAAGAAATTCTAATTAAAAGGTTCCTGTTTCTAAAACTGGACATAATTCATGCCTGTAATCTCACCACTCAGGAGGCTGAGACAAGATCACAAATTTGAGGTCAGCCTTGACTACATAGCAGGTGCAATTCCAGTCTGTACTATATAGACTGTGACTCAAAGAATAAATGAATAAATAAATAAATAAATAAGCAAAAGTGTTTTTAAAATATGTAAAAATTTTCCTGTATGATATTGTATCCTGGACCTTGCAGTAAACCTGTCCACAACCTTAACTTGCTTCCAACATATCTCTTTACTTTGATTTTATAATTAGTCTTAACTTCACTGTTGTTCCACTAGAAATGTTTAACTCTTTCTCATTGGAGGGACCATATTCCTAATGTTCCATACTCTACCATACTTCATATATTTTTTCTTTTAGCGTGGACTGGAACAAAACCACATGGGTAACAGCACAGTGATATTTGCCAAAGCATAGAAAGATATTTGGCTCTTTTAAACTGCTTTTACATAAGTAGGTTTTATTTAAGGTATTTGAAGTACACTTTCTTTTTTTTTTTTGTGGGTACCAGGGGGTCGACCTCAGGACCTCGCACGCCAGCAGGCGCCCGTGCCGCTGAGCGATATCACCGGCCCCTTTTTCGTATGTGGGCTCCGGGAGTCGAACTCGGGCCCTCGCGCTTGCCGGGCAGGCGCTTACGCCGCTGAGCCATCTCACCGGCCCCTGAAGTACACTTTCTTGGAGAAAAATTACACCATAAAATTGACCAACAATGAAAATTGTTAATGGAACAGGTAGTACACTAAGATAATATCTCTGTCATGAAAAACTTAGCTGAGCATTTCTATCATGTGAGATCCTTAGACCAGGATCTGAGAAGTCAAAGGGAGAACATATATTTCATTGCCTCTCTCTTCTGGCTAGTGCTTTACTCATTTGCTCTGAACTAACTAATCCATGGTGGGGCCACAGCAAAATACCACACACTGGGTAATTTATAAATAATAGAAATTTATTTTTTACATTTCAGGAGACTGAAAAGTCCAAGATCAATGTACTGTATGAGCATGTTTGGTGTCTGGCAAGGGCTCCCTCTCTCCTTCCAAGTTGGTGCCCTGTTGAGAGTTCTTTCATGGTGGAAGGCAGAAGGGCAATAAGAGGCCTTACTGTTTTTTTATTGGCCTTTTCATAAGCCACCAATTTCATTCATGAGGGCTCTTTCTTCATGAATTCATCATTTTCTAAAATACCACCTGTTAATATCACATTGGTAATTTAGTTTTAGCACATGAATTTGGGGGGACTTTCAGATAACACTAAGAAAAAAAGTCTTTTCTGATTACATGAAAAATCTCATGTTTTAGGTCAAGATATTCACATATAAAACCTTCAGAGTTTCTCCATATTTAAAGCATAGCACTGGGTTCCACAAATATATCCCTCACTTTTCTACTGTAAATTTTTACTTTAGTAAAATAGAAGCCAGTTGTTCATCACTGTATCTTAGCCTGAGGGATACAGGAAGCAATCTTTGTGTTTACCCACTTGTTGTGATGAATGGCAACGTGTGTGCATGTTTATAAAAGTGTCAAACCAGGATTTTCACTGACATGATGCTCCATCTAACATGTTTGGTGCATGTTTACATGAGCATCACAGAGGACGTAATATATACACACCACTCTAGCATTTGTTTTTTAAAAAAAGTTTTATTTTGATTTTTCTGGTAGAGGTAGCCCAATTCAGTACAATGACACATAAAAACTAGATTTGCAAGTACTGGAGGAGGTCAAAAGTGAATCATCAGATTACTCCTGCATGGATGATGAAAATGATCCGTTATGGTAAAATATATGCTTTCATAAAAGACAAGTGGTGTGTGTAGATGATGATGATGATGATGATAATGACTTTGACACTGGCCATGTGAGCCAAAGTTCCTGTGATAGTGAAATGGAACAAGAATCAACTGATACAGACACAGGGAATACAGACCTCCTTGATTTACATGACAAAGAAAACAGCAATGTGAGTACACATTTGACTAGTCAAAATGTTGTGAAATGCTCATGCAACCAAATGGAATGAACCAATGTTAGAACCAGGTCTGAAAATATAGTAAGAGTGCTGGTGAGATAGCTCTGTGGCATAAGCACCTGCCTGGCAGGTGCAAGGTTCTGAGTTCTACTCCTGGTACCCACATAAAAAGGAAAAAAGGGCCGGTGATATCGCTCAGTGGCACAAGCACCTGCTAGCAAGCGTGAGGTCCTGAGTTTGACCCCCGGTACCCACATTAAAAAAAAAAAAGGATGAAAGAAAATATAGTGAGAGTGTTAGCAGGGGTGAAACATATTGGACAGAATGCCAGCAATGCCATTCAGTGTTGGAAATTGTAAATAGATGAAATGCCACAAGATGCTGTGAAATACACAAAGGCTAAAATACAAGTAAAATATTCTGTATGCACCAGCACTCATATTCAAAAATATATTTATTATGACATCTCACTAGCTGAACTGAAAGCATTCACAGGTCTGCTGTAGTTAGCCGGGATTTCTCATGGTAATCACAGGAATGTAAAAGACTTATGGAGAAGAAATGGGTCAACATATGGCATAAAATTTATGCCCTTGTAGAGACAAAGATTTACTATGCTTTCAATTTAGAACTGTATCCTGAAACTCAGTCATCAGAGCCTTATTCATATAGTAATAAACCTAATGATGCTGTGAACAGACTTGTTGCTCCCATACCCCAAACTAATCAGAATGTGACATTTGACAATTGGTTTACCAATTTCCAATTGATGTTACACTTGCTAACAGAGCACTAGTTGACCAGCACAGGAACTGTACACAGGAACAAAGTAGAAATTCCAAATGAAATGTTGCAATTTCAAAACAGAGAATTGTATAGTATAATCTTTGGATTTCAGAAAGATTTACATTGCACTCCTATATGGCAAAGAAAAACTGATTGGTACTGCTGCTGTCAACATTGCACCATGATGAAAATATTGATAGGGAAACCTCAACAAAATGGAAGTCTGAGGTGGAAACTTTGTACAATCAGACCAAAGATGGAGTAAATGTTGTTGATGAGTTATGCAGAAACTATGATGTCACTTCAAACACAAAACATTGGCCAATGATTGTGTTTTCCTTGATCGTAAACATATGTGTCATAGTTCAATAGTTTACAAAGACAATAACAAGTGCAAAATACCACAGAGAAATTTTCTTAAATGAGTGGGACTTGAACTCATAAGAGATCATTTACAGGTCCGGTGAGATAGCTCAGTGGCATAAGCGCCTGCCTGGCAAGCACTAGATCCTGAGTTTGACTCCCGGTACCCACATACGAAAAAAGGGCCAGTGATATTGCTAAGTGGCACGGGCGCCTGCTGGTGCACAAGGTCCTGAGTTTGACTTCCAGTACCCACAAGAAAAAAAAAAAAAAAAGAGACCATTTACAGCAGAGGAAAACCAAAATGTTTCTGCCCAGGAAACAATGCAAAAAAAATTGTGGAGCACACTGGTGAGCTGACAGGTGAACAGGCAGGCACAGCATCCCAAAGACGTACTACAAAAATAGGAAAACCAAAAAGAAGTCAACTGTGCCCTAGAAGAAAAGACAGGAAAACAAAACATATGCTATCAGTATAAGTGATACTTGTGTATGAAACATGACATTTTCATGTTTGAAGACTGCCATGGGTGTGACAATTGAAACAAAGATTATTTTTGTTGTAAAGTTCTATTGGTATTTTCATTGTAGTTAACATAGGTTTCTATTTCTGATGTTACCTCTTAGGTTTTATTTGTGTTTACATTGTAGTTCACATGGATTTTTTATTTCTGATGTTATCTTCTAGGTTTTGTAAGCAAATAAACAGCTGATGTGAAAATGTTGATGTCTATTCTGTGCATTCATTACAATTTGATACCTTATATTCCTGCTAAATGTACATTGTACAATATATTAGGAAGCTCCTGACAAAAGAGAAAAACAGGAGAGGTGACATGTGTAATGCAAAGATTATTTTTGTTGTAGAGTGCCTGGATTGCTGAGCACTCTGAATCTACTTCCGAGGAACACATTCTCTAGGTTGTTGCCATTCTGGAACATGGTGTTCTGGGGCTTTCTGCTCAAAGCAAAGTCTTTCACTTCTGCAATTTTGGGGCTGCAAAGTATGGAGTCCTGCTGCTTCTTGTGATGCCCTCACACCATCTTTTCTATTCTCCTATTCCTTTTCAGCAATAAAGATCTCTGCTCTATCTTTGTAGTCCACAGCTTTACTGGAGCTTCCTTTCTGGCCAAACCCACAACACTTTTAATCACTCTGCTGGGCTCTTTGCTCTTGATTCTCAACATAGATCTAGCTAAAAGCCCCCTACAGTAGCCATGCCACCACCTCAACATTTGACTGCCTTGAAATTTCTTCTACACGATTAATTAGTCCACTCCCCTTAATCTCTGTCTCAGGCAAAGTCTCTGGACATAAGCAAAATGCAGACAAACTTTCTGCCAAGCCACAACACACACAGTCTGGAGTCCAGCAGACAATGAAGTCCTCTTCCTAGTAGAAAACTCCTGAGCCTGGTCTTTCCCAGGTTTCTGGTCTTCTGAGCTCTGACCAGAATCTCCCATACAGTACAGTCTCATTTGTTCCAGCTCTACTTTTTCAGCCAGCATCTCCAAACAATTCCTAACTCTTCCCCTTCCCACAAGCCAGCTCCAAAGCTCTTGAGCCATATGGCCAGGTAATGTCTCAGCAATGGCCCCTCTTCTCTGGTACCAAATTCTGTTTTAGTTACTTTTCTCATTGCTGAGACAAAATACCCAATACCCACAAGTTAAGGAAGGAAAGGTTTATTTAGCTCATGGTTTGTAGAGGTTTCAGTTCATAATCAGCTGGCTCCAAGGCAGGGTGGCACATGGCAGAGGGGCAACAGTTCATGGCAGTGGAAGCCAGCAGAAGCACCAAGGGGGTTTAAGAGTGTCTTTCTGCCCCTTATACCTTATCCAGACTGCTAGCATTAGAGTGGTGCCAAACCTGTCAATGGGCTGATTAGTAATCACACACCCTTAATCCCAGCATCACACACTCTAGATTCAGCCACCTCTGAAAAACCCTATGACCACTTGAGGTTTTGGGGGACATCTAGACACAAACCTTAACAAACTATAACTGATGATAGCAAGCCACCTTGAAACTTAGGTGTATATAGTTTGTTTTGCTTTACATCTCAATTGCCTGACACATACTAAGCTCTCTTTAAATTAATGGACAACTATGGATCTGTTCCTTGAAGGAACACTAAAGAACTATACAGAAATGGGTATAAATGTGTCCCATCAGCCTTGATTTCATAGTTAAGCTTTGGGCCTCACAGTGCTCAAAATCTCTAAAGATGATTTATGAAGCACACCTCCTTTTGTTTTCCTAGGCCTATCTACATCAGATCTTTGCTACAAAGGACAGAAATGGTATAGCGAAAAGTTTTGAAATCAAATCAAGGGTTCAGCTCTACCTCTCTGACTACATCTCGGTTCAGACTTAGAGCCATGGGAAAAAGGAAAACAAGCACAGGAAACTTCATTCCTTCACATTCTGCTTGAGTTGATTTGTTGCTCACAAATCAGCCCACAGCAACTGTCAAATAATTGAGGCCCTTAGAAGGGACAATAGCTCAGGCAGCACAGATAGCTTACATATTTTAGGGTGCAAGAAGTTGAAGACTTCCCTTTAATATTATTTATTTTACTGGACCAGAAAGATCCATCTTAGACAACTATTTAGAAGAAAAGGGTGCATGAAACCATCCTTCATTGGTACTCTTTAATCCTTGCGGGAGTCCTCTGCCACAAAGTGGAAATGTAGGAAACTCTGGGAGATGACAATAACTTTTCTCTGGGTCCCTCTTCAGGTCCTGATGCTGAGATGACTTGAGTCAGGGTGCAGTGAGTTGAGAAAATGCACAAAAGTGCAGTTCATGCAGCATGAAGCTTCATTTCTCCTGGCTTCAACTAATCTTTTCTCATGATCATAAATTATTAAAGCACCACCAAAGATCTCATTGGAAAGACTTGACCTTCATTCTGAAATGTTAAATAGACCACCCAAAAGAAAGGAATCAAATTAGATAAACTGAAAATGCCTTTGTTTAACTTAGAGGACTAATTTGTCATGGCTGCAAACACTAGCAATATGAAACTTGAGTGAGGATTTGGTAGACAAAGGACGGAAATCATAATATTTGATGGTCACACAGACAAAATAATTTGCTTCCTTAAGTTAGGCAAGAGAAAACTTGGGAATACATTGCTTTTTAATTATTCACAGACTAGTCTCTCATGCCAAGGATTCACCTGTGAAGACTCCTCCTGGGCAGTTCTGAAAGATTTATAAGAGATTGTAAGAAGCAGTCCTTTCTCCTGAGGTCTCATGACTCTTCAATCCACTGTCACTAAGCACAAGTATAAAATACACAGGAACAACATGGGATAAGGTCATTACTTGAAGCCAAGCATCCTGTTCTATATTTCTAGTCATCTATAGGTGCCAAGGGTTGGGACCCTTGGGGGGAAATCATGGAAAAATAGGAAAGACAATAGAAGTTGCAAAATGTTGAATTTTCCCTAATTCTATTTCACTGAATTTGTTCCTAAACTGTAGCTGTAAAAGCCCATCTCCAGTCCTATGGATTGGGAAGGGGGGACCATGCATTTCACATAACACAACTTCATGCTCTTCCTTCAAAAGACATACCATTTTTTTTAAAAAACCCTCATTCCTGAAGGTGAAATTTAGAGACATGGTTGTTTTTGGGAAGAGGACATACTCAACATGCAACAAAATATTTTATATCTAATAAAGCCTGGAGATAAAATGATATCTAAGTGCTCTTCTCTGGAGAAAGAGTTCATAATATTTGCTTCTCGATTGTAGGTCCTGATACTACTGCTATGTAAAACTGAGAATTTTATACACACTTCTACCTGCAATAATAAAGCATACAGCTTATTTCCTATGGGATGTGAGTGTCCTTTTAAGAAGATGACCCTTGAGATGGCTCAGCGGCGTAAGCGCCTGCCTTGCAAGCGTGAAGGCCCGAGTTCGACTCCCGGAACCCACATACGAAAAAGGGGCCGGTGATATCGCTCAGCGACACGGGTGCCTGTTGGCGCGCGAGGTCCTGAGGTCGTCCCCCCGGTACCCACAAAAAAAAAAAAAAAAAAAAAAAAAGAAGATGACCCTAAGAATCTTGCATACTTACAGAACAGAGTCCTGCCCCACAGGAAACAATATGAAACTCCCCTCCAAGGCTGAGTCTCTTATATTAAAGTATAAGTCACGAAGGCTCCAAGAAAGCTCAAGGCGCTAAGAGACAATGAGGCATTGTCTTGCTACATCAAATCCACCCTTTAGTACTCTGGTTTGTGATACTAAGACTGAGAGAATACAAAACCTACTGCTGCTGGGCAGCCAGCCAACTCTGCTAATAGGGAATGCTAGAGGGCAACTTGTTCTTTCCCATTTGCTTTCTGTGTGCTTGTGGTTCCTGTGAGCATCACTCAGCAACACCACTTTACCCAGGCAGCACCAACTCCTTCCTGTAGTAGTAGGTGGCCCACATTGCTGTTTTCCCAGCCCTTGCAGATTTTGCCCCATCCTGCACCTTCAGAGGCAACCACAGCAGCCAACCAGTGTTCCTCCTCAGGGCTGTGTGCATCAGGTCCTCCAAGCTTGGGGAGATCAAGAAAAGTTGAGAAGCTCATATTCACACAGGTCTGAGCTTCTGTTCCAGGGGCTGTTCTTGATGATTAAATGCTTGGCTAGAGCAGAAGATTGAAAGAGAAATTGGTCAAAAGAGTTCACATTTCCATTCCACTTGATTCTCCCATATCAAAATTTTTAAAATCAAAGTATAAATGTGAAAAACAATTCTGGGTTGTTTGATAGCATAAGACACAGAATACATTCATGGTTAGATGAGGTCCTGTCAAAAGCCATGAGCTGAAAATATCCTGGCCTTCATGTTTAAACTCAACAGTTCTGGAGACAGTAGGGGTGAGACACAATGTTGTATTGATAAGTATTTAATCACGCTAAGACTGGAAGAAAGAGTAAAGTGAGATATCTTCTTAGGGATTTTTACTGGGGAAGGAAAATACAATTCTAGTTTCCAAGCATGACCCCCATCCACAAATACAAAAACTGATAGTTTCATAAGAATCCTGAAGATAATCATAGAGTCAGTTCCCCACTGAAGGGTAAGTTGGAGGGAAGTACCCACACAAAGAAGATATTAGCAATGTCAGTGACACATTCGTGATTCAAAATATTGATCTTTCATGGTCATTTTGACATTTATTTTTATGTGAGTAGTGGGAGTCAAACTCAGGACCTCATGCTTGCCAGCAGGTGCTTGTGCTGCTGAGTGATATCACCAGCCCTTTTTTTCCTTTATGTGGGTATGGGGAGTCGAACTAAGGACCTCACGCTTGCCAGGCAGGTGCTTATGCCACTGAGCCATATCACTGGCCCTCATTTTGACTTCAGGGAAGATCCAGAAGTCACATGGTGCCAGAGCTGGTAAATAATGTGGATAAAGACTCATCATAATATTTTCATTTGGAAGAAATGGCCAAAACACTTTGAATTGATTCAGGACATCAAGGCAGCCATGACAACACAACTAAAGACACTCATGAAAAAGAGGACTTCCAGACCTGCTTCAGAAAGTGGCAAGAATGATGAGATAGATACATGTGTTCAAATCTAAGGGGAGTATTTTGAGGGGGGCATTAATGACAATGTATCTTTTATTGTAATAAATGTTTAAAACTTAAACATTCACTGCACTTTGTGGTCATAACTTATATGAAGGTTGAGGATAGTGAAGGAAACAATTTTTCTTCTGATACATTAGCTAATACTTAAAGAAATATGGGAAGCACAGGAAATGTTGGTTTCCCAAGCATGAAACTCTTTTTTATTTTTGATCTTATGTCATTTGCTTCTAAGCTCTTATTGATAAGGTTTTTACTCAGGTTGATTGGAGAGATTGGAACTAAAAAATGAAGTTTAATTTCTGTTCCAACTTTTGACTAAATACATACAAAAGATTGTCATTAGTTTATAAAAGAAAAAAATGGCTAGGCTTTTGGATTAGTCCAATTCAGATCACAGAGGCCACAATTAGGCATAAATTATCTTTCTGAGCTGGATATCCCATGCTTAGGTCCGTGCTTAGGATAAGAAGGCTTATCCTTCTAGGAAGACATATGAAACAAATCTATTATCTTCACAAATATTTCTATACAAAGTCAAATAGGAGCTATTTTCTGGAAAATTCTTGGAAATTAGTTCATTGAATAATGCAAAGAACAATTACGTTCTTCCTTGACATCATCATGCTATCATGTCTTAGGGGCCAACATAGAAATGTGTATCAAAATGGAGAAAATATTAAGAGCTCTATTCTCTCTGATTCACAGCATGTTTTATTCTCAGTAATTAAGTATTTAAATCAGAGAGTCAGCAGTCATTCCAGTGCATCAAAAGAAAGAGTAAAGATCTACTTTCTGTTATAAAGACCAGCAAATCTCAAAAATTACTGAGGAATTTGCATGAAAAACAATATACCCTATCTTCTCTCACTCTTATGTTTAAAAAGTGCCCCATGCTACAAAGGCAGATCATACCTTGCTGTGAGTCCATGACAAATAATCATGAACCAATGATGAATTCCTCCTTTCTAGGTCTCCAATTACTCAATAACTATAGATAAAATAAGGAAGGCTCAGAAATTGAGCTATCTGCATTTGTGGAAAGAAGTGAAATTTTTAATTTGTTTCTTGGGTAATGACTTTGAAAAATCTCATGTAGCATAATATGGGAGCCAGATAAAGAAGTGTAACTCACCATTCATGGCATTATGATAGATGAGGTCCTTAGGAGGCAAGAGCATGGTCTAACAACAGAGCAGTCTTGAATTCTATATTCTCCTCCCACAGAAGGTCGAACACTCGATGTTCTGAGAAAGGGTCTGGTCCAGTTTTCTGTATTATCCTGTAAAAATCTCAATCTCTCAGGAGTCAGGATGTTGTACATGACCCCAAGGGATCCTCTGTGGTGTGGTGTGTGGTGTGTCTCTGCCCTAACTTTACAGAGAACAGTGAAGAACCACAGAGTTCCAGGCCTTCTAAGAGTAGCCACCATATGAAGAAGGCACTAAAGAGGTGGGGGCCACAGTTTACCTTTGTGCTGAACATGAGAATTGTGAAGTCTTGGACTCTGAGTTATGAGGCCTCTGCCAGACAACCCTAGACCAGTCACGAAGTAAAAATTCCTCCTTTTCTTGTGTTTCAAGAAAATCTTTTTCATGAAGAAAAATAGTGGGATTAACAGAAAATATAGGTATAAGCAAATTCTATGAGTAAAAATCACGATTTCCACCATGGCTGGTTGCTTTAATGTAGAGGAAATGAAGCAATAGGCTTGTGGCATTGTACTCTATTCCATCCCTGTAGCATACTCCCAGCTTACCTGTCTGCAAGGAAGATGTGGGAGACTGGGTAAGGAACTTGAAAATAACAACTCATTCTACAACCACATATCCTGAACCCTGGCTTGCTTATGTAAATGAATGATCCCTGACCTACTCACACCAAAAAGCTGCATTCTCATTCAGTACACTTTCTAACAGCATTCTGAGTCTTCCGTTTCACTCTTTCACTAGCAGTCCCCAAGGGGCTTATTACAGGAGAGCAAGGATCACTGCAGCAGCCTCTGGGCCCTGCTTCTCAAGGCCTGCCTTACTTCAGTGCCACTAAACACAGAGCTTGCTGCTTCTGAGTGCACCACATACAGGATCTGCTATATCTCCCGTTCCCGGCAGGAGTCTTCACTTCCTCCTGACACAGTGGTTGCCCTGCTGACCTTAGCTACCAACACCTTCAGTCCTCATTAGGCAGATATGCACAGCTGTCTCTTTAAGCTTAGGAAAATTCATTCTCTCCTCTGCCTTTTGCTCTTTTAGGGAAGGAGAAAGTTCTTTCCACTCTACATTAAGCTTTTTCAGTGAAGTGAGAGCAATTCTTTCTGCCTTCTTTAGAAGAGCTGTCAGAGCAGAATTACTTGGTCCCGATGTATGCAAGTGCTGAGCAAGATGGATCTTCTAGTTTCCATGCAGAGCACAGAGCACCTGACACCCAGTGTGACTGCATCCAGATGGTTCAAGGCCAGCTGCACCAACTACCTGGAAGCGTCATTCTCCTCCTTTCTCCTCCTCCTCCTCGGCCTCCTCTTCCTGCTCCTCCTCTTTCTCCTTCCTTTATTTTGATCCTGTTTCAGTTGTTTATCTCTCTGCCATAAATATAGCTGTAAAATGGGAGGATATTTTGAGAAATAAAGACTTCAATGAAATAAGAACCCCGTTTGGGCATGTTGTAATTAAGTGGATGAGATTCAACAATCCGGCAGACTGGAAAAGTTAGGATAAAAAATAAGAAATTTCATTTCCAATTTTAGTATCAAATTATTGTGCCCTTAACATCTTATCTGAGGTATCACTCAAGAAGAAACAAAGATTAATTTTGATTTGATCTGCTGATTTATGTGACACAAAAGCTGGCTATCATGATTTACAGAAAGTCGCCATTGCCTTAATTTATACATGGCCATAAAGATCAATCCTGCGTGCAGTATTTTATCTCAGGTCTAAAGATTTAGGTGAGATTCTACAAGAAAAGCCATTCTTGTTTTTTTGTTTTGTTTTGTTGTACACTGCTTATGAATATCTGCCTTCTCAAGTGCTCTTTGGACAAGTTTTAACATCTAATTAATTAAATAATATTATTGATGTGTTCATTTTACATTTGCCTAAGGGGCCTGGTTTTATCATTTTTGAGAATTTTACTCCAACAAGAGTTGAAAGTTTTAAAGGTTTATCTCAGAGACAGATTTGGACTTATTAAAAATTGATAAATTTGGGGCCGGTGAGATGGCTCAGCGGCATAAGCGCCTGCCTTGCAAGCACGAGGGCCCGAGTTCGACTCCCGGAACCCACATACGAAAAAGGGGCTGGTGATATCGCTCAGCGGCACGGGTGCCTGTTGGCGCGCGAGGTCCTGAGGTCGACCCCCGGTACCCACCAAAAAAAAAAAAATTGATAAATTTATTAGAAAAAGGAATGAAAACTGAGAAAATGGAAGGACTTTGGCCTTAAGATAAAAAGAAAAGCAGTTTGAAAGCACCTAAATGAGGTAAGCTGCTTTCCTGAGGCCTAACTCCTCTCTCTGGGCTTGGCCTTGTATTTCTTCCATTACCCTCATTCAGAATCAAACTCACTGGATCCAGGGCAGTAATTTTTGACACCTCAGTAGAGGTCTTCAGCTTGTAGAGCGAGGGGACTATTAAGCCAGTGTCCCAGGGGAGGCAATGGGGCAGTGGGTAGAGACGTTTGCCACAAGGGTTTTGTTTAGTTTTTATCCTTGGTAGGGAAAAGTTTTTTAATATCCACAACTCTGAGTCTCCTTCATTGTACATTTTTCTAACATGGAACTGTTGACAAATTTTTAGGCTTCCAATTTCACACTTCAGATTAACTGTAAGAAACAAATCAAATAGTAATAAAAAGTAAATACAGGGTGTAAATATTTTTAAAAGCTGGCTCATAAATATGTCAAACAGACCATGAAATATGTAAGGTCCAGTTTTCAACAACCTTTTTCTTTCCCAGTCCCTTGCCCCTGGCATGGCTTTCAGAGGAAAATAAGTACTGGGCTGCTTGAGTCGCTTAAGGAATAATTTGGGGATCTTAAGTTGGGAGATGCTAATAATTTTTAAAACTTGGGAGGCTGAAGGAAAACACTGAGATTTTCAAGAGTTTCATGAGGAAGGATAAGCTGTGGGGGAGGTGATTACAGAGTAGAACAACTGGAGTTCACAAAGACTCTTTCCCATGCCGGGCCTGTGCACAAGTCTTTATAAATAAAATCCGTTTAGTAGTAGACAGTTATTACCCTAGCTTCTTCATAGATGAGGACAGTGAGGCTACAGAAGATATCATTACAAGGTCACATGGTGAGAAGGGGCCAGGGTGAGAGACATTATGAGGAAGGAAGCCAAGCTAGATGCGGTAGGGAACACTGCTTGAACACCCAGAGAAGAGGAAGGCCATTTCTGGTTTGCAACCAACTTCTCAAGGCCCTTGAGCATTTTCTGAATGAAAATCCTACTGTTTCTTCAGGGCCTCACCTAGGCTTCTTGGGCACACTGCTTTCTCACAGCAGCATAAGCTCAGCACAGAGGTGCCCGATGTATCAGTTGGTCACTAAGGCTGAATTCTCAAAGGCACCAAGCCTGCAGGGAGAAGGGACCATGCAAATTGAGTATTTACACACTCTTCAACTTTCCAGATAATTTCCTATATTCAGAGCTCTGAAGCCACTCCTCACCACAGTAGGTAGAAGCTGGAGCTTGGTAGGACAGCCTGGTAGAGGTTGAAGTTAGCTGGCTTCTCAGAAATAATCCTTGATACCTCCCTCTCCCTCAACCCTAAGATCTAATCAATCAGTAAGTACTAACAATTCCACCTCTAAAGTGTATTTTTTTTAATTTTATGGAAAAAAGGTAAAATAAGTTTTACAACAAGATGATAGAAGAATAACAATAGTTAATACACTGCATATTATTATTCAAAGTACAAGATATGGGCATAAAAAATTCTCCAATTGATATTAGCACAAACCTTCCTTTTTTATGAACTATGGGACACTAATAGTATAACTACCTTGGATTTTTTTCTCCCTGTTCCCTTCCTTCCTTTCCCCTTTCCCCCATCCTATTTCCTTCTTCCTTTTTAACAATTAATTCCCATATCACAATATCTATCGTACATTTTAGACCTTATTTACTCTTTCAATTTCTCACACCAGGGAGACAATATTGTGCTTACACATGTGAGTCTGACTTATTTCACTAATGAGTATGGTCTCAAGTTGCATCTGTTTACCCATAAAAGTCTCAAGTTTATCCTTCTTTATGGCTGAGTAGTACTACATTGTATAAAAATACCACATCTTTTATACCTATTCTTTGATTGATCAGCATTTAGGTTCTTTCCAAGATGTAGCTATTACAAATTGTGCTGCTATAAACATGGGTGCACATATATTGCTATGTATGATGTTTTTAATTCTGGGAAAATACCCAGACAGGGAATAGCTGTGTTGAATGGGACCTCCAATCCTAGTTTTTTGAGGAATCTCCACACTGATTTCCACAGTGGTTGCACCAGCCTAACTCCCACCAACAGTGGAGAAGGGTTCCTTTTTCCCCACAGCCTCTCCAGCATTTGTTATTGGTTGATTTCTTAATGACAGCCATTCTTTATGGAGTGAGATGGAATCTCAGTGTTATTTTAATTTGCATTTCTCGAATGACCAATGATGCTGAACATTTTTTCATATGTTTATTTGCAATTTCTATTTCTTCATCTGAGAAGTGAGTATTCATCTCAGATGTCCCTTCTTGGATTGGGTCTGTGAATTTGGGGGTCTGATTTCCATTCTTTATATGTTCTAGATATAAATCCTTTGTCTGAGGGACTGTTGGCTAAAATTTTGTCCCACTCTGTGGGTTGTCTTTTCACTATAGTTGTGATTTCTTTTGATGTGCAAAACCTTTTTAATAAGATGAGTTCCCAGTTGTTGATTCTTTGAAGTATATCCTGTGCAGTTTGGGTTTTGTTCATGAAATCTGCTGACACCTATGTCTTCAAGAATTCTTCCTACTTTTTTTTCCAGTAGATTCAGTGTTTCTGTTCTAATATTTAGATCTCTGATCTATTTCAACTTTAGTTTAGTGCATGGTGATAAACATGGGACTAGTTTTAGTCTTCGGCATGTAGAGAGCCAGTTTTTCCTGCACCATTTATTAAAGAGGCTATCTTTCTTCCAGTGAACACGTTTGGCCCCTTTGGCAAAGATAAGGTTGAGTGTGTTTTTAGGTGTGTCTGCATCTTCTATTCTGTCCCCCTGATCCTCAGGTCTGTTTTTTCGGGTTTTTTTGGTTTGTTTTTTTGTTTGTTTGTTTTGTTTTGTTTTTGCCAAAACCATGCTGATTTTATCACAGTAGATTTGTAGTATAATTTCAAGTCAGGGATGCCTCCTGCCTTGCCTTTGTTGTCCAGAATTGCTTTTGCTATTCTAGGTCTCTTTGGTTTCCAAATGAATTTTAGGAACATTTTCTCTAGTTCTGTAGGTATGTTAATGGTATTTTGATCAGGACTGCATTAAATCTGTACAAAAATTTTGGAAGTATGGCCATTTTCACTATGTTGATTCTTCCTATCCATGAGCAAGGAGTATCTTTCCATTTTCTGATATCCTCTTCAATCACCTTTTTCAGAGCACTGTAATTTTCAATGTATAGAACTTTGACTTCCTTTATTAGATTGACTCCTAAGTATTTCATTTCTTTGGATGCTATTGTGAAGGGTGTGGCTTCCCTAATTTTCCTTTCAGTGATTTTGTTCTTTGTGTACAGGAATGCTATTGATTTTTGAGTGGTGACTTTGTATCAGCTACACTACTGAATTTGCTTATTAAATCTAAAAGTCTTTTTTGGTGGAGTTTTTGGAGTCTTCTATGTAGAGTATCATGTCATCTATGAATAATGACAATTTAACTTCTTCCTTTTCTATTGTTATTCCTTTTATTTCTCTCTCTTTTCTAATTGCTCTGGCTAATGTTTCCAGAACTATATTGAATAGGAGTTGTGATAGTGGTCATCCTTGTCTTCTTCCTGATTTTAGAGTGAAAGCTTCCAGTTTTTGCCGATTTAGTGTGATATTGGCTGTTGGTTTGTCATAGATGGCTTTCATCAGATTGAGGTAAAGACAATCTATTTTGATTTTCTGTAGGTTTTTATCATGAATGAATGTCGGACTTTATCAAAAGCTTTTTCTGCAACTGTTGAGATGATCATATGATTTTTTTTCTTTGGCTCTGTTGATATGGTGTACTACATTTATTGATTTGCATATGTTGAACCATCCCTGCATTCCTGGGATGAATCCCACTTGGGATTCATAGTGTATAATCTTCTTGATGATTTGCTGCAGTCTGTTTGCTTGTACCTTACTGAGGATTTTTGCATCTATGTTCCTTAGGGAGACTGGCCTCTAGTTCTCTTTACTGGTTGGTTCTTTCTCTGGTTTTGGTACTAGGGTAATACTTGCCTGCAGGAATGAGTTAGGGAGTATTGCTTCCCTTTCAATTTCACTAAAGAGTTTGAGGAGTATTGGCATTAAATCTTTTCTAAATTTCTTGTAGAATTCAGTGGTGAATCCATCAGGCCTTGGGCTTTTCTTTGTTGGTAGGTTTTTAATTACATTTTCAATTTCATTAACAGATATTGGATTATTTAGAATTTTTATATGTTCTTGATTAAGCTTCAGTAATTCATACATATCTAGGAATCTGTCCATTTCTTCTGTGTTTTCCATCCTATGAGAGTAAAGATTTTCAAAGTAGGTATTGATGATCTGAATTTCCACAGGATCTGCAGTGATTTCACCTTTTTCATTTCTCGATGCATGAATTTGAGTCTTTTCTTTCCTTTTTTGACAAGGTTGGCCAAGGTTGATTATTATATGTCTGGGCATAGACTTATTTTGGTCATAGCTAGTTGGAGTTCTATATGCCTCATTTATCTATATGTCAGATTCTGTTCTCATGTTGGGAAATTTTCTGCTATTACTTCTGCAAATAGACTTTTTATGTCATTTGTGTTGACTCCTGCTTTTTCATTGACATCTATCAGTCTTATATTGTTTTTCTTTACACGATCTTGCAGCTGTTGAATTGTTATTTCTTGATCCATTGTTATTTTTAAGAGATATTTCCTTTCATGATAGCTAGCCATGATCCTGTCTTTAAGGTCTGAAAGGCTATCTTCAGTTTTATTCAGGTGGTTTTGCCAGCTTTCAATGAAATTTTTAATTTACTGGATATCTGTTTGAATCCATTTCATGCATTCTATTTCTTTCCTATATTGATCTTTCATGGTTTCCTTCATTTTCCTATTGTCCGCTATTTTTTTTAATCTATCTCTACCCTAGATTTATGGAGCATTTCCTTTATGATTGTTGTCATTTCTTTTTTTACCTGAGAGATTATTTCTGATCTGATTTCCTCTATAGCCTCATGAATTTGTTTCTTTACTTTGTTTGCTATCATTTCAGAAATTTCAGGTGTGTGTCTTCCATTTTCTTCTATCTCAATGTCTCCTGGATTTTTCTGGGTGTGTTGAAGGTCTGAGACTGCATTTTGCTTCTCCATCTTGTCATTTTCCATTTCAAAAATTTTTGTTTTCTGTGTTGATGCTTGTAAGTTTTTGTAGTAGGTAGCTATATCACTAGTTCAAGTCCTCTTTAAGAAATTTCTGTTCTTCAGGGATGTTTTCTGTGTGTAGGAGATTTTTGGTTTGTGTCTATCCCAAGATCCTACCTTCCCAGTTAATTAAGAGTGAGATGTTGGTATCTGTTGGGATCAGTCCCCAGTTCTTTGGTGTTGGGCTGTGGTGGGGTTATTACCCCAGAGCTTTCCAGTATTGTTACAGAGGGAGAGCAACTGATTACAACAGATACGACATCCAACTAAAGTAGTATCATTAGCAATAACAATAGCATCAAGCACAGTTTAGAAATGGACAAACTGTGGTAACTATTAATTTTGTACCTTAAATCATAGAAGCAAAATCTACAATTATATAACAGAACCAATCATAAATTGTCAGCTTGTACCCAAAGTATTTCCCCTTGGTAGAGTGGTTTTAACCTGTGGTGTGGAAATTTAAGCATGATAGTGGATAAAACAAAGATAACTGAAAAGAAAGTAGAAGCAGGGCTGGAGGACAAAAGATGATCACACAAGCTTTGGGAAACTAGAGAAGAGGGCAGAACAGAAAGAATGAAGGAGTAAGCATGAGATTAACTGAAGTTGGTCTGTGGGTTTGGGGCATGGGATTAGTTTTCTGTGGCTGGACTTCTCCCCTGCCATTTACAAAAAAAAAAAAAAAAAAAAAAAAGAAAAGAAAAGAAAAAAGAAAAAGCAAGGAAAAGAAAAAAGAGAGAGAGAGAGAACAGGGGCAGCCCCCACCCACTTGCTTCTATTCCTTGTGTCTTTGTCCCCAAGCAAATGCTGGTTCACCTAACTTATCACCCTTTGGCCCATACTGTTATTGTTGCTTCGGACTTTTCCACGCTACTAGTCCTGCCTGTCCATTCTGTGTGCACTAGTCGGAGCCCTATTGTGTCCTTGGTTCCCTCTGATATCAGGGCCTTCCTCCGCAGTTTATGGCAGCAGTGAGGGGAGGGGCCGTACTCTGGCTGCTTCCGCTGCAGTTTACCTGGGTCCCAGTGGTGGCAATGGGAGGAGCCACCCTCCACGCTGTTCACGTGGATCGCAGTGGCGGCAATCTCTAAAATGTATTTGAAACAGTCCAGTCTTCTTTACATCAACTTCACCACCCTAACCTAATTGTTATCTTCAATAGTTTAGAAGATCATGGCATACTAACCTCATCCACTTTGGCTTGCCATAATGTTTCTCCGAATGCCTTAAACCACATTGAAACACTTCAGTGGCCCTTCACTGGATTTAAGAAATGCAGTTACCACACTGTGGGTTACAAGGTGCCCCTGATCACCTGACCACCTTCCCAACTTCCCAACTTTCCCTCATGCCAACTTCTTCTTTAACCAATATGTTCCAGCTGCCCCTGACTTCGAAAATATTTCTCATTTCTGGCTTTCTTTTTCCTCAGGGGCTCCTCTTTCCACCTGAAACCCTCTTTTCTCCACTCTTATGTGAGAAGTATAAACCAAATTTCATATCTCAGATTAAATATCACGCCATAGAGTCATTCTCACTCTGTCCACTCCTGGTCCTTATATATTCTTTCATTGCTTCACAGCACCTAGGGCAATTTTAGTGAGTCTTTTTAATGATCCTCTGGCTGTCTCATTCACTAGACTCTAGGTTCTACAGGTAAGGAATTATGTCTGCCTTGCTTACAGTAGGGTGCATGTGCTTCTTGTACTTCAGGGCTTGTGTTCTTACTCCCAGGGCTGTAATAATATATTTTGAGTCCTAAGACAATACACTACAAAAATAATGAAAAGTATGGTGTTTCACATAAGTTCCTAAAAATAAAAACTACACTACAATTAGAATAAATCTTGCACCTAAACTGAAATTGACCTGGCATATTTCTAGATTTTGTGATGATAAAAAAAGTTTGGAAAAAGTCATTGACACAGACACTTTTTTGATTTCTTTGCTGTCTCTGATTTTTTGCAACTGAAGCCCACGTATTGTCCTCCACTAAAGCCTGCCCAACACCTGAAAGGAAGAAGCCGTTTCTTGTTTTTGCATCATAGCAAAGTTTTGTGGGTAAAACTTTCTTGTAAATCTTATTTAATAAATCTAACTAAGCAGTGGTCATTGCCAGCATCATACCTCTTTTTCTACTGTAAGAAAATTATTCTTTTGACTTCATATCTTCCCATCTCATTCAGTTTGTCAATTCTTTAGCTATTGATAAAGCTTAATCCTCCAAATAAATTGACAGAAGAAAAACAGAGGAAAAAAGTTGTGGGTTTATGCATTTTGAGAAGTGGAGGAAGAAGAATCTTTCAACAAATTTGTAGGAAAGAAATACTTGAAGCAATTAACTCATGGAAAGAGAAGTTATTTTAGCTCATGATTCTAGAGGTTCCAGTCCAAGGCAAGGTGGCCCGAAATTGCTTTGGGTCCCTGGTATAGAATGGTGAGAAAATATGGTGGAACTAACTGCTCAATTTATGAGAAAGAGAGAGAGAAAGACAGAGCGACAGAGAGAGAGAGAGAGAGAAAGAGAGAGAGAAACAGATCAGGGTTCTGCCATCCTCTTCCAAATCATGCTCTCAATGGATTGACCTAAAGACCCTTTACTAGGCTCCACCTCTTAAAGTTTCCATCATTTCCCAGTATTACCACCCTGAGGTCCAAGCCTTGAACACATGGGGCTTTGGGAAACATGCATCAAAACCATGGCACCAAGACAGAAGTGTTCCACAGCTATGCAGGGAGTCACCGTAAGTGTTAGGAATGTAGAGGTCACAGGATGGTTCCAAAACACTTGCTCACTTACACTGTCAGTAAAGGAATGCAATGAGATCAGAATCATGTCTCATTCTTAGTTAACTCAAGCACAGCATTACTGCTTACATTTAATGTTCTTTGTAAATACACAATGTGGTAATAAACTTTTATAGATAGGATAAACAACCATCACATCTGAACTCTCTTTTTTTCCCTTCTTTGGGAAAACAAGGGCATTCACCTATCTTTGTGAGAAACATTGCCAGAATTCCTAGTCTGCTGACAGCAGATCTGCAAGCATAACAGCTAGTTTTTAGAACAGCCCCAACCGAACTGAGTGAACAATCTAGAAACATGGGCTATATATAACTGTAGTTATTAAAATTATGTTCATAAGGATATTAATTTATATTGTTTATTATCATATAGTAAATATTCCTTAGTATTTGACACAAACAACTTTGAGCTTCAAAATAACACACCCCATGGGGTAAGTGTAATATAATGTCATATAGATGATGAAACTGAGGCATAGAAAAATTTAATCAAACTGTCAAGGTCACTCAGAAAACAACTAGCATAGACTAGATCAATCCAGGCAGTCTGTCTCCCAAACCCACACTGAACAACTTCCTCCCGTTTTGCTGTGGTATCATCTGAAATTTTAATGCTGCTTTGAAGCCAAGATCCACACCCTGTACTTTTTCAGATTCTTACAGAGTTCAGAACTCAAGCTGGAATAGTCCCTATAGAGGTAGACAGTCTGATCACCATTGTACTATTGGACAAGAAGCTGTTAGAAGGAAATCAGTGTTTCCTAAAGAGCACCATGCACACCCAGTGAGGATGTGCTATAGGTTTTGAGTATAAAGGAATAAGCATTGTAATTTTAATAACAATTTTTAAAATCGATGGCTGATGGACATTATGCTAATGGGCATATATGCTAAATAAGATAGTATAATCATCTTCATTTGTAATTATGAGTTGTATCAAGTATATATAGGGAGAAATAATATTTAATAACATACAGCCATGAGTCAATGTATGTTTATTATTTTATTTATTTACTTGCTTATTCATCAACAAACATTTACAAGCACCTAACAAGGCCCTACCACTGGTCACAAATAAATACACAAGTAAGCAAAAATGCTTATTCTTTTATAGCTTACATTCTAGTTGGAAGACTCAAATTACAAAAAATTTATAAGCACAAATAAATAATATAGTATATTATGAATATTACATGATATATTATACATTATATTATAGAATATGCTCCCATATATTAAACTGTATTATACTTCACTATATAACACTATATTACAATATTACTATTAATTATATATAATTTACATACCACATGGAAAAATAAAGTATGGTAAAAGAGGAGAGGACAACAAAGAGGAGTGAAAATTTGAATTTTCTTAATTAAAAATTATTATAAATAAATTTGAAATCACTGTTTTATGAAAAAGAAAAATATTAAAAATTGGGGTTCAGTTTGATTCTCTGGCATCAGTCTTTTTAACCTTCTGATTTTAATTTATGTTTTACTACCAGAGACAAACTTCATTTAAACATAAATAGGTAGCAAATAATTAAAGGAAATCACAAAAGTAAATATTTAAAGAAAGCTACTATCAAATAGTAATGGTACTCCATGGATATGGCAAGAAAATGAGAGAGCAGTACCCTGAGGCAGCACAAATACCCTTCTCTTGACCACCTGGTTGCCTTCTAATCAATTTTGTCAGAAGAGTGACCCCTTCAGGAAAAAGTTCTCTCAAGCTTTCATATTTATTACTCATGAAAGAGTCCAAGTAATTACAGTCAACATTTACTGAACACTTACTATGCACTACGCAGTGTGCTAATGCTTTGCACATCTACTCTCATTTAATTTTTACAAAGACCCATGAAAGTCTGTGATTACTTCCAGTTTATAGATAAAGACACATAGGTTCAGGAAAGTCAATTAATGTGTCCTAAACCATATCTTTATTATACATTAGCACCAGAATTAGGACCTAGGTTGACTGACTCTGAAATCTGTAATCCTGTTTGAACTTGCAAATAACTGCATGTAAGAACAAAATTATCTGTGGTCTGTTGAGGAATTGTAGAAAATTTTAATGATTACAAAAGCAAATGATCTTGTTAGAAGAGTCAGTTTTATCTAGTCATGTATATTTGGGAAATTTAACACCTGCAAGATTTACAACATCATCAACTGTCAAGGACATGTAATCTCTTAGGGCTTCCATGTCTTGGCTGCCCACCACCACTACCACCACCATCATCATCATCACAAATATCATGTATTTAGTGTTTTCGACCTTAATTTTCCTTCTACCTGAGATGGCATGTTCTTCCCTAAAACCCTTAGATTAGGTGATCGTCGCAATGTACCACTATAGTACTAATAATAGTGATAACAGTAAATATTTGTTGTACATTTACTACACTCCAAATGCTTTTAATGCATTATCACAATCTTTACAACTGCTGCCTGAGATAAATACTAGTGTCATCTATAATTTATAGTAAAATGCAACATGCTTAGAGATCATCACTGCTGATTTCATTTTCCTTTTCCCTCTCTACCACCCTGACTGCCAGCTGGCTTCTGAACTCCAAAAGGGCATCCGTGAAAATAGCATGGAATCGCCTGCAGGAAACTGAACACGCTAGGAGTCTGACACTAAAAAGATCGGGAACTGTCCACCTACTGGTGCTGCTGAGAACCTTGGTTGTTCAAAGGAATTTCGGGCTCCTCACTGCCCGACTGCTTTTCCTGGGGCAGTCTCAACGACTCCAGGTCCTCTTCAAAGGAGAAGTCAAGCGACTCACCCGAGAGCAAGTCCTGAATAGTGCAAAGGAATCAAACTGTTAGTTCATTGGCAAGTCCAACCATTCACTTTGCCTTTAACAACCTTGAGGGGTATTGCCTAAAATATGCTACGAAGGGCCAACAAATTTAATTAACACTCCGCTATCACACAACGCAATTTCTTCTACATTTATTTTTATTTTATCTTTTTCTGATTGCAAATTTAACATCATTTACTGGAAAGCTATAGAAAATGCAAAAACTATAGCTAAGCTGTTTCGTGTACTTCAATCTAGATTTCTATTAAATTTTAAATTATTCTCCTCCTTTGCCTTTCCCCCCTTGCCCCGCTTCTAACGACCTGGAATTCAGGGTGGGAGACACCAGTAGCACCTCGGAGGCTGCAGCTGAACTTCTCTGCTTTCCTGCCCAGGCTGCTCGCTTCGCCCCCTCCCCTTCCAGTCCCACCCGACTCCTCCCTCATATCCCCTCCCCCTTAGCCCGCTGCTCACCATTGGTTATCACCATGACAACCAGCAGCTGCCGGGACTGCAGCCTCTTCCGCAGCAGGGGTGGGGCGGTGGGGTGGGGGAGGGAGAGGAGGAGCCAGAAGAGATGTCTGCTGCAAGTTCCTAGCTGCTTCTGAGCTCACCCCATCCTCCAAGAGGGAGGAGGCCTCAGTGGTGATGCTGCCTGCCTCGCTCCAGCCGCTGTTGTCGCCTCTACTGCTGATACTCTAGAGGGGCTGGAAGGGTGGTTCCTCTTCGCACCGTTGCCAACCGGAGACTGGAAGAAAAAGAAATCCCGGCAATTGCTGCTGATGTTGGGTTTGCACGCTGCATCAGACTCGGTCACAAGGAAAATGGATTCAGTTTGCATCTCTCCCTCTTTTCAGCAGCTCCTCCGGGTCTCAGCGTGGTAAGTGGGAAACAGCAGGGCTACCTTTTTAGTTCAGCTCGTTGTTAAATGACTTATGTGTGCATTTGCGGCCTGGACTTGAACAATGACTCCTGTCTCTCAGACTAGGAGGGGGAGATGTGGTGACAGAGATGAGGATGGAGGGAGAGCAAGGTTGCCAGGAAGGGAGAAGTGAAGAAGGCGTTTGCTTGTGTTATTAAAAAAAAAAAAAAAAAAATGGGGCTCTGATTTTTATCGCAAATTGGCTCAGAATATCGACTGAGCCACTTGATTCCTTTCCTCCCAAGCTTAGCAACAAAATCAGGGGGTGGTAAAAGAGCTCACAACAAGAAAAGGTTGTTGTTGAAAGGAATGATTTCATTTGCAGCTCTCACAAATAGGGTTGGGCCTTCCTCAGAAACATATTTGGTGGCTCAATCTTCTTGGCCTAATTATAAGCTGGTTTTGCTAAGGGTCCCAAGGATCTAGCCTTCTATATCATCTTCTGATGTACTCTTGTTGAAAAACCATTGCCAGGGACAGAGTTTCATTTTTTGCACATAGATTTGATGGTGAACATATACATATATATTGTATGGTTATTCATATTGTATATACACATGTTACTTAGCATTTATATTGCATTTATGAAGCATATTTATATGCAGTATGTGCTTGCTTTACTGTCATTTTTATGGGTTATAAATGCCCTTGCATGCTTGGAAGTAATTGCTTATTTTTGAAACTGTGCTTCTGGTTTGTATTATAATTCATGGCTTCATTTTGATTAATGTGAGATTTATTCTCGTTATTGTCCCTTAGTTTCATTGTGACCAATTAGAACAGATGCCTATCATTTGATCTTTATCATAGAGCTAGATGCGGATTCATAGCTTGGCTCTTTATTTTAAATTGGGTTTGTGGGGAGTGATATTGAGGGCCTTGAATTTAAAATGATGGGAAAGGGAGGTGGCTTGTATTATTATTTTACATCCAACATCTTGCAAATGAATGATGAAACAAATTGGTTTTCTTGAAATTCCACCCTAACCTTTTCATGTTTATACCTTGTGTCTCAGGCAGTACAGCTGAGATGGAAGGTGGAATGCATTCATTTCATTTAATAGTGTTGCTATTTGCTGTTCATTCCTTCAGTATCGAGGCACCATTTTACAGTTCTCTCAAATGTTGTTATAGGTCTGTTTCTGTGATTAAGTAGAAAAGTAGGATTGTTTTGAAAATCGAGGTGTTCTCTAGTACCCTAGGCAAGCCATTTCCCAATTAGCCTGCTTATACAATGAAATGAGAGCGAGCAGAGCTTAGCAGGAGAATGTGTGGTTTATAGTTGAAATGAGGGGGAGGGTGTAGTTTATAAATGCTTAGTCTGATCTGCTTGACCTTTTATTATGTCAAGGGTTTGAGGCAGCTCAGGGACTAAACATGCCTGAGATGAGTAGTATGCAGGGTTCCATTACCACCTAGGATAATGGATTTCATTGAATCAAAGCCAGAAAATTTCTTGCAGGTAAAAGTGTATTAGTAATATCACATTCATGGTACGCACTAATTTTATCCATCAATCTTTTCTCCAACAGTATTATTGTCAATTGCACACATTTTTGTGTTGCAAACTAACGGTATTGTTTTATTTTATACACTGCCCCCTTATTTATGATTTTTACATGTGTCAGGTTTATGGTTTAGTTTCTTTGAGAATAAGTGTTCAATTGGATTTATATATGAGAAGGTTCTTTAGTGACTTAATTTAATATGTTCATAGCATATAATATATTATATAGAGTCACAACTTTGTAAACTCATGGTACTGTGTGCCTCATTGTAAAAACTACATAAAGTAGGACAAGGAAGCAAGTACTGGGCTTGTATGTGGTATCAAAAATTGTACAATACAATGTATCCTGAATCTTTCAATGATAAGATTTCCGACTTCCAAAAGATAATTTTTGACTTCCCAAAATGAAAGTTTCAGATATATCTACAGTAAACCTTAGAAGATGGAGGTGTGATAATCGACCTGTTTTGTACAATGCAAGCAAACATTGTGGGGATTTGTTTTTATTTCCTTTGTGTTGAGTTTTCATTCAGAAGTAGTTTTGTAGGCAAAGTTGGTACAGTTGGAGCAGAGACATATCACTACAGGCCATGGGCTTGGCACTCACAGTCGCCTGTCACAGCTCTACGGTTAGATTATCTCTGAAGACGGATAATGAAACTAGGGTTATTTCATTTGGAAAAGCAAAAACTTGAGATAAGACAATCATGTGCTTTACATAGGGCATTGCTTATTGCTATGTTTTAGAACCTAAAATAAAGTCAGTAAGCTTCGACTTCATTAGGAAGAATGAAAATCCAAAACAGAGAATGTAGAAGTTCCTCATAGTAAGTGTGAGTAATCACAGAGATAACTGGATAATATAGTGTACGCTTGTTTCATCAAAACCTCCAAAAAGTATGATCTAGAAAGTGTATGTCTAGGATGGAGTAGATTCCTTCTCAGGAAATCCTCTTTTTCTAGAGTAAATCATCCCTTTTAAGAGTGTGTGGTAGTTGCTTAACATCAGGTATTTCTAGTCCTATAACAGACTCCATTTTGTAATGGGTTTCTAAATTACAAAATCTGATATTATTAAAGAAACCAATTGATCATCTGCCTTGAGAAATTTTTATGTAATCTTGCCAGGATTCAGGGATTATCCTGTTTATAAGAACCTTTTTCTCTCAACTTCTTTGCATTATGATGCTGAATAACTATACTAAAATTATCCCATTGTACAGTTAATTTTTTAAAAAGTGTAATGTGTTAATCAGTGAAATTTAGATACCATGTATGATCAAAATATATGGCAGAAGTTTAAATTTTAAAAAATTACTATAGTCGGGCCGGTGAGATGGCTCAGCGGCATAAGCACCTGCCTGGCAAGCGCAAGGGCCCGAGTTCGACTCCCGGTACCCACATACGAGAAAAGGGCCAGTGATATCGCTCAGGGGCACGGGCAGCTGCTGGAGCGCGAGGTCCTGAGGTCGACCCCCAGTACCCACAAAAAAAAAAATATTACTATAGCAAAAGACATATTGCCATTTGTTCTTTCCGCTTTCTGCAGCAGCTCTGGAAGTCTTCTTTCATGAGTGTCTTTAGTTGCACTGTTGTAGCTGCCTCAATGTCCTGAATCAGTTCAGAATGTTTACATTTCATGTTCATTTTGACTTTGAGGAAGAGCCAGAAGCAGAAGTTGCAAAGTGCCAGATCTGGTGAATAAGGTGGGTGAGGACACACAATAATGTTTTTATTTGAAAGAAATTGATCAGTGAGGGGTGATCAAAACATACAGTGAATATTTAAATTAAAAATATTTATTAAAGTAAAAGAAACTTTGCCATTAATCTCCCTAAAGATACTCAAAACATTCCCCTTCACTTCTAACAAACTTATGCCATCATTCTTGGTAATGTGTCTTTTACCGTAACAAGTTCTTTTCTTAAATTTAAATATTTGCTATGATTCCTGATCACCCCTTGTACAAAATAATTAAAGACATGCCAAGTTGATGTCAGAAAAAAAAATTATATGATGAAGGATATACACGTCACTGTTTAAATGTGTTGAGTGATACTAATTACCTTTCACCCAAACACTGTTTTGAAAATGCCATTCATGTTAGAATACTAAAATTAAATAATTTGGCAGCTATGTATGCTGTTAATAATCCTTGTTTTATTAAAACACACATTATTTCATTCATTGCTTTATGATAGGATCTTTTATATTTTTCTATTGCTCATAGAACGTATTTTAATTTTATGCTCATGCTGCAAATCCCCTTAATAGTGGCTTAGAAAGTATTTGCAGAGTCAAAACTGTTTTCCATATTTCTCATTGACTCATAAAAAGGTTAATGGTTTGTTTCTCACTTTAGGAGCTTGAAAGAAAACCATATTTATCATGGAGATTTCAACATAAGTAACTCAATAATCAGCTTTAACTAAAATAAATAAACTAGGTGTAATCTAGGTTGTTATCCTGAGAAGTCAGTTACAATTCCCCCATTTTGCATACACCACTATTCTTCTAGTGAAAATGTGTTTTCAAACAGGATGAATTAATGTACTGGCTAACAACTATTTGTGGAGCTTTTGCATTACTAGCAGAATTTGCATATGCTAGCAACAGAATTTCCTTGGAGGATCTAAGATGTACACATCTGAAATCATTAATAGCCAAAACAGTATAGTTATTATTAATTCTATCAGTCCCCCTTGTATGAATAAAATCTATTATTATTTTTGTATTTTCCATTCCTTATTTTTTATTTTATATGCACAATGGTTTTATTATACCAATAAAGTTATTATAATTGTTTTAAATAAGTGGAAACAGATTGAGGGAGGTTAAACTTTGTCCAAATTGTGTTTCCTAAAATGGTCTAACAGGGGCTGGATCCCAACTCTTATGAGTCTGAATCTACCATGTTAGGAAATGTGACAAACTGTCTTACAGATTTGATTTATAAAATATAATAACTCCACATTGTGTTGCTCATTTTATTTCTCTTTAAAAAATATTTCAGGGGGTCGGTGAGATAGCTCAGTGGCATAAGTGCCTGCCTGGCAAGTGTGAGGTCTTGAGTTCGACTCCCGGAACCCACATACGAAAAAAGGGCTGGTGATATCGCTCAGCGGCATGGGCGCCTGCTTGGCACGCGAGGTCCTGAGTTCGACCCCCAGTACCCACACACACACACAAAAAAAAATTCAGGTACCATGGTTTGCTTTCTGACCATAGGAAATTTCATTTGCCTAACTGTGTGTTTAGGGTATTCTCTTAGAAAACAAAGAAAATGACACAGAAACATTTTGAAGAAAATAGGGGTTTCTTAATATTTCAGAAAAATATGGAAGCATCTGGGTAAAAATCATGGCTTTGTTGAACTGATATGCACTTCTTTTATGGCAAAGTATTTTTTAATGACAGAGAGATTGGGGAGTGTGATGGTTTAGATCTTAAATGTCCCCCGAAAGTCTCATATATTCATTCATAGGTGGAGCTTTTGAAAGGTAATTGGATCACGGTGCGCTATACTTATCACTGGATTAAAACGCTGATGAGTTCGTGTGCTGTTAGGACTCAGGCAGGTCCTGGTCAGAAGAGGCAGGTCAGTGTGTGTGTGTGTGTGTGTGTGTGTGTGTGTGTGTGTGTGTGTGTAAGACTTGGAAAGATGTTTCCTTTTTCTTGTCTTGGTCCTCTCTCTCTCTCTCTCTTTCTTCTTCTTCTCCTTCTTCTTCTCCTTCTCCTCCTCCTCCTTCTCCTTCTTCCCCTTCCCCTTCCCCTTCTCCTCTCTGTCTCTCTCTCTCTCCTACCCATCTCTCTGCTTCTTAGCTGCCATGGAGTGAGCAACTCTCATCAGCCATGCACTCCACCATGTAGTTTCTGCCTTGGAGCCAGCTGACCATAGACTAAACCAGCTGGAACTGGGAGCCAAGTAAAACTATGCTCCTTTAAATTTCAGGTGTTGGGTATTTTGTCCCAGCTATGGGATAGCGAGTAATACAGAGAGGTAACATTTTTTTTTCTGTGCTTAGACCGCGTTATGATTCCGACAGGTCCTCTATCTTGAAAACTGTTACCCCATCTCCTACCTGTGTCCTAAGCATTTCTCCACTCACATGTTTTTTTAAAAATAAAAATGATATGAAAGTAAGAAATCAGTGTGTCTCAGTTCAGCAACTTTCTGATATTTTCCAGGAGAAATGCTACTACCTTTTCTGGAATATCAAAAATCAAATACTTGTTTTGCAAAATAGTCTAATATTTCAGCATCGTTTTATTATTAATGCCCTAGGCATACACTTTATGTGGCCATTTGGTGATTCAGTTCTGGCAAAATAGCAAATACCTCTCTGAACTATCATTTCACATTTGGAAGAAGTGTCCTTTTTAATCAGTTAGCTTGTAGAAAGCGAGGCCTACCACACTAAAGATATTCTGTTTAAAAAATTATTCACCAACCAATTAAACTTTATACTTCAAAGTTTTTTCACATTTAAAAAATAACACATCTTCATTGTGGAGGAAAAGATATAATACTGAAATGGTCAAAAGGAAGATGAAAATCATCTAATAAACCTACTATCAAGAAATCATTACTATTAGCATTTTGGAATATTTACATTTTTCCCATATGTATGTGGAAATACACAGACATAGTTTTGATAAGTGGATCATACTCTAAGTATTGTTTCACATTTCTTTTATTTTATATATGATGGCCATCTTTTCATGTCAATAAATATGTCTCCACTAAATTTTTAATCCCTGTGTGCATTTTTCTCAATGGTTCAATCTGGTTTTTCCCCCACTTGGTGATTTTTACACTTTGGTTTTGAATACTTTTCTTGATACAGGTAGATCCTGTTTGATTTACAGCAGCTTTGAGTCAGGCATTGTTTTCAGGAAATAGGAGCTTTGTGACCTTGACCTGCCACTGCATCTCACAATGGGCGTTAAATTATCCATGGTCATCTCTTGGCTGCTGATAATGGATGAGTTTTACCCAAGCGAGTTAAATCCCTGTTTGAATCACTAAGAAGCTCACAAGATGCGTGCATCAACAGCAATTTAAAAACCAAAAACAAGAACTAATCTTTTTCAGATTTGTGTTACTCTCCCCTAGTATGAAAATGGTGTATCCCATAGTGTTAACCTCTGTGACCAACTCAAATCCTGTAGGGGAATATATTTAAACAACCTACATTAGCTCTCCTAAGACTTCTTGGACTAAACCGTGCTGGGTTTTTATCATCTCATATTTTCACAATGTTCATTAAACAAGTACATAATAGATCCCAAATGAAAACCTGGTCATCTGTTTTTTTCCCCTTTTAAACATGAATGGTTGAATTGGTCTTATACTTCAAGTCTCCGGACTTCCTATTTATCTATCTTCTATTTTGCTTTATATTTGTATAAGCTTGTGTGGTAGTTTTAGAACTATTTGTTTTCTTGATTTTCCCTTTCCTCCACTAGATTATAAATTCTGTGAGGGCAGATAATGAAACAGTCTTATTCATCAATTAATAAGGAATATTTGGGCACACGTGTGTACCATGAAGACCAACTGACTGACCACCTGAATGAAGGAATAAATGAATGCAGGGTACGTGGAAGCCTAGAAGTATTTTGATTTAAGACTGTAAAGATTTCTGCCAGTGGTTCTTTAGACTATGAGTCTCATCCTTTTACATATCTGTAGGGCTGGGGGTGTATCATAGTGGTAGGACGCTTGCCTAGCATGTATGAGGCCCTGGGTTCAATTCTTAGCACTACAAGTAAACAAAGTGTAAAACAAAATATCTATGTGTGACACTTTCATGATGTTGAGATTTTGATTAAAAAAATCAAAATCTTAAAAATGTACAAAGCACAACATTTAATATTCAATCATTAAAGATTGTTCACTGCATGCTATAACAAGAGAGAGGCTATGAACACTTTTGTGGCTCTTTTTACTCCCTTCAACTAAATTGCAATTTAGAACTAGTCACATCTTTAAGTGAATATCTTAAGATTCACTATAATTTATTAAAATAAGTTAGTAATTTAATTATTATTAGCATCTACTTCAGATACACACTTGTAGCTATTTTGCTATAGTGGAAATTCACTGTACCAAATTCACTAATCATAAAAAAATTATCCCTTCATATTTATATCTTTTTAGTAAGCCCAAATGGAAATATATCTTACTCCAAATACAAATTAAAACAGCTTTTGCTTTCATGAAATTTAGAAATTAAATATACAAAGAGTGACTTGGACGAAAGGGCCATTTTGGCAGACACAGAGACATACATAGCTTTCAGCAGCCAGGGGCAACCAGCTCTGTGGGTGCCTGACCTGCTGACACACTGAAAATTAAGTAGGAGGAAAAAGTCTTCATTCTCTTTGTTTGGCATCTAAATCAAGATCATGGCATTTACTGCAATTCTTGAAATTCTGGAGTCCAGTTGCAGTTAAAATGTACATGGAGAATCAAATCTGACTTAAGTTTTGCTGACACTGGTCAGTCAACAACTCACTGGTGATATTTTCCAGGAGGAAAATTTTGCTGAGATTATTGTGACTAAAAATACTGATAAACTGAGCTGAAGAAAAACAGTGATATTTTCATCATGCCTCTGTTTCTAACTGGAAACCCTCCCCTTGAAAATGCTTCCCAGTATAACTACATTAAAAATGTAAACCAAGCAAATGTTTCTCACCCACATTCCTTATCTGGCTCTTCCTTGCACAGCATTTCATGGAGAGAAGTGTCTTCCAAAAATAAGCTGAGTCCTTACACTACAGTCATCACTGATCCATATTTAAGGCCCTTAAACTCACAAGGTCACACGTACAAAATTTAAACATATTTTCTAAAACAGAGATTTAGTGCTAGAATACTAATGAGATCAATTAGAATTTTAAAAATGAGTATCATCCTGTAACATCTGGACTACGAGCTTGTTCTATCAATAAGCCATTATATGATGAACAAACAATCAACAACAAATTTTTATATATTGATAACTAATTTGTAGAATTTATAAAAACTCCATGCTGGAATTCACATGAGGATGCGTAACCTCTTAATTTGGCTAGTTGACTCTGACAAGATCAGAAGAAGGACTTAGATATTTTGCAGGTATGCATTATACAGTCCAAACCTTCTTATGACGTTCTTATAGAATTTAGATTATGAAAATGGATACTCTGGAATTACTGAGTTCTCTATCACCTACGCAGCTCTAGTTCCCTAGAGACAAAGGCAGGAACTATTCGGATTCCACTGCCTCAGTCTCTCTCCTGTGTCTAAAACAGAATAATTTAAGTGGTAAATAATTAACCACTGAATTTTGCATTTTAGAGAATTTAGGGTTTTTAGCTTCGTTGCAGAAAATATTTGAATTTTGATTTCCTTTAATGAATCAATGGATTAATTTTTTGTTGAAACGGATCAGGATTAAATCTCTACAATCAAGCTATATCCCCAGGCCTGATTTCCTTCTAATTTTAAGGTACTTCACTTAGTAAAATGGCCTATAAAATTTAGAATTGGTAGTATGTTGAGTCAGATGTCCAAAATATTATTAAAATTAAAAAGAATCCTATCTTTTAAAAAAGGAACAAGGAACTTCTCCCCCACAATTAATTCTACATAGAAGAAATGTACTGCTCCTGTTCTCTTAGCCAGATTGTCCATATTTAGACTTGCAGGGTGCAATACTACACTTGAAAGCAAGAGAAAGGAAACTTTCCACCAGCAACAAGGGAAATGAATTCTTCCATCACTCGTGTGAACTTCAGGTTTCTGTCATCCACAGTTTTAAAGACCCAGTGGCCACATGTGTGGTAGAAACATACCTGGTTCATTCTAATGCTCTTTACTGGGCAGGCTTGACTGTATACACTGCCTAATTTCTTTTGATTGTGGTATATGATTTTATGTTTTCCTCTTTTCTCTCTGGTTATGGTTTCTGAAATCAAGGCTAAACGAGCTAGACAAGGCCCCTAGAACAGAAACAAGATTCATATTTCTAGTCACTGATCATTTGCCTTATTAACTTTCACTAACATTTGTATGTTTTGAAAACATTAAGTTTATATTTATTCTATCCAGTCCTCTTGGTATGGAACATTGATCTTTGGCTGTATAGCCAACTGTAATCTAAGCAAAATCAATCTGCCCTCAGATCACCTGGTGTGATCACTAACCGCTTCCCGATGTGCTGTTTGACTAACTGAAACGCCTTTATGCGGGAGAGAGATGAGTTAAGATACGGTAGTGGAAGAGTGTTCTGTTCAGGAGAGACTGTATAAAGAGGTACTCGTCCTGGGTCACTCAGAAAATTGTTTCAGACTTGATGATGAATCATCTTAACTCTCTGGAAGAGGAGGAGAAATCCATAATTTCAAACTTTTCTTATTATTCAAGAAAAATGATGTGTTCCAACAACAAATGGGACAGCTGTGACCCCTTAATAATCAGGAATCTGATAGGCTCTGAATATAATGAGAATCAAATTAATGAAATAACAGCCTATTTTTATAAATTATTCAGAAAAGGAGAAAATGCTGCATTGCATTGTTTTTTTCAACCTTCACAGTAGTCTGGTGAAGTAGACATTTCTCTTCCTCTTTTGCAAGAGGAAAAAGAAGCTCTAAAGTATTAAATTTGTAACCAAAACCATTGAGTTAGTGAGTTTTAGAGTTGAAATTGGTGTGGGGTCTGACTGTGTAGCACAGTGATTAGAAACAGAGGATTTGGGACCAAACCCACTTCGAGGACCTGTTTGCAAACGTGAGTAAAATATTAGTAAAAAGCAGTGTATCATTCCAACACAAAGATTTTTAAAACACTTTTTAATCCAAACTTTTATAATTTAAAAGAGCATTTTTATTTGTGCCTATTAATTTTATAAAATATTGGGTTTCAATGTGATATTTTCATATATGCACATATGTTTGATAATATCCATCCTCTCATTACCCTCTTCTATATACTTCTCCCTCACTTATTCTCTTCCTGTGGTGTAACAAGTCTCACTTTACTTTCATGTCATCTTTTTTAGATTTCACATATTAGAGAAAATATGTGATGCTTGTCTTTCTGAGTCTGACTTATTTTGCTTAACCTGATGGTCTTCAGTTCCATCCATTTTCCTGCAAATGACAGAATTTCCTGTTTCTTTAAGCTTGAATAATTTTTCTTTGTGTACAAACATGACACATTTATTATTCACTCATCTGTTGATGGATACCTAGGCTGGTCCCATGTCTTGGCTATGGTAAATTGTGCCACAATAAAAATGAGTATTCAGATATCTGTATAGTATGCTAATTTTAGTTCCTTTGGATATATTCCAAAGATTGGTATAAGTGGGCCATATGGTTGTTGGACTTTTAGCTTTTTGAGGAACTTCCATGCTGATTTCCATAGTGGCTGTACTAGTTTACATTCCTATGATAATGCAGAACAGTTCCTCCTAGTGCTCCCCAGCACTTGTTGCTTTTGGTTTTTTGGTGATAGCCATTCTGAGTGGTGTGTCGTAGAATCTAAGTGCAGTTTTGATTTGTATTTCCCTAATGGCTAAAGGTATTGAACATTTTTTCATATACTTATTGGCCATTTGTATGCCTTCTTTTGAGAAGTGCCTGTCCAATTATTTTGCACATGTGTTTATTGGGCTATTCAATATTTTGAGTTTTTTGAGTTCTTTATATACTCTAGATATTAATCCTTTGTCAGAAGAGTAAATGGCAGATTTTAGCCCATTCTGTGGTCTGTCTCTTTACTCTGTTGGTTGCTTCCCTTGATGTGCAAAAACTTTAATTTGCTGTTATCTTGTTTGATGACTTTTGCTATTATTTCTTGTGTGTTGGTATTCTATTGAGGAAGTCTTTGCCACCAGCTATCACTTCAAGTGTTTCCCCTATGTTTTCTTCTAGTAATTCCAAAGTTTCCAGTCTTAGTCCTAAGGCGTTGATCTATTTTCAAGAAATTTCTGTAAAGAGTAAGAGATAAGGATATAGTTTCAATCTACACATGGATATATAATTTTCCTAGCACTATTGGATAAAAAGGTTGTCTTTTCTCCAGTGCATGTTTCTGGTTTCTTTGTCAAGAATCAGATGACTTTAACTGACTAGGTTTGTATCTGTGTCCTCTACTCCTGTTCTATTGGTCTATGTATCTATTTTTATGCCAGTACCATGCTGTTTTGTTAATATGGCTTTGAAGTATAATTTCAAATTGAGTATTGAGATGCCTCCAGCCTTGATTTTTTTTTTTTTTTTTGTGGGTACCGGGGGGTCGACCTCAGGACCTCGCGCGCCAACAGGTGCCCGTGCCGCTGAGCGATATCACCGGCCCCTTTTTCGTATGTAGGATCTGGGAGTCGAACTCGGGCCCTCGCGCTTGCAAGGCAGGCGCTTACGCCACTGAGCCATCTCACCGGCCCCAGCCTTGATATTTTTGCTAAGGATTATTTTAGCTACTCTAGATCCTTTGAATTTTAAGATTGCTTTTTCTAGTTCCATAAAGATTGCCATTGGAATTTTGATGGGGACTGCATTGAATCTGTAAATTGCTTTTAGCAATATGGCCATTTTTAGCAATATTAATTCTACCTATCCGTGAACACAAAAAGTCCATCTTCTAGTATCATCTTCAGTTTTATTGTACAGGTCTTTCATCTCCTTGGTTAGGTTGATTCCTAGGTATCCTATTTTATTTTATTTTAATTTTTTAAGCCATTGTGAATGAAATTGTTTTCCTCCTTTCCTTCTCAGCTCATTATTGGTCTATAGAAAAGCTATTAATTTTATAATGTTGATTTTGTTTGCTGTCAAATTTTATACTTTTGACAGTATAAGAAATATCAGACTACCTCCTCTTAGAAAATCAGAAAACCTAGCTACACCAGGCCCACATGTGCTCACAGCTGAGGTAGTTAGAATCGAATCATGAATGTTCTTGTAGCTGGGTATTAATGCACATGTTGATGAGGGTGATTTTGATTTAGTCTTCAATCCTTCTTTGTTCTCTTAAAATATATCTTTTATTTAATAAATCAAATATAATAATGTTTAGAAAATAGAAGTTTTAGGAATTTATCAGTTTACTTTTAGACCAAATGCATGTTAATGATTTTCTTAAGGATTTCTTTCAAAACATATTTGATACTAATGTTTTTGTTTCTGTATTGATTTTTGTTTTGCTACCCTGTCTAGATCACAAATATTTCACTAAAGTTGTTATATTACTCAACCAACAGAAGATGAGGAAAGTAGTACTATTTCCATTTTATACTTAACTATACCAAGTTTTATTGTAGTAAACCAATGTAATATTTACACTACAATATCCAACTAACAACAGAAAGAAATACATTAGATTCTAACTTTAAGTCTGTCTGACTCCAAAGTTCCTCTTAACAAATAAACTAAACTAACTTCCTTTTTTTAGTGAAAACTTGATTGTCCTTTTGAAAATTAAATGGAGAAGACATGTATTTCTAATGTTATTAATAATTATCAAGACCCAACTATTGCTGTAAAGAATAGCAACACTCTGCTAAAATTTACATTCAAGGATGAAGTGCTGAAGTACCGTTTCCTCAGTGAAATGAGCAAATAAAGGGTGAATGAATTCCAGTCCTAAAATCAACCATTTGGAGAGTTTATGTTTAAATAGCTATTAAGAGATTGCATGTGAGTTTTGTGTATTTGTACTATGTAATTCAGAATTCTTTTTTAAAACAAAATTTCAAATGAGATATTTTTTAAAAGAAATATATTTTAAGAGATATTTTTTTAAAAGAAATATACTTTAAAATATATTTTTTAAAAGAAAATCACCTGGGTTTTCTTCCTACTCTTTTCAAGCAAAAAATACACAAGACAAAATTTTGTGCTGTGTTTTTGACAGTTCTGTAAACTATGAACATTTTTTTCTCTTCTGAAGAGAGTCAGAGAGCAGTTTTGTAGGCATTTCATCTCCGGGCAAATCTGCAGCCTCAAAACAGACTGTGCAGCATAAATCCCAGAACTTAATGCTCTAAACAGTAATGTTCCTGTGGCCTTACATATAGTTCCATGGTGTAAATTCAGGCAATTTATGATTTGTTTCATTTTTTTCTTTATAGAGAATTGCAAGGGTTATGACAAGAATAGGTTTGGATGAGAGAAAATTAAAACCTTGGGTTTGTTTGTCATCTCATACGGTTCAAATATATAGAATAAATTAATTGGGTTGTTTTTAGTTTTGATAATATAGCTAATTTTTATTATTATCTTTCTTTTTAAATTTTTTATCAGTATGTGTTTGCAGTACATAATGATTACATTCATTGTGGGGAATTGGTGCATGTATATAATACATCTCAATTCTTTTATTCCCCCCCTTTTTTGCCAGCATCAGATTCATTTATTTATCTTGTAAATTCTTATAAAGTTAATTATCATACATACAGATTAACATCCAGATTAATAGGCCAAAAACATATAAAACACATAAGACAATTATACCGAATCAAGGAACACTTTTAGATACATTGTCCATGCTGGATTACAATACCTTTTTTCTCTCTTTTTTCCTATTATCTGTCTTTTATATTGCACTTTATTTGTATATTGAATATCTCATATAAGAGAAACCATGTGGTATTTAAGCTTTTGTGTTTGATTTACTTCACTTAACATTATGGTCTCAAGATGCATCTATTTTTCCACAAATGACTCAGATATATCTTTCTTTAAGCAGAGTAGTTCTCTATTGTGTATAAATACTACATTTCCTTTATCCATACATCTGTTCATGGATATATAGGTTGTCTCCAAGATTTAGCTATTAAGAATTGTGCTACTACGAACATAGGCATGCATATCTCACTGTGGTATAATATCTTTAACTCTTTCAGGAATCTACCTAGAAGAGGAATAGCTGAGTCAAATGGAATTTCTATTTTTGTTTTCTGAGCAATCTCTATACTGATTTCCATAGTGGTTATAGCAGTTTACATTCTCACCAATATACCAATGATGGACCACCTCCCCCAGGGTCACCAGCATTTGGGATAAATTAATTTTGACCTGTCCCAATTGTGGAATACAGTGAAACTATTTAAACATTATGTTAGAGAAAAATGTATAGTGACATAAGAAAATATGTAAAATATGTCTTCTAAGTTTAAAAAGTATTCAAAAATAAAAAATGAAATATAAATCCCAGTTTTGGAAGAGGGAAAAATGACAGAAACACTTGTACATTTTTTAAAAGGACCAACATAAAATAAATAAAAATATTAACAGGAATTAACTCCATGTGGCAAGTTTATACAAAATTTTTTCTTTGAGTTTTCTCTGATTTCCAAATTTACTAAAGTATATTTTTCTCTCCTAAGTAGCAAAATATGGTGAATATTTTTTTATGGTCAATATTTTTAAAGGAAAAATTTTATCATCAAAATTTGTAAATCATCCAAAAACCTAAATAATTGAGTGTGTAGAGTAACTCTGGAGATCTTCTGGGAAATGGAAGTTTTGCCCTCCCTGGGTCAGAGGTTCCAAACTGATTCTTTGTGAGCCGTAGGGAGAAGGGAGGAGGACAGGACCTGGGCTTTCTACACAAAATAACCAAACATTGGGTATCTTTCAAAGTTTTGAGAAAAAAGTCCTGTCTCAAAGTAGTTTTGTACTCAATGATAAAATTTATGTGATAGGTATTCTGTGTGCCAAATTAAATAATTTCTTTAAAACAAAAACTCCAATTTTCACTTGCGTGTCCAACACTTTAATTTCATTAGTTTCTCATGGTTTTAGTTCAGAGTTGTCTTGGTTTTAGTTCATCGTAGTTATTAGAATCCTTGGGCATAACGCAAAACTCATACTGTAGCCCTGTGTGTCTCAGTCATAATCTATTGAAAATCTAGTATAAAGATTATTATAGGAAAGAACAAAAACCCATACAGGTTCTTGAAAATCCTAAGTGTTTTCTCTTTAGGTGGTAGACACATTTTTTCCCACCATGAAGCACCTACATAAGTTTTGCTGCTCTCAGTAGACACAATGAAATCTTTCTATTCCTTAGTCTAATAATAATGGTAAAGGTGGTGGTGGTGGAGATTTGAGGACAACTGATTCTCTATAGGGTGGGGTCTAAAGTATCACAAACACCAGAACGCACTCTGTGCTCAGAACCTCTCAGTTCGCCAAGGAGCCAAGCTGAATTAGTATGGTATGTGCTAGGTACTTTGCACACTTTGCAAGCGGCACATCTTTGGGGTAATTTCTATTGTTCTTTACGTTTTTGAGGAAACTAAGACAGAGCAATGTTAAGGTGCATGCCTACATACAACCAGCTAATAACTGGTTTATCAAGTAATTTCTAAGTTCTGTCTTTATGCTAGGCTTCTAGGGATAAAGAGCTGGACCCTGTTCATGGAAGGCTTATGGAGTAGTAAGGGTACATTTCCACGAAGAAAAAGTAAATAATAAAACATGACACACCTTGGCAGAGAGTGGCTTTCACATTCAGCCACCATGACATTTGCCATCAAGGTAAAATCTTATTTAAGCTAAATCATGTTTTTTCTTATTGAAAAAATAAAAATGGATTGTGTGACATTTTATAGTGCCTTTTTCAGTTTGCCATGTATTGCACATTACAAAGCTGTACACTATGTGGTATGTTTTAATGCTGTCTGACAAAACCTATCTCAATGCTGAATGTTAAGGTAACACAAGTGTTTTAATTCCTATATGAATTACTAAATAAAGATTATCTTTTATGGCATCACCTGGTAAATCTGTTCAATTATGAACCAGGTAAATATTTTTAATTAAAACAGAACTTTAAAACATTCTTCAAGCCAGATGCAAATGGATATTCTTTAGATTTGTGGTCCTATTTTATGTAGAAAAAATTAAGTTTAAAAATAGTTTTAACACCTATGAAGTGTATTTAGGTGTACATGTGGAGGAGTAAATTGTGGATGTGGAACCTATAAAAATAAATGACTCAATCTAAAAGTAAAATGAGCAGGAATCATTTAGACAGTAAAATTATGCTGACAGACCTAGAGATTTTTAGCAGCACATAAGAACATTTGCAATCAAGGCCCAGGAATGAAAAAAAAAGGGTAAATTCATAAAGATTGAGCGTAAGCACTTGAAATGGGAAGGGGAGGGATGTTATAACCTGCTTGCTCTTAAAGTTAAAAAGAATGTTGAAGTTACGGGAAATCAAGCAACAAATGGCTATTATTCGGGAAATAATGCAGAACACATGTATTTAAAATAAAGCAAACTAAATCCCACACACAAAGCTCTTCGCGGCATAGATTCCTATGCTCTGAATTTCAACATACATAGTGATTTATTACCTGGGATAAGATTGAAATAAAGAATGACTGCTAAATCCTGAAAGGAAAATTATGAATGGCTTTCTAAATGGTTTTTGTTTTGTTTTGTTTTGTTTTGTTTTGTTTTGTTTTGTTTTGTTTTTGCTTTCCATTTGAACCCTTCCTTGTATGTGAATCTAGAAGTCCTACGCACAAGTATTGGGAAACATGTTAGATACATTGATCCCAGTTACAGTGAAGGGATTGTTTCATTGATTTTTCTGCATTTAATACATGAAAATAACCCAGAAGGTAAGAAAAAATATAAACCCAGAGGGAAAAAGGCCATGGAGTATTTAATGAGAGTATTGATCCCAACTTGCCTTCATTTTGCTGTTTTTCTTTGTTTGAGTTACAATTATCAGAACTCCAACTTCAGTATTAAATAATCTGTAAACTCTCTTCTCTCTCAGTGGAGAGGCAAATGTCACTGAAGCAGAAACCTGTAAAACCAGTGCAAATCCCTTAAACTCTTTATTTGCCCTTAAGTAAAAAGAAAGACTCTGGCTAGATTATCTGCGAGGACTCTTCCAGCTGTAAACTTACGTCTTTATGACTCGGTGACTCTCCATTACCTTTTCTGTCAGTCCTTCATTTTAACAAATGTTTCCCAAGGTAATAAAGTGATATTGGGTTTTTGTCATCTCTCGCTCTTACTCTGTGTGTATGTGTATGAGAGTGTGTATGTGTATTTGTGTGTGTGATATTGCCATTCAGTTTAGCAGACAAGTTATTAAATCCAAACTACACATTCACACATCCAAAAACGCATATAATGGAGTATGCTGCCAGGCTAATTAGTGCAATGCAAAGAAACTGAGCTTACTTCTCTTCTACTTCAACCCACATATTGCATCCATAAATGCTGATACCTACTCACAAGGTGAATATGATTGACAGAAATATTATTAAGAGCTTTTCTGGCTTGTATAGTAGATTAAAATTTTTTCCACTCAACATTGTGAACCTGCAGTAAGTGCAGCCCCAAGGCAGCAGTATTTTTTGCCCTGCAAAATGTTTGCTTTTGTACATTCAGAAAGTCACTATTCGGGCTTTATTTCCTAGAGGTCACTCTGGAAGCCAGTTCAGCCATGTGTGCAATATTTTAATCAAAGAATGAATTCGGCTCTGCGTGGAAGAAAAATAAAAGGATAAAAGATTATCTTGTTCTTTCACTCTCATTTCTCAGGACATGTATTCTTGTCATATACAGAGTCAGAAGAATATTACTTATCAGAAAATCCCTTGACTTGACAAATATTCTTTTCCCACAGTCATTGTCCAAGTACAAAATTCTCTTATCACAGATGTGATCCGCACCCCTCCAACCCCTGGAGGGATTTGTTTGACACAGTACAAATGTACAAAACTGGGCTTCAGAAATCCTGGATTTAATCTTTGTTCAGGTACAAGCTAACTCTAAGACATAAGCAGGCAGTCTGTCCATTCTGGATTCTTGCATTTTTCAATTTGAAAAGACAAATAAAATATATCACCAACTTTGTACTTAATCTTAAGAGAGAAAAAAAGATTTAAAAATATGGGTCACTTAATTCTTGGCCTTTCAGATGTGAGGTATATTTGCAAGCTGATTGAAGAAATTCTCTTCTAAAGTGCAGTGTTTTTATTTGCCAGAGGTAGTGATTACAATTATTTATGGAGCTGATTCATTCTTCAATTAGCCTACTTACTCCTTGAGGGAAACAAGGTGCTTGGGAAAAGGAGAAAAGAAGGGGGAGAATACAGTTCTAAGGAGGAGGTAAGAACTCAAGAATAAGTGAGGGAATTGCAGAGGGCTCAAAATGCATGTTAATTTAACTTCTGTATTTGTAATATATACCTTCACAAAAGGTAAAACTGAATAAAATTGTCTTGACTGGCTGGGATAATGAGAAGGCATATGTTATAAATGTTTAAAAAAGTATTATGATAAAAACATTAATGATGCACAAAAATGTTCATAATACATTGAGCAAAAATGTAGATTTGAAAGCACCATGTTTCTTAAAGATATGTATGTTTGCATGGTGGAAAAAGTTCTAATGGAAATATAAAATTCTAAAAAGTCTTCAGGCAGTGACAATACATTATATTTTTGTCTTGTTGCCCTCTATTTCCTAAGGTTTTTTTTTTTTTTTTTTTCCAATGAACATATATTACTTGGTTAGTAAGAAAGGAAGCCGGGCTGGGAATGAAGCACCATGGTAGAGAGCTTGCTTAGCATGCAAAAGACACTGATTTTGATCCCCAGCATTGAAAAAAGAAAAGAAAGCCACAAAGAATTTTTAAAGTTGTCTTTACTTTAATATTTTAGATTGAATGTTTTAGAAAGTTTCTAGTGCCTATTCGACAGGACACATAGGCCTCATATTTTTTTTTCATAACTAAGGTGTTTCTTTGTCCCCTGGTCTGTTTTACTTTAATGCAAATTAAAATAATTATCAACCAAAAATATATGCAGGAAGTGATAACTCTGGTTGTTCGCTAAGCCGAATGAGGATCAGCAGCACTGTCCTGCCAGAATTAAAATTGTAACAATACTGATGGAAGAGCCCCTGAATCAAGCCAAGCAGACCAAAGCACATATTTATATGTCATCATTCTAAGTATAAAAGAAGAGAGCTTCCTTGACGATACATTAAATGATGCAGATCAATAATGGGCTCATTTCTTTTTTGGAAAATGTGATCAATTGGTTTATATTCACATATCTTTGTCTTAATTTCCAAAATGAATTCTGATAAACAATTATTTTCATCCATTAGTATTTATTTAGTGCATACTCATGCTGTCATCCTTCTTAGTCATTCTATTTATTTTTGATGTATCTATTATGAGCCCAAATTGCTTTTTCTATAACTAAAGATCAGTTGAAGAGTTTCACTTATTTCCTTTGTTTTTCTTACTTCAGTATCCTTGAGTCTTTGCTCCAGCATCCCATCCTCACCCTGCCCATTTTCAATGTCCTTTTTCCTCGGTGAGCTTCTGTTACGTTCCTTGTCCCAGGTACCCAGAATCTGTGATCCTTTGATTTAACAAATCTGTTGTCATGGGCAGAGTCGTCTATTGTATTCAGACACCCTCTGCTCCGAATTCCTATCATACTTGTGATCACTGCTGTACTCTTCAGTGCATCATTGTTCTCCTTGTTTCAGCAATTCTCAGTTGAACATCTTGATTCCACATCTGGATTGAAAGACACTTGGAAAATATACAATCCTCTTTCTGCTCCCAGAAGTGGGAGGAAACTCCTGTTCGAGGAGTGAATCCTGTGTATTGTGTACTATACTAGGTGCTTTGTCTCTTATGTCACGGAAGCCTGGCGATTGCTCTTTTGTTAGTATTCATGTCTTCATATTTCATGAGAGGAGACTGAAACTCAGGAGAGGCTGCGCACTTCCTTGAGGCTGCACAGCTGGTTGCGATTACACCTGCTTGTCTCTAGACTTCTCAGTGTTTTCTTTTCCACCATGACATCATACAGCTCTTTGGTGCTTTAATTTCCTACCTTTGGACACTCTTGCTTTGTTGACTTAATTGAGGTAAAATTTAATAGTAGAAAGTATTAAATATAGCCAACTCCTGATTATTTGCTTTTAAATGGCCTTCCCTACTCAGCCAAGTTTTCTTCCTTCTTTTGGCATCTTTCCCATGATAATTTATCCATTCAGCAAAATGACATAAAACTTCAGATTGCCCAATATACTAAAATACTCTTCTATCCCAGGAGTTATAATAAGCTTTCTCTATTCTCTGTATGAAAGCACTTCCTACCTTTTCTCTATTTCCATTTGAGATTCCTGTCCACCGGTAAACTAAAATATTCACCCAATTGTGTAGGTATCAGATTCCAAAGCAAAATGCAGTGGAGGAAGCAATGATTCCATATTTAATTTCCTGTGGTGCTTCTATGATATAGAGTAACCTAATGCCAGCAAGTGACAGCAAAACAGAATATCTATGGAGAGAATGCTGAGTAGGAAAAGGCTCTTTTTCAAGTGCGTTAGCTTAGTGGGTTTGGGGAGAGCCTTACAGCCTCCCCAAACACACCTACATGTTCTCTCTCCTCCTCTGTCCTGCTGTGTTTCTGCTTGTCCATGGAATGCACGAGGCTTTATTTTTCTATTTATGCAATCTGAAGAAGCTAAAAAGAATTACTTACAATATAGGCAGCAAATATACTAAAGGAACTTGAACGCATCATTTAGGCTATTTTAACTCCTTTCCTTCCTCACAGAGCTCTCCTTTGCTCTACAGAATTCAGGTGAAACTCAGGAGCAAAAAACTACCTGCCAGTGGTCTGATAAAGGAAACTGTAGTAGTTTGAATCCACTTGCCATCTATTTTAGACAGTCAAGAGTTGATGGCCTGAGTGAAGGTTTATTTCAGTCAGACTTATAACATTTTATATATATATAAAGGGTATATATATATATATACCCTTAAAATTGTTATGTTTTCATTCTCATACTCTACTGGCAGAAATTCAAAAGGAAAAACCTTTTCAAAAGACTTTGAGTATGAACTCAATAATTAATATCTAAAGCCTTAAAATGACATAGACTTTAATATAACAATAACCCTGTCAGGATTATCTCCTAGGGAAATAATGGGGCAAAAATCATTTTATAATTTATCATCAGTATGATTTATACTACCACAAGAATGAACTGAGTCGTGTTCCTTCACCACAAATACATGTGTGTAGGCCGTGGTCCCCAGTGTGGCTATATTTGGAGTCTGGACCTTTAGGGAAGTAATTAACATTAAGTGATGTCATAAGGGTGCACTACTAATCCAATATGAAAAGTGTCCTTTTAAGAAAAGAAAGGAACACCATGGATGTATGCATTACACAGAGAAAGGGCCACATGAGGACATAGCAAGAAGGTGGCCATCTGAAAGCCAAGGAGAAAGACTTCAGGAGAAATTAAACTTACCCTCAGATCAATTTGGACGTTAATCTTCAATTGTGAAAAAATAAATTTCTTTTGCTTAAACCATTTGATTTGGGACATTTTGGTTTACTTATTAACCCTAGCAAACTAATATATAACACAATGATCCAATGATATGAGAAAATTACATGAGGTTCACAATGGAATATAATAAAATTATAAAAACTAAATATTTATATAATGCGTGTTGATATAGAATATACTCCCAGTATGTTTTCAATTAGAAAAGGATGTAACGGGCCGGTGAGATGGCTCAGCGGCTTAAGCGCCTGCCCGGCAAGCGCGAGGGCCCGAGTTCGACTCCCGGATCCCACATACGAAAAAGGGGCTGGTGATATCGCTCAGAGGCACGGGTGCCTGCTGGCGCGCGAGGTCCTGAGGTCGACCCCCCGGTACCCACAAAAAAAAAAAAAAAAAAAGGATGTAACAAGAAAATATACAGTATAATCATATTTGTATAAAAATAAATTTGCCTGTTTTTATAAGAACAATATCAAGAATTATATGCAGCAGCGGGCCAGTGAGGTAGCTCAGCGGCATAAGTGCCTGCCTGACAAGCGTGAGGTCCTGAGTTCAACTCCCGGTACCCAGATACAAAAAAAGGGCTGGTGATATCGCTCAGCGGCACGGGCACCTGCTGGCGTGTGAGGTCCTGAGGTCAACCCCCAGTACCCACAAAAAAAAAAAAAAAGAATTATATGCAGCAAACCCTCAAAACTTTTCTAGATATATTTTTCTTCCTCCTTCCCAGCCTCCTTTTTTTCCTTCTTCATTTTTAATCCTGTCTGTAAAACCAATTTTTTCCCCAATGAGCATTAACTATTTTTGGAAATGTCTTAAAATATATGTATTTTTATTCATGTTCTAAAAGTAGATCTCGAATGAAATAACACTTACCAAGATTAAGAAATTCCTGAGATGAGTGACAACCAGTATATCATAAATTAATGTCTATAATATCATTAAATATTTAATTATCAAAGTTTTTTTACTTGTCATATTTATTTTACTTGTCATATTATTCTTGTTTGATGAAACATGTAACATTTTTACTATTTCCAAAAATTTTTGCTATTTTCACAACTTAGTCTAATTTATAGTACTAAGGGCTAAGAATTCATACTTGCAGAAAGATCCAGATTTGAATACTTGCCCAGCCACTTAAATAGTATGACCTTGAGAAAAAGTTACCTAACTTTTCTATCACTTCTCTTAGCTGTTAAATACAGAATAATTATGCTTATTGTAAATTTGTTGTTAAGACCAGGTTAGCTACCTTTGGAGGGTTTAAGAGCAACGATTTTGGCATCAGAATGCCTGGGTTTCAATTTCAGTTTTCTAATTTTTCAATTTTGTGGGCATAGACAAGTTACTTAACAGTTAAGTATGCATGGGCCAAACAATAAGATCAACAGAATTATTATGAATAAAGTCAACAGAAGTTTCCACCAGGAAGAACTAGTAATAGCCTCCCACGAAGAGGGCAAGGAGAAGGTCCAGGGCATTTCAGAATCCGAGGTGGCATTAAGCTGTCATTTAATGTCTTGGACAGCCATCTAGATATTAGCAGAGGATCAGGAATGTACACACTTCATTCAGCTTTTACAATTGCACAAGCACGCCCTCGTGCTGCTGTTAGAATGTCTAATGCCATCTGATTTTGGAGGATGGCTTGCCGCATTAATTTTACTTCTTTCAGAAGAGAGAGACCAGTCGTGGTGTTAAGAGGCCAGTCATTGAGTATAGTTAGTCAAGGCCTCAATGTGTTGCATGACATCCTGTAATTCTAGGTAAGGGATGAAGACAGAAGCCAAATGATCATACCACTGAAACACAGTTCTAGACCATCAGTGTTATAGGTAGGTTTGCTGGGCTATCCATACTCTTGACACTCCTGCCTTGGAACCATACAAGTCCCAGTGTGTATCTCCCTATCCATCCAGAGGGCAGCCAGGGCCACAAATTTGTTCCACAGGACCATTAAGTGCCACTGGCGGTTTCCTATCTAATTCCAGGACAATTAAACCAATCTACTGCAAACCAGTCTCTGACTTGTAAAGTTATGTTGTGTGTGCACTGCTCAGAGGAAGTCTATCCCACATAGTAGAGTTAGGCCAATAAGAATAAGAGTAATGTCTTTGTTCTCATCATAAAGGGCCTTTCTATTAAGTTGTCCTATAGTTGGAGTTAACCACATATAATCATCATCAGTGTAAATACTGACTCTCTGTCCTTCACTGAGTTGTAAAGACCTACTCAGAGTTATGAGTTCTGCTAGCTGAGTACTAATCCCAGAGGCAAGTGAGGAACTTTCAAGTGTCTGATGTAGAATCACTACTGAATACCCTGCCTTTCTTGTGCCATTTTCCATTAAGAAACTGCCACCACAGAAGAGGGTAAAATCAGGGTCAGCAAGAGGTGTGTCCAACAAGTCTTCTCTGGCTGCATATATATGGAGAATTACCTGTTTGCAGTCATGTCTTTCAGCCTCAGTTTCCTCCTTTTCTGGTATAAGGGTGTCAGGATTTAAGGAGAAACTCATCTTTATTTTAATGGCTGGTCCTTCTAGAAGTAGAACCTGGTATGTAAGAAGTTGTGTGATAGCCATAGACTCCCTTTGGAAGAAAGATGTCCTGACACATCATGAGCTGTATATACAGTGAGATCTTCATCTAAGGTCTGCTTGGATGCCTCCGGTATCAGGAGAGCCACTGCAGCCACAGCTCTAAGGCACTGCAGAGCATTCCTTTGCTACAGTATCTAATTCTTGACTCAGATAACTTATAGGCTGTTAAGCAGATCCTGTATCCTGAGTAAGCACTCCCAAAGCCGTGCCCCGCCTTTCGTCAACATACAGATCGAAATGGTGTCCTGTCCGTAGGCTCAGTGCTGTGTCATTTAGAAGGGCTTGTTTAAACTTCTGGAATGCAGTTTGAGAACCAGGCTCCCAGGTTAAAGTATAGGTATCTGTCTTTTTGGGCTTCCTTTATGAGATAACAGAGGGGGTCATGCAGCCTCTTCATATCTTGATATCCAAAGGCAACAAAAGCCTGTAATTCTTAGGAATCTCTTTGGTTGTTTTTAAGTCTTGGGCATGGGAAGGAAAGTATTGGTTTAATTCTCTCTTTCCCTAGCTTCAGGTTCCCTTAGAGATGATAAGGCCCAAGTATTGTACCTCAAGGCTGCAAAGTTATACCTTAGATGTAGAGGCCTCTTAACTTCTGTCCGCTAGAAATTTTAGCAGAGCACAGGTGCCTTGGCTAGAAAGATCTTCTGAAGCCACATAACAGTATATCATCTACATATTCCAAACCATAACTTGGGAAAAGTTACAGTATTCAAACAAGATAAATTATCTCTCCTGAGGAGGGGAGCTGGATTTTCAGGCATAATTAAAAGGAATGAGCGAAGAGAAAGCCATCCCAGTTACAGCCCAAGGGTTGTGAGAAATAATGAGTTACCTTCTCTCCAATGACTCCTTTCTCTGAGGTATGATGGCTGGAAGGAAGGCCAGGGTTGAAAAGAAGGACTGAGAGACACACACCAATGTCCAGCAATAGGCTGGTTTCTGTTTTCTCTATAGTCATCATTACTCAGGGCTCCTCTGTGGAGATGACAGTCTGGCCAGTGGGAGAAGGCAGAGAGTGCCCCAAGGCCCTTTAGTCTTGCTTGATCAGCTGGTAAGATGGGTCTGAGCTGTGTGGCCTCCACCTCAGAAGGCAGTCCAACATGTGGTCGTCATCTCTGCAGTCAGGGGATGGTTTAGGGGGCCTCTTACGGCAGTCCTTCTTAAGGTGACTGGCTTTCTGCAGTGGTAGCAGTTGAGTTTAGTCATCAAGCTCTTCTTAAAGTCCCAAGAATCAGACTTAGGATCTATTTCTTTTATACCCACAACAAAGGCAGACATCTTGGTCTCTTTGTTTTCTCCTCTTGGATTCCTCCTCACCTTGATTATAAAATACTGAGGAGGCAATTTTGACTAAACAATCAAGTGAAGCAAAAGCCATCTTTTGTAGTGTTTTCCTAATATCTGGGGATGACCGTGTAATAAACTTGCCTTTAAGAATAATCAGTCCTATCAAATCAGGAGCCAGGGAGGTATGTTTCATCAGTGCCTCTTATAAACAATCTAAGAAAGCAAAAGGGTTCTCATATTTCTCCTGATCAATAGCTGATGGTTTAAAATAATAGAAAGGCTTTGTTCTTGTCCTTCTTAGATCTTCAAGAACATATGTCTGAAGATGTCTCCTATTCCAATCTCTCATCTGGTTGGGAGGCCACTGGGGGTCTTGTGTAGGGGTGGCTTGGGCTCCAGTAGGAACTGGCTGTTCCCCTGGCTGCCTGTCTTCTGACCTCCTAAAATTAATATGATATTCATCTCCAAATATAATAGCAGCTTGTAATACTGCTTGTCTCTCATTAGAAGTCAATGCTTGGTTAAAGAGTAACATTACACCCTTCCAGTCTAGTTCATAGCTCTGAGTAAGTCCTCTAAACATCTCAAAGCACTTTTTAGGGTCATCTGAGCATACCCCTAGATCTTATTTGATCTGTTTTAGGTCACTGAGAGAAAAAGACACATGAATGCAGGAGTCCCATATTCACCATTCACTCCCTGTGGTTTATGTTTACATTTCGAACACAAAAGGATTATTTCTTAATGCAAAAAAAGTCTGAACATAAAGTAATTCTGACAGTTTTCATCTCTCTTACAGTACAATTCTAGTTGTGAAATAGTACCATAATCGGTACTTCCCTTTGCATTCCATTTTGTCTTTAAGGGGTAGGCAGGTCATGCACAAGTGCAGAAAAATATTGTGTCTCTTTTTCAACATGTAAGGGTCGAACATTCTCCAGTGCTTAAAAATACATTCCAAAGGAGTAAGACATGTTGACATCGAATTTCCCATCTGAAATTCAAGAGAAAGAATTGGCATCCCTTTAATTTCTACTTGATGTCTATATCCTCAATTCATCCCCCAAGTTGACCCGCTTCAGAGCAAGTGGCTGCCATCTGGACAGAGACCAAAATATAGTTCAGGTCTACTAGTCACTTTCTGCTGACTTGCTACCCTATCTTCCCCAGGAACTTGAATTTTTAACTCCAGCAGGTGTTTATAAAAGCACAAATTACAAATGATCTCAGTTGTAACAGTCATGTTTTAAAGAAGGAAGCATTGCTAGCAAAACCAATAATCAAGTGATCTGAATGATTGCTTTCTAATTCTTTGAAAGAGCATGAGGAGAATAGATCAAAGGGCAAATCTGAACACTTCTCAGCCTCAAAAGATACCACCTCTAGAGATAGATAGAGTTAAGTAAGTGGCTTGGAGGAATCTTTCCCAGGGTCCTAAGGTGAAGAAGGCTCTAAGAGGTTTGTATTAACTATCTAATCACCTAGGCACTCTTCCTCAGCAGCAAGACAAAGCTACACTTTATTTAGAGTCTAATCTAAAAGTTCTATGTCTCTGAAGCTCACAGGTTAAACTTATATTCATTGCTCACCAAACACAACTTATATCTTAGTTAAGGCACATCTATCAGATTTTTTCATGCACATGAAAGAAAAGAAAGACTGACTAAAACTCCTGTTTTACTCCTAGTCAGCATATATAAGGCACAAGTGTAAATAGCTTTTTTCTGATAGCAATTTTTGCTCCTCAAAGGACAAAGAGCTGTTGCAAGCTGCCTCAGCCTGACCTCCTTGAGGGAGGAGGGTTCTAACTACAGGTTGTTCTAAATTTTACTCCCAGTGAGTTGGAGAAAAACTTTTCTAACATACTAGCAGAGAGAAATGTCCAAACTTGTAACTCAACTCTTAAGAGATAAATGGAGATTTTTTTTCTGCTGGCTGCCCAATTGGGCTGTCAGGACCCAGTTTCCACTAAGGCACTTTGGGTATCCACCAGAGAGTCACCCTGGCCATGACCTCTCAATTGTTCTTTCAATTTTCACTGGTTCCAAGCACCCAGAGATTTGTCTCTGGAAAGGAATCCAGTTGCCTGTCTGGTTAAAGTTATATTGGCTTCAGTGAGGATTCACTAGAAGGTGCTGGGGAACCTACCTCTGCTTTAAGAGTGACAACTGTTCTAAGAGTGTTTAAGTAGCTGGCAGAGTAACCATTGCTTGTTAGAGTTACATAAGGGACAGACAAAAGCCTGAGCTGTCTTCATCTAAGATGACTTCCCTGTCTTCGGCATTAACAAATGCTCATTGCCTATGGGCTCAACTTAAATGTTCTTAGTTGATGGATGGGAGGGAAAGGTTGGGGCAGTTCAGAGTTCCTTTTCTCTAATCTTACATAACTCCAAACAAGGAAAGTACAAAGTAGCAGGAAAAGATCGGAAATGAGATCAGAAAAAGGAAGTCTTTTCTTCTTATGCTCATGGTGAGTTATTGAGACAACTTGCTCATGAGTTGTCACTCTCAGCCTAGAAAGATGAGAATAGGGAATCTCAAGAGCTAAGATTATCTCCTCACCAGTGGAAGATCAGACCAGAAAGGAAACTGAGTCAGAAAATGCTCGACATTCTCTCTAGGGTATAGAGGAGCAATTGGGGCCAGTCTGTCCCAGTGAAATCTGTCCCACAAGTCATAAGAATTACTGCTGGCCTATTGCCTTTTAATTGGCAGAAAGGGTTCCATGATTATTAAAATAGGCATGTATATTTCCTAAATACAAACTAGATTTCATAAAAAGACCCATTTTACAGCATTTCATATTAAAGTCCACTAGGGGGTGTTCCACTACTTTTCCCTAATCCTGTTGCCTAAGATAATATAACAAACCACTACAGTCAAACAGATCAAACCAGGAACACTGCTAAATTCAGCAATTAGTCCAAATGCAACATATAAAAAACTAGAGTAAAAACCTTGCCTGTGAAAGCAAAATGTCCCATGTTTTCAACTTAAATTTATCATCACTTTTAACAAAAGACAGTGCATAAAAGGGCCAAGGCATAAAAATTTAACCAATAAGCAATTGACAAAGACAGGTCATAAATTTTTTGAATATCTAAGCAAGTCACAATCCAGAATCTATAAAACAAAGGCAAACTCTTACCTCTGTCTAATTATCTTGGTGGGACCTCCAAATATGTAGGGATGATATAGGACCTTCAAATAATCCAAATAATACAAGGGAAATGTTATAACTCCCCACCTGCTACATGTCCCATACACCGAATTCTTGTTCCCCAAGATCACAGAAAGAATTCTATGGAACAATGGAGGTTAACAGTAGGAAATATTTATTGAGAGAAAGATAGCTTCTGACTAAGAGAGACAGAAGGGGACCCAGAAAATGGGTTACCCACAAGCCCACTTCTCAAAGGAAGTTTTATAGAGCAAAATCACAAGGTGGCTACAGAATCACGAGGCAGGTATAAGGTGGGACAAAACTATGATCAACCAATAAGATTGCAAGTATGGTCACTTAGGGAATATTGATCCAATGCAAAAATCATGAGGTGGGTATAAGGTGGCACAAAACTGTGGTCAGCAAATAAGATTATAAGTATAGTCACTTAGGTAATATTGATCCAATGGGAAAGCAAGTCATGTAGCAATATGCATGGAAACAACAAGGACTTTTCCTAGGAGGGATGGGTGAAGGACCTTTCCTGGAAGGGATGGGTCAAGGTCTTGGTCCCCATCCAGGTGATTGATGCCTATTTAAATATCAATCATTATTGTTTATCCCTAGGAGAAGTATGTAGGTGTAGTCGTTCTATCTTTGTTGAGGTCTGGCCTTCAAGGAATGTGCCACCACCCACAATTGTAACGTATCTTCTGCATTGACTCCTTCAAGGGCCTAGCCCTGTCTAACTGCCTATACTATTTCTACCTAACTTAGCTGTCTATAATTGTGTTATATGCATGTGTAAATGTGCCACAGTGAAATGCATATGCACAAATGTAAAAGAATGTAGATGGCTTTGTATACATACCTAAAAACTTCCTCATGAAAAGTGCCCCTGCACCTGTCCAGGCCAGGCTTTCATTCCATTCCCCTCTCACTCTCTCAGGGGCTTTTCTCCTCTAACTATATCCTCATTCTCTAGAATCATCCCTTTCTCTCTCAACAGGACCACTCATAACAGCAAACACATATGCTCTTTACTTGAAACCTTTTTAAAAATTCCTTCTTGACCTGTACATCTCTTGCACTCATGATCCCATTTCTGTTGAGCCCTTTCTGGTAATGTCAGCTGAAAAGCTGTCTCTTCATGCTTTCTACACGAGTTCACCCACACTTCCTGCCTAACTCCCCTAGATGGGTTTCCATTCCCTTTCTTCTACTTTTCAAATCCCTAATGAACTCTGTCAAATTCTAGTGATTTTTTTGTCTTTTTTTTTTTTTTCTTAACCTTGTACATAAAACTGCTGACCATTCCTTTCTTTTTGGTGGTTTTCCCTTCATGGTTTCTATAACTACACACTCATTGATTATTTCTTCTATTTCACTAACTGCCTCTTCTCAATTCTTGTGGCTGCTCCTTTTTATACTTTCTAAATATCTGAGTACCCCAAGGCTTGGTGCTAGACTTCCTTAAGTTCTCTAGCTACACTCACCCCAAGCAGTCTCACCCACTCCCATCCAATGGAATAATAACATACATTTACAGTTCTGGCTTCCCCTCAGAGATCCAGTGATCCTTTGTATCACTGTTTCTAACTTCTTATTTATGACAACTATCTTTCCATGCATAAAAAGCCCTCATAACCCTTGAGCAGGACTGCTTGCTTCACTCCCAACTTTTAGTAAATTCTCCTCAGAGAAAACAGAATATCCCTTTTAGACATAGGTCAAATCACAACTTCCTCTTTAAAATAATCTAATAAATACAAAATTCTTACCAAATTTGCAAAGTCCTACAGACTGATTTTGTACACTTCACTGTTGGCCTCTTCCTTATGCCCTCCTCTTTCTAGCACTCAGGCGCACTCTTCTCCCTCACCTTCCTAAGCCTGGCTTCCTCCTGGCCTTCCAATCACAGCTGAAGTCTGGAGCAGCAATACTCTCAGATACTTTCAGATCATCCAATCTGAAAAAGCTAGATACTCTCCTCTTGACATCTGAATCATCTATATAACACTCATCTGATATGTGGTTATCCCTCTACATTATCACTCCTTTTGTTCATTTTCATATCCCTGAAGCCTAGACCAGTGCCTGAAGAGGAAGTACTTAAATATGCATTGAATGAATGTGTTAGACTACAGCCCACTTAAACATTTCATGGGTGGTTGCATAGTCCACAAAATTATCTGTAAAATATAATAACCTAATTGATAGGCCATCTTAGTTTTTATAGTCAGGTTATTTCCATTTTTCTCCCTTCTTCCCTCCCTTTTCCCACTCCCTCCCTTTTTTTCCTTCCTTTCCTGTTTTCCCTCATTAGATAACACTAATATGAACCTCTTTAGACATGCATTTTTGCTCATCTTCTTAACCATTTTTTGAGAACAACTTACCCAACATCAGAAATCAGATCAAGTAGAGTTATAAGACATACACTTTGACTTTTCAAACCTGTTACCTCACTCTCCTTCCTTTGAGGACCGTATCACCAAAATGAGAAGGCAGAGGTATCAAGAGATAAAGTTTTCCAAGAGCCATAGAGCAGGCAGTGAACACTTGTCAGTAAGTAGTAGAGGGAGAAGGTCCGTTGGTGTGTGAGCCAGTGGTAGAGACACTACCAGGACACTTTAAACAGTACACCTGGACTACACATGGCTCCATAAATTGTGTTCTTTACACTTGTGCTTTTCTCTTGGTTTAGTTTTTGCATGCATATGTGGTATCTTTCTGTGTATTCTAACAGAGCTGTTATTGTATAAATAAAATTAATACTTCTATATTCAATTCTGTTGAACCTTTTCCATGTGATTTGCTCTTTCTATTTTTCAAACATTTGAAAGCTATTGCCCCCTTAAAAGTCATTTTCACCAAGTTTTTGTATGACTTGAACATCATTGTTAATTCATTAAGCAACCAGGTTATTTTGATATATGGTATATACTATAGGTCATCTAAATTTTTTCCAAAGTATTTTTCTTTGATGTATTTGATATTAAATACATATTTTCAAAGGTTATTTTTAACTCTTTCAAAATCAGCTTTAATTTTCATCTTAGCAATTACTCACTAGGCCTTCCATTCCAATAGAAATTATTTATATCTTTTAATTGCTACATTGGCATGCATTTTTCTATAACTTCTTAAAGTTGTAAAATTGGAAACTAGTGGGCAGAATTGCAATTACAACTGCACTTCTTGCTTTCATTATTGGTTTAGTATCATTTTAAATGGAGGAATTAAACTTCAGGGACTTTTATTATTTTCTGAAACTTTACTGAACTGTTACTTTTTTGACTCATAAAATAAATTCTATGAGTTACATAAAACACATAAAATAAATTCTATGATGAACAACATTTTAATAGGAAAACTTGTCTTTTTTGAGGTAAATAATGTGTGGTTTAGCATCTACAATCACTTTCAAAATTATGGGTCATATTTGGAAATTAAAACCAGTAAATATAGGTGCTTGATACAATCCAAAGTAAAGAAGAAAGAAGCAGCAGAACCTGTGGATTCAAGTCAGTTCCAAATATATCAAATTTTCCATCATATCGCTATGAAAAATCATTATAATAACTTAAAATCTGCCTAGAGTTAATACTAAGACTCATGCAAATACATCAACATTTCAGGATTTTAAGAATTGCTGCCAGCATAAATTAATGTTTGTTGAATTCTTACCATATGCCTGACCCTGAGATAAATGTCCATATGCATCAATTCAGTATATTCTCATGGTGCCCCCACAGGCAGATACTATAAGTACTATTATGATTGGTCATTTCCTAGATACGAAACCTAGGGTCTGGAGATTACAGTACTAGGTTCAGGTTAAGGGACAGAGGCTGGATACACCTTCACCCTTGTGACTTCAGATCCGGTGGATTACCCCCCCAACCCACTTGATTTGAGTAGTCCCATTGTCTCATGAAAGCTAACTTCTCATAAATCTTCTTTAGACTTTTATGAGAATCTAAGAACCCACTTTAATCCTGGAGGTAGAGAGATGTCTCCTAGAAGATGTTTCCTAATTCCACATCACATTCTGTGTTCTGCCTCCATCAATAAGTGAGAAGAATAACTTCATTTTTTTTTTTAACTGGAATCGAAGTCAGGACCTCATGCTTGCCAGGCAGACACTGTGCCGCTGAGCTATATCCCCAGCCAGTAACTTCATTTTTGAAGAGTTCTTTTCTACCCTAAATAGTTCACTTCCCTAGAGAAAAGGTATGCAGAAAATCTGTATTGTTTGTCCCAGTGGCTACTCCTATTCACTGGGTCCTTCGTTTTTTTGTTTGTTTGTTTGTTTGTTTGTTTGTTTGTTTGTTTTGTGGGTACCGGGGGTCGACCTCAGGACCTCGTGCACCAACAGGCACCCGTGCCGCTGAGCGATATCACCGGCCCCTTTTTCGTATGTGGGATCCGGGAGTCGAACTCGGGCCCTCGCGCTTGCAAGGCAGGCGCTTACACCGCTGAGCCATCTCACCGGCCCAGGTCCTTTGTTTTTGTAATATTTTCTCTGAACACCATGCATCCTACCTAGGTGCAATGACTCCGGGGCACATATACAGACCATGACCCAGTCCTGTGACCGCTTTGCTTCCTTGTCTCCAAGCATACATGAAGCAGTTTCTTTCATGATCAATGCACTCAGTCACAAGGACTCCCTTGTTTTTTCTCTACAAAACTCAGTTTCCTTTAATCAAATAACATATGGTGAATTATGGGAGAGGGAAGAAAACATTAACTGAGCACCTACTGGAAAGGTGAGAGTGTCTGGCAGTTTCCAGCACAGGAATTATGGTGTCTATAGCTGTTTTGCTTACCTTTCTTCCTTTACCTCTTCACTCTGCTTTTTCGGTGCTTTGCTCGCTGCTGCTCACCTATGTCAATAGAGGGTAAATCTGTATATAATAGCGACCACATGGAAAGGATAGAATGCAGGCGCTTTATACTGACAAGTCCTGTCAGAGGTCAAATGCCTGCAGCCCTGCACTTCTTCGGTGACTTCAGACAACAGTGACCACCTGTCCACCTTCATTTTCTCCTCCCAGTCTCTGTTCTCCCTTCATCTGTTTTAGTCTCCATTGAGTGGGGAAGAGTTCCCACAAGCAGCTGTCTGAAAGAGATTTATTAGACTTCGTTTGCAAACCTCTTTCAGTTCTTCAAACAAAAAGAAGCATAAATGCAGCATAGCATGCTGTTCTTTCAGTTTAATGTCTTATAACCATGAGAACTTTTCATGAGCAAAGCCTTTTCGAATAGCTCAGAAGGCGAAGTGCACAGTAGTTCTAAGACTAAGTGGCTTAGGATGCCCTAATCTGTGTGTATATTAAGGCAGGGGTAAGGAAAGGACCTTCCCTGTCAATTTTTACTGATTTTTACTGACATAAATGATTCCTTCTGTATGAACTATCACAAGTACAAAATTGACAGAACATTTCAGTCACCCTATGAAAATATAAAGTGCTTCGAAAAGTAGTTCTTTCAAATTATCATATCACAGTGAATATTTCTTTTATTAAAATTTTAAATATTCATTTATCCCTCTTTTTGCACTGATATCCTCATCTCCTTGTTATATTTCTATATGGATGTTTGTGAGAACATTCGTATAAAAGAAACCTGTGTTTGTTTTTGTTAGAGCAGTGCAGGATATACACAAATTCATGTTAAATTAAATTATCTGAATTGTTATTGTGGGTCCCCAAAAGAATATGTCCAATTTACTTATACTCTAGTAAAAGTAAATGCTCAGGCAACTCTAGCTGTTAAAGACTTATAGATGATCTACTTATAAAAAATAAATTAATATACTTTGATTAACTGGTTTCAACCAGTTAACAAATTACAGAGGCTTTAGGATGAATATACTTAATATCAGGTTAATCATTATTAATATACATGTATAACTATTATTGCTATTGCTTTTGTGTCTTAGGTCTTTATTTCTTATTGCACACAGTTTGCCTGATTGTAGATGGTCTCCTTTTTTTTTTTTTTTTTTTTTTTTTTGGTTACCAGGGGTCGACCTCAGGACCTTGCACGCCAGTAGGCACCCGTGCCACTAAGTGATATCACCGGCCCTTTTTCTCGTATGTGGGTTCCGGGAGTCAAACTCTGGACCTCGCGCTTGCCAGGAAGGTGCTTATGCTGCTGAGCTATCTCACCGGCCCCCTGGCCGGTGTCTCCTACATCTATGTTTTTGGAACAAATCTTCATATTACCTATTATTTCTTGGACATATCCACTAGAACATCCATGAACCTTTCTCTTGTGTTCCAAATTTCACATAAATCCCTATCCGGTTATTCATGCCAGAATCCCTGGTGTCACCCATGATGTCTCTCCTTCATTCCACTAATTAATCTATTCTGAAGTCATGTTGACTCCCCCTCTGCAGCATCTCCATCTTATATTCTTTGTTCTCACTAGCAGTAACCTTGTTTGGATCATCATCATTTGTTTCAACTATTTCAATAACTTCCTAACAGATTCATTAGTATTTGGCTACTCTAAACCTTGTCCAAATATCTCGGATTTATCGAATCAGTTCATTTTTTATCTTGATCATGTTTTTTCTTGTTACTCTGGTTCTGACAAACATCCAAAAAATCCTTTCTGCCTGTGTGGTAAAGCTCCAACACTAGTCATAAAATCTGAAGCCAGTTAATTTTGCAGGTCTTGTACAGGTTGAGCATCCCTAATTTGAAAATCCAAAATGCAAAACTTTCCAAGTGTGAACATGACACTGTAAGGAAAATTTCATGTGACCAGTCCATTCATAAAATCTCAAGTCCTTAAGCCAAAATACTTATGTGTGTCCACCCACTGCTTCCCCTACCTGAGAATATAGTTTAGTGTTTAAAAACTCAGGATTTCAAGTTGCACAGACCTGGAAAAGAATACACATTTGTCAATAACTAACTGTGAAGTCCTGGGTAAATTATTTCACTTTTCTGAGTCACTCTAAAATGTAGGATTTTAAAACAAACTTAATTTATTGAGTTGTTGTGAGGAATGAGTTTTAACCGCGAGTGCCATAATCTCACTTGTGACAAACTTTGCAGGTATTTGTTTGAGTTACCCAGAAGGCACCTCTTCATATACCTAAAATCTGGAACTTTAACCATCCTTAAATTTAGAGCAGAATGAACATTTTCTGTGTAGATTTCCTTGACCTAGACTTCTTCCAGATCTGCCTTCATGAAGTTGTTGTTAATCAACCTTTTATCTAAGCTCCCAATGCATTTTGCAATCCTTCTATTATAGCATGTCTCAATACAGTACTTTTATGGACTCTTTGCCACTGGACAGTGATTGCTATACATAGAGCAAAGGCTTATTCATTTTGTGTCCTGGGGCATAGCACAGTATATTATATTATATTATATTATATTATATTATATTATATTATATTATATTATCCTTTAAAAAATCCCTCCTGCTGGTTGCTGCTATCCTAATTCTACAGAGTAGGAAACTGAGGCTTAGAGGAAAGGGACAAATGCCAGTATATAATAGGCATTCAGTAATTGTTCACCAAATGAAATTTGCTAGAAACTTTAAGCACACTCTTTTCCTCTTCATTACACTATTTAGAGGTTGTTATACTGAAAACTGGAAAGATAATCCTGTGATGGCATTTTCTAATCTCCCAATTTTATGAAATTAAAGATGGAAACATTAATGTGGTATCCAGTCTCCAAAAGCCAAACTTAGAAGAATCGAATCTTTAAAAAATGGGTAGGTGATGGGGGGACTATCCAATGTCTTTGGATATAAATCCACGTGGTTTGTTGGCACAGTGAAGTCAGTGTGGTTGTGTCATTGTATTAGGAGGAGTACAGGAATTCATTAGCCACTCAGACAATATGATTTGGTGTTTCATTGTAGTCATCATGCAGATTTTCAGGCCTCAGAGAATAAATGCTATGTTCTAAGCACAGAAAGCAAGTGCCTAGTGCAACCTACTATAAGAAGCATCTTCAACAAAAAATACATTTGGCTGAGCACACAGGGAGAGTGTGATATGTCAGATTCACTGATGATAGTAAGGTTTGATTAGCTCTTCTTCCCACTGGAAAAGTGGCTGGTACACGAAAAATGTGTGAGAGGTGGCTACTAAGACTGGATTCTTTAATGCATACTCTAGGAAAACATGTTTTTTTTATTTTTAATGGAGGAACTACATATCTATAAGAACAAGCTAGATTTCTAGTTAGTCTGGAAAAATCATACACAGCAGGGCTGTGTGGCTACAGCAGTGCTGAGTAACTCCATAGGAGCAGTGGCCTGTTTAATTGCCCACCTGAGGAAAGCTGTTGTCCTCCAGTGCCCACTAGTCAGTATGTGGCACCCTTCACCCTGTTGTAGATCCTGATTCTATCCTGTAGGTTTGCCATTTGTGCTTTTGGTCCCTTTCCTCTAAGCCTCCGTTTCCTACTCTGTACAATTAGGATAGCAGCAACTAGCATGAGGGATTTTTAATGGATTGTATTAAGTCACAATGGCTTTGAAATAAAAATATAACCATTATTTTTATAGAAGGATGGCAATTAATTCAATATAAATATCGGTCACTACATTATCTGCTTAGGTTGCTATAATGGAACATTACGGAATGGATGACCTAAACAACAGAACTTTATTTTCTCACAGTTCTGGGGGCTGGAAGTCCAATATAAAGGTGAAGGTAGGGACAGTTTCTTCCCAGCCTGCAGGTAGTGGCCTTCCCACTGGGTCCTTCCATGGCCATGGCCTTTTCTCCATACACTAAGTGAGGGGGTCTCTGGTGTTGCTTCCTTCCTCTCCTTGTAAAGATACCACTCCTATCAGATCAGAGCCCCACCCTTATGACCTCAGTTAACTTTAATTACCTTCTTAAAGGGCTTATCTCAACTATAGTCACATTGAAGGTTGGGGCTTATAATATATCAGTTAGAGGGGGGACACAATTCGGTCCATAGCAATAAGGAATCAGGAACTTCCAAATGCTGCAAGTATACATGACATGGGGTTTCTTCATGGAAGGACAGAGCTGGATATTGAGTGTGTATATATTTTCCTTGGGAAATCTATGTACATATTCTTTTTCCTTCTTCTTCTTCTTCTTCTTCTTCTCCTCCTCCTCCTCCTCCTCCTCCTCCTCCTCCTCCTTACTTCACATCAGTTTTAATCTTGCAGCTTTTAGAAAATTGGAGATGAGAATTTCTAAAGAAATGAGTTGTACATGTGAAGTTCACTCTCTCAGTGAGAATGGAGAACAAAGGAAACCCTCACCACTGGGCTCTTCTCACATCTCAGCAACACAGAAGCATCCGCTGGGGACTGGGTCCCTTGGGTGAGAATGAAGCTGTTTACTACAAAATGCCCCCCTTTCTGCCACTTCTTACATGCCTGGCCTTTCAGAGCACCTTTCCCATGTGAGCTATTTATTTTCTGTTCCCTCATCTTCACACAAGTTTATTTCACAATATTTATTATCCACCTCTACCTACCCTCAGAAAGACTTTAGGTCTAGATAAGAACAACAATTTGAATGGTAAGGGGCTATTCTTTAGTTACTTGGCTTAAAAATACTGTTTTTTCTTGATTGTAACTTTACTTAGTGTATACACAATTCAAAGTAGTCTTTCTGAATATTCTTGTTTAATCCCATCAACAGTCCTAAAAGAGAGGTATTATTCTAATCTTCTGTTTATAGATGGAGAAATTGAGATTTGGAATTAATAGGTAAAACGAACAAAAAAGTAATCCCTGAGCCTTCTGCTGAAGGTTTCATACTTACCTAGCAAATGAGAAAAGTATTGCAGACTGTTAAAAAGTACAAAATGCCAGGCTGCAAATCCTGGCTCTACTGCTTATTGACTATATGAATTTGGGTCAAATCCAACTTCACATTATTAAAGTGAAAGTTGTTTTTCATTTATTAATCACCAGTGGAGGAACTGAATGCAAGCTATTTTCTTAATATAGTATCAGCATGTATGCCAAAAATTTCCCATGCATCATTAGATTATTTATCATCTAAATTCCTACACGAAACTCAATTCAGCCCAACATCAATTGGGATCTACCTACTGCTTGGAAGACATCTTTGACAGGCGCTGGTGCGCAAGTAGGATCCTGCTCTTCGTGACTGACAAATTGTCAAGCATGTCTGATACTTGCACAACTAACAAAACGCCGTGACACAGAAGTAGCTACCACTAGGACTGGAAGAACAGCAGAGGAAGAGAATAACCAGCTGGGCAGGATCTCAGTTCAGGTTAAGAGTTTGGGTTTCAGTTCTAGCTCTATCGCATGCAAGCTGTGTGACTGAACAAGTTTTGCTAAAGCACGGGTTTCTCCTCTGTTCAGTGAGAATAAAGATGGTCCCTGAGTGCTGAGTCTGTTGTGAGAATTAAATGGGATAATGCGCAAATAATGTTGCGGACTGCCTGGCACATACGAAAAAAATTAATAAATGTTAGCATGAATAGTTGTTGTCATTCTTTGGTCCTTAGGAAAATCACTAGGCTGAAAAAAAAGACAACAAATCTGCCATATTGCAGAAAATAAGACCGTGGGTTTAGGATCGACAAGTTGACAGATTTATGTGTGTATTCTAGGTGTTGTGTATTAGCTGCATAACTTTGGATATGTTTTCAAACTTTCTAAGCCTCAGTTTCCCCATCTCTTAAATGGGAATAATGCATCTATCTTGCAGCAATTGTGAAGTGTAATGACAACAGCGTCAGATATTTATAGTGCAATTACAATGTGCTAGGAACTGTTCTAAGGGATTTATAGGAATTATTTCATATAATCCCCGTAATAGCTTTATTAGGTATTATCAGTTTTAACATTATCCCTCTTTCACACATGAGGACACCAAAGCACTGAGAACATAAATTCCCGAATTCATACAGTCAATAAGCGGTAGAGCCAGGATTTGCAGCCTGGCATTTTGTACTCTTAACACTATATAATACTCTACTTATTTGCTAGATAAGTATGAAACCTTCACCAGAAGGCTCAGGGCAATGTTAGCATTCAATAAATGTTCTTAGTTATTGTTATAAATATAAGGTATGGGAAAATGGCCACTGCTTAAAGGTCACCTATGAAATCCAATTTGTGTAGCAGAAAATGCCACCCCCTCAAACCAGTATACTTCAGTTTCTTAGTTGCCCAGGTAATAGTTACTGTTCCAGTTCTGGTTGCTCTTGTCTCTTAGAAACGGCTGGTCACCGTGATGCATAGCTGGTCACTGTGATGCACATTGTATAAACCAATCCCCAATTGACAAGCCATTCCACCTCTGTACTTCCTGCTTGCTTATCCCATATAAGCCCTAGACCACCACAGATCAGGTCCTGATATTCTGGGAATGATCCCGATCAGTGCCATCGACGCAAATAGATCTACCTCCAAATCCTGGGTGTCGTTTCAGTGTTTCTGCTGGCCATTGCACTTGAAGAATATATGTCAGCAAGCAAAGACTTATGCAAACCCAGAAAATTTTTGCATGTAGACATTCCACACAGAGTAAGTAGTTGACACAAAGATACAGAGACATCTATGGGAAACAGTGAGAGTTCAGTTTGGTTGGAACCCAGCATGAGGGAGGTAGTCTGAGACAACACAGCTGAAAAAGATAGGCTGATGTTAAACTTTGGGGTGGTTGAAATAAAATGTAAGGGACCTGGTGAGAGGAAGTCACTGATTTGGAGTAGAAAGAGGTGTTCTCAGCAACTTTGATGTCACCTTGAATATGGCTTGCAGGACGCAGAGTCTGGAAAAGGGGGAGACCAGTGGAAACTACTAAATTCACTCCTGTAATGTATGACGATGCCTTGAGACAGACCAAGTGACAGCGAGGCTGCATCTGAACAGAAAATCTGCCTTGCTTTCTGTTTATTGACATCTTTGGTAATTGTGCATGGTTATTGCTAGAATTCTCACGTTTTCAGGCCAGCTGTGTCTGGTGTCTTAATTGGTGCTCTTTAGCTGGTTTAATTTACTCTCAGATCAGAGACTCTAGCTTGTTAGAACTCATGCTTTAAACATTTTTGCTGGCAGGGACATTTGTATGTGTAATGATTTCCAGTCTTTATCTCCAGCTGAAAACTGAAGAGCCACTCATTTCCCCGTGATTGATTGCACCCTGCTGAATGGTCCATGCTGGTGCTGGTCAGCCTTCTCTGGTTGCACCATGGCACTACCAAAGTTTAAAAGAAACTTGTGCTTTAAAAAAAATCCTAATGACTATACTGGGCAAAATGTAGGCATTTTGGCATGTGGGCAAGCAGGCTACTTTTGTGTTTATGTGAAGTCTTTTTCATATCCTGTGAATCCGTACTACCTGGTTGTCAATAAGTGCTGGACACCAGACAGCTTTTTCTGCACTGAGGGCTGGTCCTGCTGAGAACTATTAGGAGGAAAGTTCAACCTCCTGACTGAACATACTGACTTCATTTTCTTATTAGCCGAAAAAAATGGCTCAAATGTTTAAAGATGTAGGAAACACTAATCAAATTATACTGGAGCAAATAACTGGACTACTAGGTCATCACAAAATTACACATATGAATTGCAATAATGTTTTAAATGACTATGATGGGAATTTCTGAATAATAGCCATGAAAGTGTATATTTTTATACTAATAAATGAAGATAGCTTAGAAGAAAATACAAAGTGTATAATTGACTCTGTATTTTATGAGTACAGTATTTAATTTTACAATAGTGGAACTTGCTAATGTTTCTTGAATATTTTACATGACAAATGCTGTATATATGTGGGGGGCATTACAAAGATGTCTACATTATATATTTTACTTTTTATGTTTTATTATGTACATATTTATTATATTTACATGGATTCTCATATTTATGTAAAAAACTATTTTATAAAGCATAAGAAAACCTAAAGTTCCAGAAGAGAGTTTAGTTCCAGTAAATTGTTCTTCTGACAGATTGGAGTCCTATCCTTATGTTAAATCTATTTCTATTTTTCTTTGGGTACAATTTACCTCACCAGGATTGTTTTCTGGGAGAGAGTTAGATAAGGAAATACCTCTACTAGGCTTGTCTGAATGAAAGACCACTAAGCAGTTCTTAAATTTTGGTCAAGTCTTTCTGCCAGGATAGCTTAGTTGCTCAACTGAGTCCCCAAGAGAGTACACCTGTTTCTCCTGACTGAGTCTGATACGTACAAAAGTCTACTTATTTCTGACCATGTGTTTACTTTTAGATTGTCCCAAGTTGATCCTGTATTTCCAGAATTTCAAATTTTGATATAATTTCCCCAGTATTCAGTTCTCTAACATCTATCTTCAACAAAACAATCAGAAATGATTATAAATACCTGCCTATGATGACACATATATAGTATTATACTATTTTGGCATCTATTTCTAATATACTATATAAATACTTTTAGGGAGACAAGTTCTCACTAAGTTGCCCAGGGCTGGACTCCAGTTTTTCAACTTGCTATCCTCCTGCCTCAGCCTTCCAGAGTGCTAGGATTTCAGGAATGTGCCACCACATCTGGCTAAATACATTAATCTTCACCAAAATTTTATACATTTTTTACACAGTATTGTGAGTGAAGAATCTCAGGTTCAGAGAGTATCTGAATAACCAAACATACAAAAATAAGTTCCCCAAAGTCAGGCATTAAAATTGATGCCCTATATCCTATATTTATAATAACATCACTCCTAGGTGATTTGTGTCTTTTCCTAAAAGACATAGACAAAACAAAACAAAATTGATCCATTAGTGGTTAAGCTCCCAGTAAATAAAAAAGTATAGATCAGAGGAGAGTCTGTTATTTGTAGGCTCAATTGCAGATGTGAGAAATATAATCACTAGCAATAAAAGAGAGTACAAAAAGCTATAAAAATCAAACACACAGGCTTCATCCTCAAATCCTCAGAGCCAAAGCTTCCATGGTGGTCGGCAGTGATTAGAGAAGGATAAATGTTCTTATGCTTCCAGGTGGACCCTAAGGGCACACAAGTGGCCTCAGCAATGGTCTAATCCCAGGTTATTATTGTGATGACACAGAGATGACAAAGACTTTGCTATTTATGGGATGACTTTTTCTGTTAATAAAGCAAGGAGTGGTAAATCAAACAGAATATAGCATAATCTGTAAGTTGGGAATATAATAGGTCTTGAGTTGTCCATATTATTTTAAGATGGTTTCATCTTCATTTTTTCTGCACTGATGAGTATTTTGTTGATGTGCTGTCTTTAGAACACTCACTAGTGGGTTAGTGTAAATCACTTCTCCCCTAAGATTTATCTGTCTGTGTTTTGCCGTAGGATCTCATGTTCAAGTAGCTCTCACTGGCAGCTTACAGAACCTATAATAGGAGCTGAGGATAGACCTCATTTTCAAAGATCATCTTACTTTATTTAAATGATGATGCTGTGTCCAGATTAGGATCCATGTTGCAAAGACAGAAATACTGTGGCAGGATTGAAAGAAATTCATCAGCCACTTTAAATCCTTAAATCTTTGTGTCATTGCACAACATTACTGCAGCCTATAGTGTACTATGAATAATTTTATATAATAAATATTGCAATTGTTTTTGTGACCAACACACTTGTATACTGTGTACCCCTTTTTGCTTTCAAACAGTATTAGTGATTTTAATAGGTTTAAAATAATAACAATTTCTGGAAAATTGTTTTGAATTTTTTTCATTTTTAATACAACTAGAGCTTCAAAAATGGAAGTGTCCTAAACCTCACGTGGCCTTTGAAAGCTTTTAGTAATCCATTTATTAACATCAAAATCCACTGAACTTTTAAGAATCTGGGCATGTTCTTAATGATGTCATATAAAGGGTCAAGTTTGAACCGGTGGTTCCTTGTCATAAAGTGCCACAGCCATTACAAAATATGACATGCCATGCCAGAGAAGACGCTTCTGCCAAGCACAGCTGGGAAAACATTTCATTAGCCATCCCGGTTTCTCTCTAGCTAACCTTTGGAATCAGACCAAATTGATTTGGTCATTTATTTTTTTTTCTATTTGAGAAACAAAGCACTGGGAGAGGGAGGGAGGGAGAGAGAGAGAGAGAGAGAGACAGAGACAGAGAGAGAGAGAGGGAGGGAGAGGGAGCAAGCTGAATGCTATAGGGAAGGAAGGAATATTGTATTCAGGCTTCAGATGAAACTACAGAAGACCATAATTTTCAATTCTGTTTTTCAAGGCTAAGCCTTTTGGAGAAGAACATCATTAAAAGGTGAAAGGCTTCAAGGGCCTTCTGGTAGCTTCAGAGAATTCACAAGGAAACAAAAGCCAACTCAAATCTAATACCCTAGGCCAGTGGTGACAAACTTATGGCACACGTGCCACAGCGGGCTGTTTGTATCATTGAAATTTCTAAAATATTCCTCATCACTGCCCTAGACTAAATGGCAAGAGAAGGGAGACAAATCCACCAGGCAGATTCCCTACATTTGTTAAGATATTTGTTAGGTGCTCTGGAACATTCTCTAATGAAAACTCAGAGTAGCATGGCACCGTCCATTCAGGTGACCTGGCTGTGAATTATTTTCTGGGGTAGTGGCACAAATAAGGATAGATCACTGACCCAGATTTCGATCTTGCTTAACCTTAACCTCTTTCCAGAGGGCACAGAAGATATATTGAAACTCTCAGGGCCATAATTTCCTCTGTGAGCAAAGTCTCATGGCTGCATCATGTTACGAGGGGCACATGGATTATAATGCAAAGACTTCTCCTTCACACATACACACCCACTTACGCACTATTGCTCAAGCACCACCAATAAATTTTGTATATTTAGCAGGTTAACTATCCTTCTGCACAAAAGTTATTTCAAGTTAAATGGATAATAGAAGGTTTGCTTGGACAATGTGACTGAGAGTGATGAAGAACACGGGCTTTGCTGCAGGTCGGATTACTTGGCTGCAAGCCTATCCTGCCTGGAGCAATCTACGTGACACAGAGCAGGTTGAGTAATCTCGCTAAGCATGTTCCCTTATCCAAAAGAAAGAAAAAGAAGAGTACTTCCCTCAGTCCACCCTGAAGATTCATAAGATGACAATCCAAAAAATATAGCAATGTATTTCTTTGCCACAGTAAGTACTCATAACTGATTGTGATTATGATGATAATTTGAAAGATTTTTCTTGAGGAGAAAGCTAAGCGTTGCAGGTTGAGAAACAGTGTGTGAAATTCTAGAGAATAAGTCAAAATTCAGCACTATTTCAGGTTTTCAAAGCTATAAGTCAAGTCTTTAAAAGTATCTGTTATGTGACAGCATTGTGCTAGACATTTTTCTAAGTAATTAATACTCATATTTTAATAACAAATATGTTTCTGACACCCAAACAGAGTAGGGACATTAAACAACTCAGTAAGTTAAAAAGGAAACCACCTGGGCCTCATTTCTGTAGAGATCAACTAACTTAACAAATGTAGGATTATGTACAGTTGCTCTCATTCACGTATACAATGCACATTTATTGAGCCCTGCGGTTTCCTTTCTTGACCCTGCTGCATAAATTAACCCCCATATCCCTATTCCCTTACTCCATTTTATTTTTCTAATTAGCACCTGTCACCTGCCATACTGAATACTTATTTTTAGTGGTTGTCTTTCTGCACGTAATTGCAAGCTCCACAGTTGCCAAATTTCATCATTTCTTTACCCTAGACCTGGCACATAGTACAGACTCAATAAATGTTTCTTGAATATTTATGAAGGAAGGAAGGAATGAAAACAGCCTGTTTCTTGCCAGAGAAGAGCTCAGTGAAACTGAGGTAAAATATTAGATAGTATGATCCTGGAAGGGCAGGGTTGGACAGGGTCCAGCCCTGCTCCCTGGTTATATTGTATAAGCAAGCCTCAGAGTTCTTAATAAAACCAAGTTTTTAACTTAAGAGGATATCTCTGGTTATCTCAAGGAGCATGTCGTAACCCTGACGAAGTGCCATAACAAATTCACTGATAGATAAAATTACATGTATGTATGTACCTATCCATGTCTGGGGTTGTTGGGAACAACGAGAGATGACACATAAAGCACTATCAAATATCCGTGCACATTTAGTGGTGCGGTTTTATAGTGGCACCACCATTGTCTTCTAGTATGGTGTGCCTGTACACTTCTGTGTGTTTTTAAGTGAAATCTTGAGCTAAGCCTTTTATAATTTGGCCCACACTAATATACTCGTCCCTCGACTGTGAAGAGTTGGTGATGCAGAGTAGCACGTGGAGTGCATCTTGGGTGCTGTATCTTTTCAGCAGTTTTGCTGATGCTGGTACCCAGGCTTTATTTAGGCTCGGGTATTGATCGTAGTGATCATTGATTCTAAACTAGTAGCATGAGTCCAATACTTAATTATAGCTCACAGGCTTTCCTGGAACTAGAAAGAAAACACTTTCCTGTGTTTGCTGAAGAAAAACTATTTTTCTTCGCTTACAATCGAAATGAGTATTGCCCACTGCTAATTATACTACCCAACTTTATATGAATGATACAAAGTAAAACAAAAATTTCTTATTATTCTGATGAATCTATCAAGGAAGTGAGAAAAGTTCTTTGTTTCTTGTTATAAGTATATACTTATAATCTTTACCTTCTTACATATTAAACAAGTTATATTTGTTCATTTTGAAAAATTTACAAAGTAATTAATTCAAAATAATATACATGTAAATGCCACACATAATTGTAGTAAGATCACATTTTGAAGCTAAAAATGTACTTTTGGAAAACTAGATATAAGTTTCTACAATATAGTATTCAGTGGGATTATGTAAATATATATTCTCTGCACACGTTTTAATTTGTATTTAGAGAATTAGTGAAACTGTTTTAGTGTTTAGGTAAGGTAAAAAAATTTTTTTTTTCATGAAGTGATATCCTAACACTGAATTTAACTGGTCAAGTTGATATTTTAGTTAATCATGGCTTTTGCAGAGGAATATGTCTGTAATATACCTGAAGGGAGAGGGCTGTCTGCATTGATCAATTTCATCCTATGATTAGAATTTAGATGTCTAGGATACTGTCCAGGACACAGCGATAAATCCTCTCAGAGGCCTTCCAGCACTAGAGATTTATGATCAAATTAAAATACTGTTCCATAGAAACCCACAGCTCATTTTGGACACAGTATCCCACCTTGCCAACCCTATATGTGAGCTTTACTCTTCAAGATGTTAATAAGACATATAATGATAATAAGACATTTTCCCCCCGGCTATCATTGATCAAGCATAAACTAAGTGCCAATCACTATGCTAAGCTCTGCTCATAGAGACAAATCCTGATGCTGGACCCTTAGCCTCAGCTTTTATCCTGTCAGAGGACGTAAGGGAGATGAGAAAAGAATGTGCAAGACAATGATTTCAGGATAATTGTGACCACTTCACGCTTCTTCTAAATTTTCCAGACATTAATGGAAATGCAGATATGCAGAGCATCAGTGGGTACGGCCCTGGCACAACAAGGCAGTTTCATCAGGATGGCCACCAAATTCTAGCCAGGGGAAGGCTCTCAGTAAGCTGGCAGAAAAAAGAAATTTCTTGAAAGAGCCTGGTCATTTAGGAACAAGATTACAACCAGACTTATTTGTCACAGGTCCTTAACCTTTAGTAATGTGCAGTCTGGCTTCAATGTGTTTTTAATAAATAAATTTTTGTTATGTATGTGTTGGCAATTAGTCCCCAGTTTCTTCTTCATATCTGTTTTTGCATTTTGATGCTGTAATTAGACATTCGACCTTAACGTTGCCTACATTCTTATTTTCCGTATTATTTTCTCATACATGACATTAGGCTGGAGTGTGTGTTGCAAGCCCTCCTTGCCCATGGTAGCATCTGGCTAAGGCCACATTGGCAGATTAGATGTGGGACTCAAATGAAAACATCACACAATTGTGTGAATAAGGTTTCCAGCAAATAAGTTTTTCCAATTGATTAAAAGACAGAAAGAGCTGCTTATCTTCATTGGCAGTTATACTGAGCGAGTAATGTTATGGGACAGGAATCAAAACACTTGAGTTTTCCATTTGTTCTTTCAAATATATGTACTAGGCGTAGTCTTTCTGTGACTCTGGGTAGGAAGTGACAGGGACTGTAATATCTCTCCAGTCAGTGTGATCTCTTTAAATTATGGAATCTCAATTCAGAAATTAGACTGTCTAGTCTCTCAGGATGATCACGAATCTGAACTTGATTGTGGGTGTGTGGTGATGGTGGTGGTGGGGATTTCCTTGTCTTTCTTCTCACTTTCCAACTCCCTCTCTGAACTAGGAGCCCTGGCAAGGGAAGGACAGTAGGGGCAGAGAAAATATCACCAAAGCTGGTGTTGCTTCCAAAGGGCTTTGTGCTTTCTTTGTGTGTGTGTGTGTGTGTGTGTGTGTGTGTGTGTGTGTGTGTGTGTTTTCCACAAGAAAAAATAGAACCTCAAAGTTGATTTTTTCCACCTGTGGATGTTTGTGTGAGTCCTGAAGGGCTCTTCCACGGGCTTCCCAAGTTGTTTCGGGAGCCAGGCAATGTGGTTTATGGCTCTTCACCCCTCATCCTACTGCACTGTCTGCAACACATCTGCATAGACACATGGGAGTCCCACTGCCCTTTCCAGATGCTGTTCCCAGGCATAAGTGAGAACACACCTGGGCCACCTCTTTGCCTCATGTTTTGTAAATATGAAACTCACGTGTTCTTTGACCTGCAAGAGAGGCTGGGGAGATTGTGGTTAACCTGCAGCTGCAGCCCAGGCCTTCTCTGCTCTATGAAGCACATACTCTGCCGCCTTCCACACTTCTTGGTGAAATTGCCTCAATGTTGAAGTCCATGGCCTCAAAGTTTTGGGAGACCCATCCAGCTGTTGGAAAGCCCCTCACTAGGCTTCGATAAGAGAATCTGTTTGCCTTTACAGAAGACGAAGGAATAGGTGTGGCATACCACCTGCTAGAGCTTATTTCCCAAATCATCCAGACAAACCTCCTCCTGCTCACAGTCAGACATTTCGTATCCTAGATTTTGTTTATCCATCCTTGGATAGAATGCACAAGCATCATAAAACTGATTCCCAAGGCGTCTGTTTTGATCAGGTATCTCTCTTTGACTTGAGTATCTATTACACTTAGATATTAGGGAAAGCTGTAACATTAATGCCCATTTAATCTTGACCATCTCATGATCTCGTTAAATATTAATGACAACCACGTAAGATAACTGCCACACTTATCTTGCGTTTTCTCTGAAGATTGAAACTTAGAAAAAAAAATTGGTCCAAGTTCACACATCAGGTGAGTGGCAGAGTCAGTGTTTGATACCGAGTTTTTCTCACCCTAAAACCTAAGCTCTTATTCACATTTGCTAACACACTCAACATTGCAAATCTAATGTTCTACAAATAAAATTCTAAGGTGATGTTCAGGCTAAGTAGGTTGTCTGCCTGACCTATACATTGAATTTCCATATATTGAATTTTCTGAAACATCTCTCGTTTACAAGGCATTAAACTCATTATAGCAGTTTGAGAAAAAAGTCATATCTATATAGACACTAAATAAGACACTTGTATTAGCTTGGATATTAAAGTAACCCTAAACAAGAAGACCTAGCAGAACAATGGTTACTGCTGAGTGGGATGGGGAGTGGGGAGAAGAAGGGCAGGAAGTTGATCAGTAGGAATTTTGTTATGGACAGGAGGAGTAAGTCCTGGTTCTCCATGACAATAAAGTGAATATAATCACCAATAATACATCATATATCTCCAAGTTGAAGAGAAGAATTTGAATGTGTTCACCATAAAGAAATGATAAAAAATAAAATAAAACCTGAAATGGAAAGCTAATTGCAGAACAACATGGAGAATACATGCTAAATACTCTTAACAGTATTTAATAAATAACCAAGCCATGGTAGCATTTACTTAATGAACTAATTATACCTCCCCTATTTCCCAAAGTAATAATAGCGAGTTGATTATTTGGGTGTAGAAAATGACAGTATTTAACGTTAAAATCAGGGGGAAAAAGGAATTCTGACTACCTTTAATGTTAATATTATTTTCCAGTGGAGGAAGGAACATGTTTCACAAGCAGTCTCAAAATTCATCAGCAGCTGCTAGCATGAATCTTTCTATATTATCTTAGCTAAAGCTGGAGATCTGTTGCAGTTTAATTACATTTTTTTGGTGAGAATGTACATGTTAAAGATGACTGAAAGAGGAGACCTGTTGGAAAATTCTGCTCATTGTAATATTTGCAACCTCTGAGAACTTCAATTCTAAGTTTAAAACATCACCATCTCCATTGAGGGAAACTAAAATCTCAGTGCTTTCTATGAGAGAGGCTTCCATTTCCATTTCTCTCTGTCTGTAGAAAAAATGTACTTAAATATCTTGGCCTAAAAAACAAAAATAAAGTTATATCCTCCTTTATTTATAATCTTGAATTCTAGCGTGGTAAGAGCAGAGTTCCATGCAGGGAGGCACACAGAAAAATGTCAGGATAATTATATGCTTCAGCTCTATACTTGATTTTATGGGGGAGACATTTTGACATCAAAGTGTGAAGTATTTTTATTCTACCAGATGAAACAATATTTCAATCTTAGAAATTAAAATTATATACAGCATTTACAATTTCTATTAGTATAATGATCACGTGTGGAACTATTCTGGCTTTTGTCCAAATTTATGTTCTTCAATGGAGATTGCTGGACTCGACATCAAATAGTCAAAACATCTTACCTAAAATGATGAAGTTTATCCTTGTGGTGGGAGAAATGGATGAACATTTACATGGTCTTATCTCACGCATGGTTAGTTAATTAAGGACACTTCAATCTTATCCTGTTAGGCTCAGTGTCTCTTCCAGTGAACCTTTCTTTTATTCCCTAACTCAGGAATTCAGTAGGAAATAGTATGCTCAGCAGGTATGTGTGAATATTGAGCCTAAATTCCCTAAATTGCTGCCAGTTACCTGAGTATCTACATGGTTGAAAATATGGGACTCATAAAATTTGTGTCAAAAATACTAAACATCATAAATCTTTAAAATCTAGGATTTTGATTAAGTGAACTCTAAGAAAATTCCTTAAAAGTTGATATTCTTTAATCAAATGGATTCATCTTCCTAGAATAGTTTTGGTAATGTTTGAAATAAATTTTTATTTTAATTAAGAAGGAAATTAAATGCATTAGAAAATACTATCTTTTGAGAATTACAGATGAGAAAGCAGCTTACTATGTTTTTCTAAAGGCAATTTAAAGAGCAAAAGTTGGGAAATAGCATTATTTTATAGGCAATACCTCATTTAATGTGTCTTGACTTTCTCAAAGTGGTAAGAAGTTGGATTCCAAACTGAGAACAGAACTATCAAACGCCCAACTTCCAAACCAGTTTTTATTCTAGTCTACTGTAGCTTTATTATTTCTACAAATAGAATCTATGCTGAGTTACCAACAAGAATTTTTTCTCGAAAGTACAATAGCTACACAACATCAAGTACCATGCCAAATAAACAGACTGTTGGGTCATCCAATTATTAACTAAGGCTAATCATCAACAAAGCATTAATCATTCAATTGGTGGAAACTTCTGGAAGATAATGCTCGTAATAATAATAAGCAATATTTGCAGTTTGGAAATCACTTTCATATTCTGTAAGTTGTCTGACTTGAGTTTAACACCATCAAATACAGGAACAAAAATAGATTCAGTAATTCAGCCACTGTTATACTGTCAGCAGAGGCAGTGCTCAAATGTCCTGACAGGAAAAATACACATTGAAATAGACATGGAGATGCCAAGGGTCTCAGAGGAGCCCTTCAGGGTCCCGACCCTGCATATGCAAATCCACAAAATTACTCCTTTTGGGGTATTCCTGTTCTGACCCTTTGCATATCAGCTCATAAAACAAAGCTTTTGTAAATAAAGAGAGCAAGAGGGTTTGAAAGGGGAGGAGATGGGGAAAAAAGGAAGACTCAAGATCTATTATGCACAGATACAAATTCCCTATGATGAATGTGATCATTATGCATATCTAAAATGTACCAATATAATCAAAAAAAAAATTAAACTATCCACAGGAGGGGTTTGCATTGCTTCTTGCTGCAGAGCATTTTCTTCTTTTACAGATGCTCACGTGGATCCTCAGGGTGCCCCTCCGTCCCTCCCTTAACACGGAGGATAAATCACACTCTGCTCACACCCATTAGAAACAGAAAGCAGTTTATTAGCAGTTTGTTATGATCTGCATGTAGTTTGTAAATCTTACCTCCAAATCAATATCTGTTGTACTTCTTGGAAAGGAATCGGTTTTGTCGATAACCTTGCACACAATGTTGCTAAAACAGCAATTGTAAATGGAAGGTTGGGGAAGTTTCTGGAGAGTAAATGGGAAAACAGAAGGGCATAGGAAGGAAGATGGAAAACACCAGCATAAAGGGATAATTTGGAAGGGTGAGAATGAAGTACTGGAGTAACAGCATAAACACTACAAGAAAATCATTCTGCGTTCATGTCCGGTCTTGTAAGACACAGCCCAGCATGAAATGAAGTTGCCCATTTCAGCCTTTCTATCTCCGAGCTACTCTCACATCTAAAGTGAATATTACCATGAGTATTATCATGAGTAACTATACTTTTATCCACATTTATTCAATAAGCATTATGTGCTAACAACTAACCTATCAATTCTTGTGCTCATCGATGGGAACAAAATAATTGTTACCAGGTGTCTCCTTAAGAGCCTCAAAATTTAATAGTTTTAAAAAAATCCTCACTTAAACTATGATTTAATTGCAAGTACTTTTGCACATGCAATTTCTTAGCAATTTAAAATTCTATAAGCATCATACAGATCTTAATCGTAGACATTTCCTTGAAGATTCCAGGAATACAGAATTCTAATATAACATAGGAAGATCAAGTGGCAGGCTGGTGTTAGATGGGTCAGAACTTCATACTATAAAAGAGAAACATCATAGCCTGAGCTGCGTTTCAATCCTGATCTTATGAAAAATTGCTAGCTGTCTGACATTGGGCAAGCTGCTTAACCTCTGTAGGCCTCAGTCTCCTTATACAAATATTGGGAGTGATAGTACATCAGGTTTTGTAAGGATTGATGGCCTGATGTAGGTAAGACACTCAATCCCCAGTAAATGTTCAGTAAACAATTATTATTATTATTACTTGTCGTAGTCATTTTCATCATTGCTGAGATGCAATACCTGACATCCACAACTGAAAGGAGGAGAAGTTTATTTTGGCTCACAGTTTCAGTCTGTAATCTGCTGGCTCCAAGGCAGAAACAGCACGGTGGAAGGGCCTGGGCAGAGCAAAGCTGCTCCCATCGTGGCGACCAGGAAGTAGAGCAGGAAGGAAGAAGCTGGGAAGGGAGATAAACCCTCCCAGGTCACACCACCAGTGACCCACCTCTAGCCAGGCCCCACCTCCTAACACAGTGATGGCGAACCTTTCAGAGCTTTCAGTGATAACAAACAGCTGCTGCAGCACGTGTGCCATAGGTTCGCCACGACCATCCTAACAGCACATTCAGCTGCTGACCTCATTAACAGATAACTCTACTGATGAGCACAGTGTCCTCATGATCCAGTTACCTTCCAAAAGCCCTGCCTCTGCACACGTGAGAGTCTTGCCTGACATTCTCGACCTAAACCATAAGTTGCTGATGTTCATATTAGAATTTTCTATTAATTATTATTATTCAAAAGAACACAGTAAGCCCTGTGTTTTTTTCTATATCTACCATTGAGACACATAGAAATACATAGGTGTATGTAAATTCTAGCCCAATCAACTTTTTACATTTTTTTTGTTGTTTTCTATGTTTATAATTAGCAGTGACCCCATGAATACATGGTGAAAGAGAACATTAAGAATTATTAGTCCAGCAAGATGGGGAAGGGCACAAACATGGCAGTTAGGGAAGCACTGGTCTTTTTTGTAGTTATTTTGGGCTTTATGGGAAATACATGGAGTCATGTGACCTGCTTGCTTAGCTGCCTTTTAATCAAAGCTTTATATAGAATCAATTAAATGTTCAGAGAATAATTCATTAAACGTAGACTACAGTGGAAGGAATTTGGAGGTGCAAATCAGTAATATGTATTAGCTACCATTTTAGGAAAAAACTTAGGGACAGGGAAGAGATCATCCATACAGAGTAGAATTTAACTTGCAACTGTTTGGTAATATTTAGTTTTTAAAACACACATGATCCATCATGTTCCAAGATTTTCTGTAGTGATATTTTGTATGTACAACACATCGATCCTAATTGAAATGCTGAGTAGTTTGTTTCTCTGAGATTCAGATTTTTATCTTTTGAATATCAAATACTCAGAATAATGCTGCAAAACTGGATGATGTGCAAATAAATATGTTAATGCTAGGTTTCTGCCATGATACCAGAATGGCTAATTTCTAATCCCTCCCCGGTCCCAGATGTCTCAAAACAAAACTGGTTTGAAATCTAGGTGACCTACTTGTCAGAAATACTGTTGGAATTATTTCAGAGGAAAATAATCTAGATAGAAGAAGAAGAGGGAATGACTGCATTCATAAGACTCCAATTCTGAAGCTCTTTTTCTCAGGTAAACATGACCATAGATTTAATAGGCCATGAATGTAAGTGGATATTATTTGAGGAAGTACTGCTTTCACAGGTTCTTTAAAATCCTCATCTAGAATCCACCCAGATAGTCTCCTTGTATGCTGAAGCATTCAGAACTACAGAGACCATGTTTCATTGGCTGTCGAGGCCTGAAAATGTTTAGAACACTGTTAAATGTTACACAAGACAGTAGGTGTAAAACAATCCATCCTGAGTGAACTGGAATATCACCCTTGCTGAGGTCTCAATTATCGCACATGTCCCAAAACATTCCTTTCATCTTTTACTAAAAATTTATTTGGTAAAAGATAATTTATTTTCCTAAAAATTCTAAGCAATGCCTTTGATGGTCAAATTAGATCTTCATGGCCTCATTGACCACTCTTCCCTAGTCCCTTCAAAATGTGATCAACATGATTCTTGCTTCCATATCACGTTACTTTTATGTATCTTCCCTGGGAGCCTCACTCTCACTTCCTACCCAGTTCATTTTGTTCCAATCTCCCAATGTTACCTCCATTCTTCTGTTAAAGAAAACATTATCCATTGGTACTTGATAAGACTCTATTCAGGATCATTATGATAGTATAGGGACCACTGCAATGGGGTCTTACAGTGGGAGAGAAAGATTAGAGTCAACTCTGAACACAGCTTTGGCAAGTGGGAATTTATAAACAAAGAGCAAGGAGGGAGTCAGTGTCTGGAAAATTATTAAAAGAAAACAGCAGAAGTGAGGGAAATTTTATCAAAACTGACCTAACAGAATTCTAACTGAAGACAGGCTAAGGTGTGGAGGATGGAAAACTCAATCAGATACTGAGGGTTGTAAGATATCTAGAGAGAGTAGGGTTTGCTAATCTAATTTACCAGAGTTCTTTGCTAAAAGAAGTGCATAGATGGCCCCAGGAAAAGGATCAGGGCCCACATTACAGTCTTGTAGATAATGAAATAGCCAAGCTGGTTTCAGAGTAGCCATAGCTGACCTCACATCTGCTTCCCTAACCATGACTTTCTGCTGCCTCCCCTTAAATTCTTGTTTCCTCTGCTTTGTTCAGAAGGTTTTTCAGGGAATAAATATTTCATGAAATAAAGCTGTGTTTGCCAGCATCTAACACTGCCTTAAGCTTTTGAAATTATAACATTTTAGAGGTATAATGAATGCTTAGTGATTTTTCTGCCCTCCCAACCCATTTTTAGAGATGTCACTGGAGCGTCTTTTGGTTTTCAAAGTACTGTCTCAAGCATCTTTTCACCTTATAGCCTCGAGAAGTAAGGAGCTGAGCTAGACAAGCCTGGAGGTATGACTTCATATATAAAAAACATGGAAGTGATAAATAGATTGGTCAAAGTTCTACATCTATGACTAAAATGATGTTGGCCAACTCTTAGTTCAAGGACAACCTGACATACTGTGTGAAAGTTTCTCCTTCCTTTGTTCCTTTCTTCATTTTCTCCTTTCCCTTCTTTCTTCCTTCCTGTATCTCTATTTATCAGAACAGTGAATAATGGGAAAAAGAAAACTTATCTATCTTCTGATCCGACTCTTCAAGAATCAGCTCATATTTCCCTGATCTGGAAAAACTTCCTGGATGAAGATGGACTGGGTACAGAAAAATTCTTTTCCGTCAACATTCTGTGTAACACATCTGGTTTTGAGCTTGATCCTGGTTTATTTCAGAAATTTAATAAATTACTATGAACCTTAATTTCTTCTCATTAAATTAAAATGGCAGTGTTGCCAATCGATCAAGGATTCTTTTTCTTGATATAGGTAGAAATCATGAATCAGCAAAGTACAGCTCTGCTAGTGGCCCTGATACCACTGGTTGGTACCAGTTAATGCCAGATGCCATCAATGGACTTTGCTGGATGCTGGTCTCTGCTGCTGCCAGCCTCTGCACTTGACACTGGCTTGTGGCAGATGCCCTTGGTTGACTCTGCCAGTCATTGGTCTCCATGGCTGAACTTTGTTGGCTGCTGCTCTCTGGAGCTCTTCCAGGCTTGGCTTAAGAGCCCTGAGTGTTTATAGCTCCTTCTTTTAAAATGTATGCTTCACACTGCTCAGGATAATAGTGTGCTACTATGCAAGAAATACTATGCAAGAAATAAATCATGAGCCAATTTACAGGAGCATCAGAACAAGGCTTTATCTGAATGGGGTCTGTGCTGCAGCACAGGGGCTTGGTGTATCAGAGGGACTCTTAGACCAACACCGGGAATGTGAGGGAGTTCAGCTTACATAGCAGTTGTAGGCCTGTAATTGGTCCACATTCAGGCCTGCTGATTGGTCAAGTTGATCTAAACTCAAGCCTTCTGATCGGAGCCTACTGATTGGTCCAAAATTAATTCTGCTTAGTTGAAATTCAAGCAGGACAGACATTGTTACAGCAAAATCGCACGCGTCACTCACAGAGGCTGAGCGCAGACACAGGGAGCTTTCTTGGCCGGCAGGTGATGTCCCAGCTTTTAGATAAGGCATCAATCGCCAGTCTGTTCTCAGGGGTTTTTATATGTTATAAGTTCCCCACAAGTCCCCCCCGTAACCTTAGTAACCACATTACACCACATAGTCTTTCTGGAATTTCACAGGAACATCACTAGGTTTATCACAGGCCCTCTCCAAACATCTGGTCTGTTTGCTGTAGCTATTTGTTCCTCCTTTTGTGGGTTTTCTGGTTAACTGGGAAGGGGTCTGAGGAATGAGTTTATCTATGGGTTAATGTCTTAATATCTAACAGCGTTGGGGAGTGGGTGCATCTAGAGGTTAAGTGAAGACAAACTGTAGTCTAGAAAGAAAATGGAGTCCCTTTAGCCATATCAATATCTCCTGGAGGAGGTACCGGCCTCCAGGACAGCCAGAGCTGTCATAGCAGCATTGGGTGGAACATTGGGATATCAATCTGTACGACTGACAGCTGTCACATCTCTGTGAAAAATGGCAGGCCAAACCTAGGGAATCTTCATGAAGACGAGCTGTGTTATTCACAGGTTATAGGGATGGGAGGTGCAGACGTCAGTAATGGGCCTTTGTCCCTCTCTGATCTTTGCCATAGTAGAGGTGTTTTCCCCATTGTTTCTACAATGAGGAGGCAGCTTCTGGAGCAGCAGGAGTGGGGAGGGATCTTAGCTGATGGCTGAGCTGCACTTCCTGTATGAGCGGCCCAGACAGCCACAAAGTAACCTTAGTGGGTGGCAGAGGATACTGGGGAAGCTGTCCCAGTTCTTCCTCAGGGAACTATGAGGAAGTGAGGGGAAACCAGGGGGAGGAGTGTGACAGCTGTGGACCAAACTACACCCCCACACACCAGCAGCACAGGAAAGGGGAGAGTCAGGTGCTTCTCATCTTTTTTCAGTTACAGTTCTTACCTTATAAAATTTTGAGGGATTTTAAGGGGCAGTGCTTTATGGCAATGCTTATGAGCCCAGTGCTCAGCACAATAAATTCACAGCACATTTGATATTTGATTTTTTATTGTTGTTATTGAAAAAGAGCAAGAAAGACATAAAAAGATACTGCTATGCAACACCTTGCCTCAAGCTGCAGGTGTGATAAACAAATGAGAGGGTAATGACAAAAATAGTAGTGCTAGAAAATATACATTTGGCATGTTTACATGGGCCATCATTGTGGCCAGATGGCCTGTAAGATGGAAAAAGAGCCCTACCCTGCATTGCACAGCCTCCAGGTAAAATACAGCAGTGCTTGACAAATATGAAGTATTCAAAAATAATTTATGAGTAAAAGAGTAGTTTAATTAGCTTCTTGCTTATCTCTGCAGCATACCATCCTGTAGTGTAGCTGGCCCTCAATGAAGCATCTGCTTAAGCGAATTGTTCTTTATAATGAATAGCATCTTTTTGGTATTGGATTTAATTTGAAGGTATAAAAATGCTTTTTCACGGGTAGTGAGAAAGTATTAGGTCATCTTATCACAGTGTCTACCAAGTATGCTACATATCTTTCCTTTAGGAGTTCAGATCATTCAGGATTTTTTTTTAAAGAGTTACTGTTTTGGGGGTTACTTTTCCTGAACTGCTATAGACAACTACACACGGATGGTAGCTGGTGGGTAAGACAAAAAGAGTATTTTTTTAAGCCACGTGGTTTTCTTTCCTGTAATGTCAAATGGTGGTTTATACAGACTGCATAATGAATGAGACACAAGGCAGAATAGTAATTTGCTAGAAATAACTGGGTGAAAGGGATAGACAAGCGGGAAAGAATTAGCTTGTGAATATTAAGTGTTGTAGTCAGGGTTTACAAGGGAAACAATACAATACAGGACACATAATTTTTAGGATTATTTTGTAATAGTCACCCTAAGAGTCATATATGAAAAGTGCAGGAAATCTGTCCACACACTAAAGACCCTAAGAATCCAGCTGAGGGCCTGGATTCCACAGCACTGTCCTGCATGCATCCAGCTGAAGACCTAGAGCCCATGACAATGCCCTCACGAGTCCAACTGGAGGGCCAGGGCCCACAACAATGTCTCACGCAAGTTCCACGGATCTGCACTGGGAAGGCCCAAAGGCCAGTGGTGGAAGCTAGAAAGTCTGTGCCAGTGGGGTGAAGGAACTGTACCAGCAGGCTGAGGGATCTGCACTGGAGCCAGGAAGCAATGCTCAGAGTAAGGACCAGAGCTCCCCCGAAAGGTACCACAGCCGTCCTCAGTGACAATGAAGTCCCGAGCTCCTCCTACGATGACAACAGCCAAGTTCCTATCAGGAAAGCCAGCGTAACAAGCTCCTCGAGGAGAACAAACAGCACCACCTCTTCCCCTCTAGTTCTCCTTTTTATGTTGTTGGCAACAGTCCTCAGGTGTGCCCTCCACATCTAGGACCACGCTGATTCAGTTCAGCTGGGTGTTACAAGTTGACCACCAGTTGTCAATCCACCACATTAAGCAAAAGTATCAACTTTTGACTATATTTGACCAATAATTTCCCATTTTTTTAAAAAGTGTCTACGATTAGGCACAGGGAATTAGGAAAAAAGAAGTTCTTCATTTGATTACCAAGCAAACTTCATCCCTTGGAATTGTCTAAAATCGTTGTTAATAGCCCAAAGGGAAATTTTTAATATAGCACACCACCTAGAATGTACAAAGTCATTGTGTTAAACTCTTCGGCTATATTATTTGAACATTTAAAAAAAAACATACAAATGTTTATTTTTGGAAGAGTTATTTTATGTCATCTCTGTATTAGTGTGAAAACCTTCCAGTTAAAATATGTAGGAGGCTGCTAATTTGTGGAGTTTAATTGTATTTTTATTCTCTAAAAATGAAATCTTTTTTCACAGATTAAGTACAGAATATAAAACTTTAAAAAATGATTTATATAAGATAGACCAGGCATGGTAGTTCATGACTATGATGCCAGCATTCAGAAAACTGAGGTAGGAAGATTGCGAGTTTGAGTACAACCTAGGCTGCACAGTGAATTCAAAGCCAGTTGGGATTACATAGTGAAACCATGTCTCAAAACAAAACAAAATTAAATTAAACAAAACAAAACAAAACAATGTAAGCTAGAAAATAGAGGTTAAAATCATAAAAATCCTAATAATGTATGCCACTTCATAAAATATTTATATGATGCTAATAAATGCTATGCAAATTAACATATTTACAAAAATGCTCACTTACCTGGATTTTTTGTGGTTGACAATGTAAGCTGTGTGGTGATCTCTCTCAGCCTGATATTAAAAAGAGATTAACAGGCTATAAAGTAAAATTACCTTATAGAGATCAGTCCTAATGAAATGCAAATGTATTAGTTTTATTTTAAAATCTTCATTACTTCCTTTAGTTACAATACAGTGCTAATTATGTATGGCTAAATTTTTCAAAATTCAAAATGTAATTAATCACATGACAGTCTTATTTTTCCTCTCCCAGAATTGCTTTGCTAGTGCTGTGTAACTATATCAGTTTTATCAAATTACTGCACACTCCACAACAGCAACATGAAATGGGGATATTGAGGGGAGAAAAAGAAAAGATAATGCAAATGGAAATGAACCATAACTATTTTCTACCTTTAATTTGGTGATACTGGAGATTGAACTCAGGTCCTTTACATTGAACTACATCTCCAACCCTTATTTTATTTCTCATTTTGAGACAGGATCTCCTTAAATTGCTCAATATGGGCTTAACCTTCAGATCCCCCTGTTCAGCCTCTCAGAGTGCAGGGATTACCTCATATGGCTCTACATTTAATTTTTTATTAAGTTATTTCACATCAAAAGAACAGAAAATTATAAATAATTTTGCTTCACCAGACAAAACACCACAATTTTCAGATGATTTAGTTTCTTCTTCATTTCACTTCCACTGAGACCAAAATAATTTCACTTTCTCCCTACAACTGACATCCTATCTTATGTTATCCATTTATTAGCTATACTTTTCAGGGACTGGTTATGTGTTTAAAAATCTCAGATCAAATACTATTCACTCCTTGTGAAAAAACTCATCACAACAAAAAGAAAAGAAAGAATGGAAAAAAATTTCCAACTACGGTGTTCTGGAGCTCACTGGTGTAGATTCTCACGGGTGTGGATGTCTGGAAAATGATGGAGAGGAGTATTCAGGAAAAAGCTACAGGGAACCCCCATGCACAAAATACAAAATCAGAAACCAAAAGACAGAGGGAGGGAACACAGAGCGGGAGAGGAGAAGCGAGGAGAGAAGAGCAGAAGAGAGAGGAAATAACTAAAAAGAGCAAGAAGGCAGACCCGGAACCTATGATCATAATGTATGAATGCATCGTTAAAAGATTGCACAGGTATTTATAAAGCCATCAGGGTGAAAACTGCAAGGAGAAACAAAATACTAAGACCGATCATTTGCAGCGAATTTGAGGAGCTGGTGCAAACACAACCAGTTGATTTATTTTTAGCATTATAGACACAGAGAACCCTTTAGAAATTATTCAGTTACTGGCTTTACAGTACTTTTGTGTTGTAAATTGTCTTTGAAAACACGAGGTAAATAGAAGTTCAACGGATAATAGGTATTTGTTGAAAGGAAGTATAGTAGGCCATCATTTTTTTAAAAAATACTTACCATCTCTAGATGACTGCTTCCAAAGAGGTCTAAAACTTGGGGAAAATATTAAGAAGGTGATACCTATTTCCACACATACTTTTGTATGGGAGAAATGGGATTTTAAAATAATAACATCACTAGATGTCTCGAAGGAGCTACCTTTTACTCAGAGAATAATTTTTTAAAAAATCTTCTACTGTGATTATGGATCCGATTGTTTCTCTTTATAATTTGGTTGACTTTTGTTTTATGGTTTTGGTGCTATATTATTAGATACATACAACTTAGAAGTGACATAGCTTCCTTGGGGAATTTTTTTATTATGGAATTACTCCATTTATATCTAATAAAATCTATTTTTCTGGTATTAATGTAGATGCTACAGATTTCTTTAAATTTTGCTTTTATGGTGTGTCTAATGTGTGTACCATATAGTAATATAAATATGCATATATATGTTGTAATTATTTTGTATATTTATATAATAAACTCTTTGGAGAACGTATAATTTTCACTTTTTTGTTCGTTTTTTTTTTTTCCAGAATGCTTATTTTTACCTTTTAACTGATGTATTCATTTCATCTGACATTAGTGTAATTACTGATATTTGGTTTAAATATGCTACTTCATTGTAGGGTTTCTGTTTGCCCAAACAATTCTATATTTTTCCACTTTTTTCTTGACTTCTTTTGGATCAATAGGAAATGTTTATTTTTTTTCTTTATTTATTCAGGGACCAATTGATTTGCACATACTGGGCAAGTGCTATACCACTGAGCTATATCACCAACCCAATAGGAAAATTTTTAATTACTCAGTTACTTCCTTTTACTAATTTAGAAGTTATAGACTCTTTATTCTTTTTGTTAGTGTTAATCCCAGTAATTATAACATATTCTTCTCTATCAATGTCTAATCTGTAATATATACATTTATCTTCCTCCTAATCCCTAAGGCCATATTCATTCTTCTCAAATTATAGAATTAATGCTAGGAATTTTGTGAATTATTATAAGAAATATTCATAATTTTTAAATAATAAATGTTCACTTACATGTTCCCAGATATTTGTCACTTTTTTCTCCTTATTTCTTCTTGTATCATTTCCTTCTGCCTGAAGCATACCCTTTATAAATTTCTTTAGTATGCATCTCAAATGTCTTTGTTTTACCCTTGACCTTGAAGGGTTTTAATTGGAAACAGGTGTCTAATTAGTGGTTACTATCTTTCAACATATTCAAAATACCATTCCAACAGCTTTTGGTTCTTATGTTGCTGTTGAAAAGTCAGCTGTCACTTTAACTGTTCACTAGTAGGCTACCCAGTTCTTTTCCTGTGACAGCATATAAGATTTCATTTTCTCTTTGTCACTGAATCTTGATGGTATTTACTTCTTGGATTTGTGGATTTGTATGTTTCATTAATTGTAGAAAAAAATCAGCGATTATGTCTTCTATGACTGTTGAATGTACAACAGATTTTCTGTTGTGTCTTTTATCTTCTTTTGTATCTTGGATCATCTTCCATCTTTTGTTCTCTCCATGCTCTTGACCTGTCTTTCATTCCCTGATTATCCTTCTCTTCTAAACTTATTCAGTTTCAGTTTTATAATTTCTATTTTGTTCTGTCCCCTATCTCCTTGTTACTGTTGGAATCCAGAAAGCTCTTCAAAATCCTCAATGTGTCGAAGAAGAGCAGAAGAGAGAGGAACTGGGAATTGAGGAACTGAGTGGATCATGAGGACTCTACTGTTACAAGTGGATTAATTTATTGATGAATTCATAGCTCTATAGGCTTATTGGAAGGTGGGTCCTAATTGGATGAGGCAGGTCACTGGACCTGAAAGGTACATATTGTCCCTGTCTCATTCCTCTCTGGATCTTCCTCTCCCTCTCTGCTTCCTGACCACCATAAAATGAGCATTTTTCCTCTGATGTGCCTTTTCACCGTGATGTTTCTTCCTTGGATTCTGCTAACCATTACCTGGAATCTCTGAAACCATAAGCCAAAATAAATCTTTCCTCCTTAGCCAGATGTGATGGTACATGCCTGTAAACCCAGCACTGTGGGTAGCAGAGGCAGGAAGCCCCCAAGTTCAAGCTCAGCCTGGGAAATGTAGCAACTAGAAAGACTCTGTCCCTAAATAAAAAAAAAAAATTAAAAAGGATTGAGGATGTACCTCAGTGTTGAGGCCCTGGGTTCAATCTCCAGTACCAAACAAGCGAACACCAAAAAAGTGTATATACTTTAGGAAAAGAAAAACTTGTATGAATGTTTTAATACTAAATTTATTGAGACATCATGAAATTAGTACAAGTTACTACCACAAAGGGCTCTACAATTACAAGAGGTTCTCAATGCAGTGGCCATTAGCTTTCAGACATTTATTATTTTTTCTTTTCCTGGTGTGTGTACAAATATACATGTGTATATATTTTTTTCTTTATGTTGTGTATGTCAGGTATTTTGTCTCAGCAATGGAAAGTAACTATTACACTGTTGTAAATTTTTTCATATTTTCAGGTGGCTTTTTAAAATTTCAATGTTTGCTTTTATCTCTTTGAATTAAGGAAGGGTAGTGTTTTATAGGATTTTTGTATTTATTACAATATTTGAAGTATTTGTGTGTGTCTCTTGTCTCTTGGTTCTATTATGTTCTTATTCATGAGGTCCTGTCTCCTCTGTTTGGTGACTTTTGACTGTATACTGAAAGTGGCAATAACAAAAATAGTTTGACACCCCTGCAAGAAGTCCATTTTCTATTGTCTTTCCCATGACTGCGGTAATAGCATCTGAAATTACCTTAATCTAAACTTATATTTGAGGTTTTCCACGTAACTCATATGACTTACAGTCAAGATGCAGTCTTTGTAAGTACTTATTTACTCATACTTTACCTTTACCTTTATCTTCACTTTTACCTTTACCTTTACCTTTACTTTTACCTTTAGAATGTGGCACCCTGAAATCCAAACCTAAAGCAAGGGCAGTTCGTCTGGATCCCAGCCTTTCCCATCTATGCCCCATTAGACTACCAAGAACTCACTTTAGTCTCTTAGCCATCTTTCCTGGAACAGCAAATACCACCACATGAAAACCCCCAGGGGCTCTATGTATTTGGTTGTCAGTTCCTATTTCCCCCGGATCTTAGCTTGGTAATTCTTTATAATTTTACTTTTTTTAATGCTTTTTTAAATTGCAGGGTTTTTCCTAGCCTTTGAAATTGTCTTTACTGACTAGGGATTGATCAGAATCACCCAGCCTGATATTAATTAATAAACAAGAATCCCCAGTGTACCTATGCTTTTTACCATTTTTTTACTATTCATTTCCTCACAAATAAAAAAGGGATTTGGACTGCTGTAAGTAAGTTGATGCATGGAAATCCCCAAGATTAGTACCCAATACATGAGAAATGTTCAATGAAGTTTAGCATATATTGTTTTTCCTGATATGGTTGCTGCTTATCAAACAAATGTTATTTTTTAAAAATCTGACTCAGCTGCATTATACCATTCCTGGCTAGAAATTTTTTTTTTTTTTTTTTTCCGTGGGTACCGGGGGTCGACCTCAGGACCTCGCGCGCCAGCAGGCGCCCGTGCTGCTGAGCGATATCACCGGCCCCTTTTTTCATATGTGGGTTCCAGGAGTGGAACTCGGGCCCTCGCGCTTGCCAGGCAGGCGCTTATGCCGCTGAGCCATCTCACCGGCCCCCTGGCTAGAAATATTAAATGCACAATGTACCACTACCTTAATTTTATACAGTGCTATTATTCGGGATGTGGCTTACTTTCGGAGCTTGCCGCTGTTGACAGTTTCTTCTACTCTTACATCTCTCCTTCCCTTAGCCGTATTCCTTGAAGGCACTCTAGCTAGCTAGAATCACTCAGATATATGAACTCAATATAATTAAAGAAAATTTATCTCAGTCCTTAGCATTCCTGATAGGGGTACTGCTCAGGCTCTTACTTGAGAAAGAGAATGGGAAATGTTTGTCTTTGAAGGGAAATGTGCACCCATCCTGTTTTTGCTTTTAAACATTCATACATATAACCCGTATTTCTGCCAGAGTGGAAGGGGTGTGTGCTAGGTGCTTTGTAGTTATGTTGTGTAAATTAAGATGGATGCGGAAGCAACCGAGAGAAATGTTCAGTTCCTAGTTTTAAAATGTCCCCTCCTCCTCTCACCACTAACTGGTATTGGCAAAGCAATTTTATGTGAGAAAGCTTCACAAAAAGATGAGAATGCACGTAATGTAAGAAGTACTACTGGAAGAACACAAATATTTCTTTCCTGCCCTGTTTGCTCCTCCTGTTTCCACAGATTTCATGTGATTTTGGAAGAGTATCTGTGCAAAATATATGTATTTTCACAACAAAATAAATTGTAAAAATAGAAGCAGGAATTTATAAGACAATGGGTAAAAAGACACTATCTAAAAATCCTGTTCAATGGATGTAGAAACTGAGACCTAGAAAGCATAAATTGTTTCATCAGATAAAATTACCTTTATCTCTTGCCTGAGCTGAAACAAACTCAGGGGAACCTCGATAGATATGATGGGCCCATCCAGTTGTTTCCCCGAGTAGCTGGGAAACTGCGGTGTGTGCGCGTGTGTGTGTGTGTGTGTGCAGACTGCAGCAAGAGAAACAGTTTGAGACATGGGTCTGATGAAGGGGTGAAGCTTAAGATAGAAGACAAAGCCAAAGTCTGAATGTGAGAGATTTGAATCAGAAAACAGGGTTCAACATGCAGCATAGCATAAATTTTCAGATTATAAGTTACAAATAAACAAGGTTCCTAGAAGAATTTTCTACCATGACATAAAATCTACTTAACTAATTTGTATAGCTGATAAAGATATCTTTATCAAAACCATCACATCTGCCATTTATTAAAATTTTTCCATGGATCACACACTATGATTTACACTCATTGTTTAATGTAATCTGAAAGACTCAAGAAATCAGTGATAACACCACTCCATTTTTATCAATGAGGAAACCGGCTTAATAAAATTAGCTTGCCCTCAAATCCCGAAAGTATCTGTCTCTTTAAGCTGTCTGAACTTTTGCGAATCTCCCACCATACCTCCATGCTCTCGTGTGTGTGTATGTGGGTGTACAAGTGTGCGTGTGTGTGTGTGTGTGCACGCACGCGCTGGTAGCTTCTATTCATTTATTGTGCCTTCTTTAGGAATCTATTGTGCTTTCCATTCCAAGCCTAGGTGATAGGAAGACAAATTTAACACTGTCTCTGTTCTTACAGAGCTCAGAGGCAAAGAGTAAATCATGCATTTTATGAAAACATTCCAAACTGCTCAGAAAGGTGGTGAGTTTTGTTTTTACAATCCCCAGAGAGATAAGAAAAAGGAACCTGCAGAACCAACACAGTTCTTCTCTGAAGACATTGATCTTAAAGTAGTTTGGTCCACAAAGCTCAATAAAATTCTAGTATGAGCTGTAGCACAAGAAATTAAATCAGAAAAAATATACCTTCTGAGAAGCTATGGAATCTTTGCATTTCATAAGTGCTTCTACTGCTTTCAAACTATTTTTTTGTTAGTACATATTTGCAGTACATGCAGTTTACAAACATCTTGGAGTGGCTACATGTACATAATACAACTTATTTCTCTTTTTAATCCCTTTCCCTTCCTCCACATTCTTTAACATTTGCATTCTCTGCCTGTGGAACACCTGGGAAGGATAAAAACGTATCCCTTTTATTCATTACTGGGTCCTAACATACCTAATGCAAAATAGTTATAAATGAGCTAATAAATGAGTAACTAAGTAGAATATTCCAGTTTACAGTTGACTTTTCAAAGGAATAACCACTACTAACCTCATCCTGAGTCTAAGAAACTTCTGGTCTGGGTTTGATGAATGTTTCCCCTTGTACCAGGCACAATCATCTATTTCTTGACCTTAAAGACTATTCATTTTTGTTATTGAGCTCATGTTCTCAAATTTCCCATAAAAATAAAAATAAGATGTTGTATTTTTAAGGTAGGTCTATTCCTGTCTCTACTATTGTTGTTATATAACATGTTATCTTCTCAACATTAATGAATTGTCTTCAGAAAGATTTAGAAACATAGGGCTTTGGGCTTAAATCTGAAATAGAATAAAGATTTTTAAGCTTCTCTCTATTTGGAAACATTCATTTGTTACACAGCCACTTTATTACTTGGAATGCATCCTTGTAACTGATTCAGAGATCTGCATCAAGATATAAAACACCGTTACCCTATATTTGCATAATGTAGTTAAACTTTCAGAACTGTTTCCCATTACATCTGTCTTTTTATTTTATGTTTCTTTTTAGCAGAGCCTTGGTGAATTTTGAATTCATGGTGCCATGATAATATATAGTTGAATACCATTAAAACGTTGATATTGAAGGATAAAACTACAACTTTCATTTGTACATCACTATATCATATAAGCTGCTTCCACATATATTATCTTAATGGACCTTACACCAACTCCAAGAAGGAGATAGAGCAGGTATTATAATCTTTATTTTACAGACAAGAAAATGGAGTCTCAGAAGTTAATTGACTTGTTTATGAAGGTCATTCAGTTAGCAGGTGGCAAAGCCCAGGCTAGATTTTAATATTTCTGGCTTTTAAGCCTGTGTTCCTTTATATTTTTCTTTCCTCTGACACTTTGTTGCATAAAAAATTCATACTTTCTGATGTATTTCATTTGACTGTGTGTGTGTGTGTCTGCGTGTGTGTGTGTGTGTATGTGTGTAGTACTGGATATTGAACCCAGGGGCTACCACTGAGCTTCACGCCCAGCCCTTTTTATTTTTTATTTTATTTTGAGGTAGGGTCTTGCTAAGTGTCCCAGGCTGGCCTTGAACTTGCAATCCTCCTTCCTCAGACTCCTGAGTGGTTGTGAATACAGGCTTTTGTCATGGTGCCTGGTGACATTTTTTTTTATAGCAAATATATTGGATAGAAGTGATAATTGTATGTTGCAGAGTAATGTATGTATCTCTATTATGTTTTATAGCACTCATAATATTTTTAAAAATTCAAGTATGTGAAGCCAAAGATTTCTAAGCTCCCTTGAGGAATTATTAAACCAAACCAGTTTAATAACTGTGCAAAGGAGTAAACTGGTTTGGTTCACTCCTTTGCACAGAAATTAAATGATTTGCTCAAATTCAACAAGATCATAGCAAAACAGCTCATTATGGATCTCATGTTTTCTGACTCTTTTATAGATTCAGCATCTCTTTGGATTTTACTAAACTTCTCTTGTATGCAGATTATTTTGCTAGGCACTGAAGTATGCAAAGACAAGCACAGTATCACTGTCTTTAAATAATTTCTAGCCTAATAGAAGAAGAATGCACATTGATAAATAAAATGGAATGTTGTAGATGATGAGACCTTAAAATAAGTTACGAATAGAAGAACAAAAGAAAAAATATTACAGTAATAACTTTACCTCTTGTTTTGTTTATATTGATATTAGAATAACTCATTAATGTACAAAGGATTTAATTGCATTTCTAAATATCTTGAGACATATATTATATACATCATTACATATTCATATTTATATAGAAAGATTCCCCTATGTATAGAAATATTGGTATGTGTGTAATTGTAGGCATATGCATACATAACTAAGTGTAGATGTGGCATAAATATTTTCACTGGTGGGTGTATACACTCATGCAAGTGTAGTATATACAAGGGTTTCATAATGTAGATCCTGAATGTTCTTAGCAGATTATGAGAGCTCCTCAATTCTCTTTGTATAATTCAAGTTTTCACAATACAATTATATGATATCACTTGAACATTGGACAGCTCCATAAATCCAAATAATTTATGTTCTTCATTTAAGGTGCCAGTTCAACACCTTGATTAATTCAAATACCACCGTTTAGGTTAAATGATTACTCAGACTCCTCTGCTGTTATCACTGGCTCTGACCATTGATTAAATCTGAAGAATGATTCTCACAAGAAAATAGAATGTGTCATTGAGGTGGTGACGGCGGTTTCACCACCACACGTAAGCAACTGTCTCGCTGAAGAGAGAGCCCAGCTTGCTTCGCAGGGCTTTCCAAGAACTCACAGACCAAGCACAGGAACTCACAGCACTGCCAGTCATCTCCACCCTGGGCCTTTGAGATCACTCTCAAAGGTGGCATTTCTCTGAGTGAGAATTCATTGTATTTTGTAACACCAAGTTACAATTCCTTTTCAAGAAAAACCATCAATTTTAAGAAACATACCAATTTCAGGAACATTAAAATATGAGGGGAAAATTCAAGTTAGAATAGGAAAAAGGAAATTAAAACTTTTAAAGAAAAGTAATAAATTTAAGGAACTATTTATTTTGTTCTTGATTATTAAACTAATCCTAATTAAAACATAAGTTTTGGTAACCATAATCCCAACCCATTACTCCTCATACGTGACTAGCAGCTAATTGTTAGCGTAGTGAAATGTGGTGTGCTTTGGAATCACTGAGGTCCCAGTCTTCATATTTGAGCCTCTAATTCAGAAGTTATATGGATGGAAGCTAACTTCTGTAATTTTAACAAATTTTAACAAATGTCTCTGGAGACATTCAAGAGTACTGATTCTCTTCAAGACTTGAGAGTTGCTGTTTGAAACCTAGTGTTGAGGGAAACATGAATCTTTCTTTGGTTCATGTCTCTTCTTAATTTTATTTCCTGCTAAATTTTTGTTTTATTATTGTCAAACTGACATTATCCTTCTACTTTCACTTGGATACTAGGTTTTTGGAATTTAATTGTATGTATCTAAATGTGTAAAATATTTTCAAACTATTTGATTCAACAATTGCACATTTTCATGAATGTCTCCTAAGGAATTTTTTAGAAAATATGCAAGCAAATATTTGTATATTGATGTATACTTATAAGTATACATCACAAATTTAAAACACACTCCCCTCTGATTTATAATCTTTGGAAAAATGCTGAGAAAACATCTCCAGTTTGAATTTTTTATAACTTCTTTTCTTTTTTTTTTTTTGTGCATACCGGGGGGTCAACCTCAGGACCTCACACGCCAACAGGCACCCGTGCCACTGAGCGATATCACCGGCCCCTTTTTCGTATGTGGGTTCTGGGAGTCAAACTCGGGCCCTTGCACTTGCAAGGCAGGTGCTTACGCTGCTGAGCCATCTCACCGGCCCTATAACTTCCTTTCTTTATACTAACTGATGTAGCTCACATCAAAACAGCCCAAATTCTGTCTTAACAGAAGCATTTGTTTCAGATCATGGCTCCTTCTTACTTTCTGCTCAGCTCATTTTTGCTAAGAAGTCTTTTATTATTTCTGACCTGATTTGCATATCAGTCACTGAGTCATTACACATTTGCATCAAAACCTACTCTTACATAGCACATCTATTCAAACATTTTGGAAAGTAGGTACATGATGGAAAACAAATATGTCTGGAGCAGGATATGTCACCAGGGAGGATGTACCAGTGCTCAGGAAGCTCTGGTAGCTACACATTATATTTCTGTGAGCAACAGCATCATGGAAGTTGAGTAAGAGTATGGACCCTGGAAGGGAGCCCTGTGACAATAATCCAGTATTTTCCAAAGTGTGATATTAGATAGGACATAAATGGATTTGTCCCATAGCAATAAATATCTTGTAGCATCTACTAGACCAATATTATGAACACACTACAAGATATGTGTACTTCAGTTTAAGGCTAAAAATAGACTTTAATAGGAAAGAATGAGTTGATTTAAAGGCAAATTAATTGAATAATATTAAGCTAGCATGTGGCTACAGTGAGAATCACCTACTTTTCCAGAAAAGGCCTACATTTCCAGAACACTGTTTATTAATACTGGGTGCATATCTGATATAGGACCCCAGTATCCCTGGGGCATGTGTTTGTTTCTGTCCCTTCTGGGAGTCAACAGTCTGGCTGTATTTGCTGAGGTCTTCACACAGCACCTGACATGTAGGATTAATTAATTAATGTATATTTGACTGCCTTTATAGGAAAATGTTTCACACACCCACAAAGAAATCTTAAAAGCAACACACAGGTAGACACATACACTCTGGCAGCAGAAAAAATAAAGTTCAAATTTCAACCCCTTACTGACCTGCATCCTCTGTGTAAATCATTTGATTTCTCTGAATCTGAGTTTTATCTGACAAATGGAGATAGTATTTTCATAGATCACCATTTTTAGTTTAAATGACAGAATCTACATAAAATTCTATTCCTACTGTATGGCACATGGTAGGTATTCAGTAATACATTATTATTATTATTTCCTTTTTTTTTTTTAACAAAAACAGAGATTTCATTATACTAGGTGACTATAAAGAGTGTTGAGGGGGCCGGTGAGATGGCTCAGCAGCCTACGCGTCTGCCTGGCAAGCGCGAGGGCCCGAGTTCGACTCCCGGAACCCACATACGAAAAAAGGGCCAGTGATATCGCTCAGCGGCAACAGGCACCTACTGGTGCACGAGGTCCTGAGGTCGACCCCCGGTACCCACAAAAAAAAAAAAAAAAGAGTGTTGAGGGAAAGAATGCATGAGTAATTATGATAGTGTTAACACACGGGGAAGAAAACAACTGTAGGAAGAGGGATAAGATAGAGAAGGAAGCCATTAATGCACTATCTTGGCCAGAAACCCATTCCTTTCCATGCCAGTGTTGACTGAATAGAGTTGCTGGTCAGCTCTGTCAGAACACAGCTGCTGGCCTTACACCCATTGCTGATAGGGAAGTCTCAAGGAAGGTAGAGAAACATGTCTTTTAAACTTCTCTTTAATCAATTAACCAAGCAAATTTACTTCTACAGGGACACATGTATACCTAAGTTTATAGCATCACAATTCCTAATAGCTAAATCTTAGAAGTGGTCTATATGTCCATCAACAGGTGAATAAATAAAGAAAATGTATTCATATACTTGTGTCTTTGCTTATGAACATGTTTTCAGATTTTCTTCTCAAATGTAAATTCTATTTTATCATAGTCACATGATATTACATTGTAGATATATTCCACTACAAATACTGATAGATTGTTTCTATTGTTATGTTACTAGGAAAAAAACACTATAATAGTGAAGTCTTTTTTTTTTAAGAGAAAAAAGATAACAATGAAACAGAGTTTCAAAACAGATTAGTAGGACAATTACAATAATGAATACATTACGTATTGTTGTCTTCGTAGAAGTTATTCAGAGTATAAGATATAGGCATGATATCTTGTCCAAACAGTATTAGCACAAACCTTTCTTTTCAATGAACTAAGAGAAATTAGCTGTATAACTATCTTAACTATCTTGTATATACATATTTTTTTCCTTTTTCCCTTCCTTCCTTTCCCCTTTCCCCCATCACAGTTTGTCTTTTCTTTTGAACAGTTTTTCCCAGTTTGTCAAGTCTTATACACAAATCTTTTCTCCCATGTGCAAATATACCTATGGTATAGTGTCTAAAGCAAAGGATGCGTGCTTTGTTAATTGTTAGCTGTGCTGCCAGACTGCTGCAGAGTTCGTGCCAGTCTACACTTCCAGTACAATGCAAAAGTGTTTCCTCACGTCTGTATCAGAACAGCCCATTTAAAACTCATTTTTATCTCTGTAAAAATATGCAGTTGTTATTTTATTTTAATTTATTTTTATTTTTTTGAGACAGGCTCTCACTATGTAATTCAGGCTGGCCTTGCCTCAGCCTCCCAAGTGCTGAGATTACAGGCATGTACCACCATGCCTGCCTTACAGTTGTTATTTTATTTTTTTTTTTTTTTTTGGTACTGGGAATTGAACTCAAGACCTTGCGCTTGCCAGGCAGGCGCTGTGCCGCTGAGCTATCTCCCCAGCCCTACAGTTGTAAATTTAAATTGCAAGTGCTTAATCATGTATAAGGTTGAGCCTCTTGTTTTCAATGCTGTGCGCCAAACTGAATTTCCAGCCTCCCAGCTACACGCTCTTTCCTCAGCGTAAAAGGTCAGAGCAGTTCCGCTCTAGGATTAACCTTAGATCTTACTTAGTCCCATTTTCTCACTTTGCAGATCTGGAAAGCGAAGCCTAAAGCAACAAGAGTTTTGCCAAGGGTCACACAGGTCTTCAAATATATTCTTTACTTAACAAGTTTACCATTCACTTTCTCTGAGCGAAGTACCTTTTGAATTCCTTTCCCACATGCCGTGCCATGGCCTACAGCTTAAGGTGTGAAGATAAGTGACTGTTAGAATTTTGTGACTCGAACTCAGCTTGATCAGTATATTTTTCATATAGTCATAATGGGCTTATGAATGCAAAAGGCATTCTAAAGAACCAGGAAATCAGAAGACAATTATTAAAAGCAAAGAATATTCTCTTGCAACATCAATGAGCATATTCCAAAGAGATTTCACTCATGCATCCCAGATATGGCAGATGGTAAAATAAAATTATCCTGCCTGATTTGTGTGCAGATGCTTGCCTGTACCTTGTTGCTCTCATTCTCTGCTATTTTGTCAGTATTATTTTCTCTCCTTGGATCCATCCAATAAACGCTGTATCCTTCAGAATAGTGAGCAAACAAACACAGCTCCCATGGACTTCTGACTGGCTTCACACAGTCACACAAAATCTATTTTTATGGAGCTTTCCAACGCCATCCCACAACCTCTCTGCAAACTCAGAATAACCAACAGTATCAAGCACAAATGATTTTTGATGGCCAAAGTTATTTGGAAGTCAAGGAAGTGAACCCTCTACCAGACTTCACTATTGAGTAATGACTGTGCCAATCGATTATCAAAGGGAATCCATGAAGAAACTGATTGTTAATGGCTAATTTAGTCTTATGGAAGAGTACATCATTCCTCCCTGGCTGGCTTTCCTCTTACATTGCTTAAGTCTAGTGTTGGAGACCCCTCCGACTTCCCTAACAACAAAGCATCCAGTGGTAAAAAGCAGGAAGAGAAAGGGAAAATGCAGCATCATCCCTTCTTGGAGAAGAAAAGTATAGGAGACTTGGATTTTAGTGCTAAACCCACTATTAACACACTATGGGACTTAAAGCAAGCCAAAGCACTTCATTGGGTATCTTCTTTATCTCTGAGGTTCTTACTGCTTTGAAATTGTCGGACTGGTTTTTAATGTCTTGTGAATCCCCAGATGCAAACAAATTCTATAATTTTCAAATTTTCACAGGAGTTTTTGTCAAGAGTCTTTCTTTTGAAAACCATGGAAATATACCTCAAGCTGACACAGCGGAAAAGTAATGCATTATCTCATGTAACTGGAAAGTGTGGAGTGTCCCTTGAGTACAGAGACAGAGCTGTACTCAAGCATGTTTGATTTATCAGTTTTTCTCTTTTGTTTTCTGTCTCCCTCTCTCAGCTTCTGCTGTCCTCTCTGTGTTCATTCTTTTGTGTTTGCAAAATAGCCCCTAGTCGATCCCAAGCGATGTCCCAACAAATCCAGCAAGGCAGTTCCATCAAGAGTCCTGAAACTGAGTTTCACTAGAAAAAGTTGTGTCCATCCTAGAACCAGTGCTCTGGGTTATAATGTGCCAATCTTTGTGCCAAGCAACTAGAAGAGAAAGGGAAAGCACTTGACTCTACCGAAATCACACAGACTGAGAATAGTTTAGGGTTGGTTCCTCAAAAGAGGTTCTGATGTCAGAAGAACGGAGAAATGATCTGAAGGCAAGTAGTAGTCAGTAGCATCTTAGTCCATTCAGAGAGCTGTAACAAAATACCTTTAGGTAATGTTAAACACATAGTTTATTGTTCACAGCACATTTGGTGTCTGGTCAGGACCTGTTCTCTTTAGATTGTACCCTCTTGCTACACCTTCACATGGCAGAAGTGGCAAAAATCTCCCTCAGGACCCTTATAGGTCAGTAACGACATTTGTGAGGGTGGAACACTCATGACCTTCTCACTTCCCAAAGGCCCCACCTCTTAATGTCATCGCCTTGGAGTCAGGCTTCAGCATATGAATTTGGTGGGAGTTAGGGATACAAATACTCAGACCATTGCAGTTTCATTATCAATACCGTGGAAACCTAACTTGTGCTAACAAGAAGATTCCTATGTTTCAAGTAGAGGCTGCCTTTTTTCTTATTTGCACCATGAGGATAAGAAGAAGAAACTAGCAGTCTTTTCATCCTTAAAATATTCTACCTCCACCACTCAGTAATAAACGATGGCAGTGACGAAGTGTTCCTCTGTCTTTGGATCTGAGCTTCTTTATTGTAATGCCAGGATATCTTCTTCCCTCACTTAGTCATATTCCTTCTCTTTATCTTCTTTCTTTCATTTGAGACTTTTTCCTTCACGACATTGAGACCTTACATATTTTGATCCTACAGTTTTTTAGGAAACAGTTTCTTACCATAACCTACAAGGTTCTATGTAGTCTCACTTGCCACTAGCACCCTCTCCCTGTGTAAGGTTTCTCCAGCCACAGGCCCCCTCATAAATGCTCCAAGCAATTGTTTGTGCTAAAATGTCTACAACGCTATCTTCAATTTCCACTTCCTGATAGAAGGAAGTAGTTCATAACAGTTCCATGCTTCCATGCAATTAGAGAAGCTAGATGTGTTACAAAACAATGTATTTTAAAGGATTACAGACCTACAGGAGCAAGGAAGAGGGGGGATTAAAAGCCTAGAAAGGTAGGAAACATCCTGGGGTGATTTGAGGTTCTGCAGGTACTCTGCCCCTCAGAGATTTGCTGCTTCTTGGCTCTGGCCAGGTGGTACAAATCAGGGGTTGGTCCCGATCAGAGCTTTTGCAGTGATAAAATGGTGGAACTCAAAAGCACAGCTGAATTTCTCCCATGAGAAACTTAGCTATTAGCTATCTAAGACTCTGTTATCTTCTCAAATGTGCCTATTCTTTCCTTCCAGAAATACAATGAAACATATATTGGGCTTTCACAGTCCAATTACTGTTTGTCTTAACCACTTACACGTATTTTTCGATCTCTTTTATTAATGCTATTCATTTCTTCAGATCTAGCTTCCAGGTCACTCAATGTGTCATTTCACATGATGTTCACCATCTGCTTAATATTTGATTATTATGATTTTTTTCTAAAGTTCCACTTTTTGTAGTTCTTTCTTTATATTTTTCATTCTTTAATTTTTAATATTTTATATTATTAATATAAATTTATTCTGTCTAGTAACTTAGATATTTGAATCTTTGTAGATCTGATCTTTTCCCCTCAATGAACTTTTCTGCCTTGGAAGTTTATCTGGAAGAAATTTTTTGAGGTCTGTGTGGAAGAGGTGTTTCTCCAAAGTGTTTTTGAGTTACATCTCTCTGTTCACTGGAAACTCTAGTCCTTCAACCAGAATATCTTTAACTAATACAGGTAGCATATATTTGGGTCACATTACCAGTATGCCATGAAGGACGACCTGTGGCTCTGTATCAGGAGACAATTTTATCCCTTCTTCACATGGGCGAATTTGAAGTATTCAATTTGCCTTGGTGTTCTGGCACAGCAGATTGACTTTTAGTTCTCTTAGAAGCCAGTTTTATTCAGGCTTCTCATAAAAAGTAAGTCCTACTCTTGAAAGAACCACTAGCATTTGTTTCCTGTCCCCAGAGCCCAATAGTCATCACATTTTGGCAGATGTCCTTGGGCAGAGCCATCTGTGGTGTTTGTTTATATTTCTGCAGTCCTATTTTTATTGTTAGTGGCTTTTGCAATTGTTGTTAATTAAGAAATTTTAGATGATTTTTAAGTGAGTAAAATATTCAAGAAACCTCGTTCATTGTATGGCTGGAGAAGAAACTCTTAGTTCCTTTTTATTCCTCGAGCCACTTAACCTTAATCTCACTTCAGCTGCCTCTCTGCCTACCTCTTTTGCATGGTTTTACTCTTACTTGAAGACTCCCTCTGTCATTGTTTTTTACTAAGGGAATAACTTTCAAGGCCATGTCTGTCGATTGTCTTGCCCTGAAAATCTCTGTATTTTCTTTCTTCCCTTCCACTCATGCTAAAACCTGATTCTATCTTGCTTAACAGTTGTAGTGGTTTTATGCTGTACCTCGCTTGACTTCCTAGCACATGTCATACACCTACTCAAACCATCCGCATCTCTGTAACTTACTATACAGACTTAAATTGGCCTAAACTGTTGTTCTAGCTTTATTTTCTTTAGATTTCCCTTACTTTCAGCTCCAACATGCTGTATTTAGTGTTTTTCTTACTATGTGTAATAGGTGGGTGTATATTTGATATGCACTATTAGACTAAGCGTACAGTAAAAGAAAAAGCCTGGAAAGATAGAAGAATATAGCCCAATTAAAGCAAAAGGTGGATAGTGAACAGCTTCTATGTACCCAAATCTGAAATAACATAGATTATGATAAATGAGGCTCAAGCCAGATTCTGAAGAGCTTTTAATGCTGAAGAGATGGTATTATTCTGGGGGCCACAGGATACCAATGAAAATTTTTATTTATTTTGCACTACCACTTTGTGCTATTGTAGGACACATATGTGAATGACATCCCCTAAAGATGTGTAATGAGTCAATCCCAGTAAATATCCTACTTTACCAAACAACATCTTAAACATGGTTCGTTCTTCTTATGTGCTTACTAAACTTTGCCCAACCTTTATAAAGAACCTGATTTTATATTCTTTGTGGTTTCCTGGCTTTTTTTGAGGCACGAAAGTTAAAGCTGATAATAGCCTCTGTATTGAGAAAATATTCATCAAGTATTGTTATGTTTTGTCCCTCCATTAAAAAGAAAGCAAATATCATAATATAATATTCAGGCATTATTCACTTTATAGTTTATAATTTAATAGAACTAGTATTATTATGCATAATTGTGCCAGAGAAAAAATGTTTAAATTTATATATAACTTATGGTTCAGTCTAAGTCAAGCAGGTATGCCAACAGTTATCCCTCAACTTCTATAAATCAGTATACAACAAATGAGTATAAAAGAAGAAAGTTCCTGAACTTTTATTTTCTTCTCTGACTCCTGTCTCTCTCCCTCTCTGCCCTCCCCCCTCCATGTCCTTCTCTCTGTATAAATAAAATATGTATTTCTGTGGCCAGAAGCTAGAAGGAGCACCAAGGCATAGGCTAAAGATACTGCAGCTGAAGGGATGCCATTTTTTTCGGTAATGCCCTAAGATGGATGCCTATTCCTCTGGCTCTTTAAACAAGAAATGGAGGAACTCATGTAGCCAAGAGTAACAACTAAGAGTAAGTAAGAGTAACAGTAACAGTGGACTAAGAGTAACAACTCAGGGCCAGTGAGATAGCTCAGCAGTGTAAGTGCCTGCCTGGCAAGTGCGAGGTCCTGAGTTCGACTCCCGGAACCCACATATGAAAAAAGGGGCCGGTGATATCGCTCAGAGACACAGACGCCTGCTGGTGCATGAGATCCTGAGGTCGACCCCCAGTACCCACAAAAAAAAAAAAAAAAGAGTAACAACTCATCCACTGTGTCTCATAAATTTCACCTACCTTGAGTCTAAGAAAGCCTACATTCTTGAGAGTCTTCTACTTGTGAAGAGGGTATAGGAGGAAGCTAGGCAATATGGTGCCATTTTGCTTTTCTTTTTATGTTCTCAACTGTTAAATAGGCTTTTCTTTATGTAAGATGATGTTAAAGCGCACTTAATTTAGTTGTATCATTGGCAACTATCTATAAACTGCCAAATTAAGTACAAGAATCCTTCTACGAGAGTCCTGGCTGTTAATATTTATCATGGGTTTAGCTTGATCATTAATGATAGAAGAAAATACTTCTGGCCCTGCATCTAAAAATGTTCACATACAGAACGCTGGCTTGCTTGCATTTCCTTTATTATTTGCTGCTCCAAGTTATTCAGATTTCAGTGTAGGACCTTAAACACACAAAGTTTGTCACAATTTGGTGAGTGTTGAACCCAAATATAATTTTTTTAGAAAAACAAGAGACATAAAATTTGATTTCTATGCCTGAAAAAAACAGTTCAGTTCCCTGTGTTTTATTTTCCTCATTTGAAATTTGATTCTATTTTACTATTTGATTCCCAACAATGAAGTCTGACTCTTCAACAGCAAAGAAGAGTCACTCAACAATATTAAGATTAGAAACACTTAAGAAAGATGCAGTTTCAGAGGAGTGAAATGAGGGCACATTCAGGGAGACACAAGAGGCCAAATCACACGTCAACTGTGAAGGCTGCAGATGGAAATTGTCAGCCACAAGGCAGGAGGGAGGAGGGGGCCAGGAAGGAAGAATAACAAACAGCAGCTTTGACAAGCATAGCCTATCAATTTTGCTACACAACTGCAGGATGTGTAGGAATCTTGTTGGCAGGGCTCATTTTCCTGCTGAGCCTCTCTAGTGCTCAGGAAATCCAGACCTGGCATAATGACTGCTTGCAGTGTGGATGGCCCACCGAGGAGTCTCGTTCCTGTCTTCATTGTCCTAATATGACCATGACCCCACAATTAACTGCAAAGATAAGATGGGAGATGCCCAAAATGAGATCAAGCTGTAAAATGAGCTTTATTCTCTCTAGCCGAAATAGAACATTCATAGAAATTTTACCAACTGGATATTCACTGCTGGAAGGCAGCAGTGATTTCTAGCACACAGTTCCACATTATATCTTGGCCTGAACAAAAGAGGTTGTACTTGACACCTCCAGTTTGGTTATTCTAACAATTTAAATGTATTAATTGACTTTAAACTTCTTTAATAAACAAGTGTTTGCAGCATTGTTGCAAGAAAGTATTTCTTTGAGAAGGGGTAAACGCCAAGGAGATGTTTAATGGATTTAATTTTCTGACACATCTGATCAAAAATTGAAATTTTTGTAATTATGAGTATTGAAACCATTCAGTTAACCTGAGTTTTTAGCAATCCTTTCAAGTTTTGGCTTGACAGGACTGGAGCTAAAGTACAATAACTTGAACTTAAAAATTATCATAAAAATAAAACAATGACTTTAAAAGAATGAAAGTAAGAGACTTTCATTCTAGAGGTTTTTTTTTTTTTTTTTTTTTTTTTTTTTTGGGTACCGGGGGTCATCCTCAGGACCTCGCGCGCCAGTAGGCGCCCGTGCCACTGAGCGATATCACCGGCCCTTTTTTCGCATGTGGGTTCCGGGAGTCGAACTCGGGCCCTCGCGCTTGCCAGGCAGGTGCTTATGCCGCTGAGCCATCTCACCGGCCCCTAGAGGGTTTTTTTTTAATTGACATTTTATTTCATACCTCTCACTCTGTTGCCAAAACAAAAAGATTAATTAAACTTTCACTATTTTTATTACAAAGAAATGTGTTTTCAAAATCTAGTTCCGGGCTGGTGAGATGGCTCAGCGGCGTAAGCGCCTGCCTGGCAAACGCAAGGGCCCGAGTTCGACTCCCGGAACCCACATACGAAAAAGGGGCCGGTGATATCGCTCAGCGGCACGGGCGCCTGCTGGCACGGGAGGTCCTGAGGTCGACTCCCGGTACCCACAAAAAAAAAATCTAGTTCCTTACCCCCATATCACTCATATTTCTAATTTCTTCATCACTTTTTTATTCTTAAAGGTGAAAAAAAATTATAATTTGTGATTATGACACAGATAGATGAGATTATATCACTGACTATTCACTATGATCTCTCAAGTCTCAAACATCTTATTTTATTTTTTTTTTTTTGTGGGTACCAGGGAGTCGACCTCAGGACCTCGTGCGCCAGTAGGCGCCCGTGCCGCTGAGCGATATCACCAGCCCATTTTTTGTATGTGGGTTCCGGGAGTTGAACTCGGGCCCTCGCGCTTGCCGGGCAGGTGCTTAAGCCGCTGAGCCATCTCACCGGCCCTCAAACATCTAATAGTAATAATAATGAGTAAAATGTGTTGAGATTCACTATGTGCCAGTTACTTCTGTATGTGTTTGTATGTATTAGTTTAGTAGACACAAACCCCCCCATGAGACAAAATGTAAAAGTTTAGCAGAGGGGAGTTTAAAAATATGTCCAAGGTAGCACAGTTAGTAGCTGCTTAAAGCAAGTCTTTAAATCTGGGTTCTAACTCTTGTCTTTAATCACAATACAGCACCACTTTTTGGGTAATTTTAAAATAAATGAATATGTAACTAAAGATAGAAAAAACACATTTTACTGTTTTCACCAAATAAAAAATCTATAATTTCAGATTGCATACAAAATTGATGGTGCATGTAATTCTTGTGCTATTTAATAATAAAAAGATCAAAGAGCATCCAACTTCTCCAATTTACAGAACTGATTTATTTTCGTATTTCACAGTTACAGTATCCATCTTCAGTGTCATTGTGGACAGTTTTCTCTGATATTGTGAACCGTTTTATAACTGCTATCATTACCCACAGACTTTTTAGGAGACAAATGTTCTGACTCTAACGCAGCAAAAGTGGGTGAGAGATTGTAGGCCCTATACTCTTCTTGTCACTCGTCCTCCATGTAAAAAGCATGTACCAACTCCCCACAATGAATGTACTCATTGTGTATTGCAAATATGTACTAATAATAAAAAAATAAAAACTGTGTATTGACTACTGCACTGCTTTAGTACTAAGTTCTGTCCCAGCACCTTGCCTTCTTTCACAGGGCTTCTATTTTAGTGTGTGGGTAGGGGAGAAGATTGATTAAAATACTGAACACATAATCACAAGCTATGCTAAGTAGCTGATGCTGTGCAAACATCCCTTTGAAGAAACTAGTGGATCTGTAAAACCAGGGGAGACTTCTTTATTGATGTCCTAGGGCTATCATAACAAATTACCGTAAATGGGGTGCCTTAAAACAACAGATGTATTCTCTCATACCCCTGAGACTTCGTAGGCCAAAAGTCTGAAACAGGTGTCAGGTTCTTCCTGAGAAGAGTTTGTCCCTTGGTTTGTAAGAAATATCACTCCAATCTCTGCCTTTGTCTTTTCATGGCCTCCTCTTTGTGTCTATGCGTCCCTGTGTCTTTGTGTCTAAATTTTCCTCTTCTTAAAAGGACATGAGTCATTGGTTTAAGTGACCTAATCTTAATTTGACTACATAGCCAAAGACCTTAATTCCAAATAAGGTGATCTGTAGGTGCTGAGAGTTGGGACTTGAACAGATCTTTTGAAGGAGCACAGCTCACCCCACAACAGCTTCCTTGAGTTAATTACATTAGAATGAGATACGAGTATCTAAGGAAAAGAGGTAATGGCCAAGGGAATGGGACCGAGGCACGAAAGATCCTCTTATTTGATGATTTAAAGAACACATAGACAAACACATTCACAGGAAACAAAAGCAGCAGAGACTCGAGGATGAGAACCCACAGATGCTGTACACAGTCTCCCCTATGCAGACTTTGCTCCCAGGAGGTGTGGACATCGCAAACCTAGTGAGCCTCTCTCCAGCTCTACCACCCAGTGGTCCACCCTGAACCCCCCATGGGCCCAGGAGCAGAAAGGAAACAATAGCCCCTTTCTGAGCTGGACTTAGGGGAGAAAATCTATGAGATAAACCCTCCTTCAGGACCAAGGTTCAGATTTTGGTGCATGAATGTAGAGCTTGGAAGGAGACCACATGGGTTAAATACCAGCTTTATGGCAATTTGGAAAAGTGACTCCAAGATGTTGAGCTCCATTTTTCTCATCTAAAAAGTAAGGAGAGTCGTATCTACCTTGGAGTGTAATTGTGAACACTGCCCAAGCCAAGGCATATTCCAGTACTTCATAAAGTTGTAAGGAGGACAGAGAAGGTGACTTGGAATAGAGATGAACAAAACTCCTGAGCTTTTTAAACCAAATAGGGTTCATCCAAATGTCTTCATGGTGACAGCAGCAGCTGAGTGAGGCAGAGGGAATTATTAATAGTTTTTCCCAATCTGTGTCCAATGGAGGAGGTGAGAAGGTTAATAATAACAATAACATTTACTCTGCATAATGGAGAAGGTGGGAGAACTAATATGAATCATTTAATAAATGACCGCATATGTGGTGGTTTATGGGTACCAGTGCTTTTTCAGATGCAATTTCACGCAGTGCCTGTGTCTTCTAAGCTCTTTTAAAATAAAACTTGTGTATCTGGGTGATGAAAGAGTTTTAAAATACAAACCTTTGCCTCTGCTAACACACTGGCATGAGTGATTCATCACATTAACTGATCTGGAGAAAACTGAAGAAAGTAGACAAGAAGATGGTAAGTGAGGAAGAAGATAAAAGGGGCCGAAGTAAAGTTCCATTCTCCCCTAACCCCCAAGAAGGCCTAAGAGGCAGAAGGGAAACTGGAACAAGCTTGTTGTCACTGAAGACCAATCCTGTCCACCCCGGGGGTTTTCACCATCGTCAGAAACACATCCGAATATGTGATGTGTCCAATTTGTGTGGAGGTGGCGCTTACGGTACAGAGGGAGAGAGAAGGAATACGAGACAGTGACCAGGAGGCCGTGCGGGATGAGAGGCACTTGCCGGAGAGGGGAGTAGAAGGGTTGGAGCCACACTCTGTGGTAAGCTTTAGACATGAAGCACCGAAGACTTTTTCGTCCTTGAATGATGCTCAACCCTTTACCCTGTATATTTTTACAAATGTCTTTTGCATATATGTGTGTGTGTGTGTGTGTGTTTATATATGTAATTTGTTTAGTATTTTTTGTGAATAACATACCTCATGCTGTTTCATTTTGTTCTTTTGACTAAATAATATATTTTGAAGTACATCTAGCTTGATTGGTTCCTATGTATCTACCTAAGTACTTTTTTTTTAAAGTGGTACTAGGAATGAACCCAGGGCTTTTGCACTGAGCTTGTTACAATCCCCGTTATTGTTTATTTTGAGACAAGTTCCCACTAAATTGCTAAGTTGCCCAGGTTGGGCTCAAACTTTCAGTCTACCTCCTTAGCCTCCCAGAATTCTGGGATTACAGGTATGTGGCACCATGCTTGGCTTCTGTGTACTTTTAAGTGTCATATAGTAATGTGTAGACTGTACGTACTTTATGAACTTGCCTCTTTTACATGGACATTGCACTGTCTAATTTTTTACTATTATGGTGTTGCATGATTATGGATTTGAACATCAAGAAGTCCCTCAATATTACATTTCAATATGCTAATGCATATTAATATGCTAATATATGTATATATGCTAATATATGCATATATGCTAATATGTGTATCATATTTATTATGTGTCTCTCTCCCAATTGACATGTTAGTTTCATGAGCCAATTATGTATATTTTATTTTACTTGTTCATTGCTGCTTATTCTGTGCCAAGAACAGTGCTTGGCAGCTATGAAATATTCAATGCCTATGTGCTGAACAAACTGATTTTAATTCAGAGCCCTTCTTTGACACATACCATGGTAAACCCTTTACTTGCACTGTTCCATGTAACTTTCAGCACCAACCTGTAAGGGGGATACTAAAGTGGTAAACAGAATTGGATCCACAGGGGGGAAAAAAAAAAATCTTGGGATTAAATCCTTGCTTTGCTGCTCTGGGCAGAATCTCAATCATATTTATCTTTAATAAGTCCATGTTGCCCCATCTGAATTGATAAGAGGGAAATAGTCATGATCATTATATTTTATTGTTTACTGTATTTTTTCATGCTCTGTACAAAACAAGAATTTCAAAGCTATAAAAAGTTTTTCAACCACAGCCCTAGATTTAGGCATCGAACCTCATTTCATTTAATTGTCTATCTCATGTGATCATTTAAGATATTAAAGCTCTTTTGTGCATACTATTTTAAAGGAGTAAAGTTCTCCCTTGTCTGTACCCCATTTCACATAGGAACAATATTAACTGCTAGGTTATAATTGCCCTGAAAAATGAGCCTTATATGTGGAACACCCTAAGCAGCTGAGTCAGTCAGTACTCAGAGCAACAAACGATACACACCTATGTGTTAAATCTTTGAACAAGAACTACGTATAGAGGCCTTATACTTTTATTTGTGTATAACCAGACTTATATTAACTCATCTGAGAGTTTTAAAGGCAATAATATATTAGAGAGATGGGGGGAGGGAAAGAGAAAGGGAGAGAAGGGGGAGGAGGAATTCTTTATCTGACCCTAAGGAGAGACAAGAGCACTGTTTAGTTGGTAAAATATAAGTACTTTTGAGTCAGGCTGACCTGACTTTGACTCTTGACAAGAGTATCAGAAGCCCTCAAGAAACACGGATTGACTCAGGGAATGGTTCCTACAGATAGAAGCTGTGTGACATTGAGCAGACTTAAACTTTTGATTTCCTCTTCGGAATAACAGGAAAATAATATCCACCTCATGAATTTGTTTCAGTGAAATAGTATATGCAGAGCAGTACCTACTGTGCTTAACATATAGAAAGATTTCAATAGAATTATAATTTAATGTGTTGGTGCTGGGAATTGAACGCAGGGCCTCGTGCATGCTAGGTACACGCTCTGCCACTGAGCTATGCCTCCAGCCCTTCAATGGAGTCATTATTAACTTTTTTTACCCAACATTTCAGAAAATAGAGCCCTCTTCCTCTAAATTAAATGTTTTGCCTGAAGTGTAAGAATATAGCTGAGGGCCGGTGAGATAGCTCAGCAGCACAAGCACCTGCTGGCAAGTGCGAGGTCCTGAGTTAGACTCCGGGTACCCACATAAATAATAATAATAATAATAATATAGCTGAGCTTAGTATCAGACATAAAAATGGGCCCTTTCCAAGTTCTCTTTTCCTCCTCCATTTTCCCCCTAACTCCAAGTTAGTCAATAGTCTTGATGCACCCATAATTCTTATCAAATCTGCTCATATAATATTTACTCAATTTTTCCTTATTTCCTGGACAATATGGCAAATCTTTTCTCTCCTTTCAAGATTCAGCCTGGCCGTCCCTTCCCCTGGAAATACTCACTGCCCCGCCAAAGGAGGCGCATCTCATGTGAGTGCAGGCGTGTGTAGTGTGATTTCCGGTGCAGCGCTCATTACATCTTCAGCCTGCAGTTCATTATTTACATGTTGGTCTCTGCCTCAGGGGAAGAGTTGTAGAGAGAATTCATAAATCATACACGCAGGGCTGCACTAGATGACTTTTAACACCCACCTCGGAGCATTAAAAAGATGATGCATGTAAATAGCTTTGCACGGTAACCAGCAGTAGTAAGTAGTCAATAGTAATTATTATGATGATGATTAGCAGTGGAAGCGATAATATTAATCAGTCACAGTATGAGGTGAGTAAGCAAAGTATAGTAATTATCTTTACAAATGCTATTATGGTCTGGAATGGTATAGGCCAAGACTCCAGGGCTTCGGAATATCAAGGATGGCTTACCTTCCAATCTGGAGTCTTCTGAGATTCTGAGATTGGGAAGGAAAATTTTATAGCCTTTGAGATGTTATTTTTCCTCACCAACCTGTCAATAGAAATGGTTAAAAGCTTGAAATGAGAAATTGTAATTCTAAATTTCTTTGCCAGAAGGTGATAAATTAAAGAAAATACTGAGAAAAAATATGTTTCTCAGATACAAATTGCTAACATTTGAAAATGTATTGCTTAATTTTCTAAGTACTCAGGTACTGTTAGTGTTCTGCAAAGTTTAATGTGGAGTAAAATAACATCACGGTTAACCAAGTGGTGAATCACACCCCTTCCTACAATAGTCCGTATTTTGTGGAAGCAACATGAAGATTTTGTGGGCTTAAGAAATTCATTATTCTTACCAATGAAAATTTCATTTTTTGTCTCCATTCATGTATTTTTTTCCACAAACATTTTATTTGTGAGTACTGACGGTGAGGCACTATGCTAAGCACTGGGTATGAAGTGGAGAACAGGCCCTGGAAAACCTGTGCCTCTCTAGAGCCAAGTCGAGCAGAGATACTGAAGGGGGAAAGTGAGTATCATAGGAAATGCAATTTATTTCCCTGAGTGATCTGTACCTTTGAGCTCGAGTTATGTATGGAAGGAGGCTGGCAAGCAGGGAGGCTTTCCTAAGAAGGCAGGTTTGACAGAAAACAGTGCGTCCAGTGATTTCTAATAAATGACCTATTCACGCTCCAACCTAGTTGACTTCGTGACTGTGTTGTTCATGAAGGGGCTTGCATACGCACTGAGGTTTACTCTGGCCCAGCTGATTCCAATTAAGTTGGGTTTGCAGAGGGATCATCGTTCTGTGACTTGCTGTTGCTAATAACTAGTTCTCTTTTCAGTAGAAAGGTTTAGGAACAAGGCCTCTGTGCTTGCACTAATTCCAGATTCCTGATGTGACGTCAAAGCTCTTGTGCTCCACCCTTACTCTTGGCTTCAGACAGTCACCTACCTTACTGTCTTTTCCCTCCACTTTCCTCTTAATTCATCTGTATCTTCCTTTTTCCTTCCAGAAACATTATTTTGTTCAGACTATAGAAGCAATACAACAATTATCATAGAAATCTTAAGAGTAGGGGGAAAAAGTCGCATTGCTATTTGAAAAAGTTATTGCTATTTGAACACCTGTCTTTCTGTATGTATGTACATGTCCTGTTTCCCTTTAAATGTCCTAAATCATATTATGTTGAAGTTTATTTCTACACAGTGCTTGGAAATTGATTTCAAATAAGGTGTAGAACAAAATCCGAAGATGCAAATTAAAACAACACTGAGATACCATCTCACCCCAGAAAGAATGGCTACTATTAAGAAATCAACTAATAACAAATGCTGGAGGGGCTGTGGGGAAAAAGGAACCCTTCTTCACTGTTGGTGGGAGTGTCGACTGGTACAGCCACTGTGGAAGTCAGTGTGGAGATTCCTCAGAAAACTAGGGTTGGAGGTCCCATTTGACCCAGCTATTCCCCTTCTGGGCATCTTCCCAGAAGAATTAAAAACATCGTACCACAGCGATATATGTGCACCCATGTTTATAGCAGCACAATTTGTAATAGCCAGATCTTGGAAACAACCCAAATGCCCATCAACTGAGGAATGGATAAGAAAGATGTGGTATTTTTATACAATGGAGTACTATTCAGCCATAAAGAAGGATAAACTGGAGACTTTTATAGGTAAATGGATGCAACTCGAGAAAATACTCATAAGTGAAATAAACCAGAAGCACATGTGTAAGCATCGTATTGTCTCTCTAGTATGAGAAACTGAAAGAGTAAATAAGATCCAAAATGTACAATAGACATGGTGAATCAAAAAGAAACTGGTCAAAAGGAAAGAGAGACTGGAATAGGGAAAAGAAAGAAGGGAAAGGGAAAAAAATTGTATATATATATATATAAGATGGTTAAGATAGATACACTACCATTTTTACTTAGTTCATTGAAGAGTAAGGTTTGTGCCAATAATGTTTGGACAATTGAATGCTAATGTCTGGTGTCCTGAATAACTAACTTAAAGATAGTAATACGTAATGTATTAACCATTGTTACCCTCCTATTATGTTTGTTTGAAAATTTGTTCTTCTTTTGATTTGTTTTGTTTTTTCTTCTCTTTAAAATAATAAAAAAAAAAAAACTAAAAAAAAAATAAAAAATAAAAAAATCCGAATAGGTAGGACAACCAATAATAAAAAGGAAGTACTGCTGTTCCTCAAATGTGATTTCTCTAAAACTAGGAATATTTCTGGTACAGCATTTCTGGTATAGTTGGATTTATAGGCTCTGGAGTGAGACTGTTCATATAATATTCTGACTTTGCTGTTCACCATCTGCACAATTTTGCACAATCCGTATTTCTTCTTTGATCTTTCTCCTTGACTACAGTATTCATAATGTGGATTAAATGAGAAAATGAATATACATTATTTCACATAATACCTGGTTTATGTTAAGCACTCTGCAAATATTAGTTCATGTCCTTTGTGAACACATGGATGACTACTTCTAACTCACTGAGTTTATTGCCCCACCCACATTCTTCCAGTGTCCCATCCACAAGGGTTACGTGTCATCTTCAATGTTTCCTTCACTACCTCACTACTTCCCAACAGTCAGCACATTAGATGGTCTTTTCCTACATTCCAGACCAGCTAGAGAAAAACATGAAGCAACTTCAAGCCCAGACACATCTTGATTACACCACTGATTGAGTTGTGTGACTTGCACGAAGGGAATCACCTCCTCTCAACTTGATTCTTCCATCTATAAATGGAAAGTAATAACTGTGTATATGTAAACTACACAGTCTTCTTTTAAGTCCAGAATGGAAAGATGCTCATCAATTACTGCATTGTCCGATGCTCAGCGTGTAATAAGTGCTTCATAAAGATGCTGGCTCACAATGAAGAACATGATGATGGTGAGAATGGATCAGAGTTCTTTTAGCTTAGGGGAGAGACAAGCTCTTCTGCCCCTTCCGTCCTAATCCAAATGTCATTTTTTATATTTGAACATTGGCAATAGATGCTTATCTAGTCTAGTTTCTTTCTATTCTATTCTGCCCTATACATAATTTCAAGAATAATTTTCCTGAAAAGCAAACTGAAATTTACCTCTTCTCTTTGAAAGGCTTGTTAGAGTCCTAGTAACTATTAAACAGAATGCAAATTCAGTATCTCAGCAGTTAAGACATGCATCATTTAGTCTCACATATTTTCCTAATTGCATGTCTGTTGACGCCCTAGAATGAACCTTTCATACCAAGCATAGTGAACTATAATTTATTTCTCACACATATCTTCTGCTTATCCTAACTCCCTGCCTGTGGTTAATCCCTTCTATTTAAACTCATGTCCCAGCCTTAACCATAGACCTTCAATTTTTTCTTCAATCCATTTATTCATATTATATTGGTTTTTTTCTATACAGAATACAGAAATTATATTCAGAATATAATTTGTGCTCAGCACTGTACTAAGTACTGGTATTCAATAAGGAGACAGGAGACAAATGTACATAGCCTTGGCCTTGTGACTCATTCTTTCTCTCTCTCTCTCTCTCTCTCTCTCTCTCTCTCTCGTGTGTGTGTGTGTGTGTTTGTGTGTGTGTCCACTCCTTTGGCATTTACATGCACAGGTTCATTTGGTACATATACATTGTGTTACCTTCAAAGATAACATAATGCCTTGCACCTAATTATACTTTAAGAGATATTGTTGATCCGATCGTTGAAATGGTTTTCCAATGAAGTAAGGGGCAATGGGGTAAATTGACTACCTTCTATTAGTAAATCTCATATCTTGCTTCCAAGATTTCAATTGAACAAAAATGGAGTTAAACATTGAACTTTGAGATAGAATTCAATACAGAATCCCAAGTATTTTTTAAAATGATCTACATTGCTCTGTAATTTATTAGTATGTCATTCTATAAGATGATACAAGAAGAAATATAGATAACCAGTTACTCTTAGGTTAAGTACGAACAACTAAATGTAATTTTTATAATGAAATTATATAGTGTATCCAAAAGCTATTTCATCTAAAGTTTATGTGTTTTTATCTAAGTAATACTAATCAATAAAAATCTTTATATTTAAATTATTCTGACATTTTAAAAAATAGCAGACTCATATCATTCACCTCCTATATATAGAAATTTCATCTCACATTTGACACTTTGCCAAAATGCCTTTATGATAATTTTAATGCAACTTCTTTGAAAATAGTTACCTAGGAAACAACAAAATAGGTTATGTCCATTTCACTTAGACTTAAAATAGAACAGTGTGCTATCAGTTACAAATATAATTCTTTGAAATCTCCCCCTTCCAAATGTGGGTATTTTTCTTTGACTTTAAATATCAGTTTTGTTTTGTTTTGTTTTTGTAGTTAGCTCCTGCTTTAGGCAAGTCCTCTGATACATGTCCCTTGCTCCCCTGACCTTGAACACATGAGTGTTTTCTGCTTTGCTTGAGGTTTCTCCCTCGCATCCAATGAAGTTGATTTTCATCATTCCACAACAGCTGTAAGATACTATGAATCCAGAGCGAAAAGTCAATGTAATAAGAATATATGCCACTAAGGGATTTAGCTATAGTAAATTCATCCATGGGAAAGCCTTCAAAATCCAGAAAAAAGACAGCAGTACAAGATGACATAGTCAGTGCCACAGAGTGAAATTAAACTTTGGGCTGTGATGGATAGCAGAAAGAATGAATGAACCTTAGTATATGACTTTAAAATTTCACTTAATTTTATTATTTAATTAACTCTTGCATCATGATTTAACTTTCATCTAAAATCAAAACAGGTATTTGAGGACTCCAACAAAGTAAAAGAAATTTCCCACAATAAACCTTATTATAATAATATTTGAAGAAATTGTGAAATATGTTCTTCAGTCTCATGGTTTTCCTTGGATTGGGGTCAATGTTAATTAAATTGAACTGTTCGCTAGTCACTGCTGACTGGTACTGTAAGTACTAACAAAGGTGAATAAGACACTGTTTTACTCTTTTTTTCTAGAAAATCTTAGATTTTTTTCAGTTTTTATTACTACATGTTTGCAGTACATAATGATTACATTCCTCATGAGAAGTTGGTACCTGTAGATAACACATCTTAATTCTTTTTTTTTTCATCTCCTTCCCCTCTTCTCCCCCAGCCCCTTACTCCATCTCTTTGTCCTCTTCCTTTTTGAAAAAAAAAAAAAAGCCTGTCCCCCTTTTTCCTATTAATCTAGCTTGTTCTTTATTTATGTTTTGGATTTCTCATGTAAAAGAAACCACGTGATATTTAAGCTTGTGTGTCTGATTTACTTCACTTAACATAATCTCAAGATGTATCCATTTTCCCACAAAAAAAAGTCAAGTTTATCCTTCTTTATGGAAGAATAGTACTCCACTGTGTATTAATACCACATTTTCTTTATCCAGTCATCTATTGATGGACATAGGGGCCACTTCCAAGATTCAGCTATTATGAATTGTGCTGCTATAAACAAGAGTATGCATGTTTTTGTAATATAACTTAACACTTTTGGGAAGGTACCTAGAAGAGGAATAGCTAGGTCAAATGAAATTCATTCATAGACTAAAAAAATCTAAGACTGGAAAGCAATATTCCATGCAACAGGAACCCCAACACAAGCAGGAGTAGCTATACTATTTTCAGTCAAAGTGGACTTCAACCCAAAACTTATCAGAAGAGGAAAAAAATATCACTATATATTGGTTAAGTGAACAATTCAACAAGAGATACAATTATAAACATATATGCCCTGAACACCAGCACACCCATCTTCATCAAACAAACACTACTGGACATAAAAGATCAGATAAACAGCAACACAGTCATAGAGTGGGAGAATTCAATACCTCCGCTGTAACAAATAGGTAGTTTTACTCTTAAGTGAAACTCAGCCACCTAAAGAGTAACTATGATGTACACAGCTTACGGCCCCATTCTCCCCACTGGTCTTTCTACATCTTGGTTTAATCCTTTAGTCTACTCTATCATCTATTGCCAGAAGATCATTACTAATCAAAATTTCATCAGATCACTCTTCTATATAAAACTCTGTAGTGATTACACATCACCATGTGGATATAATTCATATACTTAACATAGTTTAGCTTGTCCTCTACCATTTGGCCATTACTTACTTGTCCAAGCTCATCTCTTGCTGTTTTTCCATTCGCTCATGAAACTCTTAGCAGTATTTTCTCCAGATCATCTTCTGTATTTTTTTTTACCTGTAAACTTTCATAGTCAATACTTCTTCAGCCTAGAATATTCTTTACCACCCGCATCACTTGCTGGCTGATTCCTTCTTATGTTACAGCTCTTTATTACATATCAGTTTTCCAAGCACTATTTTTCTGACCCATCAAGATTCTTATGATTCCCAACTCCTCTCCTCTGTGCAGATAGCACAATGTACTAAATCGCTGATCCCTCCTTTGGGAAGGGCAGGGATGTTGTCTTGCTTACCACAGACAAGCCCTGTGTCAAGTGCTTCATAATGACTTATGAATTAGTGAGTGAACGGATTAATGAATGAGTGGTGAATGCTGTAAAAAATATCTTCAAACTGAAAATTGGAATCCAGAATAGGGAACAATTTATTCTACCCAGGGTATGGTAGAAATGTATGAAGGAAAACGATAGGAAATAACCCTTGTTCAGGATTTTAAAGATGCGTAGCAGGGATTTCTCCAGGGAGTTAAGGAGGAAAGAGGGTAGTCAGAGATTCACATGAGCGAAGTCTAGGGTTGACATAGTAGATCATTTCTGGATGAGTGCCACTTGCTTCGGATCTCAACTAGATATCAATTCCACAAAGCCTGCCTGATATTCCTTTTAAAGAGGCTACATATCTCTCATATGTGTGTTGAGAGCTCTTTCCAACTCTGTATTATGAAGTAGATGAAGTTTTAAATCTGAGATCTAAAAAAACAATCCATCAGGAATAATAACTTTCTTTTTTTTTTGGTTGTATTAATAGGTGAACATTTAAAAATTTGTCATAATAATTATTATTGTAAAAAGAGGGTAATTTGGTGGAACAATAGGAGAAAGATAAACAGACATAAAGGAGACATATAAGCTTTTATCTTACCATCCTGAAGGTGCACAATCACTACCATGTTGAATGTCAATAATTCAGATTATTTTCTGCTAGCAGGGTATAATGATTAAACAACTTTCGACCCTGTAGCCACACCACCACATCCTGTATACAGAGAGAAACTAGAAATGCAGGGTAAGACTGGCTTAAACAGCAGCCTCTCACCTTTCTAAAAAATTTCTGTGTAAAATTCATGAATGTACAGTGAGACACTTTTCTTTCATAGAGAATGGCTTAAAAGAGTACAGCATGTGTCTGCAGGTTACCAGGGATAAAGTGTGCAAGTTTGGTTGACACATTTCAAGCACCAATAGCATCACACTCAAAAGCATCCTCTTTGGAAAAGAAAGAAGGCTTAGGCAAACTTTCCAAATATTAATTATGAGAAACTGTTGAGACATTTAGCTTTCTGATTGTGAATTCCAGCTACTTTATACAGCAATTGCTTTCAAGTCATAACTCAGTGACAACGGTCTTATTGGAAACGCTGAGATTAATAAGATTTTATTCAGCGTATAGCTAGGGGCAGAACCAGCTACAAAGCCATGACCCCTGGGAATACCAATTCTGTCAGTGCAGGTCCCATTTCCCCAGAAGCAGAAACATAAATTTCTTTTGCCTTTTCAAGGCTCTCTGTGCCTTCTCTGCCCTGCCTTTTTAACACAAAGGGGTAATAAATGTGTTTTTCCCATCCTTTCTGTTTCACTGGTGTTTAATGGATAGTTATATCCTTGAAAATCTATGCAATAATAATAATAATAACTTGCTAATCATTTCACACACTAACTCATTTATCCTTAAAAGAGCTCAGTAATGAAAATACATACATCTCTCCATTTTACAGGGAGGGAACACAAGTTTCCAGTTTAGGCAACTTATCAAGAATGTACAGCTGGCAGGCAAGGGATATAGCTCAGCAGCACAGCACCCACCTGGCAAGCATGAGGTTGTGAGTTCAATTCCCTGTACTAAAAAAAAAAAAATCAATCTCTTCTACTCAGAACATACAGCTGGGAAATTTAATTCAAAGTCAGTCTTTTTTATTTCAAATTCCAGGCTCTTGAGCTCCACTTTCTACTGTTCTATTTCTCAATGCCCCCAGCCGATGCTTCCATCCGGCACCGTGTCTGGAGCTCACTGGCAACCAGATATGAACCCTGCTGTCTCTTTAGGAAAGTGTTATTGTAGTGGAAAAGCTTCAAAAACTGACAGATGTGCATTTGAGTTGTAGCTCTGCCGTTTTATAACTGTAACACTTTCTAAGTTATTTAACTTCTCTGGTACCCAATTTCCCTATCTAAAAAATAGTAAAAGTGAACATCAGAAAGGGTGAGTTGGAAAAGCTCAAAGAGTTAGTGCTTAGCATGGTATGTGGTCCAGAAAAAGAGGTAGCATCTTTCAGGCTCAGCTCACATGCCAGTTTTTTCACTGCAGGATGCTCCCTCAGCTGTTATTGTTCATTGCTTTCTAGAATTTGTTTTCTCTTTGCAGACGCTTTTCTCCTCTAAAAGGTTGGAAGGCACTAAAGGGTTGGAATGATACTTTTTGCCATCTACAAAAAGGCCAACTTCAGTAAATAGTGACAGAATTTCTTGACCAAATATGTGGCCACCTTTCCGACAAAATAATTGTGGGCTAAAATGCAGTTGGTACTCATTTAGGCAGCAATACGCTAAAACTGGAACAATACAGAGAAGATATTCATGGCCCCTGTGCAAGGATGACATGCAAACTCATGAATCATGCCATATTTTTAACAAATGCAATTGAACATCAAAATATTAGGAATTCTGGGATATTTTTACTCTCCTGAACAGACTGTGCAACTAAATTTATAACCTAAGATCAATGGCATAGATTCATCATATTTAAATATTTAAAAATGATTCACTATATTTTTTCTAATTTCTTGATTTTGTTCTTGAAATGTGTGCCACTAAAAAAGAATAATATTGTTATTCACGATAGCCAAGATATGGAAACAACCCAAGTGTCCATTCTCAGGTCAATGAATAAAGAAAATGTGATATAACGAACAGTTGCCTTGCTGCTGTAAACAGTGTGCAATAGGGAACTTGCTTGACAAGAAGACTTGTATAGTTTTAAAGACATTAATTTCTATAAAATAACTTGTTCTGCTAAAAACTACAGTGCTTTGACTTGGCACTTAATGATTTATGGAGTGAAAACTATCACTAAAGTAATATATGACTCTAACAGAAATATTAATTTATTGTATTAAAGAGTACTGTATTGGTTTGCCAAAAGTTTTGTAACTTAGTAAAGGTACTACTTTCTAGAAAAGAGGGACAGAGAGAGAGAGAGAGAGAGAGATGGAGGGCAAGGGGTGGGGGAGAAAGAGGAAGGAAATGCAGTATATATACAAAATGGATTACTTGGCCCTTAAAAGTAAGGACATCTTCAGTGTGGAGATTCCTCAAAAAGCTAGGGTTGGAGGTCCCATTTGACCCAGCTATTCCCCTTCTGGGCATCTTCCCAGAAGAATTAAAAACATCATACCACAGCGATATATGTGCACCCATGTTTATAGCAGCACAATTTGTAATAGCCAGATCTTGGAAACAACCCAAATGCCCATCAACTGAGGAATGGATAAGAAAGATGTGGTATTTTTATACAATGGAGTACTATTCAGCCATTAAGAAGGATAAACTGGAGACTTTTATAGGTAAATGGATGCAACTCGAGAAAATACTCATAAGTGAAATAAACCAGAAGCACATGTGTAAGCATCGTATTGTCTCTCTAGTATGAGAAACTGAAAGAGTATATAAGATCCAAAATGTACAATAGACATGGTGAATCAAAAAGAAACTGGTCAAAAGGAAAGAGAGACTGGAATAAGGAAAAGAAAGAAGGGAAAGGGAAAAAAAATTGTATATATATATATAAGATGGTTAAGATAGATACACTACGATTTTTACTTAGTTCATTGAAGAGTAAGGTTTGTGCCAATAATGTTTGGATAATTAAATGCTAATGTCTGGTGTCCTGAATAACTAACTTAAAGATAGTAATACGCAATGTATTAACCATTCTTACCCTCCTATTATGTTGTTTTGAAAATTTGTTCTTCTTTTGATTTGTTTTGTTTTTTCTTGTCTTTAAAATAAAATTAAAAAAAAAAAAAAAAAAAAAGTAAGGACATCTTGTCTTTTCCAATAACATAGATGAACATGCAGGACATTATCATTGGTGTGTGTGTGTGTGTGTGTGTGTGTACCGGGGGTCGACCTCAGGACCTTGCATGCCAGCAGGCGCCCGTGCCGCTGAGCGATATCACCGGCCCTTTCTTCGTATGTAGGTACCAGGAGTCGAACTCAGGCCCTCACGCTTGCCAGGCAGGCGCTTATGCCGCTGAGCCATCTCACCGGCCCAGGACATTATTTTAAGTGAAATAGGTGAGGCATGGAAAGCCAAATACTGTGCAATGTCACCTACATGAGAAATCTAAAATGTTAAACTCATAGAAGCAGGGAGGAGAGTGGTGATTACCATAGGCTGGGGTGGAGGTGGGGGTGAGGGTGGAAGATCTTGGTCAAAAAGTGAAAAATTTCAGCTAGATGAAGAATAAGTTCTGGAGATCTATTATATAACCTGGTGAACACAGTTAGTAACAATGTATTATATGCTTGAAAATTGCTGAGAGAGTAGATTTTGTGCTTTACACAATAAAGTGAGTGTGCAAGGTAATGTGTTTGTGAATTAGCTTCATTTACCCATTCCATGGTGAATACGCATTCTGAAACAAAATGTGGTACAGCATAAATACATACAATTTTGTAAACTTGAAAAAGAATAAGAATCCTGAATGGAAAACTTTAAATTTGGAAATTTCATTATAAAGAATAGATTCTGAGGTTTCCCTAAACCCTGGAAGATAAAAACAGGCTGTCCCTGGGAGTAGGTGACCCCAGGATGATTTCAAATGTGGCAGCCTACTTGTGAGCTCTGGAGGTTATATTCAAAAAGAAACCTTGGGGATGGAGAAGGACCTCCTCAATTGGATCATGACCATCTCATTCCCCTCTCTTGGTAGTTTTTCTAACTACCAAGAGGTTTTATTGCCAATGTCTAAATAAATCTGTACAGAACCAAAAATGAGAAGGGCTTCTTAATATACGAGGCTTTCAATAAGCCTAGAATTTGGATTGTTATTATTTATTTATTTATTTATGAGACAAGGCTTAGTTATATAGCCCATGCTGGCCTTGAACACACTATAGAGCCTAGGACAGCCTCAAACTCCTGGTGATCCTCCTGCCTCAGTTTCCTGAGTGCTGAGATTACAGGCATACACACCACACTTAGCAAGTTGTTATTATTTTTGCACACCCACTAAAGCTTTCACCCAATTTAAGCATCTTGAGGACTGCTTATAGGCTAGCTCATTTCCTCCACCTTGGCTGATGGCACAAATGGAAAGGACCCCGTAGTCAGTTCTCATGTGTTGTGCACTGATGAAGAACATCTCTTACATTCATTAATTGCCAAACAGTCCAAGGCCATACAGCCCTGTCTCTCTCACCCCATTTTAATGGTAAGAAACATTGAGGCCTTGAGAATTAAATGGCTCCTTCCAGATTGTGAGGCTATTAAATGCAGAGGTAGGATTTAAATTCATGTCTGTCTGACATCACAGCCCATACAGTTAACCAGAAACCCTCAAAGACAGTTGTGAATCATAATCACTGGGCAGTTACTACATCAGAGTCTCCAGAGGTGGAGCTCCGGGTCACTAAGCACTCCAGCAGATTGTGGTATAAAGATTTGGGGAGCTCTGCTCTAAAGAACTGCACTGTATTTCTTCCTCAATAGTACCTATAATTCTTCCACTAGTAATCTATTCTTGCAATACTATTTTCTCTAAAATGAAAACTCCTCATTTTTAAATGTAAAAATTTCAAGAAGCTGTCTCTAAATTCTCAAATATCTTTATAAGAGCTATAATAACAAAGAAACCTAGTCTCTGTGTTTGCAGGAGGTGCCTGATGAAGACTAGGATGGGGCCAGAAGGGCAGGGTAAAATTCACATTTTTGATACCTCACGGTGTGGCCAGGCTTTACCACTGCCTGACCATACAGCTGTGAGAAGGAAATTGAGAGCTCACCTAAAATCCTTTCGAGTGATTTTATGTCACAAAGCTCCCACAGGGATCCGTCCTTAGATGAGCAAGGCTTCTATCCCTCCTCCAGATAATATGCTGCATTGGACGTCCTCAACGACAAGGACTGTCTGGAAACACACCACGTGTGTGCAGTGACCCCTTCAGGGACTCTCCTTTGTGCTCTTACCCACAGTCCCTCGGGGGTTGATGTCCCTCTTCACATGGGCAGCTTCTATAAAAGCCTGGCCTTAAGCCACTTATGCAAAGGCAGCACAAGTGCCCATCAGATGATGAGTGCAGAGGCAAAATGCAGTTTATTCATGCAAAGTAATACATGCGACAACATGGATGAATCTTGAAAACATCATGCTAAAATAGAAGAAACTCATCACCAAAAAATTATTGTATGACCATTTATATAAAATGTCCAGAACAAACAATGCATAATGACAAAAAGTAGATTAACATTAACCTAGGGCTGGGAGAGTTTGGTGAGGACTAGAAAATAATCCCTAAGAGATAGGGGTTTTCCTTCTGAGGTGTTGGAAATTTTCTAAAATTAATTGTGGTGATGGTTATACGACCTCGTGAATGTGCAAAAACCACTGGACTGTATACTTTGAAAAGTGTGAATTTCATTGTGTGTGAATTTTATCTTTAAAAAGCTGTCCAAAATAAAGGAAAGAAAGGCTGCACATTAAGACAAAAAAAGTTGTAGTAAAATTAGAGAGTGAGAATAATGAGACAGCTAAGTACCCACCATAACTGGAGAAGATTGTGGAAAGTTCTCCACCATCAAAGGGTGCCTAGGACCTTCCTTATGGAGCTGTCTATCTTGAGGTATCCATAAGCTAATTCTTATAGTGCTTTTTCTCTCCTAAAGATGTATCTAATTTTTTCACCCTTTCCTTTCCTTAGCCTTCATGGGATTGAGTTTATGGTACCTCCCAAAGCAAAAAATATATGAAATTAGCAATGTACTATTATATTCTTCAAAAAAGGTTATAAATTAAAATTCAAACTGTATCTGTTATATTATTGCTTTGCACATTTTGGCTGCAAGCAATTCCAGTGAGTTGGCACCCACTTATTCATTAGCTCTAATGGGGCAGAAGAATGTTCAAGCCGGTAAAAATATGACATGATTCCATCAGTGTCTCCACCTGTCAAAGTTGCTGCCTCTTGTCTCATCTCTAGAGCTTTGTTATCTCTCACGTGGACCACTGGGAAAGTCTAGCTGATTTCCTCCAACAGTCCCTCCCTCCTTACTAACTCATCTTCAATAATGCAGACAAACGTACCTTTCTAAACTGCAGTATGACATGGTGCAGCCCAGGGGATAAGAACTTGGGTCCCAAACGGCCTTGATTTGTGTCTGAGCCTTGTTGCCTACCAACTTGGCTAACTTGGGCAAGTTATTTTAGTTTGTCTGAATGATTTTTTTCCTGAATTTTTGTGAAGATTAAATGAGAGTCGTATGTTAACTACTTAGTCCAATGACAGATTCATGGTAATCAGTCTAGCACTGTCCATTCTGTGATTATAATTATTATTATTACACTTACATTTGAATGCTCTCATGTTTCCTCATTTCTATACAGCCAAGTGCAAATTCCCCCACCTATCATGTAAGAACCTTTAAAATCTGACCTTAATCTGTCTCCTTTCTGTTTACAGCCTTTTCTAAATACACCAGGCAAATCCTTGGCAGCGGTTTTTTTGTTTCAACTCTTTCCCATGTGTCCCACATATCCATTTAGAAAAGCCCATTCTTTATTGAGGAAGATACATAACTAGGAAGGGACTATGAGGCTTTTCCTGATTCTTCTTTCCTCTGTGTTTAAACATCATGTTAGGGGTTGGAAAGAAATTAGCTAAAACAAAAGTTTTATTTTATAGGTAAAACAGACAGGATTTATACTAAATCAAATAAAAGATAAAAGGAATAAAGTAGAAGAAATGACAACTTCTAAGATTGCATCCAGAACTGTACTTGTTGACAGTATCATTCAACGATGTGGGAAAACCTCGGGAAAATAAGGTTTTGGAGAACTTGACATTTGCGTTAGTTGTATCAGGTGTGAGATGCTAATTAGAGATTCAAGCTGGTTTAATAAACAAGCTGTGGAATTTGCATTATGGCTCTGGGGTTTGGAGTATACTTAAGGCTATGGATATAAAACTGGGAGTCAGAGATGATGTTATTGGACAACAGCTTGAGAAGCCCAGGGAAACAGTGACACTTAAAGATCAACCAGAAGGTGGCTGGTGAGATGGCTCAGCAGCATAAGCGCCTGCCTGGCAAGCGTGAGGTCCTGAGTTCGACTCCTGGAACCCACATACAAAAAAAGGGCTGGTGATATCGCTCAGTGGCACGGGCACCTGCTGGCACACGAGGTCCTTAGGTTGAACCCTGGTACCCACAAAAAAAAAAAAAAAAAGATCAACCGAAGGAAGAGAACTTTGTTAGACATGTATGTGAATTTACTTACCCAGTACTACTTGGGACTAAATACCATCTTATTTATCTTTATGCCTATTGTTCTTTGTCACACAAATGTTCAATAAATGCTTGCTAAATTCATTTCAATACTAAAATTGAATGTCTTCTTCGAGGTCTCCCTGTCCTGCACTTTATGACTAGGCAAGATTTGCAAAAAAAGCTTGCAAGTCAGCTCCACTACCCCATCATCTAGCAGAAGATGGGATGAGGTAGACAAGTCCATGACTGCTCTGGACAGTTCCACCCTCCCTCTTTCCTTCACTTTCTCTACCCTCGTACCCCCAGGGTCACACTCCAAAGGGCACACTCCAGTGCTTGTGAGGGATGGCACACTGCCCCGAATTCCAGTGCAGTCCTTGAAGTTAAGTAAAAGGATCTTAAGAAAGCAGCAGCTGCTGGAACATATAGGTGATCAGTGGAAGCTCACCTTAGTTCTGGACTGAAGCACCTCAGTACACACAGCCCCCAATTTTCTGAAACGTTACATGGGAAACTTTCTCTAGTATCTTGTCATGCTTTTCCCATGGAGGTTAATGGTTTAATATTCACTGTTTTCTGACCCCCTTGTTCTGTTCCATCATCCTTCACTTGGACAAATTAGGTAGCCTCCTACCTGTTCTCCCTGTTTCCATCCTCTCCCCCATTCTGACACCAAAATAGTCCTGCAAATTGCTGCCCTATTAGGACTCCCACCCTGCCCCCCAGGAACTTCAGCATATCCCCAGTACAAAATTCTAAGCTTGAAATTCTAGGTCTCTCCTCAACTATCATTTCTAGGAAAACTTCCCAACATTACTGCCCACCAGCCTTAATCTGGGAGGTGGTGATTAGTAAGCCTTATTTTGCCCCCACAAAATAGTCACTATGACTGCCCTCTGTTGTATCTCAATACCTGACATTTTCTTTGCCCATGTGGCTTTACCTGTTTCTCCATCTGTTAACATCCTGCCCACTCCTCAGGTACCAGGCCAATGGCTCCTTTCTTGAGGGAGGAGGGGCTTCCTTATTCACCCCAGGCAGAAACAAAGGTCCTTGTCTGCACTTCTAGGACAATTAGTATTTTGAAAAAAACACTCATCTGAAATATGATGGTGATGAGGATGGCAGAGAGATTGAGAAGGAGAGAAAGAGAGGGATTTGTTTTTCTGTCTTGGGATTCTGAATTATAAAAATTTAAACACACTGCGCTAGCAAAGCATATGGAAGGACCTCTGATAATTTAACTGAAGGGCTATATGAGTAACTCAGTTAACCCAGGAGTCCATTTATGATTAATCCCCACTTCCCACAGTTTAGCCATTGCATAACCTTGTCTACATATATTGGGTTTTCTTAAAGTTGGAGTTCCAGGCCTTAAGAGGTGCCACACGGGGACATTTTTATCAGCTGTGCTCCCTATAATCAGAGTACCAGTGAGTGACGTGCAGACAGTAAGGAATGAAAAGTGGGCAGGTTCATGCAAAAAGAGCACTCCACAATGTGAGATATAGGTGTACAGGTGAAGGACTTTAAATTTCAAGCGGGGTGTTGACATGATCAGACTAAACTTTTGAAAAAAACAATCATTGTACATTTGGTGTTGAGAGCAGAGGAGTGCTGGAGACAGGAGAGCCTCTGAGGAGGGGCTTGCAGGCCACACGCGCTGAGAGTGGACTGGCTGCTCTCTTTGCCCGATAGTCACTGCTGTCTCTGCCTCTCCTCAGGGCTTCCAGGGCAGCTGAGGAGACCTTACCAAGGAGCACCACGCAGTAGATGCTGAAACATCGCACTCCAGGATAAGAACCAGTAACATGGCAGCACCCATTTGAAAGGATTAAAAACCAACAGACTCCATTTAGAAAGAAACAATGTCCAAGAAAGGGCGAAATAAGGGCGAGAAGCCCGAGGCACTCATTGTTGCCCTTCAAGCTGCCAATGAAGACCTCAGGACCAAGCTCACAGACATTCAGATAGAGCTTCACCAAGAGAAGTCCAAGGTGAGTGAGGGCTCCCCGCAGCCTTGGCCTTGAGAGCAGTCCTGATGGTGTCCACACCCAGCATTGCCTGCTGACCCACCCAGTGGGCAGAGGACAGCAACCCCTGTACACGCTGAGATCCTCTCGTACTTGGCTTGAGCACAGCACACCCAGAAAGTGAGATAAGTGCGCTCACTAAACAGATCCCTGCCTCTTTAGGAAGTCTGGTCTAGGAAATTATATATAAAAATAGAGACAACGACTGTGATCACCATTATCTCCCAACACTTCATGGGTGCACCGCCTCGGACAAGTTCCACTCTTCCTTTTTGTAGACCGTCCCTCCTACAGCATTCAGAGCAGTCCTTCAAGGTCACTTCATGTCACTGCACTGCTGAATACCTTCCAGGAGGTCCCCATCCCCTTCTCAGTTAAAGGATTTTCCCTACCACTATAGGATAAACGCTTTGACTCATTTCCACTACTGTCTGTTGATCACGCTGCCCCAGGCATTTGCTGGATCAGGAGAGATACGCCCAGCACAGTGCGGGCCTTTGCTCTTGTTACTTCCCTAGTCAGCCTCTTGTGCCTTCCCTCACCTCCTTCAGGTGGCTGCTAAAGCATCACTCATCTGACCACAGTTTCTAAAACAGACCACTTCTCCCAACGTAAGTTGCTCTCCCATAGCCTATCCCCTATATATAGTTTAATTTTTTAGTGCTTATCTTTCTCAAGTCAAGTGTAATTTCTGTGACAGCAGGACCTAGCTTACTTGTTACCCCTTAGAGCCTAAATATATCTAGAACTTAAAATCTCAGAATTTACTTGTTGAATAAATAGAGAAATTAATTAAAGGTGGTTTATTCCTTATGCCCAAGTTCCTTCATCAGTAAAAGTAACCACTATCCCATAGGGCTGTCAAGTTGTAAATTAGACAAGTACATGAAGTACTGTACTTGTGAGGATTAAATGGGAAAGTTGTTAGCAGGTGCTAAAGAGTTGCCTGACACATAGTTAACTCAAAAAAAATTTAATGTTGGTATTCCTTGAGTTAATTGCTAATAAAAATCTTTTTATTTCTCTGAATCTCATCAATTAAATGGATTTGATAACACGTCTTACCAGAACAATGTAAGCATCAAGTATAGTCATGGCTAGGAAAGCATTTTTAAATACTCAACATGCATAAGACATATTTCTCCCAGCAAACCAGGGACAACTATGTCAGCATAAACTTGCTTAGTTTACATAACTCTCAGGAAAGTAACATTCTTGATCAGCAGGTAGTAGGTCACAAAACAATGAATACATTTGTTCCACAGTTTTTCTGCTCCTTCTTCTTTGATATCACTATTAAATTTTAATTTTTGATTTCTCCAAGATCTATTTCTCCTTATTTCAACAATAATCATAAATGGACATTGGACAGCCAAAGCCTATGGCTTCCTGTTTCAGCTGAGCCTTGACCTTGGATAAATAAAGCTCAATGTGAAGTTTATGAAAGAACTTTCTTAGCTTTAATGAAGCAAAAAGAAACTGATTTCATTTTTTTAAAAAAAAGCATTCATTTCAGAATCAGAAGTCCTAAGAATTATGTCTTTCTTCTTGAAGACAAATTTAAGTATCTCAACATCTCTATCTGCAACTCATTTGACTGAATCCATTTCTTCATAACTGTGTCATAGAATAACCTGGGGGAGCTTATGAAAAATCGTGATATCTGGGCCCAAAAGCCAAAGATTCCGATAAAGCAGGTGGGTGAGGACAAGAACTTGTAATTTTGTAAAGCAGTCTAGCAAATTCAGTTGGAGGCACGCTGACACTCCACTGAAAGATTCCTTCCAGTTCTTTCCATCCATAAACAGTTTTTACTGTTTTCCTAGTGGGAAACATAATAGCATTTGAAATGAGGCAGTCTCCTTTAATTTTCATAACAACAGGATGATAAATTACATTCACAGGAAGAAGCTTGTTGGTTTAGAAACTGGTGGCCATAAAGGATTGCTGCATGACAGAAAACAAATTCATGACACCTTAAAGAAGGAGAAGCACCAAGTGTCCCACTGTTGCCAGTTTTCAACACATTCAAGCCTTTTAAAATGGGTAATTCTCAAGCTGGAAGGAGGCTGCCTGTCTAGGGCTTGGCACTGGTATCTAAGCCAGAAGGAGAGTGTAATCTTTCCCTCCTCTGACAAAACCTTGGCACTGGCTTCTTGAATAAGCACACAGCCTCATCCTTCCTGCTCCTGGCTTTATCCTTTCCTCTCCTCCTTTCCTTGGCAGTTAATTACAGTCCCAGCACAGAAGCAAAAGCAAACCCTCACTGCCTGTCAGCAGCTGTCCCCAAAGAGCAAAGACCATCTAGAAGGCAAGCAAATCGTAAAGCAGCTTTATTACAGATAAATGTGGTTGTGTTTTCAAAGACCCAGGCTTTAAGAGAAAGAATGAGAACAATGGCAAGACATGAATTTATACTCGCAGCTTGACTCCCAAGCGCCGATGATAAAATAACAATTCAGCTACTGGCAATGGACTAAGGAGTGGAAACCTTTGGAGCAGTGGGCCATTACTCATCTTTCCAGCAAGACAAATAATCCCACTGACATTTACAGAATGACCACTGTGTAGAGAGCAGCGTAATAAGTGCTTTGGCTGATAATATAAATAGCTACACCTTACTGAATGTTTACTGCCTGTCACACACTCTAACAGGCACACTTCATCCTGTCATAATCCTGCTTTTACACTTAGCACCCGAGTGACCCTGAGCTGGTCAGGAAGCCCCCTTGTGTTTTCCTTTCCTCGTCTATTAAGCGAGACAATAATGGCCTCTACTGCATCAGAGTGTGTGGGTGTTTGTGTGTTAATTTTTGAACAATCCGTTTGTGTCCAGGATGGTGTTTCAGTGCAATTATCTCTTTTGACCTCCTTCAAGCATTGCTGCCAACCCCATTTTACAGATGAGGAAACTGCCTGACATGTAGGAGGTGCTCGAGACTACTTGCTGAATGAACTTACATGATTCTTTTTAAAAGCTTTCCCAGCAACCCTGCGGCACAAGTACAGTTATAGTACTTACTGTGGCTGGAAACCTCAGGCTCGGGTAGAGAAAGGATTTCCACCCAGGGCTGTCTTTTCCTTGAACTAGCGCTATGAATCATTCAACTACAATACTGTCCCCTGTTTGTCCTTTCCATGGATGCTGTGAGGCCCTGATTCAATGCTCAGTGTGTATGCATACAGTAAGGAGGGCTCTGAGATGAGAACTCCTTCCAGTGACTTCCCTGTGGCTTTGTTCTCTGCCTCAGAGTTGGGCTACAGCTGTAATGAGTAGTGTGGGAAAATGGACAGAGGGGATGAAGGGACAGGAGCAGAGAACAAGGGCAAGAGAGCAGCCCTGGGGTGCAGGGACTGGGAGGAATCAGCTCCAGACCAAAGCTACCAATATTGGAACCGCCCTACAGACTACAAAGCACTTTCACACCTAGCCCCATAGTGATCACAGTAAGCCTGGGACACAGGCAGGGTGTGATTACTGTTCCAATTTCACAGAGGAAGAAAATAAGATTCAGGGCCAGTGAGATGGCTCAGCGGCGTAAGTGCTTGCCTGGCACGCACGAGGGCCCAAGTTCGACTCCTGGAACCCACATACGGAAAAAGGGCTGGTGATATCACTCAGCGGCACGGGTGCCTGCTGGCACACGAGGTCCTGAGGTCGACCCCCGGTACCCACAAAAAAAAAAAAAAAAGAAAGAAAATAAGATTCAGACTGTTTAACTCAGTTGCACTCAGTGACACAGAAAGTGAGGAGCCAAAATGGGAATTCCAGTCTTCTGGATGAGAATGGAGATCAAGTTAATCCTGAACTTCTGACTCCACTGCACTCGGTTGTCCCTGCAGCACTCAGAAAATCAGCCAACATTTTCCATCCTGGAGTTCTATAGCTTCTAGGTGCATGGCCCAAATGTGGGGTGGGGTTATTTCTTGCTATCTGCATCTTTACTTCTGTTTTCAGGAAGCATAGCAGGCTGAACAGCAAGAAATATAAAAAAAGATTTTGTACTCCCCCATGTTGGGTAAGTCTTCCCTATAAGCAACCCTCCCATAGTGGCAGCTCTTTCCTCCTCCACATCCGCTGTTGAAGTCATTCGGCACCCAGGAAAGTCCCCGTCAGGTTGCTGTGAGCTTAGCTCTCTAGGAACATCCAGTGCAGATAATCCAAGCCAAAGCTGCTGTTAACTTGCCTCACCTTGATAACCTTTCAGTCCTTTCCTTGCCTTTGACTGGACTCCAGTTTTCATGCTAGACTCAGAAGGTCACATTAAAGCTCAAATCATCACCATCTCTATCTTGGTAGAATTTTCACTGGCATCTTCCAAAGGCTAGACTAGAATTAAAACAAGAGATAAAAAATACAATGTGAGGCCCCTGTAAAGTGGTCATAAATTCTCATCCCTGTCATAGTGTAGTCTTTCCCCAATAGGATTCAGTTTCCCATCAGACCTCCAGGGTAGAAGGCACTCAGGAGCTCGTGTTCACAGCTCTCTTCAGGGCTCCCCACTGACATGTGTTCTAAGGTCACCCAAGCTAAAATTTGGTGCCACCAATGCCAAGGAACTCTGTACATACTGAGGAAACCCAGATTTATCTCTGAATACTTCTTTATGTTTGTAAAATACTTGTTGCAGTCTTAATACTGTAATACAGTAACATCAATCTTATCACCATGCAGGGGTACTTTATTTATGTTGGTGGTGGCATTAATATGACATTGTGTAATATAATGTTATTATACACAATAATATCCACCAAGATTAACATTATAGTATCTTTTGTGAATTAATAATCCTCCAGACTTTCTAAAGGGCTTTTGCCATGGTGCCTAAGTCCATCCTCACCACAACCATAGGAAAACCATGTCACTAACCTTGATTTACGAGTGAGAAAACTGAGGCTGACAGAGGTAAAGTAGCTGCCTGAGCTTTCAGAGGGAACACGGAGACACGGGTTCCGACCCAGACCTGGCCCCCAGCCCACATGGGACTTTCATCAGCCTTCCTCCCATGGCACCCATGTAGAGGTTGTTTCTTACTTCTCATCTGAAATTGTGAGGAAATAAATTCTACCAATATTCTACAGCTTCCTAGGAAGTTAAGTAATGAGTGTAAAGTCTTGAGGAAGGTCTCCATAAGCACTTGCTGTTTTATGGTTGAGCTGAAATGTTTCTCCATAAAACATTTCTAGTAATCAAAATTCCTTTTTTCTTCTACTAATTTTTGCTATTTTAAAATATTATACTCTTCATATTTTCATTTTTTACTAAGGAATAGCTCATCTTTTTATATATTAATCTCAAGATTTACATTAACATATTTCAATGTATTTCCTTATTGGTACCATTTATACTGCAAATACTTACTACAAAATTTTTTAAGGCTCTTTCTCACCACATTTCAGACACATCTTTTGGGATTTCTTCAATGGGAAACGTATCTCCCAAGCTTAAGGAAAAAAAGCCATACATATAAATTCTATAAAAATTGCCAGTTTCAATGACAGCTGAAATAAGTGGACATAAAAATGTCAAATGTTGCTCAATTCCTTGGAACTTTGTTCATTTTTGTAGATTCTCTTAAGTACTGTACAAGAAGGCAACGTTTATTTATATTCGTTCTTCTCTTCAGGTTAGAATATGTTTTCCATGCACCTTTATTTTCACTTTTTAAAAGTTTTGTTAATTTCCCCTCCTGTCTATTTACACAAAAGACTAGTGTTTATAGTTTGAGAAAAATGACAGAATTCAAGGGTATACAATCATATCTAACAGAGGATTTGACATGATTTTAGATAAAGATCTCATATTCTATCTAATATTACCATACATATAATAGTACCTTTATAGTACAAGCTATTTTTCCATGCATTATCTAATTTTATCTTTGAAATACCAATAGCAGGTATCTCTCAATCAACTTTCCTAGGGGTAGCAGATGTTGAAATAGAAAAAGCAAATCCATTCTTACCCTTTGTCCATTTTTATTATAGTTTTTCATAATGGGAAGACTTGCTAAAATTTTCTTCAGTAACTTGTTCATCAACAACCCTGGCACTGCTCTAAATGTCACTGCTCTAAAGGCCTAATATAAATAACTAATATAAATACCTCCAGCAGAGATGGAAGAGGACTAAGTTCCTATCACCTGGCTAGTAACTTACCCAGTGTTTTATGTAGAAGATAAACTGAGTTTTTAAATCAGCAAAAAAATAAAAATAAAAATGAAGTAAAAAATAAGGCCCTTCCTCTAAAAAATGTGTTTTCTAGAACAGGAATCAATAAGCTTTTCCTATAAAAGAAAAGATGGTAAATATTTTAAGCTTTGTGGGCTAAACAGTCTCTGTGAAAATACTCAGCTTGACTGTAGCTTGAAAGCAGGTTTAAATGATATATAAATGAATGGGTGTGTTAGTTACTTTTCTCTCATTGCTGAGACAAAATACCCAATGCCCAAAATTAAGGAAGGAAAGGTTTGTTTAGCTCACAGTTTGTGGAGGTTTCAGTCTTTAATCAGCTGGCTCCACGGTAGGGTGGCATGGTGAGGGGCAACAGTTCATGGTGGCAGAAGACAGCAAAAGCAACAACAAAAGAGGGAGAAGCAAGCCTCTTTTCCTCCCTTATACTGTATGCAGGCTACCACCCTAAGGCGGGTGTAGCACTTACAGCCCCAATCCTAGCACTAGACAATGAACCAATCACAAATTCTAGAATCAGTTGCCTCTGAAAAGCCCGCCCCCCATGACCACATGAGGCTTTGGGGGAACATCAAGACACAAACTATAATGGGTATGGTTGTGGCTTCAATAAAAGTTCATTTATAAAAGCAAAGACTAGTATAGATTTAACTCATGGTTTGTAGCATGCCCACCCTGGTCCAGAAAATATCTTTTCCCATTCACTATACAAGGATTGGGAATATAATCTAGGTTCTCCTTGCTGAAGCACTGAAAGAAGCATCAAGCAAAAGGTGGGCTTTCTTCTATGTTTGGAGTTTTTGTTTTGTTGTAGTGTCCTGTAGGGATGGATGGGGGCTGCTTTTGTGACTGAAACACTGCACTCTCTGATTATATGACATAAAGCATTCTTGCCTCTGGTCAGGAAGTCACCCAGTGAAACATGCTGGCCATTATCCTTTAACGCACATGTGCCTTCTAGCTGCATCCTGTGTGTTGTGCTGAGAACAAAAGGGTATTCAGCAGCAGTCTTCCAGGAGTTCCAGGAAGAGAGGAGGTAGTTAACGATAACTAAGTGTTGTACCCAAGAAATGAATCAACGGGGACAACTGGGAAGACCAAAAAGCGCGCTTTATTTTAGCTGGTACCCAGCGGCATCCTCTATGTCAGAGCAAAGAGAGGAGCCCCGGGCAAAGACAAGAAGCTAGTTTTATAGGGTTGGGTATGGTAATGAGGGATAAGCAAGCAGAGTTTACAGAAGCCAATCACAGGGAGTTAAAGGGTATCTAGTACATTCATTGGTTACTTAGGGGAACCTATGAGCAGGGAAGTTCAGCAAACGGGCAACCAATCAGTTTGAAGAAAGCTAACAAAGGAGCCTGGGCGTGGGAATGCAGCCCACGCGCAGGCTTGGGCAACAGTCAAAATCACATGATTTCCAGGAATTTACCCTGATGTGGGGAAACAGAAACTTAACCACAAAGAACAGAAACTTAACGATTTTCTTTTGAAATGGCGGTCTTGGTTTTTGAAATGGCAGCAATAGCCTTGTCAGGTTACAACATTCCCCACTGATTTTAGGTGCATGAGTCAAATCCTTGACTCATATTGTTGATCTGACGTGGGGAGTTGTTCCCATCCTTGGGATCTGAGTACCATGAGTTTGATGGACTGTACTCTGGAATTAACATATCTAATTAGACAGTTGATTATACAGGGCCCTATGGTAAGGAGGATTAGTAACATTATCAGAGGCCCAGCCAAGGGTAACAGGTAGGGGAGTATACCATCCCATGCTCCCCAAAAAGGGTTACTGCTAAGCTCTTTTCGTCTTTTTGCTAGACTTTCTTGTAGGTTTTTGATTCTATCTCTTACAATTCCTGACTTATTGGCATAAAAACAACAGCGTTCTTGTAGAGCTATACAGATTCCTCCTTGTTCGGCTGTCAATAAGTCTAATCCTCTTCTATTTTGGAGGACTACCTCTGCTAGGGAGTCTATTTGATCCTGGATGTCTTGCAAGGATTTAGATAAGGACTGAACATCTTCAAGCAACTGATTGGAGAGCTTGGTATAAGAATTTATGGCAACTCCTAGGCCTGTGGAGCCGGTGACCATGGCTCCTGTGACACCTAGTCCTACCAATAGAGGAATGAATTGAATTGCTCTCTTAGGTCATCCAGCTATGTAATCAAAGCTAGGAATAGGTACAGGTTCATCTCCTGGTATAATGTCCAAGTCAGGTAGGAGGGAAGCTAAAACACATAATCCAGTCCAGTTCATAGGGAGAAAAGTGAAAGCCATATTTTCCCCGCAAATGAATATATGACCTCTGGAGGGACAAAGAGGGTTAGAATAATTCTGTATACGGCTACATGAAGCAAAGGCAGTGAAACCAACATCAATATCGTAGCTATTGTTTTGAAGTAGGCCTTGCACACAAGAGACATTGTTAAAAGTTATGGGTTGTACTCTAAAGGAGGGGGTATGAAAGCAGCTTGGGTTATGGAGATTAAAAGCAATTGGAGTTACATTAGAGGGCACTGCCAGGGGTATGGGGGTGCCAAGGGTCAAACACAACCAGCAATCTCCAGCCAGGTCTGGATTTGTTACATTGAGAGTTAGATGGGTAGCCTTTAGTATGTCTAAGGTTTGAGAGTCCAAATTAGCCCCTCGTGTTTTAGGAAGTACTAATGGGTGGTAATTTATCTTGGGGACCATTCGTTCCCAAATTTTTTTGTATTTTCTCTTGTACATATTTTTGTCTAATTTGGTCTTGGGGACCTCCTCCATCTGATACATGAATAGGAGCAGTCTTTGTCCAACAAACTGATTTTCCAATGCCTCCATAGCAAGGAGCTTGGAGGTATTTAGAAGATCCTATTACTTGGGGAATGAGACCCCAGTCCCCAGTGTCATAGGTGTTCCGTGTTCGCAGTAGAACGGTGGTAAAATAGGTGCAGTTGTTTACCCCTTTGCATTCATGTACCTGGGAATAACATGAGGAATGCATAGAGGAATAATAGGTGGTGCACTCAGAGGGGCAGGATGGGATTGAGCCTGTATCGAGCCTAAGTGTGGGCTTTTTTAGGCACTCCCAGTAAGCTGGCTGTCCTGTATGTAGGTTATTTTGGACTAATTTTGCCAATTTGTCCCCACAATCAACAGTGCTATAGACAAGATGATTTTTCCCCTTAAAATTGTCTCCTCCACAATCACAAGGATTACCATATACAGCTCTAAGAAGTTGCTGTCTATTCATTGGGGTCCCTAGGCCACTCATTACAGGTAGGGGCAACCGTATCAATAATATCAATATCATTGGAGTGTATACAGTCAAGCAGAACATTTTTTTAGCTTAACCTTTAGAGGGTCAGTTCCTTTTTCTATTGTCCACTTATCTGGTTCTGCAGGTAGAGAATCCGAGGTTGGCAGCACCTTGAAATGGCTGTGGTGAATCCAAGCAGTCTTTCCAGCAACTTTGATAGCAGTTGGGGTGCTGAGAACCACAGTGTAGGGTCCTTCCCATCTGGGTTCGAGTCCGGCTTGGTGAAATCGTCTGAGGAGTACCTGAGTACCTGGTTCCACCACTTGAGTGGGTTCTGTGGTTGGCGGGTCAAGTGGTGGGTGTTTTTGACGGAATACCAGATGGATGGAGGAGAGCACAGGTTGTAGTGCCTGGAGGGACTTAATAAGGTCCTGGTTAGTAAGTTCTGCAAGCTTTTCCTCTGCCAGTCTAGGTAGCAGAGGAAGGGGCTGGCCAAACATGGCCTCAAAAGGGGAAATTCCTGATATATAAGGAGTACATCTTGCCCAGAGGAGAGCGAAGGGGAGAAGGCTCACCCAGTTTTCGCCAGTTTCTAATGACAGTTTAATCAGGGTAGACTTTAAAGTTTGATTCATTCTTTCTACTTGCCCTGAACTCTGGGGTCTATAGGCACAGTGTAGTTTCCAATCAATCTGAAGTGCCTGCGTTAATTTTTGTGTGATTTGAGCTATGAAAGCTGGGCCATTGTCGGACCCCAAAGATAGGGGCAGGCCAAATCGGGGTATTATTTCATAGAGTAGCTTTTTGACCACTATAAGAGCCGACTCAGAGCGAGTAGGGTAGGCTTCTACCCATCCGGTGAAGGTATCAACCATTACCAGTAAATATTTGTGTCCTCCTTGGCCTGGTTTTTTTAATTCCGTGAAGTCTATTTCCCAATGTTCTCCAGGTGAGGTGCCTCGATACCTGGTCATCTCAGGAGGCTTGTTATGTTTGGGGTTTACTAACTGACATTGTTCACAACGTAGGCTCGAGGAGTGGGTCAGCTTAGTAAGCTTAGGGATGAAGAACCTATCTCTAAATAAATTAGCCAATTTGGTTCCTCCCAAGTGAGTGGCTTTATGGCCTTGCTGAATTAATTCTCGTCCTAGAGCCTCAGGGATTAATATTCTTTTATCTGGGAGCTGAAGCCATTTGTCTGAGTCTCTGGGTTTTGCATTTAGATGGGCTGCCAAGTGTTGGTCTCCGGCAGAGTATATTGGATCTGAGATGGTTGGTGGCAGAAGTAATAGAGCTTTTGTTTCAGGGGGCTCCACTGATTTTAGAGCAACTGATCAAGCGACCTGATCTGCGAAGTTATTCCCCTTAGAAATGGGGTCAACTCCATTTGTATGTGCCTTACAATGCATAATCGACACTTTGAGAGGTAACCAAATGGCTGCCAAAAGGTCTAATCTTTGGGGAGCATTTTTAATCCTTTGTCCCCCTGAAGTTAAGAGTCCTCGCTCCTGATAAATGGACCCATGCACATGTACTGTGGCAAAGGCATAACGACTGTCGGTGTAGATATTAACCTTTTTTCCTTCGCTTAATCTCAGGGCTTGAGTCAAAGCTATGAGCTCTGCTCTCTGGGCTGAAGTTCCAGAGTCAAGTCCTTGAGACCACAGTTCACTGGCTATGGTGACCACTGCTGCCCCCGCAACCCTCTTACCTTCATGGATGTAGCTACTACCATCAGTGAACAGTGTCAGCTCAGCGTCGTCCAGCGGAATGTCAGTTAGGTCTTCTTGTAAGCTGGAGATGACCTCAGTGGTGGCCACACAATCATGAAGGGGCAGTGAGGGGTCATCATCAGGGAGTAGGGTAGTGGGATTTAGACTAGAAGCCTCTTTGAATTGAATTGATGTTGGGTCGAGAAGCAAGATCTGGTAGTGTAGAATACGGGCGTCTGACATCCATTTGGTGGGAGGGGCCCGTATAAGAGCCTCTAAGCTATGGGGGGTCACTATTTTTATTAGTTGTCCAAAAGTCAATTTTCTGGATTCTTGAGCCAAGAGGGCAGCTGCAGCAAGCATGCGGAGACATGTAGGCCATCCTGTGGCCACATTATCCAACCTTTTGGACAAGTAGGCCACGGGGCAATGCCAAGGGCCTAAATCTTGAGTGAGCACTCCCTTGGCTATTCCCCGCTTTTCATCAACAAACAAGAGGAAAGGTTTTTGGAGATTAGGCAAAGCCAGGGCTGGTGCCTCCGTTAAAGCCTCTTTTAGCCTTTTAAAAGCTGATTCTTGGGGCTCATTCCAATTCAGGGGACCTTGGGTTGGCCCCTTTAGGGCCTCATATAGAGGTTGTGCCAGCTCTGCGAAGTGAATAATCCACAACCGACAATATCCTATTGCCCCCAGGAACTCTCTTATTTGTTTCCTGGTAATGGGGGTTGGGATTTGCAGAATGGCTTGTACTCTGGAAAGAGATAAAGTCCATTTTCCCTCATGAATTTGGTACCCTAAATATGTCACCTGTCTTTGACACAATTGGGCCTTTTTGGCTGACACTCTATAGCCCAAATCAGAGAGAGTTTGCAATAAGGCCTGAGTGTGGCATATGCAATGTTCAAAAGTCTCAAAAGCCAAGAGTAAGTCTTCGACATATTGCAACAGGGTCACATCAGGATATGCCTCCCGAAAAGGGAGGAGGTCTCTGGATAATGCCTCATCAAACAGGGTGGGCGAATTCTTAAACCCTTGGGGCAAATGAGTCCATGTCAACTGTTCAGTGATCCCTGTATCGGGAACAGTCCATTCAAAAGCAAAGAGTGGTTGGCTTACCGGAGCAACTGGCAAGGTGAAGAAGGCATCTTTTAGATCTAATACCATGTACCAAGTCCGATCGGGTCCCAGGAGGCTTAAGAGAGTATAAGGATTAGGCACAGTAGGGTGCAAAGTAACCACATGTTTGTTTACCTCGCGGAGGTCTTGCACTGACCTGTAGTCTTTGGTTCCGGGCTTCTGGACAGGTAACAGAGGAGTATTCCATGGGGAGACACAGGAGCGTAGGCTCCCTTGGTCTTTGAACCGGGAGATGTGTATCGCTATACCCCTTCTGGCATCTAGATTAAGATAGTACTGTCGAAGTTGAATGGGAGAAGCAGTAGGAAGTAGTTCTATAACCAGGGGAACTTGATTTCGTGCTAATCCTGGAGGATTGTTCTCTGCCCAGACTTGGGGTATTTGCTGAATCCATTTGTGCAATAATTTATTTTTAGTCTCTGTATCTTCTGATTGCAATTTTTCTGGAAATAAAAGGTGTCCCTCTCCTTCGGGGTATAAGGCCATCATCTTAATTTGGGAATTACCCAATGTCACTTGAGGTTCTTCTGTATCAAAGCTCAATTGGACCTTTAATTTATGGAGCAAATCTCTCCCTAATAGAGGATCTGGACAGTCAGGGGCCCAGAGAAAAGTATGTTGAACTGTTGGCTGTCCGGGGCGAGAGAGACCTGCTTTATATTGTTTTACCATCTGTGTCTGTCCGGTGGCACCCTTTACCTTAAAAATTGTTCCAGTAGGGGTCCCAATAGGTCTGGTCAATACCGAGTAAGTGGCTCCTGAATCCACAAGAAAGTCAACAGGTTGGCCCCCTACTGTTAAAGTTAGCCTGGGCTCCAGGGGGCCTTTGGAGCCCTGACCCCCTCAAGGCTGGCTGGTGAGAGCCTTTGCATCTCGTTCTAATTTAGCCTTTAACTTAGGGCAGTTTTTGGCCCAGTGTCCTTTTTCTTTGCAATAAGCACATTGATCCTTGTCCAGAGGAGTCTTTTTTTCTCCTTTGCTATCTGGTTTTTCCCCAGTTGCCAGGCACTCTAGGATCTTGGTCAGTTTTTTATCATTTACATCTTCCTTTGTCTCTCTTTGGTCAAACACTTTTTGAGCTATCTCTAGTAATTGACTAAGGGGAGCTCCCTCAAAACCCTCGATTTTCTGTAATTTTCATTTTATATCTGGGGCCAACTGGGTCACAAATGCAATATTTATGGCTTGCGCATTCTCTGGTGCCTCCGGATCTATAGGTGTATAGATGCGGTAGGCTTCACGTAATCTTTCTAAATAAACAGAAGGAGATTCATTTGCCAATTGTCTTACCTCGGAAACCTTAGATAGGTTGGTGGGCTTCTGGGCGGCGGCCTTAAGGGCTCCCAGAAGCAACTGGTGATACTGCTCGAGAGCCTCCTTACCTCGATCTGAATTTGGGTCCCAGTCCAGGCACGAGAGGGGGAAAGACCAGGTTTTGTTGGTCCAGATCATCTGTAGGGGTGCCATCCTGACCGAGCACAGCTTTCCGAGCAGCAGAACGAATTCGGTCTCGTTCTTCAGCTGTAAACAGGGTCTGGAGCAACTGCTGGCAATCGTCCCAGGTGGGACGATGGGTATGGACTATACTCTCGAGGAGGCTTATTAGCCCCTGAGGGTCCTTAGAGAATGGCGGGTTTTGATGTTTCCAGTTGTATAGGTCTGAAGTAATGAAAGAAATGTAAACCATCGTAGGAACTTGATCGGGGCCTGTAGGGGCTTCACGGAGGGGGTAAAGGGGAGCCGAGTCAAAGTCTCAGGAGGAGGTGTCAGGGGATGAGGAGCGATGATGTCTACAGGTACGTCGGGAGCTGGGGAGAGCTGGAGTCAGAGGGGGGGTGGAGGGTTGGGGGAGAGATGCTTGGGCAGTAGGGGGTGGAGGTGGGTTAGAGGGTGGGGGATGGGCTATAATCGCTGGGCTAGCAGAGGGATAAGGGAGAGGGAGTTCTTCTGGAGCTGAGGGTTCCAAAACGGGAACAGGTTTAGGGGGTGTCACCTTTAGAGCGGCGATAGTCGGAGGATGGACTGGGTGGCGGCTCAAGGTTTGATTGTATCTTTTTAACCAAGAGGGTGGGTCATAGATAAGGTCGATCCACACCTGGATGTAGGTGTACTGGTCCGGGTGGCTTGGTGGTCCAAAGATCTGCTGTCTGAGGCTCTGTGCAAGCGGGAGAGAGAAAGAGCCCTCGGCCGGCCATGTGCCGCTTGAGAGAATGGGCCATTCCAGTTCACAAAAACTCCGGAGTTTACCTGGATAGACAGGGTCTCCGTAACCTTTTGCCCTATCCCTGAAAACTGAGAAATGGTCAAAGATTAATTGGAGGGGGGTCGGCGGTGTGGATGGTCCTTGCCCCATGCTGAGGAGAGAAAAACGGATCAACGCACAAAATGACAGACAAACGAAAGTACACAGACAAAATGAAAGTATAAGGAACAGAGATATGCGGCGGTCCAAATTACCTAGAATCCAAATCAAATCAAATCCCTAGGAAAACAAAACCTAAAGGCTCAAATACAAATGACCGAAGTCAACAAAACCTAAAGGCTCAAATACAAACGACCGAAGTCCAGAATTCCTCAGGCAAATAAACGGAGGGCGTCCCACTCTGCCGGCTCGGGGAAACGTGTTCCCGTTGCCCCAACTGGTGCGCACCGACTCACAAAATGCAAAGGGACTTACCGTTGAGATGCCGCGGAGAAAAAGAGGCCAAAAAGAAGGGATCCCGGACGAGCCCCCAAATGTTGCACCCAAGAAATGAATCAACGGGGACAACTAGGAAGACCAAAAAGAGCGCTTTATTTTAGCTGGTACCCAGCAGCATCCTCTATGTCAGAGCAAAGAGAGGAGCCCCAGGTGAAGACAAGAAGCTAGTTTTATAGGGTTGGGTATGGTAATGAGGGATAAGCAAGCAGAGTTTACAGAAGCCAATCACAGGGAGTTAAAGGGTATCTAGTGCATTCATTGGTTACTTAGGGGAACCTATGAGCAGGGAAGTTCAGCAAATGGGCAACCAATCAGTTTGAAGAAAGCTAACAAAGGAGCCCGGGTGCGGGAATGCAGCCTGCGCGCGGGCTTGGGCAACAGTCCAAATCACATGATTTCCAGGAATTTACCCTGATGTGGGGAAACAGAAACTTAACCACAAAGAACAGAAACTTAACGATTTTCTTTTGAAATGGCGGTCTTGGTTTTTGAAATGGCGGCAATAGCCTTGTCAGGTTACAACACTAAGCATACAAAAAATCGTAACATACAGAAGAGCAGGGCAGTAAGGAAGTACTGAGAAACAAAGGCAAGACAATGAGCTTTGTCCTGGACTATCAGGGCTGCATATCAGGCAAGGATGACATCTAGCTGGACCCCAAGGATAAAGCACATCACAAATGGAGTGGAGGGAAGGGCAGGTCAGGGAGAGGAAACTGTTAGCACAGGAGCAGAGATGCCCCACTTCCAGAAAATAGCCCAATGCACTGGGCTTGGAGCAGGGTCAGGTGAGCAGAGAGAGGAAGGTAACAGGAGCTGAAGTCCAACCAGCTTTCATGAAAGCCTGAGAGGCAAGGCTTAGGTGCTGGGATTTTATTCCACAGAATAAAAGGGCCTGAGGTGATTTTTGAGCAGGCACATAAGTAAAGCCTGAACCGAGGTTTACTGAAAGAATATCACCAACAATCTGGGGAAATTTATGTTCACTAAATGAACCTCGCAGAACTCTAGAGCATTGTTGAACAAAGAACTATGGCGTAAGCAAGAAATGCAAGCCATGACTGTGATTTTACAAATTCTTGTAGCTACTACTTTATAAAGTAAAAAGAAGCAGAATTAGTTGTGATAATATAGTTTATTCAACCTAATTTATACAAATATTAAAGCTTTAACATGTAATCAATATAAAAATGATTAACAAGAAAGTTTATATCCTGTATCTCACCGTAAGTCTTCAAAATCCAGAGTGTATTTTACACTTAAAGAAAACCTCGATTAAAACTTTGATGTAGAGAGGACTCAGTGTGGCTAGTGGCCACTGCACTAGACGGCGCAACACTAGGACATGTGGGAGGACAGGGGTCCAGGAAGAGACTTAGGCCTAAGCCAGGGGAGAATCAAAGGACAATCATTTGAAGATGCCTGGCTGCTTAGTACACTGAGTCCTCTTGTGCTTTGACCTTTTTCAGAATAAACCTGAGTCATTTGTAGGAAAATGTAATGTGCCTTGGGACCATAACGTTAAGTGAAATAAATCAGACACATGAACTTAAAGATCACACGAGTTCTCATACATAAGAAACCCAAATTATTAATAAAGAACAAAACAAAAGATAGATAATAGGAAGTAGGGAGATAGATATTTCTCAAATGGGAAGGGGATCAAGAGATGGAGGAACAGGAAAAGAAGGGGAGGGAGGGGAACAAAAAGGGAAGAAAAAAGAAATTAAGCTGTTTTATGTACATGTACCTGCTCCACAGAAGGAATGTACACATGTACTGCAAACGTGTACTAGTAAATTTTTTTTTAAAGAGTAATCATTGTAAGACTAATTGTGGCTTTTAAAATAAAATACTCATAAAATTCTATGAGGACTTAGAAAATGCCATAATAGGTAACAGTAGATAAATTCTTGAGGTAAAATCTCAAACGTTTCACATTATAATCATGGTGATTTCAATGTGGGCTTGGAATCTTAAATTTTTTTGGCTCAAAAGGCTCTTAAGTAGTATTTTGTGAACTCTTCCAATTCATTAAGCAGCAGAGAGTTAATATCACTGAACTAGACTATACTCCCAGGGTTCCCAAATTTTCTCCTTTTCCAAGTTATTTTGAGTGTCGAGGGTGTGGGTGTGGGTGTGTGTGCATTGTGATAGAAACAGACACGGAGCAAGGAGACAGAGTCAGGGCCTGGCAGCAGAGATGAAGTGGGTGAAAGAGGATGCAGAACAAGATCAAGAGAGGCTTTTTCAACCTACTAATGCCAAATCCCCACCCAGAGCTCCTGAGTCAGACTGACCAGCCAGACTAAGGTAGTACAATTGCTAACCTACACTGAGACCTATCCCTGGAAATACAACAAAACCCAGGAGTGTATCTTTAACCAGAATTCTTGAAAGGTAACGTGGTTAGAAGGAACAGTTTATTAAAATACTTGGAAAAATGGCTCAGGGGGAGAGCAAATTAGAGTGATAGGAGTGAGAATAGAGAAGGCTACAAAGAGACATCCCTGGAGGTTTGAGATTGGAACTGGGTTTCCATACCAAGAAAGGTAAGTGCAACTATCTTTATTTTTCACTTTCCCATTAGCAGAAGCTGATTCTCTTCTGAAAGAAAACAGAAGGGAGAGAGAGATTTCATAATGCCATTTCAGGTACTAGTTTGTTAGCCTGATCATGATATCAAACTTTGAGCTCCCCAGAGATACCCATATTTGTCATTTTGGATCTGGCTAGGGTTGTGTGTTCTAAGAACCTCTCCATGTGTTTTGCTTTGAACCCTTCTGTACCAAGGAGAACCCCATTATACCAATACTTCCTAAACTTAACGTGCATACCAGTTACCTGAGGACTTGTTAAAGTGCATGTCATGATTCATAGCATAACCAGCTCCCTCCTGTGCTGTGATCTGAGTCTTTGTTTTAGGTCAAAGATTGAAGCTGACAAAACAGCATGGGGCAAGCAGTACGGAATGACAGAGTGCATACTCAGTAGAAAGAATAAAAGGAAACGCTCCCCACTTGTCAGGCAGGGGCTCCACCAGGGTGACACCTTAGATGCTTTTTATACAGCTTTCCCTGTGGGTAAATGTGACAGACTGCAGAGATGCTCCTGATTGCAGGTAGGTCTTTGACGTCAGGAAAGTAAGCTGCATCCTTTGCCTTTCACTTCCTCCAGGGCTTCTTCTATTTGTTTAGGAACCTGTTCTTTGTCCTTTGCATTCCATTAGGCCCTAATAGTTTGCTTAAGTTAAATTATTTGTGCTCTTTTGTATATTAACTCACTTAAATCTCCTTAGTTTACTTCAGGTTAACTATTCAGGACCTGTGCCCTATCTGCCTAACTTCCTCTATCTCCCATTTCAGTAAGTCTGGGATGGAGCCCAAGATTCCACATTTCTAACAAGCTTGTCTGCAGACCACACATGGAATAGTAAGGCCCAGAACATCAAATTTGTCTGAACAAAGTCGTAGGTGTATTCCTAAGTTTAAATCCTGTAGTTCCCCTCCCTTTGAGCTCACAGTGGCTGGAATTTGAAAAGAAATGAGGAATTAAGTGATCACAGCAGCCTAAGCTGCAGATCCTGCCTGGGAGCACACCTTCTCTTTGAGGCTCATCTCTTTTGCCTTTTTGCTTTTCTGCTTCTAGGTATCCAAGCTTGAAAGAGAGAAGACTCAAGAAGCAAAGAGAATTCGTGAGCTGGAGCAGCGCAAGCACACAGTCCTGGTGACAGAGCTCAAAGCCAAGCTCCATGAGGAGAAGATGAAGGAGCTGCAGGCCGTGAGGGAGAATCTCATCAAGCAGCACGAGCAAGAAATGTCAAGGACAGTGAAGGTGCGGGACGGAGAGATTCAGAGGCTCAAGTCTGCTCTTTGTGCTCTCCGGGATGGCAGCAGTGACAAAGTAAGGACAGCGCTCACCATTGAGGCCCGGGAGGAGGCCCGGAAACTGTTTGATGCAGAGCGTCTTAAGCTCTTACAGGAAATTACGGACCTGAAAACGGCCAAGAAGCAAGTGGACGAGGCACTGAGCAATATGATCCAAGCGGATAAAATCAAGGCTGGGGACCTTAGGAGCGAGCACCAGTCCCACCAGGAAGCCATCTCGAAGATCAAGTGGGAGTCAGAGCGGGACATTCGGAGGCTGGTTAGTAATCGCACCAGACCAGGGCAGATGCGTGCTCTTTCCAGGTCCAGAGCTCCATGGAATTTGCTTTTTCATGTGTTTCCTTATTGCTGGGTTTTAAACAATGCCCATATTTTGTTCAGTGTTCTATCCAAAAATACAAGATAGCTAGTTAGGTAGATAGATAAGGAGATATATGCCCAGGCCTAAACTGAAATTGCAGGATTTTTGAATCACCCTTCTCATAATAACTGAATTCTCTCAGCTCCACATATATGGAGAATGTCTGTTCAGTAACTCCTGTTTTCTTGGGTATCTATAAAAATATTCTAAATTATGAACTCTTGGGCCGGTGAGATGGCTCAGCGGCTTAAGCGCCTGCCCGGCAAGCGCAAGGGCCCAAGTTCGACTCCCGGATCCCACATACGAAAAAGGGGCCGGTGATATCACTCAGCGGCACGGGCGCCTGCTGGCGCGCGAGGTCCTGAGGTCGACCCCCCCCGGTACCCACAAAAAAAAAAAAAAAAATTATGAACTCTTCCAAATTCAGCATGTTTTGTGGGCATTTGTAAAATGGCATAGGCTTTTTATGGGGGAGGATTCCATGCTTTTCAAGATGTCTGAAAAGCCACCGGAAACATCCTGAGTGATTCACCTGCCTTTTTCTTCCAGGAACAGTGTCTGAAAGCAAGACAGGGAGCTATAAAATCCCTACACATTTTAAATAGATCCTTCCCTCAAAGTGAATAAGGACTGTTAAAAACAACAGCCATTATAATTTTTTGATTGGTTGTAATCCCTCAGTAGCTTGTTTACTATTTAAAATTCTCAAGACTTACCTTGCTCCCTACAGATTTGGGTCATTCTTTTTAATATGGATGACCAAAAGTCACATAGGTCTCTCACCATGCACAATTGTAAAAATAATATATAATATAAAGGTACAGCATCCTAAGTTATTTAGAAGCAGCATTTATATTCAGATATTTAGGATTAGCTATACCTTAGTTATGTCATTAAATTAATGATTGCTTATTAGAATATATTTTATGCATCTCTAAAAATTGTATTTTTAAGGAAAAACTTTACTTTCTTTTGTCTTCCAATTTTATACCATTATTTTCCAAGAATCCCAATTATGGTGTGTTTTTTTTGGATGATATTTACAGGATTTTAATTTTAAGTTAAAAATAGTTACCACAGAACATTTTTAAAAGCTAAACATGTGTGATTTTCTTTGTTCTATACGACAGCATAAGCATAAAATGTTGTCGCCAAGTTTCTGAATTTTTAAAATTTCCCACTTATTCTACTGCACTGTTCGACAATAAAGACCAAACCCAATGCAGAGGTATTGGTCTCTGCACTGCCTTTGGTTTTTCAAAACAGCAATGGCTGCCAAAGAAAGAATCAAGACCCTGAGCTTTGGCATTACCAGGTAGGTAAATTTTTAAAAAGGGCTTTGCATTAAATATTTTTGTTTGTTAATTATTTTCAATGTAAAATCTATGAGTGTATCCACTTGTTGATCTATACATTTTTTCTATGACTTCCTTTTACTATCACATCACTGAAGTAGACATGAAATCCTTCTTCATAACAATGAAATCCTTCCTCATAACAATAAATCACCTGAAGACTAAGAGCTTCAAAAATTGGGTGCAAACAGAATAACATGAAAAACTGCTTCAATAAAATATATGCACTTTTTTTCATTTTTCCTTCCTTTTACACATCCTACCTCCACATCCAGCTCCATTTTTTGGAAATTGGAGATAAAGAAATAGGAGCTGTTTTGTCTAGAAAAGTTCCCAGAGAACACTGGTATATACCCCTTCCTGTCTAAGAACTACAGCTTTGTTTGATTCCAATAATCTAGGTCAGAATCTATGCTCTTTATACTATGCAATAGAGTCTTCTTAACATTAATTGCTCAATATTCCATGGATAACTACTTAGGGAAATGCTAGGAGAATGTGGGTAATCTTGAAGCCACTATAGCACAGTGCCTGACAGCATGGGCTCCAAAATCAGAACTAAAAATCAGGTTTCAGCACTTACCAGCTCAGATAACATTTATCAAGTGTTTAACCTTCCAGGTTCTCAGCCATCATATGTAAAATGATGATAACAGAACTCACTGAACAGGATTACTACAGAGTAAGATATGTGATGTTCAGATTACAGTGTTTCCACTATTTTAAAAAATGGAGAAATTTACATTACGATGATGGTTGTGTTAGTTACTTTTCTCCTTGCTCAGACCTTGCTCTGACGCCCAAGGTTAAAGGAGGAAAGGCTTATTTAGCTCACAGTTTGTGGAGGTTTCAGTCCATAATCGCCTGGCTCCAAGGTAGGGTGGCTTGGCAGAGGAGAAGAGTTCATGGCAGGCAGAAAGTAGCAAAGTGGGAGAGACAAGCCTCTTTCTACCCCTTTTATCTTATCCAGACTGCTGGGATTAGGCCCATCCAATCAGTGGACTGATCCAGCAATCACTCATCCTTAATCCCAGTACCCTTAATCCCAGCATTGAAAGATGAATCAGTCACAAACTCTAGATTCAGCTGTCTCTGAAAAAGCTCCATCTAAAAGCGCATGAGGCTTTGGGGGGACATCTAGACACAAAACATAACAATGATGATGAAAATGATTATAAAGACAGTAATGGGATGATTTCCCAGCAAGGTAGGTAGAGTGCATTAGAATCAAGTAGAAATATGCAGATCTATAGCACATACATAATACATGACAAATCCGACATGTAAATGTGTTGCTTATCTATGAATAACACTGGACTCAAGTCCTCTACAAAGGGATAGAAACAAAGAATGATACTTTTCTCCTAAATTAGTAGAATAGCATTTGATTTCACACTGAATTATCAAGGATATTACAGGATCATGCAGACTTAGCCCAATGCCCTCCCAAAATTGACCTAAAACTTGATCATATGACTTGGACTCAGTAGCTCACAGGCATTTAGGTATGGAAAACATGTGACAGCCTGATATAATTTCTGTCCCAAATGCTTCTCTCCCTCACCCACCAAACTAAGGAGCACTGCACAAATGGGTTCATACAAAATGATTGGCTAAATATAAGAAATATTTTTAGGAAAAGTAAAATAGTGTAACATTTGTGCTGAATGCCTCTCCTTACCTCTGTTTGAATATACACATAAAATATAATGAAATGAGAAGAAAGCTTTTATCCAATGGCTGTCCTGTCTTCAAAAATTGTTTCTAGATATTCACTTCATTAGCCCTCATCCAGGAAGAGGCAAAAGGGTTTCAGCCCAATGAACCTCCGGTCGACTGGTATAGAATATCCGTGCCACTTACTTGAGAAATACTTGTGAGGCCATGCCAGACTGAGTACAAATGAGTGTTGGGATCAATAAATATATCCCAAAGATGTAGGAGGAAAAACAATGGCTAGTACTTCCAGGCATTTTCCATTCCTTTTCTAGTCCCAACTATGATTTTCTGACAACAATGCTAAAATGGTTGTTAAGAACTGGCTGCTCTGAAATCTAGACAAGAATGGAAAGACATAAGCAACATGAACCATTGAAAGGATTTTCCTCCAAATTCACCACCTGAATACAAACATCTTAGTCTTGGAAAATTATTAGGCAAGTGGGAATTCTGTGCTTTATTCAGTTAGAAATGACCAGGTAATTATAGCAATTGTTATTTGGATTAAACACAAATGCTCATTTCTCCCAAAGAAGAGGCAACAAAAAAGTTGTCCTGGGATACACTGTAGTGTAATTAATACTAATCACTTTATTAATACTAATCACCTTTTTAAATTAGCCTCTCCCTTCCATATCTATCTGACTCGAATTATTTCCAACAATATATTGAATGAAAACATCCATACAAGATATACTACAGAAACAAAAATCACTCTCCTTGCCACCCAATTAACTTAGGGTAACCCTTTGTTACACAGAGTTGTCCCATTTTAGTGGTAGGTTCAATATACTTGCCATGTTCATGATTTTTTTCTGTATCAATCAGATGTTAAACTCATACCATTGTAAAAATGCATTTTTTGCAGCACTGTTAAATAAAATGTTCTGGGTCTCATCTATTCAGATGGATGAAATCAAAGCCAAGGACAGGATAATTTTTTCCCTGGAAAAGGAGCTGGAAACGCAGACAGGCTACGTACAGAAACTCCAACTGCAGAAAGAGGCTTTGGATGAACAGCTCTTCTTGGTGAAGGAGGCCGAGTGTAACATGAGCAGTCCGAAGCGAGAGATCCCAGGAAGGGCAGGGGACGGCTCTGAGCACTGCAGCAGTCCCGTAAGTCCACTCACATTGGTGGTAGAGAGCGGGAGTCACCTTTTATTTAGTTCCCAAGTTTAACTTTTCATTTAAGCTCTTTTCCTCTTTACTGCAAAGAGATCAGTTCTGCCTCCTACTACCAAACTGATCAGTACCTTGGGAACAGGGTTTTCTAAAACCATAGACAATAAAGTGGCAGCACTGCATTAGCAGATCACATGAGAACTACAAATCTCTTTAATTCCCTCATAGAATTTTTCTAGCCAAGTGATACTTGTACAAATTTAAGTCTACGACAAGAATCATACAGTAAATGAAAAAACTTGCCTTTTGCCAAGACTGGTCATTTTCCCTTGTATGAGCAACTGTGGGAGAAATTGGTAAAGGCAGTTTTCATCTACAGGGGTCAAAATGCATACCTGTACAAAAGACTCACCTTTTATACTCATCCTGTGGAAGTTTCTAGGCTGATTGAACTTGCCATTTATTTCCCTGTATTTTCATCATTTTATATGAGAAACATTATTTTCTGAAATACAGCAAGAGAAATCAGCTTATATGTAGCTGGCTATCACATCTCACACCTTTAAAATTATTTAGGTGCTAATAAAATGAAAATGTATTGTTTAGGAACCACAAATAGTTCCAAGGTACTACTTAGAACAAAGTAATGAATAATTTATGAATTGGTTTCCAGGGCTTATATATATATATATATCCCAGTAGATGGTAGGAAGTGAACTGATCTAGGATGTAGCTTATGTACGTTTTACTTCCTTTGCTTTTACCTGCACTGTAATATTAATGTTCTCACGAATGGGCTTTAGAGTCAGACTCTTTGGTTCATATTCTGGGTCTGCCATTAACCGCGTGACTTTAGGCAAAACATTTCAGTGCTCGGAGTACCCATGAGGCTGGTCTAAGCATCAAAAGAGATGATATAGCGGCTGGGGATTTAGCTCAGTGGTAGAATGCTTGTCTAGCAAGCTAGAAGCCCTGGGTTTGGTCCTCAGCACCATAAAATTAAAAAAAAAAAAAAGAGAGAGATGATATATATGTGACCCTTGACCACAGTATCTGGCACACAGTTAACATTCAATGCATATAAGTTACTGACCTATTGATATTGGTCACATCATCTTGCATGAGCTATGACTTCCCTAAATTTTACCTGTTCTGCTAAATCTGCTAGGGTATTAGGAATCTAGGGGGGTGCTGTGTGTGAAACTGTTCTGTCAACAGAACAGCACTGTCACAGTGAAAAACGGTGATAGACTTGCAAGCATATGATAATGATAATGGTAATGATAATGACAGTCCTGTGGCCTCTAGAACATAGAATTAAACCATAGCTGTGTGTAAAGTGATTGATGGTAATTCTGCCAGCAGGGAAGCCAGTTTTGCACTGGGCAAAACATTTTAGTGCAGACTCCCCCATAAACTACTGCTTTTATTCATGAAGGAGATATACCTTCTAATCTGTCCCTCTGTGGCTAAGCGTAATAGCAGGACAGCTTTCTAAGCTGTGGGAAGCAAAGTGCAGCCATGACAAAAGAGATGCTTCTTGAACCTCGTGCAATCACAGCATGCCCTTGGTCTCACAGCATACAACTCTGAAAGGCTGATCCAACTTCTGCCACTCCCTCTGCGATGAGTCTGGGCTCCAGGGAATACCTGCCACGTGGAATACATCTGCAACTTCAACCAGTCTTGGTCTTCAACCCAAGGGATGAATATTGGTGTTAGAAAAGAGTACATATTTACTCTTCTCTGAATAAGAGAACATTTTACTGTCACCTCATGAGCCAGATAAAGGGAACTTAGCCTATTATTTTTATAAGCAGTATCCCAAAACTTTGTGAAAGGTATTTATTGAAGAGCTACCTATTTTAATTTTCATGTATAGGATTTGCGAAGAAATCAAAAAAGAATAGCTGAATTGAATGCCACTATAAGAAAATTAGAGGACAGGAATACCCTGCTTGGAGATGAACGAAATGAATTGGTGAGTAGAACTCGGAATGTTTTTATTTTTGCTTAAACAAAATGCTATAGAAGTATAAGTTATAAAAGTATAAATTGTGTTACAGAAATACAACATAATAGAGAAAAGTCCGTGCATATTAAAGGTACAGTTCAATAAATACTCACACAGTGGTACGCCCACATGAGTGCCACCCAGATGAATAGATGGAAAGTTACCAGGGTCTCAGATCCTTCCCTTCTTGGGACCCCTCTCACTCACCATTCTCCTAAAAATAACCATGGTTTAACTTCTATCTGTCTACACGTCTATGACTATTTCTTAAAAATTCTTTGTAAATGGGATCACACAATATTTACTCTTTTTGTCTGGCTTCCTTTGCTTAGCCTTATCTATCTTGTATGTAGGACTCATCCATTTTTATTGCTCCATATTATTCAGTTACTATCACACAGTACATTTATTTATTCTATCACTCAAAGATATTTGTGTTTTTCTAAAAAACATTTTAAAGCTGTTTGTAGGAAAATGGACACACCCTGAAACTATAACATTAAGTGAAATAAATCAGACACACAAGCTAAAATATCACATTACTTCTCTTATATGAGAAACCCAAAATATAAAGAGCAAAATAAAAGATGGATTGTAGGAAGCAGGGAGATAATTTCTTTCTCAAAGTGGGAGGGGATAAAGAGATGAAGGGAGATGAAAGGAAGGGGAAGGAAAGAGAATTTAAAAAGAAATTTAATATGTACTATGTTCATGTACCAATTCCCCACAAGTAATATAAACATTATGTACTATGAACATGTACTAATAAAAAAACTGAAAAAAAGAAAACAAAAAAGAACCGTGCCGCTACATGTTTTTGGTGAAAAAAAAAAATGTCCATTTCCGGTGGGAATATACAAAGTAGAATTACTAGATCATAAAGAATACGTAGTTTGGGTAGTTATTACAGTTTCCTCAAGCTGTTACAACAATTTAAATTCCCACCAACAATGTGCAAGAGTTGCAGTTTCTCTGTATCTTTGCCAATATGCAAAGAAATTGTTAGTTTTAGCTATTTTGGTGGTTATGAAAAATATTTTTATTTTTGTCATTGCTAATAGGGTTGTATAACCTGTCAAAGATCTGCTGGCCTTTTGGATATGCTTTAAGATTTGCTTTAGCCTTTTATTCATTTTCTATTATGTTGGCTTTATTTTTCTAATTTTTAACATTAGGACTTTTAAGAGTCACCTCTGTAGTATTTAACATATGGCTTGCATTTTTATATTTTCAATGGAGTTCTTCACATGATGGAGTTATTTCCACACTTTTATTTCAAACATGCTTTTTTAGGCCATAATTGCCCCACTAGGCCTGGTTTTAGCCTCCTCCTACAATTTTTCGTGTGTCATAAGGTACTACATTTTATTCCAAAGCTCTTCTAATGTTGTGCAGTTTCTTCTTTGATCTGTGTGTGCTTGGCAGTGTATGGGTTAATTTCTAAGCATTTGGAGATTTTTGCATCACCATTTTGTTATTAACTTCTCCCTTAATTCCACCACAGTCGGAGGATATACTCTGTATTATCTACTTCCTTTGGAGTATGTTGACATTTGCTTTACAGCCCCAACATATGATCAATTTTGATCACAGATCAATTTTAGAAGTGTTTCATATTCACATGAAAAAAGAATGTATACTCTATAATTATTACAGTTTGATTCAAGTTTAAATGTTTTTTAAATCTTTCTATACTTTCTAAGTCTTATTTAAACTTTTTTTACTGATGCTTTTGTCTGCTTGTTCCCCCAACAGATTTGTCTATGTTTCTTAGTTCTGTCAATTTTGCTTTACATATATTTGAAATCATTTTACCACAAGTGTAAAAGTTAATGTTTGTTGTATGTTTTTGGCATAAGAACCCTTTAATCATTATGAAATATTTTCTTTAGTGTGTGGTGTGGTGTGTGTGTGTGTGTGTGTGTGTGTGAGTGTGTGTGGTACTGGGGATCAAACCCAAGGTTCCCCAAGACTTACTGACTTAAAGTCTTACTGACTTAAAGACTGACTAAAGTCTTAAAGTCTTACATAACTTAAAGTCTGTAAGTTATTAGTTAAACCATATCAGGTTTTTTTCTTTTAGTGTTTGCATGAATATATATGTATATATAAACACTAATACACATACTTACATGTATATATGTATGCATAGAAATGCCCTTAACTTTCTATCTTTCTCTGTTCTATTTAAGGTATATCTTTCAAAAAAAAATAAACATTTTGTTTGGTACTATGGGACTGTGATTATTAGCATAAGTTATATTAAAATTATAGCTTTTTCTTTGTGCTTATCTGCATTTTCTGTGAATAATATACACTAACGAAATTTAAATATTTAGAATATTTTATTGACATCAAGAAAATATTGAACTTAGTGGAATAATTTATTTGTCCTTGTATGTACTCGATATTTAATGATTCAGGAACTGATGCTTAAAAACTGAGAATGATGTCAGAATATTTATGAAAATAAATCCAATTTTGGCCTTAGATGTAAAATGGGTGTTTTCAAGTTGAGATGGAGATGGAGTTGGGGGAGTGCTGTTTCAGAGTCACAGAGGGAGCTTTTTCAGGTGTTCATAAGTAGCGAAGTCTCTTACCTCAACACAAACCACAGATTACCAATTACAGGATGGAGTACTTTTAAAAACGTCTTAGATATTTCTGATACGCTCCTCGCCTTTCCTTGCTTTAGTAGCTCCTTCAATACGCATTCTCATTCAGAACCACTAGTATGAAAAGAAAGAACTAGTCATGAAAACTTTAATGTGAAAATCCATTATATACAGATAGATTATCCATAAAAATATCACTTAAGCAAGAGTTTTGGGAGGCTGTTAACAGTTACCTCAAGATAACATTCATAAATTTAGACCAGTGGTTCTAAACTAGAGAAAATTTGGGCAATATCTAGAAGCATTTTGGCTGTCACAGCTTGCAGGACATCTAATGGCCAGAGGGGCAGGGATATTCCTAAACATTCTCTAAGGCACAGCAAAGTATCTGTAAATATTTGTAAATATCTGACCAAAATGTCAAAGGCACTGAGGTTGCAAAACTTAAACTTAGTTCAAAACTGAGCAAACAAGAATATGTAGTCCCTCTTAGTTGTGGGTGGATAACAATACAATCATACGTTGCCTAGGCTTTATAAAAATTAGGTACAGAGGGCCGGTGAGATGGCTCAGCAGTGTAAGCGCCTGCCCGGCAAGCGTGAGGGCCGGAGTTCGACTCCCAGATCCCACATACAAAAAAGGGGCCGGTGATATCCCTCAGTGGCACGGGCGCCTGCTGGCACGCGAGGTCCTGAGGTCGACCCCCCGGTACCCACCAAAAAAAAAAAAATTAGGTACAGAATTCTTAAGCACAATTATCAATACAGTTTCACAATTATGTGGTCTTATTTTTGTTGTTGCTGTTCAATAAAACTTCCTTAACAATAAAGAGACTTAGGACTGTAGGAATCAGGAGATTTCAGCAAATGCTCTGAGGGAAAAGACAGCCTTCGGAGATGAGTAGACTCGGGTTGGGATCCTGGTTATTACTCACGTGACTGCGACTTAGAGGAGCTCACTGCTTTATCTCTCTGACCCAAGGAGAGGTCATTCCAGGGTTAGGAGTGGAGCTGAGCATGGTGGGGCAGCTGAGGTAGGGGGAGAAACAGGGAGGAGAGAGAACTCTTACTCCTCCTGAACATCTCCAAAAGCACTATCTCCGCAGCACCTGCTGTAAGGTAACGGAGTGATACAGGGTTATGAAGGGTAGGATGAAAAACCATGAGAGGAAACTGAAATCAAAGCGATTAGTCTGTTAAATGGAAGACGGGAAAGTTAATAGTCCTGAGACCAACAGTGAAGCAGACCAGGAGTGCTCTCCCTCCCACCGATTGACTCCCCGCTGTCCCCAAATCCCCCCAAATACAAGAAACAAATCCTAATTTTTTTCTCCCCAGTTAAAACGTGTGCGGGAAACTGAAAAACAGTGTAAACCTCTCCTGGACAGGAACAAGTGCCTCGCCAAGAGAAACGATGAACTGATGGCATCTCTGCAGCGCATGGAAGAGAAGCTCAAAGCCGTCACCAAGGAAAACTCAGAAATGGTGGGTATTACAGACTCTGCGGAACCGCAGCTCCCTTCTTTGTGTTACTCCAGTAGCCTGACTTACTGGTTTTCTCTGCTTCATTTTAAAATGCAATGCCATTTGGATTTTCCCTTATGTAAGCAAGGAGGCTTTAAGGAAGAAAGCAAGATAAGGTTGCTGCCTTCGAATATTACAGAGTTTCTAAAATTGCAGAACTGTAGGTGTGCTTCCAGGAATGTGCACATTCTCCAAAAGCTTGGAAATGCAGGAGTAAGGCGTCAGTGTGCCTCCTAAGCCACAGTAACTTCTTCGCAAGAGTTCACTAACATGTGATTTACAAACCTGCATAGACAGCACGCCTTGTCTCGTAGGAACTTGTATGATAATTAGAGATAGATACCATCACTTGTATTATGCATGGACAAGTGATATACTAATTTACTCCTGAACAGACAGGTCTAAAGATCCTCAGAAAACAGATATAAAGATCTTCAGAAAATCCTCAGTGATGTCAACATATTATAACAGGTAAAATGCACTTCATTGTTTTAGTTGGTTTGTGTAAAATTGCCTGAGCGATATTCAAATTTAGCTGGACTCTCATAGGATTTCTATACATGTGAGTGACTGAAATTTGCGGTTTTTAAAGTTTCCTCCTATCCTTTTTCCTTTTACATTTCAGAGAGAAAAAATAACATCTCACCCACCTTTGAAAAAATTAAAATCTCTGAATGACCTCGACCAAGCTAATGAAGAGCAGGAGACAGAGTTTCTGAAACTTCAGGTCATTGAGCAACAGAACATTATTGACGAGCTCACAAGGGTAGGTCGCGATCTATTTGCAATTCCAAGCTTTCTCAAGCACAGGTAGCCAACAAACCCACACACAATGGGGGCATTTAATAATTTTGGATTAACCCCAGCAGCCCAACTTCATAAGCTTAGTATATGACTAAGTTCAAAAGGCCCTTCCAGAAATGCTTTATATTATTTAACTACTTTGTACTTTTCCATTTATGATCCCTTTTCAACTAATTTGGTAACAGCAATAATGACTTCAAAGCACATTAAAGGCAATTTCAAATTTGGTATTATGTAAGTATGTAGGGTGTGTGTGTCTTATAATTGTTTTCCATTATCAGGGTCCTGAAGTTCAGAGATCAAATATTTTGCTTACAATAACAGCACTGTGTACCTCTTGTTTCCCAGACCTAATCAGTGTCTAGCACATAGATCCAGTTTAAGAAATCTTTCTTGTTAAATAGCAACACCACAATCAAGTGACAAGGCTGGAATTCTAGTCTCGCCTTTCTGGCAGTTACTCCAATTCCTACTGAATAGTTAAGAGTAATTACTGCTCCTCTTTGCATTTGATTGAGGTGTGTACTAGCAACTGAGGATCTGCCAGCATCTGGAGGTCGGAGACCTCGACATGCCTTTGGGTTTTCTTCTTTGCCTCTCTGCCTTTATTCTGAGAACATCATCTTTGGTCCTTCTCAATCCAGGACCAAGCCAAGACCTGCAGACTAGAGGACTATGGGAAGGGGTTCAGGCAAGCCTCCCAAGCAGGTGATCAAGATGAGACTCTGCTGTTGAGAGAGGGAAAGATTGTAACATCCACTTGAAATTATTTATCACTCATTCTTTTAAAAATGTCTATGTTGAGTATATGCTATAATGCATACACTAGATTACCAGGGTAATGTAAGTATATAATGCATAAATTTTAAAACAGCGTAATGTAAGTATATAACATGTAAATTTTAAAAGTCTTACTTATGGTGACCAAAATATTTTTACTTATAAATGCAAAAAATCAAAAAGCCTAAATGTCACTGGCTTAAATCAGATTGTTTTTCACATGTGGGCTGAAGCCCTGGGTCCCTCACTTCACTTTCACACTTACACATCTTAATAACTCATAAATCTCACATGCTCCCTAGTCTGGGAAAATATCTAGTTTTGAGCACCCTGAGATCAAGCTGTAAATTTAAACAATGTTGGGCGGCTTAAGAATGTTGATCAGGCTATCAGGGAATCATTTACACCACCGAGTTTAAATTTGTGCACTAAATACATGGAGTGCCCCAAATTCTCAGGATATCTACTTTTATGAAGAATGAATAAAGAAATTGATCATTATTTCTATGTATTATTTGAGTTTTCCAGACACTCTTTTATGGAAGGGAAGAAGAGAGGGAGAGAGGAAAGAAGGAAGGGAGGAAAAGAAAAGAATAGAAAAACTAGATGATTTCAACCAACCAGATATTCTATGTTCCATAAATAGTCAGCAGTTAAGCTTTTTATGTTTTACAAATGATGTAATGAAAAGATAAAGGCTTTATTTTATAAAGATTTCTTTTTTTTTTTTTTTGTGGGTACCGGGGGTCGACCTCAGGACCTTGCGTGCCAACAGGCACCCGTGCCGCTGAGCGATATCACCGGCCCCTTTTTCGTATGTGGGTTCTGGGAGTCAAACTCGGGCCCTCGCTCTTGCAAGGCAGACGCTTATGCCGCTGAGCCACCTCACCGGCCATAAAGATTTCTTAAAATGTAAATTTCAAAGTAATTTTAGACCTGAGAAAACCTAAGAGCTATGCTTTAGGAGAATATAAATAACTATTTTGGAAGCTACTTGATTTTCAAATATTAAATGAAAGATTCTGATATTAGAAACACAGTGAAGCTCTGATTGCGAAGCTCTTGGGACCACATAAATTATCGGGAAAAGTATAATACCCTTACTCTGAAAAATCTTCGAGGATCACACCCAAAACATGCCAAAATTCATGAAACAAAATTTTATTTTAAAGAAAAACATGTACTGTCTCAAGGAAAAAGCAACTTGTCTTTGAAAGGAAAAACAATTGGTAAATTTGTACCAACTCTAAATCTCAAAATTTCATATATGTTTTCCAGGACCGAGAAAAGCTCATCCGAAGAAGAAAGCATAGAAGAAGTTCCAAACCAATTAAGGTAATGAGAAAACTAAGTTATCAGACATTCACCACAAATAGCCAGAGAGGTGAGGCTTGCCAAGGAATCATCCTGCAAATATGTGGCAAATCAGATGTTTCTAAACTGCAGCAAACCCTGAGCTCTATTTACTACAAGAAAATCTTTTCTTTTGACATTTCTCAGAAATGACTGAATATGACTGTGTTGTAACTTAAAAGCGTTTGCTTTTAATATGACTTTCTTTGAATGGAGAAGCCACTGGGTTTGATGTAAAAAGGCTTATCTGACAAATTGAAGAGTTACACTCCAAGAGCGTGAGAGAAATATACGTGATTTGATGTCTCTCACTGAATAACGTTAGAGTCTGATGCCCACCTTATAACTGAATAGTGTTTTTATTGACTTGGACAATAATATTGATAATGGCGCTTTTGATCCACTAATGTCTTTAGAGCCTCTGAAAATCCACAAAAGCATTCTTTGTTCATCTCTTTGTTTGATTCTGGTATTCGCTCTTACCAAGTACAACATTTGCTTTGGATGTGGAATTGGAAGACAAGACTTAAGATTTGATGATGCTTTCACACAGATGGCTGGATTTTCAGTGCTTTGAGTACATTTTAAATACTGAAGAGAGTCAGTCGCATTAACCCAATCAGGGTATACAATTAAACATAAAAGAAACTATAATGTTTTGTAAGAATAACCAAATATTAATTAATTTTCTTTATATAAATCAGAAGTGAAATAATATTGGGGGAACATTTGTGGTATTTTTGTGTTCATTCCTGATGTTTTTATCAGAGAAGCATGAAGGAATCCAATTTTCCACATCCATCTCCTTGTATGTCAGTAGGCAGTGCACCCTACTGTTAACTGTACCTTAAATGTGTGCCATCCTCCCATTCAGAGGCCTGTTTTGGACCCATTCATTGGCTATGATGAAGACTCCATGGATTCGGAGACATCATCCATGGCATCATTTAGAACAGACCGGACACCAGCGACTCCTGATGATGACCTGGATGAGGTAAGCTTTCCCATTTCTCTCATCTTGTGTGACACTGTCATCAAATTTGCTCCTCCTTTAAGGGGGAAAAAAAGCACTTCACTTTTCATCTCTTCCATGACCAGCATGAAGTTGTCTCAAAACATGGGACCATGTCTGTGACCACAGTTGACTTTGTCATCTCTCAAAAAATGGCAACACCTATGTCATGTGACCCTTCGGCTCTATCGCTTGAAGACTTCTTTCAAAACAGAATTTACTCCCCAAAATTATTTATCAAGGAAACATGTGAATGAAAGGACAATCTCAGAAGGTTTCTGGATGTAGTCTAAGATAGGGTTTAGCAAAGTTGGCCCTGTGGTCCACCTTCATCAAAATGACTTAGAGGCTTCAATTACAAGGAAAATTGCTGGTTGCAAACACATAATTCCTGACTTAGGATTTAGGGAACAAAACCCCCAAAATGAATTTTCACAAAATTTCCTGGTGACTGTGTTATAACCTAGCACTATAAATGTGTTATGCCCTAAAACTATAAATAAACTGTGGATATAAGTATGTCGAAAAGAAATGAAAAAAAATGTTGAGTATAATTTCCCCAAATTTAGATCCAAAATCTGCTTATGAGTTCTCATTTGAATCTAAAGTTGGCTGACATCCAAGCCCAAATGGGTAATAATTAGAAAAGTATACATAAGTAAATGATTCTTTTATTAAAATAACCTCTTACATATTTCTGCAATGCCTACCTTGAAAGCGTTTCAGCATTTGTGTCCATACCTACACTTTAGAATTAAAAATAAAGTCAAACGCAATACTAAATCGAACTAATTTTAACTTCTCTCAGATCAAGATATAATAAATATATATATACCAATTCCTCAGAACAAAGGTATTTATTATGTATCACAAGCATCTATCAATAAAAAAGGGGGGCAGAAGGTCAAATGTTACTATTCACATTACACAGTAGTAAACATAACAAATAATTATTTGGCTTTTTTTTTCCAACCCAAGAGTTTAGCAGCTGAAGAATCTGAGCTACGATTTAGACAATTAACGAAAGAATACCAGGCCCTCCAAAGAGCCTACGCCCTCCTGCAAGAGCAGACTGGAGGCATCATCGATGCTGAACGAGAAGCCAAGGTCGGTGCACAGCAGCAGAGAGAGAGCTGCAGATTTGCTAAAAGAGCTCAGATATCAACCTGGTGATAAAAGGACCCACAGGGAGCCTTAAGCAAGAATTTAGATCATGAAGATCAGTTAGGAAGACACTTTTGTCATACAAAACTTTTAGCAAAAGAACAGGAGAGAAGGAAAAATATTGATGAGCCATTTTACTCATTAAGTTCTCGAATTTTGATTTTGTCAGGCTCAAGAACAGCTCCAAGCAGAGGTGCTGAGGTATAAAGCCAAAATCGAAGACCTAGAAGCAACGCTGGCTCAGAAGGGGCAGGTAGGCACTCGGCTGCTAGCTCTTCTGCAGACACACACCTCCCACCTCACCATCCTCCAGCCCACCCTGTGCATGGGCGCATCCAGGACACAGCTTGGCGTTCTGTAGCAGCCCTTCTCGAGCCATACGAGAGTGTTCAACTCTGTATTCCTGTCCTTGGTGTTTTTCTGGCCTGAATGCAAACTCAGACACAACAGGAAATGAGGATGGGCAAGAGAGAAAGAAGGCCAGATGACAAGGAGCCCATACAAAAAGCCTAGAGTTGTCACAAACTACCAAGACAAAGGACCACACCCCACCCCAGCTGCACTCTTTGCCTCTATGCTATATTTATGGTTCTGCATTTTAATGTTCTCCATTCATATGTATCCAGCCTGTGTGCATTCTGACCCTTTTCACTTTTTGCCTTTGTGGTCACTTCTGAGTCCCCGGAAGGCTGGTCCTGGATTATTCAGACTCAAAAGGTACAGGCAGTGAGTGAGAATAGAAAGGGGTGAAGTCTTGCTGGCAACTTCGGCCCCATCATTTTCAAAGAAGTTGCCGGCACGGGTGGGTGTCATTTCTCAGTCCTTGGCAGGCAAACAAATTGCTGGAAAGAAGAGAGTTCTGGTCAAGTGGTTTGAGGACACATGCTCTGTCGTGCCGCTCTGAAATGCTGACTGCACAATATTCTTTGTCAAACAGGATTCACACTGGGTAGAAGATAAACAACTTTTCATTAAGAGAAACCAGGAGCTTTTAGAAAAGGTATGTTGGGCGCAACAACCTAGTGGGGCAGAGGAGAAAACGCTGAGCAATCCAGGAGCAGCAGGGGGTGCTCTCAGGAGTGGCACAGGGGCCAGGGAAGGGGAGGCTTTTCCGGCGCTGCTCTGTCCTTTGCTGAGTGCTCAACCGCATTCCTGTCACCATCATCACCATCGGTTAAGTGGCATGTGTGCATGGCTCCGCGTTGCACCTTGTGCAGACTCGAAAGGATGTGATCCTTGGAACCCACTGATTTGTTAACCATATATATATGTACTGTACACATATATATATTCACCCACACACATGTACATGCACACATCCTGTGTGGTTGTTCACCTACAAAAAAAAACCCAGTACACATATTGTTTTGTGCAAGGAAGTGAAAGAATATGACTCTAAGACCATGTTCAATTCAGCAAAGACTATATTCTCACTTTAATCTTTTTTCAAAGCTCAGCTGTTTTTATTGTTTTTTTTAAAGAAATTTCTTTTAGATGCGTCCAAAGCACAACATAGCAGGTCCAGAAAATTAATCAACAAACCAAGATAGAAAAGCATGCTTTAGGCCCAATAGATAACAATCAGTTTTGGTTGTCTAAACATAGGCTTGTGGTGGTGCATAAGTATAAGAGAACATTTTAGGTTAGGATGGCTTTCCTTTGGTTTATAACTTCTACAAATCCAGCAGAAGATAACAAAATCATCTTATAATATCCTTGACAGAAAGAGAATTTGAAAGCCCAGTTGATTAATGGAAATGATTCTATAGGTTAGTCCAAATTATTTTGGGGTTATTTCTGCCAATATTTTCTATGCTTGACAAGTAATGAAAATCAGCCACAACGCCCTGGTCAGCAAGAGAAGGAAGGGACAGGTTTGCTTGCCCTCCCTCCCGTGTAGCCTGGCAGTGTTGTCTTTCTGTTTTACTCCTTCAATAGCTGAGGTTCAGAGGAGGGTGATTATCCAAAGTTGAGAACTGGTGCTCCTAGGACAATTACAGCTCCGCATAAAGAAACATTGTTGGCCTTGGTCCCAGGCTGTGAATTGAAACCCCTAGAAGCAGCAATCTCTTCAAATACCCCCTCACTGATCTAATACAAGATTCTAGAAAGTAGATTTTCTTTTACAATTTTCATGAGCTTCTACAATCTTAGGAAAGTTCATTACACCACAAGTAACTACCATAAAAAATATTGAGTCAATTACATTAATTAATGTCACATAACTTTTCACTGTGTATCCTCTTTGTTTTCCTATCAACCTTAGAGGTCTGGTAACAAATGTTATTATATTTCTTTTTCATAAGAAATGATTCCCAGTAGGTCTTCTCTCTGATTTTTTTTTTTTTTTTTTTTTTTTTTTTTTGGTTCAAAAGGGAAATTTTTGAGCTTTGGTCCCTTATGAATAAACGGAAAGCAAAAGTGACACTAAAGCTAAACATTTTACTTTAAATTTTTAGGTTTGGGGAAATAAAATTCATCCTATCAATTTAAGAAAATGTCTCCATCTGTATTTCTGAATTCAGAATGTTAAATAGTTATTGTGCCTAATGCCCATCCATATAGCTACTGTGAAAGGAACCCCCAAAGCTGTTGCAGTTGGTGAAGATTGTATGATCCCCTAAATCCAAAGATAACTCAAATACACTACGTCCACAGAGGGAGGCACATTTAAGCACAACTAACTCTAGCTGTCAGTTCAGAATGGATGGACCAGGGAAAGCTCGTATAGATGTTAGACCTTAGCACTCAAAGAAGTGCAGGATTTCCTGTGTAGAAAGGGAGTGGGGAGCCCTTTTCAGAGCAGTGATGACAGACGGCTCCTGGAGCAGTCAGTTCGGAAGATTGATAGGGGTTGCTAAATCCTAGTGTATGTGGTCACACCTGAGTGTGTAGAGGAAACCACTGATAACATTTGAAATTGGAAAGCTAGGTAGTAACCAGATCTTTAAGGTTTTTCAATTCCATATTGAGGAGTTTGGCTTTATCGTATAGATAATTGGAACTCCACAAAATTTTATGTAAGAGCTGTTTTTAAAATTTATTGTACATTTAAAAATTTCTAAGATAGTAAATGTCAAAAGTTATCACCATAAAAAAGTCGAGTGTTTGAGGTGATGATACATTAATTGATATGATTTAATTATAGCACATATTTACAAATTGTAGCATCATTTGGTACCTTATAAACCTATACAATTATAAACTGTCAATTAATAATAAGGAAGTACTTATCTGACAGATGGTAACTCCAGAAGTGAGATGTGTCACATACCCTTCACCCATACCTTTCAGTCAGATTCTAGTATATTGCACCTGGCCCAGCACAAGGGTACATGAATATCTCGGATTCACTATTCGTGGAAGGCCTAGACTTTATCTAGAAACAGCCCGACATCCTGCACTTTTTCTCCTTGACTCAAAAAATTCAACTGAAGAGTAACCAGAAGGAAAGCCGGAGACTCACTTTATTCACATCTGTTTGGGAATTCTTTCATGGTTTATTCACTGAGTAAATGAGCATTAATCCATGCTTGCTTTGCAAAGTTGTAGTTGCTTTGTGCAGTGCTCACCTAACTTGAGGATTTACTTTATTAGATAGAAAAACAGGAGGCAGAAAATCACCGGCTACAACAGGAACTGCAGGATGCCAGAGACCAGAATGAGCTGCTGGAGTTTCGAAACCTAGAGCTAGAAGTAAGGAAATGATGACCATAGTAAAAGTAATCATTCAAAACATGCACCAAGCTCATTAGGGGCCAGGGGCTGAAGTAAGCATTTCAGATTCTTATTCTTTTGTGGACTCTCTCAAGATTTTCTTGCTGAGGCAGCTGAGGGAGAGTAAATACCTGCCCAAGTCACTTGATCGGTGAGCGGCGAGATATTGAGGCAACTCAGGACTGTCTGCTCAGACTGTGTTCCTCACATGCAGTGTCCTTAGAGATGAGTCTGATGAATAATCTTTAAATACTTAAACTAATAGATTCAAACTCTATCATTATTTCATTGATGGTAAATAATGTCCATCTTTCATTGAATTTTGACTCGTTGAAATGTTGCTTCAAGGATTACATTTCAAAATGTGCTAAATGAAAATATTTTACAGTTCAATATGAATTTGTAAGTAAACTATGTAGCCCATAATGCATTTATGCAAAAGAAGGCTAAGAAGCAACGTACCTTATCTTAGGAAGTAGCTTAATTAATTGGGCCCAATTTCAAGGGTTTGTTTTGGGGTTTTGTTTATTAAATAAAAGATATAAATAAAATCCGATTTCAATTATATCATGCAGAATCTGGCTGAGGATCTGGTTGAACATATACTAATATGTAAAAGTAGAAGGAAAATTTCCATTCAATTTTTCTGTCATTTTGCCAGTGGTTTCTTCTGGAGATTATTTTAAATTTGATTTGGATAAAAAGTTAGCAGCTGGTACACGTCAGTGAAGAAGAGTAAGTCATCTTCCGCAGCCTACATATCTTGCTCATAAAGATTGAGTGGATTAAGTATCCGAAAGGCTGTTTGCTGCCATAACACCTCACAGCAAAACTACTCCGTGATATCTGAAAGTTCTAAATATTCATATAGTTTAAATTGGAACAGCACTTCTTGCGTTTCCCTGATCAAAAAATTTGCAAGAATAGATGACACTATAAGTTTTCTTCCATACTTCGTACTTAACTAGTCAGTTTTTTTCCATTAAATTTAAGCATGAACATCTTGAGTTTAATGACATATTGATAAACTTCAGAAACAGCATAAAGAGTGAACTAGTTTAGTGTTTGATTGTTTTTTTTTTTAATTCTCATATATTCTTCACTGTATTTCAAGGAGAGAGAAAGGCGGTCCCCTCCATTTAATCTACAAATTCACCCATTCTCAGATGGTGTGAGTGCTCTGCAGATCTACTGTATGAAAGAAGGTGTCAAGGTAGGCAGACCTTGGATCTTTTATGTTTGTAGAAATTAGAAAAATGGGCTACTCAAAGGGGAAGGATGCCCATGACTTTTTTGTCTTTCAGCCACTGGATGTCATTTGATACAAACTATGTAGGAAATGAAAATAGTCACATTGATTGGAAAATCAGTAGAACATAAAATAAATGTATGACAAGTATGAATGGTAATAGCAGAGAAGTCGGAAACCATAATCATTTAGAATAGAGTAACAAAGAATATTACTGCCAGGTGGCACATGTTGTAATCCCAGTACTCTGGAAGACAGAGGTAGGAAAATCAAATTTCGAGCCCAGTCTGGGCAACTGAACGACTTAGCAAAAGCTTAAAAGATAAAAAGGGCTGGGGATGCAGCTCATGCATAGGGCTTGAGTTGAATCTAGCCCCACAAAAAAAAAAAAAAAAAAAAAAAAAAAAAAAAAAAAACAGGGTAAGAATCAACATACATATTAAGATAATTAGCCTTAATTATCTGGGAGAAATATGACATTCAATACATAAAGAAGCACATTTCAGGTTCCCAGATTAAAAACGTATTTGCTCAGTCTCTGTTCTAACTTTGGAATTGCACTGTGGAATTTGTTATCATGGTATTTCCGAGCTAGAAAAGGCCTTTGAAGTCATCTAGTTCACTATCACTTTTGCTGTGTTTAAGGAAGATTTTTTTTTTCCCTTTTAAGAGGGTTTAGGGCTTATAACTTGTTGCTTGTTAGATAATACATAATTCTATCTCTAGTGCTACTGGAGTATTTTTTAAATACTAAGATTGGATTGAAGTGGTTGTTTCCCAGAAAATACATTGCTCTCCAATGGAATGCAATTGCACTGTGAATCTTTCTTCCAGATGAGATGCCTCCACTATTCCTGGTCTCTCCTTTACCTTCTGCATGGCCCTTCCTAATCCCACTCTGAGCTGCCTGATACACCTGCTTCCGTGGCCGCTCCCTAGCTATGAAACAGACCTAGATTTTCCCTTTCCTGGTTTAGGGCTCTGCTATACTGCTGTTTGCACCTTAGAAAGAGGAGGAAGTGGTACTAATGAAGTTTAAAAAGTGAGCAAGAAATTAAATAGTAAAATTGTATTTTCTTGTCTCATCAAAAACCACTTTTGTGGTTTCTAAAATTCTGGGGCTATGTGGAAATTTATAAATCAAAGCAATTTTTATTCAACATTGATTAAATAAAAAGCAGTGGTATTTGCATTTTCCATAGTTCTTTAATTCTTAGACACATAACAAACAACCTAATCCAGTGGATATAACTTACATTCAAGAGAACCGTTTTAGATGGAGTGTCACTCCTTTGAACACTACAGGACTAGAATAAAAACAAGCTGTTTCCCATAGGAAGAAATTTGTGCTAACCATCTGAAACAATGGATATCAACTATAGTTTCCTACATGACAGGAAAAATTCAACCAGACTAGTATTCCTCTAATTAAAAAGACATTGACTCTTACTTTATCTTACTTTTCTTTATGCCTGAAATATTTTGTAACTGGCAAAATTAGCAATTAGAAGACAAAAAGTTAATGACCATTTTCTCAGTCCTTACTTCATGCTACACACATTCACACAATATCTTTATCCTCCATATCAGCCTATGAAATAGGTATTATTATCTCCATTTGCATCTGAGAAAATTAGGAAAGCTTTCCAAAGTTCACATAATTTGTAAGAAAACACTGAAAACCATTTGTCCTTGATTAAAATCAACCCACGAAAGTACAGGCCCTGAAACATCATCTCTAACCCAGCATTCTGGCACTGATGAAATGCGAGGCTATGTGTGTGTCTTTGGCTTGAATGCACTTCCTTGATTTTGCAGGATGTGAACATCCCTGATCTCATAAAGCAGCTAGATATCTTGGGTGATAACGGGGTAAGTATGACGAAATAGAAGTATGGTAAAGATATAAATTTGCCTAAATAGAGATAAAATTATACTTCCCAGTATATCATATATAACATAATAGCAAGAAAGATGCTATATTTACTTAAAGATATAGCTCCCTGGAGAGAATCTATGATTTGTCAAACAACCTGGCCAGAGATCTCTAGAAGGCAGTTACAGAAATGGGACTTGGGGGCCAGGGATATAGCTCAGCGGCACAGTGTCTGCCTGGCAAGTGTGAGGTCATGAGTTTGATTCCTGGTGCCCAAAACAATAAATAAAAATAAATAAAAAGCAGCATGTACATTTGAAAAAGAAAGAAAGAAAAGGGACTTGGTGAAGTTGCTTTTCATGAGTAGGTCTCCGGTTTGAATGCTGACCACATCTGCAGTGATTAAAACTAATTTCCAGCTGACTGTTGCTTAGAGGAATCCAGTGTAAAATTAATCAGTCAGGCAGTTGCAAATGCTACTAAATGCTAGTGTTGTTGCAGCTTTATAAATATGAACCAGAAAACTATTATCCTTTTTCTAAAAACTCCTTCCAGACAGGGTCAAGGCATATTAATTCAATGGCAGGGTTATTCATTGTGATACAAGATGAATGGCACATGTAGGTTAAAGGAATCACCATTTTTCCCCTCAAAAAATTATCAAAGGAGGGAAGAATATCAATGAAGTCACATCAAAACTGCTACAAAGAGATTGCTCTTTATTCTATTTCAGTTTTGTTTAAATAACATAACCGTTCATGAAGTATGCTTAAAATGACAAAAATCAAACCAGTAATAGGGAGAGATTAAAAATCACATTTAGTATGCCTCTTTTGGGTTTTTGAATTCACTCTATATTAGGAATTATTCCTAAACAATAGGAATTTGTTAAGGTTCTATGCATGCATATATAGTAGTTATTGGTGGCAGTGATTCTTTTGTATATCATAAATATCATAAGTATGCTCATCTTCTTGCCTTTCTTGTTTATCTTTCACAGAATTTAAGAAATGAAGAACAAGTGGCCATAATTCAGGCCAGCACTGTGCTGTCCCTAGCAGAGAAGGTAATGAATCATTCTAACTTGTCAAATCATCTCCATGTCTGGCCTAACATTTAAAGAACAGCACAGGGTGTGACAAACGTTCCTTTTGCACACAACTCTTCATTACCAAATGTGTGATAAATGTGATGCAATCCAGACAGAATGAGAATATCCCAAAGGAAATTCTACTCACTGATTTGGAATGTATAATTTTTACTATCCCTTACAAAATATATCCTTCTTAGGGAATAAGAAACCTTCTGGAGTACGTTATTTCATCAACCACTCCATTCTGGGTAAACTGCTAAACTGGAGCATCGCTCTCGACAGATTTTCCTTGGATGTGCATACCTATTTTTCCCCACTGATTCTGTAACTTGGCGGTGGTTCTCCCTTGTCTCATTCTGAAAGCTGAGCACAGGGACCATCAGGAGGAAAAGCAGCACTAGTGTGGTCTGCCCCCTCGTGTCTAAACCTGGTAAATGGTGAAGCAGAGAGAAGAGGAAAGAGCCAAATGGAGATGAGCACGTAGTTGAGAGTCACCTGGGCATATTTGGATAAAATGGGAACTGTACTCCTCATGAAATGCCTTAAAATCTTGTTGAAAATTAAATGAAATAATGAGCAAGTAATCAGCTTTCTCCAATCTGAAATGAGGGAACCTACAAGTCAAATGACAGTTATTTTACTCAAAATAAGGACATAAGGGAAAAAGGGAGGACAAAAATGTGTTGTTATAAAATAAAGATACTTAAGAAATATTGAAATGATCTTGTATATCCTGATTTAAGCAAACCAAGTGTGTTTTAAAGACACTTTGCTGTCCAATGGCAACCAGATACCAGATAACAAAGAAAGTTAATGTTAGTTCTGCAAAGCATATTACCATGGCCTCATGGCTATATTTTTTAAGAAAGGCTTTATTTGTTAGAAATGTATATTGAAGTAGTTACATATGAAATGGCATGAAAGCTGGAATTTGCTCTTCAAAAACCCTCCTGCCTCACAATTTAATTACAGACTTGATGACTTTTCTTCTCCACTCTCCAGAAGATCCATAGCACCACATTGTCCCAGTAGAAGGTCCAGAATCCAGAACCTGACAAGAGGGCCCCCTGGGATTTGGTCCTCACCTATTTCTCCAGCATCACCTCCCACTTCTCCCTGTCTTTCTCTGTCCCTGTACCTTCTGTCTCTGTCTCTGTATTTCTATCTAGCTTTATCTCTATCCTCTACTATCTCTATCTCTATTTCTCTCGTCTCCATCTCTACCTCTGTCTTCGTCCACTGATCATTTACCCTATTCTGTTTACCTAGAGGATGTTCCTGTTTTCTCTTTCTACCTTTGCCTGGCTAAGTCTTAATCATTAGACTTCCCTATACATGAAAAAGCCTACCTGCTCACCCAAGCCCAATTAGGTTTCTAGCCCTATGTTCCCCCAGTGACCTGTGCTTCTGCTCCCTGAATTTTACCAATTGTATTGCAAAGGGCCACTGCTTTTGTTACACCCCCCTCTACCTGCCACTAGACTCTAAACCCCATGAGGGCAAACATGGTATCTATTCTCTCTCCCTTCTTTTCTCCTAACTTTCAATGAGAACAGCACATGAAATAGGTGACCAGCAAGTGTTTGATGAAGAAATAAATGAGTGAATTTGTGGGTATTCACCAAACACTGTTCCAGTGACACAAAGGGAGACACAAACACAAAGCACCAGGTGTACTCGTCTTTTTTAATACTGAGGATATAGTTTCCTGTTATATGGTATTCATGTCAGCACTGATAAACAACTGGAATCAGTTTAGACTTTGAATAATATGGGACGATCCTACCACATATGTGGTTTAATAGAACAAGTTATTATAGTGGATCTCTATCACATTAAATGTCAGTTTATACCTCAGGGAGGCAACTGGGCATCATAAGTAAGTGTGTGGGTTCTGGAAGTCTTAATTACTCTTTTGCTGTAATCAGTTTTATAGGCCAAAAAATTACTTTTGTTCCTTATGTTCCCTCCAACCTGGAGCTATTGATGGTAGTAGAGTCCCTTCTGCTTGGAATTGCCTCCTCATTTTTTCCAAACATCTCTCTTTCTTCAGACCTCCATGCAACTGTCATTTCCAAGAAAGCCTCCTATGTGTCCTTTAGTGGGGACAAAAACCTTGGTCTTGTTCACCATCACAGCCCCAAAGCCTGGCACAGTGGCTGATATGCAGTAGATGTCCAGGCATGTGCTTGTATGTCTGAACTAAGAGATAAAAGTGCATTAGGTTTTCACGTAAGTTCTCAGCCTGCCTCCTGAGAGGTAAGGGGAGGACACTGAGCACCTAGGTGAACAGCCCACAATGTGTATACCACATCAAACAAACATGTCAGATGCTTTTGTCTTCTAACCCCCCTAGTGGATCCAGCAGATTGAAGGAGCAGAGGCCGCCCTACACCAGAAAATGATGGAATTGGAAAGTGACATGGTGAGTACAAAGACAAGGTGGCATAACAATTAAGGAGCATTTGCAAGGCAAATGGAAAATGAAAGTTGCCTCTGCCAGATTTACCTGGCATTAATGAAAGTTTGTGATCTTCCTATTAGTTTTTGTACAAAGAGGTATCAAATGTTTTCAAATTGTGTTAAGATGCACCATTTAAAATTTGAGAAGTATCCAGCAATTTTAAGCTGTAGTCTCCCAAACAAGTAGGTTATATTTGGTCATTTTTCCAAAACTACAGCTGAAGAAAATTGAATTAGGTGGATTTTTTTCTTAGACTAGATAACTCTTCTAGTACACATAGTTATGAAGTAAATATAACAGAAATAGAGGATGTAAGTCGGATTTTAAAGGTTATACCACTTCCTATCTATTTGGATGGTCGTTATCAAGAAGAGACTTTGCAGAACTGCTTCAGAAAGTAACAAGAATGATGGGACAAGTGCATTCAAAGCAAGGAGGAGTGTTTTGAGGGGTTTAAGATTAATGTGTCTTGTACTGTAATAAATTATTTTTTAATTTAAATCCCCTCGGATTGGTATAAAAATCATTTAAAGCATCTCATATGGAGTTTCATTATATCTTTTATGCTTCTTTCTATTGATTTTCAGATTCCCTTTGAAACTGTGAAAGTTGAACTACTTCCCTAACAGACAAAAATCTATGGCTTTACAAATATCAGTGATTTGTCTTATGTTGGAATTAGAGAAAACAATAATCAATATGATTTATGTATCCCTTTCTGGTTAACTTAGCTGACTTTATCAATATGGTCCTTTATTACAGGAACAATTCTGCAAAATAAAAGGATATCTGGAAGAAGAACTAGACTACAGAAAGCAAGCTCTTGACCAGGCATATATGGTAGGTACAACAAGCAACAGAAATCAGAATATTTATATTTATATATTATGGAATGAGGCATCTTTAATGTGTCATGCCGTCTATTTAAATAGACCACGACATGCAAGTAGCTTATTCACCAGTTCACAGTTCTAATTTTAGAACAAGAACATCCTTATCTCTCTTTATAATATGCTTATAGTATTTCATAATTATACTTTGTCTTTTAAAAAATAAATGTGTTGTTAAATAAGATTTAGATGAAGTACATTCTGGATGACAATGTAGATTAAAGAAAAGTTTTATTAAATCTGATCAAGGCATTTGGAAGTCTAATGTAGTGGTAAAATAACAATGTATTTGACATTTTTTGTGCACATTTTTTATTAATTTATTTGTCATAATATCCCTATGAGGTGTAGGTAACATTGTTATTCCTTTCTTACATGTGAGGAAAGTAAGGTTTAGAGAGTATGAATTTGGCCTAAATTGGTAAGTGGGTGTTACGTAGATTTACTCCAGATACTGCAGCCTTTACCTAGTCCAGCCACAATGAGCCAGGCTGTGCTGGTAAAAGGACTCTGCCTTTCTCTCTCCCCCAAAAGATTATGCTGATGGAACATTACATTTGATCTGTTCCCCTCTACCAAATTCATATTGCAAGATTCCTTATGTTGGATTATAGCTCATATTTCTTCTCTCCTTGTGCCCTGCCCCCATCAATAAAGTCATAAATCAACAGAAAAAGAACAAACTAGAGGAATATTTCAAGAAGTTGCTAGCAGAGGTTTTTATAATGCTTTCCTGGAAGCAGCTTGAGTCACTTTTGGGAAAAGAAGGAGACATCCCCTGCTTGTAACAAAGATAATCAGTCTTCCTCCTCCAGAATGAATACAGGATGCCGCCATTGTTTGATGAGGAAAAAAGACAATGAGAATTGGTCCTAATTAGAGAATAAAGAAGCAAGTGATTTTCCATCACTTCCTACCCTTTCACACTTGTCTATCCTACCTATACATAATAAAATTAATCTGGGTGTTTATGTAGCTCCCAAAACTATTGAGTCCTCATTCAGAAAACCATAATTAACATTAAAAAGTTGAGATATGCTTAATGAAGGACAAGACCTAGGAAAGCATCCCATATCAGGACATGTCCAGTCACTTTTGTGAAAGTTATAAGAAATAAGACTATAGATTTTGGCAACAGTCTCTAAAGCAGATTTTTTTTTAATGAGATATAAGACACAATAAACTCTTCAGCTGTCAAAGAGAGGACTCAGAGAAATGTTTGTGATGGGGAAACCATAAATCTCAGTGTATTAAAAAACTGACCAATTCTAAGACTGTGGGCCATTTTTCAGTCATATTTCCCAATTTTTATTTCACGAAAAAATATGGAGATCATAAATCTATCTTCACATACAGAAGATTATTATGCAAAGGAGTGGTGGCATTTTGTTGATGAAAATATAGCTCCAATTTCAAGTATTTAGTTCCAACTTAGACCACTTATTTCTAAAAGTTGGGTCACGATGTTAGATGTTTTCAAATATCTGAAGGGCTGTCAAGTGGAACAGAGATAAAACCTATTCTCAGTTACATATAGGAATAGAAGGAGGTATAGTTATCATAACAAAGGGCTTTCTGTAAATGGAAAGTATATAAGATAAGATACCAAGAAAGAAAACAAATTTCCCTCACTAGAGTAGTTCATATGTTATCTGTATGACCTTTATGGGCTACCAGAAAGGGAATGTTCAGAAGGGGAGTTAAGCTGGAGAAGCTTTGGAATTTCCTCTGTCGCTACGATCAGAGAGACTAAAGCACTGCACCCATGTGCACATACACCTACACGTGCATTCCCAACACCACACATCAGTGCTCAGTTCCAAAGTTAGACTTTTCTAATTCTATTTGCCAGAGAATCCAGGAACTAGAAGCTACTTTGTACAATGCTCTACAGCAAGAAACTGTTATCAAGTTTGGTGAATTATTAAGTGAAAAACAGCAAGAGGAGCTGAGGACGGCAGTAGAAAAGTTACGGCGGCAAATGCTGAGGAAAAGCAGAGAGTATGACTGTCAGATTCTCCAGGAGAGAATGGAGCTCTTGCAGCAAGCCCACCAGGTGAGGACTGAGTCCCTACATCTGTGTAGCTTAGTACTAAGAAAGTGAGATGTAGAACCAATGACATGGAATTGACTATAAGTATGGAGAAGCTCAGATTTTCAAAGGCTAAAATGAATAACCATTGCTTTCCCTTGTCACTCAATACAGGATGACAGTTTCATAAAAATTCAATCTTGAGAAAATTGGCTTTTCAGAAGCACACAGTGCTGTCATTCCTAGAACTACTTTGTTTTGAAATACCCTTTGAGTGTCATGGAGCCTGGCTACTCCTTATGCAGGGAAGCAGGTCACTGTCTGTCCAGGGGAAAATAGTGATTCCTTCTTATTGTTCATTCTACTCCACAACTGAGCCACATCAAATAATCTAAACAGAGTGAAAGAAAACAAGGGCCTCTCTCTCTATTCCCAGAGCAAACAGCAACAGCAATAAAGTCTGGAAGCTGCTGTATACTAACTGGCATTTGCTATATATCAGGAACTAAACTAAACTGTGTTTACATCATTTCATTTAATCTTCATAATAGCCCCAGGAGGTAAGTATTCTTATTGTCCCAAGTTTTGAGACAAGAGCTCTTAGGTTATTTGCCCAAGATGACACAGATAGCAAGCAACAGAGCTAGGATTATGACCCAGGTCTGTCTGACCCCAAGACTCGTAGCTATAACCATTACACAGTACTGTCATATATAACTTAAGTCACCTGTGGCGTCTATGATTTATCTAGACTAGCAAGATTTAAAACAGGCATCCAGTACTAATTTCCAATCAAATTCTTAATTCCAATTATTCATTCATGTTATAGTTTGACAAGTGAGGGATAAAACCCTTGTTATAAAAGCAGGTTCATTAAGAATTCCAGAACTGAAAGTGCCAAGCTGTAGTATTCAGTATTTAGAGCTGTAACAAGCAACTGGTATAGATCCAGTTGGGAATATATATGAAGTAAGAATCACGTGGTCCTCAGAGATCAAGGTGAGTAGAAGAGGAATTGAAGTTACTTTATGACATCAATAAGCAATTCATGAGAACTGACACTTATCCCTCCTTCAAATGCAACCAGGAGCTTTGCACGTCTTTAGAGTCTAACAGTTTACCCAAATTAGCAAGAAACTCTGAAGTCATTTGTCCCAAAGGTGATAAACACATGTATGTTTCTATCATCATACATTCAGAGTCCATCATGAAGGTTTGAATTTTGACATATTACCTAAGTTTTTGAAGGCTTTAGTAATAGACTCTGTTACCTCTTGCATTACTTCACACATTCCTTCCTTTGATCGAGGGATAAAAGTGTCTTCTGCACAAACTTCATCTATTCCAATATCATTTAATTAATTTTTTTAATTGGAAATTATATCATGGAACCACAGAACTGTTTATTATTAAGATGTAGTAATAGACATCTAAACTTACTTATGATTAAAAATCCTTGTTGTCCCATTTGAGTCTCTCTTTAACTAGTAAACTGATGTGTTTCACTCCCAAAAGAATTGCATTTGTTCGTGTAAGTGATCCAGCCTGAGCGGATAGCACATGTTATTTCCTAGCCTGAGAGAGTTCCATTGACATTTTCCATTTGTGAAACAAATATTCATTAGAAATATGCCTTGCCCAGTTATTGTCTTACCTTTCTTCTCTTTTTTTTTTTTTTTGTGGGTACCGGGGGGTCGACCTCAGGACCTCGCACGCCAGCAGGCGCCCGTGCCGCTGAGCGATATCACCGGCCCCTTTTTCGTATGTGGGTTCCGGGAGTCGAACTTGGGCCCTCGCGCTTGCCGGGCAGGCGCTTAAGCCACTGAGCCATCTCACCGGCCCACCTTTCTTCTCTTTTAAACATTGACTTAATTTCAGAGAATTACTCTAGAAGATGTTGGCCATGTATAATTATGCAATGGTGTCTAACATCTACAGCATACCACTAACCATTTATTAGATGTTTTCGCTTGAATGTTTCAGAGTAATATTCATAGTTGTTCTTGCTTTTCTCCTCTCTTCCAACCTACCTATTTTGGTTGGTAGAATGACCTTCTCCCAAATTACTCAGGCTAGGAATACTGGATTCTTCTCCATTATTTCCAAGAATTAGGGTAGCACCGCATCCCAGCAGCATTCCCCCCGAAAGCACTTGTGAAGCTGGTCTGTTTTGTTCACATGTGTTACCGCAGGCATGTGTGGGACCTTTCATGTTTGCAGCAACTTCCAGTTGCTGCCAGATGCCTTCTGAGGTAACCCAATTCCATTATCTATGTATTTAGTTAAACATTTAAATGTGTTTCCTAGTGCTAAATACCATGCTAGACACAAAGAATTCCCCGTGGACTCAACCTTCACAAAACATAGGAGACTATCATGAAGAAAAATAACTATAATATACCTTAATAAATGTCATTTTAAAAGACATGTGCATGTGACGTGGGGAAAGACTTCCTTCTCTTCCCTCTCCAGTCAACAGTGTTTATCACCATAAGTTCTTCGCACCTCGCCTAATAGTACATTCTTGCTCATAATCCCCTTGGTCCCAGTTTCCACTTGAGTCAAGTCCTGTGCACATCTCTTCAGATCCTTCATTAAGTGGCTACTTCTCTCCCAAAAACCCAGCTTGAGACAATTTCCAGTGCGTGCTTTTCTCTCCATTCATGGAAACTTCCTGGTCCCACTTGGATCATGATTTTTCACCTCCATATCTTTATTTGCATGACTGCTTACCCTTAAGATGACCTTGCATTGTCATTGCATTTATTCTAATATTCCCATTTTTTCCCAGTCCCAGTTAATAATCCACCTTTTTCAAGGTCCTCTCCCTGATTAACAAAATGGATCACACATTGCTGTAGGAAATGTATTTTCATACCTTGTTATATATTTATATGTAACTATATACTGAGGGCCTGCGGGTGCCAGGTGCTGAGAATTGTGATGGGGAAAAAAGATAGCAAAGTCTCTGCTGTCATCTATCGTGTAGATGAAATGGAACAAAGCCACAACACAAATGAACAATAACGATGGCAATTTCCAAGAGTCTCAATAAGCGCTATGAAGAAGATCATACAATATGTATGTGCATTTGGTAGTACAATTGGCCACTTTAAACTGGTTGGTCAAGGAGGCCTCTCTGAAGATACCTAAAACCCAAGGAAATAGCCATACAAAGACTTTGGAAAATGTTCCAGAAGACAGAGAAAAGATCAGTTTCTGGGATGGGCATAAGTTTAGCACACTCAAGGAACAAAAACAAAGGCCAATGTGGCAGGAGTGCATGCAGTCAGAGTAAGGTTGATTGAAGTAAAGTTGGAGAGATAAGTAAAGGCCACTTCATGCTGGCCCTTGTAAGAGTTTGGGCTTATTATGAACACAGTTCGGCTTACTTTTTCTCTTTCCCTTCCCCAGCCTCATAAACTCAGCAAACTGCTGTGGTCATTTTCACATTTTAGAAGTTCTCATGGGCTGCTGTGGATGGGTGTAGGATGAACAAGATAAGAGACAGGCAGAGCAGGTAGCCAAACTATCTCACCAGACCGAATAAGAATGACAATGACTTGTACTTGGTAGCAGGAGACATAAAAAGAAGTAGGTAGAATAGGGATCTATTTTGAGTTTGATGAAGATTCCTGTGGGGTTGTATAGAAAGGGAATGGGAACAAAAAGAAATCATGCTCACGTCATATAATGTAGCTTAATTAATTCATTTAGCAAATACATGCGAACAGCTTTTCCATGCCAAATACCATACTAGGAATTGGAGATTGGTGATACATGGCTTTTGCCACTGTTTACCTTTTCTACTTCATTTTGTTATTCCCTGTGTTTTAAATTTTGTCTTCCCATCTGGATCTCATAGTTTTTGAGATCAGGAACTAATTGATGCCTGTGTTCTTTGCATTCAGCATAGTCTTGAACATGGTAAAAGGTGTCCAACAACTATTGCCTTGATGGTCAAATAACATACTTCAGTAATCTCATATTCATGCTTCTCTCAATAGGATTCTTACCTCAACATCCAGGAGTCATGCCAAGGAATTGCTTGCACACTCAAGGTAGAAGTGTCTAGCAAGTTGATTCTTTTACTTTGGAGCACAGGCAGCACCACTGAAATGCACAGCAGCACAAACATCACCCATATACAATCCCATCACCTGCTCCCTTCCAACACTCACTGCCCTATCATTTCAATATCAATTCTGATGATCTCACTCTGACCAAATCACACCACTCTCTTCTTCAAAGCCCTCAGCCCTTTTCCTTTAGGGTACATTTTCTCAAGCTCAGCACTGCTGAACTGACATTTTAGACCAGAAAATTATTTACTATTTTGGAGCAGGGATGGCATTCCAGGCTATTTAGTAGCATCCTTGGCCTCTACCTATTGGATGCCAGTTGCAAACATCCTCACTTGTGACAACAAAAAAAAGTTCAGATCATTAGCTAGCAGTGAGGGAGGAAACAAATTTATGAACATACTAACAAGCACTGAATTATCTACTTTAAATTACTATTTAAAAAGTATGCAGACTTGCCGTAGTAGGGGGGATGGTCCTTAGTTGAGAACTACTGTTTTAGAAGGAAGGAGATCTAATTTCCTAATTCAAGTTTTCTCTGTTCTAGTTTCCCTTTTCTCTCTCCACATTGCATTATAAAAACCTCTCTGTGTTATCACCCCATTTGGCTTCCAGTTTTTCTTCTCAAGCTCTAGTCCTCTAGTCCTTCTAGTTTTTTTCCCAACAGGAGTCATTAAATAACAAGCTGGCACTGTATGACCATGTAGATGAACACACACAAAAAAGACCTTTAGGTTGCCACTGTAATTGTGGAGATTCATTTTACTTGTAAAATAATTGCGTGATCAATATTTCTATACAGTCCATACTATTTAAATTAGTGGAATCTAGTGACATAGTTCACAGGTAAGTACAAAGGGTCCTAAAGATTTTTTGTCTTTACGGTTACTTGTGCTAGTTTTGTTAAAATTTTCCCCTGGTTTATCAATTCCCTTCTGAGAATTTTTTAAAACTCTACTCTGTTTTATGAGAATTGGTCAATCATGTTTGTGAGGCAACTCCACCCTGAAATAGGGCTGAAATAAAGTTAAAAAGAAACCTTAGAAAAAAAGCAACAGGATTGTCTATGTTTGTAAACATCAGCTTTGGCAATTTTACCACACTAACAAGTCACAAAAACTCCAATCTGAAGGGTTAAGAACAAAGCTTGTTTGTTGCTTGCTAGTTCTGGAACCTACTGCTCTCTCAGCAATTATGTGTCACCGCGTCTCACTGCAGCTCCCTTCCCCTTGCCAACCCGATGCCACTGTGGTGGGATCTGCCCTTCTCTCCTGGGAAAGGAGTGAATTCTTGCAGACCCCTTGACCTGAGGTTTTAAATATTTTAAAATATAATCAAGGGCAGTAATTTTCCACCACCAGTCTGAGTAATTTTTGAAATATAAAAAAACGTTCTGGATATGGAAACATGTATTATGTCATATTTCCAGCTCCTGAAGTTTTTATAAAAATTTATGTGTTTTGGTTTGGTGAACAATTTTTCTATATAACTTAACCCCTACTAACACTTTCACATTTTCCTTTTCTTTCTTCAGAGAATCCGTGATTTGGAAGATAAAACAGATATCCAGAAAAGACAGATAAAGGACTTAGAAGAAAAGGCATGTGTTAAATTCAGTATCTGTTTTCTTTTGTGTTTAATTAGAAACCAATATTGACTTTATTGCCTGTGTTCTCTCTCTTCTGTATTATTGTGGACCTGACACAAGCAGGTATAGGCACAGTGCATGTGGTACTTGCCTTCCTCCGGGTGCCAGGCTGAGCCATCAGTGACGTAGACTTCACACTTTTGCCCTTCGTGTTGATTCTTATTCTTTTCTGTAATTATTTTCTTTTCTCAATTTCCCCTTCTTCATCTTCATTTCCTGTCCAAGAGTTTCTTCTAAGTTTTGTTACTGTGCTTTGCTCTTTCTCTTAAAAATCTTTAGCCCCTTAAATAAAACTCCCCCATTATTATTTATATTTTTTTTTTTTTGTGGGTGCCGGGGGGTCGATCTCAGGACCTCGCGCACCAACAGGCACCCGTGCCGCTGAGCGATATCACCGGCCCCTTTTTCGTATGTGGGATCCGGGAGTCGAACTCAGGCCCTCGCGCTTGCAAGGCAGGCGCTTACGCCACTGAGCCATCTCACCGGCCCCCCCATTATTATTTATAAAACCCCCTTCATCCTTATGCTACAGTTTCACCTCAACAGAACGTTCAGAAACTTAAATTGACACATGACAGATTGTCACATTCCTAGGGTCTGAAAGAGAAACTGCTTTTCCAAGCCAGCCAATAATTTTTGGAGGAAAACACAGTGGTTGGTAAAGAAAGCACTTGGAAATGGGTGTGTGGTAGGAGACGCAACTGACGGCGTAAGTAGGGCTGCCAAGCAAGCTGCTGTGAGCTAACAGTCTTGCATAATGAAGAACTGTCCTGCCTGACATGCTTGGATCATCCCCCTGAGGAACATAGAAACGACAGCGGAGAGGTTTTCTCTGGCATCCCAATCTCACTGACTAGAAGTTGCTACCTGAATATCTATACTAAAGAAAGTATGCAGCTCTTTTGCAATATCTTCCATGGCACACAAGAAAAAAAAAAAAAACAGCAAACCATTTGCCATTCCTGAGACAATGGTCAGAACTTGGTTCATCCCAGACAGTTACCTCCAAATAACTATTATCTATAGTTACCCATGCATGTGAGGTCAGAAGGACTCAGTGGAATCTAGTAGCAAGACTGCCAGGCACGCAGGTTCCGGTCCAGGTGTCTTCAGATACCATTTGACCTTGGTGAGTGACTGCACCTCTTAAGTCTCAGCCATTTCTCTAAAATGGGATTGACAATGCTTGTACCCACCCTTGTCATGGATCGCAGCAGGAAAAAATCATGTCACATCTGAAAATTAGGAAACTAAAACTAAAAACTATAAGACCAACTAAGAAACATACTTAAAATTTTTTCTACCTCTAAAATATATATCCTCTCCAAAATTTTAAATTTGAATCTCCCTCATTTCAGAAGTAGGCTATTTAATTCTACAGGATTGAATGAGGGAAAGCTGAAGTACAATAAGCCAAGAAGTGAGCTTAATTTTCCAATGATAGATAGGAAAACCCACAGAAGTTTGTTCCCGGCTTCCCTGGCCATGCAAGGACACATCTAATGTCTTATGTTTCTGACACTTGTGAGTGGCCAGGCTCTCTGTTCATGGATAAACTCTAAATAGAAATCGTGGCTTTTCTGCCTCGGAAATCTTATACCATTCACTCCGTAGTCAATTGAGGTTTTTAAAATGGGTGAGGCTACAACTATTACAGCCTCACTATAGCCCTTTTCTAAATAGACTCCATGGAAATTTTAGGGGAAGGAGATTTAAAACTGTGTTCATGGTCAAAATTTAATGTAAACATTTTTACCATCCTTTTGCTCCACACATTATAGGTCTGAACTTCCCAGACATGTGTGATGTTGCAGTGATGAATTCAATGAAAAATAAAGGCTCTGTAGTTATTACAGTATACATTGCACATAAAATAGTACACTAAGCCACTTTACAAACAAACTGGTTGAGTTCTGAAGAGAGTTGAGAGAGAGAGAGGTGAGATTTAACTGGACATTCTGTGCACTTGACCTCACTCCTACTCTCAGTCCAGCCTAGTGAAAGCTAAAGATCATTTATGTCAGAGACACTCTTTGTTCTTTCTTTTGGAATCCTTGAACACCTACTCAAGGTGAACAAAATTTCCCTTCTTCATTGCTGATTTCCATGCCCACAGTTAGTATAAGCCGGGTGGTAACGACTAACCCAGCGAAGTTGTCTCGGCCCTGTGCAGTACTTTACCGTGTCCGAAGCACTGCCATTGCATCACCTCATTTGATTCTCATAACTGTGCTATGAGACAGATACAGCAGATGTTGCGATAGGTTTTGAAACAGATAATAAAACAGTGGATCAAAGAGAGTAAACGGCTTGCCTAAGATTACCTAGCCAAACTAGCAAATCAAGACCAAGGGCAGTGAGTTTGACTCCAAGTGTCATGAGCTGCCCACCATGCTGCAGAGACAAGAATTTCATTAAAGATGAAATAGTTAGAAGCTTTACACTTTTTCTCTTTCTCTAGCTTCTCCTACTATGGCTGTATCCTCAAAGAATTAACAGAAAAAGAACAAAGTGTGTGCTTTTCAGAATAATAGAATAGTCATCAATACATGGATCTTTGCACCATATTTGTAACTTGTTTGCAGAAGTTGGCTATAGTGAAGCGAGAACTTTATAAGCAGTGGCAATAAAGGAAATATGTAAATAGCATGCAAAATACAAGAATGGCATACATAGACCTTATTCAAAGATGCTTCATCCAACAGCAAGTCGCTGGAATGTAAGCAGAAGACTTGAGGACTCTGTAATAGTCAACTACCAAGGAGATCAACGCTTTTATAAAACCGACCTGACCCATAGCCTTTTGTAATTAGTGCACCATTGGTTATGTCCCAGGGATATAGAACACGCGCTTCTTCACCCGGTTACCTGCTTCTTTAGTGAAACTGACATAAGCCAAATAAAGATCAGTCTGCTTTAGAGACAGGGCAACAAGAACACCAGGTGGCATTATCTGAAATGCCCCCTGATGTAGAATGGACCTCACACCATCAGAGGACCACACACCCTCACTTGCCCAGGACCAACATTCATACCTGTTGTCCCAGTGTAATTACTAATAGTGTCCCACTTCTCTCTCAGCAGTGTTCCACTGAGGGTAATTAATCATATGTTTAACCTACACATTAATATTCTCCCTGCTATATCTTGGGCCTAAAACCTATCACATTAACAAACAACAATAGTTTAATGAATGATTAAGTGTCTGATCTAATCACATTTTGTATTTCTGAAATGCCTTCCCATACATAGAAGATGAAGACAATCATATATAATGAAACAGGACTCAAAATATATGAGTTCCTGCTCTCACTGCGATGTGATATTTAACTGTTGATGCATGGTTTTGTGCTTATTTTTCTCTACTAAAAACTTAGAAGCTTAGATCAATGATCTGTGAGACACCCCTCACAATTCTAAAATATGATGTTAGTTGAACACTGCCATTGCTTAACAGATAAATGAAATGTATGGATTTCAGAAATAAAAAGGTACGTATGCCTGTGAAAAGTGAGAAGATTTGAGCAATATGGAAAAGCTGAGGTTTTTGTGCTACCTGAATGGCTCTGCAGAAATTCAGATTTACATAATCTTCTTCTTTTTCTTCTGCAGTTTCTGTTTCTATTCTTGTTCTTCTCTCTTGCCTTTATTCTATGGCCTTGATGTCAAGGTGCCTCTTAAAGGTAAGATTCCATTTAATTCTCAAAAATGTAGTTCTGAGAAGTATTTGATAAAAAGAATACTGTGTATAGTTTAGAGTGCCATGTTTAAAAAAAATAAAATGAGCTATAACATGAGAAACAGATTCATTTGCATGACTATTGAAGCAATAAATACGTTATGAAATATGATAGAAATAAAGATTTTTTCCAGTTAACTGTATTACTTTGAGAAGCCACAATGTCTGTGGATCTTAGTATTATCATTGTAATCTTCCATTACACTGAGAGAGTTGCTTCTATATCTGCAGAATGAAGAAATATGACTGTATCTTTAGTATTGCCTCAGCTTGAAAATGCTGATTCTGAGAATCTAAAAAGCCAGTAATGACTATTATTTTTCAACCCATTTTCCAGTCTTTTCATCAGAAGTCAGGAAAGCAGGCTATTAAGTAAAATTGGATCTTGTTTTCAGATAAAGAACGTTCAATGTCAATTTAGGAGATAAAAAGAAGAATCATGCTATGGCTGTTTGTTAAGTCTATGTATCATCAATATGTGCATAAATAATCTTAGCCAGTGTTTCCCAATGCTTAACAATAACGGATCTTAATACACTACCACAGATATGATGAATCAGATCACTGGAGAAGGAGATGAAAGGGAGGGTGGGAAAGGTGGAGAGCAAAGACTGGTCAGAATTTTCAGGCATAATAGTGATTCAGATGTCCAGACAGGTATGGAAGCCATAAATCTCAATACCATTGTTAAAAAAGAAGAAAGTGTAGCTGCTATTATAAATCCAATTGTCGTGGTCCATGTCTGCCTGATTATTCTATAAAGTTATATTGTGCAGTGATCTTTTCCAGACCTCATATCATGTAATATTTTTTCTAACAAGTTGAAAAATGAAAGAGAAATAGCTTCTCTGTCAGTGAGTATCAGCTGTGTCACTTGCATGTAAAACAAGCAAGCAAAAGGGCTTTAGCATGTCCTGAAATAACGAGAGTTAGACAGATATGCCCGGAAAGTGTATTTCTTCTTTAACCAACCTTCTGACTTTATTCCTTCCCCAAAAGATTTTCTATGGGTTATAGCCATGCAGCACACAGAGAAGACTGAATTTCTTAAAGTGAATAAAAATATCTAATTTGAAAAGGGGTGAGATTCTCTATAAATGGATCAAAATGGCCAGAGTGTTAGAAAACACCCCCCTAACCAATAAATAAGTAAATACAGTAAATAAAATTTAGTAAGAGGCAAGTAACACGTGGTGTCATATAAGAAAAAGAAATCAAACATCATAAATACCAGCTAGAAAATGAGCCTTCAATAATTGTTTCTGTTCCTTGTGTTCACTTTTTAAAACTCTCCAAAGCCTTGTCTTTTAATCCCAAGTGCTTAGGACCCATGTGCCAAAGCAGTTTTGAAGATTTAGTGGCTTCACTGGGCAGCTCGTTGCCATATATTATACACGAAGTGAGCTTGGAGAATGTGAATTGTTCTCTGTTGCACTGAACTCACAAATTAAGGAGGATTCAATATTTTGTTAAATATAATTTTCTTTTTGTTAACAGTCTTAAAGTCTCATCATCGGGTCTTTTGTCTTTTCAAAGAAGCATTCCAGTGACATTTGTTTTTACTCATTTTTGCTGGGGTTAGCTTGTGGGCTTAGCAAAATTGTGACTGAGACAAGAGGGGCAGTGCAAGAAAGAGGATGGAAGTGGTAAACAAAGTAAAGGAAGGGGCTTCCATGGACTAAAATAAGTATTAGGTTCTGATGTAAAGCCTGCTACCCGATCCAGTGTGTCACTTGCCACTCACTGACAGGGTATTGATGTGATTCTGGAAGTAATCCAGAATTTATTGATTTGTTATGGTTGCTGTGGAGTCAGACCTCTCTGCTGATGTGACTCTGTACTAACAGCCATTCTCTAGCACTAGAATCACCAACTCGGCTCCATCTCACATCATCAGGATTTAGTCTCATAAGGAGTGCGCGGCCTAGATCCCTCCCATGTGCAGTTCACAGTAGGGGCTGCTCTCCTGTGAGAATCTGTTGCCACTGCTGATCTGACAGGAGATGAGCTCAGGTGGTAATGCAAGCAGTGGGAGCCACTGTAAATACAGATGAGGCTTCGCTCACTGGCCTGCCATTTACCGTCTGCTGTGAGGTCAGGTTCCTAAAAGGCCCCAGACTGGTACAAGGCGATAGAGATCCTGGTCTAATCCATGGCTAATCACCTCTCGGGAGGTCCCACCACTCAACACTACTGCACTGGGGATTAAATTCTGGCACACAGTTTTGGGGAGACACATCTAACCTTAGCAGCCACATTAAACAGTTTCACAGGGAAACAAAGCAAAGAAGAAAACAAGAAGAGAGAAATAGCCATAGTCTGGTTAATTATTATATCCAGGTTACAACGACCCATTGAAAACTCCTCTGCTAGACCAGGAGTGGATTAATGAAGAGAACAGTAGTGCCAGCTTTGTTCATTATGAAGTTGGGAAGACCAGAGAACAGATGTTCAAGATTCTGTATCCACATACAGTGGTCTGGTTTATTTTTAGTGACACTTCTTTACTGTCAACCATGAATTCTTGAACTTGACAACTCAATATGTTTACTTCTTGTTTAATAACATTGAGAAAACATAAAAAGCAGATTACACTGTGATTGCTCTGATGCAAAAACTTTTTAAAAGTTAAATACTGTGTTATAAAAACAGCCACAGTTGATTGGTTGCAAACTATGTTAAAATGTGCAAATATTTACTTTTTACTACATTTATATTTTTAATCCCCTCTCCCAATAATGTTTACAAGACCACTTCCTTTGCTAATGAATCCTTTAAGTTACATTACTATGCTATTTTCACAAGTGGTCTTGTGAAAATGACAAATCTCTTTGTTGCTTAAAGTAGAAAATATTTGCTTCTTATTATTTCACATTGGTAAAGAAATTCTATAAGATGAATCATTCTGTTCCAATTAGTCATTCCTTTCTTTATGTAAATATATTCATTAGCCTCCATTCAGTTATTCTAAAATTGTTTCCCTGTCACAGGGACTCACTAAAGCATAGAGTAAGGCTTATGCTTTATTCATCTTTGTAATTTCATTGTCTACAACAGTGCCTAATATGTACTTGGTGCTAAAAACATTTTAAATTGACATATGGGCTGAAGGGCAGATGTATGATTGAATAAATAGCTGGAAAAATGAATATGAAAGCAAATTTGTGACATGCAAGATTGAAGCCATGAATAGTATATTATTTGTTATTAATGTATCTCCCCTTATTCTATGTAAGCTACAGGAAGACTGGAACCATATGTTTTGCTCATCTTGTATCCCATATATCTAGAAAGTTCCTAGCACATAATGAACAGTCAGTAAAACACTTTCTAAAATAATATTGATATTATGATAAGAAAAGGGGAAAGGGTATCTTGTTTTACAGTTAAAATGCATTTCATATCCAGTGTTTTTAAATACTTACAACCTGTGCTAAATAGATATTATTTGATCACTCCATCTTGATTTGTGCTGTTATAACAAAATTTCTGAGACTGAGTAATTCATAAATAATAGAAATTCATTTCTTACAGTTCTGGAGGTTAGGAAGTCCAAGATTAGGCACTGGCAGGTTCTATGTCTGGTGAGGGCCAGCACAAGATGCTTCCAAAATGGTGGCACATTGCTGTATCTGCTGGAGGAGGCCAATTCTGTGTTCTCACAAAGTGGAAGGCATGAAAGGGTAAAAGGAGTTTAGCTTGTCCCCTCCAGCCCTTTTATAAGGTACTAATTCCATCCATGAGGGCATCACCTCCTAAGGCTTTCAATATTGTTGCACTGGGGATTGAGTTTCAATATGAGATTGGATAGGACACAGACATTCAGACTGTAACACTATGTAAATATTAATTTCCTAATATAAAAAATTAGCAGGCTGGGGGTGTAGCTTAGTGTGTAGAGCATTTGCTTATCAGGAATGAAGCACTGGGCTCAATTTACAACACCAAAAATAGTAAGTAATAGCATCTACTATTTTTCTACATTATACACCTATAATAGGATAAGTGACTAGTATAGAACCCGGTTCATAGAAAGGTTCATTGCAAGCCAAGTTCCTGGAACATGCCAAGCATTCTGTCTTGAATTGTGTCTTTCAAGATGTGCTTTCTTTACTTAGACCACATTTGCACATCACCATCAACTGCTAAATACACATTTGTCCTTCCCATCTCGGTGGAAAAATCAAGGAAGAATATTATATTTGGAAATAGTTGTTTGAAGATCTTAAAAGTGTAGCCCAGTTTACAAATTCAGTTGCAAACTGTTTAATGTCATTTCCTGCCCCACCTCTATCTTATCTTCCCTCTCCAATTCTCTGCTCAGAACAAAGGAAGATGAGCAAGTCTGTGAGCAACAGAAGATGGGTCTCCCCACCCAACTCCTACACCTCTTGGTACTTGCCCCTCCCCCTGCTGCAGTCTCTCCTCAGCCACTGAACTTCCTTTCCTCTGTGACCCTATCTCTCCTCCATCCCAATTTCACCCAGTCTTGGGAGCAAAATGGCTCTGCAAATATATTTTTCAAGTATTTCTGACGTGCACTTGCAGCAGGAGGTGCTTTGAATCTTTAATTTTCCTCTACATGGTACACTGAAAGTGTCCTCAAGATATTAAGCATCCCTTTTCCCCCCATTTTGGCTCTTGGTCAACATTTCTGGAATAATAATGAAATCTTCCCACAGAAATTACTATCTCATTTTTATAGATGAAGAAATTGAGGCTTACCTAAGTGAAATAATTTGCCCTTGGGCATATAGTGAGAAAACGGAAATACTATTTTCTCTATCCATGTCAGTCAGACTCTAAAGGCCATGTCACTGAGTGGCACAGGATAGCATGTCCCCTGTGCACTTTCAGCTTTATTTGGAAGAGAGAGCTTTATGACGTAGACTTCTACCTGAGTGAAAACCCAGACGCAGGGACTTAAGGAGCAACAGAGCTAAAAACCCCTGAATGAACACTCAGATGTAACCCCATTCAGGGATATCTCTAGGCCAACCTGTTCAGCAGATTTCCCAGGGAATCCTTCAGTCAGTCTTTAGAGACAACCTGCCAATGGTTATAGTTGTTGAGGAGAAATTGTGACGTAAAAGTAAGTCACTGAAGGGTATAGATAGACCTTGCAAAATAACATTTTATTATTATGTTTGGAAGTATGATGATTCAGTTAACTTTTAAGGGATTGCTTTGGAGCACCTCAGAGGAATAGGTAATAATGATAATAGTTCATATTTCAGGCCATGTACTATGAGACAAAACTATTAATTGCTTTGTGTACTTTATGTTTCAATAAGCTTTGAAATAAATACTTCTATTTTCTATTTAAAAGTAAAGTAGCTACACTTTAGAGATGTTTTGTAACTTGAACGAAAGCATTCAGCTCAAAAAGATGGTGAGGAATTTTTTAAAAAATATTTTTATTTTTATTAAGCAAAGTTTGCATTTGTCTTGGGTCTTTGGTTTAGTTTGGTTTGGTTTGGGTGCTGGGAATTACACCAAACTTGCCTTGTGCAAGAGCTTGCTTTTTTCAGATTCAGCTATTAACAGAAATGATGATTAAAGATTTTTTTCCGTTGTTTTACAGAATAACCGAAAATATAGATCAGACCCCAGAAAGGCAAATGCTTCTAAACCTTCAAAGATGGCAAAATTGTTTACACCAGTGCAAGGGAGATCAAAAGCTACGAACTACCCTGTAGCCAAGACTACGACTGGGTACTTTAAAGCCATTATTCAAGGTTTCTTACTTAACAGTTCCTACACGACCCTGGTGAAAATCTACAATATATGCTGCATTTAATGAAATATGTATATTCAAACCAGAAGAAGAGAACTATAAACATATATTGTGTAAAGAAAAAAATTGAGCAATGGAACCAGTTTTAGCAGATCAAGTAAAGATGTGTCTTGGGCATGGAACCAAAGTTACAACGAAACATTCAACCCCTGCTGTGCAGGGGTGTCATTTTAATGTAACACCACACTCCATGGAAACACAGTCCTGAAAATAAACATCATTTTAAAAAATCAAAGCAAAACAAAAAACAAATGTGGGTGGGAAAGGAAGCTCAAGGAATACCTATGAGGAGCTATTTGTAATAAAATGTTTCATTTGAAAAGTCTGGTTTCTTACTACAGGGATTTGTTTTTCAGTCTTTACGATTGTTTTAAACTCAGGAACACAGACGTCTACAATGTGAACAGAAGGAAGGAGCTCTTTTGTTTTTCTGCAGAAGGTGGAGTGGTGGAATGCATCCCACAGATGACAGACAAGTGGATTATAGTGAACCCAACTGAACTGGCAACCAAGTCCAAGGACTCTGGTGAATGTAACATGAGACATAATTGCAGAGTTGATACTTCCCTGATCTTCTCTCACATCTGCATTCCTCTGCCAATGGTGGACTGATCTCATTCATATTGAAAATTAAGACAATACTCTAAATCACAAGTTCCCTGACTTAGTTCTATTTAGAACACCAACATCTATGGGGAATGTGGGGCAGAGAGCACTTCTGAATCCTTCAGTTTTCAAAATAGTTGTTTTCTATTTAAAATCGCCTGCAAATGAATATGCTATATGATTTGGTTTAAATCATCATAGAGGTGATAAGTAAATGTCTACCAACCATTGGGCTTGCCACAGAAATGTGAATATTAAAAGTGTCTTGATACACCTAGAGAAGTCTGACCTCTTGTCATTAAGAGTGATAACATTTTTCCCAGACAGCTGAAAGCAATTAGCTCTAATTTTTTATATAGAGGTAACAAATTCTGATAAGGTCATTTTCTACCAGAGACTATTAAAGACTGGTACTTTTCCTATATTGTTATGTATTGCTGAGTCTTGGATTCAGCTCTGAGAGCAAATATGTGTTCCTGAAAAGCTAATTTTACACCTCATTTACTGTAGATAACAAGACAACCTCAATTTTTCAAATTTTCAAGATTTTATTTATGGGGCCAGAATCCCATGCATAGGGAATGTGTGTAGGGAGCCAGAAACTCTTTCTACGAAATGTTACACAAATCTTTCCATATGTGAGTTCAGTATCTTATCCTTTGATTTTAGCACTGGCATTTTCAAAGCCAGAATAATACCTGAAGAATCTCCAAGAAAAACTGGAACACTAGGGTCCCGCTTTTTGTCCTTGTATTAACTGCTGACCCAGGTATCTTTGGCCCAGTCACTTAACCTCTCTGTGCCTCAGTTTCCTCATCTGCAAAATGGGGTTCAAATGCTTTTTCATAAAGTTTTATTTGCAATTCTGGAACAAGAGGTGCTTAAAGTAGCACAAAGTGCTTTGTAATTATTATAACTGCTGTATTATTTGACTTTCTTGTGTTGTTGAGATAAAGATTCCCCTGTGTAATAAAATAGTGCTCCAGTTTGGTTAAATGTAAACATTGCAGTACTGAAGCTTTCCCATCAAGCTACCTGGGACATTATTAGCAATAAAGATTGAGAGATCAAAATCAGGATCTCTAGTAATATAGCAAACGGATCATCTCATGTTAGCGAACACAACTGAAGAGTATCATTTCAATGATAAGAACATCCCAGCTTTTTGGATTGCATCAGTGTCCTTCCTGATTGACATGCATGCCATCAAACAAAACACCACTTTAATCCCGGAAAGCCAACCATGAAATGAAGGCTTGGAGAGATGTGATGGTAGCACATGATCTAACTATTTACCTCTTTCATTTTGGGAGAAGGCCGGGTACAAAGAATGTACGAAACTTTCCTACTGGATTCTTTGTTCAACTAGGTAGGTTCCAGATGAAGAATGAAAATCAGGTTCATTATGTTCGAAATATGAAACAAGGTAACCTCTACAGTGTCTGTCATTCAACCCAGCATACTTCAGTCAGAAAATATGGAAAAGGCTAAATTACCATCCCAATCTCAGGCTTTACTCTTCACTTACCATTCCAAGGCCCATCTGAGCAAATTCATACTCCATCTGATCCACCCAGCATATCTTCATTCTCTTCATTTGCCCTTCCCCACCAAGAAATTTATAGCTTAAAATTGATATCCGAGAACTATTTTAAGTGATAAGAAATATTTACAAAAACAATGTGGCTTGATCACATGCCTTATCTGCTTATCTGCTAATAATTGGATAGTATCATACACTAATTTATACAACAGCAACAACACCTGGGATGATCATCTAAGTATTATTGATGAGGTTAGGGCAAGTGCAAAAGGAGGAATTCTCTCTTTTTGCATAAGGTCCAGGAAAAGAAACAAAATTCTCTAGATTTTAAGCTAAATGATAACATTACCAAATTTTACTGATGATTGTCAAAGTTAACTTATCATTTGATAAGTAAATATGCTGATAGATACAACTCTCTATAACCCATTACTACAACTATAAAAGCTTCGGGCAAACTGTAGATATATGTTCCAGGTTTTCATGAATCCATGGAAATGGACCATGTCTAATTGAAAACTTCCCATGTATATAATGAGAACAATATCTTGTTAAAATGGAGAGTTCTACTATGGTTCCACTTCTTAGAAAAAAACAGCTTTCCCACTCTGCTCCTTAATTTATGCATCTGTACTATCCTGATGCATTTGGTCAGTGAGTTAGTAGGAATCAAAACAATCAAAATTCATTTACTTAACTTTTCTTAGCAAAGTATTCATCTGTTGGAAAACAGCATAAGTGACTAGTTAAAATAGTTTGAAATAAATGAAAGTCCCAATTTAACAGTTACTCTGGACAGAAAAAATTTCCATGAAAGGAAAGAAATGGATGGGCTTTATTTGACTATTATAGTAGAAAGCACTGTCATCATGTTGTATTTTTTTAATATACCACCCAACTTTCATTTCAGGAGACAGAATTTGATGGAAAAATCAGATCTCTTAACTTATGTCAAACAAGTTAAATTTTTGCCACTATTAAGATTTGGAGGGTAGGAAGATAATTTTTGCTTTGATTTTTCTTCAGTCCACAAGTAACTGTTCATGCAGGTAGGATATTTCTTCCCAGCTCAGGATAGATGATAGAATAGGCAAGGGTAGAAAGGGAACATTGGTTCACCACCTGTAATAGAAAATATAAAGTTTGCCAAATAATTTTTGCAACAGTATTTTATTTCAACCTATTTGTTTGGGGTTTTAAATAAATCTCTGGCAAACTTGTTTCTTTCTGCCTGTTGTCAACTTTTTCTGTAAACCCACTGAGTAATTTATATGTTCACGTCTTCTGTGTAACTCGTAAGTTCCTTACTTTAAAATGATGCATGTCTTTTTAACCTGTCTGGTTTTTCCTAGAGACTGTAAAAGGAGAATATTATTACTTGTGTATTAATGTTTAAATAACTGGGTAACCTGTTAGGTTACATCAAAGTAGATGGACAGAATAGACATTTTATTTTTAAATACTTAATCGCATTCTTTTGATCTGTCAAAGAGCAGCACAGAATACACTCACACACACACATACACAAATACAAATTGACTACATTGTTGGGGGTTGCATTGCTTGTTGGCCTTTGTGAAATTTTCATGACAGAGTTCTAGCAATTTAATAATAGCTTTTGACAGTTTAATTCTACCATTCAGTAATTTAAATGTATCTCCAAATTGAGAAACTTCAACATAACTTTACAAACATTAGTAGTCAAAACATATCTTACGTGTCATGAGTTAATGCTTGCTGGTTGAGCTCAAGCCTCTCTTTAAGTAGACTTCAATGTTGTAATGGAGGGAAAGTAAGTTACAGATCTTAAAAGAAGGAAGCTTTCATTTTGTCTAATGCCTTGTCATTTCTATATAATTTTACTGTCTTGTGACTGCATATTGCCAAGAGGACTCAGCATTATGGAAGGTTGGAGTTGATCCTTATAAGACTTCTTCAAGTGTCAAACACTATGATTCCATTTCAAAAATGGGCAGGGCAGTTTCACATTCCTTTGCTGTCTTTAGTTTGGCAGTTTAGTTCTTCCTAAATAAATCTATTGTTAAGAGTCCAAGTCCAATGTTTAATCAGAATTACTAAAGATAACCTTTAAGGGGCAATGTGACAAAAATAACAGTATAATTTACTATATTCAATCTAATGTATTAAACTCTGAAGTGGTTGATTTGGTGAGGTTTCTTGTTTCTCTTTTAATTTTTGTATCAAGTTTTTTGTACTCATGCTTGTATTTCCAACTTTCTTATATGCAAGTTCTATAGGGTGGAAATGGTATACAACTGGAATCCAGTTTAACCTACAAGGAAGATGTCACAAAGTAAGGAGTGGATGATGCAATTTCCTGACCAAAAGCAAATCCCAGGATCTATTAATTATAGCAGTCATTGATTTTTGACGAACGTCTCACAAAATGTGCCTGTTTCTTCCATTAATCCATACTGAGGCAGATCAAAACCCAAATGTTTTTATGAATATGTGATGTACATATATACACATATATATTCTGTACATAGAATGATGGTGTGAGCACTCATTAGCTGTGTACTTCTGCCCTAGGGTGGAGAATTTAAAGATGTTTTTGATGCTCACTGGGCAACTCATGGTTTTGTTTAGCTAGTGTCTGTGTTCATCCCCTCCTTGCCTGCCTCTTCTATCTGCTACCCTACCTTCTGCCCATTACTACTATTTCCTATTGTTGACTGTGGTAGAGATTGCTCATTGAATTTTCAACTCTCCAGGCCCATAAGCCAGCAATTTTTGTTTTGGAAGAGCAACAAAAAATCCAGCACAATCTGCAGTATTAATATTGGCCAAAGGTTCCATATCTTTATCAACTAAGAATCCCATTCCAAGAAAAGTTCATGCATGATTTAAACTTCAATGTCCAATTCTGTGGGGACTCAAGCATAGAACTAATGTGTTTGAATACAGAATTCCTCAGATGCCTACTGCATTAATGTAGCCAGGGGCCAGTTTCTCAAAGCTGACCTCCAATCAGTTGTACCAGTTGGGGCTCTTTCTGTCTCATTAGCATGACTCCATCTACTGCTTCAGTGCTTGTTTATCAATGAAAGATATAAATTGACTGAGTTTCACTAGAATGTTCCTCTGAAGTACACCAGACATGTATATGTACTGTATGTAATATCGTAGAGATCAGAATCAAGATATTGTATGTAAAGTTTTATGAATGGTTATTTTATAATTTATGTATTTAATATAGGAATCAATGAACTCTGGTGTTTTAGTTTCTATAAAAATAAAACAAGATGCATTTTTTAATAACTTTATCTTGTGTTGTTTATATGGTATTTTTTTCTTTTTGTTTTCTGTTACCAGCCTCATACATACTGTATAAGAACAGGATAAGGCAAATCAGAATATCAGTGTAATGTCAGTAAATAAACTCTACATCAAGGACAGCGAATATATTTCCTCTCATCTCACTACTTTGAAACTTTTAATTTTTATTGTGCATGCCATGGGTACTCTGAGAAGGATGCCAAGGCAGAATTTACACTCACTGGAAAAGAACTATGATCATTAGTATCCCTGTTCTGAGTATGGTTTGGAAGAGAATCTTGCTAACTATTTGCCATCCTTACTCTAGACATTACTTTCCTTCACCTATCCAGGCATCTTTATTCTCAACCTTGTACAACTATGATATGATACATAACAAGTGTGTGTTTTAATGTGAGCATTCATTATATGCCCATTTCTATGGCCTGGCATATATGAGTCTACTCTCAAGAACCTCATAGTCTAATGTTGGAAACATCTTATGTATTCATGAAACAATGAACCAGTCATGCACAATATGAGGTAAAATTTTATAGTCCATGTGTTAGCTTTTTGTTGCTTTAAAAAAATACCTGAGATAATCACTTTGTAAAAAGAAAAGATTTATTTTGCCTTACTAGTTTTGAGGTTTCTGTTTGCGATCAATTGGCTTCATTTCTTGCTGGGCCCATGGTGAAATAATACGTTATGGTGGACAGAACATGGTGGACCAAAAACTCATTCGCTTCATGGCTCCATCACAGAAAGGGGCCCATAATCCCGTTTGAGGGCACACCCCCAGTGACCAAGTACTTCCCACTGGACTCACGTCTTAAAGACGCCATAAGCAGAGGATCAAGCCCTCAGTGTATGGGACTTTGGAGGATACTCCAGATTCAAACTGTAGCAGTCGACTATAAAAAAAAAAATTCAAAATATTAGCATTTGAGAGTGGGCTCAAAGAGATCCATGCTAAGATTCCTTATTTTAATTGTAATCTTTTTATATTACAACGCTGTTGCTCATTCAGGGAATCACCTATGTGCCAGGACCTATATTAAATTTTAAAGACAGACAATAGCACATAGCCCAGATGTCAGGCATCACAATTTACATTAGTGCATGATGTCTTACACCTGATTGAATTACAGCATTTTTGTCCCATTATGATGATATAATTTACTATGTTCTCATGTTGCTCTATCTAGAAATGCATAAATAAATCTAATATCTACTTATATTGATTCTATTTTTATTTTATTTATCTTGCTGTTTACCTTGAATTTTATAATTTTTCCTTTCATTTACGCCACCTCAGATTTTTTTTTACAGCCACTGACTGGATATAAAGTCAATATAAAAAATCACAACAAATATTCTTTGAGCCACTTCAAAAATGCAAGCAGAGCGAGGTCCTGAGGTCGACCCCCCGGTACCCACCAAAAAAAAAAAAAAAATGCAAGCAGAAAACAAAATATTCACATCCTGGAAAAAAGGCAACATGATAAGCATCTTTATAACTTCCTTTTAGACTGGTTTCTAACATATCAACAGGGAAATGCAAAAATACAGGGGAGACCAGAGTCACCCTATAAAGTTAGAGATTGATTTATAGAAAATCAGTAAGATGTGGTGCACTTGTTTCATTTTTCAGGGAAAAATAAACCAAGCAAATGAATACTGAATTTTCTCCTATAAAGGTATTACCCATTTTTGTTTCTATCATACTGCTTTCATCTTGACAGATCTTTCCCCATTCTTCAGTTCCTTCTTAAATTAGCTCAGTCACACTGTTGGCTCCTTGAACTAAAGGCGTACATAAAATCTAGATATATAATCATTTGTTTTTATAAGAATGACATTTTTAACATTTTGCTAAGAAAGCTTGGGGTCTGCTATGGTATATCGAGATGGAGACGTCTTGGTCCTGATTCGCAATGAACTTAAGGACAGATAAGGTCGTGACTCCGAAATAGAAGTCAATACAGGATGATTTAAAGTCGTAAGGACACCACAAGGTGCTAAGTATCCTGAATTATTTTCTCATTCCAGATCTGTTCCTTCTCCTTTGTTTCCTGACTCAATGATAGGTACTAAATGGAATTCTGTAGGGTTCATAAATTTCATTCTTCTCTTCTTTTGCCTCACACTCTGCTTCTAACCCTTCAAGAATTCTGCTTTAGCTCTTCCATGTATACTCTACTCTCCCCTCCCTCATATGCACTATGAACTTCTCAATTGAACACTTATAAAAGCTTCCTCGTTAAATGAACAGATTCCAGGTTTACCCCTTCAAAGCATGCCTTCCTCATTTTCAGCTTGATTTAATGGGTAAATCATACCAAGTTGTTCTTTTTAAAACTCCCTCTTGATTTGCCATTGCCTTTCTACAGTGAACTTTCAAATATTTATGGGAACTATGCGTTTTACATCTCATCTCTCTAACACACAAGTGCACACACACGTGCACACACACACAGACCCTGGCAGGAACTCATACAGGCTTCAGGTCAAACGCATGCTCTGGATTTTGCTTTATGGTTTTTTGGCAAGGGAGTTTCTCTTATTTTCCTCACCTTGATAAATTTTACTCATACTTGAAGATTTAACTTAGCCACGATCTTCTTCAAGATTTGGACAAAATATCTCTTGTGTTCTCAAAGAACACTGTTTACTTGCCTCACTGCTTACTACATATATTAAAGTTGCTTGTGCTGCACTTTTTCATTGTCGGAGTTACTTGAGGACTAAGAATATCCTTTTCGTTGGCTTTCAAGCCCCAGCATGCAGGACAGTGCTGTGTACCCAGCAGTCTCATTACATTATTCTAATTCTGTTGTTTTTATATTGCACTGTGGAGGGAGGAATCACTTTTTGTTTGAGTGACCAGAGAAGGCTCCACGAAGGTAGAGATAACTAAACTGGGTCATTTTATGGGGAACTTTTTTTGTTGTTTCTGCTGTTTTGTTGTTGTTTGTGCTGTTGGTTCTCTCCTTCTTTTATTTTGTTTAGTTTGACTGTTTAAGATCGTTTTCCATGAAACAAAAGCTTTTCAATAATCATACAAATCAACTACCATATTTTCTGTTCACTTGACCTTCTTTCCAGTTTTTTCAAATGTATTCTACTATCTGACCACAGGAGGGAGTATTTGTCCAAAAGTCCATGAAAAAGTATGCGTTTAAGGAACATCTGAAGCTGATTTTATGTGATGTTTTGTGTTCCTTGCTTTGCATTTCTCTTCCCCACATCCATATGAAAACCATGACCTAAATATAAGTTGTGCCTTGCCCACTTTTCTGGCACAATTTTTCAGCATCTGAGTTTTATAGCCTCTCATCTGAGGAAAGCTGAGTTGTGTTCACTCAAGTAAAAATTCATTTGCAAATACAAAGGCCTAAGGAAACTGGGTGAAAAATTGCAGGTTCTCCAAATATTCCAGACTGGCTCCAACTCAGACAAAGGGGTCATGGGAGTTCTTCAGATTCAACCCCTAATACCCCATCTCCGAAACAAGTTCCCCTGGAGAACAGTAGGGAAGGCATGTTATTGTGTCTAGTGATTTCCTTACTATGTAGATATATTTGATTGTTTTTTTTAATAGCAGTGTTGTTTCAAATATCCTTACCAAAACATGATGTTTCTTAAAAAAGATTTTGAAATAAAAAATAGGGATCGGTGCTTAGAATATTTAACTCCTGAAAAGCTCAGTAATGATAGACTGCAAGAATTTCTTTTGCTCACACAAAACACTTGATATACAAGATTTCATTCCATTAGTCCTCCATTTCTAATCATACACAGCATTTTACAAGTCATTCTGTAGTTGACAAATGATTCTGGCTTCTTAGTGTTACACAGGGGCACAATTCAAATTAAACCAGGTACAGCAACTTTATTTTAATTAAAATTTGAAGTCAAGCAGAGACCCACTATCTTGGCTTTCTCTTTTTCTGTCCCTTTTCTCTACTCTGCTACAAGAGGTAATGTGCAAATAGAAGTCAGATAGATTGGGCCCCCATCCCTGCTCTCCCATTAGGCTCTGGGCCATTGCATGAATAACTCAATCACGCCAAACCTTCCTTTCCTGATGTGTAAAGAGGAACTGCTCTGAGTATAGAATGTCCTCATGTGTTGCAGGTTTATGGTAAGTGCTCCATAAATCACACTTTTACTAATTACATTTTTGTTAGTATAAAAGGATATATACGAAAGGATAACGTAAAAGCAAAAAGCATGAAATGACTGGAATGCAAAAGGATGTTTCTCACCCCAGACACCCTGCCTTAATGATCCTTCTCTGACTCCTGACACTGTCTAAAAAAGCCAAGTAAAATGTTTCCAGCAAGAGCATCACAATGGGAAGTAAATAAGTTGTAAATCATCAAGGGACTAAGAAGGGATAAGGATGTAGCTCAGTGGTAAGGTGCATGCATTGCATGTGCAAGGCCATGGGTTCTCTCTCTAGAATTCCTGCCAAAAAAGGGCCAAACAAAACTCTTCCTGTTCAGGTGAGGGTGAATAGGCCTTAGAAGAGGAGCAAACAAAGTGGAAGGGGAAACCCAGGCACAGTGATGGCCAGGGACCAGGCACTACCGTAAAGCTTGAGCAGTAATCGCTGCAGTAGCTGACATCACCACGGGGGGTGCTGTAGAAGAACGGCTGTGGTCAGAGTTGGGCAGGCACCTCCGCCTCAGACGCTACTGACTTCATTCACGTAAGCGTTAACTATTTAATTTTTTATTTAAGTGCATCGCAATGAGGGTCTTTTTCAACAAATATTTATTGAACAGCTACAAGGAGCCAGTTGTACCTGTGCACTGAAAGTACTTGTTTAAGTGAATTATGCACTGGCAGAACTAGTAAATAACAGAGCCAAGCCCTGTGTCAGATCATCCGACTCCAAGGTCAGGGAACTTTCACTAAAAACAGCAATATAATTAACTCATTTAATTAATGTATAATGCATTGCAGAATCCTATATACTACAATACATAAATATATTAGCATGTTTATCACCATAACCACTACATATTTTTCACTATTTACTAAATAAGTAACAATGTAACAATAACTGAGCCCTTTCTGACTGTGCTAGAAATCTTTCGTGGAGCCTCAGATTCCCGGCTTTACAAGCCTACATTTAAATCCCAGCTCCATTCCTCATTAGCTCCATAACCTAGGCCAACTTCCTGAATGTCTCTGTGGCTCGATTTTCTCATCCATAAAATGGAAATAATACAACAAGGGGTTGTGGTAGAAAGTAAAGTAAACTGAAATGAAATCTTGCAAAAATGGACATAAATGCCTCCTATAGACTCAACTATTATCATTCATAATAACAATTCACTCACTGAACAATTTTACACTTACTAATGAAGAAGGGAGTACATGAGAGTTTAGTAAGTCACTCGAGGTCTATTCAGCTAATAAGTGGCCAAGTGAGAGTCTGAACTCCAATCAAAAGCTTACACTCATTCCATAGTTATGCTGCCAGTGTAATTTTGTCTCCAGTTCTTGGGGTTTTAAGGTGAGAGAACACTTAATCCTCTTCATATTATCTTGGATAGGCTACACATATAGCAGTGAGTCCACACATGTCCATTAAATGAGCAACACGTTTTAGATAGGGGGCAAATAGAGATTGGAAAACTGTTGTTTTTATTTTACTCTTTTTCTATGATACATGAAAACAGCTAAATTTTTCTTACTAAAGATAAGAGGATATGACCTTTCAATATCTTGAAGCTTTATAAAGAATCTCTGTGGCTTTTGACTCTTTTTCAAGTTTAAGCCAAGCTTTTCTTCCCATGTCCCATCAGATGCCTCAACAGAAAAGACCAAGTGAGTCTTACAGTTTTAGAGAGAAAGGGATGCAACTAGAGGGGAGCATCCCCTGGGTGACAGTGAGATCAACGGCCACCTTCTTGGTGGAAACTAAGAGGAGGAACTGGAAGATGTCCAGCCAACCTCCATACTCTAGGTACACACATCCACACCTACTCTCAAATGCTCTCCTGGAGTTACCTACATGCGTATATTCCAGAAAACCCTTGGGCAAAATGGAAGTGAGTTACTTTGAAAAATGTCATTTACTAAGGCACTAGAATCCACAAAGAGAAAACCCTGTTTTTTGGTTTTTTTTTTTATTTCTTAGCTGCCTTATTTTATAACCCAGAGTGAAAGAAGTATCATGAATAAGAGAATGTCATATTGGGAAATATGGCTGTGCTAACAGACCCAGATGAGAAAAAGAATATGGGGAGCTGGGATTAACCAAAACAAACTGTAAATGCTGTGTAATCAGTAGTGTGCTGCTGAACAGGCCATAAGAAGGGGGGTGGTCCTTGATTTATGCTCTTTGTGGATTTCTCTGAGGTAATTGTTCCGCCATGGCTGATTCCAACTACCAATGATGGAATTCCTGAATACTTAACAACCGGCTACAGAAAGCTGCTACAAACGAGCTCAAGCACATCATTACCAGTAGGTCTGGAAGGATGAAGTTACTTCCTGCAAGTTTGCTATCATCTGGGTTGATAGTATGACTTTCCAGAGGTGATGTGTGTTTATTCCTATAAAGTTCACTATGTTCCCTACACTGCTACACCCCTAACGGCAGTGCTCATTGTCAAATGAGTTAAGATGGAGTATCGCCACAAATGAGTGCGATGTACTCATTGTACACAAATGAGTGTAAACACCAGTGAAATCTGTATTGTGCTATACCAATGTCAGTTTCCTGGGTTGCTATTGTACGGTAGTTATATAAGTTGTCAGCATACAGAGAGGCCAGGGAGAGAAAGGTGAGACATTTTGTACTATTTTTTCAATTTAGGGTAGCATTGATAATTATCTTAAAATAAAAAGTTGTGGGAAAACAGGAAGGAGGAAGGTCAGAGAAAGGGAAACACAAACAAAATGAGTTCTTGAACAACATAGAATATAAAAGCACAGGAAAACTTACCCCCCCATCATACCAGAGAAATAATCGTGGTTATTATTAGGTGGACATTATTCTAGATATCTTTCTGTGGAAACAGATAGGAAGAAGAAAAGTTGGGGCTACTTTTAGAGAAATGGAGCTCCAAAATAGATTGTATTTTAAAACATACGTAAATAATTTAATTGCACTTGAATTTAACAGAAGAATCTGAGGGTAAATTGTAATAAGCAGTAAACTTCAGTTAAGTTTTTTTTTAACACACGCACATACACACAGAGGAATAGCAGTTTTCCTGTACAGGCTGACCGGAGCCTGCGAGACCATTTCTTTGACTCTAAAATTAAGGCTTTTAAAATTATAAGTTGAGTTCACATATTTCCTGTCCTCTGAGATCATATCACTGAGAAAGGAAGCATTAAAGGTCCAGTCCAGGAAATTTTCAGAAAAGGATGCAAACACACTGAACACTAACTCTTTAAAATGTCTTAGAAGTTTGATTAAAAAGAAAAATCAGGCTGTTTATATTTGAGTCCCTGTTCCGTCTCACAGCAGAGCTTTCAGCCATACTGTCCTGCTTTGATCTTTACTGAAGGTCATCCATGTACTGACACAGTGTCAATGAAACAACACACAAGCTAACACGGATGCTTCTTGGTAGAGTTCAATTTGCAAGTATTTCAAGGACATATAAAAGCTTTACAGATGTAGCAAATTTTATAATTTTAAAAGGTCAGCACAGCTGCTCCCTCCTTTAACTATCATAGTAACTCTGTATAATACTCCATGCTAATATTTTAGCCCTTTTTTAAGAACTGTGAAATGAGGCTCATAGAAGGTAAGCAACTTGCGTACAGTCACAGTGAGTAAGTGAAAGGCCGCGAGGTCTTACAGAGTCCTCAGTTTTGGCCCTTTTTATTATACATCAATAGAAACCTACTGCCTTAGTTACTTTCTTGTTGCTGATACACAATACCCAACACTCACAACTGTAAGAAGAAAAGTTTTATTCTGGCCCACAGTTTGAAGAGGTTTCAGTCTGTAGTTATCTGGCTCCAAGGCAAGGCAGCATGACAGAAGAGAAACAGTCCATGGTGTGGTAGGCAGGAAGCAGAGTGAGATCAAGGGAGAAGGGAGGGAGATAGACCCTTCCGGGCCACACTGCCATGACCCACCTCTTCAGCCAGACTTCACCTCTGAAAAGTACATTTAGCTGTGAACTCATTAGTGGACTAACCCTTTGATAAGTATCACATTCCCATGATCCAATCATTTCCCAATAGCCTCACCTATGAGCACATAAGCCTTGGGAAGGGCATCAAGATATAAACCATAACACCTACTATGAGTTTAGTACCCTGAAAACCTTCATATGGAATTCAGTGCAGTTTATAAAACACACAGAAAATTAAAGAATAAAAGAAATTTAAATATTCTCTACTCCCACGAAAGAAAAATATTTCAAATCTAGAAAGAGATTAGGAAGGACTTTATTTTAAAATATCATATTAGCAGTTAATTCTACCTTACAGATGAGAATCTAAAAGAGTAGAGCCCAAGACAGATAACTTTTGATTTTGAACAGGGAAAATAACGGCTATTACTCTAATATGTCCTGGCAATGTGCTAAATATTTTACTTATATATCTAATATGCATTATGGATAACTTTCAGGGAGATATTATTATTATCCTTACTTTACAAATGAAGAAACTGAAGTCTGAATACATCAAACTGTTAGGTAGGACATAAAAGAAGTTCTAGGATGTGAACTCATGTTTGTCAAATGCTAAGTCCTGCAGATTTAGCCCAAGTAAATCTGTATTATATTCTCTGAAGAATAAAGGAAGGCCAAACAAACAAAATCCAAGACTAGTTAAAAGTACAACCAGAAGAAGGAAAACCAGCTTTGGAGATTGTAGTGTGTTCAGTTCCTCTTTCTTCTACTTCCCTTCTCCTTCATTTAGTCAAATACTGGGCTCTGTCCCCTTTGCCACATCCAGCCATTCTTGAAAAAGTGCATGGATCTTACTTACCATAGAGGACACTTGACTCATCACAAGTTTGAAATCCACTGTTCCTACAGCTTTAGACCAAACCTTGACTTATCCTTTGAAAGCTTAAATTTCTCGAGTCTCAGAATTTGGAGATTTGTGATAGAAAAAAAAATTCTAATAAAAATGTGGTATAGAGCCCATTGAATTTTTTACAAGAGCACCAAGATAATTAAACGGGGGAAGGAAGGGTAGTCTTTTCAAGAAACGATCCGGGAAAATAGGATATCCACCTGTATAAAATAATTTTGGATACTTACCTCACATTACAAACAAAGTTGACTCAAAACATATCATCAGGGGCCCGTGAGATGGCTCAGCGGCGTAAGCGCCTGCCTTGCAAGCGCGAGGGCCCGAGTTCGACTCCCGGATCCCACATACGAAAAAGGGGCCGGTGATATCGCTCAGCTGCATGGGTGCCTGTTGGTACGCGAGGTCCTGAGGTCGACTCCCCAGTACCCACGAAAAAAAAAATATGTCATCAGGGGACAGTGAGATAGCTCAGCAGCATAAGCGTCTGCCTGGCAAGCGCGAGGGCCCGAGTTCGATTCCCGGAACCCATATACGAGAAAAAGGGCCGGTGATATCGCTCAGCAGCACGGGCACCTGCTGGCACGCGAGGTCCTGAGGTCGACCCCCGGTACCCACGAAAAAAGAAATATCATCAGCCTAAATGTAAGCACTAAAATTATAAAGCTTTTAGAAGAACAGTCCCGATCTTCATGATCATGACTAGGCAATAATTTCTTAGATGTGACACCAAAAGCAAAAGCAACAGAAGAAAGAAATAGAATAAGATGGATATCATTAAATGAAAAACTTATGTACTTCAAAAAATACTACCAAGAAAGTGAAAAGATACCCCACAAAATAGAAGAAAATTTGGAAAATCATATATCTGATAAAAGCCATGTATCTAAAATATATGAAAAGCTCATAAAACAAAACTAAAGCAAAAGATGCAATTTAAAAGTGGGCAAGGGATTTAAATAGTTCACCAAAGAAGATAAGCAACTGACAAATAAAGAATTAAAAGATGGTTAACATCATTAAACATGAGGAAACTGAAGTCGAAATCACAATAACACCACTTCACACCTACGAGCAAAGCTCTATTCAAAAAGAAGATAATAATAACTGTTCACTACAATATGGAGAACTTAAACCCTTTTACGCTGCCAGTAAGAATGGAAAATGGTATAGCTCTTGTGGAAAGTAACCTGTCAGTTCCTCAAATAGAGTCACTGTACAACTTAGCAACTCCACCCCTATACTCAAAAGAATTAAAGACATTCTACACAATATCTTGCATATCGATATTTATAGCAGCATTATTAATAGTACTGCAGAAACAACCCAAATATCCATCAACTGACAAATGGGTAAAGTGAATATAGTATAACTATACACCGGAATATTTTTTGGCAAGAAAAGGAAAAGAAGTATTGATACTTGCTACGGCATGGATGAACCTGGAAGACATTGCCCTAAGTTAAAGACGGACCATATACTTAATGATTCCATTTATATTAGAAGTCCAGGACAGGCAAATATGTAGAGATATTAAGTAGGTTAGTGGTTGGTCTAGGTCTGGGCTAGGGTGGATGTTTGGAAGATAATTGCAAAGGGGGAAGGAATTTCTTTTCGAAGGAATGAAAGTGTTCTAGTAGGTTGTGGTGATGAATGTGCTACTCTGTGAATATATTGACTAAATGAACACGGATTGTGTGATAGGTGAAGAATAACTCGATAAATTTGTTTAAATATAGCAGTGCAGCTGATGGGAGTCCAGACACAGAATGTAATTGAGATATCACTGTGTATATAGTAGAACAGCTAAATCCTTTTTTAAAAAAGAGTAGTATCAAATGCTGGAGAAGACGTGAAGAAACTAGATATCTATTACATGGCTGGTGGGAAGGCAAAATGGAATGCATTCTGGAAAATGATTCTGCACTTTCTTAAAAGAAAAACGTTTATATAAACTAATTTAAGTGATTTGTAGTTCTACTTTCTTAAATGAAGATACACTTACCTAACTACCAAACAACCACATTTCTAGGTATTTGTCCCAGAGAAATGAAAACTTATATCCAAACAAATTTTGTACATGATTGTTCATACCAGCTTTATTTGTAATTTCCTGAAACTGAAACAACTAAAACCTCCTTTGCTTAAGCAAACTGTAGTACAACCATAACATAGAATACTACTCAGCAAAGAAAAGTACACAACTACTCACACATGCAATTTGGCTGGGTCTTAAGACATTATGTTAAGTAATAAGGCCAATCTCAAAACAAAAAAAATCACTACGTGATTCCATAGATGTAACATTCTCACAATCTCAAAATTCTGGAGACAAAGAATAAATCAATGGTTGCCAGGAATTGCACATGGTGAAGGGAAGAAATAGGTTTGACTATAAAGAAGTAACAGGAGGCAAATCTTTGTGGTGATGGAATAGTTTTGTATCTTACTTAGTGTAAATAACTTACACATGTAACAAACTGACAGAGAACTACACACATTCCCCGGTGCTGTCGTTTAGATCTAAACTACAGAGGTCTTATGTTTTCAGAGGTGGGGCTTCAGAAGGTGATCAGCTCCTGGGGCCTCTCACTTCATCAGTGGGTGAATCCATTTATGAGATCCTTATTTGATGGTGCTACTTGAAGGTAATGAAAACATAGGAGGTGACAGCTAGTTGAAGTGCGTGGAACACGAAGGCATGACCTTGAAGACGATATCTCGTCCCTGCCTCTCGTCCCTGCTGGCTCTTTGTCACTACCTCTGCTTCCTGCCTGCCATGCGGTGAGTAGTGTCTCTCTACCACATCTTCTCAGCAGGATATTTCTGCCTTCTTATTGGCCTAAAAGCAATGGAGCCAGCTGGACGATGCATGCAAAATAAACCAAAATAAACCTTTCCCTTTTAAAGTGTTACTTTCAAGTAGTATGACACAGTGATGAAAAGCTGACAACCACACTTGGTTTCGATAGTGTACTATATTCAGGTAAAATACAATCTTTGAGAGCAACTGGTTGAAGTGCACAAGGCAACCTTTCTGTGCGACCTCTGCATCTTCCTGTGGATATATAATTATCCCAAAATAAGAGGTAAAAATATTGTATACACACACATAGAGAGAGGAGAGGGACCCAGAGGTGGAGAAAGAGACAGAGACACAGACATAGACAGGAAAAAAACACAGCTGCTGATGGCCCTCAGTAACTGCTATGGTTTAGATCTAGAAGTCCCCCCAAAGCCTCATGCAGTCATAGGTGGGGCTTTTTCAAAGGTGGCTGGAACTCAGTGTGTGATGCTGGGATTGATTCGTGGCGCAATGCTAGGATCGAGGGCGCTAGGACTAAGGGTGTGAGTGCTACCCACCCTAAGTAGCCTGGATAAGATAAAAGGAGCAGAAAGACGCTGTTAAGGTCCCTTGCTTGCTTGCTTTTGCTGTCTTCTACCTGCAATGAACTGGTTCTCCTCTGTGACGCCCCTCTGTCACGTGCCCCTCTGCCTTAGAGCCAGCCAACTTTGAAATGAAACCTCTACAAACTGAAAGCCAAATGAACTTTTCCTAATTTAACTTTGAGTGTTGGGTGTTTTGTCTCAGCAATGAGAAATGTAACTAAGACAGTAACTATTAGCTAGGGTATCTGTACTGTATATGGGATGTGCATAAGTGTTCAAGAAATAAAGAAAATTCACTACAAGTCATTGCTCCTCCTGCCTCCCAGACAACACACTCAAGGTAAAAACCAAGAGGAATGAGTCATCTTCTGAAGAAACTGTAATTTATCAAGGCCTTTTCTGCACTGCAAGTGTATACAAATAAATATTAAATAAATGTGACACACTCTCTACATTTTACCAGCTTCTAACCATCCACTGTAATAGTGGATTTTAGTCCCTGAAGATATCTCAGTCATGGATAAGATCCCGCACTCTGGAGGAAATGCTGTGCTGCAAGAGCTATGACTTCATTTCCTTCCACAGCAACTCTCTTCCCCTTTCAAGTTCTTGCACTTGTGAAAGCTGCTCCTCTTTTACTCATAGGGCAGCTGGTTCCCAGCTTTGGAGTTAATTCAAACACTGTAGTTCTGTGCATGTCAGCAGCTGCCAGAAGGATCCTAATCTTTCAGTTCCTGGACCACTGAGCAGAAGGGTTTTTGGCCAAGATAATCAAAGACTGACTCCACTTCTCAACACGAGCCAGAAAGCAGGGTGGAGGGCTTCCCAGGGGAGCCAGGCTCAGCTCCTTATCTTTACAAACTCCTTTCACAGGGCCTTGACAGCATGAACTCTTTCTTCACTTGGTCTTGTCCCTCCCAAACAGGAGTGGGGCAAAGTTCAGTGTACTTGGCAGCCAGACACAAATGAGGACCCAGAATCTCTAAGGCTCCCCAGGCCCACCAAGCCAGGATGGACATGACAAGGAAGCACTCACCACATTGAAACCCAGACAACTGCACCTCTCATTATGGTCTTTCAAGGCTTTTACCTGAATCTGAACCCATCTCCCAAATGTCCTACTTCATTTTACACTGTACGATAATTTTCTCATCTTCCTCAAAGTCTCATTCAACCATATCATAATCCAGACACTATTTCTAACATTATTACTGTCACCAAATCACAAAAACTTACTTTGTTCCAGGGTTCTGTGTGCATTATTTAATTTAATCATGACAACAACCTAGAAAGGTAGGCACAGTTCTATTCTGAGTTTCAAAATAATTCCCAAAACAACTGAGGTCTGTATATTTCTAAAGTCCTTGTTCTTCATGTTTCCACCACGGGGTCCCCCTATACTTCTAAGTAACTTGCAGGTCTCCGGTTGACGTTGTGACCTTTTGAATATGAGACTGAGCTCAAATCCAGCTAAGTGTTTGAATAAGTGTCATTTGCATGGTTCACAGCTATCTAAGCATTATTTCCCATTTATGAAAATTGGGGGTGAAATTAATGCCTGCCTCACTAAACTGTTGTTAAGTGGGCTTAAATGTGATAATAAGGTGAAGTACTCAACATGATATCTGACAAACAACAGGCCCTAGAGAACTTCTATTTAGTGAATTAAGGAAGCCCTCTAGCAGTTAATAGCAAGAAGGGAGGGAAGAGGCACAGGAAATGTCAAACAGCAACTAAAAACAAAAAGCAATAATACTTGGCTTTGTCATGTGGCCAGACACAATGACATAAGAAAGTCCCACGGCTCCCTCCCAATTCCAGGAGTTTAGTCCTAAGGAGACCACAGCCATGAAGTTCATGCCCTTATGGCAATCAGTTTCACTTTACCTGGGTCGCAAGCCAAAAAGCAAACTTCATAGAAATACTGACTCACACCCCTACTGGGCCCAGTATTTCTGTATCAGCAGGAACCAGAGACCTGCGGGAAAAGTCCAGAGAGGACTGGCTTGTCCCTCCCTCCATAGGCAGGGCCTGGAGACCAGGGTGAACCCCAGCGACACTGTAAGGCCCTGGCCTGGGCACACACGATGGACAGGCAGGACTAGCGGCATGGAAAAGCCTGAAGCAACAACGACAATGTGTGCCAGCAGGTGTTAAGTTAGGTGAACCAGCACTGTGCTTGGGGATAAAGAAACAGAATAGAAGCAGGCAAGTAAGGCTGCTCCTTTTCTTTTCTTTTCTTTTCTTTTCTTTTCTTTTCTTTTCTTTTCCTTTTTTTTTTCCCCCTTCTTTTTTCTCTTTTCTAAATGGCTGGGGAGAATTTCAGCCACAGAAAACTAATCCCATGTCCCAAATCCGGAGACTAAGATCAGACCAAAACCCAGCACAAATCCACCTGCAAACTTGACTAGAGTGCACGTTTCTGGGATCTGACCACAGAACTACAGATGCTAAAGGAATCTCACTACTTTTATTTTTCTCTGTCTGATTGGTTTTCCTCTTTGTATTTGGCTGGGTTAGGATATTTTTTCTGGGTGTTTTTTTTTTTTTTTTTTTTCTCTCTGTTCTGTTTTTTCCTTTTTTTTTTTTTTTTAATTGTATGTTTGTTGTTGTTTCTGTGTGTGTGGTTATTTTTATTTCTTGTTTTATTCATTTTTCTTTTCTTTTTTCTTACCTCTTTCTTTCATGATTTAGATCTCTAACCTTTTCTGTTCTATTCTACTCATCCTCTTCCTCTCTTTTGTCCATTATCTCGCTTGATTTTTTGATACTTTCATGCGAGTAAACATTGTTTCTTCTCTTTCTGGTTCACTTCAATACTCCTAGGCTTTCTCTTCCAATCCTTCCCTCCTGTGTCCTACAATTACCCAAAACTTGGATGATCATCCTGTGCCCTCCAACCCTGCTCCTACTATATTTAACCTCATTTATCGTTCTATCCTACCCTCATCCTTCTTAACCCACCCCCAAAAGGGTAAAATCACTCTACTAAGTGGGAACTCACTGCATACAAGTTCCCAGTATAAGTTGGATTATTTTATGTAACTATAGATATCAGGCTAATAATTACCACGATTTGTCAGTAGCCAGGCTGTGCTTGAGTCTATCGTTATTGATAACTGTACTACTTTAACCAGGATGCCATACCTGTTATGATCAGTTTTTTCTGCCCTGTATGACAACACTCAGATTGCAAGGGGTCATAACCATCATCACAGTCCAGTACCAAAAGAATGAGCCTTGAGTCAAATAGATGGCAACTCCACATTCTTAATATATTGGGAAGGTAGGTTCTTGGAATAGACAGAAAGACCAAGAACGACCTGCATCTAGAAGACATCCTTGAGGAACAGACATCACCTAGGAAAGCCTCAACAAAAGGGATTAAGCTATCTAACATAAGAAACCTACAAGCATCAAGGCAGAAAACAAAATAAAATAAAAGGTAAAAAATGACAAGAGGAAGAAGCAAAATGCAACCCCAAATACCCAGCTCACCCAGGACAAGTCCAGATCACAAAGAGATAGAGGAAATTGAAAGTCAACCACTGGAACTTTCTGAAATGATAGCAGCAGAAGTGAAAAAAAAAAATACAAATGGAAGAGGCCATAGAAAAAAATAATCCCTAAGGTGCAAAAAGAAATGAGAATCAAAATGAAAGGCATTAAAGCAGACACAGATTAAAAAAAAAAGAAGTAGAGGAGCTCAGGAAAACGATGGAAACCATAAATGCCCAACATAGAAAAGAAATGGAATCAATGAAACAGATCCAAACAGAAATCCAGGAAATTAAAAACTGCATTGAAAGTATATACAACAGATTGAATGAAGGTAGGGATAGAATATCAGATCTAGAAGACAGGATCACAGCTAGCGACCAGAAAAAGAAAGATATCTTAAAAATAGCAAAAGACCATGAAAAATCAATTCAACAGCTACAAGATGAAGCAAAGAAGAACAACATAAGATTGACTGGAGTGAGCCAGTATTTCTATATCATAAGCTCAATGGCTTTAGGACTCTGAGATTTCTGTTACTGATAAAATAGTGGAAGGGGGGATATAGCTGAGCAGTACAGCACCTGCCTGGCAAACACAAGGTCGTGAATTCAATTCCCTCTAGCAAAAAAATAAAAATAAATAAAATAAAATAGTGGGGGGTGGGGTGGGAGTATGAAGAAGAGAGCTTGAAAATGTATTTTATAAAAGAATGGATGGGGCCAGGGATCTAGCTCAGCGGTACAGTGCCTGCCTGGCAAGCACAAGGTCCTGAGTTTGATTCCTGGTTCAAAAAAAAAAAAAAGGATATCTTAAACCTCCCAAAGTACAGAGAACTTATCTTCATTTTTTAACTGCATAAAATCTGATTAATACTCATCAAAATGATATTTTTTTATTCTGCTATAGATTCATGAAAACTTCGTTATGGACCTCACCCAGTATATGCATAAGAATTTGAAAATGACTACATTATATTATTTTTTCGTAAAGGTCCAGAAACAGAGATTATTCTTAGTTTACATGGGAAGAGGCTAGGAAATACTACATGGGGTAAAGAGATACCCTAAAAACACAGTACATCAGACAAAGTAGGTAACCACAAACCAAAAATGTTCAGCATTAGGCACTTCTCTCAACACATGAGATATAAAGTAATTCATAAAACTTTAGACATAGGAAATTATACCCCAAAGTTATTATAGTTGTACATATATAAAAGAAAATTTAAAAATTTATCTATAGGGTAAAAAGGATATCCTTTTTATGTAGGATAAAAAGTTATCTAGGGCGGGTGAGATGGCTCAGCGGCTTAAGCGCCTGCCCGGCAAGCGCGAGGGCCCAAGTTCGACTCCTGGAGCCCACATACGAAAAAAGGGGGCCGGTGATATCGCTCAGCGGCACGGGCGCCTGCTGGCGCGCGAGGTCCTGAGGTCGACCCCCCGGTACCCACAAAAAAAAAGTTATCTATAGGGTTTTTCTACCCTCCACAAAAACAAACATATATACACATATATATAATATGGTTACTGATTTATTGTAAAAATATTTTAACCTGTATTTTGCATAATATGTAGATTTAAATTGAAAGACTACAACATCACCATTTTCTTTTTGTCTCTTCCTACCTTCCCCCAAGTATTAGCTTTTCTATCACTGGGACACAATACCTGACACCCACAGTTTAAAGGAAGAGAGGTATAATTTTACTCACATTTTCTGGGGATTCAGTCCATGACCACCTGGCTCCAACATAGGAACATCATGGTGGAGGGAGATGACAGAGCAAAACTATGCAACCCAGGGTAGCTGAGAAGCAGAGCAGATGAACAGTGTCAAAGAGCAACGAACAGTATCAAAGAGCAAAGGGGAAGGGACCAGATAAGTACCAAACGTTGCACCTTAATAATTCATCTGAAGTGTGCTTTACTAATCCTCTTGGAAACTCTCAAGGCAATCAAGATTAAAAAATTAAGTTTAACCACCACACCCTGCCTTCTTTTCTAATATCTAGCACATCCCCACTATGTTCTTGGTCCCACCAATGTCCTGGGTTTTCATGTACTCTATACACTCTGAGAAGAAAAATAGTCCTAGTGAGTTACACTTTTGTGTAAGTTTTTAGAAAGAAGCTAATAGTGAAATCATGTTGTTAACTCATGCTTTAGTTCATTAAAAGCCAGTCTCAATATACTGAAGTATTTTGTCCTGTGATCAGACTGTCTATACCAGCTAAGATTTCTCACAGCCTTCATCTTCAGAATTACTGCCTTTCAGAGCCATTAATTGAGAGCAATGGGCAATGTCACTGTAATTTTTAAAAAGAACATTCTTTGACGGGCTACACCCTGCATGCACAGGCTGGCACTGACAGCACACAGCTGGTTGGATCTGTTATACCCCACTCCATACTTTGGAATGATCAGATCTCAGAGCTCCCAATGCAGGTCCCTCAAACCTATACCCTTTAGGCTCTCAGTACATGCATGCTTCTGCAACAACAGTACTTAACACAGCAGTGACAGAGGAGTAAATACGTCATATGCAAACTTATTTGATGAACACTGGGTAATATCATTTTCACATGGGCATCGTCAGAACTTTTGTCCTAATGGTTATTATTATTTCCAACTATGCAGAGATTTTAAAATATATTTGACTACAAATCTCTTTTTTACAGCATTCAGAAGAGGCAACTTAAAAGAAAAATCCCTAGACAGTCTATGGAACTGCAGTTTGGGAAATTATATTTAAGCATCAAAGTGCTAACCAGTTCAGCTTAGTTGAGATTTTTCAGATATGCAATTTTTTTTACTAACTTTGTACACTAAAATGAAAAGACAAATTGTGGATTTGTGATTCATTTCCCTAAACCCATGACTTCCTGGACTGAGCCTGAAATGTTCTATCATTTTTCTCCTTTCCAAGACTCAAGGGCACCTCTCTCCATAGATGCAACCTCAGCTATGATTATAAAATAGCAAAAATTTAACAAAAGCTCAAAATGCATCAATGGCCACAATGAATATCATCTTTCATTTGATCTTCAAGTCAATGCTATGAAATAACTTTTTTCAGGTTAAAGATCTAAGTTTTTAGGTGAAGATGATTATTGTAATCCAAGCACCTTATCTGCAGAGCCAAAGTCTTTCAACACCTGTTCTTTCCCTGCTGTGTCGGTATTAAAGTTCAGTAGTAACTGTCCATCCTTAAGACATTATCATACTTAGTGCTGAAAAAAAACAGCTTGTGAATCTTTCCACTTCTCCCATCTCTGTGCCTTAAAATTGTGTTGGGTGTTTCATGAGCACTTTTTGATTTGAATAGAGGCAAAAAGAAAAAAATCCTAAAAGATCAAGACATCTGTAGAGGGAGGGGGCTGACTTGATGTTCCTTCCTAGACAAAGGCCGCGTGCATCTCATGCCTTTGTGAGCTGCTCCACACTTGAGGGATCCTCAGGGAACACAAAAGACTTGTGAAAAGGGGAAGAGCTGTCCAGACAACTGATAAAAAGCCTTCTCTGTACCCTGTCCCTCTGACTTGGACCCCAGTGAATAACATTTGTTTAAATAATGATCAAAACACAATAGATACGATGAGGTTGCCAAGAGCCTGGTCATTCAGCGCTGCTTGGCTAAGGGGGAAAAAAAGAAAGAAAGAAAAGGAAAGAAAAAAGTGGCTATGACATGGCTCATTGAGCGCAGATTTCCTTATGCTGAAGTTTGAGCTAGAATCCCAAGGTCTCTCACTTCTAGGGAATAAAGACATTGACAGAGAGTTCTGGAAAGAAAGAAAGAAAGAGAGAGAGAGAGAGAGAGAGAGAAAGAGAGAGAGAGAGAGAAAGAAAGAAAGAAAGAAAGAAAGAAAGAAAGAGAAAGAAAGAAAGAAAGAAAGAAAGAAAGAAAGAAAGAAAGAAAGAAAGAAAGAAAGAAAGAAGAAAGAAAGAAAAGAAAGAAAGGAAGGAAGGAAGGAAGGAAGAAAGAAAGAAAGAAAGAAAGAAAGAAAGAAAGAAAGAAAGAAAGAAAAGAAAGAAAAGGAGAGAAGAGGGGACTAGGAATTAGTAATTATCAGAGCAGCAGACCTCAGTGACATCCCCTTCCTGTTGTCCCGCCCTGGTTGGAAGTGGGCAGATAACGTACTTTGGAGTGACAGAACTACACAAGAGTTAAGAAGCGGGCCCTATAGTGTCATTAGACAGAGGCTTGATGCAGAAGTCTTCTTTGCTCAGATTATTCAACCTTGATCAAATTAATATTGCATCTCTGAGACTTAGTTTCCTTAGCTGAAACAGTGGAGAAAATATAGTGACAAATTTTATGAAGGTTAAATGATTCACTGTACCTAATAGTTGTGGAAATGGAAATGGAAAAACTGCTCTTCGATGGAAGCCAGAATTTCCACCATCAAAACCATGGATGGTATATTATTTTTTCCCATCTGCATCCAAAGTAAGAGCTCTCCTCCTCTCTACCTTAGCCATATGCTACACTAAGGCAGGAGCATCCCAAATTCCAGCCTGTTCTTGGTAATTTAGGGACTTGGAAAGACCTTCTCTCAAAATAAAAAACTTAAAAAGGTTTAAAGATATAACCCAGTGTGAAAGCCCTTGTTTCAATCTCCAGTATCATAAAAGAAAATGGAAGAATTTATTCCATTAAATGTAGCAGTTAAAATCCAGTATAGTAGTTGCTTTTCATCATGTACCAAAATTCAGTCACTCCTGGTACTCCTTGAAGCCTGACATGCACGTGCACAAACACACCGTCCTCGCCCCGGAAGGTATTTTGTGGAGAGAACTCAGCACTCCTGCTGAGGAATGGGCACTGACTACTGTTCCTGCAGATAGACGCTGGCTGTTGAGGTCCATGCTTCTCCGGGGAGGAACGCCGTGGTCCAACCAGCAGAGCTTGTGTCGTAGTGTTGCTAACTGTATTTCCCTTCATTAAATTTTCTGAGTAACCGAGGGGGAGTACCAGACTGTGATAATATGCCTACTCACTGGCTGGAACCCTGCACACTTAAGAAATAGTCCTTTCTACATAGTAAAAGCTTCATAAATGGTAGCCATCTATAAATGTAAGGAATGGGCAGTGGAGTGAGACGCTTCTTTCCAAGGTGGGAAGAATTTACAACTATGTTTGGATTATCAAGGTGACTCCAGAGTATTTTCCTCATAATTTATGAAATCTCTTCTAATCTCTATCAATGTTATCCAGACACATTTTCTTCAAAATCAAACTCCTTAATCTAGTTGCTAATTAACTTATTTTCCAAAATGTACTGTATACCAGAAAAAAAAATCCTGGCTAGTTTTCCCCTTTACTGTGATTACTTTTCTGCTGTATAAGTAGGCTCTAATTTATATCAAAAGTATACCCAAATTATTTTCTAGAAATATTTGAGTAAATTCATATGCTTTTATTCTTTTCCTGTATGTGTGCGTGTGTATGTGTGTGCATGTTGTCGGGGACTGAACCCAGGACCTTGGCACTGAGCTATATTCCCAGCCATTTATTTATTTGTTTATTCATTCATTCATTCATTCATTCATTCATTTGAGACAGGGTTTTACTAAATTACTAAATTGCCCATAGTGGGCTCAAACTTGCAATCCTCCTGCCTCAGCCTCACAGAGTGCTGAGATAACAGTCATGCACAACCATACCTGGATTCTCATATACAATTAAATCAACACTACCCTCTCTCCCACAATTATGACATCAAATAAAAAATCTGAGAAAAAAAATGATCATGCCATAGCAAAGAAGACATCTGTCCTCTCCCTGCCCCCACTGTGGTGGGTTTAAAAAGAAGGATTTGCCACCCTCACATCAAGGAGATGGAGAATATTGTGTTAGGCTACATGGGAATAAATAAGGAAATTACAGCGAAGTGAATTTGATACAGCTACCTAAAAATTCAAGTGAAGGACAACATTTGCTCATTAAGTATCTGAACATGTTAGACTTGGAAATGTTATCTTGGCCTAATTTGGCCAATTAGTTAAACTCCTTTTCTAGTTTATTCCTTTTCTTTGCCAAGCTGAGCCCACCCATGGTGGTTCTTCACAAGAATAAAACTGGGGATTTGGGTCTCACTGTAGGACCTTTAGAGCTTACTCAGAGGAGTCCAGAATCGAATGACCCTTGAAAATCGATCCTTTCATTTCTCACACAAACAACTTCCTGGGACACAAGCAGGCACTGGGCAGGCTCTGTTAGGCATCTCCACCTCGCACAAACCAGACCTTGGTCCTCGGGCGGCCCCTGGTGCAGGTGGAGCTAGTCTTTTCCTCTAGAATGATCATGGCTCCCTCTGCTTTCATCTGTGTAAGAGAACCAAACTGAATGAAAAATGGCTTAGTTTTCTTTTCTTTTTTTTTTTTAATTAGTATATGTTTGCAGTACGTAATGAATACATTCATCGCAGGGTGTTGGTACATATACTTATCACATCTCAATCCTTGTGACTTCCCCTTGCCTTCCCCTCCTTCCCGTCTCCTTACATCCCTAGATCCCCTTTCATTTGCAAAACGTCTACCTCCCTGTTTCCTATCATCTATCTTTTATTTTCCTCCTTATATCATTTACACTTTGGTTTTCTCCTATAAGAGCAACCATGTGATATTTAACTTTCTGTGTCTGCTTTATTTCGCTTAGCATTATGGTCTCAAGGTGCATCCATTTTCCTACAAATGACTCAAACTTATCCTTTCTTATGGCTGAGTAGTACTGGGCTGTGTGCATGTATACCACATTTTCTTTACCCATTCATCAGTTGATGGAAATATTAGGGATTTCCAAAATTTAGCAATTATGAGCTTTGCTCTTATAAACAGGATATGAATGTATCACAGTAATATGATGTCTTCTAACTCTTTTGGAAAGATACCCAGAAGGGGTATAGTTGGGTCAAATGGAATTTCAGTCTTAGTTGTTGTTTTCAAAAGTATTCTATTAACAGTGATTACCAAATGAAATTGCTGGAAATTCCCTAGCTAAAGAGACACATGTAAGTCTAATTCTATGTCTTCTGCTTTTAAATGATATGATTCAAATGATAATGATTGTGTCAAGAAAAACATAAGATCTGAACGGACTGCTGGAAAAGAGCCTTTCCGTTGACCAGGGAAAAGTAAAGAACGTTAAGAAAAAAATGGATGTGGAAGTATCCAGTGGGAAATATATAGGAGGGAAAAGAGGCAAACAAAATGGGGAGGCCATGGAAAAGACGATTTGAGAGAGAAAAAGAACATATCTGGCACGTAGACAGAAAGAAATAGAAAAAGAGCAGAATTGGGGAAAGTGAATTTCCTGAAGTCTGGACATGGGTTTCAGCTATTTGTTTCTCAAACTGCTCAAGGGAAATAGAGACAGCTGAGGGAGCCTTCACTTCGGGTATACTTCCTTTTTATATTGTACGCTTTCAAAATGGAAAATGGATCAAGCTGTTATTCCAAACTTCTTTCCTTGGGCTTCTTTAAGCACGAGAAGTTATTCAATAAACACTCCTTTCTATCTTAATGGAAGATTTTATTCTTTTGGTGGAGTGAAAGAAGGGAATAGGGGATATAAGATAAAAGAATTCTTCTATCATGACTGGAGCTATACTGTACTAAATTCACGTTTTGTGATAAATGTTTCAGATTTTCGTGAACTCTTCTTTGTAAGAGAATTAAAGCTAAGAGGTTTTAAAATGTAGCCCAAATCGCATGACCAAAATAAGAACTCTTGGGTTGCAGTTCTCTCTACAACACTTACCTGTCATGCTCATGTTTCTCAGAGCAACCTGAGCTAGAGATCAGCAGCTTTTTTGTACCCAGGGACAGCCAGGAAGGCAGAACCTCAACTGCTCCCCTAGTGAGACCTCGTGGACTCCAACCTGCATCTTAATAGCATTCTCAGGTGATTCATATGCACATTTCAAGTTGAGAAGCTGGCGTTCCACCCCACTGCCCGTTCCAGCAAGAGGGCATTCTTCTGTAGCTACAGTGCTACTCTGGCAACAAAACATCTGAACAGAGTTCTGTATAAATTTGAGAAATTTGTGCTGTTAAGACACTGTAGAGATGGGCTGGTGAGATGGCTCAGCGGCTTAAGCGCCTGCCCGGCAAGCGCGAGGTCCCAAGTTCGACTCCCGGAACCCACATACGAAAAAGGGGCCGGTGATATCGCTCAGCGGCACGGGCGCCTGCTGGCGCGCGAGGTCCTGAGGTCGACCCCCCGGTACCCACAAAAACAACAAAAAAAAGACACTGTAGAGGCTAAAAGCAAACTACAATGTAATGTGCATAGAACAATCCCACTTAAAATAAACTTTATATATAATAGGATGTACGTCTGTGCAGAAAATGAAAACTGGAAGGATTTAGACAAAAATGTTCTCTGTAGTAATGGGATAATGGGCACATCTGTTTCATTTCTCTCTCTTTCTCTCCCTCCTTTTGACTTTTTTTTCATAACGAATTCCCATTAATTTTTGAGTTAGCTTTTTTCCGAACAATAATCTATCCATAAGGGGTGAGAAAAGTAATGCACAGGGAAGTTGAGAGTAAACATGAAGGACTCCAATGGGATGTCACTATGGAGATTTTTCCCCAGTACCAATGAAGAGCATAGGCCTCCATGTATTCAGCAGAGCAGCCTCCTGAAGCCACGCCCTGACTGCCCGGAAGGGGCCATTCTTCCCACCCACAGGGGGCAGTGCTCTGTAAGTTTACAAGAGCCTGCTCTTTTTCTTCACACTGTGAATAATCAGGCCTCGTGTTGACCATAACTCATCTATACTGAGGGTATGAAAGATTCTGGGCACTGTAACAACAACAACAAAACCCTAGAGGCACTGAGTGATAATATTTTATAAATAGAGGCAAAATCCCCAAATAAACAGAAAAGAAACAGAACACAAACCACCCACGCCGCTCAGCCGTGGTGCCAAGGAACCTGGTGGTACAAGGATGTCCTGTGTTTAGGGCAGATGGGGAGGGTAGGAAGCACGCTCACAGCGCAGACATGAGCAAGGTTCGGATTGTGTAAAGAGAGGACACGGTCTACTCCTTGCTGCTCATTCTACCTTGGGCAACCCACTTAACAGCTCCGATGTTCTATTTCATCCATTGTCAGCATCCCAACCCTCAGCCCGGGGGATTTAATGAGTGCTTTGCACACTGTCAGGTGTACAAAGGTGAGTGTTTCCCTGTTGTGCAGGTTATTCAACATTTGTTCCTGTAGGGTCACTCTGTGCCTTTCTCCGAGCTAGTCTGTGCTAGGAGACGCTGTTGTGTTTCCATCATCGGCCCCCTTCTCCTGCCAGTGTCTATTGGGTTTGGCCAATGGGAAGTCAGACTCCAGGAAGATAGCCAGATGGAGGGGAGGTGGTTACTCCCACACTTACCCTCTCTTTTTGCCAGATATCTAAGGTACCTTATAGAAGGCCCAGGAGAATAGTTCCACCATGATATTATGCGGTATTGAAAGTAAAAAGGCATTTAGGGATGTTTTATGCTAATTATTAAATATTAGCTTAACTTACTCTGTTGACAAACAATGTATCTGTACACCTCAGAAGTATACAAATGGGAGGAATTTGGGGAATTATTTAGCCTCGTAGTTCCCAGATTGTGGATGCCAGACACCTAGGTCCAGGGAGAAAGAGGCGAGTGTGTGTGCTTTTCGCAGCATTGCCTGCAGATAGAATAAGTCATGTGTCACATAAAAAATCTCCATTATTTTCAAAGCATACTTAGGAGGAAAATATAATGTCTTGTAAGAGCATGGCTAAATCCACTGGAGCTTCAAAGTCTTGCAAATTTTCTCAATGAATAGTAATTAAAAAGTATAGCCATTCTAATGAAGGGCTATTTTTTAATATCAAAGTTTTGGAAACCATTCATCTAGGCTTTCTTCCAAAAAAATCACTTTTTATAGTTTTGATGTCTCATTTTGGATAGATTATTTTTGACTGGTTCAGTAAAAAATCTAATTGAACTCTTCAAATATATTCAGCATTGAGTTAAACACTTAGATTCTTCCAAAATGTGAGAAAGGCAGACAGCGTCAGGCAGAATTTATGTCTGAATGATAAAGGCATTCATTAAACATATTATTACACAAATATTTGTTTAAATTACATTTTGAGGGCCGGTGAGATAGCTCAGTGGCATAAGCACCTGCCTGGCTAGTGCAAGGTCCTGAGTTCGACTCCCGGTACCCACACATGAAAAAAGGGCCAGTGATATCGCTCAGCGGCATGGGCGCCTGCTGGTACGCGAGGTCCTAAGTTCAACCCCCTATACCCACAAAAATAAATAAATAAATAAATAAATAAATAAATAAATAAATAAATTACATTTTGACAAATGCAATGAATGAAATGTACAGGGTGATAGCATAGATTGTCAGTGATGTAACCTAAAGTGTCAAGGAATTCCCCCTAAGAAAGAAACATTTAAATTGAGATTATTAATGTACCTGAGGACACTACTTTACTACAATTTGCTCTTCATCGAGCCAGTAGACACCACCCAGGACTTCTCTAATAAGTGTATTTTAAGTCTGGTGTTCTGCAAATAGCCCAGCAACTCTCCTGGGTCTTGCTCTTGGACCGAGGCAGGAAAGAGCTTTAAAATGATTACTTTAAAATGATCAGTGTATTACTTCCACTATTGTCATGAATGGGCATTCCACTTCTTGCCATGCATGTATTTTTAAAGATGCTCACTGTAAGGCCTTTCATGCTAGATTGTATAAAACGATGGTCAAGGAGAGGTCTCATTTTTCATGATTAGCAGCATTTTTCCTTACTGTTAGAAAACTAACTTGGAGCAAATGGTGAGAGTAAATATATTTGTTTATCTTTACAAATATTACTGGTTGTATTTGAACAAATTTATTAGCTTTTGATTCTAAGACAGTTTCTTAATTTTAAGTGTATATATACCATGCCAACTTTGAATACAGTTAAAACTGCTGTGCAGTAGATATTGTGATTTCATGAGGTCATTGTAGAATGAGGAAAAGGTGCTTTTACTCTGTTAAGAACAGAGGCGTCAATGCTATAAAGTTGCATTCAACTTATTTAGCAAGACCCTTGAAACCCTCTAGTGTTTAGGGAAAAGAAAACTTTATGCATCTCGAATAAAGTAAATCAATATCATCAAGGACCTTAGCAATACCCCACTGAGCTTTGAGTGAATCCAATCCCAGAAACAGAAGAAAACTGATGAATAAGACTTATGCAGTGCAAAATCTGGCAATCGCTGAGACGCAGCAATATCAAAGCAAAACATGACACTAGAATAACCATGGCGGGAACCTGAGGTCTGATTCCCAAGGAAGATGGTTCTCTGCTACCTGCATGCCAAGAATAATTTTTTCTGACTTACGTTTTACTTTTGATAGTGTCGGAGATCAAATCCAGACCCTCACCCATGCTAGGCAAGTGCTCTACAACTGAGGTAAAACCCTAGTCCCATTATGGTTTTAGAGAGATATTTGACTGAAGGGTTCAGGTCTACTGCTGGCGTCATTCTCACCTCACTGTTAGGTCTAAGAAACGAACTGCTTACCTCTCCTTATTTCGCAATGCCGGCGGCCTTTCTTATTACTCTGCAGACCGCACCACACTGACACCGTAATAATCAGCCAACACCCACACCACCCCCACTGAACTGTGAAGCCCGGGCTTCCTTATCAATGAACGTGCACGATATTAATACTGTCTTTGAGTTCCAGGAGTTTTAAGTGGGGCAATGCATATAACAGATGTAGCCACAATAGATTCACGCAGAATTTAAAACCTGCTGGCCATTCCTGCTAACATTGCCATTGTGGTAGTTAGGAAAAAACCCATGTGCTTATTACTATATTCTTAGCACCCATTACACAGTCCAGCAGAGGGAAGAAGCTCAAAATTTATGGCAAGAATGAATAAAGATGTCTTTAAAACTCTAGGATGTCCATGGTTTAGAATTCAGAGCAATACAAGGTTTATATTAGCTTTTTACTGATCCCATCAAAAACTCCAGCCATACACCACATAAAACTTTTTACAACACTGAGAAAAGTACAAAAGTTACTGGTTTTGTCCTAAACAAGAACAGAAAGAATATGTTTCTAATTAGAAAACATACCTTGACCACCAGCATCCAAATACTGACTTCCTGAAAGAAAAATCTAAATCTCAATAAAAATCTGCAGTTCCTCCAAGACCCATGCTTGGGGCCATGTCTATTAGTACTGCAGGAGGGAGTAGTTTCCACCCAACAATGAAACAATCTTCCCCCTGCGAGCCCCTTTTTATAGGCAAAATTTCTTTTCTATTTCCTTGGGATTTTATTCCACTTTGTGGGCTGTGCAATATTCTGGTTTAAGACAGCAAAAGGGAGAGAGAGGACAAAATGCAAAATGGGTTCCTCCAAATGTCAGGCCAGGCAATGCCAGGCCAGCTGGACCTGAGACTCAGCCCCCAGGGAGGGGGCTGGTGCAGCTGGGAGGAAAGTGACAGCTCAGTCTCATCTGGTTTCTTTTAAGGCTTCCAGCAAAGGCACTGAGTTATTGCATTCTTTTCCAATGTCTTACATAAAATCAGATTATTAAGTACAGAGACAGTGGACTGTTCTCTGCCCTCCTGGCTAGCTTTTTAATATTACCATAGCAACATCAATAAACAGAAGTAAATTAACCTCTGAAGAACAATTGTGGAGCTTTGCTGTCCAAATTACTCTTACTCACCCTGCTTACACACACACACATGCTCATGAGCACACACACAGACACACACACACACATTGTAGTTATGTTGATTTCCTGTTAGGTCTATGAGCCATTTGGCCCAGTTCTAATAAGAGCTATACACACGTTTTTGTTCCTATTAACTCTTTGATTAAAAATATTTTCAACTACTCATCATCACCTTCAGAAATAAATCTGATTCCTATGCAGGATTTTCTTGATCTCTTTCAAAGCCAATTCATCATTATTTGTCAGTATCCCCTTAAGGTTCATCAAAGGAGAAAAAAATTCTAATTTCCTACTAGGACTCATTCTCGTGGCATCTCTGTTATGAAATCAGCTATCAACTCAGTACAACCGAAGCAACCTTCAAGCTGACTCTCAACATAGAATCCCAGACTTCTTATCCTCCTTGAGTCTACTGCCACCAGCCTAGACCAAGTCCACCTGGATAACATCTGTGCAGTCCTCAGTAGTGGGCTCAGCACTTCTACTTCTGCCCTGCATGGGCGAAAGGATATTTTACAGATATAAATCTCTTTAGGAAACTCCTCTGGTTAAAATCCTTCAGTTACTTTCCTGGCATATAGATGAAGCCCAATGACCTTACAATGCCTGAGTGGCCTGGCCCATACCCATTCTTGTGGCTTTATTTCATACCCCGCCCCCAACCCCTAGCACCAACTCTCTTGAGTCCTTAGCCCTCTTTTCCATTCCTTAACTATGCATAGCTCTTCCCTGCTTTTGACCTTTGATATTCTCTTGTCCTTCCTACAATGGTCTCCTCTGTTTATATGGGTTTGATGACTTTTCTTTATCATTCCGGCTTCAGCTTAAATGTTTTCTCCTTAAAGAAGTTCTTTACCACTCCATCTGTAATCAACCCCACCTCACCTCAGAACACTGTTAAATTTTCTTGCTTCCTCAATGGCACTTAGCCCTATTTGACATTTGTTTACTTATTTATTCAATAATTTCCTTGTCTGTTTCTTTTGGTTACAGTGTAAAGAGGGCAGTAAACATTTCTGATTTGCTTACCACAGAAAAGCTAGAAGATAAAGGCCTGGAACACAAAAGGCAATCAATAATATATTTTTGAATGAACAAATAAATGGACCCCATTTTTCAAGATCTGGTTTGTATGTGACTTTTGAACCTTCTTTCCCTTCTACGTGTATTTTCAACACAGTAGTGTGATCACTTCTTTTAAAAAATTTTTATTAGGACATAACTTTCTTTCTTAAGGTGGAGATTGAATTTAGGGAGTTACCTGTGTGAGGCGAGTGGTCTACCATTGAGCTAAACCTCCAGTCCACTTCCTTTCTTATAAAGGGGTGATCTGTACAGCTATCATATCTTCTCTGTTAATCTGTAACTTCCTATAGAATAGCTGATTCAGGGAGCTGCGGCGACTGGCAGGAAGGGGATCTGAGACAGGCTTCTGCTCCCTCCATTGGGACTCAGGGACTGGAGACCAGTGGAAAAGCCAGCGACACAGTAGGACCCTGGCTGGAGTGCACAGGATAGACAGGCAAGACTAATGGCTCGGAAAAGTCCTAAGCAACGGCAACAATACGAGCCAGCAGGTGGTAAATTAGGTGAACCGGCTTTGTGCCTGGAGACAAAGACAAGCAGAATAAAAGTGGACGGGTAGTGCCACCTTCTTTTCTTTTCCTTTCCCTATTTTTTTTTCTTCTTCTCTCTTTTCTTTTTTAAATGACTGGGGAGAACTCCAGCCACCAAAACTAATCCCACCCCCCAAATCCAGAGACAAAGATCAGACCCAAACCCGGCACAAATCCACCTGCAGTCTTGGCTAGAGTACACACTCGGGGGTCGGACCTGGACCTGCCACAGAACCGTAGACACGAGAGGAATCTCACTGCTTCATTTTTCTGCCTCTGATGGGTTTTCCTTTTGGTAGTCCTCAGGGTTAGTGTGCTTTGTTTTGCTGTTTATTTTTATTTTTTGTTGTTGTTGTTTTTTGTTTGTGTTTTTTTCTTTTCCTTTTCTTTTCTCTTTTTCTCTCTGTTCTGTTTGGCCCTGTTTTGTTTTTCTTTCTGTATGTTTGTTGTTTTTTGTGTGTGTGTGATAATTTTTGTTTCCTTTTTTTCTTCTTTTTTTCTCCTCTCTTTTTTTTCCTCTTCCTTCTGTCTCCTACCTTCTTTTCCCTCTTGTCCACAATTTAGATCCCTAAACTTTCCCTTTGTATTATTCCACTCATCCTCTTACTCTCTTTCATCAGCTATCTCACTTGATTTTATGAGACTTTCATGTGGGTAAACATTGTCTTTTCCCTTTCCAGTTCACTTCAGTATTTCTAGGTTTTCTCTTCCAATCTCTCCCTCTTGTGTCGTACAATTACCCAAAACTTGGATGATCATCCTATGCCCTCCAACCTTGCTCCTACTATACTTAACCCCATCCACCTCTCCGTCCTACCCGCTACTCCTCCTAAACCTCCCACACACACAACAGGGTAAAACCACCCTGCTAAGTAGAAAACTGTTGCATACAAATTCCTGGTATAAGTTGGATTATATTATGTAACTGTAGATATCAGGCTAATAATTACCACAGTTTGTCAGTAGCCAGGCTGTGCTTGAGCCTATCTTTATTGATAATTGTACCACTTTAACCAGGATGCCATACCTGTTATGATCAGTTTTTTCTGCCCTGCATGACAACACTCAGATTGCAAGGGGTCATAACCATCATCATAGTCCAGCACCAAAAGAATGAGCCTTGAGTCAAATAGATGGCAACTCCACATTCTTAATATATTGGGAAGGTAGGTTCTTGGAATAGACAGAAAGACCAAGAACGACCTGCATCTAGAAGACATCCTTGAGGAACAGATATCACCTAGGAAAGTCTCAACAAAAGGGATAAAGCTCTCTAACATAAGAAATCTACAAGCATCAAGACAGAAAACAAAATAAAATAAAAAATAGAAAATGACAAGAGGAAGAAGCAAAAAGTAACCCCAAACGCTCAGCCCATTCAGGACAAATCCAGAGTACAAAGAGATAGCAGAAATTAGAAGCCGACCACCAGAACTCTCTGAAATGATAGCAGCAGAAGTGAAAAAACAAATGGAAGAGTCCATAGAAAAACTAATCTCTAAGGTGCAAAAAGAAATGACAATCGAAATGAAAAAATTAAAGCAGACACAGATTAAAAAAATGGAGGAGGTGAGGAAAACAATGGAAACCAGGAATGCCCAACATAAACAAAAAAAAATGGAATCAATGAAACAGATCAAGCAGAAATCCAGGAAATTAAAAACTCCATTGAAAGTATACATAACAGGGCCGGTGAGATGGCTCAGCGGCGTAAGCGCCTGCCTTGCAAGCGCGAGGGCCCGAGTTCGACTCCCAGATCCCACATACGAAAAAGGGGCCGGTGATATCGCTCAGTGGCACAGGTGCCTGTTGGCGCACGAGGTGCTGAGGTCGACCCCCCGGTACCCACAAAAAAAAAAGAAAGTATACATAACAGATTGAATGAAGGCACGGATAGAATATCAGATCAAGAAGACAGGATCACAACTAGCAACCAATAAAAGAAATATATCTTAAAAATAGCAAAGGACAACAAAAAACCAATCCAACAGTTACAAGATGAAGCAAAGAGAAACAGCATAAGATTGACTGGAGTCAGTGAGAAAGCTGGAGACAGTGTAAATGCCATTAAAAACCTCTTCACAGAAATAATGGCAGAAAACTTCCCAAACGTGGATAAAGAATTGGACATACAAATAAATGAAGCATTTAGAACTCCAAATTGCCATGACCAAAATAAATCTACACCAAGGCATATAATAATCAAGATTCCAGAATTTCAACACAAGAACAAAATATTAAAAGCAGCTAGAGAAAAGAAACAAATCACCTATAAAGGAAAGCCTGTCAGAATCATGGCAGTCTTTGTTATGGTTTGTGTCCAGATGTCCCCCCAAAGCCTCATTCAGTCTTGGGGGCAGGCTTCTAGAGTTTGTGATTGATTTATGGTCCAATTCTGGGATTATGGGTGTGAGTGCTACACTCACCCTTGGGTGGGTAAACTGCATAAAATATAAGGGAGGGAAAGAGGCTTGCTCTCTCCCTCACTCCTCCCTTTTTGCTCTTGCTGCTTTTGCTGTTTTTCTGCCACCATGAACAGTTGCTCCTCTGCCATGCCACCCTGCCTTGGAGCCAGCTGATTACTGACTGAAACCTCCACAAACTGTGAGCTAAATAAACCTTTCCTTCCTTAATTTTGGGCATCAGGTATTCTGTCTCAGCAATGAGAGAAAAGTAACTAAGTCAGAATTTGGTACCAGAGAAGTGGGCTCATTGCTGTGACTATACCTGACCATGTGGTTCAAGCCTTCTGGAATGCCTTGTGGGAAAAGTTTGGAAAGGTTTGGAGATGTTGTCTGAAAGAGTAGAGGCTGTTCTGTATGGGAGATTCTGGTCAGAGCTCAGGAGACCAGAAAGCCGATAGAAATCCTGCCAATAAAGACCAGGCTCTGGAGGTTTCCTCTGGGAAGAAGGACTGCTTTGGTTGTTGGACTCCAGATGATGTATGCTATGCCTTGGCAAAAAGTTTGTCTGCATTTTGCTTATGTCCAGAGACTTTGCCTGAGACTGAGATTAAGGGTGGCAGACTGATTAATCTGCCAGAAGAAATTTCAAGGCAATCTAAGGTTGAGGCAGTGGCATGGCTACTGTTGAGGGCTTTTAGCCAGATTTATGTTGTGAATCAAGAGCAAAGAGCTCAGCAGGATGATTTAAAACATTGTGGGTTTGTCCAGAAAGGAAGCTCCAGTAAAGCTGTGGACTGCAAAGATAGAACTGAGATCTTGATTGCTGAGAAGGAACAGGAGAATATAAAAGATGGCCTGAAGGCATCACAAGAAGCAGACAGTCTCCACCCTTTGCAGCCTCAAAACTGCAAAAGTGAAAGACTCTGCTTTGAGGAGAAAACCGCAGAGCACCATGTTCCAGAATGGTGGCAACCACACTGTGTCCCACAATGGTGGCGGCCACATCAGGTTCCAAAATGGCGGTGGCCACACCAGGTTTCGGAATGACTGAAGCATAGAAAATTTGTTCCTCAGAATCAGGTTCAGAGTGCTCAGCGATCCAGGCACTTCACCCCTACAGCCAAGAGAGAAGAAAGCCTGGCTACTGCTCCAGCTGGCAGTGGACCTTGGCATCATCCATGTGGTGCTGGTTTTAGGCTCATGCAGAATGCAAGAGTTCTGAGGTTAAAAAGACTTCCACCCAGATTTCAGAAGAAGGCCTGGGAGGCCAGGCAGTGTGCCCCTGAGAGGGCAATATGTGAAGCTGTGAGGGTGAAGCCAAAGGTGCAGTGGAGACCCCAGAAGTTTGGAGAAGCCAGGAACGTGGAATATCTGAGGAAAGCTGCAAGGAGGGAGCAGAGCAGGCCTAAGAGAGAAGCCATGGCAGCTTTAACCACCAGAAGTGCCATAGGGGTGGAGCCACACAAATACTTTGGAGCTCACAACTTACCACAGATTGTTTCAGATGTTGCACATGGAACTACAGGACTTAATGTTTGCCCTCCTGGATTTTGGACTTGCTTTGTCCCATTCCTTTGCATTCCCCTGTTTGTACATTTTGGAATGGCAATGTCTATCTTGTGCCACTGAATGTTGGAAGTGTTTAACTTTCTTTTCATTTGTACAGGGGCTCACAGCTAGCAGTTTGCTTTAGATCTCAGAGGAGACTTGGGAATTGGACTTTTGAGCAATGCTGAAACTGTTAGGATTTTGGCAACTCTTAGAGATGGATTAAAATGCCTTTTGCATAAAAGCATATGCATGAGTCTTTGGGGGACCAGGAGTGGAATGTTATGGTTTGTGTCTAGATGTCCCCCCAAAGCCTCATGCAGTCATGGAAGGTGGGCTTCTAGAGTTTGTGACTGATTTATGGTCCAATCCTGGGATTATGTGTATGAGGCTACACCCACCCTTGGGTGGGTAGATTGCATAAAACATAAGGGCAGGAAAGGGGCTTGCTCTCTCCATTGCTCCTCCCTTTTTGCTCTTGCTGCTTTTGCTGTTTTTCTGCCACCATGAACTGTTGCCCCTGTGCCTTGCCACCCTGCCTTAGAGCCAGCTGATTACGTACTGAAACCTCCACAAACTGTGAGCTAAATAAACCTTTCCTTCCTCAATTTTTGGCATTGGGTATTTAGTCCCAGCAACAAAAGAAAAGTAACTAAAACAGTCTTCTCAGCACAAACCCTCAAATCAAGGAGGAATGAGGTATTTTAAGCCCTAAACACAAACAAGCTTCAACCCAGATCGATGTACCCTGCAAAACTATCTTTCAAATTCAACGGAGAAATAAGATACTTCCATGACAAAGAACAACTGAAGAAATTCTTGACCACCAAACCAGCTCTACAAAATGCTCTGAAGGATATATTAGAAAGAGATAATGAGGACCACAAACACATGAACACCAATAGAAAGAAATCACCAAGAAGGGCAAGCAAGTAAACAGAGGAGAGACAGGGAACCAACAACAGGAAAATAATATGAAAAAGATAAGCCAATACATATCAGTAATAACCATCAATGTAAATCGTCTAAACTCACCATTCAAAAGAAACAGACTGGCAGAATGCATCAAGAAACAAGATCCAACAATATGCTTCATTCAAGAAACACATTTAACCCAAAAAGAAATTCATAGACTAAAAGTCAAAGGATGGAAAACAATTTTCCATGCTACAAGAACCCAGAAAAAAACAAGGGGAGCTATTCTATTTGCAGACAGTGTAAACTTTAAGCAAAAACTGATCAAAAGAGACAAGGAAGGTCACTACATACTTGTTAAGGGAAAACTACAAGAAGAAGAGATAACAATCATAAACACATATCCACCAAACACCAGTGCACCCAACTACATAAACAAATGTTAACAGACATAAATAACCAAATAAGCACTAACACACTTGTACTGGGGGAACTTAATACCCCACTCTCACAAATAGATAGATCAACTAGACAAAAAATCAACAAAGAAATATCAGAATTAAACCAAGCCTGTGAACAAATGGACTTGGTAGATGTCTACAGAGTGTTCCACCCCAAAACATCAGAATACACATTCTTCTCAGCTGCACATGAGATGATCTCCAAAATAGACCACATACTAGCCCACAAAACATGTTTAATTAAACATAGAGGAATTGAAATTATTCCTTGCATACTATCTGACCATAGCACGATGAAACTGGAAATCAAAGACAAAAGAAATCACAAAAACTACACAAACACATGGAAATTAAACAACACACTTCTCAACAACCAGTGGGTCACAGAGGAAATTAAACACGAAATTACACAATATATACAATTAAACGATAATGCCAATGTGACATACTGAAACTTATGGGACACTATGAAAGCAGTCCTAAGAGGGAAATTTACAGTGATAAACTCTCACATCAGGAAAACAGAACGAGCTCAAGTAAACAACCTAATATTGAACCTCAAAATTCTAGAAACAGAAGAACAAATCAAACCCAAAGCTCATATGAGGGAGTAAATTATAAAGAGCAGAAATTAATGCAATAAAAACTAAAAAAAAAAAAATACAAAGACTCAATGAATTGAAAAGTTGGTTCTTTGAAAGAATTAATAAAATTGATAAACCATTAGCAAACTTCATCAAAAAGAAGAAAGAAAAAATGCAAATTCAAGCAGTTAGGAATGAAAAGTGGAAATCACAACAAATCCTACAGAAATTCAGAAGATCATCAGTACCTACTATGAGAACCTGTGTTCTAACAAGATGGAAAAAAGAAATGGATAAATTCCTAGACACAATCCAATTGCCAAAACTAAATCAAGAAGATATAAAAATTCTAAACAACCTGATATCAGCCAATGAAATTGAAAATGTAATTAAAAATTTACCAACAAAGAAAAGCCCAGCCCTGATGGATTCATGGTTGAATTCTACATGAAATGTAGAGAAGAACTAATGCCACTAATGCTGAAACTATTTAAGGAAATTGAAATGGAAGCAGTACTTCCAAAATCATTTCTGGAGGAAAGTGTTACCCTGATTCCAAAACTAGAGAAGAACCCAACCAAAAAAGAAAACTACAGGTCAATCCCTAATTAACATGGATGCAAAAATCCTCAATAAGATACTGGCAGACAAAATGTAGCAAATCATCAAGAAGATTATACACCATGACTAAATTGGATTCATGCCAGGGATGCAGGGATGGTTCAACATATGAAAATCAATAACTGTAATACACCATATTAACAGAACCAAAGACAAAAAGCACATGATCATCTCAATAGATGCAGAAAAAGCTTTTCATAAAGTTCAACACTTATTCATGATAAAAGTCCTACAGAAAATTGGAATAGAGGGTCTTTATCTTAATCTGATAAAAGCCATCTATGACAAACCAACAGCTAACATCATACTAAATGGACAAAAACTCAAAGCTTTCATTCTAAAATCAGGAACAAGACAAGGATGTCCACTATCACCTCTCCTATTCAATATAGTTCTGAAAACACCAGCCAGAGCAATTAGACAAGAGAAAGAAATAAAAGGAATAAGAAAGGAAGAAGTTAAATTATCATTATTTGCAGATGACACGATACTCTACATAGAAGATCCCGAAAGCTCCACCAAAAGACTTCCAGATTTAATAAGTAAATTCAGTAATGCAGTTGGATAAAAAGTCAACACTCAAAAACCAATAACATTCCTGTACACAAGCAACAAACTCACTGAGAGAGAAATTAGGGAAACCACACTCTTTACAACAGCATCCAAAAAAATGAAATACTTAGGAATCAATCTAACAAAAGAAGTAAAAGATCTATACATTGAAAACTACAGTACTCTAGAAAAGGAGATTGAAAAAGATATCAGAAAACGGAAAGATATCCCTTGCTCATGGATAGGAAGAACAAACATAGTGAAAACGGCCCTACTCCCAAAACTGTTATACAGAGTTAATGCAATCCCAATCAACACACCATCAGCATACCTCACAGAGCTAGAGAAAACAGGCTACAAGCCTATCGGTCTGTACCACTCGCTTTGAGGTGGGTCTTCCCTCCTCAATCTGTGGCCTGCATGTCAATCACCCACAGACACACCAAGAACTTTACTAATCTGTTAGGGAGTTCTTACTCAAATCATAGCACAATTGTGATGTATCATGATTAATAATCACACCCATTGAAAATTATTTTCTGTTTTTTCAAATAATAGTCACTTAATGGGTATGATGTGGTATGCCATTATACAGATTGTCATCTCCCTAATGATTAGTACTTACATGTACTTACTGGCCATTTATATATTATCTTTAGAGAATTGCCTAATGAATGATTTGTCTACTTTTTCACTGAGTAGGTGGAGTTTTTTGGTGTCATGGTGTTATCAGAATTCTCTGCCTTTTCTGATATTAGTACCTCATTAGATATATGGCTTGCAAATATTTTCTCTTTTCCCATGAGTTGCTTTTTTACTTGTAATGTACTTTTAAATGTAGTCCTTGGATGTTTTTAATTTTGATATAGTCCAATTTATTGTTTTTGTTGTTGTCCCTCCTTTTTTTTTTTTTTTTTTTTTGCCATCATGCCTAGGAAACTGTTGCCGAATCCAGTGTTTTTAAGCTTTTACTCTAGTCATCTTCTAAGAAGAGTTTTATAGCGTGAACTCTTTCATTTAGAATTTTTGCGTATGGTTCAACTACAATCTTATGCATGTGAGTATCAAGCTTTTCCAACATCATTTGTTGAAAGCGAAGGGAATTCTTAAAAGAAATGTTAATGTTTTATGCTCTTTTGAAGCAGAGCTTGTGACAAGAACTTATTTACAGATCCTTTGGGAGATGACCTCAGGAAGCCAGGGTAAGGAAGGGGAGAGCAACATAGGAATGGACAAAGATCCAGTGCCTAGGTCTAGCGTGGAGGTTCCTGCCATGGGTAGCAGGGCTCCGTTCTGCAGGACATCTGAGAAGCATCCAGAGTATCTCCCAAAATGACCCAGCTGAAGAATAAGGGAATGGGACACTCACACCAGTTTCTGTTGCCCAATGGATGAGGGTTACTCCTGGACGGTGTTAGTGCTCAGGCACCTCCATAGGGTGCAGGTATGGAGAGAGTGCCCACTGTGGCTTCAAAGAAGGCTGTTGTATATGATACCTAAGTGGAGACTCTGGCAAGAATATTTCAGGGCCAGTGAGATGGCTCAGCTGCGTACGTGCCTGCCTGGCAAGCGCGAGGGCCCGAATTCGACTCCCCATACCCACATACGAAAAAAGGGCCGGTGATATCGCTCAGCGGAAAGGGCGCCTGCTGGCGCGCGAGGTCCTGAGGTTGACCCCCGGTACCCACAAAAAAAAAAAAAAGAATATTTCAGCTTGCAAAGTGTGAACCTCAGCAGCTCCCACATGGGATGTGGGCCCTCAAAGTATCTGCTACATAATCAGAAACCAAAAGATAAACTTTGCTTCAAAAATTAACAGCAGGCTAGAAATAGGACTAAGGCTGTTTTTATGGGTGATTAGAGCAATAAGAAACAAACACTCATATTCTTATACTGATCACCTCTGCTATATATGTGTGGTGAGCTGTAAAAATGAATCAGATCTTTTTTTTTATTTTAAACAGAAAAAAGTAAGAGATAACAGAATAGTGTTTCAAAACAGGCTAATAGGAGAGTAATGATAATCAACACATTGCGTATTGTTATATTCACAGTAGTTGTTCAGAGTACAAGATATAGGCATGAAACATTGTCCAGAAAATTACTAGCACAAAACTCTTCCCTCAATGAACCAAGAGAAGCCAGCTCTATAACTATCTTAACTGTCTTGTGTTTATATATATTTTTTTCCTTTCCCCTTTCTGCCTTCATGGTTTTTCTTTTCATTTCAACAGTTTCTTCCCTATTCACAATATCTGTTGTACATTTTGGATCTTGTTTACTCTTTCAGATTCTCACATTAGTGAGACAATACAATGTTTACACATGTGGATCTGGTTTATTTCACTTATGAGTATGCTCTCGCGTTCCATCCATTTACCTATAAAAGTCTCAAGTTTATCTTTCTTTATGGCTGAGTAGTATTCCATTATATAAAAAATACCTGTATAGAATAAAAAGGGAAAGAAACAGAAAGTCTTCCCTTTTCTTACTTGGAGGAGCTGCAACCTTCACCTTTGCCTTTAGACATTTGTCTCCAGTTCCTTCAGGCATCCAGCAGACTCCAGCCTTCCAACACAGACTCTTTGGCTTTCTGACTTGGATTTGCACCAGACACTGCAGTAAGCTCCAGGCCTTTGACTTTTGACTGGATTCTTTGGCTCTTCAGTGCACAGAGTGCCATGTTGCATTCTCCCACCCTTGATTCCACAGGCAGCCATTGTAAGTCTACCTAGTAAATTACGTATGTACATGCATATGTAAAAAGAAAAGACAAGACAGAAAGAAAGAGAGAGGAAGCTCTTTTTCTGAATCTGCCTTTTATAATAGGCGCCTCAACCACAAACTTAGCAATAGATGAAGAACATAAAATTTTCCACTCCTGCAGTGATGATGGTTGTAGAAATCTCTGATTATACAAAAACTCTCTGAATTGTGCACTTTAAATAGGTGCATTATATGGTTGTTAAATTACATCTCAAGTTGTTATATTAAAAAGCAAAAAAGAACTTTCTTTCTTTTGCTATTTGACAACCCCTTTACTGAGGCAAATAATGATCTTGGCTACCCATTACACTCTTCCTCATTGTATCCAGAATTTCAAATTACTTTCTTCCTTCCCATCAAATTAACTATCCTCTAATCTATTTTCTTCTCACCCTGGCATTTAAAAATGAATAGGTACGCACCTGTGTTTTTAAAGGCCTAACAAGTACCTCTATGAATAAATGTATTTGATAAAAGGCCTCTGATACTTAAAAGATTGAAGTAATATGGAAATGTCAGGAAACCTGGCAGACCCATAGGAAAGATATATTTAGATAAATGTCACAGGGAACACAGGAAATGCTGCCCATGAACTCCTCTCTTTCTGCTGCCAAGAAGGACAGAAATCATCAGTCACAAGGCTAAGTTTCACTTTCCAGAAGGGAAAAACGGAGAGAATGGAGCAGACTTTCTGAACAGCTTGAGTCACTGGACTCAGTCGGTATTACAGTAGTGTTCTGGATTTTTGTCTCCCTGACAATAAAATCCTGAGATCCAAGGGAGAATCTTAAGATTAGAAAGGGCAGCCCTGTTTCACGACAAATTATGTGATCCCAGATGACTTACATATGTCTCTCAACCCTCAGTTGCTGAGATCCAAATCTAAGTCTTCCATACCCAGTGTGTTGAACACCTTCCCCTGCCTTAGATACTTCCTATCCTGAAAAGCAGAGAAGTCGCTTTGAATCTCATTTCAGTACTTTCTGGCTCGGACCAGTCATGTAATCGCTGAGTCTTAGTTTCCACACCCTCGATATGAAGACAAGTGATGTTTTTGCAAAGACTAGAATCTGTGCTTCTTGCTTCATTACATTTCATGAAAATTTTAAAACTATATAAAATCCTAAGACTTTCACTATTTTGTGTGGTAGAGTAAAAAATTTAAGGGAACTCAAATATCCATCAGTAAAGTAATGTTTAAGTCAGTGGCATATTCAGACAAATGGAATCTGAAGTAAAAATCTTAAAATAGATCTTTATAATAGATTTAGGATAAATGTCAAGGAACACTAAGCGGGAAAAAGTCAAATTGAAGATCAGGATAGTTAATTAGATCTCATTTTAATTTTTACTGAATAAAAAACATATAAATAGATAGTATATGAATATGTACATGCACATTTTATGTATGCGAGATAAAAGCTTGGATATGCCTCTTTATAGGATATCATGTGCATTATATGTATGTACGTATATATGTGGGTACTGAGGATTAAGGGATGTGTTAAATTTAAGGTTAGGATCTATCAGAATAGATAACACTTTGCCCCACATTGAACAGAAAACTTTGTGCCAGACTATTTTGTGCCATCTCATATTTAGTAACTTAATCATCCAAACAATTTGAGAAGTTATTATTATTACTATTACTCCCCTTTTATAGGTGAAAGAGTGAGGTACAGAGGGTTAAATAGCTTGCCCAATATTCCTACTATAAAGTGTGATGTTGACTTCAAATTTATTTTGATTTTTTTTTTGAAGTACTGGGAATTGAACCCAGGTCATTCACACTGAGCTACATCTCCATCCCTTTTCAATTTTTTCTTAATTTTGATATAGGGTTTCATTATGTCAGTAAATGGACTGAAATTTGTGGTCCTCCTGCCTCAGACTTCCCTAGTGCTGGGATTAGAGGTGTGCACCATTGCATCCAACCTGTCTTGCTTCTTAGCTAATTGCTTTCACAATATAAAATAAGTAAGTGCTTATCAGAAGAGTAATTTCTAGCTCCAGTATGACTGCTCTCTCTTCACCACCAAGATGCCACTTCCAGGCTTTTCTAGTTTTTATTTAATAAGGGGGAACATTTGCCAGATTGGACTGTGGATGGGTGAAGAACACTTGTCTGTTTTATATTAATATCCATCAATATATTTGCTCTTTCTAGCATGTAGGTTAAAGTTTTCAAACTACCCCATTGTTCTCCTACTTTTGTAAATAGTCAACAAAGTGAGTGAGGGAGAAATTCCAGTATCTAAAAGTTGAAAGTATTTCATTCCCCACTTGCTTCTGCATATTACCTCAGCCTCGAATAATCTGAAGAAAAATGAATGTCATAGATAAATTCCAGCATATCCATAATATAGAACACCTGAGAATTTTCCTCCAGCACTGCCTGAGAATTAAGATGGGAATGAGAATAACTAAGTGGCTGACAAATTTTTAACTGCTTAAAGACAAAAAGAGAAGTTTAATAAGTAATACAATTTGCTAGTTCATCCAGCCTTCTCCAAATAGAAAGTACACTATGAGAAAGTGTCGGTTCTGTCTCATAAACCTCTTTTTGGCCAGTCCAGCCAGTTTTCTCAGCAAAGATTATGGAGGTGGAGCTAAGCAATAGAAGGGAAAGGGGCAGATAGGGACACACACACACACACACACACACACACACACACACATAGAGGGGGAGGAAGGGGGAAAGAGAGAGAGAGAAATAGAGAGGTTTAGCAATTACAGTGATTACAGAAAATGAATAAAGAAGTTCAGATTCTTGCGTAGAATTCCTTTATGTCATGACTTCGACTTCTTTGAAATTTCCATCCCCTCCATTTGTGAAATCCTACTTTACTTCCTACTTTACTTCTACTTTACTTCTCTCCAGGAAACCATTGCAAAATATTGATTGTTGAGTGCTTTGAACATGAAGGAATTATAAATAGAAGGCATTATTAAGGCAAAATAATACTCTGGGGCTATCGATTCAGGTAAACTGCTTTCTTTTATTCCCTTTTCCCTTTTCTGGTTCAAACGAACCTTGCCCTCTTGCTTCTCTTCTTTTCCTGGTCCTATTTCAATTGAAGCCACCCAATACCTATTTCATATGCACTTCCCTGTTCTGTGTTGAAGTGAAGTTTATTAAGTATCGAAATGAAGGGAACTCATTTTGTTTCAGTTGTTTGGTCATGGAGGTGAATGGGAGAGGTAGCTTAATTTATATTAGAAGAAAGGAGGACTCCATGCTGTTCAGGGACAGGGACAGCCGGCCATTCACCAGACCATTTCCTTTTCTTCCCGGGCCGACAGCCAGCAGGCATTTCTCAGCCTGCCTTGTGGTTAGATGCAGTTGGCTCATCAAAATCTCCCAGCTGTCATCCTCCATGCTCTTTCTCCTTTCTCTGACTTGATGCTTAAAAAGCCCAGAAAACTTAGAAGCTATGAGGAGAAAGCAGCAGAACTGTGGAATTAAAGGAACCTAGTGTCTACATCACTCTGTAAAGAAGAGTATCTCACCCCTCAGAAACACCTAGTTGGGGTTTTACATGGCCAACAAATAAATTTATTTTGTATTTGAGCAACTATGCATTTTACGGTTTGTTTGCTACAGCAGCTATTTTCACTTAATTTTTACGAGCTTTCTTCCAGAAAACGGATGGCCCACAAAATGAACTGAAAGGCTAAGACATTAGAAAAAAAGATCTAAGTAATTCTGCATAATAAAACAAGAGACTTCTAACTGCAGTCTGGAGCAATCTAAGTGTATGAGTAAGGGTTCACTAGAGGAACAGAATATATATATATATGCATGTATATATACACATATATATAATTTACAGAGTAGACTTATAAACACACACACATAGTTGAACTATATATATATATATGTATATAAAGGATTTCAAAGTAGGCTTACCATGGCCACCTGTCGAGTCAGGTGTGGAAGAATGTAAAAAGGACTGTCCATGTGGTGGACAGCCAGAGGATCCATTCAAAAGTCAAAGGCCTGAAGCTCACTACAGAGCCAGGTGAAAGTTCACATTGGAAAGCTGAAGGTCAGCATTAGGAGGCTGACGAGCTTGCACTGGAAGCCTGAAGGAACTGGAGATGAAAGTCCAAAGTTGAAGGCAGTGACCGGAGCTCCTTTAAAGAAGAAAAGACTTCCTTCTTTTCCTTTTTATTCCATCCAGAGTACAAGCATATTGGTTGGTGCCACTGACATCCTGGGTGGGTCTTCACTCCCCAATTTGGGGCTTATAAATCAATCATTCAAACACATCCAGAACTGTGTTCCACTAATCTGATAGGCATTTCTTAATCCATTCGAACTGACACCACAATTAACTATCATGGTAAGAGTGATGAAGAGCATCTTAAATACACATACCTGGTTAAATATATACATTGGCGGTATAAGAAAACAATGAATGAACAAGAATGTGCAATGGACGAAGACAGAATCTGGAAAGAACTTGCAGAGATATTGGCCAGTGGCAATTGCTCAGTATTTGGCTAGCAGTAGGATTTTAGAAACATGAAAACCTTAATTTTTATATCATTGCTTTTGTTATGATGGGATATATCTCCCTGGAATTAATGTGATACACCTTCCTGTATTCAGACTTCCTAAGGAAAATATGTTGTGAGTACAATAAGGTCACACCTGGCCTACAAGGGAAAAACAAAGCCAGAAAGATAGAGTGCTAGGAAAAATTCATCAGAAGCAGCACAATGAGGAAAAACTGAATAGGAAAAAAAAGAAAGCCTCCAAGAAGCTTGAGATAATGGGAAGATGGTGAAATTTCTACTACATGTGGACATGTAGTAATTCAAAACCTGTCTCTAAAGTTAATTACTTAGCCTTGATTCTATGAGGAATAAATGAGTTAAATGTTAAGAGCATAAAATAAGCCTTCAACAGATTTACTATTATTACTATTGTTATTACTACACATAAAAGATAATGTAGTGAAGTTTAGGAATTGGTAGTGAATGCCCAAATTTTTTAGAGAAAGTCACTTATGACAAAGTGACATTTATGTACAACTGTTATAGTGAGTGGAAAATTATTTAACAGAGAACTGATTGCCTAAAGAAACAGTATTAAAGTTGTTTCCTACCAAAATGGCTAGAAATAAAGATTGACATCCTCAAATTAAAGTTTGAAGTTTTTGCTTTAAATTACTTATTTTTAATATTCCATTAGTATATGTTTACAATATATAATAATTTCATTCATTGTGAGAAATCAGTACACACACACACACACACACACACACACACACAATCTTGATCATTTGCCATTTTCTTTCCTCCTTTTCTACCCTATTGTCTTGTCCTGTTCCTACCCCCTTTCCCATCTTCAAAAATCTGCCCCCTCTTTCATGACATCTCTCCTTTATTTTATTTTTTAATTTATTTGTATTTTGGATTTCTCATATAAGAGAAATCATGAGATATGTAAACTTCTGTGTCAGAATTATTTCACTTAACATGATCACAAAATCTATACATTTTCATACAAATGACTTGAATTCATCCTTCTTTATGGCTGAATAATACTGCAATATAATATATATTGCAGTGCCAGTACCACATACATATCACATTTTCTTTATCCCTTCATTTCCTTTATCCCAGCTCATTTCTATAGTTTAGCTATTATGAATTGCACTGCTATAAACATAGTTATGCATGTGTCACTATATTACTATAGCATATGTTTGAGGGGAAAATTACCCAGGAGAGGTATAGATGGACCAAATGGAATTTCTATTTTTAGTTTTTTGAGGAATCTCCAAATACTACTGATTGTACTAGTTTCCATTCTCACCAAAAGTTTAGAAGGGTTCCTTTTTCCCACATCCTTGCCAATATTTATTGTTTTGTATTCTTGATGATGAAATCTCAGAGTTGTTTTAATTTGTATTTCCCTCAAATACAAATATCCTAAAGATACTGAACATTTTTTCATGTACTTATTGGCCATTTGTACTTCTTTTGAGAAGAGTCTACTCATTTCATCTGCCCAATTTCTATTGGTTGCTTTGTTCTGAGGGGTCTAAAATTGTTTCCATCCTGTTGGTTGTCTCTTCACTCTATTGATTGTTTCCTTTGTTGGGCAGAAGATATTAATTCAATATAATCTCATTTATTGAATCATGGTTTTATTTCTTGTGCTATTCGTGTTTCATTCAGAAAGCCCTTACTATGATTATGGCTTTAAGTTGTTTCCCTACTTTATCTTCCAGCAGTTGCAGTATTTCTATTTTTATATCTAGGTCTTGATCCATTCTGATTTGATTTTAGTACAGGGATGGACACAGGAGTTTAGTTTCATTTTTCTACATGTGGATAACCAGTTTTCCTAGAACCATTTTTTAGAGACTACCTTTTCTCCAGCAAATGTTTTTATCCCCTTTGTCAAAGATTACCTGGCTGAAAGTGCATGGGGATGTTTCTGTCTTCTATTCTATTCTCTTGGTCAACATATCTATTAGTGTGCCAGTACCATACTGTTTTTATTGCTATAACTCTGTAGTATAACTTGAAATCTGGGATTGTTATATCTCTGACTTTGTTCCTTTAGCTCAGGATTGATTTGGCTAGTCTGGGTTTCTTCAGATTCTATGTAAATTTTAGGATTTTTTTTTCTACTTTTGTGAGAATGTTTTTGATATTTGAATAGGATTTACACCAAATCTATACATCACTTTTGGTAATATGGTCATTTTAACAATATTGATTCTGCCTATCCAGTAACAGAGCATGTCTTCCCATTCTCTAATATCTTTTTTCAATTTCTTTCTTCAGAGAACTATAGTTTTTGTTATAGAAGTCTTTCAACTCTGTGATTAGCTTGACTCCTAGGTATTTCATTTTCATTGAAGCCACCATAAATGGTATTGCTTTTCTGATTTCTTGCTTGGTGGGTTCATTATTGGTGTACAGTAATGCTATTAATTTTTGTTTGTTGATTCTGTATCCTGTCAATTTTCTGAATTTGTTTATTAGCTCTAAATGTCTTCTGGTGGAATTTTTTGGCTCTTCTATGTATAAAGTCATATCATTTTCAAATAAAGATAGTTTGACTTCTTCCTTTTCTATTTGTATCCCTTTTATTTTTTTCTCTTGCCTGTTTGCTCTGCCTAAAATTTAAAGTGCTGTACTATACTGAAGAGGAGTCAAAGAGTTGATACCTTTGTCTCATTCTTGATTTTAGCAGAATGCTTTTAGGTTTTCTTCATTTAGTATGATGTTGGCTGCAGTTTTGTCATAAATGGCTTTTATCAATTTTAGGTTAGGTCCACCTATTCCTATTTTCATCAGTATTTTTATCATGAGTGGATGGTGGATTTTGTCAAAGGCTTTTTCTGCATCCATTGAAATAACTGTAATTTTATCTTTAATTCTATTTCTGTGGTGTATTATACTTATTGATTTATGCACATTTTACCATCCTTGCATCCCTGGAATGAAGCCAACTTGGCTGTGATGGAAAATCTTATTAAAGATTTGTGGCATTCTATTTTTAAGTAGTTTATTGAAGATTTTTTGCATCTATGTTTATCAAGAATATTGGCATGTAATCTTCTTCTCTTTCTTTCCTTTTTTTCAGTGGTTTGCTGTAATTTCATCTTTTTCATTTCTAATTGCCTTGATGTGGGTCTTCTTGTTCCTTATTTTTTTAAGTTTTGCTAATGGTTTATCAATCTTATTCATTCTTCTAAAGAACCAACTCTGATTCATTGATCCTCAGTTTTGTTTTTTTGTTTTTTGTCTCAATTTAATTGATTTCCATTCTGGTCTTTATAATTTGTTTCCTTTTTCGTGTTTTTCTAGAGCCTTGAGATCCATCATGAGGTTATTCACTTGAGATTGTTCCACCAAACTGGAATTTTTATGTGTTATGAGAGGAACACAAAAGGGTGCAACCATCACTATCATTTGTATTTTAAGTAATCTCCAAAGGTCCATGTGTTAAGGTTTTGCTTCCCCAAGAGGTGCAACTGGGAGATAGTGGAAGCTTTAAGAGCCGGGGCTCAGCAGGAGGTCAGTAGGTCACTAGGGGCGTGTGCCCTTGAAGGAGATTATGTGACCCCCCAAACTCCCTTCTCACTCTCTTTGTTCCCTGACTGTTGGGTGAGTAGTTTTTCTCCACCATGGGCGTGCTGCCGTTTCTCTCTGGCACATCTGCCAGAGACCTAAAAGCAAAGGGTCTGCCTGATCATGGACTGGAATCTCTAAAAGCATAAGCCCAAATAAGACCTATCTCAGGTATTTGTTGTAGTGATATAAGCTTGCAAACAGAACCACTTTGGAAAACTATGTAGCTTTATCTAGTAGTAACTTTATCTATTAACACTGAACCTACTTAAAGTTGTAGCTGAGAAATTCCATTCCTAGGTGAATAGATGCACAATTAACAGATGTACATGTATTTGATTATTAAAACTCCTTATACATATAATTAGCACAACATTAATCTTAATATCCTCAAAAACCTAAATGCCTATCAAGATTAGAATGGATAAATAAATTGTGGATTATTCATATAATAGAATACCATATAATAGAATAGGACTAAACATGAAAAATGAACTGTTTCTGCATAATACATAAGCAATCTTTCCAAAAAATTACTTCACAAAAAGACATGAGTGATTAGATTCTATTTGGTTCACTTGTGTACAATGAATATATGGTGTTATTAATACACAGCATTGAATGATGCACAGTGAGATCAATATATGGTGTATCACTCCAGGGTAGTAATGACGTGTAAAGCAGGGAGCTGAAGGGGAGGGGTTTTTGTAACATTCTAGTCCTTTCCTGTGGAAGTGGTTACACAGGTGAGTTTACTTTGTCATAATACTGTGACCTACACACTTTCAATTTGTGCCCACGTACTTCAGCAGAAAGTTTTTAAAATAAAGAAAACCCTTGATAAATCTGCCAGATTCAGGGTGCTAGATGCTTTCTGTTCCCAGGACCATCACAAATTTTTGTCTCCCTCATTGCTCAGAAATGAAACCATAGAAAAAAAAAACTCTGGCCTTACCACAAAATGACTTAAAAACAATGGCATTTCTTATAGCAACTTTTGAACTAAACCATATATTTCACTTACTTCCCCACAAGCCAATAATTCTATTCAGAATTGCTCCCAGACTTAAATAAAAAGGCCTTCCCTTTCCACAAGCCTATTTGTCACACATTTCCATTGTTCTTCATTTCATTTTTTCAATTTTCATTGTTGTTTTTGAATGAGCTATTTAAGATTCAATGTTGAAATGCACTAGAATAAAACCCTTGTAAAGAAAATAGCAATTTGTGAGTCTTAATGTAGAAAGGATTTATGTTCGGTCACCCCATTATTTCCAAATTTGGTGATGCCATTTGCCCCCAAAAAATATTTCATCATCAATTTAATAAGCAGAACCCCAAACCAAAAAAAAAAACTCATTTTTCCACTGTTTATAAGTCACTGTTATGTATTTATCATATGCTTTGTTTTTTTAAGCTCTGTTTCACAAGACTGCACATTTCCTGGTCAGTAATTAAATCTTTGTTATTTCATTTGTTATAGTTGCAGTGCCTACAAGATATATGACTAAATAATTAAATATTTTTGCGATTTAGCAATGCCAACATGTTTCCAAATATTTAGAGGGAAAGGAGCAGGAGCAAATAAACTCTTATGCAGATCCCCAAAATGTCAAGTATATCAAAGAGGAGCTATGGTGTATATTGCTTCCAGGTATCTCAATGAAATTGTTAAGTCCTACTCACAGAATATGAAAACAATCTGACTCTGTGTTAAGTAATTATAAGGTTCTCTGTAGTGGGTAGAATAGAACTATGCATATATTCAGCTAGCAGGAAAGATTCTGGATGCCTGTAGCTGACTTAAAAATAAAGTAGAACAAGGCAAAGTAGAAACTAGAGCACTACTGAAGCAGCAGCAGCCTCTCTAGTCTATTCAACTCTCTCTAGTCATTCAACTCTCTCTCATGCCCTCCCTTCACATCCTTCTCTTATTTATTCAGTCCTCTGAAGATGTCAAGTAGAATAACAAAAACAGATCCTATTAATCGTGCATTTACTTTGTGCTTGTGCTGTGCTACATATTTTACACATATTATTTTGTATAATCCTGCTTATTATCATTTTATAGCTGAGGAAATTTATGCTAAAATGGATTTAAAAAACAGACACAAATAAAAAATCAATTAAATTGGGATTTGAGTTAAAACCATTGATTTACTCAGTGATTCAACAAATATTTCTGAAGTACCTACCTTGTTGGCTCTAACTTCTAACTTTTGTATCTGAACAACTCTATTATACCACCACCAAGATATCTGTCTCTCCATCATGTCAAGATATCCCACAGCACACTTATCCCCACTTATTCTTTTTACTCTAACCACTTTTGAGGATTAAATCTCTTACCTTATTACTTTAAAAATCATTATTTCTATTACCATGAATTACACTCAACTTCAGTGGCACCAAGGAAGTTTGGATTGTGTGTTGTGTATCCTAATTCTATTCCTGAGAAATTCTATAAAGGGATCAGATAGAGTGGAAGAATTGCCATGACCTTGCTCTTGATGCCTGATGGAACAGGGTTTGGGCAGTGGGAAAAAAACCATGTAAGAGAAACCTCTTGTGTTAACTCTATGGGAACCAAAAAGTAACTCTGGGAGAAAAGACAAGATCAGTTTCCATCTTATTGTCAGTATCCCACAGATGCTTATAATCAACTTGTCCTTGATAATTTCTTTTCTGATCTCATATTGTACGTACATTTCTAGCCAAGCATATCTGAAACTGTCCAAAGCATTTTCTCCAGAATTAGGTTTTTCAGATGAAAAAGCAAGAAAAGCATAAAATAAGAGGTTATATTACCTAACTCTGCAAGAAAAAACTCAGAATCCCTTTTCCAAGCCATTGTTTGTTTCCCTGTTGAAACATATGGTATGTCAATTAGGAAATACAGTATTACCGTTATTTTGTCCTTTGTGTTGGAGAATTCACAGAGGTACACAAATGTAGATCTAATACATGCATATACTGTGTTGCTGGGTAAAATTAATCCAGAGAGATAATTTCACAGCTGCTGAAGAATGTGTCAGAATAAGGACCTATTTGAGGAGTTGGCTTCTCCAGTAAATGTGGCTCAAGTATAGAATTAGGAGACATCTAAGAGTTAAGAACATGTAAAAGACTCACACTAGCTCTTAAGAAACTTCTGAGCCCACACAAGGACATCAGTGGTTGTTTGGGACTGGGTACATTGATGTGCTTTGTACAAAGGATGAAATGTATAATGCATGCATTTTTATGTTTATGTATGCTGTTTCATTTGCAAGAAACTTTTGAATGGAATATTGTGATATAGTCACAGAAGTGGTAATGTACTAGATAGAATATTGATATAGAAGTCATGCATGGCACCTTCATTGCAAAAGTGGTTACTTCTATCTACACTGCTCTGTGTCAAATCATTCACTCAAAAATGCAGCAAACATTCACTGGATCTCTAGTAACATGTCCATCATTGTTTAAGACACTGAAGTTATAGTAAGAAAAAAAGGGATGAAATCTCTACTGATAAGCAACAAATAAGCATATTAAATTATACGAGAGAAGCTGCTAAGTATTATACAGTAAAATAAAGACAGGAACAGAGATAGGGAGGTCAGAGAAGACCTCATTAAGAAAATGACATTTGAAAGACTTGAGAATTTGAGCAAAGTGAAGTCAACTAAAAAAAGTGCTCCAGGCTGAGGAGATGCCAAGTTCAGAGGCCTTAGGATAGAACACTGCTTGGTGTTTAGAGAAATAACAAGAAGGCCACCACAGCCTTCTTGGTGTGAGCAAAGGGAAAAATTATGGGAAATAGGATGGAATAGTAAAGAGAAACCGTACAATTTGCTGATACTTAGCCTCGATGGACCAGAAATGGTTTAGAATAATCAGAACTCAACAGCACCCATATCCAAGTCTGTTTACTTGAATCAGTTTTCAGAATATTTTTGATTAACTAACAAATGATAATTATAAGTAGAGGATCTGTTCTTTGCAAAAACATTCCTTAACCAAGAAAATTTGATGGAAGGAGTATGTTTGCATTAGTTGACAACAGAGAGGAGCAGGGAGAATTCAATATATAAATGTAAGATTTGATTAGGACATGCTAGGTAGCCTTGGATGTATCTCTACACCACAGAACTGAAATTTTGCTGTAAGGGTATCTCAATTAACTGTCTTCATTTCATTGTAAGGATGTCTTAATTAGTTAAAACGCAACTCAAATTGACTTAGCTGACAAAGGAGATGTAGTGCCATTCATAACTAAAGAGTCCAGAATTAGCAAATCTTCAAGATTTATTTGATTCATCAACACAACAATGCCAAGGATCCATATTTCTATCACTGTATTCTAACTTCCATGCTGATAGCTTTATTCTGAGGATGGCTACGCTCATGGCAAAATAGCTGCAGTAGGTACAGATTTCATGTTTTCATGCCATACAATTCAAAAGATGTGAGAAGATGATTTTCAGAAGCTCGCTCTAGGGGCCGGTGAGATGGCTCAGTGGCATAAGCTCCTGCCTGGCAAGCACAAGATCCTGAGTTCAACTCCCAGTATCCACATACGAAAAAAGGGCGGGTGATATCGCTCAGCGGCATGGGTGCCTGCTGGCATGCAACGTCCTGAGTTCGACTCCCGGTACCCACAAAAAAAAAAAAAGCTCTCTCTTTTCAGCAGAGGGGGGCACTTCTGGAATTATTCACCAAAGACTTTCCTTTGTCTCATTGACCTAAACTGGGTCACAAACACATTTTGATGAATGTGGCAAATGCCATGCACAGATGAATGTATGCCTAAGCAAGGTGAATCCATGCATTTATGGCAGAGGACTGAGTTACAATGATTCATTTATTCAATCAATCAATCAATCAATATTTGTTCAGTGGCAAATATGTGCCAGACATTGATCTAAGCATTTGGAATACACAGAAAAAAACAACATATTTGTTTGGGAGATAGATATTAACATAATAAATTAATTCATTATATAGTAATATAAAGTGTGATAAATGTAAAATAAAAATGTAGACTGGGGAAACGAGAATTGGGATATTAAAAGCTGACAGACATGGTTTCAATTTTAAATGAGGTGGTTAACATAGCACTCATTAGAAAAATGGCAATTGAATAAAGCATTGATGGAGAGGAAGGAGTTATCCATGAGATCTTCAGGAAAAACATTCCAGTAGGAGTGAATATCCTTTGTAAACACCTCCAGGGATGATTATGCACAGCCTATGAGGACAGAGTGGTGTGAGTTCGGGATCATAGGCAAAGTGAGGTCAGCGATAATGGAACTAATCAGGTAAGTCTTGTGAGGACTTGTAAAGGTGAAACTGGTTTGACTTCTTTCAGTTGAAAGAGGAGTAACTGCAGTGTTTTCAGCAGAAGAATTATATCATCTGACTTATTTCTGAAGGACCCCTCCAACTGATGAAAGGTGAATGCGCTGTCATGGGAGAAGAACTGAAAAACAGCAGAGTCTAGTTGGGAAGCTGCTAAGGTAATCCGAGTGAAAGAAGATAGTGGCTAAGGCTAGGGTAGCACCAAGAAGTGGTAAAAGTAGTCAGACTGACCTAAGAATATTTTCTGTTGAGTTAGATGTGGGATAGGCAAGAGTCAATGATGATTTTAATTTGGTTTAAACAACAGTTAAAATAGTGTTGCTAACAAATGAAATAGGGAATCCTACTTCAAGGGAATGCAAAAGTGCGCAATGGCAGTCCTTTAGTTCAGGCTGTAAAGAGAAGGGGATGTAGGAGACTGGATTCCGAGTCAACAGAGTTCCCACTCAGGTGCATCTCCCAATACCCTAGTGTAAATAACTTCTGTAGGCAAAGTCAATGGTGACTGGTGTAAATAACTTATATAACCAAGGTCATTACTGGCACCTGGCCACCATTGTGCATTTTGATACAAATGTAGATGGCCAGGAGGGCTGGGAGAGCTCAAGTGGCTGAAGATTGCTTCAAGAATGGGCTGGCTAGGGGGCTAAGGACTGCTGGGAATATACAGTGGCTGGGGCCTCAAGACTGGCTAGATAGATGGGCTATGGCTAAGCAGCTGAATAAAGGATGTTTAACTCAGTCTGTGGCTCTGCATCTCTTCTTCAAGCTCCCCAAATCTCAAGTGAACTTCCAGTCTGAACTGGTGACAAGACAAGATGCTTTGGGAAGAGCAAAAGTCTTGTGGAAATGGTTTCGACATGCTAATTTGAGATGATAAGAGGGCAGTGAAAAATAGAATTCTGCTGCTTGTGAGGAATGGGGAGCTAGAATATAAATCAGCATTCAAATATGCTGATGGTAGACGTCAGCATATAAACATTATTATGTAGTCAAATAAGTGAGGTAGTCTGCTAGAGGTCAAGGAAGATGACAACTGAGAATAGCTTATTGGATTTAACAATATGGAGATGATGGGTGATCATGACAAGAACAATTCCAGTAGAGCAGTAAAGAAGATAAAGAGGAAAAGACATGGTAAAAAAAAAAAAATTTGCAAAGACAGTGCCATCCATTTCTTATTTCTCTGGATGTGAATTGTTCCTCATATCAAGAATCTAATACAACTTTGTGATCTGACAGAAGTGACATTCCAGAAGTGACAAGATGCCCAGGTCTCTTCAATACTCACTCTTGGAAATCTCCATTTTGGACCCCAACCAGCCTGCTGAGATTCTCAGGTCACACGAGAAGCCATGTCTAGACATTCCAACTGACAGATGGTGACAATTGACAGTCACCATCAAATGGCAGCCATATGAGTGAGCTACACTGATGTTCAGATCAGTCAATCCATTAGAAGACCGCAGCCTCGGCCACCATCAGAATGCAACCGTGTTACATGTTGGGGTCCCCAGAGAGCAGATGCTGAAACTGAGGAGGTTCATTAAACAGTACAGTACTTTGGTGATCAACACCCGTGTAAAGGAAGGGTAGAAAGAGAAGCAGACAGAAGAAGCAGTTGAACTGCTGTGCAATTTCATCAGAATCCTCAGCTAAGCATAAAGGGAGTTCTAAATGTGGTATGATCCTTTATAGGTAACCCAAGTTGAGATGAGGGTGCTGGACGTGGTCCACCTGGAAAAGGTGGGCATCTTAGTCAAGGTTACCCTTGTAAGCTGAGGCATTTCCTGAGAGAGGTTGACAGCAAGAGTGCTATCTGGCAGCCACACTCTTAGCAACGGAGTCAATGTTTCACCCCTGAAGAGGGATCTCTGATGGACACATCAGAGTGTTTACCATGAGCTCTGTAGATCCTGAGAGAGCTGCCTAGCTAAGCCCAATAAACTCACAGAACCCCAAGCAGCAATAAATTGCTCTGAGCAATTTGGGATTGGGGGAGAGGGATAAAGCAGCTACAGACAACCAGAACAGATGACAGATCAAGGGCTGAGCTTGGGAGCAACTCTACATTAAGAGACCGAGAAGAAAAATCAGAGCCAGTTGAAAAACTGAGAAGGACTAACTAGCAAAGGAAGGGACAAGGCAAGTATTTTGTGCCAGACTTGAACCTCTAGACCTTCAATCTGTCCCTCATTCTTCTCTCATTCTAGTCTGTACTAAGTGGAGTTGACTTCTTCAGGCTGCTGGTCCAAGACTCCGGTGTTAGATTCCCAGCTAGGATTAGTGTATTAAGGCTAGTAACAGGATATTGGAAGAAAGGAGAAAAGGGGATACCAGAGACTCTCTGTCTCTCTCTTTCTCCCTCTCTGGAGTAGTATCTGCACTAGTGTTTGTGTCTCATCCTTAGCTTCAGCTTCTATCCAACAACTTCTGCATAGTTCTAGCTTCTGCTGAGTCATCCCCAGCCCACAGCTGGGTTACAACTTCCTCTCCTCTTTGTTCCTGCCGCTCGGGTGGTACTGTTTCACTGTTGCTGGTCTCAGTGTTGCCTCACTATGATCTTTTACGCCTTCCAACTTTTTGTCAAGACTCTGTATTAAATCCCATCTGAATAAATATTAAGAATAGTTTCTCTTTCATTGACTAGATTTGACTTGATTAGGTCCGAGAACCCAAGTGGAGAATGTAACAAGGAGGAATGAGTAATAAACTGGGCCAAATGCTGCTGAGAGGTCTAGTGAGATGAGCATTGAGAATTGATTATTACATTTACAAAGTTGAGGTGATATGATCAGAGTTTTGATGGAGTGGAAAGCAAGGGAGAGACTGATTATGTTGATTCATGACCACCTCCAGAGTTGAAGTGGGGCCAATTCCCCAAGGGATTGACAAAGGGAAGACAGAATGAATGTGGGAAACTGGGGTCCTAAGAAGTAACTCAATAGGTGGAAAGAGCACAGGATCAAAGTCAGAGCTTTCCAATGAGGATCTCATTAGATGTTGTCGGCATCAACAGCAGCCACATACTGAGCCATAGTAATGTCCAGCTCTGTCATTACTTTCATAACTCGAGCCTTAGATACCATCTGAATGCAAATTTATTGCAAGGTGGGTTCCTCCAAAAGTGGATTCCAAAACAGAGGAGGTTCATTAAATAGTGCTTTGGGGTCAATCCCTACAGAAGTGTAGGGTAGGAAGAGAAGTGGGCAAAGGGAGAAATTGTGCTATGCAATTTCATGAGAAACACATACCAAAGCGAGTGAAGCCACATAAAAAAAAACTCAGAAACTCTGGATAAAGTGCCTGAAAACTCAAAATCCTTTAGGGAACAGTTACTTCCTACTTTATTCATTTTGGTCATTGGAGAAACCAATTAGCAGAGTATTATGAGTAAGTTTATTGTCAGAAGTTAGTATGAGCTGATGAAATACGTTTATGTGCAATACACTTCATAACACAATATTTTTGAGCAGCGATTCCACTTGAGAGAAGCTAACCCAAAGAAATAGTCCTAAGAAAGGAAATGTTCAGGCATAAAGTAAATATCGAACTATTCTTTATTAGAGCAACAGTGTTGGGAACACATTAGCTGTTTAGGAACAAAAAGACTGTAGGTAGATATACAGCATTCAGTCAGAACTGAAGAAGAATCATGAAAAGTTATATTTACACACACATATACACAAAATACAAACAATTTAATGTTCAGCATTTACAATGAAGGATGCAGCATTTATATAATGAACACAGTAATAACTAGGTAGAAATGCACTAACATTTAAGTAGTACAAGCTGATAATTTCCCTACTTTTTATGCTTTATTCGTTAATCACATATCATATTTTAATTGTAGAAAAAAACAAATTCTTTAAAAGGAAAGAAATTTCAGGTGGTTGGAGACAAACTACTCCCTGATGGAGAAATTCTGTAGTTAGTAGGAGGCACAATAGAGGGTTTTTTTTGCTCTCAGGAAAGAGTGTCCTAGCTAACGTCTTTAATTGAGCTCTAATTACTTGATTGTCTGTGATGATCACAATATTTACAGTGTCAAAATTTACACTTGTTTTAACCTTGTAGTCTTTTTTATGGCATTCCTGAGGCTGTTCATTTATGTGCAATATCACAATAGTTGAACCAGCAAAACTGCACATATACAGATGTGATAGCCAGCTGGGACAAGCTTCTGGAAGCTTAATTTTATAAACAAAACTTTCATTGTATGTACATAGACAGAAAACCTTTACTGTGAGAGAAACAGGAAAAAATATAGTTTATTAAAAATAACTTCAGCATAATTCTTGGGTGTCTTAGGAGGATGGAAAAAACAAAGTGGATTAAGTCTGAGATAGATTGATGTCTTTCAAATGCATTAGGAATTCTCAGATTCAGATTTGTGAGGATCTCAGATTTGTGAGAATCTGTCCAAAGATCCCATCTAGAATCAACACTGTTTTCAAACTACATACTCTGTTGTTTTAAGACTTAAATGGATAGCGTAAGTGTTATGCTTTCTTTATATTGTTGGAAAAGGTATGTTAACAAAAGGCAAAGCAGCTTTCTGACATTAAGTGAAGCACAGAAGAATGTCAGTACAAACGGGGGCAGTAACTCCAATGAGCCTCAACAACAAAGAAATATCTGGGATTCCACCAGAAATGATAAGAATCTAACAATGTTATTTTGCTTCTTTTTAAGGTTAACCAAAAATCATCAACCAATACAACCCACTTGGCTTTGATCATAACAGAAAACATTCCAGATACCTCAGGCAGACAAAGAGCCAAGGTCTAGACTCCAGTTCTTCTCACATTCCTCAAATTATTTTAAAAGATGAATAAACAGTGGATATGTTGACTTGGTAACCCAAGAGATTTCTTATCATATATATATATATATATATATATATATATATATATATATATATCTCCAAAATTTAACATTTTTTGTTCCCCTTGGTACACTTTTTCTATTCATAATAGTTCAAACTCCTCTTCATCCACTTATAAATTAACTATAAGACTGATATTTTTAATGATACCTTGGGTCAGAAACAAGGAATTATATAAGACAATGGACACAGCATAAAACAGCAGCCAGGAGTCACAGTTCCTAGATTCAAGTCCTGTCTTTATCATGCTCTACCTGAGTGGCCATAGGCAAACTTCTTAACCTCTCTGAGGCTCAGTGACTTCATTCACAAAATAAGGACCAAAACAGCACCTACCTCAAGGCTAATTGTGGGTGCTAATTAAATTAGTTGATACTTACCAAGCACCTAGAATGGTATTTGGTACATTGTGTGTATATAATAAAGAGCTAGCTGTAATTATAATTAGTAATCTCTGTGCCAGCTCCAGGAAATTCTTCAGAGATGATTACACCCACCCTTCAAGATAATATGGTAGGACTTACGGTTAATCTCTCTAGTTCATTTAAGTGAACATCTGGTCTAGTTTTCATTCCAAACAATATCAGTTGGAATGACTCAACCAGACCATGACTAAATAAGGCAAACATTCTCTAATTCTATTGTACCGCTGACCAAAAACATTTTTTCTCCCTCTGCTTAGGTCCAGAGACAATATTGAAGCAGGGTGGTAATTCATTTGGTTTCACAGACAAAACATGTTTAAGTTAAACACACAGATTCCAACTACAAATATCTGGATTCAATATTTTTAAGAGCAGAAACAGCACCATTCATGTACCCTAGGAATTTATCCACTGAATCCTAATTATTTTGTGTAATGATTCCTCTCCCATAGAGGGAAAAGATGGAGTCAGCGTGACTAATCGACACGTAGGGCTCTTCACTGCGGTTGCATACTGTTCTGTAAAATATAAAACCTTCTTTTCTACCAAACCTTGACACCCCAGAGATTCCTAAATTGATGTATATTCTTTTGCTCCAGAAGAATTATAGAAATAAGATCATCTGTAGTTCAGCCAATACATTTTAGAGAGAAGATAATTTAAGAATGAAGCAGAAAACTGACTTATTAAAGGTCACATAACAAGATTAGAACAAAACTGAGACCAGAACTGTATCACCTGACTCCTAAGGCAGCACATTTTCGAACAATCCCCATGCATCCTCAAATTCCACTGCCTGCCACTGCAAGAAAAATCTTAGCAGAGGGACAACCAGAGATCTATCAGCCTGAGTTTCCCTCTTCTGTCGTCCATTTAAAAACTGAAAAGTGAAACCAATGTTCCTTTCTATCTTGACCATCTGAGCTCCACATGTAGCATATTTGACATTATTTAAAATAAAATAAGTTGTGGATGTGACCCAAAAGACCCCAGTAAGTGATCAACAATGCATTGTACCTGGGTGATTTTAACTATTATTGAAGACTTAGGATGGGCGAAGTTGTAGGCTAAATTCACTACAAGGATTACTTCATCTACTACTCACAGGAACTCTGTGGTCCAGTTAATATCGTTACCACTCTTTGACAGATAAGAGAATCGAGTCTTAGAGACATTAAGTCCATTGCTTCAAGTCACACATGTATAAAGCCAGCCATAAACTCCATAGCCTTCCCCACAAGGCGTGTGTGAGCTATTTTCTGATTCTGGGCTGGTACTGCCATTGGCAGGTCTGTTTCTATCTCTATTTGATGCTCTGCTTTTTGCTTTAACATTCACAAAAAGCTGGGTACAGTGGTGCACACCTGCGATCCCAGCACCCTGGAAGGATGAGGAAGGAGGATTGTAAATCGGAGCCCAGCCTGGACTACTTAGAGACTTAATGAGATGCTGTTTCAAATTTTTTAAAAAATGTTTAAATGGCTGGGGGTTTTCTTAGTAAATTGTTCAAAAGTCTAAATATTAAAGATGAAACAGCCTGATAGAAGATAAGATAGGTAAAACTGTTGAAGTCATAGCCCTAGCCAAGAACTTTCTAGACTGAACACTTATAGCACAATAACACCAAGAAACAATAAATGGGATTGTATCAGATTAAAAAGCTTCTTTGCAGCAAAAAATGGGCAACAGAAATAATAGATATTTCTCTGAAAAAGAAGTACAAATGGCTAATAAATACCTGAAAAAATGTTCAACATCAATGGTCTTAAGAGAAATACAACTTTTTTGGGGGGGTACCGGGGTCGACCTCAGGACCTCGCGCGCCAGCAATATCACCGGCCCTTTTTTCGTATGTGGGTTCCGGGAGTCGAACTCAGGCCCTCGCGCTTGCCAGGCAGGCGCTTACACTGCTGAGCCATCTCACCAGCCCCGGAGAAATACAACTTAAAACAACACTGAGATTCTATATTACTCCAGAAAGAATAGCTATCATCAAGAAATGAAATAACAACAAATACTGGTGAGGCTATGGGAAAAAAGGAGCCCTCTACATTGTTGATGGGAATGTAAGCTAGTAAAACCACTATGGAAATCAGTATGGAGATTCCTTAAAAAACCTAAAATAGAAATTCCATTTGACCCAGCTATTCCCCTTGTAGTTCCCCTTCTATCCTCCCCTAAAGAGTTAGAGACCCCATATTATATTACAGTGTTTTATACACACCCATATTTACAGCAGCACAGTTTATAACACCTAATTTGGAGAAGCAGCCTATTTGTCTATCAACAGAAGAATAGAGAAAGAAATGTGGGATTCATACAAAATGGACTACTACTTTTCCTTAAGGGAGGGTAAACCTGAGTTGTTTCTAGGAAAATGGATGCATCTTGAATCCATAATGCTAAGTGAAATAAATAAAAACACACAAGTCAAAAAATTACATGGTTTCTCTTATATGAGAAACCCAAGATGTAAATAAACAAAGATCGAAATGAAAGGTAGACAATAGAAACAGGAAGATGGACCTTTGACAAAGGGTACTGGGACTAAGAGATGGAGGGAAGAGGGGAGGAAGAGGGAAAGGGAACATAAAAGGAAGGTGTTTCACATATATATACCAACTACTGCCAATCAATGTATTCATGATGTACCATGAACATGTACTAATAAAATAAAATAAAACTAATACACCTCCCAAGAAAAGAAGAGTTTAAGTGGGGCTGTAGCTTAGTACAAAGGCGCTGGGTTCAATCCCAAGGACAAAAAAAGAAAAGGAAAAAAGTTCACATGAATGTACTCTTGGTTTGCTAGCTTAACACTTCTTTTTTTCCCCAGAATTCTGTTCTATTTACTAGCAAATGAACAACAGTTTGGTGTTTGACATTATTCAAGTACTCTATGTTTATCACATATATTTATTTAATCTTTACCACAACCCCATGAGTTAAGTAACATTAATACCCCATTTTATATATAAGAAAATTAAAGCATTTTTTTAACATCACATTGGCAAATGGCATACTTTACCACAAAAGTTGCATCATCTAGTGTTATAATTTTTTCTTTTTGTTCCTTCTTTTAGGTTAAGGAATCTCATTTTCAAAAAATATTGTTTTAAAGTGGTGTTTGCTTTGAAGAAAGATTGGGTGGTTCTAGATCCTCCTCTTGTCATCCTTACCATGGTAATCTTTGGGATACAACAGGAATCACAATTTGAAAATCAATGCTTTCAAATAAGCTTAAATATTTTTTCTCCCCCAATTATTTTATGCAATCATTGTTTCCAAAACAAAGGAATTGTAATGCTGCAAACACCAACCTGTTGATAATTATGCAACCAAAAAAGCAATAATTATAAAGACTGTAAAAACATGGTGAAAGGGCAATAATCTAATATTAAGTAGAAAAAAGGAAACACAAAATTACATGTATTGTATGATTACATCTGTAAAACTCTACAAGCACATACATTTTAAAGTACCTATATTAGAGCAGTGAAATTGTGAATGATTTTTTAAAATTTTTCATCTCAATCTATTCTATCATCTAATTTAAAAGTAACTCCAGTAAAATATCAAAACAAAGGAATATTCCAAAGAAAAGACTCATTCTTTAACCTAAAAGAAAGACTTTAGTTGTAGGTGAAATATCAGGAAAGTGAGTTTGCTTTAGAATCTACTTTTGGGGTATCTATCTCATAATTATCTACTAGCATTTCGTGAATTATTTGAAAGGCATTGCTCTTGAGAGTTCATCAAAAGCCTCTTTAAATATCACTTAGTAAATTAAAAGAACTGCTTATGATTTTTCATGACATAAGATCATGTTTACATTACAATAATGAGTTTAAAAGAAAAGCAAAATCTAATGTACTTGTAGCATGCATACATAATCTGATCACAGCTATATAGTATTTATATATTTAAAAACTCATAGAAATAAAGCAGAAAAGAAATACAACAGAACATTAGGACTAATCGGATTGGAGACAAGGCACTCAGTTGGATAATTTTTCCCTTTTATTTTTCTTTTCAAATGTTTTGGAATAAGTATGAATTATTTTATAATGAAAAAATATGAACTTCTGTTTTAAAAAATTAGGAATCTTAAGTATGAAGCAAGAGAATCTAACATTTTATTTGAAGATTCTAAGAGTGAGGAGAGTTGTTCAGAGTCCTATTTTCTCTCTCCCCTTCCCTGGGATGTGGGAGATGGAAGGAAGTAGGAGCAAGATAATTCAGCTTAAATATAGTCTCCAAATTTTTCAAAGCCATGTAGGTAGCTGATGTTTTAGTCCTTTGAGTTTTGTATAAAAATCTCATTTCAAAAAAGTGTGCACTTTGTGAATTAAGACTATAGCAGGTTTTCTCATCACAGAAGCCATTTGTTTTGTTTTTAAATACAGTTCAACTGCATTGATATTGCAAGAACATATAAAAGAAAAGATTTATTTTTGCAATTCCCATTGACACCATTAGCAATTAACTACTTTCACTGTCTCAGAAACTGTCAAACCTGGCTACTCATCAGATTAGCCTGGGAAGCTTTTCAAACCAAGAGATGTTTGAAATTTCGGGAAATTATGATTCTGTAGACAAGGGACGGAAGTCTTCTCTGGTTTGTTTAAACACAGAACTGTTTTCAGGTAAAAAACAAAGCAAAACAAAAACAAACAAAAATAAAACACATCATCCTAGAGTGAGCAACCATTCTGATTTTCCTGGACCTGTCCTGATTTTAGCACTGAAAATCCCACATCGCAGAAAATCCCTCAATCCTAGGCAACCAGCGCACTTGGTCATCCTAAATCATTTTCTGACACTTAACCAGGACATACACTTTAGTCATGATATAACACAGATAAGAAAAATTGGAAAAAAATAGAATGAATATCTGAGTGCACAATTCATCTCTTTGTGGAGCACTGAATCCATCAAAAAAATCACATTTGAGAACGTAAAAGCCTCTTAGATTTTCAATCTTCTAACTTTCTGAAAGTTTCTCTTTCCCAAGGAGCATTTTATTTAAGAGAATATGGTAAGATTTCTTAACTGCTATGACTCCATTCTAAAATGCCTCTTAGGAGAAGGCCAAAATAATAATTTTATCTGAGGTGTAGTGCCTACTCCCAGCCAGCATGGGTGAATATTGCCTTTGGTTTTCTTTCATTTCGAATTTCTAATGGTAAGATAGTAAGCCTAAATATTAACAAGAGGGTTGTCTTGCAAAATCTGTACTAGAAGTAAAGGGTTTGGGTCACTTGTTCCATTTGTTGAAGTTAGATTGGTTGTAATTCATGGAAGGGTATAAATCTGGCATCTGGTTACCTTCATGTCATTTGTTTAGTAATAATACAGTTTGGAGTATGCAATAAGGAACTCTTAAACATTAACAATGTGATGAGTGATTCTATTGTTAAGATTTAGTCTATTATGATGAGCACACGTTGAATTCTGATAAATTACACAACTTTAAGCAAGCTTGTCAAAAATAAAGCAAAAAATAACATGTTGCCCTCTCTGTGTCAAATCAGTGTGGAGCAAAAACTGACCAAACAGACATTTTTCAATTCTTGCCCCAATTAAGATTATATTATTTTCCCAGTGAAAATAAAACACTGTTATTTTTACCTTTCCTGACTCCATTAGAGAAAGAAATTATATGGAAGGTCTAAAAGATATGATTTCATAACAGGTCCTTTTGACATTCATCCACAGTACAGAATCTTGACTACAAGTTGGGTCATAAAATTTTCATAGTTTTGGCTCTGATTTTAAATGTCTTATTTACTTTAATAATAGGCTTTGTAACCAGGATCAGAGAGCAAGCGATCTCTTGCTAAATCAGCCTGTAATCCTAGCCTGAACAGAGGAAAATCAAGGAATTGCAATGCCCTGGGGACACTGAGAGGACTAGTATGTGGTCCCCTAGCCACGTTGTATAGAGGCTTGTTTATTGTCTCTGGAGGCAAACTGGTTGCATTCAAATTCATGCTTTTTTTTTCCCTTACAAACTCTGTAACTATAGGCAAAACATTTTAACTTGACACGTCAGTCCTCACTTATAACAAAGAATATACTGAAAAAAGAATATACCTCAAAGTCTTTCTGTGGTTTAAGTTGAAGTATCAGAGCACTTATCAAGGTTGGAGAAGTGAGGGTGGCTACTCTCTGAAGCAGTTCTGGAAGCCCTCTTTTGTGATTGCCTTCATAAGAAGTGATCAAAAATACAATGAATACTGCTGCTGAGTGCTATCCAAGAAAAAGGCAGGCTTGTAAAAGCACCATGGTGTGTCCACATCTACCTTATTTACTAGATATGGCGCCATGTGAGTTTTGGTTCTTCTCCAAAGCCAAAATGACCACAAAAGATAAATATTTTGAATCCATTCAGGACATTGAAGCAGCCTGACAACACAACTAAAGACACTCAGGAAAAAAGACTTTCAGAACTGCTTAAGAAAGTGGCAAGAGTGATGGGATAAGTGTGTTTGAAGAAAAGGGGGTTACTTTGAGGGGGATTGATGTGTCTTTTACCATAATACATTTTTAAAAATTTAATAATTTACTGTACTTTCAAATCATACCTTACATGTGTTCAGCAAGCACTGGGTGCTGATGTATTTCTCTCTTCTTCCATCTTCAGGCTCCTACCACCTAGGACTGATTAGTTCATAGCATGGACCACATGTTTGATTGCAACTTAGGTCTTCTCAGATGACTTTCATTTGCATGGATAAATGCTCCTCCAACGTTTTTGTTAAGTCCTTACTAAATAAAACTAAATCTTCCTAAATCTCATCATCTTTCCAGTATTTGCTCTTCAGAAAGGTTTTCTTTGGTCAACTAAAATACAGGGTAATTATAATGTCTTCCAGAACTTCTTTATTTTTAGGAATTGTCATATAGTAGACACATAACACATGACCATTATTATTATTATTAATACAATTATTTAAAACTTAATATCATAAATCATATAATGAAGGAAAGCTATAGGTTCACAAAATAATGGCATTTGCAGCTAATGTATTCAGCCACATTTTATTATAGATAACCAGAATGTATTATGTAGCATTTGCAAATTTCAGTAATGATATTAACTTCATAATTTTTGCCATATCTACACAATATCCATACTACTATTTGTCCAGAATTGTATTAATACTGTTTTACTTCTTTATTTAGTTTTTTCAAGAAAATATTAAATCACAATCAGTGATAGAAAAAAGTGTTTAGGAAACATTGATCTAATTCAACTCTCTTCCTTTCCATATTAAGACATTGAGGACCAGAGAAGGAAAAGAAGTTGCTCACATTTGATATCAAGTATACATCATTGGTGTATCAATAGCAACTGTTCAGCCCTTCCCCCTTCTTAGAAGGCATTTTTGGTACTATTATATACCGCCTTATGTAAGTTTCATCCCAGACAGGACTTGTTTCAGTCATGCCCAGTTAGAAGGGTCTGACTTACAAAATTACAAGGAACTGTCTTGGTGGTAGATGTTTCTAAAGAAAGATAATGCCCTAGTCTAAAGGAGTAGTTTGTGTTTCAGAAACTGTGACAGACTAATAATCTTCTTTCTTATCCTTTATGATCACACCATGGCAGTTTGCCAATGAGTAAACGCAATAAATTTAATCAGAACAATATTTCCTCATTGCAATAATGGCATTGTGATGGTAAAACTGCCTTTCTAAATAGTTTGACTGAGACTAATCCATTCATCATACAATTAAATATTTCTCAGTATATTTAATGATTCTCTGTATATTCACAGGGTTGTTGTATTAGGCAATTTTCCATCACTATGGCAAAATAGCTGACTTAATTAACTTATAAAGAGAAAAGGTTCCTGTTAGCTCACAGGTCTGGAAGTACCAGTCCAAGATCAAGTGTCCTCACGACCCTCAGCCTCTGGTGAGGGCAGCACATCGCAGTGAGTGTGATGGACCAAATCCTTTCATTTCTTAAGCTACGAAGCAGCTGCAAGACAGGAAGAGACCAGGGTGTCACAATCCTCTGGTGACCTAAGGATCAGCCAACGCATCCCACCTCCTAAAGGCTCCTCCACTTCCCAACAACTCCACACTGGGGACAAAACATTTAACACATGGACTTTTGGGGAACATTCAACATCCACATTATAGGTGCTGTTTAATCATCTTCCTCATCGTATAATTCTAGAATAGTTTTGTTTCCCCAAAGAGAAACTCATAACCCATTGCAACCCACCCCATTCTCCTCACTCCCACTTCTTCCAGTGTTAACTAATCACTAACCTACTTTCATCTACCAATTTCATATAAGTAAAATCATATAAAATGTCATATTTTGTGTCTGACTTCTTTCACTTGGCAAAATATTTTCAAGATTCATCATGCAGTAGCACATATCAATGTAGTACTTCCTTCTTTTTATGGCCAAATAATATTCCTATACATGAACATACCACAATTGTTTCTCCTTTCATTAGGTGATAGATACACCAGTTTTTTCCAGTTTGTGGCTATTATGAGTAATGCTGCTCTACATTCATGTACAAATTTTTGTGAAGTAGTGTTTTCATTTATTTTTGGTATACGTACCTAGGAGCAGAATCATTGGGCCATATAGTAATTCTGTGTAAAGGAACTATTTTCCCTGCCCCAAATCTTTGGCTTCTCTTTTAGGTAACAGTTGTCTACCTCCTCTCCATTTTGCTGTGTAATTTCTCCCTCAGCTAATTCGGTAGAACTGTTCATCAACACATTGAGGCCATCCCTGTCTAGGAGTGAACAGGTAACCCAAGTCCTACCAACAAAGTACGTTCACCTGGAAACTTGACTCTTTGGCAGAGAGATGTCACTAAAATGAGTCAGAGACCATTCATCCATGTTCATTCATTTTCTAGCATCTACATCCCAGAGCAACACTTACGCTTCAACTTTCTCCCCAATGATTGAATTATACTCCCTTTTCAGTAAGTTCTCTGATATTTTTCCTTAAGCAGGTAAAAGGGGTTTTGTCACTTACAGCTACCTTTAGGTGCATCTTGAAAACTTTCTTGAAAACTTTCTTTAGACAATTAAAATCACATGCCTATTTATTACCCTGAACCAGTCTTTCTGTTGATGGTACAATTTAATCACTTAAATTATCCTCTCTTTAGCCCATCATCCAAGAAAGAAAAAGAAAAGCACCCTCCATTATATGCTTTGATTCCCCCAAAAGAGAAACATCAAACAGCTGTCCAAGATTTCTCTGTGCCCAAAGGATAGATGCACATGCCAGAGCCGCGACCAGAAATTTTACTTCTTTCTGGGTAAAATTATAATTAGAAGATTTTCAGTGTTGTCTCTATAATTTCATATATATATAATTTATATATGTGCTAAAATAAATTAAGGGTTTGCATACTTTTATCCTGTATTAACCCTCAGAAAGGGTCTTCAAACACAGAAATTTTTTTGCCCTTCTTTTCAACTGTGAAAGACAAAATACACAGGAGGATAAAAGATGATTTTACTCAGCCTATTACTATAGGGAAAATGTTTATTAATGAAGAACATCTCAAACAAAAGGAAGGGACCTGTGGTTTTATGGAGGCAGTAGATAAGGAAATAATGAGAGAGTAGAGGTGGGTTTTAACTGGAGTCATATGTGACAGGTGGTCTGTATGTTTTTTCCTGAGATAGTAAATATTGGCAAATTTCTTTTTAAGAGTGGGCCTGAGAAAGCTGGATTTACTCTCTTCTTACTTCCCTCCCTTCCTTCTCTTTTTCCGTACCTTTGTTCATTCTAGAGATACACACTGTGTCTCCTTATAGGTAGGGACCAGGGCTCAGCCTTAAGACAGAGGAGCCTCCTGTCAAGGTCCTTGTAAAAGAAAGCAGAGCTTGGTAGACATCCGAGTCTGAACAGGCAGATGAAGCACTTAGCTTTGAGGCAGACTCCTCTCCTCGTACTGCCTCATTCTTAATATTCTCACCCCTAAGTAACCTCTTGCCTCTCGAGCTTATTGCCGAGGGTCAACATGGCCCTCTGTGTGGACAGCACATCTACACTCTCCAACTACCTCCCAAGTAGTCCTAAATGTTTCTTTCCCCAAAGAGCTTTCTAGATTTCAAATGCTATACACAAGACATTTTGGGGGGAGCTTTATTGTCCCTACCATATACCATTCTGTTCTTTGAGAGAGAGGGTATACTTTTCCTTAATTTATGCAAAGTGGTTTCTAAAAATAACTTCAGGTTAGTCACTAGCCCCTTCTACCTGCCCTAAATACCCCTTATATAAAAATGCTAATAGGTTCCCAGAGCTGAGTGAGTCTCTTTTTCCCTTATTGTATTCTTTAAAAATTTGTCTTAATAAAAATATTTATAAATGTCTGTTTTTGTAGTTTAGAAGAATTTTTTTTAATTCATTTGTTGATTCCCCCAAGTGCTTTTCATACCTAACGGGTACAAATTTTCCTGAGTTTGAGAGGCAAGGGGGAATTATAAGTACTACAATGAAAACATGTGCATCAGTAGAAAAACTATGCTTTGTTCCTAGCACATCCTTCTAGGGTAACTTGGATTCTATGTGAGTTACAACTCTGTAAGCTGTAAATAAACAATAGCAATGTCAACTAATTCTTGTGTATAGAAGTGCAAATTCTATTCAGGAGAGATTCAAATGACTTCCATCCCCCACTGTGGAAGAGTCCAGTTTTGCTTCCATTTGTACATTCATTTCCATACTCTTAGTCTATAAATATGCTTGGCTTTTCTTACTTGTTGTAGCACATCTCCGTTTTCCTGATTACTGAGCTGAATAATATTTTGAACGTATTTTCATTTTTGTATCTATGTCAGTCAGCTTTCTCTCATTTGAAGGTTTCAGTCTGTTATGGGTTGGCCCTCTTATTTCTGGGCCTGTGGCTAGTCAGTATATCGTGGTGGGAGCACATTAGAGCAACCTGTCGTCTCCATGACGGGAAGAGAGGAAGAGAGTATGGCTTGGGGTTCCTCCGTCTCTACGAACTCAAATGAACTAAAGATCTCCTACTAGGCTCTACCTCCCAAAATTTCCACCAGCTCCCAATAGTGTTACACCAGGGACCAAGCCTTTGCTGCACAGACCTTTGGGGAATACTTACGATCTAAACTGTAACAAGAGCTATGTGAGAGTCATGATTGTATCTACATTGGAAAATTATATTTAACAAGATTGAATAGCATTTAATTGCTCAGATTATCAAGGTGCTCCCAGGAAAACCACTATAAACATGAGTTCAAGGGACCCAAATTACAGTAGTTAAAGACTAAAGGACCTGCAGTATGACTTCTTAGGTTCAAAATCTACTACATTTTCCCCTAAGCTCTGCGGCCTTGGACTACCCAGGCTTTTCCAGCATCTGAGGAAATAGTACTATTTATTTTGTGGGGTTGGAGTTGAAAGGATTAAATGAATTGATCAATCAATGTGTGATATATTGGAAGAGCTCAAGAAATATTACCTGTTAATATTATTACTCAATGTGTCCTTCCTGTCTCTCTCTCACTTTTAGACAACTCTTTCCCCTACCCTACCTCACCCCTATTCGCTCAAGGTTTCTTACAAGTCTCTCTGACTCAAAATATAAAATGGGGCGGAGCACAATTATTGGGGATACTGCAGTCTCCACAGACGCATTTCCAACATACCTATTTAGAATACCTTTCTAGCCACATTTTGCTAAAGCATTTTCTAAAACAATCTGAGAATGACCTCACATTTTACCATCTACAATTTTGGCCAGATTATAGAAAATCTCTTTCCTGATATTTCTGATTAGAAATCTTAATGATAAAGAGAAAAAGAGGATCCTTCTGATTCAACATGGCTGAATAGAGGAGGAGCCATGTTGGAGCCAGCCAGAGAAAATCAACTAAAACACAGGTAACTGGAAGAAATAGAGGGACATACATCTTGATGCCAAAATCAATCTGAAGTAAGAGACTTGTACATCAAATAAAACATAGACATAGGACTTTACAAAGTGGCAAAGCAATCCATAGGGCTGCCTGTGGGACTGCTGCCTGCACACGGAGCAGGAAGCACCATTCTGGGAACTTCCCAAAATAAAGTAACGGGCTGTAATAGTGTGGATAACTCAAGCCACACAGGATAGATTTGGGATATAAGGCCCCTCGCCTCTTTAGCTTTGCTCCAAACAGAGGACACTTCAGTCTGGCAGCGAATTTTGCCAGCACTCACAGAAACCTGCTCCCTCCCCAGTGTGCCACCAGTTTTGTTTTACTTTTTTGTGTAATGCACCATAAGGGCTAACTTGAATCTCTAGCAACAACAAGTTTAGGGACCACAGTGGCTGCGGTGAAAGTAGTGAGTGGAACTGCACAACTCATCCCGCCCTGTGGCCAGTGGCATGAGAGAGAGAGGGACGTGGGATTTAAGCAGCCTTGGGCTGTGGTCGGGCAACAAGTGGAAAGGCCACACTCCCTCCACAAGAGAGGAGAGAACAGTGAGACTGAGCAGCCTCGGGCTGTCTCTGTCTGGGCACCACAGCAGCTGGGAGAGCAATGCAGAGACAAACAAGGTAAGGAGACATGGGTGGGCCACCGAGGGTCATACTGAAAGCTGCTGGCTGAAGACTGGCCCCAGCCCCCACATCCAGAGGCCAAGATGAGCCCCACACCCAGCACTAATCTTATTGCAGACTTGGAAGTGTTGCCCAGCAAAGTTCTGGGCTCTGACTTGGACGCTACAACAGAACTGAGGACACCAGAGGAATTTTCTTTTCTTTCTCTCTTTCTCTCTCTCTTCCTTCCTTCCTTTTTTCTTTCTTTGTTTCATTTTCCTTTTTCTGTCTTTTTTTTTTTTTGGTTGTTTATGTTTGTTATGGTTTGCATCTAGATATCCCCCCCAAAGCCTCAATGCAATCATAGGGCTTTTTCAGAGGTGACTGAATCTAGAATGTGTGATCCTGGGATTAAGGATGTGGGATTAGTAAATCTTTCCATTGATTGGTTTGGCATACTTCTGGCTAGGATTAAGGGTGTCAGTCCTACACCCACCCTAGGCAGGGTAGTCTGCATACAATATAAAGAACAGAAAGAGCCTCATCTCTTGCTTACTTTTGCTGTCTTCTGCCACCATGAACTGTTTCTCCTCTATGATGCCCCTCTGCCAAGCCTCCCTGCCATAGACCCAGCCAATTATGGACTGAAAGCTGTACAAACTGTAAGCTAAATAAACCTTTCCCCCTTTAACTTTGAGTGTCAGCAACAAGAGAAAAGTAACTAACACAGTGTTTTTACTTTTATTATTTCTTTTGTTTTCTTTGTCTTTTTTTCTCTCTTTCCTCAACTATCTTTCATGATTTCTTGGTATTTTCATGTGAGTGACTTGTCTTAAATCTTTCTGGTTCATTTTGATATTCTTTTGCTTTCTCCTTCATTCTTTCTCTTCTCCAGTTCCCCAAAGCTTGGGTGATCATCCTTTGTCATTCGGCCTTGCTTCTGTGATATTTTTCTTCATTGATCCCACTGTTTTGTCCCCTATCCCTCTTAAACTGCCCCCCTACACACACAGGGGAAAATCACTCTACTAACGGGAAACACACACTTGCAAGTTCCTGATTTATGTTGGATTTTGTTATATAACTATAGATCTTATTCATATGGTTAAAGATACCAAATTAATAGTGACCAGTTTGTCAGTTTCTAGGCTGTGCTTGATACTATTGTTACTGAAAATTGTACAACTAGAGCCAGGGTGTCATACCTGTTGTAATCAGTTGTTTTCCCTTGTATGACAACACTGTGATTGTCTGGGGTCAGAACCACACCATAGTCCAGTACCATAAGACTGGGTCATCAGTCAGAAAGATAGCAGCTTTTCATCCTTAACAAATTGGGAAGGTAGGATCTTGGGACAGACACAAAGACCAAGAGCCAGCTACAACTAGAAGATATCTCTGAGGCATAGACATTGCCTAGGGAAGCCTCAATACTAGTAAAAAAGCTATCTACCACAAAAATTTACAAGTGGTGTGTGCCTGTAATCCCAGCACTTGGGAGGCTGAGGCAGGAGGATCATTGAAATTTCAAGGCCAGGCAGGGCTACAAAGTTAGTTCAAGGCCAGCCTGAACTGCATAGTGAAACCCTGTCTCAAAAAGACAAAAAAAAAAAAAATATATATATATATATATGCATCAACACAGAAAACAGATTAAAATAAAAAAGTAGTAAATGGCAAGACACAGAAGCAAAATGCAACCCCAGACCTCCAGGCCACCCAGGACAAGTCCAGGAGACAATGAGATAGAAGAAATCAGATGCCAGCCACCAGATTTTCTGAATCAGAAGCAAAAGCAAAAGCAAATAAAATAAAATAAAATAAAATAAAATAAAATGAATGAGGCTATAGAGAAAAATCAGATTAGAAATAATTTCTCTGGTAAACTAAGAGATGATGATCAAAATGAAGGACTTATTCAGTGAATCTAGAAGAGACATGGATTAAAAAAAATAGAGGAACTAAAGAAAATGATGGAAATCATGAATGCCCAACATAGTAAAGAAGTGGAATCCATGAAACATATTCAAACAGATATCCAGAAGATTAAACATTTCATTGAAAATATATTTAGCTGATTGAACCAAAGTCAGGACAGAATATTGGATATAGAAGACAGGATTGCAGTTAGTGACCATGAAAAGAAACATTTCTTGAAAATAGCAAGGATCATGAAAAATCTATCCAACAGCCGCAAGATGATGCAAAGAAGACCAACTTAAGATTGATTAGAGTCAATGAGAAAGCAGAAGATAGCACGAATGTCATTAAAAAAAAAAAAAAAAAAAAAAAAAAACCTGTTCAGAGAAGTAATGGCAGAAAATTTCCCCAGCATGGAAGATGAATTTGACATGCAAATAACTGAGGCATGTAGAACTCTAATTAGCCATGACCAAAATAAGACTACACCAAGGTATATAACAATCAAGATACCAAAAATTGAGCACAAGAACAGAATATTAAAAGCTGTTAGAGAAAACAAACAAATCACCAGAAAAGAAAGGCCATCAGAATCACAGCAGACACCTAAACACACACCCTTAGGTCAAGGAGAGCTTTGAGTGAAGTATTTCAAGTCCTGAAAGAAAATAACCTTGACATACTCTGCAAAACTCTCTTTCAAAAATCAATTGAAAAATAAGATATTTCCATGACAAAGAACAACTGAAGAAATTCATGACCACAAAACCAGCTCTACAAAATGTCCTGGATGACATTTTTTTTTTGTGGGTACTGGGGGTCAAACTCAGGACCTTGCGCTTGCCAGGCAGGTGCTTACGCTGCTGAGCCATCTCACCGGCCCCCTGAATGACATTTTAGAAAAATATAATGAAGAACACAATTCTAAGAACACCAGTAGAAAGAATTCACCAGGTAAGGCAAGCAATTAAACAGAGGCGAAAGACAGGGAACCAACAACAGGAAAATAATATGACAACAATAAGCCAATACATACCAGTTATAACTATTAATGTAAATGGTCTCAATTTACCAATCAAAAGAGACTGACAGAATGGATCAAGAAATAATATCCAACTATATTCTGCATATAAGAAACACATTTAACTGAAAAAGAAATTCATAGACTGAAAGTCAAAGGATGGAAAACAATACCCAGAAAAAAAGCAGGGGTAGTTGTTGTATTTGCCGCCAAAGTAAACTTCAAGCCAAGAATGATCAAAAGAGACAAAGAAAGTCACTACATACTTGTTAAGGTAAAACTCCAGGAGGAAGAGATAACAATCATAAATATACGTGCACAAAACAGCAGTGCACCCAACTTTATGAAACAAATATCAATGGACATGAAAAATCAAACACTAACACAATTATAATGGTGGACCTTAATACACCACTGTCACAAATAGATCGACTAGACAAAAAAGAAATCCATAAAGAAATATCAGAACTGAACCAAATCTGTGAACAAATGGACTCAGTAGATGTCTACAGAGTGTTCTACCACACAACATCAGAATGCACATTCTTCTCAGCTGCACATGGGATGTTCTCCAAAATAGACCATATAATAGCTCATAGAACATGCTTAAGTAAATGCAAGAGCACTGAAATTATCACATGCATGTTATCAGACCATAGTGCAATGAAATTGAAAATCAAAACCAAAAGAAACCATAAAAATTGCATAAACACATGGAAATTAAATAACACCCTCCTGAACAACCAATGGGTCACAAATAAAATTAAAGAAGAAATAAGAAAGTTTCTACATTTAAACAATAATGAGAGTACAACACACCAGAACTTACAGGATGCACTGAAGCCAGTCCTAAGAAGGAAATTTATAGTGGTGAAACTCACATCAGGAAAACAGAGCGAGCCCAAATAAACAAACTAATGTTGAATCTCAAACTTCTAGAAAAAGAACAAGTCAAGCCCAAAGCTTGTATGAGAGGGGAAATTATAAAGCTCAGAGCAGAAATTAATCCAACTGTGATTAAGAAAACAATACAAAGAATCAATTAATCAAAAAGTTGGTTCTTTGAAAGATTAAATAAAGTTGATAAACCCTTAACCAACTTTATCAAAAAAAAAGGAAAGGAAAGAAAAGATTCAAATCTGTGCAATTAGGAATGAAAAGGATGAAATCACAACAAATCCTGCAGAAATCCGGATCATCAATACATACTTCAAGAACTTTTATTCTAATAAGATGGAAAATACAGAAGAAATGGATAGAACCTAGATACATATGAATTACAAAATCTGAATCAAGAAGTTATACAAATTCTAAATAACCCAAAATCAATCAATTAAATTGAAGATGTAATTAAAATCTTACCAACAAAGAAAAGCCCAGGTCCTGGTGGATTAACTACTGAATTCTACAAGAAATTTAGAGAAAAATTAATCTCATTACTCCTCAAACTCTTTAATGAAATTAAAAGGGAAGCAATACTCCCAAACTTATTCCTGGAAGCATGTATTAAAGCATGGTTTGATTCCCAAACCGGAGAAGGATCCAACCAAAAAAGAGAATTACAGGCCAAATTCCCAAAGGAATGTTGATGCAAAAATCCTCAGTAAGATCCTGGCAAACAGAATGCAGAAAATCATCAAGATTATATACCATGAACAAGTAGGCTTCATCCCAGGGATGCAGGGATGGTTCAGCATATATAAATCAATAAATTTAATCACCATATCAACAGACTCAAACATAAAAATCACATGATCATCTCAATAGACACAGAAAAAGAATTTGACAAATTTCAACACCCGTTCAGGAGAAAAACCCTACAAAAAATTGGAATAGATGGTCTCTATCTCAATCTGATAAAAGCCATCTATTGCAAACCAACAACCAACATCATACTAAATGGTCAAAACTGAAAACTTTTACTCTAAAATCAGGAATAAGACAAGGAAGTCCGCTCTCACCAACTGTATTCAATATAATTCTGGGAACATTAGCCAGAGCAATTAGACGAGAGAAAGAAAGAAAAGGAATAAAGATAGAAAAGGAAGAAGTTAAATTATCATTATTTGCAGACAACATGATACTCCACATAGAAGACACCAAAAACTCCACCAAAAGACTTCTAGATTTAGCAATCAAATTCAGTTGTGTAGTGGGATACAAAGTCAATACTGAAGAATCAATAGCCTTCCTATACACAAATAACAAACTCACTGAGACAGAAATAAGAGAAACATCACCTTTCACAATAGCATTCAAAAAATGAAGTACTTAGAAATCAATCTAACAAAGTAAGTAAAAGATCTTTACAATGAAAACTACAGTACTCTGAAAAAGGAGATCAAAGAGGATATCAGAAAATGGAAAGATACCACTTGACATTGGATAGGAAGAACCAATATAGTGAAAATGGCCATAGTCCCAAAATTGTTACATAGATTTAATGCAATCCCAATGAAAATACCATTAGCATACCACACAGAGCTAGAGAAAACTTTCCTAAAATTTGCTTGGAACCAGAAAGGACCTAGAATAGCAAAAACAATTCTAGGCAACAAAGGCAAGATGGGGGCATCCACAATCCCTGACTTGAAATTATGCTACAAAGCTACTGTGATAAAAACAGCATGGTACTAGCAAAACAAAAACAAACAAACAAAAACAGATCTGATGATCAGTGGGGCAGCTTAGAAGATGCAGAAACAACTCCAAACACACTCAGCCACCTTATCTTTGACAAAGGAGCCAAACACATTCACTGGAAGAAAGAAAGCCTCTTTAATAAATGGTGCTGGACAAACTGTCTTTGCACATGCTGAAGACTAAAACTAGACCCATGTCTCTCACCATACACTAAACTAAAAATCAAAATGGATAAAAGATTTAAATATTAACACAGAAATACTAAATAAGCTGGAAGAGAGAATAGGTAGAACTCTTGAAGACATACGTGAAGGCAAAGACATCATGAACAAAACCCCAATCACATGAGGAATATTACAAAGAATCAACAACTGGGATCTCATTGTATTAAAAAACTTCTGCACAGCAAAAAAAAAAAAATCACCCACAGAGTGAAGAGACAACCCACAGAGTGGGAAAATATTTTTGCCAGCTGTCCCTCAGACAAAGGACTAATATCTAGAACATATAAAGAACTGAAAAAAAATCAACCCCCCCAAATTTAAATACTCAGTCCAAAAGTAGGCATCTGAGATGAATGCACATTTCACAGGTGGAGAAGTACAAACAGCAAATATGCAGGGGCTGTGGGGAAAAGGGAACCCTTCTCCAGGGTTGGTGGGAGTGTAAACTGGTGCAACCACTGTGAAAATCAATGTGGAGATTCCTCAAAAAACTAGGTCTAGAGGTCCCATTTGACCCAGTTTTCCCCTTCTTGGTATCTTCCCAAAAGTATTAAAAGCATCATACCACAGCAATATATGTGGACCCATGTTTATAGCAGCACAGTTTGTAATAGCTAAATCTTGGAAACAGCACAGATGCCCATCAACCAATGTATAGATAAAGAAAAAAAATTTTTTTAATACTAGGGAGTACTACTCAGGAATAAAATGCCATGTCCATGCAGCTCTTGAAATTCCTAGGGGGGAAGATGGTGGAGGATGAAGAAATGAAGACAAGAGTCAGAATGCAGAAAGCTGAGGTTGGGTGGAGCCCTCTCTCCTGATGGGAGAAAAGGAACTGCCCAACGACTGTGGTGCATTTATTTATACAATCAGCAGGAGGTTCATAATAAGTGAAACCCCTCTCCTAATGGGAGAAAGGACCTGCCTAACAACTTGTTTGTCTGGCTCTCCTTGGTCACTCCATGTTCTAGGGCTGGCCTAGCTTTAGCCCCGCATGTGTGATCAATCTCCAGCTCAGCTGCTCCCCACAATAAAGAAAGATAAACTTGAGGCATTTCTAGCTAAATGGATGAACCTTGAGACCATACTCTTTTTTTTTTTTTTTATGTGGGTACCGGCAGTTGACCTCAGGACCTTGTGCTTGCCAGGCAAGCGCTTGTGCCACTGAGCGATATCACTGGCCCTTTTTTTCGTACGTGGGTTCCACGAGTTGAACTCAGGACCTTGCACTTGCCAGGCAGGCGCTTATGCCGCTGAGCCATCTCACCAGCCCGAGACCATACTCTTAAGTGACATAACTCAGACCCATATGTGTAATATCGCATTGTCTCACTGGTATGAGAAACCGAAAGTGTAAATAAGACCAATATGTATAATAGATATTGTGAAATAGGATGAAGTAGTTCAAATGGGAAGGAGAACTAGGGAGGAGGGAGGGGAAAAGGAAGGAAGGGAGAAGAAAAAAGGAGAAAAGAAGGATAAAATGGAAACAAAGTTTTTGTAAATAAGGAGGGGAAGAGGGGTTAAAAGGAGGCGTGGGGAATGGGAAAAAGAAAGGAATCAAGATATATCATGTATCACACCCGAAGATCAGTGGAACAGATTAGAAGATGTAGAAACAACTCCAGACATACTCAGCCACCTTATCTTTGACAAAGGTGTCAAACACATTCACTGGAAGAAAGATAGCCTCTTTAATAAATGGTGCTGGAAAAACTGGCTCTGCGCATGCCAAAGATTAAAATTAGAACAATATCTTTCACCATGCACTAAACTAAATTCAAAATGGATCAAAGATCTAAATATTAAAACAGAAACATGAAATCTGCTGGAAGATAGAATAGGTAAAACTCTTGTAGACATTGGGGTGGGCAAAGACTTTATGAATAAAATCCCGATCACACAGGAACTATCACAAAGAATCAACAGCTGAGATCTCATTTTATTAAAAAGCTTTTGCACAGCAAGAGAAACCACCAACAGAGTGAAGAGACAACACATGATGTGGGAAAAAATGTTTGCCAGCTGTTTCTCAGACAAAGGATTACTATCAAGAACATACAAAGAACTCAAAAAAATCAGACCTCCCAAATTTAAAGACCCAATCCAAAAATGGGCATCTGAGATGAATACACACTTCTCAGATGAAGAAATACAAACAGCAAATAAATATACAGAAAAATGTTCAACATCACTGGTCATTTAAGGGATGAAAATTAAGACAACACTGAGATTCCATCTCACCCCAAAAAGAATGGCTGTTATCAAGAAATGAACCACTAACAAATGCTGGTGGGGCTGTGGGGAAAAAGGAACCCTTCTCCACTGTTGGTGGGAGTGTCGACTGGTGCAACCACTGTGGAAATCAGTGTGGAGATTCCTCAAAAAACTAGGACTAGAGGTCCCATTTGACCCAGCTATTCCCCTTCTGAGTATCTTCCCAGAAGAATTAAAATCATCATACCACAGTGATATATGTGCACCCATGTTTATAGCAGCACAATTTGTAATAGCCAGATCTTGGAAACAACCCAAATGCTCATCAACCGAGGAATGGATAAAAAAGATGTGGTATTTTTATACAATGGAGTACTACTCAGCCACAAAAAGGATAAACTGGAGACTTTTATAGGTAAATGTGTGCAACTCGAGACCATACTCATAAGTGAAATAAACCAGGTGCACATGGGTCAACATCGTATTGTCACCCTAGTGTGAGAAGCTGAAAGAGTAAGTAAGATCCAAAATGTACAATAGATATTGTAAAACAGGAAGAAACTGTTTAAAAGGAAAGAGAAACTGGGATGGGGGAATGGAGTAAAGAAGGAAGGGAAAAGAAAAAAAATATATATATATACAAGATAGTTAAGATAGATACACTACTAATATCTCTTAGTTCATTGAAAAGAAAGGTTGGTGCTAATATTGTTCGGACAATTGAATGCTGATATCTTGTACTCTGAGTAACTAATTTAAAGATAACAATACATAACGTATTAACCATTGTTACCCTCCTATTATGTTGTTTTGAAATTTTGTTCTATTTTTTTCTCTTTAAAATAAAAATTTTTTAAAAAGATATATCATGTATGTATACAAATTCCCTATGGTGAATGTGATCAGTATGTATACCCATATTTTAGCAATAAAATTAATTTTAAAAAAGAGAGAAAAAGAAGGTAAAGAATCAATAAAGTTAGAAGTAGGAAAAAGAAGCATTTGGGCTTAGTATGAAGATTGAGAGGAGCAGCCTTTATCTACTCATGCATTGCAATTTTGAACTACATCTCAGGAAAGTAAGTAGGGTGCTTACATTGTTTGGAGTTCTTTGGAAGTTGAGGATTTTGTTTTTGTTTTAGTTTGATTGTTTACATTTTGTCTATGTCAGAACAAATGAAAGATTTTAATGAACAATTTCACTTTTGAATTGTCTGTTTTTCTACCATGTGCCCATATCCATAGGTTAAAAAATAAAAAACACATTTATTTTTCACATACTGTCAAGTTTCTTAATTATAAATTTATAAACCCTTACAGATCAAGATAGGTATATATTTGAAGCTATATTCTCAATAGCTTCTTCCAGAGCCCTTAGCTAGGTAAGATTTAGAATTGTCCCAAATTTAATACTCACTGCTTTAGAGGATTAAATGGGGCAATCACTTTATCACCTTTTCCAGTCAGTGGGCCATGGGGACATGCAATGAAGAATTGCTTTAACTCACCCTCTGTTCCATCTCTCCTCCAAAGCCAGCACTTACTGTGAGTGAGTAAATGAGTAAGCTAGAGAGAGAGTCCAAGAATCTGCAAGTATATGTGATCACAGCAGTTTCACAGGCTAACAAAGACTACTTTTCAAAATTCTTCTCAATCCACTGACATAAAAAATAAAAGAAAGTTGTTCATCTTTTCTTTTGAGAAGTAACCCTCCAAGGTCAACTGGTTAAGTGATGGGAACCAAGTGTCAAATAATGTTCTGATTATTTAGAACGCTTTCAGAGATTTGTTCTTTGATGAGACTGAAGTCACCACAGTTAAGGATATCAATGACTCATCAAAAGGTCAAGGGGAAAAATCTATTTCTCCCTCCCCCAACATGGCATAAATGGTTGGATTCATTCTCCCTGCTTTTAATCTGTCTCCGAAACATCCTGAATTGAATAAAGAAGAAGAACAACAAAAGACTCTATTAATTATCCAATTTGATTCTCCAGTAGACAGTCCATCCATATTTTAAATAATTTGTTTAGTAAGTCCTTAGAAAAGAAGTAGTTTTGGCCAATACATTTTACATTGAGGAAGTGCTTAACTCTGAACAAAATCAGAATCTTTAGAGCTAGTTTCTGGGCATCATTAGCTTTAAAAAGTTTAAGTAATTCTAACATGAGGAGTAGGGGAGTAAGAAAGTCTCAATTTTTAAACACCATTTCACTTATTTAAGAATAATATAGGCCCTTTATAAATCACTTCGAACTCAAAGACTATTTCCTTATCTACAAAGTAAAGATATGCAATAAACATATTAAGCTTCAGTAAAAGTGGAAAAAAAGGGCATATTCTAAAAATTATATGTTAATCCTTTTTCATCCTACCATAGACAGTCTTCTCCACAAAGAGATATAAAAATGACAATGCCTCATTACCATATTCAAATGTAATGAATTTAAAATAACTCAGTTTTTTAGATGATTAATTCTGACCAAGCATCCTTTCCTTTTTGCTGAGTGAATGACGATAACAATTAATTTACAGTAAGCAGGTGATTCACATTCTACTCACACTCAGACTTCCTGGCCAGAACCCATGGAGAGGAGGATCCAGCCACCTTGGCTGGCTGCCTATTCATCCGTGGGATTATTCTTCTTTACAAGCCGCCGCCACAGCAAGATGAATTCACATCCAGCTGATACAATTGTCCTCATCACCATGCATCTTCTGGGAATGTTCCCCAATCTTCACCACATGTCGAATGTCTCCTTTTGTAATGATACGGAGCAACCATTTTTGTGTGCTTTCTCTGTGCTGGTCAATTTGTGCTAATTACTTCACATATATTATTTCCTTTAACTTTCACAACAGCTCTGTGAATGAGATGTTATTATCTCCATTTTACAGATGAGAAAACAGGCTTACAAAGGTTAAAAACTTGCCCAAAGACACAGAGCTAGTATTTGACACCTGGATTCGAACCCGAGTCTGTCTGACTCTTAATCATTACATCAAATTCCTGTTTGATTTAAGTAATGGATTAAGTCCCACACAGATCCTGCTTTTTGTTTTAGCTCAAATCAGAGAGCAAATAAGGCATCCTATGTCAGAAAACCTAAACTTAATATATATCTTAATAATAATAGTGGGCATGTATTGAAAAAGTTCCAGGCCCTAGGGCTGGGATGTAGCTCAGTGGTAGAGTGCTTGCCTAGTACGTGTAAGGCTCTGGGTTTGATCTCCAGCATGGTAAAATAAAAACAAAGAAACAAACAGATTACCAGGCATTAGGCACTTTCTACATACCTTATTCTTTTCTTTGAAACAGAGTACCCCTTTTAGACTTTCAACACATATTTTTATGTCCATTTGTTTATTTAAAAGTTTTTTTCTGCTGTGTGTGCTGGGGGTTGGACCCAGGGCTTCATGCAATCTAGGTAAGCACTCTACCACTGAGCTACATTCCCAGCCCATGTTTTATTTTTAAACTAATGAAATATTTCACATGTTAAAAATTGTGTATATGTACTTATATATATTCATCATATTTATGTAGTTTTCACACTCTTGGCTCCTGTCCCCTGCTTAAAGGAAGTTATGTGCTGTTAAGAACCAGCCAAACTATGTCTTGCCACTGGTCTTTCACATGTAAATTTTACTTTTTCAATGCGCTTCCTCAATACCACTCTGCTAATCACCAGTCTTCAGAACCCAGTTGCCCTTACCCTCAGAAATTGTATGATAGGTTCCATGTCTGGCTCATCCTTTTGGTAGCATTAACAGCCTGTGTTTTCATCTATAATTTGTCTGTCTCTCCCATGATGCTGGGAGCTCCTGTACTACAGTGGTTGACACATTAGATGTGTATAGCAAAGTACGCACACAAGGAAGGCCCAGAGGAAATCTTATTTAAATAACACGATTAATTCTTATTTCTACAATTCACACCAAATTGCTTAGGCTGCACTTCATATGGTTTTAAATCTCTGTAGTGGCAGGGATTTGACATATGATTTGTCATGTGGTTTCAAATCCCTGCATCTATCAAATGGTACAAAAGCAATTTGGTTAAAAAAAAAAGTGGTAGGGATATAAAGAACAGTTTCACTTAATCAGTAACTTTCTCTTTTCTTTTTCATTTTTTAGCTTTTCTTGGGCTATTATCAAACTTTGTCTTTCAACAAATACAGAAACTATTTGCTTCAAGTTTAGAAACAGGAATAGGAAGCAATTGAATAATTCATTTGCTAATTTTAGCAGATTTTATGTCCTTAACACATAAAATATGATTTTGACTCTTTGGAATTTATATTATAGTTTAAAGCAAATTTTTTTTTGGCTTAGAAAACAATAAAACCAAGAAAAGATCTTCTATAATAAGAACTACATGGAGGATCATTTTCCTGACTGTGAAAGTATATCAGTCAGTGTTTACTAGAGAAACAGATACAATACATGATATACAAATATATAATAATTTACAGATTGGCTTACAATGACCACTCACAGAGTTGGGTGTAGAAGAGTGCAAAAGATCTGTCTGCATACTGGGGATCCAAAGGATTCAGTCGAAGGCCTGGAGCCCTGTGTAGTGTCCTGTATGAGTCCATATCAGGACACCGAAGGGTCTGCTTTGGAAGGCTGAAAGGTCTGTGCCAGAAGCCAGGAGATGAGGTCTAGGGTGAAAGTAGAATCTGGATCTCTTCCGAAGAAGACAGAAGCAAGCCTTTCTTCTTCGTTTCCCTTTTATAGCGTTCTGGAGATATTTCTTTCTAGGGTGGGTCTTCCACACCCAGAACTGTGCTGAACCAATTTAGTTGGGCATTATTTATTCAAGTTGACACGATCAATCGGTTATCACAATCTACCCCTTGTCAACTTGACAACTGGACACATTTCTTTAAACCAATAGTCTCCAGATACAAAGACAAGTTCATAATTGCACCTAACATGTAATAACTATCCTGAGTACAAACACAAACACACTAATACCATTCCCACTCCCATTCCTTGATTCCTGGACCAGTGAATCCTGGCTATGGGAAACACAGTGCCATACAGGGGAGGCAGATTCAAGGCATATACAGCCTTTTGAAGAACCTTGCCCCAGCCCTGCAAGCTATTGCCACACAGCTGGCACCGTAACTGTGTCTTCAAAAGACCATTCCACCTTTCTATCAAGCCAGCTGCTTCTAGATGGTGAGGAACATGGTAAAACCAGGGAATTACATGAGCATGAGTCCATTGCCTCACTTCTTTGGCTGTAAAATGTGTTCTTTGGTCAGAGGTAATGCTGTGTGGAATTCCATGACAGTGGATAAGGCATTCTGTGAGTCCATGGATGGTAGTTTTGGCAGAAGCATTACAGGCAGGGAAGGCAAATTCATACCCAGAATAAATGTTTATGCCCATAAGGACAAAGCACAGTCCTTTCCATGATGGAAATGGTTTAATATAATCAACCTGCCACCAAGTGGCGGGCTGATCACCCCGGGGAATGGTGCCATATCAGAGACTCAGTGTTGGTCTTTGCTGCTGGCATATTGGGCATTCAGCAGTGACTGTAGCCAGATCATCCTTGGTGAGTGGGAGTCTGTGTTGCTGAGCCCATGCATAAGATCCATCCCTGCAACCATGCTTGCTCTGTTCATGAGACCATTGGGCAATGGAGGTGGCTGAAGAAGGAGGTAGACCACTATCTAAAGAATGGATCAACTTATCAACTTGATTGTTAAAGTCCTCGTCTGAGATGACTTTTTGGTGAGCGTTTATATGGGGAACAAATATTTTTACATCCTTTGCTCATATGAAGAGGTCTACCTACATACCTCTTCCTCAGATATTTTTCACCAATTTTCCAGTTATGTTACTTCCAAGTTCCTGACCATCCCGCCATTGGCCATACCCCATGAATCAGTATAAAGATGCACATCTGACCATTTCTCCTCCCAGGCAAAATGTACTACCAGATGCCCTGCCCAAAATTCTGCCCACTGTGGAGATTTCTCTTCACCACTGTCCTTCAGGGATGTCCTGGAAAGGGGCTGCAATGCGGCAGCTGTCCACTTGTGGGTGGTGCTTGCATAATGTGCAGAATCATCCATAACCAGGCCCTAGCCTTCTCTTTATCTGACAGCTGATCACATGGTACACCCCATGAGGCCACAGGTGCATGCTGGGAAACAGAAGGCAATATAGCAGGAGTAGGAGCCATGGACATCTGGGCTACTTCTTCGTGTACCCTCCTTGTACCATCTGGACCTGCTTTGGCTCAATCATGCATACGCCATTTCCATTTAATGACAGACTTTTGCTTATGACTTGGTGGATCAGATAATACCCAGATCATGATATGCAACTCATGTTGCATGGTAACCTGGCATCTCCTGGTCAATCATTCAGTTTCCACTAAGGCCCAGTAGCAGGCCAAGAGCTGTTTTTCTAAGGGAAAGTAGTTGTCTGCAGATGATGGCAGAGCCTTGCTCCAAAATCCTAAAGTCTCCTCTGCAATTCACCTATGGGGGCTGCCAGAGACTCCAAACAGCATCTCTACCTGCCACTGACAATTCAAGTACCACTGGGTCTGCCGGATCCTATGGCTCCAGCGGCACAGCAGCCTGGACCTGTTACAGAGCCTTTTCTTGTTCTGGGCCCCACTCAAAACTAGCAGCTTTCTAAGTCACTCAGTAAATGGGCGAGAGTAAGACACCAAACTGAGGAATGTGTTGCCTCCAAAATCCAAATAAGCCCACTAGGCATTGTGCCTCTTTTTTGGTTGTAGAGAGAGACAGATGCAATAATTTATCTTTTACCTTAGAAGGGATATCTCTACATTCCCCAAACCACTGGACTCCTAGAAATTTTACTGAGGTAGAAGGACCTTGCATTTTAGTTGGATTTATTTCCCATCCTCTGGCTTGCAAATGCTTTACTAACAAATCCAGTGATTACTACCTCCTACTCACTGACCCAATCAGCATAACATCATCAGTGTAATGGACCAGTGTGATACCTTGTGGGAAAGGCAATCAAGATCCCTATGAACTAAGCTGTGGCACAGGGCTGGAGAGTTAATATAACCCTGAGGTATGACAGTAAAGGTGTATTACTGGCCTTGCCAGCTGAAAGCAAATTGTTTCTGATGGTCCTTATGGATAGGTATGGAGAAGGAAGTATTTGCCAAATCAGTTGCTGCGTACCAGGAGATGCTCACGCGAGGAAACCACATCTGGTACAGCAGCTGCAATCAGAGTCACCACTTGATTCAGTTTATGGTAATCTACCATCATTCTCCAAGACCCATATGTCTTCTGCACAGGCTAAATGGGAGAATTAAATGGAGATGTGGTGGGAACCACCACTCCTGCTTCTTTCAAGTGCTTCGTGGTGGCACTAAACTCTGCAATCCCTCCAAGAATGTGATGCTGTTTTTAATTTACTATTTTACCAGGCAAAGGCAACTCTAATTGCTTTCATTTGGCCTTTCCAACCATAATGGCCTTCACACTACAGATTAAGGAACAAATGTGAGGATTTTGCCAAGTACTAAGTATATATGTATATCTCCCAATTATGCATTCTGGGACGGGAGGAATGACTACAGGATGGATTGGAGGACTCAGTGGACCCACTGAGAGTTGAACCTTTGCTAAAACTTCATTGATCACCTGACTTCCGTAGGCCCCCTACCCTTACTGGAGGGCCTCAATGACATTTTGGATCCCCTGGAATCAGCATTAGTTCAAAACCAGTGTCCAGTACTACCCAAAATGTCTGATCATTTCCCTTCCCCCAGTATACAGTTACTCAGGCAAAAGGCCTTAGGTCCCTCTGGGGAAGAATGGGACAAAGATTGACTGTATTTTTGGTGCACCAAGATCCTTCCCCAGGGGGACCTGGCCTCCCCTTCATTCAGGATGTTCTGAATCTGAACTGTCTGAAATCTGAGAACTGGTTGAGGGGCTGTGATTCCCTGTTACCATTATTTGAAGTAGGTTTCTGTTCATTTACCCTCAAGTTTTTTCAGTTATATAAATCTAGTAAAAATTTTGTAGGCTTCCCATCTACTCACTTTTGGGAACACCATGGCTAATCAGCCAATGCCATAGGTCTACACGTGTTGGACCATTCTGGTCATTGTTCTGCTTCTACTGTCCATTACAGTAAGTACATGCACCCTGCCTTTGGAAATTAAGTGCTGCCACTTGACCTCTGCCACTCTGAGATCCAATCAAGCCCATTGCCCTTCAATTTCTAATTTGGAAACTACAGTTCCCACTGTAAGTTCTGGCATACAGAGAAGGGCAATGACAGGGCTCTTCAGGGATGCTGGTGCTCCCCTTTCAAATCTGTTTCTCTCTGGCATTAGTGAAGGGTACATTTTCTGGATCATCCCAGTGTGGAGGATTAGGTTTAATGTGACAGATCCACTCTAGCATTCCCATTTCCCTAAGCCCCTAAATCCCCTCATCAACAGTAAACCACGGAATATCAGGCATCTCTAACTCATTCACGGTGGGCCATCTTTTGATCCATACTTCTGCCAAACAGCCATAAACTATTAACACATTTCTTTACTCCATGAGCTGCAACATTAAATTCAGAATCTCTGCTTAACTGGCCCATATTAACAAACTCAGGCTGATCCAGGTGTATTCTTTTGCCGCCATTATCCCACCCACAAAATCCACTCCCACACTTGCTCATCAGGCCTCTGCTTATGAGAGTTAGAAAACTCAAGAAGTCCTTCAGGAGAATACCAGACCTCCTCATGGGTCACACTATGTACATCACCCTTAGAAGCCTTCTGCAGTTTGAGCCTAGTTATAGGCCTAGAGGCAAAAGTGTGTGGTGAGGGTGGGTCCTGAAGAGTGTTAGTGTTATGCTTGGTCAACTCAGGATTAGTTTCCTCAGGTATACTAGAAGAGGCCAACACCACAGGGTGGAGGGGGTTATGCCTCCACCACTGCAGGTGGGAAATCTCTTTCTCTGAAAATAATCTCATTAGCATCTAGGAACTCAACACTCTCAGCCTCATTATGATCCTCCCATTCTTTTCTGATCAGTGCCCTCACCTTTGCTTCAGAAAACCCTCAAGGCTGAGCATTAAATTTGCATTGTAGTTCAGCCAATCGAATTATGAGGTCCTGTGTTTGGGTTTCTGCAATCTTGGCCCTGCAGCTAAAAGGGAAGAGATTTTCTTTCTTTTAAATTTTTTATGTGTGTCTGGAGTTGGGAATTTGAATCATTGAGCTCCTTACTTTCCTTTATTATTTGTCCTTACATTCAGAAGACTAGATTTCTTATGGATGTTTTAAGCTTATTATTTTCCTTCACTAGTTTGTCTAGGGATGCTAAGTAAGACCAACCAGCTGGCATCATTATATTTCCCACTCTGCCAAAAATGTACAAAACTTTCATATATGGAGTTGCTAAGTTCCTTACATCTCACAAGTGGTGAATTATGATAATCAAATGGCTCTACACTGCACATTAAACAGTTCACACCAAGGACTATCAATATTTCCCACAGTATTAGAAGAGACCATGGCATCTTTAGGTCTTATCAAATTAGAGAGCTGACCCCAGGAATCCCTAAAACCATTAAAGAATTTCATCTTTATAATTCTGTTTCTCTAGAGCCACTCCTGGTACTAAAATCTGTATCAGTCAGTGTCTATTAGAGAAACAGATATCATACAAGATAAACAAATGCATAAGAATTTACAGATTGGTTTACGATGGCCACCCAGAGTAGGGTGTAGAAGAGTGCAAAAGGTCTGTCTGTACCCTGGGATCCAAAGGATTCAGTCGAAGGCCTGGAGCTCTGTGTAGTGTCCTGTGTGAGTCTGTATCGGAAAAGTCTGCTTCAGAGGCTGAAGGGTCTGTGCTGGAAGCCAGGAGAAGACTTCCAAGGTGAAAGTGGAGCCTAGAGCTCTTCCAAAGAAGACAGAAGCAATCCTTCCTTCTTCATTTCCCTTTTATAGAATTCTGGTGATAATCCTTCCTAGAGTAGGTCTTCCACACCCAGAACTATGCTGAGCCAATCTAGTTGGGTGTTATTTACTGAAGTTGACACAATCAATCAACTATCACAGAAACTACAAGTCTTTGGCTCCCAAAAGAGAATCAAAACACAATTTTCAAAGAAAATTAAAAACTTTAAATCAGAGCATTCTAACAGAATTAGTACAACTTCCAAATTGAGTGTTTGCAATCAATATGTATAATAGAGAATTCACATAGTATTGAGGACTTGTCTTTTGACCAGGTTCCCATCAATTCTCAGATTGTATTCAGGTGTATAAACTTCATTTACAAAAGACCTGAAGGATGTGGTGCTGAAAGAACAGTTCCTACTGAAGATTATTTACCTGCACCAGTGCAGACTGGGTGGTGAGACCTGAGATTTTCCAGTTAGGAAGCACCATACAATCTGCCCTTATGCAGTTTTCTTATTGACTTTTAAACATAAATAGAAGAGGCTTCTGTTTTAATTTCGCAAGAGCAAAGAGAGTGGGGAGACTTAGCCATGTCCATACAATTTAAGTTCTCATAGCTTCAACTACAGACCACTTCTTAGCTTAAGCACACGAATTTTGGAAGCCAACTAGAGTTGAAGGGGAATTCTGAGGCTGTCTTAGCAATTGTAGATCAAGGCTGCCCAGCTGCAAGAATGATCAAACAGAGTGCCTCTCTTCCGACTCACAATATTTGGCTTATCTGCCATTTAACTAAGAGTTATTGCCCTACTGACAACTCATCAAGATTTTGCCTACAATTTTTTTTCTGATACTTATATATAAGTTTCCAAATTATAAACATTTCCACAACTATTACCATTTGATCCTTACACAATCTTACTTAATCCTGAAAAATAGGTAAGTCTGTTGTGTTTATTGTCCCATTGCGTAAGTAGTAATGATTGGGAGGAATGAAGTGGCACAGCCTGCTGGTACCCCCCATGGAGTGTTTTACTCACTGAGCCATATGATTCCCTTCAAAATTCAACTCAATAAAAAGAACATTTTGGTAAGTTCAATACATATTTTGTTGCTTTTTACCAGGCACTGTAACATTGTTTTGTGCATTTGTGCTCATATACTAAATATTATACAGTGAAATTGTCCTATAAAGTGCTATTTTGAATCGCATGTTCAAATCCATATCCATATGGTCATTCTCAAATATTATAAAAAACTAGATGTTTTGATGATGTTTATTAATACTCAGGTACTAAGGGCAAGAGAAGATTACATAAACTCTTTAGAAATAGCCTACTTGACCCAGATTTTAACAAACTTCCCCATGCAATAAGAGCATCAGTAGGGACCCCTCACTTATGAAAGATTCCAGTAGGTGTCTCTTTGTAGCAAACAGAAGGTTAAAATGACCCCTTGAGTCCCAATCACCTGTGTACACACCTTCTTCCTTATTCACTCAAACACTAATATAGGTTCTACTCCAAAAGGATTTTGCCTTTGTAATCAAAGATTTTGATCAATGGATTTTAATTTAGAGACATGATCCTGGATAAGCCTGACCCTAATCAGGAGATTCTGAAAAGCAATAAAGGAATTCAAGTCAACAGAGAGTCTCTAAAATACCTGGAGTCTATGTAGGGGCTCACATGGTAAGGACATGCAGGTGGCCTCCAGTAGCTGTGGGTGATCTTTGTTTGACAGCCAATAAGACAAAGGTGGACAGACCAGCAATGGCAAAGAACTGAATTCAGTCATCAAACAATGAGCCTGGAAGACGACCCAAGAATCAGAGGCAGTTTTATTTAGCTTAATGAAAGCCACTCCCTTGGTGGCTACCTACCTAACCTGTACCCAAATTTCTTGCCCAAGGAAACTGGGATAGCACATTTTTGTTGTTTTAAGCTGTTAAATTTGTGGTGATTGTTACCAACAATAGAAAATGAATACACTCCCATGCAGGGAGAATTTTAAAATTTTACATTAATTAATCTTATATTTCACAGCCTGCCTTACCTTTGCTGTCCTTTGGAAGGCAGAAGTTTGCTCATCCCTCATGAGAAGTAGCTATAAGCTTTGTGCTCTACTGTTGAATCACTGGTTTTCCAAAATCTGTTCTCTACTTGCAATCCCTGCCAAGAACAGAGCAACTCTCATCTGAGGCACAGACTCTTTTAGAAACTCTCCCTTTCCTGGGAATTTGCCAATTCCCAGCCTATTTCCAAATACTTCTGGGAGTACTCTTGAAGATTTAGCACCCCACTGATTTTCTAACATCCCCAACCCACTCCACAGGGACTGGAATTGTAAATGCTGATAGCTGGGAGCATTGTCACGGTCAGGAGAATTTGTATTGACAAATGCATCAGAGCCTAAAACTATAGAACACAGGTCATACAAATAGTTTCAGACAGAAATGTAAAGATAGGAGAAACGTGGGCAGAGTCAGAAATGATTGCTACATGTGAAATCAAACTCATGGCTATAGGTAAGATCACTATTGCAAAGCAGGTAAGACCCAGTGTATAATTGTTACATTTTCTCATTTTGTATTCAGGATCCCCACATTCGAGCTCTGTCCCGTCTTCACTGTCACATTCATCACCACCCCACTGGCACTATGCTCTCCAGGCAAGCAGGATTGCTCACCGTTCTCCCAACATTTCTCACTGTCCCAGGAAAGACTTCGCCTACCTTTTTCCGTTAAAGTCCTGTTCATTCTTTATCATATGCTATTTGCTTTCTGAATATCTTTACTGATCTGTAGCTCTTTTCCTCCTGTGACAACACTTATACAGTCTGAGATTTATATTTGAATATTTGTCTTCATCTGCTCTATTGGTAAACTCCCACAGTACCTTCAGTATGCCCTGGCACAAAATAAGTGCTCAACAAATATGTGATGAGTAGAAGTGATTAAGCAGGTTATTTCCCCTTTGTTATCCCAACAGGATTCTTAGCCCATCTTAGCTGATGGAGAGTAGACTTGGCTAAAGCACTGTCTCTTCAGCACTTGGATGATTTTAGAAAAATGAAAAGAGGTGCCTTTTGGAATAAAAATAAAAACAGAATGAATAAGACTATTTAAAAAGTTCACAGTTTTTTACAAGAGCATATTTTCAAGTGATTTTCTTTATCCTGGACATTATTTCACGTCTTCAAGGGGGGAAGGGCAAACTTGACTTTTCTATCATCAGATATACTACAATTTTCAATTTTAGAAAGGTATCTTTCAAATAAAATTAGATCCGCCTTCCCCATTAGGAATTTTCATTTACGCCTTTTCATGAATTAAGGACTTCTTGGGATCCTATTGTAAAACTTGCCTATAGAAATCCAAATGGTGAAATTAATCATTAATTGATTTGTGATTATATAATGACTAATTATTTGATTTCTAAATAAGGATGAATTTTCCAACCAATGTCAAAAATTATAACCGTAACAATAAGTAATCCAGCTAACCTTATTACATCTTTGTTTTACTTTGTGCAAGGGTAATTGCAAAGGACTGCACCCTCTAGACTTACTGCAATATTATGCACACATTTAAAAATCCTTTCTGTTTAGCTACTCACTCTTTTTAGTGTGAAAATTAATTTTGGTTAAAATTAAAATAATAAATAAATTAATGTCAAATTATTATATTAAAACATTTTACCAGATTAATAATCCAAGAGAATTTTTGCATGGTATTTAACCTCAGATTTTCCATTAAAACCCCTCCTAACCTATACTTAATAAATGTATGGTTTTAAAAATTTTATACTAGTCAATCCATCCCTATATCCTATAATTATTTCTAGAACTGATCCATCAGCCTTATAATAAAAGACTGTAATATATATTTTTGTAGACACAACTTTTAGCCAAGAATTTCTTCCTGGTGCAACTAAAGATTTTATAGAATATTATTTAAGTGGATGGTTATATTGATATTTTTGATGGAAATAAATTATTTATCAAGTTAACATTATATTTTAAATGTTAATTCTTAGGTACCAGTTAACATTAAATACTATTAAATTGTTAGACTCATATAGTCAAAGCTGAGTAAATTTTCATATAAGCTCTGCTAAAAATATCAATACATAAAAACATTTGTCTGTCTTAGTACAGTATTTTAGCATCTTTTTAAATAATAAGGTTCACATTTGCATTTGACTACAACTTTGATCTAAGGATACCTTTAAGGACAAATGTCTAAGAATTTTATTGGACTAGAAGTTAATGTGATTTGGTTTCCCAATCTTTTTTTTTTACTTTTATCATACCTAAGACTGGTTAGTTTTCACTAGCGGCATACAGTTTTACCACTGAAAACAATAATTCCAGATACCATTAGCAAATATTCATTTGTTGTTTACCTATTCGATCACAGAAATTGGGGCCAGGCACTGAAGAAAATATAACAATAAAAATTTGAAGAGAACATTTACAACTTGGCATGAAATATCTTACTTTCTCCAGCCACACAGACTTTTGTTTCCATTTTGTTAGGAGGAACAGAAATAGAGAGTTTATGTAATTCTCCCAGATCCACCCAGCCAGCAGTGCGATCCAGAATTGTGGGCCAGAATTTCCGGCTTCAAATCCCATGCTGCACTTCAATCATACCACACATCACATAAACACTCTGATACATCTCAATAAAACATGAAATTTGGGGCTAGATAATTAGACTAATTGTCTGCATATATTTTTCTTCATGTTTCCAATATGAATTATTCCAAAAGCTTGGAAACATTTAAGGGATCCTGTTTGCTATCCATTCATCTTGCCTATGACGGATCTGGAGGATTCCAGGCAGCTGCCTAGCAAGGAGTTATTTATTGACAGGAAAATGAGATCAGACAAAAGCATTGGGATAAGAAGCCACAACCAGGGCATTCATGTTTTCTTAATCTACACATAACCATAAAATTTTCAATGAAAGAATTATTCACCATTTTTCCATCTTTCCTCCCAAATCATTAGTCCTTGCCTGTTCGCTACTTGTGCTGGGGCCTGGATGCGCCCTAGTCTTGTGGACTGAAAGGAGCATTTTCTTTCACAGTATCCTCTTAACCAAATACTTTTCCTTGTGTATTATTTAGTTTAGGCTCCAGGGAATACTAAAATGAGGGCTACCTTTTATTTATTTATTTATTTATTTATTTATTTATTTATCTGTGGGTACCAAGGATCAAACTCAGGACTTCGTGTGCCAGGAGGCACCCGTGCCACTGAGCGATATCACTGGCCCTTTTTTCATATGTGGTTACAGGGAGTTGAACTCAGGACCTCTCACTTGCCAGGCAGGCGCTTATGCCGCTGAGCTATCTCACTGGCCTGAAGGCTACCTTTTAAAATGTTATGTGTAACTTTCTTGTACAGGCTTCTTGAGCCACTCCAGCTCTAATGACAACAAAAAATTCCTAATATGAGAATGATGGTTAATTTTTGAGCCTTTCTCTAATCTAATGTCATTCGATTCAGAATCCCAGCGTTCTGAGAGTGCTCACATTCTCTTAGAATTTGAAAATTTTCTGCCCTGATGTAGGAGCTGTGATTACTTTTATTTTAGGAAAGGAAAATCTAATATTATTGTTGCAAGCCTCTGTTTTCTGAGAATGACTTCTTTACATAATTCCTGGCCTAAGATCATTCTTAAAAAGGAACTAATTAAACTAAAGTAGTAATTGATTTAACAAAGAAAACAGGTTTTAAAACCCCAATTAGGGAAGCAGCTTCCAACAGATAGCACACTGTAGAAGAATATGAGTAATTTATACAGATTACTGTCTCTCTTTCATAAAGAGAGAGAGAAGAAGAGAGGGAATATATAGGGATGAAGGATACGTAGGACACTTGAATTCTATAATGTTTTATTACACATTTGTTCATATACAAAAATATGTGAACAAAATGTGTTGAAAAGTTAACATTTATAATTCTACACAATGAGTACATGGGTGTTTGCTAAACAACCCTCTGCCTTCCCATATTTTTAAATTTCACTAAAAAGGAAGGAAGAAAGGGAGTGAGCAAGGAAGAGAGGGAGAGATAAACAAAGGATTCATTGTTATTTTTATCTTTGAAGATTAAAAGGCATAATAATTTTATTTCAAAGAATCAGAATGATATTAATATAATAATATAAAGCCAATGTGATTATTTTATAAGTGGATAAAAACATGAAGAATAACTGGAAAAAAATAAGTATTTTTTTTTAAAGCTTAGAAACATTGTGAACTTTTGTGACTGGTGACTGCCAATGTAGATCAACTGGTTATAGGTTTCATACCTTTTGTTTTGTTTTGTTTTGTTTTGCTTCCTGTTGCATTCTGTAACTCAGTTTATTGTCTGGCTCTTGCTTAGAGGTCTTCATAGGAGATTAAGTCACACCTGTGAGCCTGCATCAAGGAAACTACAACATTAGAGTGTGTGAAGTGAATATTTGTTTTATAATATTGATCAGCAGTGACTTCAACATTTCTCACCTTCCCACTTAAAGCAAAAGGAAATTCTATGCTTGGAATTGGCTTTTGAACATTTGAGAATGATAAAATCAAAGGGACATGTTCAGTGTATAACATTGGAAAGGAAACCCCAACTTCTCCCCATCAGGAAGGCGATTATGTCATGTCCTATTAAGTAATCCTCTGGTGGAAAGGATTTACCTTGAGGACGTTTGTAAGACCTCATTTCACATCCTCATCATAATGACCCTTTCCCCCCTCAGCTGTCTAACTCTTGACGCATTCTGCATGAGGTACCAATTTGACTCTGATGAGGAAATTAACTTTATTTTATCTTTGTATTTTATTTTGAATAACAGATCTACCTAATAGAGTTTACACATAACGGCCTGCTTCAATAATTCTCCATCAGCAATTTTAACCAGGTTCAATAATTATATTTTCATCTAAAATAACTTTCTCAACATACATTTGAAATAATATTTTTTAAGATTATAGAAGTAACTCATTATAAAGATATTGAAAAACAAAGAAATACACAAAGAAACTAAAATCTACCCATAATCCTATGACTCACCTTCTAGTAATACAGTATTTTGATATATATTTTGATATATATGATATATATGTTTGATATATATTTGATATATATTTGATATTTATATATATTATTGTATGATGTCATATATATGAATATGTGAGCAGGGAACACTGGTTCAGCATACGCAGTTAGGACTGCTGAAAATATTTTATAATCTAGTTTTACCATTGTGCATGTATTTGGAAAAAAAAACTGCTTTTATGTTTTTGATTAACATTTTGGTCACTAAATACTAATTTAAAATTCAGTAGTGGCCTGTCAGGAAAACTCATATGGTGGAATGGAGGTATTATGGAATAATAAATGGAATAATAAATATTATAGTAATATTATGCATCGATTTCCTCAAAAAAATTCTGCAAAGTGCAAAGTTACAGAGAATGGTCAAAGTCATTGGAAACTACCTGTGATATTAAGGATATACTATACTCTGAGGAAGTGGTAGAGTAATATTTATAGAGCACCTACAATGTCAGGCAAAGGGCTGATGTTTTGCAAATAATATTCATTCTATCTGTGGTGAAAAATGAATTTTCTAACTTCTATGTCCATAAAATAGAACAAGATAATGTAGGTTAAAATTCTTACAGCCTAAGGAAGGAAAAGACAGAGGATGGGTTATACTCAGAAATATTTAAATTCACTTGCAGTTTTCTAGATCCCACTGTCACCTGGAGCTGTGGCTGCCAGAAAGAATTAATCCCACCATGCTCTTCGACACTGCTGCAGCCTTTGGACTGCATCTCCTTCCAGCTATTTGTGTACAAACTTCCAAAGACAGCAGAAAACTTTCATGCTCTGGGTATCGGAGAGAAAGAATTTAGCTGTAAGGGTTCCTGGTTTCACAAAATTACTCCAGGATATTTATGTGCCTAGGTATTGGGTTTACATGCCACAATGACCCTAATGACAAGTCTATCTCTGGGGAGAAATTTGATAAGAACTTCACCCTGAAGTATACAGATCTTGCCGTCTTGTCCATGGCAAATGCTGGACTGAATACAAATGGTTCCAGGTTTTTCACCTGCACTGCCAAACATGAGTGGTTAGACAGCTAGCATGAGGTCTTTGGGAATTTGAGAAAGGTCATGGATGTGATGGAAGCCATGGAGCTTTGGGTCCAAAAAGGCAAGATCAGCAAGAAGATCACCATTGACAACTGTGGGCAAACAGATGCAGGCAAACTACATTTGACTTGACTTGTGTTTCATTTTAACCAACAGACTTGCGGCTCAGGAAAGCACCCCTCCACCCCACCTGCTTGCAATATTCTAATATTCTATAATCTTTGTGTTTTGCTGCAGTTGCTCTTTGGGTCCCATATTTTCCTTACTCCCCTCTAAGTCTAGTTGGATTGCAGAGATAAGTTTATGAGTATGAAATCAAAACTAAATAACAAAAATAAATTCATTCTTATGTCAAGGTAAACTGTATAAGTCTATTTCTCTTTTATTTTGAGCGTGGAGGCAAAGCCTGGGTATCAAAATATGTTCAGTAGATTCTTCCCTTATAAGAATGCAGTGCAATTTGTTTTTACATAAAATATATTCTGGGTGCTACCATATCAAGATTGCTTGGTACATGACACTGCTTACTGTCTGGGAGTCGCTCCTTCCGCTGGTCTATAGGTAATAGGAGATGGCTCCGGAATACATTTCCCTAAATCTATAGTCAGATATGCTACGGGTGCACATCACCAGTCATCTGAATGCAAAGCGGCATGTGATTTACTGCAGTTACAGGAAATGCAAATTTGATCCGGTGTGTGACATGCTGAAAGTCCTCTTTTCACTGCTGATGTTATAGAAACAGTTTACTGTTCAAACAGCATTTTAGACAATCTCTTCTCTGGATAGTTTCAGTTAAGATACCTGTAGACACACTGTTAAGTCGTAGTTGTTGTAGGTATCCAACAACTTAATGGAGCCATGACAAAATTGCTAATGCCTTTGAGAGTGATAGGATATTCCTTTATATGAATGTTTGTTTTAAAGTTAATTTCTGCCCAAAGATGAGTCATACACTGAATTATTTCATTGACTAACACTTAACTTTTGGTCTTCTGATTTCTTTTTTCACTGGATCTTCACAACTGAACTCTATGGGGGTGTTTTTAAGTGCATAGGCTCTTAATCAGCTATAATAAGGTGTGAATTCCAATCTGAAGTACTAATTGTGATGCTTTAGGTTAGTAACTTAATGTCTCTAGGCCAGATTTATGGGGTCCTTATAAAGGTTAAGTCAATGCATGTGAAATTCTCAGAACAATGCCTTGCTCAAACAATGATGTCCTTAATAAATGTGCTAGGTGTGTGAGCTGTCAGGTGGGTGAGGCAAACGTGAAGGAGAAAGACAAATAAATTAAATCAGACACTTGCCTAAGGCCATATGGTTGCAGGACGGGAGACAGACCAGTTATTCTCATTTCAGTCTTTCTCATAATAGATTGCTTTGCTTTCTCTCTTTTTTTTTTTTTTTTGTGGGTACCGGGGGGTCGACCTCAGGACCTCGCGTGCCAGGAGGCGCCCATGCCACTGAGCGATATCACCGGCCCTTTTTTCGTATGTGGGTTCCGGGAGTCGAACTCTGGCCCTCGCGCTTGCCGGGCAGGCGCTTAAGCCGCTGAGCCATCTCACTGGCCCCTGCTTTGCTTTCTTAATTAAACACATATGTATATCCGCAGCAGTTGACTTTTAAATGTGATGTTTTGTCAACAGATGTAATTATTGGGCATATACATTGCTTTAGGCATAGTAGTGAGGCAATGCAGCTATAATAGCAGGGCTCACCTACAACTACAAAATCTCATATGTGTGCCTATGCACCAACACACATGATCATATAGAAGCCTGCATCTGCAGTCAGAATACACTCTTTCAAAGGAAACCCTAGAGTCTGCACATATCTTGCTTCAGATATAACTCTGTCAAAAGTTGGACATTTACTTAGAAACTCTGCTGCCTTGTTTACCCCCAAAAAGAAATAGTAATAATAATAGTATCTGACCTGCAGAGTTACGAAGATTAATAAAGATACTGCACAGATTCTGGCACTAATAAAATTTTAATATATACTAGCTAACTGCCTTGTTTTCCTCATAGCTCTGTGATTACTTGTCCTGATCTTTCTTTTTGTCTGTTTTCCCCATTGAAACTATGCTCTCCAGAGGACAGGACCTGCAATAGTGTTGGACACAAAGCAAGGATCCCTGTAAGAAGAGCTTGTAAGTAAATTAATGACTGTAAAATAATTTAATAGCACTGGAAAAAATGAAGGAGATACCCTACATGAACAAAAATGGAGGAAGTAAGTTTTAATACCAATTTCTCACATGAAATTCTGTGTTCATGTGTTAAAAGGAGCAGCTGCCCAGAGAGTCAGCTGAAGAAATCACAACTAATTTTGATAGACCACAGGCAGTTCAGTGAGTGCCTTTCTCTCCACTGCAGGTTGGTATAACTTGTCAATGCACCTGTCTTTGTTTTGAGCTCAGGCCAAATTCCATTCCCCAAACTTTTGTGGCTGTCACAGGCCTGCCTCAGTGTCACAGTGTCACAGTTCCCAGTGTTCTTGTTCCACTCCAAAATTGGAGTTCAGAGTTTCAGTTCAAGTGCAGTGCAGATGCCTTCAAGGACTGAACCTATATGTACAGAGGAGCCTATCACATGCCTATGGACATCAAATGATTAATACTGAAAGCAATTACAATAGTACCGACACACAGCAACAACTCTATAAATGGTTATTATCATCCATTTATTCAACAGGTTATATTGAGTATCATTTATGTGCCTGTAGATATTCTATGATATGAGATAAAAAGGAACTAAATAAACCAGATCTCTGTTTTCATGAAGATTAGAGGTTTGGGGTGGATGGATGGGGTTTAGAAAATAAACAAAGATCAGCATGCTAAGCAGAACAGTCACCTAAATAGATGGATATAGCCCATATTTTGGTGAGGACAGGCCTCAACTACCTTGTTTAACACCATTGTTCCAGTATTTTCTTAAATTCTAAAACAACTTTATTAAGATTTAATTCAGGGGTCGGTGAGATGGCTCAGTGGCGTAAGCGCCTGCCTGGCAAGCGCCAGGGCCCGAGTTAAACTCCCAGAACCCATATACGAAAAAAGGGCCGGAGATGTTGCTCAGCGGAACTGTACCCACCAAAAAAAAAAAAAAAAAAAAAAAGGATTTAATTCAGATACCACACTTAGTGTATAATATACTGGCTTTTGGTATATTTAGAGTAATGCATTCATCTTTGCTAATTCTAGAACATTTTTATCACCCCCCAAAAGCCCTATACTTCTTAGTAGCCAACCCTCATTCCTCCCACGCCATCCTGCCAGCCCTAAGCATTAACTGATAATTTACTTTCCATTGACGTACATTGCTCTATCCCGGATGTTTCATATAAACGGATTCACACAATACTTAGGTTTTTGTGATTGACTTCTTTCATTAAGCATAATGTTTTCAAGGCTCATCCTTTAATTCATTTCAAGGTTCGTATTTAGCGTGTATCAGTACACTGTTCCTTTTTACTATTCCGGTATTTTATAAAGAATGTAGTGGGCTCTTGATTCACGTTGGCTGATTAAGGCATGAATTTCTGTAGGGAGGCCAGTTAGATCTGGGCATGGCAGGTTCTAGGTTTACTCTCTGTGTAACAGAAACGATGCATATTCCACAGTTCATGGATTCTGGGTTTGCGTGGCAAAGTCTGGGTCAGAGCATGAAGGGGTAGATGTAAGAGGCCGAGGTTAGGAGGAAAAAAAACTTCTTTTTTTTTTTCTGTATATGCAAGATAACCAGGAAGGCAAAGTCTTTGGTGCGCATTTCGGAGGTAAATACAGGCTTGTGTGTGCTCCTAAATGAGGTTCTGAAGGAGGTGAAACTGGGCTTGAGTCACTGTGTGAGGTATAAGCCTGGGGTTTGCTAGACGGTGGACAGGGCATTCATTCAGCGTATCCTGCACGCAAAAATAAAAATCTAGGGTTGTCTGCATCTGTGATTTGGAGTGCAGCTGTGCGTAAGGCAAATTAAGGTTGGGTAAATATCAAAATCTAGCATATGTGAAGTAAGAATGGGTTTATATGAGTCGATGATAGGCTCCCGTGACTGTCAGTGAAGTTAGACGTCTCTCCCTCCGTGTGTGTGCGTGTGTGTGTGTGCGTGTGCGTGTGTGTGTGAAGGTACAGGTTTGTGAGGCAGACCCTGGAACTGGGCGAAATGACAATTCGAAGGTCAGGATGAGGCCATCTGGAGTTATGCTCAGGGCTGTGAGTCTGTGGAGGCTCTAATTTGTTTGTGTTAGTTGTAAATCGGGACTTTGTGAAGAGCATACCTGGGTCCACTTATTTTTTTGTGCATGAGAGGCTCAGAAAGACTCGAGTTTTCCAGTAAGGAGTCAGAGTGGTAAATGAGAGCGGGGTGCGTGTGTGAGTCGCGAGTGTGAACATTTGGGAGCCATCGGGACTGCTTCTAAGTAGGCAGCGAGTCGGGAGCGCCGGCGCGGCGGCGGTGCGCGTGTGCGTGTGCGCGCGCCAACTTCGCGCGGGCGTTTGTGATGGGCACCGGCGCCGCGCCAGCCCCGGAGGCCGCGTTGGGGCTGGGGGTGCCCGGGGAGGTGCGGCCGGCGCCGAGAGCTCGGGCCCCGCGCCGCTGCGCGCTCGCGGGCTGCTGGCTCGCAGGGCACAGACAGGAACCGGAGCAGCACTGCCGCCTCTGGCGCGAAGGCTCAGCGCCTCCTCCCGCCCCAGTCACTGTGGCGCGGCGCGCGCGGCCGGCGGCTGCCCTTTCCGCCTCCGGGGAGGAAAACTCGCGGGCCTCTGTGGCGCTGGCACCATGGCTTCGGGCCGGAGGGGCTGGGACAGTTCCCACGAGGACGATCTGCCCGTGTACCTGGCCAGGCCGGGCACCACCGACCAGGTCCCGCGGCAGAAGTACGGCGGCATGTTCTGCAACGTGGAGGGCGCCTTCGAGAGCAAGACGCTGGATTTCGATGCCCTGAGCGTGGGGCAGCGGGGCGCCAAGACCCCCCGGAGCAGCCAGGGCGGCGCCCGCGCCTCGGGGAGCCGGCCCGGGGTGGAGGGGGACTCCCCGCGCAGGGGCCAAGGCCGGGAGGACGGCGGGGAGCCCGCGCCCGCGTCGCCCGCGCCCGCCGGGGTGGAGATCCGGAGCGCCACCGGCAAGGAGGTGCTGCAGAACCTCGGTCCCAAGGACAAGGTAAGGGGGCCCGGGTCTCTTCTAGGGCTGTTCGAGTCCCCGTCCCCAGTCCCAGTAGCCATGGTCGGGGCACAACTTTCTCTAGCTCACTTTGCACGAGGATGGGGGACTAGGAGGAGGAAAGAGGCGTCCTCCGCTGAGTGAGTGTCGTGCGACCTCCTAGCCCGCTCGCTGGATCCCCACGTGTCCCCAGCTGCAGCATCTTTGTGTCCATGCTGTAAAAGTCCCAGGCCCCCCTGCTACCTGTGTTTCCCTGCCACCCCACCCTGGGCCATTCGTTCTGGGTGGGTGTGTCAGCCTGGCCAGCCTGGGAAGCGATAGTGATTTCCTGACTTTCTCTCCATCTGAGAACCAACAACACAATTGTTTTGGCCTTCTCTGGCCCTGGATTAAATCTCAACCCGGGTCGCCAGGGCAGAGGGCACACTGCTGCCAGGAAAATGGGGTCATTTCCATGGTGCCCGGATAAAAGTACAACGTGGGCGGTCTCCCCTCTCACTCTTCGAACATCAGTTCTGCTCCTGAAACTTTCCGTGTGGAGCCACTAGACTAAACACCCCAACCTCCGTGCCTCGCTTCTGTCCTAGCGCATTACACATCTGTGTTTGTCAGAGTATATGTGTACATAGCTTGGCACAAGACTGGTATCACAGGAATCCAGCTGTCTCTGCAAGAATATTATTATATAGTTTTTTAAATAGACCAGGGTATTAAGGGTGCACATTAAACTCACACAAGCTGCGAATTCCCTGCTGTTCTTACTTGTGCTAAAGCCAATTTCTTCTGAATGTGTATTTCAGAGACTCATACCACGCTGAACTGATGGAGGGAGAGATGGCATTGAAATCCAGCTTGCCCTGATTTATGTGTTTATTTTATTTCATAGACAATCAGAGCCCTAGCTGATAAATTCAGCCTGGGCAAGGCTGTAGGATTCAAAGTTCAAACTGATGCTTTTGAGTTGGGGAACAATAGTGATCAGACGCCCTCACCCTGCTCTAGTAATGGCTGCAAATCCATCTGCATATATTACTCTGCACTAATACCATCATGAATAATAACCTGAAATGGAAATGTCTGCTTCAGAACAATTACAGTTAATGCTTATCCAGGTCTTAGTTGTTTTTCCACTAAAAAGCAATAAGCTAGTGAAATGACAAATCTTCCTTGTTTGATTTTCAAAAGTTAAAAAAACAAACTTTCAACTACTACCACCACCAGGGAAAGCAAGAACTGAAGTTAGTGCCGTTTAAAGGTGCTAACTGTGAAATAATGTTAGTGTCCCTTGGAATCACTCATTTAATTTGTGATTTTCACTTCTTCAGTTCCATGTGGTATCCCTCTAGGGTGTCTACACCCTGCCCATATGCCCTTTTAGGGAAAACTTCTGATATTTTGGAAAAGCTTTGGCGGATTTCTGAGCTGAAGAATAGCCCTACATAGAAAGGCTATTGCTTTTATTCAGATCTGACTTGATCAGTACTGAAATGCTCCCTTCCTGGCTCTAAAGGGTGGGAAAAGTGATGGAAAAGGTCAGTTACAATTGCTGTGAGTCAGTGTATTCCCTGTGCTGGAACACCCCTGATGTAAGCCAGATAATATGCTTGGTTTGCAAGATTGAAGAATGGTAACTAGAGAAAGGAAAAAATGTTCCTCCTCTAAACCCAGCAATTCTCCTGTTTCCCTCCCTTTCATAAACCCTATACTTTTGGCTCCTAATTGAAAAATAATAATACGACCTAAGCATCAGCAGGATTTCCAGTGCTACATGGTTATTTGTAAGTTCAGGCTTGCTGTCAGCTTCATCCAGGCCATATTATTATCTCTAATTTGGTTGAATCACACTGTTAAAAAAAAAAAAAAAAAAAAAAAACAGCAAACAAACCTACAAACCTATAGAGCTTATCCAGTTCTGTAGTTCATGGCTGTTTCCTTCAGGATAAAGGTTGTGTGTTTGTATTTATCCTTGTGGCTGGAATGCCTGATACATTGGAGGTTTCAGTAAGTGTTGGATACCTCAGACTCCCTTCATGAAGCCATCTGCTTTGCTACACAGATGCAAATGATCATTTTGCCTTTCTTAAACATTGCCATTGTTAGGGAGTTCACTACCTCATGAAGCAACTTTAAGGCAACTTTTCTTTAAAAAAAAATTAAGTCCAAATCTGCCTGTTCCTACAATTTGCTCGGTGTCTGCTTGAAAAGTTTGAGTGGTGCTACAGTAACAAACATCCCTACACCTCAGTAGCTTTAAGCAAACAATAACAGCTTATTTCTTGCTCCTGCAACTCGTCCAACAAGGATCTGTTCATCATTGTCCCTTGGAGAACTAAATTGGTGGAGACTCCAGCTCTGCACATCTGCGGTAGGAAGAGTATGTGGAAAGTTGTATTCTCTTACTGAAGTGATGAATATGATGTAAGCTCACATTTCATTGGCCAAGGCAAATCATGTGTGCCCATACCCAACTTCAGAGGAAGCGGGGGAGGGCAATCTCACCATGATCTTGGAAGACTGGAAATATTTGACAGATAGCTCTAATTTCTCTCCCAGCTCTGGAGGTGGACTACTGGGGGGAAAAGCTGGCCCTGAGTTGGGTGACTATAGACATGTAACTTAGCTCCCTCGCGCCTCAGTCCTCTCATCTGCAAAATGAGAACAGTGACTATTTTGAACATAACAAGTACTCAGTACATATATATTACTGTTACATATAGATTACAGTACATATATATTACCGTTACTTTAGCTTCCATTTTTTACTGACCTTTGTATGTTTGAGGCCAATTTTCACATTCTCACTAAATTTCTCTGCATTAGCTTTGGTACTCGCAGCTTTTTCACCTCTCTCTTGTATGAGCATTTCACCATTTTGGCTTCCTTTTCAGGCTGTTCTGTGTAACTGTTCTGAAAATAAAGTGCCTAGAACTTCACCTGGTGCTCCAGGCAAAATATGGTGACAGCAGAGTGCATTAGGCTACTTAGTTCTGTGGATTTAGAGACAATGTGTGCTTGCACTGTGCAGGATTATACCTGATAATTAAGTGTCTGTGTCCTACTATTGTTTCCATAGTAAACTCCCTGTCATTCAAGCTTTCAGAAAATTTCTTTACATAAATTGTTGTTAAGCCAGGATGGCTCAGTATTATGCTGCTACAAGTGAATTTAAAACCAAATCAAAATTTAAGAAAAAATCTTGCGCGGGTGAGATAGCTCAGCGGCATAAGCACCTGCCTGGCAAGCGTGAGGTCCTGAGTTCGACTCCCAGTACCCACATAAAAAAGAAAAAAGGGCTGGTGATATTGCTCAGTGGCACAAGCGCTGGCTGGCAAGTACAAGGTCCTCAGTTTGACCCCCAGTACCCACATAAAAAAAAAAGAAAGAAGAAATCTTAATTATAGGATTTTACTTTCTTCCCTCTTTATTCACCACTGTCTTAGCTCGTTTTTCTATTCTACCATACTTTTGAATCTTAATTCTGTGATACAGTAGTCCTATCCCCAGCCTTGAACCACCTACAGAATTGATAGAAACCACCACTTTTTGAACATTTTCTCTATGCCTATTATGTGTATATACTTCCCCTTCACAGAAAATAATTGTACGGTAGGGAAATTGGTATCCAGAGGTGAAACACTCAGTCCCATCTCTTGTGGGTAGTAACTGTGGGATCCAGAAAATAAACTCTGATTTTTCTGATTCTGGTGTCCATTGCTCTTTGCAGACAGGGAGACTGCTTCATTATTTCGGTTCAACCAGTCTCACCATTGTGTCTGCTCCCGACACGTTCATGTAATGCAGAATAAGGGTAGATCTTTCCACCAAGTCTTGAAACCTTATTCCTTCTTGCCACTGTCCCATCAATCAGGGAAGCTTTGAGACCAGCAGCTGAACCTGTAAACACAGTTGCTACAAAAAAAATCTTCTTGCAAGTTGATCACAAAGCTATCAAAAGAGACTTTTTTTTTTTTTTTAACCTGAGTACCTGGAGTCGACCTCAGTACCTCGCACGCCAGCAAGCGCTTGTGCCACTGAGCGATATCACCGGCCCTTTTTTTCCTTTATGTGGGTTCCAGGAGTCGAACTCAGGACCTCGCACTTGCCGGGCAGGCGCTTGTGCCGCTGAGCCATTTCACCAGCCCAAAAGAGACTTTAAAAAAAAAAAAATCTTAATAAAATCAAAATAAACCTTATATCTGATATACTTAAGTAAATCATTTAGAGCACTGTGAAGGGGTTAAGTAACACAACCGTTTGGTGGAATAAAAATATCTCCAAGTTGTACTCTGCCAAATTCCAGATTATAGGCATCACTAGGAGCTAATGCTGTAGTTCTGGGCCTATCTGTAAACATCTTCTTAAATAATGTATTTAGATTTTTCTCATGATAGGCATTCATTTTACCAAAGTTCTCCACAGTTGGCTCATATAATGTTTTGTTTATAGTTTTTGACACTAAGTACATAGAAGCAATTCTAAGCAAAAAGTATTTTTCATCATTTCGCAGGATGCTTTTCCAAATGTATGAAGTTTTCCTAGCAGCAAAAAATTTACTAACAGGAGAATTATGACATATCGTTGGCCAAGAAAAGCAAAAATGATATATGGTTTGCCAGGAAATGCAAAAATGATATATGGTTTGCCATAAATGGTAGTGCAAAAACGTTGTCATCTAGTGATGGCAATATTTGGGTCATTTCTAGTTCCCTGCTGTTCATGTGGTCCACTTTTGTTTCCTTCATGCAGTCAGTGGTGCTCTGAGTATATGTACATAGAGAGAGATTTTGAGACAAAAAGATGTGGCTTGGGCCGGGTATATAGCTCAGCAGCACAAGCACCTACCTGGCAAGCGCAAGGTCCTGAGTTCGAGTCCTGGTACCAAAAAAAAAATCAAAAAAGACATGGCTCGTACTCTTTTATCATTTATCATTTGTCTTTTTTGTCCTGGGATAGAAGTTTTCAAGATGACTCTGAGAAATTGCCTGCACAATGGAAAACTGCTGGAAATAGAATTGTAGGTTTATAAAGGCCTTCATAGTCATCAGAATCCAAGCCCTGCATGTAAATGAGTTTTACAAGGCTGCTCTGACAAGGGAAAGTTTGTATGTCGGTTAAGGAAAAAAAATCTTTTTTTGTTTACCTGGCTCACAGGCCATAGTTGAGTATGGGAGTATATTCCTTTACCCAAACTTGGAAGTGTTTGAATCCTTTCAAAACTTTGGTTAGTTTGACAGTAAGCATTTGAGGAACATAAAAAATGAGCCTTCTAAATAATGCTGCGATTGGCAGAGTTCCCTCAGAATAATGGTCCCTGGAGACAGGGTTTTGCTGACGGCTCTTGTAATGTCTAAGACAGCCAGAGTGCTGCCTGTGATGATTTCTCTCGGTGACTCCTATAACTGATTCTCTTCATGATTAATTTCCACTGGGCATTATCCCCGCAGTAATGTTCCTGAGAGATGTGGGTAAAGGTTACTAAGAAAAGGACATCTGGCTGAGCAGAATGCAGTTTGTGACTGCAAGCTCAGCCTTGCATTTTCTGGAGGAAGCAGAAGGTCCCTTTAAGTGTATAGGCACTTTTATGTTAACCTTCTAGGAAAATGTAATGTGAAAATATAACTGCATTCTGTGTGGAATCATGCGACATTCCAAAACTAGTTCTACTCCATCAAAGGACAATGAGAAGATGCAGATACAAAACAAAACCTGAAAAGGTATTACAGTCTCAACTTCTAGACCAGCCTTTACCCTGCTATCCAGCTGGGGTAAGGTACCCACCTCTCTTCTTGGTGAGCTGTGGTTTCATCCTTTCTAGAAGGAGCGAATGGACCAGTGTATAAACTCTATAAACTAAAAAGTCAAGTCTAAAAAAGTCTATAAGCTTTTTTGATTGTGCAGCACTATCCAAAAAAAAAATTGATCATGGCCCATATCCCATATATGTGAGTGTACATATATTGTACACACGTGCATAATAGAAACCGCACACACAAATACCGCATAAATACCTTATGACTGCTATAAAATGCAAGTCAAAAACATCAACTAGAATAGATAGTATGCAAACTACAAATCCTGGTGTTTTCTTTCCTTTACCCTAGTGGCTTGACTTGCCCAGTCAACTGGATTAGTGCTTGAAAGACTATGATCTCTAGACCAAAGACATAAAAGTCAGTTATTCTAATGTAGTCATTGATGAATTCATGCTCCTCTCAGTCTTTAGTGATGTATGCCCTTTTACTCAGCAGTTTCTAAGAGAAAAGTTGAGATTTGTTGAAGCTTTTGATGAAGCTGTAGACCAGCTACTGGTTACTGATCAGGACACTGTCTTTTTAAATATGTGTGTGGGGTCAGCCCAATGGACTGTGACTAGCAAAGGTGCCATAAGTATAATGAGGAGTCCCTAAATATCTCTTTACTCACTTAGTAAGAACAATTTATCAAGGGCTGGGGATATAGCTCGGCAGCACAGCGCCTGCCTGGCAAGCTCAAGGTCCTGAGTTCAATTCCTGGCACACACACAAAAAAAGAATGTATAAAAAGTTTGTTAAACCCAACCTGTGTAGGAGCACAATAAAAAGTTGGAGAAATAAATATGAATGATAAAGATAAACAAGAGGAAAACATAAACTACATTTCCTCTTAGTCTTCTAAAGGAAACTACTATTAACACAGTGCAATATTTTCTTCCCATCTTTGTGTGTGTGACGTATACCTTTTTCTGAAAAAAGGCAGAAAGATGCACTATTTCTATGGCAAAATTATTCTTTTTATTACTTACAATTTTCAGAATGTTTATGCCCCCTGCCATGTATACGTTGACATCCTAATTCCCAGGGTGATGCGAATGGGGGGGGCTTTAGGAGATAATTAGTTCATGATGATGGAGCCCTTATCAATGGGATTAGTGTCCTTTAAAAAGAGCATGTTTCAGAGAACTGCTTTGTTCCTTCTGCCATGTGAGACTACAATAAGAAGGTGCCATTTATTTTCTCTTTCTGTCTCTCTTCCTCTTTTTCCTTTTTTCTTTCTTTCTGTTCTAGGAATCAAACCCCAGGCCTTATGCATGCTAGGTAAGTGCTTTACCACTCTGAGCTATATAGTCAGCTAAACTTTTCCTTCTTTTAAGTTGATTATCTCACATTTTTGTTATAACAGATAATAGCAAGCAGCTAAAATAACATGTACCTTCCATTGTAGTATTTTACAGAATTGGTTTACTGCCCTAAAAATCCTGCAATTTTGCCTGTTTATCCCCATCTCCTTGCCAATGCCGGAAGCCATTGATCTTTTTACTCTCCCCATGATTTTGCCTTTTCCAGAATGTCATATACAGATTATCCAGTACCCTTGAGGGATTGGTTCTAGGACTACTAGTAGATACAAAAATCCATGGATGCACAAGTCCTTTAAGTTGACCCTCTGTATCCACTGATGCAGATCCCACTGTTACAGAAGTCTGACTGTGGTTGCAATCATGTAGCATTTATCCTTTTTTATATTGGCCTCTTTTACTTAGTAACATGCATTTAAGTTTCCTCCCTGTCTTTCCGTGGCTTGATAGCTCATTTCTTTTCAGCACTTATTAATCCATTGTGTGGATGTATCATAGTTTATTCCCGTAACTATTGGAGCACAGCTTGGTTACTTCCAGTTTTGGCAATTATGAATAAAGCTGCTATAAACATTCACGTGCAGATTTTACGTAAACATAGATTTTTAATTCATTTAAGTAAATAGCAAAGAACACAATTGCTGGATCATAGAGTAAGACTGTTTATTTTTGTAAAAAGGTACCAGATTGGGCTGTTGAAATAGCTCAGCGGCATAAGCGCCTGCTTGGCAAGCGCGAAGTCCTGAGTTCAACTCCCGGAACCCACATAAAGGAAAAAAAGGGCTGGTGATATCGCTCAGCGGCACAAGCGCTTGCTGGCAAGCTGGCAAGCGCGAGGTCCTGAGATCGACTCCCGGTACCCACATTAAAAAAAAAAAAAAAAAGGAAGGTACCAGACTGTCTTTCAAAGTGGCTGTACCAGTTTGCATTTTCATCAGCAAGGAATTAGGGTTCCTGTTGCTTCAGGTTGTCACCAGCACTTGATGCAAGTGTTTTGAATTTTGGACATTCTAATAGGTGTGTGCTGGTATATCATTGTCATTTTAATTTATAATTCTTTAATGACATATGGAACTTCTTTTCATATCGTTGCTTGCTATTTGTTTATCTTCTTTGGGGCGATGCTGTATCTTTTTTGGGGAGGTGCTGTTAAGGTCTTTGGCCCATTTTTAAATCATGTTGTTTACTTGTGGAGTTTAAAGAGTTCTTTTTATATTTCGGATAGCAGTGTTTCTTCATCAGATAACTTTTTTGCAAATGTTTTCTTGCACTGTGGTTTTCCTTCAAAGTTGTCTTGACTTTGTCTAACACAAAACACAAGTTATTATCCAGCTTATTATCAGTTCTTCCATGGATTGACTATACCTTTGGTGTTGTATATTAAAAGTTATCACCATATCCAATGACACCCACATTTTCTCTTATGTTATCTTCCGAGAGTTATGTAGTTCTGTGTTTTACACTTATGTCTGTGTTCTGTTAGTTAATTTTTGTGCAGTGTATGTCTGTGCTTAGATTCATTTTTTGTACATGGGAATCCAGTTGTTTTAGCACCATTTGCGGAAAGGACTGTCATCGCCCTACTGCATAGCCTTTGCTTTCTTTGCAAAGATATGTTGACTGTATTTAAGTGGGGCTATTTCTGGGTTCTGTTCTGTTCCATTGATCTGCCTTTTCTTTTGCCAATACAGTACTACACTGTCATGATTACTGTTTCTTTACAGTAAGTCTCGTAGTTGGGTAGCATCAGTCCTCTGACTTTGTCCTTGAAATGTTGTGTTAACTCTTCTGGGTCTTTTGCATGTGAACCTTAGAATCAATTTGTCAGTATCCACAGAGTTACTTGCTAAGATTCTGATTGGAATTGCACTGAACCAGCAGATCAAGCTGGGAAGGACTGAACTCCTGGCAGTATCGAATCTTCTGTCAATATAGAATCTATATGTATTAGTTTTTCTCTAATTTCTTTCATCAGAAATTTTTAGATTTCCTTTTATAGATCTTGTGCATATTTTGTTAGATTTATATCTATTTTATTTTTGGGGTGTTATTGTAACTGGTAATGTATTTTAATTTCAAATTCATCTCGTTCAATGCTGGTATGTAAGAAAGCAATTGACTCTTGTATATTAACCTACTATCCTGCAGCCTCATTAAATCATTTACTAGCTCCAGGAGGGTTATTTTTTATCATTTCTTTTGGATTTTCTGCATATGTGATCATGTAATTTTTTTTTATGTGGGTACTGGAAATTGAACTCAGGACCTCGTGCTTGCCAGGTGCTTGGGATGCTGCACAATATCACCGGCCCCTTTTTTTCCTTTATGTGGGTACCAGGAGTTGAACTTAGGACCTTGTACTTGCCAGGCAGGTGCTTAGCCCGCTGAGCCATCTCACCGGCCCTGTGATCATGTAATTTGTGAACAAAGTTGGTTTTCTTTCTTTCTTTTCCATCCCTATATCTATCCCTGTCTGATTGCATTAGCTAGGACTTTCAGTCTCATGATTAAAAGCAGTGGTGAAAGGGGGACATCTTTGTCTTATTCCTGATTTTGGCAGGAAGCTTTTGAGTCTCTGACCATTAAGACTGATGTTAGGTTAGGGTTGTTGTACATATTTTTTATTTATTTGAGGCCGTCCCCCTCTATTACTAATGCACTAAGTTTTTATCATGAATGGGTGGTGGATTTGTCAAATGCTTTTCCTGTATCTATTGATATGATCATGTGATTTTCGTTTGCCTGTTGATATCTATTACATTAATTGATTTTCAAATGTTGAACCAGCCTTGCACACCTGGGATCAGTCCTACTTGGTTGTGGTGTGTAACTCTTATACATTATTGGATCCAGTTGGCTAATATTTTATTGAGGATTATTTTATCATTGTTCATGAGAAATATTTCTGTAAAATTTGCTTTTCTTATAATGTCTATGTCTGGTTTTGGAATTATGGTAATGCTGTTCCTGTAAAATTCTAAGTCATAGAATGGGTTAAGAAGTATTTCTGTGCTTCTGTTTCTAGAGGAGATTATAGGGAATTAATATAATTTCTTCTTAAATGTTTGGTAGAGTTCATGTGAACATATCTGGATTTGGTGCTTTCTGTTTTGGAAGGTTATTAATTATTGACTCAATTTACTTACTAGAGATGGACCTTCAGATTTTCTGTTTCCTTTAGTTGAGTTTAGTAAAGTATGTCTTTGAAGGAATAGGTCTGTTTCACTTGGGTTATCAAATTTATAGACATGGAATTGTTAGAAATATTCCTTTATCATTCTTTTAATATCCACGGAATCTGTAATGGCATTCCCCCTTTCGTTTCTTATACTAGTGATTTGTGATTTTCCTCTTTTTAAATTTCTTTTTGTTGTACATTGAAGAATTACACTTGTATATATTTGTGGAGTATAATGTTATGATTTATGAATACAATATGGAATAATTAAATAAAGCTAGTTAAAATATCCATTCCTTCAACTTTTTTGTGGAGAGAACATTTGGAGTTTATTCTCCTTTTTTCTAGTCTGGCTAGAAGCTTATCATTTTACTGATCTTTTAAAAGGACCAGCTTCTGGATTTGTTGATCTCTTTTACTAATTTCCTGTTTCCAATTTCATTGATTTTTTTTCCTTTTCCTTTCTCTTTTCATTTTTTTTTTTGAACCCAGAATGTTTACACTGAACTACCTCTCCAGTTCTTTTTAATTTTTATTCTTATTAATTTTTATTTTGAGATAGCTCTTGCTGAGTTGTTAAATTGTTCAGGTTGAACTTTCCATTCTCCAGCCTCAGCCTCCCAGAGTGCTGGGATTTTAGGCATGTGTCACCATGCCTAGCTAATTTCATTGATTTTTGCTCTAATTTTTATTGTTAGAAAAGGTATTTATTCATTTATTTATTTTATTATTTAACAACGCAATAAAATTTTTTCTTCTCGTCTCTTTGGATTTAATTTGCTCTTTTTCTAATATATTAATGAGGCAGCTTAGATTTTATGTATTTCGTTTTTACTAATATACTCATTCAATGCTATAACATTTCCATTAAGTACTACTTTACCTGCATGAACAGATTTTGGTAAATTGTACTTTCATTTTCATTTAGTTCAAAATTAATTTCTTTGAGATTTCTTTTTGGACTCATAGATAATTTAGAACTGTATTGTTTAGTTGCCAAGTATTTTAGAATTTTCCAGCTTTCTGTAACTGATTTCTAGTTTAATTCCACTGTGGTCTGACACAGACCTTCTATGACTTCTATGACTTCTCTTTTAAATATTATGTTAGGACGTGTTTTTGTTTTTGTTTTTGTTTTTGTTTTTGAGACAGGGTCTCACTATGTAGCCCAGTCTGGCCTAGAACTCATAGTGATCCTCCTGCCTCAGCCTCCTGAGTGCTGGGATTACAGGCGTGCACCACCATGCACCACAGACGGCTAGTCTGTGTTTTATGGTTCAGAATGTGGCCTCTCTTGGCAGATGTTCCATGTGCGTCCCAGGAGAATGTTTAATCTGTAGACATCCATTATATCCACTTGACTGACAGTGCTGTTTGTCTCCACTGTGTCTTCATTTGTTTTCTACCTGCAGGATCCCTCCATTTCTGACAGAAGGGTGTGAAAACTTCCATCTATCACAGTGGATTCATCTGTTTCTCTGCAATCCTGTTAGGTTTTGTCTTTTGTGTTTTGATGATCAAAATCAAATTGTTTAGTACATAAGCATTGCTGATTATTTCTTCTTCTTGGAGTATCTTTATCATTTTGTAAAGCCCTTTACCTGTGATAACTTGCCTTGCCTTGTCCTCTCTGAGCTAAATATAGCTCCTTGTGCTTTCTTCCGAGAATATTAACGTCTCTCTTTTTTCCTTTACTTGTAATGTATGGGTGTGTTTAAACTGGGTTTCCTGTGGCCAACATAGTTGGGTCTCACTTTTTGTTCCACACTGATTATTTTTGCCTTTTAATTTGTATGTTTAGATTGTTGAAATTTAAGGATTTTTGTTTTTGTTTTTGTTTTTGAGACAGGGTCTTACTACGTAGTGCAGGCTGGCCTTGAACTCACTATGTAGCCCAGGCTGACCTCGAACTCATGGTGATCTTCCTGCCACAGCCTGGGATTACAGGCGTGCACCAGAACACCTGTCTTAAGGTGATTATTAATATGTTGGATTTCTGTCTACCACATTTGTCAGTGATTTCTATTTGTCATCATTCTTTTTGGGAACTTTATTTTTTTTTTGTGGGTACTGGGGGGTCGACCTCAGGACCTCGCACGCTAGCAGGCGCCTGTGCCGCTGAGCGATATCACCGGCCCCTTTTTCGTATGTGGGTTCCGGGAGTCAAACTCAGGCCCTCGCACTTGCTGGGCAGGTGCTTAAGCCGCTGAGCCATCTCACCGGCCCTTGTTGGGTACTTTATTTTGGTCTTCCATACTTCATCTTTCTTTCATGATTTTAATTTATCATTTTATATGATTCCATTTCTTGTCCTAAGTATAACCACTTTATATATATATATATATATATATATATATATATATATATATATTTTTTTTTTTTTAATATGCAGATACATGGAGTCTAACTCAGGACCTCGCGCTTGCCAGGCAGGCGCTTATGCCGCTGAGCTATATCACTGGCCCTTTTTTTGTTTTTAATAACCATTATATTCTATTTTTACTTTTTCAATGATTGATCCAAGGTCTCAATATAAATTTATAACTAATCCAAGCCTACTTTCTTTCTTTTTCTTTTTTTTTAATATGTGGGTACCGGGAGTCGAACTCAGGACCTCACGCTTGCCAGGCAGGCACTTATGCCACTGAGCTATATCACCAGCCCCCATCCAAGTCTACTTTCAAATGACACTATTCTGCTTCACGGGCATAATAATAACAAAATAGTTATAATTCGTGTCTCCTATCCCTTGTGTAACTACTTGTGTTCATTTCAGTTACACATAACCACATATATGTATAAATAAAAATGTTTATTTTACCTTCATTTTTTCATTCACTAATTCTTTGCCTTCTTTGTGTATATCTGAGTTTCTACCCTCTATCATTTTCCTTCTTTCTGAAAAACTTCTTTTAACATCTCTTGCAAGGCTGGTCTACTGGAAACAAATTCCCTCAGGTTTGTCTGTCTGCAGAAGTCTTTATATCACCTCACTTTTTAAGGATAAATTGACAGGGTAAGAGTTGTAGGTTATTCTTTTACCCCCTAAGTAATTTAAATAAATATTTCATTCTACTTTCTTCTGGTTTCTGAAGAGAACTCTATTGCTATTCTTATGTTTGCTTGTCTATAGGTAAGGTTTTCCCCTCTTGCTTCTTTCAAGATTTTTTCTTTATCTTTGGATTTCTGGAGTTCGATATGTGTAGGGTGGGGCATCTGTTTGAGGGGCATTTACCTGCTTGATAGTCTCTGAACTTATGGGATCCATTTGATATCTGACATTAATTTTGGGACAATCTCAGTTATTATTGCTTCAAGTACTATTTCTGTCTCCTTCTTTCTTTTCCTTTCAGTATTCCCAGTATGCATGTATAATGCCTTTAGCACTTGTCCCCTAGTTCTTGGCTTTTTTTCCCTTTTTTCAGTGGTTTTGCTTTTCAGTTTGGAAAGTTTTTTATATCCTCTAGCTGGGGCATTTTTCCCTCAGCCATGCCTAATCTACTAAGGACCCTACCAAAAGCATTCTTTACTTCTGTTGCAACACCTTTGATTTTCAGCATTTTTTCTGACTCATGCTTAGAATTTCTATTTGTCCCCTTAATTTAGCCCTTAGCATATTAATCATAGTGTTTTAAAGTTCTTGTTCTGGTAATTCCAATATTTCTGTCTTATCTGACTGGTTCTATTCTTTTTTCAGTCTCTTTGTACTGTCTATTTTGCCTGTTAGTATGCCTTGTAATTTTTGTTGAATGTTAGATATGATATACTTGGTAGAAGGAACTCTGTAATGTACTTGGAAGGCATGGGGAAATTGTCCTACAGTCCTATGATTAGTTCTCAGTCATTTGTTCATTCTGTATTCTTGGACTATGAACTTCACCAGTGCCCCCATTTTTTACTCTTCCTTGTGTGGGACAGGATGACTGCAGGATGCCTGGAGTTGTAATTTCCCTTCCCACTTCCAGGAAGAGAGAGCTGGCTTGAGTTGGGTATTCTTCTGTCTCCCAGTAGGGTAGACTCTGTTAAAGTAGTTTTTCCAGAGAACAGGCCTTGTTACTATCAACAGAATGCTCTGGTATATTTCAGAATGCTTCCTTTTCCCTCTCCCTGCCAGAAACAAAAGAGGATTTTTCTCCCAATTTTCACCTGGTAGAACTCTTAGAGATAAAACTGAAAAAATTCTGGAGGGCTTCCTAAAACTGGGTACCAATGGGGTTTTTAACTCTCAGCATTGTCCCTACTCAGCCTTCCACTTCCCTTCCCAGCACTGGCTTCTGCGGAGGTTTCTGCTTATGAGTCTGTGCTTGGGAATGTGTGATTCTCTGTGTCTGCTTGTCTGTCTCTTCAGTTTTGGGGAAAATAGTTTGCCCTTGGCCTCATTTTTCTACAGATTTAAGAAGAATTGTTGATTTTTTATTGCGTTCAGCATTTTCCTTGTTAGAATGGAATGATGATTTATAACCTCCTCTTGTGCTGGACCAGAAACCCTGTGTGATTTACTTTAAGCTTAAATTATTGAGGGATCATCTTAGAACTTCAAAGATTTTCTAAGGCATAGTTTACCATGCTTTACTCCATGGTGACATGCCACATATTTAATTCTAATTCCTTTTAATTGGACATTTGTGTTTTTTGTTTTGGTTGTTTATATTTACTTTCTTTTGTTTTGCCCTCATAAACAAGAAGTTGGTAAATCTCCTTCTAGATAAATCTTTATGCACATTTACACATTTTTTACCATTTGTCAATTAAAATTCCTATAATGGCTGAGTGTGGTTATTCATTCTCTCTCTCTCTCTCTCTCTCTCTCTCTCTCTCTCTCTCTCCCTCTCTGGTGGTAGGAATTGAACCCAGGGCCTCACAATAGCTAAACATGTGCTCTGCCTCTGAACTACACCCGCAGCCTCTCTGGCCATTTTCATGCTGCAAAAACACTGAGTGTGTGATGGATGCTTCCTACTTCAGGGGCAGGACTCCAGCGCACATAAAGCCAGTGAGCCTTTTGTGTAAATTCTGCTAAGAGAGAGGTATGCAGCCTGTGGTAGAGGCAACAGGTAGATGGATTAAGTAAAAGACATAGGAAGAGAAAGAATTTTACATCTTTTTTTTTTGTGTGTGTGTGGGTACTGGGGGTCGACCTCAGGACCTCATGCGCCAGCAGGTGCCCGTGCTGCTGAATGATATCACCGGCCCTTTTTTCATATGTGGGTACCAGGAGTCGAACTCAGGACCTCACACTTGCCAGGCAGGTGTGTGCACCGCTGAGCCATCTCACCGGCCTAAGAATTTTACATCTTAACTGGGGACAAAAACATAAAAAGGAAAGCTAAAGTTGTAAGAGGAACTCAAAGATCTGAATTTCTCTCAGCCAAAATAGTACCCTCCCTCATCTTAGAATTTTACTGTTCTCTGAATTTGGGACATGAGTATGAGGTTCAAGAAGTATTTTCTGATGACACATTACATTTATAGAAAACAATCATGTCTCCAATCCCCACGAGAACTCTGCAAAATTGGCATTAATTTCCCCATAATCTAGAAGAGAAACGGTGTTGGAAATGTGACTCGCACTGGAATCGTACAATTAGAAATGGACAAAGTCAACATTTAATCCCTAGGACTGTCCATTGCTTTCTGTGAGCCACGATGCTGTTCTCATCTGGCGTGGTGGCAGCTAAGTGCAGGAGCTGAATGGGATCCAGCAGCTTATACTGGTTTGACTAAGAGGATTTTCCAAAATAAAGTGTCTCGCAGTGGGAATTTCTGGACAATGAGACCATGGGGCTCTTACAGAATCAAAATAGGAAAACAGTTTTGTCAAGTCTGAAGGTGAGCACAGTAGCCAAAGCAGAAAACAGCAGAAGCTGTGAGGCCCAGGAAAGAAGGCAAGTGATAGAGCAAGGGAAGGGAGGAGTGGAGAGTGACTCAGATGTTGAGATGCCCACAAGCCGAGAACAGTTTTCATTGGTCTCTGTGGCTGGCAGGTGGCGCAGCCCGGTTGTAAGGTACACATTTAGGGCAGACAGATTCAAAGGACCGCATCAGATATAGGGCTTACTTAATACAGGTGCTCAGGACCCTGGAGTTTACTCACCTCTATTCTAGTGGTCTCGTTGGGGGTGGAACCACTTGTTTTATCTCCAAGAGGCTCAATTATACCTAAAGAGAAAAGATGTAATGCTTATATTGGGTTCAAAGTGGGCTAGGGAGGGGCTCTTTCCTCTGGGTTATATCCCCATATCCTGCCACTTAGCACTTTATAGCAATAAATAACACCAGTGAAATGGAAAGTTGTGTGATAAATGGATATTGAGTGAGAAGGAAAAAAAATACAGTTGATAAATGATCATATCTCATAAATTTCTTAGGGAGGGGAGACTATAGCCAAAGATACAGTTATCTTCTGCACACCACCCAGGGTGGGTTAGGAAGCCAGGCTGTGTTCCCTTTAGGGGACGTTTTAGTGAGGTTGCAGAGTGGGGAGTGGAGAGTTTGAAATGGGTGGTGTGAGGGGTTCGAAATCAAAGCAGTTTATCTGGCAGCGCACACTGTCAGCTAAGAGTTTGTAAATTAATGACGAGATGTCTCTCATTTATCTAACATAGGAGTCTGTAAACTTTTTGTGTAAAGAGCCAGATAGTATTTTAGACTTTACAGGTTATAACGTATTTGTTCCAACTACTCAAGTCTGTTTAGCAAAAACAGCGTAGACAGTATGTCAGTGAGTGGGTGTGAATGTGTGCAATAAAGCTTTATTCGCAAAACACAGGTGGTGGGTTGGATTTGGTCCACAGGTAGTTTGCCAGCCTCTTGTATTTTTCTTGAATACGAGAAAAAAAGGGAACATGGTTGTGTGTGTGTGTGTGTGTGTGTGTTTATATGTGTGCTGGAGTAGCAAAATAAACTGTAGCAATTCTTCAATGAAAAGATTCAGAAATTGGAGGTGAATATGGGAAATAAATAAGACAGTTTGAAAGGCTTAGAAACACTTATTCCCTATTCAAGATGACTGATCTTGGTGGAGGAAGTTAAAATATAAATACGTGTCTAAAAACAGTGCAAAATATTTAGAGAATGGAAATTTATGAAGTGGAGGCAAGACTTGCTGACAGGAGAAACACAAAGGGTAAGAAGATAACCTGGAAATTACAGTGGGGAAGAAACAAATAAAGGAAGCCTGGGTGATTAGGAAGAAGGTCAACCTGAAAATAAAGCTTTGCTGGCATGCTAGGCAAAGGACAGATGAGAAGGAAGTAAAGCAGCATGTGGCTGCACAGAGGAGAGGTGGATATGACACTATTAAGTGGATGAGAAGAATGCTGCGTTTATTCACGTCCAGGACCTGTCAACAGTTTAATATGTGGAGTTTATAAAGCCAGATGATGGCTCATTTAATAAAAGTGTGGGTAAGAGTTTTCAGGTAGTCAGTCATAGTGGTGCACTGGGGAGACTGAGGCAGGGGGACCCAGAGTTCCAAGACAGCTTACATGACATAGTGAGCACAAGGCTAGCCTGTAGTACATAGTGACACCCTCTCTTAAAAACTGAAGAAAGAAAGAGAGAGAGAGAGAGAAAGAAAAACAAAGAGAAAGAAAGGGAGGGAGGGAAGAAATTACAGGGAAAGGGTATACTTTGGAGGGTGAGGTGATTACCTGTTGGAAGATGCATACTCATTGTTACGGAAATCTGATAAAGAATTGAGCCAGTACTGGGCCTATTTGCATTTAGTGAGAGTCAGCAACTCTACATTTACACTCTCATTCTTGGATTCTTTCATTCACCCAAGACCCAACGTATATTTACCGAGTGTCTTCCGTGAGCACAAGGTAACTGACAGAGACATATCAGGTGCTTGAAAAGGTGGTACTAAAGAAGTGATAGTAGCTTCAAAAGTAGGTGCCCACAAGGGCGCTGGGGCTCTTGCAGGCCAGAAGAAACAAGGCAGGCCTTTAAGATCCACAAAAGCATTTCTCTGTCACAAGGCAGATTCATCCAACTATACTGTAGATTCATAGCTAGACGCAAGGTCAAAGATTCATTTCTGCCCTTTCACCTTGTTAGAAGAGAAAAATGAAGCCTTGGGAGAGGAATAAAGATGAAGAATAAAAGTTGGGTACTTAGTGTATGCCAGTTTTTTTTTTTTAATTGTGGCAAAATACACATAACATATAATTTACCTTTCTAACCATTTTAAAGTATAATAAAATGGTTTTGAGTACATGTACAGAATTATATAGTCATCACAACTACATAGTTGCAGAACTTTTCTGTTCCCCCAAAATTAGAACCTGTGCCATTAACACTGTCACCTCATTGTCCCTTTTTCCTCCAGCTTCTGGCAGCCGTAATCTGCTGTCGCTGTGGATTTAATTTTTCTGGATATTTCTGGCTTCTTTCACTTCACATAATATTTTCAAGGTTCATTCATGTTCTCGCAGGTATCGGTAGTGTATACCTTCTGATGGCTGGATAATTCTCCATTGTATGGACGCATCAGGTTTTGTTTCTCCACCCCACAGCTCATGAACATTGTATTGTTTCTACTTTGGAGTTGTGAATAGTGTTGTGCTAGGCATTTTTTTTTTCTTTTGTGGGTACCGGGGGTCGACCTCAGGACCTTGCAGGCCAGCAGGTGCCCATGCCGCTGAGCGATATCACCAGCCCTTTTCTCAGATGTGGGTACTGAGAGTCGAACTCGGGCCCTCGCGCTTGCCAGGCAGGTGCTTATGCCGCTGAGCCATCTCACCGGCCCGTGCTAGGCATTTTTAAAAGCACTTTATATGTATTAATTTAGTTCTCTTCACAAAAATCTTTGGAGGAAAGTACTAAAATTATATTCTTTTTCAGATGAGAAAAGAAAGGTTAGGTCACTTGGCCAAATTACGCAGTTAGTAGAAGGAAAGTGGGAGGATGGCACTAAGGCCCACATTTCCTGTCTCCCAGCCCCATGCCACTCTACCTCACTAGCTCAGCTCTGAGTGGGAGGACATGGCACATGGTCCTTGCTCTTTATCTTCCATGGCCACCACAATCGCATATACCCAGTGCATTTGGTATAAATTAGTTGAATTGAATGCTGAATCATACAGAGAAAACAGAAGGGAGGACTAATGATGATGACTGTTACTATTTTCTGTGGTGCTGAGGATCAAACCCATGTTCTTGTGCCTGTGGGTAAGCGCTTTACCATTGAGGTACATCCTTAGCCCATGGAGATTATTTTTGAGAAGGAGTCTTGTGTATTTTAATAGTGAATATATAAACCAACTGAAATAGTAACAGTGTACTGTAAATAAATCATGGCATACTTATAGGGTAGCTTACCGCAGAGTCTTGCGAGATGAATACTGGTGTGAAGAACAGTGGTGCTGAGAAATTGTTCCTGGCTTATTATGTCCCTCAGCCCTTTGAAGGTGGGCACTGTCAGCTCCTTGGATAGGAAAGCTGAGGTCTAGAGAAGCCTAATAACCTCTACAAGCTTGAACAGTAGAATTCTGACTACATCTCCAAACCCACACTCTTGACCACAGCAAAAATGAATAGAAATTTAGCACAGTCTTAGCAGGGGTATATTGCTGAGCAGAGGGATAGTGGGAAACTTGTGCTTTCTTGTACAGTATTTGTTCAGCTACATTTTCCACATTCTCTGCAATGCCTTGCCTGTGTAATTGAATAAAAGCAATACAACTTCTCTTACAAAGAAGAGAAATCAATGCCAAAACATATTTGAGTAAAAAAAAAAAAGAGAGAGAGAGAGATTAAATCTCTCAAGGACCACAGAAAAGCATAAGGATATGAGCCACAGCAAAAGCAAGGAAAAAGGTGGGTGAGAAACTCTAAATGGAGGTGCGGTTCTGTGGTTAATTTCTTTCCCATCTCAGCATTTGGGAACTATTAATGGATGCTAACCGCTCCTTTTCCCTAAATAAGCATTTCTATACCCTAATTTCTTGCAAAGTTCTTTTGATGATTTGAGAGAACAGTTAACAAACCGTGCAAATCATAAGCAGTTGTAGCCTTGTGTGACACTGCAGAGATTTGAAGCATTCAGTTCTTTGAGTTGTACGCCTTCTTTCTCTAACCCTCATCCAAAATTTTCCTTGGCTCTCATTCTTGAAAATCACCAGTAAGCTCTTGCACGAGGTTTGATGCTGTCTGCACTCCAGCCTCCACTAAAGGTTTCCAAAATGACTCTCTTTCATGTTGTTAACACAGAAACAATATTTGTTTGTTACTGTTGATAAGGAACAGCTTCATGAAAACTAGCCATTGTCCTGAGTACTGAGGTTGTTGATATTTAATTCCAAACTTCCTTTCAAGTCTCATCTCCTTATTCAGTCAGCAATGATGTGGCTCCACAATAGCTGGAATATTGTTTTAATTTCCATAGAAACCATCTGCAAAGCTGCAAAACAGGACTACACCCTCCCTGCAGGCTGAGGCAGGAAGACCAGATGGATTATGAAGGGGAAAAGGCCCTCAATGGGACATAAATCACTTGGTGAGGGGGAGGAAACCACTTTAGGAGAAGAATTACATTTGGTTCAGTCTTTGCTGCAAGGTGAAATTCCCCAGTGAAGCGGCCAGCAGTGCAGGCTCCTTTGCAAGGCCAATGTCTGGACTACGTTATTTGCTGAGACTGTTACTGATGCAGCTGAAGACACAGACTGCTTCCTCAGTGGGCTGCTGATTTCACAGGTCACTATCAACAGACGGACAGACAGACAGACGGAAGTCCTGGTCAGCTCTTGTGTGAAGATAGGGACCGGAAGCCAGGTGGGATGCCCATCCCAGGCTGTGCCTTCCACATGAGTATCTTGTTGGACCTCTGAGGTATTCCGGAGTGGAAGGTAGTACTGTTCCTACTTTATAGGCAAGGGCCCTGGGCTGCCCTCACTTTTTCCCTTTCAGAGCTCTGCTTCATCTTGTGTGTTTTCTGAGACCCTTCCCCAGGCCCTCAAAGCTGGGTGAGGATCACTTGTGTGTTCCTGCAGGCACCTCTGTTTGATAATTATTGTGCTGTATGATGAATATTTGTTAACGTTTCCTACTGCTGGGATCCCCTGGAGGGCAAAGCCTTTAGCACCCAACTAGCACCCATGTAGTGTTGACTCATCATAGCTCAATATGTTTTTGAGTGAATGAATAAGAAAGCCACAGTAACTTACACAAAATCTATCATTTTTGCAATTGCATCCCTGGATGTTAGCAAAGTGCCTAACATATGCAGCATAAATATTTGAATGAAATAGTGAATGAATGAACGAGCTCATTACCCAGCGTATCAGTGACACCAAGCTTTTCTAACTGCAGACAACGTTGCGTTGGCTGAGAGGAGGTCATTGTCATGAGTGACCAGGCAGTTCAGAGTGCATGACTTCCTGCAAGTGGCTTGATACTGTTTGCTTTTAGAAATGCATCTCATTCTACAACAGCTCTTACACTTACTGAGGGCTACCCTCAGCCTGGGCAAAGAACATTTGTCTGAAGGGAAGGACAGCAAATGTGAGACATGGTTCTGTTACTCACTGTGTAAATTTGGTCAAATCCCTTTATCTTTCTGGGTCTTAAATTTCTCCACTTTTCTAAAATAAAATTTTTAGTTAAATACGAGATTTTTTGGGAACACCCCCTTCATTTTTGTTTGCTTTTTGCTTTTGTTGTTGCTGTTTTTGAGATGGGGGGGTCTCACTTCTTGTCTAGGCTTCTCTCAAACTAGTGGGCTCAAGTGATACTCCTGACTCAGCCTTCTGAGGAGCTGGAACTACAGAGGCAAGCCACCATGTTCTTCCCTTTTAAATAAAAATATCAGAAATAATCCTAATAAACCCAATAAAAAATGGATAGAGAACTTTCCCACCTTCCCTTCATGTACCCCACCTACACTCCTTGATAGCTTCTGAGGTTCTTGGTAAATACACTTTAGCATATTCTAGTTCTGTGTAGTAGAACAGATAATATTTAGGGAACTTCTGGCTCTAAAGTTCAAGAGTTTTGGAGCTGTGGGGACCGAGCCCCACAGATTCTGAAGCCAGTCTGAGCCGATCATATGTACCACCTCTCAGCAAATAGTTATCTTGATAGAGAGGAATGGGCATGGGACTTAGGGTCAAGGTTTGTGATATTTGAGCCCAGAACTACCATTTTTCCAAAGGGTTTTACCATAAAACCCTTTTACCATAGTTCACTTCTCCGAACCAACTTCTTTACCTATAAATCAGGGAAAATATTCTTTAATTGTTGGTTTTATGAGATTCCTAGTGATAGTTACCATTTATGGGTTAATTACTAAGTTCTTGTAAATTATGTGGTGAGAGGCAGTCACATGTTCTGGCTGGTTTTATCAGAAATGAAATCCTAGCCATGCACAGTGGCTCACACCTGTAATCTCAGCACTCTGGGAGGCTGAGGCAAGAGGATGCCCAGTTTGAGGCCAGCCTGAGCTACATAGTGAGTTTGAGGCCAGCATGGAACATAGAGAGACCCCGTCTCAGAAAAAAATTTGTAAGGGCCTGATGATCCTTTATCATTTCTCATGGTTATGTTGTCTGTGAGCAATCTTGGGAGATAAGGTCATGTTCCCCTGTGCAAGAATAGTCTTGCTCCACCTTACCAAAATGTAGTGAATCCCCAAGCCCAGGGGTCTTCTGTTACTGAACCCTCTTTTTGTGCAGGCATCCATAATGGATCTTCTGCATCATCCTTGTGAGACTGGAGAGCACGGGAGACCCATAAAAACCAACGTGAAGCTCTGGTCAGTGCTTTCGTCCTGAGTGAGAAAGCCCTCCGCCCCTGAGTCAAGAGTCTCCTGTATTCTGCCAGCAGCCATGAAGTAGTAACAGGCTAACCTGTTAGTTTCTAAGTAGTAAAACAATCTCAGACCCTGCACGGTTTTTGATACATATTATGGTAACTAAATTATTACTACCCTATAAAGTAGGTAGTTCTAGTAGCCGTATTTCATAATACAACTAAGTTTCGACAAGGTCCAGTAACTTGCCAAATACCACACAGCTATTTCATAAACAAGACTAAGCTTGTATTATTTCAAAAGTTACACCCTAAGCTATATTATATTTCCTCTCTGAAGTATATGAAATGACTATGAAAGCATTATGCAGGTTATTTTAAATAAAAATGGCATTATGTTGTAAGCACCAAGAAATTGGTTCATTTCAACAGGTATGTGTCGACTGTGATCCTTTCTCCCCCCAGCAGACAAAGCTGCCCATTTAAACTTCTGTGGGAAACCTAGGTTTAGTAATGGCTGTGACACTAGCTGCATGGCACCGGACAAGATATTTAATATCTCTGTTCAGGTGCAAGTTCAGTTATAATAACAGAAACCCTTGTAGCTCTTTCAGATAGAGGGCATTTAATCTAGAAGATTGTACCGATGTTGGAAGTACAAAAATCAAAAAGGAACAAAGTCTGGAGATAATAACTGGAGGCAGCAGCAACCACCCATGGCTGAGGGAGCAAAAAGGTGGGGCTGCCCTGCAGGACCAGTGCTCTGACTTCTAAGGAGGGTTTGCCACCCAGCTGCCCCTGGTCCTCCCGAGAGGGTGGGACAAAACTGGGAGTGGAAGTATAGAGCAGCTGTAGGTGGAGACAACTGCAACTGCAGGAGTGATGCTGGTGGGACAAAAAAACAGAAAAAAAGTCTGCTTCCATTTCTTTGGCCTTCTATTCTCCCAGTTTTCAGCCTTCTGTTTGCAAAAGCCAGTGGGAAGCTAGCTGGTTAAGGAACCTAACTCATGTGATATACAGAGTCCCAGACATGTAGAAATTAGAGAATATAAAGTGAGGAAGAATGGGCTTGCAGCTGATAAGCAGGAGGTAGATAACACAGTCACTGTCCTTGGTCTTTTATCAGTAAAATGGGAATATCACCTACAGGATTAGTTTTTTTAGGTGGATTAAATTAAATAACCACTCAGTTGCCTGAAACTGATTGCAAGTGCCCGATACATGTAAACCTTTCTTACATGTATAGTCTGTATAGTCCGCTGCCTTTGCCTGTTTTCCAGGGAGATTTAGGATTATTAGGCCATCTGGGAAGCTGGCCTTCCCAAGCTCCATGTGGAGAACAGGTTTCAGGCCTCAGCACTTGCCCTTGTGAATCAAGATGGGAACCTTCTCCCCAGAGAGATTTAATTAGCTGGTTGTCAGAATGGTGTTGACAGACGAAATGCCTGGTTTAGATTGGTTCTGTGGTTGCTCTGATGTGGGATTCTCAGCTTATTTCATTTGTCATCCTCCTTCCTCTCTTTCTCAAAATAAAGCCCACCCCCCTTTCACTTCTCTCTTTTCTTTTTTTATTTTTTATTTTTTATTTTTTTTATTTTTAAAGAGAAGAAAAAACAAAACAAATCAAAAAAGAACAAATTTTCAAAACAACATAATATGAGGGTAACAATGGCCAATGCATTACGTATTATTATCTTTAAGTTAGTTATTCAGGATACCAGATATTAGCATTCAATTGTCCAAACATCTCTTTTCATTCTGTCTTCAGACAAGATAAAGTGTCCTTCACTGGATTAGCAAGATTTGCACTCCCAACCTGCTGTGCTGCGCTCTGGAGCTCCAGACAGCTGCACAGGCCCAGGCTCGCATTTCAGATGAGCAAAAGGCAGGCTTGATCTGGTAAAAATAAAGTGCCTGTCTTCAAGATATTAACAGTTTAAGGGGGAGAGGGGAGAAGGCCGACCATGATCCCAAATGTATAGTACAGTGTGGTAGATGTTAAATTAAGGGTATATACTGTGAGCCTTTGGGGCTCAGAGATAGATGAAGAACCAAACAAGATTCCCCATGGTCTCAGTGCATACTTGAGAGAGCTGGTAAGACATGTGTGTCGGTACGGTGATGGAAATGCATGCTAGTGTATATTGGTTAGGGTGGGGGAAACTGGTGGGGGTTCCAAGAAGAGAATCTATGCAAGAGATAGTATGGTGTGTTCAGGAACTCAAAACCCTGTGGAGAGTGAGGGCACAAGTTAGGCAAAACTCAAAGCCAGAGAGATCAGCCAGGACCAAATTTGCAGGGCCCCACAGAGCAGGTGCTGAGCCACAAGCCTTGGGAGACTTCTTGAATTCTCTTGGCTTAGTTCTTCTTAAGGGTGCCATCTGCTTCTCAGACCAGGCTTCTTAGATGTTACAGTGTTTTTCTAATCAGTAACAGTGTCCCTTCTTACTCAGGCAACTCTGATTTTGGTGAGGGAGGCAGTGCACCCAGATTGTAAAATTATGTTTTCCAGCCTCTTTTACAGACACAGTTGTGCACAGTGCAATGGAAACCCTAACTGATGTTGATATGTACTGGCTGGAGATGCAGGAAAAATTAAAAATTCAGAGTATGTATTAAAAAGATCAAAAGACCAGTGAATACAAAGGGAATGTTTGGAGCTCTGAGAGATCTAAAGATAATGTTGTCTCACGCTATGCACAGCCCAGTATAAATCTTTTATTGAAAAACAGTTTTTATAAGAGCAATAATTAAATAGAGAACTCAAGAGACATGAATGCTGGCTGTAGTTCTAGAACGTCTAATTGTATTCTGCATGAGCTGTTAACTATCAAATAATGCAATTCCATTGGAAAACACAAGCAAAGCTTCCACTACAGAGCCATTGTGACAATACAGTAAACTATAGTAATAATAATAGCTGACACTTAGTATTTCCTATATCACAGGCAGTTTAAGCAGTTTACATGTATCATTTCATTGAAAACACAGAACAGTATAATAACGGGTTAGTGCTACTATTTTGCAGATAAAGAAAATGAGACAGAGAGATTAGCTAATTCGTCTAAAGTCACAAGGCTTCTGCAGTAAGAATCCCTGCTGTCTGCGGAGCAGAGATCTTACACTCAAGACCAAGTTCAGGCCAAGGAAAACATATTTGAAAAGCTGTAACCTAGGGCCGGTGAGATGGCTCAGCGGCTTAAGCGCCTGCCCGGCAAGCGCGAGGGCCCGAGTTCGACTCCCGGAACCCACATACGAAAAAGGGGCCGGTGATATCGCTCAGTGGCACGGGCGCCTGCTGGCGCGTGAGGTCCTGAGATCGACCCCCCGTTACCCACAAAAAAAAAAAGGCTGTAACCTACACACAAAGGGGAGACTTTTAAAAATTATTTACATTTGCATAGATTACTGGTAATTAAAATCAATAAAATATGCTAAGTACTTACCTCGTATTGGACGGTGTTTGATGCTTCTTTAAAGATGCCAGAGGTCTTTCCAAATCTGACCTGGTTTCAGAATCATTACAGTATTCCTTTGTAAGTAATATTTCTTTTGTTTCTGCTTACCTTTAACACTTTTCCTTAAAGTCGAGCACGTTTAGTAAATGTTTAGATGTTTTATTTTTTCTTCTCTAAACTAAATATACTTCCCAAATCTGAGGACGCATGTCTTTTGAAACTTCTGCAAATGTCATAGCCACAGATGATCTCAGTGAGTACTGGCTCCCTTTATTCGGTTGCCTTTTCTGTCTGGAACGCCTGTTAACTTCAGAGCAAAGTATCTCTAACGTCCCGTCATTTTAGTCTCTCTGTTGTTTTCACAGTTTCTGTTTTTATGGTCGTTCTTACGGTTCTGTTTCTTTTCAGTCTTTGCTGTAATAAAGGTTATTTGGTCATATTTACATTCCGGCTCATGGATTCACTCTTTAGAGGTATACAGTCTGCTGCTTAACCCTCCTTTGGGTATTTAATTTCTTTGGCTCACTATTTTTTTTTTTTTCCATATCCAGACAATGTTTATCCTCCCCTTTCTAAAATTGCATTTTCTGTTTTGATAGTGTATTGTTCTTTTCTTGTACTTAAGTATTATGTGTACTTAGAATTTCATCAATTTAAACATACTGAATGTATTTTTATCTATTCAGTTTTATTTTATGAAACTTTGAGGGCATGGTGCACTTAGTGAGTCTACTAAATCGTGCTTAGGATAGATTGTTTTCAGGAATTTTGTAGCTTTAATTGTGAGCTCACGTTGGGTAGTACTTTATCGGAAGAAGTCTAGTGAACCAGGGCCCAGCATGTCTCTTTCTAATAGTTCTGCTTTCTGCCAGATACCCCAGTAGTATCTTTGCCCTGGCTAGTGTTAATGTTAGTATTTCACTTTAGGAGTTTCTGGTGGTTTAAAATAACACCTAAACCTGTATGAGAGTCTTTCCGGTGCTACAAATTCTGGGAAGATTTCCCCCACAATACCGCATGAAGAACATAGGCCCAAGTCTTCAATCTGTATTAATAAGAAGATCTTCCTACTTTCTTTTCTCATCAAGAGACCAGGATTTATATGAAAACTTCTGTGCCCTTTGGTGTGGACCAAAGGGTCTCATCTCTTCTCCATAGTGCTCAGTGCATCATTATGAACAACAACTATTTTGTGGTCATAAAAATTTGCCATCTGATCAAACACGATTAACTGAAATTCTATGTCAACTCCAATAAAACTAGGGTGTTTTTTCTTTTAATTAAATGATTGAGGAAATAATTAGTATTGAGGATTAATTTCCCATTCTAATATTGTAAATTAGTTCACATTCTTTATTTAACTTTGAATTTGAAAACTGGATTTATGATCATTTGTGTCTAAATCAGTCTAACTCTAGCTCCTCCCCTCACTCTCCGTATGAGCTTGGTCAAGTAGTATAAAGTCATTGTGCCTCGGTTTTCCCATTTGTAAAAATGGCCATAATGATAGTATCAACTTCAGCAGGTTTTGTGAAAATTAAATGAGTTGATACATGTAAAACATTTAGAATGGATCATGGATGCATAGCACTTTACTTCTTATCATTATTATTACCGTTATCTATAGAAGTAATATAATGATCATACAATGATTTTGAGGATGTGCACTTTATTGGTACTTTTCGATCATACTCTTAACCCAAATAAATTAACTTTAGAGTTTTTACTATAATTTCTCCCTCTAAAAAATTTCAAGATTTTGAATCACCTTCCTCATTATGATATGTTAAGATAATCTTTACATGAGATTACTGTTACTGAATAATGTTGCATCGTGTGGCTGTATCAGACTTAATCCATTCTACTATGGACCATTTCCAGTTTTTATCCATTATGAATAGGCCTGCGATAACAGTGCTGTGCAGGTATTTGCAGGAATGTGAGTTTTTATTTCTCTGGGACAAATGCGTATGAGTGCAAGGGCTAGGTACACATTTAGTCTGGTGGGAAACTGTAAATTATTGTCTACAGTGATTGCGCTGTCTTATATTCCAACCAGCAGTATATGAGGAAAATGATAGTTTCATACATATTTTCTCCTTTAAGATAATCTAATCTATGAAAATACAGATTTTTAATTTAAAGTACTTTTTGGGTGAAGAAAATGTTCTAGAATTAGATCATAGTGATTGTTGCACTGTTTTGTAAGTGTACTTTATTTTTTTATTATTATTATTTTTTTTGTGGGTACCGGGGGTCGACCTCAGGACCTCGCGCGCCAGCAGGCGCCCGTGCCGCTGAGCGATATCACCGCCCCTTTTTTCGTATGTGGGTTCCAGGAGTCGAACTCGGGCCCTCGCGCTTGCCAGGCAGGTGCTTACGCCGCTGAGCCATCTCACCGGCCCTTGTAAGTGTACTTTAAAAATCAGTGAAATGAACACTTTAAATGGGTGAGTTACATCTCAAATATTTTTAAAAGGATATTACAAAAGAAGATCTAATTACAAAAAATCAAATTCCTTCAACAAAGGTGTAATTTATTAGAAGTTTATCATATGGTATTATTTATATACAGTGTTCTGTATACACTAATGTATGTAATCTCCATGCAATCATTAACTCCAATTGATCATAAACACCACTGTTATAGAAGATAGTGCAGAGTAGCTAACGGGAGTGAAGTTCTAGTACTGGACTACTTGGATTCAAATCCTGGCCCATGCACCAGTTGTCATTTAACCATTGTCAACTTCCAACTCCTTTTTTGTAAATAGGAATAGTAATAATAAAAGTACTTCCCTTTGTGAGGATTAAGTGAAATAATGTATATAAAGCACTCAGAATTCTGCCTGCATGGTATCATTATCTTTATTATTAAATTCATCAAAGGCCATTTTCCTTTTAGTAGTTCATAATTACATGGTAATAGTGCCATGAGAGAATGAGCCATGTGTATTAATAAAAGATGACAGATTTCACATTGTGTCTATGGGAGAGCAAGAGAAGCAGCTGGCATTTACTGATTCTGTATAATGCACAGACACTGTACTTACTGGCCACCAATTTGCACATTTAATCCAAAGAGTGATACACGATGAATGTGTTATTTATCCTCATTTTATATAAGCAGACACAAACTCAAAAAATTTAATAAAAATTTCCGGTTTCATAGTGTTTGGTATAACCTGGATAGAAAACTAGGTCTTTCTGTGTCCCAAGTTCATGCCTTTTCTCTTTCACAGCTGAATGGAATTGATAGAAATGAAACTTTTTCTCAAACACTGCAATTAACTTAGGGTATTTAGGTACATGTGGCTTTTCTTTCCTCTTTCTTCAGGAACTAAGCTTTAGCATTACTAAGGTGTTATATTTAAAATATATATTAAAAAGATATTCAGGGGCTGATGAGATGGCTCAGCGGCATAAGCGCCTGCCTGGCAAGCGTGAGGGCCCGAGTTCGACTCCCGGAACCCACATATGAAAAAAGGGCCGGAGATATCGCTCAGCGGCACAGGCACCTGCTGGCGCGTGAGGTCCTGAGGTCGACTCCCGGTACCCACAGAAAAAAAAAAAAAAAAAAAAAAAAAAGATATTCAGAAATCTCTATAGTAGTTGAGAAAGGGCCCCAAGGTTTTCTTCTACCTGAATTTCTGACTATTTAGAAATTTAATCACAATTTAACTGCAAAAGGCAAATTTGGGGCAGGAAAATCCATTCCCAGAAGTTCTTAGGAAGAAATGAAGAAGTACTTTCTGGAAACTAGAACAAGACAAAGCACCTCATGCTAAACTTAATTAAAAAAACAAAAATAAAATAAAATGAATTCCAAACTAAGAAGAAGGAAAAATTGCTTGCAATAATATGTCATCAGAACCATTTCTCAAGTTTATTCACCCATGGATTAGTCTCTGTGTTTCTCTTTCTTCTTTAAACTCAGTTCTCTTTAGAAACTGCCAAGTCTTACAATGGAGGCAAAAAAGGGACTCCAATGTCAGCCAATTTATTGAGAAAAACAACAAAGAAAAGTTGATTTGTTTGTAGTGAGCCTCAAAGATTATGGACCCCATTCCTCAGGTTTATGGAAGAACTTGGCTGCAGGTCTCCACTGGAAAAAAACACAAGGATTTGGAATCCAATTTGGAAAATTTAGATCTTACTGAATCTCGATCAATACAGAAGCAGAATCACAGTTGGCAGGGACAGGAACGTGAGAGGAGAGCTTTGAATGGGAACCCACTAATTTGTTCTCAGGGTTTTAAGGGCCCTGCTTCGTGTGTTAGCCACAACTTCTTTTACTTTGTTAGGAGCAAATGAGACAATTTCTGCTTCCCATATGGTTAAGAAAAAAAGAGACAAGAAAAAGTCTTGAGTTGTTTTAGGAGGCTCGCTGAACCATGAGAAATGACCTTAAAATTGGCTGAAAAACCCAATGAGAATAAAAAGCAGTATGCAGCAAGCTCTAGGAGGAAGCAGCCAAGATCAGCCTCGATGTATTTCATTTTGCATTACTATTAATGGCTTGGAAAAAGGCCATAAACCTATTATGGTAATTATATCTGCAGATGAGGGTAAATAGGATGGTATTACAGACATCAGTGAGGAAGAGACATAGTACAGAGCAACCTAGAGAGATTAGAAATATGGACAGGAAATGAACAAATGAGATCAGCCTAGAAAACTGGAAACCTGCATCTGGAGAAGTACATAATTTGAAAAGCAGAGGCGTACAAAGGCAGAGTCATACTTGGAAAACATCATTGGTAAATAGCCCTTTGAGCAGGTATTAGTCCTTGATGTGATTGTGACATAATGGAAAAATAATACTAAGACCTGGGGTTCACGTGACCTTTTGAATATATTTTTTCAAACAGAGGCTTTTCCATTATCTCATTTGATCATCAGCCCAAAGAGGATGGTAGCAGACAATTTATTCTTTGAAGAAATGAGCAAAGATTAAGTGAATTGCTTTAGTAACCTGGGTCTCTTGATTCGTTCTTCTTTTGACTACAACACCTTGTCATTATATCTTAAATCTCAGAATAGTACAGTGATAACCTTGGCTGTCAAATGGCTCCAAGCTCCAAGCTCAAACATTCCACAAATGGAACAGCAAAGTTCAAAAACAGATCTGCTTGGTGTTCATCACTTTGCTCGATAGTTGAACCAAAAATCCGACTCAAAAAGCCTGTAATTGCGGAGAGTGATTCACGTGGTGAGAAGGGGTGACACTTCAGTCTCAGTGCCACTCTCGCCGGACAACATGTAGTGCTTGTGTTAGTGCATTAAGATATTCCTCTTTGTGATTTTTTTTTTTTTTTGTGGGTACCGGGGGGGACGACCTCAGGACCTCACGCGCCAACAGGCACCCGTGCCGCTGAGCGATATCACCGGCCCCTTTTTCGTATGTGGGTTCCGGGAGTCGAACTCGGGCCTTCACGCTTGCAAGGCAGGCGCTTAAGCCGCTGAGCCGTCTCACCAGCCCGATTTTTTTTTTTTTTTTTGAGCTTTATTTGTGTAAAATATCAGAACCAGGGCTCCAAAGAAAGTTAGTGATACCAGCAGTAAAGCTAAGAGGAAAACTGTGAGAACCATGGTAGAGTTAAAGAAAGAAATCATGGTAAAATTCATAAAATGAATTTGTAAGTGTAACTTTGGGGCCTCAGAACCAATTATTTGGTTTTCCATTATTTTTTTAGGGGAAAAATATGTTCAGTTCTCGAACTTTTCAGTGTTTGAATGGGAATTTGGAACGAATTGAGTTCAACAACCAAGGTTATCACTAATTGTTTCCCCATCAGAATTTACCCATCTCTTTCTGCTATTGTGGACAATTTTATTTCACTTGAAACTGAGCTTAGTATTACTGAACCTTTGAACAGAGCATGAGGTGCACCTCCAGTGCCTTCCACCTGACTTTAGAATGGAGAGAAGCAACGTAATAGTCGATGCAGCTCTGGATTTGAAGCCACATCCTGTACGAATGGTGTCGCTCACTGTGGAGTTAGGAGTGGGCAGACCACGTGCCTTCCCTGATCTATGTGCTTCACTGTCAGACTGGGTGTGTTGGTCGCTGTGGACTCATGGAATTTTTCTCTTTGAAGATTTAAAAAATGAATGAAGAAATAGACAGTGAGAGGCAGACACCACAAAGCCTGAGAGGAGTGGGGAAGAGGAGAAGGATATTTGGGCTGGAAACGCTTCTTAGCATATGGCAAGCAGGCAAGTTTAAGTTTTCAAAATTTGTCGACCTGCTTTCTTACGCCCTTGTTATAGAGTTTATCTTAAAGTCGAGAATGTCAACTTCCCCCCAGTAATGATGTGCGAGCTTCCGCGCATCCGTACCTGCTCCTTTGCTGTGGACAGCAGGTAAGAACCACTGCACTAGGTGTCTTTTTTAAACGAAGTCTGCCAGCATCACAGTGGCTCCTTTTCATTATTATTGTTACTTAATCTTTTTTTGTATTACTACATGTTTGCAGTGTATAATGATTACATTCATTGTGGGAAGTTGGTACCTATACATGACAGGTCTTTATTCTTTCTTATCCCTTTCTCTGCACCTCTCCTCTCTTCCCCCTTCATCCATCTCTTGATCCCCTTCCCTTTTGCATAAGTTCTGCCTGTTTCTATTGTCTATCTTTTATTTTGCTCTTTAATTAATTTATATTTTGGGTTTCTCATATAAGAGAAACCATGCAGGGCCGGTGACATGGCTCAGTGGCTTAAGCGCCTGCCCGGCAAGCGCGAGGGCCCGAGTTCGACTCCCGGAACCCACATACAAAAAAGGGGCCAGTGATATCGCTCAGCGGCATGGGTGCCTGCTGGTGCGCGAGGTCCTGAGGTCAACCCCCCGGTACCCACAAAAAAAAAAAAAAAAAAGAGAAACCATGCAGTATTTAAGCTGTGTGTCTGATTTATTTCACTTAAACTTCTGGTCTTAAGGTGCATCCATTTTCCTACAAATGAATCAAATGTATTTTTTTAATGGCAGAGTAGCACTCCATTGTATATGAATACCACATTTTTTTCCTTTATTTTGCTCTTTATTTATACTTTGGTTTTCTTATATGAGGGAAACCATATGGTATTAAGCTGTGTGTCTGATTTATTTCACTTAGCATGTTTTCAAGGTGCATCCGTTTTCCTATGAATGTTTCAAATTCATCCTCTTTATAGCAGAATAGTATTCCATTGTTTATAAATACCACACTTTATTTTAATCCATTCATCTGCTGATGGACACATCTGCTTCCAAGATTTGGCTATTATGAACTGTGCCGCTGTAAACATTGGTATGCATGTATCACTGTAATACAATGGCTCCATTTTGCCTGAGAAATGCCTCTGTATCTACATGGGTGGATACTTCATCCCTTCTCCAAAAATGGCTAGAGGTTAACTCTAGTTAGATTCTTTCCAGTTGGGAATTGGAGCCAAGAGATACTTGTATTTTTGTGTTTTGTTTTTGTTTTTTTTCTCAGAATATGATCAGAATAAAGAACAACAGAGTGGCCAAATACATAAAGGAAGAAAGTGTAGGGAACATAGAGGAGCAGAGATAAGGATGGTACATCATCATAGGGTAAAAGTCCGACGACTGGCTGGCAGATCCTGATTTCAGCCTGGCCTGAGATTTACACTTGCATCTTTTTAATACCATCCTTCTGTTTTTTTTTAATTGTTTTACTGAGAGTGTTACTTTAACTTTCTAGCAAAGTGCTTTTCTTTGGGCAGTAGTCAACCCAAATCATATTCTGTTAACTTCTAAGGGAGTCCATCCAAAACTTACATTCCAACCCGTAAGTGCTTCAGGATTCTGCCCTAGGGTAGGGCTTACATTTGATTTGCATTTGTTTACCTATGCATTCATGCCTGCATGCAGCTAGAATATATGTGTATATTTGTATTTATCCTAACAATCACTCCACACATATTTCACACATCCCTTTATATTTTAGGCCCCGTGCTGGCCACAGGGGATCAAATGATGAATAAACAGATCTTCACCCTCAAGGTGTCCAAAGTCATAGATAACAAGACATAATTTCAACATACTTTCCAAAGACAGTACTGGAGGTCAGCAGAGGCTCTAGGAAGCATCAGGGACCCAGAAGAGATGTCAAAGAAGGCTTCATGGAAGAGATAATGTTTCAGCTGAGTCTCAAGGATTGTTTGGAGTTTTCCAAGGAAAAAAGGGTTGCGGTCATTTCACGCAGGTTTGATTTGGCCAAGCACTTAGAGGCAAGAAGCAGCATGATTCCAGAGAGGAACTAAGAGTTCTGGGGGTTTCTGGCACATAAGTACAAACCATGAGTGCAGAGAGATGACCACAGAGAAGAGCAGAGGATGAGGTGGAGAGCCTAGTATCTCATATTAAGAATCTTGGGCTTTAGTCTCAGAGTACTGGGGGATGATTGTAGAGATTAGCACACAGGGAAGTGAAGAGGAAACGCTTAACATGAGACCTGAATGACGAGGAGGAGCAAAACTGGCGGAGGTTGATCCAGGCCTCGGGAACAGATGGTAGAAGAACAGCAGAGACCGAGGCTTGGGTTTCTGCTTTGGATACTCAGGTGAAGGGAGGTATCAGCACCACTGGAGGAAGTGCAGGAGATGGTTCTGGAATCCACTTTAGATACATTGGGTGCTTCCAGTTCCCTAGGAAGCAAAAGGTTTACTAAGGAGTCCTCTTGAAGTCAACACCAGTGGAAGGGAAGGGGAGGGGAGGGGAGGGGAGGGAAAGAAGGAGCCCAAATTGGTTAGAAGAAGAATGCAACCTCAGCGAGCACCACAGTTCTGAAGAGAGAATGAACTTTTGGCTCTGTCTCAAGTTGGGATAAGAGGGCCAGACCTTTGTAGCTTATCATTGGTATCATTGAATTCCCCAAAGCAGAGTCATCCTGGGAAAGGTAGATGTCTTCAGCTGAAGCAGTGTCCAAAGTGGTTGACAACGAAAGACTTTTGCAGCTCACAGAAGCTGCAGTGATAATGCTCTTTATTCTCCGAGGAGAATCCGAGTTGGGAACTGTGGGGTCCGCCATATTGGAAATGAGGTCTTGTGGTTCATCAGGTGGAGACAGCCCATGTGCAGTTGGATGTATGAGCCTGAGGCTGAGGGCAGAGGATTGGCTAGAAGGACTGGGCAGCAGTATTAAATCAGCGTGAGAGAATGCATGATCTGTGGGATGTCATGTATCCTTTGAGAATCTGAAAAAAACTAGAGATTCTCTTTCCCCAAAAAATGTACAAATACATATACCATAGGATTTCTGGACCTTCTCCTTTTGGCTGTCTTCTGATTGGGCTTACTCAATAACATGGAGCAACATTCTATGATATTTTAATTAATTCGATGAGTCGGTTTCTAGGGACGTCAGTGGATTCTCAAGTTCTCTTCATTATTTCACCCAATTTTCATACCATGGAATTTAGCCACATTACTCCATTTTAAAGGGGAGAAAACTGACTCTAAAAGAACTAAGCCAGGCATGGTGATGCACACCTGTAATCCTACATACTGAGGAGGCTGATGCAGGAGGATCACAGATCCAAGGCCAGCTTGGGCAACCCTATCTCAAAATATAGTAAAACAGGCTGGGGATGTAGCCTAGTGGTAGAGTACTTGACTAACATGCACAAGGCCCTGAGTTCCCCAGTATCCGCCCTCCAAAAAAGAATGTGTCCAAGGGCATCATAGCATTATAGGGTAGAACTATGATGTCAACATTAATGTGCATGACTGGCAGGGTTGGACTCCATTTCTGAACTCAGTGTTGGCATGTCCTCCCCTTGGCACTATCTGAGCATCTAGTGGCTTCTTGCTGAGTACAGTGGACGACAGCATTGACACCACCTTCCGCTGTCAGTGAAAGAGAGTCTTACTAGGGAAGGAGAATAGTATTGGTGCCAGACAGACAGCCCCAGAGCGGGGGGCTGGCCACAACTTCGAGGGTATGGGCTTAGTTTGCAGTGTCCCAGAGGTCATCAGAGTCCCCTACTCTGTCCCTGGTAGTGGATGTTTGGCTGCTTCAGATATTTTCTCTCTTTTGGTGTTATGGGAAATAAAGAGCCCACGTTTTGTTCTCAAGTTTACTGGCTGGTTATTGTCTATTTTACTTGAAACTTACGTCATGAATGTCGTTAGCTCTGTCCATCAGCTCTTCCATCATTTTATATTAACGAGAACTCAGGTCAACATAAAATAGGTATCAGAGAATTGAGTCAGGTAACTTTCTATGGGAAGCATGGTTTCTGTCTTTTTTTGTGTGTGTGTGGGTACCGGGGGTCGACCTCAGGACCTTGCGCGCCAGCAGCCGCTGAGCGATATCACTGGCCCTTTTTTCGTATGTGGGTACCGGGAGTGGAACTCAGGACCTCGCGCTTGCCAGGCAGGTGCTTATGCTGCTGAGCCATCTCACTGGCCCAGTTTCTGTCTTTAAGTAGAATTTTACAATAAACTTTCTAATAGTCTAGTTTCTTGCAGTAAACTTTCACAGCTATGAAGTGTTTAGAGACCTTGGGCTTATTTAAAATGAACTTTCTATATAATGTTCACTTCAATTTTTAAATAAATCAGTAAGCATAGATTTTTAATTTTATAGTGACAGAATAGAAAGTCAATTTAAATTCTATAATAAATTATAATATTCATTAATCTTTTCCTTTCTCTTTCCAAACAAAGAAAAGTTGCTAGTCCAGTGCATCATATTCTCGAAATCACGTGTGATAATGGTTTCTTGAAATTAGCCTTACAAATGATTTTCAGGGCACCTGTGTGGGAAAAGAAATGGGCCTTCAGTATTAACTGTGATTTTAATTAAGGCAGAGTCAAAGATTAGTGTCATAATAGAAATTGTTTTCTACAGTGTCATTAGTTTAAAACCGTCATTATAACAAACTGTTGTTCTAGCTAGCATCTGTTTATGCATTACTTTCCCTCAGGCTATGGAATAACCCTACTATGGTCTGAATATTGATGTCCCCTCAAAATTCAGATACTGGAACCTAATGACCAACTTGATAGTATGAAGTGGTGGGGCATTTTGTGAAGTGATAAATCATGAAGGCGTGGGCCGTACTCCGAGGCGTGGGCTGTACTCCAAGCAATGCCCTGATAAAAGAAGTTGGAGGGAGCTGTCTTGCCCATTTTACCTTGTGAGGACACAGAAGTTGCTACCTAGAAAGAAAGAGCCCTCACCAACACCAGATCTGATGGTGCTTTTATTTTGGACTTTCTGGCCTTCAGAACGGTGAGAAATAAATTTTTATGGTTTATTAATTACCCAGTCTAAAGTATTTTTGTTATAGCAGTAGGACTGGACTAAAGCAATCCCCATAAAAGATAGAAACTAGTAAAAAGTCAGTAACACAGAATCATTCATCTTTGTTGTCAGGATTATTTTAGGTATTTTGGCCATGAAGTAATGAAAACAGGACCTGATTACTTGTTTAAAAATGCATTAATTAATATGAATATTATAACTTTTTGGAAGATGCTTCATATCCTGTACTCCAGCTCCAAAAAGTCCCTATCAAACTTGGTATGTGCTTACAGCAGTGAGGCAAGATTGAGATTTGGCCAAGGGAAGGCAGAGGTCCTTTGTTTTCTATCCACTCACCGCTCCAAGGACTCCACAGTCTATCTTGTTAATCATGCTATGATAGAACATTATACACTGGCAGCTTCTTATAGATGAACCAACGTGTGTTTCTGTTTCATAAGATCTAGTCCCTCCCATTTGTGTCAGCGTACCCACTCAGCTAGTCTCTTGGCCCATTGCATAGATGAGGCAAGAAAAGCTCGAAGTGTTTTATATCGATTAATTCTAATGACTAATAATTTTGAGATTAATTTGGAAAGTCTAAGTTTTTGTTTCAGTCTGTGTTTTTTTTTTTTTTTTTTTTTTTTTTGCCTCTTATACCAGTGTCATCAATGAAAAAATTTGTGGCTGGACCATTAAAACCTAACTCTGCTTAGGGTCAGGTGAGCATTTGTTATTGGACCTCTAGAGGCCAGAAGTCAAGAGTCTCATTTGGGAACGGAATGTGGGGGTGACATTTCAACACAGAAGTCCTCATTTGTTGACAACACCAGTCATGTGCAAGAGATGCCTGTTTCTCATTCCATGGCTTCCCTTGGGGTTTTTTCCTGTGGGACCTGTGACTAGAGCCTCAGGCATGTGTCTCTGCGATTTCTACTTTCCTGAAAAGATTGGAGCCAGAGGTTGATGAGGCCCTCTGGCCCTGGGGCATTTGCAGTAGAGTACAGGAAACAGGAAAAAAAAAAAAAAAAACAAAAAAAAACAAAAAAAAAAACCTCCGCACACACATACACACACAGCCAATGTTCCTTCCTGGAGACGGATAGGAAACCTGGAAAATACACACTGGGGTTGCAGCCTTGCACTTATTGTTTGGCTTGCGATGCTGAGTCTCTGTCCAGGAGTGAGTGTCATATCCTTCATCTGGGAGTGAGCTGCTATGCCAGAGGAGATTTGAATGCAATCAGTCGTGTTTCTGTTAACCCAAGAGTGAAATTGACTGCACTTAACTGAAGATTCCGCAGCTCCAGCTCGTATTCTCAAATAGGCTTTTAACAGAGGGCAGCTCTGAGATGAATCTTACGGTGTAGGGCTGGAGTGGGCGGAGTGGGGTGGGCTGGGGAGGAGATAGCTCCCTGGAGAGAATTCCATTCTGCTTCCTCCATTCTGAGCAGGCACTGCTTCCCAACAGAGCGATCGTCACATTTGAGACTGTCTCTGTTCTCTTAATTCCTAGAAAATGCAAAGTCTCCAAATAGCCTGATATTAGAAGTTCAGGTGACCATAAACAGGCAGGTGGCATAAACATGTGAAAGCCAGCGCCATGTAAAGGAAGAAGAGGCAGCAGACATTCCGGGTAACTGGAGAATACATGTTCGGTCAGAGAGCGTTTGCCTCTAGCTCATTGTTACTAATTTATATCAATGAGGCCAGAGTTGCCAGGTCCTTTACTTTTTTTTTTTTTTTTTTTTTTATGTGGGTACCGGGAGTCGACCTCAGGACCTTGCACTTGCCAGCAAGCGCTTGTGCCGCCGAGCGATATCACCGGCCATTTTTTTCCTTTATGTGGGTTCCAGGAGTCGAACTCAGGACCTCACGCTTGCCAGGCAGGCACTTATGCTACTGAGCTATCTCACCAGCCCAGTTCCTTTACTTTTTAAAGAAATCTGAATTCGAGTGTGAAATCCGTATGTCTTATAATCCTGGCGAAGTGAAATGAAACATCTCTTCTTGTCAATATGTATTCAACGTTGTTCTCACGGTTGCAGGTGGCTTTCCTTAGAAGCAGATTCTGAGACAGAGGAGAGAGCGGGAAGTTTATTAGAGAGTGCTTCTGGGATCAACATCTTGTGGAGTGGAAAGAAAAAGTAGGGGAGGATGGACTGAGCCCAGAGACAGGCTGAGCCGCCATGTGTCTTATCGAAGGCTTTAGCTGACCTCACAGGCAGGCCTGAAACTGAGATAACCCACTGGGCTTCTTGTTCTTTTGCGGCTAGGAGGCAGCCCTTTATGTACTCGCATTAACCAGTCTTTGGATCAGCCTTCCTTCGATCGGCCGTTCCTGAATACCCCAGACAAAGGCAATTTCCAGAAAAGACAAAGGGCTGAGGGTTGAGAGCATCTAGAGGAGTAAATGTTTCAATCTTGAATGATCTGGTGGGAATCCCATAGTGTCTACTACATGCTATTCCTCAGATTAATTTCTTTGTGTAAGTTCTGGAAAAAAACAACTCCAGGACTTGGGGTATCAACTCTCTTGGACATCTCAGGACCTCTTTTTCTATACCTGATCTTAAGCCCATATAATACCCATTTTTCTCCTCTACTAACCATTCTAGATTCTTGTCACTCTTAGGTAGCACCTTGGTTGGTGTAGGTGGCTTACCTGGTATTGGGACATGGACCCTTACCTTTGAGGGTTCAGAGCTCTGGTCATCATGCTTTTCTTAAGTTCATTATAGGTGACATATTTGTCCATTTACCATCAGAGTTAGGCAAGGTAGTGCCTAAAGGAACCCACGTGGATCATGAAGATGCCATACATAGCCCTGTCTGCCTCCATAGTATAACAGCAGCCCTGCTTTCTCCTGACCACCGCAGTCCTACAAAGTTGCTGGCTCTTCTTGTTTCTTCATTTCCTGGGCACAAGAGTGCGAAGTGCCCAGGTAACAGCTGCAACTTGTAGTCCTCTTACTAAGCACCCTGTGGAATATTTCCCTTTTTGGGAAAAGGCATTAAATACCAGAATTACAGCTAGGAAGCACACATTTCCCAGTTGAGTCCCTGGGAGTGAAGGTGCAATTGCTCTTGCTTCTTCCCCTTGATTCTTTCATCCATTCTTCCTTTTGGGACCCAGCATTATGTGAGGGACACTGAGTTAAAATGCACAGTATGCCCTGGAGGGTGGCGCTTTGTCCTTACACAGAATCATTTGGACCCTTAATAGGCCACTCCTCCACATTCAGGGTGGCAGCTTCTGGGTGATGTGATAGTCGATGTAACTCATGGGCTCCATGGTCACATGACCTTTCTTGTATCTTGTTTGTTATTAAACCGACCTCTTGGCCCGATGGGATATTATGTGGGATCCTATGCCAGCAAAGCAAACACTCCTCAAACCATCCATTAGTGATGTTGACTGAGGCCGTAGCAGCCAAAAATCTAAGTCCATAACTAGAAAGCATTCATTTTAATGAAAATGAATCAGTGTGCCTTCCAGTGGGTGCAGCCGGTCACCAGGTGGCTGTTTGTACCTTTGTTGGATGTTGGGGAGGCGAGCAGTATTGCTCTCTGTTGCTGGTTGGGTGGACATTTGATGCCACCAGTACTTGAATGAGTGGATGTTGGTTTCTTGCACAGCTTCAAACCCTGTTACTGTGTCTGCCCCATTCACGTTCCCATTGTGCCAACACCGGGTAGCTCATTACCCAGCCAGGCCTATGTCAACTGACAGACATTTTATTTTTTAAATTTTGTTTTACTAGTACATGTTTGCAGTATATGCATTATACAGTCATCTCGGGGAGTTGGTACATGTACATAATACGGTTGTTTCTTTTTTTAATCACCTTCTTTTCCCCTTTTTATTCTTGTTGATATTATTAATCTTAGTTTATGTTTATGGCATATAATGTCCATGTTCATTGAGGTTGTTAGGACCTTGTACCCGGCACAATCATTTTAAGCACCTCATAGTTTAGTGCCTCTCTTGAATGCATGCCCTCCAGAGGGCATCGATATGTAATGCATGTATCTTCACTCTGTTAATTCCTGGAAGTCTACCCATATCCTTCTACGCAAGGCCTCCTTTTCCTTAATCTTTTAATCTTTCCCCTTCTGGGTCCCAGTCACCACTGCTCAGGAGTCTATATGTAATTTCGAGACACTTTCCTTTCCATGCATAGTGGATGACCAGGTTTACTGAAACTGTAGAAAAAAACTCCTCATTATTGCTCTTCAGACCACTCCTAACTGGGGCTTTCATGTGGCCATGGCATATTTTCAATTTGTTCTGCATGCCAAACTGACCCGCCTATAAACCAGGCTCAGATTTTTTCCTCTTGCATCAACTGATCATAGGGGCCACCGGGATATTCTAACAGAAGGATACTGAGCAACAATAATGGATGACATGGAAGATTAGATTACCTGCTCAGGTAGCTTGTGTAAGCCTTTCATGGCCAATGCTGGATGTATCACTTCCATCCATAACTGGTTGCTTTAGGCTACCTGACTGCACAATGATCACATTCTGATAGAACCCAGCTCAAGATGAGCATTTCTGGCTGCACAGTATTTTGATGACTCTGGTCAGGATTCTGTCTCCACTAGGATCAGGGAGCACTCAAGGAGCTATTTTTCAAATAGTGACAAACTGTCTTGCCCCAGAGTAGAGGGGTCTAAATGAATGATTCTCCTGCATAGCCTCCACACGGCATCGTCTCCCACCACAGATACTTCCGACACTATAGTTGTTATTAGATCTTATGGCCAACGTGGCTGAACTGTTTGCGTCGCAGCTTGATCTGCCACAACTTCCTTTCTTTGTCTGTGTGGTAGTAAAGCTTGACTGTTCTTACATGACAGCTGTTAAAACATTTTTGGTACAGAATATAGTATGTTGTCTCTAAAACTTCAAGAGGCCTGCCAGTCTTTTTGCTGCTCCCCTCACCCTGGTAGTGGGGATTGAACCCAGGGCCTTTGCACTGAGCTCTATCCCCAGCCCTTTTTGTTTTTAATTCTTTTATTTTGAGACAGGGTCTCTCTAAGTCACTAAGTTGCCCAAGCTGGGCTCAAACTTGTGATCCTCCTCCCTCGGCCTCCTGGAGTGCTGGGCTTACAAGCTTGTGCCACCACGCCTGGTGTCTGATTCCTTCTTCACAAAATATATTACCCAATACAGTTGATTTATCCTTTGTGTTGGAGGAAGTGTCCTGCTGTGCCCTAGTTCACTGGACTCTGAAAATTTTCTGAGATATTGGGCCCTGAATCTTTGGAAATATTATTTCCCACTGACTAGAGTCACGCGTCTTACCTCAGCTTTCAAGGTGCTTGTCATATTTTGCTCCCTGAAGAGGAGCAGGATGTCATCCATAGTGTGCCCCTGAGATGTTCAAGATGTGGGGTCCAAACCTTTTGGACTCTGCTATGGTAGAGAGAAGATCAACTCACGCAGTCTAGGGTCAGGACTGTCCTTTTGTGCTGCTGTCTGCTCCAAGTGTATGGAAATTGCTTTTGATCCCCTTTAGAAGAGGAAAGCATTCATTTACAAGGTCAGTGGCTATGTACAATGAACTGGAGGCCATGACAGTCTGCTCTAGAAAACAGCTGCTTAGGCTTGGGTTATCACTTTATTGAGGCATCTCTGTGATCTGTTTGGCTTTTGTGGTAGCCAGATTAGTAAATTAAATGGAGACATAAAAGGGACTGCCAGTCCTGTATCTTTTAAGTCTTTAAAGGTGCTGCTAACATCTGCCATTCTCCTAGAATTAAAGTGCTTTGATTTACTGTCTTGGGTGAGGATGGGGTCAGTTTTAGTTTTCCAGCATGTGATAACTCTTACTGCACAGGCCAAGAGGCCAATGTGGAAACTTTTCTGTAATTGCCATATTTCTGTATTCCACCTAATCAACAGGGGACTGTGGACATGACCATTAGTTGGATCTGTGAACCTATGGGACCAAATGTAAGCCAAATCTGAGTCTCTGGGTATCCCTGATACCTGAAAATTTGTCTCCACCAGTCCTCGAGGTGTTTGGATAATCCCCCTTCCCAGGTTGCACTCGCCTTAGTATAGAGGCATAAGGGTGTCACCGTCATATACACTGGGTATGGTGCTGCAGGCTCCTTCCAATGTGATGACCCTGCTTCTTCTCTTTCAGCGAATGGACTGCAAGCCTGAAAACTAGCTCAGATCCAGAAATTGTGCAAGGGAGTACAACATTTTAGTGGGCAACTACCCTTAGCCTCCTGAACATCAGTCCTTGATTTATTTTCATTAACTTAGAAGTTTCTTATCATAGCTATAATGAATTGCCACACTTACATGCTTAAAACAGTATGGTTTTTCTCTAATAGTTCTGGGGATCCAAAATTGAAAATAAGTCTTATGAGGTTAAGATAAAGGTAGTACTGTAGCTGCACATTCATCCTTCTAGAACTTCCAGCAGAAAATCTGTTCTTTGCCTTATCTTAGTTACTGTCTCATTGCTGAGACACAATACCCAATATCCACAACTTAAAGGAAGAAAGGTTTATTTTAGCTCAGAGTTTGTAGGAGGTTTCAGTCCACAGTCAGCTGATTCCAAGGCAGGGCAGCATGGCAGAGGTGCATGGCAGCAAGGCAGAGGTGCATGGCAGAGGAAAAACAGCTCATGGCATGGCAGGCAGGAAGCAAAGCAAGGAATCAAGGGAGGAGGAGGGAGATACACCCTTCCAGGCCACACTCCCAATGACCCACTTCCTCCAGTCAGCTTTGCCTCTCAACATTACATTTAGCAATAAACTCAGCAGTGAACTTGCCCACTGATGGGTATCACACCCCCATGATCTAATCGTCTCCTAAAAGCCCCACTTACAAGCCCAGGAGGCTTTGGGGGCACATCTAGATATAAACCATTACATGCCTTTCCTAGCTTCTAGGGGCTTCCCACATTGCTTGGCTCATGGCTGTATTTTAACATCCTTGGCTCTGTCCCTTGCTTCTTCATCATAATTCTTCCCACCCCAGGTGCTCCCAGTTCGTCTGCCTCCTTATAAAGCACATTGGGTACTTGCATGATCCACGACGATTTCCCCATGTCAAGATCCTTAATTGATCACAAAGTCCCCTTTACCAGGTGACATCTTCATAGGTTCTAGAGATGAGGACATGGACATTTGAAGGAAACATTATTCTGCTTACTGTGGTAGGTTTCTGGGAAACTTCCATCAATTTAGCTTCTCAGAACAGTAGGTATCTAAGCATCTCCATAACTCCAGGTTAGATATTCCTGACCATGAGCGTTAGGAAAATTGTACCCACTTGGCTTCTGACAATTAGGCACTGCCACCTGTCTCTGGCTAAGTTTTTGCATACAATACTGACTACATGGATGGGATAAAAATGTGAATTTACAGCTCTGCCACCTTTGGAAAAGCATCCAGTTACACGTCCCCGGTTTGTCTCCTTTCTTCCTTCCTCCCTTTCCTTCCTTCCTTCCTTCTTTCCTTCTTTCCTTCCTTCCTTCCTTCCTTCCTTCTTTCTTTCTTTGTGCTATGGATTGAACAGGGCCTTCACATTGAGCTACATCCCCAGCACTTATTTTTTTGAGACAGGGTCTTGTTAAGTTGCTAAATTCCCCAGGCTGGGCTAGAATTTGTGATCCTGTTGCATCAGCTTGCCAGTATGCTGGGATTACAGGTATGTGCTGCCACACCCTGCTTCGAGTTTTCTTATATGGGGGTTTCACTGAGCAGCATGGCTCAATGCAGTAGTACTAGGAAAGGAAGCCAGTGCTATGGGGCAGTGAATATACACAAGACTCTAGTCACAGCTGACCCTAGATACGAAATATCAAAATATTCCCCTGGGCTGTCTTTATTCTCATTTCAAATGTACATCTAGCTAAAAAACATTACTCTTTGCTGAAAAGTGGCTCATGAAAGAAACTCTGGGAAAACAGACTTTTAAAAATTTCTGAAGTTTAAATACATCAGTCAGATCATAGTGTCTTCTCCAATGATGTCTAGGACAAAGCCGTGAAGGTTTTTCCCATTAATATGGATGAAACCTCACCTGTGTGTCTAAGATGTGCTGGGGTAAAGACAGAAGTCAATATACAATAATTTTTCATTCCCTCCCCACCTCATACTATAACCTTGGCTTAAGGCTTTGAAATGAGCTGCCTTCAGAGCTTGCAGAATGAGCCAGAAGCCTTCAGAATCATTGTCTCCTGGTGAAAGGAATGAAATACTCTATACAGGGAAATGTGGAAGGCTGTATACCTTTGCTCAAGCTGGCGTGTATTTGATTTTGGAATTAGCCAATGGAAATAGTTTTCTGGGTCTATAATGTTTTTGGCTTATGTGTATCAAAGACAAGCTTGTCAGTTTATTTCTGTATTTAATATGTAAACATCTAATAATAGCAGATGAATCACTCTTATCTCATAACACTGGAATTACGTGACTAAGATTCCCTTTGTTTAAAATGTAGGTGAAATTAATGACCCTGAATTACATAATGGGCAGTTCTAAGGTTAAATGTTTATTTACTTAATATTAGAATTGCCTTTATATCTCACAAAGGCCTGAAACAGATTTTTCCCCTTCAATACTTGTTTATTTTAAAACCCCTTTATTCTCCATCTTCCAAGTCAAGACCAAAGGGAAATATTTCCCCACATTAATATAGCAAAATATAAATGTGTTTGTAAAAATAGAAGGTATTATCATTGTTCAAAACTGTAAATGGGGGCCAGTGAGATAGCTCAGCAGCATAAGCACCTGCCTGGCAAGCGCGAGGTCCTGAATTCGACTCCCGGTACCCACATACCAAAAAAGGGCCAGTGATATCGCTCGGCGGCACAGGCGCCTGCTGGCGCGCGAGGTTCTGAGGTCGACCCCCGGTACCCACAAAAAAAAAAAAAAAAAAAAAAAAAAAAAAAACCTATAAATGGCTGACTACTTATTGTAGATATTTTGTAGATTAAAAGAAAAAAAGAATTTTCTGGACTTCTTTCTCTTGTCTGATCAGCTACCCCCTCCCACTCCTAATGATTCTACTGTATTCTAAACACTGTAAAAGAACTGGGGACTGTAAAGACAAGTAAAACATAGTCCCTGACATGAGTTTAGCAAGTAATAATCAAAACATTAAAAATAATGGGAGGAATAGCTGCCATCTAATAAATTTATTTTGTTCTAAGAGCTTTACAGGAACAATCTGAACCTTCAGTATGCTCACTGTCCTTTCCTTCCTTGGGTATTTATGTCCTCTCTCCACCAACTTTAATCCTATGCTTCATCTTCAGTGTTCTTGAATTTCTTTCTCCCTTCTCAGCACTCATGTGGAAAATCTCTTGTTAAATTCTGCACCCTACCTACTCTGTGCCTCCAGGTTAGCAGCTATCCATGGTTGTAGAAACATCCACAAACATGCATACTGGTCTCTCTTTAAAGTCATGGCTACTAATTGGAGGGAAGACTTAGTGCTGCCAGAAAACCATATTATTTCCCTTGTCCCTTTACCATCCTGGCACAGGATTCTATGCCAACCTTTCTCTCCTCTAATCTCCACTACCTTCTCTCCCAGACTCCCTTAGCTGGTGGCAGAGACAGTAAATGCACTCAGCAGACTCTAAAAACTCTTGCCAAGACATTTCCGGAGTACTTGTCTCTGTGCCTGGATTCCTGTGCAGTTGAGGTGGAGCCCTCCGCTTGGACGCTAGGTGTCACCTGTGTTGCCTGATCCAGAACTTCCAATAGTCATTTCTCTGCTGTCTCATACAGTTTCCTCTGCTTACTGAATCAGCCCCGCTGGCATACAAATATGTTTTTATTTCTCTTGAATTAAATTCTGTTTTCTGTGCTAGCTACTGCTCCATTTCTCTGTCCCTGTTTACGATAAAACACTTTGGAAGAGTTGTCTATATTAGATGAGTCAGATTTCCACCTTGGGTTTTCTCCTGAAAACATTCCAGTGTGGTTTCACCCCACAAGTCCGTTGAAAGTACTGGCACACAAACTAGGTAGTCAGTAATTATTCCTTGCTAATTTAATACACCTCCACATACCCACAAACCTCACAAAACACTGCGAGGTGAGTATTCAGACATTCACTTTATAGGTGATCTGGTTAAGTTCCTTGTTACCTTGAGAGTGTTTTCATCCACTGATAAGTTAATTTTCGCTCTCATCTTCCTTGGCCTTTCCTTACAAAGTGAACACACTGTTTCCTGACCGTCAGAACACCATACTTTCAAAGTCATCTTCTTCCTTCACGCTCACTTACTTGATTATCTCTTTCAGCACTGTTGCTTTACATGATGCCTGAAGGCTGACAACTTCTGAATATTTATTTCTGGCCCAGATATTCCCTTAAAATTTCCAATCTCAAATATCCCTTTGCCTGCTCAACATTGGATTTCTTTTTCTTTTGTGGTACTGGGGACTGAAACCAAGGAGCCCTGAGCTATATCCTTAGCCCTTTTGAATTCTGAGACAGAATGACACTATGGGCCCAGGCTGGTCTTGAACTTAACAATATTCCTGCCTCACCCTCCTGTATAGCTGGGATTACAGTGTGTGCCACCATGCCTGATCTTCATTATTGGACAAGTATAATCCCATTCCTTTTTCATAATCCCATTCCTTCAACAAATTTCATTTTATCAATAGAATGCCAAAGGGAGATTTCCCTCTCTACCCTAGGTGGTTCACTGGAACAAACTGACAAAGACAGATTAATTGGAGAGAAGATACACACATTAATTATGTGCATGGAGGCAATCACATAGTCTTAATTACCCACTAGCCCAACATGATTCAGAAACGTATATACCCATTATACGGAGAATAAGGAATGTAGGGGGAGAATAAGGAATGTAGACAATATTTAAAGAAATATTAAGTGACTTTCAGGGGATCCCAGTGGGCTTGGAGTACATGCAATGGCCAGAACAAAGTCTGTTTAATCCACAGAACAATGGATTGTTAATGATTTTCTGTGGGACTGAAATAAATGACAGTGGTGTGACGAGTTATCCATGTGTATTGATTGACTGCGGTGCTTCTTCCTATGATGTGAGTTGTCTTCTCTGCTGAACAAAATTTTAGTAAGAAGACTGAAGGCAGTTGTGTTTGTCTTGGCGCAGCTGGTCAGATAGGTAAGGAAACTTTGCAGAAAGCTTCTCCTTGCACTGAGAGAGGAGAGAAAAAAGCAAAAGTCAGAACGATCTTGATTCAGACGTAGATTCTGAAACTTCTTGACGTTTCAAAGCACCTGTCTTCGGGACATTATGTTTTGAGCCTCAAAACACCTTCAACGGAGTTGCTCAACCAAAAACATTTTATCTTGGATTCTTTCCTTCCTTTTCCCACATGGGAGTCAAATCCATCAGCAAATACTGATGGCTTTTCCTGGAAGTACATACAATATGTAACTGTTTTTCAGTATTTCCACTGTTACCATTTGGTCCATGCTACCATCATGTCACCCAGCCTTCAATGACCACTGTATGTAAAATTCCACCCCATTCTCAATACATTAACTTTCACCATGTCTTCCTTGCTTTATCTCCAATGCATTTGCTTCCATGCAAAATGCTGTACCTTAACTTTTTCATTTTTAACTCATCTCTTTCCCTAAAATGTAATATTCACAAGATTTTGTCTGATTTTTTTTCCCAATATCTGTATCCCTAGTGCTTAGGTACTTAATAAATTATTACTTGAATAAATTAATGCATATCACAAAACACTCTGGAAAATAAGATTTTTGTTTTAGAGATGAGAAAACCAAGGCTCAGACATTTGGTGATCTTCTGAATATGATAGAAATAGGAGACACATGGATTAGAATATGGACGGAGATTTCTTTTGCTCCCAATTCTAGATCCTTAAGTAGAGCACTGTTCTGGATTCATGTTCATATGTTTTTCCCTAGAACTCAATTTCAGTTTTTTTTTTTAGAAATTCTTTAAATTAACACACAGTTTTTGATTTTCTCTATTAAGTTTTGATGGAGTTTCTTTCAATGCCGCAGCCATCTGCTTAGTACTCACATACTGAATCTATTCTAGTGGGCCATTCTTTGGAATATACGTTGCCTTGGAATTTTTGAACTTTGTGTATTAGCAAAGTGATTATTCGCCACCTTGAATTCACTTGCTCTGAAATCTAGAATCAGGAAGTCCTAAGAAACCATTAAAAGAAAAGTAGACATTTTAAAATCTAAATTCTGACTGCATGCCCTATAACTAGTTACAGGACAGCTCTTATTTCACCTATTTACACTTTCTTCAGGTGCAGTTTTTAAAATTCTTACATTCACCCATCTAACAATTATTGGGCAATTTTTGTGAGTAGGGACCTATCTCATGCACTATGAAGATAAATAAAGCAGGGAAGGGAGTCTACAAGTGAAATATGATACTCTTTTGAATAATGGTATGAACTTTGTGAGATTTGGGACTTTATTATAATTTCTATTATTATTCATCCTTATAACTCTGGTACCTAGAAAAATAATGTCATGGGTAGATAATGAGCACAGGGTAGAGATTAAATAAATACTGTTATAGAAATGAGTGAATGAAGGAGTGATGGTGAAGAGTCCAGTTAGGAGGTCATTGCAGTAATCAGGTGATAGCTGATGGTGGCTAGACACAGAGAAGCTTTGTAGATGGAAGAAGCCAATAGCACCGCCTTAAAGGTTAGATCTGCAGTGCAGGAGACTGAAGGAGAGAACCAAGTAGGGGCCAGACCTTCAGCCAGGGCATCCAGCAGAGGGCAGCCATTGGCTGAGGCGTGGAAGTCTTGGTAGTGCGGCCAGTTTGGTGGGCAGAATTGAGTTTCTTTGGGATCTAAGTCCAGTCTGTTTCTTTGTGTCTCCCTCTCCTTTTCTCATAGTTTCCCAAGATTCAGAGTCATTTGACTGGAAAATACCCACTGGGTCCACTCCTCCCTCACTTGGGCAGACTCAGGCAGCCTGTGTTGCTGTCACCTTTCTAATTCCTGCTTTTCTTATTCCTGGAATAGGAAAGTCATAGCCAAGGGAGGCTTTTTCCTTCAAATTCATCTTCTAAACTTTTATTTTGATTTAGGAAAGTGAAAGATAATTGAAGGGGATGAAACAGGGAAAAAGTGTGCTTATGTGGTTCAGATGATAGTACCAGCTTGAACGGATTAGCTGGTTATTACGCATTCCTGTCCCTGGCTTGTCATAGCAGTCTGATCCGAGGACCACATAACCGTTCCTATTCAGCACGGCCTCTCGCGTGCAAACTGAACCTCAAAAGTTTTAATGAAGTCTTATAATTTGAAACAACACACACAATCATCAGGTGATCAGAAATATGCCATAATCTATTTAGCAAAGAGTGTTCTGGATTATAATGACAACAGCAGAGTTCATAATGCAAATCCAAGAAAGGCAAAGAAACACATGAAACGTTAAAAACTGCAGTAGTAAGTCTTGAAGATTATAAATGTCCAGTACATATTTTTGCTTTTCTTAAGCAGAATATGCAAGATCTCTTCCAGCAAGTTTTGGGCAATAAAGTCCATGGGAGACACAGAGGGAATTCTGCAGGGCTTCATACTATGTAGTTTATTCTCCCTTTGCTCTGCTCTAAATATAATCCTGCTTATTTGCATGCCAATCCCAGGATGCTTTGTAAATTCACAGCTCCTGGCTAGTGGTCTTAGCGTGTATGCTTTAAGGACAAAGCAAAATGTTTAGGGCTGTGCCTTTGGCTCAGTCTTTTTCTTCTTTCTTTCCCCTGTGTTTTGCAAAAGGGTACAAGGAGGGGGCCTTTGTTTGGCAGAGTATGACAGAAAGAAAGTAGAGACTGCTGTGGACGTTTTTCTCTGAAAGCTACATTCAGTTTAGTTATCCATGAATAACCGAAGCTTGAATTAACTCAGAGAGAGAGTGTTTAAGGGGGGGCTAGAGAGCCCTTTGATTATGTGACCAAGCAGGCTCATTTCAGTTTTCTGTAAAGCCCAAGCTGTTGTATTCCATACCCCCTTTCTTGGATGCCTTATATAGCTTCTCTATTGTAAGGAAGCCTTCAACTTAATGACAAGATGTGGAAAAGTGTGGTCAGAGGCCTGCCTTGTAGAAATGTGAATTCAAGATCTCTAACACAGGCTTAGTCATGCTTCGTGACATCTACGAAATTTCTATTTTGTAGGACATTAGAATGGACAGTTGGAGAGTAGGGGTTATAGCAGACTTAAGAGGATTTTAAAAATTTTGCATAGCAAGCCAATTTTTTGTTGTCATTTAAACTGCATGTTCGGGATTATTTTTCAGGAGAGCAGGGAAACCTCCCCCACCCTAACTACCATTCAGACCCCACCCCCAGTGGTCTCTTCTAAATACGGCTCCCTTTGCCTGTTCAGCAGGCAGCTAAGGACAGTGTACTACAGTGCTGAAAGGCCATAGTTTACACCCGGTGACTTCTATCTATAAGCAGTAAACTCAGAATTTTTTGAGCAGTGCGCACGGTTCACTGTCGAGAGGCAGCAGCAGTTGTACCACTCACAAAATCCACGCCTGCACACGCCAGGGCTTCTGCCTTCCGGCTACAGGTGTTTTCTACTTTCTACCCTTCGAGCAACACGAATGCTCTTTCTTCAGTTCAAAGAGACACAGTGGAGGCGTTTTTAAAAAGACACTTTGAAAATATTTTTAAAATACAGAGAATAGTTGATAAGCCATGGCCCTTGCAATCCTCCCGGAATGAATGACTGCTTTACATTTTCTAACACGCATTTTCACGGTCTGGGCAGAGGAGCAAGCCCGCCAGGCTGCAGTCTGCCCGGGTCTCTGCTTTCCACCGCGCTGCGCCGCTGTTTACGCACCCAGCGGCCCGCAGAGGCGGCGCCCGGCCCTCGGCTCTAACAAAGGCGGCGGCCGCCGCTTTCAGCCTGCGCGGCGGGAGGAGAGCGCGTTCCGGGCGGGAAGCCCGGTGCCACCTCCTTCCCGAAACGAGGACGGGGAGGGTGCAGAATCGGCGTGGGGGCTGGTGGAAGGCGTGGGCGCTCGGAGGCACCCGGTCCCGGACACCGGGAGGGCGATGCCGGAGCTGGTACTTCTGCGCGCGGCGCGGCAGCTTCCCCTCCCCGAAGAGTCCCTCGCGCCCCCTGGTGGCCGCGGAGCAGGCTGGCTCCGCCGCGAGTCGGGGAAATAGCAAAAGGAAGAAAAAGAAAAAGTGGGTGAGGCAGATGCGAAAAGGAAAATCAATAGGGATAAGAGACAAGAGGGAGGAGTCGCAGATCAGCCATTCTTGTCTTACGAGATCCCAGCTGGCACCACAAAAGAAAAAAACACAAACCGCGGGTGTGAACGCGCGCGCGGAGGGGTGTGTGTGCGTGTGTGTGTGCGGTGGGGGCCGGGCGAGGGGACCGAGATTTACTATTGTCTCCGGCAGCCGCCGCGGAGCCGGGCGGGGGCGGGGGCGGGGGCGGAGGCGGCCGCGGCCGGCGCACCATTCGCTCCACCTGATCTCCGGGCGCTGCGCGTGGAGCCGGGCGCGGGCGAGCAGCAGCTGAAGGAGGCGGGAGGCCGGCGCTGCAGCCACCGTCGCCACCATGTCCTACCAAGGCAAGAAGAACATCCCGCGGATCACGGTGAGTCCGGCGCGGGCGCCGCCGCCCCCTCGCCCCGGGTGGCGGGCGCCTTCCCGGCCGGGTCCCCGGGGAGGGCCGGGCACCCGCAGTCTGGGTGGTGGGACGCGGCGGTCAGTCCAGCCGGCGCGGCGGGCGCCACACAGCCCGAGCGACCCTGGGGATTGGGGAAACCAAAACAAAGGGGAAACCCAGACAGTGGCGCGGAGAACTTTGGATGGTTTGTCCTCCCTTTCCGGTGCGGGGAGCTCCCCGAGAGCGCAGAGCCCCGGGCCCTGCGTGCACCCCCGCTCCGCCCGGGGCGAGGTCTGCGCCGCCCCAGGTGCAGGCGCGCCGTCCGCCGAGGACCTTTGTGGCCCGGCGAGGTACGCAGAGGTAATACCTCTCCCCCGGGGCACTTGGCAGCCCGACCGCGCCCCTCTCCTCGCTCCCGCGCCGCGAGGGTGTATGGACCACCGGTCTTCGCCGCCGTGCCCCTGCTAGTCTACATTTAGCCCGATTCGTGTTTTGGTGTGTCATATTCGGGGCTGGATGGCTAACGTGGCTGCAAGGGGAAATGGCCAACTTTTTTTCTTCCCTCGATGTTTTACATTTTTTTCTTTTAAATGTCATTTCTTTCCCTCATTCCAAGAAACTCCGTTTTTAGAGCAGATTTTTAGTTTGCGGTCCCGGGCACACGCCGTGTGCGTGCCATGTCCTAGTGCCATTGTGTGCAAGACCTAGCCAAGGCCGGCTGGTGTCAAAGGCGCAGGGCGTGCACCCGGGGCAGAGTGTCGAGGGGGCGAGCCACCCTCAGGTGCAGACTCCCATCTTCACTGGCGTCGCCGAGGCTCTTTCCTGAGCAGAATACCTCGTCAGGGTCTGAGATTGCTCTGTGATGTGCTGAAAAGATGCCCCCAATTGTAGGGACCTATGACAAGCGGAGGTGGGCATTGAATCCAAAAACAAAAGCCGCTGACATGTCTTAGTTTAGCAAGAAGCAAGTATGGTTGTCTTTGTCTGTAGTGAGTACGATGATGTGGGGAGTGTGTGTGTGTGTGTGTGTGTGTGTGTAGTGGAGGAATGGGTGGCTACTCCATCTTTGCAAGACGAACAAAGGAAGTGATCAGCTGGCCCCTGGTAGGTTCTGTAGCTGCCCCAGAGCAGAGCTTTACCTGCCACCGTAGTTAATTTGCTCGGATCTCCCAGGTTTTGCTGTGGGCCTGCATCAGTTTACACTTGTTCATTGTGCTTGGGATACCCTGTGCTTTTGAGATTGGGAGGCAGGCCCTTACCCTGCACAGCCAGGGAGATGCCTCTTTTGCACGTAGTGCACTTCATTGTCAGGTGGTTTATTTCTTTTGCAACACCTTACATACCAAATGCTTTCCATGCACCTGAGCTTCACTTCACACAAGTGCACCCCACCCCTACAGCTGTCCAGCTGGTCCCAGGTCAAAAAACAAAAAACAAACAAAAAAACCACTGGGGTGGGGAGGTTGAGCTGGTTAAGTATCCTTTTGCCTGGTAGAGTTTTGGGTTTAAACAGGTCCTCTTGTATGAGTACCTGGTATCATCCACTTTCCACTATTAAACATTCTATGGCTTTTACAATGCAAAGTATCTTTTCCTTGATGTCTTTGCAAAGAGCTTTATAAGGTATCATTTAAAAAAAAAAAAAGGCTTATTGGGACCAGTGCTTAATTTTTATACTTATTTTCCTAACTCGGGAGATAGAAGCACAGCTGTCATGCTGTTACATGTAGGAAGCATGCTGCATGTATGTGCCACTTACTTACATCTAGTATCCATGTGCCAGTTCTCCTTTTTGGTACAGACACAGAACTGATGGTTTTTTTTCCTCCTAATCTGAAGACTGCAATGATTCTTCTTTTGGACTCAGCTGTGACATGACATTAAGGGCCACGCCCATTCTTTTAGGTATCATTTAATCCGCCTTTAAAGAAAGATAAAAGAAATTGAGCCTTCATCACTCGCCTTAAAAACCCGAATGTGGCTGTGTCCTGATCTCAGGACTGGGTTTGCAGCTGGTTTCCTTTTGTTTGTGTTTGGATGGTCTTCCCTGGGGTCCGTCCTTCAGTCAGAGCTGCTCCCTTCATTTCTCTGCGTGTGGGGCGTGGTGCTGCATAGCAGCCTCTGCCTGCGACTGAGACTGCGTCTCCAGCAGTAGCAACAGGAGTAGACAGTGGTTGTGAATTTCTTCAAACGAGGGTGCCTCGTGTTCATTGTTAAAACCAGGGATATAGCAAGGAGGAGAATGGCAGTAGGGCTTGGTCTTTGGGGATAAGGAATCCATTTGTAGATTTTCTCATGCTTTGTGTTTGCATTTCTGTGAACAAGGATTCTATTTTAGAAAAAAAACCTTTTTACATGGTTGCATGTCTATAAAAGATGGTTGCCTACGTACTTCAAGGGTTGAGATATAGTTAAAAACAAAAATATGGACACAGATCTACATGTGCAGAATATATGATTAGAGAGCTAAATAAAACATGTATCTCTTGCAGTTGATATCAGGACATTTTAAAAATAGTAATATTGTGAAGTTTGAATTAAATTAAATTCTCTGCCCTCTCCTCCATTCTGTAAAGGCTGCCCCACCCAATAGCGGAAGCGTCGCTATAATCTGAGAACTGAGGGGGGCAGTCTTTCCTGGTCCTGTCCCCTTTACCTCCCTAGACACCACCGTCTGCCACCATTTGGGGACAGAGTGGGGGTTCTGTATGTTGGTTGTTTGTTTGTTTGTTTTCTCCGTCCACCTGTTTTTGCTGCCCTCCTGAGATCAAAGCCTTTCTACTACCCCGTCTTTATTGGTTTTCTTGGAGGGCAGAGGGGTAGCTCTCTTGCTGAAGGAGCTGGCCGGGCCTTTCCCTGTGAGTAGCTCAGGCTGCAGATCTTCATTGCTCCTCCCCAGGACACCTGTGAAGCTCCTCTGTTCTACCTCAGCACTAACCCATGTTTCTAAATGCCAGACCACCAGGCTGGGTGCATCCACAGGTCAGGCGAAGGACCCTGTGTCGCCTCTGTCTGATACAGTGCCTGGTGCCTGGATTCCAGGGATTGTCAGTTATGCAGATGAATGAATTAAAAATTATTCCTAGTAATAAAAGCTCATATCTACTGAGTGTTCATTTTATGTCAGATATTGTGTCATATGCTTTACATGCATTGTCTAATTTGACTCTTCAATCCATACTGTCTGAGAGGTACCATAGGTATCCTATTTTATAGATTTAAAAAGTTTAGAAAATCTCTCTTACCTTTTATATTAGATAAGACTAAAGAGAATATTTGGAATGGTAGCCACCCTACCAGTTCTGCAAAGAGAAAGATTTGAAGCTGACCACAGGAATGGGCAGGGCCTTGCCACTTAGGTTCCAGTGCTTTATATGTATTTTCTTATTAGACTCTGCAGAAAACCATTTCTGAGTTTATGAAATTGATACATGTAGTATCATATATATATGGATAAAGTATCAAGATGTAGTTAAAAACATAAAAATATGGACATAGATCTATATAGAGAGAGGTGAAGATCTACATATGTAAGTAGGTGAAATCCATTACGTTAAGTCACATAGCAAGAGTTTTGAGGCAAAGCTGGAAATCAAACACAGGGCTTGTCCAGCATCAAAGCTGAGGCTACCCTGAGACACCTGCTGCTTCCCAGGGGCACGTGCAGCCAAGAGTTTTTGAAAGGTATGGATAAAGAGCTCCCAGATTCCCTCTAGTAGGCAGAAGACAGAGAAGAGACCTGGTTTTCTGCAACTACTAATTGGATTTCTGTAAACACTGTTTTGCAGATATACATTTCTGCTGCAATGGAGGCTGGGTTCTGGGTGTGATATTTGGGAATTGCTGGAAGATGCATCACTAGTTAGGAATACCACCTGGAAAGTGCAGTCTAGGGCATGTCGTGAGCTCTGTGGTCTCCCTTGAAAGGGAATGACTGGAGTGCTGTGGGTGTCTTATGAAATCCCAAATTTCTGCAGCCATTGAACTAGGGCCTAGCACTAGACTAGATCCTAAGGAAGAAATTGGTGCGACCCCACCCCTTGCAGCTATATGTTCACCTTGCTTCAATCGGTGTCACGAATGGGAAGGAAGGGCTAGGAGTTCAGCTTAGTGGTGGAGCACTTTCTTAGCACAAGGGTCTGGGTTCAATCCCCAGCATCACAAAAAAAGGGGCCAATGAAAAAAAGTAGGAGATGGAAGGTTAGAGTTTGGGAGACCAAAAGAAGGGGTCACCCCGTACCAGCCCTATCCATGTAAGGCATCTTGGAAAGGAAATTCCAGAATAAAAGATAGAAGAAGAATAATCAGGCACTTAGGAATGGAAAACATTTTAGATATCTGATCATGGAAACCTCAGCCCAGGCCCTGCCTGTGGTGTTCGTTTAGTACTTTATATTTTGAGCAGGTATGCAGTGATTCCCAGCCAGGTTAGTCTTCCTCTTCAAATACTAGCAAAATGTCTCAAGTGTATAAAGATGTCTGAATATCAGAGATATATTCAGAGGCAGCCGGGCACTTGGGGGAATTCTAGATAGATTTCCTGAGAGATTCAAGTCTACATGCAAACTCTCAGTGTGTAAATAAAAATCCCCCCTTTTTATTTCACTGGATGTTGGTAAGCTCAGATGAGGTAGTGATCACGAATGTGGTCTGTGAACATTAGGTGTATTTTAAAATAGTGAACACTGGTTTGTTTATAAAATCAAACTACCTTAGAATGTGGAAACAAATAAAGGAAGATTTGGCAAAGGTCTGCTTCCCAAAGAGACTACCTAGGAAACTTCTTTTAAACACAGATTTTCAAAAACAAAAATGAACATGGTGCTATTGAAAATCCCATTATTTTTCTTGCTTTAGTTATGGTACAGTGTTCCATGGAAGTCTGCTTGTCATTCATTTCTGATGGTCCAACAGAGCCATTAGACTATTTTTGGACTTTGATCCAGAAATTTTCCCTCAACCTAAACACAGAACATTTTCCTAATTTAGTTGAACTATATGTTTTTAAGTCCTAATCTGCCACTAACCTACAATGACACAGATTATGTGTACATTTTCTAGTAGATTCTTTACAACTCAATTTTCAGTTGCTTTACTCTGCCCCTTTTCTGGAGTTAGACAAAAAAATTTGAAAAAGAAAGAAAGAAACAAACAAACAAAAAAAACCCTTTATATCCTAAATGGCTCTTTGTTCTTTACTTATTGGCATATATTATGAAACCATTTGTATTTGCTTATTACATTCGAAAAACTGCAAAATATTTATGACGATAGGAGTGTACACCTAGAATGTACACGTGCTTCTGTTTATATCAATGCTTTTATCTAAAAGATGATTGCAAATTTGGACGTGTCCTCAGGTTAGGAGGAGAACCAAACTGCCCCTGGTTACTCCCTTCTCAAATCAACACACAGTTTTACCTTTTCTTCTTCTTTCCTTGGGCCCATTGGAACAAAACGAGAAAGACCTCAGAAAACCTAGAGAAGTAGTTTCTGCTGTGAGGCCCCTCTTTTATCAAATCAAATTTATAAATACATGTCAGTTTCAACATACACCATAGAATCCCCCCAAACCAAACCAATCTAGTTTGGTGGAATAGGATGAAGCCTGCAGCTGGTCCTCTTCTTTTGGTCCCAGTCCCTACATGGAACCCAGGATAAAAACCACTCTCTTCAGGAACACTTCTGCTAATGAGATCATCAGGAACTCGGTAGTTAGAGAGGTGGGGCTGAGCACGGTGGAGCTGTTACTAATAGCTACCATTTAGTGAGTACCTGGGCACAAACTACAGGGATTATTTCATTTAACTTGAAACTTTTATAGGTATGATGGTGAACCACCATTTCACATTCTGGAGAGAGGCTCAGAGACATTAAGTAACTTCATTAAAGTCATAGCTGAAAAAGCAAGTTCCCGAGAGTCCCCCTCCCCCAGAGTTTCATAGGCAAGAAAGCAGTTCCATATGTACAGGTGTCTACTCCCTCCCTCCAGCACCGGCAGCTACCTGTGCCTGGTAGCTTGCACTTGTGGGTCAGTGTTCACAGGGTGGAAGGAGTGGGGATGCTCTGGCCAAACCTATCACATCACTGTTGGGGCAACAACTGTGTGTATGTCCTTTACCAGTTGTTCATGCACTGCTTCTGCCAGCTGTCTGAGCTAGCTTCTGGCTTTTGCCCAGGGGCATGTATGAGTACTGGGTGGAAAAGCAGAGGCTGTTTTTCTGCCTTGCTTAAGCATGGATCTGGGCCCAAGGCCCCTTCTCACTCTCTGTCCCTGTCCTTTTCCCAGACACAGAAGGAGCCAGGCTCCCCCTTCCCTTTAGCCAAGCAGAGGCACACCCAGTGCTCTAAGCCAGATGGGGGAGCTCCATGATAGAATGGTCCAGGAATCTATTCAGGACATCTGGAATTCAAGTAAATGTCTCTCATGGCCTAATCTCTTTTTTCTACACAAGCGTTAGCCAATGAGATACAAAGGATGAAATGGGATTTTCTTTTTTAAAAGAGATGTTCATTGGATGAGTAGAGCAAAGGAGCTCTCATCTTTGGCCACAGTGCAGGAGGACATTGGAGGGAGAATCAGCACATTGTGGTCAGGCCTGCCCTTGCCCCTGATTTACTTGTGACTTTGGGTAAACTCTTATTATCGTTCTCCAGTTCTGCACTGATCAAATGAGAGCATTTAGCTTGATGATCCGGAGGTCCCTGCCAGTTCAAATGACTTTGTGAGCCAGCCTTTGCTCATTTTCTTTCAAATTCACAGAGAAGAGTTATAAGCTCTTCCTGTGAGGAAAGAGTGAAGGGTTGAAAATGGATGAGAGCAGCAGTTGCTGGCTTCAACTCAGCAGGACCAGCCAACATCTGTATTGGATAGAAGGGACTTTGGTTACTTTTTACCCTTAAAATCCCATCCTTTTTCTTATTCCGGGAGTGGACTTAGTTAATAGTGCAGAAGAGAAATGGAATAATGATGATTGATAGATCCTTTCCTTAGCAGAGCTTTAGCATTAATTATAATGAGTATTATTAAAGCGATGCCATGATTTATTTGCTGTCTCTTTTGGAGAAGGCTACCCCGATAAAGGCACAAAGGCGACAGTTGCCCCCCGATCTAGACTAGTTAAACAAACAAGCAAACAGAAAACAACCCCAAGTCTGTATATGCTCCCTAAGCCTTTTCTGCTGCTCTTGCCAATATTTTAAATACGATGGCAGCCATCCAATGGAAATAACCTACCACGAAGGCCAAGCGATGCCCTGGGTACTGCGTGACGGTACCACTGAGTCTTGAGCACATGTCTTTGGCTGGCACATATTGGGTCCTTTGTAAAAATTTGCTGAATGAATAGATATATTCAACATTTACTTGGCAGGAATGATTTCAAGGGAAAAGATGACCTGAAAATGCACACATTTGTTCTTTAACATTATCTTCTTTCAATGACAACTTTCTAGAATATCAACTTTCAAGACATAAAAATAGACCTGACTATAAGAAACTGGCATAATATCACTAAGCCAAAAGAAACACGGCAGCACTTGAGCAGAACAAGCAAGTTATTGTAATCCAGGGCCTGCCCTGGGCAAATGTGCCAGGGGCCCATCCATCACTTGTACTTTTTTTTCCCTTGGCCTCTCTTCCTCTTCTTCCAAATTCTGCATCTGGGCTCACTCTGAGCTTGTTTCAGGGGCCCACTTGGGTATTTACTGGTTGCAGATTGATACATCATTTGCCTTATTATAAATGATTTAAAAGAATTAATGCAGACCTTTAGGTCTGTTTTCAAATGGAGGAAATTGTCGCCATGACTGTTTGAACCAGGATACAACATAAATCTTAACTGAAGTCTTTTTCTACCTTTGTATATAAGCCACAAAGTCATTAGAGATATTAGCAGTAATTAGATCAGCCAGTCTGCATGTGCACAGAAAACTTGGCCTTTCAGAAATACTGGTCAAGGGGCAGCTCATAGTTATGATTGTTTCCCATATTAAAGTGGGTCATTGAAATGAAATATTTTTATATTTGTGTGTGTATTCTCCTAAAGATTTTCAGTCTCTCACCCAACTCTGGCACCTTTCTTTGGGCTTGTATTTGTTGTAGCTATTCCTGCTACTAACTTTTATTCTAAAATTCTTTCTTTCTTTGAGGGATGAGAGCAGTTAAAGTACATGTTACCAAGCTCCTCTGAGTATAGATCATATGGTTTATGGACTCAGTAGGTCACTGTGGAATAGTATTCACTAGATAATTTTAAAGGAATCATCTATAATGGAAGGCAAAAAATGGGAGAAATAAGTATATTCATGGACCTAAAACCTTTTATTAGAAAGCATTTGAAGTACTATATTATAATTGCTATGTATAACACAATTGAATATAAGAACATTTTGCTGTTTTTATTGCATTAAAAATAGTTATTGACGGGGCTGGTGAGATGGCTCAGTGGCATACGCACCTGCCTGGCAAGCGCGAGGGCCCGAGTTCGACTCCCGGATCCCACATACGAAAAAAGGGCCGGTGATATAGCTCAGCGGCACGAGCGCCTGCTGGCGCGCGAGGTCCTGAGGTCGACCCCCAGTACCCACAAAAAAAAAAAAAAAAAATAGTTATTGAGGGCCGGTGAGATAGCTCAGCAGCATAAGCGCCTGCCTGGCAAGTGCGAGGTCCTGAGTTTGACTCCCGGTACCCACATAAAAGAAAAAAAGGGCCAGTGATATCGCTCTGTGGCACAAGTGCCTGTTTGCAAGTGTGAGGTCCTGAGTTCGACTCCCAGTACCCACATTAAAAAAAAAAAGAGTTATTGACCACCAGCCCTGTGTCCAGCAGCGTGAAGATTGTCATGAGAATATCTAATCTAGATAATATATAAAGAAAAATAAATTTGATAATAGCAACAATTAATATTTATTATATCTTGAGTGCTTTTTATTTATTAAATGCTATTTCACATACTCCTCAAAACAATGCAGGTAGATAGACTTCCATCAAAGGCCTTTGTCTTAGTTACTTTTCTTGTTGCTGAGACAAAATACCTGACACCCAAAGTTAAAGGAGGAAAAGTTTATTGTAGCTTACAGTTTGTAGAGGTTTCAGTCTATAATCAGCTGGCTTCAAGGCAGGGTGGCATCGCAGAGGGGCATCACAGAGGAGAAACAGTTCATGGCAGGCAGAAGGCAGCAAAGCCATAAGCAGCAAGCGACAAGCAGTGACCCTCTTTCTGTCCCTTATATTCTAAGTTATATGCCCTTAGGGTGGGTAGCACTCACATCCAGGGAGGGCCTTCCCATTATCCACACCCAGAACTATGCTAAACCAATCCATGGACTAATTTAGTAATCACACACCCTTAACTCTAGCATCACACACTAGATCCAGCCACTTCTGAAAAGCCCCATCTATGAGTACATGAGGCTTTGGGGGGACATATAGATACAAGCCATTAACAGTCTCCCTATTTGATTGATGAAGAAATTTAGGGATTAAGTAATTTCCTTCAGTCACACAAATCTTAAACTGGGGAACCAAACTTTGAACCTAAGTTTATTTGACTGAGAACACACATTCCCAACGGCGCTATATGGTGCTACCTTAAATTCTGTTTCTTTTTACCTTCCCCAAGCCCTGGAGTCAGGAAGCTCCACTTGGCGTTCACTTACTTTTGAGTTCAGGGCTGAGCCCTTCTCTCACACCTGTGTCCCAGGAAGCGTGGGTGGAGCTGGTGATGGGAGATGTGAACAGGAGACAGTTGGTGCCACTCCTCTGTGTGGGGTCAGGCTCGTTAGCATTAGGTCGGCAGTGGGAAGCTTTTCGGCCTTCCCATTAGGAGCAGCCTGGGTTCCTGGAATATCCAGAGTGGTTCCACACTGCTGTACTTACACAAGCAGCACCGAAGGCCACTTTGCAGTGAATTAGCAAAAATACTGGTTTCTTAATGGTTTGAATGCCATCTTCTTATTCCATACCTTACACTGCGTGCGTCATCCTCTGACGTAAATCCTAACAGAATTCTGCGGAGATTCAGTTTCATTCTGAAAAATTCACATGTCAGATCATTTATTGAGATATTTTTTAAAAATCTAGCCTGCCACATATTGTTTGTTCTGTTTTGTTTCTTCCTCCTTGTTCTACAATATATTATACATTCCACAATATATTTCTGTATTTTAAATATCATTCCATGACATAATTTTAACAAGTGATACAATCATACATTTCTTGAATGAATCCCATTCTTACATGAATCCCATTTTGTGGGAATAGTTTTGGTTGTTTCCAGGATCTTTGTATTAACAATGAAAATGGAATGACACGATGCTTGCAGTTTCTTAGTAGCCGTCAAATTGAAAGCTACTTCATAATGAGAGTTTGAATAACTCACCAAAAATCAATCAGTTCATGAGTCTTCGATTGTAGGTTTGAATCCCAGTGTCTTCACTGGAGTATCACCGGTCCAGTGACTTCATCAGTTGTGCCTTTTTCCATGTCAGACCACTTTCTCTATTTTCTTCAGGTTGAGAATGAGGACATTTGTTTTCTCACGATCACCCTTGTTTGCCTTCCTGTCCTGTTGAAGCTGTTGACATTTGCAGAGGTGCAGAGTATCCTAGGACCTGAAGTTGCACAGCTGGAGAGGAGGAAACATAGGTGGTTCTTTATTCTCTCTCTCCTTATTCCAACCTATAAGCTTGGAAGCTGGTTTTAATTTTACATTTTCTGTGTTTATGTGTGTTGGTTTTTAAACCTTTCTCACCCCTAATTCTTTCAAGAAGGCCTTTATTTGAAGTCTTGCACTCTTTTTCTCTAAGCCAATCTTCCTCCAGTCTTGATGAGGTTACTTTGTTTGTGGATATTGATAAATTCAGAGGGGTTTATCCAACTAAGTAGGTTTAAATTATATTCTTATAGAGAGTAAGGACTTTCAGCAATTTAGAAGGTTTTAAGGCAATTAAATATAATCCCCTGCTTCTAGAGATTTCATCCTGGGTTTATTCCACAAAGAAGACATATTTTGTTTTTATTTCAGTCACTTCATTGTATGCTGTATTGCAAACCCCTTTTTGGTATGAGAAAGCTTGGTGAAAACTTAACTTTGCTTGGTTATGGGCAGGAAGTGAAGAAAATTATAATTCCAACCCCTTTGTATGTATGATTAGGACAATGTGGGTCAAAGAGGGAAAATAATTTGCCAAAGGTCATATGGTAAAATAGTTTTGTTATTTTTTTTTTAAATGAAGGGCATAGGATTCATTTTCCCTTGCTGTAGTTCAGTGCTTTTTCTCACACATTTTTTGAGACAGAGAGGGGGAAGAAGTCTTAAGAACTAAATTACTCCTCCTCAACCCTCCTTCCCCATTCATATGTTGGAGTCCTAACCTTCAGTACTGTACCTCATAATGTGACTGTTTTTGGAGAAGAGGTCTTTAAAGAGATAATTGAGTTAAATGAAATCATTGGGATGACTTTAATCGAGTAAGCCTGGGGTCTTACAAGAGGGGAAGGTTGGGCACAGGCACACTCAGAGAAGAGCCGTGTGAAGACACAGGGAGGAGAGGAGGACTGCCTGCAAGCCAAGGAGAGAGGCTCAGGGAGAAACCAACTCTACCAACCCCTTGATCTCAGACTAACCTACAGAATAGTGAGAAAATAAATTGCTGTTGTTTAAGCCAAGAGTCTGTGTTACCTTTTTATGGCAACCCTAGCAAAGTCATACAGAGGGAAAGTTTAGAACAAGGAATTTAAGATTTCAGAACTTCACACCTGGGCATTCTCAATGAAATGAACTAGAACACAGAAACCCAGATAATTAATTTTTATTAGAAATCATGCCATACCAACACTTGTGCTTATTGATTTTAATCCTATTTTATATATGTCATTGTATTTGATCTTTATAACATGCCTGTATTATAGTTCTTATTAGCTTCACTTTACAGATGAGAAACCAAAGCTCAGAAAGTTAATTTATCTAAAATTATGTAGTTATTAACTAACTGGCAGAGTAGGTTGAAATTCACCCTCTTGTCTGGCTTTAAAACTAACTTACTGCACTATGCCACTTCCCAGTAGGGAAATTAATCCCAGCTGTTGTTTAGGAAATCATTACTTATCAAATTGTTTAATGTTAGGAGAAAGAAACAATATTCTCCAGCGTCTCCATGACCTGGAATCTACTTGATTGATGAGACAGAAAATATTTGACTCCTGCTTTTAGGGTTAAAAATGGAGATCAAGGAAATTTTAAAAAATATCAAGGTATTTGAATTTCATTAGCATCTCCCTGGAGACCTGCCCTTTCGCATGTCTGAGTGAAGAGTTACACATAATGGAGAATTAATGCTGGTAATGATGGACCCTGGCTCCTCGACAAATGCGGCCTGTCAAAAGATAATCAGTCACCCACTCTGGGTCGCTTCTGCTAGCATGGAAAGCCAAACTCGTACATCCATAATGTGAGCGACTTTTTTAAACTGTCTATGCCAGAGTTTTTTTTTTTTTTTTTTTTTTTTTGTGGGTACCGGGGGGTCGACCTCAGGACCTCGCGCGCCAGCAGGCGCCCTTGCCGCTGAGCGATATCACCGGCCCCTTTTTCGTATGTGGGTTCCGGGAGTCGAACTCCGGCCTTCGCGCTTGCAAGGCAGGCGCTTACGCCGCTGAGCCATCTCACCGGCCCATATGCCAGAGTTTTACGATGATGTATTTTAGAAGTATTTGAAATAATAAGAATGATAAATACATAATTTTTTTTTTTTGGAACCGGGAATCGAACTCAGGACCTCACACTTTCCAGGCAGGCACTGTACCACTGAGCTATACCCTTGGCCCAGATAAATATATAATTGACCAAAAAGACAAAACATACCATCCCCCCAGAAGAAACACACACTCATACACACACACAGCAAACTAACCTAAGCTACCAGCAGACCCAGGTATGATGATATGAGGAATACCAGGTGCTTTTAATATTGTATATAGATGGCTTTTCCAGCAGCTTCCTCCCTGTCTTAAAGCTGTGTTGTCTATCAATACCTAAATGTATGTATTACATGTACTTGCACTCTATCTAAGAAGACAACAGTCAAGGTTAAGAGGTGAGTGAGCTTTGTTTTCATCAGATGCTGGGGCTAGGTCCCAGCTCAACCTAGAATGGGCTGTACAACTTTGTTGGCTCCACCTTCACAATAGGATCTTCAATCCAAATGCTCATCACCATTTTTCATCATTGCCACCATGCTAGCTCAAGCATCTGTCAGCTTCCTGCCAGAACTCCCTAACCTCTATGCTTCCACTTTGCCTACTACTACATTTATTCTCTGTGAACAACCAGGGTGATCACTTTAAAATGTAAATCATTTTACACTCACCCTACACGCCAAGCATCCTTCCCTGCACCTCAGATAAAATGCAGGCCACTCTTGAGGTCCTGGGTGTCCCAGGCCTGACACCCTCCGGGCTCCAGCCCTGACACGATTCTTCAGTGACCTGGCATTGGTCATCCTCTGCTCTTACTCTCAGACATGCCCATTTCCAGCCTTGACCTCCTGTACTTGCTATTTCCTCAAAGTGGGGGATGGTTTTTATCTAGGATTTAAATCATGCAGATCTCGGTTCAGCTGAGAGCTTTTTCAACATGCCTTATTTGAAAACTTAGTCAAAATCAGTCCCAGACTCTTCCCAGGCTCTACCTCCCCTTTATCCTCTTTCTAAATTTTCCTTATCTCTATTAAAATTATGTGACTTACCCAGCAATTTACTTGTTCTTTGCCTTTTCAACCACTGCAATAGCAGGGAATTTATTTTGTCCATCATAATACCCTAGTACTATAAACGGGCATTTGCAAACATTAAATAAAGAAATATAGAGATAGATGAATGAATACAAGGTCAACCTGCTCCTTTATTTTAACTTAATATACTTTCCCTACGTTACGTGGTTTGGGGTGGCTGGTCTAGGAAAGAGGGTTAGCAAAAAGCTGGGAGACTGTGTACCTGCGCTGATAGGGACTATGTCTGTGAGGGTCCCCTCCGAATCACCAAGGTCTTGCTCAGTCTACCCTTGAATGAGTGAATGATGAGTGAAAGATGAAGATGTGGGATAATAGGGGAAAGTGATAACACAGGTGAAAACCTACTGTGTCTGAGATGACTTACTGAGATAGGACCTTGTTTGCCATTTTAAAAATACAATTTAATACATGTCACATGTATCGTGCTTTAGTAGGCATGAAACACGGGCAGCCGTACACTTCTATCTGAAACACTTGTAAGCAGAAACACAGTTATGAGAAACTATTTCAGAATGATTCCAAAGGAAGGTTATTCTCTGGTGTTAGAACGTTAAATAGTGATAAGGAAGAAAAGAGCGAAGCTTCATGGCTTTGCAAGTAAGAATGAAATCCGCATGCCTTTGAACACGGAATATATTCCTGTAACGTTAACATGGTCTTTGCAAGTAGTAAGCAGTCCTCAGTACATTCCAGGAGAGGCCTGTTATGTGTGGAGCTTCAGAACTTTGTTGAAGGTAAAGAAACCTATAGTTACAGAATTAACTGCCCCATAGTCTGACATTTGAGTTCTGATAGTTATTGAGTGGTGTCTCATCTGTATTTAATTCAAGAGCTTGTTTCATTCCAGGTCTGCCTGACCTCTTGAAGTCCTTGTCCTCAGGCCATGTGCAGTTTTTTTTCTGTCAGTGTAATGTGGGGGAAGTTTGGGGACTGAGAGTCAAAAATAGCCACCGCTTTCATAGCTACCTGCCTCTCAAATGAAAGCAGAGCTGTGGGTGCATAGGTTTTTAGGTGGAGGGAAGGTGGTGACCCAGAGAATTAGTCGTCACCGTAGCCTGGTTCTTGTTTCCAGAAAGAACCAGAAAAAAGAGTGTGTGCCTTTCCCTCCTGAGCCCATATTCTGTTTCAGGGAGTATGCTTGAGTCCTTACTGGAAGGTAGTTAAGGTATCTGCAAGAACTAAACTGAACTAAAAAGAAATGAAAGGATAGAGGAGAAGGAGGGTAGGTATCCAAGTGGATGGTTTTGACCTGAGGAGATTTGTGTTCTAGCTTTTAAAGGAACCGACATTTGTTTAGCATTTACCATGCACCAGAACCTAGACTTGAGGCTCCCAGTGGCTTTTTGGCTGCAGACATCATTGTCCTCATTTTACAGCCAGGACTCTAAGGCCCTTCTCTTTTCCACCCTCCTGTCACCCTCTCAGGCTCTGATTCGCCTCTTGAGATCTTGGGCTTCAAAGAAGAAGATGAGGCTGCTTTGCTCTTTTGCATGACAGACTCTGTCTCTGATGGATGCCAGGCAGAACCAATGGGGGCATCTCTGCCTCCCAGCCCTCTCTCTGCAGTGTTCTTTGAGGTGTGAGCTGGAACACTGAAGCTATAAGTTCTCTTAAACGAGTCCACTGTGGGTCAGTTTTAGCGAGTTGCATAAGCCTGTGGCTGTGTGCTTTTGACCACAATCGCCAAGAAGTCCCCACCAGCTTTGAAAGTATAATGTCAGACTTGGAGAAGACTCCTTGTGGCCTCCACAAATAGATGGGAGCAATTGCCTAGCATTTGAAGGTGCCACTAACACATGCCAAGGCCACAGCCCCAACATTCCGCTTCTGGGAATTGCATTTTGGCTGGCTTTCAGATTTAGTGAAAAGGTTTCTTGTTTCTGAAAAGCAATAGAGTGGGAGTTTGCTCAGCTTCTCTGTAATTGTAATGACCAGTCAAAGCCAGTCATCAGTCAGAAATATTCAAAGAAGAGAACTGCCTCTTAAGCGGGAGGTAGACACCATTCATCCGTGCCACAACAAGAGATGATGTCACTTGCTGGCGTCACATAGCTGTGACCAGAATCCAGGGTTCCTGATTCCCCTTCCAGGGGTCTTTCTACAATCCTTCATTGCCTTTCAGTGGACATAGCCATTTTCATAGTGGCATTAGCTCAAGTCCATCCATTAATAGCTGAATGTTCTCCAAAATCCCAGGCCCTTAATTCTGCTACATGACCATATAGTTGGTCAGTCCCTCATAGTCTCATACCTCAATTTTACTGCTCCTTTTTCTATTCCCTGTTTCTATTAATGGGTCCTTTCTGGATATTGTGCTTTGAAGCCACAGGTGACTTTGGTATGTCCTTTCCCTTCTCCAGTGGCTTAGCTGATCCTAGCCTTCCCCAGCAGTATGTCATGCATTTTCTAATCCATATTCTTCCTGTCACACTGGACCACAGCAATCATTTATTCTTTTTCCTTTTCATAATTTTGTTTATTAAATACTTTTTAAAAGTTATGAAATGTCACATGACTTTTGCAACTAAAGAAATGATATAAATAAATTGAAGACAAAAGCTTAAACATTTCCCTGTACCTCCTCCTCCTGCATCCCTTCCTCCTGTTGTACCCAAGGGTAACACTTTGTTACACATCCTTCCAGATCTTTCTCCTGCTCACACAAAAACATGTTAAACATATGTGCATTTAGCATTTGATTTACTTTTGCAAGAGTTAGATACTATTTTACTCAGTTCAAGATACAGATTTTAACTGTTTTAAAAATAGCCTTAAAACAATAATCCATAGCTTGGCTGTATCAAAGTTCATTAAATCATATCCTATCGTTAGACATTTTGGGACTGGACTGGGTATTTTCTCTTCGCATTTTCCAATAGCATTTGCACCTTTGTGTACCCTGCCCATGACCTCAACCTGTATAATCTGCATTACTAGGCTTCTTTGCCTTTGGACTTCTGGTTAGATTTAGTTCAGGTGGTGCCAGCGGGAGATTGGAGGGAAGGTGAACAATGAAGTCAGGGTGTTTTTCCCCGAGTCTTCCTGCTGGGTCACTGTGGGCTGGCTGCATGCCTCCACTGAAGGGTTCCAGCTCTTGCCGGGCAGTGCTCTCCATAGCCTGTCCTTTCCAGTTCCAGTAATCTCTCCCTCATTTCCTTCCCTCCAGCCCTGAGCTGCACATCCATTACATTTCCTAAACCCTACCTACACTTTTTCAGACAATCCCTTTGTTAAACTCTCCTTAATAATTCAGTTTGAGTATTTCATCTCTTTCCTGCTGGTTGCCCGGAGTGCTAAAGGTTCTTTCTTGCTTGTTTTTTTTTTTTTTTCCTCCTGCTACTTTCTGTAACTTTCTAGCTAGATCATTCTTTCCTTGATCTCCAGAGTGGCCATTCTGTCAGCTTAATTATTTATTTATTAAATCTGAGATTGAATTCCATTCATTTTCTTAAAACTCTTCCAGAGCTCTCCATTATACATAGAATAAAAGTCATACTCCACAGCCAGCTGCTTCTTGCAATCTCTACTTCAGTACTGTCAGCATCAGGGCCCCACCCAAACCCTTAATTTTTCACTGAAATACATTTCCTGCCTTGGTACTATTGGCTTTCTCAGTGACTGGTTATGTGATGTCAGACCATGAGTTAACCTCTGTAAGCCTTCTTGTCTTCTTCAATTCCTTGGGAATGATGACAGCATGTAATTCATAGCATTTTATTGAGGATTAATCAAACAGAAGGTACATAAAGCTTCTAGCAGTTTTTGGTACATAAGAAGTTTTCAGTCAGTGCTAGTTATGAATTATTGCTCCCTTCTCTGACAAGAACTGCTTTTGGCCATTCCTATGTGTCCAGATCAGCCATTACCTCCAAGACCCACATCAGACAAGGCCTCTGTGGGCTGTGATTTCTGCCAGAAGGATTCTCTTTTTCAATTAACAGACTTTGTTTTTTAGAATAGTGTTTTGGTCAGCTTTTTATTACTATGATAAAATAACTAAGAAATTCAGCTCACAGGAAGAAAAGTTTATATTGGCTCACAGTTTCAGAAGTTTCAGGCCATGGTCTGCTGGTTCCGTTACTTTGGCCTTGTGATGAGGTGAAACATCGTGGTGGAAGAGTGTGGTGGAGGAAAGCTGCTCAGCTTATGGCAGCCAAGAAGTAGAGAGAGGCAGAAAGACAAAGAAACAAAGAGGCTGGGGCAAGATACACCCTTCAAAGGCACACTCCCCAGTGACCTACTTCCTCCCACTCGGCCCCATCTCCTAGGAGCCCATTCAGTTATGAATTCATCAATGGATTAACTCGTTCATGAGATTAGTCCCCTCATGGTCCAGTCTCCTCTGTATGTCCCACTTCTGAACATTGCTGCACTGGGGATCAAGCCTTCAATATAGTAGTCTTTGGGGGGACGTTTCATATTTGAACCATAACAGGTAGTCTAGGTTCATAGAAGAACTGTGCATAAAGTGCAGAGAATTCCATAATCTTGCTTTGATATATGGTATAGTTGTTAGAGTTGATGAGCCAATATTGATATCACAGTTCACAAAGTCTGTAGCTTTCATCTGGATTCACTTTTGTTGCTGAAGGAATGATGTCATTTATCCACCATTACAGCATCCTCTGGGATAGTTTCACTACCTTGAAAATCCCCACTGTCCCATTTATTTCCAACTCATCCCTGCTTCTTACCCCCAGTCCCACCACTGGTCATGCCTAATTATTGACTAATTATTATACTGTTCCTATAGTTTGGCCATTTATCTTTTTACTTCACTTCTATCTTGTCTTTTACTTCAACCCTCTTTGTGTTCTTGGCTTACTTTTATTACTGTTTCATCTTTGTTTCTCTGTAAACCTAATATAGAGCATCATGGCTAGTTGTCATGTTTCAGGAATGAATTATTAATCTTGTTTATCCTCAGAATCAAGGTCTGGGTTGAAATTTCAGGCACTTCCTCCTCAGGCAGTAGGCATTTGGGTTTTGCAGAAGCTCATGGGCTAGCAGGACACAGAATCCTGTTGGATGGAAGCTGGATCCAACCTCTCCAGTCTGAGAATGTGCAGAGAGCTTTCTCCATGGGTCTGAGGTGAAGAAGAAATAATGCAAAACAAAATTTTAAAAGTAATAAAATACAAAAGTATCATATGAATCCAGACCAAAGATGGGTGTGAATTGGTTCTCTAAAGCATGACTTCTCTTTATTCCATACCGGGTTTTATATGCTGGTCCTGAGCACTGTATCTGTGATGAATTAACTTGTAACACCCCGCTGAACTGAGTCAGCATGGTTCTGGGTGTGGAGGGCCTACCTGAGGATTGGTGCCAGCAGCATAAAAGGAGAACTGGAGGGGAAGATGGTGTGCTGTTGATTCTCCTGGAGAAGCTTGTCACGCTGGTTTTCCTGATATGAACTCAGCTGTTCTCATTGTCGGAGGAGCTCAGGTCCTCCCTGTCACTGAGGATGGCTGTGGTTCTCTTCAGGTGAGCTCTGGTCCTTACCTTGAGCATTGCTTCCTATGTCAGCCTGCTGGCACAGATCCTTCATCCCGATGGCACAGACTTTCTAGCTTCTGCCACCGGCCTTTGGGCCTTCCCAGCGCAGATCCTTGACGCAGACTTTCATGAGACATTGTCGCAGGCTACAGGCCTCCAGCTGGACTCGTGAGGGCATTGCCATGGGCTCTAGGTTTTCAGCTGGACTAGCGTAGGACATTTCCATGGGATCCAGGCCCTCAGCTGGATTCTTCGAATCTGTATTGTGTCAGATCTCTTGCGCTGTTCTGCATTTGACTTTCTGGGTGAATGTTATAAAATAATCCTATAAATTATGTGTCCTGTATTAAATCTATTCCCTTGCAAACCCTGACTACAACAGTATCTCTCAGGCAATTTGTATGTAATGATAATAGCTACCTTATGTTCATACTGCAGTTTGGGTTTGACTCTCTTTGTATATCTATGTAATGAGAGTCATAAAGTGGAAGTTGTAGCATAGAAGCAGTAATATTTGTGATGCCTGTTGTTTATGAGCCTTTCAAACATACCTAATCATACCATCAATTCAAACACTAGCCGTGTAAGGTAAGAGTTTTTATCTGTACCTTATATAAATATGCTGTCAAAGGGAGATGGATATACCTTCATCTAGGTAAGAAAAGTGAGGTCCAGAGACAAATCATATCCCTTGTCTAAAATTACACAGCAAGTTAGCGACGGGGATGCTGATATAACCCTTGATTCTCAAATCCCTTAGTTCTGGGTAGTGCTGCAAACTGCTGTTAGTGGAGATTTCTGTCCCAGACAATAACCTTCCCATTTTTCTCAACCAAAAGCCCAACTAAAGATGTGCCACCAGTCTTTTTTTATCCAGATCTGGAGCATCCTATTTTTCAACAACACATGTTCATTCACCACCTTGCCTCTTTCCCATGTTCACGTAAGGTTCTGATCCCGAGTGTGACCCCTGATAACCTCCTTATTCAGCGGTGCTGCCAATATCTGGGAGTCCCTGCCATTCTACCTTGGGTTCTGCTTTAACTTCTAACAGGTCCATGTTTGCCCCTGTTGGTTGTCAGCCCGTATTGGTACATGTGGACTCATGTTAGCCCATGTTGTCCTGGCCCATGCTTTAACAGCAAGGATTATATTCTTGCTGTTACATCAGATCATTTTATGTTATTCAAGAAGAGGCTGTTGGGCCGGTGATACAGCTCAGCAGCAGAAGCGCCTGCCTGGCAAGCGTGAGGTCCTGAGTTCGACTTCCGGTACCCGCACATTAAAAAATAAAAAAGAGGGTGTTAAATAATGTTGAATCACATAATGAGAAGCTTTATCCCCTTTCTAATTGTTTTCCAAATCTTCTAATTAGATCAAAGAAAAAGTCTGAGTGTCTAATTCACACCTGCCTGATACTTGATAATCTTTTCTTTCTTTTTCTTTTTTTTTTTTTTTCCACAAAATAGCAGATCTGAGCTCATCTTTTTGAGCCCTCTTGGAGACAGCAGAATATAGACAAAATTTAGTAATGTTTTTATTGTATTCATTCCTAGGTTTACTATTTTTGGCAAGTGATATTGGCTTAGAATTTATAGGAGTAAGACAGCATTTACATTTAAAGTACATTTATTTAAGGATAATGCTAAGCAAATAATAGCATAGTTTGTACCAGGGTATATCAAGTATCATGAAGCAGGGACATGAGTGACTGAGGCTTGGGCTACTCAAACCCTGCTGACCTTCCTACAAGAGCAGGATGACTCTGTGGCGCTGCCTGTCTAGTGTTGTTCGCCTTCTCCCCCACCCCAAAACCTCTGCTCCTTCCTGGTCCCGTCATCCACTTGAGCTTATTTGTGTCTGGAACCCTGTTGAAGATTGAGAGACCTTTATCAGGGGGCTGGGATTAAGGTGCCATCCACAGTTTATTCCCCTATCCACTTTGACCCGGGGCAGGCCCCATCACTTGTCAGGCCATTTGATAATGACAGCTTTCAAATGATAAACAAGAAATTCTGGAGAGGGAAGAATGTACAGGGCTGGCTTTGATGTTCTTCTGAAAGCTGAGCAGCCTCTCTGCCCTGATTGATACTGCCCTTGGCTACTGCTTCCTCCAGAATTCCTTCCTGCTTTTCTTACCTTTTCTATCCCTGCAGGGTCAAATCAAGCAAAATAAACAGAACACAATGCTTCCCAGGTCTGCATACTCTACACATGGCTTGCATGGTGAGGGGAGTGCCTCAGGTTCACTTGCATCCAGCAAGCCTTGGTGGTCTTAGGCGTGTTTGGATGAGGAGAGAGAGGGAGTGTGTTGAGACTTTCAGCCGTAGCAGTTCAGAGCTGTGGAATACCCAGTCCTGCCAAACTGTGCTCAGTTTCGGTAAAGACTCGGACCTGAAAAGCTGGACGGCTCCTGAGAGTCTCTCTTCTCCCAGACCTTTCTCTCAAAGGCATCTTTGTCGTGGAGGGTCCTAGAAACAGATCCATATGCTAAGTAGAAAGGGTGAGTATGGGACCGGTTTCTAGACCACTTTCTTTTCCTGCTGGAAGAAGTGAGCTTATTTGCAGAAGATGCGTGACCTGGAAGGGCCATGGGAACTTGCCCTGTGCCGGTGGCTTTCAAAGTAGAAGTCTTGGCTGACCTTGGCTGCGGGTGGCAGGAACGTGGAACAGTTGCTGAGGGTTGGCTGGGGATTAGCATCTCTAGAATTTCCCTTACAGTAAGATCTGTTATATTTTGATTAACAAAATGTTAGTTCCTATTGGTGAGAGAAGAGTTTTACAGTAGCGCATTACGATTGCGAGGAATGATCATGATGATGGCAGCTCACACACATGGAGCATTTACAGTGTGCCAACCGGGGTTCAGCCCTTTCCATGTAATATGCTCCATAACCCTTACCAGCACCCTAAGAAAAACATGATTTTCCTCATTTCATGAATGAGGAAACTGAAGCTCAGAGAGGTGAAGTTATTTGTCCAAACGCAGGTAGTGTTATAGCTAGAATTCAGGCTCATGTCTGTGTCTCACCCAGGTTTGCATATTTAATAGCAAAGCCAGGATGAGAACTCTGCTTTTTTAGAGCTTGGTCAGTACCTTTTCTTGAGTGCCACCTTGAGACAACTGGACTGTCCGAGAAAGACTGATTTTCTCTGTCTTCTTTAAATAATGCTGCTTGGGGAAGAAAACCAACAAGATTTCATCCACGTAGCCTGTCCATCCTGATGTATAAAGAGTGAGGGTGTTTTTAGGAAGTCAAATCTAATTGCCCAGATGGGAGTTTGTTTAAAATAACCACCTGAATCCTCATCTCCTCATCTGGATTTTAAGAGGATCTGAATCCCCACTGAGAGTCAAAAGTCAGTGCTTTGTGATTTGAACGCAGGTAAGAAAATATTTGATTTTTAGAGATTCATTCTCTATTTTATATCCTCTTTTTCTCTTTATAGGATTATAGCTTTTATTCTGCACTGCTGGAATGGCCTCAGACTACAGAACAGATGTGTCTTAAGCACTGATTTGATTGAGGCTTCAGGCTGATTTGATTGAGCGGGAAAAAGTCTGTGAAAGGCTCTGATTTCTCCTAGAGGCAGAGTTTCATTACCTTGGGTAGAGAGAAGTACAGTTTATGGGGTGTCTTTTTGGTGTGGGGAAACTTTCATTTACATTATTTGCACTGAAGACTTAGGGAAAGAAATATATCCAATAGTTTTAGTTTGAGACTTTTCATTCCCTGTGCTAGTTTGAATCGGTCATCGATCGTTTGTAACACGTTGATGGGTCCCTTCCTTCTTTCCTTCCTTCTTTTCTTCCTTCCTTCCTTCCTTCCTTCATTTTCTCCATCTTTCTCTTACAAACTCAAATTTTTAATTTTCCTAATCATTATTATACCCTAGAAGGAAAAAAAAAATAAACTTTTTTTTCCACACTTTAAGGGCCCTTACTACCCTGGATTGCAAATTAAGTCCCTTTATAAATTGCATTAACACATTCAGGCCATAAGGGGCAGATTTAATGCACCGATTTTATGAGCAGTGGCTAAAAGTTAAAGGAATCTTAAAGTTACATACAGCAGAGAACCGGTCAGCAGTTTAAACACTAGAACAGTCAGATTCAGTATCACATGGGAAAGAGAATTCTGTCAGAAAGACCCCTTGTCCTAAGATTTAAATACCCTTGGAGCAGAGGTCTGGAGAAAATCAGTGCAGTGGATTTCCTTGGCCGTGGGACTTATTCACCCTGTCACCTAGAGTAAGGTACTGCTGTGTATACATCTCCCTACTTGGAAAACAGGAAAAATAGTCTTTCTCCGACGTACTCCAGGCTTTTAAAATGATGTAACATACTATCAGTAATGTTAATGGAATAAATATAACAGATATTTATCAGGTTTACTACAGTTGGTATTTCTCTGGGTATCTCTGTCTCTCTGTCTCACACACACACACACACACACACACACACACACGCCCTCATTCTTGGCAGCCACCCCGAGAAGCTAGATATTATTGTCTGCGTTGGGCTAGTGGAAACACTGAGGCTCTGAGAGGTCGAGTCCTAACTCAAGGTCAGACGTCTAGTTCAGCGGTCTGTCTGATCGCCCAGTGGTAGGGCACAGCTGGACCCATGCTTGCCAGCTGTTGGGCTGGTACCTGCTATACTATATGAGGGCTCAGCACCCAGCCCTTGATAGCTATGAGGGTCTAAGGCAGAGCCCCCTGCTTGTTGCATCAGAGTCTGAATAGCTTCATTTTGGGCTCATATACTGTCCAGATTACCCAGCACTAGCCAGGCCTGGTAGCACACGCCTGTAGTCCCAGCACTCGGGAAGCTGAGGCAGGAGGATCTCCGTGAGTTCAAAGCCAGCCTATACTATGTAGTAACTTCAAAACTAGCCCGAACTACATAGTGAGATCCTGTCTCAAAAAACCAACAAAAAGGGCCAGTGAGCTAGCTCAGCAGCATAAGCGCCTGCCTGGCAAGTGCAAGGTCCTGAGGTCGACTCCCGGTACCCACATAAAAAACAAAACAAAACAAACAAACAAAAACAGAATACGCACACACACACACACAGAAGGAAAAAACAGGTTACCCCATCATGCTCTAGAAATGGCATCATTCTTCATGTATCTCATTATAAGGGAAAGATTGGAAAGCTCCAAACTAGACCACGGATGCTTGACAGCCTTAGTTGCCTGAAGCAGAAAACAAAGCGCCTTAAAAAGCCGTATTAATTACTGAAGATCACATTAATCACTACGTTGGGTTTGGTCATCTTGTTGGTTTCTGATCCTGGCTTGTGTTCATCTTTGAGTTTTGTCTGTGAGTTTCGTTCATACACAATCATGTTTTAAATCCAACAGTGTTTGGCTTTCTGTTGCCTAGGGCTGGCTGTAGTTCTGTTGTACCCAAGCCTCACAGCCCTCAGTGCTAAGATCCAGAATTGCCTTTCAGACTCTTCTGTGTCTAATGGCTGGTTTACCCCGGCTGTCCTTGGTAGTGGATTTTCCCATGCATGAAAGAGTTGAAATTAATCACGTGGGATTTTAGGACGGAAGGGTAGAGAGCAGGTTGAGGACCCCCAGGGGAAGCATGTGTTTGTTATGGGTTCAGGTTTTAATGTTTCTGCTCTGTATAATGAAAACAAATAATAACAACAGCAATAATAATAAATACCTATAGCCCACGAACCAAGGGTCTTGTCAGTCTACTTAGTCTGAAATCTACAGGATGTCTATCACTCAGCTCTGGGTTCTGTCTAGATGCCTTATTATTGAGCCAGAAGTCGCTTACTTAATTACTATTTGAAGAGTTTCCAGTGGTGCCACCTCAATGGTGTTTCCTCTTGGATCAGCTCCTGCAAAGCCTGTGGTATACATAGGATCTCACATAGCTTTTGCCTCTTTGCTGACATGTGATGCTTGTTGAGGGACGTGGTGGTCACACCAGTGGTTCAGGTTGAATGTCCTTGGCTGGTTGTATTTCATAACTAGCCTCAGCTCAGATAGAAACTGGCCCCTTACCAAAAGCCAGTTTAGTTCAGCTCTTTGCCAGAAAGATAATGAATATCAGACAAGCATTGAGCTATGAGAGGAAACTCCTACAGTTATAGGATTTTACCATTCTAAAACTCCTATTAGAACTGCTGTTGCTTTCATAAACACACGGAACTGTGTATGAGACAGTGATGCTGGGTGCTGGTCTGTGGCTTGGTGCTAGGCCGGCTGATGGGTGCCTAAGAACTAAAAGCCATCGATGGAGCTCATAGAATACAGATCTGGTGAATATGAGCAGGGAGTGGGAAAAGGTATTTTTCTAATGCGCACACTAGTTTGGAAGCACAGACCTAAGACTGTCTCACATAATTTTGCAGTACTATTAAAACAGTACATTAAAACAGCTTTCCCTTTTTCTTTTTCTCTTTTTTTTTTTTTTTTTTTTTTTGTGGGTACCGGGAGTCGACCTCAGGACCTCACGCACCAGCAGGCGCCTATGCTGCTGAGCGATATCACCAACCCTTTTTTCGTTTGTGGGATCCGGGAGTCGAACTCAGGACCTCGTGCTTGCCAGGCAGGCGCTTATGCCACTGAGCCATCTCACCGGCCCTCCCTTATTCTTAAAAGTCAAATTCTATGACTTCACATAATTTTCTGAGTCAGATATCTATTTATGCTGATACATTGTAACCTTCTTTGTTCCATCTTTAGCCATTCCTTTGACCATATGTAGGAGCTGTCTAAATGGGCTTCAGGAACTATGGTAAAAAGATCAAAAGACACATGATTCTAAGACTGAAGGCATCTTTGGTTTAGCCAAGAGATAAACAATAAATTACTAATTATAATTGTTCAAACTTAAATTCAGTGGGCGCAGGTAAAACTTGCTGGAAGGTCAGGTAATATATCCTGGGGGAGAAAACCTTTGGTGAAAGGCTTCACAAAAGAGAGAATAGTTGCCAGATGTCAAGTGAACATGGGAGAAGAAAGAGAATATTTTTGTAAAGTCTTGGTGGTCAGATAGTCTGATATATGACAAGAACAATACATTTTATAGTTTTATAACTGCACAAAATAGAAGGCAATACATGATCGGAGTAGGCACGAACCTGTTGGCAGAGATCAGAATTTGAGGGGATTGTGAAGTATGCAAGGTGGGAGTTTGTATTTGACTTTATTACTTCATTTTCCTTGCTACGTATGTAGGGTTTTTCTAACCAAGTATCTCTTTGGTCTGTGTCTTTTATAAATCCTCTGCCCTGGCAATATGACATCATGAAGTTTCCTGTTTTCATGCAGTACCTTGGGAGCCGGAGAAGCTAAGTGATCATTTTCTTTTTTTTTTTTTTTTTTTTTTTTTTTTTTGTGGGTACCGGGGGGACGACCTCAGGACCTCACGCGCCAACAGGCACCTGTGCCGCTGAGCGATATCACCGGCCCCTTTTTCGTATGTGGGTTCCAGGAGAGTGATCATTTTCTATGTCTCCCATGGAACCCTACCTTCACATCTCATTCTCTGCCCCTTCATTCACTTCCATTTCTGAAGCCAGAAGTCACCTGTCTGTGGAACTGCCTCCTCCCTAAAACCTTATCCTCCTCGAAAGCTGTATTCTCACACAGGGGCCAGGGAGTGAGCGTCAAAGGAATGGTGGTGGTGGGTAGTTCGGAATGGAAGCCTTCCCGCCCTTGACACCTCCATCCCTCATCCTTAGTCCCTGTGGGCAGGTAGCGTAGAGAGTGTTGGCCTCGAGCACTGTGATCCAGAACTGCCTTTCCTACGCGAATCTTCCCTCCTCGGCGTCCTTCTGCCTCTCGGTGTATTTTCACTCAGACGCACTCTTCTGCCTCCCCAGTCTCACCTCCCGCTACTCTCTTCTTTGAGCTCTCTCCACATTGATCTTTTCAGATTTTCAAAGAGACAAAACTTATTTTTAGTTCAGAGCTTCTGCACATGCTATTCCTTCTGCCTGAAGAAGAGCCACATCCCCACCTTCATCTCAATTGTTCCTCCTTGGAAAGACTTTTTACAGCCTCTATTTAAACAAAGCCCTACTCATGTATTGTGTGACCCTTGATGCAATTTTACATTGCTGTATTTTGTTGACTTTTTCTGTTACTAGACTTCTCTCTTAAATTTCATAGAAGCGATGACTTAGGATGTCTTGTTCACAACTATACTCTTCCTACCTAGTTAATGATAAAAACTAAGTGATTATTTGCTTAATGAGTGGGTGTGTGATAGATAAATGGATTAGTGGATGGTTGGATAGATGGATGGATGGGTGGATAAATGGATGAAGTTGAATTCTCTAAGTTGAGTTCTTCACAAAATCCAGCCTACCATTCTTTATTCATGCCGTGGTTTCCCTTGGCGAGGCTCCTCTGTGGTCAAACAAAGCTGTATCCATCCAGTCAAAAGCTCAGACCTCAGTCTAAGCTCCGTTCATTTGATCCAATTTGTAATCTGTACAGCAGGGAGTGATTTGTCCTTCTCCTGACTTATAGAGAAAGTATGTATTTATTTTGCTAATAATAACCTTAGAGTTATTTTCATTGTTTCCAGTTGAATCACATATCCAAATTTTGTATCTCTCATGATTAAAGCAATAAAGAAATCCACTAAAAATGTGAGAAATTCTGAGTATATAAAGCAAATACAAATCCTGTATAATTTCAGCACCCTGAGATGAATGCTGTAGATATTTTGTCTCCTTTCCACCTAGTGATTTTTCTTATACTTTCACAATTTTGTATGCACTTGTGGACCCATATGTAAGTATGCTGAGTTTTAAATATAACATGAAGTGAGCATGACTTCATTTATTATAAGTACTTTTAAAAGCCCATAACTGGTACAGTAAATTGAGAAAACCTTAGCAAGCCACTCTTCTCTGAAGTCCTGGTTCTGACAATGACTCACGTTTTCCTTCTTTTCTAGAGTGACCGTCTCCTTATCAAGGGAGGGAGAATCGTCAATGATGATCAGTCCTTTTATGCTGACATTTACATGGAAGATGGCTTAATAAAGTATGTATCTAAAACCCTTCTTTTTATTTTTGTACTTGTTCTCTTCAGTGAAGGCCTAGAAAGAAGTTTTGATTGCATGAGTGAAGTGAAAAATCTGAATTTGATCAACAGAATAATTCTAAGGGCCCCTTTGAGCAAATTGTATCGATAGGCACTCTGCACGTCACGGAGAAGCAGAAGATGTGACCACCTTCCTTATGGATCCTGAGAAATGCGCACAAATTACACCACCCTAAAAATACCAAGGTCTTTGTAAAAAGTGTCAAAGGAACTGAAATCAAAATAAGTGATTTGGAATACACAGAAAGAAACCCTTTGCAGGAAAAATTTTGGTATAGACAGACTATTTAAACAGAACCTTGATAAAAGAGTAAGACTGGGAAGGGCAGGGGCAGACACTACATGCATTTCAGACATGATTTTTAAATAGGTTCCTGAAGGATGCATATTGTATTTTCTTTATGACATGGCTTACTGTTAGATATCCATAAGAAGCAGGGCCAGTTAATTATGTATAAGTTCCTTACACAGTGAACTTCAAAATAGAACTTGATTGTTTACAGCAAAGTTTACCACTACACTGATAGGATGTTATAGGACCAGAGTATCCAACCCCTCTTCTTAACCACCTCTGACCTCACTCAGTTTTATTTTTATCATGTTCCACTTCACTGGCTATTTTAAGATTCTAGTTAGAAGAGATCTCTTACTTACCTCTGAAAATTTGGCTCAGATATAATTTTCTGCAGGCAGACATTCTCTACCAGGCCCCAAGTCTAAGCTCACTTCCCTTTCTGTGTTCTCAAACATCCTGTGAATTCATCAGTCATAGCAGTTCTGACATAGTTAGGCTCCCTGGAGATAAGGACTGTATCTAGTCCATCGCCATATCCCCAACACTTAGCCCAGTGGTTATTAGTACCCAGGGCTACCTTTTGTTGCATGCGCAGTAGGGGTCAATCGCTGTGTTAAATGTTTTACAGGTCTTATTTCCTTCAGTCTGCCAGTAACCCTATGATGTATTATTATCTTCTTTTCTCAGATGAGCAGAAAGAGGCACACAGAGTAAATAACTTGTTAAAGGTTAGCATTTAGTTAAAGGTTTACATTGAATGAGTGAATGAATGAGTGAGCAAATAGTTGAGTGAACGAATGCAAGAGTGAAGATATCCCTTCATAGTTGCTCGCCAAAGTTATATCATTACTTTTTCTTGTTAGAAGTGGGAAAGGTGGAATAATGGGCAACTGAAGAGTATAATAATTAATTCAATATATAAGCCACAATTGATTATCTATTTTTCTGTTACTAGAATTATTATATATTGTTGGAGGGATGAGTTCCCTTACTCAGAGGCTTGCAGAAGTAGAGCAAGTTGGTGCCTGATGCTTCCTCCTTATTTCAGATCACATGAGAACCATCACTAACTGATCGCATAACTCTTTTGCAGTTGAGCCTTAAATCAGGTTTAGAGTCTGCCTTCATTCCGTGCTTCAGGCATCCAGTGGGAGAGTTAAATGTATAAGATGAATCTTTTTTGCCAGGCTTATTAGAAGGAACGAAAGGCTATTTGTCAAGGATGTTATAGAAGAAATTTAACCATCAGTTGTTAGGTGTTTGTGTTTGTAGTGGAGAAAAGGCTGGATAAACTTGGGCTTCATCTAGTCCAGAAATGTCATGTATCTCCTACAACATCCTTAACTCACAGAGTATAAGAACAGAACTAATTTCCTCCAGTTGTTGCATAGTTATATACCTGGAGGACTTTCTATGTGCAAGGCAGTTGGGCAGTTGGTCTAAGGCTCTGGACACCGCTATGTCGCATACTACAGTAGATATCATTGGGGCCCAAATCATCATGCTTTCTTCTCCCAGGGACCTTATAGTCTTTTAGAAGAACAGAGATATCTATCTATATGCGGAGGACCTAATATTATCAGCAAGTAGCAAGCATTAGTAGAACAGATGAAATTCAGAGGAGAGAGAGAGGGCTGATGATTAAGTAGAGCAACTGATGTCTATTGAATGCTAATGTGCCTAACACTGTTCTTTGAGCTTAATAGATAATAAATTTAATCTATACAACTCTGTGGAGGAGGCATTTATTACATTTTACAGATGAAAGAACTGAGGCAGGGTGAGGTGCAGTAACTTGGCCATGGTCATACAGCTAGTAACTGGCAGAGCCTGGATCATGGATCCAAGCAGCCCACATCCAGAGCACAGGCACCCGCTTATTCTTATTAGACGTGGATGTGAGTAGAACTTGATGAAGGGGAGGAGATGAAATTTGAGCCTTCAGTAATTGGAAAAAGGGGAGGCATTTCTCTATCAGACTTGATGTTATGCTAATTGTCAAAATGAGTACAAACACACATGAAAACACAGAGACCAGGCAGTTCTTCATGCACTTGGTTCTCAATTTCTCTCAGGGGAAAAACCAGCGAGGAAGAAAAATGGGAACAGAACGGGCCAGTGTCTGGACTAGAGTTATGACCAGAGGCTGCATTTTTCCGCAGTGTGTTTTGAATTGTGGTGGCTCTGGAATGGCCCCATGGTGATGTGGTGAAGTTGAACTCTTTAGAGATGTCAGAAATACTGCAGCTGCAGAACTCAGAGTTTGACAGGCCAGTGGTAGGCTTATTTCACCAGGAGAGAACCTTTCTGGCCGGCTGTGTACAGAAGTATTCATGCCATTTCCTACGTAGGGCACCTGTGTACCCAACGTAGGAAATATTTAAGGATAATGTAGCAGCTGTGGGTCCTGTGTGTATCAGAAATCCACGTGGACGGGTTTGAACAGCTATTTAAATCAAGGGTGTAAAATCACGTTAAAAACTAAGCTGTGCTGGCTGATCTATAAGTCACATCACGCAGGAAATAGTCGCACTTTTCACATTCCTTGTGAAGTGTACCTATTGTCTTGCTTCCTCCTGAGTCTGCCTCACTTCTCCCTGGGATACTCTGGAGCTTCCCGGGCCACAGTGTGTCTCGGGGAGGTTGTCATAGTCTCCTTCCTTGGCTTGAAGCTTCTGCTGAGACCCTGATCTCACAAATGCTGCTCGTGCCAGAAGCATCTACATCTTTGACTTCCTCCTTATGAATCTGCTGTGAGCTGTGATTGATGATAAATCATCAAGAAAGGTAGAGCTAGGTGTGAAGACTGAGGTAGAAATAGATCTGGGCAGAGTTCTTTTCTTAGAAGCACATATGGCCTGCTTAGAAGATAACTACTAAGTTCCCGTGTCTGTTCTTGCGATCATTCCATATTTTCTTCCGTCTCCTAACAGTCCATTATTTTATACTCTTTAGCACCTTTCCCAATGTTATTCCTCACCTTCAACATAAGTGACAAACAAAATGAATAGAATAATTAAAACACTTTTTTCCAAAAATACCCATCACATACACTGTTTTCCAGATACTATCAAACCTTCAGGGTTACAGTATAAAACTAGGACACATAATCCCATACAAGTTATTTTTGTGTCAGCACAAACACATCTTTATAATCCCATATCAAATCATTTTGTATCAATAAAAACACATATATCTATCTTTGTTTTAAAATTGCTAGACTTGTGAGTCACTTGTAGACTACTTTGACAAGTGTATTAAAATGTTTCAAATCCTTATAATACTATAGTTGTCTTGAGAATTGCTCTTTTAAATTACCAGTTGTCTCTCTGTCTTTCCAGGCAAATTGGAGACAATCTGATTGTCCCTGGAGGAGTGAAGACCATTGAAGCCAATGGGAAGATGGTGATCCCTGGAGGCATTGATGTCCACACTCATTTTCAGATGCCCTACAAGGGGATGACCACAGTAGATGATTTCTTTCAAGGGACAAAGGCTGCCTTAGCAGGCGGCACCACTATGATCAGTAAGACCTCAGATTTTACATTCTTGATGCCCAGAGGCATGTTGTCAACAAACCTGCTAACCACAGCGCCCTCCCTTGATATCTCGTACACTCCTCTAAAATTGCTTCATAGATTCTGTAGCTGACGGGACCTGAGAAAAGCAGGCCATTCTGGAGAAATGGGCAGCTCACTGTAACTGCATAGAGGAGGTTCATGAAGTGAACAAGCATGAAAACAGCCAAGGGAATGAAAACTTACAGAAATGATCATGGGGATTTCCAGTTCTTGGAAAATTAGTGGGCTTCATTGGATTTAGTGCTATTTGACCAATTTGTACCTTTGAGATTGGAAAAACTGTGAGAGTGGTTTCCATTTTTTTTATTGTTTTGATTTTCTTCTGTTTCATTTCTGGTAAGTTGGAATTCCAGAGAAATCTAGGGAGTTGCATGCCACTGGATTAGTGAACTGATAGCATGCCAGGGCAGTCCTTCCTGTCCCAAAGGAATCTCAGTGAATTGGGTCCTGTCTCAGTACTGAGCCAAATGTGACCAGCCAGAGTGCTGTTTATTTTAACATTGTATATATCCACCCATGAGCACAGAACAGCCTGAGCTGTAGCATAGCACACTGTCTGGACCTCCTTTCAGCAGGAGCACTGGCAGGGTTCAGTTTCAGCTAGTGGGGTGTGGAAGCTGAGGAAAATTGCATCAGGGCCATAAAAGGTGCAATCCAGGGAGACCAAAGCTTTTTTCTGGCTAAAGGGAGGAAGCCAGCTGACTTCTCAGCAACTGCCTGCCCATCAAAGCCCTAGTGTTGTTCCAGACACTAATAATATAGCTACAATCATTTGCTCTCTGATAAGTGTATTAGGCCTGCCTTTGATAGAAGGTTGAGGAAACGTGATCTTGGCCTGGCTATCTGCAATCAAAGCAAGAAATTGGACCTGTGCAGCATCCTTGGGATGCATGTTATGCTTGGTCTTCTGCAGTAGGGATGGAGCAGGAGGAAAGTCAGAGATCCAGGTGATAAGAGTAAAGCATACAAGGAACCACAAGAGCATGCATGTCTTTCACAGTTAACTTAGAAACTGAAAGAAACCTTGTCTGTTAGAGTTGGCTGTATACTCTACACGTATTTTTCCCATTTAACAAAATAGGACCCCAGTATTTGTGCAGTACAGTATTTATCCTGTCATTTTCACTCACTTACATGTCACAAATATCTTTCCACTCATTTGTTTGCCACAACATTTCAAATGGATCATCATTTCAAAGGCATCATGATTTACATAGTTAACCAGACTTCCCTAGTGTAAAGATTCCAGTTCTTTCCAGCTTTTCACTTACATAAATATGGTAGCATACATCCTTAAAATCAATATTTTGCATCTATCCACATATATTGCCCTGGGAGTAATTCTTAGGCATGGAAATGACTATTAAGGTATGAAAAATATCCAGACTTCTTATGTACATTTCAAGGTTTTTCTCAGGAAAGTTTTATCAATTCACACAGGGGGCAACTATGAGAGTGCAACTTTTGCGTTATCCTCACAGCTGTAGAGGTGATTATTTTTAAAAATATATTATCCACAGATGCAGGGGAAAGAGTAGTTTTGAGCTCAAAGACACTGGATGCTTGCCAGAAATGTCACATGGAGATGAGATCTGTGACCAGAGTGCTGGATTTACATAACTGATGCGAGCTCTTTGTTCATTAACGAGCAGGAAGCTTACCGTTTCTTGTGCCTGGCATAACTTTAAAACCCATCCTTCCCCCTGGGAAGAGGGTCCAACTTTTATCACTAGCAGTGATACAGCCCTGGTAATGACAGTGTACAATCAGTAAGCAGTCATTGATGGTCAGCATTTACTGAGCACATACTATGTGCCAGCCATAGGGTAGAGCACTTTACATGGATTTTCTTATTAAATTGTGTAACATACTCATAAGGAAAGCACCATTACAGTTTTAGTCCACCCCTACATGGCACCTGCTTTAAGGAGAAAAAAACTGAAGTTTAGAGAAGCTAGTTATTTTTCCCAGGTCTCGTAGCTAAAAAAAACATTTAACTCATCATCATCCTCAAAGCTACTAGAGAACATTTTCTAGTTTAATTTCAAGCTTAGGAGGTAGGGATTGTGCCGTTATAGCTAAGCTAGCAGGAGCTGGCCTGGACAGGGGGAGAAAAACCATGTCTGAGTCCCGCACCTGGGCCTCTGTCGTTCAGTTGATCACGTGGTGCCTGAGCCCGAGTCCAGCCTGACTGAGGCCTATGAGAAGTGGCGTGAGTGGGCCGATGGAAAGAGCTGCTGTGACTATGCCTTGCATGTGGACATCACCCACTGGAACGACAGCGTCAAGCAGGAAGTGCAGAGCCTCATCAAGGACAAGGGTGAGTCTGAGCAGGCACGCCCACCTCCTTCCTCCCTTGGCGTCTCCTTGCCTGTCCGTCTCACACTATCAGCTCATTTCAGTCTTGCTTGGAGTCTAAAGCATTGAGCTTGAGTGCTGGATGTAGGGGTTCCACTTTGTACCAGGCACTTGATGGAGTGTTACTTACCTCTTACGGGATCCTTATGAGCTGAAGATTGTTGCTTCACCACTTTGCAGGTGGTGAAGCTGAGGGTCAGACTGACAGCCCAAGATCACAGAATTAGTAAGGAGTGGACCTACCCAAAGGGGGTCTTCCTCACTTCTATCCAGTACCACCCATTTTGTAGAGGAAGACGCTGAGGCTGGGAGAGACTAATGTATCCTACATAAGGTCACCTGGACAGCAAATATGAGATTAGGAATTTTAAAGCTCAGTCATATTTACCCCAGAGAGCAAACTATTGCTCTTATGTAACCTTGACATCCTCAGAAAAATCTAACACATTTCCGGGAGCAAGGATGTGTTGCTACTCAGGCCGGAAGCTTAAGGCATGAAAATACATTCCTGTGTGTACCAGGGGTGAGGGGGGAAGGGAGTTTCCTCTCAAAAGTGCATGATTTAAGCCCATTATTTTCTTAGATTCCGCTGTTCTCTAGTTATTTCTGTGTTTTGATCAGTAGATATTTAACACTTGCGCCATCATGGTACACTGGTAAGTCGTGACCTCTACTGGGCATCCAGGTCCATGAAGAACAATAGAATAAATGCCACAAGAGGCAAGAGCTCTCATCATATTAGGAGTCCAGACTCACATGCTAGGAGTTCCGCAGGGGAGCTTGCCCCTGGGGTGGAGGGAAAGGGCGAATCATCAGAGGGTGAATTTTTTCTCTTCATCCCTCTTTTTACCCCACAGTCCTATCCAATTCTTGGTGACGCAGAATGTAAGATTAGCTCCCTCTTTTCTTTCTGTACCTTCTTTTACACTGGGCATCTCAACTGGAGTAGAGAATTGAATGGCTTTAACAACTACACGGGGCCTGGGTCATTCCACAGATAGCAGGGAAGCTTCGGGAAGAGAGGCCTGGGCAGAGCTGCCCTGAGCCGAACCATTCTGGGTAAAGCCATCCTCAAGCTATAATCCACTTTTGGCTGGGAACACTGTGGGTTGAGATGGCCCTAATGGTAGGAGACCAAAATTGTCTTCCTTTCCTCAAAATGATTCCCTGTTCCTCAGACCCGCCTATTTATTTTGGGTGAAAATTTAATTTTCCTTATAACCCTGGCAACTGAGGTCTTTGAGCAGAGGCAAAACTTACTTTCTGCTCCCATTAGTTCTGTTAGTTCTCTGAGGTCAGGCTCCACATTTTTTTTTTTTATCACTTAAACTTCACATGAATTTGTTTAAATTGAAGAACAGTTCTTAAGACTACATTTAGAGGGCCGGTGAGATGGCTCAGCGGCTTAAGCGCCTGCCCGGCAAGCGCAAGGGCCCAAGTTCGACTCCCAGAACCCACATACAAAAAAGGCGCCGGTGATATCGCTCAGCAGCACGGGCGCCTCCTGGTGCGCGAGGTCCTGAGGTCGACCCCCCGGTACCCACAAAAAAAAAAAAAGACTACATTTAGAGAAAATACCCTTTTGTTATAAAAATCACACGGAATATTTCTAGGTTAACAAATCAGATTTGACTTTAAACAAAATACAGAGAATGGAGGAAAATTTAGTTTATTTACAGAAAATAATATCTACATATGCCCTCAGAAGTACAATTCAGTGAGAGAAAGGACTTCAGTACCTGCCAGCATTTTGGGGCAGTTTTTAGAGAGCTTAGTTTTATCTTTTTCACACCCTGTTCAGTCCTGATATAGAGCAGGCATTCAGCAAACAGTGAAATAACTTCATCCTGGGAATCCTTTAACGGAAACAACATAACTGCCATGATGGGTGCTGAGAGCTCTCCTTTAGCATGTTACTGCCTTCACATCACCTTTTGATGTAGGGCATTGTTATTTTTCTGTTTTACAGGTGAGGAAAACAAGACCCAGAGAGATACATATTCCAAGCTCACTGCACTACGTGCAGGACTCCAATTGTGCAGCCCCAGTGTGTAAACATGGCTAGTGCTAGAGTAGTTCCGATGCTGGCTGCTGCCTCCAGCAATATCCAAATGCATTGAGTTTCTGGACTGGAGAGATGGAGAGAGCATCTAAGTCACTTTCTCCCAGCTGAGATCCAGGACCTAACACCTATAACTTGAGGAGAGGTTTACTTCGGCTCACATTTCGAGTTTCAGTCCTTCACATGCTCAGAAGCATGGTGGAGGAAAGCTGCTCACCTCGTGGTGGCAGCCTGGAGGCAGAGAGTATATAGGGAAGGACCTGGGAGAGAGACATGTCGTACCAGGTCAAGTCCCTAGTGGCCAACCTCTTCTGACCAGGCCCTGCCTCCTAACCTCGAATTAAGTGATAGTGCCCCCATTATTCAGTCACCCTTTAAAAGCCCTGCTTTTGAGTGCATGAGGCTTTGGGGGACATCCGGATATAAACCAGAATAGGGAAAGTGAGAAATAGGCACAGAATAAGGGACCCTCTACAGTGACATCACTTAGGAACTATTGATTTTCTGGGGTAGGGGTCGGCCTGGTAAAATGCTCTTGGAGAATTCGACGGGTCTGCTTTATAGTGGATAGGCACTGAGTAATGCACTCAGGCCCATGGGTGATAGGAGTGGAGCTGAGGAGAGAAGGTGGTTGCGATAATGTTGTCTTTCTCCTCTTCTCTGTCTTGCAGGGGTTAACTCTTTCATGGTTTACATGGCCTACAAGGATTTGTACCAAGTGTCCAACACAGAGGTAACAACTCCTATGCTGTGAAGTTTTGGTCATCTAATGGGTTTCCTCTTGTTGCTGAATATCTTGGCCCTTGTAACATGAGTCACTGTGGTCAGTGTAGGAGACCTGCTGGGCCAGAGCACTTCTTGAAGCCCTTGCTGTCCACATGGCTTTGTAAATAAGGTAATGGGCAGGGTACCACTGGCCAGGCAGACAATGAGCTAGAATTTCCACTAGCAGCAGCTTTCTCGGAGGATAAGAGGAAGGGCAAGCCTAAATCTTCATCCGCTGAACAAGTTCCCAGCTCCTTATAAGCTGGGAGAAAGTGTGGGATTTTCTGCCTTATAGGATCAGGAAGATCTGCTGCTTCTTGGAATAATTGTTCCAGCTTGCCTGTGACTCTCCCTAGAAAGTCATCTGTTTTAGACAAACCTCCAATTAGCAGAGGAAATACAAGAAATTAGTTCCTATGCCTCTTGCTTAGGAGATGAAGCTTGGTTCAAACATAGGGTTTTAGCTTTTGTGTTAGTTTTGATCTGGCTGTACTGGCTTTCCAGAACACTTGTTCCAAATGATTCTAAAGCTATGTCTCAGCTCAATGGGAAATGATTCATTAAAAATATGTTCCTGACCCAGAAGAGGCACGCACCAGTACTTCATTAGATTCTGGTCCCGTTTGTCTAGGAGTTATGCCAGATCTTCGAATGGACGCATCACCCAGAGTTTCCTTGGCCTACACTTTTCTTGTGTCATGCATATTTTAGTCTATATTTCTGTCTAGTCACGGATTTCTCCTGGTTCATTCCATTTGTTTTAGCTCTAGCTTTAGTAATTGGCCTTCAAGCAAGGTGGCTAAAAGTGGCTGGGTGGGTGACACAGCTTCATTTCTGTTTCAGCTCTATGAGATCTTCACCTGCCTAGGAGAACTAGGGGCCATTGCTCAAGTTCATGCTGAGAACGGGGACATCATTGCCCAGGTAACACTGTGTAACCCCTGGCATGTGCTTTCTGAGGGCGCGGGTCTGCATCCTGTTGGCGTTCTCATTTCTGCATGGTCGCTTGAGCTCTCGTGTGTGGAAGAGTCCCTCAAGGTGCTCTGCTAAGGACAGAACTGGCCCTAAAGAACCTCACAGTCAATGTGGAGGGAAAAAGAAGGGGAAATGGAGATGAGCAAGGAGAAGCTAAAGATGCTGTGAATCAGGAAGAAGTCCGGCCTTCCCGGAGACCAGAAGTGGTGTTCTGGAGGAGGAAGCTTCCACACTGGGCCAGTTAGTGGGAGAGCAGTGCTGAGCCTCTCTGCAAATGAGTCAAAGCTACGTGACATTCTCTGTCCTGGAGAAAAACCCTAAGGCAGCATTTCTCAGAAGCCAGAAACCCGATCCACATCTGCAGAAATCACAGCCTTAGATAATAAAGAACTTAGGTCTTGTGGGGATCAGTCTGGTTTCCTAGAAATCATATTGAGAAACATGAGGAAAGAGTGACGAAAGCAAGGGCCCCAAGGCCCAAAGTGATCATCTGTAAGGCAGCAGAAAGCGGTTCCCTCTCCCTCTCCTGGGCTGCCTAATGGAAGAGATGCACACACAGCCCTGTCTTCGGCAGGGCTGTGTTTATCTCACAGTCACTCGGCACTGGCTTCTGCTGGAAGGAGACAGCCAGACGAGAAGAGGGAGCTGTCTTAGTCCATTTGGTAGCGCTAATTACAAGATCCGACGTTCATTCTGTCTGAGTGTACTCTGAGCGCTTTCCGCCAGGTACGAGGCTGTGGGGTGAGCAGAAACAGATGCGCTCCATAGCTTGCAGTGCTTGGGTGGCGCTTCCATTGCAGGAACTGCGCAGGACTTCGTGGAAGTGGTCAGCAGGGGTGTGGCAGCAATGGGTAGGCTGACTCTCGTCTCAGACCCATTAGCTTCCTAACAGCAAGTACCATTAGTTAAGCACTTATCACTACATGCCAGGCATTAGGAAGTGCTCTGGAATATTCTCATTTAGTCTTCTTCCAACCCTTAAAGATGCCATCATCCTCCCTGTTTTATAGATCAGAGCATTGAGGCTCCTAGGGATTATGTCACTCGCCCCAAAATCACAGCAAATGGCTGGGAGGACCAGATCTTAGCTCCTAAGGGCTTGTGCCTCAGTGGACACCTTTACCTAGAGATGGAGTTCGTGGAGTCCCTTCCTCCTCAAGCCCGGACAGAGTGCCCAGCAGTGCAGGGCTCCAGCCACTGTGATCTCAGACTCTGAGTACGGAGGGGGTCAACTAAATGAACACTTTTCTCTTACTTATGACCCAGGAGTCTGATTAGTCAGGCCCCAGATGGTGCCTTCTCCCACATCTCGCACACACCCAGACATAATGAAATCATTTTCCACAGAGGGCCTGAGGGCCCTACTCCCAGGAGAGATGCCCACTGGTGTCAGAGCTGTCAGTCCTCCCCTTCTCCAAGGGTTCTGTTCAGCAGCCAGAGGTCCCAGCCTCCCTTCAGCTGCCCTCGAAGCTGAGCTCCCTGCTCCTCCGTTCTTAAGGCAAGGGGACTCAAAAGCAGAGCCCCTTTCCACAGAGGGTTCTTCAGTTCCCCTCCACCCCCAGCTTTCTCCTGCCCCGAGAAGATCTGCTCTCTGTCAGGAAAAGAATAAGGGCATTTTTCCATTTGGATGAGTTTCTTGTGTGTGTTTATTAAATTCAGCTCAAGCAGAAAGATTTTATCACATTGTCTAAATGAAGGCAGCTGCTGTACTTAGAGTTTCTTGCTACATTTCCGCAAAAGTGACTAAAGAGCCAAAAAGAAAACTCTTCCTTTGGATGCAAACAAGAGCAGTTTTCAGGCATTTCAAGTCAACAAGATAGTGTGAGGGTACAGCATCTCTAGTCATTCATTTAACAAATATTTTAAAAAATTTTTATTAGTACATGTTTGGGACACATAATGATTACATTCATTGTGGGTGATTGGTACATGTACATAACACATCTATGTGTACATGAGCATCATGTCATTTTTAATCTCCCAACTGTAAGAAAACCAAGGATTTTAGAATAAGACTTCCCAAGAGCAATGTATTAGAAGCACTGGTTTTTTCCGATTCCACATATTTGATTCAGTAGTTCAGTAGCTGAGTTCAGTAAAGTGTATTTTGAAGATGTATCCCAGCTGGGTATGGTGGCACACACTTGTAATTTTGGTACTCTAGGAAACTGAGGCAGGAGGATCTCAAGTTCAAGCCTAGTTTGGGCAACTTAGCAACTTAGGGAAACATTGTATCAAAATAAAAAGTAAGAAGGGAGGAGCTCGGTACAAAGGCCCTGGGTTCAATCTCAGCCTTCCCAGCACCACCACCAAAGAAAGAAAACAGAAAACATATCCCTAGTAAAAGTGTTTGGAAGCCACTGCTTGAGATAGCTTTTCCCTGTGCATTATCATGGTACATATGAGCAAGAGAGAAGTGAGTGTTATATAGGACAAAAAAAAAATTACCATCATCACCCTTAAACTTTGTGTGACTTAAGGTGCTTCAGAGTGGACACTCACTAAAATTTGGAAAAAATTTTTTTCCGTTGACGTCTGAATAAATGAGGACGGTGAGAATGACTAGTGGAGGTGCTTTGCTGGAAAAAGCAGCCTCTGACCTCTTATGTAACTTTCCAAGTCTTACGTGCTTTCCTTTTTACTCCTCTTTTAGAAATTTTGAGGCCGGTGAGATAGCTCAGTGACATAAGCGACTGCCTGGCAAGCGTGAGGTCCTGAGTTCGACTCCCGGAACCCACATAAAGGAAAAAAGGGGCCGGTGATATTGCTCAGCGGCACAAGCACTTGCTGGCAAGCGTGAGGTCCTGAGGTCAACTACTGGTACCCACATTAAAAAAAAAAAAAAAAAGAAATTTTGAGTTATGAACAACAAAAACATCAAAAATTTCTTTTCCAAGTGGTAATTTTTCTAAAGGTCTCAGAGTTGCAAAATGAGACAAGGCTCGCTGCAATCCCCACTTCCCTGTAGCCCCGGGATACTCCCAGGTCACCCAGCTGGCTTGCTGGAAGTAGCTTTAGGAATTTCAGGGTGAATGCCAGCAAAACTGCAGGTATGGTGGTTTCGGATTCCTGCCAGTTCCAATTAGCCCCATGTGCGTTCAGTGTCCAGCCACCTGGTTCTTCATGAACGCTGGCCAGAAGTCTGAGGAATTCAGCACTCAGCCACCAGGGCCGGGCAGGTCGGCTACAGTGTCCACTGTTCAGCTAAAGAGAACTGGACCAAAATACTACTCAGTGCTGTCTGGAGACATTATTTCATCCAGTTAAACTCCAAACTCATTCATTTAAGCCATAGGTTTGCAGCATAAAAACCCAGAGGTGTTAATTGAAATGTAGATTACTAGGTCTCACCCTCATACATTTCTGATTTGCTAGGTAAGAATAGGACCAGAAATCCACACCACTATAAAAGCAGCTCAGGCGACTTCGGTGTGGGTGGCGGCTGGACCGCACTTTGGGGAATGTTGCACTAAACAGTAAACTCCATGAGGTCACAGGCCCCATTGCTGAAATTCAAGTACTTATCACAGAGCCTAGTGTGACGCAGATACTCAGTAGATTTTGCTGAATAAATGAGTTAAAGTGCAGAAATGAACAAACCAACAAGTTAAGCAAGTGTGCTTTCACAGGCAGCCGGGTCCGAAGGGTCTGGAGTGTGAATGACCGGCAGGACTTCTGATGGGCAACGCAGACAAAAAGTAGATGTTCTCACAGACCAACTGTCTTACCTTCACTAAACGGGAGTCACACTTGCATTGCAACTCCAAATACAGAATTAATGTTTGTTGCCCATATATATTTTATTCTTTTTATCTTTTAAGTGCATGTTTAGATCAGAACGTACCAGTATAATTTTTCCAAATTTGGTTGAGCTCACCTAAAAATTTCTTCTGTTTTTTTTTTTCTCTCTTATTCTAGGAGCAAAACCGGATGTTGGAAATGGGGATAACTGGCCCAGAAGGCCATGTGCTGAGCAGGCCAGAAGAGGTAAGTTACAGGGGTGGAGGTAAAGGATGGGGTAGGGAGAAAAAGAAGCAGTAGCAGTAGGGGCTCTCTTTTTTATCAGCATCTCCTGCGAGACTGATTATTGCAGTCCCAACTGCCTACCGCTCATTTCACATGTGGAATGTATCTGTTGGCTTGCTTTCCCCAGCCACATCACTGAAAGGTAGTGAGAAATCTGTGCACACAATAGAGCAGTATCAGAATATTTCCTTCAAAGACCACTTCTGACTGACCTGAGCTCAAGGACCTGTGAAAATAAACTAGAAAGGAATGCAAAGGAGATGCTTACTTCTGACCCCTAATCTCTTTAAGATAATGCAAGTTGCAGTGTGCTCAGCAGATTTTCAGTAGGAGTGTTAAATTGCTAATGCCTTTCTTAATCATCGTGAATCTTGGAGACATTTCTACTTACTGTCTTATTTCACACTATGTTTTGAAGCTTGCAATATATTGATCATGTGAATAGAAGGTTGAATTTTTTTTTTATAACCATTATGCCGATCGTTTTGCCTAAGGTGATGATTATATCCAGGTGTGGAAATATCCCACGTGTCGTATACACGATGACGTACAGCTAAAGAACCAATCAAAAGTGACGAGTGACTGATTCCTTGTCTCTGGGATGTCAGTGGCTTCACCTGCTGGCACAGGGCACAGAGCTGGGAATCGGCTGCCCATATGGCTGAGAGCAAGTTGGCTTTGGGAGAACAGCCACGGTCTGGCACCTGGAGTCAATCCAAGGCTCTTTAAATCAGTGAAGCAAATCCTGTTACTCTACAGTCATTCCAAACTCTACCACAGATGGAAGAACCAGAACCAGAAAAGATTGGGTTCCATGGCCCAGCTCTGTTAGAGCCTTTGTAACAATTAAATATGACACACAGAGAAAAATGTTCACGTCCTAAGGATGCAATGAATTTTCACAAACTGAATACATGTGCAGAAGTAGCACCCAGCAGCGACACAGAATGTGTTCAGCTCCCCAGAAACTCCCTGTGTCCAGTGATATTTTTGTCGCCATTTGAAATAAAAATTGAGGAGTTTGTATTAAAGTAATTCTAAAGATCGTGTCATGGCATTCCTGTAAAGTCTGCCTTCTTAACAACTCCAGGTCTTTTCTACAGAACACGTACCTGGTACCGTGCTGATTGCACATTTTATTTCAGTTATCCTTACTCACTGCTGCCCCGGGCAGTCGATGTTATTGCACGGGTTGAAGAACTGGAAAATCATCCACAGCGTGAGCAGGCCAGGGTGATCAGCGCTGTTTGTGAAACTCTGTAAATGTCGGTCGCTGGAGAGATGTGCTGGCAAGAGAGACTTCAGCAGCAGCAGCCAGGGGATTTCAGAACAAAGTCTATTTTTGTTCCTTGGTTTGTTTTTTCAACCTCCCCCCACCCCACCCCACCCCACCCCACCCCTCCCAACGTTCTGGTTCCCGTCTCCTTTTTAGTAAAAAAAAGTCTCTCAGCTGCAAATCTCTACAACCCTGGAAGCCCTTCTGGGTGAAGTTGGAGGGTGATGTAACCTTCCAAAGATAGTTATGCTGTGGAAGTGTGGAAAAACCTGTGGTGCTGGGAGGGAGGGAGATCAAAGAGGCCGTGGCTGAGGTCATGGGGGCACTGAAGTGGTCAGCAAGGGTGTGAAAGAGGGATGAGCAGGGAGGAGCCAGCCCTCCTCTTCTCAGAGCACCCCAGGATACCCTCTCCAGTAATGCTCTTCAGAGTGGAACCTGAGGATGGAACCAAGGTGCAGTGGGGTGCTCAGGGACAGCTGTGTTCACCTGCACTCAGGAGCCCCTCTGGGCCTTGTCTGCACCAAATAAAGTACAGCTTGGGGGACGCCGGTTCAGCCCACCAAGTTCTAGAGCCAGTCTGCTGAGCGCCAGGCAGGGACTGGTTTGCATTAGACAACCACCGGGCATCTGCAAGCTATTTTGGTGTTTTTCTAAGCATTGGGCTGCACAGGCTAACCAGAAAGTCATATTCACACAAAAAGGAACTGATGGTGACCAAATGGAAAAATGCCGGTGTCTGTGCTCTAGGCTGAATAGGGCTGATTTGGGCCTTGAGTAAGAACAGACTCACACTGGTCAGAAACTGTGATCAGCAACAAGACTAATCTCTGCCCTTCAAGGGACACTTGACTTGTCCTAGAAGCCGGTGACTGCTTGCAAGGACTAACTCATTTAATACTCACAGCAGGCCTAAGTGTCAGGTCCTGTTAGTATCCCCACTTTACAGACAAGGAAACTGAGGCATTGGGAGGTTGTGTAATGTACCTGAGGTCACTCGGCTTATAACGAGCAGGACCCAGACTCAGGCCATCTGAGACACCTGGAGCTCTCAGACCCTTCTGTATTAATAAAATAGGGGAAGCTCATTACTTGTTGCTTAATAAATGCAACTGGGTTAGGAAGCATATTTGAAAACATGAATTCTACATGAGGGTGGGATGGAAGAAATCAATAATAAAAGAAGTCTTTGTGCTGAGAAGCCTGGAGGTTATTTTTTAAGAAATGCTGGGCCGGTGAAATAGCTCAGCGGCATAAGCACCTGCCTGGCAAGTGCAAGGTCCTGAGTTCGAGTCCCGGTACCCACATACGAAAAAAGGGCCAGTGATATCGCTCAGCAGCACGGGCTCCTGCTGGTGTGCAAGGTCCTGAGTTTGACCCCAGTACCCACAAAAAAAAAAAAAAAAGAAATGCTTCCTACAGTGCACCCTTTGCAGGCCACTTCTTGCTTCGGGGAAGAATTGGAGGAGCTGTTGTGCCTAATTGCCTTTACTGGTTATTCTACACTTGATGATGTTTTCCCAGAGAATCTACCTTGAGATTATTGGGGAGCAAGGACTCCCATTCAAGTATAGCCTTTGTGATAACCACAGGGAGAGGAAAGAGAAGGCTAAGAACTCCAGTGGACAGTGAATCAATACTGACTCGGTGCCAGGCGTCGCTCTCAGACCCAGCCCTATGCTGTATTCCTCTTACCTGTTTTATCCATGAGGATCTAAAGGCACCGAGGAACTAAGAAAAGCAGAGTTAGCAGGTGATGGATCTGAGATGCAGGTCCAGGCATCTAATTCCAGATCCTTCTAGATTTTAAACTTCTGCACAGCACTGTGTTCTTACCTTGTGTGGAGGTGGAGGAGTGGCCAGGGTGAGAGGCTCAGGTTCCTGTTGACTCCTGGTTTTTTGTTTTGTTTTGTTTTTTGCAGCTCGAAGCTGAGGCTGTGTTCCGTGCCATCACCATTGCCAGCCAAACCAACTGCCCCCTGTACATCACAAAGGTCATGAGCAAGAGCGCGGCTGATCTCATCTCACAAGCCAGAAAAAAAGGTGATGGGTGTTCTTGGAACCCTTGCCACACTGTCTGGTCCTTTCCCTCCCTGGCTGTCTGTGGAGTATGAATGGTGCCTGTTTCGCTCACTGCCTTGCTTACTAGGAAACCTCAGCACACTCTCAGGATCCAGAGATTCTCCCCGCTGAGGCTCAGGAAGGTTCAGTGGCTTGCCTAGGATGACGCAGCGTAAACAGATTTCTCTGAGGCTTGATGCATCTTCTCTCCTCTTTTTGATCTTTCATTTGCAGTTCACATTATTTGAGCTTCATAAGTGTGCATACTAGTCAAGATTACTGTGAATACCAAAGTCAAAGAGCCAACCCAAACTAGCTTAAACAAGCAAACAGAAGCCAATGATTGGCTGTGGGTATTCTTGGCTCTCTTTCTTCCCTGGGGGCTTTATTGTCATTGTGAACAATGACAAGGATACATGCCAGGAGCACTGGGACTGCCTTGGCTTGGGTCACCTGCACATCCCTGAACCAAAGACTGCCCTAGAGATGATGGTACAATTGAGCCAGGATGGTGGGCAGGACACAGCGCAGGGTCACCCCAGCTGACCACAAAGGTTAGGATGGGTTATTTTGGAAGACGGGATGAATGGGCCTTCAAAAGATGTCCACCACCATGGCTTTCATAGCACAAGCCCCAGGCCCACTGCCTTCTTCTTCATTTCTCCACTGCTGTTAACTTGACCTTCAGTTCCTTACTTGTGCTCAGCTTAAGTTTACTCCCATTTTTGAGTTTTCTTCTCTCTTTTTGGTTCTCGTCCTCAGTGGCAGAGTAATGGGCTCACCTGTGGAGCTGATAAATGAGTAATATGGTTGAGAAACTGGAGATGGAAGTCGTGTGTCTGGGTGTGAAGGAGGATTTACCAGGCCCGGTTGTGCCATCGTGACTGCTGTGTGTCAGCAGCCAGCCTGGTGATGGAGAGGCCAAGATGAGGGACTCATCTGCCGGACGGGCCTATGAAATCCCACATGTGGGTGGCTGAGGGGCAAGAATAGCTCCAGCTGACCCTGCCAGCTGCGTTGTCAGCTGCCTGGCCTTCTGGCAGAGGGCAACCCTTTCCCTATCGAAGGGGAATCTTCCTAACTGCCCAGGTCCAGCTGGCAGGTTCGAGGGTATCTCCGACCTCACCATGTTCATCGTAGGCTGCTGTTTTCTCTCTCAGCATTTAAATGCCTCCACTGACATGGCAGGGTTGCTCCACTGGGTATGAGTCATGGGGTGAGAACCAGAAAAGCAGTGTCCTTACCCATTCGTGCAGAACGAAAATGAGGGTGCTGTGCAGGGACTGCACCCCACTCCGAATGTACATCCTCTGAGCCGGGACCACCCAACATACTCACACTCTGCTGGTGGCTGCATCGTGCTGGGAACCCACCCTCAGGACGACCTGGAGACCTCCGAGGATGGGGTGTTTCAGTTGAATGCTTGTCTTATTTCAAAGTTCACGGAGAAAAATTCCTCCCCTTAGCCTTCTGGCTCATGATTCCCTGGCAGAGAGAACTAGTTCAGCTGTGTCTCCAGGGTGGAGGGGTGTTTTCTTTCAGTGATGAAAAACTGGCTGCTGAGATTGAAGCCAGCAAACCTCAGACTGTCATTCTCAGGGAGGCAGTCAAGAGCATTCCGAGCAGGAAGGCAGTGCAGCAGGGCTTACTCTTCGGACTGTGTTTCTGTTTAACTCCAGAGGAAAGTAATCACCCTTGACCCGTGAATAGCTCTGCATGGCTGCTCAGAATTGGAATTAGAGAGCTTCGGTTTAATGAGGATCAACACAATGCCCAGCACCGATTGTATAGAATTCTCAGCACTAAGGCATGTCATGAGGACATTATTAGCATCCTGTGTCAGGTGAAGAAATCTGGAGTGCAGCTTGACTAGGATCTCCCAGCTATGAGGCCTGGCGTTCAAACTGAAGTATAATGACAATCTTTGCTTTCTGCTCTGCCATGCAGCACGTAGTCCAGAGGGACTGGTCTTTTAAGGTTGTATTTCTTTGGATAGTAGTTGAGTGCTTGCCTTGACTCTTTTCTTCGTTTCTTTGTGACCTTGGATGCTTTAGTTTGGGAAATATTTTTGGAGAGCCTGGAATCCTCATCAGTTACACATCAGTCTTTGTCACCACCTCTTCGTAAAGCGGGGCTACCATGTGGGAACCACAGCCAGGGCTTCTTTAGTCTGGAGCAGGCAACACTGATCCGTCAGGAGTCTTTTCTAGTAAGACAGGAAGCATTATTAGAATTCCTCCCTACCTGGAATTACAGTTAATTACCAATTGAATGCAGTTGAAGCAAGGTGAAGCTTCTTTATAATCCTGCCCTAGAGACCCTTGGAGCTTGACCTGGGTGAACCTTGATAGTGAAGAACCAAGGACCAACATAAAGGAGGCCAAGGCTGTATAGGGCAACCTTGACCCACAATTAACTAGCGTGGAGAAGCCGGATACCAGCTGCTTTCTATGAGGCAGCATTTGCCTTCTGTTTACTATCCCTCCTCATGAAGAAGCTCAGCAAGAGCTTAGATCAGTGTACTTTCCCGTGTCCTTCCTCATCTCTCTTCACTTAAGCCCCTGGTTCTTGACACAGAAACCAAGAAGCCAGCCTCACCTTTGATGTACCCAGGCTGTGGGTTCTCCTTGAGCAAGTCACTTTTTGCTTGAGGTTAAGAAGCAAAAACATGCTGATAAAGGTCACGAGAGCCTCTGATCCACAGGAGTGGATTTCACTTTGCGGAACCAACATATGTCCTTGTATCAGAAGGATCTCGAAATTCCCAGGGATGTGAGGTATTTTCAGGACTTCAGGGCTTATCATGGAATCAGCATTTACTGAGCACCTACTATGTACCAGACTCCTCCCATTTGCTAAATCTTTTCATTTCTCAAGCCTGATATGTAGACATCATCTTGTTTCATGAATTCTAGGATATGTCTATTTTGCATTTTATTATTTCTGAAATGAAGATAAATCTTGAAATCATTGCAATTTTTATTTCCTTCACCTCAAATTTTAACTTGCCTCCGGATTTGAGGATTAATGCTGCATCTCATAACCAGTGTTTCTTCTTATCTAGGAAATAAAAAATTGCTCAAATTTAGCAGATAGAAAAGCAAATACTTAAAAGAGGTGGGGATATTCCTTGCTTTTGGGTAAGAAGAACCAACATAGTGAAAATGGCCATACTCCCAAAATTGTTACACAGATTTAATGCAATCCCAATCAAAATACCATTAACATACCTCAGAGAATTAGAGAGAACATTGCTAAAATTCATTTGGAACCAGAAGAGACCTAGAGTAGCAAAAGCAATTCTGGGCAACAAAGGCAAGGCAAGGAGGCATCACAATTCCTGACTTGAAATTATACTACAAAGCTACTGTGATATAATCAGCATGGTACTGGCAAAACAACAGACCCTAGGATCAGTGGAACAGATCAGGAGATGCAGACGCAACTCCAAGCACACTCAGCCACCCTATCTTTGACAAAGGGGCCAAACATGTTCACTAGAAGAAGGATAGCCTCTTTAATAAATGGTGCTGGAAAAACTGGCTTTCCACGTGTCAAAAACTAAAACTAGACCCGTGTCTATCACCATGCACTAAACTAAAATCAAAGTGGATCAAAGATCTAAATATTAAAACAGAAACACTAAATCTGCTAGAAGAGAAAATAGGTAGAGGTCTTGAAGACATAGGGTGTAGGCAGAGAGTTCATAAACAAAACCCAGATCGCACAGGAAATACTTCAAAGAATTGACAACTGGGATCTCATCTTATTAAAAAAACTTTTGCATAGCAAAAGAAATTACCAATAGAGTGAAAAGACAACCTACAGATTGGGAAAAAATTGTAGCCAGTTGCTTCTCAGACAAAGGACTAATATCTAGAACATACAAAGAACTGAAAAAAATCAGATCCCCTAAATTCAAAGATCCAGTACAAAAGTGGGCATCTGAGATGAATACACACTTCTCAAATAAAGAAGTACAAATGGCAAATAAATATAATGTTCAACATCACTGATCATTTGAGAGATGCAAATGAAAACAACACTGAGATTCCATCTCACTCCAGAAAGAATGGCTATTATCAAGAAGTCAACCAATAACAAATGCTGGTGGGGCTGTGGGGAAAAAGGAACCCTTCTCCACTGTTGGTGGGAGTGTAGACTGGTGCAACCGCTGTGGAAATCAGTGTGGAGATTCCTCAAAAAATTAGGACTAGAGGTTCCATTTGACCCAGCTATTTCCCTTCTTCATATTTTCCCCAAAGAATTAAAAGCATCATACCACAGTGATATATGCACACCCATGTTTACAGTGGCACAGTTTGTAATAGCTAAATCTTAGAAATAACCCAAATGCCCATCAACCAATGAATGGATAAAAAAGATGTGGGTTTTTCTTATATAATAGAGTACTACTCAGCCATAAGGAAGGATAAACTTGAGACATTTATTGCTAAATGGATGGACCTTGAGACCATACTCTTGAGAGAAAGAAATCGGACACACATGTAAATATTGCATTGTGTCACTGGTGTGAGAAACTGAAAGTAAATAAGAACCAAATTGTACAAGAGCTATGGCGAAATGGGAAGAAATTGCTCAAAAGGAAAGGGGAATGGGGAGGAAGGGAAAAGAAAAAATAAGAAAAGATGGAATAAAATGGGGCCGGTGAGATGGCTCAGCGGCATAAGCGCCTGCCTTGCAAGCGCGAAGGCCCGAGTTCGACTCCCGGATCCCACATACGAAAAAGGGGCCGGTGATATCGCTCAGCGGCACGGGTGCCTGTTGGCGCGCGAGGTCCTGAGGTCGTCCCCCCGGTACCCACAAAAAAAAAAAAAAAAAAAAAAAAGATGGAATAAAATGGAAACAAAGCTTCGTAAATAAGGAGGGGAAGTGGGGTTGGAGGGGAGGGGAATGGGAGGAAAAATAAAGACAAATCAAGGTATATTATGTACAGGTACAAATTCCCTACAATAAATGTGATCATTGTGTATACCTAAATTGTACCAGTAAACTTAATTAAATTAAAAAAAAAAAAAAAAGGTGGGAACATGGACTTGAACCCAGGTCTGCCTAACTCCAGAGCCATAAGCCTGCAGTAGGCCTTGGAGCCATGCAAACCCATTGCCTATTTCCTCCCCCATCCAGGAAATGTGGTCTTTGGTGAGCCCATCACTGCCAGCCTCGGTATAGATGGAACCCACTACTGGAGCAAGAACTGGGCCAAGGCGGCTGCATTCGTGACGTCCCCACCGCTGAGCCCTGACCCAACCACTCCTGACTACATCAACTCCTTGCTGGCAAGGTGGGTGCAGGATGCCAGGCAGCAGGCGCTTTGTGGAAACACTCGAGGCCAGCTGGATGGGGCTGGGTAATCCCATCCACCCACTGCACTGCTGCCTGCAGTGCACAATTCTCCTGCAGCCTGGGGTACGGAAAACAAGCTCTTCCTTCTCAGATTTCAAATGAAACCACACAGTAATAATGTTAATAATGGTCATAGCAGTTAATGCCCATATGACTTCATTTTTTCCTCATAACAACTTTACAAGTCAGGCATATTATCACTGCTCGACAGATTAAGCAACTGAAGGTCAAAGAGCCGAAATTACTTGCCTAAATTCAAATAGGTGTTCGTGATGACTCAGCCACCATTACAGGAAAACGTACTTGTCACTGCCTCCGGTGGACAGGTAGGACCAGGCCATCACTCATTTAAGTCCCTTTTATTTTGCTCACAAAGATGATCTGATCCCACCCCTTCATTTTTCAGATGGGTACCTGAGCCCAGAGAGGGTAAGAAACCCACCCGAGCTCCCACAGCTCATCACGGGTAGAGAAGGAATTCCAAACCGAAGCAGACTCAATCTAGACAGCAAATTCTGGTCTCCCTGTGTGCCCCGCCATGACCCGTTCACAGGGCACTTTTCTCCTTTCCAGCGGTGATTTGCAGCTCTCTGGCAGTGCCCACTGCACCTTCAGCACTGCTCAGAAAGCCATTGGGAAGGACAACTTCACAGCCATCCCCGAGGGCACCAACGGCGTGGAGGAGCGGATGTCTGTCATCTGGGACAAGGCTGTGGTGAGGGACTGAGGTCATGGGTGGGTGGCCAGGGGCCAGATAACCTTGAGCCAGATCACAGGCTCTGGTGCCAACCCAGCCAGAGCTGCTGCTCCTCCGATGGCTGGTGAGGATGTGAGGGCCAGGTGCGTTTCATACCTGCTGAGATGTGCACAGAGCCCGCTGCTCAGGTGGCCTGGGAATCTACCTCCTAGTGGTGAATCCCGAGGTCCAGGATTCTGAAGAGGTTTCCTCATCTGGAATCTTAACAACTAGGACCCAGACACACAGCTCCTTCACTGATGGTGTACATAATCTGTGCTTAAAATACTAGCGAATTAATTCTTGTTTTGAGAGTTTTATGACCTCTTTCGAAAAGGTTAGAAACAATGGTTTGAAATGCTAAGCAAAGAGTCTGTGCCTAAGGTCAGTTTGCCCATCAAATGTGCCCTGTACTGAGGACAGACTGTCATCTGGCTATGACATTGTCTATCAGTGTCTTCTGGCAAAGTGACCACTTTTTGTTCTCCTTTCTCACATCACAAGATGATAAGGAGGGCTGATAAAAGCAACAGCCAAGGAAACAAAAGACTTGTGAAGATTTTAGTAAAATTAATAATAAACTCATTGTGACGTTGATTGCTTTCCTATTTTCAGCACCAAATAGAACATACATGAAGTAATGCCTCGTTCATCTTCATAGTCCAACCCACCGAGACTTTTTTCTCCTTGCCTCCTAGGGAGCTCAGAGCTAGATTTTAAACTCAAGTCCTTCCCTCTTACTCAGTCCTTTCGTTTTAAGAAGATAAAAAAGATAAATTTTTTGTCTCTTACACGGTTAGCTTTTGTCTTTTTTATAACTTTATATTTATGAAGGTATGTATGTGTGTATCCTAGCACTGTTGGAATTTGTTAAAAAGTAATATATACACTCCGGTGCTGCATAATAATGTTTCAGCCAATAATGAACTACATAAGGGGTCCCCTAAGATCGTATCGCCTAGTTTTATCGCAGTGGTCTTAAGCTCGTGGTGTGCGCGCTGTGATCCTGTGCCGTCCACACCATAATGAAGCTGCCACTGCGCACTTCTCAGAAGCCCCCAGCGTTAAGTGACACACAGCTGTATATTTTAATTGCCAACATGATACATCCCTAGTAAAGAACACTTGGAAACCTCAGACAAGCACACACATGAAATCACAAATCTCTCATAATGGGGCAGCCCTGGGATGACCTTGGCTGTCGCTCAGGTGCCCACAGATACTCATCCTGTGGACGCACGCACACACACGCACACACACACACACACCGTTGCCTGGGTGCTGTGCAGCCCTACCGAGCCCCAAGCTTGCCGGGCTGGGCGAGGGCTGCCTTCGTCGACGTCTTCCGCTGACAGCAGAAGCCCTGCTGAGCGCTGCAGGTGTGATGACGGGGAGATAGGCTGGACACACAGAATGTTTCATATTTCACCAGGCCACAGGGAAAATGGATGAAAACCAGTTCGTGGCCGTGACAAGCACAAATGCTGCCAAGATCTTTAACCTGTATCCCCGCAAGGGGAGAATATCCGTGGGTTCTGACAGCGACCTGGTCATCTGGGATCCAGATGCCGTGAAGATCGTCTCTGCTAAGAACCACCAGTCGGTAAGACTGGGCCGGTGGGAGGGGAGGAAGACGAGGGCGTCACGGGGCTCCGTGGGGAGAAGCGGGGCTGTGGGTGTGCGGGCGAGGTTGGAGCAGACCGGCCGCAGCAGCTTGGAGCTCTCACCGTGGACGCCGCTCTCCTGCCTGCCCAGCGGACGCCCAGCAGAGGGCGCTGCCCCCACAGGTCTGGGACAGAGGCTGGTAGACCGCCGTCCCCGCCTCACTCTCAGGCTTTCTGAGGCTCAGTCTTTTTGTTTTGAGAGGAAGGAAACTATAAATATTTTTCTCGTATGTCCCCATTCGTGTGCAAAATAATAACCAAAGCTCAATATATACAACAGGTACTTAATACGCATTCGTGAAAAATGTTTCAGCGCTTGTTTCAGGCGCTGTGCTTTTAACTCACTGCATCTCCGGAACAGCCCTGCACTGCGGGGACTGCCGGCCCCGCATTTTCCAGGAAAGGAGGTGGACGTGCAGAGATTTTAAATCACTGATGCAGCTGCTCAGTGGTGAAGGCGGTGTCTACATCCGCACAGCCTGACTCCCAACCGCTGTTTTCAGCCGCTTTGCAGTGATGGCTCCCTTCGTTTTGGTGGTGATGGCCTTCGCTTGCACAGTGTCGTATCACATTATGTAATTTTGAGCTAGTGGGGACCCAGTGGCTACAGGGTCCCCTCTGTGTAACACAACACCAGACTCCCTGTTACTCAGCTTCGCTTTGAATGCTACGGCCACGGAAATGGACTTCCACTGGCACACCCGAATAAGGACTGGACACTCTCCCTTGCTAGAAGGCCAGTCTTACTTAGCAAGTGTCAGCCTCCTGGTCCCTTCTGGCCACTGAAAGGTTGCAGATTCACCGTGTGAATTTTTCTAGCCTACCTGGTTTCTAGAGACATTGAGAGCAGGTTTCCAAACACGAAATGTGACCGCGATTCTTCTCCTCTTCCTACACCTGTTCCGTGCCTCTGTCCCCACCTCCCCTCCAGGCTGCGGAATACAACATCTTCGAAGGCATGGAGCTGCGTGGGGCGCCCCTGGTTGTCATCTGCCAGGGCAAGATCATGCTAGAAGATGGCAACCTGCACGTGACCCAGGGGGCCGGCCGCTTCATCCCCTGCGGCCCCTTCTCTGACTACGTCTACAAACGCATCAAAGCCAGGAGGAGGGTAAGCGGCAGGTGGACCCTGGAGGGGAAGGCTCCGCGTGTCCTGTGTAGGCTCAGGGATGGTGACCCCAGGATCTGGGGCGCCTGTCTCCCCCAGACTCTCACAGAGAAATCCCAGCAGTATGCTCGTCCTGAAGAGTCAGGATGCACTTAATGTGCCGTGAAAGGGAGATTTGAAAATAGGCTATTTTCCAAATAACTTCCTTACATTTTGTATGTAAAATAATGTACAATTTGAATAATCTGTTAGTAGTTTTTGTAGAAATAAAAGCTCTCAAAAAGCTCCCTGATGAAGGCTTTAAACAAGAACCGATAGTCCACACCCACCAGTCCCTGTCCCAGCCTGACCTGGGCTATTTCACAGGGCTCACGCTTGCAACTTCTAGCTACTGTGGTTCAAACAGTCTTGTTGATGTCCTTGACTTCGTATACGCACGCGCATACACACACACACACACGCACACAGGCACACGTGTGTGCAGAATAGCCCTAATTCATTTAAGGCTGAGGCTCAGCAATTTCTTGGCAGATCTTCTCCCCTCTCCCATCTCCGAGTCTCCTTCCTGTAACCGGGGGGCTTCACACAGCGCGGTCAGACCAGATCCACATGCCAGTGTCGGTCTGACAGAGAAGGGAATGGAACTCGCTCCCTAGATCGACCCCTTCTTTCCATTAATGTGACTTAGACTCTGGAACTAAAGAAACGCCGATGGCCTAGAGCTGTCGGTGTGATGAAATCATCCGTGAGTCGCTGTCCTTGCGTGTTGGCTGAGCTTGGCTTCTGGGCTTGCACCTGAGTCACGAGCACAGGAGGACGGCGCAGCAGCAGGATTCCTCGGAGCCTTGTGCTGGCCCGGCCCGAGCCATCACAAGCATTGGCCAGTGACCACATGTGTTGCAGGCTGGGTGCTGGCTGTGCTCTAGCCTTGGGTGGTCTTGCTGTGTCCGTCTGATGGGCTGGAAGCCCCCTTGGGGAAGCCATTGTGTTTCGCATCACCATGAACCCAGCGATCGGTGTGGTGCCCAGCACAGAGCTTGTGCTCAGTTACGTTGCTGGCTGGCTTCTCGGCCCCGGCTCAGGTTCACAGCCACAGCCGGAAGTCAGCAGTCTCATTTCCATGCCTGCCCATGTTGATCTGTGCTGTAGAGGGTGAGGGTGGAGATCCCATGCAGCCCCACCCTGCCGCCAGCATGTGTGACCTCGGCTCAGCCTGCTGCCCTTCCCTACCCTCTCCTCGCGCTGTGCCAATAGTCCTTCCTTTCTGTAGCAGTTCACCTTCGGAACTGCACTCGCTGTTCCCTCTGTTAGCTCCACTCCCATTCACACCAACCTCATGCCTCCCCAAAGCCCAAGCCCGTAACAGAGTCCTTTGGTCCTGCAGGTGGAAGCTCATCAATTTAGAAAGGGCTTCATGAGCCATCTCCATCTCAATCTAATTGTGACACCTTTCTTTATTGTATACTATTTCTCCCTTCCTTAACGTACGTTCATCATTATCATTCCCCTGCTTCCCTGCACACACAAGTAGGCCCTAAACTGTTGAATGAACGAGGGGTGACGTGCCATTTCTCTGGCTGCAGATGGCAGACCTGCATGCCGTCCCGAGGGGCATGTATGATGGGCCTGTGTTTGATCTGACCACCACCCCCAAAGGGGGCACCCCTGTGGGCTCTACCCGGGGCTCTCCCACCCGGCCCAACCCACCTGTGAGGAATCTCCATCAGTCAGGCTTTAGCCTGTCAGGTGAGTGGAACAAGCTGGTCAACGGTGGAGGGAAGGGGGAAGGGGAAAATCAGCGCTCTGGGGTGACAGGGTGACCCTGTGAGCTTTCCTGGAACAGGTTTTCCAGCCCAGGGCTGACATCGTCTTTAAGGGAGGTTACTAGGGCAAGCTGGATGGTTTGCTGAGTTGGCAAGGGGTCCTGGTCAGAAAGTGGGAGGAGCCAAGGCAGGTTAGAGACCAAGGCCAATGATGACAGCTACTGCTTAGAGATGAGACCTGGTTGGGGGCAGGGCAACAGAGCTGGTTTTTACTCTGAATCAATAATGATTTTGTACATTAACCTATGAGAACTATGAAATATAGTGTGTACTTTTAAACTTGTACTGGTTAAAGGAAAGCTCACATTATTCTTATGCTCAAATTACTAGTTTCTTCTAGCCTAGGATTTTTATTGATGTCTCCCCTCCATACTAGTAATACTGCTGACAGCAGCTTCCATTGATTGACCATTCACCATGGCTTACCTCTGAATTTTATTTATTCTTTTAAGAACGCTCTGAAATAAATGAAATGTAATTGCTCAATTGCTCCGTAGCCAGTAGTCTTAAAACAGGGAAGAATGATAGATCTGTATCCCTATCATAAACAATTTAAATATGAGGGAAGCAAGGTAACAAGAAAAGACATATTCGAGGCAAAAATCACAGCATATAAGGAAAGGAAGAGGAATAAGAAACAGGAAGAAAAGAGAGATAAGAGACATAGGAAAGCGTTCAGGGCTTTGGGGTAACTTTAGTAGAGGTCTCATCCTGTGGATTCCGGGCAGCTTCTGTGAGTGTTTTAATGTTTAGTGTTTGCACTGCTCCCCGGCTTCTGAAGGCTCCATTCTGAATGGACCCAAGAGCACATCGCTTCCTTCTGAAGAGCCACTTCCGCTGGGAGGCCTCAAGCAAGTGCCCCGGCCTCTCTGACCCCCGGCCCTGCCCTCCATGAGCTGCAGCAGGGGCAGGGGCAGCAGCGTCTCCCTGGAGCCATGTGGGGAGGGTTACAGGAGACAATGGTTGGACTCTTGGAACATTGTCACCACAGTTCACGAAAGGAGCTGTTTTACATCTTTATCATTCCTTTTCTTACTATGATTACCGTGATGAGGGTCACATGAAATCTTGATAAGAACTTGGCTTTTTCTTCCAGAAGGGAATGAATATGAAAAATTCAAGACTCGGTGTTTCTTGGGAGACGATGCGGCAGGAAGGCACTTAGTATGTTACACCCTTAGAATTAATCAGTTTCTCTTTTGCTCATACACCTCACCTTTCCCTTCCTTTTTGTTTTTTCTTCCCTCCCTCCTGGGGATTTCTACCTGCAGGCACCCAAGTGGATGAGGGGGTCCGCTCAGCCAGCAAGCGCATCGTGGCGCCCCCTGGAGGCCGCTCTAATATCACATCCCTGAGTTAAGCAACCTCTCCCCAAAGGGGGGCAGAAGCAAGAAGAGATTTTTCTGAAGCCAAAATGGTACATCAATATTTAAGAAGGAAAGCAAGTCCAAACCGTTGCGATCTAAAGAATCAATAAGCCTCAAGCCTTATGTTTATCCATGTTAAGCTCGCTTGCTTAGCTTTACGAATATTGCTTTGTTTTCTGTTTATGCATAGCCTTGATTTGTTGGACCCTCTCCCCCATTTACATGCATGCAATCAGACAGGCCACTAAGGTAAAAGAGTCTGCTATATTATAGTGTTGAGAGCGTGTGTAGTGCTGCATCTTACGACAAGGGGACAGACAAAGCTGGGAGGTCAGGGAAGTGAACAAAAGGGACGCAGGTTATTTGGGGCGAGTGGGTGGTGGGAGCCCAGAGCGAGGTGGAGGGCACAGAGGGGACACGGTTGGGTGTGTAGGAGGGAGGTGGGTGGGCCGGGTGAGCAGAAGGGGTATTGTGTATTGTGTTGATGATGTACGTTTATTTCCACGGAGAGGCCACTTATGGCAGCTGTCGCTTACTGTGGTCCCCTAGAGTCTGCAGAGAAGGTAGGCTAGTCTTTGGGTTCTGGATTTGTCACGACCCTTCCTAGTAGATTTTGTTTCTTTGAACATTTATTAAAATACCAAAAACCCAACCATTTCTTCCACCTGCTTGATTATGCCAGTGTTTGTTTGGGCCTCTTTCTCGGTGTTGCTTTCAAATCCTCCTCATTCCTGGGTGGGGAAGGTTAGACAGGGAGGAGCAAATGATGCGTCTCTTCCTCTTGTCCTCCCTGCCTCTGTGGTGCTCTTAAAAGGCAACGACTGAGGACGCAGCACAGGCTCTTGGGTGGAGGGCAGCAGAAGCCAAGATGCACCTCCCTTTGACCAACTGCTGGGGAGGCCCCTGGGTGGCATCTGCCTTAGGACTTCAGCTCAGATGGGCACAATGAAGGCCTCTGCTGCCAATGGTGGGCGCGGGGTTCTCTTGATCTCCTGAGATCCAGGCACATCAGTGACTGCATGGGACTTTTTAATCAATTTTTTTTTTTTTTAGCTCCTTAACTTTTACTACTAATGGGTAGTCTCAACTTGTATGGGAATCAAGCAGGGATTTGGGAAAGTCGGTCTTAACCTGAGAGCACATTCTGGAAGCCTGCTTCAGTTTCTCGGCTCTAAGCCATCTGCTTCCTCTTGCATTAGCAGATCCTTGGGGGAACCTTTGTTTTGGTACCAAAATCTCAGAGTGAGTCACAGTGACATGACATGGTTTCCTGATAGGGCGTGTGAAGGGAATTAGTGGAGTGTTTGCATCTCCCTTGTCTGTCAGAGCTGAGTGTCCATTTCCTTATCAGGCCACTTCTGAAAACTCAATTTTGGAGCAGATTCTGTGAGCGAGCCAAGGAGTGCCGAGTAGAACTGAGACACCCCCTTCCTTACACAGGAAGAATACCTTAAACCTGGGGTCAGACTTTTGTGCCCTGGGGAATCCAGCTGGTAGAACCCTGTGTACTAAGTACTTTGAAGGGAAGAGCAGGCCTCACACACCTTTTAAGTGCTTAGGAGAAACCGTTGTTTCTGGCTGCGGTGGTTTTTGTTGTTTTGCTTATGGTGCTGGGGATTAAACCCAGGGCCTCCCATGTGCTAGGCAAACCCTCTGCCACTGAGCTATACCCCAGCCCTCACTGCAGGTTTTAATAAACTAAAGATCAGAGAAAAGTGATCACTTAGGTACAAAGAATTTAGAAATAGCTCAGAAAGAGCATTTTCCATAGCAAGCTACATTCTGTTCTAATCATGAAAAAGGCTTTCACCTCCTAACAGGGAATATTGCTATTTTAAGGCTCTCATGGTGCTTTTATTTTAAGGAAAACCTTAGTAAAAAGGAAAAATTTAGCTTTAATTCACGATTCAAATATTGAGAGTCTACGAAGGATCTCAAAATGACTTGTTACATACAAAGGGAGTGTGCCGGATCTGAATCATATACCTCAGTAGCCAGGCTGGGCTTTAGAAAGAGTGCAGTACCAGCCATGTCCACCAGATGGAAGAAGAGACACGTGAATAAACTAGTGTGCGCACCCGCTGCTGCACCATCTGCTCTGTGTTGGCCGGAGCCCAACTCATCCCTCCATGGGCTCTCCTTGCCATGAAGATAAGTCTTCCATGGGCCGACTGGGCATCGGCAGTGCACTTGGGACTTCTGAAATGCAGCATTCAACCAGAACTTTGTGCTCTGCGTGAGCTTTCCATGCTATCACGATAACCTCGAAATGCCCTCGGGATGGGCAGCACTGTCTTAGGAAGCCTCCCTTCCTTCACTTGCCATTAAAACATTCAAGCATAGAGATTCTTGAGGATTCCTAGAACCCCCCCCCCTTATTTTCTTAACACGAATGCTGAGTAACACGTGAAGTTAAAATTTATGCTCGAATTTGTTCTGTTCCATAGACCCATTGAACAGCCCTATGCGATGGGCTTAGGGGTAGGAAATACCGTGGCCCTCTCTTTCCAGACCTGCTGGCCTCATCCCACTGGAGTGCTTCGGTGAGGGGCCCACAGGGTGGGTGGGTAGTTGCAATTTATCTATGGAACTGCTAACTAGCAATTTCTTTTATTTCCAAAAACGAGTAGGGTTACAGTCATGCCTCAAATGGCTTTTCGTTTCAAAGTCCACTCACTGTGGCATTATTCTCCGTGGCTGTACCCAGAAAGTCATTCTCTTCTTCCAAAGCCTGAAGCCCGAGCCTGGGTTCCACGTTGCTCACCTCAAGATGCCCTCTCCAACAGGGTGGACACTTCCCAACTTCGTTTCCTGCCACAAGCCTCCCAGGCCCCCTCCCCTAGACCAGCCCAGCGCGAGTCCTCGCTGCACTCGCAGGGGACAGCAGTGTCCTCATGAGTTCCCCCTTGGAGAAGTGGTGTGTGGGTGTCCGTTCTGTGTCTGGTGGGTGTGACAGACAGTAGCCCTCCCTGTGATCTGTGCTAGCTGTGCGGCAGCTCGGGAACACAAAGAGCTGTCGGGTTGGAACCGTGAAGAAAACCGTGTATTGAGTTAGCTGAGATTAAAGAAAAAAAAAGTTCATCAAGTGACTGTTCATGTAAACCTGGTTATTAAAATAACTGTAAAATTATCAACATCGTTCTCCAGTTTTCTGTGTGTGATGCACCATTTCAATGGCCATGTCAAAATTGCACAATAAGACAGAAATCGTTAGTTGGAGGGGCACATCTGGGCACAGGGATCACCTGGAGATTTCTTGTGGTTTCTAGGTTTTCACTGAGGCTGAGTTATTAGTTGAGGCCACAGAGTCTGATAACCATTATTGAAACACTGGGGAATGATTAGGATTTTCCTGTGAATCATCAAATTTAGTATCAATGTAGAAGATCTTACCATTTGCAATAAATCTAGTCAAGTCCAGGAGAGAATCTAAAAGACTTTTCTTTGGTCATCCCTTAAAGCTTTGCTATCAGTTTGCTTTGTAAACATGTTTTTCTCCTTCTTTCTAAAAGCCTAGACTTAGGCAAAAAAAAAAAAAAAAAAAAAACCCTCCAACTAAACACATGGCAAAGTATATTCTTTAGCAAACTTATCTCAAGGAGTCAAATAAATGTTCAAAACAATTTGTTGCTGTGCCTGCTCCTCTGAGAGCTTTAAGGTGCTTATCAACAAACTAAAGGCTCTGAAAAATCCCAGAACAAAATAGAGCTGGAGGCATTCATTGCTCAGTGGTAGTGCACTCGTCCAGCATGTGCACGGCCCTGGGTTGGATGCTCAGCATGACAAAAACAGTAATGAAATAAAAGTCCAATCCAGGGTTTTCAAAGTTTTTAACTACTGAGCCCTTCTACCCCATGTCATCATTTCACATCCCATCAAACCAGTTATACTAAATCCCTGTGGGAAAACACTGCTGAATCCAGTACTAATTTGTATAGGTCAGTTTGCACTGGAAAGATTAGACTACTGTATGGGGATGAGGGTGGAGGTTTGGCAGGAAGAATTTTAAGATCTAGTCCAACTGAGAAGCTCAGGGACGGATTTGGGCAGACGATAGCCTAGCTAGATGGAAGTGCTGAGCCCTGACGTCGGAATGCTACTTCTTTCCAGCTCAGCCCTGCTGTGGCCTTTCAGTAGGTGCTTCCTTTTCATGAGAACCCTTTCTGTGTGGCGGCAAAGCTGGTTATCAGCATCTCTAGGTTTCCATTTCACCTGCTTATGAGTCTCAGGGGAAGGAGAGGCATTTCCTTAGCCTTAGTTCCAGCCAGAGAAGGACCCTGACTATTCTGGTCTGGGTCATGTGTACACCATGAACTGGTCTCAGTGGCCAGTGACCACACTGAGCTGGCCATACCAAGTCACAGGCCCAGCTCTTGGGCTTGGGCCACCTGAGCTGTGAACTGCATGGATTCCATGACTCCACAGAGAAAATAAAGTTGTGAACTAGAAGAGGGGATGGATGCTGGGAAGGCAGAGGCGGCACCAGCTGTGGCACCATTCTCAGGCCTGCGAGGCGTGAATGTGTAGCCCAGTGACAGGTTTGCACATAGGCTGGGGCAGCAGGGAAGGAAAGAGAGCCCGGAGGGAGGGTTCTAATTAATTGCTCTTACATGTGATGAGACCCTCTTGGTCTGGTAGGACAGTGTCTTTGATACAGGAGCTGAGCGAGGGTACCTTTTAACACAGAAACTCAGAAACCAGGTATCTGCTACCCTGGACCCATAAGGAACTGTTTAACAGTTGAGGTCCGAGGTTCGATTTTTAATATGCTTTGGTGAGTAGCCTCATGGCTCAAACTTGGAACTAGTGAAACACCTCTTCCTGATCACAACCAGGGAACAGCTCTCCTGGGGATTGAAAAGGGCTCGAAGGGAGCAGTCAGCACTTACAACAAACTTAGGGTGCAAAAGGGATGAAGTGATAGTTTTAAAATGTTAGTGAAAGATACACCGACTAACTTTTATACCTCTTTAGGCTGGAGGTCAGTGGCTGAGTCATTTCTGAATGGTAAGGAATGAAATCACTGACTATGAACAAGGGCCCTCTGACTCCAAAGAAACTTCTGGAATCAGCTCTCCTAACACCAACCCATCACAAAGAGGGCACCAACCACGGCCAGAATATGGAAGGTAGAAGAGCCAGAGCAACCTGCGGAAGTGAATCACATATGAGGTGTTACCAAACTATATTTTAAAACTTTATTATAGTAAAAGACACATTGTCATGAATCCCCTTCAGAATATTCCCTCACTTTGAACATACTATCTCATCATCGTTGCCACTTTCTGAAGTAGGTAAGTTCTCTTTCACGAGTGTCTTTATGAGATACGATCAAAACTACAGTGGGTAAAGGCTCATAAAAATATAGAGTGTGTCTTCATTCACTGCTCTGACTCTGGGCACTGTGTGACTTCTGCCTCTTGCCCTCAGTCAAAATGACCATGAAAAATAAATGGTTTGAACCAATTCAGGACATCGAGGCAGCCAGGAAAGCACAACTAAAGACACGAAAGACTTCTAGAATTGCTTAAGATAAGTGTATTTGAAGTAAGGTGGAGTGTTTTGAAGAGAATCAATGGCAATATGTCTTTTGCTGTAATGATTTTTTTAAATAAAATTTAGGTTCACCGTATTTTTTGATCATCCTCATGTTTGAGGCTGGCCTCTTCAGACTCTAAAGCGTTCTAGACCCTGTCCTTCACTCAGATGGCTGCTGAGAACAACGCAACCGGTCACTTCCGGGACCTGGACAGCAGAGTACTCAGCATGCAGGACTTCAAGGCCCACAAGAATCACAGGAGCCCACTTATTCCAGGCTGAGCCTGAGGAGCCGGCGGTTTGCAAGCTGCTGAGCTATCATGGGCCTGAGATGTTAGCTGAAAGCTCCTTTCGTTCTCTCCTGAGGCAGAAGCTGCTTCTAGCACAAGAGGTAACAAGTTTTCCGTTATCTGCCCATCCCAGACGATGGGCCTTGGGACATCTGCTGCTCTGATGTATGAAATAGGACAGGACCCTAACGGGCAGGGTGCTGGGAAAAGAGGCTCAGGGGCTACCCATGAACTGGAGGTCATAGTGACAGGCAAAAAGTGGGATCCCAGGCTGTGCTTCCCGAAGTGTGAATGCTGGGGGGTCAGGGGTTTTAGCTTTTATATAGGTTGATAGGTAAGAGGTGCTGTACTCAACGTTACAGAATACCACTTCTAACACCACATGCTCTCTCTGCTGAGGGACATTCACAACAGGCTATGACAGTAAAAACAGATGACTTTCGGCACCCCCGACAATACCCCTAGGGAAAACACATGCTGTAGACTCTCACAGCTGACACAGGTCGATGGCTCCATGTTGCACAAGACATTTAATCCACACAGGCACACTTACATTATATATGCTACAGCTCAACAGAAGCACGTTTTTCATTCAAGGGCTGCCAGAGAAGCTGCCAGTTTACAACAGCAGAGAAAAGTGAAGTTTGGGTTTTTAACATCAGTGTTTGATATCATCCAGACACACAGCTTATAATACACAGGAATCACAGGTGGACGGAAGTAGGTAACAGGATTTTGCGTAGACAGAATACAGACAACTGGGTACTGAAACAAACTCAGTGCTTCTCACGCCTTTTCATTCGCTTTTGAAGTGCTAAAGCTTTAGCATCACTCATCAGCCACAAGCAGCAACACTGGTCCATTCATAGCTGCATTAACACTCTTCCTTCTAGTTATTTATTCATCCATCCAATCTAAGAAAGCCATAATGACAGGAAATGTCATTTCTGGTTAAAATTCTCCTATTAGATGACGCCTAACCACTAATTAATTAGATTCCTGTAATTGATTTAGCAGTACTGTGTGCTGTTTATTCCTGCCCTAGCAGTAACCTCAGCCTGAACCAGTGCTACCACGGGGGTGTCTTACCCGTTAGCACCTCCACTGGGGTTCTGGAGCTTGGCTCCCCCTAATCTTCTTAAGGTCACCGAATGCACTGAAGGTGAGGTTTTGCTGCGGTACCAGAGGTTTGTAATCAGGATGCTCTGACCTTCAAAGCCTGGTCAGGCTTTTCAGATGCTCTATGCAGATAAGGGAGGAAGCTGTTAGGAGAAAAGATTCCAGGAGCGCCAGACAAAAGAATTGCACTTGTCATCCTGTTTTTAAAATTCTCAGCTCTGAGGATGATCAGGAATCTAGATGAGACATGTTCCATTCAGTGGGCTATTAACTTTTAGCCCAAATTATGGACTAAAACCAATGGACCTGATTTCAACAACAATCAGCACAAGGATTTGTGTTTTGGAAAGGCCTTTTGTTTTTGGAAAGTTTTTCTCATCTTTAAAATGCACAGGTGCTTTGAATTATTTATTCTGCCGATAAATGCTTTTCGTTTTCTTTTTTTCTTTTTGGTCATCTTTGTTTTTTGTGGTGTAAGGGGTCAAACACAGGTCCGCATGCATGCTAAGTACACACTCCACCACTGAGCTACAGAGCCAGCCCACTGGTTTTTCTTTTTTAACTCAGATCACACTGTGGCCCGTCATCTGAGTAGCCCGGGGAACCCACTTTATCCCCAAACACTGTGCCTGCTCATCAGTGACTCCATGGTTCTGAAGATCAACAGTGGTGTTTCAGGCACAGAAGTCATCTCTGGTAATAAAAACAAGGGATTCAAACTACGGAGATTGCGTGGGCTCCTATCCCAAGTTAAACCGTACAAACACAGAACAGCACACACCATTAGCTCTCTTCATCGTGGTGAACGGACTCGTCCCTCTGCCCCTTGGTAAACATTTCTGAAAAACTCTCCTTTGAGGATGCACGTGAGGTCCTGGCAGGAGGAAGAACCAGGTGGCAGAGACCCGAGTCCACAGCACATCAAGGTTTGACAGAAGACCAGAGGCTGGAGACAGGTGACCATTCAGATGGCTCTGGACGCTCGTGGAGTTACCAGTCTGGAGAGAATTAGGTCACCTTTCCAATGCTGCTTTTAAACCCCTTCTCCTCTCTAAAAATCAGTCCCACCAAGTGTTTTGAGCTTATTGTTTGGGAAAAAAAAATCAAAATAGCATAGGCAAATAACATATGGGAACTTTAGAGAAAAGGAATCACACAATGTTTTTTGTTTTTGTTTTTGTTTTTTAACAAAAATATGCTTGCTTTTAAAGCAGAGAGATATTATTTCACAAGTGGGCCAGAAATTCTGGGCCTATTAACTCATAAATGCTGATCTCAAGCTCAACTCTAGCTTTCCAGCCATGATTAGTTGGCGCAGTGTGACCTCCCTCTAAAATCTCTGCTACAGCAGCGGGCAGCCATCTCTCTTTCTTGTCTACTTCTACCTGTCCAGCTTTTCAGAGAGACAACATTCTGGTCTTCTCTGTTGCTAACTTACGGCCATCGTGGAGGCCCGTACTCTGCATTGGCAAGGACAGGTCTACATGATCTTTCATTAAGAGGTTAATACAATCCTCCCCAAAGCCTGTTCACTTTTTAATTCTACCCAGTGTCATTGGTGGGACACCAAAAATAGTACTTCTGTAAAGATCTTTGTGTCAGTACAGTGAAGTTACATGTACATTTAGGTGAGTTAAACTTTGAAAATAAATAAGTAAACTGTAAAGAAAAAGAGGGTAATATTTCAAATAGGCAATTCTGCCTGCCATTCTTGCAGTAAGCATGAGGAAAGGAGACATGACACCACTGTTCCTCAGATGCTGTGAACTTGACCTCACGAATGTGTGAGCACCGCTGCTCTAAGTGCACTTCTAGTCTTCTAGGCATGGACAACTTGCTCAGTGTCTAGTTTGCAGTATTAGTCAAAATGTAATAAAAAATAAAGAATAAAACAAAAACCTTTTCCTTTATGAAAGCACAACTCGCCAAGCTAGACTTCACTGAGAAAAACTACTTCCTACATGTTACAGTTAACTGAGAGATTTTCCAAAGATAAGTTTTACTTTGAATTTTACAAATTCACTTCTAACTTACAGTATAATCCCCATCCTTGCAATTTCCCTGAACTAGGGAATAAACACTGTCAGTGGGACAATATTTTCCAATCCTCTCCAGATTCAATCTCTGCTAACTTTCAGGGGACATCCGGCCCTCAAAGATCATGCACACTGGAGGAAGGCAAGTGGTGTGCTAATAGTAACAACTAGCTTGCCGAAAGGGAAAAAAGAAGTTGCCCTGATTTCCATGTTAGGAATCTTATCATCATCACCAAGCTCAGGCTACCTGACAGGAGATGGACAGGTTCCCCCGCACAGCACTGAAGGTCCCATAAATCTATGCTGCGTCTAATCTTACCCTATGCCTTTCTTCCCAATGAAACTCTTTGTTCCCACCTAATCGGGCTTTGGAATTTTGACCTCTTTATGAAGTTTTCTAGCTGAAAGAAGCTCACTGTATCCAATGTCCGTTCATCACAGTGTAATCAGAAGGAATGGAAAAATAAATCTACATCCAGATATTTCTTTTAAAATATAAATGCCATGTAGAATAGCAAGTGTGGCAGTAAAAAGGCAAGGTATAAGCTCAGCTGATATAACCTTCTTCTGGATGAACGAACCGAAGCAGAAAGGGGATTAAATGACTTGCTCGAGGTCACAGAGTTAATTAGTGGTGAAGTGGGGTCCCAGAGCTCAGGCCCGGGGACTCTTCACTGGATCAGGCTGCATCCTTGGGAGGATGTTCCTTTGCAATTCTAAGCATGAGGTGTGGAGTGGCAAGAACTACCGTCAGCTCTTCTTGATGTGGACAATCAGAAGTCTCCAGCCTGAGGTGCTAGGAGATGTCCGAGAAGACACTGAGGGCTTTACAGGTTGTTATTCTGGCTGTCTTCTTCTTGTGGGCTTTTGGTTTGTTCCAAGGCTAGATTTGCTTGTCTTTTATTCAAGTCTCTTTTTACTCTTAAAAGAAAAAGAGTTTCATGCTTTGAGAAGAAAAATGCAAACCTTAAGCTTTTTGGAAACGTTAGCATATACCCAACAATTTATAAACAGGTACGAGCCAAGGAAACCTTAAAAAGTCATTGGGCCGGTGAGATGGCTCAGTGGAGTAAGCGCCTGCCTTGCAAGCGCGAGGGCCCGAGTTCGACTCCCGGAACCCACATACGAAAAAGGGGCTGGTGATATCGCTCAGCGGCACGGGTGCCTGTTGGCGCGCGAGGTCCTGAGGTCGACCCCCCAGTACCCACAAAAAAAAAAGTCATTGATTGTAAATGTACATATTCCATCTTCTGCCTTTCCCATAGATAAAAACTTGATGCTAGGCTACTTAATCTACTAAAGAGAATTTAAATCCCTTACAAGAAAAAAAAAGGTTTCCTGAATTTTCCAAAGACTTTTATAATAGATGCACATCATTTGTTTAATTGTAAAAAATAAAAATGTTTAAAAATAATTTAGGGCCGGTGAGATAGCTCACCGGCATTAAGTGCCTGCCTGGCAAGTGCGAGGTCCTGAGTTCGACTCCCGGTACCCACATACGAAAAAAAGGGCTGGTGATATCGCTCAGCGGCATGGGCGCCTACTGGTGCACGAGGTCCTGAGGTCGACCCCTGGTACCCACACACACACACAAAAAAAACAATAATAATAATAATTTAATCCCTGCAAATGTATTAAATCCCTGAAACACCATCATTTTCTAAGCTACTGGTCTCCTAGGACTGACTTACTTTTCTCGGTTGAAAATTATAAATTCCTTCTGGACAGACTCGAGATGTTCTTGAAGAAGACCCATCTTCACAAGGTGAACAGTGGGAAAAATAGAGGAATCATTAACAGATCAATGAAGATCCTCAAATAGCCAATAACCTACAGATTGTCTATTCAACCAATAGCCCAACATAAATACCAAAGCAGCTTTTGAAAAGGAAATTAAATGACGTTCTTGGGGAGGTGGCAGCGTAGGAATCTCTCCACTTATCCAAGTGCACTGGTAAATCTGTCTGATGTAACTATTTTGGAGCTCTGGCGTGTATTAAAGCCTCGGAACTTCCATGGGAAGGCGTGGGTGATAAAGTGCAGTTAATTACTATCAATTTCAGCTCTTAGCACAGCACCAGCTACCCATCGCCTCCAAGCACTTGGCAGGGAGCTGCTCTAAAGCGGCTTGCACACCCCCTGCCGGAACCACAGTGGGAAATGAGGACTCAGCCCTCCAGATTCCAGGCTCTGTGTGCTGCTCCCTGATTGCTGTTTCTAATCACAGAGGAACAGACAGGGCTGTGCCCCGCTCCTTGCTACAAGCCCCCCACACCTGGCAGAAGCAGGGCGCTGAGAGGATGGTCCCGCAGGATGCAATCTTCCCGGCGCACCTCTCACCCCAAGTTTGGTGGGGGCTTAGTTACCTGGGAGGAGTCGCATTTCCTCATCTCCTTCTCTTTCTTTGCCAAACGCTTCTTTTTCTTATGAAGAGGTTTGGATTCCAGAATCATTTCTTCGAGTTCAAAGGTCGGGTCGCAATTCAGCCTGCCTTTCTGCAAGGAACACAGGGTGGCTCGGTCTTCAGATCCCTGTAACATTCTAAGAACACACCACACCTGACACGGGTTCTAACAGGCCGCCCTGAAGGGGCAGTCTAAGGATAACAAGCTTGGATTCCCACTCTAAGCTCCTCTTAGTTATTGCCAGCATGATTTTTCATATTCTTCTATTTTACATTTTGTTTATTGTTGTTAAACTTCCAGTTGGCTCTCGCCGAGTAAGAAAGGAAAACCACATTATTTTTCTGAAGTTTGAGCTATTGAGTTTCTCAAAGTTTGTCTTAATGACCATGTGAGCAGGGGCACCTGAGTCTTGGTTCAGCCACTCAGGTCTCAAACCAGACTTCCCAAATCAAGGTCTCTAATCAGGAGGGCGAGCCCAGGAACTGCCCTTTAATAAGCTCCCCAGATCACTCAATTCACAGTAAAGTCAGAGAACAAGGCCAAGCTTCTCTTAGGGTGATGTGAATGACAAACAGAGGGAATGGAAGAAACAGTAGGGGCTACATGGACCTCCACCGTGTCAGGCACCAACCAGGGCACAAGCTGCCCACTGCTGGATCCCACGATAAAGGCCAGAAAGAACTTGGTCTCTCTTTCTTGTTGTTCCACCCTTAGAACTGTTTTTTCCTTTACTTTGCATTTTCACCCCCTGGCTTACCCTGCCCAGCTGTTTACAGGAGCGACCACACACACACAGCCCACAGCAAGTGCCTCACCTTTTGCACAGAGAACTCTGAATTGTTTCTACAGGTCCCATAAGGGGACGTTATTCCTCCATCTTCTTCCCAATTATGCATTCCTCAAACCAAATGCATAATTCAGTCCCAGGCTGGGAGAGAGAAGGAACTAGAAGCCTCACTAGGGCCTCTTGGCCTAGGCTTTTACCAGAAATTTGCTTTGAGACAAAGATGTCCCTTGGTTTGGGTAATCAGTGGGAATTATTTTTTAGTGACTGGTCCTTAAATTTATAGACCCATGAGATAAAACTAGCAAAAGGCCAGGTGTGGTGGTTCGTGCTTGTGATCCTAACACTCTGGGAGGCTGAGGGAGGAATATCACAAATTCAAGCCCAGCTTGGACAATTTAGTGAGATTCTGTCTCAAAATAGAAGATATAAATTTGGCTGGGAATATAGCTCAGTGTGAAGGCCCTAGGTTCAATCCCCAGTACCAAACAAACAAACAAAAACCAAAAACTAGCAAAGGAAGAGGAGTGAACGGTAAAAAATAATTTCTCACCCTACCCTCAATAGTTTTGAATTCTCTGACTCACAGACCTTCATGGGCATGAATTACTAAATCTTTGGAACTAGAGAACATTTTTTTCAGCCAGCAGATTCATAGAAATGACTATTTGGGAGACTAGAACTTCTTTCCAACAAAAACATAGCACAAAATGTTTTTAGGATCTTTAGATCCAACTCCAGTTGTACTTAGATTAGCTTGGCCACTTGCTGGCTGTGTGACTTTTGGTGATCAACTTACCCCATGGGTGCCTTGGATTCCTCATCTGTAAAGTAGGAATTTGGGCTTTTCTACACTTGTGTGATTAATGAGAGAACGTGTAGATCGAGCACACAGTAATGCGCACCAAATGAGATTATTACAGGTTTGTCAGGATTGACTCACATTAGGAATAAAACCTGGAATGAGCCTCTTCTCAAAAACTGCATCCCAGTTCATATCATTCATATATGGGAAGTTCTGAATGTCACTCAAGCGAGAAAATCGTTGGTCCGGATTAGGTTCAAGTAGCTGCCAATGGAATACAAACATCAAGGTGAGGAGCAAGGTCAAAATTTAGGGGAAAAAAATCTTATAAATTCCCTTTAAGTGTTTTCATGTAGGATTGAAAGGCACAAGGCAATGCCTCTCTTCTCTGACCTCATTTGCAAATAATGTACATAATGGCTCATTAGAACAGATACTAATTTGTCCTGCTGAATCAAACACGTCTTCAGTTCCCGGATCTCCTTACTACCTATGGACAAGTTTGTTCTCAAAAGCTCAATTTACCAATCTGTAAAAAAGAGATAATAACTTATTTCATAAGGTTGTAACCAGGATTAAATGTAACCTGTATGTAAAGAGCTTTGTAGAGTGTCCACTTATGTTAGGAGGTAAGTGTTCTTATATTTTCACAAGGGAAACTGGTTCTCCCTAAAAATTTTAGCTGTTTTTGTAGCTAATTAAAATACATTGGAGGTAGCACAGATACAATATAACTTACTAAAGTTACTGTTCCAGGTTTTTACTAATGGATTTAAGATTTTTCCCTGCTAACCACTCCAAAGCCAACATCACAGCTCAAATGGGAAATGCCAGTCCCACTTGAGAATGCTCTTAAAAGGACAACCATAGAATATCAAGGTGTAATTTTTGGAGTGAATGAGGCTTGTCTTGAAATTGATATATATTTGCTTATGGAGGCCCTCATCCTTCATCACTGACATTACTAATGACTGTCCCTATCCCAAAACAGTGAACTTGGCCCCAAAGACAAGGGGCACAGATTTTGAACATGTAGCCTCTAAAGCTCTTTTCCTTTACCAGCCACAACCTGGGCAATTTTCTCTCTTTAAGGGAAAAAAATGAAACAAAAAACCTTGGCCCATCCTCTTTGGCTCCTTATACTTTGTTTTGATTTATTATTAGTGAGCTCCTACTATAATTGGTTGAGGCCTTTTGGTGAACACAGGCATCACAAAAATCTCATAAAAGCTGTGGACCTCATTCTTTCAAATATTTAGGAAATTTTACCATTTGTCAGGCTCTGTCAGATGCTGAGAAGAACATGCTACACAGTCAGACATAGCCCCTACCCTCACGCAGCTTACTGTAGTACAAACACTGACCCAAGGATCACAACAATGCTAGGTATGGTCTCAAACCAAGAAAAATACTATAAAGGGAAAGAGTATTAAGAAACTTACTAGAGAGGAATGCTCCTCAAGGAAGTAATATTTGAGCTAAAATCTGAAGTAATGCTTCTCAAACTATGTAGAAAGGCCAGATATTTTTGTTTGTTTGTTTTTCTAACCGCTCAAACCAACATGTGGTCCTTTTGCGTATGTCTAGTATGCAGCTACACACCATATACAAATCGTGACTGGAGTTCTACATCAGCTAAACAAGCTTGAAACCTATTCAATGAGGCAAGTCCATTGACCCTGTGATTAGTACTACAGCATTGTCAAATTGCTAGGAATGTTTCCAAATGCTCTCAATTTCTGTACTTATATGGACTTCTATGGAAGAAATTGATGGATTAAGAACCAGTCAATGAATCCTATTGAGTAGTACTAACCCCAGGGAGGGAGCCAGAGGAGCTAGGGTGAGCAACGGTGTTCCGAAAAGAGATGCATATGTGCAAAGGCCATATGATGAGGGTAGGCTGCTATGTCAGAGGGAGGAAAAGGAGAAGAAAGACAAAGAAAGGAAGAAAAAGAAGAAAGCCAAATCGGTTTGGTTTAGTCAAAAGGGGAACAGAAGTTCAAAATAAGGCTTGAGAGGTAGTTAGAACACTGTGTATCATGCAAATTATTTTGCTCTTCATTCTAAGACCAACAGGAAGACACTCAGCTGGGGTAGAGTGGAGAACAGAATGCAACAGCAAACGCATAGGAGGACAAACCAGTTATAAGACAAGACTTGCTGGCAGGTGGACTGGCAAGATATTAGTAGAGATGAAGACAGGTGAAAAACTCAAAAGATATTTAAAATGTAAAAATTTCAGAACTTTAGATATGGAGATGATGAATGAGCCCTGCTTTTGGCTTGCATGAGTAGATGGATAGAGGGGTTATTCCCAAAGAGGGAACACTGAAAGAAACCCAAGAAATACAGAGAGATTAACAACTGCATTTTGGACAGTGAGTCTGAGAAAGCTTTGTGACATACAAGTGTCCTTGGGGTTGACTTAAGCCACATTTTTGAAATCCATTAGCTGTAACATCCATGCCAGAAATGGTATTATGATGACTGGCTCGATATTATATACACTAATTTCTACCTTTAAAGTAGAAAACGTGCTTCCTTTTATCACTTCTTTTTGATGCACAGTCTTACCTTTTTAAGAAGTGACACCATTTCCTGGGACCAGGCAGAAGGGTAAGTCACAATAGCAGTTTCAAACATGTGCACAATTTCCTTACTGGAAGTGCTGGAGCGAATATGATATGGTCTCTTAAAGGAGAGAAGAGGTGAGAGTCTTCATTTTTATAAGGCAAAAGAAAAAGATGTGCAAATGTTCCCAAGCTAAACTTCCAACCAATCAAAGATCAATTATAACCCTTTCAGCGGAATACTGTTGCCACAGTGTGTATGGTCAACGATGGCAGATATCCCACTTTTAAAAAGATGCCACAAACCTAGAGTTTCTTGTGAAATGTCATAGTTTTTACAAGTTGATAATTCCGTTAATCCAAACAAAACATTTCAGTGGGCTGACTCAGCCTCCGAGAGGCCAGTTTGAAACTGTTTTCAAGGTAATTTATATAAGTATTTACATAAAATACTGGACAAACGCCCGATAAACTGAAGTTTAAAAATTATACACGAGTTTGTTATAAACAGATCCACATTTTTACCATACCCTCCTTTTCTCTTATTTGAAACATAATAAGGAAGTTCAAGATAGGAAGCGGTTCAGAAAACATCAAGCCCATTCTCAAATGCTAGGAGTCCCTGGTTCCATGGGAGGGGAGGTGAAGAACTTTATAATGAAGCAAAAACTTTAAAAAGAAATCCTGGAAGAAGCAGTTTTATATGTAGTTTTAACTTGGGGGAAAAATTGTGTTTTTCACAGCTGTCCATTAGGGGGCAGCCTACATCAAGAATATCTTTAAATGACTGACGGGATTTCACGTTTTTATGTGAAGTGTAAGCAATATATAGCCAGAAAGTATATCATACTCACTTTCTCATCCATGGGACCTATCACCATTGATATTTTGTTGAATGAATAAAATTCCCATATTAGATTAACCATAGGACACTGAATATGAACACACACATTCATCACATAGCTGGCCCTTTCCAGATGTTTAAAAAATGATCACTGACTGATGAACTAAATGGAGGGGAACGAAAGGGTTTATATTTTCCTTGGAATAAATAAGTATTAAGAGTTAATGTAGTCAGGTGTTTGAACTCCGAAGGCAGAAGGATTAGAGTGCTAAACTCAGCCACTCAATTTCTGAGCTTAGTTTCTTTATCTGTAAGAAGGAAGCTGCTTTATCTGTAAAATGAATCACGTGATGAGACTGCTGGGAAATTTAGAGAAGTTCTCAATGGAGTGTCTACTACCTAGTAGACACAGTGCAGGAGAGCTGTTCTTACTGCCAATGACACAAGTGTAGAAAGGGGCAGATATAAATATGATTAGTGACCAACAGGATGAATCTTCAATGACGGTGATGGGAAGAAAGGCTGAACTCTACACATGACAAATCAATGTTGGTTACTTATGGAATCATGAAGTATAAGGAGGTGACCCCTACGATTAGATCAAACTTTTCATTCTTTTTAAGTAAGGTTTAAAAGCAAGCGTCATAGTTTGGTAATGATGTAGGGGAAATAGACCATCAACTCCATGTCAGGCAGTTCTGGAGGCTTCATGGCCATTACCAAAGTGTATTTTTATTAGCCAAAGGACACTGTAGGTTACTTCATAATATTTTTGCCACATGTACCAACAAGAGCTGGGTCAGGCTTAGCCTACTTGAGCTTCTAGGATTTTACGCCCATGACACATTTTTTTTTCATAAATTTTTTATTTCATGTCACTGCTCTTTCTAAACCTAGTGTCTCTTTGCCCTCTTGAAAGAAAAATAATTTGATAAACTTGAATGAACTAGCCAATGAATGCCACAAGCAAGTAGCTTAAGAGTGTGTGGTTTTTCCCTTGGAGACATTGGTGTAGGCAAAGACTTTATGAATAAAAACTCAACCGCACGGGAACTATCCCAAAGAATCAATAACTGGGATCTCATCTTATTAAAAAGCTTTTGCACAGCAAGAGAAACCACCAACAGAGTGAAGAGACAACCCACAATGTGGGAAAAAATGTTTGCCAGCTGTTCCTCAGACAAAGGATTACTATCGAGAACATATAAAGAACTCAAAAAAATCAGACCTCCTAAATTTAAAGACCCACTCCAAAAATGGGCATCTGAGATGAATACACATTTCTCAGATGAAGAAATACTAATGGCAAATAAATATACAAAAAAATGTGCAACATCACTAGTCATTCGAGAGATGCAAATTAAAACAACACTGAGATACCATCTCACCCCAGAAAGAATGGCTACTATAAAGAAATCAACTAATAACAAATGCTGGAGGGGATGTGGGGAAAAAGGAACTCTTCTTCACTGTTGGTGGGAGTGTCGACTGGTACAGCCACTGTGGAAGTCAGTGTGGAGATTCCTCAAAAAACTAGGGTTGGAGGTCCCATTTGACCCAGCTATTCCCCTTCTGGGTATCTTCCCAGAAGAATTAAAAACATCGTACCACAGCGATATATGTGCACCCATGTTTATAGCAGCACAATTTGTAATAGCCAGATCTTGGAAACAACCCAAATGCCCATCAACTGAGGAATGGATAAGAAAGATGTGGTATTTTTATACAATGGAGTACTATTCAGCCATTAAGAAGGATAAACTGGAGACTTTTATAGGTAAATGGATGCAACTCGAGAAAATACTCATAAGTGAAATAAACCAGAAGCACATGTGTAAGCATCGTATTGTCTCTCTAGTATGAGAAACTGAAAGAGTAAATAAGATCCAAAATGTACAATAGACATGGTGAATCAAAAAGAAACTGGTCAAAAGGAAAGAGAGACTGGAATAGGGAAAAGAAAGAAGGGAAAGGGAAAAAAATTGTATATATATATATATATATATATATATATATATATGATGGTTAAGATAGATACACTACCAATTTTACTTAGTTCATTGAAGAGTAAGGTTTGTGCCAATAATGTTTGGACAATTGAATGCTAATGTCTGGTATCCTGAATAACTAACTTAAAGATAGTAATACGTAATGTATTAACCATTGTTACCCTCCTATTATGTTGTTTTGAAAATTTGTTCTTTTGATTTGTTTTGTTTTTTTCTTCTCTTTAAAATAAAAAAAAAAAGAGTGTGTGGTTTTCTTCATTTACTTTAGAAAGTCATGTGAGTGAATTTAACATTTTTGTGGAGGGAATATCTTTTCATTTATTTAAATTGTTACTTTAATAATATTTGTAGTTTTCACTCAGTGTACACGTCTGACACTTCTTGTGTTAAATGTATTTTTTACTCTTCTTGATATCACTATGAATATAATTATTTTTTCAGTTTTTATTTTTTTATTAGTAAAGGTCTGAATCACCTAAAAATTACATTAATCTTCATGGCTTGTCAGTTCATTATAAAAATAATCCACTTTACTTATTAACTTACTTCTCTAGTTCTAAAAGTAAAATTTCACTTTAATTCATCAAATGCCATAATTATGTATTTATTCACTTGCCAAATACTTAGTGAATGCCTGCTATGTCCCGGCACCTCTTTTCTGCACTGGGGATACAATGAAGAATAAAACAATATGGTTTCAATGTTAGTGGAGTTTAAAGTCTAAATAAAGAAACAAATATAGACAGTACACACATAAACATACATTTAGAATACAAGATACATGGTACAAAGGAAAGTTACAGTACATAACAGAATATATAAAACAACTTTAATGCAACATATAAAGTGAGAGTAGAGACTACAAAGAATGAACAAGAAAGAAAGGTAAAATGTTATGTACAAGTAGAGGATGTGTTATTATACTTCTCTTTATATTTATACTCTATACTTCTTTTTCAGGAGTACAAAAGCAAGAGTTGCAGCTAAGGACGAAAGATTTTGGTACAAAAGTACAGAGGTACTTAACTTTGTAATTACAGAAAAAAACTACTAAAGACCTGAACCTTTGCCCTTCAAGGGCAACAGGTAACTAAGAGAACGAGAGATAACGAAGCAGGTTAAGAGTTAAGGGACACCTTAGTGAAGACTGTGATAAAGCTCAGAAACTGATGGGAAGTTTCCAAGATCTGTTTGTAATCACTAAGGGCTGCGCAGGGAGTCAGGAGGAAGTCATCTGAGGAAATAACTTGAGGATGAGGTGTTTCTACTTCTAAGTAAATGATGTGACTCTTTTGCTTTTTGTCTGTATAAACATCAATATACTATCTTTTCACTCATTAGATATCTTTAGAAGAGGGGACAAAGTCCATCAGAAGATGGAAGCAGGTGATACCTCTTCTATCCATGGAAAAACTATGTATGTGGCTTATAGAGAGGGTCCTCTTCCATTAACATGAATTGCTTATCAAAATTTGAATATGTTTCACAAATAGTGTTATGATACTCTCCTCAGAGAAGTAGGGGAGTAGGAACAATGAACGAATTAGTGTTGAGATGTGAAATGAACTCTGTAGACTGAACGAAACAGATACAATGATGAGACCCTCCTTTGGTTACTGTGGAAGCCCTTATCTTGGCTCCCTGAGCAAAATGAACATTGAACTGTGATGACCCCCAGTGCCCATTATGTGAGCACACAGTGAGAAGGTAGCCATCTGCAAACCAAGAAGAGGGCCCTCACCAGATCCTGACCTTGCTGACACCCTAATCTCAGACTTCCAGCTTCCATGCTGGACAAAACACATTCCTTTTGTTTAATCCCCCAGTGGATATAGAAAAACTGATAGTAAATTATAGTGTGTGTTTAAATTTAAAGATTTTTAAAAGATATCCCTTGTTCTTGGGTAGGAAGAATGAATACAGTGAAAATGGCCATACTTTCAAATTTGTTACACAGATTTAATGCAATTCGGATCAAAATACCAATAAAGAATTACAGAAAACAATCCTAAAATTCATTTGGAACCAGAAGAGACCTAGAATAGTAAAAACAACTCTGGACAACAAAGGCAAGACAAGGGGCATCACAATCCCTAACTTGAAATTATACTACAAAGTTACCATGATAAAAACAGCATGGTACTGGCAGAAAAGAAACAAAAAACAGACCTGAGGCTCAATGGAACAGATTAGAAGATGCAGGAACAACTCCAAATACACTCAGACACCTTATCTTTGACAAAGGGGCCAAACACCTTCACTAAAAATAGACTCTTTAATAAATGGTGCTGGAAAAACTGGCTTTCCACATGCTGAAGACTACAACTAGACCCATACCTCTCACCATGCACTAAACTAAAATTGAAATGGATCAAATGTCTAAATATTAAAACAGAAACACTAAATCTGTTGGAAGAGAGAATAGGTAGAACTCTTGAAGACATAGGTGTAGGCAAAGATTTTATTAACAAAACCCCAGTTTCACAGGAAATATCACAAAGAATCAACAACTGGAGTCTCATCTTACTAAAAAGCTTTGCACAGCAAAAGAAATCATCGACAGAGTGAAGAGACAACCCACAGAGTGGGGGAAAAAATCTCAGACAAAGGACTACTATCTAGAATACATAAAGAAACCAAAAAAATCAGAACCCCAAATTTAAAGACCAAATCCAAAAATTGGCATCTGAAATGAATAGACACTTCTCAGATGAAGAAACAGAAACAGCAAAGTGTATGAAAAAAATGTTCAACATCACTGGTCATTCAAGAGATGCAAATTAAAACAACACAGAGATTCCATTTCACTCCATATAGAATGGCTATCATCAATGAATCAACCAATAAATGCTGGAGGGGCTGTGGGGAAAAAGAAACCCTTCTCCATTGGGAGGAATGTAGACTGGTGCAACCACTGTAGAAATCAGTGTGGAGATTCCTCAAAAAACTAGGACTAGAGGTTCCATTTGACTCAGCTATTCTCTTTCCTGTTATCTTCCCTAGGAATTAAAAGCATCACACCACAGAAATATATGCACACCCATGTTTATAGCAGCATGGTTTGTAATAGCTAAATCTTGGAAACAACCCAAATGCCCATCAACCAATGAATGGATAAAGATGTGGGTCTTTTAGTACAATGGAGTACTACTCTGCCATAAAGAAGAGTAGTAAACTTGAGACATTTCTAGGTAAATTGATGCACCTTGAGACCATACTCTTGAGTGAACACACATGCTTAAGTATGGCATTGTTTCTCTGGTAAATAAGGACAAAAATGTATAATACATTTTGATAAATAGGAAAAAAAATGTTCAAATGGAAAGAGAAACTGGGGGTGGGGCTGGGGGAAAGAAAGGAAGAGGAAAGAAAAGAACTAGAATAGAAGGAAAAAATGGAAACAAAATTTTTGTAAATAAAGACAGGAAGGGGGTTGAAGGGAGGGGAATGGGAAAAAGAGAAGAATTAAGTTATATCATGTATGGGTGCAAATGCCCTATGATGAACGCGATCATTATGTATATCTAAAATGTACCAATAAAATTAATTCTTTTTTTCTTTATGTGGGTATCGGGAACTGAACTCAGGACCTTGCGCTTGCCAGTCAGACATTTATGCCACTGAGCTATATCACCAACCCTAAAATTAATTAAAAAATAAATTTAAAAATTTTATTATAGTGAAAGATGTATTGCCATTAATACCCCTCAGAATACTCCCCCTCGTTTTCAAAACACTTATCCCACCATTTTTGCCACTGTCTGAAGCAGTTCTGGAAGTCCACTTTTGTAAGTGCACTTACAAGGTGATCAAAAATAAGGTGAAGACTGCTGCCAAGTGCCACCCAACAGACATGCAGGCTCACAAAAACATTACAATGTGTCCTCATCTACCAGATCTGGCACCAAGTGACTTCCGGCTCTTCCCCAAGGTCGCAATGACCATAAAAGGTAAATGTTTTGAATTGATTCAGGACATTGAGGTAGTCAGGACAGCACAACTAAAGACACTCTTGAAAGAGGACTTCCAGAGCTGCTTCAGAAAGTGGCGAGAATGATGGAAAAAGCGTGTTTAAGACAAGGAAAACTGTTTTAAGGGGATTCATGGCAATATGTCCTTTCCTGTAATAATTATTCTAAAATTTAAACATTCACTCTCATTTGTGGTCACACCTCACATTTTGCTAAAGTGTCCTAGTTGACTTAAAAGATTCTGGTACTGAGCAGTGAGGTGCTTCTATAACTATCGAGAAATGTGAAAGCAGTTGGCGCTGGTAACTGAGTAGCAGTTAGAAGAGTTCGGAGATGCACGTTATAAATACAGATGTTGAGGGTAACTCTGTCAGATCTCAGAAAGGAAGAACACGTTACTGGAAACTGAAAGAAAAGCGATCCTTGTTATAAAATGAAGTGTGTTCTAGTGTCTACCAGGTGGAATTTGTGAAGATTAAAACTAGAAAATTAGCTGAGGAGATTTTAAGGCAAAATGTTGAAGTAGTCAGGCTGAGTTTCTCCTGAGTACTTACAGTGAAACGTGAAAGAAGAGAGAATTGAAGACAAAACTTTCGAGCAAGAAGGAATCAATCAGAACTTGATGATTTGGAGAACAACTGGACTATCCATATTACAAAATAAGAGAACGCTTACTCTGAAGAGAGCACTAAGGATATATGGCCGAACTACCAATTGATAGAGATGCTGTCTGTGACTTGTGAACTCAAGAGATAAAGACGAGGTTATACTAGCAGAGATACTGACTGAATTACAGGATACAGAGAAAGCAGGATGGAATGAGGAAGGATATCAGACTTTTAGATTTTGTAAGACAGGACCATAATACTATCTGGCTGTGAATATGCAGCATCCTTCAAGTAAAGGGGAAAAAAACCATGAGGATGACTCACAGATCGTCAGTTCTGACAAAATAGACTGGCTTGGGGGGCAGGGAAATTTCTACCAGGGTTTCAAAGGGCAGCACCACACCTGGCAAGCTGTGTGAGGGGGCAGAGAGCCATGAGGACAGAGCCCCTGCAGAGCCACCAAAGAGTCTCCCTTCCCCCACCCACAGCCACAGGAGCAAGGCTGCCGACCTGGAGTTCTGGAGGATGGGTAATTAATCCAAAGAAGATTATTCTTTTATATTTTTATTTTTAATGGACATGTAATATTGATATTATAATGTTTGTATCATATCATTGTAATGCAGTACATGTATACAGTGTTTCCGTTTCTTCACATATTATCATTTGTATGTGTTGGGAACTTTCAAACTCTTCCTTAGTTATTTTTAAATGTATAAATGAATTGTTATAGGCCATCGTTGTTCTGCCGTGGTACAGAACATCAGAACTATTTCCCCCCAGTTGCATTTGGGTTCCCATTACGTACCCTCTCTCTATCTCCTTCCTCTCTATCCTTCCTAACTTCTAGTGAGCTCTAGGAACTCTTCTATGCGATCAACTTCTTATGCTTCCCCAAATGGGAACATGTGCTATTTGTCTTTCTGTGCCTGACATATTTCATGTAATAGAATGGATTTCATCCTTTATGATGGTCAAAGGGGATATTCTTGAGCCTTAAAATGTAATGGACATTTCCTTTTTATGTTTGGGATTAGATTTGGACGTGGGGCCCCTTTCTCTTCATATTTTCTCTTTTGGAGTGGAATTGTCTATCTGATGTCTATGCCACCATTGTATTTTAGAAGCACATAACTTGTCTGGTTTTATAGGCTCACAGTTGGAGGAGAATTTTTTTCTCAGGATGAATCATACCTTGAGTCTCATCCATACTCAATTTAGATGATATTTAAAGGAGACAGGACTTTAGACTTCAGAGTTGGTGCTGAAATGAATTAAGGCTTTTGTGGCTATGGAAATGGAATGAATGCATTTTGCATGTGAGAAGGACATGAATTTTAGGGATCCAAAGGTGACCTAAATTCACATATTGAAGCTCTAATCCTCACTGGGATGGTATTTGGACAGGGGCCCTTTGGCAGGTCATTAAGGTTAGAGTAGGTCATGAGGGTAGAGCCCTTAGGATGAGGTTATGACTTAGTGACCTTATAAGAAGAGGCAGAGTTCTTTCTCTCTCTCTCTCTTTCTCTCCCTGCCCCCCCAACCCATCTTTCCCTGTCACTCTCTCATCCCAGTGAGGACAGAGGAAAGCCGCTGTCTGCATGTCACGGAGAGACCAAAACCCAAACATCTCTAGCACCCTGATCTTCCAGTATCTCAAATTGTGAGAAAATAAAAATCTGTTGTTTAAGCCACCCCATTATAGTATTTTGTTCGGTAAGCCAAGCTGACTAAGACACAACCTTTGGAAGATATCTGGACTCTGCAATCGTTTGTAAAAATTGTATAAAATATATTTTTGTTCATAGTTATTTCATTTTTATCTTTTTTTCCTAGAAAAGAGTTTCTTAAATTGAGAAATGTTTTCGTTAAAAGGAAAGTTCTCTAATTTGCCACTGAATCCAAAACCCAGGAGCCAAGTGACAGACAGGACAGGGCATGAGTTGTGCTGTGTTAGTAATTCACGCTGCTTTGATGAGGTGTGTCTGAATTAGAATTCTGTACCGGGACTGCAAAATGACTTTCTTTAAACAAACACATATATTTACCCAAGATGTTGAGTAGCTATATTGATTTCTGCTCTTTGGGAATGCATGATATTTGTGTTATTTATTTAATGTTACCTGGGTAATTTAATGTTAACTGACATGGTTAGTCCTGTATATAAGACAATGAATTAATCTGTTCAGAACCCACAAGTACCAGCATCACATAGCACAGCTGTTTTCAGTTCTCAAATACAGCTTGCTTGATTCTTAGCAGATAATACATTCTTTCACTTTAAAAAACGACTTGCTCTTAGAATATCCAAAGAGAACATGCAGTTTTCCTGTACCCGGCCTCGCAGCAGCTCATACGCTGTCACGCCCAGGGACCACCAGTCAACAGCAAAGGAATAGCCTGTTTCCTTTTTGGAATTGAACATCTCAGGTGCTGAAAAAAACATAGTAAAGTTAGGCCAGTTTTACTCCCTGAGATATTAACAAATCTATTTTTCCAACATGTTCCTCCAAAGGAGAATTACCAGCATAAAAGGTATAAACACTTATGAATGTTTATTGTCCCTTGCTAGACTGCTCACAGCAGGAAAAAATTTCTAATTTTCTTAGCTCTCTCAGTAGCCTCATTTGTCAACCAACACGCAGGCATGCACAGGCTGTAACAGACAAACTCTTCTCTTGTTTTGACCATGCATCCATTAAAAATTGGGTCTTACTAGGCATCAAGTATGTATCCAACTCTAAAATTAAAGAAGGTTAAGAAGAAGTTGTTATCTTGATTTGGAAGATTTTGCACTAAAGGATTTCAATTTATGATTGCAAAAAATGCTCAGAATTTGGTACAATATACACTGGATTGGCTATTCACCTTGGAGTCCCCTGGAAACAAGGGAAATGGTTGCAGCCCCTGCTGGGGGTGAGGGTAGGAGAAAAGATAGAATAGACACTCTGGGAAATACAAGGTTTTACTACATCTTTGGGTCATTAACACTTGGAGTTCTTAGCTCTCTGAATTGGCTTCGATGAAAGGCAGGGTCACAATCAATTTCAGCCCTAGGGACAAATAAATCAACTACTCAAGCCACAGTTTTGAACATTAGCTCTAAGGCTGTGCTGTTTTGGTTCAAGTTCTGTCTCCACCACATATTGTGCCCTTGAACAAATCAGTTGGCAGAGCATGATTAGCAAAATCAGGATAATAAGGCAATCATTATAAATTTATAAAGTAAATGAGATAATATATGTCAAAATCTCAGCACAGAGCCTGGTACTTATCAAGTGCTCAAAAATATTAATTACTCACTTAGGCAAACATCCATAATAATGGGGATGTACCTAGTCAAAAGGTACACAGGGCTGATGTCAAGCGCCTTTAATAAGGTGCTGACTCTGGAAAAGGAAATTGATATGAGGTTCCCTCTGCGTACTCAGTCTTGCCTATGCAGTTCACTCCAATTTGAAGTAAAATTCTGTGGACAACATCCAATTAGAGATAGAATGTTGACTTTCCAATGCCCAGGACTGACCTGAATATAAGAGCTTGATGCAGCAGGACTAAGTGGGCCTCGTGCCCTAGTGAATTCACCTGTCACGCCTCATTGCATCCTCTCTGCCAACCACAACTCCCAGTGGGGCTGGGCAGATAATGGTCTTGGCCCCAGCGAACCCCCACGGACTGGAAGGCATGGACCATATTTCTGCTTTCCCTTTTCAGCATCTCACAGCAAGTCATCTCAGAGAATCCCCAGATGACAGCGACAGAAGTCTCACTCAGAGAAGCTGCAAAGAGGTTTCAGGGATAACTAGACCTGCCGTGGTAGGAACACGCCGAACAACATAAACATTACCCTGGAAAAGCCGCGTAGTCTGTCATTTTGGATCATCCTCGGAGTTCACAAGTATTCTTATCTTTTTCCCCCTAAATTTACTGAGTAACTATTCTTTTTTCTGCTCTTCTGCCTGCTCTATTTTCAGGCCTGAAGACATCTGGATATGCATTTGTCCACTGAGCAGATATTCATGGTGTGCTATGCACTGAGGAATTTGATGCGACATTAGGAAGAAAAATCATGACAACATACAAAAGCTGAACAAATGGGTAATTCCTCAAATAGCAGAACAACCAGATCAGGAAGCTCCTGAGGGGCTTTCACTCACCTGCTCCTGAGAGGGCATAAAGAGACTTGGAGAGGGACTAAGTTTTCTTTAAAAAGCCGTTAGGGGGTTGGGAACGCAGCCTAGTAGCAGAGGGCCTTCCTAGCCTGTGTGAAGCCCTGGGTTTGCTCTTCAGAACCACACACACGCACACACACCAAAAAAAAAAAATCCACTAAGTATTTTATGTGTTGTTGCTTTTTAATTATTTCTATACATAATTCAGAAAGATAAATGAAGCCTTAAAAGAATTTAACTAATAATTATAAGCAAATGCCCATGTAACTATTACACAGGTCAAAAAGGATCCCCTTTCCCTGCCCTGTGTCCTGCCCTGTTCACATCCCTAGAACTCACTGTCCTGAATTACATGTTAATAGTTTTCTTGATATTTGACAGATTTACTCCTGGTATATACATTTCTAAACAGTGGTTTAATTTTGCATATTTCCTAGGGGTTGTGGATGAACTGGCTGAGGGACTGCCTAGCTGGCCAGGTTATTTCATTCACATTTCAGTGCTTCATAATAAAGGAAACATTAACAGAGAAAACAAAGCTTATTCTTCGTGTTCTGCTAAGTCCTCTTAAATTAAATCCTATTTCTTGGTGTCTTGCTTTACCTCTTCAACAGTACAGCATTTGAGGTTTATCCAAGTTGCTTCAGGTAGTTACAGTTTGTTCACACTTAATGCTATATGAGTAAATATACTGTAATTTACCGACCTGACTTATTGGTGATAGCTGTTTGGGTTATTTCTAGGATACAAATATCGTAAGCAATGCTCTCTTGAACACCCTTTTACACATAAGACTGGGAACCTGATGGTTGTAGGGATGTGCTGCTTCATGTACACTAGATAACATCAAACTATTTGCCAAAGTGGTCGTGCCAGTTTACACGCTGACCAGCAACATCTCAGAGCTTTTTTGCTGCTAATCTTATCCACATTCGATATTCGCTAACACCTGAGTTTTTAGTCTTTACAGATTGGTGATTGTGCAATTGTATTCTGTGGTGGCTTAAATTGGCATCCCTCCAATTACTAATAAGCTTGACTACATTTTAATAAGTCTATTAGGCACTGAATTTCCATCGATTGGTTTTTCATGTTTTTTTAAAGCCTATATATTAGATCTCGATCAGGACATAAAAAACCCAAAAATTAAATCTATAAATTTACTACAATAAAAATAATTCATAGGACTTTATAAAATTGGTTCTAAATTTCATCTGCAAGGAAAAAGGGTGAATAATAAAAATTTTTGAAAAAGAATAAGGGGACAAAATTGTATCACATGCATTAACCTACATTATAAAGCTACAATTAAGATTCGAAAGCCACAGAACATAGATGTTAGCACATAAATTCATTTAGTTTATGGTGAATATATTCCAAATCAGCCTGACAAAGGTCTTATTTAAGATACAGTCTCAAAATAACTATTCAGTTATCTAACAATAAATTCAGATCCTGAATTTATCTAACAATAAATTCAGCCAAAATTATATACAGCTGGATTGAGTAAAAAAATAAAAATAAAAATATTAGGTAAAATCATCTAAAATCTGGAGGTAAGAAGGTCTTGGCAAGAATAACATCAAAGACAGAAACCACAAAGTAAAAAGAAGAGGGGGCCGTGGGTATCACTGAGTGGTAAAATATGTGGTTAGCCTGTGCAAGGCCCCAGATTCAATCCCCAGCTTCCCCCCACCCCCCCAAAAGGATGAGTAGTTTGATGAGATTAGAACTCATTTATGCCATGAAAACAGCAAACTAAAATGCAGTAAATCATATTTAAGGGAATAACTTATAAATATGATACATCAGGATTTAACTATTCCTAAAACATAGAGCCAAGACTTCTTCATGTAACCAATAAGAAATATCAGTGGAGGTAAAGGTGTTCATACCCAAATAGAAAATGGGCAAAAATGTGAACAGGCAATTTACAAAAGAAGTCAGACAAATTCAATTTTAATATCACCATAGGGTATCATTTTTACTTATCATTTGGGAAAGATTAAAGGTACTGATGGTATAGCTGTAGTGATGAGGCAGAGAAGTGCATATCCCAGGCAATCCCAGAGCAAGTGGAAATCAATATGAACTTTCAGGAGGGAAACACACTCATATCTATACCATCTGACTAAAAAATGTTTTTTAAATTAATTTTTTTTATGTGGGTATCAGGAGTCGAACTCAGGACCTTGTGCTTGCCAGGCAGGTGCATATGCTGCTGAGCTATCTCACCGGCCCTAAATTAATTAATTTTAATTGACAAAAATTATGCATATTTATTGTGTACCACATGATGTGTTAAAATATGTATACATTAGAGAAAAGCTAAATAAAGTCAATTAACACATGCTTTACCTCACACACTTTTTTTTTTTGTGGTGACACTTAAATTTACTCTCAGTGATTTTCAATAACAGGTTTTTTTTTTTCTTTGTGGGTACTGGGGGTCGACCTCAGGACCTCGTGCGCCAGCAGGCACCTGTGCCGCTGAGCAATATCACCGGCCCTTTTTGCATATGTGGGATCCGGAAGTCGAACTCGGGCCCTCGCGCTTGCCAGGCAGGCGCTTACGCCGCTGAGCCATCTCACCAGCCCGATTTTCAAGAATAGAACTCATTATTTTTGAGTGAAAATTTATCCCAAAGAAGTAATTGTTGCAGGACATGATATTGCTAATAGGATTTTTACTACAAAATTATACATATTTCAAAATGAGAAACAATCTAATGTCCAATAATAAGGGGTGTTAAATTTTGGTACCACCCTCTAACCCGTAGGACCCGAGCCTTTAAAAATGATAGATATATGTACTGGTGTGGAGAAAAAGGCAGAGTGTGGTTGTCAAGCCCCAGGCTCTGGCATCAGGGAAGAGGGCTTTTGTTGCAGCAGCGGTGTGGTTATTAGCTTGAACCAAGAAGCCACAGAGAAGTGCTGTGATTTAGGGTTTGGGCTTTAGATCTCTTGGACTTTGTGCCCAGCTCCACCATGGACAGGTTTCCTACTGCTCAGTCTGCTCATCTTTAAAGCAAGAATTACAAAAGTTCCAGTCTCACTGAATTCCTTTTACTTTTTTCTAAGTGTACAATTTGTACACTTAGAACAGGGCTCGGAATGTCCAAAGAGCTCGGTGAATGTCATCATTACACCTTTATCATTTTCGCCCTCCTCCTTTATGTCCCAGACTAGATGTTTCTAGACCTGGGTTTAATTTCATGCTGCCAATCACTTGCTGTGTGGTTATGATCAGATCACTTTCTTTCTGGGCCTGACTTTTTAAATCTATGAAGAATAAAACCTACTTCGTAGGGTTATTTTCAAAGCTTAAGGATATAATAAATGTTAAAAACTTAAAATACCTGAGACATCATAAACACTATGATGTATATTATTACTGTTGTTAGTACATTATGAAGTAAAAATTTAGGTTAAGGAAATTTAGTATGATCCAAATTTTTGAAAAAAAGTATATGTATACGTGTATGTATTTAGAAAAAAATCTGGAAGGAAATAATAAAAATCCATTGGTAGAAGGATTAATTTACTTTTCCTTTTGCTTATCAGCATTTTATACCTTTTCCATAGTGAACTTGTTTGCACACACACACACACACATTTCTCTCTATATCGGATAAGGTTTTAATTGTTGAAACACTGATCTGGATTATACTCATGCAGACTTAAGAACAGGGAGAAGTAAGGACTAGAGGTATCAAAGAAGAACATGGAGGTAGAAGATGGCAGATTTTAAAAAGCAAAACTTCCTTGCTGGGTAGGAGAAGGTAGACAGGTCATCTTTTTATTTTCTGCCATGTAACTGTTTAATAATATGCCTAGCACCTCATAATATTAGTTATAGAACATTCCTCTAATCTTCATTCAGTATTTCAACCTAATTTTCCATTCTTTCTTTCTAGATTTTTATTCTGGTTGGTCACTATTTGGTATTGCACATAAACACTATAAAATGAGTGCCAGTGAATGCTTGATAGGTAGATTTTACCAAATTACTGAAAATATACTTTTTAAAAAAAGAAAGCAGGCGTCTACCCACAATTCCTATTATAAAAACTACTATCCCAAAATCAAAGAGAAAGGCAGTTTTGGATAAGGAGATAAGGTAACACAGTCAGACATTTAATATATAACAAAACAAGAAATATTTGCAACATCTTGGCCTAATTACATTGGCTTAGAACAATTTAAGAGCCACAAATAAAAATGATTAAAATATATATGTATATATAATTTATATAGAGAAAAACTTTCCCTTCATGTTTCTTTCAAGGAGAAACTTGATTTCTGAAGTCACCAAAGCTTGGTTTAAATAAGCTTTTTCATACTTATTATGTTTTAGCCATTTAATCTTTGGCCAATTATTTTCTGATTGTCTTCATTTTAAAATAAGTATAGTCTGCCTCATAGGGCTATTAAGAAAAATAAACAAGTAAGTGAACATAAAGCATTAAACCCACTGTTCTACAGGAAGATTTCAATCAACATTACCAATTGTTAATCATAAGGGTGAAAGGGGGAAATGCATAGCCTCTTGCCTAGATTCCAATTTCCTAGTTCTATCTCATAAAAAGACTAGAAGTGCCAATTTTGAAAAAATTGAATAAAATCACTGGAGAGAAGAAATAAAGGTGGCCTGCCTTTACTCCTCTCACCATGGAAACCAGTGCTAGAAACCCCACATGCACATTTTCTGATTTGGCTCCAAGAAAATAGCCCTTAATATGAAAACCTGGAGACCAAACTCATCGGACCAGCAGGCTTGGATATTCCCTTTTATCATCTGAGTGCCATGGGTTTTAGGCAGAAAATAGGCTGAATCGTATGTGTCCATTATTTTAGAAGTAACAAAAGAGATTTATTCCCCTATTGATAACTGAATACTAAGAAATTCGCAGTTATTCAAATATCACATAAAATAAGGCTGTTTTTCCTCCCATAGATTTCTTTCTGTTGGGAAGTGAGGTGGCCCTGTATGTAGGGGGTTATCCCCCAATTATATGGGGGATGGAAGAGAATTAAAAAGAAAGTGGCATCGCTCTTGTCCTTGATTTTCAAGTCCAGATATTTTGGCTATGAATTATTCTGATCATCTCTAGCTGACACCATTCATTCTACCCCCAACGTAAACCTACCAGGTTATGGAGCAGCAACACCTGCTTTCAGATCTCACTAACTAGGGTAGAAGCATGAATAGTGTTGTTCTCCACCTTCTACCGGCAGCCATGCAACATCTAACCTCCTGCTTTGACTGGGTGGGGGATCCGCTCATGACTACTCAGCCTATGACCTAATAAATTTTAATTCCTTTTGCTTATCACAACTGTCACTCTGGATACTTTCAAATTCGGTCCTATGAACTTTGAAACTAATCTCATAATTGAGTCAACTCTTTCCTCCTCCACCCCAGGGACTACATCCTACCACCTCGGGGTGGAGATGGAGGACTCATCTAGTCCTCACACAGCTCTTTCTCTAGTTTTCTAGAAGGCCCTGTTTATTTCAGGACACAGAAGAGGAACAGCAGCGGCAGAGAGCTCCTAACACAAATGTGCTACCCTAGCCACAGGGTTGGCAGAGGCTGTCAAACGTGACTGCAAAGCAGAATTATAGGAAGAACTTTTAAACCAGTGGACGCCATGGACTCCACGCTCAGAGCGTCTGATATAGTTGGGCTGTACTGAGACTGCTGGTGTCTCCAGGAAGCCATGCTGACAGCACCTCCTTCCTCCCAGGTCCCAGGCGGCACCCTGCACTGGAGGGGCGCTTGTGAAGCAGGGCCGCATCCTGTAGCTAGTCCCCCAAACACACTCATACTCGATGTACACTTCTGTCTCCCGCTCCTGTGATCTCATTAAGACTTTCCCCAAGCTTATCAACCCTCCATGGCCCTCTAGAGTCTGCTAGCTCAGGGACTAGGGAGCAAGTCCAATAACCAGACATCTAACCAAGAGTGGAATGCGAGGCCCCCTCTTTGCAGATACCTCATAATTTACAGATAATTATTTGAGATCTGACTCACTTACCTCTCACAATGGGGAGTAAAGAGGAAGAACACCCTCTTTCTGAGTACTCAATGTCCCCTAAAGGGTGACAATCCTCTGTATATTTTGGGTCGTGCAAGAGGTAGGACATGTTATGTCTTTCTAGAGATCATACTGAGTTAGAATTTGTAGTTGATATGTTACTACAATTAAGCATGAGGGCTTGCTGGCAATTTTGCACCTGGCCCTACACTGTTAGTCAGCTCTTAATAAATTCTAAGTCATCAAGGCACAACCTATACCTTATCTCACTGTAAGCAAGATTACAGTCATTTAACCTTTCAGAGGCAAAATTTTCTCGTCTTTCGAAAGAAAAACAAATGGGATTATTGTGGCATAAAATTGAAGCAAAAATTATAACTGGGAAGGTAATGCAGTATTATGTGAATTATGGATACAATAATTCTTTGGTCACTTACTACCATTCTATGTATTACTGTTTCTTCCTTTTTAATTTGATTCTCTTTGTTATCTCCTCCCCCTAACATGCAATTTCTGTGAGGTGAAGACCTTATATGTGTTGCTTACTTCTGGGTCACCAGCATCTGAAACATTACCAAGCACACAATTAGTAGACACTTATTGAATTAATTAATAGTTTTTGTTGGGAAGTAGAGACTATCTTAATTAGCTCATGAAAGAATATTTTCAAAATGCTTCAAAATGGCCCTCCTGAATCAAGATCATCTTGTGTATTTGCTACTGGAAAATCCTGAGGTTTGCCTCACACCCAATAAATCTGAAACTCCCAGGTAAAATCAGAAGGGAATTTGTTCTCTATAGCTGCAAGTCCCTACAGATTTAACTTGCAGTAAATGGCACCCACAGGAATGAAACACAAAAGCTTTGCTCTTAGTTCACAGTGGTCACTCAGGAATTCCATACCCATGTAAGGCTTGGTGCCAGCCACAGTGGTGATCCGCATCTCCTTGGGCAGCATGGCTGCGATGTTGAAATCTGTGATGTGCACATGCCCTGGGGAGAAATAAGGGGCACAGAGAATGGTAAGTCCCATTCAACTCAGTTATACAATCATGTGTCTAATTTTAGGCTGGAAGCATCTGGAAACTTAGTCAGTAAGTCCTTGTATACTAGTTGCAATGGGGTACAGGCAATAAAAGCTCGCTTATTCCATCCCCAAGGCCAGTACGGTCTTAAATCAGCAACCCTCCAGCAGCCAGAAAATGATACCCAGTGATATATCTCTGACTGTAAACTTGTAGTTCAACCTCTGGAAGTTTTAACTTCAGTAGTTGAGTTTATGCTCTGACAATTCTAACTAGGCAATTTTGTCTGTTGGCAACATTTTAAGTTGTTTAACTTGTGACTAGCACGAGGCTGTAGCTAAGAGCTGTTCCACGTATCACAATTCCAAGCATCTCCTAGAGGATCTTAAAAAATACAGGCAAAATACTATCAGCAGACACAAGTGCAGATACATATATTTTTGGCCAAGAAAGAGTCTTTGTTCTCCTGGTGTTTCTGAAATGCTATTACTATTAGGGGTGGGCAATTCAGGTTGTCTTCATCAATCACCAACAAAATAACTGACCCCCAGGAAAAGCAGGGGGGAAACATCAACTTTTGTTTTAAAGGGGCTGAATGAAGAGCACTGGATTAGGGGCAAAGAGACCCAGGCCCTGCCCTGAACTCTGTCCCTGACACATAGCAGACTTTTGGTCATTTTCCTAGCTTCAATCTAAATCGGTAGAAGAGATGACTGCTAAGGTCTCTCTGAACTCAAACACTCACAGCAGTGTGGTGTGGGCCTGACAGCATCCAGCCCACTGCTAAGGATAAATCTCGCTGCCTTCACTTCCAGGGTTCTATTTTGCAGAAAGTGTTTTCTTTTTATTTATGTGATAATATTTTAACAAGGTAAAAGTGTCACTCATCTAACTAAAAGTTAAGGTATTCTCACCTGAAGGGAACCAGCAGATGATTTTAATAACTTTCCCTATCATACCGCAGGTTGTCTCAGGGATTTTTCCCCTCTCTTTCTGTGGTTCACGATCAAAGTGTTGGAGCACCGATTCAAAAGGTTTGAGTGAATTAGCTGGATCTGGAAACTTTGTTATTAAGAGCTGTTCTCTGGAGACAGACTACTGTACATGGATTCTAGTCCAGGTTCTACCACTAACTAGCTATGATACCTTGAAAAAGTCACCTACGATCTGTGATATAACAGTCTTTTCATAATGTAAGGTTATTGGGAAGATTAAACGAAAAAATACAATGAGTGACTTGACACAGGATTTGGCAGTAAGTGTTCAATTGTTGATATTTATCATTATTAGAAACTCCAGTGTAGTTTTGCAAACTACACATGCCTGGGCTTCACTCCTTTAAGACTCCAATTCAGCAGGACTGATAGGAGAGTCAGGTATTTGCATTAAAAACAAACTTCATAGGTGATTCATATGAGCAGCCAGGCAAACAGTTTTCTTTGCTAGCCTGCATAGATTTTCTAACCTCAGTCCTAAGATTATCTATGATCCTGTAGAAGTAGAATTAAAGAATGTTTTACAGTTACCTGGATTCTTCAGACCAGGTGCATCCATGTCACCTGGGAACTTGTTAGAAATGCACATTCTTGGACCTCCTCCAGATTTACTGAATCAGAGCTCTGGGGTGGGTTCTTAGTGTTTAAATAAGCCCTCCAGGTGATTCTGATACCCAACAAAGTTTGAGATCACTACTTTGAAAGAAGGCCTGGCTTCATACCAGGTTTGGACCCTAGTTAAATATTCATATCTGTTGTATTTGGTTGAAAGAATATTGAATATTTATCCTTCAAGTATCCTTTACATTTGTATGGTTAACTCAGTTTTCAAAATGCTGTCACACGAAGCTTCTCTCTTTTTTTTTTTTTTTTGTGGGTACCGGGGGGTTGACCTCAGGACCTCGCGCGCCAGCAGGCGCCCGTGCCGCTGAGCGATATCACCGGCCCCTTTTTCGTATGTGGGTTCCGGGAGTCGAACTCAGGCCCTCGCGCTTGCCGGGCAGGCGCTTAAGCCGCTGAGCCATCTCACCGGCCCTGAAGCTTCTCTTTTAACCCAATAAAGCAGTCCCTAGTTTATATATGAGTTGTTTGTGGTTAAATTCACACGGCTTAGAAGTAGCAGAGTTGGAGTTAAGATCTGAAGTCTGGTATTGGACCCCTTCGTGGGTGTTCTATGACAAGACCAAAGAAGGGAATAACTCTTGAATCAACTACCTTCTGATTGGCTCAGAGTTGTTCTGCTTTGCTTTGTTTTGTTTTGTGTTGATTTTACCTGCTGGGATGCCTAGTAAAGAATAGGGAGAAATTATTTGAGGCCCGTCATCTACTGAAATGTGACTGAAAATACAAGCGAGGACTTCAGATATGAGCTCCACATAGAAGATCACATCAGCATATTCACAAAAAGGCAGGCATTGATTTGTGGGTCAGTGTTTCTCACACAAGGAACTTCATAATAAGCTGGGAGGAGATGGGTCTGGAAGTTTTTCACTTAAGCAAGATTAATTATGGTCCCTGAACAATGTCAGAAATCTGAGTTTTTCAGAATCTAAATAAATAAGGTTGGTGCTCTTTAAGCTAAACAATGAATTTGAACTTCACAGGATCATGCACAGTGGCCCTAAGCCTCAGTTCCTGCAGACGCTGCCATACATTGCTCAGCCTGGTGGCATCTGCTGGCTTCCTTTCTGTGCTGTGAAAGTGAATTTGAGTGCTGGATCACAGAGGAGGGTTTAGTCTCCTGCTGATTGAAGGAGGCAGGAGTTCCCTATGAAGAATGGGGATGGTTACTTCCATAAACCCAGGCCCTAAGTGACCCTTGGAACAGGATTTCTCAGCCTCAGCTCTACTGCAGGCTGCCTTGTGTATTAATGGATATTTAGTAGCATCCCTGGCCTTTACCCTCTGGTTTCCAACAGCGCCTCCCACCCCTGGCTGGCGTCTTCCTAATTAGCAATGTCCCCAGACGCTGCCAAATTTCCCCAGCAGGGAGAGGCAGTGGAGCAAAATCTCCCACAGTGGAAAACCAGTATCTTAGTGTGAAGTTTTTCAGGTACAAGACTAAAAACTTCCTGATCTAATGCCTTGGGGGAGAGTTTTTGACTTTCCTTTTTTTAACCTCTGTGGCTTGAGACAGAGGATCACATTAAAAATCTGAATTCATCTTACCAAGTCATCGAATTCAGCCATCATTGTTCGCATTATCTACACTTTTTCTCTCTGTGCCTGTACTAGGTCTGAGGATCTTTCTCATCAACATAATACTCTGGGGCACAATAACAAATCAGTTGGTGCTATCCTCAACTTCTAAAACTCTCCCCTATTTGCAAGTGTTTAAAGTATGTGCACCACAACTTTTCTGTGGTATTTGTTAAAAATGCATATCCTTAGGCACTACTTGAGACTAATCTGATTATCTGGGAGGAAGGGGGCAATATTCTACATTATATATACACACTTTTTAAAATTACCATCTACTTGGGCCGGTGAGATGGCTCAGCAGCGTAAGCGCCTGCCTTGCAAGCGCGAGGGCCCGAGTTCGACTCCCGGAACCCACATACGAAAAAGGGGCCGGTGATATTGCTCAGCGGCATGGGTGCCTGTTGGCGTGCGAGGTCCTGAGGTCGACCCCCTGGTACCCACAAGAAAAAAAAAATTACCATCTACTTGAGTTTTAGAAACGTTTTGGGACCCTGCAAGGGGGAAGCTGTTACAATGGCATGCTCAGTTCTTCCTCACCCCCTAGACTGAGTTCTTTGCCTCTTCTCATGACAAGGGATGATGTTAAGAAGCCTGTATTACAGATGATTTCATAATTGTCATGATATGTCAGGCAGACATTATTGCTCATTTAGATGCAGTGTTTATTCCATGAATAATTTAAGAAAAACCCAAGAATTTTAGACCCTACAGAATTGATAGAATTGGATGGAGCACTTAAATTTGTAGAATATGAAAATATATTATCAGGACAGTTGGTTATGAGTCATCCAACATCTGTTACCAGCCTGGCTGTGAACTAGTAAATGAGACATCTGGGGAAATCAGTATCAGATATGCTCTGAATTAAAAACATTTTTTATAACAAATTCTGATGTACAAGGAATGCTCATTCACGTTATGGAAAGATTTTCCATATAATAACCATCTCCATTAAACGTCAATATTTTCTGGTGATCATGAGTAATATGACTCAATAAGCATACAACAAAGTTTCTGTTAGTGAATGGTGCTGGAATACAATATAAGCCACATGTTCTAACACAATGCTCACTCCGAAGGACAGGCAAAGGCGGCGTATCAAAATATAGGAGGCTACTCCTTACACCTGCTAATATCCTCATATAAGGGGCCTGGGCGACAGCGCAGCAATGGGGGAATGTGACTGAAAATACAAGTGAGGACTTCAAATATGAGCTCCACACAGAAGATCACATCAGCATATTCGCCAAAAGTCAGGCATTGATTTGTGGGCCAGTGTTTCTCACACAAGCAACTTTATAATGAGCTGGGGGGAGATGGGTCAGGAAGTTTTTCACTTAAATGAAATTAATTAGGGTCCCTGAGCAATGTCAGAAGTCCTAGTTTTTCAGAATCTAAATAAATAAAAGTAACCTCAAAAAATGATTTTGTTTTCCAGAATGGAATCCCTAGGACAATACTTAGAGAATAACTCTCAATATTTTTGTTTGCTTGTTTCTATCCTATTCAAATACAATCCTCCCAAGGCATTTTTTCTTTCATAAACAGAACTGATTGTCAAATTGAGATCAGGAAGGGAATAAAAGACAGGAAAGCCTCCTTTGAGTCTATTGTTCAAGCCAAGAATTTGAAAGCGAAAGGGGTCATTGTAAATAATACACCAGATAACAGATGTAGACTAGAATTGTCTCTCAAATAGGATGGGATGAGAACTCATACTTCCTAAACAACTGAGCCCCAGCCTCAGCCCCTGCTAGAATAAAAATGCCATAAACAGTGACTTTAGCCCCCTCTACACATGAAGAAAAGCAGAATAGGCCACTGAAAGTGAAGTTACCAAAAGATCAAGTGTTAAGTGAAATTGCTGCAACATATAAGCTAACAAGTAGACAAGCATATGGTATATCTCTTCTGGAACTGAAGCAATTATTTGGGAAATATAAGTAAGTATTCAGCTTTCACAGACTATCTGAAATAGATACATGCTAGCTTAGACACAGACACATGAAACAAGTAGTCCCAGCTTCCTTCATCAGCGCAGAAAGCAACAACTACCTCTTGGGAACCATATAGACTGATTACTTTGTGGCAGACATTGCATCAAGCAGTTTATAACTATTGTATCAGTCATTCCTTACAGTGACCCTAAGAAGAAAGTACCCTGTTGATCTCCGAAGAAACTAAGACACAGAGAATGTTTAGAAAACTTGCTGAAACTCTCAGAGCTAGTGAGTGGGTGAACTGGGTTTTGAACTAAACCAAACTGGCTCCAGAATCCATGCCCATAAATAAACTACTGAACAACTTTTCACTCTCAGGATAGTGTCTAAGTGTGGTTACATCTGAAGATTAATTGATTTCTTCACCCTTTTCCTCATTACAATCAGCAAGTTGCCAAGAAATAACGAGGAGGAAGAAGCTGGGTGAAGGAGAATAGGATGCCCTCATGGTAGAGGAAAGATGAAACATGTCTGAGACCCAGGACTGAAACACTGTTCTTGAAATGGAAGATAAATATTGAAAAGGTTTTGCTTGCTATGGTCTATACAGCTCTGCTCAGGGCTGTACACGTGATGGAGCAACAGGTGCCACGGCCAGAGGCACCTGGCCGAGGGGACAGGTGAGGGCTAAACCCCAACCTGCTCCTTCTTGACGAGCCATGTACTGTCAGAAAGCTCTGCCCTAGGCACAGAGCACTTTTCTTCTTAGTTGCAAAATAAGCAGTTTTTCTTCTTAGTTGGCTTCTGTAGGCCACCTCTCTACAAGTTTAAAGCTTCACGGAATTTATTTAAAGCTGAGCAGGAGAGGATCCCATCTTCTATCTAAGGCAGGAATAGCTGGTGTTTTTGTGAAAGTCACCTTCATGCTAAGTCTCACCACTGCTCACATTCCTGAGATTCAGAAATCTGTTCACAAATGTCAGAAGCAGTGAAGGTAAGAAAGAAATAAGACATTAGAAGAAAGTGGAAGAAATGTTTTTAGACAGCCCATAAATAAATAATGACCTTGAGCTTTGAGATTAGAGGTCATACACGAAAGTGTTTCTCAGCCTGCAGCACAGGCAGGGACTGACAGGTCAGGTTTAAAACTCAGCGAGGTAAATAAATGATGAACAATGGATGGGACTTGGAGTTTCAATCCCACTGGCAAATCCTTGTGGTAAAAACTGAGTGAGTAAGGAGTTTTGCAGATTTAGAATTCTCATCCAGCAGCTTTCTGAATTGAGGACAAGGATCTTGGTGTCACTGTAACATTTATAACATGCAGGCTGTGGCCTCTATATGACTTCCCTGGTGCAGCACCCATGAACACATCTGCACATGGAAGTAAACACTAGCAGGGACTATGTTTATTTAATCATTTGTGAAAAGGTTTGTTCCGGAAGATATCTAATCAGTGTTTCTTAAACCTAAGGCACTCGTGTACCACATTTATGATTACCGCCATTATCTGTGTATCAATTTTATATCAAGACACCACATAGACTACTTTTGTTTACTTCATATTCTTCTTTAAAGTCAATGATCGAACTAAAATTTTTAACAGAAAACTTGATATCTCTTCTGTGAATATACAAGCGGTTTGCCTACATAAGAAGAAAAGTGTAAAAGAAGTAAAAGTGTAAAAGAAAAGTGTAAAAGAAGATGCAGTAGCAAAATATTATCACCACTTTGATGGACACTAATATCTACCTAATGCTGTAACATTGAGGCCTGCTCTGTCTTTATGGGGCAAAATAAGTGATTATGTAATATAATATATTAAGGTAAACTAATGCCAGAATGACTCTGTTTTTTTTTTTTTTAAGAGAAATGCTAGTGGAATAAAATTGGGTAGAGAATGACTTTCTCACTGTGTAAATTCAATGCTATTTAAGAGTGTATTTTTGTACTATGCAACTGCTATAAGTAGTGAGGTTTCCCCATATAATTCCTCCTACCCATAAGACAGAGTTTATATATACAACTCAACTAGTCAACTTTTTTCATGCGTAATACTCCTTTGATGGAGACAATCAGCTTGTTCTACATTCATGTCATGTAGTTAACTGCAAACAAATCATTTACTTACCATGTTCATCAAGTAAAATATTGTCAGGCTTCATATCCCTGGGAGAATAAAAAAAAAGAGAGAGAAAGTTGTCGATAATAAAACAAACAAACAGAGCTAAAGGATAAAGGCTAAAATTCTCAAGAGTACTAAGTGGTGTCTAAGCAATGTACTAGCACTTCCCTCACAATCTCAGTTCTCACAGTGAGATGGTCACCATTCATGTCCCCAACTTGTGGATCAGTAGACTGAGGTGTACCCAAGGTCACAGAGTTAGTAAATGGAAGATGTGGGTCTCTCTGTTCAAAAGCTCAACTCTTATTTGCTATAACATATTATATCTAAGCATGTAAATAATGGTCCATAAGATTATATGAGGCATCTAAATTGCCATAAAGTAGCATTAATAATATTAATTAGCATTTTCCTGTGTAACCCCAAAGTTACATAGATCCTATAAATTTTCAAGACCCTATAAAGTGGGGAAATATGGTCTATATTGTGGTTATATTTAAAACTTGTAGAAATGTGGCATTCTTTTAGGATGATGGTTTAATGCCTCTAGTTGCTTTACAATTATCCCTGCAGTAAAGGGACTGATATACCATGTATTGGTGTACAGCACAATGACCATAGTTAATAATATTATATACTGGAAGTTTGCTAAGAGGGTAGATTTCAGGTGCTCTCACCACAAAAAAAAACAAGGTAATCATGTGTCAAGATGGATATGTTAATTTTTTGACAGCAGTATTCATTTCATCATGTACATACCTATCAAAACATCTCATTATATACTGTAAATAACACCTTTTTTTAAAAATGAAAAAATAATGAAATAAAAGTAAAAATTTCTATATCCGCAGCACTTTGGAGGCTGAGGCAGAAGGATGAGAGGTTAAGAGTACTGCCTGGGTAATTTAGTGAGACCCTGTATGAAAATAAAAAAATAAAAACAAGCATATTTGTAGAGGTCGGTGCAAAGGCCTTGGGCTCAATCTCCAGTACATAAACAAACAAATAAGCAACAAACAAACAGTCCATAGAGGAGAGTAAAACCACTGTCTTCCAATGAAGGCAGTAGTTCGTTAGTAAACAGAGTTTTCGAAGTTCTCATGAAATGAGTAACACTGTAAGCAATTCTCCTCGTCAGAGAGTAGCGCTGTGTACAACAGCCCTCACTTCCCGGCTTTCAGATTTTCATTGCCCTTCTCTAATGCACCATGAAAGGCCTTCAGCCGAGATTCACAGAAGCCATTAGGGAAGAACTTCTGAAACAGGTTTTGGGAACACATTTTCAGCCTTGCCAAGTGGCTTTTAGGTTGTGGCTTTTATGTTGCGAGAATAAAAAGTGACCTTAACCTCCAACAGACAAGGCTGTCAGTATCCTCCTTTTTTTGATAATATTGGGTTACAGCTGCTTGACTACAAACAGAGCAAAGTGCATGCTGCATCCAACACCCAGGTGACACGGATTACCTTGTAGGTTTTGAAAATCTTTTCATTAAGTTCGTTAGGTCATTAAAATTATTTCTGGATCCATAGACTACTTATCTGTATCTGTGGCAAATTTTTCTCTGGTGCATGATACAATTTGCTAAAAAGATAGTATTATAAGGGGACTTCTAATTGCAGGTTTTGGTGGCAAAGTACTATCATAATATTGTAGGTTCTACCCCAAACCCTTTCACAAATTCCACTACTTCAGGAATTGTTAAGTCCAAACTCATGCATGAGGCCTAAAAGCCCCATCATAATGTGGCTCTGTGCTCCAGCACACGATGGGCATGGGCTCCTCCAAATGACCCCTGCGTCCCCTCGCTCCTCACCTCCACAGCTGCTGTTTGCTGGCCTAGGTCATCCCCTCTCACTATCGCAATCCGGCCGTGCAGATTCATCCTCGACCTCACAGTTCAGATGCTACTTCCTGCAGGGAGATGTCGGCGACTTTCCAATGCTAGGTCAAATGACCCGGCTATGTGTTCTCACTACATGGTGTATCTCTTCCACCATGACAGGTACCACATGCATGTTCACTTTTACTTATCACACTTATGTTCTCAAATTCCTTGAGGTCAGGGATGGCATCTTGGTTAATATCATATTCCATCACTTAGATTCACAGAACTTGGTGCTCACTAAAAACACTCAGAGTAATTCTAGAGGCAGATCCTAACAGTACAGGCCAGAGTGCTATTGTACACAATCAAACCTCTCTGCAGCCTCAAGCTAGAGATTAACCAGGTAATAGGCCCTTTCTGCCTCTTTCAGCTTTGCATCCAGTGATGCAAAAGTGATCAAAGGAAAGAGTTGAGTGTGGCACAATCAATAGCAAGATTTCTTGGCCTAAGTTGATGAGGACTTGCTGGGAGAAATGAATTGGTGTTGATTTGATGTTCTATGAGTTTACTTTAAGTCCCTGAATATTACTTTTCTTATTTTTTGAATTTACAAAGCATTGTGTTTATTAAACTTCCCAGAACTACCTTGAAACTTAATAATACAGAGATCAGAGAGGTAACCGTTTATTGTGCTCCTTCTTACTTCAAAACTTTTGTTCACTCATTCAGCAAATGTTTATCTACCTTGGTAAGTCAGTGTACTTAGATATCATAAAAATAAATGAAGCACAGTCCTTTGGGGTTAGAGAAGATGAGAAAGCTTCTTAAGGAACTATGCCATAAAGTGGTAAGGGGGAAAGTTCATTACAAATTTAGAGAAAAAATATGAGGAAAATCCAATAAAAATGTAAAACAATAAGTGAATTTGAAACATATAAAACAAATAACATAAGCTTAGATTTACAACTACATGGTTTCTCCAGTACATAATGAAGGAACTACAGAGAAGATTACTGTCACTGCGGGGAAAATCGAAGTATGGTAGAATTGTTTATTCGTGTATGAGAAGAAGGAAAATGAAAAGAAATCCAGTGTGCTATATTAAAATTACTGCTAGAACAAGTTGAGATTTTCTAGTTTAGAATTTTAGCTCCATTTCCTTCCTCTAGTATCAATTCAGTTTTTCCAAGTAAATCTAAATATGAAATAACTTATTCTAAAATGATTTTTTCATTTAAGGCTCTTACATGGTTTAATTTAGTGGTTAGAAAGCATCAATACACTTCAGAATTACCTGAAAAGCTTTGAACAATGAGGATTTTCTGGCTTAGCCCCGTCCTAAACATTAAACTGTCTGTGGATAGAACCAGGCATCCAAATCCAAAAATGCCAATCTGATTTAAAAATATAAAACTCTTAACAGCTTATCTATGAATGAAGACGAGTAGCAAAAGTGCAATACTCACCATTCGCTGGCAGAATATTTTGTTAAATCATATACAAAAGTCTTTTATAGACTACATAGCAAGTGTGATTGAAATAGACGTTGGATGTTTACATTTTACAAAGATTATTGCAGTAAAAGACACAATGCCATGAGTCCCCCTCAAAGCACACCCCTCACTTTGAACACACGTATCCCACTGTTCTTGTCACTTTCTGTAGCGATTCTGGGAATCTTCTTTCGTTAATGTCTTTAGTTGTGCCGTCATGACTGCCCCAATGTCCCAATCGCTAAAAACATTTGCCTTTCATGGTCATTTTGACACTGGGGAAGAGCCAAGTTACATGGTGCTAGATCCGGTGGAAAAGGTGGATGAGGACACACCACAGTAGTTTCACGAGCCTACTGTTCTGTTGGATGGCATGAGCAGCACTCACTATGTTTCCTTTTTTTAAAAATCACACTATGTAAAGACACGAAAGAGGACAAATGAGAGTGAGTATTCTGAGGGGGATTAATAGCAATGTGTCTTTCCTGTAATAAAATCTTTAAAATTTAAACATTCACCATATGTTTTGAACACATCTTGTATCATTTGCAGGCAGCTAATGATGAGCGCCCTCTCCTCACTTGTTTTTTTTAAATCACTCTAGGTGAATTCAAATCTACAGGAACGCTCCATCCAAAATGCTGGGCCCTCAGTTCCTTCACTTACTTCCAGTAATTCCTTCATCTATCCCACCCCAACTGTTTCCCTCTTCTCAATTCTTCATCATCCCCTAGTCATTACTGGAGCCTGCCTTCCGACCGGTATTACCTGCTGTCCAACACAATTTCCAAACTGACTTATCTGCCACACTGACACCACCAGTAATTGAAACTGTAACCTTTTACTGATAAACCAAAGTCTCCTATTCTTGATTCCTTCCATTGTCAGTGGTTAACATTCCTTGTAAAAAACCTTTCTCTCAACTCTGTCATTATATTCACTGAATCAATGCCCTCTGTAAGTTAAAACTCAACTCCTCAGATTTTTCTTGCCTGAAGCCAAGCACCTGAACTTTGCCAGGAGGAGACACATGCTGAGTGTTCTCATTCGAATAAGCACCATGTGCCAGGCAGTGCTGTGACACTTTCTCCAAGATAACCACTCCACCTTTTGCCTTGCTCCTCAAACTTCTGATATTCTCTCTTTCCATTTTCTCTCCATTGATGATTGTACCTCCTCACTTCACAAAAAGAATCATAGTTTGTCCACTACCTTATCACCAAGTCCACCAACCTATCACTGCCTTCCCTCTTTAGTGAAGAGTCCCTGCACCTACCCAGGCCAGCTTTTCCACTGGGTCTCAGGATGTCATGGATTTCCTTCTGGAAGTATCCTTGACTTCTCCTACACCATCTTCTTCTCCTTGTCTTACATGAAAATATGTTCAGTTTCCCCCAAGCCTCTTTCAACTATAGCCCCTTCCTGGTTTCCTTTTTGACAGAGAAGCAATTAGAAACAGCAACTCCAATTTTCTTCTCAGTCCTTTCTATCCAGGCTTCTATCCCCTTGGCTCCTAAAGTTACTCTTGTCAAATGTATGATTACATCCAGCACATCAAGTCCAATTGTCACACCATTATTTATCATGTTTAACTTCTCAGTGGATCATTCCTTCCCTCCTGGCATAGTTTTTGTGTGTGTGTGTGTTAGAAAAACCTGTATTCTTCTGGTTCTCTTCAAGATCCCTCCTCAGCCTCCTCTGCTGGGGTCTTTGTAGTTCAACCTTCATATGCTGGCATTCTCCAAGGTTCAGTCTTCTATGTAAATATAGTCACTGAAATTCACTTAATTCTGTGATTTTAATTATTACTTGTATATTGAATAATCACATATATGAAACATGTTTCCAATAGAGCCTGGATTTCAGATTAGCATGTACAACTACCTGTCTGTTGGTTTCACCTGTTTATCTAACAGCCGTGACAAATATAATACATCCTAAACAAAACTTTTGATATCCTTTGGCAATCCCACCCCACAGAAACACCAAAGCTATCTTATTTCAGGACTCCTTACCCCAGTAGACAGCCCTATAATTTCCCCATTTAAAAAGTGATAGGGCCGGTGAGATAGCTCAGCGGCATAAGCACCTGCCTGGCAAGCATGAGGTCCTGAGTTCCACTCCCGGTACCCACGTAAAAAGGAAAAAAGGGCTGGTGATATCACTCAGCAGCACAAGCGCCTGATGGCAAGTGTGAGGTCCTGAGTTTGACCCCTGGTACCCATGCACACAAAAAATAAATAAATAAATAAATAAATAAAAAGTGATAATGTTGTGATCATTCTTAATTTTTCTTTCTCTCAACTCCCAATACCAACGTTTTAAAATAACACCAATGCTTTAAAATAACACCCAACACCACTCTACCTTTAAAATAAATCTACTGAAAATGGTGTGGGGATTCATCAGATAATTAAATATGGAATTATCATATGATCCAGAAATTCCACTTTCATGTCTACACACAAAAGTGGAAAGAAGGAACTTGCACTGATACATGCACACCCATGATCACAATAGCATTATTCACAATAGCTACAAGTGGAAGCAACCCAGTGACACACAGTGGGTGAGTGTATAAATACATATGTACAATGGAATATTATTTGGCCTTAAAAAGGAAAGACACTTTAACTAACCTGCTATAAGATGGATAAATCTTGAAGATATTACGCTAAGTGAAATAAGCCAGACAAAAAGGGCCATTATTGTGCCATTCCAGTGATATGCAGTACTTCAAATAGTCAAATTCACAGAGATAGAAGATAGGACAGTGGTTCCTATAGGCTTGAGGGAAGAAAAAATGGTGATTTACTGTTTAATTGATAAAGAGTTTCAGTTTGAAATGATGGAGAAATTCTGGAGATGGATAGTGGCTACAATTTCACAACAGTATTATACTCAATGTACTTCATCACCTAAAAATAGTTAAAATGTTTTGTATTTTTTAAAAAATCAATAAGTAAACCAGTAAAAGAATTAACATTTCCACTGCTACAGTCACCTCTTGGTTGAAGTAGTGCATCTCATTCTTGCTTTTCCTCTTTTCTCCTAAAAGTCTATTATTTAAAACATCCAGAGTGGAGATCCTCATTACACACATCTTCCCTAACAGCTCCCATTCGCTCCCTCTCCACATGAAATAAGATTTACACATTTGCTCTTGGCCTTCCATGATGCAGCTGTGCTCTAATCCAGTTCACACCACCTTTCACGGCCCATACCATGCATGTTCCAGCCTCACTGCCTTCTGACCTCTACCTACGCTGTCCCTTTGTGCCTGTGTTCCTGAGCCCTGGAGCTTCGCCTGGCTGGCTTCTTGGCATTGAGATCTCAACTAAAACATCATCTGCTCCAATTACTTTCTGACCACACAATCCTAGTTATACCCCCACTCAATCCTAAACTCATCACCCCCATCTTAGTTTTGGCATAACACTTATCACAACTGCTGTTTTCTTCTTTGTTCATTACTTTTCTCCCCTCCACTAGGATGCAAGTTCTAGGAGAAAATATTTTTTCAGTATTGTTCAATACTATATCTGGGACTCATAAAAGTGTCCAGAACAAAGTATGTACTTAAGTAAATGTTCATCATACAAATGAATGAATGAATCCTACTCTTTTGGCTTATCAACTCCTAGAACACTAAACCCTGCAAAACAAAACAGCAACCAAAACAAATAAGAAACAAACAAAAACAAACAGAAACAGACTCTCTATGCCAGATGCAATTATTTACTGTCAGCCAACTAAAAGTTTGTCCACTTTAGGAAGTGTGTAACTACATATTAGAGTGAAAATTATAAAGAAGTAATTTCTGTACAGTTTGAGCTTATGATTTCAGAAGGGCTGTGAATTTTGCGAGTTGCAAAGGCCAATTCACAAAACACAAAAAGCCATGTGCTGCTGAATCAGCTGATTCCCACCGTGAGAACTATAAATTGCGCGCTGGAAACACAATGCTCCTCGTGGCAGGGTCCAAGGTGGAACTGATATATCTGCCATTCTCACTTGAATGAGCTTACAAGACATTAGTGGAGCTTAATAGGCTAATTAAAACCCTTCACTGCACCCACCTTGGAATCAGCTTGCTAACCCTGCAATCCAAGATAGGGTGTGTGAAAACAACAAAGGAAATCAGCGCCTCCAAACCCAATCCAATTCTTTTGTCTCCCACAGCTTCCTGATGGGACCCCAATTTAAGTTTAATTCCATGTAACATTACATTCTCTTAGAGTAAGTCATCCCCAAGTTCTTGAGGGGAAAAACTATACCTATATTTCTATAATATATTAGGGTATCACGCAGTCTGTCATTCACACAAACAGACCTATGTCCAGAGAAGAGCAAGGGCAGTGGAAGGTAAAATTATAGGAGAACATAGTTTGGAATAGGAAGCAGAAGTGGAAAGCTTCCTGTGTTAGATTATTATGGAACAGGTGTCAAGCCCTAATATTGTACCTTACGTTTTTGTTTATAATCCCAAATCTGTCAGGTATTTGCCACGTATCTTGGGCAAGTAAAGTAAGCTCTCTGAGCTACTCCTTCTTCTTCATCTGCAGAATGGGTGTAATATTCATATATAGGGACTAAAATATATATTACCTATTAAGTGCCTGCCACTTATCCTCTCCTTTCAATTGGCTGCTTTTGTTCAACTCCTGTAAGTCTCACAATCATTTCAAGGAAATATGAGGTTACAAAAGCTATCACAAGGAGGTCAGGTAAAGGGACTGTGTGCTTTTAGGCACTGCTGTGGATACTGCCAACAATATACATATGGCACTTAGCTGCATACTCATTTTACTTGCAACTGGCATTCCGTGGATAGCATTGCTTTGTTTTCTTCATCCCAATCCACAGATCCAATTGCATTATATGTTAATAAACAAGGTAGATCCTATTCATTATCATGAGGGAGTGAGGGTAGGGGCATCTTACCACCCATGAAAATGTCACTCAATATACCTTTATGAATTTAAGGTTTTTTCCCCCAAAGTGTCATTCAAAATACCAGCATCCTCACCAATGCTTTCCCTCTCTCAGGTATATTCTCCAACAGCCTCTCAATTTCTTCTCAACTGTCTTAATAATTTAGCTATTATATGCCCACTCAGCAAAACAAAAACTAAGTAATTAGACTCCATCCTAGGGTCTCACTCTTCTCCAGCCCCCCACAACCTGTGCAACTTGTCAAGATATTCATCCAACTAAGACACAGCTCTGTGGAAGGAGGAGGGGTCATCAGGAGCAGATACTGAAAGATCATCTGATGAAAACAGATTAAACTTCTTCAGTAGAGACTAGTTGGGGGAGTTATAAAGAAAGATGAAGTCAGGATAAGAGAAGTAACTCCTTAACAGTCCTAGATTTCTGAAATGAACATGCACTATGTTAACATCTTAAAATGTGACACAGATGACGTCACAGGGGCTGGACAAGCCCACGAGGGTAACACATGGAAGTGAGGAGTGGAGCAGAGAGACCAGCCTGACCAGCTCACCTTCTAAAGCCTTTAAATATTGACCTTCTATGATTCACCCAAGTCTTGTCCTAAAGGAGCCTCCCTGAAAGTCATTTCTTGTTGTTAATTTATCACTTGGATAAAGTAGGAGAGGAAAACCAATTATGAATAAAGAAACAGCTGCCTTCCCCATAATCACACATCCCATAAATATCAGAGGGGAGCCTTAATTTTCATGCCCTTTCCACAGTTACTCATTTGGTTGTTTTAACTCTTTTAATGGGTAGTGTGTGCCTCTATGGATTGGGAGAGCCTCTATTCAAGTGGAAAGATGACCAAGATTGATCAGCATTTCTGCCATGGACACAGGAAGGGACATTTGAGGAGCATCAACAAAAAATTCTGAGATTGCTATACCTCCCATGAGTAATGAGAATGGTTATAGCTATCATTTACTGTCTATGCGTCGGCAGGCACTTGATAGGCAACATCTATTTTATTCCTCATAATGGCCCTCTAGCACAACGGCTACACCCATTTTTGCAGGTGAAAAAGAAGTAGTTCAGATAATTTGAATTACTTGTCCAAGATTACATGACAAGAAACTGATAGAGCTGGGATTACAATCAAAGATTGTGAGGTATAATTTTAGTTTATAGTTTAGAAGTTTCTATCTTGCCCCAAGGAGAGAGAAGAATGTCCTTACGTACTATACTCAGAGGTCTGATGTGTGGTTCAAACTGGTCTGCAGAAAATTTAATGTTTTTCATAGTTCCCTACTGTATATTCGAAAATCATCTCTATTTTATACTCTATAACATCTTGCTATGTTTTGAATGTGATTTGAGAGTGTTTCCATAGTTTATATGTGGGGATTTGATTTCCAGGGAGGAGCTGCTAAGAGATGATGGTATCTTCAAGATGCAGAGCCCAGTAGGAGAACAAGAGAACTCCTAGTGTGGCTTCTTTTCTCACCATGTGATCTCTTGTCTGCACTGCTGGCACTGTGCTGCCATCTGCCATGATATATTACAGCCCAGGGGTCCCTCACCGTACCCAGTGCTATGTTTGAACTTTCAGCCTCCTCAAGGTTAAACTGACGAAACCTCTTTTCTTTATAAAACTACCCAGCTTCAGATGTTTCATTACAGCAGTGAAATATAGATTAATACACACAATCTATCTCTCTTTCAGTACAAAAATAAAATTTCATATTTCTTACTGTGGAGAAAAGTCTTTTGGTCTGTGAAGACGAGCTCTGCTCTTCCTGGTGTTACAGACCCCCAACAGTACTGAAAAGTATGTTTGTTCACCACAGTCCTAGTAACTTAAGATTTAAAAAAAAAAAATCTAGCAGTCTTTGGAAGCAGAATATTTACATGGGAAAGCTTTTGCCTTATGGTTTAATATTAACCAATGTACATTCATTACCATTATTTCCAGTGGTGCAGAGCCACACAGATGGAAACCTAGGTCATAGTTAATGCATTTTATGACTTAGGAACCAAGGACACAAAGCATTAGGAATCTATGCCAAATCACACTGTCGCAGAGACCAAACTGAATGCACGTACCCTGGGTCTTTAGCTCAACCCTAAGAGGGTTCAAGTAAAGAAATGTACTAGTTAGAGCAAGGGAAAACATCTATGAATTAGAGGGAACCAAAAAGGAACGAGATCAATTGTGGTGTTTTGGTAATAACAGATAAACTGTTACAAGAATGCTTTTTTTAAATTATGCAATGGAGAGAAGTATTCAATTAGAAGTTAAAACTAAACTCCATTGCAACTGCAGGACTGAAAGTACTCCCTCAAGCAGTAAAAGCAGATAAACTTGCCATTTGAAAATGAGGTAAATTAACTCTCATAAGCACCAAGAAACTTAAAAAAAATAGAAAGGGGAAACAGCATCAGAATCATTCCACAGCAGACTATGAGTCTTCTAGATTTTGGAAGCCCCAGAGATGACAAGACTTACATGTCAGGCACTGCGCTTGGCAAAACAGTCACGGAATATAAACAACTGGGCCACATCCTATGATATGTTGCTTTAATATCCTATGCATACAAGCTTATAGGAAAGTGCCCATAATGATTATGTACCAGTGCCAGAAATTATGCTAAGTATTTTATATGTGGAAAAAAACCTACCTGGGGATGAGTATTATTACCATCTTGACTTTATAGATAATGAAACTGAGCTCAAGAGAGATTGGGAAACTTTCTAAGTCACACAGCCATTGCAAAGTGGACCCAGGACTGGGACATAGGTTATGTACATCTATACCCCTGCTCTAAAGCTGGTGAAGGAGCCATAATTAAAACTGCAGGTGGATAAGGGATATGGCCAAAAAGTCTAAATGTCAGCCAAGGAAAAGGACCAGATGGGATATCCAATGTCAGGAGCAACACTGTAGGAAAAAAATAGAAGTGGAGCATAGGACAGCAAAAAAAATTAAAGCCAGAAAATAAGCTGTCTTGGCAGATGCTATAGTAAGAGGGCTCCAGGGCGAATGTGGTAGTATAAATTGCTTAAATGAAAAAAAAATTGCTGCATGGGGATGATTATTCAGGGCTCGTGTTGTTTAGTGCATTGGTTATGAATAGGTTTTGCCACAAGTGGCAAAAAACCTGATTCTGATTGCTTAAGCAGAGAGCATGAGAAGGCATACAACCACCTGCTGGGAGCTGCTCTGGTGCAGAGCTGGGCTTTGTGTTCTTATGTTGAACTCCAACATTTGAAAGCCACCCTATGAAGAATGATCAAGAGAAGAAGAAACAGCACTGAGCAAAACACAAAACTGACCGTACTTCACCAGCCTGACAGGAGTGACTGCTCTGGCTCACTCTCATCCTCCTATCTCCTGGACAAAAACAATTAAGAAAGAACAGCGCCATCTGTAATTAAGGAAAATAATGCCGTAGTATCCACCTTATAGAGTTATAGAGATTTAATTAAATGATACCTGTAAATCTGAGTGCAGTATCTGGCACACGGTAATTGTTGAACCAACTGTGAGAAAATATTGAACAAATAATGAGCAAGCATCCCATGCAGGAAGAGCTAGATAGGGAGAGAATGATGGTAAACCGTGGGTGTTAAATGAATACATATTTTCAACTCTAACTGAACCACTGTGACATAATAATGATGCTAAGTTTCATTTATTACCTGTGAACCCCATTATATGCTTCATTCCTTCTTGTACCCTAATAATCCTACTTCAGTGTCCATAACAGAGTTCTACTGGAGCCCAGCCGAGCTCATCTGTTTTCTACTGGAGCCCAGACGAGCTCATTTGTTTGCATGTTGCCTGTGGCTGCTTTCAATCTACAACAGCAGAGTTGATGAGCAATGGCACAGACTGTGTGGTTTTCAAAATCTAAAATATTTGCGTTCTAGTGTGTCACAGGAAAAGTGTGCCTGACTCTTATCCGCAGTGCACCAGGGAGGACTTGTCATCCAGTGGTTCTTTCTCGCCTCAGTGTCCAGAATAGCTAACAGACACCATGCTCTACCATTCCTATCCTTACTTACTTACCACCCATTGTGAATGCTATAATCACCTTCCAATTGAGAGCAAAGCCAAATAAAACCTCTTCATGATGGCTCTGCATTATCATTAAATCACAGATGAGAAACAAGTTCTCCAGGGTGTTTGCTTGAGCATGGTAGGATGATGTGGCCTGGGCTCACATCTTGTGGCTTTGCCCAAACCACAACACCCTCCATTCTGCTCCAGGACATAACAAACTTTCACTTTAGAGCTGCCTGTCCTTCCTGTCTTGGATCAAATACCAGGGAATTGCTACAGTGGCTTTGAGCACAGTGCTTCTTTGCCTCCACTCTCAAACCTGTACCCTCTTTCTTAGATCCTTATGTATTCCATAAAGCATGATACGCAGTCTGCAACAAACATGGCTCCTTACATCTTTGGTTCCTTGTTCATTGTCTTATTCTTCACTAAACTATAAGCTCCAAGAGGACAAAAACCATGCTTTTGTTTTTCAAAGTTGTATTCAGAACCACACTCTTGGAACATACGTAAGTGATAAAATCTATATGTAATATGACTAAACCTAAAAGAATGAAGTTCATGGTTTATATTCATATGTATGCCAGGCAATTAAATTTTAATTGGGAGCAAGTCACAGGTTGTATATTAATGAAACTCTTAACTTCAAACTTTTTTATTAAACATTCAGCCCAAGCTAGTTACATGTTAACCTGTAAGCAGGTAGTTCTTTGCCTTTTGCCTTTGCAAAAGCCCTTTTGTAACTGCCTGGTGCATAACACCAAGAAGGCAGATTCTCCTGTTTTCACAATGTGTAATTCATGCTCATTCATTATTCGGTAGCTTGGGAGCAGGTGCTGAATAGAGCACATCAACTTAATACCCTCATTACTGCACTGCCATTTTGTTTTTGAGGCTCAAGTGCCCCTTTTGATACAGGAGTTAGAAAATAAACATTTGCAAGGGCTTGTACTCTGGAGAAGAGAAGATTTAATAAAACAAAAAGAAAAGGCATTTTTTTAACCACTCCACAGAAGATGATACCCCCAAACACAAATCTATTATACCACGGAATAAACAACAAATATCATCCGCACACTGAAAGGAAGAAAGCTGCCATTGAGTTTAATTTTCTCATATCAAATATGTTGCTTTGGAAAATTTGAAAAGATTTCATTTCCTTTACAGATATGTATAAGTAAAGGCAAAACAAACCACCTAGGACCAGAGAAACCATACAGATAGCTACCAATATTTGAAATATCTTATGGACTTGAAATGCAGAAGCTAACACAAACGGTCTCTGGACCACCCAAAATAGGTTACCACCTACTGCAGCTCGACTTGATTTACAGAATATTCTCATTGGTTAGTTCAATTTTACAAACAATTTTATCATGTTTTATTATCAGGTCTCCCACTGTATGATATATTGAAAGCACCATGTCAGAGCGAAGACAGAAGCTGCTCTGAGTAGCACCTACTAGAGAAATGAAGATCAAAATGCTAGCTGCAAAGAAAACTATCAAAATGTACCATATGAGTTTGTTCAGACTTTTGTAACAGATTACCCCACAAAGATGGGGTGGAACAAAAAAGTTCCAATTAAAAATATGTATCTAAAATAAAGTTTGTTGCAATTTGGTAACCAACACCAAATAGCTCATCTCCAGAGTGCATGTTATGTTTTCCTTAGAACTGAGGAAGCTAACATTTAGAGCAGGACCTCACATTTGAATTTGCCTTTCCCACTCCCCATATACTAACCGTACGTTAGCAAGTTGATTAACCTCATATTAAGTCAAATAGGCAGTGTGTGCAAAATGCCTATTAGACACTGCCTAGTTCTTGGTATATATGCAATAAGTGATTACTCTCATTAAGTAATCATTTGGAAAAATAACATGTACTGTCTAGTATAAATTAAAAGGTTATAAAACATTGGTGAGCTGAAAGAAGTGATACCTTCAGAAATTTGAAAGGCATCTCACCATATAGGTCCCTCTCGAAGGCCTCAGCAAGCTGGGATGTTGCTGTGTCGGTAAATTAATTCATTATGAGCTCATCTGGCACTCAGTGATCACAGACTAAAATGATTAGCTGCAGAAAATCTTATTTCTCCTATAAATTATCATCTCAAGAAAATAAAGGGTGACTGCTAAGAGCTACAGTGTCTGCGAGTCAGACACAAAGGTGAAATACTAGCCCAGATCTCTGCCTGTAATAAACTGAAGACCTTGGTCTAAACACACATTAGTTTGGTTTGCAACTGAATTACAAATAAGGCCTGGGTTGGCAAATGTGCTAATAGCTATTTATCACACCTTGGTATCAAACAGTTGTTAGACAGCTCATTTTAATCCCACAGTCTTCTTGGGAGTGAGCAGGTGTGTGTTACAGCATAGAGAAAGGACCAGGTCACACTTTAAAGAACATCATACCAAGGCTGAGAAGAAACCATCCAAGGATATCAGGTATGAAAAAATAATTTCTGATCACTTGGACAAATCTTCCCTTCTTTCTTGAAGGGAAGGTTAGGGTTATATTTGAGGTCATAGAGGAAACTGGTGTCGAAATGTGGCAATTTATACCTTTTCCCTTATCATGTCTGGATTTTAAGGCATGGGAAGAAAAGAATTACTGATGGTTTCCCCTTAAAAAAAGAAATGTGGCATACTACAACTTCTTTAGAGGAAGCGTGGCAAACAGATTTTGTGGTGACTCTCATGGTCTCCACCTTTTGTTGTTTGTGCCCCTGCATAATTTATAGCCCATTAGTACGGACTGGTCTATTGCCTGCTTCTAACCAATGTTATATGATAGACGTAATGAAGGGGGTCACTCCTTTGACTGAGTCATGTAATATATGTTACATGTCATTATTCAAGGACATATACTCCATCCTTCTATTCAACTCACTCTAGAGTCTTGTTCTTCTTGTTGAATTTGACAAAACAGCTGCCATGAGTCCTACAGCTACAAGGCAATGAACCCTGCCGACACCCGGCCTGATCTTGCCCACTCCAGCTTGAGAAGAGAGCCCAGTTCTGCCTACACCTCAATGACAAATAGTGGCCTTGCAGAAAAAGCTGTTAACCTATGCCCGGACTCCTGACCCAAAGAAACTGGGAACTAATCAATGTGGGATAAGTCACTAGGTGTGTGGTAATTTATTACACAGGAGACAGAACTAAGAGCACAGAGAACAGGCTGAACAGATCTCACATTCTGTGGACACATAATAAGAATTCATGGAAAAAATTTTAAATTTGCTTCCAAAAACATCACCCACAGCAAACTTTAACTTCTATACTCACCCAATGGTTACATTTCTATACTGATCTCAACCATTTGTTCCATGATGGAATTATCCAGCAACCAACTCATGGAGATTCTGTGCTAAACGCTGGGCTTAAAACACGAATGAAATGTAGTTTCCACCCATGAAGACTTAAATTTAGGAAAAGGAGAGAGCTTTTTATAAAGAATAGGTAGTTCCCAAAAAAAAAAAAAGAAGAAAAAGAAGAAGAAAATGAAGCAGAAGACGAAGCAGAAGAAGAAGCAGAAGCAGAAGCAGAAGCAGAAGCAGAAGCAGAAGCAGAAGAAGAAGAAGAAGAAGAAGAAGAAGAAGAAGAAGAAGAAGAAGAAGATGAAGTTCAGAGGCCACAATTAGAAGTGTAACCATAACAATTGTAAAGATGTAACTCTGTGTGTGTGTGTGTGTGCGTGTGTGTGTGTGTGTGCATGTGTAGCTCAGGGTAGACACATTATAGCTTATATTCGTTATATCACATTCCACAAAATTTTCAAAACTTTCTCACAGTAGGTTGAAGTATCTGATTACTTTTCATGCTGTGGTATTACCAAATCTGCATGACAGACATGGTCCATCTTGCTTACTATTGGAACCTTAGCACTGAGAATAGCGTGTGGCAAACAGGTGCTCAATAAATGGTTTCTTCATGAGTATTGAGGACAGAAGCATTGTTTTGAAGTCTTTTATTCACTATCAAGATACCGATTACTAGCAAAAAATAGGAATTTCTCACAAGAAGCTGGAAGGCAGTGTGTGAGGATGAATTCCTATCTGAACCTTACAGAAGTTCTAAAATGAATTTGGGTGTAGTTACTGGTTTCTCTGATGAAAGCTAAGTAGACAAAGGTGATAAAAACACAATCTTGTGTTTTTCTTAACAGTCAAAAATATTTTTCATTCCATCTTCAACCTTTCTGTTATCAATGGAGATAGATATTTTTTCCAATTCTCTGCTGTACTGCAATTATTTATATGGCTATCTAATTAGATTTTTATCTCATTCCTATAGGAATTTAGAAAACAACAAGTTATAACTTCATTAGAGTGTGGCAATTCTTGGAAAGAGGCGAAAACAATCAACCATGCATTCAGAAGGTATTCTGATCCAAAATTACTTACAATTAACCATCCTATACAATTCATCTCATTAACTTAAATTCATAATTGAGTCTTCTTTAACGTCTGACAAGGGGAAAAATACAAATTCATTTTGGGACTGTAATAATTAGTTTCCATCAAAGTATTCATTGGAGGGACTATGGCAATACAGTCAAATAGTTCTATCCTCATAGGAATGAGTTTTTAATAAAAGTAAATAATCACTTCATTTGCTGACTTAAGGTAAGTAAAGGGGAATATTAAGCTAGGAACTGGCCTTACTTTGGAAACTAAGCCAATTTTCAAGCTCTGCTCACAGAAAAATATTTGAGCTCTTGACTAACAAGAAAATTGTCTCATTGTATAATTCAAAATTAATGTTTATGATATAACTCTTTCTTTAACAGCTATAGAAAAGAAAGACTCTGAAGTCGACAGAAATTATTTGACTTTCTATACATCGGGAAACTACAAAAGTTCAAGTCTGTACATTTTACAAATCTACAAATAAAATCTCACTTGGAATTAAGTCTCACTTGAAATTTACAGTACCTACAGGACTTGGGGTATTAAAAAATATGTTAGACATTCCTGTCAGAAAGCCAACATGAGAAAAAATTTAAAATAGAGCCCATTCCATGTTACCACAGGAGTACAAATGAGTACTTTTATTCATTTAGCTCCCCTTACAAAGACTAGATTCTCTTTCCAGCTTTGGCAATGAAAATCCTTTTTAAGCCCTCTGAGCTCTCATGAAACTCTTTTATTGCCTAAAATAATCTTCCCCTCTGAAGTACTTCAGTCTTCACCACACAGTTTAGCTTTTAGTTTTAGGCTGTTCTGTCACCTGTTGGTCCCACAGGTACCATCTTTGCCTGTGTGGCCAGCTGGCTGGACTGTGGGTGCTTGAAAGCAGGTGGCCATGCATCCCTGTGCCACCCCTTCTACATCAGTAGCATGCATAGTGCCTGAGATATCTGTATTTCCTTAATGTGGGACCTCACCTATTTACTGGCTTGCAACTTTGTGCAAGCTACTTGATTTTTCTGAACCAGAGTTTCATTGACTGTAAAATGGGAAGGACACCATCAACCTCCTGGAGCTGGAAAAAATTGAATGAAATAATTCACAAGTGCCTAGTGGAGTACCTGGTACCCAGGGAGCCCTCAGTACATGGCAGCCTACTGCTGCTCCCACTCCACATATATTTGCTGACTGCTTATGGAAAACTTTGAATCTTCTATCAGGTCCAGAGGCAAAATATAATTCTTAATCTGAATTTAAGAGGTTCTATATTTTATATCAGCAGTTTTATACAGATGATCTGTCTCTCCCCATCTGGGGACTCTTCTATGGCTCATCCATTCTCTTTTTTCATTTGCAAGTTTAATATTTTGGAACTCAGGTCTGATTTACAATCCAATCTTCTAAGTAACCGAAACATGTTTTGTTATCTTACAGTCAGTCAAATAGAGCATTAATTTTATTAATTCTTTAAAAAAAAGATTTTTTCCTTAAAAAGTTTTAATTATATATTGTAAGACACCCTGAAAAACAGCTTACCCTGCAATAAATAAACATTTGTGGTAACAGATGAAGAGATTTTGTAAAGACAACTGTAGCACTCAAGTCTGCAGTGTTTTTGTATTGCTCTTCCAGTTTTAACCCTGCCCTAAAAGCCTCAATCTAACAATGTCATTATTGTTATCATCACTTGAGTTTCTTAGACAAAGAGATACTGCTTATTTTACCATGAACATTTTTATAAGCTATTTGCTACCATTTTAAATTGATATCACATTTAATTAATGTCTAGTCCTTTTTATTAGTATACGTTTGTGGTACATAATAATTTATATTCATTATAGGGAGAAGGTATATGAACATAATGTACCTTAATTCCGTTTATTTCTTTTTCCATCCCCTTTTTCCCTGCTCCCTCCATCCCAGGAGCCCCTCTCATTTTTCAAAGATCTATCTCCCTATTTCATATTGTCTGTCTTTTCTTTTGCTCTTTAAATTATTTATACTTTGAGTTTATCATATTAGAGAAGTTATGAGATAATTAAACTCATGATGTCTGGTATTTTGAGGGTAGAAAATCCTAATTATCAGAGCTCTATTGGGATTAAAATGTCTATTTGGACTACTGTCATGAAAAGCCTTAACAATGTTGCTATATGTCCTGAATTACCTAGAGCATCCTTGAGTTTTGACTGTCTTTCCACCATTATTATTAGCAGCCCCCTCCTTAGCATTCAGGAATACCCTGGTTTGAATAGTAAATCATATGATTACCCAACATAAATAACCTTAGTAGGTCAAAATCTTTTACTTTTATCTTTATTATTTGGAGGCCTAGGCTTCTAGTCAATCGGCCATTCATGTAGCTCAGGTCAGTTGTCCATTCCTTTATATTTTGCTATATACTATTAATGCAATGGAAAATAAACACATATGGCCCTGACTCTTGAAGATTACTATTTATTAGAGGAGACAAATGAAGTAATTACACCACAGAAATATTAAAACTCCTTAGGTGAGGCACAAGATGCTAGGATAACCTATAAAATATAGGTACTGCCCATGGTAGGGCAGTACCTGTAGGCAACAGGAATACACCTGTTGTCATTTTTTTTTTAATGGCAGCAGGATGTCACTTCATTTTAACACTGGATTCTATTCAGCATCTGCCATGGCAAGAAAATATTTTAATACAGAGAGGCCTCTGAAAATGGACATTAAGTGATAATTATGGAACAGTTAATCCTTGATTTCTGACTTAAGTGGCAAAAAGTTGATGTGAGTAATAAAGAGTAAGGAAGAGGAGGACAGAAAAATAGTAGTTGGTATCAGTAAGCTCCTTGAGGGTAAAAACTATATCAATGTTTTTGGGTTTTTTTTTTCCTCCTGAGTTCCTGTTGGAATATGCTTCTAAGCAGAAGGCAAAAATGTTCAGAGCATCTTGACCTTGTGATGGCAGAGGGAAAAAAGGCCTAAAAAAGAAGGCACAAATTCAAAATGGATAAAGGAGAGTTAGAAGGCATTCTTAGGCCATACTGACTCATCAAAGTTCTCTTTTTGTGATGTCTGTGATGTCAGTAACCAAACAGGGTTGGTTTGGTAATTTTGGGGAGGATAAATAAGTATGAAGGTTTTGAGAAGGTTTCCATGGACTACAGATAGGAGTAATTTCTTCTCAGAAAGAACTGTGGAACACCTGAAAGCCAGTATGGGAGAAAGAGTACTCGAAAACAGGATTTCTAGTTATTGACAAAACACCAGGTGTGTAAATTCACCTCTGAGATCTTGTATGATTAACTGGCCTGCTTTTCATTTAACTGTTGCCTGAAGAGCACATTTCCGATACAGACTCTTCCAGAGATGGAAAATTAAATAACTACTTAAGTTTACAGAGTTGAGGCAAAAAAAAAAAGAATAAGAAAAGAAAAGAAAAATAGTTCTTGTTTCCTGGTACCTGCATAATCTATACATTGTTATGCTACATTTTTATCCACAGGCACTGAACAAATCCAGGTAAATTATAGATAAACGTCAATTGGTCATGGCCTAATATTTTATCTAGCCAAATTTGTATTAAATGAGACATAATTGTATGTAAAAACTCAGTAAATTCTTCCAAAGATTAAAGATGACAGTGGCTGAGTTACATGTTGATTTTTAACAAGATATCATTAATGCATATACTTCACATGTGTAATTAATGTGAATTGGTTTAATAGAGCTCTGACTTTGGGGGCAGAGAGGTCTGGATTTTAATCCTGGCAATACCATGTATTAGCTATTTGTCCTTGGCAAATCTTTGAGCCACACTGTCTCCATCTGTATAATGGGAACACTATAACAAAATGTGGAGTCATTGGTGAGTGTTATGGTTTGTGTCTAGATGTCCCCCCAAAGCCTCATGCAGTCATGGAGGCGGCTTCTGGAGTTTATGACTGATTCATGGTCTAATGCTGGGATTATGGGCGTGAGTGCTACGCCCATCCTGGGGCGGGCAGCCTGCATGTAATATAAGGGAGGGAAAGAGGTTGCTCTCTCTCGCGCTCTTGCGCACGCTCCTCCCTTTTGCTCTTGCTGGTTTTGCTGCCTTCTGCCGCCATGAACTGTTGCCCTCTGCCATGTGCCACTCTGCCTTGGAGCCAGCTGAGTATGGATTGAAACCTCCACAAACTGTGAGCTAAATAAACCTTCCCTTCCTTAATTTTGGGTGTCGGGTATTTTGTCCCAGCAATGAGAGAAAAGTAACCAAGACAGTGAGGTTTGAGGACTTAATACAATGCAAAGTACCTGGCAGTGCACGGCACATAATTCTCAGTAAACAGTAGCTGCTTTTATGGTGATTAAGTTCACAATGCTTATAAATAAACCTGTGTGATAATTTAATGTCTACAAACCATAGTTTTCTCATATTTAATATGAGATTTAACTATATTTTCTCTACCATTTATCATGGGTTATTTTAGAAATGACACGCTCTATATGAAATCATCATTAAAACTCCTAATTTCTTTTTCTCTATTGCCCGTATGGGTGTAGAGCTTCTCACATTATTTGTGTCTTCTTTCCACAAATGCTCTAAGGACAGGAGACACATTGTTCTTTCCTGCTTCACCAGGGGTTTATTTAATATAGATGATGGTATCACAGGAAGATGCTAGAAAGACTCAAACTTTCTCCCCGGGGAATTTTTGTTCTTCCCATCCTATTCCTTTCCCTTCATGTGCTTCCTCCGTTTCTATTTCAGTTCATCCATTTAGTAGTTACATCCTATGCCATTGGCTGAGTCATCAAAAGGTACCAATAGTGATCGATTCTGGGCCTCTCCTTTACCGTGAGTTTGGGCAGGTTAAGCTCTGTACTGGTCAGCTTTCCATTTCCTGGGACAAAATACTTGACACCCATAAGTTAGAAGAGAGGTTTACTTGGGCTCACATTTTCAGAGATTTCAATCCATGTTCAGGTGGCTCCAAGGCAGAAACATCATGATAGAAGCGTATGACAGAAGAAAACTGCTAACCACATGACAGCCAGGAAACAACAGAAGAAAAGCAGAAGAAGGGTCCAGGGACCAGATATACGACCCAAGGTCATGCGTCCATAACTCATTCATCCAACAAGATCCCAATAGGTCCTAATAGCCCACTCAGAAACAGGTTAACTCACTGATGAGCTTAGTGCCGTCACAATCCAATCGCCTCTCCAGCAGTCTCTCTAACCCAGTCAGGTTCACAAACAAGATTAGCTAAGAAGATGTTAGAAGACTCAAATCTTCTCCCCAAAGAATTTCTCTGTGATCAGTCTTTTTTTTAAATCTGCAAGATGGGGACAATCACCCTACCTCAGGTCAGTGCTGTAAGAATTAAACGAGCATTAAATGTCATGTGCAGCAAGGATGTGCTGAATGAGGCAGGTTGTGGACTCTCTCCCGCCCATTTAGTTTCGGGCTATATCTTTGGACCTGACTGACCTGTGGATGATGCACTGGCTCTGCAGGTAGTCAAGGGCCATGGCCAGCTCACAGATGAAGAGCTTCACTGTGTCTTCCTGGAAGTGAACATTCTGCTGCAGGTGATAACGCAGGTCTCCACCAAGTAGGAGGTCCACCACCATGAACATGTCTTCTTCATCTTGGAAGGAATACCTGAAATAACATTAGAAAAAGAAACATGACATCCCTGTAATCCCAGCACTCTGGAAGGCTGAGGAAGGAGGCTCGCAACTTAGAACCCAGCCTAGACAACATAGTGAGACTCTGTCTCAAAATAAAAAATGAAAAAGTCCGAAGGATGTAGCTTAGTGCAAGGCCCTGGATTCAATCCCCAGGACCACAAAAAAGAATTGAAGAAAAGGAAACATCAAATGTATTTATATACTAAAGGGTCCCAGAGCCAAATGAGACTACACAGACCAGGACAGGGTGTTCTTCAGCTCAGAGCTTCACCTCTGGGAGTAAATGGTCTGTCACTGGCTCTCTGACCTGGGTCCTCAGTATCTTCATGTCTAAATGGGATAAGAAGAATATCTACCACATTAGATCACAGTGAAGGGTAGATGGGATAAATACAGTATTTCTTGTTAGGCTTGGGATGTAGTAAGCATTCATCTCTCCTAACACCTTGTCATAAAGCTGAGGACATAAACCCCATTTATACTTTTATTGTTCATATCTTAACCATACTGTTGCAGGAGGTCCATAAAATATGAGTTATGGGGCCGGTGAGATGGCTCAGCGGCGTAAGCGCCTGCCTTGCAAGCACGAGGGCCCGAGTTCGACTCCCGGATCCCACATACGGAAAAGGGGCCGGTGATATCGCTCAGCGGCACGGGTGCCTGTTGGCGCGCGAGGTCCTGAGGGCGACCCCCCGGTACCCACAAAAAAAAAAAAAAAAATATGAGTTATGAAGCTTCCTTGAACCATACTCAGGTCCCTTTTTCCATACTAGCAAGCTTATTTCCAACCAATATTGTAACAAAGTATGTCCCATATTAATAGTAAGACAAAGACATAAAAGGGGCAATGAAGAAGCAAGTGAACAGTACAAGGAAATCAATCACTCAGTGTTTGGGATGGGGAAGTAAGGAAAGCATCTCACCAAAGATGAAACCTGAGCTAAATTTTAAAGGATGGTAGTAAAAAACAGTATCTCTGAACTAAAGCTAACATCTCCTGAAGTTTCTGTTGAGTGGCTCTGGAGGGGCAGCCCCTAAAGCACTCTGTGAACCTTTCCCCAGTTGACTCCCAGAATCACAGAGGAGGAAATCAAGGCACAGAATGGTTTAAGTGACATGCACAAAGTCAAAATCCTAACATATGGTAGAGACAACGTGTTCTGCAGGAGTAAAAGTGACACTGAAAGGAAAAAATAGCACATATTCAAGCACAGGCATTAAAGAGAACCTCCTCTGAATGGGAAAGGAAACTGGATTTCCTGGAACCACGGGTATGATGGGGAAGCTTGAATCTGGGGGAAAAGGCAGAGGCCAAATCCCGCAACTGGAGCCCACCCATGAATCTGAAGGCTCTGGGTGTCACTGAAGGATTTCAAGCAGGACATGTGACCGGACACAGGCTTCTTAGTAGAAGGAGCATGGGGCTGAGGGATTGGCAGGGGAAATGAGCACAGAGGACAGAACTGGCCTCTGCTGTGGGCAAAGAGCCTCCTGTAAAAACGCATTCCTGCTGCAGTGATTTATTTTGTTTTGTTCAAAGCCGAGGCATGATTTCTGGTCACAATAAAGTTCTCAGTATCAACACTGTTTTTGCGTCTTTCTTTTTACATAAGGTCACTGAGATCACATTTATTTGAATTAAATAAGTGCCTGAGGGCAGTACTCAGGAATGCATACCAATACCCAGTGACAAATTCTATGCTTAGGAAATAAGTGTAGAATATTAACAAGACAACCATACTCAGTATGTTTTCTTTATATTTATCACTGTGCTAAAGAAGGAGGGGAATTAAACCAAAAAAAGTGAGAAACTCAATGAGGCATTAACCTGAAGCAGTAACGTTCTAATGAAGACTGAGAGTCTCCAATGCTTACTTGTTCAATAAACAAAATTTTGTTTATCAGTGAAGAGTGATTCACATAGAAGATGTCAGAAATTAAGGTCTTGAAGAGTGATTCACATAGAAGATGTCAGAAATTAAGGTCTTGAGGAACTGAGACAGAAACATAGGAAGTGCTTTGTAAAACATGAGATATGTGTACTTACTACTGACTTTTAGGAAATTATATTCTTTATCTCCATGTAATGACTACCTGGCTCTCTCTGCTATCAGTTTACTTGGCACCAGTATAGTCACAATCCTTCCAACTGCACAATACAAGGTACGTTCATTAAAGTTCATCAAGGTCTTTCAGTAAGCAGGCTGGGACTAGTTAATAGCTAATCATGCCTGGAACTTGCTGCACCTTAGGCTGCTCTCAGCTAACGTAAGAGAAAGCAGGTGCATTTATAGGATGTGACCAAGACCTTTTTGGGCTAGGTGGCAGATGGGGTATGGGTGGTGAAGTGAATAAGGGCTTAGTATCAAAAGAAGAAGAAGAAAAAGGAGTGCTAACTATAGCATAACTAGATAGCAACAGAAACAACCTACTCAAATTATGTCAGCCTGCCCAGTGGAACTGATTTCCTCCCTGTGGTTAACCGTCAAGAGCTCCCAGGTGCAGGGCCAACCAGAGGTCTCCTCTCCTTTTACTTACTAAACTCCAAGGGGGATAGTGTTCGCATTCAGTTCAGCCTAAATGAGCAAACATTTTACTGAGACTTGGGTTAAACTATCTGTATTCAAAGAACAAAGTGATAAAGGTGCCAGTTGTGACAAGTTAACAACAGTGTTCCAACTGCAGGGGATTATTAATCCAAGAAAGAAGAGGTTGAGGTAAGAGGCAATATGTTTCCCTTGGCCAGTATAAATACAAATTTTTGTAACCATAGAGGCAAATTTGATTGTTAAAAATTATTCTCCCTCAGCATATCAGCTCTAAATCTCTCTGTTTCAGATTCTTAACACTCCGGAGAGGAGATAAGTATTTTCTTTGCAAGGACTATACTCAGTAAAAATATGTAAGCATAATACAATTTGGTGCTATCTAGAATATTCAGGTTCATACCAGAATCTGACTTTTTTCAATAAAAGAGCAACTCCCTTGTGCCTCAACAATTTGTCACATAAGCTAAGAGTTGTATTTCCATAACTTTTCTTTTGAATGCATTATCATGGCTCATTTCTTAGTTGATAGCTCTAAAATTAACAAGACTGCACAGTTCCTGTGAAATATATGCAAAGTGTACGCAGGAAGAAGATAACTAACAAAAGACCACCAGCAAACCGCTGCAACACCATGTACCGCTCTCTCTCTCTCTTTCTCCCTCCATTCCTTCTTCCCGCCCTCCTCTCTGTCGTATCTCATCTTGAACCTCTAATGAATTCTCCATTCTGCTGCAGTTATTTTTTTAACCTGAGTTTTGTCATATTATACAGCCTCCAAAACCACTTCATCTCCTTTCCCTGGTCTATAGCAATCTATTTGGTCTGGCCCTACTTATCTTTTCAGCCTGATCTTGAAGATTTCCTTTCTTTTCCAACTAGCAGTTCATGTGGCCTCCAGGCTCAGAAGCCTGTGATGGGTCTGACTTATGCCTGACCTCACCACACTGTCCACTGCCTGGTTATTTTCTGCTCATCTTTCAAGTTTTAGCTTGAGTTATGTCTGCAAATAACACTCTACATTAATCAGGTCCCACTGTTACATGCAGTGTTACATCTTATTGACAGAATTTAGCATAATTTGGAAATGTCTTTTGTTAGGCATTCAGATTAACTCCTCTTCCCAATATGCCATAAGAACACATGTCTGCTTTTTCTTACTTTTAGTACCTGCACACTACCTAAAACATAGATTCTACAAATTGAGAAAAAACCCATAAATCAATAAATGAACTAAAGTAAGAAGAAAATCAAGGTTAAAACACAAGCTTTTGGGTGGGTCTCATACACATTTTGCAGGTTCTACTTTTAGAAATAAGCAGGGTGTGGTGGATTAACTAATGGTCCTCTCGTGACACCCAGCTTAACTGAATCAGTGTGGTTCTGGGTGTGGAGGGCCCACCTGAGGACTGTTGTCAACAGCATAAAAGGAGAACTGGAGGGAAAAATGATATGCTGTTGATTCTCCTGGAGAAGCTTGTCGTACTGGTTTTCCTGGTATGAATTCAGCTGTTATCATCAGAGGAGCTTGGGTCCTCGCTGTTGTTGAGAATGGCTGTGGTCCTCTTCAGGGGAGCTCTGGTCCTTACTTTGAGCATTGCTTCCTGTGTCAACCTGCTGGCACAGATCCTTCATCCCACTAACACAGACTTTCTAGCTTCCCCCACTGACCTCTGGGCCTTCCCAGGGCAGATCCTTGATACAGACTTGCATGAGACATTGTCATGGGCCTTAGGCCTCCAGCTGGACTCATGGAGGACACTATCATGGGCACTAGGTCTTCAGCTGGACTCGTGCAGGACGTTGCCATGGGATCCAGCCCTCAGCTGGGTTCTTTGGGTCTCTAGTGTGTGGACAGATCTCCTGCACTCTTCTGCATTTGACACTTTGGGTGAATATTATAAAATAATCCTCTAAATTATGTGTCCTGTATTAAATCTTTTCCCTTGCAAACTCTGACTATAACACAGGGTAACAAATAAGTTCAAGGAGTCACTTATACAGTTGAAGCTGTCTCATGAAAGCCGTCGTGAGGTGAATTTGTCTCAGGGTTGGAAGAGACCTAGAATATTCTCTAATGAAGCACTTTTCAAATTGTGAAATAGCTCATTTAAGGAATTGTGAAGCAGTTTGGTTGATTGCAGCAAGAATTTTTAAAAAGAAATAAAATCATTTGAATAACATAGGATGAATGCTTTTAGCACATTATACTAAACATGATATTTTGGTTTTATAATATAGTGCGTTTTATGAGAATACTACGTTGTGATGAAAAAATTATTTTTGCTATAGATTATAATAAAATAAAAATCTTGGAAACCATGACACTAGGAAACTGTACTTCATATTGCAAAAGTATTGCACCAAATTCTCATTTGACCTTTACCTGATCAAGGGTCACGGAGATTCTTATTGTCAATCAACATGGTTCCTGTTAACTGAGTTCTTACTATGTGTCAGACATGATCTAGTACTTTATGTGCATTATTGTATTTGACTGTTATCACAACTGTAAGGTAACAACATCATCCCCATTTTGCTAATTATAACAATCTATGTGGAATCCTTATACATCAATAGAAATACATCAACATATAAAAATTACATACCATGGCCAAGGAGGATTAATATTGGAAAATCAAGCAACATTGTATCTTTAATTGAAAGAAAAAACATGAACTTCTCAACAGACACAAAAAGCATATGTGACAAAATCCAGTAGTCACTCATGATAAAAGTGCTTAGCAAATTAGAAATATAAAGGAACTTCTGCAACTTGATCAAAGACAGCTGCAATAAATTCTACAGAGCACATCAGAGAAAGAATGAATACCTTCCGTCTAATGTTGGGAATAAGGCAAGAATAGCTCTTCTTACTTCTAATTAGTATTGGCAGTTTTAGCCAGTATAGGAAAAATAAAAGACATCCAAATTTGAAAGGAAGAAGTAAAACTGCCTTTAACTGCAAACAACAGCATATATAAATTCATACAGTAATCACAAAAGAACTCTTAGCAGTAATAAGTTGATATAATAAAGTTACAGGACACAAGATCAATATATAAAAATCAATTATATTTTTCTATAGAAGCAATGAACAATATGAAAATGAAATTAAGAATATAATTACATTCACAACAGTACAAAGAAGGAAAAGAACTTAAGAATAAATTTAACAAAAATATTCAAGACTTGTACACTGAAAATTACAGGACTTTACCTAGTGAAATTAAAGAAGATATGAGAATGGAGAAACATTCCATATCCATTGATTCGAAGACTCAGTATTATTACTCTATCAACTTTACCCAAATTGAGCTATACAGTCAATAAAATCTTTATCAAAATCCTCATACGGGGCCGGGGATATAGCTCAGCGGCATAGCACCTGCCTGGCAAGCGCAAGGCCCTGTGTTTGATTCCCGGTACCAAAAAAAAAAAAAAAAATTTGTAGGATTTTTGGTGGATTTGTTTGCATAATTGATGAGCAGATCCTAAAATTTATAAGAAAGTGTAAATATCCAGCATAGCCAAAAATATTTTGAACAAAAAAAATAATTGGAAGACTTTCACTTCCAAGTTTTCAAATATAATAAATATTATCAAGATAGTGTGGTGCTGGCCTAAGTACAGACACACAAGTCAATCAAACAGAATTGAGACTAGAAATAAATCTTTATTGTTATAGCTGTATGATTCTTGACAAAGGTGCCAGGAAAGGACATTCAGTTTAAGAAATGATGCTGAGCCAATAGATATCCATATGCAAAAAGATGAAATTAGCCCTCTATACCATATATAACAATTAACTCTAATGTAAACTTAAGTGTAAGTATAAGAACAATAAAACTTTTAGAACAGAACATAAAAATAAAATCTTTCAGACCATAGACTATGCAAATGTTAGATATAATAACAAAAGCACAGTTCATTAAAAGTTGACAAATTAAATTAGACTTTAATCAAAATTCTAAACTTTTGGCCTTCAAAAGACACCATTTAAATGAGCTGGGAATGTAGCTCAGTGGTAGAGTGCTTGCCTAGCATGCATGAAACCCTGTGTTCCTTGCCCCGCACCACAAAAATAATAAAGAAAGAAGAGAGGAAGAACACAAAGAAAAAGAAAGGAAGGAAGGAAAAGAAAAGAAAAGATACAGTGAAATAAAAAGGCAAGCAACAATCTGGTAGAAAATATTTCCAGGGGCCAGTGAGATAGCTCAGCGGCATAAGCGCCTGCCCAGCAAGCGTGAGGTCCTGAGTTCGACTCCCAGATCCCACATAAAGGAAAAAAAAGGGTTAGTGATATCGCTCAGCGGCACAAGCGCTTGCTGGCAAGTGCAAGGTCCTGCGGTTGACTCCCGGTACCCACATAAAAAAAAAGAAAAGAAAATATTTCCAAAATACATAAATGTTAAGAGGTTATATTAAGAATTTATAAAGAATTAGTACAACTCAGCCATAAGACAACCCAATCAAAAAATGGGCAAATGATATGAACACATAATTTACTAAGGAAGGTATACATGAAAAGATACTGAACATCATTAGTCATTGGAAAATTGCAAACTAAAACTGCAAACTTCACACCCTTCTAAGTGACTATAATAAACATGACAGACAATAACAAATGTTCACTAGTATATAGAGAAAAGGTAGTCCTCATACATCACTGATGGGAATAAAAATTGTACAGTCACTTTGGAAAACAGTCTGTTAGTTTGTCAAAAAGTTTAACATCAAAAAACTTTATTGGGGGCCAGTGAGATAGCTCAGCGGCTTAAGCGCCTGCCCCGCAAGCGCGAGGGCCGGAGTTCGACTCCCAGAACCCACATACGAAAAAGGGGCCGGCGATATCGCTCAGCGGCACGGGCGCCTGCTGGCGTGCGAGGTCCTGAGGTCGACCCCCCGGTACCCACAAAAAAAAAAAAAAAAAAAAAAAACTTTATCGGGGCCGGTGAGATGGCTCAGCAGCGTAAGTGCCTGCCTGGCAAGCACAATGGCCCGAGTTCGACTCCTGGAACCCACATACGAAAAAAGGGCCGGTGATATCGCTCAGCAGCACAGGTGCCTGCTGGCACGCGAGGTCCTGAGGTCGACCCCCTGGTACCCACAAAAAAAAAAAAAACTTTATCACCCAGCAGTTCCACTCCTAGGTGTCTACTCAAAGGAGATGAAAACATACATCTATGCAAAGAATTGTACACAAATATTCATTGCATCATTATTCATAATTGCCAAAAACTGGAGAGAAGCTAAACGATTCATCAGCTGGTAAATGGCAGGACAAAAAATAGCCTTATCATGAAATACTATTCAGCTTTAAAAATGAATCAGCTTGCAGAAAAAGCTTTTGACAAAGTCCAGCACCTTTTCATGATAAAAACCCCACAGAAAATTGGAATAGAGGGTCTTTATCTCAATCTGGTAAAAGCTATCTATGACAAACCAACAGCCAATATTATACTAAATGGCCAAAAACTGAAAGCCTTCCCTCTAAAATCAGGAACAAAACAAGGATGTCCACTGTCCCACTCTTATTCAACATAGTTCTGGAAACTTTAGCCAGAGCAATTGGACAAGAGAAAGAAATAAAAGGAATAATGATTGGAAAGGAAGAAGTTAAATTATCATTATTTGCAGATGACATGATACTCTACACAGAAGACCCCAAAAACTCCACTAAAAAACTGCTAGGTTTAATAAGCAAATTCAGTAGTGTAGCTGGATACAAAGTCAATACTCAAAAGTCAATAGCCTTCCTGTACACAAATAACAAACTTACTCAAAGAGAAATTAGGGAAACAATACCTTTCACAATAACATCCAAAAAAATGAAATACCTAGGAATCAACCTCACAAAGGATGTAAAAGACCTATACACTGAAAACTACAGTACTCTGAAAAAGGAGATTGAAGAGGATATCAGAGAATGGAAAGATATCCCTTGCTCCTGGATAGGAAGAACCAATATAGTGAAAATGGCCATACTTCCAAAATTGTTATACAGATTTAATGCAATTCCAATCAAAATTCCAACAGCATATCTCACAGAACTAGAGAAAACAATCCTATAATTCATTTGGAATCAGAAGAGACCTAGAATAGCAAAGGCAATTCTGGGCAACAAAGGCAAGGCAGGGGGCATCACAATCCCTGACTTGAAATTATACTATAAAGCTACTGTGATAAAAACAGTGTGGTACTGGCAAAAAAACAGACCTGAAGATCAATGGAACAGATTAGAAGATGCTGAAACAACCCCAGACATACTAAGCCACCTTATCTTTGACAAAGGTGCCAAACACATTCGCTGGAAGAAAGATAGCCTCTTTAATAAATGGTGCTGGAAAAACTGGCTCTACACATGCCGAAGATTAAAACTAGACCCATATCTTTCACCATGCACTAAACTAAATTCAAAATGGATCAGAGATCTAAATATTAAAACAGAAACATTAAATCTGCTGGAAGGTAGGATAGGTAAATCCCTTGAAGACATTGGTGTAGGCAAAGACTTTATGAATAAAAACTCAACCGCACGGGAACTATCCCAAAGAATCAATAACTGGGATCTCATCTTATTAAAAAGCTTTTGCACAGCAAGAGAAACCACCAATAGAGTGAAGAGATAACCCACAACGTGGGAAGAAATGTTTGCCAGCTGTTCCTCAGACAAAGGATTACTATCGAGAACATATAAAGAACTCAAAAAAATCAGACCTCCCAAATTTAAAGACCCACTCCAAAAATGGGCATCTGAGATGAATACACATTTCTCAGATGAAGAAATACTAATGGCAAATAAATATACAAAAAAATGTGCAACATCACTAGTCATTCGAGAGATGCAAATTAAAACAACACTGAGATACCATCTCACCCCAGAAAGAATGGCTATTATCAAGAAATCAACTAATAACAAATGCTGGATGGGCTGTGGGGAAAAAGGAACCCTTCTCCACTGTTGGTGGGAGTGTCGACTGGTACAGCCACTGTGGAAGTCAGTGTGGAGATTCCTCAAGAAACTAGGGTTGGAGGTCCCATTTGACCCAGCTATTCCCCTTCTGGGCATCTTCCCAGAAGAATTAAAAACATTGTACCACAGCATATATGTGCACCCATGTTTATAGCAGCACAATTTGTAATAGCCAGATCTTGGAAACAACCCAAATGCCCATCAGCTGAGGAATGGATAAGAAAGATGTGGTATTTTTATACAATGGAGTACTATTCAGCCATAAAGAAGGATAAACTGGAGACTTTTATAGGTAAATGGATGCAACTTGAGAAAATACTCATAAGTGAAATAAACCAGAAGCACATGTGTAAGCATCGTATTGTCTCTCTAGTATGAGAAACTGAAAGAGTAAATAAGATCCAAAATGTACAATAGACATGATGAATCAAAAAGAAACTGGTCAAAAGGAAAGAGAGACTGGAATAGGGAAAAGAAAGAAGGGAAAGGGAAAAAAATTGTATATATATACAAGATGGTTAAGATAGATACACTACCAATTTTACTTAGTTCATTGAAGAGTAAGGTTTGTGCCAATAATGTTTGGACAATTGAATGCTAATGTCTGATATCCTGAATAACTAACTTAAAGATAATAATACGTAATGCATTGACCATTGTTACCCTCATATTATGTTGTTTTGAAAATTTGTTCTTTTTTTGATTTGTTTTGTTTTTTCTTCTCTTTAAAATAAAAAAAAATGAATCAGCTATAGAAACATGCTACAACATGCGTGGATACCGGAAACATTATGCTGAATCTAAGAAGCCAGACAGAATACTATGCATTTATAATTCCATTGACATGATATTGCTAGAAAGGGCAAATATATATTTGGTTGCTGTTTTGACGTTGTTTGGTGCTGAAGATCAAGCCCAGGGGCTCATGCAGGCCAGGCAAGCTCTTTACCACTGAGCTTCACCCACAACCAAGGGGGCAAATTTACAGAGACAGAAAATAGATGAATTGTTGCTTTGGGCTCAAGGTGAGAATAGCCATTGACTGTAAATGTGCATGAGAGATCTTAGTAGGAAAAAAGATTGATTTATGGTTAGGATTACACCACGGAGTAAGCTTGTGTACTTGAAATGGGTGAATTTCATGATATGTAAAATACACCAAAATGAAGTTGTTCTTTAAAAAAAGGATGCTGCATAAGGGAAAGAGGATTATAGTATAGAGAGGCTAAATACTAGCCCAATGACAACAAGTTAGAAAATTGTAGAGCCAGGATTGTGTCCAAAATCCTGCAGTTAACACACATGCTCTACATATAATGACCAATGAAATTCATGAGATAAACAGCATCCAAAGTATATAATAAAATCCTGCCAGGAACAGAATAATTATTTAAAAGCCCTTCAATTCACTTCTCAAAATTCAATGTGCATGCCTCCTGAGTGGTCTCATTCCAATGGTGGGACATTTCTGATCTTCAGCCAGGTCTCCATAGAAGAGTTTTAAAGAACCAACTTTGCCCTGGGTACTAAACTATAGACCAGTTAATCTGTGTTTTTTTAGACTCTGAACAGAGAATGCTCACAGCAGGCTTTTCATAGCTTAGGAAAATCATTAGCCTTTATGAGGAGAGATGCCTGAGGATTGCGCAAGGAGGAGATTTGGGTGCACTGACCTATTAAGTACAAATTTAATAGGAGCAATGACCCTTCATGTTTCTCTTCTCATGGTTCTATAATTCTCCAAGTTGTATCTAATGTGAAAGTCATTTAAAAAATGGTATTATCTCACCTAATTTTCCAGGGCAACAATGAAAATCTAAGGTTTGCAAAAGGCAGATTTCAGCAGCCTATATAAATGATACTTGTTCAGTTCGGGTTTTATTTTAACTGAAACACCACAGTGTCACAATCTGAGGTAAAAGAAAGGTTAATTTTAGGCTTGGATAACACTGGAACCAAGTTGAGCCAATAATCTAAATTCTGTAGTCCTCAGCAACTGTGTCATGATTTCTACATCTGCATGTATCGAAATGAGAACATTCCCATCAAGGCTTGGCGAGAACCGCTGTTGGTGAGGATGTGGGAAACAGGTGTCCTCCTGCACTCTGGATGGAGGGTAATTTGATGACTTCCTCTGAAGACAATTTACAAATACATCTTTAAAAACCACATGGCTTTTGACCCTGCCATTTGATTGCAAGTGAATTTCATTATGGATACACTTGAAAAGTATGCCAGGAGGTACTTACACGGATACACATTACATCCCTCAATATGAGAACGTGCGAATAAATTATGGTAAACTCATGTAATAGACTATACAGAAACTTAAAAATTAGGCAGATCTATATTCTGACCTGAAACTATTTGTAACATATTATATTATCAAGACAAAAGAAAGTATCATATAAACAATAGTTAGTATATTAGTTATACTAAGCATGTTTAACAATGTTTATGCTAGAGTATGGAGTTTTATATAGATGCTTAGCATCCATAAATAGAATATGTTTAAAAGGATACACACACTGCCATGAAAAGAAAATAGACACAGTCCACACATATTTTGGTATATGTATAGAATTTTTATGTAAAAAATCCAGTTATTGGGCCGGTGAGATGGCTCAGTGGCATAAGCGCCTGCCTGGCAAGTGCGAGGTCATGAGTTTGACTTCCGGAACCCACATACGAAAAAAAGGCCGGTGATACCGCTCAGCGGCACGGGCACCTGCTGGCGTGCAAGGTCCTGAGGTCGACCCCCGGTACCCACAAAAAAAAAATCCAGTTATCTAAATGGTAAGTTACTTTTATCATATTTTATATTTTAAAATCCAAGGAAATATAAAAAATATTTTCTTTTACTCATAGTCGATGTGGGTTGCCTGATCAGGAAAGAAGCTAACGAAAATTCCTCAGCTTCTAATTTGTATTTATTGTCTATGCTGATAGTTTTTATCACATGTGCAATCAATGTTCACATTTCCCTGATGTCCAAATGTTCCTTAAAAGGAACTCTTGTAAAATGTTCGAGTCCTACAAATGGACTTGAACAAGGTGCCTTTTCAATCATTTTTATCTGTGGCTTCTCTGACCAACTCTTCTTTTTTTTTCCTCCCAAGTTTTTGTCAAGAAACCAAATTATTTGCTGCTCCAGCATTTCCAGTTTGGATTTTCATGAATTGCATTCATATAGTCTCTTAACATGTTTCACTACTCTCTATATTTTGTGAAAATTGGTGGCTATATCTAAAGGTTTCAAATTAGATTTATGTATTGGCTTTATGTCTGATATTGTATAATCTGATTAGGAGGTACATAATTAATAAGTGTATCTTGTGGTGTTATCTCCACTGACTACAACCAAACATTCCTAGGGGTGGTATTTGGATTCTATCCGTTCTCCTTTATGATTTAGCTGGAGTGCTTTTATAAAGAGAAATTTTATTTCATCAATTATTTGGTTATTCTGAGGTCCAGTTCATATACAACAAGTAAAACGAATGTTTAAATCTTTCCCCTATTTACCATTTTTCAAAATGATATATTAATTTCCTGGAAATATCAAAAAACAATCAATACATTATAATGAACTCATAGGTTTCATGTTCTCTTCCTTGTTGTTATCTAGTCATTAATGTCTGTTCATTAGCCAAGTAGGATCATGTGCGATTTCGACACGACCCCAGCACATTTTGAAAGCTTTATGAATGTAACATGAAACTCGAGAAAATACTCATAAGTGAAATTAACCAGACGCACATGTGCAAACACCATATTGTCTCCCTAGTGTGAGAAACTGAAACAGTAAATAAGATCCAAAATGTACAATAGATATGATGAATCAGAAAGAAACTGGTCAAAAGGAAGGAGAGTCTAGGATGGGGGAATGGGGAAAAGAAAGAAGGGAAAAGAAAAAAATTGTATTTATATATAAGATGGTTAAGATAGATACACCACTAATTTTGTTAGTTCATTGAAGAGAAAGGTTTATGCCAGTAATGTTTAGATAATTGAATGCTGATATCTTGTACCCCGAGTAACTAATTTAAAGATAACAATACATAATGTATTAACCATTGTTACCCTCCTATTATGTTGTTTTGAAATTTCGTTCTGTTTTATTTTGTTTTTTTTCTTCTATTTAAAATAAAAAAAAATAATAAATAAATAAATAAAATAGCCATCCTCATTTGTGTGGAGCAGTATCTCACAGTGGTTTCGATTTGCACTTCTCTAATGTTTAGTAATTTTGAGCATCTTTCGTGGGACATTTATTTATCCCACGAAAATATTGGGGGAAATATTTGTTCAGGTTTCTAATTCATTTTAAAGTAAAAAATTTTTTTTATTGAGTTGTAGGTATCTTTTGTGTAATCTAGATGCAAGTTCCTTACCAGATACATGATTTGCAAATATTTTCTCTCATTCTCTGGGGTGTCTTCATTTCTTGGTAGTGGTTTTGAAGTATAAAAGATTTTAATTTTGATGGTGTTCAATTTATCTTTTTATGGCATATCTAAGAAACAATTATCTAATGCCAAGGTCTTGAGGAACTATTTCTACATTTTCTTCTAAGAGTTTTATATACTTAGCTCTTACATTTATATGCATTACCCATTTAGAGTTAATTTTTGTATATGGCATAATGTTGGGATATGGCTTCATTCTTTTGCCTTTGTATATCCAGTCATCACACCATATGTGTTAAATAGACTGTATTCCCCTCCCCAAATTGTGTTAGCACACTGGTTCAAAGTTAGTTGACCATACATATGAAGCAGGTTCTCAATTCTGTCATATGTCTATTTTTATGCGAGTATCACCTTGTTTTGATTTCTGTGGCTTTGTAATTAGTTTTGAAATTAAGTATGAGCCCTCCAACTTCAGCCTTCCTTTTAAGATTATTTCAGCTGGGCCAGGGATATAGCTCAGTGGCACAAGCACCTGCCTGGCAAGCACAAGGTCCTGAGTGTGATTCCTAGTACCAAAATAAAATAAAATAAAATAAAATAAAATAAAAGAAAGAAAGAAAGAAAGAAAAAAGATTGTTTCAGCTATTCCTTAAATTTTAAAATTTTTGGATCTCTTGCATTTCTATGTGAATTTTAAAATCAGTTCATTAACTTCTGCAAAGAAGCCAGCTGGGATTTTGATAGGATTGTGTGAATTCTACAGATATTTGAGGTCACATTACTTATTTCACTTAGCAGTATATTTTGGAGAATAGATCATAATAACACAGGGGGAAATCTGTCATTCCTTTTCTCAGCTGTGTGCTTGGTTTATGTATACTGCATGTTTACTCAAACCATCCCCTACTGAAGGACATTCAGGCTGTTTCTAGACTTTTCCTATTACAGATACAGATAATGCAACAATGAAAATCTAATGTATATATCTTTTGATAATCTTGCCAACCCAATTTTATTGTATATTTCTAGAAGTGTGTTTGCTAGGATAAAAATACACTAAAACAGAGGGCAAAGATATGTGCACTTTCTCCTAGATATTGCAAAATTTTATCTCCTCAGGATGTGTATCATTTTGAATTTCTATATGACAGTGCCTGTTTTGCCACACACTCTCTAAAGTATGTTGTCAAGTTTCCGGGAGTTAACTTCAGAAAAACTCATCAGTAGACAAAGAAGTTTTGAAACTTATAAAGCACTTATTTCTCTATCTCCTTAGAGCCTTACGAAGTTTTCTAAGGAAAAATGCACCTTAAATGCCTTTAGCAAAGCATATATATATGATCTCACCCACTTTTGTGTATCTTGTGTATTTATCCAGATTGAACAGTAAAATATAACTAAAACCCATATACACAGATAATTTATAGTTTAAGTGTTTTCCTTCAGAGAGTGGAAACAATGGATTAAAAATTATATTATATATAATATATATAATTGTTATAAGAAAAATTAGTTACAGCTTCCATTTTAGCAAGAAGTCTGTATTAACTCTCTGAGTTGATCTGAGTTATTTCCTCTTAACTTAGTCTTTCCTGGCCTCTTCTTGCCAAATGTAAATTAGACGACATCCCTCTCTGTTTTCCCCTCTGCACTTTCACGGCACCCACACATTTTTCTGATACAGAAGTCGGCTGTAGAAGGCTGTAGTGCATTACATTTTATCATCACCACTAATATTTTTTCACCTCATTTGAGTAAATAATTAGAGAATTTGATGCTTGTTTATCTCTGTATCCATCAGGAGCCCCTGTCATATAGCTGGGTACATGAATGCGCACTTGTTTATTCAATAACCGTCTTAGAAGTACTTATTGCATATCTGTGTCCTTGTGCAAAATGCCGAGAATAAGGGAGTAAATCAAAGGACACGTAGTCAGTGATCAATAAAAGACAAGTGCATATCTGCATAGATAAATATGTAGTTAAGGAAAAGTACAGGGTGCTATGGCAGAGACTGACAGCAGGACCTAAATTTCATTACAGGGATCGTGAAACCTCACAGAAACCAATACACATACTTGCATGATTCAAGCTATAAACTTTTGCCTCACATAAAATGTACAAAAACTTGCACTTTTCACAATGGAAAAGATAGTGTGTGATTTTTTTAAAAATCACAAAATAGGCTGCAGATTACTTTCCTGATGTTCTGATGTCATAGTTAATTTTCGTGAAGCCCTGACCTTTCTGTGGGCAGAGCTTTGAATAAATACTTTGTGACCTGTCAGCTCATGTGTACCAGCTCCGAGATGCTATTTATGAAGCCTCTCCAGGGGGAAGTTTGGTCTACTATTATTTTCTACAGAATCTCTTGAGATGGTTACCTCAGAGAATAAGACAGCCAGTAAACAGGCAAAGGGGAATAACACCATCCCGTCCCCCTTTTAAATGGAAAAGCCAAGACACATGCTCAGGTGATAATGAGGAGTAATTAAATCAGTCTCTTACCCATGGGGCTTATCAGAGGTTCAGCAAAAGAGAAAAACGTGTTAAAAGTCAATACTTTTTGCACACCGTGACATTCATACACCAACTGCAGAGAGACAAATCTACACTGGTGAGCTTGAGGCCTGGAAGGGACTGGAAACGGCCATTTGTGATACAAATCAGCCCTGGTTGGGGTGGAGCGGGCGTGGAACACGCGAGTCACACTGGTTGACTGGCCGTTCTCGCACTGTGTATTATCCAGCCTTCTACTTCTCCAGCCAAAAAGACAATTTATTTTCTTACGGATCAAGGTGCATACCTCTCAGAATTCCAGGGCTAGGGAGAACTTCCCAGCATCAGTACCAAACACAGAGATTCTTACTTTGCCCTTCACACCCTTGTGTTTAATGCTCCTAACTTCCCTTCACCTGACTGGTCGCCTATAGCTAAACAAGGCCAATGGTATCTTGAGAAATGCATTAACCCTTCCTGCCTCTTATCTCAGGGGCTTTGCTAGCTATCTCCATCACTGATACCCAGCAGTTGAAACTCTATCAGGGAAGCACAGACACAGAAAAATGGTTTTTCTCAAACTGGAGTGTAATAAAATTGGAGTAATGGTTTTGTTTCAACAGATATATCAAAACTTATCATGGGTCCGGTGAGATAGCTCAGTGGCATAAGCACCTGCCTGGCAAGCACGAGGTCCTGAGTTTGACTCCTGGTACCCACATAAAGGAAAAAAAAAAAAGGGTCGGTGATATTGCTCAGCGGCACAAGCACCTGCTTGCAAGCGTGAGGTCCTGAGTTCAACTCCCAGTACCCACATAAAAAAAAAAAAAACCTTATCATGTTAAATGGCTATATAAAATAGATTTGCAGTTGTATTTAATTTTTAAATGTTTGGTTTTAGAGTTATAGAAGTAACAGTACATATAAAAGTAACATCAAAATGAAATATAAGCTAACCTAAAGGATCTTAGAGATATTGTGGAGCGGAAGTTGGAATCCAGATTTGCCATGAATTTCTGTTTTTGTGGTTCTGGCAACAAATGAAACTTGTCGTTCATCACCTTACTCATATTTATAAGGAGACAAATATGGATTCCTATCTTAAAGGAAACTTATTTGAAAGGATATAGATTATGCATATTTTAGTTTAACACTCCCAAAGTAATAAATCATCAAAAACATTAGATGTATTTTTTGTTTTTTTTTAAATTCACTAAGTTTATTGGTACACTGCAGATAAACATAATGATCACATTCATGATGTAACTGTACATGATATATCTCAATTCTTTTTTTCCCATTCCCCTTCCCACCCTTCAACCCCTCTTCTTTTTTTTCTTTGTGGGTACTGGGGGGTCGACCTCAGGACCTCACACACCAGCAGGCACCCGTGCCGCTGAGCAATATCACCGCCCCCTTTTTTTTTCTTTGTATGTGGGTTCCGGGAGTCAAACTCAGGCCCTCACGCTTGCCAGGCAGGCACTTATGCCGTTGAGCCATCTCACCGGCCCCCAACCCCTCTTCTGCTGCTTAATTACAAAAGCTGTGTTTCCATTTTTTCTTTTTTTTCTCATAATTTTTCTTTTCCCCTTTCCATTAGAATATCTTTTCCTATTTCACAATATCTATTATATATTTTGATCCTTATTTACACTTTTGGTTTCTCACACAGAGAAACCATGAGATATTTACACATTTGTCCAATTTATTTCATTTGGGAGTATGGTCTCAAAGTGCATCCATTTATCTAGAAATGTCTCACATTTATCCTTCTTTAAGGCTGAGTAGTACTCCACTGTGTAAAATAAAACCCCACATCTTCTTTATCCATTCATGGGTTGGTGGGCATTAGGGCTGTTTCCAAGATTTAACTATTACAAACCATGCTCCTATAAACATGGGTGTGCATATATCACTGTAGTACGATGCTTTTAATTCTTTAGGGAAGATATCAGGAAGGGGAATGGCTGGGTAAAAGGAACCTCAGGTTTCAATTTTTTGAGGAGTCTCTATATAGATTTCCACAGTGGTTGCACCAGTCTACACTCCCACCAACAATGGAGAAGGGTTCCTTTTTACCACAGCCCCTCCAGCATTTGTTATTGGTTGATTTCTTCATAATAGCCATTCTTTCTGGAGTGAGATGGAATCTCAGTGTTGTTTTAATTGGTATCTCTTGAATGACCAGTGAAGTTGACCATTGTTTATATATTTATTTGCCATTTCTACTTCATCACCTGACAAGTATCTATTCATTGCAGACAATTTTTGGATCTGGTCTTTAAATTTGAAGGGTATGATTATTTTTTAGTTCTTCCTATATTCTAGATAGTAGTCCTTTGTCTGAGGAACAGCTGGCAAAATTTCTCCCACTCTGTGGATTGTCTCTTTCCTCTGTTGATGATTTATTTTGCTACACAAAAGCTTTTTAATAAGATGAGATTCCAGTTGTTAATTCTTTGTGACATTTCCTGTGTGATTGGGGGTTTGCTCATAAAATCTTTGCTTACACCTATGTCTTCAAGAGTTCTACCTATTCTCTCTTCCAGCAGATTTAGCGTTTCTGTTTTAATATTTAGACATTCGATCCATTTCAATTTTGTGTAGTGCATGGTGAGAGACATGGGTCTAGTTTTAGTCTTCAGCACGTGGAAAGCCAGTTTCTCCAGCATCATTTATTAAAGAGGCTATTTTTCTTCCAGCGAAGGTGTTTGGCCTGTTTGTCAAAGATAAGGTGGCTGGGTGTGCTTGGAGTTGTTTCTGCATCTTCCGATCTGTTCCACTGATCCTTGGGTCTGTTTTTTTGCCAGTACCATGCTGTTTTTATCACAGTAGCTTTGTAGTATAATTTCAAGTCAGGGATTGTGATGCTCCTGGCCTTGCCTTTGTTGCCCAGAACTAATTTTGGTATTCTAGGTCTATTCTGGTTCCAAATAAATTTTAGGATTGTTTTCTCTAATTCTGTGAGGTATGCTATTAGTATTTTGATCAAGATTGCATTAAATCTGTAACAATTTTGGGAGTATGGCCATTTTTACTATGTTGGTATTTCCTACACAAGAGCAAGGGATATCTTTCCATTTTCTGATATCCTCCTCAATCTCCTTTTTCAGAGTACTATAGTTTTCAATGTAGAGGTCTTTTACTTCCTCTGTCAGACTGATTCCTAACTATTTCCCTTTCCTTGATGCTATTTTCCCTAAATTCTTGCTCTATGAGTTTGTTATTTGTGTATTAGAATGTTATTGATTTTTGAGTGTTGATTTTGTATCCAGCTACACAACTAAATTTGGTTATTAATTCTACAAGTCTTTTGGTGGAGCTTTTGGAGTCTTCTATGTAGAGTATCACGTCATCTGCAGATAATGATAATTTAACTTCTTTTCCTACATTTACTGCTTTTATTTCTTTCTCTTGTCTAATTGCTCTGGGTAATGTTTCCAGATGAATATTTAATAGGAGTTGTGATAGTGGACATCCTTGTCTTGTTTCTGACTTTAGAGTGAAAGCTTTCAGTTTTAGGCACTTAGTATAACGTTGGCTGTTGGTTTGTCGTAAGTGGCTTTTATCAAATTGAGATAAAAACTATCTATTCCAATTTTCTGTAGGGTTTCTATCATGATTGGGTGTTGGACTTTTTCAAATGCTTTTTTTTCTGTGCCTATTGATATGCTCATGTGATTTTTGTCCTGGGATCTGTTGATATTGTGTATTACATTTATTGATTTGCTTATGTTGAACCATCCCTATAACCCTGGGATGAATCCTACTTGGTCATGGTGTATAAGCTTCTTGATGATTTTCTGCATGCTGTTTACCAGTATCTCATTGAAGATTTTAGCATCTGTGTTCATTTGGGATATTAGCCTGTAGTTCTTTTTTTAAAATTTGGATCCCTTTCTGGTTTTGTTATCAGAGTAATACTTGCTTCCAGCAATAAGTTAGGGAGTACTACTTCCTTTTCAATATCATTAAAGAGTTTGAGGAGCAGTGGCATTAGATCTTCTCTAAATTTCTTGTAGAATTTGGCATGAATCCATTAGGACATGGGCTTTTCTTTGTTGGTAAGTTTTTTTGTTTTGTTTTGTTTTGTTTTTTTGGTACCTGGAATCAAACTCAGGACTTTGCATGTGCCAGGTAGATGCTTATGCTGCTGAGCTATATCCTGGCCTGGTTGGTAAGTTTTTAATTACATCTTCAATTTCATTGACTGATATTGGGTTATTTATAATTTTTATGTCTTCTTGATTCAGCTTTGGCAAATCATATGTATCTAGGAATCTATCCATTTCCTCTGTCTTTTCCATGTTATTAAAATAAAGGTTCTCGAAGTAGGTGTTGATGATCTTCTGGATTTCTGCAGGATCTATTGTGATTTCATCTTATTCATTCCTAATTGTATGGATTTGAGTCTTTTCTTTCCTGTTTTTGATAAAGTTGGCTAAGGTTTTATCAATTTAATCTTTCAAAGAACCAACTTTTCAATTCATTGGTTCGTTGTATTGTTTTCTTAGTCTCAATTGCGTCAATTTCTACTCTGATCTTTATAATTTCTTCCCTTGTATGAGCTTGGGGCTTGACTGGTTCTTTTTCTAGAAGTTTAAGATTAAATATTAGGTTATTTGAGCTCACTTTGTTTTCCTGATGTGAGAGTTCACCGCTATAAATTTCCCTTGTCAGACTGCTTCCATTGCATGCTATCAGTTCCAGTATGTTGTGCTGGCATTATTGTTTAATTGTAGAAACTATCTAATTTCTTCTTTAATGTAATCTGTGACCCATTGGTTGTTCAGGAGGGTGCTATTTAGTTTCCATGTGTTTATGTAGTTTTTGTGGTTTCTTTTGCCATTGATTTCCAATTTCATTGCACTATGGTCTGATAATATGCATGGGATAATTTCAATTCCTTTGCTTTTATTTAAGCATGTTTTATGAGTTTGTATGTGGTCTATTTTGGAGAATGTCCCATGTGCAGCTGAGAAAACATGTATTCTGATGTTATGGGGTGGAACACTCTGTAGAAATTTACTAAGTCCATTTGTGCACAGGTTTGGTTCAGTTCTGATGTTTCTTTGTTAATTTTTTGTCTATTTGATCTATTTGTGACAGTGCGGTATTGAGATCTCCCATTACAATTGTGTTAGTGTTTGTTTGATTTTTCATGTCTGTTAAAATTTGTTTGATATAGTTGGGCACTCTGGTATTTGATGAATATATACTTATGATTGTTATCTTTTCCTCTTGGAGTTTTCACTTAACAAGACCTCCTTCATCTCTTTTGATCAGTCTTGGCTTGAAGTTTAATTTGTCTGCAAAATAGAATAGCTACCCCTGCTTTTTTCCAAGTTCCTGTCACATGAATTTTTGTTTTCCATCCTTTGACTTTCAGTCTATGTATTTCTTTTTGAGTTAAATGTGTTCCTTGTATGCAGCATATTGTTGGATCTTGTTTCTTGATCCATTCTGCCAGTGTGGTGTTTTTTGTTTTGTTTTGTTTTGTTTTGTTTTTTGTTTGTTTGTTTGTTTGTTTGTTTTTTGATTGGTGAATTGAATTGAGACCATTTACATCGTTGGGTATAACTGATATGTATTGGCTAATCCTTGTTATATTATTTTCCTGTTGTTGCTTCCCTGTCTTTCCCCTCTGTTTAATTGCATGTATTTTTTTTTGTTAGTGTTCTTGGAATTGTAGTCTTCATTATCTCATTTTTAAATAGCCTTCAGAATGTTTTGGAGAGCTGGTTTGGTGGTCATGAATTTCTTCAGCTGTTCTTTCTCATGCAAGCACCTTATTTCTCCATTGGCTTTGAAAGAGAGTTTTGCAGGGTACATCAATCTGGGTTGGAGGTTACTTTCTTTTAAGACTTGAAATACTTAACTACAATCTCTCCTTAACTTTAGGGTTTGTGTTGAGAAGTATGCTGTAATTCTGATGGGTTTTCCTTTATAAGTGATTTGTTTCTTTTCTCTAACAGCTTTTAGTATTCTGTTCTTGGGGTGAATTTATGGAATTTTTATTATTATATGCCTTGCTATAGATTTATTTTGATCATGGCTAATTGTAGTTCTATATGCCTCATTGTCTGTATGTCAAATTCTTTTTCTGAAAAAAAAAAGATGGCGGATCAGTAAGAAGCAGGCAGCGAAACTCTCTCTAAAAGTTACCGTTGGAACATGGGAATATAGCGACCGGGAAAGCGCAGGAGGGGGGGGAGATGCCTCCCCGGAACCCAGAAAAGTTCTGAAGCGCAATCTGGGACCCCCGGCACCAGTGAAGGGTGATTTCCAACAAAGAAGAAGGAGCAGACCGCGCTTGCGCACCTTCTACCATCCCAGGAATCGCAGCACGACAGAAGCTCAATTCTACGGACACACGGTGACAGCTGGCGCCCAGGGAGCCCCCACGGAGGATCCTGAGACAGCGGCGAGGTGGGGGAGCAGCGAAGAACTGCGCTGGCCAGCGGTGAGTGTCTCTCAGCCACAGCTGCCCTGCGCCAGAGAGCAACCGGCCGGGCGCCATTGTGGGGGGTGCGGTGAAACTCAGAGCGGCACGAAAGAAAAACAGTGCTGGACACTCGCGCTCCGGACAGGGCAGCGCGGGGCCTCTCAGGCCCACGAAAGTGTGCTGAGGTCAGCAGGCAAACGAGACTGGTCTCTCAGCCACACCTGTCCCGCACCAGAGAGCGACTGGCCCGGCGCCATTGTGGGGGGCGTGGTGAAAATCAGAGCGGCGGGAAACCAGTGCAGGGAACCCGCGCTCCGGTCAGCGTGCTGCGCCTCTCAGGCCCAGGGATCGTGAAAGGGCGCTGAGAGCGGAGGCGAGCTAGACTGGTCTCTGCCTGAAAGTACGCGCCTCTGCTCACCACCCACCAGAGGGCGCTCCTGGCTTACTGGGACGGACCTGCACGGAACAGGACTCTGTCACCACACGGTGCCTGCCTACAGCAGAGTCAACACCTGGAACTGATTCTTTTTATTTTTTTTTTATTTTTATTTGTATTTTTTTCTCACTCATTTGTTTTTTGTTCTGGCGAAGGTTTTTTTTTTTTTTTTTTTGGTGGGGTTTTAGCTTTGTTTTGTCTGTTTTATTGTTTTTATCTTCCTTTTTGTTTCTGTATGTGTATTTGCTCTTTCCTTCATTATTCTCTCTGGTTTTTTATATGAGTGTAAATAGCGCCTCTAACTTCTTTGTGACTGTGGTTGTGATCTGTTCTTCCTTTTATCCCTTCCTTCTCTTTTTACCAACAGTCCTCTGCACCAGTGTCCCAATTTTAGTGGGATCCCTCTTGGTCCTCTAACCTTACATCTAATTCCTTCCTATTCTCCCAACAGTCTATTTTTCCTTAACTCATTTTAAATTTAAACTCCTCAGGGAAAAATTGACATACATAGGACTTGTATACTGCATATAATTTTTCTGGTGTGTTTTAGATTTTGTTATATAACCGCAACTCTATACAGCTAAAAGTGGTAAATAACTGGTTAGCTCAGTCTGTCATTTTCTAGGCTGTGTTTGATGCTTTAGTTAACATTATAGCCAAATGTGAAATAATTGTTCTAAACATCTTTCCTTCCTGATATTTCGTGATTAAGATTCACTAAGGGACACAGAAAGTACAGTGGCACAGTACCAAAGAATCAAGGACTGGGCCAAACAGGTAACAACTTCGCATACCCAACGAATTGAAGAGGTAGGATCTGGCAGAAAGCTCAAAACCTAAAAGCAAGCTCTACTTGGAAGATACTGCAGAGAAGTAGTCATCTTCTAAAGATCTTAAACACTAGCAATAAAGTAACCTACCATAGGTAATTTGCAAACATCACCCCAGGAATTAAAGAAAGAAAAAATGAGACGACACTTAAACAAGATGCAACCCCACACATCCAATTCACCAAAGGCAAACCTAGGGGGCAACGAGGTGGGACAATCCGAAAGCCACCCACCTGGCCTATCTGAAGTGGTAACAACAAAGCAACTGAATGAGGCTCTGGAAAAAATTAAAACAGAAATAATCTCACAGATAACTGCAGAGATAATGTCCACATTGAAGACCATGCTTAAGAACACTATAGCTGATACAGACAAAAAAATAGATGAGCTTAAGAAAACTATAGAAACCATGAATGCTCAGCATAGGAAAGAAATGGAATCCATAAGGCAGATTTAAGCAGATATCCAAGAGAACAAAAATTCCATTGAAAGTATTTGTAGCAGATTAAGCCAATGCGAGGACAGGATCTCAGATATAGAAGACAGGCTTGCAATTAGTGATCATGAAAAGGAAGAATTCTTAAAAACAGAAAGGGACCATGAAAAATCAATTCAGCAGCTGCTATATGACTCAAAGATAAACAACTTAAGAATAATTGGAATAAATGAAAAAGCAGGAGATAGCATCAATGACATTAAAACCTTGTTCAAAGACATAATCAGGGAAAACTTTCCTGGAAGAGAAAAGGAATTTGATGCCCCTATAAGTGAAGCTTTTAGAACACCAACTAGACATGATCAAAAAAAACCTTCAGCCAGATATATTATAGTCAAGATCCCAGAAATTCAACAGAAGGGCAGAATCTTAAAAGCTGTTAGGGAGAAGAGACAAATCACCTATAAAGGAAAACCCATCAGAATCACAGCTGACTTTTCAGCACAAACCCTCAATTCAAGAAGAGCTTGGAATGATGTATTTCAAGCTCTAAAGGAAAATAATTTTCAGCCCAGATTGATGTACCCTGCAAAACTATCTTTCAAAATTGATGGAGAAATAAAATACTTTCATGACAAAGAACATCTGAGAAAATTTATGACCACCAAACCAGCACTCCAAAATGTTCTGAAGGACATTCTAGAAAGAGATAGGAACCCCAACAGAAGGAATCCAACAGGCAGGGCAGATAATTAAATAGCAGGAAAGGGGAAAAACAAAGAGTGGGAACCAACAACAGGAAAATGTCATGACAAGTATAAGTCAATACATATCAGTTTTAACCATCAATGTTAACGGTCTCAATTCACCAATCAAAAGGCACAGACTGGTGAAATGGATCAAGAAGCAAGATCCAACAATATGCTGTATACAAGAAACACATTTAATTCAGAAAGAAATTCATAGACTGAAAGTCAAAGGATGGAAAACAATACTCCATGCCACAGGAACCCAGAAAAAAGCAGGGGTAGCTATTCTTTTTGCAGACAAAGTGAACTTCAAGCCAAGAAGGATTCAGAGAGATAAAGACGGTCATTACATCCTTGTAAAGGGAACAATCCAAGAGGAAGAGATAACGATCATAAATATATATGCATCAAATACCAATGCACCCAGCTATATAAAACAAGTACTAAAGGACATGAAAAATCAAATAAGCACTAATACAATTATATTAGGAGATCTCAATACTCCACTGTCACAAAAAGACAGATCAACTGGACAGAAAATCAATAATGAAATAGTAGAACTGAACCAAACTTTTGAACAAATGGACTTAGTAGATGTCTACAGAGTGTTCTATCCCACAACATCAGAATACACATTTTTCTCAGCTGCACATGGGACATTCTCCAAAATAGACCACATACTAGCTCATAAAACCTGCTTAAGTAAATGCAAAGGAATTGAAATTATCCCATGCATATTATCAGACCATAGTGCAATGAAATTGGAAATCAATGGCAAAAGATCTCACAAAAACTCCCTAAACACATGGAAATTAAACAGCGCCCTCCTGAACAACCAATGGGTCACAGATGAAATTAAAGAAGAAATTAGACACTTTCTACAACTGAATGATAATGACAGTACAACATACCGGAACTTATGGGATACAATGAAAGCAGTCCTAAGAGGGAAATTTATAGCATTAAATACTTATATTAGGAAAATAGAGCAAGCGCAAATAAACAACTTAAGGGTGAACCTCGAGCTTCTAGAAAAAGAAGAGCAGGTTAAGCCAAAAGCCCGTACAAGGGAGGAAATTATAAAGATCAGAGCAGAAATTAACGTATTGGAGACTAAAAAAACAATACAAAGAATCAATGAAGCAAAAAGTTGGTTCTTTGAAAGAATAAATAAGATTGACAAACCCTTATCCAACCTTATTAAAAAAAGAAAAGAAAAGACTCAAATCCATGCAATTGAAAATGAAAAGGGTGATATCACGACGGACCCTGCAGAAATCCAGAAGATCATCTATACCTATTTTGAAAATTTATATTCTACTAAGATGGAAAATGCAGAAGAAATGGACAGATTCCTAGATTCGTATGAATTACCAAAGCTGAATCAAGAAGATTTAAAAATCCTAAATAAACCAATATCAACCAATGAAATTGAAGATGTAATTTAAAACCTCCCAACAAAGAAAAGCCCAGGCCCTGATGGATTCACTGCCGAATTCTACAAGAAATTTAGAGAAGACCTAACGCCCCTACTTCTCAAACTTTTCAGTGAAATTGAAAGGGAAGCAATACTCCCAAATTCATTCCTGGAAGCAAGCATTACCCTGATACCAAAACCAGAGAAGGACCCAATTAAGAAAGAGAACTACAGGCCAATCTCCCTAATGAACATAGATGCAAAAATCCTTAATAAGATACTGGCAAACAGAATCCAACAAATCAGCAAGAAGATTATACACCATGACCAAGTTGGACTCATCCCAGGAATGCAGGGATGGTTCAACATACGTAAATCAATAAATGTAATACAGCATATTAACAGAACCAAAGACAAAAATCACATGATCATCTCAATAGATGCAGAAAAAGCTTTTGACAAAGTCCAGCACCTATTCATGATAAAAATCCTAGAGAAAATTGGAATAGAGGGTCTTTATCTCAATCTGGTAAAAGCTATCTATGACAAACCAACAGCCAATATTATACTAAATGGCCAAAAACTGAAAGCCTTCCCTCTAAAATCAGGAACAAGACAAGGATGTCCACTGTCCCCACTCTTATTCAACATAGTTCTGGAAACTTTAGCCGGAGCAATTAGACAAGAGAAAGAAATAAAAGGAATAATGATTGGAAAGGAAGAAGTTAAATTATCATTATTTGCAGATGACATGATACTCTACACAGAAGACCCCAAAAACTCCACTAAAAAACTGCTAGATTTAATAAGCAAATTCAGTAGTGTAGCTGGATACAAAGTCAATACTCAAAAGTCAATAGCCTTCCTGTACACAAATAACAAACTTACTGAAAGAGAAATTAGGGAAACAATACCTTTCACAATAACATCCAAAAAAATGAAATACCTAGGAATCAACCTCACAAAGGATGTAAAAGACCTCTATACTGAAAACTACAGTACTCTGAAAAAGGAGATTGAAGAGGATATCAGAGAATGGAAAGATATCCCTTGCTCCTGGATAGGAAGAACCAATATAGTGAAAATGGCCATACTTCCAAAATTGTTATACAGATTTAATGCAATTCCAATCAAAATTCCAACAGCATATCTCACAGAATTAGAGAAAACAATCCTAAAATTCATTTGGAATCAGAAGAGACCTAGAATAGCAAAGGTAATTCTGGGCAACAAAGGCAAGGCAGGTGGCATCACAATCCCTGACTTGAAATTATACTATAAAGCTACTGTGATAAAAACAGTGTGGTACTGGCAAAAAAACAGACCTGAAGATCAATGGAACAGATTAGAAGATGCTGAAACAACCCCAGACATACTAAGCCACCTTATCTTTGACAAAGGTGCCAAACACATTCGCTGGAAGAAAGATAGCCTCTTTAATAAATGGTGCTGGAAAAACTGGCTCTACACATGCCGAAGATTAAAACTAGACCCATATCTTTCACCATGCACTAAACTAAATTCAAAATGGATCAGAGATCTAAATATTAAAACAGAAACATTAAATCTGCTGGAAGGTAGGATAGGTAAAACCCTTGGAGACATTGGTGTAGGCAAAGACTTTATGAATAAAAACTCAACCGCACGGGAACTATCCCAAAGAATCAATAACTGGGATCTCATCTTATTAAAAAGCTTTTGCACAGCAAGAGAAACCACCAACAGAGTGAAGAGACAACCCACAATGTGGGAAAAAATGTTTGCCAGCTGTTCCTCAGACAAAGGATTACTATCGAGAACATATAAAGAACTCAAAAAAATCAGACCTCCCAAATTTAAAGACCCACTCCAAAAATGGGCATCTGAGATGAATACACATTTCTCAGATGAAGAAATACTAATGGCAAATAAATATACAAAAAAATGTGCAACATCACTAGTCATTCGAGAGATGCAAATTAAAACAACACTGAGATACCATCTCACCCCAGAAAGAATGGCTACTATAAAGAAATCAACTAATAACAAATGCTGGACGGGCTGTGGGGAAAAAGGAACCCTTCTTCACTGTTGGTGGGAGTGTCGACTGGTACAGCCACTGTGGAAGTCAGTGTGGAGATTCCTCAAAAAGCTAGGGTTGGAGGTCCCATTTGACCCAGCTATTCCCCTTCTGGGCATCTTCCCAGAAGAATTAAAAACATCGTACCATAGCGATATATGTGCACCCATGTTTATAGCAGCACAATTTGTAAAAGCCAGATCTTGGAAACAACCCAAATGCCCATCAACTGAGGAATGGATAAGAAAGATGTGGTATTTTTATACAATGGAGTACTATTCCAGCCATAAAGAAGGATAAACTGGAGACTTTTATAGGTAAATGGATGCAACTCGAGAAAATACTCATAAGTGAAATAAACCAGAAGCACATGTGTAAGCATCGTATTGTCTCTCTAGTATGAGAAACTGAAAGAGTAAATAAGATCCAAAATGTACAATAGACATGGTGAATCAAAAAGAAACTGGTCAAAAGGAAAGAGAGACTGGAATAGGGAAAAGAAAGAAGGGAAAGGGAAAAAAATTGTATATATATATAAGATGGTTAAGATAGATACACTACCAATTTTACTTAGTTCATTGAAGAGTAAGGTTTGTGCCAATAATGTTTGGACAATTGAATGCTAATGTCTAGTATCCTGAATAACTAACTTAAAGATAGTAATAAGTGATGTATTAACCATTGTTACCCTCCTATTATGTTGCTTTGAAAATTTGTTCTTCTTTTGATTTGTTTTGTTTTTCTTCTCTTTAAAATAAAAAAAAAAATTCTTTTTCCATGCTTGGGGAGTTTTCTGCCATTACTTCTGTGAAGAGGTTTTTTATGTTTTTCCTGCTTTTTCCTTTTTTTTTTTTTTTTGTGGGTACCGGAGGTCGACCTCAGGACCTCGCACGCCAGCAGGCGCCTGTGCCGCTGAGCGATATCACCGGCCCTTTTCTCATATGTGGGTTCCGGGAGTCGAACTCGGGCCCTCGCGCTTGCCAGGCAAGCGCTTACGCCACTGAGCCATCTCACAGGCCCCTCCTGCTTTTTCATTGACTCTGATCAATCTTATGTTGTTCTTCTTCACATCATCTTGCAGCTATTGGATTGATTTTTCATGGTCCCTTGCTGTTTTGAAGAAATCTTTCTTTTTGTGATTGCTAATCGCAATCCTGTCTTCTAGAGCTGATATTCTGTTCTCACCTTGGTTTATCTGGCTGAATATGCTTTCAATGGAATTTTTAATCTCCTGGGTATATGTCTGAATCTGTGTCATGGATTTCATTTTTTTCCTATGTTGGGTATTCATGGTTTTCATCATTTTCCTAAGCTCCTCTATTTTTTTAATCTGTGTCTGCTCTAGATTAACTGAACAAGTCTTTCATTTTGATTGTCATCTTATTTTTTACCTGAGGGATTATTTCTGATCTGTTTTTCTCTGCAACCTCATTCATCTGTTTTTTTACTTCTGTTGCTACCATTTCAGAAAGTTCAGGTGGGTAGCTTTGGATTTCCTCTATCTCATTTTCTCCTGCCCTTGTTCTGGGTGTTGTGCTTGTACCACATAATGTTTGCTGCATCTGGCATAGCTCTTGAAACTCTGAGCGGGGACAGTGGAGGATGAAGAAAAATAAGAGTCAAGATGCAGAAAGCTGAAGTCAGGTGGAGCCTCCTCTCCTAGTGGGAGAGAAAGAACTGCCCAATGACAGCAGCGTGTTTATTTATACATTTGGGAGGTTACTGTCAGTTGAAACCCCTATGCCTAGCAACTTGTTCACCTCAGGTGCTCCGTGTTCTTAGGACTGGCCTTGCTTTAGCCCCACATGTGTGATTGATCTCCAGCTTCAGCCGCTCCCCACAAATGTTTACATTCCTTGTGGGGAACTGGTACGTGTACATAATATATCTTTATATATTCCATTTTATCATCACTTTTCCCTTCTCTCCCTCTCCCCCTACTTCTTAATTCCCTTATTATTTTTGTACATGTTTGCAATACCTAACATTTATATTCCTTGCGTGGAAGTGGCACATGTACACATAGCTCACAATGGAGTAGCACCATGCCATAAAGGAAGATAACCTTGAGTCATTTGTAGAAAAATGAATGCATCTTGAGACCATAATGTTAAGTGAAATAGACCAGACACATGAGCTTAACTATCACATGGTTTCTCTTACATGAAAAACCCAAAGTATAAATGAAGAGGCAAAATAGACAGGAAGTAGGGAGGTAGAGCTCTCTGAAAGTGGAAAGGGATCAAGAGATGGAAGGATGGGGGGAGAGGGGGGAGGTAAAGGGGATGAAAAAAGGAATTAAGGCCAACTCTTTCACCTGCACCCTGAGTTCCATCGGTCTGTCTCACCATCTGTGGACCTCAGTTGGCAACTGCCTCTTTTCTGTGCTACACTACCATTTCCTTCCACTAACTGGCTCATCCTCTTTGGCATTCAGATGTGTTTATTCATATCTTCTAAAATATATAAATATATATTCATATTATATAAAATTATATAAATAATCAACTGGATAAATAATGATGTAAATTAAATATATAGGAAGTAAAATAAATCTTTAAAAATATATTATAGTATCCAGTGAGATATACAAAAGGAGAGTAGAACATGATAAAATTCAATTTATTTCTCCAAACCCTGGTTTCTTCATTATTTCTAAATCAATGTACTTCATCATACAATAGAAATAATCTCAATAGATCAAAGAAAAGGTATTTAATATAGTACACATTCATGTTAAAAACTTCTGAAAAACTGGGACAGAAAGGAAATGTCCTTACTGTGACAAAGGACATGTACAAATAGTCTTGAGCAAAACTCATGAAATCTTGGAATCTGAAAACCTTCCCTATGAATGCAGGAAAAGCAGACAAGGATGTTCATTGTCACTGCTTTTACTGAACATTGTTCTCAATGCAGATGCAATAGGTATGGAAATAAAAGTTAAGAGGGCTGGAAAGGAAAAAGTAAAACTGTCATTCATAAGCAACATGCTTGTAAGTATCAAGAATACAAGAAAATCTATGGGACAACTAACACTGTTAAGCAAATTTAGACTGGCTTCTGGACACAATTCAATATTAATAGCCAGTTATATATTTTAGTATATAAGCAACAAACTGCTAGAAAATAAAATTTTGATAAATTATACCACTTGTAATATTATAAAAATAGTACCTAAGAATCAGTCTTAAAGACAGATATGCTGACCTCCACACTAAAAACTACATTAAAAACGAAAACCAAAGAGAAATTAAGTGATAACTAGAGAAATAAGGAAAAACATATAATATATAAATTATTTAATATTTTAAAAATATATTAATTCTCCCCAACAATGTATAGATTCAATGTGGCCCAATATAAAATACTAGCAGGTTTAAAATACAAATTGAAAGGCTAACTATAAAATTTATATGAACTTGTAAAGGGCCAACTCAGCTAACATAATTCAAAACACATGTGTTACTGGAGATCCAGAATAAAGCTACAGTAATTAAGAGAGTGTGATAAATTTTCAAGGGTTCATAAGCCAACTGATGGACAAGAATGAAGAGACCCGCATGGGTATGGTGACTAGATGAATAGCAAATGTGGTACCCCTGCGGTGTTCTCTTTGTCCGCTTTCCTGACTCCTCCTCTTCTATGAGAACTATCAGAGTACTCTGCGACAAGTTCCTGGCCCTTGTCTTCAATCTCTTTCCAAAGATGCTCCCTTCAAATCCCGGGTTTAAATAGCATCTTCAAGCCAATGTTTTCTATATTTGTATTTTGTTAGACTTCTTGGAGTCTGGATTTCTCTTCTGAACTCCAGATTCACTCCTCAGGCAATGGCTATTTGGATTACTAAGAAGCAGCTCAAAATTAACAGCTAAGAGTTTTCGTGATTTTTCACAACAAATCAACCCATCTCAGTGAATGACACAATCATCCAAGTTGCTCAGGCCAATAATCCAGGAGACCTTATTTCTTTTCCTCTTTCTTTTAGCCAAAGGGCAGATACACTTTCTGAACAAGTTGAATTTTCTCCCAGGAATTGAATCTTCAGTGGGTGACACCGGGTTAGAAAATCAGTCAGGACTGACTCATCTCTGTCCTGACAGCCTTGAGAACGTGTCCATTAGTCCCTGCTACCTAGATTCCCAGAACTGTCCTCGTCCCTAACCTTCCCCATATACTTCCAGTGAATTTCTTTTTAGCTCAAATTTCTAATGGTTCTTTGTGTTGTTATCAATAAAGGAAACTTTTCTAATTTGAATGAGTAGGTGATCACTCAATGTCTACATTGTAAAGACTTAGCTAATTTCCTCTCATTGCTCTCTATGAAGCTGAGGACACCCCTGAGCCTCCTTGAGCCTCAGTTTCTCCAGCTGTAGAATGGGAATAACAATCCCTATCAACTAAGTTTCTTAGCACAAATTAAGGGTACAATATGTGTATAAGACACAGTACCAGGACGCTATTCCTGGAAGTTATAATTATTGATACTGTGACTCTAAAGTCTGAGTTATCACAGTCTATGACTCCACAAAGAAAAGCAGGCACTGAGCACAAACAATGAAGTCAGCTTGCAGGGAACTCATTTCCGGAGCTGTGCTCAGCCATCTGAGAGGCTCATCACACTCCCACTTCAGACGGCGGATCTTGTCTTCTAATTTACTCAAGCCATGCATGGAGCCCTTGTGCTCACAGGGCCAGGGACACAGGTAAGCAGAGAGAGGCCCCAAGGAGTCCTGTGCAGCTGCAGGCTTAACCTCAATTAACAAAAGCCACCTGGGGCCCTGGCTGTGTTGGGAATCACTGGGGCAAACTTGTTTTCAGGCTGTGGGTTGCCAGGGCTTTGTTAACAGCCCTCAGGGAGGGACGCAAAGGAAGATTTTATTTATTTTTCCTGGATGCCAGCCCTGTCTGGCAGCCTTCGCTTGATAACATGGCCTATATCCGAACACTGCGTTCCCGAGCTGGGCCAGGTCTGTGGGGGCTGGCATGGCTGGACGTTAATTGTGCATGTTCTTCCCTTCTTCACACCCCTGCTCCACACTGGTGAACTCCTTTCCATGAAACACAAAGCCCCAACACATGGACCTCTGCATGTCTTCCTTTTGTGTACGTTCACCGCTTACATACTCCTATGCCGTCTAAGGTTAGTCTCTCCCAGGAAAAGGTAATACAGGGTGAAGCAGGGCTCTGTCCACTCCTGCTCACCACTATCTCTTTACATTATGGGTCTCTGTTAGAATGCCCAGGTTTAACAAATAATAGTACCAGAGACCCAGCTGAATTTGAAATTCAGATAAATAACAAATAATCTTCAGTAAAAACATGTTTTGTGTGATACCTGGCACATAGGCTAAAGATATTTGGTTATTTTTACCTGAAATTCAAATATAACTGTGCACCCTGTATTTTAAAGGGCAATCCTAAATTACAACTTATTTTCGATGCTCAGTGGATACACACACAAATGAAGAAATGCATAGGACTAATAATGCATGATTAAAATCAGGAAACCATACGCAGACGGTAAAGCGCACACCAACATGTCAGGAGTCACTGCTTCAAGGCTGTATGATTACTGAAGAATTTTCATTTTTCCATGAGATGTTTTCTTATTTTCAAATTGATTAAAATGAGCAAAAAAGTTTTCAAATATCATATATTTATGTGCCTGCATGTGCACACACACACATACACACACACATGCATGCATGCATGCACTTCTTAACAGTATAAAGCCTGCTTTAAAAAAGAATTCATGTTTCCCTCCAGCCTGAAACTGGAGATTCCTAAACACATCCCCAGAGCCCCAAGGTTGGGGGCATTTTCAGCATGGATGAAAAGATTATCCAAAGCAATATGGAGAGCACTATCAAGTATGTCTATAAAATAGAGCACACAAAGCAGGCAGGTAGTAAAAATCATATAGCTGTTGTTTTATAAATTATACAATGTTCCTTAAGAAAATCAGCTACAGGTTTTGGGGCTGTACAGGTAAATGTAAGTTAAGTCCAAGACATAAGTATTGATTAAATTGTGCATAATATCGGAGAATGCTTAATTTGCAGAATGAGTGTGGAAAACAAAACAAACAACGGAGGCCGTGATAGAGAATGAATTGAAGACCCTTCTCATACAACTTCCTATAATGCTTTGGAACATCCTTCAAATTTGTCTTCTGGATGTCCAGACTGGCCGATCAGTGATGGATATGTTCAGAATTCTCTAGCTTTATGGAGCAAGGAAGGAAAAACTTAGGATGCCCAATGTTTCACTGTGATATTAAGTAAGAGAAGCGTAAACAAGGAAAGAATGTGTATGTGTGAGTGTGTGAGTGTGTGTGTGTGATGGAATCAACATGCAAGGAAAGCAGAATGCTGTCTGGTATGACACCAAAGTTGCAAATAAATTTTCTAAACTTTGCATCTTAAAGTCTCAAGCATCTGTGTATTAAGAACACAGGAACAGAATGAAATCAATGATGGCCACATTGCAGTGAGAGACAAGCACGACAGGGAAGAATGCTCTGTCTATTCCTGTGAAGAGTTCCTCGCCTTAAAATAGACAATTAATTGGCTGAATTTTTAAAAAAGGAAAGACGACTTTGCACAAAGGGAGGCTATGATGTGACAGCACATTGTCATTACGAGGGTGTAGCGAGAGAGGAGAAAAGATGATTTGATGATTGCTAAGGAAGATAGAGCTGTATCCATTTTAACTTTTTACACGGCAGTATTTTGAATAGGCTACTCTAAAATGCTGATTAAATACACTGAGGCTGAGCCAAAATTAGACTCTTACCGTGTCTGAATAGTGCATAAACTATAATAGATCTATTTCCAAGTCACACAGAACCATCTTCTTTTCAAGTGTGGCTAGAAGGCTTTGAGCGCACTGTATATTAAGTAAGCTGTATTAATTAAAAATGGATTGAGGCAAGTCTTATGCACTGATTCCTCCAGAAAGATGTCCCTAAACACACAGTGATCTCAATTATTTCTCCATTAGCATTCTCTGGATAAAGACCTTTTTTTGCCTTTGCTGGTAAGTAAGAACTGCTTGGTATGCATATTTAAATAACACTCATACTGAATTAGCTTTAAGAACTGGCTCTTAGCATAATGGATGCATTACAATGTAAAGCAAAATGAAGGAGAAACATAAAGATCCCAACACACAAGAAAAAAGCTGGAGGTAACAGATATTGTAAGCTTCTTTGCCATTTTCTAAGCCTGGGACTACGGTAATGGCTTTGAGAACAGATCACAGGAGGGTGATGTCTAGCTGCTGACCTAAATTAGTTCCCCTTCTGTTCAGATCTATTGGATGAGAAAAGGAGCACATATCCTTCGTAAAGTCACAGGTAAACCTGTAGTTGTTTAAGTATGCTACAAAGAGATCAGTTTTATTGTTAATTATTTTAAAGAGAAATTGTTTTGTACAAATTCTAAACATCAACCTCATATTAACCATTGAGGCAATACTTTGCACCCAAAGTCCCTACCCCACAGTTTATGCAAAAAAAAAAAAAAAAGTATCTAATGAGTGATAAGGCATCTGACCTATTCCTTTTCAGCCCATTTAGTTATAACGTTTTGAAAAAAATGGGATAAGGGAACTGTGATGAATGAACCAAGGTACATTGGTTTTCACTGGTAATGTTTTACTGGTCTCCAAAGAAATCAAGGAGACCAAAAACCTTTGAGGAAGACCCTCATGAGTACTTTGCAAAAGCACACCTGGAAATCAAGATGCATTTTTGTTATGGTGTTTGGGGACACAGACAGGAGCGACTTCTTTAAGAGGTCTGGTCAAATCGCTTACCACAGATTCACCAGGAAAGGGTGCTCCAGGCCCTGCATGATCTGGAGCTCCTTGAAGACATTCCTCACTTCGTTGCGCTCCACACATTTTTGTTTATTCATGTACTTCATGGCGTACATCTTCTTGGTATCATTCTTCTGTACGATGCAGACCTAATGATGCAAGCCCAAGTAAAGTGATTAGGGAGATGACAAATCATAACTGTGAGACAACTAGGACTTGGTCTTTAGCAAGGCTTGGTTGCTTCATTTTCAAATTCACTGATATTAAAGTTCTCACTCAGTTCTGATTTTGGAGTAAAATTTTCATTTTCTTCCCCATGCACCAGGTCAATTCTTGAATCTCTGGTTTCTGAAACTTGTTTGCCTGGTTTTGCTTCTAGGATTTTGTAAGACAGCATTTAAACCTGTCTTCACACCAGGAATCCTTAAGTAACATGCTCAATACCATGTCAGGTGACTGCGATGGACATAACTGAACTGTCCAGTTGAAAACCACTGGGCATTTTCTGTTCACCGCCATGGATGATGGGATGAAATGGATTCTAAGCACTAGGGAGAGTCAAATATGATCTCCATGTTTTTGACATTCCATTAGAAGCCCATAGAATTCCTGATGAAGTAAAATGCAAATTTGCTATGAACTATGCTCTCTTAAGGTATGTCTCCACTGAAAAACTAATAATCAGAGTTTGAATCTGGAAGTTTCTTAACAAAAATCTGGCTATGTATATTTTTCATGGAAAGCTTTTGAAAATACACAATAAAACTTGGGAAAAGGAAATTGAAATCAGGTGTCTTCTTACCCATGTGAAAAGAATTATTATATATTGAAAAGATAACAATCATTGGATTTATAGGTGGTACAATTTGAAAATGATTCTGAAATCTCAATCCCCTTTAGGGTAGAGCAGTCTCAAGCTCTAGTGAAAGTAAATAGGTTTGCCTTGAATAAGGTAATTCTCAGAACAGTGTATATTCATTATGTAGCTGCCTTTTCATTTTCCTCAAATTGTGTAGACAATTTTATAAAACTCCTTTTCAAAAACATCTCTGAATTATCAGTCTTTGTAGTAGCAAAGTAATTCAGTAATCTGAACCTTCTCAGACCCTCTGTTCTGGAGCTACATAACTCTCGAATGGTTAATCAACTCGATTCTCACCTTCCCAAAACTGCCTTTTCCAATGGCTCGCAAAATTTCAAAGTGGTCAAAGGTGACTGAAAGACAATAAAAAAGAACAACATTATGAGTGACTATCAATTGCTCTTTAGTAGCTAATCAATATAAAGTCCCCAGGACAGGGCCGGGGATATACCTCAGTGGCACAAGCGCCTGCCGGACTAGCGCAAGGTCCTGAGTTAGATTCCTGGTACCAAAAAAAAAAAAAAAAAAAGTCCCAGAACAATAAGAAAGGTGGGGGGAGGAGAGAGAAAGGGAGGAAAAGAAGGAAGGAAGAAAGAAAAAAAGAAAAAAGAAAGAGAATGGGAGAGAGAACATGAGCTTAGCTAAATTACTCTGTTTAAAACAACAATCAAATGACCCTTAAATGTCAGTTTATTCATTCAATAAAGATTTATTGAACACTTATGTGTTGATCATAGTGCTAATGCTGGGGAGACAGTAATAATAGAGTAAAAAAAGAATACCTTTATTAGGCCTGGAGTCTAGTGAGGGCTTTATAAAGAGAGAGACCTGCCTAGATTACATAATCACAAAAATAAGTAGAAAATTAAAACTCCTGCAGAACACTAAGAAGAAGAGAGGTGATGAAGCTCTAGGAACATAGAAGCAGTGCTTTGCCATAGACAGCAAGTTCAGGAAAACATCTTTGAACACAGCAGTCACGGAAAGAGACCCACTCTTAGGGGCACATACCTTGACTAAATGAGCACTTTAAAAATAATCTCTTTGCCCACTCTGCTTCCACAGTCACCCTTCGTATATGAATAATCCCAGTTTTCCTCAATTAGGAAACTAGTACACACAAATTTGCGGAAGCTGAGATGGCCTTGCACGTGGGCCACGTTACACCTCCAGCTCCTAGCAGCACGAAGCTGCAGATGCGCAGTTTCTAGTTTGCTTGTACTCTTGGATAGCGTTCATGAAATGTATGGTGATGAGAAGAACAAAATATAGACTCTCCCTGGCAAGTGACAATCCTTGTTTGGTTCCTGGCCCTGGTGACCTTGAAAAAAATGTTTAATTTTGTTTCCAGGTTTTGAAATAAGGATTAAATGGGTAAATACAAAATGAGGGATATTAAGAGTTTATTCAGAAAATATCTTGAAACACTAGAAGGAGTCACTCATCTCATTAGTAGACCTATTTTGTATCTTTTAAAGAGAATAATTAGATTAATTCTCCCTTAAGGAAAGAGAGATGGTAAGGGGACTTCTGAGGTATTTCCTAGTTTTCTGAGGGTCAAGTATTTTTATAACATGACTTCATCACCTCCCCTTCTGATCTACCAAATCATTTTATTCTAGCATAAACCCATGTATTTTACAAATAACCCTGGATTTGCACTCAAAATAATAATGTGACTTGAGATAAAAGTGTCTCTGTATCTCTTATTTTCTCATCTGTAACAATGGAATTGACTCTCCTACATAAGAATACCTTTATCCAGAAAGTGCTAATAAAACAGTTTACTTGCTTAACGTAGTTATTCAAGTGAATGACTGATCCTCTAACTTTGAGTTCATTTCATCCAAGATAACATAGGCTCCTTGAGGGCAGGGATTGGATGTCATTTTTGCTTACTATGGTTTCCCTGCAACCTTAGAGTATTTGAGATTCAGGTAGGTGGAGGCAAAAATCTCTACAGTTCCCACAGAATCCAGCACAGATAGGTTCTCAGCAAATAAATCAAACTAAGCTATGAGGACACATACAAGTGTTCCAAATGATTGCTTCTGCTAAATATGAGGAGTGTGAGATTTGGGTCCTCTAAGGCGGCAGGTTTTGAACTGTGAGTCAAGACTCATTACTGAGTTTTAAAATAAATTTTGCGATCATAATTTTAAAAAAATAGAACAGAATAGGTCATACTAGAAAGGCCTTAAGTGAGGTAAGATCATATTACTTCTGAAACTTTTGTTTTAGTTTTATATATGTAATCGTTAGTGTATTTCTTACCATGGGTTGTGATAAGATTTACAAAATACTTCTATACATTTTTTCCAGAGTTTCATACTGAAATAACCAATGCAATTGCTTCTTTACACCAGTATATGAGTCTGAGTTATGTATTGTTTACCATAGGAATGTTTAAAAAAAACTGACTGGGATTTCTTTGCAAATCCAGGATTTGATCTTGAACAAATCAATAACTCACTGTGATTTTTCCCCTGGCAGCCTACCCTAGAATGCTGTGATGGCATTTTGAATTTCCAAGCATACAGCAAGTACCTAGAAAGCATGAGGTTTCATTGTGACATTAATCCATCTCGTGGACCATGCCCTTTATAACCACTTTAAACTTTACTGAAAACGACAAAGGCGTCCATATCAAGCTCCTGGTAAATGCAGACTAGCAAAACTGCCTAAATTAATGTGTCCTCCCAAATGTCAGATCTCAGAAAAGTGACAGGTCTGAAGTTTTAGAGTTATTCATCTTATTTAATGTCCTTAAATATATATGTAGTCAGTTGAAGTAAGAACCAACTCTAGTCTAATTCCATAACATCTATAGTCATTTCCACACGGAATAATACAACCTAGGAAGAAAGCCAGTGATAGGCAGTAAGAGATACAGTGACTGAACGAAGCTCTTACTCAATCTTTACAGCCCCTTCTTAAATGTCCAAGAACAGAATCATTAGTTAGGAGAGAGAGAAAGAGAGAGGCAGATACAGATATGAATTCAGAATTGTAGATCATCTTTTCAGCAGAAACCTAGCAGTATTATAGGGATATAAGAATTGCCTAAAACCAAACCTTTCTGATTCTGGACTCAGCTCTTAACCATTACTTTTATTACTGAAGTTGAATGTTGAAGGAAAGAAAGGAGGAAGCCTTTTTAGAATTTGGAATAATACCTTGGCACTTGGAAATTGGGAGAAATATACTCTAGAAGATAAAGAAAAAAAACTATTTTTTTTACTTTTGAGGTAAAAATATTTTATTTTTTCCTAAAAAATTGACTCGAGCTTTAAGTACCAAATCATAAGCATATATGCATCTACTGAGAACAGTACACCTTGCTGTTTATGTAAATATTTCTAGGGACAATGGAACAGGACAGCAGCTGTGTGACCCCCAGACAAGTCACCCAGCCTTTCCAAACTGCAATGTCCCATCTATAAAATGATGCTAATTAAATTTAACTTGCATGTAGCTTTCAATATGAGACAATGTAAGCCAGAAGTAGAATGTCTGGCCCATTGAAACCTAAAAGTTACAAATCATTTTTAAAAGGTACAATTATTCAGTGAAAACTGGGCCACCTTTCCATTTCAAATTTTCAGTTCCATTCCCACCAAGCAACCACTGTTATAAATTCCTGTGTATCCTTTAAGAGATTTTTCTCTGTGTATGTGTTTTTCTTTTCAACAGCAGGAGAAAAATACTGAGATGGGATTTAAAAAAAAAATAAAATAGCAGGTAAAAAAGAGACAAGGAAATCATGATTTTAAAATTTTTAAGAAAAACTACAACTTTGAGACAAGCCTTTCCCTTTTAGGAAACCCACTCCGAAAGAAATTTCTAGAGGTCCTTTTGCAACAGTCTAAATTCTGGGCACTAGACCTGTTCTTTTCACCTAGAAATTAACTTTCCTCAAGCCCAGGAAACAGCTGCATATGTCTGACGCGTATCTCAACTTCAAATGCATATAGCCGGCTTACAATGGGATCTGACCGTGAGCCGGTACACCCTAAATCACCGACCCGGAAGACACCCCTTTAAATGCACCCTACTCCTGCTTGTAACAGGTTTTCACTACTCCGAGCAACTGCACTCACGAATGGAGTGCGTCAAATAAACCCTTCTCCTCTCTCTTTTTTCTGGTGCATCCTGAAAATTCTTTCCTGTGACAAGAGGCAGCAAACCTGCAAACTCATTTTAAAAGGGTGGGACAGGTTCTTTATTTGAGCCTCAGGGACCTCACAGACCCAGCCTGGTGACGATACTGTCATTCCTGTAGGAGCACAGATTGCTAAGCCCTTTCTATATAACTCTACTGTCTTTCTGTTCGTTCCATTACGTACAGTCTAATTATTTTAAATACTGTAGCTCTTTTGTCTTCCATTCTGTCAGTATGGCACAGATACACACCAAACACACACAAACACACACACACCAAAAAACAAACGAACAAAAAAAACTATTTATGAGCTTTGAAAAATGGTTGAATTACCTGCTATTACTAACAATCCTACCCCAAATATCCTTGATGGGCTTTTTGTATACATTGGTGGGCTACTTTTATAGAAGTAGAATTGCTGCCCCAAGTACATATACAAAACTTTTCTAGTGTAATAGACATTGTCAGTAGGCCTCTCAAGATGTTGCACCCAATCTCCTTCACATTAATGATGTGTAAGAATGATTTTTGTACACTACTTTGCCAGCACTCTCACATCAACTGTCCTTGATTTGAGGTGTGAAAATGATTGAATTATTGATTTATTGTATGACTTTAATGAGTGAAGCTGCACATACATGTTTATAATACATGTCTATAATACATGTTTTTAGTAAACTGCCTATTCATATATTTTACTTATCTTTAATGAACTGTTAGCCTTTTTTATTTGCAAGTGCACTTAAAAATATTAAAACAATTCTGCCTTTAACTTATCTCAGGAAGTATTTTTCTAAGGTGTTGGCTTTGCTTTTAGATTTAAAACTTTAACAAAATAGAAGTTTTAAATTTTATATAGTTAAATGTGTCTTTTTCCCCACGCCCTTAGAGGTTTGTGTCTTTCTTTCTTTTAACTTCAAGGTTGTTAAAATCATCTACTTATATTTTAAATGAGTAACTTTTAACACGAATTTTTGTTGTGGATGCTTTCATTTTTTAAAAGTCTTTCTCTAGTGTTAGAGTAAATTATGTTCTATCTATTCAGAATGCACAGAACAAAACAGTTTCTAAATTACAACATTTTCAAAAAGTCCTGCTGCTACTGTTTAAATTAAAAGCTACAAGGTGGCACATGCCTGTAATCCCAGCTACTGGCAAGGCTGAGGCAAGAGAATCAGAAGCTCAAGGCCAATCTGAGCAACTCAATGCGACTGTGTCTCAAAATAGAAAATAAAAACAGCTCGGGATGCAAGCTCAGTGTACTCAGTGCTAGAGCACCCCAGGGATCAAACCCCAGTACCGCCTAGACAAGAGAAAAAGAAAGCTAAAACAATTGATAAGCTCCTGGTTTGCACTCCCAGGAATGCTACTGTTAAAGAGGTAGATGTTTTGAAAGTGCTTTGCAAGAATATCCTTCTAAAGTAGGTCCTTTGTATCTTGTTTACGTTGATACCTTTTTAGTAAATATTTTGCTTATATGACACAATGTTAAATTCCAATGCTCTAGGGTACCATTTGGTAGCAGATTAAACCAGTGCAGCCTGATTAAATTTAAGAATACCAAGATAAGACACATTCCCCAGAGGGGGGAAAAGTGAAGCAAAAGTCTTGCCTGCCTTTTTTGTTAATTTTTTATACAATTTTTCTGCTTAAATATGACATTGCTCGGGGCTGTGCTTCTCTAAAGGCCAAGTCAGTGCAACATGGAAAGAATAATTGTTTACCTAATCACAGGTCCTGCTTCTGCTCTCCAGCCCAGAGGACGCTTGATTTTTTAATTCTCGGGATGACAGAAGAACTTAGATGCGGGAAAGGCGTTCATGGACATCTCCCACTAAACTCAGTTTCCATTCCCTGACAACAAGCGATTATTAGTTGTTTACATAGGAACAGCCTGGCATTGTGTTAGGTTCTGGGGGAAAGAAAGCCAAGGCTGCCTACCTGCAGGGGGCCCACAGTCTCCTGAGACAAGAGAATCATTTATCGGAGCTAATATCTAATGTCTCAGTTAATTTTCTCTTGTTGCTGAGACAAAATACCCGACACTCAAAGTTAAAGGAAGAAAGGTTTATTTAGCCCACAGTTTGTGGAGGTTTCAGTCCATAATCAGCTGGCTCCAAGGCAGAGTGGCACATGACAGAGGGCAACAGTTCATGGCGGCGGAAGACAGCAAAAGCAACAAAAGCGGTGGGGGGAGGCCTCTTTCTGTCCCTTATGTTTTATACAGTCTACCAGGATTAGGGCAGTGCCAATCCAATCAGTAGCCTGATCCAGCAATCACCCACCCTTAATCCTAGCACCCTCAATCCTAGCACTGCACCATGAATCAATCACAATTGATTCAGCTACCTCCAAAAAAGCCCCGTATAAAAGTGCATGAGGCTTTGAGGGGACATCTAGACAGAAACCATAACATCTAACATTTAGGATACTGACTATCATTCTGAGTATGTTACATAATTGCCTCAATTTTCCATCAACTCTATGAAATAGTACTACTATTATTGCCATTTTATTTTTTCAGATGGACAAACTGAGCCCAAAGAAATAAAGTAATTTTCCCATGGTCACAGCAGGTAAGTAGCAGACTCTTATTCAAGTGGTCTCCCTGATTGCTCTCAAACCCTATTCTCTACCAAGTTCCCCTGAACACAGAAAATCAATTGTTTGTATCTTTCTTCCATAAAAAAAATAGAATAGCAGCACAGAGTCCAGTAAGTCCCGACCCCAACAATATCCATATTTCTGCCCCTCCTCTTCTTATGGAGGGACTTCTGTTTTTCACAGCCCCGTCTCAGAGCTCCAGTCCCACCAGCTGCTTGCAGTCCCTGGTATTCATCTTATCCCACAACCCTAGCAGAAGCCTTGGTCTAGATGTGAATTTGTGACCCAAGCCATTGGAATCTATGTCTTTATTGGGTTTCTCATGTGGAAGTGCATATTTCTTCTTTCCAGAACATGAAAACAACTGGATGAACATAGAGGAAGCAGATCAGCTGCTCAAGAAAATACACACATGGAATAGGTAAAATCGTAAGAAAAGGGGCAAGTCCTGATGGCATGAAGCTTTGGCTCTATGTCCACATGGGTCTTAATTTGATTCCTCTAAAGATATCTCCAGTATCCTTCCAATAACTCAGTGTTGTACTTTTTTAAGTCAAATGGATTAAGTTCCAAGTAATGTAAGCACCACTGTTGTAGGGAGATCAGTGTAATGGGAACATATAGTACAAAAAGCCAACTCAGTCCAGGGGAATGGACTTTAGAGGAATGTTGCAAGAGACTTGATCCTTCTTTACCTTCCTTTAGATTTTTGTTCATTTTGTTCCTACACTGATGTTTTAATTTACTCTCTGTAGATATAACAAAGTATTTGAGTCTGGATCATTTATAAAGAATAGATGTTTGCTTAGCTCATGGTTTGGAGGCTGGGAAGTCCAAGTGTATAGTTTAGCATCTGGTGAGGGGTTTTGCTGCATGATTACATGGAAAAGGACACACACTGCAAGATAGACCAAGTGTGTGTCAGCAGGCAATACAGGTATCCTCTCCTCCTCCTCCTCCTCCTCCTCCTCCTCCTCCTCTGTCTTCCTTTCTCATTGCTGAAACAAAATACCCCACACCCACAAGTTAAAGGGGGAAATGTTTATTTTAGCTCACAATACATAGAGGTTTTAGTCCATATTCCACTGGCTTCAAGGCAGGACAGCGCAGCAGAGGGGCATCCCAGAGGAGAAGCAGTTAATGGCATAGCAGGTGTTCAAGGGCGGAGGAAATGCATATATCCAGGTCATGTCACACCTCTTCCCACCAGGCTTTACCTCCCAGCATCACACCCAGCTATAAACCCATCAGTGGACTAATCCAGTATCACACATCCATGATCCAGTCACCTCCCAAAAGTCCCACCTATGAGTGCATGAGGCTTTGGTGGGGGACATCAAGATATAAGCCATAACATCCTCCTTTGTCTTCTTTGATGGAACCCTGCTATGTTGCCCAGGATTGCCTCGAACTCATGATTCTCCTGCCTTAACCTCCTGAAGATATTAAAGGCACATACCACCAAACCTGGTTCTGTTCCCCTCTTATAAAGTGATCAGTCCTATCATGGGGGGGGCCCCTTCTGGTGACCTCAGCTAATCCCAATTACCTACCAAGGCCCCACCTCCAAATATCATCAACATATGAATTTAGAAATTAGATTTCCGACCCATGAAATCTGGAGACACATTCAAACCATAGCAATTAGAACATCAGAAAGATAACTTCTCAGGAAAAGAGATGAAACATATGCATGAACAGTAGTAATACAGAGCAATTATATATTTATATTCATATTTAATGTATTGAGAGTCACACAAATGGTCCTATAATGATTTCCAAATATGTCCATGCATCAGATTCACATATACGCCTTTTTAAAAGTACAGATTCATGGACCTCATATGAATTAGAGTCACTGAAGGCTGGACTTGGGAATCTATTTTAATAGCTTTCCAGAAGATTTTGATAAAATCTGCCTGGAACCAGTCTGAGGGTATTTATTTAGAAATCCCTGCTTTAAATAGTAAAAGCCATGGGAGTTCTAAGGTGGAGAAATCTCTTTCTACTTTAGAAGATAAAAAGCTTCAAGGAGGGGCAGCACTTCATCTGGGCCTTGCAGAATGAGTAAAAGCTCAACAGGTGGCCAAGCAGAGGAGAATGCACTTTTTTTGTGTGTGTGGGTACCGGGGGTCGACCTCAGGACTTTGCGCACCAGCAGGCACCCGTGGCTCTGAGCAATATCACCGGCCCTTTTTTCGTATGTGGGTTCTGGGAGTCGAACTCGGGCCCTTGCGCTTGCCAGGCAGGCACTTACGCCACTGAGCCATCTCACCAGCCCCTGCACTTTTTGAGTGAACCAAATCCCCACGGAGAAGATGTTCTCCATTGGCGCTGATTGTCTTAAATCCCTCCTTCTACGTTTGCCCACTATCCCTGTGAGTCTTAACCAAATTACAAATGGTGTCTGTGAATGATTAATAATCTGCCTCTGTTGTTTATTCTGTGCCCCATCTCAGGTCATAGTTAATGATGTCTATTAATATATCCATGCATAGGCAGGTATAGGCACCTTAATATAAGTTATCTTATTTAATCCTGGCCAAAACAGCCAGAAGTAGTAATATTATTGTTGGCATTTTGTAGATGAGTTCTGTAGAATCATAAAAGTTAAATTGTCCCGGGGTGGCTTGGACTTGGCTCTGACCTTGTGTAACTACAGGTTCCATGATTTCAAATTATGAGTCCTAGATGTTTCAGAATACATTATAGTAATGACGAGCATGAAACTCTGGGTTAGCATTTGGGTTGTGCTACCTATAAACTTTAAAAAATTAATGTCTCTGAAATTCAATTTCCTCCTTTGTAAAAGTTTGATCATTATATAGTATAGCTTTCAAAGTTATTCTGAGAACTAGGTGAAATAAGCCCTATCAAAGGTGTTTATCAAGTACTTTTGGCAGAGACTAGGAACTCCATATATGCATTATCATTGCTACTGTTACTAGATAAGTTACCATGGCACCAACCCAGAATGACTCCCTTCTCGCCAAAATGAAGCTTTGTGAAGACTTTGCACAGAATAAAGAATGCCAAGAATATGAACGCTGTGAAGGCAGACACTGGGCTTGTCTTGTTCATCGCTATACCCACATCACCTAGAACCATTCTGGGTGCATAGCAGGTGCATCATAAGTGCTTGTTTACTAAGGTAGGAGGAAATACGGTAACAACACTAAGTTTATACAGAATTCAGCTGGCTTTGGAGGAAATTTTTAAAGATACTTTCTTCAGGTTGATTTTCTAGCACATCATCGACAATATGTACTTCCCAAGAAAAGTCTTACCAAAAACCTAATATGAAAAGACTTCTTAATGAAGTAGCAACAAAATCTTCATTGAAACGTTGTACTAATATTACAACTTCATATTTCTCTGCAGACAATGGATTTCCATTTTAAAACCCCAAGAACTGACTTGCCCGAGTCTCGAGCCCAGAAGTGTCGAGGACTGCCACTTTCTACCCTGTGTGGTTCACAACCATCAAGTACCCTAAGCAAGGACGCGGGTGCAAACCCCCACATCAACTGAAGGATAATTAACAGCGGGAGTCAGAGGGTATTTGCTTTGTCAGAGCTGCATGATCTTTGAACAGAAGTAAATGTATTTCACTATGGCAACAGAAAGGCACTAACATTAAATTACCGTCTGCCAACAAAGATAGAATAGGCCTCCTTTTTAAGCCCTGCCCATTTTTAAGGATGGACACAGCATAATTTGCCAAGGAAAGGAGGAAAAGGGCAGATAAATTTTAAGCACAGTTACAAAGACAATTCTTTGGGCAGGTTTTATCATTTTGCATAAATCAAAGGAATGTTTCATCTGTCGTTTTGCGTTCTCAAGTGGAGTCAGTTGTAAGAAAGGTTTGTACAGTATATATCCTTCTAAGACAGTCACAGCTAGAAAGAAAACTGAAACCACATATCCCAAACCCACAGCTTTGCTGCCACCCAAGTCAGCAAACATTCCATGAGCACCTGCGTGTCTGGGACTCTGTTGGGAAAACAAAGGTGCATGGAACTCAGCCATCACCTCAGGAAACCCACTGTCTCTGAGGGGAAGGAGGAGAACGTCCTCTGTGAGCAGACTCACTTGGCAATATCTGAATAATCAAGTGCCCTGACTCATTTTTATGATTTTCTTTTGATGTAGTGCACGTATCTTTGGTATCCAGAATCTCACCTTTCTGAAAGATGAGTATAAATAGATAGATAGATGAGTAAGTAAAGAAATGTATGAAAGCAACCCAGTGTTCATTTGTATGATGTACTGAGAGGCACAGTGGACTTTCAGAGGTGTGAGAGGATGGGGATGGGTGACAGTTTTGCTTCTTGGGTTTTACTGAAGTTTGAAAGCTTTGATGATTGATAAAACTGACTTGAGTCAGTGAGGTTGAATTGCAATCTCAGGATCACAATTTACCTGATCTATGATATTAGGGAGTTTATCTGGCCTTCCTGAGCTACAGTTACTTGTTTATGATACAGTCTATTTTTATTTAAAGAAAAGCTAATATGCTTTTGATATAAAAAGCACAGAAAAGTAGAAAGAAGAAAAGCAAAGCCATCTAAAGATAACCACTGTTCATATTTTGATCTATTTCATTTTTTAAACGTTTTTATTTTTATCCACATTATGTATCTATAACTACATGCAGATACGTAGTTTAGTTTCGAGCATCAAATATTTCCAAAAGTGTTATTTTTAAATGTATAAAATAATATTCTGATTATTCACTGGACCCCTCCCAATCTCTCCAACCCAGAAGCAACCAAATTTACCTCTTTTAACTAATACATTTGGTAGCTTCCATCGTGTCTTTAAATAGCATAATTTTATTGTCCTTCCTGTTCAGTTTTGGGCACTTGATTGAATTTCCAAGATGGCAGTTGAGGATTCAGCTCATGTTCTTGCTTCTTGGTTTTAATCCCAGCATGTTCCCATCTTTCCAATGTAGTTGTATCTGGCATACTAATTACAATTAGATTAATATTCCAGATTTCCATCCTACTGAGTACATATAGGCTATGCTCAGCTGAATCACGTGGTAAACTATGATTAATGTGTTATGATTAGTGTTATATGTTCCATTCTTGTACAATTTTCTTTTCCCCTGAGGTTAATAATTGTCTTGTTTATACATGTGCTTACTTTTCCTCTCCTAATTCAATCTCCAAGTGTTCTCCACTTGTCTAATTTCCTTTCATCATTTCAGATGCATCAGTCACACTGTAAGTATCTCTCTCTGAGCCATCTGTTCTTCTCCAGTCTGTACTGTTTATAGCTGTGCAGCTGCCTTCATGGGACTCCCTCACTGTCACCCTGGGGATTGCCTTCACTGCTCTTTAATGACAGACACCTGGCTATTGCATACGGTGCCACACACTTTCTTACTTTATCATCTTGTTTCAGTGGGCACATCCTACAACAACTTCGTAAGCAAATTTAAATAGGAGGTAAATTTTAAAATACTGTCTAGTAGAAAAATATCTTTATCCTATTCACATTTGACTGGGAATTTGGCTGAGTATTGAATTTTAGGTTGGATATTATTTTCCTTCAGAATCTGATGTCTGGTCCTTTGGATGTAACAGTTTTCTTCTCTAGAACCTTCTAGTACTATACATTTGTGCTGAATATTTTGACATTTTATGATAATGCAGGATTGTTTTATTCATTGTTGTAGGCACTTGACAGACTCATTCCAACTGGAAGCCTACGAACTTCAGCTGCAGGCCTTTTAACTTAAATTATATAGCAGTATTTTCCCTCTTCTATTTTCTTTCCCTTTCTACACATTACTATTTAGAAACTGGAAATTTTAGATTGGCCCTTAAATGCTCTTAGGTTTATCTTTTTATTTCCAGTTTCTGTTTTTCCATTGTTCTTGGAAACTTTCTTAAATTTACCTTCTAACCTTCTTTGAATTTTTTATTTATGCTAAAAAATATTTCCCCAAAACTAATTTTTGCTCTCTGAATATTACTTTTTGGTATCCCTTTTCCCCCCTATTATATGTTGCTATTTGGTTGTTCTTCCTTCTATCTCTCTGTTTTCTTTAAGTAATAGATTTTTTCTCTATGTATTTGTTTTAGTATCTATTAGTCACATTAGAAACCTTTTCTGAAATGTCTGGAAACCTTGGTTGTCTGCTCATATTAAAATTCAGGGATTTAAACCCACGTTGGGAGGTTCTGAGCACGTGGCTCTTGCTAACAGTAAGCTTCTAAGTGTAACTTCTAACAACGGCTAGGATGTTGAGTTAGAAAACTTCTAATGTTGATAACTCTGGATCTCCTTTCTTGTGTTGGCTGAAGTCTCCAGGAAAAGATTCTATAAGCTGCTGAGGGCACCACTGATATCACACTGAGGAGGAGGAAGAGAGTGGGAGGGGTGCTAAATGAGAAGGGTCCAGGGACTGCAGTACCCACTATGTGTTCACCTGCTGGTCCCTCCGGATCTCCATAAGGAATCCCCACACTCAGCTGTGCTAGCTAGGTCTTTCCTTTCCAGAGGATAAACCATAGCATGGGGTGGAGAAGACTGGGGTTATGTTTTTCTTTTTCTTTTGTCAAAGTGGTAAAAGGGACATGACAGATATCAGATAATCCTTACTGTAGATCTTCCCCTTTCACCTCTACTATGATAGAGGCTCATGACACCACCAATTCCTGAGGCTTTGAGGGACTCTGTGGGGTGAGTCTGGCTGAGTTTCAGCTTTCCCTTCTGGCAGCTTATGCCTCAGTTTTCTTGGTTCTACGTATCTGTCTGCTTTCTAGTTTCTGCAATGTTTATAGTGAAGTCTCCTCTGCCCTTCTTTTCATCCTTGTGAGGTAGACCTTAAAATAAATTCTTTCACCACATTAATGAGATTTTCAGAAGGGAATGTGAGCAGCAGAATGTGTTCCATTCGCCATCATTCTTCAGACATCTCACTTCTGTTTTTTCTCATCTATAAAATGGGAATTATGATACCTACCTTGTAGGGATGTGGTGGGAGTTAAATATATGTATGTATATATAAATAAATATATATAAATATATATATATTTAGTGAACAAGAGATATTTTTGTGTTGGAAAGAAAGAACTTAACAGTATGAGTTAGAGGTAATCACATCTTTGCCATTCACTGGCTTTGTGACTTTGGTTAGTGCTTTTTAAAACTATTTTTAGGCTCATCCTTATTCAAACATGAGGAGGATAATAGCTTTCTTATTTATATCTCGGGGTAAGAAGATGAGCAATACTGTGAAGTGCCTAGCACTCTCCTTGAGTTTTGGAGATGGACAGAAGTGGGGTAAAAATTGCAGCTCTGCCTCTTTCTAGTTGTGTGAACTTAGACTAATTTTTCTCACCTTGACAAGTCTCAGCACTATGCTCTGTGAATCACTGAGGCTGATCGTTTCCTCACAATATCTGCGGAAGTTAAAATAAGACAAGCTGATAATAAAAGTGCCACATTTTGAGACTCCTCTTATAAGCACTGGTCTCTTTTATTCCACCTGCCAGATGCTTCCCAATCCTTCCCCCTGACTTAGTTCTGAGTTTTCTAGATTGAAGGTCCCCTGTAAATTTCATATCCCCCAAAAAACCATGTACTGAATATGAGTACAAGCACATTCTTAAATCTGGTGAGATAATATGGACTCCTTTGGTGAATAGAAGGACCCTTTCTCTAGAGAGAAAAAGGAATGCAAATTAATTGATTTCTCAGAATCTTATTTACGGATACTGTGTTAACAATTATATCTCCCCTAAATGAAAGATGCTATGCTCTAAACCAGCATTCTGACACCAAATATTCAGCACAAACCCCTTACACAAATCTAATGATAATCACATCTACTAGTAGTTTAAAACCCTTAGTATATGACACAATGTTATGGCATTTTACTTGCATAGTTTCATACAGTTCTTATTCACCCCAAAATACAAGTAAAAACACCAATTGCAAGTAGCTACATGCTCAAGGTATTAAAGCTGGTAAAGTTGTACCTAGCAATCAAATTAAGGGTGATGAGTTGAGGGTCCCACAAAGAAATATGGTGAAGTCTTTGAACCCCTGGTACATCAAGAATGGGAATATATATATATATATAGAGAGAGAGAGAGAGAGAGAGAGAGAGAGAGAGAGAGAGAGAGAGATTTTAAAGTGATTATTATTATTTTTTGTTTGTTTGTGGGTACCAGGGGTCGACCTCAGGACCTCGCGCGCCAGCAGACACCCGTGCCGCTGAGCGATATCACCGCCCCCTTTTTCGTATGTGGGTTCCGGGAGTTGAACTCGGCCCTTGCGCTTGCCAGGCCGGCGCTTACGCCGCTGAGCCATCTCACCGGCCCTTAAAGTGATTATTAATTCATTCATTTACTCAACAAATTAGGTACTGGGAATATAAAAGTGAACAAAACAGACAAACATCTCTGGCCCTCATAAAGTTTACTTTCTAATGAGAGGAAAGCACACTTAACAAACAAGTAAGTTTGATCAAGAAATAAAAACACAGTGAAAGAACAGAAGGGCAGGAGGGAGGAAGGTGCTAAAATGGAAAAGGTGGTTTAAGCAGAAATATCCCCAAATATTAGTCATGTTTATGGGTTGAGACATTGTGTGTAAATTTTTCTTGATTTTATTTTCTAAGTTTTCTACAATTGATGTGCATTACTTTTATAACTATAGAACTTGCCTTTAAATATATATTTAAAATACACATTTCCCAAGAATAGCTGCAATGAAGTTTATCTTTCTATTAGATACTCTACAAATGTTAACTACCGTGAATATTGGGACTATGGTCCTTAGTGAAATTCCTGAGGATAGCAGGCTGGTTAATTCTAGAAAAGAGTTAGGAGCATGAGATTAAACAAATTATTTTAAATACTTCAATCATATCTTACTTTATGACATTTTTTCAGGTGTTATACCTTGGGTAGATAATGAAGTTATCAAAATGGCAATGACTTCAGTATTTAAAAAACTAAATACAAAGTATCCCGTGAGGTGGCATACCAATTAAATTGACCCAATATAGGTTGAAGAGGAGAAGGAACACAAGAACGAGGATGGTGAAATTAATTGTGAAATACATGGGTGAAAGCCACTGAAATTATTCTGAGAATCATAAGAGGTTGAGAAAGGCAAGCAAATCTTAGGAGCAGTGAGGGACTGGATGATGAGCTCCAGGGAGGAAAGGGTACTTCCCACACGTCGGTAATAACGCCGTGGAGGACACATGCATGTGAGTTACGGCGGAAGGAAAGATGAATGCCACTGGGAAGTGAAATTACTGTTAGCTCTCTGCAGTAGACTTCAGAGCTAGGCACACACTGGGTGTTGATGATTGTTGTTGGAAAGCAATCCCCCATGTGTGTTTATTTAATTTTGTAAATTCATTCTGGGAGGATATCTATGACTGAAATAAATGAGATTTGTGTTATGCCAGGATTCAAAATCTAGACATGTGGGTATCTGATTTCAGGTCAGTGATTTAATTTTCATATATCTTAGTCTAGTTCTGCTATGTTTCAATTGCAGACTGATCTGACGATAAAATTCCTTTTGATTGGTGGATGTCTCTACCACCATCACTGACAAATATTTGCTAGGTGATGAGTATATTTGCACATCAATTGCTTCCAAACCAAACTCCCTGAAATACTAAATATCTGGATGTGGCTGAGAACCCTAGAGACAGTCCCTACCTGTCCCCTCACCAAGCTGCCCCCCAAAAGCTGGGAGCCATCATCATGGTGGTGCTCACCCCAACCATCGCTGAATCAGCACACACACTCCTCCGTGCACACAGGATGGCAGCCATTTGGGGTCCCACATAGTAGCCAACCCAGAACCCATCACAGGGAAGGGATAGGATGGGAGCCAAGGCTCCAGTTGCCAGGGCCTGGTCCACTGTCCCATCACACTCCACTTGTAAACACAAATTCAAAGATTAAATTACTAAGAATTTGGAGATAGCAACTGCAGAGAATTAAAACCCTAGTGTGGTGCCTTTCACACTGATGAAATCATTTTGGTTTCTTGTCCCCTGATTTAGTGGCTTGTTATTTTTATACTGGTTGAGTCCCCTCAGCATCAACACAATCTCGTTTCTCCTCTGGAAAACCACATACCCTGTCTTAACATTATAGTCAGCTTCAGCTTTTGGCTCATTTCTCTGCTTCCCTTTGTTGGTGTGCCCAGCCTGTGCCTCACCTTTTATTCTTTCCTTTGTTCTCTTTTTAAAAAAGTTAAAATAATTAAAATATTTTTAAGAGGCAGTTGTGCTACTTATATACGTTAACTATATCATATATGTCCCCAGGTCAATTCCTCTTCACTCAAAATGTACAAACAAACAACAAGCAAAAAGCTGCAGGTTGGACACCAGGCAGAAAACTTCTTGAAAGAGTTGCCCATGCTTGTTGCATCTATATCCTCATCTCCATCCACTTCTATTTCGCTGTAGTCTGGCTCATGCCTGCCCAACCCTGTTGAAATGATTTATTCCAGTGTCACTGATACCCTCTTTGTTGCCTACTCCCTCAGATAATTCTATCTGCTCCTATCCACATAGGAGCATTCGAAACAAGTGGCTACTCTCTCTTACACAAAACACTCTTCTTAAATTTCAGACAGTCATTTTTCATTCCCCTCTCCCTGTCCTTTCTAAGTTCCACTATCTGGATTGCTGTCTTCTGCCTGACTGTTCAATTTTAGGGAATCTCTCTTCTTTTTGTCTCCCTCCCGAGACCAGCTCATCAGTCACCACAGAATTAAAACCCAGGATTCTGTGTCTCCAGTGCAGATATTCCCACTCATTGCCAGACACTCGATTCCAGCCTCCCACCTGACATCCCCATTTAGACGCCCCGTGCTACTCTGCATATCCGTAAGAGAGCTCATGACAGTGACCGTGCATGTCCCAGCCCCTTCAGTACCCTTCTTCTCCAGCAAAACCCTGGGTTTCGCCATTGCTTTTGTTCTTTTCATCTTACCCCACATTCAAACTATAAGTACCTAACTTCTAATTATTTTATATAGAAAATAATTGTTAAATAAATTCAGCTTTCCGGCTCCACAGCCGTTCTGTTCGCCTAGGCACTATCATCGGGTATTTAAATGAAGATGATGACTCTAATTAAAACAGGTCACTTCTGATATTTTTCTCCACCTTAGCTACTTAAATAAGTTATCTACATAGAAAGATAAATTACAATTATATATTTGTATTTTACAGATCAGAAAATCCATTTCTCCCTACAACCTCCCAAAAAAATCTACAGGGAAGATAAAAGAGAATCAGCATTGGGCGATTTTTGTGGAGGACCACCTGGATGGCTCTTCTTAAAAGAAGAGCAATTATCTCCATTTCGGCTAAACCTGGCCCTATTTCCATGTACTGATATGTACAGAGCTGGCTAGGACTTTTCCTTATCCCTTCAATTGGCTTTAAGCAATGCCAATCGGTCCAGCCAAGGTGCTGTGTAGTCTTTGAAGAAAGACCACAGGTCAGTGTTTCCCCACCTCTGTGGCTCCCAAAACACATGTGTGAGCCAGGCAGGATGGAGAGCTGTGTTCCACGCTGTCAGCTGGGATTGAGCCTCGAGTAAGAAGCTATGACTTCCCAGGGCATAGAAGATTACACATCAGAGCTGAAACACCGACCCCAAAACATTAGATACTACCTTGAATTGTGTTTTGCAGATTACTCCTTCTGCATATCCTTCCCTCTGCATATTGCAAAGGTGATTTCAGGCCACCTACCCAGCGCAGCTTACAGTACTCATGTACTTCCTGCTATTCTCACAGTCACTCATCCCCAAGCCACTCCCCTCACCGAGAATTAATAAAATCCGGGTTTGGCCCTGGGTCAAGGCCTTTGTTCCTCTAACCACCACCCTGGATGGACTTAGGACCCCCTTTGCTCCCCACACTATAAATATGCCTTAGTGTCTTTATTCTCATCATGGGTTGCACTGGAAATGGCAGATTAGAATCAACTCACTAGAATTCCAATAACTCTTCCTTGGGATTACAAATATAAACTTCCCAGACCGTGACGAGGACTGAGAAGGGCTCGCTATAGATTTTTATTTTTTATTTGCCAAGGAAATGTGTTGAAAACTATGATTATTATAATTATTATGAGAATAAGTAACATTTATTGTGCAATTACTATCTGCCAGCCACTAGCTAAGCACTTTACATGAATAATCTCTTTTGATTCCCACAAAAACTATAAGATGCTGGCAGTACTATTTGACCACTTTTACAAAGGAGAGGGCCAGATCAGAGAGGCAAATTGCTTACGTAACTATGAAGAATAATTTCTATTTTCCACAATCCTTAAACATCAAACACACACACACACACAATTTCAGAATTAAAATTTTTAATAGGTTTAACTTAGTAAGAAGCTTTTTACATTATCCTCATTTTTTTCTCTCATCACAGGCTAAGAAAAACTTTGTCATAGTTTGGCACACATCTACACAGGCAATGTGGGAACCACCAACTTCACCTGTAACTCTCTGATACTCCAGTACCAGTGAAGGCTGAAGGCCAGCTCTCAACCCTATCACTTATGATGCACTGATGAAAAATTACTTTACTGTATCACCAGTCCTTCCTTGTCCCAAATGGTTTGCAGCAAATAGTTAAGACTAATACACTAGGAGCTTGGTAAGTCCATTAAGAATGTAACTGGCCTTCTCCAGAAAAGTGGCCTCCAAGGCCAATGATGGAAGCCATCTGCACTGTCAGCACTTTCTTTTTATGAAACACGGTGCCCCAGGAAGTCTGGGATTTACTGACACCCATCACCAGTGCCAAGACCAAGCATTGGGCATGAACAGCTTTACTTGTCCTGCTGCCTGGACCCCAATTCATAAGTCTGCTTAGAAGTCAGAAACACACTGACAATTTCTTAAGAACAAATGGCAAAGTAGAACAGTAAGGCAGGACGAGGAAATCAAGATCTCCAAATGTTGGATGCCCTTCAGTTGAATAAATGTCCCTAGTAAAAAACAAATTCTGCATCGTGATATTTCAAATGCGTTGCAGGTAGTGACATTTTAATCAATCATAGGTGTCAAATAATATATAGAACAAAATTAACACATTTCATCTTTGAAAACACTAGATTTATTGGTCCAAGTAATTCCATTGGCTCACATGGACCAATCACATGACAGTAAAGAATGAATTTATTATAGATGGCAGATTCTAGTTTCCTTGCCCAGTCTCTTGGTTTAAGGCCAGAGGGTTTTAAGAGAATATCAGAAAGTTTCACAGAATCATGTAAATAAATGTTTGCAAGATGCAGCTTGATGAAAACTGGAAATTTTTTGAAATTCAAATTTCACTGTCCATAAGTTTTAATGAAGGGAAGTCACATTTATTTGTCTGCATGTTTATGGCTGCTTTCATTTGACAACTGCAGAACTGAGTAGTTTTGATGGAGACTGCCCATACTGCCGTAAAGTAAAAAGTACTTATTATCTGACCCATCAAAGAAAAAGTTTTTTGTAATTCAAACTCATAAATAAATTTGAGTAGACAAAGATGCAGACTGCTTAGGCATAAACAAGGTTATTTTTAAAAATTTTACTCTACATATGGGGAAAAAGCAAAGCCTGTGTCCACCTATCAAAACTGTGTTCTGTATAAACCTATACATAAACTATGTAAAGCTATATAAACTGTGTTCAATGTTGTATTTAATAAGAATATTATTTCAATACAGGACCCCTTTTTCCTTACAGTATTGGGGATTGAACTCAAGGCTTCATACATGCTAGGTAGGCACTCTACAACTGAGCTATATACCCAGACCCATATATGTATGTATGTGTGTATGTATTTCCATATATAGAGAAGGAATTGAACACCCTTCATGCTGAGCTACATCCTCAGGTTTTTGGGGGGAGAGGGTCTCACAAAGTTGCCTAGGCTGGCCTGGAACTCATGATCTTCCTGCCTCAGATTTCCCTAGTATCCAGGATTATAGGTGTGTATTGCTACTATATCTGGCTCCTTCATTGGCTTTGTTTTGCTTTGTTTGGTTTGGTTTTGGTTTTGGTTTTTGAGACAGGGTCTCACTGTGTAGTTAAGACTGGCCTTGAACTCACTATGTAGCCTAGGCTGGCCTCAAACTCACAGCGATCCTCCTGCCTCAGCCTCCCAAGTGCTGGGATTACAGGTGTGTGCCACTACTCCCAGCTGTCCTTCATTGGGTTTTATAATGTTTGTTTTCCAAAGAAAACTCTAATGAATGCTCACATGGCCCTGCATATTTGAAGTCTCTATATAATTCATTAGACCTGAATTTGTGAACTGCGCATTTGTGAAGTGCTCAGTGTTAACTGTTTGTTGTAATTAAGATTATGTCTGCAAGGCTGGGCAGCAGAAGCTGGCTCTCTTGAAGACCTTCACACCCATCCTCACTGAAGACAACAGTCTCAGAGTGATGGTCAAAATGTCTGAACTCTGTCACAGGCTTGCAGACAGTATTTCTAATCTAAGTAGTTTCAAGATGAAAATTAAAACTGGGCTGGTGATATAGCTCAGTGGCATAAGCACTTGCCTGGCAAGTGCAAGGTCCTGAGTTCAATTCCCAGTACCCACATTAAAAACAAAAAAAGAAAAAGAAAATTAAAACTGCATACAATTTTTATTGGATAAAAAGCTAGTGTAGTATGAGTGTTATTTAGTAATCAATAACTACTTCACCAATACTTGTTCATGAGACACTCCTTAAAATATTTCTGATTTTAAAATATCAACAAAGAAGCAATAAATTTGCACCAGATCCTGCTCCTACTTCAACTGGAAACATCCAACACTCCAGAACTGTGCTACAATGAAACACTTGTGACCAAACCTCACAAAGAAACGTAATCCCTCTTCATCATGCATATGGGAATTTCAGTATTTCCATATAGATTACATTACAAATATTTTACATTAAAAAAATGTGTTGCCATTAAATCTGCAGAATAAAATCATATGTAAAAAGGATGTTCCAACAGAAAAAGACTAGATATGATCACAACTTTTCATTTCCCAAATTGAGGTCCACAGAATATTATGTGCCATTAAATATTAAAAGGTTTTTCAAAAAATGGCTTAATTTTGTAGTAAGTATGAAAAATATCAGAAGACTAAGATTTAAATATTGTAACTCATTTCAGAGCATTTACTGTGCTAATGAGCTATGGAACTCTAAAGGCCAGCTGTAACTTTCCCAAATTTGTTTTTTTGTTTTTTTGTTTTTTTTTGTGGGTACCGGGGGGTCGACCTCAGGACCTCGCGTGCCAACAGGCACCCGTGCCGCTGAGCGATATCACCGGCCCCTTTTTCGTATGTGGGATCCGGGAGTCGAACTCGGGCCCTCGCGCTTGCCAGGCAGGCGCGTACACCGCTGAGCCATCTCACTAGCCCCCCAAATTTGTTTTTTCCCAAATTTGTCCTACACACATATTCATAACTCCAGTCAAGGAACACTCAAGTGAGAAGCTCTAGCTGTCTTTGAGCTCTGTTCTGGGCTTTCTGGTTTGTGTCCCCCTGATTCTTCAGTCCCTTTGGACAGAGAAATAAAGCATTCATATGTTTAAAGTGTTGCCGTAAGCAATTGGACACACACCTGAAGTTATTTATTACAAATACTTCACGAAATGTTCAACTGTCCAAGAAGACTTCATGTTTAAAGAAGCCAATACTCACAGATAAATTTTCTTTAACTTTTTCAATCAGTCCAATGCAAAAATAATAAACGTAATTTAAAACAACATTACTCAAATCTGATGAAAAAGCCTGAAATTCATTGGCTGACCACTTGGGTACAAATATGCGAAGTATGGACACTAAAATAACAGTGCAGATTCTCAAAGTCCTTCAGGCTGTGATCAATTCAGCAACTTCTCGTTCCTTTTGGATTGAAAATGTGTGGCCAGTTTTCTTGCCCCGACGTTCTGAAGGACCCCATTGCTTCTGCCACTGAAGAAGAAATTAAAAAACTAAAAACAGCCACATATCCTAGGAGACAAGTGCTGCCAAATGACCCAACACTGAGTTTTCAGCAAATCTGAAGAATAATGCAATAATTGAGCTCTCTCTGCAAACTCGGGGCATTGATGAGCTTTTTAAAGAATCTTTTTAACCTAAGGCCAACTTCTCTCAGCTACAATATGCCAGAAGGCTATCTCTTGGTTGGACTAAGCCAACTCAATCACCGCTACATTCTTTGTACATACTTAGAAACACATGTTCCTCATAATGACGGCAAGACCTTCTCTTGTTGCTTAAAGCCTGAGTTGCAAACAAGTCCATTTTCTTCTACTAATAAAGATTTTCATTCTAAGTTAGCCTGGAAAACCTCAGTGCTTAAATTTTTTAAATGTTGACTTTTTAAAAATAGAGCAAGCAAAACAACAACAATAACAACAAGCAAACAGAATATAAAACATAGCATTCAGATAGAGGAAATAAAATCAATGTAAAGAAAAAAGCTATGAGCATTAAAAATAAATGTCCTTTGGAGTCATTTTCTTTCAGAAAACTCACAATTTTTTTCTGTATAATTAATTAGTTCTCGAAATATGCATTTGGCTGTTAGATGTGGGGGAAATTGTCACTGAGTCTGTAGATCAAATAAAATTAATAGTTTGGTGCTTATATATGGAAAAGTAGATTTCATTGATTTTTATCCTTGGTTTTGTCTTAAATGAGAACACAATCACCAGGGGAGATAAAAGAAAAACCAAATAAGGCAGTGTTCTTGTGCTGTCAATAACCTGGCTTTTTTTGGAAGGGTTCATACTGTAGTACCTCAGTTCGTGAACTTAATTCTTTCCAAGAAATCTATAGGCTTTTAGCAGAATCAATACAATTTGCTCTTCTGTCAATACAATTCAATTGATAGAATCATGTGTAGCTCACATTGACTACGGCACCTACTGAGTTGTATTCAGTCAATTTTGTTTCTTTTAGAAGTTTCTTTCAGAAATACTTCAAAGATTTCACACTAAGAAACTCTGATGCTTATAAATACTATTAATTAGCATTAATTTGGTAGTTACTTTATGTGGGACACCTTGCTAAGTGCTTTGTTTGCACTGTTTTATTTAATCATCACAGTAGTCTAATGAAGTATGCCCAATTACTATTTGTATTTTACAGATGAAAAAATTGAGGCTTATAAAGATTTAATAACTTGCCCAATAGAGGTTTTTTTTTTTTCTTTCAAATTAATTCATTAGTAGTTGTTTAGGTTTGGAGACATTTTAAATTGTATTTCAAGTCCCTTTAGAACAATGTATAATTAGTCAAATGGCCTCTAGTGTCTGATAATCATTGATAAGGCTACTTCCTCTTTGAGTTTTTTTCATAAAAATATACAGATCAATAATATGTGGCACAGCAGAAGTCTGATCCTGGCTCTGTCTTCCCAACAGAGCTCATGTTGTCAGCCCATTATTCTCCCATTATTAGAACATATAACATAATTACGAAAAGATAGTATGGTGGCTACTCAAAAAATTAAACAAAAATTACTATATAATTCAGTAATTCTACATCTAGTTACCTACTCTAAAGAACTGAAAACAAGGATTTCAGTAGATATTTGTACACCAAAATTTATAGCAGCCTGATTAACAGTAACCAAAGACTAGAAACAAGTAATCATTTCTGACTGATAAAAGGCTAACAAAATACGGTATATATGTACAATAGATTATTATTTAACCTCAAAAAGGAAGGTAATTCTGACACACGCCACAACATGTGTGAACCTTGAAAATATGCCAAATGAAGTGAGCCAGTAACAAAAGGACAAATTTTATGTGACTCTGCTTATGTAAAGTTCTTACAATTGTCAAATTCATAGACACATAAAGTGAAATAGTGGTTGCTAGGGGTTAAGAATAGTGGAGAATGGGAAATTTATGATTTAGTGAGTATAAGTTTTAATTTAGGAGGATGAAAATGTTCCAGGAATGGGTGGTAATGATGGGTGCATAACAATATGAACGTACTGAATGCCACAGAAATGGACACTTAAAATGGTACATTTTGTAATATAGATTTTACCATAATTAAAGAAATAAATGGGAATTAGTTTTGTACTAAAACTAAAAGTTCAAACTGCAAAAGTATCATTTGAGTTCTAATTTGTAAAAGATGACTTAAAAGCATCCAAATAGGCAAACCTTATTCTCTTCACCAGTACTACAAACTTCATAATTTGTTTTCACTAAAGACCAACATGAGTAGCTGAAAGATGGACTCTCAATGTCAGACACCAGATGGAACACCATGGAATATGTCCCAGGGACATTAAATAATACCTTATCTTAATCTTTAAGAACCTTCAAAGTGATCAAAAATACTTTTCCATAAGAAAGAATTCTTGAAAGAGTACTTAGGAAAATCAGTTAAATTTTCTTCTCAAATCCATATATTGGGCCAGTGAGATGGCTCAGCGGCGTAAGCGCCTGCCTGGCAAGCGTGAGGGCCCAAGTTTGACTCCCGGAACCCATGTATGAAAAAAGGGCCGGTGATATCGCTCAGTGGCATGGGCGCGATATCCTGAGGTCGACCCCCGGTACCCACAAAAAAAAAAAAAACTCTATATTAAGACTATCAGACAACTTGGAGGGAACATAAAACACTTTTCATCATATATTGGGGTTCTTTTATGGCAACATGTTAAAAATAATTAATTTGGCTCACTTTAGTGCCCTAGATTCTGGCCCAGTTTAATTATTTATACAAAAATATGAACATCAGAAATGATATTCTGATGTTCTTAGTGTTCTTTGCTTAGTCACTGCTTTTTGTTTCCTGCCCCCATTGGATGTTTCACAACTCAATTTTACATCAAGCTTGATAAAATTTTACCAGAGCAAACTTTATGGGATTAACTAAATAAAAAAATAAAGTAAGTCCTCCATAATGACATACTTTTCTTCCTCAAAATTCGAGGATCTTATAAACAAGTTAATATGAAAATTAAATTCAGTTCCTCTGACAAATCACATTCATCAGAGAAGGTTATGATACGGGCAACGGTTTGTTCCCAACCTTGTCATTATGTGAACTTTGGACTTGCTTCTTCCTGAGCTTGAACTATTCTCCTCATCTCATTGCACAGCAGCTTCCGAGTCTGCAGGCTTCAGCGCAAATGTCATCTCCCTGGAAAGCCCAGCCTTCGCTCTGTCACTCTCCAGTAGATCACTGAGTCCTTTCCTTGGGGGCACTTTAACATACTCGGAAGTCCTGTGGTTTAACTATTTGGTTTCTTGGTTATTGTTGCCTCCCCAGTTAGAACATGGGTTTCACAAGGACAGAGCAAGGATCATATTGTTTCCATCTCTATTCTTCATGTCCAGCAAAGTGGCAAGCTCATAGGAGGTGGACTTGCTCTTCTATTTCTTCTGTTTTGCAATTGTGTGTGTAAGGGGATTATTGATTATCATTCACATGCAATCTGATACTATAGGAAATTTTATATAACAACTAGCAATGGAGTAAGGATTCAGCTGTCAAGGGAATAGCATAGGAAATAAGCAAATCATTAACTTTCCCCCAGGTACCCAGCCACAGCAACGTTTGGACGAGAGAAGTCTGGTAGAGTTGAGATTAAGAAACTGAAAGATACAATCCAGCTCTTAGCCTACAAAGTCCTTGAGCTTATTCTCCCAGTTCTATCTTTTTCTTTAAAGACCCTGTAGATCATTCTTGCATATTATTTATGAAACTAAAAGCTTGTAATTGAACTTCATAAAATTCCATTTTTGTATGCCACTGGCCCCATTTCTTACCATCTTCGTTTTCATCAAACACTGGCTGTTTGCTTGAGGTGCTGGCTCCCATACTCAAGTCCGTCCTGATCGGGACTCTCCAGTTACATTATCCTCACAGAAGCACTCCTCTTTGCTCAAAACAGGTCCAGAAAACTTCCTGGGTATCTAGGAAGGAAGAAAGAAACAGTATCCTTATTATATGCTGTACTCTAGATGCCCTGAATACAGACCATAGCTGAAATACTAATCTAATCTGTGTCACAGCAGTAGAAGTTTTTGCCCTTGACAATGATTTCAGAACTAATAAGGCATCAAGCAAGGACAGAACAAACTGTCTCTTCAGTAGCAGACCTCTACTCACAAAATAGGAGTGAAGCAAATGATTTTTCTAAGTATGAGGAAAAGTTTAAGATGAGATCAGCAATGCTTAATTTAACAACTATAAAATTAAAATAATACTTGTAATCTCTATGCATTTGAAAACAATCTACTAATTTTAGATTTTATTTTTTGCTGTGGGACCAACAATTTTAATTTCTGTATCCATAAAAGTATAAATGTGTGATAAAAAAGTGAATGTTTAATTTTTTTAAAATTACACTGAGGGCCAGTGAGATGGCACAGCAGCGTAAGCGCCTGCCTGGCAAGAACGAGGTCCTGAGTTCGATTCCCAGACATACGAGAAAAGGGCCGGTGATGTCGCTCAGCAGCACGGGCGCCTGTTGGCATGCGAGGTCCTGAGGTCGACCCCCGGTACCCCAAAAAAAATAAATTAATTAAAAAATAATAATAATAAAATTACACTGAAAGACACATTGCCATTAATCCCCCTCAAAATCCATTCTCCTCACTTTGAACACAATTATCCCATTGTTTTCCTTCTTTCTGAAGTAGTTCTGGAAGTTCTCTTTCCTGTCCTTAGTTGGACTGCTGTAGCTGCCTTGATGTCCTGAATGAATTCAAAATATTAAATTTTCCTGGTCCTTTTGACGAAAAGCCTGAATAAGACGGATGAGGACATGCCATAATGTTTTTGCCAGCCTGGCTTCCCAATGGCTGGCACTTGGCAGCACCATTCACTGTATTTTTTCTATCATACCGCAAAAAGACTCATAAAAGAGAACTTCTAGAACTGCTTCAGAAAAAGGCAAGCATGTGACACGTGTTCAAAGTCAGGGGGAGTATTCTGAAGGGGAATAAACAGCAGTGTGCCTTTTACTGTAATAATTTGTTTTTATTTTTAAAATTTGCCATATATTTTGATTGCCCTTTGTATATTCCATGCCCTTCATCCCTGCCCCAGATAGTACCACATTGTTAAAGGAGCGAGCTCTGGAGTGGGCTCCACTGCACCAGCAAGTAGGCGCATTTCTCTAGATATGTTTTGTTTTCCTTCCCCTCAACTTGGAAATGATAATGGTTCTTACCTCAAAGAAGAGTTTAATGTGATACAAATACAGTACATTTAACTCTATAAATGTATGACATATGTATTTATATATGATATAAGAGCTATATATGATATAGCTCCTTATGTTATGTTGTATTTATGTGTATAATATATGAATATATATGTCTTTATGCATTGATTTACACAAATGCAGATATATATATATATATATACATTCAACACATAAAGTATTTTCACAGCATAAGTGCTCAATAATTGTTGACCACTCTAAAGCCCAAATTAAATGATGTATCTGAGAGATAAAATCCCTTAAGTGGCTTTGTTCCCTTTTAAAATATAATGTTAAAAATTCTTACTTCCCTGGAAATTGGCAAGGAGAGATAGCACCCTGGGTTCCAGTCCTAAACTGACATTGATCGTGGCTTGGAACAGTTTTTAACCTCTGGTCTCTAGAATGGCAGAAACAACAGTGTCTCCCTCAGAAATCACAAGCTCAGATTCCTGTAAGTGCCAGGGAGTTCATTCAAGTACACGAACCAGACCAAGTACAAGTAGACCAGACTACATGACATTAGTGTACTGTGAGGACAATGGTGACACTGGCTTAATTAAACTAAAGGAGGTAGTTGCTCTAAGATCAACAGATTGTTGCCATGCAGAAACAAGGGCATCAGCCCTTCAGGTTTATGACAAAGGTGGAGATCCACCTTTTACACAATAATATTTTAAAATTCAGCTCAGCTATACCACTTGGGACAAATGTGGCTCACGGATATAGCTAATAGGACAAGTGCCACAATGCCTGGTACATAATACACACAGAATAAATGTTTGCTACTGCTATTTTTGATAATAGCACTATTTTCTCATTATGTGTTATTTTTTAATTACTGACACCTGTTATTGATTTTTTTTTCTTCTTGGATTTACACCTGAAGGAAATAGAGACGGCAGAAAGAATTGGAGAAACTGTCCAAGTTAGCATGGGTTGTGGATAAATGATTGAAAAAAACACTTGGGAAGCCCCTATGCAAGTGTGGAAGAAAAGCACACTTTCCCATTAGGAAAATGTAAATAAAGTTTAATTTGGAAGGCAGACTCATTAAGGAAATGCTACTTCTCATACTAAAAGCCAACTGCTGGCAAAGTGCCTTATGGATTTAAAAAGAATCATTAAATGGAGCAAAGAAAGAGTCAGCAATTAGGAGGCTACCAATTAAATGGCTGGGAGAAGGGAGGGGCCAGGCAGATGGTAACAGGTGGCTGAAGGACGCTCAGTAAGATTGTTGAGACAAAGGCAGACAGAAAAAACCCGACTGTCTTCCTAGGCTAAAAAATCAAAAGGCCTTGAACTCCAGTGGAAATGGGAATTACAAAGCAAGTGGATGCCCTTTGTGTTTTATTGACAGTTAAGAAGAAGAGAAATAGCATCCTTTTGTTTTATTCAGAATCTAGAACAAGTGGAGAACAGTGTAAAGACATAAACACTGATAGCACTAGAAAAAGAGGCCTGTCCTACAGGAAAAATTAATTGTAAGGAATTGTGCTTGTTAACACTGCAGACTTGAGCTACATTCTTTTATTTTGTGCTTAACATCTGAGTACATGTAGCTTTCAAATCACACCGGTCCTGCATTCTTGTATTTTTCTTCACATCTTAGGCTTTTCTCACACAGTCTATCTTCGTGCAACATAAGACATCCCAAGCATTGACCTTGCAAGTTGTCAAATCAGAAGGAGAAAGAGGGAGGAACACCATCATAATCTGCTGCTTTTCAGAGTTTCACTCTTTGTTCACCACAGATCAGTGACTTTTTAGTGGAAAGAAAATATATAAAAAAGAATCCACTTAGGAGAGGGGCAAGTAGATGGAAAGACTGGGTGGATGCAATGATATCTGATCCATTGCACAGAACACATATAATCCAGTTTACAACTGCCTTTCTCCTTTTCCCTCCATGTGGATAACCAAATTAGAGAGTATTTCCCCACACCCAGAAAGAAATCAACCTTTTTCTAGCATGAACATGAGGACACATTTTTTTCAATTTTGCTGAACAGAGCCCAGGAGCACTGTATTATACTCCTTTGCCAATCCCACTCCCCTTCCTGATATCTTGATTCTAAATCCACAGCAATAGATATGGATTAAGAGAATGGTCTCCATGCTTGGAAGTAAAAATCCAAAACACAGAAAATATAAAGGGAAGAGAACTTTTTTCTTGCAGGAACATCGAAGTGTTCAGATTCTACCTTCACCCGGGCAATGATCACATTAGTAACTGCTGACCAGTTTCCTGACCCTAACACTTCACCTTCTCCCTGTGGGGAGGTGAACTCCGTGAGCAGCTGAGGGTCCCAGGTGGAGAGGGATCACCCTGAGCCCTGGAGAACACAGGGCGTGATGTAAGAAGGCTGCAACTTCCCGTAGAAATGCTTAGATTACATTGTCACAATATGTACATGCATAAAACATTTTTGGACATTTGAAAAACAGAACTTGTAAACTGAGAAATACTCAGAAACACGGGAAAGCAGGAAAATATGAAAATACCCAAGTTAAACACTCAGTAACTTCACGGTATTCAATTTGGCTTCCCCATTTTTAGATGTTGCAAATGATAGGAAAACATTATTTCACATTAACGCTCATGTGAAATTGATTCCCCTTTCACACTCTCAAAAATACCCACCACCATGAGCCAGGTGTGCATTTTACACTCCACTGGCTACAGTTTTACACACATAGCGATGGTTTGAAAGTAAGACATCTAAAAAAAATTAAAAATTAAATAAAATAAGACATCTAAAGGACACCATTAAGTAGGTATATTGCACATCTTGCTGGGCTCTTTTACCATCATATTTCCGAGGTCTGGGTATAGGCATGCTCGTCTCTACAGCTCTAATCTCTGCTTTTGAAGTGCTGTGTAGCAGTCCATTGTGTGAGTACATTTTACTTTTCTGAGTAGAAATATTTAACTTCTTTAGCCTTGGGACAGGGGGTGAGGAGGGGATTCTTGCAGAAATAAAGCCAACCATCAAAAGCAGTTTTTGTTTGTTTTAAAGCTGGATTGAGAAACAAGCAGAAACACCTCCGCTTACTCAACCCAGCAGAAGTCTACATCTGCTTAGTGAAGTCTACATCTGGACCCGAGTCGGTGCTAGTCTGAGGGACCAAGCAGGGTACCAAAGAACCAGGATCGTCCCGGGCCGCATCTGGTTGTGTTATCTTGACCGCCTGCATTTGTCTTGCTTCTCTTCATTTTTAACTTCCTGGTTTCCCAACAGAGCGCTGAGTACGCAGTAAATGTCACTACTTACCCCGTCCCAGTCCTCCCTCAACACCTCCCCGGGAGCTCAGAAGGATGCTCTGTGCGGCAGCGGGGGCTACGCAACTCGCAGCACCGGGAGAGGTCAAGAGATCGAGGAAGGCACCTACCTGCCCGACCCCGGCGGCGGCCACGAGCGCGGGGCTGCTCGGTCCGGTCCGGTCCGGCGCCGGAGCGCAGCTCCCCGGGGAGGGCGGGCGGCTCGGGGCCGGGGAGGGGGAGGCGGAGCAGCTCGCGGGCGGCGCAGAGGAACGAGAGCCGCCGGCAGAGGCCGGACGCGAGCCGGGCGGCGCGGAGGAGAAGCCGTGGGCGGTTCCGGGAGCGCGGCGGGGACTCCGCGGCGCCTTCCCGGGCCGGCCGGGGCGGGGCTGCCCTGAGGTGACCCCCGCAGGAGGCGCGGGCGATGCGGCCAAGGCGGTGGGGTGGGGTGGCAGGTGGAGCCCCGCAGAGCTCAGAGGGTCTTACCGGTTCCAGCGGGGAACACCCTTCAGGGGCTCCGCTCCGGTAGACTTTCTCACTTTACTGCTGGGGTGCGGAGGCAGGGACGGGGAGTTCCGGCCCAGCGTGGCTTGACCATCAGTGGCGAGAACGTGCGGTGGACCCGGGACCCCCGGCTCGCGGCCTCCAACTTTCCCACGCTTCTTGCCTCACCCCTACTCCTGGAAGTGGGGCGGGGACAGTTTCCTCCACCTCTCTTACGAGAATCAGCGCGGTGAAGTGACTTAGGTTTCCCCTCTGACCCAAGAGCTGCGCGCTCGCGTGGAGGGCGAGCTGTGCACAGGTTGCTCTGGGCACGCGAGGGTGCGCGACGGCGGGCAGCCGTCCGTGGGGGTTGCGGGGCCCGTGGTTCTGGCGCGGATGCGGTGGGAGCAGCCTCCAGCCGGCTCCTCGTTGCCCTGTAATATTCGGATGTTTAAAAAGCAAACTTCTGCGTTAAATCTGCCATGATCTTCGCACATTGGCAAGTTTTTTAAAAGGTTAAAAACGCGTTGATCAAACACAATGTGTCTGTAGCTGAATGTCTTTTTCACACTCCTGCTTGTGATCTGTTTAGATGTAAAGTTCCACAGAGGGCAGGAAATCTGCTGGCGTTGTTCATTCCTTGTAATACCAGCTCTTAGGGTGGCTCTTGGCGTACCTGATTGTTGAAGTGTTGATAGAAGTGTTGATAGTCACTTTGCAGTCAAGAGCCACACAGTGTTCCAATTCTATTCATATTTAATATTTAATGTTTAATTCCATCTAGCCCTTTACCTCTGTTCCTCATCTCAGCGATGGGCTACCTTCCTCCATAGCATTTTACTTTATTTTATTTATTTATTTTTTTTGTGGGTACCGGGGGTCGACCTCAAGACCTCGCGCGCCAGTAGGCACCCATGCCGCTGAGCGATATCACCGGCCCTTTTTTCCTATGTGGGTTCCGGGAGTCGAACTGGGGCCCTCGCGCTTGCCAGGCAGGCGCTTTCACAGCTGAGCCATCTCACCAGCCCCTCCATAGCATTTTAAAACCTACGATAATCTTTAACTCCAGCTAACCCAGTTGTTGGTTTTGCATCTGAGGTCCAGAGGAAAGGATTTGCCCAAAACTGTGCAGTGAGTTAGTGGCAAGGCTGTGTAGAAGCATCTCTTGCGCCGCATTCTTTCTAGCACCTTTATTCCCAATTCTTTATGAAGAACCTGGCTGGAGAGGGTTAGATGCTATCAGTTAGCACTGAATGTACAATTTGGAACAATTCGTAAAAGGTGACTAAAGGTAACAAAGTTCGGGGAAAAAGTAGACTTTTAAAGGGATTTATTTTCAGTACAGGGTTTTATTCTTAAACCCCAAATCAGGCACGTGGCAAAAACCATCATTTGTGTGCAACCTCGGATAGCATCCTCATGCGATTGGAGGTGCGTCACGGATTTGTTGGATCTGCATTATCTTTTCCCCTGAGGATGTAATGATACACAGTGTATCACTAAACAAACTGGAACTGCATGAAAAGGTGTTGAGACTAGAACTGAAATCTCTGTAAACCCCCTCAGTTTTGTATTCCAGCTGGCATAGAGGTCTTTGGAGTCAGGCAGCCTTTCACCAAATGCCAACACTGCCACTTGACATCTCTGAGATGTTGGCAAAGTCACTTACAGGCCTTGAGCTCCAGTTTTCCAATTTCAGTAAAGAGAATAATGCCCATCTCTATCAGTTCTGATTGGTGCAGGATTAAATGAAACCATATATATATATGGTACTTAACATGGTGCTAGGCAGCCCAGAGCAAGCACTCAGAGACTGGCAACTGTTAAAGTTGTCATTTCAATAAGCAGGCTACCAAGTAGGCCCTCATTCTTCTAGGATATACTCTGTACACCATTCTTATGCTGATCCAGTCACTTAAAAAAAAAAAAAAAAAAGGGCCGGTGAGATGGCTCAGCAGCGTAAGCGCCTGCCTTGCAAGCGCAAGGGCCCGAGTTCGACTCCCGGATCCCACATACGAAAAAGGGGCCGGTGATATCGCTCAGTGGCACGGGTGCCTGCTGGCGCGCGAGGTCCTGAGGTCGACCCCCGGCACCCACAAAAAAAAAAAAAAAAAACCTACTAATCAGTCCTAATGCATGTGTTTATGTATAGGCTTGGCATAAATTTTATAGAAAAAGTGATTCATACTACTGTATCATTTTCAGTCCATCAAATGCAGTGCTGGCTCCAAAAGCTGATTGTGTTTAAATCTTTTATTTATTCAGTTGTCCATACTCTCTTCTTGGTGTTACTGTCTTAAATATAGCTAGCTGTTGGAGAAAGGCAGATGCTGCAGGTGCTTGGGAAACCAGGTTGTGTACACATGACAATCTCTGGAGCCCCCCAGTGGAAAGGAGGATGAAGTAACAAGTAAATCAGTGAGGAAGTCTTATCCAGTTTAATACACAGAATTATTGTTGTTTTTGAGATAGGGAGTCACTATGTAGCTCAGGCTGGCCTGGAACTCACAGTGATTCCACTGCCTCAGCCTTCTGAGAGCTGAGATTGCAGGGATGCACCCCACACCCTGCTGATATAGAGGATTATTTAAAATGTAAAGGGGAAATCATGGCTCACAACATAAATTGTAACACCTTGCAAATTCAACCGTATAATTCCTGCTTTAAAACCATCCAGTCAGGTCTACGAATGCAGAGTAAAGTGATGCTCTTGATTCCTGTAGATCTGGCTTCATGGTGCCCATCCCCCATCTCTCTGTCCACTCCTCTAAGGTCAGTGCTCCTCTGCTCACTCCACCACGGCCCACAGACTCCTGCTTTTCGCAGATCACACCAGGCTTGTTCCCACCTCAGGACACTTGAGTCATTCTCCTTAGGCACGGACATGATTTTACACTCCTTCTCAATCAGCTGTCAGCTCATCTTTCTCAGCACATGTTTATTCTGGCCACAGAGACCTTTTCTCAACCTCTTCACTGAAGCTGTTTCCCTACCATCTCCTCTATTCTTCATGAACCTTAACTTCTTCCATTTCATCACTCATCACGAGCTTTAACTGTCTCGCGTATATAACATCTTTGCTTTGTTTCCTTCCATTGAATGCAGATTTCAGAAGGGGAAGAACAGCATCTCTTTTGTCCTCCTTTATATGTACAGCCCTGAACCAGTGTTTGGCACATAGGAAATATTTAATAAATAGTCTTTATTTAATTCTATCCTTTTATGGAGTAGTTCAGGGGAAAGTACAAAGAAGACATATGACACCTCGAAGCAGTAACCACTCACTCATGAAGCAAGCATGGGCTATGTTCAAAGGGCATGAAGATGAGTCTAGCAGCAGTAACCTCAGCCAAAGATTGATAGGTGCCCTCTCGGAGTATTGAGCAGATCAGTTAGCTCAACCCAAGGAGCCAGAAGCCTCAGTTACATTAGTTTCCTGTCCCAAAGGATTACAGAAAGGTCATTAGAGAGGGTCGCATTCCAGGTCTAGAGAATGGATGCATAAAATGCATAAAAATGTAATATTCTGGAAGAACTATAAAAAGTTTAGTGTGATTGGAATATAGCGAGTGTAGTGTGGAGTGACAATGGGTGAAGAAAAGATCTTGAAGAACCAAATATACTATGAGTATGAATTTTTTAAATATAATGGCAGTGTTAGTTAGCAGGAAAATAGACCTCATTTCAGTTTAGTTTTAGTAAGATCATTTAGCTCTTGTAAAGAGAAAACTTTATTTTCTTTTGGTCTTATATGCCATTTTTTCTCAGTTATTAAGAAGATAAGCTATTGCAACAATAAGAAATCTCATTGTGATAAGCAGATCAGTAAATTCTCCAATATGTACTGCATCCAGCTTGTTGTTCAGGTTTACCTGGTTTGTCCACTTCTACAAATACAACCTCTTTGAGAAACTACATGGAATAATGTGAAAAATACTTTCCTTTTTTATATTATCCTGACAAAGAGCCTCTACTTTATTTTCCAGTTTTATTGAGTGATTGACATTTAGTTTCTAAATGGCCATTACAAATTCTGTAACTCAAGTTCATTATCTATGTAATAACCCATTCCTGCAGCGTCAATCATTTGTCTGGAGTGGAGATGACTCCATGCCAGGAGCTGGAATCGGCCACTCCCTATTCTGAAGGAGCAAGCCTTCTAGCGAGCTCGTGATTCATAGCATACTGTCTCTACTAATTCTCTCATAGGTTTGACATAATATAAGAGAAAGGGGAAAAAACCTAGGAAGTAGTGTGAAAATTTTATTTCTAGTGCCCCAAATAAAAGATAGACATAGTAGCAAAATTCTTTCTAATACATACTTACTAGAAAACGCTTAACCAAAAAAGAGAAGTGAAATTGGTGTTAAAGCACAGAAGAAATAAACATTTATGGTTAATATATCTTCACACACTTATTCCTCAGCATTAAGTGGAATGTGAATGACTCAACTGCTTTCCCAGAAAACTTGCACAGCAGAGCGCTGTTTTTGAGCAAACACAATTTTATTATCATAAACCTGAGCTCATTTTCTGATTCTACCACTATAAAACTCCATGCCCTTGTGCAAGTAATTTAGATTCTGAGATTTTCTGTGTCTTTCTCCGTATGATATGGATGCGAAGAATATCTACTCCTGAACACTGTTGGGATGATTGAATGAGATGATATACAAAAGCATTTAGTGTAATGCCTTGTGTCATATAGGTACCCAATGAGAGTATTATCATTACACCAAATGCCTCTTTCGTACAAAAAGAAGTTTGAAAGAGTACCCATCTCACTGTACCCTCAGAAGCACTATTTTAAAGGCTCATCACTAGGAACCATAGATTCATTACTGAAAAATATAGGTCTCTTATTTTAAGGAGTTTGTCATCTACTGAAAAACAAACACTTCTAATAGAGTGATAGAGCTATGACAGCAGAAGTTAGGGTGCCCTGTGAGTACATAAATGAAGTACATAGTCTAGTCTAAGGATGTCAGCAGCAATGTCACAGAAGTATAGTACCTGAGTGTGGTCTTCAAAGTAAGTAAAGTTAGTTGTGCAAAGGGAAGGGAGAAGCTGTCGAGCCAGAGGGAACAGCATGAGCCAAGCTGTAGGTAAAAGAAAGAGAGGTTCATATTCAAGGAAACCCAGGAGCATTGGTGTGGCCAGCTGTGGAGGAGGAAGGCATGCTACACAGACAGAACAGCAAGTGCAATGCCCTGGGTGTGACAGAGGCGATGTGCAGTCATGTCACAGACCCATAAACCATGTAGTGTTATCTTCTGTTTCCAGAATGGAAAATAGAAACCAATGGTTGCGTAAGTTTCCCAAATTCCCAGGTTTGGTTTACTGCAAAACCAACACCATTTTCACTAAGTATGGTACAGGCTTCCTCTCTGTTTGGTGTGTGTGTGTGTGTGTGTGTGTGTGTGTGTGTGTGTGTGTGTGTGTGATAATTATAATCCCTTCTTCTATATCACAGTGTAACAATACAAAATACAACCTTAAAGAGAACATTCTTGTGAAGTTGTTTCAAAGATAGGAAATTTAAATTAGTTCTATTTGATGTCAACTTCTCATATATTCCACCAAATGTTGTATAACTGACAGCTCCATATACACAAATAATTTAATTTCTTAACCGAATTCTATACTGTAAAGAGAGAATGTCTTAACCATATAGAATTTATAACCGAGGATGTGAATTTACCCTGATTTGAACATTATACCATGTATACATGTGTGGAAACACTACAGGATACCCCATAAATGTGTATACTTTTTACGTGTCAGTTAAAATTACAAAAATTAGTAAAGAATGAATGTATGAAGTTACACACTTATTTCTTGACTTTGTTCCCCACATCATCAGTTTACACCTTCCTTCTATGAGAGATCAGATAATGAAGGGAAGAAGTGACATAGAAAATGAAGGGAAGTGATCTTATTTGCTCATACACGGATTAATTTGATTACTTTGGTCACTGGTTCCCACCTGTCTTAGTTACTTTTCTCTCATTGCTGAAACAAAATACCCAACACCAAAATTAAGGAAGGCAAGGTTTATTTAGCTCACAGTTTGTAGAGGTTCAGTCCATAATCAGCTGGCTCCAAGGCAGGGTGGCATGGCACAGGGGCAACACTTCAAGGTAGCAGAAGACAGCAAAAGCAACAAGAGCAAAAATGGGGGGAGAGCAAGCCTCTTTTCCTCCCTATATTATGCAGACTACCTGCCCACACCATCTCCTGGACCTCCTCTTGCACAGGCTCAGGATGTTTACAAAGTAAAGACCCTGGTCCCCTGCTGAGTCACTTAGTTAACCTTCTAAACTTCTGAAGTTGGCACAATGAACGACATCCTAGAGCAGTAAGGGCATGTCTTCTACACCCTAGGATGCACAACTGCTGAGTTACTTAGTTAAGCTTCTAGACTTCTCAAGTTGGCACAATGTATCAACCATTACACCACCCCAGCTCTTTACTCCCAACGTACACACACCCTTCTCTACACAGCCACACCTTAGCACAAGCACAGTGAGACTCAGGGGCACACAGGCTAGGATTAGGTATTTACCTGGATAGCACTGCAGGCTAATTAAGCAGTCTACTATTTTCTCCTTTTCTCTTAGCGTTTTTGCAGTAGGGATGTGTTTATGCTGAGCTGGCTCACAGGTGCCCCAGAAGTAATGAGAACAACAACGAGTTGTGGAAAATTCACCTGATACCATTACAGTACATTTCTTTTTTTCAATTGTCTAGAGACATCTTTTTAAAATTATGAATGTATAAATATATTTTTCATGTTTAGGTTGAATATTAAGACTCACTGCATTAATTAATTTATTTTATTCTAGAAACTTGTTTCCAAGTTTATAGAGTTCTGTGGATTTTTTTAACCTTCTAGAAAAATGTATCTCTTTAGCCACAAATTATTTTTCAGTCTCACCTATTCATGCTGTGAGCAGAGACATTTTCACCCAAAGTTGATGTGATTTTTTTCTACTTTTGGAGGCCATTCCATTGAAAAGTTTACAAAAGGCAGATATGAACAATCCAGGGAACCAGTCAAATTAAGAAATTATGAAATCTCTTAAAGTAGCCATGAAATTAGGGATAAAATGCTATCTTTTGTTCCTCAAAATGTACTTTTACTGGATGCACATCCAAGAGGCATCTATCTTGATTTACTGAAATTCTATTTAATCTGTCTGTTTGTACACTTCAGAGTATAGAAGTAATTTATATTTTAACAAACTATCCTATTAAACTATGGAGAGGGATTAAAAAAGGAAATTTTTGTGCATTTTGGATTTTCTTTGGTATTTCAAAATAGGCCTGATCTTTTGAATACTAGGTACATTTGTGAAGTATTACTTCTCAATCAAAATTAAGCTTTGCAAAACGTGTCGTAACATATGTATAGGAAATAATTTTAAATACTTCATCTATATTTTACAATGAGTGTTGTTAGTTGTTTGGCTTCTATAGAAAACACCTCAGGACCTAGGGAAGGGTGGAAGGGATCTGGCAGTTTGAAGACCTAATCGAGCACTCTGAGACTGAATTTCTAATCTAATTTGACTGTATCTGTCATACTCCAAAAGGCATCTTTTCAAAAAAGAGTCTTAAATTGTTCAAAGCAGCATAACATAAGTTCACAGTGACTTCTTTCCAGAAAATTTCAAGTGTAAAGCACCATCCTTTGATGTTCTCAGAGTCCATATGATGCCAGTGAAAATCTGAGTCAGGGTCTTTTCATCCTGGCTTGTGCCTCCACACTCTAAGTAGCAAATACTAATTGTATTAATAAAGGGGAGAGAAAAGAAAAAAATAAATAAAAATTCCTAATAATAATAACAACAAATATTTATTGAATATTTTGTATGCGCCAGGCAGTGAGCTCAAAACTTTGCACCTTCTCGTTCAGTGCTAACCTTACTGATGTTCAGTCAAAAATACTCAGGGCTTGAAGAGGTCAGGTAGCTACAGTCGAATCACGGAATAGAAGCCCAGGCAGTCTGGCATCACAGACCAGGCTCTGTGCTACTACAGAATGCTTTTTACTGAGTGATGTTCCCAAATCTAGAATTAGAATAGTCGGACTTACCTGTCGCCTGAAACACTCCTTAGGGTTAGCTGTCACCTGCAAGGACATCAATTGCCCATATCTATGATCTAATTTTCCATCTGAAAAATGAAGAAGTTGGGCCAAGTAAGTTCCTATGGTCCCTTCTAGTATTGTTATTCTATGACAGTGTAACATGTCCTGTGACCTTTGGTTAGGATGACTGTCATCTTTGTTTGACCAAGATTCAGAGAGACTGAGAGAGTTACCAAGACAATGGGCTTTCAGTCTGGGAAAAACTGGACTGTTGGTTACCCTTCTATGATACCCAATGTGTTTTCCTCATTATTACCGTGTAAAGGAGAGCTCTCTGACTCCTTTGGCTGGGTTTGTTATTTTTCCAGATAAAGTCTCAAGGAATTGGGATATAGAGTAATAGGATTTAAATTTTAGATAAACCACTGAATACCAGAAGCCAATAGGGAAGATTATTTGAAGGGATCTGGGCTGTACTTTTTTCTTCTCATGCACGTTATGCTTGAGTTTTGGAAGATGGTTTCTCTTCCTTTTTCTTGAAAACAATGAGCTGGTTTGTTTTGTCAAAATTGCCTTTGCACTAGTATTTGAAGAATTGCATTGACAAAATTGCAGCAGCTGTAATCTATTGAAATTATCTCCACTAATGAAAGGAAATTCCGGTGTAGAAATGATTACTTCACTGCTGGGTGTGGTGGCGCACGCCTGTAATCCCAGCACTTTGGGGCTGAAGCAGGAGGATCACTGAGAGTTCACAGCCAGGCTGGGCTACATAGTGAGTTCAAGGCCAGTCTAAACAACATAGCGTGACCCTGTTTCAAAAAACAAAACAAAACAAAACACAAAAAGAAATGATCACTTCGTTTTAGTGAGCACCGATTCTTTCAAACACCAGTGAATCTAGACAGCAATGATTTCGAGTAATTAAAAATTATCTGTGTGTTAAGGGTAAGGACACTGGGACTCAGAAGTTACACACTTTATTGAACTTAACACTTAAATCTAAACTGAGATTTGAACTGTGGTAACCATAAATCAGAATCCTTGTTTTCCCCATGCAAATGATGACTCCTATGATTTTAAAACAGCTAAAAATTTCTGCTTATTTTGAATACGAGTGCCCCATACAGTCCTAAAGATTCCAAGGGAAAATAACCCTAAATCAGAGTCCCTGTTTTTCCTGTGCAAATGGTGATTCTTGTAGCTCAAAACAGCTAAAACTTCTACTTTATTTGAACATGAGTGGTCCTAAGGTCCCAACAGAAAATATATCTAAACATCTGGCTTTTTGCTTTCAATTTCCGACTTTCTTCCCATGCAGAATAATGGGATGATTTCCTCAATAGGTATGAATGAAGCAAATGCTTTCAGGAAATCAGGCAAGCAACTTAAATTATATATAAAATTTCCTCTCCTCTCCTCTTCTCTCCTCTTCTCTCTCTGTATATATATATGGTGTATTTTTAAGCAGAAGATTTAAGTTCCTTTAGAGTTTTAGCTTTGTAAGTTCCTACTTCTTAGAACAATGTTTTATTTCCAGTTCTTGTTAGAGCAAACAAAGATGACTGTAAAACACGATGACAGTTGAAAATTTCCATTGATCTAGGTAGCTCAAGGAACAAGGAAGAACAGTTCAATGAAGTCTTAGCATTTAACAGAATGTGCATATTAACTATCGTTTTAAAACCATGAACTACAAAAGGTCTGTTTAAATCTCACATAGTATTAGAAAATCTATAACTAAATATGAAGAATAGATCCAAACTTTATTTTTTTAAGTTTAATGATTAATTAGCATTGACACTATTTTACAGTGGCTAAACAAAATAGTAAAATTATGGAAATACTATAAACATTGCTTACTTTTTATGTGAATTTAATTCTCACAGAATCTTATGATGTGAACAATTTCTTCTATTGTATTAATGCAGCTTCTAAAGTTCAGCCAGGTTAAGGTGTGTGACTAAGAAACAGGATGGAGCATTACAGATCATACTGAAACCTTGGTCGGTCTGATGCCACTACCTATATGTTGCCTCAGAATTATTCCAGAAATTTCTTTGTCTTTATCTGTCTGGGATACTATACTACCGTATGTATTACAGTGGATTTAACTCAAACTTACCACTTACGGTTTTATTTAAATTATTTAATACATTTAAAATTTTTTATTAGTACATGTGTAGTACCTTAGTATTATGTAAGTACATAATCTTACATTCCTTGTGGGGAGTTGGTACACGTACATAACACATCTTAATTTCTTTTTGTATCTGCTTTCCTTCCTCTCTCTCCCTCTCCCTACATCTCTTCCCATTTGAGACGGATCTATTTCCCTACTTTTAGTATCTATCGTTTATTTTGCTCTTTACTCATATTTTGGGTTTCTCAGATAAGAGAAACTACGTGATATTTAAGCTTGTGTGTCTGATTTACTTAACACGTATCAGTGCACCCTTTGTTAACCTTGCTTGCATAATGCACATATCTGTGGGATTCCAAACACCCAGGCTACCACATGCAACTAATTACTCATAGGACTTTGCAAAGTGTCTGGATTATTAACTCAATTTTGCTATTTTTACTTGAGTACTAAGCGTCCTATATATATTGTCTATTTCCAACTTCTGTCTTTATCAAAAAGTCATCTTTGACTGCAGAGAAGTAGTCATCTTCTAAAGATCTTAAACACTAGCAATAAAGTAACCTACCATAGGTAATTTGCAAACATCACCCCAGGAATTAAAGAAAGAAAAAAATGAGACGACACTTAAACAAGATGCAACCCCACACATCCAATTCACCAAAGGCAAACCTAGGGGGCAATGAGGTGGGACAATCCAAAAGCCACCCACCTGGCCTATCTGAAGTGGTAACAACAAAGCAACTGAATGAGGCTCTGGAAAAAATTAAAACAGAAATAATCTCACAGATAACTACAGAGATAATGTCCACAATGAAGACCATGCTTAAGGACACTATAGCTGATACAGACAAAAAAATAGATGAGCTTAAGTAAACTATAGAAACCATGAATGCTCAGCATAGGAAAGAAATGGAATCCATAAGGCAAATTCAAGCAGATATCCAAGAGAACAAAAATTCCATTGAAGGTATTTGTAGCAGATTAAGCCAATGCGAGGACAGGATCTCAGATATAGAAGACAGGCTTGCAATTAGTGATCATGAAAAGGAAGAATTCTTAAAAACAGTAAGGGACCATGAAAAATCAATTCAGCAGCTGCTAGATGACTCAAAGATAAACAACTTAAGAATAATTGGAATAAATGAAAAAGCAGGAGATAGCATCAATGACATTAAAACCTTGTTCAAAGACATAATCAGGGAGAACTTTCCTGGAAGAGAAAAGGAATTTGACGCCCCTATAAGTGAAGCGTTTAGAACACCAACTAGACATGATCAAAAAAAACCTTCAGCCAGACATATTATAGTCAAGATCCCAGAAATTCAACAGAAGGGCAGAATCTTAAAAGCTGTTAGGGAGAAGAGACAAATCACCTATAAAGGAAAACCCATCAGAATCACAGCTGACTTTTCAGCACAAACCCTCAATTCAAGAAGAGCTTGGAATGATGTATTGCAAGCTCTAAAGGAAAATAATTTTCAACCCAGATTGATGTACCCTGCAAAACTATCTTTCAAAATTGATGGAGAAATAAAATACTTTCATGACAAAGAACATCTGAGAAAATTTATGACCACCAAACCAGCACTCCAAAATGTTCTGAAGGACATTCTAGAAAGAGATAGGAACCCCAACAGAAGAAATCCACCAGGCAGGGCAGATAATTAAATAGCAGGAAAGGGGAAAAACAAAGAGTGGGAACCAACAACAGGAAAATGTCATGACAAGTATAAGTCAATACATATCAGTTTTAACCATCAATGTTAACGGTCTCAATTCACCAATCAAAAGGCACAGACTGGTGAAATGGATCAAGAAGCAAGATCCAACAATATGCTGTATACAAAAAACACATTTAATTCAGAAAGAAATTCATAGACTGAAAGTCAAAGGATGGAAAACAATACTCCATGCCACAGGAACCCAGAAAAAAGCAGGGGTAGCTATTCTTTTTGCAGACAAAGTGAACTTCAAGCCAAGAAGGATTCAGAGAGATAAAGACGGTCATTACATCCTTGTAAAGGGAACAATCCAAGAGGAAGAGATAACGATCATAAATATATATGCATCAAATACCAGTGCACCCAGCTATATAAAACAAGTACTAAAGGACATGAAAAATCAAATAAGCACTAATACAATTATATTGGGAGATCTCAATACTCCACTGTCACAAAAAGACAGATCAACTGGACAGAAAATCAATAATGAAATAGTAGAACTGAACCAAACTTTTGAACAAATGGACTTAGTAGATGTCTACAGAGTGTTCCATCCCACAACATCAGAATACACATTTTTCTCAGCTGCACATGGGACGTTCTCCAAAATAGACCACATACTAGCTCATAAAACCTGCTTAAGTAAATGCAAAGGAATTGAAATTATCCCATGCATATTATCAGACCATAGTGCAATGAAATTGGAAATCAATGGCAAAAGATCTCACAAAAACTCCCTAAACACATGGAAATTAAACAGCACCCTCCTGAACAACCAATGGGTCACAGATGAAATTAAAGAAGAAATTAGACACTTTCTACAACTGAATGATAATGACAGTACAACATACCGGAACTTATGGGATACAATGAAAGCAGTCCTAAGAGGGAAATTTATAGCATTAAATACTTATATCAGGAAAATAGAGCAAGCGCAAATAAACAACTTAAGGGTGAACCTCGAGCTTCTAGAAAAAGAAGAGCAGGTTAAGCCAAAAGCCCGTACAAGGGAGGAAATTATAAAGATCAGAGCAGAAATTAACGTATTGGAGATTAAAAAAACAATACAAAGAATCAATGAAGCAAAAAGTTGGTTCTTTGAAAGAATAAATAAGATTGACAAACCCTTATCCAACCTTATTAAAAAAAGAAAAGAAAAGACTCAAATCCATGCAATTGAAAATGAAAAGGGTGATATCACGACGGACCCTGCAGAAATCCAGAAGATCATCTATACCTATTTTGAAAATTTATATTCTACTAAGATGGAAAATGCAGAAGAAATGGACAGATTCCTAGATTCGTATGAATTACCAAAGCTGAATCAAGAAGATTTAAAAATCCTAAATAAACCAATATCAACTAACGAAATTGAAGATGTAATTAAAAACCTCCCAAGAAAGAAATGCCCAGGCCCTGATGGATTCACTGCCGAATTCTACAAGAAATTTAGAGAAGACCTAACGCCCCTACTTCTCAAACTTTTCAATGAAATTGAAAGGGAAGCAATACTCCCAAATTCATTCCTGGAAGCAAGCATTACCCTGATACCAAAACCAGAGAAGGACCCAACTAAGAAAGAGAACTACAGGCCAATCTCCCTAATGAACATAGATGCAAAAATCCTTAATAAGATACTGGCAAACAGAATCCAACAAATCAGCAAGAAGATTATACACCATGACCAAGTTGGATTCCTCCCAGGGATGCAGGGATGGTTCAACATACATAAATCAATCAATGTAATACACCATATTAACAGAACCAAAGACAAAAATCATATGATCATCTCAATAGATGCAGAAAAAGCTTTTGACAAAGTCCAGCACCTTTTCATGATAAAAACCCTACAGAAAATTGGAATAGAGGGTCTTTATCTCAATCTGGTAAAAGCTATCTATGACAAACCAACAGCCAATATTATACTAAATGGCCAAAAACTGAAAGCCTTCCCTCTAAATTCAGGAACAAGACAAGGATGTCCACTGTCCCCACTCTTATTCAACATAGTTCTGGAAACTTTAGCCAGAGCAATTAGACAAGAGAAAGAAATAAAAGGAATAATGATTGGAAAGGAAGAAGTTAAATTATCATTATTTGCAGATGACATGATACTCTACACAGAAGACCCCAAAAACTCCACTAAAAAACTGCTAGATTTAATAAGCAAATTCAGTAGTGTAGCTGGATACAAAGTCAATACTCAAAAGTCAATAGCCTTCCTGTACACAAATAACAAACTTACTGAAAGAGAAATTAGGGAAACAATACCTTTCACAATAACATCCAAAAAAATGAAATACCTAGGAATCAACCTCACGAAGGATGTAAAAGACCTCTATACTGAAAACTACAGTACTCTGAAAAAGGAGATTGAAGAGGATATCAGAAAATGGAAAGATATCCCTTGCTCCTGGATAGGAAGAACCAATATAGTGAAAATGGCCATACTTCCAAAATTGTTATACAGATTTAATGCAATTCCAATCAAAATTCCAACAGCATATCTCACAGAATTAGAGAAAACAATCCTAAAATTCATTTGGAATCAGAAGAGACCTAGAATAGCAAAGGCAATTCTGGGCAACAAAGGCAAGGCAGGGGGCATCACAATCCCCAACTTGAAATTATACTATAAAGCTACTGTGATAAAAACAGTGTGGTACTGGCAAAAAAACAGACCTGAAGATCAATGGAACAGATTAGAAGATGCTGAAACAACCGCAGACATACTAAGCCACCTTATCTTTGACAAAGGTGCCAAACACATTCGCTGGAAGAAAGATAGCCTCTTTAATAAATGGTGCTGGAAAAACTGGCTCTACACATGCCGAAGATTAAAACTAGACCCATATCTTTCACCATGCACTAAACTAAATTCAAAATGGATCAGAGATCTAAATATTAAAACAGAAACATTAAATCTGCTGGAAGGTAGGATAGGTAAAACCCTTGGAGACATTGGTGTAGGCAAAGACTTTATGAATAAAAACTCAACCGCACGGGAACTATCCCAAAGAATCAATAACTGGGATCTCATCTTATTAAAAAGCTTTTGCACAGCAAGAGAAACCACCAACAGAGTGAAGAGACAACCCACAATGTGGGAAAAAATGTTTGCCAGCTGTTCCTCAGACAAAGGATTACTATCGAGAACATATAAAGAACTCAAAAAAATCAGACCTCCCAAATTTAAAGACCCACTCCAAAAATGGGCATCTGAGATGAATACACATTTCTCAGATGAAGAAATACTAATGGCAAATAAATATACAAAAAAATGTGCAACATCACTAGTCATTCGAGAGATGCAAATTAAAACAACACTGAGATACCATCTCACCCCAGAAAGAATGGCTACTATAAAGAAATCAACTAATAACAAATGCTGGAGGGGCTGTGGGGAAAAAGGAACCCTTCTCCACTGTTGGTGGGAGTGTCGACTGGTACAGCCACTGTGGAAGTCAGTGTGGAGATTCCTCAAAAAGCTAGGGTTGGAGGTCCCATTTGACCCAGCTATTCCCCTTCTGGGCATCTTCCCAGAAGAATTAAAAACATCATACCACAGCGATATATGTGCACCCATGTTTATAGCAGCACAATTCGTAATAGCCAGATCTTGGAAACAACCCAAATGCCCATCAACTGAGGAATGGATAAGAAAGATGTGGTATTTTTATACAATGGAGTACTATTCAGCCATTAAGAAGGATAAACTGGAGACTTTTATAGGTAAATGGATGCAACTCGAGAAAATACTCATAAGTGAAATAAACCAGAAGCACATGTGTAAGCATCGTATTGTCTCTCTAGTATGAGAAACTGAAAGAGTAAATAAGATCCAAAATGTACAATAGACATGGTGAATCAAAAAGAAACTGGTCAAAAGGAAAGAGAGACTGGAATAGGGAAAAGAAAGAAGGGAAAGGGAAAAAAATTGTATATATATATAAGATGGTTAAGATAGATACACTACCAATTTTACTTAGTTCATTGAAGAGTAAGGTTTGTGCCAATAATGTTTGGACAATTGAATGTTAATGTCTGGTATCCTGAATAACTAACTTAAAGATAGTAATACGTAATGTATTAACCATTGTTACCCTCCTATTATGTTGTTTCGAAAATTTGTTCTTCTTTTGATTTGTTTTGTTTTTTCTTCTCTTTAAAATAAAAAAAAAACTAAAAAAAAAAAAAGTCATCTTTGTTCTAACCATGGATAGTTAGATAAAAGCTTTCCTATAGAGAACATTTTCAACCAGCAAATACTTTCGGCTTTGTGGCCCATATGGCGTCTAATGCAACTATTCAAGTTCTGCCATCATAGTGAGAAAGCAGCCATAGAAGACAGGCAAATAAATGAGCTTTATTAGAGCTTCATTTATGGACACTGAAATTTTTATTTCATATAAGTTGCCTTCTTCTTTGACCTTAATTCAATGATTTAAAAATGTAAAATCCATGGGCCGGTGAGATGGCTCAGCGGCATAAATGCCTGCCCGGCAAGCGCGAGGACCCAAGTTTGATTCCCAGAACCCACATACGAAAAAAGGGCCGGAGATATAGCTCAGTGGCACGGGCGCCTGCTGGCGTGCAAGGTCCTGAGGTCAAGCCCCGGTACCCACAGAAAAAAAAAAAAAAAAAGTAAAATCCATTCTTAGTCTCTGGGTCCTATAAAATCTGTTGGAGTAGATGTGATCAAGGGGCCTTAGTTTGCTGACCTCTGCTACAGTGTGAAGAATAAGAAAATCACAGAAAGTGTAATATCTAATGCACTGTTTTCAGTCATTTAAAGAAATGAAGCTCAAAAATTGTAAAGGACCCTAAGTGGTTAATAAGAAGCAGCATATGTCGTGTCAGAGGGTCCGTGCTGGTAACTGCTAGTGCTTATCTGGAGTGCTGCATTGGGAAGGACTACGGGATCCGGTCCAGGCCGGGTGGGTGGAAAATTGATTGGTGACCTCTGCCTTGAGTGCTACAGTAGAATCACGTGGAAGGAATATTTAATGTGCGCATGGTCATGTCTGTGCTCTGCTAAGGGAGGGGTTTGAGGAAAGGGAAGGTCAGAGAAACAGAAGACGACATTGTGTGAGTGAGAATAAGAAAGAGACTAAGTAAATGAATAATTCAAATACTGGGTCTCCTGGTTTCTACTGCACTCAGGGAGTGCCTGCCTCCGATGAGCCTGAGAACCTGGTTGGAAATTTCCTGTTCCCTTACAGAGTAAGGGAACGTTTCTCTATACAGAGTAAACATTTCTCTATACAGAGCAAAAATCTAGCCTTTAAGGATACCTTTTCTTTTAAACGATTAATGCCTCAATGCAAGCTACCTACCTAAGGTAGAGTTCAACTGGAAAAAAAAATAGAGGAGGAAAATTGGCTATAATGATTGAACAACATATTAAGTTCCCAAACAAAGCCTTCCTAAGGGCAATTTTGACTCGATGCTTTTATACTCATATTATGTCCTTCAAACCACTTCCCTTCAATGTTGTGTCTTTACTATATGTTACAAATTTGAATTTTGCTAATAAGTCTAAGGTAATACCAGGTATTAGCTCAAGTTCTACTTCATCAGTACCCTCATACACTTACACAACAGTGCAAGTGATTCAAGATTATGTCATATTGTCACATTTGGAAGAAACTGAATGTATCTATTCCAACCATTTGGGTCCCCATAGTGACTTTCTAGAACAATATGTTTATCTTCTTTATTCTTTTCCTCAAGCTTTGATATCTAAAATAAAGGAATAGTTTACAGGCCCAGAGAGTATTCCTAACTTTTCTGATAACTTAATGGATAATCAAGCCTTTACCTTGGTCATTCAAATGTGTGTACTAAGTGTCCCTATCTCTAGCACCCTACAGAAGTAATGAGACCAGACCAATAGGAGCTCGACCAGTGATCCTTAACTCTAGTAATAGATGCTCAGTCCCCAGCTGAAGGCCAATCTCTGGTTCTGTCTGGCTTTCAGTCCATGACCATACTGATCCCACTTTACATGACCATAAGCAGCGCCTGCCTTTTTCCCTGCTCGTCACTGCTCCCATCTTAGGGGATTTTGTTACCAGAGATGGAGCCTACAGACAAACAGAGAAGGAGTCTAAATATCATCCATGCTCAATTTCAGATATTGCTCTAAAGCATTTGAAAAAAACCAAAAGTGGCATTTTCCTAGTAAAAACTGGACTATTAATCAGGAAGGAGAGATACCAGGTTTTTTTTTCAGTCTCTGCCTTGTGTGCCAGTCACATTCAACATCTCCTTCATCTGAGGCATAAAGAAGATATTGTATCCGTCTCAAAAGTTCCAAGGATGAATAATACACATTGAGCTTCAGTGTATCCCTTAGTTAATACCAATACCATGTAAACATCGTGATAAACATTATTGTTGCTTTCATGTAATTATTATCTGTGGTTTATGACAGAGAAGCTTATTTTTCCCCAATTAGTTCTAATTTAACAGCAGACACCATTTTCTTCTCAAAGCCTGTAACTATCTGCTAAGTACACCCTTCCAAATTATTGGTTGTGTAAGAACAAAAATCCATTGCTCTCACTGTATATTAACTTACTAATATGGCACAAATAATCCTTGTGTTATAAATAGTTCCCTTTCATCTCAGACGCAACTAGGAAGTCAAAGAAAATAATGTCATAGATAAAGACAGCATTCTTCCCACTTTCTGGAGTGAATACAGGGCTGCCAGTGTTCAAGATTTTCTTTTCCCTTTCATAGTTTCCACTGACACTGCCTGATTGTGCAGCCTGATAATTTTCCATTAGAGGCTTGCCAACAATTGAAGGATGATATTTTTCTGCTGGTAAAGAGAAATAATGGCTTTCTTTTGCAACCCCCAAATACCATAATTCTTAGCTTTAATTTTTGGAAAGTTAATGTTGTAGGCTATGGTAAAAGTCTTTCTATAATCAAATTTTAAATTCTTTTTTTTTTTTTTTTGTGGGTACCAGGGGTCGACCTCAGGACCTTGCGTGCCTGCAGGCGCCCATGCCGCTGAGTGATATCACTGGCTCTTTCTTCGTATGTGGGTTCCAGGAGTGGAACTCAGACCCTCGCGCTTGCCAGGCAGGCGTGTACGCCGCGGAGCCATCTCACCAGCCCCCTTAAATTCATTTTTTAATAAATATTACAGCACTGGGGATGTAGCTCAGTGGTAGAGCAGTTGCTTAGTCTGTGTAAGACCCTAGGTCTAATTCTTAGCACCACACACACACATATTACACACATGTGTATAAACATATATCCACACACATACATACACATACCTATGTATTATATTAATACAAGATGATTTTAATAAAATGTTACTGAGATATAACATACATAAAAATTGCACATAAATATGCTGTGATTTGGTTTTATTTTAAAATCTTTTCCCCATATATTTTTCTAATTTTTTCAATAGAATATGTATTTTTACAAAAATTTTGTACATTAACACTTTCAAAAATTAGATAAAGGGCCGGTGAGATGGCTCAGCAGCATAAGCACCTGCCTGGCAAGCGCGAAGGCCTGAGTTCGACTCCCGGAACCCACATACGAAAAAGGGGCCGGTGATATCGCTCAGCTGCATGGGCGCCTGCTGGCACGTGAGGTCCTGAGGTCGACCCCCGGTACCCACAAAAAAAAAAATTAGATATAAAAAGAGCACATATCCTAAATTTTATTTTTAAATATATGTACGTAATTTGGGAAGAAAAATGTTAGCAATATATTTGTAGCAATCATTTTGTGAGACTAGTGTAATTTGATTTTTAAAAAATTGCTTTCTGTAATTTACAAATGACCTTCAGTTAACATACACTATTTTTATAGTCATGGACGAGAAAGTCATAAAAATTATAGTAAACTCCACTCCTCAAAATTGCAATATTTGTTATATTCTTTGGGTACACTTCATTTTTTGAATTCTTACAAATCACACTAATGTCCCTTGGCATACTAAAATTCCTGCTTCATTGTGCCATTATTATTATTGAATCTAGCCAGCTCTCAGTAGAGCCCAGTCAGATCTTGGCACACATGGATGCTTATTCATCTGACTTAGCTTTGGAGAAAATTCCCTCTGTGTACAGAGACAAACTGGGACAGTGACGCTCATGTTCTAAAAGTTGTGATTATCCATTCTACCACGATATCTGTGCCCACCTTCTCCTAAAAATGGCCCATGATGTATTAGTATAAACCAAATTCACTTGTTTCTGGACATTAAATCTTAGAGAATTGTATTTTAATTCATTACTAGAATCCTGGTATTTCTTTTTTTTTTTTTTTTTTCAGGTACTGGGAATTGAACTCATGACCTCGCACTTGCCAGGCAGGCACTGTGCCGCTGAGCTATATCCCCAGCAATCCTGGTATTTCTTTTCTTTTTTTTTTTTTTTTTTGTGGGTACCGGGGGGTCGACCTCAGGACCTCGCACGCCAGCAGGCGCCCGTGCCGCTGAGCGATATCACCGGCCCCTTTTTTCGTATGTGGGTTCCGGGAGTCGAACTCGGGCCCTCGCGCTTGCCGGGCAGGCGCTTAAGCTGCTGAGCCATCTCACCGGCCCATTCCTGGTATTTCTTAAAGCATGATTTTTTTATTAGCCTCAATAGATTCTCCTGCCGATTGGTAAAATGTCTAGTTTTCCATCTAGTCCTGCTGACTTAGAATAATAAAAGGTAAACTTTGTCTTAGCCCGTTTTGTGCTGCTACAACAGAATACCTGAGACTGGGTAATTTATAACCAGTGGAATTTATTCCTCACACTTCTGCATGTTGAGACGTCCAAGATCAAGGTGCCAGTATGTAAGGGCCAGGTCTCTCTGCTTCCAAGATGGCAACCTGAATGCTGGGTCCTCTTGAGGGGAGAAATGCTACATCCTCACGTGGCAGAGTAGAAGTGGGCACACCCTCTCTGCAGTCCTTCTCATAAGGGTGTTAGTCCACCCACAAGGGCGTTCATGACTGAGCGTTAATGGTCTCCAGCGCTCCCTCTTTCTAAGCAGACAGTTCTATGAATGGGGGTCTGTTGTGGTATTGCAGGGCCAAGATTGAAATTGGTGCATTTGACACTGCAGACTAAGCTGTGTCTTCAGTTGATTTCACACAGAAAGTCCTTTTGGGGTAGAGGTTATGTTCTTTTAAAATATCATTTTAATCTAAGAAATAATATTCATTTATTTTTAGCAAGTTTAAATTACACAAAAGGGTACAGAAAAATAAACCAAGTACTTCACTCTCAATCCTTTTTTCTGGAAATAGCCACCCTTAAGTATTTAGTTTATTTTCCATCCCAACATCTTAGTGTTCACGAGTGGTTATTCTTAGATTTTGATCATATCAGAGATCTTTAGGTATTATTTTAGTAATAGTCATTTTGCCTATCCAAAGTTAGTCTCAGGAAAGAATCTGAGAAATACACTAGGCTAAACCTAGTGGCTCAGTTTCTTTTTTTTTTTTTTTTTTTGTGGGTACCAGGGGGACGACCTCAGGACCTCGCGCGCCAACAGGCACCCGTGCCGCTGAGTGATATCACCGGCCCCTTTTTCGTATGTGGGATCCGGGAGTCGAACTCAGGCCTTCGCGCTTGCAAGGCAGGCGCTTAAGCCGCTGAGCCGTCTCACCGGCCCAGTGGCTCAGTTTCTTATACTGAAAAGGAAATTAGTTTTGTCTTTACTTCCAGAAATACATAATGAAAAATATAAAAGCTACTCAAAATCTCAATATTTGGAATAAAAACATTTTAAAGGATAACTAAAACACTTTCTAAATGCTGTGGTTTGAATGTGTGCTCTCAGTTCACATGTTAGAAACTTAGTCCCAGATGCTACAGTGTTAGGAAGTGTTGCCTAGTGGGAGGTGTCTAAGGCCTGAGGACTTTGTCCTCACAAATGGATTAATACCACTGTAAAAGGTCTGTGGGAGAGGGGTTGTTCACTCTTGCCCTTCTGCTTCCACCATGTGAGAATACAGCCAAAAGGCCTTCATCATATCCTAGCACCTTGATCGTGGCCTTTCAGCCCCCAGAATAGTGAGGAAATAAATGCCTGCTTTTAAATTATTCAGTCTTGGGTATTCTACAAAAGCAGTATAAATCAGACCAAGTCAGTATAAGACTACTGAGTTCAGTGAAGGGGCAAGGTGGAAAAGTGTATACTTATAACCTAGGCTACCCACTTTGTAAAAGAAAAATTAAATGAGAGAACGGATACTGTCTCTAGTCAATAAAATATTAATGTCTGGACATATTTGGATAGAGTACCGTCACAGAGAGTCCGATCACATCATTCAGCTAAGTAGACTGTTCTTAGCCCATTTTGAAGGATCATCAGTGCCTGAATATTTTGCATTTTGAAATAAGGAAAGTGTTTTAAACTAAAGAAATTAACTTTTTCATTAGAATCACGCATGAGCCACATTTAAGGCAACAGTCACTTCTGACGGCAAGAGTCTACTGAAATAAGACCATAAAGATGAATAAATATTTTGGCTATTTAAAGCTTACCTTTTTTTGTCCCACTGAGTAAAAGACCATCACCATTGAAAGCATATAAAATTGCCCACATATTCTCTTCCAATATTAGCTATCTCACTGGTCAGATGCGAAAATTATTTTCCCCAAATATAGAACAGTTGCGTGCATAAGGTGTATCATAGTAGCAGAACTGGCATGTCAAATCCTTGATTTCATGGTATTCTTGCTGGTAATGAGACTAAATAAGATAGAGAAGCATCCATCTAATGTGTCAGTTATGTATTTTTCTGATTATACATGTAGCTTTAATACATTTACATTGTTACTGCTTTATAACATTCCATTTTATAAGTACACAGTACCATCATTTCTTTAGCCATTCTCTTATTGATGGATATTTGGATTTAAAACAAATTTTTATAAGCAATACCACAGTTAACATTTTTATAGATGTCTCCTTGCACATATGTGTGTGATTTTACCTCATATAAAACATAAATATTTTTCCACAGAAACTACTCTCTTTGTGTTTTTAATTAGCTAAACAGCAGTGCTATTTTGTGTTTCCTGCTTATTATTGTGTCCTTGCAGGACACAAGGAATCAGAAAAATTTTTCAAGATTTCGTCTTGATAATTAAGTCATTTCTTTTTTAGCTTTGGACTTCACTATGAAATTAACACTTGACTTTTGAATACTATTCTAGGAGTTTGTCATCTTTCTCTTAGTAAGCCAAAGAGTATATATCTTAGGCTTTTGAAGACAGGCACTGGTGCAAAGAATCCACTCTGTTGTTGTAGCAATGCAGTGGCCATGAAAATGTGTAAGCATTTGGGCACAGCTGTGTTCCAGCAAAACCTGATTCACAAAATCAGGCTGTGCACTTGATTTGACCCACAGATCAATGTTTGTTGATATCTGTGCCAGTCTAATGAGCAAAGTACGATTACATTGCTTCCTGATTCACTCTTCAAAAGGCTTAGGATGGGCACCAGTGACTGGCCTCTCTTCTCCTCATGTCTCCCTATTTCATTACAGAGGGTACACAACCTCCTCTTGCCTATTTAGCCATATATCAGGCACAGCTGTCATCTTTCCTGCGTACAAATTCATCTGGAAGGCTCATCTTATCTCATACGTTGGGGAAAATTACTTGGTTTTGCCTAAAAGGCAAATTCTTAGCTAATAGAAAATTTAGTTACTAAATTTCAAATGGTGACTTTTTCTACCTGAGGAATAATTTGGACTAATTTTCTTCTAAATTATAGAGTCTAGTTAATGCCAGTGAATATGGCATTAACTGACAATGTGAACTTGATTTCTATTTTTGGCAACTACTTCCTGCATATATGTTAATGGGTTGAAGAATTTCTTTCCCATAGGACATTCTAGAGTAACTTAAAGATAGTAGAAATTCATCTGATTAACAGAATCTCAGTTTTTATGGGCAACTCAATACCACCATGAGAATTGGAATACACATATATCTAGACTATCTCCAAATAGCTCTTTAAAATATTCTTATAATAAATAAGAGAAAAATAATTTCTCCTATCCATTTACTCAACTAATACTTCTTCCTGTAATTAAAAAATTTCAAGGTGCATACTTTTTCACATATGGCACCTCTAAAAGGATGTATTTTACTTATTCATTGTTGTAAATGAAAGCCTAATAGTTATTGCATTGGGGAATTTAGAAATGCTACTATAAAAACTTACAGAAAAGGGTCAGCAGCTAGGAAGACAACCTGCAAACAATGATGGAGCACTCTCAATTCCTAAAGGGAGGAGAGTTGGTTAATCAGACACACTTACAACATTCTTAAAGCAAATATCCAAGATTGGCTCTGCTGTACATTGCAATGCCTGCTGAAGAAGTCAATATTGTGGCCTCTAATTTTGTTACAGATTTTTCAAAAAGAAATTCCACATTACCAATACTCTTACTGGTACACAGGACAATAGAGCATACAAAGCAGACACTGATGACTTTGCATAAAAATGTGATTTAGAAAGATCATATTCTCAATTTTACTAAGTTTTAGGGAGCCAAGTGTTATAGCGCAGGCAGGGTGAGATCGGAGATCCGGGCCAACCTAGGCAACATAGTAAACATAGACAGAGGAGAAGCGAGGAGAGGAGAGGAGAGGAGAGGAGAGGAGGGGAGGGGAGGGGAGAGGAGAGGAGAGGAGGGGAGGGGAGGGGAGGGGAGAGGAGGGGAGGGGAGAGGAGGGGAGGGGAGGGGAGGGGAGGGGGAGGGGAGGAATTTTGTTACCTTTTGATTGCCGTGATAAAAATACGTGAGAAAATCAACTTAGAGACTTGCCTAAGGACATAGAACTGAGAGGAATCACAGAGTCAAGTTTAGATCTCAAGTTTTCTGTTTCATATCCAGGGCCTTTCTCATGTCTTTACATTTCTCCCAGCAATGTTTTCTCTGCTTTGCCCCTTTCCTACAGTAGCTTCTTGTTGAAGTTAAAGTTGTGCATTAAGTATGAGATAATTTCAAGCCTGATTCCTCCAGGAAACATTTTCTTATTGACTCCACAATGATATTTCTGCTAAGACTGAAAAGCCATGATGATGAAACAACAGGATACTAAATAGATAAAGTGCAGCACAAAAATTATCTAAATTATTCGCTCCATGATGGTAATTGGGATACAGGGCATGGTAAATGCTTTTGATTGAATGAATGAATTAATGCACGGACAATACCTATTTTAATTTCTCAAATGTGGGTTGATAGTATGTAGCAATAAACACACTGTTGGAGAAGGGTGAACAGCCTGAGTGTATCTCATAGCCCGTGGCATCAGCCCGAGTGCTTATTGCCAGAGGCGATCCTGGAAATATTTAACAACCTTCTGATCTGCACATTGACCAAACGCAGTGGTCACTGGTCATTGGCAATCATTTTAGCCATGCTGTTGTGTTCAGGCTGAATGTAACCATGCAACTCTTAAGAACAATCGCAAAGCACAGGCCTCCTCCGCTGCCTTCTTAATCCCACTGCCTATCGGCAGAGTGGTCCAGAGTTGTGCATAACTCTGAGAAGGCAGATTCTGATGCAAATGTACAGTGCCACTGGTTGGTAAAAGGAGGAAAATAGTTACTTCTGGGCAATGGTGTTGTTTATGCTGAGAAGGAACCCTCAGACACCACTCAGAGGCATCTTGCAGTTTCAGGGTGTCTCGTGTGTTCTGCTGTTGAGAGGACCTGGGTCTCCTTATCTACAGAAGCCACCAGAGGCCCCTGGAGTCCACATGGCAATACCACTCTCTTAGCTGCCTGCATGGCACCAGCACCCATGGGAACTTCCTCTTCCCCAGTGGATAAGACCCCAGCGAGACGCAGCTCCTTGGCTACTGCCACACAGCCTGCCTGCATGTACATCAGCTGAGAGGGAAACTTTCTTTTCATTAACAGTTGCAGAATGAATGTCTGTGCCCACCCCTGAATTCATACATTGAAATTGCCACCCCCAGTGTGATGATATTGGGAGGTGAGTCCTTCACTAGGAAATTAGGTCACCAGGGTAATGCTCCTAGGATGGGATTAGCATTTGTACAAGAAGAGAAAATGAGCTACCTCTCCCTCCTTGCTCCCTTTCTGCCATGTTAGGATAGAAGTCATCTCAGCAACTGCAAGAGCACCTTCGTCTGAATCTGATTGTGCTGGTTCCCTGATCACAGACGTCCAGTCTGCTGAACTATGAGAAATGAATTTCTATTGCTTATAACTCACTCAGTCAGCAGTACTTTGTGATGGCAGCCTGAACCAATACATTAGCCAAAACATCTACAATAGGAAGCTTACAGATATCTGTTTTCTGAATAGTGTCTGAGCTTATTAAACCAATAGTTAAGATATAAGTAATTCCCACTTCATCATTGCAGTATGAATGGATACATATGCAAAGAGTTCCAACAAACTTATACATAATCTTTTGCACTCATAACCCTATAAGTTTATATTTTCTGTGTAAAAACTAAACATATTACCCTGTAAATGTGAATCCCCCCAAACACCAGTCAGAATCTATGCCAGTGGATTTTCTAATTCTCTTCCCATGAAGCCAGTTGCATTCAGAGAGGTAATTAGGTGTAGTAGAATTAATGTGCAATTAGAAGCATAGATTCTGTCTTGGACCTGCTACTTTCCATTCCGAGAGCACTGACCATTCTGAGAACATCTGCTTCCTCATCTGTGCCAAGGTCATCTTGTGTACTTTATGGCCTAGCACCCTCAACCAGTGCAGCACGGCGCTCTTGTACATAGCCATGAAGGATTCACAGGCACATAAGATGGATTCCTATCCCCAACCCCAGTCTTCAAGGTAATGAGTCTGTTATATGGTTGCCAAAATCCTGGTGTTTGTTGCTTCTGGTTGTCAGTTGTCTTCTCCAAGGATTGCTTCATGGCATCTTGAGAGGAATGGAATATCCCAGAGTACCCAAAAGAAAAACCAGTTTGTGTAACATTGGACCTCATGACTCTATGGCAGCAAGCAGAGGGTGCCAAGAACTTCTCTGGCTCCAGCTACGGAATGCACAAATTCCCATTGTGGAAAAGAACAAATGAAACTGTCAGAGGAGTTTGGGTTCCAGGTGCCCAAAGAACATGTCACAATGTCCAAAATATGGCCAGTGGTGACGGGACTGAAAACCTGGACAGGAGTTCTGAAGGTACAGCTGCACCTGTCTTTTCATATACAATGTGTGTCTCCCTTTGCCGTGGATGGTGCCTTTCAGTGTTAACTGGGTTCCTGCCGAATTTCTCTGAGCAAGTTTATGAGCTATAAGCAAAACTTCCATCACTTCTTAAAAACATTTCATGTGTAAAACTTCATACAATTAAAAATCTACTTCCACCATCACAGTATTTGCCCACAAAAGACACAGAAGCTGCTAGAGCCTTAACACACAACCAACTTTGGCAAATATTTGAATCATGAAAATTGTTTGAACAGTGTCACATATTTGAGCAAATAGGTGTATTATATCAGTGCTGTCTAAACTGATCTGAAGAGATCAGCTCACCAGAGATCAAATCTTATTTAAGAATTGTGGGGGCCGGTGAGATGGCTCAGCGGCGTAAGCGCCTGCCTGGCAAGCGCGAGGGCCCAAGTTCAACTCCCGCAACCCATATACGAAAAAAGGGCCGGTGATATCGCTCAGCGGCACGGGTGCCTGCTGGCGCACGAGGTCCTGAGGTCGACCCCCGGTACCCACACCTACAAAAATAAATAAATAAAATAAAAACAAAACAAAACAAAAAAGAATTGTGCCAACACATACCTACCCAGATGTCAAGGATAGAATGAATACAGGCTGGATAAAAAGTGGGTGAATTGCCTCAGGAGGAACTAATTTACTGAGCATCTAATGAATTTCATAGCCAGAAGAATAGTATGAATCTGAGCAGCTTTAATAGATTAAACAATTTCCATATAAACCCACCAGAGTCTAAAAGGCAACAAAGCATTATGAATCCAGACTAGACTAGATGAGGTATCTTCCTTGGTCCATTGGTCTGCAATGGAACTTGGCCATTTTTTTCAAAGCAATCGGAATGCACTGACCTAGATCTAAACTTTGGCACTGAGCTCAAGAAGCCAACATATGATTTCTTTAGCTCATCACCAGTATTTCTGCTGCATCTGAATGTAAAGTGATTGGCTGAACTTCCTGTAGCCTCAGATGATTTCCCCCATCTGCTGTCAGGTAGGAAGACTGCAACTCTTTTTTTTTTTTTTTTTTTTTTTTTTGTGGGTACCGGGGTTCTACCTCAGGGCCTTGCACACCAGCGGGCACCCGTGCCACTGAGCAATATCACTGGCCCTTTTATCGTATGTGGGTTCCAGGAGTCGAACTCGGGCCCTCACACTTGCCAGGCAGGCGCTTAGGCTACTGAGCCATCTCACTGGCCCCTGCTACTTTTTAATGGTAAAGGAAGATAAAATAATGTTCAAGATCTTCCCAAATAAAATGTCCCCAGCATTGCAGAGAGGGAAGAGTTGTGTCAAACATGGTGAAAATGTGAGGTAGGTTTATAGAAGGATCAAGCAACGTGCATTCATAGCGGAACAAGAAATCATGTCAGTTTATAAAATTGAAGGGAAACTTTTGAGACAAAAATTATTATGAACGAGGCTACAAATCTGGAGGGAACATTTTTAAAAGTCATTTGGCAGAATGCCTCCTCGTGCCTAGAGAACCCACTTCCTGAACTTTTAACTGCTTTTATTTCTGTTATATGAAACAGGGCCTCGCCATGCAGTCCGAGCCAGCCTTGAACTCACTGTGTAGCTTACATCGAACTCATGCACCTTCTGTGTCATCCTCCTGTGTGCTGAGATACAGACACGTGCCACCACACATGGCTCCTCGAAGCTGCTGCTGTTCCTGTACTCCTACATACATAAAAAAGAAATGCGGTGTATAAGAATCTTTGAATTGAATCTGCCTCAGTTTACTTGAATGAGTCGACTGAGTATGAACATCTTGATTTTCTATGTTGGGAACACTGTCTATAGGGAGGTTTTGAGGTTCTTTTGAGAAAGTTCAAAAAAATATGCTCAGTAGCATTTTTACTACTGCTACTTATTAACTACTCTCAACTGAGGCCAGTTAGGCATCCAGATATTTTATCAATATTTGCCCTACTGGCGCTGGTGAGATGGCTCAGTGGCATAAGTGCCTGCCTGGCAGGCTTGAAGTCCTGAGTTTGACTCTCGGTACCCACATACGAAAGAAGGGCCGGTGATATTGCTCAGCGGCACGGGCGCCTTCTGGCACTGGAGGTCCTGAGTTTGACCCCCGGTACCGACAAAAAAAAAAAAAAAAATGCCCTACCGAATTCACACACGCCTGCACGCGTGCATGCGTGCACACATACTTCTTCAAGATGTGAAAGAAGCTAGAATCCTTCAGAGTTAACAGAAGGTAATTTCTATCAATATATGGCCCCAAAATTTCTTACACCAAAGCTTAACCAAATACAACTGCATTTTTAGTTTATAACGTCCTCTACTTTTCAAATTTTTATTTATTTAATATTTGTAGGGATAAACTTTATGTGGCCAGCATGTTCACCATCATATTTTTCTTTTTGTGAACATGCTTTGTTTTAGAATGTAAGCTCCTAGACAGCAAGAGCGAGTTTCAGAATTCTACAAAGAAGTATTTATTTGTGGGATGATGTTGATTTTAACACCCTTTTCCACAAGAATCAATTTACCATGACTCTTCTGGGTCACCACAAAGTAGGTGAAGATAACAGGGCCTTACAATAATGACTTCTATTTAAAAAAAAAAAAAAAAAAAAAAAAACAGGGGCACTGAAGACACTGAGGAAACAATATATCAAAGTGGTTCTCTTCATCCTTCTTCTAAAGGGTGTACCGAATCCATCACTCCTAATCCATTTCTCTCCATCTTCTCAATGGGAAGTCATCCTCATCTGTTACCTGAACTACAGTAATTGCATTCCAGTCTGCTCTCCTTCTGTGATGGTTTGAGTGTTTGTGTCTCTTCCAAAATTCATGTCATAACTCAAGCTCCATTGTGATAGTGGAAGAGGCGAGGCATTTTGGAAGATCATTAGCTCATGAGGACTCTCTTCTTGCCCTCTGTTCCTTCCTCCTTGTAAGGATACAGTGTTTACTCTTCTGGTGGATTCAGCATTCAAAATGACTCTTGAAAGCACAGGCTCTGCCCTCAGCAGACACCAAACCTGCCAACATCTTGACGATGGATGTCCAAGCTCACAGAAAGGTGAGAGATAAATATGTATTATTTATAAATAACTCAGTCTAAGTATTTTGCTGTAAAAGCAGGAATTGACTTAGATAGTCCCTCTCTTGTTTCCTTAAAAGGTGTTCCCCACATAACAATCAGATCACCCTTAAAAACCTAAGTCAGACCCTATCGCTCCCATGTTTAGTGTCTTCAGCCTGCCTTGCTTGGAATGAAACCCAAACTCTTTGCCATGGTTTACTAGGTTTGACATCTTCTAGGTCACTGGAGTCGTCCACTGCCTGCCCTCTATTTAATGTGCTTTGGCCTCAGTAGTTGGTTTACTGATCCTTGGTCTGCCTACCTCCTTTTCAACCCACACCTTTTATACTTGCATTTCCCCCTGCCTGGGACCTCTCCCTCCAATCCTCAAATAGCCAACTGCTTCTCATTCTTCAGCTTTCCACTCCTCTGCTCACAAGGAACTTCCATGGCCATCCTGAGTAAAGTAGCCCTCCAGGGTAGGCCCCATTCACTATGTAATTACTTTATTGCCATCAATGTACCACTTTAAGCACTCATTTAAATGTGCAACTATTTTGCTCAATACTTTATTTCTGAATTTATTTTCTAATTTCTCCCGTGAAAGATAAGCCTGAGAATAGACAACTTGTCCCCTTTCCTCACTGCTGAATTGATGCAGCTGTTAGAATAAATTACACATAGTGGTCTCTCAATAATTATTTGCTCCATGAATGTGTCTTAGTTACTTTTTCTCATTGCTGAGACAAAATACTCAACACACAAAGTTAAGAGAGGAAAGGTTTATTTTAGCTCACGGTCTGTAGAGATTTCAGTCCATAATTGGCTGGCTCCAAGGCAGGGTGGCATGGCAGAGGGGCATCACAGAGAAGAAAGAGTTTATGGCAGGCAGAAGACAGCAAAGCAGTGAATCAGCAAAGAAGCAGCAAGTGACCACAGCAGTCCTCTTTCTGCCCTTTATATTCTATCTAGGCTATCTGTCCTTGAATTGGGTAGCACTCACACCCAGGGTGGACCTGCCCATTTTCCACACTCAGAACTATGCCAAATCAATCAGTGGCATAATGTAGTAATCACACATCCTTAATCCCCACATCACACACTTTAGGCCCAGCCATCTCTGGAAAAGCCACACCTGTGACCCCATGAGGCTTTGGGGGACATCTAGACAAAAGCCATAACAAAATGAATAAATAAAATGTACAGTCCTAACAGTTTCTTGCATCAGATGTTACCCTGTTGGGAAGATAGAAAGAAAAAAGTGCAAATTGCTATAATTTTGTGCTGTCAAAAGATGACTCTTGAGCCGGTGAGATGGCTCAGCGGCGTAAGCGCCTGCCTGGCAAGTGCAAGGGCCCGAGTTCGACTCCCGGAACCCACATACGAAAAAAGGGCCGGTGATATAGCTCAGCGGCATGGGCGCCTGCTGGCACGCGAGGTCCTGAGGTCGACCCCTGGTACCCACAAAAAAAAAAAAAAAAAAAAAAAAGACTCTTTGCCAGTTGGAAGTATGGGATTCCAAGAGAAAAAGGTGAGGAAACTTTCTCAGGTTCACTCTACAGTTGTCAAGCTATGACTCAAATATGAGACCATCTGACCCTAAATTGCACAGTATTTTACTGGGTGGCACTGGCTGCAAGTAGACAGATTTCATTCACTTAAGACAGTGTGTGAGAGAATTGTGGTTAGTATTATCCCATAATTATTTAAAATATCAAGTCTCAAGTATTCCTGGCCTTTGAGAATGAATTGAGTTGAGAAATATGCTTATAAATATTAGATCTTTCTTCCTCTGAAATTATTTCAAGTGACTTGCCAAAGCATGAGTCAATAGGATGCTTAATCCCTAATAAAATAAAGCAATATCCGTAGCAGATTTCCTTTGTTCTGATCCACAAAGACATGCAAAGAGAAGATGGGTAAAATCATAATGCACTTAGCCGGAAATAAGAAACTAATTCTGGGAAATCAGTCTAATTGCCTAATTGGAGGCTATCCCAGATTTTCAAAAGTTACTCTTTAAAGTAAAAGGAACATGCTCTGAGAAGTTAAGTGGCTGCATATAAGGCACAGTGATTTTACCTCTCCTCTCAAGATTGATGGGTTCTTTTGTATGAGAAGTAAATTCTCAGCTGGCTACAGTGGCACATGGCCATAATCCAGCAGTTCGGGAGGCTGAGACAGGAGGATCACAAGTTCAAATCCAGTCCTCACAAGGAAGGAAGAAAGAAAGGTAGGTAGGCAGATCCGGGGATGTAGCTCAGGGTTCAATCTCTAGTACCACACACATACACAAAAGTTTTCTTTCTCTAGTAAATTCTCAATTCAGCACCACAACCACACAAACCCTGGAATAATCTACAGATTAATCCATTTATTCACTGAACAGGAACTATCTCCATGTGCTCTACTGTTTTATTAGCAGCTCTTGTCAATTCTATTGTGCCAAGTATTCTACTAAGTGCTTCTTGTATTGTCTCATTCTGTTCTCATAGCAACCCTGTTTCTGCCATTTAATGTATTATGTAACCGACTCTTAGAGAAGTGAAGTGACTTGCTGAAGGTCACACAATAGAAGGCACTGGAGGTGAGAATCATTCTCACGTGTTGTGACCTCAGCACCCGAACTGAAATGGAATGTTTATTCTATTATTGTTCTGAACTTTGAGGAGCACTGCACCATAATGCCACGTTCTCACAGCTGAGCACTATGCTAACCCCTTTTAAACAGAAAAAATAAAAACCTTACAGTCAACTCCTTAATTTATTTTTTATGATAGCATTGCTTATAAACATAAACAAATCTGGGTATATGATTTTATACTTACAGCTCATATGAAACTATAAAACCAAAATATATTTGTAAATAAAATATAAACAAAGAACAAAAACAACCAAATTCAAATTAACACAATTTAATGAGGGAAATCAATCTCAATTTACTGAAACTGAACTGTCACCGGCAGCAGGGATATGGTGGCGGTGCTACAGTGGAATTCTTTCTGATTCCTCGTGCATCTAGGTCATGGGGACGTGACCTACCGCTCTTTCTCAGGTAAAAGTACCAAGATGTCTTTGTTTGTGGTGATGCATTTGGCCTTCACGTGGCTTGAGCATGGCACTGACCAATTGGCTTTTCCTTTTCTGTTTGGTCTGTGTCTAAATAATAGTTAAAATAGCACCACCAAGTGTCAATGTAAGGGTAAGCACAGATGCAAACCGAGGCACTGAAATTGCGCTGCAGTATTAGCTTAGAGAAAATCATCTAAATATTCAGGCAGTGTGATAGCATTTAATGATATAAAAATGAATGCAAATTTTTTTTTAAATTGAGAGAACTTGTGGACATCAGATGTATGCCCTAGGTATACCCAAAGGGTCTGCAGATCCTGGTTTGAGTAGGAAAGCTGTCTGGGATTGATCTATTTTGATTTGAAAAGACAACATTATCAAATTACCAACTGTGTACAAGTTACTTCTTGTGCTAATTCTTGGTGCTTCCATCTATAAAACTGGAATAAAAAGAATGCTATTCTCTTACACCTGTGGTAAGGATTAAATGATACAAGGTACGAAAATGGCTCAACTTATGAGGTAAAGGATAAGGTAAAAGCTTTATAAATTTGTTCTGGAACTGTTCAGATTATTATGTGGTCACAGTATACTGATGAAAGCAGATATTCATACAACTAATATAATACATGGAAGAAGTACTTTGTGTCTTTATGTACAAAGTGCTCTTTTAACATAGATAAGACTGAAAATACAGGTTAAGTATCCCTTATCCAAAATGCTGGGGACCAGAAGTGTTTCAGCTTTCAGATTTTTTGAGATTTTAGAATATTTGTATATGCATGAGATGACATGAGGATGGGACTCAATTCTAAACATCTAATTCATTTATGTTTCACATGCACTTTATGCAGATAGCATGAAGGTAATTTTAGGCAATGCTGGTCAGTGCGATTGCATCTTGACTGGGGTCCATAACAAGAGGTCAGGTGTAGAATTTTCTACTTGTGGTATCATACTGGCACTCAAAAAGTTTCAGATTTGGAGGCATATTGGGTTTCAGATGTTTGGATTAGGGATGCTCAACTTGTAGCAAATGTACACAGGTGGTAAGTGGCAAAACTGGGGTTTAAACGTAGGCAGTCTGGCTCTACAGGTTGTGCTTTCCAGTTCTAAGGAGAGATGTAAAAGTTAAGTAAAGAAGAGAGGAACCTTGGCCATGAGTAGAGCTGACTCTAAATCCCATGCCCATAAGCATTGTGCTCCACTGCCTCCTGCAGCAGCTGTCGCAGAAGCCTGAACAACAAGGGCCCCACTCAGTGTTGGGACATTTATTTTTCCCTAGCAAGTGTGGCTGTTGCTGTGGGGTTTTTTGACATTTTGTGCATCAAACATTTTTTTTTCTTTTTTGGTACTGGGAATTGAACTCAGGACCTTGCACTCACCAGGCAGGTGCTTTGTGTCACTAAGCTGTATTCCCAGCACTACATCAAACATTTTTAAAAGGAAGCTACTACCCCCAAGGATGGACCACTTAATTCCAGAAAGAGCAAGTAAAATGATCCAGACTACTTCAGCCAATAGTTTGCTTCCCCCAGAATAAAACATTTATGAAATGAAACTAGTCTCAGTATTTAAAGATCAGATTTTATATAACAATTAGGTGTCACTATCGCTTTTTCCCTCGCTGAGACACAATACGAGACACCCACAACAGGAAGAGAGGTTATTTTGGCTCAGTTTGTAGAGGTCCCAGTCTGTAGTCCCGGGCTCCAGGGTGGGACAGCATGGGAGAGAGGCACAGCAAAAGAAAAGGTGTTCGCAACTGGGTGGAAGCAGAGAGCAGGCAGAGAGGAACTGGAAGGGAGATGCACCCTTCCAAGCCAGCCCCCAGGTGACCTGTCTCCTCTGACCAAATCTAGCCTCCCAAAGGCAAGCCAGCTATTCCAACCCCATAATCCAATCACCTTCCAAACAGCTGAGTCTTTGGGGGCCATTTTAGTGTTAAATAATAACAGTAGGTCTCAACATCTACTGAAAAATCAGAATATCTACAAACATCGAGCCTGTGTTCCCCCATGATGGCCACGGAGCAGAGCTAAGCAGCAAAACGGGCAGTGAGCTACATGTTGCCTTGTTCTCCTTTCCTGCCTTCAAGAGAAGGCTGATTTCTACAGGCATTGAGGTGTGAGCTCCTTAATCCCTCCGTGGATTCCTGCTGCTATGACTGAGGCTGTTTTACTGATTTGGCCTAGATCCCCAGCACATTTTAGAGCCGGAGACCCAGGAAGTATAGGAGATGCAATAAAAATGGCCACTAATTCCCCCTGAGTTTCCACGCATACCCTGATGCATCATGACTTCGCCACTTGGCCAAACAAGAGCAAGAGCCCATCTCTCCATCCTGTGAATCTGGGCTTGGCCATGCGACTTTTTCTGGTAAAGGGGAATTGGCAAATGTGCCACAAGTAAGGCTTAAAAAGTGTTTGTGTGTTGGAACCTGTTTCCCCCTCTTGCTGTTGGGGATTCTCGCCCACCACATAACTACCCAGGAGTGGCCTTCTGGAGGGTGGGCGGTCGTGCGGAAGGAGGGGCTGTCATGCTGGTAATGCCGTGACTGACTGACTGGTAGACCATGTGAACCAATCAGCCAGCCAAGTCTGAAGAAGTATAAAATCATTATTATTTTAAGCCACTGACACATGAGGTTGGCGCCTATGTAGTGGCAACTTACTGACAAGAAAGCAAGGGCTTGTAGCGATCTTCAGCTTAAGCTTCAATTTTCCTGAGAGTCTTCAAAATGGCATGCTCTCTCCACAAATAAAGTCTCAAATGAGTTTACTCTTCTGCTTAGGTTTTTCATTTAATGTCATTGAATGAAAAACACAGGAATGAAAAATCATTAGAGAGTATTTATGGTGTTTTTATAAGTGGGGAATGAACATTGAAGTAAATATACAGAACATCAAGGTAAATATACAGAAACTTCTTACAGAAGTCATTGACTATGTGGAGAAATGCACAGACTCATACCATTCTTAGGTAGTTTCTTGATAATTTTCCCAAATATTAAGACTTTAGTTATATACACATGAGTTTATTTTTGCAAAGTTACCAAGATGGTGGTGATAAAAGCAAGGTAATAGTCTCTATACTGAGCTCTTACAGGGCCGGCATTTTTCTAAGGGATTTTTATGCAGATTTTCTTCTTTAATTCTCACAACCGCTCTGTAAGGAGCAGTCTACTGTTATGTCCATTTTATGGATGAAGAAAATGAGCCTCAGAGAGATTGGGTAACTTCAGAGTTCTAGGGTGGACTCCGAATCTACAGTTTGGTTAAAAGGTCATCTTATTTACATCTACGCTTTACTATTTTCCTTGTGATGGTAGTCATGGTAATAAGGTTTAGATCTACACAGCTTCTAAGACATTATCTGAATTTGAACGGGGGCTTTCCCCGGTTTGTTTTTTTAGCAGTTTCCAGCCCTTTTGAATTTAACGTCAGTGCTGAGCAGACACTTTTATCCCTATCCACCAGAGGGCAGTATGAGCCTATGTTTGCTTCTGAAATCAACTGCCTTCCTTACCTGGTACCTGGAAACGGCTTTCTCCTTCACTTGTATGGTCGTTATATTTTGTTTTGTTTTACTTTTCATTTTAAATTGCTTGAAGTTGCCCCAGCTTTTCAAGACATAATTCTTTTCCAACCAGCAATGTGGTGCTGAGGAAATATTGCTGATTAAAGTGTCACAGTAGTACTTGGCTTTGTAGTCCTGTCCCAGTCACACTGAACTCTGGAAATCACTCAGCTTCCTGGGTCAGATTTGATATGGCTCCAGCTCTCTGTGATTTCTGATGTAGAAGGTGGCATGAGTCTTAATACTGCATAAGAAAGAGTATATATCAAATGCAGTATTTGTTACTGTTCAAAACTCAAATTAAATATGTCTGGGTCCCCATTCCACCAGACCGATGAGAAATGAAATTTGTCCTTATTAGGGCTCCCTGCACTCTTCCAATTCCCTAACTGTCTCAGAGGTCTTACAGAGAGGCAAACGGCCAAAGAGGAGCTTGCTCTTGGAGCTTCTTCCGTACAGATCACTGCAGAGATAAATGTTCCTTCTCCCTCCACTCCATCTGTCCTCCTGACGTCAAGCATATGCTGTACTTCTGCCTGGAGAAGCCAGGCCTGTGTTGGGAGAACAGGGTCCCCCTTCCCTACATATTTCTGAGAGCCAGGAATCCTTTGACAAACAACATGTGAGAGGTGAAAGTCCTTCCCTGGCTGCTGCCAAGGTATTTCCTACATGCTGCTTTTCTCCCATCATCACTGCATTTGTGAGCTCAAATTTTCACTCAAAGGGGAGAGAAGGAGGAAGAGAGAATGGGCAGGGAGGGAAAAGGGGGAGCATGCTCCTCTAGCAGCATCCTTTAACCCTTAAAAAATGTCCTGGGCAAAGGAAGTATAAAGAGCACAGCATTCTTTATCGAAAGGGGGAGGGGAATCAGAGGACAAAATGTATCAATGTTTAAATAGTGTCCTGCCACTGCAGAGGACAAGAGCCTCGAAGGTAAAGGGACATGTCTGGGGCCATGTTGTATTGTCCACCGTGCTGGAACTGAGAAGTCACTCAATTGATATGAGACAGATAATTTTTTCTTCGTTCTGAAAAAGAAGAGAAAATATGGACAGGATTAGCTTTTGAAACAAACTGTCCAGTACTTAGGCAACAAGCAAAATACAGCTGTGAATCCTGGCTCTGCAGCTTCCTGGGTGTGGGACCTTGGAGAATGTGGACCTTCCTTCTCCATCTCAGAGATATGTAAATTCTGAATCTGATTTAAAGGGATTTGCTGATTGTTTGAAGTTGGCTCAGCACCCTTAATACTTCCCACCCCTGGATTCCTACCTCACACCACAAAAATAAATAAATAAACAAACAAACAAGAAAGAAGGAGAAAGAAATTAATTCCAAGGACTTCTAAACATTAGGAAAAACACTTTTAGAAAAAATATGGAAGAAAACCCTAATTTTTTTTTTATTTTAAAGAGAAGAAAAAACAAAACAAAAGAAGAACAAATTTTCAAAACAACATAATAGGAGGGTAACAATGGTTAATACATTACGTATTACTATCTTTAAGTTAGTTATTCAGGACACCAGACATTAGCATTCAATTGTCCAGACATTATTGGCACAAACCTTACTCTTCAATGAACTAAGTAAAAATGGTAGTGTATCTATCTTAACCATCTTATAGAAAACCCTAATTTTTAAAAAAGTTTTTCTTGAACTTAAATTGAAAAAACCCTGACCCTCCCCCATTTTGTCAGAGGGAGTGATCCGGCATTGTATCTGCAGTGAGCAGGTATAAAGGAGAAGAGGCCGGCAGTGGCCAGATGTGCAGCTCTTTACAGGTCAGGAGCAGATAATGAAGGGCCTTGAACGTCAGCCCACCGAGAGGGAATTTTATGTTACGATAATAGACAGCTAGTGAGGGACTTTCTGCAGGACAGTGATATCATTGTCAGGTTTGCCTGGAGAGCAGCAGCTCTGGCAGCAACGAAATGTGGAAACTGGAGTAGGGAGAAACAGGATGGGGCAGGGGTGGTGAGCATGATGGACCTTTGAATGGGGGTTGTGGCTGCTGTCATGGGTAAAAGAGGTGGATTCGAGAGCTTTTAAAGACAGACTTCCTGGAAGCTAGTTAAAGCAAATTAACTTTTTCCTGGCTGCAAGAAATTGCTATTCAAAATACAAAATTTGAGGATGGGAGACACGAACGGAGAAATCCAAAGTCCTTATAGGAGGGTCAGTCCTGGGGTGCAGTAAACCACTTCCATGTGTCTGTCTTTTAGAGAGATGTAAAAATATCCAAATTTTGTGGATGTTAGTGTACAATTCTTTGAACACAGAATTTAATACTAAAAAGCAACTTATTCATATTTCACTCATATTTCTTATTTCCCACAGAAAAAATACAGGCTTGTGTGGTCAGTGGCCCTTCCCAGTGGAGGAAGGGATGCCTCAAATTCACACAGACTAAAGTCTAGGGTGAATATGGGGGAATCATGCTTAACAAATGTAAGCTTGTGAAATGCCGTGACATTGTTGTGAGTGTGTTTTTCCTAGTGCGAACAAAAAAGAAGTGCATTACCTGTGCTGAAAAATGCCTCTTCCTACCCCTGAAAGTGTAGAGCTTTCAAAAATGAGACAGTAGGGCCGGTGAGATGGCTCAGCGGCGTAAGCGCCTGCCTTGCAAGCGCGAAGGCCCGAGTTCGACTCCCGGATCCCACATACGAAAAAGGGGCCGGTGATATCGCTCAGCGGCACGGGTGCCTGTTGGCGCGCGAGGTCCTGAGGTCGTCTCCCCGGTACCCACAAAAAAAAAAAAAAAAAAAAAAAAAAAATGAGACAGTAACTTAGTAAAGAGGAGATTGCCTTTTCATACAAATTTGTTAGATAAAATAATATCAGTGGCTTCTAGAGCAGGAGTAATGACTTGGAAACTGAATATAAGTTAAAATGAAGATGTCGTTTTAAATTATCTACAAGAAGGGTATAGGACCACCCAGATTTGGACAGAAACTGTCAAAAGATGTTAGCACAGTGATATAAACTAGTATTTAAGTCTTTACCCCTTTTGATAATGTCGGTATTGTCCTATTGCCAACTTCTTTTATGGCGGACAGTGGCAACCAGGGCTTCACTCTTGCTTCTCATACCATCAATACACAAATGTATTTAAAGCTCCTACTTGGGGGAACACAAGTGCTGCTTGTCTGAGTCTACTGAAAGCATCACTATGGTCGGGGACTGAGATTTAGATTGACTTAAGCCTGTCAGAGCCTACCTGGTGAGGTAGACGCTGAACGTGGCAAAGAAGACGGCAGGGTCCCAGTGCAGGGTTATCTGGGAAAAGGCTGGATCCAGGAACAATGATCTGGATCTTGTTATGATGGAAAATAGAGAATGCGTTACTATGCACAGCCTTACAAGTGCAAGCATCAAAGACTTGGCATTTTCTAATAGTTCATGGCAGGTAAGTCATTTAGCTGAAATATGGGTGCAAATGCAAATCTTTTATGTCTTTATATTTTTCAAAATTCTTTTACACTGACTCATTTGCTCCCCATAACAATCACTGAGGTTTTCAAGAGAGAAAATATGATTTCTTTCTTTCCAGTCGGAGAACTAGAAGGTAAAAATAGGCACTTGGAATCACTTTATTCTGGCTGTGAGTCAATGGAAAAAAGATGTCTGATTTTTTTGGACAAGTTATTTGATCTTTCAGAGACTCAGTTACTTCATCAGTAAAGAGGGATTACAAATACCAATCACTAATGGCCATAGGAGGAGGAGAATGGGAATGATGCAGGTGAAGGACCCATTCCCTGAGTGATTCTGAAGACAGGTGCAGTGAGGTTCAAGAGTTCGGGCCCCAGACAGGCTGCCTGAGCCCAAATCTCCGCTCCATCATGTGTCTCTTTTAGTTTCAGAGAGTTAGGAAGCCACCACTCTCAGCTTCAGTTTCATCATCAGCAACATGGGGCTGACAACTTTACCTTACGAAGTCGCTGGAAGGATCCACTGGGCAATGAATACAGAGCATGTAACATAGTACAGAGCACAGGTGAGCACCAAGTAGGATTTAGATGGCGTGTTTTGAGAACATGTTAACAAGGACTCTCAATCCAGGTGGGAATAATTTCTCCCAAGATGTTTGTAAAATGCTTAACCAAAGTAATGGCTGTTCCTCCATTTACAGAAGGCTTTTGGTTTTAGCTTATTTTACATAACCTGGAGTACTTTTTTGTTTTTTTGTAGGAGTCAGATACTGAGGGAAATGTGCAACATTTGGTTATTTTTGCTTTATCACAAGCTGGGCCAGATAGCAAGTTACGGAAGCATGCACACCCACGCTGAGCTGGCTCTCTGAGGCAAAAAGTCACGTGCACTACCGAGGCGAGTGAAGAACAAAACCCAACACAAATCACACGTCTATGACATCCACTTCCCATAGCTGCAGCACCGTCTTTTCCTCCTTTGAAAAAGAAAGTAGAACATTTGGTGTGAAAAAGGCAGAGGCAAGAAAGACATGTTTGGACAGCTATTTCACACTCTTGTGAAAATCATTAGCTCTTCTCTGGAATCAAAGAGGCAGAATGGAAACCAGCCTTATGTCTAAATGTCAAAGAGCACCAAAATTCAAATGTAAGGTGTTTTTATGCTCAATTTATAGGCCTGTTTTACTATTTTTTCATCTGTTTTTAGTTGGCAAGCTCACGGAAGATTGGTATGTTGTCCTGTTTTAAAGTTATTTTTCCAACTGGGTCAGAAATTTTGTACAGAAAAGTACAGCTCTGACCATTTTTCTGATTCTGTTTGCTTCTTCAAAACATAGCACGAGTGGATTGAATGTTACTATTTATTGCAACCATAACTTTCAAAAATATTTATTAATTAACTCAACAGATTCATTTAGAGCTAATTATGCTGACTAGGGAAAATGAAGCACAAACACAAATAAATAAACCAAAAGCACTCATAATCCCAAACCAACTGCTAACCACCCTTAACGTTATAGCATATGTCTTTCCACCCATGTATGTTTTCAAGAACACTGACTTTTTTAATAGGTCGTACATATATATGTTTGTGTACATATTTCACTGTGTTCGGTCATAATAGTCTAAATATCTTTTTGTGATAATGTGAGTTTTTCTCTAAGATTTATTAATTATTATGAATGCATATTTTGGACATACAAAAAGATATCAAGAACAATGTGATAAATACTAAGAACCCACCACCAGTTAAGCAAAGATGTCATGGCTAATCCAACTTAATCCCTCCTTCAAAGGAGACTACAAAACTAATTTTAGTGTTTATCATTTTTACCAGTTCTATGTGCTTTTGACATACATTAGTGTACCTTAAGTACTTTCAGTATGATTTCACTTGTTAAATAATGTCATTATATAAATAATGTCATTTGGTGGTTTTTCCAAAACTCGCGTCTTTTCCTCATGATTTTTTCAGATCCACCTATGCCAATACTGTATATGAAGTTTAGCTGTTTTTACCGTGGTCCAGCATTCCATTTTACAAATATGCCACAAATCATTTTCCACCCATTTATGTGATGGACATGGCTAGATAGTTCTGGTCTGCGTGGAAGGAGCTTTGTATTCCTAGGGTGGAATTGTAGGGCTACAGGGCTTGAATATCCTCACTTTAATTACATGTTGTCAAATTGATCCCCAAGGAGTTGTGTAAATTGATCCCCTTCACCACGTAAAAATATCTTATCTTTAAATGTTGTTTTGCCTATCACACAGGTGTGAAATGTTTTTTCATTGTGGCTCTAGTGATCACTTTTGTGGTTGCTGGTGAGATGGAAAACATTTCATTCATTCTTTGAATTTTGTTTATGTCCGTTGGCTTTGTATGCTTCACCAGCTTCGAACTGGTCCTTATTTTTAGACGTGGAGAATATATATATCTCTGTGGGATTCCTGCCCGTTACACGTGAATGTGATATTTTGTTGTCATGTTATCAACAATAGCTTTGGTCTCTAACAATCATTGTGCATCTTGTTGGTACATTTTGAAAAAAAAGAAGATTTTAGCGTTCATACAGTTGCATTTATTAATTATCTATATTTATGCTTTTTATTTTTACTTAATAAACACATCCTCCCAGTGATATAAAGTTGGTTTGGTATTTCAGTTGTTTTGAAGAGTTGCTTTCCACATTCAGACGTTGAGCACACCAATAATTGAGTTTTGATCAATATTTGGTCAGATTCTAGTTTCAATTCATTCCTAATATTTCTCAGCATCATTTGCAGAGAGCTCATCTTCCCCCATTGACCTGCGATACCTCCTCTGAGTTAGGTCAGGTTTCTGCATCTGTGTGGGTGTTGTTCTGAGCTTTCTGTGACCAGGTTCTATGTGGTTCTGACCAGGTTCAACTGGTCAGTTTTTCTAAATCCACCAATGGCAGCTTATTTTAATGGCTATGGCTTTATAATAAATTTTATAATAATATTGTTTTACAATAAATTTGATGTTGATGATGAAAATTGACAAACTTGATTTTCTTTAAAATCCCATGGTTTATACATGGACCTTTGCAATATACATAAATTTTATAACTAACTTCTCGAATTCCACAAAACATACTGGTGTTTTGAGTACAACTGAGTATATAAATTAATTTTGCAAGAATTGACATCTTGGGGCTGGTGGGATGGCTCAGCGGTGTACGTGCCTGCCTGGCAAGCGCGAGGTCCTGAGTTTGACTCCCGGAACTCACATACGAAAAAAGGGCCGGTGATATCGCTCAGCGGCATGGGCTCCTGCTGGCGTGCGAGGTCCTGAGTTCGACCCGCAGTACCCACAAAAAAAAAAAAAAAAAAAAAAGAATTGACATCTTATATTGAGTACTATATTGTTTTTTTCATTTATTTAAAACATCTAAGCTGATTCCATATCAATAAATGTGGGTGTGCAGGTACCTCTTAGGTATACTGATTTCATATCTTTTTTATATATATATACAGAAGTGGAGTATATATATATATTTTATATAAATACAGAAGTGGAGTAGTTGGGTCATATGGTAGATCTATTTTTAGTTTTCTGAGGAACTTTCATACTTTTTTACGTAATAACTATACTAAATTACATTCTCACCAGCCATCTTTAAGATTTCCTTATGTCCACATCCTCACCAGCATTTATTTTTACTTTTTGTTTTTGTTGTTTTGTTTGGGTGAGATGGTACCTCACTGGAGTTGGAATTTGCACGTCCCTGATGGCTAATGATATTGAACATTTTTTCATATATTTGTTGCCCATTTGTATTTCTTCTTTTGAGAAGTGTATATTAAGATCACGGGCCCACTTTTAAATTTTATTACTTGTTTTTAAAAGATTTTTGAGTTTCTTATATATTCTAGATATCTAACCCTGTGTTAGGTCAATAGTTGGCAAAGATTTTCTCCCATTTTGTAGGTTATGTCTTCACTATGTTGATTCTTTCCTTTGCTGTACACGGCTTTTTAGTTTGATATAATCCCACTTGTCAAGTTTTGCTTTGTTTCTTGTGCTTTTGAGGTCCTACCTAGAAAACAATTGCACATACAAAATTCTTAAAATCATTCCCCTCCATTTTCTTCCAATACTTTCATGTCTTACATTTAGGTCTTTGATCCATCTTCAGCTGATTGTTATAAAGGTGAGAAGTGGGGGTCAGGTTTTAGTCTTTTGCAGGTGGATATTCTGTTTTCTGAGAATGTTTTATTGAACAAGCTGTCCTTTCTCCAACGTATGATTTTGACACCTTTTTTTGAGAACCAGTTGGCTATAGAAGCATAGATTTATTTCTGGGATCTCTATTCTGTTCCATTAAATTTATTGATTTGTACATATTGAACCATTCTTGCACCCTTGCGATGAAATCAACTTGATAAATGATCTTTTTCATGTGCTGTTGAATTCAATCTGCTAGTATTTTGTTGAGAATTTCTAAATCTATGTTCATCAGGGATATTCACCTATGGTTTTCATTCTTTCATTCTTTGTTGTTATGTTCATGTCTGGTTTTGGTAACAAAAGAATGTTGGCCTTATAGAGTAGATTTGGAAGGTTTTCATCTATATCCATACTTTGGAATAGCTTGAGAAGAATTGGCATTCTTCTTCCTTAAAATTTCCATAAAATTGAGCAGTGAAGCTATCAGTCCTAGGCTTTATTTCATTAGGAGATGTTTTATTACTGATTTTACCTCATTACTTATTGGTATGTTCAGGTTTGTTATGTCCTCATGGTTCAATTTTGTTAGGTCCTGTGCATCCATAAATTTGTCTATTTCTTCTAGATTTTTCAATTTGTTAGTATATCAAAATGACCTCTGTGATCCTTTGTATTCTGTGATTAGTACTGTCTCCTTTCATCTCAATTTTATTTACTTAAGACTTCTCTTTCTTATTGGTTTATCTAGTTAAAGGTTCATGTATTTTTTTTATCTTTTCAAAAAATTTTTTCCTTCATTTGTCTTGTGTGTGTGTGGTTTTATTTATTTATTTTTTGTCTTTCGGTTTTACTTCTGCTCTGATAATTTTTATTTCTTTTCTTCTACTAATTTTGGAGTTGACATGTTCTTGCCTTTCTAAATCCTTGAAATGAACCATTAGGTTGCTTATCTGAACTCTTTCTACTTTTTTGATGTAAGTGTTTGTTGCTATAAACTTTCCTTTTAAGACTGCTTTTCCTATATCCCATAAGTTTTGGTAGTTGTATTTCCATTTTCATTTGTTTCAAGGAATATCTAAATTTTCCTTTAGATTTTGTTGATAAACTGTAGTTCTTTCAAAAAATGTATTGTTCAGCCTTCGGTATTTAAATAATTTCTAAAATTTCTTTTGTTAATGACATCTAGCTTTACTCCATTGTGATCAGAAATGATACATAATTTTATTTCAATTTAAAAAAAATTGTTAAGACTTATTTTGTGGCCTAATACATGGTCTACTCTAGAGAAAGTTCCATGCACTGATGAACTATTTTCTGTAGCTGTTGGATAGAATGTTCTGTAAATAACTGTCCATTCCATTTTTTTTTTTTATGTGGGTACCAGTGGTCGACCTCAGGACCTTGTGTGACACAGCAGGCGCCCGTGCCATTGAGCGATATCACCTGCCCTTTTTTCGTATGTGGGTTCCGGGAGTCGAACTCGGGTCCTCACGCTTGCCAGGCAGATGCTTACACCGCTGAGCCATCTCACTGGCCCCCATTCCATTTTTTCTACAGTATTATTAGCTCCAGTTTGGGGGGATGGGGAAGAGCTCTGGATGATCTGTCCATTGATGAAAGTGAGGTGTTAAGTCCCCTACTATCATTATTAAATCCTATTCTCACTCTAGGTCTTGAATTATTAAATCATTTGTTCTGATGTTAGGTGCAATAACCTTACTCTTCTTGCAGCTTTTGTCTTATAGTCTATTTTATCAGACACAGTATAGCTAACTTGCTTTGGGATTCCATTTGCTTGCAATATCATTTTCAATCCTTTGACCTTCAGTTCATGTATGTCTTTACTTACAAGATGAATTCCTCATATCCAGTATACTCTCGGACAGTTCAGTCCATTTATATTCACTGTTATGACAGGAAAGGATTTACTCATTTTCTTTGAGCTGTTTTGAATATCTTTGGCTTTTCTTCTTTCTTTCCTTTTTCTTTGTAGTTTGATGTCTTACTGTATTGATAATGCTTGATTTATTTCTTTTTCTCTTTTGTGCATCTACTTTCCTGGTGGGATTTGTACTTTCACATACTTTTATGATAGCAGTTATCTTTCTTTCACTTCTGGATATAGTACTCTTTTAAGCATCCTTTGTAAGGCTGGTATGTTGGTCATAAGTTCCCTCAGTTTTTACTTCTAGAAAGAACTTTATTTTTCCTTCATTTCTGAATGATAAACTTGATGAGTACAATATTCTTGGTTGGCAGTTGTTTTGTCTCAGGACTTGGAATTCATCATTCTATTCCCTCCTGGCCTATAGGGTCTTTGTTGAGAAATCAACTTTGTTTATAATCATTTTTCAGATTTTTTTTTTTAAAGAGAAGAAAAAAAACAAAACAAATCAAAAGAAGAACAAATTTTCAAAACAACATAATAGGAGGGTAACAATGGTTAATACATTAGGTATTACTATCTTTAAGTTAGTTATTCAGGACACCAGACATTAGCATTCAATTGTCCAAACATTATTGGCACAAACCTTACTCTTCAATGAACTAAGTAAAAATGGTAGTGTATCTATCTTAACCATCTTATATATATATATATACAATTTTTTTCCCTTTCCCTTCTTTCTTTTCCCTATTCCAGTCTCTCTTTCCTTTTGACCAGTTTCTTTTTGATTCACCATATCTATTGTACATTTTGGATCTTATTTACTCTTTCAGTTTCTCATACTAGAGAGATAATACGATGCTTACACATGTGCTTCTGGTTTATTTCACTTATGAGTATTTTTCTCGAGTTGCATCCATTTACCTATAAAAGTCTCCAGTTTATCCTTCTTTATGGCTGAATAGTACTCCATTGTATAAAAATACCACATCTTTCTTATCCATTCCTCAGTTGATGGGCATTTGGGTTGTTTCCAAGATCTGGCTATTACAAATTGTGCTGCTATAAACATGGGTGCACATATATCGCTGTGGTACGATGTTTTTAATTCTTCTGGGAAGATGCCCAGAAGGGGAATAGCTGGGTCAAATGGGACCTCCAACCCTAGCTTTTTGAGGAATCTCCACACTGACTTCCACCAGTGGCTGTACCAGTCGACACTCCCACCAACAGTGAAGAAGGGTTCCTTTTTCCCCCACAGCCCCTCCAGCATTTGTTATTAGTTGATTTCTTAATAGTAGCCATTCTTTCTGGGGTGAGATGGTATCTCAGTGTTGTTTTTAATTTGCATCTCTCGAATGACTAGTGATGTTGCACATTTTTTTGTATATTTGTTTGCCATTAGTATTTCTTCATCTGAGAAATGTGTATTCATCTCAGATGCCCATTTTTGGAGTGGGTCTTTAAATTTGGGAGGTCTGATTTTTTTGAGCTCTTTATATTTTCTCGATAGTAGTCCTTTGTCTGAGGAACAGCTGGCAAACATTTTTTCCCACATTGTGGGTTGTCTCTTCACTCTGTTGGTGGTTTCTCTTGCTGTGCAAAAGCTTTTTAATAAGATGAGATCCCAGTTATTGATTCTTTCGGATAGTTCCTGTGCGGTTGAGTTTTTATTCATAAAGTCTTTGCCTACACCAATGTCTCCAAGGGTTTTACCTATCCTACTTTCCAGCAGATTTAATGTTTCTGTTTTAATATTTAGATCTCTGATCCATTTTGAATTTAGTTTAGTGCATGGTGAAAGATATGGATCTAGTTTTAATCTTCGGCATGTGTAGAGCCAGTTTTTCCAGCACCATTTATTAAAGAGGCTATCTTTCTTCCAGCGAATGTGTTTGGCACCTTTGTCAAAGATAAGGTGACTTAGTATGTCTGGGGTTGTTTCAACATCTTCTAATCTGTTCCATTGATCTTCAGGTCTGTTTTTTTGCCAGTACCACACTGTTTTTATCACAGTAGCTTTATAGTATAATTTCAAGTCGGGGATTGTGATGCCCCCTGCCTTGCCTTTGTTGCCCCAGAATTGCCTTTGCTATTCTAGGTCTCTTCTGATTCCAAATGAATTTTAGGATTGTTTTCTCTAATTCTGTGAGATATGCTGTTGGAATTTTGATTGGAATTGCATTAAATCTGTATAACAATTTTGGAAGTATGGCCATTTTCACTATATTGGTTCTTCCTATCCAGGAGCAAGGGATATCTTTCCATTTTCTGATATCCTCTTCAATCTCCTTTTTCAGAGTACTGTAGTTTTCAGTATAGAGGTCTTTTACATCCTTCGTGAGGTTGATTCCTAGGTATTTCATTTTTTTGGATGTTATTGTGAAAGGTATTGTTTCCCTAATTTCTCTTTCAGTAAGTTTGTTATTTGTGTACAGGAAGGCTATTGACTTTTGAGTATTGACTTTGTATCCAGCTACACTACTGAATTTGCTTATTAAATCTAGCAGTTTTTTAGTGGAGTTTTTGGGATCTTCTGTGTAGAGTATCATGTCATCTGCAAATAATGATAATTTAACTTCTTCCTTTCCAATCATTATTCCTTTTATTTCTTTCTCTTGTCTAATCGCTCTGGCTAAAGTTTCCAGAACTATGTTGAATAAGAGTGGGGACAGTGGACATCCTTGTCTTGTTCCTGAATTTAGAGGGAAGGCTTTCAGTTTTTGGCCATTTAGTATAATATTGGCTGTTGGTTTGTCATAGATAGCTTTTACCAGATTGAGATAAAGACCCTCTATTCCAATTTTCTGTAGGGTTTTTTATCATGAAAAGGTGCTGGACTTTGTCAAAGCTTTTTCTGCATCTATTGAGATGATCATGTGATTTTTGTCTTTGGTTCTGTTAATATGCTGTATTACATTGATTGATTTACGTATGTTGAACCATCCCTGCATCCCTGGGATGAATCCAACTTGGTCATGGTGTATAATCTTCTTGATGATTTGTTGGATTCTGTTTGCCAGTATCTTATTAAGGATTTTTGCATCTATGTTCATTAGGGAGATTGGCCTGTAGTTCTCTTTCTTAGTTGGGTCCTTCTCTGGTTTTGGTATCAGGGTAATGCTTGCTTCCAGGAATGAATTTGGGAGTATTGCTTCCCTTTCAATTTCATTGAAAGTTTGAGAAGTAGGGGCGTTAGGTCTTCTCTAAATTTCTTGTAGAATTCGGCAGTGAATCCATCAGGGCCTGGACTTTTCTTTGTTGGGAGGTTTTTTAATTACATCTTCAATTTCATTGGTTGATATTGGTTTATTTAGGATTTTTAAATCTTCTTGATTTAGCTTTGGTAATTCATATGAATCTAGGAATCTGTCCATTTCTTCTGCATTTTCCATCTTAGTAGAATATAAATTTTCAAAATAGGTATAGATGATCTTCTGGATTTCTGCAGGGTCCGTCGTGATATCACCCTTTTCATTTTCAATTGCATGGATTTGAGTCTTTTCTTTTCTTTTTTTAATAAGGTTGGATAAGGGTTTGTCAATCTTATTTATTCTTTCAAAGAACCAACTTTTTGCTTCATTAATTCTTTGTATTGTTTTTTTATTCTCCAATACGTTAATTTCTGCTCTGATCTTTATAATTTCCTCCCTTGTATGGGCTTTTGGCTTAACCTGCTCTTCTTTTTCTAGAAGCTCGAGGTTCACCCTTAAGTTGTTTATTTGCGCTTGCTCTATTTTCCTGATATAAGTATTTAATGCTATAAATTTCCCTCTTAGGACTGCTTTCATTGTATCCCATAAGTTCCGGTATGTTGTACTGTCATTGTCATTCAGTTGTAGAAAGTGACTAATTTCTTCTTTAATTTCATCTGTGACCCATTGGTTGTTCAGGAGGATGCTGTTTAATTTCCATGTGTTTAGGGAGTTTTTGTGGGATCTTTTGCCATTAATTTCCAATTTCATTGCACTATGGTCTGATAATATGCATGGGATAATTTCAATTCCTTTGCATTTACTTAAGCAGGTTTTATGAGCTAGTATGTGGTCTATTTTGGAGAACGTCCCATGTGCAGCTGAGAAAAATGTGTATTCTGATGTTGTGGGATGGAACACTGTAGACATCTACTAAGTCCATTTGTTGAAAAGTTTGGTTCAGTTCTACTATTTCATTATTGATTTTCTGTCCAGTTGATCTGTCTTTTTGTGACAGTGGAGTACTGAGATCTCCCAATATAATTGTATTAGTGCTTATTTGATTTTTCATGTCCTTTAGTACTTGTTTTATATAGCTGGGTGCATTGGTATTTGATGCATATATATTTATGATCGTTATCTCTTCCTCTTGGATTGTTCCCTTTACAAGGATGTAATGACCGTCTTTATCTCTCTGAATCCTTTTTGGCTTGAAGTTCACTTTGTCTGCAAAAAGAATAGCTACCCCTGCTTTTTTCTGGGTTCCTGTGGCATGGAGTATTGTTTTCCATCCTTTGACTTTCAGTCTATGAATTTCTTTCTGAATTAAATGTGTTTCTTGTATACAGCATATTGTTGGATCTTGCTTCTTGATCCATTTCGCCAGTCTGTGCCTTTTGATTGGTGAATTGAGACCGTTAACATTGATGGTTAAAACTGATATGTATTGACTTGTCATGATATTTTCCTGTTGTTGGTTCCCACTCTTTGTTTTTCCGCTTTCCGGCTATTTAATTATCTGCCCTGCCTGTTGGATTCCTTCTGTTGGGGTTCCTATCTCTTTCTAGAATGTCCTTCAGAACATTTTGGAGTGCTGGTTTGGTGGTCATAAATTTTCTCAGATGTTCTTTGTCATGAAAGTATTTTATTTCTCCATCAATTTTGAAAGATAGTTTTGCAGGGTACATCAATCTGGGCTGAAAATTATTTTCCTTTAGAGCTTGCAATACATCATTCCAAGCTCTTCTTGAATTGAGGGTTTGTGCTGAAAAGTCAGCTGTGATTCTGATGGGTTTTCCTTCATAGGTGATTTGTCTCTTCTCCCTAACAGCTTTTAAGATTCTGCCCTTCTGTTGAATTTCTGGGATCTTGACTATAATATGTCTGGCTGAAGTTTTTTTTTGATCATGTCTAGTTGGTGTTCTAAAAGCTTCACTTATAGGGGTGTCAAATTCCTTTTCTCTTCCAGGAAAGTTCTCCCTGATTATGTCTTTGAACAAGGTTTTAATGTCGTTGATGCTATCTCATGCTTTTTCATTTATTCCAATTATTCTTAAGTTGTTTTTCTTTGAGTCATCTAGCAGCTGCTGAATTGATTTTTCATGGTCCCTTGCTATTTTTAAGAATTTTTCCATTTCATGATCACTAATTACAAGCCTGTCTTCTATATCTGAGATCCTGTCCTCGCATTGGCTTATTCTGCTACAAATACTTTCAATGGAATTTTTTATCTCTTGGGTATCTGCTTGAATCTGCCTTATGGATTCCATTTCTTTCCTATGCTGAGCATTCATGGTTTCTATAGTTTTCTTAAGTTCATCTATTTTTTTGTCTGTATCAACTATAGTGTCCTTAAGCATGGTCTTCATTGTAGACATTATCTCTGCAGTTATCTGTGAGATTATTTCTGTTTTAATTTTTTCCAGAACCTCATTCAGTTGCTTTGTTGTTACCACTTCAGATAGGCCAGGTGGGTGGCTTTCGGATTGTCCCATCTCGTTGCTCCCTAGGTTTGCCTTTGGTGAATTGGATGTGTGGGGTTGCATCTTGTTTAAGTGTCGTCTCATTTTTTCTTTCTTTAATTCCTGGGGTGATGTTTGCAAATTACCTATAGTAGGTTACTTTATTGCTAGTGTTTAAGATCTTTAGAAGATGACTACTTCTCTGCAGTATCTTCCAAGTGGAGCTTGCTTTTAGGTTTTGAGCTTTCTGCCAGATCCTACCTCTTCAATTCGTTGGGTATGCGAAGTTGTTACCTGTTTGGCCCAGTCCTTGATTCTTTGGTACTGTGCCACTGTATTTTCTGTGTCCCTTAGTCAATCTCAATCATGAAATATCAGGAAGGAAAGATGTTTAGAACAATTATTTCACATTTGGCTATAATGTTAACTAAAGCATCAAACACAGCCTAGAAAATGACAGACTGAGCTAACCAGTTATTTACCACTTTTAGCTGTATAGAGTTGTGGTTATATAACAAAATCTAAAACACACCAGAAAAATTATATGCAGTATACAAGTCCTGTGTATGGCAATTTTTCCCCTGAGGAGTTTAAATTTAAAATGAGTTAAGGAGGAAATAGAGTATTGGGAGAAGAGGAAGGAATTAGATGTAAGGTTAGAGGACCAAGAGGGATCCCACTAAAATTGGGACACTAGTGCAGAGGACAGGTGGTAGAAAGAGAAGGAAGGGATAAAAGGAAGAACAGATCACAACCACAGTCACAAAGAAGTTAGAGGCGCTATTTACACTCATATAAAAAACCAGAGAGAATAATGAAGGAAAGAGCAAATACACATACAGAAACAAAAACGAAGATAAAAACAATAAAACAGACAGATCAAAAATATAACCCCACCAAAAAACAAAACCAAAACAAAACAAAAAACAAAAAAAACCCTTCACCAGAACAAAAAACAAATCAGTGAGAAAAAAAAAATAATAAAAAATAAAAATAAAAATAAAAATAAAAATAAAAAAATAAAAAGAATCAGTTCCAGGTGTTGACTCTGTTGTAGGCAGTTACCCTGTGGTGACAGAGTCCTGTTCTGTGCAGGTCCGTCCCAGTAAGCCAGGAGCGCCCTCTGGCAGGCGGTGAGCAGATGCGCGTACTTTCAGGCAGAGACCAGTCTAGCTCGCCTCCGCTCTCAGCGCCCTTTCACGATCCCTGGGCCTGAGAGGCTCAGCGCGCTGTCCGGAGCGCGGGTTCCCTGCACTGGTTCCCGCCGCTCTGGTTTTTCGCCACGCCCCCCACAATGGCGCCGGGCCAGTCGCTCTCTGGCGCGGGACAGGTGTGGCTGAGAGTCCAGTCTCGTTCGCCTGCCGACCTCAGCACACCCTCGTGGGCCTGAGAGGCCCCGTGCTGCCCTGTCCGGAGCACAAGTTCCCAGAGCAGTTTTCGAGCCGCTCTGAGTTTCACCACACCCCCCACAATGGCGCCCGGCAGTCGCTCTCTGGCGCGGGGCAGCTGTGGCTGAGAGACACTCACCGCTGGTCGGCGCCGTTCTCCGCTGCTCCCCTGCCCCGCCGCCGTCTCAGGATCCTCCGTGGGGGCTCCCTGGGCACCAGCTGCCACCGTGTGTCCGTAGAATTGAGCCTCCGTGGCGCTGCAACTCCCAGGATAGTAGAAGTTGCGTGCGCGCGGCCCGCTCCTTCTTTCCTTCTTCTTTGTTGGAAGTCACCCGTCACTGGCACTGGGGGTCCCAGACTGCGCCCCAGAACTTCTCTGGGTTTCGGGGAGGCATCTCCCCCCCTCCTGCGCTTTCCGGGTCGCTACATTCCCGTGCTCCAACGGCAACCTTCAGAGAGAGTTTCACTGCCTGCCTCTCACTCATCCACCATCTTGAGGTCCAGGCTTTCAGATTCTTTATAAAACATTTAATCTATATGGCTAGGGGGCAAACCCTTCAATATGACTTGGTACTTTTGTCCTGGAGACTTTAGAATTTTTTCTTTCTCTTGTATTTTGACAGTTTGAGTATAACACGCTGTGGTGAAGATCTTTTCTGGTCATATCAATTTGGAGTCTTATTACCCTAGCTACATGGATGTTCATATCTTTCCCAAGATTAGAAAATTTTTTCTGTTATTTCATGAATAGGTTTTTTATGCCATTAACTTTTTTCTCATTAATTTAAGGCATTTCAAAAATGTGGATATTTGTTTATTTAATGACATTGCAAAGGTCTTGCATTCTTTTTTCATCTTTATTTCTTTTCTTTTTCTTTCCTTTTGTTTCTGTTTTTCCCTCAGATCTGACTGGTATATTTCAAAAGACCCATCTTCTAATTCAGATATTTTCTTTATCTAGTGTGTCATTGAGGCTTTCTATGGTATCACTTATTTGATTTATTGAGCTCTTCATTTCCACTATTTCTGTTTGGTTCTTTTTCAGAATCTCTATCTCTGCTGAATTTCTCATTCATGTCTTGCATTGTCTTCCTAATTTTATTTGACGATATTCTCTTGGATCTCATTCAGCTTGTTTGTAACCATTCTTTCAAATTCTTTATAAAATAACTGTATCAACTTCATTGAGATCTGTTGCTAGGGAGTTATTATGTTCTTGTGGAGTTATCAGAGTACCGTGTTTGTTTGTTTGTTTTTTCTTTTTTTCACATTTCTTGTGCTCTTATGTTGAGATTTGCACATCTGGTGGATGAAGCATTTCTACCACTTTTGGAGGTGGCCTTAGTAAGGAAGCAGCTTTCTGCTGCAGTGTTGGTTTGTTATGCACTTCTGGCTTTATTTCTAGTGGGGCAGTGTAGTAGAGTCTGCCTGTAGCTTCTTTTACTCTGTTTAATAACTTTAAGCAAAGTGTGTACCATGGCAGAGTTAGAGAGGCCCAGTGTCTCTATGTGAGGACGTTCTAGCACTTAAGGTAGGTGTGGGCACAAAGCAGTGGGTATGGGGTGCTCATCATATAGCTGCTTCTACATTGGGAGTGGCGGCCTCTGTCAGGCAATGGGGATTTGCTCAGGCATTATTAATAAAAGCTCTACTACTAGCAAGGCCCTTCGGTACTGACAACCTTAGTAGTAGTGAAGAACCGGAAGTACTTGTTCTCTGACTAATTAGTGGTGTGGGTATAGATGCTGCATGGAAGGAGGTGGTGGTAGAACTACAGCACACTCTCAGTGGTGCTAACAGTTCTGACAGCAGTGCAGGTCAGACAAGGCGCAGGTGCTAGTAACCCTGTGGATGGAGTAGCAGACTCCAGATGGCCCTCTGTAGCCATGGGCACTGGGGATCCAGTGATGGTTAAATCTGGGACTTCTTCCAGGAGCAGGGCTACGGCTGAGCTATATGTGTTGTTCAAGATCACCTCAGTGTGCTCCTGAAGGCAGAGCTGCAGGGGAACTGTGGAATTCCTTCCCCGCCCTGTAATAGCTGCTTGAACAAGGTGTGAGGGAAAAGAAGACTGTGTGGACACCCGCCTTTAGTCATGGTACTGATGTGAGTCCACAGATGGTTGGCCATGCCCTCGGCTTCGGAAGACAAGGGCCTTGATTTCTTGGTTCTTGGTGGCTGCACCCCCTGTTTTCTTCCACATCTCAACATTTCTGAGCACCCAGCAATGGACGTAGGTAATATTCATTCTGCTGGGCCAAATTGGGTTCACAAGGTAGCCATTCCTCATGCCCATACAGTAGAAAGTCTATGGAGTCCCGGATGTGGGGGTGTGCATGGGTTTCTGAACCCTAGTGTAGATCAAACTCAGACAATAGCTCTTAGAATAAACATTAACATTAACAGTATAAAATTTCTACAAGAAAACAGGGGAAATGTTTCAGACCTTAGATTTGACAATGGTTTCTTTGTTAAGCTTCCACAAGCATGTGGAATCACACACTATAAATTAATAATTTGTATGGCATATGAATTATATCTCAGTAAAACTTATAAAAAGAATGAATGTATCTTGGTGATAATTATTCTAGATTAATTTTCTCAGATATAGAGCACATTTAATTAGTATTCTGTTTGTTTCAAAGAAAAAATTCTTAAATTATAGGTTTCAAAATATATTTTGAAATGGAAGTCTGAGAATGTAATACTAACAGTCAAAGCTATATTCCGATAAAGGATGGGAAACTGTAAGTATTATACTACTTTTATAGCTATATAGGACTTTATAAATCAGGACTCTTTTAGCTGCAAGATCCCAAAACAATAACAAAACTTAAACAAAAATGAAAACTATAAAATGTATTTTTATTTTGAGAATAGTTGTAACCAAGTGTTTGTATCTTATCATCAGGTGCATGTCTTTGTTCTCTGTTTGCCTCATGGTCATCCATGAACTAAAGTAGGACACGTGCTTTGTCCTGCATTGTTTAATATGAAGAGGGCCAAATAGCACTCTAATTGGTCAGACCAAGGTCACATCTTCACACATTAGGTAAAGTAGGAGAGGTGTTGTCCTCAAGAAGGAAGGAAAGGAAAGTTTCTCTCATTAGTAGAAATGGCAAGGACATTGGTTAGGCACATGTAACCACTGTTTTCTAAGGGAACCTCTGCTATGTGATCACTTGTGATCCTCCCAGTAACTTTTTGAGATAGGCAGGAATACTATATTGTTATTTTATAAATGAGAATCTCTTTTGGTAAGTAATTAGCTTCCCAGTTAATTGGACATTTCCAGAGTCTAATATTTGAAAAACAAGAGGGCTTCTACAAATGTGTTAGGCAGAGGCTCCAAAAAACTCCCATTTTTATCTCATATTTTATACACCAAGAGCATGAAACTGCTTGTTGGTCTTCTGTATACCTGGGCTTTCCTATCTTCACACCTTTGCCTAGGATGCTCTTATTGAAATGTCACTTTATTAGATGACTCCCAGTCATCTTTTTGAATGGTTTGCTCCTCCCTGAAGAGAAACCGGCCAAGGTTAGGCCCAGCCTTCTCTGAGGGCCTCTGGCTTAGTATCTCAAACCTTCTCAATTAATTCTCTTCCTCCATTAGACATGAGTATGTTCAAAGGAACTGTAACTTATTTTTCACTGAATTTCAGGGTCTATTATAATACCTGACACATAGTAGGCCCTCACATATAGGCCCTCAATATAAATGTACATTGAGTAAATAAAAGACTAATTAAAGATAATATATAGTGGCCTAGGAAAATTAGAAGATTAAAAACTTAGACACCAAACTATAAAGGACATAGAGAAGGACAGGTGTGATTAAACAGGCTCACAGCAAGGTGACTGATGGATAAAAATCTAGGACCAGTGACAAGATAAATTATAAAGAACAAACAACTAGGTATCCCTAACATTTAAGCCAGAGAGAGAAAGAAAAATATCTTAAATAATTCTTTAACAGTTACATGGATTATTCATTTAGAATTTGTCAGGTGGAAAGCTATCACCAGAAGCTATCACATTTTCTCAGTAAAAGGTTCACTTGTCTTGTAAATAATGACAGCTTTTGTTTGAATAGCATTTAACATTTGGAAGACTTTTGCTATAGAATCTAATTCTGTCATTCAGAATGAGGGTCTGCAACAGACAGTTAATATGTGAAGTACAGAGGCAAGTAACACTCCATCTCTACCTTCAAAGAGCTTATAACCCAGTGGTAGAGGCCGGCAACAAAAGTTTACAGTTCATCATTAAAAAGCACCAGTAAAGAATTATATATTCTGAATGTGGCCATCTAAAGGAATGACAAGTACTCCATGTGGAGGGGAGAATTTGTCTTCACAATGTGGATGTTTTCTTGTTGGGTAAGAACCACTTGGTATATGGACAAAGAAAAAGAACATTCTAGACAGAAAAAAAGTACATCCCTAAAAGCAAAAATATGATGAGAATTTGCTCATAGAACAATATAAAATGATTATGGCTACAAAGTATTTAACTCTCCTCTTGTCCCAATGAGCAGTCTACAAGTATGTCCCTTCCCCCTTGAACCTGAGAATCCTTATAATAAACAGAATGCAGAAAAGTGATGCTGCATGACTTCTGGGGTTACATCATGAAGGGTGATGCAGCTTCCCTTTTCTTTGCTGGAGCCCTGAGCTACCCTGTAAGAAGTCCACCTGCTCTGAAGTCCTCATGCTGATAAAAGCTGGTGGAGCACTCATCTGACAGCGTACATGCTTGTTCTGAGGGAGCCCCCGACAACTAAGCGTGATTATGAAACCACCCAGGGGATTGGTAGAGGACACTTCTGGGTATATCTGGATGGGTTGTGCTGGTGTGATCTCAGATATATTGTCCTGGTCACCATGAACTGAGCAATTTTACTCCACCATATCCTTCTGCCATGACATTTCCACCTTGGAGCCAGAGACCATTGGCTGAATGCCCTTAAAGTTGAGCCAAATTAAACTTCTGCTTTAAATTGCGAGTGTTCGTTATTGTATCTCAGGGATGGGTAAGTAATACAGGAGCTTATTGGACATGCAGCCTCATTGAGCCCTCAGATGTCTAGTGTCTGTTGACATCTCCCTGCAAACACACGAGACACTCCAAGCAAGAACAACCACCTGAGCCTTTCTCTATTCCCAACATTCAAAAAGTCATAAAATAAAATGTTTTGGGCCACTAAATTTTAGCTTGGATTAGGAAAGTTCTTCTGGGTAAGGGTAATAAAAGGTGTTGTTTTGCTAGGCTAGCACTCATTTCCTTTTATTTTGGTTATGGCAGCATGATAACTTTTTGTGGGTAACCCTATGCTAATGTAATTCAAATGGGGCTGGCCACAACTCCTGACTCCTGGACATGCCTACCTGGCCATCATGTTCCTCCTAAAGTTCAGTACTGATAAAGTTTGAGCGAATGACCCAAAGCAGACCACTGAGATTTTTGCTTCTGACTTTTGTTGAAGTTAATGAGAAAAAGATACTCCCTGGTGTGCACATGGAAGGGGATGATGGCTAAGTATAGATGCTAGTTGTGCCTGAAACTGCTAGGGGCAAAATTGTTATTGAGTGGGAAAAGACTAATGAAGACTAAAGCCGCTATGGAGGAAAGTAAGGCCAAGGATGGAAAGAGCCCACTTCCTAGTGAGACTGAGCCTTTGGGCCAGGTTGCGCCTGGGTTGCCTGAGGCATTTTCAGTTTTGTAAGCCAATAAGTACTTCTTGATTAAGCCTATTTGAGAGGTGTTTCTGTCACTTGCATCTGAAAGACTACTAATTATCAAAGCTGAGTCAGATCAAGGTCGTGGGAGATGTTATACCCTAGGCTGATGAATTTGTATTTTATAAATGATTGAGAGAAAGATGATTTAAATCAGAAGCAAGATGATGAGATGTATAATTTAGCAAGATAACTGTCTGCAGTGAGAAGAAAGGGATAGATTTTGGTGTTAGACTAGAAACAAAGTGGTAGACTGAGAGGATAAAGCCTTGGTCTGGTAACAACGTATTAATGTCTGAACTAACATAGCTGGTGGGAATGGAGACTCAGAGATGTGAAGGATATTTAGGTCATAAAATTAACATAAGTCAGAGAGACACTGAATGTTGGGGTAGGGAAGGGAGAAGAAAAGACGATGACTTCTAAATCTCAGGTGTAAGGAGATTCGACATGGCTGAATAGAGGAGGAGCCACGTTGGAGTAACTCAGAGAAAATCATTAAAAACAAGGTAATTGGAAGAAAGGGAGGGACATACATATGGACGCCAAAATAAATCTGAAATAAGAGACTCGTAGGTCAAACAAAACATAGGCATATGACTTTATAAAAGAGTGAAGCAGCCCACAAGTTTGCCTGTGGGAAAGCCGCCTGCATGTGGAACAGAAATCACCATTCTGGGAAGTTCCCAAATAATTGATGGACGCAGCAGTGTGGCAAACCCAAGCCACACAGGACAAATTTGGGATATAAGGCCCCTCGCCTCTTTTGCCCTCCTCCAAATGGGATATTTCAGTTTGGCAGCAAATTTTGCTGGCACACACACACACACACACACACACACACACAGGGGAGAGCGACCAGGAAGCTACTCCCTCCCCAGTAGGTCCCCAGGTTTTTTTCCTTTTTTTGCTGTGCACCATAGTTGTAACAGAAAATGCACCCCCCCCACCGGCCAATATACTTCAGTTTCTTAGTTGCTCAAGTAATAGTTCCTGTTCCACTTCCGGTTGCTCCTGTCTCTTAGAAACGGCTGGTCACTATGATGCACACTGTATAAACCAGTCCCCAATCGATCAGCCATTCTGCCTCTGTACTTCCTGCTTGCTTATCCCATATAAGCCCTAAACCACCAGAAGTCAGGGCCTAATATTCTGAGAATGATCCCCATCAATGACCATCAACATTAATAAATCTGCCTCCAAATCCTGGGTGTCATTTCGGTGTTTCTGCTTGCTGTTGCATAGTAGGTAACTGAAACCTCTAGTGACAAAAAGGTCAGGGACCACAGCAGTGGTGGTGAAAGCAGTGAGTGGAACAGCACCACCCCTCCTTCCCTGCTCCCAGCGGTGCCTGATTTAAGCAGCCTTAAACCACAGCATGGCAATGAGTGGAAAGTTAGCACTTCCCCCACCCGCTCCCAGAGATGTGAGAGGAAAGAGATGCAGGGGGGTGAAACAGAGAAGGCTGTGGAAGGGCTGGGAGGGGCTGTACATGGCACTGGGACTGGCCTCAAGCTCTCTCTATCTGAGGGCACCACAGCAACTGGGAGAGTGACGCAGAGATGCACAGGTTATGGAGATGTGTGTGGGCTGCTGAGGGACACACAGAAAGCTGCTGGCTGAAGACTCTGGCCCCAGCCCCCACTTCCAGAGGCCAAGGTTACCCTGCACCCAGCACTAATCCTACTGCAGACTTGGCGGGGGTTACCCAGCACAGATTTGGGTTCTGACTTGGATAATATCCCAGAATTGAGGGCACCAGAAGAATTTTATTGTTTGTTTATTTTTGGTTTAAGTTTTAAATTTTATTGTTTGTTCTGTTTTATTTGGCTTCTTTCTGTCTTTCCTCAACTCTCTTTCTTGATTTTTTGATACTTCCACATGAGTAAACATTGTCTCTAGTCCTTCTGCTGTGTTGTTGCTGTTCAATAGTCTTTGCTTTCTCCTTCATTCTTTCTCTCCTATCCTATTCTCCAGTTTCCCAAAGCTTGGGTGATCACTCTTTGTCCTTCAACCTTGCTTCTACTACATTTCTCTTCCTTTATTTCTCTATTTTTCCCCTATAGCTCTTAAATTACCCCTGCTCCCCCACCTACAGGGTAAAATCACTCTACTAAGGGGAAACTCACAGCATACAAGTGCCTCGTTTATGTTGAATTTTGTTAAATAACTCTAGATCTTGCTCCTAAGGTTAAAGGTACCAAATTAATAGTTACCACAGTTTGTCAGTTGCTCGGCTATGTTGATGCTCTTGTTATTGCTAGTTGTACTAATTTAGCCAGTGCGTCATACCTGTTGTAATCAGTTCTTCTCCCGTGTATGGCAACACTGTGATTGTCTGGGGTTATAATAATCACTGTATTCCAGTACCAAAGGACTGGGTGCTGAGCCAAATAGATACCAACTTCTCATCCCTAATAAATTGGGGAGGTAGAATCTTGGAACAGAAACAAAGGTCAAGAGCCAGCTAAACCTAAATGACACCTCTGAGGAATAGACATTTCCTAGGGAAACCTTGATATTAGTGATAAAGCTACCTGCCATAAGCAATTTATAAGCATCAACACAGAAAACAAATTAAAGTAAAACAATAGAAAATGACAAGATGCAGAAGTAAAATGCAACCCCGGACCTCCAGTGCACCCAGGAAAAGTCCAGGGGACAATGAGAGAGGAAATCAGGAGTCATCTACCTCAATTTTCTTAAATGGTAGCAGCAGAAATAAAAATACAGATGAATGAGGCTATAGAGAAAATCAGTTTAGAAATAATCTGTCAGGTAAAAAAAAAAGATAAGACAATCAAAATGCAGGACTTGTTCAATTACTCTAGAACAGACACATAAAAAAATAGAGGAGCTTAGGAAAATGATGGAAACCATGAATGCCCAACATAGGAAGGAAATGGAATCCATGAAACAGATTTAAACAGATAGCCCGGAGATTAGAAATTCCATTGAGAGCATACTCAGCCAATTGAACCAAGGTGAGGACAGAATATTAGATCTACATGACAGGATTGCGGCCAATGATCATGAAAAGAAAGATTTCCTAAAAATAGCAAGGGACCATGAAAAGTCAATCCAACAGCTGCGAGATGATAAACAAGAACAATGTAAGATTTGATCAGAGTCAATGAAAAAGCAGGAGATAGCACAAATGGCATAAAAAGCCTGTTCACAGAAGTAATGGCAGAAAACTTCCCAAGCATGGAAAAAGAATTTGACATACAGATAAATGAGACATATAGAACTCCAATTAGCATAATCAAGATGCCAGAAATTCAGCACAAAAACAGAATATTAAAAGCTTCTAGAGAAAAGAAACAGATCACCTATAAAGGAAAACCCATCACAATCACAGCAGACTTCTCAACACAAACCCTCAATTCAAGGAGAGCTTGGAATGAGGTATTTCAAGCCCTAAAAGAAAAAAATCTTCAACCCAGATTGATGTACCCTGCAAAACTATCTTTCGAAATCAATGGAGAAATAAGATACTTCCATGACAAAGAACAACAGAAGAAATTCATGACCACAAAACCAGCTCTTCAGCATGCTCTGAAGGATATATTAGAAAGAGATAATGAAGACCACAAACACAAGAATACCAATAGAAAGAAGCTGCCAGGCAGAGCAAGCAATTAAACAAGGGAGAAAGACAGGGAGCCAACAACAGGAAAATAACATGAAAAAGATAACCAATACATATAGTTATAACCATCAATGTAAAAGGTCTCAATTCACCAACCAAAAGAAACAGACTGGCAGAATGAATCAAGAAACAAGATCCAACAATATGCTGCATTCAAGAAACATATTTAGGGGTCGGTGAGATAGCTCAGTGGCATAAGCACCTGCCTGGCAAGTGCGAGGTCCTGAGTTTGACTCCCGGTACCCACATACGAAAAAAGGGCCGGTGATATTGCTCAGTGGCACGGGCGCCTGCTGGTGCGCAAGGTCCCGAGGTCAACTCCCAGTTCCCACAAAAAAAAAAAAAAAAAAAAAAAAAAAAGGAAACACATTTAACCCAAAAAGAAATTCATAGACTAAAAGTCAAAGGATGGAAAACAATTCTCCATGCCACAGGAACCCAGAAAAAAGCAGGGATAGCTATTCTATTTGCTGACAAAGTGAACTTCATGCCAAGACTAATCAAAAGAGACAAAGAAGGTCACTACATACTTGTTAAGTGAAAACTCCAAGAGGAAGAGACAACAATCAAAAATATATATGCACCAAATACAGGTGCACCCAACTGTATAAAACAAATATTGATGGACGTGAAAAATCAAAGAGGTGCTAACGCAGTTTTAATTGGGAACTTCAATACCCCACTATCACAAATAGACAGACCAACTAGACAAAAAATCAACAAAGAAATATCAGAACTGAACCAAACTTGTGAACAAATGGTCTTAGCAGATGTCTACAGAGTGTTCCATCCCACAACATCAGAATACACATTCTTCTCAGCTGCGCATGGGATGTTCTCCAAAATACACCACATACTAACTCATAGAACATACTTAAGAAAATGCAAAGGAATTGAAATTATCCCATGCATATTATCAGACCATAGTGCAATGAAATTGGAAATCAATGGCGAAAGAAACCAAAAAACCTACATAAACACATGAAAATTAAATAACACCCTCCTGAACAACCAATGGGTCAAAGATGAAATTAAAGAAGAAAATAAACAGATTAAATGATAATGCTGACTCAGCATACCAGAACTGATGGGATGCAGTCCAAAGAGGGAAATTTATAGTGAACTCTTACATCAGGAAAACAGAGCAAAGCTCAAATAAACAACCTAATGTTTAATCTCAAACTTCTAGAAAAAGAAGAACAACTCAAGCCCAAGATCAGAGCAGAAATTAATGCAACTGTGACTAAAAAAATACAAAGAATCAATGAATCGAAGAATTGGTTCTTTGAAAGATTAAATAAAATTGATAAATCCTTAGCCAACCTTATCAAAAACAGGAAAGAAAAATCTATGCAGTTAGGAATGAGAAGGGTAAAATCAAAAAGGATCCTGCAGAAATCCAGAAGATCTTTAATACCTACTTTGAGAAACTTTATTATAATAAGATGGAAAACACAAAAGAAATGGACAGATTCTTAGATACATATGAATTAGCAAATCTGAATAAAGAAGATATAAAAATTACAAATAACCCAGTATCAGTCAATTAAATTGAAGATGTAATTAAAAACCTACCAACAAAGAAAAGCCCACATTCTGATGGATTCACTGCTGAATTCTACAAGAAATTTGGAAAAGATCTACTCCTCAAACTATTTAATGAAATTGAAACTCATTCCCGGAAGCAAGTATTACCCTGATACCAAAATCAGAGAAGTATCCAACCAAAAAAGAGAACTACAGGTCAATATCTCTAATAATATAGACACAAAAATCCTCAGTAGTTTACTGGCAAACAGAATGCAGCCAATCATCAAGAAGATTATATACCGTGACCAAGTGGGATTCATCCCAGGGATGCAGGGGTGGTTCAAAATACACAAATCAATAAATGCAATATACCATATCAACAGAGCCAATGACAAAAATCACATGATCATCTTAATAGATGCAGAAAAGCATTTGACAAAATCCAACATCAATTCACGATAAAAACCTTACAGAAAATTGGAATCGATGGTCTTTATCTCATTCTGATAAAACCCATCTTTGACAAACCAATAGCCAATATCATACTAAATGGTCAAAAACTGAAAGTTTTCACTCTAAAATCAGGGACAAGACAAGGATGTCCGCTATCACCATTCCCACTCAATATTTTTCTGTAAACATTAGCCAGAGCAATTAGATAAGAGAAAGAAATGAAAGGAATAAAGATAGAAAAGGAAGAAGATAGAATTTAAAAAAGCATTATACCACAGCGATATATGCACACCCATGTTTATAGCAGCACAGTTTGTAATAGCTTAATCTTGGAAACAGCCCAAATGCCATTCAAAAGATGAATGGATAAAGAAGATGTGATATTTTATACAGTGGAGTACTACCCAGCCATAAAGAAGGATAAAGTTGAGACACTTCTAGGTAAATGGATGGACCTTGAGACCATACTCTTAAGTGAAGTAAATGAGACACACATGTGTAAATATCACATTGTCTGTCTGGTGTGAGAAACACTAAGTGTAAATAAGGACCAAAATGTATAATAGATATTGTGAAATAGGAAGAAATTATTCAAATGCGAAGGGAAACTAGGAAGGGGGAGGGGGAAAGGAAGGAAGGAAAAAGAAAAAAATGAGAAAAAGAGGATAAAGCCTTTTGCAAATAGGAGGGGAAGAGGGGTTGAAGGGAGGGGTGGGGAATGGGAGAAAAAGAAGAATCAAGAGATATCATGTATAGGTACAAATTCCCTTTGATGAATGTAATCATTATATATATCTAAATTATACCAATAAATGTAATTAAAAAATAAATAAGTTTGAGGTGTACATACTGCTGAATTTTGTGCCACTGAAGAAATAATATTAGCTCCATTTTATATCTGATGGCACTGGGACTCAGGGGAGTTAAATGACCTGCCCAAGGTAGAGAGAGCAAAGCCCACAGGTCTCCCGCCCTCTCTGATAGACCCGGCCTCTACCATTTTCAGGGTATCGTGTCCATGGCATCTCCAGGAATCTCCAAAGCACCTGGGCAGCTTGCTTGCCAGCACATCAGAGAGGGCAGTGTCGTGAATAATTTATTTTAGTCCCTTGCACTGTCTGTTTTGCTACCACAGAAAACCTCTACAGCGGGACACGTGCAGCATCCAGGCTTCCTTGGCTGACTTATCAGTATTTGTGAAAGGTACAGATGACTCTGGTTCAGGCATTTCTGTGTTCCAGCTTCAGAAGCTAATTACAGACACGGAAGCCTGAAGGGAGAGGAAATCTATTTCCCAAGATGGACTATTGATTTGTACAAAAGATCAAAAAGATACAGCTTTTCAGAACATATGAGGTTTGCGGGGTGTTACACAGTGGAAAAGGAAAAAGGCAAGTAGTAAAGGCCTTATTAGGAAGAGAAGCTAACAGGAAAATTTGGTTTAAAGGCAGGTATGAAAAGGTTTTGAACCTAAGAAAAGAGGATCAGGGAAAAGGAAATGGTGGAATGATGAAGGCTGTGTATCTTGCATTACATTCGAATTTCTTGTTCTCATGTACAATTTTTAAAACATGTTAACATTTTCTATATATTTAAGAAATATGTTTTTTCTAATTATGTTACAGTTTTAAGACTTACCAAATACCATCTGCGAAGTGAGGTCAGTAATGCTCTGTACTACGGGCTGTTGTGAGTGTTCAATAGTGCCCTGGTCCTTGGTGCACAGTTGAGCCTTGTTAACTAGAAAAAGTCCATCCTCCTCAGTAAGCTTTCCCACTATTACAAGTGGGAAACTTGTGCCAGAGTTATCTGTCAGTGGGTACTAAGTAGATGTTAGGTAAGCAGGACAGCAAGCACTATGTTCGTTTAGAGAAGACATAACTGAGGGTTTCAAGGATTGAGCAGCTTGTGGTTAGCTAGCTATCAAAAGAAGGGAGGTGGGGAATTTCTCCCAGAGGGCCCTCGGTAGGATGCACAGGAGTACCCAGGCAGAGCAGCAGCCTTTTGGTTGTCTCCCCTGAACACAGTGATTTTTGTCAGATGAGAAGTCTTACTCTCTGGACTTGAGAAAGTGCTGTCCAAGGCGAGTTCCCTGGCCAGGAGGAAGACAGCAGCCCCGTGTGAGGCTGGGAGGAGAGATCACCTGAGAGGCCGTGGCTCCTTGGGGAAGATCTGAGATGGGCAGGATGCCTGTGGGCTGGTGAGAAGAGCTTAAGCTTTGGGTTAGGTGAATTTCTGCTCAAATAGTCCTTCCTCCATGTGTGTGACTTGGTGCATGTTGCTTAACTTCTCCAAGCCTGTTTCTTCAGCTCTAAAGTGTAGATGCTTTACTTGATCATCATTGTTCATATAAAATATGCTGGTAATTTGTGAAGCACCAATCCTGTCCAATTACTTAGGAGATGTTCAATAAACTTAAATATTGATATTGATGCTGTTTTATTTTGAAGGAAGCCTTAGGAAACAATTCACCTGTGGATAAGACTGTGTGAGCATTACTCAAACTGGAAGAGTTTATATTATTTCCAAAAAGCTATTTTGAAAGCAGTAGTAATTTGACAAGGCTTGCAAAGTAATCCATTTACATTCAGCTATTCTGGATGGGGCAGTCATGTAGGTAACACATGCTTGCTGCCCACCCTCGCTCCTGTTTCTCTCTAAACCAAGGCTCAGGCTTAAAATGTGAGGCAGAAATGGGGCCGTTGACCCTTGAGGCCTGAATATGGAATAGCGGTCAGAAATACCTGTAGTAAATTAACTGATGAAAAGCAATCATCAGTTAGCAGAGGTGTGTTTTTAGATTTTGGAACAGCTGTGTCCTAATTTGTCTGGGAGGCCTGAGATTAAGTATCACACATTGGAGTAGGGGGACAACAGCTTGAAAACCCGTCATTCTATCTATCCTGACTGAATTGTTCATCCCACTTAACAACAATAGCACTGTTTGTGAACATTTACTATGGGCTATGTCAGAGCTTTGTAACGCTTGGTACATATTAATTCTTTCCATCCTCACAATAGCCACAAAGAGAAATTATGGCTCTGAGAAATAACCTACCTCACGTCACTCAGCTCGTAAGTGTGAGGATTCAAACTCAAATGCGGGTCTCTTTGATTACTTTCCTGCCTCCCCACAGAAGGGCTTCCGAACACTCTGCTTTGATCTGTACAGCCTGCTGTTTATGTTTTCTGCCTGATGAATCTTGGTATTAAATTCTCCAAAACTAGAATCAGTCTTACTAGGTTCTTGTGTGAGTTCGGTGGGGGTTTCCAGGCCTCAGGTGCTTGTGACAAGGCCTCTCACGTATGCCAGGGTAAACTTTGCTCCTGCTGTCCCCTGGGACACTGGCCATGGCTTAGAACTTGGTGCTGCCTCACCTCCCCGCTGGGTTGAACACAAAGACCCAGCCTCCCGTAAGCACACAATTTGTAGTAGTGCCGTCTTTTGTCAGTTTTTACCTTTCTTCTATCTCTGGCATTGTTTTGCAGTGAGGAGTATCTGGCAGCTTTCCCTTCAGAAAGAAAGTGAGCACTGTCTTTCATCAAGAATGCTTTCTTCTATTTAGTTCTGAAATCCCTTGAGAGAAGAGAGATAAGTTTTTCCTTCTGAAAGTGCCGCAGTGAGCATCCCTCGGAGACAAACCTCTGTGTGCTATTAATGACTCTCTGATTAGTCATGTTTTTTAATATGTTTCTCTCAATTTACATGAGAAATTAGAACCCACAGCTGTCTCAACTAAGGAGAGATGAACTGCACTGAAGAGTCATCTGGCCCATCCCGGCTCTCTGTGAGAGTTTGTGATCTTTCAGAGACTCAAAGACGCACAAACGCACACTCCTTGTGTTTTATCGTAAGGTAGGGTAAAACAGGAATTGGTGATGAGAATAGAGGTCACCAGGTATGGAGTGAAGGACAAAAGTGACCTGTGCTTTTCTGTAGTAACTGAACTCCTATTCTGGATGCAGCCACACCTTTTTGTTCCTGCATCCATCATGTGTGACACCTCATCCCTTCCTGAGAGAGATGCCACCACTATGAATAAAACCATGCTTCTGAAGCATCACGTGGCCTTCTTGACAGATGATTACAGTAGCTGTGCCCCACACTTTTGATTACAGCACAGGGAACCAAACACGAAATGCACGCTTCAGGAGACAGGTGCATTGTGAGGGGCGAGAGGGAGGGCTTAATCAATAACTACAGCTTCCTCCTGACAATTACAGTTCCTTTATTACTAGAATCACTGTTATAGGTCTGACCTAGATTATTGCATTGGGGCAGGATTTACCTTGTGTTTCCCAGAAAAATAATAATGCTTGTAAATGAGCAAAGCTCGCCAGGTGATAGAGGACAGGCCACAGATCACTCAAGAGTCCTGCTGGGAAGTCAGAGCTACGCAGCCAAAACTGTCCTTAATTGCTATAGCTGTAAGAAGTGAAAGCTCTAGTTTCTAGGGAAATGAATGTTTAATGATAAGCGAAGTACTTGAAAGAGTAGTTCAGGATGCAATAAATACTCCACTGAAGCAAGGATTTTGCTTCTATTTCAGAGATCTGTTGAAATGTGTTTTGTGTGTGTTCCCCAAGAGACTTCTTTCATTTCGGAACTTTGCATTTATTGGTAGAACAGGGAGGATGCTAACTTAGATACCCATACTTGGTTATTCTGTGACTTCGGTTTCGGCCGGATCATATATTTCATGTTTGTGCATACGCTACTGCAGACTGCTCCTATAAAATAACAGTTACGACGTACCCTCACGGCTGCATGCCGGCCTTGCCGATCACTGCAGAAGCACCCAATAGCCTCAGGGGAAAACATGCAGAGTCAGGAAAGTGGAGATGTGGAGTTAGAGAGGAGCAGGAAGGGAAGAGGTAAAACTGCTTTGCAAATATAGGGATCAAGTTTTCAATCACAACATATTGAAGGTTTTAAAATGCGTATCATAATTTTGTTGTTTTACACGGTCTACTTTTTAACCATGCAACAATTAGTCTCCGGAGCTAATGTACAGTCCACTTCTTATAAATGGAAACCTCAGAGAAGAACGTCAGATGTGCACAAGGTCAATGGCAAGTCACCAGATCCTGGGTTAGAAAACCATGGTTTGCGGGGTGAACAGTGCTGAGGGAGGCGCACGTCCTCTGAAGCTGCAGTGTGGTCCCAGGAAACAAAACTTCTCCACCTTGTGACAGGGACACCCCCAGAAGGTGTGGCCAGGGCTGCAAGGAGCACAGCGTAAGAGGGAGGACGATGTGCACTCAGACCTTCACTTTGCCACTTAGCAGCAGCCCCGCCGTGTGAGCAACATTCTCAGAGTTTTCACGAGATAAAAAGCCTTGCAGTCAGGCATGGTGACCCATTACTGCATAAGCACTCTGGGTGGCTGAGGCGGGACAATGGCAGCTTCAAGCCCAGTGTGGGCAACTTAGTGACTTAGCAAGACCTTGTCTCAAAATAAAACAGATTTAAAGAAATAAAAAGGGCTGGAGATGTAGCTCAGGGCAAAGGCTCTGGGTTCAATTCAGAGTAGTAAAAAAGAAAAATGTTGACCTCGTAGACTGTGTACATAGCTGTAATCAATCGTGATTTAAAAGAAAATCACATAGGTTACTGCTAGATTTTTGTTTTAGAGAATGAAGTATGAGCTCTGAGCAGAAGACATGGATTGCTTGGGCAAATGAAACAGATCCTTTAGGGGTGACAGGCAAAAGTAAGAGGAGAAAATCAGCCATGGGGCAGTCAAATAGAGAAAATTTTAAGGGCTGAAATGTTTAATGGTGGATGTATAAATTTTGCTGTATGGAGTGGGGTGTAGTAATGCACCCTTTTCTAACTGAAACCTTTACTAAATACTCCATTATTAACACGTTCCTGTGTGTGATGATAAAAGAAACAATGATGTTCTGAGATAAGACACAGCTTCAGACAGGCATGAGATGAGAGAGGAATTAGGACACAAGAAATCTGCTCACAGCATGTACAGTACATGCAAAACCCCAACCACGCAGCAGGCTATTAGTAAATGTAGCCAAAATTGAAACCCCATGAAATTCTTGGTACTACTTGGTAAACTAATATATGTTCCTAAACTAACAACTATTCAATAACAATAAAAATTCTGTGTTATTTTTTAATAGACTGATACAACAATCAATCAAATACTAAGTTCACCATGTGCGTGGTACTGTGTTAAGCACACAGAGGAAATAAATCAATGTTTTCTGTACCTGCTTATGTCTGTGACCATATGCTTTATATACATACTTAAGTTGTCTTCAGAGAATTAATAGCCTAAATATAGAAAGATTTATACAACCCAGGGAAGAGAGTAAGAATCAAATGAAAGATGCTAAGATACTGACTCAGACAGAGAGGAATCTGTGTTGATTATTATCCTCAATCATGCTGAGTAGCTTTTTGAAGGCTCCCCATATCACATGGTATAACAAAAGTGCTTTCCATGGAACACAAAGTCTGTATGACCTTGCCTTTTGTTTCATCTATCCATGGCTCCTCAGACCCTCCACCTCAGTCAGCCTAGCCTCTTTGCTATTCTGTTTTCTGAACAGAAAGGTGCAATCCCATATCACCTCTGCCTCAGGACCTTGGCACTTGCTGTTCCTTTGCCTGGAACATTTATCCCTACATAATCGGATGATAGATTTCATAATTTCTTTCAGGAATCTGCTCAAATGTCACCTTATCAGAAAGTTCTTTCTTAACTACTATGTAAAACAATTCTTCATTTCTTTCAGAAATATCCTCAACTATTCCCTTAAAGAGCATTTCCTTGGCCACTATGTTAAATAGCAACACTGGTCCCCATCAGTCGGCATTTTATCCTGCAATTTTTCTGCACAGTTTGTATTCCTCCCTGAAGTAGTCTTTGCTTGCTTGCTCACTGGCTTGCTATTTACCTTCCCCATCCCCCAGGATGAAACCACAGGCCGTCTGTTATTAGCGCTGCATCCTCCGCTCCCACGACACTCTCATGGAAATGTTTGATCACATTCCACAGCGATATCCTCAACCCATGATCCAGGGATTGAACAAAACTGGAAGAAGTTTCATGAAACAATTCTTTTACCACCTGTGATAGCAGTGTGATATTTTCTATTCTATTTAATTCTATTTCTTTTTCAGAGTATTATCCATGACCTACTACTGAGTTACAACCATAGACCTAGGACAATTCCTGAAAGGTGTTAAGCACTTAAGCAATAGATGTTGCGGCTTGTAAAAATGATTACACGCTACTTATTCTTTTATTTGTGTGTGGGGCGTGGGTGCTACTGGGGCTTGATTCCAGGTCCTCATGCTGCTAAGTACATGCTCTACCACCCCAAATGCCAATACCACTAATTCAATGTAGAGACGTGATCTTCAATAGAGGGGTGTGGAAAATGATGGCAGGATTTGAGGACAGCATCAGTCTGATTGGTACAGAGGAACTTTTATAAGAAGCCCCACATATATTGGAAAGGTGACTTGAACCTAGATCCTGGACACATGACATAATTTAAAAATCTATTTTATATCCACATTGGTAATAGCTGGTTTCTATGTAAATGACATAAGTTCACAAACTTGGATGATCTAACAGAATTTATTCCTATGTGTTTATCATTAAGTCCAAAATAATGGCAGAAAGCTAAAATAATGCTGTTTTTATTCCAAGTACCCCCCAAAAGCTAAAACAAAACAAAGGTAATTTGAAATAAGGGATATATTTTAAACTTGACTTACTGACCTAATCAATATGGAGTGAGTAGTTGTTAATTCTATAACTTAATCACGGGACAATAGCAAATCAAATTTTAAATATGCTCCATTATTAAAACAAACTAAGAGCTTCCCTTCAGGGAGAAAAGAAACAATGACACATTAACTACTTGCATTGATTTTAAGATTCATTCCAGTTTCAGAGATATTTTAATGTGAAATAAGTGTGCCCTAATATGGAGGTTATATGCTAATTAACATTTATTAAGCACATGCTAGGCAATGTAAGTTCTTTATATGCATTGATTCCTTTACAATGTGAAATGTATACTTGTTTAGGAATGCTTTAGCTGCAAATGTTAGATTGAACTATATAAAACTGCACTTTTTGTAAGTTAAAATGATTGAATATTGACAATTTTATACAATTCCACTCATCGAGAACATTTGACCTCAGTATTGTAAGCATAGTTTATTTTTCTCATAAACAGATAATAACAGATAAATGGCCACTAACATTAATTAGAAAGCTCACTGTCAAGACTGGCATTTCAGTGATTATCTTTGTTTTGTTTTGTTTTGTTTTGAGACAGTGTCTTGCTATATAGTTCACGCTAGCTTTGAACTCAGTACGTAGCCCAAGCTGGCCTTGAACTCACGGTGATCCCCCTGCCTCAGCCTCCCGAGTGCTGGGATTACAAGCAATTATCTTGTTTTTACTCTCATACTAATTTCCTTATAGTCACAAGATGAAAGTAAAAGGGAGGGGGTCACGATTTTTTGGAGGGAAGAGTTTATGCAGATTTCCACAGCTTTCACCCCACTGATCAGAAATGAAACTTCATTTCCCATGGCTCACTCTAGATACCAGAGAAGGTGGAAAACTATTTAACTTCTCTGTTTCAAATAGATATATATGAACAGAGGACAAAGAGGTTTCAGATGCAAGTTAAATTAGACAACGAACTTGACCATTATGATAAATACTACTTTTAGAGTCTCAATTATGCAGATGAAGAAAAGGAGGTCTTGGAATGTGGTGCCTGTGTGCACTCTCACGTGTAATATTGGCAGGGTCAGCACTTGAACAAGGTATACTCTACGTCTTGAGTCCAAACCATTAATTACTATGATACATGATCATTTCACACATGATGAAGTTTTGTGCAAGTTTTACAATCATAAAACCTTAATATTGTGTAGTTATTTGTATTTTAAGAGTAAGTCTTTGTCTTAGTTATTTTTTGTTGCTGAGACAAAATACCTGACGCCCAAAATTAAGGAAGGAAAGGTTTATTTAGCTCACAGTTTGTGAAGGTTTCAGTCCATCACTGGCTGGCTCCAAGGTATGGTGGCACATGGCAGAGGGCAACAGTTCATGGCGGTAGAAGACAGCAAAAGCAGCAAGAACAAAAGGGGCAAAAGGGAGGAACAAGCCTCTTTCCCTCCCTTATATTGTATGCAGGCTACCAGCACCAGGGCGGGTGTAGCACTCACACTGCCAGTCCCAGCACTAGACAATGAACCAGTCACAAACTCCAGATTCAGCCACCTCCAAAAAGCCTGCCCCCATGACCACATGAGGCTTTGGGGGGACATCCAGACACAAACCATAACAGTCATTAAGAAAAATCTACTGATTTGCCCATTGAGTTATTCCCTCTTTTCCATGCTTCAGTTATGAGTTTGAAGTAGAGAAAATTTCAGAGGTATATAGAAAGGCGGAGAAAGCAAATTATAGTCATTGTTACGGCTTATATCTAGACATCCCCCCAAAGCCTCATGTATTTTTAGGTGAGGTTTTTGGGAGAGGACTGGATCATGGGTGTGTGATAGTGGATTAGTCCACCAATAGGTTTATAGCTGGGTGGGATGCTGGGAGGTGAGGCATGATGGGAAGAGGTGGGTCTCTCTGGGCATGGCCTGGAGAGATATAGAGAGATATACAGATAAAGAGATAGATATAAATATAGATAGCCTTCCTCCTCCCTTGAGTGCTGGTTGCATCCTCCCTGCCATGCCATGAGCTTTCTCTTCTGCCATGCCACCCTGCCTTGGAGCCAGCTGACTATGGACTGAAATCTCTATAAACTGTGACCCAAAATAAACCTTTCCTCCTTTAAATTGTGGGTATTGGGTATTGGGTCTTCATGATGAGGAAGTAACTAAGACAGTCATATTTGGAGGGAGGGAAGGAAAGAAGCTGGGTGAAAGGGAAAAAAAGGTTGGAGGGAGGGAAGAAGAGAGAAGGGGTAAAATAAGGTAGACACATAGTCCTACAGGCAGCTACTAACGGACTAAAACCTCTACTAGTCCAGGATGATTGACAAGCTAGGAACTCCAGATCTGCCCAAGAGCTGGACATGAGACATCAGCTGAATGGACAGAGGTACCGCATATCATGGCTCAGACACATCTGTGGCTAGAACAGCACCAAGGCACTGGCATTTGATACCAACCTGAAGACTCTTTTAATAGAACTTTATTCAGTAGCCATAGACTGAAAGGTAGGACCATAACCTTGGGGGAATATTAACCAACAGTGAAAAGAATATTGGAGCAAGCTGTAAGAGGGCTGTCCCAGCTCTATCACTATCCCCTAGATTAAAAAAAAATTCTTTGTTTCTCTAAATCCCAGTCCCCACTTCTCTAAAATAATGGAATTAGAGTAGATGATACTGAAGACAATTCCAGCTCTCATATTCTATACCAGTTGAGATTATTTATTTTTAGGCAACTGAAATAGGAGGAAACTCCAATAGGAGGCTCAGAGAATAGCAAAGAAAGCCAAAGAACCAGGCCATGGAAGGGTCAAAAGTTACAGTGGTCTTGGGATCTGGAAGTGGTAACTATGTCCATTCCGTTCAGCAGGCTTGTTTCCAGGTTACTGTCTAGCAAACAGCAAGTAGCATCAGACTGACCCAGCGCAGGTCTTCAAGACCTCTTGGCAAGGGAGGACAAGGGCTTGACTGACATCCCCCTAAAGCTGTATCACTGGGAGGAATCATTCTTCAAAATAAAATAGTCAAGTAATGAGCAGAAGGAACGGGACCAGGCTCTGGGTGGATAAGAATGACAGACCATCAGCCACACGCTCTGACTCTGGCTCCTGGTTGGTCAAGATTGATTCATGAAGAGCAAAGTCTTCCATTTATTGAGCCCCTACCATGTGTCATAAATTTTGCAGGATACACTAAACTCATTTTTCATTAATCTTCACAAATTAGATATTTGCTGTCTACATTTTTCAGAGGGGCTAATGAGGTTAATTTACATGCAGCTGTCTATGAGGACTCAATCAGCAAGTCAATTATTGGCAGCTCCTGGACACTCCACTGCTTCCCTCATCCCTAGTCATCCTTCCAGTGCAGTCCTCTTTTAACCGTTTAAGTGCTTGTCAATTAGAATATCAGGATGGTATTTCCTGAGGAGGTTGATAACATTATTGTCCCTAAGAAATAAGGTCATTGAGCCAAATCTATTGCTTCTTTGTTTTCCCACTTATTTCTAAACCCCATCAGAGTCTGTATTTGTACAGGCAGATCACTATCCCAATTCCCATGCCATGTAATTCAATAAAGGCAACAATAATAGCAGCTCTGTGAGGGAGGGGATAACTAGAAATTTTATTATTTAGTCCTAAAGTAAAGACCTATTAATACAGAAATCCAGTCAATTGACATTCAAATGCAATAAGTTAGCACAGTATTTTAATAATTCACACGAAGTCCTCAGGTGCTTTGTCCATGAGAATAATTAACATCCTCCGCATCTGTGCACTTGGCAATCCTCTCCCAAAGCCTCTTGATTTGAACTGTGAAAATACATTTCCATGTGCTCCTTGCCAACACAGAGCTGTAAAATGCATCAGTAGGATTCCAAAGTCTTAACTTAGCATCAGCCTGCATGAATCCTCCTTCTTCCTTTTACAGATCATAGTGTAACATTCTGTTATTTCCAGTGATCTTAGGAAAGAACTCATTGCTCCATCCCAAGATTGCCCTGTCTCAAGCATGGTCCACTTTCCTATAGAATATTAAGACACTTAAAAACAATGTAATTTAATTCTGAACTCGTCAGTGGTGTAGGCTCAATAATCTGGCCCCACCAGCAGAAGCTCCTGCCAAACTCAATGACTTACTATCCCATACACCATTATTTCTTCTAAGTCTTGGTCTTTGCTTGAACTTTTCCTCTATCAGCTAGGTCTTCCCTTGTTCCCTGGAGAACTTATTAAAACACAGATCCCTGGGCCCCAGTTCAAGACATTCTGATTCAGTACGTCCAGGGTGGGACTTAGGAATTTGCATTTCTAATAAGCTACAAGGTCATGCTGCTGCTAGTGGTGGTCCAAACCATAATTTGGGTATTGCTCTTGCATACATATGACAAGACTAATTCAAGGCCTTGTGGAAGTTAATTCTGGCTATGGTTTTAAGATGAGGATTTTTAAATGAGATGTAACCATTTTAGAGGTGTGAATGAAAATGCAAGCATACACGGAAATACACTTAAAATGAACTACCAAGGGGCCGGTGAGATGGCTCAGCGGCTTAAGCGCCTGCCCGGCAAGCGCGAGGGCCCGAGTTCGACTCCCAGAACCCACATAAGAAAAAGGGGCCGGTGATATCGCTCAGCGGCACGGGCGCCTCCGGGTGCGCGAGGTCCTGAGGTCGACCCCCTGGTACCCACCAAAAAAAAAAAAAAAAAAAAAAAATGAACTACCAAGCTTATAATAGGAGGAGACTGCAGAGAGAAAAATGAAGTAATTCTAGAAGGTATCTCCAGAAAAATGGTGACATGGAACTTCTATTCTGAGATTTGTACAAGGGACAGGTGATAAAACCTACAGCTTCCCACAGTTAGGAATCTAATATGAAATCTTTGCTCCTGGAGTTGTCAAAGGGCTACAGCTTCAAACCAAGGGGAATGAGAACTCAACCCACTGCTTGTGGGGGGATGACACTAAATAAAGAGAAAAAAAAATACATTAATGTTTCCCTGAGATTTCATAACTAAATTTTTCCTTATGTGTATTTGTGGCCAAATTCATATTGCCTGTAGCATGCAAAATACCACAAAAGGACATTAAAAAGGTATCATCTTGGTAGTATTCCCAGTATACTGTTTAAGTATGACACCCAGGGAAGAGATGCTATTTCTGTCTGAAGGAGTACAAGCTTAAGTCCTCCCCACTCTCCTACAGACAAATTTGTGAGGAACATGAATTCACCCACAAACATGCGTATGTACAATCAGTGTTTAGATCCAAAATATCCAAAAGTTTCACATGTCTGGAAGAGCACTGGATTATCAGTGGATTCATCCATTGATGAGTTCAGTAGCTAAATGCGCTCTGACAAGCTAGGCCTGCTTAGCAGTGGATCACTGTGATCTGGAAGGGTGTACTTTTGTCCCCAGCCCCTCCCACTCCTTTCTCTGCTTCCTGGCTGCTATCGGGTGAGCAGTTTTCTTCTGCTAGTCCCTTCCTCCATAAGGCTTCTGACCAGTGGTTGGAAGCAAAATAAACCTTTCCTCCTTTAAGTTGCAGTCTTGCATACTTTGTCACAGGGGCAGGAAAGTGACTAAGACACACACACACATATGTACATACACGAAATACACATGGAAACAGAGCAGTATGTAAAAGAACTGGAAGAAATAGCAGCAAAATTATATTTATAAAGGCATGTATGATTTTGGAGTTACCATTAAGCCAAATTAAAGCTATAACTCTTTTTAACATATTTAAAGAAAAGTGGTGACTCGTCATATTTCCCAAGTCCTTCTTATAGTAATTACTCAAGTAATATTAGTTGACTGAACAAAAAACACTTAGATAACTGTCTATAACAAAGATCATCACAATTAAAGGCTTAAGGAATGTTAGAAGGTAGTAGTAATTTCTGTTCTCTTGCAACAGTAATTTTGAATCAAAGAGCATTTTACTCCTGGAAGTTATTAGGTTAGTAATCTTATAAATGCTCTGAGCCTTGTAGAGCAGCTCTTCTCCCTAAAAGGATGATTTTCTCACAAAGTTCAATATTTACAGTAAGTTCTAGTCTCTCTTTTTCTGGCCCTTGGCACACATCTCTCGGTCCTAAACATTTCCTTTAGAACTCTGACCTCACCTGCTAGGTCACTTGGGAGAGGAAACAAGAATGGCTACCTAGGTGTGCCAGAAACCCAAAACTTTATGAGTGTTAGAAATAATACATTTTGTTGTGAAGTTAAATTTAAAAATAAATTAGACTAGAGTCCTTAAACTTGGAAACCACAGGCATTTAAGGAAACTATTACTAGGTTTCAGGTGGTCTGGGAACTTATGTTACTTAAATTACTTGCACGTTTCAGGGAAGAGGATCCAGAAATTTTGTTAGATTCACAAAGGGACCTGGACCTATGACACCCAAAAAGATTATAGATGTATTTTTCCATGTTTTCTGGTTTTTTTTAAAAATGGGCAAACTGAGAGCCAGAGAGCTAAAATGACTTGTCCCATATCCCTTTTCTGCCTTCACAATGGCAGTCACACCCCAGGGGGAAAGTATATCCATTCAAAAATTATCTTCACTTAAGGAGTCCAAAGAGATGGTTAGGAGTATTTCTTGCTGTGCTATTTTAACGGATGATCGCATTTCTGACATTTTCCAAACTTCTTCAGTAACTTGCCATCTTGAAATCTACTCACAAGTAACATTAATTTCCTTCTGCTTTGCAAGGACATTACTGTACAAACACGGGGCTTCTCTATTGTACTTGAAGTATGCTACTTAAGGCATCCAAACCTGCACCCCAGACAAATTTGAAATCTCATCCTCTAGCAAACACACACACTTGTCAGTATTTGCTTAGGAAACCAAAACAAGGATTTGGTTTGACAATTTTTAAAAATTGGTCAGAAAACTCTGAAATACATACTGCAGCTGTTAAGAATGAAGAATTGTCTTCCCCAGAGAGGTATAATTTGTTGATTTGAAAGTAGCGATACCTTACAAAGGTAAGGTGTTTTTGCTCACATTGATGAGTAAGTGTAGTTTAGTAGAACAACCATGAGCTGGATTTGATACTTGCCAGTCCTGGGGCCTTGATCACTTAGGTTCTCTAAGCCTGTTTTTCTTACATTCAATAAGGTGGAATAATCATTAAAAGAATATTGGATATGGTTTTATCTAAACCTAAGCATTGGAAAAGGTCGATGTTTTATTGACTATCTGATGAAAAATTGCACTGTCAATTAGGGGTCATACTCATGAAAAGTATATTTAATATGTAGTTTGCCCATGAAACACTTAGAGTTGAAATTGCAGAAATTAATTAGACAATGATCCACTACACAATAATGCTACTATTTATCTCACATTGTGGTTGTAAGGGGTGAATAAGTTATAATGATTGCAGCTCCACTAAACCTGGAACTCAATTTTAGTTATTTTAATATCCAGGCTCTTCCAGTTACCATTTGCAAGATATTTGCTCTCTACCATCTCTTTCATGATCTGTAAAATAGGAACAGAAATAGTTGCAACATTATAGGGTTGTGAAGAGTATGTAAGTTACTAAATGTTGTGTGCTTAGAATATCGGTAAGTTTTCAATAAACACTATTTTTATCGTTCCTAATACTTATCAGAGGGCTCTATATTTATATATTTATTTAGGGCTTGATATTTGTACATGATCAATTATACAAAATCGATTAATACCAAATGAGTAGCTTGGCACTTGACACATACTAGGTGCATTGTTTTGAATGAGTGAATGAACTGATTTAGTGTTCAGAACTTGGGAGATACTTGAAAACCTTGGTTGGATCTGAATCTGGTTGAGGTTCTAACAATCCTACCTCCTCCTTGTCCTCCCTCTGCTATCTAACCCTGCACAGCAGGAACTAGAGATGGACATGGCTCTGACAACACCAGAGCAGCCCTTCTCTTAGCTCTGCAAAGTGATAAACATGCAAAATGGAACAGTACAGCTGCTAGAAATAAAGAGGCTCATTATACATCTTCCCCTGGAGGCAAGGGAAAATATTCCTTTGGCATTGGCAGCTGCAAGCCTAAAATAATAGATTTTTTTTATCCCAAACCACAGGCAGAACTCTTTAGACTCTCCAGGCATATTCTGGTGAGGTAAAGACAGGGTCCTTTCTAACCATGTCCTCCCGCCAGTTCTGTACCTCTTGGCACTGGGAGAAAGAGAAGACTTAATGATACCTTGACTATCTGTAGGGTCCCTTCGTCACTAAATTTGGGTGTGTTACTCTAATATCTGTGTGCCTCATTCATCACTAATATGGAAATGAAATAGTGTTTGCCTCATAGCACTATGCTATAGTAATTCAATGTGTTAACTTATGTAACGTGCCAAGAATAAAACCTGGCTTGTAGTAACCTGTAAAGTAGTAGCAGTGAATGCTAGTTCTTGCTAATAAGTATTCTGCACAGAACATGGGATCTCCGAGAATGGTTTGGGAATAGATGGAGATCCATGGTCTCTTGCTATCTACAGAATGATTGGACCTCAGAGTTAAAAGTCCCAGGTTCAATATCTGGCTGTTTGACTTAGCAATGAGTTCTCTTGGGTCAAGTAGTTTTCATTTCAACAACTTGCACTGGATAATCTACTACTTCTTATCATCACAGAACTCCCGTAAATATCAAATAAAATGAAGAGGTGCTTCCGCAATGGTGAAGCGCTAGGCTGGCATTATTGCTGTCTCCCAGATAGTCAGGCTTCCTTCAAATACCTCTCCTTTGTCCTTCAGTGGAGCTGCTGTGATGAGGATGGAGAGAATGAAGACCTCACAATCCCATCATTCTGAGATAACCTCACTCAACTTTGGGTTAGGTATCTTTCGTTGTGAGGTCAGTATGCAGTATGAGCCTGGCTTCAGAGAGACAGCACCATTTCAAGGGTCACTTGGAGGGTCTTAAGTCATAGGTTCTTGGATATTCTCATACAGCAGAATCTCTTTAGCAAAGTAAAGGCTCTTCCCAACTTTTGTAATTTAACATCATCTTATTTTTGTTTTTTTATAGGTATTTTATTTAATATTTTATTTAGTACTTTATTAAAATACCTATTTTATTAATAGGTATTTTATTTATTCTGCATTGACTCTGTGTCAGGCACCGCTGTAGATACTATAAATTCAGCAGTCCCTGCCTTCATGGAGCTCAGCTGCTCTTTGGAACCTCTTCATCTCAAAGGTGAGGGATGCGGGCCGGTGAGATGGCTCAGCGGCTTAAGCGCCTGCCCGGCAAGCGCGAAGGCCTGAGTTCAACTCCCGGAACCCACATACGGAAAAGGGGCCGGTGATATCGCTCAGCGGCACGGGCGCCTGCTGGCGTGTGAGGTCCTGAGGTCGACCCCCGGTACCCACAAAAAAAAAAAAAAAGGTGAGGGATGTGAGGTCAAATCTCAGGGGTAAAGGGATTTTTATACTACATTATGTCTTGATTTTGCAGCTGAGCTGTATCCATAGTTTAGGTTCTCACTCCCAGTCCGGACTAAGCAAATGAATTCTCTTTTTCTTCCCTCTGAAGTTCCTTCTGAAGGTACCTATCAACTTCCAATCTCAAAGAATGTGCTCTGTAATGACTAAAGAGCCTTCAGTAGCAGAATGCAATCGTTATTTTTGCATTGGGCTCACTTTCTTCTGTGTTTTGTTGACAGCATTATTTTTTGCTTATTAACAAGAGAAAAATGCTGGGAGCACCGCAGAAAAGATTACTGACCACTTGCTCAGCACTAGGAGCGACCCCGCAGCCTCTTGGTTGTCCTTTGCTAATTTCAGCTACATCCCTTTCTTTGGCTTGTTGTCATATTGGAAATTTGCTAACCATTCAAGACTCATGAATGTGCCCATGTTGGTTTCCATGGCAAGGAGTAATGCTGGGTGTGGGTGTGCTCCTACCACTACAAAAGATGAGATGCTTCAATAAAGCCACCAGCTGATCCCTATTCCTCTTCCCTCAGGAACTTCAAAGATCTTCAGCAAAGCAGGGCACTTATAAAAATAATAAGCCCACATTGGACATTATACTCCATCAATTTTAATACTTAAATTTTAAGTGTTTATTTATTGGGTACTTGCTTATTTTTACATTGAGACCATTCCTACATAAAAGACATTACACACAGGGCCACCACCATTATTGTTTTCTATGGTCCAGGTGTGGTGCCCAGTGGCTTACCTGCATAACTCAATTAATACTCACAAACCCAATAGATAAACATTACTAACTCCATTTTAAAGATAAAGAAATGGAGGCTCAGAGAAGTCAAGTGTTTGTTCAAGATTATACACCCAGTAAATGTCAGGCTTAGTAATAGAACAAAAACCTGGCCAACTTGTAGCCTGCATTCTTAGCTGGTGCTGCCACTGCATAGACTTCTCTGGAGACTTTCATCAAAAGGACACAGAGGGACACGTCAGTGAAGGCAGACCCCTCTGTTCTGTTGTACACTGTGACTCACTGAGCTTCTGTTCTGTTTTCTGGAGTTTAGGTTTTCTGATGGAATCAAGGTCTACTACAGTGAAACCTCTTTAAATTATTTTGTGGGAAACCCAGCCTGGATTTGTGAAATACAGTCAAAATATGGGAGTATTGAAAAGGAATAGAGATTTACCCAACTTCTCAGTTCCTTCAAGTTTCTGGAGGGTCACTGTATATATATATGCAGTTATCTTCCTGTGTCCTCTGAACAATCCACAGAGGCTGACGGGGTAGAGCTCAAAATGGCTTCTCTCTGAGTCAGAGGCTTGGGAGTTAAGGACAAGTGTTTTGCAGTCAAGTGAAAGTAAATTCAAATTGATTTGCTCTCAGACCAGTGCAGACCTTGGGCAAATGGCTTAATTTCTCTCAATTTCCATGTCTTTATCTATAAAATGAACATGATAGTGCTGTTTTGGAAGATTATTTGAGGGATCAATAACCAATGTAAAGATATTTTAGCATTTTTAGTACCAAACTTGCAAACGTAGACAATAAACTTTGGCTATTAATGCTTCTACTCACCTGATAGCATCTGTGTCACATGGATGTTTTATACTCAACTAATATGAAATATTGAATTCCATTGAATTCTATGTGCCCTCTGTAGTCATCAGTATTTCGTATAACCCTGTGTACTTTATTATAGTATGAAATCACTAAGTTTGTTTTGGAATAACAACAACAGACAATATATTGAGCATTTGCTAAGATCTAACACCTGAAATAAGTACACAATTATAAAAGATGAATAGGTAACTCCGAAGTATAAGATATCATGACAAATCGTAGCAACAATGTTTACTGAGGTTCGAATCTGTGTGGGGCATTTCACCAGAAGTTATAAACGTAGAAATTCTCACAGTACACTTGCAAGTATGTCATTCTTTTCCCATGGGGAAAACTGGAGCTCAGAAAGGTTATAGAACCGGTCTAAGTTTGTACAGCCCACGAGGAGCCAAACCAACTTTAGAGGTCAAAGCTACTACACAACCAACTGCCCCAATGTGGCTCTTGTAATCTCTTGGGGATATTACTTCTTTATTCATTTTTGCCAAGGGGTGGTGTCCTTAAACACTATAATAAAGGAGTGAATAGTGCTCAGCCATGTAAGATATTAAAATTAAAATTAAAATTAATTGTATGGTAGGTTTCCAAGGAAAAGGCGGTGGTTGACTACCATCCCCTCTCCTTAATTATATTTATATTTAATTTTTAATTTATTTTTAATATTTTGAAATACTTTAAGTATAAAACATGATGTTTTGATATATTTATACTGAATGAAATAGTTACTATAATCAAGCAAATTAACATATCAGTCACAGAATTAAACTTTTATGTGTGGCAAGAGCACCAAAAATATACTTTTAGCAAAAATTCTGAACCCTATATAATGTTATGAACAGTCTTCATGCTATATTTAAACCTCTAGATTTATTTGTTCTACGTATCTGTCTGTCCTCATTTCCTACCAGATACTGGTAACTACCATTCTGTTCTGTTTTTTTTTTTTTTTTTTTTTTTGTGGGTACGGGGGGATCAACCTCAGGACCTCGTGTGCCAGCAGGCGCCCGTGCCACTGAGCGATATCACTGGACCCTTTTTTTTTGTATATGGGATCCGGGAGTCGAACTTGGGCCCTCGCGCTTGCAAGGCAGGCGCTTACGCTGCTGAGCCATCTCACCGGCCCTCTGTTCTGTTTTTATATACTAAACTTTTTTAATCTAGCACATATAACTAAGATCATGGAATATTTTTCATTTTGTGTCTGTTCTGTGTCATTTAACATGATGTCCTCAGGTTCATCCATGTGACACATGGCAAGGTCTGCAATTATCTATGTATTTACTTGCAGTGCTGGTGATCAAACCTAGGACCTCATACATGCTAAGCAAGTGTTCTACCAACTGAGTCACATCCCCAGCCCAACATCTCCTTTTTAAAGCTTGAATAGTATTTCATTATATGTACACGTGTGTATATCACAATTCTTTCATATATATCTCTCTCACCATCTCTTCATCCATCAGTCTGTTGACAGAGTCTTAAATGTTTCCATATCTTGGCTATTGTGATGCTGCAATGAACATGGAAGTGTAGGTATCTCTGCAAATTACTGCTTTCAATTCCTTTGGATACATAACTAACAAAGAGTTGCTAGATCGTACGACTGCTAGGTTATATGATACACCCCATACTGTTTTCCATAAAGGTTTCCCCAGGTTACCTTCCCACCAAGTGTACAAGGTTTCCCTTTTCTCCACATCCTCACCAGCTCTGATTATCTCTTATCTTCTTATAATAGTCACCAAAACATGTATGAGGTTTATTGTGGTTTTGATTTGCACTTGCCTAATGATTAGTGATATTGCATATCTTTTCTTATACCTGTTGGCCACTTTTATGTCTTCTTTGAAAAATGTCTATTCAGGTCCTTTGCTCACTTTTAAATAGGGTTTTTTTGTTTTGGTTATTCAACTATATACATTTTAATATGTTCTGGATATACCCCATTATCAGATATATGCTTTGCAAATATTTCCCCCTGTCCTTAGGCTGCTTTTTCACTTTTTTAATTCTTTTCCTGTGTTTAAATTTTTTCAGCCTGTCCCTCCACATGTTGTCTTTTCATGTCATCTAATTAGTGCTTATTTTGTGGTAGATTAATGAAATTCCATAATACAGTTATACCTTATTTTTAAATCAGATCTCAGTAATGGAATATTAGTACCATTTCCAAAGTATTGAACAATTTTACCTTGTCTTCAGTCATCTGGAACGTTGACAAGTATGCCCATTACATCTCATTATCTCAATCTTCTCCAAGGCAAGACACAAGTTGTTAGAGATGGTACTTGAGAGCTCATTTCTGCCCTGGATTTCATTGTATGAATTCAAAGAATGTTTTCTTCATAAGAGCTGGAATAGGATTTATGAAGATGGGGAAAACAACCCATGAACTCCTGTGATACCAGCAGTGTAGGATCTATGCCTAAGGCACAGATGGACAGAGAAATAGCACTAATGATGAGCTCAGAGGCATTTTATTTATTAAAGAAGATCTGGCACATGAAGACATAAATCAGCTACTGTTATGGTTTGTGTCTAGATGTCCCCCAAAGCCTCATGCAGTCAAGGGGGTGGGCTTCTAGAGTTTGTGATTGATTCATGGTCCAATGCTGGGATTACGGGTGTGAGTGCTACTCCTGCCCTGGAGAGGGTAGCCTGCATACAATGTCAGGACGGGAAAGAGGCTTGCTCTCTCTCTCCTCCTCTTTTGGCTCTTGTTGCTTTTGCTGTCTTCCACCACCATGAGCTGTTGCCCCTCAGCCACACTACCCTGCCTTGGAGCCAGCAGATTATGGACTGAAACCTCCACAAACTGCGAGCTAAATAAACCTTTCTTTCCTTAATTTTGGGCATCAAGTATTTTGTCTCAGCAATGAGAGAAAAGTAACCAAGACAGAATTTGGTACCAGAGAAGTGGGGTCATTGCTGTGACTATACCTGACCATGTGGTTCAAGAGCCTTTGGAAATGACTTGTGGGAAGAGTTTGGAAAGGTTTGGAGATGTTGCCTGAAAGAGTAGAGCTGGAACACCTTAGGCTGTTCTGCTTAGGAGATTCTGGTCAGAGCTCAGAAGACCAGAAGGCTGATAGAAATCTGGCAGGTAAAGGCCAAGCTAGGGAGGTTTCTGCTGGGAAGAAGGACTGCATTGGCTGTTGGAGTCCAGACAATGTGTGTTATGGCTTGGCAGAAAGTTTGTCTGCATTTTGCTCACGTCCAGAGACTTTGCCTGAGACTGAGATTAAGTCAGTCTATTAGTCTAATAGTCTTTAGACTAATAGTCTAAAGTCTATTAGTCTTTGCAGTGGACTAATTAATCTGGCAGAAGAAATTTCAAGGCAGTCTAATATTGGAGAGGTGGCATGGCTACTATTGGGGGCTTTTAGCCAGATTTATGTTAAGAAGCAAGAGCAAAGAGCCCAGAAGAATGATTTAAAATGTTGTGAGTTTGGCCAGAATGAAAGCTCCAGTAAAGCTGTGGACTGCAAAGACAGAGCTGAGGAGATCTCAATTGCTGAGGAGGAACAGGACAATACAAAAGATGACCCGAGGGCATCACAGAATGCAGCAAGTCTCCACCCTTTGCAGCCTCAAAACTGCAAAAGTGAAAGACTTTGCTCTGAGGAGAAAGTTGCAGCACACCATGTGCCAGAATGGCGGCAGCATAGAGAATTTGTTCCTCAGAATTGGATTCAGAGTGCTCCGTGATCCAGGCATTCAACCCCTACATCCAAGAGAGAGGGAAGCTTGGCTACTGCTCCAGGTGGCAGCAGACCTTGGAAGCATCCACGTGGCGCTGGTTTTAGTTGCATGCAGAGTGCAAGAGTTATGAGATTAAGAAGACATCCACCTAGATTTCAGAATGCCTGGGAGGCCAGGCAGTGTGCCCCTGAGAGAGCAATGTGTGAAGCTGTGAGTGTGAAGCCAAAGGTGCAGTGGAGACCCCAGAAGTTTGGAAAAGCCAGGAACATGTATTGTCCAAGGAAACCTGCAAGAAGGGAGCAAGAGTGGGCCCAAGAGAGAAGCCATGGGAGCTACAACCACGGGAAGTGCTATAGGGGTGGAGCCACACAAGCCCTTTGGAGCTCACAACTTGCCACAGATTGCTTCAGATGCTGCACGTGAAACTACAGTACTTAATGTTTGCCCTGCTGGATTTTGGACTTGCTTTGGTCCCAATCCTTTGTATACCCCTGTTTGTAACTTTTGGAATGGAAATGTCTATCTTGTGCCATTGAATGTTGAAAGTGTACAGGGGCTCACAGCTAAGAGTTTGCCTTAGATCTCAGAGGAGACTTGGGACTTAGACTTTTCAGCAATGCTGAAACTGTTAGGACTTTGGCAACTCTTAGAAATGGACTAAAATGTCTTTTGCATAAAGGGATGTGCATGAGTCTTTGGGGGCCCAGGGAAGAATGTTATGGTTTGTGTCTAGATGTCCCCCAAAGCCTCATGCAGTCATGGGGGTGGGCTTCTAGAGTTTGTGATTGATTCATGGTCCAATGCTGGGATTATGAGTGTGAGTGCTACACATGCCCTGGGGTGGGCAGCCAGCACACATTGTAAGGGAGGGAAAGAGGCTTGCTCTCTCTCTCCTCCCCTTTTGGCTCTTTGCTTTTGCTGTCTTCCACCGCCATGAACTGTTGCTCCTCTGCCCCACCACTCTGCCTTGGAGCCAGCTGATTATGGACTGAAACCTCCACAAACTGTGAGCTAAATAAACCTTTCCTTCCTTAATTTTGGGCATCAAGCATTTTGTCTCAGCAGTGAGAGAAAAGTAACCAAGACATCTACATATGGAGAAATTTGTACAAGATAGTTTTGTTTTCTATTTGTCTCTTTCTGATGACCACACAGGGACTTTTAAGAAGCAAAGCTCGTGCATTTCATGCAACAAGATAAAATCCTCCACATTCTTCCTCCATCACTTTTTCTTTTTTTTTGTGGGTACCGGGGGTCGACCTCAGGACCTTGCGCACCAGCAGGTGCCTGTGCCGCTGAGCGATATCACCGGCCCCTTTTTCGTATGTGGGTTCCGGGAGTCGAGCTCGGGCCCTCGCGCTTGCCAGGCAGGTGCGTACACCACTGAGCCATCTCACTGGCCCTCCATCACTTTTTAATCACTTGCTTTTGGCAATTATTTAGCATTAAGGTTGTTGTCAGTATTTAAAAGAATATGTGGAGAGAAAGTACTTGGATCACAGGAATATTCAGTGTTTTAGTTGTTAATATCATCATTATCTGTTATTATAATTATAAAAATTTTATGTGAAGCAGCAGATGAAATTATTGAATTATACATTCCTCACTCCTTCTTTGTCTAGATGGGTATAATCTAAGAAAGAAGAAAATGAAAACCATTCAAACTAGGCAAATGCTATTGCTTGGGTAGCTTTAAACTTCCTACGATGTATCACATTGCTGTCCCCTTTTAACATTTAAATCCAGCCGAAGCTCTTCTGTATTCATGTTTAGGCTCTCTCAGACTAAATTTGCTTCCATGGTGAATAGAATAAAATAACATGTGAACATTTTCTCATCTCTGTGTTTCCTTATTAATTACATAATGTGACATTTTTAAAGAGTGATAGACTGGAGTTTTTTATATATTTCATTTTGTGTATCTCAAAATTAAACAGAATGAAAATTCATGCCTCAACTACAAAAGCCTTAATGGCTCAGAATTTGTAAGAAGCGTTAGGAGCACATTATTTGTTCCTCAATAGAATGTTAAGCTCCCTGAGGAAGGGCCTCGCATTGTCTCTCTTCCCTTTATCTGCAGGTGGACACAGATTGCTGCATTCTAAAGAAGCTTGGTAAATGTATACACACAGACATTCTTAGCTGAAGAACTGCATAAATAACATATCCAATAATGGCATATTGGGGCCTAGCTAGGCAGAGTAAATATTCCATGCTTGCTATAATTCTCTGGAGGGGCTGGAAAGTGTATGAACACTAGTATCTTATTTTTACTGTTTCTCTCTCTCTCTCTCTCTCTCTCTCTCTCTCACACACACACACACACACACACACACAATGATAGCTATCATAGTAGAGTCTCCACTGCATGCCAAGCATTATAGGTCACATATATATACATATAATTTTTTCCATTTCATCCTCTCCTGAACTCTGTGGAATTGTTATTATTGTAGCCATTTTACAGGTAACAAAACTAAACCTCAAAGAGAAGAGGTCTCCATCATTCTGTAGCTGGCAAGTACTAGATTGCCATTCTAAACCAAGTCCCCCTGTTCTTTATAAGATTACCACAGTCCTTCTGCCTGTGCTTGCTAAACCTATTCTGCATGCAAGTGGTATCCAGAACTGAAACATCTGTAGGAATGCAGAAAGTCTAAAAATACCCAACCATTTCTGCTATTTGACCTGCCTGAAGGCTGCCTTCAAGAGTCTCAGCTAGCAACGAGTGCCAGAAAATATCATTAAACCCCATCAGTCCCCTGGAACAATCAAGCATGCAGGCACACTTCATCTTTGAACAGATCCGAATGGAAAGGCATTTAATTGGCAAGCCTGGGCCCAGTTTCAGGAGATCAAAGGAAGAAGGAGTTCCCTGATGTTATTGAAGATGCATTAAAAGCACATAGAGCCAAATCTAGCTCCCTGTCCTTTGGCTTCTTTTTGGGGGTCGAGGATCACTTTTGCACAGATACATTGTGGAAACTCAGTTGGAAGACGTAGTTCCTGGATGAGTTGAATGTGACACACCGTGCCTTCTAGGCTTTAATTTGCAGGTTTGGAGCTTCTGACCATTATTTCTTCTGTCGTGCTCCCCTTGCTTAAAGTAATGAAGTCTGCTGCTCTCCAGACGCTCAGCTCCCAGGGGCCCTGGGAGGGGACACCGTCTGGGTGTGAAGGGCCCAGAGCTGGAGGAAGTCATCAGATTGCTGTTCATCTACAGGACGTCCAGCTTCCTAAGCCCTGCCACTATCCCCACAGCTTGTCACCAAGGTGCCTGTAGCTGACCCGAGCACACAGACAGCAGCGCTCCACTCTGGCCTTCCCACAGATTGTGACAGAGCACTGTGTGAGGTGTTCTCTCCATATTTCACCACCAGTGAGCCACACAGCTATGGCACAAGTAACAAAGCTATTATGCTGATTGTTCACTCTGTACACACTAGCATTTAACCTGTGAAATAACTCATAAAATTAACTCATTTCTTCCTTTTAACACTCTATTATCTTCTCTACTTTATACTCGGGAAAATGAAGCACCGAGTAATTCCTTGCCTATAATTGCAGAGCGAGTAAGACGTCTATACATTGGCCATCCCTCAGCTCGCCAATATTCTGCGCTCACACAGACACCCGAACTAGGTAATCCTCCCCCGCAGCAGCTTCTCCAAAGATAATAGAGAAAGCCAGAACAGCAAACCAAGAATGACTTTGCATTATTCCTTCAAAATATTTAATTTATTTATTTAGCTAAGATACACTAAGCACCTTCTATATGGCAGAGCACTAGAGCACTATTGTGCAAAAAAAGGTATAATATATATCACTTTAAATTATCTAGCAGCCTTCCTACAAAAGACTAAATGTGCATAATTAAATTTACATTTCATTTGAACAAAAATGTCCAAAATATTATATTGACATGCATTCAATATGAAAAACTATTGACATACTATATTTCATAGCCTTTTTCATACTTAGTCTTCAAAATGCACAGACAAGGTGCCATCGAATACACTTGACTGTTACTCACAAATCTTTATATGCAGGTCATATATGGCCCATGGTTATAATGTGCCAGACCTTGATATCAAAGATGAAAGGGGACTTGAAAATGAACCTATGTGATAGAGAGACTTCTACATTTTATGTGTAGTGACACAAATCTAGTAGAATCTGAAGTTTTAAGAATGTAGATTATATTCTACACACAAACCAGTTAAAATAATGCAAAATATATAGCTTCAAAGCCAATATAGACTGGGCCAGTTATGTACAGGAACCTTTAGGGAGGTTCACGTGTGGCACATGAGCCGGGAAGGAAGACTCTGGCAGTGTAACCTCCCAGTGCATAACAAGCAAGAACCAAAGTCCAACTTTGTAAAGCCATTAAAAAAAGAAATAAAAAGAGAACCACAAATAAATAGCTGAAGACTACATTTAAAACAGAAAGTAGCCATAGCAAACAAAAGAAATTTTTAGATGAAATTTTCTTTGTGTACTTAAAAATACAAAATTCAAAATAAATACAGAGAAAAGAGCTCAAAGAATAAAGATAACAGGAGATAAAGGTGAGCTAGCAGAGCTGAGAAAAAAAGTTGAAAATAGTAAAATCTTTAGAAAAGCAAGACCCCCACAGTTGCAACAGCAAGAAATTGTATAGATACAGTACCGCTAAAAAATTTAGAATCCTGAAAGACAAGTTGCCTGAGGAAAAAATAATAAATACAAAAAGGTAAAAAAAAAAAAAAAAAAAAAGAAGGGTGTGGGGGTGAGTCCCAGAGAAGATGATGGATTTAGAAGGTAGCCAGCAGGAGTGGAGATTGTTGGCATACAAAGTAGAAAAGGCATCCAAAGCTATGATGGAAAACGTGGCTTTGTAATATAATTTGATGATGCAAATGGGAAGGGGACCAAGAGATGGAGGGAGAGGGAGGGAATGGGAAAAGGAAAGGGACAGAAAGAGAATTAAGATGTTATGTGTGCATCCTATCTTCCCACAAAGAACATAATCATTATGTATTGCAAACATGTACTAAGAAAGGAGAAGGAGGAGGATGAAGAGGTGGAGGAGTAGGAAGAGGAAACCAGGCTTGCTCTCGTTTAAGATTGCTTTGGCTATTCTGGGTCTTTTATGTTTTAATGTAAATTTTAGGATTATTTTTTCTAGTTCTGTGAAGAATACCACAGGTATTTTGGTAGGGCTTGCACTGAATCCATAGATTGCTTTTGATAGTATAGTCATTTTATCAATATTAATTCTGCTAATCCATGAATGTGGATTGTCTTTCTATCTTCTAGTGTCTTCACCAATATTTTTTTTCAGTTTATTGAAATTTTCATTGTAGAGGTCTTTCAATTCCTTTGTTCAGTTGAGCCCTAGGTATTTTTTTTGAAGCTATTGTGAATGGAAATGTTTTCTAATTTTTTCTCAGTCTATTATTGGTGTATAGAAAAGCTACTGATTTTAATTTTGATTTTATATACTGCTACTTTCCTAAATTTGTTTATTAGCTCTAAAATTCTTGGTGGAATCTTTATGGTCTTCTAAATATAGAATAATATCATACATAAATAAGGATAATATAAATTCTTTGCTATTTGTATTCATTTATTGCTTTTTCTTATCCAATTGCTCTAGCTGAAACTTCAAGAACTATACTGAACATGAGGAGTAAGAGTGGTCACCTCTAACTCATTAGTGATTTTAGGGAAAATGCTTTCTTCAGTTTTCCCCATTCTGAGTGATACTGGCTGTAGAGTTGTTGTATACGACCTTTACTATATTGAGGACTGATCCTTCAATATAGTTTATCATGAATGGAAGTTGAATTTTGTCTAAGACTTTCCCTACATCAGATGATATGATCATGTGACTTTTTGTCTGTGATTCTATTTATGTATTTTTAGGTTTATTTATCTGCTCATGTTGAACTATCTTTGCATTCCTGGAAAGAAGCCCACTTGATCGTGGTGTATGATCTTTCTAATGTGTTGTTGAATTTGATTTGCAAGTATTTTATTTAAGGATTTTTGCAACTACATTCATCAAGGATATTGGCCTATAGATTTTTGGTGTTGTCTTTGTTCAGTTTTGGTATCAAGGTAATGTTGGCCATGTAGCTGAGTTTGGAAGCATTCTTTCCCTTTCTATTTCATGGAATAGTTTAAGGAGCTTTAGTATTAGTTCTTTAGATGTCTGGTAAAATTCAGCAATGAACCCATCTGGTCCTGAGCTTTTCTTTATTGGGAGACTTTTTTATTATCTCTTCAATCTCATTGCTTGTTAATTGATCTGTTTAGGTTTTTAATACTTTCTTGGTTTAGTTTTGGTAGGTCGTACGTGTAGAAATTTGTACATTTCTTCTAGACTCTCTAATTTGTTAGAATGTAGATTTTCAAAATAGTCCCAATAATTTTCTAGATTTTAGTAGTATCTGTTGGAATCTTCTCTCTCTCTCTCTCTCTCTCTCTCTCTCTCTCTCTCTCTCTCTCTGTGGCTAAGGGTTTATCAACTACTGTTTATTTCATTGATCCTGTGTATTGTTCCTTTACTCTCTATCTCATTAATTTCACCTCTTATCTTTATTATTTCTTTCCTTCTGTTGGTTTTGGTTTTAGTTTGTTTTTGTTTTTCCAGAACCTTGACATGCATTGTTTGGTTATTTGAGATCTGAGTTTTTGCTGTAGGCACTCATAGCTATAAACTTTCCTTTTACAACTGCCTTTGCTGTATCCCAGAAGCTCTGGTATGCTGTACTTTCATTTTAATTTTTATTTGATTCTAAGAACTTCTAATTTTCATCCCTGATTTCTTCAATGACCCACTGATTGTTCAAAAGTGAATTGTTGGTCTCCATGTGTTTAAATAGTTTTCTCTTGCTGTTGATTTCTAGTTTTAGCCCATTATAATCTGATAAGATGCAAGAAATTATTTTAGCATTTTCATATTTGTTAAGGATTGCTATATGGCCTAAAATATTATCTGTTCTGGAGAACATTCCATGAGCTTCTCAGAAGAATGAAAATCATGTAGCTGTTGGATTAAATGCTCTTTAGACATCCATTAAGCCCATTTGATCTTTGGAAAACAAAGTAAAATTTTAAAAATCTCTGGAATAGAGAAAGATATGATTTTTTACACTAAGAGAGTTTGTCTTATTCTGGGAGAAATTGGATAGAAAATTACCAGTATGAGAACATGACCTAGCAAAGTAGCTAAATATAAATTGTACATCTTCAGTCCATAGCATCGATGGCAATGCCCAGCTCTGAAGACAGTAGAATAATATCTGCAATGTTCTGAGAAGATGAATTAAAAAAAGCGCTATCCAAGAATTTAAGATGAATCAAGTTGCCATTTGTATGTGGCCTAACAGGAAAACATTTTAAAATATGCATGGCCTTGGGCAATGTAGCTCTGTTATAGGTTGAATTATGTCCCCCACTAAAATTTATATATTGAAAATCTAAACCCAATCTTTCCTTAGGATATGATCTTATTTGTAAATAAATCATTGCAAATGTAATTAATTAATATGAAATTATATTGGAATAGAATGGGCCCCTAAATCAGTATAACTGGTGTCCTAATAAAAAGAGGAAATTTGAACTAAGACATAGACACACATAGAGGGACGATGATGTGAAGAGAAACAAGAAGACGGCCATGTAAATGACAAGGAGAGAGGACTGGAACCGACCAGTCCCTCACTGCCTTCAGCGGGAACCAGAGCTGCCAACACACGTGTGTAAGACGGTGAACAATGAATCTAAGGCTAAACAGCTATGAAAGCTGAGGTTACAGAATAGAAAGCAATCATTTTAAACACCCATAGTATACAATTAATAAGAAAATAAATGGCACAAAAGAGAAAATGGACATGCAAATGCATCAGTGTCTTCGACTTTCAATGTCATGCTTCAACAGATAAAAGCCTAAAGTTGATACAGTGAAGGAAATTTAAAATGGCTAGACATGATCATTTTGAATATAATAGGGAACAAAACAGAAATGCTCACTATAGTACTAATTAAGAGTTATCCTGAATGTGTTTGTCAGTGCAATTAGATATGACACAGAAATAATAATGCCACTGGACAAAATGTTAGTCATAAAGCAGAGCATACCAAAATAAATATACAGAAACCATTAACTTGCACGTTAAAAAAGAACAAAAAATATAACTTTTAAAATTATAAGGCCGGTGAGATGGCTCAGCGGCACAAGCGCCTGCCTTGCAAGCGCGAGAGCCCGAGTTCAACTCCCAGATCCCACATACGAAAAAGGGGCCGGTGATATCGCTCAGCGGCACGGGTGCCTGTTGGCGCGTGAGGTCCTGAGGTCGACCCCCCGGTACCCACACACACACACAAAAAATTATATTTTAAAATATATATTCCTATTTAAAATTATAGGGAAAATAAAAAATAAGGAGTAACTCTAAAAATTGTGTAAGCTGTGGCCAAATAAGCTACATTAATATAGAAATGAAGAATGATTTGAGTAGGTAGAAAACCATACCATGAACTACGAAAGCCTAAATACTTCATCATTCTTTCTTTTAACAAGTATAAATTAAATGTGGGTCTAACACAAAAATCAAATAGATAAAATGGATAAATTAAAATGTAATTCTTAAAAACATTCAAGTAATCCTAAAGAAAATAGAATACAAAATCAAGGAAAAAATAATAAAAGGGAAGCAAATACAAAACAAAATAATGATGTGGAATATCTGAATCCAATGGTAGAAATAATTACGTGAAGTGTTAATGAACTAAACACTTTAATTAAAGCAGATCTTATCATCAAAAATAAAAAAATTCATCTACAAAATATTACAAGGCACACAAATAAAGATATTTGAAATTTTCCACGAATAAAGGCTGGAGACATTATATTAATACTGGAAATACAAGACTTCAAGACAGAGATTTCACCGGAGGAAAGGATTGATAGTAGTGATTAAAAAGTTCAGTCCATCTAGAAGACACAGCCATCACATGATGGCTTCAGAACATACGAAGAACTTCAAACATACGAAGCAACAATAGACAGATTTAAGAGGAGAAATGATTAATTCTATATAGTTGGAGATTTTAACACCTTTTCAAATAAGTGATAGAAAAACTGAGCCAAAAAAATAGTAAAGACAAAAAAAATATACATAATTCTATCAAACACCTTGGGCTAGTTTCATATGACATCCCATCCCATAATGCAGCATGTGACATTCTTTTCAAGTACACACAGTACTTTTGCCAGTGTAGACCCTATCTTGGGTAATAAGACACACCTCAATAAATTTAAACAACTGTCATCAAATAGGGAATGTCTTCTGGCCCAAATAGATTTAAAATAAAAATTGGTAACCATTAGGTATATAGTAAAATCACAAATATTTGAAAATTAGGCAACAAAATTCTTTATAATCTATGGGTCAAGGAAGAAGCAACATGAGAAAGACTATTTGTAAGTGAATCATTAAAAGAAAGAACATATTAAAATATGAATGATGAAATCAGACTGAAATTTAAAACTTTTAATGCTTATTAAAAAATATAAATACAATGACTAAAATTTAGAAAGCTAGCAAAAAAAGCAAAATAAATCCAAATTAAGAGAGAAGTATAAAAGATACAGCAGAAATTAATAAAATAGATATAAGAAAAAAATTTAAAAATATTGGTTCACTGAAAAGATCAATAAATTAAAACTAGACTGATGATGGGGGAGAAGAAACAAATTACTAACACCTTGAAGATTCTATGGAAATTTTAATGTCAAAAAGTAATATAGGCCTCTGATACAGCTTAGTGGCATAAGTGCCTGCCGGGCAAGCCCGAGGTCCTGAGTTCGACTTCCGATACCTGTATATATAAAAAAAAAAAGCAATATAAATGACCTATGCAACAAATTCAACCACCACCTAGATCAAGTTGGCCAATTTCTTAAAACATAAAATTTAATCCTGCTGACACAAGATGAAACTGAAAACCGAATAACTTTATATCTAGTGAAGAATTTAAATTTCTTATCAAAATCACTCCCACAAAGGAAATTCCAGGGCCAGATGATTTTATCAGAAAATTTTAACAGACATTTAAGGGGAAACAGCATAATATTTATACAAAATCTTTCAGAAAATACAGGAAGAACTATTTACAACTCTGTATGGCCAAGAAAACTCTTTAATAAAAGAATACTGGTGAGGGCAAGGAAAATCACTGACCAAAGGCCTTTAAAGGTAAAAACACAAATATTTCATAAAATACTAGCAAATTGAATCAAACAATATATAAAAATGATAATATATTATGACTATGCAAGATTTCTGTCAGAAATACAAGGTTGGCTTAATATTCTAAAATCATTCTGTGTAACTCATTAAAGTGACAGAATCAAGGGGGAAATGTTATGGTTTCAAATAAATGAAAAAATTGACAAGATTAAAATCTATTTATTGGGGCTGGTGAGATGGCTCAGCAGCTTAAGCGCCTGCCCGGCAAGTGTGAGGGCCCGAGTTCGACTCCCGGATCCCACATACAAAAAAGGGCCGGTGATATCGCTCAGCGGCACGGGTGCCTGCTGGCACGCGAGGTCCTGAGGTCGACCCCCCGGTACCCACAAAAAAAAAAATCTATTTATTATGAGAATTCTAAGTAAATTAAGAAAGGAGGAAACTTTCTCAGTCTTGTAAAGGGAATTTACAAAAAAATCCACAACTAACTTAATCATTTGCTGAAATATTAAACACATTCCTCTAAATCAGGAAGAATGGAAAGATGCCCATTTTAACCACTTCTATTTATAATGTAGGTCCTATGTGTTGCAATAATTCAAGAAAAGGGAACATGAGGTTTAAAAATTTGAAAGAAAATTTAATACTGTTTCTTCAGAATTGAAGTAATTGTTTACATTGAAAGTCCCAAAGAATAAAAAAAAAAGCAACCAGAAGAAATAAATGAATTTAGCAAGTTGTAGGATATAAGCTGATATATGAAAATCAATTGTATGTTTGTATAGTAGCAACAAAACATTGGGAATAAAATGTTTAAAGCAATTTCATTTATACTGAAACAAAACATATATAAAATACTTAGGAATAAATCGCATGCAAGACTTCTATGCTATAAACTGCAGAATGCTGCTGAAAGAGAGGCTTAAATGTTCCTGGATTGGAACATTGCATATTGTTAAAATGCTAATTCTTTCCAAATTGACCCATAGATCAATGTAATCCCAATCATAATCATGGCAGCTATTTTTGAGAAAATTGATAAGATATTCTAAATTTTATAGAGAGAAGCAGAGGATGTAAATAGTTCCAGTCGACCTTGAAAAGAAACATATTAGAAATTTACACCTGGGGACTTTCTCACATAAAATACCAGGAACCAAGAAAGTGACACTGACATGAGGAACAACGAATATGCCAACAAAACAGAATAGAGACTCCAGAAACAAATCCACAACTATACTTATTTTTTTTCCAGTAAATGCTTTAAAGGAAACAAATGGAATGAGAAGACTTTTTAATAAATCATGTGGGAGTAACTGAATACTCATTAGAAAAAATGAAGTGTAAGGCCTGTATAAATGCTATAAAACTTTAGAGTGTAACACACCAGTGTATCTTCTAGACTCGAGGGTACATAGTCTTAGAAAAGTCACAGAAAGCTGTAAACATGAAGGAAAAAACCAGATTAATTGAGTGTTTTTCAATAGTAAAAATTTCTGCTTGTCAAAAGACACTGTTCAGAAAATAAATAGGAAATCCACAAGCTAGGAGAAAACACTGTCAAGTGTGTGTGGGATGAAGGGCTGGTACCTTGGCTGTTTAGGTGACTGTCTGCAAACTGGTTGAAAGATCCAAACAAACACTTCACAAAAGAAAGTACACTAATGGCCAAAAGCACATGGGAATGTGTTTGGCATCATTCATCATGAGCAAAATGCAAATTACAATCCCACAAAATGAGTCTATACCCTCTGGAATGGCTAAAATTAAGACATCTGACACTACATTTCAATTCAGCAGAAGAGCAGTTGACCTGTCATATGCTGTTGGTGGTGATGTAAATGGTATGGCTATTTTGGAAATGCTTACACTACCTCTTATATAACTAAACATGGACCCCAAAGAAAGGAAAATAGAGTTCGCAAAAGACTTGCAGAAGAAGTTTTCTTATACTTATACTTAATAGCCCAGACTGAAGTAGCACATGGGGCCAATCAAAAGGAGAATGAATAAATGAACATCAGTATTTTCATAAAATAAAATACTGGCCAATAACAAAAAGAAAAACAAATTGCTAATACATCAAATAGGTCAGATGACTCTCAGGACATTATGCTGTGTGAAATAAAATTTATATAAAGGAATACATGCTAAATGGTTAGATGGATGTGAATGTCTAGACCAGAATTAAAAAGATAAATTAGTTCTTCAATATTAAAATATTTGGCCTGTCAAAAGGCACCATTAAGAAAATGGATAGAAAAGCCACAAACCTGGGGAAAATACAACAAAAACACATGCATTAAGCAAAGTACTGGCATCTACTCTAAACTGGAAAAAACTGGAATAGTGGTTACCTCTGGTAATGGGAAGTGGAAGAGACTATTGATTGAAAGGAGCATAAGAAAATATTCTGGGATAGTAATTCTGGTTCTGGCAAGAGGTAATGTTCTGTATCCTTATAGGGATTTGTATTATATGGGTGTATGATTTTTCAAAACTTCATGAATGTATAGATTTAGATTGTAGAAGTTATTACATGTAAAATTTACACAAAAAACTATAAACAAGTATTAAACTGTACTGAATGATATGCATAGTGAAATATTTAAAAAGAAGTGTTCCAAGGTGTGCAATTTACATTAAAATATGTCAAAATTGAAATGGTTAGATGAATACATAAAGAGACATACAGCTGAACAGATATGTTAAAATAAATGTAGCAAAATGTTAATGATAGATGAGTGAATGTATGGGTGAGTCATGGTTAATTTTATGTGTCAATCTGACAAGGCTAAGAAATACCCAGCTACCTGATAAAATGTTATTTCTGGGTTATGTCTGTCAAAGAATTTCCAGAAGACGTTAGAGCAGTTGGTCCTAGACTTATGATGGTTTGACTTAGAATTTTCTGACATTCTGATAGTGTAAAATGAAATATACATGGTAGAAACCCTATTTTGAATTTCGATCTTTTCCTGGGTGAGATATGTGGTACTGTACTCTTTCTCAGTGCTGGACCACAGCAGTGAGCTGCAGCTGCTGGTCAGCCACATGTTCATAGAAATAAACATCTGCAGTAGACCGTGCTGCTGAACTGGGATAGTGATAGACAAGCAGCGTGATGACGTATCAGGTTGTAACCCACGCTGCAAGTTGAGGAGCAATCTCTACCAACCCTTCGCTCCAGTCTAGATCTTGGCCACTTGCTCGTCCCACTGTAATGTCAGTACAGGCATAGGTAGCCCTAATATGGAAGGCGAATGCAATCTCCTCACTTGCAATCACTAAAATCCACAGTATGGCAAAGGAAGCCATCTGTATTAAAATTAGCATCTAGTCCATTAAGTACATCCATTATTCAACAGTTACACCCCATCAAGATATTTTCCTTATAAAGACCTTTTGGGAGAAACATTTACTGGCAAGTTGTTGATCAGTTCATCATATGGGATATAAAAGATCATGGCAACGGTACTTCAGTGCTGTGGATTTGCCAAGAAGTGGAGAATTCCAAAGCTTTCTGAGGCTTTGAATTTCTCTCAAGGGTGGCCAACTTGACCCATGATAGCAAAGCAATGTGTCACTGTTGTTTAAAGGGCTAAACAAAGTCTTCCTCTAAATAGTATTGCCTTAAACTATCAACTGTATTGTGTTAACTTTACAGGTGCTTATTTGATCTACTATCAGTTTTAATTTCATCTTAGTTTCCCAAAGGAAAATTTCTTTAATGCTGATACTAGAATAAAAGACAAGGATGATTTTTTTCTGCCATTGTTGTTTCAAGGAGTGCACATCACAATTGTGTCTATGGTCTTTAGAAAAAGTAGTCATTGCTGTTTCAAGGGCTGCAAATGACAATTACGTTTATGATATTTGGAAAAATCAGTCATTTTTAGTTTAAAAGTAAGGCCAACATTTAGACATAATGTGCACTTTCTGAACAAAAATTGACAGCTAGATTCAGTGAATCATCAGACACATGAAGTATTTTCATATCTCAGAGAGCCAGAGAAGATGGTCCACTGAAATTACTGGTGTGAATAATGCAAACTCTGTTTCAAACATTTTTTTCAAAAGGTATCAATTTGCTTCCTAGTAATAAATGTCATTGTATTTTTTGTTCCTAATCATTAAGCTTACAAAACCTTCACTCATCTATCCATTTAGGTATTCATTTTGCAAACATTTATGGAGTACTGAGCATGCTAAAGTACTGTATCAATTAATGGGAATTTAAAAATTCATAAGACATAGCTTCATCCCCAAGGAATTCGTATTCTACTGGAGAGATGACACATAGTTAAGTATATTATAATATGAGATCTATAAATTTTATGTGGCACTTTATATTTTTCTAATTATGAGGCAGCAGGAAAGAAATTATCAGTCCTGCTTTATAAATGTGTAGCACAGTGAAGCCCAGGGGTGTGACTTCTCCAGAGTCACATAGCTAGTTACAAGCTAAAAGTAGAAGTAGAACTCAGGGCTTTTCTTTGCTAAGCCAGGCCTTTTTCTGTGAAAGCTACTGTCTATATTTAGTGATTATGCCTATTGCTTTAGTTAACTTTGAATATCTACTTTGTGCTTAAAAAAGAATCCAAATTACTTTTGCTTCAAGAAAAAAAAAGCTGACTTTCCTAATTCCAAGCCTAACCAAGTACTAGAGTGTGTATGCCTTACGCATAGATCATTACCAATTAAAGTTTGTAGAAGCAGCTGATGTAGCTATTCTTGCAGGAAGTAATATTGTACAACTGAAGCTGCACTGCTCTGGGGGCTCAGATGTGTGCCTAACAAAGCAGCCAGTTTGTCTTGAAGGAAAAAGGGCCCACAAGGGCATTTAATATAGTAAATCCTAGAGATATCTGCATACTCTCAACACTCTAATTAGCACATCTCCAAGGTAAAATACCCTCTTGGTCTAACTACCAGAACAGAGATCAGCAAGAGAAATCCTGCAGTCCATATTCAGCATGGTTTGATTTTTGTAAATAAAGTTTTATTGGAAGCTTCCATGTTTATTCTTATACAAATTGCTGTGGTTTCTTTCTGAATCCAACATGACTCCAACAGCAGAGGTAGATATGGGCTCAAAAACCTAAAATATTTATTATTTGATCCAATGCAGTAAGCTTGTCAAATCCTGCTCTAGAATGAAAAGTTTGCTTAACCTTTACCCTACATAAATGAGTATAAATTGTTGCATAGTTTGTGGAAGACAACTTGACCATCTGTATTAGAAAATGTAATAAAAAGTGAAGTGAAAAGCATACCTACTCTTTAATATAGTAATACCTGTTCTGTATAACATGGTCCTAGTTGACCAGTGGTAGGGTGAATAAAATTAGTGCTGAGTTCTTAGTACATAAAAGGGATGGCACTAAATACTTTAAAGGGTATAACCTATTTGTTCATTTCTTTTTGGTGCAGGGTATTATGCCCAGAGCCTTGTGCATGCTAAGTACACACTCCACCCTTGAGCTATACCCCAAGTATATAATCTCATTTTAACATCACAACTCTGTAAGATAATAGCTATTATTAGTTCCATATTACAAGGAGGAGACTGTTTTGAAAAATTTAGTTTGCTAAAATCACACCACTAGTAAACTACTGACTACTTTGATACCCTAATTCTAAAGCCAAGTGAACTAGAATACTGTGTTGTACTCTGGACACACATACACACACACACACACACACAAAGGAGGTATAACAGTTATCACTAAGCTGTGTAACAAATATCCCTAAATTTAGTGATGTAAACAATCATTTTACTGTGCTTATGATTTTATGGTTTGGGAATTTGAACAGAGAGTAGTGGAAATTGCTTATTTATGCTCTTCCATGAGTCAGGCTTCAGCTGGGTTATCTCAAATGGCTGGTGATTCCTGGGAAGGCTCCATGGTACCATGCTTGGAGTCCTGGTTCTGGCTATTCACTTGTCTGGCTTTACTCCATTTGCTTCTGCTGGCACTAAAATATCCAAGATGGCATCATTGTCTAAAGCCTGGGTGATGACTATTGGAACATCTAGGGCTGGCTATTGACATCACCTCTCCACAGGCCCGCATAGGCTAATGTGGCAGTTGCAGGGTACTGAGATACTATCTTATATAGCTGCTGGGTCCCCAAAAAGGGATTGTTTCAAGAGACAGAAAATGGAAACTGTCAGTGTTTTGAGGTTTGAGCCCAGAAACTGATAAAGCATCACTCCCCCAGTAGTCTACTGATTCAAGCAGTTTTATGAGTGAGGAGAGTAGAATCAAAGAGTTGGCAGTCATCTTTAATCTGTAACGGAGCATTGCAGAGCAAGTAGTTTTAGTAAGGTTGTTTATCTTATCACTCTGGGGTGGTTCACAATGTAAATTTGTCTATTATAGACAGAATTCCCAGAATGAACAGGCTGTTTCCCAAATTATTTAACTACAGAAATGTATTTTTGCATTGCAATTGTTAATCTTGTACTTTATGAAATACTTTTCTAAGGAAGTACTCTGGAATGAGATAAAGTTTCATGCACAAAATCTTTGCACTGTGATTTGTGATATGTTAACATTGTACACAGCTCAATAGTAAATATCCAGTATTAGACAGGTAGTTGGGTAAATAATGTTTTCATAAGAAGTTATTATGTAGGCATTAAAATTATGTTTACAGACAATTTTCCCATCTAAAATTATATTTACAGAGTAAAATGCTTATGCTATACATTATTTGGGGTTTTGTTTTTTATTTGTCTTATCTTTTTCTTTCACAATAATTATAGATTCACATGTAGCTGTAAAAAGAGACAGAGAGTTGCTATATAGTGTACACCCTTCATTCTTCACCTGGCTCTCCCAGTCTAATATCACAACAGAGATATTGACATTCATACAATTCACTGACTGTATTCAACTTTCATCAGTTTTATATGTACTCATTGTATGTCATTTTATTTCCGTGTGATTTTATAATGTGTATATTCCTTTCATGTGACAACCACCACAGTTAAGGTATAGTTCTATCACAAGAATCTCTCCTATGGACACATGTAAAGCATGATATATGCATGTATGGAAATGTCACAGTGAAACACATTAATTTGAACAATTTATGAGTTAATGACAATAAAAAAAGGAAAGAACTGTAAGCAGGCTATCATAGTGGGGGTATTCCATAAAGAGTGTTGCTACATGGGAAAATATTTAATGTATTTTTGAAATGGACAAGAGTGTCAGACTTGAGTTATGATAGTGATATAAAGGAAGCTAAGAGGGGACTCTACTCTTCTGCCATCATGTTCCCATGAAAGAACTTTTACTCCAGGAAGGAAAGTGTACCAGTAAAACTCCTATCTCCAGTCCCCACCTTTTATTTACTCCCTTACATAGGAGGAGGAGTAAGCTATCTGACTGGTATAAATACAAAGAATCTGACATGAATCGATTTACTTTCTTGATTGGAACAAGCAATGATAGAAAATTCAAGTGGCACGTGTTATCTTTATTCCTCTGGCCCGTTTGTCAGGGCTTGATATGGATGAGACTGATTTCTTTGCTGCATGGATGATTTTCTGTCTAGGGGCTTCCACCTAGAAATTCTAGAATACCTATGACAATCAAGATGTCACAGTGAGCCCCACATGTGGTATCCCAAGATCCAAACCCATGCAGGAGATGTTCAGGAAGCACAGTTATTATTTCAGGTCCAAGACACCTGCACCAGAATAGTTCTAGTAAAAATTGAGTAGATAATATTGACTTCCCTTCCGCCTCCCTTTTATACATATGAACACCTCCTTGCCCACCTCTCTTGGCCACTGCTGTGTGTGCTCCAGCTTTACAATTTTATCATTTCATGCGTGTTATACATATGATTGCAAAGGGAACCTTTTAAAATTGGCTTTTTCAGGCCGGTGAGATGGCTCAGCGGCGTAAGCGCCTGCCTTGCAAGCGCGAGGGCCCGAGTTCGACTCCGGAACCCACATACAAAAAAGGGGCCGGTGATATCGCTCAGCGGCACGGGCGCCTGCTGGCACGCGAGGTCCTGAGGTCGACCCCCCGGTACCCACAAAAAATAAATAAATAAATAAATAAATAAAATTGGCTTTTTCACGCAAAATAATTCTCTTGAGGGTCACCTGAATGTTTGCATTACTTATTGTTCTTCCCTTTTACTGCTGAGTAGTGCTCTGTAGCACGGACATACCACAGCTTGATGCCTGGGAAGAAAGATATTTCAGTCGCTGAAAGATATTTTGGTTGTTTACAGCTTTGACTATTACAAATAAGGCTGCTATGAACAGTCATGTATAGGTTTTTGTATCAATGAAAGTTTTCATTTCTCTGGGATAAATGCCCAACAGAGGCCTTTCTGGGTTGCATGTTTGTAATTTTAAGGGGGAAAATGGCAGGATTGTATTACAGCTATGTAAAAATTATAATAAAATTTCGGAAGCAAATACATTCGGACTATTAACAGTGGTTACTCCTTATGGATAGAATTTTGAATAATCTCAAAATATTTTTATACTTTTCTGTAATTTCCAAATTTTTCTAAAGACAGAAAATTTTTTATAAAAAGCAAGAAAGAAAAGCTGTTGTGAAGGGAAGAAAAATATTGAAATATTTAAAGTAATTATTTTTGAGTACTGAGACAGAAAAATTTCAGTTTTTAAGCTTTTAAATATATTCCTTGAGCATTTATTATTCTGAATATTAGTAAAGTATGTTAATCTGTTTAAAATGTTGAAATTGTCTTTGTATAATTCAGATATTTAATCTCCATTTTTCTATTGATCACATCTGTTTACAGCAATTTTCCAGAATCTGATACTTTGAAAAAAGCTTATTTCTTTGTACAAAATTTATTACCTTTTTTTTCTGTTCCAGTAGACATGTCGTGGTACACATTACTCTTCTCCTAAGATCTCCACATCAAGCCAGAAATAAACCTTGGGTCTCTTGAAAATTAATTACTGCTGTTTGGTCTAGGCTTTTGTCCCTTAACATTGATTAACAATTTTGTATCCTTCCAAAAATTATCATTGCAGACAATATTTTACCATGGAGTGACATGCTATGTTTAATGGAGTTAAGTAAACTAAGGAATAAATTATCATCCAATAACATCACTTAGGACCCTTTTCTGAGTCACTCCCAGTTCTCATCTACCTCTTTTCTGTCACCACATAAACAGGTCAACCCCTTTACTTCCAGTCCTCACTAAGCCAGACAGTGGCTAGTAATACTTTGATAGTTGTCTTAAAGTAGAAATACACAAAGTTTTGGTGTTTCCCTCACTGAGATCTATAGACGAGTTTTCATCACAGGAATAGATTGTTTGACTGCCAGTGGTGTTACACCTGAAAACATCTTTGCTGAATCTTTCACAGTGTAGCTTAGCTTCTCTTGGCTTCCAAATCCGTGAAGTAGACAGACTTTGTTCAAGACAATTTTTTAAAAATTATACTGAACCCAGGCATTTTTTTAGAAAAAAAAATGACCTATGAGAACTCCGTCTTTGAAGGAATTCGCAGTTACTGATTCATTAATCCTCTTCACAGAATCCCGAGCTCACTTCTCCTTTCCAGCTAATGGAAGAGATGAGCAGGGCAGTGAAGGGCCAAAAAGAGCTAAGCGACTTCAATAGGGGCATAAAAAAAAAGAAAATCAGTGATTCTGAATGTGTAATTTCCATTTCCCTCATTCATGTTCAGAGAGCAGGCTTCTTAGAGGAGAGGTGAGAAAAGACTGAGCCCCATATCATACAATGACATCTGCTTACCAGAAGTGACCCTGAAACTGGCTCAAATTCTCTTCTCACCCTGTAATTAACTCTGTGCAGAAACATTATTATCATTAAATCCTCAATGGGTGAGCAGAACAGTGGAGTCGAGTGAATTTCCTCATCGAGGCAGACTCCGCTGGGTAGTTCTCCAACCAGTTCTGTAAGAGCAACTCAGAATTCTTTCCAAAATGGGCAGTATTTCTCCCATCATATGCTCCAGGGCTCTGTGCACAATTCCAGGGGCCAAAAGGTAAGAATTTTGCCTCATTTAGACATGAATTATTCTTCCCTGGTGCTTTTACTAAGAAACATTTTTAGTAAGGAAGCAAACACCTAATGCCAGTGGAAAACTTTTAGTTGGCACTGGCTGAAGCTAATCAAACTGATGAGTAACTTCATATTCCCGAGTTCCAAATCCCATTTCAAATAAAGGAAGATGGTACTGACTGATGGGGGCACTGTGAAAATGCCGGAAGTATCACATCGGTGGTTCATCCAGCCTGGTCAGCTCTTTTATTCCTCTGGAAGTTCCTCAGCAGTGCACGTACTTCATCTGGCATTGTGGCCAATATAATGACTGAACATAGTGTCTAAAGAAATAGTCATGTCAGGTTTCACATTTTTTTTCATTGGCTCCAATGTATAGTTCTCTTCCTGATCCCAGAGTGGATATTCCTCTGGGAATGGTGCCCTCCCTTTTTCAGGCTTGTGCTTGGTTTTTACCCCACACTTCCTCTGGGATGGGAGTACACCCCAGCCCTAAATGAAACTGTGCTTCGATGCTGTGGGCGGTGACTGGTTCTGTAATAGGCATAAGCTTCCGTTAGAGCCCATGAACTCTAGGAGTTTGTGGGTGGTGAGAAAGACATGTTTCTCTTCCCATTAGAAGTGAACAAGAGATAAAGGGCCTTGTGAGCAATGGGACTGAGAAAGGAGTATTAAAAATGTGGTCAAAGAAAAAGGAAAAAGCATATTCTATTGACATTTAAGAACCATGTAAGTAGAACCATTTCTAATAGAGAACTAGTCGTGGACTGATCAGTTATCTGAGCTGATGATTCCTCTTTAGTTTTTCATTTTTTTCTCTTCCTTTCTTATTTTTTTTAAGTGACTACTTTTATCATTAAAACAAGTCTGAATAATGTGCATAAGGACAAAGAGGCCACATAGCAAGTGCCTGAGCAGGTACGTGAGCTGAGTAAAGCAAAATTTCAGATAGGAGGCATTGCTTCTTCCTGGGGATTGGAGAAGAAAGGGTACCGAAACAAAACAGGGTGACACTAGTCCTTTATGAGATTACTGCCACTGGAATAATAAATTTTGAAGTGATGTTGAAGGAAAAATGGAATTTTGGTTAGGCTTGATGTATAGAAATATATCCACTTTGGAATTTACTGTGAGTTTCTTGTTTTTTGTTTTTTTTCTTTTACTGTGTTTAGAGCCAAGGTGGTTATAAAAAAACAAGCAAGATCTCTACAATGGCTTTTGTACCCAGGTAAATCTCATTCCCCGTATCCCAGTGTTCTGGGAAGGCTTTTCCCATTTTTAGTTGGCACAGGTGGTTGGATGGGCTTGACTAAGTCCCTGAAGCTCCAAGATGGCCGCCTGACAGAAGCCTGCTCAGCGCAAGACCACTCGCCCTGGATGTCTGTAGGAGTGGCCAGAGAAAGGCAGTCTATTGTCCTGTGGACTGGTTCGTGTGAAGACATGAGCAGAGTCCCCTGACATGAGGGATAAATCTGCCTGGTAACTGCAGAAAGGGAAACAGGTCTGAGAGGTGGAGAGTCACGGGGCTCCTATAACCTATTGTGAAGTCCCAGATGTAGCTCTCCTGGACCTAATGCTGAACCTGAGGTGACATGAGCAGTTAAATATCCCTGTAGGGCACGAAGCCTTGCTTTAGGAAATTCCATCTTCGTATAACAATGTTTTTTAAATGCCTGTGGTGTTTATGCTAGTAAGGCCTGTCTGCAGGTCGCTTATAATTGGAGAGATGTGTCTCACAAGCCTGGAAAACTAGAGAATGCGATCATGACTGTCAGAGAAGGGGGACATCGCGGTGGACCAAAAGCTTTCGAAAGGAATTGGGACTTGAGCTAGAGAGTGGATTTATGTATCATCCACACTTCAGTTTTTCATGAGCTATGTCACCAGACCATATTGGGACCTTTTATTCAGAGCAACACTGACACACATCTGCTCACATAAATTAATGTTCCAATCTCCAGTGACTCATTTGGCAGAAAAAACAATTTCATTCCTCATTATAAAGAGAAGGAGGAGTAAAAGGAGGCAGGAGAAAATGAGGATGGAAAAGACATTCTAAAAAATTTATGAAGATGCAACAGTAGTAGTAATAGTATAGTTGTGATAACAGTGGTAGTGATGGTGGTAGTTGGAGAGAAGGATGAGTAAAGGTAACAGTAGTAGAGATAGTAATGATAGTGATAGTAATATGGTAGTATTGGCAGTGGTCAGCATGGTAATAATAGCATTGGTTCTTGTTAATTATTTAGTTCTCACTATCCAGTGGCTTTGCTAAGTGGTATAAAGGCGTTTTCTTATATAACCCTCACAAATTGCCCTAGGAAATAGGTATCACTGTCTTCATTCTCTGTAAGAAGACCAAGGCATAGAGGGAAGATTTGCTGGGGTCATGAGCCCAGATTTAAACTCTCACTTATCTAATCTTAGAAGTTGTATATTTAATCAATACAATATACTACTCTGTTTTTAATTCCCAAAACTTAATATCCAGTCCATATTTAGATATCTGTAAAGGTACATAAAGTATTTTAGCCCTCAAATTAAAACCTTCTACTATGGCTTCTAAATGCTGCATCCAAGGCTGAGTGGAGCAGCTGCCGGTCCCTGAGCAACGGCCCTGTGAATGCGGATGTGCTACTGAAGGAAAATCATGCCAGTCTCTTTTAGAGAACTGATTTTCAGTCTTAATTCCTTCATCTTAATATACCTCCTTAATATCCCATGGGAACTGTTTATGTTAAAGTTTGGGTACAAATACCAGAGAAACATTATATTGCTTTTTTGTTTTTTCTTTAACTGCCTTCTGGAGTGCAGTTTATGTGTCTTACTTGGTAAATAAACATTGGATAGGGAAATGGTGTTTTAAAAACATCTCTCAGCAAACCATATTAATAAAATGTAATCAAATTGCATCTGACTTATTTTAGACCTCTCCCGCTTAGCTTTTCCAATTTAACAGTGAGTTTTAGGTTCTGAATCTATGTCAAGAATGTGACAAGTGAAATCATAAAGTTTATTAAATTGGATTTGTAATTATTTAGTTGGGCTAGTGGTTTTCTGTTGCAATCAGTTTTAGTATTAAATGTCAGTAACGAGACTGAGAATCTGTTTCACTCTATTGTCTCTCTAGACTCGTGGTGGCAGAGTTTTGATGTTGACTGAGACTTACTCTCTATCCTCTATATACTTATGTCATCTCTATGAGGCACAAAACTTGGCCAATGGGACACCTTATTTCTAACCGAAGATATCAGGCAGACAGTAGGAGATTACATTTCAGGAGACAGAACCATCTAAGTGGCAGAGGCAGGGAAGCGCATGGTTCCACAGCTTCTGGGTTTGTTGGCTGTGAGGACCTTGAGCAACACATCTTGCCTCCGGAGCCTCAGTTGCCACTTCCGGACAAAGAGAGAGGTAATATCCCCCATCTTGTAGCACGCTATGAAGATTGAAGGAAACTGTGTCCAGCACACACACCCAGGGGTTGGTGAAGGTTACTTGCTGTCATCACCATCATTTGTATCCCAGGAGCCTGGGGCTGTCCATTGTTCAGATAATCACTTCAGACAAAGATGCTGCCTTGTGTTTCTGCTGAGGCACTTGGAAGCCAGGGCCAAGTGATGACTCAGTCGCTGACCCAGGCACAAAATCTGGGAGGGCAGAGAAGAAAGAGTCACTGGAGGAGTGAAAGATAGAGCCACAGGGGCAAATGCCCACATTTATTGTGAATAAATGATCACAATGGAGCGGTGAAAACAACCACCCAGAAAATTACTCTGTTGTCCTATACGGTATAAACGGATGAGTCCTTGTCAGTAATTTCTGTAAGCATTTCAACTCCCAGAGGCATCACATATTTCTTTTGAAAGCAGACCAAGTATAAATAGTGAATAAATAAATAGTCCTCAGAGTATGGTGCCCAGCAAACAAGTGCTCAGCCAACATCTTTTAATCTTTTTAAAGGCTGTTGTTAATGAAATGGAATGGAAAACATCTTTAATTAATTAGAAAGGTGTTATGAACTGAATTATGTGCTTTTAAAACTCACCTGTTAGAAGTCCTAAAACCAATGTCTTGATACTTAGAGACGGGGGTCTTTGAAAGAGGATTGGTCATGGGGGCAGGGCCGTTTTAGTGCCTGCGTGAGAAGGGGCAGTGGAGAGCTTGCTCACACCCTGGCCCCTTCGCCAAGTGAGATGCCAGAAGTCAGCCTCACCAGAAACCAGTTGAGAGGCCTCACCAGAGCCAACTCAGCTGGCACCTTGACCATAACTTCCAGCTTCTAGAACTGTAAGAAAGCAGGTTTCTGTTGTTTCATCCACCCCATGTATGGTATTTTGTTGTAGCAGCCTGACCCAAGATAGTTCTGCACACTAATGACAGAGATGCTCCCGATGTGGGAGAGGGAGAGTGGACCCAGCGACTGCAGTGGGGGCAAGAGCCACAGTAGTGCATCCCAACCTGGCCCCACAACAGCTCAGCTTCGGAGCGCAGTCCTGCTGACTCTTCCGAGATGGGGACAAAGACCCTGGATTGTAAAGAAGTTGCCTAGTTGCTGACCTGTGCCCTGATGGGAGAGCCATGGGTCAGGTGAAAAGAGTTGTCTGGCTTTGGAATGAAACTGGTCCAGATTTTGTAGAGTTTACCTAAAACCATCTGCCTTCTTGGTAAGACCCAGGATCCTTATTTTTTAGAAAAGTGACAATAATAATGCTATTCGTCGGGGCCTGCCAACTTCTAAGCACTAAGTATCTATTGCACATTTATCTCATTTAATTTTCATAGAAAATTACTTTCAAGTGAGGAAAATTAGAGAGGTAAGGGATAGGAAGAGAGGGGAGGGGAGGAAAGAAGAGACACAAACAAGGACTAAATGTTGTCCTGGAAATCCCACAGGTGCTAAATGACAAAGTTAGATGAACACACAGTCTTGTTAGACACTAGAGCTGTATTTCTGTGAGGATTCACAGTTTTAATATAGGCACACCATGGTATCTGGAATATAGTATGTGTTTACTAAATTATCATGGCTACTATGAACTCTGTTGAATTATCGTTCATTATCTTTACTACTGTTGTTTAGGGCAGATCTGGGATGAAAGTCTGGATTCCATTTCAGACTGACGTGGCTTGGCTGTGTGGCTCTACATCAAGACAAAGTGTTTCTAGGAAAATAATTGTTTCTGCTTGTTGCCAGATTAAAACTAACCCTCATAAAAGCTAACAAAGCAATTAATTAATCCTTCTGATTTTGGAATCAGAAGACCCACGTTCAAATCCATACTCTTACTATAGCTACTAGCTGTGTGATTTGGTCAAATCCCTTAACCCCTCTGTGCCTGAAAAAATGGGCTTAATAATAATTCCATCCTCAGAAGGTGGTGATAGGAATTAAATCAGACATTTCCCATAAAACAGGTGTCTGATATGTGAGCTACTGTGTATGTGGTCATTATTGGTAATGTTTCTTATTAGCTTTGAAGAAACCTACTTGACCCCTTTGGCCTACCCTGTTCCATAGACGATGAAAGTTCAGGATCAGAGGCATCCATGTTTCCCTTTGATTTCTGTTCTAGAAGGACAGAAAGTCTGGAAAATACTTCGCACAGCCTTAGATTCTGCACATTTCCTCCTGATGTTAAGCAGAGGGGCGTCCAGATGAAGGCAGAGCGAGTGCCCTGCTCTCCTGCCCAGCTGGCCAGGCCAGCCCGGAGGTCCAGTTAGGCCTGCGGCTTCCACAATGCATCTGCACACTGCTGGGCTGGCGTTAAGCTGCGTGCTCACCGAAGTTTGTGAACAGAGAACAAACTTCAAAACTACGTGATCAGCTGCCACATAGATACCTCTCACTGAACAGGAATGCGCTCCAGAGAATTTAAATCTGCAGCGGTCTAGGAACTGAACCCAACAAATAAGAGCTCAAACCACACAGAAGGTGGGGCCCTAAGCTTCCATAATCTGGAGCTCCAGGTACTTCATGCTTCAAATTTTATGACTTGAAACATAAGGCTATTTATTAATAATTCATCAGTATCATTTACTGGGAATTTACTTCATGACAGGTGCCACACTAAGTCTTACACACACTTTTTTGTTTCATGTCATCTTCACTCCATGAATAAGTACTCTTATTATCTCCAGCAGAGAGACCAGGAAGCTGAAGTTCAGAGACTAAATAATTGATGCTGGATTGCACAGCAGAGGTGTGGCAGAGCCAGTAATTGAATCCAGGCTGTTTGACTCCATAGCTAGGAGACATTATAGTTTCCTCAGACATTTTTCAGATACTTCATAGTAAAAGTATGCTTTATTCTAAAGTATGAGTGCATAACTCATCCCGAACCCCATTTTCCCCACTTCTGGAAGACCTCTCAATGTGTCGTGAAAGCCAATGGATTGATTACAGTCACCTGACAAAACTTCGCCTTTAGACAAGCCTTGCCCAAACACATCTATTCCTTCAAGAGAGTGCTACCTGTAGTGCCAATATCTACAGAGGTATTATTTCTCTACATGGGCAAACTACTGGAAAGAGCTGGGCAATTACCTGGAAAATACAATCGATGCCAGCAGGCAATAAGAATAATTTAAACCAATAAACTCTTTCCCCTCAACTGCAGGGCTTGGTGTCGGGTTTTCTTTTTCTGTCCTTTTGTTTTGTTTTCCATTGGCTGAGCTTTCCAAATAATTGTTCCATCTGTCCACTTCACTTTGCCTGAGTAATCACAGCCAGAGGGCACTTAGAAGTCAAACGTCAGACATGCAGGGAAAACTAATGCACGGGAGGCTGTGGGAAGAGAAATGGGTGTTTGTTCTCCCTCCCTGCAGCTGGGCCAGGGATCTGGAAGTAAATTATAAGCACCAGTTGCCCCAGGGAGGAAGCTACTGTTTGGGAGTGGGAATGGGGGAAGGATTTGGTAGAGCTCGTTGTCAGGAGCGTTGGCTCCCCAAATCCACTGCGTTTAGCAGTGGGATTAGGTAGAGTGACCATAGCCCAGCCAGACAGGAAATGAAAACCAGAAACCTGTAACAGCTTTTACTCCGCCATGAACTCTGAGCTAGACCTTGGCTGAACACTGTGTGCTTTACTATTTTCATCCTCCCAGCATCTTGATTTTATGGATAAGGAAACTGAGGCCCAGGGAGAACAAATAACTTACCCAGAACCACACAGCTGGTAAATGGCAGAGCCAAAATTTGAACATGAGTGTGTCTTAATCCAAAGCCTTTGCTTTTAGACACTGATCCTGGCTGCTCTGAACCAGGGGTGGTCACCAGGGATGAAGCAGAGTTCTGGAAAGGACAAAGGTGCAAAGGAGAGCCTAATTATAAAACTCTGGTTGCCATATAACTGTCAAGATAGTTTATATGCATGAAAAGTAAAGTGCTTAGAGTTAAAACCAAATCAGAACCTCAGTTTACAGAAGCACAGAAAGGTTAAGTAACTCATCTAAAGCCACAAAGCTATTAAAAAGGTCAGTGGAGGATTTAAATCCAGTTTTCAGAACCGTCAAAGATGATCCTTTTCAGTGTGCTCCATGGTCTCCTTTCTTTCACACATTTTTTTGAAGTCAGGATCTTGCTATGTCGTTCAGGCTGGTCCCAAACTTGTGGGCTCACGTGATCTTCCTGCCTCAGGGTCCTGGGTAGCTGGGACTACAGATGGGTACCGCCACTTTTCATGGTCCAGTATTAACTTCCAGATAAAGCAAGTTATCTCAGACTCTTATAAATTATGTTCTATAGAATGTCATATTTCTAAAGTCATTTAGTGACAAATAAAAATAGGTATATAAATGTACTATTTAAATGAGATTAAATAGATTTCTAAAATCTAAGGCTTCTCCCAGTGTTTAACCCACTAAGGTCTATTGTAAATATCTAAGAAAGAGATGTGATAAGCGGATTGTCTCCAACTTGATCATGGAATTGTTTTTTCTCAGATTAGGATTAGGCAGCGCTTGGCCAATGTGTTAACCATAGCAATGCCTTTATCTCTATGACCTTCCTCTAAGCAGAGGCTGGAGCTTTTCTTAAAACACCAGCAGTCACAGTGTTTGCTGCCTGATACCTGTCCAACCTTCACACCTACTGTTTCTCCCCACCCTTCAGTTTCCAGTCCAACTTCTTACTGTCCTTACTGTGACTCAGGGACACAAGCACATACCTGCCATAGGGATTTTACTGTGGCAGTTCCCTCTCTCTGGAAGAACTTCTCCTTGCTGTCTAGCTTATTTCTTTTGGTCTCTGCCTAAATGTCCATGTTCAGATGGTCTTATTTGACCTTCCTAATAGCTCTTTATTTTCTATAACCAGGTTCTTTTGCTTTATAGAACTTATCACTGCCTAACAACTTGCGTATTTACTTCATTCTTGTCTATCTTCTCATCTCCTAGAATGAAAGTTTCATGAGAACGGCAGCCTTGCTTGTCATGTTGCCATGATCATGAACACTGTTGGACCTTGATAAATATTTGTTGGCAAATGTATTATATACATACATGATTCAATAAGATATAACGCTGCCCCTGCCTAGGAGCTTGGGGAAATAGCACAATTCCAATGACATTCAGCCCACTTCTTCTCTCCTGTCATTGTAATTTCCCTCTATTATTTGTTATTTGCATATTTCTTAACAAAACCAAAGGAAGCAGGAAGGAGTTTACATCCTGCAGAGTGACATCTTCCTTGGCAGCTGCAGTCCCTGTTCTCTCTCCTTAATCTGGCTCACTGGAGCTAAATCGACAGGTAAGCCAGGTATGCCTAGTCATTTTGGAGTTCCCTCACACCCGGTTGTTTGAGGGGACACTTCCCAGCCACCAGGACTCTAGTGAAAGAGGTTTTCTTTTATGTGGGAAGTGTGAGGCTTGAAAGAATTATGAGGCAGGAGAAATTTGGGTCACCAAAAAAATGAGCCCCAAGCATTTCCAACACAATCCCTTCCTGACTGCCACCTTTTGTACTTAGCATGTGTATAGAGTTTTCAGAAAAAATCTGAATTTACTAATTTACTATTATTAATGAATACTTCATTTACCAAAGGATTCCTGAGATTTCTTTTAACCAATAAGGTATCCTCAGCCATGTAGGACAGAAACTGAGTGGTAGAAATGCACTTGTTTCTGTTGTTGTTTGTTTGTTTGTTGTTTGTTGTTGTTGTTTCAAACAGAGGCACCTGCTGGAGATATCAGGAGCAGAGAAGGCCGGATTCAAGAATGTGACCTGGGTTCCAACTCCAGGTTTTCCACCCTTAGCCACATGCCCTTGGGCAAGCCCCTTAAAACTCTCCGTGCTTTACCTTGTTTATAACCATCTAAGACTTGGAGCTGTTGTGAGCGCTGCATGAGTTGTCTTGTCTTGATGCCCAGCATAAAGCAAGCCCTCAACAGAGTAGCCCTTGATCTAGAGGATGTGTCTGATGAGTAAAGGGAGTTCATTGGCGTATTCACAGATTTTCGCGTCCATGTTCTGACTCTTTGTTACCTCTGTGAGTATATGCATCAGGGAGTTTTGTAGTATCAGTAATGCTTACCTACTGCTCTCAGGTGGCTGCCAGAGGCTGCCTTAGGGTCTTGGAAAGCAATTGAGATCACCATCTCTTACAGCATTTTCTATGCCTGCAGACTCTGAGTTTTTACTTGCTTCTGTTTGCTGTTAGAGCATTATCGTAGCTTCTAAATTTAGAGATTCTAATTGGATTTACTTTTTGTCCATAGCAAGGAGAGAATGTTGAGAATGAGAGCGAAGGACAGGGACAGCAAGTAAGATGCTTAGCTGGCTGACTCTTCTCTCTCATTTTGATGTGACACTGTTTGATTTCCCTGTTTGCAAATGTGCTTGTTGTTTCCCATCTTGCCAACTTTTTGATCATTTTCTTCTTTCAGCAAGAAAAAACAAAAACCACCCAGACTTCATTTTCCATATAGTTTAATTGAATTGATGGCAGCTGTCACAAAATAAAATAAAAACTTCATAAAATAAGAAATCTGCAAATCCCAGGATTAGACTACCTCTGAAGTTTTAAAAATTCTTCAAGGCATTTATTTGCAAATCGGACACCATTTGCATATTTCATAAACATAATACAAATGTATTATTTATCAGGTGGTCTAGGCATGCCTGTAAAAAAGAATGATTGTAAATTCAACCTTCATCTGAAAATCTTCATAAATCTGTCCCTTCAACTTGCAGGGAAACTAGGTTTCTCTGCCTTGCTTTTCCTAGTCTTATCAAAATACTCTAGGCTCCTTGCTGAGTGACATTTCTGAGGATCACAGGTCTCTGTATTTTAAAAGAATGGCTTCAGTATATAAAATCACACAATACAAAATCATTTTCAGTGTCAAAATTACCTGATCCCATCGGCCGCATCCTATCTGTCCATTGCAGTGACACCATCTCAAAATGTTCTTGAAAACCTTCAGGCAGAAGTATGACCTCACTGCTAGGCAATTTCAGTTGTCAGTGACTCAGGCCTTGGGATGTTCATGCCCTGATGACTTATCTAACCTTTATCTACAAGCATGAAAAGAAATCTAATTTGAGCTCTGCTGCTGATCCCTTTTGGTTTCAGACGCTCTGAGCCAGAGAATACCATACTTCCAGATCCAAGGCATTTGATGAGTGAATAATCAGTATTGGAGAAAACAACATTAAATGAGTAGGCTACCCTTTCGCTCTTTGCCACATACGCTTTATGTAAGTGAAGCAATGGAGTAAGTATGATATCTATTTTTTAATATATGATTGTCCTCAGTAAAATGCAATGGCAGTCAGAAAAATACTGAAAATGGAGGTACATGCTAAAGCATCTATCAAGTCTTTTTTTGTAAGTTGTTTTGCTTCTGGATGCTAGAAGACATTTTTGTCTTTGGAGAGCCACACGAGTCTTCTGTATTATAGGGTATGGGACAAAGTGCTAGCCCTGTGTCCTGGCTGCCTTCTGTTTACTTATCATGCCATGTGTCTGAGCAATCGTTTTTATCTTGTGGGAACAACATCCACCATGGGATTAAAGGACTCCTTCTCTTTCTGTTGTAATTTGAGTAAACAATAACTTACTGATCTTTTCACAGGTCCCAGTAGGTGTTCTAGGCTCTAAAGGCAAAAGGGTAAATAAGACACAGGCCATCCACTCAAAGAATTCAGTGTCTGTAAGCAGAGATATAAACACATTTTACATAAATTATAACAGTGCTATATATCCTCTGATACTTGACATTTTGATTAAAAATTGAAAATACTGAGCCAGAGACTAAGCAAAATGGATTGTTCTGAACTGACAAACCCCTTAAAAACCTGAAAATGACTGTTTTCCTTTTTTTTTTTTTTTTTTTTTTTGGCAAGAATTAAAAATGATTCCTTAATAATAAAGAGGTAATATCCTCTTTCTCCATTTATATATGGGGCTTGGATTTAGCTGTAGTGGATTAAACAGTGGCTTCAACAATTGTTGTTTATTGGATATGTGTATGTGTGCTATGAAAAGCCAGAGGCAGCCAGATGCTGTTGATGACCAGGGTGAAGATCTCTGTTTTTTCTCTTTGGATTGCCAGAAGACTGCAGTGGCCACTGTCCTCATGCACTTATTTCAGGAACAGAAAAAGGAACAATGCTCCATGGGAGGAAAAGCAGCATCTGATCTGTATTGTGAAACCAAATATGTTTCACATACTCTTTGAAGAAGTAGGTTTGAGTCACATGACCCACCTTAGCTACAAGGAAGGCTGTGGGGAGTGGAGGGCAATGCTTAGCCCTGAACAAAATGAGAAATCTCTTAAGATAGAAGACAAAATGTGGATATTGCATAGGCAAATAGGTGTGCCTGACACACCATTTTACTCTAAGTACAAAGTGAAAAGACAACATGGTATAGGATGAAGAATGATTAGCTGTCCAAGGACCTAGAGTATGCTGCCAGAAATGGGTTTCGAGCTAGAAAGAACAATTGTATTGTAAGCGAGAGCTATGTAAACGATGTTGATTGTGCATGTAATTTCAAAGTTAATTTCCTATGAGTAAATAATCTCTTATACTTCTGTTAATAAGAAGTAATAAAACAGTAACTCATGGCTTAGAGTCATCGTTTTTACAGAAAGCATGGTCTAAGGGAGTGGGACACAGGACGGATACATTAGTAAGTAAATCACAGGGATGTTTTGGTGGGAATCAGGAATGATTAGGAATTTTGTAATGATGAGTGTTTAGATTGGATGAAAATATAAGCAGAAAAGTAATTTTGAAAGCCCTTAACACGAGGACAAAGAAATATAAAATATCAACAGAGCCTTGTGTATATTTTTTACCACAAACTGATGGTAAGCAATAAATTCCCAGTAAGTTACAGAGAAGTGGAAAGAGCAGATAAACCCAGCCCGGGTTTCCATGTTCACTGCAGAGCTACTGAACAGAGATTCTGTGACCCGAAGAAGCTCTAAAAAAAATTAAAATTAAAATTAATTAATTAATTAAAAAAAATTTAAAGGTTATTTTACTTGTTTCTGGCCAAGATGGGATAACAGGGATTAGATAAACCCTCCTGCCTGAAACAATTAAACAGGAAGATAAGATATGGGAAGCAGTGTTTTCCAAGATACTGAATCTCAGACAACGAAGGACTGTGACTCCTGAGAGATGGGGGAGGGGGAGGGAAGGGACACCAGGGTCCTAACATCCCAGTTTATGGCCTGAAGAGAGTTTCCAGGCTGTGACACAAGGAAGGGGACTCAGAAGGATCCCAGCAGATTCCCTAAGTTGAGGAGATAGGATTGAAGCTGGCAGATATATCTCTAAGAAACCACGTCAGTTAGAGTTTGAAATACAGGGAACTGGAGAAGAGACCTTCACGCAGAGAGAACTCCATATGTTTAAAAGGTTTCTGTTAAGTATATAGTAGAATGCCAAATGTTTTTGTACATAAATTGTTTTGTACTGATTATTTGTCCATGTAAATGTGGAGGAAGCTTCAGGACCCCCTTTGACATTTCTTGTCAAAGCAATGGAGTAACACCTCTAAAGTAGTGAAATGCATGTGAAGGTAGAATTCTATACCTACTGAAAATATCCTTTCGAAGTTTTCAGTCATACAAAAGTTGAAAGAATTTATGTCCAGCAGACCTGCCCCATAAGAAATATTAAAGGGAGTTCTTCAGACAGGGAAAATGACAACAGAAATATGGATCCATAGTAGGAAATTGAGGGCACCAAAAATGGTACCCATGTGGGTAAATATAAAATACTTTTTCATATATCTTAAATACCTTTAAGAGGTAATTGACTGGGGGTCAATTATGTGTTTTGATCTAGAAATAACAATTGTACTGTAAGCCAGAACTACATAAATGGTTTTTATTACGGTTTTCATAATTAACAAAAGAAAAAATTTAAAAAAATTAGTATAGTGTTAAAGCATATAAAATGTCTGAAAACAATGGCACAGAGATTGGGAGGAGGAAAATGGGACTATCTTATTGTAAGGTTTTTTTACTATATATGGAGTATAAAATCACTAAAAGGCAAACTGTGATAACTTAAAGATACATAGTGTGAGACCTATAGCAACCATTAAAACAACAAAACAAAGAATTATAGCTCAATACTCAAAAGGTAGATGAAATAAAATGATTTGATGCATCCAGTATATCAAAAGAATGCAGTGAAAATGGAGAACAAAAAGCAGATGAGACTAATAAAACATAAGATAATAGATTTAAAACTAAGAATAGTATAAGAATAGTATAAACACTTCAGTTAAAAGTTTAAGACTTTCAGGTTTGATTTTTAAAAAAAAAAATCCAGGGCCAGTGAGATAGTTCAGGGGCATAAGCACCTGCCTGGCAAGCGCGAGGTCCTGAGTTCGACTCCTGGTACCCACATAAAGGAAAAAAAAAGGGGCCGGTGATATTGCTCAGTGGCACAAGTGCCTGCTGGCAAGCGCTAGGTCCTGAGGTCGACTCCCAGTACCTACGTAAAAAAAAAAAAAAAATCCAACTACTTAAGTCCAGGACCAGCCTGGGCAATTTAGCAAACCTCATTTCAAACTCAATTAATAAATGTAGCCAGGCATAGTAGTGCACACCTGTCATTCTAGTGCTCTGGGAGGCTGAAGCAGGAGGGTCACAAGTACTAATCCAACCTGAGCAACTTAGTGAGACCCTATCTTAAATTAAAAGATATAGAAAGGGTCTGGGGATGTAGCTCAAAGTGAAGGCCCTGGGTTCAATCCCCAACACTGCAAAAAAAAAAAAAAAAATCCAATTTTATGCTTCCTAAAAGAAATACATTAATACCTGTGTTAAGACATTAACACATCTTGAATATATACAATAATTGGTTAAAAATTAAAGTACGGAAAAATGTATACCATGCTAATCCTAATCAAATGAGAACTGAAACAGCTATATTAATGGCAAAGTAGGTAACAAAACAACAGATATTACCAACAATAATGAAGGCCATTTCAAAATGATAATGAAACCAATTTATCAGGAGGAAATAACAATCCCAAATGTTAATACATATATCCACAGAGCTTAAAAACATAAAGAAAAACAAACCTAGCAGAAATGGAAGGAAAAATAGGAACAAGGAAACCCACACTTATATGTGGAGATTTCAATACTTTGCTCTCGACAACTGATAGAACAGAAAATTAGTAAGCATACAAAAGACTTTAGCAACACAGTTGGCCCACTTGACCAAATTTATATTTGTAGAGCATTCAACAACAGCCAACAGCCAAGGGCCAGTGAGATGGCTCAGTGGCATAAGTGCCTGCCTGGCAAGCGTGAAGTCCTGAGTTCAACTCCCGGTACCCACATAAAAAAGGAAAAAAGTGCCAATGATATCACTCAGCGGCATGAGCGCCTGCTAGCAAGCACAAGGTCCTGAGTTTGACCCCTGGTACCCACATAAAAAAACAAAAAATACCAGCCAAATACATCTTCTTTCCAAGTATACAGGGAACACTTACTAAGTTAGGTCATATTTTGAGCCATAAAATAGCTCTCAATAAAATTAAATGGATTTAAATCAAAGAAAGTATATTCTCTGACAATAATGGAATTAAATTAGAAACTAATACAAGTATGATCTCTGGGAATTCTTCCAAAGATTTTTAAAAAATAGACAAGTCAATAACTCAAGAGTCAAAGAAAAAATCAAAAAGGAAATTAGAAATTATTTTGAATGAATGAAAATGAAAACCCGATGTATCAAAATTTATAGCATGCCAGTAAAGTAGTACTTATAAGAAAACTTATAGCATTATCAGTCCATCTTTCATTGCTGTAACAAAATACCTGAGGCTAGGTAATGTATTAAAAATAATTTATTTAGCTCATAGGTTTGGAGGCTGAAATTCCAAACTTCATGGCGCCAGCTCTGACAAAGGGCCTGTGACTATATCACTTCATGGTGGATGACATCAAGGTGGGAGCAGTGGTTATACAGGGACCCAGAGAGAAACTGAGATGGTTCCAGCCTGTGTTTCTATAATACCTCTGTTGTGGAAACTGACTTCAGTCCCATGAGAACTACTTAATTACTTCCAAGGGCGATGCCTCTGGTGACACAGTCAACTTGCACTGGGCCCCATCTCTTAAAGATTCCGCCACCTCTCACATTTCCAAGATTCCAAAACCTTGGAACCCTTGGAAGACAAACCACATCTAAGCCATAGCAAGCACTATGTTAGGAAAGAAGTATCTCAGGTTGATGATTTTGGCTTCCTATTCAAGAAACCAGACAAAGAAGATCCAGCCAGACTGATCAGGGAAAAATGAAGACACAAAATACCAATATCGGGAATGAAAGAGGTATAACTCTACAGGCTCTTCAGATATTAAAAGTATAATGAGAGACTATTACGAACAGAAGTATGCCAATAAATTTGAAAACTAAGATGAAATAGAGAAGTTTCTTGAAAGGACACAAATTACCAAAGCCATCCAGGAAGAAATAGATAATTTGATTAACCCTATGTCTATTAAAGAAGTTGAATTGATAATTAAAAAGCATACACAAAAAACACTAAACCTAGTTTGCTATGGGTGAATTCTTTCACATATTTCAGGGAGAAATAGCATCAATTCTACACAAACTTTCCAAAAATTTGTAGAGAAATGAATTATTCCCCCAACATATGCTAGGAGGTTAGCATTCTTTAATGCCAATTTGTCTTATAAGTATAAATTTTATCAAATCAAGTCCAATAATACATAAAAAGGAAAATGTGCTGTACAAAATGCAATATTCAAAATGCAATATTCAAAAATTTCATAATACAAAATGCAATATTCAAAAATCAATTAGTGTATTTTACCACATTAAAAATTTTTAAAAGAAAATTAAATCCTCTTAGTATGTGCAGAAAAACATTTGATATAGTCTAGCAAGTATTCCTGGTTTAAAAAAAAAAAAACTTTCAGCAGACTAGGAACAGAATTGAGTTTCCTTAATCTGATAAACAGTTAAACCCATCAATGAAAAATCTACAGTAAACATCATACTTGATGGTGAAAACTGAATGGTTTCCCACTCAGAACAAGAACAAGACAGAAATGTCTAAGTTTACTGCTTTCATTTAAATTTTTCATAGGGGGCTTTAGCTAGTTGAACAAGGCAAGAAAAAAAGATTTGTTGATAACAAGAGCCAGAAAAGATACTTATTTAGAAAATGCATATTTTTAAGCAAGATACTAAAACTTCCCCATTTGAGTGGCTAATATTCAAAATTCTGACAGCACAGTGTGTTAGGGAGGGTATAGAGGACTTAAATTGTCAAACATGCTGGAGACACAGTCACTTTACAAATACTTTGGTACCTCTTAAAATGTTAGACACATGTTTAACATGTGGTCTGGTCATTCTACTCTTAGCTATTTGCCCAAGAAAAATAAAGGCATACACGATATAAATACACAAATGCTTCTAATTTTATTTCTAATAGCTGCAATATTATTTCTAACAGCTTCTATATTTAGGTGAATGAATGAGGAAACTATGGAATACCCATGTAATGAAATGCTAGTACCCAAAGAAACAAGATAAGCTACTGATACATGTGAAAACATAAATTAATTTTAAAATAATATGCTGAGTAAAGAAAACCATAATGAAAGAGCACATAACCTAGGTTACATTTATGTAAAATTTTAGGTAATACAGACTAATATATTGTAACAGAAAGAAGAGCAGAGGTGCTGGAGATTGGGGGTCAGGGGAGGCATGGGCAGGAAAGGGCTGAAAAAGATTACAAAAAGTCATGAAGAATCATTTTTGCCATGTTTATTACATTGACTGGACTGATGGTTTTAAGGTTACGGTATACACATGTCCCAATTTACCAAAGTGAACAATTTAAATACCTCCAATTTATTATATACTAATTATGCCTTAAGAAGCTTTTTAAGAGTGGAAAGGACTGTATTAACCATATATTAAAATCTTACTGTAGATATTAGATAACTATTACAAAGTCATTATTGTATATAGGAAAAGATAAACAAAATATAATGTTTTAATTTAGGCTACTTTGTAACTATTCTCCAAAACAACATATTGACATGACAAGAAGTTGAAATGTCTCATTTTCTTGGTAACATAAAAATATTTACATCAATCTGTTTGAGGATGTTAAGTACTGTCATTTCTTTTGAGTTGTAAAATAGGATGAGGTTTCCAGTGAGGCACATTGCAGCATAATAATTTCTTTGAAAATATAAATACTTCTTTCCTTTGTTCAACAAACAAACTTTTAAGAGGTAATATCAAGAGAGCAACAAAGAATGAGTAGCTCCACTGTTTTATCGGTAGCCCAAAGATTTTTTCCGCTCTTCCCTTCCTCCTGGTATATCAAATCACCATAAATTCCTAATTGATTCTGCCTTCTTAATAATCAGTCAAATGTAGTCACTTCCTTCCACCTGCCTTCCCTTTCTTCCACCAAATAGACTGGTGTGATGGTCAGTTCAGTCAATTAACAATTTTCATTGTTTGATTGTCGACTGAAATCATCCAGAGAATTAAACTAAAAAAAAAATCACTCCAATGTTGTTTTCACTATAATCTCTCAAATGGCTGATAAAATTCTGTGCAAACAAAAGTTTGATTTTAAAATCTCACCTCTTTACCTTCTCTGCTTGTTCCTGTTCTTTTTTTTTTTTTTGGTACTGGGAATCAAACTCAGGACCTTGTGCTTGCCAGGCGGGCACTATGCCACTGAGCTATATCCCCAGCCCCTGTTCCTGTTCTTCATGAGCTCCCTGGCAAGTTAGGGACATGGAAGTGGTCTGTCTCTTATAAACCAGTGGCAATTGCTAAAATTAAGTGATATACAGAGTATTGAGGTAGAAAATATTTTAAAAGACTTTCTTCTATTGCTGAAGTCTGAAGTCCTGTTTTTAAACTATCTCTGGACCTTCTGAGTTTCACTTCTTAGAGATCTGGCATCCTAGGTGGGAAGGTTTGTATACCAAGTCCAGGCCGGTGCCTTAGCAAGATACTCATTCACGCTGAATGCTTGCACTGTTTTCGTGCCATCATCATAACAGCATACCCACAGGACTGTACGATCACAGGCTCTTTCTGTGTAGCTGAATACACATAATAAATTTCAAGATAGATTATTCTGGGAGAGAATTTCTATGGGCTAGGATTGTCCCCAGCCCCCACTCCGCCCTCCCTCCCTCTCTGCAAAGAGAAACACACTACTGGCACTAGAACCATGAAAATAACTCTTTACTGTGGCCTCCCAATCAATAAGGAGCTTTATTTGCTACGTGTCACACCCTCTGTTCATTGTATTCACAAAGCTGACTTGGCATGAAAATGGCAGCACAAAGGCCAGGCTCCATTTGGAAGGGCCCTGTGCAGGACATCAGAGCCCTGGGCTTACTCCAGCTCTGCTGTCACTGTGTGGCCATGCCCTCTGGCTTCAGTGTCCTCTGCTTCTAAATGAGGTGATCTCCAAGCACTGACAAGATTCAGAAACCGACTAGAAGTAATGGCAGAAGTAAGAGAGGTTTGTACCAGTGAGCTGACCTCCTGGCTATTTACGAGGTGAGGCTCAGGGCCTGTTCGAGCCATAGGTCAGGAAAAAAGAATGAGCATCTTCTAGAATGTTTAATCACTAGATTGGTGCCAGCCTCCTGGTAGAGAGTGTTGCTTATTGACACAGTTACTATAGCAACTGGAGTGTCATTTAGCACTGGGGTTTGCGGAAGCTGTCAAGGTCTGTAATTTAAGAAAAACAAATTTTCCTTTCTCACTGTGTTGGCTTAATTCTCCCAATCATCCATTTTAGCAATTGAATACACTTCCCTAAGGAGCATTCATTAAATCTCCCTGAACCATCGTGAGAGGTAGCCTGGTGATAAAGGGAATGCTGTCTTAGGTGTGCTACTAAAGAAACTTTATTGTGTTGTAAATTCTTTCCCCACTGGGGCCTCACTTCCTAATCTGCAAAATGGTGAGGAGGAACTAGGTTATCTAAGGCGTGCGTCAGCACAAATATTCTAACTGGGGACGTGCAAAGTGGTGGTGCAGAGAACATATTCAGCCTGCAGGTGGGATGTGTTTGCTTTGTGCTGTGTGGCCCATGCTGTTTGAGTGCTCCAGTCTGAGCTGACTGACAGCATTTAGCAATTTGGAGTTATTTGAATATTTGTATTATTTGTATCATAATCCCCAATTCTGGCTTCTTCTGAAAAATAAAAAACCAGCTGATCTGTTAATATGGAACTGAAATCCTCCATGGCAACTCTCAGCTAGAGTGGAGTAGTGGCTTCCCCTGCAGACATAGCCCAAGTCCTCCAGGTCCCACTGTAGCCACCAGTCCAGGGCTGATCACAGCCTCAAGTCAAATGTCAAGGCATCAAGTATCTCACATCTGTCCAGCTCTTCTTATCACACCCTACCACACCCAGGCATTTGTGTTTTCAGTTGATGTTTAACCCTTCTAGGATAGAGATGGCATGGTCCAAACTCTCTTCACATTACTAACAACGTCATTTGACAACGATTGTAGGAGGAGACAAAAATTGGACTTATCAAACCCTGCCCTGGACAAGATAACCAACAATACATTGGATTCCAGGACCACTCCCACTACTCAATTACTGCTAAACAACTAAGTTCATATCCCCAGGCAACCACAGCCATAGGTATTCAGTAGGAACTGCCATTGGCAGGTGAGCTGGTCACATGACCCCTTGCTCTGTGACTCTCAGCAGGCCCATAACTATTATTTGCTTTTTCATAAGTTGATTTCACATATAACTAGGGTTCCTCCTAGAAATAAAATTCTACAAAATAATAAGAATATCTGGGGTGTGTGTGTGTGTGTGCACGTGTGCGCGTGTGTTTCAGGGCTGAACATATCTGCTTGCTTTAAAGTGCATGTTTTGTGATAATCGGAATAGTGTGATAACCAATGACACAGGAACTGAGCCAGGACAAAAATGCGGTGGGGAAATCTCACCTGTAGCTAATGTTCCCTAAGGGATAGATCATTCTCAGACCTCAACAGCAGCTGGCACAGTTTAGAGAGGGCCAGTGACAATTCTCAAGGAAGAATAGAACCTATCAAAAGATGCCTGGGGCTGAAATCCAAGGTCAGAGCTGAACTACAAGAAAGGGTCAGCCGTAGGGCATAGTGTTTCCACGTGTCATTAAATGCTACCAAAGTTCTGTCTTCCTCCCCTCCCAGGGGATAATTTTTGGGGGAAGCTTTAGCCCTGTGTAGTCTTAGAGGCGACACTGACACTTTACTACTTGACATCTAAAGCTGTGTTCCAGTTCAGCTTTCGAAGGAGACTCATGTTAAGCGGCGAAGCATCTCTGGGCCTGAAGGCCATAATAGTTAAGTAGGCAGCTGACTTCTGCACCCTAGGAGTGGGTTTAGATAGCCTGGGTTGAAATCCCTGCTCTACTATGTCCTACATACAACCTTGCAGGAGTCACCAAAACTTCCTGATTCTCAATTTCTTCACTTATAAAATGGGGATGATAGAAAATACCCTCCTCATAGAACTGAGAATGAAGATCCTCTATGTAAAGTACTTAACACACTGCCTGCCTCATAGCAACTGAGTGAAAAGTTTTCATCTCACATTCTTGTCTCTTACTATTGAACATCTTAGAATTTTGCTAAAAATAAACCTGTTTATTATTATTATTATTTTTTGTGTGGTTACCAGAGGTCGACCTCAGGACCTCGCGCGCCAGGCACCCGTGCCGCTAAGCGATATCACCGGCCCTTTTTTCATATGTGGGTTCCGGGAGTGGAACTCGGGCCCTCGTGCTTGCCAGGCAGGTGCTTATGCCGCTGAGCCATCTGACCGGCCCAAACCTGTTTATTATTAAACTGTCGATTGTGCTAATCACATTCAATAGTCACAACCCAGAGTGATGAGTACTATTATTACTGCCATTTAAAGATGATGAAACAAAGCTTTATCATGGTTAAAAACTTGTCCCAGGTCAGAGCTAAACTACAGACCCTGACTGCAATGTACATGCTTTTTTTTTTCTAATGTGGGTACCGAAGTTTGAACTCAGGACCTTGCGCCTGCCAGCAGGCGCTTGTGCCACTAAGTGATATCACCGGCCCTTTTTTCCTTTTTATGTGGGTACCGGGAGTTGAACATCAGAACCTCACGCTTGCCAGGCAGGTGCTTATGCCGCTAAGCTATCTCACCGACCCAATGTACATGCTTTTAAGGACAAGCCCATGCAGCTTCCATCAAACAGATTCCACCAGCAATGAGAAACAACTGTGTTCTTGTGTGATTGAGTAAGTGAAGGTTTCCATCAGGAAATTCAACAAGAATCAGATGGTGACATTAAGAATGACTACTCAATCGTCCGCGTGTTTGAAAAGGGTCAATTTGGTTTTGATATTTTATGGGATTTTTTTTTCTACTGAATTAATCTTTCTTAAATTTATACCCTCTCCCAATATTTGGCGATGCACTATTCCCCTTAATTAAAAAAAAAACCCAGTGTAATCGAAGAGAATATTCATGCTACTGAGAAGAAAATTGTCACCACTGCTATCTGGAAGTATTCTGAAGAGGATCCATTTGACTTGAATATGTATATATTAGTAAATGTATTAGAATATATATAGTGTATGTGTTAGTACTGGGTAAATATATTTATAAAAACCAGAAGTCACCATAAGCCAGAAAAAGTGTGCCCACCAAATGTCAAATTCGAATTTGAAACAGAAATCTCCATGAGAAAATTGGCCACATTTGTCAGAAATGGACTCCCCAATCCTGTGTCAGCAGCCCCCACTTCCCTCGCCCCCATCGACAGCTTTTTTTCCCTACTTTCCACTTCTCTCTACTCCGCTCTGACTTTGGCAAGTGGTCAAAAAGTGAACAAGAGAGATGGAAGTTCTCTGGGTGTCTGACCCCTTCCTGGCCATTCAATCAGGCAAACTGTGTAACTCGGTTTTTTTTGAAAAACGTTTTCTTTCTTTTCCTCTCACCCCTCTAAGGAACTGCCTCTTTCTTTTCCCCACCACCACCAGAGGGAAACAATTGACAGCATTAGTATTCCCATGAAAAGGGCCAGTCACACAGGGTGCACTGCAGGCCCTTCACAATTGCTGGAGGATGCTGCCAGAGCCTGAGAAGGGACGAACTCCAATTGCTCCAGTTCAAACCAGTCCTGGCAGGGACAGCAGGAAGAGACAGAACAGTGATTCCCACAGGACGTGGTACTTGCCGACTCTCCTCCCAGGACTCAGTAGGGTTTCTTCTCCGAGATGATACCTGGTGTGCAAGTCTCTTTTCAGAAATGCATAGTTACACTATGTGTTTCTTCTCTTGTTGCCTTTTAAGAACAACTGGGCGCTCTCACCTAACTGAAGTGTCTCCTTGTGTCGCTTCCAGGAATTGGAACGCTCACCCAGGACACACTATGGTGCTTCAGCCAAGTGAAAGGTACTATCGAGATTGGAACCACAGAAGGTAGGAGAAGGTTCCCAGGCCCTTTATCCTCATCTCCTTGGGGGTTTGTGCTGGTTCATATTTGGAAACTTTCATCTTTGCTTTTTCAGTATAAGTGCCCATGCATCCAGAAGAGTATTCTGAGCTAGGAATTGATTCGATCATTTCTTTTGGCGCCCTTTCCTTTTTCTGGTGAAGTTGGTTTTATTCCCACCAATCAGGCAGCCTGGAGATGCACTTTCGGTGACACGAGTAGGTTGGCAGAGATAGAGGCTGAATGAAGCAAGTCTTGTTTGAGGATGGTCTGTCAGCTCTGGAGAATTCTGAGTCCAGATGTTTCCAGATGGTCAGACTTTAAGCTCTCCTGGCCAGGCTGGGCTGAGGGTCACCGACTACCCATGAATCGCATAGGGAGCCTGAAGAATTCAAGTCTAGGCATTTGAATTATGGGAACATTGACTCCCAATACCAGCATATAATTGTCTTTTTGGTTCTCAAGAGATTTTTTCTCATTCCAGGCTCCTTTACCTGGGATAATGTGTGAGTTTTTCTCCTCCTGAAAAACTTGTTTTTAATCTTGTTCTTTTCATTCCCTTAGAAGCCTGGGTCTGGAGACCTCCATAACGCTCCCTTAGGAAGCATTTTGCATTTCAAAAGAGCTGAATGATTGGCAATCAGAAGGAACTAGCATAGCCCTTCTGGGTGTTTGAAAGCAAACTTGAGCTGTTGTAGCAAGATGCAGTAAGGGTTGCCTGAAACAAGTTTTCCTGAATTGATGGCAGGTATAGATTCCCAATGTGAAATAACACTGGTCTGAAACTCATTTTAATGAAGGAAGGGTGAAAAGTTGACAAGGTTGAACTTTAGTGTTGAACCTGATATGCCTAAATGCATGTGGGCTTTGGGTCATTCTATAGCACTTTATTTCTGAATAAAAAAAATTGCGTAAATGTATTCAGCTAATCTGAATACTTTGAAGAAAATGTTTTATTGCAAATCTTCCTATAGTTTATTATTATAAACTCAATGTAATAGTGGGTAACCTGAAACCAAATGATGTATGTTTAAGGAACAGGAAAGAACACACTGAAATAAATTAGTTCATCTATAAAATTACACTTTTGGGCCGGTGAGATAGCTCAGTGGCATAAGCGCCTACCTGGCAAGTGCGAGGTCCTGAGTTCGACCCCCGGTACGCACAAAAAAATAAAAAATTACACTTTCATATAACATTTTTTTTGAGATATGTTGTCAAATGTAGCTTTAGAAAGATCCCTCTAAAACCCCTATGAAGGCAAAGCAGGAGTTATTAAACACACTTTATGCCTATCTAATCAAAATATACATTGAGTATCTTCTGTATGAAAGCATTATGAGAGGCAGTTGATAATAAGAAAAAGAAAAGCAGGGGAGGAGGAGGAAGAAGAGGAAGAGAAGAATGGAAAACAGTGCCTTAACTCCTAGGCTCATGGATCTTAGGATATTAAAGCTGAAGCTCATCAGTTATTTTCAATCTTGGCCATGACAAAAAAACTCTTGTGCTTTTTTTTGTGTGTGTGTGTGGGTACCGGGGGGTCGACCTCAGGACCTCACGCGCCAGCAGGCGCCCGTGCCGCTGAGCTATATCACCAGCCCCTTTTTCGTATGTGGTTCCAGGAGTCGAACTCCGGCCCTCGCGCTTGCTGGGCAGGCGCTTATGCCGCTGAGCCATCTCACCAGCCCTCTTGTGCTTTTTAAACAATAAAGACTTTCAGGTCCCCGAGTGCTCCTGAGTTAGAGGCTCAAGGACCAGGGTGATGCAAGGTATTAATGAGCTCACCCAGATGGTGCTGGTGGAGTAGACTGGCATTTGAGGACCACAAAGATGGGTAACTTTATTCCAGGTTATCCACTGCCTCTGTTCTCAAACTCTGGTCTTAAGTCCTGTCTTTTTGACTGACTCACCACCAGTTATAAGGACTGTCTACCTATAGCTCTTATCAACTGAGGACTTACTATGTGATTAGCTCTCTACTAAATGCTTAAAACAAGTTAATAAGATAATGATACTTTGAAAATACTCAGTATTAGTAAATTATTTTTTAAGAATATCATGATATTTAGGTATCTATTCTAATTTAACCCTCACCAAAACATTATGAGAGGCAAGTATTTTTTATTCCTACTTTACCTATGATGATATTGAAGTTAACAAACAAAAAATATTAAGTAATTGACCAAAGTACCCCTAGCTATTAAATAGGCAAGCTAGGTTTCAGACTCAGTCATTGGGATACCAAAGCCTCTGCTCTTTAAACACTGTTTGGAAACCATAGATTCTGATTTTATAGCTTGGAATAAGGTCCAGAAATCTACACTTTTTCCCAACATGTTCTCAGATGATCATCATGGATCCAGGTAAACTGAGGATGGGTTTAAATGTTTACTGTGCATAATAAATAGATAACTTGCATGAAGTGACTCTTATTTGCATCATAGAGTCAAGATCAAAATGACAATAAATTCCTAGCTTTGTCTGAAAAATATACTTCAAATTGTGAACTAAGGCAGAAATATATTTTAAGAAATATAATTTGAATCCTAATAGACAGCCACTCGCATTAAAGCTCCCTCGCCAGCATATCTCAGATGACATTTAACCTGCACTAATTCTACATCAATGTTAGTTGAATAATTATTGAGTAAAGGAGTGAATAATCCTTGTTTTCTATTGGTTGAAAATCAGGTTCTCTTTCTTAAATTGGCCTGATCTTCCCAAGTTGCTTTTCTAACCGTTCAAAGTCAATGAAAATTAGTCAGGTTTACTTGATCCTATTAATGGCTCTTTCCATTCCAGTTCTATCACTTTCTAACTGACAGTGTTAGCCAATTTACTAATGTTTCTATGCTCTGGTTTCCTTATCTGAAAAATGGGAATAATAATATAGGTGTTCATTTTGATGACTATAGGTGTAGGTGAATAAAAATCTATTTAATTATTATTTGTATGATACTCAAATTGTCATGACTGCTGTTATTGTATTATTGAACTAAGGCTAACCAGGTGAAGTGACAAAAATAAATAAAGATAAATATTTTAATGCAATATTTCAAACATAAAATGAATTCAAAGAATGTATTATGAACAAAATATCAAAATATTAAATACACGCCGGTGAGATGGCTCAGCGGCTTAAGCGCCTGCCTGGCAAGCGCGAGGGCCCGAGTTCGACTCCCGGAACCCATATACGAAAAAAAAAAGGGCCAGTGATATCACTCAGCGGCACGGGTGCCTGCTGGCACGCGAGGTCCTGAGGTCGACCCCCGGTACCCACAAAAAAAAAAAAAAAAAAAAAAAAATTAAATACACAATTAGTATTGATTTTTTCAAATATGGCTCAGTAAGGTACCGTTACTACTAATTTAATTAAATGTGTATCAGGCAATAGGCTTGAAGTTTTTCACATTCCACGTCATTTAATAGGACTTCAGATGAATGATAGATACCAGGAGTTAAACAATAAACATTTTGTGAGTGCTTACTACATCTAGGATACTGTTCCAGAAAGTGAAAACATTGTAAATTATAGCCCAAGATCTCAAGAAATTTACCACTGAGGGCTGAGGGTATAGCCTAACACACAAGGGTATTTGTTTGATCTCAAGTATCAAATAAACACACAAAACACGAATATACCATTCAATAGGAGATAAAGTATGCTATAAGAGAATGCTGTATTAAATCAATAAACATATTAGAAAAGTGCTTTGGCTAAAGAATGAAATATTTGAGTACAAAAGAGGTAGAAATCATATACATGGTGGGGAGGGGACAGATAGATGAGAAAAAAGCATTTAAGATAGACCCTAAATAATATTTAAAAATAAAACATTTATTCTTGTCCTTTTTGATTATTGAAATAGTCTCAGAGCAGAAAGATTTAAATATAACTCAAACATACATCAGAAAATAAATTTCACTCATAACCCCACAACCCACAGATCAATACTATTAAAAGTTTATGGGCTATTTTGATTCTGCCTATATATTCTTCAATTGATTCAGCCAACCAACAAACACACATGCCAGATACAGCGCAATGAACAGCTCAGTTTACACCAAACAAAATCATCACAGTATTGTTTTTAAAGAGAAATCATATTGAAAATACTACATTATAATTTGATGTTTTCAAGTAATATACAGTGATCATCTTTAATATTACAAGAAGTAGATATCTCCTAATTTATTTACCAGAATTTTCCATTTTTATAACAGTGTTATGAATACCTAATAGCTAAGTCTTCACATTTATCCAGGAAAAACTGTAGTACAGTGGAGAAGGATGTATTTTTCATAGCTAAAATGCCTAAAATTTGGCTTCTCTGTTTATTGGCATGGAGCAAGTCACCTTAAATTTTTATGCTCCTTTTCCTGATATGTAAAACTGGGATAACAAATCCTATCTTGTACGAACTATTGAAATAATATATTTTAAACAACATAGCCCATCAACAATTTTCAATAATTATATTTAGTTGCTGTGATTGTCATTAGGATACATTCTCAAAAATAGGAACTCTTGATCTAGGCAGGTATTTTATTTTATTTTATTTTTTTTTAATTTACACTGGCCCAGGCCCCTTTAGAGAGAAGTTGATGACTTACAAATCCACTAGCAATATTTAATATTGACCATTTCCCAAATTCTCCAATTGAAGCATTTAAAAATTAGTTTTACAGTATCCATTTAATTCATACTTTCACTACCAAGTGTCTCAGAGGATTTCAGAAAGCAGAATTTGTGAAACATGAATTAGAGGAAACCACATGTGCAAAGATCCTAATTTTTGTAAACTCTGAAAGAGGATGGCCTCTATTTTGCTGGGGCATAGAGTACTTGCAGAATCAAACGTGAAAGACTAAACTCAAAAGGTAGGTGGGACCCAGGATATAAGGTGTTGAATGACATGAAGTAATATTCTAGATCTAGAGCCATGTTTTGTCAGTTGATATTGCTGAGGGTTGAAAATTTTGTTGCTGTGCCATTACCGACATAACTGAATTTATATGAGCTCATTTTAGACAATGAAATTTAATCAATTTATTGGTAAAGCGGGAATTCTACTGTATTCATTAATTAATTTGAGTTAATTAATTTGCTCAAATATTCAATAACTATTTATCAAGTGGCTGCTCTGTGGTAGGTACTGCTCAAGTGAATATGATCTCCGAGGTTTAATGAACACTGGGAAAGATATAGACAGGGTGGCATGTGAGTTCCTGAAGGAAGTCACTTTGGAATGGGGCACCAGGGAAGGGCTGTCAGAGGAGGTGACATGAGCCACAGCACAAAGATGAGGCTGTGCCAGCATCTAAAGTACAATGCCTTGGGCCGGTGAGATGGCTCAGCTGCATAAGCGCCTGCCTTGCAAGCGCAAGGGCCCGACTTCGACTCCCGGAACCCACATACGAAAAAGGGGCCGGTGATATCGCTCAGCGGCACGGGTGCCTGTTGGCGCGCGAGGTCCTGAGGTCGACCCCTGGTACCCACAAAAAAAAAAAAAAAAGTACAATGCCTTGACTGGTGGAGGGAGTAATCAATGAGCTGATGTACAGGACCAGCACCAGGAAAGGAAGGATGTTTTCAAAGCACGTAGAAGAACTCTTGTGGCTCATGTTGAGTGAGAAAAAACAGTGTGTCCTGAAAGGAGGAGCAGGGTTGGTAACAAAAGGCTCCATCAGGCAGGCCTGTGAGGTCATCTTACAGCACCTGGATTTTATTTTAGAATAGCAGGGCTTGTTTCTACTGAAGGAGTTTAAAGATAAATGTATTCTGTTAGCATATGTGCTTAGAGGAATTCTGGGAGACAATGTGGCTTTATTAGAGAAGGAGCAGATAAAGAGATGGGAATAGGCTCCAGATAAATTTCAAGGCAACAGAAAGGATTCCAGGGGAGTGGCAAAGTGAGCCATTAAAATAGCTCCCTGAGTTATCCTCGAACAACTGGGTGATAGACACTGACTATTGACACTAGGAAACCTGGAAAAGAAACTACTTAGGGGAAAAATCATGAGGTTCGCTTTGAACATATTAAGTATGAAGTGACTAGAACATACCCAGGCTTAAATGCCAAAAAGAAAATTGTGTATATGTATCTCAGAGAGAATCTGAGATGGAGGTAGAGATGGGCACGGCTCAGCACACTGATGGCATCTGCAACAACTGAACTGATGTAGTCACACACGGGAGAACATATTGACATATTGTCAACAACGCCTCGGTGATGGCCTGAAATTTTCACTGTTTTCCTGATGACTAGGACACCTTCTGAGCATGGGTCACTTAGTTCAGTTCCTGGAAGACACACAGTGAGTTTCTGATTCTGTGCAATTCTTATATTTGATTTGCCTAGCATGCACATTTCATAGAACATATGATTTCATCTCATAAAGATTTACATTATTACATCATTAGGAGCAATTTGCATACTGGAAATCATGTATTCTGGACATTAGGCAATTTCTTGAGATTTGGTGTCTGACTTTCTGAGTGGGAAAAAAGTCAGTTTCTGTTTTTTCCCAGTTGTATCACATAGCCATTTTCATTCTCATACTACAGTTGTACGGTCTTTCGTTTGTTCCTTGCTTTGCAGTTCCTCAGCGTCTCTCGACATATGTCATTTCACCTTATTCACGGGAAATGATTACGGTATTCATTCTGTTTTGCTACGTGGGAGTGACCTTTTTCCTTCCCCACCCTCTGAAAAAATCATTCACGTGGAGGGAAGGATGAGGCATTGTATCGATTCAGATTTCTAATGAGAGAAAAATATCAGTTTGGCTGTCAACGTGAGGTGCATTCTACAAGCCTTAACGTAAAAGCTGACGACTGTGAGTTCCTAGCAAAGAGTTCGCTACTGGTCACATTTGCAAACTCTTATTTTTGCACTGATGTTTAAGATAGTTGTGGATCGTAGGAGTGCTTTTTCTAGCTTCCCTTCAGTGATTGTGACTCTTCTGACACCAAGAATGAGAAATACCAATTGGACTGTTTCAAAGCAGTATAAAGACTTACGAATTCCAACCTATTGTGCATTTAAAGCACCTGGGAAGGCTGTAGAGCACATATATCCAGGTCCTACACCTAGAGATTCTGATTCAGTGGGTCTGGAACAGGGCCAAAGAAATGCATATTTCTCAAGCATCCCTAATAATTCTAACATAGAGTGATCCAAACGATACACTGAGAAGTTCTATTCTTTCTTTCCTTACATCAGGGGGCTACTGTGAGAGCAGAGCAGATAGAAAATCTGGATGTATTTTGAGTGCTTTTAAAAGAAAGCAGAATGGTAGTAAATAAGAGGGGTCACCGTGCAGCCATGATCTCTGGCCCAGGCATTGAAGGGAGTGAAAACCTCTCCTTTGAGTATCAAAAGGAAGCCAGGAATCTCCTCTCTGTATCCTGTAGTCTACAAAGGAATTTCCTGTACAATTTTACTTGGCGTGGAGCTGTAGTCTGCTGGAAGCAAAACTGGTCTGATTAGGAACGAGTTGCTGTGAGATGAAAGCTCTTTTGCTCAGCTGTGGGGAGGAAGTCCTGATGTGAGAGGGCTTGCAGGACTCTGCAGGTGGCCTGGCGAGAAGGGGACTCTGTGCAGGAAGGGAAGCAGGTTCCGTGTACAACGCCGAGGCCAAACATCCTGTTTGTTTTTTATGCGTTAGGCAATTAAATATTTCTAAGCCAACGACGAGAAAAATCTCCATGGCTGTTTATTTCACTCTATCCCTAAAGCCAATCAAGTTAAATGTGCATAATCATCGAATACTATTTAGGGAGCATCTGGCATATGCTGGCCACTGGGAAGATCCATGAGGCCATAATCATGGTCAAGATCCTACCGACCCTCTTCTTTAAGCAGTTTGAACTCTCTTGAGGATATCAACAAGTGGTTTTCAATTACCGTCTAATTTGAAAAGTGCTAGAACAAGTCACCCAACCCATAGTGGAGTAGAGAGGACAGCAAGGAAAGGGCAATAGAGCAACCGGGAGCCAATCTGAGACCTAGCGAAGGAATAGGAATTAGGCAGGATTTTTATGCACATGGATTCATGTTTGGCATTCCTTTGGGGTAATAACTCTGCTTTGCAGGGCTATCTTGAAAGGATGAGAGACTGTGCTAATAAGACCTTTGAAAACATTTCACAATACCTGGACGAGGTAGAGTGTTAATAATGATAATGCCATTTAATCTGGCTTCAGAAGTCAGACTCTCATAATTGCTTTTCGTATATTACCTCATTTCATCTCTACCACATGATAAAATGAGAGGCAGGTACCAGTTTTTACCCATTTTACAGTGAAGGAAATCGAAGCTCACAAAGTGTAACCACTTTCCCCAGTCACAAGCCCACCTGACCTCGGAGTTGGAGGTCTTAACTCCTGTGACAGAGTTGTCCCGCAAAGCAGCCTAGCACCAAGGAGGGGCTCCAGGAGTATTTGTTAAATGGACACAGTTGCTCTTTCTATCTGCACTTTCACTAATTCCATGATTCCAGTTACCCATGGTCCATCACGATCCAAAAACATTAAATGGAAACTGCCAGAAATCCAATCCATAGGTTTTCAGTTAATTGCTCAACTATTCTGAATAATATGATGCCATTTCATGCCATACTGCTCTGTCCTATCCAGACATGAATCACCCCTCTGTCTAGCACATCTTATTATATATATGCTACCTGCCCTTTGGGCACTTGGTAGCCATCTCAGATACCAGGATGACTGTCATGGTATCCCAGTGCTCAAATAATCCTTATTTTACTTAATCATGGCCCTAAAGGGTAAGGGTGGTGATGGAATGAAGGCACCAGGGCATAGAGTATGGAAAGACAGATCAATTCTGCTACTAGGTGACAACATTCCAGAACAAACTGAGGAGTGCTGTCCTCAGTTTCACTTATTCACTTGGCATCTTGGAACATGCCCCATAGGGATAAGACTACTGTATATCCATAACTAATAAATGTCAACTAACCAAAAAGATCACTATTATCATTAATATAACAGAACTGAATATTCTAGGAGAACAAAAAAGCCCATTTAAAGCAATCCATTTTAGATACATAGCACTTTTCTACTTTTAATGTATATGATTTATTTTATTTCTTACAACCCATGAGAGAGAACTACAGTAGGTTTTATAATCTTGTATTATAAATATGAAAAGATAGTTCAGATATTACAGGTAGTACATAGATTGGCTTAGTTATTTTCTCATTGTTAGCACAAAATACTTAACACCCACAAGTTAAAGGAGTAAAACTATTTTACCTCACACTTTGCAGAGGTTTTACTACATAGTTGGCTGGTTCCAAGGCAGGGCAGCATGGCAGAGGGACATGGCATGGCAGGCAGAAAGCAGAGAGACTTCTTCTTTCCCTTTTTATTCCATCAAGGCTATGTTGGTTGGTGCCACAGACCCTCCTGCCACCCCAGGAGGGTCTTCCCTCTTCAGTAAATCCATCATTCACACCCAGAACTATGCTAAATCAATCAGTGGACTAATCTAGCATCACACATCCATGATCCAGCCACCTCCCAAGAGCACCACCTATAAGCACATGAGGCTTTTGGGGGACATAGAGATACAAGCCATAACATTATTCTTCATAGCTATGAGGAAATTAAGCCAAATAGCAGAAAGTTGTAAATTCCCCCCAAAGTCTCACAGAGGCCACTACTAAATCAGCATTGTTCTTCTACTGCCCATCTTCCACTGCACAGTAGGGAATGATGGCTTGAGATGCGGGGTACCCTGTTCTACAGGCACTGGCTAGGAGTTTAAGACATGGTGAACTATCTTGAAGAGGCAGGGCACTCAATACAGGCAGCTCAAAGGAAATCCTTATTCAAATGATGCTCTTAATTATAACAGAAAACTCCTCTCTCAAAATATTTGGAACAGTAAAAGAATTACTATATCTCCTTTAGTTCTGTAAATGCCTACTAAGCACCTACTATATGCTAGACGTGCTAGGTATTACAGCCATTGAAGATTCAGTAATGAAAAAGGCAGATAATAGACAAAAGAAATAAGTAGAATATAAAAATATAAAACTGTAAATGCAATAGAGAAAAATAAAGCAATGGAGGGTACGGGATATGGTCTTTTTTTATATATAGCATGGGTAAGACTTCATGCAAAATATTCCATTTGAACAATCATCTGAAGAAGACAAGAGATCAAGTCTTGTGATATCTCAAAAGAGGGAAAAGATTGTTCAAATGCCCTGAGCTAAGAGTTTGTAGGGTATTTTCAAGGACTAAACTTGAGGCCAGTGTGGCTGAGCTTGGGTGAGCAAAGAGAGAAATCATGAAAGATGGATAGAGGACTATGGTGACTGATAGGGGGAATCTTACAAGCCACGCTAAAGACTTGGACATCTGCCTAAATGAGATATAGCCACTGGTTATGAAAAGCTTTGTCTAGCAGCAGGTAAATGGTAGATTGCACAGGGGCAATGCCAGAAGCAGGGAGCCCGATTAGGAGGTTTTAGCTGTAACCAAGTTTTATTATTTTCACATAGTAAGTTCTGAGGCAGGAAGCAGCCAGAGCTCATAAATTCCCTAGCTGAGCATGGCATGGAAGACTCATACTCGCTCCATCTCCAAGTCTTGCTGTCCTTGAAATGTCAGTTTTTTCCCAAGACAACTGTGTCAGCTCTGGGCATCACATTCATATAGACCCAACAATATTCAATGAAAGGATATTTTACTTTCTTTTCTTCTTTTTTTTTTTTTTTGTGGGTACCGGGGGGTCGACCTCAGGACCTCGCGCGCCAACAGGCACCCGTGCCGCTGAGCAATATCACCGGCCCCTTTTTCGTATGTGGGATCCGGGAGTCGAACTCGGGCCCTTGCGCTTGGAAGGCAGGCGCTTATGCCGCTGAGCCATCTCACCAGCCTCTTTTCTTCTTTTAAACTTCCTAGTATGGCAGTCCTGTTCCACCCGCAGCTGGGCAAACCACTGGCAGCCCTATGGGCTGGATTGCTGTTTTTTTAAGTCCTATATCTATGTTTTGTTTGATCTATGAGTCTCTTATTTCAGACTGATTTTGGCTTCAGGATGTATGTCCCTCTCTTTCCTCCAATTATCTGTGTTTTTAGTTGATTTTCTCTAAGTAGATCTGAATATGGCTCCTCCTCTATTTAGCCATGTTTCTGTCCCTTACTTTCTTTCTAAAGCAAGGAACATTTTCAAATTTATTTTGGTGTCCTTTTGGCCATCGTTAGAGTTGTCTGCCCACTTCTAAGCCAACCACTGGCAAGGACAATGGGACTAGCCTAACTGGTTTGCACAGATAGGCTTGCACCTGAGTTTGGTGTAGGATCACCATCCCCTGAGCAAAGGATACTATGACACAGTAGGGATGCGATTTGAAGGTAGCTCAACCATACTGTCAAGTACAGGAAGAGGCAGACGTAGCTTAATCAATTCTGCTACTACCACTGGGAAGAGGGAGGTAGGTCATTGGTTTGTTCTTTTCAGAACTCTTGGCTCAGGCAAATCTAAATGCCAAGTTTCTCTAGACTGACTTGTCTTGCACCTGTTCTGTGAGGTATATGAGGAGATTATTTGCCTTTCTTTGAAATGTTACGAATTATGCAAGCTCAGCATTATCCTACTTATTGCGTATGTTATTTGCTAATGAGATTCAGAAGCCAAGAATAAATAATTAAGCACATGGACACTGTGGGGTAGTTCCTGCATTTGTATTCAAGATTGCAAGTATGATCCCTTTTTCCTTCAAGATGCTTATTTTTAATCTATTAAGTGCTGAGAGAGAGAGAGAGAGAGAGAGAGAGAGAGAGGACAGAGACAGAGACAGAGACAGAGACAGAGACAGAGACAGCTAAGTTTATCCCAGTACATTTAGAGGTAATGTATTGAATTTCATTTATCTGTTTACTCAGTAAATATAGATTGGATGGTAGGTGGTGGTTACACAGCAGCACTTGAAATAGCTGGTATCTGGTGTTCATGGAGTTCGTATTCTAGAGGGCGATAGACAATAGAAAGTGACTCTTAAGAGACACAGATGCACATGTGTTTCAGAGAATATACAACATGATGTATGGGAGTGGCTAAGACAAGGGTTAAGGGATGTTGCATTACGTGATTTTTCCGTGAGGATGAATTTTTAGTTTAATTTTTACTATGCATGGTATTTCCATAATTTTTCAGCTGATTTTAAAGACATTATTATATATTGTTTCAGGAGTGATTCTTCTTTTTGCAATGTAATGCAACCTTTCCCCAAATTATAACATAAGTCATTTCTTAGTATGTGCTTCTCACTCTACACAGTTAATCAAACATACAGGTAATTTCAATGTTGACAAGTCCATATAAATGATATTCAGCCAGTAATGATTTCTGAACATTGATATTAAGCATCTATTTTTCTAGGATAGCTATTGGCAATTTTAACAATTTATCATTCACACACTTCAGAATTTATCTTCTTGTTCTTTTTCAATCTGTGATTCATGTTAAGTGCAGCTCATCATCAGATATACCTGTTTTTAATTTATAGTTTGCTGGAGACAAGCTGTGTTAAAGATATAGTTATTTAATAGCAACTAAAACTAATTTGTGATACTAAAATAGAAAAAAATAATTCACAAACTTTATTTTTAAAAACTCATTTACATACCATTTTTAATTAGTTGCATCCCTTTATGTATAAAGTAATAGTCTATATTCCTAATAGAAATTTGAGAACATTGGGGAAATTTTTACCATAATTCCATAATTAAGAGCATGAACTATGGACGGATGTCTGGGTTTGAATCCCAGTGGAACCAATGTTCTTTTGAATGGGTTCCATATCTTTATTTTGTTTTAATTTCACTTTCCCCTTCTGTAAAATGGGAAAATAGTCTTTTCTCCTTCAGAAGCTTGTCTTGAGGAGCAAATAAAATAATTCACACACAAAAAAATAGAAAATGCTAAGTAAACGTTACCCATGATACTAATGAAAACACAGAGTTCAAGAAAATAAAAAGGACCTGTCATCCTAATACCCAGATCATTACAGTCATACCTTAGTGCTCACCTGCCTTAAAATGCATCAAATTTGGAACTCAATGCATTTTGATGTAAAAAAAATTTGTCCCAGTACCAGTCATTTATTTGGTACTTAATGCTCAAGCCAGAATGCGTTAATGGCTCCCTTTCCAGCCAAAACAGTTTGTTTGGTATTCGTCCTTTTGGGTACTCATTGTGCATCTGGGAACCAATTAATAAGGAGTACTGAGGTACCACTCTATTTGCTTTTTGTATTTAGTAATTGATAAGTTAATTAAATTTTCTTCTAAATGAGCTTTTAAAATAGTCATTAGACCTATATCTTTACTAAAAGCATCATATATCTGGCTGCAAACAAAAGCAAACCTCATCTTTGGGAAACATCTGCAAGTGATTCTAAGCAAAGGTTCTACTGACGTGACGTCAAAGAAGCTAAAGAAATATTATAAATAGCTGGTAGTCCTGCATCGCCTGCAAACATGAGCAATTAATTAGTTCTTCTTATGCCTAATCGAAGTAGGCACAAGATGTTAATCAGCACATGATGTCGGGGCCGGTGATATAGCTCAGCGGCACAGGCACCTACTGGCACGCGAGGTCCTGAGGTCGACCCCCGATACCCACAAAAAAAAAAAAAAGCACATGATGTTAATAAGCAAATGAGTATGAGATTTGAACACTTAGATTCATGGCATATTGGAGTTTGAAGGAAATCAGATCATTTATAATCTCCCTATTTTATAGATAGAGGTTCTGTGGTGCAGAGAGGAATAAGGGTACCACCAAGCCTGTAAGTTTATATTTCCACATATTCACTTAATATTTCCACCACTCAGGTTCTCCTGTGACATTTGGGGTTAGATTGCCTCTCTGATATCCTTTCCAATTAAAAACATAATGGAATACTATTCACCCTTTAAAAAGAAAGAAAGCTTGAAGTAATGGATAGAATGATAGATTTCAAGGGCTTTAGGAAATGTTGTTTAAAGGATACAAAATTTTTGTTAGACAACAAGAATAAATTCAAGAGATCTGTTGTACAGTATGATTTGAAGTAACAATTATTATGTACTGGAAAACTGCTGAGAGGATAGAATTTGCATATTTCATCACAGATAAATAAATATGTGTAAATAATATCTATATTCTCAATTTAGCCATTCTACAATGGATAAGCATTTCAAATCATCATGTCATATATCATAAATACATAGTATTTTGTTGACTTAAAAAATGCTTCTGTGGTCCTTAATCTCCTGGCCACCAAACAATATTAGAGTTTTCTGACTCCATTGTATCAGCCAGTTGTCTTTCACCTAGGTGGTGATTAGATGCACAAATATGAAAGAAGGCGAAGCCACAAATCTCTGAGGGCCAGTGTGGTCTTTCAGCAGAGCCTGAGGTTAATCTCATCCATGGCACAGCTCAGTGCTATCTGGGTCTCCTCTGAAGCATTCCTCACACACCACTGACATTTCTTGACTTCTGTGGACAGGGGAGGCTTAATAATAGGGGGACTCTCATGACTAGGAATGGTTTTCCAGAAGCCCAAGGAAGGTGTTAGGGCAGTACTAACTCTATTCTGTGCACCTAATACAGTGCGCGGCATTTACTGAAAGCTCAGGAAACCTAACATGGAAGAAAACTTATAACCAGCCCTTAGCATGTACTCCTTTCCAGACACCAGGCTCTCGGTGTGTCCAGTACTTTCTGAGAGCTGATGCCATGGCAGTGAAAAAGTAGAGTCCAAAATTCCTCACCCAGGTTTGCTTTGAATCCCTATAACTCTGAGTATGACACCTAATCTGTCTGCGACTCTGTTTCCTCACCTGTAACATAGGAATGATAGTTGAAGTTACTTCAAGGACCTCACGAGGATTAAATAAGGTCATATATGTGAAGCTTTTAGAGTGCAGCGTGGAATATAGTTAGCATGCCATAAATGTCTGATCCCTCATTCTTTGTAGTAACACTTATTTAATCACTCTATTCACCCTGTAAAGGAGGGTTTTTAATACTGATATTTTGGCTAAGGAAATTGAGCTGAAAAGAATGTAAATGATTAAATATTCCCTTCAAAACTATCACCCTTAACTTGGGAAACCTATGATTTAAACTTAGAGGGCAAACACAAATAGATTAATTACGGCTCTGTGTGGGAGTTAAGAGATCAGGCTCCGGGGCCGGTGAGATGGCTCAGTGGCGTAAGCGCCTGCCTTGCAAGCGCGAAGGCCGGAGTTCGACTCCCGGAACCCACATATGAAAAAGGGGCCGGTGATATCGCTCAGTGGCACGGGTGGCTGTTGGCGCGCGAGGTCCTGAGGTCGTCCCCCCGGTACCCACCAAAAAAAAAAAAAAAAAAAAAAAAAAAAAGAGATCAGGCTCCGGAATCAGGCTGCTGGGTTTGGATCCAGGCTCTGCCATCCAGTGTGTGTCCTTGAGCAGGTTATTCTGCCTCATGATTTCCTGAGAATAAGAGGTCGCATCTCAAAGTGAGGTCACAAGCTTTCGGTGAGGTAATGCTTATCGGCACTTAGCTCAGGGATGAGCAGTACCCTCAAAATACTTCCTGATTTTATTTCTGGCAGCAGTGGCTGCAGTCAGCTCCTTTTACTTCTTCCAAAAGCTGACCCAAACACCTGAAGTTCATCCTTGGCTCTACTTTCTTAACTTTCCTCAATGCACATACTTGTCCGCTCTATCAATGTCACTTGTCATTCTTCCATCTAAATACATCCGTCTCTCAAATCCCTCAGCTTCTCTCCAATTTCACTGTCACCATCCCAGTTTGGATGCCACTTTCTTGTCTTTGAATGCTGGATCAACCTCTGTGGTTTGTCTTGGTTACCTCTAGTCTGTTCTTCACGCTGTAACTAGAGGACTATTACTAGTATACACACATGTCACTTGCCTCCTAAAACTCCCAATAGATTTCATGTTCTTAAGATCCCCCCAGCCTCATTTCAAGTCTCTTCATGTACTCTTTACTTCTTATTTGCTCCAATGCTCTATTCCCTCATTTCTAGCACTATACATAGTCTGTTTCCTTTAACAAAAATATTTTTATGCTCTTTTTCTGGAAATCCTCTGGTCAGCTCTCAACTTTGGTTTTATTTTCCCTAATAAGTCTTTCATAATCCTGAATTCTGAGCTTGGTTGTCATTCTTGGAGGTAGAAAGATGTTATTCATCATATACTTGCCAAATGTGTTGTAATTTTCTTGCTCTCTGTATGATGTCTCTACTGGACCATAATTCCCAGGAAGGCATGGACATATCTAACTTGATTACTATAGTTACTTGCTTATGTCCAGCTACGAATTGTGTAAGTATTCCTGGTATCCAGAACAATGCCTGACACACAGTAAGTACTGAACAAATATTTATTGTATAAATGACGGCATGAATGAATGGATACCATCTTTCCAATGAGCAAGAAAGATGAATAAGATAGGAGATGCTAAGAAAATTCCTTCTAGTGGAAAAAGTGACATTTCTTACTGCTAATTTCAACTCCTTGGCAGTATACGTGATTGATGGATTTCCTTCAAAGTTAAATGATTTATTGTAGAACAAAGCTGACAGTTTTCAATGTACCAGCATCAGTGGTTGCCAAAAGAGCCAGGTTAGACCAAATGCCAACAACCTTATAGTTTTAAAATTTCAAAACTCTTTTACAAGTATTGTTTCATAGAATTTATGTACAAAATCTCTGGGAAAGTGAGGTAAGGAAACTAAAGTGTAGGGCCGGTGAGATAACTCAGCAGCATAAGCGCCTGCCTGGCAAGCATGAGGTCCTGAATTCGACTCCTGAAACCCACATAAAGGAAAAAATAGGGCCAGTGATATTGCTCAGTGGCACAAGCGCTTGCTGGTAAGCACGAGGTCCTGAGGTCCACTCCTGGTACCCACGTTAAAAAAAAAAAAAAAAAAAGAAAGAAAGAAACTAAAGTGTAGTGAATTAGTATCAGATCATAGCACTCCATATTATTTGCCCACCTTTTGATGCCTTATGTGGAATAAATTTGGTTATTACCTCAGCCCAATCTCAAAGGATATATCACTGTAAAGCAGTGATTCTAAATCTAGGGTGGGAGAGGGGAACATTTTTGAGCCTTCTGTCTTATTGGTCTTTCTTGATCATTGGAAAACTGGTATTCACTCATTCATGCATCTATTCATGCACCTATTCAATAAATATTTGTTAAACACTGCTATATTCCAGGGGATATTTACCAGATCAGAAAACACTTTTGATGGTCATAACTAGGGTGGGGGGTAGGGATACTACTGGCATCTAGTGGACAGAGGACAGCAGCAGTGCTAAGCATCCTAGTATGCACAGGACAGCTCTCTCCCCATGCACGGTTTCCCGGCCCCACATCCACAGTGCTGAGGCTGTAAACACTGTTGTAAAGCAGAACTCATAGACTGAAATGACAGAGGGAAACAGAAGTGTGTAAATCTCTCCTGCTGAAGAAAGACTTGTGAGTACACACTCTCTGTCAAGACACAAAGTTTGAATTCAAATATAAAGCACTCTGCAACCCAGCAGAGCTCTTCTGCAGGCTGCATGGGCAGTGTGACATTCCCAGAGGAGGAAATGTCTTGCTCTTTACTCGAAGAACGATAACTAGAACGTTTTCTCTGTTGTGGCCTCCCGGAAGATTTACTATTATGGCTCTTCAGAATCTAAGGAAAACTTGGGTTAAAGTGTTTTCTAGGAAAGACATTAAACCTGATCACTCAGATGCCTTTTCTGTACCCCTAAAATGTGGCTTACAAGTCAGAAAACTAAGATTTTGTCACCTGGACTCACATGTGGAATTGTCTTAAAGTCGCCTAATTTTCTTATCTGTCCAAAAAGAAATATGTTGCCTACTTCTAGGGGATAATAAAAGGCCAAAATAGGTATCACAGTCAGAGAAGTACTTGCAAGATACTGTTATTGTATTGGCATAGGGTTGCCTCTTCATATTACTCATTATTTAATTAATGTGCAAGAAGGAAGTAGACAGGACAATTCCTGTTGAGAAACTGGAAATACATTCTGGATTTACTCTGCAATACTATCCTTGAGAAGTTTTGAGGTATTATATATGCCGAATAACTGGGCTATTTGTATCTAGCTTGAAAAGATGCACTGTTGAAGTGCACTATTCCAAATGAGAGCTGATTTGTGCAGACCCCAAACACAGCAGTTGGAATCTGCTTAACATATTTAAAATGTTTTATAAGACCGTTAATTTAGAGTAAACTGGAAAAGGTGAATTCCAGTTGTTTTAGTGAGGCTATTGCTCTTACTATTACCTCACCAGAAAGTTCTTCCCATTTATAGCTCCACACGAATTCTCCCTGCAATGAGCCAACTAGGTGGGACTCAGTGTTTCTACTCAGTGTTTTATCCATTACTGTCTTACAGTTTTCTATAATTTGTCATATATTCATTTTTTATTACCCAATTTTTTGCTTCCATGCTTCTTATCTACCTCTACATTCTGTGTCCTATATAGTCACAAAGACCTGGCACTATGTCCTGCAAATAGTGCATATATTGAATGCTAGCGGCGTTGATGGGGAGGTGTGGATTTGGTTAGATTTCCAAAGGTGATTATAACAGTGATGAACAGACCTTTCATTCAAATAGATCAGAATACAAATTTGACCAACCCTGATCAAATGCTCACAAGTTCCAAATAAGTAGATACAGAAGTTTAATCTAATTATTGTGCTCTGCCCCACACTACAGCTCAAGGGAGAGAAGGTTGAGATCAACCCAGAGAGCATCACGATACCCACAAACCCCGGGGTAGGCATGGGTGAGAGGCCCGCACTGGAACCTTAGTTCCTCCACTTGCTTGCAGTTTGCAAGTTACCTAACCTCTCTGTGTATATCCCCTTATCTATAAGCAGTTGAAATATTAGTATCTGCTTCATTCTGGGTTCTCTAAAGTGAAAACAATCTAGTAAGAGCTCAGATGAAATCAGATTGGTGGTTGCTTTTATTACTACCATTATCATTATCTAAAAAATCAAGTCATAGTTCCATGGCTCCGAGCTATTTGCTGTGATATCGCTTTATAAATTAAGAGATGCTATTTTTCTACATTTTACAGGTACTGTGAGAGTTTGTACTATGTATAAAATTTGGTGGAAAATGTGCTCTGTTTTATTATGCTTTCCCTCCTATAGTGTTTTCGACAAGAGCCAAAACCTTCAGTCATAACCAACTGGGTTTTGTTTTTTCACTTGCTGCCTGGTAGTATCTGTTCTCAACTGAGCCTGCCTTTCCTGCTCAAGCCCTCTCTAATCTTATCTATAGCTGCCCATCTCTCAATGGCCGTCATCATAAACCAAGAGATTGGCCGAAAAACTGGGCCAGACTGAGGCAAAAATCCTGACCACTCTGGTAGATCCAGGGGATATAGAGGGAGGGCAAGACTATGACCTGTAGGCTCATACAGCTTATATGAAAGCAGGGAAATAAACATTGTTATTTGAAAAATAATTAAGTAGTTTATGAAATTAAGTGAGAAAATTGCTGTGAAGCTAAGTTGCAGCTATGGTTGGGTGGATAAGAGAGCCAAACCCTTCCTTGGCCAGCAGCTGGTTTTCTAAGGACAACTCAGATGTCAACTCCTCCGAGAAGCCTTCTCTGAACACAGCAGCCACTCTCCGCCACACTCCCCGTTTCGTTTCCTTATTCTACTTTGCACCATCTGAAATACACAACCTTGTGGGTGGAATATCTACTAGTTCCTTTTCTGTCTCACTCTTTGAGAATATCAGTTCAATGAGCTAAACCCCAGTATGTCATTTGCCGTCTCTCCAACATGTATGAAAAGGCTGAGCTTCTAATGCTTCTGAAAAGACTGTACTTGTAGGAACAACTGGGTGCGTGAACTAGCCACAGAAAGGGCCCTCTTTTTTTCAGATCAGAATCTACTGAGTTGTGGGTTTCACATACTGGCTAGAAGATGTGGGAAGTGTGATGAAAATTGTCAGTTTTTCTTTATTTGGTTCAACTCAATTCAATCCAGCAGGCATTTATTGAACTCTTATTGTGCTCTAGGCAGTAAACCTGGAACTCAAGATGCGTTAGAGAAAAGTCAAATTCCTACCTTCCTGGGAATTAGAGTCTGGCTAGTGTTGGATACTTAATAGTAATCATCAGTATAACTGAATAGCACTTACTTTGTGCTAGGCAAAACTATAAGCAGTTCATTGAATCGCCTCATTTAATGCTGACCAGTCATCTGTGGAAGGAATGATTAGCGTACCTGGTGAATAGGGTAGGTTTTTTTTTTTTTTTTTTTTGTGGGTACCGGGGGTCGACCTCAGGACCTCACGAGCCAGCAGGCGCCCGTGCCACTGAGCGATATCACCGGCCCTTTTTTCGTATGTGGGTTCCAGGAGTCGAACTCAGGCCCTCATGCTTGCCGGGCAGGCGCTTATGCTGCTGAGCCATCTCACCGGCCCTAGGGTAGGTATTTTATCTGTGTTTTTTACTCCTGATTTCTTAGGACCTTGCCCAGTGCCTAACATAAATAGATGCTCAATAAATACATTTGATAATGAATGAGTGCTTTGAAAGGGGAGGACGATATTTGAGAATCTAAAGCAAGGGGATCACACCTCTGTCTGAAGTATTAAGAAACCTGTCCCCAAAGATGTGACATTTTATTTAAGATCTGAAGGATGAATAGGAATTTGACTTGAAAGTGAAAACATGGAAAGGCTCATCCTGACTGGTCTTAAATAAGCTAAATTTTTTTTTTCATGGGATTTTGATTTCTCCTTAGCAAAATGGAAAACCGTAATGAGGAACCTTCCCCCAAAGGAGGTTGTAAACGTGCTGGGAGAGAATTACCACGGCAACTTTCCTCTAAAGCCCAGGCTTCCGTGGGAGCTGGTGGCAGTGATTGTACTGGCAGTTTGGAGGCCCCACAGCCAGTCCTGCGGCTGTGACTTCACAGGACAGGAGTGACTGCTGCTGACCTCCCCGGAGGTCAGTCCGAAGCAGCTTAGAGCAGCCTGTCCCACAGTGCAGCATCCAAGAACCCCTCAATTAATTACTTTTTTTGCTGTTTGATATCAGAACCTGACATTTGGAAAGCACATGAGGATTTCTTATCTCCAGACTCTGCTTGGTCAGACTCGAGGAACCTTCTCGCGTGGCACCTAAGATGGGTCACTTCTATCCTTTCCTCCTCCACATTTCCCTTTCTGCTTTTGTGCCCTCCCTCCAGGCCCTTCTGCCATTGGCTTTGGGCTTTCTCTGTCCTTATAAAGACCCTGTCCCTCTCCTGGTGACCCTGCTCTTTTCTGTGATGACATGAGGAGTATCAGAAGGTAGTTCCATGGACAAGGTTGACAACTACTTGCTGTTGATTTGTTGTGTCTTTCAGTAAAATAATTAATTGGCTTTTGATAAGAGCCATTTATAAATAATGCCTAAGGTAAAAGTATGAATCTCTAACATTGACCTTTGGGGCTTCGTAATCCCAAGCAATCTTTTCAGACCCTCTCCTACCTCTAATAGCCCTATGAGGCTGCATTAAGATAGTTTATTAGTCCTTTTTTTCTAGAATATGAACTTTTTTTAGAGCAAAATGGTACCTTATAGCCTATATCCCCATCATTCAGCCTAATGCCTGATAAATTATCTAGGTGGCAACCAATTACTGGATAAAAATGGTGAGGTACATGATTTAGGACAAGGATATGTGGAAAGCCTTTTTCATCAGGGCAAAACATGAAACTAAACACCTTAGTCCAGAGGTTTTGTTTTGTCTCGCGTTGTTTGAGACAGGGTCTTGTTAAACTGAGACCCAACTGAGAAACAATTACATTGTTTTGTTTAAGACAGGTTGTCCTCTAACTGAGGATCCTCCTGCCTCAGCCTCCAGAGTAGCTAGGGAACAGACTGTGCACCCCACCCAGCAAAGTTCTCAAACTTTAAAGAAATGTTGAAAAAGAAAACTTTCTTTATTTGCAGAGTCTGAATCAGCTAGCCTGGGGGCTTTGAGATCTGCATCCTTTTGCAAGTTTATCAGGTAATGCCAGCATGGAAACACTGGACCTCCTTTGGATAATGTACTATATCCTCTCAATCTGTTTTCTCTTCTATAAAATGGGGTTATTGAGAGGATCAAATGGAGAAAAAGGTAGAAAAGCCCACTAAAACAGTTCAAATGATGCAGTGTAAATCACCTGACTCAGATTCACCTGTGCAATGAAATATTTTATTTGTTCTTTCTGCCCTTTCCCTGTTCTGCACATGAGTAGATGGGGTACATGGGCTTGGCACTAAATCAGTCCGTTTAAATTTGGATTGGAGCAGATGTCCTCAGTTAAGGTTAAAGGCATTGGTTGGTTTGGAAGGAACATCTGGGATGGGTACCAGCCCCATTATTCTTTTTCTTCTAATGAAAGAAATAGTTCTTCATTTGTTTCCTTTTGTGTTTGCTTCATTTATTGCGGATAATTATGGGCAACATCATCAGTGTGTATTTGTCCACCCAGGAAATACTTTTTCAGGACTGCCTACCATTGACTCAAAAGCTATTTCCTAAGTGCCTACTGTTTATCCAAGACTATAATATAGAGAGTTGGAGCTTGCCTATTCATGAATGTTTTTGCTCGAATCATCTATTCCAGCTTTCTGATGGGCCCAAATTCAGTTCATTCATGCTGAGAAGGACTTCTTCCCCCCAAAGATAAAATATCTTTCAAAACCTTTTACTATAAACATTGGTTTATCCATTCATCCATTCACTTGCATATTTATTTAGTATCTACTTTGTGCCAGACACTGGGCTAAGCTCTACTTATACAAAGATGAAGTGGACATTGATCTCTTCTTCATGAAGTTTAGTTTCATTGTTAGGTAAGACAGGTAAGTAACGGCAGTAATATACTGTGACTAAGAACTGATATTACTATTATAGACAATAGTAATTAAACTTAGGAAACATTTACAATGTTCTAAGAACTATGCTAAATCCTGTATGGCAGTGGTAGCAAACCAGTGGCACAGGTTATTGTGTTTTTATTTTAAGACAAAAGATGTTAATGTATGAGTTGTTTTCTCTAAATTAAAACCTCTGTATTCCAGTTTCATTGCAGTGTTGGCACTTTGCAATAAATAAGTGGGTTTTGGGTTGCAGTTTGGCACTTGGTCTCTAAAAGGTTCGCTATCACTACCCTGTAGCAACCATCCTATTTTGTCTTTGCAACATTGTATGAGATTCTACTATTATCCTGATTAGCATGTGATGAGGCTTATAGTTGCCCAAGATCACACAGTAAGTCAGTGTCAAAGGTAGGATCGAACCTTGCCTGTCCAGCCCCAGTAACATCCTTCTTAACCATACCTGCTCTTTGGCTGCTTTTAGGTTGGTTTATGGCCATAGAAGCTCAGAGAAAACCAGCGGTGACAAGCAGCAACTTAGTTCATCGATTGCCTACACTGTGCTAGATGTTTTATTTTAATTGTCTCTCACTTCTTTCAAAAATACATGAGAAAAACCTTGCTATTGTTCCCATTTCATAGAGGCTTGCAGGTGTTAAAGTTTGGTTTGCGTCTACCCAAACTACAGTAAGTGAATGCACTGGAAATCAAACTTGTGTCAGAATGATCACAGGGCCCACACTCTTTCCACTCTGCCTTGCTGCTGATGAGAGGTTAGGTGTGAAGTACGTCCTACAAAGACCCTGGACATGCTTTTCTGTCCTGAGTTCAAGATCACCCAAGGGACGCACCAAACCACGTAGGTGTTGTTTAAGCAGCACCTTAGCTGGGATCCCCCAGCTTGCCTGGCCCTCGGGTCTAAGGAGGTTATGATGATCAGGGGAATAAATGGTCTGGCTCTGCCGGAAGTTTATCTTTGTGTCACAATTGTCCAAGTCAGAGAAGTAGCAGATTGGTGGGAAAGTCAATTTATATTATCATGCTTGGCCTTTATTGTAATTACTTTGTGTCTTTTCTCTCCTGGGAAGACCAGCACATTTCCTAATGCTAGTGAAATCTTTTTGTAAAATGGAGAGCCCATAAAAGCTTAAAACTCTTTCGATTTTTAAGATTTTAAGATAGATTTTTTTTTTTTTTTTTGTGGGTAGCGGGGGGTTGACCTCAGGACCTCGCGCGCCAGCAGACGCCCGTGCCGCTGAGCGATATCACCGGCCCCTTTTTTCGTATGTGGGTTCCGGGAGTCGAACTCGGGCCCTCGCGCTTGCCGGGCAGGCGCTTAAGCCGCTGAGCCATCTCACCAGCCCAAAGATAGATTTTTAAGCTATGCTTTTATTTTTAAATCTTATTTTTTAACCTTATTTTTTAAAATCCCACTCAGGGAAAGATTCGTTTTATTGGCAGACTATTTAAATCATTTCCTTGTATCTCTAAATGTGGCACAAAGGACATTTGCCTCCTTCTCTTCATCCTATGTACAATGGTGCCTTTGACAAAATTTGTAAATCCCAGACTGAATCTCTGTGCCTGCTTCCAGCCGTGAGGTTTCCAAAGTCACTCTATCATGGGCCAAAACCACACCAACCCCTCCCCGAATCACTTGTCCTTGCTGTCTTGTCCTTTAGCGCCCCACATGCCCCCTCTAACCTGGAAATCTCAACGAGCATTTTGGTAAAGTTGTGTAATCTCTGGGTCAGCTTACTTTTCCCACGTTTCAGACGCCACCAGGGACCACACATTGGTGAAGTGTCTGTTCCCTTGGGTCCCCTTCTTCTCTTGGGCTGTGGCTTTGTATTTGTACAGAGAGAAACTCAGAGCTGAGTTATTGCTTCGGTGTTGGGGCTGGCAGAGGGAAAACACTGTAGTGGGGCACAGAATCTGTCTGTGTTAGCCCCTGTCACCCACTGCTTAACCCAGCTTTTGGCTTCACCTCAGTGATAAATGGTTCCATTGTTCGGGCTTCAGTATTAAAAAAAATAGAACTAAATCTAGATTAAGCGAGGACAGAGACCCATTTCATTGCACTGTACTTTAATATTCCTGAGATCCATGGCTTTATGGGTGGCTCCTTTTTACAGCCATCTCCCTCCAGGGAGGAACACTATGCTGTCTTTGTTTCATCTGATCTTTCAGCTAAATAAGAGATGGTCACTTATCCTCACTACTCCCATATCCTGCAGGATTTCCTTTGCTAAAAGAGAAACTGACCACGCAGAAGAAGATAGAGGTTTCAGGCAGAGCGTTTCAGTGTGTGTTTACAGGCAGGACTGACTTACTCAGCAAATCCTGCTCGGAGGAGCTTCAGCCAATGAAGAGGCTATATCCCGGCTTGCTTGGGGGCTTCTGAGTTTGAGCTGCATGCAGAAATGTAAGGCAGTGCTTCCTGGCGCTGATGGCAAAATGGGACCCAGCTCCAGTCATTCCTCAGGCTTCCCAGCTTTGCAGATCTGGGCGAGAACCTACATAAGCATATTGGTGATGTAGCCAGCTTTGAAGGCCGAGAGAATCCTTATGGATTCAGGAGACTGGTTTTATATTTAGAGTTTTATTTTTTATTTGGAAGATGAAATGCTTCTCTCGTTACCTGCCTTACATCTTCAGACCTCCGAACACCATCCTCTCTTCCAGCTGCCACACGGAAGGTACAGACCAGAGAGGGAAACTGGGTGGGTGGGACAAAGTGGGCTGGTGTCTGACTTCCCACCGGTTCTGCTGACACTGTTTTCTGTAGCTACTACATGACTGTCATTCCTGGCAGAAGCTTGTGTCTGACAGACTTAGGTCTGCTCCAAAAATCAGCCTCTCTTATATGAGGAAAGGGAAGTATTTTCTGAAGAGCAAAATAATATTGCAGTGGTGATCTCAAAGCTGACAGTAGATTAGAAAATGATTCAGAGGCATTTTACCAGTTTTTCTTGTTCCATGTAACATGCAAACAAGTCATTGGAACTCGTACTAGGAAAAAAAAATTCAGGGGGTGCTGTCACAGACATTTACCCAAGCTTTCTGTCTTGTCACTGTCTGTTTAATAACTTGGTACGTGCCCAAGGAAGCAATTAGCAAAATAGAATTAGCTTCGTTCACGACCGTGGAGTGCTGACTGTTAGATTGGTTCACCTGGAGTCCGCTCCTGGGTTACACAGCAGTAAGAACACAGCTGACTTTTAGCACTTGCGGGAAATGTGGTTTGTGCAGAGCCTAAGTGAATGCTTTGAAGGGAGGGTGAGCTGAGTACGGTACACATTCTCCAGTTCCTGTTTCTGTCAGGGACCTCCTCTTCTGCCTGTATAACCTGGCATGATATGCACACACGTGTGCACCTTCTGTGTGCACACGTGTGTGCCTCGTAAACATTCTGCCAGTTCCTCATTAACTAAGGACTGCGGGATTCAGCATCACTTTAGTCGGTACTGCAGCTAGTCATGCATTTTCTATATATGACATAGATCTATGTGATCCTTTGGATCTGATGTATTCTTGAAAAAGAGAACTGGTCGGATATTTTGCAGCCTTGGGGACTGTCCTACAAGGGGTACTAGGTTAGAGAGGGCAGAGGATGGTGAAGCGCATGTCTAGCAATGCTCTTCCAGAGCAAAGAAGGTGGCCAGCCTGCTCTGAAGACCCATTTCTCAGCCTCAGAGTAGGAGCCTGGGATTGAAGGCTGTATGTGTATAATGAGAGAGGCGTACATTACACCATTGGGTGATTCTTCAGTCAGCACCCTTAGGAAAAAGGAGTAGACCTTTGAGATAAATTTTCAATTGAGACTGAGCATGGCATTTTTTTAAACCTTGAATCACATAGATTTTATTTACAGTTGCATATTTCCCTTTAAAAATCATTGGTGGCTAAAGGAAAAAATCCACTCAGAATTTTTTTTTTTTTTCTTGTGGAGAGAAACCTAGTAAATCCCTTTGTATATTGAGGGAGGGAAAAGAAAAAGAGTGGCCTGGATCAAAATCTCCAGGAGAACTTTCCAGCTGCAAAAGACCTAAAGCCATATTAGGAAGCTGCCTATTTGGCTTTTGTGTTTCTGATTGGCTCCCCTGTCCTCTTCTCCCAGCTTAGACTTTGAAACCCAAACAATGCATCTCTTCAGTTGCTATTTTGTACATTAATCAAGCAAAATACCCTACATCATATAGATTTAAAAAATGCCACTACAAGAACTTTTTTAAAACTGCTTTTTAAAGTCACATTTGACAGGTTAGTTCCATCAGAATGGAAAACCTACTTTGTGTCAAAATAATTTCTGCATTACTCACTATCAACAGATTTAGGAATACAAGTCAAGGAAACATGCATTGAAATTTGTTGTAAACCTAACACAGACAATGGGTAAAGATAAAAGTAGTTGTCAAACTAACTTCAGGGATGAGGCCCCTGGGGCATAGTGGATAAAACGTGAGTTAGATACCAGGCAAGCAGGGCCATATCACTTAATTGCTCTGTGTCTGGTTTCATTTGTAACATGGAAATAAAAAGACATCATTGAATTGAGAATTACATGTGATAAACAATGTTCTTCATAAAGTTTAGCACCTGAGCCCCATGTCCTAGGTGTTTTTTTAGATACTCAAGTTTTCTTCCTTTTTTACATTATCTAAACAATGTGTAGCTTCCTCAGAACAATGTGTTGCCAAAAATTAGTTATTTTACTTAAAGTTTGTCTGAGGAGAAAAATGTGTCAGTTTAGAGTCAGAGTTTGTCTTGTGTGTGTATGTGTTTCTTTTTATATCGTTAGCAATCATGTCACCTTGGACAAGAGTCTATTCAAAAAAGCTACAGCTGTGAATTTCATATTTTATTTGGTGAAAAAGTAAAGATTAAATAATTTGTGAATTTCCCTGTCAAACTCAAGTAACTACAAATGACCCAAACAGTCTCCCTAAGAATAATTCTAGAACAATTTGAAGAGCTGTCAGTAGTTCCTGGGCTTCTTAGGGGACAGAACCATCATACCTTGATAACTTGGGTTGTTTTCCCAGCTTGCTTTGACACTGTTTTTAAACATAGGAAGGTCATGGGTTTTGACTCCTAGCTCTGCCACTTGCCAACTAGGTGATGTTAGGTAGTTATTTAACCTTCCTGAACCTCAGTTCCCTCACTTGTAAAACAGGGGAAATAATGATGAATAGGGTGGTGGCAAAGAAATACGTTCAGAGTGCAATAGGTAGGATGTTAATAATAATGGCAATGATAATGACCAGCCTTCACTTACATTGAATTTACTATGTCCAAATCATTGTCTAAGCACATTATGCACAGTAACACATTCATACAAAGGGTAAAACAAAAGTATGTGCTTCACTAATATTAATTCTTTTTTCTTCCCTTTTCTTACTCTCAACACTCATGCCTGTTTTTTTCACCTATCACATATAGATTTGGTTCCCCATATAGCAGTTGGAATAATTTTTACAAAATGATCATCTTACCATTTACCCTCTCAAACACAAGCACATTCACATTTAAAAACTCTTGTTGGATTTCTATGGCCTACAGGGCCTTGCATGTTCTGACACCCGTCTGGCTTCCCTGCCTTGTTCAAACATCTCCATCTTGTCTGTCCTCCTGCCTCAGGAGCCAGCGTTGGTTTCTCAAGGATTTCCCGCCAACCACAGGCTTTGGGATACTTCTCTCTCCCTCCCACCCTAGGGCCTCGTTATTTCTAGCCTTCAACTGGGCTTTCAGCTCTAGCTAAGATTCTGTCCCTGACCCCACCTGATCATAGTTCTTTAAGAATTCAGTGTCTTCACTTCAGAGCACTTATCCTGTGAGTAAACATTCTGAACAAACTGATATGACTATTTTGTTATTATCTTTCTCCCTGCTGCACTGAAAGCTTTGTAGGAGCAGGAGCTACATAATTTACTCTCTGTTGTACCTCTAGCTCTAGAACAATACTAGCTACATAATAGGCACTTAATAAATTTTCTTTGAATGAAAGCATGACAAATATCAAGGCTGTTGTGTGGATAGATTTTTTAAAAGCATAAGTGGAAAACACTCCAGAAAGCACTAACTCTGACATATGTGCAAGTTATCTTAATCATTGAAGGTTGAGAACCTTTCTTTAGTTGTCCTTTAGGGGACGGCTTTTACTACAATGCTTTTCTCCAACTTACAGTAAGAGGACACAAACAGAAACAAAGATAGCCAAATAATGCTGATTGATGATCTGGGTTTTGAGAAGACAGTTGAGCTATCTTTCCTTCTCTGTGGACCTCATTAAGGGACCACATAACTTCCCCCACCTTGGCGGAAGAGGATTCATCCAGAAAAATCGTTTCAGGATTGGAGGAATAAAATCCCAATCACAGCAAGAAAGAAACCATTTGATATGGGACAGAGGGGAAACAAAGCCCACAGGAATGGGAGAGCAAATGAAGCAAAAGGAACATTGCCTGATTTTTTTAGTGGGCCTAATTTAGCAGCAGACTCAGTGTGGGGGGCTTTTTGCTTAACTAAGCAACCAGGAGAGATTCCTTTTCCTACAGGGTCAAGGGCAGTGTGCCTCACCAGGTACTCCTTCTATTCTCTGAATTGTCCTTGTCACATTTCCATCTGCAAAACTCTTCTCACCTTTGAAACTCAGTTTAAGTCTTTCTAGGAAGACTTCTCCAACAACCCAGAGATAGAACTGTTGTTGTGAGCCACAGACCACAGTCATAGTGGGAGGAAGCACGGAGAAGCTGCCCAAGCTCATGGACCCCAGCTCTGTGCCCAGGGCTATGCCTGTAGCCTCTGCCTTGCCCGCCACAATAGTCTATTGTATTAAATGTCATTATCTCACATTATGGGTGAGGAAAGTAACTCAGACAAACTCGGCTGACTTTACCATCCACGCTCTTACTTAACCTTTACACTGCACTGCACACCTCCTGCTGAGCGCTGGTGTGAGGACAGCTTTTGCATTATCTTGGAACAATCTCTTTAAATGTCTGGCTTCCAGACGACCGGAAGTCATGTGGGCATGGGGCTGCTGATCCATTCACGCTGTCTTTGCATTCCAGCTTAGCACTGAACTAGACTGAGTAGATGTTCAAGAAATAAATGAAGGGCTAGGTGAGAGGGTGCGTCCATCTTCTAGCAATAATAATATTTCATCAGCAGGAAACATCTTGAAGTGGAGGATCTTCCGATGACACCCAAAGACAGGCTTGCTAGAAATATGAAAGACAGAGAGAAGCACATTTTGAAACTATTTTTTCAGAGATGGTTATACAAAATTAAGTCAACATAGGGTGCTTACTATTTGGTAGGTACAGTTCTACTGTGTGTATATGAATATAGATACGGTATATGTGTTTGTGTGTGTATTCTTCACAACAATCCTATGAGGTAATTACTGTTACTATCCTCATTGTAATTATGAGAAATCCAAGTCACAGAAAAGTTGGGTAATTTGTCACAAATCTGTTAAGTGTGAGGGCTAGAATTAGATCCCAGGTAGTGTAGTACCATGATCCACTATGATAGTTCGTTCCTTTTTTTTATATTTCTGGAGTTCTTATTTGTCACAATTTTAAAACTCTCTTCTCAGTCCCTTCCACATATTTAGAGCCAACCCACTTTTCATATGCCACATCAAATGCATCTTCCTCCCTAACTGCTCACTTCCTCATCAGTCTCTCTCCTCTTCACAAATATACACCTACATTTCAAGGATGTTGTGTTTCTCTGTAACACAGAAAGAGAAATTCCCACCTTCATGAGGTTATTGTAAAGCCTTACATTATTTGATAATGCTTTATGTTTTAAATTTTTAAAACATTTTTGTGTGCAGTGGTTGATTTGTTCCTCCCTCACCTGAGCCCAGGCCTCTTCTCTAAGGTGGGTCCCATCCGCTCTCCTCAAGTACATCATCACTGAATTTGTTCCTACTCTCTCCATGAGCACGGTAGGCTGTGAAACTCTCACCTTCCATGCTCATCTCATGAGCCTGTATCTCCTTCAGTGATGGCCCCATTCCCTGCTGCCTTTTAAAAAAAAACACTCTGAAAAAGTCATCTTCATTCACCATCACCCCCTTCTCTGCTCTGATTTGCTCTTTCTTCCCTCCACCAAATTGGCTCTTAGGAGCATTCCTGGAGGACACAAGATTGATAACTCTGCCTCCCTTTGCCTGGCCTCGCCTGGTCACAGCTCTCAGCACCACTGGCACACACAAACACTGCTTCCTCATTTCCTGAAAGAATTCCTTGACTTGGCCTCAAGGTCCACCCAGTTTCCTTCTCCTTCATTAGCCAGCCTTTCTCAAGCTTCCCAGCTGATTCCTCCTCATCTTCACACACTATAAATACTACATATATTGACACTCAATCTTCTCTTTAATCAACACTCGCTTCAAGATGAACTCATTCACTCCTGTGTCTTAAATTTCATCTACTTAATTCACATCTCCAGCTCCAACCTTTTGTCTACAATGCGGAGTCATATATCTATCTGCTTACCCAATAGTTCTATTTGGATGCATAGTAGAGATCTCAAAACAGAACTTATTTTCCCCGTAAAACACTATTCGTCCACCATCCTTCTCCAGCTTAATAAGAGAAAACTCCATTCTCCTACCTACCAAGCCAAAAACCCTAGAGTTATCCTCAATTTCCTTCTTTCACTCATATTCACCTTCCAGTTGTGTGGTAAATCCTCTGGGCTTACCCTTCAAAAAATACAGTACCCAGAATCCAATCATGTTTTATCACATCCATCACTTTAGTGTTTCTTCATCAAAGAATCCTTTCCTGGCCTTCCTATCTAAAAGCTCTGTGTCTCTGTCTGTGTCAGTCTGTCTTTCTCTCTGTCCTCTGTTATTTTCACCATGTTTTGGTTGTGCTGTTGTTTTGTTTTATTTTAACTTCATATCACTTTCTTGCCACATGTGTTATAAAATCCGTTTACTTAGTGACTTCCCGTCTTTCCCTGCTGTAGAATGTAAACTACATAAAAATAGAGATTTTTGTTTTTCTTGTTCTTGTATCTCTGGTACCTAGCATGGTTTCCAGCACACAGTGAGCCTTTCCTGGATAGTTGTGGATTGCATGGACAGATGTATGGGTGAATGCTGACATGAGGATTCAGTAATAGGGTAGAAAAAAAAAAACAGGATCTGAAACCTGAGTTCTAATCTCTGAATGAATAGTTACCCTGGAGACTTTCATTTATCCAACCAGTGTATGTCTTTCTCTAATGATCTATATCAAAGTATTGTTATAAGAATGAAAAAAATATATATGTTGTAAACACCTAGGGTGTAAAATGCCTGTGTATTGGGACATAACACAGCGTTTGTATCTGTCACTGCACTTGCCAAGGTGACAGTCACCTATGGGCATTAATAGTCCTTGTTGAAGCCTGGGGTGGTGGTGTGTAAATGTAATCCAAAGACTCTGAGAGGCTGAGCCAGGGAAATTGGAAGTGTGAGCCCAGCCTGGGAAACTTAGTGACTTAGTGAGACCTGTGTCAAAATAAAAAAAACAGCCATGGATGTAGCTTGGTGTGAAAGCCCTGGGTTCAATCATTGGTATGGAGGGAAAAAAAAAAAGGTTCCTTGTTGATTGAATTTTTTGCCTATCCACATAAAAAACATTGGCTGAAGGCTTGTTATGTGCCAGGCCCTGTGCTAAGGACTTTACAGTTACTACCTCACGCAAATCTCACAAAAACATTTTAAGTCCTATTATTATTCCCTATTTTATGAGGAAACAAAGCCCAGAATGGTTCAGTAACTTACTCAAAACTACACAGGTAAAATGTGGTATATCAAGAAGATTTGACTGACACCAGAGTCCAGGCTCTTATCTGCCCCACATTATCGTCTACATCATTTCAGGCATTATTCTCAGCACCTGGGAAATTAAAAGACAGAAAACACTCCTCCTTCATTTAAGAAGCTGCAGTGAGAGTAAGACGCTTAGACGTACAACTCCGTCAGTGGATTTCAGCCTGTGGCAAATACGTGGCTTCTCTACAACAGCCCTATTGAGTCAGATTCCCTGGAAGAAGGCCCCAAGAATCCTAGTTTTTAAGGTTTCCCAGGTGAGTCTTTTGTGAGTCAGAAGTAGGAACTAAATAATAGTAAGGGTAAAAGAATGTACCACTAAAGCTCAAGGTAAGAGCCCTGGGAGGAACAGATTGCTCATTTTTATCCCTCTGAAATGACAGAGTAAAATCTTGCAACTAAAAAGAGGTTGTTTTTGGTCAAGGCTTCTGATGTCTGGCAAAAAAGTGGCTGTCCTGGGAAGAACCCAGGTCATTGTTATCCACTTAGCAATTCGATGAAACTCCATTGAGCATTTGCCTGCTTCAAGGTAACTGTGAAATTGTTTCAAGATTTTATATTCAGGTATTGACTAAAATATCCACCTAATAGAGAGAAAGCCATTCAATTTCCTGGGCTTTACTTTTGTCATCTGTAAACAGCAGTGTAAAATTAGGCATATAACAGTTGCTTTGTTGAGTACATGTGATAATTCATACTAAGTAATAGTGTAGGGTCTGACACAAACTAAGAGCTCAGTTAAAATTAGCTATTATTATTCATGCCATTAGAAGCCTCAGAAATCAATTCTTGGCCTTGTACTTTGGTGCAATACAGCGATGGGAAGAATCTTGGGCCAGCAGTCCAGGGACACCTAGATTCTGGCCCTCTTCTGACATGGATGTTCTTTAGGAAACTGGCTAGTTCTGCTATGCCCACAAGTCCAGTAGGAATGTAATAAACCCTGGTTACTACACATTGGATCTGGAATGTCCTCAAAGGTTTGATGCTAAAGACTCGATCCCCTGCCTGTGGCACTATTAGGAGTTGGCACAACCTTTAAGAGGGAGGACCCAGTGGCAGGTTCCAGGTCATGGAGGGCACTGTGGGACCCCAGCCCTTTCTTCTTCTGTTTTGCTCCCTAGTTGTTAGGTGCGCTGCTTTGCTGGACACTGCCACTATGACCAAAAGCAACAGGGCTAATGGGTCATGGACTGAAACTTGCAAAACTCCATACTAAACTAACCCTTTTCCCTTTATATGTCGATTACTCAGGTATTTGTTACGGTAACAGAAAGCAAATAAACATACTGGTAATGTTGGTTTTAGAAGTGATATGTGCTTCATAAACTGTGATTCCTTCTTGACCCTTTCTGTGTAACAGGGAATTACAATCCATTTTCAGGAGTTCTTAATAAAACTTGTAAAGAACTTATTAGATGATAAGAAACAGGGAGGAGAGAAAATCATGTTTAATAAAAGCCAACTGGGCATCACATGAAGATAATTATCACAATCCTGCATTCTGTTACCCACATCTTGGAGGAGAAAATACGAGGGGAGACTGTTGAAATGAAATATTTCATTGGAAACAACCTTGGCCTTGAGAGCAGATAAACTAGAGTTCCAGTTGTACTCTGTTTGTCTGTTTTTTCAGCTTTAAGAGTAATAGTGCTTCCTTTTCATGTTTGTTGTATAGATGAAAGATATTGAATGCAACATGCCCGAAAGACACCCAACAGGTGGCATCTTTCTTACTCTGGCAGAATCTTTATTCAAGTCTCACCAGTAGCAACATCGAGCTTCACCAGTTGCATATCCTGGGCTCCTCCCACTTCACCAGGCCCTTATGAAAAGCTTTTGTTTCCGTTCTTTGATTCTTTCAACCATCACTTTTGCTAGTATTTGCCTGTAACCTGCACTGGTCGTTGCTGTTTTGATTTGTGTTTCTGGATCCAATTTTTGGCTTTGGTGCTTGTGCCCCAAGGCAATTCCCTCATTTGGACTCAATTTTATAAATCTAATAGAAAAATCACCAGCAGTGAAGTCATTGCTATCATTACAGATGGGCCCATTAGTTTTCTGAGTCATTGTTTCTTCGCAGGCAAATTGAGCTGGGAGAAAAAATGGGCTGAGAAGACCATGGCCTTTATCTTCACAAGTGTCTGCAAAAACAGTCAGTAGGAAAAACAGACAGGAGGCAAATAAATGTACAGCTTCAAAGATGTGCAGAAAGCTTGCTCCGGATTCTATTGTTGATATATGGGAATGTCACTCTTCAGGAAATTGTGGGAGCAAATTCAGGAGTTAGCAAACCGTCCTGCAAGAAAAATTATTCATTTACTTATTCAATTATTCAAAAAATACAAAACACATACCTAAAGAATGTCTGTTATATATCAAATAGAAGCTGGGTGAGGGTTCACAGGAGTTGAAAACAGATGTGGTTTCTGCCATTATAGAAGGTAAATAGATTAACAAATTAATTGTGCACTGTGACAAATGCAGCAGTGGAGAGGACTGACATTAAGACAAGGTCTAACAGAGTTTTGTTTTGCTCAGAAAGATCAGGATATCTGCCCTGAGGAAGTGTTACTTAAACTAAGATCTGAGGTACTTGTAGAACTTCACTAGACAGAATGAGAATGTTCCAGACCAAGGAAAGTAGGACTTCAGGCCCAGTCTCCGGAGGTCAAGGTGAATGGGGACATTGATGGAAAGCCTGTGTGACCAGAGCACACAAGACGGTAAAGAATAGGGTTTTAGTGACCTTGCATGTGCCCATGACATGAGTTACAGAGTTTGGTATTAAACCAAAGAGCAACTGGAAATTATGTCTGTGTATAAATTTTAGAAAACATTGGTCATATATGCAGCATAAGATTTTCTGACTTCTGTAAAAAAAATAGATTAGCAGAGCTAAGGGGAGATGGACATATTTTAAGAAGTGGGATGTGTAAAACAGAGATACATGGTCTCTCAGAAGAGTTCTTACTGTTGCCATAGAGTAGATTTGGAAAGGGCTGTATGTACGCCCCAAATTCCTGAATGTCTATTTGTGACTGTGTCTGAAAAGAACAGTCTTATGAACATGGAAACCTGTCCATTGTCTTGACATCCAAACAAAGACATTTTTATTCTCATAGAGCAACGGCAGAAACACAGTATTCTGTTTTTGGATGAGGCAGTAAACATTCCAGGCATGGGAGTGATTTTGCTTTTCAGACCCTGCACTTGCAAAACACGATATTTAGAAGGGAAAGAAAAGCTGTCTTCAGATAGAACCAGTGAGAATATTTTCATGTCATGTTTATTCAGCAAGATATAGCTGCTACGTCAAAGCCTCTAGATAGATTTGGATGTATGCTCAGCTGTATTTAGCTATATGTGAACAGCAAGGTGGCCTTCTCAGGGATGAGCTGACTAAGACAGTCTTATAAGCAAAGATTAGGAGGCTGTGTCTACCTCAGTTATGAATCCCTCTTTTCATAGTCCTTTAACATGAGTGGCAGAATGTTTAAGCATTTGGATGGGAACCCCAACTGTAAAATCCTCCAAGAGCTAAGTGGGTAGCATTGCTCAAAAGACATGATAGCCAGCTATTATGATTTTGGAGGTTAGATCCCTGCCTAAATGGAATGGACACAATTCAGGTTGAGAGGGAGAGAGGAGAAGGGAGAGGGAGAGAGACACAGAGAGAAACTAAGACAACCTAGACCACCTATTTCCATCCCTTTGGTAAAGATCATAGAATTTCTATTTTGGAGAAGACTTCTGCAACCCTGTAGCCCAGCCCTTCACAGGACTCCCAGAAGCCCTCATGACATTTCCTGCCAAGATAGCGATAAAGAGCTCACTTCCTCCCAAACCTGACCATTCTACTTCTGGACACTGCTGCTACCTCCTATATCTTAAAATGGAGTTGAAATCTATTTCTTAGAACTACTGAATAAGATAACACTTTCATGTGATAAACCCACATGTGTATGATGGTTTTTATACCCTGTACAGCCTAAATATTTTAAATTTCTTTAAGTAGCCTCCTATGACTACACCTTCAGTGAAGGTAATAGTTAGGCAAATGTAATTGTTCCAACTGTTACAATGTATTACCTCATTTATTTCTATTAACAATCCTGTAGAGAGAAAATTTTTACTACCCCCATTTTAAAGATATAGACACTAAGGCCCAGAAAGATAACTTGCCAGATGTCACAAAGAAAGCAGTGAGCAGGAGCAGGATTTGAACTCAGACAAACTTGCTTCAGGGATTATTCTCTCACCTCTCATGGAGGAAGCTTTCCTAGCATGGTCTTACATTTACATCCAATGTCCAGTGCTTCCCTTAGCTAATTGACTGTCTCTAAGCTGCTATTTCTTTCTGTAAAATGTTGGTCATAAGCCTTTCCTCAGCACTTTTGAGAAATTAAATGAAATGATGTATGTTAATCAGCCTTGTAAGGCACTGTATGTTAACGATGCCTTACAAGGGCTGGGCATTGAGTAAAGACTGGTTGAATAAATAAATGTGTGAATAAGTGTCATGGTTTGGGTCTAGATGCCCCCCAAAGTCTCATGTGGTCATAGGTGGGGCTTTTTCAGGGATATCTGAATCTAGAATGTGTGATGCTGGGATTGAGGGTGTATAATTATTAAATCAGTACACCAATTGGTTTGGCACCACCCTAATCCCAGGAGCCTGGATACAATATAAAGGACAGAAAGAGGCTTGCCTTCTCCCTTGCTTGCTTGCTTGCTTGCTTGCTTTTGCTGTCTTCAGCTTGCTATTAACTGGTTCTCTTCTGCCATGCCCCTTTGCTAAGCCACCCTGCCTTAGGGCCAGCCTATTATGGACTGAAACCTCTACAAACTGTGAGCTAAATAAATATTTTCCTCCCTTAACTTTGGGTGCTAGTATTTTGTTTCAGGAATGAGAAAAGTGACTAAAACAGAATTTGGTACTGTAGAAGTGGGGTCGTTGCTGTGACTGTACCTGAACACTTCATTTAGGAGCCTTTGAAACTGGCTTGTGGGAAGGGCAAGAGTAAGAAAAGGTTTGGAGATGCCACCTGAAAAAGTAGAGCTGGAACGCCTTAGGTGGCACTTGATGAGAGATTCTGGTCAGAGCTCAGAAGATAGAAATGGTCCTGGTAAAGACCAAATTCAGGAGGTTTCTGCTGGGAAGAAGGACTGTACTGGCTACTGGACTCCAGAACATGTGTGTTATGGTGAGGCAGAACATTTGGCTGCATTTTGCTCATGTCCAGAGACTTTGCCTGAGACTGAGATTAAGGATGGCAGACTAGTTAATCTTGTAGAAGAAATTTCAAGTCAATCTATTGTTGAGGAAGTGGCATGGCTACTATTGGGGGCTTTTAGCCAGATTTATGTTGAGAATCAAGAGCAAAGAGCCCAGCAGAATGATTCAAAACATTGTGAGTTTGGCCAGAAAGGAAGCTTCAATAAAGTTGCAACCTGCAAAGATGGAACAGATGACAAATTGGTCTCTGAAAAGACTATCAAGGAAAAGCCAAGTATTTCAGAAGAAGACAACAGAAAAGATGGCCTAAGGGTATCACAAGCATCAGCAGGACTCTAGCCTCAGAGTTGCAAAGGTGAAAGACTTTGCTTTGAAAAGAAAGCCCCAGAGCACCATGTTCCAGAATGGCAGCAGCCTAGAGAATTTGTTCCTTGGGATTGGGTTCAGAGTGCTCAGGGATCCAGGCATTTGAGCCCTACAGCCGAGAAAAAGGAAACCTGGCTACTGCTCCAGCTGGAGGCAGACATTGGCATCATCCACGTGACACTGGCTTTGAGTGCATGCAGAACACAAAAATTGTGGGGCAGGAAGGCTTCCACCCAGCTTTCAGAACAAGGCCTGGGTGGCCAGGCAGTATACCTCCGAGAGGGCAGTGTGTGAAGCTGTGAGTGTGAAGCCAAAGGTGCATTGGAGACCCCAGAAGTTTGGAGAAGCCAGGAACATGGATGGTCTGAGGAAAACTGCAAGGAGGGAGCTCAGCAGGCCCAAGAGAGAAGCCACTGGAGCTACAACCACTGGAAGTGCCGTGGGGGCAGAGCCATCCAAGCCCATTGGTGTTCACATCTTGCCACAGATTGTCTCAGATGCTGCACATGGAACTACAGGACTTAATGTTTCCCTTGCTGGATTTTGGACTTGCTTTAGTCCCATTCCTTTGTATCTCTCTGTTTGTACCTTTTGGAATGGAAATGTCTATCCTATACCATTGAATGTTGGAAATGTTTAACTTTCTTTTCATTGGTACAGAGGGTCACAGCTAAGAGTTTGCCTTAGATCTCAGAGGAGACTTGGGACTTGGACATTTCAGCAATGCTGAAACTATTAGGAATTTGACAGCTCTTAGAGATGGACTAAATGCCTTCTGCATAAAGGAATGTACATGAGTCTTGGGGGGCCCAGGGAAGAATGTTATGGTTTGTGTCTAGATGTCCCCCCAAATCCTCATGTGGTCATAGGTGGGGCTTTTTCAGAGGTAGCTGAATCTAGAATGTGTGAGGCTGGGATTAAGAGTGTGTGATTATTAAATCAGTACACCAATTGGTTTGGCACTACCCTAATCCAGGTAGCCTGGATACAATATAAGGAACAGTCCTTGTCCCTTGCTTGCTTGCTTGCTTGCTTGCTTGCTTGTTTGCTTTTGCTGTCTTCAGCTTGCTATTAACTGGTTCTTTTCTGCCATGCTCCTTTGCCAAGCCACCCTGCCTTGGAGCCAGCCAATTATGGACTGAAACCTCCACAAACTGTGAGCTAAATAAACTTTTCCTCCTTTAACTTTGGGTCCTGGTATTTTGTCTCAGCAATGAGAAAAGTGACTAAGACAAAGTAGAAGAAGGGTATCTGCCCTCACTCTCCTGTATTTAGTTGCTAATCCTGCCATAACAAAATACCAGAGTCTGGATGGCTTAAACAATAGACATTTATTTTCTGACAGTTCTGGCGGTTGAAAGTTAAAGACCAAGATGCCAGCAGGGTTGGTTTCTGTAGAGGACTTTCTTGGCCTGCAGATGGCCACCTTCTCCCTCAGTCCACCTGTGACCTTTCCACCGTGAACTTACACTCCTGGTATCTCTTTCTCCTCCTATAAGGACACCAATCCTCCTGGATTAGGACCTCATCCTAATGATTTCATTTAACCTTTATCTCCTCAAAGGGCCCGTTTCTAAACACAGTCATCCTAGGCCAGTGATGGCGAGCCTTTCAGAGCTTTCAACGATAACAAACAGCCTGCTGTAGCACATGTGCCATAGATTCACCACCACTGCCCTAGAGGTTAAGGCTTCAACCTGGGAACTGGCAGGGGGACACATTTCAGTCCATAACTTTTCCTTAGCAAAACTTTCTTACTCTTTGCCCCAGTTCTCAAACTAAATACCTATTTTAGGTTGCCCTCCGGAGGTCAGCCAGGAACAGGGAGTTACAGCTTAAACAAAGAACAATAGACTGCAGGCCAAATAAAGGAGTAACATGATCACAAATCATTGCCTCACTCCCACCAATCCAGATGCCTCACTGTTCCGCAGCCTAGATATAGAGCAAGCAAGCTACAAGTTAATAGCCATTCATATTGTGTAACGTCTCTGCCCAAACAGAAGCCCTGCCAATGGCTCCCATTTTATTCAGGAAAATCTGAAGTTGCTCCATGGCCTGTGAGGCCCCAGGTGATCTGGACCCCCTACTGTCCCCTACCACTTCCCTGTCACTCAGTGTTCCCACCCACACTGACCTCCTTGATGTTGCCAAGCACACCAGCACCTTTTCTGTCAGGGCCTTGGACCTCACTACTCCCCCTGCATGGTATGTTCCTCCTCCAGTCTGATGGTTCTTTCCCTCACTTCTTTCAAGTCTTGGCAGAAAAGTCATCCTTTGTATAAGCCTTTCTCCCTATCCTGTCTGTAAGAGCTGTCTTCCCCATCGTTTGCCATTATTTCATTGCTTCACATAGTACAGATGCACATTCGATTATGTTTGTTTCCTCTTACTAGACCATGGCACCATAAAGCACACACTTTATGCGTTTGCTCCTTTGCCTGGCATATAAGAGGTGGGTCATACATCTTTGTTGAATAAATGTAGCAATAATCATGGTTAGTAGCTGTAGCCAGCAAGTGGAGTTACAAGGTCTTGGCCCCTTCCAGGATAACAGTTTCCAGATTTTATCTAGCATATATAATGTATATAGAGAGGAAGGGAAGAAAAGAGGACTTGATATGTATAGGTACTAACTCCCCATGACAAATGTATTCATCATATACCGCAAATGTAATAATAAAAACAAAATTTTTAAAAAAAGAATTAGCAGCAGCAGTAATGCTTAGTTTAAAATGCAGTTTGGGGAACTCAATATTCCTCCCTACAAAACTAATTTCTGAATCAGTACAGCCCGAGCAGTGCTCAAGAACCTGCTCTTTTAAGGAGGACCCCAGTGCCTTTTCAGGAAAGAATCCCAAGTGCGATACTTCAAGAAACATTGTTCTAGGATGACAAGGAAAAAAACAGTGACACCCCTGCCATTTTCATTCTATCCTTCTTCCCTCTACATCTAGTCTAGGAAGGGGAAACTCTAGACCTAGCATCAGAGTGATGATGAGGGAAGTAGGGGTGAGGTACGATATTCATAAACATCCTTTCTGTAAGTGTCATTTGGAGAGAGCGGAGTTGTGGTCCTGCTAAAGGATGGGCCTCTGAGATGAACTCAGAAGCAAAGAGCAACATAAATTTCTTCACTTGCCTGTGCAGAGTTATGTCTGAAAGGCTGTTGCACCCTCTTGGTCCCAGGAGGTTCTTACCAAACCAGTCAGCCAGAGCTGGAAGAGATCTTGAAGCCCTGTGTAAATCCCACCCACCATCTTGCAGAAAGACTGAGGGGACTGCCCCAAACCCCACAGCTCTTTAGTATAAACTAGGGGCATTGAAACCTAGTCTGTAGATTTCACGTGGCTTTTCTGCCTCTGCATCTTATAGAAAGTAACTCGATTGTTTCTAACAATCCTGTGAATACCTTACAACAATATGCTGATCTGAGTAGAAACTCTACAGAGAGGGAGAAAATCTCAAGAATAAACTTTGAAGGGTCTACTTCCTTTCGCGCTGTGGCCATGTATCTTGATAAGCCCTCAGGGAAGAACTGGCTTCCAGCTACTTTTAAATAGCTGAGCTAGATATGTGTAATGGTGCTATTATTTTACAATTTTTAAGAGAAATCTCATTTTTCTTTGAAATTGGTCCTATTTACACACAGACTCGGCTAAAAAAAGACCATTATCTCTTATTAAACCTGCAAAAATGTTCTCCTAAGTGCTACCTTCCTCTTACTGTATACCTAACAAGGTAATTCAGTGCAAGTCTATGTATTACATGTTTCTTCAAACTGCACCTAAAACTCACTAAGCAATGGGCCAGCCTAACTGTTTAGAGCTCAGGACTGGGGATTTGGGACAGTCAGATATTACTTGAACTAATTCTCCTGCATTTTCTCCTGCTCCAAGCTCCAGCATGGCACTGTGCCAATTTGCATTTTTCCCATCTAGCTGACCCAGGCTAAGCTTGCTGTGCCTGCTGGAAACAACCTCTTCCAAATCCACTTGATTTGCAGTCATTTCTAGTCTTCTGTTTGGAAATTATATTTTTGGCTCACATTCAGATAAATTCAAACTGAAATGATAAATGGAAATGATCCTATAGGTAAAGCTGTGGCCAAGGTTTAGTTACAATTTTCTCTTGATTTTCAGATAGGTACTGGGTATCATACAAAATTATTTATTTGATACAGCAGTGTCCAGTCATAGGACAGACCTCAGTGGACTGATTAATGTTGCCCACCAAGACCTGATTTTACAACATGGAAAAAGAGAGTTATCTTCAGCCTTAAATAGATTCTAGCTTTTTAAAACTTGCACTCCCAAAGTCTGTAACTCAACATGGTAAATAAATGACCTAAGGTAAATGAAAATACCTGGAACTGTGCCTGGGGTTTAGCAGGACTCCATTCTGCTGCCTTACCTGCCTTTTGTCTACAGACAGAATTTAGTGGTGACCCATTTCTTATTGTTGTAAGGTATTCACAGGATTGTTAGGAACAATCAAGTCACTTTCTGTGAAGTCTACAGACCAGGTTTCAGTGCCCCTAGTTTATACTAAAGAGCTGTGGGGTTTGGGGAAGTCCCCTCAATCTTTTTGCAAGATGGTGAGTGGGATCTACACAGGGCTTCTGGTGCGATCTAACCAGGCCCTGGTTATGTATATCTTGAGTAGTACTCCGTGTCGAGCATGCTTCCAGACACTGATTATAGAAGACGGTAAAAACAGGTGGATGCCTGCTTTCTCAGACCTTACGTCCTAGTAGAGAGAGAAAAGTGATAAACCAAGATAAGTTAGATCTAAACTAAGGTGGAAAAGAAAACAAAACATAAACAAGGAGACTCATATAAAACTAAAGTCATGGCCTTGCATGTACCTAACTACAGCTCTACCCTGCAAAATGTTCCTTCTGCGGACAGCATCATAGCTCCTGAGGGCTTCTCTTTGGTAGTCCTCTGAGCAGGCGTGACTCATTTGGGTGCTTACCGGCAAGTATTTTTCAGGCCTCAGTTGCAGATCTCTCTTTTCCCATATGGTGCTCTCATTCTGCCCAGAATAGTGGCAGATGCTGCCTGTGGCATAATGCTCTGAAATATAGGGGCAGCGTTAATTCCTCCAAGTATTATTAAAGCCTCTGTGATGCACCAGGCAGAGGTGAATCTTGAGAAATTTCAATAAATGAAGCAGCCACTGCCCCTGACCTCATGGAGTTTGCATAATGGTAGGAGGAAACAGAGCAGCAGGAACATCATCACCAGGAACTTTCAAACAAGGAAAGGGGCTGGGAAAAAAAAAATAAAAATAGGATAAATAGGAGAAAATTACTATGGGATGCTGGGAAATGGGGAGGAGGGCAGACAGGGAAGCCGTCTCTGAAGAGGTTTACTTGAGCTGAGTCTTGACTGACCAGAAAGAGCCAGCACAAGAAGAGCAGAAGGAAGGGAATTCCAGACAAAGGGCCTACAAACAGTAAGTAAGGCCCGCAGGCTGAAATTAACTTGACACATCCAAGGAATAGAAAGACTTGTGTGGAAATACCATACCCTTTGGTGGCAGAGTCTGTAGTTTTGTTTAAAAAGATTTTGAAAGCCCATTAAATATTTAAACCCTGATGGTCATTATACTTTTCAAAGAAGCAGCTTATCTTAGTAGTTTAAAAACTTGGAAACTACACTCTACCGACAGCTTACCTACCTCTGCAAGGAAATAATTTGATCTTAGTGTCAGACTGCTTGGATTCGCTTCTGGATTTTCCACCAATGGCTGAGTGGCTCTTAGCAACTCTCCCAAATCTTTTTGTGCCTTATGTATCATAAAGGGAATAAGAATATTCCTATTGTTTAATAATCTTCAAGTGTGCAAGTGGATAAAGAACATAAAGAACTTAGCAGCACAGGCTAAATGCCCAAAGCATGTTGCCTGCTCTGACCCCTCTATTATTTCCTCTAGAAGTTCAAGTTCTGAGACTTTGTTGTCATCCCTCATTTAACTCGTGACTTATTGAAAATTTCTAGAAAAACAAAATAGAAAATCGCTTTTCAAAAGCTTCATAATTTGGGTGTCACTGAAATCCTCGAAAAGTTTTCAATGTAATTCAATAGAGCCAAGCCTCATAAAATTTTCACTAAATTGATTCTAGACCCTGGCCAATCCTTCCCCCAGAAGAGGCAGGACCATGCTAGATATCATTCTGCCATCACCATCTTTCTCCTTTTCCTGCTTTTTCATAGCATGTATTCCACTAATCATATTGAGCATTTATTTATATTGTTGCTTAACCTATAATCTTTTTGAAAATAAGGACTTGGTTGCCGTGTTAAGCAAACTGTCCCCAGTTCCCTCTAACAGTCTACAAATAATGGAGCCAAATGGATTCTTACTGGCTGAATTATGTCTCTACACAGCCCTTAAAAACATACCAGGGAGTGGGTTGCTGATAGGCCAAAGAACCTTGGTTCTAAAAATATCCATAGCATGATATGAGCTCCCAGCTTCTCACTGACCCAGGGAAGCAAAGATTCTCTGGAATGACCCAATCCAATAAATACAAAATATCACATTCATTTGTTATTCACTCAGCAAATATTTACTGGGTCTTGATTTTGTGCCATACAGTGTATTAGATGCTGGTGTACAGTGGTGAGTAAAACTAAGTTCTGGCCCTCAGGAGAGTAGAATCTTATAATTAATCAGTCTTACAAAAGCATCTCGTCCCCAGGCTCAGAAATATCATTCTTTCATATGAATCTGAAGACTAGAAGCTAAAGAATAAAATAAAACTTGGCTCTGTGCTTGTGAGTGGGCAGTCAGGAAATGCTCTTCCCAGCCTGACTCATCCTTCCTCACACCACTCCCAAGGTAGTGGTGGCTTTGAGTACCACTCTGCAGTCGCATTCATGTACATTTCCATGCTACACAGTGGCTCCTCCCTCCCCCAGCACATACATGTACGCTCACGTACACACACCACCCTGTAAACCACCAAAGCCCTACCCTGATTTAAATTAGAAAGAAAACCCCAAGTGGCACCAGGAATACAGGATAGATGTGAATAAGAATTTGCCAGTCTTGATAGCTCTTTGCAGCATGCAATATCACACCCTCAATTTGCAAGCTACTTATTTGCAACACAGCCTAGATTGTTGTAAGGTAAACTTTTCCTTTAAACAAGAGGTAAAGGCAACTAACAAGGCAATTTCGGGGTCAAGTGTCAGGGGGCCAAGAACCCAAACAAATAAACATATAGGTACATACACACACATGTATATGTGTGTATTTATACATATATTCCAGATTCAAAGATATGTTCTCATCCTACTTCATCTTAATTCCTTCTTGATCTAACAGTTCACTCACATGGAGCTGTTTCCCCTGGATCATAGTGTCAGGAATCACTCTGTCTTTGATCTGATGTTAATATGATACTCTTTCAGATCAGTGATCCCATGGCCACTGTTATTGTGATTTTCCTTGGACATACATGTATACTTTTTCTCAGGGAAACCATGGGTTCCTTGAAGAGCTGTATGCTGACATAATTAGGCTTCCCATTTAGACAGCCTGGATTCACCAAAGTCTGCCCCAGGTTAACTTGAGCAAGTTATTTAACCTTGTAGGGTTGATGTGGAATTAAATGAGTTCTTTCACACAGTGCTTAGCAAAGTTACTGACACATTTCAATGGTTCAATAAGATTTGCTGTTTTTTAAAATACCCTTCACTGCACCTACCACTGGCTAATTGAGACACAAAGTAAACCATCACTAAATCATTACTAATTCCAAAAAAAAGTCTTTCTAATGTCGTGATTGTATTTAGTGGATTTGAAAGGCAGCATTTACCTTCTAAATGAATAAAAATAACCAATTTTATACCTAAAATATTAACATAGAAAACTAAACATCTGAGAAAATTCATTGAACAGAATCAATAATTACTAAAATATCTTATGAAGTGATTCAGCTTGATTATATCTTCATGGTACCAAATGACCAAGTGAAAAAATGTACATTTTAATTAATTTTCTAAATCTCTAACTGTTCTTTTTCTTTAGTTTTCATCAAGACATTGAAAGCTCTATAATGACACTCTTTTGGCTTGTGAGGTCTTTTATTTTCCCAAGATTATTCTTAAGTATTTTTCTATTTCAAACTGTGAACTTCTTGGCAGTATGTAAATGACTTTCCACTTTCTATAGTTTTGTTTCTTGGATAACAAAATGAATTGGTCAAGCTAAGCCCCAAGATTAATTGGTCAAGCAAAGTCATTTTCATACCACTTTGATTTTCCTGACATCAAAGCTTTAAGAGTCTGCTAATTACAGAGTTATTCTAAAAGAAAAAGGAGAAATTCTCAGAGAATGGCCTGGCCTTGGTTTGTTTTTCCTTCTGGAGAATGCTGTTAAGTGGGCTGAGTCTGGAGTTTACTATTAAATTTTACATGGGTATCATGAAACGAAGTTTGTGCTTAGTCTCCTAATGCCCCCCTCTCTCTCTCATTGACCATCACTGATTACCAAAAGGTTTGTTTGAAAAAGTTATGGTCATTCAAAGTCTTTCTTATTATATACCTGGTTATACCTGGTTTCTTTGTTTATGAAGTTCACTTGAAACAGCAAACTGGAATGGTGGTTAGCTTTGTGACCTTAGAAAAGTAATCGAAACATTCGAAAGCTAAGGTAATTAATTTATGAAGTAAAATGGATTACAACAGAATTTAATTCAGAGGATTGATATGATAAGTGAGATGATCCAGTACATTGTCTAGCTGAAACAAAAGATCCATAGATATTAAACCATTATTATCATTATTATTATAAGAAAGTCATAATGGTTCTGCTGCAAAAAAGAGAGTATAGACAAGGGGGAAAAGTGTCGATTTTGAATATTACTCTATTTCTTTTTAAGTAATGAAAGGATAAACAAGAACTCATGCCAAAAAGATGACATTTAAAAGATCAATGGTGTGAGAAATTAGAGTATCCCTTTCCAATTGTCATCCACTTACATATTCCAAGAATAAGTGATAAGGATCAAATATGTGTAATATATTGTTTTTGATGCCAGCAAAATGATTATGAATAAAAGAGACAATAAAAATGAAAAGGTTTTCAGAAACTAAGCTTACTTTGGTTAGCAACAAGAATTGTAAAGAAAGTGATGCAGGGCAGTGTAATAATGAAAGGCCAAGTGGCAAGTGGCTATTAATACAAGAGGGTGGTCAGAGAAGCTGGAAACTGCATCTGCCATACAAAAACCAGGGGAGAGAATCTCCAAGACAGAGGGAACAGCAAGCAAAAGGGAGCTTAAGCAGCAATGAGCTTGCTGTGTTAATGTAAAAGAAAGCAGGGCAATGTGCCTAGGGCTTCGTGAGAGGAGGAGGATGAAGCCACGGATACAAAGGAAGACAGGGAATAGATCACGTGTGGCTGTAAAGGCCAGGATGAGGAGCTTGGTTTCATTATATGTGTAATAAGAAAGATTTGGAGGTCTAAGGCAGGTCAAGGACATAATATGCTTTTATTTTAAAATATTTGGTTGCTGTGTGAAGAATGAATTATAGGGGCCCAAAAGAGTAGGAGGCAGGATACCAGGAGGAGGCTATCATACTTGACTGAAAGGAAATGACAGCAGTTTAGATCAGAGTGGCAACAGAGGTAATAGAGAGAAAAGAATGCATTTGGGACAGATTGAAGGTAAAGTTGACAGTGGTGCTAATAAAGTGGAAAAATCTAAAGGTGGTGTCAGTGAAAGGGAAATGAGTAACACCCTCTGACGAAGAGTTGACTTGCTATGTAGGCTTGTAGATGGCAAAGAAATGAGGAGGAAACATTGGTTCCCCACCACTACAACCCTCCCAATCCCATTCCAGCCAGAAGTCATCTAAGCAAAAAGGTGCAGTCTAACCATGGATATCTTCTCCCACTCCTTCCATGAACAGTACTTGGTATCTGTTACTGTGTTCTATGGTATGGGTACTGGACGTACGGTGGCAAGCAGGATAGACACACCTCTGTTCCAGTGGAACTTGTGTTCTGAGGAGATGGACTATAAAAAGGTAATGTAACAAGCCGGACGTGATGGCACGTTCCCATAATCTCCCCACTCAAGAGGCTGACACAGAAGAATTGCTGCAAGTTCAAGTCCAGCCTGAACTACATAGCAAGACCTTATCTCAAAACAGCAACAATAACAAGTAAATATAACAAATATCAGATACATAGAACTCCTAAGATAAACTAGGGACAGAATGGTACACTAATAACTGATGGATTGCTGCATTAGAATAAGTGTTGCGGGGCCTCTATTCAGGGGCATCAGCCCTGCTTGATTAAGATCATCTTTGAGTTGTTTATCTCCCATCCATGAGGTGACATCAGATGGGCTGTTAGACATCAGAGTGTGGAGTATTGGGAAGAGGACGGAGTTAGAGATATAAATGATATTTCAAGTCATGGGGCCTGGATGACCATTAAGAGAAGAAATAAAAAATCAAAAGGGGAAGGAAGCCTAGGACTAAGACCTGAGAGTCCACAAGTACTTTTAGATTGGACTGATAAAGAACCACCAAAGGAAATTATGACGTCCAGAGGTAGAAGTAAACACAGGGAATTGTTATGTTACTGAGTAGTAGAGCTAAACCTACACCCCCAGAGCTGAATTTCCTCTCCCTCCATTCCATCCTTGGGGAATTCCAGATATGCTTCAATACCCCAGTGGCTGCCTGAAACTGCAGATAGTACCAAACCCTACAAACACTGTGGGTTTTTTTCCCTGTACATACATACCTGTGTTTGATTTATAAATTAGGCATGGTGAGAAACAAATGATACTAAAATAGAATAATTATAACAATAATCTCTAATAAAAGTTATTTAAAAGTTACAAATTTTTTTTTTGTGGGTACTGGGGGGTCGACCTCAGGACCTTGTGCGCCAGCAGGCGCCCATGCCGCTGAGCGATATCACCGGCCCCTTTTTCGTATGTGGGTTCCAGGAGTCGAACTCGGGCCCTTGCGCTTGCCGGGCAGGCACTTAAGCCGCTGAGCCATCTCACTGGCCCAAAAGTTACAAATTTTTTATTTCTGGAATTTTCTATTTAATATTTTTGTACAGGGTTTACCATGGGTAACTGAAAGCATGGAAACAAAAACATAGCTACAGGGGACTATTGTAGCTTGGGTAGGAGCTATGTCCTCTCGCTGACATAGGGTGGTACCCCCTTAATCAGAATTCATCAGGCCAAGTCATCTAGATGAGTAAGTGCTTTGCTGGTGGAGGGACCAGGCCCTTCATTGTGAGGGTCTCTGTTATCAGTTTTGATTTTCCTTCTTCTAAGCCAGGAGGCAGCTGAATCAGTGATGCCCTCCAAGGCTGGCAGAGAAGTGTCTGCTGTACAAACAATATCTAATTACGCCAAGCAACCAACATAATGGTTCCTTTCTGGAGGAGCACAAGTGCCAAATGCAGGGACAGTGTAACTGTAGAATCGAGCCAAACTGACATTGCTTGAATCAGCAGCCACAGGTGCTACAAGAATAACGTCAAATAGGAAAGAAGAGCAGGGACAGTTGGAAGAAAAGATAACTGTGCCATAGCTAGGATGAAAACCTTAGGATAGAGGAGTAAAAACATTCAATAACTCAAATTAAGAATTTGACCAGGCTGATGGTACAGCATTTGCCCAGCTTATACGAGGCACTAGGTTCAACCCCCAGCACACCACACACACACACACACACACACACACACACACACACACACGACAAAGAATTTGATCAGTGGATTGAAGAGCTGATTTACTATGGCTGGAGAGACTACTCACCAGGTAGTCAGGTCAATAAATACTAAGATTGCAGCAATAAGCAAATAGAACAGCCAATAAGCAAAGAGCCTAAAAGGTACGTAGGACATAGTCAAAGGTGGCCTTGCTATGGCTTAAAAACAAAATGTCCCACAAAATCTCATGTGCTTGGAAGGTGACTGGATCATGGGGCTGCTACCTTCCTCAGTGGATTTGTCCACTGATGAGTTCATAGCTGACTTGCTGTTAGGGGGTGGGGCCTGGTTGCAGGTGGGACACTGGGCTGTGACCTAGAAGGTTGTTTTCTTGTCCATGGCTCCTCGCTTCTGTCTCTGCTTCCTGGCTGCTATGGATTGAGCCCCTGTTTTCTGCCGTGCCCCCTCTGTCATTCTGTTTTTGCCTTGGAGCCAGCTGATCATGGACGGAAATTGTGAGCCAAAACAAACTTGTCCTTCTTTAAATTGTAGGTGTTATGTATTTTGTCCAGCAACCAAAAGGTGACTAATACAGAAGGTCTATATATTTTGAATTGAAGTCCAAGAAGTATGAGAGAGACAATGTATAATTTCAATATTTGAGGAGATACAGGCTGAGATTTTTCTAAGATTGAGGAAAGCCATTAGATTATGGATTCAATCGCACTATTAATTTCAACCAAGATATATTTTCTTTAAGGAAGCTGAAGGTTATAGCTCACTGTAAAGCACTGAGCACCTGTGTTTGACCCCAGCACCAATTATATCAGACGAGATCAGGCTGTCCAGAGTGGTACAGACATAGACTCCAGCACCAATTATAAAAAAGATAAATTTTTAAAATATCATTCCATGGCATGCCAGTAGAACTGCTGAAAAACAAAGAAAATCTTAAAAAGAAAGACAAACGTATACTACAACTTTGAATTTGGAATAAAATTGAATTTTTCAGTAAAATTATGGAACCAAGAAGACAGTAGAGTGGCAGCTTTTAAACACTGAAAGAAGCTTATAGTCTAGAATTCTACAATAAAAATTTCCCTAAAAGGCAAAGTATATTTTCAAATGAATAAAACTTGAGGTGATTTTTTGCAAACAGTCATTTAAAATTGCAGAATTGGGGCCGGTGAGATAGCTCAGCGGCATAAGCGCCTGCCTGGCAAGTGCGAGGTCCTGAGCTCGATTCCTGGTACCCACACACGAAAAAAGGGCCAGTGATATCGCTCAGCGGCACAGGCGCCTGCTGGCGCTTGAGGTCCTGAGTTCGACCCCCGGTACCCACACACACACAAACAAAAAAAATAAAATAAAATAAAATTGCAGAAATGAACGACAATTAAAAAGTGTTGAATGTGGGTAGAAAAATGCTAATAAAAATAATAACTACTCTGACAGGCTGAGGGAGAAGGATTACAAATTCAAGCCCAGGCTGTGCTACCTAGGGATGTAGCAGGTCACTGTCTCAAAACAAAAACTGAAACAGGAAAAAGGGCTGGCAGTGGAGCTCAGTGTGAAGCTCCTGGGTTTAATGCCCAGTACTCCCAAGAACAAAACGATGTAAAGTTTTAAAAATAGGACAAAACTGATACAAATGACAGAAAGAAGAGATTAAGGGAGCTGAAATGATTAAATTCTTAACTTGAGAGAAGTATAATCATACCTTGGTATTTGACTGCTTTGAAACTCCTAGAATTTGGTACTCGACACATTTTGATAGGAAAGTTTGTCTCATTACTTTGTCATTTATTTGGTACTTGGTCAGTTGACTCATGAATCTCTACCCTTTGCAACAAAACAATTTGTTCGATATTCATTGTTTTGGGTACTTATCACATCCCTCAGAACCAACTTATGATGAGTACGAAAGTAGCACTCTATTTGACCTTTAATGAGACTAGACTGTACTACTTAATAAATGTATGCTGTAATTTCTGGTGTAACCATTATTCTAAAAGGGTAAAATAAGGCACAAGTTAATGGAAAATTTAAAAGTTAAAAATACATTACTAACTCAAATTAAGGCAAAAAAAAAAAAAACAGAAAATGAGAAATAGAAACAAGTAGAAAAATAGTGTGGAAATAATTATATGGTACATTTGTTACATTAATGGTAAATAAAATAAGACTTCCCCCCAAAACAGATTCTAAGGCTGAAATTATGTTATAAATTTGCATAATAAAATCTCTCAACACAGAAAAGGGAAATGTTTTAACTGACATTTTTATAGAAAAAAATAGGAGTGTTCACAGGCAAACAAAATAAATAGGTACTTTTGCAAGGTCTTTAGGTAGCTAATTCACATGTTAATTTCTGTCTCCACCTGGTGAGAACAGACATTTAGAATGATTTTGTTTTGGGATTATCTATTTAGAGCAGTGATAAACCCATCCAATATTTAAGAATATATCCAAGTAAAAAAGCCTTAAAATACCAACACCAAAAAACTTTATTAATAGAAAGTAAAGAAGACTTAAATATATTGTGTTCACAGACCGGAACACTCCATATTGTAAAGTTGCCAACTTTTCCCTAGTTTATCTACAGAGAAATGCAATCCTAAAAAAAATTCAAAAATCGTTTTGTGGAAAGTGAAAAGCGGATTCTAAATTTATATGTAAATGTAAAGGGCAAACAGGCAGCCACCACATTTTGACGAGTAGAGAAATTAAGCAGTTACATTAGTCAGTGAGGGCTGACATAAAATATTAGAGGCTAGGTGGCTTCAATGACAGAAATTTATTTTCTCACAATTCTGGAGGCTGAAAATCCAAGAGTAAGGGGTGCCATTGGATTAGTGTTAACCAACTTTATTTACCCTCCTTAAAAGCCCTATCTCCAAATACAGTCAGTCACATTAGGGGTTAGGGATTCAGCATATGAATTTACGTGCGTTAGTGTCTAACACCACTTAGCAAGGTTTCTTTTAGTGCTCAGTAATTAGGACATGGAGTGTGAAATACAAGATAAACACATCGGGATACAATAGAGCCCAGAAACAAACCCACGTTGACATGAATTTCCAGTCTATGAAAACGCAACCCTGCAGAGCAGTGAAGAAAATATAGTCTTTCCAACAAATGATGTTGGGAACATATGAAATCTATTTTGAGAAAAAATAATTTTGATTCCTCCCAAATATACATAAAGCATTTCTGGATGAGATGTTGTTATAAGTGTATAAAATAATAAGTTTTCTAGATGATAACTTCAGACATAATATTCATGACCTTGGGTAGGTAAAAACTTTTAAAACTAGATGTGATAAGTGAAAATAACCATAAAAGGAAATACAAATTGGACCTTAAAATTAAATTTTTCTTTTACAAAAGAGAGGCTGAAGAAAAAAAGCCACAGGGTAGGAAAATATGTTATCCAAGCAGATAATGAACAAAAGATTTAAAACCATGTTACAAAAAGAACTATGAATAAGGAAAACCAGTAGAAAAATAGGCAAGAGATTTGAGAGTCATTTCATGAAAGAGACCATGTTAATGCCCCAAAATAAAAATATATTTAAAACACATTAAATCTACAATGTATACCAATCAGAATGTCTATAGTTAAAAGCACTGACAATACCAAAGACTGTTGTGGACATTTTGGTACTGGAAATTTCATATACAACTGGTGGGAGGGTAAATCATTGCAATCACTTTGGAAAAATGTCAAATCCACTAAATAGAACATACAAATACTCTATTCCCAGCTATTCTATTACTAAGTATATGCCTGAAAGAAATGCAGACATATGTTCACCAAAAGACATGCAGAAAATTGTTCATAGCAGCACTGTTCATAATAGCCCAAAATGAAAACAAAATGGTGTCCATCAAAATAGTATGGGCAGGGATATAGCTCAGTATGAAGTCACTGAATTCAATCTCCAGTACAGCAAATAAATAAGTAAATAAATAAATAAGTAAATAAATAAGACAGAGAGCTTGAGAAAGCCACATGAAGACCTTCAAAAAAAGTACCTTAGAAGTATAAATATTCCCATTATCCTATTCTCTCCTGTTGGGAATCCTTAGTGGCTAAACCCAAGTAGCAGTCAGAGAGATGGGGAATTGGAAATAATATCAATTTCAAGGGCCTCACATGCATTTTTAGGAAAGACTAAACCACAAAGCATGTGCCAGCAGCGTGACTCTTGTTGAAGAGATGTCCTGGAATTTCCACTGCTGACTTCTGCCTCTCTCTCATTGCACAAGCAAGGTCCAGTTACACTTAGGAATTTATAATTGTAAGTAGAGGAAATGTATTTTTAAATCAACTTTATTGTAATATAATTTACATGCAATAATATACACTTATTTTAAAGAGTATAATTAAAGGAGTTTTAACACATGTACATTCTAATTAATTGCCATCAGAGTCAAGGTACAGAACATTTCAATTACCCCAAAAGACTATTTTTTGCCCATTTGTAATGAATCTCCTCAGGCATCCACACTGATTATTTTAAAGAGGTGAAACTCATACGAAATAAATTAGCAATTTGCAAATGAACAATTCAGTGGCATTTAGTACATTTACAATATTGTACACTCACATTAACTGCATACTGTAGTTTCAGTCATCCTTGTTGAACTTCATATAATTGGACTTGAATCATATGACTTCATTCAGCAAAATGTTCTTGTGATCTATCCATGTTATTGCATATATCACACATTTATTGCTACATAGTACTATATGATGATGTAGCATAACAAATTTGTATTCATTTATTTAATGATATATATTTTCATTGTTTCCATTTTTTTAGTATTATGAATAAAGCTATACTGCTTTACAAAGCTTTTTGTGAACACATGCTTTGATCCCTCCTGGATAAATAGTGGGAATAGAAGTGCTGGGTCATGTGGTTAGCGTATGTTTAGTATTAAAAGAAATTGCCAAATTGTTTTCCAAAGTGGTTGCTCTCATCCTTGTTTTGAGATTCATCAGTGTTACAGTATTAATATTTCACAGAGAAATATTTTATATGGATGTATTTTATCAGTCTATCTTTTGATGGACATTTGAGTTATTTCCTGTTTGGAACTATTACAAATAAACTTACTGGGAATATTCATCACCAATTCTTCCAAGGAGATATGCTCCCTTTTCTGTGGGGTAAATACCTACAATTAGAGTAGGTATATTTGTGTAGAGTAGTAATATTTGTATAGTAGGATAAGGGAACGTTATAAGAGACTCACAAATTGCTTTAAAGTAATTGACCTTTTTTTTTTTTTTTTTGTGGGTACCGGGGGGTCGACCTCAGGACCTCACGCGCCAGCAGGTGCCCTTGCCGCTGAGCGATATCACCGGCCCCTTTTTTGTATGTGGGTTTCGGGAGTCAAACTCGGGCCCTCGCGCTTGCCAGGCAGGCGTTTAAGCCGCTGAGCCATCTCACCGGCCCAGTAATTGACCATTTTACATTTCCACCAGCAATGTATGAGAGTTCCAGTTCCTCCATATTCTCACCAACACTTGATAAAGCAAATCTTTTTATTTTTAGTCATTTTAATAGGTTTATAGTGTGACATCATTGTGGCTTGAAATTGCATTTTCTTAATGACTAGCGCAGTATTATGGAAATGGATTCAGGACATCTTTTTATATTCTTATTCTTATTTGTTTGGTTTTATTGTCTAATATTTATGGACTATTATACCTGTGTTTAGTTTTTTATTTTCATATATATATGTATATATATTTGGTAAAATGCCTGTTCAAATGTTACCTGTTTCCTTAAGTTTGCTTGCTTATAATGGAGTTTTGAAAGTCTTTTATATGTTCTAGATACATGTCTTTTATCTCATACATATCATTTGCAAATATTTTCTCACAGCCTGTAGTGCTGTGTTGTGGTGTGTTGTGCTTTGATGTGTTTTGTTGTGCTTTGCTTTGCTTTGCTTTGTTTTGCTTTGTTTTTTTTCAGTGCTTGGGATTAAACCCAGGACCTCATGCATGCTCTGCAAGCACTCTGCCACTTAGCTACATCCCCAATCCTTTATTTCATACTCTTAATAGTACCTTTCAGATAGCAATAGATTTTAACTTAAAAGTCCATCATCTTCTCTTATGGAGCACACATTTAGTGTTGTGTCTAAGAAATATTTGCCTAACTCAAGGCACGTGATTTTTGTGCTGTGTTCTCTTGTAGCACCTCTGTGTGATTTCAGTGTCAGGGTAACACTGGCCTCGCATGCAGTGTTGAAGATTGATCCCCTTTCATTCTCTGAGAGAATTTACATAAGACTGGTATTCTCTTCTTTAAGCATTTTGTAGAATTTATCATTGCAGCTGTTTGGACCCACATTTTGAAAAAGGTTTTCCTTAATTAAAAATTCAATTTCTTTTGTAGATAGGGAGATCGTTGTAGTCAGGGTTCACAAGGGAAAGGATTTAATAAGGAAACATAATTTATAGGATTATTTTATAATATTCACCCAAAGAGTCAATGCAAAACAATGCAGGAGATCTGTCCACACAAGAGAGACCTAAAGAATTCAGCTGAGGGCCTGGATCCCACGGCGATGTCCTGCACGAGTCCAGCTGAAGACCTAGAGCACCTGGCAATGTCCTCCACAAGTACAGCTGGAGGACATGAGCCCATGACAATGTTTCATGAAAGTCTGTTTCATGGATCTGCACTGGGAAGCCCCAGAGGTCAGTGGTGGAAGCCAGATAAAGTCTGCACCAGCGGGATGAAGGATCTGTGCCAGAGGCTGAGGGATCTGCACTGGAGCCAGGAAGCGATGCTCAAGGTAAGGACCAGAGCTCCCCCAAAAAGAACCGCAGCCATCCTCAGTAACAGTGAGGACCCGAGCTCCTCCGGCAATGAGTGTCGGAGTTCGCATCAGGAAAACCAGCAATGACAAGGTTCTCCAGGAGAATCAACAGCTCACCATCTTCCCCTCTGGTTCCCTTTTATGTTGTTGGCAACAATCCTCAGGTGGGCCCTCCACGCCCAGAACCCCACTGATTCAGTTCAGCTGGGTTATACAAATTGACCTTTATTAGTTAATCCACCGTAGAGATTTTCAGATTTCTGTGTATCTTCTTATATCAGTTATATTAATTTGTCTCTCAGAGATTGTCTGTTTCATCTGACTTGAAAAATTATGAACATACAAGGGTTGATAACATTCACTTCTTTTCTTTTTAGAGTCTGTAAGATCTACAATGAGAGCTCTTCTTTCATTCCTGGTATTGCTAATTTGGTTTCTTTCTCTCTTTTTTCTTCATTAATCCAAATAGAAGTTTCAAATTTTTATTTTATTTTCAAAGGGCCTGCTCTTGGTTCCATTTTTTATTCCAGTTCTTATCTTTATGATTTCCTTCATTTTCCTCACTTTAGCTTATTTTTCCCTTCTTTTTCTAGATTCTTAAGGTTGGAAAGACTTAGATCACTGATTTTAAAACTTTCTCTCTCTCTCTCTCTCTCTCTCTCTCTCTCTCTCTCTCTCTCTCTCATTTGTTTTATGAGATAGGGTCTTACTTTGTAGCCCAGGCTGGCCTTGAACTCATAGCGATCCTCCTGCCTCAGCCTCCTGAGTGCTGGGGTTATGTGTGCGCACTACCACACCTGGCTCATATTTTCTAACATAAGCATTTAAAGCTATAAATTTCCCACTAATTGCTTCTGTAATCTACAATTTAGGAATTTTGACATGTTATTTTGTCATTGCTATTTGATTAAAATATTTTTAAATTTTTTCTGACAGTTTTGAGCCATGAGTCATTTAGAAGTATGCTATTTAATGTTTGAGGATCTTTTAGTTCTGTGTTTGTTACTAATTTATAATTTAATCTGTTGTGGCCAGACAGCACTTTCTGTATGATTTCAGTGTTTTCAAATCGTAGTCTTACATTACATCCCAGCTCATGATCTCTCTTGGTGAATATTCCATATACATTTTTTAGAATTGTGTATTTTTAGGTGTTTAATATGGTGATTTTTCTATGTCAATTAAATGAAAATTGAATGATAGTGTTATCTTTTTTATATAATTGCTGATTTTCATTCTACTTGTTCTCTCAGTTACTGAGAAAACAATGTTGAATTTTCTAAATATAGATTTGTCTATTTTTCCTTTTCTCTTCTGTTAATTTTTGGGGCCCATACACATTGATATATTTAGGCCCTTGTTGATGTATTGAATTAATACAAATGAAGTGAGAGAAAGTGATCTACTTTTAAAAGTAGATTAGTCCAAGCTCTCCGTACACCTAGAGGGAATTTGCTCATGCAGTTAACAAGACCGAGAGGTCCCATAGGATGTTACCTGCACTCTGGAGAACCAGGAAAGTGGGTGGTGTGATGCAGTGTAGGCCCAAGGGCCTGAGGACAAGGACATCCACTGGAACTCAGTGTGAGTGGGAAGCACGGTACACGTCCTGGAGTCTGAAGGAAGGCCTGAGGATCTGAGCTCTACTGTCTGGAGGCAAGAGAAGCCAGATCTCCCTGCTTCAGAAGATGCCCAGCTTCTACCTTGTTGTTCTATCTGGGCCCTCAGTGGATTGGAAGCCAGCAGTCAGTGCTGGGGAGGGTTAATCTTCTTTCGTCTACTAACTCAAATACAAATCTCTTCCTCAATCATCTCACAGAGACGCCCAGAAATGATGTTTTACCCATTATGTAAGTATGTCTTCGCCAAGTTGTCACATAAAATGAATTATTGCAATCATTATAAAGTGCCCCTTTTTGGTCCAGGTAAGATAGCTTGCCCCACAGTCTATTTTGTCTGATACAGAGAGCCCTCTTATGTTACTGTTTGTGTGATATCTTTTTCTGTCTTTCCACTTTTGACCTATGCTTTTATATTTAAAGTACTTTTTTAATGGTACATAGTTTGGCCTTGTATTTTTATCCAATCTGTCAATCTATGCTTTTTAATTGGTGTGCTCGTTCCATTTTTAAGTTAACCATCTTGCTATTTTTTCTATTTATCCATCTGTTCTATGTTTATTATTTCCACTTTCTCTCACTTCATTTGTATTAATTCACTATTGTTAGCATATTATCTCCTTTATTGACTTATTCACTGCACCATTTTTTAAAATTTATCTTTAAGTGGTTGCTCTATCCTTTGTATTATGTGTCTTTAATTTTCATAGTCTAAGTATTATACCATTTATATAAAAAACATGAACCTCAAAGCAGTATTCTTTCCCTTTTTGACTTTTGTGTTATTTCTACATAGATGTACATATGGGTGCAAGTGTACATATATATGAGATATAATATGTATGAAATAATCCAATTCATTATTATTCTTTTGGGTTTAATACAATTTTTTAGAAAAATTTTAAAAATGATGAAATAGAAAACAATCTTTCATATTTAGTTATGTTTTTACCATTTTCTATTCAGCTCATTTCTTTGTATAGATCTGAATTCACATCTAAACTCACATGCATGACAATGAATTTACTTGGCTTTTTCTTCTTTTTTGGAAAATTTTTTTTGCCTTCATTTTTGAAGGATATAAGGATATTTTCATTGGTCCTAGTGCTGTAGATTTAGAGGTCTTTATTCTCATGGTTTTTACGCTGTATAGTTGATCTTCCATTATCTTTTGGCTTGCCCTTTTTATGGGAAGAAGTCAATGGTCATTTTTCATGTAGTCTCCTGAATGTAAGGGATAATTTTTTCAGGGTGTTTTTAATATTTTTATCTTTATAACTTGTTTTCAATAATTTATGATGTACCTTAGAAAACTTTTCATTATATTTACTCTAAGTGAGTTTTATTGAGTTTCTTAGTTCTACATTATTACATGAAATTGGAAAATTTTAGTTATTACTTGCTTTAATACTTTTTCTGCCCACCTTTCACTCTCATCCTAACACTCTAACTGCATTATGGTCAGTGGCTTGATATTTTTCCACAGATAACTAAAATTACATTTATCTTTCAGCAGTTTCTCTGTTTCAGTTTAGATAGTCTCATCTGATTTACTTCTATGTGTTGTTGTTGCTTCCATTGTGTCTCATTTGTGTTCAAACCCATTCAGTGAGATTTTCATTGACACCATTAAATTTTTCAACTCTATAAGTCCTTTTAGGTACTTTTTCATAGAGTTTATTTCTCTGTTCATTATATTCATCTTTCCTTTTAAGTCCTTGAAAATATTTATAATAGATTTTTTTTTTTTTTCATCCTTTTAATTCTTAGAGAGCTGCTTCTATTGGCTGATTTTTCTCTTGGGTATGCATCATATTTTTCAGCTTCTTTGTACATCTAATCATTTTTATTTGTTGCTAAACATTGAAAATGTTAAGTTTTTCAGTGTCTAGATTTATTGTCTTCCTTTAGAAAATACTGGACCTCATTCTGATATTAGTTATCTTATTCATTACTACTCTTGTTCCTTTCAAGGCCTTTTCTCAAGGTTTGCTTGAGTGGATCTAGATTAGCTGCTGTTCTGTGGCTGATAGACATGGCCTTTCTGGGATCTCTAATCAAAGGACCAGGTAAAAATCTCCCATTTGGGGGTAGTCCTTATAGTTATTCAGTTTATACTTTCTGGTATTTGGGCTAACTGGAAGTCATTCTTACCAGGCCTGTGGCATCTCATATTTTGCACATACATCTTAGTATTCAACCAAGAACTTAGAAAGCAATTGCAGATTTCCCTTGGTTTGGTTTGGGAAATGTTCCCTTTCTCAGTTATGTAAACAAATGTCTGAACTTGAAGGATATGACTAATATTGACTAGAATCATCAGTGCTGTACTCATCTATCTGCTGTCTTCCCTCTAGTGTCTGTGTACCTCCAAATTACAGCTGCCTGAGAGCCTCAGTCTCCGTAGCTAGATAAGACAAAATGTGTTTCTTAGGTGCCCCTTTCCTCTTCCAATTTGCCTCAGAACTGAAGAGCAATTATAGGGCTTTGCCTGATTGTTCCCCTTCTCTTAGGGATTACAATGCTGTGTTGTTTGTTATTTGATTTCTAAAAACAGGGGTGTATCTCCTACATTTTGTCCAGTCTCTAGTTGTTTATAATGGAAGGGCTAGTCTGATACCTGGTACTTCAACATGGTCCGAAACAAAATCTAGAGGTATATTTTTTAAATTCTACTTCAGTTTATATACTCTATGAATTCTGTGTGTCATAAGGGCCCTCACAATTTTTTTAGTGACTGTAAGACTTAATGACAATATATGATATTGCAGATCACAGTACCCTAGAAACATTGATTACATGGTTCTTCTAAAACATCTTCGTAAGTTTTCGTGGGAATTTTCTTGGTTTAGTTTGGGAAATTTCTTCTTTATTTAGTTATGTACACAAATGCCTGAACTTGAAGAATATGACTAATATTGGCTAGGCTCATTCATACCGTACTCATTATGAGTTAAGATTAATGTGTTCATGACATTCTAATCATCTTAGCTCTGATATCTTTGTGGTATTAAATACACCCTCTCTATCAACCCCTGTCAAAACCCATAAACAGAAAAATATAGTAAAATAATTCCACAAATACTGCTGAGTTGTTTTCAGCCTTTCTTCTACTTCTTTACCTTCCTGGTCTCCTTCTACTGCCAAAGTATATGGTGATATCTTAGTATAAACCTCAAATCTTTCAGGATAATATGGCACTGTTGCTATTTTGTCATTCCTTTATTCATTTAATAAACATGTATAAAACACTTATAATTTTTAGGTAGTTTGATAAAGCCTAGGGATGAAGAAGACATTTCTTATTTCAGTGGAAATTGAAAGGTTCATAAGATGAAAATCACTTATTAAATAATTGTATAAATATGTAATTAAAAATATATGTGCTTTAAAGAAAACGCACAAGGTACTTTCAAGGTATATCAGAATATGTCTCTTTGGGATCTTCAGAATCAAATGCCAAGAGAGAACTGAAAGTGCTCCAGGATTTACTAGAGGAAGACAGAGAAAACAGGAGCAGGGGTAGCTGCAAATAGTAATGCAAGTCTGACAGGTTTATAAGGAGAGAGAAAATGAAGGAAGGTTGTATAGAAAACACATCAGAATGCAATACAGCTCTGAAAAAGTCTACCCCAGGATAATGACGCGTCCCAGAGCAAAGAATGCCTTTTAGGAGAATCCTCTGTAGACACGAAATGGCTGGATCTAGTACCCACGCTGTGCTCAGTTGCTCTTCCAGCACGGTTCCCCTGAAGGAAGATCTGAGCGGTGCATTCTCATAGCTGCTGTGCAGGAAACCAGACCTAGCCTAGCAGGTAAGCAAGAGCTTCTCTAGGATATATTTAAAGTAACTTTTAAATGACTGCTTCAGTATTTCTTGTATGCTACAATGAAAAGACTAGGTGTTCAAGTCACATAATAAAAATATTTCTGAGACCATCTGGTAAGACAAAAGCAACTATACTATATTTTGTTGGCAGACCCTGTATGTAAAGCACTTTGTGCTTTTGACCTATCTTCTTGGAAAGTAATGGAGAGATAAAAAGCAAAGTAAAAAATACTTGGCCAGCACTACACCTCACTTTGCCCAGGTTGTATAATTCCTTTGTTTCAGTTGCTATAAAAGCTAAAGTCTTCCCTTTCTCCCATTTCCATGTTGGTGATACTTTTGCATACATTCCACTTTAAAAGTATTTATTGGATTCCAAACAAATTGCAAGCATGATCTTATGAATATTCCCTTGTTTTGGTTGATAGAATAATACCAAGTAATAATTTACCTTGAATCTTTTCTATTTTGATTTGCTTCTCTTAACCTCAGCAGATCACAGTTGTAACTTCAAACAGCTACTGTTGTAAGTAGCTTTGATTGTTGAACAGCAGTTATTTAAATATTTATGGTCAATCTGTTCCAAAACAATATTGAAAGCAGCAGTGCACAGTTTAAGAAATACATAAAAATCAATGGGGCAAATTTATGTATCAGAAGACCTACATTTCTAACTAAGTGCCAGATTTTCCATTTATAATTTTTGCAAATGAAACACTTCTGGTACTCATAAATACTGACCTCTCTGAACCTTTCTCCATGAATTATGATCTTGCAGTAATAAGCAGAGAGCAGCATTTGATTTGTAGGCTCAACTATACAAAGCAAGAACTCAATGCTAATGCCTTCGATCATTCTAATTCATTTTAACTGGCCTAGAGGGAGATGATAAAAAGTCTTTTATAACACCATCACCTTCTGTTCTTAGTGCCTAGTCTCTGCCTTGCCACATTTTCTCCACAGTAGCATTGTGACCGACACCAGAATGATATCACTAAATATTTGTTTATAAATCAGGTAGTCTGAAGCCAGCATGAAACACTGCCTAATTCCACCTTCCTGCAAAAGGTCCCATGAAAAATGAAGATAGTAGAACACCAACCCTCAAACTATTCCATTCTCTCCAGGCCCCATTTCACCCATCATGTCAACATTTACCATAGATTCTAAAATCTAGATACTTGGAGTTTCCCATTTAGAAGGGAACTTAGAGATCATATGATCCAGGGATGACAAATGCAATTTATTTTATTTTCTAAATTTACTAGAAAAAAGTGCTGTTTCAAAAAAGTCAAATATTATAAAGGGAGGAAAGGACATGAGTGCTGGGTAGTGACCCTTCCAAATCAAGCCCCAGCTTCAATCCTGACAGATGGTCACACACTCAGCTCAGACACTGCCAAGAAAGGAGAGAACTGCCTTTCAAAGAGGCTCGGTCATGAATGGACGATGACAAGATGGGCCTCAATATTAGTTGAATCTGTGCTTCTATAACTTCTATACCTTGATTTGAATTCTGCCTTTCTAAGTCTCACAAGATAGTTATTCATTTATTCTATACAATAATACTTCATACATTTGAACACAATTTTTCTGAGCTCCCCTTTCTTTCTGCTAGCCTTCAGCCTTTGCCATTGTTGACATTCTCATCTAGAATGCTTAAAGCTTTCCAGATGAAGCATGTGTTTCCTTGTGTGAACATGTATATTTGTGGTGTTCTAGAATATAATTTATCTGGGCTCGAAAGTCTTCTTTATACGTGAATGTATACAGTTCTGTCCTTGCTGCCTGCTAACTTATCTTAGGCTTCAACTCCTCCAAAAACACACTAGCTCTACCTTTCCAGTTCAGACATTCTCCTCCTTGACAGGATAAACAAGCAACAGAGATGCTAGGGGCTTCTCTCTCACTGTCATCTGTTAACATGACATCATCTTTTCTAAGCAGCAGGCTTCAAGCTATCTCATTTTTCTTCTTGCTCTGAACCTCATTTAGAATGCCTTTTGCCAAATCTAAGGAACACTTTAGTGCATAGGTTACTTTACACTGCATCTGCATGTGATACTGTTGATCAATTCCTCTTCCATGAAGCACTCCCTTCGCATCAACAAATTTATTTTCCTTTGATTTTCTTCTTGTCTTTCTTTGTACTTTCCTAAAATGCTTCCTCTATGGCACCCCTCCTGTGCTGCTGTAAATGCTCTCTTCAGCAGAATTCTGGTCTCAACATAAACTTCTCCTTGAGTGAGTTTGCACACTCCCATGGTTTTAACCAACACTATTTTCCAAAGATGCTAAATATTATTTCCAGTTGGACTTTCCTCCCTAAGGTTAAGACTCTCGCATACTGATGCTCCTAAGTGACTAATCCTGGACTCATCATCACCCTCCCACAGTGCCTGTCTGTACCCCATTCCCTCTCATCAACAATGCCTTACCTCAGTGATGAGTATCACTCTCTGTTTGGTCATCCAGATAGAAACACTGGTTCCTCCTTTCTCCAATCTGGTTCATAGACCAATCACCAAATCCTGCTGATTTTACTGCCCACAGTTTTTCACTCCATTTCATCTTCTGTTACCCTGCTTCTCTGCTTTAGGCACTTTATCTCTCTAGATTGAAATTTTTCAGTAGCCTCTGGATCAGTTTTGGGTTTTTTGTTTTGTTTTGTCTTTATCATTGTTTTCCTCATATCTAGTGTATACCCTGTGGCCAGAGTAACCTATACAAAACATGTTTCTGGTCATGTCTCTTCCCCACTTAAAATCCATCAATGTCCCTCATTGCCTACAAAATAAAGTTCCAAAATATGGTATTCAGAGTATTCATGACTTGGCTTACAAGCTATTCCACAACTTTGTACTTTCCTTCTTCTTGCTCCAGAATTTGTAATCATGTCAAGCATGTTGGCGCACACCTACAGTCCCAGCACTTGGGAGGCTGAGGCAGAAGGACTGAAAGTTTGTGGCAAGTTAGGGACATTCTCTCTCAAAATAAATTTCTTTTTAAAAAATGAGCTGGGTATATAGCTCAGCTGTAGATCACTGGCTTAGCATGTACAAGGTCCCTGGGTTTGATCCCTGGTACCAGAAAGAAAAAAGAAAGGAAAAGAAAAAGAAAGAGAGAGCGAAAGAAAGAGAAAGATGTGCTTTGCCTAAATGCTTGTGAAACCCAGCATGTCTCATGCTATATCAGGTCTTCTTGTCTTTATTTATGATATTTCCTGCCTAGATGGAATGCCATTCTGCTCTTCTTTTGACTAATTTTCACACTACTAGTTTAACACAGCAACATCTTCTCTAGAAAATGTTTTCCCAACAGCACAAAAGGACTAGCTTTTCTCCCTCTGCGCTCCCTCTCCCATCCTTCCTGTGCATATTAGCTCCACAGGTTTTCTCTCCATGTGACCAATGGCAAGGACTGTGTCTTCTTGAACTGCACCTTTATTCTTTTACTTTCCTCCTTGCCCTTGAGTTTTCCTGGGTTTATTTTAGAAAACTTTAGGTTGATATATAACTAATATGCTGTTTTGTACACTTGGAAATATAAGAATACTTAATGCAAGTGGGCTTCGAATTCTATGCTAGCAATATCTGAGGAACTCAAACCAAGTAAGATAAGAATGGATTTACTTTCTAGAAGGTGATTGCCAAGAAAAAAGTCACTGACTGTCCTTTTGGCAAATATCTTTGCTTTAATTTAGAGGACAAGGTACTGGTCTGGATTCCCAAATTTATTCAAAAGCTATTTACTGAATACCTGTGTGTATGTAGAGGTGAATTGGACTTTTTTTTTTTTTTGCAAGAACTCACAGTGTAGCAGAAAAATAACATTATTATATTTCAAGGAAGAAACTATGTTGGTGATAGTGATAATTGTAAACATTTATTAAGAAAATCAGAATTACTTCCATTATCTCATTTAACCTCATAATCATACTCTGGGTAAGCTGTTACTATCCCCATCTTATGTTGGTCAAACCAAGACTGCGAGTAGAGAAATAACCCCATGCTCTGCCCTCTGGGGGTCTGTGATGTGAGATGGCAGAGAGGTCCCCCAACAGTGAGATGCAGAGAAGAGAGGCAAACGGCTTCCTACTGGAGGAAGCAGAAAAGGCTCCAGCAACGGAATGGCATTTGGCCCATGGATTGAATGCTGAGTAAAACTTGGACCTCCAGAGAATAAAGGAAAAGGCATTCTAGGCCCAGAGGTGGGCAAGTGTATGCAGTGCAAAAAGCCAAGAAGATAAGTTTGGAAAGAGCAAAAGAATAACAAGAAAGCAAGTTGAAGTGATAGTAGGAAGTACATGCCACTCTGGGGGAGTTATGTGAATGTCCTTTTGGCGACATAAAGAGCACTTTCTATGTGAAATACACTGTTTTATGTACTAGGACAACACTAGTGAACAAAACAGACAACAAAAATACTTAATTCTTCCCTTGTGGAGTTCTTCTGGTTGAAGGGGACATATGATTAAATAAACAACATATATGTATGCATATACAGTTATATATAGCTTATTTGCTATATATCTGTGTGGTGTATTAGAAGATAATTTTACAGACAAAAGTTAAGCAGTGGAAGAAGATGGAGAGTTCCAAGGTAGGGATGGGAGGGCGTTGACAATTTTAAAGATAGTTGTAGGAGAAAGTCTTGCCACAAAGCTGACATATGCACAGAGGCATGAGGTGAGAAATGAGCCACATGAAAACTGGATATGCACACCCCAGACACCATCAAGGCCACGAGTGCACCTCGTCATACGTAAGATACAGCAGAGAGGCCAGCTGGCTGGTGTGGATCGAGAAGGGCGGCATACAGAAAGGCTATCGCCTTTGAAAGGAGGTCACAGAAAGGGCTGTGACAGAGACATTGGTTTTGCTGTGGCTGAGATGTGTGGCCGCTCGACAGTTTTGATCAGAGAAGCAGCACAGTCTGTTTCCAAAGGATAACTCTGGCTTCTGCCTGGAGCGTGTTGGAACAGGACAGGAGCACCAGCAAGAATTCTAGTTGTGAGGCCAGCACAGTTACAGATGCTGGTGGCACCATACAAAGGGCACCGTGGGGTTGGCGGGTAGGGGTCAGATGTGCCAGTGAGCTGCGTGTGGAGTCAGTGTGAGAGAAAGAGAAGAATCTAGGCGACTCCAAATAGTTCATGGACTCAATAATGAATGGTTTTTGCTTTTATGAATTGTAGGCTTGTGTTTATGAATGTGTGCTTTTTATATTCTGCATGTATAGCCCATTTATATCAGGCTACAACAATTGGAATTTTTCATAAATGAACGTTCCTGTAAAGTGTGTGCTTATGAATATACACTCAATATGCTGCTTTTCATTAAGATTTTTAACCTTGCAAAGGGCATTCTCATCTTGTTTTGTACTCACATTTGTGTGGTAGGATGACCATATTGAGTAGTGTTTAAATGCATAGTTATTTCTAAATTCAGCATCTTGAGCCACATACATGTGGGTATACACACACATACACTTCGGAAAGGGAATAATTACTTTAACTATAATTTCATGCTTGGAGTAGTTTTTATATTGGTGGACATATCTACATGGGCCAAATATCTGGATATAATCTAAAAAGATTATCTGTGCAATATTAAAATAAATTGGAAACATGTGAAGCACTATCTTGAGAATTTCAGATATGCTAAAATATTTAATAGATCTTGCAGCTCCAAAAAATCCTGTTTTTTCATCATTCATCCATGTAAAAGTTGGATGTAAATATCTCTCTACTACCAGTTTTAATTTTTCCTTTTCCCTCATTATCTTTTCTCTTTTTCCCTTTAAAAACAAATAGTGTCAAGTTCTAGGTTAAATTTAAGAAATTCAAGACAAAGAACTTTATCTGCTTTAAAGAAAACATAAATTATCTAAGGATCCATCCTCAACCACTTTATAAAAAGATTCTAGATGTCTTACAACACATATAAATAAAAAAGGAAAAATTAAATGGAGATGAGACTAAAACATAAATTGTTAGGAAAATGATATGAAGCCAGGAATGAGATCAGTATAAAAAATGCAACTCAAGACACTCTATACAATGTTTGTTCAGAGCTTTCTCCCAACAAGGGCAAAGAGGAAAACAATACAAGATTCGCTGCTATCAACAAGATTAAATTTCACCAGTGGTGTAGAAGGATTACATTTGTTCCTGATCCACAATTATGAGGACAATTTCTCCAGTGGGTAATAAAAGCATATGGCAGATTTTCCCTAAGAGTTTTCAAACAGTAATGTAGCATGGGTTTTATAGGGATCATTCTCATTATATCTTTGTTTAGCACCATTAAAACATAAATCAGTAAAGAGGTCCCAACAGTATGATCTAAGGATGACTCATAAGTATTATTTTCACACTGATGCTTTTGTTAAGAATTTAGCAACAGAAAGATCAACTCTGACCAGAAACTAGAGTTCTGTTTTTTGGGATGCTGATTAAACTTTGGCAAGCAACCAAAATTGCTTTGACAATCAGTCAAACAGAAACTAGTACTGAGCTCCTTTATAAACAACCTATCAAGGACGATGCGCAGGAATACCCCCCACCCGAATTGCTAGGTATGTTCTAACGGAGACTGAACATAACAACCACAGAAACAAGGGAGTGCGAGGGTCACAGCAGGCTTCTTGAAGGAGGTGATTCTTGAGCTAGATCTCCTTTTTTTTTTTTTTTTTTTGTGGGTACCAGGGGTCAACCTCAGGACGTCGCGCGCCAGCAGGCGCCCATGCCACTGAGCGATATCACCAGCCCTTTTTTCGTATGTGGGTTCTGGGAGTCGAACTCGGACCCTTGCGCTTGCCAGGCAGGCGCAAGGAAGGCCATTTCATGTGGACACACAGCTTGATCTATGCAGGAAGCCATGGATTCACATAGTATGCTGACAAACAGTGAAAGGTCCTGTTTGGTTAGGACCCATGGTGAACAGTGGCAGGCATGAGTTGGGAGAAAAAGGTAGAGACTTCGAGGTAAAATTTCTAAATAACACTGCTGGGACTGGGTTTCCTCCTCTGAAAACCTGTAAATTTAAGAGTATGAATTTATTATCCAATATGACAACTATTCACTGTATTTACCAAAACCATGATTTTCTTCTCAGTATCTATGAATACTGATATACTCAGTATCTTTTATAAATATTTGTGTCCCACAACATAAATAAGAGTATTTACTGCCCTCTTTGGGAAATACTGGCTAAATGCTTCATTTACGTTCAATAAATAATGAGCATTGATTTTTTTCTTGCTATTTCTAAAGACTTTTTTAAAGATGCTGTATTTCATTAAACTATCCTCATAGACTGTCTTTGGGGTAAAGGAAATGCAAATCCACAAAGGATAAATTAGAAAATCAGAAAAAAGAAGTTACATGACTTAAGTAATATGTAGCCTTAAAACAAATAAAGGTTCCTCTTGGGTCTCAAAGAAGTCAGAGTAAACCTAATCAGAAGGGAATCAAGAGATGATTAAACCAGGAGGCAATTGGTTAAGCTCATGTGTCCTTTTATTTCACTTAACATTGTGGTTTCAAAGAGCATCCATTTTTCTACAAATGACTCGAGCTTACCTTTCTTTATGGAAGAGTAGTACTCCATTGTGTGTAAATACCACACTTTCTTTATCCATTCATCTTTTGATGGACATCTAGGCTACTTCCAAAATTTAGCTTTTATGAATTGTGCTGCTATAAATATGGATATTCATGGCACCTTTATCATTATAATATGATATCTTCAAATCTTTTGGGAACATAGCTGGAAGGGGAATAGATGGGTCAAATGGAATTTCTAATTTTAGTTTTTTGAAGACTCTCCATACTGATTTAGTGTTTATACTAGTTTACATTTCCACCAACAATGTAAAAGGGTTCCTTTTTTCCTGCAGCCTCTCCAGCATTTGTTATTGGTTGATTTCTTGCTAATAGCCATTCTTTCTGGAGTAAGATGGAATCTCTGTGTTGTTTTAATTTGCATATCTCTAGTGGCCAGGGATGCAGAACATTTTTTCATGTATTTATTGGCCATTTGTACTTCTTTTTCTGTGAAGTGTCTATTCATTTCAGTTGCATGGTTTCTCTTATATGAGAAACACAAAATATAAATAAAGAGGAAAATAAAAGATATAATAAGAAGTAGGGAGATAGATCTTTTTCAAATGTGAAGGAGATCAAGAAATGGAAGGAGGGAAAGGAAGGAAAGGGGATGAAAAAAGAATTGAGGTGTATTGTGTACATGTAGCAGCTCCCCATAAGAAATATAATCATTATGTACTGCAAACACGTAATAAAAAATAAATTAAATTTTTTTCAAAAAGAAACAATTGTTGATGATGCTGACTGCCGGAAGTGTTTGGCCAACACTCTTTTATGTGTATCATTTCAATCAATTACTATAAACCTATGTGGTTGGTAATACCATTCTTTTTACTTAGTGAATGAGGGAAAACAGAGGCCCGGTGGGGATTAGCAGCTTCGCCTAGGCTACAAAGCTTGTAAAGTGTGGCCTGAACAAGGGAGACAACTCCAACTTTGCTTTCCCACCGCCCCTGCTACCTCTCTGATGAAATGTTCGTTAGAACTTCAAGGACACTTAGAAATCATTTAGACCAGTGCTTCTCTATGTGTGCTTCATGGCTAGCAAGGATGAGAGATAAGTGAATGAAGCACGCAGCTTATCTGCAAGATTTGAAGGCCCCACACAAAATGAATCAAGATAAATGGTACTTCAATGCATTCACTAGGAAAAAAGTTTATGATGAACTAAATATCAACATTTCAACAAATACATCATACAATATGATGGCTTTCAGCAGCGATTTTCAACCTTGGTAGTATATTAGAATCACCAGAACTTGTAAACAGTACCAATACTCAGATCTCACCCCAATCAAGTAAATCAGAAACTCTGGGGATAAGACTCGAATATGTTTTTCTCTCCTGGGTGATTATAATGTCCATCGAGGGTTGAGAACCACTATGTGGCAAGACCCAGGGTTGATCCAGTGCAACAGTCCCTATCACTGTCCACATACCCTAAACTAGACATCGTCCTAACCACCAACCATCCTTAGCATCATTCTCTGTGTTTTACATGTGTGTGTGTGATTATTTGATCCATATATTTATTTGGCAGTAGAATTTGTAAGGGCAGGGCCCACATCTTCTTTTGGTTAACATGAAGTCCACAGTGGCTAGATAGTACTTGGAACATGATGAGTATTTAATAAAAATTTGCTCAAAGTATGAATGAGTAAGTGCCTAGAAACTATGACAGCGCAGTGAATAATTTTCTGGGCCCGATAGATTGCATAGGAAAGACCTCCCAACCAGAGCCTGACTTTTCAATCCAGGCTCTGATATTTTCTGGTCCTGGTACCCTTGGAAAGGCCTTGGATTTTTGGCTGTTTTGACCCTATCAATGGCAATTTTTAAGCTAGGGTTTCCTGAGTTCCTGAGGTTCAGTGAATGATGGGGGGGTGTAAAATGAAGTCCATTTTCATCTATTTATAGGTAGTATTTATTTTGAAGAAAGAGTTTAGTGCCTAAAAGAAAAACAATAGTTTAAAAATCACTGACTACAAGATGCATAAGACCCCTTCTGGCTGCACATTTCTGCGACAGTGGATGTTTTCCAAGAGACCTGACTCAGAATTTGGAGAGAACTGAACAGCTGGCATAGTCAGGTTGCTGTTTTTCTAGAAAGCTGCAAATGTGCATGCAAATACAGGTGGGCTTTTCCGGAAAAGCTTTGTAGAAATGAAGCCCACGTATCTCAGCTGCCCAAATAGAACATGGTGACAGGCTCAGACTGAGTCACTCACTTCCTGGGCTGGCAGTTTTCTGGGCTTCCTAGATTGTCAGGCTCAATTAAGAGTATTTATTGCCAGTGCATTCCTAAACAGGTGGTTCAGGCTCCCAGCTGCAGAGGTGATTGAAGTACCTGTGTAGTTATTTTCACTGCATGCTCATTTCTCTCTGAAAGAGCCTCTGCCAGGTGAAATTCACCTCAGGTTGTTGGGCTTTAGGTAAAGCACAACAGCGCAAAATTTTCTTTTTGTGTTCATTAAAATGGCCATTGCTAGAATTTGGTGGAATTTCCCTGAGGCGTTTGCACAGGGTATGCAAAGTGAAAGGGAAATGAAAGCTATTTTCTGGAGTAATGGGTTTTGCCTGGAGCGGCTGGGCCACTGCAAGAGGACAGGAAAGGAAGTGGAGACAGAGATCTGGCTCCCTCTCCATTTCCCTAATGAACAACCCAATTATCTGTTTTACATTTGGGGTTTCAGTTTAGATTTCATTTAAATCAAAGGCTACATAGATTTTTTAAAAAGTGAAAGAGTAGATCTTGGAACCCATGCATTTAGATGTTGCAAATAAAAATCCAGCACTTATATTGCCTTAATAACCTGATTTTTTTTAGACCTAAGGCTTCTGGGTAATTTCTTTTTTCCTTTTTCCATAGAAATGTTGCTAGGTTTCATGAAAGTGTGTATTTTATTTACAAAAATTAGATTCCATACATTCTAAAAACTTACCACATTACTAAGTCTGCCTTCAGCTTAAAATAATGAATGTGTTCATGCATTATTTAAGAGTAATAATGAATTTTTTTTTCTTTTTGCTCCATTTTTTAGTTTCTTGGTTCTCACTGTTAGCATGCATCAGAAACACCTACAGGGCTTGTCAAATGGGGATTGCTGGGCCTCACACACAGGGCTTCTGATTTAGTAGGCCCTGGGTAGAGCCCAAGAAATTGCATTTCTGATGAACCTAGTGGTTATGTTAATGTTGCCACTCCACGTTTAATTTAAAAGGGTAGGTGAAATGGGGTTATCAAAATGTGTAAGGCATGGGTGAAAGGCCTCATCCAAGGATACTGTACTTGCTCAGTCTTAACCCCAAGTGCCTATCTGAGGGGCTGACCACCCTGAGAGATGGTCTACGGGCTGTTGTCAGTAGACACAAGTGAGTATCTTCACCAGGGGTCAGAGTGCCTACAGAAAAAGACTGTGATCCAGAGAGCTCTTTTGACTCCAAGTTATCCTTCCTCTTCAGAACTACCTCCATGGATGTGTCTCGAAATCCCAACATTACTACTAGGTTTCATTGTGAGGCACCTTGCCTTGTTTAAAGACTCAAACATGGTGGGAAGTTGGGAATGGCCCAAAAGTTTAATAACTTATTGTATTTGGTCCTGGAAGACAATGTTGGAAAAATCTAGAACTTTAGTGGTGGGTACAATTCTATGTTCCAGTCTTGGAATTTTAAAAGTTTGAAATGGAATTTCAGGGAGGTGAAGTGAATTTTTTTCTCAAGATCATAAGCCAGTCTGCCTAAAGCGCAGAAAAAAATAAGTGGGGCTGTCAAAACAGGGCAGGCCTGGAGCGGAGAATTCTTGGGATCCAGGAGGGCCCAGGAGCATGAGGCTTTGTGGGAAAGTAGAGTGAAGAGATGGACAGAACAGGATGGAGAGTGGATCCTTGATAAGTTCCCTGTGTGTTAATGGTACTGTCAGCCCCAAATTGGGAAGCTCAGGGTCACCTTCAACATGTTTTTCAATGTCCTTGGTCAGTCGTGGTGCTTTACCAGTTGTCTCTTCTTTCCATCACCTCTGCCAATGCTCAAGGCCAGACCCTCTTTATCTGTGTTACTGGAATCTCCTAATTCATCTTGTTGCCCCTACTAACACCAATCTCCCCTCACCTACCAGGGTTCTCTATGATGAAGCCATACTCCTACCCGGGGTCTTCAATAGCTGCTCATGACAACAGGATAACAATGCCAGCTCCTCGGTCTGCTCAGGATACTCCACCTCCCCCAAACCCATCTTAATTTTCACATTTATTTCCCTGTACTTTCTTCCATGCAAATTCTACCCCAGCTGTATCACACAACATAGAAGTCCCTGAACATATCCTATACTTTTACACTGTTGTTGCTTGAGCTACTCACCATAACTTCCTCCTCTTAAAATAAAAATATTCCCCATCAAAGACTAAACTCAAATTCTCCTCCATAAAAGTGCCCTTAAACCTACCAGTTAAGATTGATTTTTTCCTGTTTGATGAACAGAGAACATTTTTATTTGTGAGTCTGACATAGGCTTAGCTTAATTAATATCCATATGAATTTATGCATAAAATTACATTCTACTGTCACCGTTTTGAAAAGTAACTAAAACTGAGAGTGTTTTTTTTTTAAATGCAGTGACTTCTGCCCACTCACCAAAATTGTCATTGAGAATCTTCATTCTTTTTTATAATTAAAGATTGAGATTTGAACACTTTCTCACAGTAAATTGAATGCATTTTTCACAATTTTTATTATGGATTTTAAGAGCTTAAGGCAGTTCTAGCATACCCAACAATAACAAATTCTTCCTGCAATCGCTAAAAAATTCAGAAGGGGAACTCTTTCTCTCCTGTGCACCTGCCCACCCTACTTCATGCTCATGATTCCTCCCATTTCCCCTGGTCTGGCTTTGGTTCTACCATCAGTGTATTTAGTTTCTTTTATGTCCAGGAGCTCAGAATCTTGCTCACTGGATTGGAAACTGCACCATTTTTTCCTCTGAGTTTTCAGAACATGTTCCCTGCCATGAGGTAGCTATGCAAGAAATAATGAAGTTGTACTTCTGATAAGGCAGGTAGGTGAATATCAAGACAGGCTTCATTTTCACAGTTTTTTTGGCAGAGTGTCAATATATGCCTCAGTGAACTTGGAAGTACACTTGTCACTTCTGAATTCAAGCTTGCATGCTCTACCTTAGAGAATTAGTTCTCAAAAGGCAGAGCATATCTGCAGTTACACCCCCAATTATAATATGTATTTCCTCAACAGAAAGTGTAGCTTTTTCTATAGACATCATTTTTATTTCATTCAACAAATAATGATTGGCTATTACTCTGTGCCAGGAAGTGGGCCAAGTGCTGGGGATACAACAACGAAAAAGGCAGGCTCTGATCCTGTTTAATCTTAATATAAATACTGATTGCCATGGGAACATACAGCTGGGAAGTAAAGTCCCTGGTGAAGATTTAGAAATGGCCCTCTGAAGAAGTGGTTATAGTCTAAGATATGAGGGATGTATATGAGACACCCAGATGAAGACGGAGAATAGAGTATTCCGTGCAAAGGAAACAGATCTTGGAAACCTTGGAAGCAAGACAGGTAATGCTGACTTCAATCACTGAGATACCAGTGCCTCTCCTAATTCTCCCTCTCCCTCCCTGTGGTAAGATGGGACCTCCATATATGTTCCCAAGCATTCTACATTCCCATCATCAAGCTCTTATCACCCTGCATTATGATTGTCTATCTACTTGTTGACATTACCCATTAGGTAATAAAATCCACAAAAGCAAGAATTATGTCTGTCTTGACCACCACTGCATTTCTTGCACTTGGCCCAGTGCTGGATATGAAATATATTGGATATCTTTCACATTGTCTTACCACAAACCATTCCCGTGCATGCTTTCCTGGCTGCCAAACATCAGGACCTGAAATGTGGGCAGAATAAACCCTGCAGGATCAAATGCAACAGAATTAGCCTCCCTGGAACAACCTTAACCAAGGACCCCTAGGGCTGAAGGACAGATACTGCCGTGACTCTCTTGGCCCTCAGGTGGGTGACTGAGGTACATATTCTGCAGAGGGTTTAAGCTCCCCTGGTTACCACTACAAAACTGCTCCAAAATACATTGTTCATAGGCTGTCTTCCTTCTGCTCTCATTTTTCCCACTCCCTTCCAATGTTCCCTGGGTTTACCTCCCCAAAAGCCACTCTTAATCAGCTCCTTGACTCAGGATTGGCATCACGGAACCCAGCATAAGGTGGTGCTCACCAAATATGTGTCGAATGGCTGAGTCCCCTTCTGACTCAGCCACTTACTTGGCTAGTTAGGCAAGTTATGAGTCTCTGACCTTTCGCCACTGCCCTCGCTCCCCTGTAAAATGCCCTCTCTAACCTCACCGGTTTGTTGCTTGGCTCTGAGCACCATGTGATGAATAAAAAGCCGGCTTGAGCTGAATTAAGTAGTTGAAGGGACCACTGCCTTGTCAGTGCCCAGCTGGCTCATCTAGGACCAAGCAGAGTAAGAGCTAAATGGCTGGAAAAGGGTTTTTGACTGTCTGCCTTGACCTCAAAAAGCTCACAACCTGCATAGCTATTCATGAAGTGTGTCCATACCCAGAGGGCAAGCGCAGTGTTTTTAATGAGAGGTAGTTTTCTGCAGGTCACGTACAGCTCGAGGGCCTTTTGCTGCCTCTCAGCTTAAACAGCAGCTCTGGACCCTTAGCTCACAGTGCTAACCAGTCCAGTATGCTCTTACGGGGACCCAGAATGTAGTTCATATGTAACTCACATTTGGAAAAAACAGTCTGTAATGTTTCTAGATAATGTGACAATGACAGTGATGACAGGCGATGATGACAACAAGTGTTATTTGTTAAGCCCCTGAAAATGAAAGCAGGAGCTTTTAAAATTATTATTATTTTCTTTCTCATATAGCATTTTTATTTTATTTTTTATTAAGTTTATTGGTACAATTTAGATATACATAATGATCACATTTATCATAGGGAACTTGTACCTGTACATGGTATGTCTTAGTTCCTCTTTTTTTCCTCCCATTCCCCTGCCCTCCCCTCAACCCATCTTCCCCTCCATATTTACAAAGCTTTGTTTCCATTTTATCCTTTTTTCTCATTTTTTCTCCCCCCTCATTCCCCTTTTCTTTTAAACAATTTCTTCCTATTTCACAATATCAATTATATATTTTGGTTCTTATTTACACTTTCAGTTTCTCACTCCAGAGAATCAATGTGATATTTACACATGTGTGTCCAATTTATTTCACTTAAGAATATGGTCTCAAGGTCCATCCATTTAGCTATAAATGTCTCAAGTTTATCCTTCTTTATGGCTGAGTAGTACTCCATTATATTAAAAAAAAAAAAACCTCATCTTCTTTATCCATTCCTGTGTTGATGGGCATGCGGGTTGTTTCCAAGATTTAGCTATTACAAACTGTGCTACTATAAACATGGGTGCACATATATTACTGTGGTATGATGTTTTTAATTTTTCTGAGAAGATACCCAGAAGGGGAATAGCTGGGTTGAATGGAACCTCTAGGCCTAGTTTTTTGAGCAATCTCCACACTGATTTCCACAGTGGTTGCACCAGTCTACACTCCCACCAGCAGTGAAAAAGCATTCTTTTTTCCCCACAGCCTCACCAGTATTTCTTATTGGTTGATTTCTTCATCATAGCCATTCTTTCTGGAGTGAGATGGAATCTCAGCACTGTTTTAATGTGCATCTCGAAAGCAGGTGCTTTGTATAGATTGCCAATCTAAAATCTCCAAATACTCTTATCAGATCAATGTTTTTATTATTCCCATCTTTGCAAATGAGAAAACTGAGGCTGAGAAAGAGCCAACTGCATGAGATTGCACAGTAGCAAGTCACGGGTCAAACTGATGTTCTAAAGGTCATAGTCTGTGTATTCCCTATTAGCTTCCTCTATCACAAGAATAAAGAATTATAGTATTCACTGAAGACAGAGCCGCCATACATTTTTTTCAGTCTTACCTCAAAGTCACATAAACACCATAGCACCTGTGCCAGCAAAGTTTAAAGTAGGACCCCAGCCTCCTAACCTCAAGAGTCCCGAGTAAAGTAGAGTAAAGCCTCCTGTGGTGATGTGTTGGTTACGTTTGACTGTGTCAACTTGATTGACTTGGGAAGCACCCAAGGGATTCATGGATTTCCCTTCTTCCTTTGTCTAAGTGGGTCATGGAGGCATGACCTTGGTTCCCTCGCCCTAGAAGATACTGCTCCACTCCTGCCATGAACGAAGCATCTTTGCTGTGCCACACCCTTCCACCTTGATGTTCCTTCCTTCAGGCCAGCTGACCATGTACTGAATCCCTGCAACCATGAACCATGAAATTAAACCTCTCTCTCTTTTTTTTTCTTTATGTGGGTACTGGGAACCGAACTCAGGACCTCGCACTTGCCAGGCAGGCGCTTATGCTGCTGAGCTATATCACCAGCCCTTAAATCTCTCTTTTAAATCGTGAGTATCAGGTATTGTGTCCCAGTGACAAAAAGCTGACTAATATAGGCGGGGTCATAGAACTCCATGAGGAAACCCAGGACTTTATCCCAGCTAAGTTGGGAAAATGGTTAATTTTGATTATCACCTTGATTGGATTGAGAAATGCCTAGGAAATTAGTAAAGCACACTTCTCCTTGTGTTTGTGAGGGTGTTCCCTGAGATGATAGCCATGTGGGACAGCAAACTGAGGGGCGAGATCTGCCCTGAATGTGGGCAGCACTATCTAGCAGGTTGGGGGTCTGAATGAAATAAGGACAAAAGAAAGAGGAAGCCTGAGGAATCCCACCAGTCTCTCTGCCTCTGGTCTGCTATGAGATGCGTCACTTTGCTCCCCACCATGATGTTCTGTCTCACCACAGCCCAGAAACAACGAAGCCGAATCCTCATGGAATGAAACTTCTGAAACTATGAGCCAAAATAAACCTTTCCATTTTTAAGTTGTTTTACTCAAGTATTTTGTTACAACAGCAGAAGTTCACACAACTCCTGCTATGAGGTATCAGTGTGACTATGTGGGGAGCCTGAGTTTCCACCTCCACCTGATGGTGATAAGGTGCCCCTCATGCTCCCTGCTCAGGGTGTGTTACAGGAGGCCTTGTGAGGATTCAGAACTTACACCTCTATCCCACAGGAACAAGGCCTCCCCCCCCCCCGCATGGCGTCCCTAGGAGCCACATGGGAAGCAGTAACAAGAAATTCAAAATATCCCTAGCATTGAAAGAAATCTCAGTGGAGGCCTTGGGCATCAGAATCTCCCCACCTCTCATCTCCATTCAGTAGTAGTGGAGACTCAAGTGTCAGTGGAGGCCAACTGAGGAACTTGGACTTCTAACTTCACATGGAGATTACTAGGTGTTATTTCCTCTCCCTTTCCCTTCCAGAGGAGTGTAAAAGAACAAAGTCGGCTAATGTAGAAAATTTAGGTCAGATTCAGAACTTAGCATACTACCCAAATGTCTAAGTTTCCCCTGAGAAGCACTTGTTGTGCAAAGAACCACAAAGATCTCATACTGAATGAAACAATCAATAAATGCTGACACTGAAAAGAAAAAGATGTTAGAATTGTCTAAAATTTTAAGGCAACAATCATAAAAATACTTTCATAAAATCCTAGTAATTATAAACATCCTGAAATAAATAAAAATATATAAATTCTTAGCAAACAAATAGAAGACACAAAAGAGAACCAAAAGGAACTTTTGGAATTTAAGAATGCAGGAAGCAAAAACAATAAAGCATGGCTCAGTCCCTGTGCTCAAAAGAGGAATAGAAGAGATGGAGGAAAATGTCACTGGTGTAAAAGATAGACTAACAGAAATTTCATACTCTGGACAACAAAGAGAAAATACTTCTCACAAAAAAACCTAAACAGAGGCTCATAAACCTGTGGCAATGTAATGACAAGATATAGCATCTATTTTATTTTAGTCCTGAGAATACAGGAGAAAAAGACAGGCCTGTAAAGTGTTCACACAAATAATGGCTGAAGACCCTAAATTTGGCAAAATTTTTCATTTGTATGCCTACATAATCAAGAAGATGAGTGAATTCCAAGCAGAAAAAACTCAAATATAACAACACATCATAATCAAGCTTCTAAAAGCTAACGTCACACTAAAAGTTTTGAAAAGCATTTAAGAGAAACAACACCTTACCTATAAGGGAAATAATTTTTATGATAGTGGGGTTTGCATCAGAAATCATGGATGCCATAAAATCTTTCCCAATAAAGTTGGGTCTGGGGGTGTAGCTCAGTGCCAAAGCACTTGGCTAGCATGTGCAAGACACTGGGTTCAATCTCCAGCAGTGCAAAAGTATGTTGCTGACTATTTTTCCATTTTTTTCCTTCTTCCAACCTATACTCTCATCTCCTCTTGAAAATACCCTTAAAAATAAAGATGACTGTCTTGGTTACTTTTCTCTCATTTCTGGGATAAAATACCTGACATCCAAAGTTAAAGGAGGAAAGGTTTATTTAGCTCACAGTTGGTGGAGTTTTCAGTCCATGTTCAGCTGGCTCCAAGGCAGAGCGGCACATGGCACAGGGCAACAGTTCATGGTGGCAGAAAACAGCAAAAGCAGCAAGAGCAAAAAGGGAGGAGTGAGAGAGCAGAGAAGACTCTGTCCCTTATATTGTATGCAGTCTACCCACCCTGGGTGGGTGTAGCACTCACACCCATAATCCCAGCACTGGACCATGAATCAGTCACAAACTCTAGAAGCCCACCCCCATGAGTGCATGAGGCTTTGGGGGGACAGCTAGACACAAACCATAACAATGACATTAACTTTTCCTAACGCTACTTACTGAAGAGATTATATTTTTTGTATTGTGCATTCATGGCACCTTGTTGGAAATCAGTTCACTGTACGTGCATGAATGGGTTCATTTCTGGGCTATTTTTTTCCCTTGGTCTATGTTTTGGTCTTTATTTCAGTATCAGGCTGTTTAATTACTGTAGCTTTGTAATATAGTTTGAAATCGAGTGGTGTGATGTCTCCGATTTTGTTCTTTTGGCTAATAACTGTCTTGGCTATTTGAGATCTTTTGTTTCATATAAATTTTAAGATTTTTTTCTATTTCATGAAAAATGACATTGGAATTTTGATCGAGATCGCAATGAATTTATAGATCACTTTAGGTACTATGGGCATTTTAATGATACAAATTTTTCTAATTCATGAACATGAGATATCTTTCCATTTATTTGTATCTTTTTTCCATTTCTTTCATCAAAATTTTATAGTTTTCAATGTATAGGTATAGTTAGGATGGAGTGTCAAATTGATTGGCTTTGGGATCCACTTGGGGATTGGGAATGCATATTTCTGAGTGTGTCAGGGTAAGTCACGGAGGTGTATGTAGCCTTGGGGTCTATGTCTACTTGCTTGACCCTTCCTTTCTGACATTGTTCCCCTACTTTTCTTCCTGGCCACCACGAACTAAGCTTCTTTGCCCTGCCAGGCCTTTCCGCCATGATGTTTCTGCCTCAGAGCCAGCCAACTATAGACTGAACTCCCTTAAAATGTGAGTCAAATTAAACCTCTCCTTTAAGTTATCGTCATCACATATGGTGTCCAGAAACAGGAAAGCTGACTAATACGTGGGGCTTTTTTGTTTCCTTAGTTAAATTTATTTGTAAGTATTTTTTGAAGCTGCTGTAAATGGGATTTTTCTCTTGATTTCTTTTTCTTTTAGTTCATTTTTAAATATAGAAATGCTAATGACAGTACAACATACCGGAACTTATGGGATACAATGAAAGCAGTCCTAAGAGGGAAATTTATAGCATTAAATACTTATATCAGGAAAATAGAGCAAGCGCAAATAAACAACTTAAGGGTGAACCTCGAGCTTCTAGAAAAAGAAGAGCAGGTTAAGCCAAAAGCCCATACAAGGGAGGAAATTATAAAGATCAGAGCAGAAATTAACGTATTGGAGAATAAAAAAACAATACAAAGAATCAATGAAGCAAAAAGTTGGTTCTTTGAAAGAATAAATAAGATTGACAAACCCTTATCCAACCTTATTAAAAAAAGAAAAGAAAAGACTCAAATCCATGCAATTGAAAATGAAAAGGGTGATATCACAACGGACCCTGCAGAAATCCAGAAGATCATCTATACCTATTTTGAAAATTTATATTCTACTAAGATGGAAAATGCAGAAGAAATGGACAGATTCCTAGATTCGTATGAATTACCAAAGCTAAATCAAGAAGATTTAAAAATCCTAAATAAACCAATATCAACCAATGAAATTGAAGATGTAATTAAAAACCTCCCAACAAAGAAAAGCCCAGGCCCTGATGGATTCACTGCCAAATTCTACAAGAAATTTAGAGAAGACCTAACGCCCCTACTTCTCCAACTTTTTAATGAAATTGAAAGGGAAGCAATACTCCCAAATTCATTCCTGGAAGCAAGCATTACCCTGATACCAAAACCAGAGAAGGACCCAACTAAGAAAGAGAACTACAGGCCAATCTCCCTAATGAACATAGATGCAAAAATCCTTAATAAGATACTGGCAAACAGAATCCAACAAATCATCAAGAAGATTATACACCATGACCAAGTTGGATTCATCCCAGGGATGCAGGGATGGTTCAACATACGTAAATCAATAAATGTAATACACCATATTAACAGAACCAAAGACAAAAATCACATGATCATCTCAATAGATGCAGAAAAAGCGTTTGACAAAGTCCAGCACCTTTTCATGATAAAAACCCTACAGAAAATTGGAATAGAGGGTCTTTATCTCAATCTGGTAAAAGCTATCTATGACAAACCAACAGCCAATATGATACTAAATGGCCAAAAACTGAAAGCCTTCCCTCTAAAATCAGGAACAAGACAAGGATGTCCACTGTCCCCACTCTTATTCAACATAGTTCTGGAAACTTTAGCCAGAGCGATTTGACAAGAGAAAGAAATAAAAGGAATAATGATTGGAAAGGAAGAAGTTAAATTATCATTATTTGCAGATGACATGATACTCTACACAGAAGACCCCAAAAACTCCACTAAAAAACTGCTAGATTTGATAAGCAAATTCAGTAGTGTAGCTGGATACAAAGTCAATACTCAAAAGTCAATAGCCTTCCTGTACACAAATAACAAACTTACTGAAAGAGAAATTAGGGAAACAATACCTTTCACAATAACATCCAAAAAAATGAAATACCTAGGAATCAACCTCACAAAGGATGTAAAAGACCTCTATACTGAAAACTACAGTACTCTGAAAAAGGAGATTGAAGAGGATATCAGAAAATGGAAAGATATCCCTTGCTCCTGGATAGGAAGAACCAATATAGTGAAAATGGCCATACTTCCAAAATTGTTATACAGATTTAATGCAATTCCAATCAAAATTCCAACAGCATATCTCATAGAATTAGAGAAAACAATCCTAAAATTCATTTGGAATCAGAAGAGACCTAGAATAGCAAAGGCAATTCTGGGCAACAAAGGCAAGGCAGGGGGCATCACAATCCCCGACTTGAAATTATACTATAAAGCTACTGTGATAAAAACAGTGTGGTACTGGCAAAAAAACAGACCTGAAGATCAATGGAACAGATTAGAAGATGCTGAAACAACCCCAGACATACTAAGCCACCTTATCTTTGACAAAGGTGCCAAACACATTCGCTGGAAGAAAGATAGCCTCTTTAATAAATGGTGCTGGAAAAACTGGCTCTACACATGCCGAAGATTAAAACTAGACCCATATCTTTCACCATGCACTAAACTAAATTCAAAATGGATCAGAGATCTAAATATTAAAACAGAAACATTAAATCTGCTGGAAGGTAGGATAGGTAAAACCCTTGGAGACATTGGTGTAGGCAAAGACTTTATGAATAAAAACTCAACCGCACGGGAACTATCCCAAAGAATCAATAACTGGGATCTCATCTTATTAAAAAGCTTTTGCACAGCAAGAGAAACCACCAACAGAGTGAAGAGACAACCCACAATGTGGGAAAAAATGTTTGCCAGCTGTTCCTCAGACAAAGGATTACTATCGAGAACATATAAAGAACTCAAAAAAATCAGACCTCCCAAATTTAAAGACCCACTCCAAAAATGGGCATCTGAGATGAATACACATTTCTCAGATGAAGAAATACTAATGGCAAATAAATATACAAAAAAATGTGCAACATCACTAGTCATTCGAGAGATGCAAATTAAAACAACACTGAGATACCATCTCACCCCAGAAAGAATGGCTACTATAAAGAAATCAACTAATAACAAATGCTGGAGGGGCTGTGGGGAAAAAGGAACCCTTCTCCACTGTTGGTGGGAGTGTCGACTGGTACAGCCACTGTGGAAGTCAGTGTGGAGATTCCTCAAAAAGCTAGGGTTGGAGGTCCCATTTGACCCAGCTATTCCCCTTCTGGGCATCTTCCCAGAAGAATTAAAAACATCGTACCACAGCGATATATGTGCACCCATGTTTATAGCAGCATAATTTGTAATAGCCAGATCTTGGAAACAACCCAAATGCCCATCAACTGAGGAATGGATAAGAAAGATGTGGTATTTTTATACAATGGAGTACTATTCAGCCATTAAGAAGGATAAACTGGAGACTTTTATAGGTAAATGGATGCAACTCGAGAAAATACTCATAAGTGAAATAAACCAGAAGCACATGTGTAAGCATCGTATTGTCTCTCTAGTATGAGAAACTGAAAGAGTAAATAAGATCCAAAATGTACAATAGACATGGTGAATCAAAAAGAAACTGGTCAAAAGGAAAGAGAGACTGGAATAGGAAAAAGAAAGAAGGGAAAGGGAAAAAAAATTGTATATATATATATAAGATGGTTAAGATAGATACACTACGATTTTTACTTAGTTCATTGAAGAGTAAGGTTTGTGCCAATAATGTTTGGATAGTTAAATGCTAATGTCTGGTGTCCTGAATAACTAACTTAAAGATAGTAATACGCAATGTATTAACCATTGTTACCCTCCTATTATGTTGTTTTGAAAATTTGTTCTTCTTTTGATTTGTTTTGTTTTTTCTTCTCTTTAAAATAAAATTAAAAAAAAATAAATAAATATAGAAATGCTGCTTTTTGTGTATTAATTTTATATCCTGCAGCTTTACTGTATTTGTTTATTAAATCTAACAGTTTTGGGTGGCATTCATAGGGTTTTTCAAATATAAGATCATGTAGCAGGGCATGGTGGTATATCCCTGTAATCCAAGCATTCTGGGTGGCGGATGCAGGAGGATCACAAGTTCAAGGCCAGCCTGGGCAATTTAGGGAATTAGTGAGACCCTGCCCCAAAATATAAATAATAGATAGATAAATGATATAGATAGATAGATAGATAGATAGATAGATAGATAGATAGATAGATAGACAGACAGACAGACAGACAGACAGATAGATAGATATTTGGAGATGTAGTTCAGTGCAAAGGCTCTGGGTTCAATCCCTAGTACTGATTTTAGAAAAAGATCTGTTGTCTGCAAACAGTGAGTTTCATTTCTTTCTTTCCTATTTGGATGTTTTTTCTTTCTTTCTCTTATCTGATTGCTCAGCAAGAACTTCCAGTACTATGTTGAATAGATGTGGTGGGAATGGGCATCCTTGTCTTATTCCACATCATAGAAGAAAAACTTTTAACTTTTCATCATGGAATATAATGTTAGCTGTGGGTTCATAATATATGACCTTATTGCATTGACTCGAAATGGATGAAAGACTTAAACATAAGACCTGAAACTGTGAGACTACTAAAAGAAAATACAAGGGGAAATCTCTACAACATTGGTTTGGAAATAGTGCTTTGGATTTGACCCCAAAAGCACAGTTAACAAAAGCAAATATAGGAAAATGGAATTATATACATCAAACTCCTCTGCACATCAAAGGAATAATCAACAGCGAAGAGACAACCTACAGATGGAAGAAAATATTTGCAAGTTATATAACTGAGAAAGGTTTAATATCCAAAATATTTAAGGAGCTCAAACAACTCAATAGCAAGAAAACAGATAACCTAAATTTTAAAAATTGGCAAGGGACCTGAACAGATATTTCTTTTTTTTTAATCAGATTTTATTGGTACATTTTAGATATACATAATGATCACATTCATCATAGAGAATTTGTACACATACATTATATAATGTTTTTCTTTTTTCCCATTCCCCTACCCTCCCTCCAACTCCTCCTCCCCTCCCCATTTACAAAAGCTTTGTTTCCATGTTTTTCTTCTTTTCTCATTTATTTTACTTTTCCCTTCTTTCCTTTCCCCTCCCCTCCCTTGTTCCCCTCCCCATTTGAACATTTTCTTCCTATTTCACAATATCTATTATACATTTTGGTCCTTATTTACACTTTCAGTTTCCCACACCAGAGAAACAATGCAGTATTTACACATGTGTGTCCAATTTATTTCACTTAAGAGTATGGGCTCAAGGTGCATCCATTTTCCTAGAAATGTCTCGTGTGTATCCTTCTTTATGGCAGAATAGTACTCCATTATATAAAAAATGACATCTTCTTTATCCATGCACCAGGTGATGGGCACTTGTGTTGTTTCCAAGATTTAGCTATTACAAATTGTGCTGCTATAAACATGGGAGTGCATATGTTGCTGTTGTATGATGCTTTTAATTCTTTTGGGAAGATATGCAGGAGGGAAGTGGCTTGGTCAAATGGAACATGTAGTCCTAGTTTTTTAAGGAATCTCCACATCAAATGGATATTTCTCAAAAGACGTGCAAAGGGTAAATAAAAATATTTTTTAAATGTTTGACATAGTTAAATATTAGGGCAGTGCAAATTAAAATCCCAATGACATACCACCTTATATTCATTAGGATGGCTAGAAGCCATCCTCTGTCTTCAAAAAGATGAACTATAACAAGTGTTGATGAGGACGTGGAGAGAAGGCACCCTCTGAACAGTGTTTCTGGAGATGTACATTAGTATAGCCATGTGCGCCAGTTACTCTCGACCGTCAGCTTGACTGGCTTGAGATGATTAGTGAAGCACAATTCTGTGTGGGTCACAAGAGCGTGACCTTGGGAAGTGTATCTCGCCTCTGGTCCCTTATACTCTGGAACTCTTCCCCTGCTCTCAGCTTCCTGGACACTAAGCAGCTCTCCTCTACCACACCCCTCCAACACGATGTTTCTCTCTTAGAGTCAGCTGACCATGGATTGAAATCTCTGAAGCCATGAGGCAAAATAATCTCTCCTTTAAGTTGCATGTGTCAAGTATATTGTCCCAGCAACATAAAACTGAACTGTTACAGAAAACTAAATGGGTATTCCTCAAAAAACTAAAAATAGAACTATTTGAATCTGCAATCTTACTTTTGAGTATTTACCCAAAAGAATTGAAATCAGTTCATGAAAAAGAAGTCTGCGCCCCATGTTCATTGCAGCATTATTCAGAATGCTGCAATTGTGGAATCAATTTAAGTGTCCATTATAAAATATGGTGTATATATACACAGCGAAATACTAGTCAGCCTTTAAAAAGAGGAGAATTTCATCATTTGTGACATGAATGAAATTTGAAAACATTGTGTAAAATGAAATAAACAGGCACAGAAAGACAAATATTTATATGCATTTTCTTACTGATACGTGGAATCTAAAACAGTTAAACTCATAGCAGCAGAGAATGGAATAATGGTTAGCAGAGGGAAGCTGTCTTTGGAAGCTGAGGGAAACAAGGAGGTGATAGATAATGGCTGAAGGGCACAAAGTCACAGCTGACAAGAGGAATAAGTTGTTTAGTTTGTTTTTTGAAGATTTAGAGCATCTAGTGAATACAGTTAATAACAGTATATTGTACAAGTCACAATTTGGAAATTAAATATCAAATATTCTTAAGACAAAAATGTAAGTTTTTGAGGCAATGGACATGCTAATTAGCTTTAATTATTTTGTTGTGAAAAGACATGAACTGAAAGGAAAATGCTCCACACCAAGGAGTTGGAAGGCAACTTGTTTATTAACACCAGTGGGCTAGGGGACTGAGTCCAAATCACTAGCCTCGATTTAGAGTGAAACAGAATCTTATATACACTTTTGCAAACAGGAAGTACAAAGCTGATAGCAGGTTGTTACATAATTGGTTACATGAATCAAGTCATATGTTGTCAGGCAGATTTGTTTTAATCAGGTTTACTTAAAAGGAATTGTTTATCATAAGGCAGGATCATTCTGGGATGGAGGGGGGTTTTGAGCAGAGCACGTAGAGTTAAATGTGTCCTTGACTGGACCAGTCTGTTCTGGGCATAAAGTTCTTCAAGCAAGTTGGAAAAACTATATATATATATATATATATATATATTTTTTTTTTTTTTTTTTTTTTTTTTTTTTTTTAAGGTAGGAGAGCACAGATATCACAGCTGGATGCAGTCAGGTTGACCTAGCCAGCTATCTGGAAGAAGCAGCTGGATGCAGACAGTCAAAGCTAACTGAGCTTAGCAGTCTAACTGTGTGACAAGCAGCTTAAGCATATCCTGTCTCAATATAGCAACAGGCTACTAATTGATTTTTAAATCCAATATAAAATTTCTATAAATTTGCCATTCCATTTCCCCTGTTTTATTATGGGGAAGATTCTTCTTCCTCAGTTTCCTCAGTGCTAGGGAGCAGGTAAGGGGAAGTAACCTTTGAAAGAAGTCAGTGGCATATGGCCTCAAAGTGTTCAGTCAGAAAGCGAGTCAGGATGTGGATCACAAAAGGGCCTAGAAGAAGGACTGGCAGAAGCACCATTAAAGGTCCAAGCAGAGCTCCCATCCATGAGGGGTGAAAGTCCAGAGATCGCCACCAGGAAGAGCCACCCATAGTATTTTGAGCCCTGTGTTTGAGGCATTCCCACAGCTGATGGAGTTTTCTCTTACTATCCCTGACTTGTTAACATAATAGTAGCACTCTTCTTCTAGGAAAAGGCAAGTACCTCCATGTTGGGCTGTCAGAAGATCTAAGGCTCTTTGATTCTGGAGGATGACTTCAGCTAAAGAATGTATTTGATCCTCCAGTGTGTCTGTTGAAGTTTGTATGTTGGCAAAATCTCCAGCAATCTGAGCATTTAACTGTGAGTATTGCTGTTGGTCTATACCCATAGCTGTGGCACTGAGAGTCAAGCTTCCTGTTATTGCTGTCCAAGCTAGTATGGGTTATGTCACAGGGTCACCTTTATGATGTGACTGATGGGCATGTGCAGGACCTCGTTGACCTGGATAAACAGAGAGGTTGGGTACCAGAAAAACAAGTGCACAAAGATTCATTTTGGAGCTATCAAACACTTGGTGTACACCATCAGAACAAACAAAGAAAGTTCCAAGAGGGGCTGCCAGAGAACCCGAGGTGATGGTCAAAACATCGAACCTGAGGTGACAGTCAACACATCTGTGCAGTCAGCGGAGACATTTTGGCCCTTAGTGGAACCCAGGAAACAGGAGGTTTTTTCCTACACTATCATAGGATAGGACTGAAGTAAGCAATCAGGAACATTAGTAGAACTGAGTTTAGAATTATTTCGAGTTAGACCTAGAGCTCGATAGGAAAGAACTGAAAGGGGAACACAGAGCCAATAGTCTTTGCCTAACTCTGGGTTTATAGCTTGGAGGACCTGATGGGTGCCATTGACCAGACATAGGAGATCAGGAGTCTGAGCTCATGTGTGATTTGTAATGGGTGAGGGAGCCAATGGGAACACCGGTGGTTTCGGGGAAGGAAACTTAATGTGGAATGGGGGTGACGGGGATGACCAGACCTTTATAATTTTTAAAGCAAGCCATGGGTCTTGTCCCTGCCCATCCACTTGGACTTTTATACAGCAACCCAATGACCAGCCTTGATGGGAAGGATCCAGAATAGTGTACTGTAAGGGGTTGCAAGTTCCCTGTTGGTAAGTTGGACTAGAGGGGAGCTGAGTTAAAAGGCTATTTTTGGATTCACCCCAGTCTGTGACACAGTTCCATCTGGGACAGAATGTAGATGAGAGGTGTGTTTACAGTGCTTCTGGGTCTGATGCCATTCTGGGCAGATATATTTCTTATTGTAATATTCCCATTCCCAATTTAATCCACATCCTGAGGAATAGAGATGATTTTCACAATTTGGAGTGTTGGCCTGAACTGGGCATGCGTCAGAATAAAGGTCTACTTTAGTCTGAGAGGGATCCCATTTAATCTGATTGAGAACTATGACAGGGTTCATGCCATAAATCTAAATTTGGAATTCCCAATGTCCTGAAATTCCGTACACTCCTAGGATGTTGAAACATATTATCCACAGAAGAGCCATTTTAATCTTGGTCTAGGCAGCCAAAAGTAAGTAACCCAAAGATTATGTTTTCTGATGGGGCTCCCAACCTGTCAGAGTTACAATCCAGAGAGTGAAAGTGAACACTGCAATTAACAGGAGATGTGGAACTAGGAACCAGGCAGAGTAACAGTACATTGAAACTAAAACTTAGAAAAACAGATCAAGGTGTTTAGTATAATAGTCACACCAATATAGAAGAGAGTGAAGGTGATTTGGGGGGAACTTTCCAGTCCTCTGGGGATACAGCCCAGAGTCCTGAGGCTAGCACCAAGATAAACAAGAGAAGGGAACTAATATCCAAACAGGGTAACAAAACATGAGTCGATAAGAAAAGGTCCTCCCGGGTACGATGTCCGTCTAATCTTCAGCCGTGCATTGATTCGCCAGCTTCCAGGGTGGGGAGGCAGGGCTTCAAGTGCTCTGTCTCTTCAGGGTGGTCTTTACTGGATTTGTCCCATCAGGATGGGCCTTCCGACGATGTCAGAATGAGCTCCCTTGATCCTCGAGTGTTGGATCCAGAGAAGGATGTCTGCCACTTTTACAGTGATGGGAGTGGTCAAAATAATTAAATAGGGGCCTTTCCAACTTGGGGACAGGGGATCCTTTTTCCAATCTTTGACCCAAACCATATCACCTCGACTGTGTGTGTGTGTGTGTGTGCAGGTGTATCAGTGGGTACATGTTATCTCTCTGCTATATTTTTGTGTATCTGGGAGAAAGTTTTTCCTAACTGAATAAGTTGTTCTTGTAAGGTGATATTTCCCAACTAGCGTATATCCCCTTGGAGGCCTTTAATTAATGGTGGGGTCCTCCTAAATAAGACTTAGAAAGGGGTGGATCCAGTGGGCCCTAGTGAAGTCCTGACTTTCAGAAGGGCCGTAGGTAACAAGTCTACCCATGGTATCTGAGTTTTTGGTAGTATTTTGTCAGTACTGACTTTAGAATTCTGTGCCTTCGCTCTACTTCGCCAGAGCTCTGGGGCCTGTAGGCAGTGTGGAGATTCCATTTGATTTTTAGTTCCTTAGCTAGTTTCTGAGTCATTTCTGCTGCAAATGAGAGTCCCTTGTCACTGCCTATGGTCAGGGGTAGCCCATATCTGGGAATAATTTCTCTTAATAAAACTCTGCATACTTCAGAGGCCTTTTCAGTCTTTGTAGGGAATGCCTTCAGCCAGCCAGAATAAGTGCAAACGAGAACCAGCAAATACTTGTAGTCCCGGCACGGCTTAATTTCAGTAAAGTCTATTTGGAGATCTTCAAAAGGAGACAGTCCTGTATGTTGGATTCCAGGTGGTGGTCGAGGGCCTATTGAGGCCTCAGTCTTTGCACAGATTTGGTACCTTTTGCTAACAGCTGCACAAATTGATGTCAATTTTGGAATATAGTAATAGCGACCCAGAAGCCGGGCTATAGCAGTTCTTCCTCCATGGATGATGTCATGGTTACACTTAACCCAGGTGTAGGCTAACTCCTCTGGAATGATCATTCGACAGTCTGTTAGGGCCCAGACACCATTTGGGTCTGCATCGGCCCTTTCTTGTTTTGCCCATTTTATTTCTTCTTCAGTATAATGAAGGGGACCTCGGTGTAAGCTAAGAACAGTTTTTGGCGGGATCTCATGTACAGCTTCTAAGTTTTGGATCAAATCATTGTCTTCCCATGTCGAGGCTTCAGCAGCCTTTTTAATTCATGTACTTATTTTTACTAGCACATATTAATTATACAAAACATCTGGTTTCGTTGTGACATTTTCACACATGCTTGTCACATCCTTTGATTATATCATCCTGTGCAAGAATCCCTTTTTAACTATTGATAAAACAACCAGACAGAAAATAGCAAGACTATGGAAGGATGAAACGACATCACCAACTAACAGGATAGATACAATTGTCTTAAATATTTTCTCTATATACATTTATAGAGCCCTTACCTAACAAAAGAAAAATGCACATTCTTTTCCAGTGCCCAAGGGATCTAAACAATATCTAGCACCATAAATCAAATCTCATTAAACTTTAAAGAATTAAAATCATATGAAATATATTCTCTGACCACAATGGATTCAAACCAGAAATCAATTAAAGAAAGATACAGGAAAATTTCCAAACGCTTGGAAACAAAATTAACACTTAAACAATCCACGGGTCAAAGGGGAAATCTCAAGGGAAATAAGTATATTGAACTGAATGAAAATGAAAATATAGCACATCTGATTTGTGGAATATGATGAAGGCTGAAAAGAAAATTTATAGTACTAAATTCATACATTAGAAGAAAGAAAAAGGTTTTAAATCAATAATGTAAGGTGCTACCTCAAGAACCTAGAAGCAAAAGAGCAAAATAAGCAAACAGTAGGAAAAATAATAATAAAGATAAGAACGAAGCAGAAGCATGGGCTGAAGATGTAGTTCAGCGGGAGACCATGTGTCTAACACACATGAGCCCTGGATTCCATTCTCAGTACCACAGAAAACGAGGGTAAGAACGAAAGAAGAGAGGGAGGGATGGAGGGAGGGAGGGATGGCTAACCAGAAGCAAAGCATCTTACATGTTTGGCTGGGGAACACATATGATTTCTTCTGGTTGGTCCTAAATTGTAAGTAAAAGTAAAAAGTAAGTCCTAACTCTTTGGGACCAATTGCTGCAGTTTGTGGATCAGAACTCTACTATCATTTGTCGGTTTGCCCACTCATCAGCTCAGTTTGTGTGATCAATCTCCCAATTCCACTTATGCAACGTTCTTGAAATGACAAAATTATAGGATGGGTGAACAGAGCAGTGGTTGTCAAGGTTTAGGGAGAGAGTCTGAGCAGGAGGGAGTGGGTGAGGCTGTAAAAGAGCAGCATACGGGACTCTCATAGGTATGGAAATGTATCTTTACCGTGTTGACGTCAGGATTGTTTGGTTGTAATATTGTAGTTTGGCGACATGTTACTAGTGAGATAAATTGGGCAATGGGTAGTAAGGCTTTCTTTGAATTATTTCTTATACATGAATCTATAATTATCTCAAAATTTTAAAAAATGTTTAATTAAACAAAATATTCCCAGTGAGAAGAGGGCAATTACCTTCCAAATAATGGCAGACTGACAGCTTAATTCTTAAAAACAACATCAAAATGCAAAAAATAATTAATGAAATGACTGATTCAAACTGCAGGGGAAAATATAAAAGACTTAATCCAGCTAATTTTACTCAAGATTAGGACAAGTGGGGGATATAGCTCAACGGCACAGCATCTGCCTGGCAAGCGGGAGGTTGTGAGTTTGATTCTCGGTACCAAAAAACAAAACAAAACAAAAAAGATTAGGACAAAATAGAAAGTTCTGATCGTACGGACTGAGAAAATTTACTATTCAAGACCCTCTAAAAGAAGGTTTGGATTATGAACTTTATTAAGAAGGAAATGGAATGCAAATGAAAGGGGCAAAGGATTGAATTAATTACCTCAACAGATTTGGGTCCTTTCTATTGCCTGTGACTGTGAAGACATTCAAGGGTGACTACAAGTTTGTTCTTTTGTTTTGTTTTGTTCTTTTCCTGACCAAATAGAAGCATGCAGTTGTTGTTATCTGGGGTATAATATACCACCGGAGGACACTTGTAGAGAGAAATGCCAAGTTATAAAATGTCAGTCCTGTTTAATCCACTTTTACCCTACATACTATTTATTATGGGGATAGAGCAGTGAGGTAGTGTTAATGGGACAGCTGAGGAGGATCCTAAAAAATTCATAATAAAACTTTTAGGAAGAATTAAGGTACAATACACCAAGATAATTTCAAAAAGCAATAATAAGGCTGCAGGTATGGCTCTGCAGTACTGTGCTTGTCTGACATGTGTGAGGCCTTGGGTTTCATTCTCAGCACTAACAGGAAGAGAAGCAATAGTAAGGAGAGGAAATTTGCTTGTAAATCAGAATATAAAATTAACCTGCATTAAATCCATCCCTATGGCACTGGCACCAGAGTAGATAAATAGTTCAATTGAACAGAATAGAGCACTCACAAATATCTACATACATAAGAATTCAGGTTTTAAACAAAGAATGAACCAATTAATAGGAATGAAGCCCTTTATTCAATAAGTTTTTGAGGTACCTGGCAAATCAGCTGGAGGGAGGAATAAAATTACAACTTAGACCCTCATAGGATACACAAAAATTATGTCAAAATGGCTCAAAGACCGAAATGTAGCACTGAAAACTAAAGCTTTATTACATCAGATTTGGCAATGATTTCATATGCTACCAAAAGTACAGGAAACAAAAATAAAAATAGATAAATTGGATTAATTCAAAATTAAAACTTTCTGTGTATCAAAGGACACAGTTAAGAGAGTGAAGAGGTAACATACAGAATGGGAGACAATATTTGCAAATCCTATACAGTATCTCATGATGGATTAATATTCAGAATGTATAAACAGTCCCTACAACTTAACAACAGAAAACAAACGAGCCAATTAAAAACAGACAAAGGACTTGAATAGACATTTCTCTAAAGGAGATATACAAGAAGCCAACAAGCATATGAACAGATGCTCGGCACCGCTAGTCATTAGGGAAGTGCAAAGCAAAATCACATTATCATCTCTCACGAAAATTTAAGGTAGCTGTCACCTAAATAAATAGAAAATAACTAATATTAGTGAATAGTGGAGAAATTGGGACCCTGGTATACTTGGTGGGAATGCAAAATGTTGCAGCCCCTATAGAAGACAGTTTGGAGGGACCTCAAAAATCAAAACATAAAATACCATGTGATTCACCAATTACCTCTCTATCTCTCGCTCTGTCTCTTTCTCATATTTTAATTATGTATTATATTTAAAGCAAGATTTTGAAGAGATGTTGGTATACCCCATATTTATAGCAGAGTTATTTAAAATAGGCAAAAGGTGGAAGCAACCAAGATATCCATTAACTTATGAATACTGCATAAGCAAAATGTGGAATACATACCTAATGGAATATTACTTAACCTTAAAAAGAAGGAAATTTGACACATGCTATACACAGATATGAGAGTCTAGTTTTCTTTTTTTTTTTTTTTTTTTTTTTGTTAAGACATACGAGGATCTTATGGTAGACAGCCCCTAAAAAGACCCCAAAAATGTCCATTTCCTGATATCCTTGTCCCTCGAATGGACTTGAAGACATTATGTTAAGTGAAGTAAGCCAGTCACAAATAGACATACATTGTATGATTCAGCTTGTAGAAGTATCAAGAGTAATAAAACTCTCTGAAATATAAAAGTGATTGCCAGGAGCTAGAAGAGGATGAAATGGAGAGTTATCTAATGTATGATATAGAGTTTCACTTTTACAAGGTGAAAAAGTCCTGGCTATTGGTTGAACACCAATGTGAACTTACTCTACTGAACTATACACTTAAAAATGTTGCAGGTTGAAATTTTATCACATTTAAAATATTTTAAATAAAATAAAATTACATTCTTTTATCTCATTATATACACATATACATTTTTTTTAATTATGGAGAAAAAAAGACCTAAATATGAAAATAAACCCTAGGCTTTTCCTTTCTAAAAAATGAAAATTTTATTTCTATATGGAGTATCTTAAACCTTGGAAAATCCACATTATTTATGAATCACTACAGAACACATTACCCCAAAACTTGGCAACTTAAAACTTTTATTATCCCAGTTTCTGTGGGTCAGGAGTCTGGGCATGGAGTGGCCGGAGGCCTCCGGCTCATGATCCATCAGCCAGAGCCACATCATTGCACGACCTATAGGATCCATTCCCAAGCTTATTCTCAAGGCTGGCGTAAGGCCTCAGAAGAGTGGCTTTCAAGCTAACCACATGGGCCTCTCTGCAGGGCTGCCTGACTATCAGGAGCTTGGCTTCCTCCAGTGTGAGAGATCCAAAGAAGAGGGCCAGAGGGTGCCCGGATGGAAGCCACAGTCTCTTTCTAACTAACCTCGGCAGTGTCATAGCATCACATCTGCCATGTTCCTTCGGTTAAATGCAAGTCAGTAAGACCATCCTGCACTGAAGGGAGAGGGATACGTAAGGAATACCAGGAGATCTCTGGGGTCCTCTTAGAGAATGTCTATCAGAGGATTCGTGTTGGACTTTTTAAAAAAGAAAAGAAAACCTTGATTCCGCATCCCCAAAAATATTTGACAATAAATTTTGTAAGACTTTGATCATACCTCTATTCAAGTAATCAAAATTTACTAATTTACTAAGCATCTAGTTCGTATCTAGGGTTATGCTACACTTGAAAATACAAAGAAAAATGTGGTTCACTCACTCCTCTACCAGGGAAAAAATGAGCTAATGTGAGATTTGCCATGCTGCATAGGCCTGTGTAGGAAGCAGCAAGTCCAGAGGCTCAGACCACACGCTCGGGGCTGAACCACCTGACCCAAACTCCCTCAGCCACATACAGTACCACTATATGACAGCACACGGGGAGAGTAATAGACCAGACCTCATGGCTACTTCTGAATAGTGTGTAAATTAATGTGTGTTAAAGGGCCTAGCATGGTGTAAAGTATATAAGGAAGTGCTGTAGTAGTCTGCACTAAACTGACTACAGCACAGACCCCTTAATTTTCTACTTCTACTTTTTTCCTCTTTTTGAATTTTTTTTTTCTGGTGGGGATTGAATTCAGGACCTTTTCACTGAACTACATCCCCAGCCCCCACTTCCACCATTTCTTTTTCTTTATTTTTGAGTCAGGGTCTTGCAAAATCACTAAATTGCCCATGTTGGACCAGAACTTTCAGTGCTCCTGCCTCAGCCTGGAAGACTGCTGGGGTCAGAGTAATATGCGGCCACACCCAGTTTAAATATACATTATAAATATGTGTCATTGCTTTTATTCAGGTCTAATCTCAAATACTTTCTGCCAAATTCCAGATAGATTTCTAAAACTTTATTGTCTTCTAACTTGATTTGTGTAGTTCTTTATTGTCTGAAGGAAAATTGATGTCACTCAGAAACTTAAAATCATCATTTTACATTCTGCATTCAAATTATTTCTGCAGATTTTAAGAAAGGGTGAGTCTTGGATGGCACTCCAGGGAGCGAGGATCGCTTGCAAGCCTTGTCTACTCAGAGAAGTGCCTATCACCTACACCCATTGTTCTCTTCTCTAGTGCAGACTGTCCCTGACAGCACTGTCCTCCTTAAGGATATGAGCACTTACATTTCTCATTTAGTTTTCATATAGAACCTTCTCAAAGATGTTCTAAAAAAAAAAAAGTACATTATACCACTTATCCCAATCATAATTGTGCCCAGATACCACTTTGAAGAATTCTAGCATCAAATTCTCTCTCCTCTCATATAATCAACTGGTTATTTCTCTCCAAATGGGGGTTGATTTCTATGTGGAGAATTACCAGCAGTGGAATCTCTCTCACAGTCCTGATCCTGTAGCTCTAACTTAGATGCAGAATGATGCTAATAACCCCATGTAACTCTGATGCTCACTGCCCTTACCTGCTGCTTAACTACTAGCAGGGGCCGTACTGCCCTTCAGATGTTGTTAAAATAAGGCCAAAGTTATATTGTATGAAAGGAGAGAAGGTTAGCACGCCCCCTGACAGGGATGGAAGGGCCTGACAACACGCAGACGGTTAAAATATTGCATTAAGATAAAATAAGGCCAAGATAAAAGAAGCCTGATGTGACAAAAGTGGTTCAAAATATTTCTTTTTGCAGGAAGACTGAAATCCATCTATAGGAACAATAAGGTAAAATACTGTATGGAGGTTTTGTTTGTTTTGCCTTATCCGCCTCTATGGAAAGAACATGAGAATATGAAAGGCACAGAGCTGCATTAGTGAGAAAAAGGTTGGTTTGGCTTACCATTATGGAGGTTCCAGTCCATGATTAATTGACTCAATTGTTTTGGGCCTGTGATGAGGACACACATCATGGTGGGAGTGCATGGCAAAGTAAAACTGCTTACATCAGCCAGGGAGCAAAAAGGAAAAAAAGGGAACCAGATCCACAATCCCCCAATGACCTAAGGACCTGTCACTAGGTACCTCTACCTAAAGAAAGGTTTCCCCACCGCCCAGTATCGCCACTCGAGGGAGCAAGTGGGCCTTCAACACGTGGGCCTCTTGGGAACATTTCAGATCCAAACTATACCAAGGCTGAGGCTCCTATACTTTTTCCTGCAAAATTATCAATTCCATCTCAAATAAATAGGATTCAACAAGTTATTCTTGGAGCAAGTGAGTAGCCATATGGGGAAGAAATAAAATTAGAGCCTACTAATTTTTCCACCAAAATAAAATCCAGGTAGATTAAAGACTTATCTGCAAAAAAGACATCATGGAATTTCAAAATCAGGCTTGAACAAGTACTATATTTTGAAATATGATAGAAACACATAAGTTGTAAAGGAAAAAAATACATAAATTTTATACACAAAAACCTAAAAATCTATATGGTAAAAAAATTGCAACAAACATAAGCAAGAAATTATGAACTGGGTGAAGTTTTAAAATTTTCATTACAGAGAAAAAGCTCATTTCTCATGGAAATTGATAACAAAAAAAAATCCTACCCAAAATGGGGCAAAATATTGACAGAAAGTTCAGGAAATACAGATAATTCAATGCTTATAAAATTATATTAGGCTCCTCATAAAATAAACACTGATTATAATTTCACTATGATTTCTTTTTTGTGTTTGAGCTTAGCTTAGTGACTCATATCGAAGATGAGAATATAAAAGAGGGATAAAGAGTAACTCCCCAGTGGAGACACTTGCAGACATTTCCTTAAGCAAATGAACAAGGTCATTGTCACTGGAGGCTCATCTTGATACCACGTACCCTCTATTATGCCTTGAAGAAACCCATAGGCATTGTCTCATTGTGAGAAAAACATTAAACCAATCCAAATTGAGAGACATTTAATTACAACTTCAACATCGTGGAGAATAAGGGAAGAGAAACTGCCAGAAACCAGAAGGGACTACAGAAACATGATGAATAAATGCAACTTGTTCTCCTAGATGGTATCCAGGAACATAAAAGGGACATATGTAGAAAAAATGTTTAAAGCCAAATAGAATCCAGAAAGCCAGGCGTGGTGGTGCACACCTGTAAACCCAGCACTCAGGAGGCTGAGGCAAGAGGATTGCCATGAGTTTTAGGCTGTCCTGGGTTACATAGTGAGTTCAAGGCCAGCCTGGACTATGTAGCAAGACCCTGTCTCAAAAAACCAAAAAAAATAAAAATAGAAAAAAGGAAAACAAGTAAAATCTAGAGTTCATTTAGTAGCAACATATCGTGTCAGTTTCTCGTTTTTGATGAAAGGACCATGGCAATATAATACGTTGCTGTAAAGGAATACAGGAACTCTATGTGTTAATTATTGTTTTAAATTTTCTATAAAATCTCAAACTACCAAAGTGAAATGTTTATTAAAGATACAACTTTCAGGTGTCAATTTACAAAGGCTAAAACCTTGATAACATACTATTTTGAAAATGGTGTAGGAAAATGGTATTTCACACATTCTTGCACAAAGTATGAATAGCTATAGCATTTATGGAGATCAGTTTGGTAACATCTGTCAAAATAACAACAGAGTTACCCTTTACTCAGCAGTTTTATTTCTAGAACTGTAATTGGTGTACCAGTATGTGTGCAAAAATATGCAACATTATTCATCGTGGCATTGTTGACTGGAAATCACTTTGCACATCAGTAGGGGTCTTCTTAATAAACTGTGGTCTTTTCTTCCAAGGGAAAGTTTGCAACCGTGGAGGGAAAAGGAAAGCCTTTCAAAACACAGTGTTAAGTTAAAAAAAAAAAAGTTCAGGATGTCCTAGTGTAGACAGTACAGTGTATGTATTTAAAGAGAGGGGGGCAAATGTAATATTTTCTTGTATGTGCATTAAGATCAATCTGTGAATGTAGATGAGCAACTGGAAAATATCTCTGCTTCCAGGAAGGAGAACTAAAATAGGCAGAGGTGAAAGAGATCCTTCTTTCTATAGCTTATGGTACGGTTTGAAAATTTTCCCCTTCCTTCCCTTCAATCCATCTTCCTCTCCTTATTTACAAAGCTTTCTTTCCACTTTATCCTTTTTTTCTCATTTTTTTCTTTTCCCTGCCCCCCATTCCTCTTTCCTTTTGAACACTTTTTCCTATTTCACAATATCTATTATACATTTTATTTCTTATTCACACTTTCAGTTTCTCATACCAGAGAGACAATGCAATATTTGCACGTGTGTGTCTGATTTATTTTACTTAAGATTATGATCTCAAGGTGCATCCATTTAGCTATAAATGTGTCAAGTTTATCCTTCTTTGTGGCTCAGTAGTACTCCATTGTAAAAAAGCCACACCTTTTTTATCAATTCATTGCTTTATCCAAACAGCATTTGTGCTGTTTCCAAGATTTAGCTATTACAAACTGTGCTGCTATAAACATGGGTACACATAGATCACTGTGGTATGATGATTTTCACTTTTGAGAAGATTCCCAGAAGGGGAATACTTGGGTCAAATGGAACCTCTAGTCCTAGTTTTTTGAGGAATCTCCACACTGATTTCCACAGTGGTTGCACCAGTCTACACTCCCACCAACAGTGGAGAAGGGTTCCTTTTTCCCTACAGCCCCTCCAGCATTTGTTATTGGTTGATTTCTCAATAATAGCCATTCTTTCTGGCATGAGGTGGAATCTCAGCATTGCTTTAATTTGCATCTCTTGAATGACCAGTGATGTTGAACATTTTTTCATATATTTATTTACTGTTTGTACTTCTTCTGAGAAGTATCTATTCACTTCAGATGCCCTTTTTTTTACTGGGTCTTTAAATTTGAGGGAGTTCTGATTTTTTTCAATTCTTATATGTTCTAGATATAAGTCCTTTGTCAGAGAGACAACTGGCTAAAACTTTTTCTCATTCTGTGGGTTGTCTTTTCATTCTGTTGGTGATTTCTTTTGCTGTGCAAAAGCTTTTTAATAAGATAAGATCCCAGTTGTTGATTTTTTGTAGTATTTTCCATGCCATCAGGGTTTTGTTCATGAATTCTTTGCCTACTATGTCTTTAAGAGTTCTACCTATTCTGTCTTACAGCAAATTTAGTGTTTCTGTTTTAATGTTTAGACTTTTGATCTGTTTTGATTTTAGTTTAGTGCATGGTAACAGACATTAGTCTAGTTTTAGTCTACATTTTGAATTTTTAAAGACACAAATATATCACCTACCCTACTTCACCAAATCCAAGATGCCATCAATTATAAGATGTAGCTAAAACACCGTGAATTATAAGATAAATGTTACTTTTGCCTCGTTGCTGAGACAAAATACCCGACACCCAAAATTAAGGAAGGGAAGATTTATTTAGCTCACAGTTTGTGGAGGTTTCAATCCATAATCAGCTGGCTCCAAGGCAGGGTGGCATGGCACAGGGGCAACCATTCATGCAGCAGAAAACAGCAAAAGCAGCAAGAGCAAAAAGGGAAGAGAAGCGCAAGAGAAGACTCTGTCCCTTATATTGTATGTAGGCTACCTGCCCTAGGGTGAGTGTAGCATTCACACCCATAATCCCAGCATTGGACCATGAATTAATCACAAACTCTAGAAGCCTGCCCCCATGACCACATGAGGCTTTGTGGGGACATCCAGACACAAACCATAACATTCTGCCTCTGGGCCCACAAAGACTTATGCTCATCCTTTATGCAAAAGGCATTTAGTCCCTCTCTAAGAGTTGCCAAAATCTTAACAGTTTCAGCATTGCTGAAAAGTCCAAGTCCCAAGTCTCCTCAGTGATGTAAGGAAGACTCTTAGCTGTGAGCCCCTGTACAAATGAAAAGAAAGTTAAACACTTCCAACATTCAATGGCACAAGATAGACATTTCCATTCCTAAAGTTACAACAAGAGGATACAAAGGAATGGGACCAAAGCAAATCCAAAATCCAGCAAGGCAAACATTAAGTCCTGCATTTCCATGTGCATCATCTGAGGCAATCGGTGGCAAGTTGTGAGCTCCAAAGGTCTTGGTTGGCTCCGCCCCATGGCACTTCTGGTGGTTGTAGCTCCCATGGCTTCTCTCTTAGGCCCGCTTTGCTCCCTCCTTGCAGGTTTTCTCAGATGATCCATGTTCCTGACTTCTCTAAACTTCTGAGGTCTCCACTGCACCTTTGGCTTCGCAATCACAGTTCATACACTGCCCTCTGAGGGGCATACTGCCTGACCTCCCAGGCCTTCTTCTGAAATCTGGGTGGAAGCCTTCTTAACCTCAGAACTCTTGCATTCTGCATGAGCCTAAAACCAGCACCACGTGGATGATGCCAAGGTCCGCTGCCAGCTGGAGCAGTAGCCAGGCTTTCTTCTCTCTTGGCTGTAGGGGTCGAGTGCCTGAATCGCTGAACACTCTGAACCTGATTCTGAGGAGCAAATTCTCTAGGCTGCTGCCACTCTGGAACCTGGTGTGGCCACTGACGCCATTCTGGGACACAGTGTGGCTGCCGCCACTCTGGAACATGGTGCTCTGTGGCTTTCTCCTCAGAGCAAAGTCTTTTACTTTTGCAGGTTTGAGGCTGCAAAGGGTGGAGACTAGCTGCTTCTTGTGATGCTCTCAGGCCGTCTTTTATATTCTCCTGTTCCTTCTCAGCAATTGAGATCTTCTCAGCTCTATCTTTGCAGTCCACACCTTCACTGGAGCTTCCTTTCTGGTCAAACTCAGAATGTTTTAAATCATCCTGCTGGGCTCTTTGCTCTTGATTCTAAACATAAATCTGGCTAAAGGCTCCCAACAATAGCCACACCACTGCCTCAACATTTGACTGCCTTGAAATTTTTTCTGCCAGTTTAATTAGTCCTCTGCCCTTTATCTTAGTCTCAGGCAAAGTCTCTGGACGTGAGCAAAATGCAGACAAACTTTCTGCCAAACCATAACACACATCGTCTGGACTCCAACAGCCAATGCAGTCCTTCTTCCCAGCAGAAACCTCCCTAGCTTGGCCTTTACCTGCCAGATTTCTATCAGCTTTCCGGTCTTCTGAGCTCTGACCAGAATCTCCCATACAGAACAGCCTAAGGGATTCCAGCTCTACTCTTTCAGGCGACATCTCTGAACCTTTCCAAACTCTTCCCACAAGCCATTCCCAAAGGCTCCTAAGCCACATGGTGAGATATAGTCACAAAAACAGCCCCACTTCTCTGGTACCAAATTCTGCCTTAGTTATTTTTCTCTCATTGCTGAGACAAAATACCTGACACCCAAAATTAAGGAAGGAAATGCTTATTTAGCTTACATTTTGTGGAGGTTTCAGTCCATAATCAGCTGGCTCCAAAGGAGGGTGGCATGGTACAGGGGCAACCATTCATGGTGGCAGAAAACAGCAAAAGCAACAAGAGCAAAAAGGGAAGAGAAGCGCAAGAGAAGATTCTGTCCCTTATATTGTATGTAGGCTACCTGCCCTAGGGTGAGTGTAGCACTCACACCCATAACCCCAGCATTGGACCATGAATCAATCACAAACTCTAGAAGCCTTCTCGTATGACTGCATGAGGCTTTGGGGGGACATCCAGACACAAACCATAACAATAAATCTTGATTTTTAAGATATGAAGCTTTAGAAATAGTAAAATGTAGTTTCAAAACAAAACTTTTTAAAAAATGTTTTAAAGAAATATCTTTTTTTCTGTACATGTAGAAAACCAGTCTGAAGAGATATATGCCAAACAGTGACTGTAAGTATTTCCAAGTAGTGGGGCACTGGTGGTTTTAACTTCCCTTTTGGTGTCTTCTATATTTTCTGCAAGGATCAAGCATTGCTTTTATTATCAGAAAACATATTAGTATATGCAACGTGACTATAATTTTTACAGGGAAACTCAGTTACCCTGTTCTTGGTGGGGAAGCTTTTAAGATGTTGAGGGCCGGTGAGATAGCTCAGCGGCATAAGCGCCTGCCTGGCAAGCGCAAGGTCCTGAGGTCGACTCCCGGTACCCACACATTAAAAAAAAAAAAAAAGATGTTGATCTTACAGTTAAGAATCCAAAGTTCCTCACCACCTCTGCCCCTGTCTTTACAGTCTCCTTTGTAATCGCCTCTTCCTAGGGTCCCGTGCTTTTCTTGTCAGGGGTCTGACTTTGGCCGTCTCTTCTGTGTTCTGACAGAGAGTCAGGCCACTGTCAGACCACCTGGCTTTTGGCCTGGGCACTGCCACTTGCTGCTCAGCCTTAGGGAAGCAGTGGCCCTCACTATGTCCTAGTTTCCTTATCCACAAAATGAGCATAATAATAGCACCAGTGTTATAGGGTAGCAGTTATGATTAAGAGGGTGTGTAATACAAAGTGCGTTGACCCTGCTGGCAGAGTAAGGGGCCCATAATCTTGAGTGATTCTGACACCGCCAGGGTCACCCCACCCACACGTGTGGCCTTGGTTGTCCTCTATGTGCTGACGCTTCCCGATGTTTTTATATCCCAGAACTGTGTCCCAAGCTTCAGACCTGTAAAATCAGCCTCTTCCTGGATGTCTCCAGTTGGATGTTCACTTCAATAAATATCATCTCTCAAGCCTCATATCAGTGCTTCCTTCACCATCTCTTACTTCCATTTATCTATTTGACTGCTGTTATCAGAAACCCAAGTACCGCTCTTGACTTTGTTTACCTCAACATTCCCTGCCCCCACAAAACTCACACACACACACACACACACACGAAATTAATCACTACTTCCAGCCAATACAACTTCCTAAATGACTTTTGATTCCTCTATTCTCCATCCCCTTTGCCATTACCCTCTGTGAGCAACCTTCATCTTCCTAGACTGCCGAGCACTCTCCAGTGCGGCCCCCTCCTGTATCGCTCCTGTCCTTCAGGCAGAACGATGTGTTCAGTAAGAGACCTAGCCACTGTCTCCTCTCATGTGGAAACCACCAGTGAGTGCTCACTGAGCTTAGAGCAAACGTGGGGAATGGTTTACGCTGCCTCCACACTGTCCTCTGCCCAATCGTCTTCCTTGTCACTACCTTGCTTTCTAATTTTTCTTCCAACCTTAATGAGACCCTGTATATGTTTAAAATGTTCTGTTGTCTGGTTCCATGCTTGACTTTTGCACAGGTGCTGCCTCTGCCTGGAACCCACTGTTCTCCTTCACTCAGTTACCTACTTTCCTTCAGATCTAAGATCACCTGACTGTCTCAGAAAGCTTTCCCCAAACCTAACTCTTGGGTGGATCTTCCTCCAAATCCTCCCCTAGCACCTTAATCTTTCATTCTTTGACAGTTTTTCCCAACTCAAGTGTAAACTTCTTGAATCAAGAGACCATGTCTAATGAGCGATGTGCTATAGTTGACAAATACCACTTTGCAAGAGCCAGTCTTTAAATGTCCAGGATTGCCGTGAGCTGGCTGTTAAGAACATCTTTTATCAAAATCAAATTATGTGTTTTCCCTTTCCTAATTACTATATTTTACTGTAATCAATGCTCTATTATTTATCTCTTTTTTACCACTAGTGTTGGGGTTTGAACCCAGGAACTTCCCATTGAGCTGCACCTCACCTCTTCTTAATTTTATTTTGAGATTGGGTCCCACTAAGTTGCCCAGACTAGGCTAGAGCTTTTGATCCTCCTGCCTCAGCCTCTCATTATCTCTTCTTCATGCCATACTCAGTGACGAAAATATCAATAGCTTGAAATTGGCCGCAATGAGCATATTTGAAAATTGGCAAATGCTACAAAGTAGGGCTTGATTTATTGTTTTGTCTGTTGTTTACACTCAAGAAACTGATAAACATTATTAATTCAGATTAACCTTAGAAGTGTGTCATAGTGGCTGTGAAAAGCCCCCCCAAAATGAGGAGCTATTTTTTCATTGTTGAAACTGTTAACTGATTCAGCAAAGAAGTCAATCACATCACTGACATAGTTCTTTGTAGTTTCACTTTTTTTTTTATTTTAAAGAGAAGAAAAAAAAAACAAATCAAAAGAAGAACAAATTTTCAAAGCAACATAATAGGAGGGTAACAATGGTTAATACATTACGTATTATTATCTTTAAGTTAGTTATTCAGGATACCAGACATTAGCATTCAATTGTCCAAACATTATTGGCACAAACCTTACTCTTCAATGAACTAAGTAAAATTGGTAGTGTATCTATCTTAACCATCTTATATATATATACAATTTTTTTCCCTTTCCCTTCTTTCTTTTCCCTATTCCAGTCTCTCTTTCCTTTTGACCAGTTTCTTTTTGATTCATCATGTCTATTGTACATTTTGGATCTTATTTACTCTTTCAGTTTCTCATACTAGAGAGACAATACGATGCTTACACATGTGCTTCTGGTTTATTTCACTTATGAGTATTTTCTCGAGTTGCATCCATTTACCTATAAAAGTCTCCAGTTTATCCTTCTTTATGGCTGAATAGTACTCCATTGTATAAAAATACCACATCTTTCTTATCCATTCCTCAGTTGATGGGCATTTGGGTTGTTTCCAAGATCTGGCTATTACAAATTGTGCTGCTATAAACATGGGTGCACATATATCGCTGTGGTACGATGTTTTTAATTCTTCTGGGAAGATGCCCAGAAGGGGAATAGCTGGGTCAAATGGGACCTCCAACCCTAGTTTTTTGAGGAATCTCCACACTGATTTCCACAGTGGCTGTACCAGTTGACACTCCCACCAACAGTGAAGAAGGGTTCCTTTTTCCCCACAGCCCCTCCAGCATTTGTTATTAGTTGATTTCTTTATAGTAGCCATTCTTTCTGGGGTGAGATGGTATCTCAGTGTTGTTTTAATTTGCATCTCTCGAATGACTAGTGATGTTGCACATTTTTTTGTATATTTATTTGCCATTAGTATTTCTTCATCTGAGAAATGTGTATTCATCTCAGATGCCCATTTTTGGAGTGGGTCTTTAAATTTGGGAGGTCTGATTTTTTTGAGTTCTTTATATGTTCTCGATAGTAATCCTTTGTCTGAGGAACAGCTGGCAAGCATTTTTTCCCACATTGTGGGTTGTCTCTTCACTCTGTTGGTGGTTTCTCTTGCTGTACAAAAGCTTTTTAATAAGATGAGATCCCAGTTATTGATTCTTTGGGATAGTTCCCGTGCGGTTGAGTTTTTATTCATAAAGTCTTTGCCTACACCAATGTCTCCAAGGGTTTTACCTATCCTACCTTCCAGCAGATTTAATGTTTCTGTTTTAATATTTAGATCTCTGATCCATTTTGAATTTAGTTTAGTGCATGGTGAAAGATATGGGTCTAGTTTTAATCTTCGGCATGTGTAGAGCCAGTTTTTCCAGCACCATTTATTAAAGAGGCTATCTTTCTTCCAGCGAATGTGTTTGGCACCTTTGTCAAAGATAAGGTGGCTTAGTATGTCTGGGGTTGTTTCAGCATCTTCTAATCTGTTCCATTGATCTTCAGGTCTGTTTTTTTGCCAGTACCACACTGTTTTTATCACAGTAGCTTTATAGTATAATTTCAAGTCAGGGATTGTGATGCCCCCTGCCTTGTGTTTATTGCCCAGAATTGCCTTTGCTATTCTAGGTCTCTTCTGATTCCAAATGAATTTTAGGATTGTTTTCTCTAATTCTGTGAGATATGCTGTTGGAATTTTGATTGGAATTGCATTAAATCTGTATAACAATTTTGGAAGTATGGCCATTTTCACTATATTGGTTCTTCCTATCCAGGAGCAAGGGATATCTTTCCATTTTCTGATATCCTCTTCAATCTCCTTTTTCAGAGTACTGTAGTTTTCAGTGTATAGGTCTTTTACATCCTTTGTGAGGTTGATTCCTAGGTATTTCATTTTTTTGGATGTTATTGTGAAAGGTATTGTTTCCCTAATTTCTCTTTCAGTAAGTTTGTTATTTGTGTACAGGAAGGCTATTGACTTTTGAGTATTGACTTTGTATCCAGCTACACTACTGAATTTGCTTATTAAATCTAGCAGTTTTTTAGTGGAGTTTTTGGGGTCTTCTGTGTAGAGTATCATGTCATCTGCAAATAATGATAATTTAACTTCTTCCTTTCCAATCATTATTCCTTTTATTTCTTTCTCTTGTCTAATTGCTCTGGCTAAAGTTTCCAGAACTATGTTGAATAAGAGTGGGGACAGTGGACATCCTTGTCTTGTTCCTGATTTTAGAGGGAAGGCTTTCAGTTTTTGGCCATTTAGTATAATATTGGCTGTTGGTTTGTCATAGATAGCTTTTACCAGATTGAGATAAAGACCCTCTATTCCAATTTTCTGTAGGGTTTTTATCATGAAAAGGTGCTGGACTTTGTCAAAAGCTTTTTCTGCATCTATTGAGATGATCATGTGATTTTTGTCTTTGGTTCTGTTAATATGGTGTATTACATTTATTGATTTACATATGTTGAACCATCCCTGCATCCCTGGGATGAATCCAACTTGGTCATGGTGTATAATCTTCTTGATGATTTGTTGGATTCTGTTTGCCAGTATCTTATTAAGGATTTTTGCATCTATGCTCATTAAGGAGATTGGCCTGTAGTTCTCTTTCTTAATTGGGTCCTTCTCTGGTTTTGGTATGAGGGTAATGCTTGCTTCCAGGAATGAATTTGGGAGTATTGCTTCCCTTTCAATTTCACTGAAAAGTTTGAGAAGTAGGGGTGTTAGGTCTTCTCTAAATTTCTTGTAGAATTCGGCAGTGAATCCATCAGGGCCTGGGCTTTTCTTTGTTGGGAGGTTTTTTTTTTTTTTTTTTTTGTGGGTACCGGGGGGTCGACCTCAGGACCTCGTGCGCCAACAGGCACCCGTGCCACTGAGCGATATCACTGGCCCCTTTTTCGTATGTGGGATCCGGGAGTTGAACTCGGGCCCTTGCGCTTGCAAGGCAGGCGCTTACGCTGCTGAGCCATCTCACCGGCCCATGTTGGGAGGTTTTTAATTACATCTTCAATTTCATTGGTTGATATTGGTTTATTTAGGATTTTTAAATCTTCTTGATTCAGCTTTGGTAATTCATATGAATCTAGGAATCTGTCCATTTCTTCTGCATTTTCCATCTTAGTAGAATATAAATTTTCAAAATAGGTATAGATGATCTTCTGGATTTCTGCAGGGTCCGTTGTGATATCACCCTTTTCATTTTCAATTGCATGGATTTGAGTCTTTTTTTTTTTTTTTATTTTAAAGAGAAGAAAAAACAAAACAAATCAAAAGAAGAACAAATTTTCAAACAAACATAATAGGAGGGTAACAATGGTTAATACATTACGTATTACTATCTTTAAGTTAGTTTTTCAGGACACCAGACATTAGCATTCAATTGTCCAAACATTATTGGCACAAACCTTACTCTTCAATGAACTAAGTAAAAATGGTAGTGTATCTATCTTAACCATCTTATATATATATATATATATACAATTTTTTTCCCTTTCCCTTCTTTCTTTTCCCTATTCCAGTCTCTCTTTCCTTTTGACCAGTTTCTTTTTGATTCACCATGTCTATTGTACATTTTGGATCTTATTTACTCTTTCAGTTTCTCATACCAGAGAGATAATACGATGCTTACACATGTGCTTCTGGTTTATTTCACTTATGAGTATTTTCTCGAGTTGCATCCATTTACCTATAAAAGTCTCCAGTTTATCCTTCTTTATGGCTGAATAGTACTCCATTGTATAAAAATACCACATCTTTCTTATCCATTCCTCAGTTGATGGGCATTTGGGTTGTTTCCAAGATCTGGCTATTACAAATTGTGCTGCTATAAACATGGGTGCACATATATCGCTGTGGTACGATGTTTTTAATTCTTCTGGGAAGATGCCCAGAAGGGGAATAGCTGGGTCAAATGGGACCTCCAACCCTAGTTTTCTGAGGAATCTCCACACTGACTTCCACAGTGGCTGTACCAGTCGACACTCCCACCAACAGTGAAGAAGGGTTCCTTTTTCCCCACAGCCCCTCCAGCATTTGTTATTAGTTGATTTCTTAATAGTAGCCATTCTTTCTGGGGTGAGATGGTATCTCAGTGTTGTTTTAATTTGCATCTCTCGAATGACTAGTGATGTTGCACATTTTTTTGTATATTTATTTGCCATTAGTATTTCTTCATCTGAGAAATGTGTATTCATCTCAGATGCCCATTTTTGGAGTGGGTCTTTAAATTTGGGAGGTCTGATTTTTTTGAGTTCTTTATATGTTCTCGATAGTAATCCTTTGTCTGAGGAACAGCTGGCAAACATTTTTTCCCACATTGTGGGTTGTCTCTTCACTCTGTTGGTGGTTTCTCTTGCTGTGCAAAAGCTTTTTAATAAGATGAGATCCCAGTTATTGATTCTTTGGGATAGTTCCCGTGCGGTTGAGTTTTTATTCATAAAGTCTTTGCCTACACCAATGTCTCCAAGGGTTTTACCTATCCTACCTTCCAGCAGATTTAATGTTTCTGTTTTAATATTTAGATCTCTGATCCATTTTGAATTTAGTTTAGTGCATGGTGAAAGATATGGATCTAGTTTTAATCTTCGGCATGTGTAGAGCCAGTTTTTCCAGCACCATTTATTAAAGAGGCTATCTTTCTTCCAGCGAATGTGTTTGGCACCTTTGTCAAAGATAAGGTGGCTTAGTATGTCTGGGGTTGTTTCAGCATCTTCTAATCTGTTCCATTGATCTTCAGGTCTGTTTTTTTGCCAGTACCACACTGTTTTTATCACAGTAGCTTTATAGTATAATTTCAAGTCGGGGATAGTGATGCCCCCTGCCTTGCCTTTGTTGCCCAGAATTGCCTTTGCTATTCTAGGTCTCTTCTGATTCCAAATGAATTTTAGGATTGTTTTCTCTAATTCTGTGAGATATGCTGTTGGAATTTTGATTGGAATTGCATTAAATCTGTATAACAATTTTGGAAGTATGGCCATTTTCACTATATTGGTTCTTCCTATCCAGGAGCAAGGGATATCTTTCCATTTTCTGATATCCTCTTCAATCTCCTTTTTCAGAGTACTGTAGTTTTCAGTATAGAGGTCTTTTACATCCTTCGTGAGGTTGATTCCTAGGTATTTCATTTTTTTGGATGTTATTGTGAAAGGTATTGTTTCCCTAATTTCTCTTTCAGTAAGTTTGTTATTTGTGTACAGGAAGGCTATTGACTTTTGAGTATTGACTTTGTATCCAGCTACACTACTGAATTTGCTTATTAAATCTAGCAGTTTTTTAGTGGAGTTTTTGGGGTCTTCTGTGTAGAGTATCATGTCATCTGCAAATAATGATAATTTAACTTCTTCCTTTCCAATCATTATTCCTTTTATTTCTTTCTCTTGTCTAATCGCTCTGGCTAAAGTTTCCAGAACTATGTTGAATAAGAGTGGGGACAGTGGACATCCTTGTCTTGTTCCTGATTTTAGAGGGAAGGCTTTCAGTTTTTGGCCATTTAGTATAATATTGGCTGTTGGTTTGTCATAGATAGCTTTTACCAGATTGAGATAAAGACCCTCTATTCCAATTTTCTGTAGGGTTTTTATCATGAAAAGGTGCTGGACTTTGTCAAAAGCTTTTTCTGCATCTATTGAGATGATCATGTGATTTTTGTCTTTGGTTCTGTTAATATGGTGTATTACATTTATTGATTTACGTATGTTGAACCATCCCTGCATCCCTGGGATGAATCCAACTTGGTCATGGTGTATAATCTTCTTGATGATTTGTTGGATTCTGTTTGCCAGTATCTTATTAAGGATTTTTGCATCTATGTTCATTAGGGAGATTGGCCTGTAGTTCTCTTTCTTAGTTGGGTCCTTCTCTGGTTTTGGTATCAGGGTAATGCTTGCTTCCAGGAATGAATTTGGGAGTATTGCTTCCCTTTCAATTTCATTGAAAAGTTTGAGAAGTAGGGGCGTTAGGTCTTCTCTAAATTTCTTGTAGAATTCGGCAGTGAATCCATCAGGGCCTGGGCTTTTCTTTGTTGGGAGGTTTTTAATTACATCTTCAATTTCATTGGCTGATATTGGTTTATTTAGGATTTTTAAATCTTCTTGATTCAGCTTTGGTAATTCATACGAATCTAGGAATCTGTCCATTTCTTCTGCATTTTCCATCTTAGTAGAATATAAATTTTCAAAATAGGTATAGATGATCTTCTGGATTTCTGCAGGGTCCGTCGTGATATCACCCTTTTCATTTTCAATTGCATGGATTTGAGTCTTTTCTTTTCTTTTTTTAATAAGGTTGGATAAGGGTTTGTCAATCTTATTTATTCTTTCAAAGAACCAACTTTTTGCTTCATTGATTCTTTGTATTGTTTTTTTAGTCTCCAATACGTTAATTTCTGTTCTGATCTTTATAATTTCCTCCCTTGTATGGGCTTTTGGCCTAACCTGCTCTTCTTTTTCTAGAAGCTCGAGGTTCACCCTTAAGTTGTTTATTTGCGCTTGCTCTATTTTCCTGATATAAGTGTTTAATGCTATAAATTTCCCTCTTAGGACTGCTTTCATTGTATCCCATAAGTTCCAGTATGTTGTACTGTCATTATCATTCAGTTGTAGAAAGTGTCTAATTTCTTCTTTAGTTTCATCTGTGACCCATTGGTTGTTCAGGAGGGTGCTGTTTAATTTCCATGTGTTTAGGGAGTTTTTGTGAGATCTTTTGCCATTGATTTCCAATTACATTGCACTATGGTCTGATAATATGCATGGGATAATTTCAATTCCTTTGCATTTACTTAAGCAGGTTTTATGAGCTAGTATGTGGTCTATTTTGGAGAACGTCCCATGTGCAGCTGAGAAAAATGTGTATTCTGATGTTGTAGGATGGAACACTCTGTAGACATCTACTAAGTCCATTTGTTCAAAAGTTTGGTTCAGTTCTACTATTTCATTATTGATTTTCTGTCCAGTTGATCTGTCTTTTTGTGGCAGTGGAGTATTGAGATCTCCCAATATAATTGTATTAGTGCTTATTTGATTTTTCATGTCCTTTAGTACTTGTTTTATATAGCTGGGTGCATTGGTATTTGACGCATATATATTTATGATCGTTATCTCTTCCTCTTGGATTGTTCCCTTTACAAGGATGTAATGACCGTCTTTATCTCTCTGAATCCTTCTTGGCTTGAAGTTCACTTTGTCTGCAAAAAGAATAGCTACCCCTGCTTTTTTCTGGGTTCCTGTGGCATGGAGTATTGTCTTCCATCCTTTGACCTTCAGTCTATGAATTTCTTTCTGAATTAAATGTGTTTCTTGTATACAGCATATTGTTGGATCTTGCTTCTTGATCCATTTCGCCAGTCTGTGCCTTTTGATTGGTGAATTGAGACCATTAACATTGATGGTTAAAACTGATATGTATTGACTTATACTTGTCATGATATTTTCCTGTTGTTGGTTCCCACTCTTTGTTTTTCTGCTTTCCTGCTATTTAATTATCTGCCCTGCCTGGTGGATTCCTTCTGTTGGGGTTCCTATCTCTTTCTAGAATGTCCTTCAGAACATTTTGGAGTGCTGGTTTGGTGGTCATAAATTTTCTCAGATGTTCTTTGTCATGAAAGTATTTTATTTCTCCATCAATTTTGAAAGATAGTTTTGCAGGGTACATCAATCTGGGTTGAAAATTATTTTCCTTTAGAGCTTGAAATACATCATTCCAAGCTCTTCTTGAATTGAGGGTTTGTGCTGAACAGTCAGCTGTGATTCTGATGGGTTTTCCTTTATAGGTGATTTGTCTCTTCTCCCTAACAGCTTTTAAGATTCTGCCCTTCTGTTGAATTTCTGGGATCTTGACTATAATATGTCTGGCTGAAGTTTTTTTTTGATCATGTCTAGTTGGTGTTCTAAAAGCTTCACTTATAGGGACATCAAATTCCTTTTCTCTTCCAGGAAAGTTCTCCCTGATTATGTCTTTGAACAAGGTTTTAATGTCATTGATGCTATCTGCTTTTTCATTTATTCCAATTATTCTTAAGTTGTTTATCTTTAAGTCATCTAGCAGCTGTTGAATTGATTTTTCATGGTCCCTTGCTGTTTTTAAGAATTCTTCCTTTTCATGATCACTAATTGCAAGCCTGTCTTCTATATCTGAGATCCTGTCCTCTCACTGGCTTAATCTGCTACAAATACTTTCAATGGAATTTTTGTTCTCTTGGATATCTGCTTGAATCTGCCTTATGGATTCCATTTCTTTCCTATGCTGAGCATTCATGGTTTCTATAGTTTTCTTAAGCTCATCTATTTTTTTGTCTGTATCAGCTATAGTGTCCTTAAGCATGGTCTTCAATGTGGACATTATCTCTGCAGTTATCTGTGAGATTATTTCTGTTTTAATTTTTTCCAGAGCCTCATTCAGTTGCTTTGTTGTTACCACTTCAGATAGGCCAGGTGGGTGGCTTTCGGATTGTCCCACCTTGTTGCCCCCTAGGTTTGCCTTTGGTGAATTGGATGTGTGGGGTTGCATCTTGTTTAAGTGTCGTCTCATTTTTTTCTTTCTTTAATTCCTGGGGTGATGTTTGCAAATTACCTATGGTAGGTTACTTTATTGCTAGTGTTTAAGATCTTTAGAAGATGACTACTTCTCTGCAGTATCTTCCAAGTGGAGCTTGTTTTTGGGTTTTGAGCTTTCTGCCAGATCCTACCTCTTCAATTCGTTGGGTATGCGAAGTTGCTACCTGTTTGGCCCAGTCTTTGGTACTGTGCCACTGTATTTTCTGTGTCCCTTAGTCAATCTCAATCACGAAATATCAGGAAGGAAAGATGTTTAGAACAATTATTTCACATTTGGCTATAATGTTAACTAAAGCATCAAACACAGCCTAGAAAATGACAGACTGAGCTAACCAGTTATTTACCACTTTTAGCTGTATAGAGTTGCGGTTATATAACAAAATCTAAAACACACCAGAAAAACTATATGAAGTATACAAGTCCTATGTATGTCAATTTTTCCCTGAGGAGTTTAAATTTAAAATGAGTTAAGGAGGAAATAGAGTGTTGGAAGAATAGGAAGGAATTAGATGTAAGGCTAGAGGACCAAGAGGGATCCCACTAAAATTGGGACACTGGTGCAGAGGACTGGTGGTAAAAAGAGAAGGAAGGGATAAAAGGAAGAACAGATCACAACCACAATCACAAAGAATTTAGAGGCACTGTTTACACTCATATAAAAACCAGAGAGAATAATGAAGGAAAGAGCAAATACACATACAGAAACAAAAACGAAGATAAAAACAATAAAACAGACAAAACAAAAATAAAACCCCACCAAAAAAAACAAAACAAAACAAAAAAACCCTTCGCCAGAACAAAAAACAAATGAGTGAGAAAAAAATAAAAATAAAAATAAAAAAAAATAAAAAATAAAAAGAATCAGTTCCAGGTGTTGACTCTGTTGTAGGCAGGTACCTTGTGGTGACAGAGTCCTGTTCTGTGCAGGTCCGTCCCAGTAAGCCAGGAGCGCCCTCTGGCAGGCGGTGAGCAGAGGCCCGTACTTTCAGGCAGAGACCAGTCTAGCTCGCCTGCCGCTTTCAGTGCCCTTTCACTATCCCTGGGCCTGAGAGGTGCAGCACGCTGACCGGAGCGCGGGTTCCCTGCACTGGTTTCCCGCCACTCTGATTTTCACCACGCCCCCCACAATGGCGCCGGGCCAGTCGCTCTCTGCCGCGGGACAGGTGTGGTTGAGAGACCAGTCTCGTTCGCCTGCTGACCTCAGCACACTTTCGTGGGCCTGAGAGGCCCCACGCTGCCCTGTCCGGAGCACGAGTGTCCAGTGCTGTTTTTCTTTCGTGCCGCTCTGAGTTTCGCCACACCCCCTACAATGGCGCCCAGCCGGTCGCTCTCTGGTGCGGGGCAGCTGTGGCTGAGAGACACTCACCGCCGGCCAGTGCAGTTCTCCGCCGCTCCCCTGCTTCGCCACTGTCTCAGGATCCTCCGTGGGGGCTCCCTGGGTGCCAGCTGTCACCGTGTGTCCGTAGAATTGAGCTTCTGTCGTGCTGCGATTCCCGGGATGGTAGAAGGTGCGCGCGCGCGGTCTGCTCCTTCTTCTTTGTTGGAAATCACCCTTCACTGGTGCCGGGGGTCCCAGATTGCGCTTCAGAACTTTTCTGGGTTCCGGGGAGGCATCTCCCCCGCCCTGCACTTTCCTGGTCGCTATATTCCCGTGTTCCAACGGTAACTTTTAGAGAGAGTTTCGCTGCCTGCTTCTTACTCATCCGCCATCTTTTTCCCAGAATCTGTAGTTTCACTTTTGTGCACTCATTAAAGAAAACTGACGACGAACATTTGTGCAGCTCTGCCATCAGAGGTCAGTCGTTGGCCTTCACTAGCGCTCTGCTGTGTCTAACTCACTCCGATGTTTCCAGTACCTGGTGCTGACCACAGAGGTGATGCTTAACAGATATTTACTCAAGATGTATAAATACATTTTTAATATACAAGTATGTAAAAAATAAAAACATGAGTGAATGAATAGAAGGAAGCCTAGAATTCTCCTGAACACTGTTGCTGCCTTTTGCTTTGGAGGAAAGGTTCAAGAACGGGGAGAAGCTGTCTGAGTTGACACCCATGGGACAACTGGGTGGGGATCACTAGGTGGAATCACTGTCCTTGGGGTGCTGGCTGAGCCCCTTTGCCCAGGTCTGGTGATCCAGGACAGACGACAGAGTAAGCAGAGTGTCAACTTCCCCGAAGGGCATGTGGGTGGCTCCTAAAATACTTTTAATGAACACATAACTGGCAGGGATGCCCTAGATCCATAGGCTCTTGGTTGCATTCCTTAGTGGTGCATGCTGCTTACATAAGCTGAGTGGGCTGTCTTTGAGATATGTCCAGGCTGAGAAGGAAAAACTTTCTTCCTCTCCATCACTAGCTTGCTTGCTGCAGTGAAGGTATTTTTGGATCTTGGCTGAGTTGGTCTCTCTTTTTGGCCTGTGTACCCCTAGGGAATTGCTGCTTCTACAGATGGAACCTGATTGAAGAATAACTGTAGGCTGGAACTGCAAACGCCGAGGGGAGGAGAGCTAGCTGCAGGATGCCCAGCATCCCTGTGGGTACCAACTTCGGCACAGTTTCTGAGCTTAACCATTCTGGGCAGTGCTGCACCAAGTGAGGGGGCCCTGAAATTTTCCAGTGACAGCAGAGGGAACACAGAGGATTAGGTCCATAGAGAGGTCAAGGGGGGTTAGGAGTATAAGGGGGGGAGGTCAAACCAGGGCTCTGACTTGGAATCTAGGTAACCATGGCAAAATTACTTAACCCTTCTGTCTTAGTTACTTTTCTCATTGTTGAGACAAAATATCCGACACCCAAAGTTAAAGGAGGAAATGTTTATTTAGCTCATGGTTTGTAGAGGTTTCAGTCCGTAATCAGCTGCCTCCAAGGCAGGATGGCATCACAGAGGAGGAACAGTTCATGGAGGGCAGAAAGTAGCAAAGCAACAAAGGACAACCATAGTTCTTTCTATCCTTATATCTTATACAGGCTACTCAGGGTGGGTAGAACTCACACCCTTAATCCTAGTGCCCTTGATCCAAGCATTACACCGTGAATCAATTCCAACCTCACGCACTCTGGATCCAGCCACCTCTGAAAGTGCCCCACCTATGACCATATGAAGCTTTGAGGGGAATCTAGACTCGAGCCATAACACCTTCTGTGCCTCAGTTTTATCATTTGTAAAATGGGAACAATATCAACAGAACCTGTGTTACAGGGAAGTTGTTAAAATTAAATGAGGTCATTTGAATCGTGCTTGAAATCATAGCTAATTATTATCTTTGAGGTGAAGGTACAGGAGACATCTAGGGGCCAATAAAGACCTGGCTACAGGAAACTCAAATTTGAGGCTTAGCTGGGGAACAATGCTTAGCCAACTCAGGCCTGGTTTTCCAGAAGAGTTAACTTAAGAAAGCCCTTTTTAATCCATGAGTCTAATAGACGGCAATGCGTTGTAGTGAAAAGAGCAGGGACTTGGGAATTCCATAAAACCTGGGTTTTATAACTGAGCTGAATGGGCAAATAGCTTCATTTCTATGAGATTCAGCTTGTAAATCTATAAAATGGGAGAAACTATAATACAGACTACAAAAGAGTGGATTAAATAAGATATAGCATTATAATACTGGCAAAGAACTATAATTGCTGAACTGGAAAAATCACTCTTGTCCCTAGAAATGTCTGATACTACATGAGGGTGACAGTATCTCCACCAAGCAGGGTGATTATAAAGATTAAATGGTGATCTATGTCCAGAGTAGCTCTGTGCCTGCAAATGAAGGCGGATCCTGAAACAGTCATCGCTGTGACTACTAGCATTACCATTCTTAATTTTCTTCCATTCACTACAAATATTTTTGAGTACCTGTTCTGTGCCAGGCCCTGTGTTTAGCGTGAGTGGTGGATTAAAAAAATAGGGATGCCTGGCCTTATGCTGGAGAAGCTCCCTTCCATTCCACTCCAAGGAGGGGCAAAAATAAATAAACATTTTCAGATGATGATATGTTTTATGCATCCAGTAGTATGTTGTGTTGGAGCGTTACATGTGAGGAAGTCAGTTTTAGGTAATGTCAGATGAAGCCAGTTTTTGGCCCAGTTCACATGGCTAACAACGAACCTAAATTAAGGAACACAATTTTTGTGTCTTTGTGTCAGTTACAAATGTGCAAAGATAGAGAGGCATCTGCATAAGCAGATGATTCCAAATCGAGAAGTTGAAACCACTAAGGAAAAGACAAAATACTTTCCCGGGTGACCAGGTCCTGACATAACCTCAAATTTCTTTGCTTGCATGTAGCAGCTTTAGCCACTAGGTGGCAGTGTTCAATAATGAACAATGACAGCATTGGCGAGGCTCTTCAGCCAGCATTAATATTGCAGGGCACTTAATGAATATTTGCTACCAGCACCAATTACAGGTATCCTTTCCAGTGGCTGTGCAGGATTCCAATTTCTAACCTTGATATGGTGACCGTTTCCTCTAACCTCCTTGCATTTTGTGTCTAAAATAAACATAATGTTTTTACCTGCAATAGCTGTGTGCATGTTGTGTATCCTAGGCACTGTACAGAGAGTTATGCACACATTGTTGTATTGCATTGCTGCACGGCTTCGGAGTAAATTATCTTATCCCCGCTTCCTAGATGAGGAATCAGAGGATCAGAGAGTACAGTTTGCCTGCGGATACACAAGTGGTAAATGTAGTGCTGGGTTCAAACCTAAGTGTATCTGACAGGAAAGCCTGGCTTTCACAATCGGTAAGACAAATGTCACTGAAGCAGAGCAAACGTCCTCCCAAGTAAGGTACTGTATTCTCATCCATACAATACTAGTTCTAATGTCTCAAGATAAGTATTTATGTATTTAGGTAGCACCCACTTAGCCCTAGGAATGACTGGGAGAGGAGCCAAGAACATTTTTTCTGAGGACGCAGGACAGCGGCAGGCTAATGGCAGCGAGTTGCTGGCTATGAGTGGCAGTCTTGGCGAGTTGTCTTAGAGAAATGCAGAGCACACTGTTAGCATTCTCTTCTTACATATAAGAACACAGGTCCCAGAGAGGTAAAGTTCCTCGCCTGAGGTCCCACTGCACTTTACAAGGACCATTCTCTGTGTAGACTTGCCCGTTATAGGGAAAATGGCTGATCGAAGAAAGTCTCATGGTTCTGAAAAAGTAAAAATTCATGTAATTCCAGAGAATACTTTTTGCGATTTAGTAGTAGGTAGGAGCAAGTTAATATTTATCTATGTAAGAGTTCTACAGTTTGAAGAAGATTGTTATGTCTCTGGATGACTGAAAGAGATTAAGGAGGTGTAAAAACGTGACATTTTGGTTTGAGACCCCATCACTTCCATTTGTTTAGGTGATGCTGTGCTATATCTGGAAGGGAAGTTAGAGGAAAAGTGGTGCATTGCCTTCATTTCACAGATGGGGAAACTGAGGTCCAGAGAGGAGTGACTTGCTTACAGATGATGTCAGGATGAGTCCTCGATTCCCAAAAGAGGAATCCACCAACCCCTTTCCAAATACAGGAAGCAAGAATTCAAACCAGATCCTTTTCCAGAATGGACCCCTATGGGCTCCTCAAGATCAGACGAGGTCTCAAGGTCAAATAAGCCCGAGAAGAACCAAGTCAAACAAAGCTAAACGATTTAACAGGACTTGTCAGAATCTTTAATGTGCTAATATTTACCATGAGTTGCCAAAAAGAAATCTGAGTATTTAGAGTTTGCCAAAACTATTTGACCTTGAATGGATTTTAATTTTTTCGTGTGTTTTGTCTATCAGATTGATTAACAGCTCACGAAACAGTGTTCAATAGAATGCAGCTGGAAGACACTGACTAAATTTTGTTATCCCTGGTTCCCAAAGTATTTGGTCATGGAATCCCAAGTTTGAGAGGATAATAAGATCTAATGGAATAAATATTTGAGGGAAACACTCTTAGGGCCTGCTTCAAAAAAAACCATGTTTGAGCCATAGTGTTCGACTGCTTTGGGGGCTACATTAGGAGGGTCCCGTGCTTAAAGATGCTCATGGCTTACTGGAGGGAATTCACCTTGAGAAAGGCAAATTATTCACAGTGAGATGAATCTTAGCCTTGTAAGAACCTCCTGAATGAGATGGGAAAGGTCAAGCTATTTTAATTGTCCTGTTTAGAGGACAAACTGTTTATACAATATTTTGGAAATCAGTAAAGACAGTAAGATTTCAGTACAATTAGTTAGGGACTCAATGTCATTAAACAAAGCCAGAATTTTTTTTTTTTTTTTTTAATTTTTTTTGTGGGTACCAGGGGGTCGACCTCAGGACCTCTTGCACCAACAGGCACCCGTGCCTCTGAGCGATATCACCGGCCCCTTTTTCGTATGTAGGTTCCGGGAGTCGAACTCGGGCCCTCGCGCTTGCAAGGCAGGCGCTTACGCCGCTGAGCCATCTCACCGGCCCCACAAAGCCAGAATTTTGGGAGTCACAAATGTGAATTTGAATTCTGGCTCTGCAGCATGTTAGCAATGTCACTTTGGGAAAATTACCCAGATTGACATTTAGATTCCTTAAAATGGGTACAATAACATGATGTAAAAATTCGGAGGATAGCATTGTCTATGGGAAAAGATTTATAAACACATGGAAAGTGCATATTTGCTTAGATTACTTGCTGATAAAATACTTGGGGAGAAAAACAGGACCCATGAAGAAACGCTCAAGTAACAAAATGCACTGAGTTAACTGCTCTGCGTGGTAAGAGACAGGAAATTCTGAGGGGGGTTGGAAAACTAAACTGGCGCTAGAGGTGGGAGTCAGTGAGTGGTGAGGCACAGGGCAGGTAGGAGAAAGGGAAAGAGGAAAATCCTCTCTTGGCCCTCCAGATACCTACTTCCTGTTGGTTTTAAGAAGAGCGACTCTTGGAGAAGATCTGGGAGGTATTTTCACATGTAATTCCCCCGGTGATGTCAGCCCAGTGTTAACACAAAACCTCAACGAAGACAGCAAGTATCATGAAATGACTGGTTTCACTGATTTTCATTTGATTTGACAATGGATTATCACCCCACATAGGGTTATTATAAGGATTCAGAGGAAACGCCTCTAAGTGGGAAGCCAGGCAAAGAGCATCGATGGGCTTTCCTCACTTCATACAAAGTGTTCTTGAATAACTGCCCCAATCCAATTTGCTCACATTTAATAATGTCCCCTCTTTAAGTTGGACTATACTCTCTGAAGGGCACCAGTGGTGGCTGGATGGACAGTGTGGGCCTGCATCTGACACTCAGCTTTGCTGGGAAAGTCTGGAGGCCCCAGACCAGCTACCTAGCACACTGGGCCTTGGTTCTCTCACCTGTGAAACAAGAAACAGTAGGTGAATTACAAGGCACCATAGACACATAAAAGTGAATTTGGAGACACAGAGCCCTGTGTTAGATTCCAGCCCTGCCCTTATCTAGCTTTTGCAGCATTCGACAAGTGCTGAAGTAGATTCAAGAGTGGTCAGAATCAAATAAGGTCAAGGTTATAATTCTGAAATTGTCTCTGGTTGGGTCCCCATTTGGTATTGACTCCTAAGACTTTTAGCTTTAAGGTGTTTTTTAAATCCTCAAACTTCCTTATCTCTTTTACACACACGCATTGCTAGATCTTCCAGAAAAACAATGGAGAAGGGGAGCTTTGGAAAAGCAAAGTGGAGAGAATGGGGAAAGGGTTGGCATGAGCAAAAATCTGAACTGAGCTGAAGAAAAGAAAAACAAAAGCAATTCTTTTCCCATTTCAAGTGTTTCTAGGGTTCAGAACACAGGGTTGTACCGTGCTCGGGCCCGCGAGTTCACGCTGGAATGGGAGCATGGGAGTCGAGCGGGAGTAAGTTTACAGATTTTTTCCCTTTATGAAGCTATAGCTGGTGCTTACACAAATGAATCTCAGGCTAGCTGAATAAGCTTTAGTCAAAATCCTTTCTCTCTACAACACCTTAGTTGATGACTCCATAATCCATTCTGTTCCCTAGGGATACACACACATAAGCAATGACCAGAATTGCCAAAGCTAAAGTAGGTCACAGGCCACATTATTTCACTAATTGGGTCACCACAGAAAATCCCTTTGGGTTTGTGATTCATTTCCTTTGAAAATAGCTCTTACCTGGGGGAGCTACATCTTCTAGGATGGGGATTGCCGAAATTTAAACATCCAGTACAGATGCTGGCTAGATTTTTAGGCTGGACACTATCAGTGGGTGACTGAACCAAATTATAATGTTCAGGCTTTAAAATAAGTTTTCAGTGGTTTAAAATACCAAATATATAAAAATTTTCACCAAACAGAAATATGAGCAAAGGATATGAAAATGCAGTTCACAAAAAGAAAAGATGTCTGGCTGTCACATGAAAACCTGTTCAAGTTTATTAACAATCAAAGAAGTAAAAGTTGGTGAAGCTAACTTTTTCTCTTCCGTAGGCAAATATTAGAACCAAAGGTATCTAAATTATTATGGATAGAGCAAAATAGACACTGTTGGTGAGGCAGTACATTGGAGAAAGCAACCCAGCGGGCAATATGTAGCCCACATATTAAATGTACGCACCATTTATCTCAGCAAGTCCACTTGTTGAAATTTATTTTAAATAAATAACTGTAGAAATGTGAGATTTGGGCCAGTGATATAGTTCAGTGGCATAAACACCTGCCTGGCAAGCGCGAGGTCCTGAGTTCAGTTCCCAGTACCCACATAAAGAAAAAAAAAAAAAAAAAAGAAAGAAATGTGAGATTTAGCTACATGAGCGCTCATTATAGCCTTTTTCCTCCATTAGCATTCTTGTTATGAGAAAAAAAATCCCATTTTCTGTGAAGAAGAGATTAATAAAATACTCTGCATGCTTCAGAAATGATGGTGTCAATACATATTCACATTATAGTGAGGGGGAAAAAAGCAAATTTCACAGCTAAGATAATATCCCTTTAAAAAACAGCAACAATATGGTGTACACATGAGAACAAATCCCAGCCAGGAGTTGCACCAAAATGTTCAGACTGGTTGATTCTGGCACGTCAGGTAGCCAATACTTTTTACTTGAAGCTATCTTTTTGTATTGTTGGAATTTTTACAACAAGCACACTTTGCTTTTATAATCAGAACGTAGCAATAAAGCACTGGGGCGGGGTAGGATGGGGATCCTACACAACAAAAAAGGGCTTGCAGTTTCTGCGTGCCAGAGACGGACTCTGTCATTTTATTAGATTTAAGATTATTACTTACTTTCCTCAAATATGTGAAGAACTGTTACCTGGGATTTCGAGTTGATGCCCTGTCTGAAAGACAGAAGCCTGAGCTCTGAGTCTAATTTGCTTAGATTTGTCTATACTGCCTGGTCTATTTCCAGTTTTATGTCTTTCCTCCCAGAAGATTCAGCGTAAGGAGACACTATGTGATAGATGGAATGTTCTTTGCAGCAGAAAAAAGGCATGGGACTGTCCTGGAGTCAATGAGGTCAGGGAAGCCTATTAGGTGTGACCAGAGGGGGCAGGTTTATAGTCAGGTCTTGAATTGAACCTGAGGCAGGATGAGGACCACTCAGAACATCCTGGCACCACTGTAGTGCTGTCCCACAAAGCCTTCTCTATGGAGGGCTGGGAAAGTGGGCTCAACATTTCACTCAGCCCCTCCCCACATGCTGCAGGTCCAGCAACAATGTATCCACTCTTGCAGGCATTACTAAGTGTTTGTGTTCTTAGTCTCCTAGGTACTGGGCCAGGCGGTGGGTGGAGAAAAAGCAGAGGAAAGCAAAGAGCTTGTGCTCACAGAGCCCCCAATCAACCTAGCCTTGACGCTTATGCCATAATTACCAGCTTCCTTCCAAGTCCCCTCCACCAACTGTAAGCTTTGTGAAGGCAGGGAACCTACCTCAATCCGCTCTGATTTCTCAGTCCCTGAAAATGTAGGTATTCGGTAAATGTGCATCAGTGGTTGGTGATTAAGTGAATAAATTAATACAACAAAGACATGCAGGTTAGTCAGGTTTCAATATTGCATAAAATTCTACTTAGTTGCCAAAGAATATATTTAAGGGCAAAGGCTTTAGAATTTCTAAATTCTCACTGTATTCTCCTTCTGAATTGAATTGTGAACCTGAATAAGTCAGCATATTTTTCTACATATTGGTTAAAATACCTTGAAATTCAGGCCGGGAATATAGCTCAGTGGCATAAGCACCTGCCTGGCAAGTGCAAGGTCCTGAGTTTGATTCCTGGTACAAAAAAAAAAAAAAAAAAAAAAACAAACCTTGAAACTGTTGGATTAACACAGCTATATACAAATAAAACACAAAATTTGGGGCAATTTAAAACTATGTGTCAGTAGCTCTTTTGAATTATTTGGATCCAATCACCAAGCACTTACTGACTGGATGATATTAGGCATTTATGTTCATTTCTCTGTGCTGTAATATTCTCATCTCTGAAATAGAGATAATATAACCCATTACATTAGGCTGCTGTGAGTTTTTAAATTAACTAATACATAGAAAAAGCTTAGCTCACAAAGGTTATGGGCAAAGAGGTAGCAGCAGCATTACGTACTGATTTAGAGTCAGACAATCGTGAGTTTGTGTCCTGATTGATATTTATTTTTTAATTATGTGATTTAGGATAGGTTGCTTAATCTCTGGAAGTCTTGATGTTACCTCTAAATTAGGTTTAAAAATAAGTACATCATGGGATGCTTGTGGAGGTTAAATAACAAATCATGGCAGTGCAGATTTGGGACAATTGATGAACACACAGAAAGTGATAGATAAATGTGGATTTTAAAATGGTTATCATAATGTAATGAAGACGGTAATGTAATGAAACTCTGAACTTGTGGATTCCTCATCTCTCCTGAGAAAGAAAATAGATCACATCTGGAAAGTATTCATACAAGCGGATCAACTAGATGATGTTCCTTTCAAAAATGAGATGGAAACAGCTCTCGGGGATTGAAGTCTTTTGGAATGAATACAAAGAATCAGTTCAACAGGGTGAAGAGCTGTAAATGCGGGGATAAGGGCTGGCAGTAGTGGAAACTGGGCATCCTGATGCTTGGTGTTATATTTGATGAACACTGGATAAAAGTTGCTTGATCAGTGTCTTGGTACCAGCATTGGGGGAGGTGAAACACAGTAAGTACGATGCTTGATGATCCTCCTCTAGCTCAGTTTCTCCTTCTCCAATTATGTGCTGCTTTTCTTCAGTCCACTCTATATTTTGAGCGTATTTCTTCTTTCAACAAGCAGCTGACACGACGGGCTGTAATTGCAGCCTTCCTCCAAGACCCCATGAGTTGGTCTCATGGAGTGGTCTATGTGACAGGGAGCCTGGAAGTAGTCATCGAGATCTCTCCTCTCCCTCTGCTGTAACCTTACCAGGAGCCCACTGGCCTTTGTACAAATTGTTTAAAAAAGAGACATTCTTTGTCAAGATATTTTGTTGATATATTTCAGAAAATTGTTGCAATAAATACACAAAACTGTTGTATGATTGACACTGCAAAGTTGGGTGATGTGAACCTAGAGAACCATTTGCACCAGGTGCCTCTACCTCTCCTACCTCTCCCAACTTTATCTTTAACACTCACAGGAGCAAAGATGGATCCATTTGTTATACCCATCAACCAGCATCTGCTTGACTTCTCTCTCAAGACTCAAACACACTATTTGAGGAAGTCCCCTCCATGTCTTTCCCTCCTTAGTCCTCCTCTGGACTGAGGAAAATTACTTACACTGCCCTTTTCTGCTGCCACTACATATGGCACATGCTTCTGCCCTTGAATTTATTATGCTGGATGACAATTACTAGTTTACATGCCTGTCTCTCATTCTAAACTGTGAACTTTGAAAGCCAAAACCATCTAAGACTTTGATGAAAATGCAGATTCCTGAGCCTGACTTCTGATCTCCTAAATCAGAATTTCTGGACACAGAATATAGAAAGCTACATTTTAAATATAAGACTCACCTGTGGCAACTTATGTCTACTCATTTTTATGTTCTCTGTTCTAGAGGACAAGGCACATATTTTCTGTAGGCGATGAGATATTGGACACTGTGTTCCATTTTGAGAAAACTTTGTCTACTTATATTTCACCAATAAGAAAAATTCTGCACTCCAAAATGTATTATAAATACTAGGGTATTGCTATAGGCTGAATGTCTATGCCCCTCAAAATTCATATATTAAAATGCTAACTCCCAATGTGATAATATGAGAAGCTGGAACTCTTGGAAGATGATGAGGCCATGAGGATGGGATCCTCATGAATGGGATCAGTGCCTATATAACGCCCAGAGAGCTCCTTTGCCCCTTCCATCAAGCAAGGATAGAAGGACCTAGTAAGAATGTGTCCATTTATGAACCTAAAAGAGGGTCCTTACAAGTCTACTGACACTGTGATCTTAGACTTCTCAGAGCTCTGAGAAATCAATGTTTAATGTTTAAGCTACTCAGTCTATGGTATTTTGTTTAGCAGCTGAAAAGACAGATGTATACATGTGTATCTATCATCCTCTGGAAAATGATACAGCCTCAAATCTGTAAGTCAGTGTGTGTGTGTATTTGGCTGAAAGGGGGAGAGAGTGGTTATGAAAAGAGATGGTGTGCACTGTAAAGTGGTTCTAAAATAAACAAGTTGGTGAAAATATCCTGGGTTATTTCAAAAGCTGGCTGACTGAGTTGGACATATTTTTCTTCCCAAGATCAAAAGAGTAATCTTCGGTCAAACAAAGGTTGATAAAATCTTGAGCAAGCTCTTTGGGGAGTGACCAGGGCAATTCACATTCTGTGATGACAGTTCACATACTTGGGGATCAGATAGGAAAACAAAGACCACGGGAGTCAAGATCGCAGACAGAATTCTCCCATTCATGGGTTAGAGTGTAAAAGAGAATAAATGGTGCAAGGACCTTGTGATAATTAATGCAAAATTTTGAGCAAAAAGTACATAGATATTTGATGTTAAAAAATTAACTTTTTCCCAGTTTGTTTTTTCAAATACCATAGAACGTGTGTAATTTGTCTTCTAGTGACTTTATTGATATGTCTTTAGAGCCCGTTTTTCTGGGATTCCTTGGGAGGATGGTTATGGTCAGTAACTTCTCAAGGAACTAGCTGTAACGCAAAATCCACAGCCTCTTCCATTTCTTCCAGGTAGAAGTAAATCAGGGTACCTGCACTCTTGACAGCAAGTTCCAATTCTTATTGTGTTCATTGTTTTTATAAAGTCCAAATAACATTTTTCTCAAGAATTACTTAACAGGGTCGGGGATATAGCTCAGCGGCCCAAGCACCTGCCTGGCAAGCACAAGGTCCTGAGTTCGATTCCCGGTACCAAAAAAAAAATTACTTAACGATGTCTTGGGGACAGCTTAGCATGAAGCCTTGGATTCCATCACAGCACCAAACACACACACACACACACACACACACACAACATAAGTATTAATCAAATGGCTTTATTTATATGAGTCTGACCCTATGAAGGGATAGAGATACTGAAGATACATTAAAGATTCTTCAGATGCTAACAACTTACCTGGAGACACACTCACAGTTTTTATTAGAGAATAATTTAAGACATCGTGTGATTGAGTGTTATGCTCCACTGACTTGCTGTACAAAATGTGATCTGAGAGGTAGCAGCATCAACCTCCCCTGAAGCTTGCTAGAAATCCAGACCCTCAGGTCCAAACCCAGACCTACTGGATCGATACCTGCAATTTAACAAGGTCTCCAGGTGGTTTACAAGCACATTGCGGACTTACTAGTGGGTTCTTGGACAATATGGAACTAGATGCATATGAATTTCCAAAGGCTATTAATTACTATATTTTATATAATATTTTAGCATAACTAGTACATGGGGAGCTCTTGGTGAAGACTGCTTAGGCTTAAATTATGATTTTGCTTTCACTAGATGTGTTAATAGCCAAATAATTCACCCGGACTGAGTCAGTTCCCTCAGCTCTGAAAGACGGCAAATATACCTGTTTGGCAAGACTGTTGGGAGGGTGCAGTTATAACTGTTGTGGTTCTTGGTATATAGTAAGCATTCAAAGAAACATTGGCTAGTTTTAGTCTGATGCATTAGTTGAATGGTTTTATTTCCATGTGTCTAATATTTCTAGGTGATGCAGATACTTTAGGAACCCCTACACTACAGGATTATACTGCAGTGATTTAGTTTGCTAATCAGAAAATAGGTTTCTTCAGTAAAAGCTAAGTGCAATAGTACTATTACCAACACACTCTCAACCGACGCACATACATATGTACACACCCGACATGTCTGATTCTCTACAGATGTACACTCTTCCCAATTCATGTATTTTCTGGACATCGGCGATCTACCTAAAAACTGGCATAGACAGTATTCTACTTTTTTCCTTGTTTTGTTTTTCTTTTATATTTTTATTTGTATTAGTACCTGTTTGCAGCATGTAATGGTCACATTCCTCATGTGGAGTTGGTACATGTGCATAACACATTTAATTCTGTTTTCATCTCCTTTCCCTCCCTTCCTCTATCTCTTGGTCTCTTTTCATTTTTCAAAAGATCTATTCCCTATTTTCTTTAATCTAACTTTTATTTTGCTCTTTATTTATATTTTGGACTTTTATGTAAGAGAAACCATGTGATATTTAAGCTTGTATGTCTGACTTACTTCATTTAACATTATGCAGGGGAATATTTTTGCAAAAATATCATTAAACACTTGGACATTCTACCTTCTAGGAGTGAAGCATTCAGAGGAGGGATTGATATTAACTTCATGTAGCTCCTCATGTTATAAAATATATAAACAAAAACAAAAACCTCTCTTGATATCTTGGTCAACCTTCCATGATTGTAACAAATTCTTGAAATGATTGCCTTACAAAGAAAGAATAAGTTTATTTTGGCTTACAGTTTTGAGGGGGGTCAGTCTATTGCTTTTGTGTGTACAGCAAGACAGTACATCCTGACACCAGGGTGTGGGAAAACTATTCAACTCGTGTCCAGGAAGTGGAAGAAAGAGAAGGAAATGGGTTGGATTCCCAACATCACATTCAAGGGTATGTCACCTATGGCTGGAAGGCTTCCTACTAGGCTGAACCTCCTGAACATTCCATCATCTTCCACGAGCTCCATGAGGACAAAGCCTATATAATACATGGGGCTTTGGGAGACATTTACCTAAACCATAGCATTTGGTAAAACAAAATATTATCCCTTCTTCAGGAAATGCTGACATAACAAGGTATTTATAAGGAAAATAAAACTGCATGCAGACACCTCCCAGTCCACCTCACAGATACCAATTAGTGCAGTACGGTATTCATATTCCAAGCTAAAAATACTGGAGAATTAAATTCTTCCCTCGTGGCCGACCTTATTACTTGATGCTACTTAGTAGCTTCTACAATTCTCTTTTAACACATTTGTCCCTATTTTCAGGCTTTGAATGCCTTTTGAAAATATCCACATATGTTTTCAAATGTGTGCATTCTTATATAGGAGTTTGCCATTGGACCCAGCTCAGTAGCTGCTTGTAATTTAAACTTGTTTTTGTCAGTTAAATAGGAATAATAATACCAAATAGGATTGTCATAAAATTAATGCAGCTTGTGTTTTCTAAAGGGCTCGGTGCAATGTCAGACCCAGACTTAGCACTTCATAAATGGTGGACCTCATATTATGCACTGTCTTCTTTTTTCATTTGCTGGGGCTCATCTGGAAATTCAGCAAGTTCACTTTTGGATTACTTCCTATCTCATTGTTATTTAAATGACAAATATTGGACCAATTCCATTCACGCCTCTGAATTTGTTTTTGCCTTTTCCCACCTAGGTTATGTGACATTCTTCCCAGTTCAAAGTAAATGCTCATTTCCTGGTAATAAATGGCAACTCCATGAGCTGCACCCTCAGAGCCAGGCATTGCCATTGTCCCTCGGACGATGAAACTATAGTATCCTTGATAACAGATTTGCAAATGATTAGAGTATTATATTTCAGACTTATTATAAGTGACAAGTATACACATGATTGTACATCTTTAATGTATTTTTTTATTTTAAAGAGAAGAAAAAACAAAACAAATCAAAAAAAGAACAACTTTTCAAAATAACATAATATGAGGGTAATAATGGTTAATGCATTACGTATTATTATCTTTAAGTTAGTTATTCAGGATATCAGACATTAGCATTCAATTGTCCAAACATTATTGGCACAAACCTTACTCTTCAATGAGCTAAGTAAAATTGGTAGTGTATCTATCTTAACCATCTTATATATATATATATATACATTTTTTTTCCCTTTCCCTTCTTTCTTTTCCCTATTCCAGTCTCTCTTTACTTTTGACCAGTTTCTTTTTGATTCATCATGTCTATTGTACATTTTGGATCTTATTTACTCTTTCAGTTTCTCATACTAGAGAGACAATACGATGCTTACACATGTGCTTCCGGTTTATTTCACTTATGAGTATTTTCTCGAGTTGCATCCATTTACCTATAAAAGTCTCCAGTTTATCCTTCTTTATGGCTGAATAGTACTCCATTATATAAAGATACCACATCTTTCTTATCCATTCCTCAGTTGATGGGCATTTGGGTTGTTTCCAAGATCTGGCTATTACAAATTGTGCTGCTATAAACATGGGTGCACATATATCGCTGTGGTACGATGTTTTTAATTCTTCTGGGAAGATGCCCAGAAGGGGAATAGCTGGGTCAAATGGGACCTCCAACCCTAGTTTTTTGAGGAATCTCCACACTGACTTCCACAGTGGCTGTACCAGTCGACACTCCCACCAACAGTGAAGAAGGGTTCCTTTTTCCCCACAGCCCCTCCAGCATTTGTTATTAGTTGATTTCTTTATAGTAGCCATTCTTTCTGGGGTGAGATGGTATCTCAGTGTTGTTTTAATTTGCATCTCTCGAATGACTAGTGATGTTGCACATTTTTTTGTATATTTATTTGCCATTAGTATTTCTTCATCTGAGAAATGTGTATTCATCTCAGATGCCCATTTTTGGAGTGGGTCTTTAAATTTGGGAGGTCTGATTTTAATGTATTTTTAATGCAGTAGCTACAGCAAGAAAATGAGAGGAGTAAACATCAGATTTATTCCTAATTGGTTATTTTATTAAGATGCAGATTCATGAGCATTTTTTATCACATTTTCTATGGTAAACAGTGACCTGATTTCATCACTAGAAAGGCATGTAACTTGGCACCAGTCATTTGGCTTTGGGCTTGTGAAGCCAGGAATTCTAAATATTGTTTATTATTTCTTATAGATTTCATTTGTTAATCTCACCTATGAGTTTATTTTGAAACTTTGCACTTCCAAATTTACCATGATTAGAGTCCCCTACCTCCCCAACCCTTATTATTTGCTGGTTCTATTCATTTGCAAACAACGTGTTTGACTATGCAGGTCTTTCATTTTCTAAGCTTTATGACCCTCACATACCTACCTAGTAGCCAAGGTTAGTCACATAATCTTACTGTCTCGCAAGTGACATTAGCCAGCTCTACCCATAATCTACCACCAGACCAAATCCTGTGATCTCAGACTACACTGGCAGACAGATGGACAGAGGGATCACTATATTGCTTGTAACACTGTATCTTATACAGTTCTTTAGTTGCAAGCAATAGAAATCAACTCTGGTTAACTTTAGCAAAACAGGAAAGTGTTGGCAGAACATAGGTATTTCAGCAAGTTGAAAGTCTAGCTGAGTAAAGACAGCTCAGTGTGTCTTGGTACCCAGCTGACTGTCTCATCTGACAACTGTTTTAAGAATGAGTTGACACCAACCATTTTTTTTTTCTTCCTATCCTTGCATTGCTCCATTCAAGGTCCAAAGACTTGGGAGAGAAAACCTGATTGTCTTAGGGACTACAGGCAAGGCATCTTGATTGACAGTCTCACTGAGATTGCAGACAAGAGTAAAGAAGAGATGCCCCATCAGGATGCTGTTACCAGTCAAAAAGAGTGAATAAGTAGAAGAAAAATAATTTCCACAAGCACTTGGTGGTGTGTGAAAACTTGGTTTGTCAAAAAAAAAAAGATCATTATAGAAATTTGACCACCCTATAAAAGGATTTTAAAATATCAAAATGTGAACAAAGAAAAGGATATTTATTTATCCTCTTACTCCCATGGGAAGCTACTGAAGATACAGATAAGGATGTTTTGTGTATTTGGGTAGTCAGAATTACAAAAGTGCTAAAGATAATAAATTTCAGCGATTCTCAGATGCCAGCTTGGACATCCCCCAGGGGGCTTAAAAAATAGATTCTAGAGTCCCGCTTTCAGAAATAGTCCTTGATTTAAATCTGGAATTCATTGCCGGAAGTGAATTTGAAGAACTGCTACAGCAGCAAATGGGAGTCTCAGAGAGAAGGCTGTCTGCCTGGGCCTCTCGAGCACGGAGCCTCACATTGAGATGTTTGGTTCGATCCCTGTGTGAGGCTGTGTACAATCACAGAACCAGAGCCAGCACATGTACGCCCTTTGATGTGTGATCCATACTGCAGGCATAGTTTGGCACTAATAACTAAATTCATATATCTGTTAATTACCTGATGGCTTACATATCTATGTTGCTATATCCTGCTTTGTGCTAAAAGAATCAGCTTGCTGTACGTAATCCTTTATACCACGGTTTTGGTCGTCCTCTTCAAGCGAGAGGCCTGACCTCTTCTGGCACCTAGAAGAAAGACACACGTCTGATCCCAGCCCAGGAGTGCATGATGTCTCCAAAGCCTTTCAGAGATGCCATGGGATTGCTAAGAAGAGATTCTTTAGCTGTCCACTTGGGATCACCTGGAAGCCTTGAAAAAGGACTGACATTGGAGGTTAGGGGTGTGGATTGGTGATGCAGTGCTAGCTTGACATACGTAAGGCTCTGGATTCCACTGGGAAAGAAAAGTACTGATTTTTGGCCTTGCCTTAGACCAAGCAAACCTGAACATCTGGGGATGGCTTACAAATGTCTCTAATTTTCAAGTACCTTCCAGATGATTCGCTGTGCAGCTGAGTCGAAACTGGAGTGAAATAATAATAATAACAATAATTGTTAAATACTTTTTAATCAGTGGAACCGTGTTCAGGCTTTGTGTACTGTCTTTGACAGTAGCACCCAGAGAGCTATGTACAGTTGAAGTGCAACTGTACCACTCTGTGAAAGGTTAACAAGCTCCTAATTTCTGTAAGAACCCAGCGCATGTATCCCAAGTAAAAAGCCTTACTTGACCATAAAGGCAAAGATTATCCTGTCTTCTATGCCAGGAAGCATACAGATACACAGTCGTAGACTTGGCGTTTCTGACAATGGAGCCTGAACTTGTGTGTCTTTTAACAAACTCCTCAGATGGTCCTGTGCAGCAGTTTCAGGTGCACATACGTCTCCACTGCACCTTCATTCAACGGTAAGTATTCGCCTTTCAGATCTGTCTACTAAACAGCGAGCCCTGAAGTCAGTGATATTATCTTAATCAATTCTGATTCCCAGGACCAAGCAAAATGCCCTTTTAATAATGTCTTTGCACCAAATGCAGGAATATGAATGAATCTCCTCAAAATGGCTGAGTTTCCCTTCACGTCTCGTATTTGTTTGCAAGGACATATGAATTTAAGAATGGAATTATAAGAATTCAGCTATTCCTTCTTTGCCTTTCTTTTCTACTTTTGATATAAGGCTTACTGGGTATTAGCAACCTTTTCATGGTTGCAGTTATATTTTCTAAGTACCTATTTATGCCTTTCGTTATTAGACACTAGAAATATAATGACAGCTAATATTTACTGAAATTTTACTGTGTTCCAGGCACTGCACTAAGTACTTCAAGGGAATATTCATTTCATCCTCACAGTAGCCTGTGAAGTGGGTATTAATACTATCCTTTTTTTATAGATGGAGAAACTCAGGCACAAGGAGTGTAGGTAGGGTATATAAGTCACACATCCCAGGAAGCAGCAGATTCAGCACTTAAACCCAGACTTCTAGTTCCAAAGACAGCCTGTTATAACACTGCTGCCTGCTCTGAATGACAAATCAACACAGACCCTGATCTTAAAGAACTCATAGCCTCATGGGAGAGATGAAAGTCTCAAAAGAGGGTTCTCATGCCGTGTTAAGGTTTTACAGAGTAAGGGAAATGATCATGAGAATACAAACAAGAAGTTCTTAGTTTTTCCTCAAGGAGAGTGGGACAAAGTATTATGCATACCTCCTCAAGTAGTCAGTGGGCTTTGACCATGAGGAAAAGAGAAGGGTGAGGACATTCATAATGAAGTGGAAGCATGAGTAAAGGCAAGATGCATGAGAACACTAGTAACATGAGCGAGCTGATGAGTAAGCACTCACATGAGTGAGCCTGGGGGCTCCAAGAAGAAAGTGCAAGGTGAGATGAAAGGGTCATGTGGGAAAGGAGTGTGGCCAATAGCTCTCTTACAGAAAGTCCTTTCCTAACTGACGCAAGCAACGAGCGAACGCGTTGCCTTTTTACATGGAGCCACAGCATAGGGCTGCTTTCAGGCCTAAATGTATAAGGCGTTAAACTGTGTCCTTAGTTAGGCACTTTATGTCTTTCATCTGGCCTCTCAACCTGCTCCTGTCTGTCGGCTCCATTTTCTGGCTGCAGCTCCAAGCCTCAATCATCTGCTCAAAGCACGAAGGTCAGCAAATGAAAGAGTCCTTTTCTCCAACAGAAATGAATTTTGCAGAAATGAATTCCACCAACACTGACCAGATTTGTGTTGCATTTGGATTCTTGTCTCTGATCCAATGACCAGAGAGTGGGAAGCATGCGTTGTCTTCTCCTGCTCCCTTTACAAACCATGAAGTAGTCACAAAGCGCATAGGCGAAGCATAGAGGTGCACCCCAAAGTAGAAACAGAGCACCGCTATCACAAGAAGAGGGAGTAAATGCCAGGCAGTAGCAGAGCAAATGTCCACTAGAGTTGAAGTTCAGATATCGACTGCCCTTTAATGTGGTCCGTAAACTAACCAAGGCATTTGCGTTGAATTATGTAGTATTTTTCTCAATCTCAAATGCTAAGCTTTGGTCCCTGACCTTTCATAGAGCTCCAGTTTGGGCTTTCAGGCATAGACTGAGTTGAAGAGCAGGCTACTGTTTCTCCTTCAGTTGTGAGGAGAACAAATATTCAACACAGAATAAAATACAGGATTATGATCGATGCTCTCTTTAAAAAGCCTCTGAGGCTCCCTCTACTGAGTGTTTTCCAGAGCCATCTACCTGGTCCCCATCCTACTGGCAGGCCCTTTAAAGGGGAAGTGTGTGAGATAGAATTGTTTAGATGGAAACAATCCTCTGTAATGGCTTTGGCCTCCTCTGGCATGAATGGAGCATTTACCATAGTGAAGCTTTGTTTTATTTGTGTTATTTTTTTTCAAGAACTCTGGTTAGCTTCTCTATTTGCAATGCAAATTAGACATGGAAAAGATTTTATACACTCCACATACAATTCTCCATATATCTACACTCAGTGACAAATTATAATCTTTTGGCCTAGCAGTTCTAATATGGTTTCAGATAATAAAAATCCTCGCCACTTCTAGCTGATGCTGCAGGACCCACAGGCTGTGCTGAGACGAAGCACCAGACTTGAGGCTCAGAGAAGTATACCATTGATGACACTGCTTTCTGAAGGAGAAACTTTCACTGGGACACCCTAACTTATACCCCAGGACTGGAAAAGGAGAGATTGATTACCACACATTCAAGCCCCACTTGGCATGTGGGCTTTTGCTGGCCTGCTCCAAGTAAAACCATTCAGACCTCTGAAGGAAGGAAAAAGGGACTTGTCATTCTGTATCTGGTATTGCCACAAGTGGAATGCTGGAGTGCACTCTTCAGAGCTGTGCTGTACTAGCTTCTAGCTAATTCTATGTCCTTTTATGCAGAGCTGTTGCTTAAGTGACTATAGTTTAGAAAGTGGAACACGGGAATAAAAAGTTTTAGAAGAATCAGTTTATAGAGTCCTCATGACGAATAGCCAGATTGGTTCAAAAGCCAAATAGTGGGTTAGAATTAACAACCCAAATGTAAGAAATCCCACTCAGCTTTCTGGTCACCCTTCAGTCACTGCAAAGTCCCATGTTTTTTCTTTGTAAAGCAGCAGCTGACCACATGTTGGCCATGAGGTAAGGGTCCATAGTAACACCTTGTTATTCAAAAGATCTGATGCAGGCATGAGTCACTGGTTTGTAGCCCTCTGTTCATTCTTGAAAGCAATGGTTCTTCTTCCACACCATAAGCAATATTTTCTTTCTCAAGTTGTACAGTCACAGAATGGAGCTTGAGGCAGGCGGATCCCAGGAGTTCAAGACCAGCCTAGGCAAAATAGTGAAGCTTCATCTAAAAAAAAAAAAAAAAAATTAGACTCCTGTGTGCACAATATAAACCATGTTAGCCATGATAACAAGGCTGAGAATACTCCCCCCACTATCCTCTAAACTTTAGAAAAATAAATTGCTCCTTTTATTTACCTTTGCATCTCCCACTGGGTACATCCTGGAAGCACAGGCTTTGGACATCAGCAGGGGCAGCTGCAGCAGCACAGGCCTCTGGGCTGCAAAGGAAAGAGAGGCGGTCAGTGCCATGGACTCGGACGTACCTAAACAGCTATCATCATTCAGACCATGATTTCTGGCCTAGTTCTCAGGAATGAGTGGCTTTCCAAATTAGAAATCTGTTTGCCAGAAAAGAAATGTTTGTTTTGAAATGAAATCCATTTGGTTAGTAATTATCCACCCAGTTTTAGGTTGCCTTCCTCAATTCTGTAAATAAAATTTTCTGCATTGCCTCTTCCGGCAACTGATTAAAAATCGATCCACCCTTTGAAGAAGAGGTCCATATCTGGGTTTCCTTGTGTAGTAACTGGTGCACCTGATGTTCTCTATTTTTCTTCTTGAATTAACTAGGTGGTACAGCATTGCAGGGAGCAAGGAAGGAAGCCCTCATCAGGAGTTAGAGAGATTCAACATGGGTCACTAAGGCACGCTGTATATTGGCCTAATTTGAAAAGAAATTCTATAACTAAAGCCAACGTATACTAGAACTCAGGTTGTCTATCTGGGTAATTGGATTTTCACAGATACTAAACTGTCCATTAGAACATTTTTTGTTAGATAGTCAAAGCAGCAACTTACACAAGGGCACTTTTGTTTAAATAAAGAAGCTAATCTACTTACAAATTTGCAGTACCTTGTAAATGGTAACAAAACATTAGGTTCCTCTGAGAAACCTCATCTGACAATTATTTCTTTCTCCATATCATCCAAGTGCCCTCTTTTCTTCACAATATTTCTTTACACTTTAATAAAAATTTTTTTAAATGTTAAGAACTGTCAAGAGTGGGAGGAAGTCAGGGAAGTAAGTTTGAAAATGAATTTTACTGATAAAATCAGCTTTTTCAGGTGCTATCAACTTGAAATAAATAGAGCTCTTATGCCGCCTACACAGCCTTCTTACTTATATGAGGGTTCTTCCCTTTTTTCTTTTTAAATCACAGTAGACCATTCTGCTTTCTGAGATACATCAAGTTTCAATCAAACTACATAAAAATCCAACTAAAAAATCTGTTACAGGTCATCCGCAGTAATAAAGTGGAAAGGCTAAGAATGCTGCTGTTATTTAATCTTATGATTTCTCTAAACCTTTGAATCATTTGGCATTTCTCTGAGTTGTATAATTTAATTGTGAAAAGAAAAACAGATTGTGAAATCTACCTTTTCTTCTTTCTCTCTCTCTTCTTTCTGATCTACAGCTTGAAAATCACTTTCCATCTCTTCCCTTCAATTAATGAAATAGTTTCCCAGCCCACTCCCATCCTGCCTGGAGACACTATTGCCATGGTTACCTGGATACCTGTTCTCAAAGAATATATGTAGTAGCAACTCAGCAATTTAAATGTCTCAGTGTGTTGCACTTAGGAGCAGTAATGAGACCATTATGAAACTACTTGTAGAGAAAATACCATTGATGTTCCAGTTTGAGATTAAAACTTTAATTTGTATTCACTTACTCATTTAAAGAGGGATGAGAGAGCTAGTGTCTGTAGCTAAATGGCAAGTCACTGACATAAAATGTCATCCACCTGAGACAAGTCACTGGGGATGCCTCTCCTTGAACACATGTTGAGGTAGAAAGAATAGGCAGAATCGCTCACTGACGCAAAGGAAAGTTAACAGTAAGAGAATGGTGTATTTGGGGAGCAAGTGTTCCTCGATAGTGAATTCATGGGTGGGCCAAGGAAAAAGAGGTACTTGGAGATATTATCTTCATTTCATCTGAAAACTTTGTTTATTTCTGTAAGCTTGATTTGGAACCACCCGTGGGTCCTTATAGATTTTCTCTAGGGAATCTTCCCTCTAAGCTTATTTTATTTGCAATTTTTTTTAACGTGTAGTGCTTCTCTAAACCAGAGGTCTTAACTTCAAGCCCAGTACAAAGAGTTAAGAGATAGTTTGCAAGTAACTTGAATAACTAATAATTAAAAGGCCCAAGTTTGCCAATATTGCTCTCAGCAAATTAGAATGGATTGAAGACTAACCCTATATTGTCATTTATTTCCTACAACATCATAATCTATGTGAAGTGGGAGAGAAAGGGGGTAGTTTTAGCAAGAATACTGAGAAATTCAATTAACTGTGAGTATTGAAGCTAGACGTACTGCTTCTTGCCAGGTGCTCACATTATTTCCCTGATTGCTTTGTGAGCATGCATATTTCTGTGAATTAGTACAAGGCTTTTTAAATAAACCTGATCCCTTGGAAAGGGGAACAGGAAACACACTAAATTTCCTCATTCATATTCCCACGTAATACAATTTTTTAGAATGAATTAATAGTAAAGAAATTAAACTCTACCAGACTCCTTAGGTTATAAATTCACACAATATGCCCCCCAAAAATCTAGGTAGATCTATTTATAGCAAGGCTCTGGGTTCAATCCCTAGCACAAAAATAAATATAAAAATTTAAAAATAAAGTCGTAACAATACTAGACAAAATTAGGGACTCATGTTAATTACCTAAGGAAAAAAAAGAACAATGATTTAGAATTACTAAAAGAAAAAATATTAATAAATTTAAAGTTTTAAAGTTACACATCTTACTAATACTCATATCCCATAGGACAAAGCAAATGGGAGAAATTAGACCTCTCATGCATAATTAGTGGGAGGAAAGTTAATACATCCTTTCTGGAGGATAATTTGACTATGTATAAAAATGAATGTATTACTTCTATCCAAAAATCTAGTTTATAGGCATTTATCCTTTAAAGAAGAAAGAGAAAGTTATCACAGCATCATTTCTCATCATTTGCGTGAAACCGCAGACATCTTTAACTGCCTCTGTCTTTGAACTTGATTTATTACTGGTGGTAAAGAAAAAATTTTTTGGTTTAAGAAGTATTTAAAAAGATATTCACCAGGAAAGAAACTGTTCAAATGGAAAGAGAAACTGGGATGGAGGAAAGGAGAAAAGAAGGATGGGAAAAGGAAAAATAAATAAATAAATAAATAAATATTATATCAATACAAGGTAGTTAAGATAGTTGCGTTACTAATTTCTATTAATTGAAAAGAAAGGTTTGTGCTTATATTGTTGGATCAATTTTTCATGCCTATATCTTGTAATCTGAGTAACTACTTTGAAGATAACAGCACACAATGTATTAACCATCGTTACTCTCCTACTATCTTGTTTTGAAATTTTGTATCATTGTTTTTATTGCTTTTCCTCTTTAAAATAAAAAATGGAAAATAAATAAAATAAAAAGATATTCACCAAATTATTAACATGGCAATTTTAGAAAAATCTGAATAATTTTTAATTTCTTCTTTATTCTTCTCTTCATAATTTTACTATTTTTACAACAAGGAAATATTAGTGCTATAATCAGGGGCAAAAATAATACAGGTGTCATGGGTTGAATTGTGTCCCCAAAAAGGATACGTTGAAGTCTTAACTCACAGTGCCTCAGGACACAACCTTGATGGAAAGTAGAATTTTTGCAGATGTAACCAAGTTAGAATGAGGTCTTACTGAACTCGGGCACGCTCTAATCCAATATGACCAGTGTGCTTATCAGAAGAGGGACCGAGAGAGTTGGCCATGTGACCATGAAGGCAGAGATTGAAGTGATGCATCTATAAGCCTAAGAATGCTAGCAAACATCAGCAGCTGGAAGATGCCAGGAGGAATTCCTCTGTACCTGTTTCAGTGGGAGCCCAGCCCTGATGACACCTTGCATTTGGACTTGTAGCTTCCAGAACAGTGACACGATAAATTCTGTTGTTTACGCCTCCCTGCCCCACACCTACCCCAAGTTTCTGATACTTTGTTACAGCAGCTCTGGGAAACCAACATAAAAGCTGTTTTAATTTTGAGAGGAAATTAAATTTACTATGTAAATACAGTGGGAAGATTTGCCATCCGACCATGCCACACATGGAATAGCACACCTTTCTATAAACTGTTCTCCGTTCAGTATAATTGTCTGGCATTGAATTAATGGTACATGGAAAAACTACGGGGAAAGGTGTTGCTTCTTAGTTTCTCTAAGATGACACGGATTTCAGAGTGATTCTAACCACACTCCCAGGCAACAGAAGCAGCACTTTCCAAGGTCCTCGGAACACTCCTCCCACCGTGAATCATCACAAATACCCTGAAACATCCACAGATGTGTCTCATCGATGAACTACTTTAAAGAATTCCAGGCCTGCTTGTCATCATTTTTATTTTTTTCGCTCAACCATATTAAATATGACAGTAACAATGAGCTGAAAAGAAAATTAGGTCCCAAGTGTTTTGGCATCTTTTCAGTATCGAAGGTCAACACATAGCAGTGAGCCAGAATGCATCGTCAAAGCACATATGGCTTTTGTTTGGGAGAGAAGTAGGAGGGAGGAAGAGTGGCCTGTACTGCAGCTGCCGTCTACAGTCAGTCTGGATTTCTGTAAAATCTTACTGCATTTTATGTAGCTTCAGAATCACTTTCTAAGTGTCCCTGATATGAGGGAAGATGACAAGACTCCAAGAACCCCATGACCTCTGACTGTGTCAGGGCCTCGGCAAAGAGCAATGGAGGATCTGGCTGTATCAGGAATGAACACACAGGTCGGATCAGGACAAGGGTCTGACCTCGGGGCAAAGGAACACAAGGCACAATTTTAAGGGAGGGCTACAGCTTATGGAAAACCGAGTGTTGGGCTGAAGTCACTCACTTTTTAGAGTAATTATGCTCTCGTGCTATTTTGATAAAATTACCTATACCTGGTTGGATGCCCTTATGATAGAGAATCCAAATGAGCACAGCTGGCTCTGTACACTCAGAGGGCGTAGTGTATGTTCCTCAGGTGATCTGGCAGCCTAGGATTAGTTAAGAACTTGGGCAGTTTCAAAGGATAGAAACCCAACTTTAACAATCTTATACCAAAAAAAAAAAAAAAAAAAAAAAAAAAAGGAAATGTTTGTGAGGAATCGAGGGCTGGAAGTGGCATCCATTCTCTCAGGATTGTGTCCTTTTGTCATGGTGTCCCATCTTAGCTCTCTTCTTCTTGAGACGTAGCCTTATTTTCCCATGTGCAAACAGGCTTCTCCTGTGTAGCCAGAACAAATAGATTAGTTCCTGACATGTGTTCCCATGATCCACAATCCAGACGAAAACTCTGTTTCCTTGGTGTCCATGCACAAATAATCCAGAGAAACATCGAACTGTTGGGTTTGGATGAGGGGTCCACACTTGAGTCAAGTGTGCTGGTAGATGGGGTTCTCTGGCCAGCCAGTTCCTGGTCTGCAACCAGAAGTGTGGGGCACTGAAATTGCCAACACTCTGAAGACACCGTGGCATGGAAAGGGCGTCCGTGTGCAGTGCTGTTGTCCAGAGAGAGAGGAAGGTAAGGCAAATAGCAGGTGCCTGCTAAAATACCCTTGTGCCCACATGCTAACCTGTTGGATTTCTATGTCATTTGAAATCTTCATTTTATTTTTTCAGGTTATAGCTGTCCTATATTGCAAGTAAGGTAGCGATACCTAGATAGACACTCTGTAGATATTCAAAGATTACAAGTCTTCTAAACCTTGCAGATCTGACCAAAAAAACAATGCCAATTCTGTAAATAAGTAAATAAATGATTGCGAAACAAAACTTTTATATGAATTGAGCTTTAAATTAAGGGGGTATTAGATTTATAATGTTGAAAAGCATAAGCACAGATTATTTTTTTCAGTTTTTATTTTTTATTAGTAGATATTTGCAGTACATAATGATTACTTTCCTTGTGAGGAGTGGTACATGTACACAACACATCTCGATTCTTTTTTCACACTTTTTCTCCCCCCTTCCTTCCCTTGTCCTCCATCTCTCAGTCCCCTTCCCACGTGAAAAGATCTATCTCCCTAATTCCTATTACTTATCTTTTACTTTGCACTTTGTTTTGGGTTTCCCATATAAGAGAAACCATGTGATATTTAAGCTTGTATGTCTGATTTATTTCACTTAACATTATGGTCTCAAGGTGCATCCATTTTCCTACAAGTGACTCAAGTTTATTCTTCTTTATGGCAGATGAGAACTTCATTGTGTATAAATACCACATTTTCTTTATCCATTCACCTTTTGTTGGACATATAGGCCACTTTCAAGATTTAGCAATTAGGAATTGTGCTGCTATAAATGCAGGTTTGCATCACAGATTATTTTTTAAAGCAAGCTGTAAATAAATGTAAAGGTAGACTGAAAAAAGGGTGACTTAGTCACATGGGGATAAAATATACAACCACAATTCAGAGTTACAATCCTTCCTGTTCATGCAGAAATTCTATGCTTGGCTATTCAAAATTAAATGTCTCCTGTATAAAATTGGAAAACGAGGTCTCTTCGTAAATAAATAGAGTCAAAATATTACTTATCTTTAAAGTGGGGTCTTGATCCCAACAATGTATCTTTTAGGAAATGATGTAATTTAGGAAGAACCATAAGTAACTTGAAAAGAACTGAATTTGTAGCAATGTGGTGCTTAGAGACAGATTAAGAAGGTTTACCATTTTAGATGGTAAAAACTGAGGCCTAACCATGACATGTGACCATCACCCTCCCTGCCATGTGTAGGATCTGGAACTTGCCTTACTTGGGCTCAGACTCTCATACTTTCCCTCCAGCTAAGATTTCATCGTAAAATTCTAGTTCTGCAGACCCTCTGGCACAGTCGCAGCCCAAGGTAGCTCTTACTTTAGGTATTAAGTTTTGAGGGAAAATCCAGGAGATGACGTACATTTCCAATCAAGAATCAAATAAACTTTCCCACATCCTTTTAACCAGGGCCTCACTTGGAGCCACTTGATGTCTGGGCCCAGCTTACTACAAAACAATGATGGACACAGCCCCCTCTCCCATAGAAAATGATGTTTCTAAGTCAAGATGGTTAATTTCCCATTACCCATATGCATATTATTACTCCGAGCTCTATATCTAACCACTGTTTGGTTTTTCCATTTTTGAAAAATTAGAGCACACAGTAAAAGATCAACCGAAGTTCCTCATGTAAAAACCCTTTATTAACATTTTGATATATGTAGATCAAGATTTCATTACTATATGAATAAGAAATGTAAATATATTTTTGTTCACAGCTGTAATTTCATCCTATAACTTATGTATCACTACCACATTTTTAAAATGTAACATTATAAAATGATTTTAATTTAAATATATTTCTCTATTATCATTTTGATCTATTATAGAACTCTAAGCTAATGTACATAATGAATATTTTAGGTTTTCTTCTTTGTTTTTTGCTACTATCTGTAAAAAAATTCTGTGGTGACATCCTTATAAACCTTCATACTTATTTCCTTGGATTCAGTTGCAAGAGGTACAATTGCTGAGTCCAGGTCTTTTAGGTTTAGACTGCTAGAAAACTTTGCCATCCAGAAAGGTATAAGAGTTGTCACCAGAGTCACACTACTTTTTAGAATTTCTGACTATTCGGGGTAGGGAATAATATCATCACCATGCATTTTCTCTTTAAAGATACTTCTGAAAAAATATCTGACATATCTGAAATCAGATTGCACCTTGCCATAGATGGTAACTTTACATTGTGTCACAGTTTTATTTACAGAATTTTTTTCTTAATAGCATAGAAAGCAACAGTAGACCCTACGATAAATGGCATCTTAGATTCAGTGAAATATGGTAACTCGATCTAAGCAGTTTGAAGTGTTGGCCCAGCTTTCCTCGACACCCACCAAGCTTCTGGGACCAGTTGCCCTTGCTAACTACTTACAGCAAGCTTAGAGTATATAAATTGGATTCAACTTTTATTCAAGTCTCTCTGCATACGGCTGAGGGAATACAAAGAAGAACATGACAGTGCTGAGAAAAACTTAATTAGGAAGGTCAATGCATAAGAACCGTGTAATGAATTTTACCACAAAACTTTTGTGAAATATGGCAGAATATAAATAAATAAAAACATTATCTATACAGAAGCCAAACAGAAACGAATTTTAGATCATCTGTTCCATGTTTCCTTCATTGTCACAGAGAACCAAGAGCTGTGCTGAGCTACCAGCAGCTCCCTGAGAACATCCTCTTTGCTGAGCCTCCCTGAAGATATCGTTGCTACTCCCTTCAGCTCAGAGGATGTCCTCTTTCATGTCCTTGGGTTTGTCATACAGCCAACTCCTACTCAGCCTTCAAATCCCCTCCCCCTTGGGAGTCCATTCTCAGTACAGGTGTGTTACGGTGCTCACCTAGGGAAACCTCCCAACTAGAATTTTACGATGAAATCTTAGCTGGAGGGAAAGTATGAGAGTCTGAGCCCAAGTAAGGCAAGTTCACAGACAGGAATGAAAAGAAAAATGAGCCAACATGCCTCTCTTTTGGTCACAGAAAAAGCTCTTTTTGTGTGTGAGTGCCCTGCTACTATCTGTGGAGAAAACTTGTGTTTTGTTTGAACTTAGTGATATAAAAAACAATCAGGAAGCCTGTAAGAACCTTTCTTTCATTTTTTTTTTTTTCAGTACTGAGAATTGAACTCAGGGCTTTTGCACTGAAATATATCCCCAGTAATTTTAAATTTTTTTTATTTTGAGACAGGATCTTCCTAAATTCCTAAATTGCCCAGACTAGGCTCCTGCCTCAGCCTCCCAGACTGATAAGAACTGTCTATGGTTGGTTTTTTGTTTTTGTTATACTGCTTACAAGAATGACAACAAAAGGAGACACTATTTTACATATTAGAGACCTTTTTATGTGGTCACTGGTTGTGTTAGAGCTCTCTAGGGGAACAGAATCAATAGAAACTATATCTATAATTATGCAGGGGGTTGATTAGGTGGGCTTACAGGATCAGAGGCAGGGTAATCCACAATGGCCATCTGCACTCTGGAGAGCCAGAAGATACAGTAGCTGCTCAGCACTAGAAGATGGAAGGTGCAAGACAAAAGGGACCAAGGATGCAGCACCAGTCTAAGGTTGAAGGTCTACAAGCTCACTGGAGAATCGCCGATGTGAGTCTGTGTTGGAAGGCTGAAGAAGCTAGAATCCTATGTTCAAAGAAGATTGCAGCAAAGGACACATCCACTCAAGAAGATGGGAGGTTTTCAAAAACAGGCACAGTTCCTTCTTGTTTTTCTTTTTTATTCCATCCAAGCTACCAGCCTATTCGTTGGTGCCACTAACAACTGGAGTGGGTCATCCCTGCTCAGTTTGCTGGCTTCCATGTCAATCATCCACAGACACACCGAGAACGAGTCTTTACTAATGTGCCAGGCATTTCTTATTCTAGTCATGTGGACACATCACAATTAACAGTCACATTGGTTTATTCCATTTTCTTCCTATGCCCACTCGGGGAAATATCATAGTAATTTGGGTATATTACTAGATGGAATGAATGACCAAGATAATGAATGTAATAATGAATGGCTAAAATGTCTAAAATGATATTTTATCAAGTGACTCTACTATTTGCACTGGAAAATATTTGCTGCTTTGCTGTCATCGAGAATAAATAACTGAGACATATCAGAAAAGCGCCAATATGCCAGCACATCTAATCTTGCTGATGCCTAAGCTGATGGCAGCAGAGCTTATTTTCTTGGAGACATTATTCTTTGTTGGAATGTAATTGCACTTAGCAATAGTAAAAGAAACAGCTATAGCTTCCATTTATTGAATACTTCCTTTTACCAGGTATAGACATTTTCTAAGCAATCCTACAAAGTAAGATATTTCATTATATAGATAAGAAAAATGAGGCTTAGAAGGGAAGTAACTTGCATAAATTGCTGGGAAACTTTGGAGCTGGTAATCAAACCCATCTCCTTTTGATTCTGTGCAGACCTCAAAAGTCAGCTCTGAAATTGCCTGGCTCCAGAACTTTTTCTGTCCTCTAGCTGTGCTTTCTACTACCCTCTTTCCAACTTTACACTGAATACATCCAAACTTCTTTTAGTCGCTCGAACAAACCATAAAAACTCTTTGTTTTTCTTCTTTCCCCTTTCACTTTCCAGCCTCCTTTACCTGGATCACACTTTCAGGGCTCAGCTAAAATTGCACTTCCTTGGAGAATTGGTTCCATGACAGTTCATCACCATCCCCAGATGTTGTTAGGTGGCTCCCACTAAGGGCTTCCAGAGCGACTTGGTTTTCCCCATGTTAGAGTGGATCACATGGCATAGTTATACCTTGTATACTTGTCTGCATTATTCATTCATTGATGCCTTAGTCCTTTCATGCTGCTGTAATAAAATGCCATAAACTGGGCACCTTACAAACGTCGGGAATTTATTTCTCAGTTGTGGAGGTTATTAAGTCTAAGATCAAGGTGCTGGAGGGTCTGGTGTCTATTGAGAGTCTGTTTTGTGGATGACATTGTCTTCTGGCTGTGTACTCACATCATGGAGAGGAATGACAATTGCTCTGGACCCTCTTTCATAGAAAGAATAATTCCATTTATGGTAGAAAAGCCTTTGCAGGGCCAGTGATATAGCTCAGTGGCATAAGCGCCTGCCTGGCAAGCGCGAGGTCCTGAGTTTGGTTCCCGGTACCCACATAAAGAAAAACAGAAAAAGAAAAGCCTTTGCAAAGGCTGTAGCTACTAATACCATCATGTTGGGAGTTCGGATTTCAACATATGAAATGTAGGGGAACACAGAGAGACTAAAGTACTTGCATCTTTGTCTGTCTGATTTATGTTGTATCTTCAGTGGCTGGCAACTGGGAGAAACTCAGTATACAATGGTGGGATGAACAAATCAATGCATAAACAAATCAATGGCAACTTGTGGAGTAGAAATGCTTCAAGTAGGAGACTGATGATTTATTTCCCAGCTATCTTTCTGTACAAATGGCAAGTCTTATCTTTTCCATAATTCTACATCCAGGCTTTCCCTACCTATTCACAGACATTATGAACTGGACATCTGAAAGGATATGCTATATGTTGTTGGCAAAAATATTCCTGGCTCACCTCAACAATACCTTTCACTCTTAAAAATGTTTGCTCTCTGACTTCTCTCTTAGCTTTGATGAAATAGGATCAAACTTTCACATATTGAGTTTTAAAGTACAAGCTACAGCTGGACCTAAAACATTGCACATACATCCTTTGAGGCCAAATCTCCTCCAGACACTACAGACACACATGCACACACACACACACACACACACTTTTATTTTCACTTGCGAGAAATTACCTCTTATAACTCCAGGGCACCTTAAAGCTTCTGTTTCTCATGATAAGCCACAACCTCTCACATATGTTTCATTTTGCTTCTATCTGGATCCTTGTTAATCTGTCTGAAGTGGAAATTTCAGAACAAAGCAAAGTGGTCATTAATAGTATCACAAATGTGGTTGATAATAGGTTTTATTTTTGTTCTTTTGTTTTTCCTTAAGAATCTAGCCAAAATACTTATCTGATAGAAAATAGGGGATCCCAAATAATCATTAAAAATCTTTTGATTTTAAAAGAAATAATTAAGGTGTAGCTGTGACCTGTTTCCTGATCATAGGATTGGGTTCCCTAGGTACAGACTTCGTGTTATGCTACTTAGCCAAAGAGCAACTTGGGCATTCATCCAGGGTACTCCTCAAGGATCTAATATGTTAATTGAAAAAAAAAAACCTTAGGAAATAACTTGACAAGCAAACAATTCATCCAATTAGAAACACATGGAATTATTTCCCAATCCTTTTACTTCAAATCTCAACTGCTTAAGCAACAGATATTTTTAAAACAATCATAATTTCTCAAAGCACAAGCAAAACCCGTTACAATTCCAAGGTAGAAAACAACCAACTGTAATTAAAACATCATGTAATATAATTCCCCTGTGGAAATTTCAGCATGCTTAATGTTTTTACAGTAAAGAAACCCTGCTTCCTAATCTACCCATCTAGATTCTCAAGCCCTCTTTTATCCTGCTGCAGCTGTAATATCTGTGATGGATCTACCTTTCTTGCCTGCCGTCCTTCTTAATGGGTCCTCGGGATGTACTTCAGCATGAAGCATCTCCTGCCATATACTAGGTGGTTCTGTTTTCCTTTTCTTGCTGCTCTGTGACCCTGTTCATCATGATCACAAATGCAGTGTACATAAAAAAAGTAACAGAGAGGAAGGATGTAACCACTGGACCACTAGACTCTGTCTCTTTATGGTACCTATTGTCAAAATATTTGATATTTTAGGTATTTCAATTTATATCTTAAAATCAGGATAGAAAACTGAAGGTCAGGCTGATAACTTGATAAGCTCTAGAACACAAAAGGACTTGAATTTGAGAATCCCAATTCCCTGGGGATGATTTTGAAATAGTGTAAGGGGTGGGGAGGAGGGGAGAGATGTGAAGAGAATAGTTACTGAGTTAAATGTTGAACCAGTCCACATGATTTAATACAGACACACTGAGGAAGATCTGAGGAGTTTGAGACCCTCCTGATCCCTAGAGAAGGATAGGAAATATTCCAGATGGCTGCTAATGACCAGACCTGGATGAGCTGCTGTAGGTTGGATTAATTCATTCACTTGCAGGCATACATATGTACCCATGTGTGCATTTACACACACAGCCTCTTCTCAGTTTAGTTTAAATCAATGACTTAAGGAGCTAACTTCCTTACTACTCAGTAATTAGAAAATTAAGATGTAATTCTCATTTATGTCGGCTCTATTATCTATGATATTGGGAAGACCAGGATAAGGTGGGGCTAATTAAAACCCATAGAGAATTCTCCAATCTCACTTAAGACAACTTCATTTCTTTCTACCACCCACCTAAGATTTTCCCACATCTACTAATGAAAAGCTAAAAGTACCCTGCATTTTTTCCTTGAAGCTTCTTGCTTCCCCTCTGTTAGCACAGCTAGGAATGATTAAATGCCCCCCAAAACTAAGAATTTGAGAAAGGAAGACAACATCCAAATAAATCCCCATTTAAAAAAAAAAAACCACCTTGAACTTCATATTGGTGCCATGGGTTACTTTGCGGGGAGTTTAGGTTAGCCCATTTAGAAAGAAGAGATTATTGAGAAAGGGCACTACATTTCTGGACAGTTTCAAGGAGGCCTGTTGTAAGAAAATTTGTCTCCCAATTGCAGAGAAGTCAGCAATCTTAACTCCATTTCCCACTGTGTAGCAGAAGAATAACCAACAGCTTGATTCTGCATTCAGAAACATTAAGATAGGAAACAAAAGCATGCGCACGTAAAACATCTCCATCCCATTGTCACTTTGCCAATGTATTACTGCAGAAGGGTCTGGTTTTGAGTTACAGAGATATCACTTTCTCCTTTCAACTATAGTCATTGAGAAGAGCACTAAAAAATGATCCTTGTCACAAGAGGGAACAGAATTTTCAGGCTAGGCCTGACCTTTGGCAAGGTCAGATGAATTCCAGTGAGAATACATTCACTGGGCATGCCGGGGAGGGACTTGTGTCTAGGAAAGTCCTTAATTATGATACAGGGAGCAATCGAGGTTTTACAAGTTAAAGGGAACAGCATGTGGTATTTGATGAGCATTTAATTCAATGTTTAGTTACATGCTAAATGTTACTCCCAAAAGAGGAAGTTGGGGAAGAATGAATAAAAAGTAAATTTTAGGCTAATATGTCAACAAATAGAAATAAGTATAGGCATCAACAAGAATCAGAGATCAGGGAAAACACAACGTCAATGATATCCATGCATTGGCCCTTTCTTCTGCATTTTTAATTCTTATCCTCTGAGTGGGTAACTTATGTCCACTTTAACCCCACTTTATTTTTTGTGGGTAGTCAGAGCAAATATCACCACTGGTCAATTTTCCCTGCATCTCAGCTCTGTGATAATTTTATCTTTCTTCCTTTCCAGACCACTGGGCCACTGCAAGTAAAGTAAAGTAAAGTAAAGTAAAGTAAGTTCTGCAAGTAAAGGCCCATGAGTTTGGGGATTATTTAAAGCCATAAAGATGCTATTTCTCTCTTGTTCTCCCCAAAACCAGGCTCACAGACTTTTCCTCTAACCCTGGACAAGCCAAGTTCATTTCCCCTCTATAAGTTCATCCCTTGCTTGGCTGGCTCCATACTGTTCTGCTCTCAGTCCGAGTATCTTCTCCGAAAAGCCTTCCAGATTTTCCAACCTAAAGCCACCTTTGTTGCTCTCATTCTAGTGCATAACCTTGATTTATTTTCTTTGAAATAGTGTCACCAATCAAAAAATGTTTATCTATTAGTTTGTTTCTGTTCTGTCTCTGTGTATACAATGTAAGTAAGACCAGGGGCGAATTTCTATTCTGAATGCCCACCATCTAGGCTAAAACCTCACAGATTAAGGGCCTTCGAAGTGTTATGTAATTTTTAAAACAGTGAGAGTGCTTACTATATACTAGAGTCTGTTTATTTATCTCATGTAATTCTAACCCGGAGCTGTGTGTAGACACCATCCCTATTTTATACATGAAAGAAATAAGTCTTAGAGATATGAAATAATTCTTGTAAATGGCAAAACCAAGATACAACTCAGGTAGATAATCTATCTCCGGAGCTCACACTCACAAATGCCATTCATTTTCTTCATATAGTGGAATATAAAAGCCTTTTTAAAGTTTGAGCTTGTGTCAAAAAAAAATTGAACCCATTACTTGCCTGCAGGGCTTATTAGAAAGTTATTAGAATTTTAAGATGATAAGGTAACCCGTGGCCCACGAAGATAAGGATATAATTTTCACCAAAGCTTGAAGTAGTGAAACCTGTTTTAAAATCCTATGAGAGGGCCAGTGAGATAGCTCAGCGGCATAAGTGCCTGCCTGGCAAGTGAGAGGTCCTGAGTACGACTCCCGGAACCCACGTACAAGAAAAGGGCCGGTGATATCACTCAGTGGCACGGGCACCTGCTGGCACGCAAGGTCCTGAGTTCGACCCCTGGTACCCACAAAAAAAAAAAAAAATCCTATGAGAGATCTGGCAGCGACAGTGGTGAGAAGCCATAGGTTTCTGATTTATTTTGAAAATAAAACCCAAAGGATTTTCTGATGTTGTGAGAAAAAATGAGAAAAATCCAAAATGACTCCAAGATTTTTGGTCTGTGTACCTGGGAGGAAAAACACAATATCAAGACAGTGAGTGCCTATCATTAGAAGAGACTCCAAGTATAAAATCAGTTCTGTTTTGTTTATGGTGACTTAGAGACACCCTTAAAATTTCTGCCATAGTCAGGGTTTGCGAGGGAATTGATTTAATACAAGACACATAATTTATAGGATTATTTTATAATATTCACCCAAAAAGTCAAATGCAGAAGAGTGGACGAGATCTGTCTGCATGCTAGAGACCTGAAGAACCCAGACAAGGGCTTGGATCCCAGGGCAATGTCCCACATGAGTCCTGCTGAAGACCTAGAGCCCACGGCAATGTCCTCCATGAGTCCATATCAAGGATCTGCACCAGGAAGGTCCAAAGGCCAGTGGTGGAAGCTAGAAAATCTGGGTCAGCAGGGTGAAGGATCTGTGCCAGAAGGCTGAGTGATCTGCACTGGAGCCAGGAGATGATGACCAAGATGAAGATGAAGATTGAAACTCTGATGAAGATTGAAACTCTCCCAAAGGAAGGCAGCAGCCAAAGCTCCTTCGAAGAAAAACTGCCAAAAAACAGCTTCTCCAGGAAAATCAGCAGCATACAATCTTCCCCTCCCATTCTCCTTTTATGCCGTCAGCAACAATCCTCAGGTAGGCCTTCCACTCCCATAACCATGCTGACTCAGTTCAGCTTGGTGTTTCCACTTAAATTGACCATTAGTTAATCCACCATGATTTCCAAGTAGAGATGATAGGTAGAGTTGCTGTTTGGGGAAGAGGTTTTGCCTAAAAATATGAATCTAGGAAGGGCTAATACATGGATGAGATTTTAAAATCATGAAAATGGATGGAATCAGCAGGGGAATGAGTAGACATCCATAAATAAAACCAAACCAAAAGAGCTGAGCCTGATGCCCAATTATAAAAAGGACATATTCATCAAGAAACCAACCCAAAGCCTTGATTGGTGTGTGTGAGCAGGGAATAGTCTATGGAGAATCATAAATTTCCAATTTGGAGCTGGAATGTAAGGCAAAGAGGTCGCCCCTCTGAGCCATGCCTGGCACTCTGAGTGAGGAGGATTCTGCAACCACATCTGGGCATGGTGGGAATGAAGGTCATATCAATGAGTGCTTTCTGCTGCCCTTGTGGAGTACCAAGTGGCAACAAGCAGGGCAGGGGCAGCTCGTTGGCCATTCCTTGACTGGAGGAAAGGATGTGAGACTAAGGACATGCAGCAGGTGTTGCGTGCAGAGTTTGCCGAATGTTTTAACTTCCTGCAAGTCAATTTGGCTGGCTCATAGCCATAGCAGTATAGAACTTGTTGCTGGAGTTATTGCACATGTGTAAGAAAAATTTTATTGTTCACAAGTCATTAGTACAGGTTGTGTGTGAAAGGGACTCCACGAGAGAAGAGAGGGAGTAGGAGAAGTCAAAATCCAAGGCAGAGGGTGGGACTGTTAGCGATGGCTCTATGAAGGATGGAGTCAATCCTCTCATCAAAATGCAATTATGAAGCTGTAAAAATTGACAACAGCAACTATTTCATGCTGTTGAAATCAGCATGACATACAACGATATATAAGAAATGTCTGTGCTTTAAAAACTGCTGAGCTCCACACAGGAATAGTGGAATCTGGGATGCTCTGAGCTGGTGTCACCTTGCCCAGTTTATGGGTTCTGGCAAGGAAAGGCAAGATATGATGACCAGCTGGGAGGGTCATCAGCTACCCCAGCCTGAGGCTGCAGTTGTGATCAGGGACACCCTATTGCTAGATGTGGCTGTGCAGAAGTAGAGGGGAGACTGAAAAAAAGCACAGACTCTCCGTATCCTGCTGGAGAATTCCAAAGCTGAGTACATGTGCACTGTATACCAAAGAGGGTCCAGCAGAAACCCAAATACAGTGAGACTTGAAAACAGCCTGAATTTGAACATGATCTTCCACCGCTCACAGATCCAGCAGCAAAGGATGGAAATCTGAGTGGTCCGATGCGTTTGGGCACATCTGATATACGATCATGTGCTGACCACTGAGCTTTACGGACACACAAGCAACATTTCACAAGCCAAGTTTAAAGAGAAAACCAAGAAAATATTTCTTAAATCCTAGCAGAAGCATTAGTAACCACAGGAATAACAGATTGCATAGGTTTAGGCCAGTCAAGCTACAAACAAAACATCAATTAAAAAAAAAAAAATCAAGGGAAAGAATATACAGTCAGAGTAGCTGCAATGTATGATCTAAAATGTCCCTTTTATAAAAAAAAATGATTAGATATGCCACAAAACAGGAAAGTGTGACCCATACTCAAGAAAAAAAAAAAAAGCTGATAGAAACTGAATATTACCAGATATTAGCAGACAAGCATTTCAAAGCAGCTACTATAAATATGTTCAAAGAACTACAGCAAATCATGTTTAAAGAACTATAGGAAAGTGAGATAACAATGGATCCACAGACAGAGCTCCTTAATAAGGAGACAGAAATTATTAAAAAGTACCAAGTGGAAATTCTGTAGCAGAAGAGTACAATAACTATAACAAAAGATTCAGTAGAGGGCTCAACAAGTTTGAGAAAGAATAATAAAGAGTCAGTGAATTATTACCCAATTTAAAAAAAAAATAGAGCAAAGAAGACTGAATTAAAATAAGCAAAGCCTCAGAAACTTGTGGGACAGAATCAAGCATCTGAGATGAGAGTCTCAAAAGGAGAGAAAAGAAAGGGATAAGTTTTTTTTTTTTTTTGAAAAATAGTAGCCCAAAACTCCTGAAACTTGTGTGTGTGTGTGTGTTTAAACAATCTAAACATCCAAGAAACTCAAAGAAACCCAAGTAGAGTAAATACAAATAGATCCACAGTTTGACATGTTGTAGTCAAACTGCTGAAAACCAAATCCAAAGAAAAAAATCTTGAAAGCCACGTGAGAAAAGTGACACCATCGATAGGTGAACATCGGTACCATTAAGCTGGCTTCTCATCTAAAACCACAGATACCAGGGGCAGAACAGTGCCCCTAGTGCAGACATATCCCTAGTGCAGGAAGAAAGTACTGTCAAACAAGAATGCTGTATCAAATAAAACTATTCTTCAAAAACTATGCCTTCAAAAATGAGGGCAAAATAAAGACATTGACAGGTAAACAAAGATGGAACAAATGTGTTGCTAGCAGACCTATCTTACAAGACATAATGAAGGAAGGAAGCCCTTCGGAAATGATACCATGAGGTAACAAATCCACAGGAAGAAAGGAGAAGAGCTCCACATGATATCTGAGTTAGTATAAAATACTGCATAAATGTATTTTTCTCATTTATCCCAACTTCTTTAAAAGAGAGTCTTATATTAAAAATACTTGTAACACTATAGTGTTGGGTCTATAACATATGAAGATATAATGTACACGACAAGAATAGCACAGAGAAGAAGGGAGGTAATAGAATTATATTGGAGCAAAGTCTCTATTTTTCAAAATTAAATTAAGCACAAACACTAAGAACAGAACAAAAAAAGATAGTAAATAGGAGATTTAAATGGCACACTAAAAATATTTATTAAACACAAAGAAGACGGTCAAAGAGGAACAAATAATTAAAAAGGATAGGAAGCACATAGAAAATCTGAGGCACGTCTTTGGCAGATTTTTTTCCCTTGTGTAATCCAGTAAAGAGAGAACTAAAGATCTGTAATAAACAGGATTGTCTACATTCTTGTGGAACAAGGCAAAATGAAAATGTAGGGCCCCTCTTCAAAAAGTACGTCAAATTTCCAGATGGTTATAAGATACCATTAAGCCAAGCAAGGGGCCCTTGTGATCACAAGGCCCTGTGTCATTACACAAGTTGTTCACCCACACAGCTGGCCCAAACACTAAGCAAAAGATGACGCTATCCCGTGTTATCACTCTGGATAAAGCTTCTTTAGGGATTCAGTGCTATCTGTTCTAGTCTCTTCCTGTTGTCTTCTCTTTTCCCATCTTTGTACCCAAAATATCCAGCATTTGAAAAGGGCCCATCGTTCACTACTAGAAGTTCAAGAGATCAGACCCAAGTTTTCTCATCAACGTGAGCAGCTGTGATTATATTTGCTGCAGATTTGTTAAAACCTGTAATTCCCTTTTTTGTGCTAACATTGTGGTTTTCAAGGGCAGTTGTCCTTGTATCCAGAGGCTGCATGGAAGTCTCAGAGAAGAACACTTTCTCTAAGTAGCTGACATGTATTAATTCATTTGAAAATGTTATATGCGAACTCAAGAGGATCTATGTAGAACTATGCTGGGATGAAGCGATCTGTGTGTGAGGATGGCTGTTACTTTTTGGCCCAGTCATGCAGAGCTCTCATCATGTCCCCATAATTATCCTTCATGACCACCTTAGAAAGAATTAACTGGAGCCTCACTTACTAGTGTCAAAGACTCATGAGGGGACTCTGTGAGATCGTGACCCTGAATCATGCAAGCCAGTTCTACTCAACTTAAGATTTGGGGGAAACTGAATGAGTAGTCTCTTGTGGTCCCTCAGATCACTGTTACACTTGCTTTTCTGGAAAAATAAAAGTGAAAAGTGAATATGATGATTAGCATGAAAGAATCAAAATTATCATTTGTGTGTATTAAAATTTTTTGGTTTCGAATCAGAGAAAATCTGGCTCAAAATTGGCTTATTCAGAAAAGGGAATTTTGACTCTTAAATAGCTAAAAAAAAATCCAGAAATAGTCCAAAGCTTTAGAACACATCTTGATTAAGTGGCTCAATTATGGCATCAAAAGCAATTTCTTTCCATTTTTCTTCTTAGCCTGCAATGGTGTCTTTCTTAATCCTAAAGCTGGATTCCTTTATAGTTCCAAAATAATTTCCAGCACCTTCTAGATCTTTCCTGTTGTACATAAATGTCCAGCCTGGTAGCTTTCTCAATCGGGAAACATTTTTCCCCAGAGGCCCCAGTAAACATCCTCTTGTTTCTATTTGGCTTGACCTGAGGCTTCAGATTTGAACCAATCACTGTAACAAGGTCAAGGCAAGGCACTGATTGGCTTAAATCAACCAGGGTTCCAGTTCAGAATAAGTGGGGTGTGGTTTCTCCAAGCACTTGGGCTGTGTGGTAGAGTTACTGTTATCAGGATGGGGGGAGAATACTGTGTGCCAATGCAACGGCCAGCAGAAACACTGAAACGACACCCAGGATTTGGAGGCAGATTTATTTACATCGACGGGTACTGATCGGGTTCATTCCCAGAATATCAGGCCTTGATCTCTGGTGGCCTAGGGCTTATATGAGATAAGCAAGCAGGAAGCACAGAGGCAGAAAGGCTTGTCAATTGGGGATTGGTTTATACAGCGTGCATCATAGTGATCAGCTATGCATCACAGTGACCAGCCGTTTCTAAGAGACAGGAGCAACCAGAACTGGAACAGGAAGTATTACCTGGGCAACTAACAAACTGAAGTATACTGACTGGAGTGTGGGGGTGTGGCACTTTCTGCTAGACTAAGAGGGCTAAACTAGCAAAAGCTCACTACCCCACCAATAAGAGACACTGTCTATTGTGAAGTCAGTGGCCAGCTGGCCCTCTGATCCCCGCCCCATGGGACTGGAGAGTTTAGGATGTTGAAGAGGGCCGGGGGGAAGTGCTGAGAACGCTGGACTGCCTCCTACCACCTATCTTGCAGTCCAACATGTGAGTAACATTAATACAAATGAAAAACCACTGAATGTACCTAATGCTGACTATCATCCTGGCAGACACTGAACTGGAGCCTTGGAGAACTGTTTATTTATGTATATTTTTTTAAATGTAAGGGAAGCATCTATTAGCATTTCTGGATACTCTGTACTAATGTTGACACTTGGTGTCATGGTCTCTTGGGGAAAGAATACACAGGAAAGCAGAAACTGCACTCATAACCCTAACTTCCAAGGAGATCCGGAATGAACTGGTATTAAGGTGTTCATTCCACCAGCGTGCATCAATGTCTGCTATGTCCTTGGTCCCAGTCACTGTACAGGAGAGGTACCGTTTAGCATAATTTTTTTTTTTTTTTTGGTGGGTACCGGGGGTTGACCTCAGGACCTCGCGCGCCAGCAGGCGCCCATGCTGCTGAGCGATATCACCAGCCCTTTTTTCGTATGTGTGTTCCAGGAGTCGAACTCGGGCCCTCGTGCTGGCCAGGCAGGTGCTTATGCCGCTGAGCCATCTCACCGGCCCTAGCATAATATTTTAGAGAATGAGCTTTAGGATCTTTCATACCTAGAGTTGAATCCCATCTCTGTCACCCAAACTCTCTGTGCCTCAGTTGCTTCATGTGAAAAGTAAGGGTGTATCTTCTTCTAGCAGCCACTGTGAATATCAAATGGCACAATTTAAAGAATTAAAAGTTCAACAAATTAAAGCCCTCATCCAAGTGCCTGGCACATAATCAAAAGAAATGGTGGGCAGTTATTATTATTATCACAATTATTATTATTAGTTGTTTTACTTCAGAAACTAGGAAGATGATCTCTGCTCTTAAGATGCCTGCCTAGCAGTATAGATGTGACATGTATATAGTAAGTCCCCAACTTACAAATGAGTTCCATTCCGGGAGAATGTTCATAAGTTGGACTTTTTCACAATCCAACAAACTGAGTCTTACACAGTACATCTGTGAATCTTATACAGTACACCTGTGGAAGTTCGCAACTCGAATGTTCATTAGTTGGGGACTTACTGTACATGTAATGAATGTCAAAGAGAAGTAGAGATGAAATGACATACAGTTTCACAGGAAGATGGATTTCTCTGTGTTGTGAGCTGAGAAGCCTCACAAATAGGCTGCTGGTGGGGTTGTGTTTAAGTGACATCTTTTGGATCTTTTGTGTCATTGTAAGACACCAAATCTTAAATGTTATCGCAGTTTATGAGAGAAAAGTCCATGAGCCACACTGACACTGGCGTGAGTGTCTCTAGAGAGGGTGACGTGTCCATGTCTACACAGCTCTATCTTGTTTCATGTGGGAGATGGAGTTGTTGCTGCCCATCCATGTGACAAAAGGAGTGGCTGCTTGATTCATGGTTTAGTTGGGGCTATTAGATGGTACTCCCAAAGGCATTCGATAATCTGTTTGACTGAGAGCAGACATTCGTCTTGTTTGCTGACTACTTTAGCAGATGGATTTGTGATTTTGGTAATTACTATATGAACATTAATAAGCCATGATATCTTTTATTAATTAGCACTTCATAGGGTTTGTTTTTCAAAACAGCAAAATCTAGATGATTTACAAATATTAATGAGTCACCGGTATTAGTTTTGCAAATTAGTACTTCGAGATTATTTATTCTAGGTTTTCCCTCTAGAATTTTTTACTCAAGAACAAAAACCAGAGCAATAAACTGTACTGTGTATCCAAGAAAAGGCTAAGGCGTTTGTTCAGGCAGAAACAGTTTAATTTATAGAAGTCATCCTTTACACATTTTTTCATTTTAACTCTCTCCAAAGAGGTTTTGGTGGTTAAAGGATAAAGTACTTTCTGAAAATCAAGTTATACCTGGAGAATAATTTTCTAATAGAAGTAAATGAGATTTGGACGTGTTTTTAAATATGAATGGGTACTACAGATGTATCCACCCATTTCCCCGCAACGCACACAGACACACACCCACACCTACCCCCTCACAGAACATAAAAGGATGCAATAGTGTAGTAGAGGTGGGGAGCAGGCCGGTGGGAGCTTCATCCTACACTGGGGGTCTCTGCCTCTGGCCAGCCCGTTCCTTCCATAGATGTGCAAACCAGTAAGCCCCGTGCAAGGCAATTATCCAGTAGGGACTGACAGTCATGCTGTTGTGCAGCCAAGAACAGCACTTCTTTTGGGGTAACTCAGTCACAAGGTGCATTTGAACAAAACAATCCAGCGGCACATTGTTACCACCCTCTCTGAAGAACTCATTTAATGACTCTTGAGAAGATACCATTTCCTTCAAAAATCCAGCTCCTGTGGTTCTTTGAACTGTGTACCCCAATGCTGACAGCTTCAGCAACATTTCTTGAGCATCCACTGTGCCCTTCACACCGTGAGGCCAGGTAAAGGCTTTCTAGTGTATGGCAAAGACACCCTGAGGCAGGAGGTATTGCAAGTTACTGCGGGAACAAATATGACACCAGTTGCTCTTGGCAGTATGCTTAAGCCAACAAATAGACACAAAGGAAGAGAATGTAATCTTTCCTGTCTGCCTTTCAGAAACCCAAATAATCCCTTATAATTACTATTTCCTTTATTTAAATGCTAGTTGTATGCCACAAATTATGCACTTTACATGCATTTTCTCACAAAAATATCTTTGGTAATTACTTATATTTATCAACCCATTTTATAGATGAGCAAATTCATGATTGAGATATTAAATAAATTATCATGTATCACACAGCTGTTAAGCAGCAGAGCTGTGTCAGGGCTGCCATTATATGCAAATGGTTCTGAGTTTTTTTAAGAAATCAATGTTTAACTCAGTGGGCAACATTTTTTCTTATGATGAATCAGAAAATTGAAACTGAGCTGTTCTTCCATATGGTAGCTATTTTGGCTTAGTCTACAGAGTAAACACTGGGCTTCTCATCAGACAAATAGCAGGAATTTGGAGCTATTGTTTTGGCTGTCCATGGGCAAGTTTTTGCATACTGTGTCCAGGTGAGGCTTTCAGCAGTGACTTATTAAAAGGCTGTGAACACAGCAAGCTGATCCCTGAAGTGGGCACTGGTAAGGGAGAACGTGTGGATTCTCAGCTGGGTGGTCTACAGTTCTAGCTCTGTCTTTGTTGCCTGGGCAACCTCTCTGGGAATGAGAAACTCGTTTTCTCTTTTTTCCATGTAGATCTGTGGAAAGAACCAGAAGATAAAGCTATAGGTTGCCTGTCACCCACTACCACCTGCAGATGAGGGGCAGAAGCCCTGCTTCCGGGAGGCACACCATCACACCCAGGGCGCAGAACGATGCGAAATCACCCAGATTTTTTCCTGTGGTCTGAAATCAGATGAGAAAAAGATCACTTCCCTGAATCCTGGCAGTCTTTGCTGCTCAATCTTTCTCTAAGATAAATATTCTATACTAATGTCTTTCTTTTTTCTGTATAGCTGCAGGAATTTCGAGAAGGCTGTGCTGTAGTGTGATTGTGAGCAAGGGTTTGGGAGTCAGTCTTGAGTTCAAAGCTTAGCTTCTCCATTTGCTAACTGTGCAACCTTAGGCAAGTTATTTAACCCCCTTTAACCTGTTCCCTCATCTAAGTAATAGGAACATTCACAGATAGATTTTGCATATACTTGATTTTCATATTCAGGGTCTATTTCCATGTCAGGCATTCAGCTAGAGGCTAGTGAAAGAACTGTGAGTTGGAAGGCAAAGTGCCAGCCTTCACAGAGGCTAAATGTGACAGAAAAAGTACATATTCAAAAAGTCACTTCAAGCATTGCCTTACAACAGAGGAAGTAGAGTATGCCGTGGAAACAAGCAAGAACAGAACCCTACCTAGTGCAGGGGATTGGAAATAGCCTTTCTCAGAAAACGTGTTAAGGCCTTAACAGGAGGTATGGGTTACCAGGCGAAGAGTGGAAGCAATGTGGTGACAAGGGAACATATTTAAAGGCCCAAAGGCAAGAGAAAGCACAAAACACAAGAAGAACAAATGTGTTTGAGCTTAGATAAGACCAGACTATTTCAGAGAAGAGCAGAGTAGTGTAAGATGGGGTTGAGAGAGAAGCAGGGCTTCATGGAGTCCCAAAGGGTCCGATAAACTATGTTAAGATATTTGGACTTTATCCTAAAGGCAATGAGAAGTCCTTAGAAGATTTAAATGCGGGTGCTGTATTAGAAGAATTGTGAGGATTGAATAAAATCATATATACAAAGACTTAGCATACTGTTAGTACCTATTCACCTCTCAATAAACGAGAGGCGTTATCATCATCCTCATTGCCATCAACATCATCAAGCCTCAAACCACCTACTTTAGGTAAAAAGACAAAAAATCCTGCCTTGTTCTATGGAAAGATACTAAGCTAGTTGGTTACAGAGCAAGCGCATACATTGTGCTTGGAGAATCAGTTAAAGTCATTCTCAATAAGTAGTGGAAGGAGGGTACAAGGCCCAAGGCCAATTCCTCTTTGTGTGTATTCTTCCTCCTGCTGTTCTGCTTCTCTACCTCACTGCCTCCCCAATGAATTCACATGCTTGTTAAGCAGTAAAGTCACAACTCTTTCTGGCAGTTCTGTCATTTTCATAATGGATCCTTTGCTGCGGCCTAAATACTATACACAAAAATGCAGGTGGACCAGATTACAGGTTTTCAGGGAAAGCCAGCGATGGGGGGGGGTATAGGAGAGGTGGAAGTGGAATGCAATGCGCAAAATTTAAGAAAGCATATCTGAAAAGTGAGGGTGAGTGTAAAGCGGCTCCTGTTCACACTGTTAAATACTCTGCATCCTTCGGTAGGAAACAGGACTCAGTAAAAGGTGAGAAAAGCAAAACATGTCACTTCTAAGTTCATTAGGCGGTTCACTTTGCTTCTCTTCAAATCTTGCTACATTTAGATTTTGAAATATGACTGGGCTAAGGAACTGAAATGGTTGACTTTGCTAGGCTTGTTAGTATTAGAATATTGATTGGGAGCGAGAACTTATCTTGTTTATAAAACTGTGAAGGGACTAAGTTCATAAGGTGCTGCGACCAAGCCTACCATTAATTTTGTGTTCTGGGGCACAACTTTGAACATCTCTATGAATGAGGATTGTTATAAAATGAATGTCCTAATCACACACAATAATTGATAGACTCCAAGGAACAGAACACTTTTTGGAGGGAGGGAGCTATGAGGCTCATATACAGTGCTGCCTGAAGAATGACCCTTCTCTGAAGCAAGTGCTGGGTGAGAAAACTGCAGGCATTTGGTGAGAAAAAGATAAACCCAGATAATGACAGTCTAGGAAAATGTACCGCAATGATCAAAGAGTGGTATCTGGGAACTCTACCAACAATTACTCAGACAAATGAGGGAAGTCAGTACGGTTTAGCTGTGGGTCACATGCTTGTAATCAGAAAAGCCTAGCTTAGAATACTGGCTCAGTCAGGTATTAGCGGCATGTATTCACTCATTTATTTCCTGTACCTTGCATGCCAACCATATGCCAGATACTGAGTGTGGCTATGGAAGTATAGAACAGCAATCAAGACAGATAAAGAAAAATGAAGGGGAATCACTTGCTTTATTTCCTCTCTGTCACTGTCTGCCGAGTATGCATACCTTGCATACTTGAAATCATTTGGTTAAATATATGATGAGACCTACTGTGCCCTCAGAGGAAGAGAATATTCCCTAAGTAATAAAAAAATAAATAAAAGGAAAAAAAAGGTAACATCTGGTTAAAATTTCCTTTTTATTCTTCTGGGCTGGAAAGAACTTGAATAACTCAAATGCCTTTTTTTTTTCTTTTTGTGGGTACCGGGGGGTCGACCTCAGGACCTTGCACGCCAGCAGGCACCCGTGCCGCTGAGCGATATCACCGGCCCCTTTTTTTTCATATGTGGGATCCAGGAGTCGAACTCGGGCCCTCGCGCTTGCCAGGCAGGCGCTTACGCCGCTGAGCCATCTCACCAGCCCTCAAATGCCTTTTAAAATATTAATCCCTTGCATCATTTTGTGGATAATGTGGTGTCTAATAACAGATATTTGAGTTCTAACTATGGGTTGGGTGCTGTAAAAATCACTTCAAAGTGAGTAGAATTATTTATTTCCATTAGAAATGTTAAACTAAAGCACTGACTTCAAGGAGTTTTCCATTCAATGGGGAACAAAAGCTGGCCCCCAAAGTGAAAGTTATATGTTTTACTGGTTTAGTTTCTCAAAATAGTACTTTCCCATCCCTGGAAGGATGAGAAGCATTTGGAGTAGTGAAGTAGTAAGTTTTCTTAAATGCAAAAGGAGATGAGAAAAGAAAGATACAGCAGCAGTGTTGAAATGGTGGTTGCCTTCGTTTTTGTTGTGGTGAATGATTTTTATATAGTAGTAAAGAGAAGATAAGCACGAAAACTTGGGCAGGGGGGATGGAGCTTATAGCAGTTTATTTTCATTACAGTAGCTCAGAATATAACATAATATATGCACCAAATAGAAGAGTAACATGGAAAGGATCAAAGACCAGTGAATCCATGAGTCAGTCATTTAGAAAATGCAGTGATTAGGGCATATTCTTTGTCTAAGTCTGCACATGACAGTGACAGCTAAACTCAGAGTAAAGGAACACCACCATCATGGAGATTAACTCCTTGGTTTCTGAAATTTCACATAGTGGAGATTGTTATGAAGAAATAGTAATTGGAGGAGGGTCACATATGTTTTGTGTCTCTGTGTGTCCACGTTATGTATATAGATTGGTTGGTAGAATAACTTTTTTAGAATGATCAGGTAGGAGGGGAAGATAATATATGAATGAGAGAGGGTGAGGCGTGCAAAAGACTGTGGGAAGAATGTTTCCAGGAGGAGCAATTTGGATTTTATTCTGAGTGCAAGGGGAAGATGCTGGAGGATTTTATATGGAAGAACAGCATGCTCTGATTCATATTTTCTAAAATGGGTTTTCTCGGGCTGCTTGGAGGAGTATAGTAGATTTCATGGAGGCAAAAGTAAAAGAAGGAAAACCAGTAAGGAAGCTGCTACAATGGCCCAGATGGACCAGACTGATGGTAGTGTAGCTAGGTAAGGACATGTAAGAGCTATGTAGTGAGTAGAGTAGAACTGTTTTGTGAAAATGGCTTTTATGGTACCCACTGTTAATTCTAATGTTCAGAATGATGGACTAGTTAGGGAAATACTTTTGAGCTAAAAAATGCTAAAATACTTTAAGCACTTTAAGTACCTAGGCCCCAAATTGTGCTACACAAGATGTATCAATTCCTTCTAGGTTATTTTGGAGCTCCTGTGTAGGCTACCAAATCTGTTCTTTTGCCTTATTGTGTAGCCAAAGAAAAAGCTTTGTGTATGAAACCCATAAGCACATGACCATTATTCTTTGCCAGTGTTCTCGCCTACTGATGTCTCGTTCTTCAGTTAGGGCCACACTGATAAAGAACAGCTTCTTTAGTGTGTTTGAATGGCTATATATATATATATATATATATTTTTTTTTTTTTTTTTTGTTAACGTGGGTACCGAGAGTCGAGCTCAGGACCTCGCGCTTGCCAGGCAGGCACTTATGCCACTGAGCTATCTCACCAGCCCGGTCCCCAGATATTAAGTGCTTTTTTAGCTGATTGTGCCAGGAGATCAAATTTGGAGATAGTCATAGACACATGCTGAAGTAGGCGACCGAGATGAGAAATGGCACCCAGGAAAACAAAGAGACTATTAACTTTTGGATGTGACCTTTATATAGGTTGTAATGAGGTAGCAGGATGCAGTCTAGGGGGACAGGTGTGTAAACTGCCACCACCCTAACCCATGCTTCACGAAGGACCCTATGGAGAGACTCCTCTAAATCCAAGTTACATAAGCATGACAAATAGAAATCATGTGTTTTACATTCCATCTTGCTCATGATGGAAGGCTTTCATTAGGGGAAGGAGAAAATATACTGCAATACATCTTTAAAAGTATTGTAACATTCAAGATGTCAATATTGGTTTTAAATTATTGCATCATTTTCTGAAATAATGATTTGTGCAAGAAATGTCATGAATTATAATTAATTTACATATGCATTACAGTCCATTTTCAAAGAAAGCCTCTTTTTCAAACACTGGAAATTAAATATTTATACTTATTGCAATTTCATATATACATAGTTAGTATTGCCTCTCAAACCCACCTGCTCTCCACCATATGTCATTTTCTCTGCTGACTCTTTATAACCTCACAGATTTGGAATTGGTTACCCTGGACTAAAAATTCCCACCAAGGACCACATGAGGAGAGAGTGGAAAATGAGCTAGTTCCATTTCAGTAGAATGCAGTAGGTAAATGGGGAGTAAGTGGTCCCATTGCCTTTAAGGATATTTCCCTTTTAAGGATATGTCCCTTAAAGGATTTAAGAGTTTAGCCTTTAGTCCTGAGACTTGAACTATTGAACAGTAACTGAAGAATGGTTACATATTTATGTAAGTGTAAGGTCAAGTCCCTCAAATTTACCATTTCCCAATGCAATTTATATTTCAAAATAGATATGAATATTCATGTCAAAGACTATCCCCTGTGGGGTCTTCAGGTGAAAGTGAATGGGAGACACTGCTGTTGCATGAGTTATTTTGATATGACAGATTTGGAAATATCATGAAAACAAAGAAATAGAAGAGGCCTAGGGCCAGCAAGATGGCTCAGCGGCATAAACGTCTGCCTGGCAAGCACGAGGTCCTGAGTTTGACTCCCGGTACCCACATACAAAAAAAGGGCCGGTGATATCGCTCAGCGGCATGGGCGCCTGCTGGCGCCTGAGGTCCTGAGGTCGACCCCCGGTACCCACAAAAAAAAAAAAAAAAAAAAGAAAAGAGGACTAGAATGCAAAAAAAAAAAAAAAAAAGTCCTTCCTGGAAATATATACTGGCTTTTATTTCTTTCCATTTTGACTAAGTAGAGAACTTCTTGGAATGTTTCTGACTTGGGTTTTGGGCTGGTCTGACAGTTTGGGCTAAAATTGTCAGTCACATTAATGAGAAAGAATAAGCCCCCAGGGTTCCTTCCTATCTTTCTCACCCAGAGAGCAGCTCCTTATGAAGACTCTTCCTTCTAAGCACCAGTCCTTTCTCTCCGCCTTCTCCCCCATCCCAAGTAAGTAATAATAACAATAAGAACAGACATAGTTTTTGTTTGAAGCACTTAACTGTCCCTATGCACCTGAAATCACAGCAAATAGACTCCTTCGGCTAAATATAAACTTAGTCTTGCCTTCAGAATACCTCTCCTTCATGAACATACAGGACAGTGGCATTCCAAGAATGGCCTGGAAGGAAACATTAGATAGATATCACTTGAAATATTTTCAGCTGCTTTTCCTTCATGGTAGGTGAGCAGTTTTTATATAGAGACAGGATTTGAATCTACCAGTATATAATCCCCCAAAGAGCACAGGGCTCTTTCCCATCTTTGTTTTTATGCCTTGGTAGTACTCAGCACATTGGAAGGACATATTGCTTGTTATGAATGAATGAGCAAATGAATGAGGAAATGAACAAATGAATAGTTGTAAGAACAAGAGATTATAAAATATATGAACTCTTTACAAATATGCAGAACGGCTTGACATTGTTTTCTATCCTTTCTCTCAGAATATTCATTCTCTTCCCGCCATTCTTCCTATGTATAGCTTTACTCATTCTTCCTGAGTTAGCTCAAAAAGTCCCCTCATTTGGGAAATGGCCACCAGTTCCTCAAATGACAGGATCACTCTCCTTCCAGAACTTAACATATACTTTCTTACATCAGAACTTTGGGCATGTAACTCACACCCTATGCTAAATGAATCCTAAAAGCAGGGAGTACATCTTTACTCACTGTGTATACCCAAAACAGCTTAATGTGCCCTAACCTAGACACTGAAAAAGTCAGGGAACCAATAAGTGTGCAAAGAAGGTGGCTGCACATGGAAGAAAATGGGACTTATATGGTGACAGAGTTGGGGGAGCCTTTTGGGCTCACTGTGTGGAAAAGCAAAACAGTACACACTGTTGCCACAAAAGGAAATGGTTTCCCATGTGAAGTAGTGCATGCCCTGTCCCTGGCAAGAATTGCCCTATCTAGGATAGGGTAGAGGAAGTATTATTTTCATATCATTTATGAAACAATTATACATTGTGTACCCACTGACATGCCACTGTCAGGATGATAAACTGCCAAACAAAGCAGAAAAGGTCTCTCTCTCCTTGGAACTTAACATCTAGTGTGTTAGAGGAACAATAACCAAATAATCAGACAAGTAAATGCCAAAGAACCAACTATGATTCATTTTTAAAGCTAAAAAGTGCTGAATAGACAGATCTAATGTAGTCCCTAAGGAAATGATGTTTGAAAGATGATACGAAGGATGAACTAGAGTTAACTATGTGAAAAGGGAAAGAAAAGCATTTTATTCTAGGAACAGGACTGCAAAGGTACCGTGGCAGGCAAAGTGATACAAAATGTTATGCATTCAAGCAAGCAACAGGCCAGGGTGCTCAGAGTACAGAGATCTTTCTGAAAAAGTATTAGAAGTTATTGACTGAGATCTACTCAGGATTTGGGGGTATGTCTATGATTTTATACTTTATTCTAAAAACAAACATGAGTAAGTATTGAAAAGGCTAGGGATAAGGTTATCAAATTGTATAATACAATATATTATTAACAGTCACATCACTGAGCATTTGTGGAGGGTGCTTGTTACATACCAGGCAATATGCTAAGGGCTTTATGTGAATCACTTCATTTTATCCTCGCTACGCCACCATGAGGAAGGTTGTTGGTATCATCAGCTGCCTTTAACAGATGAGGGAACTGATGCTGAGAAATTGAAGCCATAACTACAGTGAAACAAGCTACAAGCCTGTGGGACGAGTATTCACCTCAGGGTCGTGCAAATGCTGAGTGCCCTTGCACAGCCTTGAGATGAAGCACCTCCATAAATTGTGCATTCAAAAATTGACCATTGTCTCAAATCTGGGTTAAATAGACTATCCTGGGTATTGCAGCTCATAAATGATTAAACTAGCTTTTGAATCCACTGGTGTATATCTCTTTAAAATTTTTCTGTATCTCTAAAGTTTTCTGAAATGCCAAGTTAACACTCGGTTGCCCTCCTTATTACTGGGCTCCCATAAAAATGAAATTATTTGCATTTGAAAGATTAAACTTCATATTAGATTTCAAATTGTAAATAGTGAGACTCAGCTGAAATGAATTCAGAGAATGAAAACTGGTAAATTTTAAGATTCATCTCATGGAATGGAATATCTTAACAGTATACAGGAGATGAGAAAAAATGAGTCCAATATTTAAAAAGTAAACAGCCTTTGCCCATTAAATTTAAGCCAACAAAATGAAAATTAAATCTTCTAGCTGCAATTAGGTAAATGGATGTCAATCAGATATGAACTGCTAAAGAAATTAGCTGTGGGGCAATCTTTAATCTATTTGGGCTTTTTTTTTTTTGGTAGGGTGGTAGAAATATAATCTGTTATCAGCACAGGTATGATTGAATTATTAATAATATTGTGCAAGGCCACCTAGAAACCAGAGCTTGGGGACTCTTAAATCTATTCTAATTGAAACAGAGAACCAGCGGACTGGAAAAGACCCTGACTCTTCTTGAGATGTGTCACAGTGTGTGACGTGTGGCTCTTGCAACACAGTGGCAGCTGCAAGCTGACCTCTTGGCAAATTTAATCTGCAAATGGGTTCCTGCTTAAGATGGTTAATGCCTTCCATTATTATGGAGGCTTCCTCTGTATTTTAGAAAACCCAGTTAAAAATATTTCATGCCAGGTTATTATGCAGATTGCCTGGCTAACAGGAAGATTATGGATACAAATAAATCAGACTTTGAAATGAAGGGCTTTGGTGACCTCTTAAGAGGATAGTAATATGTGCATAATGGTGAGGAAAATGCTCCCAGATCATCAGGACAAGGAAAGGGTCACATTGTCATTGCTTGAATGTATCAAGGTTGGAATAAAAATCAAGGAATACTCTATAAGTGAATGAACAGAACTGAAGAACTGCTCTGCCTACTACTAAGTTACCGCCTAGTTTCTGATTTTAATATGGGGGAATATCATTGTCTAGAAGGGTGGATGAGCCCCTCATGGGACGCTGAGTAAGTCACTTAATCCTTCAGTGTAAATTTCCCTGTGGGAATAGTCGGTGGTCAGAAACAGCCAGGGTCACTCACCCTGCTTCTTCCTGTGGCCTCCCACTGCTCTTTCTTAACCCCAGTGGAAATCTTCGCCCACCGTCACTTCTCCATGTGCCATTTGCCTTCTCTTTCGTGACTGCCTCCAGGAGCTGATCTGAAGTACCTGAAGTAAACCTTGGAAGCTAAAAGCACAGGCTTTATTTTGAGGGGAGATTGGAACTGAATCCGAAGTCTAACACAAACTGGGGTGTGCCCCTTGGCACTTTGCTCCACATTCTCCATTATCAGCTTCTTCAACTACAATGTGAAAACAATAACATAAACCTTACAGGGCAGAGATTTCTAAACTCTGTTCATTGAAGCCTTAGCATGTCAATAGTTGTTTCACAGACCCTCTGTGTCCATAAAAATATCTAAGTTTCTTTATTAATAGGGCCAAACAAGTAGATAATAGATAATTAATTAATAACATAACTTATTAATTACTTATGCATAGGATATGTGAGCACGTTGAGCACCGCACAATGTCCTGAACTTGCAGTCAGATTTAGATCTTGGAATTAGACTTCATCTCCCCCACTAATTTTTCTACAATACTTGGTCTTCATCACAGCAATTGCTGATAATGAAGCTTTGCAAACACGTGACAGGTAGCCTGGTCTATTGTTGGAACTATGATTTGCCTCAAGCTTGTAGTTTGCATGGTATCTAATAGAAATGTTTCTCTCAATATTTAAGATCTCCCTCAGCAGTCTCCTGAGTTGGCTCTGATGTCCTGAGGGACCTAGATCACTTCAGGAACAACAGTTCTAGGTAGCAGATTGTTTGAGTTTAAAGGATGAAGTGTGAGAGTATGTGAGAACTTGGCTTCGGGTATATTCATAAAGTGACCCCTGCTGCTGTTCTTTCTGCTCAACAGGTTTTCACTGTGGTTGTATTGATTAATAAAGAAGGAAAACATGGTTTTTTTCTTCCAGGGAATTAAATCCTGACAACATTTAATCAGCCAGTTTAGATGCCTAACAACAACAACAACAAAAAAAAAAAACACGACATGCTATGGAAGTGAAGTGTATGCCCCAGAAACTGCACAATTAGGTTGCAGAGACAGGGTATGCAGAGGACAGAAGAGTGAACAACTCGAAACTGCTAAGTAATGAAGTAGCACAGGATTTCAAAGGCATAGCAAACGCAAGTCGTGCTGGGGAAGGCAGGAATTGAGCAAGGCCTTGACGAACGAACAGCTCATAGACAAGGGAAGGGAGTGGGAAGGCTCACCCAAATTAAGGAATTTAGCAAGCATGGGTCCTGGTGCTCCCCATGCTACAAGCAGTGGGTTGGCCCCTCGGGGAATGTTCTCGTCTCTTCTCAGCGCCTTCCCCAACTCTGTGAAGGCCGGACAGCACACTCGCTGTTGCAGACCTGGGCCATCTGGAAGAACTTTAATTCTACAAGTGTTCTTAGACTACTAGGTACATGGTAATTTCTCTAATAGGAATATAAGTGAAACTTTGAGAATATTTGTATGGAAAACATTCATTTTAACCAGTATCCTAGATAGAGGCTCTGAGAGAAAGTGCTGCGTGAGCTTAGTTTCAGAAAATGGCATTAGACAGCTTAAATACAGTACATGAGTCCACCAACTCACTTGTGCAAAAGTACAGGTTTATTTTTCAAGTTTAACTTCTGATGATGGCAGGTAATGTAGTTTTGCCAATTCATGGTAATCCAGTCACCTTCGGGTTTACACTGATAATTTGGGAGAGAAACAATTTCATACCTACATAATGCCCCCTTTATCTTCCCTGTTCCCTACTAGAAAGTCATCCTTGTGCTGTCCTCTGCCCCACAGGAATCAGCTGAGGACTCTTCTCCGGGTCTTCCTGCTGGCCTCTAGCCCTGCACCACCTCCTTCCGGGTGTAATTCATCTTGTCTCTTATCGGGCGTGGCTCGTCTTCTCTGATCTATCCTAATGGCTCTTCTTTGCTAGGGTTGCCTTTTTAAATCTGTTTATAAGGTGTATCTTAGTCCTTTTTATGTTACTTTAACAGGATATTAAGAGACTGTGTAACTTATAAAGAACAATAGAATTATTTCTTACAGTGCTGGTGGGGGAAGTTCAAGGTCACAGGATGGTATCAGGTGAGGGCCTTCTCGCTGCATCATAACCTGGCAGAGGCATCACATGGTTCGAGAGCAATGGATCAAACACATATCCTCAAGTCATTTTAAATCAGCTTTAATTGAGACTAATAATTAATTAGTGAAGGTGGAGCCTTCATGACCTAAACATCTCCATATTAGTCCCCACCTCCCAACACTGTTGCACTGGGGATTAAGTTCCGTACATAAGCTTTTGGAGCACACATTTAAACCACAACAAGATGTAACTGATATTCATAAAATGTTCCAGTATTAAATGCACAATTCGATACGTTTTGACAAAGGAATATATAATATGTAACTATCACCTCGGTCATGACATGGAATAATTTTGTCCAAAAGAAATATAAGGTGAGCCGCACATGTAAGTTAAAATTTTCCAGTGGTTACATTTTAAAAAAATACAAGAAACATAAAGATGATGTCAATAACATAATTTAGGGCTGAGGATGTATCTCAGTGATAGAGCACACACAAGAACATGCCTAGCACAAATAAGGTCCTGGGTTTAATCCCAGTACTACCAAAAATAATGATGGTAATGTGTTTTATTTAACTTAATATATCAAAATATCATTTTGACATGTAATCGGTATAAAATATATAAATGAGGTATTTTACATCTTTTTCACATTAATTTGAGGCCTTGTACATTTTACATTACAGCCTTACAGCATATCACATTTCAGACTCTAAATTTTCACCAGAAACACTTGGTTTGTATTTAGATATAAAATTCACAGTTGAAAAGGTAGATTCAAATACCAAAGTTGTTGCACACATACTTACAATTTTCTCATTGCAACTTTTTTTCTTGTGGTACTGGAGATTCAACCCAGGGCCTCATGGATGGCAGGCAAGCACTCTACCAATGAGCTATATCCTCAGCTCTTTTAAAAATTTTATTTGGAAATGGGGTCTGACTAAGCTACCCAGTTGACCTTGAAATTGCAATCCTCCTGCGTTAAGCTCTGTAGTAGCTAGGATCGCCACCATGTTCCTCCATGCCCAACCTAATTATAACTTCTAATTTCATTAAATGCAGTTTAATATAAATTACATAGTACTTAAAATCCAATGCTTCTGTTGTATCGATCCTATGGCAATGTTCAGTAATCACACCTGCCTGGGGACCACCATATTGAAAAGGAGAGAGAACATTTCTGTCATTCCAATGGATAGAGAAAATGTGGTATTGACACACAGTAGAATACTGTTTTGCCATAAAGAAAGATAAACTTGAGTCATTTGTAGGAAATTGGAGCACCTTGAGATCACAACATTAAGTGAAATATATTAGACATATAAGCTTAAATATTGTACAGTTTCTCTTACATGAGAAACCCAAAGTATAAATAAAGATCAAAATAAAAGTAGGAAGTAGGGAGTTAGATATGTCTCCTGCTTTTTTGAAATCAATCCTATCATAACATCATTGGGCATCAACAGCCAACAATTTATCATTTGTCTCTATAGTGTTCTCCTTTCTAGGTTGCCATATAAATGTAATCATATAGCATCTAGCCTTTTATTTCTGCCTTTTTTCACTCACCATATTTATTTATCCATGTTAGCAGTTAGTTCCTTTTAACTGCTGAATATAATTAAATTGTGTAGACGTACTATACCACTAACCAGCTGGTAGGTATTTGGGTTGTTCCAGGTTAGAGCTATTATGAACAAAGTTGTGTTTGTATGGACACCCATTTTAATTTTGTGAGGATATATGTTCTTATTTCTCCCTGAAAAATATGTAGGAATGGATTGAATTGTGTGTATTTAACTTTATAGGGTATGGCCAAATATCCAAAGCGCCATTTTGCATTCTTATCAATAGCATATGAAAGTTCCAGTTGCTCCGTATCCTCACTGATTCCTCTTATAGTCTTAGCAATTCTACTAGGAGTACAGTAATGTTGATCGTCTTTCTAACTTGCATTTTCTTAATGACTAATAATGTTGAACATCTTTTTCAAGTACTTACTTGCCATTTGTATCTCTTTTTTAGTGAAATGTTTATTTAGACATTTTACTACTATCTTTGTCAGTATATCTTTTAGTTACTGATTTGTAAGAGTTGCTTTAAATAGCCTTGATCTAAATCTCTTCATATGTTTTACATATATTTTCTCCCAGTCTTGGACATGACTGTTTTTGTACCTGGTTCTCATGCTAGTGTTATTATGTGTTGCCACTGAATGTGGTCTTACAATGACCTCCAGTACAATGTCCATGGATCCATTTTGACTTCTGGCGTCTTTGAGTCCACCAGTGTGCTCTCAACTGCATCTTCTTTTCTCTCAGGGAACTATGGGCAATTTTAGCAGTCTCTTCTATCCTATGCAGAGGTTACAGGACTCCAAGCGGATATCTTCAGCCAGTCTGTGTGAACAGTGTTGCAGTCATCACTCAAGCATCATGTTGGTTAGAGGTAAGGTTTCAAGAAGCTTACAACCTCTCCAGGGTGTGCTATAGGCACACGTTTCCAATGCTTTCTGTAGAATTTGTATTTGTAGTTTCTTTCACATACATCTAGGACTGAGTTTGAAGAGACCTATCAGCTACTCAGTGGATATTCAATCTCTAGGCTTGGCCTTCTCTTATTCCTACTTCCTGCCTCTTGGTCAAACTTTGGTCTCCTTGCATAACATTCTTACGCAATCAACTCGTGTTCTTTCCTTTTTTTTTTTTCCTCATAGAATGCCAACCTTTCATTGTGCCAGGAATTGGTAATCAGTGTTTAAGGCCAACCTTTTTGATCTTCTTAAAAATCCTTCTTCCTTTCTCTCAGGCACCAGGCTTTTATATTTGCAAGCCATAGCCTCTACGATTAATAACTACATCATAAATTACAAGTCTAGTTAGGAACTCAAATATAGCCAGTTACATGTCTGTAACTCCAGATACTGGGAGTCTGAGGTGGGAGAATTACAAATTCTAGACCAGTCTGGGTAACATAGCAAGACTCTAATTCAGAAAACAAAGAAACAAAAGCAACAACAACAAAAGAAAGAATATAATACATACTTTGTCTTGTTCATCCTCCCTGAGTGGCAGGTCCAAGGAAGAGTTGGAGCTACCTCTTAATTCTGCAAAATATTATCCTACTACAGTTGGCTCTCCATAGGGGGAAAAAGGGTGAAAGGTTAGTTCCTGCAAAGACAAAAATATCACTAATGATTCAAAGGCAGGAAAGCCCAGAGCATATTTGGAAAAATTAATAATGATCATTACATTGATTGTGCTGCTGATAGGATCTACTATTGGGTATGACTTGGTACTATGTGTCAACTCTGGCTTATGCATTTTTCTCCTATTATCATTTTGATAGTTATTATAGTATTTTTATATGACTTTAACTTTACTGAAGTCAAAAAGTTGTTAGCATCACCAAGGTTTAAATTCTGAGTCGGTAGGATTTTAAAGCATATATTCTTTTTTTTTTTTTATAGTGAAAACGTGATAACATGCTTTTACAAATGAGATATAAATTCTCCATGCATACTTTTAAGTATCTAAACTACATATTAACAGCTCAATATATTCTACGCACACTTCCAATGTTTAAACATCAACAATCTATTAATATAGCTACTACTACAAAACAAATTTAGATAGAGGTCTTAGGTCATTTTTAAGCTCACTTTAAAAGCATCAGTTATTGACAACTTTTGCATTGTATTAAAAAACACTGCCCACAATTTCTTTATTTATATGAAAACAAATATTTTGTTTAAAAATTAATGTGCGTTAAAGTAGTTTAACTGATAGAAGGCTTTATTCCAATCTATTTATTAAAAAACCCATTTTGACAATATCTAAATCTACCTTTCTGTGATCTGTTCCATCATTACTACCAAGTTCTTTTTCAAATTATCAGAATTATTTTTTCTAGGAGAGGAATAATGAAATTCCAGTCCATACATCTTAAAAACATTTTACATCTAACACACAAAACTTTATAGTTCATGCGGTAGGCAGTATCTAAAAAAAATTAGATACTAAATAGCAAAAGCGTTTAAATATCTATTTAAACACAATGGCTTCTAGATTTTTTTGTAAGAAAAGTAATCTGTAAACATCTCTACCTTTCATTTGCTATGGTCACTGTGAAAGAAGTATGACTTTATAACCATTTGTGAAATGGGTCCATCTTTGCAAAAATATTGCATTCCATGGGTAAAAAATGAATCTTGGAATTACCATGTGGTACAAATTTGTGAAATCAATTTCTGTACTTAAAAACATAAAACGGAGACCACTAAACAGTCCAAAACTATTCCAGTTGAGTAGTCTAAATATCAGCCAACCATAGTATACTAAAAATGTCCAAAAATCAGGCCTCTGAAATAAATATTTCCATTCTTTAAAAAAAAAACACATAATAAATGTATATCACATGGTCAGTGTACATATAGAAGTCATTGGTTTAAAGCATTCTAGATGATGTGTCTGAAATAAAATCACCTAGGTTTTGCTTCGGTCAACATCCTCCATTGTTTTGGGGGCATTTTCTTGTTATGCACATGACAATTGCTACTATAATGCCCACCTGTGCAGCTGCAATAATGGCTGCAATAAGAACATGAGTGATTTTCTACCTACCTGGCCCTAGATAGAGGATTTTAAGTCTGTCTTTTCACAGTGCTGTCCAGTGTAACCAGATTCACATCTTCGAGAAGCCCTCTGAGTAGAATAGATGAATTCATATTTCCCATGGATGCAGGAACCATTGAGGTTTTTCCAGGCAAGACATGTGTTTTCCATTGTAAACATCTTCTCTTTGATTGCTAGCATCTTTCACACCTGGTCGATGTTGTAGTCCATCATCTTTCTTTCCCAACACACCAGTATCACCTGTGTCTGTGTAGTGGCCAAGATGCCTTATACCAATTTGTCCTTGAAAGCAGATACTATTAACCATCAGAACAGTGATTCTCAAACCATTTGGTCTGAGGACCTGCTCGTAACCTGAAAAAGTTGAGGACTCCAAACATCTTTCATTCATTCATGTGCTTAATAGCTATTGGTACTTTCTTTCTTTCTTTTTTTGTGGGTACCGGGGGTCGACCTCAGGACCTCGCCCACCAGCAGGCGCCTGTGCCGCTGAACGATATCACCGGCCCTTTTTTCATATGTGGGTTCCAGGAGTCGAATTCGGGCCCTCGCGCTTGCCAGGCAGGCGCTTATGCTGCTGAGCCATCTCACCGGCCCTAATAAATTATTTATCGATTCATTTTAAAACAACGATAAACCCATGTTATATGTTAACATCAGTAACTATTATGAAAATTACTATATTCTTCAAAACAAAAGTTAGTAAGAAAAAGTAGCATTGTTTTATATTTTTGGCAAATCTTTTTACCGTATGGATTAATAGAAGACAGCTTGGTTCTCAAGGCTGCCTCTGCATTCAGTCTGTAGCATGTGGAAAACTCCACTCTAGACTCAAGAGAGAAAGAGCATAAATGAGGCAACTAATACTTCAGTATTATGAAATAGTTTTTATTTGTGGGCTCCCTAAAGGAGTTTCCGTGATCCACTAGAAGTGCACAGACCACAGTTTGAGAACCATTGCATTAGGAAAATTACAAATATATTGATTCCAGTGTAGAGAAGAAATGGGCTTTGAGCTGGGAGTATCAGAGTAGGACCAGATTGTGGGAGGATGACCACAAAGTTAAAGAGCTTGGATCTTGCTCTGAGAGTACTGGGAAAAAGCATGGATGGCTTTTAACTTGATTAGAGCTTTGTGTGTGGACAATTAGTCTGTCAAAAAAATGAGCAGGATGGATTAGAAGGAGGATGGAGACCAGCAGTCAGTAAGAACACCATAAAGAGGAAGTGTTCCATTATATATCTGGAGCCAGGCTTCAGGATTTTCGTGACAATTAGACATGTTAATCAATCTAAACTACATAGAACAAAGGCCGAGGCAAAATAAGCACTGTTTGTATTAGAAGCATTTGTACTAGATGTAGATTTTTTAATATTAACAGTGATACTATTGCTATTACTACTAATACTAGATGAGCAGAAACAAAAACCTGAACCAGGCAGAATTAAAAAGACATTTTGTAATACTGTTCATAGAATATATGCAGTGTGATCCAAAAATATAGTGAATATTTTAATTAAAAAGTTTATTGCAGCAAAAAGAAATCACATTGCCATTAATTTCCTCCAAAATATTCCCTCTTGCTTTGAACATACTTATCCCATCATTCTTGACACTTTTGGAGCAGTTCCAGATGTCCTCTTTCATGAGTGTCTTTAGTTGTGTTGTCATGGCTGTGTTGATGTCCTGAATCCATTCAAAACATTTACCTTTTGTGGTCATTTTGATTTTAGGGAAGAGCCAGAAATTGCACAGTGCAACTTATTCCAGTGAATAAGGTAGATGAGGACACACCATAATGTTTTAAGAGCCTGACTTTCCAGTGGTTGGCACTCAGCGCAACAATCACCACAGTTTTGGTCACACCTTGTACAAACCCTCACAAAGAGGACCTCCAGAACTGCTTCAGAAAGTGGCAAGAATGATGGAATAAGTGTGTTTGAAGCAAGGGGGAGTATTTTGGTGGGGATTAATAGCAATGTGTCTTTTACTGTTATAATTTTTTTTTAATTTAAACACCTACATATATTTTGAACAGCCCTTGTAACTATTGATTGGATGAGGGGTGAGAAAATAAAGAACATAAAGATAATAGTATTTTACCATTTGAACAATATGGGGACTCCAGAAATATTCTGACGTTGTATTCTCAATAAATATTTGAAAGAGAGGGAGGGAGAAGGGAAGAATGGAAGGAAATGGAGCCTACTGGGGGCAAAGAAGATGAATTTGAGTCTGCTGGTTCTCAGGTACCAGAGGATTGTGCATATGGTGAGGAATGTAAATAATACACTGTCCCATACATCAATTCATGTCCCTCCAGTGTGGTAAGCTCTTTCAGAGATTTTTCATCTACTTTGAATTTTATTCTAATATCTTACGACAGCTTGCTGGTCAATGAGTTGGGGCCCTGATCACCTTTCCAATTTCATATTAGGCCAACCTCCCATTTCCCAATATTTCACTTCCTGAACCCTCCAGTCTGTCTCTCATTTGGGGTGTTTGCACTGCAATTTTGTTTCTTTCAAATCCCCCACGCATCACATCAACCTTTGACACAGTTGCCTCCTTTGAGTTGGCTGAAATATTGCCTCCACGGATAGCCCTTTCCTGATAGTTTTAGCCAAGTAAATCTGCCCTCTCTTACATTTTTGCCTTTCACCAAATTCTATTCATTATCTTTCAGACTGAAACCTTCATGAGGAGACAAGGAATTTAAATTATTGACATAACACTTATATCCTCAGAGTACAATTGGTCCCCACATCTGTGGGTTCTGCATCTGTGGAACAAACTAAAGATGGAAACTATTCATAAAACATTTGAGTCTCAACTGAACATGTATAGGCTTTTCCCTTGTCATTATTACAACATAACAACAATTTACATAGCATTTACATTGTATTGTTATTTTAAGTAATCTAGGGACAATTTAAATTATTTGAGAAGAAGTTCATTGGTTACACACAAATACTGCTGTTACGGTTTTTGTCTAGATGTCCCATTGAAGCCCCATGTGCTCATAAGTGGGGTGTTTGGGAGGTGATTGGATCATGGGGCCGTGATACTCATCAGCAGATTAGCCCACTGATGCGGTTATAGGTAAATGTGATGTTGGGAGGTGGTCTGGTTGGAAGAGGCGGGAGTCTGGTTGGAACTGCGGTGTCTGGGGCGTGGCATGGAAGGGTTTCTCCCTTCCCCGCTCCTCCCTTTACTCTCTGCTTCCTGTCTGCCATGCCATGAACAGCTTCTCCTCTGCCATGCCCCTGTGCCATGCTGTCCTGCCTTGGAGCCAGCGGACTATGGACTGAAACCTCTACAAACTGTGAGCCAAAACAAACCTCTCCTCATTTAAGTTGTGGGTGTTGGGTATTGTGTCTCAGTTATGAGAAGGTGATTAAGGCAACTATGTTATTTTACATAAGGAACTTGAGCACCCACAGATTTTGTTATCTATTGGGGGGTCCTGGAATCCATTCCCCACAGATATCAAGGGATTACTGTATTAGTTTCATGAGTATTTAAATGAAACCCAATAGATTGGTTGAAGTAGGAAAAAAACAGCCCTGGGAATGTAGGGAAGTCTGCACTTAGGTTTGGATTTATTTGAAATGTTTTAAATAAGCACTGACAAGCCAGTAATCTACAATGGGAACTTCTTGTTTGCGTTTTACTTGAAAATACTGTGTTGCTCAATGTGTGAAATCTTCTCATTTATATTTATTCATGTTGCCACCTAGAACATTAAGCTCTGAAAGTTGCCAAAGTAGCATCAATGACAGTGCTCCCTTGCAAATGGCAACAGCCTAGCGCTTGCCTCAGAGTCCCAGCGATGAATGACTCTTTTGCTTTCTCACTATGGCTTTTGCACCCTGTGAGCCACCCCACCTTTGTGTGTTCAAAGGCCCAGGGATGTACTCTTGATGAAGAAAGCTAGATTGGCTCAGGTACATTTCCTGGCTGACACTTATTCTAACCCTTATTCTTTGAGTTGACCTACCAGCACATCTCATGTGTGAATGGTGAAACTAATACCGCCCTTAAAGGAGTCTTGATATTTCCAGTAAAGCATCTAACAAAGGAAGGGCATAGCTCAATAAATCTCAGGTTCTCCAGCCATTCAGATAGGTAATTGTCACGTGGAGTACTATAAGATTCCTTTTCGAAAATTTTCTTTCAGAACTTTGAAGTTGTTGCTGCACTGTTTTTTAGGGGCCAATGTTACAAAAAAGAAAAATTCAGTGACATTCTTATAGTTACTACCATTAATATAGATAGATAATAGATAGAAAGATAGAATAGATAGGTAGATAGATAGATAGATAGATGTTACATATCCATCCTCTGTTTTCTTCCAGAAAGCTTTTAGCATATTATATTTATGCTGGATATTCTAAAAATACATAATACTTATGTAGTTATAGGTCATTTAAAAATAGTATAGAGAGTCGATTAGTCCTCTTAGTCTTAAGGACTTGCATTCTTCAACTGGAGAATATTTTCTTTACGCATTTCTTCAATAATTTCTTTTGATTTCCTCATTGTCTCTCTTTAGGTGGATGCTGGGCTTCATATAATAATCTCCTAATCATATTGTTTCTGTTTTTTTCCCCTTTATCTTTTTGTCCTACTTTTTATGAAATGACCTAGTCTATACATTCTACTTCTAAATGATTTAAAAGACAATTTGCCATTTTTTTAATTCTATGAATTTTTTCATATACTCTGCTTGTTTTTTAAATAGTATTGTTCCCAATTTCTAGATTTATTCTCATTTAAAATATTTCTGCATGTACTAATTAAGATTTCTTTTCACAAAATATGTCTTTTCCTTCCAGTATACGTTTTTATGTTTATTTGTATTGATCTGTGTTTTTCCTGCACATTGTAGGTTTTACTCAATTGACTAGATGATCTCACATTGCCCAGTCATATGTGAGAATGAATCTGTACAACGGTTGAGTGCACATGAATGGAACGTATTGACTGGCTGGTTTCATTAAAGAGTGAGCAGGCACCAAAGCGATTCTTCATTTTGGAAACCTTAAATGCCAAATGCAGAGCACTTTGCTCTGGAAACCTAACTCCTACACTTAGCACTTGAGTCCTCTCCAGAACATTTATTTTATTTTTCCAAAACGAAGAACTGTCTATTGTCTCCCCTAAGGTGGAGTGCAAAGAAGAGTTGAGTGGTGGAGATGCAGGGCAGCTGAGTCAATTTTTCTCTCAATGGATTTTATCTTCCCTTCATCTTTCAGCTCTCACTTCACACCATTTTTGGCTAAGTCCTAAACTCTCCAGGTTTTAGCAAGGTACACGCATACTCTCATTAGCTGTGACCTTCATCTGTCATCATCCTTCCATCTACTTTTCTTCTCTCAGAAACATATGAAAACCATAGAGTACTTAATGTCCCTCTTTATATTCTCTTCACTGTTGTGAGGTTCTATTTTTCTCCTTTATTATCATTTTAAAGCATCCTTGGAGAGAAAAAGAGATACACAATGGAGTACTACTCTGCCATAAAGAAACATAAACTTAGGTCATTTGTAGGAAAATGGATGCACCTCAAGACCATATTGTTAAATGAAACTAATAAGACACACCAACTTAAATATGCATAGTTTCTCTTATATGAAAAACCCAAAATATGAATTAAATGGCAAAATAAAAGATAGAAAATAGGAAACAGGGAGATAGATCTTTTACAAAAGGGAAGAGACCAAGAGATGGAGGGAGGGGGAGGGGGTAAAGGGGATGAAAAAAGAATTAAGATGTATTATGTATGTGTACCAACTCCCCATGATGAATGCAATCATTAGGTACTGCAAACAGGTACTAATAAAAAAGGCAATACATATTTTCTTTTTCTACTTGTCCAAAGTCAGGAAAAAGTACTCCTGTTTGAAGAGGGTAAGCCAACCTTTCTTGGTTATTCTGATTCTATATCCTGGAGCTTTTGTTTGAGAGTAGAAAAGCCATCTCCTTTGACAGTCTAATCCTCTGCTTTCCCCCAATTATACCAACGCGTTTCTCTTTCAGGTACTGACAGCCCCCTCTGGTGCCTTAAAATCTTAGAATATTGAGTTGTATTTCATGTGTAGGTGTGTAGTGTTCTGAGTAATGAGGAAGTGAATCACCAAAAAATAAATGGTCTTAAAAACTTTTAAACAACAAACAGTTCGAGGATTTCTTTGTAGTTGAACACATTTTTTTTCAAAGAAACGTCATCCTTCTAAGTGTTTAGGTGTTCTCTTCAGAGAACTATGGGAATATAGCTCTTTGATGTTTTATTAAATACTTCGCATGAACACACTGAACAGAGGCCTGGAACAGATTTCCCTAGGAAAATGTAAATGGAGTCATTGTGGTGTGGAGTGGAGTAAAGCTGGATTTGAACCCAAGATCTGCCATGTCATTCTTGCTCTAAGTTAACAGCAATTTCAACTGCTTTAGTGATAACCAAAAATACCTCCTTTAGGGTACTGCTCCTGAGCAAGAGTGATAATGAGCACGTAAAGAAATAAGCACATAAAGAAATGAGCACAGGGCCGGTGAGATGGCTCAGCGGCTTAAGCGCCTGCCCGGCAAGCGCGAGGGCCGGAGTTCGACTCCCGGAACCCACATACGAAAAAGGGGCCAGTGATATCGCTCAGCGGCACGGGCGCCTGCTGGCGCGCGAGGTCCTGAGGTCCTGAGGTCAAACCCCGGTACCCACAAAAAAAAAGAAAAAAAAAAAAGAAATGAGCACAGTGCTTGGCAGGTGCTAAGCACCTGTCCAGTGGCAGCTGATACAATTATGAGCTAAATAGGCTTTATAATGTCATTGCCTAGCTGCTTCTTACACATACACACACACACACACACATATATATATATATATATATGTATATAGCTTCTTTGTAGACATATCAAAGATATCTCCAGATGTCTTAGACTAAGCTCTTTTTAATGTCTCTCTCTGTCCCTCCACTTTTGTTTAAGCTCATCCCCTTTTGCTCAACCCTCAGAGTATTAGAAAACTGAGCCAGGTCACCACCTAGTCAATATTATTTAGCCCCAGTGAATTGTTAAACATTAATGCCTCCTCGGAACTGTTTGTTTTGCCATTTTAACAATTACTTATTGAGGAAACACTGACTGGTCTGTGACATAACAGATTTTGATGCCTCCCAATTATATGCACATTGTGCAGTCTATGAGTTAAAGCTATTGTGTTTCCTGTGGTAGAGATGGACTTTGCAGCTCCATATTTGCCTAATGAGATAGAGTCCAGGAGCTGGGGAGATGTTGTTCTTCTGACAACATTTATTTCCAGAGAAGCTCAATGTACTACAAGGTGGTATGAAAAAATGCAAGTATTGTTAAATTTGTAATGAACTTACTTGCCTCAAACATATTACTTAATAATTGTTTACAAATGGAGGAAAGTTCCAGGCTTTCATTTAAAAACAGCTATTATTATTGAGCCCTACAATATATAACGTACTGAAATAAACTACAAAATTCTGATGAGAACTGGAGATTTTAATTGACGTATGCATTTAACAAACTTTTGTGTGTCAGGCACTGCATTTAGGCATGGGGTATCCATAGTGAATAACAAAGACTAGATTCTCTCAGGAGCTTCCTGTGTACTGGGGGAAATAACGGCTAAGCGAACGAATGATTATCCCCTGCCTTCTGGTGCCAGCACCTCGTTAGGTACAGATACAACGGTAAGACACAGCCCCAGCTACAAAGGTCCCACAGAAGAAAAGAGGGTGCCCAGATGCTATGGGGTAACAGAGCAAGAGCACTATCCTCAGCCTACTTTTAGGAAGCTTGTGAATTAGCAAAACGAGGAAGAGAGGAAAATTTCAGGAAGAAGAAAAAATATGTACAAAGTTTCAGAGCCAAAAGAACGTAAGACGAGCTGGGAAATCCTAATAGTCTGCATGAGGTTTCCATGTGGACTGTGAGGTCCTGATTAATACTGTATGAAATAAGGGTAGGAAAGGAGACAGTAACCAAATCTTAATGATCCATAAGCTGCATTAAGAGTCTTGGGTTTTAGGGGCCGGTGAGATGGCTCAGCGGCATAAGCGCCTGCCTGGCAAGAGCGAGGACCTGAGTTCAACTCCCGGAGCCCACATTCGAAAAAAGGGCCGGTGATATCGCTCAGCAGCATGGGTGCCTGCTGGCGCGCGAGGACCTGAGGTCGACCCACGGTACCCACAAAAAAAAAAAAAAAAAAGAGTCTTGGGTTTGTCTTTTCCTAAGAGTTACAGGAACCCGTTCCGGGCATGTCAGCAGGGCACCTGGCATGCTCAGATGTGGCTTTAGGAGGTAATCATGCTTGGGGCAACACAGAGAATGGAAGATCTGCTAAGAGGCCACCTCAGGGGAGCACAGCTCAGAGAAGATGATGACCCACACTAAATTAGTGGCTGTGTGACTGGACACTTGTGGACAGATTTTTAAGATTGCTAAGGACCTGGAATTTATAGGATTTTCCAACTGTCAGGTTGTAGGAAGGACATTAGAAATGTCTTCCAAAGTTCTAGCTTGGGCAGCTAGATGGATGGTAGGCACCACTAGAAAGAAAGAGAAGTGAGTTTCTTAATCTGTGTGTTTCTTTTTGATGTAAGTGGGCACAAATTACTTTAATCATCTTGAAAGGGTTGTCTACAGTACAATAAGTACTACATAGCTGGCACAAGGAAGGTGGTTAATAAAGATCAGCAATTAATTTACATACAAAGTTTCATAGAAGTTAACTGTTGGAAGTAGGAGGAAAAGTAGTTCATGGGAATGTCAGAAAAGACTCCACAGAGCTATCATGCTGGGCCTTAAGTGATGAGTAACAAATCACTAGGGAATAGATGAAGGGATGAGGGGTTGGAAGACATTTTCGGCAGACAGCATAGCAGATGCAGAGCTCAAAGTTGTTCAAGAAACTGGAAATGGCCCACTCTTTCTGGAGCACAGGATTTGAGAAAAGGGTAGCAGAAAATGAGCTAGAAATCTAGGACAGGAATAGATGATAAAGGCTGTATAAACCAGGCTGGAGCCTGTTATCCTACAGGCCAGCAATTGAAAAAAGTTTTTGTGCAGAATAAATGTATCCTATAGAATACAAATATGATCGACTTAATATAGAAAACTCTGGCTTCAATGACGTTAAAGTTACTTCTTTATAACAGGATTTGTCAGAACTTTTAAATGTGAATTGGGTATCTCCAAAAGAGAGCTATACCATGGAATGTTTTTTTTTTCAAGTTCTGCATCTCTTTTCCCACAACACTGACTGTGGCTCAAAATACACTGGTGATTCTGTGCCATTGGTTTTAGGAAATGCTCTAGGCATGGAATGTGGAACAATGGAAGGGATTCAAATGAGGATGACGTGGGAGCCAGCTCTATGAGTAAGAACTATCACACTGCCATAGTGAGGAGGGTAAATTGGTTGAACTAAAGATCGAGGTGTGCTGACCATAAGAAGTTAAAGGAGAAAATAAGACAGCAAATTTATATATGCTAAATGGGGGCAGTGTTGGGAAATGGACAGGGAGCTCACATACACATGCTTGCATGTGTGTATGCATGTTTTAATAATATATGGGCACTCAGCAGGCACTATTTATAGCCTGCAGAAGCAAAGGAAGACTTTATCAAGAAAATTCTGAAGCTCTTTACCAATACAAGATATTAATATTTGAAAAGTTCTTTTGCATTTGTGATGCTTGTTGACCCTCCTGCCAATTCTGTAGTTTTCAAATCAGTTTCCCCACTGAGCATAGGAGCATAGGAGAATCAGGGAAGGAATGAGCATTGCAGGACTTCCAGAGCAGGTGAGAGGCACTTGCGACACTTGCTCTTCTCACTCTGAGTACAGGCGGTCTTCATCCTATTGTGTTGCCCAGGTCCTGTGGGACTTGGGATTTGATGAATAAGTAGGATTTACATAGGTTGGAAAAAGAAGTAAAAACTTTTTAGTTAGGAGGAAAAGCACAAAAAAGGACAGAGAGGTAGAGACATAAATGGTCGATCCAGTCTGGGAGTGACACTGTGCTAAAATAATCTCCCCATGAGTCCTGCTGGCCTCAAGTCAGGGTGAGCTCCATGCAACTGTCACCCGTGCAGTGGCAAGAAACCCACACTTGGAAAGGTCCCAGGCTTGGTGTCATACTCTGCTATTGCTGTCTTACAACCCCAAATACATTTTGAACAGAGGGCCCATGTTTTTATTTTGGATTGAGCTCTACAAATTTTGAAGCCAGTCCTGCTTCAGGGCCCAGGTCAGGTGTTTTACATTCCATTTCACTTTCTGTGACTATTCTCATTAGCTAGATGTGTCTCAATTCTTACCCTGTGGTTAGTCCACACTTGATTCGTCTCTTATTTGCACAACACATAAGTTTTAATAGTTATCTCTGCAATCAAGCTGTGGGCTCCTTTCTAGTGCTTTAAAAGGTTAGTGCTAAGCACACAGTAGGCAGATGTAAGTATTTGATGTTGAATGAATATACGCCTGCACCATCAGTTCACTAGCTTAAACGGTTCCATTCTCCTCTGTAACGAAACCAGGTCTTTGAGTTAATTTTAAAAAATAAGAGTAAATCTGCTAAAATAAATTTGGGCAAGTAAATAAATTCAGCGTCCATGCAGACAATGACACGGCACATAATAACGACAGCACTGAACATTTTCTGGAGTGTGTTATGTGCTGTTTGCTGCTCTAAGGATTTCATGTATAATATGTCATGTAATTTTTACAAACACTCTATTATGTGGATACTAGTATTATTTGTTTTGGAAATGAAATTAAAATACAACATGATTAAGTAATTCTTCCATGATTACACTGCTAGGAAATATCAGAGCCAAGATCTGAACCCAAGGAGTCTATTACTCAAAAGCCATGTCTTTAACAATTTGCCTATTACTCTTTTCTGACCCATCTTAGGAAGGAGGCTCACATCTGGCCTTATATCGTTACCTGCCATATATGTGACAGCTGCTTTTATTCTCCACGTGGCACTGTTGTTCTAAACTTGTCCTCAGCTTTGTACCTTCTTTTGGCCCCAGGTCTTTTTTTCTTTTTTCTTTTTTATTCTTTGTTTATTTGCTTGGTTTAGTTTGTTTTGAGACAGGGTCTCGCTCGCTATGTTGTGCAGGCTGGCCTTTAACTTGCTTATGTAGCCCAGGCTGGCTTTGAACTCATGGCGATCCTCCTGCCTCAGCCTCCTGAGTGCTGGGATTCAGGCATGCCCCACTATGCCTGGTTCCTTTTTTTTTTTTTTTTTTAACTCTTTCTAAAATAGATAGAATGAGTCAGCATTTGGAAGAAGGAAGTACTCTAAATTGTTGGGGTTTTTTTGTTTTGTTTCATTTTGATTGGTTTTGTTTTCCATGCAAAGAATTTAAAATCTTCATTCAATTCTCAAAATGATCTGTGATCCTAGAAGGTTATCCTCTGCCCAGGACTGGTGCTACTTTTCATATATTAATTCATAAACTTTGGTCTTCATCCTTTATTCAGTCCTTGTTCTTCTGTCAGGTGCCAAATGGAAGTTGCAGAGGTCTTTATTTGAGAGATGTTTAATATAATTGTTTTCAATCCATATTTATTCCATAAATATTTATTGAATTTTAAAACATATACAACCTTGCTTGCAAGTTCAAGGTCCATCTAGCTCCTGGACCTGCCTTGTGTAACTTACCACACTAGTAATGGCCAGGACAGCAGCCTCGCTTGCATAACACTGAATTTATATGTCTCCCATGTGATGGGCTACATGTCTAGTAGCTTCTCAAGTTGCCTATTCTTTGCAGTTTCCCTCCAAAGAATGAGAGAGTGGCAGACCATCTTGCTGTGAGGAGAGGAAGATTAATTAGTGCTGGTGCTCAGAGAGCAGAAAGGCTTCCCTCCCAGACTGTGTGGGTCGGAGGACTGATACGACCCCTCCTACAGCTCTTTCCTGGCTCACTACAAGGCAGAGAAGCCGAGATGAGGGATATGAGGAAGAACTCTGTTACAATTTTGTCCAGGGCTGGCACCAGTGACTTTTGAAAAAGAGTAATAATTGGCACCAACCTTAATATACTAGGAAGTTAACCAATTTAATTGTCCAATAACTTTCTACTAATCCTCTTTCTTCTTTCTTTGGTAGTGCTAGAGATTGAACCCAGAGCCTTGGTTACTCAAGTCAAATACTCTATCACTGAGCTACAGTCCCCACATTTTTAAGAAAAAACGTGTGTATCCCTCAAATAGAAGTTGAGGAGAGTCATTGTGCCAGGATATAAGCCGTGATGCCAGGTTTTGTGCTAAATTATCAGGAAATGGGAGCAAATTGCTTCTTTTCTCTAATCTTCGGTTTCCTCATCAGTGAAATGATGAGCTAAACCTAATGACCTATAAGCCCAGTTTTTAACATGAACCTTGCCAGCTAACCTGTTTAGCATTACCTAGAGTTAGCCAAACTGCCAAGTTTGAGGGCAGAGCACCCAAGATGACTCTAACCTTTTGACCTCAAATGCAGATTTGGGGTGATCCCAAAACTACCCTCAGTTTTGTTAATTTGCTAGGACTTGCAGAATTCACTGACAACTAGCATACTCACACTCCTGCTTACGGTTGATTAGAGGGAAAGGATACAGATTAAAATGAACCAGGGGGCCGGTGAGATGGCTCAGGGGGCCGGTGAGATGGCTCAGTGGCATAAGCGCCTGCCTGGCAAGCGCGAGGGCCCGAGTTCGACTCCCGGAACCCACATACGAAAAAAGGGCCGGTGATATCGCTCAGTGGCATGGGCGACTGCTAGCACATGAGGTCCTGAGGTCAACCCCCAGTACCCACCAAAAAAAAAAAAATAATAAAAAATAAAATGAACCAGAGGAAGGCTTACCTGAGCAGTGTCTGGTAGGGTTCCAAATGCAAATCTTCTCCTCTTCTCAGGTCGTGTTACCCTCTGGCCACTGATGTATGACAACATGAAGATTACTGTCAACCACAGAAGCTTGTCTGGGTCTAATGTTCAGACTTTTTATTGGAGCCCCTTATGTAGACATGACTGATAGATACATGGTTGAACTCAGTACCCATAGCAACTGATAATCACATGACCCAAAGCTCCCACCCTAAACCAAGTGTCCATTCTGAGGTTGCCAGCCCCATAAAAACAGTGTATGACATAGATAACCTCCAAAAAGCCTGGGGAAAGAGCCAGACCTCTTTTAGGAGAGGGCCAAATTCTTTGCTATACATCCTAGGTTGCTGCTCATAAATCCCTTCCCATGGTGTTCATTATGAAGAAAACACAGATTCACTCTCATTCTTTCAAAAAGTGCGTTAGGATAGCTAGCACGTGCTATGTACTCTTCTAAGTGCTGGAGACAGAGCAGGGAACAAAAAAAGCTTCTATCTCCCCAGAATTTAAGTTCTACTTGTGTAATTACCAAAAGATACACGTACCATCTCGTTATGATATGGAGAGTGGTCAAGGAAATTATCCTTGAAAAGCTGATATTTGGAGCAGACTCCTGAAGATGCCAAGCTGAGCTATGCTGGTGTCTAAAGGAAGGCACTCAGGACAGAGAGAAAAGCAGACACAAAGGTCCGTTTGATGAAGATAAGGAGGTCACAGTATTTATGAGGGAATGGGGGAGTCAAGATCTTGTGGTTCTGTATGTAAGAAGTAAAGGCGGGAAGGGCGATAGCTAGAGCCAAATCTTTGCAGTATTTTCAGAAAGTTTTACTCTGAATGTGTAGGAAGCCAATAAAAGACTTTAAGCTAAAAAGTAACATGAGGAGATCTGCGTTTAGAAGGACCATTCTGCCTGCTGCATAGAACTATTTTGAGTGGGCAGAGCCATTGAAAGCGAGGCCAGAGACTGGGTCCAGCCTATTGAAACAGTCTTGGTGAGATACTATAGTAGCTGAAGCACCGCAGCGGCAGCGGAGGTAATGAAAAGTGATCCATCCTGGATATGTTGTGTAGTGCTGGCAAATTGGCTAATGGGCTGGAAGGATGCGGACAATGAGAAAGGAACCCAGGAGCAGGGAGTTGGAGCGGGCTTGGAGGGCAGCACTAAGGACTGAAATGCAGTGCATATGCCCAGTGAAGTGTCAGCCTGGCGTTAGGGAGTGACGGGAGAGCTTGCATCCAGGGTTCAGGCCTGGGGTTTTTTCATCACCTCAGTGGTAAGCTGTGGAGGCTGGATGAAGTTATCTAGAGAGGGATGGTGGATTAGGAAGTCTGAGAACTTTGAACTCTAGGGTGGTTATACATTAAGTCAGAGTGATGAGCAAAAGCCAGCACACAAGCCCAAGGAATGTCCGCTGAGGTGATAGGAGGATCCAGGGGGAACAAGAGCAGCACCCAGGAGTCAGTGAGGAACGTGTCCTAGGAAGGAGGCAGTGCCCAACGCATGCCCAGAACTCTACGTGTACGTCTCAAGGCAGTGGAGTATCTAATCCCCTGGGTCCTCAGACATTAAAATACTCATCGCATGACCACAAAATTTGACTCTCTTATCCAATCTAAAAGATAGATATTCCCCAACTAGGGGCCAGTAACTGTACCTTTAAATCTCCACACCTTGAGTAGACATAATAAAAGGTGCCCGACTGTGAAAATTCTTTATCTGGCAGTAACATCTGGCTATTTGGCTTCTTCTCCTAGCTGAAACGGAATCCATAGATGTTGAGCTAAACAGTCTAGTAGAGTAGTAAATACCACAGTGACTGATATTACATCTCACCGTCTGAGTTTGTCATATGATATCATACCAGTGCCTTTAGAATCCTGATATTTTTGTATTCTATTCACTCAGCCTACTATAGAGGGAAATGAACATTGGGTTCAAATTCACAATTCTATATATGTGTATATATTTATGGGTATGTCTATATTTTCATATTTTGTTTGTATGAATGGTTTTGAGATTCGTCAAATTGTTGCTGCTTAGCTCAGTTTGGGGATTACATTCAAGTTCAAGACCTTAGTATATGAAAAATTATTTTTGAAAGAATATTTTTAAACTTTTCCAAATGGAATAACATTTTTTTATTTGTACCTCTTCTGTCCAACATGGTAACCACTGGCCTCATGTGGTTACTGAACCTTACAAACGTGGTTACTTTTGAGAGGTCTCTAAGTGTAAAACACCAGATTTCAAAGACTTGGAATGAAAGAATACAGAAATATATCATTAATGATTTTATATTGATTATATGTTGAGCATATAATATTTTACTAGGTTAGAGTCAATAAAATACTTAAGCTTTATTTTCAAAAAATTAAAAACAGTTACTAAAATTAATTTAATCTGTTTTTTACTTTTTAATGTGGCAGCTATAAACCTTATAATTATGAGTGTGGCTTGCATTATATTTCTATGCATTCTGATTACATACATTTTTATGTCACTATCTTGACTTCCTGATGTAAAGAAAATGATCTTTTCAACACAAATTCTCATCCCATAAAGTATTTCGTAGTATTAAAATATTTGTAAGTTTTTCTTACTACAAAATGATACATGTATTACATTTTCTTTGAAAACAATTTGAACAAAAAAAGCAAACTATGCATTATCATCGCCGTATGTACATTTTTAAACCAAAATAATTGGAGCATTTTATTTTGTTTCATGATTTTTTTTTTTTTTTTTTTTTTGTGGCTACTGGGGGTCGACCTCAGGACCTCGCTGCGCCAGCAGGCGCCCGTGCCGCTGAGCGATATCACTGGCCCTTTTCTTGTATGTGGGTTCCGGGAGTCGAACTCGGGCCCTTGTGCTTGCCAGGCAGGCGCTTATGCCGCTGAGCCATCTCACTGGCCCTCATGATTTTTTAACATAACGTGAACAACTGTCTTTGCCATTAGATATTTTCTCTTCTGTACTAATAAACCCCAAAGATACTGCATACTCCCTAGAATAGCGGCTTGTAATAGCAATGATTTTTTTTTTTAGTCTTTCAATAACAGCTTTGTTGAGATACAACTCACATACCATAAAATCCATCATTTTATTTTATTTTATTTTTTATTTTTTATTGTGGGTACCGGGGGTCGAACTCAGGACCTTGCACTTGCCAGGCAGGTGCTTATGCCGCTGAGCCATCTCACCGGTCCAAAATCCATCATTTTAAAGTGTACAATTCAATGGTTTTTAGTATATTCAGACTTATATAGCTATTATTGTCCCTATCTAATCTTAGAATATTTTCGTCACCCTAAAAAGAAATCTGGACTCCATTAGCAGTATCTCTACCCCATTTCCAGTCCCTGGCAACCACTAGTCTACTTTCTTTCTCTTTGGATCCACCTATTCTGAACATTTCACATAAATGGAATCAGTCTGGCTTCTTTTACTTAGCATAATTTTGTTAAGTTTCATCTGTGCTGTAGCAAATATCAGTACTTCAGTATTTTTTATAGCTGAATAATAGTCCGTGTGTGGATATATACAAATTTGTTTATCCATCTATCAGCTGATGAACATTTGGGTTATTTCAACTTTTTTATTTATTTATTTTTTTGTGGGTACTGGGGGTCGACCTCAGGACCTCGCGCGCCAGCAGGCGCCCGTGTCGCTGAGCGATATCACCGGCCCTTTTTTCGTATGTGGGTTCCGGGAGTTGAACTCGGGCCCTCGCGCTTGCCAGGCAGACGCTTACACCACTGAGCCATCTCACTGGCCCCTATTTCAACTTTTAAGCTCCTATGAATAATACTGCTACTAACACTCATGTGCAAGTATTGGTGTGAACATGTGCTTTCAATTCTTTGGAGTATATAGGTAGAAGTGAAATTGCTGGGTCTACAGTAACCTTGTTTAACGTTTGGAGAAACTGTCAAGCTTTATGCCTGCGCTGTTACACAATCCCACAAGCAATGTATGAGAATCTGGTGCTGCTACATCCTCGCCAATACAACAATACTGATTTTTCAACTGACAGAATATTCATCCCCATGAAGGACAAATCAGATTCTAGTGATGCGTGGTTTGGAAAAAGACCTCATGAGTTGATTCTATTGTGACCTTAACCCACCCCTGATACACACACACACACACACACACACACACAGCTCTGAAAGCACAGTGGTTAAGAGCATGGGCTCCAGAGACACATCACAGTTCTGAGCCAGGCCTTATTATTTTCCTTGGTGAAATGGGGATGGTAATAGTACTTACCTAGAAACTACTGTTAGAATTAAATGAAATAATGCAAGGAAAGCCCTTTGCACAGTGCCTGCTACCTAATAAAATGCTCAAGTGTTAGCTATTATTATTGTATCAGTGCCTCAATAATTTCCAATATATGAAGACACCATAATTTACCTAATCAATTCTATCGTTTGGCACTTGGTTTGTTTCCATCTTTTAATGATTATAAACAATATATTGAGAGATAACTTATGGCTATGTTTTTGTCCATATCCTTATTTTCTTAGAATAAATTCTGTCAGTGGAATTTCTTGGCTGGTTTTTCCTTCAAAAATTGAAAAACATCTCCCAGTATATATTCTTATTTAAATTATACTAAAATTTAAGTTTGAATAGTATAATCAGGTACTAACTATAATCAGACAATGCCCCTGGAATGTTGCTAACGGGTTTTGGAAATCATCCCTGTATCTCATAGATATAATGCAAATTAGAACTACCTTGTGCAGGACAGCCTACAGTTAACCCCAAAACCATCAAGTGAAAAAGGCCCAAGAGGTTGTTTCCTCACTGGCTCTCAGATCTGTACTCTGGAGATTTCATACCTTTACTCCCATTACATCAATATTTTAACTAGACAAGTAGCAGAGCTATCAATGAAATCAGACACAGTGGATGTTGTTTTGCATTTAGGCAAATCAAGGGCAGGAGTAAGGTGACAGTGAAGCCAGAACAGTGGAAAAGAATGATTCCGTGACAGTAGGCATGTCCTAACATTCCTTAAATCGTCAGGCCCAGGAGCAATCACTCACAAGTCTACACAACAATTTCATAACCAAATTGCAAGGGGTCAGACAAAGTATCAGATTTCCTCTGATCAAGATAAGATTTTAAGAATTATTTAGCATTATGGCAGAAGTTTGGTTGGATGGTGGAACTGGCTTGGCTTAGAGGGTGTTGAGAAATTAAAAGGAACTTTGCAGAGATAACAGGGATGATTAGAAAGAAATATCAGCAGGTGATACGTTTATACTAGCATACTGGTAAATGTTGAAAAGCTGGCTCTTACGTTTTTAAAAAACCTGATTTATACAGCTTTTAAAACTTATTATTTCCTTGATATAAATATTCAACAGTAATAGATTTCAAATTTTAACCACCGACATGGTGTTGTGCTCAAAGCAAAGCTGGAAAGAGATGTGTATAGTGTGCAAAATCAGCTCTCAACAGCCAGCTCATGTCAGCACCAGCACAGCACCATGCATTTTCAGAGAATTCTGACTGGAATAATTTAGGGGATATTTTCCAGTAAAATCTAACAAGAGTCCAGAGTCTAAAACGAATACATTAGTATGAGGACAAGAAGTTTTGTTTTCTTTTCCTAAATAAAATACCATGTTAAAGAATTGCTCTATTACATGTTGTAGCATGCATAAGAAGGAATTGGAAACTTGCTAGAAATTTATGAGGTCACCCCCTGGGCAGTCCATCAGCACATAACCCGACCCAGAGAGAGAGAGAGAAAGAGGGTTGGGCATTTGCTTATTAGTGATCTTGGGGAGGAATTCCATGTGATTGCTCAGTAGGAAAATGTGGCTAGGTTTGCTCACACATAAGGTACCAATCAAAAAGAGATAGTTCTTATTTCTTCTATTGTGTATCCCGCTTCTAGTTGCTCGTTAAGACAGTGATGGGGGTTAAAACGCAGGTTGCTGGGTCACTTTTGTTCACATGAACAACAGACTTGTAGAGCATCTCCATGAAGCCCTGTTACGGGAGAGAACCAGAGCTGTAGCGAGGCCTGGCTCCCGCCAAGGCTGGACTAGGCACTTTCTTTCCACTGTCTCTGAGGCCACCCAACAACCCTGTGAAGTAGCTGCCATTGTTCTCCTCTGTTTTTGCAAATACAGAGGCTGAGAGATGTTAAATTACTTGTCAAAGGTCAAGAAATTCACAAATGCCTGAGCTGGGACACAAACCAGGACTGTCTGACACCTCAAGCCTATATTAAGAATCTCTGGAGTGGCTCAGGTTAAGGGTTGTAATAAGATTGTAGATATTTAATGTGCTAATTGGACAGGATGAGCTAAAAGGTTCCAGCGTAGGAAGCACTAGCCTCATGGGGGAGCGGTTGTTTGTGAGTATTCAGGGAGGCGACCATGACAAGGGTGATAAAAAAGAACATGTCCACATGCTGTCACACTGACTTGGGTATCTTTGGAAGGCTGTGTATTTGTAATTGGCTCTTTCTTGTAAAGCACAAGCCTAAATTAGGTCAGCCTTTCAGAGTGCCCTCTGCTGCCCCCTTTGTAGCCCATGGCCCCTCTTACATAAACTGTAAATTAGACCGTAAGTTCCATGACTTAGGAGACTGACTGCACATCTCCTGCACTGATCATGCTGAATCTTCAGTCCCGTGTCTGTGTCTGGCACACACAGCGTGATCAAAATATGTGGTGAACGCTTAAATTTTAAAAAGATTTACAGTAAAAGATACATTGCCATCAGGCCCCCTCATATGACACATCCTCCCATCATTTTTGCCACTTTCTGAAGCAGTCCTTTAAGTCCTTTTTTTGTGAGTGTCTTTATGCAATGTGATCAAAAATATGGGAAATGCTGCTGCTGAGTGACACCCAACAGAAAGGGGAGCTCCTAAAAACATGGTGTGTCCTTATCCACCTTATTCACTGGATCTGGCACTGCAATTTCTGGCTCTTCCCCAAAGTCAAAATGACCATGAAATGTAAACGTTTTAAATCAGTTCAAGGTATTGAGACAACCCCAACAGAACTTAAAAGTGATAAGCGTGTTTGAAGCAAGGTAGGTATTTTCAGGGGGATTAATGACAATGTGTCTCTTACTGTAATTTTTAAAAAATTTAAACATTCATTGTAGTTTTTAAACACCCCTGGTAGAGTCTGATTAAAAAAAACATTTGTTAACTATTGATCATGGTGACGATACAATTAAAACCTTAAAGTAAGTTGAATTATCTCACTTAATCCTCACAATAACATTATGAAATAGATACTATTCTTCCCAATTTATAGATAAGACTATCCATGGCTTAGGGAAAGCTTGTAACTTGCTTGGGGATATAATAATAAACAGCAGAAAGCTTTGCCCGATACCAGAGTCTTGGCATTTAACCATTATGCTATGGTCCAATTGATTTATAATGTATCGATTGTTTCTCCAGGAAATCTCATGGTATTAAAATCGTATGACTGATTTTAAATTCTGTGAAGGAAAGGAGTCTGTTTTATATTATCTGTATCCTTAGCACCTAGAACAATCTTGGCACACATTAGGTATTCAATAAATTTTGGGAGGTATATAGAGATGAATAGGAACAATTATTCCAATTGGGATAAGTATAATAAGGTGAAAATTTCTGGCTCATGGTAGATTATTATTTTCATAAATTCTAACGAAGGTAGATTATAAAACCTAAAGATCACTAAATAAATTCAGTAATTTACTCATTCATTCAACAAATATTCATTTCCACTCAATAAATGCAATTAAGCATCTACGAAATAACAGGCACTCAGTATTGGAGGTGTGAGTGGAAATGTCTGACGGTAATTACTAAACAAATGTCATAAAATAAAGTGGGGCAGGAAGAACCCCAAAAATTGCAGGCACAGAAAATACCAGAAGTAGGGGCCAAGTAGTGGGTGGAGAATGTCTCAGCTGAGACACTGGAGAATGCCAAGAACATGAGGAAGGGGCACAGGGAATAGAAGGCAAAGATGCCAAAGCTTTTGGAAGAACTTCACACGTAAATCCTGTAAGAAACAGTCTATGCGGTGTCTTATCCCACAGCACAGTGTGTGCGCTCTTCCACTACCCTACCTCCTTCACTGTGGCAGGTCCCTGTGTTAAGGCACATGGCCAATAACATTTTTGTTTTCTTGATTTTGGTTGGAGCAGCTTGTTCTCCGCTGCTTACAGCAAAAAAGAGTACTCCCAAAGTAGAAACCTTGAAACCTACTTAATGACTGAAAATATACCTTCTCTGAACTTGTGTCTAGGTACTGCCGTATAAAAAGAGGAGGCATTTCATGGGAAACATGGAAGGGAAAATTTAGTAAACTCAGAGGCTCAATGTGCGGAGGGAACATTTCTCTCATTGGTCATAATGGAAAATTCCCTCAAGCACAGCCTCGCCAATGACCCTGAGCCTACCTGATTCATCACACAGTTCTGTTCTAATATAGCCTGTGTTCCAGGAAGACAAGGGGGAACATTTCCCTGTGCCAAGGCCTCCTGTCACAGTATAAGGTCGTTCCAGTGGAAGGCAAGATGTTTTCTCATCACCTTGACAACAAAGAGATGGACTTAGCTTTTTATTCTTCTGCTTCCTCCCCACTATGTGCCATCTCCCTAAGAAGCTGGCCTGTGCTATCTACAGGTGATGGAATCCTGCTGCCCCAGGGATGCACACAGCTCATCGCAGGGAAGAGTCAGCCAGGACAACTGGTACTGAAGTGGGTTATAGCAACTTGCACCACTTTTCATCTACTACTTAAATTTCGCATGTGGACTTTGAACAAATACTCAAATAAGTGTGTAGGACTTAACCACCAGATGAAAATAAAATGGAATTTGCTGGAAGATGAACTCCCCCCCCCATTATAAAAGGAGACATATTTACTCTTCTTTTCCTTGTGGATATGAAGTCACTTTCTGGATTCGAGGGCTATGCCATCTTCCACCTGCCAGAAGCATCTATCCTTAGAAATCGAATGGCAATTCCCAAACCTCAGCTAAGGACTTGTTTTCTCATTTTTTTTGAACTTCAAATACTTTCTAAATTGTGTTAGCCGAAGCATTGTATGTATATAATTAACTCACAGGTCCCTCTGGGCTCATCTAGCTAAACTTGTGGAGCTTAACTGAGCAAGACATTTGCTGATGTCTCTCCCTACAGTGACACCCATTGAAATGAATACCTTCTACAAGAGGAAATCAGGGAAATTTCTTTTCCAAATTGGCTTTCTAGTGATTCGGGTTGTTTCATTAAATGATTTTGGTGGTTTCATAACTATAATGATCTCCTTTTCTTTCAAATGTGGAATTTGTAATTTGGAGAAATGTGGAGGGGGGCTCTGTATTTTTCTCCTAGTTGAAGTAAGAAGACAGACCTCATTTTTGCATTAATTGGATCCCTGAAATTCCCTCAGGGTAGCAGTGGCTCTCTCTGGGCACAGGGCTTCCTTATGCTTTAATATACCTTCCCTGTTGAGAGAGCAAACGCAAGGCATTCCTGCCCAAGCAAAACCCAACAGAGGAGCTGCAGCAATTTGCCCAAAGCAAAGTGCATAGGGCTAGGGTGACTGGGCTTCCTCAAACGGAACAGGTCAGCTAGGTTCATGACTCAGGTCTGTGCCAATGTTTGCCCGAGTAGACACTGACGCTTTTCTGAACACCAACTTCCTACATTTAGGTGTTTGAGTCTTGAATGGAAGAGGCATACGTGATTGCGGTTGCGAAGTCCTGGCCCCCGCTCTTGCTTCTCTTCCTAGCAAGAAGGGCTTACGATAGTGTAGGCTAGAAGCAGCTCTTCTCCCCATTCTCTCCACTCCTTCTGAGGCTTCCTTTGAGCTCCAGGCCTCGCCCTTTAACTTCCTCAAGGGACCACCTGAATTAAACAGGGGCGAGCAAAAGGGACATCCATGAGGACTTCTAGCCTATCCAGAGGAACCGACTTCTACTTGCAGTCCTGAATGAACTGCAGGTGTCTCGAGAAAGGCAGCGAGTTAAGGAGCTCGAGGTGCGAGCGTAGACGCTGGATTTGGCTGCGTGACGCGAGAAGGGGGAGGTTGGAAGAGCGCGCCCGTGCTTTTCACGCCAACCTGACAGTTAGCTGCTAGCTGCCCAGGTGCGGGTTCGGGGCTGCGTGCGCCCACTGCAGCAGAAAGCAGCCGCAGCCTCTGCCTGGGCCACCAGTGCTGCTGGGGAAGAGTCCTGGGGCTGCTGACGCGGTTGGGAGGAGCCTCGCCTTTAATGCACCAGCCGCCTCCAGCCTCCTGCAGCAGGAGCAGCTGCTGCGTGCGCGCGCGTGTGGGTGTGAGGGTGAGTGCGCTGGCGCCGGCCGCAGCGCCCTGCCCAGCTCCCCGCCGGCTCCCCCGGCCCCCGCCTGCCGGAGCCGCCCTCCCGTGGGACCAGCACCCTCCCCCCGGCCCCGCCAGCCTGAATCCTACCCCTGCCATCTCGCCACAGCAGCTTGGGTCCGGAAAGGCACCATTTTGTCGCGGCTGCCCGCTCTCCCAGGGGAGGAGGGATCATTTTTGCATTTCGGAGCGGCTGCCAGCGCGGGGAACCTGTTGGGCATCTCCCCGGCCCGGCCCGGCGTGGGAGCCTGTGGGGCGGGCGGACGGGCGGGCGCGGACCCCTCGGGCGCGGCGCGCCGTGGCCCCGGAGGCAGCGCAGCATCCTCGCTGGGAATTGGAGCCGAAGTGAGCGCACCGCGCGGGAGGAGCCGCCGCAGCCTCAGAGACCCGAGTGGAGGAGGTGACAGCTCCATTGCCGGGTTTTTATTTTTATTCTCTCCCCGCCTCCCCGTCTCCTCCTCAGGCTCGGACCATGGTGCAGCCCCTCTGGCTGCCCTGCCCCCCGCTCCTGTGAGACTGGCTGCGGGGAGGGATCATGGATACTTGTCTGCCGGCTTCTGGGTCCCACGCAAGTAAGCCTGCTGTCAATGGAGGAGGACGTTGATACCCGCAAGATCAACAACAGTTTCCTGCGCGACCACAGCTATGCGACCGAAGGTAACGCCAGCCCGGCCGGCCGCATGCCGCCGCCGGGGCCGGGTGCGAGTCGCGGGTCGCCGAGCCTCGCGGGCGGCCGGGCGCTGCGCTGCGGCCGCGACGCCTCCGGGCCGGGGCTGGGCGGGGGCTCGGGCGGCTCGCGGGGCAGCCCGGGGGCGCCCGCACCCATCCGGGCTCCACAGGCGAGCCCCGTGCAGCAGCAGGTGGACCCGGCGCCGCAGGAGTTAAAATGGCCTTTGGGGATTAGGCTTTTCAGGGCGCGGCTCCCAGCTGGGCAGATGACCCCGCGAAGGCAGATGACCCCGCGCCCAGATGCTTCGAGGGTCCTGGAGGGAGATGAGAAGGGGCCCAGGAGGACCTTAGTAACCCCTCCCTGAGCGGAAAGATGCTGTGTCTCTCCGTGGCTGCAGGGAGGGCATGGTTTCATTTCCTGCCCATTCATCTCTCTGGTGGGCCGGGTTACCTGCTTAGACAATCAGAACCCCAAAAGCCCCCTTGCAGGAGGGCGAGCCCCTCTCCCCTCCGAAGTGGATGAGCAAGAAATAAAACGGTGGCTGGGGAAATAGTGTTCTAGCGGCGAGTGAACGGGGCTGACACGTGGGGCGAGCAACGCGATCGGTGGGGCCTTTAAAAATCACCATTATGAATTCTGCAGCAGTAGTTTCTGCTGAATCAACAGCCAGTGGAAAGCAAGAGGGTTCAGCAAGCTGAGCTTTGCCAAGAGGTGAAATTGTCGTCTCTCTCAACCAGCTTGTTCTGACATTAGCTGGAGCACTGTGCAGGCAGGCAGGGAAAGTCAGCAGGTGGATCTCATTCTGCCTTTTGTGTGTGAGTAGAGAGGGGAGACGTTTTATTTAAGTGACAAAACTTTTGCGTTTTCGCTTCATTTTCTACCCATGGGCCTAGTAGTATAAAATGTTGCATTGGCGCACAGTAAAATCTACGTGTAAAAATGATTTAGAAAAACATGTTGCAGAATATATTAACTTGAAATTATTGTTATTGAATACTAAAATTTCTGTAATATTTATTCAAATTCAAAGGCTATTAAGAGAAATGCGATGGGAGGAGGAAGAAGAGTTCACATTCTAGAGGAAATAAAAAGACACAATCTGGGGGGTAAAGGTGGCATCTTCCATCAACATCCCTGGAAGTTTTAGACAAGGAGAATCCCCAGTGCTATTAAATGTATATTTTCCATCTGTCATCGTTATTGGAGCTTGTCAAGCCCAACGTATACACTGTGTTAGGTTAAGCAGAGTGGTAAGCTCTGGCCTCCAGGAGCTTGGGGACAGCTCTGAGGTGAACAGGACCGCCCATTCCTCCCCCATAATGAGCACTGCACTTGCTCATTCTTTTTACTTGCACAGTGACAATGTGATTGTAAGATGTTCCTCCTCTGTCTTTGTGCTTTGTCACCAAATCAGTGACCAGCTAGCACATGACTCTATGCCTGAGCATAAAACCCAACAGAGAAGTTAGCGTTGGTTGCAACATTTCTGCTTGTGACTATAAAGAAATAGGGCTGCCTTCATACTTTCTTCTATATTACATTATACAGGCAAAAGAAACTTACTGAGCTGAGAAGATGGCCAAATTGGAGCCATATGTATGACAGTGTCATTTATAGAATGAAGAAGTCAGTTAAAAATAACATTTCTTATCACTTTCAAGGCCCTGGATACTACATTTATCCTTATTTTTTAGCATCTTTGGAAATTCTGATTCTAGATGGAATACCTGAATTCATGTCAAAAAATGAGTTTATAGCAAAGAGCTAAAATTTTACTTATATGTGAAAGTCAACCCCTCAGATCTCCCCCCCCCCCAGTTCAGTAAAGGCATGGGAAGAAAATAATAGAACTAAGACTGTGTAAATGCCAGAAGCTGGGCAGAGCAAGTTCTCTGTGGCTTGACCCATTCATTTCAGGGAACATTCAAACCTTGTGCTGGCCAGCCAGGGAAAAGCCCCACCCCTTCCTAGGGACACCTGAGGGACTTAGCATACCTGCAGGCCTTGAGAAAGTGCCAGATCCAAATGTTGTCAAAATTCGCCTCCCCAGAAGTTCTCTTCCCCCTTAGTACCCTAAACCTGCACACTGAGCAATGTGCCTCTAGGTCCTTTTATACTTTTCTGTTTCCTTTAATATGTATTTTCTTCCTACTTCTCAGATATATCAGGATTTTCTTTTTCTCCAAAGTCTCTACATTTATTTCTATGTTTTTTTTCCCTTTGCTCAGATCATTCCATACTGCAGTATTCTATTTAAAGCTGGAAGGGTTTTGCAGTGTAGTTAGTGTGAAGAACTCTAAGCTCAATTTGCATTGTAAGTGGTAGCTGCAGGCTAGTTCATCCAGCTAAGAGCAATGCAAATTCTAAAGGACACTTTTACATACACCCAAATGCATGATGTGCATTTGCTAAAGAAATCAAAACACTTCCTCTGACTATTTTCTAAATTCTGGGCATTAAAGTTACTGCCCCGTTTTACATTTTCCCATGTTTCCTCTTTTTTTTAAGTTAACATCTTTGGGTATCATTTGTGTTCCAAGGACTGTGTTGAGTTCTTTATATCAATATATCCAGAACCTGCTAAGTAGTTTCCATTTTCAAATTAAAAAAAAAAAAAAAAAGCTGATACAATGGAGACCCAGAGATGTTACTAATTTGCCAAGGTCACACATTTAGTGAAAAAGCTAATCTTTAAACTCAAGGTGGTCTGAAGCCCACGTGTTTTCACTAGGAAATTCTGCACTGCCTCATTTTCCTTTAACTGTCAGCTCCTGGTATTGGAAAGATCACAATGGTTTCATCTTTGTGTGTAAGCAGGGTTTCCACTTGGGGTAGAATTCTTTACAGACATCATTTGAGTGTGTGTATGGGCTTATATATGAGGAAGGGCCTCAGGTGGATTTGGAGTAAGCACAAAAGTAGAGTCAACATAATGTTTTGATTGGCATTTTTAGATATGGAATCAAAGCTTCCTAACCAAGGGCTCATCTCTCAAATCTTTCTGATCTGTATGTGGATTTCTTTCTGTGTTTTTAGGTTTCTTTTGGAGCCAACTAAAACCTTCTCTGTGTTACAGCAGTCTGTGAGTTTTCTAGATTAATCTTTTACTTTCTAATGGGAACACAGAATGATCCCATAAGTGTAGTTAGTAAAAACTGTTCTTAGTTTCCTTGGCTGTAAAATGGGAGGAGCAATATAATGTATACCACAGAAAAATTACTTATGCAGAGAAAGTACTTATACAGTGTCTAATGCAAATTCAACCCTCAATAAATGCCTGTAGTACCCTATAGCTGTTGTTACTTCAGCTGCAGTTGCATAGCAAGCGTGCAGTCTTTCCTTAGATTGGACGCAACTTTGGGGTGATCTTACAGAGGAGGACTATTGGAGATAGGGCAGAGGTTACTCAAACCAATCACAGTCTTTTCATATGTCATCCACTAGCTATGGATGACCGTAGGAGCTTGGATTTTATCCAAAGATGGATCGAAAGCCATTAATGGGGAAAATATGATCAGGTTTATTTTTTCAAAAGCTGCCTGACTGCTGTATAGGGGAGGGCCAGAGGGCCAGGTATGAAATGAACAGGGATGATAGCCTGAAGATAACTAGGAAGTGTGGCTGTACTCAGGGTGGTGGCAGCAGTAAAGGTGGAGAGAATCAGCTGGATTTTAGACACATCATAGAGAAGGACTGCAATAGACTTACTTGGTGTGATAGATGAGGTATACATGGAGAAGGTAGTATCCAGGACAACTTCCAGAATTTTGCCATGAGAATGAATGTATGAAGGGGATTTTCAGGGAAGCAAGTTTTGACAATTAATCATAAAACATCTAGTTTTCATGAGACTCTTAAGCAGTTGAATATCTGGGTCTGAAGCTCAGGAAAAAAAAAATACCCCAACGAGAAAAAAGGACATATTTATGGACTTGAGCATTCAAGATGTGAGCACTAAGTGGAGTTTTTAAAACAGTTTTTCAGTCCCTCATCCTCATTCTAAGACATTAACAATGCAATTCCCAGGCTGAACGGAAATGGTCCTCCTGGGACCCCTAGATGCCCACTCTCCAGGGCTGTAAATGTGGAGATATCTGAGGCCTCCCTTTGGCCAGAGCGGCTCTCTAGCCTATTCCCCTTAACTCCCATCACTAAGAAGATGAGTTTGCTTTCATCTGCCTTGTCAGTCCGGGGCAGAACTTGAAGCAGTGAATGAAAAATTAAAATGAAACTCATCTTGGCTTGGTATAAAGAAATTGCAGCAAAAGATATTTCCTGGTCTTGGTAACCATGATTAATCAAATATTGAAATTATTCAAATAATGATATATGGCCATTCCTCAGCAGTGTGGGACAATAAGAAGAGTCCAGTCTCAGATAAGTTGAGCTTAGAGGGTCTCCAAACTTGGGATCTGAGTGATCTTGAAATGCTGCAGCAGCTTCTTAGGGCTACAACAGTTAAAGTGAGGAAGTAAAGGTCCCTGCCCCTCCCCATCCCACATAATCACAAGAAAGAGGGAAGCTATAATGAATAAATCTGGAAAGGTACATGAAAATGTATTTTACTTTGAAGATGCTAGGAAGGCATTGGAAAAATACAGGCAGATGTTGTCCTATAATGGAGAGCTGCCTCTAGTTCCTTAAGTTGCTTCAATATTTGTATGCAAATGCCAGATCAGAATGGTATTGCCGATGCATATGGATGAGTATTTGAGCTTTCAGAAAAACCTGAAATGGAAGGTGGGAAGCAGCAGCCTTATATACTATTGTAAATGACCTTTCTGGGGATAGGAAATGTTCTGCTACTCAATAACCAGAGTGCATTGAAAATCACTAGCAAGTATTCGTTATTAGCATCCAGGTCTCTAGGGGCAATCCCAAGCCCTTTATGAGTGCTGGTCAGAAACGTACCAATGAACCTAGGGTGAATAATATTAGGCCAGTCCTGTCAAAATATTGGTAAAGCTCAATGAAAAGAGCACAGGCGTAGACTGACATTCCTAGACTCTGACATTTGCATTTAGGAAGAAATGGTCCAATTTAGACACTTCACTAAGGGAAGAGAACTAAGGTATCACTATATGTAATTGGGCATTTTCCTAAGGGTTTCTTGTATGTTTACTTACTTAATCACTCTGAGTGAGTGGTTATGTTAGCTCCATGCTTTCAGAATAGGGATTCTGAGGTACAGAGAACCAAAGAAACTGTATAACAAAAAATTCTTGTATTGTAGACATACTTATTTGTAAGTGGCATGACCGGATTGAAGCCCACAACAGCCTGCTCTCCAGGAACCTACTCTCTGCCCACCCCTGCTGACGTAGTTAGGGTTTTCTTGAGGCAACACGCGGTTTGAGTTCCACCCTCCATAGACACCCCCTTGATGCCCACTCAGTGCTGCTGAATTCACAAGATCCAATCTTTCCCAGCACAGCAGTGCTTATCTCTGGGCCATCACCTGCCGGAGGCAGCTGAATTCCCTCACCCAGCCAGAATCCTTAGCGGACTTATTCCATAGATTGCCTCCCCTCCTGAGTAAGAAAAAAGGCAGTGTTTATGGAATTGAGCAGTTGAGATGTAAGAACTAGCTGAAGTGTTTTAAGCAGCATTTTCACGTCCCCGCCCTCACTCTAAGACGATAACTATGGAGCTCCCAGGCCAAATTGAAATGGACCCACCGGGCCATCTAGATGCTCGTTTTCCAGGTCTGATTGCCTGGACCACAGGACAGGTGGTACCAAGGCAGCCATTTGACGGTAAATATCATTTTGCACACACATGTGGAGGCATCTGAGGCCTCTGTTTGGCCGGAGCTGCTCTCTAGCCTACTCCTCTCAACCCCCATTACTAAGATGATGAGGTAGGCATTCATCTACCTTGTCATCTTTACCACCAAATTTCTTTTCTTTTTTGGGGGGTGGGGGGGACTGGGAATCGAACTCAGGACCTCGCACTTGCCGCGCAGGCGCTGTGCCTCTGAGCTATATCCCTGGCCATTACCACCAAATCTCTCTCTCGCCTCTCCAGTAGAATTCTGAAATCTGGCTAAAAGTCAGCTTTGATGTAACTATCCCGTTGAAAGTCATACATTGTTTTTATAATGTTGCTAGGAACTTTGTCATAAATAACCAAGGAACCCTTGAATTCCCATGCTTCCCAAGTCCACTCTGGAAAGAGGAGTAATAGTGATAGGGTATGTATGTGTGAGATCCACAGAAACTGTTTGTGTTCACTGGTTTCTTTGAAGGAAGGGCCATTTTGGACAATGGGCAGGGGAGCACAGACTCACTTCAGTGCTTTAGAAGAAAAAGACTCGATTGCTTACAACAAATGTAAACAAATTGGAGGATCTGTGGTGAAGGGGCAAAAGGATGTGTAGAGTTTATGGTCCCTATGAGAAAGCCAAGGTATGCTAGATAAAGTATGCCTTGTGATGGGAGGGTGTGTTGCATAAATGCACACTGCCTATTTTATTTGCACTTTGTTTTGTCTCCCACTTGATATTTCTTAAAGACCCTTCAATGTCAGAGGCCCTGTTTTTTTAATGGCTATGCAGTGCTCCATGGTGTGACTGTACACATAGTTTATTAGTAATTCTCTTGTGAATGTATAGAAAATTGTTTCCAGCTTTTATATTACATAAGATGCTGCAGTGGTTATCCCTCTATAACATTCTTCTTTCTGATTTTATGATCTTTAAAGCTGAGACACTAATTCCCATTTCTTAGTAGAATGACCAGAAGAAATCTCTGGCCCTCCATTTATTCTCTGTGTTATCTTGGATCTGTCATTTAACCTCTGAATTTCCTAATGTAGAAAATGAGAACACCTAGCATACCTGTTTATATGTGCACAGCACTGTGTCTTCTAAAACCATTGTGGATTTGAGTGTTAATAAGTAAGAATGATTGCTGGCAGCTAGGGAGGGCCTTCTGCAGCCAAGGACAGGCTTTGACACTTAAAGTAATTTTCTCATTTAATCCTCACAATTCTATAGGCTGATACCATTCTTATCCCCCTTTAAATGAAAAGTTGAAGCAGAGTGAGATTATTACACAACAGGAAGTAAAACGAGTCACAGAGTCGAACTCCAAACCCCAATTCTTAAATACTTCAATAGACCATCTCAGTATGTGAGCAAAACTATTTAAAACAGAAGTGGGAAAAGACTATTCATTTTTCTGAAAAACACTCATTTGAGTCAATACTGACAAAGGATCCAATTTTTATCAAGAATTTGAAGATTAACTGCGGGAAATTGAAATGCGGTGCAGTATCATAAGCAGTGATGTGGGAGGCACGTCAAATGCTCTGGGTAGGATTCCCAGTCCTGCCGCTGTAATTCGTCACTTTTACTCTCTGGGCTTCAGTTTCCTGATCTACTCATAATGAAGTTGAAGGTGGGGGAGGTGAGGTGTGCTTTCTGTAGATATTTCTGGCTCTAAGTTTTTATGATTCTTCACGTCTGTATTTGTGATCATCTACTTCTCTTCGGTGTGTTATGATGTTGTGCTTTGATATGGGACTGGGGAACACAGGAATAGGCTCTGAATGGCCCCAGAATTCCAGGTCTGGCTGTACTTACTGAAGGGTCAGATCATCCTTCTGGCAAGAAGGCTCTGGTGCAGCCAAGAGGCAGAGCCAGAGAGGGAAATGTCTCTTTGCCAAAAGCTGCTGCAGATGGAGAAGCCAGTCTGTCTGGGCAGCCCATGACTTTGAGAGGAGCCATTTGGCAAAGTTGTTGGCAGGAGCTGCCTTGCAGCATGAGTTCTGGAGACAGGCCTGGGCTGGAGTGAATCAGGGATGCAGCAAAGGTGGCTGGTGGAACAAATAACCATCTGGTGAGCAGGGTGCTGCTCATCTTGCAGCACTGACAGGGAAGAGCGCGTGCCAATCGGTGAGGCTAAGTTGTTGATGACATGATCTGACAGGCACAATAAAATTTCTCCCCTGCCATTGTATACTCCGCGGAGCGGGGATAAATCCCATGTGAACCTGGCTCTTTCAGAAATCAGGAAGCCCCCCACTAGTCTCCACTGTTACAAAGTAGGAAATAAAATTCACCAGTTCAAGACAAAATTTTTTTGTCAAATTCTATGCAGGAAGTGATGGTGAAGTATAGGACTTACACTGAAGTATAAGACTCTCTTCTTAGTCTCCAAAATCTTTTGAAAGTCCTCTTTCATGAGTGTCTTTAGTTGCACTGTAATGGCTGCTTCGATGTCCTGAGTCAATTCAAAACATTTACCTTCATGGGCATTTTTACTTTGAGGAATAACCAGTGGTAGCATGTTGTCAAGTGCTAGAGCCAGTGAATAAAGTAGATGAGGACAACCAAAATGTCTTTACGAGCCTGCCTTTCTGCCGGATGGCACTTGACAGCAGCATCCACTGTATTTTTTATCACATTTCCTAAGACGCTTGTGAAAGAGGAGTTCCAGAACTGCTTTATAAAGTGGCAAAAATAGGGTAAGTATGTTTGAAGCAAGGGAGAGTATTTTGATGGAGAATGGCAATGGCATTCAATGTGTCTTTTAGTGTAATACATTTTTAAAAATTTAAACACACTGTTTCTTATCAGCCCTTTTATTTAGGCAGATGATACTCTGTCCTTAAAAGGTAATTAGCCATCTAAGCCAGGCTGTGTGAGACTGTGCTGTGTTTAATTCCGTATTACCATGAGGTGGCCAAAGTGGTGAATCAGAGCCTGCCTGGATTCTACCTCTGGCAATATAGCTCTGTGGCCTTGGACAGGCTGTACCATCTTGCTGAGTATTCTCTGATCTACAAAAATACAGCAGAGGTCAAGACAACATGTTGAGAATTAAATAAATATAAATACGTACATTCTCATGTACAAATATGTTTATATTTAAATACTATAAAAGAATTCTCTCTTATCCCATGCATTTGGGACCAATAGTTGACAGTGAATTTAAAAAGTGAAGGAGTCTTCAGTAGTGATGTACCAATTTTAAACAGTATTCACTCATTTTGATGAAAGGCCTAATCAAGAATCAGGTCTCGAAGTATGGATCTGGTGACCAAGGATCATATTTTCTTGCACAAACCACACCCAAAATTACAAGGACCATATCCAATTTTGGTTTACTTGGGACTGCATGAGAGCATAGACACTCCATGGACAATCTTAGTGTAGATTTTTGTGGTTGTTTCCCAAATTTATGTCTACTACATATAATGCGGCAGTCATCATCTTTTGAGAGTGTTCGGCTTACTTTTCATATGAAATAATCATTCTTTTCATACCTTTCTTTTCATATCACCTTTAATGATAATTAAATGACAAGTGTAACCAGCCTCAAGACGTTTAAGAACAAATGCAACTGGCTGCCAGTTAAACAACTTATCCAGAAGAAGCAGAAGTACGACTGGATACTAAAGAGTAGCCTACCAAATTACCTTTGTTTACAAAGCATGCTGTTGGCCCATTTTACAGAAGGAGTGGAAGACACTGCTCATCCTGTGAGTCAGCTACGTACAGATACGTTGACCGTGACTGTGATGATGGGGGAAAGCCACTGTCTACTGAGTGTCACAGTACAGCAAGAATTGGTTTAAGTACTCCCTATACTCTAGGTGGTATACATAGTATGTTTATATGTACATAAATATATACATAGGTGTGTGCATATGTGTGTATTCCTCATAACAACCTTAAAAAGTACTTACATCTGAAAGTTAATTAGGCGAGGCTTTCAGGTTTTATTCACCACCGTTTATCCATCAGCACAGTGCCTGTCAAATAGCATTTATTATGCATTTTTAAGGAAATCAAGGAAGGAAGAAATGGACTTACACTCTATTGATGATGAAACTAAGGCTTAGAGAATTTGTATAATCTGCCAAACATCAGCAGATCCAGAATTTGAACGCAGGTATGTCTGACACAAAAATGTATGTTTTTTTTTTTTTTTCTGGGTACCGGGGGGTCGACCTCAGGACCTTGCGCGCCAGCAGGCGCCCGTGCCGCTGAGCGATATCACCGGCCCCTTTTTTGTATGTGGGTTCCGGGAGTCGAACTCAGGCCCTCATGCTTGCAAGGCAGGCGCTTACGCCGCTGAGCCATCTCACCGGCCCAAAAAATGTATGTTCTTAAGGACAAGTTTAGGTATATAAATTTTTATTGTACAAAGCTCTTGGACATATACTTTGGATTCCATATTGCCCTACAAATGACCCAATAGAATGATAATTTGATAGTATCTCCATTTTGTAAAAAATACATGGATATTCTACAACAGGGGTCAATAAGCTTTTCCTGAAAAGGGCCAAATGTAAGTATCTGTCCCAACTACTGAACTCTTTAATTTTAGTATATGGGCATGATTGTGTTCTAGTGAAAGTCTATTTACAAAATCAGCTTGTACCCTTGTACCAAAATCTGTTGACTCCCTTTCTAAAAAAAAGAAGCCCCCAAAATGTTGATCTTCCAAGCAAGTAACCGCAGTGACTGCTGGAGGGAAGCCTTACTGACCGGAATGGTTCAGAGCCTTGGTGAGACGCTGACAGGTGGAGTGGGAAGGGTAGCAAAAGCTTCCCTTATTGGAGAATGGAGTCTTCTCTGATGTCAGGAGACGAAAGTAAGCAAGAAAAATAGCATGAGGCTGAGGTTAGAGATGTAGCGGAATGTTTGACAGCTCATTGAAATCTCCCACTCTAAATAATGTCCCTCCCGTTGTTTACTCAGCAATCATTTTGAAAATATTGATTATATATTAGGCACTGTGCTTAAAATAAAAATTAGGTATACAATAAAAAATTTGACACAGATCCTACTTTTATAGAGCTTTCATTCTACTAAGAAGACACATTAAATAAATACAAGCATGAATATACAGTAAATATAAATCTGGTTAAATACTATATAAGGAAAAAGATGGTATGAGAGAACAAAGTGTATGCTCCCTGGGTGAATATTTGGATTGTAGAAAAAACCCTGAAAAGAAAAACAAATTTAACTCTAGGTCCAGATATAATCATCTTAAACATTTTTATGTATTTCCTTCCAGGCTCTGTCTCTCTCTCTCTCTCTCTCTCTCTCTCTCTCTCTCTCTCTCTCTCTCTCTCCCCCTCTCTCTGTGTGTGTGTGTGTGTGTGTGTGTGTGTGTGAGAGAGAGAGAGAGAGAGAGAGAAAGAACAGAGAAATGAGAAAGAGAAAAGACATGTATGAATGGGAGAATGCTGGAGTTATATATAAAATGGTATCATATCTGGAGTTTGTTTCAGCCCCAAATATATTTACAGTGAATGTTTTTTAATAATATTCTATAGCTGAGCCATAATTTTATCAGCTACTCTGGAAGTTTAGATTTCTAGTTTTTGCTATAATAATTGTGTGATATTAATGACATGATCTAAGTCACATCTTTAGTTATTTTTTAGAATAAGTTTCTGAAGACACGATTGCTGGGTTTAATGATATGAACAATTAAGTTTCTGGATAATATTAATAAATTGTCTTCTAAAACAGATGTACCAAGGAATACCTTGATAATGGCTGTGGCCCTTTCCTACTTTTGTTATATCCATATTTCACCTCTCCTTCATATTGTTATAGATTTTAGGATGTTTAAATTAATCTCAGGGAACTTCTGTGGGGAGAAGATTAGAAGCATATTCCTAAAGATATAACCATCGATCTTTAATTTGGTCCCACTGGCCTTGTCCCTCCCAGAGCTCCAGGTACTTTTACCCTTTCTGAGAGAAGAGGAAGTAAATTCTCAGCCTTTGCTAGTGAATACATGGGTGAGAAACTTGTCCCCTGGGATTCAGTTGCCTACCTAGGTTAAATAAAATTACTTTCATGGTTCCAGGGCATCATTTGTAGATGAGTAGATGGAACCTGGTGACCCAGAAATGTTAATTTTCTTCAAAGTGGTAAGTAGGTAACTTCAAAGAATGATTGACCCAGTATGACAAGCAGTGTGATTGTTTAATGAGCTAACATCTCATGGGGTACAAACTTGACATTTCTGAAAGCTGTGCTAACTTTTTTGTTGTTGCTAACGTTTTGTGTAGTTGAATGTGATTTGAACCCAGGCAAAGCAGAGAAAACTAGACACTGCTTATCACTGTCTTCAGAATTCCAAATATCTCCAGTGTTCTCTAAAATGTGGCACCATGATTTCATGTAAATGAAAAATACCAGTCTTATAAATTGCCAATGGAGTTATATTTTTAGTGAGCAGTTTTTAGTCCATTTTCAGAGCATCTTGGCTGTCGACATTTCAGCAGTCCTTGGGGATTACAATTGGCAGTCAGTGTGAAGTCCCAGCTTATTTGGCTTGAGTTTGGAGGGCATTTCCCCCCACTAAAATGTTATTTAAAATTTTTATAAAGTATTTTAAAAATGACACACAGTGCATGACCTACATGCTCAATTCATAAAATTTAAAAGATGAGCCGGTGAGATGGCTCAGCAGCGTAAGTGCCAGCCTGGCAAGCATGAAGGCCCGAGTTCGACTCCCGGAACCCACATACGAAAAAAGGGCCGGTGATATCGCTCAGCGGCATGGGCGCCTGCTGGAGCGTGAGGTCCTGAGTTCGACCCCCGGTACCCACAAAATAAATAAATAAATAAATAAATAAATAAAAGATGAATGGATGGACAGTTGAGTGGGTAAGCCCTGTAGGCTCAAGAGATCAAAAGCTTGCCAAGGTCTTACCTGGACCTGAACTCCATGTGCTGTTGTGAAAAATGCAGTAGCAGTGGAATTAGTAGGTGAGTTGCCTCTTCAGAGGATTAAGTGTTAAGGTACCTTCTGGCGTCACTGAGTTTCAGTGGAGGTTTGGGAGCATAGCATTAAAATCTGCCTTTCATCCCCCTTCTTCTCTCTTGGAGGCAAGGTGGGATGGTGTGAGAGAGTATTGAGTAGGGAGAGAGATCTGTGTGGACATGCTTCCTGAATTTCAGCAATAGCACTAGTTTTAAAACAAAAGATATGACATGTAGGTATGAGAGACCTGCCCCAAACTCTGGAATAAGAGAAGAGATTGGCATAGTTCAGTGCTTCCAATTGACAGCTCCTGTGGTGACTGGTTCCTAATTCCTCCTCCTGCCCTCTTGTAGGGTCAGAGGTCAAAACCTTGCCAAGGTCTTGCCAGGACCTGAACTCCATGCACTGTTATGAAAAATGCAGCAGCAGTGGGATTCTCATACTGCACTGCTTCTGCTGCCAACAAGCTTACTCAGTCCCTGAGCTTCCTCAGCACGATTGGAGATGGAAATTTTCTGAGCAGAGTTTTTCCTGTAAGTCTTAGAAACTTGAGTTTGAGACCATTATGCAAGCCAGGTGTTTGCTTTTTCCATTTGCTTGACAAGCAAGTTGTCTTTGGGTCACTCACACGGATGGTGTTGATCTAGACATTGGCACATGCAGAAAAGGCAAAAAAAGAAAAAAAAGAAAAAAGAATTTCACTTTCATTTGTCCTGTTAAGAAGATGAGTCTGCTCACAGTCTCCTCCGTGCTTGTGAACCGTAATGTGTTCTGCCTGTCCTCTCATCTTCTGAGTGCGTCCTAAGTGATGTTCAAACCATCAAAGCCCGCTCGTGCTGAGTCCTTACTGCTTAGGCCATTCCCACTTTTCTCCCCGTTGTGTTGTTTACCCTTCCCTGGTGCCTAAAGACTCTGTCTCCAACCCACATTTTCTCATAAAGTTTTTTTCCTGAATCTCTCAAGTTCTTAAATCACCACAATTCTGTGAAGCCTGGGTGTTATCCCCATTTCGCAACGTGGAAACTAAGGTCTGAGTTCAGCCGGGAAGACGCAGACACTCGTACTGTCTCCAGGAAGGACAGGCAGCTCTGGAAGTCACTGGCTACAACTTTGCTTCTTTAGTTGACTCTAGAAAGAAAAATGCTCTTCTCTTGCCAGTGCTTATTAAATGGTTTTGAATTTAATTTCCTTTGAGAGTAATTTGGTAACTTTTCTGTATTTAGGACAGCAGTCAGTTTCTTATTATTTATGTGGGAATTGAAATGTTCAGGTCCCTATAAACATGTTGGAGTCGAGTTTTCTTACCCAACTAAAGTTTAAAGATGCATGGGAGATGTCAGAAGATGCGCTTATGTGATTTTTGTTGTCACTTGGAATCTCTACCAGTTTATTAAGAGCATAATATAGTGTTATTATTCTTTCATCCATTCATTTGTGTGTTGTTTTTCATTCTATTCTTTAACCATCCAGCAAGTATTTACTGAGCTACCGAAATCCCATTCATGATGTATGAATTAGTATCAGTGAGAAAAATTACATAAAAATTTGGTTTATGTCTTGTACTCTGAGTAACTACATTGAAGATGATACACAGTGTAATAACTATTAGTCTGTTATTTGATTGTGAAAGTTTTATTTTTTCATAAAATAAAATGTTTTTAAATGTTTATTAATATTGAAGAGGAAGAAAGACATAAGCAAAGAAAAGACTTTTTTTTAAAAAATGAAAGGTAGCCATATCCATGTTTAAAATGATATCTGTACTATGATTGCTCTTACATAAACTCCTGTGTGTATACGTAAATATTCTATGAAGGGCTGGAGATGCAGCTTAGTGGGAGAGCATTTGCCTGGTAGGCATCAGGCCTTAGATTTGATTCCTAGCACCACACACAATAGGAAGGAAGAGAGGGAGGGAGGGAGGGAGAGAGAGAGAAAAAGAAAGAAGAAAGAAAGAGAAAAGAAGAAAGAAAAAGAAAAAATAAGGGAAGGAAAGGAAGGAAGGACAACGAAAGGAAGGGAAAGGAAAAGAAAAAAGAAAAGGAAACAATGGCTACCAAATACGACTAATGGTTATGCAAAGCTGGTGAAATTTTAAGTAATTTCTATTATTTATGTTTTTTATAATGTATCACAATTGTGTATAAATCATTATTTACATTTTGCATGATTTCTATAATAACAATAAATCCATCCTTGCACCGAATAACATTTGTGGAGTGCCTGCCACGTGCAGAGCATTACTCTCTGGATATCAAGGTAGTAAATGTTCACTAAGTTCTTCCTTTTACTCTGAAGACACATTAATAATTGTTCAAATGAAAATGAGTTTGAACTCTGAAGACCAGTGATAAGTAGAAGTTAGGGACTGTTAAATTCTGTAGCGAGAATCCTTTCCAAAGGCTCTCACCCGAAGGTCTGGGTGAAAGGGTTTGGCAGTGAGCTTGGCCTTACTTTCAGAGCCCCTTTGGTCCTTGTCTCCAGTGAGACAAAGGTAAGATGATCTCTCTGACCTCAGCCAATCTTTTTATAAGGGGGCGGGGCACGGCTCTGGATGAGTCGGTGAAAATCAATGGCAATGACAGAAAACCCATCTAAGAAAAAATGTCCTTGAGCCACTGGGTAAGAGCCAGCCCCACAGCACATGAAATATCTCACAGTCTTTGTTTATTGACACAGAAGGTGGTTTTAATTACCCTGAAGGAATTTCTGGCATGTTTTGCCAAAGCCTTAAAATGTTTAATCAGTGGATTAGTGACAACCAGACCTACTGGAGAGTTCTGCATAGGAAGGCACTGGTCAAGAGTCACGTATTGCAGCGTGGCTGTTAGTGACAGTATGGACATGCTTTGTCAGAGAACCACAGACAGGAAAATGCCGCCATGCCCTCAGAAGATGATTCTGACTTTCGAAATTATGGTGTGTTTCATGTTAAGAAGCTTTGGTTTTCTTCCTGGGTTTCATAATCCAAGCAAACTCCATGTCCTGTTTTTGTTGTACTAAAAAGTGAACTTGGTTTGAGTAAGTTGCTTACTAGCCCCACAACTAATGACTTGAAAGAACAAATATGCTTTCCCAAATATAGGCCCAAGGAAAATTAATACTTAGGATAGCACACTTCTTGCTTTAGTTTTACCTGTTCCTGGTGAGCTACAAAATAGTTTAAGAAAAGAACCAGAATAGAAAAAAGCAGAATGATGATTATCACATCACAAAGCCATTTTAATTTATTGAATCACTTGAGGGGAAACCATAGTCTAAGACAATATGAAGTCTCTAAAGAATTTCTTTCCTTGATTTTTATGTCTTTGCTCTTAAAACTCTGATTTAAACCCCTCCACTTAGATGTAAAATCAGTTATAGTATCAGGTATCTTTTCTCCATCTCTTCAATGTGAACTCCAATGGAATTTCTTTCTTTCCACATAAAAGTGTCCTTCACATTTCCTCCTTTTGTTGCTTTCCTAATCTATATATAAGATAAATTCTATTCTCAAATATAGATAAGCAAACGAGAATAACTTGGCACCTTGAGATTTGAAGAGGAACCCAAAGTAATTTTTCACAGAATCCATTGAGCCTCCCTTGTACTTAGCATCTCTGTGTCCTGTTCACTGATACAGTGGTTGGATGATGTTCCTTGTTGCTTTCACAGAAAGGTGTTTTAGACTATTTCATACTGACACGAACTGATCTGGGAATTTGCTAGTACACGAAAGTAAGGCCATTTGAAATTAATCATTTTAATCACCAAACAACTGAGTTTGGTGAGTGTGTTGGTGTAGGCCTGCAGTCCTAGTACTCAGGATGCTGAGGCAGAAGGATCAAGAGTTCAAGGCCAGGCCTGGACTACATAGTGAGATCTTGTCTCAAAAAAATGCAAATACTTCCACAGGTATGTTTTTGGTACTGCTGATAATTTTCAACTTCAAAAATCCTCTTTCCTCTTTTCCTTTAAATTAGCCTGTTATTACCCAATTTTGCTAACTGGGTTGATGCAAAATGGTCAAATTTTGGGCAAGGAAGAAGCTACATAAAATAGTAATGCCATCTTATACTTGTGAAGTAACTTTAAATTTCTACAAAATATTTTCACAGCTCTACTGTGTACAACAAATGTGAAGACTGTTTTATTTGTTATCATTTCTTCATTGGGGAAACAGATCCTTTGGAATTAATCAACTGGTTTATAATCACATACTTAGTTTGTGGTTAAGAAAAGACTGAGATTCAGAGGTTCCAGTTCCTAAAACAGAGCTTTTCCCATGATATTAAAATGCTAGATAAATCACCTTTTACCAAATTCCCAGCTAGATGAGATCTCATTCTGTGGGAAAGGTGCTCACTTTTTTTTTTTTTTTTTGTGGGTACCGGGGGGACGACCTCAGGACCTCGCGCGCCAACAGGCACCCGTGCCGCTGAGCGATATCACCAGCCCCTTTTTCGTATGTGGGTTCCGGGAGTCGAACTCGGGCCTTCGCGCTTGCAAGGCAGGCGCTTACGCCGCTGAGCCATCTCACCGGCCCCTATGCTCACTTTTGCTGTATCTCTCTGCAAGGTGCTGGCCACCAACATCCTTATCACAAGATTATTTAGGTGGAACATCATTGTGTAAGTACAATTTTTTCTTCTAATTTCCATTGGTTTGTTTTAGCTTGTGGTTTTGTGTCACATCTTTACCACCCTTCTTGAAGCACACAATCACTCTTTTTTCCTCTGTGTTCCTTTCCCCTCCCTTTCCTAGCTTCTAGTGACCACTATTCTACTTTACTTCTATGAAGTAAACTTTCCTCGGCTGCCATGTATGCGAACACGCAGCAGTGTATTTGTCTTTCTGCACATGACCTTAGTCCTTTGATTGTTGGGCTTGGGTATTAGATGCATCCCACCTTTAAAATCATTGTTAATCTTGGCAAATAGAGACTCTGGCCACAGTCCTAGCCAGTGGTGTAGGCCTCAAAGAATTACACTTTAGTGATTATAAAGATTTGGAGAAGCCGGTGGTCTTAGTTCTATTTTGTGGCTGTATACTGACCCAAATATCTCACTCACAAATATATTATTTGGAAAAAGTAAGTATATAAGTAAGACAGGTAACAGATTGTTCGTGAGCATCATTCTTACCCCTGGAAATATATCCAAGGGTGAGGAACTCCACTCACTGAGCATTTTTTACACACTATGTCTATCTTTGCCTTGTTTCCATTTAATTAGGTGAGCTGTGAAGTCTTTAATAAGAAATGGACTTATTACTTATATCCTCAAACACAGTTGCCCGTACATAAGATTGGAACAAAAATAGTAACTTTCTTCTGCAGTGGTTGTGAGGAGGAAGTGACAAGCAGTTGTATCATGACTAGTTCAGTCCCTGACATGGTTGGGAGCATCAATAAGTAGTTGTTTGGTTGTTTTTAGTATTTCTAGAAGATGTCAGTGGTCGTAAGTATCATGTGCTCTGGACCATATATGTTTTCCACCCTCCTAATACCTCGGGTTCAGTATTATGCTGAAAAATATTCTTTTTTTTTCTTTTTGTTTTTTTGTGGGTACCGGGGGTCGACCTCAGGACCTCGCGCGCCAGCAGGCGCCTGTGCCGCTGAGCGATATCACCGGCCCCTTTTTCGTATGTGGGATCCGGGAGTCGAACTCGAGCCCTCGCGCTTGCCGGGCAGGCGCTTAAGCCGCTGAGCCATCTCACCGGCCCTGAAAAATATTCTTAAGAACACAGGCTCTAGAGATGACTGGGTTTGTATGCTGGCTTCACCACTTGTTAGTCCTATGTTCTTGGGCAAATTAACCTAAGTCCAGGTGTGTCTTCTAAAAAATGAGGATAACAACACTTATCCTAAGGTTATTTTGAGTGTACAATACCTGTAGTGTGCTCAGGACAGTCCCAGGTGCCCAGTACAGAGTATTTGCTCAGTAACGTTAGGCTGTATTTTCACTAGTTTTGGTTTAGTTACCTACTTCTTAAGGTATAACGATCGTGCTGAAGGACAGTTTTTACTATGAAATAGAGTATAAATAAGTTAACGCTCCAACTTTAATCTTTGATCAAGTATCAGTTTTGTGTGGTGGTGATTTGATCCTTTTAAAATAATCTCTTGAGTTGGACTTTTGTGAGAATCTAAGCCAACTGTTGCCCTATTCTGAATATGAAATAAAGCACTGATGAATCTAAATCCATTATCTATAAACCATCTGTAGGATAGTTTCTAAAGGTACTAGTTTTAATATATTAAAAAATTAATGGTAATAGATTAATTATAAACCTCCCTTTTTTATAGTATGCTGAAACTTTCCATTGAGGCCTAATTTTGATTTTGTTTTGTTTTTACTCCTGCATTTTTATTTTTAGTATTTCTGCATATTCTACTTCATTCATAGCATACCTCTGAACTCTCTTTTTCTTTCTCTTTTTTCTTTTTCTGTGGTTCTGGTATGGAACCCTGGGCCTCATGCAATGAAGCTATTTCTAGTAAACGTGATGACCAGCTTCCGAATAGTTCCATTTGCATAAGTTGTTCTGTACCAGAGCTCTCTCTCGTGCTTTCACCCATTGCTCCTAGACTGATGAAGCTTTGCCTAAAATGCTCAGTTTCGTTCCCACATGGGCTCTCTTTAGCTAAGTGAAAACCATGCTCCTCACCACTGTAGCCTTTCCAATAGCCCTGACACAAGGCAGTTGTTTTCAAACTTTAATGAGCATTGGAGTCACCTGAAGCATTTGTTAAATACAAATCGCCAGGCTCCACCCCTGGAGTTTCTGATATAATGGGTCTGTGCAGGGCCTGAGAGTTTGGGTTCTCATAGTTTTCCCAAGTACTGCAGCTGCAGAGGAGAGCAACACCTTAAGAGCCACTGCTCTATGTCCCCAAAGTCAGAGGCCAGTTCATTTCCAGTGAGGGGCTGAAGCAGAGGCAAGTTTTGTAGTGTTGACTGTGTCACATTACTAGCCTAGGTTTTTCCAGGAGCAGTGTCACCCCAGGAGACTGGGGGATGTGGGGACTGTGTAAGTGCACCTGTATGTAGGTGGCCAAAAGATGAGCATCGCTACCTCCTGGAGTCTGGATCTGAACCCCATGTTTGTCATAGGAGCCAAGACAGAACCCAAGACAGAGAATAGTGGCACAATAATGAAGCATGAATTATCCAGATGAAAGCACCTATGGAAATAAAGGTATTAATATTATTTATACCTACTATTTAAAGTACAATAAGGAAGTGTTGAGTAGTTTCTAATTGCTTAAAAGTTGTCAAGACTCAAGTAAATTCACATTACAAAAAGTTACTGTAATGACACATAGTTTGACTTGCAGTTGTAACAACTAAGAATACATTTTCACCAAGCATACATGGGAGGATAAATTATGACTGGTTTTAAAATTACCAGCATAGGGCCGGTGAGATGGCTCAGTGGCGTAAGCGCCTGCCTGGCAAGCGCAAGGTCCTGAGTTCGACTCCCAGAACCCACATACGAAAAAAGGGCCGGTGATATCGCTCAGCAGCACGGGCGCCTGCTGGCGTGCGAGGTCCTGAGTTTGACCCCCGGTACCCACAAAAAAAAAAAAAATTACCAGCATTGTCTAGACAAGAGTGAAGCCTGCTTTATCATGCAAGAGAGATACGTTGAGTAGCCTAGTGAACAAGACGGATTAAGTACTTTAACAAACGAAAAGGGCTCGGGGTCAGGAGATAAAGACAATATAGGTATCTTACTTTTGTATATAATGAAGAAGAGTCTTAATAAATGGGTACTTTTGAATGAGAAAGAAGACCTGGAAATCACTGTATAGGACGAGCACCTGTATTAAATGGAAGCACTTGTTATAAAACTGCTCTCGTTACAACGCTTAGCAGGTCCGCTTGTTTGGAAGACATGGCACAAAGACTTCCGCTAACTTTTTATTCATTTCTTGAACTGTGTTGGTAAAACTACTTAGCTTTGCAGTCTCTATATTTGGCTATATGTTCAGGCCTTGGAAAATAAAACTTAGTATAAAAGAACTATATTTTGATTTAAGAAAAAGAAACATCAGAGATTTCTCCCTTGAGGTAGAGTTTGTAAGAGAGGTTGATACAAATTCAGGCAGATCAAAGAGTAAGGACCTTCACAAGAGAATAGTTTTTTTTTTTTTTTTTTTTTGTTGTTTTTTTTTGAGAAAAAGAACAGGGCAAGAAAAGCCCCTCCCCTGATTTATTATAAAGCAAATGAAATATAAAAGGAGGTCAAAGACCAAAAAAGTGGCCGAAAAAAGTGCAGGGGTGTGTGTGTATAAATTTATGTGTACTTTCCATCAGCCTATGTATAAAAGTGTGTCAAGCATTGGTATCCTAAATGAACTATGCAACCTTAGCTTTGTATACTTATGTAGATTTCACAAATATTTCTTTCTTTTTTTTTTTTTTTTTTCTTTTTTTTGGCAGTGCTGGGGATCGAACTCATGGTCTCATGCCTGCTAAGTGAGTCTTTCACCACTGATCAATATCTCCAGCCCCCCAGTGATATTTCTTAATGTAGTTTTAAAATATAAGATGGATAGACCAGGGTTTATTTTATTTTTTTATTTATTTATTTTTTTTGTGGGTAGCGGGGGTCGACCTCAGGACCTCGCGCGCCAGCAGGCGCCCATGCCGCTGAGCGATATCACCGGCCCCTTTTTTGTATGTGGGTTCCGGGAGTCGAACTCGGGCCCTCGCGCTTGCCGGGCAGGCGCGTAAGCCACTGAGCCATCTCACCGGCCCCAGGGTTTATTTTTAAATAATACCTGTAAGTATATGTGATATGAGGAGGAATTCAGCTCTTTCCTGGCTATAGAAGAGTTACATTTTTTTAACCTATTTTAACAAAGGCTTTCTATCTGTTGTGCTTTCAATGTACCTTTTCTTCATTCCTAACAACCACTAACATTTTCAGTGCATTCCAATATGATATTGATTGCGAGTTTGAGTTTTATTTGGTTTGCTCTTGATATTAACTTTGAGATAAAACTGGAAACACTTGGAAGGGATTTCCAGCTTCTATGCCTCCTGTTCTCCTCATGGGGGGCAGGATTGAAGTCTTTTGTTACTTGGTCATATGTATGTTACATCAGACTTTAAAGTTCCAAAATCACAAAATCTGCAAGTGAGACACAGTGGAGAGTCAGAATTTATGAGCTTGTGAGGAAGAATAGCAATGACTTTCACTATTCTCCATCAAATCCAAATGTTTCTGAGCCAGGCGTGGTGATGCGTGCCTGTAATCCCACTTATTTGAGAGGTTGAGGCAGGAAGATTCCAAATTTAGGCCAGCCTAGGCAACTTAGTGAGACCCCATCTCAAAATTAACAAATAAGAGGGGCTAGGGATACAACTCAGCACTTCCTGGGTTTGATCCCCAGGACCTACTCCCAAAAACCAATTGTTTCTGAAAAATCCCTTCAAAATCAAAGAAATCACCAGTTTTTAAATGCTAAGGGTTTGGAAACTATGTAAATATTGTACATAGTTTAGTGAACAAATAAAATAGGTGTGTGTATTAGAATGTAAAATGACTTTAAGGTGTCATTTTCACAAGTTTAGCTACTTTTTCAGAAATGAAATCCATTAGATTTTGGTTAGGATTACCTTAAAGTTTTAACAAATTTAAGATCATTTAATAGCTGAAAAGGCTATCTCCAATTTCCAGATTAGCTTCCATCCTTTATTTATTGAATACCTATTTAAATAACAGTTAATATTTATTTATGTGCCATATAATGTACTAAGCCCTTTATATGCATTGTTTACCTATTCAGATTTAGTAATAACCATATGAAATGTTTTATTAGTGTTTTACAAAAGAAAAACTGAAGCTTATAATGCTTAACTAATTTGCTTGAAGTCACCCTGCTAGTGAGTAGAAAGGCCAGGAGTTGAAAAGTGACAAATTTGATTTTAAAGGCTGCATTTTTTTTTTGCCAGCATTATAACATTCATAATCTTTTTCATATGGTTGGTATAAAGATGAACAGGGTAAGTGATTTGAAAGGGGCTTTTAAACTCTGTGGAGCTCTTTACTGTCCTTGCACATGTTGAACTGAAGCATAAGTCACATGTCCCATACCCAGCCCAGAATAAAAAGTGTAAAAATTATTGCAGCGACATGTGGGCTGCCATTGCTTGCCTTGTTAGAAACTCCTCTAATTTGTTGGCCTTAGAATGTTAGTAGGCAAAAGTGGTATTCCCAGGAGGACCTTTTTTGAAGCAAAAGAACATTAGATGAGATGGACCATGGATTTGCTCCTAAACGGCAACTGCTATGTAAGAAAGTGCTCAAACATTTCGGAGATCGTTGATCTCAGTTAATCACTCCATGCCCCTCTATGCTGTTCAGCACAAAATGAAACAGAGGTCTGGCAGTTCTCCAATTCTGTAAGAATCTTGGCTCTTAAAATGGATAATCCAAAACCTTAATTTGGCTTTTTGGACTATCCAGTGGACCTGAGTTCGTGTGTGTGTGTGTGTGTGTGTGTGTGCATGTTCATTCTTTATGTCCACTTTTTTTGCCAAATACTCTCTTCCTGTGACTTAGATATTTCTAATAATCCCCAACATATTCTCTGCATTTATTCAGACTCTAACCAAAGTTAGGATTTTGTTGTGAGTTTAGGATTGTATCACAGAAGTAGTTCTGTGTTGCTGGCCGGTGCCTTAGCAGTCGCTGGGCATGATGGAGGACGTCTGGAGAGAGGCAGTTGTGCAATCGTTTCGCACACAGAACGTATCTCTACTAGAAAGGGAACGGCTGATTCGACAGTCGGCAGAACAACAATGAACCAAAATAATGAAGTCTTCTGTATCATAGTTCAGTTCCAGAGGCTAATTGTTTGTTTAAATCTTGCTTGAGGCTAGATAAAGGGATTTTCCCTTTGGAAGCCTGACTGAGCTGGTGTGAAAGGCAAGACTATAATTCAGATATAAGAGCAAAATGCAAACAGTTTCATGTTATAATGGTCACTAATGGCCTGTAATTAGGCTATGATTTGTTAGGGTAAGAATAAAGAAATAATTAGTTTGTTTGCTCAGGGGTGTAAACAGGAGAATTTACCCATCTGCTGATCATCCTTCTCCAGTGGAGATGGTAGACTGGAGCATTAGTCCTCTGCCGTGGAATGTTGAGCAGCCATAGTTGGTTCTTGAAATTACATTTAAATTCTATGGGAAACCATGACATACACAAACTGCATTAATTCTTCATTGAGTAAAGGAAAAACACTATGATCTGCTTTGTGTCATGGAGCAATAATGATGCAGGTTATCCCAGTGAGGCATGAAACAATGATTTCCCTCACACAGAACAGGACTTCTTCCCTTATCAGCACTAGTAAGCATCTGTAATTATTTTATTGACTGTATTGCTATCTCCTCCATTTGAAAGCAAGCACCTGTGTCTCTTGTTCACCATGTACCCCATGCCTTAGCACAGTGCCTGGCATGGAATAAATATGATCAGTATTTATTGAATGTTATATGAAATCCAGGCCCAATAATTATTGCTTGAAAACTAATGGTAGCATTTGGAAATTGTGAAATAAAGCAAAATTACTTGATAACAATGATCTTAAGGTATAAGACTTGGTAAATATTTGTACCATAGATAGCCTTTTTCATATAGAATTTTTTTCATATCACCCTATGTCCATTTCCATGCAATAATTCATTTCAGTCCATTAATGGTCCATATAATAAAGATTTTCTGTTTCTTTGGAAACTACCAATGCTGAGCCTCAATATTTCTTATACTCATCCCTATAGTAACCAAATTTTGGGTGCGAAATGACACATTTCATAGAATGCAAAGGGGAATGAGCTTTAATTCACAGGAAAGCCTTGACAGTAGTGTAGGTGGATGGCGTGGTCATTTTTCATTCATTTATTCAATAGATATTTATAGGTCATTTACTATATGCCAGGCATGGAGCTAGGTGCCAGGAATATGGAATGACAAGACTCTCTGGGGCAATACATTGCTCATAGAATAACAAAGACAAATGTACGATTGCAGCTCTGACAGTCACTCTCGAGGGAGAGTTCATGTGCTATAAGAGTGTACAATAAGAGAGTTGGATTGAGACAGGAAGGTTTCCCTGGTGAAAGAATGATTGCTAAACCCTGAAACTGTAGTAGGTCTTATGTTGAAGAGGAGATGGGAGGATGTTCCAGCCAGACAGAACCACATGTGTAAGGAACTTGTAGTGTAGTAAAGATTATGTGTTCAGAGAAGAGAAAGGTGGCCAATGTGGCTTGGGTTCCCAGAGGAAACCCGAGGGTAGTCCCTAGACAAAAGCCACACACTTGAGCCTTAAAGGTGTATAAGAGTTTTTTGTTTTTTTTGGTTGGAGTTAAAGAAAATTTGAAATAATTAAATGTGTGGAAGATGAGGGACAGTAACTGAATGTTTTTCAAAGGGATCATTTTGGCAAAGAAGATTGAAAGGGGTGTAGAACAGATTTAAGAAGACAAGCGATTTGTTCATATGGAACTGACACGGAATGTGCATAATATATGCCCATGTGAAGCAATACTTGTATGCAGCAGGCGCCCTGGCGAGAGATTCACGATGAGCTCCTTTGTGGTGTATTACAGACCTCAAGTTGCCTCTGTGTCATGCACATACACTTTTCTGGACATAAATTAGCATCATTAATGCAGAGTGTCACGTTAGGCCTAGATTCCCCTTCCAGCTATGCATCACTTTAGCACCTTCTTCTTTGTACTTTACCCTCCGCCTTCAAGGGCTGTTCTCAGGTCTTATTTTCCTTCTCAGAAGTGTGAGATTGGTTTTTCTGCTGTGCTATTAGAGTGATCCTCCACTTAGAGTCTAATCTGCTGTGGCTTTGTGCCTGTTTGTCAGGAACTTGTATTAAGACATTGTGGGAGAGAAGCTCTATTTTGACAATGATTATGCCTCTTATCTATTTTAATACATGTAAATTGCTGTGGAGAAACAAACCATTTTATGCCACTTGACTCTTTTTTCAGGGAAGCTGGAATCCTTTTTGTGTAGCTTAGATGTATTACTGTCATTTTTTCCTTCACTGAGTTGAATAAAAACACTTAAATCAGACCTTTGTTATTCCACCCTCTTGCACTGTTGCCCTAATAAATTGTTGTGATTTTCATCTTTGAAATCCATATTTTGTAACATTTGCAAATTTATAGTAGTCCCAGAATTGAGACTACGGGGTAAACTCAGTACCAAGTCAACATATACATCTTCTGTGCCAAGCACAACACTTAAGACACAGCAGTGAATGAGGCACTAACTCTGCCTGTAAAAAGCTTATAGTCATTTCTCATGGTTGGGGTGGAAGTTTGTAGATAAGCAAGGGAAGATTTAGAATTACCACTGTGGTTATGAATTGGCATTGGAGACATCATTTTTATATAACTACAGGTGATTATGTGTAGAAATATTTATGTATATATACATGGGTTTGTAGATACTTATTTCTGTGTCAGATCAGAAATGACACCCCAATAGCAAAACCCAAACCAAAACAAAACAAATAAAAACCAAGCTAATACCCAGACCAGAATTTCTTTCTTTTTTTTTTTTTTTTTGCTTGCCATACTAGGGACTGAACCCAGGGCCTTATGCAGGCTAAGCATGTGCTCGACCACTGAGCTGTACCCTCAGCCCTAGATCTTCATTTTCAAAACCATTCTCCAATAAAAGGAACCAGCAACTCTTAGGAAGATGCCTGATGGAATTATTAGAAAAGAAATTATACAAAATAGCCTGAAACCCCTCACAAAGCTACAAAGGAAGTGCTGAAAAAGAAAAAAGCATTTACATTGGCGGGGATATGTCAGAGGGACACAGGAGCTAATTAAAAGAGCCCCAGTAGGGCTGGGGATATAGCTTAGTGGTACAGCACTTGCTTAGCATGCACAAGGCCTTGGGCTGGTTCAATGTGGGGAGCAGGGGGCTGAGACTGAATGGCCAAAGCAGAACAATTTGAGCAAAAAATAAATATTAGATTATTTTCCAAATCATAAAATAAATATACACACTGCTATATGATTGAATAAATTATTGAATGGGAGGGAAGAAAAAATACCCTCACAGAGCACAGTGAGTGGATATAAATCCCCACCCCTCCATTTAGGCTGCACATAGAGACTTCTTTCTAGTGTACGACGTGGGGAGGAGAAGAGGAACTTTACCGTGGTGGAACCTGACAAATACTACAGCCAGGTGATCTAAGTCAACATGGACTGTTGCGTTGATGACAGGTACACTTGACTGATGTGATAAAAATGGCTCCTTAGCTTTGTAGCCTTCAATCATGAGAAAAACATCAGGCAAACCACTGTAGAGGGGCATCCTACAATTACACTTGACTGGTCTTCCTCAACGCTGTCAGTGTCAAAGGCAGGGAACGTCTGAAAGTCTCACAGCCGAGATCCTAAGGAGACATGACAACTAAGTGTAATATAGATGGGGCTCTAGATCAGAAAAAGGTCATTAGGTAAAAACTAAGACAATCTGAATAAACTGGACTTTGCTTAATAATTGTGTATCAATATTGATGCATTAATTATAACCAATATACGATAGTAACATAAGATGCCCATAACAGCAGAAATTTTCCAAGAGGTATGTGTGTCCTTTATACTATCTGTTTAACTTTTCTGTCAATTTAAAAATTTTATAAATAAAATATATTAATAAAGTGAATAATAAGTGACAGCCTGGTGAGGGGAGCCAGTGAGTAGGCAAGTGTAACACAAGTATGTCACAGCAGTATGGACAGAGCTATTGGGAAAAACATGATGTGTCATTCAACAGGTCTTTCAAATCCTGACTTCCACTTTGTGCAGGCTCCTTAACCTTGCTGAGCTTCTGTTTCCTGGTCTCAAGTGACGACAGTGCCTGATACCGTCAAAAGAGACTGCAAAGTCAAACCCGAGGAGCTCAAACCCCAGCTATGAAGTTGAGTGATGTACTGAATCTATCTGGGCTTCAGTTCCCCATCAGTAAATAGGATAAAAATAGTGCCTGCCTCAGACACTTGCGCTGGCGTCTGGAGTAATATATGTGAAGCTCTTAAAGCAACCCCAAGCACATAGTGCTTAGGTAAATATAAGCTTCAGCCACTGCTGTCTTCCTACAGGTTAGTGGTAAGGATCTGCTTAGGGCATGCCTAGAGTTAGGCATATGGCTTGTACTTTGCCTCTACCACTAACCGAGCATATGCCCTATGGAAGCAAGGTAAAGCCTCTTGGAGGGCAGGAGGTGTTTTCCCCTTGAATCCCATGCAAAGACATACCAGCCTTTTCTATCCTTCAACTGAGACTAGAGTAGGAATTAAGCAGATAAAAGGAGGGTGATGGATGTTGGCTCCCCCAGAAAGAACAAAGTCCTAAAGCATAGGAAGTATAAAGTATATCACATTTACAGAACTGCAAAGAGTTCCAAAAGGCTGCAGTGTGGAGCCTAAGGAGGGAAGAAAAGAAAGCAGGCAGAAGAGGCAAGTGTGGCTCACATAACTGTATGTGAGGGATGGAAGGCTGGGTTAAGGGTCTGGGCTTTATCCTGGGGTCTGTGGAAAACCAAGGGCAGGTTCTAAGCAAGAAGACAACACACAAGACTCGTGCTCCCGAAAGATCACTTGGGCTATTGGTGAAAAAAGTGAGTTGAATGTGGAAGACAAATCCAGAAGCTGTTTTAGCTGTACAGGAGTGAGATCATGGTGGCCTAATCATGGTAGGGAGTCTGGAAGTGGAATTGAGGGATTTGAAGAATATAGACACCATAACGAGAGAGAAAATAATGACCTTGAAATTATGCAATTATCTGTTCCTGCTCAAGAGTCTGATATATTATAGTTTTTGATACCTGTGTAATTTCCTAATGTTTGCATAAGATAAACATACTTTGGATGACAAGAATTTTAAACAGTAGCATCAAAACTTCATATACAATGATAGGTAACTTAAAGAAAAGCCATAAGCATCAAACTTGATGAAATGGTGAGAATTTTAGACAGTAATCTCAAGGCTTAATATTTTTCATCAATACCATATATGGTAAGTAGCTTAAAAGCCATAAGCATAAAACTATAAAATGCTGAGGGAACAACATTATCTAGTACAGGTACAATATAAGCTATTTAGGTAATTTTAATTTTCTAGTAGCTACACATTGAGTAACTTATTTAAATAAGTTACTTATTAAAATAAAATAGGTAAAATTAATTTTAATATTATAATATTAAAATATTTCAATATGTAGCCAAAATAAAAATTGAGATATTTTATATTTTTCTCATTAAGTCTTCAAATGCCAGTGTACATTTTACATTTTGGCACATTTCATTCAAAGTAGCCTTATTTCAAGTGCATAATAATGACATGTTTAAGCAGCTATTGCGTTGAACAGTGTAGGTGTAGAACTCCCGAATTTGGTAAAACCTTTTTAGACTCATACTTGCTAGAGAAATTTTTTTAAATAACTCAATACTTCTGCTTTCATGAATGTGGAAGACAGAATATACTGTACATATTTAAATTGCCTGTTTCTTTCAGTAAATATTTATTGGGTGTCTACTGTATGGTAGTGGAGCAGCTACTATACCACCCCTAGCTATTGTTTGTGCACTGGAGTTCTAATAGTAAACTGAACATACATGATCTCGATCCTTCAAGGAGCTTACGAGTTTGTGAAGCAGACATTCACAAGCAAACAAAAATCCCAAAAAATGAAATCATTATAAATCATGCTGTGGTGGAAACAAATGAGAGCAAATACGGTATGATGGCTGTAAATGACTGCAATGGAAACATCGTAGGGATCGCTTTATATAATTTCAATGGAAACATAGTAGAGTGGCTTTAGATAATTTCAAGGCAGGTGGCATAAACTGAGTGATAAGGATGAAAATGAGTCAGCCACACAAAGAATGGAGCAAGAGGAAGAAACAGCAAGTCTAAGAGCTCCGAGGCTTGTGGTATGTTGAAAGAATCAGGAGGAAGCACGGCTGAAGAAGGGTAGAAGGAAAGAGGGTGGCATGAAATGAGTCCATAGAGTGGGTAGAAAGCAGATCTCATGGGTCTTTGTAAGCCATAGGAAGGAGTCAGAATATCATCTAAGTGCTCCAAAGGCTACTAAAGAGTTTAAGAGGAAGGGATTTGTTGATTAAGATGACTGCCTTAACTTCAGTTCACTGTATATACAGCCAAATGATAAAAATCCAGTCCAGGGAAAGTTGGAAGAATGTTCGTTCTGTGTACTTTACAAGACTTTTAATGAAAGAAAGATGGACCAATGTAGCAAAAGTTCTGGGAAGGCAGTATGATAATCTGTACTTCCAAAATGCTGGAGAGAACAACAACAAAATGGTACTACAGCCAGCTGGCTTTGTTGAGTGACTCTAGGTAATGGAGTCCCACATTTTTTATGTTTAATGTGATTTCTGAATGGAATTCAAACTTGTTTGCAATTTCACAGAATAGAGCTAGGTCTTCCGTCCTACCTGTAGTTTCTGGCTTCCCGGGTAAGTGATTGGCTGTTGCTTCAGTGAGTGCTTGCAGGTGCATGCTGACATCTGGCCAGGGGTCCTGCAAACAGTGAGAGGTTAGAGAACCAAGAAGGACCCAAAAAGGCTGAGAGAGAATTCTGACAATCTTTATTTGTCTGACATTTATATATTCAATATATTTTCAATATTTCAATTATATATTCAATATATATTTCAATATATTTCAACAATCATTATCTCATGGTCATGACAACTTTGTAACATAGATGAACCAAACAGAACCATTCCCAAGTTATAGAAGAACAAACAGGCTTTGAGAAGTGAAGGGTTAATTTGTGACCAAGACAGGAAATGAGATTATATCTTCTTCTGTGTACTTTTTTCCCCTTGTGTGAGAGAACACCAGTGACTTCTGAACCTACGCCAATCTGTTACAAGTTCCCTCTTTTAAGAATGTACGAAACAGTCTGAGCTCATTAGGGATGCGTTTCCCTAGGGCCTATTTGAAACCTAATCTCTTGCGTTCTGTCAAGGTGGAACAGTTTCATACTCTCTCACTGATAAGATAATTTGATTAAAACTCCAAAGTAATTTGGTTATATACATCTCCTGTACAGTGCTCAATAGACTACAAAGTGTCATTAGGTAATAAATAAAAAATGGAGTACAGTGGTGCACATTTGTAAACCCAGTACTCCAGAGACTGAGGTGGAAGGACTGCAAGTTCAAGGCCAGCCTGGGCTCATCATGAGCCCCTGTCTCAAAAAAACAAAAAAATAATGAAATCAGGTCTCACATTGATTATTACTCACCTTGACACCTGGATAATTTTTAAGCATTGAGACAAAAAAGATCTTCATTTGAAAATTATTTTAATTTGCTACTTGAGTAAAGTAGGAGCCAAACTTTCCAAAAGTTAGTGCAGTAAGTAAGTTATTAGTAGATAAGAAATGCTGAAGTATTCAAGTGTGTCAATCTTTTTTCTTTTCCTATAATTATGGTTGGAAGGTAGTAGTTTGGTAATGATATAAATAGAAAATTGACCCTGGAAGATTTAGAATATAGGTTCTTAAACTTTGGGGACAGTTGTAGGAGTAGGAAAGCATCATGAGAATTTGATGAAAGCTATAGCTTCTCTCCATGGGGCTGGAGGATGCTAACAAAGCCATTAACATAAAATACACCGTGTACTTTCAGAGAGACATAGGTTCCCATGAAGTTTATTCCTCAATGGCCAACCAAGAACGTGTGGTCTGGGCCGGGGATATAGCTCAGCGGCACAGCACCTGCCTGGCAAGCACGAGGTCGTGAGTTCAATTCCCAGTACCAAAAAAAAAAAAGTCTGATCTAGAAGATTGAAGAGGGTTGGAGTGAAGCCCTGAAGGTGAATGAGCAGTGCTTTAAGGGGAACGTGTTGTATTCCAAGCCAGGATCAGTGTGGTTGCTCTGGCTCCACAATCATGTGCTCAGGGAGTTGGGATAAAGTCCTTTCTCATTTCTGGCTTCACAATGGTGTGGTTAGGGAGGGAGTGTGGATAAATTCCTATTTAAGGGCTAACTTTTGAAGCTTGTGATAGGATTTAGAAATTTAAATGCTTTCTAACATCAACCCTGTTCACGACAAGGCTAATCTGCCTCCACTTCTCGGTCATAGGAAGAGCCACACCAGCATCTGGATTGTGATCACCTCTTATCCATAAGGAAGTTTGGGAGGTAGGAGGTTTCTCATAACCAGAAAATGTAAATACTGCATTTGTGCTGGGCTGCCCTGCCTGCTCCTGCCTGCCTGCCTCTTACTCCCTCACATTTGGTAGAAGCCGGGGGAGCAGAGCCAGGAGCAGAGCTCCTTTAAAAACTCTACAGTACTATAAAAATCAATTATCTTTTTCCTAAAAGTAGTTAATGCCTTTTGGATGAGACAGAACCCAGGTAAAATTTGTAGATAGTGAACAATGAAGGAGTTCAGAGAGTGCTACATGCGTTCAGAAAGGGAAAGCCTGAATGAAGCAGCTACTTTGAATTTTTTTTTTTTTTTTTTTGTGGGTACCGGGGGGTCGACCTCAGGACCTCGCGCGCCAGCAGGCGCCCGTGCCACTGAGCGATATCACCGGCCCCTTTTTCGTATGTGGGATCCAGGAGTCGAACTCGGGCCCTCGCGCTTGCCGGGCAGGCGCTTAAGCCGCTGAGCCATCTCACCAGCCCCTACTTTGATTTTTGATGCATTTGATCTTTATGCACAGGGAGAACAGAGCATACTAAATAGTCCTCCCTAATCTTCAAAAGCCCCAGCCCAAGTCCCAGTTTTCCCTTAAAAAAGCCTCCTTTACTGTATCCTCACTTGTGAATCCCTACATTAGAGCTTCTGGTTTATAATTGCTTACAGTGTAGCATGTTTGCCATTATTGTTTGAAGCATGTTTGTCTTGTTTCTTTTGCTGATTTAGCCTCCTTGAAGTGTCGACACTGTATTTCCCCAATGGGAAATAAGCACCATCAGATCAGGAACACACTTTTTTCTCTCATTATGCTAATTGCATCACAATGTCTCACATATTACAAACAATGAATAGATTATTTTGAATGAGCAGTTCTGATGTTTCAACATCTTTTAATATTTGTCTTATATAGTTGGGTGCTCCCATATTTGGTGCATATATATTTATGATATCTCTTCCTCTTGAATTTTTCCCCTAACAAGTATGTAGTGACCTTGTTTATCTCTTCTGATCATTCTTAGTTTGAAGTTCACGTCTGCAAACAGAATAGCTACCCCTGCTTTTTTCTGGGTTCCTCTTGCATGGAAGATTGTTTTCCATCCTTTGACTTCGTCTATGAATTTCTTTTTGAGTTAAATGTGTTTCTTGTATACAACGTATTGTTGGATCTTGTTTCTTGATCCATTCTGCCAGTCTGTTTCTTTTGATTGGTGAATTGAGGCCATTTACATTGATAGTTATAACTGATATATATTGGCTTGTCTTTGTCATGTTATTTTCTTGCTGTTGGTTCTTTGCTTTTCCCCTCTGTTTAATTGCTTGCCCTGCTTGGTGGTTTCTTTCTGTTGTTGTTCTTGGAATTGTTATTTTTATCTCTGTGTAGAATATCTTTCAGTACCCTTTATAGTGTTGGTTTAGTGGTCATGAATTTCTTCAGTTGTTCTTTGTCATGGAAGTATCTTATTTCTCCATTAATTTTGAAAGATAGTTTTGCAGGGTACATCAATCTGGGTTGGAAGTTGTTTTCTGTCAGGACTTGAAATACTTCACTCCAAGCTCTTCTTGACTTGAGGGTTTGTGTTGAGAAGTCTGCCATGATTCTGATGGACTTTCCTTTATAGGTGATCTGTTTCTTTTCTGTAACAGCTTTTCATATTCTGTTCTTGTGCTGAATTTCTGGGATCTTGATTACTATATGTCTGTGTGTAGATTTATTTTGGTTATGGCTAATTGGAGTTCTAGATGCCTCACTTATCTGTATGTCAGATTCTTTCCCCATGCTTGGGAAATTTTCTATTACTTCTGCAAATAGTTTTTTTTTATGTCATTTGTGTTGACTCCTGCTTTTTCATTGACACCAATTATTCCTATATTATTTTTCTTTGTGTCATTTTGCAGTTGTTATTTCCTGATCTTTTGTTATTTTCAAGAGATCTTTCCTTTCATGATCGCTAGCCGCGATCCTGTCTTCAAGCTCTGAAAGTCTGTCTTCAGTTTCATTCCAACGGTTTTGCCAGCCTTCAGTGAAATTTTTAATTCCCTGGATATCTTCTGACTCTGTTTCATGCATTCTGTTTCTTTCCTATATTGATCATTCACTGTTTCCACCCTCTTCCTATCATCTATTTTTTTTTTTATCTATCTCCTCTACTCTAGATTTGCTGAGCAATTCCTTTATAAATGTTGACATTTCTTTTTTTACCTGAGAGATTATTTCTGATCTGATTTCCTCTATAGCCTCATGGATTTGTTTCTTTACATCAGTTGCTATCATTTCAGAAATTTCAGGTGTGTGTCTTCCAATTTCTTCTATGTCGATGTCTCCTGGACTTGTTCTGGGTGGGCTGGAGGTCTGAGATTGCATTTTGCTTCTTTGTCTTGCCACTTTCTATTTTAAAAAATATTTTTTTTGTTTTCTGTGATGATCCTTGTGAGTTTTTGTAGTAGGTAGCTATATCACTAGTATCAAGGCCTCTCTAGGAAAAGTCTGTTCTTCAGGGATGTCTTCTGTGTGTAGGAGATTCTTGGTTTGTGTCTGTCCCATGATCCTACCTTCCCAATTAATTAAGAGTGGGATTTGGTATCTGTTTGGCTCAGTCCCCAGTCCTTTGGTGTAGGGGCTGTAGTGGGGTTATTACCCCAGAGCTTCCCAGTATTGTTACAGAAGGGAGAACAACAGATACAACATCCTAGTGAAAGTAGTAAAATTAGCAATAACAATAGCATTGAGCACAATTTAGAAACTGACAAACTGTGTTAACTATTGATTTTTAACTTTAGATCATAGGAGCAGAGTGTATAGTTATATAACGGAACAGATTGTAAATTAGGAGTTTGCATGCAAAGTGTTTCCCCTTGATGGAGTGGTTTTACCCTGTGGTGGGGAAATTTAGGGAGGATAGTGTATAAAACACAGATAACTGGAAAGGAAGTAGAATCAAGGCTGTAGGACAAGGATGATCACGCAAGGTTTGAGAAACTAGAGAAGTGGGTAGAAAAGAAAGAATGAAGGAGTATTTGAGGGATTATCTGAACTTGGTGTCTGGGTTTGGGGGATGGGATTAGTTGTCTGTGGCTGGAGTTCTCCTCAGCCATTTAGAAAAGAGAAAGAACAGAAGGAAAGGAGGGAGGGAGGCGGAGAGAGAGAGAGAGAAAGAAAGAAAGAGAAAGAAAGAAAAAGAAAAAGAAAGAAAGAAAGAAAGAAAGAAAGAAATGAATTGAGAGAAAAGGGCCAGTTACCGAGTCCTGGATTCTTCCCGAGCTGGTTGCTGGTCCTACGGAGGCCTCAGTCACCTGTTGCTGGTGTTGTTACTGTTGTTTTGGACTTTTCACGCCACTGGTCTCGTCCGTCCATCCTGTGCACCCTAGTTGGGACCCTACTGTGTCGCCGGCGTTCCCTCTGTTCTCTGGGCCTTCCACAGCGGTTCACCTCAGTCCTGGCAGTAGCAAGGGGAGCGGTCGTTCTTTGGGCCTCTGGCTCGGTTCACCTAGGTCACCACAGCGGCCTGGTGATGGGAGGGGCCGCCCTCCTCTGCATCCGTCACCTAGGTTCCCATCAGCATCCTTTATAACTCTGATTTCTAGGCTATGTGTACAATACTTGCTGGCTGGTAATTGGAAAGAAAAGCAATTTGTTTTTGTTTTTCACAAAATCAAGTCAGAGTCAAAATAGGACCATTAAAAAGGACAGTATCTGAGACTGTTGAAGTCTGGCTGTCCTGACTGATGGACCTGCAAAAACACTTCGCGTATTTTAGGAGTGTAGATTTATGGAAGTGTCTGCTAGTTTTATTTTTAGTTATGTACTAGTGCTATGCTTTTAAATCACAAGTTGTCTTAAAGGAGAGATTAATTTGGTTATTCTGAAGATAAGGAAAAGACACTAAATTTGTTAAGCAACTACTATATCCTAGGGACTGGGCTTTGTAATTTTACATGTGTCATCTCATTTAATTATACTTATTTAATTATACTTATCTCTTAGCTGACACAAACACATGGCTTTTTAGCTATGTAAATAGTAAGGCTTTTTTCTTTTTTGGAGGGTTGGGCTGGGGAGTATAACTGAGAGGTAACTGACTTGAACTTTAAGCTCTCTGAGTATGTACAAAGTGCCTGACAGAGAGAAGTCATTCAACTAAATGTTTGTTATGTTTGTCCAAGTGTACTTAATCAGGCAGCAATTGATCAGGTCTGAGTTACAACCCATAGCTGTTGGTACTTGAAGCCCATCCTCCTTGCACTACTGCCTCTCCTCAAAATAGAATCTCTTGGAGAGAAAAATAGAAACAATTCGATTAGCTTTTCATATTAGCTCTTTTCTCTTTCAGTTCAGGCTAAACAAAACTCAAGTTTTCAACATTTGGCCCCAAATATTATCTTCCTCTAGTGTGTACTGTTTACCCAGAGATGGCGCCGAAGATGAGCTTGACTTCCTGACAATAGCCCAGACAATTGAGTCAGAACAGGCTCTTTTTGATAATCCTAAGGCAACAAAAATAAATGTTTTGAAAGAGGGGTGAGTAAAGCGTAGAAATGGTGACATTATTTGTATTCTGTTTTCTGTCCCAACCCAGGGGGTGCAGGGCAGGTAGTAGATTGTTCAAACACAGCCAAGAAGAAAGCAAATTGGAACTTCATTATGTTTTTGTCATCCCAGTTTGCAGATTTATTTTCCATAATACTGGCTTTCCAAGTTTCTGATGATTGTTTATCAGGGTCAGTAGATGTGTAAAGTCTTAACCTTAAATAAAAGTGAAAAGATACTAAATTTTATAGGGACAAGCTCTGAGTCTTACATTTATCTCCAACCTGACACAGATACATTATTTTAAAATTTTTAGAAATTATGTCTACATTTTAGAACTGAATTGGAATCCATGCTTTTTTTGGCTTGAGTAATGCCAAGGTAATATTTGCTTTTCTGCCACCCCCACTAGATCAAATAGACTAGATGTGTGGTATCTGATTGAAGAAGAGTACTCAGCAGGACACAATTAGAACTAGCTCCCAACTCACTGGAAGCTCCAGGAAAGGAGGATGGAGATCACTTTATGGGAGATTCTTCTGGTGTTCAGCCTCTCTAACAGTGGAAGGTGCTGTCTGAGGAAATGGTCCTCTCACAGTTGCCAGAACATACATTGTAAATGGCTTCATACTTAAACCAAGTGAAGAACATTTGTGATAAGGGCGAAGAGTGAGATGGAATGTTTTTATCCATTCGGGAATTTAACCAGTGTGTATCAGCTGCAGTAGGCTTGTCGGCAGCTGTGTGGAGAGTTGATAATAGACAGAATTTCCTTTGTAGAGAAAGTAGTGAATTTTCCGTTACAATTTTATAAAAATGATGTTGATCAATATAAACTAAATATTTGTAATGTGTCAGATATATTGAATATGATTTATGGCATTTATACATCACGAACAACCCAATGCAGTTAGTAATGTTATTATTACCTTCTTACCCATGATGGATAGAACTGAGGATTAGGAAGGTTTCATAATTTATATAAGGTCACACAGTTTGTAACTGGTAAAGCTGGGACACCAACCCAGATGATCAGGCTCCAACTAGCATAATGCACAGAATATTTTTGATGCAGAATTAGCAGCCACTGTTTTCTTCACAGTAAACAATATTTGGGGGAGGTGACCTTGTGGGCCTTATTTACCAGTAATGACTGTGTCTGCACTGTACAGTACAGTAGATGCCAAGGAGGCAGCATGAGGTCGTGGAAGATGCACATACCCAGCTCAGGAGCATGGGTCTGGCCGAGGATTTACAAGCTGCCCACCATTCCAGGCTTCTGTTTCCTCAGTAATAGACAGTGAGGGCTGGAATACTGACTTCTAAGATGGTGTGCAGTGTTCCAATTCTCTAATCCTTGGGATCTTGAGGAAAAGGAGGGGTGTGAAGGAGTGGTCATTCCATCCTAGGTCCAGCGTGGACAATTAACAAAGACGAGTTTATTCCCTAGAGTTAAGGATATCTCATGGGGATTGGAACCAGGCTCACTGACCTATGCACTTCTAAAGTAGCAGACTGGGAAATCCGAGCATTCACTGAAATTTCCAACTTAGTTTGGCCATATTTCATTTCTTGATGTATTTTAAAAGAAGCATTTTAGTATTTTCTCTCCAAATATACATGAAAAAATAATATACTAAATTGTCTTACCAGTCATCAAAACTTTTCTGCTGATACAGAACTATAAGAGAAAAAATAGATCCTTACAAAATCTTTGAGGTCTCTTGTTCTGATTTCTGAAATCCAGATTTGTAATATAATTCAAAGACTTTGACCTTTCTGAAAAATAATAAGAGCATATTTTTCATATGAAAAATGCAGTTAGTATTATTCAGGATACCAATTAGAGGACTGAGCCTTGAAAATGGAACTTGAATAATAAAGATAGTATGTGAGTTGAGACAAGTGAAATGTTTATAGCCAAACCAAAACAAAAATGGTTTGAAATAATTCAGTTCACCAAGAAAGACAGTGTGAAGGAGTGGTTAAGGTTTTTGGCTCTTGATTCAGATATAACAATTCTAAATTCTAGTTCTACCACTAGCTAGTTGTAACCTTATTAGAATCACCTATTCTGTAAAAATGTCAGTGTTCTCATCTGCATAAAACATGAATAATAATGAGACTTTACCTATATGAAGTTAGTATGAGAATGAAATGGATTATGTATGTGAAACATCTAGGACTTGACCCAGTGCCTGGCAAGAACTCAATAAATGTTAGCTATTTCTATTATTAGAAGACAAGTCATTTACTGTGGATAGCAAGGCTCTTTTTTCAAATTCAAGATATCATAAAATTGTATTTTTCCAAGGATGTCATTAGACAGTAGGTTAATATAACTGGAGAGGCGGCGGGAGCATTTTGCCGAGGACATTTTAGAGCCATGTTAGCTAAAAGCCTCGGATGTGCCTGGAAGTGGCAGTCATTTCTTAATCACAAAGAGCTAAGCTGATTCATACAATGAGTCACCTCTCATTTCCCTGCAGCATTATGTGACAATAAATACAGTTCTGCACATTGAACATTATTTGGTTCTTCGGACATCAACTATTGATAGGGGACAAGGAGATCAATATTAAATGTTTGAAGTTGTCAGCTTTGCGGCTGGGGGTGGGAGGAGGAGGATGGTAAGGTGGGAGGAGAGATGCAGGGCCCCACCTGACAGCATGCCGTGGTCCATCTCATTACTTCCCATCCACAGAGCTTACCATGAAAATGCCTCAGAGAATGGAGACACCGTTTCCACACATCATTCCCACAGTAGGTGAGGTGTCAAGATTTCATAATCGCTGAATGCCTTGAAGTTAGACACTGCCTTGTCACACTGAAGGCAGAATCTAGGTGGGAAATGCATGTTCCCATTGTCAGTGTTCAAACAGGATGGGGGAATTCGGTATGACAATCCAGACAGGTTTTGTTTCAAGGCAGCCTAAGAACTTCGCTTACTTAGATCTGTGCATGTACTCTCGCTGTGACTCTTGAAAGCATCAAGGTGACAGTAAAGTCATTAGCAAGTTAGTAAACCTTCCAGAGAGGGAGGGTAGCATAGCAGGATCTCTCTGCTACTTGGCAATGTAGATACAAATACAAATCCCTTTGTAGAACGCGCTCACCCAGAGCCTCGCATGGCTCATGCGTTCTGCTTGATGGTAAGTTCAGCACTGGCATTGGAGGCATTTTGAAGTATTGCACTAATTTGGGAATTTCAGGGAAAGAAAATGTTAGAAACTGAGTAGAAAGTAGAAGTATCTGTTAGACATATCTGGAAATGTTTTAAATCGTGTCCCTGAAATTAACAACAGGATGAAATTAACAAAAGGATGAAATACCTCCTCTACCTAATTTGCAGAGAGCATGTGAGGCTATAATTCAATGACTTTGTATAGTAGCAAATCAGCAAATGAACTTGAAGACCGATACATATAAAACTGATATACAGAATATACTGTCTGGCTAATTATCACATGCATGCAGCATGGCTAACATGAAGGAATGAACTAATGTTTCTTGTGGTTCAGGCTTTGTGGTTGGACTTTCTATGCATATTACATTCAAGTGTCACAACCATGATTATGACGGTGACATCATATTAACCAATTTCACATAGGAGTTAGCTCATGCCACATAGCAACGTGATAAATATACAGCACTGATTATCTAATGTAGGTCTCACATTTCTGTAAGTTAGAAATTAGCTCTATTTTACACATGAGAAAACTGAAGATTGATCAAATTCTTTCAGCCATAATTCAAACTCAGGTCTATCCAACATTAGCAATATCTTGAATATAGTAATAAAAATAAAATGTAAGTAAAAAGGAAGAAGAAACTATTAGGTGTCGATTGTATACCAGACACTATGCTATATGTGCTGCATAGAATATCTTATATAACTCTCTCAGTCCTACAATAGTTACTCCTACTGTAACTATGTTATCTCTGAAAAAAATAGAGGCCCACCTGGATTAAGAAACTCGCCCTGGTTTATGCAACTAGTAAGGTTTAGACAAAGACTGAAATCAGTATAGTGTGACTCTGCTAAATTATTAAGCAATTTTCCTGCAGTAAGAATGGATTAGCAAGCCAGGCATGGTGGCACACGCCTGTAAACCTAGCACTTCGGAGGCTGAGGCAAAGGATCGCCGCAAGTTCAAGGCCAGCCTGGGCTACATAGTCAGTTCGAGGCCAGCCTGAACTACAGAGTGAGACCCTGTCTCAAAAGAAAAGAATACCTTATCGTAATTTCAGTAATATTTTATCAGAAAAAGTAGTCCTCCCTACAAAGGAAGGGTAGTTACATGAACCAGTGGGGTTTCATAGGGTGGACGCTAGATTCTTTGGAGTTTGAGACATCCTGGATTCCTCACCCATCCTTATGAACCAGTCACCTTCCTTCTCCATATAGGTCACTTTTACATTATTTTCAGGGCTCTTTATATGATGTCTATGAAAAAGATCACAGTTTCTTAATATGCCATCCCCCATGTTGCTGGGAATGCCCTTAAAGTATGAGAGCAGAGAGTTCCAAGCCCTGGTCTGTTACTCTTCCTTCAGCTGCGGTGGCTTCATGAGAATAGTGTGATTCTACTCATGTTGCAGTCCAAATGAGAAGATATGCTGACACCTTAGCTATTTTTTTTTATTAATTCCCAGTGCACATAAGCATTCCCATTAGTATTTCTATCTTTAAGAAGCATAAAACCCAAATTTTAACAATATATAAATGTACACCTAAAATATAATTTAGTCATTCAATTCAGCAATAAATCACATATTAAAAAAATAGATTTTCCCCTCATTCACCTAGCAGGGTATTTAAAATTTTTTTAAAAACAGAAGAAGGATTGGTAACTCATAAAACTTTTGGCCTCCAAAAATAAACAGAAAATGACATTAAGTAGCTGTGTCATTCTTGCCTTGCACTCATTAGAATAAAGATGAAGTTTTATTTTTTGTTTGTTTTCTGTTTTGTTTTCCTGTAAAGAAGTGTCTGTGTTATTTGTTCATTTGCTGTCCCCTTTTCTCTGTTCAGGAAAATTTCTGAAATTTCAGAAGTGTCCAATATTAAAGGGTTTTTCTTTGATTAATGACCAAATAGTTTTATTCTTGATATTTTGTGTGAATACTTGTATCATTTTTCTAAATCAGGGTTGTTAACCCATCTAGATGTTTTTATCTTTGTAAACTGCATAAAGAGTTATATGAACATAAAAAATAATGATAAATCACATGTGGTTTTAGAACCAGACCTGAGAATTCCAGTGGTGGGGGTGGAATCTCCTCAGATAGTTTGCCTGGCAATACAACAGGATTGTCATGTTTTTAATATTGTCTGTTTTGTGTTGGAAAAAAAAAAGAGATCATCCTTTTTTGTTCGTACAGCCACCCTCTGGTATTATCTCCATCTGGCTGTCTCTACAGCCCTGGGCCTCTTAGCTCGGAGTAAGTGTGTACCAGTAGCTATTAATAGCTGAATGCTACAACGGTCTGCTGTTACAGATGGAATCTGAGCTTCTGAAGACTAAGAGCAGAAAAACTCATTACAAAGAAAGCAGTACATTCTTTGGCACTTAATGCAATTAAGCTATCTATAAATAAGGAACGTTTTTAAAACAATGCATCAGCCCGTGATTCTGGTTTGTAGATCTCACTTATTTCGTCACTGATACAAATGTTTCTCTTATGATGTTGAATGGATCAGAGTACTGATCCAAGAACTAAATGTAAAATTGCAAGAGAATATGTATTTTTTTTAAAGGTGAAAGTGATGGGTGTTGTGGTACATGCCTGTAATCCTAACAGGGATCACAAGTTTGAGCCCAGCCTGGGCAATTTGGTGGCTTAGTGAGACCCTATCTCAAGACAAACAGTAAAAAAAAAGGTTGGGGATGGAGCTCATTGCAACGGCTCTAGGTTCAACCTTCAGTAACAAATACATAAGGTAAAAGTAAAAATTAACTTGAGGATATAATAGAAAGCTACCATAACCAAGAAAAGTAGAAAAAACTTGAATTTGAGAATATACATCTTAGATCATAGAATCCATGGAAATCTGCTCCTCTTCGAGCTAGGATCATTGCAGGAGCCAGGACACATAGCGTGGAACCAAGCATCCTTGATTATTACGCACACTCCAGATGAGCCATGGAGACTCTCAATTCTTTTTCCTCTGAGCCAGGCAGAGCTTGCTCCCTGTCAAAGAACTATCTCAGAGTTTCTATTTAAGGGTGTAGGAAAAAGATGGAAGGAAGGATTAAAGTGTATTTCTGGGCCTTCTTTCTCTGTGATCTGCTTTCTTCCCCAGTATTTACCAAAAGAATTAAGGGATTTATTAAATCAGATTAACTGTTTGTGTCATCTGTTCTACGCTCAGTAATATCAGAGATGCAGCAGAGCTAGGGCAGGGGCTTCCAATGCTCTGTGTGGAGTTGATTATTTAACAATACTTACAAGAAATGAATGGGAGAAATTTCCTTCATTTTCTTATTTAGTTTGGATGTAGTCCTACAAGGGCAGGACCATATTGTTTTTCTTCACTTCTCTATCCCCAGCATCTATCACAGTTAATATTATTGAATAAGTACATAAACATAAAGACTTTAAGCAACTTGCAAACTCCTGAAAAGGCACATATAAATTTATTTTTTTGCTTTGGCTGAAGAAAATTGCCTCACTCTTTTCTCAATATGAGACATTTTACATAATTAACTGATATAATCTAGCAGCTCTTTCTCTTTCATGCAGCTCTTTCAAGTTTATTCTTAATTTGAAGGCATGATCTATGCTACATTTTTTTGTTATACATGGGAAAAGAATTTTCAAACACAAATCTTCCTATGGGAATTTTGAAAGTAACTCTTATGTCTAATGAAATGAATTTGTTTAGGAATATAGTTTATCCACTTTAACTAGACATTCGAAATTTTCTACTAATAGCTGCTGGGTGGGATCTGTGAGTGTGGGTTTACTATGTTGGGCAATAATCCTTCTCAATTCAGCTGGCTCATTCATTGCTGTAGTTATTCAAATTATATACAGGTATAAAGTATATCCTTATGGCAAACCATTTAGAGCTTTAAATGATATAAACAGCCTGACACGGCACACGTGCCATAGCTTTGCCACTGCTGTCCTATGGTGTGTTTGCCACCAAGGATGTAAATACAAGGAGTCCTGTATCTTTAAGAATGGAAAGCATTTTTTTTTTTTTTTGTGGGTACCAGGGGTCGACCTCAGGACCTCATGCGCCAGCAGGCGCCCGTGCTGCTGAGCGATATCACCGGCCCCTTTTTCGTATGTGGGTTCCGGGAGTCGAACTCGGGCCCTCACGCCTGCCGGGCAGGCGCTTAAGCCGCTGAGCCATCTCACCGGCCCAAGAATGGAAAGCATTTTAATAGCTGGAGAAGAATTTGCACAATAAATATAATTCTAGGGTGATGCAACTGTTGAAGTTGCTGTGTTTTGAGTTTTAGTTGATTTAGAAATACTGACTTGGTAAATTGATAAACCAGCATACTTGTGATTCCAGGAACTTATTCTGCCTCTGGTTAGTTGCATCATGGACCCCAAGGGATTACTTTGGGTTGGATTTTACAAAGTAACTTTCCTTTTATCTCCCTGCTTCTAAAAATTTTGTTTTCAAGGTAACCTCTAACCTGCTAGACTTGGGCTCTCGAAGTCCTATTTCGTGGGCTTTGGGTATAGCTCAGTGGTAGAGTGTGTACATAATATGCAAAAGGCCCTGGGATCGATCTCTAGTACCACCAAAGCCAAAAAGTAAAGTGAGGGACCCCAGGAATTCTGGCCTGCTTCTAAACTAATCTGTGTCCACATGATCCATTTAGATGTAGGGAGGTGAGGGCATGATGGTTCAATGACTGAGTTTTGCATTCAGAATAATCTGACTTCAAATTTTGGCTCTGCCACTCTTTGTGTTGGGCAGGCTTTTTAATCATTTTCAAATCAGTTACTTTATCTATAAAGTGGGAGTGCTAAGACTAAATATAATCTAATTACACTTAGTGTGCTAATGCATTTATTCAATGACTGTCAAGTTCTAGAAAGATGTCAATGATAATGGGTCTGGAAATAGCAGACTTTGGGTGTTAAACTTTGAGTAATTTAATGGGATCTAAATTTTATAATTTTCAAAGTACTCTTTCCCACGTTGATCTGTTCTTATATCTAAAACTCTTTTTTTTTTTTTTTAATTTTAAAGAGAAGAAAAAACAAAACAAATCAAAAGAAGAACAAATTTTCAAACAAACATAATAGGAGGGTAACAATGGTTAATACATTACGTATTACTATCTTTAAGTTAGTTATTCAGGACACCAGACATTAGCATTCAATTGTCCAAACATTATTGGCACAAACCTTACTCTTCAATGAACTAAGTAAAAATGGTAGTGTATCTATCTTAACCATCTTATATATATATATATATACAATTTTTTTCCCTTTCCCTTCTTTCTTTTCCCTATTCCAGTCTCTCTTTCCTTTTGACCAGTTTCTTTTTGATTCACCATGTCTATTGTACATTTTGGATCTTATTTACTCTTTCAGTTTCTCATACTAGAGAGATAATACGATGCTTACACATGTGCTTCTGGTTTATATCACTTATGAGTATTTTCTCGAGTTGCATCCATTTACCTATAAAAGTCTCCAGTTTATCCTTCTTTATGGCTGAATAGTACTCCATTGTATAAAAATACCACATCTTTCTTATCCATTCCTCAGTTGATGGGCATTTTGGTTGTTTCCAAGATCTGGCTATTACAAATTGTGCTGCTATAAACATGGGTGCACATATATCGCTGTGGTACGATGTTTTTAATTCTTCTGGGAAGATGCCCAGAAGGGGAATAGCTGGGTCAAATGGGACCTCCAACCCTAGTTTTCTGAGGAATCTCCACACTGACTTCCACAGTGGCTGTACCAGTCGACACTCCCACCAACAGTGAAGAAGGGTTCCTTTTTCCCCACAGCCCCTCCAGCATTTGTTATTAGTTGATTTCTTAATAGTAGCCATTCTTTCTGGGGTGAGATGGTATCTCAGTGTTGTTTTAATTTGCATCTCTCGAATGACTAGTGATGTTGCACATTTTTTTGTATATTTGTTTGCCATTAGTATTTCTTCATCTGAGAAATGTGTATTCATCTCAGATGCCCATTTTTGGAGTGGGTCTTTAAATTTGGGAGGTCTGATTTTTTTGAGTTCTTTATATGTTCTCGATAGTAGTCCTTTGTCTGAGGAACAGCTGGCAAACATTTTTTCCCACATTGTGGGTTGTCTCTTCACTCTGTTGGTGGTTTCTCTTGCTGTGCAAAAGCTTTTTAATAAGATGAGATCCCAGTTATTGATTCTTTGGGATAGTTCCCGTGCGGTTGAGTTTTTATTCATAAAGTCTTTGCCTACACCAATGTCTCCAAGGGTTTTACCTATCCTACCTTCCAGCAGATTTAATGTTTCTGTTTTAATATTTAGATCTCTGATCCATTTTGAATTTAGTTTAGTGCATGGTGAAAGATATGGATCTAGTTTTAATCTTCGGCATGTGTAGAGCCAGTTTTTCCAGCACCATTTATTAAAGAGGCTATCTTTCTTCCAGCGAATGTGTTTGGCACCTTTGTCAAAGATAAGGTGGCTTAGTATGTCTGGGGTTGTTTCAGCATCTTCTAATCTGTTCCATTGATCTTCAGGTCTGTTTTTTTGCCAGTACCACACTGTTTTTATCACAGTAGCTTTATAGTATAATTTCAAGTCGGGGATAGTGATGCCCCCTGCCTTGCCTTTGTTGCCCAGAATTGCCTTTGCTATTCTAGGTCTCTTCTGATTCCAAATGAATTTTAGGATTGTTTTCTCTAATTCTGTGAGATATGCTGTTGGAATTTTGATTGGAATTGCATTAAATCTGTATAACAATTTTGGAAGTATGGCCATTTTCACTATATTGGTTCTTCCTATCCAGGAGCAAGGGATATCTTTCCATTTTCTGATATCCTCTTCAATCTCCTTTTTCAGAGTACTGTAGTTTTCAGTATAGAGGTCTTTTACATCCTTCGTGAGGTTGATTCCTAGGTATTTCATTTTTTTGGATGTTATTGTGAAAGGTATTGTTTCCCTAATTTCTCTTTCAGTAAGTTTGTTATTTGTGTACAGGAAGGCTATTGACTTTTGAGTATTGACTTTGTATCCAGCTACACTACTGAATTTGCTTATTAAATCTAGCAGTTTTTTAGTGGAGTTTTTGGGGTCTTCTGTGTAGAGTATCATGTCATCTGCAAATAATGATAATTTAACTTCTTCCTTTCCAATCATTATTCCTTTTATTTCTTTCTCTTGTCTAATCGCTCTGGCTAAAGTTTCCAGAACTATGTTGAATAAGAGTGGGGACAGTGGACATCCTTGTCTTGTTCCTGATTTTAGAGGGAAGGCTTTCAGTTTTTGGCCATTTAGTATAATATTGGCTGTTGGTTTGTCATAGATAGCTTTTACCAGATTGAGATAAAGACCCTCTATTCCAATTTTCTGTAGGGTTTTTATCATGAAAAGGTGCTGGACTTTGTCAAAAGCTTTTTCTGCATCTATTGAGATGATCATGTGATTTTTGTCTTTGGTTCTGTTAATATGCTGTATTACATTTATTGATTTACGTATGTTGAACCATCCCTGCATCCCTGGGATGAATCCAACTTGGTCATGGTGTATAATCTTCTTGATGATTTGTTGGATTATGTTTGCCAGTATCTTATTAAGGATTTTTGCATCTATGTTCATTAGGGAGATTGGCCTGTAGTTCTCTTTCTTAGTTGGGTCCTTCTCTGGTTTTGGTATCAGGGTAATGCTTGCTTCCAGGAATGAATTTGGGAGTATTGCTTCCCTTTCAATTTCATTGAAAAGTTTGAGAAGTAGGGGCGTTAGGTCTTCTCTAAATTTCTTGTAGAATTCGGCAGTGAATCCATCAGGGCCTGGGCTTTTCTTTGTTGGGAGGTTTTTAATTACATCTTCAATTTCATTGGCTGATATTGGTTTATTTAGGATTTTTAAATCTTCTTGATTCAGCTTTGGTAATTCATACGAATCTAGGAATCTGTCCATTTCTTCTGCATTTTCCATCTTAGTAGAATATAAATTTTCAAAATAGGTATAGATGATCTTCTGGATTTCTGCAGGGTCTGTCGTGATATCACCCTTTTCATTTTCAATTGCATGGATTTGAGTCTTTTCTTTTCTTTTTTTAATAAGGTTGGATAAGGGTTTGTCAATCTTATTTATTCTTTCAAAGAACCAACTTTTTGCTTCATTGATTCTTTGTATTGTTTTTTTATTCTCCAATACGTTAATTTCTGCTCTGATCTTTATAATTTCCTCCCTTGTACGGGCTTTTGGCTTAACCTGCTCTTCTTTTTCTAGAAGCTCGAGGTTCACCCTTAAGTTGTTTATTTGTGCTTGCTCTATTTTCCTGATATAAGTGTTTAATGCTATAAATTTCCCTCTTAGGACTGCTTTCATTGTATCCCATAAGTTCCGGTATGTTGTACTGTCATTATCATTCAGTTGTAGAAAGTGACTAATTTCTTCTTTAATTTCATCTGTGACCCATTGGTTGTTCAGGAGGATGCTGTTTAATTTCCATGTGTTTAGGGAGTTTTTGTGGGATCTTTTGCCATTGATTTCCAATTTCATTGCACTATGGTCTGATAATATGCATGGGATAATTTCAATTCCTTTGCATTTACTTAAGCAGGTTTTATGAGCTAGTATGTGGTCTATTTTGGAGAACGTCCCATGTGCAGCTGAGAAAAATGTGTATTCTGATGTTGTGGGATGGAACACTCTGTAGACATCTACTAAGTCCATTTGTTCAAAAGTTTGGTTCAGTTCTACTATTTCATTATTGATTTTCTGTCCAGTTGATCTATCTTTTTGTGACAGTGGAGTATTGAGATCTCCCAATATAATTGTATTAGTGCTTATTTGATTTTTCATGTCCTTTAGTACTTGTTTTATATAGCTGGGTGCATTGGTATTTGACGCATATATATTTATGATCGTTATCTCTTTCTCTTGGATTGTTCCCTTTACAAGGATGTAATGACCGTCTTTATCTCTCTGAATCCTTCTTGGCTTGAAGTTCACTTTGTCTGCAAAAAGAATAGCTACCCCTGCTTTTTTCTGGGTTCCTGTGGCATGGAGTATTGTTTTCCATCCTTTGACTTTCAGTCTATGAATTTCTTTCTGAATTAAATGTGTTTCTTGTATACAGCATATTGTTGGATCTTGCTTCTTGATCCATTTCGCCAGTCTGTGCCTTTTGTTTGGTGAATTGAGACCGTTAACATTGATGGTTAAAACTGATATGTATTGACTTGTCATGATATTTTCCTGTTGTTGGTTCCCACTCTTTGTTTTTCCGCTTTCCGGCTATTTAATTATTTGCCCTGCCTGGTGGATTCCTTCTGTTGGGGTTCCTATCTCTTTCTAGAATGTCCTTCAGAACGTTTTGGAGTGCTGGTTTGGTGGTCATAAATTTTCTCAGATGTTCTTTGTCATGAAAGTATTTTATTTCTCCATCAATTTTGAAAGATAGTTTTGCAGGGTACATCAATCTGGGCTGAAAATTATTTTCCTTTAGAGCTTGCAATACATCATTCCAAGCTCTTCTTGAATTGAGGGTTTGTGCTGAAAAGTCAGCTGTGATTCTGATGGGTTTTCCTTCATAGGTGATTTGTCTCTTCTCCCTAACAGCTTTTAAGATTCTGCCCTTCTGTTGAATTTCTGGGATCTTGACTATAATATGTCTGGCTGAAGTTTTTTTTTGATCATGTCTAGTTGGTGTTCTAAAAGCTTCACTTATAGGGGTGTCAAATTCCTTTTCTCTTCCAGGAAAGTTCTCCCTGATTATGTCTTTGAACAAGGTTTTAATGTCGTTGATGCTATCTCCTGCTTTTTCATTTATTCCAATTATTCTTAAGTTGTTTATCTTTGAGTCATCTAGCAGCTGCTGAATTGATTTTTCATGGTCCCTTGCTATTTTTAAGAATTTTTTCATTTCATGATCACTAATTGCAAGCCTGTCTTCTATATCTGAGATCCTGTCCTCGCATTGGCTTATTCTGCTGCAAATACTTTCAATGGAATTTTTTATCTCTTGGATATCTGCTTGAATCTGCCTTATAGATTCCATTTCTTTCCTATGCTGAGCATTCATGGTTTCTATAGTTTTCTTAAGTTCATCTATTTTTTTGTCTGTATCAGCTATAGTGTCCTTAAGCATGGTCTTCATTGTAGACATTATCTCTGCAGTTATCTGTGAGATTATTTCTGTTTTAATTTTTTCCAGAACCTCATTCAGTTGCTTTGTTGTTACCACTTCAGATAGGCCAGGTGGGTGGCTTTCGGATTGTCCCACCTCGTTGCTCCCTAGGTTTGCCTTTGGTGAATTGGATGTGTGGGGTTGCATCTTGTTTAAGTGTCGTCTCATTTTTTCTTTCTTTAATTCCTGGGGTGATGTTTGCAAATTACCTATAGTAGGTTACTTTATTGCTAGTGTTTAAGATCTTTAGAAGATGACTACTTCTCTGCAGTATCTTCCAAGTGGAGCTTGCTTTTAGGTTTTGAGCTTTCTGCCAGATCCTACCTCTTCAATTCGTTGGGTATGCGAAGTTGCTACCTGTTTGGCCCAGTCCTTGATTCTTTGGTACTGTGCCACTGTATTTTCTGTGTCCCTTAGTCAATCTCAATCATGAAATATCAGGAAGGAAAGATGTTTAGAACAATTATTTCACATTTGGCTATAATGTTAACTAAAGCATCAAACACAGCCTAAAAAATGACAGACTGAGCTAACCAGTTATTTACCACTTTTAGCTGTATAGAGTTGCGGTTATATAACAAAATCTAAAACACACCAGAAAAATTATATGCAGTATACAAGTCCTATGTATGTCAATTTTTCCTTGAGGAGTTTAAATTTAAGATGAGTTAAGGAGGAAATAGAGTATTGGGAGAAGAGGAAGGAATTAGATGTAAGGTTAGAGGACCAAGAGGGATCCCACTAAAATTGGGACACTAGTGCAGAGAACAGGTGGTAAAAAGAGAAGGAAGGGATAAAAGGAAGAACAGATCACAACCACAATCACAAAGAAGTTAGAGGCGCTGTTTACACTCATATAAAAAACCAGAGAGAATAATGAAGGAAACAGTAAATACACATACAGAAACAAAAACAAAGATAAAAACAATAAAACAGACAGATCAAAAATAAAACCCCACCAAAAAACAAAACAAAACAAAACAAAAACAAAAAAACCCTTCGCCAGAACAAAAAAAACAAATCAGTGAGAAAAAAAATAAAAATAAAAATAAAAAATAAAAATAAAAATAAAAAATATAAAAAGAATCAGTTCCAGGTGTTGACTCTGTTGTAGGCAGGTACCTTGTGACAAAGTCCTGTTCTGTGCAGGTCCGTCCCAGTAAGCCAGGAGCGCCCTCTGGTGGGTGGTGAGCAGAGGCGCGTACTTTCAGGCAGAGACCAGTCTAGCTCGCCTCCGCTCTCGCCGCCCTTTCACGATCCCTGGGCCTGAGAGGCTCAGCGTGCTGTCCGGAGCGCGGGCTCCCTGCACTGGTTCCCGCCGCTCTGGTTTTTCGCCACGCCCCCCACAATGGCGCCGGGCCAGTCGCTCTCTGGCGCGGGACAGGTGTGGCTGAGAGTCCAGTCTCGTTCGCCTGCTGACCTCAGCACACTTTCGTGGGCTCAATTGAGAGGCCCTGTGCTGCCCTGTCCGGAGCACAAGTTCCCAGAGCAGTTTCCGAGCCACTCTGAGTTTCACCACACCCCCAACAATGGCGCCCGGCCGGTTGCTCTCTGGCGCGGGGCAGCTGTGGCTGAGAGACACTCACCGCCGGTCAGCGCCGTTCTCCGCCGCTCCCCTGCCCCGCCGCTGTCTCAGGATCCTCCGTGGGGGCTCCCTGGGCGCCAGCTGCCACCGTGTGTCCGTAGAATTGAGCCTCCGCCGGCGCTCCAACTCCCGGGATATTAGAAGGTGCACGCGCGCGGTCTGCTCCTTCTTTCCTTCTTCTTTGTTGGAAGTCACCCGTCACTGGTGCCGGGGGTCCCAGATTGCGCTTCAGAACTTTTCTGGGTTTCGGGGAGGCATCTCCCCCCCTCCTGCGCTTTCTGGGTCGCTATATTCCCGTGTTCCAATGGTAACTTTTAGAGAGAGTTTTGCTGCCTGCTTCTTACTCATCCGCCATCTTGAGGTCCCCTCTATATCTAAAACTCTTAAGGATCTCTGGCATATGACAGGTCCTTAATTCCTATAGATCTATTCTCATTTGGAGGAAATAAAATCTTTCACTATGAATGCTCTATTGAGAATTTCTCACTAAATGTGATACCAAAACAAAAAGTGATATTATAGATGCTTTCAGTATATAGCATACCAATTTGCAAAATACTTTGATATGTGCCATTGTATTTTCTCCCCAAAGCATTAATTAACCACCTCTTCGTACAGTTAAACTGAGGTGCAAAGAACAACCTGTCTAGTTGGAATCTAAATTTGAATCCAGTTATTACAACCAGACCATGAGTATTCCCATAACCCTTAAATTTTCATTTGTAAATGTAAAATAAATTTAAAAGAAAAATGCAAGCAAGTACAAATTAATGTACCTTAGCATGGCTATTAATATCTGAGAGGTGAAAGAGTAAAAGGAGATGCTGTATTGAGGTAGCATAATCAAACCAAAGCTTGGCAGGAAGACAAGATATTAGGAGATTACATGTTTTATTTTCCAAATAATATGGAATAATATGGAAGCATGGGTTGCTACATACAGGAGATAATATTTTTGAATGTTTTCTCCCGCTGACCCAAAGAGGAAATGGGAGACATAGCTGCTTTTCTAGCACCACGGACAGCTCAGAAACCCTTCCCTGTGCCACATGAACAAAGTCCTGTCTATTTGATAGCATCAGCTCAGGAAAGCCCAAGGGAACTGACCTGACCTTGTAATGTTCACTCACTGAGGAATGTAAATTTAAAATACCAGTGGAGATGCATTAAACGCTTATTCAGGAGGTTTCATTAGTGTCAATAAGTATGACACATTTAAAATTATTGATTTTTGTATTTTTCTCAATTTAGAAGTAAGAGAGGCTCAATTAATTACTGGAAAGTGTCTTCTTCCAGATTTTTTTTTTCTATCTCCATTAAGGCCTTTTCAATAATTACCAGCCTACCACAGTTGAGTTTCATGAATCTACGTTTTTGTGCTCTTCCCCCTGCCTGCCTTCTACCCAGTGCTTTTACCCTGAACGCAATTAGTATATGTATGGCTAACTCTCTTCTGTGATAAGGACCCAATGGAAATCTATAGTATCTATAGAAGAGGGGACCATTGGGAGTCAAATAGCTAATTCATAAACTGGATAGAAAAGAACATTTTGCTGTACTAGCAATATCTGCTGTCATTGGCCTGAAAGCTAAAGAGATGGTCATGAAGAATGTAAACTGAGACAACCTGAACACCAGTTTGGACACCTTCTCTAAGTGTCTTCATATCATGAATCTTTTTCTGATTGTTGAGACTAGATTGGGAGGATGAGACTGACTGCATGTTTTAAGCTCTTATAATAAAAATAACCTCACAATTTTTAAAGCTCTTTGATTTTCATTGAATTATGCTGCTATCAACTTTGACATAATTACATACATCGAATCCAAACCCTGCTTTACGTAACTTCCTGTGGCATCTGATAAAGGGAAATGTGTGGTTCCACTGTTAAAAGAGAGGAAGAGGTGAATTGGAAATTGTTAGGAGAGAGCTCGGTGTTTGTGCTTAGATTCACTTTGACTGCACATTAATTACCAGAGATCCAGGAAGGAGATGGAGCCCTAACTTTTAGATGGTGCTTTCTGGCTCATAGGAAAGGATCATTACAGCATAAATTTGGCTGAGTCTTTTCTGACTGTCCTTTATTAAATTAACCTGAGACAGGACCGGTGAGATAGCTCAGCAGCATAAGTGCCTGCCTGGCAAGCGCAAGGTCCTGAGTTCGACTCCTGATATCCACATACGAAAAAAGGGGCTGGTGGTATCGCTCAGCGTCACGGGCGTCTGCTGGTGCGCGAGGTCCTGAGTTCGACCCCCGGTACCCACAAAAAAAATAAATAAATAAAATAAATTAACCTGAGACAAGTAAACAGGGATTTCTGTTTTGCTGGATTCTGCAAAATTCCTGTTAGATAACAAGTGAGCTTCTGGGTGCTATTATTTTTCCATGGAAAATTCAAGAATGTAGAGAGAACTATCTCATACTTGGCTTGAGGAGTATGTGAATTTGTTGGGGATAATTAAACCTATTTCCAAAATTTTCAACTTTAGAGTGGACTTGGCATATGGCATTAGAAACAAGGTTTCCAGATCATTTTGAAGTTAATCCTAGACATTAAACTACTTTGAAGAGCCCTTCATCCTCCCCCTTCCCCTTTCTTCTTTGCATACTAAGGATTGAATCCAGAGCCTTTGCACTGAGCTACATCTCCAGCCCTTTCTGTTTTTTATTTTGAGACAGGGTCTCACTATGTTGCTAAGTTTCCCAGGCTCAAACTGTACAAACTCGTGATTCTTCTGTCTCAGCCTCCCAGAGTGCTGGGATTACAGGTCTGCACCACTGCTTCTGGTCCTTCTTGCCTTCTTGATTTGCATTTTGCTTGTTATGTATGTAGTGTGCTGTCTAAGTTAACTCTCTGGCAATGGAGCAAGTCCACCATGAGCCGTGACATGCAGGCTGTCAGATAAAATCACCAGATTAAAACCAGAACAGAAGGCTGAGGTCCAAGTTGGAGAAGAAACATGTGTGCCTTTGGGTTCAGTGGAGGGAGTGTCTCCAAATAGTCCCTTTTGCCAAAAGAATCAGTCTTCCTTAGATATATATAAAAATAAGAGTCCTTTGTTCTCAACTCTGTAAGAATGATGTTTAGAATTGATTCATTTCTTTTTATGAGTTCTAATTTTAGGGGTGGCATTGCTTTAAATTTTAAGGATGTTATGTCAGCCTAGATTTTTAAGACTCAGAGGACTTCTCTTGGTGTTTTAGAGATGATAAAATAAGTTTGTTGAAGCATCTATTTAACAAATGTTCATTGAATACCTACAATGTACCAGGCACTATGCTAGGAGGCTAGATCTAGAGCAGTAAGTAAAATCAAGATTTTCTCTCTGTTGCCATAATATTCTATGGAAGGGAGTAAAAAAACAACTAAGAATTTTATATGATGATAAATAATAAGAAGTTATGACAAGCTGAGGATATATAACAGAGTAGGAACGGTGGGGAGCCAAAGTTGCATAGAAAAGATGAAAGGGTTTGGCACTATGACCTAATTAACACAAAGATACCAAGATTCAGAAAATCTGGGGAATGCAAACTCCCAGGAGAAGAAATGGTAAATGCAAAGACCCTAAGGCAGTGCTGAGCTTCGAAAGTATAAGGAAGCAGAAGACCAGTGTGACTTAAGTATAATAAATTTTTTAAAAAGACAGCATCATAGAAGGATAGTTAGGATCTATACCATAGAAAGGCTCACACACAACAAGGAGAGAGACCTCCTTCTGAGTCAGAAGTCACTGGAGGACCTAGAAGCAAGGGAATGATGTAGTCTGACTTGTGCCTTCCAGAAGATTTCTCTTCCAAATTTGCATCCTCATTTGCAAGGTTCAGCTTTCAACTGGGGAGCCTGTCCTTTTCTGGCATCTTACTGATTTGTTATTGTACAATTTTCTTTTCCTGTAAAATAGCCATATTTAGGAAAAGCACCCTGGATAGTACAAATAGTTGGACAGCCATATTATTTTTAGATGGGCTCATTTTCTAAAATGTTAAATTCAGTTCTACATGTAAATATTTGAAGGCTGAGTTCTACACTGACTTGGGCCAGTAACTCACTGTGCATCCTGGGAAAAGTTACTTATGTTCTCAGTATGAACTTTCCTGCTGGTAAAATGGAAACATTAGTAATTCCTTCGTTTATATTATATAAATCTTGGGAAGTTCCAGCGTGACAGTGTATATGCTTGAATATGTTTTTCATGACATTGAAAGGGCCGAAAGCTAAATTCATTCATGAAATTAAACATTTCCACTGAAGACAGGGTACAGGGGGTCGCAATAACAGTTGCCATTTTATCAACTCTTAGGTATGAGGTATTCTGAATTTTCTCATTTATTTGTAATTTCAGTTCTACCAAATAAACGATGGTATTACCTCTGTTTTTTGAAGTGAGAAAACAGGGGCTTAGAGAATTTTCTTTCCCAATTTAGTAAGATATGACTGGGATTTCACCCCCAGGACTCTTTGCCCCCAAATCTTATGCTGTTAAGTTCTGCCACCTTTTAGGATTCCAAGGTCAGGAGGAAAGGCCAAGCCAACGAATGGTCTTGATCAGCTGGGGTTCACAGCTACAAAATGCTGTGAGAGCCAGGAAGGGAGGGGCAGGAGAGGATGCTTTGAGCTGGAGCTGGAGGATAAGTCAGAGCTTCAAAGTGAATTAATAGATGGGGTGACAGAAAAAGGACATCTCAGGTGGAAAAACAAACAGCCTATACCAGTGGTGAACCTATGGCACGCATACCACGTTGGGCTGTTTGTATCATTGAAAGCTCTGAAACATTCACCATCACTGGCCTATACAGAGATGTGGAAACAGGAGAGAGGGGTATGGAGTAGGGCAGTGATTGCAGACCTTTTAGAGCTTTCAATGACACAAACATCCCTTTGTGGCGTGCGTGCCGTAGGTTCACCACCAGTGGAGTAAGGGAATGACAGGCAGGTTGGTGTAACTTAAGGATATATGGTAGTGTGTGCATGTTGTCTGAGGTTTTTTGATATTAAAGATGGTGTTTGTGTATGTTTGCTGTTGTCTTGGTCACTTTCCTCAACACTGAGAAACAATACCCAATACCCAGAACTTAGAGGAGGAGAGGTTTATTTTGGCTTATTGTTTTTAGAGGATCAGTCCATAGTTGGCCAGCTCCAAGGAAGGAAGGACATAGTAAAAAGGTCTGGCAGAGGAAAGCTACTCAGGTCATGGCAGCCAGGAAGCCAAGAGAGGAGGATGGAAACAGGGAGGGAGAAGCAGCTTTCGAGGTCATAACCCCAGTGTCCTGCCTCTAACCAGAACCCGCCTCCTATAGCACATTCAAGTGTTGGACTCATTATTAGATGAACCCACGGATGGGTATAGCACTTCCATGATCCAGTCACCTTCCTGTGAGTACATGAGAGCTTTGAGGGACATTCTAGGTCTAAATCATAACAGTGTTTTTTAATATGTGGGGAGATGGTGTGTTATGTGACCATAAGAAAAGTCAGGATGAGGCTGATAATAACTGGCTGGAATATGCCACTGTCAAAGACATGAAATGACAGAAGAAAGAGGGCCTTTAAGAGGCAAGAGCACTGAACCAGGTGAGGAATGGTGTGGGCCAGAACTGAGCAGTGCAAAGGGGATAGTGTAGGAAAGGGGATTCTTTAGAGGGATATTTTAGAGCTAGAATCAGTAGGGTTCTTTGTGGGTTGAGGGTGCCAGGAGAGGTGTTCTGAATGAATCCTGGGTTCCTAGGTTGGCAGTGGAGTGGGTGAAGTCCTGGGCAATGGGATGAGGAAAGTGAGAGTGGAGGAAGATTTACAGAGAGAAGAGGGTAGAAGTCAGTGAGTTTGAGCAGCCTGAAAACCACATGAAGATGCCAGTATTGGGGATGGATTTGGAAAGACACTGGAGCACAGAAGAGATATAGCCCAGAGAAAGAGGAGCCAGAAGGGAATGTCCCCAACTCCGCGGCCTTTCTCCTCTGACACTGCAGTGGTGTGCTTTTGTGATCACGGTGTTCTCTTATATACTGTTTAAAATTCTCACTGAGCAAGGGAGGTTTTCCCAAGGGGTATTTTCTACTCTAAATTATCCAGAATGAGCATTCATGTTACTTGCTGCTATTCCCATACTGGCTCTTCCATTCTACCTAGCATGGTTTTCAGTATGTCTTCATTTTTCTCCAAAAAAAGTAAACTTATTTCCATATAAATTTATGCAAGAAAAAGATATTTAGAAAGGTAAATCTTAAGGAGAAAAGTTATGAGCATTTCAGAACTCACTAAGGTGAGTTTTCAAATAGTACATTTTATAGAATTATCTCTTTCTGCCCTCCCTCCTTCACTCTTCTGACTTGGGACATGGAGCTGACACTTCGGGAATCTCTGCATTTAAAAACAAGTGCCCTGTGGTGACCAACTTAAGCTCTACTCTTCTGTGATTGTATCTCTGTCATTGCTTACGTCCTCCCTCTCCAGTTTTATTTAAGATTTATTTCTTCAAACTCCACCCATCCTTAGGTTTTTAATCTTTTGCAAAGGATCTTATCATGACAAGAGGAGAACTCTCCATGTAGCCCACTGCGAAATTGTCAGGGGAGATAAAACGTCTTTATCTGACAAAGCAGAAGAAGCAGGAGAGCAACAGCCTGATGGTGAAAGTGATGAATCAGCTCAGCTTGACAGATTTCTTGGCCCCAAAATAGTTCATTTTCAAAATATATTATTTAGAGCAAGGCCTGAGCAAAGAAAGAATTAGAGCTGATTTCCAGCTGGAGATGTTGTGCTGGAGAAGAAAGCCAGCGCTGATTTGTAGGCATAACTGACCTTGGTAGGAGTGTTTCGTTTTCAAATGAGGAGAAAGCCATCTGTTGGTTCTTGAGGATAGGGGGAATGAGGCAGGATAATCATCTTTATGACATGCTGTACTTTTTTCCTGTTCAGAAACTTCTGAAAGCCTGGTATCAATCTTCAGATTTTATCTCTGAATGGAAGTAATCAAAACTGAGAGATTAAATGATTGGGTCAAGATCACTCAAGGAATTAGTGGCAGAAAATGGACCAAAACTGACATCTCCTTGTTTCCAAGACCTTCCTTTCATTGACTACTTGTTAAACAATGTCAAATTCCTGCTGTTACTTGCTTTATGATCTTGGCCACATCACTTTCTCTGAGTTTCACATTTCTTATCTGTAAAATAAAAATAATAAAACAACTTTATTGGGTCATGAAGAAAATTAAGTAATATAAGATGCGTGGAGATGGTACCTACACACAGTAAGATACTCAAAATATGTGAGTTCCCTTGGAAGAATAAGGCTGACACTGGTGAGGTTTCTCCCAGATATGTAATGGAAAATTTGAATGGCTTATAAATCTCAGAGGATTCACTGTGTGGAATTGGGGTGCTCATCAAGTAAGAGGAGGGAGCAGAGACTGAGTTAGAAGTGTTGCAGAAATACCTATAATTTTCCTGAACCTTCTTTTTAAAGCACACATGAATGTCATTATAATTCAGTTTGTTCATCCAGTAAACAAATATTCTTTTGGCATTTTATGTGCCAGACATGGTACTAAGTTTGAGGAATATAGCAGTTAATTAAGCAGCTTTCATTCCTTGCCTTCGTGAAGTCTGAATTATAGTGCAGTTGTAGAACCTCAATAAAATGCTCACAAATGGAATAGATAAAATCCAAGTATGTTGGTTTCTGTATATGTGACTGTGTTATAATAACCTGACTCAGTCTCATGGAATCAAGGAGGGTAGCCCTGAGTAAATGGCATTTAATCCAAGGCGCAGGGGTGGAGCAGCCTTTTTAGGCAAAGGGAACAACATAAGCAAGGGCATAAAATGGAAAGGGATCCACCACTTTGGGAAAAAGGAGTGGTGCTGGACCACTGTGATGGGTAGGAAGATGGCATCCATCAAGACCAAGAGAGAAGCAGAGGCTACATTAGCCAGGACAAATCTAAGGCCGAGGAAAAGCCTTTGTGGAATTTAAGAAGCATGTGCATTGGTTGAGGGGGCCAGAGGGGCATGTGCTCCTATCACTCAATCTGGGAACCCCAGTCTTCCAGGATCTCACCTGGCCTCCAGGTCTCCTAAATCCAGGACCATGGGAAAGATTTAAGTAGTCACGAATCTGGATTACTAGCAAAACAAATGAGCTAAGTTCCTTTCGAGTCAAATGCAGGTGTTCTGCTAAGGAATCTACCAAACCACACGATACACAGAGTAGGCTGCTTGCTGGGGGATTTTTATGCTTTCAATATTTTCCTCAGGATGGTATAATACAGAGAGAATGCTGCTGATTCTTTTCCCATGAACTCCCTCCCTTTTTTCTTTTTGTTTGCTTATTTAAGGATTCATTTACTCATTCACTTAACCTATACAAAGTCAGATTATAATCTAGTTGGAAATATATATGCAATAAATTACAAAACAAGATAGAAGTGAATGCCATAAAGTATGAGAACTGGGGTGGAGATTTGAGAGGAAAAGAATATTCCTTCTAATTTGTTAGGAGGAGACTGGAAATGTGCAGTGTTCGAGATAAGTTTCACGGAGGAGGTGGTATCTATTGTGAGCCTTGAAGATGCAGGCATAAATAGGCAGAGTCAAGGGGCAAGAGGAGACGCAAGTGGAAATAGAGAATGAAAACCATGCAAATGAAGACACAGAAAGTACGGGATGAATGGTCACAAAGTCTGGTTGGATTTTAACCTATGCAAAGGGTAGTTCTTCAGGTTCTCTGATGTGGATCACTGTGTGAGAAGCTGGAAAAGACCAGGCTAAGACAACCAACTAGCTTTTGTTATGAGAGTAGTGGTACATGTTTGTGATACATAATGAATACATTTATTGTGGAGAATTGGCATATGTATATATCACATTTTAATCCTTTACACTTTCTTTTCCCCTTCCCTTTCTCCCCTCTCCCTCCATCTCTAGATCTCTACAAAAGATTACCTCCCTATTTCCTGTAATTTAGCTTTTATTTCTCTCTTTAAATTATTTATACTTTGGGTTTCTCATATAAGAGGAGCCATGTGATATTGAACCTTTCATGTCTGATTTATTTCACTTAGCATTATGGTCTCAAGGTACATCCGTTTTCCTACAAATGACTCAAATTTATCCTTCTTTATGGCTGAGTAGCACTCCATTGTGTATATATACCACATTTTCTTTATCCATTCAGTGGGGAGCTGTGGAGGTGTTTGGTAGCTGGGAAATGGCTGTGACTGAATGATAAGGAAATAGTTTGTGGGAGAGGGGAAGAGGGAACATGGGATTGATAGTCCCAGAATGCCAAGCCCGTAACGTCAGGATTTAGCCTGACATCTGATTCTCCAGGCTCAGACCTTGCAGAGCATTAGTATAGCCTGGAGCATTTGTTAAGATTATGCTGAGTCATACCCCAACCCTACTACACATAAACCACCCAGGGACATGTCTGGAAAAGTATTTTTTTAAAAAATCTCCCAGATAATCCTAATGCAGCCCAGCACTGGGGAACCACTCTTGTGTTCCACTCACAGGCAGGCCCCCAGAACCTGTCCAGCCAAGCTGCTGAAGGACCAGCAAAATTGTAACTTGTTCTGCCTCCCACTGTTATGGATCGGGACACTTTATAAATAGTTTTGTTGTTATTGTTGTTTTATGGTACTGGGGATTCAATCTAGGCCTCCTCAAACATGCTAGGCAAGCAGTCTACCACTAAACTTTGTATCCATCCCTTTTTAAATTTTATTTTGAGGCAAGATTTTGCTAAGTTCCCCAGGCTGGCTTTGAACTTGCAGTCTTCCTGCCTCAGCCTAATGAGTAGCTGGAACTATCAGTAGGTACTGCTGCTCCTAGCTGGATAGTGTTTTATGGAAGCAAAAGTTATGAATTAAATTGATCACTTAAAATTGATACCAAAATAAATTGTTATGAAATAGGTGGCAGGAACACTTGGCTGTTGGTTGCAGATTGAAACGAGCCCAACAGAGAGAGAAGCAGAGCAAGCCGTATCCCCAAGTTGTCAGGAGTGCGCACCTTGGGAAAAATAAGCTCAAGGATGGAGGAGCTTTTTATTTTATATATTTAAGGGTTTAAAAATATTTTACAATAAGCAAATACTATTTTAGTGGCTAAAAGCCCCAGTTAGGGACTTTGTCCAAAAATGAAGGAACATTTTCTTTTTTTTTTTTTTCTTTTTTTTTTTTTTTTTTGTGGGTACCGGGGGGTCGACCTCAGGACCTCGTGCGCCAACAGGCACCCGTGCCACTGAGCGATATCACCGGCCCCTTTTTCGTATGTGGGATCCGGGAGTCGAACTCGGGCCCTTGCGCTTGCAAGGCAGGCGCTTATGCCGCTGAGCCATCTCACCGGCCCAGGAACATTTTCAAATGGTACTCCTGTATCAGGATTAATAGGGAAAAGTTTCACCATAAAGTAAGTAAAATGATAAACATGTTGTTTTCATTTAGCCATTTCAGTTTATACACATACCAAGATCACATTGTACACCATAAATACATGAAATTTTTATTTGGCAACTATACCTTAATTTAAAAAAATACAATTTATCATCCACAGTTTTTAACAAAGGAAAAGATAGCGCCTCTGAGCACATAGGTCATGTGTCAAGGTTGATGGCAAGGAAAAAATATCCTAGGCTTCTAGCTGATAACACTAGGAATGTTTATATTGGGAAAGAGGTTTGTTAGACTACAGTAAGTGTCATTCTGATTGAGTTTGAGGATGACTCACAGCTGGAGGAAGGAGCCTAAACAGAAAAATCTTGACGGTCTAGATGGATGGGCCAAATCTAATAACATAAATAGTGTGGGGATCAATGCCAGTATCTTCCCTAAGGTCTTAAAAGCCACCTGCATGCAACAGGGAGGGGCCTCACCCCTCAGAGCAGGGCCCATCAGAATGAGCCCCAAGGGTCTCCGTTAATTCTGAGTCAAAAGAGCCCGTAGCTGCCAAGAAAAGGGATGCATTGTTTGGCAGCATTAATAGAAATGTACTGAGTAGTTTGGTTTTTAACTAGTGCTATGCATCAAAATTACCTCTGAGTCTTTAAAAATATGTTTGGGCCCCACCTACTCCATATTCAAATTTGGGGTGAGGAAGGGGGGAGGGATTGAATTCCTGGATTTTGGAAACACCTCCTTTATATGGGCTTCTGATTTTAAAAATTGACCTAGATCAAGGGAGTAGCCAGTTAGGGTTTTTCAGTGTTAAAAGATCTGCAGTCTTAAATTTTCTTTTTTTTTTTTTTTTTTTTTGTGGGTACTGGGGTTCGACCTCAGGACCTCGTGCACCAGCAGGCGCCTGTGCCACTGAGCGATATCACCGGCCCTTTTTTTCGTATGTGGGTTCCAGGAGTCGAACTCAGGACCTCGCGCTTGCTAGGCAGGCACTTATGCCGCTGAGCTGTCTCACCAGCCCCCTGCAGTCTTAAATTTTAATCAGTTTCTGAAGACACATTTAATGAAGTAACAGCCTTTTATTTTTATTTCTGATTTTAGAAGTATTATTTAAAGTTTTCATCTTAAGCAAATTAATTTCAAAATAGTTTTAAATAAAACTGAAATCTTGTTGTAAGCATCGCTTTGCAATGTTACTTCATTTTCTATTCTACTATGAGTGTTTTCCTATGTTCTTTAAGGATTTTTAATAGATTCATAAACTGTCCTTTATAGGAGATGTACCAAAAGTTACTAAATTCCTACTGTTGAGTGTTAGGAGCTTTTCCAAAATGTTTCACTGTTGATACTGCACATGCTTGTGAGCTGCTGCACCCTAAGCAGGAATATTCACACAGTGGAGCCATCAAGACCGTGGGGGTTTCCTAAACCCGACATAGGGAACAGCTGAAGAACTTTAATCTGGAGAAGATTTAGCAGGGTTGAAAGAGAGGTAAATATCTTCAAATATTTGCAGGGAAATCAAACAGAAAAGAATTCAATTGTTTTGCCAGCCTCAAAGGGCACAACTAGGACCAATTGGATAAAAACTTGAAGCAGCTTTCCATTGCAGGTAATGAATTTTGAAATAATTAAGAGTTTTGAAGGTCTTTCTTCCCTTATTTATCCTTAGGGATTTCTCAAGATAAGTTAGCATTTGTAAAGGATGTAATTGAGGAGATTCAAATTCCTCCTGGGTAAGGAGTGTTAAAATTGAGTCACAAACTCCAGAATCCTGCAGGCTACAACAGTAACAGTGAAAGTTTGTCCAGCCCAGGGACTTTGCTAAAACAACTTGAATTCAAATGCCTTTAGGCAGAACATTCACTCCTCAGTTAGCCACCGGCCACACCCCTCCTGTTTATTTTGCCTGACTGGGCTCCTGAAGGAGTTCAGCTCACCACTGCTGGTAGGTCAAATTCTTTGATTCTGTGACTGTTGTTCATTTATTCAGATACCCCTGCTCTGTGCCTGGTATTGTGCAATATGCTAGCCTCTGCCTGGCTTCAAGAAGGATATAGTGAGAGTTGTGTAGGAGTTTTGAATGAATATGAATTGGAAAGGGACTCTAACTAGAACCATAAATTGAATAGTTGATAGTAACAGCACAGTGCTCTTACTTGCTAAAAGGAAGGGCCTCGCCCCCTCCCAGCACTCAGGATTGAACCCTAGGCCTTTGCACTGAGCTACACTCCCAGCCCTTTTTTATTCTGAGTCAGGGTCTCACAAAACTGCTGTTGCCTAGGCAGGGCTCGAGCTTGCAATCCTCCTGTCTCAGCCTCCCAGAGTGCTGGGATAACAGATGTATGCCGCCATGCTCAGCAAGGAGCTTTTATAGCCAAGTTTTAGGAGGGAAGCAAACCTTCCTGGAGGCACTGGCTTCCCCAGCACACCAGTGCAGGCAGAATTAGCCTGCGCACCTGCTGGGGAAAACGCAGAAGAGACTCCAGTACCAATAACTTCAGTATCCCCTTCCTTCCTAAGAGCCCATTACCCTCAGGTCCCATGCAGAGACACTGCAAGGGAAGAAAACAGCATTTGAAGAAGCTGGTAAATTAGAAAACCAATGTTGTTCAAAAAGGGAAAATTAGGACTGAAGAATACGGGTTTTTAAAAATTTACTTAGGGAGGGGGATCCTTTAACACCATTTGGTTGCTTGTGATCTATTTTAAAGCTTTTGTTGAGTATATGCTCTAAGACCCCATGCTAAGTGCTCTATGGACAAAATTCATTTCATTCTCTTGGTACTCAGCACCACCATTTTGTGGGTAATGAAACTGAGGTTCAGAGTCCACACATAGCAAGTTCTGAAGCCAGGACTTTACTGAACATAATCCACTGCCTGTGACGCTTCACAGATGAGATTTGGGAATTTTACTGCCCCTTCCCTTACCCAGTCTTGAGTGTGACATTGTCTTCCAAGTCCCCACCACTCTTGTCCCAGTCTCCAGTGTTGGGATCTTGCCAGGAGCCTTCCCTGTTGTTCTCTCCAGTTTTGTCCTCATTTATTCCTAGGTTCTGTTTTTCTTCTGCCTGTCATTTCTCCCTTTGTCCCATCAGTTTTCTTTCCTGCTGCTTAAGCAAGACCCCTCATCTTTTGATTATTCGGCTATTTGGGAGCCAAACACTTTCAGGCGGCAGCTTTTCTAATAACTGGAGTAGCAGCAAAGCAGAGCAGTGGAAAATGGGAGGTTTTGATTTTGAATTAGGAGATGGAGTTTTTAAAAGGAAGTGCTTTATTGATATTAGGAAGTTTTAAAAATCATTTCCACATATGGGCTCTTTCAGCTCACCGAGGACTCTGGCAGCTGCCATGGCTCAGTAGAAGTTGCCTGTGCTGCAGAGCTACACTCAGATCTTGTCTCTAAACATTGCTTCCTCTTGTTTAAAAAAAAAAGCATCTTGCTTTTGGAGCCACATGCTATTTGGTACAAAGTGCATAGGAAACCGTTCTTGAAGAAACTGTTCCTGGATTGTATATGCTCTAATATTTATTCTTAATGACATCTTCAAAAATATATAACCAATTTAAGTCCCAGTATGTTGATGGAGAATTTGAGTTGGTATGTAAAGTGTATGTATGCAAGAAGAGGATTTTTTAAATAAACTTTAAAAAGCTGAGATTATTTTGTGCTTCCTATACACCAGGCAATGCTCCATACTATGTTCTATGATAGCATGTGTACATTACTACACCTAGAGATTATTTAACCCTTGGAAGAGCCCTGTGGAATAATGATATCATCTTCATTAGTTCGGTCCAGAGAAGATGATTTGCCCGAACATAAACAGCTAAGTGTTCCAACCAAGGATCCTTAGATCTGCCGGGCTCCAGGTCCTTCATCTCTGAATCATACTGAGGAGGATTTAGGCACTCTAGCCAATGAGACACCACCCACAGGCATAGCTTTATACCTTCTCTAGCACTTCCACATATATGAATTTGGATTTTATTCCACCCCATGAGGTCAGAAGAGCCAGGTTTTACTTTCCCCTGTTTTGAGCTAAGAGGAAACTAAGGTGCATAAAGGAGAGAACTTTCAAATATCACAGAACTAGTTAGTAACAAAAAGCTCAAACATAACCCATAGCTCCTGAGTTTCAATTTCTTGTAACATGCCAACAAGACCATTAATGCAGGCTCTGGACCCCTTGGGTTAAATTGGACAAACTTCTATCTCATCCTCACCAGTATCTAGGAATTCATTTAGCAAACATTCCCAGAATTATTGTTGAATTGTGTGTTGAGAATTTTGCCAGGCCTTAGCCGGGCAGTGATAGGAAACTGATTTACAGAGCTTACAGTCTACTGGGAAAATCAAATGATTAGACAAGAAATAAAGCTTGATGTGCATTAATACAGCAAATGGTAGGGGTGTGGTGGAAACCAAGTCTCAGATTCTAGGGAATGAGAAGGGTGGCTAGCTGAAGGCGAAGTGGTGCAGAGCTTTCTAGACCTGAGGAATGCTTCGAGCTGAGCGGACCAATACAGAGACAGGAGCCGTAGAGAACTGAGTCAGTAACTGAGAAAATGCATTTGTGAAGCAGTGAAGTCAAAGTCAAAGGAAAATGTACACATGAGCTTTGCAGAAGAAGGGGATCCAAATTCTGACTTAACTGTTAACAAACTCTGAACTTTGGGCAAGTTACTTGACCTTTGACCTCACCTCATCTATAAAGGGAGATGTTAGTAACTATTTTTTCAAGGGTAATTGTCAGCCTTGCAAATGATGAAAGCAAAGCACCTACACTACTCCTGGCAGTCCTCAACACTACCCATCAGACTGTAAGCCTGAAGCTTGGGAATTGTCCTTGACTCCTGATATTTTATTACCTGACCCCCCCATACTGTCTCCCAACATATCTCACAAATTTCTTCATTCATTTCTATCCCTAGTACTGTGTGAGTCTAAACCACCACCCTCTTCCACCTAGAATACAGAGCCCATATTTTATCTCCCAGCTTCCACGCTCTGCCCCATTTAACCTCTAATCCATTCTTCCCACTTCAACTAGACAAACAGTTTGCTGCTTCCAATCCTCAAATCACTTCTCATTGTTCTTGGAAGAAAAGCTAAACTTCTTCCTAAGCCTGACCCTGTAAGATGTGTCCCCTACATCTTCTGGCCTATGTATCTCTTAACCTCTGCATCTCCTGGCCTCTGCATACCCTAGCCCAGTGATGGCAAACGTTTTAGAGCTTTCAACGATACAAACAGCCTGCTGTGGCACACATGCCATAGGTTCGCCGTCGCTGCACTAGCCTCATCGTCCACTCCTCATTTACTGAGCTGTGGCCACACTGGCCAGTTGCTTCATGGTTTCAGCTGAGCAGGCGCCTCTTCAGAGAGGAGACCACCACTGCCTCTAAAGCCTCCCTTGTTAATTTCAACCACAGCGTCTTGTGCCTTTCATTCTGTCTTTATAATAAATAATCAGTATACATTTCTTTGGGTGCTTACTAGATTAAATGCCGAGCTCATTAGGTTGGTTGCTCTGCCAGAACTATTCTGTTAGGGGCCCAAAGCCTTGCTAAATTAGTAGAGAAATGAAAGTTAGACCCTCCACAAATGATAGGTATTATTGTCCACTAATACCTGACTAGCTGTTATGATGAGTCTGGTTACAAACATTTGGCAAGGATCTTCTGTCCCTTCAGTTTCCAACACATGAAGTCATCCATGTCACTAGAAAGAGCTGCCTCAAAGCCCTTGATGTGGGACCCACACAATACCTAGTTTCTGAGGAAGTTGTTCTTGGTATGTTTATTTTGGGCTTTTTTGAAGTCTCAAGGACATTCCTCACTGGAGAAGTGGGTGCTCATACATGCTCCGTTGTTAGCAGCTGGCATTTCTGCCTCAAGGATTTTACATTTACAAGGTAATAATAAAAGTGGTACTAGAAACCTACAGATGGTCTGTCCAATAGAGATAAATGTTGATTGCCAACTCCAACATGGAAGTGGGATTGACTTGAAGTGTTACTGGGTAATTTAAGGCCCCATAGCAGATGTCCCTGGAGAAACCTTAGCCAGTCAGTTCTGTTTCATTTCAGGAAGGAAATAAAACTCTGCCTGATTGGACTTTCTTTCCCCTGACAGAAAGGAGGAGCTGTCAGAGTGAATCATAAAGGCCAAGGCTGGCAAGGCTGGCAACAGAGGTCTGACTTCTGTGTGCATGTGATCTGTGAACTTGAAACTAGAGCCAAGTTTTAGGACTCCCATCTTGTTAGATTTTCAGGAGCACTCAGTTCTTCCTCCCCAGACAAGCTTTTTGTGGAAGAGTGCTGAGGCGGCTTTTCTAAGTGTGCATATTTAAGGGTAGAGCTTTCAGTACTAAGAAATAGTAAAAAAATGGGGTAAAGTTAATGATGGGGTGAAGATTTTTAGCAATTTGATTCTCCAAAGCAATACCGTCCCTTAGAACTTGCTCTCATTGTGGAAATAGTCTGTATCTGTGCTGCTCACTATGGCAACAGCTAGGCACACGTGACTTGAAATGTTGCTAGGACCAATAAGAAACGAAATTTTAAATTTAACTTAACCACATGTGGCCACTGATTACACCTTTGGACAGCAACATATAAAATGTATGATTGGGGGAAAATAATATAAGAATGTGTAAGAAAAATAATGCAAGAGTACAAAAGTTGGGGCCGGTGAGATGGCTCAGCGGCGTAAGCGCCTGCCTGGCAAGCACGAGGGCCCGAGTTCGACTCCCGGATCCCACATACGAAAAAGGGGCCGGTGATATCGCTCAGCGGCATGGGCGCCTGCTGGCGCGTGAGGTCCTGAGGTCGACCCCCCGGTACCCACAAAAAAAAAAAAAAAAAAAGAGTACAAAAGTTGAGTGGGAATCTGTAGGAAGCTCCCCAAGTATTTCAACCAAGTGGCTTGGGGAGGGCATGTCCCTGGTGGCTAGGAACACACACTCTGGCAGGATACAAATTTGGGTTCCAATGCTAACTCTGTCAAGTCCCAGCTTGGAATAAGGACAAGTTACTTAACCTCTCCAAGAGTCACATCTCTCATCTGTAAAATGAGGATACGAATAGAACCTACTTCCCAGGCCTGATTTAAGTATTAAATGAGATACTATGTGAATGAATTTCATACTGGTCATAGTTCAAGTTAATGTTTTAGCAATATGGCACAATCAGCTTTTAATATGAATCATGATCATCTTGTGGATTAAAACCTCCCTCTGGATTGTAGGACTGGTGAACTTTGTGATCAGTCTGAAAAGAAGAATTCCCCCTACTCCAGAAGTGACTGGCCATATTTGATTATGTAGAAGTACACCTCGAAACAAAATAGGACTAGACCTCCCTAGCCATGAATAAATAGCAAGTTAGGCCTGCATCTCATGAAAGAACATTGCACTTATGGTAGAATTACATAGAAGAAAAGCTGGGAATGATCTTGAAGACCAGTGATTTTCAAGCTTTAGTGTGCAAATAGATCACCGGGGGATCTTGTTTGGACTGGGGTCCGGTGGAGGCTGACATTCTGCATTTCTCTCAGAACTGTAGGTAGGTGTTCCAGATGCCTCTGGACCAGAGTCCACACTTGGGGTGACAAAGTTGTAGAGCACCTTGGGCCTAGGGCATAGGACCAGGACCCTATCCATCAGATGGGGAAATGGGGATCAAGAGGTCATGGGACAATGAGAAGTAGAGTCAAGGATAAAACAAACCTCTTGTATGGCCCACGCCACTGTCCTGGACTCTTACCCTTCCCCAGAGGACTGCAGTCTCTTGAGTTACATGACACTCAGCAGTTTGAAAAATGTCCTTTTATCATGTACAACCTTTTCTGTTTATCAGCCTTGGATAACAAAGGGTAGAGATTGTTCCATTTGCCTGCACTATTCCAGTTAGTGATTCCCAGTTAAACTGGAGCTAAAGTTCAAACGTGCTGACCCTTGTCCTGGTTTTTTTTTTTTTTTTTTTTTTTTTTTTTTTTTCTGTTATACCATGGTGCCTCTGTGGCTCCATTTTCCATCCTGGAAAAGCTCCAGACTGAATATTATGATGGCTGACAATAGGAGCCTTTGTAGGGACTTAGGGTCAGTCTGCACTTAGGATACCACACAGCAAAATATGAAGGTGTGAAAAAAGTCAAGTGCCTCTTTTTTTTTTTTTTTTTTACTATATCACAGCACAGGATTCTTGAGCCATTTTTACAAGCTGAGCATTAGCACAATGCTTAAAGACTCTGCACATGCCATTTCCTAGAATCATGTTTTATTCCTAGGAAGCCTGAAACTGATGGCACCTCCCAGTGGGAAAGGTAGAAGTGAAGCACTAAACTGTCAGGGAAGAGGAAGTTTTCCTCAGTAGACATGAGCTGCAGTTTCTTACAACAACTTGGGGAGAGGCATTGAAACTTACAACAATTCTGGCCTTACCACACTCCTGGTGGCACTAGATAAATTGTGTGTATGTGCACATTTGTGTGTGTGTACACAACACTTTACCTCCCTATATTTCTCATATGTTTGGTGGCATACTCAGTTCATATTATCATCCGCCTAATTTCACAAATGTGTTTCAAGATGAGCAAAATGCCACCTGCAGTCCTCAGGGAATTCTGAAAGATCAGCATTTTTCTGGATGTTATCTGTTTATTTGCTTTAGTGGCCATGGTAGGATTAAGACAGTTTTCTAGGTCTTTTCCATCGTAAGATTTGGATTCTAGGAAATAAATGTCAAGAACTAGGAACTCAGACTCATCAAACTGCTGGTAATGAGTTTGTAGCCTCTGCTTATAGAGTGTGGGCTACAGATGGAGCCACTCATTTTGAGGTCCCATCCTGCCTGAGCTAGCAAACAGCACTTTCCACTTGACCCATAAGCCCTATGCATAGTCTCAGCTTGTTGAGGTGCTTAGTGAGCCAGTGGGTATCACTTAAATAAAATAGCTCTCTGCAAACAATACATATTTTTGACTAAGGTGTCATTTGTACCCACTGTGTTCCTTGGCTATCGATAACTTCCTTCCCGAGACTAACACCAATGCAGAATGGATTGAATGGGACTTTGGCAGGAGAAAACTGAAGTGTATGTGATGATGTCACTCTGTCTTCTGCCTAAATATTTTCTTGAATAGAGGAATGATCTATCTGCTTTCCATTTTCAAAACCATTGATTTTTTTGTTGTTGTTGTAATTAGAGAATGAAGAGCTTGACCATGCAGGATTATTTCCCTGCTTTTAAAAACAGCATGGAGTGTACGGCCATACCACTCTGAAAGTGCCAGATCTCATCTTAAAAACAGCACTGAAGGACCCCAGTTGTTTTATTGGGATTCTCCACTTCCAAGACATAGGGGGCGGAGAGTTCTTTGAGTCAGCATGCCATCATTGCTGAGGATTTTCTGCTCCTCAACTTTCCATGTAATAAGAGCTGTGGATGTTTCCGAGCACACTTTGACCTGCATTCTATTGATCTAAGCATTTGGCTAATCACTTTCTGCAATTAAACTCTTCTCCTTACAGTAAAGTTGATCTCTTACCAGCACATAAAATCTCACCCCACAGCTGGAGGGAATAAAAATGCTGCCATCTTGGGACTCAATAATTTTAGTCTAAAGGCTGAAGCAACTCTTGTAGTGTGATTTGCACCCCCATCAGATTAAAGTGCTAGAATGCTTTTCTACACATCAATTGTGAAGTCCTCGCTAGGCTGCCTTGTTCCTACCCAGCTCATTTCTTCTCTAGATCTCATCATGGAGTGTGACCTGCGGAGCACTCTGTTTTTACTCATGCAACCTGCTTTTGTTTTATTTCAAGGCCATTGGCACACACTTTGCATTTACTCTGTTTGCCAGATTTTTGTTCTATTTTTAAAGACATTAATGTCTAGTACATAAATAATACGAAAATATCCACAATCCCTGTCCTCCCTTTAGTTCAAGCTTTCCAAGGATCTTACTGCTTCTAAGTGGACTCTGATTTCATCTTCCTGAGTATCAGAAGATGCATTCATTCATTTGGCAAATACTCATTAAGTGGAAAGGCACAGCTCTGGCTCTCAAGGTGTTTACAGTGTACCTGAGAAGATAGTTTTAAAGGCAGTGGGTCAGCATAGGGGTGGAGGGGAGTGTAGGCAGCAGAATAATGACCTTTGTACACAGATGGGACTTGGATTCCAGGCCCAAGTCTGCCAGATGCTAGTAGTGACGCTTGAACTAAGTCACAGATCTTTCTTTAAGTCTCAGCTTCCTCATTTTTAAAAATGGAGGCAAAAATATCTACTTTATTGGGTTATTGTGAGGTGTCTTAGTTACTTTTCTCATTGCTGAGACAAAATAGCCAACACCCAAAGTTAAAGGAGGAAAGGTTTATTTCAGCTCATGGTTTGTAGAGGTTTCAGTCTGTGGTCAGACAGTGAACAGAGAGCAGGAGCACTAAAGCCTGCTTTTCCCTTTCCCAGGCTACCAGCTGTCTGGGTGGTGCCACCCACACCCAGGGTGGGGCTTCTGTCTTCAGTAAACCCTTTCAAGCAGAACTATGCTAATTCCAGTAAATGAACTAATTTAGTGTCCTTCCCGGTAATCCCAGTATCACACACCCTGGGTCCAACAAGCTCCAAAATGCCCCACCTTGGGGGACGTCTAGATACTTAAGTAAAATAATATATATCTTATAATGCCTATAGCAGTGATGGCGAACCTTTTAGAGACCTAGGCCAAACTGCAACCCAAAACCCACTCTTCTATTGCAAAGTGCCAACACTGCAATTAAACCTGAATACTAGGGTTTTAGTTTAGGAAAAACAACTCTACATTAATATCTTTTGTCATAAAAGAAAAACACAATAACACCCATGCCATAGGTTCACCACCACTGGCCCATAACAATGCCCAGCATATAGTAAGTCCTCAGTTTTAGCTGTAATTATTACCTGATGTAATCCTTACGAGTATATGAAGCAGATACTATGCTTGTCCTCCATGTTACAAATGGGGAAATCCAGACCTAGAGAGGTAAAATAACGTGCTATAACTTTTGTGTTTATTAATGACAAGTTTAAATCCAAGGGTACCTAATTTGGATATCCTGATTCCTTTCCATTGCCCCAATCTCACTAGGGCAAAATTCCCTTGTATTTTTAAGAACCACATGTATCAGTGTGTGTGTGTGTGTGTGTGTGTGTGCGTGTGTGTTGTGATGCTGGGGATCATACTCAGGACCTTCTACATGACAGGCAACTACTCTGTCACTGAGTTATATCCCTATCCCCTGTCATGGGGTTTTGAGAAACTTAATTTTCTAAATCTGCTAATGATGACTCACATGACTTAGGTAGAATATAGTATTTTTTCAGACATTTATTGCATTGTGTTTTTTATCCTGATAGCCAGTATTTCTCTTCACTTGGATAATTTTTATTAAATGCCTAATTAAAACTGGTTAGATTCTCACTTATAACAGCTCTCAGTTCTGAATTTAAATTTAATGATATGTTGATATATTGATGACCTTTATCTTTAAAAGTGTCTCAATTGGGCCGGTGAGATGGCTTAGCGGCTTAAGCGCCTGCTCGGCAAGCGCGAGGGCCCGAGTTCGACTCCCGGAACCCACATACGAAAAAGGGGCCGGTGATATCGCTCAGCGGCACGGGCGCCTGCTGGTGTGCGAGGTCCTGAGGTCGACCCCCCCGGTACCCACAAAAAAAAATAAAAATAAAAATAAAATAAATAAATAAAAGTGTCTCAATTGTACTAAAGTTAACAAATGTGGATGATAAGATCCAGTACGCTCTTGGAACATCCTCCCACACAAGCTTGCTGGTGCTCGTGTGGTTCTAGTGGTGGGTTTTGTACAACACTAAAAAATAAATAATGTAGGAAATTTTTCCATCACAAATTGCCTGGGGATTTGGTATTGTAATAAATATTTAAAATGCTCTAATTCAGAGACTTAATAGTAGCTGTAAAGCATTTCGAGACATTGACAATGTTAGGAATGTGCTCTGTGGAGTAAGCTTGCCTCCGAAAAAGAAATAGCCTTTGGAGTCCATGAAGGGACATATCCCTAAGTTAAATTCACTCCTCCTGTCCCTGTGTACCTTGCTTTCTATGACAAATATTTCTTATGGCTCTGGTGTCAGCTCCTTGAACATCTTATTAATGTTGATAGTGAGATAAGAAGTAACATTTATCTGAAGCGTAATTCTAATAACTAGATTGGAATCCTTCCAATTTCCAATTTATACAAGTCAATGGATTCCAATTTCATACAAGTCCTTTGGAGTTAAAACACTTGCAAAACCGATGCTGGCTTTTGAGCCCTGGGGCACAACATGAAGATTTGATCTTTTTTTTTTTTTTTTTTGTAAGTGTGTCCTTTGTAGAAAGACCTCACTAATCCTTGGCTTGCCCCACTATGATTTGGAGTGTCCAAGCTGAGGGAAAATTGTAAACTGTTTACCAACTTGCTGACAAAATCCTACTTGTAGGAAACCCCATGGCTTATCTGGCTAAATAACTTGAACCATATGTTCAGGTCCCAGAGCTTGGGATTTTTCAGAACAAGTTCAAATGTGCCCGTTTGCATCACCTGGGGATATTGAAATTCCAAGCACGAGTTCATTTTCACGTAACTCATTATCTTCCCTTGAATTTGGTACTTAATGTGAACTTTGGCAACAGATGGAAATGATGTTTCAGGAGCACTTACTAATTCTTTTGTGCTCATAAATACACACAAATAGTAATAATTTGCACTCACATGAAACTTTCAGAGCCAGGCATACCCTCAGGTATTCATTTGCCACCCCCTGTTGAGTTCTTGGGTAAAATTTAATTATCCAACAAATTTTGGGGGAGCTATGCCAGATGTTGGGTATTGACCCAGCCATTTCAAATGGAAGGATCTGATATATTCCAGAGAGAGCAAAGACAACAAAACTGGGAAATGGAACTCTGAGTGGGAGGAAAAGGGGCATGAAACTGGGACCGGAGCTTGAAATCTGAGCTCCTTGGAATCAAATATAGAACTACTGTATTAGGCATTATTGAGGGTCTTTCAGGAATGTCTGCAGCATCCCCCCACCCACTACTACCTCTGTTAGATACAAAGAATCTTACCATTTGGAATCAGTTGAAGGCTCAGCTTTGTTTGTTCACAATAAAAACAGAATTACCCAGTTGATTTGAATTGCAGATACATGCAGCTGCTCCTCCCTCCCATTCCAATTTGGTTAAGTGGGGCCATTTGGAGCACTATTTCATCTTCAGAATTTGGGGCTATCCATGAAGAAGTTGTTATTTGTTACTATAATTTGTGGTTAATAAAAGTAATAATAGAATTATGATGATAGCTACCATTTATTAAGTGTAGATTCTGTACCAGGCACCTTGCTAAGCACTTTGTATATCTCTTTCATTCTCTTAACGCCCTTATGAGTGTAAGAAAGTTATGATAATATTATCATTTTATGAATGAGTGAATAAAGCTGTCTCTTACCAGAACTGCCTGAGGTCCTACAGCTAATAAGAGGCAGAAGCAAGCATCCTGACGCCACAGTCTGCCCTTCCCACCACCCTCAGAGTAAACCACACGTACTGATGGCGACTTCTCCACCGAAAGGAATCTGCTTCACTTTAGTGCCCGTTCAAAGGGTATAGAGGGGTCCAGGGAACAATTGTTTGTATTTAAGGTACACAGCATGATGATTTGATCTATGTGTACATTGTGAAATACAGTAAGTCCCCGACTTAAGGACGAGTCCGTTCCGGGAGAATGTTCCTAAGTCAAATTTGTTCCTAAGTCCGGCAGAGTGAGTCTTAGGTAAAAGATGCACCTTGTTCACTCCATTTTTTTCTTCAAGCCTTAGCTTTTTCTTGAACAACCACCAAGCTGAGTGGGACTCAACGCTGATGCGAACCCTGGATCCACACACTGAGAAGTTTCTCCATCTCCTCTTTCACTTTACCACACTTTGTGGATATTATTGTTGGGACAGCAGATTCCGCATGGTCCATGATCTTGTCCTTGTTCTTGAGAACTGTGCCAATGGTTTATTGATTCATGTTATAAGAACGAGTGGCATCTACCATATTTATGCCTTGGTTCAATCTTCCAATTATTTTCACTTTTGTTTCCATGGTTATTGCTTTGCACTTCTTAGCATCCTCTCCGCATCACCACGGCTTTTCCTGTTGCCGACATCCTGGGCTCTGAGCACTGTACTGCTGTACACTATCACACTGTACACTAAGCACACAGCACCACAACTGAGACAATGTCTGGCAGACATGTGAGCTACTTTTGCAATTTGTTCGCTTTTACAAATGTTCGTAATGCAAGGTACATTCGAGTCTGTGAAAGTTCACAATTCGAATGTTTGTGAGTTGGGGACTTATTGTACTCATCACAATCAAACTGATTAATATATCCATTGCCTTCCATAGTTATTTTGCTTTTGACCATATTTGATGGGAACACTATGTACTCTCTTAGGTACATCTCAAGTACAGTAGTGTCAACTGCAGTCACATTACTGTCCACTAGATCTCCAGAACTTACTCACCCTGTATAACTGAAACCTTGTAACCCTTGACCAGTATCTACCCATTCCTTGTGCTGCTATCCCCAGGCCCCTGACAACTGCTGTTCTAGTCTCCATTTCTATGAGTTTGGGCCGGTGAGATGGCTCAGCGGCTTAAGCGCCTGCCCGGCAAGCGCGAAGGCCCGAGTTTGACTCCCGGATCCCACATACGAAAAAAGGGCCGGTGATATCGCTCAGCGGCACGGGCGCCTGCTGGCGTGCGAGGTCCTGAGGTCGACCCCCCGGTACCCACAAAAAAAAAAAAAAAAATCTATGAGTTTGACTGCTTTAGATTCTACATGTAAGTGAGATTAGCAGTATTTGACTTTTTCCATCTGGCTCATTTCACTCTGTGTGTCAGCCTCCAGATTCATCCCTGTTTTTACAAACGGCAGGATTTCCTTATTTTCCTAAGACTGACTATTCCCTTGTATATGTGTGTTCCACAGTTTTTTAAACCATTCATCCATCGTTGGACATTTATATACTTTCTACATCTGACCATTGTGAATAATGAGGTGAATGTGAGGGTGCAGGTATCTCTTGAAGATCCCAGTTTCATCTTCTTGGAGAGGGGCCCTATTTTTTTATGTCACATGTTCTTACTATCCCATCAAACCACAGCTGATTGGACCTGAAGAGAAACACTTCAGGAAGGCAACCAATCGGTTGTGACCTCTTATGCAGCCTCGTACCAAGAAAATATTTTAAAAGGCTTAGCTGAGCCTACCAGATTCCTTCTCTTGGGATTTTAGACTAGAAAAAATACTGCCAGGATATTTAGCTTTGAGAATTTAAGAAAAAATGAAACTGTGAAGTCATGTCAAGGCTATGAGGTAATGAAGCAGCAGTATGAGTAAGTTGAGAAGATTCATTTGTTAGAAAAATCATTAGAGAGTACACATCAAGAAGTGGAAGTATTATGAGAAAAAAAAAATGTAGCCAGTAGCTTGGGATGCCCCACCTTTGATGCCTTCCTTGTTTTAGTCCATGGGCATCATTACAATATACAGTTGTGAGAAATGAAATGAGGTAATTCGTGTTAATCACCCAGCAGAATGCCTGATGCATACTTAGATGATCAATATAAGTCAGTTATATTATTCAGTTTATTATTATTAGAATTTTTGACGTGATTTGTCTTTTATTTGGGAAATGCAGAACACCCTCTCATTCCCAGTTTATCACAGTGCATGCAGCTAAGATTACAAAAGGCCGTATTCTTTCCTTCATCACTGAATTGGATATCTTAATTATAATAATTCAAATTTCAGCTTATGATTATCTTAGTTTCCTTTCAGATCAATTCCACATCCACTAATGAACTATCATGTCAAGCAATGGGGGAGCTATTCCCATAATCTGTTTTCCTCCAATCCCCCTTCTGATGCTAATGAGAAATATGGAGACATCAGCCATTAGTATACATGTGCTGGTATAAATCATGGCCTATGGATCATTGAGCATCTTTGTTGTAAAACAAATGGCCTGTGGTCAGTTAATCATACAAAGAAACATCTCCAGGGCCTCCTGGCTTTATTCATAACCCCTAAATCCGTTTGCAGCTTTATAAACAGAACATCTGTTAAAATATGCAGAAATTACAGTCACAGTCATTAAGAGAGCTATATAGCTTTGGTAGATTTTTTTTCTTAAGCTCTTGGTGGTACTCTCCTGTCACTGGTTCGTGCTTCATTCCTATTCTTATTGACTCTCTTTTGTTCATGCCTGTTCTTTTGGGTTGTAGCATTTTTAACCCAAGATTGGAGAGTGGACATGTGTTGTCCTGGGACTCTGGCACCAAGCCATTGTGCAGCATGACACAGCGACTGCAGCCCCTCCATACTTCCTTCCATGCAAAACTGTATATTTTGGGAACGCAATATGCATAGCCTGGAGCAGCCAGAAACTGAGAAACCCTAATTGGTTTCACACCTCTTTTACTGACCTCAGACTCTTATAGTACTGGCATTTAACCAAAAGTAAATAGAGCCTCCCACTAACACCACCACCAGCCCAAAGCCCTCCTCCCTCCCTCCTTCCCTCTCTGTCTGTCTTTCTCTGTATCTGTCTGTGCCTCTCTGTCTGACTGTCTCTCTGTCTGCTTGTCTCTCTGTTTTTTTCTTTTTTTTCTTTTTTTCTTTTTTTTTTTTTTTTTTGTGGGTACCGGGGGTCGACCTCAGGATCTCGTGCGCCAGCAGGCGCCCGTGCCGCTGAGCGATATCACCGGCCCCTTTTTCGTATGTGGGTTCCGGGAGTTGAACTCAGGCCCTCGCGCTTGCCAGGCAGGCGCTTAAGCCACTGAGCCATCTCACCAGCCCTCTCTGTTTTTCTGTTAATGTTTTTTTTTTGGGGGGGGGGGGTTGGTTTTTTTTTTTTTAACTGTCCTTATATTTAAATTGGTCTGGTGCAATTTTTAACCTTAAAGACAAAGACCAAGAGAAGTAAGATCATTACCAGAAAATAAGATTAGATACAAGAAATTAGATTGGGGCCGGTGAGATGGCTCAGCGGCGTGTAAGCGCCTGCCTGCCAAGCGCGAGGGCCCGAGTTCGACTCCCAGAACCCACATACGAAAAAAGGGCCGGTGATATCGCTCAGCAGCACGGGCGCCTGCTGGTGCGCGACGTCCTGAGGTCGACCCCCGGTACCTACAAAAAAAAAAAAAAAACCAAGAAATTAGATTGATTCCCTTGTTGTTTATTGAAGAAATCATTATTCCGCCTAAGAATTTAGGAGTAGATAAACTTTGTTTGGCCGTGGTTTTGTTCTGCCTTTCCAATTAAAAGGTCACCTGTAAGTGTTCATTGTTTCCATCACTCATTCTTATATATAAGGTCTTATAGATTCTCAGATTAAGTCACTCTGGTTGACTCTGAACAGATCCTTCTAAAGTAGGACAGAAGAAGGAAATGCAGTGAAGTGTTTAGGAGAGGAAACTCTGGGGTCAGGCAGGCATGGACCTGAATTCCAGATGTGCCAGAATGTTAAACCTACTTTATAATGTCATTGATGAAGTCCAAAGGTCTAATCTAAGCAAAATGTCTAGTTATGTACCTGAAAGATTGCTAAGTGCTAAGTAAATATTAATTGCTACTAGTATATTTTATTGGTTTTATTCCTAGTACTATATTAGTACACGATTAGATTACATTAGGTGTTGATTTTAGCACCAGTAAAACATTCCTTTTAAAGTTCTTACATCATTTTAAATTATAGCATTAATTTTTCCAAGACTATATCCTATGCACCTTGAAACCATAATGTTAAGTGTCAGACACAAGCTTAAATATTTATGTGGTTTCTCTTATATGAAAAACCCAAAATACAAATAAAGAGCAAAATAAAAGACAGTGGGAAATAGCAAGATAAATCTTTAGCGTAAGTGAAGGGAACCAAGAGATGAAGGGAGGAAGAAAGGGAGAAGGAAATGGGATTTAAAAAGAAAAAAAGCAATTGTTGTGTGTTGTATACATGTACCAAGTCTCTATGAGGAATGTGATGATTATGTACTACAAACATGCACCAAAAAAAAAAAAAAAAAAAAAAAAAAAAAGGAGAAGGCATTCAAAAGATGGAGGAGAGGGGAGGGGAATAAAGAAGAAAAGAATTAAGATACATCATGTACATGTACCAACTCCCATGACGAATGTAATCATTATGTATTACAACCATGTACTACTAACAAAAAAAGCAATATATCCTAAGCATCTACTCCAGGCCGAGGACCGGTAGGTGTGGTGTGGTGTGTGAAGATTTATCCTCTCGCTATCCCTACAAGTCAGGAGTTCACGGGTATGAACCAGCATAGAATGTGTTACACAGATGACCCAAACCAAGCACTGTGGAAGCTGTAGATGAAAGACATAAATTACCCTTGGGGAAGGCTTCATCAGAGGAAGGTAGGAGGGTAGTTATGGTTGGGGTAGGTTGGGCTGATCTCTCCAGTGATGTGTGAAGGAAAAGAAGTGGGAAAATCTTATTGGAAGATGCAAAACAAGCAAAATGAGCCAACAGAGTGAAAACAGTTGGGATTAAGTAGACAAGGAAAGAGCCAATTTGCCTGGTGGGGAAATAAAAAAGAATTGCAGGGCGAAAGCCAATTAGAAAATGGAACCCAGACATACCACGCTCCCAAAGAAACTGGGAGAGATAAAGATGGAAAGCACCTGAAAAGTAGACTAAAAATAAGACAAATGCCCATGCAGAAAGGAGTTATTACAGGAGGGTGAAGCTGAAAGATTAATGGCTGCTTTGTCCACCCCCAACCTGTACATGAGACAAGCTCTAGTTTTCTTCCGTATTCATGGCTTTTACTGGCACTTGTAGCAGCGCAGCTCCCTGCCAACCTCTGAACTCCAGGAGCTAAGCCGGGCATCTTTAGACAGCAGCTTTCTAAGCTTTCAAAAGGAAAATTGCAGTTGTACGTTTGAGTCCTGAGCCCCAATTAAAGTGTCAGGCTCTCAAACAAACAAATACAGATAACAAAGAAGGGATAATGTTTTAAAATTAGGTTCTCAGGAGTCCCCCATTAATTTGGAACTCACGAGACAGTTACTGCATATTCAATAAATACCATTTGATGACAGTAATGTGCTTAGCTGCTGGTAGCTGGAGATGCCCAGTAGATAGAGGTTTTTAAAGCACAAGGTTAAAAATATATCTTGTATCATATTCAGCATCTTCCAGTGTTACAGCTCTTAGGAACACTAATCCATCCAAGGAAAAGAAGAACTGGTGTTATCGTTCTCCTGCTAAAAATAGAGGAAAAACAAAACAAAGCAAGAGCATGGATTTAAAAATCAGAATGGTGAGTTCACTGTGTAATGCTCGGTACACACAAAAGCACTGTATAATCAAATAAACTGCGTAAACACCCAGAGGTTATTAGTGGGGTAGCTTGTAGAAATGAAAAAATTAGCAATAGTGGCATGGCTTTTTAAAAAAGCAATAATTTGCTTTTTTATGGTGACAAAACTTGAGTTTCTTGAAAGCTGAAGCATGATTGTAGTCACACTACAAATAATAGCTGATAGGATGTGTACTGTGAGTCCTTGATTTTACTGATTGCTAGGGAACAGTGCCAGTTATCCTATAGAATATGGTGGACCCCTCCAAGGAGGGCACAGCAGGGATGTTGAGAGCTAACAAAGGGTTGACTGTCAAATTTTTGGAAGGGTTTAGCTGATTTCCTACTTTTGCCTTGAAAGGTAGAATTTCTGCGGAATGGAGTCAGAGATTGGTGAAGTCAAACTGACTTTTCCCACTGCCAATGGTGCTGTATCAAGTTGCTCTCTCTACTACAAAAGACCAGAGTAAACCTCGATTAGAAGCAGAAATCAGTGATTTTAGTCAGTCAAAATCAATGGCCTAAGTAAAAGCTTGTGTTTCCTGCCAGACTTAGAAGCTGCAAAACAAAGAATGCCTTTTTGGCAACGGTAGCTGGGAACAGAAGCTTTTAAATTTGGCCTGATTAGTTTTATTTCCTACCCTGGGCTTGTAGATGGATTTGCCCAAATTGTACATTTGTTCATCCATTTAGCAAATCTTTATTAATCATTGATTATGGGCCAGGTTCTCCGCTAGGCGTTTATTGGAGAAATAGTATATTCTATGGCTTATCATTACCTTTATTTCAGGAATCGTGTCTTATTTGCCTCTATTTTTTTTTAAGATACTTGGTCAAGTGCATGGCATATTAGGCATCCCATGAAGGTAAATTAAAAGAAAAATAGTGTTTTGCCACTTAGAGCTACCAGGCAGTCAGATGCCAGAAAGTGCCATTGAATCTCAAAATAACCTAAATCTGTCTCTCAGTAAAAACTGGCATTGTATCTAGTGAGGCCAGGTAGGTAATTACATGTTCTCCCACTCTACCTTTTATGATGACTCTGTCTTTGATGGTGAGTCAGTGGAGAGACAGATGCGAACAGGCTTGGAAGCAAGGGGACAGCTCACCTGAGTGCACCCTTGCTACCAGCACACCAGGACCCATCATGAAGAGGCCCTTTGTTTTTTCATTCCCCAGCTGAGTAAGAAGATGACGCTACTGCATTTCCGAAATCCTCTTCAGATGTTAGATCATTGCAGTGCTGTTTTTTAGGGGTGTTGTGATCCACTGATGAAGCATCATTTGAGTCAGCAGCTAAAGCCACTGAACTAATGGCTACAGTGGAAGAGGTGAAACAGAAATGCTTATTAGGCAGTAACTGGGCAGCTGAGTGTAACAGTAAAATGCAGAGTGGAAAAAGTACAGATCGCCTGTGTATATGCGTATTTACACCTAGTTGAACATATACGTAGATAAAAATGACAATCTCCAACACTGGCAGGGCATTCACTATGGGCCATGACTGTGCTAGTTATGTTCTATGCATTTCTGTCTGACCTTTTTGTAATGCAAATCGATTTTTAGCTCTGAGATACAACTGACAAAAATGTATCTATTAATTATATAACTGAATGTTTTTATATCCCATATATGGTAAAATGGTTATCACAATCAAGCTAATTCACATAACTAGTACCTCTTATAATTACACTTTTGTGTTTTTTGTGTGTTGTATTTGGAGGGAGAATACTTAACATCTGCTCTGAAGAAATTTCAGGTATAAAACACATTATGATTAACTATGGTCTCCATTAAATCATTGAATCTCCAGAACTTAATCATTTTATAATTGAAAGTCTGTACCCTTAGGTCATCATCTCCCTATTTGGTAACCATCCTGCTACCCTCAATGTCAATGTCTGCTTTTTGAGATTTCACATACAAGTAAGATCACACAATATTTGTCTGTCTTTTTGTGGCTTGTCTCACTTAGCGTGATGTCTAATGAATGGCTGGATTTCCTTATTGTTGAGACTGAATAATATTCTGATACAAATGTCACATTTTCTTTATCCATTCTTCTATTGACAAATACTTATGTTGTGTCCATAGCATGACTATTGTGAATAATGCTGCAATGGACATGGGAATTCACCTATCTCTTCAAGATAGTGATTTTATTTCCATTGGATATATACCCAGAAATGGGATTCCATCCAATCTCTCTTTTTTTTTTTTTTTCTTTTTCTTTCTTTTTTTCTTTCTGTGGTACTGGGGATTGAACCCAGAGCCTTAGCACTGAACTACATCTCCAACACTCACCAACTCTTAAAATTTCGATAAAAGGTTTTGCTAAGGCACCAAGTTGACCAGGCTGGGCTTGAACTTGCCATCCTCCTACTTCATCGTCCCAGAGTTCTGGGATTACAAGTGTGTGCCATGATGCCTGGCTCTATCTAATCTTCCTAACAGTACTAATGAAATGGATACTTTCACTGACCGCATTTTATAGATCAGCAACTTGCTCGTGGCAAATAAGACCCCATGATATTAATTACTACATTGTGTTTTTTTGTGTGTGTGGATACCGGGGTCACCCCAGGGCCTTGCGCGTCAGCAGGCGCCTGTGTAGCTAAGCGGTATCACCAGTCCTTTCTTCGTATGTGGGTTCTGGGAGTCAAACTCAGGACCTCGCGCTTGCCAGGCAGGCGCTTATGCCGCTGAGCTTTCTCACCAGCCCCCTACATTATGTTTTTATATAAGTGATTAATACAATGTATTTAAAAGGATGGATTGTTAATGGATAGTTGGTTAGATAGAAAGATAAATTATTACTTCCCTGCCTCCATATTTTTAATTGCACAAAAAATTGAGCAGCATTATAGTTTAGATCAAGAATTACTCCCGAAACTCTCATGTGCTCCAAGGCAGGGCTTTCAGAAGGTAATTGGGTCATGGGGGTGCTATACCTGAGTGTGCCTTATGAGGAAGAGGTGGGTCACTGGGGGCATGACTTGGAAAGGTGTATCTCCCTTCCAGGCTTCTCCCATCTCTGCTTTCTGGCCACCATAATGTGAGCAGTTTTCCTCCATGCAGGCCGTTCCTCCATAGCATGTCTCCATTTGAGCTTACCAACTGTGGACTTAAACTTCTGAAATTGCGAGACAAAATAAACTTCTGCTCTTTTAAATTGAAGCTGGGTAATTTGTCCCAGGGATGAGGAAAGTGATTAAGATGGTAAGGCAGAAATCACTGTTGTCTTGATTTTCCTGCTTTAGGAATTAGTCCAGTTCCACTTGGAATTCCCCCCTAAAGAAATCAATAAATTCCATGAGTCAGTGGTTCTGGAAGAATTTTGAAATTAAAATGAAACCACACTATATTAATATGGTGATTAGTCATCACTAAAATTGAGACAATTTGTAAGGACTGTTTTCAAAATCTTAAGTAGAAACAGAAAGCAATAAGATGTACAAACATTTGGTAATGGCATTTAGTATTGGAGGAAAGCATTTGTGCAATTACCTTTAGATTCTAACCAAATTGGGGGCAAACATTAGCTAGTTTATCATGTTTTCGTAGGCTTTCTCAGCTGTCAAATCATTGGAGTTACAATATGTGGATTTTTGTGAAGTTCTGTACTTGTCTATTTGATCAAAATTAAAGAGAAGGGGGCAGTCACAGTAAACTACTTTATAGCTCTGCTTTGGCAGTTTACTGTAAAGGTATAGTAATTTGCTAGCTTAAGGTAAAAGCTATTACACTTTGATTCCAACTTTCTTTTGGTAAATATATCTGACTAAGCTTGGATCTGTACTGACAAATGCAAATATAAATTTCTCACATACCTTAATTTGTCAATGAGTATTTAGTGAAGACCCACCATTTGCTAGCCAAAGTTCAAGACCACTCTATTTACTATTATGAATAAATGGGAGAATAAAAGCAATTTTTATGTATGCAGGAAATTTATTACAGTTGACAGAAGACTAAATATCATGATAAGGAATATCAGTCAAACTAGTTTTCCAAACTAAGTTGTAGTCCATGTAGAGACATTGTCCTTCCATTGTACTATCTATGAAGCTAGGATAAATTAAAGTCAATTTTGTTAGTCTTTCTGAGTATAGAGTTCTTAGGTAGAGGCCAAAGTAGATTATCTATGGTAGTATTTCTCAAAAAAAGTTCAGAATTTCCTGAGACTTATATCAAAATATATCCCCAAGCTCCACTCAATATCTACTAAAACAATTCCTAGGAGTGGCCACCTAGGAACCTGCATCTTTTAACAAGATCCCCAAATGAATCTGACTAAATATGTTGATTACTAAGCAAACTGGTTTCCTGTGTTTGTATCCCTTGATTTCAGCCCTTACCTTTGTCTCGGCATCATGCTTGCAGCCCCATCTAGCTTGAAAACATAAAACTGAATTCATTTAGCTCAGTTGGCCACTCTTGGATCATACACACTCTTATCTTTAATCCAAACATTTATCAGTTGATTAAATAATCTCACTTGGGAATAGGTAGCAATATTGGATAATAGCTAAGAACACAGACTCTAGAGTTAGGCTGTATGGGTTTTAGTTCCAGCATGACTACTGGTTTATAAAGTATTGTAAAGAATGTAAGCCCTTGGCCAAATTTGCTGTGCAAATTTAACATCTCTAATCCTCAATTTCCATGATTGTAAAATTGGGATAACAATAACAACTGACTTCATAAGATTATTGTATGGATTAGATGAGTTAATTAAATGAATTAAAACCTCGACACACGCTTCTTGTCTACAATACTTCATTGTTTCATCCTGTCTTATGATTTAAAATACTATCAGTATGTATCAGCAACCCTTACGTTCATTATCTGTAGTCCTATCTTCTCTCCTGAAGTCTCGACTTACATTTCCAATGGCTTCTTCGGAATCTCTACTTGGGTATCTCATGAAACATCTCAGACTTAGTATTTCCAAACTGACCTCTGGAATATCTGCTAACCAGATCTTTTCCACCCGCAGCCATCCCTTTCTCAATTGATGGCAACTCGATTCTTATATTTCCTCAAGCCAGAACTTTAAAGTCCTCCTTGATTCACACTTCACATGCAAAGTGTCAGGAAGTATTATTGGCTCTATTTTTAAAATCTATCCAGAATCTAATCTCTTTTCATAATTTCCATCATTACCATGATGACCCAAGTCATTATCTAACAGGCAGGCTACAACAGTTTCTTAATTTTACTCTTTACCACTAAACCCAAAATCCTCTCTACAGAATAGCCAAACTGATTCTTCAAAGAATTTGAGTCAGATATGTCACTCCTGTGCTCAAAATCTTGCAATGACTTCCCATTATGAGATGATCAAAGAATGATATATGCATGTATGGAAATGTCACAGTGAAACCTATTAATTTGTATAGTTAATGTGTTAATAATTATAATTATCCTGATGGTGTCCTACAAGGTTCTACATCATTAACCTTTCAAATTCCTCTCTAACCTGACCTACTACTATTTTCTCATGACTTAGTAGCCTTCTTGCTGCTGTTTAAACTGATCAGTTATCAGGGTTCTTAGCATTGGCTCTTTCTTTTCCTTACACTGCTCTTGTCCCAGACACTTACATAGCCAGTTTCCATCTTTTAAGGTCTTGTTCAAGGGGCATCTTTTCATTGAAGGCTGTATCAGTCAGAGTTTACTAGAGAAACAGATATAACACAAGATATACAAATGTGTAAGAAATTACAAGATTGGCTTACGATGGTCAGCCACAGAGTTGGATGAGGAAGCATGCAGAGGGTGTCTGCACATTGGAGGCTGAAGGGTTCAGTCCAGGGTCTGGAGTTCACTGCAGTGTTCCATGCAAGTCCATATCAGGAGGCGGATGGGTCTGCGATGGAAGGCTGATAAGTCTATGCCAGAAGGCTGAAGGATCCAAGGTAGAAGCCAAAAAGTCTGCACTAGAAGCCAGAAGATGACATCCAAGCTGAAGGCAAAGACTGGAGCTCCTCCAAAGAATGGAAGCCCATCTGTCCTTCCTCAGTTCCCTTTTATACTATCCAGTCACTGAGCCACCCTAAGGTGGGTCTTCTACTCCCTAGGGTGTAGAATTGCTGAGCCAATTTAGTTAAGCTTCTAAACTTCTCACGTTGACACAATAAACCAACCACTAGAAAGCCTATGTTGACTACCTATGGGAAATTGCAATCCCTTTTCACCTGTGACTTTCTGACCTCCCTTCAACTACTGTTTCTTTCCCATAGTCACCTTCTATCCTACTATACTTATTTATCGTTTATAACATCATCCTCCATTGGAATCTGTGCTCCCAAAGGACATTTGTTTGTTTTCTTCATTGCTATACCCTCCAACATCCTAGAATAGTATTTAGCAGAGCAAGTGTTCAAATATACAGTATATTGAATGTATGAAACTGTGAACAATCTGGAATTGACTTAGAACATGGTTTATAATTTCCCGTAGGTTTCTGGCTTGGCTCTTGAACTGTTGAACATTTTTCTTGTTATATTGACCCAGAATCTTTTGATTGAATGGGCTGGATACTCCTATTAAAAATGTGCTTAATCAAAAGTTTGGCACAAGCAAAAGTTCAAAAGAACACTGGCTTCAGATAAGGACTGATCCAGTGTTTAGCTTTGTTGCCCTGGATAAATGGCCTTTCTGCTTTGCTTTCTACAGAAAACCAGCACAGTTCTAAGATCTTTGTGGTGGAAAAATGGCTGCCATAGTGCAGTGCTTCATATCTTTTTCTTAAATTCTTAGGAAATATCTCCTGATATCTTATCAGCTCTGTTAGATTCTGTGCTCATCTTGTAGTCCGTTTCCTATACTCAGTAAGATGGAATAATTTCAGCCAATGAGGTTCTAAGTCTGATGTTGAGGGAAGAGGAATAAGTACCATCTAAATTTTACTTGAAGATAAGGAAGGGGAAAGTTGGGGGCTTTTGGCAGAAGGGAAGAATGGTTGCTAGGAAAACAGTCAGTGGTCTGATATAATAGTAGTGAGTACATGTTTATGAAGTTAAATATGGTAGCATAAGGTTTGGGAATTTGAGCCAGAATAACATATGGAAGAACTGATAGATTTCTTTATTCATTCAAAAAGTGGAATAGCATCTGCAAAAGCATAGAGGTATGAAAATGTTTGACATGTTTGGAGAGCTTCAAGGAGTGGGTGTGAAGTAGTGAAAGGAATATGTTGGAATCATCTCAATGTGGAAAAAAAAAAGTGTGGACCTAACTTTCTTTAGTCCAAGGTGGATTTTAAAAATTCTGAGCGAATCATTGTTGCCAGGGTCATAGAGTATGCTGATTAGCTCAGGTCTTTAGGATATGCACACATGTGCAGATGCACACACGCACACACACATACACAGACAGCAGACTGGATTAAGAGAAAAGAAAGTTAGGGTTTAAAAAAAAAAATTGACATGAAGAGATCCAGAAGCAGAAAAAGATTGACAGATGGTATTGGTCAGCCTTTCCATTGCTGGGATCAAATACCTGACATCCACAATTGAAAGGAGGAGAGGTTTATTTGGCTCATGGTTTCAGAAGCTTTAGTCCATGGCTGGCTGGCTCTAAGGCAGAAACACCATGACAGAAGGCCATGGCAGAGGAAAGATGCCTAATTCATGTCATCCAAGAAGCAGAGCAGGAGAACATTGCCGGTAAGGAAGGGGCCAAGGGTAGATACAGCACCCAAGGTCACACCTCTGTGGGCCACCCAGATGCACTCAGAAGTCTGCTGTACTCTAATCCTCTAGGCAGCTCCCAAGCCAGTCAAGTTGACAGCTAAGCTTAACCATCATGCAGATCATCTCAGAATATACTAATGGACCAAGTGACACAATTTTAAAGTTATATGATATTGAATGTGGTGATGAAGTGAATATGATGTGAGAATTATAAAATTCCCCACCATTTCTGTTCAGAAAGACCTACATATTCTGTTCATCACTTTTTGAGTTATATACCTACTTTTGCAAAGGAATTGAGCAGTCATACAGGCCCAGAAAAGCAGATAGCTGGGCATGGTTGAGCCTTTCCATGGCAAGTAGCCTATTTTTGTCTTTTTCTTTTTCCTTTGAAGTTTTTTGAATGGAGCAAAAGAAAGCCTAAAGTTTAACTGTTGTGAAGCATTAAGTGTGACTTTTGTTCTGGTTGCCCTGCTTATAGATCTAATCTGGAAATTCAGAATGAAAATTTGAAGGTCTGACTCTCCTCTCAGAGCCCATTTTATTCTGTCCTCAAAACACCACCCCACGGGGGTGTGGATATAGTTCAGCGGTGCAGCGCCTGCCTGGCAAGCGTGAGGTCCTGAGTTCAATTCCCAGTACCAAAAAAAAAAAAAAAAAAAAAAACCCACTCCATTTCCTTCTTATCTTCACTGCTTAGTGGAACGTGGACAATCATAATACAATACTTTAGTTTTCTTGGCTTTGACAGATATTTGGAGAAGAAACTATGGGTGTCTGAGGGAGGCAGGAGAATTGGGCTTAACCCAGGTGGCTTTGTTCTTGGGAGGAATACAGTGTTCCAGCAGCGTGGCTCCCTACACAAGTGGGCTCAGGAGTGAAGGTAGACATCGCAGTGTCTCTCTGCACCAGTCCAAGGCTTGGTAATGTGCTCATCCCCCTTTCTGTGCTGCTCTCTGTTCCTTGCTGTCGTAATGAAGCACTCCCGATGCTACTGCCCCAGTTTCCAGTGCGTGGGTGGGGAGAGCTACCCTCGTCCATGCCAGCCCCCCAGCATGTCTCCTCGTTAAATCATGCATATGCTAATGAAGTGTGAAAATCAGCCAAATAACAACTCCTCCTAATCACTTAAGGCCCCAAGAGTAAAGGGATTCTTTTCCCCTTTCTGTTCTCTTAATTTTGGGGTGGTTCTTATGATTTTCAATCCAATCAGAATCACAATTCTCCAGTGTTTTTCCTCTCCCATTTTTTTCCCACTGAAATGAGGATAATTGGCATTTTTACTTTTACCTCAAGTGAGAAGAGTCTTCGGAAAACCAGTGACCCACTGTGCCCTTTCATTTGCGTCTGGGGCTGGATAATCCCTAGTTTTACATTAATACACAGAGCAGTCCCTATGGCCAATTAACTAAACTCCATTATTTCCTGCCCCTGAAGGGATAGTGTTTGAGAACTTTCCCCCCAGAGATGGTGTATGTCAAGGCCCTTGCGTTGTGATTACATTTTACCTCTGCGTTTCAGTCAACCTCCCTGAGTCTTTATCGGTCCACCCAATTCTGCAGACAGTTTTCTGTCTCCCTAATTTGGCTCCTTCCTGCTTCTTCCACCCATGTCTGTACCCTCCTCTCCATCCTATTCCTTGTACCTTACAGTTGGCCCACAGGGGGGTTATTCACGTACAGGTCTTCTCTGTTCTAGGAAAGCCTTATACACAATTTCTTTACTTTCTTCCATCATTCAGATCTCAGCTCAGTTGTTACTTCTCAGAGCATCCAACCATGACAACCTAGTTAATTTGAAACTCATGCCTTATTATTATCTTTTATCACTCAACCATCCCATTCCTGTCAAAGCACCCATCATGGATACTTTCTCATTCCTTTTTTTTTTTTGGTGCCCGGAATCAAACTCATAACCTCGCACTTGCCAGGCAGGTGCTGTGCCGCTGAGCTATATCCCTGGCCCTCATTCCTTAAATACATTGCCTCTCTCTCCTTGCCACTATTCACATGCCTGGCACATAGTAAATGCTCAATAAATGTTTATAACCCAATGGTTTTTTGTGAGTACTTGTGAGCAGTTTTCATGTCCTAGTGTAAGTTTTTGTCTCTGGCTGCTCCATAGTAGACTATTTACAATGAAGCCCCAAGAAAGAGGCTTTGCTCTAGTTATATTTGCTTTTTGATACTGACTATACATGATAGCTATATTGTGAGTACTGACTGTGTTTCGTGACACCAAAATAATTGATGTTAGTGAATATTTTATTGACCATTTTGTGGAAAGACTGGAGACAGCTGCATCACACACTCCACCAAATTTTCTCCCTTCCATGTCTTGCTATTGACCCACAAAGTTGCTATTTTCTCACTCCCTACCACCTTTTTCACAAAAATATACTTGAAAATCTTCATTTTTCACCTTTGTGTGGGCAAAATCAGCTTGGCACAGCTACACAAAACCTCAGCAATCTGAACAGCAGCCACCCTTTGTTCCTCAAGTGTACTCCTTAGGGCCCTGCATTCATTCCAACATATTTGAATGAATAAATCACTACATAGATATTATCTTGGTCCCTACTGATCTGAACCCTTCATTCATTTTATTCATTTATTCAACAAATGTTTATTAATGTTGGTGTCAGGTGCTAGGGATACAACAGTGAGCAAGATTGATGTGCTGGTGCTAAGGTCTCCGGAAGAGACTGAGAGGGATGAGTGAACACAGAGGTCTGTGAGATCAAAAACCGCAAAGCAGAGAGGTTTGGAGCTGTTTTTGCCGGGGCTCTAATTGTAAACCAAAGCACTGTGTTTAAAGAGAACCCTTCCTACAGATCCTGAAGGGCCATTCCGCATTATCTAATGCTAAGATTCTGGGTGGTTCTGCCTAACCTCAGCTTCCCTGCCTGGAAGAGCAATTACTCTTTTATTTTTTTTAAACCAGAGTGTGGTAAGAAGAAAAATGTGATTGGTGGGTGTGGAATTTACCATCATCCCTAAAATTTGGACAGAGAAGTTTGAAGCTGATTTGTATTTTTCAGAGTTTGAAAGGATTTTTTTTTTTTTTTCTTTTTTCTCCAAGACACAAACTAGAGCTAGACTCAGTGGAAGCCAGTGTGTAGCTGAACCCTGTGAGAAAGCCAGAGGCCACTTCAGAGATGCCAGCACAATGGCAGGGAGGGGAGGGAGGCCTGGATTCTCATCACCCACTGGAAAACAGGCTTCCACCAAGCCTGCTTAGTTTTGATATTGCCTCTTAGAGCTCAGACGGGAAAGAGTTTGCTGTTCAACTATTTATCATAGTCAGTAAAGGAGAGTGACTTAAAAGCCAAAGATGTATTGTTTCATTGAAGCAGCATCTTGAGCAGCTACCACACCCCTCAAAGTTTGAGCCTAAACCAAGCAAAAGGTAAGGAACAGAAAGACATAGTCCATGACCTGAATACTGCCTACTGATGGCCTTTGTTCATCTAGCATAGAGTTAGTCTTCTGTATTTAAATATTTTTAAGTAAATTGCCAACATTTAAAAAAATCAGGTGTTTTTTTTTAGATATTAAATATATATATACATATTTCCATCTTCATTTTTAAAGTTTAATCACGTGGCCACAGCAGGCAGATATATCCCGGGGGGGGGAGGTAACCTTGTAGATCAGGTAGAAGAATTCCAGGCTGCCATACCACCACCACCCCCAGACCTGTTCCACTCATGAAAATTACCTGCCTAACATCAGAGTCTGCAACTTTCAGAGCAGGATATGGGGAGAAATATAATAGAGTGCTTAAAAGGACCTTTTTTATATGATTGCTTGATTTTTTTTAGACAGAATTAAAAGACTAGATCTGCTACTAAAGTGCCAGCTGGCCTTGGGCAAATCCTTAACTTCAGTTTCTCCATCCACAAAATGGGGATTTATTATAGTAACCACTTCACAGGCTTACAAAGAATGAGAGTGATAAACCCTATAAAATGTTATATATTTGTCTGGAATTATAATAAGTTTAAAACAAATAACAAGTGGTATCATTCTTAGCTTGGTTATAAAGAAAAGCTTCTTCAGCTGTGTGCAGTAGCTCAGACTGGTAATCCCAGTGCTCTGGGAGGCTGAGGCATGAGGATCACAAGTTCCAGCCCAGTCTGGGCAAATTAGGGAGACCTGTCTCAAAAAGTGTGGGGATGGAGGGGGGTTGGTGCTGAAGATATAGCTTAGTGTGAAGGCCCTGGGTTCAATCCAGAGAGAGAGAAGAGATGAGAGGGAGGGAGGGAGAGACAGAAGGGAGGAGAGAAGAAGGAAATGAGGTAGAGAGTGAGAGGGAAAATTTCCTGAGAGAGCTTTCTGTGATGGTTGGGGGGACAAAGAGAGCAAAAAGAGTGACAGAGAGGAAGGAGGGAGAGAGGGAGGAAAAAACTTCCTGGATGGTTGAATTAAAGAAAACTTTAGAAGCCCTTTTTTATTGCTTTCAAAAGCCTTTTTTCTTTCTCTGAAAATTGAGAGGAAACTTGCTAGATTATGTCATACCAAATGTTTCATTTTTTTTTTTCTCTATTAGTTTGGAGAGCTGTGGGTGGAGGTAGAGTCAAACCAAACTACCCTCTCCCAAGAATACCAAGAAGCGTTAGCATGGGTGAAGCAATTAAGTAGATAACGCAAAAACAGTAAGAGCGCATGGAAAACAGACGGCAGCATAAACATCCTCTATGTCCTGCAAGTCACCCGCCCCCTCCCCAGCACTTCGGCAGCGGTTGGTTGTGTCAGTACCCGCAGCTGGGTAGAGTGATGTGGCAGCCAGGGGTTTCAGGAAATGGCACTGTGTGTCTTCCTTATCAGAATGTGGGGTAACAGGAAGGTGCCAACTTCATAATTGGCCCTTTGCTGACTACCTCCAGGAACACAGAACTTGACAATCCGTATGAGCCACAGCAGCGCATTTAAAGCAACGTTTACTGATGCGTCTGCCTCAGAAAAGCAGAGCTTCCAGGGCTCATGAGTCATCCTACAACGCAGAAATGATCCTCGAGACAAGATCTCTATTGTTTCTGTGTGGTCTGCAGTAGTAGTTGTTTCTCTTTCCAATCATAGATTCCACAGGTTGATTCTCCATCCCTTTTTATTTATTTATTTTTTATTTTAAAGAGAAAAAAACAGAAACAATGATACAGAATTTCAAAACAAGATAATAGATTAACAATGGTTAATATATTGCACATTGTTATCTTCAAAGTAGTTGCTCAGATTACAAGATATAGGCATGAAAAATTGATCAAACAATATAAGCACAAATTGTTTTTTATGAACTAAAAGAAATTAGTAGTATAATTATCTTAGCTATCTTGTGTGTATGTGTGTGTATATATATATTTTCTTTTCCCTTCCTTCTTTTCTCCTTTTCCCCATCCAAGTTGTTCTTTCCATTTGAGCAGTTTCTTTCCCTTTCACAATATCTGTTGTGGATTTTGGATCTTATTTACTTTTTCATTTTCTTACACTAGAGAGACAATATGATGTTTACATATGCGAGTTTGATTTATTTCACTTCTGATTATGGTCTCTAGTTGCATCCATTTACCTATAAAAGCCTCGAGTTTATCCTTTTTTATAGCTAAGTGGTACTCCATATTTCTTTCTAAATTTGTTTCTAACTTATGTACGTCCAGTCCTAAAATCTCATGATTCTGACATGTTATGTATATGTGATTCTGGACTCATCAAGAAATCAATATTCTGTAAAGTTGATGTAAAGGAACCTTTTGCTGTGAGGTGGAGTAAGTATTTATCCTTCTAGAAGAAATGAGCAATGTTTTTGTTCTTGTTTGTGATGTTGGAGATGGAACCCAGGCCCTTACGCATACTGGATAAGTGCTCTACCACTAAGCCACACTGCCAGGCCGGAGCAATGTTTCAGCACTGGTATGGCATTCGTTCTCCTGAGGAGCTGAAATCTAGATGAAATCGTGTTGTCAGTTTGAACTAGCACATTTAATAGTAGATTTAAAACCAACACATGATTAGATTTTATATATGTTTAGCATTCTAATCCTAGTTCATGTAAATTCTGATTGCCATTGCCAGTTCTGATATGTACTGAAGGTGTGAATAAGATCAGTCAGATTGGGATGAGGTAAATGCCCAATATTCCCAAGAAGCACTATCGTGAGTCCACCTTCCCACCAGTTTTACAAGTACTAATATATTTCTTAATTAAAGTAGGTCTGGAAGAATTATCATTCACAGCAATTGTTAGGATAATATGGAAACATAATGGGCTTTAAAAATGATTATATGGGGCTGGTGAGACGGCTCAGCGGCGTAAGTGCCTGCCCGGCAAGCGTGAGGGCCCGAGTTCGACTCCCGGAACCCACATAGGAAAAAAGGGCCAATGATATCGCTCAGTGGCATGGGCGCCTGCTGGCGCGTGAGGTCCTGAGGTCGACCCCTGGTACCCACCAAAAAAATGATTATATTAGCCAAGTGTTGTGGCGCACGCTTGTAATCCCAGCACTTGGGAGGCTGAGGCAGGAGGATCACTGTGAGTTCGAGGCCAGCCTGGACTACATAGTAAGTTGAAGGCCAGCCTGAACTGCATAGTGAGTCCCTGTCTCAAAAAAAAAAAAAAAAAAAAAAAAAAAAAATATATATATATATATATATATTTCACTTATGAATACATGAAAATCAGGTTTTTAAAGTTTGAAGCTGCCCCCTTTTACTTTAGTTACTTCTGTTTTTTGGTTTTATACTTGTTTACTGAGAAAAAGTTCTTTGCACATCATTCTGTATATAAATAAAACCAGAAATTAGATGAAATGGGAATAGGCCAAAACATTCCATTTCTTATTTATAATTGAAGAGGGAAAGGGTAAATTTTCAACCAGCGTGTTGTTCCCCTCAGCAACTCAGATTTTGAGACATCAATGGTCAGGACCAGTCCTTCACTGTCCTTTGCAAACCAAATTCTGAAGGTCCAAAAATTGTCTCCTGAAAACACATAAACAAGCACAAACGAAAAGACTTGTGCACACATGCACAGCTTTTCTCTGATCTCCTAAAATTCTGTTGTGGGTGAAGTTCACTGAGGTAGAAGTACAACCTTCTTGTTCCTCCCGTCTCCTAACCAGTAAGAAAATCTCTGCCGTGCCCCCGGACGGAGCCGGTTAAAGTCCCTGGAGCTGCGAGGCTTTGTTCCTTGTTCACAGAACATCATCACACCTGCGGTGGGGACTTTATGCAGGGACATGGTCTGTAATCTGGTGTTGTCTGTTTAAGGAAAGGCACTCACCTTCAAGAAGTTCCCTTTGGGAATTTTTTTTAGAGTGTTTTATTGGCTGGGTTTTTTTTAAAACCCTTCACAGCCTCTGACATTAATTATTTTAAAAAATAGCATGATGTGAAACTGATTATACAGTTCACATCGTATGGACTTTGAAAAAAATATGAAAAGCATAGATAGAAAAGTCTGAATTTTAGCTATAGACAAAGTGAAGGTCTAAACCAAAGGATGATTAAAATTCCCAAAGACATGTTTTATGAATATGTGACACTTAGTGTCAATATCTTTTTATTCTATACATATGTATTATCAACAAAATCATGGCTTATATTACACTATAACTTATACAGAACCTGTAATGTTTCCAGCAGTGGCATCTTAAAACCTTCATTTGCTGATTATGCACCACAACCTGACCCATAAATTAAACCTGGGAATGAGACTAGGACCCCACATGCTTCAGTAACAGAAATGGATTGTGGATGTATGATTAAATATTCTTCTATCACACGACATTCAGCAGCTTATCATAACCCACCATATAAATGTACTTTATTTAATGTAGCCTTTATTCTTAGAATTTTGGTTCCATTAAAATTCTTAGTAACCCTTACTAACCCTACTTTTTTTTTTTTTTGTGGGTACCGGAGGTCGACCTCAGGACTTCGCGCTCCAGCAGGCGCCCGTGCCACTGAGCGATATCACCGGCCCTTTTTTCGTATGTGGGTACCAGGAGTTGAATTCAGGGCCTCGTGCTTGCCAGGCAGGCACTTATGCTGCTGAGCTATCTCACCGGCCCACTAACCCTACTTTTTAAAAAAATGTATCTGGAAGAAATATGTCTAAAAGCAGAATTTGACTCAGAATATAAGAGCAGGTTTAAGGAATCTTTTCCACATCGATCAGTCATCCTATGATACTGTTATATTTACATTTCTGTCCACACTAACTACTGTTTCTCTCTTCTCTCTGTCTCTCTCCCACACATGCAAACATCCATCAATTAGTGTTAGTCATTTAATAGAGGGAAACAGCCTAAAGGAGTTTAGGAATCAAGGTGGTCATGATACATGAAGCATTAATAAACAATAGATCAACTCTTTAAAACTGGGCAAGAAAGAAAACCACCATTGAGGTGTTAGGTTTGGAGAATCTTACCTTGGTTATGATGTGGTTTATGCATTGAATTAAAGTGAACAGAAAAATCTGTTAATAACTGGAGGAGTAAGCATGAAGTATGAATTACTGGTGAGCCCTCTCTTTCAAATTTGTAAATTTATAAATTTGTGGCTAAGCCACAGAGTTGCTGCTTTAGGGGAAATGTTTGGATCCTAAACTTCTTGGATTAATACAGAGCCCAAGGTAGTTCGTGTAAAAAAGTTCAGAATGGTTATCTTTGCATTGGTGTGAAACAATGTTAAAACTCTTCCTGTCTGCAGGAGAGTTACGGTCTGTGATGGTGGTGGATATGAAGAATCCAAATTGATTCCGGAGTCATTTTATTTGCATCTCCCTTCTCCCTTTATCTTAATCCCAACTGGTTGTAGTCTGGTGTAAGATCCGCACATTGCCTGTTTTCCTAAAGTATCACATCAGAACAACTCTGATTCTATGACGTATTGTGGCAGATTGAAAGGAAAATGCATCTTTCCTTTGATACTAAGTAATATCTACTTTTGCTCTAAAATTTTTGTTTTATCTTTCAGCTCAGATTCCTTATGATCTGTTTTCATGGGAAAAAAAAAATGCCTTCCCTAGAATTAGATGGAACCAGGCATTCACATAAGATCTGAAATGCTTGAGTATTGGAGTTTTCCAAGTAGTCAGGTGTTTTTGTTCATATAAAGATACATGTGGTCAAGTGACTGCAAAAATTTGAATAGTTTCCATTAGACAGGTAAATGTGATGATGAAATTGTCTTCCTCAAGGATGTAGCTTAGTAGATACGCTTTCATGTCTGTTCATGATCAGTGGATGCTTACAGGAGAGGTAGGATGACGTAGTGGCTAAAAGCAAAGATTTAGGTGTGGACCTCGATCGATATCCACCTTCACTATCTGTATGATTTGGGAACGTGTTTACTGACAGTGTCTGATGTAGTTTCCTCACTTGTAATATGGCAGTGGTAATACCTGTGTTACGATGATTGGTGTGTGAGTGTTGTAATCATATATGAAGACGTTATCACAGTCCAGAGCAGATAAGTGCTCTGTTAGTAGTGCTGTTGTCACCAACATTATCTGTGATATGGATGAGAGTGGGAATGAGGTGACTTGCTTTGGCACTGAAGTCTGTATTCTCAAAAAGCAATAGGTTTTCCTATTCTTCCATACAGTTCAACCTTCACCGCTTTAGAATGAGGTGAGATCTATAGATATTCTTCATTTAATGACCTACCTAGTTAAGGGCTGTTCAGACTTATGACCAAGGTGCATTGTTCAGACTTAATGACCCGTCTTTTCTTTGTACAGTTCTGCACATCTTATTTATAGAGCCTCAGTATCTTTTTTTGGTATAGTACACCTTGTTTAAACGGCACTACAATTTTTGCTGATTGTACTGTACTGCACAGTACCACAGTTTTATGTTCTATTATACATCACAGTACTACATGTAAAGTTATGCAAATAAAAGCAAAATCATGCAGTTGGAGTCTTCTTTGACCGTTTCTTTGTTCTGAATATTGTTACCTACATACTATATACAGTTCCTCATTTAGTGATCAATTTGTTTAACAACCTAGTTGCTAATCCTAACCGTAACCTGATCATTAAATGAGAAATGTCTGTACACATGTGAGTGAAAGAATGAGTGAATGCAATGTACACCAACAATGTACCGCAGTTGGCTTTCATAATCCAAGGGTTTCTCATCGACAGATTCAACCATGATTCAGCATTCTAACAATATTTTGGGAAAAAACCTGCATCTGTAATGCACATGTGTATATATTTTTCCTGTCATTATTCTCTAAACAATATACATGTAACAACTATTTACATAGCATTTACTTTATATTTGGTGTTATAAGTAATCAAGGGATGATTTAAAGTGTGTAGGAGGAGCGTGTAAGTTATTTGCAAATACTACTTCATTTTATATAAGATACTTGAATATCTATAGATTTTGGTATCCATGGAGATCCTGGACCAGTCCCCTGTGGATCCCAAGAGACAACTGTACTATTTTAGATGGTGTTTAAAGTAGGCTCTAAAGAATAAGAGGTAGAGTGTTAATGGACCCTGCATGGGGGAAGACTGATCAGAGGGAAGACTCAAAGCAAAAGGCATAGTGATTCTCTCTTTATGTTGTAAATTCAGCAGGCATTTGAGACTCTGACCAGAGCAAAGCCAATCTAGTTTGGCTATAGCATACCATGGGGAGCAGAATATCCAAAAGACAATGGAAGAAAATATCATGCTTGAAGTTTTGCTATATTCAGGCAAGTTGTGGGAGAGCTTTTTGCTATTAGACAGTTAGTCTTTAAGGACTGAACCAGAAATTGCTGCCATATTCTCTGTAGTCATGGTACCATTGTGTTTGGCAGGAGGCATTCAGTAAGTACTGGTTCTCAACTTTAGGAAGATAGGGACTATTATTTTAATCTACTTTTTTGTTTTTCTGACTATAAATATTGTCTGTTTTCTATAATTTAAAATATGAACAATCCCACGATCAATTCATCAATTCATGTATCCAACAGGTATTTATTTATTTATTTATTTATTTTTTATGTGGGTACCGGGAGTCGACCTCAGGACCTCACACTTGCCAGCAAGCGCTTGTGCCGCCGAGCGATATCACCGGCCCTTTTTTTCCTTTATGTGGGTACCAGGAGTTGAAATCAGGACCTCGCGCTTGCCAGGCAGGCGCTTATGCCGCTGAGCTACCTCAACGGCCCCAACGGGTATTTATTAAAACGTGTACTTCTTCCCAGATTTTGAGGCACTGATCCAAGAGATAAAACTATTTGTTTCTCCCATAGTTCTACGAAGTGTTGGGCATACCATAGATCCAAAATAAATTGTAGTTGCATATTAAATGAACCAGTGTTTGATTCTAGTGGAGAAAAGTGTCTGCCCCTCTATTACATCATTCCTTGCAATTTTGTCTTTCTAAAAATAATTAGATTGAGCTATCTCAATGAATACAAAAGCAGCACCTAATTCAGTGTCCAGACTAATTCTAGCAGGGACCAAAATTTATCACCTGTAAGTCAGAAACAGACTTTGCCTTCATCCCCAGCTTTGTCCATAATGCATGTTATTAATCATGGAAATTAGAGTCTCTATTCCAGGCATCGGCCTGAAAACAACAGAGGGAGGTAAACACCTATCTTACGCAGAGCCTGTAATGTTCCCAGTACCTGAAAATCGTTTCAGTCTAGCTAATTATGCAGTGGAACCTGAGCCATAAATTAAACCTGGGGATAAGACTCTGACAAACATGTATCTATAATGTTTATGAGCTATAAGGTCATTGCAGAAAACAGCAAGGAACATAGTTGTAATAGACTGTTGGCCTCTAAGGAAATTATTAATTAAATTTTATCTTCTCCCTGGCATGCTTCAGTGGCACCACTATGAGTTTTTCGACCTGGGGAAACTATACTTTGGTAATAACCAGGCTTATCATAGGGCTGGCAGTCATTTAATATGCTCCTTTGTCTGACAACACTCTTGAACTGCAGCATGGGATGTCAGGTTCTCTGCAAATGCCAGTCGCATGCCTCACTGTGCAGCAGGCCCAGGGTTCAGATCTCGTGTCGGAAATCCGGGAGTCAGCACGAGCAGAATCATCCATTTCCTGGAAACGAGGTGTGAGTATAGATCTGTTTCCAGCCCCCAGCCCCTGCTGTCTCTGTGTTATCTCCAGAAAAGCCAAAATCACTCTTGAAAGAGCACAGCAAAGAGACCCAGGTGTCACTGAGTTGATACTTTCTAGAAGGAGTGCTATTTTTGAGTCTCTGGCTTCAGGTACAGACTTGACTAGGAAAATCAGAACTGAAATGTCATTTCCAGCTACTTTCTTTGAGAGATTTTCCAGATGGATTGGCTTAGCCCACGAATCAAATGACATTTTCATTGTTGTTCCTAACTACTTGCTGTGTCAGCCAGCTGTGTTCATTCTGTCCTACCCTGGGTCCCCCACACTAAGTGTTTTCTAGTCAGCTGGTAGCCACTCTGAAGATCCACAAAACAGATTGGAGTCTGGCTCTGTTTTTCCATAGATGGGTGGTCCTACCCCACTAATGGGGATTTAAGCATCTTCATTTCAGGCAAGACAGCAGGTAGAGAATATAACACACAGATGTGTATGATTAGATTCTGAATTTTCCAAGTCATTATTTAAACATGCCTTCTGCGGCCCAACCTATGTATTTTGATGACTGTGCCATTTGGCCCGGTTTTATAAGTTTGAGTCCCAGTCCCACCTTCTTTCTTGCAGTCCTCTTTGTTACAGAAAACTCATGATATATGAAACCTAAGCAAAGGGAAAATTCAACTCGAGATCTCGGCTGAATGCCTGAGAGAAATGGTGCTTTGGGCCATCAGTAAGACCAAAAATGAATAAAATAAGATCCCTAGTCAAGAAGTGACAACACTGACAATAGCAATGACATTCTTCACTTGAATTGCTTTTGAGTAGGCTGCATATTTGAGGCTGTCAGCATGTGTGGAAATTCACATCTTTATCATGGTCTTCCTAATCATGCCATGGATGTTCTCCTCGGGAACACTCCAGCGGAAACAATTTGGGTTAGAACTTTCTTTTCTGTATTATGATTTCATGGAGGGATCCATTTCATCATGGATTTTTAAAAATTCTTTTTAGATATGCTTTATGAAACCTGATAGTCTATATAAAAATTTCAGGCTGGATATTGATAGCAAAGATTTTTTTTAGTACCAACATCCCCTGATGAGAATAGGAAATTGTTATTAGGAATACTTGAACTGAAAGGTTTGCCGTCCCCTGAGAAAAAAGAGAAATTATTTCAACTTTGCAAAGATGTTTGTACAACTCTCACAGAAGCTTGGAGAAGGCACTGTGGACCCTCATCCTGTCCAGCGTCTTGCCATTTATAAAAATTCATCCTAGGATCTCCCAGCTGGTGATCATCCAATTTCCCATGACTGTCATCAGTGCCAAGTTTACTCCCTCATAGCGGTGCGTTCTTTTTTTTTTTTTTTTTTTTTTTTTTTTTTTTTTTTTTTTTTTTTGGTGGGTACCGGGGGGACGACCTCAGGACCTCGCGCACCAACAGGCACCCGTGCCGCTGAGCGATATCACCGGCCCCTTTTTCGTATGTGGGTTCCGGGAGTCGAACTCGGGCCTTTGCGCTTGCAAGGCAGGCGCTTAAGCCGCTGAGCCGTCTCACCGGCCCTCTTTTTTTTTTTTAACATTTCTATACTTCATTTAATATGTTTAGATAGAACTGATACAATTTAATCAGTTAGATTTTACTTGTTTTAGCTGTACTAGATAAAAATATATTCAAATTCCAGTATAAAAAGTCTCTTTTTCTCTTCTCAACTGTGTGTAGAAAAACTGTGAATGGTTTTGTACATAAAATGGTATGATATAGTTACAAATGTCAATAATGATATATGTAGGCTTTTCATCTGCTTTAATATGTAAAATGTGTAACATAAAAATTGCCATTTTAGACACTTTCAATTACACAACTCAATAACACTCAGTACACAGTGTTGTACAATTATCACCATTTTCAAAAATTTTCATCACCCCAAACAGAAACTCTGTCCTCATTAAGCAATAATTCCCAATTTCTCCTTCCACCAGTCCCTATTAATCACTAATCTACTTTCTGTCTCTATGAATCTGCCTATTCAAGATGTTTCATAAAAGTGAAATCATAAAATAGTTGTCCTTTTGTGTCTGACTTCATTCACTTGGAATAATATTTCCAAGGTTCTTCTATGTATATTTTAGAAATTCCTTTTTATGTTTGAAATAATTTCATATATATATATGTATTTATATATCTATATATATCACATTTTATTTATCCATGCATCTGTTGAGAGACATTGGTATCTTTTCTAACTTTTGACTAATGTGAACAGTGTTGCATAAGCATCAGTGTGTATCTATTGGAGTTTCTGTTTTCAATTCTTTGGAGTATATACCTGGTAGAGTACTAGGCCATGCGCTAACTTTGTATTTAACTTCGTGAGGACCCACAAAACTGTTTTCCAAAGAGGCTGCCCCATTTTATATTGCCCCCTGGGAACGTAGAAGGATTCTAATTGCTCCACATTTTTGCCAAAACTTATTTTCCTTTTTATTTTTTTTTTTTACTGGGAGGTACCAGGAGTCAACCTCAGGACCTCATGCTTGCCAGCAAGCACTTGTGCCGCTGAGCGATATCACTAGCCCTTTTTTCCTTTATGTGGGTTGTGGGAGTCGAACTCAGGACCTCGCACTTGCCAGGCAGGCGCTTATGCCACTGAGCTATCTCACCGGCCCTCTTTTTTTTTTTTTTTTAATTATAGTCATTCTATATAGACATCCTTGGTATGAAGTAATATCTTACTGTGGTTTTTATTTGCATTTTCCTACTGATTAATAATTTGGAGGGTCTTACGTGTAGCTTGACCAGTTGTTTGTCATTTTTGTTTTGACAAATATCTGTTCAAGTCCTTTGACCATTTTTTATTTGGGTTGTCTTTTGTTGTTCAGTTATAAGAGTGCTTTTAAAATTCTGGATATTAAAATCTTATTAAATATAAGATTTTCAAATACTTTTTCTCATTCTATGGGGTGTGTTTTTACTCTCTTGCTATTGTCCTTTGTTGCACATGGTTTTTTTTTTTTTAATTTTGGTGAAATCCAATTTTATCTATTTTTCCTATCATGACCTTTACTTTTGTTGTCATATTTTAAAAGCCATTACCAAATGCAAAGGCATACACATTTGCCCCTTCTAGCACTTTTATAGTTTCAGCTCTTAAATTGAACTCTTAAATTCATTTTGAGTTCATTTCTTGTATATTTTAAAGGTAAAAATCTAACTTCATTGTTTTCCTTTTTTCTTACAACTTCATTCTTTTGAATTTGGATCTCCAAGTATTCCTAGCACCATTTGTTGGAGATGCTATTATTCCTCATTGAATCATCTTGCATCCTTATAGAAAATCATTTGATCATAGATGCAAGGATTTATTTCTGGGCTCTCAGTTCTATTGATCTATATAGTAACTTTCTTTTTTTTCTTTTTGTGGGTTCTGGGGGTTGAACTCAGGACCTCGCATGCCAGCAGGCGCCATGCTGCTGAACGATATCACCGGCCCTTTTTTCGTATGTGGATTCTGGGAGTCGAACTCAGGACCTCGCGCTTGCCGGGCAGGTGCTTATGCTGCTGAGCTATCTTACCAGCCCTATATAGTAACTTTCTATCCCAGGACCAAATCTTTTTTTTTTTTTTTTTTTTTTTTTTTTTCTATTCTCACTCTCTTGAAATTCCCTGTGAATTTTAGGATCAATTTTTATGGTTTTACAAACCTGCCATTGGGATTTTGACAGGGATTGCATTGAGTCTATATCTCATTTTGAGTAGGTATGCTACCACATTTGAGAAGTATTATCATCTTAACATTAACCCTTCATTTATATCTATGATGTTTGATGTTTTTCCATTTATTTTCATCTTTAATTTATTAAAGCCAATATTTGGTAATTTTCAGTGTACAAGTCTTACGCCTCCTTGGTTAAATTTATTCACAAGCATTTTATCCTTTTATAAATGGAATTTTTTTTCCTTTTCAGAATCTTCATTGTTAAGAAATACAATTTATTTTTTCATATTGATTTCTATCCTGTAACCTTGATGAATTCATTTATTATCTATAATAGGTGTGTGTATGTGTGTATTCTTTAAGGTTTTTAGATATAAGAGCCTATGATCTACAGATGTAGATAATTTTACTTCTTCCTTTCCAGTTTGGGTGTCTTTTATTTATTTTTCTTGCCTTTGTTCTGGCCAAAACTTTCAGTATAAGTTTGAATGTAAGTGATGAAAGCAGGTGCCTTTGTCTTGTTCCTTATCTTAGGAGAAAGGCTGTCTTTCACTATTGAGTATGATGTCAGCTGTGAGCTTATCAAATACAGGCTTCACATGTTGAGGAAATTCCCTTCTAGTCCTAATTTACTGCATGTATGAGTGTTTGATTTTGTCAAAAGTTCTTTTGGTATCAGTTGAGATGACTTGTGTGAGTTTTACTTTCTATACTGTGATATATTATACTGATTGACTTTCATATATTGAACCACCTTTGCAATTCTGGGAAAAATTCCAAACTGGTCAAGGTGTATAATCTTTTTAATATGCTACTAACTTTGATTTCCTAGTATTTTGTTGAAAATTTTTGTATCAATGTTCATAAGGAACATGGTGTATAGTTTTCTGGTGGTGTTTTCTAGCTTTAGTACTGTATCAGAGTAGTACTGGCTTCCTGCAATAAGGAGTATGTCTCCTCCTATTTAACTTATTTTAAAAGGATTTGATAAGAATTCATGTTAATTCTTTAAATATTTGATAGAATTCAGCAGTGAAGACATCCGGTCCCAGGCTTTTCTCTGGAAGTGTTTTGATTACTAATTTAATTTCCTCATTTGTTATAGGTCTACTCAGATTTTCTATGTCTTCTTTAGTCAGCTTTGGTAATTTGTGTGTTTCAAGGAGTTCATTCAGCCTAGGTTACCCAATTTTTTGACATTGTTGGTCGTAGTGTTATCTTATACCCTATTATTTCTGTAAAGTTGTTACATGTTATGATAGCAAAGTAATTTTGGCAAACTCATTTTTATGTTTGCCATTGTTAGGGAGTTTTCCTTGATTTTTCTAAAACCTACATCCAAAAATCTTCCTAACATTTGGCCCTGGCTCTTAAACTTTATTCTCTTGTTCAGTTTAAGATCAAAGCATGTTGCTGGACATGATAGTACTAATAATACTGACAGCAATAATAATTAGTTTTCACATGCCAGGTACTGTGTGAAGTAGCTTACACATATCATCTCACCGGACTCTGAACAACCTTCTGCGAGAAGTGATACCAACACATCCTCTCATAAAACCGAAAACGGAAACACAAAGCAGTTACGTCTTTCACCAGGTCAGAGTACCTAGAGAATCAAAGACAATAGTATGTTTTGCTTACGATTAGTCCAGTGCTTTTAAGTCTACAAAATTCACCAAGGCGATGGGGCCGGTGAGATAGCTCAGCGGCATAAGGGCCTGCCTGGCTGGTGCCAGGTCCTGAGTTCAACTCCTGGAACCCACATAAAGGAAAAAAGGGCCGGTGATATTGCTCAGCGGCACAAGCACTTGCTGGCAAGCGCAAGGTCCTGAGGTAGACTCCCGGTATCCACATTAAAAAAAAAAAAAAAAAATTTCACCAAGGTGAAAAGATGTACAGTTCCTCTCATATTGTGCCTACAAATACTGAGGTGTGTTGTTTTACCTGTTAGCACAAGTTAGCACAGGAATGTTTTGGGTTAGAAGAACGGGGACTGTGGAAGGACACAATATTTGGGAGACAACATTATCTGTGTAAGTGGCCTGGCACTCGGTGCTAAGAAAAACAGATTATCTGGATAATTCACATTTTTAAAATTCATAGCAATTAAAATCTCTAAGATTAAGCCTCTAAGATTAAAATATTTCAGGTAAAGCTGGATCAATGGAGAGATAATTTGACCTAAAATAGCTGTTCAGTAACTTTATTTTTTATATATGAACAAAATTTAGAGAAACTACCAAAACCAAGGAGCCTATGAAGGCAAACCAGAAGGGAAGGTGAAAGAAGAGAGAATGAACTTTGGTTACCTGTGGGCTCTGTGTGTCAGTGACCTGACAGCATTTGTTTTGTAATTATACCATAATTCATTATTTTGGTAGATGTGCTAACACAAGGGAGAATGTGCTGTTTCCGTTTCCGCTACTCAACCAAACGCCAAAAAGGGAGTTGTAGAAGTGTGAGGCTGTTTGCATTGCTTTAATTCAAATCCAGATGGTGATAAACCACAGCCTGAAAGAACACGATGCCTGCCTCTGCTTTGTGCAGACCTTTTGAAAAGATGAAAAGTTAAAGGAAAAAAGACACCAGCTCCCCAGAATTTTGTCAGACATATTAATCACAGAAAGGCCAAACAGACTTCCTGAAACACAAATAGCTGTGAGCGGGATGACCATTTCCCACAATCCATCGTGTTTTCCAAGTCTCTCTCCATCAGCTGGAGAGAGACTCCATAATACTGTTTAATCCCCTACACTGATTTAAAATTCCATCAGAGAGAAGTAATGTGTTTCTGTTCTGGAGGTTTACTATGGTAAATGCATTACTGGATTAACTTTATCTTCACTATTACAGGGGTCTTTTAGGTGCTAACACAATTTTAAAATAAAATAAAACAAAACTCTTCTATTCAAAAATGCATTTTACACATCAAAACTCATTTGTGATGTTTATTGAGTGCCATTTGACATCTGAAAAGCTGTGATCTTGCCCTTTACAGGCAGAGGAGCCTTAGTAACAAAAGAGTTGGACAATCAAAACCCTTAAATGATTTGGGATTAGTCTAGTGTTATGCCCAAGTGAGATTTTCATCCTATTCTTTTGTGTATTTTAATTTTCTGGTTTTGAGCAAGGATGGTTGTTCTTAAACTTTTGTTGGCACAGAAACCTTTGATCAAAAGAAATCTCCCTTATGAGTACGAATAATAAGGCCAGTGAAGGCACTGGCTGGGTTGCTATTATGGTAGCCTTTGAAGGGTTTCGTGGCTAGGCCTCTGAAGGACACAGTTTGGTTCCATTACTGGATTTCATTTCAATAAAAGAATTCAAATGCACAAGTGTATTCCCACAAAAAAAGGTTCAAATAACACAGAAGAATATAGGCCAAAAAGTTATCATCCCTCTTTCAGTTCCATTCACCTCTCTGAAGGTCACCACCATGATCATATCTCTGTATTTAGAAATAAATATATGCGTATTATTAGCATATAGTTTAGGATTATAAAGTATATACAGTGGTGCCTCAGTTCACAAACGCTTTTGTTTGCAAACAATTTGGTTTGCAAACAGAAGTGTTTGGCAAAATTTTGTTTTTCATTTGTAAACTCTGTGTTGAGTGATGAACACGACTGTGGCTATCTTTCCCAGAATCGTGGAATGAATTGAGTTCATGAACTGAGGCACCACCGTATTCTATATGGATGAAAGGTTCATGTGGATTTTTTGGTCTGTATTTTTCACTACTTTATCCCTAGTGCCTAGAATAGTACCTGGCATATAAAGCATCAGTGAATGAAATATTAAGGGTTGAATTTTCTAGCAACTTGCTTCTGTGCTTAGCAGTAAGTCTTGCAGATCATCTTATGACACCAAATGTAAAGTTGTTTTACTCTTTTTTAAAAGTTACATGGTATTTTATAGTATGGATATTCTGGGACTTACGTAGCTATTTTCCTATAGATATAAATCCAGTTGTTTCCAATTTTCTACTGTGATAAGCAGCGCTGCCGTAAACATCCATACGTGCGATTCTGTGTACATGTGCTCCCATAGGATAGCATCCTTGAACTGGGACTCGTGGCCAGAGGGACACATATTCTCACCTTCTGTAGGGCCTTAAATTCCTTTCTTTTCTCTTGGTAATGAAGAGAGTTTGACTTGAAAAGTTTTTGTGGGCCAGGTTGTGGGGTGTATCATCTTTACCCACATCCCATTGACTAAATTAATGACAGGAATGAATGGGAAATATAGATTAACTGTGTGCCCAAGAAAAATGAAAAAATAGTTTCACAAGCTTCTAGCTTTTCTGCCATAGCAAAGGAAGCTGGAAATGTTATTTCTATCCATGTGCCCATCTGAAAATTAATTCCGGTTGAAGAATCGGATTCTGGCGGATAACCCATTAACTACTATTCCTCCTTTGACATTTGAGTTTGTATCCCTAACGTAATCTCAAGGGCAGTCCTCTCTATTTTAACCTCCTCAAAATTTGCATGCAACTGAATTTTAGCTAAATATGAGAATGGCTTAGGTCAACAGGCTCACATGGGATTGACCTGAGAGTGACTGACAGCACAAGATGGGTTTAAAACCAATTAGCAGCACCTGTTCACAAGGGATTTATTGTGTTTAGGGATCAGAGGCTGAGACCTTATCATCTGTCTCCAGGTTGTCGAGCCACTTATCAGGACCTTTGAAATTTCTGTATTGGTGCTGAGTGATGAACAAGCATCAAAGAGGTATTTTACTGCTCATTCAGTCTTCTTGGCCATTGACAAAAGCCAGACCCTGGGATTAGGTGTGCTTCTAGGATTCTGGCACTGGGAGTTTTAGGTCTAGGCACAAGGATGTCTTTGAATGTCTCCTCCTTCCTCTTTCATCTGATGTTATCTCATAATAATCCAGCCAAAGTGAAACCTTGTTAGGATTTCTGTTTATTTGTATTAGCCTTTATACAACAGGAAAGCTGTCTGTGGCTTTTCAAAATGCTAAGTTGAGAGAATCCCTTGGAGCATGGATGGCCCATCATGCTTAGTAAATTCTGATTTTGATTAATAAAGAATGCCACTGTCTGTAAGGGCCTATTTTTTCTTTTGAGAAGGTAAACAAACAGATTGCTCTCTGTAGGCTAAATTTGATGGAGAGTTACAAATCCCCTCCACAACCGCTTCAGTCTCGTTGAGCTGTTCCTTATCCCTTAAACACACTATGCACTTGCATGGCTCTCACTTTTCCTGGTGCCTCCCCAGACACCAGCTTCCCTGTGCGCTCTCATTCCTGCTTCAACAGCACTCCTTCCACCCCACACGGCAGGTTTACCTGCTCCCTCAGCTCGGACCTGTTGCCCTGAACATTTTTCTCTAAGATAGTACGTTGCAGAAAATTTGAAAATACACAGGAGCATGAGAGGAAACAATTAAATTACCTATTACCATACCATCTAGTAATTTCTGTTAGTATTTTGGTGTACATTTTTCCAATATACTTAAGTATATTTCTATTTTTACATAGAATTTAAAACTGTATTATACAGTAACTTAGTCAATAGCATATTATGAAAAATTTCACGTCATTAAGAATTCTTCTAAATTACAGTAAAGTTTTAGTATTCTATACTTTAAAATTTTCTATTTTACATCTAAGTTATTTCTGATTTTTTCTAGTATAAATAATGCTGGCAAGAATCCTTTTGATAAACTTGTATGCAGATCCTTACACATTTTGCTAGAATTAACTTTTGGAACAGAAATAACTAGGCCAAAGGCAAATACATGTATATTTTAATACTTTCGACAGGTTTTGCTAGCCTTTATAATACTTAATAGGATGAAATAATTGTGTTTACCTGCTGTTTCAATCCTTTTTTTTTTTTTTTTTTTTGTGGGTACCGGGGCATCGACCTCAGGACCTCACGTGCCAGCAGGCGCCCGTGCCGCTGAGCAATATCACCGGCCCCTTTTTCGTATGTGGGTTCCGGGAGTTGAACTCAGGCCCTCGCGCTTGCCGGGCAGGCGCTTAAGCCGCTGAGCCATCTCGCCAGCCCTGTTTCAATCCCATTTGTCTGTAATTTTTTTCAGGACAAGGGCTTGCTTTTGTTTGTACTTATGGTATCTGGAATGTGGCATATTTATAGATAAGTATTGAATAAGCAAAGAGAAATATTAGTAATATACCATCCATGACACTTGAAGTTCAGCCATAAGTTACATAGGTCCTACTTAAAGCAGTACTTCCCAATGTGTGTTCCATGTCATTTATTTATTGAGCAAATATTAGCCTCAGTGATGTTCTTGTACTGCAATGATGATTGCAGACATAAAGTGTACACAATGCTTACAAGTCTAGACAGGGACTTAAACAAAACAGGTAAAATAAATGAAGTCATTAGAGTTTGTGATAAACTCTAATGGGAAACACACAGTACAGAACAATGAAAACTTTAGTATGGAGGTTTTGTTACTACACAGGTGGCTAGGCCTATCTCCAGAGTTTCTGATTCAGCAGTTCTGGGTTGGGCCTGAAAACTTGTTTTTCTAACCAGTTCCCAGGTATTGCTGATGCTATTGGTCTGGAGACCCCTCTTCGCAAACCGCTGTGGTAGAGACTAACAGATCAGGAAAGGGGAGGGAAAGGGCTGCTGCTTCAGGTGGTTATAAAAGTTTTGTCTGAAAATGAATAGCTAAATGTTAAACTGACACCTGCAAGATGAGCCATTAAAATACCTCAGAAGGGACCGCCAGGGGCCACAGGAAATGTCAGACACAGGAAAGGCCTGGCCTTCGTGAAGTGAGGAGGCCAGGGAGGCTGACTGGAAAGCGAAGGGTGAAGGTCCAGGTTGGAGGGGCTGCTCACTCTCAGTGGTGTCGGGAAAAGACCAGTGTCTGTCTTAATGCAGTGGGAAGCCGGCGAGGGCACCGAGCAGAGAGATGGGAAGCAGTTCCTATTTTAAAGAGATTACTCTGTGTGTTGAGAGGAGAAAAGGAAGAATTTGTTTGGAAAGACTGAATTTCGAAGACACAAGTGTGAGAAGTGAAGTCCGCCTGACTCGGCAGAGGTGGTAGAGACTGCGAGAAGGGGGCATAAACCCAGCACTGTTTCACCCTCGAAAGTGTTTGGGAAGCATTGGCTGCCACAAACTCAGAAGCAGTCTTTAATCGCTGGCCTTTTCAGACCCTTTAACAAATGACAAGCTTCACTTTCTCCCAGAGCACTTCAAGAAATTGTTTCAAAAGTGTATGGTTCTGGAAACGGCAAAGCTATGAAGATACCAAAAAGACAAGTGATTACCAGGCCTTGCGGGAGGTACTAAACAGAGCACAAAGGGTTTTCAGGGCAGTGGAGCTACTTTATGTTATATAGTATGATCGTGGTGGGTGCATGCTCTTCTGTATTTCTCCAGACTATAGAAGGATTATACCGAGAATGAACCCTAATGTATACAGTGGAGACTGGGTGATAGTGGTGGTGTCATTGTACGTTCATCAATTGTAAGAAATGTCCCACTCTGGTGAAGGTTATTGATAATGTGGAAGGCTATACACGGGTAGAGGAAGGAGAGGTACCTATGGACATCTATAATTTTTGCTCAGTTTTGCTGTGAACCTGAAACTTCTCTAAATAAAGTTTATTTAAAACATACATACACACATACATGTTGGAGCAATAGTTCGAGCATCTACTATTTCAAAGGATCTGGCCATTTATTGACTCAGGAGCAGGGGAACTTGTTAGAAATCCTTCCTACTGAAAGAGTCAAGCTGTCCCAAGTAAGAATGAGCTGAATAGCAGTCACTGCATACCTAACTGAAGTTGGTGACAGTCCCAGGAGTTTACTGCCAGAATTTCTGCTCACAGACTATTAACCTGTGGTCAGACATGAATTCAATGAAATGTGCTTATAAACTAGGTGACTGATAAGTCAGTAAAATCTTTGGATTCTGAGGGGTGACCAAAGGCGTTTTAGTTTTGAAGGACATGAGAGGCTTCCATACAGTCTCAGTTATGCCTATTTTGATGTTTCCTCGTTGACCTAAACAGTTAGAGTTGTTCAGACACGGGCAAGGAGAATGTCAAGAATGCTGCCTATCTTTTGCTGTTCCTGTCCTTGCTGAGTGTTTTCTCATGCCTGAGGGGAGGTGCAGTGGTCTTCACCATGGAGGTTGAGACAAGAACTTACTGTGTGTGTGACCTTGAGGACGTAATGTCTCTGAGCCTATTTTCTCATTTGAAAATAGAATTAATAGAACTCACCTCATGAAGTGCTTATGAAGATTAACAAAATCATTCAGGTAAAATGCTTAGCACAACTTAGCACAATGTATAATAATAGCTACTATTGTTATTAGAAGGAGTTATGTATTTTCTACCTCGAGTTTGGTCAGATGTTAGCTTAGTTCTTTGCAGCTGTCTGAAGCGTTGGTGTGGCCCCTTTTGTTTAAGGATTTAGTCACAGCTCTTCCTGCAGTGTATTTGGGGTAGGATACTGTAGGGATTGATATCTCTGGAATACGATGGTTTCCAAATTTCTAACAATAATTAAGGGAAATTTTCTTCTTTTCAGTCATCTTGTCTATACCTAAAAATACTGGAGTGAAAGTTTGAGGGGAGAGTAAAATTTGATTCTTTCCCATCAGCAAAATAGATCAAAGATGGCTAAATATGTGGTGAAGCAACTTTGATGAGCAGGAAGAGCTAACAAATCCTTGTGTGTTCAAGCTAGAAATTATAATAAGGGCTTTTCAGGAGATGCTACAGGGTCTTCCTTTTTTCTCAATTAATGACATAATAATATTTATTTTTCTTAGAGCATTTTTAGGTACCACAATCTTAAACTGATTCTTTAATCACTAGACAGTGATGGGGAGAGTCCAAAATGATCTACCCAGAACATCTGGTCTGAATGCTCTCCCAAGGTGACTGTCTCTTGTACTTTGTTACCAATGTGAGCCTTGGAAATCCAGCTGAAGCCATTCCATATATAGGGATGACTTAAAGCTCTTCCAATGGCTGTTTGAAACAACTAATGGGTTTCTTCATCTGAATTCAAAATCTCCTACAATGTCAAGTTTATTCCAAGCACTTCCTGTGATGTAAAATATAAATTAACTATTGCTATAAATCTAATGAGGAAACCAAGTTCTAAAAATAATGTTCAAAGTGCTAAGGGAGTCTAGATTAAAGCAGAAAGAGCCAGGATGGTGGATATAAAGGAAACATATATGGTCTTGATGTTTTCAAATTGGGCAAGATTCAACTACTCTTTCCAATTTTGAGTATCAATTTAAATGTCATAAATAACAAGTCAGATGCTACTGTAAAGGGTTTGGTTACTGGTATATGCCATTTATGTGTTCCCTCCATGTTCTGAGCACTGTTCTTCAAGCGTGAGCTGAACTTCAAGACTCGGAGGAACAAGAATAGATTTTTCTTATTTTTCATGCTGTTAAGCCTTGTGTGAATCTTCCTTACCAGAATGTTAGTAGCGATGAAAATTACACTAGTACTTATACAATGTGTGAACATAGAAAATCTCAACATGGATTTCATGAGATCAATCTAGCTAAGGAATGTGAAAGCATTCAGATATCATCGAAAGTTATGTATTATAAATGTGAAATATAGCTACTATACAACTGTGTTTCTTAATAACCATTTAAAATTGATATTAAAATTTCTATGGCCTATAAAAATCCTTTTCATTGATTTGGAACTGAATAAAGGAGATTAGTATGTATGATATACTTTTAATGAAGTCTACCTATTCCTACAAAAATCCCTATTTATAACTATGCATTTTCTTGCAAAAGCATAATCATTGGACTCATTCTTTAATACCTAAATTCTTAACTGTCCTGCAATGAAATATGTGATTAAATAAAAGTAGCTAATGTCTTAATAATAGCTAGGAAGGCTAGGATGGTTTAGATAGGTCAGAGAATGAACACATGTGTCCTTTTCCTTCCCAGGGGCGGAAATGATCCACAAAGACAGGCATCTTTTTCCTGGCATAGTTGATCACCTCTTGAGATTAGAGGCACTTTAGTTGTGTTAACTGTACCAGACACCTAAAGAGCTGGAACCTGTGACCTTCCCATAGAGATTGCTTATGAATGAGTAGAATGTATCCTGTAGATTGATGAGTTCAATCTCACAGGCATAGCAGAAATGGACAAGTATATTATCAAAAGACAGAGACTCTGGGGGAGTGGGGAGCATAAGAGCTGAGGGATGAGCCCCTGCTTGAAAAACTGCCCATTGCGGGATGACTCAGTGTCCAGAAGTCACACTTGGTTATGAAATTGCTGACTTGGACCACCCAGAAGAGGTTATAGACTTGTATACTTACTTGGATTGAAGAGGAATGAAGAAATAGCACCCTAGAAGTTTTTGTGGAACTATAGCTTTTCCCATTCCCCCTGAAAGCCAATGCGATGTGCCCAAATGCAGATGTGTACCTACTTAAAAACCTTCAGTGGCTCTCATCTCTTTAAGATAAATTTCATCAAAAGTGGTCCCCCGGGGCTTTTGTCACCTGACACCTGCCCACTGCACCAAGCTTAGGTTCCCATGTCTGGAGTTCCCTTCCCAGCAACTCTGTTCTTCAGACTGTAATCAGCTTCCACCATTTCCATATTGAAATAGATTCTCTTCTCTGTGCATCTTACATTACTCTTTTCTATAAAGTCTTGTTTAAGTATTATATTAAAATCACTTATGTTTTTGGAGAGAAAAGCATTTGCCTTATTTGCTTTTTGCAGCCCTATCCCTTAGTGTGGTCTATGGCACATGATAGATATTTAGTAAATATTCTCAAAACAGAATTGGGCAGACTGAAATTGTTGTAGCATTTACTTGTGTGTGTAGAAAATGATTTCTACAATATTCGGTCTTGCTTACCTCCATAAGATGGGCAGAAATTCTGACCTAATAAACTACCATTTATTGAGCGTAAGTCAAGAGTCAGTCCTTGTGCTCTGTGTGTTACATGATTAACGCTCACTAAATTGTCAAACAACCTTACCCCTCTTAAAGAGTATTGAGATTATTAGCCATTTCAAATAAGAAACCTGATGCTCAGAGAGGTTGAGAAACATACTCAAGGATCTCCAGCTGGCCTGTGAACAGGCTATGCTCTGTTCCACCTTACTGGTAATCTGTCCCTGTGTGTGTCCCCATTTATAGCATAGCACAGTCCCCTGCCTGTGCCCTGCAGCCATTTCCATTTTCTCCTTCATGTTTACCTACCAGACTCTAAGCAGGTCATGGAGCAAAAGCACTTTGGATGTCAGTGACAGAGCGTGATTCCAGAGTTGAAGGCTCATGTTTTAAGTGTGCGTTCAGTTCAGGTTGTATTGATTTCTCTCCCACTCTACTCTGTTACAGCCAAGTGCTGCAGGCAGAAATCTAACAAAACAGGCTCACGGAGCTGCTCTTGGGGCCAGGCAGGTCACAGGTCACTCCCCTGACATGTGGGGCACATTAGCCAAATGACAGAGGCTCCACAAGAGAGTTCTAAGTGACTATAGTCAGATTGTGATCTTCTCCACGTGTTACTTATTACTGCCAGCCCGAAGCACGGTAGAGCTGGACTTGGCCTGGTTTGCATCCAGAACAGCAGTGCTAGTTACCCAGCCCTTCTGAAGACCCAGAGCCCCTTGACCACACCAGTTACACTACACTGTAGTTACCTGTGTCTCCGTCCTCTTCCATAGGAGTCTAAATATGTGGACCGGGTCTCACAGATGCCAAGGGTTCACTCGATCACAGCTTTTCAGCATGCACTGTGTCTAGCTCCCGATATACAGAGATAAATAGAATGGATCAGACAAGAACTCTCCCTGAAGTGCAGATAGACTTCCAAGAAACAATACTAAAACCTGTTACGAGAACACTTGGGTATTTTACTCATCTCTGTAACCCAAATCTTAGCACAGCACCTGCAGTAAAAAGAGTGTGAGTATTAAGTGCTAACTGTATGCCTGGCGCTGTTAAGTGACTCAGTTATACCTCACAATTGCTTTTGGGGAGCGTTCAGAGCTATTTTTATCCCCATTTAATAAATGGGGAAATTCGGGCCTGCAGGAAATTTTGAGTAGATTCAGGAAGTCTTAATACTGAGCCCACATTTTTTTGTAATTTCCTGTGGTCTCTTCTTAAAATCTCTCATATGAATAATTATTCTATTCTGTTCTTCTATTTTAGCAAACATCACTTTCTTTCTGTAACATTCTATCCATTCAAGGAATTCCACAGGTCCCGAGAGTATGTTGTATGAAATGATATCATTTTAGTAGGTTTAAGTGGTCATTTGGAGTCAGAGCTATTTCAGAAATACCGTTGGACTAAGATGTTTTTAGACTGGAAGGCATCAGTATAAGAGGGAAGGTTTAGGTCTAACATAAATTAGAAACACAAACCTTATCTGCTCATTCTTCCCCTTTCTCTGCTACAGTGCCAGCACAAAATCTGCAGAGAATACAGAGCAGTCTGCTAACATATATCTTAGATCAGTGATTATCCACCTTTTCTCTCCCTCATCCATCCAGGGAAATGCTGCTAACATTAACCATCACACACTGAACATTTGTGATACACTAGTCCTGTGCGTATTTGTGCTAGAGGCTTGACCTACATTTTTTCACTGTTGTGCTTATGATGTCCCATTTTATAGATGGAAAAACTGAGGTTCAAAGAGAGATTGGACATGGCCAACATTTGAACCCAGGCCATCTGACGGCAGAATCCACACTCACAGTTAGTCCCCTCTAAAAATGTTTGTCAGTACGTAAGGCAAACTTCAGCCATAATTCCCCAAGTTTGTGTGTTAAAGATTGAGGCAGTGAAGTTCGCAAAAGTTTACCTCCTAGAGAGAGACTTACTGAACTCTGAGGCAGATGGATCCAGTTTTCTTCTAACGAGCTAGGCAACCTGGTGAAAATTTCATAAATTCCAAGTATTTTAGTTCCTTGATCTTCAAAATAAGGGTTATAACAATATAGGTTTCTGAGACCCTTAAGAGGGTATTTATAAAGCACTTGGCATAGTTCCTGGCACATAATAAGCACTCAATAAATAGTAATTATTGATGTTATTATTGCACAGAAATGAATTCATTGGGTATTTTCTGTGTGTTACATGCTGTGCTGAATGCTTTGTATGCAATTATGTCATTAAATTTGTACATAATATAGAAAGGGTTTGTCAGCATCAAATAAACACACCTTTCCTGTTACCCAAAAGTTATTTAAGACACTGACCACTCTCATTGTCTTCAGAATTGTTTTAGGACAGGCAATCACAATGCATCATCATAAAATACTATCAGTACACCATAGTAACTGATAGATTTATACAATAATTACTAACAGCACCTAAAGCATGGGGACTAATGTTTTGCTTTTTTAATATGAGTTAAAGTAGATTCAAAATAATTATGATACCATCACCTCTATCAGTTCTGTCCCTATGCTTTCTCTTTCTCAAATGAAAGAGAAATGAAAATCAAACAGAAATGAGCTTGCCCATCAGAGTGACCCATGTGGCCACTTCATTAGTTGTTAAGACTCGTGTCCAGATGTCCCCACAAAGCCTCATGCAGTCAAGGTGGGGCTTTTCAGAGGTAGCTGGATCTAGGGTGTGCGATGCTGGGATTAAGGGTGTGTGAATCAGTGCACTGACTGGTTGGGCATAGTTCTGGGTGTGGATAATGGGAAGGCCCACTCTGGGTGTCAGTGCTAAGGGTGTGTAGCCTGGATATAATGGACAGAAAGAGGGCTGCTGCCCTCACTTGCTGCTTCCTCCATACTGCTACACTGCTTGCTGCCTTCTTTGCCATGGACTGTTTCTCCTCTGCGATGCCACCCTGCCTTAGAGCCAGCTGACTATGGACTGAAACCTCTACAAACTATGAGCCAAAATAAACCTTTCCTCATTCAACTTTGGGTATTGGGTATTTTGTCTCTGAAACAAGAAAAGTTAGATATTAATGTATGTTCCTACATAGAATAGAGTGAGTGCCATTGGTCCAGACACTGTGTATAGCATTAAATATTATAAGAGCTGGAAGTACCTGTAAGGCAAACAAAGTAGACGCTTCTTTATTCAGTGTGATCTGGACAAGCATTCGCTATGAGTCGTTGGCCTGTATGCTTTACAAAGAAATTAAAGCAGTTGGGTTGAAAAAGCCTTGTTCTATAATTTTTTTAACATCAATCACTAAATTATAAATGAGGTGATTTCTTGCCATAACTCTAGAAAGAAACTTTGATAGCTAATAAACGCATCCTGTTTGGTTTAAACAATCACATATTGAAGATCAGCTACCTGCCAGACCATGGGATAGATTCAGGGGACAACAAAATATTTAATATTTTTACATGTTTTCAGTGAGAAAAAGAAGTGCACATGCTGAGTAAATTGAAGTCAAAGAAGGGAGATAAGCAAGAATACAAACTGTAGAAATTTTAATAAGCATAGTGTGAATACACACAGAGGTTGTTGGAAGTGAAAAAGAGAAGGATATGCCTAATTCAATTGGAGGATGGAGGTGAGGGGTGCTTCCTTGGTAAGGCGGAGTCTCGTAGGATGAGTAATAGTCTCCCTAGCCCACAGGGGCGTTCAGGTGAAGGTGCAGACAGTTTTGTGATAAAGCAGAGCAATCCACTTGCTGTTGCTGGTTGGCTGACTCTAATCTGTCACTAAGTGCCTCAGTTTTAATTTTCTGCAGTGGATAATTCTCTTTTCCTAGAGCGTTATGAGGTTGGCTTAATCAGCGTTTGTAAAGTTTTCAGTAATCTTCAGATAAAATGTGAGGTAGAAAGGAAGTATGTTTAGCTTTATCATAAGGAAAATTCCCTGACAGTTCATTTCTAAGAAGAAATGTCAGTCTGGTGGTTCTTAAGCCTTATGTAACTTCCCAGAACAATGCAAAGAGAAAGAAAATGACATCAACACAGAGATAGGAATGAACTTAAATCATAAGCCTTATTGCCTTACTGCAGCTGCTGAATATGAGAAAAGCTTGAAGCTTCTAAACTTAACTCAGCCACTGCCTGGAAGCATCTAATTAAAAGTTTTCAAATAAAATCAATAAGTCTGGGCAGATAAAAGAGCAGATGGCTTAAGGAAGAGACTGAAAGGCTGCATTAGGAAAGCATTAGGTTTGAATTCCATTTGAGAAAACAACGTTGTGTGCAGCTCGGAGAGAGCAGGAACTAGAAGCAGACAAACATAGAGGTCGGAGAGCCAAGATTAGGCCCTGTCCTGTCATAAACGTAGCTGGGAATTGTGAGTTTGTGACACAAGTAAATATTTCTGTTATTCAGAATCCACGCCTGTGAAATGAGAGTGAAACTCTGTCTTTCATGGAGCAGTGGCCGCCCATGCCCTGCAGCGATTCTGTTCCTTCCTCCTCCCTTTCCTTCTGCACATAGCTTCCCAGGTGCTGATTCTCTTCTGCATGCGGGGGATGCAGGGTAAGCAAACTCAGGCAAGGTTTCATGCCGCTCATGGAGACAACTTAGTGGGCACTTCATTAATTAGATAACCGACTAATTAAATACAGCAAATGAATATATTTAAGCATTTTAGGTGCAAACATTTGATGTTATTTGATGATGATGTCATACTTGTAATTTATTAATTTGATGAAAAACTTTGATACACATCTTAATTAATCCTGTGACAAACTCTTGAGACAGAGGTTGATAACTTTTAGCCAAGAGGGAACAAATTCAAAGGCTGAGGGGTTTTCTTTTCTTTTCTTTTCTTTTCTTTTTAAGGAGAAAAGGTTTATTTGACTCACAGGCTGAGGGTTCTTGCCACAAATCGCAAGGCTGGTTAATGACAGTCAAACTTGAACCCATGTCCTCTGATGCTATTTCCTGTGTTCTTCCGTGGCTGAAGTTTGGACCTTTGGGATAGCCATTTGGGACTTAAGTCCTACAAAAATTGTGAACCTCTAATCTAAAGAGAATGCTAGTGTGAGTAATTCCAGAGAAAGCAGACCTCACTGATGTTACTACTGAGAGGTATGAGTGGCCTAGCAGGAAGAAAGATTACATAAACAGAATCAGGAGTTGAGCAAAATTGACCGAGGAATAAGGTTGTGATGCCAAGTTCCATACTTGGACAGATTGCACAGCTGGCAGTGGGCACTTCCATGCTTCCTTGGACACTTTCACTGGAACATTTACCTGAGTCCTCCACTTCTGTTCAGTACTTGGGGAGCAGTGAAGGGTTTTGTTTTCCCTCAGTACCTGATAAAAAATACTAGTTAAGTCCCCTAGAGTCCCTTGGCCTTTAAAAGCTAGGGTGATGTTGGGATGAAACATTCTACTTGGATACAGATTGTCTTAGTTACTTTTCTCTCACTGCTGAGACAAAATACCCAATACCCAAAGTTAAAGGGGAAAAGGTTGATTTAGCTCACACTTTGTAGAGGTCTCAGTCCATAATCAGCTGGTTCCAAGGCAGGGTGGCTTGGCAGAGGGGCAGCACAGAAGAGAACAAATTCATGGCAAGCAGAAGACAGCAAAAGCAACGAGAGACCTTATCAGCTTCTTTCTGCCCCTTTTACCTTGTCCGGGCTACTTAGGTCAGGTGGCACTCACACCCTTAATCCTAGTGCCCTTTATCCTAGCATTGCTCCATTAATCAATTCCAGGGTCACACACTCCAGATCCAGCCACCTCTGAAAAAGCCCCACCTATGACCACACGAGGCTTTGGGGGGACATCTAGACACAAGCCACAACACAGGTCAAAGCACAGATAGTTCAGGAACCTGGTGTTTCACTCCAGAATCACCTAAGTGTCTTTGTAACAAGAGCTACACAAGGAATTCTCGCAACCCTTCCTGTCCCTACATCACATGTGTATGCAGCCTCCAGAGATCCATGTATTCAATTCTGGCCACTCTGGGGAAGACCCATGTCCCTTCTGTGCGAGGTACAAAAGCAGCTAGTGAAGTCGTCCCAATTTTCTAGATAACCTGGCACAGCCAAGAGCAATGCTCTCTTCGGGATCACCTCAAATGGTGCTTCCTTCTCCACATCTTTCCCTGAAAACTTCCGTGGCAGTTTGTCATCCTCTGCTGTCGTGGGACCCTTTCTTCTGTGTTTGTGTCCCTCTACTCCACAGTCCTCGGCTCACATGACAGACAGCACTGCCTTTAAATACATGTAACTGTGCATAATAAATATTTAATATATAAATATATAAAATTTGTACCAATGTCAAGTTTATAGAATTTGTATAAAACCATGTTACTCCTCTGCTTTAAAATCTGTAGCTTCCTGTGACACACAAAACAAAATGCTAACCTTCGCCACGGCCTTCACTCCCTCCCTCACGCTCTGCCCCTCTCAGGCTCCCCGTCCGTCGTTTCTCAGTCAAGTTCTCTCCTCCGCCGTGACCCTCACTAGGGCTGTTCCCTCTCCTGGGACTATTTTTCCCTGTGTGTTTTGGAAGCCTGGCCTTTTGCCTCCTAAAATAAAGGAATTCCTTGCTGCCACTCAGTCCCATATTCACTGGCTCCTCTCTCCGTTTTTTATTCTCCTAAGACTTCTTAACCCTTTCTTTGCTTTTGTTCAATTTTTATTTTTTTATTGGTACATGTTTGCAGTACATAATGCTTCATTTTACGTGGGGAGCTAGTACATGTACATAACACATTTTAATTCGTTTTTCATCCCTTCCCTTCCTCCCTGCTTCTTCCATCTCTTGGTCCCTTTCCCTTTTGCAAAAGATCTATCTCCCTATTTCCTATTACCTATCTTTTATTTTGCTCTTTCTTTATGGGTTTCTCAGATTTAAAAAAACAATGTGATAGTTTAGCTTGCGAGTCAGATTTATTTCACTTCTGGTTTTGAGGTGCATCCCTCTCCAGTTTATCCCTCTTTATAGCAGAGTAGCTTTCTTTGCTTTTGTTTTTGTCTTCTTCCTCTTCCGGAATGTAAGTGTTGCCAGGAGAAGAATCTGATTTCTGTACCCCTGGAGCTTGGCACTGCGCCCCGCAGAGAGCTGCTCAGCGCACTGAAGGAATGACGGATGGGTCCTGATGCCCAGCCCATCTCCAGTGCCACCCATTGTATATATCAGCAGCCCCGACAGGGACTGAGTGAGAACCATGCCCCGGGCACCCCGCGTCAACTCGCTCATTTAACTCTCACGAAATCCCTTTGATGTTTGTACTGTCAGTATCGGCCCCGTTTTTCAGATGGGAAAACTGAGATTCAAAATAATCTTAAATATTTAGCAGATAAATAATGTGTTCAAGACCATGCAGCTGGAAAATGACCAAGCCAGTATTTAAACAGGCCTCCCCACGGCGCCCCTTTTAACCCCGTGGCACTCATGTAGCAAAACTCACCTGGGCACCGAGTCAGTCACAGGAACCCTGGAGCACGCCCTGCGGCGTGGGGAAGTTAATCAGCCACACCTGCTGCGTGCGTTGCCTCTTTCCTAGGCTGGGAAGCTGGAGAACACCAGCGCTGTTTCCTTAAAGTGCTCATGGGAAGGACGAGGGGAACGGCAGAGTAATCTCTGCAGAGGCTGGGAGTGAAAGAATCATTGCCCCCCATATCAGAAAGGATAATTAAGAACCCCTCTTCCTACTAAATGAAGCAGCGAGTGCTAATGTACTTTGTAGGGAGCAAAACACCCTATAAATGTTAGTTATCCTTATTCCAGAGCTTCGTAGGCCGGTGCCTTACGTTATGAACCATGAAGTTTTAAATCTGCCCAGTAGTCCAGGAAAGAAAATGCTTCCGGTTTGTTCCTCTCATCATCCTGAAAACTAAACAGAAACCTATTATTTTCTTTGGTTTCCAAAATCCAGGGTCAGAGATATGCAAATTTAAGTACGCTGGCTGCTTTTAAATGATACATGAAAGGGATTTTTGCAATGAGTGTGCTATGATTGAATTTCTGGTCAGTCACCGAGAAGGCATCTTGCAGCTAAGCTCTGGACCCAATTCCACTGAAAATGCATAAGCTTTGGTGCCTGCAGCCAATCTAGATACAGAAAGGGATTAGGGTCCTCGCCTTGCACAACTATTAAAAGATGAAAGAAAAAAAAAAAAAAAAAGATGCAGACCCCCAGGCCCAAAGTCAGAAAACAAATTGGCAAAACCTAAAAGAAATCCAATACAAAGTTACTTTTAAAATACCTCTCCTGTGACCTTACCTGATAACAAAGTCTCTTTGATTCTCAACCACCTTATAAAACCAGAACGCATTAATATGTAATTTGGCTTTTTCAATAGAGGTATCCTTGTCACTTTCAAAAAGAATGTTGATACTCAAAAGTTTTGTCAGTTGGTGTTGTCCCAATGAAGGTCTCTCTGACCTGCTCTGACAACAGATAAGAAACATGAGTAAAATAGTCATTCACCGTGCACACCTTATTCTAAGGTAATTTTTAAGAGTTAACTGACAGGAGTTGGCTTTCCTGAGTAGGTTGGAGAGCTCTACTGATATCCTTGTTTATTATTAAACAACTTTGCTAAGCAACCCTTTTTCTTGGAGATGATCAAAGGTAAGCCTCAGAATTATCTGACTTATGAAATTTTAAAGTAGTGGAATTTTAAATTGTATTTTTTTATTTAAGCATTTTCTAAAATTACATCAGTACGCATGTATAAAATATTATACAACAGAACTAGAAACAGAATGGGTGAAGTTAATTTCATCTCACCCTACAATCATTCTCCTTTCCACTCCTCAAAGATAATCACTCTCATTACCTGGCAATATTTCCTTCCAGACCTTTCTCTACACATTGGCTTTTCTGTGTGAGTGAGTGTGTATGTATGGGGGGGGGGATTTGTGTTTACATAAAAGGTATTTTATCAATTGCTGCCACAAACCTTAGTACCTTGAAATAAGTAGCATTTATTACCTCACACCTCTTCTGAGCGTGGGATCCAAGGATGACTAAGTTCTGGGTGGTTCTAGGCCGCAGTGCCTCATGTTGTATTGAGAATGTGAGCCAGGATGCGTTCTGTGGAAACTTAACTGGTCCAGGACGATGTGCTTGCCCTGGCTCTGGGTGGGAGTCTTCAGCCCCTCTCAGGCTGTTGGCAGGAGCTGCCACGTGGGCCCCTCCACAGGGATCCTTGAATGTTCTCGGCAGGCTTCCTCTAGATGAGAGATCAAGAGAGAAGCCACAAGGCCTTTCTAGAACTCAGTCTTGGAAGTGGCACATTGGCATATCTGTCATATTTTTTTTTCTTAGAGTTATGCAGTATGGTATACATTCAAGGGTAGGCTACCTTACATCCTTTTCCTAAAGGAGGGAATATCAATGAATTTATGGGTGTATTTTTTTTGTCCTTATTTTTTTTTAAACAGGATCTTGCTTTGTAGTTCAGGCTGTCCTTGAACTGACCGCGTAGCCCAGGTTGGCCTCAAACTTGCAGCAATCCTCCTACCTCATGCTCCCAAGTGCTGGGATTACAGGCATGCGCCACCACACCTGTCTTTTGTGGATGTGTTTTTAAATGACCACATGTGGCATACAATGCATATGATTCTGCAATTTACTTTTTTCAGATATATATAGCCAGTCTTAGCTTTCCATGATAACACATATAGGCCAGCCTTGTTCTTTTTAATTGCTACATATTATTCCACCACCTATTTGTTTCCTCTTGATAAATACACTTTGAAGGTGCTCTTAGATTTTCATTCCTAAAGATAACAATATAATGGGGGGGGTGCTTTTGCCTGTTTAGCACATGTACTTGGATTTCTCTAGCAAAAAATGTATCGAAGTGGAATTGCTGAGTTGAAGTGTCCGTGGACCACAAGAGTTTCTGCTAACTTGCCCTTCACAGCGGCTGTTCTACTTTTCAATCACCCATTTGTGCCACAGCTGATACTTGGTAGGACCTGAAGTGGAACCTTGCTAGGCAAAATATCTTGGGAACTTTCAGATTAGTTTGGCCATTTCTAAGCCTGATTTTGTGAGGGGCCTGAGCATTATCCCCAGTGACACCCATGGTGCTCCTGATTACAGCTTCTTTCCTACAACTGCTTGGTTTAAGCAAAAACCCAGGAGCTCATCCCTCAGGAGACAGAGAGGCTTAATGGCTATTTACAGAGGACTTGGAGGTTCTCAGGTATAAGGTGCCTCTGGAGAGTCAGGTTGATTAGTGTTAATTCAAAATCACCTCCTGTATTATTGCAGCAGCTGAGAAGTCACATGCACAAGTCTAACATGTAGTTTTTCAGTGCAAAGGAAAATGCCATTTTAGTAGCAGCTATTTCTAGCCTTTGGCTGTGCCTTCCTATTCCAAGTACTGTTGATGCATAAAATCATCGAATCCTCTGGGCCTTCCCACTTTATAATTTATCTTTCCTTTAAAACCAAGGATTCAACTGAGTTTCTTACATTCAAGTTGCAGAGTGGCTGGCTGGCAAGAATTCCCATTTCTATAACATAACTAACAGCAGCTACCTACCAATCCTGAGACAGCTGAGCCACACAAAAGGATCTGGCCTGGCTTATCTCTGTATTTACTGTGCCCACCTCTGCTAAGAATAGTTGTCACATCCACAAAGGTGTGTCATTGCGCCATCCACCATTCATTCATTCAACATATATTCATGAGGCCGTGTTATCTATCTGGTCTATCTGTAAGTGCTATCAGTGTTATGCTATTTGTTTTCTGTGTATAAGAAGATGATTAACATGATTAATATTATCAAGAATTTGAAATCTAATAATACCTTATTACCAGGTACCATATTTAGCACTCTTTATATACTAGGCACTGCACTAAGCATTTCACAGATGTTAAACCTTTCGCTCTCACAGCAGCTGTTAAACGAGTGGTGTTCCCATTTTACAGATGTACCATGATAAATGCAAAACCCCAGTTGTGCCGTTGATCAGCTGCTTGTCTTCACCTAAGTTTTTAACCAAGCTGAGCCCTGGTCCCTGGTGCATAAGGAGGCTGAACTAGTTCAGCTTTTGCCAGAACTAAATGTGTTTCTTCTCACAAGAAGTTCCACAGAAACTGGGATCCAGAGTCACAACATATCCTCCTCTGAGAGATCCCTGTGGTCCGTCGTGCCTGCTCCTGTGGATCACAGCTCAGAAAAGCCTGGCCTGTGCACTCTGACATGGTCGGATCCCCAGGTCACATGCCTTCAGGGCTCCAGATACCTTTCCTGAAGGATCCGGAGCAAAGAGGAAATCCGTGTTGGTGAGGTTATTTACTGTGCCTACATCGGATGCTGTAGGCGCCACAGGGTGCAGATGGTGCTTTTTCTGTGCACTTCTGTTTCCCTAGAGATTGGCACAGTCTCTGCCACAGATCGTCAGTAGTATTTAGTCTATTAACTGATTGCACTGAAAAGAATTCCATGAATGAAATTTGGAAATTTGCTTAACTTGTTTCGCACTTTGTAAACCTCATTTAACAAATATTTATTGATCATTTCCCAAGACCTAGGCACCAAATTAAATAAATACATAGTAATAAACTAAGCAGATAAGGACTTCATCCTCTTAGGGCTTACATTCCAAGGGGTTATCCAGATGAGGAGTCTATACAGCTCGTCAAATAAAATGAATAAGATGATTTCAGATATTTCTAAGTCCTGAAAAAATATCTGTGTGCTGCTGATAGGGTAAGGGAAGACCTCTCCGAAAAGGAGGCATTGGGCTGAGGCCTGAATTGTGATAAGGAACCGACACTGAGAAGTCAGAGGTACAGATTTTTCTAATATCGGTAAATGCACCTGTCACTTGGGGCACAACGTTTGTAGTCATCCTGGGCTCCTTTCTCTCACATTCCATGTACAGTTCAAGAGCAACCCTATCACCTCTGCCCTTGAAGTGTCTCTCCAGCCCTATCGCTACTATGCTAGTCCAAGCCACCTCTTTCTGGGACTGTTAGAAGAACCTCCATTGAGATTTTTCTGCTTCCACTGTCTCCACCCATTGTTTCCTCTCTGTAAGTTGGATCATGTCACCACCCTGCTCAGAATGCTTCCCGGGCTGCTGCTGCTTCTTACACCAGGGTGCCTTGGTCACTTTCTTTGTTCCTGAGACACAATACCCAACACTCACAATATCAAGAAGTAAACTTTTATTTTGGCTCACCTTTTTAACCCGTAGTCCACTGACTCCAAGGCAGCACAACGTGGCACGAGGGCATAGCAGAGGAAAAGCTGCTCGTGCCATGATGGCCAGGAAGCAGAGAGAGGGAGGAGGCTGGGAGGAAGATACCATATACCCTTCCAGGTCACACCCTCCGTGAGTCACCTCTTCCAACCAGGTCTTACCTCCTAACAGCAGGTCACCTATGGTGCCCCCTGATTCAATCACCTTTCAGCAGCCCTACTGATAAGCACATTTGGCTTTGAGGGGAACATCTAGGTAGAAACTATAACATGGGGTAAATCCACAGGCTCAGAGCCCTGCAGTGTCCCACAGCCCCTGACCTCCTCCCTGCTTTCCATCACTCTTCTGCCCTAGCTCACAGCCTTCTTACCACTCCACAAATAAGACAAACGTGTTCCCCTCTTGGGCTTTTTGTATTTATGTTTCCCTTTATCTAGAAAGCTCTTCTCCTATGGGCTTTTGTGATTTGCTCCATCGTTTCTTGCAGGTTCTGCTCATATGCTAACCAGAAGCCTTCCCATCCCCCACAGATGATGGCAAGCACCATTAGTCCCTATGCTTTAATCCTGTTCAATTTTTCTCCACAGAGCTATGCAGTAGGCATAATGTTATGTATGTGCTCCTGTCTTTCCCATTAGAATGTCAGGTCCATGAGGATAGGAACCGAATCAGCTTTGTTCATTGTTGTACTCCCAGTACTTGCTCCTCAAATAGTGTTTCTCAAGTGAGTAGAATGAATGAATGAATACAAAGCCCTTAAGTCTTGACACATTGGAAAGACAGAAGGCAGGAGTTGGGGAAAAAAGAAGAGGCATCTGAGAAGACAGAGGTAAGACCACACAGAGACCGGTAAATCATAAGGTGTTCATGTTTTATTCTGAGAGCATCAGGAAACTTCTCTGGAGAGCTTTCGCTTTGTAATTTCCCCTAAGAAGTGACAGAAAACTAGGAGAGACATGGAATAATACAGCATCTTCCCATCATCTTCTGCAATGCCCAGAAGTAAAGCTTTGTATGCCTTCTCATCCTCTCAATGTTCGCTTCAGATTCTATAGTTAAATAGTACATATTAAATCACCAACTGAATTAAACTTCCCAAGAGCACCTCATGCCACAGTCAGAATTCCCAGGAAAGTGTCTGCTCTCTTCCTTAGCATCCTTGCTGCTGGGCTCCATGGGAGCCGTCCCTGAGCTCCCAGAGCAGAGGAAAGGGTCTCCCTGCATGCTCCTGTGGCAGCTGCTGTGATGACAGCATGTGGCTTTGGCTTTGTGCTGTCATTGTAGCTGGAGTGTAAGTTCTTGGAACTTGGGACTTTTTGTTGCCTCCTCTAATTCAGAGACCACGGAGAAGCTAATGGTTATCTGGATCCAGCCTACAAAAGTACATGTTTGACCACTTTTGCTTTATGTTAAAGTTGCTGCTAACATTTTTTAAATGATTTCTAGCTTCTGTTGAAAATTTATAAGCCATAGCAATCCTGTGCCCATGTTCAAACTCGTGATCCTCTGCCTCCAAGTGCTGGGATTAGAAGTGCGCCCCACCATGCCAAGCTGGTGCCCACGGGTTGGTTGGTTATTTATTTATTTATTTATTCTTTCATTCATTCATTTATTGCCTTACTAGGAAGGAATTGGACCCAGGAACTTCCCACTGAACTACATCCTTAGTCCTTTCCATTTTGAGACAGGGACTCACTAAGTTGCTTGCTAAGTTGCCCAGTCTGGCCTTGAACTTGTATTTCTTCTGCCTCCCAAAGACTGTGCACGTGTTCTCAGGAGAGGAACTGAGTAGCAGCTGCCATGTTCATCGGGGCATGCTTTCCACTAGCAAGCCACAATACCACTCACTTCCTATTACATTTCCCTGCTGAAGGCATATTCTTTGTTATGTAACATCTGATTGAGCTGTTTTTTAATTATAGTATGGAAATACAATTCAGTATCCAGTTTGCTATAAGAAGACTACATGTTCTTCAACCTGGTATATGGGACCCCTTTGGGGCATTTAAAATTGTGATTCTAGCCCTAAAATAACAAGTGGTGTTCTTTGGCAGTTGAATGCATAAGACTCACAATAGCAAGGATATCAGCTCTCCCCAAATATCACTAAGATTGTTTTGTAGATACCGACTAAATTATTCTAAGATGTATATGGAAACTCAAAGGAACTAGAACAGCTAACATAGTGGGAGTTTTTTAGAGAATAATAATAGGGGAAGAATGAGGCTACTTAACTTCAAATTTTACTATATAACTGGAGTAATCAAGCCTGTGTAGCATTAATGGAAGGATGGAGGCATAGATAACGGAATAGAATAAAGAATCCAGAAGTAGGGCCAGTGAGATGGCTCAGCGGCATAAGCGTCTGCCTGGCAAGCACGAGGTCCTGAGTTCGACTCCCGGAACCCACATACAAAAAATGGGCCAGTGATATCGCTCAGCGGCACGGGTGCCTGCTGGCACGTGAGGTCCTGAGGTTGACCCCTGGTACCCACAGGAAAAAAAGAAAAAAAAGAATCCAGAAGCAGAGCCCCATACATATACCCCACAGACTTCTGACAAAGGTGCAATCCGATGGAGGAAAGAGCCCTTTCAAAAAATGGTGCTTGAGCAACTGGACCCCCATGGGCTAAATGTTAGCCTTAACCTAGGGCTCACACTTTAAACAAAAATTAACCCAAAGTGGATCACAGACTTACATGTAAAATGCAAAGCTATAAATTATAAAATTGAAAATTTTCAGGATGTGGACAAAGAATGCTTACACTTGACACCAAATGCACAATCCTTAAATTGAACCTCATCACAGTGAAAACCATTTGCTCAGCAATAGGCCTTATTTAGAGGATGAAATGACAGGCTACAGACTAGAAGAAATGAGATACAGAAAGAACTCTCAAAACTCATCACTAAATGATAATAACCTAATTAGAAAATGGGCAAAAGACATAAGAGTCATTTCATCAAAGATGGTAGACAGATGAAAAATAATCACATCCCAAAATATTTAACATCATTAGCCATTAGGGAAATGCAAATTAAAACCACAATGAGCTATGACTTATTTATCACAGTGGCTAAAATAAAAAACAGTGACAACATCAAATGCTGGAATGCAGAGAAACTCTGTCATGCATATGATGTCAGTAGGAATGTAACCTCACAGACATCTTGGAAAAAAAAAAAATTGGCAGTTTCTTTAAAAAACTACGTGACCTGGGCCCGTGAGATGGCTCAGCGGTGTAAGCGCCTGCCTGGCAAGCGCGAGGGCTCCAGTTCGACTCCCGGAACCCACATACGAAAAAAGGGCCGGTGATATCGCTCAGCGGCACGGGTGCCTGCTGGCGCACAAGGTCCTGAGGTTGACCCCCGCTACCCACACGCACACACAAAAAAAAACATGTGACCCAAAAATTGTGCCCCTTATACATTTATTTTAGGAAAAATAAAAACTTAGGCTCACACAAAAACCTACATAGAAAATTGGACACAATGTTCATAGCACCATTTTTCATAATTGCCAAAAACAAAAAACAGTGCAGGTGTCCTTAAGCGGGTGAGTAGCTAAACAAATTGTGGTACATCCATCCCACTGAATACTACTCAGAAATTTAAAAAAATAAATGATTGGTGCCCACAACAATCTGAATTAATCTCCAAAAAATTACGTTGAGTGAAGAAAAGCCAATCCCCAAAGCTTATGTACTGTCTGATGTACCTCTCCTTAACCCTTGGCACCCATGAACCTGGTCTCCATTTCTATAACATTCTTGAAATGACAAAATTAGTGAAATGGGGGCCGGTGATATCGCTCAGCAGCACAAGCGCCTGCTGGCAAGTGCAAGGTCCTGAGTTCGACTCCCAGTACCCACATAAAAAGAAATGGAGAAGTGATTAGCGGTTGCCAGGCATTAAGGAAAGAATGGGAGCTGGAGGAAAGTGGACACTGCTGTGGAAGAGAACACAAGAGATCCTCGTAGTGATCGAGATGTTCTGTATCTTGGTTTTATCAATGTCGATGTCCTGTTTGTGATATAGTCTTAATAGTTTTGCAAGATGTTACCTTTAAGGACAACAGGGGGAGGGTATGTAGTAACTCTCATTTCTTCAACTGTATGTGAATTTACAATTATGTCAAAATTAAAAGCTCAACACACACCCACAAAAAAAAGCAAAGTAGAAGGGGAGCCAATCCTTAAAGTTTGAGTAAATCAGACAGCCTCGGTTTTACATCCCTGTTCTGCCACTTACTAGTTAAATGACTCTGAACCGTGTGTTGGTCTCTTTGAGCCTCTACTTCCTCATCTGAAAAATGGAGATTTTAAATGTCTCATGTTCACATTGCTTTGGAGATTAATCAAGGTCATGCAGATGTGCAGCTTCTGAGCTGTCCAGTGTTTGGGTTGTTAAAAGCTAAGTGACCGGGCGCTGATGTTGCTGCTGCCCGTGTAGCAAGTGGAGAACCGGAGGCAAGAGCAGACCTGGGATGATGCAGGGCAAACCAGGATTGGCACAGAGCCCAGTTCCCAAACTGCCTTTCCCTTTACAACATGCTTACAATTGCAGAAATATTTTCCACAGTCTTCCTGGGCCAAGAGAAATTCATAACGGTTCTTTTTAATTAAGTAGATAGGTCCAAACTGCTTAGTAGGTGTACCCTAACAGTTCAGTAACTTTTGGGGGGGAAAATAGTACATATAAATTGAAATATTTCTATTTTATTCTTGATTATATTTACTTACAATGAAATATGTTCACCTACTAGGCTCTGCACAGCTTCTCACACCTTGGAATCAGTTGGATATTGCCACCCTTATCATATGTTCCACACTGATTTGGATGCGGTACTTGTTTTTAATTGACTGCCAGAAACCCAGCTTTGCAAGGATACATTTTTGTTAATCTACTGCACACTAAGTTAAAGTGATGAGTTTCTTCATGCTAGTAGTTCTCAAAGTATCTGGGAGATGTTGAAAATCCTTGTTATTGCCTCAATTTATATTTTTCCTGGAGCTAAAACCCAGAGATGCTCAGTAGGAAAATATTCTACCACCAAGCTACACCCACAGCCCTCCCTCAAAATTTAAAATACCCTACAGCTCTCCTGTAAGTTTTCTACAATACCCTTGACTTCCTTGGCACATAGATTGGGAACTACAGATATAAATGGTTCATTTTGACCTTTTTTGGGGCAGAACAAAATGGACCCAGACCAAAAGCCACTCTACTGGGATCTTGCCTACTGGAATGATTTCCCAACTACTGTATATGCCGATGTCCCCACAATGGTCTCACAACCAAACTGCTCACCTTTAGGTAACAAAGCCATTTCCTCTGACTCAGTGATAGCAGAGAGGATGAGTGGGAATGGGATGCTGCACCTTTTAGTTTTTGATATGCTAGAGATATTGAGTAATTTGGGAATCTCCTCTTCTCAAAATTCAATTTCATAATAAGGTCACACATGCTATGGTAGGTTCTGAGGTCTTACAAATAAACTAGGCCTGGTCCATAGCCCTTGAATAATGCTTCTTCCACGGATTATGTGAAAAAGATGAAGTCAAGAGACATGAGTCTGACTCTGCCATACGAACTTGTTAGGTTGCCCTTCCTAAGCCATAGTTCATGATGGGCTTTAAGTATCCCCAGAGCACCTTTGTCTCTCAGGATTAACTGAAGAACATTATGATTAGCACATAGCCAATATTCATATGTGCCCCCTTCTGATCACTTCTCAGGCTGTTTTGCCCAAGGGTGAAAAGAAATCCAAACAACAGAATATACTAGTGCTACTTCCTAGAAGAGATGGGCATATTGGGGGACAGGGGATGTGGCAAGAAAGAAAATTCCAAAAGATTTGGTAGTGTCAGTGAGAAGCTTAGGAATAGATAGTCATTTTGTCCCAGAAGCCTCGCTCTCCTTTCCTTTTACAGGCTGAAGAATAAATACTTGGAGAGCTAAATTGATCTGCTCATCCTCCTGTTCCTTTTTCTCTGGAATATATAAAAAAGATCAACTTTCTTGCTCCTGCTTCTGGCTGCCACCAAGTAACTCTTATGCAATGTTTGGTACACATGACTTTTTTTTTTTCTTTTTTTACTCCCAAGCTATAAACTGTTTCAAAGTCAAAGTTAGTATTTCTTTATAGATGGTGGATCTGATTGGGACCTCTCCCCAAGAATTTGAGATAATATGAGAGACCATAAAGCTGCCGTTAACCTCCCTATCAGAGCGGAGGATTATGCACGGTGGTGAGAGCCGTTCTCTGGGTCCCCAACCTAATTGTCTTGATTAGATGCTGCATGGCCATCACAGGTGTAGCATGTAATAGCGCTGTAGGGTCTCCATAGCCAGACCAATTAAAACCTGTCACAGAGCCAAGAACTAACAGCGTGTGTATCATAATGCCAAAAGTCAAAATGAGTTCTCTACATAATCATTGCTTCCATTTCTAGTACAATTTGTGGTTTTCAAGCGCATTCACACTTCTTTTTACTTCATTTTACTGTTCTGTAGAAGGACAGCAGTTTAGACGGGGAAAGCAAAATTCAAAGAGATTCAGTGACTTCAAGTGTTTAGAGAACTCTAATAGTTGTACCAAACTGCTCATGATAAAAAATACAGTCCTTGAAGAATTTTCTCTTGTCTCTACGGCAATTGCTAGTGTAGCTATCATTTAATAGCTTACAAAATGCTATTGTATTTATTTTCTTACACTATCTTCTATAATAGTCCTGAAAATCATGTTGTCCTTATTCCACTTTTGGACCAAAACAAAAAGCTCAAAGCCTTGGAATATTGGGTGAAATTCTGCTTCTCGTTTTATACCTGAGAAAGCCGTGGTTCTGGTGTGGTCATATCATTAGCTCAAGGCATTGGGTAACTGAGTGGCAGAACTAGAATAATAACTCAGGCCTCTGATTTTGATCCAGTGTTCTTTACCGTATCATTCCATTCCGTCTCAGTTGGATTGGTCAGTCAGCCTGTCTATCTGTCTGTCTGTCTGTCTCTCTGTCTCTGTCTCCCTCACTCTCCCTATCACCCTCTCTCCCTCCCTCCTCCCTTCCTCCCTGCCTTTTTGAGTTGTGAGCGAATGAAGCAGGGCAACTGACACTGGGCTGAAGCAACACAGATGTCTCCTGTTGCCTCACTGCCCAGTGTTGAGAACTGAATGATTTGGGCCAATGATCTATTTTCCCATGGAACTGGGAATGGACCTTTTATAATCACAACTAAATGTGAATGTGGCCCTTGGTCTCTTAACAGCCTGATCTCTGTGGTGCTGACTGACGACATGTGTTTCATAGAGATGCTTCTCTTGGCTCACGGCCGCCTACTAGAGGCCCAGCAATGCATTAAAATGCCTCAGTGGCTACAAGTGACCATGGGACAGAGGACCCTCATCTTTGCAGGGAAGGCAGGCTTAGGAGTAGTTACAGTCTGCCTAAAAGAAAAATAAGCTCTAAGTTATTCTCAATCAGAACCACAAATAATTTCTTGCAGGAAAATGTGTTGCTCTTTGTTGCTTAGAGATGAGGAATGAGGAGGAGCCCCCTTTTGGCTCTTCTGGTGATTTTTTTTTAGGTTAAGGCTGAGTCCCTGAGTACAAATGATTGCCTGGCTCATGTCCCGGTACTGATGGAGCGGGCAGGATGGTTCCCTAGTGACACATGGGAGGGTAGGGGTGGAATTTCACATTTCTCACTGCTGGAAAAGCAGTGTTTTCCACCCATTGTTCATTCTGAAAGCTCTCTTTAGTCCCAGCCTGTGTGTTCTCACTAGAGGAGGAAAGAAATGAATTCTCTGTTCCCTGTGGTGCACTGAAGCCTAAGGGCCGGCTCCCCTTAATCTAAAAAGCCAAAAATGATGATTTCCATAAGAGTAAATGGTTTCCATTGCTTCCTTGGTTGCAGAGAAATATGTGTGCCTCCTCTGTCACTATATCCTGAAACCTGGGCGCAACTGAAGTAGCCAAGTCCACACAAATAACAGAGGGACAGATCTTTTGCAAATGGGAAGGGGACCAAGAGATGGAGTGGGGAGAAGAAGGGGACGTTAAAAGAATTAAAATGTGTCATGTACATGTACCAACTACCCACAATGAATATAATCATTACATCTCACAAACAGTACTAATTAAAACACACACACGCACCCAGAACCAAAATGGGGGGGGAGGTAGTAACAGCCTGTGTTCTATTCCATTTTATTTCATATTTTGAAATAATATGAAAAAGGAAAAAAGAAACAGGTATCTACATAAGCATTTATATGTCAGCATGTATTTTTATCTAGAGTTAATTTTTTTGCCCCTGTAGAAAGTGATTTCTAGGCATTGTATGAATAAATCTACACTTGGCTTAACTTAATGCAGTTGAATTGATTTCTGCCTGCCAACCTGTGATTCTTTCTCAGTGGGGAAGAATCAATAAGGTCAGTCGGGCCCACTTTTGCACGTCATTGGTCCTAGTTTTAATCTTGGTAATCCTGCCTGCAAACCACTCACTGCGGAGGCAGATTGATTGGCAGCAGTATTTGCTCAATGATTTTGTGACCATCATATTTGGGACACATTTTAACTTATGACTTGGTGTGTCAGTTCATTTCCCTTTTGGCTTTTGCCTGTTTTCTTCCTTGTATTGCAATGAGCCTGTTAGAAGGAGGTTTGGGGAAAATCAACTTGACAGGAGAAGGAATTAAAGTAAATTCTAAACAGAATCTGAAAGGGAAATGATGAAAAATTAAAGCATGATAATAAAAAATAAAGCATGATAGAGTTGTAGTGCTTGAGAAATTTGAATTAGTTCAGGTTTGTAGGGGAAGGGAGAGACATTCAGTCCAGAAGATAAAAAAAAAAAAAAAAGCCATCAGAATTATTGAGCTAAAATTAATATCAATTCCCTCTCATTAGGTGTACAGAAGCCACCTCACCTTTTCCTCCTCTTGAAAAGGGCATCTTACATGTACCACAGTGGGGAGAAGTCCCAAACATGGTGCTTTATTTTAGCCTCATAAGTAGTTTTACAAATTTTTGGCAAAGCTACATATGAAGGGACTATATGATTACTACATCACAACCCAAGTCCTGCAGGTCAGCATATGTTGAAATCTGTATTTCAATCCATTATTGATGATGAAAAAAGAAAAAAAGAAATTCTTCTCCTACCCACCCAGCCATTCATTTCCCACCAATTAATAAAGCATACCAATCTTCGGGCCAAAAGAATATGAAATAAAGAATATGAAATGATATAAGCAAAATGTTTAGCATAGAACCTAGCTTGTTATTATATTAATTTGCTAGGACTGCCATAATAAAGTACCACAAACTGGATGACGTACACAGAAATTTACAGTCTCACAGTTGTAGAAAAGAGAAGTCCGAGGTCAAGGTGTTGACACTGCTGGTCCCTTCTGAGGGCTGTGACAGAGAAAGTGCTCTGTGCTTCTCTCCCGACTTCTGGTGGTTGGCAGGCAATCTTTGTCATTCTTTGGCATCGTAGCTGTGTCACCGTCTCTCTGTCTGTGTCCACATGGTGTTCCCTCTTTGTGCATATCTATCTCTTGTCCCAATTTCCCATTTGTATAAAGACACTAGCCATATTTGATTAGGACCCACACTAATGACCTCATCTTAACTAATCACATTTGCTGTGACCATGTTCCAACTCAGATCCCATTCTGAGACCCTGGTGATTAAGACTCCACCATATAAATTTGGGGAGGGCACACTCAATTCATAACAACTACTATCAATTATTATTTATCATCACTAATTATTCTTCATTTCTTAACATTTCATGATTTTTATTTCATTATGAATCAATTACCCGTATCTTACACGTATTAATAATTTGCAAAAAAAAACCCTGGAAAGATCAGAATACCATTGCATAGTATGACTATCTTCAAGGAGCACTGGCTGAAAAATTGTTGTACATGTCCACAATGTGGAGGTATTAATTGTCCGGGTAAGGGGAATTGGGACAATCGGCCGCTCCAATCCAAAGGAGCAGAAGAGTTAGTCGTAGTTACACCGAAAGTCAGCCGGCTTTGGCAGTCTCTCCGGCTTTAGGACTGTATCCTTCCACAGAGTGAGCAAGCCGGCAGCAGCCTGCCCAACCCACCAGATGGCGTGGAGTCCCCTGTGCCATTGGCATCATGCACATTTTAGATTTATTGAACGGCCCGGGAAAAAAAGAAATATCCTTTGGAGCAATAAAGTCCCAAATCCAACAATCTCTTACAGTAGCACAGCAAAGTCCCCTCGGCTGTTGTTGAGATGTTTAGCCAGTAATTCTTCAAAACTGTTTTCTTCTGACATATACACAATTTCCTTTGTAAGAATGTGAGAGTTTGATTCCTCCAGAGCCCATCACAGGGACAGATTGGCCCCAGAGATAATTACAGAAAGTTAGTCTAATGGGCTCAATTAAGGAAATCCTGTTTCCTCCATGAAGAATCACCAGTGATTCTTTCTTCACGAGCAACTCTCCCTGCACACACACACACACAGAGCAATTTCATAACCAGAAGCATAGAAACAGCATTCAGTCTGCCGCTCTGTATTTGAAAACTAGGCTGATAGCAATCTGTCAAAAGAGAATTGTTGACCCAGAATACTTTTTTACTCTACTCTGTTCAAAAAGAATTTAGAATAAAATACAAGGGTGTGTGAAATATGACATGATAGGATGAATTAAAAGTTAGATGACCTACAATCATTGGAACCCAGCTTCCCAGGAGAGGCAAGCGTAAGCAGCACCACTAAACTTGGTAGATAGTGACTCTGTGTTCTTACGATGTGATCTTCAGAACTCCAAAGACTGAGCACCACCTCCTGAGAGAGGAAGCCCCAGCATGGTTGTTTTTGCCCCTGGCTATTGAGTCTAGCCTGCCCTCTACAAGGGGAAGAGAGGGAAAAATACTTGGTGTCCAAGAGAAAATGTGCTGTCTGCAGAGAGGTTTTCACTCTCTACTCCCAGAAAGGTTGGATTCGTATGGATATATAAGGTGTGAACAAAATATACAGTGAATGTTTTACATGAAAGATTTGCATTACAGCAAAAGACACATTGCTGTTAATCCCCCTCAAAATACATACTCTCCCTTGTTAGAACACACTTATCCCATCATTTCCATCATTCTTGCCACTTCCTGAAGCAAATGTGGAAGTAATTGTTCTTTATGAGTGTCTTTATGAGATGTGATCAAAAATATGGTGAATACTGCACCATCCCAATGGAAAGGCAGGCTCATACAAAGAATACAGAATGTCCTCAAACACCTTATTCACTGAACCTGGCACTGTGTGACTTATGGTTCTTAGCCAAAGTCAAAATGACCATGAAAGGTAAACATTTTGAATCTATTCAGGATATTGAGGCAGTTACAACAGCCCAACTAAAGACACTCATGAAGGAAAACTTCCAGAACTAATTCAGGAAGTATCAAGAACACTGGGATAAATGTGCTTGAAGTGAGGAGTATTTTCAGGGGGATTAATGGTAATGTGCCTTTTACCATAGTAAATTTTTTCAGATTTAAACACTCACTATATGTTTCAATCATACCTTATAAAACGCCGTGAGGTCATTATATACACTGTTCCTTTCCCCTGTCATCAGCATGTCCAAATTCAGATTATAAGTATATTTTTAAGTGTATTAAATGTTTTAGAAGATAAAAAGTCACTTTCATTAAGTTATGTCCCTGTATTAAATTCAACTGTTCTCTCATTGTCTAAGGCACGTCCATGTGGAGAAGAAAGGTTGTCTGCTAGGTTTGAACCTTCTTGTAAGTGTGCTTTTCCTCATCAACCAGGGATCTTCAAAATCTCTGTGATAAGCGTAGGAATCCCTGGGGAGTTCTTAAGGAAAACACATTCCAAAGTCCTTTTCTAAAGAATCCTATTCAGAACTCAGAGCCTAGGAATCTGCATTCAATGTGTTCTTTTGGTGATTTGTGAGCTTCCCAGTATGTGAAACAATTTGAAAAGCATTGTACCTTCCTGTGATCTTTCTTTTGAAACCACTTATCTTTGAATTAATATATTTCTGTGTTTGTCTCTATAAAACATATTCATAGTGAAAAAAATCAGACAATTTAAATATAAATCATAACTTTTCCAACATTAAGACAAAATTACCACAAATATTTAAATAGCTATCCAACCAAAACTTTTTTTCTGTGTTATGTTTGTAGTCTCATTTACAAATACTATTTTGACTTGGCACATTTAAATTTTGGAATAAGAAATTGTGGAAGTGATTTCCACAAGAGCTTTTTCTTCCAGAGATGATAACTTCCTTTACTTGAGTTCTGGGATTCTAATGGCTTTTCATTTAGAATGGCCTGTTCCAATGATGATTTCGAAGTTCCTTATTCTTAATACCCTTATGCCAAAGTTCCTTACGTCTACTTGGAACACTATTCTTTTTTGTTTTTTTATGTTTTTTGTTTTGTTTTGTTTTTTAGTCCTTTTGAGACAGGGTTTCACTATGCAGTTCAGGCTGGCCTCGAACTCACTTTGCAGCCCAGACTGGCCTCAAACTCTCAGTCATCCTCCTGCCTCAGCCTCCTGAGTGCTGAGATTACAGGCGTCCGCCACCACGCTCAGCTTGGAACACTCTTCTATAAGGACTGGATAGATAGCAGTCATCTCCGAGATTCTTTTTCCTTTTCTTGTAAACATTGTCTTGCCACATAGAACTATTCTTTCATGCTGCTGCTGCTTTTAATTTAGTTTTATTAGTACATCTTTATTAGTACATGTTGATAATGAATATATTCATTATGGGAGCTGGTACGTGCACATACCACATCTTAATTCTTTTCATTTCCCCTTCTCCTCTTGCTCTATTCCTAGGTCACTTCCCATCTGAAAAAGGTCTACCTCCCTGTTTCCTATAATCTATCTTTAATTTCGCTCTTTAAATTATTTATACAGTAGGTTTCTCATATAAGACACATCATACGATATATAACATTTGTCTGATTTATTTCATTTAGCATTATGGTTTCAAGATGCATCCATTTTCCTACATATGACTCAAACATATCTTTATGTTTGAGTACTACTCCATTGTGTATATATAAACCACATTTTCTTTATCCATTTATCTGTTTGTGGGCATATAGGCCACTTCCAAGATTTAGCTGTGCTACTATAAATACAAGTATGTGTGTATCACTGTAATATGATGTCTAACTCTTTCAGGAAGATATCTACAAAGAGAATAGCTGGATCGAATGGAATTCCTATTTTTAGCTTTTTGAGAATCTCCATGCTAATTCCCTAGTGGTTGTACTAGTTTACATTCCCATCAACAGTGTAGAAGGGTTCTATTTTCCCCACAGTCTTGTCAGCATTTGTTGGTTTTTGAGTCCTTGACGATGGCCATTCTTTTTAGAGTGAGATGGACTCTCAGTGTTGTTACAATTTGCCAGAGATGTTGAACATTTTTTTCATGTATTTATTAGCAATTTGTATTTCTTCTGAGAAGTGTCTATTCATTTCAGTTTCCCATTTTTTAACTGAGTATATGTACATAACACATCTTAATTCTTTTTTCATTCCTTTTCCCTCCTCCCCTTCCTCTCTGCCTCCATCATTAAAATCCCTTCCCATATCTAATATATTTGATTTTCTTTCTTCCTTTCATCCAAGAAAACCTTCATCATGAACCTCACACTCACTTCCCTAGTGTCACCTGGACACCTTTTCCCAGCTCTGGTGCTTCATGTTCCCATCGTATTATCTGTTACCTAGACCTTTCCTCTCTGGCTTTGTTCCTCCACTCTGCTTCCTGGCCACCATGACATTAGCAGCTGTGCTCCACCATACTCCACAGTGCTCTTCCACCATGATGTTTCTGCCTTGGAGCCAGCCTACCATGGACTGAATCCTCTGAAACTTGGGCAAAATTAATTCTCTCCTTCTTTAAGTTGTGGGTGTCAGATCTTTTGTCTAGCAACAGGAAAGCTGGCTAATACATCTTCCAACCAAACTGAGGGTGAGGATCATGTTTTAATGATCTTTATATCCAAGGTTGAGCACAGCCCCTAGGTCAAAGTACGCATCTAAAATCTCTTTGTTAAACAAACACAGTCAAAGAAATGGTAGATACCAATAAATATAACACCCAGATAGAGAAATTTCATCTATAATTGATTTGATTGGAACAAAAGACCTATATATTTAATAAGCATTGGAGAATCATGGTACATTGCCTTAGGGTCTATGACAGCCCTATAATAATTGGCAAAAATAAAGTAAAATAAAAAGTGGCATAGATGAAAGAATACAAGCTTTGAAATCAGGCATACCTAACTCAAATCCCACTTATCCTGCAAGCTCAGTACCAGCCATGCCATCCATAAACTGAATCACACTCTCTTCAAGATAATGTGCGAGGTGTTAAAGGGGTGAAAGTAAACATGCCTTACGTAGAGCCCCAATTCACTGTCTGCAGTTTCTTTATCTGTGGGATGTTGCCAACAATGTTTTCTTGGAGAACTACTGGGAAGTTGAAGTGTGATATGCATGAAAATGCCCAGTACAAGTCTTGGCATGAAGTAAACCATCAATAAATGCCACTGGGAGGCACAGTTTATAAAAATCTAGTCATGACAAGTTGATAAACACAAACAAGCATAGCTCAAATTCACTGTCCATTTGCTATAGAGCACTTGAAATGTGGCTAGTCCAAATTCAGATGTTCTATACCTGCAAAATACACATCAGGATTTGAAGACTTAGTACGAAAAAAGATGGTAAAACTCAATAATTTTACATATCAAGATGATATTTTAATAAGTTTAGTTAAATAAACTATTAAATTTTACCCACTTCATTTTCTAATGTTACTACTAGAAAATCTAAGAGTATGTACATGATCTCCATTACTTCTATTAGACAGTGTGAGGCTAGAGAATACAAGGAAGCTACTGGTTCTAAAAAGAACCCACTGGAGAACCCAAATGTGATTGGAAGTAGGCACCACTAGGTAATAACCAAGCAGGAATGAAAACACAAAGCTGCAATCCTGGTTTCATACCCTCATGTGATATTAATAGAAAATACCAGACTACAACAGAGCCAGAATATTCTAACTCGCCATAGTTCTGATGTCATTTGGGAAATGTACTTACGTACACATCCAGAGCAAGAGTGGTGCCAGGGCCGTGGGGGAAACTGCTAGTCCACACTTTGCAGGGTGGCTGCTGTGGTTTGCTTCCCCATTTGGAACCAGTGGAAAGCAGATGGGCTATGGATAGATGGGGACTAGATGTTAGTATCATTCCTTCCTTCATAATCTCGGACAAGTTACTTAATCTCTCCAGGCTTCAGTTTACTTGATTGTAAAATAATGGTGCTAACAGTAATTATATCATAAGAGTGTGAGGATTGAAGGATCAAATGCTCATGAGGCATGTGGCACAGTATAAATGCTCAATTGTTACTGTCACCTTGACAAGTCTATTTTGTGCAATAGTATGTTATATCCTCAGATCTAGAACAATGCCTGGAACATATTTGGTGTTCAGTAATTATTTGTTGAAAGAATGAAATAAGCCATCATTACATCAAGAGTGACTGATCACTGGAAATTCCAGGGTTATCAGGTGGGACCTTGTTTCTCTGTCTTCTAGGTCAGGTCTCTGAGTGTTAGTGTGAGTCTTGCAGAAAAATAGCCACAGCTGTTAAAAATGGGCCACTGATGAGTCCATTGTTTGTTTTGACAAGTGTCCCTCTGCATTGCCTCCACCTTCAGACCATTCCATAGGCATTCAGCAATGTCCATAACTTTATGTTCCCCTAATCATTTCCATTTTTCCATTCTACCCAACTGTGATGCTCTTTTCCCAATCCACTTTAATAATAAAAAACCTGCTCTGATTTAGACTCTCTTTTGCAGCTAATTGAACCTTACTGCATTCTATTAGCTCTTCATATTTACTCTAAACCCAACTGAGGCAGCTGGGATTATTATATAATAACTCAGGCTCATTTCTGGTCAGTATATTCCATCCCTTTTCATATTGCAAATCCCTTCAGGGTTCTCTTTCTGTTTGCAAGGGGTGGGCAAAGGAGCTGGAAGGCTTCCGGGGCATGGAGGAGCTGGGGGTAGGGGACTATTTGCTAAGAGTTATTATCCCGCACTTATCAGTATTAAACTGGATTTGACAACTCATAGTCTAGGATTTGAATGATTTAAATCCTTCTTCATTTGGCAGCCTGGATTTACCATTATTTATTGTGTTACCCAGTGTATTTTCATTGGCACACTCGGAGGCTTGGCCTGTGGTGTCTTCAAAGCCAAGTGATTTATACAAATAATAAAAAAGATAGTGGCTCCCAGCAATGAGATCCAAAACAATTCCCCTACTCCTTTGCCTCTCCGTGGCTCAGTTCCTCTTCTACACATTAACCCTTCGCCCTTCAATTTCTACTCCTGGGAAAGTTCATCCTCTGCTTCCTTCAGGGCCCTGGGAGGAAATGCCACTGGCAGAGATGATAGGGTAGGAAGAGCAGTGATAGAATCCCAAAACTGGACCTCAGGTCTTTCTATGGGAGGCACCGTGCAGACCCTTTCCATATGTCACAGGATCTCAGTTGTCACATCAGCCCTTTGAGGTAGGCATTGATTTTATCCACTTTGACAGCTAAGGAAGGCAAGACATGTTACATCTCCACCAAACTAGGACAGGCAAAGTAGGAACAGGAGTATTGGGGAGGATCTGTGATGTGTCCTGGATAAGGGGAATACTGGTACCAGAAGTGTAATGTAGCAGTTCAGAACTTGAGGCTTGCAATCGAACAAACCTAATAGTGAAGTCTAGTACTTTAACCTATTGTATAAGCTGTGAGACTATGATCAAATAGCCAGTCTGTGCCTCATGTTCTGCATCTGTAAAGAAGAAATAGTAAAGTACACAGGTAGCTGTGAAAACTGAATGAGATACTATACATGGGACCCTGAACACAGTTTCTCCATCTGCAAAAACAGGATTAAAATAGCGCCTTTTTTTTTTTTTAACCTTCACAACCACTGTATGAGATAACATATGTAAAGCATTTAAAACAGTACCTTGAGGGAATGGGAATTTATCTCAGTGGTAGAACAAATGCTTCCTAAGACTGCAAGCAAAAAAGATGGTTGGGGACAGGAACCAGAACAAAACAGTGCCTAAAAAACTCAGTACATTAGCTATTTTTACTACTGCGCTCACTACTACTACTATCACTGCTATCACTATGACCTTTATTATTTAGTGTCATTATTCAGTCTAGAATTCAACACAGAATCAGTACTACCCAGTGTTTCATTGTAAAGGCCTTAAGGTAGGATACTGGCAAGCAGAATTCACCCATGATGGTAATAACATATAGCATCTACTACTAAATAATATGCTGCATGCAGGTGTGTTTCTGTGTGTTTACTCTTTCTGCCTCAAATCTACCCATGCCCTTCTCAAACTGGATGCTGATTCTAGGCTTTCTTGAGAGGAGGTGACCCACAGCGCTAACCCAAGCATAGAAAGAACAACACTAATACAGGATCTCAGTATCCTGTCATCTTATCTCTACTCTCAAGTCTTAGTAAGTATTCTTTTATTACAATACATGCTTCCTGCTGAAAGCCTGTTTACGGGTAGCTCTTAACCATTTTAAAAATGAATTTAGAATTTGTTTACTTACAGTTAAAGATCTTACTCATTTACTTAAAATGTGGTCAAGGGTGGTAGCTCTACTGGAGGAATCTATTGCTTGAAAGTAGAAATAAGCCCCTCCCCATTAATTTCAGATCTTACAAAATATTTCTGTTGACAGCAGCCTCAGGTAATCTTTAGCAGTTCATTAAAAACCTTGCTTTTGACTACCCAGCCCTATGCTTTGGAAATTCTGTAACTCTTGCCCCACGTCCCACTGTGGCCTGCACTGAGTATACCACTTGACTGTTTAGAGCTCACTGTAAGTCAACAGATGGCGGCCACGGCACCTCCACTGATAGACATTTGTAAAGGAAGTGATGCTAAGAGCCCCTCAGTGGTCCAGAGTTCCACATTTAGCCCCTAATTTCACACATATCCTGTATCTAGAGCTGAGGGTTATGTTTACCGCTTAAAAATAATTTTTGCAATGAATGTTTGTCAGTAATTTATGAGCAATGGAAGCATTATTTGCAATACAACTGTTCTTTGCTGAAGCAGCAATAGCAGAAGATGAGCTTTAGAATCAGTCTACTCAGCTAACTATGTGCTTTTGAGCGAGATATTTAACCTCCTTTAGCCTGGATTTTCCCCCCTATAAACTGTATGCAGAAGTAGAGAAGTGTACTTCTCTTATACAGTAGTAGTGTTTGTGGATTGAATGAAAGAATGCTTCAGATGGGCTTTTATTTTTTTTTTTTTTTTTTTTTTTAATTTTAAAGAGAAGAAAAAACAAAACAAATCAAAAGAAGAACAAATTTTCAAACAAACACAATAGGAGGGTAACAATGGTTAATACATTACGTATTACAGATGGGCTTTTAAATCAGTCTGCTCAACTAACTGTGTGCTCTTGAGTGAGATATTTAACCTCCCTCAATCTAGAGTTCCCCAGTTATAAACTGTATGTAGAGGTACAGAAATGTGCTTCTCTTATAGAATTGTTTATGGATTGAATGAAGAAATGCATTTAGAGTTTGTACTCCACTCCTTGACCAAAGTATTCAAACAATTGTTAGCTATTAGTATTTCTTCCTTTACTGATTTGTGTATTCCTAAGTGTCTTGCATTTGGTAAATTTTATTGATGTTGTATTTGTTTGTGATCACTGAATGATGATAATGATTTTCTGCTATTATTATTTGTGGTATTAATATATCTTCATTATTTTATGATAAAGATCTTTTTATACTTCTTCTTATCCTGCTCTAAGGTGCCCTCTATTCTTGATTTGAAGGCCAAAGTCACTGGAAATTCCACAATATGCCACTGTTCTATTTTTGTCCATCCTACCTTTCCATCAAATGTCACTTGGTTTTCTCGTGCTCTGTGGGGAAACGATAGTTTCTGTGTTTGGAGCCTGAGGCATCCAATCCAATGTGATCATTTAGCAATGCTGCAGCTCCTGTATTAAGGAGGCCTCTGCAAGGAATTTTATGAGTATCTGTTTGTTAGAAATGCTTTTTGCTCTGGTGGTCAAAAAGATGCTATTCAAGTTGTGATTCTCATATTCAGCCTACACTGAGTGGCTTAGCTTTGACCTCTCACCATCACTGAGAGAATAAATGAATGATGATTTCAACTGCCTCTTCTTTCTCTCTCAGGGTAATGAATGAGTCAGCATCAGGGTCTTTGCCAGGAGGCCTGAGTCATAAATATCCCTGCAATCCATCAAAAATCTCCACGAAAGGTTGTTTTCAAGCAGTAAATGGGGAAAGAGTCCTTGGACCTCACCTTAATCATCAACTCACTGGGAAAAATTTATGGTTCTAACTTTGGGATGAAAAAGAAAAGCTATGGCCAACAATGTAGATAGAAAAATCAATTTGACCCTATTGTAAGACAATACACTTCTCTTAGAGGAAAGTCAAAAATATTTCAAGGAGCATACCCACACTGCCCCCAAATTCTTGTCAGCCCAGTCACACTGGTTTGTTGTTGTTGTTGTTTTATTTGTTTTCAGTTTTTTCTTCCTTTCTAAAGTGTACTAAGCACTTAAGACATGGCAGGCATTTTGCTAGGTATCTATTTGTATGATCTCATTTGATCCTCACGACGACCTTGTTCAAAGGGGGGACTGAAGTGAGAATGAGGGTGACTGACCCTCCTTAGACCTCGCAGCCTATATATAGCTGGCAGACTGTATTTTGCTCCCCAGATGCACCCAACTTCAAACCTGCGCTCTCAGTCACTTAGTTAAACTTGATGAAAAGTGAGGGAAAATGAAGAAGGAGAAGAGGAGGAAATACAGAAATGTAAATTGGTCTTCTCTCTGCTACCAATTATTTAATAAAATAATAACAGCTGTAATACTGTACAGTTAAGTTCTCTGCAAATTCATTTTACTTTTCTGCCCAGTGCTATAAACAAAAACCCAGAAAAAAACCCCGTAGCAAGGCGGGTTCCAGGGACTGCACCAAACATCAGGTCCCAAACAGCCCTGCTGACTTTACGGATGTTTTAAGTATTGGTAACTGGCAATAAATACAGTATCTGAAAAGCCCCCATTTTTGTTGTCATCCATTCTAGCTTACTTGTTGTCATTGCTCTCAGGGATGTCTTCATGATGTGTATAATATTTTATTTATGAGAGGATTAACAAAATATGATCGCTGGATTAGCTAATAATGAGGAGATTGGAAAAGGAGCCAGGTGGTGAGCTGCACACAGCTCCAGCAGGAAGACACAGCTAATCTGTGTTCTTCCCTCGTAGCTCACACCTCCTAGATGCCTGGGCATCCCCTCCCCCTCCACTGAAAGCCCAAAGACTTTATCAGGTTCTGAAAATGCAGAGAGTATCTCTGGCTAACATCCTGGTGCGGTTCCCCAGAGCTCTTCAGGCTGCCCTCCTCACCTTGCCATTTAACGATAAAAGTATAGTCTTCCAATATGTTGGCGATTGCTCTGCGATGGGAAGAGCAGGAGCGCCACATGTTAACCAACCGGCTCCCGAGTCCAGCAGACCCGCAGAGATGCGTTAACACCCTGACCCCGAGAGGAAAAGAACATAATCACTGAGGCCCGTTCACTCTGCTGGGAGGGGGAAAAAAAAAGACTTATTTCATGTTGTTCCTTCTTAATAAGTAAAAATTTATCTTACTGCTAAACACAGGGTTAGGACCTCATTTTTAAGTATTCCATTTTTTGGAGTCACACAGTATAATGGATAACGTCAGAAATGAGACCTTCTTGTCCTCCTCCTATTTCTGAGTTCTATATTCACTAAATCTGTGTCTTTCCCCTATCCTTGCTCTTTAAAAATGAGCTACTTTGTCATACTTAAAATCATAATTACGTACGGTAGGAAACTGGGAAGTAGAATACTGTTGAAGAGGCAAAAGTAAAACTGAAAACTTCATCTAGGCACAGAAAGATAAATATTGAATGATGTCACTTAAATATGGATTCTAAAAAAATCAAGCTCATAAAAGTAGAGAACTGTATGGTAGCTTCCAGGGGCAAGTTGCCTAGCCTTTCTAAGTCTCAGTTTCTTTATATGTAAAGGAAAAATAGCACCGGCGCAGAGATTTGTTGAGAGTCAAGTAAGTTCATACACATATGGTGCTTAGAAGCATATTTAAAAGGTTATTTGATAAACGTAAATTGTTGTCACTACTATTAATAATCCATGGTACACTACATACGTTTATTCTCAGCCATGGCCCCCTTCGTATGATCCAAAAAGAATCCCTCCTACACTATAAACTTCCCGGGGGTCAGTAATTCTTGCACTCAACTCTTTGTCCCCAGCATCACCTAAGGCCGTAACACCTGGTTTGCCCTAGATGCTGAGTACTCACTGGTTGGCTAACTTTGGCTAAAATCCCAGTTTTCTTCCTAGTTACTTGGTGCCTAGTGGTTGCTTGGCTACAGGTTATCAGCGTGGGTTCTTCCCTTTAACCACGTACGCCCCTCAAGACAGGAGAAGAGGGGCCGGTGAGACGGCTCAGTGGCTTAAGCGCCTGCCCGGCAAGCGCGAGGGCCCGAGTTCGACTCCCGGATCCCACATACGAAAAAGGGGCCGGTGATATCGCTCAGCGGCACGGGCGCCTGCTGGCGCGCGAGGTCCTGAGGTCGACCCCCCGGTACCCACAAAAAAAAAAAAAAAAAAAAAGACAGGAGAAGAGCAGGGCTTAGGGCAGGAAATACCAGGAAAGCCAGTACCTGCTGCTAAAATCTGAGTGTTTCTAATTTACATAAGTTTCCATCTCCACTGAACGCACCACTCCACTGATAGTTTACAAAGGAGATTAAAGTCCCTCTCTTAGTCTTCATGTTATCATTTCCAGTTCTCCCGTGGGCTGTGCTAGACTCGAGGTCCAGTGAACAGGATGGACACAGGTGCTGCCCTTAAAGTCAAGTGGGGAAAATGAACAAATAGTTCAGAAGTGTTAGTGCAGCAGGTTCAGTTTCAGGAAATTCAGGTTGCTATGGGAGGCTTAGGAAGGTTGTCTATTTGACAAGCAAAGAAAGACCAATTAGTTAGATTTAAGAAAAAGCAAAATTCTCTATAATAAAATACAAAGAAGGTGTGATACTGTGCATTTGAAGATTTCCTTGTTCTGTATGATTTGTATTTTCTGTGCTGAGAAGAGGATAGTACATTAAAAATCAGGGCATTTCTTGTAACTAAGTAGTTTACAGTCAATTTACACCACCTTCGACATATGGAGGAATTAAGATCATTTCCTCCTAATGCAGGCTTTCTAACAACATTTAGATGCATGCATGCATAACCTGCCTTCCAGACACCTGCATCCATTTCCCTGTGGCTGGTTATTTTTTCTAAAATGCTCCCCACACACACATACATCTTTTCATGATAGTATAGTGACAGAAAGATACAGCATCTTCATGCTGTGTTTTTACTTTCCATTTTCCTGATAAAATGGTATCGCTGCAGAGGAAATCAAGTCTAATCTTCAATATATTTAGCATGAAAGCAATAAGAAGCATTAATACACTCCAGAAAGACTGAAATACAGTTGGGTACTCAAAGGAAAAATCACCATGGAAACTGTTTTCTTGAGATTCCCTACTCTTCAGGCTCCAGGCATGACTAAAGAAAGGAGGGCAAAAAGAAGAGAAGAAATATCTTGCCCTTTCTGTTGTCACTAAAAATGCTGCAGAGGAATTGCTATGAATTATTGATTGCACGAATGGATGTGTATATGAATTACAATTGTTAAACTGTTGTCTTGTAAATGAGTATGTAAGAACACACTGAGAACTTGTTCCTCAGCGCTCTCCCTTCCTGACTGTCAAAATCTTGTTGAGCAATCAAAGAGCTATCCTAAGGTCAAAAGTTTGAAGGAAAGCACTAGGAATTATGATGATTAAAGAATTTCGTGAACAAGAACTAAAGTAGAATGCTTTCATGGCTCCCAGACATACTTGCCTTTGTATACCATTTCAAAATGACTGTGGTTTCAGAATTTTTTCAAAGATATAAAAACTGTGAAGATCAGAGGCCAGCTCTTGCCTTTGGGACTGTGTTAATGGGATGTGATGGAATTTCTCCAAGGAATTTCTCATAGATTAAATTCACTCTTCTGTTTGTGTGCACATGTGTATAGCTCACGAATCCGCTCTTGTTGCTTTCCACATTTTTACCTTCTACTTTATATGTCTCTCTGACACTATACATTGTTTTTATTTTTTTATTTTTTGTGGGTACCGGGGGGTCGACCTCAGGACCTCGCGCGCCAGCAGGCGCCCGGGCCGCTCAGCGATATCACCGGCCCCTTTTTCGTATGTGGGTTCCGGGAGTCGAACTCGGGCCCTCGCGCTTGCCAGGCAGGCGCTTAAGCCACTGAGCCATCTCACCGGCCCTACATTGTTTTTAATAGCTTTGATAATAGCACCTACCATGCGTTAAGAGTTCCTGTGAGTCTGTGACTGTGCTGGATCTTCTGCATGATAATACTGAGAGCACGGGCTTTTATTTGAATATCATTGCATTTTATTTAGCAAGATGACTAATAAATGTTAACTAATAAAATACTAATATTCTTATATAATTTTTAGAACAGCCCCATAAGAAAATCCCTCTTTTACATATAAGGAAACTGAGTTTTGGTGGTGGCAATTTATTGTACTGGATCATAAAGCCAATGTGTTGCAAAACCTGGCTTTGAAACTTCATGTGAATCCTAAGTCCAGGGACTTAACAACAGCACTAAGTTTTCATTTTAGAGGACCTAGGCAATTTGGCTTTTTAATTTCCACACAAACTCAGAGCTACCAAGAGACTGGGCACATTGGTAGGCCCCTGGCATAGTCACAAGAAATGCATTCTGATAAGCTACTATTGTACCAGGAACTTTACTAAATATAAAAACTAAAGCAAAAAAAAAAAAAAAAATCCCTGCCTTCAAGGAGCTTACCATCTTGAGACAATCTTGGCACGAATGAATAAACCAGATAGAAAAGTCAAGGATTCAGAGAAAAGAGAGGTTAGTGAGATTTATGAATTTGTTGGAACTGAGGATGAATTTGTGTTGGTCCTTCAAGAATGGAAAAAACTTCTGGAAGGAAAAATGAGAAATATTTTTCATTATGGTTTTAAGCATAAAAGTAAGAAAGAGTAAGAATAGCTCAAGAATACCACAGCATCCTTTTGTAAAAAGTGAGTTTGAACAGGTATATTAACAATTAGGTCAATTAGTGAGAAACCGTGAATTGTGGGCCAAGGAGGTCTCAAATGATTGATTTATTTATACTGAGATAGTAACTACATACAAGAAGGGCATTAGTCTTTGGTGTTCCTCTCAATGATTTTTGCACAAGCATGCACCCAGGCTAAGTTGCAGGGTGCTTTGGACCCCATGAGCTATCACATGCCCTCTCTTAAGTCCCTTTGCCCCCAGAGGTGACCACTATTCTGACTTCTACATAAGAGTTCAAAGAGGAGTTATATACAGATAAATGACACAGAGTGTAAAGGGAAGTTCAATGACTTTTGCGGTGTAGCATGAAGGGTAGAAGTGAGAGATTTCAAACAGGGAGACCAGCCAAAAAAGGTATTGTGACGTTCACAGTCCTCTCCCTTTCACTATGTGTTGGGCACCTGTTATGTGCCAGACTCAAAGAGATGACACAGTGGTAACAAGTACGCTCTCTCAAGGAGAAGATCAACAAATAAACAGTGATGTTACTGTAATAAACGCCATAATGGGAGGAAATACAGTCACCTAACCCATAACAGAGAAGTCAAGAAAGGCTTCCTGGAGGAGGAGATGGCCAACCTAAGGAATGATCAAGGAGGGTTATCCAGAGCAAGGGAGAGATTGAGCTGGAGACAGCTCCCTGCAGAGAGGGAATGCACGGAAAGGTCCAGAGAAAATAGAAAGTTATGTTGAGACAGCAGCAAGACAGTGGTAGGAAATAAGTGGATGTTCCAACAAGACAAATGAGCAGGCTCAGTAAACTGCTTTCTGTCACAGGAACCAAGTCTAACCAGTTTCCTTCAACATGGGCATATAACAGTGGCAGTCTGGTTATGTAACAGTCTGTGTTTGTTGTTGAGAAAGTTTCAGATGTTCAGTGTTACAGGCTTTTTATTATAGTTTATACTGTGGGCAGCCACCTGGTTGTCAGTCATTTCCCTTTGAACTTGAGCCAGAAAACCCATTCAGGAAATGAGATTTCCCACATCTTTCACCTACCTCTGTACAATCTTCAGCTTCTCTGTTTCTGGAGTCGTTGGCTTGCAAAGGAGCCAGGCCACCCCCTCCTCTGACTTGTCCAAGCAGCCCTGGGGCATCTTGAGAAGTTGTTCCCTTCCCAGCACCAGTTTTCTAGCTCCTGTTAGCAGGTAACTCGGTCAGCAACAAGTGGCCTTCATCCATCTGCAAACATGAGCCAAACCTGAGTTCTGTTGTTAGCTCTCCTCGTTTCCGAGCTTGAGCTTCTTTGCCTAGGAATAATAGCACTTACTGTGTAAGGTGCAAGTCTAAATTAAAATGTAACACAGTGCAGCTCCTAGGATAACACACTGTAGTCTTCATTAAATGGTATCTAGAGGGTCGTAAAGGCAAGTGGCTAAGACCTAGTTAGAAGGCGGGCTTGCCAATTGCAAGCTGAGTAACTGGGGGAAAGTCACGCAAGCTGCCCGTGCCTCAGTACTCTCAGCTCTAAAATGGGGTGATAATAATGACATCTACCTTATGGTTTTATTGTGAGGGTTGAATGTGTTAATGCATGTAAAGTATTTAATATGGAGCCAGATGTATATGTGTGCGTGCGTGCGTGTGTGTGTGTGTAAACACGTGCATCTTTGTATTTTTTACTAGTAGTGGTCATGTTAACCTTAATAGTCACTGCCATTTTGGGCAGTAGGATTCTTACTCGATCCCATCTGTGAGACAAGGAGAGCAGTGCCTGCCCGACCTGCAGGGTGGTTGCCAAGAGCAGCTAATGAAGAGGGGCACATGGCCCAGTGCCAGGCACACAGTGGGCCCTGATAAATGTTTGTTGAATGAATGAGCGCAAAGTGCTCCTCTCTAAATGTTTTCTGTAAATGTTTCATGTTAACGATCAGTGAGAGCTTCCATACAGAAGGAAGTGCCAAAGAAGTTCACAGGGTGGCGGCCTGGGCTCGGGCCTGGTGGATTCTGATTATGTTGAACAAAATAGATTCAGATCAGTCTATTTGGTGCCACTGAAACTGTGCCAATGAGCAACAAAATGTGATTTGTTGTTGGAGGAGTGCCAGGATCCAGATTTGTAAATCAAAGCAAACCCTACCTATTTCTAGCATCCTCTCTCTCCCGTTTTTTGGTGAGAGTTTTCTTGCCTCTGAAAAAGCTTCTTGATGCCCCACAAAATCAGGTCCCAGATGTCTGAAAGACTTCTGCCGACAAGGTAATCAATCCATTTGGTGGCCAGATGCTGTCTGAAAATGTTCCTGCTACAGCACTGGAGTTTCTAAATTCATTAGAAACATAAATTAATTAAATCTAATCAACAGTGGGTGGTGCAGAAGATTAAACAGTGAAAAACAAATACATTTTCAACTGGGTCATACTAGGGGTAGAGAAAAGCAGCTCTGCTTTGGAAGTGAAAGTTAACTCCTGATGTGGTGTCCTCAAAAACATTTGCCAAATCTGCGGTTCCAGGTGGGGCTGTTATTCTTCCCAAATTAAGGCTGCCCTGGTGAGCTGTTTGATTTTTCAAAGAAAAAAAAAAAAAATGTGTGTTTCTCCAACTAAGAAATGTTCTGGAGTGGTCTCATGATTCTTACGCATTAATGGAGGTGAAATTTTCCATCGTTTCCCTATCATGAAGGCCCTCTGGAATTAGGATCTGCAATAGTATCTGTGGATGATATGTAAAGCAATATTTTTCAGCAGCATTTTACAGTCACATAAATTTGGAAATGGGATGAAGCATCCTGCTTTACTCACTTTAGAACGAATTACCTGAGTTCAGGGATATTTTCTGCAAGTACTAAATCCCCAATACCAATAGGAATAGTATCTGAGACATAGTAGATGCTCAGTAAATATCTGTTAAATTTATTAATTGTGGGAAAATTTCTTCTTTAGAGGACCTCTGAATCTTTTATTTGTCCTGATAAATCTTCAACGTGATGGATAATACATGAGCTATTTCCCAAAAGTGTTTGGCATTTTTCTCCCCAGGAACCACATTTTAAGAAGCTGGCAATCCACAAAATATATATTAGAGAGCTCAGCTCCAAAGCATTGTCATAAAGCAGCCCTATCCCTTGTTCCATAGCCTCTACTCTCAGTCTAAATGGAATTGAGGAAGATTCGGGGTAGGTAAATAGTGAATGAATGGGGTCAATATCCACGTGACAGGCTGTTCTCCAGCAATGTGCTCATCTCAGTGCAGTCACTCGCCAGTCAGACAAATGGCCTGAGTCAGTGTGGATAAAGGTGCTACTTCCTCGCATGCAGCCTTGTACAAGGGCCACTGTGCAGAAGATACCAGTGAACATTCAAGATGAGCAGCTGCTAACTCAGATGCCTGTGAGTCCAAGGAGCGTAAAAGATGGGTACAGAGAGGTAGGACAAATTCAGGAGGAAAAACGGCCACTGACGCTCAGCCTCAAGGCTGCAGGTACATTAGGGGATGGCAGGAGATGCAGTGAATTGAAGCGTATGTGCTTTTATCGGGGGCTTCTTCCCAGCTCCGGCCAAGGAGTGACTACGTGGGGATGCCACCCCAATTCTGCCAATCTGTTATTTTTCTAAAGAAACGGAAAAATCTAGATTTTCAAAGTGAAATTTCGTCATTTTTAGTTGTTGGCAATTCCTTCAAAAAATTGGAAAACTTTATTTGGGCTAACATTTCAGTGTTAACAAATAAAACAAGCCTAAATTAAACAACTCTGCTAATGAGATGTGACCCATGCCCTGTAGTTCGGGGTTCTAGCCCCACGATGCGGAGCTGTGGGGGCTTGTGCTGCCTTCTCTGGAATCCAGGGGAGTGAGCCCCTGGGAAGAAAAACAAGAAGCTATCATATTTACCGAACATCTGCAAGGTGCCAGGCACTGTGCCAAGCACCGTGCCAAGCTCCTTGTCCTACTTCTTTTATCCCACCCTCATAATTCCTCTCCAAAATGGTACCAATATTATCCGTATTTTACAGATAAACTGAGGTTCAGAGAGGTTCAAGTAACTTGTCCAAAGGCGTGTCACTTTTAAACAGCAGAGCTGAACTGTATCTTTCTGACATCTAATCGTCTTGTTAACCATTTGTTACATTGCTTGTAGGTAAAGTGTTATTCTGGGAACTAGTACTTACGTGTGTCAGGCACCATTCTAAGTGCTTTGCATAAATGTATTCATGTAATCCTTGGTGTATAAGTCCTTATCCCCACTTTACAGACTAGGTAAGTGGGAAAAGCGAGGGGTTAAGTAATGTGAGTCTAAGATTAGCCAGCTGAGGCTATCTGTGAAGCTGTGGGGGGGCTGCTATTGGCTACATTAGAATGCTTTCTCGAAGCATAGTTCTGGGTTAGGTGTGTAGAAGGTGCTCAGTGAATAGTTTCTGGCCGACAGCAAACCACGTTTTCAGCTGTGTGCAGCTTGGGCTGCTGAGCCTAAGGGCGTAGCTGATGCCTCTGGGTGGCTGCTGTCTCCGCCATATTCCAGGAGGCTCCCTGGCAGCTGTCACTCAGGCAGTGCTCCCAGTGTCACTGCTCACTCCAGGTGGCAGGGCAAAGACCGACAGCCCCTCAAAGCTGGCTCAGCCACTAAATGAACTGTCTAATCCAGAAATCCCTTCTCAGCGGTCAGGCAATCCAATTCAACTGCGCGTCTGGCTGAAATAATTCAGTGGGTCAGACTTCCTGGCATATAAACATCTTCCCACCCAGTTTCTGTGTTCTCTCGCCTTTCTTCCTGAAAATCAGAAGGGTGGGGGCCGTTTCAGTCAAGGGCGTGTGTACATTTCCTACCGCATGCGTTTTCATGTATCTGATTAGCTAAGAGTCGGTCTTATTAAAGAGAATGACGCAAATGTAGATTCGTTTCTTACATTTTCAAAATCCCATAGGTCTGCTCCACCCATTTTGTGTGTGTTTGTAAGAATAGTATTAGAGAATATGAACCCAATGATCTGGCAACAGCTATTAATGAATAATCTAAGAAGTCCTACATTGAACTTTGAACATGTATTGCATGTACCCTTGCATGGTTGCATGTTTGCTATGTGTCATAGGGGCCTGGAACACCATGGCAAAAAAAAAAAAATCAGCTATGCTCTTGCCCTGATTAATTATGCAGGTCATACAAGGGAGACAGACAACAACAATAAACACAAACAAACATAAAATGATGAATTCGAATGGGTGCTTGAAAGGAAAAGCACAGGGCACTATAAACAGCTACGTAGAGAGACTTTGAAATATGCTTTCAGAAAAAGCCTCTCTTAGCAGGTGCTATTTAAACTGAAATTTCTAAAAATGACATGGTAGCCCAGGAAAAGAGATAAAGGGGAGTAAGTCAGGCAAAAAGAGCAGAATGTTTGAAGACCTCAAAGTAAAGGAAAGCAGGGAACTTATGAGATCCTAAAAGCAAAAATGGGACTGGAATATAATGAGAAAAGGGAGAGAAAAGGTGGTTTAAGATGATGTTTGAGAGGTAGGAAAGGGCCACTCCACACACTTTGCTAGGTGTTAAATTACCAAAAGTGTGTATTACCCCAAAGCTTCCTCAGAAATGGCCTCTGGTACATTTTGCTATTGATTTAAGTTCAGTTGAAGGAGCAGTAGGTATATTGTTGCCTGTGTTGAATCTGTATCTTTAGGGTTTTGTGCGTTCATTCTTTTAGTCGCCTGAAAAAAATATTAAATAATCAATGCATCATACTCAAGGCTAAGTAGCAGCTCTGGTGTACTAGACAGAAAGGAATTTTGCTACTGCATTTAATAATGATTAAATTTTTAAAGCCCTAAGCTTTTCCATGCTCTCCAAAGGCCATAACTTAGGCTTTTGGAAATATTACTTGAAAGGTTCCCCAAAAGTAGAGTCCTTGGAAATTCAAAAATATGATCCAATTTCCATATCTCACCCATCTGCTATGCTTGAAGCAGTGCTTCTAAAAATGGCCTCAGTACTTGATCTCTTAAGAACTGATTTTATTTCAGACACGTCCCTATAGCCATGGACCATTAAAAATAATAGTAAGCTGTAGGCAAAAATGGACCATATGCAACTTTAAGTTTAGGGGAGAGCTGTCATGTGTATTACACACGTAAGAATCCTAAATCTCCAGCTGTGAACTGTTTATGTCTGTTTACTACGCACAGTATGTGATCTTAGGTGCTAGGACAGATGCTGTCTATTAAAATAAATATGATTCCGTCTTCAGAGAACCTGTAATCTAGTTAGGAAAACAACATATATGCTCAGTATGTTCAATCCATTGATCAACATTTGCACCATAATCAAATGTAAATGAATCATGTTCAGTAAGAAGATGCCAGCTAGGTTAGTGACACTTGAAATGGAAACAATCCTTACTTGGTATCTAAAAGAGGCTAATTTTCAACTGGATCTTGGGAGGGAGGAGAAACAACAAATTCTAAGAGATTAAATTTCAGATTGAGAGATTGTATAGGTAAAAATAGGTATAGGAGAATTGTGTTGGTGTTGAATGATAATCTCAGAACCCACTAGAGTTCCAGGCATCCTCTGAAATTAGGATACAGAACTTCACATATGTATGAACACATACATCTTCATGAGGAGAGGACTTATAACCTTTATCACATCCTCAAAGAGTTCTGAAATTTCCCCCCAAAAAAGGTCAAGAGCTACAGTAAATTGTGTCATTAGAAAAGGGTTTAGGTTGTGACTCTTCCATCAAACATCAGTTGTGCTTGGTGGAGTCAAAGATGAGTAAAATGGGAACTCTGCCCTCAGTGAAATGCGTCTCAGTAAGCCAGGTGGAACCAGTGTACTTGTAAGTGAGAAGGTCCTGGGTAGCATGTGAAATGCAGAGAGTTGTAGGAGTTGTGAGGAGGAAGGAGTTGTTTCCAATCAGAGGGAGCTTGTGGAGAACTTGCTGGCACAGGTAGGATTTGAGCTAGTCTTGAAGGATCCATTGTATTAATTTTTTCATTCAGCCAGTCAACAGGTTTTTTTTTTTCAAATCTGCTAGGTGCCAGACCCTATGCTAGTGCAATTCTGCCCTCAAGGGACATACTGTCTAGGAGGATGAAATATCAGCAAGCACAAGAAATGGAAAAAAATGTCTCAGATAAATGAAATGGCATGAAAGTTGCTCAGCAAAGACTTTTACTCGGAGTTCAAAGAATTAAACCTTAGTAAAATATTGGGTGTATGACAAGGATGAAAAAGTTTAAAAGTTGAGTCTGGAAGATAAACTCTGCCATTCTAATAAGTAAAACCTATTGCTATGAGTGAAAGGCTTAAAAGGGATTTTTAAAAAGGAGTTATAGGCCAAAAAAAAAAATAGATACAAGAACTATATAATAGATGTGGAGGGACAAAGTCAACATCCGAGAGGCTGATTGAGAAAGTGGGTTTTGGAACTAGAGTAAGGTGAAAATCTCAGCTCCCCCAACTATTAATCTTGCAAATTTGGGCAAGTTATTTAACCTCTCTGAGCCATTTCCCCATCTGAAAAAATGGGGGAAGATGTTGAAGTCATGAAGTGATGATTAAATGACATAAGGTAAAACCCAAAGCACAGCTTCTGGCTGAAGTAGGCATTCCACAGATGAGGACACAGATATGGATTTAGAAGGAGAGTGTGTGAAGAAGGTCTAGATTAGGGCTGGCATGCAGTAAGCCAACTCAGTAGAAAATTCTGCTTCCCTCAACCATAATATTGAGGTTTTTTCTTAAACTGAAATCTCCTGAAGCCAAGTCAATAGCTAGTGAATTTCAGTGAGCCATCTTCATGACAGCTGCAATCTTTTCCCAGCACTCATGCCATGGTAAAGGAATATGTGGCTAGAAAAGTTTTCCATTAAAGACTGGCTTCCTGGAAGGGTGATCTACAAATCACTTGGAAAGTTCCTGGCACCATCACCTGGTCTGGCCATTTGCAAAGTGTCTATAAATCTTCCAGAGGTCAAGGATGAGTGTGTGGGTTTTTTCTCCTCCCTGACAGATTTGTTTCTATCAGGTAATAGGCATAGTGGTGAAAGCTACTCAAGAAAGGCCATAAGGAGGTCAGGCTACCCATGTGGAAGTGATCTTGTGTACTTTTCATCACATTGCAGTGCATTCAGGTAAGCAACAGTGACTGAAAGAATAGGGTCCTTTCTGCTCTTGGCTTCAGGACAAAGAGAAGGGAACAGGGAGAACAGGAGAAGAAGGAAGAAACAAGGAAAATGAGATTTTCATTCATAGTAGTCAAATGGATCTCTGAAGTATGGAAGAAACCCTTAGAATACTAAATGTTTTGGGAGTCCCATTAAGCCTTATATGAAGATAGAGTTTCAATAGCATACTGTCTTTTTTTTGGCCGTGAGTAGCAATGGAGCCTGTACAAATTTGATTTCAGCTGTCAGTGGTAACCAGTCCTGGTTACCGGTTTATCACTCATACATTCATTTCTGTATTCACTCAGCAATTCCACCCTGTTTTCTTCATCACTGTTAATTTTTCCTAGCTGATGCAACTTTCTCATTGATGTATAAACATGTTCTCATAGGCATACAAACCTGCTGCCATTTCTATAATACTGTTTTTTTAAACCCTGTCTTGACCCTACCTGCACCCTTTTCTTATACTTGCATGTGGTGCTGGGGATTGAACCCAGCGCTTCGTGCATGCTAGGCCAGCGCTCTACCACTAAGCCACAACCCACCCACCTCCTGCCTCATTTTCTTGTAATTTTTTGCAGCAAAACTCCTTGAAAGAGTTGTTCATAGTCACTACCTTCAATTTCTTTCTTCCCATTCTCTCTGAAACCCACTTCCCATTCCACCATGACGATACTTGTCAAAGTTGAGAGCGATCTCCATGATGCTAAATGCAAGGGTCCACTCCAGCCTTCCGCTTTGCCCCTCAGCAGGGCCTGATGTGGTCATCACTCCTCTGCGTTCACTTGACACTCCGACTCTAAGCTTTCTTAACTTCCCCACCATCGCGCTGCGTGTTCCTTCTGCTTTTCTCTGACTTCTCCCAACTTCTTCAAGTAAGTGCTCCAAGGTTCAGCTCTTGGTCTACTTCTTTCCCTTTAATACATACACTTTCTGCATTCTCATCTGATCTTATGGCTTTAAATACTATCTGAATGCTGATAATTCACAAATTTATATCACTAGCTCAAGTCCTTCTCCTGAACTCCTATGAACCCTGTCACATTTTCTTTTTAATTTTGTTTTTTAAGCAGGCTCTCACTATACAGTGAGCTCATTGTGTAGCCCAGGCTATCCTTGAACTCACAGCAATCCTCCTGCCTCAGCCTCCCGAGTACTGGGATTACAGGTGTGCATCACTGTGCCTGGCTCCCTGTCACAGTTTTAGTTTCTATGTATGAAACTAAACATGTAGTCTTCTCCCCAAAAAGCCTGTTTTGCCCACAAAACTCTCAGGCTCCATGATGGCAGCTCCCATGTGCCAGTTGCTGAAGACAGAAACCTTGGAACCATCTTTGATTCATTTCTTTTTTTTTTCATAAACTAGAATCAGTCCATCAGCAAATCCTGACAGGCCAACTTGCAGCCTGTATCCTGAACCTGACCACTTCTCTACCTCCACATGCAGCGCCTTGGTCTGGGCCACCACCATCTTCTACCCAGACTGCCTCAGTAGTGTGCAGTTGCTGAGCTCACCTGTACCCTCTGCGGTCCATCCCAGCAACCAGGTCACACTGATTCCTGTACAACCACATCACAATAATCTCCAACAGCCTTCATTTCACTTTTTCCCCCTAAGTGTGTGTGTGTGTGTGTGTGTGTGTGTGTGAAATGGGACCTCACTGTGTAGTTGAGGCTAGCCTGGAACTTACTGTGTAGCACAGGCTTGCCTTTAGCTCATGGCAATCCTCCTGTCTCAGCCTCCAAAGTGCTGGGATTATGGGTGTGTGCCACCATGCCTGGCTTCATTTCACATTTTAAAAAATTGCAGCAAAATGCCTATAACGTAAAATTTGCTATTTTAACTGTGTCTAGGTATACAGTTTGATACTATGAAGTTCATTTGCATTGTGGTGCCTATTTTGCTTATAATAAAAGCAGAAGTGCTTGCTGTGGCCTACGAGACTGCATTATCTGAGACTCTTATTTCTCCTTCCTCCTCTTTTCCCGGTGTGACCTGCTCTGGCCTCCTGGATCCCTCACACATGCACGCTTCCCTCCTGGGAGCTTCCCAGCGTCCCTTCTGTTTGAAGCACTCCTCATGCAGATGCCTTCACGGAGAAACCCTCACTGTGAACTACCTTTATACATCACAGCCTCTCTCCGACTTCCAGCATGTTCCTCTCCCTTACTCAACTCTTTTTGTTTTTAATAATATGTATAATAATATAAAATATATATCATTATATAATACTATAACAATTTATTATGTGTACTATTATCTTTTGCCCACAATTAGAACTTCTTTGTGGACAGATATTTTACCTGTTAATTGATATCTCCAATACCGGAAATAACACTTGACACATATTAGTGTGCTCGATGAACATTTTGGGTGAATTAGCAGATTAATGAATGAATCCATCAATACTGAGTCTCCCCTTATTTTTCTACATTTAATATTTTGCATCTGTAGCTGAACTGCATAAACCGCATGAAGTCAAATATTTTCTAAGTATCCAGTTGTCCATGGGTAGAAAAAAACCTACTGGTTTCTATGTACTAGAGTGCCTTTCCTTCATGAATATTTATTACAGCTTGGGTCCTGCTGATGAAGAAAATCAGTATTAGTTTATTCCTTCTACCTTTTACTATTTACCTACTGTGTGTTTGATATTGCTTTCAACTGTTTTAAAATATACATACTATCCGAAAGAGAGTAATATTTTAAAATATTCAAGATACCCCAACTGTAAGCCATAAACAGTGAGAGAGAGATTTTAAGTGATTCATCAAATTTTAATTGGCACAAATTTGATTGTGTGTGTGTGTGTGTGTGTATATATATATATATAAATTTTTTTTTTTTTTTTTTTTTTTTTTTGCTAAACCATTGGGGACCGTCATAGCATAATATCTTGTGAACTATTAGCAGCAACATCTTTATTTTGTTTGACAGAGACTTTGTGTTTTAGGAGGAAAATTCCAACTCTTTTCCTACTATATTATTCATTTATTTCTTTAAACCCATCTGGAGGTCAAGAAAGAGCACATTTTGTGCAGTGTTTAATTTGTCCTTTATACAAATAATAGAGCTCCTCTGAATGCAGGGATATGGCAGAGATGCGTTACCTTAAATTGTGTTAGCAACTTCTTACTGCCCCTTAGGTTAAAAAAAAAATTAGTTTTCTGTAGCTTAAAGACCTCCATTATCACAGTCTTTGAACAACCTCTCCTTTAAGAGTTTTTTGCTATTTCCCAGTCTAACTCTACTCCCCAGTCCTCTAAATCGAATGCTCCTGAGGCCAAGGGCCAGTTGTGTTTTGGACTTTTTTCCTGGTATACCCCTGTATGCAGTCCATATAATATAGAGTCATTAAATAGAGTTCTTTCATCTCAGGCCTATTTGCTCAAAATTCACTTTGGCTATCTTAAGAGTCACCTCTGTCACTCTCCCAAATAGCACTTTACCTTGGTATCCTTTCTTCACTTGCCCATCTGCTCTCTCTTCCTATGATTCTTAGGACTCCTAATTTCCTACAAATGCTACAAAGACCTTTTAAGATTAGTTCCTCCTCTTTATTGAGCAGTCTATCTAGTTTTGTAGTCATTAAGTACTATTCCAAGTAAGAAATTCCCCTTGCCTCCTACCCCTTCGAGTCTTTTCTACATCCATCCAATAGAAATTTTTTGTTTGCTGATTCTTTGTTTAGGGTTATTCATTCTCTATAGGTTGGCCCACTTTTGAATTGGCTCTCTTTGGTTCTCATTCAGCAATCCATTAAAGAACACAATTGAGAAGTGTCTGCTATATGCTGAGATACTCAGCTAGGCACTGGGGCCCCAGTGGTGAACAAATCCCTCGTGACATTTACAGTTCAGAGACTAAGACAGGTATTTACAATGATGCTAATGCCATTGTGATAAGCACTAATGGTAAGAGAGGATAACTGACGATGGAGAAGTAAGGGGCGCAAGAAGGCTGTGTAATTAAGGGAGCTGCCTGTGGTTTGAGAGAAGTCACATGAGGCTTCCCTGAGTGATATCCTAGCCAACTCATAAATAGGGGGAATTTTAGCTTTCACAAAGTGGGCACCATGGCTTTCTTTAGAACATCTGGCCCAGCAAAATTTCTGACCAAAGATGCACCAAACAGATGCCATTTGAAGTCTGTTTGGGTGGCACAGTGCCTGCCTAAGAGCCCCTGTCCCCCAAAGATGTGGGAGCTTTCTCATGGTGAACCTGAAGTCCTAACGACACTGAGGTCAGCTGCTGATGGCCCGTGTTGTGCGGATAATAGATATGAATGATTGACAGGGTGTGTGTTGCCCAAGCAGTTAATTACTCTTCTGCTTTTTGAAAGAGCAGGTGACAGATGGTAAACACCTTGAAAGCAGATTCCACAGTAAAACACAGGCATGCAGGCAAGTCTGGAGAGCTATCAATGTCCCACTGGATTTTTCTGTCCTTGCAGATTTAATAATTTTTAGAAGTCCTTGCCCTTTGGGCAAGTTTTGTTCCAACTACAGGAACTCTCTCTCTTCTAGGCTTCTATGTTGCAGGAACTTGTTTTCAATAAAAAGCAATCTCCATCAACCCACCCATCCCTGGATTGTCTCAGACCAGGTTAGTGCTGGAAATGTGGTCATCCTGAGGAAGCTGTGTGCATGTTAATGGGAACAGCCTGGGATTCATTACTCACCTGCTTCCTACCATCTGGATTTTCACAGCTCAGCAAGCATGGTGGGCTTCCTGCGTATTAGTAGCGAGAGCTTGACTCCTAAGGAGAGCGTGGCCGGGTCCCTTTGTAGTCATAGTTTTATAGTGGATATGAGTAAATTCTATCACAGTAAGTTGCTTTCACATTTGAATGGTTGGAAAACAATGCAGCATCTCCACAGTCAGGAAAGGAAGAAACAAATCACCTTGATAGTGGTAATCAAACAAGTGGGAAGGAAAATTGGTTGGGTGGCACAATAAAGTGAAAATACGCGTGTGAAAGTTTGTACAGACAGACTGCAGGGCAAGGGACCCGCGTTTCCAATTCAGTTCACATTAATAATCTGGCTCCATGCAAAGTACCATGGAGAGAACAAAAATGAAACCACATGTCCATTAGCATATGTTCAGATTCAAATAACATAAAGTCCGACAGTGGTTTAAACCACAGTGTCTGTTGTTTACAAGTCCAGACATGGGCTGTCCTAAAGTAGATTTTAGTGGCTCAGCGATGTCAACAGACATCCCATTTTTCCTTCTGTCATACTTAGCCTCTCAGCCTTTTGAGGTCCTTAGGTTTATTACTTTGTGGTCACCTGATGGCTGGCAGTGCTCTACGTATCATAAACACATATAACCCCACAGAGAAAGGAAGCAAGGAGCTGCCAGTACAGCCAGAAGGCCTCTCCTTACTTGCTTCCTTTTATTCAAAGAAGAAAATACTTTCAAGAATCTCTGAGGGCCGGTGAGATGGCTCAGCGGCATAAGCGCCTGCCTGGCAAGCACGAGGGCCCGAGTTCGACTCCCGCAACCCACATACTAAGAAAGGGGCCGGTGATATCGTTCAGCGGCACAGGCGCCTGCAGGCATGTGAGGTCCTGAGGTCGACCCCCGGTACACACAAAAAAAAGTATCTCTGATTTTCTCTCATCCCCCTCCTAACAGACTTTTCTTTATGTTTTATTGGCCATATCTGAGTCATTTGACCACCCACAGCCACAAGAAAGGCTAAGCATGTATCTGGATTTTTCACCCTCTATAGTGGGACACTGAGTCCAGGCAAGGATAAAAGCAATGGGTAAAAACAGCTAACCAAGAGTCTCTACACAGGCTTGGTGATGTAGCTCAGTGGTAGAGTGCTTGCCTAGTATGTGTGAGGATCTGGGTTCCATCCCCAGCATTGCTCAGGAAAAAAACTATTCAACACAATACTGGTCGTTAATGAGCTGGACTCAGGTGGACTAACATTGAAAAGTACCACTTCCTGCACTGTAGCTATGGTTAAGCAGGAGCAGCAGCTGTGATGAAATCTTAGGAACTGAAATTGTGGGGTCCTTCTACCTGCATTCTTTCCTAGGACAGGTATACTACCACCAAGTCAAAGTTAAAACCGGCGTGCATAGACTCAATTCCATTCAAACGAAAGGACGAGGATTCTATTTCCAAACACCAGACACTGTTCAAGTAACAGAAATACACACTCTGTGTCGGGCAGAAGTGTATATTGCACACAGTAGGTCAGGGATAGCAAGCATGCAGCATGTGTGTTGCCTCTTACCTTGCTTGGCCATAACCAAACCACCCTCTCCTGTTTTGGTGGGAAACATTCTAATACTCTCTGTTAGACATCAGAACTTCCCAGCGCAGACAGATGCTCGCGCAGGACTGCAAACGAAGACCCAGAAGGAGACCACAGCTTTATGCAGATGGGAGGCATAATTGTAATTCCCACTGGGAAGACTCAGAATCCCCTGTTGGTTTAATGATCCAGTGTCACTGCCAATCTAGCTGAAAATCTCTGTGCAGAGATGACAAAGGACATACATCACACATACACACACACACACACACACGCTGGCCCCTGCTGTACACAATGCCAGTTAATCAAGGCACTGCAGCCTAGAAGTGATCCCCCTACCAAAGTCTTCTCTACACAAACCTTCTAACAACTGCCACCATTTCCCCACTGTCATCCACTATTGACCCCATTTTCCATCCTTGCTGGTATCCCTGTCCTTGGTGGAAACCCAGAAAACCACCTGAAGCTGACCCAATCATCAAGAATCACTCCAACTAGTGAGTGGGTAGAATTAGTCCACTGATACAAGTAAGGTGAATGGCTTTAATATTATTATCTACCAGATGTTTCTTAGATGAAAGATAAAACACTTTATGGGCTCTGAAGGCTAAATTGCATTATACTTTCATTTCCATCCCTATGATCGATTGGGAGGCCCTGCTAGTGACCTGGTCAGCAAGGTGTTGTTCCAGCAGCGGACTTAGGGTTCAGACCCTAGGTCTAAACTGACTTATCATCTTGGCAAAGCAGCTTCCCTGCCATGTGAGCTGTGTGTCACCTAACAATCCAGATGCCTGCCTCCACCCAGGCCTCTGGTACTGCCTGGACTCCAGCCTCACGTGGCACTGCAGGGTCGAGGGTGAAAGCGAGGGGTTCCCTCCTTGTTCCTCAGCCTCACAATCACATGATCACATTTGCTAAGTCGGTAGCTATTACTCAGGTAAATAGGAACTTTATGTATGAGATTATTAGTCTGAAACTTTTGTAGGTTGCTGAGATTGATTTTTAAAAGGAAAGAACTCAGTCTTAACAGTGCCAATTGAACTAGAAATGGGATTACCAGGCCACTATTTTGTGGAAATTAAATCAGCACAAAAAGATATGGAGCAGGACCAACATCACTCAGGGTTTCCTTTAAAAATTATTTTAACTGCATTTGATATCCATCATGGTTTTTGGCTTTTGTTGTATTTTGTAGTCCATTTGTACTTTATCCACATCCATACAGAACAGAGGAAAAAAAATGCCCAAGCTTAGTTTCTTACTCAGCAATTTGATTAGGCTGGGCATTTAATGAAATATTGAGTTGTCCTATAAACATGTAAGTCAAAGGTGAAAGCTGTGTTGAACTTGAAGGACTGATTCCTGTTGGTCATGATTTGAGATGTGAGAAGTGTACTCTAACTTCCCTAAAGCCACTTCCTCTTGTACACACACAGAAGTTCTTTTGTCTTGAGCTACATATGTTTTGCAATTTAAGTTGCTCTCCCAAACAGCATGTTGTAAATGCAAAAGTCTGTGTATTAGAAGTTTCAGTATCTTGAAATGGGAATGTAGGGTGATTCATGAGTGTTGTATCAATTATTAAACAGTCCGAGATGAAGATATGTAGAGATGGATGGGGTAGTAAAGTATTCCGGTTACATCTACCAGTTTAGCAATGATAAATGAGTCAGGAAACATGAAAGTTCAAAACAGGTATTAACTTGAGCTGCAGTGGTGTATGCTCCAAAGGTGAAGGTAGACTGGGGCCTGATATAAACAACCTCATATATAGACCAACTGGCTGGGAGGATTAAAAGAAAGATAAAGCCTGCGAGAGTGCTAAGGAATTTCAGGATCCAGCCATGCCGATCACTCTTTCTCTTGCAAGATTCTTTTTTTCATTGAGCTACATCTGCAATCCTCTATTTTTATTTTTTTATTTTCTTATTTTTTTTGAGACAAAGTCTTGCTATATCACAAAGTTCCTGAGGCTGGGCTCAAATTTGCAGTCCTCCTGCCTCAGCCTCCCAGAGTACTGGGATTACAGGCATGTGGCACTATGCCCAATTCTTGCAGGATTATTGAGAGAGATGTGGCACTGAAGAATGATAATACTTAGAAAACAAATAGGACATGTCTTATTATCTGGACCATGCCTAATATTCTATAATGCAAAGTTCCAGTAATACTGGCTGGGATCATGTGGCTTAGACGTGAGCTTGAATCCTGCCTTTGACCTGAGTGGATCTTAAAAGCAGACTGAAGACATTTTCAGAGTGTAAGCAAAAGGACAGTGTATATATTATCTCAAGGAAACCAAGTTTCGTTTCATTTCTTGGCAGCTGAGCCCAGGGTTCACATTGGAAAGTGCTACTTAACTCTTTCTTTTGATACCCATCTTCACCACATTGAAAGGCCCACTTTTTTGTTCTGAGAATGAATGAAATTAATCTAAGAGCTCCATAGCCCACCCTCAGCTCTAGAGCTCTGTGTTAACATTGCTGCCCAGTGGAAGGGCACAAACTACACACAAGCAGAACCTTAAAACTGAGCCCTAGTGCATAAGCAGGGCATTGCTAACCCCAAGCCTGGCCTCCCCATCACCCTCCCATTGCTCCCTGCTACTCACTTTCTGGGAAGTGTTAGTGTTGGAGCAATTTGAGAGCTTTGACTCACCCCTGAATACTTGACAGGGCCTGAAAGTGAAAGGAAAAGGCCTACCTGCCTTAGGTTCTATCCAGGTCAGGAATCTCTATGCTTAACCCTTTGCTAACCACTCACTGGAAAGCTGGAACTAGTAACTCATGTGAGAAGTGTACCCTAGCACTCTGTGCTTTGCAGTCAGGCATCCCAAGGCAATTGCACATACTAAGCCACCTTCTCTCCTCTGTTCATGAGAGTGATTTGCTAAGATGCACAATCTATAACAACGGAAAGTGATTGCTTTCCCAGCCATGCTGAACTTGGTTACCCTTTAACTCCCAGGCACTGGTTATATAAGCAGGCCTGCTAAAGTTATATCAAGAGCTCGGCATAACTTCCTTTGCTCTGTCTCCTTAAGCTTAATTCATTGGAGAAGTCTTCCTGAGAAAATGGACTCGATTTCTAGTTTAGATCATTAATAAGGAATGTGGCAGCCATTTCCAGATGAAGGCACCATAGGCCAGAAGTTGTAAGCTGGTTATTCATAGACGATATTCAACCCAGAAACAAGATAGCTTTTATTATCATGGTGTTGAAAAAATTACTCACCAGAGGGCCGGTGAGATGGCTCAGCGGCTTAAGCGCCTGCCCGGCAAGCGCAAGGGCCCGAGTTCGACTCCCGGATCCCACATACGAAAAAAGGGGCCGGTGATATCGCTCAGCGGCACGGGCGCCTGCTGGCGTGCGAGGTCCTGAGGTCGACCCCCCGGTACCCACAAAAAAAAAAAAAAAAAAAAATTACTCACCAGAATATCAAATGTAAGAGGTTTTTGCATAAAATCTAGATACCTACCTACTGCTTCAAAAAAATGAGAATATCAGACAATACAATATTTTATGGCTCCAGTTGCCTTAAACTGAGTAGTTTCTTGTCCCTTAAAAAGAGCCATAGCCTTTTTAGTATACCTGGATTACTTCATCCATGTTATTCCATGCCTGTGTAGGAGTTGGTTTGCTACCTATGGGGTGAATCATCTAAGAGGCCAAAATAAGAAATTGTGAATTTATCTGTAAATGTGCCTAAGTTGCAAGTGACTAAGGCCAATGCCTTATTATTTTTACTTTTGCACAAAGGATGACCTTTAGGAGGATTTTATATATGGAAAACATAGTTATTATATGTAAAGTAGAGAATTTTGTACTTACCTGACTAAATCGAGCATATAAGGAGAACCCTGAACTGATGATATAAAAGTAAGATTGGAGATTTCAATTATTCAGGGATAATTGCCTTACTTTCCACCTCACTGTTTCCCCTTTGCTTTCCTTATATAGATATAATCTTCAGAATATTCCTCAGTCAAAGACCATAGTCATAATTCCTCTGCCTCTTTTTCTTCCTTCTTTTCTTTCTTTCTTTCTTTCTTTTTTTTTTTTTTTAACTCATTTGCACTCTTGGTAGCAATTGTTGGAGCCCTACAGGGGAATAATTGGGGAGAATTAACCTCTGACATTTTTCTAAAAATAGCCCTAATAAATCCAATCATAGGTAATTTACCTGTCCATGTTCCTCCGGGAGTAACCACCGTTGAAGAAAGACTTGGCAGGCTGGCATTCCTTCAGCAATTATCTGTGATCTGAGTTACTGGCGCCTGCACCTTTTCTCCTTTTAGAAATACAGAGTACAGATTGCCCTTTCCCCTCTAACCCCATGACCTTTTCTTCACAGCACCCTTCTCCTAGAGTTGGAATAAGTCTGCTTTTCCAGAAGGGTGTGTTGGGCTAACACAAAAAGGGGGAGCATGGGTCAAGGTGGAGCATTTATGGCATCCTTCCTTGAATTTCCAAGGGCTCTTTCTACTCTGTTCTTCCAGTTTTGGCTCAAGAGTTCCAAGCGTCCTAACCCTGCTTCATTTCAATCGTCAGCTCTAATTTGAATCACCACAATCATACCCAATTTGGGAAAGTTTCCTGGTGTTGAAGACAAGGAAAGGCAAAAGGCCATGAGTGGGTGAAGGGGTTGTGGTTAGCAGGCATTATCCAAGGAAACTACCATTTCCCCAAGCCATAAAGAAATTCATTTTCCCAAACAAAAGGGTCCGAACATGCTTTTCCCTTTTGTTACCTCCAGATCTTGCAAGAGAACACCATGAAGTGTGGGCATCTAGGAAATTTACTTTCCCAAGTGCCACTCCGCATGGCGTTTAAAATACGGAACATAAAATCCTTGTAAATTCCACTGCACAGACAAAGCTCTAAGCCCTTAAATGCATAGAAAAGTATGTCTATTATCTATCCTTTCAAAGTAAGTGTGCAGTTACTTAAATTGCCTTTGTCTTCTTCTTTTCAGCTGACATTATCTCTACGGTAGAATTCAACCACACAGGAGAATTACTAGCGACAGGGGACAAGGGGGGTCGGGTTGTAATATTTCAACGAGAGCAGGAGGTAAGTGGCAGTGAATGCAAAATGCCCATTTTCTTCTCTTTTTAAAGGAGGGCTCCTACTGTTCCTTAATCCTCATGTGTCGCCCTTAACCTTGCTGCTTTGTTCACAAACTTAAAACTGCCAAAAAGTTATCAGCATTACTAGCTCCACACTCAGACTCACAAAAATATCCTTAAAAGGGGTTTTTTCCTACACACAGCCTTGTCTTTCCAAGCCTGCATAGTGCACATTCAAAAGGATTTTACTTCGTATCTGACCTGCAAAATTCCATGGGTGTTTATTGAGCATACCTCTTCCTTTTGAATTGCAATTTGTCCTAAGTCTGTTGAGATTCAGTCTCCCTCGATTTCAGGTACTGCCAGAATATGCAGGAGGAAAAAAATAGCTTTATTTGCCAACCAATGTGAAGAGGACAAGTTGAGTCAGTAGAGAAGGAAGCGATAGCTCACCCTCCCAATGGGAGTGGAGTCCCACAAAGTGACATCTCACCACAAGTACACAGCAGACACATTAACATAGGTGACGTGCAGGTCCCTGGAGCTGGGTGCTACATGCAGCATGATTTCTGAGCATAAGCTCTAACTTCTAGTGAATCTCAAAAAGCCCATTTCTTCCTGTAACTTGGGTTCCACTAGGAATTGTTTCTCTTTTTCATATAAATTGAGGTTTTTGGTGTCTGCTTCTGTTTTGTCAGAATGGAATTATGGCCCGACTTGATTTCCTTGTCCTCCCCTGGCATGGTCTTGGAGCCTCCAGCAGGCTGGTCTGTGTTCTAGTAACTCTCCCATCTGCCACTGCCTGCCTCTGAAATTCACCGGGCACTCAGGAAGCTAGAGGGAGGCCCAGTGTAAGAGGAAGGCTCCACAAGAGACTTCCCTAGCAATTTGATGCCTGCTTTGTGCCTCAAAGCCATTTACATTACACCTCCCCTCAGAAAAGGAAAGCCTCATTTAGAGGTGATATATTTGGTAATTGCACATTATTTGCAATTAATTTCTATAAGGGCATCCTAATCCCTTGGGGTTCTGTATAAATTCAAGTGCTCAGCATTAAATCAGGCACCCAGCCTATTGCTTTGGCCCTGGAAATGTGAAAATGTGGTTGGCAAGTAGGAACTAATAGCTCTTCGTGACCTGGAATTTTTCCTGCTTTTCCAGAGCTGCCGGGTGCTAATTGGTCTGGCACATACTACACACACTTGACAGTCTGATTTGGATGGTAGCAAATCAACACTCATACATTTATTGTTAAGGTGGACTGGTGCTCTGTGCGAGTGAGCGGGGTAGTAGCAGGTAGTATGTAAGCATTAAAAGTCCTATGAAAACTGATTTTCAAACCTTCTCTGATTTAAAAAAAAATCCAATTAGGTTCACAGTGATGATAAAGAGGAACCCGAGGAGCTATTTAGCATAAATTACCCAAGACAGCATGTTGCCGGTAATATTCCACCCCACATTTTCTGTTAGCTATTTATAGGTTTCACCCATTTTAATTGACAGAAATATTTGAGAAGTCTGATTCATTAGTAGAATGGTGGGGAACACATTTTCCAAAGTAAGGTGGTGGTGTTCACTGGAAAATAAACGTGACTGAGGATAAAGAACATGCAGTTAAGTGTTTGGCTTGGTGTAAGGCATTTGGGGATTTTTTTTTTTTTTTTATACTGGGAATCAAACTCAGGACCTTGAGCTTGTAGGCAGGCACTATGCCACTGAGCTATATCCTAAGCCCCAGCATTTGGGGATTAAAATATAAGCTGAACCAAACCAACAAAGCCATGTGACATCATTTTGGAGAAGGCCTGCTTTTGACTTTTGTGGGTGAACTCTGCATGTGAATTTTCAAGGAGCACAAGTCCCAGAGAGGCCACTTGTGGGGCCTCCATGCCGGGACCAAAGCTTTAGATGGAATAGCTCTTCATACCTGGGTCCAGCATCGCTACCCACTGGTAAGTTGAGAAGTGGCTCCGGATGTTCTGTAAGCACAAAGGACTATTCCTTAAACCTCTGATTAAAAATCAAGCTTTTATAACAAATTTTTAATAAGACCCAGATTTGAATTTGTGAACAGTTTTCCAAAGCCTAAGTCTCAAAGTTCTTGAAATGATCCAAAACACCTTACATAAATCCTTCCTGCCTTTTTTCCCCCTTCTTTTTCTCACTTTAGCACCCCCTTTTTCCTCCTCTTCCTCTTTCTTTTTCTTTCTCTTGGCCCTCTCTCCAGTCTCAGCCTTGTGTTTCATTCTGTCCTCATTTATTTAATTCCTGCTGTTTGCATTTTGCATAATCAGTGCTGGGAGAAACCAGAGGTGAAGTCTCATCATTCTCTCTCTCTCTTTTTTTTTTTTTTTTAAATCATTCTCTTAAAGATGCAGATGGCACCTCTGTGCTCCTGTCTGCTTTGTGACTCATCGGAAAAAAGGGAGGGCACAATACCCAAATCTGCTCTTTATGAACTATGTGACCTTAGGAAAGTCACTTAATATCTGATCCTTATTTATCTATTTGCCTGTCCTGCCTACTACCTCTCAGAAATTTTGTGTGAGGATCAGGTGAGATATTAAAAGGCCAATGACCATAAAATAAAAGACAGTAAAAACTGCAATTGCTACAACTTTGTACTTTTTTTTTTAAAGGGATTGATAAAAGTATCTGTGGGCACCATTTGGGATATCTCACTCCAGAAGACATGGGGGGCATTTGTTGGGGTACACAAGGAAAATAATAGAATTTCTATTTATATCCATTTTAAAATCTTGTCCCGTTTTAACTTCTATTTCTATATGTATGATGTTCATATGTTAGTGCAGCAGTTCAGGTATATAATTTATAAGTAAGCGCATGTGTATTGGAGATACCAATATTTACCATAGGATGAATGATCTAAACTTCAGAGGCCGCTGAGCTAAGGTAGCACATGTGACTCTCTTGATCTTGGCCTCATCCCACTGTGACATGGCCTCCCCTGCCCACCCCTAATGACTCTGTTCAAAGGAAAAGAGGAATCGGTGAGTTTGAAATTGGCTTTGATGACTTAACCTTTTGTGTAATTTTCCCTTCCTACAGAGTAAAAATCAAGTTCATCGTAGGGGTGAATACAATGTTTACAGCACATTCCAGAGCCATGAACCCGAATTCGATTACCTGAAGAGTTTAGAAATAGAAGAAAAAATCAATAAAATAAGATGGCTCCCTCAGCAGAATGCAGCTTACTTCCTTCTGTCTACTAATGGTATGTGGGGGTGATTTTTCCTATTTGACATTTTCAGAGATACAGTCAGCCAACCATAGATGTCAATCTCTCTCAGACTCAATTTTCTTCTATACCTTGTGGGCTCCTGGAGAACTTAGAAACCACAATTGCAAGATGCTGAGCAGCCCCTGGCGCACACAGAGTAGGCCTTCAGTAAATAATAGCTATCTCCTTGTGAATACCAAATTTACGACCCAATTATATGAAACCCGTTATCTGTAGTTTTCAACTAATGTAGATTATTTGCAGGTGTTTTATCGAATGTGACTTCCTGTCTTAAGATTCACTGAATGTTATTCTGGGAATACATTTCAGGAAACTCGACATGCTCTCTCTGTGAGTTTGGCATATTGAATAGAGTTTATTAATCCATGCATATATTTTAGGGTCTGGAAAGCAGATGGCTGTGTGTCATCTGATGAAATCAAATTCTAAGCTGGGAACATAAGAGATAGGGACACTGCTAAAAAATTGATCAAGAAAGGGATTCCTTCTCTGTCTGCCTCCAAACTCTTATACCATTTGTTGATTTAGGAAAAAATTGATATAAAAGGTAATGAGAGAGGAGGTTGGAGGTGAGTGGAAGCCCACATGCCACATTTCCTCAGTATGTGGAATTATCTATCCTCTGAGTTATTCAACCCTTGCTAAAAACAAATCATCTGTGCTCAAAACAATTTGAAATAAAGTCATATATTAAAGGGTGCTAATTGACTAACATAACAAGAAGATTACTATGTAGAAATTAAATACCATTTCCCAAGCAAATAAGTGAGGAAGCAATTCATTTCATCTTGTGTGTGAGTCTATGAGGTGTGTACACTTTAGTATAAATCAAAAAACAAAGAATTCGCTTTTTATCTATACCCACTATTTAAGAGTGGGTATAGTTAAAAATTATGTCTAGTTAAAAATGCAGATAATGTCTATAATATGATCAAGCATGTTATTTTTAAAAAATATGAGGAAACATGAAAAAGTTCACAAGGATTAATTTTTGATTATGCATTATGGGTGGCTTAAATATTTGTTCCTCTTATCATCTTAATTTTCTAAGTTTATACAGTGAATCATATATTAACCTTATGAAAAATTGGAGAAATTTTTAATGCATATGAACCCCAAATCCCTTAAATACAAACCCAGTGTGCAAATGTAAAACATGACAATTCCAAAACTTAGTTATCCAAGCAAATATCATCTCAGCATGACCAGATCTCTGCTCATCTGTTTTTCTAGATTCCAAGTAATTTAATTTTCTCATAACTATATTTATTGTTCTGTTTAATTTTTGAAGCCCTAATTTCTTCAGAACCAAACACATGATTTTGTTGCAATTTCTTCTTTAATTTTGCTGTTCAGGTTTCATTCAAGGGCTCTGTAGTTTCAATACTACTTGGAATAAAAGAGATTTCAGCTGGTTTTGACTTAATTACTTCTGGCAGAGGAAAAGTGTCTGATTACCTTAGCTAGATTATGTTATATTATGAAATTTAGCCTATTGATTATTGCAATAAAATTCAGGCTTATTAACTACTTTGTATGGGGGATGGGAAGGAAAATGAAATGCAATGAAGATTAATTATATAGCATAATATTCTGTTAATTGAGTTTTTAAATAGTTTTTTGATTAACAAAGATATTATCTTCCATTTGGGATGCTATTTCATATGCCAACAGCATCTCAAAATGATTTTTATAAGAAAAATTCTCATGATCTTATGTGACTTTCTTTTTTATACTAATATTAAGGTTGAAAATCTCCCCTAAGCCAAATAGGTTAACCTGCAAAAATTAATGGGAGATAATTGGAATTACTGTACAAAAGAGAAAATGAAGATAAATGATAAGATTGTGTTTAAAGCTACCACAAGTGATAATAAACTACTGAGAGAATCAGCCAAAAGAAAGAAAAAGCTATTCCTCATTGTAACAGCCACATCTTCCTTAGTCTTCTTTACCACAAAGCTTTAAGACGTTAAGTCCAAAAAATGGTGTGCTAATAAAGTCAGGAATGACTGCAAGCAATGCAACCATGGGGAATTGGATTGAATTCTCTGTCAATTATCTTTTTTAAAAAATTGTGCTTGTCCCATGATAGTTGGGTACAGTTTTTACTTTCTGCTAGAATATGTTTTCAACTTAATAATTTTTAATGAAAAATACCACTAACATTCAATTGTGAATCTAGACCTTGAAATTATTTGTCATATAAAATACATTGCTTTACCTAGCCTCCTACTTCTGCCTTTAAACCTATGAGAAGAGACACACTAAATTTGTTTTTCTTTTTATGAAAGTGGTATGTATTCATTGTAAAATTGTAAAATTTTGGAAAATACAGAGAAGCAAAGTGAAATTAACAAAGGTATTCTAATCCAGACAGAATTACTATCAATGTCTTTCAAAGAAAGGATAAAAGGGATACATAAATCTGTTTTTTAACAGAAATGTAATATAGTCTACAAACTGTTTTGTAATCAGGCTTTGAATAATATAACCCTTAATAACAGAGCTATTTTCCTAACTGTTAAATTTTTCTTCTAAAATACCATAACATTTTCAATGACTGCATAGTAGTCTGTTTGATTTTTTTTATAGCTTATTAATAATTCTCCCACTATTGGACCTTTAGTGGTTAATAAATTATCACTACTATAAATTATAAAAGGATTTTATATGTATATATTATATATAACAGATTCCTATAAATATATTTATAGGGATCTAGATTGGCATGGATAAATATATAATATTAGGCAAAATACATTAATATATAGCACATTTACTAAAATAGTTACATAGTTGTATAAACAAATCTGAAAAATAAACAAAAATTTTCACAATAGTTATCTCTTTCTAGTAGAATTGAGGGAAGATTTTGTTTTGTTTTGTTTTGTTTTTTGAGACAGGGTCTCACTGTGCAGTTCAGGCTGGCTTTCAACTCATTACGTAGCTGACCCTGGACTCAAAGGGGGAGATATTTTTACCTTGTTGCTATTTTCACTTTCCAATTGCAAAGACATCTACTTTTTATATGATAAGGGGGAAATGATAAAAACTCAATGTCTTTTTTTTTTTTTTTTTTGTGGGTACCGGGGGTTAAACTCAGGACCTCACGTGCCAGCAGGTGCCCGTGCCACTGAGCAATATCACTGGCCCTTTTTTCGTATGTGGGTACCGGGAGTCGAACTCAGGACCTCGCGCTTGCCAGGCAGGCGCTTATGCCGCTGAGCTATCTCACCGGCCCTCAATGTCTTTATATGCAACATTATTATAGGTTTGCAACTGTCCCCAAAAAACCTACAGGGAAAAAACACTAAAAGAATTTATATAAAATGTTCACAGTGAATTGTTCCTGACCAAAGGGACTATTGGTGATTATTATTCTTTGTGTTTTACCTGTGATTTCTCTCTGTATAGCAATTTATCATTCATGATAAGACAAATATGTTAAACATTGCCTTGCACATGAGATGGGGCACATTTCAAAGTGAAGCAACAGAGAATCTTTGGTGTTAAAATTCACTGACACTCGGGTTGTTCTTAGCCACAGCTGATCAGAAGCTAATCAAGTGACTATAAATATGGTTCATTCTCTCACCCTAAAAAATAGCTTTGTGTGCAGCAGGTTCTCCAGAGAGGGTGGGATGAGAAGTGCTGGCATGAAGACAGATAGTTCTAAATTAATCCCACAGCTGGGAAAACATGTGCACCTTTTGCCTCATCGTAGGTCGGGGTGAGTACGTGGGTGACAGTGTACAGATCGTGCACTTAGCACCCTGCCAGAGAGGATCAGACTGAACCAGCCAAGTGATGCCCAGAATGTGGAAGCAGGGACGCTTACCTGTTAAGGTAGTCCCCTTGCTCTTAAAAGTCCACAATGTGGTACATTTAAGATGCCCGAGACGAGGCATTTGTTTCCAACAGCTTTAAAGGATCATCACTGTGACCTCACATCCCTTTGCTTGCAATATCTGTCCTCCTGAAGGCGAGGAAATTTGGAAGCAACTGTGTGGAGCCAAGTGAGGAGAAATGGAAAAGTGAGATAAAAGGGCAGAGGAAATCCTATTACAGGCAGAGAGTATAGGGGCAGCTTTTGTCCCCTGGCTGGACTACAGAGAGGAAATAGGATGTGCAGGCATCATCGTGGCGTGAGGCTAAAACCATGAAAGCAACATGTTGTTATTGCAGAATAGCTGCTCTGTTTGCTAATTCTAATAACAGCTTCCCATTGGCAGATCATAATTAGTAACCCAACATTGTGTTAAACATTCTAGATTCTGTGATTCACTTAATTCAAGACTCTCATGAGGAATACTGTATTTCCCCCACTTTACAAGTAGAGAAACTGAGGCACAAAGTAGCTGTCTTTACTTGTAATGTTGAAATATATGGGATATGCTTCTACTAAAAAATTATTTGTTGTTTACCTACAGTGCAAATTTTAGTGGGCGTTCTTTACTACTTTTGCTGCTATAGGTAGTGATCTTAATTGTCACTCAAGAAATGCTAGTATGAGCTGGTGAGATGGCTCAGCGGCATACGCGCCTGCCTGGCAAGCGCGAGGGCCCAAGTTCGACTCCCGGAACCCACATACAAAAAAAGGGCCAGTGATATCGCTCAGCGGCACGGGCACCTGCTGGCGCACGAGGTCCTGAGGTCGACCCCCAGGTACCCACAAAAAAAAAAAAAAAAAAAAAGAAATGCTAGTATGTGTCTTCTGCACAAGACTCCTAGTTTGTGGCCACAAAACTGTGGCAACAGAACTAGGCTCGGGATTCGGCCCACGGCTGTCTGATCCCAAAGCCTACCATGACAGGTACAAAGTCAAGTGTCCCTGCCTTCCAGCAAAGAAATCAACACAAGAATAAAAAGCGAATGGAGGATTGGATAAGGAAGGCATACAAAGGCATATGGCCCACAGATATGATTTGTTAAGCCCAAACATGTCTCCTTAAAAACAGAATGTAGGCCGGTGAGATGGCTCAGCGGCATAAGCACCTGCCTGGCAAGCGCAAGGGCCTGAGTTCGACTCCCGGAACCCACATACGAGAAAAGGGCCGGTGATATCGCTCAGTGGCACGGGCGCCTGCTGGCGCACGAGGTCCTGAGGTCAACCCCCGGTACCCACCAAAAAAAAAAAAAAAAAAAAATGTATTGCAAACATGTACTAATAAAAAATTTTAAAAGCCAATTAAAAAATTAAAAATCATGGATGAGAAAGCCTATGGGTGGGGCATGCCATCTCCAGTTCCCCAGATCCCCTCACCCCTTTCACTCCTCCCCCTGCTGTGACCCTTGTAGGGTTCTCATCAAATGGTGTAAGGTGCTAAGGCAGCCCGAAGATGACCAAGGCCATTTCCACCTGGGAATGATAAGGAGACAATAAGGAGAAAGGAAATTTTGATTTATCAACATACCATGTTATTTCACCAAACGTTGCTAGAAATATGCGCTGTGTAGTTGAGATTCATTCATTCATCCAGCTGAGATTTAGTGAGTATCTACTGTGTCCCCGGGACTGTTCTAGGTGTTGGAGGTTCAGTGATGAACAAAATATGCAAAATATCTGCCTAAAATGATTTTATATTCTAGTGAAAGACATATAATAAATAACCAACCAACTAACCAATTATCAGGTAGTAAAAAATACTTTGCCAAGAAAAAACCAAGAGAAGGAGAATGAACCATTACAGAAAGGTGGTGAGGACAGCCTTTTTATGTAGGTTTTATGTGAGATTGGGACATGTACAAAAAGCAAAGTATGAATGTGACCAAAATACAGTGAATATTTAACTTTTTAAAAATTCATTATAGTAAAAGACACATTACCATTAAGCCCCCTCAGAATGCTGCTCTCCGAATCCATTACTTCTTGCCATTTTCTAAAGCAGTCCTGGAAGTCCTGTTTTGTAAGTGTCTTTAGTTGTACTGTCATGGCTGCCATGAGGCCCTTAACCAATTCAATGTGTCTTTTTACTGTAATCGTTTTTTTTTTTAAATTTGATTGAACCAAGTTATGTGAACAAGAGGATAAGAGGCTTTCCTGGCAGAAGGCATAGCAGGTGCAAAGGCCCTGAGGACGAGAATGAGCTTAGCAGAGGAAACAAAAAGGAAGCCGTGTGGCAGGAGCACAGTGAAGAGGAGGAGAAGGGTAGACTGTGAGATCGGAAAGGTGAAGGAGTGGAGAGAACGGGTAACCAAGGACCACTCAGGACGTGATCAGGACCGTGTTTAAGCGATGTGAGCTGCTAAACTGGAGCTATTAATAGTACCTACTTCCCAGAGTTGTGAGTCTTAAATCAACTTTCCCTGTAGTGCTAACATATAGCAAACTCTGTGTTTGTAGCTACTCTTATTATTCAATGTTCAATTCAATTTTTTTTTTGAATTTTTATTGAATGACCCAGATTAATGTAGAAGCTATAGCGTTGATAGGGTTTGTCAGGGAAAAAAACGCGTGACCCAGCACAGTGGATGTTTTTGTTCGGAGCTGTGGGCTCTGCTTCACCGGACGAGATTTACGCCTGGCCACCCTTTCCGTGAGCCAGCTTCTGCAGCCCTTGTCCCCCCGTTCCCTCTCCCTCTTTCCCCTTAGCCTGCTCACGTTTCCCTCCGGTTCTGACTCCCTCCGGTTGTCCCCGCAGATAAAACTGTGAAGCTATGGAAAGTCAGTGAGCGTGATAAGAGGCCAGAAGGCTACAATCTCAAGGATGAGGAGGGCCGGCTCCGGGACCCTGCCACCATCACAACCCTGAGGGTAAGTGCAGAGCCACATCTTCCGGCGACCTTGGCCTCCCGGGTCGGGGAAGGCCTCCTCATGCTGGCCAAGCGCTGGCTGCCACTGCAGGTTGCAAGTATAATGTGCATGTGAGGCCACTTGGGCAAGACTCAGCCTAGCCCAGTCTCTGGTGGCAGATGGAGGAGTGGGAAGGGTGCCAAGTCCTAATGACTACAAATCTACACTTTTTCTTTTGTCCCCGAGGACTTGCCACATGGCCACTGCCACGCGTTACAGTATTCCTAGACTCTGTCCACATTGTCGAAAACGTCTTAAGCACCTTCTGTACTCAGGGTGCAGGGAGGAGACTGGAAAATTTACCTGCCTGGGAAATTTCACTGTGATCTTGTGATTCAGGACACAAACTTCAGAATCTCATGGGCTTAGGTTTGAATTCTGCCACTTAGCAGAACCTCATAGTCGCTTAACCTTGTTGAGCTTTAGTCATGCGAGTTATTTTTAGTTTCTCCATCTGCAACACAGTAACCTTAATCCCTACTGCCCGTGGACTTCTGAAGTTAACACGCAAGGAGGATGGGAAGCCCTTCCTCTGTGGCCCGTTCACTTGACACATGATCTCCGCTCTCGGTCTGAGTGGCTTCCTTCCTGCCTTGCAGAGATGCATATCCTGGTAAGGAGGGAGGATTTGTATAACTTAATACTGAATGATTATAATTCTAAACAGAGTAAGACACGTGCATATAAAGAGATTGTCAGAGGGTTGCAGTTTGACCAGAGGAGGAAGAAATTCCACTTGGTTCTGGGAGGCTAGGAAAGGCCTCAGGAAAGTGATGGTGAAAATGGATTTCTAAAAGTGAATTTTTAAGGGAAACCTCTCTAGATGTAGGTTAAAGTGGCTCAAGGCTGGATGATGAGTTTAGCTTTAAATGTGTTCACTCTGAATGGTAAAGTGGGCACATGTTGCAACCAGCCCTAGCCACAAGGGACTTTTAAAACTGTGTAAAACATGTGCTTTCAGACACCAGCTGCTCTCCTGAGGACCAAACACTGAGAAAGGAAGATAGTGAAATATATGTGGAAAAAAGGGGCTCTTACTCTGGGATTAAAAGCATAAATGGGAATTAGATCATTATTCAATGGCTGATTAGCACACTTGTTCATTCATTCATTTGTTCATCCATTTACTCATTGAATGCTTTTAAACACAGACTTAGCTGGCTACTCTGGTGCTTGGAGATTTATCCAGTACTGAGGGGAGCTGAGTGTTTCTTCAGTTGCGCTCCCTCAGAGCCAACACCCATTGGCTGCTCTGTTTCCTCTGGTCAGCCTGCACTTTTCACCCTAGCTGACTTCCATACAGAGATACCTATTAGACTGGGTGCAAGAGGCACACACCCATCCTGATGCTCTCACTGTGCAAAGATTTTGGAGACCAAGAGCAGAGCGGTAAAGAGTAGGAACATCCAGTTGATCTGGGCTGGCTTAGAATTTTGACTCCATTGTTCTCCAGCTGGTCACTATGGGTTTTTCACTTGAACCCTTGTGCCTCCAGTGTCGTACCTGAACTTAGCCTGTGTAACGTCTGGCTCAATGTTAGTTCCCTGATGTGCTTAAAGTATTACCACCACTACTACCACCATCATCACCATCATGGCCTACTCCCTGCTGATCATTCATATTCATATACATACATTTATATATGAAAAGCATATCATTTTTATACTGTTGTGTTAATTCTACTCAAAGATATTGAATAAGCAGTGAACAGTGTTCTCGTAACACAGCAGATAATTAAGAGCACCTTTTGCCCCTCAGGGGCAATATCATGGGGAAAACCAGTGGATTAGGCGGAGTTTATGCCAAGAACCTCTGCCCAGATTTCATCTTGTCCTTGTTTGCCATGCGGGTGGAATTTCTCGATGTTGCGGATCCCTTTTGTCCAGGACTTCCTATGGGACTCCCTATGTCTATGCATAACCCCTTAAGGAGTTCATCCCTGTGATAAAGAGGAGAGAAAGCCTATTTAAGTTCCCAGTAGAGCAGAGATCTTCCCTATGGCAAGACAGTGATGCTAATGAAGACTTCATAGTAAACATAGAAGGAGGCCCTGAGGTGTGGCTGGGAGATAGAAAATCCCAGTTCTCGCTCCTGCTTTTTTTTTTTTTTTCATTAACCAGCTGTGTGACCCAGGCCAGCGAGTCACATTTCTTCACTCTAAGCTTTGTTTTTAAGCTGCCAAGCAGAGGACTGGCGAATGCATATTCTTAAGGTCCATCCCCACTGGGATGCTCTACAGGAATCTGCATTTTCAACACTTGACTCTGTGGTTGAGGCAAGAGAGGCCATGGTCACTGGACATTCCCATCCCTAATGCTCCTTGGAATTGACATTTTTATGAGCCCCTGTTGTTTTTCGGCCATGTGATGGTTATTGTACCAATTTGGGAGATGTAGTTCCCTTAAAATTATTTTATCCATATCTGATTTTGCCTCCTCTCCCTTCCTAGGCTTTCAAATATCCTGCATTTCGATGTAAACACCCACACGCCAGCATTCTTTCTTTCTGTGCAAATCATGAAAAGGCCAGCCTTCCTTTCTCTTTGATGCTAGTGGTAGAAGAAAAAAACCAGGCAACCCTGAAAACCATAGATTCAGAACAATGACTCCAAAAAGAGAATGAGTTGACGTGATATTAATCAGACTATAATTTACTAACATGCTCTGCTCTTGAAATTTGCATTGCCAGCAATTGTGTCTTTTTTTTTTTTTTTTTTTTCCTTTTCTTTTTCCCTCTATACTATGATTACCTCTCACTCACTTTCACAGCATCTGGTTCTGTCCTGGTCTTGAGAGTGAGAGCATTTAATAATACCTGACAGCTAATTAACCCACACTGTGTAATGAACCTGTTCTCTTTTGGTTCTGAGAGGTTCAGCTTTTCAAAGCAAGAATGTGACTATTTTTTTTTCACAGAAGATACCCTTTCACATCCAATCACTTGTTACCCAAAGAGCCTGTGAGGAGCATTTCTATGAAAACTGTACCCACTACTCATTATTGTAACATTCAGAGTGATAATCATGAAAATTTAATAATTCCTCCTGGTTGTAAAATACCATTGACATCACAGAATATTTTCTTACCTTATTTATCTTCAGGACAAACAATGAGGAGGGCAGTACAGGTATTGAAAACACTGGTGCCGGGCCGGTGAGATGGCTCAGCGGCATAAGCGCCTGCCTTGCAAGCGCGAGGGCCCGAGTTCGATTCCCGGATCCCACGTATGAAAAAGGGGCCGGTGATATCGCTCAGCGGCACGGGTGCCTGTTGGCGCGCGAGGTCCTGAGGTCGACCCCCCGGTACCCACAAAAAAAAAAAAAAAAAAAAAAAGAAAACACTGGTGCCTAGTATTTATGAACCTTTGTTCTACCCCACCAACCATGCCAGTCTCCTCACCTGCGTTGGCCACCTCAGGGGGTATATTTTACTGCTGAGATACCCACTGAGCAGATAAGGCTCCAAGAGATTAGTCAAGTGCCCTAGACCACACAGGGCTGAGACTGACCCCTCGATCTGGCACCTGGGCCCTTAGACATGATGCAGCTCAGAGAAGGAGAGTGACTTGCCCGGTGTCTTTCGATTTATTATTCCAGGGCTAGGACTAAAAAAACAAGAGCTAGGGCTCTCTTAAATGGTTTTCTTAATAATTAGGAAATCATCCTAGGTCACAGAAGCTTCTCTTTCCCTCTCTTCTTCTCTTCCCAGCCTTGAAACAAACACACATTTTCATAGACTCTGAGTTTGTAGACTCCTAACCCCAGCATGGAAAAACAAAGACCTTGACATCATTTACAGTTCCACGTAGCAAGATGCAGCATCCCCTTCTTTCCCATCCTCCCAATGCTCAGGAGAAAGAGGCCCTTGGAGCCCTTTCTAGGCAACAGGGCTGGTATTCAAGTGACTTCATCAGCCTGAGTTGGGAGCCTGGTGGTGAGGAATCACACTTAGCCTGCTCCCTGGAGGATGAGCCAGAGGCGTTATTCTCCTCGTTCTGATTGGTTGCTGGTGCCCTGGGAACATAGACTAGGATGAAATTTCATTTTTAACCTGTTATAAATATGGTCTGGAAGGTATGAGCTCCCAAGCTGTGATGTGCCATAACTTGTTTCCCAAAAAATGAAGATCGAATGTGTTCAGTTTTTCTAATGGATTTTATCCAAATACCCCCTTCTAGCTAACAGAAATAATACTTGCAATAATTATAATAGCCACTGTTTATTGATTGTTTACTGTGTGTTAGGTGCTAGATTTTATTGCCTTATGTCACTGAGTCCTCCTTGTCCCTCTCAAGTAAGTTCCCTCTGGGTTGTCTGAAGCCATCGTCCTCACTTCCTGTCAGTCCTGGCGACTGCCACCTTATCAGAGAGGCTTGCCTAGCGCACCTGGTAGAAAATGGCACACTCATCTCTCCCATTCACTGCGTCCTAACCCTGCCCTTTTCTCTTAGCTCTTATCCTGGCCTAACTTACCATTTGTTCATTGACAGCCTCCCTCCTCCCCCAGCAAAATATAAACTCCGTGAAAGCAGGGACAGTGCAGCGCCGTCACCTAGACAGTGCCTTGTGCATGGTGGGCACTCGGTAACTATTCGTCAGAGGAATGCATTACACGGAGGCGGAAACTGAGTTTAAGAGTAAACGGGGTTTGCCTGGAGTCTAATGGCTGCAAAACGGCAGAGCTGGGATTCAAACCTGGTCCGTTCGATCCCAAATCTTATTTTCTATAGCTTTTGCTTTCCAGGTAAATGTTAATTCATGATCACAGAGCAAATGGATTACAGTATTGATTAGTGTCTCTCAGAACTTGTTGTCAAAGCTTTCTTAACATATGAGCTTGACTTTTGAGGAGCAGAGTGTGAGGAGTCAAAGCTTCAAAGGCTTTTGTGCCACGTGGAGGGTATACAAGGCACTGTTTCTTAGAGGACCAATTAAATGACATCATACAGCTGCCTCCTGCCTCTGTCCTCCTCTGAGCTCGGGACACAACATTCTTGGGAATCTAGAGAACTACCTCTTCCTCTTAAAATGACCCTGATGCTCACAAATCCAATGGGTGGCAATGTGAACACTCCTTAGCCAGTTATCTTAGTTACTTTTCTCTCATTGCTGAGACAAAATACCCGACACCCAAAGTTAAAGGGGGAAAGGTTTATTTAGCTCGAAGTTTGTAGAGGTTTCAGTCCATAATCAGCTGGCTCCAAGGCGGGGTGGAACATGGCAGAGGGCAACAGTTCATGGCAGCGGAAGACAGCAAAAGCAACGAGAGAGAGAGAGAAGCCTCTTTCTGTCCCTTATATTGTATCCAGTCTATGGGGATCAGGGTGGTCCCAAACCAATCAGTGCACTGATCCAACCATCACCCACCCTTAATCTTAGCACCCTTAATTCCGGCATTGCACCACCAATGAATCACACACTCTAGATTCAGTCACCTCTGAAAAAGCTCTATCTAAAACTACATGAGGCTTTAAGGGTCATCTAGACACAAACCATAATACCAGTCTAGGATACCATGGCAAGCTGACATGAGCATTTACCAGCCATGACTCCTGAAGGGGCACTTCTCAAAGATTATTCCTAACAGATCATGGGACTGGGCATGTTGACTAAAAACACTTGTTTTTTTTCCCCAAAGAACAATCCAGTCAATGAAACAACCACTTTAACTACCTGACCTGTTTGCAGAGAGATGTTTAAACAGATTACTGGCTGAAGATAACTTCATTTATTCAACCCTTCTCGGTGACAGCCTGGAGCTGAGCAGTTTTATGTATATTTTACAACCCTTTCTTTACCACAGTCCTGTGGCTTAGGTATCCTGCCCATTTTAGAGATGTGTAGACAGAGGTGCAGAGAAATGAATGTTGACTTCAGACCTTAAAAATGGTAAGCAGCAAATCTATAAATGCAGCACAGATCTGTCTAATCCTCGAGCTCCTGTCCTTTACATTATGAGAGACTGTTTACGGCATGGCCCCGATTTAGACAGCGGTAAGGCCGATAGCATGATACACAGTAGTAGGACTTTGTTTTAATACCATTTACGGAGTGTTTGCTATGTGGTAGGTACTGGACTGAGCATGTACTACAAAGTGAGTCTTTCAAAGATTAATGAAACACTCTGTCCTAGAGGGGCGAGAAGACAAGTTGCTCATGGCTGTCACATGAAATTAATTTAAGCAGTGACTGTCAATCTGCAGTGTGCCCCACGGCCACCCAGGGTACCTTCTAGAACACGTTCTCTCTGGCCTCATCACTAGGGATTCTGGTTTAGAAGATCTGAGTGGACTGTACGAAAGGACAGCTTTGACAAGAAAATCCACAGGTTACTCAGCAGGTGGCCCCTGAACCATGCTTTGAGAAACACTGGATGAGGGTACCTCATCCTGAAAACAGCACAGAAGGTTTCCATGGCAGTGCAGAGGAAGCACAGAGGGAGGAGGTGCGGTGTCGGGAAGCAGTTTACAAGGTGCCTCTTGAGGAATAGGTGGTTTCATGCTGGGGCTCACCGATGCTCTGGAGGAGACTGGGAGGCAGGCAGGACGTGGCTGTGGGCTTCTTTCTAGTGCTATGGTCCCACTTGTAAGAGGGACCACAGAGGTTCTGAGAGTCAGGGTCTCATCCAGCCAGGTCACACAGCCAGAAAGAGGCACAAGAATCAAGCACTCTGCCCTTAGGCTTTAGGTTTTCTTGCTGCCTCTGTGGTGACCATGTCCTGATGCTCGCTCCACAGGAGGGGCAACCCTAGGCCAGTTTCAGGGCAAATTATTGGTGGAGTCAGAATCAGCTTTCACTGCCCCAGGTTTTAATTTTGGGTTTATGCTTTGATAGCCAAGTCCTCTTAGGACAGAGATGCAGCCTTTCTCTAACCAATTTTAATTCTTTTAGACTTCATTTTCTGATTTATAGCAGCTCTGGGGGCTTAATATACAGTGCCTTCATGGTTTCATCTTTCCTTTCCTGATATTTCTTGCAAACAACAATGGAGTGTTTAGCTACTGCAGCGAAAAATCAATCAAGCCTGTTCCATATTCACGGGCTTGCAATGGCACCCGGATGGCCCCCCTGGATTAGATTAACTTTGTGAATGTGTCACTCTGGTGTGGGTAATTTCTCAACCTCCACTCCCTCTTCTCCCCCCTGCCTCGGCGGGTGGATATTGAGATCTCTCATTGATTGACTGCCCCGAAAGTGAATACTGGCATGTGATGTGTGTAACTCAGCAGGACGCACATACTCCGTGTTTATGAAAATAAATAATAATTTCTGTTATCATTATTGATTGCCATCATTATCTGATTGTATCTGTCTGTGTCATAGGGTTTCCATTATGGGATCAGAAAACACCATGCAGGAACCTCAGGCACCAGCCTAGAGACAAGCCTCTGCATCTGGACACATTTTGCCTTTTGGGATGAGGGTTGTGAATGTTTTTCTTCTGCTTCTTGGCCAATTTCCGTGGCTCATGTTTGAGGAGACAGTGTTAGTTGTGTTCAATGTTAGCCAAAGGAGCTAATTCAGTTGCAATTACAAGAGCAGCTAATATTTATTAAGCATTTGCTGTGTTGCAGAAGCACCCTGCATGCACTGGCTAATTTGATCTTTAAGATAAACTTACAGTGCAGGCCTTTGCTCTCTTCATTTTAGGGCTGTGGTACCTAAATCCAGAGAGGTTAAGGAATTTGCCTAAGGTCAAGGATAGTAAGTGGTGGTTATTGGACTTGAGTTCATGTCTTTATAATTTCAAAACCCATGCTACTACTCTACCTCTGGAATTAAGATAGAGTGCCTGGTACATGTGCATCTGAAAATTCAGTGTAAGCCAGAGTGCATCTGAGTAAGCAGAGGCCAGAAAAAATACTTGCTAAGCAGACCATAGAAGCTGCTGGTGTCTTGGGCACAGATGGGTTTCTGTTTTGTTGAGAGGAAAGAAGACCAGGAGGGTATATGGAACCAGGTCACAACGTTGGTCATCAGACTCTGAGAACACTTAAGTCATTTACAGCATGGGGACCAAGGCGTCTACCCATATTTCTACACTGTGTCCCATACAGTTCTGATCTGAATTTTTAAGCCATTCCTTTGTCTTCTTCCCTTCTCTCTACCTCAAGTTTCTTTATAGATCTGTTCTGAGGGCAACAATATTATCAAAACACTACTGCCTTTGCACTAAGTAAATGACTTGATTTAGACTGATCGCCGGTGGTGACTCTGGCTGTGATTGATTGTGAGCTGTGAATGTCTTCTATAACTCCAGCTCTTTCCCTGTCTCACTCCTAGTATGTCATGGAGATAGCCCACCTCATGTCCAGAGCGCTATATTCTAACAGTAACAATACTGCAGATATTTATTAAATATGTACTGTGTACCAGATCTTCTGGCAGGTGAGTTGCAAGCACTGTACCCTGACAGCAGCCCCATGTAGAAGGCAGGTAGTGTTATTATCTCCATTTTACAGATGAGGGCATTTGATTCCAAGACCTGAAACAACTTGCCCTGTCTACAGCTACCAAGTGGCAGAGTCAAATTTTTTAACCAGCATTAGCCTGACTCTGAAGTCTGTGCTTTTTGGGTTGGTTGGTTGGTTGATTTTTTTTTTTTTTTTTTTTTTGTGGGTACCGGGGGGACGACCTCAGGACCTCGCGCGCCAGTAGGCACCCGTGCCGCTGAGCGATATCACCGGCCCCTTTTTCGTATGTGGGCTCCGGGAGTCGAACTCGGGCCTTCGCGCCTGCAAGGCAGGCGCTTAAGCCGCTGAGCCGTCTCACCGGCCCGGTTGGTTGATTTTTTTGAGACAGGGTCTCACTATGTAATGCAGGCTGGCCTTCAACCCACTATGTAGCCCAGGATGGCTTCAAACTCACAGTGATCCTCCTGCCTCAGCCTCCCAAGTGCCGGGATTACAGGCATGCGCCACCACCCTTGGTGAAGTCTGTGCTCTTAGCACTGTGCTCTGAGAGTCTCCAGACAAGGGTTAGATCTTGGACCAGATTTCAACCTTTATCTGTAACACGGAAATAATTGTATGTTCTTGGAGAAGTCAGGCTGATAAAACAAAGGAACCTGAAGTGTCTAACATAGGCCTTGTCATCAGTAGGTGCTCAGTAAATATTATTACCCTGCTTTTCTTCCATGACATGCTATCTTTCACTTGGAGACCTCCTTTTGAGCATAAAAACAACTCCTGAAACTTGGAGTTTCAGGAAAGCCTGACAAATATATTGAAATGTTCAAAATAGTATTATATATACATTTGAGGACCAGCGATTCACTATGCTTTATGGATGTGTGTTTGTACTGGCTTTCCTAAGTTGTCTTGGGTTCAGAACACATCCATTGACAGAAAATATTTACTTTCATCTCAGAGGTGCCTTTGTTACACTGCATTTACCATGCAGTAATTAGATCCAGACAATGGGCCATTGTCTTTTATTATCCCGGGTCACTAAATGAGCCAAATTTCAGGAACACGGGAAGGATGATCAGCAGAGGGCAGACTGCTGCCCTTTCTCAGTCTTGGTAAGTAACGATCTCGTCACTGTCTCAAACCTAATTCACACTGACCTAGATGGGGTTTTCTCAAAAGACAATTTATTAGTGTGCTTCTCCTATGTTTTCATTTAAAGGCTTTCCTGTATACTTTTAGAAGGAAGTAGACAGTCTTCGCATAAATGGATGACTCATGGGGAGGGGGAATACTTCCGTTTCCTCCATCACTCAGACGGAATTATCTGAACTCTTCTGAGCGTAATGGGAAAGATGTCCCTGCATCAGATCCTGGCACACAGTTGCTTGGGGGAGAGGTGTGAGTCTCCAGCCCCTGAAACCACACAAACGTGTTTGCACTTGCACAGGTGTGTGGGTGTGTGGGTGTGGCACATGGGCCTGAGCATTACATTGCTCGACAAACTTGAACCTGCGAACAAAGCCCAGACCTGACTCTCGTTTGTTTTGCAATTTGGCTTTCTTCACAAAAGGTCAGAAATATGTGCCCATATCCCTTTTTTGGCTACCAGGTTGCACAGAGAACTAATCTGAAATCAAAAGAGGACTTTTAGAACCTCTGTTCATTATAATAAGATTTCTATAGAAAATAACTAACACAAATGGATTTGGAATTAAGTTCAATAGAGGACATGATCACTTTGATCCTAATATGTTGCAAACCAAGCTTCAATTGACACGTTGATGAAAGCATTTTTAATACCAGTCCTTACCAGAGAAAAGTGATTTTTAAATATGTCCCTAGGGGGTAAGATACTTTCTTTTCTTATGAGCATAAAAACAAGAAACTGGATAGAGACAAATTTTTATAAAGGTAGTTTTATGTGCAAGACTTTTTCAACAGGAAATATATTTCATTCTCTGGGTTCCTTAGAATGGTTGAGCCACAAGAAAAGAAATTTTCTTTTTCTTTTTTTTTTTTTGTGGGTACCAGGGGTCGAACTCAGGACCTCGCACGCCAGCAGGCTTCTGTGCCACTGAGCAATATCACCGGCCCTTTTTTCGTATGTGGGTACTGGGAGCGAACTCAGGACCTTGTGCTTGCCAGGCAGATGCTTATGCCACTGAGCTATCTCACCAGCCTAAGAAAAGAAATTTTCTACCTGAAAGGTGTTAGATTTGTGTTTGGCTGGGTGGAGGAGTGTAAGTCACACTTTCATAATCTTTTTGCTGTGTCAGATGGGCTTGTTTTTCCTTATCAGAATAACATGAAAAGCAGTGGTACACATGCACACACACACACACACACGCACACAGAGGCTTCTTGCTCAAGTAATGTGGGAAACTCTACCTAAACCTATTTAAATAGATTTATTCACTTCATTGTTTTTGGGAAACCTGTTAATACACTAATATGCATTTTCCAAGAAAGGTATTTGACAAACAGTACAGTGTTTTCTACCAAACATACACGATTATGAAGAACATTTTCAATTTATGTTTAGAACATTCTATTCAAAATGTGGCCGTCGGCCCATGCTGGTCCAGGAACTTGCACCAGAGTGCGAATTGTCCATGTCCCTGTGCAAACTGTACAGTTCAGCTGACACTTTTGTTTTCATAGCAAGACTTTCCTCAACGGACGAAGCCACGTCCTAACTCTGGTTTGAGCTCCTTTATCTTGTCACAGGCCACTAGCAAATAGCGCACTGATCTGTTTCTTTGAGTAGCACAGCAATAGACCTCACTTTGGAAAATAAGAGCCAAAAGAATTGGGTGAGTGAACAGGAACTGCCCCTCTAGCAGCCTTTTCACTCTGCTCTTAGTCACAGAATCATCTGATGGTAAAAGATCCTTAATAAGAAACCTCCCTTGATATTCAAGTTCATTATCATCAACTGAGAACTACCTATTGCCTGACACTGTACCAAACACGTTGCATATTTCCTCATTTAATCTTCACCTAACCCCATGAACTAAGACGTATTACCACCATTTAATGGATAAGGAAACTGTGCCCCATATGGAGGAAGCAGTTTATACACAATCGCTGCACTAGCAAGGGGTAGAACCATGGTTCATCCCTGACTCTTCTCCTGGACTCCGAATAGCAAGGGTTTTTAACCATTAAAGCTGGTATTATTATTCTCTTTTCAGAGACTTCCTGAAGCAGAAATCTTTCATTCGCCAACTAAAACCTTCCATCTCACATAGCTTTTATCTAACCTGCCATTTATAAAAGAAGGTTCCATACACATAGTTATGCCCTGTTCTCACTGGGTACAATCCAGTGAGTTTTGAGTTCTTATTTAAAAAGTGACAATACTAACTTTTGAGTTCCTTCACAACATTTTCTTCTTTTGCACTCTGACCCTACTTTCTCTTATTCTTTTCAAAGATTAAGAGTTATGCAGCATTCATTAAGTACGGACACTGTCTATTTAATGTCCAACACCCGTTCACAAGGTGAAAACTTCACCCAAATATCTTGCTAGTTTAATATAAAACATTCAGATATTTAGAAACTTCTGAAAACTTTTTTAGTCATTTGCTCTCTAAATTTAAATAACATCTGAGAAAAGCATCCTGCAGGGGAGATATAAGATTACCAACTCAGACAACAGAGTAGGAATTGAATTACAAAGTTGGGTATTGAGTTAGAAATGGAAAAAGAAAGCCACACTTGGGTTCCATTTTTGCTTCCCATAGTAAGGTCATTAATACAGATGGATCTACGGATGACTGTGACGCCAATCCTGATTACATATACCTTTGCCCTACTCAGTGTCCAAACCACTTAAGAGCATAGGCCACCCAGGTTTCTTGTTTTTTCATTTTTTTCCATTAATTCCACAAGCACTTATTGAATAACTTCTGTATAAGCCAGGCCCTAGAGTTATAGCAGCAAACATGAAAGGCACCAGTCCCTGCTCTCAAAGAACTTTCAGTCTCCTTTGGTTGGAAAGGGAATACTTCAAACACTTTTAATGCTAAACTGACATTACAACAGGACATGCAAAGGAGAGGTGCATGGTTTTTATGTAGGCGCAAATGATGGAGATAATTTGATCCATTTGGGGAAACAGAGAATAATTTCCTAAGCAATTAATACTTGAGCTGAAGTAGGAATTAGAGGAAAAGAAAGTGCATTTTAGGCAGAGGATGTGCCATAGCCCGGGGTCCTAAGTGGGAAGTAGCGCAAGAAGATACAGGATGGAAGGTGGCATAGAGAGGCTGGAGGCAGAGCAAAGAGGTCTGTGGTACCAGCAAGATGCAAGTGATGAGGAAGGTTATGGCATCGTAGGCCTCTTACAGAACGTGCTTTTCCCCCGATAGCAGTGCAAGCCCTCTCTGCTCTGCACATGTCACTTTTTGGAACAGCTTTCTTTGCTCGGATACTTAAATGTTCTGCAACCAGGACAGGATGCGTGCTGCTAGGACAGCCTGGACAGTCCTAGAGAGTTCCTGCTGGTGATGAAGAGTTTAAATTTAGGAAGCAAGCGACATTCTGTCAGTCTGACCATGCTGCCCTCTAGCTCCCTGACTGCCACTGTTTTGATACATGTCAGGCCGCGGCCTCCACTGAGCTCCTCCAGTATCGAGGCATCCTCCCTCCAAGGTGAATCCATTCATGAGTCATTGAATTGTTTGGAGGGTCATAGAACCTGACAGCTCCCTATTACACAAAGGAAGAGATAAGCTTCCGATTAGTCTTGGGGAAGGAGGAAGCCAAGATAGAGTGCACCTGTCAGAACTGCTTACGACACATAAATCATTACCTCAATCTTCCATGCAAGCACTGGCCCATAGAGAGAGAGAAGTGACTGAGGTTGGTTAGTAGCGCAGAACCATATAAAAAGCTCCCACTTTCCTACAAAGCGGGATTTGCTCTGCTATCCATGCAAAGAAAACAGAGCTCCATGCCCAGAGGAACGACAGAGATAAATGCCCCCTGGCTCCAGGAAGGGGCAATTTGTTTCTCTGGCATTTACTAACAGCTTTCACTGCTAATCTAACAATAGCAGCCATGAAAGCTTTCCCAGACTCCAAAGAGGGAGCGTGTTTGGTACTCTGCTTGTTATATGTTTGAGCCTAGATTTCCCTATTGTATAATCACCATAATAATCATGCTTGTTATTATTGCCATTTTCTTTTCCTTCATTTACTAGAAAAAATCTCTAAGGTAGGCCAACTGTGGCTAACTTGTTATCCCCCAGTCTAGGATAGCAGGGTATTTCTAGGCACAAACAATTAAAACTGAAAAAGAGATTGAATAAAGGACAAGTCAAAAAGATGTTCAATAAAGATTTAGAAGCCTAAATTGGACAGTGCTCAAATTCTCATTGCAAAACACTAAGTAGTTTGCAGAATGTGAAAGCCTAAGACATTCCAATTGGAGAAGCCCTAGCATTCAGTAAACTACTAACTTATGCAGCAAAAAGCAAGAAACACTACGTCTTGTGCTTTTCCTGGGCTTCTCTAGAAAGAGTGGACAACACTGGGGAGAGAATGGTTCATTCTCCAGAAGAGACAGCAGTGAGCTCAGTTCCCAGAACTCTGGCAAGTGGCACCCACACTGAAAGGGAACCATGGGTTTGGCCAGCCCATATGTTCCTGTTGCCAGTAATGGAGGATCCCCTTTTCTTTTCCACAATGGTGTGTTTTAAAGGGAAGTATACCTTCAAAATTATAAAACAACCCAAAATGCATTGGCTGCCACTTAAAATTCTTTACAGCCCAGAAGAAAAATGCAATATATTTTATGTGAATAAACCAAAATATGAGTCAAAACAATATACATAGAAAGGTGCAGATGTTGATAGAATGAGTCACATCAATACTTAAAATACTTGCCTATTTGTTTAAAATGTGTGCCCAAGATGTTCTTATTACTAGGACCAATGTGGGGTAGACTTATTTCTACTTGATCTCTAGTCGAGAAGGCAAGCGCACAGGTGGAACCATTCTGGTAGAGAGTGGAGGGTAGCAAAGGCTTTGGAGTAGCAGCTCTGGATTCAAATCCCAGTTCTGTCTTCGTGTGGCTTTGGGCCTTTTACTTAAGCTCACAAAGTATCCATTGCATCATCAATAAGGTCAGCATAATATTATTAAAATCTCCATTTCATAGGGCTTGTACTCTTTAAAAAAAAAAAAAAAGCTACTAGCACAGTGCCTGGCTTTTAGCATGAACCATTCAATAACAGTACCTAGCACCAAGCTGGGAATGAGGAAAGCTTGAATAGATAACTGAAAGACTCCAGTTGCTGCTTTTGGAATGTACTCAGAGAGAAGGGACTTCTAAGCTGGTCATATGGCCAGAGATTATTTGTCTAAGACATAACAGTTCCAACAGTTAAGACTCTTTAACGAAGCCTGGCATGGTGACACATGCCTGTAATCCCAGGGCTCTGGGAAGTTAAAGCAGGAGGATCACAACTTCAAGCCCCACTTCAGCAATTTAAGAACTTAGCAAGATCTTGTTTTAAAATAAAAGAAATAAAATGGGCTTAGGATATAGCTCAATGTGAAGGCTCTGGGTTCAACCTCAGTACCAGAAAAAAAAAAAAAATCTTGAATAAATGTTCACAGTACTGGCCTAAAGAAAATTCCCATTAGAGGTTCTTAATAAAATTCTGTAAGTGCAGATAATACAGTAAAAGAAAATAAGTCCATTTGAATCTCTGTGGATACACTGAGGTAAGTAGGCTCCTACCAATAATGCCTGGTTTTGAAGAACCAGCCAGCGTTCATATTCTCGCAGAGCTAAGGTGTATCTAAGGTGTGCTTAGTCACACTCAGGTGTCATGTGAGTGGCCTCTGGGATGACGGCAGTAACAGTGACCGTTATCTGGAAAGCTGTGAACAGTCGCCTTAGGACTCTAGTTGCAAATCTTCCTTTAGATCCTCTGCCTCAGCCTCTAACCATCAGTCATCAAAAATACAGAATTCTCGCCTGAGCCAGAGCTTATCCCTAGGTGAGAAGATCCACTGCCAGATATTAGAGTTTCTGTCTTTGTTTTCTAGTAGCAATGAAAAAAACTTTCTGAGTATGTCACTTTTCATTAAATAAAAACAAAATAAAGTTCTCTTGATATTTTCTCCTTTCCTGGTTCACTAAGAAAAGAATCTGCTTTTTTTTTCCAGCACAAGATCATTATTTGCCTGCTTAACACTGGCAAATTCAAATAGAGTATTGGTCATTCTAATTGACTTTCCAGAAATTTTCCTCTTAATTTCCTACAGAAATCATCCTGCCAGCGTGTGCAGTGAGGAAGATTCTGGAAAACCAATGTGCCAAACAAATTATCAGGTAGAATTAGACTGCTCTATATTTCTGTTTGATAAAAACACTGTGCCTTTGCATAATTCTTGCCAATTATCCAAAAGGATAAAAGCCACAGCCCAGGCAGATGAGCTTTATTGGCATAGGTCCCTTCTGGGAAGAAAAAAAAAATATGAGCATTTGCAAGCACCATGTATGTTGAGAGATTTAAATTCTAAACAGACTGTAAACTTAGCTCGCCTAAATCTGCAGTCTTAAAAAGTGAAAATGTCTTACTATGTTTGGCATCATAACTCAAGACCTAGGTTTATCTCATTTTCTAAAATTCAAGACAAAAAATCACATGACTATAAATATATCTAGAATAGAATGTCATTTTAAACTAGAGTTCTCATGATGGAAAAAAATAAATAGTTGAGAGTGTTGAGTCAGACTCCTCAGAGAACTTGGAAATAGACAAGAAAATGTTATATGAGCACCCGAATTGAATGGCTGCATGCACGGCTTATACAGGAAGAGAGGTTTGTCTGCCACTTGTATCTGTGTGTACGCTACACCATAACATGGCTTCCATTCTCCATAGGTGTCCTTGTTCATCTCAGTTTCTGCTAGTGGCTTCCACTCTTGTGGTAGGTAATAAAACTTTAGTCTATGTGCTTGGACAAACCCTTCTCACCTTTTCTGTATCTTTTAAGGCATCTACCATTTCCAGCAGTAACTCGGAGAGGCTTATTCTTTCTATTTCTAGAGCCCACCCTTTCTCTGGGAGAATCCACAAAAACCTCTTGAGCCCTTCCCTGAGCAAATCAGGGACTCCTCACTCTCCTCAGGACTGGGGGGTGAGGCCCGGTCTCCTGTACCCCAGACAGCCTCAGATGCCCGTCAGTGTTGAGGCCCAGTTGTGTGGTTTGATCCTTGTTCAGTATCGAAGCTGGGACCGGTGAGATGGCTCAGCGGCGTAAGCACCTGCCTGGCAAGCGCGAGGGCCCGAGTTCGACTCCCGGATCCCACATACGAAAAAGGGCTGGTGATATCGCTCAGCGGCACGGGCGCCTGCTGGCGCGCGAGGTCCTGAGGTCGACCCCCGGTACCCACAAAAAAAAAAAAAAAAAAAATATATATATATATATATATATATATATATATATATATATCGAAGCTGATGCTTTGCCTTTTGAGGACTTGAAGACAAGAATCCTACTTCATGATTTTCTTCCCCTGAGAAATTTACATCTCCTGCTGCCTCCTTGGATGTCTCCCATTGTGCAAACTGCAGCAAATAATTTTCTTTCCCTGTGTCATTCTTTTGGCACATTCTTAACTTGTCGATCAATAAATTACCCCCTGCCAAGCTCCAGCAGCCTGGCTTCTTCCTTCACCACTTACATTTCTCCTTTTGTGTTTAAGAAAGGACTCATTATTTTTCCCTTGTTCTGCGAAATCTTTCTCTCTCTCTTTGTTTCGCTTATCATTTAGCTTAATTCTCAGTCCAGCTGTCCTCACCTTGCCCACCTCCTGTTCCTCTGTATTTTCCTCTTCGCCAACCGGAAGTGAATGGGAACACCATTGCAACCGCGCGTTCGTCTTCTGATCGCCCCGGGATGAGGAAATGGGATTTGAGTAGCAGTAGCTCGTGAGTTAATGGAAGGAAGAGAAGCCAGAGCAGGCATTCAGCCCTCAGCTAAACAGGGGGTGTAGCCCTGAGCTCCCTGGGAGGCTGACAGCTCCTAACAGAGCTGCGCCTTGGTCTCCTCTGAGAAATTAAGTCAACTATCACTCACGGCACCTGCCTGATAAGTGCTTCTGAGGATTAGATGAGACAAAGCAAGCAGTACGCTTGGTAGGGTGACGCGCAGCAAGCCCGCAGAAAGCATTCGGTACTATCAAGATGATAGGAAACAAGCCCTGAAGATGCGATCCGCACTTCAGCTTTGCAAGATGCAGCCGCATGCTGGGGGAGAGACTCGGTGTCCGGCTGGGAAACGCAGCTGTAGTTGTTTATGCAAACATCAGCAGACCACCATTTATCAGTCCCTAAGTATGAGATGATATAGGAAATAACAAGAGCAACCTAAGGACAGAGACTCAGTATTTTCTATTCCCAAAACCCAGTATAGCCAGGCATGGTGGCACACGGCTGTAATCCCAGCACTTGGGAGGCTGAGGCAGGAGTAACACTGTGAGTTTGAGGTCAGCCTGGGCTACATAGTGAGTTCAGGGCCAGCTTGAACTACATAGTGAAACCCTGTCTCAAAAAAACAAAACAAACAAACAAAAAGACCCAGCATTTTGCCTTACACAAAGTAGAGGCTCTGTAAATACTTGAAACCTCCCATGTGAACCTCCTGACACGCCCTGGGTCTCGAGCCGGTTACACTCACATACCTATCGCTGTGTTTCCCAGTCTTGGCTATGTGTTCCTGCGAGTGAGTGCAAGAAACCGTCTAAGCAATCTCGCATCACAGAATTGAAGAAGCTATTCCCTTCTCGCTTCTTTGTAAAATCATTCCAATTACATCAAGCCCCAAATCTTGTTTTGGTGGTATTTTTAACCCCTCTCATAACACTTATAAATCTTCACTTTTTTAAAATGTGAGAGCTAGCTTTAGCTAGGCCCTATCTAGCTAGAGTTCAAGCATAATTTTTTCAATTTTTTTTTTATATGTGGGTACCGGGAGTCGAACTCAGGACCTCGCGCTTACCAGGCAGGCGCTTATGCCGCTGAGCTATATTACCGGCCCATCAATGTATTTTTATAATTTTTTCTTTTTTGGAAATTCATCTAAAACTAGTCTTTCATATTTTGCAGTAATATGAATTTCCCTATCAAATTTAGATGAACTACAAAGTAGATCAGTTTAAAGAAGATATTAACAACAGTACAGTTAAAACAGATAAAGAAAAATCCTAGGTGAATAAATACTAAAAGGAGTGAGTTCTGGTAAGCCTCAGTTACTTGAAAAGTTTAAAAAAAAATTGATGTACCTAATCCTACCCCAGACCAGCTGGGGAATTAGAATCTCAAAGGTCTTAAAACCTATATTTCCTATTTTTCTTTAAGAAGTCTCAAATGATTCTAATGAAAAACTGGTTTAGAAATGAGAATTTTCCATTAATATGTATAATTTTTGTTTTTAGGTACCCACTTAAAATTTAATTTAAAATCTCTGGGAAATACTTTGGGGGGGATGAGAATTTTTCTCTGACAGAAAAATCTCCAATTTTCTTTCTTTTAAATTTTTTTTTTGGATTCATTCAACAACCATTTGTTGTGTATGTACTATGTATAATACCCTGAGGGCTGAAGAGACAGTAGAAAGCAATAGAGTCAGGCCCTACCAGCATGCATGGTAGTTTATATTCTAGTAGGAGTTCATAAATACTGTGTTCCTTGAATTTTTGCCTGCTTATAAATGTTGTTTTTATGCTGAATCACAGCCTGAAAGAATATATAATTGTCCTAAGTTTGTAGATATGCTTTTTTGATTATATTTCTGACATTGAACTTACTATAGAGAGAAGCCAGCCTTTTTCCCTCTTCAAAATCATTTTTAAAGATCTAGATAGCCCGTAAATTTTCTTTATACCTGAGGTAAAATAACTTCACCAGTCCTAGCTCTGCTGATCCTAACTAAATGAGTTTGTGACTTACTGTCATGTAACCGCAGAGCCTCAGTCCTCTGAAGTCTGTAAAATATTTATATCAACCACGAAGGAACTTTGTGAAGTTTAAGGGAGGTAGGATATGTAAAGCAAGTAGGTATTTAGAAAAGGATCAGTGCAGTAGCAGTTTTACGGAGACGAGGTCCAAAGTCTTCATTCCATGAAGTGTGAGTCAGGTTTGGTAAAAAATACCCTTAAAAAAATAAAACCATAAATCCTTCATAGTTTTTATGAACTCTACACAAAATAGTATGTAGTGGGCTAGTGATATCGCTCAGTGGCACAAGCACCTGCTGGCAAGCACAAGGTCCTGAGTTCAACCCCGGTACCCACATAAAAAAAATATATATATTATGTAGTATAAGTACATGGAATATAAAAAAATGCATAAAGCTCTACAAAAAATATGACAACCCACTTATGAAAAGCACAGCCCTTTCAACTACAGTAGCTCATTCGGCATACCAGATGCTCAGTGGTATGACCCCCGGAGGCTTCTGAGGAGAGGATTCTCCGCCCGCCCCCATCTCATCCTCATTTGGGGGCTTCCACCCATTTAGTGGGATGCAGTTGCAACAATCAACATGATTTAAATGTGTTTCCCTCTTCCTTTTTTCCTTTTTATGCAAAGCATGTACGGTTGAATTTACATATTAAATACATTTGTGTTGCAACTCAGTATGTGATTATTATTTCTAGATTAAAAGCAAAATAAATACTAGAATATAAAATAGGTAGAGGTCAGGTACAATAATTTGATGTTCAACTACAGTGATTTTAAATGAACTCCACATTTGTCCTCTTTTCTCTCTGTATGATTAGTTTTCCCTTCCTTTAAAATTTTTCTTTCCTTTCTGTTAGCCTCAGACCCTCATGGTTTTTTAAAGGAGATCCTCTGCTTTGGTTATTAGAGTCAGCAATTCATATTCCTCCCTTCAAGAAGAAAAAAAAGTAATGGAGTTTACAGTCCTGGAGTCAGCCTCAGAGTAACCTCTGTCCCTCCCACTGCCCTCCCCCACACAATAGGTTCATGTTTCACAAATGTGGAGGGCAAAGAAGAGGCCCAGAATGAGCAAGGAATAGGTGGCAACCTTGAAAACTTGAAGAGCATAGCTGGAATGCAGAGTTCTGAAGGAACAGAGCACAGTGCTGGTGCCTGCTGCTGTAGCATGTAGAAACGTGGCCAAAGCAAGGTGCAAGAAAAGGTCTTGGGGTCTTAGTGAACAAAAGTACAAGAAGTTTAGTGAAAACTAGACCAGGTATTAGTCACCCAAAATAGTGTGTTGTTCCAGAAGAAATAATTACTTAATTTTATTCCATTCAAGATAAACTTTTAATATGGTTTGACCATTTAATATGGCTTAACAGTCTAGTTTTTAAAAGGTAAGGTGGGCAGGGGGTGGTGGTGCATGCCTGTAATCCCAGCACTTGGGAGGCTGAGGCAGGAGGATTGCTGTGAGTTCGAGGCCAGCCTGGGCTACAAAGTGAGTTCAAGGCCAGCCTGAACTGCATAGTGAAACAAAACCCTGTCTCAAAAAGAAAAAGAAAAAGCAACAGCAGCAACAAAAAAGATAGGGTGAGGCTCTAGTTCAGTGGCAGAGCACTTGCCTAACATCTGTGAGGCTCTGGGTTCAATCCCCAGCACTGGGGGAAAGAAAAAGAAAAAAGATTACATGAGTAGGGCTCATAGGACTTCTAAGATTGGCAGGAAAGTGGAGGAATAGTGTAAGGGAGAGTTAAATAAATGGATCCATTGCCTGAAGAAGATTGAAAGGCAATTGTAACAGCATTCCAAACAAAATAAAATTTCCATCCGGGGAATAGTGACCAATTGTGCTTTGCTTTCCTTGAGCAAGAGACTGTTAGAAGTCTAAATTAAAGCGCTAGGAACTCAAGTTAGAAAATGATTCCTGGAGGAATAGTGCCAGATTAAAGAAGGAAGCTGGAAAAATCATTTTCTTCAGGATTCTTAAAACTGTCAGGTTATGCTCCCCTTAACTGGGTACAAGGATGGACTGAGGAATGAGGAGAGCTCATAACTGGCGCAGCTGGGACCAGGGAAGACTTGGGAGAGGGGGAAGGAGATAGAAATGGCCTGGACAGGGGAACACCCTTGACAGAGCGTGCAGATGAGTATAAACGTGGTACATCTAAGGGGCAAGGATAGGACCTGTTAGAGGGGCCAGGCTCTTCCATTCTTCCTCCTTTTTTTCCCTCCCCGCTGTCTCCTGTGCTGTCTTCTGATAGCACAGAGTACTCAAGCTGAATGTGTGACTTTGTCAGGGCTGGAGTGACTCACTGAAGGCCATGATGAGTGGTAAACAAATGAAGTCATTGGTAAGAGAAAAGAAAGGGCCAGACATGCAGACAGGAGCGAATAAGAAACCAGGTGGAGGGGCCGGTGAGATGGCTCAGCGGCATAAGCGCCTGCCTTGCAAGCGCGAGGGCCCGAGTTCGACTCCCGGATCCCACATACGAAAAAGGGGCCAGTGATATCGCTCAGCGGCACGGGTGCCTGTTGGCGCGTGAGGTCCTGAGGTCGACCCCCCGGTACCCACAAAAAAAAAAAAAAAGAAACCAGGTGGAGCAGGGCTAGGTGGTGCATGCCTGTGATCCTAGTATGCTGGGAGGCTGAGGCAGGAGGATTGCCAGTTCAAGCCCAGTCTAGGCAACTTAGTGACTTAGTGAGATCCTGTCTCAAAAAGCAGGTACAGGGGGTGGTTACTGGGGATGTAGCTCCATCCTAAGGCTCTGAGTTCAACCCCCAGTACTAGAAAGTAGGAAGGGAAGGAAAAGCAAAGGAAGGGAAGAAAGAAAAGAGAAAGAAAAAGAATACTTTCCCAAGTCCCTAACAGCTTGTGAAGTCCCCGGTGCATGTCACAGGCTCCATTCCAGTCTTGATAATCTATCTTTTTTTTTTTTATCCTACAATAATCCTTCTGTTTTTCAGGATTTTTTTTAAAAGTACATTTGAGAGATTCCTGTTTCTTGAAATCTGAAGAGCCCAGAGTACAATATCCCATCCCTTCCCTGCCTTTTTCTCTCTCACTCCATTCTTCTTTCCAGGACTATGCTGTCCTTTTTCTCTAGAAAGTCCTGTTTCTGCTGCTTTTCTCAGACACCCATTTCTCTTCCTCACCCCATGCCTCTACCTCTGGTCTTTGCTATTCCTACTTTCTTCCCTTGAAACCAGCAAACTTTCCTCTCTGCAGTCACTGCTGCCCCATCTGCTGTATGGAACAAGTTCATTTTCTAGGATCATGACATTCAAATTCAGCCCTGTCATGGGGAACAGAGACTGAAGGTGTCTCCTACTCGGGCCAGACTTCAGAATCCTGCCATTGGCTCATCTGCCTATGTTCTGACTGGCCTTGTGCAGGCAGAAAACCCAATTATCCAGAACCCACGGTTCATGAGATTTGGACCACCAAGTCCCACAGGCATACACGGCACTCCCTATACCTGCATTTTATTTTTAAGAGAAAGAGAGATCCCAGAGAGGAGAGGTTAGGAAATTACACTCGACTTCAAAACAGTCAATCCTGGAGGAGAGATCTGACTTGACATTAATTTATTTGGGGGGAAAAAAAAAACAAGCTCAGGACTTTTAGTTGACACTACAACATGGGCTGTTACAGAAGTCAACCCATGTGAAGCTCTGCGAGCAGAAAGCACATTCTACTGTGAGCTACTCCCGCATCCAGTAAAATGAAGCATTGGTAGAGGCCAGGGGGCTCTGACCATTACTGAAGCGTTAAGACTGGCAGTGTAGTTCACTGAAGGGAGATGGGACACTTGGAGAGATGTCCTCAAATGTGTGAGGGGCAGTTGTAAAGAGGAAGAGAGTGGCCTGGTTTTTGTCAACCTAAGGAACTGACGTAGACATTTCAGAAAAGCAAATCGAGACTCACAGGAATGAGGAGGTGAGCTAATTACTAATTTTCCTAAGGAGAATCTGGTACAGGGTAAAGAACCTTTTTTTTAGATAGAGTGTCACTATGTCACTTCCTGGCTGGTCTTAAACTCATGGGCTCAGGCAATCCTCCTGCCTCAGCCTTCCTAGTAGCTGGGACCACAGGCCAGACTGAAGAATTTTAAGAATCTTGCCCTGGAAAAACTTTAGACATTGACTTCTGTACATTACAAAAATAGTGTATGTTATAGCAATAAGTCAAATAATACTATAGTACGACCCTATATTCCAATGTAACTGATATTACTAGTTTATGTGTGTTTCTACACCTTTCAGCATGTCTCTACATATATATATATATATATATATATACACACACATATATATATGTATGTATAAATGGGTGAATGAATATGATTCTATTTTGTTTTGACAAAACTGAATTCACACTATACACATTACTCGGTAATATAAACATCTCTCTTGGTCTCTCTCTCTTTGAATAACTGCAGGTAACTATAAAGTACAGGTACACTATAGTTTATTCAATTATTTCTTCTGTTGATAGACACTCAAGTTGTTTCTAGATTTTGAACTAATGTAATTGCAACAAACAATGCTACAGTGAATGCTTTCAAACATTTAGTGTTACATTCTAGTTTTTATAGGATCATTTATATTAAAGGAAAATTCACTAGATGAATGGATTAAAAATATTCTGTATTTATGCACAGTGAAGTACTAGGTAAATTTGAGTCATTTGTAGGAAAATGGATGCAGCTTAAGACCATAATGTTAAGTGAAATCAGACACACAAGTTTAAATACTACACAGTTTATTTTATATGAAAAACCCAAAGCATAAATACAGAGCAAAATAAAAGATAGATAATAGGAAGTAAGGAGATAGATCTTTCTCAAATGGGAACAGGATCAAGAAATGAATGGAGGGAAGGGAAAGGGGATGAAAGAAAGAATTAAGATGTGTTATGCACATGTACCAGTGCCACAGAAGGAATGTAAACATTATGTACTAATAAATCTTTTAAAAATTAAATTTAAAAGACAGATACATTATTTTCACTTCAGTAGCTACTTTGGAAAAATCTTAATGCAATTTCTATTCCTGCTAGCAGATGAGCATTGGTCACACCATCTCCAGGATGGGATCTTACCACTCATTTCACTTTTTCCCCATTCAGTGGAGAGGCAGCGGAGTACAGTGGTTAAGGGCGAGGGTTCTCTTGGGCACAATGCCTGAATATCCAGCTCAGCTCCAGCAAGCACTGGCTGTGTGCTTCCAGCTAAAATGTGATGCGCTTTATGCCCAGGTTGCCTTCATCTGTAGAAACAGTGATACGAATACCTGCTTCATCAAACTGTAATGAACTTAAGTGAATTGCTAGTTTAAAAACTTAGAACAAGTCAGGCACGGTGGTGCACGCCTGTAATCCCAGCACTTGGGAGGTTGAGGCAGGAGGATCGCCTTGAGTTCAAGGCCGGCCAGGGCTACATAATGAGCTCAAGGCCAACCTGGACTACAGAGCAAGACTTTGTCTCAAAAAACTAAAAAAATTAAAAAAAAAAACTTAAAACAGTGACATATAGTAAATTCTTTACAAACGAAGATTAAAAGATTAGTCAGATGACTCTTTTGTAAGATTAAAGATCTTTTAGAACTTAATTTGCATCTCCCAGACTATTAATGAGATTGGCATATTTCTGTATACATTTCACCTGGTCATTTACTTTCCCCTTTCTCTAAGTTTTCTGGTTCTATCTTTTGTTCACATTTTTATTGAGTTGTCTTTGTATAAATATTTAGGAATTTTTCTGTATTATGAATAGTAACCCTCTTCCTGTTGTTTTTATCTTCCACAGATGATATCCTTTTTATCTATTTATAAAAGTAATAAAAATAGCTTCTTTTAAATGCCATAGTTAAAATTTTTTAAACCCTCAATCTGTACAGACCTGCAAAAATCATTTACACCCATGAAAACTCATGCTCCAAAAGATAACCTCTGGTAAGTGTTTAACGTGGAAACTCTGCCAGTTACCCTCAGATTTATTGGCTTTTTGCCTTTTTGACCTTGGCTCTGCGGGGAATGGGGAGAGTATCAGTACTACCTGGGTTCCACCGCACAGGCATTATCACTTAACTGACTGATGGAGGGGCCCAGGCATCAGTTTGTAATAAGAGGCCTTATTTGATTCTAATGTGCAGCCAGAATTAGGAATCAGAAGATGCAACCTTAAAAGGTCATTCAGAAGTCAATTGGTTCCTAAATGGCAATCTCACTAGTAATCACTACTGCCATCTATTGGCAGGAGGCAGAACTGATACAGTTTACATGCTGGGTAACATGTAACATTGGGTGACATTGGGTAATATTGTTCAAATCTATGACAGGGTAACATTGAGTAACATTGGGTAACATTGTTCAAATCTATGAAAGGTCAGGTTTTCAAAGTTTTGGAAATGCATCTTTGTATTCATCCAGGCTCATTATTATAAAGGACTTCTCAGGCAACTTCTAACTGTAAGATTTTTGAAGTTAATATCAAATTTATATTCATCTTCTTAGTTCTGTATATTATACAGTAATAAATGACACAATGCAATCTAATATTCCTGGGAGTCATCAAAGATTAAGTGATATTTATCTGAATAATAGAATAAGGTACATTATTAGATTTTAGAAACATCTTCATCAATAGCAAAGACAACGAAAATCACTTTGTGAATAATCCTAACAAAACTAATAGGGCTGGTGAGATAGCTCGGTGGCGTAAGTGCCTGCCTGGCAAGCGCAAGGTCCTGAGGTCGACTCCCAGTACCCACATTAAAAAAAAATTTAAAAAAAATTAATACAATACATTAAATTGCCTCTTTCTTCTACTCCACCCCTTCCACAGCTATAAGTATTAATTGAAATTTTCTTCCACTGGAATATTTTAGGATGTTTCTCTCTTTTTTTTTTTCTTGTGGAATTACACAATGTAAAATATCAAGAGAAGCAACAGGAAAAGTAATGAACAGGGAAACACTCTGAGATATAGTGATGTTGACAGAGAAGGGAAATGTCTGGGGGAGAATAAGAGGAAAGTGGCAGAATTACAGGCTTTCTGCATGGGCTAGTAATGAGATGGCGAGTTTATCTTCTGAGGGAAAGATGCGTTTCCTCTCTTCTCCACTGAGGGGCCAAAAGAAGTCAGTGACACTGACAGCCTGAAATCGTAGTCTGCCGTGAAAACCATCTTTGATCCATTGAATTCAAAATACACACATTAATTGCCACACAACTTGTGTGAGTTGTGTGTTACTCCTGCTGTGGCAGGAGGGAGATAAAGTCTTCACACAGTGAAGCACACATGTGAGTATGTGGGCACGTACACAGATGTGTATATGTATGAGTGTTATAGGTGTATTATACATCTGTATGTATATAAAATTATTTTTCATCCAAACATCTGTATGAGCTGGGAATTTTTCTGCCCATTGTGGAAGCTGATGCTGGTTTTCTTCCATCGCTCTGGATTTGAATTCTGTTCCTGAAGGGTTTTCTTAAGAGCTGGATTTCTCAACTTTGGAACTGTTGACATTTTAGGCCAGGTAATTCTTTGTTGCTAGGGAAATGGTCCATACATCACAGGATATTTAGCAGCATCCTTGGCTTCTACAGGAAATATCAGTAATGTCCTCTCTGTTGCAGCAACCAAATATATCTTGACATTGCCTAAAGGCAAAATTGGCCCACTATTAAGGTCCACTGATTTAGAAATTGGGGTTCTTATGGCCCTGTTTTGGGGAGTACGTTTTCACTTCTTTTAAAACCATTTATCTGACTCTTCTGGTCTAAATTAGGGCCCCAGTTTTCTTCTTTCATGAAATAATATACATCCCATTATAGCATTGGTGACAGTTTATAACAATATATTTGCCTCAAAACATTAATGTCTCTCTTTGCTATTCAACTTTAAGTTTCTCAGCATACTGTTTTGTTCACTCTGGACACGTACCACCTAGTGCAGTGATTGGCACTTAATAAATGTTTGTTGAATGGAAGAATATAATTCTAAGATATTTAATAACCTGAAGCACAAAGCCCGACTTGGTCCAAAGGGGTTTTTCCTCTTGGACATGTTTCAATTTATATGACAAAGCCAGTATAAAATAAAAGAGAAAGAAAAGAAAAGAAATTAGGGACATATTGAGGCTGTTGAAGGATGTGAGCGGAGAGATCTAAAAATTATACTATTTGGATAGGATTCCTTGGGGGGGTTGGCGGGGTGCTGCTGAGTGGCAGCGTCATTCTGGAAACAGCAGCCCTGGTATGTCACTGTCAGCCGGAGCCAACCTAGCCTTCCTGCATTTTGAACTCCACCCACCACTGATCCATGGAGGAAACAAGTTTTTTGACCAGAGTGAGGCTTAATGCTCCATTAATTCTCTGAGGAAAAATGCCCCAGGACCAAGAGAGCTGTGTCTATTAAAAAAAACAAAACAAACAAAAAAAAAAAACCTCACAATAGACAGTGCAAGAGGCTTTTAATTCTTTTCGTGTTTTTAAAAAAACAATGAAGATGCATATTTTTTAAAATGAAAAATGACTAGCATTCTTCCCACTGAAAATGGAGAGTAATTTAATTTGTTGGTGGTTTATTTTATTTGACAGTCTTTGTACACAATTGATTTGGTTTGTTACACTGAATTACCCTTTAATAATGGGTACACGTAATGCCAGATTCTGCCCCCCAGGTTGATTTGATAATTGGATGAGCATCCATATTGTTCAAGATTTTCATGACAATGAGGACAGATGCTATTAGGAAAACTCCTAATCAGAAGAATTTTTCAGCTTTTTTCCTTCAATGAAGTTAATTTCTACCCAGTGACCAGTCATTCTACTAACCACTTTTCCTGAGCAGTGCTAAATTCTGTAATCTGGCTGGATTCCTGGTGGATGCAATGGATGTTTAAAACTCATAGCCAATACAAAAAGTCAGAAAATCTTCTTCAGGCAGTCTCTCAGAATGACCATTTTTCTACAGTTGGAAGTTAAATTAAGAATAACTACCGTAGAGGCTTGGAGCTAGACTGCCAGAGTTCAAGGGCAGCTCCCTGATCTCTTAGTGATTGTATGACCTTGGCCAGTTCATGACCTCAGCCAGTTCATGACCTCTCTCACTTTAGGGTCCACATCTGTGAATGACACTGGTATCTGCCTCCAAAGGTCATTACGAAGATGAAGTAGCATGGCGTGTGTGAAGTGCTCAATGCTATCCTAGGGCAAAGCCAGTTCTCTGTAAATGTATCTTCGTTAGATGGTAGTCATAAGGCCCTGTGCCTCATAGGTTTTCACAACAATGTTCCTAAATTGCTATTCCCAATGTTATGGAGGCGAACACTGAGACTGAGAAAGATTCAGTAACAAGCCCAAGCCACATGGCCAGTAAATGGCACACTCAGGGTCCATGTATAGGTTTGTATGACTCCAAAACTCCTGTTCTACATTCCAACCTCAAATTTTATGTTTGTATAACCCCTAGAAGACTTTTTTTTTTTTTTTTTTTGTGGGTACCGGGGGGTCGACCTCAGGACCTCGCGCGCCAGCAGGCGCCCGTGCCGCTGAGCGATATCACCGGCCCCTTTTTCGTATGTGGGTTCCAGGAGTCGAACTCGGGCCCTTGCGCTTGCCAGGCAGGCGCTTAAGCCGCTGAGCCATCTCACCGGCCCCCCCAGAAGACTTTTGAAAAGGTATTTATCTTTCTGGGCATTTTTAAGTAGACAATTTAGCTTTGGCATTAAAATATTAAATAATTATAGAAAATGTGGTTTGGGGAGTATTTTAGACATTGGCAATTTAAAATAAAACCATTAACCACTTTTTTAATCCAGCCAATAGAACTTAAAAGTGCCATTGTAACTGGATATCTACCAGTGCCCATCAAAAAATATGTGAACAAACTCTTTAACCCAATTCTCACTTAGAAAAAAAGAAGTGCAGCTTGATGCCAGTGTTCATTTAATTTTATATAAATTATCTTTGAGGCTGAAGCAAATCTGACTGGTTTTCAGTGTGAAAATAAAATATAAAGACTGTTTCTAAACGGAACTTGTCTCTAATCCTAATGTAAGTGAGATATTTCACGGCAAACTTTGGGGGTAAGGTTAGGACTTTGTATCAGTCAGTGCTCCCTAGAGAAACATTTAATGCAAGATACACGAATATATAAGAATTGACACGATTGGCTTACAATGGCCACCCGCAGAGTCAGGTGTAAAGTGCAGAAGAGCTGTCTGTGCGCTGGAGGTCTGAAAGATCCAGTCAAAGGCCTGGAGCTCACTGTAGTGACCTCTACAAGTCCCCATCAGGAGGCCAAAGGCTCTATGCTGGAGGCTGAAGAGTCTGCACTGGAAGCCAGGAGACCACGTCCAAGGTGAAGGTGAAGACTGGAGCTCCTTCGAAGAAACAGAAGCGAGCCTGCCTTCTTTGTTTCCCTTTCATTCCATTCAGGCTACAAGCCTATTGGTTGCCGTCACCCAGGGTGGGTCTCCTGTCTTCACCAAATCCCTTCAGCCACGCCCAGAACTCTGTTGATCCAATCTAGTCGGGTGTTTCTTACTCAAGTTGACACAACCCGTTAACTATCCCAGACTGTAATCCACGAGTTATCTTGGGGTAAAAGCTGTAGCCACAAGTGTCATCAGTGAGAATTCTCAGAGCCAAGGAGAAATGGATTAAAATCATGTACTTTTAAGGCACTTATCCACAAATAAATGTTAAAAGCACTTTTTATCATTTCTACAATGAATATAGATACAGATATTTTTTTCCCTTTAAATATATAACTATTAGAGTTTAAAATTCTCTTCTGGATTTAACTCTTACTGTGGTTACTCATATAACACAATCCACCAAAACAATATAAGCATGTAATTCTAACAAATAATTGTTTACAAAGCAGAAGTTTATTAGAAATGCATACCATAATAAGCTAGGGTGGAAGCATTTATGGGGCCCTGATTAAAGGTATCATCCAAGGGTCCCTCCCAGAAGTGTTTGAGTCTTGCAGAGTGTACCCTATTCAGGATGGGTAAAATTTTCTTTATGTCCTTCTTTTGCGAAGGGGAAATGGATGACCCATGGTATGGTTATCTCCTGAGATGATCTGATTCAGAATGGAAAACATGGATGTCAGGGATGAGGAATGGTTTCCTTTAAAACTGCCATATACTATTTGGGAGATCATCACCAACTCCTAGAGACACAGTGCCCTGATTGAAGACAGCTGCTCCATGCCCGTGAGCTCTATGGCTTTGTAAAGGGTATTTTTCCCTTTTGGAATAAGGAGTGTCCAGTGGATCTCACATTTGCAAGATGACTCACTCTCTCTTCCTTGAAAATAAAGCCTGGGTGCTCCTTAGCTGTTGGTTTCATCTCCAAACCTCTGGTGATCATAACTGGGGAGGCATGAAAGATGTCTCTTGAAGGAAGCCTGGTGGTAAGGCAGGGTGGCAACCTGGAAGTGAGGCTGGGATGTGAAGTCTCTGACAGTTTTACCATCCAGTGCCTCGAGACGGAACAGCAGCTGCAGCCCACCTTTCGCCCTAGGCCTCAAACCTGTGATCCCAGACCCGAGCGTGAGGGTTTCTTTACACCAAAGGCGAGGTGGACACCCAGGACTTTTGCTCTCCTCTCTCTTTTCCTGAACCAAACAGCCTTGGTTTCTGCTTGCAAAAAGGAGTGAGGAGTTGTGTATTGTCTGTGTCGCCCAAGCTTCCAAAGGATGCTCTATGTAGTGAATAAATGTTGGCTGAAGGCTTTGCTGCAGTCAGTATATGATCTAAACATCTCTATACGTGCATCCCGGTTGATGACATGAAGCCCACCTAGCCCCAGGGCCATAGCCACTCAGTGAGTCTAAATTTAGAGTCATCTCAGTTATCTGCAGAGATGTGTAGGAAGCATCTGCTGAATGCTAACGAGGATATGGGGCTAGCAGGGACTTACACTGGAAGCAACTTTGCAAAAGATCCCGTAATGTCGATTGGTTGATTTGTACTTAACAAGCGAAGGTATTCAAAGGATTGTTGCTGAACTCTATGTGACTTCATGTATGGTTACCAAAAAAGCAAAATCCTTTCTCATCCTTCTACAGATGACCCCCACCCTCCCCCAAAACGTCGTCGTCGTCTTCCTCTTCTTTCTGTTCCTTATCTCCTGCCTGGCCCTCCCTGCTCTCAGTCTTGCCTTGAATCTCTCAGCGTGCTGGGGTGCCGGAGGTTGCCATGGTAAACACAGCTGTTGTTTTTTCTCTGTGGAAAGTCGCTCCTGAAGGTGCGGAGAGTCCTCCCCCCCCCAGCCTTTCCCTGCTGCGCGTCTTCTTAGATGTCTTTTACAGGACAGCCTTGGGGACGTCCTGTGTTTCCGGGCTCTGCTCGGCTTTTACTGTGTCTCTGAAGCAGGGCACCGGGGCCCGCCAGCCCCCGCCGAGATACCGCCGTGAAAGGTGAAGAATCGTCGGCGTGTGCACCGAAGAAGCCCGACGACACATTGCTTTTGTTAGTAAAGGGGTTCTGGAAAGCAAGAGATGATCTGGTATTTCCCGAAAGGAGAGGCAGGGCAAATAATAAGGGAGGAGGAGAGGAAGACCGAAAAGGGGCGGGTACCCGCGGAAGGAATGGCGAGGAAGCAGGAAGAGTGCAAGGAGAGAGGAGGCGGTGTCTGCAGGTGGCTGTGCACGGGCAGCTACTTGCTCAGTCCTCAGCTTTCCCCGTACAATGAAATCCTTGATGCGCCCCAACTGCTCCCACGTCTTCCTCTCCCTTCCTCGTTTCTAGCCGCAAAAGCTCCTTGCTGCTCCTCCGATTGCCTCAGCAGGTCCGACCGCAGCGCCTCTGCCGTGCTGCTCCCCTTGCCTGGACTGCTCTTCAACAGGAGTTGAGGGCTCCCTGCTGGACTTCATCCGGGTCTCTTCTCAAATGTCGCCCTTCAGAGAGGGCTTCCATGGCCGCCCACCTCCACCGGCATCACATAGCACGCTCCCCATTTGCTGGTCCCTTTTCCAATTCAGGTTCTTAGTCGTGTAAGATCAGACACCACAAGAGCAGGGCTCACTGCTGTGTCCCCAGCCCCTAGAACATGTCTGTCAGGGAGGAAAAACCGAGGAAGTGTTTGTTGAGTGAATAATCAAATCACTATCCCTACTTCCAGAAGTGCACAGCCTGGTACACCTGCACACTGTACCCTCTCCCCTTTGAGCTCTGTGCATTACTGGCCCTTCTAAATATAGTGCAGCTCCCTTCCCATCCCCATTTCTGCCTGGTGGGCTCCCACAGTCTTTAAGCCATGCATAGCCCAGCACCCGCTCCTCTCTGAGGTCTGCCTCAACCTCCCTGGCAGACGCAGGCTGCTCTGGTGGACACGCCTGGGCAGGGCCACCTGAGCACTGTTACAGCACAGCCCCCTTGCTGACAGGTCTGCCCACCTGGCTCTCTCCCTAGCAGCTGAGTGCGTTTCCAGGCCCAGAACACAGGGCCAGGCCTGAGTCCCTGCGCCATCTCGGAGCCGCTGTGTGACTGGGCAAATCGCTTCACCTTTCCGTGTCTCCACGTGCTCACCCATGCGAAAAGGAACATAATGTGTGCCAGGATAACTTGCTGATGGGTTGGCTCGGGGTTTAAAACACACTCAGCTGTCATTTGGGTAAAATGACGGAGTAGAGGGTATGCAGCTTGAGGTGGGGTGTCGTGCAGTGACCTTGGAACAGAGGCCTGGGTGAAGTGAGAGAGGGAGGCAGGCGCTGTCTGGGAACGAGCTCTCCCGCCGTCAGACAGTGGAACCTCTCTCTCTGAAAGCACCGTGTGGGTTAGATGCAGGCCGCTCTCTGGGCTCTGACATCACTCAGCTACTACTTTAATGGGGTGGGGTACCCGGGCAAGACACAGGCTGTGGTGTTTGTCCTGACATACGAGGATGAGCTGGACATGGACCAGGGAGGCCCACCCACCTCGTCCTAGCACCATTGAACCTGCTGCAGTCTCAGGATAGAGCGTGGCCCCTGCTCGCGTGGCTCCACCCTCCAGGTGGGCACAGCCTCCTCCCCAGCTGCTGGTGGGGCAGCTTGAACTGAGCGAAACAGTCCTGGCCTGATCGTGGATATTGTCTGGTTCCGGCTTTATTATTTGGCAAAGTCAGGCCGTGGGCCTTTGGAGCATGGCTTAGGCTGTGGTGAGAGGGGCAGAAGAAGCCCGGGATGGGAGGCAGAAACCTGGGCTATGCTTGTAACACCTACAGGTGACAATGGACAGGGGATTTCACCTCTAGGGTCTCGGTGTCCTCGTCTGTATATTTCAGGGACTGCTCCGGGTTGCTCATTTTCAGGCTTTCCTTATCATAGTAACAGTTCTTTAGGCAAAATATTACAGAGAATACAAGTTAATAGAGTGAATATTTAAATTTGTGACATATGACACTGAAAGACACATCCCAAGAATGATGGGATAAGTGTGTTCAAAGCAAGGGGAGTATTTTGAGTGCGGTTAATGGCAGTGTGTCTTTTACTGTGACACATTTTTTATTTGAACAATCACTGCAGGTCTTGATCACTGTGAGTATTACCAAGACTAATGAGGGGGCGAGGGCCAGACACTAAGGCCTCCTGCTGTGTCTCCCCAAACACACACAGATGGTGACCATGAGGGCAGCCTAGGAAGAGGCTCTAAGGCCTGTCCACGCCTGCTGTTCCCTGATTCAGTGTCACATGTGTACAGCACAGCATCTTTCCAAGGTATTGGGCTAAATTACTGACCTCAGGCCATTTTTGATTTGGAAAATGTCAGTTTTGTATCCCCCCCAATCGTTTCATGTCCAACATTGGCTAAGTGCTCTCAGTCAGAAACCACACTGCCTGAGTTCAGGCCCCAGCTCCTCGACCCCTTTCTCTGAGTACCTCCCTGCATCTCTCCTGTAAGTGAGGCAAAAAGAAACTTCTTTGTAAGCTTGGCTCCTGGGAGGGCTGGGTCTCATCATGCCTCAGGGCTAGGAGGGCCGGGGGATGGGGCTCTAAGCACAGTGGCCTCACCCAGCCCCTGAAGTGCTGGAGGAGTGCTGGCAGGTGGGCCTCACACGGGGAATAGTGGCCAACACTTCTCCCTCTCTAGCTCCAAAAGCAGAAGTAGCCAGAGCAGGTGGGAAACACAGTCCCAACACGGTTTCCTAATCTGTCCTTCCTATCCTTGAACCACCAAACTTCCCATTTTCTTCTTGTGAGGGAAATCACAGGGTAGCAAACAAGCCTTGACCTGGGCGCAGGAATGAAGTTGACATTCATCCCCCCAACACACACACACACACACACACACACACACACCCTTATTTGGGCAAAGCAGTAGATGCTGCATCTCCAGACACCTGCACGAAGCCCTTCCCCATTACGCGGTACATCATGGAATATGTCAGCCTGAATTAGCAGGCAGGCCCATCACATTAAGCTGAAGCTCTGGGCTGCCAGGTCCTACTTTGTAATGCCTCTCGATCCTCACTGTCACGCTCCGGCCCACACCACCACAGCCACAGGAAAGCTCTGCAGACACCGTGCAGTCCTGGAAGGGGCCAGGGGAGAATTTGGGGGCCACAGGAAACCTTGCAGATTCCATTTCCTCTGTGGCCCTGGGGAGCCTGCTCTGAGCTCTGGTGTCTGTGGGGATCTGGAGGAAGCGGGTAGCACTGCAAAACCCCAGGCAGGGAGTTCCTCTGTGACAAACTGAAAGCATGGCACATGTTTCTGGAAGCACACAGAATAGAGGCCCTGTTCAAATACTATGAGAACTTCACTACCTAGTTGGGGTTTCTTAACTATGGTGCCACCGTGACTATCATTATTGCTATCATCCCATTTATCTTGTACATTTTCCTGGCTGTGTATTCATGTCATTTCCTAGCCTGTGTGATACTGTGGTGTGGAGCAGCAGAAAGAACGCTAGCTTTGTATTCAGGTGGGTCCTGAGATCAGATCCTGCCTGTGCCTTTCATAGCAGGGTAACATGGGTCCCTGACTTAGCCTCTCCATGCCTGAGTTTTTTCTATGGAATAGGACTTTGTACTGGGGCCTGTTTCAGAGCAGATTAAAGAATTATCTGAGATTATATGAGAAGGATGCCTGACATGGCATAAATGCCCAATGAATATTTCAGGACTGCATTTGAAGGGCAAAATCACTTTTACATCCATTACAAAGCCTTCACTCAGCCATCCCTTAGTTGGTGTTCAACAGTATACACCTTCCCTTTCGACCTCACTATCCTCTAGCTTGTTCTCCAGTCTCCATCTGGACTGGTCTGATCCAAATCTGCACTTGATCATATCACAGCCACGCAAATCCTTTAATTTCTTCCCATGGTGGGGGGATAATGCCAGGCTCTTTCTTGCAGCTTACCTCCTGTCTAACCTGACCCCTCCCCCTCCCCCATGGAAGTTTCCATTACCGTCTCTATCTTAACTACACTAACCTCTGGGTCCTTCAACTCTTGCCTTACTCATCCCCATCATGAGGCCTTTGCACAAGCCGTGTCCCTGCATAGAATTTCCTGTGTGCCATTTCCTATGTGGGACAGTCTCCCTTCCCCATCTGGCCTGGTTAAGCCCCTACTCATCCCTACCCATTCATACCTTCTCAGGAAAGCCCCTCTCAACTTCCCTGCCCAATTTAAATCTTCCTGGAAACTATATTCTCTCTCTCTGTCATTTACCCCCATTTTATTATGAGGTGATTTATCTCGTGTCTGTCTCCCCTCACTGGACCGGCCCTGTCAGGGCAGGCCCTGAATCACACGCTCACCAGTTGAGCACCCGGGGACTTTGTGCAGTGCTCAGCAAATGCCGCAAGAGTGGGGTGGATGGTGAACGAGGGCACAAACCCTCTCAGCAAATCCCCACAACCACCTTCTCAGTCACTGGGCATGGCAAGTAGTGGCTGTGTTTCAAGTAGTGAGACCAGAGCTCAGCGGGAGCAGGTTGGTTGCCCTGGTCTCACGGCCTGCTGGCTGGTGACGAATCTGTGCTCAGAGCCTAGATTTCCAGGCTCTGCCACCCCAGTGGTACACTCCAGAACCATTACCCCTAGCTGGGGCCGTGACCACTTACACTTTCCTTCCCTTCCCTCTCCAGGCATTTGGTGGACCCCTGAGTTTTTCTGTATCTACACACAAGGCATCTCTGGTTTCCAGGAGACGCAGCATCACATCTGTCTAGAGCTCTGTTGTCCCTGAGTCATTTAATTTAGAAACTCAAATATGAGCTGAACTCCCTCAAGAGAGAGCAGGGGGAACTCTGTTTTCAGCAAGGTTGTAGTATTGAGGCAACTGCGCTTCACGAAATGCAATCTTTGTTTTCATCTGCTTCCCTTCACCACCTGAGTTGAAGCCAATCCAAAAGCTGAAGCCTTAATCTACCACCTGGTATCAAATCAGCCAGGGCTCAGTTGCAAGTGATGATTTGCTTGGAGAAAAAATAGCTTTTCGTTATGTTCTTGTTTCTATTCAAGGACCGCACCTGTGTCGTATGGTTTTGTTTGTTTGTTTTCCTCACTCACTTTCTTAGGGACCAATTTACCCAGAACTCAAAGAGAGGGAGAAGAGTTCTGTGCCTTTGTTCATAGATTCATGTGTGGGAAGCTACTTAGCTGCCTGATTCTCTGACCTGCCAGAACAAAACACTAGCATTTACTCTTAGTCAATAAACATATACCTTGGGTGACCATATAATTTATTGTCTAAACTGGGACAATGGAAAGTGGACACTGCCCAGTCGGAAGTTCAACACAGCAGTTGTAAACTGATTTTCTCAGCACAACCAGGCTGTAATGAGCACCCTATCTACTATGGCTGACCTGGGCTACTAGAGTCTTGGGTGGTGACGTTTTTCCAAAGACAGAACAAAGCCATGAGGGGGAGTAGCCTTCTAAAGCCATGAGATAAAAAGACAAGAGGAATAAATTGGGATTAAAGTTGAGTGAGATATTTCTAAAATTTTCCCAAGATTTTCTTTTTAAAATAGATTTTATGTTAAAAAAAAAAAAAAAAAAGGGGGGCCAGTGAGATGGCTCAGTGGCATAAGCACCTGCCTGGCAAGCACAAGGGCCTGAGTTCGACTCCCGGAACCCACATACGAAAAAAGGGCCGGTGATATTGCTCAGTGGCACGGGCGCCTGCTGGCGCGCGAAGTCCTAAGGTCGACCCCGGTACCCACAAAAAAAAAAAAAAAAAATGAAACCATAGCCTTGGAAGTCAGTGTCCACACAATGGAATCCAAATTCCCCCAAGATGGGTCTTAGAAAAAAGTATTGAATTTATCAAGAATGAAATTTCCAGTCAGGGCCAGGTGATGGTGATACTTTTAGGAAAGGAGGAAAGCCAAAGGGGCCCAGGGGAACAGGAACAGCATCTGGCTTCTCTGACTTCGAGCTTCTTTCCTGTGGCGGTGATGTTACATGTGGTAATAGTGGGTGTAAACATATGCACTGTCTCCCTAGGAAAGAGCTTTGGCACTGAGTGATTTGTTTCTCCTGCATCCCAGGTGCCCGTCCTGAGACCCATGGACCTGATGGTGGAGGCCACCCCGCGAAGAGTATTTGCCAACGCACACACCTATCACATCAACTCCATATCAGTCAACAGCGACTACGAAACCTACATGTCTGCTGATGACCTGAGGATTAACCTCTGGAACTTTGAGATAACCAATCAAAGTTTTAGTATCCTTTCCCTGAAGCTAATAATCCATTGGCATAGATCAAGAGTATTCAGGTATGAGCAGGCGCTGGGGAAAAATGGAATAGAAAAAATGCTCGCAACTACAACACCTAGTACTTGTAGAGAATTTGTCCCTTTTAAAATGCACTGGCCTCTATGAGACTCCCTCATCCTAATAAAGTCAGGAAAACATTGAATTACACATAGTGGCCCAGGACCAGTTCTGGATTGGGGTTCTAGAACAATAATTTCATGCAATGGCATTTATGTATCATGAATTAAATTTTCAGGTGACTTTACCAACAATAAAGTAAGACCCTAGAGTCCAGTTATGTTTCCTGCCTCCACAAATGGTCTGTGTGTACAACATGGACCAAGGTACATGAGATGGTATTTGTTGTGTTATAATTGTGAAAATAATAGGGACTGCCATGTATTGAGTTCCAAGCACTTGCACTAGCAACTTTAAGCATAGTATCTCATTTTTATCCCTCTATTGAAGTGTATGATATGATACACATAGGGAAGTGTACATATCATGATTATATAGCTTGATGAAATTTCACAGCCACAAACATTCCTGTAACCAGCATCCACATCCAAAAAAACTTTAGTCCCCAAGCTTTCATTGTGTCTCCCTTTTTTGTTATTTCTACCCCTCAAGTATATTTGAAATAACAACCTATAATGTAAGTATTATTATCTCCCATTTAACTAAAATTTAGAGAAGTCCAGAAAATTCCTGTCCATGGCAGTGTTCTCCTCGCAGTGTATTCCCCTGCATTACTGAGGACCTGTCATGTGCCTTGTCCCCACAGAAGCTTAATTCTTCACTCTCATTCGCAGCCCACTTCACAGCTTTCCCACTCAAGCAGCTGAGCAACTGGCCTCCAAGTCAGTATTAACTCTTCTCTTTCACTCGTGAGCTTCCTCCACTCCCAGCCCAGTCTATCTAGGAGCCCTGTCAATGCTTGCTCTAAAATATATCTCAAATCAACTCAGAGCTCTCCATCCCCACTCCTACCAACCCATGCTGCTATAAACCACCATTGCCTCTCACCTGTGTGGTCTCCTTTCTTGCTCTCCCATACAATACATGCCCCACATATCAGGATAAACCTTTCAGCATGTAATCATATATCATTCTTTCCTGCTAAGAACACCAGAGTAGCCTCCCGCTGAACTTCAAACCCAAGTCATTTATCATGGCCTATGTGATTTCACACCATCTGGGCCCCGACTCCCTCTTTGGTTCCCTATCACATCGCTCTTCTCTAATTCACTCTGCTTTAGTCAACTACCGGAATCGCTTTTCTGTTCCTGCTTAAACCTTGTTCTTCCATCCTTTGTATCTGCTGCTCCCTCTTCCTGGGATGCTCTGCCGCCAGAGTTCACACGGCTGGCTACGTGTCATTATTCAGGCTGCCTCTAATGTCATCTCTACGGAGGCACTTTCTCCCACCAACTCCCAACTATTCTGTTATCTTCATAGTATTTATCACTATTTGAAATCATGATTATTTGTATATTTTTAATTTCCCATCTGAGAATGTAAATGCTCTGAAAGCAGAGACCGTGACGCACTGCTGTGCGTGTGTGTGGAGCACTTGGCATATAGAAAGTTGGTTGCATATGTTGGGTTTTTTTTGTTTTGTTTTGTTTTTTGTTGGGGTTTTTTTGTTTTTGTTTTTTGTTTTTTGTTTTTTTGTCTTTTTGAGACAGGATTTCACTATGCAGTTCAGGCTGACCTTCAGCTCACTTTGTAGCCCAGGTGGGCCTTGAACGCCCAGCAATCCTCCTGCCTCATCCTCCCAACTGCTGGGATTTTAGGTGTGCACTGCCACCCCTGGCTATATGTTGAGTTTGAAGTAGTAATACTTCAAATATCATCAGAGTGAAGATATCCCAGTTGATTATGAAACCCAACATGGAAATTGAACCCCATGAGTTATAGTAAAGCTCTAAATATTTTGATATAAAATAGATTTCATGGTGGATAAAACCCTTAAAAGATTATTTCTCCTGTAAAGTCCCATATCGATGATCTCCATCAATAGGCATTGATAACTTAGAGCCTAGGCCTCTTCTATCTCGTAGCTCCCCAGTGTCACCAAGCTTGTCTGTAGCAGGACAGCAAAAAGGAGAGGTCGTAGAAGACCACACATGAAAGAATTCTGAGAACTAGGTCCTAAAATAGCTTCCATTCCACTGGCTAGAACTCAGCCTCTAACTGCAAGATAAACTGGGAAATGTATTCTCTGTGCCCAAGAAAAAAAAAGTCCTGGTTTTAGTAGTCACCCACCTAGTCCCTACCACAGACAGTGTGCAGTCATCCCCAAAGGCCTTTGAGGGAAGGTATGTTTAATCAGGTACTAGCAGTTTTGAGATATGTTTGGAGACACTGAGAACTGGCCATCAGGACCGTGACTGGCATCTTTTGTTGATCACAGAACACACATGGCATACTGTCTGGGCCTGGGGAAACCTGCCCAGAGATTTTGCCAGGCAGTGCAGCTGCTAATAGAATGAATGTGGGCGGTGGTTTCCTTTCCCTCTTTACATCTATTCCAAGAGCCAGAAATCTGCTCCAGCTCAGCTGGCTGCCACTCTGAGCTTCTGCTCTCCCAGCCTAGGTGGCATGTTGTCGGAATTTCACCTCCAGGCCTTCAAGAGGGAGGGAGGTTTCTTTAGGCACTTGGGAGACAGATGCCTTGGGGAGAATACAAAGGGGATATATTAATAGTGCAGTTTAGGCTCTATTCTGCAGATGTGTGACAGCCTGCCAGATGCTGGCATACAAATGAGACCACACCATTCACCCTTAAAGCAGCCACATGTAAAATAATCATTGTCATCATGAGGGTGGTGATAACTGATGTCTATATAGTTCTTCTCAACCAGACCAGCCTAAGCATTGAGACTGTACAAACTGAAAACCTTTTGCTTGTCATCCCAGAAGTGTAGCCACCCGGGGGTAGAAGGCAGCCATTTTTCAAAATAGTTTCAGAAAAATATCAACCACAAGGCATGTCTTCAATTATAAGTTTGTTAGCACCTATTTCTGTTATGCCTCTTATCCACCAAGGACACAGAAGAAGCATGGCTGAGGATCAAATAATGTGAGTCACCTAGAGCATGGTGTGGGTACCCCTGGGGTGGGAGGCAAGAAGCTTCTAAGCAATACATGAACATTTTTGCTTTCATAATTACATTTTTCCAATAATGAGTGTTAGAAAACATAACTATCATATCAATGCTATGAGTTCGCAGATACTGTAACTATAAAATCAATTTAAGTTACAAAGTAAGTAAATGAAAAATATTAAGTCGATAGCAAGACAAGTAATTTGGAGATATAGTTAGAAAAAAGTCATGACTTCCAGGCATGGTATTTAGTGTAATATTGGAATCATGGCTGAGAACTCGGGTTTTGGAATCCAGTGAGCATAGAGTTCTTTCCTAGCTTCACCACTTTCTGCCTGTTTCTTAATTTATCCAAATCCCTATTTCTCTATTTCTTTATCTTATCAAAAGTGGTTATGATAATTACATGCACACACATATAAATGTGTGTGCACATGTTTAAACAGTACCTTTTTAAGTAAATGATCAATAAACAGGGACTAATATAATCATAATTATTACTGAAAGGACAAGAAAACTAGAAAAGCCGAACATTAGAATGGAGGAGTCCATCTTGTTGAATTCATTATCTAGCTCATCTTCCCAATTCTAAACTCCTCACTTGGGTAATCTTTACAAGATTTGCTTCTTATGCCCTAGTTACATGATATTTGCAGGATTTCTGAGGTCCAGCACCTTGTGTTTAGAACTGGATCAGAGCAAGGCGTTCCTAAATCTTATGGCTTCTGGTCATGAATCTCTCCTTTCATCCATGGCCTGTCTTGTGTAATAGGTCCTGGCTCAAAATGGATGAACTTTGGTCTTAATGCATCAGGTCCACAATAACCCATTTCTGAATTAGTAAATTTCTTGGGCAAGAGGAAGCCCTACTTTTCAATAAATGGAAATTGCTCTTAAAATGGTACTTCTTCATGAAAACTATTGTATACTAAGGATCTCTTTTTCTTGGGACTAAGAATGAGTTGACCTGGGTTCTCACCTAGTCCAACATAGGCCCTTATTAAGTAGATCCATATCAAGTAAAAGTACAGGCACAGCCCTCAACAACTATACATTGAGCATCTGTTTTGTACCAGGCACTACACTAAGCCTGAGGATACAAAAATGAAAAGAAATAAATGTCCTGCTTTCAGAATGATTTTCATCAAACAATCACACTAATGACTATGCAGTTGTGAACTGGAATAAATTCTGTAAAGGAAGGGACTATAATTCTATGATGCATTTTTAGACTAGAGGATGAAAGAGGCTTTGCTGAGAAGCTGACTGTTGAATTATGAAGGAGAAGGGATATGAGTTAACTTGGCAAAGAGGTGTGGAGAGATTTGTCCAGTATGTCCAAGGGTCCTGTGCCAAGAAGGAGCATGACATACTAGAGGAACTCTCAGAAGGCCACTATCACTGGACGCAGAGAAGGAGGAGAAGCACGGTGTGAGCAAAGGTGGGAATGTTGGCGGAAGCCATGGTTTGTAGAACTTCAGTCTCTGGTCCTGAATCAGAGAGTTTTTCTGAAGCAACCAACTGTGATCCAGAATTCTCATCTTTAACTTCGGTCTTAGTAACCTTGTGTAGCAGTTTCAGTTGTCTACTGAGCTGAGGCCCTCTTGAAGTTGATTCCCTTATCAGGGAGCACATACTCAGCTCTTGGTTTCCAGCCTCTAGTGAGACTAGTACCGTGGACAGCTCCTTTCCTTTTACTCCAACGGGACGCTGCCAGGCAGGTTTTGGGGGAAGCTGTATAAATTTCTCTCCTTGTTGCTTCAGTGGCTTTCATCCTGCCTAAGAGATCAAATGTACCAATCAGTTGCAGACTGGGCATTTAGTGTAAAATAAGAACATTTCCTCTAATGACACACTTGATATATCACCCTGTATGTGCCAGGGCAGCCCTCTTTCCCATATTAAAAGGAATAGGGCAGGTTTTCCCAAGCTGAGTGCCTTGTCTGTGTGGATGCTAATCCTTAATATTGGAGACCAGGCCTAGGAGGTTGTGACTAGGATTTCTCCTCCCTTTAAGCTTCATGTTTTCAAGGACAGAGGGTCAGGATTCAACTATGCAGATTTTTCTTGGGTTTCTTAAGCTTCCTCAGAGCAGGGCAATTGAGTAGTGGTGGGACTACAGACTTTAGACTCAGATTCACTGAGTTTGAATCCAGCTTCATCTCATAGAATCTGTGTAGCCTTGAAAACTTATTTATTTCTCTGAGCCTCAATTTCTACATCAGTTAATAGAGGAGATAGTGTGATATATAAGTTTCTTGCAAGAATTAAATGAGGTAATGTGTAAAGTACTAAGCAGAACACCTGGCACAGAATGGAGGTTTAATAAATGGTAGCAATCAGTGTGTGAAGCATTTCCCCATCCCGCCTTCCTTACTACCATGTTGCTTGGGTATTGTTCTCCAGTGAAAACCAGAGGCTAAGTAAATCACACTGTGCGAGCCTGACAACTTGGTCTTTTAACCTACTGTTGGTTTTTATGTTTAAAAACTGCCTAGAGAAAGCTGCTAAGTCACAAAAGTAAATTAAAACACAAGCCACAAATATTTGCTGAGCATTTACTGTGTGAACTACAGACAACATGAAGGGTAAAAGTACATCCCTGAATTCATGGCCTGGTAATCTTGAGGGTGGAGCTTGGTCAATTAGAATTCAGCCAGGAAAGCAGAATCAGAGAGGTATGTGAATGTAGAGGAAGAGAACAAGAAGAAGAGAAGGGGGCCATTGAGATAGCTCAGCAGCATAAGCACCTGCCTGGCAAGCGCGAGGTCCTGAGTTCAACTCCCAGAACCCAAATAAAGGAAAAAAAGGGCCGGTGATATCACTCAGCAGCACAAGCACTTGCTGGCAAGCGCAAGGTCCTGAGGTCGACTCCTGGTACCCACATTATTAAAAAAAAAAAAAAAGAGAGAAGGAGAGAGGAAGCATGACTGACTTATTCCACTTTGCACTTGTGTGGTTGGCCAAGCAAGTCCAAAGTCTGCAGCATGAAGAGTCAGGAAGGGGAAGTCACAAGCATGCTGGAACCCCAGGGTCATGAGCTGAAGCTTTTTCACAGGGGCCAGTCAGGAAGATTTAGGGAAAAGAAAGCAATTGCAGACCCAGAAGCCCTCAAGGAAGGCATGGGCCTATTTAATGCCTTCCAACTAATGAAGTCTCACCCACCCAGAATAACTTCCCTTTTGATTCACTTAATAAAATCCTTTGTGGGCGTACATAGGTGAACATTTGGTTGAATAATTGGGAAGTGTATATATGCTGCAAAATGGTCACTTCTTTTTTCCTCCCACTCTCTAGAGAAAATGTTTTTGTAGCCCAAACTAACCTGAAACATAGTAAGGAAATTCCGAAGAACATATCTGAGCCTAACCAAATTAGCATAGCACAAAGCCATTAAAGTATCAGGACAGAAGGAGACAAATGTGTAACCATACTAAAGAAGATGAGTCTAACAATTTTTGAGCCCGTATCAAGTGCCAGGTATGTTACACATACCATCTCCTATAGTTGTCTTTCTCTTTTTGTACATGACTTAACAGGTTCAAAATCATTCAGGCCTACATCACTAGCCACATAATTAAAATGAAATACAGTAAAACCTACTACATTACACTATTGCAATTTAGTCAAATATATGTAGTAAGTGTTCTCGTAGAGGTGCATTCTCATAGAGGTACATTCAAGGGGTTGTGGGTGAACAGATCATGAAAGAATGGCCAGAATGCTTCTTAATAAAAGTTATATCTGAATAGGCCTTTGAATTGAAATTTTTCTAACAGGCTTTGAGGCTTTTTGCCATACTCAAGTAGGAAAGAGTTTAGTGCTCCCTCAGCCATAAAAGGTGTCTCAACCCGAAGTCTTTGACGCTCACTACGTATTTAATACAGCGTCATGTGTCTCTGTCAGCCCTCACACTGAGCCTCGCAGTTTGCAAACAATCCATGAATATTTGCACATTGGCTTTTTTTAAGCTTTTAAGAGAATAATGTTCCGTAGGGTCCTCTATTGCGATCTCCAGTGTCTTATCAAGCCACATCCCTTTCAGCTGATAAAATCTTTCTTTAATAGCCAAAGATTAAGTTCAGACCTGGGAAAAGAAAAAAAGACCTCAAAGTAAGTCATGTCACCAAAAGGAATTCAGCTCAGTATGCTCAATGTTAAAGGCCAAGGTAGAATTGGTTTTCCACCTTCTTTTCCAAATAACTGGCAAACTTAAAGTCAGGTGTAAGAAGCTTCAGTTGCTTTTGTGTGTGGATGACCTTACCCAGGTGAATGTAGGTTCCACCCTACAGCCTGGCCAAACTTTATAATTGCCCTGCAGAGGGACTCTCCTTGGCTCCCCATCCTTGACTGGTTTAGGACTTGGGGAAAAGCTTGTCAGTATCAGCAAAGTCAGCAGTGATGAGAGAGAAGCATGTGAAGTCAGCAGCTTGTATATAAGATATATTTGCATCACAATTTAACTTAATGCTAGCTAATTCGGCCATATTGATGAAGAGAAAAAGGCATAGAAGAAAAAGCAAAAACTTCAAAAATATTTGGTTTACTCAGGAACCTTTCTTCTATTCACTTTACAACACAGACACACATACTTTCTCTCACCCATGCTTTATTTTTCTGCTTAGTGTTTATCATTGATATACTGTATGTTATACTTATTTACTTTGTTTGTTGACAGTTTTTCCCCTAAAATAGAAATTCCATAGGCCAAGGGTTTTTTAGTCAGTCTTGGCCACTTGTGTAGCCCCTGGACCCAGAATACTGGCAGACTGTAGATCTTTGGGAACTTTTATACAATACATGAAGGAATAAATGAAAGAGTAAGGCCCAGCTGCTAAAGGACAACTTAACGTGCTGAGTTTAGGACTAATCACCCTACAAGATACAGCTGTGTTTCCTTCCTGTCTCTCTTACTCTGTGATATTTTTTAGTATGGCTTTTTTTAATGAGGCTACGGTCAGACCGAAGGACACATTTTGTACATAACTTTCCTCACTTAACATATGTAACAAACATAATAGGTCTCTTAAGTTTTTTTTTTTTTTTTCCATCTTAAAATGCTACAACTTCATTAAAAGAAAATGCAGAAAGGCTACTGATAATGGAAAATAAAAGGGAAAAACTTATTCATAGACCCATCCTGATAAAACTAACATTTCAGCATCTCACCTTTTAGATCATTATTTTCAGAATTTAAATTTAAGTCTTATTATGATCATACTAGACCTAGAATTTTGCATATGGTGGGTTTTTTTACTGGCTTGGAAATTTTGCTACCAAAAATACAATGAGTTAGATTAAAATTCACATAATCACTTCTTTATATTTATTTAGATTGCTTTCAACCTTTTTCTTTTACAATATTGCAGTAGTTCTTTCTTTTTAATAAAGCTTGGATTTTCCAATCTTGGATTAAGGAAATAACTTTTGAATGGCTTCACACAGCCCTAAGTATTCTGCCATGATTCTCTCCTTTCCTTCATCCACCACTGATGTAATTTATGGCTCTGGCTTCTTATTTGTTTGAAACTGATCCCTTAAGAGGTGATCTCCCAGTGTCTTCAATTATTATTTTAAATGATGCCTTAGGCTACTGCCTGGCGCAGCAGTGCCCTCACCTTCTGCCTTCTGCCTTCTGCCTTCCAAGCCTGGAGCTCGGCTTCCAGGCTGGCTGTGCCCCCTCCTGTCCTCAGAGCTGCCTCCAGAGTCCCAGAAGAGAGCCAGATTAACCCCTTTTGTTAGCAGAAGTAATTTGCCTGGGTTTAGCATTAATAAGGAATGCCACAAGCAGTTGGGGTCAGAAAGAACAGATCTATCAAGCCCCAGGGTTAATTTAATAGCAAGCTGTTGGCTGCCAATGTTGTATGTTAGCAGTGAATCCAACGCTATGTTTTGCATTTGCCACTCACTTCTTTGGGAAAACGAGGAAATAATTTGGACAGAGAACTCTATAGATAAAGAGGAGAAAATCGGCTGTCAAAATGTATCATTCCATTTCCAAGATAATCCAGGGGGCCATGCAGTACTCATCTCTTTTCTCCTTCCCAACACAAAGGGCAAAATTCAGAAAATACATACCTCCCTTCAGAACAGCATGAGGGGTAAAGGGGTACAGTGGGTTTTTCAGGGGAGGCAATGTGAAGTTTCCTCCATTCTTCCCCATAAGCCATTGAATCTTTAGCACCTAGACTGTCTCAAGTATGTTTCAAAAACTCAAGTTCTCCATTAGAAAACAAGCCAAGAATCCCTTGTCAGTTTTTTAATCCCAACTTCTGGTCCAAAAAACTATTATATCATAGTACATAAATATTCTGTTTCTAGAAAATGTCCTCACCGAAGGAATAGGTGAAGTAAGAGGACATAGGCCCAAAGCAGAAGAGAAGGAACTGCCTTCTCCATTAGACACATGTTGTATCAAGAGAACCAGGTGACCATGCTCAGGCTTGGGGAGGCCGCTCCTCGGAGAGGGAACATTGTATTGTGGCCAAGAACCTGGACACTGGAGCTGTACAAGTTCAAGTTCAAATCCCAGCTCTGCCCCCTACGAATCATAAGACCTTGCATGATTCATCTTAGCCACTGTTTCCTTAGCAGTCAAATGGGATTGTTACTAGCACAACCTCTTAAGGCTGAGGTGAGACAACACATGCACAGTGCTTAGCACAGGGCAGGCCCAACATTTGGCAAACATCAGTTGCTCGTTGTTATGATCTTCCTCCTTACCTTTATCAACAGGGTTGTTTGTTGTCGTCATCGCCACACCCCACCCCTTTTCCGTGCTGGGCATTAAATCCAGGAAGCTCTGAGCTGCATCCCCAGCTCTTTGTTTTTATTTCTGAGACAGGATATCACTAATTTGCCCAGGCTGGCCTCCTCCTTCTCCCTCAAACTCCTGAGTAGCTGGGATTACAGGTATGCACAGTCATGCCCAGCTATTATCATAGTTACTAAAAAGGTAACTGGGCATGGTGGCACACACCTATAATCCCAGCACTTGGGAGGCTGAGGCAGGAGGATCACTGTGAGTTTGAGGCCAGCCTGGGCTACATAGTGAACTCAAGGCCAGCCTGAACTACACAGCAAGACCCTGTTTCAAAAAAAAAAAAAAAAAAAAAGTAAGAGTCATACTTTCTACTCTAGTCCCATAGGGTCAAACCCGACAAGCACTCAAGTCAAAAGGGAGGCTCAGACCTGGACAAGAAAGAAGCCTATGGCTTGGGGATGAAGGGTACATGGAAGGGCAGGTTTGGAAGTCAAGGATGGGTGGGACAAAGGACAGATCCAGCAGCAGATTCAGCAGGCACAGCCCCATGAAAGTGTCCTTGCTGGTAGAGGATGCTCCCCCTGTCATAGATATGCTTAGGTGTTTTGTTTTCACACATCCTGACTTTGGGGCTTTATTTTTAGATGGGAAAAAATAACTGTGGCTGTAGCACCTCCCTCCGCTGCATCAAGATCCCTTCCCATTCGGCTTGTGTTTAGAGCTATACTGTAGAGGTTGAGAAAGCTGACACCAGATTTTCTTTCCCTATTTTGGGAAAAGAGAAACATACTCATTGGCACCGTATGGTACCAAGGCTCTTTTTGGAGAGTGATGAAATTTGATAACAGCTGAACATGAGCCCACGGCCTGGGTCAGATGGCCAGAGAGGACATCAGAGCTGCAACCTGCAGCCTCCCCAGGAGCAGCACAAGCTTGTGCCCCCCGGAGTGTGCGCTGACTGCAATGTATTTATAATTCTGGCAGAACCTGAGTTAAAAGGTAATATTTTGTGAATACAGGGATTCACATGCCCTGGAGACCCAAGTGATATTTGCATCTGAGTTGGGTGGGGGAAATTATGCCAAAATGTAATGTTAGGTCAGTCTCAAGCTAATGTTAGAAAGAATCCAACAGGATGTGTGAGAGATCATTGAACGGGGAGGAGGAGGTACAGCCAAAGACAAAGCCACTGTAGCAACAAATTACATGTTGGGAAAGCTCTAACTGGAGCATAGGTGATGTGTAATAGCAGATGCCTACTTGGTTCATGCTAGTGGGATTCAAAATGTCAGCACATTTGCTTGTCCCTGTCTACACTCTGAGGAGAAGACTGTGTTACTTGCTCATTGGAAACAGAAGATGGCTTTTATCCATCCCTGGATGGTCTGTATCAAGTATTGCTTCTTGATTCAGTGCCTTGTCTTCCAAAATGTGCTACAGAATCTTGTGGGACATTTTCATCTTAATTGTTATACATTTATTTTATGTATATCATTAAACTCTTGGTTTTAATGAACATTGCTTAGAGAAGTCATCCCATTTAAAGATAATCTGAAGAAAACGTGTTGAGGAAAAATTACTACCTGAAGATGCATAAGTAGAGCAAAAATGGTAGAGCACACACGTGGTGAAGTCTGGGAAAACTGGGAGCCATCTTGGCCAGCTTTCCTGTGTAACAGCATCCACGTCACAAGGTCTGATCCTTTGCGGGGAAATTGCGGCATTTCAGACAGAACCCCCGTCTCAGCCTGGTGCCTCCCAAGCTTTTGGTAGAACTGCGAAGGAATCAGGAGAAGCCCATTTCTTCACTCATACCAAACACTGTACAGGAGGTGTTTGTTTCCTTTGAATTGCTTTCATAAACAAGATGCCAAACGTCATTCCAATATACAAGTATATGGTTTTTAAATAGAGGTATAATAATTCTTGATCAGAGAGGAAAATGTTGGGGGGGGGAAACAGATAATAAATCTAAGAGTATGTTCTATGGAAACCTAAATCTTTTCCACCTTGTATGGTTGCCTTCTTCCAGATGGTTAAACTCTCACCTGAGCTCTAAAGCAAATCTCAGTTTATGGAGACTAGAAGGCCTCATTCTTTTTTTTTTTTTTTTTTTTTTTTTTGTGGGTACCGGGGGGTCGACCTCAGGACCTCGTGCGCCAACAGGCACCCGTGCCTCTGAGCGATATCACCGGCTCCTTTTTCGTATGTGGGTTCCGGGAGTCGAACTCGGGCCCTCGCGCTTGCAAGGCAGGCGCTTACGCCGCTGAGCCATCTCACCGGCCCGAAGGCCTCATTCTTAAATGAGAGCAATTTTGTATAATTGTGGAACAGCACAGATTTTACACGAGACGAGATCCTAGTGTTACCCACTAGCCATGTGTCTTGAGGCAAGTTAGTTTTTACACTCAGAGCTCTATTTCCACCCCTGAGAAAAGGATGTAAAAAAGTGTTACTTACAGTTGTTGTAAGGATTAAATGAGATAAAGTGCATGGTTTCATTTACACAGTTAATGGCCTATATTGCATTCAATAGATGGTAGCAGCTTTATTATTATTGTTACCTGTATTATTAAACAAAGTTCAGGGATTTCATGAAAGAGATTTGCAGTCTATTGTAGATATCATTTATCAGTCTCGGAGTCTGGGTATGGATTTAAGTAAGTTGGATTTTTCAGTTGGAATGAGACTACTTTCTGTTACAAAGTGGGAAACAAAATTCTTTGTAACTTGGCCCATTTAAGAATGTTTGCATGAGGAGGTACCTTAGGCCATGAAGGATGCGTTCTGCAAGTTGTAGAGGATAAAACAGTGATAAAGAATCAGGAGACCTGAATTCTAATGCTACCTCTGACTACCGGGTAACATCGGTCCATTTTCTTAAAGTCCTGAGCCCCATCTGCCTGAAACCAGTAACCCTTGCTCTTTTGCTAAGAGTTCCAATAAGGATCCACTACATGCATGGCAAATGCTACCATGCTGCGCTCATAGGAGATGGCGCTGTTGCTAATCCCCCAAGTTTCCGTCTCCTTCTCCTGGTTCCCTCCTTGACTCGTCTGTGCCAGATATCGTGGACATCAAGCCGGCCAACATGGAGGAGCTCACCGAGGTGATCACAGCCGCGGAGTTCCACCCCCATCACTGCAATACCTTCGTGTACAGCAGCAGCAAAGGGACAATCCGGCTGTGCGACATGCGGGCGTCGGCCCTGTGTGACAGGCACACCAAGTGTGAGTAGCAGCCAAGGGTGGGGGAGGGGGACACTGGCCTCTGACTTTGGGGAGGTGGGTGGCATGGGAAGGTTTCGATCTCATTTGACAGATGAGGGATAAAGAAACCACAGGTGTTGACCCACCTCAGGTGTCAGCTCCACTTTTAGTGTTTCAGTAAAAATGAAACCTCACATTCCATTCCAAACATGCAGATGTAGAGGTGACCCCTGTCCACAACAGGTTTAAGCGACACCGTGACATGATCCAGATCATGCGTTAAGATCCCTCGTGCTGCTGAGGGAGCACGGCCCTAAGGAGCAGCCCAGGGAGCTGGTTAAGAGATTGTTAAAGGGTGGCCTGCACGTGGACAGCAGCTGAGTTCTAGGAAGGCCTTGGCAGGAGAGTTAGTGGGACTTGCTGGACCATGTGGGAGGCTGAAAATAGGCCACTGGAGAAGGGGCTAGTGGCTTCTGAGAGGCTGAGGCTAGAGGAAGGAACCAGAACTGTAGAAGCCCCAGTAGTCTGAGTGGGCAACAAAGAAAAACTACAGAGAGGGAATGAGAGTAAAGTGCAGCCAGATACACAGCCCCTCAGGTGATCTTGGGGTTCTCAGACCACTGACGGGAAAGCAGCTCCAACCCCTTGGGAGTGGAGAGTGTGGAAGCAAAAGGCTAAGACCAGAAGTAAGTGAAAGAGCTGCTGGCACCGACAGGATGGGCCTGGAGCTGTCAGGGAGCACTTCTAGCAAAGAAACTGCTCCCAAGGGCAGAGGTGCCTGGAAAGCTGTGGCAATCGATGAGCAATTTGAGCTACATGGTATGCAGCCACCATGTGTGGAGGAAAGGCAAGCGTCAAGTGCCTCCCACCATCACCCTCTGCTCCGTGCCACATTCTTTCCAGTTTGCTATGGGGTCAACGGAAGACATTTTCCCCCATGGTCCCAGTTTTTAATTTCAAGATCTGTGTGATGTGAGTGATCTAACGGTTCTCTGCATACATGTACGTACAACTAGGAGAGGAATGGCTGTCTGGTGCTCATTTTCTGGCAGAGGTTTTGCATGGAGCAGCTAGGACGTGTGCTGTAGTTGTCTGTACGGAGTGTGAATTCGAGTCACCCAGACCGTCACAACCTTATTTCCTGTTTTAGCTCCTTTTGTCCTCCTTTCCTTAACCTTCCTGACCCTGTTCTCTCATATATACACAGTGAGTAAGATAACCAGCCATGGCAGTGCATGCCTGTAATCTCCACACCGAGAGAGGCTGAGGTAGGAGGATTGCAAGTTCACGCTCAGTCCGAGAAATTAAGTGATTTAGCAAGACTCTGGCTCAAAATTTAAAAAAAAATTTTTTTTTTGAAGGAAGGAAGTGTGGATGTAGCTCCATGTGAAGGCCCAGAGTTCAATTTCCAATACAGAAAAAAAAAAAAAAAAAGTTGGGTGAGATAATAACTGTAATAACTGTTACAACCATCTCATGGGTTTGTTGTGGGGCTTAGATGAAATAAATGTTAAAAATGTTGTTAATGAGGTATCCTACAGTCTCTTTTTTTTCACAGTAAGTCTTTAAAACTTGACATGTATTTTGTATCAGCCACATTTCAAATTCCTAAAAGCCATGTGTAGCTGGTGGCTACCACATTAGGGCAAATAGGGGACATTCTGTCACTGTAGAACGTTCTACTAGAGTCTCATTCACTGTGGCTTCTCCAGCAACTTGCCAGGACAGATGCTTAACAAATACTGACAGCGCTGTAATCAATCTCTGAGCAGTATATTTTCATAAGCTTACAAGGGAAAGCACTTGATGCAGAAGGATCAGCCTGTGCAAAGGTGGTGAAGCATATAATATGCTCTGTTATAAATGATAATATGCTACGTTTGTGGACCCAAGTGCAGTGGTGCATGCCTATAATCCCAGCTACTTGGAAGGCTGAAGGAGGGAGGATCCTAAGTTCAAAGCCATCCTGAGCACCTTAGCCAGACCTGGTCTCAAAATAAAAAGAGCTGAGGATGTAGCTCAGTGGTAGAGTAATTGCTTAGCATGTATGAGCCCCTGGGTTCAATCCCATGTGCTTTAAAACAATAAAACAATATATTTGTGGAAGCGCAGTGTGATTGATTATGGCTGTTTTATAGGGAATGACTGGGAGAAGAAAATTGATACTCAGGAGGAATACCTGCGCTGGTCATAAAGATGATGATGGTGATGATGATGATGATGATGATGTTACCCAAAATGGAATTTTGGGGGGTCAATATCAGTGAAATAAAGTAACCAGGGGAGTAATATCACAGTTTTCAGAGAAATTAGACAGAAGGCAAAAGAATAAAGATTGAATTCTAGCAAGAATAATGAGACAAATTAGGGGAATATTGCACTACTGAATTTTGGCACACATTTTTTGTTCAGGAGGGGCTGTTCTAGGCACCAGGAGTTATTTAGCAGCATCCCTGGCTTTCCCATCAGATGCCAGTAGCAAAGGCCCGATTGTGACAGCCAAAAATGTCTCCAGACATTGTGAAATGTCCCCTGGGGAGAAAAAATACCTCCCAATTGAGGACCACTGACTAAACCAAAATTCAGCATGCTTTTCTAGTATTTATGATATGTTTATTACTCTAATAACTGTACAACACAAAGGTAAGACTTATCTCTTATACTTTAAGAATTCGAAATGTGGCTAGGAAGGCAAGATGTACCCAGGAAACCTTTCAAGGACAATGTGCAAGACAGTGCATATTTTAATACCAAAATAGTACAGACAGTTAGGGGTTGGGATGGTCAGAGGAACATGAGACACTTGACACAAACCTCCAGGGATGGCAGATGCTGAACAGCCAAGTATGGGAGGACAAAGAAGATTTCATTAGGTGGGGCAGTGGGCACAGAATGGGCAAAATTCTCAATACATGGAACCTTGAACAATAGCATGCGTCAGATTTCGGGAAAGGGTGCTGTCAAGTTAATGAGGTCAGATAAGGGTGATGGTTTATATCAAGTTGGTCCTTGAAGATAAGAGTCAAAAGATTATACTCTCATGTTATGTCATGTTGTGTCATTCCTGGAGTGCCTACTTTATACCCAGAGGCTGGCTTCTATGGTAGCTATTCTTCCGAAACTTTTATATCAAGTACAGCTCTCCAGGGTCCAGGCCAGGAGCCCTGATGCGATGGAGGAAGGCCACACGGAGACAACCCAGTCTCTCTGCTGTGTTCTGTGGACCCTGCCCTGTCAGCAAGGCAAACAGCGCATGCCTGGAGGAGACCAGGGATCCAAGTGAGGTGCTGACCATGCAGATTTTCTTTGAAGTCTCATTTTTCTAACAAAAAGTTCATGTAAATTTTGTATATCACCCTCATAAAATGTCTATTTTCAGTTTAATCTATCCCACCCCCAAATTTCAAGTGAAATCAATGCCCTCAAAAGATGCAGCATTTATCCTGTGGCTCCCTATACTTGCTGGTGCACCCTAATATCCTCTTCTCTCTCTGACCTCCAAGGTTACCTATGTGTGTGCCATTGGTTTGTCATAGATGGCTTTTATCAGATTGAGATAAAGACCATCTATTCCAATTTTCTGTAGGGTTTTTATCATGAATGGGTGCTGGACTTTGTCAAAAGCTTTTTCTGCATCTTTTGAGATGGTCATATGGTTTTGTCCTTGACTCTGTTGATATGGTGTATTACATTTATTGATTTGTGTATGTTGAACCATCCCTGCATCCCTGGGATGAATCCCACTTGGTCATGGTGTATAATCTTCTTGATGATTTGCTGCATTCTGTTTGCCAGTATCTTATTGAGGATTTTTGCATCTTTGTTCATTAGGGAGATTGGCCTTAAGTTCTCTGTGTTGGTTACTTTTCTCTCATTGCTGAGACAAAATTCCTGATGCCCAAAATTAAGGAAGGAAAGGTTTATTTAGCTCACAGTTTGTGGAGGTTTAAGTCCATACTCGACTGGCTCCAAGGCAGAGTGGGACATGGCAGAGGGGCAACAGTTTATGGTGGTGGAAAACAGCAAAAGCAATAAGAGCAAAAAGGAAGGCGTGCAGAGAGCAAGCCTGTTTCCCTCCCTTATATTGTATGCAGGCTACCTGCCCCAGGGCGTGTGTAGCATTCACATCCATAATCCCAGCATTGGACCATGAATCAATCACAAACTCTAGAAGCCCACCCCCATGACTGCATGAGGCTTTGGGGGGGATATATAGACACAAACCATAACATTCTCTTTCTTAGTTGGGTCCTTCTCTGGTTTTGGTGTCAGGGTAATGCTTGCTCCCAGGAATGAATTTGGGAGTATTGCTTCCCTGTGTGCACCATTTTGTGAAGCACAGTTCCTAGTATGTGGAGAATAATTTGATATCATTTAGTTGAAGAACAGAGTTAACAGAATTTGTGTTTTATGAAGAATTAACACAGTAGTGTGAAGAAAGTTAGGAGAGTTGAAAGGTTTTGCTTTAGTCCTATGTTATGGAAACCAAGGGAAATCCATAACCTAGGACAACGTGGTGGCTATGGAAATTGAAAGAAAGGGAAAGGGTAAAGGAAATGTTATAAAATTGTGTTGGAAGTGATGTTGGAAGTTGGCTTTCATCACACATAAATACAATATTAGTTGCTGAATGTCATTCTCTACCCTGGAAGCATCTGAGGATAGAAACTGAATCAGTTTTGCTCGCATCGTATTGCCAAAGCCTGGCACATGCATAGGTGGTCAGTAAATAGTGATTCAATAAATTAATGTGTGCCTAAGTGTTGACATAATGGGCATGTGGGAATAGAGATTGGTGGGGCTATCCCGGGAGATAGTGAATCACTGGTTTTCAGTTTGGGACACGCTGGGTATGAGGTGACATAAGCTGCCTGTGGAGACACCTTCTCTGACGAGTGATGGGTAGATGGGACTGGAAGGGCCACTGCCCACGAGGGATGCCAGAGAGGGCACAAAAAGCCCTGGTGTCCTCATGACCCAGTGTGGCAGATAGCAGCCTGGACTTTGGAGTCAGACAGACCCACATGAGATCTGGATACTGGGGAATTAACTGGGGGGCTTGGTGAACCCCAAACTCAAGATGGAAAAAGGACAAGGCCTTAGAAAGTTTCAGAGTGGTTTAAAGCAGATGTTTTGGGACCAGAGTGCAGCTCTGACAGCTCAGTGCCTGTGTGACCTCAGGCAAGTTATTCACCCTTCTGAGTGTCAAATTCCTCATGCAACAGTAGAGATATTAAGGGTAGCCTCACAGTGTGGCATTTTCACAAGAAGCAGATGTCATCACGGGTGTAACTCATAGCACCCTGGTGGGTACACAGGGGGCTCATAAGTGGCAGCACAGGTATCACCATTGTTTCTCCCCCATTCCTGGCCTGCAGCGATAAGGTGCTTAGAACCCCTGCCATTTGCTAGATATTGGAGGCCCTATTCATTGATTTAATTAGTGTTTATTGAGCTCATACTTTATGCTCATACTGTGTCAGACTCAGGCATAGTTACCTCTCTCTTAGAGCTCTCTGTATTAAAGTTCTCTAAAGAAACCCAATAGGGTGTGTGTGTGTGTGTGTGTGTGTGTGTGTGTGTGTGTGTGTGTGTGTGTGTGTGTGTAGAGATGTAAGAGTGAGTTTGAAGGCTGAGAAGTCCTAGGATCTGCTGGCAGCAAGCTGAAGACTCAATAGAGCTGAGTTTTACTCCAAAGAGTGTCAGGCTGAAGATGGAGGAAGAGCTATTGTTTCAGCTCAAATCCAAAAGAAGGAAGAAAGTGTCCCAGCTCCCAGGCAGTCAGGCTGAGGAGTCCCTTTTGCTTGCAGCAGGCTCAGCCTCTTCAGCCTATTCGGGCCTTCAGCTTGTTGGATATAGTCCACCCCTTAGGAAGGCAACTGACTTTGCCCCTTCTGTAAATGTAGTTGTTAAACCCATCCGAAAGCACCCTTTCAGAGACACCGAGAAATCTGACCAAATATATGGGAACCCCGTGGCCCAGTCAAGCTGCTGCACCAAATTCACCACACAAAGCGGTAAAGTCACATTAATTCTAGAATCGCAAATGCAGTGTTGCAGCTATGATGAGTGGTAGGAAAGAGGTTATGTGGTGCTAAAAGTGGATGTGACAAGGACCTTACAAGGCAGTGACTGCTGTGCTGAGATCTAAAGGCTGACAAGTGGGGAGAAAATGGGGAAGAGCCATCTGCACACACAGCAGGAAGCCCACTCTAGGGACCTGCGGGGCCCACTTCTCTCTCTCCAGCCCTGGAGAAGCAGCGCCCTTGGGACAGTCCCAGAGAGGTCCAAGACCGAGCTAGTGGCCTCCAGACCTCTACCAGGCCACACCACGGAGCTCTGAATTGCAAGCCTACGAATCTAGTTAAGAAGCAAACAAAATTCATTTTCCTGACTTGTCCAAAGTGCACCTTCTTCAGTGCGTGTCTCCCTTTGTTCAGCTGCAGCAGCAGCAGCCCCAGCTCCTGCCAGCTGGGAAAACAAGTTCAATCTGACCTCTTACCTGACATTTCATATTGATTTTCTCCATCCTCCTCAGACACCACCCTCCAGTCGACCACAGTTCAACCAAGGTGCACACACGGAATTGAGACAGTTCGTCAGGGTTCAAAATGGAAAGCAACATTGGCTTTCAGAGATGAGCTCTGAGGAGGAGGGTATTTAATAACCGTTGGCGTTTAATCAGGATGCTGAGGAAAATCATTTTATCAGAGCTGCATATATTAATTTCCATATGTCCCTCACTCTGCATACTCAGCAGGGGTTGGAGGGGATGATTTGTTTTCTCCCTCATCTCCCTCTCCTATTTTTTTCCTACTGCTGCTAGCAGTAGTAACAAGGGTTATGTTTGTAGTTTGAGATGCCTGAAACAATAGGGTGCTGATGGCAGGAGCACTCAGCTAGTCTGGATCGTGCTTCCCCCTCTTGATGCACGAGTATTGGGGGCTGGTGAAGAAAATGGTCAAGTGTGATGAATGCCAACCTTAAAAATAAGAGACGGCTGAAATCTGAACTCCTTTCTAACACTCGTATAAATCGGCTCCCTGCAGTCTGGCCACCCCGACCTGCTTACTGCACTTCCAACAGCCCCCTTCCTGCCTCAGGGCCTTTGCACAGTCTCTTTCTCTACCTGAAATGTTCTTCCACTGTGGCCCTAACTTAACTTATGTTAGTGTCTAACATAGAGTGGGACTTCCCAGAACACCTGTGATGAAAAGGCAGACAGACAGATGAAAGAAGGTGTGTTCATTTACCAGGGATGCTGTTGCAAAGGACCACATACTGGTGGCTTATGCGAAAAAAATTATGGTCTTAGGATCTTGATAATGTGTTGGTCAGCAGAATTGGCTCCAGCCCACAGGAGGAAGACATGAAATTGATCATGAGCACAGTCCTGGAGCTGACTGGTCAGGTCCAACTCCCTGGCTCCCTTGCCACAGGATGCAATGTTTTGCCCCAGGGAAGGGTGGAAAGAGAACACGGACACAGGGCTCTCACACAGCCACACAGAGTGTGATTTTTATTAAGGGCAGTGGGGAAACAGGACAGAGGCCCAAAGGACCAGAGCCATGAGTACCAAGCATTGAGTCTCCCCAGTTCCCCCACATTTACGTGTTCTAGGACAATGATGCCTGAGTACTTTCCATGGTGCTGAAATGGTTTCTCACTGAACAAAGGGCCTTCTCACTGATTTTAGAGGCTATGAGATACCGAGGAGCCTCTTTTCTACTCAGAAGTCACCCTTGAGAGAGGAAGGGTCCTTATTAAGTAGAGTTTGTTTAGCAGCATAAAAGAAAAGAAGTAGGTAAATCAGTAAACATAAAAGGTGGCACCTTGAATGGTCACAGAGCCTTAATGTACCAAGGGCTTGTGGACACAGTTAACAATGGGAACGAGTGGGAGTCTCTTATATTCAGGTGGTCTTAGTTACTTTTCTCATTGCTGAGACACAATACCCAACACCCACAAATTAAAGGAGGAAAGATTTATTTCATCTCAGTTTGTAGAAGTTTCAGTGCATAGTCAGCCAGCTCTAAGGCAGGTGCCAGCTGAGCATCACAGAGGAGAAACAGTCCATGGCCCAGCAGGCAGAAGGCAGCAAAGCAGCAGCAGAAGCAGAAGTGAGCCTTTCTTTCCCTTTTATCCCAGACAGGCTGGGTGGTGCCTCCCACACCCAGAGTGGGGCTTCTGTCTTCCGCAAATCCATTCAGCCACACCTGGAACTATGCTAATTTCATACTTAGTATCATACAACCTTAATCCCTGTATTACACACCCTAGATCCAGCCAGCTCTGAAAAGCCCCAACTATGAGTGCATGAGGCTTTGGGGGGACATCTAGATATGAGCCATAACAAGTGTTAAAGCAGGAAAAAAAAAACTAAGCCAGGCATGGTGGCACATGCCTATAATCCCAGCATTCAGGAGGCCAAGGCAGGAGGATCAGAGAGTTCAAGGCCAGCCTAAACTACATAGTGAAACCCTGTCTCAAAAAAAAAAAAAAGAATGAAAGAAAAAAAAAAGGAGGGGGACGGGAAGGGGGAGAAGAGATTAAAAAAAGAAAGGGAAAAGAAAATGTAAGTGGATGCAAAGTTACAGACACAGCCAGCAGGTGCTGTGTGAAAGGGTCATAGCTACAACCCACAGCCCTTGAAAGAATCTTCCTGTGCCCACAGCGTACGAGGTAAGCATGGTGTGCATTATGGTTGGAATGCTGCCCCTGTCTTCCCTACAACCTGTGAATTTTTAAAGTGAAACCAGGCCTGGGCATGGTGCCACACACTCATAATCCCAACACTCTGGGGGGCTAAAACAGGAGAATCGCAAGTCCAAGCCCAGCCTGAGTACCTTGGTGTGAGACCTTGTCTCAAAAAAATTCTTGAAAGGGCTGGGGATGTAGCTCAATGTGAAGCTGCTGGGTTCAATCCCCATTAGCACCACCAAAAAATTAGAAAGTGAAACCAGGATGAGCAACAGCAATAGTTGGAGGAGGAGTAATGTCAACAGCCCTAATCACAACTTCTGCAGCATTTTATTGTAGCCAGGAAGTGAGCCAAGTACACTATGTGAGCTCATTCAATTCTCATGCCAACCCTAGAAGGCACACACTACCATTATTCACATTTTACCAGTGAGGCACCTAGCTGAGAGGAGAAAGTATATACTATTGCCACCAGAGAGGATTTGACCCAGCCTGCAGCTCTTCACCAGGACACCAGACATCACTTCTCAACTAAGATTTCTTCAATATCACCTAGTTTCTACCTTCGGGGAGCTTGCATTCTAGTGGGGAGGAGGAAAACAAACATTCTAGTGCACAAATAAGCTAATTTTAGACAGTCACAAAAACTGTAAGAAAGTCAAATAGTGTTAGAGAATAGCTGGGGTGGGGCTATTTTTGTAGCGTGGTATGCATGAAAGCCTTTGAATTATCGGAAGGATCCAAAGAGAAAGCTAATGTCTAAGCATGGCCCCAACATGGGAGCAACCTTGTACATTCAAAGAATAGAACAAAGACCAATCGGTGGAGACAAGGAGGTGCCGTGGGGGAGGGCAGCATAGAAAGGGAAGCCAGAAATGTAAGCACAGGTCAGATTATATAAGTAAAGCTTTGTAAGCCAAGGCAGGACATTTGGATCTCACGCTAAGTGAGAGGGGAAGCCATGAGAGTATTCAAAGCAGGGAGGTGAATATAGTCATGTACCACATAATGACATTTTGGTCAATAACAGTGGTCCCAGAAGATTATATTGCCTAGGGACCTTATCCATCTTGATCTGTGTGTGTACTCTCTCTGATGTTCACACAACAAAATTGCCTAATGATGCATTTCTCAGAAAGTATCCCTATTACTAAAAGATAACTGTACACTGATTATGATCTTAGAAGAGTTCTCAAAAAAAAAGATAGGGGCTGGTGAGATGGCTCAGCGGTGTAAGCGCCTGCCTGGCAAGCGCGAGGGCCCGAGTTCAACTCCCGGAACCCACATACGAAAAAGAGGCTGGTGATATCGCTCAGCGGCACGGGCGCCTGCTGGCGCGTGAGGTCCTGAGGTCGACCCCCCGGTACCCACAAAAAAAAAAAAAAAAAAAGATAGTAAGCCAGAGTCAGGGAGACCAATTAGGTGGCTCTTGTCATAGTCTGGAGGGGAAATAATAGTGACTCTGACCAGGGAGGGGATGGATTCCAGATCTCAGGACGTAAGGCTATGAGGATGTACTGAGAGACTAGAAATGGAGAGGCAATGGGAAGGAAGGAATCTGAGATCATCTTAGGTTTGAAGCTTGAGCAGCTGAAGGTATAGTGATTGTTGTAGTCAGGTTTAGAAGGGAAAAGATTTAATACAGGACACATAATTTATAGGATTACTTTATAATATTCACCCAAAGAGTCAAATACAAAAGAGTGTGGGAGATTTGTCCACAAACTAGAGACCCAAAGAATCCAGCTGAGGGCCTGGGTCCCACAGCAATGTCCTGCATGAGTCCAGCTGAAGACCTAGAGCCCATGGCAATGTCCTTCACAAGTCCAGCTGGAGGCCTAGAGCCCATGGCAATGTCTTATGAAAGTCTGCATCAAGGATCTGCACTGGGAAGGCCCAAAGGTCAGTGGTGGAAGCTAGAAAGTCTGCGCCAGCGGGATGAAGGATCTGTGCCAGCAGGCTGAGGGAGCTGCACTGGAGCCAGGAAGCGACGCTCAAGGTAAGGACCAGAGCTCCCCCAAAAAGAACTGCAGCCATCCTCAGTGACAGTGAGGACAATGAGAACAGCCGAGTTCATATCAGGAAAGCCAGCGTGACAAGCTTCTCCAGGAGGATCAACAGCACTACCTCTTCCTCTCCAGTTCTCCTTTTTATGCTGTTGGCAACAATCTGGGCTTTCCACACCCAGCACCATGCTGATTCAGTTCAGCTAGGTGTTACAAGTTGCCCACCAGTTGTCAATCCACCACAATGATAATATAGGGAAATGAGGAATCTAGGGGAAAAGCGGGTTTGGCATCAAAAGACTAAGCATCTTGTTCTAGATATGTCCAGCTTGAGATGTCTATGATGTGTCCAGTTAGAGAAATGTGGTGGGAGGGTCTGAGGGCTAGGTATAAATTTAAGAGTCATGATCGTGGTATTTAAAGCCATGGGATGAGGTGATGCCTCTTGGGGAAAGGGTGGGGATGGAGAAAAGCGGGGACCCAGAACTAAGACTGAGGTTATCCCAACATTTGCCAATAGGATATGGGGAAGGAGGAGGCAGCCTTTTACAGGAGACCGAGTATGGGCAGCGAGAGAGAGGAGGAGAGAAGAAGAGAGGAGAGTGATTTAAAAAGATACTAGAATCAGTGACGGCAAAGGTTTCTGAGAGACCAAGAAAGATGAGCGTGGGAAAATGATCATGGATTTTGTCTCATGGAAGTATTTGGCCATTAAAGTAAAAACAATTAAAATGAGGAGTGATCAAAATAGACAATGAATGGTTAAAAATATTGTAGTAAAAGATACATTGCCATTCATTAATTCCCCTCAAAATACTCCCCCCAGCACACTTATCCCACTGTTCTTGGCACTTTCTGAAGGAGTTCTGGAAACTTGTAGAAACATTATGTGTCCTTTTCTACCTCGCTTTCTGAATCCGGCACTTCTGGCTCTTCCTCAAAGTCAAAATGACCATGAAAGGTAAATATTTTCAATCAGTTCAAGACATCAAAGCAGCCCCGACAGCACAACTTAAGACACAATATGGGAGATTAGAAGTGGACTTAAAGTGAGGGAGGTATTTCGAGGGAGATTAGTGGCAATGTGTCTTTTACTGTAATAGTTTTTAAATGAAACGTGCATTGTACTTTTGGATCACACCTTATACTCACCTGGCATGTGGTAGTTTCCCAGTGCACATTTGTTGGATGACATCAATCACTGTGATGGTAACTACCCTGATGAAACAGGGTAGGTCCTTCAGGTACAGCTAAATTCCATTGTGGCTTGGGCTGGCTTGCCTTCTTTTTTTCCTGACCCTTGAGATCCTACCCTCTTGAGAGGCATCAGCTTGTGCTGGTGACTTGCAGATGAAAGTGGGCAGGAAGTGTCTTGAAGGCCAGGATGAGGGGCCCTGGCTCCTCTCAGCAGCAGTGATAGGGCAGCTCTGCAGCACCCGGCCCCTTGTACCAGCTCCACCCACAAGTCTGCTGCCTGGTGGGCCATCTTTGCTAGCACCCAGGCCCTTCCACAATGGCAAATCTGCAGCCTAAGCTTGGCCACAGAAATTCCCTTCCTTAGATAACACTAAGGCAGGCTTCCTGTCCAAGAGCAATGGACGCCAACCCTGAAATACATTTAAGTCTATCTGGCCAGGTGTGGTGGTGCATGTCTATGATCCCAGCACTCTGCAAGGCTGAAGCAGGAGGATCCCAAATTTGAGCCCAGCCTGGGCAACTTAGTGAGACCCTGTCTCAAAAATTTTTTTAAAAAATTTTTAACCTAAAAAAGGGGGCTAGAGATATAGCTCAGTGTGAACAGAGTGAAGGCCCTAAATTCAATTCCCAGTACCAGAAAGAAAAAAAAAAAAAAAAAAAAGGGTGTGATATGAAGAAAACCTGACTTTTTCATGTAGAGGAGGGGGAAAGGTATGAGTACTTTAGGACTGAAAATCTGAGATGTTTCAGTGAATAATGCAGTCATTAAAAACAGTCTGAGTTCCCATGAGAACAAGGCAACTCTCAATACCCAACATAATGATCCAAAACAGAAATTCTGTTTTCTTCCAAAGATGGGAAAGTGCAGGAGGATGGATGACTGTGTTTGAACCCTTCCGTGTCTCATTTAGTTCCTGGAACAACCCATTGTATTAGTAGCTTCAGACAGGAAGGGACTTCCCCCAGATCATGGCAGGAGCCATGATTTGAACACATGTGTGTCTGCTTCCAAGAGAAGAAACCATTCCTCTCCTGGGTAGCTGGCAGGAGAGAGTGTGCTCTTTCCTAACATCCAGAAGGATAATTTCACGGGCCTCCGTTTTATACAGTCCCTGTCAGCTCCATCCCTCAATTGCAGCATTAACCCCGCTTTGGCCAGAAGGTGAGGTCCACCCCCCTTCTTTACCCTCCTCTGCAAACTTAATTGCCAGGCTCTGCTTCTGTTAAGCCACGAGGTCCTTTGAGGAGCCTGCAGCTCACTCCCCAGATTTCTGATGATGTGCGTCCAGAAACATCAACCGGGACTGCCGCTGCCATGAGTCTGAAAGCCTCCAAGGTTTGGCACAGCTTCCAAAAGGGGTTCAGTATTGATCTGGGGCATAATTAACAGTGTTTATTTCAGGAGAGCTTGGTTAAGTTAAAAAGACATGGTCCTTTGTTAAAATGCTTTTGCCTGATGACAGAATTATAAACAGACACATACACATGCACTCCCACCCTGGAAAAAAGCCAAACAGAGCCTTGCTACAAGGAGCAGAATTCTCACACACACACACACACACACACACACACACACACAATACCTGAAGGTGCTCTACCCCATTCAAGCTCAATAGCATTAACAGCAGAGCAGACAAGGCCCAAGCCAGAATAAAAATAGAATCCCTTCCCCCTGTTCCATCCTTATTTCCATTTTTGATTGATTTAACTAGTTCTGTCAATTAGTCATCCTGGAGACTCCAGTTGAGTGGATTTTCCTGAGAACTAGAAGGCTTATTAATTTTGGAGGTGAGTGTCATTCATTAGCAGCTGACACCTCCCTGGGTCCTGCTCTGTCCTTCGCTTGGAGTCTTGGATGAGAAACCAGTGGAGGTGCACATGGCTACAGCCCCTGAGAATGGGGAAGGATGGCCGTGGGGCTAGAGGAAGCTCTGACCTTGGGACATCTCAGGCCCAGCTTACCTGTCATCATCATCTGTGACAAGCCATCCCTGACAGCGCAGTCACAGGCACTGGGAAGCATCCTGAACTTAGGACCACCAGGGCGGCAATCTCCCCAGGAAGGGGCACTGGCTATTAGAGTCTAGAGAGGCCTCTGACAAAGGCAGGATAGGACGGGTCTTAAGAGAGCCCCTTCTTCCTGCCAGTGGTGAAATCAGGAAATTCGCTTTTCTTCTGTGGGTCAGTTTCCTATGGCTGCTGTAACAAATACACAAATGTGATGGCTTAAAAAAAAAAAAAAAAAAAAAGATGCCTATCATCTTGTAGTGTAGACCAAGAGTATATCATGGGTCTGACTGACTAAAATCAAGCTGCCTTACCTTCTGGAGCTCTAGAAGCATTTCCCAGCTTCTAGAAGCTTCCCTCATTTCCTGGCTCAGAGTCAGGATCTCCCTCCGTCTTCAAAGCCAGGAACAATGAAATAAGTCCTTCTCACGTCCTTCCCTCTAACCTTCCATTCAGCCTCTCTCTTCCACTTTGAAGGACTCTTGTGCTTACTTGAGGCCCACCCAGATAATGCAATATAATCTCATTTTTAAATCGATTAGCAACCAAAGTTCATCCACATCTTAATTTCTCTTGGCCATTGTAACATTACATATTCACAGGCTCCAGGAATTGGATGTAGACAGGTTTAGGAGCCACTATTCTGCCTACCACACCTTCCAAGTTTCATCTGTGGAAGTTTCATCTTCCTCCAGAAGACTTCTAGACGCCCAAGTAGGAGTAAATGCCTCTCTCAGAACACTTCATGCCATGCATGGAATTATCTGTTTCCATTTTGGTCTTTCTCACCAAATGAGACCTCCATTATAACCGGACATGTTATACAAACCCTCTGAGCACTTAGAACCTATAGTGAAGGTGCTAAATAAAAGGCTCGTAGAGGTGAACAACTGCAGTCAGCCAGCTTGACATATTAGCTCCTGGTGCTTCTCTTTACACCAATGAAAAGGCTAACACAAAAGAGTGGTTGACTCGGTTCACTCATTTTTAACTTATTACCAGGGGCGGAGAGTATGGCTCAGTCCTAGAGTGTACGCTTAGGATGCGCAAGATCCCAAGTTCAGCACAGAGGAGGAGGAGGAAGCAGAGTGGATACCTGTGGGTGTTACATGATAAAATAACCACCTTGTTATGTTTTACTCATACTAATGTTAAAATTAAAATGCATTCCTAGACACTACAAGTAGAAAAATGGCAATACAACATTTTTCAAGTGGGAAAAATGGAAGGTAACTTTTGGTACATGCAGGCAACATAAAGGGAAAAAGAGTCAATAGATGTTTATTGCTGCCAAGCACTGTTCTAGGCACATGGAAAATAATGCCTCCTGCCCTCACAGCACTTTATTCCAGGAGAAAGAATCAACCAACACACCTGTAAACAACTGAGATTTGATGCAAAGTATTTCTGGGGCTAAGCGGCAGCTCAGAATCTGGACTGTGCTTGGCGAGTCAGGGCAGGATGACCAGCAGGGCCAGTGAAGGATTTTGAGGGGCAGTGAGAGTGGAGGCGTGACCCAGTTCACTTGAGAAGCCACACCAGAGCCATCGCCTGCTTGACCAGGGCCAGTGACATTGTATTCTGTGCATAGAAGTTGGGAGCTGGGCAGTGTGGTAGCCCTGTAGGCAATGGTAAGGAGTTTAGATATTATTACAACAGGGAAGGGGAAATCTAGATTTTGTGTAAGGGATAGGTGATTGCATATTAAATATATCACTCTGAGATTAAGAATGAAGCATCCAGAGCAAAGTGGATACCTGGGGAAGAGTGGGAAAGCTCTTGAAGTGTCCATCCAGGCAAGAGGACTAAGATGGTGATAATAGAAGTGGTCAGATTGGATGGATCTGGGCCCTGCCTTGAGTGCAACATTAACAGGGCCTTGTTTAAAAACTAGATGTGGATGGTGGGATAAAGAATCAAGCATGCATCCCAGCTTTTTGGCCTAAGTACATCCCTAGACAAAGGGGACATTAATTGGGTTGACAAAGACTAAGGAAGGGACAGTTTGAAGAGGAAATTCACAAATTCTGTGGACTCTAAGATTGATGTAAAAAAAAAAGCATAAAATGATCACATTGATACCTTTTGCTGTTTAGCCCTTTACTATTCACAGAGCCCTTTCTCATCCATTTATCATCATTGATCCAGATGCAAACTCTTGAGTTCATAGTATTTCTTCCTTTTTAGCAGCTGAGAAAATCAAAACCCAGAAAAGATCGCCTAAAACACTGGCAATGATTGGGTTTATTTCTTACTTTATGTAATGAATTCGACCACCCTCAGTATGTGCAAGGCACTGAAGGATCGAGAAGAGGGAATCTCCTATGTGTGTAATCGACCTATGTTTAAGTGTATCAGCTAATTCAAGATGCCTGTGTGGTTCACATAATTCTATTTTGACAGCTCAGTGGGTGGCATCAATAACTGCATTGTGAGATTTGCTGTCCACTCAAGCAGCTTGCAGCCCCAACAGTGCAAGTGCCGTTATCTGCTGAATTAGAGTGCCTGCTGCTTCCGTGGTCACCAAGCACAGACCAGAGGCAGCAGAAGGCTCGGCAGTGCTCATCCCCACAAAGCTCATAATGATAATTGCTCTTATCTTCTCTTCCATCTTTAACCTAAACATAAGGATTTAAATAGGATTTGTCTCATATATGGGCATCCTCAATCCTGGGGTCAACTAGTCCATCCTGAAATGTTGATGTCATTTGAAAATCCTGATAACGCAATGTAGTCGTCATTGTCTTAGGGTTAAAACCACGGAATCAAAGCAAGGAGTGGGTCAGTAAATGTTAACAAGGTTTTGTGCTGGGCAGTTCCTGCCTTTGTGTATTTATCGTGGGGAATATGAGGATGTGAAATGATGAAATGTTTCTAATATTAAGTTCGTTTTAAATTGAACATGAAATTTAGATTCTGAGAAAATGCTGACTAAAACGCATTTAGGCTGAATAGGGTGTGAAACAGCTGAAATGAACAGTGACGCCAAAAGTCCTTATCTTCAGCATATGCTGTGTGTTCGCAAAAGTTCTGATACTCCACACTTTTCAGTCTCTATTAAGTATCTTCTATACTCGTGTCATTGGAGGACCACAAAATTACAAACTGGTATTAATTCAGTGCATGGTTGCTTGCCCTAGGGAAGTTATTAAGTAATAATAAGAGTTCATGAGACAGCATCTGGCATATCATGAACATTAAATCAGACACTGACTCTACAAATGAATGATATAAGATACAGAATCACATAAAATGTCACGTATGTCTCAGGATATAAAACCACTATGATTCTTAAACCAAGAATATAAAATGAAGGCATGGGGTATAAGCTTTTCCCAACTCAGGGAAATCAGACAAGCACAAAATCAGAACTATCTCAATTTAAAATTTTTCTCCTAGAAATTTTCCTCAAACTTTTATGATCTAGATAACAAACAGTACAAAGTAGTATATCATTTAATACTGAATTCCATTTAATAAGTTACTTTAAGGATGACATCACCATGTTTTATGGTGCTCTGCACTGTGACTTTTGTGTCCTGGGCGGAACTTGAAAACCTCATTCTAGAAATTCAGAGAAGGCAGTGATGGTTTCCAAGTCAACTGGACAGAAAGGATAACAAGGGGCAGAAGAAGGGGGAGAGGTTAGAAAGAGGAAGCAATAAAGAACCACCTGAGCCCTCAGGAAGTTTACCTTTTAGAAAACTTCAAATTCCACTGAACAGCTATTGGTCAGTAGGTGGCTTTCAGATAGTACTCTGTTGAAATTCACGAAGGTAAATTACAAAGGCCAGCTAGAGGTATTTGTGAAATTCTCGTGGTTTGTAAACTTGTTTTTAATGAGGCTAGAGTGAGAGGACATATACCATAGTGGTGAATAAGTGTTGGCTTGGAGGTCAAACAAACCCAGGTGAGTAACAAGGATTTCTTCTACCTTACCTCTTTAAGTCTAATTTTCTATAAAATGAGGACAATAATGGAGCCTGAATTAGTGGCTGTTTGTGAAGATTCAGTGAGATGATGCCTGGCCCACTGTAAATATTCAGTATTTATTAATATGGTATTATAACAATTCATCTCAGAGTCAATGATGAGAAAAATTGGGGCTCAGAGAGCAAGTAACTTACACCAAGTCAAAGATCTAGTAAGAGGTAGAGGCTAGATTCAAACCCAGGCCTCAAGCCCATGGTCGAATGTTGTTCATAGATAATTCCCATAAGTACACCCCATCTTTGCCTCTCTAGGTCTGAGGAAGAGGCAACCTAGTAAGCCAGGTACATAGGTAAGGCAGAGAGAACAGAGGCAAGCACAAGCATCTCACTGAAGAATGACTCTCAAGAACTCCACAAACCACACAGAGCTCGCTGAGGCCATGCCGGGGGCACTGAAGGAAGTACGTTAGCAGCAGTGCAGACAGAGAGCTGCTGGCTCTGTGCAGCCAAACACAAAATGAGAAAAGGCAGTAGAGCCTGTCTGTCCTTCCCCATGGCCAAGTCATTAAGCAAAAGAGCTTGCTGAGGGATGAAGCCTTTGTTTTCTGCAGTGGTTGTAAAATGTGTCCTCTCTGCCCCAGAACACGGTCACCATGAAGAGGAAGGAGTGCCCTGATGATGGCATGTCTGGAGCCAGTGGGAGTGCGGAGCACGTAGTAGGGGGTCAGCGTGGCTGTTGGCCATGTTTCCCCTGGTGCCTTAACTCCAGAAAGACACAGCTCCGCCCTGGCTAACTCTCTGCAGTCGGTGAGAGCACAGAGATTATGAAGCCCGTGTCAGAGGTCTAAGACCAGTCCAAATTCATTTTCTTGGGGGCCCCAGTGTCTGTCCTGAGCACCACGTTGAAGGGGTCACCCTTTCTAACTGGAGGAGGGGGGGAAATGATGCCATGCAGGAGACAGGAGTAGGCTGGAAGGCCAAAGCTCAGGTCACATCCTACCTCTGCCTCTTACCCTATGGCCAAATAACGAGTTTAGCACAGTGCTCCTCCTCTGTGCCATGCACACCCCAGGAACCCTCAAGACACCGGTCTGACCTTCGGAGCACTAGGAGGAATGTTTTCCTGCAGAAAAGCAGTGCTGGGGACAGAGACACATAACACGGAGCCATGAGAAGACAGTGAAGCAGTGACCGGCCCACCCCAATGTCCCTCCCCACACAATGCTCAGCTCATGCGGAGATGGAACATCCCACCCAGCATGAACTGCTCACCTTGCCCTGCAAGGAGATTGCTGTCAGCAGGGAGCTGCTCCTGTCTTCCCCTCCATGTGTCTGCCTCTCATTGCAGTGATTATGTATACAGCTTGGGAAACGGGGACAGCTTGGGAGTGCAGCCATAGCCTCTGTGGTGCCATGACAACCAGCTTCCCAGAAATCACCCCTAATAATGGCCACTCACTCGCCATCTCTTCCACCTGGGCAGAGGCTCCCCCAGGAGCTCTGGCTTCTCTTGAAGCAGCTGCACAAAGCTCCCTGTTGGGAACAAATTATCAGAGACAGGGAGGGAAGGAGGGAGCAGGGAAGAGGGAGAGCGCTGTCTCAGAGAGGAAAGAGAAAGCGGTAGACCGAGTCTCGAACCTGTGATGTGTGCTGTGGGCCCACAGACCCGGGGCCACTGCTGCCATGTTCCTGGAGCCCACTGGCCACGGGAACGTGTAATTCTATGGTGGGAGCAGTCAGAACCACAGATACCTTTGCCACTCATTGACCTTGCGGAGAGAGGGAAAGAATGAAGGACTAAATACGAGCACTTGTAAAGTCAGGCCTCACTGTTACCAGATTTTCTCACTAGGCTCCTATGGAGAGCCAACTCCTCATCCTAGCTGGACCCAAGCTGCCTCCCTTTACTCCTGACGGCCACAGAGGACGCGCTCCGAGACCACCTTCCATCAGAACTTTCCGGAATGGCAGATGTCAAAAAGGCACTGACCCTGCTTGGCTAATAAATGATTTTTCTTCACAAAAGAAGGATAAACAGACCCACAATGAACGAACTTGTCTGTGGATGTTAGCACAAAGTCAGGCTTTTGATTAACAGGCCAATGATAAGCCAAACGCAGGTTCTCGCTTCCCTTCTCTTTAGATTATGGATTCCAGCTGAGGCTCCTTCGTGGGGAAGCCCTAACCTTGGAGATAAGGAACCCTCATAATGTGTGCACTCAGGGGCCACATAGTCCTTTGGGTCCCAGGCTCTCCAAGCCAGCTATAAAATGAGGATCGTTCTTAACTCTGTATGGTGCCTGGCAGGTGCATTGTTATCACTGGTGTTTTTTCTCTGTCAAGCCCATTTTCTGAACAGGAATTTCTTTGCTCCTTGTAAATCTGGAACAGATACAGATTTTTTTAAATAATAGTTTTGAAGAGTGGGCAGGTTTACTAGTCAAAGAAAGAAAGGATAGAGGGGGCAAGATGGTTCTTCTTGGAAGAAGCAGTAAGCCCTATATGTTGGATGGGAATCAGAGAAACAGGAGGGTAGGGATAGGTAGGGAAATAGGGACCAAATCCTGGTGCATGCTAAACGCTCCCTCAACTTCCACCATCGTCATTTCAGGGTCTAAACCAGCAGTCACAAACCGTGGCCTGCATGGCTTACAGATGACTTACATTTGATCACACACTCAACTATTTTAATTGAAAACAGAAAAGTTTAGACTTTACAAATGAGACAGTGTGGCTACACTGGAGCCATATTCCTGCCTGGCAGCATTCAGTCTAGAGCTAAGAAATGGAAATTGCCCCTTTATAGGGCATGGACGCTTATTTGCCACAGTCCCTCCATTCCTTGTGGGCTGCCTGTGCACGCTCTACCCATTTCCCTGCCTGCCTGGCCCTGGAAGCAGGGCTTCTCTGGCCTGGGAGCAGAAGATGAGGGAGCCAGGCCCACCTGGTGGAGTGTGGGAGCAGAAGAGCAGGGGGCAGGGATATTGGCATGCTGACCTCGGGCCTGATAGGAGGGCCCTGCGTACCAGGCCAGGCAGGTGGGCCTGTTGGCAATGGGGAGTCTGTGTGGGTGACTGAGAAGGGGAGTCGCCGTGCTCAGGAAGATTTGCCCAGTACGTGGCAGGGCAGCATGCAGTTTCACATTCTACTGCAAAGCCCTGATTGCTTCAGAGAGCTTGGGCTGCAGTGTCTACAGCAGCTGTGTTCTGCTCTCACTGAACTGTGTCAGCAGGCCTGGTGGAGCAGAGGGGAGCTGAGCTGAGATGGTTCACTGGATCCCTTGCAAGCAGTGACCCCATCACAGCCCATGCCCAGAAGCAGCCTGTCCTGGTCTGCCTTCCCTGGCCAGCTGTGGAGAGACAGCTGCTGAAAGGGAGTGGACTCTCGGGACTCACAAAGACAGGCAGCTGGCACTAGGACCGAGGGAAACTGGAGCAGCTTTGCAGAGATGAGGGAGACCTCATCAACTCAGCCCCTTCCCTTTGTTGACGATAGGGAGGGAGAGGGAGTTACTGGTTTTTACTCTCTATGACAAATTACTACAGACATGATGGACTTAGTGAACTAAAAATGCACGCTTATTATCTTAGAGTTCTGGAAGTCAGAAGTCTGGCATGGGTCTCGTGGGGCCAGAGCCAGGGCACCAGCAATGCTGTGTTCCTTTTAGAAGTCCTACAGGAGAGTCTGTCATCTTTGCTTTTCCAGCTTCTAGAGGCTGTCTGCATCCCATGGCTCGTGGCCCCCTACCATCTCCAAAAGTAGCAATGGCTGCTCTTGTCTTTCTCATATTGAGTCATCTTGACACTGACCTATTCTCCCTCTTTCATTTATAAGGACCTTTGGCATTGCACTGGGGCCAGCCAGGTAATCTAATATCATCTCATCTCACACTCAGCTGATTAGGAACTTAAATTCCCCCTTGCCATGCAATGCAACATACTCACAAGTTCTAGGATTAGGGTATGGAGATCTTAGGGGAAGTCGAAGGGGAAAATGAGCAACTTTTCCTCCTATGAGAGCTGAGAGGATCCCCCAGTCAAGATGAAGAGGTAGGCTCACTCTTTGTTGAAGGAATACAGGGTGACCTTATCACTCTTAGGACCCCAGCATGTATCAAAGTACCTTATACCCATCAACTGCACAGTTTTTATTGGCTGAAGAGTGTGGGACCCCACTACTGTATATGGTAACTTCTGACCATATGCCAGGCACTGTGCTATGTGTCTTATCTGCTTTTTGAGACAGGGTCTTGCTATACAGTTCAGGCTGGCCTCAAACTCATGGCAATCCTCCTGCCTCAGCCTCCCGAGTGCCAGGATGACAGGGATGCACTACCAGGCCCAGCAGTCTTCTCTGCTTTTATTTCATTCTCAAGCCATGTCAAGTGGGTATTGCAATCTTCATTTTAAAGATAATGAAGCAGAATGTCAGGAAGTAAGGGACAGTCACTCCAGCCTATAAATGATGGAGCCTGGGTCTTAGGACAAAAAATCTGACACCAAAGTCTATACCTTCTCCTGTACAGCCTGAGACACATACCTGAGGAAAGCATTTTGTAGTTTGTTAACCAATGATCTTGTCCTCCAGCCCTTCTACATGATCCCTTTGTGCTACTAGTCCTGGGCTCCCACTGTCCCCTCAAAGTACATTTATTATCTCAGGCTGATTTCCCTCCTAGCATAGGATGTACCCCAAACACTATCATCAGGGGCCAGCAAACTATGATCTACAACCAAACCTATGATCTATTCCGAGCTTTTGACTAGCTCTCATGAAGAACAATGCTTTTACATCTGTAAGTGTAAAAAACAAGTTGTAAAAAAATCAAAAGAATACTATTTCATGACATATAAAAATTGTATAAAATTAAAATTTTAGTATCTGAAAGCTAATCCTTAGTACTCATCCATTTACTTATTGTCTATGCTGTTTCCATGCAACGAAGACAGTTAAATTATTGCAACAGAGACCAAAGGGCCTTCAGAGTCTACAATGTTTTCTAACCTCTGATCTGTCCAGGGATTATTGATGCTTAAGGCTCCACTCCTCCCCCTTACCTCCCAGTGCTGGGATACCTGGGGGATTGAACCTAAAATTCTCTACCCTTGAGTGTCCCCATCCCATTTAATTTTATTTTGAGACAGGGTCTTAATGAATTTCCCAGTCTAAACTCCAACTTGCAATCCTCCTGCCTTACCCTCCCAAGCAACTGGGATTACAGGTGCGCACCACCACGCCTGACAGGACTCAGCTTCCTAAAAAGCCTCTCCTGACCATACCACCTCTCCCCCGTGAAATTTTGATCTATATTTTTCAATCTGGAAGAAAAAATTGCAGGTCATATTAACTTTGAATAATTATTATTAGAAGACATGTTTGTGAAGAAAGTATAATATATCCAGAAGTATTTTGAAAACAGTTGTATAAAAGGGATAAATCTAGTTTTTCTGGATTTACTACTTCTCCATCATTCTCCAAACATCACGTTGCTACCAGGTTCACTGTCGAGCAGTTATTTGTGGAGTTAATGAAGGGCACATGAAAAGCAAACTGCAAGGGTCAGGCAACTGGGCTTTATTGTTTCCCAATTCAGCATCCTCCATCTGGGTTTTAATATGATCTAAATTCCCAGTCTCCAGCTCATGTCTGGAGACTGTGCCATTGGGCCCCTGGTAGTATAGTAGCCACTAATTAAATCTTAAACCCCTTCTTTCACTGTCCTCCGCTGGATAAGGGCCAGCGTTGTCAGTCCAAGGGAGTTCTTACCTTCTGTGGGAAAATTGTTGGCCATTTCTCTCATTGGGCAAAATTATTGGATGTGTCTTCTGTATGGTAAAAATTACTGGCTGCATCTCAATCGGCGAGCCTTTTCTCTCCAGGGGCAAAACTGTTGCCTGTATATCTCTGAAGGAAAATTGTCATCTGCCTCACTCTGCAGGAAAATTGCCAGTTGTGTCCCCATTATGGGGAAATTGTCAACCCTGTCTCCAAACGGAAAAGCATGCCAGCTGTGCTTCTCCATAGCGGAGATGTCAGCAGAAGTGAGCAACTTAAAACCCTGTGCACGATTCTGAGTCCGTTCCTGTTTGCATCATGAGCAGACTTTCACACCCCCCGCCCGGCTCATTTCCTGTGCTCTCCCTGCCCAAGTCATTGAATACAACCAGGGTGGTGGCGACGTTGAAGCGAGAGCTGCGTGCGCCAAGGAGGGTGTATCTCAAGTGAGAGCCTCGAGACAACCTATTGTGTGTCTGTGTTACAGCCCAGACCGAAGACCTAGAAATCGATGTAACGACTGCTAGCTCTTAGGATCTGGCCCCGATGGAAAAACACTTCAGGCTTTGAACTCATTTCATACCAGGCTTGCCTTAAGCCGTGCATATTTCTGCAGTACTGCTGCCTTCCCTATTCTGGGCACAGGCACTTTGCTAATTGCTGACATGAAAGCACTCATCTGTCCTCACAACCACCTAGAAAGCAGGTACTACTATTATCTCTATTTTACAGATCAGGAAAATGAAGTTTGGAAGGAGTAAAGCCATTTGTTCATGGCTTTATAACTTATAAGCAACAGAGCTGGGATTTTAAACCTGGCCTTCTGAGCTTGAGCTGCCTGCACACTTCTCAACCATAGCAAATGGAGCAATGTGTGAAGAAGCTATCACGATCAGAGGCAGTGGCCTTGGGTCCACTCCTGACCCTCCAACATGAGCGGGAGTCCCTGTGCAGTGTCCAGTGTGAGGTCCCAAGGAAGGAGCCACCCCTAGGGCCAGTCTGTCACCTGTGATTTACCTCGCATTTCTCTTCTTCCACCCCTGAGCCCATAACAGCTCACTGCTTGCTTTCTGCTTGCGTCCCCATTGTAATGAATGTAGTTTTAGCTTTAGGTTTCTCTAAAGGCAGTTTTCTTCTTAACCCTTCCTCTCTCTTATCTGTGAATTCAAAGCTCTCTCTAGATTCTGAGACCCTATTCATTTCTCTAGTCATCTGCACCTTCTCAGAGGCTCACAGGAGGTATTACTGCTCCACGGAGGTGGGTTCACAGCTGTACGTGTTGTAACACAGGACACGGTCTGCACAAGGCACCTAAGAACACCTGCAGGATTTAAAAAGAAGTATCAGTTGCTTTTGACAAAAGCATTATAACCCAAAGTACATTTAGAGGAGCCCTGTGCTACAGAAACATAGGCCGTGAGTGATTTGTCAAAACTAAATGGAGTGGAGAGATAGAGATGATCAAATAAAATTTTGAAGTAGGATAAAGCAGACGTTCCCCACCAGAGGCAGTCATACCCCTCAGGGGACATTTAGTGATATCTGGAATCATTTTTTGTTGCTCCAACCAGGCAGATGAGGTGGAGGAGGAACGAGACAGAGTTAGGGTAGGGGCCAGGTGTGTTCCTTAAAATACCATAATCCTCCCAACAATGGGCTAACGGCATCATCAACCCCCAAGACTTGGGGCAGGGGGATTCCCAAACTCATTTGGCCTCAGAATCTAGAGTACTTGACATATCATGGGCTGAGCATCCTGAAGTCACTTTGGAAAGGCTGTCCTAGAGTAACAGGGATCAGGGAAGGAACAGGAAAAACCACTAGAATTTCATAGATTTTATCATCTCAGAGCTGGGATGGAACTGGTCAGCAGCCCTGACTTCACAGTACAGAGAAGAAAGTAGACTCAGATTGGTGATGGCAAACAAGAGTGACTCAGATGAGGGACAGAAGGACAGAGCTGAAGAATATAGGCTAGAATCAGGCTGGGTTCAAATCCTGGCTCTGTTTTTACGAGCCGTCAGTTGCACCTGAATTGGTTATTTAGCTTAATTCATGGAGAAGAGAAAGTAGTAACACCCATGAGTGTTGAGTGAATCAATATCATATGCTGTATAAGAGTTGAATAGATGATAGGTATTAAGCGCCAGCTAATTTGTGTCCAGCCTGAATTCCAATCTAGCACCCCATGATAGGCATGGGAAGGGGTGAAGTGGAACAGAGGCATAGAAGAGAGCATACACCAAGTACATCTAAGACACGAGGGATTCCACTTTGACTTGACTGTCCGAACAGAGAGCATCAATACTGACAGAGCAAGGAAAAGCCTACTTATAGAGGCAGTGGAACAGGTAGGCAGGCAAAGGCAAAAGCCCATCTTTACCAGTGGCTACCTGTGTGATGCTAAACCAATTATTCAACCTTGCTGGTTTGTCTCCTTATATATAAATGACAACAATGGTAGTATCCTCATAAATTTCAGCATTAAATGGGATAGCACATGCAAAACTTAAGGATTAAGACATGGTAGCAAGTGTCACTGTTAACATCTCCAAGACACACTTTCTGCTGATGGATATGACATACCCCTAAGTCCCTAGGTCTGGCTGTCACATTCTTATCAAGACTGCTTTCTCACAGAGCAAAACTCGTCTTCTCTCCCCCACAGTTCCTTTCCTTTATCTGTGATGTCTTTATTTTCTGGAAGCTAGCTGGAAACCCTGCAGGTCAGCGAGATCTCTGACGCTGAGCCGAGCATCTCCAGGAGCAATGCCCGCACTACACACTTGAAGCGCGTGTTCAGCATCTCAGATGTCGGAACAGGCTTGGAAAGTAAATTTCATGGAGTACACACGAGTGTAGCATATATATTCTATGAGCCAGTTTGCCAGCACCTTTATTTCCATCCAGTAATACTTAAATAAATTTCACTTATTCACAGCTGTAGCTAAATTTGGGTGATTATTTAACATTTGTGTCTTCCTAACCTGTGAGCTCCTTAAGTGTAGGATTGGATCAGTCTCGTTCATTATGTTCTCGGCATTTGGTACAAAGCCTAGCATGCACCCATCACACACATACTTTTTATTTGTATGCTCTAGGTCAGTGATGGCGAACCTTTCAGTGATAACGAACAGCCTGCTGTGGCACGCGTGTCATAGGTTTGTCACCACTGCTCTAGGTAATATATATTGTGGTGCGCAAGAGTGTGTGTGTGCACACATGCACACACAGAGTAACCCTTAACTGAAAAATGATTGCTCAGCAAGGTCTTTGTGCCTAGTACAAGGTAGACTGAATCATGATTAAGAACAAAGACTTGCTGTGTGTTCCTGGACAGGTTACAAAATCTCTCTGTGCCTTAATATCCCATAGATATAAAACAAGGAATCATTATTCCCACTTTAGAGGCTGCTGCAAGGATTAAATGAAATAAAATGTGCAAAACGCAGGGCTAAGAATATTACAAAGCTTCACATTAACAGTAATTATTGACACTATTAAATGCTAATGAAAGAATGAAAAGAATTCATGTAGTTGACGTTAGGATTTGAATATTCACAAAAGGGCCATAAACTGCAGAGTATCATGCTGATAATTTCTCCAGATCCTGCCCTTGGTCCTACACCAAGCAGCACTGCACAAGTGGAGGGTTGATGAAAGAGCATCTTTCATTTCACCTCCATCTTATCGGGGTATCATTTTGAGACTTTACAATATTGCTACACTGACTTTCCAATATGCCAAGTATTTGGGAAACAGATTCCTATGTATAAAACTGAAAGGTGGGCCGGTGAGATGGCTCAGTGGCGTAAGCGCCTGCCTGGCAAGCGTGAGGTCCTGAGTTCAACTCCCAGAACCCACATACGAAAAAGGGGCCAGTGATATCGCTCAGCTGCACGGGCGCCTACTGGTGCGTGAGGTCCTGAGGTCAACCCCCAGTACCCACAAAAAATAAAAAAATAAATAAAATAAAACTGAAAGGTACCATAAACACACAATTTTGTCGATTTAAAAACAAATTTGAGGGCCGGTGAGATGGCTCAGCGGCGTAAGCACCTACCTTGCAAGCGCGAGGGCCGGAGTTCGACTCCCGGATCCCACATATGAAAAAGGGGCCGGTGATATCGCTCAGCGGCACGGGTGCCTGTTGGTGCATGAGGTCCTGAGGTCGACCCCCCGGTACCCACAAAAAAAAAAAAAAATTGAACTAAATACAAAAACTCTAGTAAAGGGTTTGTTAATATACTGTATGTCTTTTAAATGGCCCTCAGACTTCTCAAGGGTTTTGATGAATGAACCATGACTCGCCAAAACAGAAGCAGTACATGTTAACAATAAAAGTGGTGACCAGAAGTTACCAAGGACCAGCTGTGTGCCAAGCAAAGTAAATCCCTACTTTGCAGCAGGGAAAACTGAAGCTAGAGCAATAAATAAAATGTGCACAGTGGGTCAAGGCTGGGAATGGACTGACTGGCTCCAGGCCACGGCGTGCCAAGCCTTCCTCCCCGTTGCCTCCTGCTGTCCCTGTGGGTGGAGGCCATTAAGAGGCTACCAAGCCTTGGGAGCACCCGCTCTTTACCACTAGGGTGGTTTTACTCGGAGGTCCCTAGGCCCCAGGACTCTTGCTGAGTTGAAACTCAGGTGAAAATTTTCTTTTCTAGGTTCTCAGCTACAAAGACGCTATCAGAAGCCAGAGGCCTTCACTGATGCTTGATTAAATCCCAGAAAATTAGGGCAAAGACTCAAACGTTGGATCAGAAACTCTAATAAGCCCCTTTTTATGTCCCAATGAGTTTTTTAATTCTCAAGTTCATTTCTGATTGATCAGGGATTTGTTTTGTTTTGCTTTCTTAAGTGGTTCTGTGAAAATTGTCATTGCTTTGACTTATGGTTTAGTTCATCATGACTTGAAAGGAAACTTACACTTAGGCTTTCTACAAGCCATTGATTACTGGCAATGCATGTATCAGGTTCCAAGGAAGCCTTGGAGTTGGAGTTAACTCAGCAGACTGCAGGCCAACATTTAATTCAGCCTAAAATTATGATATAAACGCTTAGTAGGTTGAACCATATGCAATTACCATTTTTATAGGTCAAAAATAATTGAGTATCAGCAAATGCATATGTTTCAACCTAATACATGCTAAGACTCCAGAAGGCAAAGAACTCTTTAATTTATCTGGCTTTGGTTCTAATCAAGCAACAGATGTTTATTGACCATTTGTGTATAAGATTCTCTGCACAAAAATAAATAAAACTGGGGCCGGCGAGATGGCTCAGCGGCGTAAACGCCTGCTCGGCAAGCGTGAGGGCCCGAGTTCGACTCCCGGAACCCACATACAAAAAAAGGGCCAGTGATATCGCTCAGCGGCATGGGCGCCTGCTGGCATGCAAGGTCCTGAGATGGACCCCCGGTACCCACAAAAAAAAAAAAAAAAAGATAAGTAAAACTAAATCCTGCCCTCAAGAGTCTTATGTCCTACTGAAGAAATAATCATGTGAGAAATGATACTACCTGTACCTAAGCAAATACTAAATAAGTAACCTGACCACATGTGCTAGGGCCTCAGAGAAAAGAAAAGATTTGGGGTGAAATACATGTAGTAGATGAGGTATAGAAATCGAGGAGAACTTGGATCACTGAAGAAGGAATAATCAGACAGCACATAGAAATGGGAATGGTCAAGATATATTCTGTACACCCAACCTAAATCAGAGTTGAAAAAAGTTAGGTGCAGTTTGTGATTGACTTCCATACCATACCAAGGAGCCATGCCCTTCATCCTGTAAGTGGAAATCTGGAGCTAGGGAGAATGATAATGAGAGCCCGGAAATCAGATCAAGTAGACAATTTCCACAAAAAACACTGCAGCCACATTTAACCATAAGGACATCTGGGTCACAGAGAAATACCTTGGCCAAGGTCACACAACAAGTAAATGCAATTTTGACCTTCAACTCAAGGTAGTTGGGGAGCAGAGTTCTACATGAAATACCAATATCCAACAGAAATGCAAACATATGTCCATAAGAAACTGTACATGAATATTCATAGAAACATTATACATAACACCTAAAAAGTGGAAATAACACAAATGTTCACCGGCTGATGAATGGATAAACAAAACATGGTAGATCCATGCAATGGAATATTACCCAGCCATAAAGAGAATGAAATACAGAAACATGGATGCTACCTGAAAACATTATGCTAAGTGAAACAAGCCAGGCACAGTTGACCACAATGACCAAGCACCAATGATTCCCATTTATGTGAAATTTCTAGACTACAAACTAGAAAGTAGATTTCATGTTTGCTGGGACTGCATGAACAGAGAATGTAGAGTAACTGCCAATATGTATAGAGGGATTTTTGGAGGAGATTGGTGAAAGCAAACTGAATTTAGATTGTGGTGATGGTTGCATCAATGTGTGGTAATAAAGAACCACTGAACTGTACACTTAAAATGAGTATATTTTGTTGTATGTAATTTATAGCTCAGTAAAGCTATAAAAAATGTTTAAGCATCTAAGATGACTCCAAGTTTATGGTTATGAGGTGACACCAGAGACCAGAGGAAATGTGAAATGGAGTTAGATGTATCAATCGGCAGCTTGAAAACAGTGCCAGTTCTGAGCATGGGTAGGTCCCACGTGATCCTTCCAAAAGAAAGGATTGTGACACCAGCCACAAGCCTTTCTGCTTCCAGGGAGCTGATGGTCTCTGCAGGCAACTCACTTACAGCCTGCAGACACCAGCCAGCCCTACTGCATTAGACTCTACTGTTAGTTTTCTGGCTGGCCCAAACATAGTAGAGCCCACTGACGAAGATGTGGAAAGTTCATCTTGTTTTGCTTTTGTTTTGCAGTTTTTGAAGAGCCGGAAGATCCAAGCAACAGATCGTTTTTCTCTGAAATTATCTCTTCGATTTCGGATGTGAAGTTTAGCCACAGTGGGAGGTACATCATGACCAGGGACTATCTGACCGTGAAAGTCTGGGATCTCAACATGGAAAACCGCCCCATCGAGACTTACCAGGTACACAATGCCGCCCATCCCAGGTACTCCCTTTGTGTGCTTTTAAGAGTGCTTCTCCTGCAAAGGTTTACACTGCAGCAGAATAAAAGGCAGTACGTAGTGACATATTCAATGAAACGGTACAGGCTGTGAGTGCCATAGGATTTAAGATAAGGGTATGTTCACAGAGAAGCTAGAATTCACCATATAGACTGAAAACATGGAACGATAACATAGATCGAGTGAGCAAGACAAGCATGGCCTCGCTTTATGGAGCTGACCTCTGATGAAGAAGCTGGGTGATGAACAAGGAATTGAGTGTGCAGTTTTGCAAGGAATGGTACTGGTTCTGTGGGAACACGCAGAAGCTAGCCCAGTGAGAAAAGTGAAGAAAGGACTCATTAGCTAAGTCTTGATGCCATGACCTAGTCAGAAAAAGCATGTTCTTAAAACAGTGAGAGAGAAATGGGGTGTTTTCGAAAGTTTACCTTGAATATGGAACATTAGGACAGAAGATGAGCTTGGAGATGCAGACTCTGGTAATGTAGGTCTGGATACATTTTTTTGGCTGGATACAAACAATGGAGACCCATAAAAGGGTTTTATACGGAGAGATGAGATTGAGATTTCTGTGTGCTTCACTTTAACAGTTTGACAAATAGACTAAAGGATAGGAGATGGTGGTGATTTGGGCTGGAATGATGACCTGTAGGTAGAAAGAGAGGGAGGTTCGTGTACCTGTTGAATATGGAGGGAAGAGGAATCAAGAATACTGTGTGGCAGATTTGGCCCAAGCACTGGGTAGACGGCTTAGAAATTCTGATAAAGGGAAAAAGGAAAAGGCATTGTTTTAGAATGGTTTAGTTGAAAGAAGATGACCAGACTTTGAGATAGAGAGGATCTAGAGAAGCCAATTCCAGGTAAGAGTAAAATGGAAGCAAAGATCAAGGGGCAGAGATACATGGGTCCTATTTTAAGATCTTCTATTAGATAAAAGAAATGGGGTGGGGAGATTCTAGACAGTGAGATTTGACTTATTTGTTCCCTTGAGATATACTTCATATATCATATTCACCTTTACAAAGTGTACAGTACCATGGGTTTTAGTAATTCACAAAGTTGTAGAACCATTACCACTATCTAATTTCAAAACATTTTCTTCACTAAAGTTTTTAAAATTTTTAAATCACTAATTGTGCCAGGGGGATTGAGGAAGCCATATAAGAGACATGAGGAGACAGGAGTAATAGTTTTAAAAGTTATTGCCGTATCCTAGAAAAGGATGATAGTAGCTTAGATGAAGGTGTTAGCAGTGGAGGTGACCAGATCCTTGATCTATTTCCATGGTAAAACCATTAGGATCTGAGGACATTTGATGTGTGATGTAAAAGGGAAAGAAGTACCGAAGGTCATCCCAAGGTTTTAATCTTGAATAATTAGGAAAGTGGAGCTGCCATTTTATTTAGATGAGGAAACAAGAGTTTGGTTTTTGACATGTCAGGCCAGTTAAACATTCATACAGAGATGCCACATAGATAGATCAACATGTGTCTGAATCTCTCTATCCTCAAGATATAAATTTGATACTAATGAGTACATAGAGGCCCTTAAAGCCTTATGACTCAACGAGATCCCTGGGCAATGAGAATATTAGAGAAGAGATCAAGAACTGTGCCCTAGCACTCCAGTGTTTACAAATGGAGAGTAGGAAGAGGATTTAGCAAGAAAGACTGGAGCTACAAAGTGGCCAGTGGGGTACAAGAAAAACTGAGACAATGTCCAAGGAGCCAAATGAAAGAAATGTCTTGGGGTGAAAGAAGTCACCCAACTGTCAAATGCTGGTACCAAGTTGAATACAAAAGCACTGAGAATTGAGTGTTGGATTTACTAATGTGAAGATTACCAGTAATCTTAATGGAAAAATAAGTGGAGTATGGGAACTGCTTGCCTGGTTGGGGTGAGTTCAAGAGACTGTGAGAGAGGATGGAACATGGAGGAAAGACAGCTCTTTCAACAAATTTTGGTCCAAATGAAAACAAACAGAGTTGTCACTGGAATAGGATACAAGCTGAAGGACATTATAGCATGTTTTGGGCTAACAGGAATAAGGCAGTAAAGAGAGACAGACAATAGGGGGTTCTTGAGAAAACCAAGAAGGGATGCAATCCATTGCCTGGGAAGATTGGTAATTCATTTCTCAAAGGAAGGGAAGTAGTGGATGTAGCTCTTGTTGCAGTAGGTTATAAATTTTGTGACAGGAACATGAGATGCTCTTATTGTTCCTATTTTCTCAGTAAAATAAGAAGCAAGATCATCAGTTGAGTAAGAAGGAAGATGAGGGAACTGTTACAGGGTTTCTCAAGGATCCACATGAGGTTTACACTGTTGATTTAAAGACTGATCTGTATGGTTGCGTTTCTTCCCAGCCACATTTGCCTGGTGTAGGTAAAGGGCACAAAGTTAGATTCAACCAGTGTTGAGGTTTGCCAAGTGAGTACAATGAAAAGAAAAGGAAAGGGAAGTAGGTTAAACGTGTGTGCTAAGAGAGTGAGAAGTCCGTCGTCATAATCACAATCTAAGGTAGTTATAAAGCGAATTATGGACAGAAGAAAGTAGGGTTATGGATTTAAATTATTGATAGAATCAAAATACTAGAGGGAATAAACTAAAAAGAGAGAAAGTAGCAACAGAGTGAGACTTGCTCAGGAGATACCATTACAGTGATGGCAAAGTTATTCCAAGGAAACAGAGGACAGAACCCGCTGAATATGATGAGACCACGTTAGCTAAGAGTCCAGGGTATCTGAGTCACAAGAATCATGGTAGAAATAGTGACGGAAGACGGATGGGGGTAGCAGAGTTGCATCACTACAGACTCAGAGAACGTTCAGTGACTAGAAGGATGGGTAGCAGGAAGTCCAGTTTGAATGTGAGACTTCAAAGGAGCTGAGGACTTGAAGTAAGGACAGTTTTCAGGAGCAGCGAAGAGCCTACCTACTCTGTCTCGACACATGGAGTGAGAGCAAAGACCGAGCCACCTCAGGGAGGCCACAGGAGAAGCCAGAGTTCAGTCAGGAGGGAGAAGGATGAGGACCTTGGAGATGAGGGTGGGAGCCAGGACTCAAGGCCCAGAGTGTAGTTAAGATACTGTTGTTATGCTGTGGTTCAAGGAGCACCTCTGTAAACTAGAGTCCTATTGTCCCTGAATCCTGCCCAGACTTCCACTCTACATCACCTGCCCCAAACTTTCATTTTTTAGCCCAAGGACAGGACTGGCCCTAGTGCCCTCTTCCAGCCACATAAAACAAATGTACAGTGTCACAAGCCCAGTACAAAAGAGGGGCAAGGGGAACTGGAACCCGGCTGTGGGTGGTGTTTGCAGAGGTGTAGCCTGCTGGAGAAAAGAGCAGATTTAGGACACACTGTGGCAAGAGCAATTAGTGCTTTTATTTTAAGGAAAGGTTTTTAGAACAAAGCTAGTTTTAGAACACAGCCAGCGAGCTGTGACATGAAGCAAAAAGCATTTTAAGTTTCTGGTTCTGAATCCCATGTTCAGCTGGTAGTAGATCTGGAAATCAACTTCTCTGCAGGACAGTAAGGAGCAGGAATCAGATCACATGTATTACCAGATGAAATACCAAAACATTTTAACATAGAATGGTAGGTCTCAAGGTAACATAATTAAGCTTATAGACTATGTGAAAGATGATAATATACTATATAAAAATGGTAGACCTGATTCAGTTGGCGTCTACAGTAGTGCTGCAAAATATTGTGCACTCTAATGGCAAAGAGCCTGAGCAGGAAGAGTGGTAACACAGCTACTGTGCATTTTCACACATGCATGAACAGTCCTCAAGCATGCATCTGTGGATAGGAAGCTGTAGACTTGGTTCCTGTTAAATTTTCCTAGAGAACAGAGGTTGGCAAATTGCAGCTTACAGGCCAAATCCAGGTCCCCCACACCCATTTTTGTAAATAGTGTTTGACTGGCACCAGCCACACCCAACCACTCACAGAGTCTATGGCTGCTTCATGCCACATTGCCAGAGTTGAGTAGTTGTGGCAGAGGCCATACGGCCCACAAAACCTAAAATATTTATTATAGATTGAGCACCCCTAATCCAAAATACTCCAAATTCCAGAACTTTTTGAACACCAATATATACAAGTGGAAAATTCCATGCCTAACCTCATATACCACAAACTTTGTTTCACGCAAAAAATTATTATATAAAATTAACTTCAGGCCATTTCTAAGGTGCATACACCTTGAAACACAAGTGAATTTCTTATTAGACTTAGGGCCCCTCTCAAGATAGCTCATTAATGTCTAAATCTGAAACACTTCTGACCCTGAGCATTTTGGGTAAGGGGTGTTCAATTTGTATCTAGCCCAGTGATGACGAACCTTTTAGAGCTTTCAATGATACAGAAAGCCCACTGCAGCAGATGCGCCATGGGTTCGCTACCACTGAGCCAGCCCTTTACTGGAGACATTCTCAACACCTGAAATTTAAAAACGAACCAATAGCGTACTTCCTCACTAAGCCTAACGAGCCGTCCATTAGCTACATAAGAGGCTCGCACAGTAAGAGCTTCAGAACTGGGGGGAGGGTCGGCCTAGTATTAAGAAGCCCGCACACAAGATAATAGGATCATAGGAAAGAAAAATAGTTGGACACTTAGAATGAGATTAAAGCTCTCCTGCTCCTCTTCAGCTGTTTCTCCTATGCATGTCTTACTCTTTTCTGGTGGAGAAAGTTCCTCTGGTCTGCCTTAGACTGTTTTTAACAACAGAACATAAATACAGTATGCCTTTGTGGCTACATTTTCTTTTTCTTAAATGCTCTCGATTGGAGACAGGTAGGAGCTTCCTAAACCTCACGTGCTAGGAAGGAAAAATAATGGTTCAGATTAAGTTTTCCCCCCGAATCCTTCCCAATTTTTGTCTTTTGAGATTTAAAGAGTTCTCAGCCACGTGGTTCCTTGTGATATACCCGCCCTTCCACGGCACACACATTCCGACGCTTATACTCACCTGTGGTGCTTCTATAAGACTAAATGCCAAAGATGGATGGTGAGAGAGCAAGAAAGGCTCGCAAAGAAGAGGGCAGATGGAGTGAGTTCTCAAAGAGCGCACCACTCACCTGTTTGTAAACTTTCACTGCTCTGCCCCTAGAGGAGGTCAGTGAGTTAATTTACAGCAGGAAAACCTATGGGAGGGCAGGAGTCAGGCCTCAGTGATCTAACACACCAAAAGCTCTACTGCTGGTGGATCCTCTTGCTACCCTAACATGGCAGCAGTTACCCTAAAACTGAGAGTGAGACTAAAGGTGAGGAAAATTAATTTGCAGAGTTAGAACTACTTACCCCAGCCAAATAACTCAGAGAGCTTGTTCAAATATTCCAACCATTCAACAGAACAGAAGATGAACCTGACCTCATTCCTCTCCAATACTAAGCACACAGCAGAGCCTCCAGGCTCAGCATCCTGCAGAGTGCCTGGGGTCAATCTGTAGGAGAAAGGAGAGTGAACCATCGTTCTTAATCCAAACAAAGTTAAACACCATGTTGGTAATACCCCTCTGCCTTCTCCCACTTCTGTCTCTCCTCTCGACCTCACTTGCACTCATTGTCGTGGCTCCTAAGACTGAGACCCAGCTAAGGTGAGGCTAATGAGCTGGAGCGCGACAGTAGCGCTTCAGAACCTGGATACCAGCTGCATCCTCCTGTGCAATCTTAGACAAATCACTTCCCATCCCTGTGCTCCATGCTCCATTAAAGAGAACGATGATACCTACATCCAAAAAATGGTTTTAGAGATGAAACAAGGTGGTATAAATAAAGCACTGGGCCATTAATAACCAGCTAGCATATTGCAAATACCCATGATTATTATCACTTTTTATTGGTGGGTTCAGGAAACATTACTCTCAAAAAATGAAACCCAGTATACTCTACCTCTAAGCCTTATCCATCTGCCTATTTGCATCTGCGCCTGAGTTGCTGAGTGCTGCTGGAAGAAAGCACCCAGTGGTGCTGCCCAGTCACATCTGAAATTCATGTCCAATACCAAGTGTCCCCAAGCAATCCCACCCTGTTTCCCCCCATGTCATGCCCCTGCCCACTCTCAGGTGGTAACCTTGCTGCTGCTTCCACTGGAAAACGGAAACAGAAGAGAACCACCACATCCTCCAGCCTGCAACTTTCCCCACAGTGTCTACTCAGCAGCTACACTTGCTGAGACAGCTTCAGATAATCATACTCAGGAATGAACAAGGCAGTTCCACTTTCTACTTTCTCAGGAGAAAGATCCCAGTCCCATCTTTGATTCCTGTTTTTCTCTTTGCACCTCAGAGTTAACCCAAATCCTATCTGCTTTCCCTCTCACCACATCTAGAATTTGAGCACTTCCTACCACTGCCTTTCCCTGGTTCAAGCCATCATCTGTCAGCCAGGTAATAACTGGTCTCCCTGCCCTTGTCCTTTTGCCCTTACAATCTTTCCCAATACACTGAGCTTAGAGATCCTTTCTACAATGTCTCTTCCCCCTGTCCAGGAGAGAGGGCCTATGTGAACTGGTCATCTACTCACTTATCACCCCTCCACCATACTTCCAGGACTCCCACCATGCTTGGAAAGCTTTTCCCCAAGATGACATCATGGCTCACTCATTCCCATCAAACTTCTGCTCCCCTATGGTACCTGATCAGGTGAAGCCTTGACACCTTACTCTACACACAGTAATACTCCCCAGATCCCCCAATCCCCTTTTCCATGCCTTTATGTTCCATAATCTCAACACAATCTAACACGTCTTATGCATTAATTTGCTTATATAGTCTCTCCCCCAATGTTGGAGTGAAAGCATCACAATGGTATTTGATTAGCCAAGCACACAGTAGACATTGAGTAAATATTCATAGGACAAAAGCTTGGATAATGGTGTCTCTAGATGCCTAAGAACAGATCAGCTTAGAAAAATGGGACTCTACCCTTACTGGGCCCTGTGCTATGCCTGTAACCAAGGTGATTTAATCCACACTGGCTCCCGGAGCAGCTCATCTACCCATCCTAACATCTAGGAAAGGCTAATCCTGCACACAGATCCATCTGATTCAAGGCACAGGTTCACAGAGATGAACAGTTCATGGCAGACGAGGAGGCACTGGCAGGAATGCTCACTTTATAGATGATGATTGCCCTTCTCAATGTTTCCTTCCAGGTCCACGACTACCTCCGCAGCAAGTTGTGCTCCCTCTATGAAAATGACTGCATTTTTGATAAATTTGAGTGTGTGTGGAATGGATCCGACAGGTAAGAAAGGCTCTGAGGCTGAGGAACCTTCCAGAAATAGACTTTCACCTAGGGGAGGCTCTAGGTGATTTTTCCTAAGTAGGTTACAGCCAAAGGGAGGTCAAAACCAGGCCTGGCTAGGATGTATTGTGTGTCACTGGGTGGAGGCTGAGGTCAGGCCTACAAAGAAGGGAAGGGTGCCATGAGACCCCGGGTCCCTTTCAGGATGGGCAGGGTCACCATGCCTAACGAAGACCACCCATAACCCACCAGCAAATTACAGCCTGAACAGTGCCCATTACTGCCAAGTGAGCTTTCTAGATCAAAAATTATCCCTCAAAGCTGTTAGTGCAGACCTGACTAAAGGCCCCAGTGGTTCATTAGTTGAATTCTACTCAACCTCATTTATCAGATTCCCTCAAAGTGATTTATGACTGTTTTAAGGCCTTTGATTACAACAATACTTCATAATACCTCCCTATAGTTCATTTTCAGTTTGACAAATACAGATGATTCTCTGGCTTCCATGAGAACTAGGTACTTTAGTTCTTTGATGCAGGTGGCACAACCAACAGTGCTTGGTATCTTACAAGAATTTTTGTGGAAAGACATCCGAGCTTTGAGTGAATACAAGCTATCTCTCTCTCCACAATTTGGGGGCTTTTCTCCTCCACTACTGACCCAAACAAACCACCTGGTTAGCTGGACTTGAAGGGGTCACCACATACCAAAAGTCCCAAGTCATCCTGTCCGGTTGGTATAAGACAGAGAGCCACGCAAGAACAAAAGCTGTAACAGGAAAAAAAACCAGCCCTGTTATTTTAGGTATTGTTAACAGAATTTATTTGTACTAGGGATTGAACTCAGGGCCTTCACTCTGAGCTACATCTCCAGCCCTTTTTTGTATTTTTTTATTTTGAGACAGGCTCTCACTAAATTGTTCAAACTTGTGATCCTCCTGTCTTGTAGCCACAAACCACCATGCCTGGCTGGTATTTACTATTATATCTTGGTTATCATCGCTCTAATTTCCCTTCTCTCTTAGGCTAGAATTAAAAAACAACACATATTAGGTATCTACTATGTGCCAGGCACTGCCACACACGTCCTTTTATTTCATCCCAAACCCGATCCAATAGCATTGTTTTCATCATACACATTCTGTAGTTGAGGAAAAACTGAGATTTAGTGAGATAAAGCGTAACCTACCCAACCTCAAACTAGTAAGCTCAAACTAGTAAGTTATAAACACAAAAGAAGTTTTGAATTTGACTCCTAAAATTCTTCCCATAACATCACAATCAGGAAATTTTGTTTTTAGTGCTTCGTCAGGCCACGGTAGGGGAAGCAAACATCGGTACCTGAATGTTCACGGTCTGTAGGCTGTTCCATGTGGCTCTGAGGCCTGACTCAGTTGCTACCAGCACTCACTTCTCCCTGCCATGGGATAATGGGAGTTGAAATGAGATCGTGGAGGCAAAGCCCCTAGCACCCTGTCTGACAAAGTAGTAAGTTTACTCTGGCACAGGAATACAGTTCACAGCATCTGTTTCCTGGGCCAGAGTAACAAAACCTAACCCCTGATTAATCTACACATTTAACCAAGTACCCCCCCAAATTTGTCCCTTTGCTGTGGCCCAGCCTTACCAGTTTTCCTGCCACTTCTTTACACAGCCTGAATCATGAAAAAACAGATGAGACTGGGCTTCCCTTTCCCTCAGAAGCCACCCACACTCTCTGGGGGTGCCACCCTGGAATGGCACCTGAAGAGATGTGCAGCTGCCACACCCAAGGACTGCCTCCCCACAGCCTGTCACCCTGCCCGAAATGTCACCGTGAAAGATCTAGTACCACGCTGCTGGAGGGCTTTAGGTGCTCGGTGCCCTCCTCACTAACTGTAAATCTCCCAAGAATGAACAACTTGTAAAAACGTGGCAGCCATCTGGCCATTTATTACAAAATCTTGCTTTATGATTGCAAATCCTTTTAAATGTTCACTTTGTTCATGCCCTTCCTGAGTTAATACCATAACATCCATTTCGTAGACAAGCTTTCTGCAAAGGCTGAATTTACAGCTATTCTTAGGAAGGAAGAAGCGGCCCGTGGCCACTGTGCCAGCTCTCAGCACATTTCCCACGAGGCTGATGCAATGAAGCCCTAGAGGTCAGACAGCCCAGGGCTCCCATGCACACATCTGTGCTTTCTAGATGTGTGACAGTTTGCTGTTTTCAAACATGTTTCTACTTTCCCAGCCCATCCTAGTCTCATAATCCTAATGGAAGGTAGGTAAGGCAAGGATGGTTACAACTAGACTCAGTAAACCAAAGAACCAAAAGGAATCAATTGAACAAAAGTAGATAACAAGAAGGTTTATCACCATCTTTTTTTCCAAAGTAGAGGAGGTGTTTTGTTTTTTTTTGTTTAAATAAACCTGTCGTGCCATAAGATGGCTATGGTGTGGGTCATTTGCTCCAGAAAGACACAATGGGGACAGGGTACTGCCTTTCTCTCTAACACTTAGTCACTCCCTCTTCTCTCTCTACCTTGCAGTGTCATCATGACAGGGTCCTACAACAACTTCTTCAGGATGTTCGACCGAAACACCAAGCGCGATGTGACCCTTGAGGCCTCGAGGGAAAACAGCAAACCCCGGGCTATCCTCAAACCCCGAAAAGTGTGTGTCGGGGGCAAGCGGAGAAAAGACGAGATCAGTGTCGACAGCCTGGACTTTAGCAAAAAGATCTTGCACACAGCTTGGCATCCTTCAGAAAATATTATAGCAGTGGCGGCTACAAATAACCTATATATATTCCAGGACAAGGTTAACTAGGAGGACAAGTTATTACTTAATCTCACATACTGAATATTAGTCAAACGAGTTTTTAAACGTTTCTTTGGGTCTTCATTTGATGCATTGACTTTAATTTCCCTATGCATAAAACAATTGGAATAGGATTAAAAAGGAGTCCAACTTTCCCAACTCCCCAGTTCTAAGAAACTTTTGTCAAACCCATAGGCTTGGGCCACTTTGTTTAGAATTGAGAGCTGCCAGCTAACAGTAATTCTCCCATAGTTGACTTGACTTTCTGATGCTTTTATTGCCCAGTTTTCTCTGGTGGGTCCAGTGTTTTGTTTCTAGGTGTCTGCTGCGGTAAAATAAGGTTGTCTGTAGTATTTAAAGAGAAAGATAAGTTTTTTTTTAATTAAGCGATTCCATTTGATTGAAAAATCAACAAAAAAATAAACACCGTTTAATCTACTCTTAGAGAATTTCTCTGTTTTGTGAAATATGAGAACCAGCCAGTAGCCCCTCTCCCCTTCCATCGCCTTTTTTCCATTTTCTTTTTCACAATTTCATTTGAGCCAGCGATTTATTGCAGGAGGCAGAGAAGAGGATACAGGCTGGGAAGAGAAGGGACACATGAACCCTGCTATACTCAATTTTCATAAGTGCCATAGAAACAGTCTGAGAATTCAACTAGGATACACCATGAATGCTTCAGGGGACATAAAGAGAATGCTTTCTACACAGGGCAAGCAAAGAGAATGCTTCTCAGAGTTTACTAGGCAAGGCCATGCGGGGCCAGGTTCCATCTGCTGCTTTGTTACTCTTGCTTTTTGTGCTTTTAAATGGCTCTATATAGTCCTCCACTTACATGTCCCTTGGCTTTTTCCCTCAACCTTTTCCAGCTTATTTCTTCCATTGACTTCTAAAGGCTGCCTCCTGGCTGCTTAGTGCCTGGGGTTCTAAATGAAGCAGTGAGTTAGAAGCAGTGGCACCCCCTGGCTCTCTGAGAAAGGCTGCTCTGTTCTTCTTAGTTCTGTCTCCTGCAAAGCCCCCTCCCCTCCTCCTGGTTTTGGTAACCAGAAGTGACAACCCATCAATCACTCCTGTACCTAGAACAAAAATGCCCAATAAAGATGTTGATTTGTAAAGTCTGATCAAGCATCTCTGCCCACTTTACGCTTACTACATATCTGGAAAAATAGTCTTGAGCGTTCTCTCCCTCCAAAAAGTGGAGATGTGGAAAAAAGAAGCTTGATATCAGAGTGAATGAAGTCCATTTAAAATAAGAAATCTGGTTCATCCTCCCCACCACACCCCCCAGTTGAAGATCCAAACTCAAAACCTCTAGAAAGCTGCTTCTAGAAGGTTTTGCATGGAGCACCTCTGGGATGGGCCCTACGTGCATTCAGAAGGTGTGTAGGTTTGGAGAGGAAGCCTGTGGAGCAAGCGGGTGCTGTCTAGACAGCTGGGTCTGAGTTAACGTCTCCAAATCTGCCTTGATGATTCATTTTCTCTAACTTCTATCTGGTGGGAAGCAGCTTGAGTTGGAAGTTTTTCACTTAAAGAAATTTTCTCTTTCAGTTTATGAACTTATTAGAAGTTCCCATTTTCAATGTTATTTGTTTTGGAGGAGAAAAATAATGAAAGAGTCATATTGTCTCAGTTCTAAGCCATTACCCATGTAATATTAGTTTGTGGCAAGGAAATCACTACCCAACAAATAACAATTTTGTGAGGTGCAACCCAACTGCAGGAACATTAAACCGTGAACGAGTAAACCTCCACAATGAGGGGCGCGAGGATGAAGACGTGACTCCCTCAGTGTTTCTCACCTCCCTGGGATGAGAGCTACTGCTCTGAAAGCATCTCAGGGGACTAGGTGGGAACTCACTGAGCGGAGACAACATTCTCAGAGGAGACCTGAGAAAGTCAGAATTGATGAGTAGAAGGACCACAGGGTCACGCTTCTAAGTTTACTGTTCACTCCCTCTGTGTCCTCTTCTCCACCTCTCTGGGGCTCAGCTCCTCTGACTGTACCAGGTGGTGGGGAGGGGTCCAAATCATTGTTTCTTAAAGTAAGCATCAACCCACCCTTTCACAGCTGCATTCACTGAACATGTATATAATTCACATTTCCTTCACAGCCTGCCCCAGAGAAATAATATTCATGCGATGTCACGTGCTGGCATTTTTTCTAACATCAAACACATACATTCATGTAACAAATATGTATCTGTGTATTACCCCAATCATGTGAACCACCAGGAACATGTTTATCAAACTTTGGGACCCTGAGTAACCAGAATGACAGAAGGTTTATACCTTTGGAGGCATCAGAGTCTCCATGGCTTTTTACATATTAGATTCAACAATGCTCCCCAAAACACATATGGGAACAATTTAGTCATTGTTTAAGGGCTCTACAGCCCTCTTGTGTCTACCTGTGGACTCCCAAATAAAGGGCCCTACACAGTCCAAGTGGCCTCAGCACATAGAAGAGCAACTTGAAACCGGTGGGTTGGATTTGCCAGACAGATCAGAGCAAGAGCAGCCATCCTCTCCTTCACCCACACAAAGGGGGCCCCGAGGTGCACAGCAAGACAGGGTCGGGGAAGGAAGGCACTGGAAGTAGACCTCAAGCACCAGTAACCACCATCTTCACCACTTGCCTGCCCTTCACCTAATGTTGAGATGGAATTTTATATTCCAAAGCTCCTTGAGTCTCAGTATGGCTTCGTAGTTAGCAGCACCCAGAAGCCAATCTTTCCTGGTGACCTCTATTTGAAAGCTGATTTGCCACCTTTCACCAGTTGGTTTGGTTCTGAGGATCCTGTGCTGCTTTCTCCTGTGAGTACCATCAGGTAACAACGAGAGGATATCAGCTAATATGGAAAATGGAAGCCAAGCCTTCCTGGGCTTTTGTTAAAATCTTCCTAAGGTAGCATTTGGTTCCTAATATTTAAAAATAAGTGATTCAAAGAGCTGAACTTTGACACACATCTATATTTTCTTGTCAAGTTAGGAGAAACAAGGAAGATATCCACCAGCATCCAGCAGAGGGATACACACAGGACGATGGGCAGTAGGGACCAGTTTACTTCTTACCTTGAGCAGCCTAGAGGTTGGATACAGCTGGGGAATAACAATAAATGTTTTTAAAGAGGAAGTTTTGTTACTTATACACATTAACTATATTACATATTTTACGTGTGGCCCAAGACAATTCCTCTTCACTCACTGGAGCCTGGCACGAGCTACTGGTTGGACACGCCCTCCAGCCCGGCTCCCACCTTCACTCTTCTACTGGATAAAGCACCACAGAACAGCAGCAGCAACAACACTCCCTGAGGACGTACTAGCACTTGCCACGCATCGCTTCATTCATTCCTCCCCTTTGACCCATGACGTCATTATTATTGCCACTCTGCAAATGAGGAAAGATACTCAAATTGTCAACCTAGCCAAGGATATACAACCAGTAAAAGATAGAACCAGGACTCCAACTCAAGATATCTGACCAACACCAGCGCTGTTAAAATACTGGGTCTTATACGTGATGGTAGCTAACACTTATTGAGCATTTCTTATGGGCAAGGCTTTATTCTACAAATTCCACATGTATTAATTCATTCACTCACAATACTCTAGGGACAGATAGAGTCATACCTCAAGAGGGACACATTCTGAGAAATGCTTTGTTATGCAATTTCATTAGGTGAGCATGCCAAAGTGTATTTACACAAACCAGGGTGGGGCCGCTTACTGCATAGCCAGGTTCTATTAGAAAGCCTGTTGCTCCAAGTCCACACACTTGTGTGGCGTGTTACTGTGCTGCACACTGTAAGAAATGGATTCTCCACTTGCCAGCCCCAGCCCACCCATCCTTTCCTTCACTCATCCAGTGACAAATGGTAAGCTCCCATACTTTAGGCGGAAAGAATGAAAGGAAGCCAACATCTACCGAACATGTATCATGTGACGGGCATTAAGGACGAGGGTTGTTTAAAATCATTACAGTCACCTGATGGGCAGATGTATTATTACTCCATATTTTGAAATGGATTCAAGAGGCCAATGACACCACCAGAAGTTTTATCTCAATCTGTCTTGGTCCAGATCCTACAACAGTGATAGTAACGCACAGGTCCCTTGGCGTGTTTATTTCCACCTGAGGGAAACAGGCCACTCTCAGAGGATAAAAACTGCATGACAGCTGACCGGGAATACAAGCTAGGTCTGATGCCAGAGTGAAGTCACGTGACTCACAGAGCCCTCCACCTCCGAAATCTGAGCCTATTGCCGATTAACTGTGCCCCATGATAGATCACCCCTGCCTCGCAGGTTAAACCACTCGCAGCATAATCACCACAACCTGCCATCTCAGTGGACACCGTCACAATGGGGGGACAGAAACAGGATTAGCTACTGCCGGGCACGCTCTCCTGCACACTGCCAGCCTCCCACCCCATTCCTAGAAGTGTCCACCGGGTTTCCGTAGCTGGATAGCACTCCCAGCAGCTGCATTTGGTCAGAGAGGGGGGTGGGGTGTACCAAGGCCATTTCCCCAGAAATCAGCCTTCGAGAAAAACCAGAGATCCAAACGGGGATAGCCACAGTACAGGGATTCTTGCTCTGGTGAGCCCATGATATGCTCCCTTCTAGCCAGAACAGAAAATTTTTGTGGGTACCAAGGAGGACCCCAGGGAAGCTAGAGAAGGGGCAAGGGTACCTCACTGGCAAAAAAAAAAAAAAAAAAAAAAAAAAAAAAAAAAAAAAATTTAACACCTTGAGCACTCAGTTGGGTTTCATTCATTCACTAAATATTTAATTGATCATGTACTCCCTGCCAAGCCCTGTACCAGGATGGTCCGTGGAAGCAGTTGTGGCAGCCCTGTCTTCATACATCCTACAGTACATCCGGAGATGCTGGCAAACTCACAGGCAATGGTGGCAGTGAAAGGTCTTGGTTAAACACCACAGGTGCTGGGCCCACCTGCCTGGCTGGGCTGCAATCTGAGCTCCACCACTTAAAATCTCAGAAGCACTGAACACATGACTTAAGCTCTCTGTCTCGGTTTCCTTGTGGGCAAATAAGGATTACAACAGTACTTATCTCAAAATCTCCACACAGTTAAATGCCTTCATACACACAAAGCTCTTAGAAGGAGGCCTGGCCCACAAAAGGCACTCGGTGCTTGCTCCTTGCTCTGGTTCTGCTAGTACTGTACACCTGCATAATATGCTCTCCAGTGGGCGTGCCCAGGTGCCAGGACAGCATGAAGCAGCACCACCTCCTGCGAACTGGAACCGAGAAGGCAATTCCTAAGTGAAAACCTGAGGATCAGTAGGTACTGGGTTATCAGAAGGGAAGGAGCATCTCAGGCATCAGGATAGGACACGTGAGGGCAAAACAGCACATGGTACATTAAAGAACTTACAGAATTCCAGTATGTGTGACCAGTAAAAAGTAGGAAAGCAGCCCACAAGAAGGAAGGGGGCATGATCAGGACAAGGGACAACGACACATGCCCTGAGAAACAGCACCTGGCCCTAATTAGGTGCACTCACTGGGGTTCCTCCAACAGCTAGGTTATGAGCAGCTCAACTGAGGAAATATTTTTAGTCCAGGTACAAGGGACACACTGATAAACTCTGCTTATCTATCACCCCCTCGGAAGGGCATTTCCCAGCCTTGCTAAATTCTAAGAGGACCATAGTATTGTTTAGTCCACTCCTCATCCCAAGCATTGAGCAATATCTGGCCCCCATAGTATGTGCTCAATAAATTTTCATTGAGTAAATAAACAAATGAGTGAGGAACTTGAGCATGGGCCCCGCCCTGAGGAAGCTTACAAGGTGAACAGTGTGTGGTGGGGGGTTTGTGTTAAGGAGGACCTGCTATATGGAGACCCAAATGGTACTGCAGGACTTCTCAAAGGATTGGAGAAGTAAAATGAAAAAACTGAGAGCCAGCGAGCCAAGATGTGTTAAGAGTGAGCAACCAAGCTCAAATCGCATTAGTTAACAGAACACATGTGTCCCTGCCTAATGCATTACCATCCCTGCAGTAGTTAGCCTCGTGGGACCCTGCGAAGCATGGAGAAAGGCTGACGGCTTCTAATCAATACCATGTTCACCGATGCAGGCAGCAACATTACCACATCCTAGATATTACCCCCATCTCCCCGCTGCAGCACTAAATATTCCCTGTAACAAGACAACGGGAAGTAACAAGAGCTATGATTCTCAACCCTTCCATTTGGAAGCAAGAGGTGAGACAAACCTTCCCCTGAACATTCTTAAGGGACAGAAGCCAGTTCCCCAAAGAAATATCTCAGAGCTAGCATGTGCCCAATACAGCAGGACAGGGAAGGGAGAAGACTGGCGTTTTCATTTGCATAGGAGTCCACAACAGAGGAGCAGAGGTTCTGTGCATGCCACGAAGAACAGCAATAAATCGGAGGGGGACGGATGATAGGGCTCATGGAATAGATGAGGTGTGAATGCTGGACTTTATTCCACATGCCCAAGTCACACCAATCAAAAACTTGGCTTCCCCCTGTGTGGCTTTCTTATTACTGTTTCTCTGCCAGTGGCATAATTGAAAGTCATATTTCATCTAGGCCTTTGGGTTCCAACTCCAAGTACAGGTTGCTTATGAACAGTCAGCCTGAATTTATCAACGAGATCAGCAAACAGTTACAATTGCGCATTAAACACAACTTATTTCTCAGTGAAGGGACACCGAGCCACTGGTAGTATATACTACAACACCGTATCGCTCTGAAATACACTGTGCAATGACACTTTAGCCCATGATGGAATTTGAACAGGAAAAAGGCAGAAGGTCAGAGGCCAGGGTTTGTTTTAGCGGCTTTGTTTTCTGTGTTTGTGTGTGTGTGGTGCTGGTGATTGAACCCAGGGCCTCAAACAGGCTAACCGAGGCTCTACTGCTTAGCTGCCTCCCGTCCCTTTTTATTTTATTTTGAAACAAGGTCTTGCTAAGTTCCCCACTCTGGCCTTGAACTTGCAATCCTCCTGCCTTATATTCCCAAGTAGCGGAGATCACAGGCTTGTGCCAGCACAGCCAGCCAGGGTTGGGACTTAATTTCAGTATTGCATTTATGTAACTATGGCTCCATTTTTCATTCCTCATTTCCTCCCTGACAAGATGAGGGACATAACTCTTATTTTTCATATTCTTTTTGAAAATCTACAGCTGTAAATTCAATAAATTTGTGATGCTTCTTGAGAAAATCCACTGGAACTCAAAGATGAGTACACTGACGAGCAGACAAAAGTCATAGAAACTGACCACGCCATAGAAACTGAACAAGGGAGTACAGGTCAAAAGGCTGATTTTTCCAAAGTACAAAAAGCATGTCCCATTTTAGGAATGAAACATGGCACAAAGTAGCTCTTCCCTAGGCCTCACAAGGATGGTTAACTAACGAGACTCTAGGGAGGCTCCAGAAGAACAGTGATTATAGCTCTTCCTCCTTCTCCAGCATTCAATAAATTCTTCTTACCATGATACCACACACATACACACATACACACAGGCCTCAACACCCCAGTAAAAGACTCTCAGAGACTCTGAATTCATTATCCTTGCTGTAGGAATAGAGGATGCTTCCCAGCTGCTTAAGACAACCTGAAAATGAAGGTTATAAAGTTTGTAATTGTCTTTTTACATCAGAACTGGGGAATCTGTTTACAAATTAAAGCTCTGCTGGCTTGGTTGATAATAAGGTTATATGACTCCACATAAGACTGTAGAAGCCTCTTTTTTATGTGCTCATTATTACATAACTGTCCAGGTGATGAGCAATAACTGCACATTATTGTTTCTGGAGATATTTCAACTAACTTGGGCTTTCACGACCAGAAAGATGGTGCCAGCTTCCCACAGGCACATAGAGAATTATTCTAAGGCCAGGATAGAAACCAGGTCTTCAGTCACATGGCGATGTATTCTAAGGCCAGGATAGAAACCAGGTCTTTTGAAATTTTAAGATTAGTTTTATTTCATTGTTATGCTTGTTTTCACTTTTCCATGTTGTTTTTTCATTTTTCCATGTACCTAAAGTCAAGGGGTCTACTGAAACCTAGGTAGAAGTTCTTGATTCTAATTTTAATTCCTACCCAAAATGTCACATTTTCATCTGAGGTATCATTCAAGGACAGCTGGGCAGTAGCGTCATGCCAAGACTCACAGACATCCACACTGGCACAGGTGTGCAAAGCAGCTGTACTGCATTTATTTATCACATTAAATATCATCAACCATGAGATTAAATGCTAAATTATTTTGCCTTCCTACAAAGTACTTTCCCTAACAATTATTCCATACCTTATCATGTACCACACAGGCAGCTACAGAGATAAACATAGCAAGGTCCCTGTCCTCAAGGAACATAATCTGATAGAAAATGTCACTCCAAATGGATAATTGAACTATAATGTGGTAAAAGCAATGGCAGAAATGTACATAAGTTATTATGAGTATTCAGAGTTAGAACATCCAGTCTCCTGGAGGAGAGGAAAGCAGGTTAAACCCTGAAGGATGACAGGTCCCAAGTAGGTAAGACTAAACACAGGCAAAGGGACAGTGATGTGACTGAGAAGTACCACTGATTTCTGAGTAATACAAAAAGTTTGATTTTGCTGACAGGAAAGACTGTTGACCAAGACTGGTGGAGTACTGGGGAGATAGTGGGGCCCAGATTGTACAGAGCCATTTAGAGCTTAGACTTCTCATGGCAGGCTGTGGAGTGCCACTGGAAGGTTTGAAGGGGAGAATTGACAGAGCTGAGATTGAATTTTCAAAGCTCTCTCTGGCAACTGTATAAATGTTACGTCTGAAGTGGACAAGATTGAAGGCAGGAGCCCACTTAGGAAGATGCTGAAGTAGCCCAGGAGAGAGGTGATAAAAATCTGAACTAGGAATGGAAGAAAAGTTGAAGAGGTAAAAATCAATAGAATTTAAGAGATTGATTTTATAAGAGCTAAGAAAGAGAAGTTATAAAGGTGCCTAAGGCTGGTAGCTGAGATCATAAGCAACAATCAAAAAAAGATATTGCATTGTTTCTCTTGTGTGAGAAACTCAAAGTATAGTATAAATTAGTAGCAAAATGGAAAATAGATATTAAGAAGTAGAAAGACCTTTTTCAAATAGGAAGAGGAATAAAAGATGTGGAAGGGGAGGGAAGGACAGGAAAAAGGATTTAAAGCAAAGAGCAAGAAATGGAAAGGGCTTTTGTAAGTGGGGAGGGGAAGAGGTTTGGAAGGAGGGAAGGGAACCAAAAAAAGAATTAAGATGTTCTAGGTACATGTACAAATACCCCATGATGAATGTGATCATTATATATTGCAAACATGTACTAATAAAAATAAAAATTTTAAAAAGATAAAAGATGGAGAATAAATAAACAGGAATAGATTCAAGAAGAAATCTAATTCTGGACATACTGAAGAGTTTGAGGAGCCAGTAAGGTGCTAGATAAAGCACAATACCCAGGGGGCATGGAGATAAAAAATCACTGAGATGTCAGAGAGAGAGGAATCAGTGTGAGGTGGCCTTTGAGAAGAGGATTACGCAGGTAGAATGTTGCTCAAGAATGTCAGCTGAAAAGAGGACCTTGGAGAGGGCATGTCCAGGAACAGACAGAGGAGGGGACCACATCAGACACGCAAGAAGTATCATGGAGATAATTGAAGAATTTTCTCTCAGAAAAATGAAGAGTTCCTACAAATTACATTAAAAAAAAAAAAAAAAAAAAAACAGAAATCCAGTAGAAAAGTGGTTAAGAAAGTTAAACAATTCACAAAAGAAGATACCAATGAACACAAGCAATGTGCTCTATTTAGCCACTGGAGAAAAGCAAATAGCATGATATAGTGACAAAATGAATAAAATTAGAACTGCCACTGATAGCCAAAGCTGGAATTCTCACATACTGCTGGTGAGATTATAAATCTACCACTTTGGAAACCCTTTCACATTATCTACTGACATTGAAGATTCTCATACCCTATAACCCAGTAAAATATAAATGTGTATGTGTGCGTGTGCTTGTGTATATCCAATACCAAGTGAAAGTTCTAACAGTATTGTGTTCTATAATCTGCCTCTAAATTATACCCAACAAATGCATTCACTAGGAGAGAAATTCAAAACACCGCTATTCATAAATACTAAAATTAAAGAATAGGGTCCTCAAAAGTTAAATATAACAACATGTTCTTCCCACAAAATGGAAGACTACCAACGAATACCAATGAACTACAATTTTACACAGGACATAATGCTTACAAGTATGAGATTAAGAAAAATAAACCAACCAAAATAATGTATGTTTCATGATTATGACTACATAAAATTCACAATCAGGAAAAACTGTAGTCTTTAGAGGCGCATCCCTACATAGCAAAACTGTACAGAAAAGCAAGGAGTTGGGAATGGTGGCGCACACCTGTAACCCTAGCACTCTGCAAGACTGAGGTGGGAAGATCTGGGAGCAAGTTCACCCTCTCACTCCCTTCCTTTCAGAATTCTTCCTTATTTTCCCACATTCAATTATCTTTCTCTTAACAGCCTCCAAAAAGGATAGCCACTAATTAGCATCCTTCCGCTAATAAGAAGTAGAAATGGCGGCAACGCTTTCACAGATATCCATCTGGCATGTTACTGAAATATTTCCATCCACTATTTCCATTTACATCAAATATATCCACTGACCTCATTAAAGAGAAAAAGGCACTGAACAGGGCATTATTAATACAGATAGCACCTGTTTTCATTACCAAAATTCTTCCCTCTTCTTTACGGAAACTCCATGCTTCCTCAGGGTGGACCGCTCTTTCCTGATCCCTCTCGGTGAACACTGGGTGTAGCTGTGCTTGTTCCTAGCTCCACGGACGGAGCAGGGCACCTGGGAAGTTAAGAGATCATTTCACTCAGGGCAATGGGGTAAAGAAGGCTCCATTCTAAAGGTTGGTTTGAATAAGCCAGGAATGAGTATGCACTTTCTTGATGAAAGTGAATGAAAAAGATTAGAAACTGTAGTACCTGTCATCATCTTGCCACCATAAAAAGTCTAAGCAGTCAATGTGGCATAATGGTTTAGAGCACATACCCAGAAATTCTTCCTAGAGAGGGCCAGACAGTAAATCTTAGGTTTGCAAGCCACACGGTATCTGTTGTAACTGCTCAACGCTTTCCCCTGTAGAATGAAAATATCTATTGATAAATGTACATAAAACAGGTATGACCACGTGTCTTAGTTGCTTTTCTTGTTGCTGAGACAACAGCTTGTTCCTTTGCTGAGGAAAAGTTTATTTAGTTCACAGTTGAGAGGTTTCAGTCCATAATCGGATGGCTCCAAGATAGGGTGGCATGGCAGAGGGAAACAGTCACGGCAGGCAGAAAGTAGCAAAGTGGGAGAGATAAGCCTCTTTCTGCCCCTTTTATCTTATCCAGATGGCTGGGATTAGGGCCATCCAATCAGTGGACTGATCCAACAATCACTCACCCTTAATCCCAGCACCCTTAATCCTAGCAATGTACACTGTAGATTCAGCCACCTCCAAAAAAACTCCGTGACCACATGAGGCTTTGGGGAAACACCTAGACACAAACCATAACACCACGCTCCAATATAACTTTTTTTAAAAAATGGGTGGAGGTAGGATCTGCCACCTAGGCTGTGGTTTGCCGTCCTCTAACATAGAGCATGTTGAACCCCGGCTCCCTCACTTTCACTGTCCTGAACAAGTTACCTAAATTCTGTATGTCTCACCTCCCTCCTTTGTAATGGAAATGATGATATTGCCTACCTCATAGACTCATTATGAGGACCAAACGAATAGTAAATGTGAAATGCCTAAAAAGCAGTGCATGGCACAGTGAAGTCTGGCAAGTACTAGCTGCTATTACCATTATCATCGTGAGCATTACTGGCTATGCTGACAGAGAAATCCAGTGATGCATCAAAATGGAGCAGAAGCTCCTAGCCCACACTATTTAGTTACATGAGGCAATAACTTTTTTTTTTTTTTTTTGCTTGAACAAGTCTGAGATGGTTTTCTTATTACTGAAATCATCCCATCTAAATAAATGAAAATCAGGACAGGGATGACAGATACCTAATATCCATGATAAACTTCCCTCATTTCTGCATCACAGACGTCACCGGTCAATCCCCCCAGCATGTCCCAAGCAAGGTGTCAAATATGGTTTTCCCCCAAATAAGACTGTAAGCAATCTCTAACAACCAATCCAAGTCAAACAGGAAAAGAACCCCCTCTGTCCTTGCTGAGGTCATGAGTTCTAGAGGTTAATCCCCAGTAATACTAATGAGCTATGTAAATCTTTTATCAGTGTACACTTGTGACGAAGGAAGAAATTTGCCAAAAATTTTAGCCTCTATTTCATTTCAAACCCATACACTTTCAGTTGATTGAAAAAAACTTGAGAGCATTCTATATTCCTTTTATCTTTAAAAAGGGATGTTCTTGGGTGGGTGAGATAGCTCAGTGGCATAAGCGCCTGCCTGGCAAGTGCAAGGTCCTGAGTTCGACCCCTGGTACCCCCATATGAGAAAAGGGCTGGTGATATCGCTCAGCGGCATGGGCGCCTCCTGGTGCAAAAGGTCCTGAGTTCGACCCCCGGTACCCACAAAAAAAAGGGGGGGATGTTCTCAAAGAAGTCACTTAATAAATGTTATTTGTATGAATGAGGTAAGCAAAGCCTGCTAAAGAACAAGCTACTCCTGTAACCCAGGAAGTGGTAAAAGTAATGGACTTCAAAATGAATATGGCATTGATACAGTCAGTGCTCTTAATCTACATTAGGAAAAACAATGGCAATACTAACTTGGTTGGTTTTACATTCAGGGAGGCTTTTTAATTGAGAAGACAAATGAGCCCATAACCTTGATTCTTTCTTCCTTATATAAAAATATAATGAACGAGGAAAATCCAAGATGGAGGAAGAGAGGTGTTCAGCCTCTTCTCCACAAAGAACCACCAAAGCAACAAGGATACACTTGCATTTTGAGGTGAGTGATCACAGGAGAACACTGGAAACTAGCATCTTGTGAGTTTCAGAGACACTGGACAAGAAGAAAAAAAACAAAGCATCTCCAGATTCTGCCACCCTGGCTCCACAGCCAGGAAAGAGGGCATTTCCCCTTCGCAGGGTTAAGTGTGAAAAAGAGCGTCCCCAGCAGACGCCTTAAGTGCTGATGAAATCCTCGTTCTGGGAAAGTTTCTCAATCCTCACAGGCTTGCAGCCCATTTAGGTAAGTAACTTACAGTACCTGAGATCTGTACAGTAGCCTGGCTTTGGATAAGGATCTCACATCTCCCAGAAAATTCCAGAGTCCTGTAGCCACTAGCCATCCTGAGAACAGGTTGACTGTTGAGTTTAGACTGCTCTAGGGGTCAGAAGCCCCTGTACATTCCCATTCGTGGAACTCCACAAACATTTCACTGCACTGCCTTGCGGTGTGGGGTAATCTACCCTATGAACCTAGTCAGACCCAGCAGAGTGGCTACGCCCTAAGGCTGCTGGGTATCCTGACTACAGGGAACAGATGTTGAGACAGAGAAGAACAAAGGTCACCACACTCGAGAACCGAAAGATCGAGGCGCTTGCTCTCTCAAACCAAGGGCATGGCCAGTCGTGTGAACTCGTGCCAGTGCCAGGGCCAAAGGCAGGCACATGTGCAGTTTCTGCTGCACCCCACTGACACCCCCATGCCCAGACCTCGTTACTGACAGGGAGGTGAAGGGATATTAATTAACAATTAACAAAATAATATCAGAGTTAAATTACACTATCAAATGGATTTAACAGACATTTACAAAACATCCCATCCAACAGCTGCACCATACACATTCTTTTCATTATCTAAAATAAAAAATATAGTAGGTCGCAAAACAAGTCTTAACAAATTTTAAAAACTGAAATAACAAGTGCCTGCCTGGCAAGAGCAAGGTCCTGAGTTCGATTCCCGGTACCAAAAAAAAAAAACTGAAATAAAATCTTATGTCATTTCTCATTATATTGGAGTAAAAGTAGACGTAAACAACAAAAGAAATTTTAAAAATGATACAAATACATAGAAATTAAACAGTCTCAACAAACAACGGGTCACCAAAAAAAATCAAAAGGGAAATTTAAAAGTTCCTTGAAACAGCCAGGCATGGTGGTGCACACCTGTAATACCAGCACTCAGAAGGCTGAGGCAGGAGGATCACCATGAGTTTGAGGTCAGCCTGAGCTACATAGTGAGTTCAAGGCTAGCCTGGATTATATAGCAAGACCTGTAAGTAAATAATAAGTAAATAAATTCCTTGAAAGAAAGTGGAAACACAACATGCCAAAATATATGGGGTATAGAAAAAGCAGCATTAAGAGAGAAGTTAATAGCAATGAGTGCTCAAATATAAAAATAGAAAAATTTCCAATAAACAGACTAAAGCTGCATCTTAAGAATTTGAAAAGCAAGAACAAACCAAACATACAATCAATAGAAGAAAAGAAATAACAAAGATCAGACCAGGAATAAGAAAGATCAAAACATGGTAGAGCAGTAAGCGGCAACAAATCAGCATCTCCAAGATTCAGAATCCACTGGAAAATAACAACTTGGGGAAGAAAAGGAAGAAGGAGGTGAATCCTCAGGACCCAGGAAGGATTTGAAGGGAAACTTGGAGTCTACAGATAAATTGAAGAGATAGACCACAATGCAGAAAAAGGAAGGGGCAATCTTCACTTTCTCCATGGCTACTGGCTCATAGTGTGAGAAACAACGATCGAATTTACAGACTCAGGGAAAGTGGGTGACTCCAGAGGCCTTCAGGGAGAAACACAGCAGTGGAATGGAGCAGTGGATGCTGTGCACTACAAGAGCTGATGAGTGACTCCAGTCCAAGCGTCTGCCATGTCTGCTAGAGTGAGTGCTTGGTCAGATGCCATATTAGGGAGGGGCCAACTGCACCTGGGACTCAGAGCAGCCTCTGGTTGGCTTCATCTCAGGCCTCCCACTGTTAAATTCCCACAGTGACTGGGTGAGGGACAATCACGGGAGACGTCCATGGTTAGGGAGCTGTGGTCAGGCGGGCAAGAGACATCCAGAGTGTTATAAACTAAAAGGCTCAGGCCCCACACCCACGACCAGAGACCAGGTTCTACCTGAATATCTGAGGATTTGAAAGTCTCAGTCCCAGTACCCTGCTCTAATCGTACTGTTAGCTTCCTGGGATTACCCAACATGGATCTGAGTTCGACTGCCTCCCTTGTCTACTAGCAAGAGCAGAGTCATGCCTTGAATTGGACACTGCCACAAAACTGCAGACCACAGAAGACAACCACAGGCTTAAAATCACAAGGAACTAGAGAAATTTCAGAAAGTTTCTTTTCTTCTTTTCAGGTAAATTTCTTTTTTTTCTTTTCCTATGCTTTTGATTTGTTTGACAGCTTGTTTTGATTTTTGTGAGTGTGAACATTGTCTTTAGGTTTTTCATTTTGTTCTCATTTTTGTTTTCTCCTTCTTTCCTTCCCACCTGTCTTTTTTCACCAGTTTCCTGATGCTTGGGTAATCTTCTTTTGCCCTTCAGCCTTGCTTTTAATCCTTTTTTTTTTTTCTTCTTTAATTTCTCTTTTTATAATTTTCTGATTTGTCTTAGATTTTGTTATATAACTATAAATCTCACATCTACGGTTAAAGGTGAAAAATTATTATGTTATCACAATTTATCATTTTCCAGTCTGTGTTTGATGCTATTGTTATTACTGATTGTACTACTTTAGCCAAGGTGACATAGTTGTTGTGATCAATTGATCTTCCTTGAATGCCAATACCTAGATTGCCCGAGGGTCATAAACAATACTACAGACCAGTACCAAAGAACTGCATGCTAGGCCTAACAGGCTACAATCTTTCATCCCAAGTAAACAGAAGAGGGAGGATCCTGGGACAGACACAGAGGCCAAAAGATAGCTATACCTAGAAGACATCTCTGAAAAAGTCATTTCCTTAAGAGATCTCAATACTAGTAACAAATAAACAAACAAAGAAAGAAAAATGACAAAACACAAAAGCAAAATGCAATTCATAGCCCCCAACTCACCAAAGGCAAACCCAAGGGTGCATTAAGGTGGAAGACACCAAAAGCCACCAAGAAGAACTTTGGTGGTCAACTGAGATCCTGAGAAATCCAGAAGATCATCAATACCTACTTTGAGAACCTATACTCTAATAAGATGGAAAACAGAAAACAATGGACTGATTCTACATACATAAGAATTACCAGGGCAGAATCAAGAAGATTTAAAAATTCTAAACAACCCAGTATCAACCAATGAAAATGAAGAAGTAATAAAAAAATTACCTACAAAAAAAGTCCATGTCCTGACTGATTCACTGCTGAATTCTACAAGAACTACAGAGAGAATCTAATGCCAGTACTCCTCAGACTCTTTAATGAAATCAAAAGGGAAGCAATACTTCCACTCATTCTTGGAAGCAAGCATTACCCTGATACCAAAACCAGAGAAGGATGCAACCAAAAAAGAGAACTACAGCCCAATCTCCTTAATAAACCTATATGCAAAAATCCTCAATAAGATACTGGCAAACAGAATGCAGCGAATCATTAAGAAAATTATACACCATGACAAAATAGGATTCATCCCATGGATGCAGGGGTGGTTTTCAACATATGCAAATCAATAACCGTAAGACACCACATTAACAGAACCAAGGACAAAAACCACATGATCACCTTAATAGATGCAGAAAAAGCATTTGACAAAGTTTAATACCCATTCATCATAAAACCCTACAGAAAATTGGAATAGAAGGTCTTTATCTTAATCTGACAAAGCCATCTTTGACAAACCAATAGCCAACATCCTACTAAATAGTCAAAAACTAAAAAAATTTTCACTGTAAAATCAGGAACAAGACAATGATGCCCACTATCACCATTCCTGTTCAATATAGTTCTGGAAACATTAGCCAGAGCAGTTAGACAAGAGAAAGAAATAAAAGGAATAAGGATAGGAAAGGAAGAAGTTAAATTATCATTTTTTGCTGATGGCATGATATTCTACATAGAAGACCCAAAAAACTCCAAGATTCCTCCTTAAAAATCAAATTCAGTAGCATAGCAGGATAAAAAAACAACACGCAAAAATCAAAAGCATTTCTGTACACACTCACTTTCACAATAGCATCAAGAAAAATGAAATGGAAATCAATCTAAAACAGGAAGTGAAAGACCTATACATTGAAAACTATAATACTCTCAAAAAGGAGGTTGAAGATGATATCATAAAATGTAAAGATATCCTCTGTTCTTGAATAGGCAGAACCAGTATAGTGAAAATGGCCACACTTCCAAAACTGTCATACAGATTTAATGCAAACCTCAGTCAAATTACCAATAACATACTTCACAGATCTAGAGGAAGCAATCCTAAAATTCATATGGAACCAAAAAAGAGCTAGAATAGCAAAAGCAATTCTGAGCAATAAAGACAAGGCAGGGGGCATCACAATACTCGATTTAAAGCTATCCTACAAAGCTACCATCATAAAAATAGCATAGTATTGGCAAAAACAAAAACAAAAAAACAAAAAAAGCAGCCCCAAAGATCAATGGAACAGAAGATGCAAAAATAATTCCAAGCACATTCAGCCACCTTATCTTTGACAAAGAGGCCAAACACCTCCACTGGAAGAAAGACAGCCTCTTTAATAAATGGTGCTGGGAAAACTGGCTTTTCATATGCCAAAAATTGAATCTAGACCCATATCTCTCACCATGCACTAAACTTAAATTGAAATAGATCAAAATATAAATATAAAAATAGAAATACTTAATCTGCTGGGAGACAGAATAGGTGAAACTCTAGAAGACATAGGTGTAGGCAAAGACCACTACAAAGAATCAACAACTGGGATCACATCAAATTAAAAAGCTTTTGCACAGTGAAAGAAACCACCAACAGAGTGATGAGACAACCCAAAGAATGGTAAGAAAATTTTACCAGTTACTCCTCAGACAAAGGAATAACATCTAGAATATATAAAGAACTCAAAAAACTCAGATCCCCCCAAATTAAAAAATCCAATCCAAAAATAGGCATCTGGAATAAATAGACACTTCTCATATGAAGAAGTACAAACAGCAAATAAATATTATGAAAAAATGCCTAACATCATTGGTCATTCAAGAAGTGCAAATTAAAACAACAGAGATTCCATCTCATTCCAGAAAGAATGGGTATCATCAAGAAATCAACCAAAAAAAAAAAAAAATTCTGGAGGGGTGTAGGGAAAAAGGAAACTTCTCCATTGCTGGTAGGAGTGTAAACTGGTACAACCACTACAAAAATCAATATGGAGATTCCTCAAAAACCTAAAACTAGAGGTTCCCATTTGACTCAGCTATTCCCCTTCTAGGTAGCTTTTCAAAAGAGTTAAAAACATACCTCAGTGATATACACACACCCATGTTTATAGCACCACAATTTATAATAGCTAAATCTTGGAAACGGCCTATGTGCCCATCAAAAGATAAATGGATAAATAAAATATGATTTTTATATACAATGGAGACTACTCTGCCATAAAGAAAAACTTGTGTCATTTTTAGGTAAATGGAGGCACCTTGAGACTAATTTTAAGTGAAATAAATCAGACACACAAGTCTACACACAGTATCACATTGTTTCTTCTTGTGTGAGAAACCCAAAGGGTGAATGAGGAACAAAGTAGAGAATAGATACTGGGAAGTAGGAAGAACAGTTTCAAATAAGAATAGGAACAAGGGAGGGAAGGAAGGGAAATGGAATTTTTTTTTAATCTACCAACATTTCATAGTTCATAAATTTCACAATCCACCTGCACCCAGCAGCTTTCATCTGGTTCACAGTTCCATGCAGTCCAGCAGAGAGCTGCTTGCAAAATGATATCATAATGTTAAGGGAAATAAATCAGACACACAAGCTTAAATATGGCATGGTTTCTCTTATATGAGAAACACAAATTATAGATAAAGACCAAAATAAGAGATAAAGTTAGGAAGAAGGGAGCCAGATCTTTCCCAAAGAGGAAGGGGATCAAGAGATGGGGGAGAGGGGGATGGGGGGAAGATAAAGGAATTAAACTGTGTTATGGGCATATACCAACTCCACGCAAGAAATGTAAACATTTTGTACTGTAAACATGGACTAATAAAAAAAGGTCATTTTGTCATGGCAATCTATATGTACCTCTGTACAGTTTTCTATGCCACATAAGCAATCGCCACAAACTTAGTGGCTTTTAACAACACACTTTTATCATCTCACAGTTTCCCTGGGGCAGAAGTCTGGGTGAGGGTTAGTTGGATCCTCTGCTCAGGGCCACACAAGGTGGCCAGAGCTAGGTGCTCTTCCAAGCCCATGTGGTTGCTGGCAGAACCTGTTTCCTTGCAGCGACAGAACTCACGGTCACTGTGCCCAGGCTAGCAGGAGGGTCTCTCTCTCAGGCTCTCTCCTGACTTCAGGAAGGTTCCAGCTCCTCTTAAGGCCCCTCCTGATCAGGTCAGATCCTTCCAGGAACTCAAAGGTAACTGATTAGTCACCTAATTGCAGGAGGGCTATCCCATCTTATTTCTCAGTCTCACCCACACTCAAGAGAAGGCAATTATCTGTCATGGGGAGGTATAAACCAAGAGTTTGGGAATATCAGGGGCAAGTCCAGAATCCTGTATGACCTCTACTATAGTGCCTGACCCTACAATTTTGAATAAATATATATATCAGCTGAAAACTCCCCATTTTACATCCAAAATCTCATTGCCATACATCCAAAAGATATTTCATAAACATTGAACCAGCAATAAGCACGTGGGTGGACTTGGTCTTATTATCTCCTAATGGAGACTCCTTCTTTCTCACTCATTTGGACATTCCTAATTTGAAAGCTCCCGGAAAAGGCAAATGACGCATTTAATTACATGTAATGAACACATGAAGAAGCTACTATGCTCATTTCAAAGATTAGGAAACTGACAGAGAAAGCAAATGTCTGCCTAGTGAAGAAGGAGAGAGAGAGAGAAAGGGAAGCAAGATTCAAATCCAGCTATTGCACATCACAATCCACGCTCTTCACCACTCATCCACGATGCCTCACTTCTCATCCATGGAATTGTGATGTCTTGCATTTTAAAAACTGGACTCATAATGGCCTAAGTCTCTTAATCCAAAGTCTCTTTTGCTTGTGATAATTCTAATTCTTACAGTCACTGCCTGCTAAGGGAGTCTGTTTCAAGAGGGAAAATTAGGACAGACAAGCATCAGTTATAACCAAGGCCTGTGTTCTTTTACCCAGGTAAAGTACAGAAAAGCGCTGATAAATGTACTTAGAACATAAACTAGTCATGTTCCCCTAGATGCCAAAGGGTTTTTGAAATTCTCAGTCTTCTGGAACGATCTGGACCTCTGATCAAATCCAAAGTGGATATTTCAATCCCTGGTGTAGAATTTTAAAAATTAGCCGGGCGTGGTGTCGCATGCCTATAATCCCAACACTTGGGAGGCTGAGGCAGGAGGACCACTGCAAGTTCAAGGCTACCCTGGGCCACATAGTGAATTCAAGCCCAGCCTGGAAAACATGGCTTGATGCTGTCTCAAAAAAGAAAGAAAGATACCAAAGCAAAACTTTAAAAATAAAAAAAAGAAAGAGAGAAAATTAACCTATAAAACATGTGAACTAGAAGTATTTGGTTTTGAGAACTTGTGCCAGAAATCTAAGTAGTTGCGTGTTAGAAAATATTTAGGTATAGAAATAGCAGCAGGCTGGCAGACAGTATAAATGTGACGCACATCCCCAGAGACACAGGTAAGACTTGTGAAGCCAGTTACGTTACCCTTTGCCCTTGGTGCTCACAGCCACCTCCCTCCATCCCTGGCCCAGGAATCCCAAGAATTTTCGTGACTCATTCTCAGGAGAATGGAAATTAGTAGCACTGGAAACCTCCCTGTGTGGACACAATTTGGAGTGTTTGCTCAGCTCTTGTCCTCATGGTGCTCCCCGCCTCCCCAAGGACACACACTGGCTGCCATATTTTACTTTTTGCCTCCACCTAGTGGACACAGTTGCAGAGATCAGAGAATTTGAAAGACCTTTAAGGAAAGCTTGACCCATACTTGGAAGTAAAAGGTCCTTTTCGGTTTGGTCTGGCTTCTTGCACAGGGATACAAAGCTGACAGCCAAAGGGAGTGATCCACAGCCCTCACTTCCTGTAAGCTGTTTGTTACCAGACCATGAGGAATGAAGGACAAAAACTTAAAGTAAGCACCTGAGAAATGTTATGGCACTTCGACAGAGTCATTTTATGCCTATGGAATCTAATAATAAAAAAATTAGGGCTCATTTTATTTCATTTTTATGTAATGCACTTCTACTATGCTTTAGCAGGCATAGTTTGAGAAACACTGGATTTCAAAGGAGCAGAAGGAAGTGCAGAGGCTACAAGCAGAGGTAGCTGTTTGTCAACAGGTTCCTGGTTGCAATCTATTTCTGGAGCTTGATGACATCCGTGAGCTTAGACTCCCCAAAATACTTCAGAGTCTTTACAGTGAGTTCTCTCTTTTACATAGGCTTGCTCAGGTGATTTGATCAGCTTTGAAACTAGAGTCCTAATGAAAATATTCCTCCCAGCCACTGGTCTTTATCCTCATTCTCGTTTTCCTCACCTGATACTCTCTCTCCTGCCAATGAGCACCTTTATATTCTCATCCTTGGCTAGCCCCTTAATTTCAAAATAAAATTGTTCTTATGTAGGACTTATGGAGAAAATAGAAATCACTGAAATAGATGAGTTAATAAATATATATGAAGAATCTACTATGTGCTCTGAGTAAAAAAGTATGAGCGGACACACAAAGGATTATCCTACAGCACTCATATCTTCATGAGAAGAGAGAATCAAAAAACAAGGTTTTTTTGTTTTGTTTTGTTTTGTTTTAGCAAGGTAGTTCAAAAATGATCAAGGCAAGGAAGGAAATTATGCATGACCAGGAAAATAGACAAGCTATCTAATACTACCACAAGGCAAGAGGAAGATGAAGTAGTGAAGACAGCAGTAAATATAATCAATATTACTGAAGGGCTTACCCTGTGGCAGGCACTGCTAAGTGCTCTACATACCCTCACATCAAACCTGTGTAACGATGATGTCATCCCCATTTTACAGATGGGAAAATAAATTCATAAATGTTCCTAACTTGCCCAAGATGATAGCTGAGAAGACATGAGGACAGGACATAAATCCAAATCTATTTTGCTCCAAAATCCATACACTTAACCACCTTTGGGAGAATAATAAAATAAAATGGTGGACTCAAGGTGAGCAATCCAGAAAGGTCAAGCTCAGCTATTCTTACTTCCTGTCAAAAAGGGCCACGTGATATCTTAAAATATGTGGTTCCCTTCCAAAAATCAAACGCAGAAGTCTCCTGCTGATTGAGGCTTGTGTATATTTGTAGTAGAAACCTAATGTAGCCAAGCGTGTTGAGTCACAAAAAAGCTATTTTTGCAAGGTCCTCCTCATAAAATGGAAAAAGCAAAAAGGTTGAATTGTATGACACTGTTTCTCCAAATAGTGGCAGGGAATTGCTGTAAAATGTCTCATAAAATCCCATCAAATGGACAAATTGCAGAGACTTAAATTGAACAGCAATTGAGTCATTGAACATCTGGGCTAGATTTCCAACAGCCAGAAAAGCCCCAGGCTCAGATCTTCATTTACAGGTGCAAACCAATCCATCCTGACTCCCCTCTTACGCTGACATCCTCCCTCTCCCCCAGGCACACCTATCTCCATTCCCTCTCATTCTCTCGATAGGTTAGAGTACTTGCTTTCTAATAACAGTTTCAGGTGAGTGAAGTCATCCATCTTTCTGGACCTTATAGGTAGACGGATTCTGAATTTAGGCATCCATGTCCAGCTTCAGGCAACTACTTGATGTCCAAGCACTGGACAAAGATGAATGCAAGACCACTGAGTGCCTTCAGGTGTGCAGACGATTTATATAATCGTGGCTCTAGTCCAACAAAATAAAAATAAATAAATAAAACATCCCTTCCAACCCCATTACCTTAGCAATCTAAAATAACTATCGGGCCGGTGAGACGGCTCAGCGGCTTAAGTGCCTGCCTTGCAAGCGCGAAGGCCCGAGTTCGACTCCCGGATCCCACATACGAAAAAGGGGCCGGTGATATCGCTCAGCGGCACGGGTGCCTGTTGGCGCGCGAGGTCCTGAGGTCGTCCCCCCAGTACCCACAAAAATAAAATAAATAAAAAAAAATAAAATAAAATAACTATCAGCTTTACCTACATATTGGCTATGAAATAAAAGTATATTGAATCATTAACATTTTTAAGTATTTTAGTAAAATTACCTGCACACACACATTTTGTGCTCTTCATCAAAAAGCTACATCAGAGCATATCTCACTAATAATTGCTCGATAAACATGAGTTATTGTCAAGTCCCATCACACTGTCTCCACAAGCCCATGACATAGGGTACTACTAGCCCTACATAAAAAAAAAAAAAAAAAAAAAAAGAATAAAGAGGCTTGGAAATTAAGTTTTCTGTCCAAGGGCACAACAACCAAAAAGAAGCTTGATTTAAATTTCAATCCAGACAGCTATTTGAAAGAAATAAAATATTTTTCAAAATAATTCTGAAATCCACAGCTCACTTGTCATTTACGAGCTTGGAAGGCAAGTCAGCTTCCCTGCAGTTACAAGGCTTTGCCAGTTAAGGAACATTTCAGTCCTTATCTCACAATTCCTCATAGAGCCCGACGCCTCTCTCAGCAGTGACCCCATCCTTGCTCTGCTTTCCCAGCCCTGATCAGAGTGAAAACTTCGCAGATAGGACAGGATGTTTGAAGTTGATGACAGAGTAATTGTGAAGTCCTACCACCGCCACTAACCAAGGGAGCTGCCAGTAACTCCTTTCAAGGGTTCCGGCCCAGGTCAGGCCTACATACAACACCTTCTTTGTGCTTGACTGGCCCGGATTCCTGGTACTGGAGAGTTGAACAGCTTTGAGCCTCCTGCTCTCACCGCGGCATCCCACTGTGGGGGATGCATGGACCTGCCTGACCCTGTCTCAAAGAAAATTTTGAAAGTAAGGTATCCTAGCACCAAGAAATAAATTCCAGGTTTTATTCAAGAACAGATATAGAGTTGGTCAGGTGTGGTGGTGCACGCCTGTAATCCCAGCACTCAGGAGGCTGAGGCAGGAGGATCACTGAGGGTTCGAGGCCAGCCTGGGCTACAAAGTGAGTTCAAGTCCAGCCTGAACTACATAGTGACACCCTGTCTCAAAAAGACGACAAAAAAAAAAAAAAAAAGATATATAATCTCTAGTCAGTCTAGGTAAACTCAAACCTTGGGACCACAGAAATGGTAACATTGATCAAAGACTCTACTTATACCTGGGATTCACATATCAGACCAAAAACTGGAATTCAACAAACTGCTGAGCCCAACTGCTGAGGGTGTGTAAATACCCTATTTTTATTCTAAATGACAGTCTACCTCCCCTCTGCCGACCAGAGAGAATTCAAAGCAGAATCTACCCTTGTAGATTGAATGAAATCAACTTTCATCTCAATATGAGTAAGTTATTTCATTCATTACAGCATCCAGCCACTGGCCACACTTTTGTTTCGTTTTGTTTTGTTTTGTTTTTTAGTGAGACAGGGTCTCACTATGTAGTTCAGGCAGGCCTTGAACTCACTATGTAGCCCAGGCTGGCCTCAAACTCACAGCAATCCTCCTACCTCAGCCTCCTGAGTGCTAGGATTACAGGCATGCACTACCACGCCCAGTGCGGCCAGACTATTTTCTGAGGTCATATATTTGAGATATCCCATCTTCTCAGAGGTGCCAATCAGACTGGGTGAGGGAAGAAAGAAGTAGTCACTGTTATGAGGCATTTCTGGGCTCTGTAGGAAATTTTGAAATATAGACTGGAACGTTCCATGGCTGGGAAAACCTTTAACCAAAGGAAACCTTACTATTGTTCTAAAATAGAATTCCTAGAAGCATGAAGCAGACCCCAGGAGACTGGAGCACCAGCCAGGGATGCTGTAGAAGAAATCTGTGTGTAAGGTGGAGCATGAAGTGAATGGCCTCTAAGTTCCCGTACATTAAATAGTGTCTCGTTATTTGGTAAAACTCTAGAACAGTTTGATATTCTTGTAAACCACACACACACACACACTTCAAGCAGTATAACCCAGTATCCAAGTGCTTGAGCTGTGAAGTTGGACAGTCCCAGCTTCTGCCACTTTACAGGTTGTGTGACCTTGAGCCAATTAATTTTGCTCAGCCTTGCAGCCCTCCCCTGTCAAATGGCAATAACAATGGAACCCAACACCTGGAATTCTTGTGAGGACTAAATGAAATGGTATACACAAATAACTTAGAATGTGGTAAGAATTCAGTAATCCATAGTTATTAATACAGTTGGTCTCTTCACACTTTTCTAACATGTTGCTTTCGTTCTTAAATCTAAGTTTTTACTCAAATTCTTCTCTTCTGAAAATTATGTTCATATCCCTCATTATCTTATCCATTCCACAAAGCCCAGTACAACCAGGGACCATGATTATAGGCTTAGAAAAGGAAACAGAATTCTAGTATATTACTTGATGCTATTAAAATCTAAAACTCACATTCTCTTTGGGCCATAAATTTTACTTATTGTACACATTCTGTACAGATATACGGGCACACAAAGATATATGCTCAAGGGTAGGTATAGCAGCACTGTTGCTAGTAGCAAAGAGCAAGGAAGAACCTAAATGTTCATCAAGAGGGGACTGGAAGATGAAGCGTGATCCATGCATAAATGAATACCCTGTGTATGTTAGAGTAGCGCAACTCCACTTGAATAGAAATAGAGCCAGCTATCGAACCTTAAGTGGAGAACTAATATGAATTGTGAACACAGCAGTTACATTTGTGTTTAAAATAGGAGAAGAAATCCTATACATATAGCTTACATAAGCATTTAATCTCTCTGAGAGGAATATTAAATACTAGTCCTCTGGCAAAGAAAACTAGGGCACTGGAGTTCAAAAGAGGAAAGAAATTTTTACCAAATATCTATTTATAGTATTTAAATTTTACCACATACATTAACTTTTAATTAATTTCCTTTAATTAACATAAAACTATATATATTTATCAAGTACAGAATGTTTTAAAATATGTATACATTGTAGAATGACTATATTAAGCCAATTATGAATTACCATATGTACTTTGTGGGAAGAATGCTTAAAATCTACTCTTACCTGTTTTCAAGAATAACTAGAGGGATATGTTATATAATAGATTTCTTCTATGCATTAATTTTTTTTAATTAATTAAAAATAATTGTTCAGCTCGGGCCTCCCTCCTCTGTGGAGCAGTCCCCGTCTATCCCAGCTCTGCAGTCTCCCTTTTCTAAGCTCCCATAGCTCTCTAGGCTCCCTGCTCTCTTCACCTAATCCCCAGACCTCCTAACTACCTGGGGACCACCCAGGCATTGCCACAAGATAACAGTGCACAGAATCATAACCTGACACTACAGTGCTACATGGAAGATGCTGTAACAGAGATCCATGAAGTGAAGGTTCTACAAAGCTAAAAGTCCTCTGGATTTGCCACTTCTAATTTGAATTGTTGAGCCCCAAGCTCAAATGTTTGACAGAAGCTCTAAATCTCTCTGGACCACAAGTAAATGGTGCTTCTGCAGATTTTAAGTCCCTTTATCTGCTTTTATAAGCCACTTATTCTATAAGGGCACTGGTGTGAGCCTCTCCCTTCTCTTACTGTGACTCGGAATATATCTGAGAAAGAAGATTGTTACGGAGTTTTAAAACAGGACAATACATAAGGGTTCACACTCGAAATCTGAAAAAGACATCGTCCCCCTGTGCCAAGGCCTCTCTTGAGGATAAAGAGATGAGAACAAATGAGAATCCTTCGGTGAGGTTATCAACTTCTCTCCTACTGTCACATTGTGCCAGACAAAACTTCCAACAGAAGATTTCCTAGACGCAACCTACCAGGTTATCTTTCACTAAAGAGCTTATTTACTTATCTCTCAAATTATTGTTTTCTTCATTTGTAAGGAAGAAATCACTGTATATTATTCTGCATTTCAATAGCTTTTTGTCTTCGTTTTCAACTTCCTGCCACCACCACCACCACCCCAACCAAATACCCTCAAACCACGAAGTTCTCCAGGCTCAAGGCAGGGGAAGTACAGGAGGGGTACAGGACCCCATTTCACTTGATTCCCTTGGCTGAAGTTCACCAACCTACAGAGCCAGATGGGCCTCCCATTGACAAAATCCCTTGGGTTCCAGGAGACTCTTTTCTTACAAAGCCCCTGTTGACCATAGCTTGATGAGAATCTTTACATCCCAGATAAGCAGAGGCATGAAGTCAGAAGGAACTCAGATGCTGCTCAAGGCCGGAGGAAGGAGGTGAGCAGTCGAGGATCTTCAGCCTCTCACTGAGGGCCCATCAACTCCAGCCCCTGGTCAGGAGAGGCCTGGGGGCTGCTTCAGCCTCTGCTTCTGGGAGTTATCTCAAGAAATCAAGCCTTAGTGTCAGATGTGGCTTCCTTTAGCCAAATTAACATTTCCCAAGGACTCTCAAAGGAACATCAATTCTATAGGTTATAAATAAGACTAATAGACAAAAGTGTTCTCCAGGTAAGAGTAGGAAATTCCGTAACAACCAAGGTCTGGCAGAGTTTTTATTATAGGACTCGTAAGAGCCTGTACTGTACAAATGGGCTATGACTCCAGAAGAAGGGGATTTGATGTTCAATATTTATTGGTTGGTAGACCAAGGAATCTTCCTCTGAGCAGACTGCATAGCTAATATTTCTTGAAACACCTTCTGAGAAGTGTCGCCACCAAGAAGTCTTACTTAGGATCATTTCAAATGTCTTTGCTTCACTTACATCAGGGATTATGGAAATATTCTCTAAGCTTCTTTTCCCCTCTCTGATTCTACAACCAGCTGAGTGCAGCAGAATACTACGTCCTACTATATAGTGTTCCATCTTAATAGGCACAAGGGTTTTTTATTTAAGTTAATAAAAGCAATAGTAAGAAAAATACCAATACAAGATAATTTACTTTTGCCTGAGCTGTATCTTTTAGGTCCCATATAATGTCTCCTAAAATTTTTCCAAGTGCTCCAGGAAATGGTTTTTCCATTTTACAGATATAGAAAGTTAGCCTTAAAGCAACATGCCCAGCTCACACAACTAAAGAGGAAATAGCCAAGATCTTGAGCCTGGAGGCTCCTAACAAGTATGTTATGAATAACCAGTATTGTTTAGTGAAATATAAATCCTTTAAGAAAGTCTTTAAAGGGAAGCTCTGTGGTCATATGAATATAACAATGGTTTTCTCTGAAGTATCACAAGGATTGCTAGCATAATAATGACTTGAAAAGCTTTTCTATATTCCCTTGTTATGGTTTAGATCTACAATGTCCCCCAAAAGTCTCCTGTTTGTAGGTGGGCCCTGGGCAGAGAGAGCAGGTTACTGGAGGCATGACCTGGAAGCGTGTATTCTTGTCCCCAGCTCCTCCCTTCTCTTTCTCTGTTTCCTGGCTGCCACCGATTAAACAGCTTTTCTCCACCATGGTCTTCTACCATGCCATTTCTGCCTTGCAGTCAGCCAACCATAGACTGAACCCACTGGAAACTGTGAGCCAAATAAACCTCTCTCACTTTAAGTTATGAGTGTTCTCCCAACAATGGGAAAGCAGACTAATACAAAGAATTGGTACCAAGAGTGGGGTCCTGACCATGTGGTTCAAAAGCATGCAAAACTTATTTGCCAGAGGAGTTTGAAAAGGGTTGGAGGAGCAGGCTGTAGAAGCCCTAGACTGCTGTACATAGAGCTTGATGAGTGATTCTGGTCAGAGCCATGTGTGTTTTATTTTGACAAAGAATTTATCTACATTTTGTCCATGTCCTAAGAATTCATGTGAGGCTAAATTTAAGAATAGTGAACTAATCTGGTGGAGAAAATTTCCAGGTTGTCACATGGGTACTACTGGCTGCTTTTAGCCAGATTTGGTGAGAATCAAAAGCAAAAAGAGTCGAAAGTTGTAAAAAGTTTACAGTTTCACCAACAAGAAAGCACCTGTAAAGTTGGGGCCAGAAAGAACATGGCTGCTAAAACAATTTGACATTTTTTTAGAAGTCAAGTGTTTTACATCAGGATAATAGGAAAGATGGCTTAAAGGTATCTCAGGCATTGGACAGATCCCACCATTCAGAGGTTCTAGGGTGTAAAAGGATAAATTCCTTTGAAAGACTCTGCTTTGAGAATAGAGCCGAGGGGATCATGCACATTCAGGGCTGCCTAGGAAAGTGCTTCCCTAAGTTCAGCCATCTAGATATGCATGGGCCTCTGCAGCCATGGTCCAAGGGTGCCAGGCTGCTGCTTAAGCTGGTGGCAGACCTTGGCATTATGCGTGTGGTGCTGGTTTTTCAGGCATATAAGCCAGGTGTGGTGTAACTTGCTTGTAATCCCAGCACTCAGGAGGCTGAGACAGGAGGATTGCTGTAAGTTTGAGGCCAGCCTAGGCTACATAGTGAGTTTAAGGCCAGCCTACGCTACCTAGCAAGACCCTGTCTTAAAAAAAGACAAGAAAACAACATACAAGAGTTATAGAGTCATGGAGACTTCTACCCCAATATCCAAAGAATGCCTGAGAGGCCAGACAAAAAAGAGTGGCAAGGTCACAGTACCTGTCAGGACCCTCTGAGTGGATGACACTTGAAGCTGTGAAAGGGAAGCCAAAGGTGAAGTAGAAACCCCAAAAAGTTGGAGCTGCCAGGACTGTGAAACACCTTCTTAGAAAAACCACAGGAAGTGAGCAAAGCCAGCCTAGGAGAGAGGCCATGTTGGCTACAACAGGCAATGCTGTAAAAGCAAGGCCCTCCAAGCTCTTTGGAGTTCACGCCTCACTACAACTTGCCCTGGGTGCTAAAGATAGAACTATAGGATTTAATGTTTGTCCTGCTAGTTACCCATCTCGCTTTGATCTGCTTTCTACTTCCCGATTCCTCCCTCTTGAAATGGGAATATTTACGCTGTGCTACTGTATATTGAAAGCATTTAACTTTTTTATTTTCACAGGGGCTCACAGCTTAGAGTTTACCTTGAGTCCCAGAGAACACTTTAGACTTAGATGTTTTGTTTTGTTTTGTTCTTTGAGAGCAAAGTCTCACTTTGCAGAGTCTCACTTTGTAGTACAGTCTCACTTTGTAGTAGAGACTGGCCTTGAACTCATAGTGATCCTCCTGCCTCAGCTTCCCAAGTACTGGGATTGCAGGTGTGTGCCACCACACCTGGCTGGACTTAGACTTTTTAACACTGCTAGAACCATTAAGATTTTGGTGACTCTCACAGATGGATTAAATACATTTTACATAATGAAACTGACATGAGGCTTTGGGTCAGTGACAAAATGTTATAGTTTAAATCTAAAATATCCCCCAAAGTCTCATGTTCTGAGGTGACACCTGTTAGAGGGCGGAGGCCAATGGGGGGCATATTCTTGTCCAGGGCACCTCCTTTCTCTTTCTCTACTTCCTGGCTGTCATGGATTAAACAGCTTTTCTCTGCCATGCCATTCTACCGTGCTGTTTCTGCCTTGGAGCCAGCTAGCCATGGACTGAACCCACTTAAAACTGTGAGCCAAAGAAACCTCCCCTTCTTTAAATTGTGGGTATTGAGTATTTTGTCCCAGCAATGGGAAAGCTGACTAATACATCCCTGTAAGGATTAGCACAGATCTGGGTGCTCAGTAAGCTGACAATAAAAAGTTCTAAATGGTGGCATCCCTTATTCAAAATATTCAGCCCATAGAACACAATACAAAGGAGAAGTGAGAAGGAGGGGGAGGGGGAGCAGGAAGGGGGAGGGGAGGAAGAAGGGAGGGAGAGGGAGGAGAGGGAGGGAGGAGAGGAAGAGGGGATGGCAGAGGAGGAGGAGGAGGAGGAGGGGAGGGGAGGTCATGGCCCAGAGGACAAAGAAGATGGAACTGCTTTGCTCACAAGAGACATAGCTGAGAAAATCCCAAAGATAGGGAAGTTGATATGAGTGCCAAAATCACCATTTTTTCTAGATTTTGGAGCAACCAAAACTGAAAACTTGTTAAACACCTAGGCTTCACTCTGTTTTACTCCTCTCTTGCCCACATTTAATCCATCAACAGATTCTCTCCATATACAGAGGACATAGCACCAAATTCCAGAAAAGCTCTTGACCTCAGCTATTTATCACTGAGTCTACCCTAGTCCGAGCCACCATCATCTTTTCTTTAATGACCACTATTCCTGCTCCCATTCCTCCTCCCACTACAACCTTGTCTACAAACAGTAGTGAGCCCACCCCCCCCCCCCAGAACCACCACAAGCCAAAATATGTTGAGTGACCACTTAAAAATCCTCCCGTGTGCTTAAAACACAACCCTAACTCCTTTCTGTGGCCTCTGAGTTCTAGGCTGCGTTCCTCTCAGATCACTTTATTCTGCACTTTCCTGCCACACACTCTTCTTTCTGCTTCTTGAATGACTCAATTTCCTCAGCACATCAGGCTTGAACTTGTGGCTCTTTCTGCCTAGAACACTCCTCCCCCAGGTCCTTTCATAACAGGCTCCGCCTTCTCCTTCAGGTCATGGCTTCACTGTCATCTCCTAAAACAGCATTCCCTGACCTCCCAGGTGCCTCTCCACGGCATCACCTTCACAGCACCCACTGCTGCCTGGCACATCCATTTGCGTGTGCTCGCTCTCTTTCTTCATGGAACAGAGGCTCCCTGAGAGCAGGACCTTTGACCTCGTGCACAACTGCTCCACCACGCGCACCCCAGGAGCTCGAGGAGGAGGTAGTGAGTGGATGGGTGAACAGGCAGTCACTGTGTGGATGACTTTCTGAGGGGATGATCCAAGAGAGTCACATCTGTGGTAGGAGGATGCTGGGAAAGGGAACCCAAATGACCCAGTTTTCCAGCAGGAACATCTAGGGTACCAATCCTTCCGGAGACACACCAGTCTCACCCAGGAACTTTCAGACTCAAACAACAGTCTGGTGGCCCTCCCACGATATGTGTCATAAAGAAATGGGCAGCAGCATGAAGTCAAGGAGTTGGGAATTACGCAATTTAGATGAACTAATTTAATTTTCGCAGCCAGCACTGGAGTCAGTACCATTCTTAACTTCACAAAATGAGGAAAGGCAGGTTTGGAGAGGTTGAGTCACTGCCTGGAAGCTGTCTGTGTCCCCACACTCTGTCTGCCAACCACTGTAATATGCTGGACCGAGTTACACGTAACTGACAGCATTTGCCATCTTCTCAGGCATCCATTTTTTGTATCATCTCGGGCTGTAAAATGAGAAAAGCACATTTTTTTCAAACACATCAAACTCAATGTGACACCAGAACTACGAGGAAACTTAATTTAGGAGTGTTTGTGTTTACAGATTTATTCAGCTCTCTTCCTCCTCTGGGAAGCTGGTCTTGTGCCTGCGGGGTGCAGCTGCGGAGGGGTACCCCAAGAGAAGGTCGCAGAGGCCTGCGTCCTAACGAGAATGCAGAGGAGCGGGCGCTGAATTCCGAAGCCGCCCGTCTCTGTGCTGGGTTGGAATTTATAACCTTTAGTTTTCCTGGCTCCTCTTAATGTGATTTTTCCTGCAGTGATATCTCTGAATGATGAGTAATTGACATAATATTCAACACGTATGAAGATCGATGCGATCACAAGGCCATCAATCTATCCATTTTAATGCTTCCTTTGCCCACATCCCTGATGGGGGAGGGGATGTCCTGTACAGCCTAGGGGTGAAGGTGATAGAACAGCTTCAAATTATAGTGTCGCCAGGACTGTTTGGGGGGCGGGGAGAAGAACTTGGACTCCGCCGCACCTTGTTAAGACTCCCTGGGGAGCCACTAGTCAGGCGAAGAAGCAGATCCAGTGATAAATGGACTTCTCACGCCCTTATTTCTCAGCATCGTTTCTCAGCCATAAGATGATTGGAGAAACACACAGATGCGGAAACACATGTGGAGACGCACAGATACATCTGTGCCCACAGACACACACAAACACAGAGATACACACGCTGAGGTTGGCAAAGGTCCTCTTAAATTTTCAGAAGGCCTGCTCAATTGTCCCCCGTTTGGGTCAAAAAGTAAGTAAAGGGCTACAGGATAATATGTTAGTCTTGGGAATAAGAAAAATAGGGAAGATTCCCACATTTGGGAAACATGGTGTTTTCAATGAGTTGTGTGAATATGAATAAACTCCTCAGACCTCCTAAATTCCCTCTTAATTCTCAGAATTCATGTGACCACCCCAGGAAAAGCATACATTATAATTTTAGGATGTGTTTCAGTCTGCTTTTTTGATTAGGATCCCATTTAACGTATTTGGTGATGAGTAATGATAATAAAAAGATTTCAGCAGTAAGAAGACCCATACGTATGAATTCAAGATTGTTAGGCTACTGTTACAATAATTATTCTGTTCCATAAGCCTTATTTAACATTTCTAGTATCCCTGTAAAAATCCATTCCCCCAAGTGGCCAAGAGAATTTCAACCACATATTTCTAACTACAATTTCACCGCTTGGCATTCCATGGTCTTGAAATCTCAGTCTCAAAGTGATTAAACTGCTTATCTTTTAAAACAATGGTGAATCTCATATAGATTCATCTGATATAATTCCAAAATATTAAGACTATTAATCATTAGGACAGAACTAACAAATAACATTATAAACGCTTATTCATGCCAGACACTATGCTCACGGTTTTACATTGTCTCATATAACCCTCGCTCTGTGCCATGAAAGGTACTGTTAACACTACTTTAAAATGCAAAGGGGAAGTTCAGAAAGACTGACTTGTCCAATACTAGGTAACTGGTACAAAAGAATTTTGACCTTGCTTTCCTGGGCCCTGACATTCTGATAAAAAAGCCCATTCGTTATCTTAACTGCTACACTACTACATGTGAAATTCCTAAGTGATCAAACTCAAACGCATTACTTAGGGGCCCATGGTGGACGGAAATCACGGTAAGCTTATCCAGTCCCCAGATGTTGCAATTAGCTTTTTTACTTTGTAAATTTCCTGAATTTATACAAATGACAGGTACATTAATTCCAACAGAATAGAGATTATCTTTATGTACTAAGGAGAATGCGTTCTGCCACACCAGAACTGACTTTTTACAGCAGATAATCTGCCAGCAATGAACTTCAGCTAGTCTATGACACCCTAAATTCAAATTTAACTATACTTATGTGGATGGGGGGATGAAAGCCCACCGCTGTGGCCAGTTTCTCAAAGGCTCCAGGACCATTACACTAGACACAGTGTTTAGATGCTGCACTAAGAAAAAGAACACCGAGGAATCTCATCTTCCACAAGGTGATGAAGGTGCCTACCAAGAAAGTGACAATGAGCTGGCGTGGTGGCGCACCCCTGTAATCCCAGCACTCAGGAGGCTGAGGCAGGAGGATCGCTGGGAATTCAAGGACAGCCTGGGCTACAAAGTGAGTTCAAGGACAGCCTGAACTGCAGAGTGAGACGCTGTCTCAAAAAGATGACAAAAAAAAAAAGAAGAAGAAAGAAAGAAAAGAAAAGAAAAGAAAAGAAAAGAGAAGAGAAGAGAAGAGAAGAGAAGAGAAGAGAAGAGAAGAAGGAAAAGGACAACAATGCCGGGTATGGTGGCTCACACCTGTAATCTAAGCACTTGGGAGGCAGAGGCAGAAGGATCACCATGAATTCAAGGCTAGCTTGGGCTACACAATGAGTTCAAGGCCAGCGTGAATTAACTGAGACCCTGTCTCAAAAAAAAAAAAAAAAGTGACAACATTTGGAGAGATATAACTATAGATATTTCACATAATGATATACCTCTTTCTTCTCGAGCCCTCAAGCATTGTTTAGAAAGTAAAGACTCTTTAGAATCACTATTGACCTTGGACAGTTTTGTTGACATCACATCAACCCTTACCTTTCCCTTGTCATCTTTGCCTCTGTGACACTACTTTAGCAAAAGGAATAAAATTCCAAAGTAAATAGAACTGTATTGCTTAGTGAAAATTGCAGAGTATTGAACAGTACGCCTCATGTACTTGCATTTGTGTTTTTAAACAGAAGGTGAGGCAAGCCATGCGTAGCGTCACGTGCCTGTGATCCCAGCACTCGGGGAGGCTGAGACAGGAGGACCAGAAGTTCAAGCCTAACCTGGGCAACTTAGTAAGACCCTGCCTCAAAATAAAAAACAAAAATGGGGACTAGGGACATAGCTCAGTGTGAAGGTTCTAGGTTCAACCCCCAACCCCGAAAAAAAGGCCAGGTTTGAGAAGATATGTACGTTTTCTTGTGTGTTTATAGAACATCTCTAAAGCTGATACAAGCAACTGCTACATCAGAGTCTTCCAGGTAGGATACAGAGGAGGGGATGACCGCATTTATTTTTGAAGACTATTAAATTTGAAACCATGCAAGTGTATGGTTTCAAGTATTTGTGAGATACTTTTAGGAAAATCAAAGAAAAACAAGATTTCATCTTCATTTACTTTTTGGTTAATCCCATTTCTTCTAGTCTCTTTAACCGAAATATGTGCCTTATCTGAAATATGAGTTAAATAGCTTCTTTCTATGTTCAAGGAAGTTGAAGGACATGAAATGTCATTCCAGCCTCTGAGAGACTAGAAAAATGCTATCAACTATTCCAAGACATTCAGAAAGTTCCAATGCTTTTAGTTGCAATGTGTAGTAACTTACATTTACAATAATTGCTGTTTCAAAGTTTTGTGGTACTATAACCTTTTTTGGAGACATTTAAACCAGCAAAGAGATAGCCACATTTATTTTAAATTTACCTTTAATGCCAGTACAAAATAAACCTCTCAGAGAAGATGACCATCGGCAAACAAATTCCTTCTATGAATACTAATTTTGAATATAAACAATTAAGGACAACCTCTGATCCATTACTACATATTCTTCTGCCTGCTAAGTTCTGCTTGCTGAGTTTCTTTTGATATAAATCCTAAACAGTGTCTCGCTGTCAGATGTGTTAAAATGGGAAAACATGAAGAAAATGGATGCAACAAGAGTGGCTAAAGGAGACGATACCAAGTATGGACAAGATACAGAGCAACTGGAACCCTCACATATTTCTGGGGGGGAATGTAAAATGGTAAAACATTTTCCACAAACAATCTGGTAGCTTCCAAACACTCCTATAGGGCCGGTGAGATGGCTCAGCGGCGTAAGCGCCTGCCTTGCAAGCGCGAGGGCCCAAGTTCGACTCCCGGAACCCACATACGAAAAAGGGGCCGATGATATCGCTCAGCGGCACGGGTGCCTGTTGCGTGCGAGGTCCTGAGGTCGACCCCCCGGTACCCACAAAAAAAAAAAAAAAAAAAAACACTCCTATAGCCCAGAAATTCCACTGTTGAGAACATTCCTAAATTAGTGCATATACCCATAAAGACAGAAACATGAATATTCATATCTCTGTTTTGTTATTGTAACAAAATACAGGAGGAGGGCTAACTTTACAAAGGAAAGAGGTTAATTTAGCTCATAGTTCTTGAGTCAAGTGCATGGTGCCAGCATCAGTTCAGTTTTGAGTAAGGACATTTTGGCAAATGGCCGAGAGAGAGACATCCTTCCAAAGACAGGATCTCAGGTGACCTAATCCACTAAGCCCCACCTCTTAAAGGTTCCACATCCACATCCCAATGACCCCCTCTGAGGACCAACCTCCAACACATGCACCCTTGAGGGACAAACCACACCCAAAGCACAGCAAACCCCTTACTTTCATCACACCTTTAGAAAAGGAAGAAAAAGATAAAAAGGATATCATCTCGAGATTTTAAAAAAGCTTTAAAACAATAAATTCAGCCTTGTACCTAACTCAATATATTATCTTCATATTTCAAATTTTACTGTGAAAGGAAAAAGACTTGCAAAGCATCTCTAGTGCAGTCTTAAGTGCTGGTCTCGATGCTATTTTGCCACCACCAAGCTCACATATATGGAAGAGAAAGAGCTCAGAAAATTTTCGGTGTGAAATATTGATGCAATTTGCAGAATGAAAACTTTACTTTGGCTGCAGTTAAAAGTTGGACAATGAGTAGAACATAGATGGGGGCCTCACTTTCTAACCTCCCGTGGCTATCCACAAGATGCACTGCAAGGCGAAATTTAGAAAACAATGTTTGGCGCTTGGTTAATCATCTAGGACTTATAAAGCACATGAATTAGTAAGTGTAGCCAACATAATCTGGGGTGGTCACAAAAGTAGGATAAATGCAAAATGGCTCACAGTGGCACTACCCACAAACCTTGAGCAATTTCCCCTCCCTAAATATGCTGAGGAACTGTCTTATTTCCTCTTCTACAAATAATACAGGAGGTAAATAGCTGTAGCAATGGGAGGAGGTGGGCAAGCCACGAAGAAAATGCTTTTATATGTACTTATGACCAGGATTGGGCCACAACGAACCCCAGCCCTACAAACTATGTTCCTGCTGTCAACATTTTGCCAGTTTTGCTACCTGGCATCCAGCCCTCTTCCTGTCAAAGGCCTAACCTAGTAGGGCATGTGCCACACACCTGTAATCTCAGCACTCTGGCTGAGAGGCTGAAGCAAGAGGACTGCAAGCTTGAGCCCAGCCTGGGCAACTTAGTGACTTAGCAAGTCACCTGTCTCCAGCTTTCAAGAAAAAAAGAAAAAATTTAAAAAAAAACTTTTTTTAAGGGCTGGCGATGTAGCTCATTTCAGGGGCTCTGCGTTCAATCCCTACTACTAACAAAAGGCCCACCCTGACTCTTTTCAGAGAATGCTCTTCCCTTGGCTCAGTTGAGTTCTTTGTGGAGGGCCCTCTCTTAAATGAGGCCAATTCTTACGTTCCCCATATATGTTTGAAGTATCATACGTGCATGTTGCTTTGGGTAACTCTTTAGTGACTAATTTAGTTAACAGTGTAAATAAACTATTATTTCATTCCATTCTCTAGTCGTCAAAGTAAAATTTTAGATATGACCTGAAAAACTAAGTAAGGCCAACAAATACACCAGTTCCCCTGGGCCCACGATGGGGTGGGGACACTTGACTCAGGTGGTCCCAAGGGTTCACTCACTTTTCCCCAGAAATAGCCTGAGGAGGTGTAGGGGCTGAGCTGCTGTTACCTCGTCGGCCTGACAGAAAGCCCACCTGGGAACTGAGGGGACACAGAGCAAAAGACCACGCCGAAGGCAGAGAAGTCAGGCGCTGCCTGCCCTGTTGGAGCCTTGATCGTGTAGTGTGAATCTAGGCAAATCCACTCGAACTTTCCATTATATCTGTGCCTCTAGCCTCAACTCAGCCATTTTTGCTGAAATTTGTTTGAATTATATAATCTGGTCTATGCAACTTTTAAAAGTTCTGATCCAGCCCATTCCCATGCGTGTGCCCGGCAGCTGCAGCGGTGCAGCGTCGACACGGGGTGGCACCATCGATGTAAGTTACAGTGACATTTGGGGGAATTTGACATAGGAAAAGGAAGTCCTGCCTCACTCAAGATGTACAAGAGGAAATAAACACCATAAATGTGCAACCCTACAAGCAGAATACATAAAAAATAAAAAAATTAACAGCAGTATCAACAACCATGGGTGTCTACATATGACCTGCTTTGTGCCACATATTGTTACAATCTTATTATTATGTCTTATTATGACTAAAACTCCATCTAATGAACAGATGTCTGGAGAATTTGTGTATCAGACGACAAGTAGGCAGTAAGAGGGAGAGAGCTGATACAAGGTCATTCCAATTGCAAAGCCCATCTTTGGAACCCTCCGACAGCTAGAGGTTCTCTCCCTATTCCTCCCTATGCAATCTTCAACAACTGACCTTCCTGAATCCCTCTTTACTCACCTATAAAATAGAATACCACCTCTATCAAAAAGTTTTCTTGGGGATTAAATATATATATATCCCCTAGTACAGTAATTGACACATCCCAGCTTGATCTGTCCTTGTCTCAGATCAAAGTTTGCACTCAATTCTAGCCCCTTCCAACCTCAGTTCTGCAGAGTTCCTTCCAAAGGCAAACGCACACACTGGCTGCTCCTGTGGGAGCCGCAGCAGACACTGGACGCTGCAAGTCCGTTCTTCACAGCCTCCCATTAATGAATTGAGCCTGAGGTAGCCAGGCCTCGTGTGTGCAGCCCATTAGCATACACAGCCCCATTTACTGATAAATGCATGTAATTCATCTCCAGTGTGTCACTGTTTTATGGCTGCTTCCAGTCTTGGGGTTCAAGTGATGAAGTTTTATGCAGTTGTTTTCTTTTTTTTTTTTATTGGAATGTTAGCTTTCAAGAAACAAAAAATTGGTTTTTAATTAAAAATCACTCATGAGTCTGCAACCCTTTGGTGTATTAAGGGAGGGGGAGAAAGAAAGGGGATTAAAGAAAAGGGGAGGAATCTAATAGATTAACCCAAGGAAGAAAATCAAGCAGCTCCGACTTTGATAACTGCAGAAGAAACCTAGCTGTGTGTCTCTTCTGAAGAATAGTGCGTTCCACTGTATTTCTCTGGTGCTGTGATCATGCCTAATGGAAGAGGCAAACAGAGCTGAGGGTCCCTTTACCTGCAGAGGCCAGCAGAATGAATAGATTCTGGTATCTGACATCTGCCAGGTTGGGTCTCGACCCTGAGAAGTATTCATATGTGACCTCGGTCAAGTCACTTTATCTGAGTTTCAGTTTCCTCAGCTGTAAGAAGGGAAAGTAATAGAATGTGATCCATAGATGTGCTAGGGTACGGTAAACAAGAGAGTTCAAGTAAAAGAAGAATTTCAGAATCCATGGCAGGTTGGATGCGCACACATGAAAACCAGCAGGAGCCACAAGTGCTCTGAGGCTGGGCGATAAGACATCTGCCCAGATGCGGCTGTCAGCTGCGCAGCAGACTCCACCACCCCGTCTCCGCCCTTTTGCCTCCTGGATCATGTCCAGAGAATCCACAGCAGGAGCTGCTGATTGGCTGACCCGCCTGCCGGAGATGGGGAGAGGGAGAGCAGGACACCCCTGGAAGTAGGGTCTTACCAGGGTTCCCCACACAAGGGAGTCACAGGAAGGTAAACACCAGGCGGCTCCCCTCACAATGAGAAATATCTGTGACAATGAGACTGTCGTGCAGAATAAATGAGATAATGTACACAGAGCCCTCGGAAACCTACTACAATGTAGCAGATGGCCAATAAATGACAGCTATTATTATTGCTATAATTAGCATTATTTTTAACAGCTACCCGTCTGGCCACAAGGGGTGATACAGGCAGATGACAAAAATAGACCCATTGTAGGTCAATTCATCATGAGGGCTTCATGGGGGAGGGTGGAGCTATCCCCCTCCCACACAGACACCTAGGAACTGGAGATACTAAGAATACCTGGGCCACTCGCGGACTACCCTTGACACCCGTGATACGGGATGGAGTGGGACAGTCCCCTGCTTTGAAGTAAAATGGGTGCTCTTATACTGCCACCTCCCTGTCATGCTCCAGATTCCACTGCACCACGAAGAGAGTCCTCAGCTCGGACTGGGAGGGTTCAACGACTCACCTCAGGTCCCATGTGCAGGAAGGATAGGCCTGAGGCCCTCCTGTTAGCATACAGACTCTGGCCGCTTAAAAAAGACATGCGTGTGTCTGTACATTGTTTGCCCGCATCAAAATGTTAAATGTGAGCCTGGTGTAACTATGCAGGAAAGGAATCCTGACATAGCCATTAATTCTTTGCATCTTTCCCCTGTGCAGGAGGGAGGATTTTTTCAAGTGCAGAATTCTCACTACAGGTGCAAGGCATGTTAGTCAGTGGCTCAGAGCTAAAATTAGAAGTGAAATAGTACCTTGGAAATCATATTCCTGTAGCCACTCTGATATCACAGAGGAGGAAAATGGTTCTCTTCGTGTCTGGCTTGCGTTGCCTCTGGCGGTGCTGCGCTGCCCTTGCATTGCTTGGTCCTTCCTCACAGCCAAGCACAGGCAGAAATGATCAGTCTGGGCCGTTGGAAGGGGTTCACAGCCCCTTCCCCCAACAAATGAAGTCATATTCAGTACTGGGTACAGTTTAGTGAAATTAATTGAAATTAAGCACTGAGTTTAAAATTATTGCAACTTGGGCCGGTGAGATGGCTCAGTGGCGTAAGCGCCTGCCTGGCAAGCACGAGGCCCTGAGTTCAACTCCCGGAACCCACATACGAAAAAAGGGCCGGTGATATCGCTCAGTGGCACGGGCACCTGCTGGCGTGCGAGGTCCTGAGGTCGACCCCCGGTACCCACAAATAAATAAATAAATAAATAAATAAATAAATAAATAAATAAAATTATTGCAACTTGGAATATTTAATTACTTAGGGATATCCTATTCCACATTCCCCACCAGGCTAAATCTTTGACTTCTCATACACTCACACTGTAATCCAAGTGTGACAGTGATAATGCTAAATTACCATTATTAACTAATCGAACTCTAGTTAAGAGTTAATGCAATGTGTGCTCATTTGCTCATCCAAACATCATCTGTTCAAGGTCTTCTACATGCCAGGAACAGCGTTAAGTTCTGGGGATACAATAAAAAGTAAAGGCGGCCAGGGACCTCAGGGAGTTTGCAGGCTAGCAGAAGGAAAAGATAGTGATTGTATAAAGAAATGAGAAGTAACAAGTGTTATCAGTACTATCAGAGAGGAGCTGGAGCCCCCCCAGGCCAAAAACACTTCTCTGAGGAGGTCTGACAAACTGAGACCCAAAAGTGGGTCAAATACTGAGATGAAGACAGCACATGGCAGGTGAAGAGGAGAGGACTTGTCAGGCAGTCATCCAACTGGCTTTATCTTTGCTCCTTCCTAGGAAATCCAAAGGACTCTCATCATCCTTAGTAGCACTAGGGGAAATAAATATACATATATATCTCCAACCCCAGACCCATTCCTGGTGTGCCTGTGACCCCAAAAAACAAAAGCTTTCAAACTAAAGCAGTATGTTTAAGCCTGCATGGGCAAGATAAGAAAGACCATACAAATGATTATAACATCTAGTTCATTCCTGTTCTCAATAGTATCCCATCTATTTTCCAAGAAAAGACAAATCCTTAAGTATTAAGAAAAAAAACTAAATTCTTCAAGGCAACAGAAACTGTGTGTTCTGTTATTCACTGCATAAATACTTATTTAGAAAGTATGGACTCGATATTGTGTGGGAAACAAAAATGACTAAGATGCATAATTTGCCACTATGGCTCAAGAAAGACAGATTTCCCTGGGTTCGAAGGGGGAGTAGATATTGGGTTGGTGGGGAAATTAAGAAATGGAGCCTAGAGAGATGTGATGGAGGGAATAAAGTCAGAGAAGAGAAACAGGTGTCTATAGGGACAGACAGAAATCCAGTCCAGTTGCAGCTGAGGAGTTCATCAGGTTGACAACTCTTGCCCATCTGTACCCACAGTAATAATGACTAATCACCATACCCCTCTTCTCAGAGCCTAAAAATTTTTCTCACAGTTCTCCAGGCAGCCACTCCCAATAACTTAATACATGAAAACCACCTAGCAGAAGTAGAAGAGAGCTGAACTTTGAGGGAAAAAGAAGAGGTAATTTGACTTGTCAGCAAAGATGTGTCTTCCTTCATACCTATAGTACAGGTATAAGATAATATTTACAAGTTAGTAAAATTCAACAAGATCTATTAGCCTACAAATAAATCTTGAGAAGTACTTCTAGGTCAGTGATGGTGAACCTTCTAGAGCTATTGATGATACAAACAGCCTGCTTCGCGTGCCATAGGTTCACCACCACTGTGATCAATATTCACACGTGAGCCATTTTGGTAGAGAAAACCACAAACCCAGGCTAATTTCGGTGGATATGGATAAGACCATCATTGAAGAGCCAATAAAACTAGAGATTGGGACAATTTGAATGAATGAAGAAATTTGCTAATGGACTGAGCAAGCTTTTCAAACTTCATTTATGTAACTGCTATGAGTAAGTGTAAAAGAGGTGTTAAATGATACTAACTCACCAAGACTTCGTTCTTGAAAGATTACAAGTCAGTTGAAAGGAATATGCCCTTACCGGATAATATGCAAAGGACTAACATCTAGAATATATAAAGAACTTCAAAAAAATCAGACTTTTTGGGGCCGGTAAGATGGCTCAGCGGTGTACGTGCCTGCCTGGCAAGCACGAGGGCCTGAGTTCGACTCCTGGAACCCACATACGAAAAAAGGGCCGGTGATATCTCTCAGCGGCAGGGGTGTCTGCTAGCGCGCGAGGTCCTGAGGTCGACCCGCGGTACCCACAAAAAAAAAAAATCAGACTCTTCAAATTTAAAGACCTAATCCAAAAATGGTCATCTGAAATGAATAGACACTTCTCAGATGGAGAAGTACAAATAGTAAATAAATATATGAAAAAATGCCCAACATCACTGGTCACTCAATAAATGCAAATTAAAACAATGCTTAGATTCCATCTCACCCCAGAAAGAACAGCTATCTTCAAGAAATCAACCAATAACAAATGCTGGCAAGGTAGTGGGGAAAAAGGAACACTTCTCCACTGTTGGTGGGAGTGTAGACTGGTGCAACCACTGTGGAAATCAATGTGAAGATTCCTCAAAAACCTAAAACTAGAGGTTCCATTTGACCCAGCTGTTCCCCTTCTAGGTATCTTCTCAAAAGAGTTAAAAACATATCACAATGATATATGCACACCCATGTTTATAGCACCACAATTTATAATAACTAAATCTTGGAAACAGTCCAGATACCCATCAAAAGATGAAGAAAATGTGGTATTTATATACAATGGAATACTACTCTGTTGTAAAGAAAAATAAACTTGAATCATTTGTACAAAAATGGATGCACCTCAAGGCCACAATCTTAAATGAAATAAATCGGACACACAAGTTTAAATATCGCATTGTTTCTCTTATGTGAGAAACTCAAAGGGTAAATAAAGAGCATAAAGGGGGTAGATACAGGGATGTAGGAAGAACAGGTTCAAAGGGATGAAGAACAAGAGGGGGAGGGGAAGGGTAGGAAAAGAAAAAGAACAGAACAGAAGGAAAAAATGGAAACAAAGTTTGTGTGAATGGGGAAGGGGAGGGGGATGGTAAAAAAGAAGAAATTAGATATATTATGTACAGAAATAAATTGCCTATATTTGTGAGCAATATGTATGACAAATATGTACTAATAAAAAAAAATAAAGTTTAAAAAGAATTTTTTAAAAGAGCCAAGCTTGGTGGTGCATGCCTATAATCCCAGCACTCAGGAGGCTGAGGCAGGAGGATCACTGTAAGTTCCATGCCAGCCTGGACTACATAGTGAGTTTAAGGCCAGCCTGAACTACATAGCTAGTGGGACCTTGTCTCAAATAAACAACAACAGCCAGGCGTGGTGGCACACACCTGTAATCCCAGTACTCAGGAGGCTGAGGCAAGAGGATTGCTGCAAGTTCGAGGCCAGCCTGGGCTACAAAGTGAGTTCAAGGCCAGGCAGAACTGCATAGTGAGACTTTGTCTCAAAAAAACAAAACAAAACAAAACAAAAAAACAAAAAAAACCAACAACAGAAAAATTTTAAAGTAAAGGAGTATACCTGTGTGAATTAAATTGCATCTACATTAAGTACTACAATATACATCTATAGGACCATGTACGTCTCACACTTTGGGAAACATTGAATAAATAATGTCTTGAGTATATTCCAGTTATTATTTAACAGTTTTATGTTTAAACAGCTCTGTAAGACAGAAATCATCATGTCCGGTTTACAAACGATCAAATACAGGAGACATGGTAAGACACGGTTATGGCTTCCTGGAGCCATATTGCCGGGGGGGTGCATCTAGTGACGAGTTCGTCGAACAGAACGGAGGGTGTGGTGGGTGGAGGGGGTCTGCACTACATAGTTAGAGGAACATGGAAAATTACATTCCACTAACGGAGAGGAGTAAGGTGGAGCCTGCGTGTGTGACAACACCACATGATTATTCGTTCTCAAAGAACATTAAGATGGTGCATTAATACAAATTCAAGATCTTTGTATACTGTGTGTGTAAGGTAGTAGTTTCTGGTCAAAATTGAGTCAGGAAACAAAAACCACTTGGTTTCTAGAGAAAAAAGAGGTTAATTCTGAGACTAGATGTTCACGAAAATCACCGCAAAAGTTGTCTCGGTAGACTTTAAAAGGCTGTGTCTAGGGCTCCACGCGAGTCATAAGTGCTCCTCACTGAATACCCCCGGCCCCACCTTCTGGGAATACTCCCTTGTCCCTTTGTGGTTGGGTGGGACATGTAACAAGTCCTGGACACTGACTTTTTAGAGTGGTTGACACGCTTTGTTTCCAGCCCAGAGCATTTAATTGGCAACACAACATTCCCAGACCTCACCATCCCTCTGGCATGGTCCATGGCAAAAACTGAGGCGACGCCTGGAGGACAAAAAGCACAGCCCTCGTGCTACCCACTGGGCATCCAGCATAAAACAGAGACGACCCTCCTGAGATCTTGAGGCTGTTCGCTGCCATAGCAGATCTTCATCAGTGCTGAAACGGGTCCGACTTCCGGGTTATAAACTATCGTAGGCACAAGCCAGAGGGCAGGAGGCATTACTGCCATGGAGATGGCAGGCTTCTGCTGTTTCCATGGCTACCTCCACTGCTGAGACCACACCACCAAACTGAAGAATGAACAACAAACGCAGGGCCCAGTTGCTGCCAGTGGTCACATATACTGGCAGCACAAAATCTCAGGATTTTCAAATTCTGAAAGCCTTCTCCTGGACCACATCCAGAATCCCAGAGGCCAAGGGTTCAGGAGAAGGGGGTTTGGAGCCTTCCAGTTCCTGTGCTGGAGGCACACAGGCTCCTAGAAGGTGACAGGAACAGTTGTTGAATACCAACAAACAAGATCTACTCACAAATTCTCAAACTCTGTCCCTCTGCCTCAGAATCCTCGGGCTGCCTCCCACCGGATACACTCACGCAGAATCTCAGGGGCCTGGGGGCCGCATTTTGATAGGATCCCAGGTGATCCATAAACGCACTGAAGCTTGAGTGCCTCTGGCCCACAGTGAAGAGGATTTGCCCGAAAGAAAGAGAAAAACATTAAAAGATCCAAAGTAAAATTGCTCCCCCATGAAAATTACTGTTTTAATATGTCCTGAAAGTTTGTGTTTCTCACATAATTTAAAATCATATTAAAATTGTGGGTCATGAATGTTTACTGGTATATTAAGACTCCCTAAAAAATAAAATCCAATGCTTTCATTGTAAAAATAAGAAAAGTGAAGCATGAGAAGAGTAAGAATTTTGCTTAAGTTTAAAGTTTTTGAATGAGAGACAATTAAATGGATCAAAGAAATGGAAAATTAATTAGATTTGGCCTCAGAAGGCAGTCTACTCACCAGCCCCCTATCACCCAAAAAGGAAAAAGCTCTTAACTTAGAAGCTGGAAATCAGCAGGCCCTCAAGCCACGGATACATTTGGTCGATCCACACAATATTCTTCGAACATAAATGTAAGCTAGTGTCTTAATTGCAGGAAATTTCATATAAAGGCATACATAATTGGGTTTTACTTGGAAAATTAGATCTTGTTGGGCCCCCAGCCCTAAAGGACAAAAATCCACTCCTCTGAGAAACAGCACCAACTCTCCCCGGCTCAAGCCCAGCCCTCTTCCAACAGTACATTCTCCTTTCCCACCCTCACCAGTCCTCAGGACCCTGCAGAGCCCAGGACCAGAGGCCATGGCCATGTGTCACCACGCTTAGAACACTCCTCCTCACCACAGAGAAAGAGTCGCATAACTATATGTTGGTCAAACATGACAAAAAAAAATACAGTATCAACGGATGTGGATGTTTTTACACCTTCCCATTCCATTCATCTTTATTACAGTGCTTGATCAGCCCCCGGGATAACGTGCCACTCTGGCCTTCAGCTACCCTGTAGTATTTCGGTCCTAAGGAACGCCTTGGCTGCACAGGATCTGAACTCCAATTGAGGAGCGCCCCCACCTGGCCACCTTCAGAACAGCACCCTGGAGAGCGAGCTATTTTTATATTCTGGCACGCAGGGCCGTCAGAGCGTTTCTCTATTCAGGATACCACAGCGCTGTGTTTGAGGTAATTAGTCTGGCTCTAAAATTAGCAGTTAAATAAATGTTAATGAACAGCTGTTCCCAATAAACAGGATAAATTGAAATTAATAATTGGCGTATTCATTTAACAAATGAATTACCCACTTTTTAAATACGCTGACATAACACATGCGTGATCTCCTGCTAAGTGGGGCCCATCCTAAAAAAAAAAAAAATGTATTTAATGGCAAAAAAGGGCAACGTGGGAGCTGAGTGGGACAGAAACTGCACCATCCACTATGAAGACACCAAGCAAGAAGCATGTGACTGCTTTGCTTGCTTTTTTAAAAGGTAAAAATAAAGAGCTAATGCACTATGACCCCAGCACCACAAACAAGAAAGGAATTTCATTTTACCAAGAATGGCAGGAGTGCATGCCCAGTTTTTCTTTATTTTTTTAAAATTATTATATTTGCTATACACAATGATTACATTCATCATAAGGAGTTGGTACATGTACATTACTCACCTTAACTCTTTTCTTCATTCCCTTCCCCTCTTTTTCTTGATCCCATTCCCATTTGAGAAAGATCTATCTCCTTACCTCACAGTATCTATTTTTTATTTTGCTTATTTATATTTTGAATTTCTTACATATAAGAAATGTGATATTTATGCTTGTGTGTCTGATTTATTTCTTAACATTGTGATCTCAAGGGGCATCCATTTTCCTACAAATGACTTGAATTTATCCTTCTTTATGGCTGAGTAGTACTCCAATGTGTAAATATACATTTTCTGTATCTATTCATCTGCTGATGGGCATTTAGGCTGCTCCTAAGATTTAGCTATTATGAGTTGTCCCACTATAAACATGGGTATGCCTCTGTTACTGTAATACGATGTCTTTAACTTTCAGGAAGATACATAGAAGGGGAATAGCTGTGTCAAATGAAATTTCCATTTTTAGTTTTTTGAGGAATCTCCATACTGATTTCCATAGAGGTTTTACTAGTTTGCATTCCTACCAACAATGTAGAAGAGTTCCCTTTTGCCTGCATCCTTGCCAGAATTTGTTATTATTTGATTCATAACAGTCATTCTTTAAGGAGTAATGTCAAATTTGCATTTAATTTTTTTCATTTTGCATTCTTCTCGCAGCTAGTGATGCTGAGCATTTTTCATGTATTTAATGACAATTTGTGCTTTTTGTGAGAAGTGTCTATTCATTTCAAGTGCCCATTTTTGATGGGGTCTTATATATTGAGAGGTCTAATTTTTTGATTTATATATTTTAGGTATGAGTCCTCCATCTGAGGAGTAGCTGGCAAATTTTTTCCCATTCTGTAGGTTGTCTCTTCACCCCATCGTTTCCTTTGCTGGGAAGAAGCTTTTCAATATAGTCCCATTTGTTGATTCTTGATGTTATTTTCTGTGCAATTGGGATTCTGCTCAAAACTTTCGAAGACATAAGCATAGATGCCCGGTGTTTCTGAAGGCATTTGGTTGATGACACATACCTCAGGCCCCTCCAGCCCTGTGTTTTTTTATTTTGGGGACAATTTGCTCATGGATCTTTAGTAACTTGACTGTGAAGCATCCAAAAAGTAGACAACTGCTGGAAACATCGGATTCTAGGGCCACAGGAAGGACATGAGTGTTGGAGGGACTCTGAGCTCAGGTTCTGATTTCACCAGTTACCTCGGGTTCCTTATTTGCACACTGAGAACTACAGCTTCCTTGTGGGATTATTGTGAGTTTTTCATGAGAGCATATAGACAAGTAACTAATACAATGTTGCCACATAATAGTTACTTGCTATATATTAATTTTACTTTATACAATAAATGAAAAAGCAGATGCCAAGGAGCCCACTTAAAAGAAAATTAAACCATGCTCTGCGCGAGCTGTATGTATGCATTCTTTGTACCAATGTGCAAAGACAAGGGCTCCACCTAGTGGAGAGCTGGGAGATCTCGCCAAGGAACATTCCAGAGAAAGCAAATTCTGTACAAAGATCCTAAAGTGGGAATCTTGCTGGCCTATTCCAGCAAGAGGCACCATAGTTAGAGCTTAGGGATATCATCTAATTTTCATTTTTAAAAGATCACCCTGGGTGTCAAGCAGGACAAAAGTGGAAGGAAGGAGATGAGTTAGGAGGCTCTTGCAGGTGATGGCTTCCCTGTGAATTGTCTCAACCTTCTTCCACCAGGCGGGGGGGGGTCCTCCCACCCAGGAATTGCCGGAGCACACAGTACTCATCGCAAAATGCAAGGTCACTGTGGATAGAAGATGTTTTGGCAAGCACTGGCTGAGCCATACACACCCTTCAGTATGAGCTGGACCCTGAAGGCAATGACCTGGCTGAAGAAGAACTTAATCCCTTTTCCATTCATTTCTTTTGCCCCTCTACTCCCAACCGAAGGAAGGATTCAGTGGTAGTGTGTGTTTATAATATTTCAATACCCTAGTAACACACAGTCCTCCAGAGTGGTTAAGAGACCTCAGCCCTAAGTCCCAGCCCTGTGCAACCTGGACGATTCACTGAACCTCCTTCATGTGTCTGCTTCCCACCTTTGGATGTGGGGAGGACAGCACCTGGCTATTGGGAAGGTCAAATGATCACCCATGGAAAAATAGCTGAACAAAATATATTTTTATAACATGGAAAACTAAATAGGAGTGAAGGAGATGCAGACCTGTATGTTCTAACATGCTGAGATTTCTAAAACGACAATCTGGAAAGAAGTTGCAAAATCATGTGACACAACAAAAGTATTGCTACGCACTTTTTTTTTTTTTTTTTGTGGGTACCGGGGGGTCGACCTCAGGACCTCGCGCGCCAACAGGCACCCATGCCGCTGAGCGATATCACCGGCCCCTTTTTCGTATGTGGGATCCGGGAGTTGAACTCGGGCCCTCGCGCTTGCAAGGCAGGCACTTACGCCACTGAGCCATCTCACCGGCCCCATTGCTACGCACTTTTATACACATTTGCATGACAGATTTATTGCTAATTACCTTCTTCCCCTACCATTTAGTAAAAGTACTAAGATTTTTATTTTTATTTGTAGCAATGAATTCAGCTGAAGGCCAACAGCCCCCAGCATCTCTTGCAGCTAGGTCTGGCCTTCTGACTAAATTCTAGTCAATGAAATGTAATCAGACCTGTATGCAAACAGGACTCCCTGCCTGCTCTCTACATCTGGTCTGGGATGCAAATAGAGTGGCTAGATATTTGCCATCACATTGGGCCATAAGGGGACCTTGAGGATGAGGACAACAGACAAAGGATACCATGGCAGAACGGGGCCTGCATCCATGATGACATCATGGAACTGCCATATGAGCCCTGGGCTGTCTGCTTCTAGACTCTTTATATAGGGAAGAAACTGCTAACTTATTTAAGCTATTTTTATTTAAGGTTTTCCCGTCTCCTGAAGCCAAATGTAATCTTAAGTAATACAGTAGGCAAATCCAATAGTCTGCAAAGATACACACTAAACTAGTATCTGCTATCACCTCTGGAGACAGAAAGAAAGGACTATAATTAGAGAGCAGTCCAAGGGAAAAATGGTTCTATCTCTCACATTTAATTTTGAGAATTCATTCATGTACTTGTACAACTGAACACTGATTTTGAAATAAAAGGAAAGCATCCATGTTAAAATAAAGAGCCAGAGAGTCTATTGAAGGAGCAGCTCATGGGACTCAGGGCCTCAGGAGCTCAAGAGATGCTGCTCACCACCCCCAGCACATCCACTTAGGGGCTCGGCCCTGCTACCTGCTATCTCCCGGGAGGGCTCTTTCCCAGCCTGTGAGCAGGGCACCTCCATCGCAGACACTGCGCCTATGGATTCACCACCAGGACCCACCCAGCAGGCAACAGGCTATAAATGAATCCCAGGTGAGCTGTGTGTGGGACTTTGCACTTATTGAATCAGGAATCCCGGAAAGGAACCATTAGGTTCACTTATCTTCCCTGTCAGAGTTGTTTTCTATTTCATGATCCGTATCTCTAAGGCCAGAGGGATACACAAAGCTGTGACAGAAATGAGTCTCAGCAGCCTGATCAGCATTCTGTGTGGAGAGTGACGCAGTACGATTCCATCGAGTATCAGCCAAGGCCCAGGAGGAAAGAACGACTTCGCATTCCGCTGGACTCTGGCATCTCCTAAATAACAGAGACATGGGAAGCTAATGACCACTTGTAGAAGGATGTGGGGTATGACACGAAGATTTCAAATCCAAACTCAACTTGCATTCACCACCTTCAGATCAGCAAGGAGCCCCAGATGTAACAACCGTAGGGTAGAAATGGGGAAGGACCTTTCCTGATGTCAATATGTGGGTCTTCATTTGTTCCCAGAATTGGCAAAACCCCAGCCTGCACAGCCCAGCCATCCCCTTCTCTATGTCCACGCCTGTAAAGCCTCGCCTGCCACACACACCTCACAAGTGGGCTGAGTGGTGTCATTAGAACCATCCTCCCCAACCTTAGGTGCAGCTCTGCTATTCCAGTGCAGTCATGTCTTAACGGTCCCAGTTCCTCAAACTGTCTGTCCTCTGCACCCTTTTATGTCATGGCTTCACCTCATACTCCATCAAGAAAACAGGAACCACTCCTACATCTCGGCACCTCCCAGTGCAAACCCTCAGGGTACCTGCACTGGTCTTCTGCATCTGCTATCTTGTCACAATGGAGGGCCACCCTCCCTGAGGCCAGTCCTCACGCGGTCTGGACCTGCTGTGCCCCTCACTTCCCGGGCACTGGCCCTCCCTCGGGTTACTGCTTCCACCCCGGCATGATCAATCACTCACCTTTGCATCATTCCCTCCAACACACACAGCTGCTCTCTGAAGGAGAGGGACTTGGTGCTGCTAAAAGGAAATGTGATTTTACAGGAAATATGAGGGGGGGGTTTCCCATAGGAAGCAATGCTTGAACAAAGGTCTGAACGATGTGGAAGAGTTGGTCTGAAAATGAATGGAAAGAATAATATTCCAGGCACTGGGACCTGCACTTGTAGAGGCCTTATGATAAAATAAAGTGCTTTAAAACTAATCTGTTAGAATCACTTGTATTTTTATTTGCAGAAATAAGTTCCAAAGGAAATTCTCTCAGATACTTTAACAGCCAGGTAATCTATACCTGCACTATCCAATTGGGTAGCCAGTTGCCACCTGTGGAGATCATAATTAAAATATCCAGTTCCCTGGTTGCACCAGCCACATTTCATAGTGATAGTAGAAATATACATTTCAAAAATCACAGAAAGTGCCTCTGGACAGTATGGATCTGAGATTCATAACAAGTTGAAATTTTGTTTCATTTCCCTATGAAATACAATGTTTTGGTTACTATAGAAAGATTAGTAAGCTAATGGACTGTGGCTAATATCACGAATCACAAATTTAATGATGAATTTTCTTTAAGAAACATGTTAACAAATGCTGTTTTTCTTATAAATACTTGTCTTAGTTACTTTTCTCCTTCCTGAGACAAAATACCTGACACCCAAAGTTAAAGGAGGAAAGGTTTATTTAGCTCAGTTTGCAGAGGTTTCAGTTCACAGACACCTTGCTCCAAAGCAAGGTGGCATCACAGAGGCACATCTCAGAGGGAAACAGTTCATGGTAGGCAGAAGGCAGCAAAGCGCTAAAGGAGAAAGCAGCAAATGACAAGCAGCAACCGCAGCAGCCCTCTTACTGTCCCTTAAATCCTATCCAGGCAGGTAGCACTCACACCCAGGGTGGGGCACCCTTAATCCTAGCATCAAATCATGAATCAATCCCATCACCACACACCCTAGAGTCAGCCACCTCCGAAAAGCCCTACTATGACCACGTGAGGCTTTGGGGGGGACATCTAGATACAAGCCAAAACAGTACACACAGTTGCAAAATCATAGGTCCACAATCCTTGGAAGATAACTATTAAATCCAATCTCTGAATATTATAGAAAAGCTCTCTGTTGTGTTTAAGTGAACATTTAGAAATCAGAGTTACATTACAAAGATAACACAAATTTAACTCAAAGTTTACAGTGCCTAATTTATCAATATTCTCTATTTTTCTGTTATGTCTTTAAACGAAGAATAACCTAAATCAAGAACACTTGTATCAACGTCACCTTCACTCAGTGTTTCTCATATACCAACCAAATGTTTGCCTGTGACATCAATTATAACTCCAACCAAAGCCCAGGGCAGGTGGCAGGGGGTGGGGGGGGTGGTCAAAATAATTTTGTCCCAAATCTCCAAAGTGGCAATAAATAAATAAATAAATAAATAAATAAATAAATAAATAAATGGTAAATACACAACCAACTTAGCTATAGTGAAAAAAAGGGAGATGGTTGAGATGAATCAGAGGAAACAGACATGGAGCAGGTTACATAGAATTCTGTATTTATCCTAAGGTACAAAAAGAAGCCAGGAAGGTGTTTAAAGGCACAGAGGAAGAACACGGAAGCAGGAGAGATTTGATCCAAATTGAGTTTTGGAAAGACGGCCCCAGTTGCTGTGTGGAGGAAAAAGAACAAAGCACTGAGAGAGGTCAGGGAAAATGCAGACCAACACCAGAGAGGCCACTGCCACAGTGCCTGAGAGCAGGCATTGGGCAGAGCATAGAGTCGCTCTGTTTCCTAAATCAAGTCAAGAAACCACACTGACAAATGCAGAAGTTACAGGGAAGCAAGACAGAATATCTAAAAGTCAAACAAGCTCACAACCCCTGGATCCCATGGTCATTCCCCCAGCAGTTGGCACAGTGATGGGCTTAGAACAAATGCTTCCAAAGTAGTTTGTTATTCGTTGGAAAAGTCTTGTCTAACAGGCAGGTCAACTTTGACCTCAGGATTCCAAAACACGTTTATTTTCATCTCAAAATTTTAATCTAAATGAAGACTACATGACTTTCCCTGGAAATATTACAACAGGTTTACATTTCTTTTATAAATTCCTTTCTCTTCCCTTTTAAAGAAATATTATAGAAATGTCTTTTTATAAAAAGAGACAAGTCTGGGCTATTTATTACATTCCTAGGAGACTACAGGTCTATGTAGACTATAGGCCAAATCCAGCCCATTAACACGGCTTTGTCTCCCCCGCTCATGCTGCTTTAAAGAAATTAAGCAACCCCCCTACCTTACATGAGCTTAAACCCAAGGCCTTCACACTGAGCTGCTTCTGCAGCTCTTCTGATTTTGAGACAGGGTCTCTCGACGTCACTAAGTTCCCAGGCTACACTCAGACTTGTGATCCTTGTACCTCAGACCACCACCCCCTGTTAAGAAAACCTTTTTTTAAATCAATTTTTAAACCTTATTTTTTCAGTACATACTTGTCATACATATTGATCACATTCATCATAGGGAATTTGTTCCTGTACATAATATATCTTTATTCTTTTTTTTCCCACCTCCTCCCCTCCCTTCAATCCATCTTCCTCTCCCCATTTATACAGGCTTGGTTTCCATTTTTTTTCTTCCATTTTCTTTTTTCCATTTCCCTTCCTTCCTTACCCTCCCTCCCTTGTTCCCCTTCCCATTTGAACCTGCTCTTCCTCCTTCCCAATATCTACCCTCCATTATGCTCTTTATTTTCCCTTTGGGTTTCTTACATAAGAGAAACAATGCAATAGTTAAACATGTGTTTCCCACTTATTTCACTTAAGATTATGGTCTCAATGTGCATCCATTTTCCTACAAATGATTCAAGTTTATCTGACTTTATAGCAGAGTAGTATTCCATTGTATATAAGTACCACATTATTTTTATCTATTCATCTTTTGATGGGCATCTTGGCTGTTTCCAAGATTTAGCTATTAGGAATTGTGCTGCTATAAACATAGGTGTGCATACATCACTGTGGTGTGATGCTTCTCTTTTGGGAAGACACCAAGAAGAGGCACAGCTGGGTCAAATGGAATCTCTCGTTTTAGTGTTGTGAGGAATCTCCATACTGATTTACATATTGGTTGCACCGGTCTACACTCCCACCAGCAATGGAGAAGGGTTCCTTTTACCCCACAGCCTTGTCAGCATTTGTTATTGGTTGATTTCTTGATGATAGCCATGCTTTCTGAAGTGAGATGGAATCTCAGCATTGTTTTAATTTGCATGTTTCAAATGATCAGTGATGTTGAACATTTTTCATATATCTATTTGCTGTCTCCATCTGAGAAGTGTCTATTCATTTCAGATGCCCATTTTTTAGATTGGATCTTTAACTCTGGGGGGTCTGACTTTTTTTTAATTCTTTGTATATCCTAGATATTAGTCCTTTGTCTGAGGAATAGCTGGTAAAAATTTTTTCCCATTCTGTGGGCTGTCTCTTCACTCTTGGCGGTTTCTTTCACTGCATAAAAGCTTTTTAATTTGATGGATCCCAGTTGTTGATTCTTTGTAATATTTCCTGAGCAATCAGGGTTTTATTCATGAAGTTTTTGCCTACACTTAGGGTCTTCAAGAGTTTTACCTATTCTATCTTCCAACAGATGAAGTGTTTCTGTTTTAACAGGTAGATCTTTGATCCATTTCAATTTTAGTTTAGTGCATGGTGAGAGATATGGGTCTACGTTCAATTTTCAGCATGTGGAAAGCTAGTTTTCCCGGCACCATTTATTAAAGAGGCTGTCTTTCTTCCAGGGAAGGTGTTTGGCACCTTTGTCAAAGATAAGGTAGCTGAGTGTGCATGGAGTTGTTTCTGCATCTTCTATACTGTTCCACTGATTTGGGGGTTGTTCAATTTTTTTGTTTGTTTTTGCTTTTTGGCAGGACCATGCTGTTTTTATCATGGTAGCTTGGTATTATAGGTTCAAAATTGGGGATTGTGATCGGGGATTGTGATCTCCCCTGCCTTGCCTTTGTTGCCCAGAATTGCTCTTGCTATTCTAGGTCTCTTTTGGTTCTATATGAACATTAGTATTGTTTTCTCTAGTTCTGTGAGGTATGCTATTGATATTTTGATTGGGATTGCATTAAATCTGTATAACAGTTTTGGAAGTATGGCCATGTTCACTATATCGGTTCTGCCTATCCAAGAACAGGTGATATCCTTCCATTTTCTATATCCTCTTTGATCTCCTTTTTCAGAGTGCTGTAGTTTTCAATGTATGTCATTTAATACCTTTTTTAGATTGATTCTGTATTGCTTTTTTCTTTATCTATTGTCATTTTTCTTTCTCAGTTTGTATACAGAAATGCTACTGATTTTTGAGTGTTGGCTTTGTATCCTGCTATGCTACCAAATTTGGTTATTAATTCTAGGAGTATTTTGGTGGAGTATTTGAGGTCTTCTATGTAGAGTATCACGTCATCAGCAAATAATTTAATTTCTTCCTTTCCTATCTTTATTCCTTTTATTTCTTTCTCTTGCCTAACTGCTCTGGCTAATGTTTCCAGAACTATATTGAACAGGAGTGGCGATAGTGGACACCCTTGTCTTGTTCTTGATTTTAGAGTGAAAGTTTTTGACCATTTAGTGTGATGTTGGCTGTTGGCTTATCATAGATGGCTTTTATCAGATTAAGACCTATTTCAATTTTCTGTATGGTTTTATCATGAATGGGTGCTGGACTTTGTCAAATGCTTTTTCTGCATTTATTGAGATGATCATGTAGTTTTTGTCCTTCAGCCTACAATACTCTGACTGTCTCCTGCTGGCCTGACCTTGGCTCCCTGACCCTGGATGTCTCCTGTGGTTGTCACTCACCCAGTCACTGTGAGATTTCAGCACTGGGACCCCTGAGCCAAGCCACGGCTGCTCCAAGTCTTGGGTTCGGTTGGCCCCTCCCTAAGATGGTGTCCAACCAAGCACCCTCCCCAGGGGACATGGAAGGTGCTTGGCCTGGAGTCACTCACCCAGCATCCACTGCTCCATTCCCCTGGTAAGTTTTTTCTGGAGGCCTCTGAAGTCACCCGCCCTCACTGCATCTCTGTAGATTCAGTCCTCTCTCACGCCAGGAGCCAGGAGCCAGGGAGAAAGTGCAGATGGCGCCTCCTTTTCCTGCAGTGAGGTTTTTCTCTTTGCTTTCTCTGTGGGCTCCAATTTTCCTTTCAGATTCTTCCCGGGTCTCAGGGCTCCACCTCCCTCCTTTCCTTCCTTGAGCTGTTGTTTTCCAGTGTCTGGATTCCAAATCTTGGAGAGGCTGACTTGCTGCTACTTACCACTCCACCATCTTCCCAGAAGTCCTCAAGTGATGCTTTTAAATTAGCAAATTTATCAGTAGTGTAGCTGGATAAAAAGTCAATACTCAAAAGTCAATAGCCTTCCTGTACACAAATAACAAACTTACTGAAAGAGAAATTAGGGAAACAATGCCTTTCACAATAACATCCAAAAACATGAAATACCTAGGAATCAACCTCACAAAGGATGTAAAAGACCTATACACTGAAAACTACAGTACTCTGAAAAAGGAGATTGAAGAGGATATCAGAAAATGGAAAGATATCCCTTGCTCCTGGATAGGAAGAACCAATATAGTGAAAATGGCCATACTTCCAAAATTGTTATACAGATTTAATGCAATTCCAATCAAAATTCCAACAGCATATCTCACAGAATTAGAGAAAACAATCCTAAAATTCATTTGGAATCAGAAGAGACCTAGAATAGCAAAGGCAATTCTGGGCAACAAAGGCAAGGCAGGGGGCATCACAATCTCCGACTTGAAATTATACTGTAAAGCTACTGTGATAAAAACAGTGTGGTACTGGCAAAAAAAAAACAGACCTGAAGATCAATGGGACAGATTAGAAGATGCTGAAACAACCCCAGACATACTAAGCCACCTTATCTTTGACAAAGGTGCCAAACACATTCGCTGGAAGAAAGATAGCCTCTTTAATAAATGGTGCTGGAAAAACTGGCTCTACACATGCTGAAGATTAAAACTAGACCCATATCTTTCACCATGCACTAAACTAAATTCAAAATGGATCAGAGATCTAAATATTAAAACAGAAACATTAAATCTGCTGGAAGGTAGGATAGGTAAAACCCTTGAAGACATTGGTGTAGGCAAAGACTTTATGAATAAAACCTCAACCACACAGGAACTATCCCAAAGAATCAACAACTGGGATCTCATCTTATTAAAAAGCTTTTGCACAGCAAGAGAAACCACCAACAGAGTAAAGAGACAACCCACAACGTGGGAAAAAATGTTTGCCAGCTGTTCCTCAGACAAAGGATTACTATCGAGAACATATAAAGAACTCAAAAAAATCAGACCTCCCAAATTTAAAGACCCACTCCAAAAATGGGCATCTGAGATGAATACACATTTCTCAGATGAAGAAATACTAATGGCAAATAAATATACAAAAAAATGTGCAACATCACTAGTCATTCAAGGGATGCAAATTAAAACAACACTGAGATACCATCTCACCCCAGAAAGAATGGCTATTATAAAGAAATCAACTAATAACAAATGCTGGATGGGCTGTGGGGAAAAAGGAACCCTTCTTCACTGTTGGTGGGAGTGTCGACTGGTACAGCCACTGTGGAAATCAGTGTGGAGATTCCTCAAAAAACTAGGGTTGGAGGTCCCATTTGACCCAGCTATTCCCCTTCTGGGCATCTTCCCAGAAGAATTAAAAACATCGTACCACAGCGATATATGTGCACCCATGTTTATAGCAGCACAATTTGTAATAGCCAGATCTTGGAAACAACCCAAATGCCCATCAACTGAGGAATGGATAAGAAAGATGTGGTATTTTTATACAATGGAGTACTATTCAGCCATAAAGAAGGATAAACTGGAGACTTTTATAGGTAAATGGATGCAACTCGAGAAAATACTCATAAGTGAAATAAACCGGAAGCACATGTGTAAGCATCGTATTGTCTCTCTAGTATGAGAAACTGAAAGAGTAAATAAGATCCAAAATGTACAATAGACATGATGAATCAAAAAGAAACTGGTCAAAAGGGAAGAGAGACTGGAATAGGGAAAAGAAAGAAGGGAAAGGGAAAAAATTGTATATATATATATATATAAGATGGTTAAGATAGATACACTACCAATTTTACTTAGTTCGTTGAAGAGTAAGGTTTGTGCCAATAATGTTTGGACAATTGAATGCTAATGTCTGGTATCCTAACTAACTAAACTAAATAACTAACTAAAAGATAATAATACGTAATGCATTAAACATTGTTACCCTCATATTATGTTGTTTTGAAAATTTGTTCTTTTTTTGATTTGTTTTGTTTTTTCTTCTCTTTAAAATAAAAAAAGAAAAAAATAAATAAATTAGCAAATTTAGCCCACCATGGTGGTGCTCACCTGTAATCCCAGTACTCAGGAGGCTGAAGCAGGAAAATCACGAGTTTGAGACTGGCTGGGTCAACTTACTGAGACCTTGTCAGAAATAGATAAATAAGTGTGAATATTTCACAGAGAAACTTGTAATGTTTTCTTCTCTTGAAGAATCAGAAGAAGATCGGGTAACACTGGGGCTTTCTTCCCACAGGCAAGCATCAGCTAAACAAAGGCCAGCTGGTCTTCTCAGACCCGCGCCGCCCCTCCCAGTGAGGAAGGTGTTGCCACTCACAGGATCCAGGACTCGGAACTCACCAGTTGCATTTGTGGCGTCCTCGCAAGGTGCTGCGTTTACTCTCCTGCTCTCTGCTGGCCAAATTTATGCAACTGCAGGAAACTCTCAAATTGCAGCACATATTCTGGCCTGTTGATTATCATCAGCAAATAGGTCAGCCACTCAAAATTCTCTCTTTCCACATTCCTGGCCTTTTCCCAGAACCCAATGATACAAATTCAAAAACTGCAAATAAAATTTAATTTTAACAGACCACCACTTAAAAAGTGAATGGGGTTACCAAACATCAATTTTGCTATTATATTAGACATAGATTTGTTTGCGAAGAGAATTCAGAATTGCTTGATTTACATAACGAAGATAATTTACCCCCAGAATATTTAATGTATTGAGTTGTTTCCCATTATATTGCTAAGTGTGATTAAAACATATTGAATCCTGCAGTTCCTATGGGTTACACTGTATTTAACAGTCACAAAGATTGTGATGTTAAATTCCTTGTCACAACATGATCTTCAAAACAGCCACTTCAGGGTCCAAAACCAAACAGGAGACTCTGTCACTGAGTTACTGCAAGATTACAGCCCTCCAAGCATGAAGAGATCACAGCCTTCCTGAGCATCCCCAAGCTGCGTGCAAATATTTTATGGCACATTCCAATTTAATACGTGTTGACAGCTGTGTTTTGAGAGACATATACTCAATTAGAAAGATTTCTGTTCTATTTTTCACCACTACTCTTTTCTCTCTAGTAGATAAAATATGACATGAAAGCTTTAATCACAGCCTGCAATTTAATCACCTCATTCCCAACAAGCAGCAGGAAAGGCCAAGGAACACGAAGTATCAAACACAATTTTTGCAACTGAACTGGAAATCGAAGGGCAGTTGCCAAGTGCACCTAATCAAAGATTCCTATGAAAGTATAGTAAAACCCAAGGGGTAGAAGACCAGTCCAAGTCAGTGAAAGCTGAGAAGTATAATTCTTACAGAGGTTCTACTTCATTAATTTCAAGTATCACTTGGAATCCCAGCAGAGCTCAGTCCCATTAAGCAATTAATTAATGTAGAAATATAAATGATTTGTCTTCAACTATATAGATTTGCTTACAATGAATGTACTTTAATCTTTTAAACTCCCAATTTTCCGGAAGTTCTGTAGATCCTATCAGAAAGTCCGTAAGATCAAGACCAGCTACCAATACTTATCTGTTTTTTTCACACTTCTTTCATGAATGGAGTTTTCTAGGTTTCGTGATGTGTGACGCTGCAACAGACTCGGTGCACAGACAGGCAGGAGACTCCAGCTCCATCCTATTTAGCCGCACTTCAAAGAGATTTGCGAAAACATAACACTCTTTTCACCTAATGTTTGCTTTGGAAAGTGTAGTTGTTTCTTATACAAATGTTAGATGTATTAAGCCAGGTGTGGTGGTGCATGCCCGTAATCCTAGCACTGGATAGGCTGAGGCAGAAGGATCACCATGAGTTCAAGGGCAGCCTGGACTATAGTACATAGTGAGTTCAAGGCCAGTCTGAACTACATAGTGAGACCCTATCTCCAAAAAAAAAAAAAAAAAAAAATAGTTGTATTATCCTGTAATAGATTAGTTGTTTTGTTTTTTGAGATGGGGCCAGTTTGGGCTACATAGTGAGTTCAAGGCCACTGTGAACTATGAACAGTGAACTATGTAGTTCAGGCTGAACTTGAACTCACTATGGAGCCAAGGCTGGCCTTGAACTCCCAGCAATTCTCCTGCCTCAGCCTCCCAAGTGCTGGAATTACAGGAGTACACCACCACAACCAGCTGGTTATTTCTAAATGAAATAATATTTTTATTTTTTCCAGCTTTCATATCTAGTAAGGTAAATATGAATACAATCCAAATAAACAAAAGCTCTTTGGCGTCAATTTATTTTTTTTTAAAGATAAGGTCTCACTTATGTAGTTCATGTTGGCCTTGAACTCATTATGTAGCCCAACCTGTCCCCAAACTCAAGATTTTCCTGCCTCAGCCTCCCAAGTACTGGGATTACAGGCATGCACCACCACACCTGGATGGAGTCCTCAACTTTTAAGAGTACAAGTGGGTCCTAAAACAAAAAAGTTTGAAAACCACTATGTTAAACAATCTCCTTGTTGTATAGTAGGTTAAGCAAGCTCTCTAAAGACTTTTTTTTTTTTTTAACTCATCCCTTCTGCATCAGTGATGCAAAGAGTGAGCAAGGGCTTCAGAATTCACCCTCAGAGCTATTGCTCCCCACATCCTGCCTCTATTTGCTAAAGCTAAAGTCTCGCCTTGTTCAGGTCAGGCTTCCACTCCATCACACTTGCTCGAAGACCACGGTTTACAGTGGTTCTGATAACAGAACCACCATTTTCCTGTGAGTACATATTTGTGATATATAATGAACACTTTCCTCCCGAGGAGATGGTACATTTACATATAACATCTCAAATCTTTTAACCTGCCCTTCGCACCCTCCTCTCTTTCTCCACCTCTAGATCTCTTTCCCATCTGGAAACCGTCTACCTCCCTGTTTCCTATTATTTATCTTTTATTTTTCTCTTTAAGTTATTTATACTTTGGGTTCCTCAAATAAAAACCACGTGATATTTGACATTTTGTATCTGATTTATATTACTTGGCATTATGGTCTCAAGGTGCATCCATTTTTCCTAAAAATGAATCAAATTTATCCTTCTTTATAGCTGATATATATGTACATATATATCACATCACATTTTCTCTATGCATTTGTCTATTGATGGGCATATAGGCTGCTTTCAAGATTTAGCTGGTATTAAACAATCACATTTTAAAAATTTGATCAGCATTTATCATTTTCCAGGTATTTATCCTTCATTGTCTGACTACTAATGGAATAATTAAAAATACTTCAAACATAGCCAGAACTATGGTGAAGGCCTCATGACAGTGATGGCGTTGAAGGTGGCAGCGATGGTGGTAGCTGTCTTACAATAATCCCATTCACTCTTTTTTATTTTTGTTTTTGTTTTGAGACAGGGTCTCACTGTGTAGCCCAGGCTGGCCTTGAACTCACGGTGATCCTCCTGCCTCAGCCTCCCGAGTACTCCCATTCACTCTTACATAGTCTTCATTTACAGTCTAGGAAACTGCGGCATAGAAATGTTACGCACAGCTAGTCCACACAGCTAGTTGGTGGCAGAGCTGGGACTACTGTCGAAGTCTGATGTCTCTGTGCCAAACAGTGCCACTTTGCAGTCCCGCAGCCTCCCACACTTCCCATGCAGTGGTCCCGTGGCTCTCAGGAGATGCAGGTCCTGATGCTGTGGGAATAGGGTGGGCCAGGAATTCCGCATGTCTACCAAGTTTCCCAAGCAGAGCTGCTGCTGCTGGTCCCCAAACCACAGTTTAGAATATTGTTTTCTTCGCCTCTCTCAGGCATCTTGAGTCTTTTATTTTTCTTTTTTTTTTTTTATTTTTTGTGGGTACCGGGTGTCGAAATCAGGACCTCGCGCGCCAGCAGGCGCCCGTGCCGCTGAGCTATATCACCGGCCCTTTTTTCGTATGTGGGATCCGGGAGTCGAACTCTGGCCCTCGCGCTTGCCGGGCAGGCGCTTACGCCGCTGAGCCTTCTCACAGGTGTTGAGTCATTTTTAATCTTGAATCATTTTTCATCTGTGTGTTCATTTGCCTGTCTATACTCAGATATTCTTATCCTAAATAAAAGCATCCTTTATTAGTTCCACTCGCGTCTCATTCCACGATAGCCCCTGGCCTTCATTTAACCCCTATTTTTCTGTATTCACTGACAACTCAAACTGCTTTCAGAGCGCTGGTCTCTTCCCGATCAGCTGACGGCGAGTGTTCTGAATTGTCACAAGGGGGCACTGCCCACTAATTGATAGCTCACACTCCCTGGCAGTCATCTTTGCAGAGCTGTGAAACTGTGCGCCACTAGGTGTACATATTAAAGAATAAGGGAGCTGGGAAAAGAAAAAAGCAGGTTGGAAAGTTGTATGAATTGGATGAATACTGACAAGGGTCTCTGGCTGAATGGAAGACTGCTTTTACTCATGACTTTTTTCTATCCGTTGCAAATGCAGCATAAACCTAGGAGTCATTACTTGATTATACATATGTCTGAGTGATAGTTTGCAAAACATTTGTAGCTGTGCTATATGGCATGAATACTGACCTCATGCTCCCTGTGGACACTTGGGAGCAAAGGCCACATCACATATTTCCATCGACTTCACTATGCTAATAAGAAAACCTAAAACCCGTTTCCCTGATTAATCAAACTTCCTTCCTCCCCCACACTCAACTTGCTTTATAGGAGGAAGAGGGCTACCTCTCAGCTTCACTCTGAAACACACTATTATAGGATGAATTGTAGCCCCATTCGTATGTGTAAGTTCTAACCCCAGGAAATCAGAAGGTGATTTTCTTTGGAGATAGGGTCTTTTTTTTTTTGAAGAGAAAAAAACAATAAAAACAATGATAAAAAATTTCAAAACAAGATAGTAGGAAAGTAACAATGGTTAATACATTGTTCATTGTTATCTTCAAAGTAGTTGCTCAGATTACAAGACAAAGGCATGAAAAATTGATCAAATGATATAAGCACAAACCTTTCTTTTCAATAGACTTATAGAAATTAGTAGTATAGCTATCTTAACTAACTTATGTGTGTATATGTGTATATATATGTATATATGTATTTATTTACTTTTACTTTTCCCTTCCTTTTCTTCTTTCCCCCATCCCAATTTCTCTTTCCTTTTGAACAGTTTCTTCCCATTTCCCAATATCTATTGTACATTTTGGATCCTATTTACTCTTTCAGCTTCTTACACTAGGGAGACAATACGATGTTTACACATGTGAGACTGATTTATTTCACTTATGAGTATGGTCTCAAGTTGCATCCATTTACCTGTAAAAGTCTCAAGTTTATCCTTCTTTATAGCTGAGTAGTACTCCATTGTATAAAAATACCACATCTTTTTTATCCATTCCTCAGCTAATGGGCATTTGGGAACGCATTTCCACTGTTGGGGGGGGTGTAGACTGGTCCAACCACTGTGGAGATTCCTCAAAAAACTAGGATTAGAGGTCCCATTCAACCCAGCTATTCCCCTTCTGGGTATTTTCCCAGAAGAATTAAAAACATTATACCACAGTGATATATGGGCACCCATGTTTATAGCAGCACAATTTGGAGATAGGGTCTTCAGAGACGTGATCCAAGTTAAAATGAGGTTAATGGTGGAGCCTAATCCATTACGAGTGATGTCCTTACAAAAAAGGGGAAACTTGGAGACAGACATGCACACAGGATTGACACCACGCAAAGATGAGAGCGGAGACGGGTGATGCTTCTGTGTGCTGAGGAGTACCAGAGATCCCCAGCCGTCACCAGGAGCCAGGAGGGAGGCGCTGAACAGATTCTCCAGCACAGCCCTCGGAAGGAAACCTGCTGACACCTCAGCTTGGACTTCTAAACTCCAGAACGGTGTGCATGATACATTTCTGATGTTTAAGCCAACCAGTTTGTGATACTTTCTTACAATAGCTGTAGCAAACTACTACATACAAATCACAGGTACGAACTGGCATTGAAGTCCATTAAACCAACACTTTTCACTTCATGGCCTGTAGGGTAATCATTAACTTCTGTGGCTCTTCAGTTAATTGAAAAAAAATGAGGAAATGATAATGATAGTAATAGATAAATAAGCGTGAACTAGGGCATTTTGAAAGTTACCTACATTGCCCTCTCTTCATAGTATAATTAAATTACTATTTGTAGCTGCTATAGTTCTGCTGTAAACAAGTACAGAACCAAACATGTTTCCCTGAATCCATCTTCAAAGTTGATTTGAATACACTCCTGGGCTTGTTTCTTGGCAAGGGAGTGGAAGGCTTCATCAGAGAAGCAGAGCTGCCTGTACAAGCAGACTGACCATGGAAAAAAGATCTGTGGACAAGTAGTCACCCAACTACTAGATAACATTTACAGTAAGCAGAGTTTCTGTTGAGAGGAGACCCAACTGAGACGCTTGGGTTCCGATCCATATCTCAGGTAAAATAACCTCTGCACAGGAAAACACCAGCGGCCTGCGTCTACAGCAGCCTATGTAAGCATCTCTGCCATTCCCAGAGGCTAATCTCATACCTCCCTTTGATAACTGTAATGCTAGAGAATGAATTATCACAAAAGAAGCCTATTTCAGAGACAAGTGAATGAACGCCTTGCAGCTCAAGTGCCAAAGCCACACTGCCTGAAATCAAAATCCATGTTCATCATTACTAGCCTGATTACTTGGAATCAATAACTGTGTAGACTCCTTTTTCACCCGGAAAATGGACACAGTGAAAATACCTACATCTTAGAGTTTGTACAAAGGGTAGATTTAAGGTACCTGGCACTGAGTAACCAACCCCTCCAGAAATGCAGGATAGAATAATTACCACTGAATAATAGAAACTGTTCAATAATAATTTTAATGTAACTGAGCAATAAGTTTTAAGCCTTTGTTTTAAACTTTCTGGAGGTGTAATTGACAAGCAAAATTGTATATATTCAAGTGTATAGATTTATTCATTTCATGATCTATATATACTATACAACATTATGTACAAATAAAATCACAGAACTTCATGTCAATTAAAAATAAAACAAGTGCACACTGTGATGTTTGCATATGTATTAAGAAATTACACTGTTGACCTAATTAATATACCCATCACCTCACATAGTTACCTATTTTTTTTTTTTTTAGTATTCTCAGCATGAAGACATAAAGGGCAATAGTAATTTTCAGAGACTGCTGAAGACTTGCTGATACTTGTTTGCCCCATATTAGATGCTGGCATATTCATCACTTGCTCAAGACTGGATAGGAAAAGACCTTGAGATAGATGTAAATAATTCAATATGATTCAGTTACCTATGTAATCCCTACACCCATTTAAAAGAAAACATAGCTGGGTGTGGTGGCACACACCTGTAATCCCAGCACTCAGAAGGCTGAAGCAGGAGGATTGCCACAAGTTTGAGACCAGCCTAGGCTACATAGCAAGACACTGACTCAAAACAAAACAAAAATAGAAAACACATACAGCAAATTGATGATGTTGGCCTTCATAATGATTATCTTATGCTGAATCTAGAGTGGACTCAGATTGGTCCATCACATTTTCTCCAAGAGTGGAGTAAAACTTTAATATTAATTTAATGTCAATTTTTAAAAAATATATTAGAATTTATAAAACTTGTGATCTTTCAGTTAATCATAGCTTAGCAGAGAAGAGAGGGAAGGAAATATTTCTCCAATCTATTGCTTCACTACTGCCTTTTCTCTCTGTATTTGGAAATAATAGAATCACAGTGATCAGTGACAAGGGTGGGTGGAGGAGGAGGAGGGTGACTGGGAGAAGGGAAAGGGGTATAGGAGGAAGGGGAAGGGGAGGGGGAGAAAAAGGGGAGAGAGAGAGGAAGGAGAGAAAAGCTGTAGCAAGTTTTGAAGCCAGTTTCAGTTGTGTCCAATGCTATTTGGTGTTCATAGGCAAGGATGGCCCTTTCCAAAAAATAATTGCTGGTTCTGAGTAAATAATTACAACCAAACTTGGTGAAAATGGCTTGACTCGGATCAGCGACATGAGATCCTAAAAGACAACCCTTCCCTGACCTCCACACTACCCCTCACAACAGGAAAATGAGCACTTAGCCATTTAAAACATGTAGATCTACATTAATAACACAGAATGCTACTTAGGCATTAGAAATGATGATTTCATCAAAGGACGGCCTGTTTCTGCAGAGCAGCTTCCAAGGCTTGGCAGAATCTTAGTCTCGCTTCCTTGATTTTCCTACAACTTCTAGAATGGCTTTAGAGATTCTTATGGAATGACGGAAAAGTTTTTCAACTTGGACTTCTATCTGTAGGAAGGTTATCAGACCAGCCAACACTCCAGATACGGAGTTCTACCACAGACCAGGACGCAAGATCTGCAGGTTCCCATTAGCTCCTCACACAATACCTGAAATCCTGTTTTATTACACCGTCACCTTCCACCACGAAAACATATCTTTTTCAGAAACACTTTCAAAAGTTTTCACCTATTCTTCAGATGATATCTGATACCAACTGGTTACCAAATACAGTACTACCTTCAAAAGTAAAATAACTACATGGGCTTGGATTTGGGTTAGACTTGAAAATTAGACATGGAAGGATAAAGAGATATACTGTCCAATGTGGAAGCCTCTAGACACGTATGCCTATTTCAACTTAAATACTTAAAATTGTATAGAATTTAAAATTCACTCCTTCAGTCACCCTCACCACAATTCAAGTGTGGCTACACTAGACAGTGCCATTATCACAGAAAGTTCTATTGGGTAACATGGATATAGAAGCCACTGAGTGTCTTTTGTAAAGTATGATCTGAACAACGCTAGCCTGGTAAGAAGCTCCCAGCTAAATCAATCTTTAAAAAACCTGCATTGTAAATCTCCCGCTGTACATATTAAAACATTAATAGTGTGAGTCTCGACACAGGTGCTAGCATCAGAGAGATCGGTTGTTTTTAGCAGGGCCTCACTATGTTGCCTAGGCTGGTTGGCCTTGAACTCACAATCCTCCTGGCTAGGATTAAGGTGCGCGCCACCATGGCCCGCTACGTAGATCCAAGCTTGAATCCCAGCTGTTACTTACTGGCAGTGTGAGTTACTTAACTTTGAACTATAGCTTCTTCCCCTGATAAATGAGAATAGAACTCCTTGGTATTGTTATAAGAGTGAAATGAGACAACACATGTAGAATTAAAGAAAGTGCTTCAAAAATAAAGCCTCAATAAGTGTAAACTTCAGAAATTATTCTTTCTCAAAGTTTGGAGAAGCCCTATTGGTTTCATCCAGAATTTCTCAACTTTACTAACATTTCTTTTAAAGATATGTAACAGATCAATAGTCCCTAAAGAGATCTACTACCTAATCACATGCACTTCTGAACATTTTACTTTGTACGGCAAAAGGAACTTTGAGGCTGTGCTTAAGGATTTTGAGATGGGGAGGTTATCCTGGATTATTAAAGCAAGGGTGTGGGGAGCCACTTCAGATTGCTTCAAAGCCCGAGGTATCCTAGGATGCATAAGGACATGACCCCGCTGTCTAGCGCAGGCGCACAACGGTGCACACTTACATAAGTGTGGTGGACTGGCAACTGGTAGTCAACTTGGAACACCCAGCTGAACTGAATCAGCGTGGTGCTGGGTGTGGAGGGCCCGCCTGAGGATTGTTGCCAACAACATAAAAAGGAGAACTGGAGGGGAAGAGGTGGTGCTGTTGGTTCTCCTGGATGAGCTTGTCGCACTGGCTTTCCTGATATGAACTCGGCTGTTTGCATCATCAGAGGACCTCATTGTCGCTGAGAATGGCTGCGGTTCTTTTCGGGGGAGCTCTGGTCCTTACTTTGAGCGTCACTTCCTGACTTGTGCAGATCCCTCAGCCTGCTGGCACAGATCCTTCATCCCGCTGGCGCAGAATTTCTAGCTTCCTCCACTGGCCTTTGGGCCTTCCCAGAGGAAACAGACTTGCATGAGACATTGTCGTTGACTCTAGGCCTCCAGCTGGACTCGGGGGCATTGCCATGGGCTCTAGGTCCTCAGCTGGACTCATGCAGGACATTGCCATGGGATCCAGGCCCTCAGCTGGATTCTTTGGGTCACTAGTGTGTGGACAGATTTCCTGCACTCTTTTGTATATGACTCTTTGGGTGACTATTATAAAATAATCCTATAAATTATGTGTCCTGTATTATATCTTTTCCCTTGCAAACCCTGACTACAACAATAAGCAAGACTTAGCATAGGTAACCGTGCATGCGCTACATGGTTACAACAGTACATGAGTGTAAACCTTGATGATGGCCAACATATACCAGCCAAACAATAAAGACACTTGCTTGCTGTCTTTGCTGATGTTGACTCCTCGAGCTTTCTTTTTCACTGGGGACCTCACCTGCAAAAATATCCCTTCAGCCCCCCTCCCTCCGACAAAGTGCAACATAATCTCGAGGGAACTTTGTAAGAGGGAGGCAGGAGAGTCCACCAGAGGAGGATATGTGATGATGGAAATGAGGGTGGGGATTTGAAGATGTTGTACCACTAGCTTTGAAGATGGAGGAAGAGGCTGTGAGCCAAGGAATGTGGGCAACTAAAATCTGGAAGAGGCAAGGAAACAGATTCTCCCCTACAGCCTCCAGAAGGAACACAGCCCTGCTGGCATATTGACTTTAGGACCACTTAACTTTATACTATAATTTGTGTTGTTTTAAGATAATAAATTTGTGACAATTTACACAGACAGAGCAACAGTGAACCCATACAGGTTGCCTGAAAATGTCTCTAGAGATACTGAGGTCTCCCTGGGGGCTAGTCTGATGGAAAGAATTGAAATCAGATTGAGGAATACAGGTATAGGGTCTATCTTAATTCAGCAACTAAACAGCTTTGTCACTACCAAAAGTTACAACCTCTGGAACACCTCAGTCTCCTATGAAATATTACCACCTCTTCTACCTAAAAATGTTTATGAAGGTAAAAACTATAGCGGTATTTCCACTTCTTAATTACAACAAGGAAATAAAACAACACATAAAGCAGAAATGTTTTAGAAGAAAACTATTAAAAGAAATGATCAAAATAATTTCCTATAGTTTCAGCAAGAATTCATAATGAGGAGGGATTTTGTTGTTTTAATGCACTCAGCAAAAAGGTGACTGACAAATATTTTGCACCCAGTGGAGTATATTTTTTATGGTCAAGGTTAAAAAGTAATGTAATAAAAAAAAAAAAAAAAAAAAAAGAGTAATGTAACCAAACCAGGCTCATTTGTCATTTGTGCAGTATGCCAATCCCTGAAAAGACACGTTTTGCAAAAGAGAAAGAATTTACCCACAAAGCAGACATATGTGGAAACAGCAAAGCAAGTCTCAAATCTCAGTCGCCAGGAATAGGGCCCCTCAGAAGCATCTAGGAGCTGTTAAGCCATGGGGAAAGGAGATTGGAACAAACCCCATCAATTGTTACCACCACAACCCACATGTCAGCCTTGTCTCTGATCAAGTAAAAGCAAGTAACCAAGAGTAAGTGAGGCCTAAAGGGCTTATTCAGAGACAAAAACAGGTGATTTATTCAGGTTTTCCCTCGGTTTATATAATACTAAAAATTTTTTTCTTCCCAGAGTAAACTATAAGTTAAAACCTATAGATTACAAGAGTTACCTCTCTCCTTTTAAAATTCAGCAACTAAACAGCTTTGTTACTACCAGCCACCAACCTCCTTAAGTCTAGGATTCAAGGAAGGCAATGTACCATCCCTCCTTCACGCCCTCAAAGTCAAATCAGCACTGGAGCTCTGAACACCGCACTTCCTTCCCCAGCTTGTCTAGTCCCTGGATGTCAGAAGCATGTGTGTGTGTGTGTGTGTGTGTGTGTGTGTGTGTGTGTGTGTGTGAGAGATGCCACGCCCCCGTGGGGTTTGGTCATCATAGAAACAGCTCTAGTGGTGCTAGAGAGACCATCACAAGCACGCTGACCACTCAGGGTGGGTAAGATAGGAGAAAACTAATATCCCTAAAACCTGGAATTACCAGTATACTTTAATGGGTGAATTGTATGACACATGAATTATAACTCATGAAATATCTTTTTTTTTTAAGTACGTGAAAAAATTCATTGTACTGGGTGGCTGTAGTAATGGATTTTTTTTTTTTTTTTTTTTTTTTTAGACAGGATTTCGCTATACAGTTCAGGCTGGCCTTGAACTCACTTTGTAGCCCAGGCTGGCCTTGAACTCGCAGCGACTCTCCTGCCTCAGCCTCCTAAGTGCTGGGATTACAGGTGTGCGCCACAATGCCTGGCCAGCAATGGAATTTTTTTTTTTTTTTTTTGGTATTGGGAATTGAACTCAGGACTTCACGCTTGCCAGGCAGCTGCTGTGCCACTGAGCTATATCCCCGGTCCCCAGCAATAGATTTCTAATGACTAGATTTTACTCCAAATGATAGAACATATCTTTCAGTAAAGGCCCCACAAATAATACTTCACAAAAATAGGACATCTATAGCCAAGAATGGGCTTGTTATGTCTAAAGCAGGACCATTCTGGGCCTCTAGATATATTTTAGCACTTTACTTCCTGAAAACGTTCTGTCCAACAAAGCTTCCCTACAAAATAGCCATCTATGTCTTGTTTGTTGAGGATAAATCAATCCCCAATACACTTCTCTCTATGGTCTTTTTGGTTGACTAAGGTCCCTGATTACATTATAACAAGAATAGTCTGCAATTATAATTTGCATTATAGTCATGTAAAAAACTCTTAAGAAGAAAGGAAGGGCAAAATTATACACCTCAAAATATTAGCTGCAGTCACATTTGGTAGGACTATGAGTGGTTTTTTTTCCAAGAAAAGTCTGACTTTCAATAGAAGCCAGCACCAAGCAAACACATTCTTACTCTGTTTTCCAAAAAGCTGTCACATATATGTGCAAATCTTATCCTCTATAAAGTCAAAACGGCCAGTTACTAACAAAGGCACAAAATCCCAGGCAGGAAAAAGTAGGACAGGATGAAGAAAGCAACACATCTACCTGGGAGCTGAGGTCCCTGGACTCCCAGCTCGTGCCTTACCAACCTCTACGGAAAAGTCACTTGCCTGTTGAAAGCACCTGTCTCCACGTCTGCAAAATAAAGACTTGAGCCTGGTCCAAAAGGGCTCCTTTCTCATCTTTTTTTTTTTTTTTTTTTTTGTGGGTACCGGGGTCGACCTCAGGACCTCGCGCGCCAACAGGCGCCCGTGCCTCTGAGCGATATCACCGGCCCCTTTTTCGTATGTGGGTTCCGGGAGTCGAACTCGGGCCCTCGCGCTTGCCGGGCAGGCGCCCAAGCCGCTGAGCCATCTCACCGGCCCTCCTTTCTCATCTTGAAACTCGCCTTTCAGAGTCAGGGTTCAGTCTCCTAAATCCCAGTCCCGGAGCTCACAGACACAGGTCTGTGAAATTTGAAAGATACAGAGTGGCCACAAATCCGGAAACATAAGCAAATCTGTAAAAAATGCCTTCTTAGACAACATGTTAAATAATCTTCCAGACTTGATGACCATCTTGTAACCAACAGTACAATCAATCTCCCACCATCCTCCCCACGGTAGGGATGCGAGCGCTACCTAACCAACAGCAAAAGCAGGAGGGGTCTCCTGTAGGAGCGGCCACCCAGACGCAGCCATACTTCCCACTTACCTTAGAGATGGCTTCTTGTTCTGCTTGCCCCTGTAGCCCGGAAAGAATGACACTGGGACACCAGACACTAAATACATAACAGGCCTCTCACTCAGGAAGGCCCCACAACAAAAGCTACTCCTCAAAAGCGAGGTAGCTGTAGTTGAAAAAGAGCACAAGCAGGGGACTAGAGAAAGAAAACCTCAGCAATGTACAATAGTCAGCAAAGAAAAAAAACACCGACCATCCAAGACAGCCTTTCTGTTGACAGCAGGGAAGCCATAGTGAGAGCTGAGTGTGGTTCAGTTTGCCACCCTGCCAGCAAACAGCCACTGGCCGGCCAGGACTGGCCTGAGACGGCTCTTCCATGCACAGCTTTATCTGCAACGCCCAAAGCCTGGACAGCTGGAGAGAGAGGAGGGAGGTTAGGTCTCACAGGTGGAAGCAACCAGGGTTAACTTCTCTGAGAAGCAGCAGCAGCTGTTTCCAGGTGTGTCACACACTGAGGGCCTGAAAGCACAGCAACAGTGAGCTCCAGAAAGGTTCTGGCAGAAATGAGTAAGCAGGTGCATGGCTAAGCCCTCAGTCCCAGGAGTGTTTATTCCCAGAAGCTTTTGCTGGAGCCTCCTTTAACCTCTCAGCTCCTGGTGTGGGTCAGGTGCCCCTGCTCCAGGAATCCACAGCAGCCAGGACTCTTCAAGGACATTGTCAGTGAGATTTGTTTGTCTCTCCCTCTAGACTGTAGAACCTCAAGCAAAAGCCTCCACGTGGGTTTAGCATCGTGCCTGGCCCAGAGAAGGGCTCAGGAAATGGTCACCAAAATTGTACATTTTATTTTCCCAGTGCCAAAATAAATGCCTCATGAACTGAACTATGTTAATTTGAGAACTTCGTTGCTTAAAGAGCAGTATCGCACAGCTTCTTTGGTGGGACAAGATAGCATAATTTACAAACAGCTCTGGAACCGCGAATCTGAAGTCAGGCCCACAGGGGTTCCCACCCAAACCCCGTCATCTACTGTGTCTGATCTACCGACCCACAGACAGGTTATTGTATTTCTCTATTTCTCAGTGTTATTATCTGTAAGTCGGGGATGGGATTCATAGCCTTCTCCAATAGTCATGAGGATTCAAGGGTCTGGAACACGTGGTTCAGATGCTGGCACTTGGGACACACTAAATGAATGTGATGACACGATTATTAGCCATCCTCTGGAACTGAGGTACGAGGCAAACTTTACCCACTGTGAGGTCACATTCAGCTGGGCTTAACCAGAACCCAGTTATAAGGGTGGTCACTAATTTGCTTTGTCTGGGTTCTTCTGAAAATTAAGTTGGCTGAGGTCCCTTGCAACTTAAATATTAATTCCACTTCAACTATAAAAGTTTTTAAAATGTTTATAGCTCAAACTGTGTTTTATTACTGCTTCTCGACTTCCAAGGGTTACCTCTTGGCAGCATCAAGAAAATGGTGGTGGCCCTGTCAAGAAAAGCCATGCAGGACCCAGCTGTGGCGTCTGGAGGTGGCAGCTGCCCATTGCTAGGGCTGTAGCATGTGTGTGGTAATGGACAAAGCCAGTGAACCCAGGCCTCAGAGGCTGCAAACTCCCTGCATTCGGGGTCTCCTTTCTCTGCTCCCCCACATCTCTTCCCACCTAGCACTGTCCTTTGCTTTGGCCCTTCTAGGCCACAACTGCCTTCTCCATAAACCGTTTTAAAAATTTTTCCCCAGTTTCAGACTAGAATGTCCCCTCTGCAAGAGGGTGCTCAGCATTCTAAGAGCAGGAAAATCTGCTCTTTAACCTTATTTCTGTCCCAAATAACTTTTTCTTTTAAAAAACATATATTGAGGTATTATATGTACCACAAAATATAATGAGTGTACAATGTAAGGTTTTAGTGAAATTACAGAGTTGTACAGATACCCTATAATCCCATTTTAAAACATTTCTATCTCCCCCAAAAGCTCCTTTATGCCTATCAGCAGCAACTGCCTTTTCCCACCCTTAATCCTGGGGACCCACTCTTCTACCTCCCAGAGAGAAAGGGAAAGGAAAGAATCTGAAACTAACCAAGCACTACTGACAGCTTTCCCCAGGAGCCTGATGGTCAGCACTTACCAAGTTCTCAGGCTGTGAGGAATTTTTAAATCTCACCCCTTTCCTTCCCTAGAAAAACTGGTGAAAGCAGAATTAGTACCAGAATCCAGAAGTCGGACTTCCAGCCCCGCTCTCCACACAAAACATTTCTGATTCAGCCATCCTTCATCAAGTAGGATGTATCTTCAACTTCACAAACCCATTTCTCCAGCTTCTCTAATCCCCTCCGAAGTATCCATTGCCTGTAAATTTCTCAACTTTAGGTGGGTCCTAAAATTTTATCTGAGGATTTTTTTCATTTCCAAACTTTACAATGTCATTTCCTTAAATGTTCTTAAATGCCTTCCACATAGAAATTGGTGATTTTCCTTTTATTTCTTGTCTTGGTGAATCCCTTAGGAATTCTCTCTGAAAAGCAGCTTAATTCGTTTGGTTGCCTTCATTACCATCGCTTCTTGAAAAGTCTCATTAATATATAAACCAGTTCTAACCCAGAGCTCCAAAATTACCTCTAAAAAGCTCACAGTACACTAAAACTTAAGAGTCATCCATGCTTAGATTTAATACGACTTCTTCCGACTGTTTCTCATTATCCAGCTGGTCTTGCTATCGGCCAGCTGTTGAGGGGACTAAGATAGTGGAGAGGGTTGGGCAAAAGCATCTTCTCTCTGCCAAGGGGGTAGGGGGAGGGTGCTTGGTTCTGGATTTAAAACAGTGGTTCTCCAAGTGTGGACCCCTCACCACCAACATCTGCACCCCTTGGGAACTTGTTAGAAATGCAAATTCGGGGGCCCTAGTCCAAATTTACCAGATGAAGCTACCCAGGTGATTTTGTATAAGATACTTAAGTATAAAGCACTTGGTTCAGACATGGTATAAATTTGCTGAATTATAGACCACAGTGAAGATTTTAGAAACAGCTGTTTGAAAAATAATTGCCTTGACTGGCTGTAGTGACACCCCCCTGCCACCCTCCAGAAACATGTCCCACTTAAATGTATGTACTCTTCATTTATCATTCATGAGTGTGTCTGTATTACTCTGCGGGACTGGCATTTACAATTAGACTTGCTAATGAGCAGCAACCCTGCGCTCCTGTGCCAGTCCAGTGCACTCACAAGTATATGCACGCAGCAGAGAAGAGCTCAGCAGTCATCCTTCCACATTCTGCTCTCAGCAAACAAGCGACGAGGGTCCAGAAGTGTCATTTGACACTGACGACATAGATTTTTTTTCTCCCCATGAGAAAAAGAGCCAAGGCAGAAAGACAATCCTAAATAAGAAGCTAACTTCTGTAAGAAGGAGCTGGATAGTAAAGGTGACGCCGGCAGCTACCTTGGCCAACTCTCACTCCAGCACCATGAATGCTTCCTTTGCTCACCTCCATTTTGCTGGAGGGTATCTGCCCTCTGACTCCAAGGACTGGAGGACCATCGTCCCGGCTCTGTTGGTGGCTGTCTGCCTGGTGGGTTTTGTGGGGAACTTATGTGTGATTGGCGTCCTCCTTCACAGTGCTTGGAAAGGAAAGCCATCCATGATCCACTCCCTGATTCTCAATCTCAGCCTGGCGGATCTCTCCCTCCTGCTGTTTTCTGCACCTGTGCGAGCTACAGCATACTCCAGAGGTGTTTGGGATCTAGGCTGGTTTGTCTGCAAGTCCTCTGACTGGTTCCTCCACACGTGCTTGGCAGCCAAGAGCCTGACAACTGTTGCAGTGGCCAAAGTATGCTTCACGTACGCAAGTGACGTGGCCAAACAAGACAGTACCCACAACTGCACCATCTGGTCAGTGCTGGCGGTCATCTGGGCTGTGGCCGGCCTGCTGCCCCTGCCAGAATGGGTTTTTAGCACCACCAGGCATCACGCAGGTGTGGAAATGTGCCTCATGGATGTACCAGCTGGGGCCAAAGAGTTCATGTCAATGTTTGGTAAGCTCTACCCTCTCATGGTATTTTGCCTTCCATTACTTCTGGCCAGCTTTTACTTCTGGAGAGCTTACAACCAATGTAAAACACGAGGAACAAAGACTCAAAATCTTAGAAATCAGACGCGTTCAAAGCAACTCACAGTGATGCTGCTGAGCACTGCCATCACCTCGGCTCTTCTCTGGCTCCCCGGGTGGATAGCTTGGCTGTGGATACGGCATCTGAGGGCTGGAGGCCCAGCCCCACCACAGGGTTTCATAGCCCTGTCTCAAGTCCTGCTGTTTTCCAACTCTTCAGCAAATCCTCTCATTTTTCTAGTGATGTCTGAAGAGTTCAAGGCAGGCTTGAAAGCCTTGTGGAAATGGATGGTAACCAAAAACCCAACTGCCTTGGAGTCTCAGGAGACACCAGCTGCTGACACTGAGGTCCTTCCTGACAAGGTTCCATCCCTAGAGTCCCCAGCATCCATTCCAGAGGAGGAACCTGGCTCTCCCAAATCCAGCAAAGACAAGACTGAGAAGGCCGAGATTCCCATCCTTCCGGATGTGGAGCAGTTTTGGCACGAAAGGGACACTGTTCCTTCTATAGAAGACAATGACCCTGTCCCCTGGGAACATGAAGATCAAGAGACGGAGGGTCGTGGTAAATAGATTTAAATTTCAAAGAAAAAAGTGATTACTGTTATTTACTTATACTGCTTAGTAATACTGTTGACTTTGCCATACAAAATTATTAACATTAGGAATTAGAAAATGTTTCACATTCTGCATTTTCAAAATGTACAATCTGCTAGGTAGAATACTATGTAATAATTATGCTTCAGAATTATAACCTGGCTGTCCAAAATAATCAACCTCAAACGTTGTGTAAAGACACTGCTGCCAAAGTAGAGAGCCCCGCTGTTTTGTCACCGGTTCGCAATGATTTTCGCTGGTACCTTTAGGGCCAGTCCTGTTCGTGCTGTGCTAGCTGAGGTTCTTCCGTCCAAAGCTCAGCCCATCTACCTTCAGGTTCTTCCTAACCTTGCTGTGCCTGACTTTATCTATTGAGTTTTCACATAACCAAGCTCAAAATGTACACCAAGTAAGAACTTTAACACACTGAATAAATTTTAATGTTATTTTCATTTGCTCAATAAATGTTAATTTACTTAATGAAAACCCATATAAGGATTTCCTGACCAAAGCTTACAGAATAAGAAACACCACCTTGCTCCAATTTTCAGACTAATTTCAAACCATGGCTATTTTTGGCCAAGCTTAAGTAAATTCAGACTGCCTTATACCATAAAGGCTGTTTTAATCATCTTTTAAAGCCATCTAAATAAAACTTCAAAGTCTGAGAATTTTAGCAGCCTAAAATGACACTCTATACTGATATGGAAAAAAGAATTTAAAAACTGGCTTTCCTTTTCCAAAACACAGGAAACAGTTACTCTTCAACAAGCAGAAATTTTTTCCTCCCAGTATCTTTCTCCCACAATAAACTATAAAGTATGGTTAATGACATACGCATGCTTTTCACTCATCTTTCTTGTTAAAAGATATTGTTTATCCATAGCAATGAACTTGAACTCTGTTCAACTTACAAAATATTGCAAGGCTTCTAAGTTATGAAAATAACCCAGGGGAACAAGCATAAAAAGCATGGGAAAGAGAGTAATACAACAAACATTAAGACAGAAATTGGCTAATAGAAAATAAAACCCATACAGCTAATGCAGAGTGAAATGCATTAGAAATCAAATTTATGTTCCTAAACATATGGTAAATCTTGAGTAATAGGCAGTAACTGTTCATTTTATAGAGGTAAAGTACAGCTAATAAAGCACGATAATTGTGATACATTACCCCTCCCCTTTAAAAAGGGACATTTATTCATGATTCTTGACTACTTTCTTATGGAATTCTGGTATATTTTCACTGGAAGAGTCCTTGCAGGGGAAAAACCCTCTAAAGGAAACAATGGAGAATTGAGAATATAAAGAATTTAGAATGCAGCCAGGGAAGGCGGTTCATGGCTGTAATTACAGCCACGGAGAAGGGAAGACAGGAGGATCCAAGTCCGAGGCCAGCCTGGGCAACTTAGCAAAATAAAAAGGACTGCGGATGTAGTGCAGCATTCCTGGGTTCAACCCAGGGAATGCAAAACAGAAAATACCAGAAGAATATTCTGTGCAAAGAACTATTATTTCAATGTTCTGACTATGGATTTATCCATTTTTTCTTACAAGAAATGTTTGTTTTTTAATACAGAAGGTAGAGCTATTTTTTACTTAATTCATTACAAATCTTATTTGAAACTTGCATGTTCAAATAGTGTAATTTAACCCAAAAATCCAAAATATTGTTTGGTGATACCACAGTTATACAAGGGATTACTGCAACTGTGATGAACCATTTGAATTAAAGTTTTTCATGTTCACTATATAGAGAGTAAATATAAGATATAAGCTTCCACTGTTTGACATTTTAACTTGTAAAAAAATAAAAACAATTATGTTTTACTTCAGATAGTTTTTGAAGGCTTAAAGCTGTCTGTGTCTTGAATTATCATTTCAAAATCATCACTGGGACAATGAGGTTTAATGGGGTGATAGGACCTTAACAAAGGCACAGGTTTCAGGCTAAACTGAATTGCAAAGAGGCTATGGATGTGAGTACCAAGTCGAGATGCAGATAGTGGAACACGGTAATAATGAGTTTTTCATTAAGAACCTAACAGTGTCCTGACCTGATTCCTTAAAAAAAATTCGGCACAGAAAGTTTAATTTGCACCTTAGATGATCAAACTCAAATACTTTAAGACAAAAGCAGGATTTAGGAATAGATACCTCCAGGAGGTGTAGCTCCGCAGCAGAGGAACAGATACCTCCAAGCACTACTGTGAGAAGCAGAATGTGGTGAGTGGGAAAACAATGCCATGGGAAATTCAGAATAGCGAAAAAGGCATTCTAGAAATTTCACCTTTGCAGGGCACTCATACTTCTTTAATACTTATGTTCCTTTTGACAAGCACTTCAATTTCATTCCTTATAAAACTTAAAATTCACTCTGAATTTACAAAAATAAATTTCAAAGAGAGAAAAAAAAGAAAAAAAATATATAAATCCTGTTTAACAATTTCACAGGTTAAGACCTGAGTCTGATCTGTCAATGCCAGGTCTCTATATAGAGTTCACATAATTTCTATGGCTCTTAATACACTTAAGCTAACTACTAAGTAATATGGATGTCAACTTGTGTCTGTGACCATAACACAAAAAACAAATACAGACCTGCTGGTACTTCTTTTCTAGGTTTTGATGCAATCATAGTAGATACGAGATAACAGGGAAAATAATCCTATTAATACATGCATCTTGCTTACACATTTAATTTATGTGGCACTCTGAAGCTGGAAATCTATGAGAGATGAGATAGGAAGACTGTGAGCCCAGCCTGGGCAACTCAGTGAGCTCAAAATAAAAAGGAGCTGGGGGTACCCCAGTGTGAAGGCCCTGGGTTCAAACCCCAGTACCCCCCCAACCCCCAAAAAGCAGGTAAATTTCCTGGTGTGTTGCCCATGATATGCTGAAAGGATATCAGAAATATTAATATAAGAGATAAAAACAAGATCACTAAACAACAAAAAAAATCTGCATCTTCTCGCTTTCAAGCAATAGGTATTACTATGAGACTTGAACACCAAAGAAATTGGTTCTCTACAGATTTCTTCTCTTTGATACGAGAAATACTGTATTATATTCAAGGCTTTAAAAACTAATACTTAAGATTTACAGTTAACTTTGTGCCAAATTCAGTTTGCTGCTTCTTTTAAAAACAAGTTTTTATAAATTATGTAACAGTAACCATATACGATCCACATATATAAAAATGGTTCGTTTATTGTAGTTCAAATACATAAACTGAACATTCAAACATCTTAAAATTAAACTTTAGAAACAAAAGTTTAACATTCAAACAGGAGTATAGTTTACAGAGAACACCCAGAAAGGGAATTTTGTTGTCTAATCCAGAATATTGATAAAGGCCATTTAATTGAGAATAAAATGTTTAACCAGCAGTTCTATTCTGGCCAACATGTTAGTTCTGAACATGGTTCCATATCTGAGAAGAAATTACTAAATAAATCTTCTCTTAGGCTAACAACAAGACTTGGCCTATCATTCAGAGGGGATAATCAAAGCACATAAGTGAACAAATAGAACTAAACTGTTTCTTAGAGACAAAAGTAAAAGTGTGTCCATTATAATAATCTTAGCCCCTGGAAGAATTCAATTTTCAGTGTTTTCTCTTTTACCCGCTTTAAGAAACAAAATCAAAACAAAACTATCCTCAACTTAGGTTTTCTTGAAGTCTGTATTTGCATCTTTCAGGTTCAAACCACAAATGCTCTATGTCTTGCATGTATAACACTGCTAGAAAGAACATCACCAAGTCACTGATTTCCACATCTCATAAAAGGATGATTTTAGCTTCAATATTTTAGATTTACTAGAGACAGCCTATATTTGAGTATGTATGTCTGTCATGCCACACAAAGAAAAGCGTAACTATTTCCAAAGTGTTCTGTTCAGAAACTGCTTCTCCTCCTGTTCGTCAGGTGGTCCTGCAATAGGCTGACGAATGCACATAGATGTAAAACCCTGAAAACTGGCTCATGCAAGCGCTGTGAATTAACAGATGCTCCCGTGGAACAGTACGGAGAATTACTTTGTGGATCGTCTAGTGGGCTCTGATGCTGTGGGAGGTGGGGGTGGCCCCCGGCGATCCAGGTCGTCAACGTAAGCCACGATCAGCTTGCGCCTCTCCTCCGGCACACAGTCTAGTACTAGGTACCGTTTGTCATTCTGCAAAATTTTTTCTACATCTTTCAGGTGCTGATCAGATTCTTGGATTAGCTTTTTGGATCTGAAATAAGAAAAGAAGTCCAAGAATTACTGACTGCTGTTCACTGGTCTTTCAAAAATGAGCTGGAAATGTCCATCTAGTTCCTAATTGTGTTGCCATTTTTTTTTTTTTTTTTTTTTTTTTTAAGAAAAATTTCACTGCAGTAGTCACCTTTGTAAGTCACCTCAGCAAAGACTCCAAGGAGTGAAAGGGCCTCAGAAGCTGAATTACCCTCCCACCCCTACTGGCGGTCCCTCCAGATCAGGGCTGAGGGTGGGTGGGTAAATCTTGCCCGTGCTGTACCTGTTCTGTGGATGAACAGAGGACTTCAGTCTGCAGGGCTGCCAATCCCAGCATCTCTCACAAGCTTTCACTTTCACATCTTTCACTAAATTAACTATAAAAATGTAGAAAGAAGTCTTACTTCACATCTAATGTAAAAGCCCAAGCTGATGCAAAACATTAAGGATCCTGACCAAAAAATCCAAATGACAAAATACCTAAAAACCACACCCTCAGCACTATCTATCCTCCCGTGCACATACCCTTAAGATGTTTCAAATTTTTCTTTTAAAGAAAGATTCTGAGCATTAAACAAAAATGGTTTCCTACGTATTGATTGGTAAGCAATTCAAAATTGTTTTCCTGATGATAAATAACTGGGGATGAGGAACTAGTGGGTATGTTACACAGAAATCTTATTTCAAAGGTTCTGATTTTATAATTTAAAAATTATTTAAATGTATCCATCAAACTGCTTTTCTCTGAGGAAAAAAATGTTTTTGCTGAGCTTAAGTAGATAATTTCAGATATTAGAATGGTCTAGCCACACTAAATAGTCCTCAGAGGAAGCAAAGATAATTGATAGTGAAGGATTTTTCTAAAAGCCTCTTTGTGGAATACACTTCTTCTATAATTGAGAGTACTCTTAAAAAAGCAGTGAAGTTAAAAACAAAAGTATGTTTTAAAAACTGGATGGGTGGGTAACACAAAATAAGAATTGACATCTGGGCCCTTTCTTTTTTAAAAAAAAAAAAAAGAAAGAAAGAAAAGAAAAAAAATACAGTACATTTGGGCTGTATCTGGCCTTAGATAAAAGTTGGCATCTTCTTAGTCCTAAAAATTAATAATGTCAACATGTGTGTGAATGAAAAGTATGCTCTGGCTGTTAAGAGTAAAGTCTAGTAAAGACAGTAACTGTTGATATGAAACATTTACACTGCACACACCTATATGTTATAAATTTGGTCTCTTTCAAAAGCGTCCTGAAGTCAGCTTTTGCTGTGATGTATTTGTCTCTGATATATTCTTCAAACTCTCTTTGCTTTTTCTGCAAAAACAAAACAAAAACAACAGCAAACGTTAGTGGAAAAGAATCCATTAATTCCAATATAAACAGCAATTTGTTGTCATGCAATAAAATTAATATTCAAAAGGAAAAAGGTAATAGGATATATCTTGTTCCTATAGAATTTATTAAAGTGCATAACTTACAAAACATTTTTAGGGCAAAAGAAAAAAACCTGCAAATGAGGTGAGGAATTGTGTACTAAAACTTGAGGGCTTCCTATGCACTATATTGCTTAGCATTTTACAGTGGTCATCTCCTTCAATCTTCATTAACCTCAAGAGGTACACACTAGACACTCTTAAAATAAAGGAATTAAGGATTAAGTCTTCATTTCCTATAGACTATATTTAAATCTTCAAGCATAAAAACACTAATGGCATATAATTTATGAATACACACAACTATAAGATAACACTCAGAACTTATACCGAGCATGTAGCATTCTAGTATGGAAACAATAAAGAGAAGTATACTATAATGTCTAAAAAAAAAAAAGACCGTACTATCCATTTAAATTATCAGAAAAGTTAAAAACTAAGAGGTCTCCAAGCTATCGGTCTACCACTCTTTCCCAACCATGTATATTTTGCAGTCAGTCCACACATGGAAAAAATCTAGCTTACTCTATAGTTTGAGGGGAAAGAACACTGGATCTATGGGTTTTTGGATGCCAGACCTAGAGAAACCAATCAGATAAGGGGAATAATGAGAAGAAAAAAATCACATAAAAAGCCAAGGAATACAATGGACTGCAGTAAACACACTTTGCCTGACTCCTACACCATTTGAGCCCTAGGTGAATTCACTTTCTTCGAAGGCGTCAGCATGCACGAGAACAGGGCTCTTCTCAGCTGAGGCTCCTCTCTCTACCGAGTCTCTGGACAGGCAGGTTCATGTGGTAGTTTGCTAGCGTGGGTTTTAAAAGTCAGGTGCTTTGATAGCTTGGTATCAACTGCCAGTCTCAGTATGTCTACTTAATGAGACCTCACTATTAAATAAAATAAAGCACAGATTCATTCAATCTCTAAAATCCCAAAATATAAGCTTAAATACACAAGTTAAAACTCTAAACTTTAGATTATGGCTTCTTGTTAACATACCGTGCAAAAAATATGAACTTAAAATCCAGCTTCATTTCTCATACATTTAAAAAGTAATCCACTTAAAACCATCAACTTCAAGATACTAGCGCTGCTAATTAAGCAACCAATATTTTCAAACTAACTGTAAATCTTAGACACAAAATCCTCTTACCCTGTCACTAGAGGAGAACTTAATGCATCGAGGATCTTCCTTAATGATTTTTTTTACTTCTTTCCACGTAGATGTTAAGGTAATCTTTGAAAAAACAAGTGAATAAGAAACATAAATACAATTCACTTTTATTTAGAGGGTCAAACTGCAGCACATACGGTACATAATATTACACACTGACCTGCGATCTCTTGTAATGCCCAAGCGTAACTGGACTAGTTAGGGACAGGGAAGCAGCTTTAATGCCATTTCTTTTTGTTGGCTTGCCACAACAGTTATTTTCATGGCCATACTTTCAAGGTGGCCTAAGACAATCACCTGCAAACCCTGTATTTACATGGGCAAACATCATAACTTCTGAAGAAACCATCACCAAAAAGAGAGCAGAGAAACAGGAATAAAACCTGGATAACAAGTGTAAAAACTGCCAAACAAGGGGCTGTAGTACAAAATTGAAAATGGAGCAAGGAAGGAATTTACTAAATCTATTATCAGGAGGAATCACTGATCACACACAGCTAGGGACATTTTGAATTACCAGAGGAAGCAGTTATGAATTTGAAAACTGCAAAAAGTAATTTCTAAGTAGTAAGAATGCCACAACATATTGAAAAGAAAAAAATCAGAGAGTGCCATAAAAAATCTATGAATTTCAGTAATGGATCTAAATACCATGACACTAAAAATCCTATCAATATTTTATTATAAAATCATAAATGAAAATTTATGCGGAGGAAAAATAAGAGACACTCACCGCAGAAGTTTCATCCAAAAGTTGCCGAAAGTGCTCCCTTTTCTTTTTGGTAAGTGCTTCAATGTGTTCATTAAAAAGCTTTTCTTTCTCCTCTCTTTCCAATAAGGATCCAGATTCCCAGCGGTGATCTTTACGGAGCGTCCTCCGAGTATCAGACCACGACACATCCGAAGAACGTACCTAAGAACAGAGAACTATCTGTATCACCAAATGGACTTTTCATATTTTAACAATGCAAGGCTCACTTATCCAGTTCAAGAACAATAAACCCAACTTCTATCTTTAAAAAGTAGAGTCACATTGAGAATGTTAACATTCTCTGAAAAATATATCCCTTTGACTACACCATAGGGCACGCGTGCCACAGCGGGCTATATCACTGAAAACTCTAAAATGTTCACCATTGCTGGACTAGACTATAAACAAATCTTGTGTTAAAAGGTTGTTAAATAGAATTTTCACCAAGTTAATTAGGTCAGGACACTATATTACTAGTCAATCAATAAGCAATATGCATTTCCAATGATCTAGAAAAGAAGCTTCTGTTCTGGTAACTCCATCTTAGTTAATAAGGTAATGAAAATCCACTTTATTTTATGCCAGAAATCTTATCTCCTATTATTCAACTAAGCTATAAAATACGTTTAGAGATGGGGAAAGATGAAAAGAAGGTATCTCCAATCAACCACAATCCACAAGAACATTAAATACTTAGGTATTGGGCCGGTGAGATGGCTCAGCGGCGTAAGCGCCTGCCTTGCAAGCACGAGGGCCCGAGTTCGACTCCCGGATCCCAGATATGAAAAAGGGGCTGGTGATATCGCTCAGCGGCACGGGCGCCTGTTGGCGCGTGAGGTCCTGAGGTTGACCCCCCGGTACCCACAAAAAAAAAAAAAAAAAAAAAAAAAAAACTTAGGTATTTATTTAATTCCTTACTAACTATAGGTGGTATTTTTATATTCTTTTTTTGTGTGTGTGGGTACCGGGAGTCGAACTCAGGCCCTCACGCTTGCCAGGCAGGCGCTTACGCCACTGAGCCATCTCACCAGCCTGGTATTTTTATATTCTTACAGCATTAAATATCTGAAAAAAAAAATGCCAACAAATCCTTGAGCTCAAATTTGTACTTAACAACTATCTACTGGAAGTGACACCTTTAAGCACAGGTAACATAGCCAAGACAACAAGATAATATATGCAAATCAATAAACATGATATTCCACAAAGGATAAAAACCACACATCATCTCAACAGATGCAGAAAAAAAGTGTCTGATAAAATGCAATACCCTCTCATGACAAAAACTCTCAACAGATTAGGAATAAATGGACTACACCTAACAATAAAGATTATACAGGACAAATCCAGAGCTAACACCATACTCAACAGTGAAAAGTTTAAAGTTTATCCTCTCAGATAAAGGCAAAGGGTGCTCATTCTCCAAACTTTTTTCAACACAATACTGAAGTCCTAGCTATAACAATTAAGCAACAGAAAGAGACAACCTAACAAGAAATGAAGAAGTGAAACTAAACTATCTCTGTTAGCTGACCACATCATCTTATACACCGAAAACTCTGAAGACTCCACCAAAACACTATTAGAACTGACAGATGCAGTAAAGTTGCAGGATACAAATCAACATACAAGTTATTAGTAGACTTTCCTCAGACTACTAACAAATGGATCAAAAAGGCAATTAAAGAAATAATCCCAATTGCAATAGCAACAAAAATACTTAGGTATACTCAAAACTACAAAAGTGAAGAAGGAAACTGAAAACACAAATAAGTACAATGATAACCTTTGTTCATTCAAACCACAGGACATTGTTAAAATGTCTGTATTACCCAAAGTGATTGACTGACTCAATATAATCATTACCAAAATTCCAATGTCATTTTTCATAGGAATAGAAAAAAATACTTAATATGAAACCACAAAAGACCCAAAACAAAGAGCCAAAACAATCTCGGCAAAAAGAACAAAGCTGGAGGCATCAGACTCCCTGATTTCAAAATATACTATAAAGCAATTATTGTAATTGTTTTACAATAAAAATATATGGTACTGGCATAAAAAGACACATAAAGCAAGAGACATTACCTCACACCTATTAAGAACAGCTTTTACTGGGGTTGGGGATAGAGCTCAGCAGTACAGTACTTGCAACTGCAAAGGCCCTCAGTTCAATCCCCAGTACCACAAAACAAAACAAAAAAATGAAACACTTTTATCAAAAGATGGAAGAAGCATTACTAAGGATGGGAACTCTCATACATTGTTATAATAAGGTTCCTCAAAAAAACTAACACAGAGCTAGCACAGTGCCACATGCCTATAATTCTGGCTACTTGGCAGGCTGAGGCAAGAGGATTATGACTTTGAAGCCAGCCTGGACCACTCAGCAAGATCCTGTCTCGTAATAAAATGTAAAAAGGGTTGTGACTGTAGCTCAGTGGCAGACCATCCTTGGGTTCAATATCTAGTATCAAAGGAAAACAAAACAAAATAAAATAAATAAATAAAATTTAAAAGCAGAACTACTCATATAATTCCATTTCTGGGTATATACCACAAAAGAAATTCAATCAGTATGTTGAAGCGAGATCTGCGCTCCAAGATTCACTACACTATTATTCACTATACCCAAGATATGAAAGGAACTTAAGTGCCTATCAAACGATAAAGAAAATGCAATATGACACACATGCACACATGCGTACACACAAGAATACTATTCAGCCTCACAAAAGAAGAAAAGCTGTCATTTACGACATGATGAACCTGGAGGACATTAAGTTAGGTGAAATAAGCCAGGCAGAAAACAAAACCCACGTCGGGTGAGGTGGCGCACGCCTGTAATCCCAGCACTCGGGAGACAGAGGCAGGAGGATCGCCATGAGGCCAGCCTGGGCTACACAGAGAGTTGTGTAGTTTCAAAAAACCAAAAACCAAAAACAAAAACAAACAAAAAACAAAAAAACCACATGATTTAACTTATATGTGGAATCTAAAGGCTGAAGTCACAGCAGTGGACAGCAGAATGATGGTCACAGAGGAAAGGGTGAAAGGTGAAGGGAGGAAATGGGGACTTATTGGTCAAAGGGTACCGTGTTTCAGACAGCAAGAATAAGTTCTGAAATTTACTATACAGCAGGATGACTAGTAATATTGTATTACATATTGAAAGTAAGAGTAAATTTCAAATATTTTTCCACAAAAAAATGATAAGTACATGAAGTGATGGTTATGTTAAGTAGCTTGAGTTAATCATTCTACATTGCATACATGTGTCGTACGATTACATTGTACCCTGTAAGTACATACAATTCCATCTGTCAATTGAAAAAGATAAAGTAACAGAAGATATAACAGGTCTGTCTGGCCAACCAATATTATTGATGTTAATGGTATTATGTCACAGCTGGGTACAGCGACACATAACTATAATCCCAGCACTACGGGAAGCTGAGGCAGGAGGACTACAAGGCTGAGCCCAACCTGAGCACTTCTTTTAAGCAACTTATAGACACCTATCTCAAATTTTAAAAGACTGGGGATATAGCACAGTTGCAGAGGCCCTGGGTTCAATCTCTAGTACTGGGAAGAAAAAAAAAGAAAATAAAAGAAAAGAAAGGAAAGAAAGTTATGTCATACTGTTGTCAACCCTAGGAAATATGGGAGACTAAAAAGATAAAAATATTTATTTAACCAGCATTTATCAAACACCTAAATATGTGTCAGGTAAATACAATGCTTGGCACTGGCACCACAAACTAAGAAAGATGCTATCACTTTTTGTAAGGATAGAAACATAAACAAATAATTATATATGCAGAAGTCTATGCTGAGCCCAAGTGTCTGGTAAAAGGAAAAACGAGGTCAAATCTGGCTGTAAGGGCAGGGAGCAGCCTCGCAGAAATCTGCATGCACTTGAACAATGAGAAAGTGTGCACTGCGACGGGAACAGTTTCAAAGCATTCTGCGTAGAGTTAGAGGAATTAGCATAAAGCATTCTGCGTAGAGGAGTTGGAGGAATTAGCATAAAGCATTCTGCGTAGAGGAGTTAGAGGAATTAGCATAAAGCATTCTGCGTAGAGTTAGAGGAATTCGCATAAAGCATTCTGCGTAGAGGAGTTAGAGGAATTAGCATAAAGCATTCTGCGTAGAGGAGTTAGAGGAATTAGCATAAAGCATTCTGCGTAGAGTTAGAGGAATTCGCATAAAGCATTCTGCGTACAGGAGTTAGAGGAATTAGCATAAAGCATTCTGCGTAGAGGACTTAGAGGAATTAGCATAAAGCATTCCACGGAGGTGGGGGTCATCAGAGTCAAGCTCAGCAAGGCTGGAGCTGAAGGAGCCGGTAAGGAAAGCAAGATGATAAGGTAACACGCAGGAAGAAGAATAAAGAGAGGATGGTCTTATGTATTATGCTAAAAAGTAGACTTTGACATACAGGCAACTGAGTATGGAGAACCTTCATTTCCTAGAAGTAATCAAAAGAATCACAAAATCAGACAAATTTAGGGGAATGTTGGAGGCCAGGACAGAAATTTCAAAACTACAAGAATTGTCCAGAACGCAAAAAAAAGTAAGCAGAAGCAAAGGAAAAAGAAGCGACGTAAGTAATAAGAGAGTCACACTGAATGAAGGAAACAATGTAGGAAACATGGTGACAAAGGTAAAAAAACAAACAAGTAATACAGCATAGCAGTCTGGGGGCAAAAAAAATCCCTCCATACCTCAGAACCCTGAGGGGTAAGGCAGAAAGACCTTTAAGAAAGTTTCAAGATGTCTCCTGGGGTCAGTACACCTCCAGTCCTACCTCGCATACCCTCTACTTGTACAATAAGTGATCATCACAGTGATGACCCTAAGTCACCAAGGAAAAAGTCCAATCATGTTCAGCACACTTTATTACTAGGCAGGTGAGTACGTAACAGATTAAGATGACTTTCATCAAGAAAAAAAAGGTCTCAGGTTAAAAGGTTATGAATTTTCATGTATGTAAAACACCTAATTCCTAAACTTGTTAAAGAACTATAGGAATGTCCTATCAAAGCTAAAACCAAGTATCTAATTTTTAAATGCTGTTAAACAACTTTAAATTATTTCTCCTAGTCGATTAAAAAAAAATTAAAATGTTCACAGTAAGATAATATCATTGATGTCTAATACCACCTTAGAGGACAAAAAAAAAAAAAGATTGTGTTATATACCATGTCAGACAGAAGTGCCTTGAAATTCTGAATCGCTTCTTCTCGTTTGTGCTGTTCTCTCTCTCGATCTATTTCTTTTGTTTGTTCAGAGCGAGCTTTTTGAACCTCTCTTTCCCGTTCTCGAAGGCTTGCCTCAATGCGGGCTTGCCTTTCAAGCTCCTTTTCTTTTTCTGAATCTAAATTCTGTAAAAGCAAAATTATATTATACTTACTAACTCTATCAAAATACATTTTCACAGAATAACTGATCAAATCAAGTATTTCATACCTAGTTTTTACCAAGACTACACATATCTAAACATTGTACCCCACCTCCAAATCTACTAGAAAATTATACATTAAGAATATCGACAAGAAAAATTCCAAAATCAAAGAACTGCTAAACTTAATAATTTCACGCTTCAGTAACAGTACAAGTAAACATAATGGTTACCTTGGCAATTTTTTCAATGTACTGTTTAAAAAGATCTTCTCTCATCGATGAACTGTCCACTGCTTTGTAACGTGGATCACTTTCTACTTTGTCTTTTACTTTGCTCCATCGAGACTGACTATCCAAATGATGATTAGACAACAGCTCAAAGAAATCTGATTTGATCTACATTTAAAACAGGTAATGGGATAGGGAAGAATGACGTACCATGAGAAATTCATCTCTAAATATTTACAACTAGAAAAAAAAATTTATTTACCTTAAATATGAGAACAATTAACTTTCAAAACACACTTATTTAGAGCAGAATAAATATGGTAAAAACAAAAATAAAGTAACAGAATTACTCCTTTATTGGAAATAGAAAAAAAGAAAAAAAAAAAAATCAACCAGTATTTGGCTCCCATTTAAAATATGCCAAATTCAATATAGTCATATTTTATGAAGAAAACGTAAATATTAAAAAAAAAAAAAAACTTTTCTGGGTTAAGTTTTAATCTTGCTGCCACACATATTCCTAGGGAAGATGAATTTGCACTGAGCTGCACTTATTTTTCCCTAAGACTCAGACTTACGAATTGACAGTAAAATGCTTTTAACACCAAGATGAACCTTTGAAGACATAACTGTTTTTAAATTTAATTTCACTGAATTATTCTGTACTCCTACCACAGAAGATACTCAAGGTAGCTGAAGTCATTTTACCAAAGGATTCTGCTGATGTCAAGAACCTCTCCCACCACAGGATTAAATATTCTGCCTTCCTGCTTGACCAAGGGAGTAAGAAGTTAGGGACTGAGTCAGAATATAAAACGGGTGGGCACAAAAATAAACGAATTATTTCTTCTAGTTATTCCCACACTATCAACTCCTTTCACAACCTAATTTCTTATATTAGAGGACTGACTAAAAGGGAGGTTCATGGGCCGGTGAGATGGCTCAGCGGCGTAAGCGCCTGCCTTGCAAGCGCGAGGGCCCAAGTTCAACTCCCGGATCCCACATACAAAAAAGGGGCCGGTGATATCGCTCAGCGGCACGGGCGCCTGTTGGCGCGCGAGGTCCTGAGGTCGACCCCCCGGTACCCACAAAAAAAAAAAAAAAAAAAAAAAAAAGGGAGGTTCATGTCCTTTTGGAAAAATTATTTGTAAGGTTATAAGAAATAATTTCTGCATCAGAAACAATTTTAAAAGACCTAATCGGCTATGGGTTTTTCTAGTACTGAACATGTCTCTTGACTTTGTTTAGATTAATGAAAAAACTCAAAAAGACAGTTATTAAGCCAGGCATGGTGGCGCATGCTTGTAATCCCAGTACTCGGGAGGCTGAGGCAGGAGGATCGCCACAAGTTCAAGGCCAGCCTGGACTACAGAGCGAGACCCTGTCTCAAAAAAGACAGTTATTAAAAACCACTTGATGTAGTGATGCAATGTAATTTTTATTCTTACCTACTTTATATCTAAAATGATGAACACTAAATTCCTAGGTGCTTTTGGTAGAAGACAAAATTTATATTAAAAAAGTTATGCAATTTGTACCAAATTAAGCAAAATTATGCAATTTGTGTATTTGTTTTTCTAAGCCACAGGAATTTATATTAACTTAAAGCAATCTTCAAATATTAGACATGAAGCCTATAAAGAAAGGGTTCTCCTATAGCAATTTTAAAATGTGTGATGTATAAACAAATGAACTACAAATAAAGTTAAATTTTAACTTCCTTTCATGGTGGATGTTACCACAACAGGCTTAATCCAAGGCCCTGTTCTTCCTGTTTTCTTCCCTACAGAAATATTCAGTAAGCAATTTAAGGGAGAGCTTCATAACAGGGCGACAGCTTCATGACACAGGATCGACTCCATTATGTATTATTGCAAATGTGCTGTTTCAAAGGGTAAAGTATTCGAACTACAATTTTATAAAAACTGGTTACAATAATAAAAATAAAGAACAATTAAATTTTAAGGGTAGTTGATTTGACAAAATACAAGTCAAGTAAAAAAAAAGACTTCTAAGGACTTTTTTTTATAAAATGACTGGTAAAAACTCCAATCACAATGACTATACCTTTAACTCAAAAATGTTATTTAAGAAAAAAGATTTCATCAGAAGAAATCATCTTCACTGGTTTTGATTTGGCAAGTGATTATTTTAAAACCTGTACTATTCAGCTATTAATTCCAGTACCTCATGCTACTGGTACTGATCTTATTATCCAATTATAGTTACAATGTGAGTTTTAAAAATAGCACAAACAATTTATGTCATAAGAATACAAAAACACAATGGAAGTCATGAAAGAGGCAAAAAAATTCATTAACCAAAGACTTCTCAGAAAGTCAATATAAATCTACCACCGAAAACCCTTAATTTGAACACTTCTCATTTGATGGCCTAGTAAGTGATTCTGCATTCTTTAAACTGTCTGAAAAAGCTTCCTTTTAGCAATGTCCTGCCTTATTATTATTTTTTATTTAGTACCGGTATAAAGCCAAACCTACAATTTAGAGAATGAAAAATTTTACAATCAAAAGAAAATAAAGTTGAGTATGTTAGACTTATTTACATGTCATGTCTATTTAATTTCTTTTTTAAGAGTAACCCATTCGGAGCACAACTGTCACCACTTCATAAGGAAAAAAGACTGAAAGAATATGAAGTACCAGAACTGCATGAGGCTAACGTCACCAGAGAGCTACTCGTTCTCTCCTCCCTAGGGAGTCCCTAGTACTTTGTATGTCACTGATCAACAGCTGTCTAATGAACTGAAAGGCTGCACAGCACAAAACTGTACCATCCATCCACCTGTTATAAAATACATAAAAGTGGGCCGGTGAGATGGCTCAGCGGCATAAGCGCCTGCCTGGCAAGCGCGAGGACCCGAGTTCGACTCCCGGAACCCACATACAAAAAAGAGCCGGTGATATCGCTCAGCGGCACGGGCGCCTGCTGGCACATGAGGTCCTGAGGTCGACCGCCGGTACCCACAAAAATAAATAAATAAATAAAAGTTACCAAAAAATGTGTTTAGAAAATTAGCTACAAATGCAAAGAGATAAACATTAATCTGTATAAAAGCAATCATACAATATTAAATATTTACTTGGTCTTCTTTAATCAGGTAGGTTTTTCTAAAAGTAACAATTTATTAACATGACTAATTTAACATATAAAATGTTTACGAAGAATGTGACTTTACCCATTTCCTAAGAGGTATAATCTTTTTCTAAAGAAGTTAACAGTAAAATAATTCTGGAATGATTTACTTTAAAGCCCAATAAATCAGATAATCAAAAGAAGTTTCAGATCATTTCTACCAAAAGTTGTTTTACCTAATACAGTCACTATTTTAATGAAAGAGGCTTTTTCCCAATAAGATTAGTATTAATTCTCCAACAACATTGCTTAAAGAATTTGTATCATCTTAGCTTTCTGAAATAAGCAGCAGTTTTTAAATGTCAAGAATGATTAGGCTCCCAGAGGTCCTGCTCTCCATTCACACAGCACCCCGGGACACTAAGGAGAGCGCTGCATGTTCTGATGGCTCCGCGCCACTGGTGCCATCTTCTTACCAGTCTGCCTTCTCAGTGGTGAGCTTCTCTTTACTCCTAACATTATTATCAAATGACATTTGGAACTCATTAATCTTTAATAGCTAACCTTTAATTCTGATAAGCAATAATTTATATGTAAGATATGTTTACTGAAAGATTAGAAAGTCACTAAAATGCTATTTTTTACAGGGTAAAAAAAAATGAAGTTCTTTGAAATTCAAATGTTATCACCTATAAAGAATCTTGAAATCTCACCAGCCACTTAGCAAGTACCACTGAAATGGCAGTCCTAAGAAAGTTCTGAGCTTACCAGACTTCTGAGTGTTAATAAAATTTAAAGCAACCTACATAGTATAGTAAAATTACTAAAATAAGCATTATGAACAATATAAACCATTATAAAAGTTAATCTAAAGAACTAACAGTAAATACAGACCCAATTATTTATGTCCATAAATGAAATTAGAAATACAGGACCAGATTTGTCCTTTCCCATTCACGCTCCCACCAATCACACCACTGGAATTAAAACCATCTTACCTTCTCACCTCTGGTCTTCGAATCTTCTTTCTCTTTCTTCCTTGCGGCTGCCACAAATTCATTAAATAATGCTTCTCGATCTTTCATCTTTTCAATTGCTTTAAATCTTGAATCTTTAGCATGTTTGGCTGCAAATTCACTAAAAGTAGCTCTGTAACAAAATGGTAGATGCACTAACTTTGGTTGAGCTATTTTTGCTTGTAGAAAAGTATAACAGAAGATACCATTTTCCTAGCACAAATATATGCCAGATACTTGGTCCCAAAATCTGCCTCAACAGTGAACAATGAGTCATAGAAAGGAGTAAAAAAGGTTTAAAAATTAAAATCAGATTAGTGATTGATATGCCATCAGCATGGAACTAGAGGCATATACATTCAATCATTCATTCATTTATATTTATATTTATATTTATATTTATAAAGACAAGAGAAGTCAAGTGTGTTGGTGACACACATCCAATAATCACAGATTTTGAGAGGCTGAGGCAGGAAGATCATGAGTTGCATTCAAGGCCAGCCTGAACTACATAGTAAGACCCTGTCTCAAAATATCAAAAAGGCTGCAGTAGTGGTGGCAGCAGGGTGTTAGAGATCAAACTGAACAAAATATATGAGGCGGTTAAACAATACACAAAGTAAGACTGAGATGCCAGAAAAAAGGGAAATCAAAAACCTTCAAACAATTTCCCAAGGTACAAAGACCCTGAGTGCAAGCAGAGCACAGTGGCCCCAAAACTGTAGGAGGCTAAGATCAGAGTTTGGGTGCTAAAAGAAGACAGAAACTGTGAAGGGAGGGTGCCCCAGAACCCAACCTACAAATGATTCCCAAAAAGTCCACAGATGAGGCCAAGAACAGCGAATGGCGATTTCCTATACCACGCTGTTACAGGGTGGAGAGAAAAAGGGATAATGGAGATCCAATGCTGCTGGCAGTATCAAGCCAACAGTCCACAGAAGATGCACAAGGCAGACAGCTGGGAAGCAGAGCAAGACATTCTACTTGCAGAATCTCCCCTAAAATATCAAGTCTAAAATTAAGGGGTCAGCCAGTAACTGCCTGGTGCAACAAAAACCCTCATGCTTCAGTGAAATAGAGTCTAGAGTCTCAGTTATCCGCAAGGCTAAAAAATTTTACAAATGAAAAACAATTTTTTAGCTTTCAATAGAAACTGAATCCAAGATGTCAAGATGTTATCCTAAGTAGTCAATTTTTCGTTTGTTTTTTGAGACAGGGTCTCACTATGTGTTCAGACTGGGCTTGAACTCACTATGCAGCCCAGGCTGGCCTTGTGCTCACAGTGATCCTCCTGCCTCAGCCTCCAGAGAGCTGCGATTATAGGCATGCACCACCACGCCCAGCAACAACTATTTTTAAACAACTATTTTAAGCACATTGAAAGAACTAAGGGAAAATCAGTTAAAATGATTAGAAACATGGTCTTAATGAATGAACAGATAGCAAATTTCAACAAATATATGGAAAATATAAAAAAGAACATTAACTACATAGGTTAGGAAAACTTAACTGGATAGGTTTAATAGGAGAGTAGACACAGTAGAACAGAGTCATTTACATGCCATTAGATCAATAAAAATTATCTAATAACAACAACAAAAAAAAAAACTAGGAGGGACCTGTAAGATAGCATCAAGAGCTTCAATACATGTGTTAAATAGAATCCCAAAAGGCAAAGAGTAAATGAAGGAAAAAAAAAAAAAAAACCTAACCAAAAATTTCACAACTTGGTGAAAAATATCAATATAGATCGCAAAATCTCAGCAAACTCCAAATAGGCTAAATAAAAAGATGAGGTCAATGAGGGCTAAATGAAGAGGGTATTAAAAATGGAACTCTGTCCGTGAATACAAAGCATTATAAGCTTTAATATATACTGGGTAAATATTTTTTAATATTTTAAGACTTCATTCTATATAGTAAGAATTTACCCTGGTAATAAAGCAACCCTTACATAGCATGTTATTAGAAGGCAAAAAAATAAACCTTATTTTCCCCTTAAATACTACAGCATTTCGATGCAAAAATACTCTTCTGTGTTAAAACAAAGACTAACTTATTCCTTTAGTTTTAAAGAAAACTGGCTGGTTAGCTTTAGAATTCAGAATTTAAAATATTAACTGAAAATTAAGAATAACACTCAGAGTTAACATGGTATTTTTAAACTACTGCTAGCCAAAGACAGATTATAACAATCTTTTCTATATAATCAAATTACTCATGATTTTATCAATTTTCATACATTCAACATTTTAGTATATGTGCTGCCAAAGCGAGCACAACATTCAACATTTTAAACAACAGAAAATATTGCCAACTTGGTTTGAACAATATACATGCAACCATAATAAAATTTTAAGGTAAAATAAAAATGTGTATCTCAGAACAGGGATCACATGTAGTACATTAAATGTTTTCTCTTCATGATAAATTAAGCACCTTGCTTTATAATTTAAAACGTAGGACTGGTGACATGGCTCAGCGGTACAAGCGCCTGCCTGGCGAGCGCAAGGTCCTGAGTTCGACTCCCGGTACCCACATAAAGGAAAGAAAAGGGCTGGTGATATCGCTCAGCGCCACAAGCACCTGCTAACAAGCGTGAGGTCTGAGTTTGACTCCCGGTACCCACATCAAAAAAAAAAAACAAAAAAACACATATTAGTACACTTAAAAACCATGAACTTTTAAAAAATGCAAAATCAAAGTGTAAAAATGAGAATTAAATTATTTTAGAAATTATTTATAATAGGTAAGATATTTAGTACCTTTTATTATAAGAGACTAAAACTAAAGTTTAACATTAGATTCCTGTAGAGATTTGTTTATATAACTCAATACAAAAAAGCATTTTAAAATAGACCTGGTAAAAGAAAAAAGTCCTTTTGAGGGAAACAAGTAAGTAGGAGATGGAGAAGGAAATACAGGTGACCATGGCAAATATGCCTGAAATTTACACTAAAAAGAAAATAACACAGAAGAGATAGGCACAGTTAAGCAATTCTCCCCTATCATCCTTTCCCCTTGGAACAAACCCCACTGTCACATTCACTAGCCCTACCAAGGAGTTTTGTGATAGTGGTCTTTCCTCAACTTGATAATGGATAGTATTTTCTCACTTTTAAGTTCTTCATTGTTTTCTTCTATGTACAAAAAATGATCTTAATCTAAATGCTAGAGCTAAAAGTACCAATGTAGCTGCTTGCTGATTTTATTTTCTGAAGTGATCTGCACTGTACAGACCACTTCAATTTTATCTGCCCAAAAGGAATACCAGTAGGGTACATGATACAGTAGGACTTGTATCTACAAAAGAGAAACCTCTAGAATTTCAGTTATTCCCAGACCTATAAAGAGTTTTAATAAATATATCTCACTGATTTGAAAAGAAAAGCTACAGACAACATAAGCATTCACCTATAAATATTTTATCATACAACTCCTGAGTAAACCCTTTTTCTGTCATAACTACAATAACTCATGAAAATTCACTTATAGTTCTCTAAAATATAATAACCATATTCAAATTTCCTCAGCTTCCCCTAAAATGTCTTTTATAGCCCAGTCTCAACTACTGTGACCCATGAATTCACTCTCTTTTTAACTTTTTAGGAAAAAGCCCAAGATCAACTGAAGAGTCTAAAATTCTATTACCCCCTAAAGAATATTACATTCTTCTTAGCCGCAAATATACTAACATCTTAAGTTTCTCTTGTATTTTTTACCCTCCTGATATTTCATATTTACAATACTAAATACACAATCTCCAACACCATCTGTTGTGGCTTGTGTCTAGATGTCCCCCCGAAAAGCCTCATGCAGTCAAAGCGGGGTTTTTTAGAGGTGCATGGATCTAGAGTGTGTGATGCTGGGATCAAGGGTGTGAGATTACTAAATTAGAGCACGGACTGATCTGGCATAGTGCTGGGTAGGATTAAGGGTGCCCCACCCCAGGTGTGACTGCTACCCACCCTAAGGTTCGGTAGCCTGGATAAAATATAAAGGACAGAAAGTGGGCTAGTGTTGTTGCCTGTCACTTGCTACTTTGCTGCCCTCTGCCTGCCATGAACTCTTCTTCCTCTGCGATGCCCTTCTGCCTTGGAGCCACCTGATTATGGACTGAAAACTCTACAAACTGAGCCAAATTAACCTTTCCTCCTTTAACTTTGGGTGTTGTGTATTTTATCTCAACAAGGAGAAAAAGTAACTAAGACACCATTATTCTTCCCTACCTCTGCTAACAATAACTGTCTAAATAATATGATTTTACTAAAAGTACCATTTAACCTAGACACTCCATGATTCTACCCTACAGTTTTGGGAATTCTCTATGGAGCTAGGGATGTAGTTAGTGGTACAGCACTAGCCTAGTATGTGCAAGGGCCTAGCTTTGATCCCCACCCAGTTTTGCAATCAATCAATCGAGACAGAGATAGACAGGGACAGGGACAGATAGAGAGACAAATGACAGGAATTCACAGAAGCTGACAGCACACTTCTCTAAGTCTCAGCACTTCAGAGGCTGAGATAGGAGGATAGCCTGAAGCCAGGAATTCAAGGCCAGCCTGAGCAAAATAGGAAAAACCAATTCCATGTACTGAGGTATTCACAGCAACTTAATAACACTATCACAACTAAGCCATAGGTAATAACTCTCCCTACCCATAGTATGACTGTCTTACTTTCCTAACCTGTAAAATAGGATTGATGAGTACCTACATCATACTGACTGTTCTGAGATTCAATGACATATCTGAGTGCATTTAAAAATACATGCTTAAGCACATAAAACTCAATACTTGCTATTACTGTTATTATAATGCTAGAGATACACATTTAAAACATCTTTCTTCACGTCTTTACATGTATTCAATACATATTAACAACTTGACTGAAAATGCCACACACAACCTACATGTTTAGAAAACTTCCAAATGAAAGGTCCTTCACCACACCACCTCAATTTGATCAAAATAATGTTTCATGTCTGCATAAAACTTTAAGAAGACAAGGATAAATGTTACATCATTAAAGAGTTTCTAGAGAAGAACTTACTCCCCACAGGGAAACATTTAATTCAAAAGTACCCGTCTTAGGGCACCTGAGGGGTTCTCTAAAAGGAAACATTTTACAAAAAGATTAGAAAGGCAGAAACCAATAATCTAATAAGGCGCTTTCATGTTCAAATATTCAGAAATCCACAAGATATCAATACATAGAGACATACAAATGGGGGGGGTGATCTTTGGAGGAAATATACACACATTTTTGACTTTTGACAGTAATAAACCACATACCTTGGATTAAACTTTGCTTCTTCCATCATTTTTTTGAAATCTTCCTTGGCTTGCATTATTTTGTTTTTCTTTTCCCTGCGTTCTTCCTCTGCCCTGGTCTTTACATACTGATCAAACACCTATCACAAAATATATCATTTTGACAAGTCAATATTTCATATATGTAACTTATCCACCAAAAAGTCTGTCCAAGCTGTAATAGAAAAAATATATTAAATATAGATAATTAAAAGAAGACTATCTATAGTAAGTCTCACTTTAAACTTCAATGAAGTATTACACAAGCATACATCTGTCTGCTTAGACTTCCAGAACAAAAGAAAAATAGTTAAAAGCCTCTTTAATTTTTAATTTTCTCTCGATTACAAAATAGATATTATAACTATTTCAAAGAATTTAGAAAGCTGGGTGTGGTGGTGCATGCCTATAATCCCAGTACTCGGGAGGCTAAGGCAGGAGGACTGCTGTGAGTTTGGGGCCAGCCTGAACTACATAGCAAGACCCTGTCTCAAAAAAAAAAAAAAAAAAAAGTATATATCTATATCTATATCTAGAAAGAAAGAAAGAAAGAAAGAAAGAAAGAAAGAAAGAAAGAAAGAAAGAAAGAAAGAAAGAAAGATGTGTAAGAGCCACCTGGGAAGCTGCAAAGCAGAGGGAAGTGGTAAAGAATGTAATGGAGATGGAGGGACCTCAAGATGGCGGATGAGTAAGAAGCAGGCAGCGAAACTCTCTCTAAAAGTTACCATTGGAACACGGGAATATAGCGACCCGGAAAGCGCAGGAGGGGGGGAGATGCCTCCCCGAAACCTAGAAAAGTTCTGAAGCGCAATCTGGGACCCCCGGCACCAGTGACGGGTGACTTCCAACAAAGAAGAAGGAGCAGACCGCACGCGCGCACCTTCTACTATCCCGGGAGTTGCAGCGCCGCGGAGGCTCAATTCTACGGACACACGGTGGCAGCTGGCGCCCAGGGAGCCCCCACGGAGGATCCTGAGACAGCGGCGGGGCAGGGGAGCGGCGGAGAACGGCGCTGACCGGCGGTGAGTGTCTCTCAGCCACAGCTGCCCCGCGCCAGAGAGCGACCGCCGGGCGCCATTGTGGTGGGTGTGGCGAAACTCAGAGCAGCTCGGAAACTGCTCTGGGAACTTGTGCTCCGGACAGGACAGCACGGGACCTCTCAGGCCCACGAAAGTGTGCTGAGGTCAGCAGGCGAACGAGACTGGACTCTCAGCCACACCTGTCCCGCACCAGAGAGCGACTGGCCCGGCGCCATTGTGGGGGGCGTGGCGAAAAACCAGAGCGGCGGGAACCAGTGCAGGGAACCCGCGCTCCGGACAGCACGCTGAGCCTCTCAGGCCCAGGGATCGTGAAAGGGCGCTGAGAGCGGAGGCGAGCTAGACTGGTCTCTGCCTGAAAGTACGCGCCTCTGCTCACCGCCCGCCAGAGGGCGCTCCTGGCTTACTGGGACGGACCTGCACAGAACAGGACTCTGTCACAAGGTACCTGCCTACAACAGAGTCAACACCTGGAACTGATTCTTTTTATTTTTTTTTTATTTTTATTTTTATTTATTTATTTTTTCTCACTGATTTGTTTTTTGTTCTGGCGAAGGGTTTTTTTGTTTTTGTTTTGTTTTGTTTTGTTTTTTGGTGGGGTTTTATTTTTGATCTGTCTGTTTTATTGTTTTTATCTTCGTTTTTGTTTCTGTATGTGTATTTGCTCTTTCCTTCATTATTCTCTCTGGTTTTTTATATGAGTGTAAACAGCGCCTCTAACTTCTTTGTGATTGTGGTTGTGATCTGTTCTTCCTTTTATCCCTTCCTTCTCTTTTTACCACCTGTCCTCTGCACTAGTGACCCAATTTTAGTGGGATCCCTCTTGGTCCTCTAACCTTACATCTAATTCCTTCCTCTTCTCCCAATACTCTATTTCCTCCTTAACTCATTTTAACTTTAAACTCCTCAAGGAAAAATTGACATACATAGGACTTGTATACTGCATATAATTTTTCTGGTGTGTTTTAGATTTTGTTATATAACCGCAACTCTATACAGCTAAAAGTGGTAAATAACTGGTTAGCTCAGTCTGTCATTTTTTAGGCTGTGTTTGATGCTTTAGTTAACATTATAGCCAAATGTGAAATAATTGTTCTAAACATCTTTCCTTCCTGATATTTCATGATTGAGATTGACTAAGGGACACAGAAAATACAGTGGCACAGTACCAAAGAATCAAGGACTGGGCCAAACAGGTAGCAACTTCGCATACCCAACGAATTGAAGAGGTAGGATCTGGCAGAAAGCTCAAAACCTAAAAGCAAGCTCCACTTGGAAGATACTGCAGAGAAGTAGTCATCTTCTAAAGATCTTAAACACTAGCAATAAAGTAACCTACTATAGGTAATTTGCAAACATCACCCCAGGAATTAAAGAAAGAAAAAATGAGACGACACTTCAACAAGATGCAACCCCACACATCCAATTCACCAAAGGCAAACCTAGGGAGCAACGAGGTGGGACAATCCGAAAGCCACCCACCTGGCCTATCTGAAGTGGTAACAACAAAGCAACTGAATGAGGTTCTGGAAAAAATTAAAACAGAAATAATCTCACAGATAACTGCAGAGATAATGTCTACAATGAAGACCATGCTTAAGGACACTATAGCTGATACAGACAAAAAAATAGATGAACTTAAGAAAACTATAGAAACCATGAATGCTCAGCATAGGAAAGAAATGGAATCCATAAGGCAGATTCAAGCAGATATCCAAGAGATAAAAAATTCCATTGAAAATATTTGTAGCAGAATAAGCCAATGCGAGGACAGGATCTCAGATATAGAAGACAGGCTTGCAATTAGTGATCATGAAATGGAAAAATTCTTAAAAATAGCAAGGGACCATGAAAAATCAATTCAGCAGCTGCTAGATGACTCAAAGATAAACAACTTAAGAATAATTGGAATAAATGAAAAAGCAGGAGATAGCATCAACGACATTAAAACCTTGTTCAAAGACATAATCAGGGAGAACTTTCCTGGAAGAGAAAAGGAATTTGACACCCCTATAAGTGAAGCTTTTAGAACACCAACTAGACATGATCAAAAAAAAACTTCAGCCAGACATATTATAGTCAAGATCCCAGAAATTCAACAGAAGGGCAGAATCTTAAAAGCTGTTAGGGAGAAGAGACAAATCACCTATGAAGGAAAACCCATCAGAATCACAGCTGACTTTTCAGCACAAACCCTCAATTCAAGAAGAGCTTGGAATGATGTATTGCAAGCTCTAAAGGAAAATAATTTTCAGCCCAGATTGATGTACCCTGCAAAACTATCTTTCAAAATTGATGGAGAAATAAAATACTTTCATGACAAAGAACATCTGAGAAAATTTATGACCACCAAACCAGCACTCCAAAACGTTCTGAAGGACATTCTAGAAAGAGATAGGAACCCCAACAGAAGGAATCCACCAGGCAGGGCAAATAATTAAATAGCCGGAAAGCGGAAAAACAGAGTGGGAACCAACAACAGGAAAATATCATGACAAGTCAATACATATCAGTTTTAACCATCAATGTTAATGGTTTCAATTCACCAATCAAAAGGCACAGACTGGCGAAATGGATCAAGAAGCAAGATCCAACAATATGCTGTATACAAGAAACACATTTAATTCAGAAAGAAATTCATAGACTGAAAGTCAAAGGATGGAAAACAATACTCCATGCCACAGGAACCCAGAAAAAAGCAGGGGTAGCTATTCTTTTTGCAGACAAAGTGAACTTCAAGCCAAGAAGGATTCAGAGAGATAAAGACGGTCATTACATCCTTGTAAAGGGAACAATCCAAGAGGAAGAGATAACGATCATAAATATATATGCGTCAAATACCAATGCACCCAGCTATATAAAACAAATACTAAAGGACATGAAAAATCAAATAAGCACTAATACAATTATATTGGGAGATCTCAATACTCCACTGTCACAAAAAGATAGATCAACTGGACAGAAAATCAATAATGAAATAGTAGAACTGAACCAAACTTTTGAACAAATGGACTTAGTAGATGTCTACAGAGTGTTCCATCCCACAACATCAGAATACACATTTTTCTCAGCTGCACATGGGACGTTCTCCAAAATAGACCACATACTAGCTCATAAAACCTGCTTAAGTAAATGCAAAGGAATTGAAATTATCCCATGCATATTATCAGACCATAGTGCAATGAAATTGGAAATCAATGGCAAAAGATCCCACAAAAACTTCCTAAACACATGAAAATTAAACAGCATCCTCCTGAACAACCAATGGGTCACAGATGAAATTAAAGAAGAAATTAGTCACTTTCTACAACTGAATGATAATGACAGTACAACATACCGGAACTTATGGGATACAATGAAAGCAGTCCTAAGAGGGAAATTTATAGCATTAAACACTTATATCAGGAAAATAGAGCAAGCGCAAATAAACAACTTAAGGGTGAACCTCGAGCTTCTAGAAAAAGAAGAGCAGGTTAAGCCAAAAGCCCGTACAAGGGAGGAAATTATAAAGATCAGAGCAGAAATTAACATATTGGAGAATAAAAAAACAATACAAAGAATCAATGAAGCAAAAAGTTGGTTCTTTGAAAGAATAAATAAGATTGACAAACCCTTATCCAACCTTATTAAAAAAAGAAAAGAAAAGACTCAAATCCATGCAATTGAAAATGAAAAGGGTGATATCACGACGGACCCTGCAGAAATCCAGAAGATCATCTATACCTATTTTGAAAATTTATATTCTACTAAGATGGAAAATGCAGAAGAAATGGACAGATTCCTAGATTCGTATGAATTACCAAAGCTGAATCAAGAAGATTTAAAAATCCTAAATAAACCAATATCAGCCAATGAAATTGAAGATGTAATTAAAAACCTCCCAACAAAGAAAAGCCCAGGCCCTGATGGATTCACTGCTGAATTCTACAAGAAATTTAGAGAAGACCTAACGCCCCTACTTCTCAAACTTTTCAATGAAATTGAAAGGGAAGCAATACTCCCAAATTCATTCCTGGAAGCAAGCATTACCCTGATACCAAAACCAGAGAAGGACCCAACTAAGAAAGAGAACTACAGGCCAATCTCCCTAATGAACATAGATGCAAAAATCCTTAATAAGATACTGGCAAACATAATCCAACAAATCATCAAGAAGATTATACACCATGACCAAGTTGGATTCATCCCAGGGATGCAGGGATGGTTCAACATACGTAAATCAATAAATGTAATACAGCATATTAACAGAACCAAAGACAAAAATCACATGATCATCTCAATAGATGCAGAAAAAGCTTTTGACAAAGTCCAGCACCTTTTCATGATAAAAACCCTACAGAAAATTGGAATAGAGGGTCTTTATCTCAATCTGGTAAAAGCTATCTATGACAAACCAACAGCCAATATTATACTAAATGGCCAAAAACTGAAAGCCTTCCCTCTAAAATCAGGAACAAGACAAGGATGTCCACTGTCCCCACTCTTATTCAACATAGTTCTGGAAACTTTAGCCAGAGCGATTAGACAAGAGAAAGAAATAAAAGGAATAATGATTGGAAAGGAAGAAGTTAAATTATCATTATTTGCAGATGACATGATACTCTACACAGAAGACCCCAAAAACTCCACTAAAAAACTGCTAGATTTAATAAGCAAATTCAGTAGTGTAGCTGGATACAAAGTCAATACTCAAAAGTCAATAGCCTTCCTGTACACAAATAACAAACTTACTGAAAGAGAAATTAGGGAAACAATACCTTTCACAATAACATCCAAAAAAATGAAATACCTAGGAATCAACCTCACGAAGGATGTAAAAGACCTCTATACTGAAAACTACAGTACTCTGAAAAAGGAGATTGAAGAGGATATCAGAAAATGGAAAGATATCCCTTGCTCCTGGATAGGAAGAACCAATATAGTGAAAATGGCCATACTTCCAAAATTGTTATACAGATTTAATGCAATTCCAATCAAAATTCCAACAGCATATCTCACAGAATTAGAGAAAACAATCCTAAAATTCATTTGGAATCAGAAGAGACCTAGAATAGCAAAGGCAATTCTGGGCAACAAAGGCAAGGCAGGGGGCATCACAATCCCCGACTTGAAATTATACTATAAAGCTACTGTGATAAAAACAGTGTGGTACTGGCAAAAAAACAGACCTGAAGATCAATGGAACAGATTAGAAGATGCTGAAACAACCCCAGACATACTAAGCCACCTTATCTTTGACAAAGGTGCCAAACACATTCGCTGGAAGAAAGATAGCCTCTTTAATAAATGGTGCTGGAAAAACTGGCTCTACACATGCCGAAGATTAAAACTAGATCCATATCTTTCACCATGCACTAAACTAAATTCAAAATGGATCAGAGATCTAAATATTAAAACAGAAACATTAAATCTGCTGGAAGGTAGGATAGGTAAAACCCTTGGAGACATTGGTGTAGGCAAAGACTTTATGAATAAAAACTCAACCGCACGGGAACTATCCCAAAGAATCAATAACTGGGATCTCATCTTATTAAAAAGCTTTTGCACAGCAAGAGAAACCACCAACAGAGTGAAGAGACAACCCACAATGTGGGAAAAAATGTTTGCCAGCTGTTCCTCAGACAAAGGATTACTATCGAGAACATATAAAGAACTCAAAAAAATCAGACCTCCCAAATTTAAAGACCCACTCCAAAAATGGGCATCTGAGATGAATACACATTTCTCAGATGAAGAAATACTAATGGCAAACAAATATACAAAAAAATGTGCAACATCACTAGTCATTCGAGAGATGCAAATTAAAACAACACTGAGATACCATCTCACCCCAGAAAGAATGGCTATTATAAAGAAATCAACTAATAACAAATGCTGGATGGGCTGTGGGGAAAAAGGAACCCTTCTTCACTGTTGGTGGGAGTGTCGACTGGTACAGCCACTGTGGAAGTCAGTGTGGAGATTCCTCAGAAAACTAGGGTTGGAGGTCCCATTTGACCCAGCTATTCCCCTTCTGGGCATCTTCCCAGAAGAATTAAAAACATCGTACCACAGCGATATATGTGCACCCATGTTTATAGCAGCACAATTTGTAATAGCCAGATCTTGGAAACAACCCAAATGCCCATCAACTGAGGAATGGATAAGAAAGATGTGGTATTTTTATACAATGGAGTACTATTCAGCCATAAAGAAGGATAAACTGGAGACTTTTATAGGTAAATGGATGCAACTCGAGAAAATACTCATAAGTGAAATAAACCAGAAGCACATGTGTAAGCATCGTATTATCTCTCTAGTATGAGAAACTGAAAGAGTAAATAAGATCCAAAATGTACAATAGACATGGTGAATCAAAAAGAAACTGGTCAAAAGGAAAGAGAGACTGGAATAGGGAAAAGAAAGAAGGGAAAGGGAAAAAAAATTGTATATATATATATATATATAAGATGGTTAAGATAGATACACTACCATTTTTACTTAGTTCATTGAAGAGTAAGGTTTGTGCCAATAATGTTTGGACAATTGAATGCTAATGTCTGGTGTCCTGAATAACTAACTTGAAGATAGTAATACGTAATGTATTAACCATGGTTACCCTCCTATTATGTTGGTTTGAAAATTTGTTCTTCTTTTGATTTGTTTTGTTTTTTCTTCTCTTTAAAATAAAAAAAAAAAAAAAAAAAAAAAAAAAAATGTAATGGACATGGAAGAGCTGAATATAATCCCACAGTCAAAAAAACAAAGTCATAACCTATCTATCTATCTATCTATCTGTCTGTCTGTCTATCTATCCATCCATCCATCCATCCATCGCTACAAAAATCCTCAAATAGCTCAGAAATTGATAGCACAAACACAAAAAATGTGGGTATGGTACAGTTAAAATAAGGGGGAATTGATAAAAGGCTGTTTAAGAAGCAGTTAAACTGCTAAATCTCACCAACTTTTTTTTTTTTTTTTTTTTTTTTTGTGGGTACCGGGGTCGACCTCAGGACCTCGCAGGCCAGCAGGTGCCCGTGCCGCTGAGCGATATCACCGGCCCTTTTCTCGTATGTGGGTTCCGGGAGTCGAACTCAGGCCCTCGCGCTTGCCAGGCAGGCGCTTACGCCACTGAGCCATCTCACCGGCCCTCCTCAACAACTTTTTAAAGTTCCATACACTGCCACTCTTCAGTTCTAATAAAAGGCAAGCAGCTATTCTCTTTAGCAAAGGGTTGGCAAACCAAATCCTTCAGACTATTTTGGTACAGTTCAAGAATAGTGCTTACAGTTTGAGTGGGTTGGAAAAGAATAGCAAATTTTGACACATGATTTCATGACACATGAAAATCAAATGAAGTTTCAATTTTAGGATCCATAAATAAAGCTTTATTTGAACGCAATCATGCTCATTCCTTTACAGACTGTCTATGGATACATTCACACTAAAATAGTGATTTATACAGCAGACATAATATGGCCCACTAAAATATCAGTTACCTGATCCTTTCCATTAAAAATTTGCTAATTTCTGCTCTAAAAGGTAAAACAAAGTATCGCCGCATTGGGTGAACATGAATTAGGAATAAGATATGCCAGATTGCCAGATTCCCTCATAAACAAAGCAGCAAGACCTTTTTCTTCCTACCAGGAGAACAGTTCTTATTGGGAATCTGACCTGCCTAAAAAATACTGGCTCCAGGGGATTCTCACAAATCAGGCTTAATCACTCCACAGCAGATTTCTCAAACCTTGGCACTTATAAACATTTTGGGGCTGGATGTTTAACAGTAACCCTGGCCTCTACCCACTATATGCCAGCAACACCCCTTCACTTGTTATACATATTTCAAAGAATTTAGAGATGTATAAGAGAGATCATAGTCATCCGAAATTCCTTGTAGGAAAAAAAAAAAGCAACAGTACGGAATCTACAGTATTTTACTTCAATGTTTAAGGCAATTATTTTCACCAAAATGTAATCAAGCTTTACGTCTATTTGTAATATTTCCCCCCACTTGATAATGTACACTCCTAATGCCGAAATAAGCAACAATTCCTGCTTTCAAAAATGTCTCCTGGGCCGGTGAGATAGCTCAGCAGCAGAAGCGCCTGCCTGGCAAGCGCAAGGTCCTGAGTTCGACTCCCGGTACCCGCATAAAGGAAAAAAAGGGCCGGTGATATTGCTCAGCGGCACAAGTGCAAGGTCCTGAGGTTGACTCCCGGTACCCACATTAAAAAAAAAAAAAAAAAAAAAAAAAAAAGTCTCCTGAGGCAAAAATACACTGTTTGAGAACAAGAACCTTGCCTTAAAGTCCCAAACCCTGAAGGCCCACACAGATGATGCAAGTGTCCAGTCTTCTGCGCCTGATTACAAGGCAAGGGCTATGAGACACTAAGGAAACTCTAACATGAAAAACTAACCCCTAAACAGAAAAAAAACTAAGCGGAATTAGAGACTATGCCAGAAAACAAAAACTTAAAAGAAAAAATCTAAATAACCTCGCAGAGTTAAGATATTGCAACCATTAAACAAGAAAAATCTCCCCCCCAAAAAGTGAAAGAAAGAACCCACGAAACTTTTAGAGATTAAAAGAACAGAGAAGAAATGAAAAATCTAATTGACATCCACGCCCTCACCGCCGCTGAGCAACATGGCCTCTAGAGTCACTGCCTTCCTCAAGAATGCCTGGGCCCAGGCCGGTGAGATGGCTCAGCGGCGTAAGTGCTTGCCTGGCAAGCACGAGGGCCCGAGTTCAACTCCCGGAACCCACATACGAGAAAAGGGCCGGTGATATCGCTCAGCGGCACGGGCGCCTGCTGGCGCGTAAGGTCCTGAGGTCGACCCCCGGTACCCACAAAAAAAAAAAAAAAAAGAATGCCTGGGCCCGGGAGCTGGCGCTGCTCGTGTCCTTCGCTATCTGGGGCCTCGCTATGATTGTGCCCCCGCTCGGCCCCTACACTAAATACACCAGCATGATCAACCAGGGCACATCCTAAAACTACCCAGTGCCTGTCCGAGATGATGGGAACATGCCCGATGTGCCCAGTCACCCCCAGGACCCTCAGGACCCCAGCTTGGAGTGGCTGAAGAAATTGTGAGCACCTCTTTCCATGGACAGGGAGGTGGCCCCCTGCCCTGCCCCCCAGTAAAAGTGTAAAAGTGTGAAAGCCAAAAGAAGAAAAAAAAAAAGAGTTGTTTGACAAAGGTGAGAAAATCATATTCCTATATGATATTCCTAGTAAAAAAAAAAAAAAAAGGTAGAAAATAGGAGAAAAAAGATCACAAACTTTGAGAACCAATCCAGGAAGGCAAATTCTGTCTCAGAACTATGAAACAGAAAACAATTACATGGGGAGGGGAAGGGGGAGGGATAACCGAAAGATTTTTCCATATTGAAAAGATCACCAAAAGCCCAGCACAACGGACTCAACTCCTCCACCAGGGAATATAACGTACATCACCATGATGTGGCAGAACTGGAAGGAGTAAGGGAAGATCCTTACAGGATCTTAGGAAGGAAAATAAATGAACAGGTAACAGAAAGGCTTCAAAAACAGTAATGAAACCCAGTAGCAGAGCACTGCCTTCAAAATCCTGAAAGAAAACACTTCCAACTCCAAATTCCTTAGCTAGCCACATACTTAAAATTAAGAGTGGAATAAAAGGTCTTTTCAAAGGTATAAGCCATCAAAAAAATATATATATTTCCCTTGTAGCCTCTCTTCAGAAACTAGAGGAAGGATGGAATGCATCGAAATGGGTAAAACAAAACAGAAAAGACTTATGATGGGGCCGGGGTATAGCTCAGCGGCACAGGGCCTGCCTGGCAAGCGTGAGGTCGTGAGTTTGATTCCCGGTACCTCAAAAAAGACTTATGATGTAGGGAACAAGTTATACTCTCCGTAATTCCTAAAAGAGAAATGACGGAACTCCCAGATGACAGCTATTTAGCAGGTGCAGAGTGCAGCCAGTCCAGACCGAAGCCAATCAGAGAGCTCTGTGAGAGACGCTGAAGGAAGATAAAAGCACTGGGACAGCACTCCAATTTTTCCCTAACATCTAGTGTGGAACTACTTGACTCTTTAGAGTAATCAACATCTTTGCATGAAATAAACAGGAAAAAAATGTTTTCTTTAAAAGACTTTGACATCTCTTCCAGAAGTATATATATAGTATCTAATCACTAATCTTTAAAAGCTACATATACAATTACCTCCCCGGTCCCTACTACTAGACATATAGGTCATTTTCAATACTCTCTAAATACAGCATTGCTGTAAATCATATCAAAGTTAGTTATATGCTGAAGGGAGGGAGGAACAGAGTTGTTTCCAACTCCTTTTTCCTATAATACTTTCTCGTAAAAGTCTTACATAACATATAAAGGTCGAAGGGAATTTATATTAACTTTCTATTGAGATTCTAGAAAGCACTTCATGTCCCCTCCTCTGGGACAGCCCAGGCCGAAGCTCAGGAATCACTCTTTGAGATGAACATGTCATAGAAAGTCAGGGTTCTGTTGTGCTCCCATGTTTCTCCTAACTATTTCTGTCACGCTTTCCAAAACACGTGGCTGCATTTTCCTAAAGCAGTTTAAAACAATTATTTTCTTAATTTCCCTAATGATTTTTAGACTTTTCTGTATGTGGATTCTTCTTCAAAATAAAGGTTTACTAAAAACATAAGTTTTCACTATTTAATTTTCATATCAATAAAATTCAATTTATAATTTCACACTGATGTGGCAGTGGCCTGGATTGACAATCTTGAGCCACACTAGTGAAGTCTGATTTATGTCGGTAACATCACCTTAGTGTATCACTGTCAACATTAAAAAGCTCTCAACAACACACAGTATATTAAAATGTTTACTTTAAAGCAAGATAAGAGACAACTTATTTTAAGGTGTTAGCCTAACTATTATCTATAACGGTACCTAAAAATCTTATATGAAACAGTCTGGTTTTTTGAAAAATATTATTCATTTAAAGATTTATCATAACAAAACAAGTAAAAATATTTCTTGGCCCCTTAGGTAAACCTTTTATTCACAACAAGATTAAAGAAAAATATTATGTCAAAATTTACAGTTACAATTATGTAAAATACATCTTTGGAAGGAGGGAAGAGGGAAGGGAAAAAGGGAAAATTAAAAGAATAAAGATGTGTTATGTTCATGTACCAATTCCCCACAATGAATGTAATCATGTACTGCAAACATATACTAATCAAAATTGAAAAGAAAATACATATCTTTTATAATGATGTAAACCTACAAATAATTAGAAAAAGAACTGAAAGAGATGTAATTTTAAAGCATTTCCAAGAAATTCTTTTTTAAATCAAAGCACAAATTTCAGATTAGAAAATTACAGAGTACAAATGTATAGCCTAGCATCTTTCTGGTTTCTCCTAATCAATTTCTCCCTGCAAATAAAAAAAATATAATTTAATGCAAAAGTTAACGTTTCTTTCCTCTCAGTTCTTACCCCAACAGTTTTGAGAAAAGTCTAATTAAAAGGCATAAAAACACTACACAGTTTTTGTTTCAGACAGACTACTAAAACTTCTCTCAAAGTATAATTCTATTAAGGAGATAACCACCATCAGCTTGCAGAATGCTCCCAAAACTGGGAAAGAACTTTCAACATATTACTCATAATTTCACTCAAACAGAAATGATAACACTGAGCGCCATGAAGAGTAAGTCACAAAGTTTCACAGTAAGTCTTCTAGGATATTTAGATTAAGCACTGATCCAGACAATACACACAGTGCAAGAACAAGGCAAAGCTCCTAATCCAATTATGTAGTAAGAGGAGGCACATAATAACCAATGTAATTTTCCATAATCAGAACTATGGGTGCTACGCAGAAAATAAGGAAGGCAAAGCGATAATATTCATGTAGACCGACAGAAAAGCACTTTGAAAAGTACCTGAATGAAATGATGGAGTTAGCTATACTAACACCTCAAGGAAGAATATTCCAGACAAAGGGAATAGCAAATAGTGCCGAGCTTATTCACGGAGTATCATGGCCAGTATGAACAAACAACAAAAGAGCTTCACACCGGGTACCAAGGCGCATGCCTGTAATCCCAGCACTCAGGAGGCTGAAGCAGGAGGAGCATTGCAAATTCAAGGCCAGCCTGGGCTATGTAGCGAATTTAAGGCCAGCCTGAACTACACAGTGAGACCCATCTCAAAAAATAACTAAAAAAAAAAAAAAAAAAAAAAGAAAGAAAAAAAGAAAAGAGCTTCATTAGGGTATACAGCAATGAGTACATGTAAAATGTTATACACCAAGAAGAGCTTCAGTTTTATCCTAAATCAGTGGTGGCGAACTTATGGCACATTTGCCTCAGCAGACTGTTTGTATCATTGAAAATTGGAAAAAGTTCGCCATCACTGTCCTAAATGGGAAGCACTAGATAGTTTTAGGCAAGGGAATGCTGAATTAATTTAACCTCAAAATTTAAAACTAGGGGCCGGTGAGACGGCTCAGCGGCTTAAGCGCCTGCCTTGCAAGCGCGAAGGCCCGAGTTCGACTCCCAGAACCCACATACGAAAAAGGGGCCAGTGATATCGTTCAGCGGCACGGGCGCCTGTTGGCGCGTGAGGTCCTGAGGTCGTCCCCCCGGTACCCACAAAAAAAAAAATAAATAAAAAAAAATTTAAAACTAGTTTGGCTGCTCTGTGGAAAAAGAACATGAATACAGAGGAGCAAGGAAGGAAGGGAAGGAGGGAAGGAAGGAAAGAGCAGGGATGAGGGAGAAGAGAGAAGGAAGGAGAGAGTTTTGGGAAAAGATCAGTTAGGAGTTACATAGATGATGAGTTAATGATAGCGTCTTAGATTAGGGTGTCAGTGGTGGAAATGATGAATCAAGGATTAGATGTAGAAAACATTTTCTAAGTAGATTTCCTAATATAATGGAAGTGGGAGTAAAGAATCAATGCCGACTAACATGTTTTGATAGGATCATCAACTGAGATACTAGAATGAGATGATCACATATAAACAGTTTACAAGAAAAAACCGAAAAAACAGCTCCAACACTTCAAGTGCAAATACAAGGATATGTGAAAAGCTATGCCCTTCTATTACAACTGCTTGAACACATGCCTGGCACTCTGTAAGTTTTCTCTCTACATTAAAGTCCATGATTAAGTCTACATGCAAAATGGTGCAGACTACGTAGAGAATTATTCAAATTTAGATTATAAATACTGAAGACAAACACTAATGTCACCAAAATAAATTTTACAGCTCAACAGCACTATACGCAGTAGCTCAAATACCATTTTACAGAGCTCAGTGTCGGGATGGTTTAGGTAATTCAGTAATTTGTAAGTTGGTCATGTGCAATGCTTTGAGAAAGAAGTCATCACCATGAGGTGATACACGTTGCTGAGTTACCATGGAAATGACTTCATGCCACTTTATTTCAGCAGAGACACGGCAGTGGCCATTTCTCAAAGGTTATAATGGAACTAGTTTAACAGATGTGGACTTTGTGTGTGCGTGGTATGTATGAGACATAAATATGTCTTTGTGCACTGTCTGTCTATAATATGTACACATACTACATCTATATCTTGTCATATACTGGTTGAAAAGGCTATAATCGAAGTGCTCAATGGTGGTCTTACTTTTGGGTAGGACTATAGATTTCCTTTTCCTCTTTACTCATCTGCACTTTGGTATTTTTCTATTCTAAATCTGCATCATTTGCCAAATAAAAAGCAAGTAAATAAATGCGTTTGAAATAAGTTTTCAAACCATCTTACACATAACCTCACTGTGTGTGTGTAGGAGACATAAAGACAAAATGTTCACATGGAAACAGCCATCACCAGCAGGATACGGTGACACACATTTGTAATCTCAGCACTCTGAGAGGCTGAGACAAGAGGATTTTGAGCCCAGACCAGGCAACTTAGCAAGACCCTGTCTCAAAATAAAAAATAAAAAAAAGGGAGCTTACAAATGTAGCTCAGTGCGAAAGCCCTAAGTTCAGTCCCTAGTACTATAATAAATCAAAAGTAATTAAAAAGTCATGACCAAAAGGGCCAAAATATCTATTTCTGAGGCAGAAAAGTCTACACGCAGATTCATAAATGACTACGTACTACGTACTAAGATGCAAGTAATGTACTAAGAGGAAAAATAAAAAAAGAACAGCACTTTATTCCCTAAATCCCATGTGTTCCATGAATATACATTTTATATTTCTTATATTATTTTTCCTTTTACCTGTTTTCTTTCTTTAGGATTAAGAAGTAAGTACCGAGGATCAAAAACTATCTTGTGTAACTCCTTCTCCCATGTTGAAAAAGCAGACACCTTTAAAATAAAAAAAAAGTATTGCCTCATAATTAAGTATGGTCTAAAATCATAAAGGTCATAATTTTGCTTGAAATCTACAGGACATCTGTTTGTAAAGGAGACATAAAAACCATACTGAAGTTTCCATCACTAATAAATGACAAACAGTGGGAGGCTAGCAATAGCAAATTTCCATACTAATTGGCTCTGAACATTTTTATATTATATGGGAATAACACACACTTAATTACTCATTAAAATAACCACTACTGGGTGACATTTAAAAAACCACTACATCAGAAAAAGCCTTGAAGATTTGCATTTTGATTTTCCACACTAGCTCCACTCTTGTGAACAATGCTGTAATTTAAAATTGAACAATTTTACTTATTCAAAAAAATGTGTGAATATAACCCAAAGGTTAAAATTCTTTCTTAATAGTTTCTAATAGTATCATAAAATGTATAAGTTCTCCTTTAATCAAAAGCCATTCAAGATATTAAAGGAATTGTATATACCTTACCTATCCGAAGTAGTCCGCCATTCTGTAATGTTAATACTCATATATATTACTCACCAAAATTATTATGACCCAACAAATGTTAAATGTTATTTGTACTTAAAAGGATAGTAAAATAGCATTTAGTTAAAGATGATATAATTAGCCAAGGAAAAGGCTGTTTCAAAAAACGTACAGTAATTTGATAGGGTTCCCTTACCCCCCCACAACATGAGCACTAACCTTAGGTTTGACCTTTTAGCAAGACATATTTATATTACTTATACAAAACAGAAATATCTCCCCCAAAGATTGTTTTCTGACCCCTCTCTCTAGCAGCATGTCCTTGAACTGCTTCATTCGGGCCTCCAGAGGGACAATGGCCCTTTCTCGGGCAGCTTTAATTTCAGCTTCCATGGCAGCTTCTTTCTCTGAATCAATGTCTTTATTATCATCTCTCCTATAAAAAATAAAATATAAGGCATCAGCTGACAAAATATTAACAACGAATCTTACTAAAATCTTAAAATCTAAGGAATTTTCAAGACTCACTACTGAGCAGCATGTTTTTGGCAAAAAGAAATTATACTGAGGGTTTCAAGTGAACTCTAAGGGATAACTTTCATTCTAATAATAATAAAGTTACAATGAGTTTCTAATGATATTATAACAACTACATTGTTAGGAAAAAATAATATACCTTCAATATGCTCTCTTGCTAGCACTAGTTGATACATGAAGTGAATGAGTTTACAAAAAAAAGAATAAAAAGCTTATCTAGCACTGCTTGTAATAACTACGTATTAAATCCAAACAGTACAAAATATAATTTAGTTCTTTAAATGATATAGCAAAAAAATGACATTTTCCAAAATGTTTCATGATTTCATAAAATATTTTTAAATCTAATAAAAAGTGGTATGTTACTAAGTCTTAGTAATCTCAAACATTTATTTTGAAAATAAAATTAAAGTATCTGCAAACTTGGCCAAGTGGACATGTGAGATATATACCTTACCTACCTGACATTTTTATTACTCACTTCGTGGGCGTAAGTTGATATTTAAGTTGAAGGACAGGTCCCAGAGAGCAACATGGGCCCGGGAGTAGTTAGGGAGCAGTAGTAGGAATAGAACTGTTCATCAGTGACTAAACTACTTCTTGTTCCTCCAAAAAAGCACTCGAGGCTAAGACAGGCCTGTTGCTTTTGTGGTACTCAAGTGACAGTGTAAATATGAAATCAAGTCACCTCTCAAAACATACGTGCTATGAAGAAGGCCTATTATCATGTAAATAATCCAAAAAAGAAATTCAGTGATACTCAGGTATATCCGAACAGATCTTCCTTAAACATGACCCACTAAATACACAGTGCTAATAACAGAGTATTACATTTCCTACACAAGTGTACTGGAAATCCAATATAGGGAACTATAGGTAGCCCAGGAGATTTAACAGATTTAAATATGAGAGGTAATAGCAACTTAGGGACTCAGTCAAAAGAAATAGAAGAAACACGGTGACCTGCAGGAACTTACGAGATAGTCTGTGACCTAAGATATGCACAAAACAAACAGGTAAAAGCAATTTGCCAAACAATATACCCTCTTTAAATAATTTATTTAAGAACTATTTAAATAGTTAAAGAGTTAAAAGATATCCAAGAAATATAAAAACAAAAACAAATAACCTTTATAGAATTACACTAAATGAAAATGTCACAATACAAACTATCACTATCTATCTCAATAAAAGAAATAAAAGAAAAACTAAGCCAGGAAAAATAGGCTTTTAGCTTTGTACCTAAATAGAGAAGCTCGGGCAATCCACATAAAGGACTTCTTTGACATTCTCCTGATAAAAGCAGTTAAAAACCTTACAGAGTTGTCTATAAGAACAAACAATTAAAAACAACCTAAAAGTTTATCATCATAGAAACATCCAAAATTATGGTAAATAAACAGAATGAATACAGTCATTTATAATAATTAAGAAAACAAATGTTTTATTCTAAAATTTTAATGAAAGAACAAAATTGTTTTATCACAACTAATAAAATATACTTGGTCAAGAACTAAAATGTCAATTGTAAAAACGAGAATAGCTGTGTCAAGGTGATAGATTATGAGTCATTCTCTATAGTATATTAATTTACTGTTGCCAATAAAAATTTTTACAAAGAACCACCCTTCATAGGGGTTATCATACTTATTTCCTCACCATAATTTGGCTGCATTCAATCTGTCCTTTTCTGATTAGAATTATGAGCAAACAGTCCCTTACAATGTCTTCAAACTTTCGTTTCTGCTGCTAAATAATGGTCCCATTCCCCCCACACACCCCCTCCCACTCCAACCTTCCACCCCCCACAGTAAGTAACAATTCACATTTTGCCCAATTTAACTTTACAGTACTGGCCACACTAATGCTTCTACTACTCCTAACAGTCTCTTTCTCTCAAAGCACTTTCTAAGCTCATGGGTCCCTTCCTCACCAGGTAGTAATGATGAGACTTACGATGAGGTTGTCACAAGATAAATATATAAAGACAGAAATCTCTGTGACTTTTTGAAATCTCTGCAGTGGTATTTTCTGGGGGTCAATATTAAGGAGAAAACATTTTTTTTAAAATAAAATTTAGACTTAGTGAATTTCTGTAGAGTTAATCTACTAAAATGTCTTTGGCTTCACAATGAACTAAGGTACCACTACACATATTTAAGCAATCCAATCTTCTCCAAGTCTAGCAACAAAGGGACACCATATCTACACTGTAAAACAAAGCTATTTAATATACTGCCTAAGAGAGCAATTCATGACTTCCATCTCCTAAAAACATATATATTACCTGTCCCTTCTGATCATAAACTGATGACCTAATCAACTTTAAAAGGTAAATATATCTGGAATTGCATAAACTACATGTATTACTTACTTCCGTTTTTTTGCTTTAACGGGCTCATCTTCATTAAGTTCTTCCATTAATTCTTGCTCATCTTTAACTGTAAGACAAAATTTGATTAAAACTTTGTCTGAAAATAAGCAAGCAACCACTGAATTATGCAAACAAGACTCTTTCTGCTGGTCCCTACCAGAAAACTTGCTTTAACACCATTAAAAAGAAGTTGCAATTTATAGTTATTTCACTCACTTGCACTCATAGATAACTGCCACTTTTGGATGGACAGCATGGTCGGGGTCGGGTGTCCTGGCAAAAACATTTCAAATACCGTTATGAACAGTTACATGCGTATATTTCACAACTCTTTCTATAAAAAAATTACTATTTACATAAAATATCCACCTCTTAGTACTTACTTTTATATTTACTTTATAACACATTAAGCAAAGTATAATAATTCTGTATTCTTTACTCTCCCTTTACATTAAAGTTTCAATTCATTTTGAAATGTTTCTTGCCCAATCCTTAACTTTACAAATGTATAACTTTCCTGATTCAGGATTTATGGTGGCTATGATGCATGTTAACCTACTTACCAAATAAATCAAATATTTGAAAACAGACTCAAAAAACAAAAGCAAATCACATACCTTCATGGCCTCACTCAATACTACGGTTATAAAGTATTATTATCCTAACTATAAAACAAATATTGTTGAAGGGGAAAAAAACAGGTGCTTATTACCTTCAGTATCAGATAAGTACTGAAATTGCACTGATTTGGATATTACTTATAAAGTAGAAAATGTCAGTACCACAGACATACAATCCATGAAAATTTCTTAATCACTATGAATATTAAGATTTGTTTCACTAGAAGTACTAAATTATTTTCTGACCATGCTTCTACACTACAGAGACAGCGTTTCTATAAAAACACGTATCAACTCAAGGGCAATTACCAATAAATACACAACAAAAATTATGTACAGATATTTGTATTCAACACACTAAAAAGCTGTCTGAATATAATGTACATTTAGAAACAATCCCTTAAGATTTAAGTGTCACTGTAGTCTCAGGAATAAGGTTTATCTATTTCAAAAGACTAAACATATTTTTACAAATTATGCATTTTGTTTTATAAAATTTTAGTAAACAAAATAATAAAAAATACTATGTACAGTTTTGATTATTGCAAAACCTGTATCACTGGTCCCAAAAGGTGCTGCGAGGCTTCCTGAAGACCATTTCAGCCACATTTCCAACACAGCTATCTTTGACTAAAAATCTTGGCAAGGACAGGAAGTTGTAGACATTTTCTAGAACACAATCTTGTCCAAATGCTTTATTATTTTTTATATCTAAATGACTTCACTCAAACCAGAATAGAGGTCTATTTTTAAAAATTGGATGTTCTGAAATGGCTTTGACACTATCAAAATATTAAAAGACTGTTTAAACTAAGAGGATAAACTAATTTACAACTTACTTAGTTTCTTCATGTCTTCCAATCCTTTTTTATGAGGGGGCTCCTGAATAATTTTGTCAACATCTGCCCTTCCAATCAAATCATCAGGTCGGTCCCACATAGAAAGACGAGTGGTGGGATTATAAAAGAAGACTCGCTCATCACCAGTCCAAACAACACACCTAGGAATTGATTAAAAATATCATTTTCTTATGTTACAGAAACTATTTAATAGGTAGATCTTTTAATGTCAACCTGTCGAAAGGAGGCAGGCACAGGGCAGTGAGGAAGGACACGCTCCTCTTTGTAGCAGGTATTTACAGAAAACCAAACATGACTTTTAGAACAAAAACCACTGACTAAATAAAGTAAAGACAGCAGCACAATATGCTGGAAAAAAAAAAAAAAAACAAAAAGCAAAGCAATCTGTAATCAGAACATACAGTGTTTAGGAACTTGGTTTGGCACACTCAAATTGGAGAGTACTATATTTCAAACTCACAAAAGGAATGATTTTTTTTTTTTTTTTGGTGGGTACCGGGGGTCGAACTCAGGACCTTGTGCGCCAGCAGGCGCCCGTGCCGCTGAGCAATATCACTGGCCCCTTTTCCGTATGTGGGTAGCAGGAGTCGAACTCAGGACCTCGCACTTGCCAGGCAGGCACTTATGCTGCTGAGCTATCTCACCAGTTCAAAAGGAATGATTTTAGTAGCAACAAATAACACTACTAAGCAGTTCTAAAGTTTAAGTAGACCACAGCACGCCACCTAGTACCTAGTAGTCCTTAATACCTCCTATTATTAAGTACTAAAGTTTACATATCAAATCTTCTGAGAAGCCCTTAAGATCTGACTATATCTGATAAAAAACAAAGTACCAACTATACCAGAGCATCATAGCCTACCACAGCACACTCGTGCTGTTTTTAACAACTAGCATACACAGATAAAATTCAAGTATATAAAAACTCTATAAAGTTAAAAAAAAAAAAAAAAAAGGCAAAAGTATGGAATAGAGTCAAAATTTTGAGAAGCAGAATTTATAAGTAATAAATTTCCCACTTCTCCCCACTCATAAGCTCTACCCTGATGGAGGGACCCTAGTTTTAGCCAGCAGCTAAAAGTCCTAATAGAAACCAGGTCTTTTTTATTATTTTTTTTTTTTTTGTGGGTACCGGGGGGTCGACCTCAGGACCTCGAGCGCCAGCAGGCGCCCGTGCGCTGAGCGATATCACTGGCCCCTTTTTCGTATGTGGGTTCCGGGAGTCGAACTCGGGCCCTCGCGCTTGCAAGGCAAGCGCTTACGCCGCTGAGCCATCTCACCGGCCCAGAAACCAGGTCTTTATGGCCAAATAATAAAAGTGAATCACAAGTGTCAAGCCCAAAGTGACTTAGATGCTCAAACGACTAAAGGCTGTGTTTAAATAATCAAAGATTAAAACAAAAATGATAAAGTTCCTGCCAGGCATGGTGGCACACACCTGTAATCCTAGTATCAGGAGACTGAGGCAAGAGGACCGCCAGAGTTTGAGGCCAGGCTAGACTACAGAGTGAGTTCAAGACCATCCTTAACTACATAGTAAGACCGTGTCTTAAAAAACTTTAAAAAAATAAATAAATAAATAAAATATATATATAGAGAGAGAGAACATGAGCTCCTGAGATAAAGACCTTTGAAAGGAATGAAAAGATAAGAATTTTCAGTAGAGAAATAAAAATTCTAAAAAAAGAAAAGCAATTTTAGAAATCAAAAGTAAATGAAACTTTACTAGATTGGCTCAAGAACGGAATAAAGATAATAAAGGAGAGAATCAATAAACTAGATGAATCAGTATCACACTTAAAAAACAAAGGGATAAAAAAGAAATGAACACAGCTTCAAGAAACAGTAGGATTATAACGAAAGGTCTAACATACGTATATGTAACTGGGGTCTGACAAAGGTAGAAAAAAAGAGATGGGAGGCACACAAAAAAATTTGTGAAGACATCATGACCAGAAATAGTTCCCAATTCGGTAAAGGATACAGATACACATATTAAAGAAGCTGAGCAAATCTTGTACAGGATAAACTTCAAGAAAACCAGAACTAAACATAAGATAAATTTAACAGGTGGAAATCAAAATAAAAGGTAAACAAAAAACCTGATAGCAGATGGGGGGGAAATGTCATTATAAGTATTAGGAATCACCACCGATTTCTTACCAAAAATCACAAAGGCCAGAATACAGAACATCTTTAAAGTTCTGGAAAAAAAGAAGTATCAACCACAACTAGACATCCAGTAAACACATCCTGAAATAATGGCCAAAATGAAAAGAAAAAAAAAAAAAGATATTCTCAGGTAAAGGGAAACTAAGAGATGCATCTCTAGAAGACCTGTTCAACAAGGTTTTTTTTTTTCATGTTGAAAGGAAATGGACAAAGGAAAAACTGAATCTTGAAGAATAGAGAAAAATGACAAAAATAGTAAATATAAATAGGTATTTTCCCTCTTATAGTCTTTAAAATAAGATGAAACACCATAACATTGACTGATGGAGTTTTCACGTAGTAGTCATACACATAACTATAATGTAAAATCAGCAGGCGTAGGTTTTGAAAAGTACGTATCTGAAAGCAAAGTTTTCACATTTTACTTGAAGTGGGACAATATTAACTGTAAAGAGACTGTGGAGGCTAGGTATGCATATTGTAACCCCTAAAAAAAGAACTTAAAAAAAAAAAAAAAAGCAAATAGATACCACAAAACATAGACACATTAAATGAAACGCTAAAAACTTAAACTGAAAGTAGTAGAGAGAATAAAATGTAAAGACAAACAGAAAACAAATAGTACACCTAAATCAAATCACATAAAAAATTAAATGTTAATAGCCTCAATACTCCAGTTAAAAATCAAGAAGCAAAAAAGTATATAAAACCCAAGACACTCATAAGGCATCTATAAGAAACAGTTTAGATAGGCCATCTTTTAAAAGGTGAAAGGAATGGAAAAAGACACCAGAAAGTATGAATGGCTGCTTTTAGTAACAGATAAACCCCCAAACAAAGACTATAATGAAGAATAAAGAAGTTTATTTCATAATGATAAAAGGGACAATTATTCATCAGGAAGATATACAATTATAAAATGTGTATAAGCCTACTAACAGAACCTCAAAACAGAACAAGAAGGGATCAAGCTAAAAAGGAAAATAATTCTACAAGTATTGTAGATTAACACCACTCTCTAAACACCCTCAAAAAAGTACTAAAATTTATGCCGACAAAAAAAAACCCTAAATGAAACTTAAAAGAATCAAAGTCATACAATCATACAAAGTACACTCTCTTCCTGTAAAGCAATTACATCAGTAATTTAAGATCATCTAGAAAAACCTTAAATACCTGGAAATAAACAGACTTCTAAATCATGTGTCAAAGACAAAAAAAAAGTAAAATTCAAATACAACTTGGATGACAACAAAATACCAAATATCAAAATTTGTGGGATGTCTCTAGTGTTGCAAAATAAACTTACAGGGCTTTAAATGCATACATTAGAAGAGAACTTTACTAATAACCTAAGAACTTACCATAAGAAAACAGAAAAAGAATAAACAAAATGCAAGAATACACAAAAAGGACTAAGATACCATGACAAATAACATTTATCCCAGAAATGCAAAGACAGTTTAACATTCAAAAGTCAATTAATCTCCATTTTAAATGAAGGGGAAAAAACTAGTTTCAATAGATTCAGCTTGATCATAAATAACAACAACAACAACAAAATACCAGCCAAAAGGAAGAGGAGAGAACTACTTCAATCTGATGAAAGAGCTATGACAAACCTACAGCTAGGTTTATGTCTGAAGGTAAAAGTCTAAATGAGTGCCACTGATAACGAGAACAAGGCAATGACACCTATTCTCGCCTCTTCCACTTAGCATTGTAGTAAAGGTCTTAGCCAGAAGAGGAAGAAAAGTAAAAGTATAAAAGACCAGAAAAGAAATAAAGACGTTTCTTTTTGCAGATGATGACTATTTAACAGAAAAATCCCAGAAAAATCTAAAACAAAACAAAACAAAAAAACACTAAAATAAGTGCATTAGCAAGATTCTAAGAAGTTAATAAACACAGTATCTAGGACTAAATTTAATAAATTATATCCAACTCTACAAAGAACACTGCTGAGCAATATTAAAGACCTAAGTAAATGTAAACATAAATCACGTTCATGAATTGGCATACTGTTAATATGCCAATTCTCTCCAACTCATTTATAGATTCAAAGCAGTCTCAACCAAAGTTCTTCTGTAACAAAACTGTCCTAAACTAATAATATGTATGATACTTAGTTGTTTTGTTTTTTTTTTTTTTTTTGAAGCTAGGGTCTTGTTATGTAGTTCAGGCTGGCCTTGAACTACATAACTGGTGATCCTCCCTCCTCCGCTTCTGAAGCGTTGGGATTACAGGTGTGCACCACCACGCCTGGCACTATATATGACAAATTTTCTAGAAGAACTGATGTCTACAACTTTTAACACATCAATAAAATAAGACTGACTCACAGATGCATTGTGGGATGCATAAGTGATAAAGCAAATATGGCAACTATAGAATCTAGGTGGTCAACACATCTTCACTGAAGAATTGTCTACATGTTTCCATAAGTTTCAAATATTTCATAATAATACACAGGGAAAAAAGCACTATAGAAACAAAATTTACAGAAATATAGCAGGAATGAAAAAAATTCTGTGCCATTCTTAGTAAACACAAAATCAACTAAAGTTTAAGAGATTAATTTTTTATAAGTTAAAACACAAAACAGACTAAAGACAAACTATAGCAAAAAGAGGCAGTCATCACTATACAGATAGTTCATGACTGTCAATATAACAAGTTAAAACTGTGCACTGCAATCTAATCGTCAGTGGGAAAAAAACCCCACAATCCATGACCTTTAAGAATGTTTATCGGGGCCAGTGAGAGGGCTCAGCGGCTTAAGCACCTGCCCTGCAAGCGCGATGGGCCCGAGTTCGACTCCCGGAACCCACATACGAAAAAGGGGCCTGTGATATCGCTCAGCGGCACAGGCGCCTGCTGGCGCGCGAGGTCCTGAGGTCGACCCCCCGGTACCCACAAAAAAAAAAAAAAAAAAATGTTTATCAACACAGTAAAAAACTCTTAGAACCAGAAACCAAAGTTTAATAATCCTGGACAATAAAAAGTTCTTCTAATTTTGATCTCTATTCATTTTTTAAAAATTATCAAACTAAAGTCATGAAATATAAGGAGGAAAATTCCAATATAGGTCATCATGAAATTTCATGCTTTACATTTAGTTTCTTATCTCCAAAGAACCAATTTGAAAAGCAATATTTGAAGGTGTCAAGAGAAAGATTTGTCTCTTGGCTTAAAGTTAACACATTTTAAGCAACAGCGAATGATAAGGAATTCAACTTACACTGAGAATACCTTTCTTCACTGATAATTTGAAAGATAATTTGAGCAACTGCAACATTCAGATGGAATGAAAAAGCATTAGGAATATATGCTTGCATGTGGAACATGGTAGGGATGCTTTCTAAGAGACCAAACCCAAAAGGTATTTTTAAAAAATCAATTTGACCTCATCAAAATACACACACACACAGATTTTTGCTGTGCTATAGTTTAGACTCAGGGTCTCCTGCATGCTGGACACAAGCTCTATCACTGAGCTACACCCCAGCCCAAAATATAAAATTTGTACAGACAAGGTAACAAAACAAAAATCAACAGATTGAGAGATACTATAATACACGTAGAAGTCAAAAGGCTACATACTACTTGGGGAAAAAAAGCCCATTAAGAAAGAGCAAAAACTGTGCAAAGGCAATGCACAGCTAATAAACATAAAGTAGGTTCAACCACATCGGCAGTCTGTACAGAGGATTCCTTTCTCATCAGGCTATAAAGATTATATAATATCACTACACTGGAGTGAGGAAAAACTGGTAATCTCAGGATGTTGGTGGGAAAGGTAACTCCCAATTAAAACCCTCTAAGTTCTATCTAAAGATATTCACCAAAATTTTAAATAGGTATTATCACTAGATTCAGCAATTTTACACCTAGACATTACACCAACAGAAATACTTGAATCTGTTCACAAATAAATATGCGAAGATCTCTCTCAAGCACTGTAATGCCAGGGGCAGCAAAAACAAAAACAAAGGAAAACCTAGCATCTGTTTATAGGGAAATTATGCGTTTTATAACAACAGAAAACTATGCTGTCACAAAAAAAAGATTTATATGTACATAAAATACAAGATCCCTGAGACATATTTAGAAAAAAATTGAATAAACATTTTAGTCATTATATAATGTGCACGTATAATACACATACACCCCTATATACATTTAAATATACCAAAAGATCTAGAAGACAAGAACCAAAGTTTTATTAATGGGGAGGCTTCATGAAGGTAGTATTCTGTAATTTTTAACTTTATACATTTATTTTATATTATATGCCTTTTATGAATCGCCTATTCTTTTCCAATAATATAAATTATTACATATAATTATGAAATATAACAACTCTCTTCCTCCACTCCTCATTTCAATCTAATTGCCTCTTCTGAGCTAAAGAGCTGCTCAGATCCAGTAATGACTGCAACCTTGGGCTCTAGCTTAAGTCCCAGCACAAAGAACAGGGACTGTCTTTGGGCTGGGCACACAAAGAAGCAAATACCCACAAAAATAGGTGGATGCTTCAGGGGAAGGAAATGCTGACCACTTATGGGACTACCCACTTACGGAAGTATCAGGTGTTCCTGACCTATAAAAACTAAATACAACTAGATAGGCACAAAGAAGCTTCACACAGGTACCTTAGCAGACAAATGGCACCTTTTACAAGCCAGCCTTACAGAACCAGAACTGTGTTCCAGTGAGTTATAAGGGGAAAACACTTACCTAGTGATAAGGGGATCCAGTAACCAGAGAAGGGGATCAGTAGAATAACTAAAATATAATCAAATGTAAGAAAAATGCTAACAGAGATAGAGGAAACATGGGGGAAAAAAAAGCAATAAAAGCCCTTAAAGAGACCCAAGTGCAACAGAAACACACAAAGCAGACTTATAAAATTTCAGAACAAGACTTTCTAAACAATGACATTCTGGGTAGAACTGAAGAAGATGGTCACTATCAGACCTGAACTTAGTGGCTGAAAGATCAATAAGAAAATAACTCAAAGCAAAGCACAAAGACTACAGATAGAAATCATAAGGAAAAAAAGTAAGAGGTTAAGAGGAAGACTAGATACAAGAGACCTGACATACAAATTATAGCTATCCCAGAAAAGGAAAAAACAGAAGAAAACCAGTAATTACACAAACTCTGAAGAGAAAAATTTAGCTAATCTGAAGACAGACTCACACCTGAAAACTGATGAAGCTCCACACTGAGGGGGCTCGGACGTGGTTACTGGCTTTTCGTGTACATACACAAGAGACAGAACAACTCAGGAATACAGTCTTCGACTACAGACTGCTTTCATAACTTTGACTTTAAAACCAGACACATTTTTAATAATTTTTTAAACAAGCTTGTTTATGAAGTCAGTGGAATAACTACTTAGGAAAGTATGCCCAGTATCTTTAAAACAATAATTTGACCACATATCCCTAGAGTGACATGTCCTACACATAAAAATAACTAGAAAACAAAAAAGCTTAGTGTCTTCAGCAATTACATTACTATTGCTAGTGTTGGTAGTAATAGTCTGTGGCTTGAGTGTGAAAAGCACAAATGAGGTATTTTGTTGCAATATTTGAGAAACAGTATTTTCAGCCCCCCCCCAAAAAAAGATAACTAAGAAAGATGATAGATTCAATAAAAATCTTGCAGCAGACCAGAAGAGGACCCATTAGAAACTCATGATGCATCTCTGAATGTCTACACCTCCCATCGGTGTCTACCAAAGAGGTCTAACACTAATGACTGACTCAGCAGCAGCACTACCCCTACATGTATTCTATGCTATCACCTATACATGCCACTTCTCACAGAGGAGCTCCCTGGAGAAACGGCTGATTCTAGGTCCGTAAGAAACACACAAGGTAAACCTAGAGTATCTTGTCACAGTAGAAAGAAAGAAAGAAAGAGAGAGAGAGAGAGAGGGAGAGGGAGGGAGGGAGGGAGGGGGGAGGGGAAGGGAAGGGAGCGAGAGAAGGAGGGAGGGAGGGAGGAATTATAACAAAAAAGCTCAGGAGTTAGCTTTAAGAGAGTCAAAGATGAGACAACTGAGCAGCAATAAGTACAACTATTATGGACACAAGCACACAAAAAAATTTTAGTCTATCAATACTACTCAAATCAACGCATTATTCTGGAAACTGGTAAATCCCTCCTTTCCTATGCAATCTCTACCTCTAAGTAACCAATGTTAACTGGGAGAAGTATCTCTGTAAGTATTTCAGTCAATAAATAAAAAGAGAGTAACAGAAATACATTATCACTTTCAACATTTTATGATTTATTTAGGCCAGGGTTTTTCCACCTCACACTACTGACATTGGTTTTTTTCAACCTCAGACTATTCACATTTTGGGCCAAATAATTAATTCTTACAGGGAGTTGTCCTGCGGATGACAGGATGTTTAGGAGCTTCCCGGCCTCCATGTGCTATAAACACTCTACAAGTTGTTACGACCAAAAATGTCTCCAGACATTGCTGAACGTCCACGGGGAAGCAAAATTATTCCTGGTTTAAAAGCACTGATGCAATACACATCATCAATGGTTATTAACATGAGAAAAAAAAGACAACTAGAAGAATTTTGAGTGAATTAGCATTGTCCAAAAGATCAAACTTCAGTAACTTCAGTGTGATCACACTGCTAGATCTGCTTGCTAATTTGTAGAAAATTCAGGAGTGGAAAACTGTATCATGCAACATAATAAAGAAACCCAGACTTCAGAATGCTATAGAAAAAAATTTTCTCAGAAAATAAACAAGAAAAGAGCCTGTAAGGGAATTTATAGATTACAAGTCTTCAAAAATAAGCCAATTCATTATAATGTGTGTACTGTATATGGATTAAATGAGCTGAAGCAGGAACAGAAGAGGATTCACTGATGTGGAGAGACAAAAAGAAAGATGCAAATATAAGCTGCGATGTATATATATATATGTGTATGTGTGTGTGTGTGTACATATCACTAATTTAAAACATCTTAAATAATAAAAAAAATTTCAGTGGTTTATAAATTTATGAACAATAAACATTAATGAAGAGTACCTTGAACAAAGAAAAACCCTTGTAGCAACTGAATTCTAGGTTTGAACATCCCAAATACAACAAACAACCAAAAAATTCAGTGAATAAAAACATATTTGACATATGTGTTTTAAAAGTGCTTTTTCTTCCTACAGAAAAAAAAAAAATTTTTAAAAAGATCAAGTGTGATAAAAAAACTTTTAAATGGATTAATTAAGCTAAGACATACCACGGAGTACCAGGAATAGGAGTAGTAGCTACAGGCTTTGCCTTCTGCGCAGCCTTCTCTTCTTCAGTCATTTCCTCTTCTTTGGGCTCCTAAGGGAAATACATCATTTACATTTAACTAATAACACAAAACAAATAAAAGATAAGTTATCACTACAGATACCTCAAAGTAAAACCAACACGAGGCCTGTTGCTAGAATAGGGAGAGGAGACACTGAGTAGAATTTCTAAGAAAATTCTAGCTGCTCGTACCACAGAAAGAGCTGAACTCCACAACAGCAGAACCCAGCAGCAACAGCTGGTCCTGCCTTGCCAACTCACTAGCCATGTGCTTGGGCGCAGGCGTGGAGAGCTGTAGCACAGAAACTTAGAGACTTCATCTGAAGTAGCTGCTTACTCCTACTAACTTTCCTAGTAGTGAAACATGACTTCCATTTGGCCCTTCACTGAATAAAGGAAGTTTCCAAACAACAGTGTTTTTAGTGTTCTAGTGTTACAAAGGGATCATTCCACGCCACAGTGGGGAGGACAGAGAAAATATACCCAACTTCCCCAAATATGAAGTTACACTTCCAACTTTAACATATACCAGTCTAAAAGTCAGATAAAGTCAAACTGCGGTCCTAAGCCTTTTCTCTGCATGGGCCTCAGTTCAATATAAAAAGTAATTTAATGAAAATTTCAAAGAAGAAATTCAATTAGAAACCTCAAAGAACTCTAAAATTTCAGAGATCAAATTTATAACAATCATTTTAAAATACATCAAAGAGACACTAAGTTACAAGTAAATTACACCAACCAATTAAGGCTGGCTCCCAGGTGGGCAAGTCACAGCCCTTTACCTCCTTTATCTCCTTCATAGGCTCTTCCTTGGGATCCTCCTCCTCTGTCTCCATTGGCAGAGGTTCTTCAGAAGGTTCCTTAATTGGCTCTTTAATCTTCTCTTCTAATTTTTCTGTTAAAAAATTAAGATACTAGCGTAGGTTTTGATGTAATTTTTTAAAGGACTTTCAGAAAAGAAGCGGTTGAGAAATTCTATTTCTAGTTGTAAACCACTAAAGATAAAATGCCCTTCTGTTATATCATTGATTTGAATTTGATGTAGTAATAAGGAAACTTTAAAGACCTACTGATTTCGAAGGAATGTAAATACTTCAAATCATATATCATTTGAAACAATCACACAATTTTGCTGAAAGAAGATACTAAGATATTCAGAAACAGCAATATATGAATTTTGTATATCTAAGACTCCAAGGCCTAAATCTTTGATCTTCCTGCCTCAGCCTCCCAAGCAGCAGGGGTTACATAGGCACATACCACCATACCTGGCCTAAATTTTTCTTTATGACACATACAACACACACATTCCTTCTCCAGTATTATCAATCTCAATAAGGACAACATAATTATACACTTCCTCACAATACAAAAATGTGTGTATATATATGGTTAACTTCTCCAGATGGAAAAAAATGATAAATATGTTAAGTAGAACTGGGTTTTTATATAAAAACGTGTATCAATTTAGTAGAAATAATTTCCTAATTAATGTAATTAGAAAATCCCTGAAACATAAATTAACTCAGAATATTTAATAGCTTATTATCCTACTTATAATTCACTTTGTGTCCCAAGTTATTAAAACAACTGTACCTTTTTCCTTCAGTTCTTGGGGTTTTTCCCAGGTTGATTCTAATGTTCTATTGTTATAATAATATGTCTTCCCATCTGCTGTTTTATACTCAGTCCATTCAGAAACTGCTGTTGCTCCAGCTAAGGTAGCAGGTGAAGCTGCAATAGCAACCTGGGGATGTATCATGGGAACAATGGGAGGAGCCATTCCTGGCAATACACCTAAAAAAGAGCAGTAATAAATTAAATCCAAACAATAAATTGCAATACAAAATAAAACTCTAAAGTATTAGCTGAATCTATCAAACATTAATAATGAATGAACCCACTGAAACTGAAAGTCATATAAAAAAATGATTTAAATATTACTTAATTCTATTTCCCTAGTTTAGTTCTAATGCCTAAATTTAATCAGACACAGAAATTCAACCCAAGAAATACATTAAAAATAGTCAGAAATTTGGGTCTCCTCTATGAAGTCTGAACATAAATTATAAACATCATGACACATTCTCTACTTAAAAATATAAAAATATTTTATAAAGATATGTTCTCAAATTCTGATAAGGCGATTGACATCTCTTACTCAGGCAAATTATCTAGTTTTAAAGTACTTTAAATTCTCAGTTTTAAAGTAAATGACTGTGTGTCTAGTTGTCCCTGTACATTATTCTTTTCCTAAAAGCAAGCAAGCTTCTTCTATGTCTTAAAAGACAAGCCAAGATTTGTTTTACAAGATAGTTAAATAAGCTGATATATACTATATAAAGTACTATTAAAACAAGTATACATGACTGAAAACTAGAAGAACAATCCTTGACTCGAAGTTCCAGTAGTTATCTTATTTCAATGACTTTATAATATGTAAATAGGTACTATACACACAAATATTCACACACATGTACTCACTAGCATGCAAGCATAAGCACATCACTTTACACATGGAAATGATTTTTTTATATTTAACTTAAAAACACATCAAAAATAAAATTAAATGTTATGAATATGAGAATGAAGTTGTTTACACTTATTACATAAATTAAGATATAAAGTGATCTGACCTTATTTGTTTTTGTGAACCAAAGAAGCTAGTACTACAGGCAATTGGGAAAATTAAGTGTTGGCCAAATATGACAACTGCATTTATACTGCTCATTAAAAAGAAAAATATAAAAAAATCCACTCACTTGGGCAAAAGAAATAAAAAAAAGGATAAACAACAACATTCACTACCATGCCAACTTACAGACAAAACAAACTAAGATGGATTTAAAATTACCGGTCTTGGTGGTAGCGACTGTCTTTACATACGGGCAGCTGACTATTTGCATCATTGCTACACCTGTAAAATGGATAAGCAAGCACAGGTTGGAAAGCTGCCACTGTATGTCAGCTACCACTGGGGTTCAGGAAAATAATTTACCACTACAATTTAGAGTGCTGTTTCCAATGAAAAAGACCAAGAAGGGAATAAAATTTCTTTTTGTTTGACATTTTGTGGGAAGTGGTATCAAACCCATGATACTAATTCTAAATTATAACATCAATTACGTACCAGCCCTGAAAATATCTGAAGGAGTTTCAGAGTTTAAAATCAACAAAAGAGAGCCCCTTCATTACACATATGTAACAAATTCTCACATGGGACTTTCCCCACAGGACATCAAACCCTGCTGTTGCTTAGACGCCAGTGAAAGGCAGATGCAGTAGCTCTATGATGCTGCTAAGCTGAAACTATATGCAGGACCTGAGGCACACAGCACAACTGTGCAGAAGTAGGTAAGATAGACAAAGAGGGGTGGGAGACATAGAAAGAAAATAAGGTATGAAATGGATCCAAATTTTTCACTGCAAATACAGTGTAACAGCATAAACAAAAGAAGGCAAAGATGAAGACCAGTATTCAACAAATGACAAAACACCCATGTTTAGAGCCTGCTTTATGGAACACTACAGAGGCAGGCTGAAATTAATAAACACCCAGCCCCTTTAATATCTTGACTGACTTTATGGGTGGATGGTTGCAGAAACCTCTATCACCTAGGCTAAGGAAGTAGCACTGTATTAAAGAATGGAAATAATACACAGTTCTAGCAAGAATGAAGACTCATCATGATGCATTACAGTGGTGATAAGGGAATGAAAGGAAAAGATAGAAACTAAGACTGAGAAAATTCAAATTGAATAAGAATTTCACATTTTTTTTTAAAGAAAAAGGGTAAAAGTATATGGGAAAGTATAGGGGAAAGAATTTTTATTTTTCAACTGGGGAAACTTAATTTGGTACTCACAAAAATTAAAAATAGTAACAATCTACTTTCCTCATATAAAGGACAGGAAAAGAAATCTCTCCTAATTCAGAGACTAAGATTACAGTTAAGACCCCTAGATTTGTGAATAATTTAACTATGCTCACACACACACACACACACACACACACACACACACACAAATACTTCCATTTGAAAAGACCCTTTAATTTCTTACTTTTTATTTATATAAAGAAAATAAGAGCTAACCTTTCCATTAATTCAAACTAAAATAAAAACACTGGATCATAAATGTATGGTGAATAAAATTATATATATAGCTTTATTTGTCCTAATACTGAAAGAAAGGAATAGAAAAATTCATTTGGTTAGCGAAGTTACAGTATGTATTTAGTTTAAATTAGTATAAATACTGCCACCTGCAGGACTCCCAAACTTACAAAACCAGCACTAGAAATTCAATCCTTGGAATACATGAACTTTATTCTGAAAAACTATTCTCCAAAACCATCCTCCAAAAAAAAATTTTTTAGCTATTTAACTTAGAAGAAAATCAAATATTCATATTTACACTTAACTACAACTGTTAAAAATCAATTGGGCCAAGACAGAACTCTTATTATCAACATATAGACCATGTCAAAAGGTCACATGTTTCTTCTCATGCTAAAAAGATGAACTTCAGGCATTCTCTCATGAGATTACATGTATATCATGAATACTCGCAAATATCCATGTATCTAAATTGCTAACCGCATTTTTAAAAAGGGAGTATTTGTCCAGCTTTCCCACAACTCTGTCCTCAAACTATGTTCTATTAGGAAATTAGAAAATTCCATTTGACATTTGGCATAATTCTGATGTCCAAGTAAGATTTTAGTTTTAGAAGTAGAAGTCCTATAATCCTAAAGTAATTTATAACCCCAAAACTCTACAATTTATTCCTATATTTCACCTAATTCTTCCATACCCTGTCATCTTGCTTGATTATCCCTTATTCATCCTCATAAGAGCCAGACAGTGCCATTCAAAAAGAACTCAAAGCTCCAAGATAAATTACACACAAATCCCGCCTGCTATCTTAATGCTAAGTTGAAATGAAGAGGGAAAAACAAAGATAACGCTCCTTGTGCATAAAACCAAAGATTTGGGGAAGAGAAAAGTCTTCTTTGTCTTTTTTACTAAAACACCCAGTAGGACCGAATTATAAGGGAAAATGAGAAAAGTATTAACATCAGAAATGGCTTAATATAAAATACATTAATACGATTTTATAAGACACTAGCTCCCTCTTCAAAGAATCCTCTTTTTTTTTTTTTTTTTTGTGGGTACCGAGGGTCAAACTCAGGACCTCGCATGCCAGCAGGCGTCCGTGCCGCTAAGTGATATCACCGGCTATTTTTTCCTATGTGGGCACCGGGAGTCGAACTCAGGACCTCACGCTTGCCAGGGAGGCACTTATGCTGCTGAGCTATCTCACCGGCCCCAAAGAATCCTCTTATCTTGGGAAAAATCCTTCAAACTACCCAATTCAAGCTCTCTTCCAATTGACCCGCATGTCATTAGCAGCTGCCATTTATTAAATGCCTTTTATTGCCAAATTTCACATGTACCACCTCAACTAGGTGACCCAAATGGTCACCGCCATCTGTCCTAAATTTAATGACAGGGTTAGGGTCCAGGAAGAACATACGACATCAAAATGCAGCTACAGCTGGAGGCCTTTTATTTTGACAAAGTTCCACATGTCACAAAAATGAATTTTGCTACTGTACACCTTTCACCCCATGGTCCTCGTAAGAACCTCTAGAGTCTGAGCAAAGCAGAAATCTTTTCAGATGATACCCTTTCACAACACAACAGCATTACCATGCTACCACTTGGTCCTCCCTCCACAGAGTCCACCACCCAGCTCCTCATACCACTCAGAATTTAAAACTGGTCTTGACACTGTCCTTAACTCTAATGTGGACCAAGAGTTTAACAAAAGGTGCTAGCAAGCGCAAGGTCCTGAGTTCGATTCCCAGTACAAAAAAAAAAAGAAAGAAAGAAAAGGTTATGACAAATGTCAAGCTCTTCTCCATTTATCATTCAGTTTCCTACAAAAGAATTTTATCTAGAAGGTATCCAGTTACTTCTCTTAAATGTAACAAAATAATTCCTAGTATTACAGAAATCATTTTTCATTTTCTTATTTTTAAATGAACTTTTTATTTAATGGGATATTTACTTATCTAATACTACATCGACAACATATAAAAGGTTTTATATTAAATACATTGCTGTATCACAACCCTATTTTTACACAAAAACTAGTACAATAAATGGCTATAATAGAAGGAGGAATATGGAATTGAGAGGTAGAGACCTACATTCTATTCATCCTTCCTATGAACTAGCCCCACAAACTTGACCTATTTAAGGTTATCAATATTTTCAAGGACAGCACAAGAACAGTGAATCATGGGTCAAGGATTAAATAAATGCATTTGACAACAGCAAATGTACTCAGATTAGAATGCTCAAAACAATGACTATTTAATCCCTATAGGAAAAACTCTACTCTCCAATCTTTTAATTCCTTCTCTAGTCTTAATCATTTCTCATAAGACAATAAAACACAAATTCACCATAACAACATAAACCTTTAAATGATGCATGTCACACTTCACTTGTCAAATGTTACAAAGGAAACTTCTGAATTTGTTTACAGTTCAGTGACTCACATTTTCTTTCCAGCACAACATAATTATGAAGAGCTTGGTATGTGGATCTGGAGGGCACAGGGTCAAATCCCAATATTATCACTTATTTATTAGCTATATGACCTTGGGCAAATAATTTCACCTGTCTGTGTACCTACCTCATAAGATAGTTGTGAAAATTAAAGTAATTCATGTAAAGTGCTTAGAACAGTGTACTGTCTACAAATCATACAACTTGGGTTAGCTATTATGACTTGTGATTCCTCAACTTCATAAAATCAATCTAAAAATATTGCACTGAGAACATAGTTACATGAAAAGATGATCATTTTTAATTCACTTGAGGCTACTATCCAAAATAAGTGTAGCTTTAAATGTGACTAAAGACATGTAAACAACAAAAAAGGACATTTACCAAAACTTAAAGAGAAAGTATTGCAGTTAGCCATGAATCTTTCAAAAACATTTCAAACAGGTGAGATTCAAGGCAAATTTCAAATGCAACAGACACATGAGAACAAACTAACTGACGATATGAAAACAGAGCTGGAAAGACTATTACAATTTGTTGGTTTACCTGGAAGTGGAATTGGCATGCCAGGAAGGGGAACACGAAACGGAGGTACCATTACTGGCGGAAAAGCAGGTATTGCTGCTGCTGGCTGAGGTACTGAATGAGGAACAGCAGGAGGTAACGTCTGGGGGTGCGGCTGGGGAACAGTTTGCACAGGTGTGGCTGTAGGAGCAGGAGTTGAAATACTAACTGTAGGCGTGGCAACTGAAACAGCAGAACTTGGGGTCTGATCTTGTGTTGTGGGTGCTGGTAAAAATAAAACAAAAACATGTATCACTCTTTCATAAATGATTTTACTTCATTCATCATTCACTCATTCAATAAGTATTTAAAGGGCCCATTCCATGCACTGTTAAGTAATCTGTCAAAAAGTCTCTATCTTCAAGAAGCCTGAAAAGTCAGTTAAATGAAATAGAGAAAAATAACTGAAACACGAAGTGAAATGGGATAAATGTATAGGTGTATAAATCAAGACCCAAAGACTACCTCTAACTCTGGTGAGGGTATAGAAAATTTTATAGTGGGATGATAAACCTTGAAAGATGTAAGATTTCAACATGGAAAAGGGGGCGTGGCAGGAGAAAATAAAGCAAGGGGTGGAAAAAGCATAAATAAAGGCAAAGAGTAGAGCAAAACAGAATTAAGCACATGGAAAACTGAAGTCAGTTAACTAATGAAACAACAGGCACACCAAGAAAACCAGTGAGTCAGGGCTGGCATGGCAGGTCATAGGCAGAAGGTAGAAAGCCTTCAACAGAAGGTTAGGAAGTGTGTGCTTTACTGGGTAAGGAAAGAGCAAACATGTAAAAAAAAAAAAAAAAAAAAAAAAAGGACCTAGAAAAATTCACTGCAATTTATATCAATAGTAATTACCTCTGCACAATATATGGCTTTCACTTTTTGCCTTACATACAGTATATGCTTTGTTAGAAACTGAAATTTTTGTAAGTGCGTTCATATATTTGTGTGTGACTTCATGAATGTATGAGGAAGGCAGGCTAAATGGTTCCATATGGAAGAAGAATAATCAGTGTTTACTTGATGAATGAACCTGGCAGATGCACAGGAAGAAAAGAAGAAAGGTGAGAAAATCAATTGTAACATTAGAATTGTCCAAGCAAGGAAGAAAGAGCCAAGAAGATACACAACACACTGACTGAATATAAAGAATGGAGTCAAAAACAATTCCTTTAAGCTCAGGTTTGACTCGGGCAGCAGTTCAGTGGTAGAGTGCTTGCCTCGCATAGGCAAGACCCTGGGTTCAATCCTCAGAACAAAATAAATAAAAATAAATCAAAGTTCAGGTTTCAACTGTGAGACTCAGAGAATGTAAAATTCAGGATAATATGGGTTCTTCTAATAAGTTACTTTTAAATTGTTAAAAACAACACATTTCATCCCTAAAAAAATATCAAATGGGCCAAAAAAAAAAAAAAAAACATATTCACTTTTTTAAAAGTGTCAGTTCTCACATATTACAAAATATTTTTGTTATTTATTCCTAACTCATCTAACTTCAAAATAAAATTTATCGTGATAATTCATTGTACCAGGTAATTTATCTTTTTCTTGATGTAAAGAAAAGCGTCAAACTCTACCTATACTGGTCCTAACAATGAATTTATTAAATGAAATAAAAAGTGTTTTCCCAATCTCTATGCTACTTTAATTATAAGCAAAAGCACTCTGTTTAACTCAAACCACCCAATAATCCAACTGACAACAAAATCTGTCAGTATTTTCGCTAGCTTCTAAAAATGAAAAACTCACTTAGGTTGGGAAGATGTGAGCAATTTCATACTTGTTAATGAGGGACTCACCTTGGCTAAATAGACAGCAGGGCCAAACAAGTATCTTCAGGGGCCCAGGAATGAATTGTTGGTCTAGCATAGACCTAGCCTTAGGGTACAGTATCATATTAATATAATTTTATAACAGTGTGAAAATACAAATTACATGCAACATTTGCCCAGTCCCATACATATACCACTAAGCATTTGTAATCTACTGTAACGGCTGAAAATATAGTTACTCTTCCCAACTTCCCTAAGTAGATTTCATGATCACTTTTTATAAATCTGAATAAAATCAAAGGAGTTTTGTGCAACTGGGATCAAAATACAGATATTCTTAATTTTTAGTCCCACATCCCCATAAATCTATACTGCAGTTTATAGAATTAAATTATTACAATAGTATTCAGATAATTATTAAAACTTATGTGCCAAAGTACTACTGCTAGGACAATAAAATGTTTATAAGGGGATTAAATTTTAAGTGGAAAACATCACCAACAGGGATGGCAAAACATTCCTTCAATTCATTCCTCCTGCTTTCTAGCACAAGATATTCTAAACTTGGTTAGTGGCAATGAGTCATGAGAGGAAAGGGACAAGAGCAATTAAAAAAATCACATAGGTTGGGCACAGTGGTGCATGCCTCTAATTCCAGCTACTCAGGAGGCTGAGGCAGGAGGATCCAAATTCAAGCCCTGGGCAAATTAGTGAAACTTTGTCTAAAAATGAAAAATAAAAAGCTGGGAATGTAACTCAGTTCAAAGTCCCTGGATTCAATTTCCAGTACCTCAAAAAATTAAAAAAAGGAATTAAATGGCAAACTACAAGAATGATACCAAAGCTTTAGTGGGTAAATTCCTAATTCCATTTATTAAAATAACTAGTAAAGCCTCAGACCTCAAAATATAGTAACTCAATCTCAGATTTTAATTAAAAAAGATAAATGACTATATGGTAGATGAAAAAATATTAAGACTAGTATGATAACACTTTATGATACTAAATTACATAGTGAAATAAAAAGACACTGGGAATACTGAGAGACAACATCGAAATTGATGTTTTAAAGCACTGAAAAGAAAAGGTCTCTCAATCATCGCAGGGCAGTGTAAAAAACTACCACACAACAATAAGTCACAATCACAAGCTATCTACAAGCTGACTCACAGACTATGTCCTGATGTGCAAGTGGAATATATTTACAATGACTAAAATATCTGTACAACCTCCTCACTCAAAACAAAATGAAGTATTATTTCTCCTTCCTAAGAAGGCAGGGAAGAAAATTTAAGCAATAAAACTCCCCCATGTGGAACTACATTACTTTTAGTAACACCCTTTTCTCATTCCCATCACAGGTATTCCATAAATACTGGCAGTTTTCTGCCTTGCCACACAGGTTTTGGAAACATGAGGCTAATAAAAAGGTAAAGACCCTCAACCAGTTAGTATAACTGTTATAACTCCAGATTCATCTTAGCACAAAAGAAAACAAACTTATAAAGCATTATTTACATTTTTCAGTTTGGTTCATTTCCCCCAAGTTGTCTAAATATTATTAAGTAGGGTCTTCAAAAACTGTCTGCACACCATGTACCTCACTTCTTCAGTTATTATGCCAGTAAAATTCAAATTTGAAGCATTATAATTAAATTTCCCTCATGTACAGTATATACTGCTTATACACTAATAATTCCCAAGTTCCTGTGCCTATCTGGTGGGGAGGACTTTTTAAAATTCTTATCCATCATCCCCATAGTAAAACTGTACAAACTATAATCCATAGGAAAAGCTATATATTGTTAGTACATTATCATGACAAATAATTAAATCAGTAAAATCATTATTTAAATACTTTTGGACTCAGCCTCAGCCTGCAAGAGTTAAATAGGAACATCCCTGCAATAAAGTAAATGCATCCCTGCAATTTGGTATTTATAGACTCACTTTTTAAAAAACTAATCTTTGGGCTTCTGTGACATTATATATAAAAATTCTCTTGCTTTTCTGACTTCTTTTCAACTCATTTCATCTGCCTACATCCTAGGATCTACCACCTCTAAAAGAGATTACTGACAAGTTCCTAAGAAGTCTCCTGACATCAACAGTAACAAAACAACTAGCACCAGAAAAATTGTCCAGAATTCTGGATTTATACAAGCTCCTGAGTGTTTGTCTCACCCAACTGCCTGATTATTTAATAATCGAATCTTACTTATTCCATCTACTAACCAATATAAACCATCTCACCCCATAAACTATATAATTGCTCGTTTCCCAGCTTTCACTGATGGTCCTATCTGCAAGTCCTCTCCTTACTTGTGAACTTTGTTAAATCCTATCCCACAGCCTTCATGATATACTTCAATACCTATGCAGTTCACCCACTGAGAAATCTCCCCATTTCTCAAGTTCTTGTTTCTTATTTTCACGGTGTAATTTTGCACACTATTCTATTTCACACATACTATTCTTGCCTCCTCAAGTAGAAAAACTCAGAAACTCTGTAAGGTAGTGGTCAAGACTTACACTTGTTTTACAAACCCCACCTACCATTAGTGTTGGCCAAGTTGATAGCTAACTCTCACTTCTGCAGTTTAACCTCATGAACTGCAAATGGGCAAGTAATTTCCTCTTCTAACATAAATTTATTTTCTCTAATCTAAGTTTTAATGTCAAAAATATATTTTATAACATCAAGGATAATACCAAAAACACTAGGGCCATTTTAGAATGCAGTTCCTATTTGTTTATTTCTCTAGCCCCTAAATAAAAACACATGCCAGGCTGGTACTCACTTGATACTGTCTGCACAACTGAAGTAGCAGTTGTTGTAGTAGAAGTGGTAGAGGATGGGGTGGATGATGATGTTGAAGTAGACACTGCAGGTGCTGGGCTACTGGTCGTAGGGGTGGAAGCTCCTACTGCTTGTGCTTGCACTTGTGCCTGGGCCTGGGCTTGGGCTTGGGCCTGGGCCTGGGCCTGGGCCTGGGCCTGGGCCTGGGCCTGGGCCTGGGCCTGCGCCTGGGCCTGAGCCTGAGCCTGGGCCTGGGCCTGGGCCTGGGCCTGGGCCTGGGCCTGCGCCTGCGCCTGGGCCTGGGCCTGGGCCTGGGCCTGCGCCTGCGCCTGCGCCTGCGCCTGGGCCTGCGCTTGGGCCTGAACCTGTGCTTGGGCTGCAAGCATAGGTGTTAGTTCTGACTGCTGAATAACCTTAACTCCATCTGGTTTGGTCCACGCAGATTCACGTGTCCGAGCGTTGTAATAATAAACCTGCAGAGGAAGGAGAGTAGCATTGCAGAATCCATCAACCATTATTAAAAATAATACAACTATAGTTTGTCTTTTAAAAAGGTACTTAAAAATGACTTTTCGGAAAAGAGAAAGTATCCCAAAATAGGTTATTTCACACATTACAGACCACAGGTGATTCCACCCCCAATTTTTTAGGGTAAAAATGCTATATATATATATATATATATTTTTTTTTTTTTTTTTTTTTTTTGTGGGTACCGGGGGTCGACCTCAGGACCTCGCGCGCCAGCAGGCGCCCATGCCGCTGAACGATGTCACCGGCCCTTTTTTTGTATGTGGGTTCCAGGAGTCAAACTCGGGCCCTCGCACTTGCCAGGTAGGCGCTTATGCCGCTGAGCCATCTCACCGGCCCCAAAAATGCTATATTTTTAACATACACAAAAAAGAAAAAGCAGTGTTTTACTTTGTACAGAAAGTTAACTTAGCAGGTATGACACTGCTATCCTTATAAAGTCCTACTTACAAAACTGGCCTTGGCTAGAGTCTGGGAACTTGAATTTCTAGAGGGTACCACCATTCCCTCACTACTAAGAACAATTCACCATGCCTAAACCATTTATGCAAAAGCTGCAGTTCATGCTGAACTTCTGCTTTCCTTCAAGGAGTGTGGAGAGTCTTGGTATGTGGTAAACACATGGTACCTATGCAACCCCCCCAACAAAAGACATCTAGACTCAGGTGAGCTTCCTTGCAGGAAACATTTCACACGCATTCTCATCATTCTGTACCAAGGAAATGAAGACCGTCCTATGTGATTCCTCCAGGAAAGGGCTCTTGGAAGACTGTGTCTGTTTTCCGTCACACTTCACCTTGTGCACCTTCTTCCCTTTGCTAGTTTCGCTCTACACTCTTTTAGTGTAATAAGTCTTAGCTATAAGCCTATCCACCTTGCCCTGCAGCATATCACCAAACTTGGGAATAGTCTTGAGAATCGATGACACAGCATAAAACTTAGCTTCAGAGTCACAGGTAAATAAATGTATACTAGTACTACCAGCAGCCTTATAACCACACAAAAGTCTAATCCAGTCAGCTTTTCCTGAAGCCTCACTTTATCCCCTGCTTAACCCAGGCTCACTCTTAACTGACAAGAACACTGTCATTAATCTCAATCTGCCAGAACTCTTCAGTTTCACTATCAGGAAAATAACAAGTTTTATGTTTTATAATTTACCTTCCCGTCTGGAGTTTTATTTTCAACCCATATCTCCTCAGTAGGAGGCAGCGCTGGAGTACCAGGGGCAGTCACAGGAGGCATTCCCGGCGGAAACATCATCCCCGGAGGGGGAGGCATGGTTCCCATGGGTGGAGGCATGAAAGGTGGTCTCTGTTAATTCACAAGAACAGTGACGGTCACCTGGAATTACTTTTTTTCTTCAAGTTATTACTGAATTCCACCCAAAAGTACTAGAAAATAGTTCTATAGTCTGTTCAAATACATTCATCTGTTGTGTAAGCAAAGTTTCTCTGTAATAAAAATGATTACTAAGCACACTAATAAAAAAGGAAACATATTAAAACCTAACACTGGTCAACTCTGAGTGAATTCTGTGTTTTTCTCTATACATTATCTGCATTTTTTTCATACACTGGATAACAGACTACTTTTAAAAGAAAAAAATTGGATCCTCTTCTAGTACCAGGCAGCCAATGTCTTATAGCTCACCCACAATAGATACTAGTGGTAAGAGAAGTATTTTACAACACACAGCAATAACCAAAACAGAAAATTATATGTAGCTAACCCTTTAATCTCCTTTCCTACAAGGAAAATATAAGCCAGGAAAACATTCACTCTACCCTATTTTTCATAAAATAATAATAAAGCTCATTGAAGATATGAACATCAATAAGGTTTAATACAGTGAAGTAGTTACCCATCCTGAAAGTGTTTTGGGTGTGGGTTTGAGTGTGTGTGTTGGGTTCTGAAGCCAGAGCACTTGCCCCACTCTACCCTAAGCTACACCCCCAGTGTCTCATCCTATCTTTTAGCAGAAAATTAGAATTCAACTCAAGACATGGTACAATTTTTTAACTTACCAGAGCTATTAATGATTCGATAGTATCTCTGAAAATTCCTCCACCGTCATTCTTCAATGACTACAGATACAACTCGAGATCTCACACTAAAAGAATTTAACTGCAATTGCTGTATCTTACTGAACCAGAAAAGGAAAAGTTGCCCCGTTTTTAAAACATACACCCAATGTGTGGCTGGTTTTTTGTTATTGTCGGTCTTTTTTTGGGGTTTCTTTTGGTACTGGGGATTAAACCCAGTGGCGCTCTACCACTGAGCTATTCCCCCAGCACACCTTCTTTATTCTGAGACAGGATCTCCCTAGGTTGCCCAGGCTGGGCTCTCCAATTTTTTTTTTTTAGTTTTTTTTTTGAGACAGCTATGTAGTCCAGGCTGACCTTCAACTCACTATGTAGCCCAGGCTGGCCTCAAACATGATGTGATCCTCCTGCCTCAGCCTTCCCAGTGCTGGGATTATAGGCGTGTGCCACCACGCCTGACTAGGCCTCTCCAATTTGGGATTGTTCTGTCTCAGCCTCCAGAGTAGCTGGTATTTCAGGTATGTGCCACTGTGCCAGGTTCCCAATTGCTTTAATAGAAGGATCTTTCAAGTTTTCATTGTGCATAAAAATGAATTTCAAAATTAAAAATACAATAAATACTGGGCTTAATTTTTTTTTCGGTACCAGGAATTGAACTCACGACCTTGAGCTTACCAGGCAGGCGCTGTGCCACTGAGCTATATCCCCAGCCCTGGGCTTAATATTTTAAAAACCGATCTGCAATAGTGATTAAGAAGATTTCTTCTACAATCTATTAGTAAAATTCAGTTATCCAAAGTACACTTAAACTGAATAAAGGAAATACGTTAATAATATAAAACTACATCCCACTTTCCTAAAAATTATTTTCTTTTCCATACTCATTTTTGTTGGATTCAGTTTCATGTCTTTCAAGCATCAGCCACAGATTCACATTATATAAAATATCCAAGCCAATATGTCTCATGCAACCTTAGCTAGAAATCACTTTCATTTAGATGAAACTACACAATTATCCATCAAGACCAAGTAAAGCATCACAATAGTATTGCATCACAACACTTGATGTATTTCCATGAGATGGTTACATCAGTCCACTATATTTTACAGTATTCCATACCAGGTTTAACTCTTAAAAGCACAAATAAGAACAAATTCTCATGTACTAAATTTCCAGAGTCGTGAAGTCAAAAAGCTGTATTTTTCTTCTAATCTCACAGCAAATATATAACCACATCTCTTAAAAAGTACACTATTATCTCTCCTACTTTTAGTATAGCTCATTCTTGATTAAGCTAACAGAAAGGAGATAATAGTTATTTACCTGGTTTCATAAAAGTACAAGCTAAACTTAAGAAAACAAATACATTTTCAAACTAAAAGGATACACTCCCCAAAGCTAACACTTGAGAGTTGATACTTTCATGACCTTAAATCACACAATAAATAAGTCTAGATACACTAGAAAGGGATATAAGCCTCAGGTTAAAATATCACCAATGTTTTTATTTAAAGAAATTACATAATAAATTTTTTTCTAAAATAGTAAAACAAATTTTTTTTCAGTAGAGATAACATTCAAATATTGCACCACATGTATTTCTATAATTATTGGCACTATAAACCATTGAACATAAATTTCCTCCACTCAATACCTGAAGATTTCAACTTCATTTCCCGTAAAGAAGACAGGTTACTAAAAACGATTCAAGTCAGGCGTGGTGGCGCAGGCCTATCATCCCACAACTTGAGAGGCTGAGGCAGGAGGACTGCCCTGAGTTCGAGGCCAGCCTGAGCTACATAGCAAGACCCTATCCCCCAAAAAACCAAAACCAAACAAACAAACAAACAATTCGTAGTACTAATAAAGGTAAGAATTACTCTATTCAATCTTCATTTTACATGTACATTTTTCTATTACTATCTAAACTCCTGTTCTAAATTTATACACTGATCACTGCTACCACTACGTAGATACCTCTTTGTCCATTGTCCTATAAATTGAAACTATTTAAAAATGCAAAATGTAAGGCAAAATGCATATATAATTTTGATATTGATGCCAACAAAGAAATGGCAACTTTTATATCCTTACCTGGAGGTGTGGAGGGCCCATAGGTGGAGGAATCCCTCCTGGAGGAGGCATTGGCGGCATATTAGGATCAAAAGGAGGACGCCCAAAGGGGGGCCGAGGTGGTGGAGGAGGGCCTCGCATCATACCAAAAGGTGGAGGCGGTCGCATGAGAGGTGGTGGGCCTCGCATCACTGCATTTGGTGGGGGAGCAGGGCCTCGGAACCTCAAGGCTTGCTGTTGAGCCATCCTGCGTGAAAAGCAAAGAACACATTTCTCTCTCTCAGATTTCCAAAAAAAAAACAGAAGAAGAAAAATGGTGTATGTGCTGACTTTTAATTACATCAAATATAAAAGGCCCTTAAGTGAAACTGAAGTTGGAAAACCATCATTTTGCAACCATCAGCATTTTGCAACCATCATGGTACAAACTATCAGTGCGAATACCCAAGTAATGCTAAATCCAGGAGAAAATTTGGATAAGAAATATGCAGATGATCTGTGTCTGCCCCCATGCTAATTACAGTCACAAAGCAGGATGAAAAACACTATAAGAAAATTAGGCAATAATTTGACCAGATGATCAAAATTATTATCACCTAAGGAAAGACAGGTAACGTGACTGAGAGGACATACAGTATCACCTATTCCAGCCAAGAATGTACAACCTTAATTCATTAATAAGGAGTGTTCTACTAAAGAAGTATTCATCTAAAATATCTATGTTTTACAGAAAAGACTAAGAAAGGTTGTAGAAATGTTCCAGATTAAAGGAGACTAAAAAGACATAACAGGGCCGGTGAGATGGCTCAGCAGCATAAGTGCCTGCCTGGCAAGCGCGAGGGCCCGAGTTCGACTCCCGGAACCCACATACGAAAAAAGGGCCAGTGATATCGCTCAACAGCACGGGCACCTGCTGGCGCGCGAGGTCCTGAGGTCGATCCCTGGTACTCAGAAAAAAAAAAAAAGACATGACAACGCAATATTAATCTAGCCTGTGTGCTATACCAAAGGAAAAAAATTTTATTTAAAAATTATAGGATCAATTCACAATATACTATTGTATCATTGTAAATTTATGAAGTTGATTACTAGGCTATGGTTAAGTAAAAGAATGTCCCTATTCCTAGAAAATAAACACTTGAGGGAATGGTGATGAGGCTAAGGGAAAACACTTGCTTAACATGTACAAGACCCTAAGTTCAATCCAAGAAAGAGGGAGGGAGAGAGGAAAAGAAGTACAAAACGAATATGTAGGAATAAACAAAAGTTCACAAACATATTTATCACCCACAAATGATTTAGAATAAAAAAGAGCATGCTCGGGCCAGTGAGATAGGTCAGCGGCATAAGCGCCTGCCTGGCAAGCGCAAGGTCCTGAGTTCGACTCCTGGTACCCACATACGAAAAAAGGGCCGGTGATATCGCTCAGCGGCATGGGCGCCTGCTGGTGCGCAAGGTCCTGAGGCCGACCCCTGGTACTCACCAAAAAAAAAAAAAAAAAAAAAAAAAGAACATGCTTGCATGCAAATTAAAAAATCAGAAGAGGTAAAATATTAACCTTCTGTACTTTTTGTAAGTGTGAAATTACTTCCAAATTCAAAGTTTAAGTGGGGGCGGATGTGGTTTAAGAGGTCAAAGGTATTCTCCATCTAAAGAGAAAGGGAAAGCCTATCCCTTCACTACACCCCATCTCTAACTCTCTAAACATCCTAATGTATTTCTCTATGGCATTTAAACAAATAAACAATATTATTTATCTTTTCCAAGTGCTTTTAAAAAATTATTAACCTTTCAAAGTGTTAACTATGTGCCAGGCAGTGCTCTAAGGTCTCTTCATTTAATCATCATAAAAATCCTGTAAGATAGATACTATTATGTCCTCATTTTATAGATGAGGAATTAGAGCACACAAGTTAAATAACTTGCCCATGGCCACAACCAGTTCAGTGGTAAAGCCAAGGTTCAAATACAGCAAAGGGCTCCTCATAAATACTATGTAAGCCCCTTTAGAGTAGAAATTCTGTTCACTCTTGTATCCCCAGTGCACAGTTAGGTCTGGACACAGACCTCAATAAATATTTTTTCTTGAACCAATGAATACCTAGGTGATGTTATAGCCTAAGCTACCTTACAAGTAGACTATGTAGAATCTTATAATAATTATTTTTTGCTACAGTCAGGTACACTAGCATATGTTTGTAATTTCAGCAATTTGGAAGGCTGAGGCAGGAAGACTGCAAGTTAGGCTAGCCTGGGCAACATAAAAACCTGCCTCAAAAATAATAATAATAATAATAAAATTTCTTTAAACTACAATTTGCCATTGTCCATCTACTGAGCATCTATCATGGTCTTCCCAATAGCTAATATAAAGCTTTACATCATACACTCAATCCGTATTTCTGTATTCAAGAGAAGACAAATGAGTATCTTCTTCATGTATATTTGAAAATAATCATTTTTATAAGCTCTCCTCACCAGACTGGATTCTTGTACAACTTTCCCACATTTTTCAAAACTCTGTTTATGATTACCCTTTGAACTTCCTCTAAATTTTCAACATCAGAGGTTTAATTCTAACACACAAAAAAGTCCTAAGAACCAATTTGCCTTCTAGCACAATAGGATAGTAAACAAATCCAGAATTACTATACCAAGTGTGTTTAACCAAATTTGCATACAATCCCATGCTCAAAGGTTAGAATATGAATCAAAAATACTGACTGCAACAAGGAATACAAATTGTATCAAAATAGTCAAGAAGGTCTTTTTCAAACTGTATGCAAAAGACAGAAAGCCACTGTTACTTAAGGTATGTCTCAAGTTTTAGGACAAAAAAAAAGTTTACCACCAGAGAAAGATACTGTTTCAGCGTTAATAATGTACCTTAATCCTAGATTTTCTTTCAGGCTGCCTCTTTTTCAAAAAATCTACATGTATTTCTCTTTTTGTAATATCCTGCTTATAGCTTAAAGTTAAGCATTTAGGCTTGACTTAAGAAAAAGTACTATAAGGGCTCTGCCTTTTTTTATCAAGCTAGTTACATTAATTTCTGAGTCTGAGTTTCTTCAGATGTGGGGAACAGAATAAAAACTACCTCATATTTCTGTTCAATGAGATAATCCCTGTGGAACATGCAGGCTAGTACTCAGTAACTAGCATTACTTTAATTACCTCACAAAACCTAACACAGTGCTTTACCTGTAAAAGGAACTTAGCTATTAATTTAACGAGATGGTTTTCAAAAGTCTGCCATTAGAATGGTGATGAAATTCATACAATTTCTCTTCCAAAGTGTTGAGTTGCGATTGTCAATTATTGTCAATTATGTGTATAACACGTACTGTGCTCTTTATATACAGTACACTGTTTCATCAAAACAATCACACCAGAACCTGCACTGAGGATTAAATGAGTCAATAAAGTAAAATACTTGAAACACATAAGTGCTATATAAGTATTAGCTACTATTACTGTTATCATAAGAATGGTAATAGTACTGGTGTTAATATTAGTAACAGTGTTAGTTATTATTATTGCCTGGCTAACTACATATTATCAGGCCCCATAAACTGGCCCTTGAGCTTTCCACTCTGGTCTTCTGATCATCAAAAAAAAAATTTTTTTTTTAATTTTTTCTCTTTTTTTGCAATATCAGGGATTGAAGCCACAGATTTCAGGCTGAGCTGCAGCCCATACACTTTTATTTTGATACAGGGTCTTGCTAAAGTGCCTGTGCTAGGCTCAAACTTTCAATCCTCCAGCCTCAGCTTGCCAGTGCGCTGGGATTACAGGCACACACCACTGTACCCAAAGTTCATCCCTTGTGGTCACAATGCTCGTATTTCCCTCTACCTGGCATGTTCTTTTTGGATCTTTACATGAATGGCTCTTTACTATTCAGCCTCAGTTCAAAAGTTACCTCAAACTCTTCCTCACCTCTAGCCTCTCACAACCCCTTTGTCTCATTAACCAACTTGAGTTTTCACTTAAACAAATGCTTTGAAGAAATTCCTCACTCATCTGTTTAATTTTACCTTTATCCACTAGTACCCAGTTGCCTTTAGTATACTGCTATACTATATTGTTGTTTAATTATATAGTATGGTACTTCTTATTTTACCAGGCACGGTTATATGGGAACCGTCTATACTAACTTTCTTAATCCTCACAGTAACCCATGGAGGTAAGGTTAGCACCATTTTTACAGGGGAAAAATTAAGTTATTAAGGTAGCTAGCTATTCAGTAGTAACAACAGAATATTCTTATTCTTGTTTTTATAGATGAGGAAATTCAGATTTAAAATACCTTGTCATAAGTATTAATAGGTAAGAAAGACCCAAGGTAAAAGATTATCTACATACATATGCCTCTAAAAGTTACTTTAGTGGTCCTCAAACATAAAAAGATTAACAACATTTGGACCTCTGAATTTTCTATCTACTGTAGGCATGTTATATGCCCACAACTTCCAACACTGTGGAAAACATAAGCCCGCATGAACAGAAACACAGAAAGATTTTCACAAGAACACCACAGAAATACAAATATATTTGTCTAGAAATTTCCAGATAAGCAGTCTCACCAATAGTGAAGACAAGACTGCAAATATTTTGAAGGGGAAACAATGTAAAGATGCTACTTACATATGGGAGGCAAATAATGGAAACAACTAAGTTTCAGTTCAGACCTTAAGAACTATCCACTTACACAAGTACTTTGTTTAACTTACTTCACACTTGAAGGCTTATTCCCTCATTTGGTCGGGGTGGTTTAGTTTACAATTTAGATCAACCTTAACTAAAGCAGAAGCTCCTTGAGGACAAGGCCTTTTTTGCTGATTCAAGACTTTACTGCCAGCACCTACTGTCCCAAAGCACGCAATAAATGCTGCTCAGTAAGTGAACCATCTCTAAATCTCCTACCTTCATTTACCTTACCATGGATCTTCTGAACATCTTATTGGTCAGCTACACCTATGACACAAATACAAAACTAAGCCCCAACTTCTGCCATCAAAGCAGCTACATAAATAGCTAATTTACCACAAATGAAGAGAAAAATGCTAAAGTAAGTCTGGTACAACGTGCTCTGCAAGCAACTTCTAACCCAAGAAGCTAAATATAAAATATTTCCAACAGGCTCATATAATCTAAAGCCTGATTTAGATCAGGTTTTTTTTTTTTTTTGGTGGGTACCGGGGGGTCGACCTCAGGACCTCGTGCGCCAACAGGCACCCGTGCCGCTGAGTGATATCACCGGCCCCTTTTTTCGTATGTGGGTTCCGGGAGTCGAACTCGGGCCCTCGCGCTTGCAAGGCAGGCGCTTACGCCGCTGAGCCATCTCACCGGCCCTAGATCAGTTTTTGCAACAATGTCTAAACCACAAATAAGTTCTATAAGGCTACTTACATAAACCTGAAGATACTTTTTGAAATGCGAACTGTCCCCTAAGAAATCCATCTAGACTAAGTAAGCTTTTGTCATCAGAATGAAGAATAAACTTTCCATCACTAATACTGAAAGACTCTGACAACAGACTGCCCACTCCTTATTAGCGTGCACATGGGAATAAAAAATGAGATTCATCTCTGAAATAAGAAAAATTTTTACTCCTCTCAAAACGGGGATCTTCGTGGGTGACACTTCAGAATCTGAAAGACACTATTTTCTTCCAAACAACAACATCCATTTCTTTGTACAGCTTCATCTTAAATTCTAGACAATACCACAGTTCTCAATTTACACTGGTTTTCACCTTCACGCGCTGAGAATGGTACAATTCAGAAAGGGAACTGAGTATCTGAAATGATACTTTTCCCACACAGGGGATTAAAATGTAACATATATGAAACACAGTATCTCTTTTTTTCCTCGAAAACCACCCACAAAGGAAAGATTGTAAAGGTCAGTCGTATTTTATCCTATTGTAATTACAAATTCCACCGCACGGAGGTTCCAGAGGAAGAAAGGTCACTACACTCTTTAGGGCAATGGTGTGAGTAGGTGATGAGAAAACCGACCAAGATCGCAGGCTCTGGAGCCGGCCGGCCTGCGCTCGAGTCACTTCCTGGAACCACGATTCCACTCCAGCTCTACCGAGCCCACCGCTGGGAGGCCGCTTCCTCACCTGGAAGATGGGCGAGTAACTTAATTTCGGATGCCTCGGGTCTGTGGCCTGCAAAATGAAAACACCGACTACTCCAAAGGGTGGTTGTGAGAAATAAATGCAAACCCTAAATCACGCGGTTACTGGCAAATACTAAGCGCCTAACAAACGCCTGCTGCCGGGGTTGTTCACAAGTACGGGATAACAGGGGGGAAAAGGCACGAGAGAAAGGCGGGGGGGAAAAAACACACGAAGTTAAGAAAAGCAAGTGGTGTGACAGGCGAACCGCAGGGCAAAGGCGGGGGTCCCCGGCGCCGCGGAGGGCGCGGTGAGGCTGAGCCCGGCGCGGGGTCCCCGGAGCCGAGGGGCGGCGGCGAGGGAGCGCAGCCCGCGATGGAGCGCAGCCGGAGGGCGGCGAAGAGGCGCGGGCCCAGGGCGGGAGCGCCGAGCCCGGCCGCGGGCCGCGAGGGGCTGCGGGGCCCCACCAACGCCGCAGGGAGCGCCCGGGAAACGCGCAGGAGGCCGCGGCCCGGCGCTCTCATTCAAGCCACCGTCTCCTTCCCCCTTCGTCAACCCCATGCGGTCCTGGCTTCAAGCCGCAAGACCCCTCCCCGCCGTCCGCCCCGGGTCTCCGCGAGCAGACCAGACCGCCGGCACTCCAGCGCGCCGTTACGTGAAAGGGAAAGCAGCGCCCCTTACCTGAGCTCCCCCGGGTTGAATCGCTCGCCGTCCCCCCCGTCCCCGCCACGCTCCGCCATTACAGAGGGCCGCGATCATCCACCCGCCGACCCGGAGTTCCCTATTGGTCGGAAGGATCGTCAATCACAAGCAAGAGAGGCGGAGATAGCAGAGGTGTATGACATGATTCGTGAAACCTCCCATCAATCCTGGAGCTAGGGGTGGCACCTGCTTTACTATTGGTCAAAGGGCCCGCCGACTTTGAAAGCGGTATTGAGACTATCCGTTGATTGGTCGCTCAAGAGGCTTTCTGGGAAATGAGACTTTAGCAACGAGGAACAGCCTGCGCCCCTAGTGGTAAGGAAAACAAGATCCTCCTACGTTCGGTCCGGCCTGCAGTAGCCACGTGTCTGCGGGTTTCCAGGAGCCAGTTGTGTAGCCATATTGGCCACTAGCGGCTCAGGCTGAGAAGGTATTCATTGAATAAGCCAATCAAAATCGACCCAGGTCCCGCCTAAACCAATCACGGAATTGCTGTGGAAACAGGTATTTCCTCGCTTTCCAGTAAACGAGAGCCTGAAGTCACCACCACTCAGCTCTGTAAGCATGTTATTAAATAATATATTATGAATTTCAGGCATAGCTCCCAATTATACTAAATAGTTGCGTGCTGATGAATATTATATAAGTTGCTTGCATTAAGAAAAATAAGTTTGCCGGGCGTGGTTGCAACGCCTATAATCTTAGCACTGTGGAAGGCTGAGGCAGGAGGAAGTTTGAGCCCAGCCTGGGCAATTCAGTGATTTAGTGAGACCTTGTCTCAAAATAAAAAATAAATGAGAACTGGGGATGTAACTAAATGCGAAGGGCCTGTACCAATAAAATAAATAAAGAGTAGAAGCCAAGCCTCTTTGCAATTTGTATTTTGGATTTCTCCTTCAAACTCAAAATGCACTTCTCTAAAATCAGCCCACCCTGATATGAGAAAACGACCACTATCACTGTATAGAGTTTTTTTTTGATAATGAAGATGTTCTGGAATTGGATGGTGGTGATGGTTGCACACTATAAGTATATTAAAACCCATTAAGTTGTAGCAAATACCATCCTTGTCCAACTGATAACAAATGTTATAGACCCCCAAAATTAGTTATCAAATTGAGATGAAGAGTTTTAGCTTAAAATTAATTAATGCATCAGGAATTAAGTCCTACTATGAAGGTACTTTTCAGAAGTTACTCAGGAGAAATGATTTGGATGTGAAATCGGACTTTTTAAAAAAAACTGCCATTTTTGAATACCTATCTTAAATCCATGGTAGGTACTTTGTATATACCATTCTCCTCTCTGCAAGGTAAATGTATTGTCCTCATTTTACAAATGGAGAAACTGAGGCTTGAGGAGATTAGGAGACTGGTGCAAAGTAACATTCACATAGCTGATTAAGAAGGGAAGCCAAGCTTCAACCCAGGCATGTTTCTCACACCAAAGCTAGTCATGGACCAGTAAGTCCCAAGTCTTACCCAAATCAGATAGCCACAGTAGCATGGCTGAGGCATCTCTCTTCTGTTCATCTAGACTGTAAATACTTTTAAAAAGAGTTTTTCATGCTGAAACCCCAGCTCCTAATAAACGGTCCATTCGCCCACTAGAGCAGCACTGTCTAGTGTACTGTGGAACAGTGTTCCTGACTGGGAGCATTGGTCTTTGAAACATCTAAAGAGATCTCAGAAATGCAGTGTCGGCCTGGATACCACTGCTAGCTGCCCCACAGTCATTATGGGTAACACAGGCTTTAAGTAAATTAGATCAGCGTTCTAGTTGTAACTCTACGAACTACTGCCTATATAATCTTAGACAAGCTACTTAACACCTCATAGCTTCCACTTCTTTGGAAAACAAAGAATTATTGCCAGGCCTCATAAGTAAGCTATTTGCCAGGGAATAGGCAGTGACTGGCTATCATTGATAAGTATCGTTTGTTTACAGAGTGGAGTTGGGATTACTGTGACCGGAGGGTTTACATTCCCCCAACAGTCACATGTAGAAATCTGTATCCCGCAGGTGAAGAGATGGGGTGTGTGGGTGGTAATTAGGTCGTGGAGTAAGAGGTTGAGAAGTGGGAGAAATGCCCTAATAAAGTAGGGTACAAGAGAGAACCTTCACCCGTTCCTGCCGCATGAGGCCAGAGGAAGAAGGCTTCCTGTGACAAAGCCTGTCCTCAGCAGATACCAGATCTTCCTGTACCTTGATCTTGGGGTTCCCAGCCTTTACGACTGTGAGAAATAATTCTCTGTTGTTTAAAAGCCACTTGGTCTGTGGTGTTTTGCTATAGCAGTCTGAGGCACTAAGATGGAGCATTTTGTTAGCTAGTTATGGAAAAGGTCAAAATGGAGATACTGGGCTGGGGATGTGGCGCAGTGGTACAGTTCTTGCCTTGCATGCACAGGGCTCTGGGTTCAATCCTCAGCACCACAAAAAAAGATAAAATGGAGATACTTTCTGGCTTTTTACACATGTATGTGAAGACAAGAGAGCTAAGAAACGACAACCCCCTAAATAATATTACTCTATGAAAAGGAAACATACTAAGTCAACAGACAGGATTAGAGCAGATAATGACAATAGTAACTTACATTTCCTGAGTCCCTAGCATGCTGAACATTTTATATAAGCATCTCATTTAATAAGTAATGTTTACCTGTCATTTCCTATGTGCTAGACGCTGTTTGAAGCACTTTAAATGTATGGACACATTTGAGCCTTTATAAAAACCCTATGAGGTAAGTTGTGTTATTATTTCACTTTACAGCTAACATAGGCACAGAGAAGTTAATACACCCCAAGTCACACAGAGCATGAGTTGCAAAACCGGAACTCAGACCTAGGCCATCAGGCTGCAGAGTCCACCTGCACAACCAGCGTGCTCCGCTCCAAGCAGCAGCCCTCGAAGTCTTCTCGTGCTGTCCTTCTGCTCAGATGTCTGATGGCAGCAAGCAGTACTTTACTAGGTGGCATCTCCATTGTATCGCCCTTGTCACTTCACTGGACCGTGACCTCATTATGGAATTTAGAACCAGAGGGTCTCACCTCCCATCCCATAATATCCATTGACTCTAAGAATGTGAGAGAACTCAGACAGCATTGTGTGTTCGCCCTTTAGGGAGTACCAGCATTATGGGCTGCCTGAAGGGGGCTAAGAATGCCTGAATGGAAGTAAATGCATCTTTATGAGTACATGGAATCCAAAGATATTCTTTCCAATAATATGCAGGTGTTAGGAATAGCATAAAACATACCCCCCATGCACACACACACACTTTTTCTTTAATCTATGCAGGTCGAATTGTTTAATCATGATGCCAACATCTAGACAAGAAAAAGAATCCCAAATTAGTGCCAGGGAGATGAGTACTGGGCAAGGAAACAGAACTCGGGAAATCTGTAGCTCGGAAGACTCTAGTTGGCCTGTGCTTTCCAGGGACTGGAAGGCTGTGAGGACTTGAAGAGCTTCCACCCTCTTCCTTTCCTTCTCAGCCTGTGTGGGTTCTCCTCTCTCTCTCTGTCTTTGCCTGTTTGCTTGATCCTCCTCTTCCTGCAAACCCACTCCCTCCGCTCACGACCTCCTCATTGTAGGCAGAAAGAGAACACGTGGCTTGTCTCACTGCCTAGTGTCTACACAACACCACCAAATCTCTGCTTAACTATGGGCACCAGTTCTTCAGAAGGAAAAACCTGAGAGCTCATCAGGCAGCCAGCATATCAGCTGGCGTTGATTTGCATGCATCCTGTGCCTACTTTGTGTAGCCAGGGTAAGGTCACAGCAGTACTGACCTTCTCAGAGTCTGAGCGGAGAGAGGCAATTGCACGTTTTCCGTAACCTCTGCTGTATGACTCAGCTCTTCCTCCAGATGAACTTCCATTTCGTTCCTTGTGCTGCAGCCAATTAAGCTTCTAAAACACCCCTTTCTGAAATCCTTTTAATGGACTCTCATTGCTCAGTAGGGCAAAAACAGACTTTTGACACAGTCTTGCCAGTCCTCGACATCCACACTAGCTTCATTTTTCTGCACTGTGTTCAACTTCCAATCATAGTTGGTTTCTTTCAATTTCTCAAAGATTCCCACTCTTCCCACCTCAAATACCTGGCTCCTGTGTTTTCCCTCTGCCTGTAATGCTCTTTCACCCAAGTAATTCTTCCCTGTCTGACTTAGATATCTGTTTCTGCATAAAAAATCACCCCCAAACCTAGCAGCTTTTAAAGCAACAAAATTTACTATCTCACACCTCCCAGAGTCAGGAATCCTGGCACGTCCTAAGTGTCTCTAGCTGAAGGGCTCTCAGCACTCAGGCCATCAGTGGGGTTGAAGAGACACCTCATGTTCAAAGATTTGCTTGCAATTTCACTTACCTGGTTGTGGACTAGTGTCAATTCCTTACAGGTTAATAGAGGTTCATCCCGCATGAACATCTCCGAAGTGGTGATGATAACTGGCAGTATCCTTGTCTCAGTACAAGCAGTGTAAGAAAGAGAGGAAACCAGACACATACCTATAATCCCAGCACTCTGAGAGGCCAAGGCAGGAGGATTACAAGTTCAAACCTAGCCTGGGCGACTTAGCAACTTAGCAAGACCTAGTCTCAAAGTTTAATAAGGCTGTGGGTATAGCTCAGTGTGAAGGCCCTGGGCTCAATCCTTAGGGGGGAGAGAGAGGAAAGAGGGAGACAGGGAATGAGAGAGAGAGGGAGAGAGAAAAAGAGAGAAAGAAAGCAAGCAAGCAAGCCAGCCCAAGGCGATGTCCATTATTTCTACCCACATTCTACTGATTAGAAGCAAGTGGGTAAGTCCAGACTACAAGGGGAGGGTATTACACAAGGGCTAATATCAGGAGGCAGCAATCACTGGGGCCCCTCTTACTTACCATGCTGCCTTTCACATCTTAGTGTACATATTAGTTCCTCCAGTACATTCTTCAGAAAGAAAAATCTGACCTCCTGACATAGACATGTGGGTAGTTTTCCATTATATTCTTCTCCTGTAGCCCCCTTGATGTCTTCGTAACATCCTAACAACTTGTTACTACATATCATAACATTAAGAATTATGTTCATGATATCTTACATATTTTCTTATTTTTTTTGCCCACTTATTTTATTGTTTTTGTAATGCTAAAGTATTTCATAGTAATGAATTATACACATCATAACATTGTACCTCTGAATATTTCAGTATTGTATCTGTTTTCTACATAGCAAAAAATATTTGCATACCTAACAAGATTACCTGTAGTGCCAAATCCATATTCCTCAGCTATCTCCAAGATGCCCTTTGCAGATGGCTTGGCCAGATCAGGGTCCAATTCAGAACCAAGCAATGGCTCTGGTTACTATTTCTTTTAAGGCACTTTTAACCTAGAATGGTTATCTCGATACTGACTTGCTGAAGACCAGGCCAGTTTTACCTTCTGGATCTGTTTGGCTGCTTCCTCTAACCTTTTTGTTTCTTGTAAGCAGATAGTTAGATCTGGAGATTTGAGCAGATTTAAATTAAACATTTTTATCAAGAGAATTTCATAAGTACTGCTGTGTATTTCTATTGTATCACATCAAGAGACACATGAGTACCTGGCTACCCCACCCTTAAAGATGCTAAGATTAACATGGGTGAAAAGTAATGACAGCTCAATCCTTTCATTGTAATCAAAATATTTTATGCATGATATTACTTTGGCTTCATACAGATGCCCAGTTACCTATCAATAGGGTGACCTTATAATTTATCATTCAAACCATCACACTGAGACTGAACAGGGCACTATTAATAATTATACTTGGACAACAGTCATGTAACTAGGACCATCAGAGGCAAAATGGGATAGTCAACCTATCTGTCAGCCATTAACATGATGATTTAATGGTTTTATCTTTCCCTGAATCAATACTTTCCTTAGGGGTAGCAAACTAATGATTTTCTAATTTTATATTACCTTCTACATTTACTAGCTGACAGTCTTCTGTAAATTACAGATTTTCTTCAACAACAGAAGCTATTTAGTTACCCTAAAATATAGCTCATATTTAAAAAGTGGATAAATGCTTCTTTCCCTTTATTAATTTTCAAAAAGATGGCTTGACAACTATCTCAACCAGAAACAAGTGAGTTTTTCTGATTTCCTTCTATAAGAATTATCATGGAATTATGGATTTTCTGTAGAGTCAATGGTTTTCAATGAACCGCAGTCAATCATGTTGATACTTAAATTTCCATACATTACCCATTTACTCTTTAAAATAATCATCTAAGTAAGGTATCACTACCATCCCCTTTTGACATATGAAGAAATTGAAACAAGGAGAAATTAAGTAACTAAGAACTTAAAACTAAGGTCACTCAGATAATGGCTTCAATCTCCAATTAAAAGTAAACCCTAAGACTGAATGGAATATATTCATGTTTTTAATTCACTATTTCCCCTGAGTATAGCATAGTGGCAGTCAATAAAGAACTCAATAAGCAAATTAATGAACTGATTATCATTTCTAGTTGACACCAAAAATATTCCAAGACCTACTTGATACTTGCAGATGTGATAACATAAAATCTGTATTATGACTGAGGTGGGAAGGATGAGAAGAGTGTGAGGTAGAAGGAGGAGGTAGTAAGGGGGAAAGGTACAGTTTGATATACTTGATAATTCTGGAAGCTGGGTAATAGGTAGATCAAAGTTTATGATACTGCTCCCTCTACTACTTAATATTTGAAATTTTTCATTCATAAGGAAAATATGCTAGGGCTGAGAGTATAGGTCAGTGTTCGCCTAGCATACACAAAGCCTTGGGTTTGATTGCTAGCATCACAATAAGTAAAGAAATAAAATATTCTAGACCCTTGAAACATTAAAAAGCAACACACTGCTTAAAAGTATTTAAATGGATACACAGCGAAATGCATCTGTTATATTATTAGTCTATGGTCTGGTAGCAAATCAGAAAGTAAAGATGAATCATGACATCAGCAGTCCCAACACAAGCTAAATTACATACATAAAGAATAAGATTGTCCTTGTAAAGAAGATAATACAAATCTTAGTATATGCGCTGCTAAAGCCAGCATGATAACAGACCTTATCTTTAACTTTTTGTTGGGAAGTGGACAATGATGATAGATATGATTTTTTAAAAAGCAAAATGTATAGGAAATCTGACAACCACAAAACGAAGAAGAGAAAAAAAAAAAACCTGATTATCTTCTAGAAGATATCTACAAAGAAAGGAATTATCTAAGTTGACTAAGATGAAGAGCCAGATAATAAGACCCCAGGTCCCATAACATGCTGGGGTACAAGTAGGTATCCATTTAAAATAGAATTTCTAATAAATGTAAAAGAAATGAGGAAAATAGAAAATCACCATTAGAACACCCACAGTGATAAATGCTGCAGGAGAAATTTACTGATGAATGCCAAAATTAGTTGATGAAACTTTCAGGAGAGATGGATTGTTTTATAGCCTCAAAATTTACACCCCAAGTTTATAAAATGCTATGGCAGTTTAACCTAAATCCACAAATTCTTTAGTATTCCTCCCTCCAGAAAACAGAGTTTAATTCCCTCTCCTTGGGTGTGGGGTGCACTTAGTGACTAGCTTCTAATCAACAGGGTTTACGTTTACAGTGGGGAAACCCGGCAGACTCCGTCTGAACCAAGTGGTCGGCACACGGGGCGGCGATGATGTGATAAGAAGGGCACTTCACCTCACTCACGTTCTTCCCCCAAATCCATAACTTCAGTCTAAACTAGAATAAACATTAAATGAATCCAAGTTGGTCAAATCTACCTAATCAAAACTCTTCAATGAAAAATACAAGGTCATGAAAGACAGATAAAGATTGATAAACGGTCATAGGTTTAAGGCAACAAAGAGACATGGTGACTACATGTAATGGGATATCCTGAATGGTATACTGAAATACTGAACTGAGGGTGGAAACCACAGCCATACTGTGATGTATGTATGCCTCAGCTTGTCTATCTGCAAAATAAGAGGGTTGGATAAGATGCTTGTCCAGTGTAAGGGTAAGCAGTGCACAGTAATGCATGTATGTACCCCCCAAAAGGCTCAGCTGTGTAAATGCCAAGAGAGCTCCCAACGTACCTTTGACCTTGAGAAACACACATGGTAAAGGATTGCACTCCCAGCTTTACAGTCTCCCAAATAGAGTTCGTTGGCAAAATGAGACTGGAACCAAAATCAAGAGCACTTCTGTTAAGCCGAGCACAAAAAGACTCATCTTTATAAACCAGAATGCCAATTTACTAATTTACAAAGAAAATTACACCTGTCAGGTGGACCAGATGTTCCTGTCCTCCCTACAGGCAAACTCACATAGCTGCTTACAAAACAGGTCAACAAGACTGGAAGCAGAACAAGGACAGTAAGGTACTTGATTTGAATTTTTAATGGCTTTGGATCACAACACCCTCATAAATTATCATCCAGAGACATAACTTCTACATGGACCAAATAGAGATACACCTTCCACCCGCGCCTGCCCTTGGTTTGGGGAAATCTCTGCCCTGCTGAAGAGCTACATCTTTGCATATATAGCTAAGTCTGGTTCTCCGGCTAGAAGAGCAAAAAAGAGGCCAGTTCTTTTTTCATGTGCTCTATAGAAAACAAAAAAAGGGAATGATGCTTATTGTTAATACTACTCTTAATACAGGCAGCAGACAATGAACGGATGGTGAACTCATGAATTTGTAGATTTTTCAGATAATCTCATGGACGACCTAGGATCTGTGCGTCACAAATTAGAGTGTAGTTATAGGATCACCATCTATGTTTGTTTCCATAATTTTTCCCAATAGGATACCATATAATTATTTAGGTTTCCACTCACTAAATTATATTTACACTCTCTAAGATTACCATAATTTGTATTTTTCCTGAAACACTCAACCACACATTTCAAAGTCTCTTGGTTTATTAAGATAAACGCCAGTATCCAAATCCATTGTGCACTCATTTTACTAGTTTAAGTCTTAGAAACTTTGACTGTATCCCAGAATAATTAATAACACACAGTCTCTTGGTTTATTAACACAAACAGTTAAGTCCATTGTGTAAGTCAGGGCTATTTGTTTTTCACTGAATTTGGTGGGAAGAGGTGTGATAGAGAGCCTCCCTCTTATCTCCTAACAACAATGACTTCTTTATGATTAATTCTGATTCCAAAATCCTACTCTGAAATTATTTCTGTTCCTCAATATTAAAAAAAACAATAACTAATCTTGGGGATCTTGCAAAAAGGTAATGTTTAAAACTCTCTTATAATACAATTATTTCATACATTGTTTTTCATATGCAGTTTCTTCAAATTACCACCTTAAGAAATTACAAAAACATTTGGCTGAAAGGCTGAAAGGAATCACCAAGATCATCTTTTTCCAGCATTCTTTGTCTACTTTGAGGAAATAGTGACTGAGAGTTTAACTCTTGAGGTCACATATCCTGTTAGTGGCAGAGACAGGATCAGAACCTAGGTCTTTGCAATATTGTGCCTCAGTTAAATTTGACTGAAAGCTCTATTACAATTATCTCTTGAAATATGCAAAATTCAATACCTATAGTATGGCATTAAGCACCCCACCAGTCTCAGGACATGGGATGATAATTTTTTTTGTTATAGAAATAACTCATCATTTTAGACATTATTTGAACTCTTCTCCATTAAACATGTCAGATTAACTGTTCCAAATTTGGATTATCAGAAGATAATCGTCCATCCATTCATTTGTCCATTTGACAAATATTTAATGAACATTTATTATGTGCCAGTAACTACCATAGTCACTAAAGACACAAGAATCCATGGAGCACAGTCTAGCAGAATTAGACAAACCAAATATTAGCCAAGATGAATAGTTAGTAATAACTAAGCTTGTAGGATATGCAAACATTTTACATAGAACATCTCATTTAATTTCTCTTAACAATCATATACAATAGCCACTTATTATCCTTTTTCACAGATGAGAAAACTGAGGCTTAGAATGGTCAAGCAAGTTGTCTAAACTCACAGGTGATCACACACTACCGTATTTGCTCTAAATCTTTATGTCATATTGCTTGGAATTCAGGCAGAAACATATGATCTGTGTTGGGAGGGAGATTCTATTATGGAGATGGAAACTGAAAAGCCAGATAAGGATCAGAAGAGGATGCCGTAGGGACAGCTAAGACAATAGAGAGGAGGGAACAAATTCAGGGGCTGCGAAAATTTGGAATCAACAAAACTAACTGAATCAGAATGTGCTGCCGGTCAGAAGGGCGACATTAAGAGTTCTGACTCGGGTAGTCTAGATGAACACACACAGATGACTTTTCCACTTTCTAGATGAAATGTACAGCTGTGATCACAGAAATATAGCCTACATAGACTTCCTCTGGCTTTAGACTTTCATTTATATGAATCATATCCAAACCCCTTGCTAGTAAACTCTCTTATCCCCAGATACCATAGGCTTTTTAGAACAAAATAGAATGTGGAACAATGTGGGGATTAAGGGATTTACTAACCAGTTACCTGCTTCAGGACATCAAAACTTCACAAGCTTTGAGTAAGAAACTTCCAGAAATTCCATGAACGATCAGAAGTCCATTTATGTGGAAGGACTTGTCACACCAAAATAATATACTAATATATAAATGACAAAGTATATCACTATCATGGAGTTCCCTCTACTGAAATGATACATTTCTTTTCTCAGTAGTTCTCATCACCTTCCTAATTCACACCCATCCTATAGTAAGAAATGAAACATTGTAGTAAGACACAACTGCTATCCTTAAGGAGCTTATGCTTTCATGAGGAATGCTAAGTGGCAAAAGAAATTGCAGCACCCCTGGTAAGAGCCCTAGCTGGCCATGGCTCAGAGGCCAGGGAGCCCAGCAGAAAGGCGGGAGACCCAGCCTTGGGGGCAGTGTGTCCCTGTTCCCCAGGTCAGGATGGCTCCACCAGAGGAAGCATGTGATCGGGTTAGACACACAAGATGTGGGAGAGCATTCCAGGTGACAGAAAGACACAGAGTGGAAGGGTATTTGGATTCCCCGCAGCATTTTGTTACAGACCACATTTCGATGCTACAGTATCAACAAATAAGCAATTGTTACACAAAGAGGGCTGCAGCTTCCCTGCATAGGCTGCCCTGGTTTGAATCCTAGATCTGCTAATTACCATCTGTGCACTTTGGGTCAATTTATTTCCAGGGTTTGTGCCACAGATGACTCACCTTAAAATGGAAATAATGATACCTCCACAGAGTTGCTATAAAGGTTAAATGGATGTAAACCCACTTGTGGTGATTGGAACAAGACTTACTGTGAGTTTTCAATAAACATTAGCTCTTCACATTACTATAAATATCCTTATTTCCCATGTGTGGTGCTGAACCCCAGCCCCTTTACTTATTTATTTAATTTCAAGACCAGTCCTGCTAAGTCACTAGGTTGTACAGGCTGGACTCCAACGGGTGATCCTCCTGCTTCAGCCTCCCAGAGTGCTGGGATTACAGGCATATGCCACCATTGCCAGACTACTACAAATATACTTTTATTCTTATTTTTAATTCTGTCTTTGCTTTTCTGTGTCTGAGTCTTTGTTTTAACTAGCTCTCTCAGTTTTTAAAAATTGCTCTCAATTTTTTCGTTGGCTAGTTAAAAAATAAATGCAAATTATTAGTCTGCTGTAGAATTCATAATTTTTTTTTTTGAGGCAGGGTCTTGCTATGTAGTTCAAGCTGGCCTTGAACTTACTTTGTAGCCTAGGCTGGCCTCAAACTCATGGCAATCCTCCTGCCTCAGCCTCCTGAGGCATGCACCACCACACCTGGCCATAATGGATATTTCTGGCAAAAATAACTAACACAAATTAAAACTGAAAACAGCTATGATTGTGTGTGGTAAAATGTGATATTGACTAAAATTTGAGTAAAGATCATATCTTGAAGTACGTATCTGCAAAATTTGACCCGAGCAAGTTGGATCTGATAGAAAGAGCAGTCACTGAAGAAACTTCATGCAAATGATAACTAGAATTATAAAATCTGATGCAGAGAGAACTACTGGATAATTAATTTTTACTCTATCATTTAAGTAAAGAAAAACTGCTTCTGTCAGAAATAACTTTAGTAAACAAAAAATGTAATAGCAAAAACATTTTTAATATTTTACAGTATAAAAAACTGATCCAGAAATGTATGGTATGTATTAGTGTTTATTCAGCAGGATTTATTAGTTATTGAGTTTATTGACATTTATTGGTGTTATTGGAGGTTGCTCCTAAAATGCTTTCTCAACAAGTATGCAACAGTGTTCTATATTTTTTATTCTATGTCAAAATGTCAGCCAGGTGTGGTGGTGCACACCCATAGTCCCAGCATTCATGAGGCTGAGACAGGAGGATTGCTGCAAGTTGGAGGCCAACCTGGGAGACATAGTGAGTTTAAGGCCAGCCTTAACTACATAGCAAGACTCTGTCTCAAAAAACAAACAAACAAAAAATCAAAATGTCATTGGGGTCCAGAGAATCAGGATCAGGATGGCGGTATGAACTGAGGTGTGTGTGTGTGTGTGTGTGTGTGTGTGTGTGTGTGTGTGTGTGTGTAAGAGAAGTTGGGAGAAAAGAGCGTGGTGACCTCAGGCCTGGGGCAGCATGCAGACCATCCCCATGCCGAAAGGAATTCCATATTCTTCCGTCTAGTGCACCAGAGCACAGCAGTGTGCAGGCTTCAGGATCAGGCGACTTGGGTTGAAATGGATTGTACCACTCACAAGCTATGTCACTCTGCAAAAGCCACCACCTCCACACATTTCCGCTTCCTTATCCAAACATGGAAACTGCACTAGAACTCACCCCATGAGGGCACCATGAGGACCACCGAGATAATGACCTTTGATGGTGCCTGCTGTGCTGTTAACTCTCCATGTAGATATCAGCCACTGTTGACGTCATTGCTCTAGTGTTTAAGAGCAGAGTGCTCGCAGGAGTTGCTCATCTGGCTGGCTGCTAGCTAGCTGAACAATTTCTTTAGAGCGGGATCTTCATATCACATTTCTCTGCCTCAGCTCCAGGTCGAGGACCCCTGCACAATGCCATGCTTCCCTTCAAATCCCAGAGATTTTTAGCTGTTGGGTGCATATTAAAGAGAGGGCAATGAAAGGAGAGAAAGAAGAGGGCTTGGGGTGATAGCTGTTAGACATATGGGGTGCATCAAAGGATTGCCAGACAAATGGTGAGTAGGCAAGTGGCCCAAGGCAGGGAGAACACCTGGGATGCGTACTACTTACCCGACAGGTGGGTCAGGGATTGGAAAAGTGGGAAAGAGTCTGTTGTTTATTCGCCAGAATCAGAGGCCGCCTGAGGCCAGGTTCACTGCCGCTGCCACCTGTCCTGCTGGCCAAGTTAGCACAAGTTGAGAACATGTTCTGCTTCGCCTCGAAGCAGCCCCCAGCCAGGCCAAAGGAAACATCAAGGACAGGCTGATAACTGGCTCCTTTCGCAGAAGGCTCAGAGCCACTCTGGCCTCAACTAGTGCTCCACTGCCTCCAGTCACATCTTCCCCGGAACTGAAATACAGCTTGGAAAGACAGCTCGGTGCCCTCTCAGGCACTGTGGGTTCCTCAAGTCATGACTCGCTCTCTCTTTTTACGAGCCTGCGGGGCCATAATTCTCATCATTTGACATTTATGGGAGGCTTCATATTAGCAGAAGGCTTTAGAGCCATTTCTACAAGGGATGCCGCCCCAAGCTCTGTCAGGTACAGTCATCAGGCTAAGCAGGATGAAGAGGAGCAGGCCCACATGCAAAGGGCCCTGCCCTGAGGCCTGCAAGGAGCTGGGAGCGGAGTCGCAGACGCCACTGCTCTTCAGACACATGTCAGAGCCGATCTGCTTGCCCTGTGGCCTTGGCAGCTCTACCATTGTCTTTCATGTTCAATCCACTGGCAGGTGCTGAAGATGAGCCCCTAAAGGCACCTCAAGTCCATCCATTTCTGCCCAACTACCCAGCCTGCCCCCCCCACAGCACTGCCGGCTCCATTTCCTCCTCTTGTCCCTCTGTCCTGTTCACCCATCACCCACACATGAGACAGAGGGATCCTCTTGTCATGTGCCTACTTAATGTATGCATTTTTTACATTTTTCTGACATTTCTGGGGGGAAAACCGTTATTGATACTCATAGCAAGTATGTAGTATTGCAAGGAATACTCTTTAAAAAACAAAAGCAACAGCCAGGCATAGTGGCACATGCCAGTAATCATTCTATGAGGCTGAGGCAGGAGGATCACAAATTTTAAGGCCAGCCTGGTCAACTTAGTTACTTAAAAAGACCCTGTCTCAAAAAGGGCTAAAGATGTAGTTCAATTGAAGACCCTAGATTCAAGTCCCAGTACTCAAAAAAAAAAAAAAAAGACATTTGAAATCTTCCTCTTCTGAATAAAATTTATCCGGGATAAAATCCAAGCTCCCTCACAAGCCACTGACCCTTCTGTGATCTGCCCCTGCCTGCCTCTCTAGCCTTCCCTCTACACTGCCCTCCGTGCCTGTCCTGAGTCGGGGTCCACTGAATTTTCTCTTTCCGTGGTTCACACCCCAGCCTCGGTCCAGCTGACCTCTTGTCCCTAGCCCGAGCTCACAGGCTGACTTTAAGTTGCCTCCTCTCAGCATTACCCTCTTCATTAAGTGTGTGCCTCCAGAGCACTTTGCGAAACTTCCTGTTTGCTCAGTTATCCAAAGTCTGTCTCCTGTGCTAGAGAGTAATTTCCATGAGAACAGGGACCACGTCTGTATTTTTCATCCCTGCACTCCATGCCTCGCACAGCCCCAGGGATGAGCTGTGTTGAAAAATCAAACCAACTGCTCCTCTTCACCTTGGTCAGTAGAGGGCGGCAAAGACCCTAAGTTACCTAACTTTCCCGACGTTCATACCAGAAAACTTCCAAAAAACTTGTGACTCTCCTGTGCCAAATTGCAGGCTCAGGTTTATCAATAATTTATGGAAAATATTCAGCCTTACGAACTCTTTCTTCTCATTTTTCCTGGAGCCTCCTTCATTCAGAACCATTTACCAAATTTTTTTTCTCCTAAGATTTCAACCTGACAATGCCACTATGGATTGCAAGCAGATGTTGTATGGCGTAAACCACAAAGAAACTCGAGGTCTGGAAGCCTGTACTTGCCTGACTCAACAAGTTAGTGAGGGGACAAAGGTGCTTGTGTCACAACCGACAGCTCTCTGGATTAAGGATTTACAGCTCTCCCTTATGGTGCATGTGCAGAGCAGGTACCAGGTACCAGCTGCTGTTTGCACTGTGAACGCTTGCAAGAGCAAGTTGTGTGTGTTTATGGTTCAGCCTTGTGTTTGCATCTGTCTCTGCTCATTACAGCTTCTCTTTTTAACACATCCCCCACTCCCCTGAGGCAAGAACTCCAATGTCTCCTTCCTTTGTGAGCTCCTTGGTCCCTTCGCGAAAAGTACACTTGAACTTCGAACTTCGGTCATCAGTAGCGCAGTAAGTGTCTTATCTCCCAACGGCGTCTGCATCCACTCTCCAACACATGTTTAGAATCCTACTGCCTACCAGGCACGGGGGTATGCGCTGTGGGCACAGATACTCCATTCGATTGAGACAACAGTAACTAGAATCAAAAGGGGGACAAGTTTTCTCAACCTCAGCACAACTGACATTCTGGACAGGTAATTCTTTCCCACCTGAGAACTCGGAGCCTTCTTTTAGGATACTCAGCAATATCCACAGCCTCGACCCATTAGATGCAAATAGCACTGCCCCTTTTGGGTTGTAATAACCAAAAATCTTTGGAGACATTGCCTAACATCTACCTAACTCCTACCTCTAACCATGAGAACCACCACTTTAAAAAGATCATAGTGGATATTTTTAGCCATGAATCAATGACCCTTTTTTCCTAGTACTGTTCCTCCTTACTCCGTGCTTATCTGCTGTGACCTGAAGCCTAGGAACTTGGCGATGGGACATCTGACCTGATGTTGCCCTCTCAGCTTTTCTTCTCCTGGAATTTGAAACCAAGACTGGGGAATGGACTACCACATGGATTCTTAGAGAGGCCAAGACTTTAAAGCAAAAGCAGGTGATGTGGGTGACTATGTGATAAAATAGAATACCAAGAAACAAAGACACTCTACTGAAGAAATAACAATGAAATGCACTGCAGAGCTGGGCGTGGTGGTGCACTCCTGTAATCCCAGCACTCAAAGAGGCTGAGGCAGGAGGATCACCGCAAGTTTGAGGCTACCATGGGCTTCATAGTGAGTTCAAACCTAACCTATCTTTAAAACAAACAAACAAACAAAGGAATTAGAATGAAATGCACTACAGAGAAATATGGAGGTGAGAGGCAGAGAGGAGCTACCTGACGCCAGCTTGTTTTGGGTATATGCCTTCCTAAAGTCTGGCTGCACTCCCTGCCTCCGGCAGTTTAAGGGCGTCCTATACATTTATAACTAATGCTGTTTTTATGGGAGGGCAGGCTTGTTTGTTTATTTGTTCATTTTTCTGTTACTGGCAACTAAGGAGTTCTAACTGGTACATCCTAGCTGGCCTAGAACTGAAATCATAAGCAGAAAACACTAGGAATCCAGGCAGCTGAGGCGCACATTCTGGCCCGGCAGGTAGCTTCACTGAAGCAGCCCACGGGTCTCCTCCTCTCTTCTCTACCAAATGGCTTCCTCACTCTCTGTCGTGTTTTTTTCCTTGTCTTAATCTTGGCTTGTACATGGCCTGGGCTTATCACGGCCTCAGCTCAACTTCTGGCCACCCAGTCACCATCACCGTAACCTCACACAATCTCAGGTTGGGTTTCTTGGCTTAGAATACCGAACAACTGAGTCTGAATGGCTCGTGGGACAAACACTGCTGGCTCTTCAGCCAGCCGCCACCCCCTGCCTGCTGTGTTCAGTGAACAGCCCTTGGTAACACAGCATAATTGGCTTGTAAGGAAAGAGCATTATCTTCAACACAAGAGAGAATAGCCTGGGAGGGAAGTAGCCCGTCCCCTTCCTGCCTGCTTTCCATATGTCATGCGAGGACATGAGACGTGAAGCTGTGGCTGCCATTTTGCAACCCTGAGGTAAAGCCAACAGAACTACACAAAAATTGACAAAGAGGGCAATGACGACCTTAAACTGATGAATTAACCATTCCTAGAGCTACCTTTAGACTTCTTATTACATGAGGTATCCTTTCGGTTTAAGCTACCTTGACTCAGGTATCCTGTCACTTGAAGCCAAAAGGATCCTGACTGATAGAGTCCAGCTCATCTTTTCAGGCCAGGTTGCCTAGGTCCTAGGTCACTAGCTGGCAAGTCCATAGATAAAATAAATTAGAGACTTTATGAAGCTTTACTCCAAAGTATTTCAGCATTTAACTTCTAAGAAACAAGGACATTCTCCTATCAAACTGAATTATTATTATAATGGCTTTAACACTGGTTATATTATCTAACATAAAAAACTTATTAAAGGGCTCTAATTTTCCCAGTAATGTCCTTTGGAGCTCTTTTGCTTCTTTTGCCTTAGTTTTGCCCTTTTTGTTTGTTTTTATCCAGGATTCATCAAGAATCCAAGACTGTTTTAATGATCACATCTCTATAGTTTCCTTTATTCTAAAATATTTTTTAATGGGGAGAGAAGCTTTCAGGCCAGATCTTTCTTTTTATAGAATACCCCACACATTCAGTTGTCTAGCTGTTTCTTCAAAATTAGCTGGGGATGTAGCTCAGTGGTAGAGTGCTTGCCTAGGGTGTCACAGACCCTGAGTTCAATCCCCAATACCAGAAAACAAAACAAAAACAACTTCTAGAATTAGATTTAGGTAAAGATTTTAACAAAATCTCTCACAGGTAGTGTGGATCCTTCTCTGAGCTAAAAAAAAAAAAAAAAGAGAGATGCAGGGTGCCATTGAATTGTATTATAACTGATGCTAGATTTAATCCATTAATTAAAGTGTCATCTGCTAGAATTTGTCATTGTACAGGTATCTTTTCACCCGTATAATCAATAAATAATCTGTGGGATGGCACATTGAAGGTATAAAAATATCACCTTCCGAAATAAATTTGACCCAGTGTTTTAGAATTCATTTACAAACTTTGCCTTGATCAACCATAACAATGGTGATTGTTAAAATCACAATTTTCTAATCCTTTCTCTTCTACATTACTAGCTGGCATTCTATATTTTAGAAAAAAGAGCTTTCTTTTCACTTACACTCACCTTTTAATTTTCTTGAGCATACTACGAACTCAGATTATTCACTATATTAATTTTCTTTATGGATCTTAATTTGTTTCAAATTTGGCCAACAGGAGCCCTTCAATCCGAACTCTCTGCCTCTCAGACATTTTTTGCATCAGTTTTGAGCACTTCTGGGCCCCCCAGCAGCGGAAGACCCAGGTTTGTTTTCTGTTTTCCTGATCCACACCTGGAGTCAGCCTCTTCCCCAAGGAAACTTGATCCCTTCTGCTGGGAACTAGTTGTTAGAAACCAATATTAGCCTGATAGAGGTGCTCGCGGTTGTTGGCATGTCATTGCTTCTAGGCCCTTTAAGTGGACAAAGTCAAGAAATATATTTTATTTAAAATCAAGAATTCATCTTGATCTTCCATCTCCAATCCAACACCAGAGTTCTTCCTCTTTTAGCATCCATTAATAAATCCTCCCCAAATCAACTACTACACTGGCAACTGCAGAAAGATCACAGTTTTTGTAATCCTATCATTTATCTCATCTCACCTCTTTTTCAGTCCATATTTCTATCTCTTTCCTCCCACAGCAAGAACCTTGATTTTCACCAATATCAACATATTTACTCATTTGCTTTTTGTCATAATATTAAATTATTGTGTCAATATCACTCCCAGCAATTAACCTGGTAATAAAGTTCAAGACTGCAGGTTTTTTAAATCCTTAGAATATAGTCCACTAAAGGTAAAGATCTCTTTAAAAACTTTAAAGCCTTGAAATAGGTTTCATTTGTTTCTCTTTCTATTCAATTAGTGTTTCTTGTCCTTGTTGATTCAATGTAATTTTTAGAATTTTTAAAGTAAACCATTCAAAAGTTATAACTACATGAAAAATTAACTCAGAAAAAAGTTCTTCAGCCCCTATATGTAATCAGTTTTATTAGTTTCAGGTTTACCCCATGTCTTAGTTACTTTCTTGTTGATAAAACACTCAATGCCCACGAGTTAAAGGAGGAAAAACTTATTTCAGCTCACAGTTCATAGATGTTTAAATACATAGTCATCTGGCTCCAAGGCAGGGCGGCATGGCAAAGGAGAAACAGTTCATTGCATGTAGGCAGGAGGCAGCAAGCCTTCCTTCTTTCCCTTTTTATTCCACCCAGGTTACAAGCCTATTGGTTGGTGCCACCCACACCCAGTGGGTCTTCCCTCTTCAGAAATCCATCACCCACACCCAGAACTGTGCTAACCCAACCAATGGACTAATCCAGTATCATGCCCATAATCCAGTCACTCCCAAAAGCCCCACCTATGAGAGCATGAAGTTTTGGGGGGACATCTAGATATAAGCCATAACACCTAGATTTTAAAAATAAGCAAGTATTGTGCTCACTTTGGCAGCACATATACTAAAAATAAGCAAATATATACCACATATAGTTCTCCAGAGAAACAGAGCCAATGTGTATGTGTGTGTATGTGTGTGGGGTGGGGGGTTTCTGAGAAATGGGCTCATATAATTTTGCAAGCTAAGAAGTCCCATGATCTGCAGGTCTTCCATCAGCAAGCTGCAGACCAAGAAAGCCAGCAGTGTAAGAAGTCAAAAGGCCTGAGAAGTAGGGGAGCTGATGGTGCAAATCCGAGTCCAATGACAGGACAAGACTGGTGTCCCACCTCAAGCAGGTAGGCAGGGAACAAAAGGACAGATCCCTCTGCCTCTGCCTTTTTTGTCCTGTTCAGGCCATCTGCAGATTGGCTGTTACCCCCTCACACTGGGAAGGACAATCTGCTTTATCGAGTCCAAGTCCACCGATGGAAATGTGAATCATACCTGAAAACTCTCTTACAGACATGCCCAGAAACAATGTCTGCACATATTAGTTTTGCTACTTTTCACTGCTGAGCTATATTCTGCTCCTTCAGTCACCTATTGAAGGATGAGTGGATGGCTCCCAGTTCTTAATGGTTGTGAGTAAAGCTGTTAGGAACATTTGTGTACAGATCTTACAGGCATATGTTTTCATTTTTCTTAGGTAAATATCGAAGAATGCAATTGCTGGGTTATATGGTAAATATGTGCTTCTGTTTTTCCAAACTGTTTTCAAAAGCAGCCATATCATTGCCATTGCCATGCTACTTATGAGATTCTTTCTCATTAATTTTTAAAATTTGATAAGTTCTTATACAACATGAACCCACTCGTGTGATTTAAAGAAGAAATACAGAAAGTGCAAAAATCCTATTAGCTATTTTCCTTAATTCCTCTCTATTCCTTAAATGTGATCACTGAGACCAGTTTGGTGTACTTAAAAATCCTTTCTTACATTCAAAAAAACTACATACTCTACGAGCTTCTGCTTCCACCAAGTTCTAATAGTACTAGAATGCCTGATATGGTGGTAAGACTACTGGCACTGGAATCAGCCAAACCTGGATCTAGATGCTAGATCTACTTCCTAGCTCCAGACAAAGCTAGAAGTATTGACATACTCTCTCTATATAAATATATTGATTATACATGTGTGTACATACACATAGCATCATAAGTCACATATATGTATGAGATATATAAAATATGTAATTAACTATTTAAACACATAAATGTATTCGTTTCCATGCACAGCTTCTAATTAATATGAATTTGTAATTTTTTGGTATCTCTGGGGAGTAAAGATTAACACATTAATATATCAAACTGCCTTGGGTCTCAGATAGAGTACATTGTTGTAAATTTTTCATCTAAAACTTAGTTACTCAGAAAAATCTTCAGGAAAGCCTTCAGAAAGTAAAAAATGGAAGCAAGGACTAAGCAATTTTATGGAAGAAGTAGCTCATTTCTAACATTTGTAAATTAGCTGTAATTGACCAAAAGTAGTCATGAATTTAATAGTGAGAACCAACTTACCTACACAAAGGTATTTGCTGTATAGCTTTTATAATGACAATTTTGAAGAAAAAAGTGTCTCCCAAGAAGGAATTGACAAAAAAGATTTAGTGTAACATTATACAATTTGTAAAAGATAAAATTAACCAATTTAAATAGCCCTATAAAAGATGTTAATGCTATTTAGTCATTAACTGATCTTGCTCTAACCTTAAAATTTTATGATTATTGACTTCTGTTACATTTATTCTAACCCCCCCCCAAAAATATCCATTTCAAATATTAATATTATTCTGGTGTATTCACTGCTATGTGCATTATTGTTCTTTCTTGCTGTTTTGTACCTTCATATTAGCAAAATATGAAATTCTGTGAAGAAAAAAACCCTTTGATCTTAAAAAAGAAACCACCACCCTCCTTCTGTAGCAGGACACAAATCGCTTGTTCTCAGGAACTTTCCAATCAAGACCTTAGGGGCTGGTGAGATGGCTCAGCGGTGTAAGCACCTGCCTGGCAAGGCGAGGGCCCCAGTTCAACTCCCAGAACCCACATACGAAAAAAGGGCCGGTGATATCGCTCAGTGGCACGGGCGCCTGCTGGCATGCGAGGTCCTGAGTTCAACCCCCGGTACCCACAAAAAAAAAAAAAAAAAGAACTTAGGAGAAGTGGTATACTACTAACACTTTGATGTCTTTGTTCATGTTTCCAGACAATGTACTTTGAAATCAGAATCACTTATTGCTTTTATATATTTCTGATGCTCTTACCACCTTACTGATCAGAAATGAGGTGTAATCGCCCGACCCCTGTCTGCAAAGCTGCCATCAGTAGACTCTTACTGTAAGTGGAAGGGAGCTCTGTCCTAACTCATGGACTGTGGAGAGTGAACTGCTGGTGGTCTCGCTGACTGCTGTGGGTTATGGTGTGGTGTATCTAGAGGCTACTGAATACAACTTACAATGCTTAATACAAATCTTTATTCCTTTCATATAAACAATTAATGAATTTTATGTAACAACATGGAAAGTAGGCTACAATATACTAAAATGAAAAAGAAGCTTACCAAAATTTTATATTTTGATCCCCTTGTCTATTTTTTAAATTATACATTAAAAATGTAAGTACATTAGTATAACATTTTCCTAGAAAAATAAACACCAATATGTTTACATGGCGATTTATTCAGGTATTGTACTTGTGTTACTGTACTGGTGGGCCTGTTTCTGTGTGGGTTGTATGTGTAAGCAGTGTTGGATTTTGTACTGAGCTCAGCATGGCCCTTATACCTGGTCAACAGGGGCTCCTACCTTGGCCCCCCTATTGAGAGGAGGGCTATTGCAAACACACGATGAAAGGTACATTTACTAAAGATTGTATGGGATCAGGTGCCCATTGCTGCCACCGAGCAGCCATAACCCTAAACATCTACTGTGGTGACTAACACCATTCAGGTCACAGAAAATGTGTTTCTGTATTTCTCGCTTTCAGAGCTGAAATCAAAAGATGACTTTGTCCAAATGTCATGAAAAACTGTGAGTCGCGCTGGTGCCAAATCACAGGACACTACTCAGAACTGTGAGTGTGAGGAAAAGTTCAGCTATGGCAGCATTTAGGTTGGAGAAAAGACAAATTAATTAACTTGTCAAATCCTTCTTCTCAAATGGCAATGACGCTATAGACTGCTGCATAATGAAGCATTTCCCAGGAGTAAAAAACATCCATTTTGTTGCTTTCTTCAAGTTCCTGTCTGTAGGCCTGTAAGTACTCGCAAATTATTGGTGGCTTTATAGTATGGCAGCCAAAGAACATTTTGCAATATTAAGTAATATTATTCTTAATTTTCTCTACATAGTCTACACAGCATGCTTGAAGCACGGAGAAAATATCAATATTTTCACTAGCAACAAATGGGCATTAAATATAACAACTGCAAGTAATTTTATGCTTATAAAATATTTAGTAAGAGTTAAATCTAAAATGAATAAAGACTAAGCCTTATTGAATACTTTTATTTAAATTTTAATGTTCATTAATTACTATTCGTATTTTGTCCTTAAATTTCCATTGATAATTTGGAGTATTTTAGAAGAATATAACTTCTTGAGATTATATAAGAAAAATAATTTTAATTTTTGATATCTTAATATTTACTTCAATTGCATTTTTATGAAGTATTTTCAAATTTGAGATCCTTTGATATGATTAGGTTTTATCTTTTAATTCTTTTGATGATTGAGAATAAGAATGAATTGAGATTGTGACAGGACTGCAAAATAGGAAAGTAAAACTCAGAAAAGCAAGGACAGAAAGAAGTAGAACAGATTCAAAGAATTGGTCTGTTTCCATTTTTTAAATCGTAGACAATGAAAGTAAGTGGTCTTTGGCTAAGCATGGCTTGCCTACAATTTAAAACATGCATTACAAAAAAATTTAGTTACTGAGGAAAACAATGAAAATAGGCAAGAAAAATATTCTTTGTAAATCCACAATTTGGACTGGTCAGACAAAATATATGAACTTTATGCTCTTTACTAATGAAGTTTTTTTCTGATCAAAACAGGACAATAAAAAAGATGCTTTTTCATATCCTGGCTAACAAATCAGAAGAAACAGATTTCAGTCTGCTCTGCCCAAGAAAGATAAATTTGAGAAGAAATGGCAAATTTGAGAAGAAAGATAAAAAATTGTGGATCTTTACTGTGTACTGGAAGGTGACCCTGGAAAGTCTGTCACATCCTTATGAAATCATAAGAATATTTCCAGAAAAACATAAGCTGGTTCAAATTGTTGGTTATGAATTTTCCAATGCATAAACATGGCAGGCCAGAAGATTTAATATTTTATATTATAGTATTTTTTTCAAGAAAGACACTATAGATCCTTTTCTATGTGGAAAGACAAAGTACTTTGCTATTATTGTTACATGATTCTCATCTGTCTTCACAATTAGCTTTGTCCACTGAAAAAATTTCTGACCAGAAATACTTAGGATTTCAATTAAAAGAACACAATATGTTATTTGTACCAAAAAAGAAAAAAATACAAATATTAGAAGTGAAAAATGCCTGAAACAACAACTGACAATCAATAGTATTCAGTAAAGAAATAAGAAAGCAATGAAATGCTGATATACAATATCACTGTGACACTGTAATATCCTTCTGACAATGGTGTTAGATGTTCAATATTTAGCCAAGCTTTGGGTGATGACAAGAGCACAATATTCATAAAAACAAGGAGATTTTCCAGTTTAATAGAAAAATAACTCAAACTTGATGCCAGAATGGCAAAGCATGTGAGATAAATAAAAACTAAGCCAGGTACAGTGGTACAAGCCTGCGATCCCAGCCCGGAGGGAGGTTGACACAGGAGGATGTCATGTTTGATACTCAGGTAAGCAACTCAGTGAAACCTTGTCTCAAAACAAGAAAACAGTTAAAGTAAATTAAAGTAGAGCACCACTAAAAATCAATCAGTCAATCAATCAAAGATTTTTAAGTGGAGAATTAAAAATACTATTTAAAGTAAGAAAAAATATAGATACAATTTTTTAAATTAAAAAAGCTCATTTTATGTCCAGAAAATCATAATAAACAACTAACATTTAGTAACATTTATTATATGTATTCTCAAACTATCAGAAAATAAAAATTGAGGCAGTCAAAATTAAGTGTATTAATGATTTTATATCTATTATAAAAATTAAAATTCTGATAAAAAACCTTAATCTGAAGACATTGATTTAAAAGAGTAATGAGAGCATGCTAATGATAATGGCAGTTAGTAAGGAAAAGGATTTTTTTTTTGAGCCATGTGCAATGCATAGTTTGAATTTCTTACTGAGACATGATCTCAATTATGCCAATGCATAATGGCATCTTTGGCATCAGTGATGACATAAAACATTTTGTGTATCTGTCCAAAGATAAAACATCTTTATGAAAACTATGTCATTTGTTACTACAGCCATTTTTGGACAGACAAAAGAAATGCTGACTAAATGCTATTAGAACAATAGCATTTATAATTTACACAAAATAACACAATGGACAAGAAGAGTGTGAGAAATAAAAGGTGATCCCAATATCCCTGATGAGCATAGATGAAAAAATCCTCAATCAAATACAAGCAAACCAAATCCAACAGCATCTTAAAAAGATTATTCACCATGATCACTTGACCATGACGTACAAGGATGGCCCAATGTATGCAAGTCAATAAATGTGGTACACTCTATCAACAAACTAAAGGACCAAAAATTTGATCATCTCAATGAATACAGGAAAGGCATTAAATAAGATTCAATTCCAAGCCAAGTGTGGTGGTGCATGGCTGTAATCCCAGAACTCTAGGAAGTTGAGGCAGGAAGATCACAAGTTTGAGCCCAGCCTGGGCAACTTGGTGACTTAGTGAGACCTCATCTCTAAACAAACAAACAAACAAATAATTCAACATCCCTTCATGATAAAAATGCTGAACAAATTAGGTAAACAAGATCACACCTCAAAATAATAGAGGTCATTTATAATAAGCCAACAACTAAATTATACTGAATGGGAGAAAGCTAAAAGCTTTCTAAGATCTGAAACAAGACAGTGATATTAACTTTTCACCAGTTTTATTCAACGAGATTCTGGAAGTCCTAGCCAGAACAATCAAGCAAGAGAAATAAAGGACATCCAACCTGGAGTCATACTGTCTCTGCATGTGGCAAAATCTTATATGTAGAAAATTTTTAAAGCTCCATAACAATTATTAGAATAAATGAATTCAGCAAGTTGCAAGATACAAACTCAACATACAAAAAGTGTTGCTATAAGCCAATAGCAAATTATCTGAAACAGAAATCAAGAAAGCAATCTCATTTACAACCCCAATCCTTTAGAAAGCAATCTCATTTACAATAGCAAAAAACAAAACAAAACAACAACAAAACTCCTAGGAATAAATTTAACCAATGAGGTGAAAGATCTCTATAATGAAATTTTTAAAATATTGATGAAAGAAATTGAAAGGGATACGAAAAAAGGGGGACGACATCCCATGTTCATGGATTGGAAAATCAATATTGGTAAAATATCCATAGTATCCAAAGCCATTTACAGATTCAATGTAATTCTTATCAAAATATCAATGGCACTCTTTATAAAACTAGAAAAAACAATTCTAAAATTTATATGGAACCACACACACACAAAAAAAACTCCAAATAGCTGAAGCTATATTGAGCAAAAAGAACAAAGTAGTAGGCATTGTACTACCTGACTTTACTACAAAGCTGTATTAATCAAAACAGCTTGGTATTGGCATAAAAACAGACACATAGACCGATGAAACAAAGTGGAGAGCCTAGAGCAGTGATGGTGAACCTTTTAGAGCTTTCAGTGATACAAACAGCCCGCGGCAACGCGCATGCCAAGGGTTCACCACCACTGGCCTAGAGTAAACAAAAGTATCTGCAGCCACGTGACTTTCAATAGTGTTGCTAAGAACAGGTATGGGAGAAAGGGAGTCTTCAATAAACAGTGGTGGGAAATTTGGATACTACATGCAGAGAATGATGCTAGGCCCCTGTCTCTCACCAGTCATAAAAATCAACTCCAAATGGATTAAATACTTAACTTTAAGAGCCAAAAGCATGACACTGCTAGAGGAAAACATAGGGGAAATGCTCTAAGATATTGGAATGGGCAAGGAGGTTTTGGGTAAGATCCCTGAAACACAGGAAACAAAAGCCAAAAATAGACAAATAGGATTTTATAAAACAAAATTTTCTGCATAGCAAAAGAAACAATCCAATCAACAGAGTGTAGAGACAACTTGCAGAATAGGAGAAAATATTTGCAAGAGATTGATTTCCAGAATATATAAGGAACTCCAAAAGCTCAATGATAAAGAATAACATGATTGGGCCGGTGAGATAGCTCAGCAGCATAAGCACCTGCCTGGCAAGAGCAAGGTCCTGAGTTTGACTTCCGATACCCACATACAAAGGAAAAAAGGGCCGGTGATATCGCTCAGCGGCACGAGTGCCTGCTCGCAAGTGCAAGGTCCTGAGTTTGACCCCTGGTACCCACAAAAAAAAAAAAAAAGAAGAATAGCATGATTACAAAATGGGCAATAATGCACAATTATACATATATGAAAATATCACAGTGAACCCCATTAATTTGAACAATTAATGTGTTAATAAAATGACTAATAAATCTAAATATACTTTTAGAAAAGAAGATATAGGTGGTCAAAAGATACATAAAAAAATGCGCATCATCAGGAATCATCAGAGAAATGCAAATCAAAACCACAATGAGATATAACCTCACCCCATTAAGAATAGCTATTATCAAAAAGACTAAAATAATAAGTGCTGGCAAGAATGTTGAGAAAAGGGAACTCTTTCATACTGTTGGAGGGAACGTAAATTAATACAGCCATTATAGAAAACCACATGGGACTTCCTTAAAACAAGTAAAAATAGAACCACCATAAAATTCAGCAATCTTACTTCCAGGAATATGTGTATCCAGAGGAAATGAAATAAGCACGTTGAAGAGACATCTGCACTCCCATGTTCATTGCAGTACTATTTGCAGTAGTTGAGAAGTGCAAACATCCATCAATGGATGAATGGTTGAAGAAAATACAGTCCATATACCTAAGGGAATACTATTAAGCCATAAAAAGAATAAAATTCTGTCATTTGCAGCAACATGGATACAACTGGAGGTCGTTATGTTAACAGAAATAATTTAGGCACAGAAGAACAAGTACTGCATGGTCTCACTCATGAGGAATCTAGGCAAACTGAACTCACGGAAGTTGAGGGTGAAGTGGTGTTTACCAACACTGGGGTGAGTAGGTGGGGGAGGGAAGAGGACCGGTTAAGAAATGGGTGCTATCTTGCAGCTAAATGCAAGTAAGTAGTTCTGCAGTACTGTTGCATAATAAGGTGAATATAGATACAGCACTGTATTGTACATCTCAAACAGCAAGATGAAAGAATTTTGAATGTTTTTCCCATAAAGTAATTGTAAATATTTGAGGAGGCAGATATGTTTAACCTAGTTACACATTGTATAATGCATTGAATATTATATGGTACCCCATTAATATATATAATTTGTATTTTTTTAATGTTATGTTTTGTTTCATTTTTAGAGACAGTGTCTCATTATTTAGTTCAGGCTGGCCTTGGACTCACTGTGTAGCCCAGGCTGACCTTAAACTTGCAGCAATCCTCCTGCCTCAGCCTCCCAAGTGCTGGGATTACGGGCATGTGCTGCCACACCTGGTTGATTTGTATGTTTTTATGTACAGTTAAGTAAATAAAATCTTTTAAAAGATAGACATTAAATAAGAGTCAATTGTAATCTTTGGCAGAAAATTATTTTTAATGTATACTATCCATAGTTATTTGGTGTGAACAGCTGTTTAATAACATTAGCAAAATTATTCAGAATTCCAAAACTCAAACCAATAATGACTTCGGGCCTTTTAAAGAGTAATTTTTTCAATTTAGAGGAAATAGTTGCTCTAAACTGAAATAAATGGCACATGAAGTATGCAACAAAAGTGACCTTCCTATAAAATATAAGAAAATCAGAATAAGTAACAAAAATGTCTGCTCCCTATAAAGAAGAATATTCACATATACATGTCCCCAAATTAATTTCTATTGAGATTATTTTTGAAGTTATTAAAGATCAAAGCATAATCTCAATTAAAGAAAGGCTTAACTAAGTCATGGAACATGGAATTAGCTTTCTCATCACTGAGACACAATCCCCAGCACCTACTATTTAAAGGAGGAGAAGTTTAACTTAGCTTGCGTTTCAGGAGATTCAGTCCATAGTATGCGGGCTCCAAGGCAGAAACATCATGGCGGAAGGGCAGGATGGGGCAAAGCTGCTTAGTTCATGGCAGCTGGGAAGCGGGGCTGGAGACCAGTACTAGAAAGGAACAGGTGAGGGATCATATATAGGGCCCAAGGCCATGCCTTCACGACCCACAAAGACACACACAGGGCATGCTCTACTGAATCTGCCAGGCTTTCTTAACCCAGGGAAGTTGACATATCAGGATTAATGGTCACATCCACACTACCATTTTTTTGTTGCTGTTTCCTTTCTAATAATCTAGGCTTATTGGATTTTGTTAAATATTTTGTTAAAATAAACTACAAAATGTTTTTTTTATCAATCCAGATACTGCTCTTAGAGAAAGTGAAAAATGCAACATAAGATAGATTTATATGATGAAATTAAAATATTTTGCAATATTTCTATGATAAAGTTTATCATAAGACTTTACCATACTACTTGAATGTAGTATGTAAAATTCATTGCCAATTTCTATATGTAAATGTTGCCATAAGAGCTTTACCAACAATTTCAGTTGCTGTTGACTTAATAGCAAGTTTTCTCCCTATTATGAAATTAATTTTAAAAAGTACAATAATCTAAGAAAGGTTGTCTAATTACTATTATTAGAACATACATTATGCAAAAATCCTGATTATAACATAACTAGTAATTTTGCTAAAATGAAGACAAGAAAAGTAACTGTAAGCTGGGAATGGTGGTGTATGCAGCACTTGGGAGGCTAACGCAGGAGGATTGTGAGTTGGAGCCCAGCCTGGGCAACTTAATGAGATGCTGTCTCAGAATAAACAACAAAGCAGGGCTGGAGACGTAGCTCAATGCAAAGGCCCTGGCTTCAATCCCGTCCAGCACAGAAAAAAATAATAATAATTTTAATGTGCTAAATATATAGTAAGGTATGAAATATGTATGCCTTTTAAATTACTCAACCAAACATTAACCAAAACTCACAACTCTCAAATATGTGCAAAATATTAACTATTTAAAATGTGCTGATATCTAGTCATATAAAAACATGTTCTCATGTTTATTTCTGAGGCAGAAGGATGGAATATATTCTATTCAACAGTCTATTAGCTTGTTTATAATTCGATACTTAAACATATAGTTCTTCATTTATATTTTGTACCAGGCCCACAAATGTAAGAGTGGGTCAGATTGAGCATATGCTAGTTTTATAATTAATGCTAATAAGAACTACTGTTTATTAAGTGCTAAATGTATGCTAGGCATTGAGCTAAGTATTTTTCAGACAGTAGCTAATACATGTGACAGTATTTCACAACACATCTTGAGGTACATTTTCTAATTTCATTTTATGACTAGTGCACCTGAGGCTTGGAAGGGTTGTTACTGCCTAAACTGATCAAAACTCAATTAAATGAACATATACTGTGCTCGTCCTGAACTGAGACTACCTGCGAAGGGCTAACGGAATCCTAAGGTAATGGGCTTTATAAATGCAGTGATTCTCTGCGGGCTAATACCTGTCCCTTATCCCAACTCATGATACCTGAAATTGAATTACACATTTAACGACTACACATTAATTCCTTTTGCCACTGAAACATTTTCTGTCTCCAAAAGAAACAAGTAAAAATGCAAATACCCATAAAAGGTATATGTAAAATGAGAGCAATTTTTTTTTTTTTTGTGGGTACCAGGGGTTGAACTCAGGACCTTGTGCTTGCCAGGCAGGCGCTTACGCCGCTGAGCTATCTCACCAGCCCTGGGAGCAATTTTAAGTCAGGGATAATTCTCATGAATTTTTTTTTTTTTTTTTTTTTACCACCAAAGTAACTTATTGGACTATGAGTGAATTTTCAACCCCCAGGAGTCTGAAGGCTGAGCCCAAAGATATTGACTTCTTTTAAATTTTGTGTTGTCTCCTCAAAACCATACATCAACTTTTCTCCATTCTATTTCTCCTATTCCTCCCCTTGTCCTCCTTCTCCCGCTCCTTCTCTTTCTCCTTCCTCCTCTTCCTCTTCTTCCTCACCCTACTCCTTTCCCTTCCCCCTCTTTTTTCTTCCTCCCTCTTCCCCCACCTCCTCATCTTCCTCCCACCTCCTCTTTTTCCTCCTTGTCCTCCTCCTCCTCCTTCTTTTCCAGTACTGAAGATTAAACCCAAAAGCACTAAGCTACATCCCCAGCCCTTTCTAATCTTTTTTGAGACAAGTTCTCCCTAACCTACCCAGACTGGCCTCAAACTTGTGATCCTTCTCCCTCAGCCTCCTGAGTAGCTAGGATAAAAAGCACTGTATTTGGCCAATCATACTATCTATTTTATCTAAAAATGTTAGATTTTCAAATAAAAATGATGCTTCAGTACAGGCTCCATGCTCACCTTGGAGTTCAAGGACTCCTGGTTTGAAGAACAGAGTCTTAAACTGCTATCAGTGGCCACCACAGCGGGGTTCACTGACCCTGAGTGCAGAGCCAGGCCCTGCGGAAAGGAGGGAAGCAGAGGAAGACCTCAAGAAGCAGGAGATGAGAGAAACTAGGAGAAACCAAGCACTGGGATTAACTTCTTCCTAATTTAGTTAAGCACCTGCCCTGTTCATCTTCTATTTTATTCAACTTCCCTAGCCATTTCAAAATTTACCTTTGATTGTTCTTTTGTTTTTTTTTTGTGGGTACCGGGGGTCGACCTCAGGACCCCGCGCGCCAGCAGGCGCCCGTGCCGCTGAGCGATATCACTGGCCCTTTTCTCATATGTGGGTTCCGGGAGTCGAACTCGGGCCCTGGCGCTTGCCAGGCAGGCGCTTACACTGCTGAGCCATCTCACTGGCCCCTTTGATTGTTCTTGAAGGAAGGTAAATTCTGTCATTAGGTAGGTGTGCTTGGAGAGCTATGAGGGGCAGGGCTTTCAGCAATGGATGGAGGAAACTTTCAAATATGATGACCTGTAGTCCTACAATTTTCTATGCCCCCCACAGCAGTAATTTCAAGAAAAATATATTCAGTTCAATAAATATTTACTTGGCCCTTTTCTAAGTGCTAGGCACTATATGAGGCGATAATGTACAGGACAGACTTCTTGAAATTATCAATTGTAACCACAGAGATAGAGAGAAAACGAGTGGTCCATCGCATTGTACAAAACTACATCAGATATGGGGGCCAGACTGCAGGGTTTTGGCATCAGATTTACCATGCAGATCCTAAACTCAATTTAGATATTCACAGCTGCTTAACCAAGGGGAAGATAGGGGGTGATTTATGTTGCATTTGCTCTGGGCTGTGAACACAAAGGAAGAAAAGCATTGTTAAGGGAAAAAGCAGCCTCCTCCTTGCAGCAGTGTGTTTTTTGGTCCTCTTGCAGTAGACAGCAGGACCAATAATCCAGTCTGCAAAACTGCCAGATAAAAAAACCAAATCCTTTGAAGTAGCTAATGAATACACTCTTTTTAACTTACTCCGATCTCATCGCTGAGAGCTGTGCAGTTGCTTCTGGGCAGAGGTTTCACTAATGTAGGGATGTTGACTGGCCACTGCATCAAATATTTATCAAGTCACAGATGGGAATCTACAAAGAGTTTGCAGAGAGGTTTCGTGTCTCCCTTTGGTTCTAGGGGAAGCACATCAGCGCTGCAAAATGCAAGTACACAAATACATACTTTCAGGTTTATGTGTAGGGTTGGTGACCCATTTTAAACAGGTTAAATGGAACCAATTTGAAGAATTCCCTTTTTTTCCTTAAAGAAACCATAGCACATTTTCACTGTAGACATTTAGACAATTTAGAAAATACTCTTTTGTGTGTGTGTGTCTTTTTTGTCTTTTTGAGACTTGGTCTCACTCTGCAGTTCAGGTTGGCCTTGAACTCACTTTGTAGCCCAGGCTGGCCTTGAACTCACAGCTATCCCCTGCCTCAGCCTCCCAAGTGTTGGGATTACAGGCGTGCACCACCACACCCGGCAAAAATACTCTTAAAATAAAAGAAAGCAGAACACACCCATTATTTCACCACCCAGAGGCACTGTATATTGTACCCATTTTTAGATAAAAATTAGGTCACACCATATGCAATATTCTGTACATGTTTACTCTTGCGCTTTTCTCACTGAACAATATATTTTAACAAGTTTACATATTGAGTATTTTTCTACAAAATACTTTTATATATTTAGACAGTAGTCTAGCGTGTGAAAAACTATTATTTATCCAGCCAACCCTGTGGTATTGGATGTTTAAATTGTCTCTAGCTTTTCTATTATAAGTGATGTTTTTAATAGACATCCTTATAATTAATTATTTGTGCCCAGTTATGGTATTTTCTCAAACAAATTAATGAAAACAGAATTACTGTGCCAAAGAACCTGCTATATCAGCTTTCATTTCCAGCATCGGAGTCCGGAAGGACGGGGCTGTCATTTCTAGTGGGCTGTCAGCTCCCCCGATCTCAGGAAAGACTGCGAGGTCACGGAGCTACATACTAGTCTAAAAGTTTGGGGATGTTGGTCTGTATGTTTATTTTTGTAACGGCCTCCTTGAAACTTGAACTTTTGTGCTCTTTAATTTAGCAGCTATCTTATTTCACTAATCTCCCATCTCTTTAGTTACACTGGGCAGAAACAATGATCCCTTTAATGGTAAACAGCAGTGCCTGGGCTCAAAAGGATTTATGGCTTGCTGTTTTGCATTGGTAGTAACCACAATTATAGTGCCGGGTCTATCAATATCTTTTTCCTTTAGCAATAGGTGGCAAGCTGTTTCCTGCAATTGAATTCTCCTAGAACAGAGGTTCAATAGTAGATAGAATAAGCTAGGGAAGGGACATTGTTAAGATAGGTTGTCAGCTTTTTGGTTTGCCAAATAAAGAACTGGCAAATCACAATAAACAATGGTCAACTTCTACCATCAAGTAATCACTAAAGAAGAGCATTTTATCTCACCTGCACTCACATAAATAAATAAATGAGAATACAATTCCATGACAAAGTACATTCTTCCCTAAGAAGGAACAATTGGCGTTCCTGCACACTATTCTTGTTTTTTCTTCTCACAGAAGGTTCAGAAACTTCCTTTTGGATTGGCAGCAGCCTCTGAACTTCAGCTTGACAACCAGCATCTTACAGTATCATAACCATGCCTTTTACATGGGGCAGGATCTGACCCATTTCTCTTCCTTTTTGGACAAGAAAAAAGTGAGGACCCCTGTACTTTCCCTCCCAGGGAAATGACCTAGCATATACTTATGTCTGTGAGGGGTTCTTAGATTGTAGTAATATGGGTAACCATTTTCATGATTTGCATATACCCACAAACCACTCATATTACTCTTCATTTAGTATTTACTTTAAATCAATACTTTCTTCAAAACTAAATTTATTTCAAAGGAAACTTAACATCTCAACATAAATGGGAAACCACTTGTCACACATAAACAGAACAATGAAAATACATTCCAGCTTCTCGGCCTTGCTTGCCCAAAGATTCTGAGCCTGCAACTTGTACGGTACTTTCTTGGTCTCTAAAGAGAGGAATTAGCAAGTGAAAGGAATTAAAGATTAGCACAGGTGAAACTTTGCGCTTGACAGAACTAAAAGGTTGGAAGGAGAATTGAAATGAAAATCTCCACTATGAGAGCTCATGCATTTTGATGCTCTGTGTGTGGCTGGTAGGGGGTCCCACCAGTTTGCGAAATACAAGTAAGAAAGCATAGACCTGGACTTAAGCTCTGCTTGGCCACTCGCTCAGTGTGAACCCTATGGCAAATATATTCACTTCTTAAAGCCTCAGCTTCTCCAGCTGTAAAATGGGTAATAATCTCTGACAGAGATATTGTGCAGAGGAGGGAGTACAAGAATATTTAAGCATTTTAGGATTTCTAAAAGTGCTGTAGAAACCATGAAGAAATATCTTCACTTGTGAGAGTATTTTTATATACAGGCATCAGGTCTTTACTCCAGTGACCCAGTGTATACTTTCAGGTCAAACATTCACTACAGCCTAAAATAAATAGGTGGATTAAAGGCTCTAAAAATGAATTACTGAATCTCATATCATGTGGGATAGGTCCCAGTAGCACTAAACTAAATATTTTTAAGAATTATAACTATTTGATTAACAGCTCTAATTACCAGGCAGGCAAGAACCGTGTGTGGCTTTTTCTTCTCTGTGTTCCTAGCACCCAGTTCAGGGTACAGTGCACTGGAGATTGTCAATAAATGTCAAATGATGCACTCACAAAAACGAAAGCCAAATGAATAAAATAAATGAGTGAATTCATAAATGACTAAATGAAAGAGATGACATCCCTATATAGACCTCAGCCTTAATAGCAGATATCTGTGGTCATCTGCTACCCAGTACTATGTTAATCATGTTTTGTTTTGTTTTTTTAATTTTTTGTACTTCATGATGTTTTGACATCTTGGGGTCTTGTGGCTCTGGAGAGGGACTGCCCATCCCAGGTTTAGCTAATTCCTAGAGGCAAATTTGCCTGTGAGCATACCTTCCCTACGTACAAAAACCAATCCCTAATCCAATTCCCCCCCCACCTCCGTTTATCAGGCTCTTTCAGTTGGGGACACTAACCCCCCTGCTCTAAATCGCCCTAAGGCCAGAGCCCACCAAAATTATTCAAACTATCCAATCTTAATCCTGTTCAACAGTTTACCCTACCTTATGCATTCCTTCCATGAAAACTACAGTAAAGGCCTTTGTCCATGCTGTCCTCGCAGGTCTCTGGTGCTTCGCCACAAGTGAACTATCGCTTCAGTGCAGTTGTCTCCTGATCTGTTGGCCTCACCATACCTGGATAAAAACAAAATCCCAGGTACATTTCAAAGCAAGTACAACCCATGAGAACCCTCCCCCATGCCAATCTCAGTTCATGCATGATGAAAGGGGAGTCTTCCTCACCTCCTTCTCAGGGAGGAGTATATAATTCCAGTGTAAGCCAATCAAAGGATCACACTGTGATCGGCTCAGAAATGGACGCGAGACCACATTAAAGTTGCAATGAGTCTTTCGCTGGGAAGAAAAAAAAAAAACATGATTTTGTTTTCTTCTCCTGAAGAGAAAACTGAGAAGGTGTTAGGTTTGTAGCTATGCAATAATTTTGCTAGCTAGAGGCAAACAGCCTGTTTGAAAGGGAGCCAACCAGAGAAAGCAGTGCTAAGAGACAGGGAGAAAAATCCGGTCCTAGTGGCATCATTAGAGCCAACCCTACACTTGGACTTTTCAGTTCCCTGTGTATAAGACCTCACAGATTGGATTTGCTGTACTTTCAATTAAAAGAATCCTAATTTACAAGATCTTCTTCACCCTTGGTATCCCAAATCACACCTGGAGATAATGAAAGCTGCAATTTGAACTACAGTAATTTAGCTCTATGACAGGCATCATCCTGGGCCCAAGAGATAGAGTAACAAATAAGACCTCTAAAGAGAACAAGCTATATCATGTACAGGTACAAATTCTCTATGATGAATGTGGTCGTTACGTATATCTTAAATGTACCAATAAAATCTAATTTTAATTAGCAATAATCACGCCTCGGATAAACTCATTGGCTACGATACTGTCACTGCACAAAGCTTAAAATCTAATTTAAAAAAAAGACCTCTAAAGCGTTTCAGTTTGCATGGGAAGACAGGCCTGCAAACAACCAACAGAAAGAGAATGGAGCAGTCATAGTTTCAGGCAAAAGCGGTGGAACGGGGCAGGAGTAGTCAAGGCAGCCTGCACGTTCTCCCTGTTCCTCAATCCCAGATTAATCACAGCCTCGATTCGGTAGTTGATCCAGTTTCCCACGGTTGTCTCCCGCTTCAGGGAGCATCGACCATACTGAGTGCTTTCAGTCTAGTGAATCCTTCTTCGTATCACCGGGCCCAGATTCATTTCCTTCTCTCACAACTTTATAGGACAAATGTTATTATCCCTATTTTAGACATGAAGGCCTCTGTATTCAGAGGTTTAGCAAAGGTTAAACGACCCTACACAACTCAGCAGTGAAATCTGAACTCAAATGTAGGATGCATGATTCCTCAGGCCTTTGCTAAGCCACTTCAGGGATTTGGTCCATACTAGATCCTACCCCAAAATAGCAGAAGAGAAAGCACCATTCCAAGAGGATTTGTTATTTTCCAATAGGATCTGTGATAGGATTCTTTCACATTATATTCCTCTGTACGTGGAAAATAGGCAATTTAGAAAAATCTTTTTGACACACAAGTTATTCTGAAAACCACAGCTAATGAGAACAGCAGAGCGCACCCACGTATGGTCATAGCCTTGCCCCGGACCCCAGACTCTTCTCTGAGATGTCTGCACCTGGCCATCCTCGGAGAGATGGAGCAGGCAGATGCAGCATAAGTGGAGAAGCACCTCCTGGGCCCGATATCAGGATTGCCTGCGGTCGAAAGGAGCTGGGCGAGATCTCCAACTGACACCGGTCAGCGAGTTCGCCTTTGCTTGCAGCGGTGCACATGGGGCTTCTGAGAATTTCATCGTGCCTGCTGGAGACTCCGGAGGCAGCCTGAGCCCCGGGCATATCGGCCACCTTGGCAGATTTCCTTTTTAAGCTTCATGTTGGCTTGTCAATCTCATCATCCCAAACAAGTTAAACAAACAATTTATTAGACTGGCAGCCCCTCTGGATGCTGCAACTTTTATTTAAGGGACTGCTGGCTTTTCCATTTTCAACTGCACTCTATTTTCTTTGCAGAGGAAAAGGGTGCATCTTTCAGCTTGTGTGAGACGCGTATTATGCGATTGCGGGCATGTGGTTCACAGGCTGGCTCTGAATATTCATAGGCCCTCTCAGACATCACACCGAATCTATGGGAGAGGATAAATATTTCACTTTAAAATCAAAGCTGAATAGGATGGTTTTAAATCATCATTACGTGTTAATATAAATGAATATATATTAAGGGTAAATTCAAATTGGATATACTTTACAAATACATAATTAGATAACTTGCTTTCTTCCCTTAATGGTGTTTCTCAAAGCTCTTTTTATGATAATTTAAGTGTTTTGAAATAGATGTGAATAGACACATCAGATTTTGTAGCAAATTACTGCCTCCTTTAGTTCAAAATTGCTACTTTATGTTTTCTTGACAATTAAGAATGGTCTTTTTTTTTTTTCTGGTACTTCTTTTTCAATGATTGGTCAGGGATATTAAGATTTCACTGTTCTGTTTTATTTATTCAAAGATTTTCCTGAAATTCAGTTTTTACTCCTATAAAATTCAGTTTTTATCACTCATTTGTCCTAAGAAATAGACAAGGCTTAAGAATACTAACTGCCATTCACCAGTGCTTACACTGTGCTCTGTATAAACCTCATTCTGAATCTAAAAAGCAAACACCTGTGTCCTTGCTTTACAGATGAGGAAACAAACTCAGAGTTCAAGGAATCTTGCCCGGCCAAACCTGGCTAGTGAGAGAAGGAACAGGGCTATCAGGTGAATTTGAAGTCAGCACACTTAACCTTGACCATTTATTCTTTCAATCCACAAATACCTGTTAAGTCCCTCCTAGACCCCAAACATGGCTCTAAAGCCTGGAGAGACCTCGGGGAACGTGGCAGACAGAGCTTGCTCCTCTCGCGGAGCTTGCAGTTTGCCCAATTTCCCTGCCAGACCTGATCTACAAAGCTGGACTTCCACCCACAGGTGTGGGGAATGGCGTCTTTGCTGTGACTGGATTCCCTCCCAGTGTGAAACCACTGCTGAGCATTTCTCGGTTTGGGGCTGGGCTTTATTTCATTGCCTAGTATAGTGAGTGAGTTATTTCAAGTCTTTAATAAACACTTGTAGTAGTTGTTTGACAGGCCTTCAAAAAAGGAAAGGGGGAAAGTTGCTTCAGATGAAAACACTTCATTTGCATTTCCCTTTTTAAATGTTCCAGCTTCCATTTTACCCTTGACCTGAATTAGCTCCACCTCTTCCTTCACTAGCAAGTGCCTGACGCAACCATGAGGAAGGTTCAGAAGACACTGCCTTTCCCTTCTGTCCTACACAGCCCGAGGACCAAGGCTAGGGTCCCTCGGCCTGGCTCTCCCTTTCTGAAGGTGGCCACCTTCCTGGCTGTCTGGGAGGTCTACTGGCTTCCTATTCCTTCCAGTCTCCAAAATAACCACAGAGGAGATTTAAAAAGAAAGTTGCAGCTAGGCCTGGTAGTGTACGCCTGTAATCCCAGCACTCTAGGAGGCTGAGGCAGGAGCATTTCAAGCCTGGGCCACTTAGGGACTTAGAATATATCTCAAAAAATTTTAAAAAGGACTGGAGAGGTAGATTGGTGTGAACAATGTGGAGGCCCTAGATTCAATCACTAGGGGAGAAAGAGAGAGAGAGAGAAACTACCACCTCAGTCCTTGCCAGATTTACAGTGCCTGTCTCTTGATCAGCAAAAGGAGGGAGATGAAAAAGCCCCATCAATCAGCCCCACCCACCCATTCCTGTCTGTCGGAGCCGCCTCTTCAGCCTCCAAAGCATTTGGAGCCTTCCCACGGCAGGAAACTAAAATGCTTTTTTCCCAGACATGTTAGCTTAGATCCCCAAGCAGTAGGACCTGTCTGTCTTCCCTTGGAATCTTTCATCTTCGTTTACATTCCCTTCTTTCAGAGCTTCTTCAATAATTGATGGCTTTCTGAGTGGCACATCCATGGCATCTGCACAGTTGAATCAGGTGGGGAGACCGGGGAAGGGGACACTGCAGTGGTCCCTGCCCAGCTTTAGCCCATGTTCTCTGCTTCTCCATCTGCCCTCCTCTCTTTCACTTGCCCAGAGCACAAAAGAGACTTGTCATAGCTCCTCTAGTCTCAGAGGCTGAGAGGGGAATTTTCGCGCCCATGATTAATTGAGGGGAAAGCCTCAGAAGAAACGTGTAGTGGAAAGTGAAGGATGGGAGAAGTAGGACAGGGCCGGGGAAGGATCTGGGCAATGATGGGGTTTAAGAAAAGTCTAGCCTAGATCAGGACCCACTGGGAGACCTGCAGCATCGATTGCATCTCGAGGTGGTCCTGCCTTCCTCACTATCAGTCAGCCATGTGCCACATATTGTCCTTGGAGTTCTGTATAACCTTCCAGACATCTCCTACCAGTGGGCTCTCTGAAAGCAAAGACGGTCCTTTGGAGAAAAGAACAAGGCATGAGCCAGTAGCAGTCAACATCTGCAGCAGCTGGGGTGCTCAAGAAATACTTTGTGGTGGAATGCCCAGGCAGTTCTATCCAGGCCAGCGACGAGCTTTGACGAGCTTCCCCACCTCCCTCCCTCCCTCCCTCTCTTTTTTACTTCAAACACAGATATTTATTATTAAACCAGTCCTCACAGAGTCTACGTAAGGAGGCAAGCAGTGAATGTATAAATGAATAAACACAAAATAAGTCCAAGTTGTGACCAGTGCTGTGAAGGAAGTAGAGTACTGTGAGAAGACAACAAGCAGGGGAGAGGGACCTGTCTCAGGTTAGGTGGTTAAGGAAGGCTTTTCTGAGTGGATGACTTTTCAGCCAGGACCTAAAACGCAGAGACCGGAGGATCCAGCTGTGGGAAAGCTTGTTAAAGAAGAATCCAGGGAGGGCAGGCAGCAAATACAAGTCCCCAGGAAGGAGATTTAAATATCGTAAGAACTGGTGCAAGACCAGAGGTGGGGGGCCGGTGAGATGGCTCAGCGGCTTAAGCACCTGCCCGGCAAGCGCGAGGGCCCGAGTTCGACTCCTGGAACCCACATACGAAAAAGGGGCCGGTGATATCGCTCAGCGGCACGGGCGCCTGCTGGCGCGTGAGGTCCTGAGGTCGACCCCCCGGTACCCACAAAAAAAAAAAAAAAAAAGACCAGAGGTGGGTTGGGGGAGTCTGCCTTGGCCCCGATGATGCCGAGCCTTATGGGCCCCAGAAATGAGTTCAGATTTAATCCACCCGCAACTGAAACGCTTTGAAGTCTTTTTAAGCAGGGAAGCAATGTCGCGTGGATGCTCGCAACTTGAAGAAAAAGAAAATGGTGTCTTTTTCTCTCTTTATGTGGACTCAAGCTTAAACTTTTCCTTACTTGAGCAAAAATTTGACTTTTCAAGATTTATATCTCAGCCTCTGGTCTGGTTATTCATCTCTCTGGTTGAAACAGATGCCTTTGGGAAAATGCCAGGATTTGCCCTCAGGAGTGTAGGGAACCTACACACAGGTCCTTATGGTGGCCAGGAAAAGGCCCTGGTGCTTGTGAGGGGCCCTTGTTCTCTTTTTGTTACTTCCCTGCTGCAGAAGGCTTCCCCAGCCTCCAGCATCACAGCCCCGGTGACCCACCCTAACCTTGATCTTGTTGCTACAAAGTCACCTGCAGCCTGTCCTCGAGTCTTTCAAGTGTTGATTTGTGGTCCTTGCAGGCCACAGCTTTTCCATGGTCAACTACCATGGTCAGCTCCACTATATCCCTCCACCAGAGCACACGGCAACTTCTGGACACTTTCCAAAGAACCCCAGGGTAGACTTTTTGTCACATAACTCTACCTGCTCATGCCATGTCACCAGTTTTACCCTGAAGTATCTGTGCCACATTTGCCTGGATAGCACACTTACAAGGCGGCCTCCTCCCAGAGTCCAAATTAGGATCAGGAAGCCAGGTAAGAGTCTCCCTTCAGTCTACCTAAGAGAGGAGACTGAGTGGAAGGAGTTGGAGTCCTTCTTCATCATCAGGTATGGACCCTTTGCATCACTTTTTTTCCTCCTCCACTCTTGACTTTATATTTTCAAATTAAAATATTGGCTTTATATTTTCAAATTATTACCCCTGCTACAAATAGTATAAGATCACTCCAATTACAGTGTGGAACTTGAAGAGAATAGAAGCAGAAATACCATTTGGAAGCCAGTTTATAGTTCTCCAGGACAGAGGTCCTAGCAGCTTGTGCTGGTGTTGCAGGGGAGATGGAGAGAAGTGGACAGAGAGAAATGGACACATATTTTGGGTGCAAATCTAGCCAGCAATGTGTTTTAACAAGCCTTTACTGGACACACATTCCACATAAGGCCCTGGAAAGACAAAGATGAAGGAAACATGATGCTTGCACTAAACATGCATACAAAAGACTAGTTAAGAAGAGACAAACAACTAACCTCATGCTACATTAGTGGCAGAATTATGTATAAGGGAGATAATAAGTGGGAATTACCAAGGGTGGATTCCTAGATTCAGTAATCGTGAGTTTCAATACCATCATCCCCATAATTGTTGTATAACCTTGGGTGTGAAGCACCACCAGGGCAGCTCTCCTTGAAAGAGGAGCAATTGTCTCCGTTTTGACTAAACCTGGCCCTATGTCCATATATTTATATGTACAGAGCTGGCTAAGATTTCTATTTATCCCCTCAACTGGCTTTAAGCAATGCAAATGGGTCTAGCTGAGGTGATCTTGTGTAGTATTTAAAGCAATGTGACAGGTTGGTGATGCCCCGCCTGTAGCTCTCAAGTAGTATGCGTGAGCTAAGCCGAGTGATGCCACACTGTTGGCTGAGATTGAGCTTCGAGAAAGAAGCCGAGACATCTCAGGGCTTGACGATTACACATCAAAACTGAGACACCAACCCCAAAACACTAGATACTGCCCCAATCTGTGATACGCAGATTACTCTTTCTGCATCTCTCTCTCTCTCTCTCTGCATATTGCAGAGGTGCTACCAGGCCTCCTTCCTAGCCCAGCTCACAGCATTCACGAACTTTCCACCTTTCTCTGAGTCACTCATCCCCGAGCCACTCCCCTCTTTATGAATTAATAAAACCCGGGTTTGGCCTTGGGTTGAGGTCTTTGTTCCGGTTAGCTATCATTTAGCTGGACTTAGGACCCCCTTGGCTCCCCACAACTACAAATATGCCTTAGTGTCTTTTTTTTTTGGGTACTGGAGGTCGACCTCAGGACCTCGCACGTCAGCAGGCGCCCGTGCCGCTGAGCGATATCACCGGCCCTTTTTTCGTATGTGGGTACCGGGAGTTGAACTTAGGACCTCATGCTTGCCAGGCAGGTGCTTATGCTGCTGAGCCATCTCACCAGCCCTTTGCCTTAGTGTCTTTTTTCTTGCAGTGGATTGCACTGGAAGTGGTAGATTGGAATTACTTACTGGAATTCCAATAACTTTTCCCTGGGATTACAAATGTGGACTCCTCTGGACTTCAACGAGGTCCAGGAGGGCTTCCTATACTTGGGTAAGTGCTTAGCCTCTCTTAGCCTCAATTTCCAAAAGTCAGAAAGAAAAGAAAGGAAAAAGAGAAGAAAAAGGTCACTAATAGAGTTTACTACATAGGGTTGTGTGAGGACTCAAGGAGATTACATATAAAGCACTTAGGAATATGCACTGGCTCAGAACATACATTTTTTAAATCATTGAATACCTTAACTAAGCACCTAGCCATGTGTTTTTCCTTCACTTCTCTGGCATGCATGTCCCCCCAGAGGGCTTGCACGACAAAGACAATGTCAGTTGCTAGGATCCAGCCAGCCAGCATGGTCTGCCCTGTACCTGTACAGAGCATAAGAGCCGACCTATGCCATTATGGAGCCTCTGAGATGATTGGAAAGATGAGGCTTTTCCTGTGTGAATGAGGAGCAACAAAGAACAACATTTGACTTAGTGATGTGTTCAGCAAGTAATTATTGAAGGCACACAAAGTGACAGCAGGCTTATTTACTCTTCCCAACCACCCTCCCAGGGAGCCATTATCAACCCATTTCCCAGATGAAGACTGAGGTTCAAAGAGGGTAAAGTAATTTATTCAAGACCACCCAGCTAGTAAGTGGCAGGTTAGGTAGTCAAGGTTTGACTTCAGCCCACACGTTTGTCCAAGTGTTATCAGCCAGCATTAGCAACCTATCGAGTGTCAGCTGTCTACCAAGGCACTGCACTGAACTCAGGGGATTTCATTTGGGCTGAGTTCAGACTCTGAGGAAAGACAGGTTACCTACCCATGTGCCTCTGGGGCTGGAAGGAGCACTGAGCCTTGAAGGGACATAAAACAGCTCATCTATTCTGCAAGAGGGACATGTGCCATGGCTCAAAAGTAAAGTTTTGGAGCTAGAAAAACCTAAGTTGTATGTGTGCCTGCCGGCAAGTCTATTTTACCTCTATATCTATGTGTCTTTGTCTAGAGAATGGAAGAAAATCACTTCCTAGGTAATTGGGAATATTAAATGAGATGATATGCATGAAGTGTCTTGTCAGTGCCTGACACAGTGTCACTGCTGCAAAACAGTAGCTGCTACTATATTATGAATCGGGATAAACTGGGTGTAAATGGTGGTAAGCAACATAGCCTTACAGAACTTCAGTGTTTCTTGCCCAGCCACCATATAATAATAAACATATTTAACATGACTTAACATTGTTTCCCCCTCCCCTCCTTAGACCTGGAGCTGGGGAATGGGATGTGCTAGGCTGCTTTGAGTCCTAATTATCCATTCCATTCCTACTCCTAAGGGTATAGGCGCAAGGCTGAGGAAGAAAAGGTAACAGGAAACAATGATGTTCTCAGTCCCAGAGATAGTTAGTGATCAGTACTCCCTGCGCTGGGCAGAAGTGCAACGCTGACCTTTTCTTGAGGAGTTTTCCTGATGTTCTTTGGAGACCTCTGGTAATGTCTTCCATTTCCCTGACATGAGTGAATGAATTCCTATTCTGGCTGATTGCTCAGGGCTCCACCCAGAGTCCCTGGGCATTGTGGAGTCTCCTTCCATGTTCTTGCTTGCTTCTTAGGGTGGCCCTCTCAGGCAAAATCTCAGATGGCCAAACACTGGCTTTCTCTTGCACACAATCTACATCTGGTCATGGCAAACACAGTCTGCTCTGTTAAGCAATGAGAGAGCATCATTTCCCAGGTCTCGGGCCAGCATTGGAGGGCCAGAGGCCATTCCCACCAACCTCCTTCTTCTTAGATTCCTCAAAGACAACTCACACCTGACCACTGCATGCCACTAACAACAAAGGACTTTTTTAAGCTCTTTGAGGGACTCCTTGAAGTCATTTTCCTCAGGCTTGAGATGAAGTGCAGGCCCACCCCTCCCTTGGGGATGAAGAATCCTCTTCAAAGTTCTTCTAAAATTTCCAGCTGGGTGTGGTGGCACACACCTGTAATCACAGTACAGTACTTGGGAGGCTGAGGCAGGAGGATCCCAAGTTATCGGCCAGCATGGGCTACACAGCAAGACCTTGTCTCAAAAAACAAAACAGCAACAACAAAAAAACCCTCTAATTTCTAACCCCTGGCTCTTTTATACCCCTTGAGGTAAGTAAGGGATTTCTCTGCCATATACTTTGAAAATGTTCGTATTTTGTTCCAGTACCTCCCTTTAGAAAGAGCCTCTGCTGAAATTTCCCTGTTAATGTCCTACTACACTTAGAACTTAGTGAATGACTCATTCTCCCTAGTGGGGAGCGCAAAGGCGCCCTTAAACAGCCATTACGAGCCCTCTGTTTCTGTCCTAACCTCAGCCCCGTTTCTCCAAGTGACCTCAGAGCAGCCCTTTCATCGCTCTGGGTCTCAGCTTCTCCTTTCAGTGAAATGGAAATCAAATCTCTGTTCTCACCCTCTCTCCAGGGAGGTATTGTGAGGAATAATAAGGCAATGCCTATAAAGTGCTTTAAGTACTTCGGGGAAAGACATTGGCTAAATACCAAATGATAATAATAACGCCGTCCTCTTCATCCACATTACTATTCATGGGTTGAGAGGAGAAAGCAGTTGCTGATGGTGTCTTTGCTCTGTGGGAAGAAGGACTTCAGGCCCCAGGATGTTCTATCAATAAATACCGAGCACTGGAAGTGGAAGTTATCTAGCCATAAAGGCTGAATGTACATGCCCATTTGTATTTGAAATGACAACAACTGACACTATTTCTCATTTTTTATTTTTATAGCTAGTACTCAGAGCAGCTAGAATTGAGGGGAAATTGCATGCCTTTTGTGGGGAGTGGGGGAGCAAAGGGATTTTTTATCTTCTTGGATCTTACTACCCATCACTCTCTTCTTCGAATACCTATTTTTTCTACGCTCCCCACCTTCCCTCACCTCTACTCTCCACCCTACTCTTTTCTGAGTCACAGTAATAATCCGAAGACAGTGGTCAGTCTGGATGGAGATGAGATGTGGAGGGGGTCAGAGGTGAGCCATGGGGAGAGCAGCCCCAGACCTTGGAGAAGAGAAGAGGGGTTGTCCCTCCCCTCAGACTCTCCCCCAAACTCATTCATTCCTCATGAAGAGAGTCGCACAGCACCTGAGCACCGTGCTGGGTGCCGGAGCCAGGTCAGTGAACAAGAAACAACCCCTGCCAGTAGTTGAGTCCCTTAAAATCGCACAAAATCTTCACCGGAGGCCAGGTGGGACCACACAATTCATGCACAATGAGACTTTTTATCCAGTGATACAACTATCAGCCCCGAATGATTTCCAAGTTTACATTTCCGGTTCTAGAGGACATCTTTCCATTACCACCCCAAATAAGCAGTGTACAGTCAGGAATTCACAAGATTGTCCCCTAATATATGCAGGCACAGAGATGCACACATCATAAAGTGCAGGGTGGTATATGCTCTGGACTTAGGTCCAAAGGCAAGGCTTCAGTCCAAGTCTACTACTTGACTCTCAAGTTTTCTAATCCCCAGTTTCTTCGTACACAAAATGAGAATAGAAATAATGACTCCATGTGCTTTCCAGAGGTGCTGTGGGGGTCAAAAGAGATGATAACAGGGACAGCTGTGAGGTTCTATTCAGCTGGAGGTCAGGGGTGGCTGTTGAGATGATGCTCACATTGTCCCAAGGTCTTTGCTAGGTGAATGAGGTCCCCTGAGCTATCGCTGCAGATTTAAACACTTAGCCGAGCTGCCCGGGCAGTTGAGAACTTGGTATTTTCCAATCTAGGATTCTGTGGGTACTAAGGGACTAGGAACCCACCATTATTATATTTTTTATTTTAAAATTTTATAGACAGCATTTTTTCTGGTTATAAAAGTACACAAAAATTCAGACAATGAAGAGAGATATAAAAGAGAAGTTTGAAATGCTACAGGGTCTCAGAAATATAAATTTTAGGAGTATAGCCTTCCAAACATTTTGTTGTGCATTCTTACATATATTTTGCTCCCCACAACACAGCCTTAATACACTTTGTTTTGCAGCTGTCTTGTTGACTTAAAAGTGTACCGTGATCACCTTCCCACCTGCTTTTATTTATCTAAAAGAATCTGACCAGATCTGGAGGTCTGCTCTTGAGATAAGCTTCCACTCTGAGTTCTGCAGCATCCTTTAGGGGCTCCCCCCGGAGCCACAAAGCTAAGAACCTTCCCCAGCCCAAAGACACCCGGGCTAGGTACATTTACAAGCCCCACTTGCTCGGTTCTGAGACACTGACATCTTGTCATTTTCCTCCTCTTTTTAAAATTTCAAGCTGAAGTTTGATGTTGAATTAAAAATGTTGCCAGGGGCTGCCTGCAGGGCCCTCAGGCTAAAACAGTGGCAGCATCTGCCAGGGGAGACCCACAGGTCCTTCTTCGGACCACGGCAACGTGCAGATGGCATCTGAGCCTGACAAAGCAGGCAGAAATGTGCATGTGACGGGAAATTCAAGGATCACTACTCTTTTTAAAAAGCCCACCACACAAGTGCTTGCCCATTTTATTTGGGTTTTATGACTAAATGCCCATAGGACGCATTTTGTTCAGATGTTTCCAAGATGGTAAAGGGGGAGCAGCCACTTGTGGAAGAAATGCCAGACCTCGTTAAATATTTTGGGGCACAGGATGAACGAGGTGAGGGGTGAGTGTGCTGCTGATCAGCACATTTCTTTTGTTTTGCTTTTTGTTTTTCAGTTGTTGTTGTTTTTTTTTTTTTTTTTTTGGTACCAGGAATTAAACTCAGGACCTTGCACTTGGCAGGCAGGCACTGCACTGCTGAGCTAAATCCCCAGCCCCTCACATTTCTTTCATGAAGTTGGGGTGTTTGCTGAGAGGACCAGATGAGTAGGGGCGTGTAGATGTGCTGTGGAGACAGAAAAGCCCTCTACAGTGGAAGCCCTGAATTCGCCTGTGCATGGCTGCATGATGGAGCTGGAGAACCACAGCTGCCTCTAGAAAATGAAGCCAGGTGGCTGGGAGCCAGGGATGGGAGTGAGACTTGCCTTATGCTCTAGATCTTTTAGTTTCTTTTGCATCTTGTACCATGTGCATGATTTTCCTTTCAACATAAAACAATTAAATAATTTAGCTCAAAAGAAACTTGGGGTCTGGTACACATCCTTTGGGAAAAATATTCCTAGGTGAGGGTAGCTTTCCTTACCCTTCAAATCATGCTGGAGCCCACTGAGTCATCACGGAATAGCACCGACAGCCTCGTTCTTTCCTATAGAGTATCTTTCTTTTGAAAATGAAAAGAGAGAATTCAAATCGAAGAACTATCAGAATGAGTTCAATTGTTGTTCTGTATGATTGGGTGTACTATGTATCTTCTGATTGTAGAAAAGAAGTGATGGCCTTAGGTGTCACATACAGCTTTCAATTAATGAGACTGGCTTTTGCACAAGTCTTGTTATTAGCACTATATTGCTGATACTATAGCTGTTATATAAAAGTAATATTAAATATATTTATTAACCTATAATTCAAGCTCATTCTCAATTCAAGCTGTGCAGCCTCTTGAGATATACAAATTATTTCACCTCTCTGAATAGTATAAGAAGTACTAGTCTTACTGTTATTATTGTTAGTGCTTCTGTGGGGGGGGCGGGGAACAGATATGGAAACCTCAAACTGATCCATAGGTATGTGGAGGAGGAAAGGCAGCTGTAAAATGGAATGGAAGCAGTTTGGAAGAACAGTTGTTGTCAAGACCTATAAATCTTATTGAGCAAATACGCATAACTCTCATAAGCAATACCTTCTTAGGCAGCCTCTCGGTGAGTCTTTATCATGATGCTAAGCTTTGTTTTACTACCCTTACCTTCATGCATTTCTCCCCACATGTTTCTTTCACAAAGCAACTGCAGAGACGGTCACTGCATCTTATGAATGCCTGAGACTTAGCTTTTTCTAGGTTGAAAGCTGTTCCTGGTGATGACTGTGGTAAATTATGAATGCTGGGGGAATACATGAGGAATAAATGCATCTAAAAATTGCTCATGCTATTTTCTTTCTCTCAGCAAACAGCTACTGAGTGTCTGCTAGTGGCAGGCACTCTTCGACAACAGTTGTTCTCAACTGGGGACCATTTGCACCCACAAGGGTCATTGGGCCAACATCTGAAAACATTCTTTGGTTGTCACTACTAGGGAGTGCCACAAACAAATGCTAAAGGTCATGGAAGCTGCTAAACCTACAATGTACAAAACAGCCCCTACAAAGAGCCATGCATCCCAAAGGTCAAGGGCACCAAAAATGAGAAATCCTATTCTAGAGGCTTGAAGAAATGACATCCCCAAACAGACAAAGATCCTTACTCTTATGGAATATACATTTTTCATGGAGTCAGGAAATATACTGTAAAAATAATAAGTAAATTTAAAAATGATAGGCAGTATTTTTGAAAAAGACAAGGTTGATCAGAGTCAAGGACCTAGGAGTGGGGAGTATTGGAGAAGACTGTGAGAAAGTGAGTGGGTGAGATTTGAGGGAAGAGAGAGAGCTAGGCCTACTCCAAGCAGAGGGAACAGCTAAAGCAAAGACCTGAAGGCAGAGTAGCTTGCCAGGGTCATCTAATAGAAGGAGGCCAGTATGGGATGCAGTGAGCCAGGGAGAGGAGCAGAAGATGAGGTCAGAGAAGGAGCAGGAATCTAGATCACAGGGTCTTGCAGGCTGCTAGAGAGACTTCAATATTTACACCGAAAGAATGACTTTGAGCACAGATGTGACATGATCTGACCTGCACAGTATTAGCTGGTCTATTGAAAGTAGAACAAAGAGGGGCAAATGTGAAAGCGGGGGAACTTATTTGTTAGGAATTATTGTAATAGAAGGTGGCATCCTGGATTAGAGTGGTAGCCATGGAGGTGGTGAGATGCGGAAAGACATATTTTGAAGGAAGAGCTGATAGGATTTGTGATGAAAATGACCTTAAGGTTTTTGGCCCGAAGGACAGGATTACAATATGCTCAGATGGGAAAAGATAGCAGGGTCTAGAGCAGATTTAGTGAGGAAGATCAAGAGTTTAGCCTTGGATGTATTAAATCTCAGGTATTTATTGGATTCTTGAGTGGAGATATTGAGTAAGCAGTTAGATATACAAGTCTTCAGAGAGAGATGAACTCTGGGAATGAAAATGTACAAGTTAATAGAATCACAATGGGATGTGATGAGATGACCAATAGAGTGCATGTAGGTGGATAAGAGGACCAAGAACTGAGCCCAGGAAACTGCAATTAAAAGCTTGGAAAGAAGAGGAACGACCAGCAAAGGAAGGATTAACCACGAAATAGGAGAAAAGCAAGAAAATGAGTCATCCCACAAGCGCACTGGAAAAGTGTATCGAAGAGAAGGGAATCAACCATTGGTCAAATACTGCTTATGAGTGTAGAACGATGAGGGATGATTACCAGGCATTGGCTTTATCCAGGTAGAGATTATTGAGAAACATGATAAGGGCTATTTGTATGGAGTTTGATTTGACTGAGTTCAAAAGAGATTGACAAAAAGATGTATTGAAGACAGAAAGAAAACATAGACAACTCGAGAAGCTTTAATGAAAAGAGGAGCAGATAAGTGGGCCAGTAGCTGCCAAGGAGTACGGGGTCAAGAGGATTTTGTAATGTGATATCTTAGTTAATTTCTTCATTGCTAGCACAAAATACCCAATACCCACAAATTAAAGAAGGAAAGATTTATTTTGGCTCACAGTTTGTAGAGATTTCAGTCCATAGTTGGCTGGCTCCAAGGCAGGCCAGCATGGCAAGGGAGCATGGTAGAGGAGAAACAGTCCATAGCATGACAATCAGGAAGCAGAGAGAGATCAAGGGAGGAGGCAGGGAAACACACCCTCCAGGCCACGCCCCCTCTGACCCACCTCCGGTGACCAGGTTTTACCTCTGAACAGCACATTTAGCTATAAACTGATCAATGGACTAATCCACTGATGAGTATCACACCTCCATGATCTCGTCACCTCCCAAAAGCCCCACCCATGAGCACTTGAGGGTTGGGGGGGCACATCTGGATATAAACCATAGCAGATGTCAACAGTATGTTGTAGAAAGCAAAAAATTATATGAGAAAAGAGGATAGACTTGCTTGGATTACACCTTGAAGTAGGTAAGAGGAGAAAGAATTCAGTACAGAATAGAAAGAATTGATTTTAAAAAGATTATGAAAAGTTCATCTAGGGTATCAAGAAGGAAGGCAGGGCCAGGTGTGGAGGCACATACCTGTACTCCCAGCACTCAAGAGGCTGAGACAGGAGGATTGCCACCAGTTCAAGGCCAGCCTGAACTGCATAGCAAAACCCTGAATCAAAAAGACAAAAAAATAAATAAATAAATAAAAATTAAAAAAGAAGAAGAAGGAAGGCAAATGAGGCGGGTGAAAATGTTGGAAAGTTTAGGTTTTGGTTGCTGATTGCTTCAGTTTTTGTCATGGAGTATAAAACTGATTCGCCAGTTGAAAATAAGGCTTGGGGAGACACTATTAGAGACTCAGAGAGGAAAATGCGTGAAATAGTTGCCCACAGTAGAGAACAGTAAATGAATCAAAGAAAAATATACGATTGTCTGGTAGCATAAAGAGCCACTTGAGTTTCAGAATCATCCCTTTAAAGTAAGACCTACCAGGGTGGTTATGGGATTTTCCCCAGCATATTCAGCTGCATGGATACAATCTCAGAATAGGTGGGTGTTAGACTGAACCAAAGCCACAATTTTCACTGAATGTGGTGAAATGAAAGAAGAACAAGACACTTAAAGATATATGCCCATACAAATCATATATTTCCCCTATTATTTAATAATATGTATTTTTACAACATAGGTGTAATCATTAAGAGGTAGGTAAAAAGCACTTTGTCGAGTCAGCCAGATCCCAAATTTGGCATGCTTTTCATGAATTCATAGAACTAACATAGGTCTGCCGATGTCACCTAGTCCCTTAGTCTGTTTCTCACCTTAGGAGGTGAGAGTCTCATGTCATATGTCCCCTGAAGACATGACATGGTCCCCCAGAGAGAGCAAGACCAATACTCAAGACTAATGAGTGAGACTAATATTTATTAACCCCAAAATAGAAATGCTTCCCAAGTACCTTAATCAAATTTCCCATGCTCCTCTTTAAATATTTCCTCTTCTTGCATTCTTTTTTTTTTTTAATTGTCTTCTGGCATTCTTGAGAGTGATAAGAAACAAGTGGCAGGGTTTTCTTCCATTCTTTTAGCCTATTAATTAGTTCATTCAACAAATTTATAATGAGTATTGCCTCTCCTCTAGGTACTAGACATACCTGTGATGGGAAACCATGTTCTTTGCTCTCTCCAGCTTTATAGTCATGGCTAAATACAGGTGATTTCAACATGCTATGATAAAGGATATGATGAGGGAGGAAAGACTTACATGGACACATAACAGAGGCACTAACCCAAGTGAGGAAGGGAAAGTTCACAGGATTCCAACAGAAGAGATGTAGCAGGGCGTGGTGGCACATGCCTCTAATCCCAGCACTTGGGAGGCTGAGACAGGAGGATCATCACAAATTTGAGGCCAGCCTGGGCTACAAAGTGAGTTCAAGGCCAGCCTGAACTGCATAGTGAGACCCTATCTCAAAAAACAAACAAACAAAGACAAACCCCCCCAAAAAAAGAAAAAGAGAGATGTGAGTTGAATAGGAGTTAGATGAAAAGAAGAGGGGTGGGACACAAGTATTCTGGGGAGTTGGAACATATGTGAAAGCCTGCTGGAAAGAGAGAGTAGGGTATGAGAGAAGGTCATGGGGCCAAGAACCCAAGAAGCCAGGAGAAATCAGGGAAAGATGGGACCGAAAAGGCTGGCAAGAGCATGACAGGAAGGGTTAGCAATGTTATCAAGAATTTGGGCTTTATCCTAAGGGCAATGTTAGCAGGCTCCTCCCTGCCCCATATTAGGGATTGAAGGGGGGGCACTCTACCATGGAGCTTCATCCCCGGACTCTCTCTCTCACTCTCTCTCTCTGTCTCTTTCTGTCTCTCTCTCTCTGTCTCTCTCTCTGTCTGTCTGTCTCTTTCTCTGTCTCTCTCTCTCTTGCTCCAGTGAGATTTAAACTTGTGGTCCTCCTGCCTCAGCCTCCCAAAGTGCTGGGATTACAGGTGTGTGCCACCACACTCAGCGTTGATGGGCTCTAAACAGAGCAGCAGCAGCATTACTTTGTGCTTTGAATAGTTCACTGGCTGCTCGACGTCAGTAAAGGGTCAGAGGAACACAGCAAACATCTGTAGGGGTCGTAAAGTGAGCCAAAAGCCTGAGAGACAGTGGGGTCCGGGACTAGATCTGTGGACGTGGAGCTGGAGAGAAATGGATGACGCGAGAGGTGTTTTAGGTGGCTGAATCAGCAGGTCTCGGGGATTTCTTGGCTTCGGAGAGTCAAGGAAAGGAAAGAGTCAGAGAATATAAATCCGATGTCTATATCTGTTCGGGAAGTGTTGGGTTTGGAGTGCCCATGACATAGCCAAGACAATACTCCGGAGAGCACTTACATGTAGGATCTGACCTGCGGGGAGAGGGCAGGCGCATTTGAGAATTATCTGAGCTATGTCCCCAGCCATTTTTAAACATTTTTTAATTTTGAGACAGGGCCTCACTGAGTCACAAAGTTGCTCAGGCTGGACTGGAACTTGCAGTCCTCCTATCTCAGCCTCCCTGAGAGCTGGGATCAGAGTGTGCCCCTCACCCAGCTCTTCCTTCTTAAAACACTTTCTCTCTTTGGCTTCTAGGATTTCATAATCTGCTGACTTTTCCCAGCTGATTCTTCTCAGCTCCTTTTCTCAAACTCCTTCCTCTTCCCATCCCTTAAATATTGGTGTTCCTCTGGGTTTTGACTTAGTTTTTCCCTTCGTCATACTCCACACAGTTGGTAGACTGCTTTATCCACCCCATGCCTTCCATTACCATACATTTGCAGATAATTCTCTCCCCCACCCCTTTTTTTTTTTTTGAGACAGAGACTCACTTTGTAGCCCAGGCTGGCCTTGAACTATGACAATCCTCCTGCCTCAGCCTCCTGAGTGTGGGATTACAGGTGCTCACCACCACGCCTGGTTTGCAGATAATTCTCAAATGCGCCTGCCCTCTCCCCGCATGTCAGATCCTACATGTAAGTGCTCTCCGGAGTATTGTCTTGGCTATGTCATGGGCACTCCAAACCCGACATTTCCTGAACAGATATAGACATCGGATTTATATTCTCTGACTCTTTCCTTTCCTTGACTCTCCAAAGCCAAGAAATCCCCGAGACCTGCTGATTCAGCCACCTAAAACACCTCTCGCGTCATCCATTTCTCTCCAGCTCCACGTCCACAGATCTAGTCCCGGACCCCACTGTCTCTCAGGCTTTTGGCTCACTTTATGACCCCTACAGATGTTTGCTGTGTTCCTCTGACCCTTTACTGACGTTGAGCAGCCAGTGAACTATTCAAAGCACAAAGTAATGCTGCTGCTGCTCTGTTTAGAGCCCATCAACGCTGAGTGTGGTGGCACACACCTGTAATCCCAGGACTTTGGGAGGCTGAGGCAGGAGGACCACAAGTTTAAATCTCACTGGAGCAAGAGAGAGAGAGAGAGACAGAGAAAGAGACAGAGAAAGAGAGAGACAGACAGAGAGAGAGACAGAGAGAGAGAGACAGAAAGAGACAGAGAGAGAGAGTGAGAGAGAGAGTCTGGGGATGAAGCTCCATGGTAGAGTGCCCCCCCTTCAATCCCTAATATGGGGCAGGGAGGAGCCTGCTAACATTGCCCTCAGGATAAAGCCCAAATTCTTGATAACATTGCTAACCCTTCCTGTCATGCTCTTGCCAGCCTTTTCGGTCCCATCTTTCCCTGATTTCTCCTGGCTTCTTGGGTTCTTGGCCCCATGACCTTCTCTCATACTCTACTCTCTCTTTCCAGCAGGCTTTCACATATGTTCCAACTCCCCAGAATACTTGTGTCCCACCCCTCTTCTTTTCATCTAACTCCTATTCAACTCACATCTCTCTTTTTCTTTTGGGGGGGGGTTGTCTTTGTTTGTCTGTTTTTTGAGATAGGGTCTCACTATGCAATTCAGGCTGGCCTTGAACTCACTTTGTAGCCCAGGCTGGCCTCAAATTTGTGATGATCCTCCTGTCTCAGCCTCCCAAGTGCTGGGATTAGAGGCATGTGCCACCACGCCCTGCTACATCTCTTCTGTTGGAATCCTTCTGTGAACTTTCCCTTCCTCACTTGGGTTAGTGCCTCTGTTATGTGTCCATGTAAGTCTTTCCTCCCTCATCATATCCTTTATCATAGCATGTTGAAATCACCTGTATTTAGCCATGGCTGAAAAGCTGGGGAGAGCAAAGAACATGGTTTCCCATCACAGGTATGTCTAGTACCTAGAGGAGAGGCAATACTCATTATAAATTTGTTGAATGAACTAATTAATAGACTAAAGAATGGAAGAAAACTCGGCCAGTTGTTTCTTATCACTCTCAAGAATGCCAGAAGACAATTAAAAAAAAAATGCAAGAAGAGGAAATATTTAAAGAGGAGCATGGGAAATTTGATTAAGGTACTTGGGAAGCATTTCTATTTGGGGTTAATAAATATTAGTCTCACTCATTAGTCTTGAGTATTGGTCTTGCTCTCTCTGGGGGACCATGTCATGTCTTCAGGGGACATATGACATGAGACTCTCGCCTCCTAGGAAACAGACTAAGGGACTAGGTGACATCGGCAGACCTATGTTAGTTCTATGAATTCATGAAAAGCATGCCAAATTTGGGATCTGGCTGACTCGACAAAGTACTTTTTACACACACACACACACACACACACACACACACACACACACACACACAGAGTGCCAGACATAGTGGCACACATTTGTTATCCCAGCTACTCAATAGGCTGAGGGCAGGAAAACTACAACTTCAAGTTCCAGGCCAGCCTAGACAACTTAGCAAAATTAAAAAAAAAAAAAAGCTGGAGTGTATCTGAGTGATAGGATAGAACCCCTGGGTTTCATCCCCAGTATAGAAGGAAAGCAAAAAAGGAAGGCATGGTTAATAGTGTCAAGTGTTACCAAGAAGCCAAAAGAGGCCATTGGATTTGGGTGTGGCAGCTACGAAGGCAGAAACCAGACCACAGTGAATTAAGAAGGGATTTGGACTTGAAAAGTTGTAGGAAAAAAAATGTAGACAATTCTTTTAGGAACTTCATTAAATCTACATGTGAATTAAAAAATAAAAAGAATTGGGGGCAAAACTTCACACAAATTATCTCTTAAGTGACACATTGGTCCCAGGTGTCAAAGTCGCTCAGGAGAAACATTTTCACATGAATTTCCAAGTTAATGACTTCAACTCTCCATCTTGTCTGAGACAGCACGGACTGAGCCATGCTCAGTTAGACAGTTATTCTAACTCATCTCAAATTTCCTTTTCTTGAAACAAAATTATATTTCTTTAATTAGGTTCTATGAATCTATCACCCTGTAATCATTCTGGTGAATATCCTCAGAATGACTTCCAGTTTCTTTGAGTTTCCCTTTAATCACTGAAACATCATAAAACAGAAACCTAGCAACCTGAAATGTAGTGGGGACTCATCAGCTAGGTGACAGAATCTGACTGGCTAAACAAAAAACAAAACACCCGAAAGGAAGAATCCGAAGGCTATGGGGGAGCACATGCAAATAAACACACAAAACTAAAACTCCGAAAAAGTAGAAACCAAAGAAGCTTGGGGCTCTGTGTGGCAGGAAATGGTAAAAACTATCTCTTGATGGTAGCATTCCCAGGGTACAGTCTGCTTGTGTCACAAACTAGACTTTGGCCAGAAAATGGAAGAAAGTCTTTGCTGACAATCCCATCCAAGGGGGAATGGATTTCTTCCAAGGAAAATTCAGGGGCCAGAAGGGGAAACAGGCTTGTCATTCACCATGGCCCTTGGGAGATCCAAGTGCCAGAATCAAGAGCTAGTATTCCAGAGCTAGTACTAGTCTAACTGCACGCAAAACCTCATGTCACTGAGTCTCGAGTAATAAAAGTCCAAATCAAGATTCCCCATGGTGTGTGTTCGTTGCTAGTAACACTCCTTCTTGTAGATGAATCTTCAGGCACTGCAGCAGAACATACTGTTGCCATCTTTCTGGTCAATCTTCCTCCTTTCTCTGAATTAAAGTTTCAAATCTCAAAACTCAGCCTGGGACCTTGATGGATGAAGCACCTGAGCTGTGCACCTGGCTCATTCGATTAGCAGAGATAGTGGAAATAGAAAATTCAGACCCCGAAGTATGCTTTGAGTCTGGGTGATTCCATTTGGCTGAATCCCCAGACAGAGGAACTGGAGAGCAATCAGATACCCACTTTTCTTTGTGCAGGGCACATGCAGGAGGCTGAGAATCCTAATGTCTTTGTAGTTATAGAACCTCATACACTTCACTGTTAATCCCAGACTATAAATGTCATTTATGCATCCGCCACCACTCAACCGTGTGCAAAAAGAAATGTCGATACTTTTCTCTTTCAATCTTAATTATGGAGAAGTAGTTGCAAAAAGTTATAGACAAGTAGGACTCTTCTTAGACAGGGGTGTCTTATTTTGCAAAACAGATGTGTTTATGGAAAGACACATGTACGTGATTTGAGGATTTTGTAGTGATTGTTGAATTAATCAATATCCATTTTCCCCGTTGGCTAATACTTTCAGAGTGGCTTCATTTTCCTCCTAAACTTCAGTCTTTAGAAGCATAAAAACATGGCAGTAAAGTATTCAGGATTCTGAGGCAACCAGTCATACTTCAAATTCAACTCCACTTTTTCCTAGCTATCTCCCATTGGACACATTACTTACTGTTTTTAAGCATAATTTTCCATATTTGTAAAAGGGGATTTAACCTTGTTTTAGTGAGCAATGCACAACAGTGTGTGAGCTTGGCACAAATAAGCACCTACAAATTTAGTATTTGTTATTACTTTTGGCCTTTATATTTCTGGGCTCTCCAGTTTTGTTAAGCAACCAATAATTGAAAAATGATTATTTAAAAATTTTTATGGTAAAATCAGAAAATGTTTATTGTAGAAAATTTGGAAAATACAGAAAAAAATTAAAAAAGAAAACACTAAAAGTAAAGTCTCCTCTACTCCCATGGCTGAGAGGGAGTATGCTTACATTTTGATGTCATCTATGTATATTGATGCCCTTCAGGTACGCAGTTGTTCAAAACACTAAGAGATGTGTTATTAAAGGAAACCCAGCAATGCGTGAGCGTCCTTTTAAAACTTTGTGTGAGGGTAATACAAATACCGTAAAATTCACCCTTTTGAGGTATACGGTTCAGTGGTTCTTAGTAAACAACTGCCCCTTGGGATTTGAGGGGAATTGGTTCCAGGAACTCCTGTGGATACCAAGATCCATGGATGCTCAAGTCCCTTACGTAAAATGGTATAGTACTTACAAATAACATACAGACATCATCCCCTATACAGATGCTCCCTCGGCTTATGATGAGCTGCATCCTCATCATCATGGGATAAACCTATTGTAAATTGAAAATATTGTAAGCCTAAAATGCCTTTAATACACCTAATCTAGCGTGCATCACAGCTTGGCAACACAGCACACTGTAGAGTGTCCGTTGTTGCTCCCGCACGATCCCATGGCTGACTGGGGGCCTCGGCTCTCTGTGCTTCCCAGCATCACAAGATGGTGTCATTGTGCATATTTCTAGCCGGGTAAAAGAACAAAATTCAGACTTGGAAGTAAGATTTCCACTGAATGTATATCACTTTCATATGATCACAAAGTTGAAAAATTGCAAGCCAAATTGCTATAAATTGGGGACAAGCTATACTTTAAATCATCCCTAGATTACCTATAATACCTATTACAATATAAGCACTATGTAAATAGTTATTGTACTGTATTGTTTAGGGATTAATAACAAGAAAAAAGTCCATACATGTACAGTAAAGATGCAGATTTTTCCCTCAACATAAGAAGAGCTGTTATGGTTTGTGTCTAGATGTCCCCCAAAGCCTCATGCAGTCATGGGGGTGGGCTTCTAGAGTTTGTGATTGATTCATGGTCCAATGCGGCAATTACGGGTGTGAGCGCTACACCCACCCTGGGGTGGGGAGCCTACATACAATATAAGGGACAGAAAGAGTCTTCTCTCGCACTCCTCCCATTTTGCTCTTGTTGCTTTTGCTGTTTTCCACCACCATGAACTGTTGCCCTGTGCCATGTGCCACTCTGCTTTGGAGCCAGCTGAGTATGGACTGAAACCTCCACAAACTGTGAGCTAAATAAACCTCTCCTTCCTTAACTTGGGGCATTGGGTATTTTGCCTCAGCAATAAAAGAAAAGTACCCAAGACAAGGGCTCACTATATTCACAAAGTTGTGCAAAAATTACTACTAATTTCAGAACATTTTCATCATCCCCTAAATAAACCCTATACCCAAACCCTATAACCATTAGTATCCTACCGATTTCTCACTTTCCACAGCTCGTGGCAACCACTAATCTACTTTCTGTCAGTGTGGATTTGTCTCTTCTGAACAATTCACACAAATGGAATCATACAACATGGCCTTTTATGTCTATCTTATTTCCTTTAACATGACATTTTCCAGGGTTACCCACATGATAAAATGGATCAGGGTGTTATTCCTTTTTATTGCTGGATAATATTCCAGTTTATGGGTACAATACAATTTGTTTATTCATTCATCCAGTTGATGGACATTTAGGTAATTCTACTGTTTTTTTTTGTTTGTTTTGTTTTGTTTTGGCACCGGGAATCGAACTCACGACCTCACGCTTGCCAGGCAGGTGCTGTGCCGCTGAGCTGTATACCCGGCTCTACAGTTTGGCTATCGTGAAGGATGCTATGATAAACATTCATGTACACATTTTTGTGCAAATATGTTCTGAACCCTTTTTAAAAGTAAAAATAGGGCCGGTGAGATGGCTCAGCGGTGTAAGTGCCTGCCTTGCAAGCGCAAGGGCCCGAGTTCAACTCCCGGATCCCACATACGAAAAAGGGGCCGGTGATATCGCTCAGCGGCACGGGCGCCTGTTGGTGCGCAAGGTCCTGAGGTCGACCCCCGGCACCCACAAAAAAAAAAAAAGTAAAAATATTTTTAAGAACTATAAAAGAGTTTTAAAGTGTTTCTCATAAAACAGTTTAAATTTATTATATTTCAGAGAGAAAAACATATAAATGTAATAAAACCAAGAACATAGCACATAAATCAATAAGTCAATATTTTAACATATTTAGATCTGCCCTAGATCTGAATATTATAGTGGATATAAACTTTTGTCCTATCCTGAAATAACCACTACCCTAATGTAAATTAATAAGTTATTTTGCTCTGCAAGTATCCTTAGACAATTCCACATTTGGGGGGATTTGTTTGTATTGCTACATATAGCTCTAGTACATTTATTTAATCTGTTATTCAAAATCACATAATAGATTTATTTATCCACTCCCCATTTGCTAGAACTTTACATTGTTTCTTAGTTTTTGTTACTATAAACTATGAGTCAATGAACATCCTTGTGCATATATTCTTGCATCTCTGGATATGAAATGGCTGAAACATAGGATCTGCACATTGTCAATCTTAACAGATTTTTGCCAAATTGTTTTCAAAAGTCAGATTTTCTTATTTGAGGCACACTTACGCTCACTGTTTCAATGCTGTTTGTTCAGATTGTAAACTTCTTGACCGCAGGGCCCACCCAGTTTCTAACATGAACTGAATAGAAGAATTTGGGTTGGTAAACTGTGGAAAAGTATAAAAAGGACACAATTTATACTGTGTTATGGGTTGTCCTAAAAGAAGATGGTAAAGTCCCAACCCCAGTACCTGTGACAGCGACCTTAACCGGTAATAGGGTCTTTGCAAATGATTAAGTTAAGAGGACTGTGTCCTTATTAAAAGAGGAAATTCAGACATAGACCCATGCGCACTGGGAGATTGCAGAAGGCCATGAATCTCCAAAACAAGGAACGCTGAAGATCTCCAACAGACCACCAGAAGCTAGAAGACAAGCCTGCAACAGCTTCTCCCTCAAAGCCTTCGAAAGAAACCAGCCCTGGTGATACCATGACCTAGGACTTCCAGCCTCTGAAACTGTGAGACAGTAAGTTTTCGTTGTTCAAGTTTATAGAACTTTGTTACAGGAGCTGTAAACTAATACACTCTGGAATCAGTCATTTTGGCCTCCAAATTAAAGATCAATGATCTGAAGCTGGTGAATATTTCAAATTTGTTTGGCATCAATATCTCTATCCTTTATCACCCTGAATGTTCTGAATTTAGTGTTTTTGGTTTTGCTTTACCTTTTTAAATTCTTTTTTTGGCTCTTTACCATTCTTTTATTCTTTAGGCCTAATTCCATCCACTGAGCCTTGAATTTCCTTCATTCTTAAAACATTTGTGGGGCCGGGGATATAGCTCAGTGGCACAGTGCCTGCCTGACAAGCGTGAGGTCAAGAGTTTGATTCCCGGTACCAAAAAAAAAAAAAAGAAAGAAAGACAAAAAACATTTGTAAAGTCTCTTCGTGATTAGCTATTGTCAAATAAAACCAAGAGCATTAACGTTTTTCCTCCTCAATATATAAGCTTATTTTCTCAGTTTTAGTATTCAGCAACACAGGCTGCTTATAGGGCGAAACATGAAGCATAAGAGATACACTTCATTCCAAGGTGTTTCTGGAGTCGAGGAAAAATCCTTGGAGAAAACTTGCCAGTAGAAAAATGGGGGGGGTGAGTAATTGGTAAATGACATTGTTTTTCCTACTTCAAAGACATGTTGAACTAGTGGGCAAGACGTATCTGGGACCACGATATCGGCTCCATACTTGAAAGCCAAGTGGAAAAATCCGTAAAAGAAAGACTAGAAGGAAATTCTGACAGGGTGGGAATATGAGTAGAGGAAAGGAATTGGAAAGGCCTAATTTATTACCCATTTTGAATAGCAATAGGAAAACCAGTCATGGGATCTAGTACAGCTAAGGGCACAAAGCAACTATAGCTACATGTAGCAACATGGACAAATCTTAAAAATACTGTATGTTTTCATGTAAGCGTACTTATATAACAAAGCAGTTGTTTAATGTGCATGGGTAAAATACATACAAATCAACATAATGATGACTTCTGGGGATTGAAATAGAAGAAAAATGAGACTGAATTTAGAAGCACTTGGAAAATGTTAAAAGCTTTGTGACACTGTGTATAACCTTAATAGAATATGAGCTCCTTCATGCTCTATTTTGTACCTCACACTCTGTTAGGTAAGTTTACAGCCATCATCAACAAAGCATCCAAATATTCCCAAGCAGAAGGTAACTGTACCACCTCCTTCTCAGAGAGGAAACCGAGGCACAGAGAGAGTAGTAGGTTTTCCAGATCCCACTGCTGATGAAGTTCAAAGCCGGAGCCTGTACATTGCGGGGCCTTCCCGTCAGTGTGAGAGGTACTAAGTTGCCAGCGATAGCGTCACACAAAGGAGCGCAGCAGTTTCAATTCTGCTGGAAATTCGTTTGTGAGAGCAGGCAGCTCCTCTGGAAGGCTCCGATGCCCACTAGAGCCTCGCATATCGCATCTGGCTTGCAGGACAGCTCGGCCCTTCCACGAGGCCCGGGGAGGAGGGGTAAATGGCAGCATTTAGCTTTTTTGCCTGAACCGTGGGGGCCTTGGAACCCTTCCACCCACTTGAAAAACGGTCGCCCGGCTGACATTAATAGAAAAAGACCATTAAAAAGCTTTATGCTATTCTGTTCTCCTGGTTCTGGTCCCTCTTTGCCTTTGTTGCTGCTGGCATGTTATAAATTATGGATGCGCCTAGGTGCTGCTGTTCCCCAGTTTCCTCTGTAGCGCCGCTCGCTCCCGCGCCGGCCGCGCACCGTCCCGAGCAGAGGCCGCCGTCAGGAGCGCGGTGTCAGCTCCGCTTCCCCTCCCCACCAGCGCCTGGCCCTGTCATCGCGGAGCGCGGGTGACAGCCCCGGGGCGCCGCAGCTGCCTCTCACATCCTCCGATCCCAGAGTCAGACCACGCGGAAAGCGGGACACCGTGGGGGATGGGGGGTGGAAAATTCCTCACGTGCCAACACCTGGGACGGTTTCGGGGGAACCAGTGTTTCCTGAGGGGTGCCGCTGGTGAGAGGCGCAGTGTCGGTGCTAATGAGAGTGTCTGGGAAGACGTAAGAAGCAGCATTCCTTATTTTTTTTAAAAAGTATTATCTACATTTATTTAAAAGTTTATTTGTTTTATTATAATTATGAAACCCATTCATGAATATCATTGTTAAAATAGATATGACCTTACATCCAGTTTTAAAGAAATAAATAAAAATTAAATTATGCATAGGTGATGTGTAGACGTGGCAAAGATGACAATGGGCATAGAAATGACAGGTTTGGGAAGAACTAACTGCAAGAGGACCAAGTGTTTTTGCTTGGCGTGGACCCTGTAAGAACTTCATGAAAGCAGAGGAGTTTCTCCTCTGAAAACACGGCAAATTTGGGGTGCAAGTGTAAGGGTTTCACAGATCGCTGGAAGGCCATGCCTTAACCACTGAGGGATACACAGACTCCAGATTGAGGTCCTCGCGCCCATCCTGTGAGCTCCACAGAGGTGGGTACTGGCTCTCTCATCACTGTAACCCTGGCACACGGGAGATCCTCAAAAGTATCTGCTAAGAAATCGATGAGCTGTATAGTTCAGATCCTTTTATTTCTTCAGAAGATGAACCTACGGCCCAGAGAGATCAGTGGGTTGGTCACGAGATCACAAAGCTAAAGCGAAAGCCCCTGCCTCCTGATGCTACTCCACTGAACCTTCCTGCCTATTCCCTAACCCTGCAACCGCTCCGCCATCCTTCTGCCTCTTGCCTCCACCCCATTCAGGGAATCCAATGCCTCGGGATTCCACAGATGGAAGAAAATATGGGTGAGAAGGAACAGCAGGAAACAAAGATGTAGTTTACTCCAGGTCCTCCCTCCTAATACCCCTAACCCACCCTCATCACAAGGAGCAGTGGAGGGGCCACTCTGGGCAGTAAAGGAAACAGAGACAGGGTGATGCCCTCAGGGTGGCCCTCTGTACCACTTGTCGGTGACTGCATAGAGCAAGATGTCCGTATACGGTAGATTTCATTTCTTTGGTGTGTTCTACCTAAGCCCTTTCCCAGATAGTTTTAAGATGCACAAAGTTTACATAGGAGACCCACTAATGCTCTGTCTCTGGGGTTAATATTTAATTAGGAAGTTTTTAAAAATGCATACTATTACTGGGGAGACTGCTGCAGCACTTGTCTCTTCCCTCTGGGAAGCAATGTTCAGATACAGAATTATGAACCCCTTGTCGTTCCCATGGAAACCCTCACCTCTGGTGACTCTAGGCTGAGCACCAGTGGTACACCAAGGGACAGCAAGGCTCAGGGAGGACCCCAGAGGTAGAAGACTTAAAGAGCTCTTGGACCTCCTCTGAGGGTTCAAGGGACATCCAACTGACTGTGGCCAGTGTCACATACCTGTCTTCCAAGGCAGCCGATCCAAATTTTAGGACATGCTGATGGTGCCAGGGGGATTTTGTAGATTAAACTTAAAATGCATATATATATATAGAGAGAGAGAGAGAGAGAGAGAGAGATAAAATATATATATATAGAGAGAGAGAGGCAGAGAGCCAAGATGTTTCTTTTTTGCAAATTCCTTTTATGTGTGAGTCCCTATCATTCAAGCACTTATTTTCATGCTCTTATCCCTTCATTTCATGCAGAAATTGCAATGTGAGAGGGACTGAAATTTCTACTGGGAACATAAACTTAAACCCACGTGTATTTTGTTGCATCAGTTTTCTTTTGTTAAGCCATGTTTCCCAATCCTTTCCTTTTGCAATTGTTCGGAACTATGTATAAATTTTTCATTTGCATCTCTCCTTATTTAAATTCCACCCTTAAATCTGGTTCATCATTCCAACCTCTTGAGAGGTTGAATCTTTCAGAACTTAGTACTCACTGAATTTGTTTTCACTCCCAACTCCATGTTGTTCCCAAATGTGATAAGCCTATCTTACAGAGTTCTGAGATGTTGAACATCACTGCAAAGAAGAAATGGGGACACGGACCTTAAACTGAGGCACATTTGGATATTACAGGGGTTTTGTGTGCCCTGCTCTTGCCTTCTGCCCAGGCAGATTCCAGCACTGTGAAGAGCTCATGACAAGCGCCCCCTCTGGTGTCCCCCTGAGGTTCTGCTTCCGGGCTTTCTCCAAGGCCAGCGATGGCCATTGAGCCCCAGCACAGCACATCCTGGAAGTTGAGGATAGTTAATGCTTCCAAGAGCAATGCTTAGTTGATGGAGCACAGAAGTCAGTAAATGGATGCCCAGCGTCCCAGCTTTCTGAGAAAAAAATTCAAGGCAAGCACAGCGTACATGTTCTCCAGAGCGTTCCCAGGGAGGCTTAGCTCCCACTGTGCCTGCCCTTCGGAGTTGTTCTTCGTGTGTCCCACTTTCTCCATTCTTTCAGTCGGGGTTCCTGGGGTTACCTCCCAGAGAAAATACCTGCACCAACTTTGTATCTCAATCTTTACTTTCTGGAAAACTAAACTGAGGCAGATATAAAGCTGCAAGCAACAAAGAAATAGAAGGTGGAGAACCTCGGATTTAATTTCAGGACATCTTTTTAAATGGCTGTTCCTTTTAAGAATATTTTATGCTTAAATTCTTTATTAAGAAAATAAATATTAAAGGAGAGAAAACTTGGAAAATAGTGAATAAAAAGGGAAATCTAATTATAATCCTACCACTTGAATATTTTAATACAATGACTAGCCAGCATTTCTGTACTGGGGATTGAGCCCAGGGCCTTTGCCTCGGGTTACATGACCAGCCCCTCACCCCTTTTAATTTTTATTTTGAGATGGTCTTGCTTAATTGCCTAGGTGGGACTGGAAATTGCAAATAATCTTCCCGCTCAGCCTCCCAGAGTGCTGGGATTTCAGGCATGTGCCACCATGCCCTGCAACTAGCCAGAATCTTTACATACTGTATTTCTTTTCAATATTTTTCTAGGTATATTTCAATATCAAGAAAGTTACACTTTTTATACTACTCTATGTGTCACATTTTTAGCTCAATGTCTCCTCAATAGTACTAAAACCATTACTTTCAGTAGTGTTGCCTAACAATGATCTCTTTATTGGTTGGTCTCCCCAGAGGTCTCTGCCCTCTTGAAAGCCTGAGTCTATGCCTTGTTTATCTTTTTCTCCACGGCACTAGCTTGGTGCCCAGCACATATTAAGAGCCTCATTATGACTAAATCAATGAGTAAATGCACCATAATTTGCTTTTGCATTTTTGTTTAGTCACACAGACTTGTTTCCAAATTATGAAGTTTGTCATGCATGTTGCGGTGAACATACAGTATTTAGAACTTTTTAGATTTTCCATCACCCCTTCTCTTTCTGCATCCGTGTTGGCCTCATTCATGTGACAAACATCAGCAATCAGTTCATGTGAAAAGTGGTGGAGCGAATACCTCCGAACATGTTATCCTTTCCGTTGGCTCAGCAACTTACACAAAATAGTTCAACTGAGATACACAGACCACACAAGCAACCTGAAACTTGCCATCCTTATTGGAAATTTCCTTTAAGTTTATTCCATGCTCAACAGTACTCCTGGGGCTCCTCAGGGGGACACACTTTAATTTCTTCCACTGATCACAGACTTGAGAATGTCTAATTTATTTGCTGGCTGACATCGCCTTGTTTCCAAATGGCTTTTAAATTGTGCCACTGACTAGGTGATAATAATAGAGCAAATGTATTTTTCACTTCTAATGTGCCAGATACTTTACATATAATTTCCATAGTATAATTCTCTCAGGTACTTACATGTGTTTTCTTATAAAGAAATGGGGACTAAGAGAGCTTAGAGAATTTGCCCAGGGTTACACAGAAGAATAGAGAATAAAATATAATTTCATTTTATACAGTATTTTTTACTAAGAATTAATGTTAACTCCTAAGACTGGTTCTCTGCCAAGGTGGAAATGTTGTCTGCTTGAATGACATAACTCAAAAGATATTAAAATAGTACCCCAGCCCTAAAACTTGACCTAGTTCCTTACACTGCCTTGGGCCTGGAGATGCCATCATGAATTTACTTCTTGAATTATGGTATTGCCTGTGGGTGTGCCTCGTGAAAGAGAAATAGAACTGGCCTAGGAGGGGCCATACATTATAATACATTTGTACTGTAGACATGTCGACCTCAGTTGAGTTGTCATATTAGTTCTGAGGTTTCTCAGCTAGCTGGAAAGTTTCATTATTATTCCTGGACAGCTTTTTAAAATATTGCAGTCTGAACCTCACCTGCCTAACTGAGATGCTGATTTGGTAGAGCTGAGCTAAGGCTGAACCAGCCTTGAGAATCCCTGAATTAATTGGCCACCTTGTAAAAATCCCCAAAAAAGTGAGATGTAGAATTAGTACACTTTACAACTCATAGTAACTAAATCTTAGAAGCAGCCTATATGCCCATCAATATATGAATGAATAAAGAAAGTGTGGTATATATTCACAACAGAGTACTACTCAGTCATAAAGAAGGATAAGTTTCAATCATTTGTAGGAAAATGGATGCACATAGCGACCATAATGTTAAGTGAAATAAATCAGACACGCAAGCTTAAATATCACATGGTTTCTCCTATATGAAAAATCTTAAGTATAAATAATTTAAAGAGCAAAGTAAAAGATAAATTATAGGAAACAGGAAGATAGACTTTGTGGAAATAGGAAAGGGACTGGCGATGAGGGGAGATGGGAGGGAAAGGAGAGGAAGGGGGAGTGAAAAGGATCAAGAGATGATATGCATAGGAACCAACTCCCCAAAATGAATGTATGTATTATCACAAACATATACTAAAAAAGAACAAAGAATTAGTAGGCTTTGTCGAGAAGGTCTTTTAGGATCCTGAGTAAAAAGGTAACTCTCACATTTAATATGTAAATGAAAATGAGAAATAGTCAACAACAAACTGGGGGTGGGAGGACTTTGAAGAGAATTAGAACATCTTTGCAGTACATATGATTACATTCCTCAAGGGGAGTTGGTACATGTACAGGACACATCTCATTCTTTTTTCATCCCTTTCTCTTCTCCCTCCTTCCTTCCTCCTTCACTTGGTCCCCATCCCATTTGCAAAAAGAGCTATCTTCTTATTTTTTATTATTGATCCCTTATTTTGCTCTTTATTTATATTTTGGGTTTCTCATTTGTTATGGTTTTCATCCAGATGTCTCCCCAAAGCCTCATGCGGCCATAGGGCTTTTCCAGAGGTGGCTGAATCTAGACTTTTGATTCGATTCATGGTGCAATGCTAGGATTAAGGGTGCTGGGATTAAGAGTGGGTGATTGCGGGATCAGTCTACTGATTGATTTAGCGCTGCCATAATCCCAGTAGTATGGATAAGATAAAAGGGGCAGAAAGATGCTGTTAAGGTCTCTTGTTGCTTTTGCTACCTTGTGGGCACCATGAACTGTTCTCCTCTGTGATGGCCCTCTGCCAAGCCACCCTGCTTTGGAGCCACCTGATTATGCACTGAAAGCTCTACAAACTGTGAGCCAAATAAACCTTTCCCCCTTTAACTTTGGGTTTTGGGTATCTTGTCTCAGCAATGAGAGAAAAATAACTAAGACAGAATTTGATACCAGAGAAGTGGGGTCCTTGCTGTGACTATACCTGACCATGTGGTTCAAGAGCCTCTGGGAATGGTTTGTGGGGAGAGTTTGGAAAGGTTCAGAGATGCCACTTGAAAGAGTAGAGCTGGAACGCCTTAGGCTGTACTGTATGGGAGATTCTGGTCAGAGCTCAGAAGACCAGAAAGCCTGTCAAGATGAGGCTCAGGAGGTTTCTACTGGGAAGAAGGACTACACTGGCTGTTGGACTCCAGATGGTGTGTGTTATACCTTGGCAGAAAGTTTGTGTGCATTTTCCTCACATCCAGAGACTGCCTGAGACTAAGATTAAGGGCAGCAGACTAATTAATCTTGCAAAAGAAATTTTAAGGCAGTCTAACATTGAGGCCATGACATGTGTGCTCTTGGGGCTTTTGGCCAGATTTGTGTTGAGAATCCAGAGCAAAGAGGGCAGCAGAATGATTTAAAATGTTTTGAGTTTGGCCAGAAAGGAAGCTCCAGTAAAGGTGGGGACTGCAAAGATAGAGCAAAGAAGATCTTGATTGCTGAGATGGGACAGGAGAATAGAAAAGATGGCCTGATGGCATCACAAAAAGCAGCAAGACTCCACCCTTTGCAGCCTCAAAATTGCAAAAGTAAAAAACTTTGCTCTGAGAAGAGAGCCCCAGAGCATCATGTTCCAGAATGGCAGTAGCCTAGGGAAGTTGTTTCTCAGAATTGGATTCAGAGTGCTCGGCAATCCAGGCACTTGACCCCTACAGCCAAGAGAGAGGGAAGTCTGGCTACTGCTCCACCTGGAAGCAGACCCTGGCATCATCTATGTGGTGCTAGTTTTAGGCGTATACAGAATGCAAGAGTCAGGAAGGCTTCCACCTAGATTTCAGAAGAAGGCCTGGGAGGCCAGGCAGTGTGTCCCTGAGAGGGCAGTGTGTGAAGCTGTGTGAAGCCAAAGGTGTCGTGGAGACCCCAGAAGTTTGGAGAAGCCAGGAACATGGATCATCTGAGGAAAACTGCAAGGAGGAACCAGAGCGGGCCCGAGAGAAGCCATGGGAGCTACCACCACTGGCAGTGCCATAGAGGCAGAGCCACCCAAACCCTTTGGAGCTCACATCTTGCTACAGATTGCCTTGGATGCTGCACATGGAAATAAAGGACTTAATGTTTGCCCTGCTGGATTTTGGACTTGCTTTGGCCCCCTTCCTTTGATACCTCTGCCCCCTGTTTGTAACTTTTTGAGTGGAAATGTCTATCTTGTGCCATTGAATGTTGTAAGTGTTTAACTTTCTTTTCATTTGTATTGGGGCTCACAGCTAAGAGTTTGCCTTAAATCTCAGAGGAGACTTTCGACTTGGACTATTCAGCAATGCTGAAACTGTTAGGACTTGGGCAACTCTTGGAGATGGACTAAATACCTTTTGCTTAAAGGGATGTGCATGAGTCTTTGGGGGGCCAGGGGCAGAATATTATGGCTTGTACCTAGATGCCCCCCAAAGCCTCATGTGGTCATAGGTGGGGTTTTTCAGAGGTGGCTGAATCTACGGTGTGTGATTGATTCATGGTGAAATGCTAGACTTAAAGTTGCTGGGATTAAGGGTGGGTGATTGTGGGATCAGTCTATTGATTGATGTAGCACTACCCTAATCCTGGTAGTATAGATAAGACAAAAGGGGCAGAAAAATGCTGTGAAGGTCTCTTGTTGCTTTTGCTACTTGTGGGCACCATGAACTGTTTCTCCTCTGTGATGGCCCTCTGCCAAGCCACCCTGCTTTGGAGCTACCTGATTATGGACTGAAACCTCTATAAACTGTGAGCCAAATAAACCTTTCCCCCTTTAACTTTGGGTGTTTGGCATTTTGTCTCAGCAACAAGAAAAGTAACTAAGACATCATTCAAAAGAAACCATGCAATATTCAAACTTGTGTATAGATTTATTTCACTTTAAAAAATTTTTTTGAGACAGGGTCTTGTTATATAGTTCAGACTGGCCTTGAATCCATGGTGATACTCCCACCTCATCCTCCTTAGTGCTGGGATTACAGGTATGCACCATCCTGCCCAGCTCCATTCTCTTAGAATTATATTCTTAAGGTGCATCTATTTGCCCACAAATGATTCAAGTTTATCCTTCTTTATGGCACAATAGTATTCCACTGTATATAAATACCATTTTTCTTTATCCAGTCATCTGTTTATGGGCATATAGGCCACATCCAAGATTTAGTTATTACTAATTGTGCTGCTATAAACATAGATATCCATGTATCACTGTAATATGATGTCTTTAACTTTCAGGAAGATACCTAGAAAGGGAATAGCAGGGTCAAATGGAATTTCTAGTTTTAGTTTTTCGAGGAGTCTCCATATTGATTGCCATAATGGTTGTACTATTTTACATTCCCACCAATAACAGAAGAGTTCCTTTTTCCCTAAAGCCTTGCCAGCATTTGCTATTATTTGATTTCTTGATGATAATAGTCATTCTTTCTGGAGTAGGATGGAACCTCAGTGTTGCTGTAATTTGCATGTCTCTAATGGCCAGAGATGCTGAACATCTTTTCATGGATCTATTGGTCATTTGCATTTCTTTCAATCTGACAAAGGCCATTTATGACAGACCTACTGCCAACATCATATTAAATGGGGAAAACTGAAAGCTTTCCCTCTAAAATCAGGAACAAGATGAGCATGTTCAATATCATCATTCCTGTTCAAATCACAGTATTTCAAAACACTAGCCAGAGCAATCAAGCAAGATAAAAAAATAAAAAGGATATGCATAGGAAAGGAAGAAGCCAAATTACCATTATTTGATGGTAATCAAATAATGACATGATCCTCTACATAGAAGACCCAAAAACTTCCACGAAAAGACTCCTCAAATTAATAACCAAATCTAGCAGTGTAGCAGAATACAAATCAACACACAGAAATCAATAGCCTTCCTGTACACCAATAATGAACACACTGAGAAAGAAACTGGGAAAACAATTCCATTCACAATAGCATACTGAAAAATTATATATTTAGTAATTAACCTACCGAAGGAAGTGAAAGACCTCTACAATGAAAACTATAGGACTCTGGAAAAGGAGATTGAAGACATCAGAAAAATGGAGAGATAACCCCTGTCCCTGGATAGGCAAAACCAATAGAGTCAAAATGGCCATATTTCTTCTTTTTTTTTTTTTGTAGGTACCAGGGGTCGACCTCAGGACCTCGCACACCAGCAGGCACCCATGCCACTGAGCGATAGCACCGGCCCTTTTTTCGTATGTGGGTTCCGGGAGTCGAACTCGGGCCCTCCCACTTGCAAGGCAGGCGCTTACGCCGCTGAGCCATCTCACCGGCCCAAAATGGCCATATTTCTATAACTGACATGCAGATTTAATGCAATTCCCATCAAAATACTAAGAGCATTCCTCACATAACTAGAGAAAACAATCCTAAAATTCATATGGAACCAGAAGAGACCCAGAGTGGCAAAAGCAATCCTGGGTAACGAAAGCTAATCAGGAGGCATCACCATCCTGGATTTCAAGTTATAATACAGAGCTACGGTAAAGATAAATTTTCTTTATGTGCTTACCTCAGATTACTGTTTTGTTAGAGCTTTATCTTGTAGTTCCCAGTCCTTTCTTCCATCTAATTACATGCAGTTTCTTTACTGAACTCATCTCCTAGAATCTTAGACTCTATCCCTAGTTGGGTTCCAAGGCTGGGCCAGAGATGGTGTGGGAACAGAACTGGCCAGAGATGAAATCTAGATCAAACCAAACAATTCATTCTACTCAGGTGTCACTCTGAAGGAGGACCAGCAGAGGGTCAGAAGTTTTCATGAACAACTGGATGGGAACATGGGAGTCCATGATAGAGAGGTCTTATATGGAGAGGGGGAGGGTTGGCCTAGAAAGTTTTCCCAAGGTCCTGGCACACACAAACAGGGCTCCTACAGGCACCTGTGGCATGACCTTAGGGAACAGGGAGCCTCTGAGGCCACTGAGCCAGGTAGAGAATTCTTCTACACTAGCAGGAAAGTCAGTCAGCCCAGCAGCTAAAGAAAGAATGATTCCCTTTGGGTATTTTTAGAAGCAGAAATATTGAATTTCACTGTAGTAGTAGAGACAGAAATGATGAATTTATTGATGGCCCACTTTTTGCTAGGTAGTGTTCAAAGTATTTCATTAGTTTATCTCATCTGCACAATAACTCTATAAAATAGTTACAGTAATTACTTTCCAGGGTGGATATGGCCAACTGGTACTGAGCAGCAGTTTCCACCTTCCTGAGCCACCTTCCTGTTGTCCAGAGACTAGAAAGCTAAGTCATTTCCAGGATCCCTGGCAGTGAAGGTGAAGCTGTGAGATAGAATTCACAAAGTAGAAGCACTCAGGCAAAATTTAGAAGGCAGGAATGAGGGGAAGGGCAATTTTCTGCTATGTTTGCTATCTTCATCTGGGAGAAAGAAGAGAGTATAGCGATACCAATGCCTCATCTCCAGCATCCAAGGGCAATGGTAGTAATAGAGGCTGCTGTTTTCAGTGGCTCAGTGTCCTGAACACTGCAGAAGCAATGGAGGCTTCCTAATGTCTGAATGATGGCCATGATGGTATGTTCTAGACCTCAGATGCTGCAAAGACAAGTGGCTGATTCCTCACCACCCATAGGTTTTGTGCTGGTCTTCTGCAGTGTCTCAGGAGTCATTCCTACATGCCCAACCTAGAGCCCAGGCCTTTAGTCCTTCCGATAATTTTATATGTATTGAATTCCCAGCATTAAATCCCTTTGTGTTTCAAAATTCCAAGGGTGATTTTTCCCACACTAAACTTCTTTTTTAACAGATGAAGAAATGGAGTCTTACAGTGTAAAAGTAAAGGTCCCTCAACTGGCCAGAGATAGATCCAGAATTCTCTGCTTCATTAGACAAAAGGTGCCCCAGAAGTTAGAAGAACTAGAGTGAAGAATTCGTAGGCTATATTTCTAACAGGTTTGACAAAGCAAAGTACTACAAAGCCGAGTTCACATACACTCTCTTCCCACTTTTAAACCTTTGAGTTGCACTTGTGATTGCGGTAAGTGCTTAACTTAATTGGTTTGCATCCATGCCGAGACCTCTGGGATGCCACTTACATAACTCATCCACAGGAGTCTGTCTTGCCAATAAGTACTTGCAGATGGCTCTCACTCAATAGCCACATTAAACACAGAGCACTGTTCCCTGAAACTAGCTCCTTAGCTACCCTAAGTCTTGGGGTCAGAGGAGCTGAGGGCAAAGAAATAATAGTAGCCAACACACATTGAGCACTCACCATGTTTCAGACAGTGTTCTGTTATTTTACACTATTTCCTGGTGCAGTCCTCCTAGCAGCACTGGGAGATGAGCATGATTATTGTCCACATCTTAAAGATCAAGAAACTGAAGCTCATGGATTGTCGCCTGCCAATGTGTATGCAGCCAGTGATGGGTAGAGCCCAGATTAACTCAGAAGGTCTCCTATTTGTGATGTGACAAGGACTTCCAGTCACTCAGAATGTTTTGTTGTAATTTTATGCACTAGAGTTAACTGCATCAAGTCCTCTCTGTAGTGAAGTCAGACAGAAATAAACAAACAAAAAATGATGCATTTTGGCCTCCTTTAGGGTCAGTCCTCTGCTTTGCCTCATGCTGCTCCAGCTCTAACTGGTGTACTTGCTTCTCGGGAACGCAGGGCTGGTGCTTCTGACTGCTCCGCGGGAGCCAGACCAGGACAGCTTCAATCTCACTGCAACCATTTATGGTAGCTGCAATTGTTTTCTCCATCAATCCCTCATTTTGCCTGTATGCAAGAATCACCCTGTACACAACTATCTATTCCCTTTCCATGAATGTACAGTGGGCACAGAAAAATATAGTCAGAGCACAGACATGTGGGCATGGAGAAAAAAAATAAAAGATATTATAGGAAATGGTTAACGTCTGCGATCTCATGAAAATTTAAAATCAGAGTAAACACGTGGCTCTCTAATTAGATGGGCTTCATCCTCCTGACCAGCATTGCTACCAACTCCCATTTCTTCTAGAAATAGATCTTCATGAAGGCAAGCGTCTTTTTAAAATTCTGCACTACAGAAAGCCAGACGAAGATGGTTCTGTCGAAATTACAAAACACAATACTTTCAAATAGCTGCTGAATTATTTAGTGACTTTACACTGTCCAAATGCTGGGCTCTTTGGGTAGACAATGTCTTGGTTTCCCTCCTATCTCTTTTGTTATGACATTCAGTAAATGGAGAGATATTGCTCTTCTTAATAATTTATAAAATAATAATCCACATTAAGGATCAAGCTCCTCTGATAGGTTTGGGGTTTCAAATCAAGTAAGCAAGAGGATGGGAAGCTTGACACTCTTTTCTAGTTAAGTGATTGATCGTGGCATGCACAAGCTTAACTTTTCAGTATTTGCTTCTTTCTCATTGCAATCTTTTCTCCCCTCCTCTAAATTTACCTTCTGCGGTTTCCTGAAATGTAAACTCTGTTTGCTATCACTTCTTATTGGCATCTGACCATCTGATCAGCCTAGGTGAAATATGTAATGAGAAGCAGAGCTGGATATGTGTTTCTGCATGCACTTGACATTTTAGAGTTTCATATTTACTTTGGCAAAGTCATATTTCCATGCTTATTTCTAGAAAGGGGGAAATAAGGAAGGAAAGGAGGGAGGGAGGGAGTGAAGAGAATAGGCTATGGGTGTGTAGCTCAAGGGTAGAGAATTTGCTTAACATGCACAAGGTCCTGGGTTCAACCCTACCACTAGGGAAATAAAAAAGAACATAGAACATATTTAAGAGAACAGGCTTGGTGTATACGCTTTTCTCTCTGGAGTATACATCATTCCCTTATCTCTGTGTACAGTTTATGGCTAGGTTCATGTGAATTCTTTAACAACTATAGAAATCAGTTACATGAACAGTTACCTTCTTATCCAGAGCCCAAGGGTTCTAGAAAACTCTGAAAGTATCTTGAGAACAAGGATCCTGACTTTTTCATCATGGCCCCATAACAGAGTTTAGTATACTACCTTGAACATCCATCCAGTAGATATTAATTCAGTGCTGAGAATACAGACATGAGTGACACCTACAGTGTAAACAGGTAAACAATACCACAGGTTCTGTACGTGCTTTAACAATGGAACGTACCCAGGGCAGTGGGAGAACCAAGAGAGGCGCTTCGGACTGACTCAGCCCATGGAAGACAAGAAGTGACATGGAGGTGGTGGTGTTTGAGCTCGAGGCTGACCAAAATTTTGCCAACAGACAGAGCAGTATGTGAGCTACAGTAGGAAAGTGTGGCAGAATGGGGAAACAGGGGTATTTAGAAGTACTAGGAACAGAGTTCCTGCTAAGTGTTAAGTAGTGGAAAGACAGGTAAAGAACTTGAAAAGACAGGTAAAAGAACTCGTATAGCAATGCTGCAGATTGCCTGAGAGTGTTGGCAAGGGCGGGGAGAAGTAGTCACTGTCCTACGTTTCTGGTAGGCATATTCAAGTCATAACCTTTATGGAGCACAAATCGGCAATCTCTGTCAAATATAAGAATGCACGTCTCTTTTGACCCGGCAGGCACCTCTAGGAGCTTATGAGGTTACTTATTATAGCCTTGCCTGCAAAAGCACAGGACCAGAAAAAAACAAAACTTGATTCCATAAACAGGTTTGTTAAATAAAATGCAGTATATGTGTAGAATGGAACATGATGGGCAGCTATTAAAAAAAGGAGAAAATTCCTTATATACTGGCAGGGAATATAGTGTAAGACACACAAGTGTAATAAGAAAAATGTAGGCCAGTATGCATAGTTTGCTACCATCTGCAAAAATAAATAAATAAATAAATAAATATATATATATATATATATATTTATACATATGCATACATATGTATATAAGGAAGCATACATGCTTATAATTAATGAAACTTCTCTGGAGAGATACCCAGGAGGCTGACAAAAGCTCTGGATGGATGGGACAAGTACACAAAAGGATTGTCACTCTATACCATTCTGCACCACTTCAGTTTTGAACTATGTAAATATAACACCCTGTTAAATAAATCAAATACAATGAAAACTTTTAAAAAAGAGATATGATATAATCGGACATGTTTTCAGGAAAATAGAGACTCTGGGGAGCAAGAATGCAGAAAGAGAGCATGGTGGCACGGGCCCATAATCCCAGCACTCTGAAAGGCTGAGGCAGGAGGATCACAAGGTTGGCCCAGCCTGGGCAGCACAGTGACTTAGTAAGGCCCTGTTTCAAAAACGGGGTATGTGGGCAGGGGTCCTGGGGATGTAGCTCAGGGTGAAGGCCCTGGGTTTAATCCCAGTACTGCCAAAAAAACAAAAAACCCAGCATGAAAAGAGGCAGGGAGACTGCTTAGGAGGTTCCTGCTGCATCCAGTCGTGACGGGGTGGTGCCCTGACCGCAGTGGGAGGAGCAGGGAAGAAAAGCACAGATTTCAGGCATCACCTGGGTGGTTTGTACCTACCTTATTTTGAGCATTTACTATAGGCCAGGCCTTGTGTATAAATGGAGTCATAGAAGAGATTGTACTTGTCCCATTTTACAGATGAAGAAACTAAAGCTCAGAGAAGTTCCATGACTTACGAAACGTCAAACAGGTAGAATAAGTGGTAGAACCAGAATTCAAACTTTTACCCCCATGCCACACCAGGGGCTGCTGTAGCGCAGAATGAATAACCTGACATGGGCGCAACTGCTACGATTTGATAGAGAAAAAACAGCGTATGGAAGTCTTTCAGTAGCTCTGAAAGAAGATTTCTGGAGCTCCTGAGGTCATAAGTGGTTCAGGGAAACCATGTGGTCTGGAAACCAAGGTACCCGCTGAGGTGCAGATGGTCCCAATGTCCTGGGACTGACTCAAGAGCCCTGCCCTCCCTAGGATCCATTGCAGCCAGCAGCTCCCTAAGACCTAGCTCTCCCAGTCTCTTCCTGGGGCCTCAGCTCCCTGCTCCAGGGCCTGCCAAGGCCAAATGTGCCTTTCCCTCAGGCAGGAAGTGCTAGAAGGGCTTCCCTGGAGTGCCGTTTGGCTGGAGCAGGCTCCATATTTTCCTCTCCCATCTCCCTGCAGTATCAAGTGTGTGACTATTGATTTCCTCCCTGCATTTGTTTTTGTTATCCATTATTTATGGAATCATTTTTCCATCCTTCGTGCATGAAGGCAAATTTTGTGTAAAAATCAATGCATGAGCACTGCCGATGGCTTGTTGCATTTCCTCGGCTTTCATCTTCAAGACACGGGTTCTGGGGAAATGCAGAGCAGGATACTGGGGAACACGGCAGAATGGGAAAGAGAGGAGAGGGACAGTGCTGGGTTCAAACACCTGCCTTAAGAGACCTAGGTTGTAGGGGGGAGTCCTGCAACATTCATATTCTGTTCAGCTGGCCTGGACATCTAGGTAGGAATTACAGTCTTTCTGCCCTGATCTAACCCCCACTTCTCTCATCCTTTGCTCAGCTGCAAGGAAGGAAAGGGTGGGGTCCCAGCTGCAGACTCTCTTGTGTTTCTGTCTTCCAATGTAGAAACCCACAGGACTGTCCTGGATGGAGGGCAATGCTGCTCTTTCTACTATATCCTCTATCTCCATTCTACCTAATTTTATAGTTTGGCAGTGGCCAGGACCGGGGCACCTTTCTTAGGTGCTTCCAACCAACTAATCGGTCCTTGAAAGAATGTTCTCCACTTTCCAGCACCCCGAAGCTCCCCAGAGCCACCACCACTCTCCACTGGCTTCAGCAAGGGTTCCAGTGGGGCACAGCACTGTTGAAGCTTGACTCTATCCAGGCCAGGAGTCGCAACCAGGTGTCATCAGCTCTGGCCCAGGCGGAGTCCGGCAGGAGATCAGAATGGATTTTCATAAAACTTATTATGGTACTTCAGTTTTCCAAATGACAGGCTGCCTGGACTTAAAAGGCATTTCTCATTCAGCCAAAGCTTTGCCTAAGATTCTGCCCCATTCCCCTCTTGTATAAGAATATATTGTTCTCTAGGAATCAAACTAGTCCAAAAATAAAAAGATAAGGAATCTCCAAAGAAACAGCTTATCCGGACCATGCTAAGCAGAAAAACAGAGTAAAACCATCCAGGTATGGTGGTGCATCCCTGTAATTCCAGCTACTTGGGAGGCTGAGACAGGAGGATCCCAAGTTCAAAGCCAGCCTGGGAAACTTAGATCCTGACTCAAAATAAAAAATGAAAATGCTGGAGTTGTAGCTCAGAGGTGGAGCATCCCTAGGTATAATCCCCAGTACTGGGGGAGGGCCATGTGCACAGTAAATCTCAATAAAAATTTTTACCCAATTAACTAAATAGTATCTAATACAAGGAACAAAGACCAAAACAGACACATTGAAAATAAAAGCACCTGAGAAGAAATATACTCTGAGGGAATAAGAAATTATGAATAATATCCTCAGAGATATAACTGAAACTAGAGTACCCATATAATAAGAAAAAGATTTTTAAAAAAGCAAAAAGATCTGCTAGAACATTTTAAAATAATAACAGAAGTAAAAAAAAGAAAAAAACTCAATAGAAGGATTAGAAGATAAAATTGAGGAAAACATCACAAAATAACAAAAAGGCAAAGAGGAAAATAGTACAGAAATGATAAGTAAATCAGAGAATCCATCCAGTTGATCCAGCATCAAAATTATAGGCATTCCAGAATATGAAAAAATAAAATATAGAAAACTTCAAAGAAATCATATAAGAAAATTTTCCAGAATGAAAGTTGTGTCAATATTGAAAACTGCTTAGCAGAATAAACTTATATGTCCTACACAATAAACTTATATAGCTTATAAGCTTCCAGATAGATAAAACAAGTTTCCTGTAACAATTAAAGAAAATGGCTGCCAGCAGGCCTAGAAGGGAACCAGCTGGGTTTGAAGCAGGTCCGAAGGCTCCAGTGGAGATGTCTTCAAGAAGATTAAACCGATACAACACTTCATATGTTTGAAAGTGTTGAGAAGAAAGTGCATAAATGAGGAGAGTTTGGAGTTAATAATAAACATACAGGGCCGGTGAGATAGCTCAGCGGCATAAGCGCCTGCCTGGCAAGCGTGAGGTCCTGAATTCGACTCCCGGTACCCACATATGAAAAAAGGGCCGGTGATATCGCTCAGCAGCACAAGTGCCTGCTCGCAAGCGTGATGTCCTGAGTTCGACTCCCGGTACCCACAAAAAATAAATAAATAAATAAATAATAATAATAAACATACAAAAGACAAAGAAAAAAATCTGCAATCATTAATGCCCAGAAAAGTAAAATATTATACAGGAAAGGAAAAGTAACTATCTTACACGTACCCTCCAGGGCTCAGGAGTAAATACTGTTTGCACGGACACTGACAATTGATCTCTAACCAAAATTAAGATTTAATCAAATGGCGAGGGGAGGAGAATTGGAGTAGGCCTGAGCGTGAGCTCTACCGCCACCTTTACTGCAAGGAAGTGATCAGAACACTTACCGCCGAGTGACACTGGTGTACACGCGATGGGTAGAGACAGCGCGTTAACTGCCAGAAGAATCAGCGCAAAGGGTCAAAAGTCACTGCCTCGGGGAATCAGGGTATGAGAGCAGGAGGACTAGAGGACGGTTCTTTTTCAAAGCAAGCCTCGCTAAACTGAATCTTAAACTGCAGACACACACAAACTTTAATTTCAAAACTAAATGAAAAGGAACGGACATCCTACTGTGGCTCTTGGGAGTAACATAAGCATCACCTAACGCCTACCTCTCAAACCTTCCCAATCCCGTAACACAACCTGCAATAACTCCTTTGATGGCACAGAACCTAGCATCCTTCAGGGGTTAAAAAAAAGCAGCTCTTCTTGTAGTCCCCACCCTGTGAAACCACAGGACCCTGGGCTTCGACTCTGAGTATGAGTCCAGCCACAAACACGTCACCAGCTGGTTTGTTCCAGAGATGTTTCTAACGTTTCATGCACAAAAAGGCAGGCCACATGTAAGCTTCATCCCACGCCATTGGTGGCTGATGGTGACACAGAGGGAGCAGTCCATTGGTGCAGTGGTCTAGTTTGATTTCCAGGAACACAAACTTTCCTCTCCAGTTGACTCTTAGCTTCCTCCTGTCATTTTGTGAAAAAATCATAGTCAAGTTCCTTACCTTGGTGCCACCCAGTGATAAGCTAAATCCCAGGGTTTTGGAGTCTATTGTGAGTCTCTCTAGCTTCCTGACTTTTTTCTCTCTGGGGGGAAAAGAAGAAGAGGAGGAGGGCAGCATTTATAGGCTGAACAGTACGCTAACAGGGACATTCAGGCAGGTTAGAACTGGTTCCCAGACATCACAGACAGGTAACAATTAGGCTAAGTTGGTCAGCACATGAACTGGTCCTGAGCAATAGAGAATGAGCTGTCACTCATTCCAGTCTGAACACAAGCTCCTAGGGCCATGGGCTGGATCCCAACTTCTCTTCTGAGTTCACAGTGCCTCAAGCGGGGCCCATCACAGAATAATAATATAACAAATATGTGTTGACATGCTGAAGATTAAAACTAGACCCATATCTTTCACCACGCACTAAACTAAATTCAAAATGGATCAAAGATCTAAATATTAAAACAGAAACATTAAATCTGCTGGAAGGTAGGATAGGTAAAACTCTTGAAGACACTGGTGTAGGCAAACTTTATTAATAAAACCCCAATTGCACAGGAACTATCACGAAGAATCAACAACTGGGATCTCATCTTATTAAAAAGCTTTTACACAACGAGAGAAACCACCAACAGAGTGAAAAGACAACCCACAACGTGGGAAAAAATGTTTGCCAGCTATTCCTCAGACAAAGGATTACTATCAAGAACATACAAAGAACTCAAAAAAACCAGACCTCCCAAATTTAAAGACCCAATCCAAAAATGGGCATCTGAGATGAATACAGACTTCTCAGATGAAGAAATACAAATGGCAAATAAATAAACAAAAAAATGTGAAATAAATATATGAAACATCTCTGGTCATTCGAGAAATGCAAATTAAAACAATACTGAGATTCCACCTTACTCCAGAAAGAATGGCTATTATCAAGAAATCAACTAATAACAAATGCTGGAGGGGCTGTGGCGAAAAAGGAACCCTTCTCCACTGTTGGTGGGAGTGTTGACTGGTGCAACCACTGTGGAAATCAGTGTGGAGATTCCTCAAAAAACTAGGACTGGAGGTCCCATTTGACCCAGCTATTCCCCTTCTGGGTATCTTCCCAGAAGAATTAAAAACATCGTACCACAGCGATATATGTGCAGCCATGTTTATAGCAGCACAATTTGTAATAGCCAGATCTTGGAAGCAACCCAAATGCCCATCAACCGAGGAATGGATAAAAAAGATGTGGTATTTTTATACAATGGAGTACTATTCAGCCATAAAGAAGGATAAACTGGAGACTTTTATGGGTAAATGGATGCAACTTGAGAAAATACTCATAAGTGAAATTACCCGGACACACATGTGTAAATATCGTATTGTCTCCCTAGTGTGAAAAACTGAAAGAGTAAATAAGATCCAAAATGTACAATAGATATGGTAAAACAGGAATAAACTGGTCAAAAGGAAAGAGAAACTGGGATGGGGGCATGGGGAAAAGAAAGAGGGGAAAAGAAAAAAATTATGTGTATATATGATAGTTAAGATAGAAACACTACTAATTTTGCTTAGTACATTGAGAAGAAAGGTTTGTGCTAATATTGTTTGGACAATTGAATGCTGATATCTTGTACCCTGAGTAACTAATTTAAAGATAACGATACGCAATGTATTAACCATTGTTACCCTCCTATTATGTTGTTTTGAAATTTTGTTCTATCTTTTTTTCTCTTTAAAATAAAAATTAAGGGCCGGTGAGATAGCTCAGCGGCATAAGCGCCTGCCTGGCAAGCGTGAGGTCCTGAGTTCGACTCCTGGAACCCACATAAAGGAAAAAAAGGGCCGATGATATCACTCAGCAGCAAGCACTTGCTGGCAAGCACGAGGTCCTGAGGTCAACTCCCAGTACCCACATAAAAAAATAAAAATAAAAATAAAATAATAATAAAATAAAATAAAAATTTAAAAATATATATGTGTTGAATTAACTCAATGTATTTCTAGACTATAGCTATTTCTTTGAAGCCAGTCATCTACACAGAAATCAGAAGAGATTCCTTTCTTTTTTTTTTTTTTTTCAGTTCTTTGGTCAACTTGTGTAGAGAATGAAAATTAAAAACAGGACTACCATAGGATCTAGCAATCCCACTTCTGGGTGTATAGCCAAAAAATAAAATCCAATGGTTAGAGAGCTATCTGCATTCTCACGTTCACTGCAGCACTGTTCACAATAGTCAAGATGTAGAATCCACCTAAGTGTCTATCAACAGATAAAGAAAATGTAATGTGTATGTGTGTAGTGAAATACTATTCAGCCCTGAAAAGGAAGGAAGTCCTATCATTTTCAATCACATAAATGAACCTGGAGGACACTATGCTAAGTGAAGTAAGCCAGGCACAGAAAGATACACACTGCATGATTTCATTTATAACTTGAATCTTTGCTTTCAATTTTAATTATTAAATTTGGGAGACATAAAATTATTCTCTCAAATTGCAATAAGTTTTTTATGAAAAAAAACAAAATTTCATAACAAAATAAGAAAATAACAATAGTTAATACACTATGTGTTATCTTCAAAGTAGTTACTCAGAGTACAAGACATCAACAAAAAAGATTTCCCCTTACAAAGAAGAAACAAACAGATATGAGCACAAAACTTTTTCTTCAATGAACTAAGATATATATGAAATCTTAAAAAGCTGAGTTTACAGAAGCACAGAGTAGAACAGTGGCTACCAGGGACTAGGATGGGTGGTAGAGAGATATTGGTCAAAGGACACAAAATTTCAGTTAGACAGGAAGAGTAAGGTCAGCTGTACGGTGAGATGAATATAGTTAATTACAATGTATTATATTCTTAAAAATCACTGAGAGTAGATTTTAAGTGTTCTCACCATAAAAAATGATAAATATGAGAGGTTATATATATTGGGCCATTCTACAATATACACATATCCAAAATATGTCATATACCATAAATATATATAATTTTTAGACAATTAAAATGAATGAGCTCTCACTTGCTTGCCACCATGAGGTGAATATGCCTCCTCCCTACATATTCCCGCCATGATGAACTATGGTACAACATGCCCAAAAGTAAGAGGACCAAGATACTCTGGACTGGAAACCTCTGAATCCATAAGCCACAATAAGTCCCTCCTTTTTTCTTTCAATATTGTACTCAGGGCCTTGGCATTGAGCTACATCCCCATATTTTCAGACAGAATCTTGCTAAAACATTAAGTTGCCCAGCCTGGGCTTGAATTTGTGGTCCTCCTGCCTCAGCCTCCCAGAGTCCAGGGATTATAGGCATGTGCAGCTATGCCCAATTCTTTCCTCCTAAAATAAATGCACAGTACAGGGTTTTCATAATCATTTTACTTATTCTATATTGAGTCAAATGAAGGTCTTCAGAAGCTTTAAGCCCTGACTACCTTATGTTACCCTTTCCTCTGCTTTTGTAATTAAAACAAAAGCAGAATCACTGCCCTATAAAATATATGAGGGGAATTCTACTAAAGCTCAAAATTTGACTATGAGGATAATTTTTACTTAAATACCAGATATTGAAGTCTTCTAAAACACTTTGCCCTGCAAGTGTCTTAAGTGCATGTTTCATCTGCCACCTCTGGAACATTCAAGGGCCCAGAGGAAAAACCCAAAAACAGCCACCAACCTTCTCAACCACTTTGACACCACAAGATGAGGAAAAGCAGTACGGAGAGGAAGAGAACCAAGGAGATAAAGAAGAGAAGCCTGTTTGTTTGTTTGTTTGTTTGTTTTTAAGGAAGAAAAGATGGAAGGGAAGATAAAACTATACCAGTAGGCAAAGGTTTAAATAAAGGCCCTCAATCTAGTACCCACTCTGGAGACGATTTTTAAATGACAGCCCCCAAATGACATTTGCATTTTCCCCTAAAGTCTCAATGGCTTCCTATGCTAATACTATAAACGGACAGTACCTTTGAGTTTTTCTAACATAGTAAATTGATAAAAGAACAGTGCCTAATGTTTTTACTATTCTTATTAGTTTTATTAAATATGCTTCTTGGTATTCCAAAGGGAAATGCAAAGAAGGAAAATATTTTTAAATTTTTATATTCCATGCTTTTTAAAAATTTTATTTTAAGGAGAAGAAGAAAAATAGAACTAAGAGTTTCAAATCAGGTTAATAGGAGAGTAACAATAATTAACACATTGCACATTATCTTCATAGTAGTTACTCAGAGTATGCGATGCATGCATGAAATACTGTCCAGACAATATCAATATCAGCACAAATCTTTTTCAATGAACTAAGAGAAACTAGCTTATAACTATCTTAACTATCTTGTGTGTGTGGGTATATATACGAGATATACCTTTTGGATCTTATTTACTCATTCAGCTTCTCACACTAGTAAGACAATGTGATGTTTACACATGCGAGTCTGATTTATTTCACTTATGAGTATGGTCTCAAGTTGCCTCCATTTACCTCCATGCTTCTTTAAGAAAGTTATAAAATTTTTTGATTAGCCAGGACCTTTATTTTTTCACTGGCGAGATCTAGGAGTGATTAGCTGTAGATGGATATCCACAGCAGCGTTCACTCTCGGGCTGGAAACAGAAGTCATCTCATCCGACCGTGTATCTGAACTGGTACCGCCCCCCACCCCACACGCCTAGCATAACTCACCAGAGTCTCCGCTGGAATTCGCAGACAGGGCCCACTGCACAGCTCACTCTGAACCTTGGTGAATGCCCAGGCCTTCTTTCTTGTATGGAGCTGAACCGTTTTCTCTGTATGATTTTTAGCGCCTATGTAGTTACACCTCTCAGGACCGATATAATAGGAGTAAGGTTTCTTCCATATAAAAGTCCTTCTGATTTCACCCCTAAAGACATAAGTTCATTTTCTTCTATTAGAGCAAACATGGCATAGAGGAAAGAGTACGGCTGTCACGGCAGACCATCCTGGATTAAGTTGTTGGGTCCTATAATTTATTTGCTTTGTGACTTTGGATGAGTTCTTTAACCTGTCTAATACCTCATTTGTAAAATGTATAATAGATACACTTCATTGAAGTATGTAAGACATCTTAGAAGCGTTTTGAATATAGGAACATCCCATACCTTTTAAAATTCCACCTGCATGAAGCTTTGATGTGGTCTTCTCTTTGAATATGGAGTGTTGAGACAAACACATCCTCTCACTTTTGGGGGAGGGAGGTGTGGTGTGGAGCCATTGGTCATGAGAATGGGCCCTCGTGAACTGCATTAATGTCCATATAAGAGGAGACATGGAAGAGACCATCTCTCCCTCTCTTGAGCATGGGGGGCAACATGGAAAGGTGGCCGTCTCTAAACCACAGAGGGCTCTCAGCAGACTCCAAATTTGCTGGCATCTTGAGCTTCAACTTGCCAGCCCCCAGAACTGTGAGAAATTAATGTTTCCCACTTAAGTCACCCAGTCTTTGCTATGTGCCACAGCAATCCTAGCTAAGTGTGTGTGTGTGTGTGTGTGTGTGTGTGTGTAGAGGGGTGAAAACAGTCACAGACAGATTCCAAAATGGGATGCAACATTTATACTACCTTTAAGGAAATAAGAATTGAAAAACTTTTGATTCAAGCTATATACCCATATTCCAATATGGGCCACTTTGGTAGAGGGTACAGCATAAATTTCTCAATCTGCTCAAGTAATCAGAACCATGCAGAGAGATCATAAAAACATAGATTCCTGGGTCCCTAGAACTATATCATATGCTCCCGGCAGAACATCTCTAAGAACTCTGCCCAGCTCACATTCTGGAATTCCATGTGTCTAACAGCGACAATATAAAGCAGCTGAGTCGATATTGTTGAAATCTTTTTTGAGACGGAAAGACCCTACTGTGAAAGTCGAGCAATACAGGTGCTCCCATCATTGGGCTAACAGCATTAGTGACAATGACAGGACCCACACAAAGCCATGAGCAACAGCGAAACACTGCAGGCCAGGCAATCGAGAAGAAGTGTAGAAGAGGCAGGGTCACGGGGAAGTCGGCAGCCACAGACTTCACTGGGGTCTGTGTTCTAATCATCTCACCTGAACAATGTGACGGGCAATGGAGGATCCGAAGTTAAACAAGCTCAAACAGTAGCTGCAGATATTTGCAAGTCAGAAGGATAGAAAAATGAAGATCTGACGGGAGAGAACAGGAGACCTGGTCACCACCCTCTCGTCCATGGCTCCCAGGCAGAGCCAGAGGAGGCATGGGTGTCTCGTGCTACCTCGTCCAGCCCCCAGTGCCTGTCTCCCACTGAGCTGAGTCCCCTCAGACGACTCGTGATCCAGTAAAGCAGAAACAAGACTATTTAGTCTAGCAACATGTTTCCTCCACCTTCCTCCTACCCTGCCATTTACTTTCAAACTTACAAACTGTTGGCGTTTTTTTTTTTTGGGAGGGGGGGATATGCAGGTCGTGTTTCTGCCACATGGTTTTAGAATCCCCAAATGCTAGAAATCCAGGCAATAGCACATTAATAATCTCTTCAAGTTTTACTTCTTTTTAATAATGTGTCTTCTTTATTTTATTTTATTTTATTTTATTTCTTTCCTTCCTTCTTTCCTTTCTTTCCGTGATGGGGTCTTGCTATTTTGCCCCAGGATGGCCTTGAACTCCAGCGTTCAAGCAATCTTCCTGTCTCAGCCTCCTGAGCATCTGGGATTACAGGTGTACCTGCTCTATTTTGATTATACAAATATTATTTCAAAAACAAACTAGAGTCAGATGTGATGGCACATGCCTGTAACTACATAGTGAGACCCTATCTTAAAAAATAAAAAAATAAGCCAAAATAAAAGTCAAATATAAGATATGCCAATACCCACACACATGCTCACATAATATCACTGTGGCTGCTTCAGAGGTCCCCTGGTCCGACCCTCACGCTTTACCAAAAGGAAAAGAAGGGTCAGAGAAGGGAAATGCCCAATTCAAAATCTCACCCTTGATTGTTGGGGAACCCAGGTTATGACCCCCAATGTGGTGCTTTTGATACTTCACCATGCTGCCTCTTGGGAAATTGACTACTACTCTAAAAACTAATTTTGCTATTTGGAGTCTTTATTGGCAATTTACTCATTGTCTAATTGGCATTTTGTTTCTCCCTTCAGTGAAATTCTTCCCAGTTTGCTAAACTGGTGTTAGTGTTCACAGATACAGTTTTTGGTGATAAGTTCAGATAGTTAATAAGGAAAGATCTTCAGCTCACCTACTCTAGGGTTTTCTAACCAGGGATGCTTCAACTCCTGGTCGAACTTCAAGAATTTGGCAAAAATCTTGAGGGCAGAGAGGTGCGACTTTCTGGGTGAGGGAAATAGTTTTCCCTAAAGTAAACTACTATATTGTCTAGTTCAACTTCCTCAAATTATTGGAGAAACTGAGGCACTGGGAAGTGAATAGACCTGTCACAAAGAAGAGAAAGGAGGCCTGGCACCCTGATCCCTTCGTGCTATGCAGGTTCGTTCTTGTCGCGCTGTGAGGCCTGTGTGGCAGCTGGTTCTGACCTAGGATTCCACTTCTCTCAGCTAAATCTTCCAACCCATGCTTTCTATTAAAGGAGAACCCCACTGAAGGAGCATGCAGGGCTCAGTACACATCAGAACCCAGCAGGCCAGTGGCCTGAGTATCTCCCAGCAGTAAATCAGGGTCACCACCTTGGAGTCCTGTCAAAGACAGAACTTACAGAGGAGGGTCTCAGCCTCCCGAGGGAGCCCTCAGTTCCATCACTGTCTTGGGTGGATTAGTAAATGATGTCACTGGCATCTTCCTATCATAGCTGTGTACAGCAAAAAAGAACTCATCTTCCTGGAGAAATGGGCTCACTTGGAGGATACAAAAGAATAAAGACAGATTTTTAAGAAAATGTAAGAAAAGTTAGTACTGTTTGCACTTAAGTATCCAGTAGCTAAAGGTGCCTCCCTTGTATGTATAGTGTCTAAGTTCATAGCAGTGACAGACAGGCTGCTTTAAATTCTACTTAGAAGGTAGAACAGAACTCAGATCAACCAGTAAACACCATCAGCAGAGCGTGGTGACAGGCACCTGTGTATCGCAGCTGAGGCAGGCGGATCGCGTGAGTTCGAGGCCAGCCTGGACCACGTAGTGAGACCCTGCCTGGAACAAAACCTAACCAAACCACTCTTTATCTTTGTGACTAGGCAGTTTTTATACATCAAGGAGTCTTTAACTTGAAATTAATTAATTCTTGGTCAAAAAAATTACCACAGGATATTAAATGGCCCATGCAGTTGATTTTTTTTTAAAAATTGATTTTATGTAAAACTTCCTAGGATCCTTGGTGTGAGGAGAATTCAAGATTATTATATTTCTAATTTTCTGATATCATAGCAAGATGATAAAGCACAATGACTAAGAATGGCAAATCAAGACACAGTAGCCAATGAAACGTCTTCGGAGTACTCCTGAGAAACTGAGCGTGTTGCTTACCTTCAACAGAGGCAAATGGCAGACTTGGGGCAAGGAGAAGAGGAAGAGTTTTCAGTGCAAATCTTTTAGTTCTCTTGAATTTGCATCCTGTTAACTAAAATATCAACAAATAAACCTTGAATCAAAAAAATAGTGTCAAAAATGTTATTTACACATGCAATTTACTACCAGCGTAACAGTGGTGGAGGTTGAGATTGGTCAAATTGCCCTTCTGTGTTATTCAACTTTTAAGCCATGTACATGAAGTAAATTGACAAATATAAAACCGTCCATGACCAACTCATCTTACAGGTGAAGAAACTATGACCCACGGCAGGGAGAGACTCCCGTCTCCCAAGGGGCAGAACAGAGATCCACGCTCAGGTCACTGCATCTCAGGCCAGAATATTCCTTCATGGACAGGGCCTCTGCAGCAGCTGATGTCAAATGCCTGCTGATTATTGCTGTTGTTATTGTTATTGGATTAAGACATTTTTAGAATATTTGAATAAAATTGACCTCCCCTCATTCTGATCTGTGCTAATAACTGCACCCTTTTTTTTATTCATTCAATTACAAGCAAATTGACAGGAGGCATTTATGTGAGGCAGCTTAAACCCCAGCTAATGGAGTGCCTAATGACTAATTGATCAGATCCCAACCCAGAGAGCAGCTCTGAGTGGCCTAAAGGAATTTATGCAATTAGTTTAGGTTTGGTGGAAATTGAGTGCATATGAAAGTAAGCTTTTTATGGTCTTGATTTATGAGGGCTGGACATTAACTATATCTGCCATGAGGTGAACTGCCTAGCGGGATAGGGGGGGCTCTGTCGAGGGCAGAGATGCTGGGGTTGGAGTAGGGCTGATATGTGTCTTGGGTGTAGGGGGAAAGAAAGTGGAGGAAAAAGAGGTGAGCTTGGGGGTGGCTTTCCGGCCAGAGGGTGAGATTAATTTCATTTCACCCTCCCTTTGTAATTCTGATTTTTCCCAGGATGAACATGTGGAATTTGTGTGAAACCCTTGAAATAAAAATCTTTTAAATATTAGAGGAAACAGGAGAGGGGAGAGCAGGACAGAGAGGGAGAGAGGGAGGGAGGGAGAGAGGGAGGGAGGGAGAGGGAGAGAGAGAAGGAGGGAGGGAGGGAGGGAGGCAGGGAGACGTCCCCGGCTGGGCAGAACTGCAGAGGGGCGGAGAACCGCGCGTGGACGGAGCCGAGATCCACCGGGCTGGGGTTCTCCGGCAGCATCGGGGTCTCGAGCCCGCCCGGGCCTCCGATCGGCCGTCGGGGAAGCCCCCGTAGGCGGCGCCAGCGAAACCCGCCCGCCGGGAGCCCTGGGAGCCGGGCTGCTGCGGAGGCGGGAAGCGCCGTCGCGGGGCGAGGGAAACCTGACCGGCTCCGAGGGGGCGATCGAAGGGGAGACGCCTCCGCCCCGCGGGCTGGGGGAGGGGCGCCGGGCCTCGCGCGGGGGGGCGGCGGGGATCCACGTGGCCCTCGCACCATCCGGTCTGAGTTTCGCGCCGGTGAGGTGGGGGCGGGGGAGCGGGACAGCGCACAGACGCGGAGCGGAGCCTGACGCGGGAGGCTGCGCAGCGAGAGAGGAGCCCACGGGGTCGCCGCCCGTGCTGGCTGGGTCCATCTTGAGCACAGGAGAGGTGAAGAAACAGGACTTTTTCTAGATCGCTTCACCAAATTACCATGTTCATGACTTGTCCTGGGCACGTTACATAGACCTTTTGCACCTCCATGTTCTCATCTGTAAAATGGGATTTTAAATGATAACTACTTAGGGTGTTGCTCAGGGATAAATAAAGGAACGCAGACTGAGCGCTTGGAGCAGTACCTAACACACGGGAAGCCTCCGCGCGGCTCAGACCTCGTCGTTACCCGGGGAGCAGCCAGCAGGGGCGGCTCACTCCAGCGCGCGCCGGGTGGGGATCGGCGAGCAGGGGGCGCCGGGCAAGCGCGAGTAAGCGAGGTGCAGTCACGGGGTAGTAAGGACGACGACGAGAGAAAGAAAACGAGGTAGCGTGGCAGTATAAGTGCGGAAGACCTATTTGAAAGGGGCCAGCTAAGTCCCTCTCCTCTCATTGGGTACAAAGAGGATCTTGTAGCAGTTCTGTGCTAGGCGCAGGCCCTGCGGCCCGAGGCCAAAGGTGGGAACAGGGAGGGAGGAGGGGTCTAGACCCCAGGGCAAGCTCCTCCTTTTCCCATTGGGACCCTGATGGTTGTGGGCATTTCGCCGGCCCAAGAGGAAGTCCCGGGCTCAAGGAGCCACCAGCTGGGGCGGAGCTTGTCAATGGGAACTATGCATATTCTCACCAAGGTCAGGGATTTGCTGGTCCCCTCCACGGCCGGGCCTCGCACTGTGGAAAGCGGCTTCCTTCGCATTTCCATCCTGAGCGATGACCACGTAGCGAGCTGAGAGCGCCGCTACCCAAGTTTCCTGAACGAACAGACCAGGGCTCACAGAGGGAAAACATCGAGTCCACCTGGCTTCACTTTTCTGAGTACGAGGACTATTTTAAAGCAACTAGATAGCCATGATTGCCCACCACGGGCCAGGCCCTGGCCTTATGCGATTTCACTTCATCATCAGAGCAATCTTGATAGTCTTCTTTTCCAATGTTACAGATGAGGGCACCAAAGTCACTTAAGTAAGAGACGGAGCAGTTGTTCTGCCCTGATTCTGACCATTCCAGAGCCAGAGCTGTGGCCACCTCAGCAAGAAGGCAAAAGAGCTCAGGCCCAACGCAGGCCCAAGAGAGGGCCAGACACGGGAGCTCAGGCAGGGATCCCCCTCTGGCTCTTCCTCTAGATTCCAGAAGCACCACCTGTGTGCCCATCCAGGTTCACCACCAAGTGAGGCGTGGCCTCTTCTGTTTGAGCAGGAAGCTGGCTGCTTTGCATGGAAGCGTGTAGTGCAGACCACCAGCACCTGAGCCCCACTCCCAGGAAGGCTGCCGATCCCTTATGGTCTCTGTGCTCACTTCAGGTGGGGTCCCTGTTCAAGAAGTAAGGTGCTAGAGGCCTTCCACCGGGTCCCCAGAGGCCCCACGCAGCTTTCTATGCAAACGACCCAGAACACTGGCCTTGAAACACGTTAAAGAAACTCCCAGCTGGGTCTTGAATGGTAAATGTTGCAAGCTGGTGGGATCTGAGAAAGGAAAAGCCTCCGCAGGTGCTCTTAAAATACGTCCTCAATTAGGCTTCAAAATAAAATTTTAGTTTTACATCCGTCAGCACAGGCTTAGGGAGATGATGTGATTTAACCGCGGTCATATGGTTAGGAAGTGGCCCACTGGGGATGCAAACTAGGACTGTGTGAACCCCAAGTGCTGCTGCTCCCTCCCCCAAGAGAGGTCTGTGCCTCCGCCGGACGGACGAGTGGCAGAGGCGACTGCACAAGCCCGGGGAAACCGCATCTCCCTTTGCTTCCTGAGCGAGCCGAAAGAGAGAGGCCGCGGCGCCGACTCGGCGCACTCAGGGGGAAGGAGAGGGTGGGGCGCCTCAAAGCTAGGGCCGCGGCTCCGGCCTGCAGGTACAAACTGGTCGGCGCCCTCCGCGCGCCCGCGGTTCTCGGCGCCTGCAGGGGGTGAGCGCAGAGTGTCCGTCAGGCGGCTCCTGTGGCCCTCCCCAAAAAGTCTCTCAAACTTTTGCCATTAAGTTTTTTCTTTAAATTTTTAAAATAAATAACAGCAGGGAACTTTTCGAAAAAGGGATGGTGGATAACGGGTTCTTCCCTGCCTAGGAAACCCGAAGGCTCTTACCTGCTGGAAACTTAGCGGCCCACAAAGGCGCGTCCTCCCGGAGCGCTTCGCTTCGGCGCGGGGCGCTCGCGGCCGCTTCCTCTGCAGCCCGGCAGGGCTCCGGCCCTGTGTTTTATACCACTATAGGCAATTAATATTGCATCAGCCGTATTTTAAATTTTCAAAACCCACAATATAATGTAATGGCATAAGGGCATTTATTATTAAAGGACACCCGATGGAGAGGGAGGTGGAGGAATCGCTAAGGGCTGTTGAGCAAGGCGGGCGCGAGGGGCTGCGGCCCCGGAAGCTGGGGGCTGCCCGCAAGTTCACTTTGCCGTGGGGGCGAAGGAGGGGTACCGCGGAAGGCGGAAACCTACGCCGCTCCAAATCGGGACGACATCTAATGACCCGAAGCTCTCGGAGGACTCAGCGGGAAAATGTGCAGAAGACTGCGGGACTGGTGGCCTTAATTTTTAAATCATGAAGGTGTTTTTGCTGCTCACACACACACACACACACACAATGTTTCCTCCTCTCTTTAGAGGAAACGAAAAGAAAGAAGGGGACTGGCATCGGTTAAGCGCCTACTACGTGCAGGACATTACACCGGGTGTTTTGAAGCAGCTCTCAGTCCCTCCACAGAGAAGCCGAGATGGGCTATCTAGAAGACACTTCAAATGAATTTTTAGGAGATCCGGAAGTCTCCAAAAGACATTTGTCCCTCCGACCACTTTTCTCCTTCTTTATCTCTATTCCCTCCTCTCCTCCCCAGCCCTTTCAATCTTTAAAAATAATTCGTTTCCCAGTAAGTGCCAAACATCGCCTACCAGATGCCTTAAGTAAACAACCTCACCTAGTCCTGACAATACCCACGTGAGCTGGGTGTTAGGTGTCCATTCTGTAGATAACCTTGTCGGAGAGGGCTTAGAGAAGTTAGGAAACTAGCCTGGGGGTAGAGGCACAGGGGCTCAAATACCCACTAGTCAGGCCTTAAAGTTTGTGATCCTAGTCAAGTTGAGCTAATAGTTGACAGACTGACACTGGGTAGTGGGGAGAAAAAGTGCCTTGAAACTGTAGGACCCAGAGAGGAGCAGCCATAGTTCCCCGGGGGAGACCCGGTAAGCGCATAGACTGCCAGGAAGGAAGAGTGCGGAGAAGAGGTGGCTGGGGGTGGCGAGAAGGAACGTGACAGCCTGGCCCTTTTGGGTTCTCACTTTTAAATCCTTCCCAAGACTAGTATCTTTTAGCATCTGAGAAGGAAAACCACTGCGATTCGGGTTGAAAAATAAAGCATTTATTTTAGAAGTTAATTCAGAAGGTAAAGAGAGAAGAAAACTTATTATTTTATTTGTATCTATTTAGAGAATGAAACCAAAGTTCACACACAGCAACACGCAAACTACAATGAAGCAACGAAAAAAAAATAAAATATGATGCGGGCAAAGGGGCTGGTGTGTGAAGGGTTCAGGTTGGTGGTCCAGCTCCTCTTCCCGCCAAAACTGTAAGTGAACCTCTACCAAGAGACATTCACATGAAAGGGAAGGAAAGAATGGGAGTTAAATAAACAATAGGAATGAACGATGCTAACAACAGTAATAAAAGAGCAACTGAGGTTAGATGTGTTGGAAGGACTTGCATATGATTCGGAGAAGTTACAGTCACTTTTGAAGCACTGAGCTGGCAGTCTGGCAAGAACAGTGAGCTGAGGTTGGAGAATCCTCAGTGGGTTGGATCCGGAGATCCTGCTCTCCACCGGGAGGTAATTAACACGCAAAAGCCACCAGGTCAAGAAGAATGGCCAGAGCTGGTGCTGGCTGCTGCTTGCAAATAGCCTAACGATCCCAACTTTCTCAGTCGCTGAACTGAACCCTTCTTTTCTGGACCCTTACTTACCTCGAACAACTCAGTGCCCCTAACTCTCCGTACACTTTCCCTGAACCTAATCAATGCTATTTATGAGAATTTACGACAAACCAAAGGATAAGATGGATAGAATTTAGACGAAGGGAGTATAAGGCTATCCTTTGGAAACATACGTGTATTTTATATACTCTAATACATCTCCAGTACATGTTTGTGTTCCACTTAGATATCCTAGACTTTGTATTATTATTATTTATCACATCCTTTCCATTCCTTCACCCCTTGCCTAATCGCCCTTGCAAAGTGGCTCTTTGACCCCAGCGTCGGGCGGTGAGGTCAATTCACCCGCCTCTGCTCTGCGGCTCCTGCCCTGAGGCGCGCGAGGGCGCGTTTCAGCACCACGGACAGCACAAAGCACCTCCAGGCCCACCCTTCTCGACTTTTTTTTCCGAGCGCCAAAACTTTTTTGGTGAGAATAGAAAGGAATAAAAGAGACGGAGAAGATTGGGGAAGCAACTAGGCGGGATAAAAGGGAAAGTCTGTGGCTTCGGGAGACAGAGCCTGACCTGCTAGGAAACACCTTGAATTTCCCTATAACCGGCCTTCCCGTCGGAAGGGGGCGATGCGCACTAGACTCTCCTGGCTCCCGATGCTGCGCCCCGCCGCGGTCAGTGGACAGCCGAGTACTTCATTCGTTTCTGTTTCTGTCTCTGGTTACAGAACCAGACCCTCACCACGTTCTTTTTAAGGTCCAGTTTCTCCGCAATGGCCGCGATCTTCTCGGATGAAGGACGCGGCTGGATGGCGAAATAGGCCTCGAGTGAGCGCTTCTCCGGCGCGGCTATGGACGTGCGTTTGCGCTTACGCTCACTGCCGTTGAAGAGCTCCGGCTTGCTGTTCTTCTCTCGGTATGCGGCCTCCGCCTCCTCCAGCCAGGCCTGCAGCACCGGCTTGAGCGCGATCATGTTGTTGTGCGAAAGGGTGAGAGACTCGAACCTGCAGATGGTGCTCTGGCTGAGCGAGCCCACGCCGGGAATCTTGAGATTGGCTAGAGCCGCGCCCACGTCCGCCTGGGTCACTCCCAACTTGATGCGCCGTTGCTTGAAGCGCTCGGCAAAGGCCTCTAGCTCGCGAGGGTCTGACTCCACGTCGCTGAGGCATGCGGGCATGGCGCTGTGCGGCGCCACGGCGTGCGGGTGACTCATGCCCATGGCCTGGTGCAGGTGGCCCATGGCGCCTAAGTGGTGCGGGTGGATCTGCGCGGGCATCACCGAGTGCTCCGGGGCGCCCAGGCCGCTCACGCTCAGCGTCGGTGAGATGTGCTCCAGCAGGTCGCCTTCGAGGCCCTGGTGAACTGCGTGGTGCGGGTGCGAGGTGAGGGCGGCCGGGTGGGAGATGGGCACGGTGGAAGAAGTGGACGTGCAGGGCACGCTGCTCATGGTATGATAGGTGGCGTCTGGCTTGAACGGATGATTTTTGCCGTGGGAGACGATATCCACCGCCGCCAGAGCTTCGGCGCGTGCCAGCAGGCTCTCATCAAAGCTTCCAAATATATTACCCTGCAGCTGCAAGCAAGAAGGCGCACAGCACAGTCAGTGGGGAATACTGTCAACTCAGGATTAAAACACATTTTCAAGCAACCGAGATGCCTCTCCTCAAAGCTCAGGTCATAAAAATTAATACGGAGGCAGCAGCTCTGCTGGAACAGACGTGTGGATCAGAAACATGAATGAGAGAGCGCGCCGGGAGAGAGCGCGGGGGAGACAAGGAGAGGGGTTCAGACAGCGGCGATTGTTCCGGGCGACATGAAAAAAACATGAAGCTAGTGCCTGTCAAAAAATGTGCCTTAGAGCGCTAATTATGCTCCACTACGTACCTGCGGGGCTGGGAGACAGACTCGGCGCATGGCCTCGGAGCCAGAGTGCAGGCTGGAGAATTTGGGTTCTTGCAGCACTGGGTGCATGCCGAAAGGCTGCTTGGCGTTCATGGCCATCATCTTCGCGCGTCTGGCAGGGAGGCAGCGGGGGACATGGAATCAGGCTCGCCTTGCTCGCTCGTCGCGCTCCAAGTGAGCGCCGCTCAGCGCCCGCGCTCCCCTCGCCCTCTCGCTTGCTGCCTCCCCTCTCCCCCACCTGCTTCTTCACTCATCTTACAAGCAGCCTGCCAGAAAGGGCCCGGGCGCGCGCAGGCGTGCACACGCGCCCGGGACTCACAGGGGCGGCCCGGAGGCGAGGCGAGACAGCAGCTCGCGGCGCCTCTCCGCGCCCGCCGCGGCCGCACCTCCACCGCATTTATACCCGGACCGGCCGGGCCTCCCCGGGTCCGCCCCGCCCCGCTTGGCTCCCGCCTGTCCGACCTTACGGATTCTTTCTTCTTCGTCCTGGACCTTTTTCTCCCCACAGTCCCAAACCTCTCCGTCCTGTCCCAACTCGCACTGGCTGGATCGAAGGGCAGACTCGGACTGGGGGAGCAGGAAGCTGACCCCTCTCCGACCCACCCCCCACACAACGTTGGCCCGGCTGCCGCCAAACTGCCCACTTCCAGGCGCTCCTGGCCCCGAGCCCGAGCCGTCCAGCAGAGCCCAGCGGCTCAGCGAAGACTCCAGCGAGAACCCAGGCGGGGTCAGCGCGAACTGCTGCTCGAATAAGTCGCTGGTGACCCACCTGCTCCACCCCCCCAGTCCCCCAGGTGCGGTTCAGGAGGCCTGTGGCTTCCTCCCCACATTTGCCTTGCTTTCTTTTGAGAACGACTACTGGGCCCTCGCTCCCTTTCCCCAGCCCTCCAGTCTAAGGAAGTTTGCGGAATATTCTTTAGAATAGCGAGAGTTCAGAAAGACCTCAGGGCCTGGGTAATCGGTCAGTGCGCTTCTGCTGGGCTCCCAACGCTTCCAGGCCCTATTTCCCACGACAGCTACCCTTTGCTGGAGCTGCTAATTCACGCGAGCAATTTAGAGTTAGCTTCTGGGACCCTCACACCACGCTATGGAGCAGACGCCCTTACGGCCTATACAGATGAGGGAAGGAAGCGTCCCAGGGGTGACAGGGTTAGCAAGCTCACTTGCTTCGGAGCAGAGCCATCCAGTCACTTATTCGGTTATCCGCCCCACAAATATTTACTGACAGCCTACTGTGTGCCACGTCTGACTTCCGGGGCTCGAGACCGCTTAGCCCTTAGTCTTCCTTAGGTTTCAGGGCCCCCGGGGGTAGTTCTGCCTCACACCTGCCACCACCACCATACCTCACCTTCTCTTCCCCTCTTCCCACTTTGCTCTCCTTTCCCCCAAGCTAGTAAACATCGTGAATAATGGATGGGGAATCCTGGGACTGGCAGGGGCGCGCCGAGCTCCACATTTGGAGAAAACTCCCATGCGCACCGTTGTGTCCCCCGCAGCCAGCCGCAGCCTCCACCTCCTCCTCACAGGGAGAGGTCTTCAGGTTTTGGGGACGTCATCCTGCCTGCTAGCTCTCGCGTGCCCAGAGTGGGCGCCGGGCTTCCCAGAATCTTAACAATGAGAGTGGTGGAGGGAACCACCCCTTGACCTAAGAGGAAATCCTGCTTAGACCCCGGCTCCCCTCTCTGCTTGAAACCCCCCAGTCCCTTCTCTTTCCATCCTTGCCAGCTTGGTGCTCTGGCGTCTGCCCTGAGAGAGGTGAAAAGGACTCAGCGCAGCTGAAGGAGGCCAAGAGAAATGCCTTTGGCTAAACCTGAGACCAGGTTTCCTCCATTTTAAGGTGGGGATTTCACTCGTGTCTGTTTTCTTGGATTCTTGTAGAAAAGTAAAGAAAGCATTGACACTGAAATTAGTGTTCAGTAAACTTCATCACAACCTGGTGCGCCCCTCATTCAGGCTCAGAAATTCACCTTTGTCTCTCACTGGCTGTGACCAGGAGACCATCCATCTCAGTGCCTGTGTACTGCAGGGAGGGTCCCCAACCGTAAAATGGCCATAGAGTTTATCCCCCACTGATTGTTGCAGGAAATACACTGAGATAAGCCCTTGGCACAGTGCCCAGCACAGTGAAATCATGAAATAAATGCCAGTTCCTCTCTTCTTTCTCAACTTAAAGAGAAAGCATTTGGTAGTGGGAGTGGCCTGGAGCAACTCCCTGGAAAACGGTTCCTCGGCATTCTTCCTTCCATTCTTTAGCACCTGCTTTGCCCCCAGAATACCAAAGCTGACCACAGACCTGAGTCACACTGTCCTGGCCTTCAAGGGGTCATGGTTCTAAAACTGACAGCAGGAAACTGACTGTCAACCTGGCAGTGCAGTAGAGGGGGACGCAGATCCATGCACGCAGACTCAGAGCCGGTGTGCTGAGATTCTTGAGAGGCACTTCAGAACCCTGGAGCTCAGGGGGGCTGGATTTGGGGCTCTGCACCCTGACCTTCTTAGGCCTCAGCTGCTAGGTGCTTCCAGCTCTAACAAAAGACTGGTTCATTTGAGCAAATCTCAAGTTTCTGTCAGGACCCCTCAACTCCCCAGAAGCCAAATGCAGCATTACTTCATCACTCAGTAGTGTTTAGGACCACTTGGCCTTGGTTCCTGCTCAATGCTGGAAGCCCACAGAGAAAGTGGAAAGAGGGGATACTGGATAGGTACCTTCAGGTACTGGCACCTTAAGATCCAGTAACTCCATAGTACCCTGGTTGTCTGTGAAGCTGAACCCTCAGAAACTGGGAGAGAAAGATCCACCCATACCCCCCTTCCCTGCTCTGTACCCTAAGGGGCCTGGAAGATGCTGACCAGGATCGAGGTTAGGCAGCAGTCAGAGACAGAGTAAAGCCAAATAAGCCCCCCTTTATACCTCCAAAGCTGGCCTTTATCTCACTGCTTCACCTCTAGCACTCCCAGGCATTAGGATCACAAATCAGAAAACATCTCCCATTCTTCCCTCCCAGAAGGTTTCCTAGCACAGCAGCCAGCAGTAAGTTGATACCCATCATTAAGGACCAGCCTTCTTGAGGAGGCCCTGGAGATAATAGACTGGAGAATGCAAGGAGACACACACCAGGCAGAGTGCAATACTTCCAACAGACAGTTGAGGCCATCTTCTGCATTTTCTAGGATTTGTAATCTTCAGTTCAATTTAGGTCTGGTAAAATAAATTTGTAACTCCAGTTGGGGGCATAGAAAAGAGATTGGGCTGAAGAGCACATGCTCGCCCACATGGTGTTACATTACAATTGAAGCCTATCTCTCTATCTGTCATCTATCTATCTATCTATCTATCTATCTATCTATCTATCTATCTCTCTATCTCTATCTCTCTTTTTCTGGAAACAAAAATCTGTTTCAAGGTCCAAGTAAAGACCACATGGGCATAAATGCCAGAGGCATTAAAACAGGTCATATTCTTTCTACAAGTATTTCATATGCTTCATTCTACAAGTACTCATAGCTGGGTCTTGCGTTAAGCTCTGCAGGTAAGAAGAGCACTGTTTCAGAAGCTCAAAGCCTAGTGGAGACATAGAATTGCCACAGGTAACTCTTAAGTCAGTGCCCAAAGCACTATTCCTTCAGAAGGATCAGCTTTGTAGGGGATCAAGAGAATGTTGGGGAAGGGACATTTTTCTGGGGAGTTGGGTCCACTTCAATCTGAGTAGGAATCACCTGCAGTCTTTTAAAATGCAGCACCCCAGGTGCACAGCTAGAGATTTTGACCACAAAGACTCTGTAATACATAGTCATTACTTGAATGCAGGTGACCTGGGACACTCAACTTGTGAAAAACTAGCTCAGGACACTTATAACAGGACTCATTATTGTTACTGTAGTTGTTACCGTAATTATTAGTTTAAACCTCTGCCCTAATCCTGTAAGTTTCACAGAGAGTCATAGGAAAAAACCTTTCCTTCTTTGATCTCCCTTTTTATATCTTTGTAAGAACATGAAGTTTTATTATCTCTGCACCTGGGAAACTCTGGGACTTCTCTGAGGATGAATCTTGCCTATCTCTGTGTTTTCAGTGCCTGTGCTTGTGGACAAGGCCCTATGTGGAACTCAATATTATTTGTGGTCATTGTGTACTACAAACGTATACTAATACAAAATAAAAATTGGAAAAAGTATTATTTGTATTTAATGAATGAGTGTGTGATAAAGGTCCTGCCCAGGACATGGTTCTGGGCTAGGTGCTTCAGATGTACTGCACACTGAATTTCCCCATTAAGCCTGTGAAGTTGATATTGTTATTTCCATTTTACAGATAAGAAAACTGAGGCGTGGAGAGTAAGGTGCTTGAGGCCACACGGGCCAAGGGGGGTGGGAAGCTAGGTGTATCTCAAGCTCTAAACTAATATACTGAGTTGGCACTAGTTACCCACCACCCAAGCCCAGGGACGGAGGGAGTGGGGTGAGCAGGGTTTTACTTCTCTCCCTGGCTTCCGGAGGCTCGGAGGCTGGCTGGACTCCAGGCTGGCTTCCGGCAGAGGAGCTCCTGGAGAAGCCAGCAGCCACTCCCAGCCACCTCCATCCCTGGCGAAGCCCCAGCGTGGCGAGTTGGAAAGGGGGTAGGGAGGGTGTAATGAAGATGGCCCGATAGGACAGCCCGCCCGAACTCAAGATGCCATCGCGGAGAGGCAGCTGGCGGGGCTGCCAGGCCAGGTGTTCGCAGCCACCCGCCTGGCCTTCCTCTCCCTTTCTCTCGTCTCCTTTCACAAACTTCTCACATGTACTGCCGCCTGCGCAGCTGCTGCCGGACTCGCCTGTCGGCCGCTGCCCCTTATTGTCTGCTTGGGCTCGGACGATCCGAGATGCCCAGAGGGACTCGGGAGCCGGAGGCCAAGCATCCTCGATGGGTCGGCACGCGCCTGCACCCCCTCCCACCTGTACTCCCGCCCCCCCCACGGGACGGAGCCGGGACTCAGGGGTGGGACTCCAGGCAGGTCCCTGCATCCTGCCCACCTCCGTTTCTCCATTTGAAAATTGAGTGGATCCAGGAGAGGGATCTTGGAGAGCGCTTCCCAGTCACACTTTCATGGAACACGTATTTACTGAGTATTTATTAAGCAGCCACTAGGGCAGGAGATAAGGATTTGACTGCAAACCAGACATCCCCTCAACCCTGCTAACCCTCACCCTGTAGAGCTGACATTTCTGAAGGAGGTAAGGAATTTTTAAGAGATAACTGCCCCAGAGAAAATACACCACAGTGGTGAAATGGAGAATATATGGGCAGAAAAGGAAGAGGTGACCTTTGAACCAAGGCCTGAGGGATAAAATGGAAGACGAAAGAACAGTAAATCAAAAGCCCTTCGGTGGGAGGGAGCAAGCTTGGGGTGTTCAAGCAAAAGCAGAAAGGCTTGGGTATAAGGAGCCAAGTAGGAGTGGTGAGAGATGAGTTGGCCAGGAGCTAGGCGGGTTCTGAGAAGAGGGAAGCCGCAGGGAAGTTTGAAGCAGGAGAGTGAGGTCTACTTTCAGAGAATCTTTCTGGTGACTGTGTAGGAATCGGGTTGAGGAAATCTAGAGCGAAAGAAAGATGCCCCTAAATTCTCTGGGCTTAGTGTACTGCTTTATGGAAAATCAGAGCCAACAGTTTGGACCCGGGGTGCCACCGCCCAGGAGACTCGGTTAACTTCCTGCGTGCAGGGCTTGGCCTTCTGGTACCTCCCGCCCTTGCACCTGTAGGTCCTGCTGTGTCTCCTCTGAGCCCAGACAGTCAGCAGCAGCATGGCCAGCTCAGTGCCATCTGGCCTCAGTGATCACAGAGTCCTCCTCCTGGCAGCTAAGGACTGGGTTTGCCTTCCCCTTCTCCAGTTGAACTTTTAGAGCTCAAACCCATAAGGTCAATCCCCTTACGGCTGAAGTAGTTCTTGTTTCTTCCATGACCAAAGAATTAGGCCATTTCTCTTCTCCAGCCAGCTTGGTTGTGTAGAGGCAGCAAGCAGCAGTGGACAGCACCCCGGAGGTCTAAACGCAAATGTGGATTCATGGCTGACTGGGGTAGGTCACTCATGGGCTCTGGGACTCGGTTTCCTCATCACTACTAAAGGGCTAGGGAAACAAGCTCTCGAGACCCTTCCAAGGTTCAAAGTGTGGGTCTCCTAAAAAGCATGGAGGTCACATCCATCACTTACATGGAAATCAAATTCTGTAGAGTCCTCTGCGCCAGAGCCCTACTGCTTCATGTGTTCATCAAATGCTTACTAAGCACCTCCCTTGAGCATAGCGAGCCCATGCTGCATTTGGGATGCCATAAAGAACAAGATGCCATCATCCCTGCTTCAAGAAATGTAGAGTCTGCTGCTGTCTTATTCAGCATTTACATTAATTCCCTATGAGTGGACATTATCCCCTCACCCTTGCTTTATAGAGAAGGGAAAGTGAAACTCAGAGATGAGGTGATTTGTCCGCAGTACACAGTTCTCTCTCAGACCTCGCTCTGTGCACTGTCAGGTAATCCTCACTATCTATGAACCAGGGACTGTTATTACCTCTATTTCTCAAGGACTGAGGATCAGAGAAGTTGAGCGTATTCCTCTAGGGCACACAGGAATCAGTTGTAGGGGTAGGATTTGAACTGGGGTCTGTGGATCCTGGACCACAGGATTTCCCCCACGCAGGAAGTAGACTCCAGGAAAAGGGGGTGAAACTTCCTCTCACTTGTTCAGTTTCCCTTGTTCTCTGGACTCAGCAAAGAGGGATATTTAGCATCCTTCCTAAATTAAAAAGAAAAAAAGGTAAAAAAATAAAAAGAACAAAGGAAAATAAGTGAAGGCTCTGCTCTCATCAGGGGGGAAATCGGCGTCTTGTCGCCTAGCTCCATGCCCTGATTTATGATAAAAAATTTAGAGGAAATCATTTATATTTTAAAGGATCTAAATAGCTGCATGAAAGTTTTATCTAAAGTGCCACTGTATTTATAGGCAGTTCTTCCATGCTGGAGGTAATTAATAGATGTATAAATCGCAGGGCTCCCGGCTCTCCTGCCCGCCTGGCTGGATGGTGACGCTAGGCTGGGCCCTGGAGACGGGGGCGGCTGGGACGAGGCGGAGAGGCGGCAGTGCAGAGATGAGCTCACCCCCACATGCGCCCCTCCTCCCTCGGACCGAGAAGCCCGGCCTCACGTAGGTTAGACCAGCGGATGTAGCCCCGCGGCACGGTGGGGGGCGCCCAACTTCTAGTCCCTTTCAGGAGTCATCAAAAGGGACTGAGGCCGCCCCCTTCTCTCCTCGCAGCCCCGCGGGCAGCGCCACGCAAGTGGCTGCTCCACTGTGGTGGCTTTCTAACTCCGGGGGTTCCTGTCAAATGGATTCCTGCGCCCCTTCACTCCCCCAACCCCAACTTTAACCAGATGCCCAGTTCTCTCCCTGTGCCCCCTTGCTCTGCTCAAGATGCCAGGCGCCTGTTTTGGAAAAGAGAGCCAGTTGCAAGAGGGGGACAGCTCTGGCTTACTTTAATTAGGGCTGTGAAATATTGATGGTTTTGGCTCTCTCCTTGGCTGCCACACCTAGGAGCGGGAGCGCAGCCCGGGGAAGAGCAAGTTAAGGAGGACCAGATGGTTTCCCTTCAGACAGCCGTACAGACCGATGGAAGTGTCGCTGCCTGAGATCATCGCGGAGCCCTAAATAATTGATTGATCTGAGTTTGAAAAGGAAAAATGCACTAAATTGGAAACAACAGTGTTGACTCATTCTGGTTGAACCTTTGGAACTGGGAGGAAGGTGTGTTCAGGTAATAAGTAGATCGGGACTGGAGAGGCTGGAGGCCAAAGAGCAGCTGTATTGGCCCTCTTTCCTCCTTGGATCCCTTCCAGCAGGCCGAGCTGAGCAGCCTTTCTGTGGCATGTAGGGCAGATAGAACCTTCCGCATCTAATCACACTCCTTTCTCCTCCGTGGGGGACCAAGAGCACATAGTGTTTACTGAGGAGAAACCACCCATTCCTCTTTTAAGGTGCTTTCATTCCCCACCTTCTGGTAATGTGTCACCAAAGAATGGAGTTGACAGAAATGTACACCCTGTCTCAAAAAAACAAAACAAAACAAAACAAAAAAACAAAATAACTTGATGATAGGACTCCAGAACTTTTACATGCTATTATTCAGTGTGCTGATAATCATTTAAAAGGAAGAAGTAGAAGAAGGAAAAGGAGAAGGAATAGGAGGAGGAGAAAAAAGGAAAGAGAGAGAGAAGTTTACATACCGACTCTACTCCACCATTACATTTGAGTCCGTACATTTTTTTCCCTGGCACTGTGGCACTTCACACAGCTAAAGGAGTTGCTAGCCTAGGGAACTGAGATATTCTGACCTATGAATTCATCCTTAGGAGCTGGAGAAGTGCTGCTGACCATGGTGGGGACCGCGATGGTGGCTACCTCACCTTCTAAGACCCATACCTTCTCTCTGGTCTCTCCCATTGGAGGTGACCTGGAGTAAAAGATTTCCACGTGACCAGAACTTGCTGTTGACTGTTTTAGTACATTAGCCCAGAGAGGTTTGTTGTCCCCTTGCCAAACACAAAACACTGTAGGCAAAGGCTGCCTCCATTCCATCTCTTCCCACGCATATTTATCTAGAATTTATTGTGTTTCTCATACAGTTTTTTAAAATCTAACAAAGGAAAATGAAGGTTTGGCCCTACCATTGGGTTTAGTACACAGGTTCTTGTGCATTATAAATATGGAGAACCTAGAAACTCTTCTCTACTATTTTTTCAGACAAATTTTTCCTTCTGTGAGACTGGCAGTTCACGTATTCCTTTAGCACTTGCATCTTACTTCCTAGCAGGTACTTACAACTGTGTCTTTTAAAAATAACTTTTATTTTTAATTGATACACAATAAGTGCACGTTTTTAAGGGGTACTGTGTGATATTTCATTACATACATACAATGTGTTGTGATTAGCTCAGGGTAACTGGCATATCCATCACTTAGACATTTATCATTTCTCTGTGTTGGGAACGTTCAAAATTCTCTCTGCTATTTTGAAATGGACAATTATTGTTAACAATAACTACTGAATTTCTCAAAATTCAAAACCTGGTGCAGAATCTGGAAATAAATGCCCTTATTCACAGGAGCTGCAAGCCTCGAGACGTGGTAGATGGGTGCTCTGTTGCATTTCACGTTTATAATCTTTTTCTCCAAAGAGCACATTAACATCACCGGCCAGTTTCATTGCTGAAGGAAATGACTGCATCATTTGCACAGAAGTGGTAAGTGGTCCTGACCCAGAGATCTTGGTGACTCCTGTGAGTGGAGCGTGGCGACGTGGGAGAGAGGGCCCAAGGACTTCAGCAAGTCGGAGAAGTTTCCCTGAGTTGTCAAAACCGTACAGGAAGAAGGAACCAGGTGCATGGTGATCTCCGGGAGCAGTATTCAGGCAAATGGGGGTAGGGAGCACTGCACCCCAAGGCGGGAAGGGTTTGCATGTTCAAGGACCAGGAGGAAGGGTGCTGTGGCTGGAGCCAAGGGAACAGGGGGCGAGAAACTGATGGCTTTGGAGAAAGGAAGAGAATAAATAGAATCTTTTAAGCCAAGGCAAGCAATGTATGTTTTATCTCAAGTGCAATGGAAGCTATTAAGCAGGAGAGTGGTAAGCATTTTGATTAAAAAAAAAAAAAGTCTCCCAAAAAGGAACAAAACTGAAGACTAAAGGAGGCAGGTGGCAGGGAAGTTTTGCAGGGAAAAAAATTGCACTTTTCCTGTCCCCTGGGTCTAAAATATTCCTTCCCCACATAGACACGTGGCTCACTTCCACATTTCCTGCAGGTGTCAGCTCAAATGTCACCTCGATGAAGCCTTCCTGACCACCTTATTTAAAATTACAAGGGACTGGAGATATAGCTCAGAGGCACAGCACCTGCCTGGCAAGCACAAGGTTCTGAGTTCGATTCCTGGTACCAGAAAAATAAATAAATAGAATAAAATAAAATTGCAACCATCTCCCCTCATATACCTTTTCTATGCCCCTCCCCTGTTTTATTTTGCTTCATGGAACTTATCATCTTACAAACCTTGTACCTACATTTTACTTACTTATTAGTCTATTGCCTATTTTCCTAATCGAATGTAAACTCATGAGAACAGAGACTCGACTTTAATCACTTCTGTGTATCTTCTGCCACAAGCACTGCTTAGCACTCAGTGAGTGTCTGCTGAATAAATGAACCAACCTAAGTTGAGTTTTGACAGCATCTGATTTTCGTGTATGAAGACTGTAATTGCACCAGGTGAGGCATATTTTCTTTTCTTCATCTGGCTGGCTCCTTTTCATCAATGGATTTTTTTTTTCCTGGCAGTACTGGAACCCACAGGTACTCTAAGTCCAGACCTTTTTATTTTTTGTTTTAAGACTAAATTGAGGGAGTCAAACTTGCAACCCTCCTGCCTCAGCCTCCCTCTGTGGTGGGATTACAGGCTTATTATTAAATTCTTTGTTCAAATGTCACTGCATCAGAGAGGACTTTCCTGAACCCCAGTCAAAATTATTTCCATCTATCCTACCCACACCTCATTAGCCTTTTCTATCCCATTACTCCATTTTTATTTGTCAACCTAGCACTTAACTATTACCTAACAACAACCCATTTCTTTACTGGTTTACAGGTTTATCACCTGTGAGCTCTCTCTAGATTATAAGCTCCATCCAAGCAGACAAGGCTAATCCCGTGTGTTAGGGAATCTCCAGGGCCTAGCACACAGGAGGAGCTCAAAATGTGTGCTGAATAAATGAATGAGTCAGCCAGACAGGGTAGGGTGAGCCTGGAGCTGCAGAGTGAGTGATTGGCATTGCCCAGGACACCCAATTCCCAGTCCCCACCTCCCCTTTAAGACCACATTGCCTTCCCGATGTATGTGGGAAAAGATATCTGAAAAGATAAACAGGAAGAAATGAAAGTTTTCTAAGCAGAAATGCTGAGCTCTTGTGGAAGGAAGGGGAAACATGTCCTGGCTTTGGGAGGGTCACTGACTCCTTTGTTCATCTGAGCCTTTGGGTCAAGAAAGCAGATTTCTGACATCATAAAACTGATTAAGACAAAAAGAAAAAAAAAGTTGACACTGGCTATGACATGACTGTTCCATTGTACAATCTGATCGAGGAAATGTATCTAGGATTACCCAGACAGTCAATTATTCATGAGCTAAACATCCAGGCATCAATTACCTGGCTTGATGCTCTTATTCATTAAGGAGATTGAACAGCCTGACTTAACAAAGCTGGAGAAAGTTGCTAAGTAACAGAAGTTACCTGACCAGCCACAACACTGAAGCCTCCACCTTATGAGTCTTTTCATGGCAAGAGAGGGCCCAAGGATCACCAGCACAAGAGATCAAGTGGTAAACTGCACCAGCGCTAATTTCAGCTTCAGCAAAGAGAAGGAAGCAGAGGGTGGATGGGCTGGATTTAGAGAAGGCAGAAGGAATATACTAGATATAGGCTAAGTTATCTTTTCTTTTTCCTTTTATGGAGTGTGGGGGTATGAACCCAGGGCCTTGTGCATGCTAGGCAAGTCCTCTACCCCTGAGCTATGTCCTCAGCCACCTTTTTCTTAGGGATATGGACATTTATCAGAAGGAATAAGAGTACTTCACAATATATATTAATATTTTTGTTGAAAGTCCAAAGATGGTTATCTAGCACGTGATGGAACAAAAGCAGAATACAAATACAATGAGATTTCCCTGTGTAATACAAATGCATGGATTTTCTCTTCAAGCATCTGAGAGTGAGTCTCGAAATTATTCTAAGGATAGGGAAATTTATAAAAAGGATGTAATAGTTTATGTAAAAAATATAGAGCTTTATATATCCAACATAATTAACTTTCTCCTCATAAAAAATTGCTATTCTACAATATATATAAAACTACATATATTCCTCCTTTACGACCACCTTTAGTACTGGACTGCATCCCCCCCCCTTTTTTTTTTTTTTTGGTAAACTTAGCAGAGTTTAATTGAGCAAAGAATGACTTGCAAGTCAGGCAGACCTCAGAACCAGAGCAAGCTCAGAGGTCTCTGGTCTCTCTTATGGTTGGGAAGCATTTATCTGTATTACTTTATCATCAGAAGAAGAGTTCAGTATGTTTAGGTTGGGCATACAGATCTTGAGAAATGGAGTTCATGTTTTGGGTTTTGGGTCCTACAACATTTGGCCTGGGGTCATCCAAAAATCAAGATGCTGGGCTGGTGATAAAGCTTAGTGGCATAAGCACCTGCTGGCAAGTGCGAGGTCCTGAGTTCGACTCCCGGTACCCGCATAAAAAAAAAATTCAAGATGCTTACCACATCCAGTGTGTTGGTACCATACACAGTGTGGTGTACACAGGAGCAGCTACATAATTTTCAGGGCCCTATGTGTAATGAAAATATGGATCCTCTTGTTCAAAACTTATTAAGAATGTCCAGATGACAACAGTAGGGGCCCTCTTAAACCCAGGGTCTTCCGCCACTGCACAGGTCTAACACCCAAAGCTAGCATGGACTGTAGGGCTTTAGGAACACAGGCTTCCAAGAGAAACAGACTGAGTGCAAGCCTTGGCTTCACGCTTAGGCCTCAGGCCTCAATAGATCTCTACGTTCTCATTTGTAAAATGGAGACAATCATAAGGTTTCGTGAGAATTAAGTGACACTCTGCCTCACTTTACATGCTAACCATTCCCTTAGGGATAATTATCTTTCATGTTGTAGAAGTGTTAATGACAAGGTAGTGACTATGGGCCACGCTGCACCATGCCTGGTGCTAAGCATCTGCTTGGGGCAAACTTTAATAGAAGCACACGAACTCCAAAAAGAGTTGAGAAGGCAAACCCCTTCTCTCTGCACTTGGGTATCACCTGGTCTTGGTGTACCGTGGAACTCCTTTCTTCCCATATTTACTGACACTTGAGAAGGACCTGATTTGTGGTGATGTGAATATTTCACATAATAAAAGGCTGTTGCAAGTTTGATAACTCAGATTCATTCTCAGCCAACATAATTTGGCTCATTTATTCATGAAACACTTTGGTAGTCCTTTACTGAGCACCTACTGGACGCAGGGTAGTATGCCAGGTATTGAGAAAACAAATAAATTATATGTGATTCTGATCTTCAGGGTGGGAAAGTGGGCATGGAGTCATGCACTTAGGAAGATACTGCCTCCACCCCTTCATACTGGCTGCCTTATTTGCATCCTCCTATTTTTTTCTTGAAGTTATTTTACTTCAGATTGAAAAATGAATAGCTTCCACACTGTTCATTGCAAGATACACAATATTCATGAATGCAATGCTGGTCATTTGAGAACACATATTTGCATCCTTTAAATCTAGCTCAAATGGCCCCTCAGACAGGCTTTCCTCAGCTATCCTTCCTCACTGCTCAATGGCCTTCACATCATCCTATTTATTTCCCTCCTAGATCTTGTTGACTTTTTGCAAATGACAGGGACTATTATCTTGTTCATCTCTGCAAATCTAGAACAAAAAGCAAGGCCTTGCTCACAGTGGGAATGCAGTAAAAATCTCTCAATAAATTAATAAAGCAGCAGAGAAATTTGATGGTGCTGTGAAGTAGAGGACAATCACAAATTCTGCCTGAAACTGGCATAGGTGGCAGTATCATTTAGAGGAAGTGCCATTCCAGATGAGCCTTTAGGGATGAGAGAGTTTGATAGGCAAGCAAGGCAGGTAGATACTGCAGAACGAGGGGACGGTATGCGCAGACAAGTGAGAGCCTGCGAGAGTTCAGGAACTGCAGGTGTTGTAGCAGGACAAAGCGACAGGGGCCAGATGACAAGAGGGACACGAACTAGGACCACAGGTGGAAGCAGGAATCACATCACAAAAGGCCTTGTATTTAATTCTAAGGAATTTGGGTTCACTCTAGATAATAAAGCATAGTCCATTTATCTGCAGGCTGTCTGTCAGGTATGGGCTGGGTGCAGTGGATATAATGGTGAGCATGATATATGCGGTCCATGCCCTCAAGGACCTTACCTTTTAGCAGAAAGGCAGGCATAAAATAAGCACATAATTTTGTAGTATTGAATCATTAAATGAAAATAATTTTTAAAAAAATTAAAATCACTATGAATAAACATTACAAGAAGAACATGATATGATGAGATTCCTGGGCAAGGAGATCTAGCCTGGTCTGGGGTTATAGGAGAATACCTTCTCCCCATCATCCATGCCTTTTACTTTCAAACTGATCCTAGGAAACTCCATTGCTTGATGTTGAAAGTTAACTTAAACCACATGTACCAACAGAGGAAAAAAAAAAATCTCACATTTATACTGATGAGTTCAATAAGTCCATTCCAGGAAGAAGTATTTGGTTTGATGCCATTTGTATCAAATTTTTTAACAAAAAAAATATCATTATTGTCTGTTGGTATTTAAGCATAATATAAAGACAAGCAGGGGAACAGTGAACACCAGAACCAGTATGGGACTTCTTTTGGGGAAAGTTGGAGAAAAGAATATCACTGGAGAGGTTCAATTGTATTTGTTTATTTCTAAGCAAGGGATAGATACATAGGCTTAGTCTCTATATTTATACATACAGAAAATATTACACTGTTTCTAAAAATCAACTGAAGTCTATACTCAGTATTTTTTTATTAGCCATCATTACTGTAAAAGAGATTCTAACACCTGTTCTCCAAGAGAGTACAGGAAATAGAAATATATGTGGTACTAATTCTATCATATAACAGGGTAAATAAATTCCAAGTTCATAAAACAATTGTATTAGGTCAAAAACTTTCCCCTGTCCTATTAGGTCTTCCCAGGGCTTCTGAATATAAAACAAAGAAAGAAAGAAAGAAAGAAAGAAAATGCTTTTTATTTCTGCCCTGGTGAAAGGAACTCCTCTTCTAAACTAAGACCATTTGGTAGCTCAACGAATCCCTTGAAAGGTCCCTTTATCTTTATTTGGGAAAGAGGCAACTACAACTAAAAGCAATCCAGGGAAGGCAGAAATGCCTGGAACTTCAAATTCTCAAAAGTAATGTTAAAGTCCAGGTGTTAGCAGGACAGCGCTCCGATTGATGGGGAAGTGCATGGGAACGACTGACCCTCTATCCTGTCATAAGTGGCTTTCAAAGGTGCCCCTCCAATTGGACTCCTGGATTTGCAGGATTGGACCCTGGCTTAGAAGAGGAAAGTGGACCTTATTATTTCAGAACATTTTCACGAGTCCATGGTAGGTGTTCATGGCAGTCCTTAAAATAGCCAGGGAGGAGTAAGTGGACTGGCAGCCAGTTATTGATCATTCAACAGAGTGCTAGCAGCTGTCATCAGGCCAGAGTAATAGAGAGACCATGTACCTCCCTCCCCTGGCAGAACAATTTCCCCAAATCCTTACTGCAGGCCCAGAACTAAAAGCCCTAACTAATTTGCTACCTCAGCAGCACAATGTCTAATAATATCCTCTGATAAATGGAGATAAATTGTGTTTGGAAGGGTGGACAGTGCTTTCTAGATTGACAGCCCAATCCTAGGAGACAGAAAGGCGTCAAGCCATCATCTGAAGTGAAAGGCTGTAAAACCATCAGCAGTAGAGGCTCTTTGCCACTGTGGACCTGTTTCTATGGGCCTATTCAATCACCAGTTCCATGCATGCATGCATCCATCCATCCATTAAAATACAGTTCAGTGTCTGCCTGTATCAGATTCTACCCTAGGTTGTGGGATGTGAAGATGACCAGGATTCTTCCCTGGAGGAGTACACAGTCAATGTTAACCACATGCCCCACCAGAAATAGGAACTGCCATAATGTTTCTAAGGAACAGAGTCCTCATCCAGCTTTCATATGCCAAGTTAACCAGATGATGAGCTCAAGGATGAAGCCTAGATAGCCTTGTCCAGAAATGGTCAATTTATAACTTCTGTGCCACATGTATTCAACTGGTGATGGCTGTCTGGAGCATTATAATGAGAATAGTCCTGCCAGGTGTGGTGGTGCACACCTGTAATCCCAGCACTTGGGGGGCTGAGGCAGGAGGATCGCTGTGAGTTCAAGGCCAGCCTGAACTGCATAGTGAAACCCTGTGTCAAAAAGATTAAAAAAAAAAAAAAAAAAAAGTAGTCCTGAGGAGGAGTTAAACTGATGGGAAAGAACGCTGCAGTAGATTAGTGATGTCTGTTACAGGTGAAGAATAAGGGAGTGGCTGTGCATATTTGCTTTCTCTGCTATAGTAAAAAGACAACAGAAGCAGATATGATTTTACATTCTGATTTTACTTCTACCGATATCAACTACTGTCCATTAGGCAAGTTCATTGCTCTCTCTCCCTCCATTTCCTGATCTATAGAGCAAAGCTGATATATGCTCTGCTTTATCTTCCTCCCAAGTTTGCTAGTATTAAGTGAGATAAAATAAATTATGTGAAAGTATTTATAAACTGTACATCATCATATACTTATCAGAGACTCACTGACTTGTAGGGAAATATCTTACTCAAAGAATTAGGCTTTAATCTGGGGGGGATCAATCTATTCTTCTTTATTGAAGATTTTATTTTGCTTATCTCTTTTGTCCTTATTAATGAAAGCACTTGCATAAGGTAGGCTTTTTTATGTCAATGGACATTTAAAATGGAAGAAATCATAAGATTTTGTGTTTTTTTTAAAACTGAGAAACCTGTTTATTTATTTTTAGAATTTCTATTAGTACAGGTTTGCAGTACATAGTAATGATCACATTCATAGTGGAGCATCGGAATGTGTCCATAACACATCTTAATTGTTTTTACTCTCCCTTCCCGTCCCCTCCCTGCCCTCTCCCTCCATCCCTTCATCCCCTTCCAAGCGATCCATGAGTTTTCCTTAAAAGTGAGGGGAACATAGTTCTCAGGAAACCCAGTTCACAATCAAATGGATGCCTTATGATTAAATGTACTCCTGGGACCTAGTCCCTCCTAGCAGCAGGACCGGGTCCCCCACATCATAACTCTCTTCTCTATAGCACTGATGATGACATAAGGATGGACATGAAGACAGTTATTGACACTGTCAGACACTGTGCCAAAGACTTTACTGAGATTTCTTCATTTATTCCCTTCGACAGGCATGCAGGTAAGAACTATCATTATTCTCATTTTAGAGATAAATTGAATCAAGTCTTTTTTTTTTTTTTTTTTTTTGTGGGTACCAGGGGGACGACCTCAGGACCTCGCGCGCCAACAGGCGCCCGTGCCGCTGAGCGATATCACCGGCCCCTTTTTCGTATGTGGGTTCCGGGAGTCGAACTCAGGCCCTCGCGCTTGCAAGGCAGGCGCTTACGCCGCTGAGCCATCTCACCGGCCCTGAATCAAGTCTTAAGAGGCTAAGCAATACCCAAGGCCACAGAGCTAGTGAAGACAGCCTGAGAGTGAGGACAACCTGAGAGCAAAGCCTACTGAAGTCTCATGCACAACTCTCCACTGCCCTCATTGTAGAAGTCTGATCATGGGATGATTAAGCCACCCAAGAAAAAACAATTCGCACCCAGAAGTTGGACTTGACAACCCCGATGGACTCTATAGCCCAGAATTCTGTACTTTGAGCCCCACAAAGACAGGTGTAGAGGATCATTGTTCTAAGCAGAAAGGTTATTTTTCAGGAACAGGCAACTTGATGGAACCAAAGTGAACACAATTAACTCTGGAATGTTGTAGTTCTATTATTCATGATTTTCTTTAAAAAGGCGTATTTCAGATTATTAAGTTCTAACAAGGTAGCAAAAACTAGAGTTTTCTCGCATTTCACTCTCATCACCTGTTTCTGTTCCCAGAACTCGTAAAATTTCCATTTTCTAATATCACATTTTACAGAGCCCTTGTCCATAATGTAGACCACATCCTTTTAGCATTTACATCCTAGCAGGTAAATAACATTAATTTTAAGAAGTTCCCATCATACGCTTCTTAAGAACTAGCTAAAGTCTATATATAGTGTAAATGCTTGGGCCTGTCTAGACCACCAAAAGGAACTATTCTGCCATAGAAAATAGGGTGGAATTTGTTGAAGAGACAGTCCCACTATATCCCCTGGTTTCAAAATGTTGTGTTGCAACTTCCCATCTTGAATTGTCCGTTGTGCCCACAAAGTGACTGCTGGGACTTGTAGGTGGACAGCACAGCCGGATGGAGCTCAGTTGTTTGGTCCCAAATTCAGCTCAAGCTTAGGGCTAGAAAGTTCTGCACTTGGATTGGAAAGTTACAGACGGTAATCTGTCTGCAGCCATAGTGTAGTATGAGAGAAAAGATGACATAGACATTGACTCAGAATTACACTAGCAAATGTAAAACCACAGCTGCGATGAGTGCTTGCACTCGTTGAAACTGTCTGGGTTGTGCTGCTGTAACAACACCCAAATCTCAAGGGTCTAAGATAAAGAACTGTTTTTCTCTCTCAGTGCGTATTCGTAGTGGAGATAGAAGGTAGTTTCTAGCTGTTCACTCTCGCTCAGTGATGAAATTTGCCTGAATTTTTCTGCTCCCATGTTACAGGACAAAGCAAGCGGCCACAATAAACGAGAAAGCAAAGAAGCATGATCAAGTCCCATGCCTAGAAGGAGAAGCAGGAGCACAGGACGGGGCGGCAGAGGCGGCGTGACCAGGATCTGGACATGACTTTCTTGGCCAGACCCCTGGTCCCTACTTGGTCCCCAGCCACAGGTCAGTTGGGTAGCAGTTGGCTCCAGCCCTGGCCAGGGGACCTGGGGACAATGTGTCAGCTGATTGGCATCTAACACAAGCACAAGCCGGGCTGGAACTGGCTCCCGAGCACAGTGACCCACTGGAATCTGGGTCGTTCCTGTGCAATGTGCAAGGCCCACAAGTCCCTGAGACACTGCGGAGCACGATGCTGACCATGGCAGTGGGACTCACATCAGAGAATTTCCTTCACCTCTGAGCTTACCTGGTACTGTTCGTGCAGCTTCTGGGGAGCAGGGATGACTTGTACATGAGTGCTCCCCAAATTATGGGGTTGGCCAGAGCACGAGTTTGGGTGGTCTGGAAAGAAAAGCAGAAATTCAGGGCTTACCACATCCTAGTTTATGTTTTTGAATTAGGGAGAATTTCAAACACACTCAGCAGTCTACAGAGAAGTGCGATAACCCCTCACACTCCACCTACACAGAGCGCAGCCGCATTTCTGGGCACCATTGCCCACAGCCTGTCTCCTGTGTTATTTTGAAGTGAATTGTCACTGGGTCGCTTCTTCTGTACATATTTCTGAATATGTCTCTCTAAGGTAAGTGCTCTTTGAAACTTAATCACAAAACTTATCACAACTAAAAAAATATCAATAAAGCCAGGTACAGTGGCGCACACCTGTAATACTCTGGGGGCTGAGGCAGGAGGATCACCCACCATGGGCAATTTAGTAACTTACTGAGATCCTGTCTCAAAATAAAAATAAAAATTTTAAAAAACAGAGTCAGGTGTGGTAGCGCATGCCTGTAATCCCAGCACTCAGGAGGCTGAGGCAGGAGGATCACCATGAGTTCGAGGCCAGCCTGGGCTACAAAGTGAGTTCAAGGCCAGTCTGAACTACATAATGAGGACTTGTCTCAAAATTTTTTAATTTTGGTCTGGGCACGTATCTCAGTGTGAAGACCCTGGGTAGAATCTCCAATACCACATACAACCAAAACAAATCAATAATTTCTTAATGTGATTAAATTTCTAATAAATGTTTTTTCTAGACAAAGTATGAGGTATCTACAAAAACCTGAAACCAGGAGAATACATAACAAATAGTTTACTGAAACAACACAGTGTGACAAAATTCAAAATTATATCAGTTTGTTTCCAGAGTTTGTGCTACCATGTACAGTGTATTCGATCCATAGTACTAATGACCACAGTGCTATAGAGAAAACGTCTAACCCAGATATCGTGAAAGTATCAAGGAACTGGAACCCCCTGACGCTTGAGCTGGGATCTGAAGGATGATGGGAGAAGGGAGAAGGACTGTTCTTGGGCAAGGGGTCTGTAGCAGGGGAGATATCAAAAGAATCAACAAGGCAAATAGCTAGAGAGAGACAGCAAAGCAGACAGGAAGAACCAGGGTTCTGGTTGTGTGTGTGTGTGTGTGTGTGTGTGTGTGTGTGTGTGTGTGTGTGTAATGTATTTTCATTATTATTTTTATAAAGCAAGTATCAAATCCAAGTTGATAGCTTTATAAACTTAATGTTATATCATATACAGCTTTCCTTATCATTATAAGTTCTTGTAGGAATTAGTTTTAATGATAGCTTGTGACAATTATGTAGTCAAGCATAACTCATTTACGCAGTCTCCCATTGTTTAACTTTGAAACGGCTTCAGTTTTTGTCACCACAATAGAGGACACTGAAGAGAAGACCCTTATAATTCAGTCTCTGAGCTCTTCCACCATTATTTACTTTGGATAAATTACTCACAGCACAATTGCAGGAAAATGAGTATGCACATTTTTAAAGCTCTTTCTTTTTCTCATGAATTGATACATCATCCTCAGAAAAGCTTCTGCTGCTTTGGAGTCACACAACCAACCTGGTTTTGCTTTCAACATCATGACGTGTGGAAATCATCCTATTCCACTGTTTTCTGCTGCAGCGCTTTGTACTAGAGGCCAGAGAAAGTGCTGGGAGGGAAGCCATCTCCAAGTGCGCAGGGATATTTCATTGAGACGAAACAGCAAAAGTCATATATCAGGCAATAGTTTCCAGTAAGTACCATCACCGCGTCCACAGTATAGATCTCTGGCAGCACACATTTAGGGGCCATATAACTCAGGAGTCATTGTCGAAATGGATCAATGGGTCCTGCACATGATAAGAAGCTTTCACTCGCGATTGAGAGCTGGGAGTGTGTGCTTGCAGGCTGAGCAGCCTGGGCTGTGAATGGCAAATCACCGTTCAGCCTCGGAGGGAGGCAGCACTTTCCTCCTCAAGCAGCGGAAAGGGAAGCAGTGTGGCTTTGTGGTTGGATCAGAGGACTGGGCCATTATAACTTCAAGTCCTCTTTCGGGCTCTGCCAATGACTTGGCCGATGGCCTCAATATTGTCTGTCTCCTTCTCTTTAGCCGTAAAGCTCAGACAACGGTATTAAGCTTCTTCCACATGAAGTGTCCATCCAGTGCTTCAAGACCTTTAACACGTCTGGGCATCCATAAAGGAAACATCACTGCCCAGGGAAATTAATAAAAAAAAAAAAAAGTATTCTTCTGTCTTATCACTTATTTCAGAAAAATCTAGGTAATGGTCATCAAATGAAAAACAAAAAGTGAAGTAAAGTTTTTCCCATTTCCAAAATGAGCAATTAAGCAAAAAATGATATTAAGTATGAAAACATGTAGAAGAAATATTTTTATAATTGTAGAAAGATAATTTATTGTTGAATAAAAGGCTAATGGAACTATACGATAACTGTGATTCCCTTTTGTAATATTGTGAGCACATAATGTAATACATTACACATTGGGGAAAACTCTAAAAGTATGTACAAAAATTATCAAATAGTTGTTGATTTCATTTTCTTTCTTTCTTTTGGGGGGCTATCTCTATTTTCTGATATTTTTACAATGAATATAAATTACTTGAGTGCTAAAAATTATTTTAAAGCAAGTGATGAATATTTTAGAGGACAATGATCTTTGTGAACCTAAATACAGAATAAATCGAGAAGCTATTATATGAATTGGAAAGCTATTCTTATGCTGTAATTGAGCAATATGAAGTATTTGTTTACATTGGAAAGAAGTAAATCAAGGGGAGCAGCCATTTCCTGGCTTAAGTAGACATATTCGGGGACCTGACCAGGAATTGTTACTGACTTTTACATAACCTCTTAGAAACTCTGGCTCTCACTGTTGTTTCAGATCAGGTTGTCCCTCTCTGCAGATGACACAGATTATAATTCAAACACAGAGCTGATTGACAGTGAGAAGAAGCATCTAAATACCCAACACCTAGCACCAGGAAGCGTCATCTGGGTTTAGGGGACTTTCAAGCCACGACACAGTCGTGCGTATCAAGGACAAGCCTGTTGTACGAAGGAACATAGAACTAAGTAGGACCTTGAAGCATGACCCTGAAAATAACAACCCTGCATGTGGCGGCTCTTCTTATAGAGTGCTGTCACGTCCCTCTTGGGGAGACGTCAAAAGAAATCCTAAAACAGTGGAATGAACACTTGTTTTTAATCTGACCATCATTCTCCATTTCATAGGATACAACCCATGTTTTTTTAGGGGGGTTTACAACAAGACCTTCATGAATGGATACAATTGGGTGGGACTGTCAGTCAAGAATCTTACCCTACTCTGGCTGATGGTTTGACATAAGGCGGGCCCATTTCTCTACTGGAAATGGCATCTCGAGAAGACTGATGGGCTGCAGGAGTCCATTCTAGGCAAGGGCAATGCTGAAAGTACAGTTCCTTCATTCCTACCACCTCAGAACTCCCTGCTTCCTGCGAGTCTTGGAGATTTTCAGCCTTTCTTCAATTCTGTAAGTAACTCTAAATCGCCAGTAAATTCTTTTTTGTTTGTCAGGCAGACTTGGTATCTATTCATCACGATGTAGGAATCCCAAGAGACTCCAAAACCTCCATTCATGGACCACATTCACATCCAGTTCTCTCGTTCACTGCAAAGCCACCAGATGATACCCGGCACTACACGTGCATGTAAAATATGTCCCTTGAAATCTGGTGACAAGAGGCCTGAAAAATATCTTTTGTTCCCTGAAAATGAACTGAATGCAAATCAATACATATAACATAATACTGTGCTTCAAAAAGAGCACATTTTTGAAAATAAGATAAGCCCTCAATATTACCCTCTACTAGAAGAAAAACATTCTGAAGTACAATGCATGTAAAATAAGCTGGAATCTGAGGAAACACACTCAAAACCAAAGAACCAATGATGATGTAGTAGCAAAAATTAGTGACCTCCAAGTAAAGTGTTCAGAAAAGGAAGAGGAAGATAAAAGAAGCTACTCAAACTGAAAATCAAAAGAGCTGGTCTTTAGGATGCAGTTATGAAGCTGATAACTTCAGGAGTTTCTAAACAATGTCACTGCTCAAAAAAGAAAACAACATTATTTCTTAGCTCTTTCCTCTTTGTCCCAATTCCCAGAAGACAGTGTAGCTGATTCTGCCTTCAAATGACTGCTTTCCTTAAGGTCAGATGTCCACCTATGGTCCAATCACCTGACACCACAAATAGACATATAATACTGGAAAAGATGCAGAGAGAAGACAGTTAAAAGAAGTGGAGGAAAAATACAAATTCCATTCCAGCCAGCTATTCCCCTCCTTGGTGTCTTCCCAAAAGAGTTAAAGATATTATATTACAATGATACATGCATACCTATGTTTATAGCAGCACAACTCATAACAGTGGCTTATATGTTTATCAACAGATGAATGAATAAGAAAATATTGTATTTACACACAATGGAGTACTACTCTGCTATAAAGAAGGATACATCTGAGTCATTTGTAGGAAAATGGATGCACCTTGAGACCATAATGTTAAGTAAAATAAGACACACAAGCTTAAGTATCACATGATTTTTCTTATATGAAAAACCAAAGTATAAGTAAATTAAAGATCAAAAAACAAAAGACAGGTAATAGGAAACAGGAAGATAGATCTTTTGCAAATGGGAAGGGGACCAAGAGGATGGAGGGAGGGGGGAGGGTAGGGAGGGGAAGGGGAGGTAAAAAGAATTAAGATGTATTATGTACGTGTACCAACTCTCCACAATGAATGTAATTATTATCTATGCAAATATGTACTAATAAAAATTAAAATTAAAAAAAGAAGTGGAGTAAAGAGGCATAATGCTGCAGCAAGGTTATTTTACAGCAAAAGAGATTAGAAAAGAGGTCCCAGTTTCAGAATAAGACTTCAGCTACTGAACCCCATCATCACTTTTAATGCAAGCTTTCTGATACAGTGGGTCATGCTAGTCCTTTCCAAAGCCCTGCCAGCAGGAGGGCAGTACAATAAAGTTGAAGTACATTTTGAGAATTACCTTGCTGGTAAACACAGAACACTACACCCAGCATGAGTTTAGTGAGGGTGTTCTGTGTGGTGAGAGATAATAGCACAGTTTTTTAGAGTCTGGCTCCGAGTTTAGTCCTGGTTTACACTGTACCTCTGGTTTCACATTAAGTTCCGTGATGCCGCCTTCTATTTTTACCATGAAGAATAAACAAAATCACTGACACAAAGGATTCATTGCAATACCTGGCATTTTATCATCATGAAATAGAAAAGCTCCTCTGTGGTTTTAGCAGGAAACATGCATGAACAAAACCATTTCTCTCTGCCTGATTTCAGTTTTTAATCTTATTATAAACTTATAATTTTCTACCAACTTTTGCAAAAGAAATCAATATGATCTCAGGAGTAATTCTTAGGATAAAGAGGAAAGAACAAAACAGAAATCCTTATTTCATCACATAAGCATTGATAATTGATTTTTTTGAAGTGACGAGGGGAAAGGAAGGACATTTCTCTTTAAACCCTGGCTCATACATACAGTGAATGCGAACACTCACTCCCCCCACCATTCACCCCTTGTCTATCCCCTCCCTCCCTCCCTCCTGCCTTCATAGTTAGCATCTCCCTGGCACTGTCCTAACTCCTGTGATGTACCCTCCTAGGACTATCTTCAATAGAGGGAAAAAATACACTTTTTATTGATTTCATTTCATATACATTTATGCTGTTGGTTGGCTGCTTTTATGTTACATCCAACCTTCAGAATTCAGGTTGAATATGTCATGTTATGATGTGCAGGAAGCACCGTGGAGTCAAAAGGAGACTGGGGCCTGCAGAGAGAGCACCTCTGTACTTTAATGGGAGCTGAGTACATTCAAAGGAAGAATTTTGCTTTCAGTGTATTTAACACTGCTTGCCTGGAGTTCTGTCTCCACAGGGGCTAACATCTGTGTAAAGATAGCAAGGAGGGGAGCTTCTGACATAGGCCCTGCTGAGAACAAAGCCAGGTCACCTGAGAAATAAAGAACTCCCATCCTTCAAAGCATTGCTTAACATTCCCCTGCATGTCTTGACATTTTTACTACCTTTGCATGCATCACTAATCAATTCACACATAGCATCATTGTGCAAGTTTACAAACTTGATATAAATGGTATCGTATTGTATGCATCCTACTGCCACTTGCTCTTTTTGAGTAGTATTGTGTTTCTGAGATTTATCCACATGGCTCTAGCTCATTCGTTTTAATAGATGTGTGGCATTTTATTATTCATAATGTTTTATTTCTCAAGTTGGATAATGGGTACTTTTCTTCCCTAAACTTTATGAGAAGTCTGAAATATTTAATGATTTAACAAAGTGAGTGCTGTCCTTTGGGTCTTCCTGGATAATACAAAGTTTCTTCCAACAACTGTCCTGGTAGGTAGCGGAGCACAGCTCCCCTCTCCTCCATTTTCCTGGCTCTGTCGCCTCGAGCCCAGCAAGCAATAGTTCTTTTTAATAATCCTGTACCTAGTTGTACTGACTTTTTATGCGGCTGTGCCAGGGACTGTGCCATGTGCTTTGAGAGGGTGATCTCATTTAATCCTTGTAGCAATCCTATGGGAAGGAAGATGTCGTTTTTATCCTGCATTTATAACTTAGCAAATTGCAGCTCCGAAATTTCATAACATAGCCGATATTTCACAACTACAAGGTGCAGAGTGAGGATTTGAAAGTGAGTCTCCAGGCAGGATTTGCTCTCACCACTCAGTATTATTGTGTAGTTGGGAGAGGGAGCAAGATCCTCACATTGGTTTGCACACTCTTAGTTGGCCTTGCCCAGACACCAATGGTAGGAGGGAAGGTGACAGTAGCAGTAGGATCATAATCTTCATCCAGATCTTTCCTCATCAGAGTCTTGGTAAAGAAAAGACACTTTAAGATGGTTTGTCTATACACTACAATAGTTCAAGACATCACACGAACTCCATATCTGCTTCCACCTGACTGCAGGCAGCACTGTCCCTCTCCTGTGCACGGTTCACCAGGGCTCTGGATATACCCGGGCACTGGCCCAGGTTCTTTGGAGCAGGGGCTTTAGACTTTTTTTAGATTTTTCTCCAAATGGGTTATATTTAAAGTCCTTGTTCTTCTGTTTTCCTCCTGAGCCTTCTTCCTCTGACCGGGCCTTCTACAGTTAGTGACTTTGGAATCATCCACATCTTTTGCTCAGCTGTTGCAACAGCTTGAAGGTCTCCAGGGCACCTGAGAGGATTCCCAGCACCCAGGGAAAGACTTCAACACCCGTTCAGAGACAAAGCACATCTTCTCAGAGGTCCAGGCCACTTGTATATTTTACAGGCTCCTTCTATATCATGACCTTTAGACCTTTTTTTTTTTTGGATTTTTCTCCAAATGCTGTTATACTTAAAATCATTGTCACTCTTCTTTTCCCTCCTGACTATTCTCCCTTCTATTCTTTGTCTTTAAATGCTAAAAGCATTTGCATTATTTAATGTGATGTTTGAGGTTGTGCCAGTTTCATAGATCCGTTTTGATAACGGTAGTCCCCTTTAGAATACAGAAGTGGCCTGGACCTCTGCAAAGACATACTGTATCTTTGAAAGGGTGAGTAAAGTCCTGGGGTATTAGGAGACTTTCCCTGGGTGCCCCGGAGACCTTCAAGCTATTGTAACAGCTAAACAAAAGGAAGACTCCTGGATGATTCCAAAGTCACTATCTGTAGCAGGTTTAAGCAAAGGTAACGTGGAAGATATCAGCACTTTTGTTTCCTTGTCTGTTTTACCATATGGCCAATCCAAATCAGCACTGGCTGTGGACAAGTAATTATTGTGAATTGTTCTTGCAGGGCCCGGTCACAGGTGACACCTCTCCCTCAAAACCTAGACCAACAGTCCTACAACTATTAACCCTATTCTGCAGCTGCACTACCGAAATCCAAAGAAGTGGGTGAAAAAAGAAAGAAACCATGCTTTTGAAAACTCAGTATTTTATTCATCAGTCAGACAAGATTGCTTTCCAGGCAGGGATCTGATCTGCTGTTTTAATAAAAATTTCCAATGTTCTGAGGAAGACTGCTGCTCCTTTTAAAAGACTGCTATAACTTCAGGCACTTGTGACAAAACCTTGGTGAATTATTAGACAATTTCATGCTGGTTTGCAGAGTGATTAAAACAAGTGGCCTTGAATAATAGCATATGTTATAAAGAGATGGAGCCTTTCAGTTATAAAAGATGTATCAATCAGGGGAAAGCAAATACAAATTAAAGTTTGATGAGCAATTGGATATTAATTGGTACTAACTCTGCTTTTTTATGTCACTTTGATGTGGAGTGGATCATAAACATGGTAAGCGATACTAATAATGTATATTCACTTCAATACAACTTTATGGCTCCATTTATTAAAGAAACCAATATTGAGATTGAGTTGTGAGTGCTCTGGTATGTTCTTTCCTATTGCACACCTTCGCCTAACTCTCACCATGCAGGCCTTGGCCTCAGCCTGTGGGGCACACTGCAGTTAGTTAGATATGAAAGAGTGATAGCCTAGTGTTTTCTTTATGCATCAATTCTAAATTAGAGTGGGAAAAAATTAACAGCCAACTGGGACTTTATGCTTTTTTTTTTCAGAGTTTTTCTTCACAAGTTGTCTGCTTTTCTGAGTTTAGATAGCAATCTCTAGAGAAGGAATGTCAACTTGACATTGTTGACACTAAACAAACATTGTACTGTAGTCCTATAAACAGCCAATGTGTTTTATACCAAATATAACTTAACACATTTTATTTCAAACGTAAGGGATTTTTTCCCAATTAGAAAAATGAAAAGATGACATATGATCACTAGTAAAAGAAGAAAATTATCTCTCTTTTAAAAATTAAAATGAGAACTTAGTGGATTATCAGTTTCATAATGTCATTTTCTCCTTTATCAATCTATTTGCACAATTTTAAAAATTTCCTGTTGCTTGCATTCACAGCCCAGTTGTGCTATTTCTTCTCTGTGTGATCCTGGGCAAGTCACTTACTCTCTAGGCTTTAGTTTTCTCACCTGAAAAATTAGTATAATAACATATACCTTAAGGATTACTGTGGATGCGCCTTGAGACAATAATCTTAAGTGAAATAAATCAGACACAGCAGCTTAAATATCGCATGGTTTCTCTTATATGAGAAACCCAAAGTATAAATAATTTAAAGGGCAAAATAAAAGATAGATAACAGAAAACAGGGAGATAGGTCTTTTGCAAATGGGAAGAGGACCAAGAGATGGAGGGAAAAGAGAAATAAAAAGATTTAAGATATGTACATGTACCAACTTCCATGATGAATGTAATCATTATGTACCGCAAACATGTACTAATAAATTTTTAAATTAAAAAAAGATTTTTTAAAATGAAATGACACATTTAAAAAATTCTTTGGGCCGGTGAGATGGCTCAGCATTATACGCACCTGCCTGGCAAGCGCGAAGGCCCCGTGTTCGACTCCCGGAGCCCACATTCGAAAAAAGGGCCGGTGATATCGCTCAGCGGCACGGGCGCCTGCTGGCGCACGAGGTCCTGTGGGCGAACCTCGGTACCCACAAAAAAAAAAAAAAATTCTTTAAAATTATTATTTAACACTCTATGCTTAGAGCGGTCTATTTAGCTGAATTTTTATAATTTATTTAATCTTTTCTTGCTGTCTTTTTGGTCGACACAAACATTTTTCCTTAATATCTCAGATGTCAATTATCTTGGGATCACCCTTCAGGAAGCAGCACGGCTATGGAAACTTCCAAGAATTACAGCTCCTCTCTCCTGCACTGGTTGCCACTACTGAGAATTTTAGTCTACCCTACAGGACTCACACATTAGCACTACGTTTGAGGCAGCCGCTTTTGTATAAAAAAACCTATACTACTAGTTTTTTGTTTCGTTGTTAAGCTAACTATAATTTTCCTTTGGTGAGTGAAGTGCAGCCCAGCTTAGGCTGAATAATTTCTTACATCCTTGGAAGACCAACAGAATACACTTTTGATGCGTGGGGGTGAGCTTTGCCTACTCTGGGTGTCAGAACCAGAGAAATGCTGGTGTGCACTTATTTTCATAGAAGGAAATCTAACTATTAATTAGGCTAAGGCCCTCAGGGAAGTATTTCACGGGGCTCTTTGCCTCAGAAACTGTACTTTTATTGCCTTCCCATTAATTGGAACAGCTTATTTATAAGAGACATTTTAATACATAGAGGGGTGGGAACTAAAAAATGAAACTGGGATAGGGTTTCCACTGTGTGGGTATCAACTCAGAGGTGACCCCCAGCAGGCAGGGAAGTGGGCTGTTTTACCAAGCAAAGGGAGCTCAAGTGCAGGACTAGGAGGGACTGTTCAGTTTGGGATAAAAGACAGGCCTGTGTGGAAAATTAGAGAAATGGATTGCCAAACAGACACCTTGTGATGCAATGCCCTTAGCAAACAAAGACATATGCATCTCATTAAAATAGATTTTCTTTTATTGTCCCTGATAGACTCAGATGTCATCATTTTCCCTCAAAAGTGAGTGGCCTAATTTCAAAATAGGCGGAGAGTCCTTGCTCCTTATATCTGCTCTTAATTCAAGAAATATATCTAACTGTAGTCTAACAAGAGTCAGTTTCAGAAGAAATTAATGAGAAACATCCATTAATTATTTATGCTCTGAAGCAGTAGGTCTGCTAATGTTTCTGCTAATCACCAAAGCTAAGCAGATGTATCTTTATAAAGACTCTTGAAGAATAGAATGAGTATAAAAGACGCGCAAATAGAAAAATGTGTATGGATAGTGATGGCAGAAGATAGTAACAGTGAATGCATCACTGTCAAAGACAATATTTGTTTTAACTGCAAGGCACAGTAAAATTGTCAGAGCGAGTTGTCTTCAGGTTTTCCAATATTAAAATATTATATTAAGCAATAATAGTAGGAGTTGAATTTATAGTGACTAAAACGCATGCTGGCGAATGAAAAGAATTAGGCTTCTGCTCTTTTAAACAGCATTTAGAAAGTGCCCAGTATCCAGAAATATTCTAAAAGCAGTCTCTTTCATAGATGTTAAATGCATGGAAATTTTGTAAATTTTAAAATCATCACACACAAACCCAAAATTATCTACACCTTCATTTTTGGTCTTCATATACATTTGGCCAGAATAAAATCTGTTGGTTTTTTTTGGAGTCACAAACGTGTTGTTAAAACAGACTTCTCCTCTCCCATAGTTTTGCGATCTGCGGTATGGAGTAGTAAAAGGGGAACACTCTGAGAGCTGTATCGTCTAGATTTAAATCTTGGCTCCACCCCTTGCTGGTTTTGTGATATGGGCAAGTTAACCCCTCAAGTTCCTTCTTGGCAAAATGGGATAATAAGAGTACCCTCCTCAGAACGTTATACACTGAGTTCTTAGGACAGCTCAAAATATGCTCCGTTTTTGTGAGCTACTATTATCAAGATAATCCGATTGTGGTCAATTTGTGAGGACAATGCTGGGTATTTTTACATAAAATTCATATTTTGTACAGCTAAAGGTTTCATGATGGAATGACAGTTACAGTCTCCCCTCACCCAGTCACAATGCTCCCACAGTCCTTTGGAGCACAATTCCCCTTCATGCTCTAAGGAAAATTTGCAGGATGGGTAGTTTCAACGTGCTGATGAGAATGAGGGCCACAGTTTGCTAAACCTGTCTTTTTCCCCCTTCTCTGATCCCAACCCGTGCCTGAGACTGGTGCTTAGATCCCTTCATTGGCACCTGCAGAGCTCAGACGTTATACCCAAAATGTCACAGCGTGTACATCCTTACCCCATTTTTAGAAGGTCACCTATGTCCTGCCTACTGAATTGTGTGTCAAAAATACATGGAGTGATCTAAGAAAGCACTTCCCATGCGATGTGCCAGAATCACTTTGGGGAAATTCTAAAAACAATTTTAACATATAGGGGGTGGGGGGAGAGTGGGGGGAGAGGAAGGGAGGGAGGGAGGGAGCATGTATATATGTACTCAAGACCCTGTCTTGTACTACTGAAGTAGAATCTTCAGAGCTGGGCTCAGTAACCAGTATTTTTTTTAAAGTTCCTAGGAACCCACTAGTGTGCAGTCAGGTTTCAGAGCTGCTGTTTCAAGGCAGTGATTCTCAACATCCTGTGACATTTGATCTAAACAGTGTCAGTGTTTATGAAAGATCTGCTGTCTTAGTGAGGGTGGATTTGAAGTTGTCCCCTGCAATGCAGCCACTCTCTCCCTTGCATTCTCTAATGATGCCTTGCATGGAGAGCAGAGGGAATGATATTGCTAGAGCATAAACCGGCATCCTGTGTAATCTCTGCAGGATTCTACAGTGAGTGCCACTGATGGGTCGCTAATAAGGGTGTTGAAATACTGCTTTACTTACTTGAAAAAAAGGCGGGTGGTATTTTCAATAGCTAGTCATGACACCGAACTGCTCACAGGATTACACCATCCCCACCGAGTGGGGTGGGGTAGAACCTGCTCTGTGTATGAAAGACAACAGCATGTTCTCCTATGGGCAGGTATAACTATCTCGCCTTTCAAGTAAGGCCCTTTCACTGGCATGAGTCCATGCTTACTCCAAATCAACCTCTCTTTCTCCTCTGTTCCTACTCACCTCGGATGGCTTCAAGGAAGACTCACGGGATATCCTAGAGCAGTGATGGTGAACCTTTCAGAGCTTTCAACAATATAAACAGCCTGCTGACAGGTGTGCCATAGGTTCACCACCACAGCCCTAGAGGGAACAGACGTGAAACACAGGATTCCTTTAGTATCCACCCACCCTCTGCTTTTTACTCACTCCTATGTACACACTCCTCAGCAACAATGATCCCTGAAGTTGTTAGGTTGGGAAATTAAAATAGAAAATACCACAAAGAGAAGAGAGCCTATTAACTAAAGCCACGCTTTCTGGAAGTAGCACATTAGGTCATTTGTCCAAATGTGAGAAAAACACACAGAGGCTGGGCAAAGCACATATGCCATTAGCTGTACTAACAGAACAAAAGCTAACGTGCAGCCGAAGCTTTCTGTGTCCCTTCTGTTTTATTAAACAACACAACCTATCAGACCATGTAACTGGCACTGTTTTCTGCACACAGACCAACTGAATTCCAAAAGCTGCTCAGCTGTATGGCAACAGTGCATGTAGTTCTTTCCACCCACACTGACTGCTTTTCTATCTCCCTCTCCAAACACTTTTAACCTGCAGGACATGCTTAGTTGCTATGTGGTCTGTAACAGCACAGAAGCTATACCACGTACCAATATAGCAAAACGAATCTCTCCACTCTGTACTATTACTATGCACCAATAAAAAAAGAAAAAGTAAAGAAAAACACACACAAGCAGAATACAATTAAGCTGAAGCAGAATTTCAAACACTTTGCAAACCATAAAAATAAAAGAACAGTAGAGGGAGTGATGACTGCCCAAAACGGTGTTATTTATATGTTTTGTGCCACATTACAGCTAGTTTCTAATATGCTTATGCATCTATTCAAAATTATGATTTCCACATCATTTTTTCTCTTAACTGATCCTCACAAATTTCTGTTCAGATATTTTTACTCGAAGACAAATATTATCACCTTTAAAAAGCAATATGCAAAACTGCATCCATTACTCAAATATCCACAGAAAGTCTTGAAACAGCAATTAAATCAGGTAGTAAAAGGCAGAAAATCAAATAGTTATTCCAGCATTTATCTTCTTCAGTGTTGCCAACTTCTGTTTACTCAGAGGAAGGCCACTGTCATAACCATCTGAGCTGAAGTTAGGCAAAATCAACATGTATCGGGGGGAAATGCCAAGGATTTATCTATCCTCTGTTTATATAATTTACTATATTCCTGAAGCAAATGTGTAGGTGACATTCCTTTGTTCCTGACACTGTGCAGTGGTGGTTAAGTTCTTAATTAATTCTCCAAGTTGCATTTTAGTGCTACTAATGCATGGAGTGGCAATAGCAAATTATCTTTTCTTATATAATTACCATAAACTCTCATGCAATTTGTGGTTCCACAGTGGAAAGTACTATAACAAAGTACAGATTTGAATGATTACATAATCCTTGAGTTTATTGCCAGGAAAAAAGTGTCACTTGTAAAATAGGATTATTATTATTTTTTTTTTGACAGAGGCTTACTCTTTTAGGTTACAATTTAATGTTAGAATGAAATCCACAGGGCACGTTAATTTTTGGTGCAAAAAGTCCATCTAATATCAGATCTAGTTCAGATAATAACATTATCAAAAATTTCACACCTACTATCTGTTTTGATTTTTTTTTTTTTTTTTTTTGGTGGGTACCGGGGGAACGACCTCAGGACCTCGCGCGCCAGTAGGCGCTTGTGCCGCTGAGCGATATCACCGGCCCCCTTTTTCGTATGTGGGTTCCGGGAGTCGAACTCGGGCCCTCGCGCTTGCCGGGCAGGCACTTAAGCCGCTGAGCCATCTCACCAGCCCCTGTTTTGATTTTATATTTTAAGCGTTACTTCGCCTCTGGCTCCTGGGTAGTTACACTAAGATAATTACTCCAACGATAAGAAAAAGAGAATAAAGCAGAAAACGAAGAGGGACTCCCTGTGAATAACACATACTGCTACTGGCTTCTCTCTGAGGGAATCGTGTTGCCATAACCTTCTTTCTTCCTAAAGAGGAATCTTTTGTTACACAGAATCTGTTTGTTTTTTTTTAAGTGTAGTTTTTGAGAGAGAGGTAAATGTTCTAAGGAAGTATAAAATAGTACTTTTCACAGATGAAAAAGTCTCCCTCTGGTCACTTGAATAGAGGTCTGTTAAAAGTAAAGAGGAGGGAGAGCAAGCACAGTTAAGAACCATCATTTCCCAACAAAATGTATGTATGTTTTTTTTTTTTTTTTTTTTTAATTTGTGGGTACCAGGGGGTCGACCTCAGGACCTCGTGCGCCAGCAGGCGCCCGTGCCACTGAGCGATATCACCGGACCCTTTTTCGTATGTGGGTTCCGGGAGTCAAACTCGGGCCCTCGCGCTTGCTGGGCAGGCGCTTAAGCCGCTGAGCCATCTCACCGGCCCCAAAATGTATGTTTATTTTCCATGTGATTGTTTAAAATATTTTTATATTATGGCATGTTCAATAAGTCATTTGTTTAAATGGTTATTTTTAAAACTCATTAAAACTAAATGTTTAATAGTTTTGGGGTTTTTTTGTTTTTTGAGACAGTGTCTCACTATGTAGTTCAGGCTGGACTTGAGCTCACTATGTAGCCCAGACTGGCCTGGAACTCACCGCAATCCCCCTGCCTCAGCCTCCCGAGTGCTGGTGTTTGCCACCACACCAGTTTCAATTTAATAGTTTTAATAAGATTTTTTTTGGAGTATCATTTGGATGATAACCTTTTAAATATTGTGAGATGGTGAAAATAATGGCTTACTTTTACTCTTTTGCCTTTATCCAGAAATACAAACTCCATGAATGAGTTGTGCAATTATTTCAGACTTTATACTAATGATACACCTATTCGATAGCCATTCTGGTGTCTCCCAAATAAATCTATTCTCTATACAAAATACTTTCACCATTTTTCTATAATGGCTTTCCTTTGGTCATACCCTAAAGCACAATATTTGGCTGTCTTTTTATATTCAAGTATATATGTATATATATATATATATATATATATATATATATATATACCTCACAGAATTGTTGAGGCAAGGAAAAATCTTACTGTACATAACTAAGAGATTCACTCTAAAGGATTTATTAGGCTGGAATAGATCATAAGGTACACAACAGAACAGCCAGTAAGGATGTTTTGAGGTGTAACTATTAATAAGTATCCAAATCAAAGGGCTCAAGACTAGGGAAATAGTTATGTGTTCATGTGGTAAAAGGAAAACTGGAAAGAGGAAATTCTAGTCAGGAAAGGGAACCTTTCAAGCAGCTGTGGCAGGTGACTTGTAAGACTGGCAACATATACTGTATTCAACTTGCCTCACAGCTGCATGTAACGTGTACTTATAATTGCTAAGGATTAGAAAATGCTGTTACCTGGAGTCTAGTTGTCTACATCTAATTGATTATCATGGTGTACTACAGAAATATAGAGGTGCACAGTCAAGAGATGGGCAAGAGAAATGAACTGACACTTCAAAGAAATACAAATGGTCAACAAATATATGAAAAAATGTTCAACATCTCTGGCCAATAGAGAAATGCAAATTAAAACAATGCTAAGATTTCACCTTACTCCAGAAAGGATGGTAATCATTAGGAAATCAAATAACAAATGCTGGCAGGGCTGTGGTGAAAAGGGAACCTTCCCTTGTTGCCAGGAATGTAAACTAGTAGTTTTTGAGTAGAAAGGTAAATGTCCTAAGGATGTATAAAATAGAGATAGTACTTTTCATAGATGAAAAAGTCTCCCTCTGGTCACTTTAATAGAGGTCTGTTAGAAGCAAAGAGGAGGGAGAGAGAGGAAGCATGGTTAAGAACCATCATTTCCCAACAAAATGTATGTTTATTACATACAAAATGTATGTAACCACTCTCCAAGATGACTGTAAACTGCATGAATTGCACCATTATGGAAATCAGTATGGAGATTTCTTAAAGAACTGAAATTAGAAAGGCCGTATTATCCAGCTATCCCCCTGCTCGGTATCTTCCCCAAAGAGCTTAAATCATCATAGTACAGCGATACATGCATACCAATGTTAATAGCAGCACAATTCATAACAGCTAACTTTGGAAGCAGCCTGTATATCCATCAACAGATGATTGGATTAAAAAAACATATAGTATCTATATATAGTAGAATACTACTTGGCTTTAAAGAATGACAAATTTAACATATTTGTAGGAAAATGGATGTACCTGGAAAATATAATGTTGAGTAAAATATACCAGACACACAAGCTTAAATACCATATGGTATCTCTCATTTCAGTAAGGGAAAGTACAAACACAGACAATAATTAAGGGTGGGTAGAAGGGACAAGGGATGGATCTTTTGTAATAGGGAAGTAGTCCAAGGGAAAAAGCACAAGGGGTGAGGAGGAAAGGAAGGGGAAATAAGTAGAATATAGATATGCCTTGTACAGGAACCTAATAACCTCAGTTAATGTGAACAGTATATCCTACAACATGAGCTAAGACAAATAATATCAACAAGAATGATAGGGATAGGGGAACTGGAGGAGGAGGAAAGAAGGGAGGGGGAGAGAAGGGAAAGGGGATTAAAAAAAAAGCAGCAAGCTGTAGAATGTACATGTAACCACTCCCCAAGATGACTGTAGACTGCATGAATTGCAAACACGTACTAATAAAATAAAAAAGAAATACAGAGGTGCAAACTCAGGTATGAAGTGTTCCCTTTTCTCCAACACTGCTAACACATTCACTCAGGCAATCCCACAAATAACCAAGGTAGGAAATTCAATTGTACCTGAAAATAACTCCATTCAGACAATATGATGAAGCTTAGGTGATCTGCTAATAGTGATGCACATTCCACAAAATATTTTCAGTATATCATCTCATCTAACATTCAAAGCAATCCGTTAACACCTAGTAGCAATATTAAAATACTCACTTCACATAGCCAGACTGAGCCTTCAAAAGACCACATAATGCCAGCTCACACAAGCAGCAAGGATTGAAAGACGAACACAGCATCAAGCAATGGCTCAAAGTCCTGCTGGACATAAGCGTAGTGTGGCTTCAACTTTTAGCTGTGCTATCAGACTACGACAGAGTTGTCAAAAGTATTAATAATGGCTGAAAAGCCATTACATAGAGTCAAATAAGCAATGAAATGGCAGACAGTGTTATTTTCATCGTCATGCTGGGGCTCTGCTGGGCATTGTGTGGCCGAGGAATGCCCCAAAGTGCCTGTGGTGATCTGGGGGCCCTCAGGGTTCTGCTTGCAATTCCTATCTCAGGTAGAGAACAATGACATTAAAAGTACTACTCAAAAATGGTGCATATTTATAGAGGCAGGAGGATTGCTGCAAGTTCAAGGCCAGCCTGGGCAGCACAGTGAGTTCAGCCTGCACTACATAATGACACCCGGTCTCAAACCCCACCCCCCAAAAAAATCTATTGTGGTGAAATAAAATGAAAACTGACCAAATAAAAGGCAGAGATGGCTTGTTCTTTGTTACCTCTCCTGTATCTGCATGAAGTCATTTATTCAATAGTTATTAAAGAGCTGTGTTAAGAATATTTTACCCGTCTCATCTGTTTCCCTAATTTCTCACTAATGGCATACACACAAAAATATATTTCTAAGCAAGTATGATAGAGGATGACCCTACTAAAATGTTGAACAGCTGGGCATGGTGGCACGTGCCTGTAATCCTAGCACTGGGGAGGCTGAAGCAGGAGGTTTGCTGCAAGCCTGGGCTACACAGTGAGTTCAAGGCCAGCCCAAACTACACAGTGAGACCCTGTTTCAAAAAACAAAAACAGAAAAAAAAAAAAATATATATATATATATATATATAATATGTTGAACATTAAGCAAAATTCACTGTACTCCCACCCTCATTTTTTGTTTTCTTTTGGCTTTTTTGAGATCAAGTCTTGCTATACTGTCCAAGCTAGTCTTGAACTCACAATCCTTCAAAGTGCCGGGATTACAGGCATGTGCACCAACATCCCAGCTACTTTTCCTCTATTTTTTTGTTTGTTTTGAGACAAGGTCTTGCTATATAGTTTAGGCTGGCCTTGAACTTACTATGTAGCCCAGGCTGGCCTCAAACTCTCTGTTATCCTCCTGCCTCAGCCTCCCAAGTGCCACTATGCCTGGTAACTTTTCCTCTATTTTAAGTGTACAGATTTTCAGTGGATTCTGACACCTGTAGGCCACAAAAAAAGGAAAACCCAAAATCAATTCTGCTAAGGTCTATGAAATACAAAACTACTGCCAGTGAAAATAATCAAAACCTATAAATGAATAAGAAGGTAATCCTCCAGGATTGAAAACATGAGACAAAATAACTAGGTAAGCAGCATGTGCATGCCTGTAATGCCAGCACTCTGAGGCAGGACTGCAAGCTCAAGCCCAGCCCGGGCAACTCAGGAACTTAGTGAGACCCTGTCTCAAACTAAAAAAATAACAAAAAGCACTGGGGGGAAAAAAAAAAAGCTGGATAGCTATTTTTACAGATGATGTTCTAAGTGTTCTGTACATTTCTGAATGTTCTAGTTAGATTTTTCTATTTTTTCTAGGTATAGTCATTTCTGAGAAATTGATGTTTCTATAACTCATAAAACGCTTTCCAAAAATATTAACTCAGCACAGCAGCTTTCCATAAAAAGTTCTTACATAAGTTTTCACTCTTAAGTAATTTTAATAATTTACTTTAATCTTTAAAGACTTTTTCTTCAGCTTTATCTGATTTATCAGTAATACTCACTTGAAAATGTAAAATTAAGAGCGAATTAAACTTCTTTGACACAAGGCCTCAGAAGACCACGCAGCACCATTCCATTGAGATGACTCCAAATAAATTTCACATGAATGGTTAAAGTACAAAATGTATAATTTATTAGGATTCAAATAAATCACAGGGACAGAAGTGCTTTAAAGCTACTTAAAGTAGAAAATCTTCAAAAAATAAAGTTTTAACTAAGAAATTAACTTCTATGTGTAAAAAGTTTCCCTCTAGTATTCTGGAGCAAAACATGTTGGTAACTCTTTAATGACAACATGCATGCTTACTTTTAAGCATTCAATGATAGAAATACTTTTTAAAACACACGACATAATTTAGTTTTATTTTTAGGGGAAATTACCTTTCTAAAGGCATGTTCTGTGTAACCAGCAGATTATAATCATTCTCTTTTGTCTACACTATTTCTCTGATATAATTATACTGGAAATACTACCTGTGGCACAAAATTTGTCAAGAATTAACAACTTCATTGAGCCTATTAGATCATGCCTCATTTTCTCATGGGCTGTCAAAGAATAAAAAGCACTTTCTCCTTCAAGGATGATTACAACTTCTTTCTTCTCTTTTTATCAGATGACAATTAGTACCATAAAAATTACTAGTCAATAAACAGTTGCCAAAATAGTTAAAAAACTAGAAATCCAAGGACTTAGAATAGTGTCTAAAATAATCTGTACATATAAAACCAAATAACTATAAACATACTAATGAACATCAGTTTTTTTTTTTTTTTTTTTTTTTTTTTTTTGTGGGTACCGGGGGCTCGACCTTAGGACCTGGCATGCCAGCAGGCGCCCGTGCCGCTGAGCGATATCACCAGCCCTTTTTTTGTATGTGGGATCCGGGAGTCGAACTCGGGCCCTCGCGCTTGCCAGGCAAGCGCTTACGCCGCTGAGCCATCTCACCAGCCCTGAACATCAGTTTTATTCAGAGAATACATTCGTTTTTTAAAAATCCATGGCATAAACATAACTATAAATGAACACTGCTATTCTCAGCACTTCCTGTCTAGAAAATTCAGTATACTATATGAAAACATCATTAAATTAAAGCATGTGATCTTATTTATATACAACATGATTTTTTTAATGCCAAGGTTAAAGGGAAGGCACCAGAAATATTGAAAAACACAAAGAAGCAAGGTAGAAATACTGTGAGATTATCATAATTCAGTTTGCCGCTAGGAAAACATTTAAGATAAAATTGAAAATAAAATAAACATAGGTTACGATATAGCCAAATTATTGTGAAATATTATCAAACTGGCTAGCTGTACATTGTGGAGGTCACAGAAAATTATTACTTTAAAATGTTTCCCCACAAATTAGCATAAATAAACTGTTCTCTATGGTTTCCAATATGCTACCTAAAAACACAGTGTTGCTCCCCAAGGGAGTTTAGTTCTAATCCAACGCAGATGAGATATATGGAGCCAGAATGGCAGTTTGACAGACACTAATAAAAAATATCAGTGACATTCCACAGACTTGCAATATTCCATTTTATTAGAAGCAGTTGAGCACAGAGGTTAAGAACATGAGCTCTGGAATCAGACCTGTGTTCAAATCCTGGTCCCACCACCACAGGCTGTGTGACCTCAGTGAAGCCACTTAATTGCTACAAAACTCTATTTTCAAATCTAAACAAAGAGGTAAAAACCTTCCTCAAATGCTGTAAGCACAGAATGCAAAGTACTCAGCCTATTAACTGGGTCACTCAATTTACAGTCAATATATGATAGTTTATTGTTGATTAAAGCAAAGTTTGAGCCAGACTTGGCACGCACACCTGTTATCCTAATACTCTGGGAGTCTGAGGCAGGAGGATCTCAAGTTTGAGCCTAGCCTGGACAACTTAACAAGATTACGTCTCAAAAAATAAATGGCTTGAGATGTAGTTGAGTATGAAGGCTCTGGGTTCAAGTCCCAGTATCACAAAAACAAACACAAAAAAATGAGTCTGAAAGTAGAAAGCAGTTTAATTGAAAATACTTGTTTGGTACCATGGTAGTACAGGAAAGTCAGGTTTTATTGCCCAAGAACTAAAAAAAAAAAAAAAAAAAAAAAATGTACATGGAAAAGTACTCACTTCACTTCATTATTTTGCAGACTTAATGGTTTTCTTCTATGGACTTCCAAAGATACTGCAACATTTTCATTGACACATTCTCAATCTTTCTCCTCACATTTAAGGAACTGGAAAAACTCAGTAATGTAATGATATAAATTAGGCACTTGCCCAAATTTAAGTGACTACATCAATGGAACAGAATAGATTTCAGGAATAACCCAGGGTACCTACAGCCAACTGATTCTCAACAAAGTCACCAAAGATATAAACTGAAGAAAGGATAGAACCTCTTCAATAAATGATGCAGGAAAAAACCTGATATTCATATGTAAATAAATGAAATTTGATCCTTCTCTCTTACCATGTACAAAGATCAACTCAAATGGATCAAAGACCTAGATGTAATACCTGAAACTATAAGAAAATTTAAAGGAAACATTTCAGGACATTGATGTAAGTAATGACTTTTTGGATAAGACCCCAAAAGTATAGGGAACAGAAGCAAAAGTACACAAATGGGATTATACTGAACTAAAAAGTATCAGCACAGTAAAGAGATGATGTAAAGAATGGGAAAAAATATTTGCAAACCATTCACTTGACAAAGGATTAATATCTAGTACATAGAAGGAACTCAAAAAAACATTTTAAAAATCCCATTTTAAAATAAATATCATCTCAATAGATGTTTCTCAAAAGAAATACAAATGGCCAACAAGTACATGAGAAAATCATTAGCCACAAAGGAAATTCAAATAAAAACTATAGTGAAGCTATTATTTCACCCATCAGAATAAGTATTATGAAAAAGCAAAAACAGTGGGACATGATGGCAAGTGCCTGTAATCCCAGCTACTCAGGTCCCAAATTTGAGGCTTGCTAGGAAATTTGAGACAAGATCCTGTCTCAAAACGGAAATAAGTAAGTAAGTAAGAAAAAAGGTTAGGGACACAGCTCAGCACTCCCTGGGTTCAATCTACAATATGGCCAGGGGAGGAAGGATTAACGTTGGGGTAGATGTGAACCTACAGGTTGAATCGTTTGAATATCCCAGCCTTTTAAAATTTTTATTCTTTTAAATTTTAGTGGGTCTAAGTTGCCCACATGGTTCTTGAACTTGCAACCTCTTGGCTTTGCCTCCCAAGTGCTGGGATTCTCGTGTGCCACCACACTCACCTAAAAAAGAGAACTCTTAAACAGTTGGTGGGAATGTAAATGAGTACAGCTATTCTGAATGAAAGTATGAAGGTTCTTCAATAAATTTAAGAGTAAATCAGGGCCGGTGAGATAGCTCAGCGGCATAAGCGCCTGCCCAGCAAGTGCAATGTCCTGAGTTCGACTCCCAGAACCCACATAAAAGAAAAAAAGGGCCGGTGATATCGCTCAGCAGCACAAGTGCTTGCTGGCAAACGCGAGGTCCTGAGGTCGACTCCCGGTACCCACATAAAAAAAAAAAAATAAATCTACCACATGATCCAGCTATCACACTCCGAGTATATACCCAAAGGAAATGAAATCAGCATTTCATAAAGGACCTGCACTGCCATGTTTATTCCAGCACCATTTAACATCAACCACCAAGGTCAACATCAATGGATGAATGGATAAAGAAAATTATGGTATATGAATACAATGTAATGAGTAGCCATAAAAAAAACAAAATCCTGTCCACCCAAAGACAAGTACCATGTGGAAGTAGAAGACAGTAAAATAAGTCATTACCAGAGGATAGGAAGGATAAGAGGGAAGGGGGAAGGAAGGATAATGGGTACCAAACCACACAGATTCTAGTGTTCTACCTCACAGTATAGTGGCTATAGTTTATATTTCATGAAGAATTATAAGAGGATCTTGAAGCTTCCAAATATAAATACTATAGAGATAGAAATTCTAATTAACCCAATTGATGAGTAGATACTATACACATATACTGAAACTCATCTAACCCCATAAATATGTATAACTATGTGCTAACTAAAAAACAAGTAAAAATATTTAAATGCAGAAACAAAAGTCAGATCTACATGTAGAAAAGTGATTTTTTAAATAGAGGTGTTTAATATATTTCTTATGAACTATGGAGGCATATGTTTGAAGAGTGAAATTCAGTTAGCACAACTTCAGATATGTACAATTTTCTCACAGATATCAAAATTGATTTGTCTTGAATTGTTTATAGCTAAGGTGAACTCTTAAAGTACAAAACTAAATTCAAAGCTAAAATTTTTATTGATTTATGGATTTAAAATAGCTGTAGTTGTCATGGACTTCGTAGGCAGCATATATATATATATATATATATATATATATATATATATATATATCTTCTGCAAAGTGACTTGAATTGCATAAAATGTAGCACCAATACACAAATATCCCACCCCCTTCCCAAGAGGACAAATGACAAAAATATGAAAACTGTCTGAAAGTTTTAGAAGTCTTTAAATTAAAAACTATAAAATATGCCCAGGTTCAAGAAAACAAAAAAATCAAGTAATTAGTTAAGAAATTAATGTACACATATCACTTTTTAGACTAAAGGCCAACTTAAAACTACACAGCATTTTCCCAAACAAAATATACAAAAAATAGCTACATCATTTTATATTCAAAATACTTATTGCCGATGTCACAGTAAGGATTTAAGACGAGAGTCAAGTGTCCTGCAACTGAATAGGCTGGTTTTCCAAACTATAACTTTGAAAGCCAATAGTGGGTCTTGAGAAGAATTTTTATCAAATAGAATAAAAATATCAATTGTATAATGGGTAGTAAGCCTAAGAACTGTTTTTGTGCCTTTATTTGGGTTGTGTGTTTATGTATATATTAGATTACAATGTGAAAAGTGTTTGAGAGTTGCTGTGAAAAAGATTCAGTCACCAGTCTAAGACTAAATTTTGCCTTTTGGAGCCCCCTACAGGTTCTAAATGTTTAAAGAATTGAATCCTCCAGTAAATAAACAAACCTTTAGCTGGAAGGCAGTTCAGGAACTAGCAGTCAATAATTTATGCAGAAATAACATGTTTACATAAACAGGCAGCATCTGGTCTAAGAACTCAAACTAAGTACGTGAGCACCCTCAACCTTGAGACATCATCCTCAAGAAACAAAATTAATTTGAGAATGTCTGTATTAGCCCTTACTAACTCACAACTGAGAAAAATACATATTAAATAACAGCTGTCTCCAGGTAAACTAAGAAATGAAATCACAAGGACTTTAGAAAACTATAACAAGATTTTTACATTTGTAAGGCTTTTACAAAGTTGTGCTAAGAATTTTATCAACAGAAACATGGCTAACTGATTAAAAGGCTTGTTTCTATCTCTATTCTCTGACAAAGAATTGAGTAAAGAAGTTTTGAACAATGAAGTGCTAAACCATAAACTCAACTCTAAATACTAAGAACTAAGTCAAAGTAGAACTATATAAAGTAGTTAGAAGACTAAACGGGGTTTTTTTTTTTTTTTTAAAAAGTCTTATTATTTTGATCCAAAACAAGCTAAAAGGCTGTTAGATTAAGGCCTTCTCTTTCACAAAATGAACAATAATTTAACATAAACACAAAAGCAACAATAATGCTTACCATGCTTATTTTAGATTACAACCACTACCACCACCAAAAAATAAGTATCTTGCAAAAAATCATCAAACACTACTTTGACCTTAATTTCACCTGTACCAAGTCACCTGTCTCAGAAAGCTGGATGGTTTCCTGTTAACCTAAGGTTGACTGCAGGACAGGGGAAGAGAGACAAAAAGATTAAATCTTTGAGTATAAAAGTAAGCATAAAATGAGGTCTTCCCTGAAAGATAATACTGGTCCGACGTCATTTAAAGCAATTTAGTATCCTATACACTGACATACACAATCATATCTGTATTGATGTAACATAACCTAGACTAGGTAATATGCTAGGGCTCATGAATCAGTTTATCATTGGCTTTAGCACAATGTACATCAAAATCAGTAAAATCATCAATAAAACCAGTACTTTCTGTGAATGAGCTCCATTTTGGTGAAACATCTGTTCCTGCTAAATGAATACAAATATGTTCAGAATGTGTGCCCCCACAGTCTCATAATGTTTATTATAAACATTTATAGGATTATTCATGATCTACTAGAAACAAATGGGCACAAATTGTTCATGTGAAAAGCATGAAAATAAAATTTATTCCTCATTCTTTAGTATTTTCCTGAATAAGCTGAAACTTACAGAAAAATCCTTAGACTATGCATAATCACTTGAAAAGGAACTATTTATTTATTTATGGAACTTTTTAAGAATAGAAATCTTCTAAATGAGCAAACAGGAGAAGGCTGAGCGCCAGGCTTCCCTTCCCTTCCCCAGCACCATGTGGTCCTCAGGCTGTAGCCTTCTGTGGCACTCTGCAAACCGTCATCACATCAGAACCGATGCACCTAGAAGTCATCTCTCATGTTCTTCCTCTTTTCCCTATTCTACTTAAGGAAAATGTCCTTTCTCCTGTTGGTAGGCAAACTGATTATCCTCAAAACACTGAAAGAACTGCTTTCATAAAATTCTTTGTGCTTTATATCTGGCATACCAATACCTATGATTCGAACAACATGGCTATCAAAGATTACAAGGAACACTTTAACATCCTTCTCCAGACTACTTTCTTGAGGGAATTATTCTATTGAATATTTAACAGCTAATGACTTCACACCCAACATTCATATTGTGTGACATTCTCACATACACGAACCCAACATAAAACACACGTACATATCCACTACTCACTCTCTCTCACAAGCAAGCATACACACACATTTTCTTTCTTTCCAGAACAAGCCAGAATTACAGCTCTTTTGGTGATTGTTATAATTTTTGGAATGGTTCATAAATTTTCCAAATTCTTTTAAATTTGTAATACTTTCATCTTTTTTTCCCGAATTGTGAACCATTCCATATTGCATCTTTATTGCAAAAGTCAACATGCTTCTTAGAAATTCAGATTGTAATCAATAAAACAAACATTACATATATGAATTTAAATGTATAAACAGTTAGAAATTCAACAATATCTCCTATTATACTATTACACAAGTTCACAATTTTGTAAAAACTATAATACAGGCATACTATACATCAAGAGGAACCACTATTCCTTTTCACATGATTTTTTTTCTTCTCATTTAAAATAATGATCCATCGCCATGGATCTTTCCCACCTTAACAGGACTGTTTTCCAATTTATCGTCTTAGCTGGCAACAATATTTTCCAAAAGTTACATGAAGAAACTGAAGGAAATTTTGCATTCCTTAGGGTTAGCTTTTCAGACTTGGGCAGAAACCTAGTAAATGAGGCTGACCTAGCCAGACTGGTGGCTATTATTGCTGATGAGCTAATTGTAAAGATATCTTACACATTAAGAAGAACAGCGGAATTTGTCTCTGATGCTATTATTTCTGTAAATGAAGATGCCAACAAAACAAACCATAGTATAACACTTGGGAATTTGAGGGTGGGGGTAAAGAAAATCCCAAAGTGGGGGGATATGAATATATAACTATTTTATGCTAACTTTAGGTTTTATAATTAATCCATATTTTCAATTCATTTTTGAGAACCAGACATTAGAATTCTTAGAAAGGACATTTTAAAAGTATTTTATTTCTATTTAAGGTATACTAAAAACCAAGTTTTACCCAAAGGTCTTCAAAGCTTAATTAAAAAACAAAACAAAACAAAAACTATCTGCTCTTCACAATAGCACCCTTGTCTTTCATTCCCTGCCCTCAATAACTAAAACATCAAAGAAATCTTCAACTCTCCCTATAGCAAGTGTAGTAAGATGTCAATTTTGAGGTTAAAAAATCATATGAAAAGGAATCTCATTCTGTCAAACTGTCAGTCTACTGAAAATTTTCTTACAGCTCCATTAATTTACTGTAATTTTCAGTTTCCAAATACAAAAATACAACAATTCTTATTGAAATCTATACGCTGGTAGTTTTAGTACACAAAAGAAAAAAAACCAAACAAATTATTTACAAAATTATACAATTTAAGAAAAAACTTTGTACAAAAAATATATAAATCCTTTGTTCCCTCTATCATGTTTAAACTGTCAGGACTCAAAATATTCACCACAATGAATCTTTCAAAATATATACTGACTGAGCCACAGACATTAAGAAAATTTCATTAGAGATGATGGAGGAGTAAGGAGCAAGATCGCTTATTCTAGGTTCCCCATTCTAATGCTTCCTTCTTTTATGAGCTTATTTCAGCTTCAGTGTTATCACGAATGTAATAATAACCTAGAAAGAGGAAATTATTATGAAGAGAAAATTACATGAATGTAAAAATGACCCTGGTTTTGATACTTCATTCCAGGAAAATATGTAGAAGGGAAAAGATGATCGGAACATGGGATTTAACTTCCTATAGCTTAGTAAATCTAGAGTCCTGATGGTTTTAAGCTTCTTATTGAATAGTTTTTATTTTGAGGAACACTCTTTACCTCAGGAAACAAAATCCTTGATATAGCGATAACCAAGAACTTTCTGAAGCCAATAGGAAATTTCAAAATTTCACACCACACACGTATAAAAACACAGATGTGTGTATCCTTGAAAAAGTAACATCCTATGTACATTAATCATTTTATTTTCCCAGGGATCAGTACAGTGTAGTGTTGCTCCTCTGCTTTTCCATCTAACATTCAGAGCACAAGGACATAAATTTACATATATATTTTACTTAACAGACACTCTACACAGTGTACAGTAAAAATGCACACAGTAAAGGAAACTGTCTATTGAAGGATGCACGTGTTCATGGATAGCAACAAAGTACAAGATTATGAAAATATAGGGTCATCCAATCAAAGTCAAGTTATGGCTCTCATTTATTCTAGCATACCCAGCCCTCCTACTCCACCCCCACTGTACCCCCAAGTCACCTCATCATTATGGTTTAAATTTAGGAAGAGAAATTCAGATACTTTCTATCCTTTTTTGCATTACTTAAAATTGAAGCTTTAAAAGAGAAAGAGAAATAAAAAGCTGGTGACTTTCTCTCCCCCAAAAATCCTTCCTTTATTCTTATCAAACACTTACTTATCAATATGCTGGTTTAAACCTTTTATTGGGGACTGAATTTTGATGGCCCAGCTGTTTTACTTATCTCAATAATGGGTAAGTCACAGGCCCTTTAATAAAAGGGGGGTAAAAAAATGACAAAGGGGCAACAGGTGAAAGCTTTTTACATTTTCAGGTTAAAAAAAATAAGAGGACTAACTGAACAAATGGTCACTTAGCATCAAAGCAAAAATCAGCAGCAAGAAAGTCTAGGAATACAATGAGAGGATGGAAATATCACAGAGCGAGCTATCATTGCCTTACTAAAGAATAGTTTGTTGTGATGTTCACTACACATAAAAACCCTGGGAAAAAAAAAAACCACAACTGAAATTGAATACAAATTAGGCTCCTCCAGAATAAAAAATTAAATTTACTTTTCTTCCAAGATAACTCTTGAAAGCAAAAGGGTATTTTAATTACAAATAACTCCTACTGTCTGATGACTCATCCATAATAGCTAAGAGATTTCAGGTGATTTTATCATTTAATGAAATTTTATCAGCAGATTATAATCTAAAATAAAATTTCTGAACACCCTGTCATTTACATCATAATCCAACACCAAGAGCAACAAAAACGGGTGGTGTGGAAAATAAGGCTCTAGAGAGTATCCGTGTCATTCCTGTGGATCTTGGTAACTGTTAAAAGTCACTAGGCCTTTGGTGCTTTAATATCATGTATAATTAATTATGAGATGTGTTTACATAGCAAACTTGCTGTCCTTAAACCTACTGTGTTGAAAAGAAAAATAAAAAAAAATTTTTGGCTCATTGACTTCTTTAAATAATTTTAAAAAGTTGTTCTTCTAAACAGTCTTCCTAAAAATTACACAGCTTGAGTCAGATTTCATCTCCGCCATGAACGAGACTCATATTCATCTTCATCTTCATCATCATCATCATGCAAGAACAAATCTGAGGTTTCTGTTTCCTGAAGAAAAGAGGATAAAATCCACTTAGTGGTACATAAACATTAAATAAAAAATGTTTAGGCCATAGGAAAAACAGACTAGTGTACAAAGCCCAGGCCAGATTTTCAAGTGAGGTATGCAAAGTACCTTTCAAAACAAAACAAGAAAAAGAAAACATTTTGGACAGGTAGCAATGGTACGTCTCCACAGGTACAGTGCTATGTTTTGGTACATTTCAACACTGTGTATTCATCAACTCAGGGTACTTAGGTTATGCATCATCTCAAAGGATTTTCATTTCTTTGTGATAAGAATATTAAAATAGGTAAAATTTTACCTATTTTGAATTATGCAATATTGTTAATTATAACTATCCTTTAGCACTTAACTCTTCCTATCTAGCTGTGACTTTGTACTCTTTAACCAATCTCTCTCCATCTCCATTTCAAAAATGGATATAAGTTTTTCTCCACTGCTAATTTTGCAATAGTAGATCTCCATTCTAAAATCAGGAAAACAGATACTTTGTGGATGTTTAATAGAAGTTAGAGAAAAAATATGAGAAATGTCTCTCATAAATGATTTTATTTCATTAACTTAAAAATAAGGAAAATGGTCAAACTCCTAAATCTTTCCTTTTATAGCTATCCAATTAGTGAGGAGTGCATATACTAACTTTCCCATGATAATGTGGTTCAGACTGCCTTTGAACTCACTACCGGCTGGCCTTGAACTCGCTGCGATCCACCTGCCTCAGCCTCCTGAGTGCTGGGATTACAGGTATGCACCCCCATGCCCAACTCATTCCAAACACTATCTGACACAAAGTAGTACCTACAAACATTACCAAAATAGCACGACTTTCTTTTAATACAGGATTATTTCTGCTTTTGTTATGCAAAATTACCCAGACAGCCAGAAGACATTTGATCAACTATAAATACTTGATATCCTTTTAAACCAAGATGATGACGTAGAAATAATGTGTACCACAAATGACTATAGACGGCTGGGCTCCCTTGTGGTGGTAGAGCTGGGCCAAGTTTAAGAGTCTCTAATCTTTTGAGATGTGAGCTTGTGAGATTGCAGTTCTGTCAAGAAGAACGTGGACCTTTGTGGTGCTTACTAGCCCTTTTAAACAGTGATGTGATTGGCTTTATATTGTTTTAATGACATAATCATAGTGGGTGGAAACAAATCTACTTTCCCTCCTTAACCACCACCTTGTGATTTAATTAGGAAATGGATGCCATTATGTTTATGCACATGCCCAGAGCAAGAGGGCCAACCCTTCCTTGACTGGATTAAGTGAGCAGAGGGAAGCAGAGAATAAGGAAGGCCCTTAATTAACAGCTAACAACTGTTAGAGGCTGGTTTTATTATAGATCAGGGGTAGCAAACCTATGGCACACATGCCGCAGCAGGCTGTTTGTTACTGAAAGCTCTTAAAGGTTTGCCATCGCTGTTATAGATCCTATGTGAAATAATTTACAAGCCTTACTCTTTACACACTAAAAGCTTAGACAAAATATTTATTACCGATAAAGAAATTACCTACCCCTAGGTCACGCTGGCCAAAACCCAGTCTGATCAGACCCTGTGCAAAGGTGCACTAAAAGGAAAAAGGTGACGAAACAGATGAGGTAGGTATGGTTGCTTTAGCCTCGTCACTTGGCACAGAGCTAGTTGGTTTAGCACCAGGTCTGGGGGAACCCTACTTGTGGTGTGAGTGTCCCTCTAGCTTCTGGGTCTGGTCTACCTGCACCAACATGGGAACTGCTTTTGTCCCAGAAATGTATGTACAAATCATAGTTCAGAAAACATTTACCAGGGATGGGAACACAGAGCTCAGTGGTTCAGCAGTGCTTAGCATGCCCCCAGGCCCTGGTTCAATCCCCAGCACCACAAAAAGAAAGAAGAACCTGCAATGCAAATTCTAAGGATTCACTTGAGTAAACTAGAAATACAACAGTCAAAAAGTAAAATTAATTCCCATGTATTTTGAGAGTTTGACTTCGGCTTTTAGAATGGTCTTAACTAACTGTATGCCCAAAAGAAAACCCCATACTTATTTTTAAAATTTATACTATTTAATGTTAAGAAAATTATGTAACTGGGAAGTGATCTAATTCAACTCTTACTTTTCAGTCATTGCACTTACCTCCTCCTTGACTTCTTCCTCCTCTGTCTCAGTGGAGATAGATGGTACCTTGGGTTTGTGCCAAGATATTTGTAGCCGACGGTCTTTGAATTTTGAACCTTGGTTTGCAGCCTGAAATATATTTTAGAAGAACACGTAAGTGTACAGTCATATTTACTAGTGATTTCTTCTAATTCTGTGCTGATTTGGGGGGTGGGGGTGTTCTCTTAAGGTGGATTCACAATCTAAATATAATGAAGTCCCTTTTAATTAGAGCAACTGTATGTTCTGTTCTGCCTAGGATAGTCCATGGTTTACATACGAGTCCGGTAAATTTTAGCATCTGTCTTGGTTAGAATAAGTTACACAGTCACTCCTATTGAAGTCATAATGAGGACAGATAGTCTCCTGTTAATCTCTGACCTTCACATTCACATATTTAGATTCAAACCTTAAAATATATAATTTTTAAAAAAAAAAGATTAATCATCTCATGTCTACTCATTTTACTCCATCTCTCACAGCCCTATTTATGTTTAATAAAGCTCCTCCTGCTTCCTTTCCTACAATGCTACTCAAGACAAGCACTCTCCAAGTCATCTGTGCATTTAGTAAATGTTAATTAGACACATTCTATCTAACTCAAGGTAATACTGCTCTGGTTCAAATGTGTTTCTCGGTATTACAGTACTTTCTAAATTTTTTCCTCTCCAGCAAATTTCAACAAAAGAAGCCAAAAGTTTAAAGACAAAGCAAAAGAGACAAGAGGGATATGAAGTTCCACAAAAGTAAATGTTTAGTCTTCCTTGAAGTTTCTCTATCAAAGATGATGGATTCAGAACTGGGTACAGTTCTGAAAAACATAACAGAAGGGGTTCTTTTTAATTTGGAGTTTCACTCTAGTCTGTCTAGGAAAATCACCGACAAACCTTAAGAAGTATTTGCCAAATGTTTCCAAAGAACACTTGGACCACATCATGCAGACTGATAACAAGTCAATTACTGCCTATGTCATGTGACCTAAGGGAAAAATTCCTCTCCTTGTGCAGGATGAACACTTATAACCTAACACAAACATTGTGACTTGTGGGATATACCAAACTGATGAATCAAAATGGTCCCATCCAAGGATACACATTTACCACCATTAGGTAATGTGTTAATAGGCACCTTTGCCCTTATTTCTAGCCTTTCAATGCACAGCCCAATTACAGACAGGCTGTCACTGCTTGTTTGGTTCAATGCTGTTATCTGAATTTTAAAATAAAAATATACTAAATTTATAAGATGTGATAAAGATTTTAAAAGGTAGTCCTCCAAAAAAGGTAGCAATTCCGTCCTCCAAAAGGAATTTTAAGGCATTATATGGATTACATACATATTGCTGAAAGAAGAACTAGAAATTTAATTTGACCTGCTCTGCATCCTACCTGACCAGTTCACCCCTCCTCAGGCAACCTGGCCCCTGCTCCCAGGAGGTCACCACAGTGATGCTGAACTCGGTGTGGACACCTGATCAGCGCAGTGCACTATAGGCTGGAACACCTGCACTCAGGAAGCTCTTCCACCTCAGCCTCCTGAGGAGGTGGGACTACAGGTGTGCGCCACCACACCCAGCTAGAAATTTAATTTGTATGCTGTCTGGAACTAAAAATGAATAACTCTCCCCATCTAACTTGTAAGAAATCAAAAAAGATTAGCAATTAAAATAAAGATATATCTAAAGATACCAAGTCAGGACCTCTCACACGTCACTGGTAAGAATCAAACTAGTGAGAATCTAAAACTCATATGGTTCATTCAGCAATTCCACACATATCCAGCAAAAATGTGTGTACATACGTAGTAAATGATACCCTTAAAAGTGTTCACAGCAACACTATTTATAAAAAGTACATTAAAATAACCCAAATACCTACGAAGGCAAAAGTGAAGTGTAGTATATTTATATAATCTCTAATAACAATCCAATATATGAGAGGTAATCAAAAAATAAAGTATTTAAATAAAAAATATCATGACAGTAAAAGACCTTTAACACATTCCCACCAGCTTGAACCACCAGTATCACATGCATGACTGCCCCGCCAGGCAGCTTGTGCTACCTAATGGGACTGCTCCACACTGCCCGCTGGGACAATCAGCATAATTGGTGGTTCAGAGCTGCTAGGCAGCAAGACATACAAATTACGGCCCTGTCATGAACATGGCACTCCTCCTCAAAATTCTCCCCCTTATTTCGAACACATTTATTCCATTTTTCTTAGCAATATGTCTTTTACTGTGGTAAGTTTTTTTTTCATTTAAACATTCACTGTAGTTTTTGATTAAATGAAAAGAACATATGTATATATACATATAATATGCTATTTCTATAAAAGAACAAATAATACATGTAGAAAGATTATCTTAAAGAAGATATACGAAAAAAGATACATGGCAAAAGGGTAACAGTAATTGCCTCTGGGTAGTGACATTAAGTGACTGGATGTAAAAGGGAATGTCATTTTTCACTGTAGCGTAGACTTATACTCCTTTTAGTTTTACATATGTGTGTTGGCCAAGAAAAAGTAATGCAAGTTTTAAAAATATATAAATATGAATAAGAGATCAACTATATACCATGAAGGAAAAGTTGTATGCAGTAGCCTAGGGTTCTTCAAACTTCTTTAGCAGAAGCTGCTCAGGGAAAAATTCATCTAGTCCAGCCATTTTCCCAAATCAGAAACTGATGCCGAACCTGTGCCTGTTATCACTCACTAATCACCTGACTGGCAAAGATGAAGAAACAAATGCAAGGACTGCATGAGGGAAGAGACACTCAGGTACTCTCATCCAATGTCACTATCAGAAAGACACCCTTGAAGGGTTATTTGACAAGTTGTTCTAGATTTTTAAATATGTATACCTTTGATGCAAATTATCCCATTTCTAGGAACTTACGTAAAGCAATGGTTCTCAAATAGATAAAAAATGTCACTCTACAATCTGGGTGTTCTGATTGTCACACTTACTAAAAAGCACTTATTGGCAATTAAAAGGTGGCAGCCAGGGCCATAAACGTCTCATAATGCGCAAGACTGAATTATTGCACTCAGAAATGCCAAATCCAATAAGATAAACATAACAGCATGTATAAAAATGTTCTAGCTCAGTAAGTATTTATTGAATGAATTAATGAGTAGTTGGAAAAAGAACTACTCTGTGTATGTTCAAAAGAATAAAGACATTTGCTCATAGCAAATCTCTATTTGCCTGTTTGCTTAAAAGTGACTGGCACTGCATACAGAATATAACTAAACATGCTTGCTATTCTAAAATAAGTTCTTTCTTCGAATTTCTGCCTCTATCCCAGTTATTTTCACTTATCAACTATAAATACCTATAATAATCCTAAGGCAAAAATCAAATTTAGCTTTGGAACAACTTGTCACTACAAATGTATTTATGTGCAGAGTATGGAATTACAAAGCAAGAGCTACTCCTTGATCTCAAATATATTAATAACAATTTGCTAATATCTATGTTTTTACAACTAGATTTTCTAATCTATAAGACATTTGTTATTTATACGGAATGCAGCAAAGAAAATGCTGAATATAGTGTTTTTAGAGTTAGCATTTGCTGTTTTAAAACTTACTGAGAAATGCTGAAGCAATTCGTCTTTTTCTTCCTCAATGAACTCCCGCACTGTGAGTGCTTTGGGGCGGTGGTCCACCACCATGTGATTCAGGGAGCCTCTCCCTCTCCCTCCACGGCCTCGGCCTCGGCCTCGACCTTGACAGGACATGGTCTTGCCTCGACCCACAGGTAAAATACCTAATCGCGCAGCCTGAAAAACAACACAGGGCCAGAATATGATGTACGTTGGTAGACTATACCTTGGAAAACAGAGGAAGAGAAAACTGTTTTTTGAGATGTTAAATCTCACCTCAACCTGTAACTGACTGAGTTTTTTCCGTAACTCTGTTGTGTCTTCTCCTGAGGACAGCCTCTTGTGGAGGTCCAGTTCAGTATCCAGTAACTCCTTCTGAGCCTTTGGAAAAAGAAAGAATAAATGGGTACTTTTTAAGATAACTTCAAAGATCTTATCCAGAACATCACAGTTACATGACAACACATATTTCTTTTGAGAAAAGCAGCAAGAGGAGGTAATAAACATGAGTGCTTTAAGGAAAGTAACTTTACAGATATGATACTGCAAATATATAGACAGCATAATTATGTAACTAGAAAATAATAAGCAGCATTACAGTATAACATAGGCTAAAAAGTAAGCCCTACAAATAGTCACCACAGCTGAGGGAGTTGAGAATAATTTTCACATAATAAAGTATCATAAAACAGCTGGGTGTAGTGGTGCACACCTGCAATCCCAGCACTTGGGAGGCTGAGGCAGGAGGATCACTTTGAGTTTGAAGCTGGCCTGGGCTACATAAGTGAGTTTAAGACCAGCCTGCACTACATAGTAAGACCCTGTCTACAAAAAAAAAAAAAAAAAAAAAAAAAGTAGCATAAATGAAACACAAAGGGGAAAAATAAGTTATATGATAGTATATATGTAACAGCTACAGCTGGGCCTGATGGCACACACCTGTAATCCCAGCACTTGGGGGGCTGAGGCAGGAGGACACCGTGAGTTGGAGGCCAGCCTAGGCTACACGGTGAGTTAGTTTAAAGCCAGAATGAACTACACAGCAAGACCTTGTCTCAAAAAACAACAGCAAAAAGGTAACAGCTACGGAATTACTTCCAGATGGCAGCCCTGTAACTGTTATCATTCTTTTGTATGAGGCAAATTATTTACTGGTTTGTAGGTGGTATAACTATATGAGATTTTTTTTTTTCTCCCATGCACTCTTCCATTTTTAAAACATGTAGTCAGGCATGGTGACATATGTGCCTACAGTCCTCATTACTCAGGGAACTAAGGTAAAAGGATCATTTAAACCCAAGAGTTTGAGACCAGACTGGGAAACATAGGGAGACCTCAGTTCTTTAAAAAAAAAAAAAAAAAAAAAAACTAGTAGAAGTTATTCCTGTAATTTGAAGAAATCTCAATAAAAATAAATTTTTTAGCCATGTATGGTGGCACACACCGGTCACCCCAGCACTCAGAGCAGCAAGAGTTCAAGGCCAGCCGGGACTATACAACAAGACCTTGTCTCGAAAGGGGGGAAAAAAAAAATCTTAATGAAATGCCTTATATTACTATACTGAACCATAATTTCAAATGTAGTATGTTGTGTACAATAATTATATTCTAACATAGCTGACAAATTTATTCTCAGTTCTCAAGGGACTGGAAATTATCTAAAATCCCACTACAGAGCTGTTGTATAATGGAACCTCTGCATAAAGCAAGTACTCTCCTAGAATAAGGAAACAAATGGAAATTAATTAAATTAGATTTAAATGGACTTCTGATTACTCTTTTCAATAGTATGCCACATTTTCACTCATTAAAATCAATGATATATTTGACTACTGAAAGAGATGAGTTTATTATAACAATATAGCATTAGAAAAAACTGCTGGAAGTACAATTCACAATAGCTAAACTTTGGAAACAGCCCAGATGCCCATCGATGGAAGAATGGATAAAGAAAATATGGCATGTATACACAATGGAGTATTATTCAGCCATAAAGAAGAAATCTGAGTTATATATAGGAAAATGGATGGACCATGAGACCAAAATGTTAAATAAAATAAGACACAGAAAGTTAATTTTTTTTTTTTTTTGGTCTTTTTGAGACAGTCTCACTATGCAGTTCAGGCTGTCTTGAACTCAGTTGTAGCCCAGGCTAACCTCAAACTTGCAGTGATCCTCCTGGCTCGGCCTCCAGAGTGCTGGGATTATAGGCATGCGCTACCATGCCTGACCTCAGAAAGTTAAATATTATAGTTAGTCAAATATTGCACTGTTTCTCTTGTATGAGAAACCCAAAATATAAACAAATAAAAGGGATTGAAAACAGGGAGGTAAACTTTCTGTAGATGGGGAAGGATATCAAAAATGATCAAGATAAGAGAAATATATATATTCCCCAAAACAACTGAAGCTATTATGTATCTACCGCAAACATACACCAATTAAAAAAGAAAAAACTACTGAAATAGAAAATATTTCTCCCTCATCACCCTAGCAGTTTCCTCTTCAGCACAAACATCAAAAAACAAAACAAAACAAAAAAAAATCAGGGCCACATCACACAGGAAGTATCACAAAGAATCAACAACTGGGATCTCATCTTATTAAAAAACTTTTGCACAGCAAGAGAAACCACCAACAGAGTGAAGAGACAACCCACAAGGTGGGAAAAACTGTTTGCCAGCTGTTCCTCAGACAAAGGATTACTATCGAGAACATACAAAGAACTCAAAAAAATCAGACCTCCCAAATTTAAAGACCCAATCCAAAAATGGGCATTTGAGATGAATAAACACTTCTCAGATGAAGAAATACAAATGGCAAATAAATATATGAAAAAATGTTCAACATCACTAGTCATCCGAGAGATGCAAATGAAAACAACACTGAGATTCCATCTCACCCCAGAAAGAATGGCTGTTATCAAGAAGTCAACTAATAACAAATGCTGGAGGGGCTGTGGCGAAAAAGGAACCCTTCTCCACTGTTGGTGGGAGTGTCGACTGGTGCAACCACTGTGGAAATCCGTGTGGAGACTCCTCGAAAAACTGGGATTGGAGGTCGCATTTGATCCAGCTATTCCCCTTCTGGGTATCTTCCCAGAAGAATTAAAAACATCGTACCACAGTGATATATGTGCACCCATGCTTATAGCAACACAATTTGTAACAGCTAGATCGTGGAAACAACCCAAATGCCCATTAACCGAGGAATGGATAAAAAAGATGTGGTATTTCTATATAATGGAGTACTACTCAGCCATAAAGAAAGATAAACTGGAAACTTTTATAGGTAAATGGATGCAACTCGAGAAAATACTCACAAGCGAAATAAACCGGATGCACATTTGTAAACATCGTATTGTCTCCCTAGTACGAAAATGCAATTTCACTGTGACTATTCCATTCCTTAGTCTATTTTTACCTAGCTTTTACATGGCTTAATCTTATACTGAGTAATATTTTTCTCCAAAAGGTATTTGTACATTCTCTAATGCTTGAGTTTGTTAATACATGAGAATGTTTACTTGTTGTCTTTAAAAAAAATAAAGTTTGGGAAAAAAAAAAAAAATCAGGGCCAGTGAGATGGCTCAGCAGCGTAAGTGCCTGCCTGGCAAGTGCAAGTCCTGAGTTTGACTCCGGGTACCCACATAAAGGAAAAAAAGGGGCCGGTGATATCACTCAGTGGCACAAGCGCCTGCTGACAAGCGCGAAGTCCTGAGTTCAACTCTCAGTACCCACGATTAAAAAAAAAAAAAAAAAAAATGAAAACTTATCTTTGGGGTTTGTGGGTGTAGCTCAGTAGCAGAATAACTGTTTAGCATATTCAAGGCCCTGGGTTTAATCCCCAGCACCGAAAACCAACAAGAAAAAAAATCCAAAATACATTTCTGTTCAAACGGTATTATCACCTCTTGTCAAAAAGAATAAGTAGCAGCTATAGAAACACTGAAAAAACACTGTCCTATAATTATTTGCCTATCTCTTCATTAGGCTAGTAGCTACTGAAGGGTTGCAGTAGACTTTCAAAGTCCCCAGCACATGCCAAATGTTCAATAACCCTATGCTAAATTAAAACTACAAATAGATACCTCTGTTTTTGTCTTCACTTTGGATGGTGTGGAGACTGCAGAAGATGTTTTTAACTCATCTTTTAATTGTGAAATCTTTTCTCCAAGGTCTTTCAAAGTCTTCATTATATTTGCTCTTTCCTCTGGTTTCATGTTTTTGTTTTTTTCTAGCTTGGATATCAGCATCTGCAAAACAAAACAAACACCCCAAGGAAAAAAAAGCAAACACTATGCTGAGTAAACTTCAAGTCTTAGAGACTTCACTATTACAAATATCTTTGTATATCAATTCCATACATCAATTCCAGCATGCAAATAATGAGTTCTCTTACTTTTTGGCATTCTATCTGTTTTTCTAATACTTCTTGCCTCTTTTTCCTCATATCTTGTTGTAGCTTCATTGCTTCCTATATGGACATGTAAAGATGAAATTAGTAAATGTGTAACAAAATTTGCCAATGATGCCACTATATGTATTCTTAACTCATTTTTTTGGGGTCATCTTCTCTTTTTTTTTTTTTTTGTGGGTACCAGGGGGTCGACCTCAGGACCTCGCGCGCCAGTAGGCGCCCGTGCCGCTGAGCGATATCACCGGCCCCTTTTCCGTATGTGGGATCTGGGAGTCGAACTCGGGCCCTCGCGCTTGCAAGGCAGGCGCTTACGCCACTGAACCATCTCACCGGCCCCTGGGGTCATCTTCTCTAAGACAGATTTTTCCTCCTAGTCAAGAAATAGCTGAGACCAAGCATGGTGGTGCACACCTATAATCCCAGCACTTGGGAGGCTGAGGCAGGAGGATCACTTTGAGTTCAAGGCCAGCCTGAACTGCATAGTGAGACCCTATATCAAAAAGACAATAAATAAATAATTAAATAAAATTTTAAAAATAGCTGAAATGAGAGATTAAGCATTTGAATATATTTTCCCCAACACATCCAGTATCAGAAAGTTTAGGGCCAGTGAGATGGCTCAGTGGCGTAAGCACCTGCCCAGCAAGCACAAGGGCCGGAGTTCAACTCCCGGAACCCACACTCGAAAAAAGGGCCGGTGATATCGCTCAGCGGCACGGGCGCCTGCTGGCGCGCGAGGTCCTGAGGTCGACCCCCGGTACCCACAAAAAAAAAAAAAAAAAAAAAAAAGAAAGTTTACATTTATAACCATACTTTAAAAGACATTTAAAAGACTGGACACTGACTAGATATGTCTATGAGGTTTGACTTGAAGACCTGAATGTCTTTAAAGAAAAACAAGCTGTTTCCACTTGCCGATGTAATAAGCCGAATCCTTTTTTGAAGCTCAAAGTTTAAAAATACATGATGCAGCTATACATTAGAAATTATCAGTCTATGGATTTTAGCCAGGAAAATTTTGCTTTTACTCTCCTGAGAATTAAATCTCTATGCTAAGATAGTACTATAAATATCTATTTTATTTGAAAAATCCTATGTGAATAAGTTAATTATAAGATGAAAATGAAACTCAGAACTCAATAATATAAATATAGAATTATTTACATTTACATCAATAAAAACTACATAATAAAAGCTACACAATGTTACACTTGATGTGAAACATTATCTAATTTACAAAACCAAAAAAGAATTAGAAAAAAAAAAAGTGCCTGCTTTGGCCTGAGAGTATATCTCAGAGGTATAGCACTTGAAAGCATGTGCCAGGCCTGGGTTCCATCCCCACCACTACAAAAGATAAAGAAAAATGAAGGCATAGAAAAAAATTTTTTTAGGGCTGAGGGTACAGATCAGTGGTGGAACACATGCTTATTAGTATGCGCCAGACCTTGAGTTCAATTTAAAAAAAATGTATTCCTGATGATTGATGTGGCCACTGAGAGGCAATGGTGAAGCAATTTTTCTGTCTGTTGATCCCTTCTTTTTCCTCCTCAATACTGGGGATGGAACCCAGGCCTCACATATACTAGGCAAGCACTCATCACTGAGCTACATGCCCAGTCCTGGACATCATCTTTATTTTTTAAGTGTACATTAAATGGAGAAGTTATAAGCATTATCATATAGTTCTACAACACAAACTGTTACAAGTGTTAACATAAAGCATTTAAGAATTTATTTTTTATTTTTTTGAGATAGGATCTCACAGTGTAGTCCAGGCTAGCCTTGAACTCACTATGGAGCCCAGGCTGGCCTTGAACTCAAAGCAATCCACCTGCCTCAGCCTCAAGTGCTGGGATTACAGGCGTGTGCCATCACACCCACCAAGCACTTAAGAATGTAATAGGTCCTTTCCTCTGTAAGACAAGAACTCAAGATTGTTACCTGTTTTTTTTTAAGAACCTCTTGAACATCGTGAGATTTAGATCCCGAACAAAGTTTTGAAGATGTCTTTAAGTTTGAGGAGCTGTAAGTTGTTTTTGGATGGCCTGGAGGTGAAAATATCTAAAAAAACAAAAGAAAAGAATACACAAATATTAAATCTTACAGACGCTTAAAATGATTTAGGAAAGACTATGCATGTATTTCTGTTCTCCTTAGGAGTTCAATTTCTTTATATTTAAAAACTTCATTTATACAAGCTAATTATATGTAAATTTAGTTGTGGCTGAAAAGACAAGAATAAAGTTTTTTTGGCCCTAATATTTTGTTTCTAACTGCAGTCCCATATTTTTCTTTTTAAATTTTAACTGTGAGAAGAGTAGAAGCCTGTAACACCTTAGAGCCGCTCTACCACTCACAAATAGGCCTTAGCATCCTTCTGTAAACACAATTTTCACAGAATACCCTCATTAGACAATGCTACACTTTAGTGTCAGATCGAGACAAAATGAAGACCACTCCATAAATATGACCTAACACAGTAAAAACATGACTATTATCCAAACCATAAAAATAACCATAGCCCCTCCTACAGCTGATGTGAATGAATGCTGTCTCATTACCGATGGCAGCTTTAGATCATCCTTGCATTCCTGTTCTAGGTCAGGTTTATTAAGGAATTCAATTCTGTTTCCTTAAATCCTATCCCAAACCACTTTAGTACAGGCCAAATCCTAAAATAAATCCTTTTAACACCCATGGTTTCATTGTTAATATTCATCCTCACTGAATAATGAATTAAATTTGTTTTAGCTGGGTGTGGTGGCACATCCTGTAATCCCAGCACTCGTGAGACTGAGGCAGGAGGATTGCTGAATTTTTAGCCTAGCCTGGGCTACACAGTGAGTTTAAGGCCAGCCTGAATGACACAGCAAGACCCTGTCTCAAAAAAAAAATTTTTTTTGTTTGTTTGTTTTTAATACAGGTTGCTCCTAGTGGTCTTTGCCTGGAGGTGGTGGTTGTTAAGTTATTTTCCATAGGAGAAATAACCCATATTTCAAATTGTTGAAAACCTCTCACTGAATTACGGCAGTCTGCAATTATCTTAATGTCCCTCTTAATCATTTGCTATGTGTTTACACTCAAATATAAACAGGTAGTTAGCTGACCCTGCCAGCACCAGAAGGTGGCCATCTTCACCGTGCTGGTTCCAGCATTCAGATTTTTCTCCTTTTCTGAAAAGATGACTCTCCAACTGACCTCCCTTCTTTAAGGCACAGCAGACCTACATGAACATTACAATTTACTGGATTCAAGTCTTCCCTATCACACTGCTCTTTAAATATTCCCTACTGCATTGCTCTTTCTTTACTTTTAATTAACTTTTAATACACGAAGTAACAGATGCAAGAAATATTTAAAAATTCATGGAAAATTTAATAACAAATAATATATCCAGATATAAAACTTTTCCCAGCAACTGTAATAGTTATCTCAAAATTAAGCTACTTTTGTCACTTGCTGCTTTGCTACTTCACTACTTGCTGCTTTCTGCCTTCTATGAACTGTTTCTCCTCTGCCACGCAACCCTGTGTTGGAGCCGGCCAACCATGAACTGAAACCTCTACAAATTGTCAGCGGCAGTTAACCTTTTCTCCTTTAAAAAAAAAAAAAAATTAAGCTACTTTAACTACAAAGGAAAATTAGTGAGCACTGTAAAAACTCTGCATAGCTGATGTTTGTCATTTATTTTATTAAAATAATTTTATTAAGTTGTTGATGTAATTTTCATAGCTTTTGGGGGCTGGGACTCAGCAACGGAGCACTTGCTGAGCCTTCACAAGGCTCTTGGTTTGATCTTCAACCCCACAAAAAACAGATGAACAACTTCTTCTCCGCAGGGTATATCCCATTCGGAACATACAGTCAAACCATTGTATTTTAAAGCATTTTTAAAAATCAGATCCTTTTGGAATTTATCCTGGTTTATGATGTAAAAAATTAAAAGGATTTAATCTTATCTTTTCTGCATGGTTTCCCAGTTACTCCGATACCATTTATCAAAAAGTCCATTATTTTCTCTCCAGACCGGAGCTACTTTGTTAGCATATAATTCCTATTTGCAATTGAGTCTACTTCTAGATTTTCTACTCTGTTCTACTGGCCTGTTGATGTGCCAAAATCAAACTGTTTCGACTACAGACCTTATAGTATTTTGGGTGCTAGCCCCTGTTGTTGCCCTTCTTTTTGGGGGTTTCCTTCTCTTTATAATATCACCATACTAGAGAATTATTAGATAAATATATACCTAAAAGCAAAAGAAATTATTTATGACATATTTCAAAGTATGATTTACTATGACATAATTCCCTTTGCTGTGTTAATTTTATTAAAGAGGAAAATGATTAATTGATAAACAGCCAAAATTTTCAAATTCCTACTTACCTTTAAATTTTAAAAAAATTTTTTCGAGAGAAAATTTCTGACTGAGGCACGGAAATTAGGGAGGACACACACTGTCACACTTGGCTGAGTAAGTAGGGCATTACTAATCTGTATGACAACCAGTCTGTTTCTCTGCCACTGACTCTTAAATGCACCACACAGACACACACACACGCAGTCGGTTTACAGAAACGCATACCTGGCAATCTTCCCCAGCACCACCAGACTGATTCAACAAGTGTGACGCATCACTCTGGTTAGTGCTTGCGTGTCCAAGACGATGTTTGACAGGAACTTTGTTAAGAACATATGCACCTGATGTCTGTGGTTTGCTCATCATCTGCACATACAAAACAAACACATATGTGGTAAAAGTTTAAAAATATGCCCGAGAACGATACAAATTTAAGGTACTGTGACTACCCTGGGAAACAAGATTAAGGGAATGGGAGGGTGCTCCAATTATCTGCATGGTTTTATTTTTCAAATGAAGTGGTGAATATACAAAAGACGATGTTATATTATCCATACTTTTTTGGATGTCTAAACTGTGTCATAATAGCTCAGTGGTAGAACATGCAGTTAGATACATGAGGCCCTGATTTCAATCTCCAGCAGCAATACAAAATGTTCCATCTAACATATAATGCTCTGAAGACAGGGTTTTCCCTAACAGCTTAGTATGAGTAACTGTGAAACAATCATCTCAAAAACGTAAGGCCATCTTAAGTTACAATAATGGTAGATGGTCTAATAATTACAGAGGTGATGGTATCACTCTTTTCTTCCTTATTCATCCAACATCTACGGCAAACATTTGTCTCTGGATTCAAACATGATATGGGATATCAACAAGAGTGAATTAACATTTAGATGCTAATTTGAAGGATAATAAATGGAACTGACACTATGTACTTTAAGGAATACTTTTTTAAAAAAAAATCTGCATTTAAACATGAGAATACGTAGGTGGAGATGATAATTATCAATATGTGAATGGCTCTAAGGCATGGTAGTTTGTTCTTTCCTTCCTTCACCTATTCATTCAAATGTTTTGAGAAATATGTACAAGTACTGCTTAAGGCACTAGGAACAGAAAGAACAAAGCAGTCACAATACCAATTCTCTTGGAGCTTCTATTCCACTTTTTGGGTATGGAACCCAGGGCCACACATATGCTAGGCAAATGTTCTACTGTTGAGCTACACCCCTAGACTTCCATTCCAGTATTAAAACAGAATTTTTCTACATCCTCAGCCCTTTTATTTTTTATTTTGAGGCATGATTTTGCTAAGTGTGCAGTCTGCCCTTGAACTTCTGATCCTCCTGCTTACCCTCCCAAGTCGCTGGAATTACAGGCATGTACTACCACATCCAGTGAAAAGTGTTTCTTTTTTTTTTTTTTTTTTTTTTTTGGTGGGTACCGGGGGGTCGACCTCAGGACCTCGCGCGCCAACAGGCACCCGTGCCGCTGAGCGATATCACCGGCCCCTTTTTTTTTCGTATGTGGGATCCGGGAGTCGAACTCGGGCCCTCGCGCTTGCAGGGCAGGCGCTTATGCCGCTGAGCCATCTCACCGGCCCAGTGTTTCTTAATGTATAGATTTATGTGCCCCATATCTAATGACTGACTATAAATTTAGAACTACATGTGAGGCCCAGAATGTGCACCTAAGTAAGTGATTCTGACGTATAATATCACTTCTCAAACTTCAAGGTACATAAGAACTATCAGAACAGATTCCTAGGCCTTGCCCACAAAGATTCTAATTGAGTGGGATAGGATGAGGCCCCAAACTATGTATTTCTAATAAGCCTACCAGGAGACCAGATGCTGCCGGTTCACCCATCATACCCTAAGTAGCTCTAATTTAATGTGAAACTAGGTTTTAATCCTAATGCCCCAGATTACCTTCTGGATACCACCGTGCACTGAGGAGGCAGGAGCCTGGCCCACCAGCGCCTGCTGAGGATGAAGATGCTGCGGCAAATGATGATGCTGCTGTGAGAGGTGACTCAGTGCCTGCTGTTGCTGCAGAAGCAGCTGTGTTGGGGACTGCAGTGCTGGCTGCTCATTGTTTTCTCTATGCCACAGGACTCGAATGAATCGGTTGTTTAGAACAGCTTCTGTGCTAGAAATGGCTTTCCTGGCTTCCTCATTGGTAAGGTACTGAATGAGAGCTGCTTCTGGGTCACCCTTAAAAGCAACCTTTAAGAAAATAAAAGAAGCAACATAAACTCCAAAAATACAAAATAGTTAAATAGATTATGTCTGTATTGTTCTCTTTTCTCCCATACATATATTTTATTAGAACATTTTTCCACTTATAAAAATAGACTAAATTATGTCCTCCCAAAAATCTTATGTTGAATTCCTAACTTCCAGTGGAGATGGTATTTTTAGGTAGTAATGGTTACATGAGGTCTAAGATTGGGGTCCTAGTTGAATCAGACTGGTGGCCTTCTGAGAAGAGGAAGAAATTTCCCCTTCTCTGCCATGCAAAGACACAGAGTTGCCTACTGTGTCCCCCTAGAAAGAGCCCTCACTGAGCTGGCCAGTCTCCAAAAAAAGTACAGAACTATGAAAAATACATTTCTGTTGTTTATTTCCACCTACAGTATTTGTTATAGTAGCCTGGGCAGACTATTATATGTAATTACATTAAGCTTTTTAAATTATTCAAAATGCCATAAAAAATGATATAGAAAACTTCTAAAAGAAAAAAAAGGGACATTTCGTATTACATCTTTTATATTTAAGTTTGTGAGCATTTTAAATACACACACACACATACACGTATATTCTGATTGCTTTTTTTTTTTTTAAGTTTTCTGAGAGAGGGTCTTGCTATGTAGTTCAGGCTGGCCTTGAACTCACTATGTAGCCCAGGCTGGCCCCAAACTCACAGTGATCCTTCTGCTTCAGTCTCCCGAGTGCTAGAATTACAGGTGTGTACCACCACACCCCACTATATGTATATTCTTAAATGTAAAAATAAAAACTTGTATCTTTTCATCAAAGATGAACAGTCCTAAAGCCAGGCATGGTGGTGCATGCCTGTAATCTCATCACTCAGGAGGCTGAGGCAGGAGGATAGCCATGAGTTCAAGGCTAGCCTGAACTGCTAGCGAGACCCTGTCTCAAAAAAAAAAAAAAAAAAAAAAGTCCTTATTGGCAAGCAACAAGATTCAGGCAATTTGTTTTTTCACTTCTGTTTAGTATGTTTCCAACTATCTGTAAAATTGAACATGTACTACTTCTGGACCTAAGGGGGGAAATGCTTAAAAGACTCACAAAAAAAGAATACTTTGGCTCAATTCTTTGAAATACCAAGTCCCCAGTAATACTTTCTTAAACTCATCTGTATTTTGGTTTGATAACATGTGTTAAGAATAACAGATTGAAATTCCAAATTAACATGTTCCCGCAGGTTTGAACCACCAGTGGTATATGCATGACTATTACAATGTGCAGCTTGTATCACTGGCGGTACAAACGGATGTAATCTTTTTTTAACTAATTAAGTTTATTGGTACATTTTATGTATACATAAGGATCACATTCATTATAGGGAACTTGTACCTGTACATGATAAAACTTGATTCTACTTTTTTCCCATTCCCCTACCCTCCCTTCCTTCTTTGCTCAACATTTTTTTTCTTTTCCTTTCCTTCCTTTCTCCCTCCCCCTCCCTAGTTCCCCTTCCCATTTGAACATTTTCTTCCTGTTTCACAATGTCTATTATACATTTTGGTCTTTGTCCTGATAAAATTAATAAAAAGCTAACCAATGGGACAATCATGCATCTACCACCCATGGTTCAAGCCACATGGCAGCAGGACGTATGAATTAACAGCCCCATGGTGCATGTGTTAAGCTAGCCTTCAAGTATCCTCAATTTCAGTACAACACAACCACAAATTCATAAATTCAAATATTTAACAAGCAGACAGTGGGGTTGGGGGAGAAGTACAACAATTTATTTGCTCTTAGATAAATATCATCTAAAATCTCAAGATTAAAACCATTATTAATTACTTCATCACAATATAAAAGTTAGTCAATAGACAAGATTACAATCTTAGAAATTACCAAAAATCTAAGCTACCTATTAGAACATTAATGTAGGGGCAGAAAGTCACTGAACAATTAAAACTATGGACAAAAATACAATAACTAGCTTGGTGTCTTTCAGAAAGGGGCTATGGAAAAGAACCAAATGAATTCATAACAATTTCATTATAGAAGTAGGTATACAAATATATAGAAGTTTATAGCACTCAGAGATGATCAAAATTACTACTGACTGATTTAAGTAAGGTGAGCTGACAAGCATATTTTTCAAGTGGAATCAGCCACTGATGTAACCACATTACCTGGATATTAACAATAGTTCCAAATTTGCTGAAGTGTTCATTGAGTTTGGTAATATTGTTCAATTCCTGAGGGATTTTCTTGACTTCTAATTTGGTGTTTGTATACTGATTCTTTCGCAAGAATCCTGGTTTACTCTGATTGTTATTCCCTTGCCTGAAACAAGTATTAATATATCTTGGTTAATTCTCCCATGCCATCCCTAGCCAAGAGATACATTAGCAAATAAAGTAAAATTTACATTTATTATAAACTGCCTTTTATAAGCCCACAGCATTCTTCAGATATTACTAAGCAATTTTAACATCATCCTTATTGTATTATGACAGGGAGGAAAGAGTGAATAGTAAAATATTATAAGGAAAAGGCCCAAATGACATTAAAAAGAATCACATGTTAGAAAGAATCTACATTACCAGATTCTAACATTAAAGCAAGGATAGAGCACCATTTTTTAATGGTGTATCTCTCAACTTGTGTAAAGGTATAAAACTTCTTTCTTCCTTTCTATCACTTCACTTCTAGTATCTTAATAATTTTCAGTATTTGGCTAGGTGTAGAAATAGGTAGGTAAAAATTATGAATATCAATTATGAATAGTCTGTTAGCTTCTCAATTTTTAGAACATTCCAAAGACATCCCTGGAAACCTGACTTGAGACACACAGTTTGAAAATCATTGATTTGTGACAACTCGTAATTTTAACCATTTCACTGATGCAAACAAAACAACAAAAACATCAATTAAAGGTTACTAATTAGCAAATTATCTTACTTTCCCAGCCAAGGTTTCTTTGTGAGTGGCCCTTCCAAACCACTCACAGCTCTTTTTCGGCTATCTGGTTCAAGAACAACTCTGGTTATGTTACTATTAATTGAAACAGGAACTGGTGGTTCAGTCTGGATGACGATATTAGCAGCTGTTGGGGGAAAAAAAAAATCACATTTCTGAGCTTCGGGGAAATGTCACAATGATTAAAATATTTAGACTAAAAAAAAAAAATTTAGACTAAAAGCTAAAAAGTACTATGAATAGCACTCTATTACCATTTCCTTTCTAGAAATACGTAACAGCAAGAAAAATTACAAATGCCTTTTTCTCTCCTTAAAAATAAAAATTCAAGTTTTAAAACTCAAAGGCAACCCCAATGTAATAACTAACTCGCAGATTATCAACAAATGCAAAAAGTTATTGGAGAAAGGCTACCAAAGAACAAGGTGATGTATGTGGTGCCAAAGTATCATTCTACAAATTACTTTTACAAAGGCAATATATAATAATCATCATCTTAGGCAAGCAATCAAACAGCACCATTAATGGAAGGATATTAACTGCCTCCAGATGTTATTATGCAAGAAGTTCACCACATCATAAGGACTGGATACTATTATAGTAATATGATTTTCTTGTGTGTGCCAATAATACTACACTTACATAAGACTACATCTTGTTCTTAGATGTTACTAAGCTTAAAGATTCAAAGTGTCGCAGTACCTTATCCCTTACTTGCAAGTAATTCAGGAAAAAAATTTGAGGGAAGGGAGCAGGGAAGGATAGAAGAAAGTATACATGAGTGCATTCATCCTCAAAGGAGACAAAATATAAACTGGAGACAAGAACTGGTAAATCTAAGTGAAGGTATTCATATGTTCACCTTATTTCTTTTGATTTTTTTGTAGGTTTAAAATTTTTTTCAATTTCAAAGTTGGGAAGAAAATCCAAAGTCAATATTATAAATGGTGAATTTCCTTCCCAACAGTTATGACTAAAATCTTACAAAAAACTAACCTTATAACAGGTTACCTGTGGGAGGGAAGGGGTATACTGAACAAAAAAGTAAACAACACAAAAACATGCCTGTTACATTCTGGGTATCCCCTAATTTTATCAACTTTACCAAGCAAAATACCACATTATGGGATACTGGGATGAGATACGGGTAGTGAGCAGTATGTTCACTTCATCCATATGTTAGGCAAGGGATGATGTAAAGATTCATCCATTTACTGGGCACAGCGGTATACTCCTATAATCCCAGCATGGAGTCATGGGCAACTTAGTGAGACCCTGTCTCAAAATAAAAAATAAAAAAAAGGCTGGGGATATAGCTCAGTGGCAGTAGACTCCTGGGTTCAATCATCAGTCCATCAAAAAAAATTCATTCATGTAATATGTATTCCTTGAGCAGCTAATTTATAGCTCAGCAACTGCACTAGACCTTGGAGATAAATTAGAGAATTAAGTAGATATCCTTGCCCTTACAGGCTTTGTATTTTCAGAAGGCTAATGGAGCAGATAGTGATTGTGATGGCATAAAGCATTCTAGAATTTGAAATGTCACTATGCCTTTCTAAATAGTTGTTATGATTACCACCTGACATTGCCTAATGCTTTTCTTTATTCAAGTGATTTTTTAAGACGAGAAAAAAAAAGTTAATAGTTAAGTGACTTATGAATTGTCCAAGAGGAAAAACCTGCAGTATACGAACCACATGACTTTTACACTGAAAGAGATTATCTATGGATTATTATATATGAATGTACTGACAGATCAGGCTAGTAACAAAGGGAAAACATGAGAACTGAGAACACGATCTTCCCACTGATTTCAGGTAATGAGGTAACAATACAGTACATGCACTATAGCAAAGAAAGTAAGAGGGTATTCTTTGGAGTCAGACTTGAGTTCAAATTCCAATTAATGCTGTGATTTGGGGCAAATTCTTTAATCTCTGTAAGCCTCAATGTTTTGTAAAAACAGAATCTCTTATGAAGTTGCTTTATATAGAGATAATAATAATATATAAAAGTATTTGTTACAATCTGACACAAAACTGTTAGCCCTACCTAATATGTAGCACACTGCCCAGCACACAGCTAAAACAATCTGAAGTCTTAGCCAAAAAAGTACAATTAAAGTAACATTGGGCCAGGGATACAGCTCAGCAGGACAAGGGCCTGCCTGGCAAGCACAAGGTCCTGAGTTCGACTCCCAGTACAAAATAAATAAATAAATAAAGTAACATTAATATTACTTGTATTTTAAAATAAATATATTCTAACTCCAGCTTTAAAATGAAATTTAGTCATTAAAAAACATTTGAGATTATTATGTAGCACTCTTCAAAGAGAGTAAATACTCTAATTTCCTCAAATGGGTCTAAAATGCAAATAAAATAACTGTATTCAGCTACTATGTAACATTTATTATGAGGAGAAAAGTGTAAAGATATTCTCACCTCTCGGATTTGCATCCATATCTCCAGATGTTAGGCCAATCAGGTTGGGGCGCTGTGTCTGTGTTCTTGAAAAGAACTGTCTGTACTGCGATCTACCAGAACTGGTAATACTAGGTGCTTCTGGGTTATAACCATCTGGTTCGTATGTGTCTGAGGGAAACACAGCAACAAAACATGTAACAAAATCGGAGAGAGGTTAAATTGCTTCTCATTGCTATAAAATAAACAGCTGCTAAAAATGAATATTCCACAATAAAATTCCATCAATCACATATATTTCTCTTTGAGTTATAGTATACACACATTCCTTTTGGAAGTGAAAGGAAAAAAATGCTATTGACATAGAAACGTATATATATAAAGACATCCATTCTCAAATACTAGTGTATTTCCAGATTTGCTCAGTCATTTCTAGACTGCATGTCAATCACTTAATCTAAACTTCAATGCACATTTTTAAGACACATTTTCATATATGTAATGAACATCATATATATGAAGGATTGTTCAGTTTCATGTCTCACTAATTCCTAGGTACTTTTTAATTAGGAAAAAGAATCCACATATTCATTTGATTACCTGCACTTTAAAGAGATAATAGCTCTTTCATATAAAAACATTTCAAATAACACAGGTAGGTAAAGCCAGGCACGGTGGAGAGCACCTGTAATCCCAATCAGGGGTAGGAGGACTGCAAGTATGGGCAACTAAGACTCTGCCTTAAAATTTAAAGACTGGAGGATGTAGCTCAGTGAGAAGGCTCTGGGTTCAGTCTCCCGTATCAGGGGGAATCCACCCAGATACCTAAAATGAATTCTATATGTATAAACATAATAATTATCTTAGTACCACACTCTTTCATCAATGCACTTTTATCACATTCCTTGTTTTCTCTACAACTAAAAATTCAACTTTTTAAATTTTAATGCCATATTATTATTTTGTTAGTGTTAAGAAAAATTCTGAAAGTTTATTTCCAAATGGCATATGTCCTCTTCATCCTACATAAAATGAAGGGTAAGATTAACTGAAGAGACTGATTTCCACAAGTGTGATTTAGAAGTCCTTGTGTCTCTTTTTCTTAGTGAAAAAATTTCGTTAAGTAGTTCACAGTTTAAGCTACAAGATAAGGTACATTCAGATCTTTACTACCACTCAGTCACATCTATGATTCAGAGTATAAACTCAGATATTCCCATTGAGCGATCTTCCTGGACTCTACAGGCATTTCTATCTGCAGGCCCTAGTTAATAAGCACTACTAAGATTTAGAAGTCCCCAGTTTCTCATTCTCAACACTCTCAGATTAAACCTCTCCCCCAAACAATGTATGTCCCCTAATTTCAGATTAATGAGCAAATTCTCTCCTTGGCAAAAAAAATCAACAGACTACCATGAGTCTAAAATAAGGAAACACCAATAAAACACAAGTGATTCTGACATACTGTATTTGGTATCAAACCTACACCTGCTGGTCAGTATTCCTTCTCCCCACCTCTCCCCATTTTTTTCCTTTCTTCTGGTTTTTCAAAATGGCTCATGGAGTTGTAGAGAAAGAACATCAACAGATTAAAAAATTGTACCCTCTAATAAAATGTTAGATGTTGTTGAAAATGAATCTACAGAGCCATCTGTGCTGCCTTTCTCCAGAAGAGGATAGCTTGGGAAATTTAATAAATTGTTATCACAATAATGTTCACATTTCATTCTCAAGGCCTCTATTCAGCCTCAAGGTTATCTGATGATGGCTAATAAAACCAAACGGACTCTACTGTCTCAATAGTTAGAAGGCAATGCTTGAGTTATCCACCAAACAATATTCTTTGGGCTTCCTTTTTATTAATTTTGGCTTCTGCTCTAAGATCCCTCTTGATAATTTTTAAGACAAAGACAACACTTAATCGTGAGCATGCCCTTCTGACAGAAACATGTACTGTAATGATATGTAACTTAAAAGCAAATCTCATCTTCTTGCTTATGAAATTTAAATGTGACTGGGCATGGTGGCACATGCCTGTAATCCCAGCACTCTGGAAGGCTGAGAAAGGAGGACAGAAAGTTTGACCCAGCCTGGGCAACTTAATGAGACCCTATCTCAAAATAAAATTTTAAAAGGGGTGAGGACATAGCTCAGTGTGAAGGTGCTGGGTTAAACTGCCAATACTGAAAAAAAAGAAAAAAATTAAGATTGATAATAGTTTGAAGATGACATATAAAATAATAGCTTCCATGGTTACAAATGTTAAATCTAAAGATTATATGCAATTTAACATACAAAATAAGTGTGACTCTACCTTTTAAAAATCACCAAATTATGATAAAAAGTTTTCAGTCACCATTTGGTACTACTAACAGAAAATATAGTTAAGGCTACAAAAAGTTTTAAGGTTACATAATCAAATGACTCTGTTGTATAATTCCTGGGAATATACAGAATCCCAATAAACTTATACCCTTGAGTTAATTATGATGAACTAAAATCTAAAAATCTTTTTTAAATCTCATGAGACACCAACAAAGTACTCCACAGATTTTCAAAATATATGTCAGCAGGAGGGAAGACTTTTGAAGAATGCAATCAGTCCATACAACAAGGGCCAGAGGGAAAGAATGACATTTAGCCATAATCAGCAAGAAACCAGATGTTTGGTTTTATTTAATTATAAAGAAAAATTAACCTAGTTTTTCTTGTCATATGTAACTAATTAGAAAATTCAAGTAGATACCTTCCTATCCGCTTGATTAGAAACTACCTCAAAGAACTAGCATGACTTTTTGTTACCAAGACACTAAAAGTAAATACAAAGGACACCAGAGAAGACAGACACACAGGAGGCCTAATCATCCAGCAACCACTAGGGACAAACCAAAGAAGCAGAGAAACAGAAAATAAAAACTACCTAAGAGCTTTAGTGGAAATTCGTGACAGCTGATCTGCATGCCAGGTCACCTCTTAGGCTGGCCAGCTTAAGCTACATAAGATTTGTGAGGTGGATGGCCATCTGTAGCAAAGCTTACCTGGGACCAGAGGGGTGGGGCTGGACACTGAGGTATGATACCCAATGGAGGATCCCATGAGGTTTCGAGGTGGCACCAAACGAGCTGCCAACAGAGGAGGCGGTGTCCCCAACTGAAGTCGCTCAGATGCAGCAGCACCATGTTCACGAGAGTACATGGGCTGTCCTACAGAGGAAAGAATAGGATGGCAGCTGGGATTGAGAGTCACAAGCTTCTCTTAGGTAATGATGTACTTCCTGAGACTTTCAACTGAGAACAGAGAAATTATACCAATAGGAACCATAATTGAGAAAGACGTTACTGTGATTCTAACTCAGGAAAACAGACACACAACTATTTAGGATGCACTGAAGTATAAAGAAAGTTAAGAATTAGGTAGTACGGTTGTATAATCTCCATCTTTCAGAATGTTAAATGGAATAACTGTGCTAATTTTATCCAAAGCTGATCAGCCATATCAAGTTGTTACACAAAAGAGCCCTGAGCTCTCTAGTCATGTAGAATTTCATATCCAATGAGACATGCAGATACAAAAGCTGTCACACACATACTAACCCCTAATGCCCCAAAACCACATAATTTCAGATTTTTACGAAGTATACTCCCATATTTGGAAGTGGAAAAAAAACAGTAAAGGAACTAAAAACAAAGCATAAGAAGCATACCCTCACAGAGACTAAGTGTTCAAAAGGAAAAATTAAACAAGATAGTGAGAATTTGTTATCCCTGTGAACAGGTAAATAACAAAGAAAAAGGTAAAAAGGACAAAAATTCAGACCAGTGGCAGACATATGAAACTATCCCAGACACTAAGAACCACATTTTGAAAGAACGCACATTTAAGGTTCATATATATATTGATACAACAATGCAGACACAATGAAACCAAATTTTGTAGAACAGGACTAGAAAAAGACAAAGTACCAAAGAAGCAAAATCTTCCTTTGGTTGTCCATTTAATAGAATCTTATCCACTAACAACCCAATATGAGGTATATAAATTTATAAATTTAGTCAATGTTTTACGTTCAAAGTCACCATAATAGGAGATAAAGCATATTTTTAAAAAAATTTAACACCTGATGAAATGTCCTTAAAATTTATAAAACTCAAGATTTCTAGTATAACTTCATCAGACAGGCTACAAAATGAACATTTCATTTCATTGTAAACAGAGGAAACAGACATGCTAAGCTTTACTACCCTTCTCTTCCTATATATATGGGAAAAAGAAGAGGTGATAAACCAAACTGTACAGCAGATTACATAATCTTGTACTTAGCACATGACCCTATCAAAATTTATGTTTAAAGAGGTTCATTCATTATACTACAAAAACAAGTAATACTATCTTCAATGACCTGAGTTTTAAGCATGACCTACTAAAGTGAATGTACAAAGAATGACCTACTAGCAGAATGAAGCCCGACATTAACAACTTAACATCGCTAAAAACATTAACTCTAGCCAGCTGAAAATAATTTTTACTCAAACTAAAATTTTACCCATGTTTTGCAATCTTCCTAATTTTTGTCTTTGAGTATACACAGGAAAAAAGACCATAAGTTTTAACCTAGAAGCTCAAATACAGAAAAAATGAAAAGTTACGCCTTCCAAATATTGACCCTATTTAACATGTCTTCTCTAGCAGAATACAAGTCCCAGTGAACTTTGAATGTTCCAGGGCCTAACAGTGCCTGGTGCAGAGAAGCTCAATGAAGAGTCACTTAAAGAAGAAGTGGAGAGCCAGGCTCTGAGGCACACACCTGTAAGCCGCAAGTTTAAGCCCAATCTGACCTATGCAAAGACTTCAAGCCAGCCTGAACCATATAGCAAAACACCATGTCCACAAAAAAAAAGGAAGCATAAAGTAGTCAAACAATAACACGATAACAAATATTTCTTTGCAAGAATTAACTATATGTTAAACAGGCGATATAACAACTAAAGCAACATGCATTCAAGTGAAAAACTGAGGTGAAATAGTCTAGGCAATATACAAAGACTCAGATACTGATTTACTTCTACAGACGTCAAAACCATTACTTTACACAAAGAAATGTGACACATCCCACAGAATGAGCAAATCTCCCAGGAATATACTGTTTTAATAATTTTATATAGTTAAGGACAGCAAACTATTTTGTGAAAAACAAAGATTATAGAAATTCAGCTAAAGAATGGACAATTTGGGCTGGTGAGATGGCTCAGCGGCATAAGTGCCTGCCTGGTAAGCGTGAGGTCCTGACTCTGACTCCCGGTACCCACATAAAAAAAAAAAAAAAAAAAGAATGGACAATTGCCATCACCCCAAAACACACTCTCTAGAATCAAAGGTTATTACTTTTTTATACATCCAGTACAGAAACTTTTGCAGTTAATATTTCCACTATGTCTTCTTCAAAAAAGCAGAAGAAACAGATCAAATGGAAGGAAAAAAAAAAAAAAAAAAAAAAAGAATATACTTTATTTAAAATGGTCTTACAGGGCAGGTATAGAGTACATACTTAGCTTGCACAAAGCCCCGGGCTGGAGTCCCAGCATTGGGGGAAAAAACACTCACACACTCTTCAATGGAAACAATTGATTTTGGTTTTGGTTTTGTTTTTTTAAGACAGAGTCTCACTGTAATTCATGTTGGCCTTGTACTCACTATGTAGCCCGGGGTGGCCTCAAACTCACAGCAATCCTCCTGGCTCAGCTTCCTGAGTGCTGGGATTACAGGTGTGCGCCACCACACCCAGAAACAGTTGATTTTAATACGTGTATATTATTGTCTTTTCATAAAACTACAACCATATCCCATTATTTGAGTCACAGTCATAAATCTATGACATTTTAACTCAACAAAAATAAAAAATTTAAAACTTTCTAAACTATAACTATTGACATTAACTTTTAAATAGTTAGGAACTACATATACTCTATCCAGTTTTACAAGGAAGTAATCCATTTTAATCTTAACATTTGGTTGTCTTCTTCCAAAACAAATGACAACTGCAGCCTAAACTAATGCATTCATTTTACAAAAGTAGTTCCTTAGGCACTGTAACAGTGAAATATATCATCTTTTTTTATATTTAGGCTTTTCTTTATTTCTTTCCCATTACTATTTTACATTACTATTACATTACTATTTTAATTCTTTGGATATGAAACATTTATTACTGACGTATATATTCCTAGCATCTAACATTAAGCAAACCTCCACCTCCAAAACTCCAGATTACATTTTTCTGAGTTTACATTGGGTCCCTTACTGACATTATTTTTCACAACTAAATACCATTTTATAATTTTTCATTTACAAGCATTTTTTTGTTCTGTATATTAATAATTTTAAAGGCTATAAAATATCTATAAACTCTTGTTAAACTTTCAAGATACCTCAAATTCTCTATTAAGTTGCAAATATACACAAAGCTGTTTACTTCATTTGAATCAAAGCAAGCTGTAATCTTGTAAAAATAACAAATATGTTAGGTATGTGTACCAACTCCCCACAATGAATGTAACTATGTGCTCCAAACATGTACTAATAAAAAGAAAAAAATAATAAAGCAACAGTTAATAGAACACATGAAAAAAATTACAGGTATTTCAAAAAGTAAATGAACAATTCAATTTTCTGAGTGCAACCTTTATCTCAAAGAATATTTTTAAATTTTTAAAAATCACATGAATAGAAAGATATGAAACACTTATGATTAACAAAATATATTCTCCAAAAAGATTTTTTAACATTTAGATAGCTATCAGCAACTATCTCCTAGGTTTTCAAATTTCTCTGTAAATTTTAGAATCAAAATTTAGTCTTTTAAGAAAGGGAGAAAGGGGCCGGTGAGATAGCTCAGCGGCATAAGCGCCTGCCTGGCAAGCACAAGGTCCTGAGTTCGACTTCTGGAACCCACATACGAAAAAAGGGCCGGTGATATCGCTCAGTGGCATGGGCACCTGCTGGCGCACAAGGTCCTGAGTTGGACCCCTGGTACCCACCAAAAAAAAAAAAAAAAAAAAAAAAGAAAGGGAGAAAGCCAAGAGTGGTGGCACACACCTGTCGATCTCAGCACTCTGGTGGGCTGAAACGGGAAGGTCTCAACTTTGAGCCCAGCCTGAGCAACTTAGTAAGACCTTGTCTCAAATAAAATTTTAAAAAAGGCTTAGAACATAGCTCAATACAAAAGCTGTGGGTTCAATCCCCAGTAATGAGAGAGAGAGAGAGAGAGAGAGAGAGAGAGAGAGAGAGAGAGAAGAAAAGAAAAGGTCAAGTCACAAAATTGTGTATGGTAGAATTTTGAACTGTCCGTTAACAGTATTCCATAACTTTCAAAATTATCAGCTGCCAATCAATTAAATCTCTTTTAAAACACTGGCCCTTAAAAGCAGTAATGCACAAATGCCAATGGGAAGTTATCACCTTTTATTGGTCATGAAGCAAAAATAGGAAAAAATACAAATGTTTCATAAAACCAAATACTAAAGGATCACTCTTTTTTTTTTTTATGTGGGTACTGGGAGTCGACCTCAGGACCTTGCACTTGCCAGCAAGCGCTTATGCCACTGAGCAATATCACCGGCCCCTTTTTTCCTTTATGTGGGTACCGGGAGTCAAACTCAGGACCTCACGCTGGCCAGGCAGGCGCTTATGCCACTGAGCTATCTCACCGGCCCCAAGGATCACTCTTTATTCTCGGATTACATCCTTTTTGGTGTAAAAAGTATTTTAAAAATTAGTAATAGATTTTCATATACAGACTTTATCCTGGAAAAGTAAAAAGATGCTAATTGTGTTAGTCCCAAATTTTTCTTAGGTATGTTACCACCCTCTGTCTTTACTGGCCAGGCATGGTGGAACATGACTGTAATCCCAGCCACTCTAGAGGCTGAGGAAGGAGGCTCACTAGTTTGAATCCAGCATGAGCAATTTAGAAAGACGCTGCTAAATAAAGTGCTAGGGATATAGCTTAATGGTACTTGCCCATAACATCCCCAAGGCCCTGGGTCCAATCACCAGTACCAATGCATGAATGAATGGCTTTTATTGATACGTCACAGAATCTTCTTCCTTTTAAAGAGAAAAGTGAACTTCAAGCAAATAAGGTCTGATATCCTAATCATTTTGGCTCCCTAGTGGCCACCACAATGCCTGGCACATAGTAATCCCTCAATAAATACTTGTTGAATTAATGAGAATCAAGTTATACCACTGAAATAAATGGTAACTGCCCAATTTTCAAAAAATTAAAACCATGGGCTGGGGGTATAGCTCAGTGGTATAGCAGTTGCCTAGCATGTATAAAGCCAGGGCTCAATCTCCAGTATCACAAAAAGTAAGCAAATAAATAAAACCAAATGGAGTACTTTTAGAGTGAGTCACAATGTTAAATTTAATACAAAAGCAAACAATTGCCAGTTTTTTAATTTAAAACTCTTTGAGTCATAATACTAAATTTAACAGTATAAAAAATATGCTACCTACAATAGATTCTGAGGCAAATAACCCAGTTTTTCAGACTTAGAAGTCCAAAAGGCATTCAGAAATGTTAACATCTGATTCAGGTGGAAAGAGATGAAAGACTCATTATAGCTGGTAGTAACTGTTGAAGCTGGATGATGTACATAAGACTTAACTATCCCAGGCAATGCGAGTTCATTATTCTGTCTTACTTTTATATATGTTTAAGATTTCCATAATTAAAAGTGAAAGCACTTTCAAGTGGCAATAATGTAATCATTAGACTAAGATACTACACATGAAACAGAAGGACAACTGAGTATCATGTGATTTCCATTCTGAAGACGTTCAGTTGGATGTAAGATTTACATACACCGGGCAGGTGGCATATGTCTGTAACCTCAGCACTCCAGGAGGCTGAGGCAAGAGCATCACAAGTTTCAAGACCATCCTGGACTACACAGCAAGTTCAAGGTTAGTCTGGACCACATACAAAGACCCTGTCTCAAAAAACAAAAACAGGGCCGGTGAGACGGCTCAGCGGCTTAAGCGCCTGCCTTGCAAGCGCGAAGGCCCGAGTTGGACTCCCGGAACCCACATACGAAAAAGGGGCCGGTGATATCGCTCAGCGGCACAGGTGCCTGTTGGCGCGTGAGGTCCTGAGGTCGTCCCCCCAGTACCCACAAAAAAAAAAAAAAAAAAAAAAAAAAAAAACAAAGAAGATTGATTCTCCGAAAAGAAAACTAAACATGCCTATATATATGTCTTTAAATAATAAATACTTTTTTAGTAAAGCAGAAGTGAAGAGCAGAGCAATAATATTCCCCAAATACTTAGAAGATCTCCTGGGCCTTAAAAGAGTAAGAGAGAGCATACCACTAAGAGTGAAGATGGGAAAAGAAAGTTGAGTCATGATAAGGGTACAGAGAGGACCTGATTAAGAAAGGTATAAACTGGGAAACAGTGAAAAAGAGATTACCAAAAACAAAGAAGCAGATTATAAAAAGAGAAGCCCCAGAGAGGGGTTTGCTGATGGTTCAAAAAGAAATGATGGTCACTGAAGACTTCTCAGGAAGACAGCCTTAGGAACATCACTTTAGCAACATTAAATGGTATATCTTAGTAAGGTTAAACATCAAACATAATGGTATCAAGTACACTGTAGCAATAATCCAAATGTGAGGTGATTCAAATACGGATGAGGGCAGAGGACAGAGCAGAAATATGAAAATATACTTCAAGGCCTGGCAAGGTGGTACACATCTGTAATACCAGCACTCTGGGAGGCTGACGCAGAAGGAACCAAGATCAAGTCCAGTGTGGGCAACTTAGTGAAACCCTGTTTCAAAATTTAAAAAAAGGGACTGGAGGTGTAGTTAAGTGCAAAGGCCCTGGGTTCAATTATCAAAAAGGAAAAAAAAAAAAAAAAGTGTGTGTGTGCGTATGTGTGAAATAAAAAGAGAAAGGAGCTGGGCATGGTGATGCATGCCTGTAATCCCAGCACTCAGGAGGCTGAGACAGGAGAAACACTGTGAGTTCAAGGCCAGCCTGGGCTACATGGTGAGACCCTGTCTCAAAAAAACAAAACCAAATAAAGAGAGAGAGAGAGAGAGAGAGAGAGAGAGAGAGAGAGAGAGAGACAGAGAGAGGAGAGAGAGAGAGAGAGAGAGGAGAGAGAGAGAGAGAGGGAGGGAGGGAGGGAGGGAGGGAGGGAGGGAGAGAGAGAGAGAGAGAGAGAGAGAGAGAGAGAGAGAGAGAGAGAGAGAGAGAGAGGAGTTTTGATTAATTATATTTTTCTTAAAAAGCAAAGTAGGGCTGGGGGTGTGACTTGGTATAGTAGAGTACTTGTCTGGCCTGACATGCTTGGTTCAATTCCCAGCACCACAAAATTAAAAAAAAAATTTTTTTAATTCTTAAAAAAAGTAAAGAAAAGAAAAAAAGTGAGTCAGCCATGTGAAGCATTCAATTATAGATGATTGGGTGGGTGTTATTTCTATCGACAAAGAAAGACAGGGATAGTGGACAGCAGAGATTTCAAGGAGAAAATAATAGGTCTGATTTCAGAGAGGCTGGAATTCAAATTTGAGCAGACAATAGAAACTTTAATAACAACTAATTCTTACAGTTTACTAGATACCAGATACTTTTTTTTTTAAACACACGTTATACGTATCAGTCATTTATTCTTTTGTTTTGCTTTTATGAGACAGGGTCTCGCCATGTAGTCCAGGCTGGCCTCAAACTCATGGCAATCCTCCTTCCTCAGCCTTCCAAGTGCTGGGATTATAGGCATGCGCCACCATACCCAGCTAGTCATTTATTCTCAAAACAACTTTATTGAGGTAATTTTCTCCTTTTCCAAAGTAGAAAACTGAGATACAGAGAAGTCATTTGCCCAAAGCCACAAAGACAGTATGTGAAAAAAATCAGGATTTTAACCCGGGCTCAACTATTTCACTTAACTGTTTCTTCATGACATAAAGACATGAAGAAATGTTTAGAAGGCAAAACAAACTTTATGGTAAACACAGTTTCATAAAATGAACATATCCATAGTTAACTGTCTCTATAAAGAGAAAAATCTCATAATCTGACCTGTTTAACAACCAATGACCTTTTTAAAATTGATTTTGGGGGCTGGTGAGATGGCTCAGTGGCGTAAGCGCCTGCCTTGCAAGCACGAGGGCCTGAGTTCGACTCCCGGAACCCACATACGAAAAAAGGGCCGGTGATATCGCTCAGTGGCATGGGTGCCTGCTGGTGCATGAGGTCCTGAGGTGGACCCCCCGTACCCACAAAAAACAAAAAAAACAAAAAAAAATAAAATTGATTTCGGAAAAAGGACCTTTCTTAAAAGCTTAGTACACTAAACAACAGGAAAACATCTAAGTTTGCAAAGAATTAGAAGTCAAGAAAAATATTCTACACTCAAACATGTATGTTACAATAGCCTAAACACAAAACATAAACACAATTTAAATGATGCACTCTTATCTTCACTTCAGCATACAAGTTAACAGGTTACCTGACCTTTTGCACACTTTTTAGGAGACAGACCTTACATTTTAGAAACAGCCAAAAACTTCAAAATAGATTTGCTTCAGGAAAGACTAAGCTGGGCATAGTGGTCCATCTAGAGGTTGAGGCCAGCCTGGGCTACATAGTGAGTTCAAGGTCAGCCTGGACTACATAGCAAGACCCTGTCTCAAAAAACAAAATTAAAAGTAAAGACTAAATGTTGTTGCTCCATGGGAGATACTACAGAATAGGCTAACTGTTGAAATTCTTATGTCAGAGGAGAGTTTTCCAAAACAGAAGACATTGCCTTTCCCTCTCACGTAACACTAACATATGACTACATGGCATAAGCACACAGTAAACTGCTTTGTGGATACAAATATAATTTTGATAGGTATACAGTCAATAAAAATGTAAGATAATTTTTAAAAGCATTACGCTGATGTAAGAAATCTTGGCTTTTCTATATCCTAGTAATTTTGAGTGGAAACGTTTACTTACGTTCTGATACTGTATAAAGGAGGTTCTGGGGTAAAGGAGGAGGTAGTCTTGCTCCCACTGGTGCAAGATTGGGCACCGCGCTTGTCCCAGGCTGGTCACGACTGTTCATCAAGCTTGACTGCGATACTGGTGGTCCTACAGATTACAATAGGCGAGAGGTACAGGATGAACGTCTCCTAATAAAAATACTCACTGCACTGGTAGTAATTCAAATATTCATACTTGAAAGATCTACCCAGGCTCTGAACAAAATTAAGGAATTTGATATATGCAGGCTTCATCACTGTGAGCTGTATATAATTAATTAAAATGACAGTTCTATAACAGACAAAAGTAATCAAGGATAAAAAAATAAATAACTATTGCCTCTGTGGGTGCAAGTAGAAAATGACTAAAAAGGACTTAAGAAAATTTTATGGGGTTACAGATTTCTACAAAAGGATTAAATTAATGATAAGAATGTTTTAATGCCGGGCATGGTGGCACACACTTGCAATCCCAGTACTTGGGAGGCTAAGGCAGGAGGATTGCTACAAATTCAATTCTGGGTTACATAGGGAGTTCAAGGCCAGCATGAGCTACATAGTGAGACCCTGTCTCAAAAAAAGAGAAAAAAAAAAAGATAAGCATGTTTTAAGTGCACTATTATCTGTAATGTGTTGTGAGAAGCATCAAATAAAAATAGAGAAATGGAAAAATAAGTGATAAATACAGTAAATACAAAAATATATAAATAATATATAGTAAAATGCTAATTGTGGTGGTTAGAGGATGAGTGTATGAGTACAATTCTTTCAATTTTTGTTTGCTTGAAATTATTCAAGGTAAAATGTCTGAAAATTACATTCTTGAGTTTTTTATACAAACAGCTTCCTACACTGAAACGCAGATACTTCTTTATCTGGAAAATAAAATCTCAACTTGAGTTTTTAAATTACACTCTTTATGTGACAATATTAAATATTCACAAAAGAACCTCATTTTTATTGATCAAATTTATACCTTAAACTTCTCCAAAACTTTATTAACTTCAATGTGTTCTCTAAGAGTACTTTACTGCTGGGAAGCTTTATAATGGGTACACAGGATCATGGGAAACTACCTTTGCAACTGTTTTGTTTGTTTTTAAGACAGGGTCTCACTGTGCAGTTCAGGCTGGCCATAAACTCACTATGTAGCCCAGGCTGGCCTCCAACTTGTGGTGATCCTCCTGCTGCAGCCTCCCCAGTACTGGGATTACAGTTATGTGCCACCGTACCAGATACCTGCAACTTCATATGGGTCTATAACAAAATAAATGTTCTTTTGCTTTTTTATTTTTTTCAGTACTGGGAATGGAAGCTAGGGCCTCACATGTGCTAAGCAAGCACTGTACCACTGAACTACACCCAGCCCCAAAATAAAATATTAAAAAAAAAAAAAAGAAAGAAAATTGACCAAAGCACTGCTTAATTAAATAATAACTTTTAAAAAATAATTTGCTAGCCTTTAATATTAAATATAACTTTGTGTGTGTGTATATATATATATTTATATATATTTATAAATAATTTATACCATAATTTTTGTTGTATTTTTAAAATTTAGCTGGGCATGGTGGCACACACCTGTGACCCTAGCACCCAGGAGGCTGAGGCAAGAGGATCCCCGAGTTTGAGGCCACAGCCTGGGCTACATAGTAAGTTCAAGACCAACCTGGACTACACAGTAAGAGCTTGTCTCAAAAAAAAAAAAAAAAGAAAAAGCCGGGTGTGGTGGCACACACCTATAATTCCAGCACTGGGGAGGCTGAGTCAAGATGATTACTACAAATTCCCGGCCAGCCAAAACTGTACAGTAAGACCCTGTCTCAAAAACAAAAATAAAAACAAAAATAAACAAAAAAATTTGGTAGAACTTTCTGGTTCCTGTAACTGTTAAAATGTGTTTTAAATGACCATGTTTAAATATTTCTCACTCTAATTTTAGAGGCTGTGATAATGGTGTATTATTTTTGATAAAACAAAAATCATCCTTATCAGTAGAGATCCACACTGAAGTACATACTACTGGTAAAATGACGTTTGGAGTTCAACCAGCAAAAAATAAATCAAATCAAAAAGTGACTGGAGGAGGGGAATAAATAAAGCATAGAAAACCAGCTTAATTTTGATAATCATCAATAACTACGTACTACATATGTTATTGTGTGTATGCATGTGAAAATTTTTACAATAAAAATTTTTAAACATTATTTCAACATATCCTAAGAGATATTCTTTAAAGACTATCATTAAATTATTGGTTATGTTCTTTCTCTGACATCTTAAAATGCTACTAACAAACAAGACTTTGATAACAAGTCCATATAGGTCTGGTCACCACAGACAAAATTTATACTGGAAATACTACAAATAACACCATGCAGTAATGGATGGCAAAAAAGCATCTAAGTATAGGAATATATTTCAAATTCTATAATTAGTTTTTATTTTTCAAACACTTTTAACCAGAGTATTAAGTTTAAACACAGATATGAGGTACTTGGAAGTAGATTTCACGACCAAAGACTCATTCAGCCAATATATACTTACGTGGCATGGGAAGCACAACAGAAGGTGGAGGCTGACCATGTCCTTGGGGAACAGGAAGTCTCATGCTATGGCCAGGACCTGGGCCGGGGCTGGGGCCGGGGCCGGGGCCGGGGCCGGGGCCGGGGCCTGGCATTGGAGGCATTAACATTCCAGGAGGTGGCGGAGGAGGAAGACCAGGAGGAGGGGGTGGGAAAGGAATCATACTTGGCAGAGCAACTTCATCAACAACTAGAGGATCATTTCCATGATCAAACTGACAAAGGTCACCAAGTACACAAAATCCTCTTTCTGTAAAGATAAAAAAGAATTTTATTATGACCTATTAAAGTTCAGAAAACAAAACATATCCTTGAAAAACCCTCTATTCTGATTTGTTGTTTTTTTGAGATAGGTCTCGCTAGGTAGTTCAGGCTGGCCTTAAACTCATGGTGATCCTCCTGCCTCAGGCTCCCAGATGCTGGGATGACAGGTGTGCGCCACAATGCCCAGCCCCCACCATTCTGATTTATAAGGTGGTGGTTTTCTGTATGGAGTCTATAAAGTCTCTTAGTGTTATTCTGTTAATCATAACATATTCTTGAGGTAGAGGGAGGTGTATTCTCCTTCTATACTACGTATGACTTGCTTAAATTAAAATAATAGGGTCAAAACCAAGCTACCAACTGCTATTAGATTAACCTATTTGCTATTAAATTTTTACAATAAAAACCCAGATTTTTTTCCCCCTAGTCCTAGGGATTAAACCCAGGGGCTTCACACTGACCTACAGCCCCAGCCCTTTTTTATTACTTTTGAGATAGGGTATCACTAAGCCACAATGTTGCCCAGACTAGGCTCAAACTTGGAATCCTGCCTCAGCCTCCCGAAATGCTTAGACTACAGGTGTGTACCACCAAGCCCAGCGTAAAACCCAGATACTTTAAGCAAATACTGTACCAATTTAGTGAAGGGTTGAGGGTAGGGGAGAAAAAGAGCCTTGAACTAGATGACTTAATTGTAATGATCTGTTTTCATAATATTATTCTAAAGCAAGCATTCTTTCTCTATCTAGAAATTAAAATATTAGTTTAAAACATATGGCTGGATAGGAGAAGAAATCTACAATCTTCTACAGCACAACAGGACAACTATGGTTGACAACAATTACTTGAATATTTCAAAATAGCCAGTAGAGAGGATTTTTAACATTTCCAACACAAAGAAATAGTAGTTTTGAGATGATAAACATGCCGATTATCCTGATCTGATCATTACACATTGTATATATGTGTTGAAATGTCACACCATACCCCATATATGTACAATTATGTGTCAATTAAAAATAAAAATATCGGGCCAGGGATATAGCTCAGTGGCACAGCGCCTGCCTGGCAAGCATGAGTTCGTGAGTTTGATCCCCGGTACCAAAAAAATATACATATATTTTTTTAAATAAATATTTAAGTAGGCATTATATAGGTTTTTCGCTGCAACAGTTTACAATGGAAAAATATCAGAAACATCCCTAGCATGCATCAATAAAAAATAGGTTGAACACAGTTTTGCATATATAGAACACTAAAAAGCCTAAAAAAAATAGTTTTTTTTTATGTATTAATATTGAATTACTGACAGGAAATACTAAATGTAAAAACAATGTGCAAATATAAATAATACATTGGCACATAAGTAAAAAAAGTGGGGGAGAATATGTGTATATATTTGTTTATATATATAGTACCCATGCATAGACTATGTTTGGAAAAATACACAAGAAATTGACAGTATCAAGTTAGCCTTTTAGCTGGGAAACCAGAGGATTGAGGTAAATGTTTAAATGATGATTTGGCTCTAGTCCCCACTTAAAAATAAATAAAGCGAAGCTAGGCACAGTGGTGCACACCTGTATTCCCAGCCCTCAAGAGGCCGAGGTAGAAGAATCACTGTGAGTTCAAGGCCAACCTGGACTACACAATGAGACTGTCTCGAAAAGCCAAAAATAACAATAATAATAATAAATAAATAAAACATAAAAACATGCATTCTACACAGAAAAAAACGAGGGGCTGGGAGTTTAGCTCAGTAGTATAGTGCCTGCCTAGCATATATATGGCTGTGGATTCAATCCCTAGCACCAAATAAAAGTTATAATTAGATTTGCTTGAAATAATACAGGACAAGGAGAAGTGTGAAGAAGTATAAATAAAAATGATTGTTCCTGATTTGGTAACTGTTGAAAGGTGATGGACATACTAGCATTAATTATATTTTGTCACATTTAGTAAATATTTAAATATTTCCATAATAAAAAAATCAAAATAAACATAGTACACGAATTCATTCAAAGGGAAAGTCAGCAAATTAAATGAGTAGGTTATATGCTTAACAAATTCCCAGCATCAAACACTATACAAAGACATTAAAATCTCTAGCATCTATCAAATTTTATGGTATATTTATAGTTTGAAGTAATAAGAAAAATATAAACTAAAAAGGTTCAAATTTAAATATTCTCTTTACTGGAGCCAAACCATTAAATCATCAAGTAATAAGCATTTGCCTAAAACAATTCTCCCCATTCATCCTTTTTAACACAATCTAGGGTATAAAGAAAAGGTCTGCAATATAAGCAACATTTGTTTTACTAGTACTTTAGGATACAACATAAAAGAAGCTGAGGATTTTACCATCATAGTCTCTGCATCGCCTCTTTGGTGGTGGGTTTCGACCAAAAGAATTGGAAGAGCTGTGATTGTTATAGTAATTAGACCAACTCTCCGTGGTGTTTTCAGAATGGTGAGCAGGTGCGATCACAGTCACAGTGCTGGGAATAGACTGTGCCCCAGAAGAAAACTGCTCAGAAGAGTTCGGAGGTGGTGCAGACACAGGCACATAGGAACTCTCCAAATCATTCCTTTCACTCTTAAACTTCGACCTTTCCCTGTGCTCTACTTCAGTGAGAATAAAAACAAGAAACAGAGAGATCAGACATTTATGTTCTTAACTATGCTTATATTCTCTCAGGACAGGAAAGAACAGAACACTGGAGTCAATCTACTAAGTTATCCATTTTTCAAATTGCTCTCATGATTAATATATCCTAAAAATAGGAACATTACACAACGTGACCTATCTTGACCAATAAGTTATGCAAAATCATCTTTTGTATCAACATCAATTACATTGAATGAAAAAAGCTTAGCTTCTTCACTAATATTTAATAGGAATGTTACCCAAGAATTGACAGCCAAATCAGTATTTTAGGAGATCAATCATTGGGATCCCATAATCTACTTAAATTTTTTTCTTTTTGTTTTGGCAGTACTGGAGCTAGAACCCAGGACCTTTGCACACCCGACCCTTTACTTTTTTAATTTTGTGGCAATGTCTCATTAAGTCACTAAATTGCCAGAGCTGGACTCAAACTTTTGATCCTCCTGCTTCAGCTACCAGACAGCTGGGATTACAGGATGCACTACAGTGCCTGGTTTCCTTTTAATTTAACAAACTTTAAGCAAATTTTACAAACTTTACAAATTTTACAAACTTCGCTAATATTTAATAGGAATGTTACCCAAGAATTGACTGCAACCTTACAAAAAATCAATTACTTTTTCCAAAAAAAAAAAAAACAAAAAGCAAAACCAGGCAAACCTCTTCCTCCAGTGACAGCTTTGTGAATTAAAGGACATTTTTATCAATTGTACAAAATTACTTAAATCTAAACATGTAATATACCTTATGAGTAGCTTTTTAAATCAAATTCCCTTGATTCTAACTCAAGAATACAACCCTATCTTTGTAACAGAATCAATTCTAAGTTTTATGGGGCAACTCCAATTTTTACATCGCTTAGACATATTAAAGGTAACATTTATCTTTAAGGGATATAAGAAACTATAGAGCTTTAAAAAAAAAAAAAACTACAAAGCTTTTAGGAGAACATCTCATCCACTCACCAACATTCCTATTTGGATCCCGGTCTTTGCTGCGCCCCCTACTTCGGCTTCGGCTTCGACTTAGGCCTCGGCTTTTACTGCGGCTCTTACTCCTGCCTCTTCTCCAGTCATACTTCTCCCGGTACAACTCATTCCGCTCATAGTACCGGTCATAGTCTCGCCACTTGCCATCTTCTCTCTTTTTCTCACGTGTCCTATAATACACAGATATAAAAGCCATGTACAGGATAGAGAATGAAATCTGCAAGCAAATCCTGACTATGAGATGCTCTCCTGGAGTCATCAAAATTCATGTCTATGCTTTTCTAGAGCTTAAAGAGCACCCCATAATTCTTCTAACCCATTATACAAAAAGGAAAAAAATATTCCCACTTGAAGTACACTGGGTGGGGAGCAACTTTTTAAAAAGGTGAACCCAATGTATGGAGCGAAGGGCAGAAATAGAACTAGAAAAGTAAAAGGGCTCAAAACAAAGCTTCCCTAAAATTTTTTAAGACCTGTTTTTTGATGGAAGACTGATGACTCCCCATAAAAACTGCATCATTTATAATAAAAAATAATATGGATAATTTTAATCCTGAGCACCCCTGACCAAATGGAACATTTCATTATTATTCTCTAAGGAGACTGCTCCCACCCCTGAGCTCTTGGGGAAAAGACATAATGATGACTGTTTATAAAAAGAACAGAAAGAAGACAAGAGAAAAAACAGAATGGAAAGAAGAAAGGTAACACTACTTTAATGAGTTTAACAATAAAGGAGTCAAAATGTATATTTTATTTAAAATCCTTTTAAAGTCCTTGCTAGGCAACTAATACCTGAGTTAGCAATGTCTTCCTAATAAAAGAAAAATACAAACCTTCGTTCACTAGATTCTGAACGAGCCTTCTGAGGACTAGGGTATTTCTTTTTTCTGCTATCTCGTTCTTCTGCTGGCTCCTGAAATACCTATATAAAAACATTCATTAGAAATAAAAAAGGCCTTCTCTAAATTACAAACACAGCAGCCACTCGATAATCCATCTAGCACAAAAGAGTGCACAAAAAAAAAAAAAAAAAAAAAAAAAAATCACACTGAAAAGTCAAATTATATCCAAAACCCACAACAGGAAAAGTAAAAAAGATGCTCAAATTACCTTCACAGTTTATTAATTTTTAAATGTTAATTTAAGGCACACAATGGTAGTGTAGGAAAGAAGCAATTCACTCTTTAAACTGAAACAGCGGAAATAGCAAATTATTAAATATCATATAGTAAAACACTTTATATCTTACTAATCATAAAATATATTTGCACACCAAGAGGACTTTAGATTTCACAGAAAAGGTTTCCGACACAAATAGCTAACTTAATGAATGCTATAAAACTAAGTATTTCATGTAAACTGTAGAAAAAGTTACATTGGAACTAATGGAAATCTTAAGGCTTCTTTTAAGCCTAATAGTGAAGAATGACCAGAAATAAAAAGGGAACCAGTGACTTTATTATCTTTAAACAAGTTGCTTTCAAATCAGGTATCTGTATAGCCTTGACTTGAGAAAAGTGAAATAAAGTCATTTGTAAAAATTAAATAAATTCCCACCTAACGGAGCTCATTTGTAACTCTAAATCAAAAAGTGAGTCAATGGACCATGAGATCACAATTTAATAAAATTCGGGCAACAGAGTGGAGTCATGATATGGCAATCATATGTCACCAACAAACACTATATAATCAGACTATTGAAAAATCATTCTCACCAATTTACAAGAAATACAAAGGATGTGTTAATCCACTGGTATGTAATCAGCTAAACAGTAAAAAACTACACAGGACAAATAATTGAGTTTCTTAAAAAAATAAAACTTTAGGACAATGAGAGAATAAAGAAAACAGGAATGAATGCACTGTGCTTCATAAATCATAACACATATCTTCTGCTGTTTTTCCAACACCAGGATGTTGTACCAATATCCAAATTCTCTCCTCTGGTTCCCCCTGTGGCCAACAGTTCAATTAAAAAACAACTCATGATACAATGCAGCTGGGGACCAAAGAATGAAGTTAAAATGACTAATTCTTAGATTTGTTTCATACCTTGTTTAGTGCAACTGTATCAACAGACCACAGACCAGAAAAAGAGACCCAAGAAATGTGCCACGAAAAACTTCTGCTCGCATTATCTAATAGAATCACACTAAACCTTTATTTTATGCACAATTATGTAAGCTATTACTTATGTCAGAAATTACACCTAAACTATATATAAAATCTTACAAACAAGGAACATACAGTGTCAGGTGGGGTAACTCTAAACCTTAGTTGATACTAGCTATTTTTCACAATGCTCAAAATTAAAAGGACTTACTACAAAGATACAAATTGAACTGCGGCAACATTTTTTAAACTGTTCTTTCAAAGTTCAAGATAACGCAAATTTTTCTCATATTCAAATCAGCTGCCTTTCAAACAGATACTTCTAAACCACTGCACTTCAATGTCTGTAGAAAAGGACATGTGCAGCAAAAATTTTAGTGATGCATGCATACCCTTGTTTATAGCAGCACAATTCATAATAGCTAAATCTTGGAACCAGCCTACATGTTCATCAACAGATGAATGGATAAAGAAAATGCGGTTATTTATACACAATGGAGTACTACCCTGCCATAAAGAAGGATAAACCTGAGTTATCTGTAGGAAAATGGATGCATCTTGAGACCATAAGGTTAAGTGAAGTAAATCAGACACACAAGCTTAAATACCACATAGTTTTTCTTGTATGAGAAACCCAAAATATAAAGAGCAAAATAAAACATGATAGGAAATAGGGAGATAAATCATTTGCACAAAGGAAGGGGACCAAGAGATAGAGGGATGGAGGTCGGAAGGTGATGTAGAAAAAATTAAGATGTGTTATGTACATGCACCAATTCTTCACATGGACTGTAATCACTATGTACTGCAAACATGTACTAATTAAAAAAAAAAAAAAAAGGAAAGAAAAAACTTAACTTACAACTTAATCAATGCCATTGACCATGAATTAAATATTATACAAAGTACCAAAGAAAAATTTCTATAAAGTACTTTAGGAAAGTTTTTTCCTATTTCTGTTATTTGAAGGATATGTGGGGGGAGCCTCACCCCCACCCTCACCTCCCCTGGAACCAGAGATTGACCCAATGACCTCCGCACTGAGCTATATCCCAGGCCCTTTTCTTATTTCGAGACAGTCTAGAAAAATTGCAGAATTGCCCAGATAGGGCTCACACTTTTTTCTTTTCTTTTCTTTTCAAGACAGGATCTCAGTATGTGGTTCAAGCTGGTTTTGAACCCTTGAACTCACTGGGTAGCCCAGACTGGTCACAAACTTGAAGTGATTTCCCCAGCCTGAGCCTCCCAAGTATTGCGACCAGAGAAGAGCGCTTGGATCACAGGTGTGCAACACCACACACAGCTGGGCTCAAATTTACAATCTTCCTGCCTCAGCCTCCCCCAATGCTGGGATTAAAAAGAGCACAGGGCATGATAGAAAAAGTGACAGTGGTCTCAGTTAGTCTCAGTTAAATACAATATAGCCACATTTTGTTTTCTTTTACTGTGAGATCAGTTCAGTCAGCACAGAATTGAAAAGTTAATCAAAGCTGGATGTGGTGGCCCATGCCTGTAATCCAAGCACTCAAACCCAGCCTGAAGTACACAGGGAGACCATTTTCAGGGGAAAGTGAAAAAAATGTGAATCAGAAAAGACAACTAAGACAACTAAATGATAAGTGATCCTAAGAATGAATCCTGGATTGGAGATAAGAGGAACATACCATAAAAAAAGAACACTGTTGAGTGAATTAATGAAACTGGAACTCAAACAGTACATAACAGTATTTATCATCTGGTTGTTAAATTTACTGAAATTGGCTGGGCATGGTGGCACATACCCGTAATCCCAGCACTCGGGAGGCTGAGGCAGGAAGATTGTAAATCTTCCTGCTGAGGCAGGACCTCCTGAGTTTAAGGTCAGCCTGGGCTACATAGTGAGTCCAAGGTCAGCTTGCACTACATAGTGAGATCCTGTCTCACAATTAATTAATTTACTGAAATTAATAATGGTATTGTAGTTATCTAAGAGAATACCATTAGGAAATGAACAAAGGTTTAGAGGTAAAGGGCCTTAATGTATATAACTTACTATCAATGACTCAGGAGAAAAGTTGTGAGTGTGAAATGTAAAGAGATGGGGATGATCTTCAATTAAAGTACTCAGGCAGATGTCACATGGATGTTTTGAGTAATATTCTAGCAATTTTTATGTAAGTTTAAAATTATTTCCAAATTAGAAGTTTTTTTAAAGACTCATTTAGTCTTGAGAACAACATTAATCCTTATTTAGTCTTGAGAATAACATTAATTAAATGTTGGAAAATATTTCTGTGTAATAGTTAACATTTATTTGCCAGGAACTGGCCTAGGAACTACATAATGTTTGTATATAAAATCTTTTAATCCTCGATAAGCACTATGATCCTCATTTTTCTAATGTGAAAGTGAAGCAGAAAAGTAACTTGTACAGCTATTTAACTCATGTAGCCTGATACAAAATCCACAGTCTTACTATATACTGTGTCATCTAAAGGAACTACCAGTGAACCCTGCAAAATTTCCATCTTTGTTAAATAATTAGGTTGTCATCTATAATTATATTTTTGAACTTCCACATTGTAAAATCATTTTTCTCATTCCAATGTTAATAACGATGTTTATAATTACATATTTTGGGGTTTTTTTTTTTTGAGACAGGGTCTCGCTGTGTAGTTCCGGCTATCTTTGAACTCACTATGTAGCCCAGGCTGACCTCGAACTTGCAACGATCCTCCTGCCTCAGCCTCCCAAGTGTTGGGATTACAGACGTGTGCCACCATGCCTGGATATAATTACGTTATTTTTTTAAAAAACAGTATGGGGGCCGGTGAGATGGCTCAGTGGCATAAGCGCCTGCCTGGCAAGCACGAGGGCCCGAGTTCGACTCCCGGATCCCACATACGAAGAAAAGGGGCCGGTGATATCGCTCAGCGGCACGGGTGCCTGTTGGCGCACGAGGTCCTGAGGTCGACCCCCCAGTACCCACAAAAAAAAAAATAAATAAATAAATAAAAAACAGTATGGTTAAAAAGGATACTGGTTTCTATATACACATGAAAATGTTACCTACTGATTTCCTTTCCACTTAATCATTAATATATTACTTTCAGTTAAGCCTCTGTAATTAATTTATGTTTTCTTTTTTCTAGAACACACTAAATAACCTTTTTTTGATCTTTTCAATATCATAGGCATTTGAAGTATTTCTATGATGCCTAATAAGCTATCTAAAATGTTTCCAACTCTTCGAGTCCAAGGAACTGAAAAACCCTGATGAAGAATCTTTTCTAAGCCCAGGAACTTCAATCAATAGATAATTATTTCTACGAAGCTCATCTTCCAACAAGGAATACTGGCAGTAGGATCTAATAAGCTCCCAAAAGCAAAATATAAATTTCATATTACCTCTTCTTTAATTTCTTCTTTTTCTTGGACTAGTGGTTTTGGCTCAGGTTTAACTGGTTCCAAAGATGGAAGGTAATTCTTAGTATAGAGACTTTCAAATAGTTTATCCACAAAACCGGAAGTTTCTAAAGAGAAGAAATAGTATTTAAACTTTGCATAAACAAACAAACAAAAAAAAATGTTTACACACGGTTAACAAAGCTTGAGGAAAACAAGCAATCTCATACACTGCCGATGGGACTAAAAATGAGACCTTAAGGAAGGGAATCTCACTTTTTTTGACTATTTAAGTCCTTCTGACGTAACTGCACATATGCAAATGATATATACATGATTTTTTAGAGTATGTAATAACAAAAGATTGGAAACAACCCAAATTTACATAAATAAAAGTAAAAAAAAAATTATGAAACAATTACATAAGAGAACACAAAATTTTTTTTGGCAGTGCTGAGGATCAAACCCAAGGACTTCTATACAGTACTAGGGAAGTACTTCACCTCTGAGCTTTACCCCAGCCCACAGAACATCTACAGAAAGAACCAATACTGATAATATCAAATCTTGAAGATATAAGACAATGTCTTCATGTGTTCAACTGAGAGGATACAAACACTGAAAAACTGTGATGTAGGAGAAAAAAGAGGTACAAGCAGAATAGGCAGGAATATTATCTTGGTATAACTTTATACTGTTAGATTAAATGTATGCCTACTCAAAAACTTAAAAAGATTTTTAAGTCAGTTGGAAAATCAGTATTGTTATGAGAATGATAAGAATACTGGCATATAAACAGACATATGGGATTAATGGAACAGAAAACAGGATGCAGAAAACAACCTTAGGCACATTCACACAACTGATCTGTGACAAAGAGGCCAAAAACATAAGCTGAAGAAAAAGCCTCTTCAACAAATGGTGCTGAGAAAACTGATTATCCACATGCACAAGACTGAATCTAGACCCGTACCGCTCACCATGTGCTAAAAGAGAATTAAAGTGGAAAAAAGACCTAGATATTAAAATAAAAACACCTAATATGCTGGATGATAAAATAGGTAAAAACTTCAAGAGCCAGCTGTGGTGGCACACACCTGTAATCCCAGCACTCAAGAGGCTGAGACAGGAGGATCGCCTTGAGTTGGAGGCCAGCCTGGGACACACAGTGAGTTCAAGACCAGCCTCAACTACTTAGTGAGACTGTCTCAAACAAGACCATCACCCCAAAAACACCTCTTGAAGACATAAGCATAGGCAAAGACTTCCTGAACAAAACCCCAACTACACAAGAAGTAACACCAGCAAACAGGTGATATAACAAACAGGTTTATATCAAATTTAAAAGCTTCTGCACAGGGCCTGTGAGATAGCTCAGTGGCATAAGCGCCTGCCTGGCAAGCGCAAGGTCCTGAGTTCGATTCCCAGTACCACATATTAAAAAAAAAGAAAGAAAGAAAGCTTCTGCACAGCAAAAGAAAGAGCCAAAAGAGCGAGGAGATAACCTATAGAACAGGAAAATATTTTGCCAGCCACTCCTCAGATAGAGAACTAATTACCAAAAATGGGTAATCAAAATGAGCAGAAACTTCTCAGAACAAGAAATACAAATGGATGAGCTGCACATGGCGACTCATGCCTTTAATCCCAGCACTTGGCTGAAGCAGGAGGCTGAGGCAGGGGGATCACTGTGAGTTCGAGGCCAGCCTGGGCTACATAGTTGAGACCCTGTCTCAGGAAAAAAAAAAAAAAAAGAAAAAGAAATAAAAATGGCCAGTAAGTACATTTCAAAATGTTCAGTACCTTTGGCCATTAAAGAACTGCAAATTAGGGGCCAAGAATGTAGCTCAGCAGCACAGTGTCTGCCTGGCAAGTACAAGGCCCTAAGTTTGATTCCTAGTACAAAAAAAACACCTGCAAATGAAAACAACACAGTGATTCCATCTTACTCCAGAAAGAACAGTGATCAGCAAAAACTCCAAAAGGAACTCTTCTATATTGTTCGTGGGATTGTAAATTAGTGCAACCACTACAGAGATCACTACGGAGATTCATCAAAAGACAAATATTTTAAATTCCATTCAATCCAGCTACTAGGTATCTTCCTGAAAGAGTTAAAGACATCATAGTACAGTGATACACGCATGTCCATGTTTACAGCAACACAACTCACAACAGCTAAATCTGCAAAGTGGCCTACATATCCACAACAGATGAATGGATAAAGAAAATGCGGCATATATACACAATGGAGTATCACTCAGCCATAAAAAAGGATAAATTTGAGTCATTTGTAGGAAAATGGAGGTACCTTTAGACCATAATATAGTAAGCAAAATAAATCAGTCACAAAAGCTTAAATATCACATTGTTTCTTTTATATGAGAAACCCAAAGTATAAATAAAGAGCAAAACAGAAGACAGATGACATGAAACAGGAAGGCAAACCTTTTCCAAATGGGAAGGGGATTTACAGATGAAGGGAAAGGAAAATAAGGAGAAGTAAAAAAAATTAAAATGTGATATGTACATATACAAACTCCCCAGGACAAATGTATTATGTATGGCAAACATGTACTACTAAAAAAAAAAAAAAAAAAAAAAAAAAAAGATGATAGGAATCAAAGTATCTCTTTTATGTTTTAAAGGTGTTATTTTTGAAACTTCAGACTAATGGAAGTATAAACATCAAAAGTATTTATAATGTCTAGCCAGGTACAATGGCTCAAACCTGTAATCCCAGCATTTTGGGAGGCTGAGGCAGGATGACTGCAAGTTCAAGGCTAGCCTGGGCAATTTAGCAACTTAGTGAGACCCTGTCTCAAATTTAAAAAAAAGAAAAAAATTAAAATAAAAAGGACTTGGGATGTAGCTCAGTAAAGGCCCCTGGGTTCAATCCAAGTACCACCAAAAACAAAGTCTTATTAAAATCAAATCAAATTTAAGTATCTTTAATTGGTTCTACCTTAAGTAACAGCTAAAGAACATATTAAAAGTAGAACAGACTTTGCTCAGGCTACAATTTTTATATTTTACATGAACAGCTATTTCTACAATATCAATTATTCAGAAAAGCATCTGCATACAAATACTTTTATACTACTAATCTGTTTAGTAAGCAATTTTCCACAGTTATAAAGCTATAAGTTCTTGTTAACTGTTTTTTACATGTTTTGTTTTTGTTTTTTGGCAGTACTGGGGACTGAACCAGGGGCTCATGCATGCCAGGCAAGTGCTCTACTGCTAAACTACTGTATGCATCTCTACCACTCCCCTTCTTTTTTTTCTTTTGAGACAAGGTCTCACTAAGTTGTTCGAACTGGCCTCAAACTTGTGATCCTCCTAGCATAGCTTCCAGAGTAGATGGGACTATAGGCATCCACCATTACACTTGGCTTAGATGTACTTTTATTTTTCGCCAGTACTGGAAATTGAACCAGTGTCTTTACACGCAGCTATATCCCTAGTCAGTTAGTCATTCAGTCCATCAGTCTGTCTTTCTTTCCTTATGCTTCAGCCTCCCAGAGTTCTGGGATTACAGGTATGTGCTACTAAGCTCAACTTGTATGCACTCTTAAGACAATAAATGAATCACAGACTTCAAAATCCATCATAACCAAAATACTTTCTCCATTCTCCTTTGCATTTTTACAACACGTTACTTTTAAAATCCGAAAGACATATAACCAATTTTTAAAGAGCAAAGTAAACATTTAACATTAAACAATATTCAAGATGCACTGTTAGATTTTTTAAAAGTGTGTTAGGGCTGGGGATGTAGCTCAGTAGTACAGCACTTGCATGGCATGTGCAAGGCCCTAGATTCCATCCCTAGTACTATAAAAACAAAGCAAAACAAAAATTATATAAGAATAGTCATTTAATACTACTTTAACATACAACATAAACACAGACATAAGTCTAAGAGTCACACTGTCCAATAGTCCAATATAGTAGCCACTTAGCCACAAGTGGCTATTTAAGAATCAATATCTTGGCCTTATAAGCCCCATTTCAAGTACTCATTAGCTAATACCGACTGAAATGGAAAACACACATACAAATCAGATCCATCTCCACACAAAGTTCTACTGGACAGTGCTAATCTAGAAAGCTATACACAAACGTGTGTGTTTTTGTCTCTGGTGGTAAAGTTATGGCTGTAATTTTTTTTATCCTTTTTAAAATGTATTTTAAAGTTCTTCCTCATGTGTATTGCTTTTATAATAAAAATTTTTGCTAAAAACCTTTGTAAGCTTTTTTATAACAAGTTCTTAGGTGTATAAACATACACGTGCCTCTGACCCCAAATATCTCCACTTTGTGTTGCTTTTTTATGGCTATTTCACGACTCATCTTTAGTGTAAATTAATACTTTTAGAAAAGAAAATTCTCATTTATAATGAGGAGGAATTCTGCATGTATGAGTTGTGTTTTTGTCTTTCTACAAATAGTATTTAAAATGCATGAAAAAAATATGTAATCCTGTGCCTTAAGAGTAAGAAACCATATTTACTATTTTTTCTACCTTAGTAGGTATTTTAGTTAAAAGATATTTTCTCATCACCAACAGTTGGATCAACCGGTGTTATCCACATTCCTATTCATCAATTCCATAATACTTATTGAGTATCTATGTGCCCAGTACTGTAAGTTCCAAATCTCCACTTTCAAAGAAAGGAAAGAACAACGGGGGGGGGGGGAATAAACAGGTAAATAAACATATGACAGAGACCGACAAGTGCTGCTGCAAAACACAAAGAAAAGCTGGAGGAAAGACTGAGTGACTAGAAGCACAGGGTGCTCTTTACTGTATAAAGGGCACTCAAGAGAAAATGTCCATTTATGACATTTGAAAAGAGACCATAAATGAGTGAAGGAGGAATCCATGTTTCAAGCAAGGATAAAACAAGTTCAAAGTATCTGAGTTGGGGACATGCTTGCCCTAATCGAAAGCAATTAAGTAGTCAATGTGGCAAGATGGAAAAAAGGTGGGGGAAAGGAAGGATATGTTAGAGAGGCAGCAAGGGAAACCTCAAGGAAGCTCTGTAGACCATGGCAAGGACTTTGGTAAGAAAACGGGAAGTTAAAGGCAGAAAGAGAAAAGATCACGCCCATCTCTTCTTGGAAATAAACAAGCCCCATAGTAGAGGGGCAAAGACTGATGGGATTATTGTCTTAACAAGGATCAGCAGCTTCAATATCCTTAAATTGTTACTCCTCGACCATCAACTAAGCTTCACAGCCAAAAGCTGTGAAGGACCTAAAATGCACGAGAGCTGCCATTTGCTCAATACAGGAAAAATGCAGACAGGATGTGACAGCACCTAGCACTTGGAAAGCTGAAGCAGGAGAATCATGACTTTAAGGCCAGCTTGGACTACATATTGAGACCCTGCCTCAAAAAAAGGGGGGGGGGGGACAAAAAAGGATGGGAAAAAATTTACTCTTCTTAAACACAAGAGAAATAATTAAGCATGAATGTATGTATTTAAAGAAACCTGACTACTTTCTTTACCATAAAGCTTATACATTCAGGAAGTTTTAAGTTCAAAATCTCTATCTAAATACTTGGTAGATGTTGGGCATGGTGGCACATACAGGAGGCTGAAGCAGGAAAATCACCGAGAGTTTGAGGCCAGCCTGGACTGTTGGAGAGTTCACAGCTAGCCTGGAATACATAGAGAGACTCTGTCTCAAAAAAATAAACACAGGGCCGGTGAGATGGCTCAGCGGCGTAAGTGCCTGCCTGGCAAGCGCGAGGGCCCAAGTTCGACTCCTGGAACCCACATACGAGAAAAGGGCCGGTGATATCGCTCAGCAGCACGGGCACCTACTGGCACGTGAGGTCCTGAGGTCAACCCCCGGTACCCACACACACACACACACACAAAAATAATAATAAATAAATAAAAATAAATAAATACATACATACATACTTGGTGGAAGACCCACAATAATTACCTTTTTGTAAAAAGACATCAAGTTGATCAGCACAAAAGGCTTTCAATTCTTTCTCAGGTTTGTCCTTCTTGACCAGTGCTACAACATAGTTGGCTAAGGCTGAAGGGTCTGCATCACATCTAGTCAGACAAAGAGAAAACAAAAATTGTAAACGTTTTCCAACAATGGTGTCAGAACAAAGTTAACTCTATTATGGAAAATCTAAACCTCAAAAGCATTACTTTAAGAAGTGACCACAAGCACAGCCTACTATTATAACAAACAGCATATACATACAACAAGTGGGGTTTTCCTTTTTTGCTTATTTCTCTAACTAGTGTGTCCCCTATTTTTTGAGGTTCTAGTTATGCCAAGAATCTCAGACCAGGTCTACATTTATTTGTTTTCTCAAATGTCAACACTGAAAGGGTAGCATCTAGCCCCTAAGTTGCTATTTGGCACCCAGCCTGCAGAAGCACTGTAAATAACACACTACACAGGCATAATGTCTCATGCCTGTAATCCTAGCTACTTGGAAAACTGGGGCAGGAAGATCTTAAGTTCAAGCCCAGGCTGGACAACTTAGCAAGACTCTGTCTCAAAAAAGTTAGGGATGTGCCACAGTGCCACTAGGTTCAGTCCACAGTACCCAAAGAAAACTAATAAAGAGCTGGGTGTGGTGGGCCACACCTATAATCCCAGCACTTGGGAGGCTCAGGCAGGAGGATCACCATGAGTTTGAGGCCAGTCTGGGGTACACAGTGAGCTCAAGGCCAGCCTAAACTACATAGCAAGACCCTGTCTCATAAAACCAAAAATAAATAAATGAATAAATAAATCACTCTCAGGAACTATCTGTTCCCTGTCAGCAGTGAAGAAAAAGCAAGGAAAGTGATGGGACAGCTATCACCTCTCCTCTAAGCACCTTTCTCTACAACCCCAGCCACTAGCATTCAAAACTGACTACCAAAGCCAGGGACGGTGGCACCCAACTTTAATCCCAACTACTTGGAAGCTGGGTCAGCAGCAAGCAAGTTTGAGGCCAACCTGGACAATATAGCAAGACCTACCCCCCCAAAAAAAAAGCCAAAAAGCAAAAAGTCATCAACCCTACTTCTAATGTTCTCAATGAGTATCTTTAATACAGATCTTCTTATAAAGTGAGAACACAAAGAAGGATGACACCACTTTGTTGGCAAATGCTTTAGCAGCTTTAAGCAAGGAAATATCTAGGGGTTATAAACAGAAGAGAAATGGTAGAAAGGCAGCAGAGATAGTTTTTGTCTGCTTCGGTTTTTCTAGTTAGTAGTAACCTGACTTTGACACTCAAAATTATCTCCTACACCAGGGTAGAACACCATCCCAGCTTGTCAACTCCTACAGTACACCAATCTGTCAGACTTAATGTTTTATCTATATCACATGAAACTAAGAAGATAAAATCCATACCTATATGTATTTTTAAAACATAATCCAGATTTCCCAATGAATTCATGTTTAAATAACATATTTTTTGTGGCTTTACGGGATTGTTATAAAGGTAAAATAAAGTTGCATGTAGTGGCACCCGCCTGTAATCCAGCAGTATGGGAGGCTGAGGCAGGAGGATCACATGTTCAAAATGTCTCAAAATAAGAAGTTAAAAAGGGGGGGAGGGGAATGTAGCTCAGTGTGAAGACCCTGGGTTCAATTTCTAGCACCTCAAAAAAAAAAAAAAAAATTCAGGATGACAATAAATAAAACCATCATGCAAACAATGATCGTATCCCTACAAAACACTAGTCAATCTAACTAATCTTGTTCTGTAATACTTCCACTGTCAACCAGAAAGTTAGTAAGTTTCAGCTCAAGAATATCAATCACGGGCCAGGGATATAGCTCAGTGGCATAAGCACCTGCCTGGCAAGTGCAAGGTCCTGAGTTCGATTCCCGGTACCAAAAAAAAAAAATCAATCACATTCCAATAACTTATTAGTAAACAAAAGTCAAGCACCAATACCCTTATAATCTTTCAAGTTTTTAAAGTTCTTCTTTAATAAAACAGATTTTTTTTCCTTGCCAATATTGTTATGGGAAAGGCTGGTTCTTTAAACATCTATGCACCAAATTCTAAGAGACAAAGCTAACAACACATTCCCACCAGCATGAACCACCGGTGATGCATGCGTAACTGTTCCATTGGGCGGCTTATACCACCCAATGGGACTGTCCCATGTCACCTGACGGGCCAGTCATGCATCTACCACCAATGGCTCAAGCTGCCCAGCAGTGAGACATACAAATTAAGGCCTTGTCGTGAAAGTGTTAAACAATTATGAACCAAGGTCAAAATGCGCTAGAATAGTGTCAAGGTGTCAAAATGATGAGTTACATATTATTAAAAACATGCCGTTTGAAAGAAAGTTTTAAAGATTTTCCTTAATTAAAAAATCTAAGTTACATTTCAGAAAACTATGAACAGTCCAATGACTAAATCCTTTGTTGGAGACTTAGTCTACTATATAGTCCAGGCTGGTCTGGAACTGCTAACCTTCCTGCCTCATGCGGCTGGTACTACGAGCACGTGCCACCATGCCCAGGCCAACTGCTAAATTCTAAAATGGATACATATACATATACACATATATATATTATATACATATATACGTACATATGTGTATATGTATATAATATGTACATATAAACATATATGTGTACATATGTACACATGGATGTACATATGTATATATATTTTTCTATTTGAATTTACTAACAGTACTTTTAAATATTTAAAATTAAAAACCAAAAGGTATATATATAACAGTTTCATTTTCAAAAAATATTACACATGCCATGTTCACCTTAGGTATTCCAGAAACACCTTAAAATAGTAATGTGTAAGTAGGTATAACAATTTCATTCAAGAACAACCAAATATTTGATCAATGTAGTTCTACATTCATAAAAATGGAAGAGAGAAAAAAATCACATTTCTACCTTTACTTAGAAAGTTCAGATCCCGAATAAGGATATTCTGACACAGAAGAAAAAAATACAGAACATAAGTAAGAACGGCAGAAAATACCACTGTTATTTTCTCTAGTGTTGTCAGAACCTTCAAGGAGTCTCATGACCTGATAGGACTAATGCTAGGTAAGGATACGAGGTTCCTACTAAGAAACAAGTAAAACTTTCAGATTACCAGATAAAAGGAACAGGTTTAACAAGCCCAAGTGTCTTTTACATAATTCAGGATTTGAACTCAAAAAAGTAAAGGTATGGTGGCACAGGCCTATAATCCCGACACTCTGGGAGGCTGAAGTAGAAGCACTACAAACTCAAACCCAGACTTGGCAACTTAGCCAAGTTAGCTAAATTCAAAAAACAAAAAATTTGCTGGGGATGTAGCTTAGCACCAAGGTCTTGGGTTCAATCTCCAAAAACACAATGAATGAATGCACAAGTGAAAGCAGAGCTAAGCTGCTTCTGATGAGATATATTTTGATGTGATGGTGTTAAAAACCAAGATAAACAGTTAAGAGAAGGTAAAATATAAAAGAAGCTGGGCATGGTGGCACAGGCCTGTAATCCCAGCACTCTGCGAGGCTGAGGTAGGAGGATCACAAGTCAAAGCCCAGCCAGGCTTAACGACTTAGCAAGACCCTGTCTCAAAATGAAAAAATGGGAGAAGAACTGGAGATGCTCAGTGAGAAGATCCTGGCTTTAATCTTCAGGGTCAAGGAAAAAAAAGAAAAAGTCTAAACCCCAGGAAAAGTGATCACAGATTCTATTTTTATTTAATGTTAGTTAACAAATGATTAATAATAACTGATAGAATTCTATACCAGATGCAAAGGCATGTTTACAGCCAAAGGAATAGAAGCATTTAAGTTTTTTTCATTGGACATTTTTTATAATTAACTGTATCGGTATATTTTAGAGATATACATCATGATCACAGGAATTTGTTCCTGTATGTAATACATCTTGACTCTTCTTTTCCCCCAATCCCTCCCCTCCTTTCAACTCTTCTCCTCCTAATTTACAAAAGAAAAGCATTTAAGTTTAATGCCTCCTAATATGCACTGATAAAAGTATACTAGGAAAGAAATCACCAGTCTGAAAATAGTAAGTTACACTAATTGAATAGTGAAATTTCAATATATTGGGGAGATTGCTGTCATTTTCTAGACCTTTCGGGCTGTTCTTATTCTTTCAATACACTAACCTCCTAGTATATAATCTTCAAATGTGATAATTATAATACTATAGCTATGGTACACATGCTAATGGTAGACCAAGACTTCCAGATGTGTTCACAAAAAAAATCAGAGCACGACTAAGACTCTTCATGAACATGGAAGATCACTGCAAGTCCAAGCCGGCCTGAATCAACACAGTGAGACTGCCAGAGAGACAGAGACAGAGACTTAAAACCGTTCAGCTACTGACCTAGAACCAGAGCTTAGGAAAACTCATTTCTACTTCGCTACAAGAGTAAGTACATTTTGGAATGAAAAGAATTCTTAAACATTGGGTCCCTGGCTGTTAAATATATATGTTTCCAGATAGAAAAGGTAATAACACACATCTTATATTATTACCCTAGAGTCATCTAAAGTTGTAAATTTGCAAAGACAAAGTAAGTGATCCACTCCAGATCAGGTGGGAGGCACACCTTTGGAACTAAAACTCAGCTGTAATTCCACACAAATAAAATAAATTTTAGAGCACACTTTTCTAATGTATATCTGCAAGACAAATGATTCCTAAGTCTCAACTAATGGTCACCTTTAGTAAACATAAAGAATCAACAAAAGAAATTTCCTAAAACTTAAATGTTACAAATGAGGACTCCTTAAAATTCACACCTGCATATCGCACACCTGTAATCCCAGCACTCGGAAGGCTGAGGCAGCAGGATTGCCATGCATTCAAGACCAGCCTGAAGTACACAGTGAGATCCTGCCTCAAAAAACTAAAAAAACAAAACAAAACAAAAAAACTCACATCTGCGTATTATTATACGATGTTTTAGTTATCTGCTAAATTATTTTTAAAACAAAATCAATTAGAGCCAGGAGTAGTGGGACACACCTACAATGTCAGCACTCTGAGAAGCTGAGGCAGGAGGATCACAAGTTCCAGCCCAGCATGGGCAATTTAGCAACCTAACAAGATGCTGTCTCAAAACAAAAAGTGAAAAGAGGGGCAGGGGAATGTTGCTCAGTGCAAAGGCCCTGGGTTCAACTCCCAATACTGCAAAAAAGTTATAAAACCAATTAGAATTTTTATTAGTGCTCTAAAAATGCCTTATTTGTAAAATTCTCAAATTTGTTTTTTCTTTTTTTTTTTTTGAGACAGGGTTTCACTATGCAATTTGGGCTGGCCTAGAACTCACTTTGTAGCCCAGGCTGGTCTCGAACTCGCAGATCCTCCTGCCTCAGCCTCCCTAGTGCTGGGATTACAGGCGTGTGCCACCACGCCTGGCTCTTTTTTTCTTTTAATGAGTTCTCTATTGCAAGAATAGTATACATCTGTTGAGCAGACGCACACACTAACTTTACAGATTTCAGCCCTAAACTCAATTCTAATAGCTGAGAGAGTAAAGGTCCAACCTTTGGCCCCAAGCCAAGAAACAGTACTTAAAAACCACTGTAGTTTATTTGTTTTAGGAAAAAGGACAGGACTATTTAGACCTTTTCACTTTCAGAAAAATTTACATCTTTCTGACTATGGGCCTAATTTTTAAGTTCTATCTTAGTGTGATCTTTATTTCAGAGATAAGACAACTAATAAATGTGCTATTGAATCACAGAAAAAAAATCTTCTGACCCTAATATGTGTCAACAGCGATTAAAAATATCCATATTCATTTACCAGTAGTTACACTTATGGGAAACTAGACAAAGGAAACAAAGGCAAACACACACCTGTAATCTCAGCGCTTAAGAGGCTGAGGAAAAAGCATTACCAGAGTTCAAGGCTAGCCTGAACTACATAGTGAGACCCTGTCTCAGAAAACAAACAGGGCCGGTGAGATAGCTCAGAGGCATAAGCGCCTGCCTGGCAAGCACCAGGTCCTGAGTTCGACTCCTGGAACCCACATATGAAAAAAGGGCCGGTGACATCGCTCAGCGGCAGGGGCGCCTGCTGGCGCGCGAGGTCCTGAGGTCGACCCCTGGAACCCACAAAAAACAAAAACAAAAACAAAAACAAAAACGTCTATAGGGGCTGGTGAGATGGCTCAGTGGCGTAAGCACCTGCCTGGCAAGCGCGAGGGCCCGAGTTCAACTCCCGGAACCCACGTATGAAAAAAGGGCCAGTGACATCGCTCAGCAGCAGGGGTGCCTGCTGGCGCATGAGGTCCTGAGGTCAACCCCTGGTACCCACAAAAAAAAAAAAAAGTCTATAGAAAAAATTAAGTCAAGGTAATCATTCTCTTGTTATTGGAGGTTTATGAACAACTATGCATCCAAAGGGATGGTTATAAGAACAATACATAAATATGAATAATGCTTCTGATGTAATAATTAGAAAAATCAATTAGAAAAATCAAGACATAAAATTTCTGCTTACAGCTCCATGAAGGTTCATACACAGAAATAAACATCCATAATTTTATTTTCTCTCATTTCTATTTTTCTTCAATGCAATAATAAAGGTCCCACCTCAATGCTATCATATTGGAGATTAAATTCCAAAATATGGGGCTGGGGATGCAGCTCGGTGGTAGCACATTTGCCTTGCATGTGTGAAACCCTGGTTTCAATGCTCAGTACTGCAAATTTTAGGGAACACCAACATTCAGACTATAGCACTTTCATTTTACCCTTAATAAATGAAGGGCTTTCCTGAAATGAATATGATATAAAAAAAAATCCCAAGATTTGAGGGCAAAAAAAAAATATATATATATATATATACACACACACACACACACATTTGTCAGTTGCAAAAATCATTTTGATAACTGGACTACAGCTCCTACTGCAGTAACCACTACTAAATATACACACAAAATCAGACAATTAAAAAATATTTTTCTGTGCTGGGGATATAGCTCAGCGACACAGTGCTTGCCTAGCAAGCGTAAGGTATTAAGTTCGATTCCCGGTACCAAAAATATACATGTATATATTTTTTTCATGTGTGTGTGCGTGTGTGTGTGTGTGTAAATGAGTGCGCAAGGGACTGGGGGTGGAATCCAGGTCCCTGTGTATGCTAAGCAGGCCCTCCACCATGGAGCTACTTCCCTAGCCCAGTCTTACTTTTCTAATTGTCAACAAATGTAAATACACATGAGGATATTCATTTGTTTAAATATTTACTGTTAATTAAGTACCAAGCATCTTACTTGGTAATGGAATCTTGCCCTCTAGTCACATAAGAAATGTATGTGAAATAAATAATAATAAAACAAAATAACAAATGGCATAAAAGTAAGTAATAACATTGTAAGAGGATGAGAAAAGGCAGTGGTAGGAAACAGGGCTATAAAAGCAACTCCTGGCTTCTAGCCTATAGCTGTTGGGCCAGGGAGAATGAAGTCAGACATATTTAGGAGGCAGACCAAGGAGAAAAGAACAAATATGTTCTTAACTTAGTAGACTAAGACTTGCCAATAAGTCTTCTGGCCAAACTAAGTCATTTTTACGAAACCATGAATGGTCTCCTTAAACAAGCCCCATCACACTTTACAGGCACATTAATTCTTTGAAGCCAGTACTATATTGTAAAAAAACTTTAATACTTCTCAATCTTGAGGCCGTATCTCCAAAATACTCATTTAACTCAACTAGTTTATCAGGAGCTCAGGTCTAGTAACTGCTAGATGATGATTTTTTTCCTCCCATTTGGGCAACTGTAGAGATTACTAATCTGAGTTTAACTTGACAAGGATTACAAACCTATAGCAGTATGTGAATATTACAGTTCAACCGAAGTATACCTGCCATGATCACTGAGCAAAAAATATGAACCAATAAAATAATCTTAGTGACTCCAAGATGACAACATACTCTATCTCCTGGTGCATTTAAAAAGACACTGATATGGCCAGAGCTCACAAAACTGCGTATCGAGTCTACAACTTTCACTAGTAAATCTTGTTCTCACTTATGGAACCATCTAGTTGTGCCTTGCACGAGACTGATTAATATTTTTTAAATAGTAGTGATATTTAACATTAACAAGCAACTAACTTTTGCAGTAAGTTTAGTATATTCGTATATTTCAAAACCCATAAAATTTACAGAATGGAACTAATGAAGTAAACAAAGTAATTTTCATAGTTTGCATCCTTAACATATGTGTGAGTAGGTAAATTAGCTGTTTAACAAAGAAAGGTTAGACAATTTCTCCAAAATCACATGGTGAATCAGATACATTAACTAGAAACTAAATGCTCCTGATTCAAAAAATGATGCACTATTAGAATACACAGATAAAATTGTCCAAATTTACAAATGCCATCACTTTTTTTGCGGGGGGGACAGGGTCTCACTATGCAGTTCAGGCTGGCCTTGAACTCACTATGTAGCCCAAGCTGGCAATTCTTTTTCCTCAGCCTCCAAAACACATACCAAGCTGGGGATATAGCTCAGTGGCACAGCGCCTGCCTGGCAAGCGCAAGGTCGTGAGTTCAAGTCCCAGTACCAAAAAAAAAAAATTACCAATACAAATTTTTACAAGCCAAACAAGCAAATGTGAATGTTTATTTATATGTTTTTTAATATATAATTTAAATAACTTTAGAATTCATACTTTACACTATGGTAGAAATGCAGGTCAGTTACTGAAAAATGCTTGCCTGAACTATTTTGTTTTTTTGAGACAGGGTCTCACTATAATACCCCAGGCTGGTCTTAAACTTGTAATCCTCCTTCCTCAACTTCCCAAGTTACATGAACTTTTTCTAAACTTACAAATTTCTTCAGTGATTCATTTATCTCCTGGATGTACTTATTTTTAAGTACATTCATCTCCTGGATGAATCTTATTTTTAAGGAATGTGCATACTTAAAATGAGCATTCATTTCTGGTAAAATGAAACTATCACATCTCCAAACTGCGCATAATCCCTACAGTCTCTCTGACTAGGATATCTAGGACATTCTGAATGTGAGGAAAGATGAGAACCCCACAGAAGATCTGTTAGTCTGTTTACACCCTTGCAAGGAACTGACATAAACTGCTTGACTAAGATATGGTTTCCCTCCTCTTCACTACACTGCCAACGAAAATGGTTTTTCACAAACTATTAAGGGGAGCTAAGGAGTTATTTCTTCCAGGCTCCTTCCTCTGTCCTGCGGTAACAGTAATAGGTATGTTCCATGTCTACAAGAGTGGAAGGTGACAGATAAGCTGTAAGAGTCCATAACATTTCTAACTTGTCTACAGGAATAATAACATGAACTGCATTAATTTAGAAATACCTCATGTTACATGCTTTTTTTTTTTTTTTTTTTTTTTTTTTTTTTGTGGGTGCCAGGGGTCGACCTCAGGACCTCGCGCGCCAACAGGCGCCCGTGCCGCTGAGCGATATCACCGGCCCCTTTTTTGTATGTGGGATCCGGGAGTCGAACTCAGGCCCTCGCGCTTGCAAGGCAGGCGCTTATGCCGCTGAGCCATCTCACCGGCCCACATGCTTTTGTTTTACATGTTTGTTCCGTGACAAAATGTAACATTCTTGAAAACCCCTGAGCATGAAAAGCTTTTATGAATTTATTTAACTATAAATTAGGCTAAATAAGAAAGTGAAACAGAAATCATAGGCACAGCCATACTTTGATTCCAACCTAGCCACTGCAACTACCATATCTGAAAGCCCAACAATTGCTCTGACATGTTATGTTGTAGCCACATGTCATTCTGCTATGAAAATTTTCTTGAATTTGAAATATGCAAAAAAGTAAATTTATAAACATTGCCCAGTTTAGCATATCACTTAAAGATCTCTAAACAAAAAATAATCTCCCAACAACATACCAGTAATGAAAATACATGTGGTATTTGCATTTACTATTTATTAACATCTCCTTCCAAAACCAATACTTATATGAATTAAAAATAAGCATTTTTATTTTGTATGTCTAGGACAGCCATCCACACTCTTAAGCCTAAGCAAGGATTTTAGTAGGGTTGTTTGTTTTGTGGTAATTGGGAAACTAGAGCCTGGGCACTGTAGGCAAGCACTCCACCACCAAGCTACACACCAAGCCCAAGTCATATTTTTTCTTTAAAAAAAAACCTTAAATGAAAGCCAGGTGTGGTGGTGCACACCTGTAACCCCAGCATTCTGGAGAAGAGTCAGGAAGATCACAAGTTTGAGGCCAGCCTAGGTTACATGGTGAGTTCAGGCCAGCCTGAACTACATAAAGAGACCCTGTCTCAAAAAAACAAACAAAAAACCTCAAAGGAGTAACAAAAAAAAAAAAAAAAAAAAAAAAGGATAATACGTGTCTTAAGTTGCACATGTAACTCAAATGGGGAAAACAAAACACAAGTAATTTTTTTTCCCTTGTTTTTTTGAGACAGGGTCTCAGCAATGTAGTTCAGGATGGGCTTGAACTCACTATGTAGTCCACACTCTGGCCTCGAACACATAACCATTCCCCCTGCCTCAGCCTTTCCCCAAACCCAGTGTTGGGATTACAAAGGTACACCACCATGCCCAGCAAGTAATTATTTTAAGACAATTTTTATTCTTATTAGTCCAGCCCCACAAAAACCCAAACAAAAACACCCATAGTAAGATAAAGTTTCTACTCAAACTAAATCTTGACAATAAAAAACAAAAGCATTACCCAGAGCAAAACAGGTAGCTTTAAAAATAAAAACATATTAAAAAGTAATTATAATATTAAAAGTTGTCACAGTCTACCTAAAACATAAAATACACATTTAATACTTTTAAAAGGATCTTTATCAATGAAAATCAGTTTATACAGAAAACCTTCCTCCCCAAGAAACAACAGAAATAGCAGGTGTACAAAATTGACTTTTTAATCTATAATAATATAGAGATAACTAAATTTTAAATTCACAGATCTTTTTCTTTTTTCAGCATTCTCCACATACAGTTTCAGGAAATGTATCTTATTTCCAACTTTCACATCACAATCCATTTCCATTTTTGGGCCCCAAAACACTTTAATGTAGAAGTAAGATGCACATTCAAGGGGCCCATATTCTTCTACAAAACTGCCAAGTGTGTCCAACAGTCATTTCATTCTAACCAGACCACCACTACTATAAGACTCAGAAGCTCTTACTGCACATTTATTCATTCACACATTTCTCATGCTCAAAATGCAATACCACTCCAAGCCTCAGAACATCCCTAATGCTGCCTCCCTTACCCATGCTGCCCGCGCAAGGCTAACACACTGGACTACAGCCGACTCTCTTCCTACATGTCATCCCAAGAAACCAACAAAACAGAAACAAAAACTTAATGAGATTTCTCAGGAAGACCAGGAAATAGATCAAGTAGCTTGCTCCTGGTCTCCCAACATCCCAACCTTACCATGCCTCCACACCTTCCAAACTATTTTCACTCCGCAAAACACTCAATTTTTCCACAAAAGCAATCTGATCTAATGAATCAAAACCTGCCCAACTCTTCTATCCCCTTCCTTTCTCAACAGAAATCCCTAACCTCCAACAAGAGGGTAAGAAAGAATCAGAAATGAGGAGGGGGCTGTAAATTTCCTTTCCTCTCCATTACAGTCCTGCTATCCTCTTTCCAAAGAATTGGAAAACATCTCTCCCTACTCTCCATCCTTAACTTTTTTCTCCACCCTCTTGGAGACTGTTCCACAGACTAGCCATACCCCAGAATTCCCCCAAATAAATATCCCACACAACGCTGGCTCCTTAAAAAGTTTAAAAAAAAAAAGAGAGAGAGAGAGAGAAAGACGGCAGCAGTTCTGCTATGACTTTAAAGCTCCTTGATAATATCTCTACAACTAACACTACCCAAATATTTTAAAAGGACAAGTCTCTTGTTGTTTCCCGCCCCTCAAAAATAATTCCACAACCAAATTACCTTCAGTTGTCCTAATCTTTCAACATTTACAAGACCCTTATCCTTTCTACTACCCTTTTTATTCCTCGAATACCTGTATCTTAAAAAAAAAAAAAGCAGGTATATCCCTTTTAAATCCTCCACAAACATCACATAGCAGTTGTAGCCCTTTTCTACCTCAAACTCATAAAAAACTCAATTTTTCAACTTTCATGGTATCCAAAAATCGTCTGTTCTCCTGACACTATTAACTCCTCAATAATGCCTTAAAATCCTGCTACCATACTTACCAGCTCCCAATGGCTTAAAACCCTTCAGCACCCACATTGCGGGCGCCCCAGTATTCCTGAGCTTCAAGGTTCGTGCTACCCTTTCCTGCCCCAGTGTTGTGAAAAGGCTAGTCCCGGATTAATACTGTTTGTTAAGCCAGCCTGCTATCTCCCTCAAGATCTCAATAGTCACATTTAAAAATCCCCCAACAACGCTACCACCTCCCCCAGTCCTCCGACAGCGGGGTTTTAAACTCCCTCCCTAACCCTCCTCCCCGCCCGGCCCCCCAGCCCCGTATTTATATTTAAAAAGCCCTCCGTCCCCGCCGCCGCCCGCAGCCGGGTCCCGCAGCAGCACCGCCTCCGCGCCCGGCTTGCCGCCGCCCCCCACGGCGCGGTAGTACTACCGAGCCCGCGTCCCGGGCCTCCCCGGCCGCCCCGGCGCCCCCGCCCCCGGCCCCGCGGGCCCCCAACGCCCACGCTCGCCGCCCCGGCCCGGCCTGGCTCACTCACATCGGCTCCAGTAACTTGGCCAGCCAGGACTTGAGGGCATCCACATCCTCTATGAGCATGGTGCAGGGAAGGCGGGCTCGGCCGCCGCTCTTCTTCAGGCCTGCCGTGGGTCTCCCCTCGCGGCCTCCTCGCGCTTCCTTCACACCTCCCAGTACCCTAGCCCACCGGGCATCTTAGGCGACTTCCACCTACTCCCCCGGCCCGGGCCTAACAGGAACTAACCCAAGAGCCCTCACTCAACCTTACATGAAGGTCCAGGAAGGCGGGCGATAACGCCGAGTGGCGGGCGTCGTAACCAATAAGTGAGAGAGGGCCGTGCGCGCAAGGCCAATGAAAAGACTCGCTCGCTCCGCCGGCCGGCAGTACCCAGTTAGGGAGAAGGGATCTAGCAAGGTAGGTAGAGAGCTTAAGTGAACTCCTGGTGCAAGATGGTATCTTGGAGAAGGTGCTGTGTCTCTTAAAGGGGCCGCGGCGCCTTTTTTAACCACGCCGCCTCCGGCCGTGGAATGCCGGTGTCTGCTTCTGGGAGTGCCTGGGGGAATCCGGAGAGCCCCTCATCCTGGTTCCTTCCTCTCCGTTTTTTTTTTTTCCTGGAAACACACACTTGTGTCCCGATATGACTCAGCTGTAGTAAATCTGAAGCACAACGTGCAATTACGTTCATCTTACTTTTTTTTTCCTTACACACTCATTTTGATCTGTATGCGTATATTTTTGCCGTTGTGCTTAAATTACGTAGAATGTTTCAGACAACCATGCCTTGAAATCCAATCGTCGTTTTTAAAACGTGGCGCACGGATGTAAAAGGCTGAGGCCATTTCAGTTTTACTAGTATTATTTAATAAACGCTTTAACAAGAAAAATGATTCTGTTAGGCTTTTGTAAAAACACGAAACTTATTTTCATTGCATATTTAAAATAAGTTTTTTGGGGGGGCAGGGACAATTTTGATGAACAGCAAAGCTTTTTAAAAGAGTAATTGTAAAGGAAAATTAGAATTAACAAAATAGGCAACTTAGTTTGCCTACTAAGAAATTCCTTCCGGCATTCTAAAATTGCTAGCTTTAAAATAAAATAACTGGCTTATCATTGGTGTTAGAATGTTTTAGTCAGTAACACATACTGACCCCCTGCTGTGCACCCCCCCCCCCCACACACACACACTATGTAAGGCACCTGGAGTCCAGTGGTGATCAAGACCCGGTTCCTTCTTTTAGGAAACTGAACAATTGATGGGGTTATGCATGATAATACTGTTCTGAAAAGTCCTTGGTAAGTACACATCTCACATACAAGAGATGGATCAACCCAAAATGAGCAGATATACTAAATATAGTGTATATAAAACAAGTGTAGACTAGCCTTTTCTGTCAAGAGCCAGATAGTAAATATTTTTGGTTTCGTGGGCCTTGAGGTCTCTGTGCTAACCATTCAACGTGCAATGTCTTGGAATAAAACCAGAGGCACATAATACATAAACAAACAATTCTGGCTATATTCCAATAACACATAGGAAATTTTCAACTTATATGTAATTCTCACATCATGAAAAATTATTCTTTTAATTTTTTCCAAGAAGGCATTGAAAGCTCACAGGTGTACAAAAACAGGTGCCAGCAGGATTTGGCTTGTGGATCACTTATATAGAATAATAAAATGGAAGTGCACTAATGAATCTCCCTCACTCACCCCACAACTTTGCAAATGAGAAAAACCCCAGAGAGACAGCGTGGTTTACCCAGAATCACATGTCCATAAATGGAGCCGAGCAGCATCCAGTGTTTACGACAGCAAGCCCAGAGCTTTCTCGCTGCAACTGTTGCCTCTTCCTCCCTCCCTCCTCCTCCCCTTCTTCCTTTATGCAAATCCATATTTTCTCTTCACTTATTTCTACAAAGGAGAGGAAGTGTTACCCCAAAATGACATACATTTAAAAAACAGAAAGGTAAAAGCGACTCGATTAGGCCTAAGGATAATCAAGAATTGCATACTGCTAAAGAAATGGAACAGGAAATGGGTTGATCACAGTAAATCACTTATTTGCGAGAATGTCAAAGTGCTTTTCAAATATATTTATAAAACACATTTTGTAGGCCTTGTTTCAGAGGTGAAAGCACTCAGACATCAGCTTCCGGGTGACCAAGGACATGGTTTAAGGAACCATGTTACAGAGGACAGCCATGATTATGATGGTGAGATTTGGGTTTGGGGATCCTGGGTAATTTTGTCCCTTTGCTCTGCTGCAATTTTATTGTGTTATCATATTTGTGAACTGAGTACAGTATAATACACATATAACATTATATTACATATGTAACATTTTCTGAATTTATTTCAATAAGAATATTATAAATATATGTACTGTATTAGGACTACAGTTTTGAATGTTGATATTGAGTTTTTGTCTGTAGCCACAAGCAAGAATTTTTCCATTTATTTTATTCAGAAGCATCATGTGCACAGAACTGACCCAGCTGCAGGCCACAATGGATGAGGCACTAACATATATATACCTACATATATATATACATATATATATATGCACTAAATGCCGGTTACCGCATACTAGATTCTGTGCCCGAGCAGAGAAAAAGGAAATTCTGAAGTCGTATCCACTCACTGAGCCCTTGGGGAGGAATCTGAGCCTTTGTCTTTGGGGATCTCGGATTCCAGTGGCCTAATAGGCATTGGAAATAATAAGCATAGCTCATGTTGTTGAGCTCGTAAACATGCTTTGTGCCCGCCCTATGCTATTTCAGTACGTTGTTGCCTCTCATCTCACATTATCTCTATATAATAAACACCGTTCCTAGATAAGAAAATTGTACCCCAGAAAGGTCTTGAAAATAATGGGTGGGATAATGCCTTTGACTACTCCTGTTTGACTCAGAAGCCTATACCTTTAAACTTTTCCAAATCATCTTACTAGCAAATATTGATATATGAACTATGTGGTTCATTCAAAAATTCATTCAACAAGTGGGGCATGGTAGTGCACACCTGTAATCCCAGTACTCTGGGAGGCTGAGGCAGGAAGACTGGAAGTTTGAAGCCGGCCTGGGCAACTTAGTGAGACCCTGTCTCAAAATTTAAAATAATAATAGTAATAATAATAATAATAAAGTGGCTGGAGATATAGCACACTGCGAATACCCTAGGTACAATCTCCAGGATAGCAAAAAAAAAAAAAAAAAAAAAAGAAATCATTCAACAAACATGTTTGAGCCTACCACCACCTGTTAGTCACTGCACTGTCCTTGGGTAACACAAAGTAAGACTGATTTTGAATATTCTTTCCTTAGTTAAGGTAGATACTTTAAAAAGATTCATTTAGCGTTCTCTTAGTTTTATCTTTATCCACAGAGAAAAAGATGCCAGTTAGACCAGGCGTGGTGGTGTATGCCTGTAATCCCAGCACTCAGAGGCTGCGGCAGGAGGATTGCCATGAGTCCAAGGCCAGCCTGGACTACACAGTGTGTTCAAGGGGAGCCTGGAGCACACAGGGAGACCCTGTCTCAAAAAAACAAAAACAATAACAAAAAAGTGCCAATACATTGTTTAAGAAAAGAGAGATTGTTAGTAAGGGTCACTGAAAGGAGAGAGTGATTGCTAGAAGAATAGACATTTGAAGCATCCTCATTCAAACCTTTCCTGGCTCAAGGGTAACTGGGCTTTAAGCGTGAAGAACTATCAACGTTAGGATTTCATGCACAGATAGAGAGGCCGTCCAAAATCGTCGTGGATCATGCCAGCAAACTTTTTGCGCTTCCTTATTCTCCACTGTGTGTGTCAGAGCTGATCCAGATGTACAAAAAGAGAGGTGGAGAGTTTTTTTTCAGTTTTCTCTGAGAAATTTACAAATACAACCCGCTTCCCTTTCATACAAATAAACTAAGCTCTGGTAGAATTTCAAACTAGGAAGCCCATGCTTACAAATAGAACTTCTCTTGTCTGTACATCTGTAGATTATCATCTAATTAAACAACATCCTCATTAAAATATCAATCTTTCCTGAGTTGGGGACACCTGGAGCAGCTTGTCTGGCTCAGAGAAAAGTCATTTCATTGAGTCCCTAGAATCTCAGGTATGCAAAGGCAAGGTGAGTTGGCAGACAAATGGTGAGTCAATTTGAATAGTCTCTTCATGTAGATTTGTTTTCCTAGGAGAAACCCTATAATAATGGGTTTTTTTTTTTTCTTTTTAAAAATGTTGCTTTGCCAAGCGTGGTGGTGCATGCCTGTAATCCCAGCACTCGGGAGGCTGAAGCAGAAGGATGAACTTGGGTTTGAGGCCAGCCTGGGATACACAGTGAGTTCAAAGCCAGCCTGAACTGCATTGTGAGACCCTGTCTCAAAAATAAAAATGAATAAATAAATAAATAAATAAAAATGTTGCTTCATACTTCATGTCTATAAAAATGTCTAGTATTTTGTTAAATGATATACTGAGTGCTGGTTTGGATGCAGAGAAATTGATCGTTCATACCTTGCTGGTGTTAATGTAAAATGGTGCAGGCAGTTTAGCCATTTCTTTAATAAACCAAATCCACAACTACCGTATGACCCAGCAATTACATTCCTGGGCATTTATCCCAGAGAAATAAAACCTTATGTTCACATACAAAAACCTATACACAAATGTGAGTAGCAGCTTTATTTGTAATAGCCAAAAAATGGAATCAACACAGCTGTCCTTTAACAGGTGAATGGGAAAACTATGATACGTACATATCACAGAATACCACTCAACTATAAAAAAAAATGAACTATTGATACATGCAACAACTTGAGTAAATTATGCTCTTGCAAAAAAAACGCTGATTCCCAAAGTTTACATACTTATTGGTTCCATTTTGGTAACATTTGAAAATAATATAAATTTAAAAGTAGAGGACAAGATAAGTGTGGTGGCCGGGTGTGGTGGTGCATGCCTATAATCCCATCGGGAGGCTGAGGCAGGAGGATTGCTGCAAGTTTGAGGCCAGCCTGAACTACATGGCAAGACCTTGTTTCAAAAATACCCAATAAATAAATAGAATTAAAAATAAATGAAATGCATGAGTAAAAAGGGGGGCTAGAAAATTTATGTAGCTCACTGCAAAGGCCCTGGATTCAATCTCTGTTATCTCGAGAGAAAAAGAAATTTAGTAGAAATATCTAAAATTCTACTTCAGGGCCGGTGAGATGGCTCAGCGGCATAAGCGCCTGCCTTGCAAGCGCGAGGGCCCGAGTTCAACTCCCGGATCCCACATACGAAAAAGGGGCCGGTGATATCGCTCAGTGGCACGGGTGCCTGTTGGCGCGCGAGGTCCTGAGGTCGACCCCCTGGTACCCACAAAAAAAAAAAAAAAAAGGAAATATCTAAAATTCTACTTCAGGGCCGGTGAGATGGCTCAGCGGCGTAAGCACCTGCCTGGCAAGCGCAAAGGCCTGAGTTCGACTCCTGGAACCCACATACGAAAAATGGGCCGGTGGTATCGCTCAGCGGCACAGGCTCCTGCTGGCACGTGAGGTCCTGAGGTCAACCCCCGGTACCTACAAAAAAAATAAATTAATTAAAAAAAAAGTAAAATTCTACTTCAGTAGTGACTTTTTTAAAGGCACAAAACAACAGCACTAGACTTAGTTCTCTCTACCTATCCTTCTGATGTTCGAAATAGCACTGCTTTTTCTTTAGATTGGTAAGTCCCTTAGGATTTGGACACGTCAAATAACAATTCATACTTCTCATGTGCCAGGCACTCTGCCGTGTGACTTCATATTGATTAGGTCTTTCAGTTTCTACTTCAGCTTTTCTTTCAAGGGATATTGATTGAAAACCTATCATAGACATAGCTCCTAGGGATACAGCAATGAAGAAAATGGGCATTCTCTTGGGAATCTGTTTTAGCATGAGGAGAAGGATGGCAAATAAACAGCAACATAATGTGTCAGGCAGGATACATTCTATAAAATAAGGCACACCTTGTAGTCCTAGCACTTGGGAGGCTGAGGCAGGAGGATTGCAAGTTCTAGGCCAGCCCAGACTCTTGAGTATGGCTAGCTGTAGTGAGGGTGTTAAGTACATGAATATTTGCAAGAAGAGCTTTCCAGGGAAGTAGAAAAGCAGAAGCTGGCTTGATAAGTTTGGGGAAAGTAGGAGGCAAAGGGACTGGAGTAGAATGAGCCAGGAGGAACGTGACAGGTGAGAGGAAAGGTCATCTGAGGCCAGATCGTGAAGGACTTTGTTGGTTAAATTGAGAACTTTGGATTTTAATTGAGTAAGACAGGAAGACACTGAGGTTTTTTTTTTGTGGGTACCGGGGGTCGACCTCAGGACTTTGCGCACCAGCAGGCACCCGTGCCGCTGAGCGATATCACTGGCCCTTTTTTCGTATGTGGGTTCCGGGAGTCGAACTTGGGCCCTCGCACTTGCCAGGCAGGCGCTTACGCCGCTGAGCCATCTCACCGGCCCCAACACTGAGGTTTTAAATAGATGAATGAAATTATTTTTTTTTTTAATCAATCAGTGTGACTACTTTATGGTCTTCAGACAGGAGGGGGTGTAAGTAGGAGCAGGGAAAACAGCTAGGAGTCTAGTGCCGTAATCCAAGCAAGAGCCATGGTGCTTTGGAGTAGACTCACGGTGAGAAGTGAGACTCTGAATGCGTTTCACGGGTAGACTCAGTATGTTTTGCTGAGTGATTGTATAAAAGAGAAAGAAAGGCCAGGGGTGACAGCAAAGTGCTTGGTTTGAGCAAGGGGCCTGAGATGGAGGGAATGATGGAGCAGCAGGTTTAGAGAATAGCTAAGTAGACCCAGAAATCAGTTGGGGATGCTGTGTATGCCAGCCTCAAGATGCCCCCCCCGAAAGCCGGGTCTGGTGGCGTATGGCTGTAATCCCAGCACTCAAGAGGCTGAGGCAGGAGGATTGCCATGAGTTCAAGGCCAGCCTGGGCTACATAGTGAGACTGTCTCAAAAACAAAACAAAAAAAAAATCTAAGCTGGGCATGGTGATACACGCCTGTATCAGGCAGGCTGAGGCAGGAGGATTGCAATTTTGAACTCAGCTTGGGGCAACTTAGTGATATAGCAAGACACTTTCTAAAAAAAAAAAAAAATATATATATATATATGTATATATATATATATATACACACACACACACATATATATATGAAAGGGCTGGGGATGTAGCTTAGTCAAAGGCCCTAAGGTCAAACCCCAGTACTGACAAAAAAAAATCTAGGTGGAGATGACAAGCAGACAGTTGGATCTGTGAGCCTAGCATTCATGAGACGGGTTGGACCTGAAGTTAAAAGGAGGGTTCACCCAGCACGAGGATTGTATTTAAGATCAGCGCTAAAGTGAGGGCGTCTAGGGGGAACTGCCAGAGGGGCATTGCTCTGTCTACAGGAAAGGGGAGGGCTGTACAGTAAACGGAGAAGACGGCTGGAAATCAGGACAAGAGCACGAGGAGAAGAAACCTGGCTCACGAAAGACCAAGTTTGCAGATGCGTCAAGTGCTGCTCCCGGGTCAGGAAGAGGGGACAGAGGGCTGACACTGGGCTGGGCCACGTGAGGCAGTTGGTGACTGGGACAGCTCCATGGAGTAGAGGAGATGAGTACACGATCGGAAGGGCTGGGAAAACTCTTCAGAGGAAGACTGGAGGGCTGCAGCCGGTCTCTCGCAGAGCCTCTCTGTGGAGGAGACAGCAACGAAGGGACTGGAAGGCGATCGGGAGAGAAGGATGGGGTTTGCTTCCGTTTGGGTTTTGCTTGCTTCTTACACGTTTGCCTCAGACAGGAACGGTGGTGGCGAACCTATGGCACGTGTGTTGTTATCCCTGGCAGCGGGCTGTTTGTTATCACTGAAAGCTCTGAAAGGTTCCCTGTCACCGGGCTAGCAGCTGCGTGTGAGGGTGGATGGGTGTGATGCAGAGAGAAACTGATGGTGAGGTGAGCAGCTGAGGGAGGAGAATCCCCAAGGATGCAAGAGATCATGGGGTTCAGTGTGCCAAAGGGGTCGGTCTTCACAGGAGCCCTGCTTTTCTACTGTAAGCAGCAAGAAGAGCCCACATTGGTGGGTGGAAATACGATGGTAGATGTAATAAGAATCGGGAGTTCTTTACTAATTGCTTCTAGGTTTTCAGTGAAATAAGAAACAATCCTCAAAGTACTAAATAAGAGCCTGAGCGGCCGAGGAGAGTTGGAAGTTATCCTGCTGTACTGAATGGGAAAAGATATATAAAGGATACCCTGCAATTTGTTTTTTTAAAATTTTTATTACATTGTTACAGCCCAGCGTGGTGGTGCATGCCTGTAATCCCAGCACTTGGAAGGCTAAGGCAGGAGGATCACCATGAGTTTGAGGCCAGCCTGGGCTACACAGAGTGACATTGTCTCAAAAGAAAAAAAAAAAAGTTAAATATGTTTGTAGTACATAATGATTACATTTAATGTGGTAAGTTTGTACATGTACATAACACATCTTAATTCTTTTTTTTCTCCCTTTCCCCTGCCTTCCTGCTCCCTCCAACTCTTGTTCCCCTTTCCATTTGCAAAAGCTCTGTTTCCATTTTTTTGTTCAATTCTCTCTTTTTTAAAAATTCCTTCTCCCTTCTTTCCCTCCTCCCTCCCTCCTCCTCTTGTTGCCCTTGCCATTTAAAAAAGATCTTCCTACTTTCTATTATCTATTTTTTATTTTGCTTTTACCCTATTGTTGAGAAGTTTTTGTTTTTATTTGTTTATTGTTGTTGTTTGGGGGGGGCAAGGTCTTGCTGCTCAGCCCAGGCTGGCCTCAAACTTGTGGCAACCCTCCTGCCTCAGCCTCCCTAGCAATGTGATTACAAACATGTGCCACCACGCCCAGCAGGAGGATATTTTAATAAAATTTTATTTAATCTTGAAAAAAAAGACACACTTATCCGTTGAATGTAAGGAGGGAGTGCTGGATGCCTGAGAAGAGAGGTACAAAAAGAAAGTATACTTGGTTCCATTTAAGCGCCTTCTCACCTTAGAGTCCTTGCCCTTGTGGTCCTTCTGCCTGGAATTCTTTGTAGGCCTCCTTTTTCTTGGAAGCTCCAGTGCCCCCTCTTTGGAAAAGTCTTCCCTGGCCATCCAATCTCAGTCAACACTCCGCTTCCATCACCTAGTCTCTATCGCAGCCTTCTATTTTATCTTCGTCATAGCAGTTTTCACTGTCTGAAATAGTTTTCCCCCCACTTATTTTCTATCTCACCCCAATTAGAATACAAATTTTCGTGAGGTTAGGGAATTTGTTGTCCTTGTTATATTTGTAGCACTGAGATGAAAAACTCTAGCATATAACAGATGCTCAATAAATAGTGAATAAATAATAGAATACAATAATCAAAACAATATTACTAAATGAGTGCTACAGTATTATTAACATCATGATGCAGCTCAGACAAATCAAGTAATTTGCCTAAGGTCACACAGTGAGTTGGAGTACAGGAGGATCTACCATTCAGAGTGAGGAAATCTGACACAAGTGTCCATGTTCTCAGACACTACTACATGGAATAGCATCTACCGGAGGATAGTGCTCTTTTGGCAAATGAGAAATTGGGAACCTGACCGATTAAAAACCCTTAGCGCATAAGACTAGTTTTGTCATCAAGGCACATAAAGGTGGGACAGTCAAACCCACGTTTATTCTTTAGAATATTTCTATTGATGAATTATTAATTTTATTATTTTATTTATTTATTTTTTTTTTGGGGGTACTGGGGGGTCGACCTCAGGATCTCGCGTGCCAGCAGGCGCCCGTGCTGCTGAGCGATATCACCGGCCCCTTTTTTGTATGTGGGTTCCGGGAGTCGAACTCGGGCCCTCGCGCTTGCAAGGCAGGCGCTTAAACCGCTGAGCCATCTCACCGGCCCTTATTAATTTTAACTTTATGAGTTTTATTATATTAAACAATGTGTACTTTACAGGAAAAAATCACAAAAATAAAGTATTGAGTTTTTAATATTTACTGAATGTTTATAAAAAAGCATCAAAATTATCTACATTGACTGGTTTTTTTGGTGTAGAGTGTCTGAAAAAGAACATCACAAATAAATTCCCATATGAACTACAATGAAAATACCAATAGCACTCAAAAAAAAATATTTCCTTCACTTATGACACCTAAGGCAGTCTGCACACATCACAACGGCACCTTCCCTGCACGCGCATCGCTTACACTGACAGCGCACGTCCTTTGCTTTCCTGGCCTTTTTGTAGGACCTACTTGACATCGCAGTGGTCTTGCTGTTTTGTCAGGAGGTTCTTATATTACACAGTGTGTAGTTAACAAGAACTTAAAATATCAATAAAATAAATTATTAAATTCTTAATATGTGTTGTGCATTTAGAATAGACATCACCATTTTCACATCAGGTGTGTATTTGCTTACAAAAGCTAAAAGATAATATAAAAAAAACTATGTGAACTACAGTGTAAATACAAACAAAAGTCTACCACAGAAATAAGCTTTGCTTCAACTGTCACACCCAAGGCAGTCTTCACACACGACAACTGCATGTTCCACACACCAGTATCACTTACACTGATAGCACGTATGTCTTGTTTTCCTGCCCTTTCTGGTAGGGCACAGCTGACACCTTTTTTGTTTTCCTGTTGTAATAGGTCTTCGTGATGCCACGCCTGCCTGTTCACCCATCAGCTCACCAGTGTGCTCCACAGTTTTTTTTGCACGGTTCATTGGGCAGAAACACTTAGTTTTTCCTCTGCTGTACACGCTCTCTTACAAGCTCCAGCCCCAATCCTCTAACAAAATTTCTCCCTGATATTTTGCCCTTCTTATTTTTCTTTGTAAACTATCAAACTATGCCACATGTGTTTAGGATAGAGTAAAACACAACCACTGGCCAATGCTTTGTGTTTAAAGTGACATCATGGTTGCTGCATCACTCACTGACGACATCTACTCCACATTCGATTTTGTTGCAGAAAGTTTCCGTCTCAGGCTTCTATTTTGTCGAAGCTTCCCTATCAATGTTTCCATCATGGTGAAGTGTCAACCAATACCAGCAGTACCAGTTTGCCATACACGAGGCCAATGTTATATCTTTCTGAAATTCAAAGAGTGTACTATACAATGCTCTCTTTTGAAATTGCAACATTTCATTTGAAATTTCTGCTTTGTTCCTGTGTACCATTCCTGCACTGGTCAATCTGTGCTCTGTTTCCAAGTGTAACATCAATTGGAAACCGGTAAACCAATTGTCCAGTGTCACATTCCCATTAGTTAGGGAGATGGGAGCAACGAGTCTGTTCACAGCATCATTTGGTTTATTACCCTACGAATAAGGACCTGATGGCTGAGTTCCAGGGTGAATGTCCAAATCGAAAGCATAATAAGTCTTCACATCTACAAGGGCATAAATTTTTATGCCATATTTTGACCCCTGGCTTTTACATAAATCTTTTACTTTCCTGCGATCACCATGAGAAATCCGTGCTAAGTACAGCAGACCTGTGAATGCTTTCAGTTCAGCTAGTGAGGTGTCATAATAAATAAATTTTTGAATATGGCTATTGGTGCATACAGAACATTTTACTTGCATTTCAGCTTTGTGTGTTTCACAGCAGCTTGTAGCCTTTCATCTGTTACAATTTCCAACGTTGAATGGCAGTGCTGGCCTTCTGTCCAACAGGTTTCACCCCTGCCAAGACCTGCACTACATTTTCCGACCTAGTTCTAACATTGGATCATTACATTTGGTGGAGTGGCCATTTCCCAGCATTTCCACTAGTCAAATATGTACTCACATTGCTGTTTTCTTCTTCGTCTGAATCAAGGAGATCTGCATTCCCTGTGTCTGTATTAGTGAATTCTTGCTCCATTTCACTGTCACAGGAACTTTGGCTCACATAGCCAGTGTCACAGTTGTCATCATCATCATCATCATCGTCATCGTCATCATCCACCCCCACCACTCCTCTGTTATGAAATCACATATTTTACCATAAAGGATCATCTTCATCATCTATGCATGAATAATCTGATGATTCACTTTTGACCTCCAACAAAACTTGCAAATCTGTCTTTTCATGTGCCACTGTACTGAATTGGGCTACTTCTACCAGAAAAATCAGAAGAAGACTCCTTTTTAAAACAAATCCTGCAGTGGTGTGAGTCTATTGGAACCTGTGTGATGCTCGGGTAAATATATGCAAAATCCAGTTAGCTGGAGCGTAAAGGTGGGTGCAAATCCCATCCTGACACTGTTACACACATGCACACTCCTTGCTGTTTGTCATATCAAGTGGGTAAACACATAGAGTGCTTCTTGAATCCCTCAGGGAAAGGTACTGAGATGCACTTTACAGTAGAAAAGTAAGAGATGGGTCCACTGGACCCAGGCTTATGCCTCGAGGGCTATCACAGATGCACAAAATAAAATTTTGTCCATGTGATTGAAATGTCAATAATATGTAATTATATGTTTTTGCTTAGTTCTTTACCCTTCCCTGTTTCCTTTCTTCCTTCCTCCCTTTCTCCTTTCTTCCCTCCCTGCCTCTCTCACTTTTCTTTTTCTTTCTTTCTTTCTTTCTTTCTTTCTTTCTTTCTTTCTTTCTTTCTTTCTTTCTTTCTTTCTTTCTTTCATTCTTCTCTTTCTTTCTTTCTTTCTTTCTTTTTCTTTCTTTCTTTCTTTCTTTCTTTCTTTCTTTCTTTCTTTCTTTCTTTCCTTCTTCCATTCTTTTCTTTCTTTCTTTCTTTCTTTCTTTCTTTCTTTCTTTCTTCCTCCATCTGTCTCCCCACTTCCTTTCCCTATGCAGTTCCTTGAATGCTGCTTAATGATGTTGGCAACAGTGATAGCATTCTGGGTGTGCAGGCTATTTGGGAACCACAAGCAATGCTTTGATGACTCAGGTGTCACACTGCCCGTATGAAACCATGACACAGACTTCAGTGCTCTGTGGAATGTTGACCAGACAGCATACTGAATCCTAATGGAACCTGAGTCTAGAGTAATATAGCATGCAAGTGATTTCTAATTCCTGGAAATCACAAATACCCCCACTTTTTTCTTGTTTTTTGTTCTTTGTTTTTGTTTGTGTGTGTGTGTGTGTGTGTGTGTGTGTTTGAGACAGGGTCTCACTATGTAATTCAATGTGGGCTTGAACTCACTATATAGCCCAGGCTGGCCTCAAACTCACAGCAATCCTCCTGCCTTGGCCTCTCAAGTGCTGGGATTACAGTTGTGCACCACCATGCCTGACTACAAATACCTGGGGTTTTTGTTTGTTTGTTTGTTTGTTTTGCTTTGTTTGTATTTTTGAGACAGGGTTTCACTATGCAATTCAGGCTGCCCTTGAACTCACTTTGTAGCCCAGGCTGGCCTCAAACTCACAGCGATCCTCCTGCCTCAGCCTCTGGAATGCTAGGATTACAGGCGTGCATCACCATGCTGGCTCAAATATCCCCACTGTAGACAAAAATAAACAACAGAGTTTTTTTCTCCTCAAACATTTTCCATCTGAAAAAATGCAGCATTTCTAATTTTGTTATATTCATCTAAATAAAAAGGCCCTCTCTTTTATTTTTTGAGACAGGGTCTCACCATGTAATCCAGGCTGGCCTCAAACTTGCAGCCATCCTCCTGCCTCAGCCTCCTAAGTGCTGGGCTTACGGGTGTGCGCCACAATGCCCAGCTCCTATTACGGAGTCTTGAAGAATGTGATATGTTCTGACAGTCGGAAAAGGTACACCACATGATCATATGGTGCTAACCAGCTCAGTTAAGTCAGGGAAAACATTCTTAGGAGCACAGGGATCTTTTTTTATTTTAATCAGGTCAATTTTCCATTTTATAGGCCAATTTTAGTACAATAATGTAAAAATGGCTGACATTTTAAAGTGCTTAGTATATGATAGACGTATGTACATAATTATGCATAAACAAGGTTTTTACAGGTATCATTTCTTTAACCTCACAGCAATCCTATGATGTACATACTATTCTAACCTTCATTTCGGAGTGGTTTGTTGAATTGCTTGATGTTGTTCAACTAGTAAATGATGAACTGGATCTGTTTATTCAGAGTCCGAGCTCTTACCCACTATGCCACTTTACTAATTTCATTTATCTAGGGACATATTCCCCAGGGACTAGCAATGAATGGACAATTCCTACTAAAAACTATGTTAATAAGCAGTAATAAATTTCATTTTTTAAATATCTCTTGAATCTGTTCACTTGCTTCATTTTGACTGTCACCACCATAGTGCAAGGTGTCGCTAACTCTGGAAAATTATAATAAATAATATCCTGCATCAACTGTTACTCTTTCCCATTTTTCTTCAAAATGGCCTTGACAAAACACAGACAGGACCATGGCTCTTCCTTGCTTACCCTTAGAATGTGAGACTAGGTTCAGTGGGCCCATCTCTTACTTTTCTACTGTAAATTTGTACTTTGACATTATGGTAGCCCACTGTGCGTCTCGGTACCTTTCTGTGAGGGATACAGAAAACACTATGTGTTTACCCACTTGATATGACAAACAGCAAGGAGTGTGCATGTGTGTAACACTGTCAGGATGGGATTTGCACCCACCTTTACGCTCCAGCTAACTGGATTTTGCATATGTTTACCCGAGCATCACACAGGTTCCAATAGACTCACATCACTACAGGATTTGTTTTAAAAAGGAGTCTTCTTCTGATTTTTCTGGTAGAAGTAGCCCAATTCAGTACAGTGGTACATGAAAAGACAGATTTGCAAGTTTTGTTGGAGGTCAAAAGTGAATCATCAGATTATTCATGCATAGATGATGAAGATGATCCTTTATGGTAAAATATGTGATTTCATAACAGAGGAGTGGTGGGGGTGGATGATGATGATGACGATGATGATGATGATGATGACAACTGTGACACTGGCTATGTGAGCCAAAGTTCCTGTGACAGTGAAATGGAGCAAGAATCCACTAATACAGACACAGGGAATGCAGATCTCCTTGATTCAGACGAAGAAGAAAACAGCAATGTGAGTACATATTTGACTAGTGGAAATGCTGGGAAATGGCCACTCCACCAAATGTAATGATCCAATGTTAGAACTAGGTCGGAAAATGTAGTGCAGGTCTTGGCAGGGGTGAAACCTGTTGGACAGAAGGCCAGCACTGCCATTCAACGTTGGAAATTGTAACAGATGAAAGGCTACAAGCTGCTGTGAAACACACAAAGCTGAAATGCAAGTAAAATGTTCTGTATGCACCAATAGCCATATTCAAAAATTTATTTATTATGACACCTCACTAGCTGAACTGAAAGCATTCACAGGTCTGCTGTACTTAGCACAGATTTCTCATGGTGATCACAGGAAAGTAAAAGATTTATGTAAAAGCCAGGGGTCAAAATATGGCATAAAAATTTATGCCCTTGTAGATGTGAAGACTTATTATGCTTTCGATTTGGACATTCACCCTGGAACTCAGCCATCAGGTCCTTATTCGTAGGGTAATAAACCGAATGATGCTGTGAACAGACTCGTTGCTCCTATCTCCCTAACTAATGGGAATGTGACACTGGACAATTGGTTTACCGGTTTCCAATTGATGTTACACTTGGAAACAGAGCACAGATTGACCAGTGCAGGAATGGTACACAGGAACAAAGCAGAAATTTCAAATGAAATGTTGCAATTTCAAAAGAGAGCATTGTATAGTACACTCTTTGAATTTCAGAAAGATATAACATTGGCCTCGTGTATGGCAAACTGGTACTACTGGTGTAGGTCAACATTTCACCATGATGGAAACATTGATAGGAAACCATGACAAAATAGAAGCCTGAGACGGAAACTTTCAACTACAAAATCGAATGTGGAGTAGATGTCATCAGTGAGTTATGCAGCAACCACGATGTCACTTGAAACACAAAGCATTGGCCAGGGATTATGTTTTACTTGATCCTAAATATGTGTGGCATAAATAGTTTGATAGCTTACGAAGACAATAACAAGTGCAAAATATCAGGGAGAAATTTTGTTAGAGGATTGCAGCTGGAGCTCGTAAGAGAGCGTGTACAGCAGAGGAAAAACTAAATGTTACTGCCCAGTGAAGTGTGCAAAAAAAACTGTGGAGCACACTGGTGAGCTGACGGGTGAACAGGCAGGCGTGGCATCACGAAGACCTATTACAACAGGAAAACAAAAAAGGTGTCAACTGTGCCCTACCAGAAAGGGCAGGAAAACAAGACATACGTGCTATCAGTGTAAGTGATACTGGTGTGTGGAACATGCAGTTGCCGTGTGTGAAGACTGCCTTGGGTGTGACAGTTGAAGCAAAGCTTATTTCTGTGGTAGACTTTTATTTGTGTTTACACTGTAGGTCACATAGTTTTTTTTATATTATCTTTTAGGTTTTGTAAGCAAGTACACACCTGATGTGAAAATGTTGATGTCTATTCTAAATGCAGAACACATATTAAAAATTTAATAATATATTTTAAGTTCCTGTTAACTACACACTGTGTAATATAAGAACCTCCTGACAAAACAGCAAGACCACTGAGATGTCAAGTAGGTCCTACAAAAAGGCCAGGAAAGCAAAGGACGTGCGCTGTCAGTGTAAGCGATGCGCGTGCAGGGAAGGTGCCATTGTGATGTGTGCAGACTGCCTTAGGTGTCATAAGTGAAGGAAATATTTTTTTTTGAGTGCTATTGGTATTTTCAATGTAGTTCATGTGGGAATGTATTTCTAATGTTCTTTTTTAGACTCTGTACACCAAAAAAACCAGTCAATGTTGAAAATTTTGATGCTTTTTTATAAACATTCGCTAAATATTAAAAACTCAATACTTTATTTTTCTGACTTTTTTCCTGTCAAGTACACATTGTTTAATATAAAACTCATAAAGTTAAAATTAATAATTCATCAATAGAAATATTCTAAAGAAGAAACATGGATCTGACAGACCCATGTTTATGTGCCTGGATGACAAAATTAATCTTATAATCCAAGGGCTACACCCTTTGATGAGGGCCCATTGTTTCCGCAAGTGTCTGCCTATTTTTCCAGCCTGTAAGGTCTATGACAAACAGGACAGTGCCTGCTTTGTTCAAGTGCTGAATCTCCAGCCTTCAGAACAGGCCTTGTACATAGTAGAAACTAAGTGAATTTTTGTTGACCATAAGGAATCCAAACGATTTCTTTCTTACTTTTTTTCTGATCTACACCCTCCAGTATCCAAATGAGTTTTAGAAAAAAAATCATGAACTGGACATGGTGTCACAGCACACATGTAATTTCAGCACAGTGGGAGGCTGAGGCAGGAGGATCACAAGTTCAAGCCCCACCTAGGCAACTGAAGGAGACCCTGTCTTGAAATAAAAAGTAAAAAGGGCTGGGGATGTAGCTCAGTGTGAAAGCCCTGGGTTCAACCCCCCAGTTCCGCAAACAAAGAGGAATTATGGTCACTTAAATAGGAAAATCAAGGAGAATAAATTGGGAAGCGTGCTGGCAGGTTCTGCACACTTGTTTATTTTTTGTGTTACTGTCTCATGCCCTGTAGATGGCAAGCTCCATGCAGCAGTGGCCAGACTTCGTTCTCTACTCTATTCTAGGTCTAGTCAGTTCATGGGAAGGACTCAAATATTTGTTACATGAATAATTTCAGTGACCAGCATGAATTGGAAGGCAAGGAATCAAAGATGACAAAAAGTACAGGTTAGGGCAGAATTGGAACAGGAAAGTGTAACGTTAGTTATAAGAGCTAGGGAGGATGAGATTCTTTCATTCATTCAAAAAATATTTTCAAAGTATTTGCCTTACGCTGTACACTGTTAGGCATAGTCTCTGCCGTCACGGAGCTTATAGTGTGGTCTGAAATAAACAGGCAATTAAATTTAATGAGATAGGGGCTGGTGAGATGGTTCAGCGGCATAAGCGCCTGCCTGGCAAGCGCGAGGGCCCGAGTTCAACTCCCGGAACCCACATACGAAAAAAGGGCCAGTGATATCGCTCAGTGGCACAGGTGCCCGCTGGCGCGCGAGGTCCTGAGGTCGACTCCCGGTACCCACAAAAATAAATAAATAAATAAATAAATAAATAAATTTAGTGAGATAAATGTCCTGAGTGAGCTCTTTCAGGGGCTATCTAGAGGAAACATTTAACTCAGACTTTGCCTGTCAGGAAGGGATTTTAAATTGTTAGTGTGTAAAGAAAGAGGGTATAGAAAGTGATGGACAGCATTTGGTTGTGAAAAAGCCCAGAGGCAAGCTGGCTTGTGTAGCTCATGCCTGAATCCCTACACTTGGGGGGCTGAGGCAGGAGGATGGCAATTTTGTGTTTGGTTACACAGCAAGGCACTATCTAAAACAAAACAAATAAAACAACCAGAGGTACAAGAGCCACTGGCAGGTTTACTGTAGCCTAAGGTTCAACTTCTTTCATGTAACAAATTTTTATTGAGTTTATATCATGTGCTAGGCATTGTGTTAGGCCTTCATTAAATTAGTATTTTAACTAAAAAATAACTTAAAAATGTAAAATTAGACCAGGTGTGGTGGTGCATGCCTGTAATCCCAGCACTTGGGAGGCTGAGGCAGGAGGATAACTGTGTTTGAGGCCAGCCTGGGCTACATAGTGAGTTCAAGGCCAGACTGAACTACATAGTGAGATCCTGTCTCAAAAAAAAAAAGAAACTGAAATTGAAAAATGTGAAAAATCCTGTAATTCCAGCACTTGGGAGGCTGAGGCAGGAGGATTGCCACGAGCTCAAGGCCAGCCTAGGCTACATAGTGAGTTCAAGGCCAGCCTGAACTACATAGTGAGATCCTGCCTCAAAAAACCAAAAAAAAAAAAAAAAAAAAAAAAAAAAATTTAAAAAATTGTTAGGTATCTTTTTGTTCCTCTGCCCTTAAAATGTTTTGTTGATGCTTAAAGTTTACCCATGTAACTAATCTGGACCACCAGAAAGTAAAAAAGGTGCCAATGTTGTTCAATAGAACTTTTTGTTGTTGTGTTTTTGAGACAGGGTTTTGCTATGTAGTTCAAGCTGGCCTTGAACTCGTGAGATCCTCTTGCCTCGGCCTCCCAAGTGCGGGGATAACAGACATGGGTAATCATGCCCGGCTAATACAACTTTTATTGATGATGAAATGTTTCATATTTGCACCACCCAATATAGTAGTTACTAGCCACCTCCCCCGCCCCCAGCCCCGTTTTCGGGATTAACCTGGGGAACACTGTTCTACGTCCCCACTCTTTTGAGACAGGATCTTGGTAAATTGCCTGGGCTAGCCTCGAACTTGCGACCCTCCTGCCTCAGCCTCAGGAGTAGGGTATAAACACTACATTTAAGTTAGTGTTAATTTTTTTTTTTTTTTGTGGGTGCGGGGGGGTCGACCTCAGGACCTCGCGTGCCAGCAGGCGCCCGTGCGGCTGAGCCATATCACCTGCCCCTTTTTCGTATGTGGGTTCCAGGAGTCGAACTCGGGCCCTCGCACTTGCCGGGCAGGCACTTAAGCCGCTGAGCCATCTCACCGGCCCTAAGTTAGTGTTAATTTGAGCTCAATTTGTCACATGTGGCTAGTGACTACCTTATGGGACAGTTTAACCTGTTTAAAGGGTTTAAGTCTGGGCCTGGAAACACGTAGATTTCCTTCCGGTCTCTTGCCTAAAAATGCAGACTGTTAATAAAGGGGTATAAAATCTCTAAATGCTGAGCTGTTCAATGCCACCTACTTTAATAAATATCTATCCATAGTGGCAAGTCATAATTAGCACCCCGTCACTGGGTAGTAATTAGCCTCGCATCCTGGCATCTTCACAGACACCTAGGCACAAGCGGTGAAAAGGTGTAAGTCCCTAACTCCACCCTCCCCAGGCGGCTCTCGCGGCCTTCTGCCATCTCGAACTGGATCATGGGTTTTGTAGTTCAATGTGCCCATGACGTCACTGCTGGTGTCTTTGCTGAGTGGACTTAGCAGTGTGTCGACTTCCGGTAGCCCGTTCACTTCTGGGAATTGTAGTCAACTGTTACCTGTTGGACGTCGAGTCTCACGGCCTAGGAACTACAATTCCCGGCGGGCCACGGAATGCACCCGGCAGTGGTTTGCAGTGAACCGGGCGATTGCCTCAGCAGGCAATTAACGTGCTTTAGTATCTGGGAGGGCTGGATCCCCAGAGGGGGAGGGGAGAGGTTGTAATCGTGTGAGGGGATCAGCTGGGTCACTGTGGTGGATTTCCAGAGTCTACTTGGCGAAGTCATGGCGGTGAGTTTGGGCGGGAAGAGAGCCCTGTGGGTCAGGCCCAGGAACCCGACTGGTCAGTCACTAGGGGCCTTCAATGTGCTAGGGATTGTCTTAAGGGGAGAAATCATTTACTAGAAGAGAGGCTTTTCTCCTGCACGCTTAAGGCATGAGTGCCTTCGACAAATATTTGCCATTTTTGGTTGTCGTTATGTAGCCCAGGCTGGCCTCGAACTCATGGCGATCCTCTTGCCTCAGCCTCCCAAGTCTTGGGATTACTGGTGTGCGCCACCACGCCCGGTTTATTTGCCGCTTCTTGCTAGTGAAGATCTGGGAACCTGAATAACATGTGATATTTCACTGGAGTTTTAAAAATCTGGGTGGAGAGAGGAGTATGTAACATTGACTCCTTTCAGCAAAAAATTGAACGCCTCCCCGTGAAACAAATCTACATTTTTCAGGAGGTTTACGTGTGTAGGAGCTATGTACTAAAATATAGGAAAAATACTATGTCAGGTACCCACAAGCGCTATGGAAAAACAGTAGTGCAGGAGAAGGGGTTGGGAGTATGGGTTGAGAGTGCAGTTGCAATTTTAAAAAGTGTGGTCAGGCAAAGCTTTGCTCAGGTGACAGAAAAGAGAAAAGAGTTGCAAGCCATGCAACTACATGGGGGAAGAGACCTCCAGTGTGAGTGAAAAGCAAGGAGAGTTGTATGGATAAAGGACATTGGAGGGAGGGGCTAGTGTAAGTCCTATAAGGCTATTACCTGAGGGTAAAACTTTTTTGTGTATGTGTGTGTGTTGAGACAGGGTCTCACTATGCAGTTCAGGCTGGCCTGGAACTCAATATGTAGCCCAGGCTGGCCTCAAACTTGTTGGGATCCTCCTGCCTCAGCCTCCCAAGTGTTAGAATCACAGGCATGTGCAATACCCCTGGCTAAATCGTTATATTTTCATTGGAGTACTTTGCATAGATAAATGACAAGACCTGATTACTTAAAAATTATTATACTGATTACTGCGTTGAGAGGGTGATTGATTAGACAGACATGAAAGCAGACAAGGGCAGTAAGAGTTCTGAGTAATCAGTTGGGAGAGGATGGGTACTTGGGCCGGGTGGAATGCAATGGTGGGCAAAGCCTACTTGAAGAGCGGATTTAAGAAAGAATGGGAGCTGGGTGTGGTGGTGCTCACCTGTGATCCCAGCATTTGGGAGGCTGAGGCAGAAGGATCCCAGCGAGTTTGAGACCAGCCTGGGCTATATAGTGAGTTCAAGGCCAGCCTGAACTACATAGCGAGATCCTGTCTGAAAACAAAAACAAAAACAACCCCCCCAAAAGGACTGGGAGAGCTGAATGTGGTGGCACTTGTCTGTAGTTCCAGCACAGGGGAGGCTGAGGCAGAAGGATCACAAGTTTGAGGTCAGCGTGTGCTACGTGGTGAGTTCAAGGCCAGCTTGGACAACATAATGAGACCTGTCACAAAAACAAAAAAACAAAACAACAACTAAAAAAGAATGGGAAGAAAGAACCGAGGAGGTGGCACATACCTGTAATCCCAGCTCTTGGGAGTCTGAAGCAAGACGATTGATTGTAAATTTGAGTCCTACCTGGGCAATTTATCAAAACCCTGTCTCAAAATAAATAAAAAGGGCCGGGGATGTAACCCAGTGGTACAGCACCCCTGAGTTCAATCCCTATTATAAATAAACAAATGGGAAATAAGTGACTGTTGATAAGGACTATGGACAATTCCTAAGGAATTTTTCTATAAAGGAGAGAAGATGAATCGAGTAGTAAATGAGTCAAAAGTTTTTTTTTTTTTTTTTTTTAAGTAGGAATTACACAGTGCTTTTAGGAATTATCCTATAGAAGAAACTTGATACAGAGGAGAGATGTTTGCTGGAATGCTGTTCCTGAATTGAATAGAAGGGGGGATTCAACGAATTAGCAGATGGGCTAAAAGGATCATACTTACATAAGGTGAACAGGAAAGAAGGCAGAGGACATCTGTGTGTACAGATGTGTGTAGGTGTGCAGCTGTGATGAGGAAGCTTGTGGGAGTTATTCACTTCTGTTTTCTCAGTGAAGTAGGAAGTAGCAAGGTGTTGCAGGCTTGAGCAGGGAGGAGAGGCTCTGAAACAATTGGCTGGGACAGTACAGTCACTAAAACTTTCTGTGGTGATAGAAATGTTCTGTATTGACCCCATCTAACTTGATAGCCACTAGCCATATATAGCCACTGAGCATTTGAAATATGGCTACTACAATTAAATACTAAATTTTTAATATAACTTTAAATTGAAATTAAATAGGTGTGGCTAGTGGTTACTCTTTTGGATAGTATGCGTATTAAAGTATGAGAAATACTACTTAGGAGGAGTGACTAACTTTCAGAAATTAGTAGTATTAAGTGGATGTTGTGGTGTACACTTGTAATCACAACTGCCTGGGAGGCTGAGATGGGAGGTCAGAGAGTTCAGAAACCAGCCTGGGCAAACTTTGTTTCAAAAACCAAATGAGGCCAGGTGTGGTGGTGCATGTCTGTAATCCTAGCATTCAGGAGGCTGAGGCAGGAAGATCACCATGAGTTCGAGGCCAGCCAGAACTATGTAGCGAGACCTTGTCTCAAACAAAAACAAACACCCCCCAAAACCAAAACCAAAAATCTGGAAATTAGTAGTATTGTTTGGCATCACTTCAGCTTAGTGGTGATGCAGTTAAACTGAGACCAGTTAACATGGCTTAGTGTTTCCTCTTGTCACTTTCAGCCGTCCAGGTAGCAAAGCAGAGAAGGTGGATAGAGGAGTTGGAGTTTTGCCACGAAAGAACGATGAAGTAGGAGTGGGCGGAAACTAGGAGCGATTGTGCAGATGGCGAAGGGGGAGAAGTGAAGACGTGGGGTGAGATGAGGTGGAAGGCTCAGGATTAGTGAGAAGGGAGTCAAGATCAATGCATCCTCATAGGGCTGAAGGATTTGGGGAGTTGGAAATTTTTTGTTGGTGTTTGTTTGTTTTGAGACAGGGTCTCCCTAAGTTGCTAAATTGCAGAGGCTGGACTCGTACTTGTGATCCTCCTCCTGGAGTGCTGGGATTACAGGTGTGTGCCACCATGCCTGGCCAAACAACTCTATTGTAGAGAAATCTACACTCTCAGGCCAGACAGGTGAGAACACTGAGTGTTAAAAAACCTGGGTAGAATCTGTCTACCGTTCTATAGCTAGTAAGCTGTGCCCAGGTATGGGCAGAATAACAAGAAAAAGCAGAAGTTGGAGCTAGGGAGGAGGGTATTTATCCAACTCTATGATTTGCTGTGTAGACCACTGAACTTAGGTTTGTTGTCTATGAAATGAGAATCACTGTTCTGCCTACTTCTTAGGGTTGTTAAAACTGAATTAGTTAATATAAAAGTATCTTTAAGAACCACAGAATGCTATGAATATATGAAAAGATTTATTATCTATTTCAGTGATTCGTGCTTGCACAGGGAACTACTGGTAGGTAGGAACATATGAAGAGGATTATCAATCTGTTAGCAGCTCAGTTCTGTGTGAACCCAACTTTTTTTCTTTTTCCAAGCAAACCTGCTGCAATATAGAGTGGACTGTTTTCTTTTGTGTCCAATAGGAAAGGAAAGGAACAGCCAAAGTAGACTTTTTAAAGAAGATTGAGAAAGAAATCCAGCAGAAATGGGAAACTGAGAAAGTGTTTGAGATCAACGCATCTGATCTGGAGAAGCAGGCCAGGTGAGTAAACTGCTCTGTGGAAGTAAGTTAGTAAGTTAGAAAGTTCGTGTTGTGTCTGAAATGGACTGAAGGAGCTGACTTCTACCTTCTGCATTCAAATCAGAATCATTTTCCCTTTGGAATGCCCAGTGTTTTTCCTGTATGAAGTGTTTTGGGTCTTGCTGTGTGGTGCGGGTTGGCCTTCAAACTTGTGACATGGGGGCTGGGGATATGGCTCAGTGGTGCAGCGCCTGCTTGGCAAGTGCAAGGTTCCGAGTTCAATTCCCGGTACCACACACACACACATACACACACACACACAAAACCCTCAAAAAACCAAAAACGTGATATGCGATCCTCCTCCCAAGGTTTTTTTTAAGTAGTATTTTTTTACATTCAGACAACAGAGAATATATTAAAACTTTTGTCTGGACAGATTGACAAAAGGAAATTATTCTCCTGGAGAGGCTCAGTAATTATCTCCATAGACAAAAAGTAGAACTTCGCAGACCGTACCTCACTTGTATAATTTGTTAGAAAATAAAACTTAGGTTTCTGTAGTTGAAAATGTTATTTCATAAATACTGTGTTGCTTTTAAGAAAAACCATAGATAGTAATAATTGTCCCCCCAAACAGTGCCATGATAAATATATGCATTAATTTTAAGACATATTCCATTTTAGATAATGTTGAAATGTAGAAAAACATATTTTGTCAGGTTGATGAAAAGTGGTGATAACTATAACAGTGCAGTAGCTCACACTGAACACTTATATGTGCTAGGAAATGCTGTTAATCTCTTAATAATCCTTTATGATTAATGATTTTTCTTCCTGTTTTACAGAAGAGGAAACTGATACAGAGAGGCTAAGCAACCAGCTCAAGATTACATAGCTAGGAATTCACAGGGTCTGGAGTTTTTAGGATGTCCTGCCTCCGAAGTCCCTTTTCTGTTGCTTACTCTAATGGAATATATGTTTTCTTTCTTTCATTTTGGTTTTTTGAGACAGGGTCTCACTATGTAGTCTAGGCTGGCCTTGAACTCACTATGTAGCCCAAGCTGGCCTTGACCTTGTGATGATCCTCCTGCCTCAGCCTCCCAAGTGCTGGGATTGCCGATGTGTGCCACCATGCCCGGGTGTATGTATTTTTTAAAGAGAAAAATTTCTGTAATACAAACTCCCTGATAGTGTACTTTATAGTTTGAAGCTTGTGTTTGCTTTTAGAATTTTGATCAACTTTAATTTAAAGTAACCAAAAATGAACTGAAAAAGCTTTGTTCAGTGAAGGAGAATAAACTGTAGGAATGAAGAAACTTAGTAATATGATTTTGAATAAAAACCAGATTACCATTGGTCAGGGTATGGCACGCCTATAATTCTAGCACTGTGGGTGGTGGGCACAGGAAAATTGCAAGTTCTCAAGCCCAGTCAGGGCAATGCGGTGACTCATTAAGACCCTGCGTCCCTGAGTTCAATCACCAGTACCCCCCCAAAAATAAAAAATAAGTAAATTATATACTTTAAAAAGTATGCCATGTTTTATATAAACTTCACAAGTGAGTGAAGCTAAATGATACATTGTTTAAAGGCGCAGACAGATGTGCACTATTGAGAAGGAAAGAGAAGGTCAAAAGCAAATTTCAGATACTGGTTATGTCTGGTGGGAAATAAGGACCCACTGGTAGCTTCGGTGGATTCCTGACCTGGCTGGTGCATTTACAACGTTCAGTTTATTTATTTTTGCACTACGGAGGATTTGACCCAGGGCCTTCTCACTGAGCTGTATTTCCAGTCCCCCCGCCCCCTTTTCTTTAAATTTTCAGACAGGGTCATGCTAAATTGCTAAGTTGCTCAGGCTGGGCTTGAACTTGCTATCCTCCTGCCTCAGACTCCCAGAGTACTGGGCTTACAGGTGTGTATTATCACACCCGACTTTACAATGTTCATTTTATTATCTTATATATACTTCAGAAGAAAAAAGAATATAGCATAATTTAAATACTATAAAAGGGTATTCTTTAAATGAATCTGCCACATATATCATGTAATATGTCTCTAGTGAATTAAAGTGTCATTTAATCAGTGAAACATTAAATCAGTATAGATTCCTAAAAGTATTAAACATTTTTTATTATATCTTCTTTACTCAACTACTTTAGTTTAACTCAACCCCCTAGTATTTGCTATAAGGATGTTTGTTTCTTAATGGTCATTTATAAATGTGTGATTCTAAATCAAGTTTCAGTTTTAGAGAGCTTTTAATTTCTGGGTTTATAAATTTATTTTTAAATGCCTTAGATAACTAAAATGTAAAGAAGTTATTTATATCAAGCTTCCCCTTGTACCCCATCTTTCACTGTAAAAGAAACTTACTGTTTTCTTCTCTGTACTTTCTTTTTCATGATTGCTTTGCAGCAAGGACAAGTACTTTGTAACCTTCCCATATCCATACATGAATGGGCGCCTTCATTTGGGACACACGTTTTCTCTATCCAAGTGTGAGGTAAAGCTTCTGTGTTTGAATAATGGGATGGAGGGTCCTTAATAAATGCTACTTTGAAGAAAACAACATGTGTAGAGTTTATTTCCTGTTAAACTTAGAGTTCCTTAATTTTTCTTTTTTATATTTAGTTAATTTAATTTTTATATTTAATTTCACATGTGATATGTGTATTTGTACAGGGTTCTGGGCATAGATATGTGCCCAACATTCCTAGGTTAGTGGGAAAAACAGGAAAACAAATGATAGTGCACTAGAATATTGGAATGACTATAAGATCTGAACTGATGTTTTGTTTGTTTTTTGAGACAGAGTCTCACTATGTAGTTCGGGCTGGCCTTAAACTCATTATGTAGCCCAGGCTGGCCTTGAACTTGCAGTGATCCTCCTGCTTCAGCCTTCCAAGTGCTGGGATTATAGGCGCGTGCTACCGTACCTGGCTGAACCGATGTTTTAAAGGAAGATATGAAGAAAAAAACTGAACTAATGTTCTTTGTGAAAAGTTAGCATTTCATATTCATCTACCATTTATCTTTTTAATTTAAATTTAATTTTCTTTCTGTAGTTTGCAGTAGGATACCAGAGATTAAAAGGAAAACATTGTCTGTTTCCTTTTGGCTTACATTGTACTGGGATGCCTATTAAGGTAAGATTACTTATAAGATTGGTTTATACTCTTTATTTATTTATTTATTTATTTTTATGTGGGTACCAGGGGTCGAACTCAGGACCTCACGCTTGCCAGCAGGTGCTTGTGCCACTGAGTGATATCACCGGCCCTTTTTTCCTTTTTATGTGGGTACCAGGAGTCGAACTCAGGACCTTGTGCTTGCCAGGCAGGTGCTTATGCTGCTGAGCTATCTCACCGGCCCTCATTATTTATTTTTGTCTTTTTTTTTTTTTTTTGGTCTTTCTGAGACAGGGTCTCACTATGCAGTTCAGGCTAGCCTAGAACTCACTTTGTAGCCCAGGCTGGCCTTGAACTCATGATGATCCTCCTGCCTCAGCCTCTCTAGTGCTGGGATTACAGACATGCACCACTACGCCTGGCTGCTCTTTATTATAGAGCAAATAGTGTACAATTCAAAAGCTTTAAATAGGATTTTCTAATACAGCCAAAGCTTTGTAAAATGGGTTCAATTTATTATAGTGAAGATTAATTTAAAGATAGTTGAAGAAGTAAATAAAAGGCATACAGTTAAGGTCTTAAGAAGTGATTTCTAAGGAATTTTGATTTCTTTTAGATATGTTTAAATGTTTATATATTTAAATGTCAGAATTGGGTAATTTCTTTTTTTTTTTGAATTGGGCAATAATTTTTGACTAAAAATGTACAGTGATTTGTGCAATTGTGACATATAAAATGTTGCCATGATCAGTTGTATCATATTTTCATCATTTTTACAAACATCTTCATTTGTTACGAATTTACATTAGAAATAATTCTCCATGAAGAATTGACTGGAAATCTATGGAAAGATTCTCTTCCAAAAGTAATGACAATAGCAACTAGCAATTGAATAGGACTAGCAATTTCTTTTTAATCTCCAGTTTCTTATTTTGAAAGCTGTCAGATCAGCACCAAGGTAGAAGGCTAGTGCGGGAACACTTTTATTCTTCATCTATAGTTACCAAGTTTTACCTTTTATTTACCTAGCATTAACCTTTGCCACATTTTCTTTTTTTTTTTTCTCTCAACACATGCATATATGCTTGCTTTTCTCTTTTTCTGTGAACTTTTTGAAGGTAAGTTGGAGACATGCTGGTACCTGTGAGCGCTTCAGCATAAGTCTCCTGTGAATGGGGCATTCTTCTGCATCATTGCAGCCCCAACATCCCCTTCAAGACATTCACCATGGATCTGATACTTTCACTTTTATCTAGGCTGCAGTCAAGTTTCTTCAGTGGTCCCAAGATATCCTTCCTAGTTGTATTTTTACTTTTTTCTTTTGTGGATCACATGCTACATTTAGTTAATAACTAATAGAACATATGAAGAACATACGAATTTAAGTCCCCCTACAGAGGAAATACTCTTCTGTTTGTTTGGTTTTTTTGAGACAGGGTCTCGCTTGGTAGTTCAGGCTGGCCTTAAACTCACTACTATGTAGTCCAGACTGGCCTCGAACTTGTGGCAGTCCTCCTGCCTCAGCCTCCTGAGTGTTGGGATTATAGGCGTGTGCCACTACACCTGGCTTCAAAGGCAATACTCTTTAAATTGAGAAACAGTGATATTAGTGTTATTCAGAATAACACGTAATGCTTTATATCTTCGTATTTCTAGTGCCTGGCATATAGAATACCCCACTGGGTACTTGATACTGAATAAATGATTGCTGAGCAGTTTATGAATTAGTGGATTTTGAGATAAACAATTTATGTCATTTGATTTTTTATATATATACATATATATGTTTATATATTATGGAGAAAATTTCGAAGAGTTAATTTTAGTTGGCTATAGAAGCAAAAACTCGGACTATTTCCTTGAAGTTTAACACTATCTCTAATGTTGTGTTATAGGCATGTGCTGACAAATTGAAAAGAGAAATTGAACTGTATGGTTGCCCCCCTGATTTTCCAGATGAAGAAGAAGAAGAGGAAGAAATCAGTGTTAAAACAGAAAATATAGTAATTAAGGATAAAGCTAAAGGAAAAAAGGTTTGGTGAATGTTGATATTTATGCTGATTCAAGTTTTACGTTTATATTTGGTTTTACTAGTTTTTGCAATGCTGGGTTTTGACTCTAGCTTAACACATGTTAGGTGAGCACTCTTACTGAGTGCTCTGTCCCTTTTTATTTTGTACTTTGAGAAGGGTTTCACAGTGCTGCCTGAGCTGGGCTCCAATTGCAATCCTCCTGCCTCAGCCTCCGAGAAGCTGGGATTATAGGCATGTGCCACCATGTCCAGCTTGTATTTGTCTGGTCTACATGTGCTCCCATAGCATAGTGCTGAGTAAATTAAATGTACTTGGTAATTTGAAAGAAGTATCAGCTCCAGAAATTATCATTTTTTCCCCCTTTAAGATAATTTAAGAATTATAGAGGAGTTGCAAAATAGTACAGAGAATTCCCTTATAATCATCACCCAGTTCCTCTAATTAGTTACAGCTTATACAACTGATATAGTACTTAGAACTAAGGAATTAAGGTTAGTACCAAACTTTACTCATCTACAGACTTCATTTGTATTTTACCATTTTTTTCCATTCAGATCCTTTTCTGTTCCCAGGTCCCGTCTAAGATCCCACACTGCATTTAATTGTCACGTGTCTGTAGCCATCTCCTCTGTCTCAGTCGTGTGTGACTTTTGATACTTGTTAAGAATACTATTCAGGCAGATGCTTTTACTCTTAGTCTGTTTTGTGCTGCTGTAACAGAATACTGTGGACAGGGTGATGTATAATCACCAGGAATTTATTGGCTAAGTTCTGGAGGCTGGGAACTTCTAGGCCGAGGGAGGCCTCTGCTGAGACCCTTCTTGCCGTATCATTGTGGTGGAAGGACAGAGACACAGATGTGGGCAAAAGGGGTGAAACTTGGCCTTTTATAAGGAGCCTACTCCTCTGATAATGACAGTCTGCTCACAGGGACAGAGACCTCGTGGCCTGTAGCGGTGGTGGTGAACCTGTGGTACATGTGCCTCAGTGGGCTATTCGTTACCATTGAAAACTAAAAGATTTGCCTATCGTCTCCAACTCCTATTACTGTTACACACTGGATTCACTTTCTAACACATGCTTCGGGGCATGCATTTCAAACCCTAACATAGACTGTCCTTGCATTTAGGTTTATCTGATGCTTTATCTTGTTAGGTTGGGATTATTTGATTTTTTGGGAGGAATATCAAAGATTTGATGTATCCTTCTCAATGCATCATATCAGGGAGTGCATTATTTTGATACAACTTATTGGTAATATTAACCTTAATCATTTAAGATGGTGTCTGCCAGGTTTTTCTACTGTATTTTACTTTTCCCTTTGTAATTAATATATATTTTGAGAGAGATATTTTCAGGCTATTGAAATAATATCCTTTTCTTTTAAAATAATTTGCTCATTAATTTTAGCATTCATCAGTATATATTGTCTACAACAAGTACTATTTCTTGTTATTGATATTTTTCTATTTCCTTTATTTCTTTGATATTATTATATAGAATTCTCCTGAAAGGAAGAGTCATCCTCTCTTCCCCATTTACTTATTCAGTCTTTTTTATATCAGTGTGAATTCATGCATGGAGTTTTATTTTACTCTTTAGGTTATAATCTAATACTTTCAAAGTTTGTGTGTGCACGCATGTGCAAGTACACAGTGGCTGTTATCAAAATTGTTCTAGCTTTGGCCATTGAGAGTTCTTCCAGGTTGGTTTTTATCCATTTGCTATTACTGTATCTCTTCCCCCCTCCTTCCCTCTCCACCCTTCTCTTCTCTTCTTTGTGGTGCTAAGGATTGAACCCAGGGTCTCACGCATACTAGGCAAATACTCTCCTGTTGAGCTACATCCCTAGACCTTTTTATCTTTTGGGGGGGTGATGGTCTCACTAAGTTGCCTAAGCTGACCTTGAACTTAGACTTTTCCTGCCTCAGCATTCCTTGAATCTGGGACTACAGATGTGTGTGTCACCATGCCTGGCTTCTTTCTTTTTTTAAAAAAAAACTCTTTCTGGTACCACAAGGTACTCCAGGCTTTTCTTACATTTTTCCTGTTTCAGCCCCATAATCAGTCACTTCTCTAAGGAACCTGGATTCCTTTTATTGAAGACTGGTATTCAGAAGGTAAGGTCTGAGTGCTAGGTGTGCACATTGCTGCTCTGATGTCATTGCTTCTAGGCCCATTCATCCACACAGATACCTTTGGCTTCATTTTAGCGTCACAGGGCTTGTGTTAGCATTTTTCTTTGCTTATTTGTGTGATTTCTTACTATAGAGCCTGCCTCTTGTTATCTACAGTGTATTCAGCTATTTATTTAATTCTAGTATACTAATAATGTAGTTTCAGAGTTGCTGACCTATACCCCTGGGAAAAACAGTTCTACCAATTAAAGTGTTTGTGTGTACAGTAATTGTTTTTGTCTTTGGATTCTAGTCCATACACTTTTCCCCAGAGTGCTTAGGTCAACCTTTCTTCCCCTCCCCCTCTAGTGTGGGTATTTCAAGTATTTTTAATATAGTTAGATATATTTGTTATGGTCTGCCATCCATCCTAGATGCCCCTTACATCGTAGTTGAATTAAAAATTTTTTTATATACAGCTGGGTGTTATGGTGCATGCCTGTAAAGCCAGCTATTCAGGAGGCTGAAGCAGAAGGATTACAAGTTTAAGGCTGGCCCGGGCAATTAATTAATTAATTAATTTATTTTTAAGAGCAGGAAAATTTATTGGAAAAAAGGAATGGGGAATATGCGTAAGGGAATGGGGAATAGGAATAGCTCCTGAGAGACAGGCGGGGTCCTGGATGGGTTGCCAATGAGCCCATTCTCAAAGGAAGTTTTATAGAGCAAAATTATGAGGTAGGTGCAACGTGGGTCAAAATTATAATCAACCAATAAGATTGCAGGTATAGTCACTTAGGTCATATTGATGTAATGGTAGCAAGGGTACATGGGTGACGTCATTAACCTTGGCTGATAATCTATAGTCTTAGTCTTGTCTTTAGTCTTAGTAGTCTGAGTGGTCTTAGTCTTAGGTGGGAGAGGAATGGCCCACCCCTAATGAGTTAATGGGAAATCTTAGTCTTAGTAGGTGGGAGAGGATGTCCCACCTCTAGTGAGTTAATGGGAAATCTCAAAAGGGTGATACCAATAATCCCATGCCTCTGTTCATCCCTTAGGGAAGTGTGTAGAACTAGCCACTGTGACTTTAATCTTCAGAGGCGCCTCCAGCCGCAGTCCTGATGCATTCTCATCTCCTGCCCTGACTCCCTCGAGGGCCAGCCCTGTCTGACTGCCTACTGTATTTCTCCCTAACTTAGCCGTCTATAACACTCCCCCCTCTGAAGAGGTACCCTAATTGCTGGCTGTTAGGGGCAAAGGGGCGTAGTTTCCATCTGCTTCAAGCTGAGAAGGGTCGGTGTAGGGGAAACCGCAGTTGGGGGCCTTCTCCAGAGAGAAGGTCCAGAATAGGTTGTCCCTGAACAATTTAGTGAGACCCTGTTTCAAAAAAAAAAAAAAAGGGCTGAGCTGGAGCTCAGTGGCATCGTGCTTACCTGCAAGGCTCTGGATTCAATCCCTGGGACTGGGGAACAAACTTACGTACAGTAGAATTTACTCTACGTAAGGGTATAGTTCTGTTTGAGAAGTGTGTACTCAAATTTCTACCATGCCGGTACCAAACAGAACAATTCCATCCTGCCCAAAATTGCTTTGCGGTGCCTCTTTATAGTTTCGCATATTAACTTCATTTCTTACCTCCAACTCTTGGCATTTGGTTGTGTGTTCGATATTGTTAAATATTGGGAAAGGAGGAAACTCTTGGGAGTAGATTATGTATAGCTAAAAACAAAAGTGTTGCCTTAGAAGAAAGGGAACAGAAAGCTTGGTATTGAGATCTTATCTTCACAACTGGTAGTTTTTGTGGCTTCATCTATTTTGTATCATTGGTACCAATTTCCTGTTAAATAACCTGACAATATAGTTCCATAGACAAATAGTACATCTACTCCTACAATGTCCTGATGTTGCAACAGTGCTTTGGAATTTAAAAAACTACTAAACTGGATTATGTACTTGAAATTATTGTGGTCCTAGAATGTTAAGCTGCTGGTTATTTTTTAATGGAGTTTGTTTTTGCTTGTTGTTTTCAGAGTAAAGCTGCTGCTAAAGCTGGATCTTCTAAATACCAGTGGGGCATTATGCAATCCCTTGGACTACCTGATGAAGAGATAGTAAAATTTTCTGAAGCAGAACACTGGCTTGATTATTTCCCACCACTGGCTATTCAGGATCTAAAGAGAATAGGTTTGAAGGTATGCTCATTGCCTTCATGGTTAAAATATAAAGAAAGCATTTATATTTGTGTGAAAAAAGATTTGGACCGACTCTTAAATTTATTTATTTATTTATTTATTTATTTATTTATTTATTTTTGTGGGTACCGGGGGTCGACCTCAGGACCTCGCACGCCAGCAGGCGCCCATGCCGCTGAGCGATATCACTGGCCCTTTTTGCATATGTGGGTTCCGGGAGTCGAACTCAGGACCTCGCGCTTGCCAGGCAGGCACTTATGCCGCTGAGCCATCTCACCGGCCCTTAAATTTAGAATAATAATATAATCTACCTGTGTGCCACTAAAGGACTATACTGCTGTTACACTAGCATGTAGGCCTCCATGTGAGCAGTGAAGAACTTTAATATTTATTTGTCTTAATAGAGTGTATATTGATGGATTAACAGTAAACAAAAAAATTAAAAAATATGAAGAAACCAAAGTTTAACTGGAGTATTTTGGAATACATAAAGATACTATTTAAGGGCCGGTGAGATGGCTCAGTGGCTTAAGCGCCTGCCCGGCAAGCACGAGGGTCCGAGTTTGACTCCCGGAACCCACATATGAAAAAGGGGCTGGTGATATCGCTCAGTGGCACGGGCGCCTGCTGGCGCGCGAGGTCCTGAGGTCGACCCCCCAGTACCCACAAAAAAAAAAAAAATAGATACCATTTAATTATATTGTCTTTATTATAATTACTGTATGTTTATTAATATGTAAATATGTACTTAAAAAATTAAATACAAATTATTAGAATAATTGACATGTTTATATAATAAGTGGAACTTGAAAAAATTTTTAATATTTGATAAATTCTAAGTTGGGGAATAAAGAATGTAAGAGTAAATAATTGATTCATAGGAATGTGTTTTGTTTTATTTTTATTTTTTTGAGCCAGGGTCTCGCTATATAGTTCAGGCTGGCCTTGAACTCACTATGTAGACCAGTATGGCTACACTTGTGGTGATTCTCCTGCCTCAGCCTCCTGAGTGCTGGGATCAAAGGTGTGTGCCACCAAGCCTAGGTAGGAACTTATATTTCTAAAAATTTTGTCTATTTCTCACAATTACCTTTTCCTTTTTCCTTTTATAGGTAGACTGGCGGCGTTCCTTCATTACAACTGATGTTAATCCTTACTATGATTCATTTGTCAGGTGGCAATTTTTAACTTTAAGAGAAAGAAACAAAATTAAATTTGGAAAGCGGTGAGTTCATTGTCCTTCAGTATTATCAAGCAAAAAACTTACAGTTCTTTCATTATGGTTTAGTACCCATAGTCTACCTTTTTCCATTATCCTGTCTCTTTTTATAATTTCTTTATTTTCATTCTCTTGTATCCTTTGTTTTCCTGCTAGTTCTTAATTATTCTGAGCTGCTTTGTGTTTGTGACAAATAGAACTAGGGAGAATGGAATTATAGGCTTTTATGATCTTATTAAAGATTCTGCTTGGTATTCCTAGCCAAGTAGAAAAGTAATTATTTGTGTTTTGTGCTTTTGTTCTAGAAATTATTCAAGTTTCTTCCTTGATTATGTAGATTAAGTAAAAGCTATTTACATTTCATAAATGAGTTTATATTTTATAATCTTTAGCTTTGTACCAGAAAGCCAAGATATGTTCATATTTTTCAATAGTATTACATTTGATGCAGGTAGAAACTTTTCATTAGTAACTAGGTTGACAGAACTACTCATAAAAGTGTAAATAATAGGTGTAGACATTTGCTCAGTAGAAGTTTTAGTGCAAGACATACTTAAAGGTGTTAGGAGCAACACTGGCAAGTATGTTAGGGATATAACTTGAATATTATAATATTTGTTGCTTATTTATTTTTTAGGCATACTATTTATTCTCCAAAAGACGGACAGCCTTGTATGGATCATGACAGACAAACTGGAGAGGTGATTATCTGTGACACGGAGTAGCTATTATAATAACCCTTAAGATGGCCACAGAGTTTTATTTTTATTTATTTATTTATTTATTTTTTTATTTTAAAGAGAAAAAAAATAGAACAAAATTTCAAAACAACATAATAGGAGGGTAACAATGGTTAATACTTTCCATATTGTTATTTTTAAATTAGTTACTCCGGGTACAAGTTATCGTCATTCAATTGTTTAAACAATATTTTTCCTTTTGAACAGTTTTTTCCTGTTTTACCATGTCTATTGTAGATTTTGGATCTTATTTACTCTTTCAGTTTCTCACACTAAGGAGACAATACGATGCTTACACATGTGCGTCTGGTTTATTTCACTTTTGAGTATTTTCTCGAGTTGCGTCCATTTACCTATAAAAGTCTCAAGTTTATCCTTCTTTATGGCTGAATAGTACTCCATTGTATAAAAATACCACATCTTTCTTATCCATTCCTCAGTTGATGGGCATTTGGGTTGTTTCCAAGATCTGGCTATTACAAATTGTGCTGCTATAAACATGGGTGCACATAAATCTCTGGGCCACAGAGTTTTATGTCAGAAACCTAAACTAACTTCACCGTAGTGCTGAGGTAGAGTCATGGTGCTCTGGTGGTTGTGCCGAGTAAGGCAGATTATCATTACAAGTTCTATAGCTTGTCGAGGACTTTGCTGCTCTTAAGAGTGGCCTGCGGGGCCGGTGAGATGGCTCAGCGGCTTAAGCGCCTGCCCGGCAAGCGCGAGGGCCCGAGTTCGACTCCCGGATCCCACATACGAAAAAGGGGCCGGTGATATCGCTCAGTGACACGGGCGCCTGCTGGCGTGCGAGGTCCTGAGGTCGACCCCCTGGTACCCACAAAAAAAAAAAAAAAAAAAAAAAAGAGTGGCCTGCGGACCAGTCTGTCTGCTTTTCACGGAAAGCGCGTTGTCGAGCCTCATCCCAAAATTGCGGAATCAGAAGCTGCGGAGTGGGGCCCAGGGATCTGTGTTTTTGTAAGCTCTCCGTGTGATTCATAGGTGTGTTAATGTTTGAGCAGCACTATTTTGAGAAAATACAGCTCTAAAAAGGCAACTGGGGGAAAGGTAATATGGGGCTTTCTTTTGCAGTGCTGGAGATTGAGCCCAGGAACTTGCATGTGCTGGCAAGCACTTTTCAGTTCTATCCCCAGCCCTTCTAAAATTTAAAACATTTTAAGTTTGAAGTTGCCATGGCTGGCTTTGGACTCATGATCTTTTCTCAGCCTCTGAGGTAGCCAAGATTAATCTGGCTGTGGCTAACTTTTGATACTCAAATTCCATTATATTTGCTTTAATCATGTACCTACTTGCTTATTTGCAAAGTACTTCTAGCTGTGCATGGTGTCAGTTCATTCTACATTTTTTTTTTTTTTTTTTTTTTTTTTTTTTTTGTGGGTACCAGGGGGACGACCTCAGGACCTCGCGCGCCAACAGGCACCCGTGCCACTGAGCGATATCACCAGCCCCTTTTTCGTATGTGGGTTCCGGGAGTCGAACTCGGGCCCTCGCGCTTGCAAGGCAGGCGCTTACGCCGCTGAGCCATCTCACCGGCCCAGTTCATTCTACATTACTGTGAGCACATTGGTAACATTATTACCTGTAATACTCAAATAAAGCAAGGCTGATTTTCCTTAAAGTCTTGAGTCAGTAAATCAGTGACGGTGCCAGCATCTGAGTTTATGAGCTCTGGCTTAGTCTGTTTTCTATTGCTATCATTGAATACTATAGACTAGGTAAAAGTACAGACCTTTATAAAGAATAAAAGTATGCAATTTTGTAGGCTGAAGGTGCAAGAGCAAGGAACTGCATCTTGGTGAAGGCTTCCTTGCTGGTTGAGGTTTTCTGCAGAGTCCTGTGGTGGAGCCCATCATCACATGATGAGAGGCACATACCGGAGACTGAAGCAAACTGATGTTTTAAACAGATCTCTTCTTGTGATACCTGTTAACCTTTTAATCCATGGATCCATGAATGGATTAATCCATTTGTGAGGGCAGAGCTCTCATGACCTAAATACCTCTTAAAGATGCCATGTGTTTCATCTCTTAATACTTCACAACAGAGATTAAATTTCATTTTTTTAAGTTTATTTTTTGTTTTGTTGTTCCATATTTGCATATACTTCATTTTTGTTTTTGAGACAGGGTCTTGCTTTGTAGTTCAGGCAGGTGTTGAATTCACTATGTAGCCCAGGCTGGCCTCAAACTTGCGGCGATCCTCCTGCCTCAGCCTCCCAGTGCTGGGATTACAGGTGTGCGCCACCACACCCAGCTATATTTGCATATACTTTAATAACAAAGGTACTTTAGCAGTAAATGAACAAAATCAGGGAGACAAGGAGACTTAACACATGATCCTTCCAGAAGCTTAGGCATATATGAAACTTCAAAACATATATTGTCTGTGTTAATAGAGGCTACATCTACTAATTTTGATTATGTATATTTTCTAAAACATTATTAGGAAAGAGTGCAAAGTTAGGTCAAACAACGCTGTCGAGAAAATTTTGTCCTAAAATTTTAACAAAGTCTTTTAAGAAAGTCTACGGCGCCGGTGAGATAGCTCAGCGGCATAAGCGCCTGCCTGGCAAGCGCGAGGTCCTGAGTTCGACTCCCAGTACCCACATACGGAAAAAAGGGCTGGTGATATCGCTCAGCGGCACGGGTGCCTGCTGGTGCGTGAGGTCCTGAGTTTGACCCCCGGTACCCACCAAAAAAAAAAAAAAAGTCTAAAAACTTCCTGTTTTCCCACATTGACTCAAAACTTTTGAGCTGTGTATCAGTATATGTGCTGCCAAAGTGAGCGCTTGAGCTCTGTATCAAAATACCACTTTGTCACTTAAACTTTTACCACACGTGAGGGATTAAATTTTAACATGAGTTTTGGTGGGAGCATTCAAACCATGTAGAATTGCTATGAGTACATCATCCTTTATTACATGTTTGAAGTAGTTTGTAGTCTAGCAACTGCTTTTCAAAATCACCCTCCAATTCTGTGTAACTTGTCTGATAGGAGTGAGAATTGATTAAAATTTGGAAAGATTTTAGAGATTTCAGAAGACCAAGTAAAGTTTTAGTACAGATTGAGCATTCCTAATCCAAATACTTGAAATGTTCCAACATTTGAAAGTTTTTGAGCACTGATACATCATCCAAAAGGTTTTGGATTTTGAAGGATTTTGAACTTTTGATTTTTGGATCAAGCATTTTGGATTTTGGAGCATTTCAGAAGTCAGATTTTCAGATTAGAGTTGCACAGTAAAGTCTGTGCAGATATTCCAAGCTCTAAAAAACTCCGAAATCATAAATACTTCTGGTCCCAAGCATTTCGCACAGAGATACTCAACCTGTGTAGCCAATCGTGGCAGTAACCTGCGTTTCGATAATACTTCATAGTTTTTCAGCCATTTTCTATCCTTTATCTCTTGTGTTCCTTTGCGCAGTCTTTTGTGAGACACCGTCACTGCTAGGTTGGGTCCAGCCGTTAGTAAGGGCCCAGGCTGCGTTTAGAATGCGCGTCACCTGGTGCCTGGCCGAGCTCCTGTCTATGACTGTGGCACCTGCCCTTGGGCTAAGGATTGGAGTTGTGTCTTCTCCTATTTTGATGAATAACATTTTGGCTGATGACTTGACTCTGAATCCCTTCTTGCACACTAGACTTCATGTGGATATGTTCAGCACACCATAGCAGTCTATTGATTGATTGATCGATCGATTGATTGATTTATAGACAGGGTTTTGTTATATAGTCCAGGCTGGCCTTGAACTCGTGATGATCCTTTATCCGCCAGCCTCAGCCTTTCCAGCACTGGGATTACAAGTGTACACCGCCGCACCTGGTGCCTAAATTAGAAACTTGAATGAAATCTGCCACATAGTTTAGTAGGCTTCATCCAAGTCTTTTTTCCCTTAGATTTTTGTTTTATTTGTGCAGGGTGTGGGACCTCAGGAGTATACTTTATTGAAATTGAAAGTGCTTGAGCCATATCCATCTAAGTTGAGGTAGGTTTGCCAAAGAGTTCTCTTCATCATTTATGAATTATCAGATAGTTGGGAGGAAATCTACAACTTTTTTTAAAACATAAATATGTACTTTTTCTTTTTAGTGGCCTCAAAGGTAAAAATATCTTCTTAGTAGCTGCTACTCTCAGACCTGAGACTATGTTTGGACAGACGAACTGTTGGGTTCGTCCTGATATGAAGTACATTGGGTTCGAGACGGTGAATGGTGACATTTTCATCTGCACCCAAAGAGCAGCCAGGAATATGTCATACCAAGGCTTCACCAAAGATAACGGAGTGGTGCCCGTTGTTAAGGAGTTGATGGGGGAGGTAAGTTGGGTAGCATAATTTTTATTTTCATGCATACAGCTAGAGAAAAATTTCAACAATGAGACTTGAGAAAAGAGCATTTAAAAAGCTTTGTAGGGCCGGTGATGTGGCTCAGCGGCATAAGCACCTGCCTGGCGAGCGCGAGGTCCTGAGTTTGGTTCCCAGTACCCACATGAAGAAAAAAAAAAAAGCTTTGTAACCTAGGTGTACATGCATTAAGGTATGTAAGTCATTGTGTTTTGCTGGATTTTCATATGTGTGTACACTTGGGTAAGTACCACCCAGATGGAGACACAGAGCAGTCCTAGTGGTGCATCAGAGGCTCTGTGTGTCCTCGTCCCTTTCTTCCAAGGGAGCCTCTGCTCGGGCTTCAGCAAGGAGTAGTTGCTGTCCTTGAACTTTACATAATAGAATTATACGTACAGTGGGTACTGTTTTGTGGCTGGCTTTTGTTAAACATATTTGTGAGATTTATGCATGTTGTGTATAGGGATAGTTCTTTTTTATTGCTGTAGTATTAATTGTATGTCACTGAAGTAGTGTTTGTGAATTTCATGTTTCAACTCAGGATGTGGTTCAAAAATAGACACGGTTGTCCCTGAGAGATTTAATGACTGCATTACACGTTTTGTTTATGTCTTAGTACTGTTACTTATGTTCCTGGTAATACTAAATTTGGAATTGCAGATGCTTTTTTCTCAAAAGTAAGACTTGGTTGATATTAATTAAATCTGGACTGTCGAACAGCTCTTACCCTTATAGCTTATCTACTTACTGTCAGTATTTCTGAGTGTATTTTCTTCCATCTAGTAAATGCTGTTTTGGTATCTTAATAACTAATCTTTTAAAAGAAAAACACTAGTAGAACACTTATCTTCTTTAAATTTGAACTTTTTTTGGTGGGGAGGATCTGGGGATCGAACCCAGGCCTTCTCACTGAGCTATAGCCCCAGACCTTATTTTTTATATTTTGAGACAAGGTCTTGCTAAATTGCCCAGATTGGGTTTCAACTGGTGCTCCTCCTGCCTCAGCCTCCAGGAGTGCTGTGATTACAGGTGTGTGCCATACACGGCTTCATTTGAACTTTTATTTCTTTCTTTTTTTTTTTTTTTTGTGGGTACCAGGGGTTGACCTCAGGACCTCACGTGCCAGCAGGCGCCCGTGCCACTGAGCAATATCATCGGCCCCCTTTTTTCGTATGTGGGTTGTGGGAGTTGAACTCAGGACCTTGCGCTTGCCAGACAGGCGCTTACGCCGCTGAGCCATCTCACCGGCCCTGAACTTTTATTTATTTATTCTTACTTATATTAATTCTTATTCTTATTTATTTATTTCTTATTTATTTATAAATATTCTATATTTCTTATTATTTTAGCTTTTTCGTTAGATCGTTATATATTCATAAACCTCAAAACTCCAAAGAGGACACAAAACAATGCAAAAGTTACTCCTTATAGGCTCAGGTGTTGGTCAGTGGTCGAGCAGGCATGAGGCCCTGGGTTTGGTCCATAGCACCTGCAAAGAAAGAAAAAAAAAGATACCTCTTTGCCAGTGGTAGCAAACCTATGGCACTCTTGCCGTGGCATGAATGCAGAGCTCTCCTGTTGCCACACAAGCCACGTCACGTCAGCATCGCCCTGGTGCAGCCAAACATAACAGTACACATAGGAGCAGTGTTGGCACTTTGTGGTAAAGAAGTGGGTTTTGTGTTGCAGTTTGCGCACTCAGTCTGTAAAGGTTTGCTGTCACTGCTCTAGACACTCTGTTTCCTCTTCCAGAGGTAATCAGTAATATTTTTGTCTTGCATGTCCTTCCAGAAGTATTTCATGTTTACACAAGCAAATACATTCATATATTTTCTCTCTCTTCCTCTTTCTTGTGTTACACAAATGGCGATATACTTTATATGCATTGTGCTTTATCATTTTTTTTTTTTTTTTTTTTGAGACTGAGTCTCATTATGTTGTTCAGGCTGGCCTTGAACTCACAGTGCAGCTCAGGCTGGCCTTGAACTTATGGCAGTGCTTCCTGCCTCAGCTTCTCTAGTGTTGGGATTATAGGCCTGCGCCACCTTACTTGGAACAGTGTCTTATATCTCGCCTTTTTCGAGTTATTTTATCAGTACATAAACAGTTTTCTTACTCATTTTTTCCTCAACCACATAGTGTTCTATTGTTTGGCTATATCAAAATGAATGGATGTTTGAATCTTTTATGGTCTTTTTCTTTTAGATGCAGCATTACTACATCTTATTAATTCTTGATGTTGGAATTTTTATCTGAGAAGTTCTTGGAAACAGTATTAAAGGCATATATTTTTTCCTGTTTTTTTTTTTGGTGCTGGGAATTGAACCCAGAGCCTTGCACATGCTAGGCAAGCATACTACCACTGAATTATACCCTCCAGCCAATTTGTTTCCCATTCTTTTTTGTTTGTTCCTTTTTTTTTTTGGTACTGGCAATCAAACTCAGGACCTTGCGCTTGCCAGGCAGGTGCTTGTGCTGCTGAGCTATATCCTCAGCTTTGTATTTGTTCTTTTGAGACAGGGTCTCCCTATATAGTTCAGGCTGGCCTCAAGCTCACTATGTACCCCAGGCTTGGCTCAGACTCTCGGCAATCCTCCTGCCTCAGCGTCCTAAATGCTGCAATTATAGGTGTGCGCCACCACGCCTGGCTTGTTTCCCTTTTTTTTTTTTTTTTTGTTTGTTTGTTTCCCTTTTTTTTTTTTTTTTTTCAGTATCGGGAATTGAACTCAGGACCTTGCACTTGCCAGGCAGGCGCTGTGCTGCTGAGCTATATCCCCAGCCCATTGTTTCCCATTCTTAATGTACCTTCCTTCGTGTTAATTTGAACAAATTCTGCAGTGAGGAAAATGGATATTATCACTAAAACATAGATTTCAACCTTGAAAACTTAGTATATTTAGCTGTCCCTCACGACTGCAAATTCTGTGAAGGCATCATCTATGTATATATATATGAATAAAATGAAATGGAGAGGACTGTGGAGTGGAAGTGTGTTACTTAGAGCAAGCAGCTGTAAGCTTTTTGTTGCCATGTGAGAATATGGGTCCAGTGTTCCTGAAACTTCTTAATTTTCTCAAGAAACAATAGAAATACCTTTTTTTACATCTGCTTGTATTCATAATTATCATTTAATGTTTTTGTGAGACAGGGTCTCACTATGTAGCCCAGGCTGGCCTCGAACATATGGCAGTTCTCCTGTCTCAGCCTCCTGAGTGCTGGTATTACAGGTGTGCACCATCATGGCCGGCTACCATAATTATCAATTTAAATGCGTGTGTAGTATTACATCTTATTGATGTAGTATATTTTATTACAAGAAAGTTTTATTTGTTGGCTGGGTCTGAGTTTTGTGAACATATTTGTGGCTATTGGTATGGATTCCTATTTTGTTTTTCTCAAGGGGTACAATGTTACAAGCAATGTATTAGCGTGGTAAGTTCATCATAGCATTGCCAAATTAGGTATTACAATTAAAATTATTTTTGGTCTAGGTGGCATATAACAGTTTATTTTACTTTGTATTTTTTTAACTGACCAGAATTGTATATATTTGTGGTGTGAAACATGATGTTTTGAAGTATACACATTGTAGAATGGCCAAATCAAGCTAATTAACAAGTGTATTACCTCATGTGCTTATTTTTTGTGGTGAGAACCCTTTGAATCTTCTGATTTTCAAGGATACAATATACTGTTACTAACTAGAGTCATCATTTTATGTAATCATTGATCTCATGAGTTTTTCCTATCTCTTTCTGATTGTTAGCTTTTTGGGCTTAAAATATTAATATTGCTTTAGGTTTTAATGGTTACAAGTAATTTATGCTGATCTTTTTCTTATGCAGGAAATTCTGGGTGCATCCCTTTCTGCACCTTTAACTTCCTATGAGGTAGTCTATGTTCTCCCAATGCTCACCATTAAAGAGGATAAAGGTAAAGGGTTATTTCTAGAAGTATTTTGGCAATCACATTCTGGTTGTATTATTTAATTCCACACTTTCTTTTCAAAGGCACTGGTGTGGTCACAAGTGTCCCTTCTGATTCCCCTGATGATATTGCTGCACTCAGAGACTTAAAGAAAAAGCAAGTAAGTTTCTGAGTTTGATGTTCTTTTTTTTTTTTTTTTTTTTTTTTTTTTTGTGGGTACCAGGGGGACGACCTCAGGACCTCGCGCGCCAACAGGCACCCGTGCCACTGAGCGATATCACCGGCCCCTTTTTTCGTATGTGGGTTCCGGGAGTCGAACTCGGGCCCTCGCGCTTGCAAGGCAGGCGCTTACGCCGCTGAGCCATCTCACCGGCCCTGATGTTCTTATTTGTCTTCATCATTTCATTGTTCAGGTACCGCTGAGCTGCACTGTGACATTAGGCTAAAAAGATGCACAGTTATCTTTATTTATTTATTTATTTATTGGGTACCGGGAATTGAACTCAGGACCTCGTGCTTGACAGACAGGCACTGTGCCACTGAGCTATATCCCCAGCCCATGTTTATTTTAAGTTTATCTATAATCTGTTTTTTTTTTTAATGTTTATAAATTTTCTGTGGCTGGAATTTTGAATACAATGTTTGATAGAATTTTGAGCCCTTTGATACGTTGCAACTGAAAATAAGATCTTTAGCTTAACTGATATGTGTGCATTTTTGCATTTGGCTTCACAGTTTCATCATTTCAGCTGTTTACTGTAACTTAAGCTATTGAGTTTTAAAAGATCACAGATCCTTCTTGAAGTATTTGATAAAAATAAATTTTTCTGTATGGAGAGAACAGATGCTTCAAGAAAAGTTTGGCGTTTGCTTCTCTCAATGATTATTCCAATAAAGTGTTGATCATTTTTGTTAACTTGTGAATTGTTTTGTAGGCCCTTCGAGCAAAATACGGAATTAGAGATGACATGGTCTTGCCGTTTGAGCCGGTGCGTACATGGCTGAGTTACAGTATTCCTATTTATTTATCAGAGAAAAGAAAGAGCTGACATGTTTTTTGTAACAAAATTAAGTAACTTGTGGAGTATGAAAATAAGAGAGGGTATTTGCTTAGGGTTTACTTTAGTTTGATATCTGCTGTTCAAGGTAATAGAAGAAAACTAACTGTAAGTATTTTTTACCACGTGTACCTGCACTTCTGGAACAAATAGCTCTTTGCATCATCAATTTTATATTAGCTTGTTTTCTTATAACCAATGTCCTGGCTTCTAAAGACAGTTTTGTCAAGTTACTCATGAATATTTATTTATTTGTAACCATAGTAACAAAATCCTATACAACTCCGTTTTATGTTTCTTGTGTTTTCTTTTTTGTGGTACTGGGGATTGAACCCCAGGCCTTTGTACTAACTTAACATCCCCAGTCCTTTGTATCTTTTATTTTGAGTCAGGGTCTCACTGAGTTGTCCAAACTGGGCTCCAAGGCAATCCTGTCTCAGCCTCCCAGAGTGCAAGGATTACAGGCATGTACTACTGTGCCCAGCTCTTTTGTTTTCATATTAGTGCCTGCAGAAGAAATAAGTGACTTCCACATGATTCTTCCACTTGTGGAAGAATCCAGAAGATTTAATATAAGAAAGCAAAACCCTCCAGGGGCGGTGATGTACACCTATAATCCCAGCACTCGGGAGGCTAAGGCAGGAGGATGCTGTGCGTTCAAGGCCATCCTAGGCTACAGAGAGGACCATATAGCGAGACCCTGTCTCAAAAAAAATGCAAGACCATCTACAAAAATAATTATTCACAACTGCTTTGCTAGTTTCAACTTTAGTTAACATTTGCCAGTGGTGTTGAGAGCTGGGGAACATGTGCAAGAATTTGTGCAGAATTTGGCTCTTGTGGAGAAGGGGAGGACAGGTTTCCATTTGGAAGTTAGTCACTCTGTGGTGGCACTGGAGTAATACACATAATCGGAAATGGTTTTGTAACAGCAAAGTTCTGACCAAGAACTGAGTGGCACCAAGGCTTGGAGGCAAGAATCAGCTTTATTTACGCCGGCAGACCCAACTGGAATTGTACCCAAAGAAGTCGGGCCCTGAAGGCTCAGGCAGGGAGATTTTTATGGGGTTGCAAAGCAGAAGTACAGAGGCAGAGTGGCTTGTCATTTGGGGATTGGTTCTTACAATGTGCATCATAGTGACCAGCCATGTACCATAGTGACCAGCTGTTTCTGGGAAACAGAAGTAACAGAAACTGATGTAAACTGGAGGTTGCTTGGGCAACGGAAAGACAGAAACTGAAGTATACTGACAGTTTACATTGCCAGGGAACCAACACCATGGGGGGGCGCATTTTTCTGTTACAGTTTCATTGGGCATTAGAAGCGCAAGGGCTGTGCACCATGGGGCTCTCTCTGTGTCCATTCAGTGTGAGTGAGTTTTGATGTTGCTCTTTGCAGGTGCCAGTCATCGAAATCCCAGGTTTTGGAAATCTTTCTGCTGTAACCATTTGCGATGAGTTGAAAATTCAGAGCCAGAATGACCGAGAAAAACTTGCAGAAGCAAAGGAGAAATTATATCTAAAAGGATTTTATGAAGGTGTAAGTGATAATATTCTTATTTGTTTGTTTTTTTGTGGTACTGGGGGTTGAATTAGTGTTTTGGTATACTATATGCCCTGGGATTTTCTGAATGCTTTTGAAAAAACAAAAGAAAAATTCAGTGTAGTTTCAGTAGTACACTGATTTGAGGGATTAATATGGTATTACGTTCTGTGTCCAAATTTTTATTTTTAGCATGTCTTTTGTCTAAAAATATTTTCAGAAATGACATTTTTTATACTCTCTAGGAATCTCTAAGGAAGATAAAATTAGATCATATTGTTATGCAGTAAACCCCAAAGGTTTATTGCATACAGGATATCTTTTTCTTCCTTTCTTTCTTTTTTTTTTTGAGACAGGGTCTTACTTGTAGCTCAGGCTGGCCTTGAACTCACTGTGTAATCCAGGCTGGCTTTGAACTTGCAGCGATCCTCCTGCCTCAGGCTTCTGAGTGCCAGGATTACAGGCGTGTGCTCGGCCTTTTCTTTTGTTTTTAATTCAGTTTATATTTAGATAAGCAGTTTCTTATTAATTTACTCCTTAATGCCTACTAAATGTCAGGTAAGTACAACAAACATGTTCTGAAACTTACTTTTTTTCTCAGTTGTGCATGTGTTAATGTGGTTTAAATTTCCTTGGAAAGACAATTAGGCTAGAGAGAGTAAAAATCTAACCAAGTTGTTAGCTGCTTAAGTTTGAAATGAAGATTTTTTTCTCCTCGCAGTGCTGGGGATTGAACCTCACATGCATGAGGCCCTGAGCTACATCCCCAGCCCTTGAAATGAAGTTTTTTTCCTTTTTCTTTTTAAAAGGAGGAGGGGCTTATTTTGGCTCATGAAGTGAGGATATTTAAGGAGACTAATGAGCATGCCTTTTTATTTTTATCTTTTCCTTATTTTCTAGGTAGCCAAGAATGAGTTATATGTCTTTTTAAGTGACTTTTACATGTCGAGTTGTAATAAGAGCCAACAGTTACTAACACTCGCATATTAATTTACTTAACTCCTAAAGATAATTCTGTGAAGTAGGCACTGTTACCCTATCTTACAGATGAGGAAATAGAGGATAAAGAGGTTAAGTAATTTACTCAAGATCAGCCAGATAGGCAGTGGCAGAGCTGAGATTTAAAGTAGTCAGTTTAGTTCCAGGATTTGTGATTTTTTTTTTTTTTTTTTTTTTTCCCAAGTACTGGCAGTCAGACCCAGGGCCTTGCATATGCTAGGCAAGCTAAGCTATGTTGCCAGCCCTTTTTTATTTTTTGAGACAGCATCTCACTGAATTCCCCAGGCTTGCCTCAAACTTACTATCCCCCTACTTTAGCCTTCTGAATAGCTGAGATTTTATGTGTATCTCACCATGGCTTGTAGGTTTTATGTTTTAAATACTACATCATGATCATTAAATGTAACTTCATAATGATGGGTTAAATAGGTAATGAAGCATTTGATATGAGTAGACTGGAAGGTCAGAAAAGAACATGTCTCTTCCACCTAAAATTGAAACTGTTTGAGAGAGACAACAGTCAGAGGCCAGAATTACTAAAGAAAGCTATGAGGGCGTTGTGGCTTAGATTTGTGGCAATAATGGGTGAGCTCATACTTTGCCCTAGAATTAAGTTTGCCCATTGAGTAAAAGGGAAAGTTGAAAAATAATAGACCTGCAGCAGGCTTATAGCAGCCAGGGTTGGAAAGAGAAGGATAAATGGCACATATGTTTAATTTCTTCTGCTAAAACCATCAGGAGTGAGGTGAGTTAGTACAGCGGAATCCTCTCTATGTGGAAGCTGAGAAGTCGAAGTGAGTGTTGCTTCCTAATCATGTTCACAATAGTTATTTCAGCTATTCCTAAAGAAAGACAAGTGTGTTATAAATATTAGTTGTCTAGGCTGGACATGGTGGCACTGAGCACTCAGAGGGTAAGACAGGAGAATCACAAATTTGAGCCCAGCCTGGAGAACTGAGAGAACTAGTGAAATCCTGTCTTAAAAGAAAAAAAATGCTTGGAGATGTAGCTCAGTGTGAAAGCGCTGGATTCAGTCTACGGTACTGCCCCCCACCCCCATTAGTTGTCTAGGCTATACCAAAACAAATAATTATGGCTATCAATGTGATAAATTTCACACTAAAACAAATTGTAATTGTTTTATGTGTTTTTTACCCCTTTTCGTCCTTTAGGTAATGTTGGTGGATGGATTTAAAGGACAGAAAGTCCAAGATGTGAAGAAGACTATCCAGAAAATGATGATCGATGCTGTAGGTGATAGGATATCCTTTGAAGGACTGTTAACTAATGGACTTAACACTGTTATTAGCAGTGAATTCTACAGTAGAACCTGGGGCTGTGCTAAAGTTACATTTATGAAAGAGTACAGACCTGTTTAGCAGTTCACTTAACTTGAACATCCTACCTATTACGTTGTTGAAGGTAGCGCTCTAAAGCACATACGGAGAACTTCAGTGGCACCTGTTGGTAGTGGTCATGTTAGATAAGATACTGATAATTACATTCTTCTCTTTTCTGTGGTGCTTTACTGTTTTATTGTCATCCTTCCCGACCTCTCCATTTTTGTTGTAGCTTTCTTATGTTTAGCTATTTAATTCTTTTAAGTTTTTTAATTTTTAATAAGCCTATTAGGCTTATTTAAAATAAGAAAACAGTATTTCCTCTCCATCCTTTCACATTGTCTTAAATATCTCTTCCTCGGAGGGGTTCAGTTTCAACTATCTTTAGCGTTGATTTCCATTTCTCTTATGTTCTCTAAGTGCTTATAGTATGGGTTTTTTTTTTTTTTTTTTTTTTGTGGGTACCGGGGGGTTGACGTCAGGACCTCGTGCGCCAACAGGCGCCCGTGCCGCTGAGCGATATCACCGGCCCCTTTTTCGTATGTGGGATCTGGGAGTCGAACTTGGGCCCTCGCACTTGCAAGGCAGGCGCTTACGCCGCTGAGCCATCTCACCGGCCCTATAGTATGGTTTTTTAAAATTTTATTTTATTTTATTTTTTGAGGCATGGTCTCACTGTATAGTGCAGGCTGGCCTTGAACTCACTTATATAGTCCAGGCTGGCCTCAAACTCATGGTGATCCTCCTGCCTCAGTCTCCTGAGTGCAGGGATTACAGGTTTGCACTATCGTGCTGGGCTGTAGTGTAATTTTGGAATTCGGTTTTTTTTCAGGTTCAGTCATCAACCACTGACTTCGTACTAGGAAAGATAAAGATTTAATTCTTCCCACCCCACTTTGTATCTTCGCTAACTCACATATTTTTGTTTTTTTGTGTGTCTTTTTGAGACAGGGTCTCGTTATGTAGTTCCGGCTGGCCTTGAACTCACATCGATCCTCCTGCCTCAGCCTCCCGGTTGCTGGGCTTACAGGCTTGTGCCACTACGCCTTGTGAACTCACATATCTGTGTATACTGTATCTCTTTATGTGCTGTCTTCCTAACATAGTCGTATTATAACTTATATTACATTAATAGTCATTTTTTATATTTTTGAGACATGGTTATTTCAGTTGTAATATACAGTGAGAATTTTCTTTAGGTTTTGGTTTTCACTGGAGTTACTAATTGTCTTTTTTTTTTGGTGGGTACTGGGGGTCAAACTCAGGACCTCGTGTGCCAGCAGGCGCCCGTGCCGCTGAGCGATATCACCGGCCCTTTTTTGGTATGTGGGTTCTGGGAGTCGAACTCGGGACCTCGCGCTTGCCAGGCAGGTGCTTATGCCACTGAGCCATCTCACTGGCCCCAATAATTGTCTTTTTTAAAAAAAAAATCTTAAAATATACATATCAGTATTCCCAAACTCTTTTCGAACTATATTTTTTCCTCAGTCTCTTCAAACGTAACAGTGTGTTAATGGCCCCATCTTAGAGAAAGCTTTCTTCTTGTTTAGTTTGGTCTGTTTGCTGGTACTGTCTTTGTACTCAGATGTCATGCAGGATGTTCTTCCACCATTACTGAGAATTCCCTTTGCTCTCTTAGTTGGAGCTCGTTTCCTTGATTGCTTGGCTTTTCCCCTGTTTTTTCTTTCATTTTGGTGAAGCTCTGCCTCTAGTAGCCTTCCTGTGAAAAGTTACCTGGAAGGTAAATTTTTGTGGGTTTCTATATCTAAAAATCTTTCCTTCATATTTATATTTGATTACTTGGATGGAGGATTCTGTATTGGAAGTCATTTTTCCTTGAAGATTTGAGTGTATGACTCCACGGTCCTCTAGTTCACTGATGCGCTTAAGAAATCCAGGGTTGCTAGGTGCAGTGGCTCATGCCTGTGATCCCAGCTACTTTGAGGTGGAGGCAGTAGGATCACAAGTTTGAGCCTAGACAACTCAGCAACGGCTTATATCAAAATAAAAATAAAAGCTTGGTGTGGTGGTGCAGACCTGTAACCCAGCATCCTGGTGAGTGAGGCAAGAGGATCGCTATGAGTTTGCAGCCAGCCTAGGCTACATAAAATTCAAGGTCAGGCTGGCTACAGATCAAAACCCTGTCTCAAAAACAACAAAACAAACCCAAAATATATGTACGTAAATAAAAAATGTGAAAAAGGGCTGGAGATGTAGCTTCATGGTGGAGTGCTTGCCTAGCATGGGCGAGGCCCTAGGTTCAATCCCCAGTACTGAAAAAAAGAAAAACGTCCAGCACTGCTTAGGTGTGTTGGTGTGCGCCTGTACTCTCAGGTGCTTGGGAAATGCAGGAGGATCCAAAACTATTTTGGTAGTAACTGATTTTGTTTTCCTTTGGTTCTTTTGAGACAGGGTCTTGCTATGTAACCTAGGCTGACCTTGAACTTGAAGCGATCCTCTTGCCTCAGCCTCCCAAGTTCTGGGATTACAGGCGTGTGCCACTATGCCTGGCAGTAACTGATGTTTTTGAAAGTCAGTTTTCCCCCTACACTGGAAGCTTCTAGAATCTTTTTTTTTTTTTTCCCAGTATTCTGAAATTTCATGATGATTTGCCTTGGTACAGGTGCATTTTTATTTATTCTGTTGGTAGGCTCCTCTGGAAATTTGTGTTTTTCAATTTTGGGAAAAATTTTTTTTTTTTTTTTTTTTTTACTTTTTCCTTATTTTACTTTATTTCTTGTTGTTTTTACTTTCTGAATTCTTATTTAGGCATTGGACTTCTTAGACTCTGGATATGTTTTTGCTCTTCTTTGTGAGAGTCCTTTAACTTTTCTTCTTGAGTTTTAAATTTCTGAGAACTCATTAAAAAAAAATCCCTTAACATAGAAATTTTCACATGTACAAAAAAGCAGGGCGGTATGATGAGTTTCTGTATACCTGTCACTCAGCTTCAGCGAGTATCAGTTTGGGGCCAGTTCAAGAGCTGAGTGTGGGGCTGTGGATGCAGCTCAGTGATAGAGCACACGCTAATGTCCAAGGCCCTGAGTGCAGTCTCCAGCACCAGAAAGAGCTGATTATTGTTTTTTGAATGATTTTTTTAAAAGATGGTATTCTTGTTTCTTGAATGTGAAATCTTTTCTTACTTTTCTGAAAAAGACTGTTGATATCTAAGCTATTGGGTACAAAAGGAACCTTGATTGCGTGTAGGTAGGGCATTTCATTGGACTCTAGTTGGGGAGATCTGAAAAGAGTTCTTTGGGCTTCAGGGAAGCCCTGACATTAAGGTTTTTGAGTTTTTAGACTCCCTACAGGATATTCTCCCAGTCTTTTGCTTAAAGGGTCTAAACCATTGGTGGCAGCCCTGTGGCACACATGCCGCAGTGGGCTGTTCCTGTCATTGAAAGCTCTAAAAGGTTTGCCATCGCTGGACTAACAGCATTCTGGGAGTGAATGAGAGGAGGTTGGTAGAGCTGAGTACCAGCATCTGGTGTGCTGACTTTCACAGATACTCTATGTTTTACTATCATGTCCATATTCTTGACTTTGTCCCCTAGTTTGGAGAATTCTCCCTCCCTGGAAAATACTCTTCCAGTGTACTGCTGGCAGAGGGAGGGGCAGGCACTGGTGTGCACAGTATGGAATTAGGAGCTGGAGTTCTAACTTCTTCCTTGAAAGACTTCAATCTCTCCTCTTTTCTGCCTCATTTCATTTCTACTTTTAGAGCTGTTTTATGCCACAAATTCCTGCATCTTTTGGAGGTTCTATAATGCAAACTGGATTGCTTTTCAGTATTCTGTACTGCTGGCTTAGGATTCAGCAAGGTTTTTTATTTCTGCTAAAACAATTATCACTCTTGCTTTTTAGCTTCCAAAATTTGATATTATTTTCTTCTCCTATTCTTCTCACCTTTGTAGATTCAGATAATTTAAGATAACCACCTTTGTTATCATTTATTGGAATTTTGAGGAATTAAATGTCTGTTTTTAGTCTACCATCTTTAAACCAAAAACCTGAACTATTTAACTTCAGTATGAGCTATATTAAAAATACAGAGCATGAATTATTTTATGAATAGTAGTGCTGAATTTTATTTAAAAATAATCCTAGCTTAAAATGCTTGGAGCTATAATACATTGAGAGATGCTTATATTGTATTAAAAAAATTTGCGGGTAGTTTTCTAGTGGGGAATTTTTTAATGCACTATAAATCTTTCATAACAAGATCCTTTGTGTTTAATATTTAAGTATTTTTTAAAGTAGTAGTTCTGTGCATTTAATTTCCTGTTTATATTTTTATAAGAAGTATAGAAAGCTGTCATATAGGCTATCAGATCATAAGATAGGAAACTACTAATACTGTTTCACTTTTTACTGAGAAGGAATAGGCAGCTAGGGAAAGTGAGCTGCTTGGTGAAGTTGCATGTTTTTTTCAGACTCAACGCTGTGCAGAAGGAAAAGCAGGTAGTAAGTTCAGCAGTGAGAAGACAATGCGTAATGAAAAATGGGTTTGAGTTATTAATGATGTCATATGCTTTTAAACAATCACTGTGAGGAGTGGAGATTGATTAGGCATAATATCTAATGTATTTTTATTTATTTTCTTTTAGGGAGATGCATATATTTACATGGAACCAGAGAAACAAGTAATGTCCAGGTCTTCAGATGAATGTGTAGTGGCTCTGTGTGACCAATGGTTAGTCTCCTTTACAGCAGGAAAATTTCACTAGTCACTTTGTTCATCTCTGACCTTAAAAAAATGCATTTGTCCACTCCAGGTACTTGGATTATGGAGAAGAGAACTGGAAAAAACAGACATCCCAGTGCTTGAAGAACGTGGAGACGTAAGATGGGAGAATATGAGGAGAGAGGGGAAAGGAGACGAGAATATGAAAGAGTGTAAAGGTGGAGGGAGACACCTTTTCTTTTGCTCTTTTTAGATTCTGTGAGGAGACCAGGAGGAATTTTCAAGCTTCCTTAGATTGGCTACAAGAACATGCTTGCTCTAGAACTTATGGCTTAGGTAAGCAAACTTGAAACACTTTTGTTTGGGTGGCTTTGCCAATTACACAGCACATATATATTTTAATCGTTTTCCCCTGTCAGTGTTTTCTCAATTGGAAGTGACAGGTTTTAGTAAGAGGGAGAGGGAAACTAGGTTGTGGTCCCCTACCATCAACCTGGTGGTAGAAATATGTCATCTCTAACTCACATAGCTTTTATGGTGATTTTTAAAAAAATAAGACTCTAGAGCTTACCGTTGTGTTGTTTTGTCTGTCATTTTATTTTTATTAATTACTCAAATAGAATTAAAGAACTTCCTAGCTGGTTTTGGTGGCACAGGTCTGTAACTCTTGCTGTTCAGGAGGTTGAGTCAGAATGGTTCAAGTTTGTGGCCAACCTGGGCAATTTAGTGAGACCCTTTCTCAAAATAAAAAAAAGAGCCAAGGACGTAGCTCAGTGGGAAAGCAGGCCTGGGTTCAATCCTTGTACCACCAAAAGCAAAATAAAGCAAAACAAACCTTCTCAATTAAATAAGTAGCTTTCTAAAGGCCATCCTCTTGTTAAAAATGTGAATTCTATGAATGAAGTGTCCAAGGTTCCTCTAGCATTAATTCTGTTTTTATTTTACAGGCACTCGCCTGCCTTGGGATGAGCAGTGGCTGATTGAATCCCTCTCAGATTCCACTATTTACATGGCGTTTTACACAGTCGCACACCTGTTACAGGGGGGTAACTTGCACGGACAGGCTGAATCCCCACTGGGTATAAGGTCAGTAAATAAGCAAAAGAAATGTAGTTTGTTAGTAAGCATTGTCATCTATTGATTTATGTATTGAAAAGTTTCTTTTATATTTAGTTTTCTAAAGAATTCACTTAGAATTTTGTCATGATGTTTTTGTTTTTTTACTATGAAATCAAGAAAAATTAATATATAGCCCCTTCCCCATTATTATTATCCATTCTTCACTTTAATGGGTGCCCATTCTTATTTGTCACTATAACGATATTAAGAAAGATTCCTCGGTTGGGTGTGGTGTGACGTGACTGTAATCCCAGCACTTTGGGAGACAGGCAGGAAGATCGCAAGGTCAAGCCCAGCTGTGGGCAATTTAGCAACCGAGACCCTGTCTCCAAAAAAAACGGGCTGGAGATACAGTTCAGTGGAAGGTTCTGGGTTCAAAGCGTAAACACATTGTTTGTTTTATTTCAATACAGACCACAGCAGATGACTAAGGAAGTTTGGGATTACATCTTCTTCAAGGAGGCTCCGTTTCCTAAGACTCGGATCGCAAAGGAAAAATTAGATCAGTTGAAGCAGGAGTTTGAGTTCTGGTATCCTGTGGATCTTCGAGTCTCTGGCAAGGATCTTATTCCAAATCATCTTTCATATTACTTTTATAATCACGTGGCTATGTGGCCGGAACAAAGGTGAATGCTTGAATAGATACGGACTGAATTTATGGTCAACAGAGATATCTTGTGGCATCAAATATTTAAGAAATTGTGGAAGGTATAGCTAGCCTTGCCAGTGACATGATTTTTATTACACTAATGTGTACTAATGCAGAAAGCACGCCTTTTCCTATCTGTTATGTATATAGAAATCCTCATAACCTACCTCAGGCTACCACAGCAAGTCCCGTTTCAGGCGCAGTGTTGGTGTGCCGGTAATTCATTTGGCCTCTTAGGTGCTGGAATAGAGGCAATGTAAGACAGGTCTGCAGTGTTCTGACTAGACTCTGGGTCCACACACTTTGTGTGTGCGCCAGGCTGGTTCTTCCATCCTCTTCCCTCTTGACCAAGACACATTTCTGCCTTTCCCTCTAGTTCTTCCAAATTGTATTTCATAAAACCAAAATCATATCATATGACTTCTTTTTTTTTTTTTTTTTTTTTTGTGGGTACCGGGGGTTGACCTCAGGACCTCGCATGCCAGCAGGCGCCCGTGCCGCTGAGCGATATCACCGGCCCCTTTTTCGTATGTGGGTTCCGGGAGTCGAACTCGGGTCCTCGCGCTTGCCGGGCAGGCGCTTAAGCCGCTGAGCCATCTCACCGGCCCTCATATGACTTCTTGTATTTAGAATGATATTTTATTTTTTACCCCTCAAGAATGATAGGAAGCCGGGCGTAGTGGCACATGCCTGTGATCCCAGCACTCAGGAGGCTGAGTCATGAGGATTGCTGTGAGTTTGAGGCCAGCCTAGGCAACATAGTGAGTTCAAGGCCAGCCCAAGCTACATAGCAAGACCATGTTTCAAAAAACAAAAAGCAGGGCTGGAAATTTAGCTCAGCAGCACAAGCGCCTGCCTGGCAAGCACAAGGCCCTGAGTTCGATTCCCAGAACCAAAAAAAAAAAAAAAAAAAAGTTAAAAACAGCAACAACAACAAAAAATGATGGGAAGATTTTGAGGTAGAGGAATAAAATAAGCGTAATGTTATTCTTATACTACATATAATTTTTTCTCTATTGTTTAAAATGTAGTTTTAGCCAGGCATAACACATTCCTGTAATCCAAGTTACTGGGGAGGCTGAGGCAGGAGGATTATGAGTTTGAGGCCAGCCAGGCTGACTTAGTGTGACTCTGTCTTAGAAAAAAGGGCCGGGATGTAGCTCAGAGATGACCACGGATTCATTCCTCAGTACTGCCCTCCAAAAGATCTACCTAGAATCCTGAACAAGATTCAGAAATTGGGTATATGGCCAAGGATCAGATAAGCAAATAAACATCTTTTTTTTTTAAACATCTTTTTTAAAAATGTATTTTTAGAACAATAGGGTCTCTCAGAAGTAGCTGTTACTAATAAATAGAATCTTTATCCCTTTAAAGGCACCAATTGTTTTTACGCTTATTAGTTTTTTTGTTTTTGTTTTTGTTTTTTTTTTAAAGTTATAGATAAGTAATAACATGAAGTGTTTATGCCAGATACTTCTAGGAACTGCTTTAATTCTCACTACAACTTTTAAAAAAGGTCTTTGTATTATATCCACATTTTACAGACAGGGAACCTTAATGAGTCGCAAATTCACCTAAAGCTACCCAGCTGGTGAGGGGCAGAGCCTGCCTCCAGAACTCCTGCTTTCGCTCCCTGTGACCCATACGATCTCACTGCTAGAATGAAGGAAGGAATGAATGAACATAGTTTGAGAGTGTAAAAGTGAACTTTCACACGATACTCTACTTCCCAAAGTTTATCACTACTATTGGTTTCTTGGGATTCTGGAAAAAATGTTGTTGAATATATGGGCATCAGGTATTCATATTCTTTAATTCGGGCAATGATCCACATTGTATACACTGGTCTGTCTCATTTTTTTTCACACAATACCTTTTTATAGTCATATATCCCATTTGTATTTTTAAAATAGTTATGTTATTGTACAGCACGCTGGTATCATAATTTATACAGCTAGTCCTTTGGTTGTTTTCATTTGTTTCCTTTAAAAAAAAGGACTGTAGCTGTGGGTGTAGCTCAGTAGTAAGGTGCTTGCCTCGCCTGTGCAAGGCTCTGGATTCTGTCCCCATTGCCAAAACAAAAACAGACCGGGACTGCAGTTAATATTCTTGGACATTGTCTTAGCAAACTTTTATGAATGTATTAATATTTACTTCAAAATTTTAAGTCTAAACCACAATCTTTCTTTAAATTTTGTTTTTAAACATTTACTTGTGAAGTGACAAATGGCCTAAAGCTGTGAGAGCAAATGGACATCTCCTCCTCAACTCTGAGAAGGTAAGGCTCGTTGCCTCTTGAGAGTGGAAGTGCATGCCCATAATACCAGCACTATGGGAGGCTGAGGCAGGAGGATTGTCTGCAAGTTCAGGCCAGCCTGGGCTACATAGTTCATATAGAATATAAGTATAAGTATAATATAGTTCATAGACTATATAGCAAGACTCTGTTTCAAAAACCAAAAAAAAAAAAAAAAAAAAATATACACACTCACCACCCCCCGCCAAATTCTGTGGAAATCTTCTCAGATTTTGTTAGGGTTTTTTTTTTTTTTTTTTTTTTTTGTGGGTACCAGGGGTCGACCTCAGGACCTCGCGCGCCAGCAGGCGCTCGTGCCGCTGAGCGATATCACCGGCCCCTTTTTCGTATGTGGGTTCCGGGAGTCGAACTCGGGCCCTCGCGCTTGCCGGGCAGGCGCTTAAGCCGCTGAGCCATCTCACCGGCCCCCATCTCAGATTTTGGAAGTTGTAATTTTTTTTTTATGTGGGTACCGGGAGTTGACCTCAGGACCTTGCGCTTGCCAGCAAGCACTTGGGCCGCTGAGTGATATCAGCGGCCCTTTTTTTCCTTTATGTGGGTACCGGGAGTCGAATTCAGGACCTTGTGCTTACCGGGCTGGCGCTTATGCCACTGAGCTTTCTCACCGGCCCGGAAAGTTGTATTTTTTTAAAACCAGAAAAATAGGGCCAGTGAGATGGCTTAGCGACGTAAGCGCCTGCCTGGCAAGCGCAAGGGCCCAAGTTTGACTCCCGGTACCCACATACGAAAAAGGGGCTGGTGATATCGCTCATTGGCACTGGCGCCTGCTGATGCGCGAGGTCCTGAGGTCGACCCCCGGTACCCACAAAAAAAAAAGAAGAAAAATAAGGAATATGAGCTAGTCAATTAAAAACCTATCTGAAGTGTTTAGGATTAACAACATAAATTACATTTTAATCTTTAAAATTGAGCAAATGGAGTAGAAAGTATTAACCGAGGGATGAGATGAGGAAAACTTACCTGTTATAACATTTGTATTTGGAGTGACAAGTGACATGAATTGTGACTGGAACAGAGACAAAAAAGAAAGATAGGGACAGGAAGCATAAAAATCCTAGCATCATGATCCATGATCTGAGAAAGTTTGATGCTTTTTTTGTCTTATACTATGACTGGTCACTAAATTATTATTTTAGTGTATGTGCTGCTGAAGTGAGCATATGGCCAGTAAATTAATAGAATCATAGACTTGAAGTTTGTAGGGTTTTTAGGTGTTATTCAGTGCTGCTTTCCAGGTACTGTAGTATACTGTCCCTCTCTATATTGCTTCTACCACCACCACTACTGTTATTACTAATAATATGTGTGAATTTTTAAAACAGGTTACATAGGCCTTTATCTTATTAATCAATATCCTTGGCAGGAGGTTATGAGTACTTGACAGAGCTCCTACTGCCCCCTAACACCTTTGTGCAAGTTAGAGAAGGGCACTCTTTTTTCAGCTCAGAAAAAAATGCTGTGGGTGGTGGCACGTGCCTGTAATCCAGCACTCTGGACGGCTGAGGCGGGAAGATCACCAATTTTTGCTCAGTTTGTGCAGTTTGGTGACTTACTAAGATCCTGTCTCAGAATAAAATAAAAAGGGCTGGGGATGTAGCTCAGTGCATAGGCCCTGGATTCAATCCCCAATTTAAAAAAGATATTTTATTTAGCCTAACAGAGCATTGTTGTACTATACTGACTTTGTTAGAACAAGAGGCTTTATTGCCATATTGTAGAAAATTGATGTAATAATCACCTCTGAGTAATACATTCATACTTTGGTATCAGCAAAGTTATGATAACAAAAAATTTTAAAACATTGAAGATTGCTAATGCTTTCCTAGATGCATGACCTAGGGCAGGGCACAATTTAAACAACTAATTACTATTACTGTAAAGACAGGAAGGTTGTTAAAATCCTAACTCCAGCCTCATGAGCTACTCCATTCCATTTCTGAATGTCTCCGCATGCTGCAGAGCTCCTTCTTATGTTAGGAGCCCAAGTGTTCCATTTATGGAGGCATTGTTCCCCGTGGAGGAAAGCGCCGGGACTCAGTGCGAGGCTGGGCATCACTGTCCTAGCGCTGTCGCTGACAAGTCCAGACAAGTCACTTCATCAGATCAACTTCAAGTTTTGCTTCTCTAAAATTCCTGGAAAGTATCTTACGTTTTGTATGCAATTTATTTTATTTATTTCATTTTACTAGCAGTACCAGGGATTGAATGTAGGGCCTCGTGCAGGTTAAGCAAGCGCTCCACCACTGAGCTGCATCATTCCTCTTATTTCTGTGTTTCAAATTCCTTTTTTTAAATCTCATGATAGCCAACCTACTTAATTTGACTTGGCTGACTTGGTTTATTTATATATTGTTGTTAATGCCTGATCATTGACTTTCTGTTTTAGATGTCAAAATCCACAGGCAACTTCCTCACTTTGGCCCAAACTCTTGACAAATTTTCAGCTGACGGTGAGTACAGCATATGTTTTTCTTATTGCTGTTACGTACGGTCTGATTCTCCTTAGATTACACAAGATAAGGTAAAATTGGTGTTTTAATTTTTTCTCTTGCTTTTAGCAAAGTTTTAAAATATTTGTATTTTCTTTGTGGGTAAACAAATGTAACATTTATATCTGTTTAGGAATAAGTTACATGTGAGGTAAAAGCCATCTTTTTTTTTTTTTTTTTTGGTGGGTATTGGGGGTCGACCTCAGGACCTCACGCGCCAGCAGGCACCCGTGCCGCTGAGCAATGTCACCGGCCCTTTTTTCATATGTGGGTTCCGGGAGTCGAACTCGGGCCCTCGCGCTTGCCAGGCAGGCGCATACGCCGCTAAGCCATCTCACTGGCCCCAAAAGTCACCTTTTAAATGAGACTTACTATAATTTAGTTGCTAAGATTCTAGAGTTGTTTTATAGAGATGTTTAGTGTGTAGGAAGCTTTTCCAAGGTATTTTGTTTTCGATATTTTCACAGATGATTTGAACCTGGGACCATTTATTTTTCAGAAAAAAATATTTTGCCTACCCTCAGCACCGTTGCATTTTAATAGTATTTCATGAAGAGAAGAAATGTACAGAACTGGGTGTTCTGAAAGGACCATTCATCTCTTATTTAGCTAATCGTTGATCATCATGGTACTTTCTGTTGGTCATGGCCGGCTCAGTTGGAGTTCATGGTTTCTTTTTATTGGAAATGAGCTATTTTTATTCCTTAGAATATATTTTAGAAATATGCTTTGCTTTGAGTAGGTAATACATTCATATGATTCAAAATTCAGAAAACATGTGCTTTGAAAATACTCCCTTTTCTAATCCCCTTGCTACCCATTTTTTCTCATTTGACAGAATCATCAGTTTCTCCACATGTGTACTTGCTCTCATACCTTGCTAGTGAGAATGCAAACTTGATACAGCCTTCCAGAGACAAATTTCCTAACAAAATTTTATTTTATTTATTTATTTATTTATTTTTTCCTTTTTTCTCTTCCAGTACTGGTGATTGAATCCAGGGCCTTCACACTGAGCTACATGCCCAGCCCTTTTTTATTTTTTATGTTGAGACAGGGTCTCACTAAGCTGCCCAGACTGGTCTCAAATTTTTGAGCCTCCTCCCTAGCTTCCCAGAGTGCTGGGATTACAGGTATGCGCCACCACACCCAGCTGTCTTTTTGGCCCAACAGTTCCCCTTCTAGCTATTTACCCTGAAGGTATACCTCCAGCAATACAAAAGTATATCTGTTATTCACTGTAGCATTGATTATTCTTGGAAAATATTGTAATCACCTAAGTGTCTTTGTATAGGAAGGTGTACAGCCTCATAGTAGAGTACTGTGTGGTTATTAAAACAAGATCTTGGAAATCACTCTAAACTTTTATAGAGATCTTCCCATTTTTGTTTTTTTAACAACTATATATTATATATATAATTACGTATAAAACTGTGTTATGTATTTTTGCCAGTACTGGGGATTGAACTCAGACCCTCTATTGCACTGAGCTATATTCCCAGCCATTTTTTTTTGAAACAGGGTCTTTAAGTTGCCTAGGGTGGCTTTGAACTTGGGAATCCTCTTGCCTTAGCTTCCTGAGACTTTTTTTTTTTTTTGTCTTTTTGAGACAGGGTTTCACTGTGCAGTTTGAGCTGGCCTCAAACTTACTTTTGTAGCCCAGGCTGGCCTCATACTTGGAATAATCCTCCTGCTTCAGCCTTCCGAGTGCTGGGATTACAAGTGTGGGCTACCACGCCTGGCCAACATACACTTTTTAAGTGCAAATAAAGCAAAAACAAAAAAGGAAACTGTGCAAAAGATTAATGTGTTGTGCCCCTCATTTAACAAAATAGCAGATATGAATATATGTATGTGCTAATTTAAAAAAAAATACCAAGATGATAAGCTAGAAACCAGACAGATTAGTTATCTATGGGATGGATGAACTTGGGCAGAATGGAAATTGGCTATTAAAGATAAGGAGGGACTGACACTACTCTGAGTGTACCTTTTTGTATAGCTTTGACTCCTAGAACATAGGTGTCACTAGCTAAGCAAGTGCTTTACCACTGAGCTGCATTCCCAAGCCCTTGGGGATATGTTAAAAGGACACAAGAACCAACTTGAAGGAGCTTCTAGTGACCCATGCTAGGACTATTTAGAAAATAAAGTAAATAATGATAGTATTGGATTATAATCCAGTGAGTAAAATAAATTCTAAAATCAGCTGTGTATGGTGGTGTACTCCTGTAATCCCAGTATGCAGAAGGCTGAAGCAGGAGGATTGCTGCAAGCTCAAGGCCATCCTGGGCTGTACAGTGAGTTCCAGGCCAGTCTGAACTGTATGGCAAAATCCTGTCTCAGTCCCCCAGCCTCCGCTAAAGAAAGAAAAAATTAGTGGAGTAGTAGGGACATTTTCCTTTGAAGTCTAATTAATAAATGTAGAAATACTGTGTGAAATATAAAAGTACCATTAGGAAGACAACATGTTCATAATTATTATAGGCAAGATCCATAAATTGTTGCTAAAGTAGTGAGTGAAAATTTCAGAAGAAACAGGGTATTTGCATATTCTTAAGATTATTTCTGTCAAGATATTTATTAGTTAGGGAAAAATAGTAATTTCATTGTGGAGAAACTTGGTGCATACCACCTTATTAACCAAATGATAAAGATTAGTAAACCAGTAGTAATATCAGCATCATGTACTTTCTTAGAATATACTGAGAGAGACACAACATCTGTTTTGTGTTATTTGTGTTCTTTTGTGTTACTCTTACAAAAGGTTCATAACTTTAATCATGAGGAAATATCTCACAAAAATATAATTGAGAGCCATTCTGTTAAATGGCATTCATAAGAAATGTCAGTCATGAAAGACAAGGAAAGACTGAGAAATGGTCACATTTGAAAAGACTAAGGGGACACAAGAATTAAATGCAAGGCTGGGTGTGGTGACCTCTAATCACAGCACGTGGGAGGCTGAGGCAGGAGGATTGCTGCGAGTTCGCAGCCAGTGAGTTTGAGGCAGCCTGGACTGCATGGTGAGACCCTGTCTCAAATAACAAACCGACAGGACCGGTGAGATGGCTCAGCGGCATAAGCGCCTGCCTAGCAAGCGTGAGGTCCTGAGTTCGACTCCCGGTACCCACATACGAAAAAAGGGCCGGTGATATCGCTCAGCGGCATAGGCACCTGCTGGTGCACGAGGTCCTGAGGTCGACCCCCGGTACCCACAAAAAAAAAAAAAAAAAAACCAACAAACAAAAAGAATTAAATGCAATGTGGAATTCTGGATTGGATCCTAGAATAGAAAAAGGATATTAGAGGAAATATTGGAAAAGTTTACAAGGCCTGAGATTTGGTTAATAGTATTGGACTATTAACTTTCTGGTTTTGAAGTAATTCACACTCAGGAAGCAGGGTGAATGATACATTTATTCTCTGTACTGCTTTTTATAATTTTATAATTTTTCTGTAAGTATAAAGTTACTTTTAAATAAAAATTAAAAATTCTTTTAGTTTCTTGTGTATTCTGAAAGATACTTAATGCGTACCTAGCTTAATATTACATGTTCTTGTCTTCTGCCTCTGAGACACAGAAGGGAGCATACTGCATAAATTGTTCTGTACTTTACTGGTTTCACTTAACAGTTCGTATTTGAGGTTATTCCATATTGGAGCATAATGAGTTTTTTTCAGCAGTACAGTGTTCCATTCTAGAGATATGTCTGGTAGCGTAATTAGTCTTAGTAGGATATTTTCTCTACTATTTTCAAATGGAAGGTTTTGATAGTACTAAGAAATGAGAATCAAAAAACTAAAGTTACAGCATTTGCCTGGCAAATGCAAGGTCCTGAGTTTGATTCCCGGTACCAAAAAAAACAAAAACAAAAAAGCTAAAGTTTCATTAACAGAAAACTTGGAAGAGCCTAATTTTTTTTTTTTTTTTTTTTTTTTTTGGGTACCGGGGGGACGACCTCAGGACCTCACGCGCCAACAGGCACCCGTGCCGCTGAGCGATATCACCGGCCCCTTTTTCGTATGTGGGTTCCGGGAGTCGAACTCGGGCCTTCGCGCTTGCAAGGCAGGCGCTTAAGCCGCTGAGCCATCTCACTGGCCCAGAAGAGCCTAATTTTAGGACTGAGAAATTAAATATGCATCTGTATACATAGGGCAACAGTGTGTGATCTCATGCATTAAATATCATAATGTTTTGCTACCTCTAAATGAGGCTGAGATGTTGATAGGGAAGTCACAAAGAAATGTGTATCTATTCCCAGTTTAGTGTTTTCTTCTTGTGCTTCATTAAAGATCACTTTATCTCATAACTCAGCATGCCTCAAAAGAAACGTATATTGATGAAAAGTATGCAGATCGATACAGATGGTTCAAATATTTCAACAGCATAGTTATGGACCCTACTATTGGTGATTTTATTTTTGTTGTTGATCTAGGACAGTACTTTAAAACATTTATTTTTTAATTTATATGTGGGGTTTGTAGTATACCCCAGTGGGTATATGATTGATATTCACGAACCATGTTTTAACTCACTGATATTTTTTCCCTTCCTTCAGGAATGCGCCTGGCTCTAGCTGATGCTGGTGACACTGTTGAGGATGCCAACTTTGTGGAAGCCATGGCCGATGCAGGTATTCTCCGTCTGTACAACTGGGTGGAGTGGGTCAAGGAAATGCTTGCCAACTGGGACAGCCTAAGAAGTGGTCCTGCCAGCACTTTCAATGATAGAGTTTTTGCCAGGTAATCTATAGGTCCCAACCACTTTGTAGAGTTGCTTAGTGCATTTTTTTTTTTTTCCTAAAATAAATTAGATGACAGTGATGCCTATTATTCATTGAAGATTTACTTGTGCCAGGTGCTATGTTAAATACTTTGTATCTGTTACCTGGTTTTAACCTTAAAGCACCCTTATTTGATAAATGTATTAGCTCTGCTTTGTAAATAAAGAAACTGAGCCTAAATGCCTGGAAGCTAGTATTGAAAACTTGGGATATGAATTTGTTTCTGTCTTTTTTTTTTTTTTTTGAGACCTGGTTTCCCTTTGTTGTCCAGGCTGGCCTCAAACTTGTGATCATCATACTTTGCCTCCCAAGTAGGTAGGATTATAGGCATGCATCATTCTGTCTGTCTCTAAAACCTACATTAGAGTAGGGCAGAATGATTAAAGGAAAAGTAGATTAAAAGAAATGGAGAATTTTTTTTTTTTTTTTTAATGTGGGTACCAGGAATCGACCTCAGGACCTCAGGCTTGCCAGCAAGCGCTTGTGCCGCTGAACGATATCACCGGCCCCATTTTTTTTTTTAATTCAAAAGACATCAACCTCTTCATATCAGAAGCCATCCTAAGCACTGGTGTTACAAAGATGAATAAGAAAATTCTTTCTTGTCTAGAAGGAGAGACAAACACTCAGCCCATTGTAAATGCAATAATAAGGGTAAAGATAATTCCTAGATGTGTGGATTCTGGGTTTCTTGAAAAAAAGGGAAAAGAAAGAGCATGTATATGACATGGAAAGTGTTTGATATTTATTTGACTTCCAATATGTGGAAGGAATTGGTAGAAGATTAAAAAAAAAAAAAGATTGGTACCAGATTAGGCCAAATTAAGAAGTACCTGAGGTGGTGAGAGAATTTTTTTTTTCTAGTGTTATTTACAATACCATAATTAAAGCCTGGCTATAACTTTAGTTAAGTTCTTTTCATGTTGTAATTAAGCTTCATAATAAAGCTTCCATCAAGGAATTTTAAAATAAGCATTATTAACTTTTATCGTAAATAGGAGCCCTAAAAGATGGTAGTACAGTACTCAGGGTGGATAGACAATAGAATGACTACAGTAGTCAGTTTTAAAGAGCACAAAGACTGTTTTGTATTGAGCAATTTAAATGTTTCAGACATTCTCATGTTACTACTTATTAGTATCTGGAGCAGCTTTACATATGTATATAAAATTGTCTTTAAACCCAATGACCTTTTTTCTTATTCAATAGTGAAATGAATGCAGGAATTATTAAAACAGATCAAAACTACGAAAAGATGATGTTTAAGGAAGCTTTGAAAACAGGGTTTTTTGAGTTTCAGGTATGCTATTCTTTTGGTATGTATAAAACATGTCAAGGCAAATATGATGTATTTTCCCCCTTTTTTATTCCTGCTGTAACATAATTGCATCTCTAACATGCAGAATGAAAATCTTGCCAAGGAAGATTTTAAATTCTTCAATAAGTTGTGATTCTTAAGTAATTTCTTTGGTATTTTTTCTTTGTATCATTTACTATAAAGAGTTCTTCCGTTTTATTCCTTGGCATTAATAAGATTACATCTAAAAATCTGCCACAGATTCCAGATGTGTATGTGTGTGTGTGGTGTTGGGGATTGAGCCTAATGCTTTGTGCGTGCTAAGCAAGCACTTTGTCATGAGCTACATCCCTTCCCTAATCCAAGGAAAACATTTTAAAATTGATAAAAATGAAGGCAAAATTATAATTAATTGTCATTAATTTGAAAGCAGATGTTTTCAGATGTTTTCCACAAGGGGTCAGTATTTCCTCAAGTTTGGCATTTCAAGTGCTTAAAGTAAAAATTCAACTTTACTTGATAAGCTTCGTAAAACTTCACAAATGTGTGGAGTTTATGTAACTTTGTTTTCAGAGACATGGTTAAATAATGGTAAGTGTTTTTTGGGGTATTTAATATTTCACATGCTACTCAGACCATTCACCCTTAGTACACAGTTAAAATTGTTCAACTTTTATGTTTCAATGTTTAAAAAGTGCCTTTTTAAATATTTTTCTTCTCGAGAACCATTAATATAAAATTGCAGTATGCTTTGGACAACGATTAATATACATTTACTTGCAAATTTAAAAGATAAAACGTAATTATTACAGAATTTTAAAGGACTAAAAGCTTAAAATGCTTTGAAACAAGATACTGAGTTGTTTCTTTTATTTTTATTTTAAAGTAAAATGCAGGGAATGCTAAATAATTTCAAATTTTACAGGCTGCGAAAGATAAATACCGTGAGTTGGCCATAGAAGGGATGCACAGAGGACTTGCGTTCCGGTTCATGGAAGTTCAGAGCCTTCTCTTGGCCCCGTTCTGTCCGCATTTGTGTGAGCACATCTGGACACTGCTGGGAAAGGTACTCGTAATTGTCTGAAACGGTGTGAGGGGCTTCACTTTGGCCTTATTAAGTAAGTGTTGTGCTATTCATTATGTTTGTCTCTGTTAAGAGAAAAAAAGGCTGAAAATAAGCATAGTGTTTTAGGAATAATACTGGATTTATAATAATTATTACAAAGGTTAAAATAGCTAAATAAGACAGACAAATCATATATGGCCTTTATTTGTATATGTGCAGTACGTATATTTTGAAAATGTGATCATGTGTATGTTATTGTCCAGCTAATTCTCATCTCTTAGGAGATGAAATACATTTGAATGCATATAGAATAATTGTTCTTCCAACTGCTTAAAAAGTGAAAATATTGAGAATGGTATAAACAATTGTTATAAGCTGTTTGTAAACAAAGATAGAAACACCTATTTGCATAAACTTGTTTTATACAAAATTCCTGGCATGTATAGGACTGCATATTCAGGGATATTATATTAGCATTCTTACTGTGAAGATAAATTCAATTATTTCTCCCAGGCTTGCAGATAAATAGATCGGCTGGTCTAATAACTCCTTTCCAACCTTATTAGCTAGGTTTTTTTGTATTTTTCATGCATGAAAGATACAAAAATGTACTCACTATCTATATATTGAATAGATACACTTTCAGTATTGGCTGTATTAATAGGATAAAAACAGTGTGCATAAGTTATATAATGATTAAATTTAGGCAAATTAGCATTGCATAAGTTTCTTTGAAAGTGAGCATATGTGTGTGGGTATTAATATGCTCGTACAAATGGATGCTAATTAAGAATGTGGAGTCAGACTTCACAGCTTGGATTGTGGGGAACATTAGATCAGGGGCTGTGGAAGTGTGTTATGTATTGTCAGGTTTGAACTTTGAGCATACAATTACAGATGGAGGCCTGGTGTAAAACTAAGCAAAAACTATAAAACAGTTGTACTGAACCACTAATTTTCCTGACCCTTCGTTTTGTTTTGCACAAGTCTGACTCAATCATGAACGCTTCGTGGCCTGTGGCAGGTCCTGTGGATGAAACCTTGCTGCGTTCCTCACAGTACCTCATGGAAGTAGCACATGACCTTAGATTACGACTCAAGAGTTACATGATGCCAGCTAAAGGGAAGGTGAAGTCATTTTAAAATCTTTTAAAGATTATTCCTTAAAAATGATCGAATAACTTTTTTTTATTAGTACATGTTTGTAGTATATAATGATCACATTCATCATTGGGAGTTGACACATGTACATAACACATCTTAATTCTTTTTCAAATAACATTTAACAGTAATGGAAATTAAGGCTGCTTTCATTCAAATGTAGTATATACCCCCTGCTAATACAGTTCTGTGTGACTTTAATTTTATTTTTCGTTTTTGCAGTATTGGGGATTGAATCCAGGGCCTTTGTACTGAGCTGTGTACAATGTACTCAGTCATTTTTTATTTTTTATTTGGAGACAGGGCCTTGCTAAGTCTCTTAAGTTCTCAGGCGGGGCTCGAACTTGTCATCCTCCTGCCTCAACCTCCCATTGTGCTGGAATTACAGGTGTACGTCACCATGCCCAGCTCTGCTTGTGTAGTTTTAAATGTTAAAGCCATTGGTAGTATTGGGGGAATATTTTTCTCATTTCTGGTTTAATAAAAGGCAGTATTTTTTCCTTTCTTTCTATTATGTAGAAGACTGACAAGCAACCACCTCTGAGGCCCTCACACTGCACCATCTATGTAGCAAAGAACTATCCGCTGTGGCAGCACACTACCCTGATGGTTCTGCGTAACCACTTTGAGGTGATGCTCTCAGTAGACTTCCTCCCAGCCATGTTGTGTCCTGCTCATGTTGTTTTTAGGATGTTTTTGTTTTTAGGATGTTTGCAATGTCTAGGGGAAAGAAGACAGGAAGCTTTGTTTAATTCCCCTAGGCAAGGAGCGTCCTTTGTTATTCTTGGTAGCTCATATGTGAATGCTGAGAGAAGAGCTGCTAGTTTTCATTTTTGAAACTTTCATACAAAAATGGATCTAGTTGTATGTCGATTTTTCATATACATAGTTAAAATTATGAAGCAAAAGGATAGTCTGCCTTTTGAATTTGTTGTGGCTTGAACAGTGGGATTCATGAAGCCATAACCTTATTATATTTTAATCTTGGTTCTTGAGTACTTTTTTTTTTTTTTTGAGACAGGGTCTCGCTATGTAGTCCAGGCTGGCCTTGAACTTGCAGTGTAGCTGAGGGTGACCTCGAACTCATGGCAATCCCCCTGCCTCAGCCTCCCGAGTACTGGGATTACAGGCGTGTGCCACCTGGTTCTTGAGTACTTTAAAAGAAAACGATGTTTAATTTTATAATCACAGTGTCTATACAAAAGTAATGCTCAGAGATGTTTGGATCTGTTGGGTAAAACTATGATAGTTCTTTTGAAGGAACTTGATATTCTCAGTGTTCCTAAAGGAGAAATTCATTTTTCTTTTCCATTCCAAGTGTGGGGACAGAGTGGTGTGTGTTGTATAATTTTGACTTTTTTGCCCAGATTATTACTGTTACTGGTCGACTCACATCATTAAGGTGCACTTCAAATGTAGAGAGAGACATAAGAAAGCTTATGGTTAAAATGTCAAGTAGCATCATAAAAGAAAAATCTGTAGCATTTGTTTTTCAGATCTTTATTAGAATTTTGCTATAATACTTTTCATAGTTAAGAAATACTCAGAAAAGCTGCTTTTGCATTTTTAAAATTTGATGGAAATAGAAGAGCAAGTATTTTTGTATTCCTTGTGAATCTTTTATGGAGAACTCCTCCACCTTTGATCATGTGTGATAGAAATGGAAAGTAGCCTTTAGAATCACTGCAGGTTTTGTTTTGTTTTGATTTGAGACAGGATCTCAGTATGTAGTTCAGGCTGGCCTTGAACTCACTATGTGAGACTAGCCTCCTTGTGCCTTAGCCTCCAGAGTACTGAGATTGCAGGGGTGCATCACCACACCCAGCTCAGATTTTGAATTTTGGTAAATAAAAGGTAAAAGCTACTCCCATAGGTAGATAAATGAAAGTGCCTCTATGGATTACATATTCATACACCAATTTCAAAGAAGTAGTAAAAGAATCAAATATAATGTGTAATGTCCCATCATATTTCTGTTCTTTTAGAAGTTATATTTTTGCTCAATGTTCTTTGACTAGATATTATATTGTTTCAAAACAACATCATCTTTTGGCATTATCTTTTTCTTTGTAAATTTTTCTTTTCGTCCAAAAGAACTAAAAGAATGTTGGTTTATAATCAAGAAGAGTGTTGAAGATAGCACCTTTTTGGTGACATAGGAAAAGGAGGGCTGGTGAGATGGCTCAGCGGTGTAAGCGCCTGCCCGGCAAGCGCGAGGGCCCGAGTTCGACTCCCGGATCCCACATACGAAAAAGGGGCCGGTGATATCGCTCAGCGGCACGGGTGCCTGTTGGCGCGTGAGGTCCTGAGGTCGACCCCCCAGTACCCACAAAAAAAAAAAAAAAAAAAAAAAAAAAGGAAAAGGAATGTTTCTCATCTTCCCTTTTTTTCACATGTTTCAAATGAGCACATTGACAAGGGGAGGAAATATTTTTTCCTATGAACTTTAGAAAAGGTTAGAATTGAAATAGAGATTATTTGAAATCTTATTATACATGATTTTCATTGAGATTCATGTTCAAGCCTTGGCTTTGATGTTATGTTTTTATAAGTAGGAGAACATAAGTCGCCCAAAAGTTTGAAAAGTCCAGTTGCTTTATTGAGAGGGCCATTGAGGTTTGCATCAGTGAATTTAAGTTCAGTCAGCACATTTAGGACTGTATGCACATCAGAGATACATGATATAGGCACTTTTTATTTTTATTATTTATTTGTTTATTTGGTTTCTTTTTGAGACAGGGTCTCCCTATGTAGTTCAGGCTGGCCTTGAACTCACTGTGTAGCCCAGGCTGGCCTTGAACTCCTGGTGATCCTCCTGCCTCGGCTTCCTGAGTGGTGGGATTATAGGCGTGTGCCACCATGTTTGGCTATAGGTGTTTATTTTTGAGTAAATAGAAGTGTTGCTATTTTAAATTATTGATAACTAGGGATTCTTTTTTTTCACATTTGTAGTGACAATTCATAAAGAAGAGCTTTCAAAAATAGATACTATATAAATCTTTTTTTTTTTTTTTTTTATGTGGGTACTGGGAGTCGAACTCAGGACCTCGTGCTTGCCAGGCAGGTGCTTATGCCGCTGAACTGTATCACTGGCCCACTATATAAATCTTGTATAATGGTTCTATAGTTTTCCTTTTTAATATGACTAATGAAATGCTTTTAGAAGTCTGAAGATAAGATCTTTATGATTGTCAGTTTCTTAGGTAGGATCTGATGTTACAATCCCAGAGGCTTTTATTGTAAGAGAACCTAAATATTTAGTGCAACACACTAATTTTTCTCCTTGAAACTAAAAAACATGTATCTTCTAAGTTTAGACAGATGGAGAATTCTCTTTTACGTTGTTCCATTGTTCGTTCATCTTTCACCCGCAGTGATGCTAGAGATTGTACCACGGTCTGGTAGAGGCCACTGTTCTGTATCTGACCGACTTCCTACAGGTACACCTGTAATCCTGGGTTATCTGTAAAATATTTTTCTCTACATTTCTTTCCCCTCGCCCATTTTTAGGCCAACAGTGGAAGATTGCCTGATAACAAAGTCATTGCTAGTGAACTAGGTAATATGTCAGAACTGAAAAAATATATGAAGAAAGTGATGCCATTTGTTGCGATGGTTAAGGTAAGCAGTGGACCTTACAGCTGTGATCACATGAGACATGGTTAGACAGGAGAAGAGAGAAAGGGAAAAGCCTCGGGTACAGTCTACCCCTAGAAATCTGCTAAAATAGCACTTTCCAATCAGTGGTTGTGAGGAATGAGCTGTCAGATTCTGGGTTTACCTGTGGAATTATTGAATATGCCAAAATATGTATTGTGGTAGAAAAATTGGTTTAGAATTGCCATGTTAAATTTTTCTCTTCACGTTCTACTTTCTCTTCAATTCGAGGAGGAAGTGTAGTATTTTAGCTTATATTAGAGTATTTATCAGATCACTAGAACCAAGATTCTACATGTGGATAGGCTTAGCTTAACAGAATGAACTTTTTAGAGCTTAGGCCAGGGTTTCTCAACAATGGCTCTGCTGATACTTTAGCCCTGGATAGTTCTTTGTTGTAGAAGAATTGATTTCTTCAGGATCTCATTTAAATTTGAAGAACTCCTATCAGATTGTTAAGTGGTAATACATATTTTTAATAATATTGGTAATTTTCCAGGCAAATTAGTGGTTTGTAAACTTTGAAAATGATTAATCTGAGAATAAGAAAATGGCACTCCAAGTACTTTTTATGGAATGAGAAACAGAATTTAGATGGTGTCTAAGTCCATTTTCTGCTGCTATAATGGAATATCACTGACTGGGTAATTATTTTGTTTTTTCTTTTTATGGTTCTGCGCATTGAACCCAGGGCCTAGGCAAGCGTTCTACCTCTGAGCTACATACCCAGCCTAAGACTGAGTAATTTATAAACATGGAAGTTTATTTGGCAGGGAAGTCAAAAGCATGGTATTGGCATCTCATGAGGGGTTTCATGCTGTCCTAACATGGTAGAAAGGCACCATGCCTTGGGCGAGCACTTGGGATACAGAGAGGTCAGTCAAGTTTGTCTTATCTGGAGCCCACTCCTGTAATAACTAACTCACTCCTGAGGTAAAGGATATTAATCCATAGCAGATGGCAAACAAACGTAAGTAGTGGATAGTTACTTTCATATGAGTGTAACACGTTCTAGACCATAGATCTATGCTTGTAAACTCAGATTGCTAATAATACATTTTAAGTAGCAAATATTTAATGTTCAGGAAAATTAAATTATTTTTTGTATGCTGTAAGATTATGAGTAACTGTGCAGTATTACTTTTTCTTTTCTTTTTCCTGGTACTGGGGATTGAACCCAGGGCCTTCACACAGAGCTGCACCCCTAGCCTTTTTATTTTTATTTTGAGACAAAGTCTTGCTAAGGTGCTTAGGCTAGGCTTAAACTTGAGATCCTCCTGTTTCAGCCTCCCAGAGTACTGGGATTAAAGACATGTGCCACTATACCTGGCTGAACTCATACAATTTAACCAGGAGAAGTTTAATGTAAAAAATTATTAACTATGATAGAAGAGTAATGATAAGCTATAAGGGAATGCTATTTGTCACTCTGTGGATGAGGAAGGGTACCCAAGGAATGATTAAGGGGTTCAGGCCTGGGGATAGTTCCTCATGGCTCTAGCTGGTCTGGATTTGCTTTGCAAGCAAGAGGCAAGGTCTATTATGCAGGTGGGGGAGCAGGCTTACAGCAAGAAGTGGCAGGGACAAGCATCGGGAATCCTATGGGGTGGCAGAGGAAGCCTTTGCGGCATACTGTGGGCCATGCAGTGCCTCTGGTTTCTGGGTTAGGAGGTTGAAGGGAGGCCAGCCTGCAAGTGTCACTGAGGGACTGTGTCTGGACCCCGGCCTGGGCAGGGTCCCTCAGGTGTCTTCATACTCACATTGCTCCCCTTGGTATCTTTGGAAATTTTTCATTTGGTATCTTGGAAAATTTAAAAAGTACTTTTAAAAAATTTCCTGACAGGATATTTTCTTAACATTTGATTCTTTGTCAAAGTAAATTCTTTGGGTCTGTATATTAAGGCAATCTAAATAAAGAATGATAAACCATGTTTATTTTATGCCTTCCAATCTTTTCAGTGCTAAAAACCTTACTTTAAATGCTAATTATTCTGAGCTAGTAATTTCATTAATAAGCAACCTTAAATAAGGGAAATGAATCCAAGGCCTTTCCTTTAATTGTTGAAATTTAAAGATTTTTATCAATTGAGAGAATGATTGGTTTGGAGGAAATACATTCTTTTCCACATTCTATTATTTGTAGCACTAGGGATTGAACCCAAGGGCATTCTACCATAGAACTACATCCCACACCCTTTTTATTCCTTGTTTTGAGACAGTCTTGCTGAGTTGCCCAGGCTGGCCTTAAACCTTCGATCATCCTGTCTTAGCCTCCAGAATAGATGGGATTACAGATGTGGGTCATTGTGCTGGCTCTTTTCAACATATTTTTTAATGTGCTTTTGTATTTCAAAACTATTTGGACTATTAGGAAAATGTGGAGAAGATGGGGCCTCGTGTTCTGGATTTGCAGTTGGAATTTGATGAACAGGCAGTGCTTATGGAAAATATAGTGTACCTGACTAATTCCCTTGAGGTAAGAAGACCAAGGATTGTAATTACTATTCAACTGTAAGCCATAAGCCAGTTCTTTTATAATAAGCCTTTTTATAAACTTCATCTTGTATACTTAGTACTGTTGCCAAATGTATCAGTCAAAATTATTTTTAAAATGAAAAAGAATGAGTGGTTATGAAAGTTACAGAAAGAAAAAAATGATCTGTTGTCTTATTTCATTTATCAGTTATTCTTCTATATAAAAAACTAGCTGTATTGTCTAGGTATTAGTTCCAAATTGTCCTTAAGGAAATGTAGAGAGGTTTTATATTTAAATGTTCCCCAAATCTTCCATATTGTGGAAGCATGGGAGTTGCTTCTTGCCCCCTTCTTCCCTTTCAAACCTCAGATTCACAGAATTGGATTAGTCTTAATCTGCGGCTCATGGTGTATTATCAGTCACAACTTCATGTATAGATTCTAAAAATGCTTTCTCTCAGACAACTTAGGCAGAAGGAAAAATAATTTGCTCTAGAAATCTCTGTTAGAGGACTGAAAAGATGGTTCTGATGATAATAAAGACACTTAAAAAAAAAGCTTAGAATTTGAATAAAATTGTTTCATAAAATAGGGAGATAGAAGAAAGTTCTACATGAGCATTTTGATTAGTTTTTTTTTTTTTTTTTTTTTTTTTTTTGTGGGTACTGGGGGTCGACCTCAGGACCTCGCGCGCCAGCAGGCACCCGTGCCGCTGAGCAATATCACCAGCCCCTTTTTCGTATGTGGGTTCCAGGAGTCGAACTCGGGCCCTCGTGCTTGCCGGGCAGGCGCTTAAGCCGCTGAGCCATCTCACCGGCCCTGATTAGTATTTTTTTGATGCTGAGAATTGATCCAGGACCTAGTGTCAGCTAAGGATGTGCTGTACCATTGAGCTCTGTGCCAGCCCCTGAGCATTTTTTTAAAAAATGAGTTGATACTGAAATTAAATATTAGTAGCTATCTTTTTAAAATATATATGTATCTAAATGTTCATATATATTCATGTAAGCCAGAAAACTCTTTTTGGATTGTTTCATTTGGATAAGTGAATTATTTAGGATCGTCTTTTATTTGGGCCTATGCAATATGCTACATTTCTGAGCTTTTCTTCCATTTATTGATAGAAGCCTTTTATTCTCAAATGATAAATTTCTGAGCTTCTGATGGTCTAAATGGAAGCCTTTTATGCCGATTTACTCTTTCTCTTATGGGCAGACATAGTTTGATTTCATTATAGAAAATGATAAATGTGACTAAATAACAATACTGTGAAACATCTGAGTGTTAAGTATCTGATTACATATTTCATTCGTTGTTTATATGGAAAATAATAAGATTGCACAGACCATTCATGTTAAATGGAGAACCTAGTTTTGCTCTTGATGAAATGAGGTGGTAATTAATTTCAATCTTATTAAGCGATACTAATGACTTCCATTTTTTCCACTCTATTTAGCTAGAACGCATAGAAGTCAAGTTTGCCTCTGAAGCAGAAGATAAAATCAGGGAAGACTGTTGTCCTGGGAAACCACTTAGTGTTTTTACAACAGAAGTAAGTTGAAGGAATCTGACTAAGTCAATGCATTTTAGAGCTAGAGAAGACCTTAGAGATCATTACAACTAAATCCATTCCAAAGATGGAAGGAAATCCAGAGAAATTAAATGAATGTGTTGTTCCAGGCTACAGTTAGAAATGGGATGGACTTGAGGTGTCCTATTCCGTGTGCTGTAAGACTCAACTTTTCCTTACTTTACTCTTTATCAATGATATCAGAGGTTTAAAAAGAAAAAAAAAATGATTTTCAGGGCCAGTGATATAGCTCAGTGGTATAAGTGCCTGCCTGGCAAGCACGAGGTCCTGAGTTTGACTCCCGGTACCCGCATATAAAAAAAGTATATATGATTTTCAGAACTTGGTTCTTACTTAAAAAATACAGTAGGAATTGAATTGTAAAACTTTTTTAAACAGTGAAAAGGAACTTTCAAACTTCTAATGAGTTTTAGTTATTTAAGGTTTTCTGGTTTTTGGTATAAACCAGACTGATGAAGCATCTTGTTATGCTGGGATCGCTTTTCTTCTTCTTTTTTTTTTTTTTTGACCATTATTACTGAAGATAAAACAGTTTTGGAGATTTTATTTAGCCTCAAGGAATCCAGTCAGATTGGCAGCATTTGGCAAAAAGTGATTTCTATAATGTGGGAGGTGGTGTGGCATAGAACTGGGTTTGATCCTTGCTCTGCTACTTACTACCTGTTTAACCCTGGGCTCATTATTTAATCTTGTAGATTCTCGTTTGTGAAAAGGGAGCTACCTTTCTGGAGATAGAACTAATATCCGTAAAGTACTCAATACAGTGCCTGATGTGTAGTAGAATTTCATGTTAAGTGGAGTAGTTGTAGTAGAGAAATGATGGCAGTTGTGGAAGAGAAAATATAATCATTGTTATTGTCTATCAGTATTGATATATGCAGTTGCAGTCATTTTTACCTAGGCATCTGGTTATAAGCATTCGCTTGATGGCATTTCTTTCATATTTGAATATGTCTTGCTCATGATTTTAGAATAGCAGGATTAGATGGCTTTCACTGGGTATTAAAATTGTAACAGAGATTATTCCATCCCTTGGCAGTATTCAGGTTTAATTTTCTACAACAATAATTTGCTCTTCATTTTCCTAGCCTGGTGTGCCAGTTTCTCTAGTAAATCCCCAGCCATCCAATGGTCACTTCTCAACCAAAATTGAAGTCAGGCAAGGGGATAACTCTGATTCTATAATCAGGCGTTTAATGAAAATGGACCGAGGAATCAAAGGTAAATGCTTTCCCTAAAACTTATGTTTGGCAGTAGCTTATGGATTTGAAAAATTCTAAGCAGAGGGGAGAAAGAAATGTAAATGTCTTACTTAGGGACAGCTGTGTGATACTGTGGAAAGAGTACAGGGCCCAGAATCAGGAAACCTATATTTTTGGGATGTGGCTAGGTAGCTTGGTGACTTTGCTGTGTCACTTAAGTTCTAAAATGACTTCTCTTTCAGTAATATGAGGGCATTTGACTAGGTATTTTTCCAAGACTCCATCTAGTTCTGAAACTGTAATAAGTGTTTTCTGTCTCTCAAAGGTGATTCAGAATTATGGGACATGTGTCTTTCATATTCTAAACTAGCTTGTCCAGCTGGGTCTATTCCTGGGAAAGGAAGAGGAACTGAGTAAAAGTTCTTGGGTGTTGCCATGTATTAGCTGTTTAATCCTTTCACAACCTATAACATAGAAGGTATTATTATTATTCTTGTACAGCTAATGAAACAGAGGCTCAGAAAAGCTAAGTAACTTCCAAAATTTGTTCAGCTAATAATTCTTGGAGCTAGAATTCAAATTTGGGTCTATTTGACTCCAAAGCTCAAATTTTTTCTTCTAAGCAATGTGCCTCTTGGTAAAATAGGTAAATAATCTCAATGTTGGATTAAGTTTGCATCTTCTGTGATTAGATTCAGTGTAACAATTTACGACTTATTTTTTCATCCCTCAGACAGGTCCTAGGCTGAGCAGAGTGTGAAGGGAGTTAGTGTATCTTCATGTTATTTTTCTTTTGAATTATGAAGACAAATTAATGTTGACATTCTCTATTTTTCATAGTCTCTCTCTTTTCTTTATTTATTCTTTTCTTTTTTTTTTTTTTTTTTGGTGATGCTGGGGATCAAATCCAGGGCCTTGCTTATGTAGGTAATTGCTTGGCTACAACCCTAGCCCTCTGTTCTCTTTTTGATAGCAATCAGAAGTAGATTGGACCATTTTCCATCAGTATAAAAGATTTCTGGGCCGGTGAGATGGCTCAGCGGCGTAAGCGCCTGCCTGGCAAGCGCGAGGTCCTGAGTTCGACTCCCGGAACCCACATATGAAAAAAGGGCCGGTGATATCACTCAGTGGCACGGGCGCCTGCTGGTGCGCGAGGTACTGAGGTCCACCCCCAGTACCCACAAAAAAAAAAAAAAAAAAAAAGATTTCTAAGAAAGATTTATAAACCTCAGACAGTGACCTAATTTACGGATCTCTGTTTAAGGTAGTAATATCCTAGTAAAATGGAAGACTTGAGTTCATTCTGCCATATGTTTTGCATTCTCTTGCAGTTATTCATTTCCCTTCTGTGGACATCTGTTTGGGGATTTGGAACATGTATATAACACATCTTAATTTTTTTTACATCCTTTTACCCTCCCTCCCCACCTTCATCTCTTGGTCCTCTAGGCATCCGTGTTAATTATAGTAAAATACACGTAATATAAAACTTAGAATTTTAGTCATTTTTAAGTGTACAGTTCAGCGGTATTGAATATATTCACACTGTTGTACAACTGTCACCACGGTCCATCCCCAGACGTTTTCATCTTCCCAGACTGAACCTTACACCCATTAAACCCTGACTCCCCATTCTGCTTCCCCTGGACCCTGGTAGCCACTCCTCCACTTTCTGCCTCTGTGTGTTTGACTGGTGCAGTCATGTAGTGTTTATACTTTTCCTTTAGATTAGATATATTTTTGTATTTATTTTTCCTTACTGTTTTTAAGAGATGGAGTGTCACTTGCCCAGGCTGACTGTCACCTCCTGGACTCGAGCAGTCCTTCCTCAGCCTCCCGAGTAGCCGTTACTGTAGGCATGTGCCAGCACACCCAGCAGCGTTTGTCCTTTTGTGTTGAGTCTATTTCACTTAGCAAAATGTCTTCAAGATTCTTTCATGTTGTTAGAGACACTTTTTATGTTCCCTAGGTAAACTGGATACCATAGGATGGGAGCTCCATCCTTGGAACTTGCCATAGGAAGCAGGACTTGGAAATTGGGAAATATGAATATATAGGAAGCCATTTTGTGGCTTACCATATTATATTGCATATTTTCAATCATGAGAAGAGTTTTTTGTCTTGTTTTGTTTTTGTTTTTTTTCTGGTACAAGAAGAGTTTTTAATAGGAAGTATGGAAACATACAAAGGTACAGCACTAAGTAGGTTCTTCAGAATTACACCAATGTGTTTTCCGGCTCTTGTCTTTTCTCATGGGGCCCCTGGCACAATTCTGATCTCCTTTGTTATACTAGTGAATAATATTATCATATAGTGTTTTAAGTTTAGTGTTAGTACCTGCTGTAAATTTTAGAAAATGGATAAAAATGTAAGGTGGAGTTTGAAATTGATATTCCTCTAAGAACCTGCAGAAGAGACCTGCCCTTGCTATTCTTCCCGAAGCCCTCAGGCTGCTCTGATGTCTGAGGGGCGGAGTGTATTGAGTATATGAGATGGAAAAGGAGGTACATTCAGTGACATAGTTCTGAGTCTGTCAGCCCCAGAGCTACTGAGTCATCCAGTTAGTGCCGATTGTATTGAGGGTGATCGTGATCTGGGTCCAGGAGCAGCTACACTGAAGTATCATTGCACTCTACAAAGGCCACTGCGCAACTGTTTGATGATAATGACTTTAAATCACTGACAACCCATGCCACATCTGAACTAGTAACTTGGAGGTGAAAGCCTCCATTTCACATTACCAATCTCTAGGGACTTTCAATCACTCTCATCTTTTCTCTAAGTGCCTTAAATCTTGGGTAGCTGCAGACTTAAATTTCAACATTTTCAATGATAAGAGTAAGTCTGAGATAAGATAGTAAAACCACTAAGAAAACTCCAAGAATATATTGGCAGTAATGAACCACATGGTGAAACATCAGAGCAAATGTGTTTTGTCACTTAGAAGCCTGATTTGAGTATTAGGTTTATTTGAAATAGTTTGAATTGGAATTGCTTAGGAAGACTTTTTTTTTTTTTTTTTTTTTGGTGGTGGTGAGTTCTTATATATAAAATCTACTGGCAGGACTTGTCACTGCTTCTGTAGCAAAGTATTTGGTACCACTGATACACAAATGGAATTGGAATAGCTGCTGAAATGAATGGTATTCTTCCCTAAAATTAGATCATGTCTGTCATAAAGACTGTGCCTGCTCCTTGCTGTTTTTTTTTTTTTTTTTTTTTTGTGGGTACCAGGGGTCAACCTCAGGACCTCGCACGCCAGCAGGCACCTGTGCCACTGAGCGATATCACCGGCCCTTTTTTCGTACGTGAGTACCGGGAGTCGAACTCAGGGCCTCGCACTTGCCAGGCAGGCACTTATGCCGCTGAGCCATCTCACCGGCCCCTCCTTTGCTATTTTAATTCTCAGGGACTGTGCAATGTTGGGGAATAGATTGTATGGTTTCTGCAGAGACTTCCCAAAAACTGTCAGGCAGGGTTCGCTTTCATGGTAGTAAGCCCCAAGATCTGTTCTCTTAACTTGTGGTCCTTTAGTCTTTTTTTCTCAAAGAGAACACAATGCTCGAATAACTTGTACTCCTGGTATTACTACCAGCTGCATTAAGGTCTCCTTTTATCTCTTATCCCTCTTGTGCTAAGCTTTGTACTCTCAAGGCAACGTGGATCTGTTTCAGAAAGGGATGCACGTAATTCAGAAAATATCTTCTGTTTCTTTGGATCAGGTTAAGTGTAACTAGCCATGCTACACTTAGAATGAGATATAAGCCCAGAACCAGCATTTGTAGTCATGTACAGTGTTTTTTCCACGGTATAAAAGAATGCCATTTGATATTAGGAAGTCTCAGAATTGCTTAAGAAAATTTCTTCTGGGCTCAGTTTTTGACAGGATTGATGGATCATAAATTTGTTCATGGGACAAGTGCTTTTTTTTGGCCAGGAGCTATCTTAGCTTGCACAAGGACATATCAGGAAAATATCAAGTAGGGTAGCACTGTAGTTCAAAGCTCAAAATTCTATAAGCTATACCCTTTCCCTCTGCCCTCCCTCTTCTCTCTTGTCTCTCAGCAACTTGTTAATATATACACTTTCATCTTTTGAGCAAAACAAGAAATGGGTAATAGGATTTCTTACTGTAGTAATTATTTTTCCAAATGTATCTCCAAGAAAAGCTACAAGTCTTGTAAGATTCCACCACACCAGGCTTCTGACAATCTTTGATTTGGGTAAAAAACTGAACAGGGATGAATACTTATTAGATTTTGACTTTGCACCTGAGATTGGGTTCTGTTAATCTGATGAAATAATTTTTGCTTATATATAACTACCAGTGTGCTTGAATTTGAACTATCAAACTCATTCAGGGGTTTGAGTCTCTGACTACAATTAAATGCTTGTGTTGATAATCTTTTCTGCTATAGACCTTTCCAAAGTGAAACTGATGAGATTCGATGATCCAGTGTTGGGGCCGCGGCGAGTTCCCGTCCTGGGAAAAGAGCACACTGAGAAGACCCCCATTTCTGAGCATGCTGTTTTCCATGTGGATCTCGTGAGCAAGAAAATTCATCTCACAGAAAATGGGCTGCGGGCAGATATCGGCGATACAATTATCTATCTGGTTCATTAAAGTCATACAACTTGGAGATTTGCCAAGGTCTAAGATATTATTACTCTGAGAACCTGCATAGATTATATTTCTTTTTTTATATGCAGGTACTGGAATAGATTTTATTTCTAACCATCAAATTCTGCATGTAATCATAACTATGCCAAGTACTCTTTGATTCTTAGACCTAATAAATTTTTTCCTCATCTTTGGGCCTCTAAGAGAAATGGTTTGTGCAATGTTATTTATTTATTTATTTATTTATTTATTGGAACAAACTATTGCTGTTTCCTAGAAGCTTCTAGTCTTCAACATAAAAGCGTCTGTATACTTTTTTAATGAGATGTACTTTATATTGTTTATGAAGGCTAGGAACAGCCTATGAAGGAACAGTTTATGAAGGCTAGTTTAGGAACAGTTTAGGAACAGTTTATGAAGGCTAGTTTCACAGCTTTTTACATTAAGGAATTAGCTATATTTCTTACTTAAAAACAAAAAGTAGTAACATAGACAACCAGTTCTATTTTTTTAAATAAAGGAATTCTTTTTTTGTTGTTTTTTGAGACAGGGTCTCACCATGTAATTCAGACCAGCTGTGAACTCACTTTGTATCCTAGGCTGGCCTTGAACTCACATCAATCCTCATGCCTCAGCCTCCCGAGTGCTGGGATTACAGGTGTGTGCCACCGTGCCCAATAATAAAGGAATTCTTTTTTTTTTGGTGGGTACCGGGGGTCAAACTCAGGACCTCACACGCCAGCAGGCGCCCATGCCGCTGAGCGATATCACTGGCCCTTTTCTCGTGTGTGGGTACCGGGAGTCGAACTCAGGACCTCGCACTTGCCAGGCAGGTGCTTATGCCACTGAGCCATCTCACTGGCCCAAGATTAGGTAAGTTTTGTACAAGGAAACCTCTAAGCGTAAAAGATACTCAACTGAAGAAACAATGGTCAGTGACAGTGCTCAAGGAAAACCAGTTTTCAATGGGCCTGTTATATTGATAGCATGTTAGTGTGTTCCCAAAGTATTTTAAGTCCTCTTTCAATGTAAGTACACTGTACACATACAAAAAACGAACAATACCATATAATACATGGCCAAAAAACCCTTCCCCCCAATAATTTGTTAGAAAAATAAACACCTGCATGATCGTTAGGCAGTCAAGAAATGGCATAATGTCAGCCCCGCAGAAGCCTGGCCAAACATTTTCTGTCATTGCAGATAGGCATTATGACTCAGTATGTGGTTATGCCTCCCCTGCCATACTTGGTATTGAATCTAGAGTCTTCCCATTGAGCTACATCCAGGCTTTTAAAAAAAAAATTTTTTTTTTTCTTTTTTCCTTTTTTGAGACAGTCTTGCTAAATTGCCCAGGCTAGGATTACACAGTGATCCTCCTGCCTCAGCCTCCCACAGTGCTGGGATTATAGGCATGTGCCACCACACCTGGCTGATCAGTTTTTATAAATGTGTAGTGTGAGCTTAAAAAGAATGTGTAGTCTGCATTGATAGAATACTATGTGTATTCAGTAGGTGAGAGTAGGAGACAGAATTGTTCAAATCCATAACCTTACTGTTTTTGTTTTCTCTTTTTATTCTTTTTGTTTTTGAAAGATGTACTAAAATCCCTTGTGGTTATGGATTTACTTATATCTTCTTACAGTTCTGATGGCTTTTTATTTCTTTTGAGGCTGTATTCATAGGTGCATATAAATTTAGATTGTGTCACACAAATTTTGGTAAGTTGATGTTTTTCTGAAAGTTTTCCTCTTTTAGTTATTTTATTATTTTACTTGTTGCCTTAAAGCCTGCTTTTTCTAACATTAATTTAGTAACCTAATTTTCTCTTGGTTATTGTTAATATGAAATGTTTTTTCCATCCTTTTACGTGTAGTCTTCTGTAGCTTCATTTTATTACTTTATTTTGGCAAACATAAAGCCTACAGAAAAATTGAACTGACCAGTAAACATCCATATACCGGTCACCTAGATTTGTGAATTGAGATTTTGCCACGTTTGCTTTGTCTTTCTCTAGATGCACATTTAATAAACTTTTTATTTTGGAATAGTTTAAATGTATAGGAAAGTTGCATGTGTAGTAGAGTTCCTGTACAACTTTCGCCCAGTTTCCCGTTAACGTCTTACAGTAACCTTGGTTTGGTTGTCAAAGCTAAGTAATTAACTTTGGTACACTTTGTTAATTAAATTGTAGATTCATTCAGATTTCACCAATTTTTTCACAGATGTCTTTTAACTTTTACAGGATTCTGTCAAGGAGACCCCATTGCATTTAGAATATATTTTTAAAAATTCTCAGCTATTTGACAATAAGTTACAGATACCATGACATTTCATTTTGTAATACATTAATATATATGTCCTAAGAACTAGGACATTTTATATAATTATACTGTTTTTATGCTCAAGAAATTTTTTTTTTTTTTTTGTGGGTACCGGGGGGGTCGACCTCAGGACCTCGCACGCCAGCAGGTGCCTGTGCCGCTGAGCGATATCACCGGCCCCTTTTTCGTATGTGGGATCCAGGAGTCGAACTCGGGCCCTCGCGCTTGCAAGGCAGGCGCTTGTGCCGCTGAGCCATCTCACCGGCTCCTATGCTCAAGAAATTTAACATGATAAAGTAATATTAGGTAATAAGCTTTCCAAATAAAATTGGGTAATAAGATTTTCCCAGTGAATCATCAGTGTATTTTATTTTTAATTAATTAATTACTCTTTTTGAGACAGGGTATCACTATGTAGTTCGGGCTGGCCCTGAACTCACTTTGTAGCCCAGGCTGGCCTCAAACTCACAGTGATCCTCCTGCCTCAGCCTCCTGAGTGCTGGAATTACATGTGTGTGCCATCACTCCTGGCAATGTATTTTATTTGTAAACCCCTCAAGATCCAGTGAGAAATAAAGCATTACATTTGTGGTCTATTGATATCTCTTTTATGACATAGACTCTTTTTTTTTTTTTTTTTTAATTTTATTTTTGGTGGTGGAGTTTTAAAGATTAACTCAGTTGTCATTAGGATGCCTTTGTCTGGATTTGTCTGTTTTCTCATGTTTAGAATTGTTTAGGTCTTTTTGTTGTCTCTGTTTTTGGTCTTTTTTTTTGAGACAGGCTCTCACTTTGTAGTGCACTCACTATGTAGCCCAGGCTGGCCTCAAACTCATGGTGATCCTCCTGCCTCAGGCTTCTGAGTGCTGGGGTTACAAGTGTGAGCCAACCTGCCCAGCTAGAATTGTTTAGGTCTTGAAGAGTACTATATGGGTAATTTCCACTACATCATATGAGCATTAATATATTGTACATGTGTTCCATCATTGGTGGTACTAAGTTAGATCACTTAGTTAAAATGATGTCTTTGTATCCCTCCACTGAGGTGCTATCTTCAGACTTAAAGTCTTGAATGCTTGTCCCCCTCTTTCCCCTCATATGTTGCAATGTAACCCCCATGGTGATTGGTATTAGGAAGTGGGGTATTCGCAAGGCAAGACTAGGTTCTGAGGGCTGCTGCCTCATGAATGAGGTTCATGTCTTTGTGAAAGGGCTTGTGGGAGCTCTTTTGCCTTTCTCCATGTGAGGACATGTAAAGGTACCATCCTCTGAAGATGGGCCTTCACCATACCTTTGATCTTGGATTTCACAGCCTCCAGAACGGTGCCATAAATTTCTACTATTTATAAATTACCCGTCTAAGATCCTTTGTTATCGCAGCCCAGATGAACTGTGACACCTCTTTATAACCATGGTTTTACCAAGTGGTGACATTGGTAGATAATCTTTCTGTCCATTATTACATTGGTGGTTGTAATATGGTGAGCTCTTAAACATGATTATCATTTTTTCTACATGTATTAGGTATCATTCTATAAGGGGATTCTATAAATCAGAGGTTTTTCTTTCATCCTTTTCAAATCACTGTGGACTGTTGTTGTTTTTTTTTTTTATATATGCTGAAATCCATTGCCATCATTATTCTTTGAATGCTCACATTTTCCTCAATTAATCAGTAGGGACCCATTCAGACTGGCTCCTGAGTCCTTTAGTTATATCCCCATCAGACTCGGAGCATTTCTTTCTTAAAACCTGGCTCACTTTGTGTTTTTCTGTCCCAGAAATGGAATCAGTCTTTTCAAGGAACTCTACTTCATTTTAATGGAGAATGTATTAAGAAACCAAGATCTAAGTGTTTTGTGTGCTCACTGATACCAGACACATCGCTTTTTTAAGCCTTTTCAATGGATAGAGCTAAGAAATATATGTACCAATGGATAGAGCTAATACTAAAAATACATGTATTTTGAAGTTGTAATTTAACTTTAAACCACATAATTTTTTTGCTTTTTGTCTTCTCCCCTTTTTACACAGTGAGAACTCTGGTTCCTAAGAACCTTACTATATGTACTCATTTGGTCTATTAGTAATTTCAGAATTACCATTCTGATACTACTATTAACAGATCTAAGTAGAGTTCACTTTTTTTGTGTGTGTTCTGTTAGGTTTTTTTTTTTTTTTTAGTTATTATGTCCTTAAAACATCTCTCACTGAGGGATATAGAGCACGATAGTCAAATATTTAATTTTTTCATATGTGCCTTAAGTATTTCTTGAATTATTTTTTATGTGATTTTAATATAAAGTTATTGTTTCTTTTTACATTCAGTTTTATGGTTTGCTTTTTTTTGAAATTGTTTTTTGAATACGCAAAATACATAGTTCAAAAGGCAAAACCATATCCATTCAGAGAATTCTTATTCTCCTGTACTGCTTCCCACTCACTCAGTGGCTGACTATTGTAATTAATTTCTGGGTTATATTTTCCATGTTTTTTTTTTCAAATAGGGCAAGTAATTTATATATACTTCAATTTTTTCTTTCTTATACAAACAGCAGGATAGAGCTATCTATAGAAATATATATAAAATTATTTTACACCTTTTTAAAGTTAACATAGTGTGGATGTTTTTCTACTCTGGTTTGTAGAGATCTTTTTCTCCTCTCCCTCCTCTTTACCCCTCTTCTCTCCAACTCCACTATATAATACTGTTATAAAGGTGTACCATAATTTATTCAACTGGTCTCCTGTGGATGGGCATTTAGGTGGTTTCTAACTATTTGATATTTTCTAGACTTTCTAGAATGTATAGTGTATAACCTTATAATAAGTGGCTTCACATTTGTGGAGGTGTATTTTCAGAGTAGATTTCTGTCAGCTGGCTTATAGGTCCAAGGTTAAACACGTCGTAGGTATGTTATTAGATGCCCAGGCAGAAGCATTTTCGGCGGAGGGAAGGGCAGGTACAAAGGCTGTGAGATAGGGGCATTTGGCCGTGTGGCTGCTACGCTGAAGCAGCAGCAAGGAGGCCACGTGAAGAAACGGGTCTAGTGAGGAAGATGGGCTCCTCCAGGTCCCATGTACTAGTGTCGGAGCACTGAATTAGAGCACTGTTTTCTGTATTCCCAGTTGATTGCAGCACATTTGATAGGCAAAGAATTCACACATCGTGGCCTGGAATTCCCTATGTAGCCCATGAACTTGAGATCTTCCTGACTCATCCTCCCAAATGCTGGGATTACAGGCATGCTTCACCATGCCTGGCTCTCTCCTTAATGTCTTTGCCCCAAAATTTGCGGCATCAGTTAAGTTTTAAATTGCTCACTGCTGGGTGTGGTGGTGCACACCTGTAATCCCAGCATTCAGGAGGCTGAGGCAGAAGGATCACTGTGAGTTCAAGGCCAGCTTGGGCTACTTAGTGAGACCCCGTCTCAAAATAAAAATAAAAATAAATCACTCACTGCTATGCTGGAGCTTAACTGGTTATATGGTGAAAAGAAAAAACGCCAGGGTAGGCCATGACCCTTGCTCCCAAGGGACTTAAGCAGCAGTCAGTGGTAGTATGTTCCTCCATTGCTTGTATTTCTTTCCTGGCAGGTAAGTCCAGAGCTGTGCTGTCCAGTGCTTTAGCCACCAGTCACATGTATCAACTTGAAATTTGGCTAATCTGAATGGAGGTACGCTTGCTCTAAGTGTAAAATGTATTCCAGATTCCAAAGACTTAGTATGCAAAAAGAATTAAAATATCTCAACAATAGTTTAAAAATATTGATCATACGCTGGAATAGTATTTTAAATATATTGGGTTAAATAAATATAAAATTAGTTTCACCTGTTTTTACTTTTTTTTCTTTAATGTGATTTATAGGAAGTTTAAGATCGCATATGTGGCTCAAATGATGTTTCTGTTTGTTAGCATGGTCTAGAGAGTTACCGCAGTTTAGGTTAAACATTACTTCCACTGTGTCATATCAAGAGGTATATAATCTTGTTTGTCCCACGAGTAGTGACACTAATTTTGATAAATTCCAAAATTATCTATATTAAAGATATATTTTGATCACTTTCAGGATGTTCTATTGTAAAGATGCCTTTGTTAAAACTACTTCCACAGCTTCTATTGCAGGTTACTTTTTTTTCTTTTAGCAAACCACTTCAGAACTTTGCACTGAAAAGATACATTTTGAGTACTTCCGGATCACTCCAGAGTTTATATATTTTTTCTTTTGCAATTAGAGATATGTGGAGTGATACTTAGACACCTTGAGAATATTCTGTTCCCATTCTTTTTTACCTAATAGTTTAATGCCTGTTGAAGATAATTTCCTAATAAATAATTATGTTGGGGGCTATGCGAAATGATTTTCTTGTGCTGTTGTTTCTTTTTTTCATAAATAGCATTCTTCTGTACTGAACTATTTTTTTCACTCATTTTTTAAAAGTGAGAATTAGCCATGTGGTATGTGGATGAGTCACTTCATACAGTAGGTGTTTGATTAGGAAAGTTGGATACAAATGAAAATTGTGAAGTATGGAATCATAGCTTACATGTACAACGGTTGTTCACTTTTCAAGGGAAATGTACTATAAACCTTTTTTTTTAATCTGGTTATCACTCTGGTTATCACTTTTTTAATCTGGTTATAACTCTGGTTATTCTTTTTTTTTTTTTTTGGTACCAGGAATTAAACTCAGGACCTTGCGTTTGCCAGGCAGGCGCTGTGCCACTGAGCTATATCCTGGGCCCACTCTTATTCTTATAACCTGAGTTTTCATGTATGACAGTTATTCAACACACTATTGAGTGCTTATGACGCGCCAGGCACTGGCGAGCACTTGCATAGAGTGCTAAGAGGAAACACAGCTGTGCTTAATGTCGGATGCTCTGTGGACGTAGGACGTCTTACCTAAACATGGAGTTAGGACAGTGACAGTTGTTCTGGGAATGCAGGCAATTATGAAGTTTTGTCCTACAAGTCTTGATTTGGAAGCATTACAGGCTTTTGCTAACAATCCTAGGTAAGGAAATGCTCTGAAGTTCAAAAACTATGTTATTATTTATAGGACTGAAGTTACCATACTCTTCTCATCTTGCTGCTATAGTTTGCAATTTGCTCTTATTGTCTTTCTAATGTAACACCAAATTGTTTCAAATTCTACCCGTCAGTGTGCAATTTTGCCTAATTTTTGGTCCTCTGAAGACATTTCCCAGTGTTTCTCAGGTCCATCCCTCTGTGAAGCATGTCTTAGAGGCATACGTTAGTGGCTTTTGAAAACAGTAGGGAGGCTCTTTTTTTTTTTTGGTGGGTACCGGGGGTTGAGCTCAGGACCTGGCACGCCCCCGGCATCTGTGCTGCTGAGTGATATTACCGGCCCTTTTTTCATATGTGGGTTCCGGGAGTCGAACTTGGGCTCTTGCACTTGCCAGGCAGGCGCTTACGCCGCTGAGCCATCTCACTGGCCCCCAGTAGGGAGGCTCTTACTAGCCAAGTCCTGCTTAGTTCACTAGTTTCCTTCTGGGCCGAGTAGGAAAGAAGCATTACTTTCTTGGCATTAAAACAGTGCAGTTCATGAAGAGCAAGGGATTCCTAGAAGTTTGAAATAGGCTTAGGGCTTGGGGCCACCTTCCCTGTCTGGAATTTATTCATAAGATTGCCCAGTATGATACCTGGACAGAAAGATCTTCCTTCTCCTGCTTTTGGGTAAGCTATGATATTCTCATCTTGCTGAATTGGACCAGTAGTCTAGAGATTTTTAAAGAGAGGCCCTTGCTGCTTCTCAGCCATAGAATGGCAGAAATCTGCAGCTTCCAAGACTTCCAAGGGAAGATTGAGTGACAGTTACACTTAGCTGGATAAATGTTTACCAGGGGTATGTTAGGGTTGGTATCTGAATGTTCCCCCAAAGCCTCATGCGCTCATCCGTGGGGCTTTTGGGAGGTGATTGAGTCATGGGGGCATGATCACGGGGTGGGGATAATCAATGAGATGTTGGGTGAAGCCTGGTCGGAGGAGGCAGCTCATTGGGGGCATGGCCTGGAAGGGTTTATTTCTTCCTTGCTTTTTCCTTCAGCTTCTCTCTGTTTCCTGACCAGCATGCCATAAACACATCTCTGCCATGCCACTGTGGCTTGGAGCCAGCTGATTATGGACTGAAACCTCTACAAACTGAGCCAAGACAAATCTTTCCTCTTCTAAATCGTGGGTGTTGGGTATTGTGTCTCAGTGACAGAAATGACTAAGCAGGGGTTTTTCTCACCAAAGATAAGATGTCTTTTAATTTTTTAAAATTTAAGCTGTATCTCTAGTATTTCCTTTCAGATTGGTAAAATGGACACTTTAAAGTCTTTCAAGTGATACAGTGTTTGTGAGTTATACAGCTATGACCTCAGGTTCTAGAATATCAAATCAACATTCTCTTAGAGATACTTCACTTTAGATTGACCCTAAGTCTAGAATCAGCCATTTTATTGCAAAGAGAAAAGGGTACCCAAGTGATAAGACACTTCTTGTCATGAATTGGTTTGGACGTTACTTCTCTAAGTGCTCCGAGGATGTTTCCTTACTCAAAACACACTCGCCTCTGCTGTTTTCACTGATCTCATCTGAAGATGGACATTTCATTTCCAACCTGAGGTAGTAAGTAGGATAATTTTTCCCCCCAGCTTTTGTATTTTAGTTGGAATATCAAACCAATCACTTCTTGAGTCCCAGGGAGAGGGAAACTGGGCTTGGGAAGAAAGTGATTTCAGACCTTTCCCATGTGTACTTGAAAAAGGGGCAACTGATTAGTTCTTTCTGGCCTCGCTTGGCTGGTGAAAAGAACTGGCTTGGGTGGAAGAATGGCTCTTCTTTCTTAGCTGACAGTGTTGCACCCTGATCAAGTGAACTTTGTTTCTGGTGATTGCCAATAATTTCCACCCCTTTGAAATAAAAATTCAAGGGTTTTGGCTTTGGTTAAGAATGTGAAATAATCCAGGAGGCCTGAGTAGAAGGCAGAATAAATTCTTAGTTTTGTAAGTTTGATTAAAGAACAGAGTGACATGAAACCTTCCAGGCTGAATGAAGTACTAGGCATGCAGGGACATGCAGTGGGGAAACTACTTAGCTGCTAGGAGAGGACAGAATAGAATGAGGCCAAAGGGGACAAGTGTCCATCTCCTGACACTGTTAACTAGGTAGGAGATCAGATTTTGACCAGAGTCGTCCTCCTGTCTCCCCACCAGTTAAAGCTACCTACTATTCTTTTGATTAGGGTTACCAGCTTTCTTGGTTTGCCTGGGGTGGTACTAGTTTTATTTTATTTTATTGGTACCAGAAATTGAACTCAGGACCTCGCGCTTGCCAGGCAGGTGCTTGTGCCACTGAGCTGTATCCCTGGCCCTGGTACTGGTTTTAGCACTGAAAGTTCCCCATCCTGGTAAAACCTTTAGTCCTGGGAAAATTGGGATGGTTGGTTACCCTGACTAAATTTTAAGGCATTGAGGTAACACATGACACCTGAAAAACTGGCCCAGATCTCCTTTCTCCTTTCTTTATTTTCAGGAAAGTATATACAATGCCCTAGGATACGTACCAGGTCCTGAGATTAAGATAACATCTGCCATCGATTGCGTGCTTACCATGTGCCAAGTACGTGGTCTTGGTTAATACCCACTGGCAGTCAAAGGAGCTAGAGTTTAAATCCAGTTTTATGGAACAGGAAGAGACCAGAGCTGAGGGGTGTGACGAGTTTATGTTTTCCAAGGTCAAATAACTAGAACGTAGCTGAGGTATGTTTTAACTTTAGTGTGCCTACATCTGAAATTTGTGCTTTTTCCACTAAATGAACTTGTTTAAATGAACTTAATAAATGGATAGACTCTGATTTAGCATAGTATTGTGGCCAGCAGCTTTACCTTCTGTTTCCAAACTTACTCCTGTTCTTCATGGTGGCATCAGATTTCCTGGGATAACATACAAAAAAGCAGTCCAGCAAGCTGAAATAGCTGCTTTAGTCTAATACTTGTAGCAGCCCCTGGTTCACCCTTCAGTTCTTAACAGGGCTACTAAGTGGCTGGCACTAGAATGTGCTCAGGGAAGGGTAGATCGGGTTATTTTAATTATGGCATCCGGGCAGTTATCTTGAACTGAAATGTCTTAGCTAATGTATGTAAATTCAGACATTTTAATTGAAAAATCACCAAAGATTTAAGGTAGTAAGGAAAGAAATAATATGCCTCTCCTTGAGTTTAATATTAGGCAAACACTTTTTCCACCAAGGAAAAGCTGTCCTCTTGGTTATTTGATTTGGAACTGATAGAAGACAGGCTTCCTTGCTGTGATAAAAGGTGTTATGCACATAATGCTAAGATAGAAGCAAAAAATTCTATTTTAGGCTGCAAGCTATAAACAGTTTATTTCAGGGGAAAATCTAACCCAGGTGCTCAGCCCTAAAAAGTCCCTCTACTGAAATGAGAGATGACAGGCTCTTAGCATAACAATGGGAATTCTCAATGGGGGGTGACATTGAGAGGAGAAAGCCTTGGAGTGTGGAGGGATGCAGAAAGCTTGGAAGCCACCCCTGCTTTTATTTCATCAACTCACACCGGAGAGTTGTGCCTTTTCTAGAGAACGAGATGCAGTTAAAGTCATAGAGATTAGAGAAACTGGATATAAGGAGGACTCAAGTACGACAGAAGAGGCACGGGAATCCATTTGATCCATTTTAGCAAATATTCATCGTGTACCCATGAGGTTTTTAGGTGCAGTGTGCACGTAGGGAGGAGCAGCACGTGCCCTCCTGGCCTCGAGGAGGTCACATGGAGGTAGAGAAATAATCCAAGAATAAAAGTGGTTTCAAATATTCATAGATGTTTTAGGTTGCTTGGGCTGCCGTAACAAAAGACCACAGACTGGGTGGAAAAAACGAGAAATGCATTTTCTTACAGTTCTGGAGGCTGGACGTTTGAGAGCACTGTCCCAGCATAGTTACTGGGTTTTGGTGAGCGCCGTCTTCCTTGCTTGCAGTGTGCTCATCTCACATGACCATCTCCCCTGTGGACTGGGGAGAGGGAGAGGCAGAGAGAGAGGGAGGGGAAGGGGAGGAACAGAGGGAGAGGCGGAGGCAGAGGCAGAGAGTGAGCTATGCCTTCCTCTTTATAAGGCTACCAATCCCATTGAACTAGTGTCTTGTCCCTCTGAATTCATTTTATTTTACTTTCTAAGAGCCTTGTCTCCATATATAGCCACACTGGGGGCTAGGGCTTCAACACAAATTCTAGGGAATAAAAGTCAGTCCACAGAAGTAGCTCTAACTCACATGAAAACATTAAAATGAGCTCGCTCTCTCTCTGTCTCTCCCTGTCTCTCCCTCTCTCTCTCTATATATAATATATAATATAGATCTAATATCTAATATATATTTATAAATTTGCTTTTGAAATTATCTGGCTATGAGTAATTCACTTAGTTACTAGCTGCTCCTTCTTAGCAATCATGGGTACTTGGGAATTTTTGCAAAACAGAATTTACAAATTGCTTTCAAATGTAGTAACATATGAGCTCTACATTTGACAGTTAATGAAATCAACATAATGTTAAATTTTTGTGCTTAAGCATTAATTTGTATTTTACACTTTTTATATTTTAGAGCCAATACTTTTTGCAAATCTCACTTACATAGGCTCTTGAAAAGCTCATTAGATCCTAAGTATTGTCTATAACTCCTAATGGATAAAAGGGCTGGAGCTGTCTCGTAGATCTTCTACCCAATTCTGGACAGCACTGCCAACCCCACCTGTCTTGCAAGCTCTGGTGCAGCATTTCCATTTCTGTGAGGTATCTTCTTGGCGTCTCACTGGCACTTTAGGTGTATCCTAACCCTCCTCTTCCCTCCCAACTTCCCTCCTGTTTTCGTTGCCATCTCTGCACACCAACACCATCACATAGATAGTGCAAGACTTGGAGGCTGTTACAGTCACTATCAGTGGTATCCACATATACTGGTAATTGTTATTCCGTCTGAAGTATGAGGCGAGTTCCTTATTTTTTTCATAGCACACCGGAGGGCAGGTACAAATTCTTAATGAGGCTGGCCAAAAGAAGCACGTGGGATAATGACCACTGTTCAACATCAGACTCATCCCAGGGCCCTTCTAACCCACTCTTGGCCCACATCTTCCACGAGGCAAAATGTAGCTAACCCTTCCCTATGGGAATCACTCCAGCCATCTCCACTATTACAATCAGGAAAACCTGATTTTCAGCCTCAGAAAGAGAAGGAAGCACCCAGCCCCTGTGCCGCCATTCCCTAATTCTGAATGATAGTGGGAATATCCGTTTCTTCCAGAGAAAATCAACCCAAAGTTATACTTTTTGATCCTATGAAGACAAATTGTATTATAATTTGATATTAAGATATATTCTGAATTGGGTTATTCACTCCAGTGATAGTTGTATTAACCTCCATAGCCTAGTTTAGGTTTCCAATTTCTTGTCAGACTATCTTCAACCAAGGTTCAAAACCCTTGGGATGTACCTCTCTCAGGTCACGTTGTAGCCTGACGTAGTGGTACATGCCTGTAATCCCAGTTGAGGCAGGAGGGTCCCAAGTTCGAGCCCAGCCTGGGCAATTTAGAGATGTAGCAAGACACTTTCAAAATAATAAAACCTTTAAAAAGGGCTGGAGATACAGCTCAGTGTGAAGGCTCTGGGTTGAATTCCCAATACCAGAGGTGGGGGCGGGAGGTCACCTCACCTTATTACACACACTCTGGGCACAGTAAACTAATTATGTGTCATTCAATTGATTAAAAAAAACCCCATCAAGTAGTTTTTTCATCTGAATCAACAGAAAGCAGAGAGCATAAGCCAATTAACCAAAGCCAGTCTCCAGGAATTGGCATGATGGGATTTCAACTGAGGCCTCTTTGTTTCAGATATTAAGCACTGAGAAACACTGAGGTGGTAGACTGGATATTGAATCGGAATGACAGGATTTGGAATAATAATGCCAGCAAAAAGTCATGGAAGAAGTAATGATAGAAGAGGGAGGGAGATGGTGAAGTCAGGCTGGGTGTCGTTGGCTTCCTATCTCTTTATCACTCTTGTTTTGCTCTAGTGTTATTCTGAACATCTTGGTTTCCAAGTTAATCATCGTCTTGACTCTCCAGGAGCCACGTACCTGCCCGCCCTGTGGTGAAGCAGCCTGTCCGTGGAGCCAGTAGCAGGACCGCAGTCACAGCGATTGTTCAGACTGGTGGGGACTGGAGCACGGGCCTCTTCAGTGTCTGCAGAGATAGGAGAATTTGTATGTTTCCCTCTTCATTTAAGTTCCTCCTTACTATTTTCTTTCCCAAGACATCATTAAATGAAAAAGCTACATCGGGCACAAGGACAGCAATTAAATGGATTCAGAACAACTGGACTAATCTTCTAGTGACGCATTTACTCCTCAGCTGGAACAATCTTGCTTTTCAGCAGTGTGGATGCTTTCATAGCATTCAAAGATTTTCGTAAATGACAAAAACCACTGTTAGCAAAGATGCACGAAACGGGCTCCCTTATCTTCTGGTGGGGGAGTGTAAATTGGTACAGCCTTCCTGCTAGGTGGCTTAGCAATACATATAGAAAGAACCTCAAGAGTTACATAGATTTGGACCCAGTAATTGTGGTTTTTTATGCTTGTTTTTCTTTTTTAAGGTGATGGGGATCAAACCCAGGGTCTAGCACTGTTAGGCAAGTACTCAACTGCTGAGATACATCTCAACCCCAATAATTACATTTTAAGGAGTTTAGTCTAAGGAAAGATTTAGCAGGAAAATTAAAAATTTTGGCAAAAGCCTGGAACAACATTAACATTCAACAGGGGACACCATATGATGAATTATTATACAGCCATGAAAAGTCAGAGTGGGATAACACTGAATGAGATGAAAATATCTTTTGGATACATTTTTAGGTTAAAGAAACAGATTGTAAACTATGCACATTAGATACCATTTTTAGGGAGGTGTGCAAACATTTAGGAAAAAGTCTGGAAGGATACAAATACAAATGTTTATAGCAGATGTCTCCAGATGGTAGACTAATGAATAATCTTAGACTAATGAATAATCTTTTTTTTTCTTTTTCTCTTTCCTTCCTTCCTTCTTTCTCTTTCTTCCTTTCTTTCTCTTTCTTTCTTTTCTTCCTTCCTTCCTTCCTCCCCCCTCCCTCTCTCTCTCCCTCCTTCCCTTCCTCCCTTCCTTCCTCCCTTTCTTTTGGCACTGGGAATTGAACCTAATGACTTCTCACTGAGCTAACATCTCTAGCTCTTTTTTAATTTTAATTTTTTATTTTGAGACAAAGTCTCACAAAGTTTCAGCCTCCCAGAGCATAAGATTACATGTGTGTGCCACCATGCCTGGCTTCTTTATTATCTCTTTTAATATTTCTATGAAGAATGTATAGTACTCATAACAATAAGCCCAATCACAAAAAGAAACCTTGTTGATTGAAATCTTCAGACAGTGGTTCAGCTCTAAAGAAGTACAAATAACACTGTCCTCTAGCTTCACAGTTCCCCCTGGATTTTGAGTTAAAGCATATGGATTCAATTTTTACTTGAGGACATTCTGATCCACCTATGATACAACATGTTGGGAATCCACTCCAGGACCTGATGCTCTCACCTGGGGGAGAAGTTGGCTCATAGAATCTGTCCTGACGAAGGTGGTGGTGGGGTAATCGTCTGTCAGATGAAAGTCAGCCAGCTAAAAATCCAAGAGACAAGTCTAATATTTTTGAAGAATATGGCTCTTTCCATCCTGTGGTGGTTCCGAGAACATCTGAATTTGTCCTAAAGTGTCACAGGATGGGTTATCCAGTATGCTCTGAGCAAGTCCCCACTCAGCTGAGAGTTGTTTTGTGGCTCTGAGCTCTGCAGGCCTCTTGCTGCTGCCGTTGCCCATGTGACTTCTGACGAGATCATGATGGTGCCAGTTCTCTGGCTGTCCTGGGATTTTTCTGTTTCTCTGTTTTTGTGGCTTTGGTTGTCACTTGGTACCAAGGTACACAGAAGGTAGAGTAGTCAGGCAGAGATGTGATCTTGCTCAAACTGGTAAGTGGACCATTTTCTTTTAATAGCACATGGTTTGGGGCTGGGGAACATTAATGCAATTCCAGATAAAGCAAAACCTAGAATATAATGTAGTGAAAAGAACAGGTTTATAACAGATATAGAACTCACCTTGAATCTCCCCTGTGCTCTTACTGGCCATGTAACCTTGAGCAAGTTCTCTGGGTCTTCATTTTCCACTTCTAAAATGACGATAATAAAGGTGCCAACCTTAAGGGTTGTTGTCAAGATTAAAGCAGATAATACCTAGACCCCACTCTTGATACTAGTTTGGATCAGTCAGGGATTTTTGGTTACAACCTATACTAGATTAATTAGTGTTTTCTTAAAATGTATGTGCACTTGAAATCTCTGGATGTGACCTTATTTGGAAATAGGATGTTTGCAACATGACCACCTGGATTAGGGTAGGCAGGAGACAGAGACTTCCTCAGACCCTTCCAAAGAAACCGACTCTGCCAACACCTTGATCTTAGACTTCTAGCTTCCAGGATTCTCCAGTGAGAGAATAATTTCTGTTGTTTTAAGATGCTCAGTTTGTGATATTTGTTATGGCAGTCCTAGGAAACTAATACACAAGTAAATGTTAGCCTTTATTAGAAGGCTATAGAGGTGCTCGCTTCGGCAGCACATATACTAAAATTGGAACGATACAGAGAATAGCACGGAAAATAAACTCAAGTAGACCAAAAAAAAAAAAAAAAAGACTATAGGGTAGCTCATAGTATCAAAAGATCAGCTGGAAACCAAGGTCAGAAAGGACAAGACAGATTATTACCAGGAACTTACTGACAGTGCAATCAACATCAGAAGTTTTTATTCTTGTGTCATCCTGTCTGAGAATTGAAGTTTTAGCAGAAGCTACAGCTCAATTTGCCTAGTTTGGGCTTGTCGATGCCTATCAATATTGCTCACAATAATGAAGGGATAATTTCCCAAATTTACTATTAGGGCGGTGTCACTAGCAAAATCCCAACTAATATTACTACAATGTGCTTAGTGAATTTTAGCTGTTCAGATTGTCACTCTATATTTTTAAATTACCCTTCAGCATGCTGAGAGCGAAGAGTAGAGAAGTCAGGCTTACACTGGATGCTGCAGTGATTTCTACGTAATCCCAAGAGCATCTAAAAAGCTGGTCAAAGAAAGGCTCATTCCTCAACCATTCTTTTTACCTTAAACATTGTTTTACTGCTCAGCTCTTTTCTAACCCCCATCAATGTTTGTGATACCAATCACACAGAATTTCCTGAGGATTCCCCGTTGTCTGTTTGAGAACCTATTCTAGTCACAGGGGAGAAAGAAGGAGATGTGGAGGAATACAATATTCTTTACAATTGGGCATGAATCATGAAGGAGACACTGTGGGTACAGCATTCAAAGTGATGTTGAATGTTATGTTCTGTTTCCTAAGTGGGCCTCCATTTATAAATTCTCATAGTGACTCTAATTTAATGGTCTCAGAGGAAAATTCAAAGGTAATATCAGTTTGTGCACTCATTACCTGCACCATAATTCTGAGGATGTAGTTGGAGTCTGAGAGTTACAAATCTTGGACTTCCTCCCCTCCTTGTTTAAAAAGACTTTTAATTGTAAATTATTTCATCTTCAAAGTTTCATTGTAAGTAAATCATGGTGCAAGTAGTTGTGACAGACTTGAGAACAAAAGGAATCTTCTGTCTGTGACTGTTCTATGTCAGATTCCCATCCTGAGACATTTCTCCATCAAATGCTGAGAATTATTGCTACATTTGTCAACCATTAAGCAAAGCGTACATTATGAACAGTGATGATTTCCATTTCTCTTTGATATTTTACATCTTCATCTTTTCGTAATTATTTTTAAAAATTGCCCCCTTCTTCCCAACTTTGTGCTTTTATCTGAATTCATACTGTACTGAAATTAGTCAGTGGATGTCTCTGTGCCCTTTGAAGACAGAGTATCTGGGAATTTAAATGTAAAGATGAAGCCAAGGCGAAATAAGTAGCTGCTAAGTGGCATGGTGGTAAAAGAATGGGTAGTCTGGCTTTGGAAATATTTGTGATGTTACTGCAAAGAAAGTTTATATGAATGGTGTAAGTCACATTGGTTTGTAATTCAACCAATGTTTACTGAGTTCAAAAAGTATTTACAAACTTTACTGACCTATGTATTGGCACATGATAAATGTTACAGACATAATATTGAATAAGTCAGAGACAATTTTTTTAGACGAGGTAGATAAATCAGTAAACAAAATAATTGTAGTTATGATAAATGCCGTGAAAGAAATAAACAGGGTGCTAAAAAGGGAAATTATATTGGATGGGGTAAAGGATGACCTTTCCTGGACTTCATTTAAACTCATACCTGAAGGATGTGAAAGAGTCATCTATTTAAATAATTTCCCTGTAGAGGGCAATACAAGCACCAGGCAGTAGAAAATTTTGATATGTACTGGGACCATTGAAATGCCCAAGGAGGGTGGAGGAAAGCAAGGCAGGATTTTCTTTGGTAGAGGAAGGAGGCATGAAAAGTGTCAGACTGGGATTCTTGTCCCCACACTGCATCACGGGTAAACTGTAGACTCCCTGAAAACAGGGACCACGGTTGTCTGTCATTCATTGCTCTGGAACCCAGGAGAGCACCACGTCCATAGGAGACACAGAAATATTTCCTGAATGGCACACTGAAATGAATACATTGTAACCTTTATTATCATTTGCTTCTTTCTTTCATGCACTTGATTGCAAGACTCTGCCTTAGAATCGGAAGGGAGAGTAGAAATCAGCTGGTCTGGCTCTCACCTATTTGCCCTAATCCGCTCTGCAGCATGCCTGGCTATAGCCGGGTAGCCTCAGCTTTCTGGGCACGCACAGGGAGGAAACTCTGTTGCCTTTGGAGTCAGCTCAGTATGTTTTTCCACATTATTTTGTATAGGTTATTATGAACATAATACAGAATTCAAAATTAACCTTTTTATATGTGAAAAACAGGTACTCCATACTTTTTTCTGTCCACCCAATTCTCCCTACAAACAGCTACTCTTACTTGAGTCCAGATATTGTCCATGTGCTTATAAGGATATAAAAAATTTTAAAAATAAAATAGATTTTAATTATAAACATATATAGTCATTGTAAAAAATAAAAACACAAAGGATTATAGGAGAAGAAAACAGTATTCTGTAATTGTAACTCCTGGAAATAACTATGATTAGTACATATAATATAATATAATATAATATAATATAATATAATATAAATACATATAAAATTGTAGAATTGTAGACACACTCTGCACCTTTTTTTTTTTTAACAATACATTTAGTTTATTAGACCATATCAGCACATCTGGAGCTAATTTCTTAAATTGCTGCAAAAATTCTACTGTACCATAGTTTATTTATCCAAAACTCCCAATTGGTGGACTTGTATATGGTTTCCAGACTTTTTGCTATTCAAACAAATGCTGTATGAATATCCTTGTACATATGTGATTTTGCATGTGTGCATTATATCTGTTAAATAATTGCCAAGGTATAAACGTGCAGATTAAATCTTTTTTTTTTTGAGATAATCAATTCTAAATTTTATTTATTTATTTTTTATTATTAAGTTTATTGGTACCATTTAGAAATACATAATTATCACATTCATCATAGGGAATTTATACCTGTACATGGTATATCTTGATTCCTTTTTTTTTTTCCATTCCCCTCTCCTCCCTTCAACCCCCTTTCCCCTCCTTATTTATGAAGCTTTGTTTCCATTTTATCCTCCTTTTCTCATTTTTTTCTTTTCCCTTCCTTCCTTTCCCTCTCCCTCCTTCCTAGTTCCCCGTTCCTTTTGAACAATTTCTTCCTATTTCACAATATCTATTATACATTTTGGTTCTTATTTACACTTTCAGTTTCTCACACCAGAGAGAATGTGATATTGACACATTTGTCCAATTTATTTCACATAAGAGTATGGTCTCAAAGTCCGTCCATTTAGCTATAAATGTCTCAAGTTTATCCTTCTTTATAGCTGAGTAGTACTCCTTTATATAAAAAACATCTTTTTTATCCATTTATGAGTTGATAATCATTTTTTATCCATTCAATCAGTTGATAACCATTCTTTCTGGAGTGAGATGGAATCTCAGCATTGTTTTAGTTGGTATCTCTTGAGGGACCAGTGATGTTGAACTTTTTTTTATATATTTATTTGCAATTTTTACTTCTTCATCTGAGAAGTGTCTATTCATCTCAGATGCCCATTTTTAGATTGAGTCCTTAAATTTGGGGGTGTGATTTTTTTCAGTTCTTTATATGTTCTAGATATTAGTCCTTTGTCTGAGGAGCAACTGGCTAAAAATTTTTCCCACTCTGTGGGTTGTCTTCTCACTCTGTTGGTGATTTCTTTTGCTGTGCCAATGCTTTTTAATAAGATGAAATCCAGGTTGTTGATTTTTTGTAGTATTTCCTGTGCAGTCAATGTTTTGTTCATGAAGTCCTTGCGTACACCTATGTCTTCAAGAGTTCTACCTATTTTATCTTCCAGCAGATTTAGTATTTCTGTTTTAATATTTAGATCTTTGATCCATTTTGATTTTAGTTTAGTGCATGGTGATAGACATGGGTCTAGTTTTAGTTTTCGGCATGTGGAAAGCCAGTTTTTCCAGCACCATTTATTAAAGAAACTGTCTTTCTTCCAGTGAATGTGTTTGGCCCCTTTGTCAAAGATAAGGTGGGCTAATCTGTTCCATTGATCCTCAGATCTGGTCCCCCCTCAGTACCATGCTGTTTTTATCACAGTAGCTCTGTAGTCTAATTTCAAGTCGGGGATTGTAATGGCCCCTGCCTTGCCTTTGTTGCCTGGAATTGGTTTTGTTATTCTAGGTCCCTTCTGGTTCCAAATGAATTTTAAGATTGTTTTATCTAGTTCTGTGAGGTATGCTAATGGCATTTTGAATGGGATTGTATTAAACTTGTATAATAATTTTGGAAGTATGGCCATTTTCACTATGTTGGTTCTTTCTACCCAAGAACAAGGGATATCTTTCCATTTTCTGATATTCCTCTTCGATCTCCTTTTTCAGAGTACTGCAGTTTTCATTGTGGTGATCTTTTACTTCCTTTGTTAGATTGATTCCTAAATATTTCATTTTTTATGCTATTGTAAAAGATGTTGTTTCCCTAATTTCTGTCCCAGTGAGTTTGTTATTTATGTACAGGAATGCATTGATTTTTGAGTGTTGATTTTTATCCAGTTACAGGACTGAATTTGGTTATTAAATCTACAAGTCTTCTGGTGCAGTTTTTGGGATCTTCTATGTAGAGTATCATGTCATCTGCACATAATTATAATTTAAATTCTTCCTTTCCTATCCTTATTCCTTTTATTTCTTTCTCTTGTCTAATTGCTCTGGCTGATGTTTCCAAAACTATATTGATTAAGAGTGGTGATAGTGAACATCCTTGTCTTGTTCCTGGTTTTAAAGTGAAAGCTTTCAGTTTTTGTCCATGTAGTGTGATATTGGCTGTGGGTTCGTCATAGATGGCTTTTATCAGATTGAGGTAAAGACCATGTATTGCAATTTTCTGTAGGTTTTTTTTTTTTTTTTTTTTTAATCATGAATGTGTGTTGGACTTTGTCAAAAGCTTTTTCTGCATCTATTGAGATGATCATATGGTTTTTGTCTTTGGCTCTGTAGATGTGATGTATTACATTTATTGATTTGCATATGTTGAACTCCCCTGAGTCCTAGGGGAGTTTAAATTTTAATAGGTTCAGCAAAGTTATCTTCCAAAGTAGTTGTGCCAATTTCCACTTCCATGTGTTTATGGAGTACTATTTTTCTATGGAAGCTCACAATATACTATATTAACAAAATTAGTTGATATTATGAGTAACAAATGGCTTCTGATAGTGTAAATATGGATTTCTAATGATATTGAGTAATTTTTCATGTTTATTTTTGGCCATATGTATTTCCTTTTCAGTGAGTTACCTGATCATGCCCTGTGCCCATTTTCTTTTCTTTTCTTTTCTTTTTTTAATCTTTTATATATTGATTTGTAGGAGTTCTTTGTGTATTCTGGATACTTATCCTTGGCATGAGAGGTATGTTGCAAAATTTTCTGCTCTCTAGTAGTATCCCATTACCCTATTCTTGCACATCCCTTCTTGGGGAGTGACCTGACAGCATTTTATATGTCGTTCCTCCTCAGAGTACAGAGCAGTAACACTGGATACAAAGGATCTTAAAGAACAGGAATAAATATAATATAGTGATGGTAGGGATACTGTCTTAGAGCCCACAAATCCATAATCATTTTGGCAGAATAGATAAATACATAAGTATGAGAGCATATAGGTGCTAGACTTTGGGGCCAGACTCCCTGAATATAAATCTAGCCTCTGCTCTCATTAATAATTGTATGAACTTGGGCAAATTATTTAAATCTTCTGGAGATAAGTTTCATCTTTGTAAAATGGGGATAATCAGAGCACCTATTTTATAGCATTGTTGCAAAGATTATATGAGTTAATATGTACAAAATGTTTTTGGAAGAACTTGACAGATAGTGAAGTTCATAGAAATATTAGCTATTATATAATCAAAGTGTGTACTTCAAAGAAAAAAATTTTTAAAAATTGTAGATGAGTTCTGTTTCAAAGTATTTGAATTTTGGTTGTGTTTTCTTCAGTATCTAGTGGTATCTCCTAAGGAACAAATAGATAACATGGTTATATGATAAAAAGATGAAAAGTAATAGCATATGAGTCATAAAAATATGGTGCAGAAATTCCAATGCACATAAACAACTTCTTTATAATATACTAATTAAGGATGGTGGACATTCCTCTTTATCAGTCAGAGTGGTGCAGATGAGATTGTGTAAACACAGTTTATTAGTCACTTAGTTTGCCAGATTTACAATTATGCAATTTTTGATTGTTTAATTTGCAAGGATTTACACTATTTCATAATCTACACATACAGTGTGATTTGATTGATTTTTATGTGCCATTGATTTCAAATTCCCCTACTTGAGGGTGCATACAGGGTGCATATACTCTTGAATTTACTGGGTCACTTGTTAACCAAAAAGCTATTCATGCCAGTTGTCAGTGCTGAGTGGGGCCTCCTGATTGCCCTGGAATTTTTTAATAATGTGGAGTAAATATCCCAAACTTACTTAAGGATGAACTGTTTGCTTTAGGCCAAGTGATGTCTGTGGTAGATGATGTAGTCATTACCTGCGATTGCTGAATGGATGAAATAGATGTCCGGCTCCTCAGAGAAAGACAGGCTACTCCCTCCTCCCTGCAGCTTTCAAGTCTTTTGTGAGGTGCAATACTGCACCCATTATGTAAAGTTAAAGACATGCAGAGTCCTGGAGTATCCCATGAAGGTTCTAAAATGAGAGCCTTCCTAGTTTTGTGCCTCTCCGTCACTGAACTTGGGAGAGGAACTTCGCAGTACTCACTGTTGGAGAGGCAGGGAAGGCAGAGACAGGTCACCGACAGGAAGTTCTTCCAGGGTGCTGGTGTCATGGTATGTGAGTCTTTGTGAAGCTATGGTATCTACCACTTCACACTCCCTGGAATGGCTAAAATACAAAACACTGACAATAGTAAATGTTGGCAAGGATGTGGCCCAACTAGAACTCTCACACACTGCTGGAGGAAGCATGAAATGGTACAAATATTTTGGAGAACTATTTGTCATTTTTTTGTAAAGTTAAATATATATCTGCCCTCTGACCTAGCAGTTCCACTTTCAGGAGTGAGAGCAAAATGAAAACATATATCCACATAGAGATGAATATTCTTAGCAGTCTTAAATGTAATAGCAACAAATGGAATAAGCAACCATCTATTAGTAGAGAATGGATAAATATTTTGTGCAATAGTCATACAATGAGATACTACTTAACAACAGGAAAAACTACAGATTCATGTAACAACATACGAATCTCAAATATAGCACACTAAACAAAAGAAACTAGGTATAAAAGTAAATATGATTCCATTTATATGAAGTCCAAGAAGACGCAAAATTCATCTATTGGACTAGAAATTACAAATGTGGTTCCTTTGGGAGTGGGGGGCGAGGGTTGGGATTGACCAGAAAGGGGCTCAAGGAATTCTGGGTGAGGGCGTGTTCTACATGTTTGGCTACTTGGGTGGGTATGATTGTTAAATCATCCAACTGCACACTTAAGATGTGTGCATTTTCATACGTATAAATTTGCCTTAATAAAATATTTATTGAAAGTGATTCTTTAAAGATGATGGTTAGCTTGGTATTTTTGCTGTCTCATAGCCTAATTATTTACATTCATGTTCTTTATCGGGGGATCTTGTCAGGGGTCCATTAATAGTTTTCAGCAGATCCTTGAACTCCATGAAATTGAATGCACAGTTTTGCATGCCTGTGTGCATGTACATTTCTTCTTCCTCATGAAGCAAGTTCATAACTGTCATCATATTTTCAAAACGGTCTGTGGCCCAAAATATGTTTAGAACCTCCATGTTAGAAGGTTCATGCAGAATGTATAGGGAACCATTTCAGTAGTTAAAGATGAATGAACTAATAAACGACAAACTGTTTCTGGTTTACATTCAAGGGACCAAGCCCCTAATCATCTGCTGATTAAAACAGTCACGTGTCAGTGGCTCCATGAAACTAACAAAAATTAGAATAACCTTCTGGTCTGAGAAATAGAATAAAATCCTATTAAGAACAGGAGGTAGAAAGGCTGGGGATATAGCTCAGCGGCACGGCACCTGCCTGGCAAGCGTGAGGTCGTGAGTTCGGTCCTCAGTACCAAAAAAAAAAAAAAAGAATAGGAGGTAGAATCAGTGTGCCATCAAAAAACTTTCAATTATATTTATAAAAATGTTATTCAAGCGTATTCTATATACTGTGTCTATTTTAAGTACTGAAATTAGATTAACATAACAGAAGCAACAGTTATGATTCAAAAATTATTTAACACATTTCTCTTGATGGGAAAAAGCAATTACCATAGCTGGTGCTAACAGAGTTGTATCAGGTTCAGCTCTGCCAGTGTTTAACAAAAGGAGACAATTTTGATGTGATCCAGTTATGGCAATTTTCATATGCTGAGTTTGTGAATTGGTTGTTCATTCTCCGTCCCTAATTGCTGGGAGACAATGCTACATTAAACTGATGGCATAGAGTTGTAAATGTTACTTAAGATGTGAAAATGATCCCTGAACCTCTGACAACCTTGCCCTTCTCTTATGTGGTTATTGACAGGTTTTTGTGGTCTGTTTTGTCCAATGTGTCTTGAGTGTGACATCGCCAGGTATTATGGAGAATGTCTTTGTTGGCCATTGTTACCTGGGTCTACCTTTGCACTGAGAATTGGCACCAGAGAGAGATATAAAATACAGGTAAGTGCGTTTGAGGTACATGTGAATGTTGATGTCTATAAGAACATAAATGGCTTCTGACCTGCGATTTTCCAGAGAGAGAGAGAGAGAGAGAGAAAGTGCTTAAAGATACCATAGTTAATGCGAAGCTTTGGGAAAGGAAATTTTTGATTCCATTTTTTAGTAGGAAGCATAAGTTAACTAAAATGCGATATTGTGCAGGGTGTTTCCAAGAGGAAAATTATAGTGTGAATTGCTGGTCAATGGGCTTGGCCAGGTCATTGTCCAAACTGCACCCTGAGGTGTGCTTTGATGAACAGTAATAGGAGGAGGTAGCTGATTAGTCTCAACCCCTAAGGCAACACAGATTACCCTCTACCTACAGAAGTAAAGCCATACTGTCCTCCGTCTGTTTTTTATTACTTCAAGAGAAGATGACAGATGGAATTATATAAAATTTACCATATTATATCAAATTATACAAAATTTACCAAATTTGGAGGATATAATTGGGAGGTCTGACTTAAAATATAGCCTATGTGACACACAGAATTCACTTTGGGGGTTCCGTGGGGGCCTTTGAATGAGTCAGCCAATTTCCAGCTCAGCTGAAAGTGAAGTACAAGAGAAGTTGGGGAGAGACAGGTCATGCATATGAAGATGTGGACAGTTTTAAAAAGGACTCTCTTGCCAGGCCTAGTGGCACATGCCTGTAATCCCAGCACTCGGAAGGCTGAGGCATAAGGATACCACAAGTTCAAGGCCAGCTTAAACTACATAGCGAGATCCTGTCTCAAAAAACCAAAAATGAAAAAAGCATCTCTTTATGCATTCAAGGGAATGATCTCTACGATATATTTTTAAGTAGAAAAAAGGACACAGGAATATGCATCTATTTGCATAAAAAGCTTATATATCATATATGATATATGTTCTTATATGGACATAGGATTTATCTGGAAGAGTATAACACCAGTTGCCCCCAGGCAGGTAACTGGAAGGCCAGGGCCAGCTGTAGAGGAGGATTTACTTTTTATTTCCTATCTATCTTTACCGCGTGAATTTTGCACTTATTACGTATGTCAAAGAAATAAGTATCAGGTCTTAAGAGGAAAAGACCCAAGATATTAATGAAGAAATTATTGGTTTCAAGAAGGAGGTCCTGGGGCAGGGATTTAGCTCAGTGGTGTAGCGCCTGCCTGGCACGTGTGAGGTCCTGAGTTCGATTCCCAGTACCAAAAAAAAAAAAAAAAAAAAAAAAGGAGGAGGCCCTAATCCAAAGTCTGAAGGCAGCACCTGAATTATAGGTATGGGTTAGTCACTGAGCTGCTTGGCATGTGGGCAGCCCCATGTCCTGCATGTTGACTTAGGGTGTTGGTAGATCTTGGAAGCAGTGGGTGGGATGGGCCATCAGGTCACGTGGTGAAGTTCCTCATGTAATGGAAATGAGCCTGTTGCAGTTTGGACAGATCAGAGACCCTGGTTTTGCCCTAGGGCACCTTGTGCGAGGACTGGCTGGTGGTGCACTGCTGTTGGCCTTTTTCCGTCTGTCAGGTGGCCCGGGAGCTCAAGATGAGAACCTCCCAACTCTACGAAATCTGCGCAGTCCCTTCGACTAAGGACACTTTAGTTTGACAGCAAGATAACACCTCCTCCTCACACCCTCACGCCCTCCTCTCAAACCCCTCTGGAGAAAGATTGTTTTTCTTCATAAATTCTCACTGCAACAATAGAAAAATAAATGGTCCCTCACTATGGCCTCTACTGTTGTTCTTTTTTACTCCCCCGATGAAGGAAGACTTCAGTGTTTGTCTGAATTTGCTATTCCAGTCCAGCCATATAAAGCACATTCTAGAGGTGAGTGTTGTGCACCCAACCCTTTTGCTCCAGAGTTTTGGAAGGTTGCATTTGTCACCAGCTTTCTGCTGCCATCCTCCCATGAAGGATGTCTGGGAGGCTGGAAGAACAGTCCTGTGGCTTTCTATTGCCAAACCATTTTCCCCAAAGTGTTGGTGTCAGTAGCCAGCTCCCATACTGAGCACCTAGTATCACTGAAATACCTAAGCCATTGTCCTCGTCTTGTCCCCGATTCCGTGGTTGCATAAATGTGAAAGTCGAAGGTTGGTGCTAGTCTTGAACACATCCCTAACACCCACAATCTCTTTGCCCCAGGCTCAAAGCCGTAGGTAGCCACAGTTTTAGATTGAATTGTGTCTCCTGCTTCTCCCAAACCCCACAAAAGTTACAAAAAAAAAAAAAAAAAAAAAACCCACCTGTGACTGTGACCTTTTTTTGGAAATAGGGCCTTGCAAATGTAATCAAGTTAAGATGAGGTTATTAGGGTGGGTGCTCATCCAATATGACTGGTGTCTTTATAAGAGGAGATGAGACAGACTTACAGACACAGAGGAAAGATGTCCAGGTGAAGAGAGGAAGAGTCTGGAGCTACACTACCACAAACCAAGGAATGCCTAGGGCTGCTGGAAGCGGGATGGACCAAGGGAGCACCCTCTCCCAGAAGTTTTTAGGAAGCATGACCCTATCATCATCTTGATTTTGGATTTCTAGCCTCCACTGTGACAGAATCAGTTTCTGTTGTTTCTAGCCACCTAGTTCATGGCAATTTATTACAGCAGCCCTAGGAAACTAATACAGCCCGATGGGCAAATCGAATAGCACTCTGGTTTTTGTTGGGATAGCAGCGAAGAACAGAGCTGAAAAACCCAGGATCTGGGGCAGAAAAACCTATGTACAGTACCAGCTGTGCAACTATAGGCAAATTTCTTAGCCCCTCTGTCTCAATGTCCTCAACTAATAAAGGGGGATGGTGATTGTACTGACCTTGTGGGTTGTGAGGATAATAATAAATCGAGACATTTAGCACAGCACCTGGCAGGTAGTAAGGACTCAGTAAATATGTGCGATTACTATTAATGGCCACCTTATATTTGTAGCATATTATACTGGTTTTCCATTTACAGTTGGAAAACAGATAGGTATAAATTTTTCTTTCAAATTAAATTTTAGATGAAAATTGAGTTAATTAAAATAAGAATATTAAGTAAATAACAGCTGGTAGATGATACGGCACACATTGTGGGGGTGATAGGACACTAATTTTCTGAGCACTTGTACGTGCCAGGCACTGTTCAAAGGACTCTGCATGTTTTAAGACGTTTAACCCTTCACATCACTCAGGAAGGTGCTATTACATCTCCGTTTTCCAGAAAAGGGGTCTGAGCCACAGACATGTTATGTAACCTGCCTACAGCCGCAGAGCTGGCCACACAGGCGGGCGGGCTCCTGGGCTGTGCTCTAACCTCTGCACTAAGCAGAAGCCAATGGGCCAAGAGGCTTCTTCCGACCCTGTGGTTGTACAGCCAGTCTCCTCTCTGTACAGGTGGACTCACCCAGAGGGAAAGTGCTACTTGCTGCGGCCCTCATTTCCACCAAAACTACTTTTGAAGGTCCAGCACAGCTACAGGGAGCCAAGCCCCTTTGGGAAAAATTAAATGCTCAATGTTGACGTTTAATCTATGATTAAGCACTGTCCTCTCCAAATCAGCTAAACTGAAACAACAACAACAACCAACAACAAAGTCTGGCAGACAACTCTGTTAAATGAAAATAAACCTGTTTTTATTGTTTCATGCTAAAACACATTTTGGGTTTCACAAGCTCGTAGCTAGGGGAACCATACACATTTTTGGCAAAGGAGGCTTGGGTAATCTGCATGGTTGACCCTTCTCTTCATGAAGAGCAGATGGCACTTTCTGCACGTGTCCCAGCACAGTTCCCTTCGTGGCAGACATAAAGGTTGTGACCGGACACCTCCAGCCAGGAAGCGCCTTTCCCCTTTGCGGCTTCCGATCAGTCCAGGTGGCGCACAGCGAACAGCACTCTATCAGAGCCGCAGACCAAGCAAGTTCCCCAGACTGTGCTCTGAGAGCGTCGAGTCTACCACACAATATTCATCGCGATAATTCTGGGCAAGTGGATGGTAGAGTGGTTCTGAAGGGAGATGGCTCAGGGCCAGAGCCTCTGGTTTTCTCTAGGACATGTCAAGTCCAAGAAAAAAAGGATTGGACAAAAATATGTGGTCTCCAGGAGAGACACGATCTAATACTAGATATTTGGGTGAGAGACAATGACTCTGATATCCAACATCATAGTCACTCAGGTATGCAGAAAGTGTGGAGTCGTACAGATCTGAGAGTTACCCACCAGGGAAGTTTTATTCTGTAAATTTTTCTTCTTATTAGAAAATTCCTTTTGGTTTTTTAGGATGCAAAATGTGGAACAAATCTCTGATAACTCCATGTGTGTGAGCAAAACCAGCACATGCAACGGACCTTTTAGTGTAATCTACACAGATTGGTATACGTTACGAACCAGGGTGCAGACAACAAACAACTTGCAGTTCTTGGCTGGCAGTGGAATAGTCTAAGGAAATAAGCGTCCCTGGAACTCTCTATTTTTTGGAACAAAGACGTTAAAAGCTTGGAAATCCTTAACTGTTCACTTTCCTGTGAAATAATTTTTATGTTTATATATTTCATGTATGTAAGATTTATTTGTGTAATATTCCATAATGGCTAATACGTTGTGCCCTTTTCATAAACATCCACAGACATTAATTTATGATGCTTTTGGTCTATTAAAAATACTGTCCTTAAGAAAAGTAAGCACAAGCATAAGAATCTACAACTTTTCTGCTTATATTTTTATAGAGGAGTGAATATTTTCCCCCATCGTTTTCTTCATTTTTCACTGAAAGAACACCACTTCCCCTTGACCAAACATAGTAATAAAGATGAGACAGTTTGAGGAGATGAAACTCTGACTTCCTGCTTAGAAGACTGTTCTAGGGCAAATTTCTGGGCTGACTCCATTACAAGCATTCAAATTCATCCTTGCCAGCTTCCTTCCCCCCCACCCCTTTGACACGTGACCATTTGGGACCATACGCTGGAACTGAGTCCAGGGATGAAAGCTGTAGAAAAGAGGAAGCTTTTCCTAACCTTCTGGGTTTAGCTGGGGAGAATTCAGATTCTTCATTTTGTTTTCTAGAAAATATTTGGTTTATTGGCTAAACAGTTTCAAGGAAAGAGCTAAATCCCCACGAAACTCTCCTTTATGAGTCACAGAGAGTTCCCAAAGACTTAAAAAACCAGCATGTATAAAAATTGAGAGGGGTGCTTTCCTGTTGCTTAAATTGTGAGAGGTGGAAGCCAATGTGTGAAGATGGAGATATAGGTAAGATGACCTTGAAGACAGGCTGTTAGTGGTCGAAGTGGTCAGTAGCTTCTGGGGACTAAACATTACGTTGGCCCCCTACCCCTGCCCCACGTTTTATGTGGGCACCCTGCCTACACTAAACTTTTCCACGTTTCACAGTGGAATTCTACGATTTTACCTTGGAAAGTAAAATCACTGAAACCTGTGTATCGAGAGGCTCTAGGGCTTTATGGTAGTAACAAATAGATTCCAGAATTTGAAAGCAGCGTCCCTATATTGATTGCAGTTGAGGATGTGGATAAGAAGTAGAATTATTCATCCCCATAAAAAATAAGTGCCAGTTTAAGTCCTGCATGTGACAGCTTCACCCAGGAAAAAAACCTTCCGTAAGAACAAAATGCAGTCCTTACTCTGATTATAGTTTTGCTGGTGCTTGCTCCTGCTTACAAACAAGATGGATAAAAAACCAGGGTACGTCAATGTAAAATTAAGATCCTGAATTTTAAAACCACTGACATATCCCAGTGATGCTGCATTCCTGTTATTATCTTTAGAGGTTGGGTAGCATATATTCCTGTTATTATCTTTAGTAGTTAGGGCAGCATATGCTTTAAAAATATGAAATTCTTATTGATGTCTTATAATAGGGGAGATGAAAATATATGTCCAAAAAGTTTTAGGGTATTTGTGAGTTTTACTTCTCTATACAATGCCTCTCTCAAGTTAACACAAGTAGTTTAAAAATTGTACTTAAAATATATATATGTATATATATAATTTTTTAAAACCAGTAGTAGAATGTCTTCCAATGGCTTGTTTCTCATGGCAACTTATTTATAAACATAAAAAGGATACACAGTTATAGTTGATGGTATATCTTCCTACTTGAAATAGCCTGCCTGTAAGCATCGCAGTCTTTGGTATCTGTCTTATAACACCATGGATTTTTCTTGTCTGAGGTTTTTTATGCAGCAGGTCCTTATTTCCTTAGTCACGACAGTTTAATAGGTATCCCCTGGATCAGAAAGTGGGGGCAGAGTGGAACTGGAATGGAGAAGAATGAGGATGTGGCAGAGGGATGCAGGATGCTTGGTGGGGAGTCAAGGATGGGTGGGAGTGCCAGGGGACATTGTGAAGAACTGTTGGTCTCTCTGGATCGAACACTGAGAGAAGAAAATCGTATCATTCTCTGCCTTGCTCTAAGTCCAAGCTAGAGAGACAGGACAGACACAGAGCTGGAAGGCATTTGAGGTTGGTCTTTTTTTTGTTAGTTTGGTGCTGAGCTGTGACAAACTGGCAAGATCAAGTTTGGTTTTGACAGCAGGGAGTGACAGGAGGGATGGGAGTCTGGTGTAAGCTGCCACAGCACAGCTTGCTTGTCCCCTCTGTCCATGAATCCTGGGGGTGATGACAGAGTGAGTCTTTCTCCTCTTACCCTCTGTCTTGGAGGCCAGACGGTTGGTATTCCTGTGACACACCTGATGCTCGAGGAAGGTCACATGGTCCACAAACTGTCAGTAACCAGTTTCCATCCAAACGGATTGTTCTCGTCAGCACCCTTGTCCTTTCCAGCTCTTTCTGAGGTGATTTCCAAGGTGGGCTCTGTGAAGGCAAAAAAGGTTTTAGACTCTATTGTGTGAGAAGCATCCTGGGAAGAACTATAGGTCTTTAAAATTCTTGTGCAGGAGATTTTTTTTCTTCTTCTTAATAAGAGATGCTGTGTCCTTCTCAGTCTGTCATATCAGGAGGTACGCTGACATGGTTTCTGCTTCCCAGTGCTGGTATGTCAAGATTGGTCTTTTAACTAAGATGGTGTCTACCAGGTTTTTCAACAGTAAAGTTGAAATTACCCCCTTCGTGAAAATAAGTGTCATTTTAGGAGATACTCTGAAGCTCTTCAAGTTTTCATCCACTAGTTTTGACATCTATTGATAATTCTTTTCTGAACCAGTTATTACCATAGTGGTTGCCAAGTGGTGATTTTTAAGTGCTATTGATCTCTCTACACTTCGTATTTGGCATCGTACTGCAGTAAAGAGGAACTTTCCTTTCTTTCTCACCTATTTATATCAGTGTGGACTCAGGGTCTCCTATATCAGCTATGGAATATCATCTGTTACTGCCGAAAACAAATCTTATCTAAAGATAAAGAAATGGCAGACAAATCCAGACTGAGAGGCATTGTATAAAATAAGTGGCCTATATTCTTCAGAATACCAAGACCATGAAAACCAATGAATTTAAAGCAAGTGTTCCAGATTAAAGGAAACTAAAGAGATATGACAATTACATGCAATATGTGGAGTTGGAAGGGATCCTACACAACAGTTTTACAAAAATTTTCTATAAAGGAAAATAGTAGGATAACTGAAAAAATGGTAAGGCAGCTGAATATGATCTATAGCCTGCTTAGCACTGTATTAATGTTGATTGAATTTTCTAGTTGTATGTGGTTATATAAGAGCGTATCTTTGTTTTCAGGAAATGCACCCTGAAATATTTAGAGATAAATGGGCATTTGTTCTTCAATTTACTCTCAAATGGTTCAGAAAAAAATCAACAAGAACATAGTGAAATGTTAACATTTGGGAAACCTAGCAGAAGGGTACACAGGAATATTTTGTGCATTTTCACAAACATTTATGTAAGTCTGAAATTATTTCAGAAATAAGAAATTAAGATTCATGAGCTCTCAGAATTTCCCTGAGGCCTCAAGTATTTTCATTACCAAACTCAACCTGCGTCCTGATGGTCCCTACATGTGTAACCAGTGTGCCTCCCTCTCTGCGCTATCTGTTGTCCCTTTTCCCTTCCTTAGACTGAAGATGTGCAGGAGGAAAGGCAAACGAACACCTCAGGTGGCCCCATGTGGGGGGCAGTGGGTTTGAGGAGAAGGCAACAGGAATCGGTTGTCCTCCATGGCTTTGTTGCCAGTCCTTGGCTTTTGGCTTTCTGAGTGCATATAAAGTCCAAAATGACCATGCTGAAGGAGGAAAGAAGACAGCTGGAAGAATGATGGAAAACCGGTCTGATAAAATTTATTAAGACTTGCCTTCTAATACCCCAGCCTCAAAGTTTGTTAACACGTGAGTTCCCATGAAAACCCAGTAAAAAAGGAAATATTAGGAGAAAGAGTTTTCCATTCCTGCCTAATTCTTTCATCTGGAGCTTGATTTCTTTTCTATCCAGTGATTTGTGCTGAAGAAACAGGCTTGTTTTTTAATTTGAGAAAATGAATAATGATTATAGCTTCCTTCTTTGTGTCAGATCTTGCACACAAAGCTTGTGGGAGTCTTACCACACCAATACTGGGAGTCTCATCCAAAGCTCCCATCTCTAAGGGCAGAGCTATGATCCGAGGAGCCCAAGCTTGCAAGCAGACAGCCCCTTTCCACCTCAGGCCTGAGCTCCTCTGAGCTCTCAAGGGTGTAAGCGCAGTGCAGCACTTACTCTTCTGTGTGCTGCGCTCAGCACAACAGCGAATGAGAGCTGGCTGGGGCTGCAGTTGGCTGCCTCGCGTTCAGTAGCAGATGCAGGCATGGATACAAAGTCCACCATTACTGGGAGGCAATCAGTGGCTCACAGAGTCAAAAATTCACACAGGATTTGGAGACCTGCTGTCTGCACTGCACACGACTGAACATGAACAGCGGTTTCATTTTTTTTTTTATTCATGAATTTTAGCCTTGAAGGAGAAGGAGGCCCACCTTGCACATATCCTGTCTCCCTTCCTCATTGCTAGGACTGAACCTGTGCTGCCACTGGGCATCTGCCTCGAGAGAAGGGCCAACCTGTCCCCGTCTCAGACATGGCCACTTCAATCTGCACATCAGTCCTGGTGTTGGCAGTGGGGAGAAAAATGTCCCTCTGAGACTGAAGGCAAGGTTATTGGAGATTACTGCATCCGGACCCCATGGGAATCATGGTGGTTTGTTGGCTCTCTTAACTACATTTATGTGATGTAGCATTTCTGAGAGCGAGTGCAGGGGCAGGGAAGTAATAAGGAAGTAACCATCCAGGGAAGGCTGTCTGCCACATTAATCTGTTGTTCCAGGTTGTGCTAAATGATGTAAAGAGAACTGCGACTCTCGGATCGACTGACATTTTAATAAGCACCTGAAAACCCCGTGAGTGGGAGATGCGAGTTTTCCCAAAGCTGGCACTGTGCAGTCCTGGGGATCAGCCCTTGTTAGTGCTGTGTCCACCTGAGGATTAGGCAGGTAATAATTCTTTGTTTACCAAGCTCTCATAAGACAAGTCTATTTGAGGGAGAAAACCCTGATGCCTGCAGGACAACTTGTGTCCCACCTTAAATGAGGCTGCAAACAGCAGCCATTGGCTGGTGTCGGATTGCCTGGGTTGATTTCCAAACTCCACCAGTTCCTACCCCGTGACCTCATGGATATTAATCTCTCAAGGCCTAGTTTCCTTGCCTGGTAACATGGGACTAGAAATAGCGTTTACTCTGTATGGTTGTGGCAAGTTTGTTAAAATGAATCAGTGTAAGTAAAGTGCATAGAACAGGGTCAGGCACGTAGCAGGAGTTCTATAACTGTTGGCTCATGTTATTATCATAAATAAGAGACCTCTCAAAAGCTATTTATTATGACCATGCTTCTTGATTATCTCAAAGAATGGAAAATACTATGTGTGGAAACAGATCATTAAACAGTGCTCACTGTTACCACTCATTACTAAAGCGGCTTTTTCCACAGAAACTGTCACAGCTGCTTAAAGTTGAGCTTTTAAGATCTTACATCCCAATCTATAAAATGATAATAACAGCTCAGAATTTTCTTTATGTGGATGTCACGAGTCAGCCTCTATTATGATTCCCATTATGTAGATGAGACCCTGAGATGCAGAGAGGTGAAGTTACTTGCTCAAAGTCACACAGCAAGTCACACTCGAGATATAATTCAGATGGTTCAGTTCTATAGCCTGGGCTCCTAACTGCTGAGAGAGAGGGAGAGAGAGAGGCAGGAGGGTGAGAGACTACAAGTAGTAATACGGGTTCTCTAAATGCATGAGTGGGCACGCAAATTCAGTAAGTGTATCCTAACGATAACAAGGGAGATGACATTTCACGCCTTGTCCACGTAATTCCAAATGACCGTTTTGACTTTTCTTTAAATTCAAAACAGTGACAGACTGCTTTTTACTTGCTGCGGTCGTTGCTTTAAAGAGCTGTGTCCGTCCCTTTAGGAAGTGCGTTCTAGGGTCCCGCAGTCCTGGAAAGCCGCTTGCTTCAGAGATGGGGAATGGGGTGGAGAAGAGAGAAAGAACCTGCGCGGCTGCTCGCTGCTCGGGGAACTCCAGGAGCAGCTCCCGAGTGCATCCTTCTCTGAAGGTCCCTCTCGTCAGGGAACAAAGGGTTCATCTAGGCTCCAATTGTTCCTTCAGCGAATTCTTATAGCGTGATAAAAATGCCCGATAGACGAAGGTCTGTGAATGGAGCCACCCACGGGAGTCCCCCGGACACAGCGAGCCTGTTCCCGCTCTTCCACCTGGCTGCAGTCTGCTTCCTTCCTAGTCTCCAGGTCCCACCTCCGATGTGGCCTCCTTGAGAGCACCTTCCCAGGCCACCCCACACGGTGTGCTGCCCTCCCTCGGCCATGCTGGCTCATCAGTTCACATCACTGTCATAGAAATTCCATTCAGTTGTTCACCACTCACTTCCTTGTGAAGGCAAGAAGCTTATTGGTGGTGTTCACCCAACTGTAGGGAACCCAGTTCCTGGCGCAGAGTAAATGAATAAATAAACGAATGAGGTGACACTGATTTTTACTCAGGAAGAAAACCTTCTGCAACTTTTTCTTTTCTTTTTTGAGACAGGGTCTTGCTATGTAGTTCAGGCTGGTCTTGAACTCACTCAAACTCACGCTGATCCTCCTGCCTCAGCCTCATGAGTGCTAGGATTATAGGTGTGCGCCAACATGCCAGGCCAAAAAACCTTCTGTGACTTTAAATGGAGATGGACCTAGGGCAACATTGGGCAATGTTGGCCTGGATCCCATAGGCCATAATGGCATGTCCAGCAGGGGTTAACTAATCAGCCAATGTATTTTCTGAATTACATGTGCCAGGGACATTTAATTTCTGTTAATTGGCACCAAGGAGGAGGAGTTGTTATCAAAATCACCAGCCAGCTGGAAGCTTCTCTGTGTCAGACCTACTTGCAAATCAGAATGGACATTTCATAAATCGTGTCAATCCTGGTCCCCAGAGGGACAACACCCACGTGCTTCCTGGCTGCATTCTGGGATACAGACAGCCCTAAGCATTGGAGCTTGAGGAGAGGAGGCAGTGAGGTGTAGGGATAACCAGAAAAGAAAAGACTGATGAGGGTTATGGCATTTTAAAATACTTGTCCTATCACCTCAACCCTGGTACTCTTTACCAGCTTATTTGAGAGGTGACAAGAGCAGGGAAATGGATATTTCGAGTCTTTCAGAGCTGGCCCCACTGCTTCTTAACTGTGACCTTAGTCAAGTGATTTATCCTCTGAACCTCAGTTGTTTGATCTAGATAAATAGATCTAGAAATAGGGGACAATAACATTTAGCTCATGGGTTGCTGTGAGGACTAAATGAGAACATGCATGTAAATAATAAGAACGATAGCTAACGTCACAGAGAGTTTTCTATATGCTGGGCACAGTGCTGATGACTTTATGTGCGTATCTTATTTAATCCCCACCAAGCCACTCGAGGAAAGTGTAGTTTATACCTGCATTTTACAGGTAGGGAATATAAAGGTTGCAGAGGCTAATAAATGACTTGCTCATGGTGACATGGTGAGGAGGTGCAGTCTGGACTTGAATCCAAGTCACTGGACTCTGTGCTCTTCACCACCCTGATGTAGACCCTGATGGCCTGAGCGATTCGCTCAGTGCCTGGCCTTTAGCACATGTCTGATAAATGGTGGCTGGTAATGCTCTGTTCTTGTCTGAAGCATTTCTCCTGCACACCCCGCTTTCCAGCCTTTGCCATGCTGCAGACTCCCCATCACCTACCACTTCTGGGCCCCTTCTGTGCTCCACTTGTCTGCCCACTTGTCTCACTTGATCTCAACAACCCTACGGAGTACCCCGTATTGTTTCCCCCTTTTAGGTAAAGAAGCCTCCGAAAGGTCAGTTAAGTTGGCCCAAGTTCAGACAGCCAAGAAGTGGTGGGGCCAGGCATTGAACTGAGGGACTTATGACTCCAGAGCCCTGGCATTTTACTTCCTACAGCCTGATGACAGTTCTCCATGCTGCCCCTCTTTCAAGATCTTTTCTCTGGGATGAGGCTTTTTCAATAACTGAAACACTCTCTCCTTGTTCCTTTCTCTCCTTTCTGTGCAATAGAGCCCAGATTGTTATTTTTGTATTTGAATTGTGCCTCTGTATCCTTTTATTGGTAATAGTCACCATTTACTGAACACTTCTGTGCACTCAACGCCATGCTCAGAACTGCCATGCAGGATCACATTTAATTGTGCCGAGAACTCTTATCTGATCCCCATCTTACAGATGAGTAAACTGAGGCCAAGGCAGGTGTTGTAACTTTTCTAAGTTTCTTTTTTCATTTTGTCAAAGGAAACATAGCTAGCAAATAACACACTTGGGACAAAACTCAGGCGATCTAGTTCCAAAACTCATCATCCTAGCTATTATATTATATTGCTTCTCTAAATCTTATAAGGTTCTAGTGACTGGGAACAGAGCTGGTACAGTGACCCCAAATCCTTTTACTGGCTGGTGCTTTAAAATCTGGTCCTCTGTTGGAGACTCCCATAATGAAAGTGGCTTAAGCTCTCAAACTCACCAACATCTAAAAACAGTTTAAGCTAAAAAAAAAAAAAAAAAAAAAAAAAAAAAAAAAAATATATATATATATATATATATATATATATATAAATAGAATGTGCAGAACAGAGTATTTGGAAATGTGGTTTTGATATCTAAAATTAGCCTTCCCTTCAAAACACCATCACCTCTTCTATCTGCCTGTTCTATTCCTTGTCTTGGAAGCCGATGCGCTCTCTCTGGCTGTGACTGACACGTCTTCTTCACGCAGTGCAATCCTCCACTCTCTCCTTGACACACAAAATATCTCCTGAGGAACTGGGGAGCAGGCAGGGGAGCAGGAACCTGGGTACAGTCCTATGGAAACAATAGTTATTCAAATTCTTCTTTTGGCCTCCAGGCCTGTCTTAGCTGTCTCCTTACATTTTGACTCAAGCTTGCTTTTTGCTTATTTGTGAGGCTCTCCTGGGTGTGGATACTGTTCACGGTCCTCCCAGGAGCTCAGGGAATCGTTTTCATAGGAAGGACATTAGGATGACTCTGGCCTCCAGGACATGAATGCCCTATAGCTGTCAAACCGGGACACTGCAAAAGGCACTCATCAAGTTGGTTGGTCTTGCTGGCACTTGTTCCAACAGTGTTAATACAAAATGCACACAGTGCACAAAACGGCCTCTGCAAATGGCTTTTGCCTTTCTCCCTGGGTCCTGGCTGATGTCCTTTTTGTCCTCACCAGGTGCCGTTCTTGCTGTCAGCAGTGACCTTATTTGCATAATTAGCTTGCATCTGTGGGAGTTGTCTGAACTCTGGATAAACACCAGCACAGGACACTGAGAGACACCAGCTCTCTGAGCCCTCTTGTTCTCACAGAGGAGATAATGAAAGTGGGAGTTATTTTGGAATCATATCCCCCTTCTTCTGGGATGGTGCTGTGTATCATTTTGTGTGAGGACAGGCAAAACCAGAAATAATCTCCCGAAGCGGGAGTGACCTGGGCAATGTAAAATGATTGCCGTGTTCTGACGTCAATGCTCCAGAACCACATTGCAAGCTTTGGTTCTTTTTCAAGTTGCGTGGCGGTTTCTGGTGGTCCCGGAAGCAGGGCAACTTTACTTTTTGGATTTCCTTGTGCAGAACCTCTGTTACCTTCCTCCCCATCCTATTGTTGCACAAGCCCTTACCTTGTTTTTCTCTGGGAAGACTTGAGCTCGAGTGGACCCCCACTGCTCTGCCCTCACCCTGGTGATCCAGCAGCGCATTCCCTTTGTCCAGCCTTCCCAACCTCAGGTACACTAGAAGTGTGTTTAGAGTCGCCACTGAGGAGAAGGAGGTAGTGACTGAAGATTAGAGTCTGGGCTTAGAGTTAGGGCTTATAATTCTTGTTGTCTTGGACAAGTCATTTGGCCTCTGAACCTTAATTCTAATCTCTCAAGTGGCGTGATAACAGTTCCTCTCTCTTAGGGTTGGGTAGGATTAAATGGCACAATGCATGTAGCATGTAGATCACTTGGCATATACTACATACTAGGTGCATTTTTGTTTTGATTTCCGCTTTTATCTCAAACTAATTTTGTGACTTTAGGCAAGGAATTGAGACATTCGGAGTCTCAAGTTTTTGACCTGACGTTTGGGGCCAAAACAGCTTTTCCCTGCATACCTCACAAATCTCTTTCAGTTTCAGATTCTGAGGAGCTGCTTTTGGTTTCTGTAGTCCACTACTCAGGGTGCCAGGCCGGGCCCAGAGGAGAGCTGCCTAAGGAGTCCCATACTCAGCCAGGCGTGGTGGGACATACCTGTATTTCCAGCACTCTGGGAAACTGAGGCAGGAAGATCGTAAGTTTGAGCCCAGGCTGGGCAGCTTAGCAATTAGCAAGACTCTGTCTCAAAAAAAATAAAAAATAAAGGGCTGATGATGTAGCTCAGTGCTAAGGCCCTGGGTTAAATTTCCAGACACACACACACACACACACACACACACACACACACACACACATACACACACACACTCCTATAGTCAACAGTTTGGGCACAGCTTCAACCTGTATTTCCACATTCAGAAGCAACAAATAGTACTTGGAAGAAGTCTTTTAAAATCCCTCCAAACTAGAACCTCTCAAAACCAGACATATTTGTGCATCAAAATCTCAGTTTTCAGCAGACTCAAAGCCTTAAAATCCCAGGGACAGAAGCCAGATGGGCTCAAATATTCTGGCAGAATACAACAGCCTGAAGTTGCAATATGTGCTTTGACTTGTGTTTACTGAGTACCTCTGTGGGCTGCCCTGAGAATTCTCCATAGTCCACATGTAGGAAGAGCACAAGGCAATGATAAACATGGAATTCAGGACAGTGGTTGTGAGGGAAATTAGGAGAAGAAAAGAATGGGATTGGGAGTGGCACACAGTGGAATTCAATGTTATTGATAATTACAATATTTTAAAAAGCTGGGTGGCAGGTATATGGTTGTCTTATGATCCTACTCTATATTTCATATATAGAAACCAACAAAAAGCAGGCAGAAAAGCAGAATGATGTCCAAAATCCAGAAAAAAGTGAATAAGAAACAAACCACATTGTATGAGGACCATACCTGTTTTATGGTACGTCTTATTCTATTTTTATCTATCCTGTTAAAAACTGTATCTTCATTCCTTCTCACATAGTCTGGTCCAGGGTGAGTGATGGATAGCGGCTGTTGAATGAATGGATGGGTGCATGTGTAATGCTCCTCCCTGCCCCTCGTCTTTGATTTGAAAGCATACCTTGGATCCCACCTCTGCTGCATTCTATTTGTCAGAGTGTAGATCAGTGGACAGAGTGTCTCCTTGGAACATTTTATTTCTGCTCTGGTCTAGGACATAATCCTGGCAGACAGCTTGATCATTTAACATTGCTCTATTTCAAGCAAAATGGCCTTGCGCAATTTATTCCAAATGACATTAACCTGCCACAAGGGTCTTTGGCGTTGGCCTCTGCGGTTTGGTCCTGCCTCCCAAGCACATTCCCTAAGTGACCATCTTTCACAGTTACCTCCGAGATTGCTGCAGGTGCTAACAATCTCTTCTCTCAGCCCAAAGGAGAACTAGGGCCTGTTCTCTCAAGATGTAAACAAGGGAAGCCTCAGTTGTAGCAGCTGAGCAAGAGAGTGGAGAGATTGAAAAGGACTTAGCTGTTCTGTGTGCCACAGTTATTCACCTCCCAGGGAGGGTATCCAGAAATGTGTGGCTGCCGGAGAGGTCAGAGGTGGGCGAGAGGACGAGGACGAATGCCTGCTCCTCTCATTGAAACAGATGACTTCCATACCTACCAAATGGATGCCAGAGGAGCCGGGAAGTACACAGGCTTTACTTAAGCCTGTGAAAGGGGTCCATGAAGCAGGTAGACTAACATGCATGGGACTCCCTTCCCAGTCGGCAACATTCTTAGGCCAACAGCCTGGCAAAGGTGAGTGGCAAAGGTGTAGGGTTGCTGGGAAGAGTTGTTGGCTTGCTTGCAGTGCTCTCAGCCCCAGAGTGACCTCTCTGGGCCCTGTTCTGTACTGCAGGGTAATAGTCAAGACATTTACTAAACTGATATGCCATAAGTACTAGCCAATCAGAATGAAGGAGGGTTCTATTCTAGAGCACTTCACTCCGCCTGGTTTAACATGTTAACTACTGGATGGTAGACTGATGGAGAGGATCTGGGGAAGGGCTGGGGTGTGGGAGGGGGAGAAGCTTCAGGAAACTCAGGGCATCCGTAATTCACCTATTAGTATAGAACTGCTTTAATATTTTAACAGCCTGTGTAGTCATATTCCTGTTGATTGCCAGAGCTGTTAGCTCTGCTATGCAATATGAAAAAAATGGATTAGAGTCTCCCGCTTCATGAACTTCAGAGTCACTTGGGAAGCTCGTTAAGAAGACAGCTGCCTAGTTTCCACCTCAAAATTGCTGCATAAGACTCTCTAGGGCCAGGATTAGGCTCACTACACTTGGTGGAGCCAGTCCTCCCTGGAGCAGCCAGTCTAAGGATTCAGCTCTAACTTTGGCAGGGTTTATGATGACCTTGGAGGAGTCCAGCACATAGTTCCTAAGGGGAACATGCCTAGTTCAGGCACAGGTCATGTGAGTGGGTGAAGCAGGTTGTGGGGTCGTGGCAAATTGAGGAGTGCATGTCCTTTTAATTGAAGCCACCTGGGCCCGGACCCAGGCTCTCTGGACTGCTCAGGGGAAGCAGGCCTCATGTGGACAGACCTCTGACTTTTCAAGAAATGTGGGAAGTCCTTCATCTCACCAAGTCATAGGTGGGTCACTGATTCAAATATTTCCGCTCCAGAATTCCAGCCTATAGATGGCTGAAGGGCAGAGGAAATGAGGCTGGTCCCACACGAGGAGGGATGGTGACAAGCCCTAAGCAAAGATCTCGAAGCCGCTTAATGAGACCATTTCTTCAAACATGGTTGCTAGAGACTGTCCTCAGTTAGTTGTGACCCACCGTCACCTCTCAGTTGTTCCCCTATTGCCTCCAATGAAATCCTACCCTTGGGACCTTGCTTTTGTTTTTAAATTTATTTTTTATATGCACGGTTTTAAAGCAGGGGGAATCAATAGCCTTAAGTATAAATCGAATTCAGCACCTTTCTTAGCAACATGGTAGTGGGATCTGACCATGGGGCAAAGGGGCACCTTTCCTAGGGTCTCTTGTGGCTTAGCAAGAGGTGCAGCTCTCATGGGATGGGCTTTTCACCCCAGACTCGAGGCACTAAGGTTCCATGTGGGATCCCTGGAATGTTCCACAAAGAAGTGGATTCCTCTAAGGACAAGGGAGCTTGGCTGGATTGGTACATTTAAACCCAATTGTCAAAGCTCTCCCCCCAGCTGCAACACCATTTCTCCCATCAACTTGTCTATCTGATTCTTGCTTTTCCTTCAGGATTCAGTTTAGCCTGAAACTAGCCCGTGTTAGGTTCTTTTTAGCACCACAGTCCGGGGTTTGCCCTTGTTTAGAATTTCCCACCTGGAATTCCAATGCCCTATTTTCTTAAAAACATCCAAGCCTAGTATTTGTTAGGAGTTCTCTGTGTGTCAGCACTGTTAAAATCACTTTGTATTATTATCTCAGTTAAGCCTCACAACAGTCTAACGAGGCTGGCATTATTATCATTCCTGTTTACGAAAAGGAGGCTCTGAGAGATTAAGTGGCTTGCCTGACATCACAAGGCCAAAGAGTGATAAATGAGGATTTGAACTCAGTTTGTGTGCAGCAGAGCCTGCTGGGATCTTTGCCTCTGTGACCAAAATTGCACTAAGCTGCTTCCTGCGAGTGTGGAGCCAGCGCTCTGAAGTCAAGGTTAGTCTTCTGGTTCACACAGCTTTGATGTCTGATAGCTCGAGCCTGCATCCTTGCTTGGTCAACTGTCTGTGGCTAATCTTTAAGCCTCAATTTCCTTGCTCTGTAATGGGGACAAACACAGCTGCACTATAAAGTTTTTTTTGGAAATTACATGAGGGTGTGGATCTGTGGTCCTTGTTGCTGTGCCCAGCATATAGTAATGGTGAGAAACAAGTTGGTGACTTATCTTTGACAAAGGAGCCAAACATGTTCACTGGAAGAAAGATAGCCTCTTTAATAAATGGCACTGGAAAAACTGGCTCTCTACATGCCAAGGACTAAAATTAGACCCATGTCTATCACCATGCACTAAACTAAAGTCAAAATGGATCAAAGATCTAAATATTAAAACAGAAACACTGAATCTACTGGAAGAGAAAGTAGGTAGAAATCTTGAAGACATAGGTGTAGGCAGAGACTTCATGAACAAAACCCAGACTGCACGGGAAATACTTCAAAGAATCAACAACTGGGATCTCACTTTATTAAAAATCTTTTGCACAACAAAGGAAATCACCAACAAAGTGAAAAGATAACCCACAGAGTGGGAAAAAATTATAGCCAGTTGTCCCTCAGACAAAGGACTAATAGCTAGAACATGTAAAGAATTGAAAAAAATCAGACCCCTAAAATTCAAAGGCCCAATCCAAAAATGGGCATCTGAGATGAATACATACTTCTCAGATGAAGAAATACAAACGACAAATAAATATATGAAAAAATGTTCAACGTCATTGGTCATTCAAGAGATGCAAATTAAAACAATGCTGAGATTCCATCTCACTGCAGAAAGAATGGCTGTCATCTAGAAATCAACTAATAGCAAATGCTGGTGGGGCTGTGGGGAAAAAGGAACACTTCTCCACTGTTGGTGGGAGTGTAGACTGGTGCAACCACTGTGGAAATCAGTGTGGAGATTTCTTTTTTCTTTTTTTTTTTCTTTGTGGGTACTGGGGGTCGACCTCAGGACCTCGCACGCCAGCAGGCGCCCGTGCCGCTGAGCGATATCACCGGCCCTTTTTTCGTATGTGGGTTCTGGGAGTCAAACTCGGGCCCTCGCGCTTGCCAGGCAGGCACTTATGCCGCTGAGCCATCTCACCGGCCTGAGATTTCTTAAAAAACTAGGATTAGGGCCGGTGAGATGGCTCAGCGGCTTAAGCGCCTGCCCGGCAAGCGCGAGGGCCCGAGTTCGACTCCCGGAACCCACATACGAAAAAAGGGGCCGGTGATATCGCTCAGTGGCACGGGTGCCTGCTGGCGCGCGAGGTCCTGAGGTCGTTCCCCCGGTACCCACCAAAAAACAAAACAAAACAAAACAAAACAAAACAAAAAAAAACTAGGATTAGAGGTCTCATTTGACCCAGCTATTCCCCTTCTGGGTATCTTCCCAGAAGAATGAAAAACATCATACCACAGCAATATATGTGTGTCCATGTTTATAGCAGCATAATTTGTAATAGCTAAATCTTGGAAACAACCCAAATGCCCATCAATCAAGGAATGGATAAAAAAGATGTTTTTTTTTTAATAATGAAATACTACTCAGCCATAAAAAATAAACTTGAGACTTTTATAGATAAATGGATGCGAGAACTCGAGACCATACTAGTAGGTGAAATAAACCAGACCCACATGTGTAAACATCATATTGTCTCAGTGTGAGAATCTGAGAGTAAACAAGATCCAAAATGTACAATAGATACTGTGAATAGGGAAGAAACCGTTCAAAAGAAAGGAAAAGCTGTGATGGGAGGAAGGGGAAAGGAAGGAAGGGAAAAGGAAAAAAAATGTATAAACACAAGACAGTTAAGATAGTTGTACAGCTGGTTTCTCTTGGTTCATTGAGGGGAAAGTTCTGTGCTAGTAATTTTCTGGACAATGTTTCATGCCTATATCTTGTACTCTGAACAACTACTGTGAATATAATACAAAATGTGTTGATTAATGTTACTCTTCTACTAGCCTGTTTTGAACTCTGTTTTATTGTTATTTCTTTTTTCTGTTTAAAAAAAAAGAAACAAGTTAGTGGGATAAATGAATTAAAGGTGCTAGTGAGATGAACTTTTAACTAGAAACAACATCCCCTTATCCATTTCAAACATTCATGAAACTATAAAGATGAGGTTTGGTTTGGGAGTGAGTGAGTTGGATGCTGGGCATGGGTGAAGGGTCTGGATGGAATGGGGGTGACAGGCCTTGGAGTTTTCTATTTCTCAAAGAGGTTATCCTGTAGAGATAGTGGATAACGGGGAGACTACTTTGTTTCATGTTCCATTTTCATTTCCATGTCATAAGCATGTCTCCATTATACCTAACCAACCTGCTTTGGAGTCACAAAAGTGAAAAATTAACTGGATCCATTGATACCTAGGCATAGACTAAACATTTAATTGTCTTATGCTACATCTCTGCCACTGTTGGTGTAAAATAAGCTGCTAAACAGACTAACTGAGAAGGCTTTTTGGGAAAAGATGAGGAATAGGTACTCATATTTAGACAAGTCAAACCATGTTTCTCTGTCCTTGTGACTTTATGCCATTTCACCACCTGGCTGATTAGATTCAGTTCAGTGAGGCGCGGAGTTGGCATGTTGATTTTGTGGAGTACACGTGGGTCGGTATCTCACAGACACACCAGACCAACATGCTCCCAGGTTCACCCTACCAGCCTCAAAGAGCTGACACACGTGACACACCCGACACGTAATCCCTGGCAGGATTATGGCTGTGCTTTGTCCTATTAAATTCTTTTTTTTTTTTTTTTTTGTGGGTACCGGGGGGTCGACCTCAGGACCTCGCGCACCAACAGGCACCCGTGCCGCTGAGCGATATCACCGGCCCCTTTTTCGTATGTGGGATCCGGGAGTCGAACTCGGGCCCTCGGGCTTGCAAGGCAGGCGCTTACGCCGCTGAGCCATCTCACCGGCCTGTCCTATTAAATTCTGAAGAAGTCTACAGATAGTTTAATGTGCCAAGTATGTAGGTAGCTAAAAGATATATTTGTAATTCCAACACCTGCAAGATCTATCTATGGGAAAGGTCTAATTAGGCCTACATTTTTTTTATGGGATCCAGTGTTAGCAGCAAATGACATTTATGCATCGAAGTATCCACACTGATGGGCACGTAATGAATGTTAAATCACAATGATTAAGTTTAATGAGAATGAATGTCTTACAGCATGGCCTTGGCTCCCTGTGATGCCTCCTCACTCCTGTTTAGGAGGCTCTGCCTGGCTGGTCCTGCCCACTTCAGCCCTTTCTTTGTGGTGCCACCTAGTTTTGCCCCTTTGTTCACTGCAGAGCCTATCCTTTTTACTCTACTTTTTGGGAATGTCAAAGTTGCCTCCCACCAATGAGTCCTTTATCTTTTTCCCTATATGTTCATCTTTCTGTTGTACTCTCATCTCTTCCTTCTTCTCTCTTCCATATTTTTTCTACCCTCCCTCTCTTTTTCTTCTTTCTTTCTCCCCATTTTCTCTCTGACCTTCTTTGTTCAGTCCCTTTGATAGCAGCTTTCCTTCAGGCAGCACCCCGTCCCAGCCTTGGACTCCCACATTCTCATTGACATTGGTGCCTTACTGGGGAGACCAGTCTGCCCTAAAGGGGAAGTCAGGGAAAGCAAAAACGTTACCACGTAAACAAGAACATGTATCTAAACTGAGCCCCTATTTAAGGCTATTTTTAAGCATACCATGTTTTTGGGGGAAGGATGAATTAATTGTCCATAATGCTCGTGTATCTGCAGCTCTGTGCTTTCTGCTTATCTATTGTGTAGGATTATATGTTGGGAAACAGAATGAGAAGATTAAAGTATGATAATCTGATATTTCATAGGCATCTTTTTCACTTTCTTTAGTACAAACTCGGGAAGTTTTAGTGAGTTTAAAATGTACAAAGTATCCATCTCATACCAGGAATGAGGAGTCTGTGGAGGTGTGACTAGTGGCCAGTGTGTAGGCCTCGGAAGATGGCAGAAGCTGTTCTAATGTGGTAAGAGGAGAAAATGGTGATAAGGTCAAAGATGCAATCCCAACAATCCCCCCCCCCCACAACACTTCTGGTTGAAGCCCCTTTTAGGACACCACAGAAATTCTACATGAAATGTAGAAGGTGCGAAGCCACACTCTATACTGGAGGACAAAGAGGGCGGGACACTCCCCCAACCCTTGTTCTGAGTAGTGGGCCTCGCTGCATGGATTCATTGTGTTCAGGAGGCTACCATACCCAGGGCAGGAATTTCTGCTCCCACCTTCCCTTTCCTGGAGGTAAAACAAGCAGACCGAGTCCCCAAAGAATGGCAGGATGCCCTCAGTGGAAGCACAGTGTATTTAAACGCAATTCACCTCTTTGGGTTCTAGGAAAAGCCACCTGTAGATTCATTTGCTGGGAAATGTGGTCTGCGTGGCTGAGGCAGTGGGCACTGGGGTTGTGGCCTTGCTAAAAGCTGACTTTCTTCGGAGGTCTATCTGCTGTCCGGAGTGGCAGCCACTTCGGTGGGCAAATAGGATGGTCATTTCTGGGCCCAAGGAGGCTGCTTCAGGCTGGGACGCCTTGAGGTTGGCTGGCTGTTCAGGCTTTCCAGAGGTGGGATGGGAGGTGTAATGTTTGGTGGGAGGAGGGCTGTAATTCTGGAATCTCACAGTTTTTACTTGCTGCAGGAGAAAAGAGCAAAGGAACATGGGTGAGACATGTACTGTTTCCCCCGGGACCAAGTTCAGGCTGTTTTTCTACCATTGTCCCCATTCGAAATACCTCATCTGTGAGTCGTTCATTCAGCAAATACTTGTGTCTACTAGGAGTGTGTGCTATGCATAACACACTCTGTTAGGAGCTGGAATCCAAAAACGATCAAAAGCAAACAGAGAACTGTAACAAGTGCATGATGGGGGAAGTATCAGATGCTGAGAATGCAGAGAGGAACCTAACTACGGCTATGACGGCCTAGGCAGGGGAGGTCCTAGAGGCAGAGCCAATCCCTGTCTCAGGGCTTCACAGAGTTCTGTAGATACTGGGAATGATTTCCTTTTTCCATGAAATTCAATCCTTGTATCCCCAGCTGATAACCCAAAATTTCTTCATATGTTTTGACTCTCACCGTATGTAGCTGGGGCCTGGAGATGTACGTAACAGTTCAAGGGCTATGTCTAATAACTTGGCTTATCGGGCAGCTGTGCCCAGAGAACTTTAAATTGCTGAATACTCTGAGTCACAGTGAGAACTCCCAACACTTATATCAGTCGCAGCTGTCTTCCAAATGCCTTTTCCTCTGAGCTTGTAGCTTAGAGTTAAGAGCCTGAGCTTTTTGTCAGGTGTGGATTCTACTCCAGACACTCACGTGTGTCAGCCATGTGGCTTTGAGGACCGCCCTTGTGCTCCCTAAGACGCCATATCCTCATTTTAAAATGAAGACAAAAATAATACCTACTGCAGAGGGTTGTCATCGGGATGAACCGAGATGGGACATGTGAAGTACTGGGCACAGTGCCTGCAGGTTGTTACTATTCAGGAAATGCTTAAGAAATAGGAGGAGCTGCATCTTCCTTCTGTCCCGGGGAGAATGGGGGAAGGTAGCCTAGTGGTGGTGATGGTGGCAGTGACACCACAGTGGCAGTGATGTTCAAAAAACTCAAAGATAACCATGAGCATCATCTAATTTTCTTAATGTCACCTCTTCCTTTCCAGATCCTTCTTGCTTTGGGGGTACTTAAAAAACTCCTGTCTCCTAGTGTAAACAGATCTGGATAGGAGTTAATGCGTCTGACCTCTGCCACAGAGGTCACAATAAATTAGCTGTTGGAGTTGTCATCGTTCAGTGTGACCTTGACAGCACTTAGAGTCTCCTGTGTGTCAGTTGCTCTTTGGCATAATGACTGATTAATTATGTGTCAAGCCCCGCGTAAGCACTTTACATACATTATGTCATTTAATCTCTCCAATCCTATGTGGCTATTATCATTCTCACCTCCTTTTTATGGATTAGCCAAAAAAAAGTTCAGAAGGGTAAAGTGTTTTACCCAAAGCCACCCAGCCAGCAAGTTACAGGGCTGGAATTCAAATCAAGATTTGTCTGATGCCAAAATCATGTTTATTCCGAGCCTCCAGGCCTCAACAGACAAATGTATAAAGTATTTGAGAGGCATGAAGGGGAGTCAGTGCCACGTCTAGGGAGGCGAAGGGGGAGTAGTGTGAGGATTCTTTTGTGGCTACACTTTTGAGTCCTTGTCCAACTGACACTAAGATGTCAGGAGCTGGGACAGTGTGAAAAGTTGGGGGCACTAAAGAGTCCAGCTCTCAGTGGCCCTCCACTCCTACCTTTTCGATGCCATTCCTTGAGTTTTCTGGTTTCACCAGGATTGATGGAGGGGCAGATGCAGGCGGTTTTGGCGGAGGCTCGCTCTTGGTGGGGACTTCCTTGCTTTCCATGATGAGGGAACTGGCTGCCGAGTGGATCCTGGTTTCGCTGCCTCTGCTGATGCAGGTGAGGGCAGGCTCCCCGGTGGAAGCAGGCTTGGGCCCCATCTCCACAGAGGGGGAGGAGGGAACCCCCTGCGGCTGGTAGAATTGGAACTGCTGAGGCCCAGCCACCATGGTGGGCCTCTGTCTGAGGGAGCCCATCACGAGGGTGGGGATCCCGGACTGGGCCGGTCTCTGCAGGGATCCATCTGGGGGATTATATGACGGAGATATCAGCGACAGAGGCAGCGGAGGGTGGTGGAGGACAGAGGCGGGGTTGGGGCTGGGTAAGCAGAGTGTCTTGATAGCCCAGAATAGTTAAGTGCTTTCCTAATTTGACTGCTCACACCCTCCCAGGTCTTTCTAAGGTGATCTTGTTGTTTTTCTAGTGCTGTTTGTGGATGTAGACAGCAAATAACTGGCTCACTGAATGGTGTGCATGTGTGTCAGAGGTCTATTGCTTCTATCTGGCTTCCCTCTGTCTGTCTTTCTGTCACACACACACACACTCACACACACACTCACACACACATACACACACACACACCCCTACTTCTTCCAGGCCTTTAAGATGGAGAGTGAAGAAGAGAGACACAAAGATAGCTTCACAGTGAGAAGCAGACATAATGGCAGGTAGAATACAGAGGAAACAAAAGACGGACAGTAGAAATTAAGAAACACAAGAGACAGACAACTGAGAAAGACAAGAGGGAGGAAAAGAGGAACAGAGAGGAGGGGTGGAGGATTCTAACCCGCTACTTGCGGAAGAAAGTTCTAACAAAGCTTTAGGCATGAGGTGGGGGAGCTTTATTTCGAGGGGTGCCTGCAGGGGAAGGGTGAGAGGCAGTGACAGCATGCGTGCTAGACAAGCAGGACACCAAACAGGCAAATTTGGAAACATTATTCCAGAGTTAGGGCTGTGTGTAGATGAGCTCCACAAAATCTCATGACATAGAAACTTGAATCAGACTTTGTCCCAGGAAGTCAGGACAAGAAAGTCACAGTGCCATCCTGCACCTCAGTCCCCTCATCTGTAAGCTGGAGACAGTAACAGGACATCATGGGGCAGATGAGGGTTACAACTTGTAATGTGTACAAAATGTTAGTCAGATAGTGCCTGGAGTGTAACAGATGCCCTGTTTGTTAGCTATCTTTTATTTTTGGGTAATGGGCAGTATACTTTAAAAATACAAAGTCCAAGAGTCTGGTTTTGCCCTTTCCTCAACTCATTCTTTAAAAAAAAAGGGGGGGGGATAGTCCTCCTTAAGTGAAAGGAAACCATTCCTCTCCTGAAATTCTCTAAAGGCAGGAGATCCCCATCCTCATCCTTGGTTCCAATGAACCAATCAGAGGTTCATTGCATTCTGGGAGGAAATGGGGGACACACCCATGAGAAACACTGCAGGCCATTTCTCAAAAGAGTCTCCCAGTATTCACAGTCATAGGTGACATCCTGGCCAGAGATCCTGGTGACTTCTGACACCCCAGGGACACATGTTTGACTCAAAGTCATTTATGTCCAGCACAGAAGGCCTGCTCCACGGCCACACTTTGCACTGTGACTCTCTGTCAAGCTGGACAGGAACATGAAAAGCGGGACACTCACTAACCACAGAGGGCATTCTCAGCTGCGCCAAGCAAGCCCATCACCATTTACACAGGCCTGACCTTTCAATTTAGACATTTATTTTTCCACTGACAGCCCTGTGAGGCGCACACGGTCAATTCTTCCGTCATTTCTCTTTGCTTTGGGGAGATTGATAGCTTGACCAGTCTCACCTTGGGAAAAGGGAGAAAGAGAAAGCCTCTAGGACCCAGGAAATCAAAGCAACACTGGGAAGACGTGTCCTGAGGCGCCCATAAGTGAGTGAAAAATTGGCTCAAGCTATCTATCTCGCTGGTTTCTTATTTTCAAGAGATTTAATGCTTTCTTATTACATGTGCATATAATGCAAGCAGTCCAAGCTCTAAGTCAATCAAGATTTATGTGGAGGTAGAGAAGGAATTTATACAAGAGTGAGTCACTGACAATGGGCTGCAATTCTCCGCATTCCTAAGTGGTCTAGATTGAATGTGAATGCTTCAACCATAAATGAATTCTGGATGGACCAAAGACGACCTATTTAGTGGAGTAGCAAGGACGAAGTTTATTTACTAATAAAATAATATATTAAGAAACCCTAATGTGTCTCAAGAGCTTATTATATACCAGGCACTATACCATCAGTCTCATAGATTATTTATTAGATCCCTATAGCAATGGTGATGAGGTAAGTATTATTTTTATTTCCATTTTACAAATGAGAAGAGGTTAGTAACTGGCTCAGGGCTGTTGTGCACACAGTGCCACCTCGGTTCACGAACTCAATTCTCTCCATGATTCTAGTCACAAACCAACTGGATGAGAACAGAATCAAATTTCCCCATAAGGTCAACATTGAACCTAACCATTGAATTTGATTCTGTTCTCATCCAACTCAGTTTGCAAGCAGAATTGTGGAAAGAATCAAGTTTGTGAACCGAGGTACCCCTGTACTTGTGTGTGTGTGTTGCGGGGCAGGAGGTACCATTAGGTGAGTTGAAGTGGCCAGAGTTGAGCAGTGGGACAGGTGGCCGAACAGGTTGTCAGATGGGAACACGGGGACAGGGTACTATGAAGATACTTTGCTTTATCTTGGGGAATTTTCATGCCTGGAGTATTGTCCTGCATGTTAATCTTCTGCTCTAATTAGTTATTTTCATGTATAATCATTTGTTAAGATTGCAAGAGAGATTGCAGAGCCCTGTTTAACGCAGGGAGAATAGAATGAATCATATTTACTACACTTGGCTGGTTATAGAGGAAGAAAACCTTGAAGTTTTGTGGAACAGAGTTTCAAACATTTTTTAGAATCCTCCAAAATGAAATTTTATGTGGAAATTCAATATGTTAAGAGATGAAAACATAGTCCCTAAGATGACAGGTAGATGCAATGTAGATGTTATGTAGGGAAAAAATAAGAGCAAGGTGCAGAACAGTGCAGTGAGCATAATTAATGGGTCTATCTATCTATCTATCATCGTCTACCTATCTTCCTATCTATTGAAACTTCTGAGGGCCAAGGATATGAGGGAGACGAGCTTTTGTATACTTTTTATGCTACAACCTTAAAAAAGTCCTATGCATACATTACATAAAAAACACAGTGGGAATCAGGGGCTCTGAGTACTGCTTCCTTGATTCTCATTTCTTGCCTCCAGCTCTTGCCCACTCACCTCCTGGGGACTTCCCTAGAGCATAGTTTGAGAAGCACTAGCCCAGCAAAGGCTTTGGTCATCTGCCTTCATAAGACCAGCTAGACGTCTACCTTGGCTGTGTTCTAATTACATGTCGGCATATATGATTGCTCTCATCCTTGTCGTTCACCACCCACGCAGGAAGCAACACAGGGAAGTGACCTTCAGTAAGTTAGGCTCCAGGCCGGGGATTTAGCTTGGTGGTACAGCACCTGCCTGGCAAGTGTGCGGTCGTGTGTTCAATTCCCTATACCCCTTCCCCCAAAAGTTTGGCTCCAATACAATATTTAATTGTTTGGGAATTACAAAGCACCCTTTGCAGAGGGTCATCCTAAAGCCAAGATTCTGCTTTTGTCAAAAGCACTCCATGTGCCCTGGGGTTGGGTCCCCATTACTTAGCTCTAAGCACATACCTCTCTGCCACCACTTACTCTTTCTCATGCTGCTCCGCCCTTTCCGAAAGGACCCTTGTCCTAAAGCTCCTGAGCCGGCTGTGTTCTTCACAGGGTTGACTATGGCCGTGGGCACAAAGACAGACTTGAAAGGATGGCTTTGCCGGGGATCACCTTCTGAAAAGCTGCCTTGGGACGACACAGAAGAGGTGGATAATGTCCATGTAGTGTAGACACCAGGGCTCTGGGAATCTGGAAAACTAGAGGCCTTTCTGGTTGTTGAACATTTTTTTTTTTTTTTAGAAGAGAAGAAACAGAAAAGGAAAACGTTCAGTCAAGAGTCCTATTTAAAACAAACAAACAAACTATCAGCTCTTAACCATATACCAAAATGTGGCTGCTCCTCACTCTTTTCCTGCCATACACACTTTTTGTAAACCACAGACCTAAGTGGGCCGCGCCTCCCTAGCTCTTGGTAGCTGTACGGGAGTGCTCAGGGCAGGGAAAGGGGCTCATATGGAGGCCCTGGTGGAACTGGAAGATTTGAATTTCATCTTTCACTGCAGCTCTGATCACTCCTCACTGTGCATCCCTCCAGCCCTTGAGTTCAGAGCATGAGATCTTGCACTTATTCATTTCATTTGGCAGTGGCAATCTCTTACTCATTCAGTGGCTGTCCCACTAGATTCTAAACTCTCTGAAGGCAGATTTTATATCGCTATTTTAGGTCCTCTGTGTACAGCATATATTGCTACTTAATGTTTGTTGAATGGCTTCCGTGATGCCATTTGTTGTGGCTTCTTACATGTGCTGAGTCCTTACTGTATGCCAGGCCTTTGCCTACATGAATGCACGAGTTCTTTACAACAGCCTTCTGAGGTAGTACTATTAGCACCACTATTTTATACAGAGATTTACACTAACTTACTCAAGCAACTCCTAGACTGGGGATTTGCATCCAGTTCCCCTTCCCTTACCACTGAGCTAGGTACACCACCTCCTGGCTGGTTAGAGCATTATTTGGTAGCAGGAAAACCCTTTCATTCTGCCTGAAATCAATGAGCTAAAGCAGCTGACAGCCCCTGCACATGCCTTCATAAGATCTTAATTATTCAGTCATAGGCTGTGATTTCCAAGATCATTATTAAAGTTTTATAAAACAACAATCCCTTGTTCTTTGTTTCCAGCCTGCAACTCCCTGCACTGCCTGGGGAATGGTTGACATTTTACATGCATTTCTTACCATTTTACCAACCCAACACCAACATCACCTCTCCTACCCATCAACCTGGCACTGTGCTGATTCAGTAACCTCTGCTAATTCCCCGGGAATGACGAACTCAACCAAGACTCTAGCATAGAGATGCCCTCGTGATTTCCTTCTTGCCAGTGCCTCCAGGTTTTCCTCTCATTTCTCCTCTTTCCTCTTTTCTCTCCTTTTTATTAAAAGAAAGACAATGTAGTTTAATAATGAACCACTGTCGTATGAAGATAGTGAAGGTGTCACTTAATTGTGGCCAATGCTGCCCAGGAAGCATGTAGCCAAATGCTCTCAAGAGCTCATGCACGTAGCAAGAGACTTCCATTTGCAGCTGTCAGTCTGCCTCTGGACACCGTGAGGGTTAGGGGCACTGAAGAGGCCGGGGCTTTCCACCAGTCTGTATTCTGGAGATGAGGCCTGGACAGCGGAGAGGAATCCCAAACACTGGCTTCCACGGCAGAGTGCAGATGATCTGCCTATCTTTCGAACAGAGGCCTCAAGGAGTTGGAAGCTACAAAATGGATTAGCAAGAGGAAAGACAGGTTCCAAAATTGTTTCCATCAGCAGCAGCAGCAAGGACAGAATACCGCTAACTAGGCCCAAGCTAGCCTTATCCTACCAGTCCCTTCTTTGAATGGCTGTTTAAGGGCTGAGGTATGACTTCATTTTTCTGAGCCCAGCACTGGGCCAGATTCCAGGAACTCCTAAATTCCATCTCCTATCCAACACTGAGTCCCTTTATGTCTTTTGGCAAAAAGCTTAGCACTTACCTAGCACTTTCTACCAATATCAAAGCACTTTGCTAACATGTATTAATTAATCTCCGTGAAGACAGTATGATCCTTATTTTCCAGAGGAGACTGAAAGACAGTCTGAATATAAGTGGGAAGAGTGGATATGGATTCTGATTTGCTCCATTAAGGAGGTCCCTGTGACTTTTTCTATGTCTTATAGGATATTATCTATAAGACCTTACCCAAAATTCAAAAGGAGCGTTACAAACAGCAGCTCTGCTGGGTCCACCGCTAGCAGCCTCCTGGTAAGGAGAAAGGTCAGCTGATGACCATCTTTATATAGTTTGTGTAGAGTGCTAAAGGCCAAGGAGTAATGGTCCATCCATCACTTTTCTCTACCCACAGGGTACCAGGTATGCACCTATGTCTCTGTGAAGTTTGCAAGAAAGAGAAATACCCTGGCTAATTGGGCAGAAGGGAATTTGTTGGTAGGACAGGAGGGGTAGGAAAGGACTTGGAAATAGAATGCAAGGAGGCTTCAGAAAGTTCAGGAAAGAAATCTGCAGTGAGCAGTGTGGAGTCAGATGTTTTTCCTGGTGCTTTCATCATAAGTGGTTGACAACTTTGCCTGCATCCTTTCCTCCCTGGCAAGTTTCAAAGTTCTAGGAGGTAATATAAGATTGGCTGGGCCTCATCCTTAGCTACATGATGGGTTGAGGAGGAAAGGGAAGAGGATTTGGTTTCTTTGGCCTTTGAAAAGGGAGGAAAGACCTGCCTCCCTCAGGACTACGTAGCAGAGGAGACTAAAGGGATGTTGGTGCTATTGAGAAGGGGTTTGGGTGCTGGACAGAGAAAAAATTGACAACTGTTTGGTACAACCTGAGCCCTCAGATGTCTCCAGGATTTGGCAGCAGAGATTTAGTTGTCAAGAAGAGGTAGCCAGGTTGGTGTCAGTATTTAACTTAGAGGGCCAGAGAACACAATGGCACAGCAGCCTTTTTGAGTCTCACTAGTTAAAAGACTCACTTGCTGAATCCTAAATATAAACCCTGGCATTTTGGTTAATTCTGGCTGTAGTTAATCTCCAAACTCATGCTGGCTCAGTTCATTCAGGGATGATACTAGTAAGAGTAGATTCCAATGCTTGGGAGCCACCCCAAATATCTGACCCTATTTCATAAAAGTCTGTACTACACACAAAGAGGGCTGGGTAGCAGTGCAGAACCATCCCTGTAAACAAAAACAAAGACAAGGGAGACAAAAATCCATGCAGAATCACAGAGCAGAAAGGAGCCTTGGACAGGTAGCCCAACCCACTAAGTTCTCACACATAACTTGGTAATAGTAGTAGAAACTCAGCTCACAAAGGATAGCATTTTCCATCCCTGAGAAGTGGAGAGAATGAAACTTCCCACAGTGGAAAGAATGGTTAAGAATCAATGGTTAAGCCTTAGCCAAACCCAGATAGACAAATAGGGCATATATCATTCATGTCCAAGATTAGTTGGGATGGGAACTTTCTTGTATCAGAAAGACCATCAAGGAAAACATACCAATGCTGAGAAAGCATTGATTCTTTGTCACCTAATAACCCTCAGGAACATGTTCCCTGACAAGGACTTGTTCTTCTTGGGAATGCTCTTTCATCATAGGAAAAATCATGCCTGAACACTAGCAACGCTTCAAGATATGCAAATGTTCTGATTTCTGTGAGCTGGGAGGAAGGTGTGGACTCAATGGCAAACCTAAGGTGCTGAATTTCCATTGCTGTCTGACCTGCAGCCACCTCAGAGGGGATGAGTTTAGATGCTATGACTTGTGTACAAGCACAGTGCATCCACCCGGGAGAAAAGGTCAGGAGAGAAGTGGAAGTTAGAGCCCTGAAATACGCTGAGATGGAGGCATATATGCTTTCCAGTGGGGGTGACCACATATCCTGATTTCCTAGGGGAGATTCAGCTTATACCTGCATAAAAGTGTCATAGCTTAGATGATAAAATATGTGATCACTCTTATTCTAATGGTTCTTTGATGGCATAAGCAGGATTTGGGGCTAAAGTCTATTGCATAAGCAAATGCCCCAGTAGTAGGCATCGATCCTGGACAGTTCCTGCTGGACAGCATGTCCCTAAATCAGGATAGGCATGTCGTTGGTCCTCACTCTCACTTCTGAATCATTTCCTGTGCTCTTCAGTACTTCTCATATTATCAGCTTTGACTCATCAGATTCTACCATCCACCACCCCATCGTGCTACAGTCGTCATTCATCCTCTAGCTCTGTCTCTCTCAGTCCTTGAAGACTTTGTAGGTATCGGTTCCCTGTCAGTCTTTTGATACAATGATCCTGCCATGATGAGCTCATCAAATCTTGGGGTTGCAATACTGTCCCAAGCTTGGAGCTCTCTCTTAAATGCTAGACAGGTATCCTCAATTGCTTACCAACATCTTTATTTGGATTAAGAATAGGCATCTCAAACTCAATCTACCAGAACTAGACTTTTGCTTCCCCCGTACCTCACAATCTGCTTCTCTTGTGGTTTTCGTCAGCACTGTCACACTAAAAGGCCACTTCATGTTACACTTAATCGGGGCAAAAACTTGAATTCACATTGAAACCTCTATTCCTTAACAACCTGATATTTTATCTGTTAGAGATTCTCACCGTTTCTAACTTCAGAATATTTTCAGAATCTAACCACTTCTAACTAGCTCTATGGTGTTATAACAACACCCTTGTTCAATTCAACATCACCTCTCCCCAGGATTATTACAGTATACTCTTAGTTTTCCTGCCTCCAGCCTTTCCTCTCTATAGTATATTCTCAACAGTACCTAGAGAGTGTCTCATTAAACACTAGTTCATTATAACCTAGGAAATTCGAGATGAGCTGGCCCCCTTACCATTTCGACCACATCTGCTACTAATCTGCCCCTTACTTTGTCTAATCCTATCGGCTTTCATGTCAGGAACATTCTGATCTCGGGGCCTTTTACTTGCTGTTCCTTTGGCTTGGAGTGTACTTGCCTCAGAGATCCATCTGGGTCATCTGCTCATTTCCTTCACTCCTCCTTCTTTCAGTAAGCCCATCCCTGGCCAGCCTACCTAAAAATTGTAAAACCCTCTGACACGTAAATTCTATCTCCCTTTCTTGATTTTTCCTTTTCAGCCGTTATCATTAACACACTATATACATTACTTATAGAGCTTGTTTATCATCTCTTTCTCACACTAGACTGTAAGCCCTTGTGGGGAGGAATTTTACAAATTTTGTTCACTAGCATTTCTCTAGAGTGAAAAAACATCACAGTTAGCATTCAGTATTTGAATCCTCTATTCCTTAACAACCTGATATTTTATCTGTTAGAGATTCTCACCCTTTTCTAACTTCAGAATATTTTCAGAATCTAACCACTTCTAACTAGCTCTATGGTGTTATAACAACACCCTTGTTCAATTCAACATCACCTCTCCCCAGGATTATTACAGGTGCTGTCACCTGACAGTTAGCATTCAGTATTTGTTGAAGGAATGAAATAAAACATCAGTTATAGATACTCTTAGTTTGTCTTTGGATACTTTCCAACTTAAAAAAAATACAAGAACCTTCCATAACTATCATCTTCCATCTCAACTTTCTGCCATGTGAAGAAATCTTTTTCTATAACCCTGGATTTATGAGGACCTAGACTTTGTGTGCACCCCTCCTAGGAGGAGGTTTTCTACCTCACTACCCACCTGGGTTGGAAAATTCCATGAGTTAGAAAATGCAGCTTTTATTGCACTAAAACCTTTTAACTTATATCCCCCAGTCTATTCCACTGCCTTCCTCTGTAACAGATCTACCTTCAGGTTTACACAGTCTCTCTCTCTCTCTTTTTTTTTTTGGTACTGGGAATTGAATTCAGAACCTTGTGCTTGCCAGGCAGGCGCTGTGCTGCTGAGCTATATCCCTGGTCCCTACACAGTCTCTTAAGAACCCTCTGTCCCTTGTCTTTCACAGGTGAAACAAGCCTAGTTTCTTTATCAGTTTCTCCAGTGACACAGTTTTCTGTTTTCTCACCATCTTTGTGGCCCTCCTCCAGACAGTGTCCGGCCTCAATGAAGGTCCCCCAAAGTGGACATATGACTCTTGGTCTGATCCCTACAGGGTACAATGGGCCTGTCACTCTCCCTGGTGTTGTGACCCCCTGGCATGTCATAAAGACAGTGTCTGGTGTACAGTGATGGCTTTGCTTGGGTTGAGGGAGGTGGAGGTAGGAGGAGTCGTGCGTAGCTTTGGGGTCTGCTCTGTGTGCATTTGTGGTCATGATGTGAGGTGGCAGGATACACTGCAGGTCAATGATATTAACAGGTGTGCTGCAGAATGAAAAAGGATGGGGAAAGCTGGTAGGGGAAAGGACCTGCAGGGTAACTAGCATTTGTTCTGGGGTGTGGATGAACATTTAGTGGTCTGAGTTCATGGAAATTATGCCTAATGGTGTAGCATCCTGAGAACTTTCCCCAGGTACTCTGGGGAGGTCATCTGATTCACTTTCCAGTTATTCCACTAGATGGGAGTGTTGGGGTGTAGGATGTGAATGTGGGACTTCTGGGACTTGTGCAGAAGAAAACCTGAAATCTAGTTCTTAACCAAGTTGTCTAACCCTGCACATCACTTTCCTCATCTGTAAAAATAATATATACAAGATTATTAGGCATGGCCAATGAGTTAAAAGAGGTAGAATTGCTTGTAAAGTATCAAGAGCTATAAAAATATATTTGTTTTTGGTGTGTATTTTTTGAAGAGTTAGGATAATAGGGCAGAGCTATGGTCTTTGTGAGTTCAGGTCCCTGGTCTAGGACGACCCAATGTCCTGAAGCCTGAGATGGGAGGGGACGCACCTGAAAATGGGGATGACGTAGTTGTTTGGGAAGATGCCGACTCGCCCAGTGACCAAGGAGACACCCCGCAGCCAGCCATCCTGGTACTTTCCCAGGACCCTGATGCCTTCTCCCTTCTGCAGGTCCAGCTCATTGGGTCCATGGGCTGAGTAGGAGTGCAGGGCTACAAACCTGGGAGACACAGGGAACTGTGAGGGAAGAAGGTGAGCATGCCTACTGGAGGGCACAGAGCCTACCAGGGCACAGGGAGAGATGTACCTCAGAGCCCTCAATTCAGTGCCTAGCAAGAAAATCCTTTAAAATTTTGAAACCTCAACATGAAGGCAAATCAAAGTGGAATACCCTGGTTCAAATAGCAGTGGAGGAGGGCAGGTCCCTGCCTTCTCCATCTCTAGCCCCCTCCATACAGCACCACACAGGTGCTAATCACTAACTTAGGTCAATATTGGCACTTTAACAAGGGGAAAACTGGCTTCACACAGAGAAAAGCTTTGGTAGCTAGGAATTAGTGACAGAGGTGGGTCTCAAACCTACAAGTAGTGGTCCACCTAGCACGCTTTTTCACTGCTGTGGTGTGTCCTCCAAGAAGACTGTCACAGTCAGCAAGGCTCAGGGAAATGAGAGGTCAGCACAGATATCTTTCAGACCCATTCCTACAAGTGAGAGTAGGGACATGTCTGACTTTTAGGAAGGGGTAAGGAGTTAGCTAAAACAGGCAGAGAAGTATACATTGGGAAGTGGGAAGCAAGGGTTGATTTTTGGTTTTTGGCGCACAATGGAATATTAGCTCCAAGGTGGGATGGAGGGGAGTGAGCTTATAACAAGGTACATGGTAAAAATGTCCTCAAGTTAGAACAGACTTTGTATTCTAAAGTCTTCATGAGAGTTACACAGGTGACAACCAGGTATGGGTCAGGAAAGTAAAGACAACAAGCAACAGTGAGACTTGAAGCTGAATGAGTGTGAATAGCTGCCAGGTTGATGGGATTAAAGAAATAACCCAGTTTGCCTTGTTGGATTCAGGGGTCACCAGAATATCTCTCAGGGTAGATATTAGAGAACCCTAGATTCCAAAGACTATGAGACACTAGGATGTTTTATCAAAGAAGTTAGGAGTATGTTCTCATCTACAAGGTTGTTTTTTCTTCCCCACACACTGTATTTTTTGCTGATTATGAAATCAACATCTATTTATGACCCAACACTTTGAATCTAAAGAAAGACAATAGAAATTGCTCAATATTCAATCTTGCGATGTTATGATATATAATCTTGCAGTCCCTTTCTGCTTTTGTAATGAGCTAGGATATTGTGATTTTCTAATTTTTGTTTTTCATCATTACTTCCTTTGGCAGTGTAAAGGGAAGTGCAGCTGTTATCTCTCAGGATGGGATGACTTGGTTTGTACCTGGGGATGTTTGATGGCCAAAAGCTGGCAAAGACATCTGTGCTAGGACCTCGGGTAGAGGGCTGAGCTTTTTACTCACATGTTAGCTGACAGGTGTTGCTGGGAGCTGGGCAGACCGACCATGGCCATGGAATGTCCTGAAGAGGCAGGTGCAGGATGGTAAATGCTGACCTGTACAGACAGAAGGCAGCCAAGCAGAGCCAGTGAATGCCACAAGCCAGGCCTGCAGCAGACAAGCCTGCCACAGAAAGGCTTGATGCAACTGAAAACCAAGAGCCAGCCTAGCCCCAGCCACCTTACATCTTCTCTGTGGTTTGTGGCTTTGGGTAGAGTAGGGTGGAATAGATGAGCTTATGGCTTGCTGGAGGGACCAGGGAAGACTGCTCAGGTACAGGGGTGGAAGGAGAGCTGTCCAATTCACAGCCAACGGGGTGCTGCCTGGCTCCTCACTCTACCTCCTGCCCCACCCTACCCATCTTTCAGAAAATATAATGGCTAGTACTGATTCAGAACTTAGCATTTGCTGGGCAGTTTTAAGTGCTTTATAAATGTCAGTGAATTTAATCCTTATTAAAAGTAGCTTATTAGTCTGCATTTTTGGATGAGAAACTGAAACATAGAGGGGAAGAAAGGTCATCAAACTAAAACCCTCTACTATAAAACAAATATCTATACAAGTATCTATACTATTCTATGAGTATGTTATGTATATGAACTCTAGAGGAGTGTACAGGTAAGTACCACTATATACTTTTCTGTGTGTATTTGTGTCAATGATTTTATAAATGTGTTTTTGGTTGCATATGTATGTGTGAATCTTTGATTAATAAACCATTCCTACTAGGTGTGGAGGCACACACCTATAATCCCAGCACATGGGAGGCTGAGGCAGGATCGCCACAAGTTCAAGGCCAGCCTGGGCTACATAGTGAGTTCAAGGCCAGCCTGAACTACGTAATGAGACCCATCCTCAGGATGTGAGGATGTGAGGATTCTCAGGGTGTGAGGTGTCCCAGAGAAGAAAGGGGAAAAAAATGTGGAGGAAGAGGAAAGAGGCAAAGGAGAGAGAAAGGGGGAAATAGGGGAAGACTCTGAGACTAGCAGAGTTAAACTGGGGCAGACAGAATAGGAGACTCATAGGTCTAGAGAGAGGAAAGAGGGAGGAAAGAGGAAGATAAAAAAGATTGAGGAAACTCTTATAATACATTCATAAGAAGAAAACGCAAAAAAGAATGGGCAAAATGTACCACAAAATAAAATATATTAAATGAAGCACATGAAAAGATGCCCAATCTCAATAATTATTAGGGATATACAAATTTAAAAAACAGGAGATACTGTGCCTATATAATTACAAAAATGGCTAAAATTAAAAAGACCAACCATACCAAGTGCTGATGAGAATGTGGAGCTAGAGTTCTTATACACTTCTGGTGGGACTATAAATTGGCACAACCATGTTGGAAAAGAAATCAACCACTTTAAAGTTAAATATACAGTTACCACACTACCCAGGAATCTTCGAAGTAGCACCTAAAAAAAATGAAAACATATGTCCACACAAGGACTTGCATGTGAATGTTCATAGCAACTATTCATTTTAGCCTCACACTGGAAACGACCCAAAGGCCAATCTATGGTGAATCAAACAAATTGTGGTATAACCAGAGAGATGCTCCTCACCAACATATGCAACATGGATGAAACTAAACATCATCATCCTAAGTAAAAGACACCACACACAAAAGTCCACATGCTATGTGATGCCATTTGTATGAAATTCTTAAAAATAAGAAAAAAAACCAGATCTATGGTGACAGAAAACAGATTAAGGGTTGCTAAGAGCCAAAAGAGGCAAGAAAATTTTCTGAGGAGATACAAATACTATTTTGATTTTGGTAGTGATTACATGCTGAATACACTTGCCAAAAATCATTGAATTGTTTACTTGAAATGGTGAAACCTTATTGTACGTAATTATACCTTAATAAAACTGTTAAAACAACTAATGTGAATACTGAACATTATCTGATTGGTGAGAACTATTCAAGTGGCCTTAGCTTGACTCAGCTCAGGCTCTGGTATTGGTCAGGAAGCAGATGTGACTGGTTTGATTTAATAGTGGGGAGCTAGTGTAGGGACAAGGGACCCTGTAGGCAGGGAAAAGATAGGATACTGGCCTCATTGAGCTTTGTTAGACGTTAATGGAGATCCTTACTAAGGGCAGCTAGAGGCAGCCTCTGCCTCTGCAGATTAGGCTTAATCAATTAGAAAGACAAAGGCAGCTAGACTCCAGCAATCAGAAAGACAAAGGCAAAAAAAAAAAAAAAAATCACACACACAAAAACCCAACCCCCAACTCCCCCAAAACCAAACTAATTCAGTGAGATCCCAAGTAGTGTGATCAACATAAACCCTTTTACTTAATACTTACGCCTAAACTACTTGTCCCTAAATCCTCCACCCATAATCCTAGCCTCCAAACAACAGGAAAGGTCATGTGACCAGAAGAAATTCAAGGGGAGGATCAAAAACAGCAATGGAGCCAATCAGATTCCAGGAGCCTACATGGGACAAGGAAGTCAATAAAAAGGACCCACAGACAAGAATTCTTGAGTATTTAATTTTTGAATGCTCCCTACTCAGAGTAGCTGTCTATTCTCTCTTTTCCCTTTTTCTCCATCTTCAAATAAATCATCTTCTACTTTAAACTTGGTTTCTTTAATTCTTTACTGATGCTGGGTTTATGATCCCCCAGAGCTGTGAGTTCCAGCGAAGCGGAGAAATGGCAGTGGCCTGTCCGGCGTGTTCACCCCTCCCTCCCCCGAATTACACTGGCAAAGGGGGCTTAATAGCAGGGGCACCTGAAGAGGAGGAGAGAAACTGAGAGGGGTAACCTGTGAACCATAGCTCAACCAAGAAGACTAAGGCAGCAAGGAAGAAAGAAAGAAAGAAAGAAAGAAAAACTGGGGGGATGGGAAAGGAGAGCAAGAGTGAAGCTGGAAGTAGAGCAGACAGAACAGGACAGAAAGGAAGGCCCCACCCAGTAAATGAAAACACCCGACAGGCTAAGTTCCGAGGAGGCAAGTCTGTTCCTGTCACGGGGATAGAAGACAGGAGGCCCAACATTCCTGACTGAAGATGGTAGGTGGCTCCTTTCCCTGGGGTCACTTGTGACCTCAGCTATCCGTGCCACAGGGGTTTGTGAGGCCAGACGCAAGGTCCTCCGGCAACTGCTGCTTCCTGGCATAGAGTCTGCACCCTGAGATCAGGGAGCCGGTTCGATGTGAGGGAGAAGTGGAGTGAACATTTCTGCTAAAAATCTAAGCTATTCATCTCTTTTGAAGGAAATGACTCATTTAAAAGAAGTCTTAGAGAAGAAAAATCCACTGCCATGTGGCCTCTGGACATTTGCAGGTCTTCCTGTGTTAGGTGAGAGAGGGAGGGACCTGGAACCTGGTGCAGACTTCTGGAAATGCTTTTCTGTCCCCTGCTGCCTTCACCACTAGCCACATGTGCGCAGTGACTACAGCTGCCTCTCAAGAGGGCGGAAATCGCCCGGGTCTTGGCTGGTACGTGACTCGGAAGTGTTCCCATTTTGCATCGTATGGGCTCCGCTGTTGCCATGTGACCCGGAAGTATTCCCATTTTGTGTCGTAGAGCTCACCCTTGCTGCCACGTGACCCGGAACTGTTCCCATTTGGGTCCTAAAGGCTCGGGGCTGCCCAGTTCCTGGCAGACAGGCCATAGCGGGGTCGTCAAAGAATCACTGTGGAGAGAGAGAGGCAGCGGGAACTACTGAGGAGGCGGGTACCCGGAGCTCCGCTGAGCAGGTGCCGCGGCTTCGGGAGCACAAAAACGCAAGCACCGGAGCAGCGGCGGAGAACGATGGAAGCGGAGCCGAGAGCGCGCGGCGGCGCAACCAGGCCGAGTCCGCTGCCAGCGCCAAAGCTGGCTCAGGAGAGGCGTCGTCACTCTGCATCGAGGAGACCAATAAACTCGGGGCAAAGTTGGGGATGAAACCCTTAGAAGTCAGTGCTGTCAAGAAAGAGGCGGACACCAAGGAGGAGCCCATGGCCACCGATGTTATCAACCCTATGGCCTTGAGGAGCGAGAGGAGCTACGGGAGAAACTGGCAGCTGCCAAGGAAAAGAGTCTGTTAAACCAGAAGTTGGGGAAGGTAAAGACGCAGGGAGAAGATGACACCGAAGCCTGGATGGAGAGGAGCCGGCAGCTGCCGAAGGAGAAGGACTTGGAAGAGAAGAGGGCCAAGCTGCCAGAGGAGATGGACCAAGAGTTGGCGTCAGCACTCTGGTGGAGGAGGAATTTGGGTGGAGGTGGCAGGATTGTACAGTGCCCGGGACCTGCAGAGCCTCACTGTGGCGCATACCATTGAGTCCTTCCGAGGGGGCGGGACTGTGGTCCTCACCCTCAAGGACAAAGGTGTGCTGCAGGAGGAGGAGGTTGCTGGTGAACTGAACCTGATGGTACACGGAGTGGGCGGAGAAGGATGTGCAGCTGCGGAAGGAGCCCGACTACTTGCCCTCAGAGGATGACAGCGTAGAGGACCTGGCGCAGCAGAAACCTCGCTCTATCCTGACCAAGTACGACGAGGAGCTGAGGGTGAGTGGCCGCACTCCTTCTGGCTGGAGCAGGGTGGCATAGCTGATGGCCTGCGGGAATGTGAGCTGGAAGAGATCCGGGCCAATCTGTGTTTGCAGGCACAGTCCTTGAGCTTGGTGGGACCCCGGCTGGCTTCTGAGTATCTGACGCCTGAGATGGTTGTCAGACCCCTGCCCGGACAGAGAAGAAAAAATTCCCCAAGCGGAGCCTCTGACCGAAGCTGCAGAGACGCAGAGATAACGGGAGCTAGAGCTTGCAAAAGGAGATGAACAAGCAACCACCCTAAGCAGCCGCACCTGCAGGATATGGATGTCACCAAGACTCGCAACTCCTGCAGACCCAGAATAAAAATTTCCCACTCCTCGCTGCCATACCCCTTCCCTATCCAAACACACCCATAACCCCCGAACCCGGGCCAGTGGTCTTATCACCCTTGGCCCGCCTGCACCCAGGCTCTAATAAACTTTGCTTGTTGCTTCAACCTCACCTGACTTAGTGGTCCCGGTGGCGCCTCAATTTACTCTAACATCGGTGACCTTTGAAAAGACCAAGAGGAGGGTGAAGAAAATATGTAAGAAGGGAAAGGAGGTGGTCATGTGGGCAGATGATTCACTGTCCCTTGGGGACCAGACATGGTGAGGACTTTGGTTCAAGGCTGTGGGGCTGAGTTTGATGCTGAGTAGCAGAGGAGGCCACTGAGGAGGAGCCTGTGCCCCAGCCCCCGCCATCAAATGACACCCGTGTGGAGAACATGGACATCAGTGACTATGAGGAAGGGGGAGCTCTGCCGACAGGGTCCCTGGAGGCGCTGGAGGAGGAGGAGGCAGAGCTGGAGTTGCAGAAGCAGCTGGAGAAGGGGTAGTGGCAGGACAGCTGCAGCTTCAGCAGTTGCAGCAGCTGCGGAACTATGGGGAGAAGGTGGAGTCTCGTCAGCGGGGCTAGGAGGAGGGGGGGCATCTGGAGCAGAAGGGGGCCGTAGTGCTCAATCCCTCATCTTGGGGTGACCCCGCCTATGGGCTGGCTGGCAACCCGGAGGAGCAAGAGGAGCTCATGGACTTTGAACTAGATGAGGAGTACTCAGCCAATGGCAGCTCTGAGTTGGAAGGGGAAGAGAACATTGACAGGAGCACCATCAACCTGGATGAAATCTGTCTCCCCCACCACCATCCTGGACGAGGAGCCCATCGTGAACAGAGGGCTGGCTGCCGCCCTGCTCCTGTGTCAGAACAAGGTCTGCTGGAGACCACAGTTCAGAAAGTGGCCCAGGTGAAGGCCCCCAACAAGTCCCTGCTCTCAGCTGTGTACTGCATTGAGGACAAGATGGTCATCGACAAGTACAGCGGGCAAGAGAAGTACTGTGTCTTTACCCAGGACTTCAAGGATGGCTACAAGCCTGACGTTAAGATCAAGTATGTGGATGAGACAAGCCCAAAGCTCACACACGAGGGGCATTCTGACAGCTGGCCCACCGCTTCCATGGGAAGGGCTGAGCAAGATGAAGATGGAGTAGTGGATGACACTGGAGGAGGAGGCACTCCTGAAGGAGGTGACTCCAGTGACACAGCCCTGGGCAGGTGGCTTTACTCCAGGAGAAGCAGAAGGCCCAGAAGACTCCATACATTGTGCTCAGCGGCAGTGGTAACAGCGTGAATGCGAACACCATCAGCAAGTGAACCAGCCAACCTTTGGTCCCCTCCCCACCTTAATGTCGAATAATTTCACTCCTTAAGTGGGTCTTCCATGCCCAGAGCCATGCTAAGTCAGTTCAGCTGGGTGTTCCCACTCAAGTTGACAACCATCACATTAGATAATAACAAATTGTTTCCCAGTGTGACTAACAGTTTACACTTCCACCAGGAACAAATGACAATTCCTGTTATTCTTCAGTCTTTCAATATGTGGCAATGCCCAGTTTATTATCATCTGCTTGTCGGGTGAGTATGCAATACTATCTCATTGTGGTTTTAAATTCATTTGTCTGAATAATAATGATCTCGAAGTTTAAAGAAATGTTTATAGACCATTCTTGTTACATGAAATGCCTACTCATATCCTTTGTCTCTCCTTCCCCTTGGGTTATTATTTTCATATTAAATTACAAACTTCTAGTATTTTGGATACGAATTCTTTGTAGCTTTTATTTTTTTATTCTGTAATGTCTTGGTGAACCAAAGTTCTTATTTTTAATATAGTCAGATTTATAATATATTCCCTCATGGCTCACACTTTTGAAAAATCTTGAATAAGATTTTTATTTATTCCAAGGTCATAAAGATATATTTCTATATCGCCTTCTAAAAGTTTTATAGTTGTGTCTTTCATAGTCAAATCTTTAATCCAGCTGGAATTGATTTTTGACAAGGGAGGAATCCAATTTCATCTTTTTCCACATGGATACCCAATTAGCCCAGCCCCATAGTTCATCCTTCTCTGTGATCTGCAAAGCCTGTTCTGTCATAAATCAAGTCTCCATGCCACATCTGTTTCTAGGTTCCCCAGTATGTCCTCTTGGTTTAATAGAAGCTCTGTGCTCGATCCATGCAGTCTTAATTACCATAGCTTTAAAAGAAAATTTCCTACCTGATTGGGTAAATCTCACTCTCTATGCCAACCAGATTATCTCCTTCTTCTTTATTAGAAATATCTTCGCTTGGCTTTTTGTTCCTCCATTTGAATTTCAGAGTTGCCATTTGTGTTCCATAGAAGCAAACAAACTCCTTGGGATTTAATTTCTGGATAAATCTGAGAAAGCATCAACATCTTTAAGATATTGAATGTTCCTATCTGAGAGCATAGCATAATTCTCCATTTATGTCTTTAATTCTCAATGAGGTTTTCAATAAAGCTTTGTAAATTTTCTTGTAAAGGTCTTGCATGTCTTGTTGGATTTATTCCTAAGGACTAAAAAAATTTAACAGCTTCTTTAAATTGTATCTTTTAAAAATTACCTTTCTGTTTTTCTTTTTGGTATATAGAAATGTAATTGACTTTCTGACATTGATTTATATCTAGTAATCTTGATAGACTTATGCTTATTCTCATTACATTTTTCTGGACTTTTTGAGTTCTCTTTATAGGCAATAATATCTTCTGCAGATAATGATAGCTAGGTTTCTTCCTTTTAAATACTTAATCTTTTAGTTCATTTTCTTGTCTTATTGTGCTGGCCAAGACTTCTAGGATAGTGTTGAGCAGGGACATAACAGAAGTTTTGTTCTTTTTTCTAATCTTAAAGGGAATGCTTTAGACATTTCACCATTAAATATGATTTTTTTCTGTAGGTTTTAGGTAGATTCTATTAATCATGTTAAGTAAATTTCCTTTTATTCCTAGTTTGCTATGATTTTTTATATGTAATGAGTAGGTATAGAATTATATCACTCATATTTTACTGGAAATGTTACATAGTTTTCCTCCTTTAATCTGTTAATGTGATTAAATTAGATGATGTAATTTTAAAATTTTAAATCAATGTTTCAACCTGGGGGAGAACTCAGTTTGATTATGATGTATTTCATTTTCATACATATCTGGGGATGGTTTGCTAATATACACAAGGAGTTTTGCATCTGTGTTCATAAGTGAGATACTTTTCCTTTCTTATGTTGTCTTTTTCTGGTTTTGATACAAAGAATAGCCTAGCCTTATGAAACAAATGGGAAATGTCCTTTTTCATTCTTTGGAAGAGTTATATAAAAGTTGAATATCTTCTCCTCAAAAATGTAAAAGAACCACATGTAAATCTGCCTGGGTCTGAGGTTTTCTTTCTGGGAAGATTTTAAATTATTGCTCATTTTTTAAATGGTTAAAATAGTATTCTGAAGGATTTCCAAGAGTCGTTTACCAGAGAGAAAATGTTCTTGATAAACCCTGTTTGTTGAAGATAAATTCCTGAGGGAGAATTTACCTGGTGGCCTCTACTGTAGAGAAAAGGTACTACTTGGCATGTCAGCATAGAGGCTTGGAAAATTCCAGTGATAGGTGCCCTGTACTGTCAGTTTGAGTCAGTTGGAGAAAACTCCAGAGTCTCACTGTCTTACTCAAGAAGAGTCCCAAAGGCAGTCATTGAGAAGGTGGACTTTTGTAGCTCCTTGAGATGTTGGGCAGCCATGGATATGACAGTGGACTTTTGGGCTAACTTGGGTTTAAGTTTGGCACTGGACTCACTGGCTATGAGGCTCAGGCTTAATTCCTCTGTATTTCAGTTTCCATTTGTGGAAGAGGGCAACAATAGTAGCCTCTTCATGAGACCTTTGGGCACATTCAGTCAGACATGCTTGCAAAATGCTTTGCACTGTCTGGCTCCTATGAAACAACTGATATGTGGTCCCCATTGCTCCTATTTTGAGTGGGAAGGATGTAAGGCAGAAGTGTGGGAGAAGAGGCAGGCAACAGAACTCCTCAGTAGGATTAGATTTAAGAAGGAAAGAGTCCTCTCTAGGATATAAGGGCCAAATAGGCCAGATTCCCTTTGAGGAAGACCCAGTCTGACCTCCTGGGTGTGGGGACATATATTTAGGGATTTTTCTTCCTTGACACCGGATTGGGCTATTCTTGTGCATCATAAGGCTTCCAGTGAAGGTTGAGGTCCTTTACTCTAGTATTTCTCCATAGCTGTGCTTTACATTGGCTTCTTGGGGGGGAAAAAAAAATCAACCCACACATCAAACTCCAAAGACAAAGCCTTCCCTGAGTTGGTCCTCTGTTTGGGCAGCTTGTCCCCTGACCTGCCATTTACCCTGCCATCATCTCCCTCAGTCTTTCCTGAGTGCAAAGGCCTGCTGCTTTCAAAGCATGTGGGTACCAAGGTAGAGTCTGATGGGGTGGGTACTGTTAGTGCTTTCTGAAATGCCAGGGTACACAAAAACTAATTATAACCCCTGTCTCCTAGTCATAACAGTCCACTTGAAGAAGTAACCATTTGGCAATAATTATAATTATATTTCTCACTGGGCTTCATTAAAGGCCATAAAAATTTAAACAAGAGAAGTTCCTCTTAAGTCTGCTTTGGGTCCCCTCATGATATTTATTCACAAAAGATGCTTATTAAGCATCTACCAGATAATGCACGCTGAGCTAGGTCCTGGGGATCCATCCTTGTCAAGATCACTGCTGTCATGCACAGGGTAGACTGTGGGTTAAAATGCTTTCTGCCCTGTGCCAGCATCCTGCCTCATATTTCCCATACAAGAGCACCCCAGAGTTAGGAAGTGTATGAACATACAAAAATTTTCACGTTCCTCCTCCCTCTTTTATAGACAAAGTGACCTTAACTCCTTAGAAAATAGCTTTTCACAGTAGAGGGTGGCTATGAAGGTTATTTCTTAAACTAAGGAAAATAGATCCCTGGGAATCGGATGGGCCAACACCAGTCATGAGACGATACAGCATAATTGTTAGGAACTTGGGTTCTGAATTCAGATTTCTTTGATATGGGTCCCCTCTTTGTTACTCTTTTATCATATAACCATGAGCGAGTTAATTAATCTTCCTGTTCATAATTTCCCTCATCTGGTTTAGGTGAGTTACAATAGGTGTTTCTCTAAGGATTTGTCAAATATTTGTCACTTTGGGTGAGAGAGCTGGTGAGGCAAACTGAAATCAAACAGAAAAGTTAATTTAAAAAAATCTCTTTGAAGGAATTCAGAGAGCCCAGTAGTCACTTGACAATATTGAGTTCTTCTTGGCATCTTTACAAAGTTCACTTTTTTTTTTTTAATCATGTATTTACTGTCTTTTAATTCTTTTTATCCTGGTCTAATATCTGTAGATCTGCCTCTAATCCCCGCATCTCTGTCTCTCTGTCTCTCTGTCTGTGTCTGTGTCTCTCCTGAACCCCACGGACTCTCATGTATGCTGGGCAGGTGCTCTACCACTGAGCTAAACCTCCAGTCCTGTCTCTTAATCCTTTAAAAACTTCTCAAAGGGCATTACAGCAAGAACAATGAACATTTTTAAAAAGAAGAGAAAACAGATAATGACTTCTGACATTACCAAAGCAATTTTCTCTGTTCTCTTTGAGTAATTGAGTTCCTTCAATAAATGAAGAATTTACAATCTTAGAAATGATGGAGTCTGATTCTTTCATGGTATCTTGAAGCACTGCCTGATATCTTTTTTTGGCAAGTCTGCCTTCCTTTTCAAATTATAGGAGACTCTTGGGAAAATAACACACTGAAGCTGTGACCTCAGTTGGTCATATAATAATTTTCCCTTCCTGTGGGATTAATAGAACATGGCCACAGAGTCCATCAAGATGAGGGCATTTACAACCAGTGCAAAGGACATGTGACATTTCCAAAGACATCACTTAAAGCTCCTTTCTGGGCAACATGTTTCTGGCTTGGTGTGTTCTGCAGAAGTCAGGAGAAGCTTGTTCCTCACTGCTCTAATTAGATCCAAACATTTTTTGATTGGCTGCCCCAGTAGGTTTACTACTCTTGCCTGCCGGTAGGCAGCCTGTGGTCCCTGCTGTCCCCTAAGCCCTCTGCTATCTTTCATCACTGAGTGAACTTCATGAGCTTGGAGCCCCAAGCTGTTTGGAGAATTGATGCACCTCACCTTCCACAGCACCACATTTGAAGGGAAATGAAGGGAGAGTGAATCCTTTTAGCTCACCTTTGTTTCCAAATGTCCTGATATTTTTAACTCATTGTGCTAACAAGAAATGAAAACATCAACTTGCATTAAGGAGGAAATCCTTAATTTTGACCCAGTCTTTGAACAAATGTAAATTTTTTGTTTGTATCCCCAGCTTTGAGAACAATAAGCACTCAATAAATGTTTGTGAATCTGCTTCTGGGAGGATCAACGTTTCAGCCATCTGGGATGGATGTGAAGAAACGGTTTATCTTTCTTCCACTTCTCTCTTTGGTTGGTATTAAGAGTTTGGAACACCAGACAATTTAGTTGTATTGGTAGGTATTGACTTTTCCTTCTTTACTTTTCTTTGATATTCCCTAACTTAGCCTCTTTCCCCAGCCAATGATTTCCCCACAAAACCTGGGTGCCATTTTCTTAACAGAAGGCCATAGTCTCCTGCTCCAGGATTAGGACAAACAGATCTCCTAGGAAGCAGTGATTTGAGAATGTCTGGTTCCCCAGGCAACAAGTGCTCTGAACGTCTGAGTTCTAAATGAGACAATGTGAAGATGAAAAGGGTTTGAAAGGAAAGCATAGTCACTGATGGAGAAAACCTAAACAGATTTCTGAAATTACAACTACCAGAAGTGCTAATGTTTACAGACTATTTGCCAGGGGCCACACATTTCGAAGCACTTATTTTCTCATGTAATCTTCATAACAAACCAAAGGGACTAAGTACTATTATTATCATCACCACTCACATCTTATAGATGAGAATATCATGGCAAAAACTTATCACAGTAATTCGCCCCAGGCCAGAGAGATAGAGCAAGTAAGCCAAACTGGGACTCAGATTTACAGTTAGACTTTACCGCAGCCCTCTCAGCCCTGCCTGCAGTGTACATCATGTGTGTTCTGGAGCTGGAATCAAGTGGTGCTGGGAGTGAAGGCTGTAAGGTTCACAGAGGGCAGGAGTCAGGGAGGGCTGGGATCTCAACAAGCGTCTCTTGCTTTCTGTACCTCATTTGCTGGGCTGAGCCAGGAATGGTATGCTTGGTTTCTGGCAGCTCCAAAGATGGCTGAGGAATTTCCTAATCATTCTTCTCATGGAGGCTTAATGGGCACACTTTTATGACTTTCACAAGGCTTAAGTAGCAGGATGTAGGGCTGGGCTGTGGCTCTGAGCAGAGGCTTGGGAAGCCTGAGGGAGAGCAGTGACAACATGTGGGTCATTTCACACAATACTCAGATGGCCAGTGGCCAAAAGAGAGAAGTCACCACACCTAGTGCCACCTGGTTGCAGGCCAGATAAAGTGGCCATCATTATATTGTTCATATAATAAACAATAAAAAAAAAATAATTGTGGCCGGGGAATTCAGGCTCTTATTAACTATCTAAATCTTAAAAAATCCACAGCCCCTGGCTTTAGAATGTAGGAGCTGGAAGGGGGCTTAAATTTAGGTCATTTAATTTAATTCCCTGAACTTTTAAGAGGAGGTCACTGGGGGGGTTTGGTAGCAGAGTTAGGTCCAAGTACACCACAGGGAGAGAGACCATGTTCTGGTAACTGGTTTTTGTTTTACTGAATTGCTTTCCAGACTATATTTCACTCATTTCCAACAAATTTTTACTGAGCTTTCCAAGTGCCTGGCTCCATCCTCATGGAACTTATATTCTAGTGGGGGGGGGAACAGGCAAAAAATCAAACACATGCAAAACAGACAGGGAAAGAGACTAATTGAAATATGTTCTATAAAAAAATAGAACAACAAGGGGAGAACGGTTTTGGACAGGGATTTTTTGATTCCATGTCTTCCTAGAATGACCTTGGCTATGAATTCATCCAAAACTAACATGCTACCTATCCCTTGCACCAGGAATGTAGGTCTCCTGGGGCCCTTAATTTCTGGGGAGGTCTCCTTCTCCTATAGTGCATGGAAGGAATGGGGCTGGGGACCCATCAACCAAAGTCATATTTTTTCTGTGTATGTGAGGCTATGGACTTGGAGGCACAGGTGCCTGGCCGCAAGCCCAGGCGTGCTGGTGATTTTATGGTGACAGAGCCCAGACATTAAAGCACTAACACATGGACACACCCTCAGCAAGGGAAGGTATTGATTAAGCTCAAAATCCCCAGGGCTAGCAGAGCATGAGCAAGCTAGGCAAGAGTGGAATCAGCAGAATTTAATGTCGACACCCTTAATTCCCTGTGTGGTATATGGTGTCTGTAGAGACCCCATAGCTTGCATTCACTTGTCACTGCCCCCATCCCTCCCTCCATCATTCACTTAAGTACATATTTCTCTAACTGCTCATCCTTACAAGAATTCCCTCATTAATATACTCACATCTTCTTTTATCAAACCCCTCTACCATGTATGCTTTCATTCGTTCAGTCTCTTGCTTATGTTTATTGACACACACACATATGTACATACACATTCACGGGCTTTCCCACAATTTCTTACTCACATACATATTCAAGTCACATGGACTAAACATCTCTCCATGCCAGGCTTAACCGGGCTTATCCCTCAATGGTCAGGGACTGCCAGTCACCCTGTCCTTACGGAGTTAAGAGCAATAAGTGAGGATGTCGGTAAATTCTAAAACAAGTTGGGAAGTGACGTATGGAAAGTGATACATCAGATGAGGGTGTTCAGATAGTGCCTGCCAATTGTCCAGTGCTCCTTCCTCCCTGCAGGGACAAAAGTGACCAGACCCACCTACTCACAAAGCATTTTGACAAAAAAGGAAATGGCAATGTTTTAGCCTAGGCATCAACTAACTTTCTGTAAAGGGTGAGGTGGTAACTGTTTTAGGCTTTGCATGCAGTCTCTGTCACAGCCACCGAACCCTGACATTGTAGCATCAAAAGCAGCCGTATATAATACATGAGGAATGAACCTGGGTGGGTGCCAATAAAGCTTTATTTTTGGACACTGAAAATGGAATTTCATATAATTCTCACCTATCCTGGAATATTATTCTTCTTTTGATTTTTTCTCCCAGTCATAAAAACCATTCTTATTGGTGGCCATACGAAAGAGAGCTCACAAGCACTGGTTTGGCAGTCCTCTTTTAGATCAAAGAAATGAATACCCGGTATAATTTCCAGGTGTCAACAATAAAAATAGTTTGGTGTGGGTAGTCCTTCCCCTGGTGGCTGCTTTCTGTACTAGGATAGAGACGGTAAGGGCCCAGAAAGGACCGAATCCCAGGCATAGGGAATAAAACTTAGGAAATAAAGTGTAGGCGTTCTCCCACCTCATTAGTTTTCTGCAACTTGAAACTAAGTAGATGAATGATTAAACCTGTGAACTCACTCTGTGGTCCAGGGTATGTCTGACTCTAGTCTGTTTAGGGTTTGTCTCCTGAGTGCATGCCCTGGCACATGACAAGGATTCAATAAATTATAACTGAATGATGGTCATCTGGCACGTGTGGGCACACTATTTCTGTGAACAGAAGCACTGAGGCAGCAGGACGACTCTTCTAGTCGGTGCCAACTCACGTTCAGTAAAAGGTGATGGGGGAAGGTATGACGGTGCAGTTAAGTGGCTTGAGTTGAACCCACAGGGTGGGAAGCATTTGTTCTCATTTCTGACCTGCCCTCTGTGTCCTCAGAGCTGCCCTATGTAGTGCTCATCGTGAGAAAGCAGGGCTTCCTTTGCCCAAGTGTCTTGGAAACAGACAAACTGGTATTTGCAATACTCTTTGCATATGTAAGCAGGTTTTATTATGTACCTCGTTGTGCAATTTTCTACTAGGGCTTGATTGTTTTTGGGTGAGACAAGAGGGACAAGGATGGATAGTTTATCTCCCAAAGCTTATACTTTAAAAACTATATTTCAACTATAAATGAGAATTATTATACTAGTTTTTTAAATGATAAAAAAGACCCAGGTTAAAGGGATGGGAGGGGATCGGGGAAGAAAAAAAAAAGGAAAACCAAGATATATTATGTACAGCTACAAATTCCATATGATGAATGTGATCATTATATCTAAAGTGCACCAATAAAATTAATAAAAAAGTGAAAAACGGCCCATTTCCTTGTAATATTTTGGTTTCTTTTTCTTAGAATGTGGCTATTGCCAAAACTAAATTTCCTAAGGCATTAGAAGGGTTACCATATCTAGCTTTTCCATGAAAACAATTGAGGATCATGCCTCTTTTGTGTCCCCTGTAGAAACCACCACTTGTGAAAAAGGCTTGATTTTCAGCTTATTTCTACAGAAAACATGCCATGTAGTAGCTTGTTTGGTGAACAAAATCAGATGTACTCCTATGCCAGTGTAACCCACAAATAATGCCAAATTACTCAGTGATATAGAATCAATAAATCTTAGATGTGTGTGTGTGTGTGTGTGTGTGTCTGTGTGTGTGTGTGCCCCATTTCCTACTCCTCAGCCAATGACAGACATTTCTAATCAATCCTATCATTCCTTCCCACTGTGGCTGGCTGCTGCTGGAGAATCTCTCCTACATTGTCATGGTGGACAGTGGAGATGGCCACACTTGCTGTGTGGGTAGGGAAAGAGTGTGGACTTGGAAGACAGTCAGACCTGGGTTCTGATCCAAACCCTGAAATGTACTTGCTGAGTGACTTTGAGCTCGTTACTTAGCCTCTTTTAGTCTCAGTTCCTCCATCTAAAGTGGGAATAACAATAGTCACAGAGACTGGGCTGTATGTAAGACCATGGCACTGGGTTGGTCACAAAACGACAGGGCTGTTAGTCTCTGCTTACATATTTCAGTGGCAGGACCCTGGCAAATCCACCTGTCCAACCTTTGGAAAGTTCCAGGTTTCTCCAAAGCCCTTATGTTCTTAGCATGTGTTTGAGGAGAACCGTCTGCTGTGGCTATTCAGAAAAAGCATTTTCTTCATGCAGCCTTTACTTAACTGTTATTTATTCTACATCCACTATATGCTAGACCCTGTGCTACATTCTGCAAATCAGTGATTTTCATCTGGGCGATAACCTTAAGCCCAGGGGACATTTGGCAATGTCTTCAAGTGGGTGGTGGATTCTACAAGGATCTAGTGGATAGAAGACAGTGATAGATGCTAAAACTCTATAATGCACAGGATACCCTCAGCAAAGAATTATCTGGCCCAAAATGTCAACCGTGGCAAACCCGTCTGTATGTATCTTATTCAGTCCCTAACAGGTCTCGGTGGAATAAACTATTAGTTTTCCCATTTTAAGATGATGAAAGTGAGCTCTTGCAAGGTTGAGCCACATGGCCAAGGGGGCTATACCACTAAGGTCTGTTCATGTCCCACGTGTGGCCCTAAGGTGTCCTCTCTGTCCCCACCTGGTGTCCTGTACGCCTCTTTTCACCTTCTCCTCTGCTTCTGCTTTATTTTGCTTCTCTTGTTTTCCTTCTTGCTGTGTTCTGTGGGAGGGACTGTGTGCTGCAGGCCCCACTAGATGTCAATGATCCCTGCTCCTGGCTCCCAGAGCTAAAGTCTGTGTTAAATATCTGAGTTGCAGGCTGGGCCATTCCCTCTTTTACCCGGGCAGAGCTGGGTCTCCTCAGCGGCTCACCTGCCAGGATTAATTGGGCAAAACGATGATGTAAAGTTTAACCTTTCATTGGAGAAATGCTGAGTCAAGGAAGCAAGTGAGGTTAATTACTGAACCTGTTGTAGTCATCAGAAACCAGAAGGTTTTTTCCCCAGAGCACCTGAGAGAGCTTGGGCAGGGCCGGGGATGCTAGTCCTACAAGAGTCATCATGCACCAGGAGGGTGGGCACATCTTGGTGTGGCTTCAGCACAAAGGGGCTGGGCTCTTGGGGCTAAGGAGAAGTGGGTAAGACTCGGGTGGGCCTCCTTTCCTCATGTGCTGATTTTTGTTAACCTCCAGGTCTCCTTCAGGCAGGCTTCTCTGGCCTCCCAGGCCAGGGAAGCCCTTCACCACAGGCTTCCCTCATCCTCAGCTTCCTCCTTGAACTACAGCATTTGCACCCATAGAATCTGTCATCAGCATTGTAATGCTTTGTTTCCTGTGTTATCCCTGCTGGCCTGGAGGTTGCCCCAGTGTAGGGACCATGTCTGTCTTGTTCCCTGGGTCACCAGTGCCAAGTTCAGTGTTTGGTACCTGGTGGGCACTGTACAACTCTGTATTGAGCAGTCCACTGATAGGCTGTGAGGGGCTTTGGCAACCAGGACCCACAACAGGCACTGGGTACCCATTAGGTGATGATAGGGCTCACAGAAAAAGCTGATAGGCGCATATAGAAATGGTCAACAGATAGCTGGCCTCCGCTGACATCCTGCTCCTTTATTAGGTCTTTTTGCTTGCATTTATTCTCCACTTTCCTTATGAGGCTTCACATGGAATTAGAGCAGAAGGTCTGAAAATTGTCCCAGGGGCCCTCTGGATCCAAGCCAAAAGTCACACTTCTTCCCTACTTCTGGAATTGTCACTGCTTATCAAAGAAGCACAGGGGCTTTTAGAAGTCTTTGCACTCCAAGGCAGGCTCCAACACATCACCGCTCTGAAGTGTGCATGATGAATCACTCTCAGCAAGGCCTGTTTGCACAAGCCAGCCCCTAGGGCAGTGGGATGGGGGAAGGAGGATGGTTAAAGCTTCCTGGCTTGGCCCAAGAATAATAATAATCGAGTGAACATTTATTGAGCCAATTACCGTGGCTAAACTCTGGCCATTATCTCACGTACACGCATTGCCTTATTTTATCCTCACAGCAATCTTATAAAAATTACTACCATAAGTTTCGCTTTACAGATATAAAAAACTGAGGCCCCTAGAGATTAAATATCTTGCCCAAGGTTATTCTGTTCAGTAAGAAGGAATGAGTTCCTTCTTGGAGCTGGATGACCCCAAAGCCTGTGGTTTTGAAAAGCTCCTTGCTAAAAAGCTCTTTGCCTCAGGAAAGACCCCTACTTGTCACCTGCTGGGGCTGAGAAAACTAAGTGGCCAGAAAAAGCCCAGATACTGTATATGAATGTGGGGGTGCTGCACAGAAGAAAGGAGGAATCTCAGCAATGATCCTCGTTAATTAAATAAGAGCTTTCTTCTCACGTTATCTTCACAGTGTGCTGTGAACTAATTAAGCCACACAATACTCTGCCAGGTCACTTTTGTCATTCCATCTAGCAAATGAAAAAACTTGGATGTGGACAGGCAGAATGCTTTACCCAGGGCCATACTATTAGTGTGGGTGGGTGGGTGGGTGTGGGGCATGTGCTGATATGAGGATGTAGGATCGGTTACTCTTGGACTTAGCTGGTGACGTGTCCATCGCATTTCTTGTGCAGATAATGTTCACTGCAACCTGGGATGACATGGATCAAGGAGAGGGCACTAAATTATATATTATAGACACTTTAATTTTTTTTTTTATGTGGGTAATGGGAGTCGAACTCAGGACCTAGTGCTTGCCAGGCAGGCGCTTATGCCACTGAGCTATATCACCGGCCCAATTCTGTTTTAAATTGTTATTAGTTTATTTATTTATTTATTTATTTGGGGTGGAGATCTTGACTCTGTTAAGAAAGTACCTCTTCCTGTCAGTTTTCTTACACAGAAAATGAGTCAAGATCACTCCCACATCTGCCAGTAGCTGTGAAAAGTACACCTTAGAGAAATCAGAAGGGTCATCTTGATTTCAGAAGATACTTGTCTCATTCCCTGAAGCTAGGGTGGCCTTAGTCTCACGGGTGATGACATTCTAAAAGCTCTGCTGAAAGGAAAGAGGGGAAAGAGCAGTGGCTGCAGCTTGTTGAATATTGCTAATCCTTGCAAAGACCTCGCATGAAAGGATTTCCCCATTTTGCAGATGAGGACACTGAGGCTCAAAGAGTTAGTACTTAGTTCAGTGACATTCAATTAATAGGTGGCAAAGTCATGACTAGAAGCTTTGCCTGACTCAAAGCCTTTTTATTTATACTTAGCTACCTTTCTCTATGGAAGAAAATGAAAACCAACTAAAACACGACGATACCAACAGATTACACAGGCTCCTCCAGCACTGTTGGTATCCCGTTTCTAACAGTGTATGTGAGAGCAGAGACCTCTCATTGTACCTCCCTGCATTGCTTGTGTTTTGGTTTATGTTCATTTTCTCTTCTGAACACAGGAACACAAAATTAATAAATTAAACTTACATTTGGGAAATTTAAAGTTGTCACCCATGTCAACCCTGGAGCCCTATCTTTTCCCGGCTGGACAAACCCAGGCCTCTTTCTCAGGTCGTGGCCCAAGTGTGCAAGCCAGACCTCAGGAAAGGCAAGGGAGTGAACACAGGGCCAAAGAGGCTGGGGCTCTGAGGCCAGCCTGAGGGCAGTGATAAGGGTGTAAACAAGGGGCCTGGCACAGGCAAGCAGGGAAGATTAGTCCAGCTGGCAGTGGCCAGTGGAAAAAGGGTTAGCAGTTCAGTTATGACAAACATGCCAGGCAGGAAGGTAGAGGGAGTGACAAATGAGTGCTGTCTTTGAGTGAGGGGAATGACCAGGAACAAACGGGGTGGGGAAAGAACATGTGCTTTGTACCTTTGGACCTCCCCACCCCATAGATTCTGAGGGCCTGTAATGTGGCATCCTAGTGAGATAATTTGAGGAAAGCTCACCATGCAGGAAGATCTTACCCGCAGTGAACTCTCAGTAGTCAATATTATAGAAGCATTGCAGCTTTGAATAATTTCAAGAGGAATGATTGATTTGGAATGTCACTATTTTCCCATCCCAAATGAAATAATGTTCAAATCATTAGATGAAAGGCTGATGGGGAACCTTATAATGGATGATGCAGACTGATGATATCTCAACTTGAATCAATTTTAATGCAAAAGAGTAGCAATCAGGCATTTTGTGCCTCCTAATGTGCTGCAATAAAAAAGTATTTAATTTTTAACAAGAATGGCAGGATAACAAAATAGGAAAATAATAATCTTTACTGTATATTGCTGGGACAATTGGATATCTGCATGCAAAAGAAGGAATTTGGATCCCTTACCTCACAACACATGCAAAAATTAACTCCAGCTGGATGATAAGCCTAAATGTAAGGGCTAAAGCCATAGAACTATAGAAAACTAAGATTAGATCTTTGTTAATTTGGATTAAGCAATAGTTTCTTAGCTCTTACAACAAAAGCAAATGCAACAAAGGAAAGAGTAGATAAACTAGGTATCAGAGTTAAAAACTTGTGTGCTTTAAAGAATACAACCAAGAAAATGAAAAGGAAACCCATAGAATGGAGAAATTTTGGCAAGTCATGAATCTCTAAGGGAGTTATCTGGAACATATAAGGAACCTTTATAACTCAATAATAAGACAACTCAACTAAAACATGGGCAAAGGGTAGAAACAATTCTCCATAGAACACTTGTCCAGTAAATTCACGAACAGATACTCAATATCATTAGCTAACAGTGAAATGTGAATTAAAACCACAATGAGATACCACTTCACACTCACAAGGATGGCTATAATAAAAAGACATAATAAATCAGGTGTTGGTGAATAGGTGGAAAAATTGGAACACTGTACACTGTTGATGGGAAGGTCAAATGGTATAAGGGCTTTGGAAAATAGTTGGCAGTTCCTCAAATAGTGAACTATGTGATTAGCAATTCCATTTGTGGGTATATTCATATGAAAACATATGTTTATACAAAAACTTGTACATAAATGTTCATAACAGTATTATTAATTATAGCCAAAAAGTAAAAACAACCAAAATGTCCAGCAGCTGATGAACAGATAAACCAAATCTGGTATATCCATATAATGGAATGTTGTTTGGCCATAAAAAGGAACTAATACTCATTACAACAAGGATGAACTTTAAAACATCATGGTAATTAAAAAAGTCCATTACAAAAGATCAAATATTGTATGCTTCCTCTTATATAAAATGTCCAAAATAGGCAGATCTATAGAGACAAAGGCAATTAATGTTTGGCTAGGGCTCGGTTGGATGGAAGTGAAGGATTTGGGGAGTGTGGCTAAGAGGTATACAGTTTCTTTTTATGTAATGACTATGTTTAATATTTATGGTGATGGGTACTCAATTTTGTGAGTATATTAAAAGTCATTGAGTTGTGCATTTAAACAAAACAAAAACAAAAAAGGATCTAGTACTGTTCACAAAATATTCTTGTCAAAAAGTTGAGACTGAAGCTGATCAAGCCTGAAGTACAAGGGACAGAGGAATGTGTTAAATGACACTGCAGAGATGCAAACCAGCAGTATCCAGAATGTGGAAAATTCAGTAGGACAAATGACTTAATAAAAAACACATTCATTGTAAAGGGTAAGGAGGGTGGTGGATTCCATTTGAACAAATAAATTATATATATATAAAAAAATTTATAAGGCAAATATGGAAGTTTGAACACAGACTAATTTTCTAAAAATTTTTGTTTCTTTTTAATGTGTGATAATGGTGTTATGGTTATGTTAAAAATAGTTTAAAAGAGACATTTACTAAAATGTATGGGGATGAAATGATACATCATTTTGTCTTTGCTTTAAAATAGCCCCATCTGGGAGCAGGTGAATGAATGAGAATGCATATGAAGTAAGATGGCCCAAGTTGGATAATTTCCATTACACTGTTCTTTCATCTTTTATATATATTTGAAAATTTTCATTATAAAAAGTTGGAAAATATACAGGAAAGAGATTGAAGAACAATGTAGCAACTGACTGCTAAGAAAATTATGACTACTAGAAATTTAAAAAGTAACAACAATAATAAACATGGTAACCAAACACTGTACATACATTTTCCATCTTTTGATTTTTTTTCCAACAGCTTTGCAAAGCAGGGGTTACTTCTGTTTTTTGATGGGACACTGAATCTCAGAGCAGTTGTTGACTTGTCTGAAGACCCGCAGTTGGGATGGGCAAAAGTCATCTGGATGCAAGGCTGGCATGGTTTCTTCTGTATGATACTGATCTCTAGGTGGCCCTAGATTGTTCTCTACTCAGGGGCCTTTGGCAGAATAGGGGGGCCCTCTGATCCTTTTTTGCTTTCAGACATCTGCCACTGAACCTCTGCCAAGGTATTAACTGATAGTGTATGAGGACAGTTTAAGAGTCTGTCTTCATCTGGGGCATACAGTCTTGAAATTTAACAAATATATTTCAAATAGCTATGAAGCTCCCTCCCATATAAGGCACTTTGGAGCAGATAATGGTGACATTGAACAGAGAAATTAGAGAAGGGTTCATTTAAAGGCACCTCTCCCCTTTTGAGACCCTCTCTTCACATCTCCTGAGACTCTGGAAGCATCATTTGTGAGTATGGATTTGTTGAGTAAGAACTGTGAAATGAAAGTAATTTCTATTGGGAGATAGCAACATAAGAATATAAACATAGGTTTAATTTATCTCTGTACAGTACTTGATAAAGAATCTAAAACATAGATTTGTATTGAGAGGGTGTCCAAGCGGGGAGAATTATCTCAATACTAAGTAAGAAACATCTTTCATGGCATCCCTGAACACCATCAGGTTGAGTTGGGAGACCCCTATGGAAGATGGGGACAAAGGAATATACCTAGAGAGGATCTGGATTTAACTTCTAAAACTACTTCATTTAGAGTATTCCAAATATGGGCTTAAAAGGAGAGTCAGCTTTGTAGACCTCAGAATTCCCCAAAGTACATAAGAGCTCATCTTCCAAGGAGCTCAGGGAAGATGCTTGAGCTTGTCTTTATTGGTCTGGCATGGAATGGAAAAGGATGGGGAGGGAACTGTATTCCTTATGCTGACTCCAGTGACCTATCTTCTCTCTGTCTTTTTCTCTCTCTCTCTGTCATTTTTTTTCTCAGCAATCAGAAATAGGAAGGCTTTTGGAAATGTAGCAGCATATAAGTGAATAAAACTGTATCCTTTCCTTTAAGAGGTTTTCAATCTACTAAGCATGGTGATATACATATACATATATGTTATATAATTTATAGTACAAAGAAAATGTTATATGTTCTAATATATATTGTTTGTTATACAAGTACAAACAATGTGCTGTGAACATAGGGAGAGACATTAATTCTGCAAGTGAAGGGAGGCAAGAGCTTCCATGAAAAAATGATATGCATGCAGGGGTTAAGGTATGAATATGATTGTAATAGGCAAATGCACCAGAAACAAATTCCAGAGGGAATAGCATTTACTTGTTCAACAAACATTTTTTAATTGCCCAGAATAACGCGAGAACTGTACTGGGCACAAGGACAAAAAAAAAAAAAAAAAGTGAACAGACCTAGTCTATATGTTGTGCTAGGCATGCTGAGGAGATCACTGCAACTTTGTGTGTGTGTGTGTGTGTGTGTGTGTGTGTGTGTGTGTATTCATGTATGTGCATGTGTGACAAGATGAGGGTGCTGGAAGGTGGACTGTAGCCAGATTGTGGAGAGTATCTAGATAGAATGTCAGACCAAGAACTAATTTAGGGGAGTGGACATAGATCTGCCCTCAAACACTAGCTCAGCTTCTAGCTTTGAAACTTTGGGCAAATTACCTACTCTTTTTGTCTCAAAGATTTCCCATTTGATAAAATGATACAGCAATCCCTAAACTGAACAGTTGTAAGAGTAGTTATAATGTTTGTAAATCATTGCTTAACAGTTTTTGGCTTTTAGTGAAACTCAGGCTAGTGGGAATCATTGGTGGTTTTGGGGAGAGACATGGCTGAAAGATCTGGGTTTTGAAGAGATCACTGTGGAGGCCATGACTGGAAAAATGGCGAGGGTGGAAGTATTGGGTGGGGTGAGATGCAGTGAACATGGTTGGGGGCGCAGTGAGGAGGTGGGAGAAATGGTCTAGGCAAGAGATGAGGACCAAAACTAGGCAGTGGCATGGAATGGGCAAGGAATAGTTATTTAGGTGGCAAAATGAGCTTGCTGACTAGCTGGATATAGAAGGTGAGGGAAGGAGAGCTTTCCAGTTGTATAGCAGTTCAATACCCTGGGTCTGGGATACACAAGGAGAGGGAGGCTGAAGGAGGGGCATGGGTATACTAACAGTGTAGTGAGACAGGGATGAAGACAGTATGCTGAAGAAGCAGAACATTTTAGGAAACCTACTGCTAGAGAAAACAAGAACACCTCATTCTCTGAGTACGGGAGAGGGGCAATGGGCTCCATATCCTGAACCAAGTCAATTTTGGACTCACCAGGGGAGGGAGGGTCTTGTACTTGTGAGTTCCCCCAAGACGCATTGCATTGTTGAGGGACTTTTCTAACTTGTGTCTTGTGCAGTTGACTTTATTAGTCTAAGGCACTTTTTCTCAGCATGGACTGAGAAAGGATCTCCATGGCACTTCCGAGGGCCAACTTACCTACTTACTCTCCTCACCAAAGTTTTCCATGGAACATACTCAGGATCTGCAGGTCTAGTCCTGAATTTAAATGCAATTTTTCTTTTGGTGGTCCTGGGGATTGACCTCTACCACCAAATACAGTTGTTTGTTATGTTTTTAGTCAATAATTACAGTTCATCTTCGAGGTTATTTCTTGATTTTCTACCCAGAAGTGTCAGGTGGTTTCCCACAGGTAGGAAGATATAGAGACAATGGGAAAATGAAATTCTATTCTCTGGCTTTTCTTTATAAGCACGTAGTGGTCACACGTCTTTGGTGTTTTAGACTTGAGGGACAATTCTAGACTTGTCTCTGCCATAGTAGGAAAACTAGGCTATTTAACTGGAATGATTTCAGAGCTGGTTTCAGAAAAATGGCTTCTTGCTCTCCAACCACACTTCATGCAGTTGGTAAGGCTTAAATATGTTGTACAACTTTTCAAAAATTGTTTTCCTTGACCTTTTAGTTTATAGTCCTAAAAGGGACTAACAATCAAATATACAAATATCCCTCTTTCAGCATAAGACAGAACTTAACAAATTGCCCCCTGCCCCCCATTTGCTTCCATAGCACTGCATAAAGCTCTGGTTATACATGTATTTACCTGGGATCTAAACTGCACTGCATCCCATTTTCACAGTTTTTGCCAGATCCACATACCATTTATACCTTTATTAACATACTATTTTTTAAATAAGGAAAAGAATCTTTAAAATGTAAGGAAAGTATTTTAAAAATTTCATACTTCTGTAATGGTTTACATCTGGATGTCCCCCCAAAGACTTGTGCTCAGAGGTGGGGCTTGTGGAAGATGACTGGATTATGGGGGTGCTACAGCTGGCTTGATGTTGTCAGGTGGGACTTGGTTCGAGGCAGGTCACTGGGGGCATGACCTGGAAGGGCATATCTGCCTCCCTGGCTCCTCCTCTCACCCTCTGCTTCCCAGCTTCCATGGCACGAGCAGCTTTCCTCTGCGGCAGGGTCATCTGCCGTGCCATTTCAAAGTGGGAGCCAGACAATTTGGACTGAAACTTCTGAAATGTGAGCCAAAATAAACCCCTCCCCCTTTAATTTGGGTCAGGTATTTTGTCCTAGCAACAAGGAAAATGACTAAGACAACTTCTGTGGACAGAAAACTGATATCACTTGCAAAATTTGAAAAATTATTATCAAACAACATAATAAAAACAATAATATTCAATTTAGAAATGGGACACTAGCTTACCCAAAGCCCTGGGTCTGATGCCTTTTTCTCTTTTCCACGGAGAGGGAGATTAACAAGTGTTAAAGAGATGTTAAAGATGGACTAGCACCAAGCTAAGACTTTCTTGATATCATAGGAGGACTTGTGGAACATTGGAAAGGGAGTAATAGTTTCAGCCCACAGTTATGTGCTATTAATTTCTGAGTCTCTACACTTGTCAGTGTGGGTGGCACCAGGGTCATCCTACCACTTCAAGAAGCCCTAATTCCACTGTGGTTATCCATGATATTTTTTGTATCTCTGCTAAACTGTAAATTCCTTGATAGCAACAGATTATTCTTGGTGCCTTCTGCACCATACATGATTAATGCTTGGACACAGTAGTTCATGGAGGAACAAAGCGACAGCAAATAAAAGCCTTCTTCAGGTGCAAGAGACATAGAACAAATTCTTCACTGTGAGGCACGTGGGAGAAAGTGCTGGAAAGCCTTGAAGTAAAAAAGGAGTCAAATAGAGACAACCAAGAAGAGGGAGATTGTGGACTTCTAGGATAAACCACAGGGCACAATGATGTTGCATGATATGGCATTTGTAGATAGCATAACATAGTGCTAATAGCTTATGTTTTAGAGTTAGATGTTTCTAAGGTCAATCTAGACTCTACTAATTACATGAACTTGGGCAAATCATCTTTATTACGGGGCCTTAATTATCTCCTGTAAAGCAGTGGTAATACCTCCTATACAAAGACTCTACCATATTTTTAGGGTGAGGGGAGGGTTTAGGAGGCCGGCAGCAAAAGAAGACTTTGCTCTTAGAGTATATAATTCAGCTATCTATCTACAGAATCTATCAATCTATCATCTATCTATCTATCTATCTCTATCCATCCACCTATCTATCTCATATTGGTCTCAGTGAAGTTTGAGATTATCGTTACCATCTTGTTTTCGTAGAAGGATCACTAGTACTCACTCTGGTTACTGGCACATTCTGTACATTCAGTGGATGTTTATTGATTGAAAGAGTTACAGTGATCTGTGATTTTTCTGCAGAAAATTCTTTCTCCAGACTTCCCTAAGTATATACCACTATATTTCTAGATATTTAAAGCAATAGCTTTGATTCCTTGATTTATTCAGTACCTACTAGGGTCAAGGCACTGCGTGAGGTGCTGTGGTGGGGAAAGTAGGGGGAACTAGATAAGCTAGACCTAACCATATATCTCAATGATGTTGGAGATAAAGCAAGCAGGAAAACTTGTTGTTTGTTCAATTTTCCACTCATCTTTAGCTATGGCTTGTACACGGGGCATTTTTAATGTGTTTTGATGACACTGAGATAAACATATAAAACACATACAATCCACATCCATGTGAACTGAGAGGAGGATATCAGTACTGTGCAGTGGTTCCCTGAGGGCAGGCTAAATGAATGCCATACTTGGGAATTTTCATTATTTGTGAGAACTGGGAAGGAATACTACTTGTTTTGAATCCTATTATGATTCTCCCATTCTGGATCATCCTCTCTGTAGAGGAGTGAAGTGACCGGGAATAAGAATTTGAAAGGCATAGGGAAGATGACTGTTGGCTACATCTTTTGGAAGCCAACTCACAGCTGAGTGGGCTGCTTATTTGTGCTGAGTGTGGGCTGTACTTTATATATCTATGTGTGTATACAAAGAGTGGTTTCAAAAAGTTCTGCCACTCTGGCTTCACTGTGACTCGTCAGGTACTTTTTTAGAGTTTGAACACACATGCGTGTGCATGTGTATGTGTGTGCTTTGAAAGAAGAGCTTTGGGCAGAAAGCATGTATGTATTTGTAAAAATGTGTTTCAAATGTGTGTGTAGGAAGTTTTTCTTTAAATGCAAGAGAGTGTATGGAGGAGAAAGTATGTGTGTATTTGTGTGTGTGTTTGTGTGTGTGAGTGCATAGTGCAGGTGGTGGGCAGAATTACATGAGCAGCAACCTCTTAGTGATTCAGACATAGTGTAAGATATAAAGTGTGTAACTCTTTGGGAAGATACCTAGAAGGGGAAACACGCATACCCATGTTTATAGCAGCACAACTCGTAATAGCTAAGTCTTGGAAGCAGCCTATACATCCATCAGCAGATGAATGGATAAATAAAATGTGGTATTTACACACAGTGGAGTATACTTTGCCATAAAAAAAAGATAAACTTGAGTCATTTGGTTGAGACCATAAGGTTAAGGGAAATAAGTCAGACACACAAGCTTATATATCACATGGTTTCTCTTATATGAGAAATTCAAAGTATAAATAAGGAGGAAAATAAGATAGATAATAGGAACTAGGGAGATAAATCTTTCTCAAACGAGAAAAGGCTCAAGAGATGCCTCAAGGGTAGGTTAGAAATGGATGGATGGAAAGGGTAGAGAAAAGGCATTGGGATGTCTTATGTGCATGTACCAACTCCCTACAAGGATTGTAAATATTATGCATTGCAAACATAAGAAAAGAAAAAAAAAAAGACGTAAAATGTTGTAGGAAGTGATTTTTTCCTTTCTGACCAGCACACAGGTCTTTGAGGAGCCCTTGACTTTCTCCTCCCTTCTTGTCTTGTTAAAAAGGGATTAGAGTCCAATTAAGCTATTTAATCCCAAGGCAGAAATTCACGTTTAAAAACAAGATTTACAGCTTCTTAAAAAAATACATCAGTGCAAGTTGGGGTTTGTCCTTTCAAGTTGCCACCTGCATGGTTCCGAAGAGTGTTTTCAGCTGAACACCCAACGTGCAGTTCTTCTTAATTACTTTGCCTCATACCTCTACTCCTTCATCTTTTAAAGTACGCTTCAACCTAAATAGCCACATTCTATGAGATGTACTTCAGCTTCTGAACTGCCACAGTGCATCTTGGGGTATTTCTCTTCAGTAGGCAACTCGGTGACCAGGGTTAATAATAAAAATAGTATTAGGAGCTAATGATTACAGGGAGCTTAGAATGTGTTAGGCATCACTGCATTAAGCACTTTACATACATCAGGTGCTCCATATAGAGACACCCAGGGGTGGCTTCCTGAGTGTGTGACTATTGTGGTCACCCAGGGTCATCACTTGGTTAAATGCTCTGCTGTTGTCATCTTGAAATTCTTAATCATTTTTGAGCACGGAACTTGCAATTTCATTTGACATTGGGCCCCAAAATTATGTAGTCAATTTTTAGTCTGTACTGAGCACACTCGTAACCCATAGTTTCTTTTACTTTCTTTTTGAAGCCTAATATATTCCAGAGGATGGGATAGTGACCAAGCCATCTGTGGTCATCATCTCCTTGAAGTTCTTGAAGGGGCAGCAGTCATGTCATGGCATTTTGCATGGGATAGAAAGGTGTCTGTGAAGGGAGGCTATTGTTAGACAAGAGGATGGGAATAAAGGGGAAGGGGCATACGAGAGGATGGATATGATCACAATATGTTATATTCATGAGTGAAAATGCCACAATGAAACCCAATATTTAAAAAATAATATGCAGTAATAAAAATACATATGGGAAAAAGAGAAAAGTAAATATCAGAATTTGGGCAAGTTGTCCAACTCCTGTAGGACTCAGTTTCTTCATCTGAAAAATGGGGATAATAATACCTAACTCAGTGAGATCATGTATACACAGTTCTAATATGCAGTACATACAACATTAGTTAATATTCATGCATTATGGGTGCTTAGTCAGTACTAAACAACAAATATTGCTTGTGACATGGTGTAGATCCCTTGCTTACCTAGCAGGCCCTCTTACCCCAGGGATCCCTACCTGTGCAGCAGAGCTGGGAGGGAAGTCTGCCTTCTCCAGGGGCTGGGTGAACACAGAGGGGTTGCTGGAGTTGATGAGCACTGGGGCGCCGATCTCCACCACGTGGCGCCCCGAGGGAGAGTGGACCATCCGGTTGAGAGTGTTCAAGGCTGTTGTAATGGAGAGCTGCCCGGGTCCCTTCCTCCTGGACCCTGGGACCCTATGGAGTGTAGGCATGTTGGCTGTCTTGCCTCTGGGGGATGAGGACGCCAGGGACAGACTTTTTGTGCGGGATGACTGACGCCCTTTGTTCTTCTCTAGGAGGTGTCTTGCGGTGAGGTTTGGCTGACAAGACAAAAGGTCCGACGAGAAATTAATCTTTCTGAGCTAACGTGAATGGCTAAGTCCCAGCCAGGCTGGTCTAGAGCCAGGTCAGATACCACCTCCTTAGTATTTGGTTCAGATGGCCCTTCCCGGGTCAGCATGGGAACAGCTTCCACTTTTTATGAACATGTCCCAGCTACTTTGTTCTATCAAGTGATTCTCACCACTGTCCTGCAGGTATTACCCTTTTACTACAGTCCGAAGAGCTTAAAAATAAAGCACTATTCTTCCCCAGCCCGGAATACTCTCCCTTTCCCTGGTTCTCCAGCCACATTCACGCAGTGCACTCTCCCCGCTTCCTTCAGTCACCAGGAGGCCCCACAGGGGGCTGCTCACCCTTCTCAGCTCCCAGCAGCCCCTATGCTTCCCCATCGCTGTGTTTTCCATTCCACATTGTAATTATTTATTTGCCTTTCTCCTGCTGGTTGGTTTGCCAGCCACCCAAGGGGAGGGAGTTTTTATTATTCTATCCTGTATGGCAGAATGGATGCTTAGGGAGTATTTGTGGAATAATGAGTGAATGAAGTTCCTCAAGTTAGCATATTTGATAAGTGTTTGAGCCAGAATATAAATACATTCAGGACCCTGAATCCTTATGCTAAGGCTGTCTTTTATCGGTTCCTTTCAATACTTTGGGCTTTGGTCTCTTTATCTTTTCTCCGTGTCCTATACTTCTTAGGCAGTGATGTGCTGGTAAGACAGCTCTCAAAAAAGAAAAAGGATGGAAAAGCCTCAATTCGTATAGTTTACCATTCTACCAATGGGTTTAATAGTTGAACAGCAAAATTCCTGGAAAGGTAACAACTGGTTCTGTCCGTCTAGTACCAGTCAGCTCCAGCACACCATGGCGTTACTATCTGCCTTTTCCTCTATGTTGTTAAGTTCCCACCAGAAATATCTGTAAAATACCACACCCACTGAGGACCCCTGCTGGTTCATTTCCTTTGGAAATCTGAAATATGTTGACAAAACAAGGGTTCATATGAATTAACTCTTAAATTTCAGGATAATTATTGAAGTTTCCATTATTAGAATTGTTACCAGTTGTTCTCTAAAACCACATCTCATTCTAATTTAGAAATTCAACTATAGAGGTAAAAAGAATTTTCCCACTTAAAAATTTTAAAATGACAATGTGCAGAGGATTAAAATAACTGACATAGAGAGCTTTAAAGAAGATGTAGTTCTTGCTTTTAGAAGCTTGTCATATTGTGAAAAACTCATCAAGTAGGGGAGTGGGGATTATTATGTCCACTTTAAAGATAAGAGAGCTGAGACCTAGAAGGAGTGACATAAATGACACAGCCAACATGGAAACTACACAGCGAGAAAATACCAGATAGTAGTAAGTGCTCCAGTGTGACAGAGTTATTGAGAGAAGTGGCTACGTTAGATTGGGAGGTCAAAGAAGACCCTCAGAAGATGACACTTAAGCTGAGACAACAAATGACAAGGAGTTGACCATGTGAAAATAGAGTAGAAACTTTTCTATTTGAGAAAAGACAGAAGAAAGAAGTAGAAGGATGGAACAGAGCAGGTGAGGAGAAGTAGTAAAAGGGCAGGCCCCACAGATAGGCAGGAGCTAGAGCACATAGGGACTGGCAGGCTTCAATTTTATTTTAAGTGTAACAGGAAGCCTTTGGGAAGATTTGGGTGGAGAAATGACATGATCTGATTTATGCTTTTAAAAGCTCGTGTTACAATCAGGCAACTGCTTATAGTTAAACACATCCTTAGCATCTGACCCAACAATCCCACTCCTAGGTAATTATTCAAGTGAAATAAAACTTAAGCTCACTCCAAAAACTGCTATGCAAATGTTTATAGCAACTTTTTTCTTTTCTTTTTCTCTTTGTTTGTTTGTTTGTTTGTTTCTTTCTTCCTTCCTTCCTGCCTTTTCTTCCTCCCACCCCCTCTTTATCGTTCTTTTTTGAAATTGGTCTTGCTATGTCAGCCAGGCTGGCTTCCAGCTCACAGCCTCAGCCTTCTGAGAAAATAGTAGCTTTATTCATAGTTGTCAACAATAGCAAACAACTCCAAAGTATCTCAACTATGAAATAGATAGAGCAACTCTGGTACATTCATACAATGAAATACTACTCAGAAATAAATACACAATGAGTCTCGACTGCATTATGCAAAATGAAAGAAGCTGGCCTCAAAAAACTACATTCTTCCTAATGCTAAGTGAAATAAATCAGACAGGGAAGGTTAAATATCACATGGGTTCTCTAATATGAGAAACCCAAAATAGAAATAATTTAAAGAGCAAAATAAAAGAGAGATGGTAGGAAACAGGGAGGTAGAACTTGTGGCACTGGGAAAGGGATCTGGGGAAGGAGATAGGGGATAGTGGGGTGGGAGAAGGGGAAGTAAAAATGATCAAGATGCCATATGTATATGTACTAATTCCCCAAGATGAATGTAATGATAATGTATTGCAAACATATACTAATAATAAATTAAATAAAAAAGCTACATTCTGTATAAGCCATGTATACGACATTCTCGAAAAAGAAACCCATAGGAACAGAAAGTAAATCAGTGGTCATCCAGTGTGGAAGTCAGGAAGGAACTGACTACACAGGGGCATCATGAGGGGTTTTGTTGGGGGAGGGTTGGAACAGTTCTCTCTCTTGAATGTGGTGTGGTTATACAATTGTATGCATTTATGAAAACTTATAAACATTAAAGCAAACATTACATAAATAAAATAAGACTCATTCTGGTTGTTATTCAGAAATGCTAGAACAGAAGCAGGGAAACAAATTAGGAAGTTACTGAAATTGTTCCGGGGGGCTCTGATGGCAGCTTGGGGACTAGGGACAATGCCTTACCTGCCCAGAGCACTGGTCCCTCCAGCGTTCATCCACTAAGAGCACAATGTACATTCTTTGAATTGAGTGAGTAATCTTCTCTTCTGCCATTTAGAGCTTTAATGAAATGAGTTAATTTTTCTGCTTTCGACCTGATTGTTCTGCCCTTGGTGGGTACCACCATCAGTTTTCCTATCAGTAACACTGACAAAGGGCCCCATGAGACCCTGCATCTGCCTTGTCCACTGCTGGTGTGATTAATAGCTCAGCTGGGGAATAACTGCAGGTCTCTTAGATTTGCACCCACTTATTTGCAACAATATCCTTGAGGGTCATTGGGCTGAGCAAGCTTCATACAACCAAGGCAGGCCCTGTTGGAGAAGTTCTGACAAGAATGGGCTTAAGCTCAGTGTTTGTTTTGCTACCTTTTGTGCAGGTACAATTCAATAAATCAAATGATACACTTACAGGAAAAATTCTGTTTATGCCAAAAAAAAAAAAAAATCCCCATAAGAAGTCTTCCTTCCTTCCAATTGCTTTGCATGGCACTGGTAATTCAAAGCTTATTTAAAGAATTCTCAGCAAGTGCTAGTCTTAATGAAATTACTGGAGTCAAAATTTAAGTACTGATTTAAAAAGCTCCATTTAGATTTCAAGTAATTTTTGAAAAGCAGGTTCCCAGATTAGAGCAGCCACTTGATTATCTTATCGCCCTCCTAGCAATTAGGAGAACAAATGAAGCAATGGCTAGTTTGATGATAATTTTGAGGGTCCTTATAATCACTAATTTTAGAGGTAAAGTGGTAGGGAGAGTCTCCAAATGAATAATCATTAAATGTAGAAGTTTTGGGAAAAAGGGGTTTCAGAAATGGATAATAAAATCAGTGGTGCCTTTCCCCCTCAGAGGTATGAAACATTATCTGAAAGTAACGCAGGAGACCATGCAAAAATTTCACTTCTCCTGTGTGTCCAGTTGGGTACTGACTGCTGCTGATCTCTGGCCTTGGAGAATTACCCACCGTCTCCCGATTATTGCTATTGTTCCCACTCAGTAAATGTTGCTTGACCCAGGAAATGGCTCCATTGCAGCTCAGACACACAAATCAGAATGTGGGGCTGCCCTTGATCACTTCCCTCCTGCCCTCCTCCACTTTGGCAATTCCCCAATCCTAAGGATTCTACCTTCTAAGAGGTCCTTGACTCTGTCCACTTGTTTCCAATCTCATCTCAGAATGCAGCCATACACCACCCTCCTAACCGGTCTTTCTCATTTTTGTTTTTTTTTTCTCCCTCATTTTCAAATTACTCTTCCCTCTGCAGCCGGAGCAACCATTAAGAAACCCAAGTCTGATGAAGTCACTGCCTTACTTTTTCAATGTTTCTATTGACCTTTGGGTCAAATCCAAACTTCTTATGACCTGACTGAGACAATATTCAAGTATTCCATGTCTTCCCCTATACTGCTGAGCTGACTTGAAGTCAGTTTGTGTGGCTCAGTCTGGCTGGTGGGCTAAGAATGGGAGTAGGAAGTGTCACTTTTGTGCTGAGGCGTTTAACTGCTGATTCACAATCCACTCTCACTCCCACAGAAACTAGGACGTCCACGTGTTCCAGATAGTGCAGTTATAAGATGGCCTTGCTTATTAGTCTGGGTTCCTGACTATGTGAGCAGAACCTCTTATTATCCTCCACTAAACATGTAATGTAGGTGAGAAATAAAATTTCCTTTGTTAAGCCATTGAGACCTTGGTGCTGTTTATTATGGCAGCATAACCCAGACCATGTGACTATACAGCATGGCTTACAAAGTCATCCGTGATGTGTCTCCAGTTATTTCCCTGGCTTCATTGTTTCTTCTTTTCTGAACTCCAGGTCTGGAACTCTTTTGATTCCTTGGATACATTGTATTTCCTCATCACACAGGACTCTAGCACATGCTACCTCCATTCCCTAAAATGCTCTTCCCTCCATACTTACCTATCCAACCCTAAACATCTATCACAGCTTGGCTTAAGTGGCATTTGCTGACCTCCTACCAAGGGTGTTGCACATTATAACCCCCTAATAGTTCCCTCTACTTCACATTTTGAATCATTCATCACTCTTGTAATTACTTGAGTGTCTGACGCTGTAGTTTCTGAGAGTAGGAGCCTGTACCTGTCTTACATCTTATGACTTAGCTCAGGACCTGACATAACAGGCACTCAATGAAAAATGAGTTGAATGAATGTATATTTAGGATAGGGTCTCACTGAACGGTTTGTTTTCTAAAATTTTTCTGACCATCTTCAAACAGCTTTTCATCCATTCACTTATTATTTTTTTCTTTTTGTGGTGCTAGGAATTGAACCCAGGGCCTTACACATGTTTGGCCACCTAATTTTTTACAGAGTGCCTGTTCTGTGTTAGGATAGCTTGTGAAGTACTGTGAATACACCTGTCAGGTGTTCATAGAGGAAATAAACAACTGAGCATTGCTGCAATTTTATGGAGAGTATGGGTTTCTTATAAAGTAAATGAAATTGGAACAGATAGAAAGCAGTGGGTGGGTGTACATAGAAGGGGCGGCAGGAAGAGGAAAGCACTAGGAACAAGAATATCTTTTAGTGGCAACAGTAAAAAGAACAGCCTTTGTGGTCTTCCTTTCCATCCCTCCCTTCAACTATTTCACTCCTTCAACACTCTTTGAGTAGAGGGGATAGAGAGAAACTTGAATAGCAGACAATGCTCTGGGTACGGCATTCATTCAGAGCCAGCTGTGGCTCTTAGGAATGGAAGAATTGGCCTCCTCTCCGCATTTATGCTTCTGTTCTATTTTCACCCTGCCCTTTACAGGGTGGAGACTACTACTTTTACTTCTTTGACAGCTCTCCAATTCTCATTTTTAATGCTTTATGCATGGTAAGCATCTACTAAATGCAGCAAAACAATGAAACCTCTTTTTTAAATTTGTGATGATTTGCTGTGAGCTAGGGTGAGGCTCATAGCACTACAAACTATGTTATTATACTGAAGAAATAGATGGATAGCCTAGCAGGTTCTCTTTTCTTTTTTAAAAACTAGCTTAAGGGGCCGGTGAGATGGCTCAGCGGCATAAGCGCCTGCCTGGCAAGCGCGAGGTCCTGAGTTCGACTCCCGGAACCCACATACGAAAAAGGGGCCGGTGATATCGCTCAGCGGCACGGGTGCCTGCTGGCGCGCGAGGTCCTGAGGTCGACTCCCGGTACCCACACACACAAAAAAAATAAAAATAAAAACTAGCTTAAAAAAAAAAACCACTGAAGAAATAAATATATGCTCATTTCAGAAGATTTAGAAAATACAAGTTGGCAGAAGATAATGAAAATCACCCGGCTTCTCACCATCTAGTGATCACTACTATTAATATTTTGGTATACATTCTTCTAGTTGGTTATCTAATTATATACACACATATATTTATAAAGCTAGTTTTACATACTTTAACATTTTTATCGTTGTAGAAAACATATATAAAATTTACCATTTCAGTAATGTTCAGTAGTATGCATTACAGTTCAGTAACGTTGAATATATTCTCACTGTTATGAAATAGATCTCCAGAACCTTTTCATCTCACGAATGTGAAACTCTATGCTCATTAAATTTATTTTTAACTTGACAATAAATCACACATTTTTCTATACTATCAAATACTCTGTGATATTAAATATTATTTTACAACATTTTAAAGGGAATATATTTTTCTATGACTATAATTTTAAAAAACACAATCTTTATTGTTATTTATAGTATTTTAAATTTTCATCATTATACACAAGCCTATAATGAATATTTTGCATATTTGTCCATATATTTTTGCATACTTATCTAAATATTTCCTTACCAGAAACTCTCAGATATAGAACTGCAAGGAGGTACATATTTTACGGTTTTTGATATGATTTTATTTGAACCTGGATATGAGAGATTTCACCAGTGTAGATTCCCAGCAGCAGAATGGAAATGACCCATTTCCCTGTACTCTGCCAGAATTGGATATTATTGCGTGGATCTTTTCTTTAGAGACTTTAGGTGATTCTGAAATAAGACTCATGTCCAATAGGAAATGCTCTGAGGCCTCGCTGGGGCACATACGTGTTACTGAGTCAGACTGGATCAGCTGTAGACTTGTGACTCACGTACCTCCACAAACAAGATAGGGAAGATGCCTACTTTATCTCCTAACTTGCCTTCTGCCCAGTTCTCATCCACTCGGCTGGTCACAGTGATGATGTCATCCTGAAAGAGAAAGTCCCATGGTCAGCATTTAATCCAGTTTTCAGGTGATAAAAGCTTTCTTTCAATGGACATCAGTCTGGGACCCCAAGTGGTTTATGATGTAAAGGATATAGCTCTTGAATGATTTTTAAAGGAAATCTTCCTGCTAAAATGAACTTTTTCTATAAAGGGCAGTATTTGGTTCAAAAAGACTACAAAAGGAGTAGAAATGATTTGGAGACTCAGTGGAATTAATAGGAAAAGTTGGCAATATTTGTAATTTTCAATCACCAGCAGAATTTAAAGTTTTCATTTAAATTAATCTGATGGAGAAATCAAGATGGAAGCCATGGAGAGACACACTTTTAGCTTGGCAAAAAGATTGAATGTCATGTGCGCTCTGAAGACTTTTCAGAACCTATTCCATTTTTATATATTAAACAAAACAGTCTTTTATTCAAATTTTGCTTACTATAAAAGATTATATTTAAATTTGTGGAAATGTTTGAAAATACAGATAAACAAAACAAGAAAAAATTCTACCACAATATAGACACAACCATTTTTTTTTTTTTTTTGTGGGTACCGGGGGGTCGACCTCAGGACCTCGCACGGCAACAGGCACCCGTGCCGCTGAGCGATATCACCGGCCCCTTTTTTCGTATGTGGGATCCGGGAGTCGAACTCAGGCCCTCGTGCTTGCAAGGCAGGCGCTTATGCCGCTGAGCCATCTCACTGGCCCGACACAACCATTTTTAAACAGCTTAGCTAACACTTTTTCCCAATTCCTTTATATCAAGGTAAAATGAACATACATAGAAATATATTGATTTGAAACATTTTTCCAAAAGCATGCATACACGAATACAATAGAGTATATAAGTCTTAGATGTGAAGTTGGAAGGAATTTTACATTTGGGTATAGCCATGAACCTTGCATCTAATTTAAGATACAGAACTCAGTATACAGAAGGTTCCTTCATGCCCTTTCTCAGCTCCTAGCAAAAAGATAAACACTATTGTGACTTCTAGTACTATGCATTCATTTTGCCTATTTATGTGCTTCATACAAATAAAGTCATACAGGACACAGAGATTGCTTGCTTTTTAAAATTTTTTTTATCTTTTTTTTTTATGTGGGTACCGGGAGTCGACCTCAGGACCTCGCACTTGCCAGCAAGTGTTTGTGCCGCTGAGTGATATCACCGGCCCTTTTTTTCCTTTATGTGGGTTTTGGGAGTTGAACTCAGGACCTTGCGCTTGCCAGGCAGGCACTTATGCTGCTGAACTATCTCACCGGCCCTTTTTTGTCTTTTTGAGACAGGGTTTCGCTATGAAGTTCAGGCTGGCCTTGAACCTACTTGGTAGCCCAGGCTGGCCTTGAACTTGCAGTGATCCTTCTGCCTCAGCCTCCCAAGTGCTGGAATTACAGGCATGGGCCACCAGGCCCTGCCTCAGAGATTGCTTGCTTAATATCACATCAGGATCACTTTTCCATGTTCATTCATGTTCATCAGTATATTCATCCACTAGAGCTCTTCTGGACTCTCTAACCTCTGTTCCATGCTCCTAAGTATTTTAGATTAATTCGTATTTAAATTTGCTACTGCACTGTATCTTCCTTAGCTTTCTTTGTCCTCATAATTTGTGATTACGCAGTGGTAGATTATTATCTTTTTAATGCCTGCCCACCCTATCAGGCCATAAACTCCATGTGTATAAGACTTGTGTCCATTTTGTTCATCTCTTTGTTCATCTCATAAATATTTCTTGAACACAGGCATGCATAAGTGAATGAATAAATGTACAACTGAGTAAGATAGAAAGCACTAGGAAAAGAGCAGCTTTGGGAGGGAGGATCTTGAGTTGAATATGGACATGTTGAGTTTAGGAAGACTGTAAGATTTCTTAGTGAAGAAATTCCATAGTCTTCAGCATTCCATAGTCTTCCAGAATTGACCAAATCCTCTTTCTGGCTCTTTTGCCCTATTTTTCCATTTGTGCATCTGTTTCTCCCATTAAACTGCCAGCTCCTTGAAGGTAGGGACACTAATTCATCATGTTATCCCAGGGGCCAACTTAGCACATAGAAGGGCTCAGGAAATGAATGAATGGGGAATAAGTGTCACTGTTTACAAATTCCTGAAGAGGGTCAGGGAAGCCGATCATACCTCCTCCTTATGTCTTCCTCCAGCTCTGTCAGAGCGCTGTGTCTCATGCCCAGCACAAAGTAAAGACTCGGTAAATATTTGTGGAATTGAACAGTTCATCCTGTAACCACAGCCTAAGTACAACTTGGAGTTCAGGCTATTGAATGACCTGAGTCTCCTTTTGCAATGCTAAGAAACTAAGAAAGATCATTACTTTGAAATATGGAAGGCAGTGTGTTTTTCTGGTTTGACGGACTCTGAAGTAAGTCTCATTTCTAGTATTAGTAGAATACAAATATTTTATAAAACAGAAAATCTTTCTCAAGCTATTGTAGCAGTGCTACTTCTTATACTTGTATCGATCTATTTGTTATAAGTAGCAAACAATGAAAATAACTCTAATATTGCTTTCTACGAGAGTATTTGAATGTCTATGGACTAAAACGTACTGAATCCAGAGAGTTAAAGTAGCCTAGATTTAGTAGAATTATCGTTACTTGGAAAATGGTGAAGAATCATCCAATGAAAAAGAGAAGCAAAAACAAAAAACAAAAAACAGGGTAATTAATGTACTTGGAAAATATATATTGAAAGAGGTTATTTATGTATAAAGGTATGATTATGTTATGTTTGGAGTGTTTTGAATACTATGTTTACAACAAAATAGAAGGTTGTGCATGAGTAGAATTAGGTGACCATAACTTAGGGAGCAAGAATGCCCTTAAAGGTACGTGATTAAGAGGTAGGGGTGTCTGTTTGCTTAGCATGATATCAAACTGTGTTTATAATGCTTGGTCCACATATGTGTTTCTCTCATGAGTCTACCAGGAAAACAGGAAGTGTGACTCCTTCATGCTCTGTCCTTGATGCCTGCAAAGAATGAGTGCTCAAAAATACTTATTTTTGAAGTTGCAATAGAAAAGGCTTACAGGTTTCTCCTAAATACTTAACTAGATTGCTCTAGAGATTTCACTTCTATGTAGTTTGAGTTATATGCACATATAAAACACATATGTGCACACACATATATACACGAACACATACACATGCATGTGTAAAATATATACACTTTTGTCCCTTTTGTGGTCATCCAGAATCTTACCTTGAGGAAGGTCAGGCAATCCTTGTCACCCTTGTCCTTGTCTCGTAGATTGAAGTTGTAGAGGGCTCTGCAGAGTGGCGGTGGCTGGGGCAGCTGCTTGATGACTTCCACGGAGCTGGCTGGGAAGATCCCACTGACTCCATTGATCTCTCCCTGGTACCAGTTCTCATCCAGCTGTCTCCGGAGCAGGATGACATCTCCCTTATTAAACCTCAGGCCACCAGGGTTCTGACCTCTGTAGTTGCATAAGGCCTTTGCTCGAGGTACCTGCAGTGGCACAGACCAATAAAATATGTACTTAGCTTAGAGGCTGGAGGGACAGAAAGTATAATTTTAATAACTAATTGTAAAGCACAACCTATGGGCTAATTGTATTTGTGTACCATATTGTTTAGTCCTTTGAGATAGACACTCATTATCCCTATTTATCAGATAGGGTGACTGAGACCCAGAGTGGTTTAGTAATTTGCATAAGGTGGCACAGCTGAAAAATGGCAGATATAGAATCTTAACTCGGGCAACCTGATCCTAGAGCCAGGCACAAAGTTTTGGGCTTGACGCACAACTAAGTGAACTTGAGTGACTCGTTCTGAGCCTGTACTGATTTTGAATTCTGGTCTCACCTCTTTCTACTTGTGTGATTATAGTTAATCTTTCTTAAACTATATTCATTTGTAAAATGAAATATTGATAGAATGCCTACCTCATTAGGGTTGTTTTGAGCAATAAAAATATCTATAATGCATCTAACATCTTGCCTACCACATAATATGTGCTCAATAAATGGCATTTTTTTCCTTTATTAAGTGTATCAGTACAATTTAGATCTACATAATGATTACATTCATCATAGGGGATTTGTACCTGTACATGATATATCTTGATTCCTCTTTTTTTCTCATTCCCCTCTCCTCCCTTGGACTCTCTTCCCCTCCTTATTTACAAAGCTTTGTTTCCATTTTTTCCTGCTTTTCTCATTTTTTTCTTTTCTCTTCCTTCCTTTCTTCCTCTCCTCTCCCTAGTTCCTCTTCTCTTTTGAACATTTGCTTCCCATTTCCCAGTATCTATTATAGATTTTGGTCCTTATTCACACTTTTGGTTTCTCACACCAGAGAGACAATGTGGTATTTAAACATGTGTGTCTGATTTATTTCACTTAAGAGTATGGTCTCAGGGTGCATCCATTTAGCTAGAAATGTCTCAAGCTTATCCTTCTTTATGGCTGAGTAGTACTCCATCGTATAAAAAAATTACATCCTTTTTATCCATTCATTGGTTGATGGGCATTTGGGTTGTTTCCAAGATTTAGCTATTAAAAACTGTGCTGCTACAAACATGAGTGTGCGTATATTGCTGTGGTATGATGCTTTTAATTCTTTTGGGAAGATACCAAGTAGGGGAATAGCTAGGTCAAATGAGACCTCTAGTCCTAGTTTTTTGAGGAATATCCGCACTGATTTCCACAGTGGTTGCACCAGGCTACACTCCCACCAACAGTGGAGAAGGGTTCCTTTTTCTCCACAGCCCTGCCAGCATTTGTTATTGGTTGATTTCTTGATAATAGCCATTTTTTCTGGAATGAGATGGAATCTCAGCATTGTTTTAATTTGCATCTCTCAAATGAGGAGTGATGTTGAACATTTTTTTCATATATTTATTTGCCATTTCTACTTTGTCATCTGAGAAATGTGTATTCATCTCAGATGCCCATTTTCAGATTGGGTCTTTAAATTAAGGGGATGTGATTTTTTTCAGTTCTTTATGTGTTCTAGCTATTAGTCCTTTGAGGAACAACTAACTAAAATTTTTTCCCACTCTGCAGGTTGTCTTTTCCCTTTGTTAGTGATTTCTTTTGCTGTGCAAAAGGCTCTTAATAAGAATAAATGGCATTCTTATAATCACTTTTAATGGCAAGCTAATGATACCAGTTCTACCTGCTCCTCAGTGCTGTTAGAAAATTGGGAAGAAAACTCCTTGAAAATAGAAAGTGCTGCCGTACATGAGAATGATGAAATGTAGTTTGTCTTCAACCTTCTCGAGAAATTGTAAGTTCCGTGACTGTATGAATCATTAGAAAACTCAAACAAAACAAAGAAATAATTAGAAGGAAATCAATCATCAGTATTAAAAAAATCAGCTCAAGAATCATCATTTGTCAAATCAGTTGTCTGTCTAAATAGTTAATTTACTCAAATGCATTTTTTCCTAATTGAAACTGCTTTGTCCACACAGAAATGGCCTTACCCTGGTCTTGCTTGAAGTCAGCTTGGCAAATTAAAAGAATTAAAAGTTCTAACAACTTAGGTTTAATTGAAATTGTATTTTATTTTGTGGTTTTCTGAAATAGTAGTCTCCTCTCATTGCGTAGTCCTGCTATTCATAGTGGGATTCAGGGAAGCATTAATTCAGATCTTTTTGTTTGTTTGTTTTGAGACAGGGTTTCACTATGTAGTTCAGGCTGGTCTTGAACTCACTTTGTAGCCTGGGCTGGCCTCAAACTCACAGCCATCCTCCTGCCTCAGCCTTCCAAGTGCTGGGATACAGGCATGCACTACCACACCCGGCTTATAATTCAGGTCTTTAAACATCTTCCAACTCTGCTATGTTCACTTGAAAAGGGAACTCCAAGCAGCTCAGAGTAGTGACAAGATCTCCCATCATTTTGCTGGTGGGATGGAGTTGTGGCTACAGTAAAGAGAGCGCAGGTGCTAGAAAATCACAGAAGCATGGCTCTCCCTGGGGAAACTGGTAGACAAATGAGCAAGACCTGTGTCTTGGGAGGTTTATTATTATTATTTTTGCATGCGTGTTTTTGAGACAGGGTTTCACTATTCAGTTCAGGCTGGCCTTGAACTCACTTTGTAGCCAAGGCTGGCTTTGAACTTGTGGCGATCCTCCTGCCTCAACCTCCCAAGTGCTGTCCTAGGAGGTTTAACACAGTGTGATGGATATAAGTGAATAATATATAGTATACTTATACAATGAAAAATTCTGCAGTCATTAAATTTACTAATGTCGATTTATAATCAATAATGTTGACTATTACTCATAATATAATGTTAAGTGTAATAGAAGTTATAAACCATCATGTAGACTAGGAGATATGGAGAATGAAAAAAATATATATATGTATTAGGGAAAATGCTAGATGTCTGTACCTGAATACAATGAATGATTATTTCTAAGTAGTAAGATTTTTGAATATTAAAAAAATTCCCCAGTGTCTAACTGTGTTTCTAACTTTCCTTTGATGAAACAATTGTATTGTCTCTATTACCAAAACTGGTAGGAAGAAAATGAATGAAGCTGGGGGGGTGAGGAGCAAAAAGCATGGAAAGAATTTAGGAAGAGAATAAACCAAACTGGGTAAGATAAGCAAATTCTGGAACTATTTTTTTGAGGAAGACATTCTTTACCTGAGAAATAAGCAGATGGAAGTAGGATAAGAGTAGAGGATTTGTGGGGAATGACCCAAAACCCCTAGACTCCCAAAGTTGGCTACATCAGGAAACAATAGTTGTCCTTGCGTATTCCTTCTCCCCGATTTTCCACTGTAACACAGACTGAACTTTTCTGGGTGTATGACTGCCTGGAGGACTGGTTACATTTTCCAGTTTTCCTGGCAGCTAAGTTCTGGCTAATGGAGTGTAAGCAACCTTTAGGAAAGGTCCTTACCGAGAGACTGATTTTCTTTTTTCTTCCTCTGTCCTGTTATGTGGAATGGAGTTATGGTGCCTACACCTCAGGTTGCTATCTTGAATGATGAGGACCACGGCCACTCCTAGACAGGGAAGAAAAGGCCCAGCTTGCATAGCTGCCATACCCATCCCGGACCACTTCACCTCCTGACACTTGTCTGAAAGCTATGTAATCTTCCCTCTTGCTTAATGCATTAGTCTTTTACATTTATAAAATGGAAAGAAAAGAAGAATGAAAAGATACAGAAAAAAGTATCCAAGCCACTTTTGCTTTGTCTAATGATAACATCAGTAGCTAATATCCATTGTTTCTTCTCATGTGCCAGATATTGTGCTAAGAAACAATAAGTGGACTTTGTACAATGTACTTTAATTATCACAATAACATTTGAAATGTGTATTATATCTAATTTCAAAGATTAGAAAACTGGGAACCAGAAAAGGCAAAAATTCCTCACATTTAGAAAGCTAGAAGGTGGTGGTTTTAAGATTTGAACTCAGAACTATCCTTAGGACCAACCTCTTAACCACTAAGCCAGTATTTCTCAAAATGAAGCTTACAGTTTATGTGTATCAGAATCCCAGAGATGTTAAAAATGCAGATCCAAGATTCCATTCTTGGACAATGTAACCAGAATCTCTTGGAATGCGATTTAAGTAGCTTTGGTTTTCTAAATCTCACCTGCCATCCAAGTGTGATGCTCCTGGTTTGAGCTATATCTTACTTGAACTCGAATTTGGGTAATGGAGTTTTGATGTAAGCTTTGTAATTGTTAACGTGCTTTTTTCTCTTCATTTCTGGAAGATATTTCCAATGCAAGTGGATTATATATTTCAATGTTCCACATTGAGAGTATATATTAAGTCAAAACTATGTATAGTGCTTAAAAGATGCCTAAACTACGAAATCTTGAGGTGGTACTAATTGCCTGACTGCCTTCATCTTCATCACCATTTTCCCCCCATTTCCTCCCCACATAGCTAAGTACTGTATAGCAGAAGTGACTTATAAGTTCTATTTTTAATTTAGAGACCCTCTTTATCTTCTTTCTCTTCATTTTGGTTAATCCCTGTCCCGGTATTCTCATTTTTTTATTCATACTTATAGAAAATATTGACTTCCATGTGCAAACAGGAGTAAAGGGGGCAGAAAGGGTTGGAGTAAAGGAGAGGGAGACGGAGGGAGAAAGTGAGACAGGATACTTGAGACCATGAATGAAGAAAGGACATTAACATTTATTGGGGTTTTGCCAGGCTACAGACATTTTTCTTACATTTTTGTACTACTGAACTTTTCATCTATTATTCATGTGACCTCAGAATTCTACGAAGAGGGCGGTTATTATCCTATTTTATTGACTAGGAAACAGAAGTTCTGAGGTGATAAAAATCATCAGACAAAGTTACACAAGCAGTGTATGGAAGACCCAAAATGGGCTTAGGCTCATCTGACCTCAGAGTCCCGAAGCCTATAATCACACTCATTGTCTTCCATCCAGTTGAAGTCACCTAGAATATTATTCCATCATAAAACTCATTCAGGCTGTTTTGTAATCAAAATCTGAATAGAATGTGAATCAAATTGCTTGCTGCTGACTGCATTAACATGAATTATTGAACTCCAGAGCCCTCACATAAAGTTAAGCACCTGAAGAGACTCAGTTGGTCGATCCGGTCTTCAGCTGTTACCTCCAGGGAAAGTGACTCCAAGTTCCACATTGCCTGTTATCCATTGTGCTGCTGGCGGCAGCTTTTATCACTCATAATTGTTTTCTGTCTGTACAGGTGCAGGGGTGAGGGGTGAGGGGGTAAAGTGAGTGTGGAGGTCTCACAGTCAGATCATTACCAAAGCCTTTTTGCTCTGTGTTATTCAGAAAGGTAGATAATTCAAATGTGAGCTTGGATTATCGGTGCCTAAAAAGCGTTCCTTTTCTGAGATTTAAAAAGCTCAGGACTTCAGTGCTCCTGTAATTTGTTTACTCATTTATCTCCTCAGTAGGGTCTTGAAGCTGTAAGAGTCATGGTATTGATGGAGGTTTAATGCCTGGAACCCAGAAACAAGGAACAGGGGTTTTCAGAGACATCAGTAGGGAAATTATTTTGTTGCTTTGCCAAAAAACTCTCTCTCTGAGGAATGCCCTGTTCTCTCTTCACCTTCTGATGGGCACGTCATTCGCTCTGGTTGTACCACACACGAGGCTACGTGGCCCCAGGCCAGCCAGTTAGGGAACTCAGATACCCGCAGCATAATGATTGGTACCAGACAGGAACTCACAAGGCATATGCATTCATGGCCAAGTAGTATCTTCCTTGATATGTGACACACAGATACTGAGAAAGAATGACTCTTACTTTTGGATCATGAGCCTTAAGCTTGTGGGCTTTGGATTTCCTGGGCAATATACTGCAGACCCAATATTGGGCCATAATTTTAGTTACATATTTCAATCAGTAGCTACAGTTTCCAGAAAGAAGCTGTAAAAAAGGCAGCAGAGCTAGAGATATAGTGAAATGGAAAGGTGTCTCAGTCCATTTCCCATTGCTATAACTAAATACCACAGACAGGATAATTTATAAAGAAAATAAATTTATTTAGCACATGGTTCTGGAAGTCCAAGAGCATAGTGCTGGCTTCTGATTGGCTTCTGGTGGGGGCCTTGTTGTTGGGGCATCACATAGTTAGCCAAAGCAAGCACGCCAGAGAGCTCACTTTTTAACAAAGCCATCTTTGCAGTATCCCATTAATCCACTCATCTATTAATCCATTCATTAGGGAAGAATCCTCAAGATCTAAACCCTTCTTAAAGGTCCCTTCTTAATACCACACAATGGAGATTACATTTCAACATGAGTTCTAGTGGGGACATTCAAACTATAGCCATCAACAACTAGATAGCTAGAGCCTCAACAATAAAATTTGGACCCCTGGGTCCAGCTATGTCTGAAAGATACACAGTTAAATGAGCACATATTCTCAATGTATTATTTGTTATTTAAACTACTTGGTGTTACTTTTTGACAAAAAAACTGAATAATTCTTCCCCTGAGGGACAGAGAGTCTGGAAGATATTCCTTGTCTTCTTTTTTATTTTTCTTTTTCCTCTCGGGTCTTAGACACAGACGAGCCTCAGTCATGAAGCTAACACTGTGTGTGTGTGTGTGTGTGTGTGTGTGTGTTTGAATTTGTTTCTCTCCTCCCATCACTTAACCACAAGGGCAGACATAATCATAGAAAGTGCACAGAAGAGAGAGAGGACCAACATCCTGGCATTTGAGCCAGAGGGCAAAAAAGGAGGTGTCTTGGGTTAGACATGGCTGAGTGTGTCCACTCTGGCCAATGAAATGTGAGCAGAAGGCATGTGAATCACTTCTGGGAGGACCCCCCCCCACCCCCAAGAGTGATAAGGGAGGTTCCAGAGGGCCAGGCTCTTTCTGTCAAGTTCTAAGTGAGAAGAGTGTGGAGCAGCTCTGCTAACGCAAGGTGGGTGTACAGTGTCAGTGTGATGTAAATGTCGAAAGTCACCGAGAAACCATGTTTTTGTTGTTTTAACAAACAGAAAACCTGAACAACTCCTGACTAATGTGTCTCTAAAACCCACAAACAGGAATATCTCATAACAATGAAACATCTGAATAAGAGAAACAGAAGTAGCAGGAGGTCCAGCTGCCATTGAGGCCTGAGATTATTTCCAATTTTTAAAAAAATACACAGGGTATGGATCGACCAAAGGGTATGCGAAGGAGCCCAAGTGGAGGAGAATCACCACAGTGAGCACACAAGGGAGACTTGGTGTGGGAATTTGACAGCTATGGTGGAAAGAGCTCTTTGCTATGCACTGAGGACACATCCCCCGCTTCAGAAAGGTTTGGGCTGGTTCTGCATACACCTGGCATCAGGTGGGACCAAAATCAACATGCTGAACAAACTGCTCCTCCACCACCACCCCGAGCTAGTCATGAGATTCCCCATCCCTGGAGAACGGGCTCAAGGAAAAACCATCTTGGCCTTTGGCTCACATAGTTATTCACCAGGCTATGAATTCTCTGCTGCTGGAGAATTCAGGTTTTGAGTCTGAAGCACCTTTGTATCTCTGTCTCTGAGCCTTGGATGCAGATAGGTGTTTGATGAATGCTTGGTGAGTGAACGAATGAATGAATGAATCAAGAAACATCCAGGAATTGGTGTTCCTGGAGGGAAAGGAAGCATGCAAGGCTCATAAACATGACTGATGATAACTTTCTCAAAGCAAAAAAGCACAAGCTGGAAAAAAGGATCATTTTGGTCATAGGGAATTTTACTTGTCCTGCCTGATCAGAGGCTTTGTCTACCTGGGGGCCTCGGCTAAACAACCAAGTTTTAAGCAACTATGCTCTTTATGGTGGAAACATTGGTATAAGAAGTAAGTAGGGACTAAGGGCAGCCACATGGGTGGACTGACCTCCAGTAGAAATCCTGGGCACTGAACTGGAGATGCACTTCCCTCGTTGCCAGTATTCATGCATGTTGTCATGCATCGTTGCTGGGAGAAATAAGCACTGTCTGCGGGACCCCACTGGGAGGAGATGCCGGGAAGCTCTGTGCCCTGTTGTCATGGCCTTTGCCTTGTGTGCCCTTTTCCATCACTGACTTTAACCTGTATGCTTTAACTAGAATAAAACGTAACTGTGAGTATACCAGGTGTACTGAGTTCTGTGAGCACTTCGAGTGACCCACTGAATCTGATGGTGCCTTGGGACCCTTGGACTTCCTCATGGGTTTGTCCACAGGACTAATAAGATGAATTACGCAGAGTGCTTAAGAGGATGTCTGGCAAATAACAAGTGCTCCATAAATAAGGATGCTTAGAGATTGTGCCAAGGAGGAGAGAGGGGTAGAGCCCATTTCTTGCCATTCTGAGTAAGTCGGCATGGCATCCTTCCTCCTCTGAGCAGATGTTAATCTGCACTCAGGATAGGCCAGTCCTCTTCCTCGATCCTCTGCCTACTTCCTGAGGTCCCGAGGTTCCGCATCAGGAATCAGGCAAAGGAAGCATTTTACCCTGCAGGCAGAGTAAGAGCAGCTCATAATTGACAGCACCTTTTCAGAGCTGCTATGAGCATACTTTCCTGTTTCCCCTCCAGTTCTCCACCGTTGCTTTGGGGTGATCTCATTTCCCCACCACAGAAGATAATGCCAGACATGTCCATAGCCCCAGCCCTGGCTCCAAATAGTAGTGGGTTCTCAACAAACAGCTTGGAATTCCTTATGAAGTGGGAAGATACCAAGTTCCAGAGATGTTCAATGGAAGGACACTGAACGCTCCAAGGAACCAAAGCATTTGTGCCATCATCTCTTCCTCCAGAAGGGCCCAGGACACCTGCGGAGAGAGTGGGAGGTCTGTGGGAGCATGAAGGAGAAGGCAAAGTGTTGCCTTGCTTGGTCCAAGGGCCAATTTTACTCCCTTCCATTATCACCATTAAACCTCATCGAGTGAGGTTTTCCAGTAGGTGTGGTATGTGGTGGATGAGGCTTTTTCCATATGGTTTGATAAACTTTGCCAAATCTACCTTGCAGAGTGAGGAAAGATGAGCCAATGACCCTCCAACCACTCCTCTCCACCGGCTTAGGACAAAAGCGTATTCGGTTGTGCTACCCAGATCTTCTCCCTTGAGTTGTCGTCCCTCTTTCACCCTCAGATGCAGGGTTCGTTCTGGAGCTGGAAGAGGGGTGACTAGTGACAGCATGACTGAGGCAGACCGCAGGATGTGTCTGATAATGCGGACATCTGGTCTCAGGGCCGGGGGTGGCCCCTAGATGTGCGCAGCTTACGCGCTGCGTTCCTGTGAGGCACCAAACTTCACTGGGCCTCAGTTTCCTCAACTGCAATGCAAAGGGGATTTTTACTGTTCCTTCCAACTCTAAAGATAGCAGAGTTTTTGAGGTAGAAGACTGAAGTAAGATTAAAGTTCCAGAAACATCTTTAAAATACTCCCAAATAAAAGTAATGAATGAGATGAAACCAACTTGGCAAGGCTGATAACGGTTGAACTTTTGAAATGGGAAGAGCAGCATGACTACCAAGAGTCATGGGTAGGAGGTGATTTGTTATGCTATTTTCTCTTCTTTTGCGTATGTGGTTCTTAGGATTGTCAGTGAGGTCAGGGTGCCACTACCATGGTGAGGAATGGAGTGACAACATATATTCCCAGACCTTTGGAGAAAATGACTTTGAAGAGGAGAGCAAACGTGACAGGGTGTGTCCTCTGTTGTTCAAAAGTTACATCTTGATTTCTGATTGTTTACTTCTTAATTAATCTTCATCCTTTTTTTTTTTTTTTGTGGGTACCGGGGGTCGACCTCAGGACCTCGTGCTCCAGCGGGCGCCCGTGCCGCTGAGCGATATCACCGGCCCTTTTTTTGTATGTGGATACTGGGAGTTGAACTCAGGCCCTCACGCTTGCCAGGCAGGCGCTTAGGCCACTGAGCCATCTCACCGGCCCAATCTTCATCCTTTAAGACTTGCACGTTTACGTTTGTGTGTATGCAGAACATCACTTACTTGCACTATCTTTTGGTGATACTGGTGCAAGAACCTGGCATGACCCTTTTTGGGAATGACAAGTCCAGGAAGTTAGAATTCTTCCCTCTCGGTTCAGCTGCCTTGAAGAGAAGATTTTTCATGACCAGGAGCTTCTGCAAATCTGCAGTGTGTCTGCCTCCTTCGAATAAAAATTCAAAGCACTCCTCTCATTTATAACAAATGGAGCAGACATGATCTTGAAGAAGAAATGCCCTGCCGGTGTAGAGAGCTGCACTCCATGGAAGGAGTGAGCAGCTGTGTTCCACAAAGGTGTTAAAGACCCACATGTCACTCTGGGCACTAGATCATTTTTTTTTTTTTTAGTAGAAAAGCTGAATTTAGAGAAATCCCTGAAAGTGCCTGAGAAGTGCAAAACATCATGGACGATTGGCCATAGAAGTATCCCAGCAACTATCTGCAATCCTTTTTCATTCTGAGATAGAGCCAGTAGTCTTTAGGAAGATGAGATATTGTAGAATATTTGGTCTCCTTTTCCATAAGGTCTTCTCTAGAGAGGTGCCAGTATCTTTGGCATTGTTCTCTATCCTTCTTTGCCTTCAGAAGGCCTTTCCTGTCTCCTTCCCACCCCCGCCAAGGCTGGGTTGTGGCTCCCGTTTTGTGAGCCATTGTACCCTATACTTCCCCAATCACAGCGTGCCTCATCCTGCATTGTAATTGCTGGTTTACTTCTCTGTCTGCCCACCAGATTGGGAGGTCTGTAGCAGCAGGCATTATGACTTACTCACTTTTATATTCTCTACACTGGCAAAGTGATGCCATCCATGCATTCGTTCAGGCAAAATTTTGAGTGTCCACAATACATAAGACAGACAAGAACTCTGCCTTTATGGGGCTTACACTGCAGCAGCACCTAGTAAATGCTCAATTATTTGTTTAACAAATGAGTGATTATTAAATCATGCCAATTGAACTCAACTGAAACTTCGATATTATGTCAACACTACTCCTGATATAAAACTAGAACATGTCCAACTAGTTGTTTCCCCCAAGCTGGGGAGAATTCAGGCATGCTAGCTACAGATAAATATTTTATTTTTCTAGGCCATCCTTTAAAAAGGTTCCCCTGTGGACTGGAGATATGGCTTAGTGGTAGAGTGCTTGCCTAACATGCACAAGGCCTTGGGCTTAATCTCTAGCACTGAAGAAAGGCTCCATTATTTTAAACATGCTCTGAGTTCTATCAACGCTTCAGTTTTTCCAGTGTGTATCTGCCTCAGAGATGCTTGCTGGTTGAAGATTTCTCTTCCAACATACCTTCTGCTGCAGGCAACCACAATGAGTGACAAAAAAATGCCAGCTGGCAGCTCCAGCAAAGGGAGCTGGAGAGAGCAAGGAGCTATCTTTTTCTTCCTATTTAGAGTATTGAAACCCAATTTATTGGCCAGCCACAGGAGCTAAAGAAAGCAGCTCTCAGGCAGCTGTTGGTCTGGGAGGCTCCAGACTCATTTCCATTATCTGGGTGTCACTGACGCTTTTCTGGCATGCCAGGAAGTGGTTTGGCATGAGGGAGTGGCCCTCCTGTTCTCCCTAGAGGCTGGCTTTGGGTGGGCCTGTTTCATATGGCAGAAAGATACGATATAGTCATGCTTTTAAAAATCATGCCAAAAATCTTTTTTTGGTTTTGGTCGTGGGTAGATATTCTCCAATTATTGCTGCCAATGGTCCCTATGCTTCCCATTGCTTTTACCCTCACTCTGGGCTATGCTGGTAAATCAGCTCTTAAAAAGAAGGCTCTGCTTTGTAGCAATTGCTAATTTTCATTGCTTCTTCCTTGCCTACCAATAGGACATCACTGAATATAGAGTTGGAAAGAGGTATACACTATTGCCTCTTGAGAATTGGGAGAAGCCAATTCCAACACACCACTCCAGAACTCCCTGTCTAATTCACACTCACTCCAGACACAAAAGACTGCTTCAGCCTAGCGCCACTGGTGACATCTGGGATTTTAAGACACGTTTTGCAACACACTTTTGCATCTGCTATGTTATTAGGCTTTAGTGGCAACATTGCATGATATGATGCCTATTTGGCGGAGGAAGAAACTGAGGCATGAGGAGGCATGATTGGCTTCAGCCCACACAGGCGGGATTTATTCTGTTCTTATCAGTCTCTCCACTTGTGTCTGGTCATCATCCTCTCCCTGGACATTGAACCCAGGCCTTACCCACTGAGCTACATCCCCAGACCTTTTAAATTTTGACACAGGGTTTCACGAAGTTGCTAAATTGCCCAGGCTGAGCTCAAACTTTGACCCTTCTGCCACAGCCTCTCTGAGAGCTGGAATTACAGGCGTGACCCATGTCCGGCTCTAAGGATGCTTTTGTACTAGAATGCTTCATGCTTTCTCAACTCTTAATTTCTCCCCAGAATATTCTTTCTATACCCAACCCTATTCTTCACCTGACCAACTGCTACTTGTCTTTTATCAGCTTAAACATTACATCCCTGAATGTCCATGTCAGGGTAAGGGTCTCTTCTACTTGCCTTTGTGACACTGGCTAGTACTCCTGCCAGTGTGTTTGTCAAATAGTGCTGACGTATCTTGATTATTTATCTGTGTCTTCCAGATTATAATCTCAGTGAGGGCAGAAACGTTTATATAGCTCACCATTGATCCTACTGCCTTACATATAAGAATTATTAGAATGCATGAATCCGCGAATCATGGTATCCTAACTCCAAATTTTTCCACATCTCTTATCACAACCCCACATTGTCCAGTTCCTCATAAGGTAGCTGAGGTTCTCTCAGGAACTGGGGAAGACTCCTGCTAGACTGTGAGCTGCTCAGACTTCTCCATTGACTGGCTTCAGATATTCATCTACTCGGTATTGACATAGTTCTTGTGGGCTTTGCAAAGTCACAGAAGCAAGCCAAGAAACCTGTTTAGTATGCTATGAAATATGCTCATTACAAACACATCGAAACAAAAATACAGTCAAGAAGAAACTTACATCAGCACCTGCACCTTCAGGAAAGGACGAGAATGGGACGAGCATATTCTCTAATAACTGCAAGACTGAGCCTTACAGATCAGCACTGAGTCCCTCAATTTCCCTCTGAGGAGGCAGTGAAGGGTCATGGGTGCTGTGTGGTGGGGAGCTGCTGAACTTTTATCACACGGAATCTCACACTTACTAGAGGCACTCATTACAAATACCTAGTCATCTTCTGTAAACACAGGTGCTGCCATTTAATACAGGCAGGGGTAGAATCCGGCACATACTAGCTACTTCCCTTACTTTGCCTAGTAATACAAACTTCAGGGTATTCATTTTGCTCTTTGGCATACATGAGAAAACAATCATCAGAGGACCCGATGACGCCTCTAGAAGTATTGATATCCAACAGAATTTCCTGCTGTGATGGAAATGTCCTATTCTTGCTGTTCCATCTAGTAGCCAAATGTATTGAATACTTGCCATATGGCTTCAATTCCTCCATGGAACTGAATTGCAAATTTAATTTAGTTTTAATTAATTTAAATGTGAATAGTCATGTGAAGTTAGTGGCCACTGTATTGGACAACACATAGATCTATCCATTACAAGAAATGCAGAGACCGAAGGGCATATTAAATGTCGCCACAGGAATGCAATAGGAAAAATTCAGAAAGTGGGACACTACAAGATAAATGATCTAATTTTTCTAATGTAGTGCATGGATAAAAGAAAAGGAGGGATGTGTGTGCTATGTTTTGTGTGTGTGTGTGTGTGTGTGGGTATAAGAACCTAGAGCAGTGTTGGTGAACCTTTTAGAGCATTCAATGATAACAAACAGCTGGCTGAAGTACACGTGACATAGTTTCGCCACCACTGACCTACAGATTAAGAGGTTTAGGAGGCGTATCAACCAAATGCAATATATAGATCTTCGTGGAGCCTGATTCAAACAAACCACCTATTAAAAAATTGTAAGGCCTTTGGAGAAATTTAAACAATGATTGGATAGTTGATGATATTAAGGAATTTTAGATGTGATAATGGTAATGAGATCATACTAAAAAAATAGAATCCTTATCTTTTAAATGTACCCAATGAAGTGTTTTCAGATGAAAGAGTGTGATGTACGGGCTTTGTCTCCGTTTAATCCAGTAGAGGGAGAAAGTAAATGGGGTGCAAGTAAACAGGTGAAATAAGGTGCTTTGGAAGTAGGGTTGTAACATTTTTTGCTGGTTGGAACATCTCAGCCCTAGAAGCCATCTTTATTTTGGGGGCGGTGGTGGGAAGGCTGGACTGCTTGATGGGACAGCCAACTGTTGATTATTCTTGGTGACAGATGATGAAACCTGAAGCTAATAGCCACAGTTAACACAGCAACTTGGAGTGACAGTAGTCGTTACAAGCTCCGCCCCTCCCAGATCAACTAGATGTGTGTTTCCAAGGCTTTCTCTCTGCATGTGCACTCATATATGAGTCTGTACACATATGTAGCTTTTGGGTCATAGTATACACATGTTTTGTAATTTGCTTTTCTTTTTAATCTAAGAATATATCATAGACATCTTTCTAGAGGCAGTCCATATCCATCTCCTTCTCTCTCGATGAGTTTGGCATTCCATAATCATTCCTTACCATCATTTATTTAACCAATTGATGATAGAGGGGCGTTTAGGCCACTTCCAGCTCTTCACCATCATAAATGACCCCACACAATCCCTTATGTAAACTCTAGCATATGGTGTATAGACACAGAGCGTTTGCTTTTCTAACCATTCCCAGCTGAGGATTATGCTGCTGGCCTGGGACCCACACTTTCGGAACCACTGTTCTAGTGCAAAACCTGAAGGTTTGTGCGATGTGTCTTGTTGTAATCCTACTAAGGGCCTGAGTTTTTCACAGGAGACAATTGTGGTAAAATATCTGTGTTCCCAGGAGTTGGAGTATAGGAAAACAAGAAACAAATCTTGGTGTCTCTCTCCAGTTGGCCCCCATTTAGCTCTGGCCAGCATCCCAGGAGCTGGAACCTCTCCCCACACACAGCAGGAGGCAAGTGAAAAAAGAAACATTTCAAAGTCTATCTTTAAATCCTGGCAGCAAGCGGCCCTATAATTACCCTAAGTGAACTAGTTACAACTTCTCTCCTATTGAGGTAGGATTATTATGAGATTGCTCACACAGTCCTGTGGAAGTCAGCTAATGAATTTAGAGTTTTCTTTTTTTAAAGCTACGCTTCTCTTCTAACTACTTCTTGTCTCTGACTATTACAGAAAACAAAACCAGGAAGGAAAATGAGATAAACTCTGAATTAATATTTCTAATCAGAACACATTTACTGAAATGATTGCTGCTTTCAGAAGAACAACTTGTCTAGTTTTTGAATTTAATCATCTTGTGTTTTGCTAATAGCTGGGGGAGAGAGCAGGAAGTCACGGAGTTATACATAAAGACTCACCTTGGGACCATCATGGCAAAGGGATCTAGAGAAGCTAAATCCGGGATTTGGCTGTCCCAAGTTCATACAGATTTAGCTTTTTTCTGCAACAATGTCCTATGAACACACTCAGCCAATGCAGTGGAAGGAAGGAGACCAGGTCAGTGGACTTCAGTTTGGGAGATAGGAAAGGCTCCCTGGCTTAAAATGTACCAAGGACTTATACCATTTTGACTTGCTTAGACTCAGAGGATCGGGGGATGACTCCAGAAATATGAATTCTTGCAAACAACTGAACTCAGGGAATATGAATTCTTGCAGACAATTGGACCCAGTTTCCTGAGAGTAGGAATGAAATCTTACTAATATTTATAGCCCCGCATTCTTGAGCACATAATTAGTGTTTAATAAACTCAACAAATGATTATGAGAGACAGAATGTTGTTGTGGAAAGAATAAGAGCTTTATAGACAAAGTTATTTGCATACAAACCCCAGCTATAGTCTTTGTGGCTTTATGTAAGTCATTTGGCCTATTTGACAATTTCTTCAACTGTAAAATAGGAGTCAAACAAAATTCCCCGAACGCCTGTATGTGCCCACGCTGTTCTAGATAGCAAGGCCAGCTGGTGAACAAGGCTGTGAGAGTTTCTCTCTTCAAGGTGCATCAGAGCTGGACCGGAGCTGCCTTGCAGGAAGGCCAAACATGGCCTAACAGTAAGCCTACTACCATCCATTCCTAAGGAATGGTCAGCTGGGGTCATGTCCTCATGTGGTATTGTCTAATGCTCACAACGGTGCACAGGGTAGGAACTCCTACTGTCCACACTTTGCAGGTAAGACACATGAGGTGCAGAGCACAGATTTGCTGACAGCGCCACAACTGGAAAAAGGCAGAGCCAGACAACCGTCCAAGTGTGAGAACACAGTCTTCTGTGTCCTTTGACGCTCTGCCAAGCGCAGGCCTAGTGCTCCTGCATACGTTGGGCTCAGTATTAGTTTTTTGGTGGATGAGACTCTAGCAGATTTGGCTCAGAACCACAGAAAAAATGGTTTTGCTCAGTTCTCCCCGGGTAGGTGGGCTAGAAGTCTACAGATGGAGCCAGCCAGGGGTTTCGTCAAGTCAGAGGACAGGCAGCTGGGGTGGGGGCTGGACTAGCTGAACTGCTTGCCCTGGGTTGATGCAAGAGGGATCTGATTTCCAGATCCCTTCCTTTCCCCTCATTGCTGCGAGGCGCCTTGTGACTGCACGAGGAGGCTTTCAGTGGATTTGCAGCTCTCTCTTTCAGACAGAAGCCTCGGCAGTCATGAGAGGAGCCAGGGCTGTGCCCCATCCAGCCGCCCTTCTTAGAGCAGGTGTTGGGAAAGGGTGGTTTCTGAGGACCGACCCCGAGCAGCACTTTGGGAGCCATCTCATTGGAGTGGCTTTTGGGACACTGAGCTCCAGTGTCAGTTGGGAAGGACAGAGAATCCAGAAATAGAATGGGACACTGCAAATGAGCTGTGAAAAACAAATTCAAGCTCTGACCTGGCCGCCTGGGCCCGGATGAGCTCCCACAGGAGTTTGGCAGGATCTGTGTTCAAGATGCTGCCTGGGTGAGCTGGGCGTCTCTGAGATTGGGAGCACAGCTTGGGTACTGGGTTCGGCTTCAGGTTCTGAAAAACTCAGGTGAGCCAGAAGAAGATTCAGAAGCATGAGACTCATTTGTGGTCCTACTGGCTTCACTTCAAGTTCATGTTTTTTAATTGGGTGGTTTTTGCTGTAGGTAGACCTACAGGTTGTCTTATTGGCTGCCAACTCTTTTAGGAACAAATTTGCATATGGTCTGAGAGTTCTGTTCTCTCTTGTTTTCCATTCTTTTACTCTCTTGTTCTCTTTTTTTTAACCTTGCTCCTCTCAAACTATACCATAGTAGTTAAGGCTTGGTGTATGGTGTCTAACGGAAATGAGTTTTAGTCCTGGTTTTATTTTTCACACTGTGTGATTTTGGGAAACTTGCTTTACTTCTCTGAATGCTACTTTCTCTTTTGTCAAATGATTACGGTAGTAACACTTAACCACATAGGGTTTAGAAGAAGATTAAGTGATAAAGTGGATATGAAGATCATTGGCACAGTACTTTCATAGAATACATGGCTAATGAATGCTATATATACACAGGCACATTTTCCTACTCCATTTTTCATTTCTTCTTCTCGCTCATTACTTTTTCTTCCCTTCCCTGTCCATCTGTGGCAGACAGACTGCCATGAGCAAAGCCGTTCATGCCCTTGTGTAATCCTGGCCCCTGTGTGTAGGCAGGAACTGTGACTTGTTTGTAACCCACAGAACAGCAAGAGCGATGAGCTGTTACTGCCATGATTACTTCGCGTTATGTCAGATTCCATCTTGCCAGAGGCATTTTGCTAGGTCTCTTCATTACTGGCTTTGAAGATGTAAGTGGCCATGCTAGGAGGTTCGTATAGCAGGGAACCAGGGACAATGTCTCAGGGTCTGAAGGTGGACTGCAGTCCATACCGGCAGGAAGCCTGGCCCCTTAGCATTACAGCCACGAGGCACTGAATTCTGATTGTGACTTGGTTGAGCTTGGATGTTGTGGTGCATTGACAACTGGTGGTCAACTTGGAACACCAGCTGAACTGAATCAGCGTGGTGCTGGGTGTGGGGGGCCCGCCTGAAGATTGTTGCCAACAACATAAAAAGGAGAACTGGAAAGGAAGAGGGGGTGATGCTGCTGCTGTTGGTTCTCCTGGAGGACCTTATTGTGCTGCCTTTCCTGATATGAACTAGGCTGTTCTCATTGTCGCAAGAGCTCGGGACCTCGCTGTCGCTGAGGATGGCTGTGGTACTTTTCGGGGAAGCTCTGATCCTTACTTTGAGCATCGCTTCCTGGCTCCAGTGCAGATCCCTCAGCCTGCTGGTGCAGATCCTTCATCCCGCTGGCGCAGACTTTCTAGCTTCTACCACTGACCTTTGGGCCTTCCCAGTGCAGATCTGTGAAACAGACTTGCATGAGACATTGTCATGGGCTTTAGGCTTCCAGCTGGACTCATGGGGGGCATTGTCATGGGCCCTAGGTTTTCAGCTGGACTCATGCCCTGGGATCCAGGCCCTCAGCTGGATTCTTTGGGTCTTTAGTGTGTGGACAGATTTCCTGTACTCTTTTGTATTTAACCCTTTGGGTGACTGTTATAAGGTAATTCTATAAATTATATGTACTGTATTAAATTGTTTCCCTTACAAACCCTGACTACAACAGATGTGAATCCTTCCTCACCTGAACTTCTGGATGAGAACTCAGTCCTGGCTGACCCTTAATTTGCAGAGGATCTAGCTAAGTTGTACATCACTCTTTACCACAGATGCTAAGATAATACACATGTGTTGTTTTAGCCTTTACAGTTGTGATAAATTTTTATATAGCATAGAAAATGGATACATTTTCTTTTCCAATTCTTCTCTTCCCTTCCCACTACTTCACAGCTTCCATAATTGTCATGTACATGTCTTAAGTAGAAGATGTAGCAGAACCACTTCCATATATTTCTTGCTGAAATATTTAGAAGATAACAATTTTGTCTCAATGTCAAAACCAAAAACAAAGAACTCCAGAAGTGACAGATTAAGTGTGGTTGAATGAACTCAAGTGAAGGAAGACTAGTTATTTTTATGGCCTGATGGAAGCACCATCTCTTTCCTCTCATGTGAGCCAATAGAGATTTTAGCAATTTCTCTTCCTTCTTAAAAGGATAAACCTATTTGGGGACATTTCGACAACTATCACATATACCAGCAAAGCTTAAAAATTGGAGAAGGCTCAAAAGACATTTTGGAGAGAAGGTTAGCTGGCTTCCGAGTCACTGTCTTTCTTCGATGGTGTGAAAACTAAGGTTAAAAATGCCAGTTCCCAAATCATATTATTTTTCTGCTCAAACTCTTAAGCAGTCTTCCCATTGCCCCCTTGATGAAGTCTGAATTCCTTAAAATGACTTAAAGGCTACTGTCAATTTCTGTAGCTTCTTTATTTCTTTCTTCCCCAGATTTCTGAGTTCTCTCTTGCCTCGGAGCCTTTGTACATGTGATTCTTCTGCTCTGAAATCTTTTTGACATTTCTTCAACTGGCTAACTTCTACTCATCATTCAAGTCCCAGTTGAGATGTCATTCACTGTCAAAAGCCTTTCCTTACTCCCTAGCACATAAACCCTTTACTGCATAAACTCGTTACTTCTCCAATCCACCCTCATTACTTTACATTTTAATTGCATGTTTACATGTCTTTCAGGGTGCGGTTCATACCTTGAGTCCTCTTACGTTCCTCATGTCTAGCTGTGTGCCTGGCATTGTGCATACACCAACAAATAGGACAACGTATGGTGCCCATGGTGTTCAAACTAGGATCAGGGTATTATACACTGCCAGCCTCATTTACCCTCAAAATCCTTCTCCCAGATAGGCCAAGTGACTTTTCATGATGCCAGACCATTGGGACAAATGTCATTTAATCAGCCCCTGTATCTCCTGGAAGGGTACAAAAAGATAAAGAAGTAACTGCAGAGCAGGTTCCTTCCCCCAGGGGAGACAGGGCCAAGCAGACAGTTGTCTCCCTGTGATAGCCATCCCTTGAGACAGTGCTTAGGTTGGGAGAGGACTCCTGTGTCTCTGGGTAATCACCAGCAACTGCCATGTGAATAGCATCCTGGAGACTTATCTATAGACAACAAGTCAAGTATTGTGGGTAGGTAGTGGTGGTGGTAGGCGGGGGGGGGGGGGCACATTCTTCAAATACCTTTTCATCTGTATCACCTCCTTAGGAGGTGGCAAACAAACTAATCTTTCCTGAAGAGTAGAAATGAAGCTTCTGGCGTCCTGGTTGGATGTTAGAATATTCCATTCTTTCTCCTCCTTATGGTTAAGACAATACCCTTTTCTTTTTTTAAAAAAAATTTAATGTCAAGGGTTTCTTCTCTTTTCTTTCCCAGATGAGTTGATGCTAAGTTAAATAACATGGCAAAGCCATCAGAACATGAGTAGAAAAATAAATATTCAAGCAAAGTCTGTCTGTCAATCCCAAGAAGCATATTCTTTGAAGAGAAAGTGATCTGGACACACATCCCAGCTTTTCCACTTCTCTTTGGCCCATTCTTCTCTGTAATGTGCCAAGTCTTCTCTAAATGATAATAATATAAACTGCGAGTGCGTGCTGTGTGACTAAATGAAATGGTCCACATACCGTGCTTAGAACTTGGCAAATGCTCAAAAATTTAGTCACTATCACTATTATTATTACTTCTGGACTGTCCCAAGCTTCTGAGGACCAGCCTGACAGGTGCAGAGCAGGCAATAATTGATTTTAATAAAATAGCATAAAGTAAATTGAGAGTCTGTCCTAGGCCTAAATGACTTGTGGCGAGGCCCACAACTGGCGTGGGGATGAAAATAATCCCCAGGCCAAAGGCCAGGGCCAAAACAAGCAAACGGTCTGTGAAGTCCTGCTGTGAAGTCCTGGCGTCTCAAAGCAAGATAAGCACCACAGCTGAGGATTTTGTAACTCGCACCCAAATTCCCCTCTCAGCTCAGTAGTTGCAGTTAGCAGATAATCAGGTTACTAGTTAACCAGATCTATTCCTACCTGCTTTTCAAAAAAATGCTTTGTTCCTCAGTCCTTGAGCCTTGCCTGTGTCAGCAGTTCACCCCCATCGCTTCCTGCAGCCTATGCCCCCCACCAGGCAAGCTGTGCACCTAATAACAGCCAGGGACATGGCGCCTTGTGGTCTTCGTCCCTCTCCGACTTTGACCATCCCGGTCCCCCTTGTAACTAAGATCTTGTCTGTTTTATTCTGTCATCGTACCCCTGAGCAGGACATCGGTGGCCCAAGCCTCATATGTCCGTGTATTAACCCTGAGGCCTGATCTTAGTCTGGCCTTTCAAGACGTGATACCTTTGATAATCAGCACTTTGCTAGGGTCAGGTGAGATCACGCATTTTTCTTCTTTAGCACCTGCCATAACACTTAGCACATGGCAAGCCATGGCTAGCATTCTGGTCAATCCTTGTGGACCAACTAGAAGAAGGACTGCCCTTCATTCATTCACACTTTGATCTGGAGGCTTTATACTTTATGCTTGGCCTTTTTTCTGCTAGGAAGCAGCACAGTGTTGAGGAATAGTCTTTGGAACCGTGCAACCACTGGAAGACTGCAAAGAATAACTGATCTGTTCTAAGTTTCAGTTGACGTAGCTTCCAAAAGGAAATAATAATCCTAACTTTGTGCAGTCGTTCTGAAGGCGAAATGACATATCTTGTTGCTTTTCTTATCCACAAATACAAAGCCAGCTGATCAGCTTTTGGTGGGTGGGAAAGATTTCCAAACCTAGGACTTCACTTTGTAGAAAGAACAAACATGGTTCCTTGAAGAGGTGGAAAGTTCACCTGCAGCCATTCAGGTAATACTCACAGGTTGCTTTAGGCTGGATTTATAATAACTTGCAGGATAAAGTAGAGCTCTGGTCGGAGGAGAACCAGCCAAATGCACAGGAAACCTCAAGGCTGGAGATGTGGAGGGCTCAGGACATGCTGGAACAAGGTGCCGTTGATATTCTTCATGACTTGAAAATGACTCAGTGTTTCATAAAGAAACTACTTCCCCTCCTTCCTTTCAATTGCTCTGCGAATAATATGAAGATCAAGTTGCCTTTGTAACCATGTCAGTGAAAATTACATGCTCTAAATTCTCAAAACCTCTTCTGAAATACACCCAATATGTAACATTCATGTCTTTTAAAAAAATTATTGTAGCTCGGAACTCATGTAGTTTCTAGTAATCTGGGAACAGAAAGAATATTTCCTTTTCTTTTATTGACTGTCTTTTTATTAGGATAAGACAGGGCCCAGTCAAGACCCCAGGAAGGAAAGCAGACATAGCATGGCGGCCAAGAACATTGGTTTGGGATCAGATTGTATCAAATACCAGCTCCAGCCCTTATTGGCAGTGGGGATTTGAGCAGATAAGATGCTTAATGTTCGCAAGCCTCAGTTTCCTGGCCTCTAAAAAAAGAAGTCTAAATGCTATGGAATGTATAAAGAAAATATAAGTTTCTCTTTTGCTTTCTTCTCTAATTCCATTTCCTAGGCAAGACAACCTGGGCCCACAGTTTGATGCAGATGCTTCTAGACCACACTGTCTAATGTGGTAGCCACTCACGTGGCTGTCAAGTACTTAAATTCTGACCAGTCGGAATTATAACATACTGTAAATGAAAGATATACACAGGATTTTGAAGAGATTTTTTATATTAATATGAAAAACCATATTAATATAACATGTAAAATACCTCATTAATAGTTTTTATATTGGTTACACATTGAACTAATATTTTTATACACTAGATTAAATAAAATATACTATTAAAATTAATTTTACATTTCTTTTCATTTTTAATGTGGCTATTAAAATTAAAATTTATATATGGGCTCATATTATATTTGTACTGTAGAATAATGTTCTGGATTTTTTCTGGCATATAAAAATCCATATACCTACCCAAACACGTATATAGACTTTTATTTTTGGCACTGGGAATCGAAATCAGGACCTCACACTTGCCAGGCAGGTGTTGTGCCGCTGAGCTGTATTCCCGGCCCTACAGACATATTTTTGAACATGTAGATATGTTCTGCCGCTTGCTTTCTTCATTTAGCTGTACTTTGTGAATATATTAGAATAGTTAGAGCCACCTTCATTTTATTTTATTTATTTATTTTTTTGAGACAAGAGTTTTGCTATGCAGTTCAGGCTGGCCTTGAACTCACTATGTAGCCCAGGGTGGTCTTGAACTCCAGGCAATCCTCCTGCTTCAGCCTCCCAAGTGCTGGGATTACAGGTGTGGGCCAACCTGCCCAGCACCACCTTCATTTTAAAAAATGGCTATAATGTTCTGTTGTATAGATATATCATTATTTACTTAATTGACTCTCCATTGATGAGTTCTGGAGATGTTTCTGATGTTTTATAAACGATGCTGCAATGGTTGAGCGTCTGTGCAGAAATTCTGTTAAACACTTAACTGGGTTTCACAAAGTGAAATTATTAAATCCATAAGTATATACATTTTAAATCTTGATAGATTTGGTCAAATGTTTAACATTTTGGTATCCTGGGCCCTCTTGAGAGTCTGATGAAGACTATGAACTCTTTTAGGAAATTGCATACATGGCAAATATCCATATAGTTTTCCATAGCATCAAGAATTCAAGGATACCCTGAAAGCAGTTAAGATATTTTCCAGAGAAATCATTCATCATAAATTGAACTTCTGTTTTCACTGCTGGCTAGAAAAAGTGGACAGTCCCACATAATGCTCAGGTCTGGGCTCAAAATTCCTTCTCTGCCGCTTGCAATCTCTGTAACCACTCAGACTTTCCTGAACTCAGTCAGCGCCAGTCCCTTCCTGCTTGAGGCAGAGGAAAAATACCTGGACCATGGGGTCTGGCACACAACAGGTACTAAGCAAATATTATTTATTTTTGGCACGTTTGTCAATTTTTTTTTCTTGAGGCATCTTTGTTTCCCTGTCAGAGTTAAGAGATTGCTTTCAGTATTTGGCTAATGGTCAGAAATGGATTTAAGTAAGATACATAAATGTGCAAATTAGATGAGTCAAATTCAAATATCTATTTACAGTTTACTTAAAAATTGGAGGCTTTTCTTTACACAAACCTATTGTTTTGAAGCAGTAGCCTAAACAAGACCTTTAAACAGCATTCAGCTCATACTTTTGTTCCAACTGGAGGATTCTTACCTAAATTATAAATGCTAGAGGGTTCTTATTCCTTCGAGAGTCCTTTGGATCTCTTCTTTTTGCAGTACGGGGGGTTTAACCCAAGACCTTCTCACTAAGCTACATCCCTAGCCTTTTATAATTTTGAGACAGGGTCTTGCTAAGTCACTAAGTTGCCCAGGGCTCAAACTTGGAATCCTTCTGCCTCTGCTTCCCAGGGTCCTGGGATAATGTCAACCCCACTTGGGTCCCTGTTTATCCAGCATTACTTCTGTTTGTTCGAAGAGTATTCATCTTATCATTCCTTCATGTCCACCCATGAAATTTGGATTGTTCTGAGTTCCAGAACCATATCTCCTCTTTCTCTTGTGTCCCCTACAGCATTTGGTTCAGTGCCAGATACAGAATGTATATTTTAATTCTTGTGAACTAGAACTGTCTAGAGGATTCTCAGTGTGGAAAAAGTGAAAATTTTATTCAAATGGTTTCTGTAAATAATGAAAACAATAATAGTCAACATTTATTAAGCATTTACAGTGTGTGAAGTGTCATTATGAGCTCATTTACATTCTTGTTTTCCTTTATTTTTATAACCCCAGGACATACATATTATTCCACTTATACAACAAAGGGCATTGAGTCTTCAAAATAAATCTCAAACATGGCATTTCTCTGTTTCTACTGCCAACATCATATTTCTTTGCCATGTTTCCCTATTTCTACATTGTCCTCACCCTGTATTTCTAACCAAGGTGGCCAGAATGATCTTTAGATCATTGCAAATTGGACCATAATTGTCCTGTTTAAAATTATTCAGTGGCTTCTCATTGTTTTTAAAATTTGGTGGGTTCCTGTCCCATCGCCCTTTCACTTGACCCCTTTCCCCTTCTTTATAAAGCCTAAGGCCACGTGATTTAACAATTCAATATCTCCTCCTTAAGACTGACTTTCTTTTCTCCCTTTCTCTCTCTCTCTCTTTCTCTTTCTTTCTTTTCTTTCTTTCTTTCTTTCTTTCTTTCTTTCTTTCTTTCTTTCTTTCTTTCTTTCTTTCTTTCTTTCTTTCCTTCCTTCCTTCCTTCCTTCCTTCCTTCCTTCCTTCCTTCCTTCTTTCTTTCTTTCTTTCTTTCTTTCTTTCTTTCTTTCTTTCTTTCTTTCTTTCTTTCTTTTCTGAGACAAGGTCTCGGTATACTGTATAGTTCAGGCTGGCTTTGAACTCACTATGTAGCCCAGGCCATCCTTGAACTTGCTTTGATCCTCCTGCCTCAGCCTTCCAAGTGCTGGGATTATAGGCGTGCACCACTAGGCCCAGCTCCCCCTCCTCAAGAGTTTTGCACAAGCTGCTTCTCCCTTTGCCCCAGATACTTTTGCCCAAGTTTTAGTTGACTCATCCCTACTTATTCTTCAATCCCTCAGGGAAGTACTGTTTTTGAGTCCTGATCTTTGTTTTAATTCCTTCTTCCTGAAACACTGTCCCAAGTATCCTTGCTTAGATAGACAAGAGCTTTCAGGCCTTTTTCTTCTTATTTCCCATCGCACTTTAACATCCTATCCATGTTTTGCTACTGTATGTTTTCCTATTTAACATCTCTCTGAGGAGCATGCGCTCTCCAGGACAGCGTAGGTGGAATCTACTTTTTTCTCTACGAGACCTGTGGCCTAGTAATGTCTGGCACATGGTAGCCGATAAGTAAATATTTGTTGAAAAGATGAATGATGCTTACAGTAGTTAATGTAAACACTAATTATCTTAGTTCTTTTCAACTTTGAAAACCCCACAGTGCCCAGTCTAATTTGCTTTGCACCAGAGGCAAAATGTTTGTTGACATAAATACCACTGAACTTCCTTTTTTTTTTTTTTTTTTTTTTTTTTAAATTTTAGTTTTATAGAAAACTGCCATCACCCTAGTCTCAATAATGGCTCTGGACAGTGAAACCATGATGGTTGAGAACAGCTTTAGGATAAATTGTGTCTCAGTTACTTTTCTCATTCTTGAGACAAAATACCCCAGACCCAGCGTTAAAGGAGGAAAGGTTTATTTAGCTCACGGTATGTAGAGGTTTCAGTCCATAATCGGCTGGCTCCAAGGCAAGGTGGCATCAGAGAGGAGAAACAGTTCATGGCGGGCAGAAGGTAGCAAAGCAACAAGGGATGACTGCAGCTCTTTCTATCCCTTATATCTTATCCAGGCTACTTAGGGTGGGTAGCACTCACACTCTTAATCCTAGTGCCCTTGATCCTAGCATTGAATCAATCCCAGTGTCACACACTCTAGATCCAGCCATCTCTGAAAAAGCCCCACCTATGACTGCATGAGGCTTTGGGTGGGCATGTAGACACAAGCTGTAACAAATTGTAACAAAGCATGTCAGTTGACTTTTACTCTGGGGCTAATATAGCCCTAGATAACCAAGTGAACTTACAGCATTCTTCCTTTGTATCTACACAATCACACACAGCCCGCGGGTAAACACCATGGACAAAACAGGACGGTGCCATTTCTAGGAGTAAAACTGAAAACGTTGCCATTGGTGGTTGACATATGATTCTTCTAGTTTTTGCTTTTTGAATAGCCTTGTGAGAAATGACAAAAGCCTAGAAATTGAGTTTACCACTTTACTTAAACTTTCTTAGAATGTGCAAGAAAATGTCTTTCTTTTTGGAGCATGCGTTATAAGAACAAAGGGGAGCCCAATGGTAGGTCACTTAAAGATCCACAAAGTGGACACAGAGCAAGCTTCTATAAGCTGCACACCTGACATTTTTGTTCTAAATGTAATTTGATTAGAATTGCAGTTTATAGACTTCCTGGTGATAAGGAGACATAGCAATAAAAACCCAAACAGCTAAAGGAAATGCCAAGAAATCAAAGAGCTGGAGGTGAAGGTTACTTGATATCATTAATGCAGTTCTCCATCTTGGAAATCAGAGGACTTGGAAATCAGTTACAAATGATGGTCGGAGGGACTTGACTGTTTAATAAGCCTGATAGAATTGTAGTTTATGTTAAAGCAAATTTTATTCTGCAATAGTTTAAGTGGATCATGTTCCATCTGGTATAAAATTTTTGAGCACTAACTCAGCTGATCTTAATCCCTTTATTCTTTGGAAGTCTTACTCATCAAAACAAGAGGAAAGTTTATGTCGGAAACTATAATCAACTCTATGAAGTTGTGAATTCATAATTTACCTGCAGATCCAGTATTTATTTTGTACAAGCTATAAAAAAGGAATAGCTGAATAATATAGAGCCATTGCCCTCAGGACTCTGAGTCCAGAAAGACAAACCAACAAAAAATAAATGGGGGGAGGAGAGAGAGAGAGAGAGACAGATAGACAGACAGGTGGAACAGAGGAAATATAAAATCCATTCTTGACTCTTTCTTCTTTTCTTGCTCTTTACTGTTCTTAAGTGTTTTTTGATTTTTTAATCTGGTGGTGGAGGTCAGGGAGAGGACATAGGCAAAACTACGCATGTATAGGAGATGGAAAGGCAGGATAGTGTAAGTACCCAGGGAGTCTTGCTGCAGGAACAGAGAGGGAGGTAGGTTGACTCTCAGACAGGGATCGACTGGGAAGATTTTCTAAAGGGGCAGCATTTGAACAGACCTTAAAAACTGTGGCATGATTTTGATAGACCGATTGTGAGGTGGAAAAGGATGGGGTAGAAACTCAAAGGGTTATGGGAAATAGTAAGACATTGGTAAGTGCTTTGAATTTTGGTTCCTTTTTGCTTTTAACTCGCATGTATAAAATGTTAATAATTCTAAAAATATACTTAGGACATAAATGTATGCTTACTCAGACACCTGTCTGTACAGGAGCTCTTCCTTTTATGAACCATCTCCTCTTTACTCTCTAGTAATTCTGCTCAGTCTCTATGGTGCCATTGGACTGATCCTGCCCAGCCCTCTGGTTTCAGGGATGGCTATTTGGCCTAGTTCCAGCCAATCGGAATATCCTTCCACCCCAGCACAGCAGTTGCTCAGAAATGCACACAGGAGCCAAGGCAAGCTAATTGGTAGAGTTTTCATGGAAGATATCCTCAATTTCTCTGAGATTAGAAGCTTAAATGATTTAGGCTTTGGCTGCCACTATCTTGCTCCTGTAAAGGACCTGCCCGAGAATGAAGTAGCAGCAGGTAGAACAGAGAGGAAGAAGGAATCCAAATGATTGTGAACTCACGGATCCTGTTGTGCTCCAGGTCCACCCTTCAAACTCCCATGAAACCACCCATCCTCTAAGCACACCGCCACCTCCATTTAAAGAAGAAATTTTGCAAATTACAACTGAAAAGGTGCTCACATACAGAACAGATCAATTGAGTAGACGCAGGCAAACTTTCTCCGGAAGATAAGTTGGTCTAATCAGTATTGACATCTAACTTGGCTAACTTTTCTTCCTTGCTGAATTGATGGCCTCAAATCTACTACTGCAGTTAAAATGGTAAAATTACTGTGATTATAGTATGTGGTCAAATGGCTCCTGGGACTTCTGTTTTTTAGAACACAACAACTAAATTCTTTTAACTACTCTTTGTTATGATTATCTCCTATATTTTAGGCATTTCAGTCCTTGCATTCCAAAGAATCCTGAGATAGTTTATCTGCACCTAGAATCCTGAGTGCAGTTACTTCATCCACCTTTGAAATTTTCTGTATCTTCAGCTCTCTCCTTCTCCCCAGGTGAGAGACAGACTGTAGCAGTCATAGAGGAGTCAAAGAATGCACCTTTATGAGAAATGAGAGAAAATTCTGAAGAGTTACTACATCCTTATTTCTATTATCAAGTAAGAGTGACTAAGTCACAACTAAGATGAGCCCCTCGGGGTTTTCCCCACTACAAATGCTTAAAAATAGATTTGAGGCAAATAGAGGAAGATGGATGCAAGAAAGCAGTGGCTCCTGGACCACCCCATGTCTTTAAGAATGATATCAATTTGCCCTCTTCATTTTATCTCCGTGGAAAACTTTGCAAGATTCAGGCTGAGTGATGTTCACTGTGGGAGTACGTGTTAGCAAAACTAATTTCAGTATCTGTATAAGAATTTCCATGAGTTGCTTGCTGCTATCAAATATCATACTACCTGTGAAAGCTCTTGGAGGCATTGCATTTTAAATTCCTGATCTGTTTTTCAATGACACGGAATTGTATTTGCTAGCTGTCTTGCCTATTGCATTCTTTTGGATGCCAGTTTTAACCCTGCTAATGTATCTTTAGTGTCAATAGCAATTTTACATCTTTTAAATATTCTTCCTAGGTAAGAATCTCATTTTCTATTTTGGTAGACTTCCATTGGTAAAAATGCCAGGTTCCCATTTTTCAGAAATATTATATCCCCCTTTTCCCCCCTCACAAAAAGAAATTAGATAGCCATACAAGTTAAACACAACTGAGGCAGGTTAGTCTACCCTTCATTAAACATAAGTTCAAGGAAAAAATATATTAGACATGAAGAAACTAGAGAGACACAGGACTTCAATTCCACCTTAATTTTGTCAGTACTAGTCACAAAGAAGTCTTAGGATTTAGAATCGGGAGTTATTTGTTAAGCTTCTGGACCATTTTAGTACAGCAGATACTTACTAAGTGCCAGGCTTTGAATCAGGAGATCATGAAAAAGATTCTCCTCTTTTCTGGGGTGGCAGAGCTAGAACTATGTAAGTCTGAGCTCTTTGCTGCCATATTTCTTACAGCGTCTATTTATGATTCTTTTGAATGACCCGGATCCGAACCCCTGTCTGTCTTTGAGAACTCATCCACCTTCTGTGTTTTGGTAGGCGTTAGAATCTGCTTAGGAAGTTGAAAACGCTAGCTTTTTCAGTGGTGCTTTCAGCCTAGGAGCTAGGCTTTGTCAATTAGATGCACCTGACTTGAATTTCAAATTGGGAGTTAGAGATTCAAAGAGAGGACTGAGGCAGAGTCCCCTTTTCCTCTGTATGAAGGTGGTGGATCCTACAGCAGGTTGACCTTAAACTGCAGCGACAGGTTAAGTGGCCAAGGGAGACCTCGTGCTCAGTGCCATGAAGGTCAGGCCTTGAAGCCAGCACTTGGTCGTTTGGGGAATTGTTCTTGGCAAAGGTGGCCCTCAATCAGGCTTTCCAGCCTTCCCTGAAGTTCTGTGAACTGTCTAATATCCTTTTTATTAATTCTGCTTCTGGTTAAATTTTTTTTTTCCTCTGCAGTGTCCTCTATTGCCTGCTAAGCACACTGGGGGGATCCACCTTCTTCAGTGCACTTCATGGAGAAGGCAATTTGCAAATGGATGGAATGAGGCCAGTACAGTAGTTCCTCGGTACTCATGGTTATTGGTTCCGGGAGGTGTGACAAGTACCAAAAACAATGACTACCAAATGCATGTTTTGGCTGGAAAGGTATCGCATCACGAGGCAATCAACACAGACAAGTTGTAGCTTGGGCGCTGAGTACCAAACAAGCCAAAATGTGTTGAGTACTAAATTTGACTAGTTTTAAAGCAGTTGAATAGGGCCGGTGAGATGGCTCAGCGGCTTAAGCGCCTGCCCGGCAAGCGCGAGGGCCCGAGTTCGACTCCCGGATCCCACATACGAAAAAGGGGCCGGTGATATCGCTCAGCGGCACGGGCGCCTGCTGGTGCGCGAGGTCCTGAGGTCGACCCCCTGGTACCCACAAAAAAAAAAAAAAAAGCAGTTGAATACAAAGATATGACTGTATATGCGAAGAGGTGGAGTCAAGGCAGAGGACAGTGATCTGCCAGAAGTGTCAGGGTCCCTGGAGGCTTCTGAGACCAAGTCCACCTCTACACTTCCCATTCTCTGAGCTGACAAATGCCCACTTACAGTTCAGCTGGAGATGGTTTCTGTCACTTGCAACTAAATGAGTTCTGACAAACATAGATGAATGCAAATTAATGTTACATATCAAGAGCCTCCAAAATGTCCATCACCACTGATCCAGTAGTTTTTTTTCCTCCTTTGGAAATAATCTAAAATGTTAAAAAACAAAACAAAACAAAACAAAACCAAAAGAGTTGGTCAAACTGAGCAAATGGTGTTCTTGGGTAACAATACCCACGGAGTACGGAGGCCCTTGTTGGCTCCATGCTCATCTTTTTCATACCATTTGTGTTACAGTTTAAAGATGCTTTTACTAGTGCCTTAGTTTTATTCTGCCACTCTGTACCGTGTCCCTTGTGTTTTTCTTGGAGTCTTGGGAAACTGCTTTTTGAGGCTCAAAATTGGCAAAAACTGTGAGAGCATGTAAATATTTATTTGCTATTCAGATGAAACTGCGGTCGAGTGAGAAGTCTGAAAGTGCCCTGTACAGGCCCTGTGGCAAAATGCCACCGATGATCTAGATGTGCTCATATTTCAACTGGGCTTCTTTAGGCTGCCCTTTGGTTTGGAGGCCTTTGACCCAAGCCTGAAGAACTCACTCCAGAGTCCTGGGCAGGAGGCAAGGCAGGACAGCGAAATACAAAGTGCTTGGACTGAGAATCGGGAAGCCTGGAGTTTGGTCTTGTTAAACCTTTCTTCTTGTTAAACCTTACACTCCACGTTTGTATAATCAGATATTGGACCAGATTTTTTTTTTTTTTATAGCCCTTTTCAGCTCAGTGTTGTATGATTCCTTACCAGGTGACATTTTAAAAGAAAATTTGCTATGAGCTTGGTTTAGGAGTGCCCTTGATGCAAGACCGGGTCTGCATTAGGCCTCAGGCAGTCATGGGAAGAATTTGCTCAGGTGACCTCTCCTTGGAAGAAAACTTGTCCCCTAGTCTTTAGAGCCAAGTCTCCTGAGCCAGCTCCCCAAATTGTGAATTTGGCTTCACCCAAATATGCTCCAGCTGAAGGCAGCCTGAGGTGACACTGGAGTAACCCTAGTGAATTGACCTTACATGGAGCAACCATTTGAAATGGATGTTAGCATTTTCCTGAGGAGGAAACTGAGGTTCTGAGGTTCCAGTGATAGCTAGCTAGCGGGAGCTGACTGTGCAGACTTCTGGTGTTTTAATGCTCGTGATCTCCCCCCTTCCTGACTATACTCTGCAGATGAACACCACTGACATGAGGGGTGAGATGCGTATTCAGAGGAAGGTGACACCAGGTAGTTCCCTCACCCCCGTGGTACTGGGGATTGAACCTGGGGGCACCCTACCACTGAGCTATATCCTCAGCCTTTTTATTCTATTTCCAGGGAGAGTTTTGCTAAGTCACTCACACTGGCCTCGAACTTGTAATTCTTCTGCCTCAGCCTCCTGAGTAGCTAGGAGTACAGGTGTGTGCCACCACACCTGGCTCTCTCAGTTTAATGCAATAATGTAGCACCTTCAGAGCACCAGCTTTGGCCAAGTCTAGCTTTGTCTTTTCCGCTCTCTGTATGACCTTGAGCAAGATGATCTTTTTGATCATCTCCATCTGCTTACCTGTAAAGTGAGGATGAAGATAATAGTACCTGCCTCAGGCTGCAGGGTTAAAGAGAATTGCTTAGCATATTAAGTTTCTAGTAAGGGTAGTGATATGTAAAGAATCCAATTCACAGTAAACCCTACTGTTTCTAATTCCCAATTTACTCTTTTTTTAATAATTTTTTTTATTTTAAAGAAAAAAAAAACCAGTAAGACCATTAGCCTACATACATACACACGCAATGTAAAATGTTCCCTCTAAAGTGTAAAGCATACACACGCACATACAAAACCCAATTTTTTTCCCTCTTAAGATGTTGTTTTAGCAAGGTTTGTTATGGCTACAGGGTCTTTACAGAAAAAAGATTTCAGGAGAGATTCACTTAAGAATGTGGTAATTCCTCCTGGAGAGCCCAACACGGAGACTTCAGAGGTGTTTTATGGGACAAAACCCCATTGTGCTTATTTGTGGTGATTCAAACAGAAAGTACCTGGATCTTGGACCGGTGGAATATGATAGATACTTGTTGTTATGCCTTAGATCTAGAATGGCCCCCAAATGCTCATGGGTTCGGAGGGGGACTTTTAGAAGGTGACTGGATCATGGGGGTGCTACACTCATCAGCGGATTAACCTACTGAAGAGTTCAGAAGTGAATATGCTTTTAGGGAAGGGCTGGACAGAAGAGGCAGGTCCCCGGGGGTGTGACCTGGAAGATGGATCTTCCTCCCCACCTCCTTCCTTCTCTCTTTGCTTCCTGGCTGCCATGGGACGAGCAGCTGTCCTCTGCCCAGGCCCTTCCTCCAAGAGCTTTCTGCCTTGGAGCATGCTGGCCACAGAGTGAAAACGGGGCCAAAATAAACCTTTCTCCCTTTAAGTTGTGGGTGTTGGGTATATTTTCCCCCAGTGATGAGAAAGTGACTAAGACACTTGTGCAGAGAATGTGGCAATAACAATCTAAATAATAACAAAACCACTAACATGTGCTAAGTGTATTTATGGGCAAATTCTTGACAGCTCAATTAATCCTCAGAACCAGTGTCCAGGGTAGGTTAATGTTACTTGATGAGAAAACTGAGGCTCGGGGTGGTTAACTGACTTACCCAAAGACATAGGGATGACAAGAAGTAGAATTTTAATTTGAAACTGGCTATTGTGACTTTAGAGCCCTTGCTCTTAACTATCCTTCTATCTTGCCCCCTGGGTTAAGAAACTTAAAACCAGCTCATTGGGTGAAATAAGTGAATATATTCTTTAGCCTGGAGAAAATCTTAAAATAAGACTGTATTAGTCACTTTCTCATCATGGACAAAATACGTGACACCCACAATTTAAAGGAGGAGAGGTTTAGCTTGGTTTGCAGTTTCAGTGGATTCAGTCCATGGTTGCCTGGCTCTAAGGCAGAAATGATGTGGAAGAATCATACAGCAGAGGAGAGCTGTTTGCCACATGGCAGCCAGGAAGCAGAGAGAGGGGAGGAGCCGGGGACCAGAATACACTTTCGTGGGTCACACACCGGTGACCTGCCTCTTCTGACCAGGCCCCACCTCCAAACAGCACAGTCAGCTATGAACTCATGGATGGACTAATCCACTGAGGAGTATAGTGCCCCCCCCATGATCCAATCACCCCACCTCTGAACAGGAGGCGTGAGGAGGACATTTTAGATCTAAATCAGAACAAAGATGCAACCATCTTGAGTTGCCTCAAAAAGCTGTAGGTCCCATGAAAGAGGGGTCAGATGTGTTTTGTGCGGCTCAATTCAAGAAGACTTTTCTCATACTGCTATTAGGAGGTGGAGGGAACACAGTGTGTTCAGGCTCCAGAGATCTGAATGCATCATTTATGTGAGCCTCTCTGGTAAGCTAAAGAGAGAACTGAGTAGTGGGAGGGGTGGTTGGCTGGCTTGGAGCATACTAAAAAATCTCTCGTAGATTCTAGAATACAAAGGAATTAGGAGAGTCACATAGTCTGTGACATGAGGCTGGCACTACATAGTTTTGGAATGTCGATATTTCAACTAGTAACATGACTTGGGAGAAATTTATTTGTGTCACATTAAATGAAAAAGATACCGGTTTTGCATATTCTTTGCTTAGGGAAGGCACAGCTATGGTACTGTGAGATGAACTCACATAATGTGATGGTCCAGAACATGGGCTTGGAGTGAGTCTATGTTGGGAGCTATGGATAAGCTACCTACTTCTCCTGAGCTTCAATTTTCTTATCTGTAAGAGGGGGTTGCTCTGTGGATTACATAAGCTTTTGTGGGTAAAGTATTTAGCACAGGCCCTTGAATGCTGTAAATGCTCAAAAATGTTAACTTCTCTCAGAAAACTTTAAAATTTACAATTCTTTAAAAACACAAATGCAAATATTTCTGTATCTTCTGCATACTCTGTAAAATATGAAGAAGGGAAGTCATACATTTGCAGTGCTGGGCTCTTGAGATGCAGAGAATTTGGGACTCTCCCTGTAGTCACAGTAATTGCTAATATTTATTATGCACTCAGGTGCATTTCATGGCACATAGTTTTCTGTTAAAGCAGAATTTCAGGTTCTTCTTTTTCCCACCTATCATGGACCATTTTACTTATCCAGATGGCAGGTTTCTGTAAGGAATGAAATATAAATATTTTGTTCTGACTCTGTTTATATTACAAGAAAAGCAGACCAACTCTAGACTAGAGCTTGTCACGGCCTCTGATAAAATATCTCCCCCAAATATCCTCCCTTGCACATTTAGTTTCTGATTGGCTTCCCTCCCTGTTCTCCTTCCTCTCCAGTGTTTGTTTTCTTCTCATATCTCACATACCCTTTCTGCTTTTCTTCTTTTCTACCCTCTTACTGAATGTCTTCCTTTCTTGTCTCCCTATTTATGTAGATTTATTTCTGTAACTTAAATCCTTAAAGTTCTCACCAAGCAGTGCCTAGTCAAGATACAGCATACCATTAACATGGAGCTGGATTTGGTGAGGATTAAGTCATGCTCCAGAAGCTTATAAACAAGATTAAAATGGTGATGTGGGTGCCAACAGGAAACGACCAGCAATGGCAGATAGTGTGGGGCTCCATGGGCTTCCAAGAAAACATCACATTTGTGCGGGTCACTTTGACAGATCTGATCAGAGCTCAGTCCTTGGATTTAGGCAGAGCTGGGTGAAATCTTGGCTCTTCCACTTCCTAGCAGTTCTCTTATCTGTGAAATAGGAAAATGCCCTAGAACTCTGAGGATTGTTGGAAGGATTAAAGGAAAACATGTTCATTTTGTATAGTGTCCAGCACGTGGTATGTGCTACATGATAATAGTAATTGTTAGGTGATGATTAACAACAATCTCTACCTTCTTTCTTGCTTCTTTTTTTTCCTGGTCCCTTCCTCCTTGCCTAGGCAAGCAGAAAAAACACTCCACTTGACTGGTGTGCTGATTGTTCAAGTCTTGGGGTAGCAACGGTGTGGAGGAAGCTGGGAAAGCCAAAGACTTGTCTCAACTACAAAGACTGATGGCTGTGGAAAAAATATTAGTCTTTCAAAGCCTTCAGAAAACAAGAACAAGCCAATAGAAAGAAAAGTGTTAATTGCAAACCCTTTTCCTTTCTAAAACAAAAGAAAGTCAAAGGAAGAGATGGATTTTTTTTCCCTGTTAAAAGGTAGGCTTTTGCAACCTGGATTTCTTTTACAATCTCTCAAGTGGAAGAGAGCCCTGCTTTCTCCATCCACTCTTCTCTCATCTAGTTGCTCATTCCTTTCTGCATAGAGCCGGTCTACTTGGGTTTCCCTCCTCCACAGGAATTCTCTATCCCAAGGAGATATTTGGAATCTGAAAGATTACCTCTCTTGCTTTTCCAAAAAGTGCCCCTCCATTTCTCTGCCATTCTTGTTTATTAAACAAAATTCCCAAATAAGATTTATTGTCACCTCGCCTTTCCAGGCAGCTTGTTAAAATTACAGATAAACACCCCTCCTGAACATAGCCCTGCAGGGTTCTATTCCTGCTCTGTGCCCAGTGATTCTGCCACATTGCCTTGGCAACCAATTAAACTACTTTCATGTGTACACCAATACGATTCTTAATTTTGCAAAAACCAGGGCAACCTGTTCAGAAGGCTTCAGCATGCCAAAGAATTGGGGTTCTCTTTGCAATCTAGCTCCATTCTGGTTTGACTTTCAACCTCCCAATTACCTCTGAATCCCCTGTGAGCACCTGTGTGTTATTCCTAACGCACCTGGCCTTAAGTCAAGAAGCTCCCTTGTCCACCAGACAGGCTCGTAGGGATCCTACAGACAAAAATGACTGGTACTTTTCTCATCTTCCAGCCTCTTCCTTGAGGCTGGTGTCTCTGAGTGCAGTTTCCTGTAATAAGGCAAATGTCATGCACTCTATAATTAAATCTGTAGTGAGTGCTCGTTGCATCTCAGGCACTGCTACGTACAGAGGAGGTCAACACGAGGCTTTATCCATGGTCCAGTGCGAAGAGACACACAGCGCTGTGCAGCCTGACATGCGCTGTGCAAGCTGCAGGGAAGCACTGGAAGGCTACTGCGAGATCTGAGAAAGTATTGCAGTCAGCTGCATGGGGCTGGTGTCCTGATGGGAACAGCACAGGGAAATAGCAGCTTGTGGTAAGTGTGGCAGGACTTGAAAAGATAAACCCAACCGGCTGAGGAGAAGCAGATAGTTGACCTTAGCAGAAGCTTATATGGTGCCAGGCCCCGTGTTAAGCATGTTAGATACAATCTTATTAAGTCTTCCCAATGATCCTGTGAGGTGAATGTTACTATTTACAATCTGTAGCAATGGCACTCAGTGTTACTAAGTAACTTATCCAGGAGCAACACACACGAATGCAGAGCCTTTCTTCTGAATCACAGCACCACGTTTACCATGTTCAGTTATGTCACTGGAAATCTGATGAGACACATTAGAAAACTGGAGTACATATTTTTAAAATGATACTTAAACATCTATTCCTTTTATTCAGAAATAATTAAAATACACATACACACAAATACGTATACATATGCACATACCTTGTGCTGGAGGAAGGGAAGACTGGGGAGATATTGTTTAATGGGTCTAGAATTTCAGTTTGACATGATGAAAAATTTCTGGAGATGGGTAATGGTGATGGTGGTACACCAACATGAATTACACAATGCCACTGAACTGTACACTTAGAAAGGCTAAAATGATAGATTTTATACTATGTGCATTTCACCATAAAAATTTAATTGTTCAAAAAGTGGTAAAGTTAGGGTCGTGGCAGCATGAGAAGTAGGGGCGCTGTTCCTACCTGCAATGTTGGCTTCCCTTCATGGTGGAAGCCAGGCCAATCCAGCTCACAACTCAGGGGTGAATTCTTTTTTTTATTTTTTTTTGTGGGTACTGGGGGTCGACCTCAGGACCTCGTAGGCTCCCGTGCCGCTGAGCGATATCACCGGCCCTTTTTTCATTTGTGGGTTCCGGGAGTCGAACTTGGGCCCTCGCGCTTGCCAGGCAGGCGCTTATGCTCCTGAGCCATCTCACCGGCCCTCAGGGGTGAATCCTTTAGAGCGTCTTTCTTTCTGTCACTGGTCTCCCTGTGACTGTCAATTAACTCATGATAAAGAGTTTCTCTTAAGATCAAAGGAGCACACGCAGAATTTGCGGTGCGTGACTCAGGAGGTTAGCTATCTACAGAGTGGCATTTTCTATCTTCTTTGGGTTAGCAATTCATGAGCCCAGTAATTTTGAATCTGGCCCACTGTGTTTTTCAGAGTGGTGTTTATCACCCAAAAAGATACTTAATGAGGTGATTCATGTCAAGGGTATTTCAGTCACCACATGCTTTAAGCCTAATATAGTGTGCTGCTCATTCTCCACATAGCTGTGTAATAGCTTAATTCATGAAGGGCTCATTTCCGCATCATGAAGAGTTATTCCATGAGTCTCTACCAGACACGTGAATGTTTTTGTTTTCTATTCTTCCACTCCAAAAGTTTGGGTTCCTAATATGGGTTAGGCTGTGGGCTAGGTACCTGGAGCAGAGTGTAGAAAAACAAGACAAGTTGAAAATTGTCTTGGTGCCTGGAAAAAGGATCAGAGAAATGACAGAAATCTGAGATGAACTCCTCTACTCTCTGAGTCCTGGAGCCTGAGCCCATGAGCATCCTCGGTGTGAGTCTTCAAGATGGAACCTGGCACAGTTCGTTGAGCTGGGGGTCTGGAGCAGTGTGACACTGGGGGCTGACACAAACTCAAATTGTGGGAAGCTGCTCATGGTCAGAGGCCTTGTCTTTCCTCGTCTGCATCCTACCACTCACTCTGGGTGCTCCGGCTGGCATTCATACGCACTAGAGTTGTCAGGTAACCTGAACATTTTATAGAAAAGAATGGCTCTCCCTGCCGGTGACATGGAGACTGCTCTTCAGTCACCCAGTAAGCTCAGCCCCGCACTTGGAGCAGAGATATCTTGTTTGGCTGCACTGAACCCACCAAGTAGCTGTAGACATGGTGACAGGTCACACGATGGCACATAACCAATTTGGTATGATGGCTGTTGGAGAGACCTTATTACAGAGGGCAGTTGACATACATCTTCCTAGCGGTATCTAGTCACGCTGGTAAGAAGGCAAGTATCTAGTCACCCTATCTCTTCTACATATGTTTCCTTCTCCCTCTCCTCCCACTTCTATTCTAATTCAGCATATCCCTGTCTTGTCCTGCCTTTCCTAGCACCATTGTGCCCCAAACAGACCCTGTCTTTTCATCCCTTGAATATATCCTTCACAACCCTTAAAACAACTATTTTTTTTAAGAAAGTTTCTTTTTATGGACTGACCAAGATTCACTTCTCTCCAACTGAATTACCTCACCACCTAACATTTTCATGTACCATGATTTCTTAAGACCAAGCTATCTTTGTTTTAATCAACCTTAACAAGTTATAATTTACATCGCAAAAGATACTCATTTTAACTGTACAGTTTGATAAATTTTGACAAACCTACACACTATCACATAAAACATCTCCATTACTCCCCAAATCACTATAGTTTATAGTTTTTTCCAGAATTTTATATAAGTGGAATGAGGTAATGTGTATTCTTTGGTAAGATACTTCTTTTTTCACATCTCAACATTTCTAAAAATGGATGTGTCATACAGTGAGCATGTAACATGGTAGTGTTTTTCCCTTAAGAACCATAACTAAACAGACAATATATCTTTAATGAATAATATCTTACAATCAGCATCACTATTTCTGACATATAAATGTATGTATATGTATACACCTGTGTATCCATGTATGCTGAATAGTTGGATTACGGACTAGCCTGAGTTGGACAGTTAGCACTGGAAAGGTGAAATCTGTACTTCACCCTGTAAGTTACCATAGCAGTGCCTATAGCTGGAAGTTGGTAGGAACTAAATAAACACTGCAGAGGATGGAGATAGTGAGTTTCAGAGTTGTCTAAAAATATCTTTTGCATTATGACTGAGCATATTAAGTCTAAGACAGCATTTCCAAAGTATTGTCCCATGCACAGTTAATCTTATTAAGGTGCTGACAAAACAGAGGAGAGAGGGGTGCCGGTGTCATTGAAATTTGGGAAATGTTACTTATCATAATCTTCTACTTAGAGATTCCCAATTTATTAGCCTGCTAAAAGTTTCAAAAAAGTCCCGTAACATTCTTAGGAGAAATTTTTAGCTTTGTTTTAATGTCAGGTTTATTTGACAATGAAGCTTTGTAAAACATTATAGACTACTCTTCGTGAAAAGCTGGCCCAAGAGGCTTGAGTTAAAGAATGGCAAGAAAGGGAGAAGAATTGAGCAGAGTTATATCTGAGCTGGTCTCAGTAGGGCCTAAATCCACGTAATGACACCGGGAACGGGTTAGATGAGCAGGCTCCTCATGAGTAGTGAGCTCAACAAGTGCTTTCCCTCTGCAAAATCTCTCTCCAGTGTGAAGGGACAAGTGGGCAGACAAGAGGGAAAGGAAAGCAACCCCAATATATGCACTGGAAATCCCTTAGGCGACATGCGCCCAGTGCACAAGGTAGATCGCTGAGATTGAGTAAAGAAAACCATGTGCCCAACCCATCTATCTCAGAGCTAAGGCCATCGTATGGGGAAAGAGCTGTGGTGTTTGGCCAGACACCTTTAGCCAACAAGAAAACTGAAGCAAGTCAATAGAATATTTGGCTCAGTAAAACAGGGAGGAGCCCACCTGCAGGGATTACACTGGTTATCTAAATGATGGCAAAGTCCTTCCCTGAAACTGCATTCACTCAACACATAAAGATGAAAGAAATGAGAGTGGGCTGGTGAAGAAGGCAAGGCTAAGAGACATGTTTAAGAGTTCTCTTTCACTTTTCAATATTATTTTTAAAATTATCACATGGTAAAATTAAGCGAAGAATCAATGATGCTGGGAAAGTGGACCAGGTTCTTGCTTTGTGTATGGTTTTTCTTTGAGCTGGCTATTTGGGGGAAGTGAAATTGGGGGGTTTTCTTTTGGTGTGTATTTCGGTGAATTTCAATACATTCATTTATCTACTACCGCAATCAAGATGCAGAACAGCGTCATTACCCCATAAAACTCCCTCACACTGCTCCTGTGTAGTTACATCCTCCCACCCCTCAACCTATAACCTCTGGCAACTGCTGATGTGTTTTCTAACACTACCGTTTTGTCTTTTCAAGAACACCCTTCCCACGGGCCAGTGAGATGGCTCAGCGGCATAAGCGCCTGCCCGGCAAGCGTGAGGGCCTGAGTTCGACTCCTGGATCCCACATACAAAAAGGGCTGGTGATATCGCTCAGCGGCACGGGTGCCTGCTGGCGTGTGAGGTCCTGAGGTCGACCCCTGGTACCCACAAAAAAAAAAAAAAAAAAAAGAACTCCCTTCCCTTTTGATAATTCCCTAAATCACCTTTGTTTAATTTTTAAATGGGGGCCTCTGAATATTTATGCGTCTGTGCACAAGAAATTGCAATGCCAGCCGACTTTCTCCTCTGTTGTGACTGTTTTGTTGTTAACTGTTGCTAACATTTACAAGCACTTCTCATGCAGCAGACACCTGCACTAAGGTCTTCACGTTCATTATCTCACTGGACCTCACAGTAGCCTCATGTACTATCTCCATTTACAAATATGGGAACCGAAGACCAGACAAGTGAAGGGACTTGCCTAACCCATCACAGATAACAAATGGTTGAAACCCAGCCCCAATACAGCCCCATCTGACTCTAAATCCTTAAACATTTACAATTAGCAATAAAAGAGAGGAGATTATACTAGAAAGGTGGTGCATATAGAGAGGTTGGCAGCAGTGCCAATTTGGGACCATATGGTTTTTAAAAACATTTGCAAATGTGTGTGACACTGGAGAATCATCTGGGTCTCCTGACTTCTCAACCTCTGCCTTTACCTATCTGTCTTCCTCCACCTGTCACATATGGTCTGTGCTATCCCAGGTGGTGCCTGCCTGCTGTTTTCAGGGGCCTAGGATGATTTGAATCCCCCTGCAAATTTAGCAAAAACCACTACCTATTTCACAGCTCCGTCTCAGAATACAACTCAGCCCAGGAAGAGGCTGGACCACCTGCTGGTTTCTACTTAGCCTCAATTCCCTAAAGTGCTTTCTGACCTCATTTTCTCTCCTCGGTTGCTTGCAACACCTGCTGAAAAAGTTTCTAGGACACAGCCACCTGCTCTGTGTGCTGGTGGTGGCAGGTGTGTTCTTGCTGACACGTGGTAAGACAGGAGTGTATGTGACTGGCACGATGCTTAACAATGCAGGAAGAAAGCCCAGCCCCACAAGATTCAGGTTGGCAACACTGTGGAGGGGAATAGAGTGACAGGCAGGAGAAAAGGAAAGATGGAAAAGTTAGTGAAGATCAGTGACGCTGGGAAAGTGGGCCAGAATCTCGCTTTGTGTATGGGTTTTTTTTTGAACTATTTGAGGAAGTGATTTAGGGAGTCTTGTTCTAGAATCAACTCCTTGCTCCTTAAGGGTGCCAGAAGTCAGGTGCAAAGCAAGCACATCCCGGGCAGAATCACATATCTGAAATATGGTGATCAATCATTTGGAGGGAAACAAAACAAGCGAGAAGCCAGGGTACTGAGGAGGATCATCTCAGGGTGGCACTTGATTAACAAGGGGGTGAAAGAGGGCGTATAATTTAGAAAGTGTTGAGTCACTTTAATAACACAGCTAACACTTACTGAGTGCTTAATATGAGCTAGTGAAGAACTAATTGACATGAATCATCTCATTTATTCCTCACAACAACTCTCTGAGGTAGGTACTACTATTATCTTCAATTTACAGGTAGAGAATTGGATGCCCTGAAATCTAAGTGACTCATCCAAAGTACACAACTATTGAGGGGCAGAATCAGGTTTTGAATTTTGGTATTTCTCAAACCTAAGCCTATAAATTCTTAGCTTCTCTGTTTTACTGCCTGTCCTAATTCAGAAATATTACTAAAGTGTAGCAGAGTAAAGAGGAAAATAGATCAACTATTCAGGAACTCAGAATCCTTTGGAAGGCTTGCAAATTTCCTTTGGCTTCACTGCATTATGGGAAGGAATAAGAACCAGCGGGATTTGTAGTATGAGAGGCCCTCGAGTCGGCTGATCTTACTTGTTGGCTTGAAATAATTGCATGCTGTAAAAACCTGCAGCCGTTTCTCAAGTTTTGTTTTTACACAATCAGCTTGGGAGGGATTTAGACATGTAAGTACAATGGGCTAATTTTTCTCTGTCTTGGGTTGGCACCACGAGCTGTGACTATTGGTTCCACCCTAGCATACTGGCAGGCACGAGATGCATCAGACCTCTTTGAGCCAACAAAAAGATCTTGATGAGCTTGTTTTTCAGATGAGCCTAGGTGAGGAGAACAGAATTCAGGCTAAAAAGCTCATGGACAGGAAGTTAAATGAACTCTTTTAGAGTGCCAGGTTATCAGTGAGTCCTCTGAAACAGGTGTTTTACAAAATGGTACCCCGCAACAACAGGTTATTTATACCCTTTTAGGGGAGTGCTTTATACTTAGTATTATTCTGGCCTGGACTCATCATAGACTTCAGTTTAATAATAATGCCTGTCACACTCTCTTGCAAGGATTATAACTCCTTCTATGTTTTGTAGAATGCCTCATGCATGGCAGGGCACAATAAACAGCCAGAATAATGTTTACTGTGATAGTGATCTTCCAAATGCCTTTCATCTAAGACTCGCAAAGTGTCTTGCAAATGCTAATTAGTTAAGCCTCACAGTGGCTCTCTGCTTTTACAATACATTTTCCCATTTTACAGAATTTTAAATTGAGACCCAACAACCTTAAGTGGCTTGCCCAAAGTAACTTTAAATTAATGATAATGACCATGCTTTGCATTTACCTGGCAGATGTTTTCTAAGGTGATACAGTATGTTGCAAAGATAGTTTCCACACTATCCTGGAGCCAGGAGAGTGGCAAGTATTCCTAGCTATTGGCTACACTGCATAAAATTACGCAGAAAGGGCGAGTAATTGGGGAGAATTTGACTGAGGTTGCAAGTCCACTCCTCTGACTCTCGGAACAGAGTGTGGCATCCAAGGCATTCTCAGTTCTTGTAGGTGAGGGGTGCCAGGCTGCTTTCACACTTACAGGAAATATAGTTGCATTTTTAGCAGTAGAAACACGTTGCAGAACGATGCCATATTTATATCTAAGGATTGATTTGCTCATATCTCCACTGAGAGAGGCAAAGGGAAGAGGTGAGCCCTTCAAGAAAGGATAGCTCAGGAACTAGGGGTGGTGGGGCAAGACGGCCAGCTCCACTCTTCTGCAGAATGTCTTTACTAACCCAGGCCCTGCCTGAAATCAGGGGCTCTTAAAAGCTTTGTTCCATGTTTCAGCCTCGTGACAGGCCTTGGTTCAGAACAGCTTGTTGGATGGTAACAGACGCATCACTGGCACCTTAGTCTGATGTTACAAGTCTCTGCAGAAGAGTTCTAAGGACACCCAGTATTTTATGGCTTTCTCTTGTATACAGCCAGCTCTCATCTCAACCTCCTATCCCAGGAGGGCCCTCTAAGTCCTCTATGGCTCCAAAACTTGCTACCTTTTCTTAATCAAACAGCTGCAGCAAAAAACCTAAAAAAGAATGCAAAGCTGATAAAAGGCTCACCTCCCTTGGTGAATAATGATACTCTTCTGAAAGGCAAGTCAGATTTTGCAGGGAGGGGTTGTTGAGTCTTAGGAATTCAAGGGGGTTTACTGACCCAGAGTTAGAGCCCTTTTCTCTATAAATAAGGCACGTTTGAGAAAAGCTTGCTCCCCACCCCCACTCTGCCTTGGCAAGTCTGTGGATTTCTGATTGATGACTAGGCCAGAGCTAATGGGGAGATGTAAGGAGAAGTGCCAAGCCCTTTTCTGGAATGTGTTCACATGCACAAGCACAACGGCAATAAAAAATCTGCAGTGAAGAACTCACACCAACATCTTCTTCCCACTCTTTTTTGAATGTTTACACTCGTCTCTACCACACGGGTGCCTTCAAGGTTCATCGAACCCAAGCAGAGCTGAACTCTCAGAGGGAAAACTTCAAAAACTTGTGTTGAACGCACTTCACAAGCCTCTTCCTGACTGAGGAAGGGGTCCTGTGCAAACCCACCCACTGCTCCTCTTCTGAGCAGAGATGTGGGACCCTGATGCCAGTAGCAAAGCTTGCTGTAGGTAAGATTTGAAAGAATGCAGCTTTGATTTTCTAGGAATGCCAACAATCCGAGTCATAGCTTTCTGTGTCCAATTTGGTACACTGACTCCAGAGCTGACAGTGCAAATAATGCTGCTGGACCCACAGGGACCACGTCTTTCTCCTGAGATGTGCTCTTGAGATGCATCCCACATTGACCTCACTGCCAAGTCAGACCAAGTCCTCAGGGTGTGCTTGCAAGGCCAGACAGATTCACATCACCCAAACACAGAACTCATGACTAGTAATCATCCATGGGGCTTGACCAGGTCTGTTTGTGTTCTAATTGCAGCCTCTGATGTGTATTTTATTTATCTTATAAAGTGAGATGCATGTTCAGGGCTCCTATACAAATGTGTTGTATTTCATGGACCAGCCTTTGCTATCGAATCAGTCCACCCATATAGACATTTCCCTCCCGCTCCATCTCAGGAGTCAAATATCTTAATAGCTTCAAACAGATTACGAATGAGTATTGCCATAATAATGCTTTATGACTAGGGATAAAAAGACAGATTTGGGTAAAATTCAAACAATCCTTGACATTTGGAAATTTCTCAGAGATCTGAAAAGCAACCAGTAGTTGGACTTGTTTTCTTTCTTTATCTCACACCCCGGGCGTTTCCTGCATACTGGTTTGGCTTCAGAGCAACAGGAGTCAAAGACCAAAACCCTAATCTAAAAGCCTTTCCTTGTTCTACTACCACTGGACAAGAAGTAAGGAGAACCTAGGAAGCTTTAGAAGTTTTAAGGAGAACTCAGACAGATTAGATAGGCTCAGGATTCTGTTGTATTTCACTAATGTGATTACTGCTCATAGAAACTTAGCTCTGGGGAATCATTGGTGGCACTCTAAATGTAACTCAAAGAAGACTGTCCCTAGCTCCCAGTGCACACACACCAAGTGGACATAATATTAACAAGTAAGCTCTTTCTTACCCCATCCATGTGGATTCTGATATTGGGCACCTGCTGGAAAGGGCTGGCCTGCAGACTTCTGGGGCTGGTCCTGCTCTTCCTGCTGTCCTGCGAGGTCAGCACTCCAGGCCTGCGGAAGGAGCCCCCTCTCCCGGAGCTCTGTCCTGAGCGCACGCTGTCCAGGAGACGCACCAGCAGCAGGTTGGCCGGCAGTGCCTCAATGCTGCAAAACACCAGGGTCCTGCATTCGGGGCACCTCAGCTCCTTGTGGGCGTTGAAAATCCTCTGAAGACATGGTTTGCAGAAGGTGTGCTGGCAAGGGAGGACTTTGGCTGTGACATCAAGCTTTTCGAAGCACACAGGGCACTCCAGAAGATCAAGTAACGTCAGATCATCCATTTTATTTTAAAGCTCTTGTCCTGACCTGGAGGAGCGGGTTCCACATTGTAGGGGCAGCTGAGCTGAGGGCCAGAGCCAATCTCTGCAGAGAGTCAGAATTCCTGCCTGTTTGAAGGAGAGAGGAAGGAAAGAAAGAATGTGACTGCTCTGAGAGGTATATCCCACCTACACTGAGGCAGTGTCTCATAAGGCAGTTTGTAAGTACTTTGTTCCGGAACCCAAGTTTCAAATGACTCATTCTGATTCAGTGCTAGCAGGTATGAGACTCAACTCATGCCTGCTGCAAGGATCAGAGGGAATAGTCAGCTCAGTGACTGATAACTCATTGCCTCTGCCTGGATGGCGAGAACAGGGTGACAAAACTAGCCTGTCAAAGTGGCTGCACTCTCTTGTCTACCAGCTGCAGCTGGAAGGAGTCCTTTTCGCCCCTGCCCTCAGATCGTCCCTCCTAATTCTCAAATCAGAGCTCTCAGAATGTCATTTCTGTGACACTCTCTAGCGTTCCTCCTTCAGGTTTGTCTACTATCTATATCACACGCAGATAAGTTTAAAGAAGTTTATCTGAACTGCATGCAGATATGTCTTCCTCTACTACTTTGTTATAGCAATATACTAGAAAAACTCCTACTAGAAACCCGTTTTCAAAAGTTGTTTTGCGTTAATTATAGGCCAGGGTACTTGGAAGCTTTGGCGCTCTCTCTCCGTCTCTGTCTCTCTCTGTCTCTCTCTGTCCTTTCCCCTGATTATCTTAGCCTCAGGGACAATCTTCCTCCCACAAGGTAAAGTCATGCAGCCTGTTTAGTTGCTTGGACAGTTGCTCTCAATTTCAACTGAAGCTGATAGGAATTTTGTACCGTGGTCACCATCTAAAAACCAAACCAAAGCAGCATGTAAGGTAGGGAGTGTGTGTGGTCTGAAATCAATCCTTGTTTCAGAAAGTTGCCTTTTGAGTGTCTGAAGCCCAGTCTCCACTTAGAAAAGTCTCCTGGGAAGAAGTCAGTTGGCCCTCGCGGGTGCCAAAACTTGGGTGACCTGATGAAACCAGACGGGAGGTTTGGCAGGACAGCCAGTGAGCCCTCAGTAAGCAGGACAGACGTGACACAGGAGGACGGGAGATGGCGCCGCACCCTCCTAAGAGTCCTCTCCAGAGATGTCAGCCCAGCAGGCTGGGGAGGTGCGGGGCTACTAACCTTGTGCCTGTAACCCCAGGAGCTCAGCTCAGCTGTGCTGGGTCGTCGCTCAGCTGGTGCGCTCCTCCAGCTGGCTTCCTTTTCCTGAGTGCTGCCTCCTCCACTGCCTTCAAAACTTTAATGACACCGAGTCCCACTCTCTTCAAGGGATCGTCTTACTCAGCCCTGTTAACACCTTCACCGCCGGCTGCTGCCTGCCAGCTACACTCTTCCTTGAGTTCGCTCTCTCTTGCTGATCTTTCCTGTGTGACACTGAGTCAGGTGCTGGGAAAAGATTGTCAGAGGCAAAGTATGCAGTTAGCCCCTAAGGCTAAGAATTTACGAAGTTTATATTTCCATCTTCCCTATTTTTCTCCTATCTAAGAAGTTGAAACCTGCCTAGTTATAAACATGCCTACGTGGTTGTGTTTATTTTAAACATTTTTAAGGATAAGCCAGCCACTTAGGAAATACTGCTCCTTAAAACTATAGTCAGTCCCTGAATTTAGAAATGAGAAGAACCATGGCAATCTTTGGGCTCAATCTCTTTGGAAAAAAAAAAAAGAAAAAGTACTGCATACATACACATACTTGAAAAATCAAAGCACAGAAAGGTTTGTCTATTAAAAAAAGGAAAAGCAATAGTCCCAGCTCTCCTCTTGCCTGATACCCACTTTAGTTATTTCATATCCCCAAATGACACCTCATACTTCCTTTTTTATTTACCGAGAATACATCTCATGTAAAATTACAAAGGTATCCAGTTGAGTAAGTAAATAATAATACCACCAGGTAAGCCTTATCTGTGTCAAGCATTGTTTTAAACACCACACCTGTGTTAACCTGCTTACCCTCTTACTAACCCAAGGATGCATGCTTTACCTTCACTGTACAGATGAAAAAACGAAGACATGCAAGGTAAATAGCTCATCCCAGGAGACACAGCTAGCAGAACACTGGAGGTCTGTGTTCTTAACTGCTGTGTCATTAGAATGACAGAACTTTAAGATGAGAAGAGATGGTTCAAGGGAGCTAAACCTCATTTTTTTTTTTTTTTTTTTTTTTTGAGACAGGGATCTCACTACGTAGTTCAGATTGGCCCAGGCTGGCATGGAACTATCGGGGATCCTCCTGCCTCAGCATCCTGAGTGCTGGGATTACAGGCACGTGCCACCACATCCAGCCTAAACCTCATCTAGGATGGCAAGAAGTCAAAAGATAATGACCCAGGTTGGCCAATCAACTTCTATTTGCAGATGAGGCTTCTATGCCCAGAGAGATCAAGAGATTCTTTGAAGTTTCCCAGTGAGTTAGGGACAGAACTGAAAATATAACCTGGATGTTATTTTCTAAAAAAATGTTATTTTCCATTCCACCCTAAGGATAATAATTCCTTAGTATGTGGACAGCACTTAGAGCTCCGTGAGAAAATCTTAAGAGGGAACCTGAAAACACTGGTGTTTTCAAAGTTCTTCCACGTCAGTTTTGAAAAATTAAACACTCATGAAGCTCAAAACGAGGAAAACTTTCAGAAGGAAATGACGAAGTTACCTGTCTTCTGAGCCCTGAGTCCTAACTTTTGGGCACGTTAATTTCAGAAACCACTCTTAACTCTTTTAATCTCCCCTTGGGCTTCAACATCACATCTCATTCTGCTTTCCTGTCCCCTTCAGTTAATTTCCACCATGATTCTGTGTCCATAAGGAAGTCCCTGGTGGTTTGAGGCTCTTTGCTGTCTCTTTACTGTTTTTCTCTTAGTAAACCTGGGTCTCCTCTGTGAGAGGCCCTGCAGTTCCCTACCATCTAGACAGGGCCACTCCAGGGCTAGACCTTCTGCTGCAGGGGCTGGCAACATGCTCCCTTCTTCCCTTGCTTGTTCCCCCATGCTCATTTTTTATTGTTTATACAGATTAATGGGTTTCATGCTGGCAGAATTGTACATCCACATAACATACTTTGCCTTGCCCCGTCTGTTTTTTGGGGACAGCTTTGATGCATATTTTGCTCATACCCACCCCGCTTGCCTGGCCTTGCTTGTTTCAGATGCACACTGTCTCTGTGATACACCCCCCCCCACACACGCGTGCACCAGGACACACACCAGTCTCAATGACAGTAACACTCACTTATGGAGCGCTTGCTGCATGCCACAGACAGATGAACAGATTATCTCAGGATTCCTAAGTTTATGACACGAGCCCAGATTTGTCTAATTCTAGGACCCGTGTTCCTTACCATGTTTGGTTCTCATGTTGTAAAGTCATGTATGTGCCATAAGTACATCTGTAAAAACTTTACTCTAAAAATTCACATACTTTTATACACAAGTCCATCACATACAAACCGGCTGATCCTAGAACCACCCCGAGACAAAACCCTGAAGTCAAAACAAGGAGGCCGAGCTCCTCTGCCTTTCATGTTCTATCATCCATCCAGTCTTGTACCTCCTTCATGTCCATGCACGGGCAGTAGCTTCAAAAAGCTTCAATCCACCGGGCATGGTGGTACACACCTGTAATCCCAGCACTCAGGAGGCTGAGGCAGGAGCACTGCCATGAGTTCAAGGCCAGCCTGGGCTACATAGTGAGTTCAAGGCCAGCCCGGACTACACAGAGAGACCCTGTCCCAAAACAAAAGCAAGAACCAAAAACACAAACACAAAAAAGCTTCCCTCCCTCCCATCCCTGAGGAATCACAATCAAATCAGCTCAGCCCCAGCAGGCAGGATAGATGCGGTGGGGTACTGCTCCTAGCACATGGCAATTGGGGAATCAAACACAGTGCAAACACAGTCCTAGCACAGAGCAACTGTGATGGTAGGATTTAAGGCACTAGCGGAGGAGGGGTCTTTTAGCACCTCTCAAATCACACTTGTAGGTGCTCTAACACTGCCCACATATGAGGCTAGTCTTGAGGAAACATTTTCTTTGGAAGCTTTGGAAGAAGAGGGAGAGTTTTAAATGAAGATTTCATCCTAGCTTACTTAAATGCTACATTGGCACCAAATCAGAAATACACCTAGTCCATAAAAACATACAGAAAGGTGAACTCTGCACGTCTTGCTAGACTCTAGGCCCCCTCCGCTGCACCCACCCCATCAACATTCTTGTTTACATTTGTGAAGTTAGGCAGTGATTACAGGCTGAGCTTTTAATACTTGTGTAATATTTATGAGTTTCCGTTGCTGTGTTTACATATTAATTTATTTTAATTTATTTTTGTGGTACTGGGGATTGAACTCAAGTCCTTCGCACTGAGCTACATCCCCAGCCCTTTTTCATTTCTTGAGACAGGGTCTGAGCTAAGTTGCTCAGGCTGGGTTCAAACTTGCAATCCTCTTGCCTCAGCCTCCCAAAGTACTGGGACTGCATATATGTGCCACCATGCTTTGTTTACAACTCTATGTTTTAAAAAATCAGCAAATCCAGTTGTGTTGTTCCTCCGTTCTAAATACTTCAATAGGTTTCTGTTGACCTTAGGATAAAATCCAAATCCTTTTTCTGACCTTCTTGATGCTCTGTGATCTGGCTTCTCTGGACCCGCATCTTCCCCTCACTCACTACACTCCAGACCACTGGCTTTCTCTTTTTGCTCTTAGGAAAGTTGAAGTTTTTCTGCCTCCTTCCTCTCTTCCTCTGTCCCTAGTTACACTCCTCTTACTCTGCTGCTTTCATCTTCCTCTTTGCAAATTTTAGCTTAAGCATCTCTTTCTCAGGGAAGTCTTCCTTAATTTTCATGAGTAGAAAGTCAGTCATTCTACCCTTCTTGTTCATAACAGTTATCACAATTGTGATTCAGCGCTTGTCATATAATGATTTATGTAATGCCCAGCTCTCTTAACTAGGCTATAAGACAGCATGGCACTTATGTGTCCTTTTATTTTTCTGTTCTCATAGTTTACATAATGAGTGGTATGTAGTGGATGCTTAATGAATGCCTACAGACTGAGCTTATGAATGGGAGACTGAATAAATTATATTCTCAAAAATCTGCGAGCAGAGGTACATCAAACTGTTGAGAATGCTTTCATATCAGACATGTCCGTGGTACCACTTTGAATGTTCTCAGTCCTACCTCCTAATCTAAGAAGTTTTACAGATTTGGGTAGATGCCACCTGGCAGTGTGTCTCCTCAAGCCCCTGCCATACATCTCTTGCCTCCTGCTCCAGCTTCTCTGATATTGACACCTGGATAAACTTCAGGGACTTGCTCCCCACTTGGAGTTGTATTACCCAGAAGTGTGGCTCATGATCTGGTTGATGGGCAGTGTAGGGATCCATGCTGGGCATGAAACATTAGACTATTTTTTGAGACAGGGTTTTGCTATATAGCCCAGGCTGGCCTTGAACTCATGGAGATCATTCCACATCAGCCCCCCAAATGCTGGGATTATGGGTGTGCAACATCATGCCCAGTTGGCTGGTCATGCAATTTTATGAGCTCTTTGGAATGTCCTGTGAGATGAGCACCATTCGTCCATTTGGGCGGTGGACACAATAATTCAAACTTTTATCAGTTCTTCCTCATTCTTTTGCTCTCCTGACCCTAACTCCTGTTCCCTAATAAATTAACTTTAAAGCAGCTAACCTTTTCTAGACAAAGAGAGTGCTTTTTGAATTTAAAATTAAATCACAAGTATGCAGATAATTTTTGTCAGTCAAACTTACTTTTTATTGGAATTGAGGTGTGCTATTTTAGAGGTGTGGTATTTTTGTTTGGCCTTATCCCTTTGGTACTCTCAGGATCTCTGCCATACAGTTAGTCATTAATAAGCCTATCCTAAATCCCTCAAAGGAGTTCAGGTGGTTGGAAATCTAAAGCATTAGAGTTTCAGGGTCATGAAGCTGTTCTGGACAATCATTGCACTCTCGGTAGAAGTCTTGTGTCTTAGTTACTTTTCTCATTGTTGAGACAAAATACTCAACACCCAAAGTTAAAGGAGGAAAGCTTTATTTAGCTCACAGCTTGTAGAGGTTTCAGTTCATAATTGGCTGGCTCCAAGGCAGGGTAGCAAGACAGATGGACATCACAAGGAGAAACAGTTCATGGTGGACAGAAGATGGAAGAAGGCACCAAGCAAGTGAGCTACAAGCAACAGGCCATGACCACAGCGCTTTCTGTACCTTATATCTTATTAAGGCTACACCCTTAATCATAGCACTGCAACGTGAATCAAACCCAGCATCACGTCCTTGCTCCCAGCAGCACAAACCCTGGCTGCAGCCACCTCTGAAAAGCCCCATCTATGACCACATGAGGCTTCGGGGAGGCACCTAGATACACGCCATAACAACTTGGTTTGTACTTCTTTGTTCTCTTTGGATATATATTTTAAATATTTAAATAGAGTGATGTGGTCTGTTTCCATGGTATTGAATTTGTCCCTGTGATACTGGGAAACCTTTGGGAATATTTAAAGAGAGGAATAATAGGAGGAAGGTGGGCACCTTGCCAACAGTGGAAATGTGAAAGAAGGCAGAATGGCAGGGTTTGGATGGCTATTAGACATTCTGTCTTTCTGTAAAGGATGCAGGCCTGGAATGAAGTTAACTGTGAGATTTCCTCTGCAATCAGGCGGATGTGTGCAGGGGAGGAGGGTAGTTTAGGGTATTCCTACGCAATCACCAGATCCATGGCAAAGTGATCCAAAATAAAGAGCCATTCTGAATTTTTTTAGAGAGGGATTATTGTCTTAAGTTTCGTGAGAAACAGTAAAAAATCAGCAATCGAGAGCTTGGTTTTGTAATCCAGCAGACCTGGTGTGACTTATAGTTCTGCCGGTTACTAGATAGATCGATAGGTCACTTTGGCAAATTACTCCATTCCTATCTTCCTTGGATCCTTCATGTATAAAAGGAAGCTTATAATGGGACCTTATTGGATTTTTCTGAGGAGTTAATTGAGACGATATATGCAATAAGTGTTTAATAGCTATAGAACACTTCTTTCTTCGTTTTTGTAAACAGATCTCATAAAAAAAAAAAAGGGCTGGGGGCCGGTGAGATGGCTCAGCGGCATAAGCACATGCCTGGCAAGCACGAGGTCCTGAGTTCGACTCCCAGTACACACATATGAAAAAAGGGCCGGTAATATCACTCAGCAGCACAGGCGCCTGCTGGCGCACAAGGTCCTGAGTTTGACCCCCGGTACCCACAAAAAAACAAAAACAAAAACAAAAACAAAACGCCGGAGGGTTCCCATTCAAACCCAAACTAAACCCAAGGAAGAAAATACTAGTACATGCGGTTGGTCAGTACAGTGTACTTTATTGACCAAAATGCACAATCATAATGAATCCCTAACCTTAGTCCTTTGTATCCCCCTTGTGTGCCTTTTGCCATAGTTATACACTTTTTTAAAAAGTCAAATCACTTTTTAAGTTGAAATAATTCATTTTAAAAGGAAACTTTAAAAATACACATCTGTAAGTGGGAAACCACTTTCATTTGGTGCAATTTGAGGGTGAGCATAAATGCACATTTAATTAAAGCAATAAAACGACATTGAATTCTGGTTGAATTCTATTGCCTGCTTAGCTTTAAACTTGAGACCTGAGCAATTAAACAACATTAGAAAGTACTAGAGAAGCATTAAGGACTAGCCCAAAACTGAGGTTTTCTTCACCATATGATCTGAGGAGTGGAGGAAAAAGAAAAACTTTCTAACTGTGAGACTCAGGTATTCATTTTCTTTTAGGTCCCCCAGGTTTCACAAATACTAGTGTATCATAAAGAACTCAGATGACTGTGAAGAAACATGAGGACAGAAAGCTACCCATTTTCTGTATTATAAAAAGTGGTTTACCATCTTGGTATCTGGTGAGAGTCTTTTCAGTGAAAGAGAATAGCCTATGGAGTATCTTTGTATTCTTCCCTTCACAGAAGATTAGAAGGCAGTTCTAAAGGCAGCTTTGTGAGTGGATAAAGTGGGGAAGTAGTTAAGAATGCATTTTACCATTATGTTAACACTGCAAAATAATTCAGCTGGTAAAAATCCAAATAAAATCTGTATTGTAGTTAATCATATTATGCTAATGTCAGTTTTCTCTTTTTTATAACATAATTTAGTTACATAAGATGTTACTATTGGGAAAAGGTGGGTGAAGGGGACCAAGGGACTTCTCTGTATCATTCTTGGAACATATAATTATTTAATATATATTTAATATACTTAATATAATTATTTAAAAGTTTAAAAATTCATTATATAGCCAATGCTGTAGAAATATGTCCCTTGATCCTGAAATACCACTTCTAGAAATTTATACTAATGTAACGGATAGGTACCCAAGTATGTTCTTTTTTTTTTTTTCTTTTTTTTTTTTTTATTTTAAAGAGAAGAAAAAACAAAACAAATCAAAAGAAGAACAAATTTTCAAACCAACATAATAGGAGGGTAACAATGGTTAATACATTACGTATTACTATCTTTAAGTTAGTTATTCAGGACACCAGACATTAGCATTCAATTGTCCAAACATTATTGGCACAAACCTTACTCTTCAATGAACTAAGTAAAAATGGTAGTGTATCTATCTTAACCATCTTATTATGTTCTTCACAGCATTACTTTCTATGTATTAAAAAAGTTAAAAACAGCCTGAATGTGCAACAATAGGAAAATGGCTAATGCTTTACAATACGGGAATACTGTACAACTATTAAAAACAATAGGGAAATGCATATTTAATAATACGAAGGCCATTCATGATTAAGTCAATATAGAACTTATAAGTTATATAAGTCCAGTTTATTTAAGATGATACACAGGTATATAATATTGGGAAGAGGTATGACAAAACATCGGCAATGATTGTTTCTGGGTGCTGGAGTTATTGGTTGACTTTTATTATTTTCATTTTGCTTATGTGTTTGTAATTTTTCTACAATGAACACATATTACTAATGTAAGACTTAAAAAAAGATAATAAAAATAGCTTAAATCATTATAGATTTACTAAAACACAGCAGAGAGTTAAATCCTACAATCCTAATAGCCAATGTATTGCAATTGATAAAATAGCCATTATAAAAATAAATTTCCGAGATCTGAAACTGCTGTAAGTGAATGTTAATCCGTCCCAGATACTGTGCCTTGTGAAAGAAAAGGGCTGTGATTAGTCATTTCATTCTAAACTGGTCTTCCTTCTCTTTCGTTAATGTTTCCTTTCTGATGAACTCAGTAAATGGTTTGATTCAAAACCACAAGCAGGATGCAACCTTAACTCTTATTAAACTCAGATCAAGTCTGTGCAAAAACTGACAATTTTTCTATGCTATTAGGTAACCACAATCTTGTACTTTAGATCACACAGGTGAAAAAACTGCAAAACTCAGTAATTCCCCAGATGCTTTGATTACTCCTAGATGTCTTTCTTCAGAGTCAGGTCTTCTAGGACAATATGGAACACATGAGAAGTAAATGTTTTCTTTTTTTAAGAATTAGATTTATTTTTCCACAAATGAATGTAAATAACATTTTCTGATCAAGTAGACATCTTTGTGCAGAGCCTATGGTAAAGCTAGTTACATATTAATTATATGATATTATATGTCATTTCCTCACTTGTCAATGTCAGTTTTCTCACTCATACACCTCTGTCCTATGGTGTGGGAGCCATGTGTGCAGTGATCATTTGTAGCTGACCCGAGTAAGTGCTTATAAATATTCGATGAGTGATGAGGATGACTTATCTGCGTTTGGAATTCTCAGCTGAATTCCTGAGGCAAGAGCTTGTGACCTGGAATCTGGAGACATTTTGGAGACTCTGGAGATGCAGCTCTAGCACTCACAACTTTTATGACCTTTGAGCCTAATACATAAAAATGTGACCAAAAGTATGGACATCTCAGTCTTGTTTCAAAGAGTAAATTTCCTAATATGTGTTGGCAACACTTAGGACAATGTCCTGCTGTACAGAAGGTGTTCAAAAGATATAATTCTACAATATCTTCATTTTTTTTTTTTAATCAGTTTCTAACATTGTTTGTAACTTACAGCAGTGGTTAAGAGCAGACACTCTGGATCAGATGGCCTGTGCTATCTTGTTAATAGGAGTGTGACACAGAGCAAGCCCCTTAAATATCTGTACTTGGTTTTCTCATCTGAGAAAAAAGGGATGGTAATAATAACACTCACCTCCTGGGATTATTGTGAACATACACTGAAGAGATGCTTATAAAATCCTTCAAAGAGAGTGCCACAGAGTAAGCACTTGGTCAAGGTTAGCCATTATCCCATTGCCAGGCCTCTTATTATCTATCGTGTTGCATCTAAAGTACAGTTTCAAACTGAGCTCAACTCCTGGCTTCTTTTCCTGAAGGAGTTATTCATTCTGATTTGACCATTTGACGACCAACCCACAAAGTAGCTGCCCAGAGGCTTATGTGGTCTTGGGCAGCACCTTGTAGAACTTTAAGAGGGGTGGGGTGGTTATTATGCTAGAATAGATAATAACAATTAACATTATTTTGTGCCAGATTCTGTGCGAAGAACACAACCCTGTTATTATCCCCCTCTTACAGATGGGGAAACAGATCTTTAGAGAGCTTATGTTTTGCCTCAGCTAGTGCTCAACGAGCGCAGGATTTTGTCCCAGGCAGTTTGTGCTATTAACCTTTGTGTCATCCACTTGCTGCATTTGTGATACTTAAAAAGAGGCCACCTAAATCTATCTTATTGAAATTTTGATCCTAGACTTTTATTTTTAATTCCACTCATTAAAGTTCAAACCTTGGGAACGTAAACAGCTGTGGAAAGGGAAATAAACCAGAAACAGAAAGCAGCAGAGTATAGAAGGAAGAAAATAATGAAAAAAAAATGCCAACAAATAAATAAAGAATCATGAATACATTGGAACCAAAATTCTTTTGGTTTTCAGTAACAAATGCAGGTTCCTACAGAGATAACCAGAATGATCTCATTTTGTTTTCATGCCTAATTTATGACTGTGCATTAACTTTTCAACTAGAATTCTAAAATATGCTTGCCTTGCTTGGTCTGGCTCTTCCATGTCCCTCTCCAACTTCAATCATTCCTTGTGCCTACTTGGGGCTAACCATAGCTTGGATTCTAAACCTTCAGCCTTTTGGCCTTGTCTATTAAAATTTTCAGTGTGTATTCACTTTTCTTTAGTAATTCTACATCTAGAAGTGCATCCAAGAGAAATGCTCACAAAGACATTTATGCAAAATATTCACTGTCAAATTGTTTACAGTTGAAAATAGAGCTAATGTAAATATACATCAGGAGAGGATCAATTACATACACCATAATATAATCATACAAGGGAATGTTGTCTATGGGTAGAGCTGTCTAAGTAGACATGGATATAATGGATAAGGGAAGAGTGTAGGCAGTGTTCATTACACTCAGGATATTATAGAATATTTTTGTAAGGATACATATCAGTGATTGCAAACTCCAGTGCATATGGGGTCAAACTGTCTTGCACTGTGACAGGGACTATGACAACCTAGTGAGTATGCTTCACATTAAACGACTGGTACCAGTCAACTGGAGCTAATCATTGCTCTTTGGATTTTCTGTGAAAAGGTCGAAACCATAGTATTTTTCATGCTGGGTTGTGATTTGTTTACTTCTCATTCGCCTCCAAAACTAGGAGCTCCATGTAGATGTATCAGTTGTGGGAAAACTTTTGATTTTTATTTCATGGCAACTAATAGAAATATTCTAAATAATATGTTGTATGCAGTCATTTGTGAGTTAGCTTTGTCTTGCAGGCTCATTGCATCATATCAGCCTCTAAAGTACTCAGAATTGGCTATCTCTGGAGAATCATATTATGCACCAATATCAGGGAATAATCTTCCCCTGCCTTCTTGATGTATTGCTTTATGTTTGAGTTTTCTGCAATGCATCTCCTATTTTTTATTTTTAAAATTTTAATGTAATACATGTAGATATTAATAAAGAAAATAAAGCACTTTTCTCACTTCTATAAGAAAAACAAAATTTCATAACAAAATAGAGGATAACAATAGTTAATACACTGTGTACCATAATCTTAAAAGAATAGTCTAAATGTTACTCAGAGTATAAGTCATAGACAAAAAGGACTCTCTCTTACAAAAAAGGAAAAGAAAGACAATAGCACAAAACTCTCTTTTCAATGAACTTAGAGAAACTAGTAGTATAAATAGAAACTAATTTGCATATGTATTGAAATATTTTTGAAACAATGGAATAGAGAATTTGGGGAATTATTTGGACTTCTCCCTACTTTCTATTTCTCTATCTTCTATTTCGCTCTTTATTTATATGTGTATATATTTTAAATTTCTCATATGAGACAAACTATATATTTAAAATCCCCCATAAATACATAGAACACACTTATACTGAACCAAACAGAGTTTCCAGATAATTCCAGGCTGAAACTAGTTCTTGGAGTTTGGCTTAGTTTTGGTTTTGTTACCGATATCAAGAGTGATTGATAATGCCACTGCTGGGCTCATCGAGACATTGAAAGTAGGCTCATCTAGATAATGCTTTGGACCAAGGTTTCTCTGGCTTTGACATCTTTCTGGCCATGTTGGGCCATAGCAGTCCCTTGGAGTGGAAGCACCTCTGTAAAGGTATGAGGAGAGAACAATCACATCTTCTATTTTTTTGGTGTACCCAGGGCCTCCAGTAAAAATGAATATCAAGGCGATCATCCTTCATTCTTTCATTCATTCCCTTATTCATTCAACCAGGACACTGTATTTACTATATGCCTGGCCCTGTGGGGTGCCCTGATGAGATACCTTCACCATGCCCCTAGTTTTGGAGGTGACACAGAAGTAAATAGACTTTCATGAAACCACGTGAAAAGTAGTGTGATGAGGGTGGGCACATGGGAGTCCCTCCAGAGGTCAGGAAAGATTAAGCTAAAGAGAAGGCAACTGGGCTGAGTTTTGAGGGATGAGTAGACATTATGCTGGTGAAGAAAAGAAGAGGGAATTCTGGGCAGAGATCCCAACACCTCCAAAGGCATGAGGATGCGAGGTCGTGGGACCTTCCAGGAACTGCCTGTGCACTGCCTAACCTGGGCGGAGGACGTGCAGCAAGTGTGTCAGACTTTGGGACTGGAGTGTGAGCAGCCACCTGATCACAGAGGGCTTGGCAAGGCTGGCTGGGTTCCCTCCTAAAAGCACATGAGAGCCAACAATGAGAAAGTGACAGAGACTGTCTTTAGATTTAGGGGCTGTTTACATATGTGTGTCAACAATATTTTCATTCAGAATTTTCACCTTATGCCTCTTTACATCTATGACTCAAGGAGTAAAAATATTGTGCCTTTAGGTGAAAATAATTAGCAAATTACTTAAAAAATAAAATCTACCAAAGGGTGGCCGGAAAACTGTAGTTAATATAAAAATGTATCCAAATTTGGACCTTTTTTGCTGCTTGACTTTAGAGACATTTCATGGCCTGTTATACAAAGCCTGCAAGTCAATTAGGCCATTGATTTGGAAGGTTGCTGATAAATCCCCAGCCAGTTTCGAGGGTGTGTATGTGTTCTGTGTGGAGAGCTGGTTAAAGGCATCCATAACATTAAGATAATCCTCACTGAATATTGCCAAGGCTCCAATTGGCAATGCATGCAGTTCTTGGCATCATTACCGACTAAGGGCTTTGTTTCCACAGAAAGGTAGGTAAATACTCAGCTAACAGGAAGAGAATCAACATGTTCCGTTTGGTAAGAACTTGTACTCTCCTGACTCACATGGAAAGAGGGGAAAGTGACTGGTGGCTTTGGAGAGGTGGAGGGAGGAGCAGACTGGAGTGACTGGTGACACTCTGAAAGTCCAACAATTGCTGCAGAGGTGGATTTTCAGCCCTGAAGCAGGGTGATCTCATTTACTGCTATAAATGCATTCCTCCTTTTTTTGTTTTTTTTTTTTTTTTTTTTTTTTTTTTTTTTTGCCATGGAGGACATGTGGAGTTGCTGGATGTGTAAATGTGCCCCGGGGAGGCTGAGAGGATTGTAGAGACAGACTAAGCAAGATTCAAATTCTATCTGCAACTTACTGAGCTGTGAGAGCTTGGAGAACTTGCTTAGCCTCCCTGGTCTGCTCTAAGAATGCTTAGCTGGCATGGCCTATTGTGAGAAGTAAATGAGATGAGATATTGCTGCATAGTGTCTCAGGCTGTTTGGGCTACTGTAGCAAGTCTTCAAAACTGGGTGACTTTTTAGCAACAGAAAATTACTGCTCACAGTTTTGGGGCCTGAGAAGTCCACAATAAAGGTGCTGGAGAATTCAGTGTCTGGGGAGGGCCTGTTCTTTGGTTCCCAGCAGGGGTACTTTTGCCGTGTCCGGACAGGACAGAATGGTGGCAAAAGGCCTCTCTGAGGTCTCTTTTCTAAGGACACAAATGCCATCCTTGAAACCTGTGCCCCCTAACTTAACCACCTCACAAAGCCTCCATCTCTTGACATCATTGCCTCTGGGTTTGGAATTTCAACAGAAAATTCTGGGGAGTATCAACATTCCACCATGGCATTTCGTGACTGACACATAACTGATGTTCAATATATGTTTATTTTTTTCCTGACTGAACTGAATCTCCCTCTTTTTTAGTTTCCTTAGGAATAGCTGTTTGTTTTCCTGACACTCTGTTGTCTTAGTTTTTACCAGGAGGAAATGCACGTGTTTAAGAAAGCAGGAACTTAGAGGACAGAATGACCTGTGGACAGTCCTGGTGTTACTACTCACTTGCGACAAATCATGTCATATTTTTAAGACTTAGATTTATTTTCTATAAAATGGAAATAGTAAGATCCAATAGTTCCTGTATCTTTGCATGTCCTTCAACCTTAAATTTAGGAGCAGGTTCTCAAACTTTAGAATGGATTAAGGGCCGGTGAGATGGCTCAGCGGCGTAAGCGCCTGCCTTGCAAGCGCGAGGGCCCGAGTTCGACTCCCGGATCCCACATACGAAAAAGGGGCCGGTGATATCGCTCAGCGGCACGGGTGCCTGTTGGCGCGCGAGGTCCTGAGGTCGTCCCCCCGGTACCCACAAAAAAAAAAAAAAAAAAAAGAATGGATTGAAATCACTGGAAGAGCCCTTTGGAACACAGATTTCTGGGCCCATCCCCAGGGTTTCTGACTCAGTGAGTCCAGATTGGGCCTGAGAATATGCATTTCTAGCCAGTTTCCAGTGGTCCACGACCATACCCTAACAGTGCCTGGGACATGCTAAACGCCAGGTGTGAGCTCCTATAATCTTTTATGATTTGGAGCAGGATTAGTGTTATCACCTGGCTCTTATTCTAATTTTAGGGTCTTTACTTTGTGTCAAAAATTGCCTGATTTTCAATTTATGTAGAATTAATATAAATATTGAGTGTCCTAGGTGGATAGGATCCATAAGTCATTACTGCTGAGGGCAGCTGAGAGACCTATGTACAGGAATATGGTGTCCAAATGACCAGATACCAATGTAATTTTAACTCTGGTTTCTCTTCAGAATGAATAAATCTTTCGCCTTTTACCAATGTAGTTTTGTCACCCTGGTTCCCTTGTGGTGTGCCTGGATTAAAGAACAAATTTCTGGAACATTCTCCTACCTTATAAGACTGCACCAGATGTTGGGGCCATGATTTGGTGAGATTGGGGCAAATGACTGGAGACTGCCACATGTTAAAGTCTTCCTGGGGACTTGTAAAAAGCCCTATCATCGTAGGGTTTATAAGGATGTGAAGGATGGGTCTTCCCACTGCGGAAATCATAGGCCCTGACTCTTTACTTCAGAGGCAGATGGCATACTTAAGGGCACAGTGACACCTCTCCACTTACTGAAGAGTCTGAATTACAGATCTAGAATTAGCAGCCCCCCCCCCCCAAACCCATTGTTTAAATCTTCATTGTTTCTCAGAGCAATTGATTAGCAGGAAATGCTGCCTGGATTTTCAAGCCCTCCAAACATAACCAAAGTGGGCAGGTTGGGACTCAGGATTGTGATAGGCTTAAAAGTCTAGGTTCTGGGATCAGAGAGATGGGGACCAAATCCTTTCTTCTTAGCTTGAAGAATGCACCCTTCACAATGACCGTTATTTTCTCACCTAACTCAAGGACCATAGTAGTACTTATTTCAAAGTTTTTTGTGAGGGTTAATTAGATATGTGTGTAAGGACTCAATAAGTGACAACTATTGTTACTTTGGATTTTTTTTAAAAAAAGAGTTAATTATTAGATCCATTCTTGCATGTTCTCCCTTAGCTATCACTTTTCCAGAGTTATCCAGCTATGTTCAGTTGGTTTGTGGGGCCCAGATTCTCCATTTTCCCTGTTTACATGGCTTCGGACCAAAAGAGAGGGGTATATGGCCTGGAGTAAGAAATGGGGAGATGTGGACAGTGGAAGCTCTATGAGAGGTCTGCCCCTGCCTACCCCACACAGTGACACCTCTGCCAGTTAATGAAGAGTCTGAATTACAGATCTAAAATTAATAGCTTCTTGGTCCCTGGAAGTACTTCTTGGTCCCAAGAACAGATGCTTGGTCCCTAGAAAACAAGGGGTAGAGCCATAAGCTGAAGGACATGTTGACCCAGGTGACATGGGAGATTTTGTAGCTCCAAGGTGGCAAATGCAAAGCAGAGTTGGGGGAAAGGCTTATACACGGCATGTGCCAGGAATGCGGTGAGAGCAGAGGGGAACCGTGTCTACATGGCTTCTCCAGGGTTTGGGATCCCAGGATAAAATACCCCAGGCAGGAAAGCAGGACTGTACTGAGCTGTGCAGCATCCATGGGGATGATAAGATCATTCCCAGGGGTACTTGTGGGTGGGCAGCAGGAGACGTGTTCCTGAGGTTTGCTGGTAGGTGGTATGAACCGTTCCCTGACTCCTTGACCCTTCCCTATACCCTCAGGACAGGGGTAACCTCGCTGCAGGTCTCAAGGGACATGAGAACTCTCAGCTTTCTTTTCCCAGAGCTCTTTGAAGAATGCACTGTGGAGTATTAACTGTAGTCTAAATATATTTTCCCCACTAGAGCCACACAGTATTTACTCTGGAGAAGAAAGAGGATGCCTTAGGTACCAAGAAACAGTGATGCTCCTTGGCTAAATTACTGAGCACTGTACAGAAAGTCAGGACATGTTGGTTTATACTTCAGCTCTTTTACCTTTTAGCTGAGGCCACTGGCCAATCATTTAACTCCCTCATCTGTAAGACGGGGACAAAATTGCCTTCTCTACTATCAGATATTAAACCTACAATTTTTGGAAACTACAAATTTCCATCAAGGGAATTAAAGGAAGAGGTTTTGGCATGGATGACTATGAGGGATACTGCCTTTTGACCATGGGTGTTCCTTATTTTGAAATAGTGAAGACTGAGGAAAAAATTCAGGTATGGTAAAAAAAAAAAGTGGGTGATGGGGAGGTATTTCGGGAGATCCTGGGTGTTCACCTACCACCCCTGAGGCTGGTTCCCATGACATGAGCCCAATAATCTCACCGGAATTTGTCACTGGGCCAGTCCTGAGGAGGCCTCTCTTCTCTCCACACCACTGTGGGCATTTGTTACTGCTTCTCAGGCTGCGAACTTCTATGTCAATGACTGTGTTCTCATCTCTTTTCTGTCCAGCCCGGAGCACAGGCCCTGAATCCCATGGACATCCAGCTGGGTCTTTATTGAATAATTCAGTGGGAGGATGTGTTTTCGTCTCTTGGGTCACGGTCCTTGTCTATATTCTGCACACTTTTACTCTCATTCTCACGTATCTTCTCTTTCTAACATGTCCTTGCAGTGATCCACAGTTCTTGGGAGACTGGAACATGGAAGGTCAAACATTTGAATGTAGAACACAGGAAAACCTATGACAGAACAATAAGAACTGCTTTCCTCTCTCAGCTGTTTGTGTCTCAGGGAATCAGTGCTGAGGATGGAAGGAGGCATGGGACCTGGTCATCGGAGGTGGGGTGGGAATAATAGGCAAATCCTGAGGGAATCTATCTTTAGACAGCAATATCACTCTTGTCTTAAAAGGAGATGTGGACTTGGGGGTTCTGGCCCTGGAAATAACTGCTTTTTCAATAAGAATAGAGACCTACAAAATAAATCTCAGTATGTCTTGCATTGTTGCTAGGATTGAAACAAGTGATTTGTGTACTATATTTCCTTTTGGGTTGAAGTCTGATTTCCATTCTATTTTTATTATATATATGTATGTTTGTGCTACATAAAAATTAAACTAATCTTAGGGATATATATGTAATTTTTACTTCCTCTTTCCCTCTTTGTCCTCCCCTCTACCCTCATCCCAGATCCCCTTCCCATCTCCACAAAGTCTACCTCCTTGTCTCCTGTGATCCATCCTTTACTTTTTCTTTGTTTATACTTTGGATATAAGAGAAACCATATGATATTTAACATTCTGTGTTTTGTTTATTTCACTTAGCATTATGGTCGCAAAATGCACCCATTTTCCTACAAATTGTTCAAATGAATCCTTCTTTATAGCAAAGTAGTTCTCTGTTGTGTATATGTACCACATTTTCTTTATCCATTCATCTATTGGTGGGTATCTAGGCTGGTTCCAATAGCTAGCTATTATGACTTATGCTGCTATAAACATGGGTATGCATGTATCACTGTAATATGATGTCTTTAACCCTTTTGGGAAGATACTCAGAAGAGGTATAGGTGGATTAAATGGGATTTCTAATTTTAGTTTTTGTGTGTTTATTTTTTTCTGAATGCTGCTATGATTCTAAGTCAAGACAACTTCTTGATTTCAAATTAGTTTCTCTTGTTCCCACAACTTCCATGATATTGACGACTGGGCAATTTCCCTGAGTGTTTTGCTCCATGACAATTCGACAATTCATGCATTTCCCACAATAAATCTATTAGGTTGGCTATAATCTCAATCCCATTTTACAGATGCATAAACTGAGGTTCAGAGGGGTTAAGGGATTTCACCAAGGTAATAGAGTAAGTCACCTTAATTTGAGCCTAGTTTAAATCTGGGCTTGATAGCTATACCCATACCCTCCTCCACCCTCTGAGCTGTCTCCTTTGGAAAGTATAAGGTTGGGCATGATGAGATTGTACAGCTGTGCTTTCAAAGTATTATATTTTATTTATTTATTTTTTTGTGGGTACTGGGGGTCAAACTCAGGACCTCGCGTGCCAGCAGGCGCCTGTGCCGCTGAGCGATATCACTTGCCCTTTTTTTGTGTGTGGGTACCGGGAGTTGAACTTAGGACCTCGTGCTTGCCAGGCAGGCGCTTATGCTGCTGAGCTATCTCACCGGCCCCCAAAGTATTTTTTAAGCCATTCAAATCAAGCCTTTCAAAGTACAGATTGGTCTCTGTGGTAAGAAACCCTCCTCTTCCTTCCTTCAAGGGCTTTTTCCTAGACTCCTTTCGGGGTTCTGCCTGGGGTCTGCAGGAAAAAAATGGGGCAATAAAACAAAATAAGAGAAAGCAAAAGACCCTAAGGCCTGTCACCTATCAACAATAAAACAATGCTTCCCCAGCTTGGAAAAAATGTCAGTCTGATTCTCTTTGTTCTAAAAGCTCTGGCTTCATAGAGCGTCAGTTTCCCCCAAATAATGAGCCTTTTTATTTCTACTCTATTGACTGCAGCCTTGCCTTGAGGATTCTTATCATCTCTATTGCTCATCCATGATGACAGACACACGCACAGTGAGTTTGTCACTTTCCTTCTTTTCTCTTCTTTTTCTGTCACATATGTGATTCCCACCCCAGCACAAGTGGGGTTCTGAGCAGCTCCCCTTCCTCTGCCTGCTTGCCTCCCACGCAGCCTTGCACAGCTCTCTGAGTTCTACACAGAGCATCATCAGCTTTCTCATGAATACGTTCATAGCTCCCCCCGACTACAGTGACTTTTGTGTCATCTGGGGGTGTGTGGATACTTCTTCCCTGGGGGATTCAACATTTTTAACAAGGTGTACATTTGAGCAAATATTTGGCTTGCATTAATTGTGTTTCAGGCACATGCTGAGGGCATTAGCTAGATATTCTCATTTGCTATCTGATGAGATGGATCCTGTTGGAAAACATGCTATACAGATGAGGAAACTGAGGCACAAGGTGATGTCCAAGGACACACAGCCCTCTAGCGTCTACATTCTAGAGCCAATTTTTTTTGTTTGTTTGTTTTGAGACAAGGTCTCTATTTAGTTCAGGCTGGCCTTGCACTCACTATGCAGCCCAGACTGGCCTCGAACTCACAGTGATCCTCCTGCTTCAGCCTCCCAAGTGCAGGTGTGCACTACCACACCTGACTAGAGTCTATTTTCTTAACTAGCATGCTTAAGGTTGTTTTAGAAACTTCTATGTAAAAGTTGGGGAGGTCGAGAGTAATCTTGGGCTTTGGAAGTTTTCAGCCCAAAGGTTCCTGCAGCATGAAGATGGACAATTGCTTTGGAAAGGTCAAGCCAAGCAGTAAAAATAACTAATGGAGCTCACACAGCATCCACAGACTACAGATTTACCAAAAAATTGCCATTGGTTACTTGTAAGGACAGGAATAGCCCAACCAGAGATAGTCCCCTGCACCTGCCTCTGCTGCGCACCTCCTGGGAGCTCCTCCAAGGTCATCTGCATGTTCCCCACACTTCTCCCTCATCGGCCATCCACGGCGAGGGAGGGAGCCTGGAAAACAGCAGTTCCCAAGGTTAGCATCTTTTAAAGGACCTACCCAAAATACAGATCCTAAAAAATTCAATTCAGGAGACCTGCTACAGGGACCCAGGATTTTTCTTTCTTACCAAGCTCCTCCGGTGATCCTAGTGCAAGTGCTCAAGCTCCTATTTAAAAGTAACCACTGTTCTTCGGACGACAGCATTAGGAAAAGGAAGCAAAACACCTGTTGGTCAGTGGCCTGACTTGGCCTTGGGCAGTCTCTCTCAGGCGGCCGATAGCATTCTTGGAACCCCAGGACTCCAGTGTCCTTCAACTGTGGTTGCTATTTGTTCTTTATCACTCTGCTGCCACGGAGGCTGCAGTTGGGGAGCTGTTCATCATTAGCTGCTTGTGCTTATTGTAGAAATTCAGTAATGTTTGTAATTAATTTTTAATCTTCTTAATGAGGATCAGTATCTTTATCATTTGTTCTAAGATTTCCTGCCAGAGGATCTCCATTTGGAACCATTGAAATGACCAGGAAAAAGTGGGGAAGAGACGCTACAATAAAGTCAAGTTATAACGACAGCTGCTTGGTTAGGTAAGTTGCCCCCAAACTTGATTTCCTCTGATTAAATTATGTTAGAAAATTCAACTTTGATAGGAAGTTTTTTTCCATGAAGAGGGGTGGCTACCTGGCCTGTCCTTGATATGATGTACTGCGCAGCACACACAATTATTGCACTCATCTTCAGCCGACACCGACACGTCAAATTGCCTTTAATCACCAGCTCCACCGGCTTTGTGACAAATGTCCAAGCAGGTAACTCTGTGATTAGTTATTTGATTTTCCTTGGCCCACATAATAGTTCTAAAACCAGAGCTCTTCCGAGGTCATGTAGCCCTGACGCTCTCCAAAGGCAGGAAGCGCAACTCTCACAAGTGTGTCTCACAGTGCCCCACACATAGAAGGTGCTCAGCAAATACTTGTTGATTTAGTGATTGTGAGTCTATAAATCCACAGTTTTCTTAAAGATCATTTTCCCTGAATGCGAATTTATGTGGTGAGCCAGTACAAGTCCCTGTAAGGTTTCACTCTTCATAGACAAAATGAGAAAACTTAGCATAATGTATTAAGTTTTTCAGAAAGCTAACTTTATTTGATGCAAGAGACTGTCTAAGGCTGTATTCCTCCTGATCTTGGGGTGCTAACCTTACCTTTACTTATCAGGTGGTAGTAATGGATGTCACTACCTTCACTAAGTTGAAACCTGCCTTGTTCTTTTAAGTAACCCCTCATCTTTTGTCTGAACGACTGAAGCAGGCTCTGGAAATGTCCTTCATGAGTCCATGGCTGCCCCTGTGTATGTACACAGCTTTCCCTCTCTATACTCATGCTGTCCCCATCCATGTCCATGACTACCTTGTCTATGTCCATGACTGCCCCTAATCTACCCAAATATACATCTGCCCCATCTATGTCTATGGATACCACTCATCTATTTTCAAGACTGCACCTTACCTACCCATGTCCATGGCTGCCCTGTCTATGTCTATGGCTACCCCTTATCTAAAGTCTATGGTTGCCTCCATCTATGTCCATGTCTTTGGGTGCTCTGTTGTGGCTACCTTGATGTTTTGAGTCAGTTAAAAACATTTACCTTTCATGTTTATTTTGAGTTTGGGAAAAGCCAGAAGTTGCATGGTGCCAGATCCAGTGAATAAGGTAGATGAGGACACATGATAATGTTTCTATGAGCCTTCCTTTCTGTCGGATGACACTTAGCAGCAGCATTCACTGAAATTTGATCACACCTTATAAGGACACTCACAAAAAAGGACTTCCAGAACTGCTTCAGAAAGTGGCAAGAATGATGGGATAAGTGTGTTTGAAGCAAGGGGGAGTATATAGAGAATAATTAACAATGATGTGTCTTCTACTGTAATATTTAAAAAAAATTTAAATATTCACCATGTATTTTGATCATTATTCATATGTGCTCAGCAATCCACTTGGCCAGAGTTACTTTTTTTTTTTTTTGGAGGCAATGAACGCAGTCTTTATTTATACCACAAGAGTGACAGTGTGCAATGTGGTACAAACACTGGCCTCTGGGAAGTGGGACAGAGTTACATTTTAAAAATGTAAATCAGAACATATCAGTATTGGGCTGTGGATGTATTTCAGTGGTAGAGCACATGCTTAACCTGTGAGAGGCCCTGGGTTCTCTCAGTTTCCTTAAAACCTTCCATTGCACTGTGATAGAATCCCAAATCCATACTGGGCCCTCATAAACTTGTCCTGCTTGTTACTCTGCCATCTCCTGCATGCCCATCTCACTGTTGGTCACTTTGGTCACACTGTCTTTCCTACAGTTTCTTCACTAGACCAGGCTTCTAATAGGAGCCTGAACTCTACAGTGGACCGTGCATGCAAGGGATCTAGGTTGCATGCTCCTTATGCAAATCTAATACCTGATGATCTGAAGTAGAGCTGATGTAGTGATGCTAGTGCTGGGGAGTGGCTGCACATACAGATTAACATTAGCAGAGAGGTTTACTGCATAGAGACCTTAATAAATCAATTGCTTGCAGACTCATATCAAAACCCTTTTAGTGAGTGGTGAGTGACAATTAAGCTTCATCTGGTGTCACACCTTATAGTGGCAAAGGAGTTGATATGATTCAATTGTATAGGTGCATCTGGTGGCTGGTTTTTTTTTTTTTTTTGTGGGTACCAGGGGGTCAACCTCAGGACCTCGTGCGCCAACAGGCGCCCATGCCGCTGAGTGATATCACCGGCCCCTTTTTCGTATGTGGATTCCGGGAGTCGAACTCGGGCCCTCGCGCTTGCCGGGCAGGCGCTTAAGCCGCTGAGCCATCTCACCTGCCCAGGTGGCAGGTTTTAAGTTAGAATCCAATGCTTACTTTAGTCCACATGGTCCACCCATTATTTTATTTACCACTTCCACCTGTGCCTTTTTCTAACACTGTGCACTCAGTCACAGTTTCAGCAACCCCAAAAGCTACTCTAGCCAAAATGAATGAAAGCAAACATCACTGGAGAGCTTCTTTGAAAAGAGGGAAAGACCCAACGACGAGATAGCAGAAGACTCTAAGACTGCCAACAAAAAGAGAGCTGCACTTAAAAGAAAATACAGTGGTACCTTGGTTCACAAATTTAATTTGTTCCACAATTCTGGGGAAGATGGCTGTATTCATGTTCATGCTGGGAAGATGGCTATGGTCGTGTTTGTCACCTGATGTGGAGTTCCCAAACAGAAGCAATATTTTGCCAAAAGCTTCTGTTTGCAAACCAAATTGTTTGTGAACAGAAGCTTTCGTGAACCAAGGTATTACTGTACCAAGAGTCTTACTTAAATTACACGTTCGTTACAATAGGTGATTCACATTCTGCAAGCCTGCTTTGCATAGTATGTGGGACCAGCTGTCCAATGAAGACATGAAACCTTCAAAACTGCTTCACCACATGGACACCAGGCACCCTACATTAAAATATACACATTTGGAGTTGTTCTTAAGAAAAAAAGTGAGCACGAAGACCAGAAGCAATTACTGAAGCCCACTACTTCAACAAATATGTCTGCACTGAGAGCATCGTTTTTGGTGGCTAATCACATCTCTAAAGCTAAGAAGCCCCTTACTATCAGTGAAGAGCTGATTCTGGCTGCTGCGAAGGGCATGTCGTGAATTTCTAGGCAAGGATACAGTTTAAAGGTGGCATGTGCTCCTTTTCCGACTAGCACCATAATTAGATAGATTGATGAAATAGCAGAGGATACTGAGGCACAACTGCTAGAGAGGATTAATGAGATACCAACCCAGGCTGACGAGTCTACTGATGTTGATAATGAGGGAACAATGCTTGTTTTTGTGAGATCTGTTTTTCAGGAAGATGTGCATGAGGATATGTTATGAGCACTTCTGTTGCCAGCCAAAACCACAGCTGTGGAATGATTACTTATCAGAAAAACTGAATTGGCCATTTAGTGTTGGTATATGCACAGACAGAGAGCTGCCACGACTGGGCAGCTTTCTGGTTTTACAACTTGGGTCAAAGAGGTTGCTTCTGCTATGAGTCTGTGCACTGTTCACCCACAGAGAAATTCTGGTTGGCCAAAAAATATCTCACCTGAACTTAGCAATGCTTTGGAGGATGTGATTCAAACATCAGCCACATTACGGTATGTGCCCTTAACTCCTGTTTGTTTGCACAGCTCTGGGAGGAGATGGGTGGAGAGAACACACATCTTCTCAGACACAGGAGCAGGATCACTGTCTAAAGGTAGATCACTGGCCAGAGATTATGAGTCATGTGAGCCACACCAGAGATCAGAGATTTCTTTTTTCTTTTCTTTCATGGGTTATTTATTTATTTATTTATTTATTTTTATTTTTAAAAAGATGTTTTTTGGTTTTTTGAGGCAGCGTCCTGTTCTGTAGTTCAGACTGGCCGTGAGCTCAGTATGTAACCCAATTTAGCCTTAAACTCATGGTAATCCTCCTGCTTCAGCCTCCTGAGTGCTGGGATTACAGGTGTGCAGCACTATGCCTGACTTTCTAAAGGTAGATCACTGGCCAGAATTTCTGAGTTATGAGAGACATTCCAGAGATTTCTTTTATAAAAAGTCACCACTAGAAGCACATTTCAGTGGCCCAGAATGGGTCCCAAAACTTGCTTACTCATGTGACATATTCAACCATCTCAATGAACTGAATCTGTCATTTCAGGGGAGGATGACAACTGTGTTTGAGTCAGCAGGTGAATGGGATACATCCAAAGCCAAACTGGAATTATGGGGGAGACAACTGAACTTTGAGACTTTTGACATGATCCAAACATTAGCAGAGATTTTGAAAGAGACTGAGCCATGGTCTTCTTTCTCCCAGCTGGTGCATGATTAATTACACCACCTTTCAAAAGAATTTGAACATTACTTCCCAACTACAAAAGACCCCCAAACTGGGAGGGAATGGATCTACCATCCATTTGTGAACAAGCCGGGTGGATTGACTTCATCCCTATCAGAAGAGAATCAACTGCTTTCAATTGCAAGTGATGGTGGCATTAAAATTATGTGTGAGATAATTTTAAATATTTATATGTTATAGATTAAAGTCAAGCCAGAATATTCTGAGATTGCCACAAAAGCACTGAAAGGTGTGCTTCCATGTCTAACTTCTTATCTTTGTGAAGCAGAGTTTTCTGGAGTGACAGCAACCAAAACAAGATTATAGAGTACACTATATATAAGCAACACATGTTAGGTGTCACTACCTCTTATCACTCCCTAATGGGACCACCTAGTTGCAGGAAAACAACCTCAGGGCTCCCAGTGATCATGTATTATGGTGAGATACATATTATTTCATTATATTTTACAATGTAATAATAACGGAAATAAAGTGCATGTTATGGCTTTTATCTAGATGTCCCTCCAAAGGCTCATGCAGTCCTAGGTGACTGGATCTAGGATTTGTGCTGCTGGGATCAAGGACATGATGTTGGGATTGATTCATGGTGAGATACTAGGATGAAGGGTGTGTGATTACTAAATTGCACAACTGATTGGGTTGGCACCTGCCCTAAGCTGAGTAGCCTAGATAAAATATAAAACGGGCAGAAAGAAGCTGCTATGATCATTTGTGGCTTGTTGCTTTGCTACCTTCTTCCTATCATGAACTGTTTCTCCTCTGTGATGTCTTTCTGCCGTGCCAGCCTGCTTTGGAGTCAGTTGATTTTGGACTGAAACCTCTATAAACTGTGGGCTAAATAAACCTTTCCTCTTTTAACTTTGCGTGTCATGTATTTTGTCTCAGGAATGACAAAAAGTAACTAAGACAGTGCACAATAAATGCAATATGCTTGAATCATCTTGAAATCATTGCCCTCCTCCCCAGTCTGTGAAACAATTGTCTTATACAAAAAACTGGTCCCTGGTGGCCAGGGGCCACTGTTCTACCAAATTATTTGAAGTATTTATTTGCTTGTTATTTGTTTGTGGTCTCCCCCTCTTCCTGGGAAGTCAGCTCCATGAAGACAGGAGTCTTATTCTCATTGTGTCTGCAGCATCTGGCCCTCATATGGGCTCTGTAATTCTTTGTTGAATGAATGAAAGAAGGAACATTTCCTGAAGAAAGACTTCCTAGACCTGATCAGAGTTAGGGACCCTCTTTTCAGCATCCATCCCCTCCTGCATTTTCTCTCCCACAGCTCTTGCTCTGAGGGGTTGTAGCTGTCACCTGACCCATGTGTCTCCTCTGCTGGGCCCTGGACTCTGGTAGGTGCAAGGATCTTACTTCCCTTTGGACTCCCTGAGCTGAAACATTGCCTGGTGGAAAGCTGGCACTCAACATGGTAGGTCTCATTAGGGCCATTGCCTTTGACACTTGCTGGCTGACTTGGTGTGTTAGCTCTTCATCACTGTGACCAAACACCTGAGAAAACAAGTTAAAGAAGGAAATGCTTATTTTGGCTCACGATTTCAGAGGTTTCAATCCATGGTCAGCTTCCAGTGTTGGAAGGGCATCATAGAAGAAGCTTCTTATCTCATGGTAACCAGAAAGCTGAGAGAGGGAAAGAGCCAGAGAAGTGTACCATTCAAAGGCAAGTCCCCAGTGGCCTACTTTCTTCAACTAGGCTTCATCTTCTAACAGCCCATTTAGCTATAAATTAATCAATGGATTAATTCATTGATGATGTTAGTGCCCTAAATGCACAAGTCTTTGAGTGGTACTTCCTATTTAAACCATAATACTTTGAGGACCACATGAATCTACTTTAGAGGAGACCAATCACAGACCATCTTATTTATCTTTGTATTGTCAGGGCCTAGCATTAGAATACACTCTGTACCTACTGTTTGAACGAATAAAGGAGAGAATGGGAAAAAGCAGTCTGGCTATGGGATCCAAAATGGACTTTGGAATTCAGTCTGTATCTAAATGCTGCTTACAGAGTCCCCAAGGGAGGACTCAAGTTCATCCTGCCTGGGTCTTGAGTCAGGTCTTCCTACATTTGCTTCTTCTACATATCTTCTTGGGCCTCTGGCCAGCCACATTTTCCAAAAGCAGAACTCTTCTTGGCCATGCTGTTTTCCTTTCCATTGCTCTCCTGCACCCCTCCCTCCCTGCTGTTGCTGAGCCAGGGCTTTTCTGAGCTGCAGACTCACTCCAGCTGCCCCCGGGACCTCACTCAGCAGTCACTACACCATGCAGGGAATGCCAAAGGAAGACACCGAACCTCCTCCTCCAATTAAGCAGCAGTCCTCCATCTTCTCTGATTTAAGGGAGAAGCTGGAGAGGCCTCTAGAAAGAGTACGTAATATGAAGTTAGATCAAACTAGTTCCAAAAATGCTAACTATGGGTGATGATGGATATGTCAATTAATTTGACTGTGGTAATTAGTACACGATATATATATGTGTCATCACACTGCATGCCTCGAATAAGGTAATTCTGTAATTTTTATTTGTTAATTAAGTAACTTCAAATATACTTTCATAAAAAATAAATAAAAATAAAGGTGATACATTTGAACTAGCTTCTCAAAAAAACAAAAGAAAATATTAGAGAGTAGAAAAGTAATTACTAGAAGCTGGGAAGGATGAGGAAGGGAGAGTAGACAAAGGTTGGATAAGGTGTATCAAAACACAGACAGAAGGCATGAATTCTAGTGTCCTAGAGCGCACTAGAGTGAAAATAATTTGTTATATATTTTATAAAGAACTAGAAAGGAGGAGTTGGTAAGCTCCCAATACAAGGAAAGGACAAATGTTTTAAGGACATAGAAATGCTAATTACTCTGATATGATCATTACATAATATATACATGTACAAAATTATTACACAGAACCCATGAATATGTACAGTTATCACGTGTCAATTTAAAAAGAAAATAGATTTTAAGATTAAAGCAAAAAAAGAAAAAAAACTGGGCCGGTGAGATAGCTCAGTGGCATAAGCACCTGCCTGGCAAGCACGAAGAAGTCCTGAGTTTGACTTCCGGTACCCACACACACACACACAAAAAAAAAAAAAAAAAAAAAAAAAAGGAAAAGAAACATTCTACAAAAAACCCTTCCTTGTAATAGGTGAATGGTCTTTGGCCAAAATTTACCTTCCCTAAACCTTGGCTTCCTCATCCACAGAATGGGGGTGGGGCGACTGATGGACAAGTGCACATGTGTGCACATGCACACTCCTATATACATGCACTTGGCATGACTGACCTTCTTATCCTTTTGATCTTAGCTTAAATCTTGTCAGCTTTATTTGAAATAGGTTTCCATCCCACAGGTCAGCCCTTCAGAGTCTTTATCATAATTTATGATGAATTGTTTTGTTTCAGGAAAACCTGATCCTGGTGCATGAAGTTGGCTGCCAATGGCAGAAAGTGCCAAGAGACCAATGAGAGAGGTGGACAGAGTCAGGATTGCACAAAGTGTAATTAACTGGGGACTTAGGTAGCAAGACGAATGGATCCACTACTCCATGGCAGGAGGAAGGAGTTTATATGCTGAGCCAAGTAAAAGTGAGCCATAGTTAACCATAAAGTACCCGGCCTTCCTCAAAAACTACTTACATGCAGTTAGGAAACTAACAATTCAGTGAGGAAACATTCTGGGCACCAGTATCTGGTACAACATACTTGGCTGACTACCTTGATGACCGTTTGTCCTATGGGGCTTGGTGTGTGTGTGTGCCAGAGATACCTGACAGGCAAAATGGCAGTTATGCAAAGATGGCTGTAGTTATGTCAAACTGGAACCCTATGGATTTATAGATCTTTTGTGTTGTCTTCCAATTAGATTGTGAATAGGGAGTAGAGCTAAAAGTCATCCCAGATATAGCAATAGTGAGCAGTATAGAGTGGTATATATCATTATTATAACTTTTTTTATTGACAGTGAGAAAATTATAGGAAAGGAGAAAAATGAAAATCACAGGGCAACAAAGTTTTCTTTTCTTGGTTAATGGAGAGGGTATCACAGATTTGCAAAGATCAAGCTGCATCTGGGGGGGCCTGACCAAAAGAATCTCACCTTCCAATGAGTGCTGGTGTGGGTTTCATTGCTTGCCAATTTATGATTGGACCCTGAGTTTGAGAAGATAAAATTTCTTGGAAGTCTTTTTCCACTCCAGCCTGCTCATGTAACTTCGATTTATTTTTGTAATGAGTTCAGTTGGCATTTTCCCTCTGGAATCCTGTTATTAAAAGAAACTTGCCAGAGACTCCGCTTGCAGGTTCAACAGTATGGGAACAAAATGAACTCTGATGTACAATATGAGACCCAGTATTGGTTCAGCCACAACATGACAGAAAGAGAGAGCAATGGGAATCTCGTTAAGCTTCACAATTTAGCTCCTGCCTCCAGGAGAGGAGAAAATCAGGTCTGATCATGGTGTCCTGTTAGCCTTGCAAATAAATGTATGGGAGAGAGGAATTGTTGCAGGGAAGAAGAGAGAGTAGGAATATTTATCCCAACTCTTTGATCATTTGCTGATGGATCTAAGAAGATTAAGTGAAAAGGATACATAAGAGAAAGAAATTGAGGTCACAGTGCAAAGGCCCAGACAGGTGGTGAGAGAATTGTTGTTAGTTGTCTTAGTTACTTTTCTCATTGCTGAGACAAAATACCTGACACCCAAAGTTAAAGGGGGAAAAGTTTATTTAGCTCACAATTTGTAGAAGTTTCAGCCCGTAATCGGCTGGCTGCAAGGCACAGTGGCCCATGGCAGAGGGGCAACAGTTCATGACAGACAGAAGGTGGCAAAGCAACAAGGGGAAAGACAAGCCTCTTTCTGTCCTTTATATTGTATCCAGGCTACTGCACCAGGATTAGGGCAGTGCCAAACCAATCAGTGGACTGATTTAGTAATCACCCATCCTTAATCCTAGCATTGCACCATGAATCATTCACATACTCTAGATTCAGCCACCTCTGAAAAAGCTCCATCTATGACCGCATGAGGCATTGAGAGGACATCTAGACACAAGACATAACATTAGTCAATCATCATCCATCTATTGGACATCGACTTCTGTGATAGCAGTGTTCTAGGCATCGGAGATGGAGTGGTGAGGAAGCTAAAGTTCTTGCCCTTTGTGAGCTTACATTCTGGTAGGAGACTGACAATAAACAAGTAAGCATGTTAACCAATAACTTCTGTAAAGAAAACAAAACCGGTAACATCAGTGCAACTGGGCTACACTAACGGGGGTGATGGAAATCACGTTAGGTGGATGGTCAGGCAAGTCCTCTCTGAAATGGTGACATGTAAGGGATAACTGGGTATTTGGACAGAGACAAAAGTTAACAGCATCTCAATTGAGAAATGGGATGGAAGTTTGAAATTTGCTCAACATTAGGGAAAAGCCAACAGATTGTTCAGTCCCCTCTTATTACTAAAATACAAATAATTACTTTGTCTACTACTTACTAGTGATGTGTATAATTTTCTAGCCATGTGACCTTGGACAAGTTATTTAATCACTCCATTTTGATAGTTGTAACATGGCAAAATTAATGACTACACACCTCAGAGCCTTGCGATGAGAATTACACATGGTAGCAATAAGTACTAATAATTATTATTGTTTATTATGTGCTGGAGCTATGCTAAGTCTTCACATATAGTAGCCTATTTAATCTTGATAGTCTCCTTAACAATGAGGTTAAGCAATATTATTGCCAATGAGGATATCGAGCCAGTAGGGTGAATACCTTGCTTTAGGACACTCACCAACTGTGGCAGATATGGATTTGAATCCAGGTGCTCTTCCAAGTGTTCAATCTTGCTTTCATATCTTACAGATATAGAAGCTTTAGATCAGTACCCATCAGGTGCCTAACCCAGTGCCGACACGTGGCAACCCTCAATGCTTTTGGCTCTGTCATTACTAAATACGTTGCATTTCTTCCACTGCACAACAAACACTAGTGATCTTAGAATCTGCATTTCTAGAATGTGATAGTCAAAAGTCAGTGATTTACCACACAAGTGGAGCTGGAAGCCACATCTGATTTCATATTCCCAGGTCTTTTCCCTACAGTGAGCCTCCTGGAGTTTTGCTTATTATAATTAAGCATATTTTGAAAGGAGCCCTCAGAAATGTACACTGAATGTGCTTCAGTAGATTCAGCTGTTTCCAAAACAATAGGTCCAATTTTCTTCCTTAATACTGCTTCTATTAACATTTAAAAGCTCTTTCCATATTCATTGTTCCTATTTTAAGCAAAACATCGGCAGAGCATTTCAGTACTAATCAGTTGATGAAACCCACCAGGATTCTGAATCAACACCTCTGCCACCTGTCATCTCCAGCGTTACTCTCTGCCTGCCTTGCTCCTCCTGGTGCTCATCCCTGGAATTTCCAGGTTTCTTTGAGACTTCGTGGGTAGGAATCTTTGTTCCCAATGACTTTGTTTGTTTGTTTGTACTTGGTTATTCCTGTCCTCTTGGATTCCAATAGCTGAACTTTAAAGTTGAAAACTTAAAAGAAAAAATATCTTGCTGGCTAGGGTTGTTGAATTTTAGAACTGACCTCTGGAGGAAAGGACATCTGAACTCATTGCAAATATAAAGTATGTCCTAAAAACTCATGAGTCGAGGGCTTAATCCCCAGTGTTCAAGGGTGGGGCTAGAGAGGTGACTGACTCATGAGAGTGTTGACATCACAAATGGACTCATGAGTTTACCTGAATTATCTCATAGAAGGTAGAGCCCAGTTTGAAAAGTAGGTCCTTGGGGAACACCTTTGAAGGGCGTATCTTGACCCTGGCTCCTTCCACCCTTCCCAGTCTCTTTCCCACCCTTTCTGCTTCTCAGATTCCACAAGGTGAGTAGCTTTCCTCCATCACACCCTTTCGCCATGATGTGCTTCCTTGACACAGGCCTCAAACAACGAAGCCAGCTAACCACGGACTGAAACCTCTGAAATGGTGAACCAAAAGAAATCTTGCCTCTTTTAAATTGTGTTTCATCTGGTATTTGGTCATAGCAACAAAAAGCTGACTAAGATACCTTGCAAACCAATTACAGCTGCAAATAGGAGAAAGAAGACGTGACAAAGAAAGATGAAACAGCAAGAGCATCTTCCCCACATAACTCATGAGGCTGAAGCTTCCTCCAATCCTGCATGAGGCTGGTGCAGCTTTACGACTCTGGTGCGGATTTTTTCTGTGGATCTGAGATTCTATTATTCTACCATTTACTCTGTCTCCACTTAGATCTCCAGCAGGCATCTGAAATCTAACATAATAAAACCAAACACCCACCCTTCATTCCCAAACTTGCTCCTCTCAGTGTTCCTTACACGTGCTCATAACAACTCTATCCTTTAAGGTGTTCAAGTGAAAATGTCGCCATCTTCCCCAGCACTTCTTTTTCTCCTCCTGTGATTCCATGTCTGACTCATCAGCAATGCGTGTTGGCCTTTACCTTCCACATAGGCCCTGAGGGTGATCACTTCTCACTACCTTCGAAGTTTCCACCACCAGCCAAGCCTCTCTTTCCTAGTTTTCATAGTCTCCTGTTTGGCCTTCTGCTTTCACTCCTGCTCTTCTTCACAGGTGGCCAGAGTGACCCTTTCAAGTCTGTGTCAGTGCACAGCCCTCCTCTGTTCAAAACTCTCTAATGGCTTCCTGTCTTTCAGAGTGAATGTTCCTTTTTTTTTGCTTTTTTGAGACAGGGTCTCACTATGTAGCCCAGGCTGGCCTTGAACTCACAGCAGTCCTCCTGCGTCAGCCTCCCGAGTGCTGAGATTATAGGTGTGCACCACCACGCCTAGCAGGTTTGGTTCTTAAAGTGGCTCTCCAGTGCCCACTCTGCTGCACTGTCACCCCCATCTCCTGTGAACTGCCTTCATCCGCTGGGTCTTAGCTGTTCATCCATCCGCCAGGCACAGTCCTGCCTTGGGGGCAGAAATCCTCTTTGACTAGAAAGAAAGCTTTTCTCCCCACTAAGACTGATTCCCTCAGCAACATCAAGTGTTTCTTGGTCGTGCCTCCCCTGATCATGCTCTGTGAAACTGCAAACCCACCGCTAGTCTGTTCTCCCAGTTCTCACTCTGCCTCATTTTATTCTCCCAGAACACATATCATTACCTATATATTATAAATTTTACTTAATGGTTTTGTTTATTGTCTGTCTGCACTGGTCTCCACTAGAATGTAAGCTCCATGAGGGCAGGAATTCTTGTCTGTTTTTCTACCCTATTTCCAGTGCCTAGAACATTACCTGGCAGCTAGTAGGCACCTAAACATATTTGTTAGATGAATGAATGATTGTTAAGGGATTAGCACACTGCCAGACTATACTCAGAAACCATTCCATTACAAACAGACGAAAGCCAATTCAACCAGGAAGGGGATGAGGTTGGACAGGAAAGATGTGATGCATGGCTTCCAGTGTTATTGAAAATTCAGAGTACTGTTTTCAGGGTGGCTTTATCCAGGAATGCAAACAAAGCCATCAGTCACTGACTCTCTTTGTCTATTGTCTCTGTTTTTTTTTTCCCCCTGTTAGCTTCATTCTCAGGCAGGTTTTTATTGTCACCATCAACTTTAGGCTCACATACTTTCAGATTGGCATTACCAATATGCGTGTAAAGCACTTATTTTCTAACACTTTGATCTAAAGTTGTAGGAGACCATCTCATTGGTCTGGTTCAAGTCACGTGTCTGACCTTGGGCCAATCACTGTGATCCAGTGAGATGAAATTCTTCCATTGGCCAAGTTGGATCACCTGACCATCTTGGGAGCAAAGGGAAAGAGTTGAGGTAGCAGGACCACCCACACTCCATAGGCTGAGAGAGAAGGAAGACTGCTTCTGTAAAGGAAAATATAGATGCCATTGGCAGGCTTGTCCTACTTGGCCACCAGAGTGATCTGTGTCTGTGTGAAAAATGGCTTTGCTCTTGTGACTATTATAATCCAGAATCCTCAATGGCTGCCCATTAAAATAAATGCCAAAATCCTTTGTCTAGCATTCAAAGCTCATTGTAATGTAATTCAAATCTATTCTTCCAGTTTTATCAAATCCCTTAGCAATCATTCATTCATCTAACAAATATGTTTAGGTGCCTGCTAGCTGCCAGGTAGTATCTTAAACACTTGAAATAATGTAGAAAAACAGACAAGAATTCCTGCTCTCATGGAGCTTACATTCTAGTGGAGACCAGTGCAGACAGACAATGAAATCATCAAGTAAAATATATAGTATATCAGGTAATGATATGTTTTCCCATATTTTTTTTTGCTCAGAAACACAGAACTATGTACCCTTCTTGGATGACTATTTGTTCATTCATTCATTCCCTATCATCCGTAATACTTATTAAGTGCTTACTATACCTCTCATTCTTTATCCACTGCATAAATGGTCTCTTTAAGGTGTTTTGCCTTCCCTATTATACAAAACATTCTTTGTGCCCAGATTAAGCACCAATTTTTGAAGATATCCTCATTTCTCTCTTTCCCTCCATACAATTCAAAATGATTTATTTCTTCCATGTCTGTCATAATAATTTATTTATTCCTCTACCAGCAGCATTTTTGGTGGTCCTCAGGTTAGTGTTATATGTGCACGTATCTATTTCCTCTGTTGGACGCTAAATTCTTTGAGGACTTGGAAATGCCTTCCCCTTACACAGCCAGCTAGTTATAGTATGTTGTATACATAGTCAATATGTAGTAAATGAAATGAATGAATACTAAATTCAATTGGCTTAAAATTCAAGTTTTTCTTTTATCATTACTGTGATATTTTTCTTTGTATAGCACATTCGGGTTTATAAAAATGTACTTATTTTTATAGTAATATTCCCCAAAATCTCTATTTTATGGGTAAAGAAACTGAATCTCTGATAAGTCAGGTAACTTTTCTTATCTATGTAGCTAATAAATGGTAAGGGTAAGAATTGAATTCAGATCTGATATTGACTCTATGAGTCATGGATATTTTGGTGACAAGTGATAACCACTCACACCAGTGTAACTACAAAAAGGAAATACTGTATTGGTTAATTGGTGGTCCCAAAGAATCATGATTTTTGGTATTCACTATCAGGAGAATGATGTAGTACCTTCCTTGGTGACTCTGAGCTTGGTTGTGCCACTTGCTTTGGCCAATAGGATGTTAGTTAGCATGATGCAAGCAGAAGCTTGGTAAGCCACTGGCACATTGGAACTCACCTGCTTGGAGGGCTCCCTCCTGGAGTGCAGAGTCATACTCCAAGAAGCCCAAGCCACCTGGAGAGGAACCGTCCTCCCATCACCTGCCCCACTGATCCCCAGCTGTCACCAGCATCAAAACCTGGCGTGAGTAGGATTCCTGGATGTTCCAGTCCAACCTAGTCTCCAGACAGCAGAAATCCTAGCTATGCATCCATGAGACAGAATACAAAGTTTGGGCTATAGAAATATCAGGAAAGCGTCTGATCTACCTTGTCCAACCTTGCACTAGTCACTGTGGCCAAGGCAGTGGGCTCTTCTGCCTCCTGCCAGGATGACATGGAGCAGAGGAAGAGTGTCTACAAGATAGGGTGTGAGGAATTGTGTGGGGCAAACAAAAATGGGATCTCCGGAGCTTGGTACAAACTGAAAAAAGCCTGCCTACCTCCTCGGTGTGTCATGAAGCATTCATCACATGTAGGAATCATAGATTAGCAGAGGCTAAGAAGTTTAAGTCCAGGTCTATCAGGACAGAACCTGGGTATTAACAGCTCCTATTCTCGAACTACCACCTTGTGTTTCCTTGGCAATGATGGTTCTTGGAAGTGTTGTAGAAGTAGGGTATGTGAGTGTGTGTGTGTGTGTGTGTACTTTTCCTATCTGACCTGAGTAGGATGGAGGGTCCTTGACGTGGTGATGTAACTGTTCAAGAGCTCTGTGTTCAGTACCTAGGACCCCTCTGGGCAAAGATGCACACACACGAATCGGCTGCCTGGATCTGGGATTGGTCAGACTGGACTCAGCCCTGACCATACACTGCCTTGGCCTTTACTGACTTGGTGATTGTTACAGCAAGCAGTGCAGGGCGTGTCTCTGCAGCGTTGTGAGATTTTCATGGGAAGCAGTACTGACAGACAACGCTTGCGACTTCAGGCTGCATGCAGTGCCTTGCTTGGTGTGAATATGTGACTCTTTAGACAATTTCAAAACAATTTTTTGTGAAATTTCCCAGAACATTTTGTTTTATGAGGCAAAAAATGGCTTTCACTGCATGAGCAACCGTTCCGTGTCTACTCAGGAGAAAAACAATCAATTGTGGCCTCTGACAAATCAATAAGTATAGGTAGGAGGTCGGATTCCTTGTCTTTACAGTATCCATCATTCTCTTCCTTCCCACCACTGCCAGAGATAGAGTTGTGGGATGTTTGTGCTGAGAGAGAATTCAGAAAGCTTTAAAACCTATGATTTCAGAGATGAGGAAACAGAGATCCAGAGAAGCCTGGAGGCTTGTTTCAGTCCCAAAGCAATTCCTATGGATTATGTTGGGATTAGAGCTCTGAATGAAATCCTCTTTCCACAGCCCTGAAATCTTTTGTGACTTCAGTGATACAGGACAGAGGATAAGCTCGGGAAGAAGTTGAGTTTCCAAGGAAATTGAGGGGTTATCAGGGGGTAAAGAGAATGATCTAGATTTCTCCTGCAGAGGCTCTAGAGTTCATTGCCCTTCTTTAGGACACTTGGATCTAACCTCTTTAAGGGTTTTTTTTTTTTTTTTTTTGTGGGTACCGGGGGTCGACCTCAGGACCTCGCGCGTCAGCAGGCGCCCGTGCCGCTGAGCGATATCACTGGCCCCTTTTTCGTATGTGGGTTCCGGGAGTCGAACTCGGGCCCTCGCGCTTGCCAGGCAGGCACTTATGCTGCTGAGCCATCTCACTGGCCCCTCTTTAAGGGGTTTTTGAACACAAAACTCTCCATAGAAAATTAACCATGCTATGTTTTATTTTCTCAGGGCCTTGATTCACTCGTGTGGTTTAGAGAGGTTCAGCAATTTATTGAAGATCACACAGCTACAAAGAGCTGTTTCTAAAGCCTGTGCCCTTTGCATTACCCTGCACTACCTTTTAGGGGGCCAGACATAATCCTTACTGTGGATGAAGCTCTAAGTATTCAGTTAGTGCTAATTTGTGCCAAGGGGGAAAAATCATAAGGATCAGTAACAGTTTATTTATAGTCACAGGCTATAAATAAAGTGACGTTGGTTGAGGATGTGGGGTTCAGGGCCACACTATCCAGGTTCAAGTCCAAGTTCCATCACTTATGCCTGTGTGACCTTGGCAGTGTGCTTATCCTCCTCCTTCTGAGGTCTTTGTTTTCATCTTATTTAAATATCAGGTATAGCTTTAGCATTTGTCTTATAGTGTTGTGATGAGAGTGAAAGAGAAATGATGGGTGCAAATCACTTAGGTGCTCAAAAATGTTAAATGTTCCCTGATTTTATAATTAACAATTTAATTGGTGAGCAAGATGAAGCATGAAGTATTGGGAAGGATATATTCTAGATTTATAGTAATAGGTTTTTTTTTTTGGACAGCATTAGGTATTGAACCCAGTCTTCATACTGAGCTACAACCCTAGTCTTTTTGAATTTTTTATTTTGAGATAGGGTATTGCTAGATCACCTAGGCTTTGTTCAAATTTGCCATTCTCCTGCCTCAGCTTCCCAGAGTGCTGGGAATGGTCATATGGTTACAGGCATACACCACCAGGCCCAGCTAGTATTAGTAATTTTTTAGGAAGGGTGAAGGAGGCCTTCTGTTTTATTATTTACTCCCATCTCTAGTTTTTAAATTCATTTTAAAAAAAGCATATTCTTGTCTTCACTTATGTTTTTTTTTTTTTTTTTTGTGGGTACCGGGGGTCGACCTCAGGACCTTGTGCGCCAGTAGGCGCCTGTGCCGCTGAGCGATATCACCGGCCCTTTTTTTGTATGTGGATACCGGGAGTCGATCTCGGGCCCTTGCGCTTGCCAGGCAGGCACTAACGCCGCTGAGCCATCTCACCGGCCCCACTTATGTGTTTTTATGTAATTTCTTGTTTTAATTTTTATGTGATTTCCTAAACTTTGAAAAAAATTTAAAAATTTTCTAGGAATTCCAACATCCTTGTTACATTTTCCTTGGACCAACTAACCTGGGCAAGTTCTTAGCGGAAAAGGTTGAAATGAGTCAGGAGGCTCTCTGGCAAGCTGACCATTCTTGCCTGCCTGGCCTGATCCACACTTTTCCAGACCCACATAGTTTTCTGTACTCTGCTGTGAGCTCCTTGAGAGAGGGGCTGTGATTGCTGTGGCCAGGTCCACGGCCCTCTCCCCTAGCATAGTGCCTTGGACATGGCAGGTACACGACCCCCTCCCCCAACCATGTCCGGTCCTAGTGTGTTGAGCTACACAGCCTCAGTTCATTCTCCTCCCTGCGGTGGCAAAACAGTACAGTGACCTTGCTATAATATAATGAAAAGATGAAAGAAATATAAATAATAAAACATTACATATTTTAATGACAAATACTTGGTGGCTGTGATTTCCCTGGAAGTTATGGAACAGTCAGATGCTACACCTGTCTCCAGGGCCCCTGTTAGGTGACGACTGCAGGTGCTGTCTGATGTAACTGCGGTATTTTCAGGAGTGAAATAATTTCCCCAAAGGGTGGACGAGACTTGGTAGGACTCTGAACAAAACGAAGTACAAACTTCCCTTGATTTGAATGTGTTTTCAGGTCCCCCAAATGTACTGCACAAGTGGTTTCTTGGTTCACGAACTTAATTCTCTCCGTGATTCTGGTCACAAACCAAATTGGTCACAAACCGAATCAAATTCAATGGTTGGTTCAATGTTGACCCTATGGGGAAATTTGATTCGGTTCACGACCAATTTGGCCTGCGAACAGAATTGTGGAAAAAATTAAATTCGTGAATTGATGTACTACTTGTATATCAAAGCTAAGTTCACCACTCCCACCAAAAATAAATAAATGGATTAAACGTACTACTAGGGTCTAGGCTTAGCTCATTATAAACAGTGTTTTATCCTTGATAGTCTGAGGCTTGGCTCGGTGTTTTGTTGTGTAGCGTATCACAGGCGGTCTAGGTCCCTAACCCTCCCAATCACTGAATGCCTGTGGTGTTCGTGGGCTTTGTGTACAGTAGTACTGTACTAAAAAATAAATTTCCACCAATTTCAGTAATGCCCTCTAGGGGGCACTACTGCCCTTATTAAGAATATCTGACTGCCTAGGACTAGGGCGGCCACAAACTAAGGGAAGTCACAGGTGATTCGTGGCTCCTGGCATTGAAATGCAGCTAGCTTGATCAAAGATACAAAATTTTAATTTAATGTTATTGACTTATAAATTTAAAAAGTGATGCTCAGTTCAGTTATTGGAAAAGTTTTAATTATGATTATAACTACTTGACTGTAGTATCTTGTCAACTATACATTTTATGAAATCGAAATATGGACCAACTCTAACTGAAAGTTGAGTGAATGAATTGAGATGCTCTATAAATATAAAATACAGTAATTTGAAGGTTTAGTAGGAAAAAAGAATGTAAAATGTCTCATGAATACTTACACTGGATTATATGTTGAAATGATAAAATTGTGGATATATTGGGTTAAACAATAGAACCAATCTCACCTGCTTCTTTTTACTTTTAAATGTTGCTAAAGGACAATTTAAAACTACATATGTGGCTTATCTTACATTTCTATTTGGAGAGGGCTGGGATAGAGAAAACTCGGAACCATTTTTCAGCTTCTGAGATGAAGGAATACAAAGTAAGTTAGAAGTGAGAGAGAGTGAGAAAAATTAGCCCCTTCTTTACCAGGCAAGCCAGGGGCTCCGGGAACAGGGCCTTTGAATGTTAGAATGATCCCGAGTGACTGTTATTTTTTAATGAAGGTCCAGATTTTGGCTTGCGGTTTCTGGCAGGGTTGATGTTTTTCCACTGCACTCACCCTCTACTGGATCCTTTGGGAACCTTCCCTTTGCATTCTGACGTAGGGGGTTGGCCTGCAGTACAAAGGTTTAGGCCAGCCCTGCTCAGAGGCAATGAGGAAAGCCATTTCAAAGTACAAGGAGGATGGCCTGTCTCTCCACCCATGGGACTTACAGATAACGCAGGTGGTTACATTTTAAAGCACACTGTGGGTTAATCCCTGAGGCAGAGCTTAGAGAACCAACTGCACAATAGAGAAAAGTCTGTTATGGGTTTTAGACTATAATAAGACAGGTTAAAATAATTTTTTTTTTTTTTTAATGTGGGTACTGGGAGTCAAACTCAGGACCTCACGCTTGCCAGGCAGGCGCTTATGCCGCTGAGCCATATCACCGGCCCAGTTAAAATAATTTTGAAGGAATCACCTTTCTTTTTTCTGAGTGGTCAATTTCATGAAGGGAGACAGGAGCATTTAATGGTAAGAAGCACGAGCTTTGGGGTCAGATGCAGGTTAGAATAACAATTGAAGTGTCATGGCTATGGGCCCTGCGCAGGTAACTTAACCTCCTTGAGCTTGAGCTTCCAGCTGTCCTGTGTGTGGAATCTCTCCTTGACAGTGAATGCCCAGTGAGCGGTTGCTGTTCATTATGAAGGGGTGAAGTGGCAGCCGGGGAGAATTTTTAAACAGAAAAGCCTTCTAGAACATCTCCCAACCTACTTTCCTCAAATACTGGCCCAAGAAATCAAATTCCAAAAATAAACAGTTTTGTGAGTATTGTGTTTTGGAAATGGTGTATCCCCTAGTGAGATTGACAAAGTGTATTAGTGTATTAAGCATTCTGAGAAGTCTTGTAGTAAAGAAATCAGTTTAACTGGGTTTTGCTCAGCATTTCCCAAACTTATTTTATTAGGATTAAAAAAAAAACTATTAGCTCTGTGTCTCATACTTTGAGAAATGACATGGGAGAAAATATTTCCCCTTCTAATCAGAGCCCCTTGACCCCATACATTGGCTGGATTCTTCCTAAGATTGTCCTGTTGCATGGATGGAGACAAGTGGGACAAGTCATCAGATGTTGTCCCATGCCACCTATATCCATAATGACAAACATTACCAAGGGACCTCAGACAACTTCGGAAATTTTTTTTAAAAAAGTGATCATTAGGGCCGGTGAGACGGCTCAGCGGCTTAAGCGCCTGCCTTGCAAGCGCGAGGGCCCGAGTTTGACTCCCGGATCCCACATACGAAAAAGGGGCCGGTGATATCGCTCAGCGGCACGGGTGCCTGTTGGCGCGCGAGGTCCTGAGGTCGTCCCCCCGGTACCCACAAAAAAAAAAAAAATAAATAAAAAAAAAAAAAGTGATCATTAGACATAACAGTCTCTTGAAGCACTGCCTTACAACTTTCTATTTTAGGTGGCAGTGGAGTAGGGGCAGATTATAAACTTAGATTTTGTTTGTCGTGTATTTTATATAGCCCCATGAACCCTCATAGCTCTCTGCAAATGATCAATAGCTGTAATAACCACCTTCTACTATAACAATATTTCAAAGGGAAACACTGGATTGGAGTTTGCACACACACACAGAATGTAGTAACGTATGAGCAGATTAAAAGGATATGTTGGGCCGGTGAGATGGCTCAGCAGCTTAAGCGCCTGCCCGGCAGGCGCAAGGGCCTGAGTTCGACTCCCGGAACCCACATACGAAAAAGGGGCCGGTGATATCGCTCAGCGGCACGGGCGCCTGCTGGCGCGCGAGGTCCTGAGGTCGACCCCCCGGTACCCACAAAAAAAAAAAAAAAAAAAAAAAAAAAAAAGGATATGTTTAATTTATAAGCCCTGCTCTGATTAGAAATGATAGATGTAGAAAGATCACTAAAGGATAATATTCATACTCAATTTACAATAATTGCACATTTCTTTCATCAAGACACATATCGAATATAATCTCCCAAATCTCAAAATACACATGAAAATAAAGCCCAGTAAATGACATCAGACAGGACAGGATAAAAATCCACTCCTAAAAGGATTTAGAACACACTAGGGTCTAAATCAAAATGCATAGAAACAAACCTAGGTGTCTGTGAATCTTTTTATAAAAGCATCATTTCCCCCTGATTTTTTATTAGAAACATTTCTAATGTACAAAAATTGGAATAACAGTATAATAATAATTGAAGATTGTGATTTTTCTCATTTTTATATCATATATACACATATACTTAAATGTATACATATGTAAAGTATACCAAAGGGACAGATTTTTTTCATATTAAATTGCAGGCATCATGACACAGTTACTTAAATACTTGAACATCTATGTCCTGCAAAAAGGACACTATTTATTTAAGTGTATAACATTATTTTGCCTAAGAACATTAATAACTCTTTAGTTCCACCGGATACCAATTCCAGTGTCAAATTTCACCAGAAAGCAGTCAAGGTTCATATATTACATTTAGCTGTCTTTAAATCTGTAATGTTTCTCTTACTGCTAATATTTTTTTCCTGATACATTGACTTTTTTTGTACCAGTGTCTGTAGATTTCCCACAGAGAGGCTTTGTCTATCTGACTTTTCCCCTTGGGTATTTTATTCTTCTTCTATCCCTTATTATTCCTGTAAATCAAAAATTCAACTTGATTGGATAAATATTGAAGACTTTTGTCCTGAACACCTCATAGGTGGGTCTGTTCTGGGTTGCATTCTGTTCCCACATAAGTGCCAACAGTGCCCCCATCACTATCACAAACACTATCAATGTTTTGGTTTGAACACTAATTTGAATTCAACCAAAGGGAAAAATGGCAGAATGATGATTTAATTTTCTCCAGCCCATTGCACACATTATCTATGTCTTTAAATGTGAGGCATTTCTATTATCAGAATTAGTGCTTACTCATTATGGAAAATGTGAAAAATACACAAAAGAAGAAAAAAGTTACTGCTGATCTCCTTTTCAGACAAAGTCACTAACATTTTAGTGTATTTTAATGTATTCAGTCTTTTTTCCTCTGTAATATTATATAGTGAATTCTATATCATATAAAATTCTGCTATATATTTTCCTACTTGACTTGTACCATAAACATCTTTTTCATATTATTTAAAAATTTTTGTAAATCTTTTAATGACTATCTTTCAGATTGTGGAATTCCTACCATTAGATATTTAGGTTGGTTTCAATTTTTTTCTTAGTATAAATAATATTATGGAGACTATCTTTATCTAGAAAAATGTTTTTCTCCTTTTAAAATTTCCTTAAAAATTACTGGAATGAAAGGAATGGATTTTTAAAATTTATTTTGCTCCTGATTATCAAAGTAAGATGAGCTTATCATTGACAAGAAAAATATAATAAAACTGGGAAAGAAAAAAGCATTCCAATCCTCCACCCAGAGGCAACTGTTACTAGCATTTTGACATGATTTCTTCTGATACGGGCAGTTATTTTCCTCCTGAGCAAGGATCAAGGATATGAACATTTTTAATGCTTTTGATACACCTGCCAAAACTGCTTTCAATTTATAAATTGATCCTCTTTCTGGAAGTATATGAGTTGTGACTATGCTGAAAACACTAACACCTAAAAATAATCAAGTTAAGTATGGTTATTTCAAAACTTACCATAAACTTCATTTTGGCTCCCTAAAAATCTCTGAACATGGGATAGGGCATGAAAAAGTGTTGAATAAATGTTACTTGGGAAACTCATCTCCAGCTTTTGGTTTGGTTGCAGTCCACAGGTTTGAAAGGGTGTGTTTGCTAATGGCGTTCATTTTGGAGGGAATTGGACATGTTTATTTGACAGGTAGCTATGAAAGTTAGCTCACTGGTCCTTCTAGATGAAGACAAGCTATTGATCTTTAATATATGTTTCCTGGGACAGATAAGAGAACATATTCTTCTAATTAAAGGTTTCCAATCTTTGTCATGTCATGACACATATAGAAAATAATGATTTGTTCTATACTCTGGGGTAATGAATAGGGCTGATATAGTCCTGAGCCCCACCTAGCTTCTTGAGGGTTGAAGAATCAAGATCTTAGACACCTACAACCCATCATGGCACATCTGGGCCAGTTGTGCATTCTAAGGAACATAGAGGTGTTAGGAAGATCATTCTTTGTTTTTTAAATTTGTTTTTCTAGTTTTGTTCTCCCAACCTTTTCCTTGTACTATTACCCAAGGACTCTAACTGTGATATCTTTCCTTAGTACCGTAGAAAGGTAGATGTTTTTCTTAACATACTGCTGATCCTACCTCTTCACTATTTTCCACGACAAATGCTCAGTTCCTGTTTCATATGTTTTATTTACTATTTCGCCTCTCTCATCTAAAGTCACTCATTCAACAGTTACTGGATGAGGTCTAGTATGTACAAAGGCACTTTGCTAAACACTGGAAATAGAGAGATGGTACAGACAGCTTCTGACTCTACTCACACGAAAATGGGGAGCGGAGGGGAGAAGTACTTTAAAGGTAGTAGATCCAAAGTTCCCCGGCATGCTCCCTAGGGCAGTGGGAGGGACACGTCCCCGAAGCAGTGAGTTTTAAGGTGTGACTTGAAGGAGGAGTAGAATTTTTATTCACTGATCAGGAAACAATATTCTTAAGTGACAGAAAGGTGAGGTTTTCAGAAACTGGAGAGCTTGCGGATGTGCCTGTAATGCCAATTCCAGAGAGCACCTGGGAGAGTGACAGAGGACAAGACTGGAAGAAAAGGAAGATGAGGCTAAGTTAGGAGGAATTTTATCTTGTCACATGCCAGAGTTAGAACTTACTATGCAGTGGATCTCTGGGAAAGATTTATGAACAGGGTTTGACACCTCTAGACTTTTTGGGAAACCTTACTCTTGCATAGCTGTGAGGAATGTAATTGGGAACTGGTAAGGAAGTCGTTAGGAGGCCACTGCAACTTTAAGGTGGGGTGATGAGGCTTTCTAGGGCCAGAGCAGTGGGGTGGATGAAAGGAGCCGGTGGTGGCAGAACCCCTAGGAAAGGCTGTGGGAGAATGGTCAGTTTGGGCAATTAAGCAAATGACAAGGACATTAGCAAGGACAGAAAGACTTTACCCCACCATTCGAGCTCTTCAGAGCCAACCCATCCTTTAGACCCAAGGTGAGTGCCCTTTTCTTTAAAACCATCTTTTTCCATCCCTTTCTCCTTCGAGACCACTCCCTTCCCAGATAACCATTCTGGGATTCAGCACTGGACACTTCGCTCTCTAAGCATGAAGTTACTATTTCATATATGTTAAGTCTGTTTCTAAACTGGATTGTAGGACTCTTTTCAGGACCTACAGCTCATGCATCTCTGATATTCATCTGCTTACCATCTCAGTGTTGGCATTTACTGGGTCTGACAGGCAGTGGGGACTAATGTTGTGCTTGCAAATGAAATTTTAAGTATAAACTACATATAAAGTGAAGATGTTCTGCTTAAGGAAGGGTAGAAGACTCAGAACCTAAGACGTTTGGCCTCCTCCTTTCTAAGTAGCAATCCCCAAGAAACTCCCTTGTATCTAGGCCCCCTTGAGACACAGTTTGAAAACTTTCGGCTTTGTGGATTGACATAGATTTGGACTCAGGTTTGAGTTTAAGCTTCTATTCTGCCACTTCCTCAGCTGTAATAGGGGAGACAGCTGAAGAAACAACTCCAAGCCTCACTTTTCCCTCTGTAAAACAGACATAACACATTCTTTGTAGGGTTATTGTAAGGACAAAATAAGATAATGCATGTAACAATGTCTGGCAATTATTTAAATGCTCACTAGGTAATTGGTAAAATAATGTAGCCGTTGTTGGTAAAAATTGCTAACAAATTAAGTGCCTGGTCCTTATTGAACCAGCACTTGATTGATCTAATAAATTTATTTATTCCCGGGTTAAGGAAAGTCAGGATTGGGGGAAGTTATGGTAGTTTGAGATTAGGAGGAGAACCAATTTTGTCTTATGTTCCATCCACGCCATAAACCCATGACCACCTGCCTTTTCATGAGGGGCTATCAATATTTAATGTATGGGTGTCAGTTGCTGTAAACTGAGCACATCCCCGAAGCCACTTAAATTAATCATATGTGGGAGGAGAGAACATTAAATGCCTTTTTCTCAGACCTGTAAGTTTCACTGGCTACACAGAAGCCTGATGGAGGACCCTGAAAAGAAGCTGAATCAGAACAGTGACGGCAAACCCCGGAAAGTACGATTTAAAATCTCCTCCTCCTACAGTGGTCGCGTGCTGAAGCAGGTCTTTGAGGATGGGCAGGAATTAGAGTCGCCAAAGGAAGAATACCCTCATAGTTTTCTTCAGGAGGCTCTTGAACCCATGGATGGTGTTTATCGGTCTGGGGAGCCCCCCAACGCCCCACTATATGCCCCTAGGCTGACTGCTCAGAGGATCAGTGTGTTCAGAGAAGGCAGTGCCTATACGCTGGCTGGCAGCCAGCCTCTGTTCAGTGATTACAAGGCGAATGACCATAAGGTTGGTATTGTGTGTGGTTATAAACTTTAAAAGTAGGGTTTCCTAAAAATTTTCAGAGAAACACCTAAATGCTTCAGATTTGTTTCTTGCTTATGCTCAGTTACCAGCGAGAGTTATAGATGTACCAAATGGGAAGCTGTTATTAGAATAATATTTCTGGGACAAAAATAACATGCTTGTTGACTGCTCATTGGAAAGTGCAGTGAGCATAAATAGCGTTCAAATTCCATCCAGGGTAATATATTGTAATTGGGCCTTTGGCTGTATATTCTCCACGTGTAAATTAAATAGAGGTGCAGTGGTTTGCAGGTTGCCAGAGTGCTGTTTTAGAAAATTATGCAGCAGTAGGTCATTTTAGTCCTGAAAGAGCTGGGTGTTTGAAGGAGCCCATTTTACTCCAGCCAATTATTCAGCTTGTGGTTTATCCATGTCTTGTTTCTTCCTCTATCACCTTCCTACTGCCAGCTTTTAAAAACGTTTGCCTGTTTATTTATTTATTTTTTGTCTTTGCATTACTTATTGGTTGGAATGCTGGGAGGAGATAGTGAAAAGCAAATCAGCCAGAGGAGATGTTACCTGGGAAAGAAGTTTGAACTAATAGTTACATTGAAGCATGTGTTTTATCTGTGAATTTCAGTTATCTTCTCTTGTACCATGGATAATCAAAAGTCCATACACGAATTTCTCTTAAGCTAGAAGAACCTGGAAAATTCTCACTCTTTCTGAAATTCATAGAAGATGCATATTTGCTTAGGCCAGTGGGACCATCAATGCCTTTTTTCGTTTAAAGATTATTTATAATTATATAATGTATCCAGGTTATTAGTGGATAGCACACCAGGATATGTTCTCATCTTTAATGTGTGAAATTCAGATAATTATGCTCTAATCATTTTTATTTAGTTTCCTGAGGAAATAGGTAATACATCTATTGCAGACAAATATATTGGACTTACTGGCATTGGTAAAAATATAATTATAGACATGCCCACAATTACCAAAGATAATATGAGGTTTCTTTTTGATATTAAAGGGAGCTGGAATAAACAACTCATGTTATTCTAATAACTTATGCCTTGTAAAATGCTGTCATACATTATCTCATTTATATTATTATTATATTATATTTATATTATTGGGTCTTCAACACAGTCTTGTGAAGAAAGGCAAAATGTAGTCATTCCCATTTTGCAAATGAGAAAAATTGAGTGCCAAGTTGATAAAGGACCTGCCCAATATCACAGGGTTCTTAGGCAGAGAGTCAGAATAAGAATCTAGATCTTCTCATTCATCATACTTTTTGCTCTATGACATATTCCTCTTTAAAGAACAAGATCATTACATAATAATAATAATGTAATAGCTACCATTTATTGAGTACTTACTATGTTGTAGGTACTCAGCTGTGTATTATACTTACAGTATTCCTTTCAACCTATATCTTACTGGTATATTTATATCTTACAAATTTATATCTTCATTTAAGCCTTATACAAGGCTACAGTAGGTAATTTTGGGTTGCTTTGTAAGTCATGTGCCAAATTTGGCATTTATATAAATATATGATGTCACATGGATTTACAAAACCAGATAAATGAGTCTTTGTGTAGTATTGCTTAGTTGGCTAAAACACGGTACTCAAGAGACCATCTTGTGGGCCGGTGAGATGGCTCAGCGGTTTAAGCGCCTGCCTTGCAAGCGTGAGGGCCCGAGTTCGACTCCCGGAACCCACATACAAAAAAGGGGCCGGTGATATCGCTCAGCGGCATGGGCGCCTGCTGGCGCGCGAGGTCCTGAGGTCGACCCCCCGGTACCCACAAAAAAAAAAAAAAAAAAGAGACCATCTTGAATATTTGATTCCTGCTTGTTCTCATATCCTTGTTTTCTTTGTTCCCTGATCAAGTGCCATATCCCAATCTTAGCCAGGCTCTAGGATGAGAGGAGGACTGATGGATTCATGTAGTTCTGCACACTGAAATAATCTGGTAATGTGGTATGAGAAAGAAGGAAATGAGACCTTGGATGTCACAATTTTTAAATAGCAAATCCTATTGTGAAATAACCCCTAGCAAATACCAGCTGTGAGACCACAATGGGTTGCAGCTAAATGTAGTGATTCAAAGGAACGTGTCTGAACGTGATCACCCATGTTTGTACAGAAATGTTCATGGAGATTCCCAATTGCCTAGAAGTGGAGGCTGCCTAAGCGTTCATTGACTGAGGAATGGACAGCCCTAATGCAGTACACACATACAGGGGATATTAGTCCACCTTAAAAAGAAAGAAAGTGTTGATACACTACAACATGGATAAATCTTGAAGATATTAAGCTAAGTGAAATTAAGCAAGTCACAAAAAACCAAATGTATGATCCTTTTTATATGATGCACCTAGAATAGTCAATTCATAGAGACAAAGTAGAATGGTGGCTGTCAGTGTTGGGGGTTGGGGAGAAGGAGTTCTTGTTTAATGGATCGACAGTTTCAGTTTGAGAAGAAGAAAAAATTCCGGAAATGACAGATGGTGGGGATGGCTGCACAATAATCTGAATGTACTTAATGCCACTGAACTCTACACTTAGAAATGGTTAACATGGTAAATTTTATGGTATATATTTTACTATGGTCATCATAATAATAAAGCAAGGGCTGTGATGTCATCAGACTTGGCCTTGATTCTCAGCTCTACCCACTTACTGTGTGAACTTGGGCAGATGTCTGAACTTTGCTAAGCTTCAGTATCCTCATCCATGATATGAAGGTAATAGAAGTACCTCCTAAGAGGGTCATTGTGGTGACTAAAAAAAGATAATACACACTAAGCACTTAGCATGGTGCCTGGCACCTTGTATGTGTTCAGCAAATATTACCTACCATTGTAAATAGTGAACAGTTATCAAAGAAATGTTGACTCTTTTTGAAAATTGTACGTGAGAAGTAGAGAAAGTAGTTTTAAGTAATCAGAATATTTTAAGGAATTAAAACTGATTGAAATTGATCAGGTTTAAAAATAGAAGGGGAAAGAAGGGAGGTAACACTTACTGAACACCCATTTTATACATATGTAATTCTATTTTACTCTATTTCTATATCTTGTAGAAAGAATTCTAAAACAGAAGTTATAGTGGTTCAACAACTTGCACAATCTCACACAGCTGTCAAATAATATTCGAATAAAATTTAGACCAGGTCTGTCTCCAAATCCCATTAAATTTCTAGTACCCAAAAAGGGACCTCTGCATTTGAAAACACAGCAATGGAAAGGTTTAGTGCTGCCTGAATCGCAATCCCTAGGCATGTTGCCACTGACACAGGAGTATTTACAAATGCTCAAGGATCACAGGTTACCATTGTGGACACAATGGAAGGGATTGAAAAATTCCTGGCTCCATCCTGGGCCTCTATAATGCAAGAGGGGATGTTCCTCCTGAGTAATTGGATGTAACCGGATAATGTGGACTTTGGTTACAGCCAGAGAGTTTCCTTAGACACAGAGAAGAGTTTGGCTGTCAAGATGGGTAAACCTTAAACACACCTTCAGGGTGACTGGAGACCCTCTCTCTCTGGAGTACATTAAAAATATATTGATTATCTTGGGTATCTCAGATATTGGCAGCTTAGAGGCAGGGGGCTGGAGCAGGTGATGTTAGATTCTCTTGGCAAATTGAGAGTTTTGCCTTCAAAAAAAGAAAAAGAAAAGAAAAGAAAAATTGCTCTAGATGTGAGGAATGCTTCCTGGTAACTGAATCTTTTTGGCTATTAGTGGAAGTAGAAACGGAACCTTCCAAAAGTACCACCATCCTTATCTTCTGGTGTTTAGAAACTGATAGCCCAGAGTGTGAAATAAGAATCCAGTGCACATAAAATAATAGGGGAAGGAAGCTGCTACATGATCCATCAAGGAGAGAGAGAGAAAACAGGGCCAGATAGGAAGCTTGTGGCTTAACAAATAGTTGCTGAAAACTTCACGACTATTGCAAGGAAGGGAACCTGTATATTGAAGTCTTGCTCAAGTCAGGTTTGACTGATGTGTGAAGGCTTTAAATATAAGACTGCTTAACTGTAGGATCTAAATAGATTTAGTTTATGCAGTTCTATATGCAAGGCAAAGTATTTCATGCTGAGGTGTTTAGTTGTATAGCATGAGTGTGCATGCTGTACTGAAGAACAGTTTTTAATAATAAAAGTCACAATGCACACCTTTGCATATCATCTCCAGCTTTTGCCAAACCTGTTTTATATGTTTTCCTCAGTGCCTTCCATCCCCAGAAGTTGATATCATTAGCCTCAGGGATTACAATAAGAATATTTAATAACAGGGTCATTCCCCAATCAGCGCAGAAGCTAGTAGAGTTGGGCAAGGTCCTAGAACTTGAGGTTCTACCCACTGACTCTTATCCACTGGGTTTTGGGATGTTAGAGGTTCCCTGGAGGGAAGCTAGGTAACAGGAGGGCACTTAGGGATCTTAGGATAGTACCTATTTATCATCCAGTGTGGAAATGTTTCTATATTTTTATAGCTGGCTTGTCTGTCGCAGAGCTTACCAGGTATGTGTCAGCCCATTTGCAGATGAGCAAACTGGCGTTCTGAGAGATACACAATGCTCCCGTATCTCACCACAGGTAGACAGTAGAATTGGGATCCAATGCTGTTTCTCTCCATGCTCTCCTGATTCTGGTAGAAATATATATTCTCGATCAAGTAATTCCAAAATATTTAGTTCCCCAGGCTGCTGCTGTTTAGTATTGAACCCAGCATCTTGTGTGTGCTAGGCAAGTGCTCTACCACTGAGCTACACCCCAGTCCCTGGCTTCTGTACTGCACTGTAGTATTGCTGAAATTTGTTCCCAAGCAAAAGACTAGCTAACACAAGATAAATCCATACAAGGGAACATAAAGTATTAATAATGATGCTTTAGGATATATTTATTGACATAAAATTTTTTTTATATTATATGGTTAATGACAAAATAGGTTACAAAGGAATATGTGCATTGACATATTCCTCCTATATTTGGGGAGGAAGATGATTGTGAATAGTGCAGTAGAGGTGTTAAGAATAGGGACTTTAGTATGACATGGGTTTGAATCCCAGCCTTAGTGCCTTACTAACTTCATCACCTCGGCGAGGTACTTAATCGTACTAAACTCAGTCTTGTTACCTGTACAGTGTAGAAATCATAGCATCTACTTCATAGGGATGTTTGGGGGAGGGCAGGGAGGCCATGCTGGTAAATTTCTTAGCATGATGTCTGACACAGAACTAGTACTCCATGAATGGTGTCTACTAACATTATGTATGCATAGAAAAAATGGAAGAGATATTCATATAAAATAGTTTCTTTGCATTTATGAAGCACTCATTGTGCCTAACCCTGCACTGACTGCTGTGGTATGTGGATGCTCTGGACTTTGCCGTCTGGAATCTTACACTCTGAGTAGTTGAGATTTGATTGTTAGCCTGAATGAAAAGAAGAAAGCTGGTTTTCATGGCTTTCAGAAAGAATAAACAAGCCATGCATGAACTATAGCTTTGGAGTCTGATGGGAGCACAAGTACTGGCTGGTAGAAATCCCTTTTCTCCTGTTTCCTGGGTTGTGGACAGGTCCTACAACACTGTATATGGTGATGGGTGGAGAAGGTTTCATGCTCATTCTCCATTTCTCTAGCCCCCACCTATTATAGATTTTGGAAAGATAATCATCTACACAAATAACCTGAAAATCATTCGAACCCCAATGGATAAGAGGGACTTCATGAGGAAAGTTCTCCAGAAGGAAGAGGAGGCTGAAGGAGAGTCTCTGATGAGCAAGGAAGAAAGCTATGGAGACAGACACCAGAGTGATGGGCCTGTGGAGGCGGAAGGCGCATTGTCCCCTAATCGGTACACACAGGTGCGTGCGGGTGCCAGCCTGTCCTGCTCGGTGGGGCAGGCCCTGCAACAACCCAACTGTTTTGGCTGTGAACTACTTAAGTAAAAACTTTTGAATAGATACTTAAGATGTTTAAATGCTAAAGATGTAAAGGAATTTTAATGTTTATTATGTCATTAACAAGAATTAAGTCCATATTTCAAATATTCATCATCTTTTTTTTTTTTTTTGGCCGACTGGTTCTCAGATCTGATTAGGCATTTCTTGTTTTCACTATACAACGTGGCTTACGAACAGCTAGTCCTAGAGATGGGAAAAAATCAGTTCTGTCTTGTCCTTATGGGTTCAATTGTGCTTCTATTATTGGTGTTATCCTCAATCCACAGCCTCCTTGAAGACACTGTTGAAGCCACATGTCCATTTTGCAGATTATTTAGTTAAAATTAAGCAGTATCATTTTCAAGTGCATGTGTCCAGGCATAAGTAAACTGCAGTGTGCTGCAATATACTGAAAGTGAACGAATGATCTGTATGCCACTGTCAGTAACATTGAATGTCTTGTGTCTCCAGGGTCCCTGGCCTGGCTGACCTAGTGAAGCTGTTAGTGTTAACTAATTTATTAAAAATTGGTATAAAATTTTCTTTAAAAACATTAGTAGAGCTTAATTTCTTGCCTATTTTTAGATAAAGTAAATATGAGTAGCTATAAAGTTTTCTCCCTATAGCCCATGCCACTTTGGAAACCATCACTTAGGCATGCTCAGACAAGGAATAAGGGAAAAGAGGGCTGGTATTCATTCGTTCGCAGTGAGAGTTGGGGGTAGGGAGGAAATTTTGATGAATTTAAACTTAGAGGGTTAAAGCTTGGGTAGTAGGAGAAATGAATTTGCTATCTCTTAGATCCAACTATTGGGATTTGAAGCATGCTGTGGGACTCACCCTTGTCACCTGTGGGTTGGTGTGGAAAAATTGGCAAGGGGCTTTCTGGAACCTGAGTGATCACCCTACTCGGGGAAAGTTATGAGGTTAGAGTTGGGCTTTGACTGACCGAGGATTCTCTATTAGTTCATTTCTCTTACTTTGCACAACCTTTCCACAACCTCTTTAGAATCCACTTTCTTCTCTTCTCTTTTCTTTTTACCCTCCTTGTACCTCAACACAAGCGACCAGGGCTCCAGCCAAAGATACCTAAAGTTTTGTTCACATCTGTTCATGTTTCTTTCCAACTTGCTATTACCCTTAATAAAATGGTCTTGACACGAAAATCTGATTCCATCACCCCCTTCTTACACCTCTCACCCCTCAAAGCTTTTAATGTCCTCTTATTTCTTGGACATTTCATTTGTCACTGGACAAAATACCTGGTACCCTCAACTTAAAGGAGAAGTTTATTTGGCCCATGATTTCACAAGATGGAATCCGTGGTCATTTGGCTACAGGCAGGAATATCAAGGCAGAAGGGTATGACAGGTGAAAGCTGCTTAGTTCATTGTGGTCAGGAAGCAGAGCAGGGGAACAGGGCCAGAGAGGAAGGGGCAAGGACCATATAGAGTGTTCAAGGTCACGCCTCTACAACCCACCTAGACACACCCAGAAGTGTGCTTTACTACTCTCCTATGCCTCTCCCAAGCCAATCAAGTTGACAATTAAGCTTAACTGTCACAGGATAAAACTGGAAGTCCTTATTTGTTCTAGAAAGCTCTGCTGGCCTCTCCAGCCTTATCTCTTGCACATTTCTCCTCATGCTTTCTGCCCCCCACACACCGTCCACCTATCAACCCCTCATACGGTTTTGGCTCTTTCCCATAAAAGGCAAATCTCCTCTGCCTGTCAAGTGGGGGCCTCACCCTCTCAGAAAGATCTTCCTTGGCTTCCATGAGGATAAAACCTTCCGGGCTGGACCAGTCAGCGGACTCTGCCCCTCTTCTCACAGTTGTAATCTTTCATTTGTGTGGGTATTTGGTTAATGGTTGATCTGACCCACTAGGATTTGGTCTCTATGAGGTCAGGGGCCATGTTTATATTGGTTGCAAAAGTGTAGTTCTAGTGCCAAGAAAAACAGAGCTCAGCATATAATAGATGCTCAGTAAACATTAAATGTTTGTGGAAAAAATATTAGAATTTGAGACCAAAGTACCAGCTGGTAAGAAGTACTCTACTGTTGTTCTCCATTATCTTCTATGCAGAATTATTAAGAACCTAGCAAGGCAACAGGCAGACAGATGAACATTGTGATCTGATGCATTATTATTCCCCCCTCTTAAAATTCTTTAATTACATCATTTCTTCTACCATACTATAACCCGTAGGAGCACACATTTTCAGAAGAGGGACAGAAATGGTAAAATGCAGGTCACACTGCTGACCTGAATGCAAAAGCAACAGCAGGCCTGATATGACAATTACCTTTAAATTCAATTTGGAGGGATCTGTGTTTTTTAGCTATAGAGCTGTAAACTAGGACAGAGCCGTGCAGTAGAAGGTTGCCGTGAAAGGTTATACTTCACTTGTCTGTCCTTTAAACTCTGTTTTAAATTACTATTTGTCCAATCCCTCATGCAATAAATGCCCAGACAAGTTTTATTCCAAAAGAGAGGGTCAAAGAACATCAAGTAGCCCCTTCTGACAGAGAGATTCTTTGTTCCGTTATACAGAACTGAGAAGCGGCGAAAGCCTGATGAAAGAGCAGGGCAAGGCTGAAAGCCACGCCACGCTTGAACCTCTACATCAACTACAAAAGAAAAGGAGAAGAATAATTGAATTGGGCCACAGTAAAATGTGCAATGGGAAAAATATCTGGCTTTGTGCTCAGTGGATTTGAGGCTATAAATCATCTGTCCTTTGTTATGCTTTATGTGATCTCACCTTTCAGATAATAATAATGATGATGACGATGACAATAACAGCAACAGCTGCCATGTATTGAGGGTTCACAGTAGCTTGATACCATGCCCAGTGCATTTCATGCAATAGTCCATTTTATTCTCACAAGTCTCCTGCAAAGCAGGTATTACTAATAGTCTGTCTGTGGCTGGGGAAACTGAGGCTCAGAGAGGTTCAGTTACTTGCTAGAAGTTACACGTCCTTTGTTTGCCAAAGTCATGATTCTGTCTACTGCTTTGCAGTCTCCAGACTGGCTACATAAGCTTTTGAATCTGTGATGGATGCTAACATCCCTCTCTTTGGCCATCGGGCGAGTAAGAGGTAGACTGAATGGGTTGGCCAGCTTCTAGAACCTAAGCTTTGCTGTGTGGCTATATTTTATATCCTCCCATGAAATACTTCCTGAGAAGAATTTTAGAAAACACTGAGAAAGGAAGAAAGAGACATATTTTTTATGCCTTGTATAAAGGGGGCTCTTTGAATACTTGTTCAATTAATGAAATGATTAAAAAGAACATGTTGAGGGTGAGTGATTTAAGAAGCAGTGGTAGCCTAGGACAAAAGATGGAAAACCTAGTGAAATCCCTAACACCATACCCTAGAACCATGTGACATTAGATGTCAGTTGATTGAAAATTTCTTCTTGTTCTCTACAATAAGGCTCACCAGATCATTTCACAATATTTGACCTGGCATTTTATGCAAATGAATTTTTGGCTTACAGGTATAGCATTATGGCAGTGTTTATTGCACTTTCTTTGACAATGTTGATTTATATCATTATCATCGCACTGGAATCAAACACAAAATATAAAACATACTGGATTTGGCGGAAGAATGGATCATGGCAATTTGCTTAAGAATATTTTGGCAAATACATTTATTATGAAGACTTTAAAGAAAGAAATTTCTCCATTGTTAATTTAATATATTAAATGTGGCAACAATCAATAAAATATTAACAAATGAGTACACAGACATGAGTTTCTTGACAATTGAGTAATCGCTTCCACTCCCTAAGTCTAGTGTAAATTAAATTTAATACCTTCCTAAGCATTTTACAACACGATGGAGCCATTTTTGAAACTTATGCCTCTCTTTTCAGACATTTTTTTCATTCTTAGGTTATAAAACAAAGGTGTGTTAGCTGGGTGGAGCTATCCAGTGGACCCCAGTTGTCTTGCTCCTATAATTTAAGAACAGGAATGGTTCTCCGCACATCATTGTGAAAAACAAATATTGTGGCAGGCACTGTGCTAGATGTTCAGGAAGCAGTGGTGAAGTGGTCCTAGCCGGGAAGCACTGTCTTGCCAGCAGGAGAGTTTGGTAGAGTAGGAGATGGGCATGCTGGGAGCAGTGCCCAGCCCTGGGTGGGACTCCTGGTGGAGAGGAGTGGCTTCCTGGAGGAAGAAGTGCTCAAGCTAACTAGTAGGAGTTGGCTGGAATGGGACTGGGGAAAGGTCCCTGGAGAACAAGTACAGAGCGGCCCAAAGACAAGAGCCTGATAGAGAAAGTGACAAAAAATTAAATCAGCTAAGGAGGTTGGGTTTCATCCTAAGATTTTATCTAGAGGGCAAGTGTTCATTGAGAGGTTACCTGAGTACTTTCCATGTAGTAACCATGACTGTAGACACTTAATAAGACTGGCATCCGTGGGAGAAAATCCCCCAACAGGCTGGGCTCCACCCTGAATTCTTGGCCAGAGTAGGTGGGCATCTGGGCTAGGACTGTGAGTGAAAAATGGAGAAAAATGGATGGACTTGAGAAGATGGTTAGCAGATGAAATGGACAGGACTTGTTACTGCACTTGCCTGCTATCAATCTGGTGTCACCCTTATTTCTTGGGAGACTCACAGTTTATAAGAAGTGTGAAATTGTCAGTTTCCTTGAAATGTCTTTGGGAAAAGAAGACAGTAGGAAAGGGGCATTTTCTGGAGAGTGAGAGTCAAGGACTACAGACTTATTAGCAGGGGTTAAAATGGAACTGAATTTTATGGGAAACATGTGATAAGCCATAGGACATTGGATTTTCATATATATTCTGCCATTTAATTTTCCAGCTACTAAGAAGTGTAAGTATTATCATTCCCATTTCACAAGTAGAGATGCAGACTAGGAGAGGCTAAGATAGTCCAAGTTGTGCAGCTGACCTCAGACAACAAACAGCCTTAGTCCTAATCTGTTGGCTCCAGAGCACAGAGGTCTCAATCTCTGGGCTTTACACAGTTCTCAAAGAGAGTAAAATATTTCATATTTCAGAGCTAGGTTTTGAAGGCTAATTAATTAATTAATTATCTACTTGGTCTCTTAGTCACACAATCTTTCTGGAGCATAGTATAGGACAACTATGAGGAGGAGCTGTATACACAGTCGTTGGGAAAATGAATGCTTGTGCTCAGTCTCCTGGGATCAAAATCTATCTCCTTCTCTTCCACATTGTGTACGTAACATCAGCAATTAGCTTCTCAGTACCTCATTTTCCTATGTGTAACACAGGGGTGATAACACCCATACCATCTCCCTGGGATGTTGTGAGGATTAGATGGATGGATACCTCAAAGGTCTTTTTTTTTTTTTTTGTGGGTACCGGGGGTCGAACTCAGGACCTCACGCTTGGCAGGCAGGCACTTATGCCGCTGAGCTACCTCAACGGCCCCCTCGAAGGTCTTTGAACAACATGGCACCTACCAAGAGTTCACTATTAGTATCTGGCAATGAGGGAGAAAAAGTCTTTGCCCTAATGGAACTTACAGAAATAACACGTCAAATGGTAACAAGGGTGATGAAGAATGTGAAGTCTCAGAATGCCAGATGTGCCGACAGAGGATGCCATCTTAGTGAAATGCTGTCTTAGAAATCCTCTCTGATAAAATAACTGTGATTATTTTGTGTCCCAGCCAATATCCTTGCTGGCATTTGGGGGAAGCATTTTTCTCTAATTTTGTCCTACGCTTCGCCATGATCCAGCCTATATGGACCTATATATGAACAATGCATCTGAACTGCTGCTCTACTAACCCTGACCTGTCTTTTGCAGGATGGGGTGCTTCCCGAGGACAACTGTTTCCACTGCCGAGGGTCCGGCAGTGCTACCTGCTCTCTGTGCCACGGCAGCAAGTTCTCGATGCTGGCCAATAGATTTAAGGAGTCCTACCGGGCCCTGAGGTGCCCTGCCTGCAACGAGAATGGCCTGCAGCCTTGTCAGATTTGTAATCAATAGCTGCGGCTTTTCCATGTCCACTTTTATTGCAACCTTCCTAATGTTTTTCTAATAAACTGCCTCCTCCTCTTCTCTCAGCAAGGAAGCCAATGCAACTGCAATCACTTCCACTGCTAGCAAAACTCAGTTATTTGATGACATTTCATGAGGCTGGTAACATCTCCATATGGGTCTAAGTAGTAGGGGTATTTTCGAATTAGTCAGCTTTGAGACTGGTTCTAAAATGATCTTTCCAGAAATGTGTGCATGTATCTCATTTGACACAGCTCAGTTTTCTCCTTGCATCAGTGAACAAATAAATGTACACTTCAGGCAGCAGGTGGAAGTCATTTTCTGGTTGGGAGTTACTTTGCAAAATTATTGAAAGAGAAAGGAACAAGAAGATAGATTTCTGATGAACTGAATTCCTGTTGCTTATAATAAATCTGAAATTGTCATTGGTCAAACTGAATTTTTAATTAAGCAGAAGAGGGAAGGGATAGCTAATGCTGAATACCCTGGCAGGCCACAGCAACCAAAACAGTATGTTCATTCTGGAGAGAGGCAAGCTGAGGAGGACTTTCCTTCCGAAGTCTCTTCTGAGTGCTGTGCTTGGGTAATATCCATGCAGGCTGTGAGCAGTACCACTTCATAGGTCAAGACAAGATAAACCAATTTTGCATGCCTCTAACAGTTGAGGTTATAAGCCAAGTCAAATGTACTTGTGATAAATTTGGTGCTGGAGTATGTGTGTGTGGTAGGGCTTCTCCCAGCCTCTGAATGATTACCAAATAAACAAATCAGTTTTAAGCATGAGAATCTAGCCACAATCTCTTTATAAAGGACTGCAGATATTTTATAGGTATCTACTGGAAACCTCTAAGAGAAAAACTAACCAATGCTGATTTTGGGCAGTTGTATTTCTACTGTTCATGGACGCATTTAGTAAGGATGATTCTTTCCTCTTAAAGTTGGTTAGGAAATTTAAAAAAACACTTTTGTTAATGAACTTTTGTATTTCTAGCACCCACTCCCATATCCCTTGAGAATAATATTGGAAAATCTGTCATCTTCCATAGCCCTTGTGAATAACACTGTAAAAGCTGTTACCTATTGAGATTTGTTGCCTTTTCTAGGATAATGATTTTGATTTCATAACTTAATAATTTTTCAAGATTTGTTTATTATTCTCTAATAGTCAGCTGCTAAAATAATTCATGAATGGAATGTTTTTCTGGGCAATATAAATACTTCTAATAAAAAAGCTGAACCTGTTTTCCAAAGACATGATGACTATACCAGTTGTCTCTTATTCTTGCTCACCATCCTCCTATGCTTCGGCACACAGTGGTCTCCTACCTCCGTTTCTGTTTCTTGTAGCTATGGACTCTTCTGCATTTCCACAAAAAAGGAGTGATATCAAGAGACCTTTATGTATTTGCTGCTTTTTAAAAGGAACATTTGACCACAAATAGAGTTTAAGGACAGTACTGCTAGTTGCTTGAGGCACATTTACCCAGAAAGCCAGTGGCCCTCTGGTAGCTCATGAATCTTACAGTTTTAGTAGAGGAAACAGATATGTAAAGAAATAATTAAAACACAGCGAGACAAGTTGGGAAATAATTAAAACACAGTGTGACTTTAGTGGCTCTGACTTCAGGCTTGGTGTTACACCATTTTCCCTTTTGTTTCTCCAGTCTAGGGTGATTATGGTTTCCTGCAGTTACTAATCTTTGTATCCAAATCCTGTAATATATTCCCTGTGTTTTAAATATCTAGAGTGGCTTCTGTCTTCCTGATTGGATGCCAACTCACATAAATGTTTGGAGCAGGGGTAGATCGGGATCTGATTTTTTTAGCAGGCCACTCTGGCTGCTGTTTTGAGAGAAGATGCTATAGGCAAAGGGTGGATGTGGGAGGCAGCTAGGAGACTACTGCAATAATGCTTGGGCCAGTGTAGTAAAAAGCAGTTGAACTATGGATATATAGTATTTTGAAACTAGAACCACAGGGCTTGTCTACAGTTCTTTGCATGTGGAAATAATATTTATGACCCCCTTTATGCAAACTATATATACCTGAGTTCTTTCCTACTAGTAGAGGTATGTTTGCAGTTTCCAATTTGTAAACTACAAATATTTGCCAGTGGGTTGGGAAGAATTGAGATAAGTTTAGGGCAAAGTTAGCCAACTGGTATTCCTAGGAATATGAGAACCCCTTTAGAGATAGAAACAATCATGAAGATTTAAAAAATCATCACGACGATGCTGTGATCACGCCTATAATTCCAGTATTTAGGAGACGGTGGCAGGAGGATTGTCTCTCGTTTGAGGTCAGACTGAGCTACATAGTTAGTTCAAGATCAGCCTGAACTACATAGCGAGACCTTGTCTCAAAAAGACAAGCAAACAAAAATAGTACTATACCCTTTGAAAGCTCAAATATTTTTAGGTGAATGCATGTCTTTAAAAATGTAACATTTATCCATTCATTTATTCATCAAATAATTTCTCACTGGATTTCTGCTATGTTCCAGATATTTGTACTAGGTCCTCAGAATTCAAAGATAAAAAAATACTTAGTATTTATCATTAATGAGATTATGGTCTTGTGGCTTTAGTCAAATGAACTTGGCCTTACAATTTGAGGAAAACACTATTGCTAACCATCAGAACTTATTCCTGTGACTTTTGCTTCCTCTACTTGGCCAGTTTAGCTGGGCTTGGTTTGGTGACTGTGTATAAAATATATTTATTTAACAAGTACATATCAACCTTATTGTGTGGAGGACCATGTTTTAAGCATTTCCTACTTGCTGACTGCTTGAATCATCTTAACAATGAAATTAATTCAGTTCACTGATCACTTCTTAGTTCCATTTATTCTTTGGACACCAGACCCACCTGGAGTGAGTAGTAGACACTTATTGTGTGAACCTCACAAATACTGGCTTTCATAGGCCATTGGGAAGTCAAACTGAACTGAAAATGGTACAGTTATCTGGGACTGATATTACATAGTAGTAATGAGACAGCAAGACTTCTTTTGTGGACTGTGCTAGTCACTAGAACCGTCCAGCTGGCTCCTCCTTCCTCCCTGCTCCCCATCTTAGTTTACTCCTACTCTTATTCTGTCAGCAGGATGACTCATCTTTTTGGCCCCCATTCCTACTTATAGCTCAGTCTCCAGGGCTATCTATATCTTACATACCAAGCCCCGCATCCTTTGCAGACCTGTCCTTCTTGGAGACACTTGTGGTTTGAAATGACAATATACTCCTCTCCCTGTCTGTCTAGAAGATTTTGTGAGGAAGCAAAGAATACTTAGACCTTAAAACCTTTGTCTCTAGAGCAGCCCTGAATTTTTTCTTGTTTTTATTTTGGCTTCCAGGTAAGATATCCACTGAAGAGTAGGTTGCACATTTAAACATTTTTGAAAACAACATTTTGCATTAACTTTGTGATCTATAATTTACTCTCCAAATTAAAATGACCCAAAACATCAATTAAGCTTAGGTCATAGGAAAGATGATGTTTTCTTATTCTAAATCTTCCACAAATATGAATTTCTCTGGTAATATACTCATTTAGATGAATGCTGGTGACATTTCTTCCAAAAAAAAAAAAAAAAAAAAAAAAAAAAAAACTCTGTGGTTCACTAGAGCTTATTCAGAGTGAGCTTCATGCTAAAAGTAAATCTGAAAATGTTCACAGTTGTTTTTATCACCTGTCCTCATTAGTTGCATCTCCTCATTTTCTAATTAAACATGGTAATTATAGAGAGTTCACATTCATGCAATTACGTGAGAGAGAAATGGAGTTATGTCAGTGTCAAAATTGTGGCAGATAATTACTGCCTGTGTTAATGAACATGTATAATCCAGAGAAGAAAACACTTGGAACCATAATGCAGTAGATCTTCCTCAGTGCTTGAAAGTCAGGGGGAGGTGGGGGTGCAGTTAAGTCAGGGTTTGACAAAACTACAATCAGCCTTTATCTTTTTTTTTTTTTTTTTTTAACATTATGAGCTTCCTCTTTGTACAATTCCTCTTAGGATCACTTGTATGTGGCTCCCAAGACTTATTTCTCATCCATGATTATTTCTCAGAAGATTGGGGCAATCAATTTATACTAAGGTATAAATGGCCTATAGATAATTAACCATGTCTGCTTTTTTTCAGTGTTACCTTTTTTGGAGGCCTCCTATGTGTCTGTTATGTACAAGACACAAACATCCACAAAAATGAAAGAGACATTGTGTCTTCCTTCAAAGACATCGTAGATTCACAGGGAACCAGAGACTTCCATGAATATTTGCAAAATAAATTGAAAGATGTCAAGAAAGGAAGAGAGTAGAAAAGTAGTTTTTAAGTGTTGGGTTCCCTCATGAGCTATGAGACTCATCCATTACTGTATCTCCAGCATCTTACCACATTGCCTGGCGTGCAGGGTTTCAACAAAGGCTTGGTAATTTATTGTTTGTAGAGATGATAGTTGGTTCACCTGCAGGACCTTCTGTGTATTCCTGTCTTATAAGCTGATGAATTAGGAAAAGTTCACAAGTGAACAGCTTCTAAAATGACTTCCAATGATCTCCACCTCCTGGATTTCCTAACCATGTATAAATGCTTCCTCACCCTGAGTGTGGACTGGACCTAGTAATTTATTTCTAACAGTAGGATATAGCAAAAATGATGTGATGTCACCTCCGAGATTAGATAACAAAAGCCTAGGACTCCTTCCATAGCTTTTGTTGTTTGCTTGGCAGATGAAGCCAGCTGCATGTCATGAGGTGCCCCCTGGAGACATCTACGTGACAAGGACCAGCAGGTGGCTGCCAGCCAGCAGCCAGAGGAGGAGAGCAGGCCTCAGTCCACAACTAGCCAGGAAATGGGTCCTGCCAAGGACCACAGGAGTGAGTCTAGAAGAGACTCCTTCCCTAGCTGGGCTTAAGATGACTGCACCCTGGAATGACATCTTAACTGCAGCCTGTGAGAGGCCTGGAGCCCAACCCCCTTAGCCGAGCACTGCCCAGATCGCCAATCTATGGTATGGTAAAGTGTGAGATAATAAATACTTTGAGTCACTAAGTTTTGGGATGATTTGTTACATGGGAATAGATAGCTAATACAAGGTAGATAGAGTACCTTTCTCTAGGTCCTTTAGCCTTTTGTGTCCAAAGGATTTTTTTGCATAGGGAGGAATATTCCCAATGAGTTGTTCTTTGTTTAATGTTTAATTTATTATTTTTTTGTTTTTTTTGAGACAGGGTCTCACTATGTAGCGCAGGCTGGCCTCGAACTCATGGCGATCCTTCTGCCTCAGTCTCCCAAGTGCTAGGATTACAGGCGTGCACCGCCACACCTGGCTTTAATGCTTAATTTATTAAGCTCATGAATCTGATACCCAAAACTGAAAACCAGTTTTTCTTGAGGCCTTTAAACATTGATTACAAATGTATTAAGCAAGTCATTTTAAACAGTGTAAACTAGCTGCAATTATATTTTTAGAATGGCTAATCCTTTTAAACATTTCAAAAACCTAACTCACAAACATAAAAACAAAGATTACAGAATTTATTACTATAGTTTCACTTAAATCTACTGAAAAGGATTACTATCATGGATTTGATGCTTTTCTTATTTCTGTGCTTGCCTTTTTTTTTTTTTTTTAATGCTTGTTCTCTTATATCCTCAGGGTTTCAGTATTATTTTCCCCTTTTGGGGTCACAGAATTCTTAGCAGAACCGAAGAAAAGATTATCTTAGCAGAGCAGCTTAGACTGAAGGGCTTGGTGCATTGACTGATTGATTCTTCGTCTGGTTTGTTCGTTTCTGCCAAGGTGAATCTCACCTAAACCACCTTTTCATAGTAAGCATTTGTATAGTTACATGATATGTGTCATGCCAGTGAAACTGTTTCAGACCTTATCTTATGCATAGGGTTTAATTTTGCAGCCTAATATCTACCCTCTAATTTTTTTTTCAAATTATTACTTGGCCATTGTTACATAATTGATTTTCCTGTCATAACCAAATATTGATTTAGTCTCAGCATTAAAAACTGACATGTGGCTTCTTAGCACTGAGATTTAATTTCCTTGGAATGGAGGGACTGAGTCAACTGAGGGAACGTGTAGTTAGCATTCTTTTGTAGGTCATTTGGCAATTAATTACTTTGGAAACACTGAACCCCATTCTGGCTGGTATTGTGGGTGTCCAAACTAAATAACCCTTTTTGCTCTTGATACCTACTTTTTCTGGGACTATCCGATTTATCCTTACCAGTGTTTTTTCCTTCTAAACAGTGAAAGGCAGATGACTGTGTCTCAGAATGATAAATAGTTAATAGAATATCAAACACTCCTAATGATTAAAATCAATAAAAAGTACACACAGTCTATTACAGTCACCATTTTCTATGACAGTGACTTTTGGGGCAGACTTCTCATTAACTTCTTTTTTGAGTCATTTGGAATTCAAAGACTTTCACAAGACTCATCGTCCTTTGAATTGTGATGATGATGATGATGGTGATGGTGATGATGTTTTTGATGCTCAAATTATAGAGACATATCATTTTTTAAAAACCAGTGGGCAAGACGAAACTGTGTAATACCCTAGAATGCACACCAGGATGATAAAACTATAAAAAACAGGAGGGGGTTATCACTGTAGGAGTGAACAGAAAGTTTAGGAAGCGTGATGGGAGTGAGGCTTCATGGAAGGGACTACAGGCGTGGGTTGCCAAGTTCTATTTTTGACTTGGGTTTACATTTGATTTGTTTTTGCTTTCTGCACTTTATTTTACAATAAAAAATTTATTACCAGATAGTCAATGGGGGCTGCTTTCTGTCAGCTCCCTATCCTTTACGTGCTGACCTTATCGTCCTTGAAAACATTCTTGCTACAGTATATGGCAACAAAAAGATGACGGAGAAAGACTCTAAAGTTTTTTCTCTCCTAAGTCATGGAATTAGCTATCCTTCAAGGGATTCTGCTTCTTCTCAGTAGAAAACAATTTTAAACTCCAGGAGAAAGGGAGTGCACTTGAATGTGTCCTGAGCTAGGGTGCTATTGATGCTGCTGCTGGGTCCCTCAGAGCAGAAAAATATTTTTAAAGGTTATTATTTTACACTGATATTTTCAATTTAACTTACTAGCTGCTATTCCATATTTTTCTTATGTTAGATAAGGTTTCATCAACTTATAAACTTTTCTCTGAATTGACAACACCTTTTTTTTTTTGTATGATGCAACTCCTGGATGGAGCCAAGACATGACTAGTATCACAGTGTTCTCCTTGGGCTAGCGATACTCAAACTTTTATTATTGACATAATTCACAATAGCTGTGCCGTATTTTCCAAATTCATAATTTTGTACTACTTCTTTATTATTTTCTTCATAGTATGGATCCATCAACATTGTTAAGTTGACCCCCTTAAAAGAATTAGCTTCATATTAAACAATAGTATCTATGTGATCACAAAGTTTAATTTATAGGTCATATGTTTTTTCAGTAAACATTAAGATGAATACATAAGATGAAGCACATTCTCAGCCTATGTGCTTTTGGAGACAGTTCTGCCACCTCTGGCTGCTAGTTGTAGCCAAGACGCAGGCTAAGGCAGAAAGTACTCTATCTCCTCAGCCCCGGTGATGAGTCAATGGGTCCAGGGCTGAGCGCACAGCCTTGATGAGGCCACTTCAGCGCTGTGTCTGAAAAAGGATCAGGAGGTTACGTGCACTGCAGTGTCAACCTGATTCAGCCTGAGTTGGATTCAGACGCTCATCTGCATCAAATCTGTTCTTCCAAATACAACAAATGCACTAAGATGTGGAGGAGGTGCCCAAGTAATATGTGACAAGGTTTACCTTACAGGCTTTTGATTATTCACACTCCTCAGGATAGAATTCCCCGATAAGTGCACTGGAGATGCTGTGACTCTACACAGGGACAAACGTGTATTATTAGTAGTATTTCCCCTGATTTTGTGTTTTAATTACAGGAATATCCATTGACTTAATGGATACAGCACATAGGCTGTTGGATTTTTCTGTTTTGGAGACAATGTCTCATTATGTGGCCCAAGCTGGCTTCAAAGTCCCTATGAAGCCTAGGCTGGCCTCAAACTCATATATAGCCCAGGCTGGCCTTGAACTCATGATCCTTTTTCTTCAATTTCCTAAGCACTAAGATTATAGGTGGGCACCACCACACCCAACAAGTGTTGGAATTTGAGCAGACTCAATAAATGTCACTTTATTCATGGCATTTAAATTTGAAGTTATTTGAGGGGACACAAGCAATGTTACTTTACTCATGGCGTTTAACTACTCAAAGTTTAGCACCATTTGAAAGACAGGCAAGAAACAGGAAGATGAAGCTCAAAATATAATCTTTGTCACTAGTGAAAGCTGCACTGGGAAATGTGGCTTGGGTACTGACTGGACACTTGCGGGTTTCCTCAGAGTAGACCCAAGTTGGGCCGATATTTCCAGCAGCAGCCTTCCCTACAGTGTGGCCCCACTGATCTCAGGAACCAGAACGCTGCCGAGAGTCCTCCCCGAAGGAGTCAGTTTCCAAATAGGCTGGGAGGGAATGATGGAGTCACTATACCTAGTTCTCCCTTAAAATTCATCAATTGGGCAGAAACGAGTAAGGGAGCAGCCAGGAGCCACAGACATTAAGCTTGTAATTAAAACACAAAATCGGGAAATACTACTAATAATACACGTTTGTCCCTGTGTAGAGTCACAGTGCACTTATCGGGGAATTCTATCCTGAGGAGTGCTAATAATCAAAAGCCTGTAAAGTAAACCTTGTCACATGCTACTTGGGCACCTCTTCCACATCTCAGTGCATTTGTTATATTTGGAAGAACAGATTTGATGCAGATGAGCGTCTGAATCCAACTCAGGCTGAATCAGGTTGACACTGCAGTGCACGTAACCTCCTGATCCTTTTTCAGACACAGCGCTGAAGTGGCCTCATCAAGGCTGTGTGCTCAGCCCTGGACCCATTGACTCATCCCCGGGGCTGAGGAGATAGAGTACTTTCTGCCTTAGCCTGCGTCTTGGCTACAACTAGCAGCCAGAGGTGGCAGAACTGTCTCCAAAAGCACATAGGCTGAGAATGTGAGTAGAGTATCTTTTCCAGAAAAGTTGGCCTATGGTTATGGAAGAATGTGTAAAAATTCTAGTTAAGGAACAAACATAAGACATCTAGGAGTCATTTCTTTCAAGTCAGATTTGATGTCACTTCCTCAGGAAAGCTTCCCTGGGCATACACCTAAACAAAATTAGATACTTCTTTTATCCTCTCTCAACATTCCCTTTACTTTTTATCTAAGGTGAAATGTGTAACTTGTATTTAGTTTGTGATGATTTATTCAGTATCAGCTTCACTCACTAAAATGGTAAGCTTCTTGGATTTGTTTTGTTCATGCTGTCTTCAGAATCATGAAAGATGCTGTCTTAGTTACTTTTCTTGTTGCTGAGACAAAATATCCAACACCCAAAGTTAAAGGAGGAAAGGTTTATTTCAGCTTACAGTTTTTAGAGGTTTCAGTGCATAGTTGGCTTGTCCCAATGCAGGGTGGCACGACAGAGGGGCATTGCAGAGGAGAAACAGTTTATGGCGGGTAGAAGGCACCAAAGCAGTGAAGTAGCAAAGAAGCAGCAAGTGAAAAGTGACAAGCAGTGACTCTCTTTCTGTCCCTTATATCCTATCCAGGTTGCCCACCCTCAGGATGGGTAGCACTCACATCAAGGGTGAGGTAGCCTTAATCCTAGCATTGCACATGAATCAATTCCAGCCTCACATCCTTGATCCCAGCATCACACAACCTAGATTCAGCCACCTCTCAAAAGCTCCACCTAGGACTGCACGAGGTATTGGGGGGACATCTAGACACAAGCCATAACAGATGCCTAGCACTGGGAAGTCTCCCAAAATTTATTTATTGAAAGAAGCAACAGTAAATAATATCTATTTGGATATTTACTAAAATTCTTTTTTCTCTCTTTCCCCCTACCCCTCTCCTCCTTTTCCTTTCCCCTCCCTCCCTCTCTCTCCTTACTGATTTTTTTTTATATGAGGGTACCGGGAGTCGAACTCAGGACCTTGAACTCACCAGGCAGGTGCTTATGCCGCTGAGCTATATCACCGGCCCCTTACTGATTTTAAGATAAAGACATAGAGCATGTGATGGTTAATTTTATGTCACAACTTGTTTGGGTCAAGGGACACCCAGATAGATGGTTGAACATCATTTCTGGGTGTGTACTTGAAGGTGTTTCTGGAAAAGATCAGCATTTGAATCAGTGGACTAAGTAAAGAAGATCTCTCACCAAAATGTCATCCAATCTGTTGAGGGCCCAGATAGAACAAAAAGGCAAAGAAGAATTAATTCTGTTCCTCTTCTGGAGCTGGATATCCATCAACTCCTGCCCTTGAATGTCAGAACTCCAGGTTCCCACTTTCAAACTTCAGCACTTACACTGGGAGCACCCCCTCGACCTCGGGCACTTGGCCTGGGATTGAGAGCTACGTCATCAGCAATCCTGGCCTTTGGGTTGGGACTGAATTGTACCACTGGCTTCCCCAGCCCTCCAGACTGTAGATGGCAGATGAACTTCTCACCTCCATAACCATATTAGCCCATCCTATAATAAATCCTCTTCTAACTATCATCTATCATCTATCTATCTATCTATCTATCTATCTATCTATCTATCTATCTATCTATCTATCTATCCTATTGGTTCTGTTTCTTCAATACAGATTTGAATATTAAGGGTTTTGGCTCAAAGATACATGGCTTGTTATGTCTAGGTTAACAAGTAGATACATTTTAGTAAGACAGTAACAGGTAACAGATTGGATTAATAAAATAATTATCAAATGCTTCTACAATAAACTATACTGCAGCAAATTGAAAAAACAGATTTCCAAGAATCTATAAATCAATGTAATGCATTAAGGTGTTATGAAAAACTAAGCAAAACTGTATTTTTTATTCTCTTATCCTGTCCAAAAGATGAAACTCTCTTGTTATAAACTGACTTAGATAAGTCTTATTGGTTGAAACATGAGATTTTATTTTTGTCAGTCATTAGTTATTTGACTACTGAGAATTTTCATCTTAAGTAGACTTTTTTATATGTACCCAAGTAACAGTGTTTTGCCTCATCTTCTTCACCTGTAAACTGAATAATAACAATACCTGGATATTGTAGTAAGGATTCAATAAACTAATATATGCAAATTATTCACTGTTCCACAAAGAACAGTGCTGGACACATATTAAGTGTCCAATAAATGTTAGGTATTATTGGACATTATTATTATACAACCTAAAAGGTTGTATTAGTGTCTTATTTCCTTTATTTGACTAGCAGCTCCACTACCAGAACACTTATTTATATGGTATCTTATCTGAATGGCATAGAGGGGTCAGCATTTAGTTTTTGTTGGGTGCTAGAGATACAGCTAGATAAATCTAGTCCCATCTTTGAGAAATTTACAATCGAATTCCAATGGAATTATTTTTTATCCTGTGGCTTGATTGTGGAGAACATACAGGGGAATAAAAATAGTGCGATATTTAGAACTCATTGGTCCAGGGTTCCTACGGTGTTCACTGAAAGCCCAGCCTTTTTCCAGTTATTGGCTCTGCTTATTGGGATGGTGTCTGTTATGGTTCATATCTTAAATGTCTCTCAAGAGCCCTGTGTCAAAGTCTTGGTCACTAGGTTGTGCTGCAATTGGGAGATGGTAGAACCTTTAGAAGGTGGGGCCTAACGGAAGTAATTTAGGTCATCGGGGCTGTGCCCTTGAAGAGGTATTGAGAGCCCATCCCTTCCTGTCTTTGCTTTTTGGCTGCTATGAGATGAGCTGAAACCATAAGCCAAAATAGATGCTTTCTCCTTGGAAGTGGATCATTTCTGGTATTTTGTAGCAGCAATGGAAAGCTGATGAACACCGTGTCAAACAAAGGCTGTCTACTGAGAGGATATTTGCTGGCCTTGGCAGGGACTGAAGTAGGATAGAAGAAATAAAAGATGAAAAGAAGACAAGAAAATCCTAACTTAAAAAATTGTAGTTTTTAAAAGACTGCAACTTCCAGGAACCAGCTGAAGTTACCCAAGGTGATGCATAGTGACATTCCTTTGGTTACATTTAACCAAAACAATGGCCCTACCAGACCCATTACACCCAAATTCCTCAGGAATACTGAAAGTTCACACGCTGGCTTAACTGAGAAAGTGCAGAGCAGGAGCCTGATCCTAAGATAAAGGAACAGGTTGAGAGAATCTAAAGAATGTTTAAATTATACACATGCACACAAAAACCAAAACAAACAAAAACGCAAAAGCCTAGGTCCATACCTGTAGAGTGGACTGGTACCCTTGGGAGCGAGCCACAATCCCCCGGGGTTTCCACCCCTTCAAGAGAGTTATAAATGCTCCCTGTTCCAAACTTCAATGTGTCTTATTTTTTTAAGCCCTCACACTCCACTCTTGAGTATGTCTTAAAGCTCTGTCTAATAAACACTTTCCGAGCTTTACTGATGTGTTCTAAAAATTCTCTTTTATTTTGTGATGGGAGTCAGTGAACCTACTACAAGAGGGTGGGTTGGGTTCCTTCTTTCAGCCTCAGGGGCTCTCAGACCCAGCTTGGTGACAGGTTCATTTCCTTGCTCCGTGGGAGATGAAGCTAATTTCCAGAAATCCCCAGTAAGCATTTTTTCATGTCTGATTGGTCCAGACTGGGTCACAAGCCCACTGCACTGCCTTAAAGCTTGGGGTGGGTCAACTTCTCTTCAGGTCCCTGTGCCAGTACTTATTAGGGTTGGAGTAAAAACCTGAAAAACAGGATTCTATTTTGAAGACAGAAAAACCACGAAGAATGCTGAGTAGACGACCAAAAATTCCAAGCCTGTCCTTTGAGGGAAAACTTCATCTTTCTTTTCTTTATATTCTAATATACTCTGTGCTTAATAAATACCAGCCAGGGTATATAGTAAATAGAGCCACCAAAGAATTATACTTTACTTTACATAAGCCTGCAAATCCTAGAAATACTTATCCCAGGAGCTAACACTACCAGTTTTTTTTTTTTTTTTTTTTTCTTGTTTAATTGCCTTCTCTCTTATTAACTCCATCTAGTCCTGGGACTGCTAGAGGGGAGGTCTACACTGGCTCTTTCTTCTGGAGTTCCCTTGTAGAGTAATCACAAGCTGTGACATTCATCATTCATTGCAAGGTCATGGGCATCTTTTGGCTCATTGACATCACATGTTGTGGTAGATGAATCTACTTTCAAGATTTGTGCCCAGAAAACTGCCATGTAGCCTTCTTTATTCCAGATCTGAGGTTAGGGAAGCAGCCATTAATGGACTAATGAGCATCTTAGGGGGGGCTAATAATGATCTCCCCACACTCTAATAGTTGCTTAACGGGTTGCCCAAGGTAATTCTGAGACTATCAATGGAATGTTACTCCATGCAGAAACTCTGGGCTGGCCTCATCTCTTGGTCACCATATATCACAACAATGGAAGCAACTATAGTAAAGAAAAAAAAGACTGTTGTGCCTGTCCTCTTATAAAGATAATATTAGGGTACAAATCACGTAGAAAAATTTGCTACATTCTTGGAATTAACCCTTCAACTTTCATGCTCAGCATCTGTTTTGTCTTACCTCTAACTAAGAGAGGGTCCAAGAGTTAGGGATAGGTTCAGGGTAGCCTTGTTCACACAACCAATGCATGATGATCATGCACAAGAGTCACTCAAGCTATTGGGAGCTAAAGTAAAACTAGAAACTGTTTTATTCTAAAAATCACAATCATGCCAATTAAAAATATTCTTTTGATAAGATCAATATGCTTGAGGCGCTGACCAAGATGGGAATAAATAGTTGTTTGTGGGTTATCTTGAGGTGAAAATTTTAGGAAAGGGAATTTTTTTCCTTCAATGGGGAGAGGATTACTCAAAGTCTTTACGTGAATCTTCTATTTCTAGGGGTAATTTCTCCAGTATCAACACTTACTTTTCGAATTTTAGTTTCTCATGATTTCGTATGTCACCAACATTGTTTTGAATGGCTTAGCCTTTCCTTAGATAAAATGGTGCCTTTAATCAGAAAGTTTGTGTGTTCTGGCTTCAAATCATTTCAGTTTGCTTGTACCTTGCACTTATTAGATTATATCTTTGCAGACAAAAATTTGAGGAAACCAGATTCTTCTCCTTTTGGAAGAGTCAATTAGCCTCTCCATGCTTCAGTTTATTTACCTGTAAACTGTGGGTGATAATGGTAATGACGTGGTAGTGCCACACCCACATCACCTTTTGGGGGCCGGGCGTTCCTCATCTGCCTCAAACCTGTGCTGCTTACTGAGACTTGTCCTTCATCACAGGGGACTCGCCCACCCAGCCCCCTTGCTTCCACGGGGACCGCTCAACTCCAGAGCTTCCCATAGGATTGGCTGAGGCCTCTGATGGAAACAAATTTGGAAGCAGATTGTATCTCTGACAAATCCTGCATTTCTTCACTTCCCCATGAATGTATCTCCTCAAAGCACCCCAATATCCCTGTGTGTAAACCCCACGACCCCTAGTCTGTTCCCAGGGGGTTCAAACTAAAGTAAATGCTCACCTCTTCAGACTGTTTCAAAGGTTGATAGCATATGAAAAGCCCCATGGCAGCATGTGCATTTGGAAACATCCTTATTTAATATCTGTCATTACTTTTGGGTGGTAATTCATGGACTAATAATCCCATTTCAGTCAATCTTATCAAACAGTCCTTTGAGGAAAAAGAGTGCAACGGGAAGCCAAAGTTATTGTTCTAATGTAACTGCTTATTCTTCCCCTGCCCTGGGTCCCTTCATACTTGCTTCCTGTGCGCTTTCCCTTCTCTCCCCTTCCCCCACCATTCTACTCTCCAGGACTTTACTTTCTTCCCTGAGGAAAAAATGTGGGGGGCTCAGGGTACAGCTCAGTGGTAGAGTGTTTTCCTAGCATACATAAAGTACTGGGTTCCATCTCTAGCACTGTCACAAAAGAAAAAAAAAAAAAAAAAAAGGAAAGGAAAGAACTCATTAAAATCACTTACTTTAATGGGTTGGGATGTAGCTCAGTGGTAGAGTAAGGGTTTAGCATGTATGAGTCTCTGTGCTTTTGGTTTGTGAATTATCTATAAAATGATCACAACTGCCCTTCAGTAATTTCTGATGTGAGATCTGACTTTTAAAATTGGTCTTTCCAGACTGAAAGCATCTTAAATAGATGCTTTTAAAATACATGTCATTAATTGCTACTGCTTTAACCAAGAAAACGTCCCCTTTTGTACTTACAGTATGAGGTGAATTGACCTTAAAAGATGCAATTTACCGAACAAAAAAATTGACTAAATTTATTTATTTATTTATTTTAACAATCAAGACAAAAACAAAGAGTTGAAAATAAAAATGAAAAAGCTCAACTTTCAAAGGTTTGAGGAGCTGGGGTGATTTGGAGACGGAAAACAACTGGGAAATAAAGAGCTTTTTATTTTCTTTCTTCTGACATATAAATTTACAACAGCTAATTTTTCTTATATATTGTATTAGGTAGAAGCCTCAGTTCAAAAAGACAGAAAACTCAAGTAAACACCAAAGGAGATTTACTGCAAAGATTTTGATGAAGCTCAGAGAATCTGAAAGGGGGTACAAGGAACAGGGTAATGCATGAAATTTGGGGGCTAGAACTGGAGGTCTGGAGCTGGAGCTATAACTGGAGTTATAAAGTTATAACTTTATTAAATGTTATAACTTTATTAAATGCTAAGCGATCCCTGGATTCAATCCCTAGTACTATACAAAGATACACACACACACACACACACACACACACACACACACACGGTAAGAGAGATGAGAGATGGTCAGGACAGTCAGAAGAAGGAATTGAATCACCAGAAAAGTGAGAAAAGTGGAAAGAAGAGAGGGAAGGAGTAAGGATTCTCTGTCTCCTTGTATCTCCCAGTTTTATAAGTATGAATCATTCATTCATTCAACTAAAATGTATTGGATGTTTACTATGTTCAAATCATTGTGCCTCACTTTGAAGACACAAAAGATACTTGAGATCTTACAAAAGCTCTTTGGTAAGATATCTGATATTTTAAGGAGCAAGTAAGGTCATGAGCTTCTAATGTTGGCCAGCAAATTTCCAAACTCAAGTCTCTGACCAGTTAAGCCACACAATTGCAAAACAAAGGAAACTGGTTTCCTAGCTCCTGTCCTCTCCCGCAGGGGAGTAAGTGAGATTACTACTGTACAAATGGGCTGTGATTCTAAGTCACGAGACACAAAGCTCGTGTTACGAAGCCTCGCAGGCATTTTTACCTTCAGAGGTCCCTGTTGTCCTTGCAACAGGCAGGCGGCCTTTGTTCCTAAACAAGTTGCGCAGTCGGTCCTGAACGGTGCCAATAAGTGCTGGTCCTTTAACCTTTTGAGACTCAGCCTGGACCTTTTCTGGTCACTTAGAAGCTGGTGAGCAGCTTCCCAGTGACACATCCTGAAAGTAAGGGGGGGTAAGAGTGGAGTGGGGGAACAGGTCCCCAGGCCTGGTTTCCAGCTACTGTTTGAAAAGAGAGGCAGACATAAGATATTACACGGGTGAAGGAAAATTTCACCTCTATCCTTGCAAGTTCATCAAAATAAACTGATAACTTAAAGATTAGAAATGAAAGAGGCCACTTCTGGGAAGATGGCAGAGCGGTAAAGAGCTAGAAATCAACCAATCTAAGATTGGGACTCTAGACACTGGAATAGAACAACTTGGGGAAGAAAACAAGGAAGGAGGCGAATCCCTGGGACCCAGGAAGGATCTGAAGGGAAAATTGGAGCCCACAGAGAAAGTGAAGAAGAGACAGATCTGAATGCAGAAAAAGGAGGTGGCAAACTGCACTTTCTCCCAGGCACCCAGCTAGTGGTGTGAGAGAGGAGGCTCAAATCTCCAAAGACACAGTGAAACGGGTGACTCCAGAGGCCTCCAGGGAGAAACAAAGCAGTGGATCAGAGCCCTGAATGCTGGGTGCTGTAAGAGCTAGTGAGTGACTCCAGTCCAAGCGACTGCTGTGTCCCCTGGAACGGTACTTGGCCAGATACCATTTTAGGGAGGGGCCAACTGATTCCCAGACTTGGAGCAGCCATGCGTTAGCTTCAACTCAGGGCTGCCAGTGTCGAAATTCTAAAGTGACTGGTTGAGGGTCACTGGGGGAAATATTCAGGGTCAGGGAGTCAAGGTCAGGCTGGCAAGAGACATCCAGAGTGTTGTAGGCTGAACAATTCAGGCTTGAATGCCACAACCACAGGCCAGGATCAGCCTGAACTTCTGTGCAGTTGAAAGCACTAGAACTGGCACCCTGCCCTAACCCTACTGCAGGCTTGCTGGGATCATCCAGCATCGATCTGGGCTCCGTCTGCCGCCTTTGTCTACCAGTTACAGCAGAGACGCACTCTGAATTGGACACCGCCAGAAAACTGTAGATGCCAGAAGATAACCACATGCTTAAAATAAGAGAGAAATCTTATTTTTTTGTTGTTGTTCATTTGCTTTTTTCTTTTTTTCTTTTTTCTTTTTTCATGAGTGTGAACATTGTTTTTAATTGTTATTTTATTTGTTCTTGTTTTTGTTTTTTCCTTTTCTTTCCCTTCTGTCTTCTTCACCAGTTTCCCGAAGCTTGGGTAATCGTCCTTTGTCCTTTAGCCTTGTTTCTAATCCCTTTCTCTTATTTCTTTATTTTTTCCTCTTATCCCTTTTATATTTTCTCCTGAGGGTAAAATTGCTCTGTTGAGGGGATATTTGCTATATATAATTTCTTGACTTGTATTAGATTTTGTTATATAAATATAAATCTTGTACCTACAGTTTAAGGTGGAAATTAACAGTTATCACAGTTTGTATTTTATAGACTGGGCTTGATGCTATTGTTATTACTGATTGTGCCACTTGAGCCAAGGTAACATAGTTGTGATCAATTGTTCTTCCTTGTATGCCAATAACGAGATTGTCTGGGGGTCATAAACAATACTATAGTCCAGTAGCAAAGAACTGGGTGCTAGGGCAAACAGGCAGCAACATCTTATCCCTAATAAATTCAAGAGACAGGTTCTTGGGGCACTCAAAAGCCACTACACCTAGAAGATATCCCTGAAAAGTAGTCATTTCCCAAAGAGGTCTTGATACAAGTAATAAAGCTACCTACCATAAGCAATTTACAAGCATCAATGCAGAAAACAAATTTAAAAAATAGAAAATGCAAAAACATGAAAGTAACATGCAACCTCAGACCTCCAGCTTGCCCAAGGCAAATCCAGGAGCATCGGAGTACAAGAAATCAAGCCACCCCGCTGAACTTTCTGAAATGGTAGCAGCAGAAGAAACAAAGTAGATGAATGAGTCTCTAGAAAAAAACCAAATCAGAAAAATTACACAGATGACTAAAGAGATGAGGACCATAATGAAGGATATGGTTAGTGAATCTAGAGTAGATATAGATTAAAAAATAGAGGAGCTTAGGAATGTGATAGAAACCATGAATGCTCAACATAAGAAAGAGCTGGATTCTATAAACAGATTCAAATAGATATCCAGGAGATTAAAAATTCTATTGAAAATATATGCAGCAGAATCAACCAATGTGAAGATAGCATGTCATAGCATGATGGCATAGATAGCAAATCATGTGAAGATAGACAGGTTTGCAGTTAGTGATAATCAAAGGAAACACTTAAAAATAGTAAGGGACCATGACAAATCAATTCAACAGCTGCTAGATGATACAAAGAAGAATAACACAAGATTAATTGGAATCAATGAAAAACAGAAGATAGTACAAAGGACAAAACAAAACAAAAACAAAAACAAACAAACAAACAAAACTGGCTTACAGAAGTAATAGCAGAAAGCTTCCCAAGGATGGAAAAATAATTTGACATACAGATAAGTGAGGCATATAGAACTCCAATTAGTCACAATCAGAAAAAAAATACCAAGGCATATAATAGTCAAGATTCCAGAAATTCAACACAAGAACACAATATTAAAAGCTGTTAGAGGAAAGAAACAATCACGTATAAAGAAAAACCCATGAGAATCACAGCAGACTTCTCAATACAAATACTTAAGTCAAGGAGAGCTTGGAATGAAGTATTTCAAGCCCTGAAAGAAAACAACCTCCAACCCAGATTGATGTACCCTATAAAATTATCTTTCAAAATTCATAGAGAAATAAGATACTTCCATGATAAAGAGCACCTGAAGAAATTCATGACCAGCAAACCAGCACTCCAAGAAAGGTTCTGAAGGATATTCTAGGAAAAGACAATGAAGACAACTATTCCATGAATTATGATAGACTGAATCCACTACGCAAGGCAAGCAATTAAACAGGGGGAAAGAAAGGGAACCAACAATAGGAAAATAATATGACAAAGATTAAGTCAATACATATCAATTATAACCATTAATGTAAATGGTCTCAATTCACCAATCAAAAAAAAAGATTGGCAGAATGGATCAAGAAACAAGATCCAATAACATGCTGCATACAAGAAACATATTTAACTAAAAAAGAAATTCATAGACTAAAAGTTGATGAATGGAAAACAATACTGCATGTGACATGAATGTGGAAAAAAGCAGGGTTAGCTACTGCATTAGCAGACAGAGTAGATTTCAAGTCAAGACTATCAGAAGAGACAAAGAAGGTCACTACACACTTGTCAATGGAACAATCCAAGAGGAAGAGATAACAATCATAAATATATATCAACCAAATACTAGCACATCCAAGTGTATAAAAGAAACATTAATTGATATGAAAAGTCAGATAAGCACTAATACAATTGTTACTGGGGACCACAATATCTTACTGTCACAAATACATCAACTAGACAAAAAAGATAAACAAAGAAATATCAGAGCCGAACCAAATCTTTCAACAAAGTGACTTATTAGATATCTACAGAGTGTTCCACCCCATAATAACAGAATACATTTTTCTCAGCTGCACATGGGACTTTCTACAAAATAGACCACATACTGTTTCATAGAACATGCTTAAATAAATGAAAAGGAATTGAAATTATCTCATGCATACTATCAGATCATAGTGAAATGAAATTGGAAGTCAGTGGCAAAAGAAACCACAAAAACTACATAAACAATGGAAATTAAATAATACCCTCTTGAACAACCAATGGGTCACAGATTAAATTAAAGAAGAAATTAGATGGTTTCTACAATTAAATGATAATACCAGTATGACATACTGGAACATATGGGACAAAATGAAAGGAGCCGCATGAGGGAAACTTACGATTATGAATTCTAACTTCAAAAAAACAGAGTGAGCTAAAATAAATAACCTAAACTTGAAGCTCAAGCTTCTAGAAAAGGAAGAGCAATTTAAACCCAAAGTGCATACAAGGGAGGAAATTATAAAGACCAGAGCAGAAATTAATGCAATTGAGGCTAAGAAAACAATACAAAGAATCAATGAATCAAAGAGTTGGTTCTTTGAAAGATTAAATAAAATAGACAAACCTTTAGCTAAAATTATGAAAAAAAGGAAGGAAAATACTCAAACCCATGCAATTAGGAATGAGAAGGGCGAAATCACAGTGAATCCTGCAGAAATCCAGAAGATTGTCAATACCTACTTTGAGGGCCGGTGAGATGGCTCAGTGGCTTAAGCGCCTGCCCTGCAAGCGCGAGGGCCCGAGTTCAACTCCCGGTACCCACATACGAAAAAGGGGCCTGTGATATCGCTCAGCGGCACGGGCGCCTGCTGGCGCGCGAGGTCCTGAGGTCGACCCCCCGGTACCCACAAAAAAAAAAAAAAAAAAAAAAAACCTACTTTGAGAACCTGTACTCTAATAAGACTGAAAACTGAGATGAAATGGACAGATTCCTAGATACAAATTACCAAAGTTGAATCAAGAAGAATAAAAATGCTAAATAACCCAATATCAGTTAATGAAATTAAACAAGTAATTAAAAAACTACCAACAAAGAAAAGCCCAGGTCCTAAAGGATTCATTGCTGAATTCTACAAGATCTTTAGAATATATCTCACACCACTACTATTCAAACTCTTTAATGAAAATGAAAGGGAAGCAACTCTACCAATCTCATTCCTGGAAGCAAGCATTACCCTGATACCAGAACCAAACAAGGATCCAACCAAAAAGAGAACTACAGGCCAGTCTCCCTAATGAACATAGATGCAAAAATCCTCAATAAGATACTGGCAAACAGAATGCAGCAAATCATCAAGAAGAGCATTTACCATGACCAACTAGGATTTATCCCAGGCATGCAGAGATGGTTCAACACACGCAGATCAATAAATATAATACACAGAACCAAGGACAAAAGCCACATGATAATCTCAATAGATGGAGAAAAACCATTTGACAAGGTCCAACACCCATTCATGATTAAAAATCCTACAGAAAATTGGAATAGAAGTTCTTTATCTCAATCTGATAAAAGCCATCTATTACAAACCAACAACGAACATTATATTTAATGGTCAAAAACTGAAAGCTTTCACTCTAAAACCAGGAACAAGACGAAGATGCCCACTATCACCATTCCTGTTCAAAATAGTTCTGGAAACATTAGCCAGAGCAATTAGACAAGAGAAAGAAAGGAACAGAATAAGAATAAGAAAGGAAGAAATTAAATTATCATTATTTGCAGATGATATGGTACTCTACATAGAAGACCTCCAAAAACAATCCACCAAAAGACAACTGGATTTAATAATCAAATTCAGTAGTGTAGCAGGATACAAAATCAATACCTAAAAATCAATAGCATTCCTGTACACAAATAACAAACTCACTGAGAAATTAGAGAAACAACACCTTTCACAATAGCATCGAGAAAAATGAAATACAATGTTTTGTAAAGGGTGAGGTGAAGAAGGATTGAAGGGAAGGGAGAAGAATGAGAATATGTACATATACTACGTACAGGTACATATTCCCTATAATGAATGTGATCATCATGTGTGTCAAAAATGTGCCAATAAAATTAATTAAAAAAGAAAAGAGGAACACAAATTTATTAGCATGCAAAAGGGAAAAAAAAATCACAGCATTGTGATCACCCACTATCCCAATATGCTTCAGGAGCAAGTATAGGGGAGGAAGAGAATGGTAATGTAAGGTATTTTTAGGGAATATTAATGATTTGGTGGGGAATTCAATGGGCTTGGAGAAACACACAGTGGCCTGGGTCAAAGTCCACTAGGCCTACAGAACAGACTATGGATTATAAATGATTCTTTTTGGAACAGTAAAGGAAATGGTGCATTTGCGTGCAACAGACGTCTACGCAGTGGTGCTGACACACCGAAGTCTTTTTTTCTGCTATTAGCTTGGTTAATAAAAGCTCAGGGCAGGGACTGGAGGCAACTGTGTCTTCTCTGATGTCTCTGTGTCTTCTACAAACTTTACATGGATGAATAAACTTTACAGAAAAGCACCGCTTTGATGCTTAATTGGCTTCTTCTCTTTTCTACTCTTTTGGAGCGGGGCTGGGGTGGGCAGCAGCACTGAGGATTGAACCCAGGGCCAGGGCCTTACACGTGCTAGGCAAGAGCTTTACCACTGAGCTAGATGCCCAACGCTTTTTACATTTATTTTGAGACAGGGTTTCTCTAAATTGTCCAGGCTGACCTGGAATTTGATCCTCCTGCTTAAACCTCCCAAGTAGCTGGGATTACAGGCATGTACCATGGTGCCTGGCACTGAGCCTGCTTCTATGAAATTTACTTTCTTTTTCATTCTTCAACATGCCAAAAAATGACTGGGGGGGGATCATTCTCTGATCCTGAACAATACCGTAAATTCTTACAGGCAAATCCCTTTCTTCTGTGGGCCTGTGCAGGCTCCTGGGGAGACTGGTTTTCCTGTAAGCAAAGGTTGGAAATAATGGAGTTGCTTTGTACATACATTCAACACATGTAGGAGTTTGGCACTTGATCCTTTACTCCAGTCCTCAAAAAAATATTTCAAGGAAATTCTGCCTGTAGCTTTAGTAAAGTGAGGATTAAACATTAACTATTGGATTTAGCAATTTGGTCATTGTGACCTTGACTAAGTAGTTCAGTGGTGAGGTGGGGGCAAAACTGATTGGAATGGGTTTAAGAGATTATAGGCTACACTTTTGAGGAGCAGAAAAGGAGCAGATGGAAGAAGATTTTTTTTTTTTTATATTTATGAAAGAAATCACAATATACTTATGTGCTGGTTGGAATGATGATGATGCAGTAGGAGCAAATGCTGATGATACAAGAAAGGGGGGGATATTGTTAGAGAGATATCTTTGAACAAGAAAGGAGAGAAACTTCTAGTGATGTGATTGAACTGGCTGTTGAACACAGCTATTACTAAAAATTAAATTATATAGGTGTATAATTAATAAATTATATTTTAAAAGGTAGCAAATATCAAAACTCATCCCATCATAACTGCATTTTTCCATACCAGCATTCTCATGGTTTTTTTTATGTCTATTGTATGTGGATGGTAGAAATACTATTTCATGTACTCACAAGCTTCTATTCCCAACTACATAGTGACATCACATTGGCTGCTTTAAACATGGTAGGAGTATTTGCACCATAATTATTAGCAACCCTTAGAAATTTGTTTTGAGTGGTTATTCCAAGGAGAGGTGTTTTCTTCAGCATTTGTCAGCTCACCTGTGGATTGGGTAGACAAATGGAGAGACCTCCCTAGCTAAGTGCTGAGAGTTCACTCAGGAGGGAAGACAAGGCATTTGACCTGTAGTGGAGAAATGTTTTCTATTTACTAAGTGAAAAAGGAAGCAAGGAAATCACCTGAGAATAAGGCCTGAGAAAGGAGGTGTTGGAGTTCTGAGTTGAGAACAGTGTGGAGAGAATAGGTGGATAAGAGAAATTTAGTATTTTAGTAGAGCAGTGTAGCCTGGCACCATTAAAAGGCCCCTTGAGGTTAGTGGTTATGAATTTTTTTTTTTTTTTTGTGGGTACCGGGGGGTCGACCTCAGGACCTCGCGCGCCAGCAGGCGCCTGTGCCGCTGAGCGATATCACCGGCCTCTTTTTCGTATGTGGGTTCCAGGAGTCGAACTCGGGCCCTCGCGCTTGCCGGGCAGGCGCTTAAGCCGCTGAGCCATCTCACCGGCCCAAGTGGTTATGAATTTAAAAAGTGGCCTGTCATGATGGGTGCATATTTTCCTGCAGTGTTTTTCAGCTGCCTGGGTGACCATTAAAGAGGAGACTTATCCAAGGCAGGGGTTTTGTCAGATCTCTCTGACTATGCACGGCAAGGGCAAATGTAGACGCCAGCACCTCGGAGACAATCTGTGTTCAGGCGAGCTAACACCAAGTCCCTTGCCCTGTAAGCTAACCCATCCTCTACTTTCCTGCCTTGCTCACCGGGTGCTAAACCACCTGGGGTATTCGTTCTAGGTGGTCACTGCCGAACCCACAGTGCCTACCACAGTGCTTGACAAACACTAGGTGCTCAGAAACATGTTGAATAACTTACTGAAAAAATGAATCAACTTGCTTATTTGCTAACATCTTTCGTTAGAGTAAAGAATACTCAAAATTCTTTTTGTATCCTTTATGCTCCTCGGTCCCTGGTGTTTAATCTTTAGTGAGCAAAGGAACTTCCCTGCAGAGTTGGAAAGCCAGGTTCTCTAATTCCTGGACACTCCTGGGAGTATGTGCAATTTGCATCGTACCGAAGGCCCAAACCCCAAGCCCCGGGCAGCCGTCCCGGCCCTGTGAGCAACGCAGTTGCTGGCTTCTGTCACACCAGGCTAAGCAACCCCGAGGAGGGTCATATTGCCACCCTGAAGTTTAAGGGCCGTCGTTATTGCTTTTTAAAATTTAGTGCTGCCAGCACCGGTGCAGGCTCACTTTACGATTCAGGAAGCGCCAACGGAAAAACTCCACCCCGAGGTCCGGGGACCCCCGGGCGTGGCGACCCGCGGCTCGCGGGCGCGGAACCCGCTGGGGCGGAGCTCTGGGGCTGCCGCCGCTCCCGCCGCGCCCTGCAGCTGGCGCCACCTTCTGTCTGTCGCTTCGAGTGGACAATAAAGTTTCCGAAGTTTGAAAAAGGAGCAGAAAAGCGCACGCCCCTAGGCGGCCGGGGTGCGGACGCCCGCGGAGCGGCGGCCGGGAGCTCGCGCAGGCGCGCTGGCGCGGGGATGGGCGTCTCGGTGGACGTGCACCAGGTGTACAAGTACCCCTTCGAGCAGGTGGTCGCCAGCTTCCTCCGAAAGGTACCCCGGCCTGTCCCGCTCGGGCCCGCGGCTCTGCCTGCGCGGAGACGCGGAGCCGGGCTGTGCGGGCGGAGCGGGCTTCCTCGAGCGAAGCTGCCTTCGGGCACGGGCGGGGCCCCTCGGGCTCGAGGTGCGCGGCTCGTCGGTGACCGCTTGGAAGCTCTCGGAGCTTCAGCCGTGCTCCCGCCTGATCCCACGGCGTGGCGTTCTGCCGCCTCGACGCTGACACTGTCTGTTACTGAGACAGTGGGGGACGTCGGGCAGGTTCTCCATCCTCCAGGCGCCGTCCGGTTGTAGTCTGTAAGATGGGGAAGTCATGGCAATGAAACCAACTCTGAGGGTTGTGAGGATCCAAATGAGATACTGAACGTAAAGTGCTTATCACAGCGACTGATGGTTGGTAAAGGGCTTTAAAATGTTATTGTTTGTGCTATTGCGATTGAGAACCCTATCCATAATGTCAGCGGCCCTCTTTCAGCCCAAGGTTTGCTCCTTGGGCTGTGGCGGGTGCTCACAGGAACAAGGTAGATCCTTTGAAAATTTGCCTGTACCCGGACCTGGGAGGTGGTCCTCTGACTCTAATCGGATTCTGTGTCTAGCTCTGGGTGACGCTGCTCAAGAGTCTTCTATCTAGGACTTTGTATCTATAGAATGAGGATTTTGTGCCAGAAGATCTTTTAAATTCCCTTTCAGCTTTCATATTTTCTGTGTGTGTGTGTGTGTGTGTGTGTGTGTGTGTGTGTGTGTGGTACTGGGCATTGAAACCAGGACCTTTGCACATCCTCAGCCCTTTTTGATAGTAATAATAATTATTTTTATTTTGAGTCAGGATCTTGGTAAATTACTGTACTGGATACTTGCTTTTCTCCTGCCTGACTCAGCCTTGCAAAGTACTAGAATTACAGGCATGGAGCATGACATCCCGCAGCTTTCCTATCCTTGGGCAAGATCTGCAAAAGCTGCAATATGTCTGGGGCAGCAGCTACTGGACAGTAAGATACCTGCAACCCAGAAGCCAATCAAAGGAGGTGCTGGGAAGATGAAGTTTCTTTCTTCCTTCCTTCCTTTTTTTTTGATAGAGCTTGACCTCTACTACAGGTGGTGTGACACAGCTGGGGACCCAGGTCATGGAGGAATGGGTAGGATGCTGTTAACGTGCTGTTGCTGGGGAGGTCTTCTTTTCTTTTCTTTTTTTGAGGGAACGTCAGTTTGTTGTTACTGTTCATTGACCCGTGTATCTAGAATGGTGAATGAATGAATGAATGAATTATGGAAAGAATGAGTTATGAATTATAAAAAAAATAGCCAGTGCCCACTATTTGTTTGGACACTGCAGTTTGGATTGTAGATTCTCCAATGTCACTTGTGTTTGTCAGTTTTCCACTGTGAAAATGAAATACTGTTGTTTTAGTTGCTTCCCTTGTTGCTGGGACAAAATAGCCGACACCTACAATTTAATGTAGGAGAGATTATTTTTGTTCATGTTTCTTTCTGTAGTTGGCTGGCTGCAAGCAGAACAGCATGGCAGAGAGGAATGGCAGAGGAGAGCCGCTCATCTTATGGAAGTGGGCAAGCAGAGCCAAGGGAGGAGCTTGGAAGGGAGATAATCTTCTGGTGTGACCAGGCCCTACTTCCTAGCAGCAAGTTAGCTATAATGCCCCTATAATTCAGTTACCTTCCAAAGGTCCCACCTATGATCACATGAGACTTTAGGGGGGACATCTAGACATAAACTGCAGCAATCACCTTTTCAGCTTATAAAAAGAAAAGGATTTATTTTGGCTCATAGTTTTGGATCCCTGGTAAATTGGCCCTGTTGCTTTGGGCCTGTGGCGAGGCAGCACATTATGGTGGGAGCACATAGTGGAGCCAAACCTCTTACATCTGACCCAGGGAGAAAGAAGAGTGAGGAGAGGGCTAGGGTCATACAGTCCCCTTCAAGAGCATACCCCCAATGACCTAAAGACCTCCTATAAGGCCCTACCTCCAAAAGGCCCAATAGTGCTACACTGGGGACCATGGCTTTTAACACATGAGCCTTTGGGGGCATTCAGCATCTGAGCTATGGCAGCATTGCTCCTTTGGAAAACTTTTCTGGATTGTCATCATGGAGGTCAATCTCTGCCTTCTCAGAACTTAAGGCCCACTTTGTCTTGGCCTCACTGACCATCTGCGGGGTTAGGCAGTCACTTCTGTACATGTCTTGTTCCCTCCTTACACTAAGCTGTGTTGCTTTGCACATTATGGGCACTCAGATGATAATTGAGGGGGTAAAAACTTTCAGAATCAACTCTGCTGGGTTCTTTATCCGGTCTCAGTCTCTTGCCTGATGTCTCAGGGTTTGCTCTTCTGAGTGCATCTGCTGTGTCTAATACAAAGATATAGCTTGGATATGTGTTAGGGTGAGAACATAGCATGTTTCAGTTATCCATTGGCATGTATCACTCCAAAAGTAAGTGACTTAACTCAGTGACAGGCTTTTGGTTCTCAAGATTCTATGGGTTGCTTGAGCTCATGTGATTGAATTATTTAGTTATTTATTTTTTAGTGCTGCATGGAATAGTTCTGGGCGTTTATGTGACTGCCTTCAGTTAGGATCTGACATAATACCCCCCCCATCCTTCCTTCCCTCCCTTACCACTTCCCTCCCTCTCTTCCTTCCTTCCTTTTTTGCTTCCCTCTTCTTCCCTCCTTCCCTCCCCTCCTTCTTTCCTTCTTTTCTTCTTTTCTTCCTTTCCCCTTTCCTTTCTTTCCTTCCTTCCATCTAACTCCCCCCGCCCTGAGTTTCTCTGTGTTGTCCAGGCTGGCCTTGCACTCACGATTCTCCTGCCTTAGTGTGAGTGCTGGATGACAGGTGTGGGGTCTTGTGTAATTTTTATCAGGTCCTTAGCCAAATGCCTGGCTCACAGTGAGTAAAAACTGAGGGCATTTTAGAAGGCAGGGCTGAGGAAATAGGAGGCAAACATTTGTCTAAATGTCTAACAGTGGGACAGTGTTAACAACATGGACGACACTGTACTTCCATTGTTTGTATTCGTTCATAAAGCAGTTCTTCACAGAGAGATTGCCTGGGAGGAGCTCCATGACTATGTGTTGAATACATCTATTTACTGTGAGTTTTCACTTTATGTTACTCGAAGTCAAGAATCAGAAGTCAGTAGTCCTAGATTTCAGTCACTGTGCACTTACTGTTAGGTTGGGTGACTGAGAATGCTTTTCACCAGCCTGTATTGTGTCCTTGTGCAAATCTGAAAAGGCATCACTTAGGGGGTCTGCTCCATGAGCTTACAGTGCATGGCGCTAGCAGAAAGTAAATGGAACTATTTATGCAAGTTAGAAAAGGGTGCTCCTTTACCTAGGTGGCCCTGTGCCCGCTGGCTTGTGTGGCAGGGAGCCCTTACACAGCGAGCTGCACGCACAACTGTATGTATAACACAGCCCTGTTTTCTCATCTGTGAAATGGTAACGCCATTTAGCCCATCTCCACCTCTTAAAGTTGTTGTAAGGATCAGAAATATAACAGTTTGATAAGCAGACGCTTTTTATAACCCTAAGGTAGTAAGAATTATCTTTTCAGCAAAATATGCTTTTATTTTTCTTTTCATCTTTATGTATTTTTTTTTTTTTCCCAAAGAAAAGCAGTTGGCAGAAGGGACAGTCACATGAGGCTCTCTGGGAAGCGTTTGATCTGATTTGCACAGTGGCATGTTGGGAGCCTCTTTGGAACTGAGGAAGCTCTATTTTAAATGGAATCTACTGATCTATGGCTTTCGGTATGTTAGGACTTGCTTTCCAAGTTACAATACGCTACTATTTTTAAAACTGGAAGAATATTTGCTCTTCTTACACCTGCCTTTTGGGTACCACAGGCAAAATATTAGCTGTATACTTTCAAAAGGTAAGTGGCACCTTGAAAACAAACAGTACAATACTCTTTGTTCGTGGAATATGGTGTTTCTCAATAAACTCTTATGGAAGAATGCTATGACACCCAAAATGGTTTATTCATCAGATGCTAAACTGTACTTTCCACGAACTATTAGTGTCAATGCACTTGACAGTGTGTTTTGGCTTCTTTCCTTGTATGACTTAAATTTCTAGCTCTCATCACTTACAGCTGTTTCCTTCCTTTTACTTAAGATCACCTGCAAAGAGAACACAGAGTTGTGTAGACGAAGGTAGCCCCAGAGGAGACTGACTTTCCTGGAAGCTTGCATAGGCCTTTTAATGGGCTTGCCTTGCAAAGAGAATGTCTTACATTTCACCCACGTGGAATTTAAAGCCCATGTATTGACTGGGTCTTTTTGTTTATATCTAAATGAGGCCAGAGAAGTTACTCCTTTTCTTACTACAGCATCCTTCAGGTTGACTCTCGTTGTATGCTATAAGCAAAAGAGTCATTTGAATACAGTGTAAGCTTCACAGGCAGGGATTTTCCTTGTTTTAAGTGTATCCCAAGTACTCAAAGAGATCCTGGAATGTAGTAAGAACTCAGCAATCCTTTGTTCAGTGAATGGATGAAGCTCACTCCTCTGGCATTAGCCCTGTATAACTCAGACTAAAGCCAGTGTGTAATTCACAAACATGCCCATACTTTGAATAATGTAATAAAATAGACAGATTAAAATAATTTCTTTGCTTCAGTACATGACCTCAGATGTTATTTATTCTAGTTGGGAGCCTAATGTGCTGACTAAAATGGCTTGAGTGTTTACCCGTAAGCTCATAAAGGGGATTTATGACTGGCTATTTCCATTTAGAGTAGAAAGTTGATTGGGTAATTAATAATGTTTCCATTTCTGATCCTATCTTTTCTCCCTTGCAAATCTGACACTTACATGTGTGCAACATCTCTCCCTGCAGAGCTCCAGAAATATTTAGAGGGAACCTGCCTTTCCAAAATAAATGATTTGATAAAGCACAAGCCTAGTGTAACATAATGTTGATTTATCTTTTTGATGCGCAGTACCAGTCTTCACTTTTATCAGTTTTAGAAGATGAGGCATGGGAGGAAGCAGAATGGCACAGATGTGAGCAGCGTGGGCTCTGACATCAGCTTGAACTGCTACCAGCCCCATGAGCATGGAAGGCCAGTTCACTTTGCTGTGCCTCAGTTTCCTCATCTGTAAAATAAGAATACTAATAACTATCTTCTGGGGTTGTTGAGGTAATTAAATTGGATAATGCATATACTTACTTGTAATATAGCTCGCTTTGTATTGGCAAACAGTAGGTACTTTTAAAGTGTTTGTTGAATAAAGATAATAATAATTTATTATGTTTATTCCATGCACCTGAAAATAAAAAGCTGAGAGAAGTAGCCTACCGAAATCTGTGCTAACAGAGTAATGAAGGGGAGAGTAAGCATGAATAAAGGTGCATATTTGAATGACAAATTATTTTTTAAAATGCCATGTAAATAATTTTTAAGTGTACTTAATAACTTATCTAGTGCAGATTATGACTTAGTTTATGAAAGATGTCTCGCTATCAAAGTACTAATAGTTACACATTCATTATACGTCTACTAATTGGGATTCACCATAAGTCTATGCATCATTTTGTCGCTGGGAATGTGAAAATAAATAAACGTAGCCTTGTCACATTTGCTGCCAAGGGGAACAGAGTTAACTTTTGTGACAAAGGCTTTTTCAGGGGCACATGGCAGACCTATAGAGTGGGACAGGGTTCATAGTTTAATTGTAAACCTGTGAAAGGTACTTTTAAAGTACTTAGGAATAGTCTATACCATTTTTTTAAGAAGTAAATATTCACTCTGGTACTTTTCTCCTCTGATTTGGGGGAATACATGGGGAAGTGTCATGGAGCCAATTTCTGGATTGGTAAAGCATGAGCTTCTGAGGTTTTGATAGTCTAGGAAAATCAGAAGTATTAGGTTCTAATAATTTTTAATCATTTAGGTATTTTTGGGTGACAGCTGTTAAGCAACATATCTAATGCCACACTGCAGTAGATTAAAAATCTTTATTTAAATTGAATGTTTTCATGAGTTCTTCTTTTTATTTTTTATTTTTTGCAGTGAAATATCAAACCTAGTACCTCATGCATGCTAGGCAAGCTCTACCACTGAGCTACACCCCCAGCCTTGCTTCATTCTTAGTTTTTTTGTTTGTTTGTTTGTTTGCTTGTTTATTTTTTTTAGACAGGGTCTTGCTATGTGGTGCAGGCTTGCTTTAAACTCACTTATGTAGCCCAGGCTGGCCTTGAATTCACTGTGATCCTCCTGCCTCAGCCTCCCCAGTGCTGGGATTACAGGCGTGTGCCACCATGCCTGTGACTTCATTCTTTAGTGTCACAGCCAGCTACCATTTATTGTATGTCTGTATGGTGCTGGCATTATATTTTACTCAAGATTATTTCCCTTGATTTCTGTAACAACTCTTTGAGGTTGGTGTTTTCATTTTACAGATGAAGAAACTAAGTTAGATTAAAGTAATTTGTGCAAGACTCTCACAGATGGATTTCAAAGTCAGGTTTTTTGGACTCTACAGCTTATTCTGTTTTTCAACATTCTATATATATTTTTAAATTTTGGTTTATTTTAAAAGCTTTTCATGTAGAAATATTTTGACTTACAAAAAATTGTAAAAGCAAAGAATTCCCTTTGCCACCTTTCCCAAACCACAGTAGAAATTTTACTCTCTATTTATTTGGTCCTAGGGATTAAACCCAGGGCCTTGTACATGTTAGGTATATGTTCTACCATTAAGCTACATCTCTAGCTTCTAATATTAAAAAAAAATTAACATTAATACAATGGTATTAACTAACAGACTTTATTCGAATTTTGCCAGTTTTCTACCAATATCCTTTGTCTAGTCTAGGATTTGGTGCAGAAACCCACATCTCATTAAATGGTCATGTCTCAGTCTCCTCCAGGTTAGTACCGTTCCTTAGTTTTTCTGTCTTTCTGCGCCATGATGGTTTTGAAAAATGCTGGTCAGTTATCTTGTAGACTTGGATTGTATCTTTAAGAACAGTGGGTGTAATAGCTGGATGTGGCAGTCCGCGCCTATAATCTCCTCCACCCAGGAGGCTGCAAATTCAAGGCCAGCCTGGAAACTTTGTGAGACCCTGTCACAAAATAAAATTAGAAAAGGGCTGGGGATGTAGCTTAGCGGTAGAGCACTTGCCTAGAATGCACAAAGGCTTTAGGTTTAATCCTTGTGTTGAGATAAGAGTTGAGATAAATTGAATTGAGATAAGAGGATTTTTTTTTTCCTGTTGTGATCATTTACTGTCCTTTGAAAAAACTTCACTATGTTCCCATTTTATCCTTTTTTTCCTCATCCCCCCCCGCCCAGTTCTCCTATAAAGTGGAGACAAAGCTTTGTAAATAAGGAGGGGAAGAGAGGTTGAAGGGAGGGGAGGGGAATGGGAAAAAAAGAGGAACTATGATGTATCACGTACAGGTACAAGTTCCCTATGATGAATGTGATCGTTATCTATGGCTAAATTGTACCAATAAATTAAAAAAAAAAGAAGCAGGCAAAAGCTCCTACATATCATATGGTTCCATTTATATGAAATATTCAGAAAAGGGAAATCTATAAAGGTGGGAGATTAGTGGCTTCTTGGTGGGGGGGGCATGACAAGGACTGCTGATAGGCTTGGGGTTTCTTCTGAGAATCATAAAAATGTTCTAAAATTGGATTCTAGTGATGGCTGCAGTACTCTGCGAATGTACTAGGAATCAAGGAATTGTACAGTTTAAATAGGCAAGCTTTGTGGTATGTAAGTTATATTCAATAAAATTTCCTTTAAAAAATACCCAAACAAACAAACAAAACCCCCAAAAAACCTCACTATGGCATTGTTAATTTTTGAGACTTTTTTTTCTTATTTTCTTGTTTTTGGGGACTGAACCCAAAGCCTTGTGCATGCTAGCTAGGCGAGGGCTCTATCACTAAGGTACACCCCCATGCCTCTATTGGGTTGTATTTGGAAGAGAGGAAGCCTCACAGACTTCGGCTGGCATTGTTTAGAATTATAGTTTGTCTCAGGCAGAGCCTTTGGTGGTCATCTTGGGTCCACCCCTGCTTTCACAGATGGTGACATTCTGGTCTGCATGGCTTGGCTCCCTGCACTTTGCTCTTTCTGCTTCATCATTGTACTGGCAAGAAGGAGCAATCAAGAGCCATTTAAAGTATCTATTGACTTAAATATGTTTGATCTTTGATCATTGAAGTTTTGATTAATCAGTGACTCATTCGCTCTTGGTATAAATTAACTTTGCCTTTCCTCTGAGATAGACTATTTGATGGAGCTCGTAAAAGGCAGAGACCGTGGTGATTGGGTGTGTGTGTGTGTGTGTGTGTGTGTACACACACTCATGTGCACAACTAAACTCCAGCTCTTCGCAGCAGGCCCATCCCCTTGCATGCCCATGTTCAGAAGCAGCCTGGGTAGCAGATTCTTTTAAAGCTTATAAAGCAAATGTGTATGTGTTACTATGAAAGCTTATTTTAGTCTTCACAGCTTCCTTTGCAGGATAATCAGAGAGATCTGTCAGCTCACCTGCTTCCTTGTTCTCTCTTGGGTAAACCCACTAGAAGGTTGGTGTATAACAGCTCCTTTGAGGCGGTTGACCCTTCTCAGGCAGTGTTACAAAAGGCAGGCACTGACTTCTGAGATTTTGGAAAATTGATATTTTAACAACTCCTTACTCTTAACATTAGGCTTTGTGAATTATTATTTTGTCCTTCAGTAAGTAAGTAAGTAAGTAAGTAAGTAAGTAAGGTAAATACCAAATCTTCATCAAGTTCTACTTACAAATATATTTAATACTATTCTTGTAATAAGATGGATTCAATTTCTTGGCCTCTCACTTTTCGTAATTGTGTGTTTAATCTACATTTCTCCCCCAGCACCAGGCAGTTTTTGGCAACTTGCCTTTTAATGTGTGAAAAGTAAATGAAAGCAGGGGTATGTGACCACCTTAGGAGAGGCTACATTTCACCTTTGTTAGACTGTTACATACATACAACGTGTGTGGTGATTTTTGTAACTGTTTTGTATTTTGGGAGAAGGGAAGGAGTTAGCTTATTCATTCTGTGAAGAAAGTAAAAATTATAACTAAGATCTCCAGTTTATAGGTAAATGGATGTGACTCGAGACCATACTCGTAAGTGAAATAAACCAGATGCACATGTGTAAACACTATATTGTCTCCCTAGTGTGAGAAGCTGAAAGAGTAAATAAGATCCAAAATGTACAATAGATATTGTAAAATGGGAAGAAACTGTTCAAAAGGAAAGAGAGACTGGGATGGGGGAATGGAGAAAAGAAGGAAGGAAAAAGCAAAACAAAAAGATATATATATATATATATATATATATATATATATATATATATATATAAATATATGATAGTTAAGATAGAGGTACCACTAAGTTCTCTTAGTTCATTGAAAAGAAAGGTTTGTGCTAATATTGTTTGGACAATCGAATGCCGATATCTTGTACTCTGAGTAACTAATTTAAAGATAACAATACCTAATGTATTGAACATTGTTTCCCTCCTATTATCTTGTTACGAAATTTTGTTCTGTTTTTCTCTTTAAAATAAAAATTAAAAAAAATTATAACTAAGATCAAAATGAAGTCGAATGCATCTTGAAAAAAATCCCTTAAATCACCCAGCAAGTGTAGCATCCATAGTGTATGTGTGTGGCCTTATGGGATAATTATTATTTGCAGTTCTGGGGATTGAACCCAGGAAGCACTGAACTATTTCTCCAGCCCTATTTTTAAATTTTATTTTGAGATAGGTCTCGCTCAGTTGCCCTCCTGTTATTATAGGTGTGCACTACCACACCCAGCTGGTGGGTTAATTCTTATGCACACTGAAGTTTGAGATCTGCTGAGCTAGGTTCAAGGAAGACAAGGGCTTTCAGCAGAAGTCTGGGTCATCAGACTACTTTGCTTGTAGGAGAGTCTAGTGCGGCATGGGGACTGGAGAATCGCAGTGTGACTGCTCGTGTGCAGGTATCACACCGTTGGGCTTTTAACAAGAAGACTCCATGTCTTATTACTGGTTAATATGTTTCACTGTTTTGGGGAGGACTAAATGACCTCATGTTCGTGGCGGCCTTTATCTAATACAACACCCTGCATGGACACAGTAGCTTCTCAATAGATCTTCTTTGAGTTTGATCCTGATCGGGCATGCTCAATTTCGCAGTCGTACTGTATTTGAAAAGCTGTCCAGTAATTTGTCCGTCTGTTTCTTGTCTTCCCAGGTTGGGGTTCCTAGTGGTGATCTTTTCTGAGCAGCCCTGCCTCTTTCCAACCTTTTTTAAAAATCTTACTTCAGATAAATTTTCATGGATTTCTGGGTAATTCTGTAATTTCTATAATTCTGAGTAATTCTGGCACTCAGGAGGCTGAGGCAGGAGGATTGTGTGTTCAAGGTCAGCCTGGACAACATTAAGAGACCTTGTCCCCCCAAAAAAAAAAAAAATTTTTTTTCTTTTTGGTGGACTAAAACATGAATATTCAAGTTACCACAAGATGGCATCAGATCATTTCCAGTTATGCCAGGTAGGGAAATCCCAAGTTCAATATATCTTTAAAAGAAAAAATTAAAATGTGTGTCACTCATTTCATGGTATTTAGTTATTGCACATAAACCTCTAATTTCTTTTTCCATTCTTGTATGGAAACTTGAGGCTCAGGTTTATTCAACTCTAAAACTAGTTGTGTAGGGAAATGACTTAAATCTTGCAAATAATTATTTACTAGAGTGAACAGTTCATGGTCTCTTGTATTTAGCTAATATAATTTCCATTTTACTTTTTTTATTTGCAAGCATTGTCTAATAGGTGACTTTGAAGTATTTTTCAATGCTTCCCTCCCTGATTTTCCATCTGCCTGTTGTCTCTTAGTCTAATTTATTCTGTCTTGAGCAAATCCGACATATTTGTTTGTTTCCCCAAATTACATGTAAAATCTATGAGACACTATAATTTTGTCTCATTACTATATCTTCAGTGCCTGGAACAGTACCTGCTGTTGCATGTACTCAAAAACTTAAATGAACAATAACTAGAGACTTTCTACTATTATTTAAATACCCTTTGCCTTAATAAAACAAATATTAAAAATTATATAAGTTATGTGTAATCTTTAGGAATTCCACTGACAACTGAGTGAAGTAATCAGAACTTGAAGACTTTTATCACTATATTTCTCTGGTGATTACATTTCCAACCTCTTTTATAATTTAGCGATCTTCCTACAACTTACAGTATATTTGTAATGATCAGGATGCATTTATGGATACACAGTGAACAGAATGGAATGCAGTGAAGGAAACAATCTCGCTTTAGCGCACACACTGTAATTTGCATGTTTGTACATGACTCAGGGACACGCGTGAGTGTCAGGTGTCTCTGCTGTTTCACAGGCCTGGGGTAAGTGAAAGTCTCCTCTGCTGGAGAACAGGATATCTAAATCAGATGCCGTGCAGCGGGTATGCATCTTCAAAGGGCTAAACGTCAAGAAAACCTTCATTACAATTTTGAACACTTCTTCCTAGAGCTGAAATGAATGAATGAATGTTTTTAAAGCATTTTTAGAAACTACATTTCTCCTTAGTTACCAAGATTTCAGTTACCAGGATGGAGGTGTGAGTGACTTTTGCCAACATGGAATGCGATGAGACTGAGCCGCTGCCGTCAACACTGATCCCCAGGCCTCGAAATCTATATTCCAGATCATCCGCTGACGCAGCAAAGAGTTATTGAGTGCTTACCGTGTGCCAGGCACTGGGCTGGTTGGTGGACGCACTGAGGTAGAAAATATCTCTCCCCTCATAGAGGAGAAGTTCTAATCTAGTGTCTTTTGGGGCCACAGATATCTTTAAGAATGTGTGAAAGTAGCCAGGTGTGGTAATCCCAATTACTTTAGAGGCTGAGGCAAGAGGATCACAAGTTCGAGGCCAATCTGGGCAATTTAATGAGAACTTGTCTCAAAATAAAAAATAAAAAAAGGTGTGTAGCTCAGTGGTAGAGTGGTTGCCTACCATGTATGAGAGGCCCTGGGTTCAATCCTCAGTACTGCAAACAGACAACCCCTTCTCCCCGCAAAAAAGCCCAAACTAGAATATGTGACAGTGACAGTGATTAGTGATCACTCTTTCCCCTGAAAAATCAATAAGTCAGTCAGTCAGACTTTCACATGGGTGCATGTGGTGTGGTTGCTGTAGGGTGGAGGCGGCCACACTCAGAGTTTTGTGTCCCATTTCCCCGAATTCAGGAGACTCGGAGCTCAAGTCCTTGAGGTTCCTCGAGGGGGCCGTAAGACCCACTTCTCCCACCCTTCCGCTTGTCGTGCTCTGACCTCTTGCTCGGCACCTTGTGATGTGCTGGATGAAACCTCCCACTCATTTCTTTTTCAGATTTGACCACAGAATGAGGCAGGAAACCTTGGGGGAGAAGAGTCCAAGGGAGCTTATCAGGCCTGAGTCAGCAGCCACCATATTCAATGGCTTTGAGGGGGACGCTTTGCTCCCTTTTTTTGCATCTGAGTAATGGAAAGGGTTGGGTTTGAGAAACTCTGAGGTATTTTCTTGATGGGTTAGAAGGGCAGGCTTTGGAGACAAAGTATCTGGTGATAAAATACATTACCCCGGACACATTACTTGTTAGCCATTTTGAGCAAATTATTTATCAAAGCCTTATTTCCCATACATGAAATGAGAAAAAATAACACGTATTTCATGGAATATTTTTGAGACTCAACTGAGACAACGTATGTAAATTGCGTAGGACAAAATAGCACCTATTGTCAACCTTGTCACATCCAAATTGTCTTTCAAGAGAATTTAATCAACAAACTAAATATTTTTTGAACATCCCCTATTTCTCTAGCATGGTTTAAGTCCGTGATTATTCTCCTGAGGTGCTAAACCAGCCAGCAGGCTATGATATAGGACAGTACTGAAGGAATCTCTCTGTTTTAAACAGCCTGGTTTAATTTCTTGGCTCTAGCAAGGGCCAGGTGGGTGACTCTAAGTGGCCCATTCTTTATTCAGTTTCCACTTCTGAAAAAAAAAAAACTAGGAAAAATGATATTATATGGCCCATTCACAACAGCGTGGCTGTTGGATTTAGATGAGATTATGCAATTAAAGCATTTGGCACAGTGGCACAAAAAACACTCTTGATTTGTGTTAGGCTGGTTCAATATTAATAGTATTAGTATCTATTCATTAGCTTAACGTCATCCCAGCCTCTCTACCCTGGGTTAGGATTTCATACAAGTTCAGGCATCTTGCTTAACCAGGCCCTAATGGTGAAATTAAGATCTTGATTTAAAACTGGTCTTTACACAGAGGTTACCTGGCAAATATTTATGGGTCCTGCAAATAGCTGTGGTTGCTACTAATTCCCTTTAGTAAAAGATGAATGATAATTCTTCTTTGTATGTTTTCATTTAGTATCCCAACCCCATGGATGAAAATGTCATTGCTGTAAAAATTGTGGAGGAAAGAAAAGGTAAGTTCTTTGAATATACCCTCACTTCAGTGATGATCACTAAGTGATACTGATTTTTGTAAAGATGTGTGTATGTTTATGCGTCTGTATGTATGAGATCTATTATGTCTTAAACAGTGCTCTCTCTATTGTCTAAATTACTAGTTGATGATAGCATTGAACTACATATAACTGTAACATGTGACCTTTGGGGGCGCTTACTGTGTGCCAGGCACTCTTATTTAGGTGGTAGGGCTATTCCTTTCTGATGAATGAAGAAATTGATGTACAGAGAGGTTAAATAGTCAGAGTCACAATGGTTATGAAGTGTGATCAAAATACACAATGAACATTTAAATTTAAAACATTTATTACAGTAAAAGACATATTGCTATTAACTCCCTTCAATATACTCCTCCCTCACTTTAAACATACTTATCCCACTGCACTTGCCCCTTTCTGAAGCGGTTCTGGAAGTATCTTTATGAAACGTGATAAAAAGTACAGTGAATGCCACTGCCAATGCCATCCAACTGAAAGCAGATCCATGAAAACCTTACAGCGTGTCCTCATCCACCTCATGTCGCCAGATCTGGCACTCAGTGACTTTCAACCCTTCCCTAAACTCAAAATGACCATGACAGGTAAATGTTTTGGATTGATTTAGGACACTGAGGCAGCCATGACAGTACAGCTAACGACATGAAAGAGGACTTTAAGAACTGCTTTAGAAAGTGTCAAGACTGATGGGATAAGTGTGTTCGAAGCGAGAGGGAGTATTTTGAGGGTGATTAATGGCAATGTGTCTTTTACTGTAATAAATATTTTTTTAATTTAAACATTACTGAATTTTTCTATTATGCCTTGTGCATCTCTATCATGCATTCATATATCAATTTGTAGATGTCAAAACAGATATGAATAATAACATATACGTGAGATGTGACCGTAAAGTAATTAGAGTACAGGGTCATAACTGAACCTGGCAGTGTGGTTCAGTATTCACAGAGAAGGGTTTGACAAATAATGACTCGCGATGCATGTTTGATAAGTTTTATTGTGATGTAGCCATACTCATTTGTTTATTATCTATGGCTCCTTTCTGTAACAGCAGATTTCAGTATTTTCAAGAGAGACTTTATGGGCCACAAAACATAAATTATTTACCATGTGGCCCTTTTCAGAAAATCTTTACTGACTAGGCTAGAGCTCAGGCACCTCCACCGTTGTCATTCCCCTCCCCAGTAGAAAAGCTGTGACTGTCAGCGTTTGAACTCAAGGAGTGCGAGGTGCAGGAAGCTATGACCATGCACATATAATCAGTCACAGACCTTTGGAGACACCCGGGCCGTGATCTAACATGCTCTTCAGCCTTCTTAGAAATCATGAGGTAGACTTGTATGGTAACTGACTCTGAGGCCCCCTCTGTGCTTGGTAAAGATAAAACTGCCATTTACATGTGAGAGTGTTTTCTATGTAACTATATTTAAAAAGATTTTCTCTTGTACCTGCACCAGTGTGGGAGGAACTTGCTACTTGGCATCAAGACCTGATTTTTGTTACTGCCTTCCTAGCTTAGCCTTTTGAAGGCTCAGTTTCTTCATCTGTTAACTGGAGAAATAATTGTTTGTATGTTGTTGTGAAGAACAAATGTGAAAACAGTTGCATATTCTAAGGTGGTATAGAATTACGATTTCTGTCATTGTTAAGGGCATCTTTGTCTCTAGTAGTTCATTTTAAGTATGTGTGTTGCAAATATTGGATAAGAATATGAATGGGCAGAAAGTTTTGCACTCTGTCAACAGCTTCTGGAAGTCAGGATGTTTACAACAGGGGTCAGGACTCCAACGTCCAGAGCTTTGGAAATCCTGGTAGCAGAGTGGCTGAGTGCCATGTATTCACAGGGCACATGGCAGCACTTCAAAGTTTGTCTTTTTTTCTGTCTCTGCTTCTCTTTTTTCTTAACTCACATTTATTTATTTATTTTTTTTCATCACTAATATTATTCTGGAAACTTCTCTCCAAAACAAATTCTGGTCACAGGGGTTTTTCTCTGCTATGAGACAAGAACATGGCTAGTATAATTAATTAATTATACATTTAAGCTTTGTAGTCAGAAGTTTGTGCTTCAAAGTATAGTGCAGAAGGAGGCAGAATCATATTTTCCTTCTCACTGTTCAAGTATTCTCTACTGGGTCATTCGGAAGTGCACTGGAGCACTGACATTGGCAGTCCAGAGTAAGGGACAGTGTGTGATTTATTATTTTTTAATCCCCAACGAGCATAGCATTGTCCATTGTGGTTCTACCCTAATTCCTTGATCACAGATGAGGAGTATCTATGATTTGGCTCAGAAAAGTGATCAAGGGAAGTGAGTTTTGGGTCAATATTTTCTATAGAAATTCTACTCATACATATAGAAAATTGAGATAGACTTTCAAAGCTCTATTGACATTAAGACAAGAATGCATTTTCTTAATTTTTTAAGTCAAAATTTCTTTTTCTAGATGAAACAACAGGAATCATCTATAGAAAGAGGATTGCAATCTGTCAGAATGTGATTCCAGAAATTTTAAGGAAGGTAAATTCCTTTCAAAATGTAATTACAGTGGGGTACCATTGAGTAATTTTTAGCAGTCATGGACAGAGAGCATTTTTAGGTGTAAAGGAGCACTGGGACTTCCTGTTTTTCCCACTTCATAGCTGTTCAGAGGAAGACAGCTTTTTCATATCCAACCCAGTTTTGGCACATGTCGCTAGAGATAATTTCTCTCTGTCTCTGCCTCTTCCGTGGAGAGTTCTTAACGGATATAGAGATATTCTATCTCTATGATAGAGATATTCTTTGATAATTTTAAAGATACTTTCAGCATTTTGCATGGAGTGATTATCTTTTTAAATCTTTCCATGGTTAGAAATGACTCTCAGATAAAAGTGATCAGAAGTTGGCAGATTATAAATATTTAGTCTGATTTTTGAAGTAAGGGAAAGTTTCAATTTCTAATTCACTGTTAGGAATTTCTGAGAGTAGAATGTTCTTAGTGCTGTGTGTAAGCCTTTCTGTGTTGTGTTTCTGTAAAGTAATATTGTTGATGATGAAATCTTCATGATAGAAAATTGTTTTCTCTCTTTGAAACCTTTAAGCATTCTGGTGACTATTTTTTGGAGAAAGGTGAGTAGAAATTTTTAATTGCATTGCTTGAACCACAGAGAGACTTTTCACAAGAATCTTTTAAAAACTGTTAGGAAGTACACACTTTTGAAAATGTCCTAGATGGCTGTTTTAACCCGGAAGACATTCTGGGTGTGATGTAGAACTCAGCTTGGCTCCTACTGATTAGCTTGCAAATTAAATTGCTATGTTGTATGTAGGAAAAATGGCAGCTTTCATCACTTCCTTATCGTGGATTAAAAGACTCTGTCATGGTCTTAGGGGAAAGAAAGCTAATATGACAATGTAAATGAACTTTCTTTTATTTTCCAGATGGTAAATGTGTTGCACTGTAGCAGCAAATTATTACTGCCTTTTTCCACAGAGTGCATACCCTGCCTTTGCCCTACATACACACTTTGAATCTATTATTTAAAAAGGCATTCAACTTTGTCTTGTATCTCAATTCTTAAATAATTTAAGAATACTTCTGACTTGTACAGTTTTGCCTTTGTAGTTTTCCATGTCTTCTCCACCTAAGAAAGCATACATTTCTAGGTATTGGACAGAGTTCAAAATAAAGAAAATATTTTACACGATATTGTCCTGTATGGGAGCCTGTAAGGAGGCCTGATCAGAATTCATCAATTTCAGAAGGCCATATCCAGCTTTAGAGTAGACCTGAAGGAGACTGATAATTTGCTTAGTGTTTAGCAGTTAGGGAAATCAGGCCAGAGACTGTATAGCCTACATAAATCCTGGGCCATTTGCATGTCCTCACCAGCACTCAGTAAGGTCACAGTATGTTTGATTATCAAGAGTTATAGCCATTGGTGAGCCATCATCCGTATAGCAGGATCTCTTGTGCTCTTTATTATCAAGACTGAAAGTAGGTCTAGAAGCAGTCCCTGTGTAGCTTTTCTTAAACTCAGAAAGCCATCCTCCCTCTGTTGGACAGGTGAGCATTTTAAAGGTACCTAGTATCCAGTTAGAAGAAGAATCATGGCTCAATCTTCAGGAAAGAAACATGGCTATACGGAGTCACTGTCTTACATGGACACAGTATGCATCCATGAAGGAAGAGTCTGTCTTCAGGGAAAGTATGGAAAATCCAAATTGGTAAGATCACCTCTGTGTGTGTGTGTGTATTTTGGGTGCAGGGATGTACGTGTGAACACATGTATGAAAAAGCTGTGATTCTACACTTAGCAACTCTGTCTACAACACACAAATTCCACATTATTAATTTTTTAATTACAGAAAAAATAAGTGAATATATTTTCCTTTGGAAGGAAAAATGACAGAGCTCAATTCTTCTCCGATCACCCCTCCCAAATCTGGTGTCTTCACACCAGATGAATGAATATTATCAGTTTGAATAGTCTTACAGATCTTTCTACAAATACCTTAGGTATTTGTGTATGTAGTTACTGAGGCTGTGTAATATAGTTTTTATATAGTTTTTTTACATGATTTTATGCTGTGTAAATTACTGGACCCTTCTCTTTTTTGCTTAAAAATTTCTGAGCTTTATTCATTGGAGATTATATATAAATCTAGCTTATTCCTTTGTACTGTTGTGTACTATTCAAGCCTATGACTATACATTTTATTTGTCTACTTCTTTTCTGATAGACATTCACATGGCATCTAGTTTCTCTTTATTACAAAGAAGAACACAGTTGTTGTGAAACTTATTTTCCTTGTGTATGACACTTCATCCTATATGTGAGTATTTCTCTAGATGGAATTTTTAAGTGTTAGGTTTTTGAGATGTTATTTACATACAATAAAATTTACTCTTCTTTGTGAAGTTCTGTGGGGTTTAATAAATATATACAGTTGTATTACTGCTGCAACAATTCAGTTATTGGACATCTGAGGTATATTTTAAAAAGTTATTTGTTATAGGACAGTAGGGAAGGCCACTTCAACATACAGTTCTGGAGCAACTGGATATCTACATGTAAAAGAATGAAGTTGGACTCCTACCTCACACCAAATATAACATTAACTTAAAATGGATCAAAGATATAAATGAAAGAGTTAAAACTGTAAAACACTTAGAAGTAAATGTAAGTGTAAATTTTTGTGGTTTTAGGTTAGGCAGTGGTTTCTTAGATATACCAGAAGCCTAAGCGATACAAGAAAAAAATTGATTTTATTAAAAATTTTTGTGCTCTGAAGGACACTGTTGAAGTGAAAAGAAAATGAAGAGCATGGGAGAAAATGTTAGCAAACCATATATCTGATAAAATTCTATAATCCAGAATATCAAGAAAACTGTTACAACTGTATAATGAAAAAGACAGCCCAATTTTATTTATTTATTTATTTAGTTTAATTTTTTTTTTCAGCCCAGTTTTTAAGATGGACACAATATTTGAGTAGACATTTCCCAAAAGAAGATGCACAAATAGCTAATATCCACATGAAAAGCATTCAACACCACTAATTGTTAAGGAAATGTGAATGAAAACCACAGTAAAATACATTTCATATCTATTAAGATGGGTATAACTAGAAACACACAGTAACACATGTTGGTGTCAATGTGGAGAAATTGCAACCCTATATGTTACTTGTGGAAATGTAAAATTATGTAGCCATTGTGGAACACATTTTGTCAGTGCATCAAAAGTTAAACATAGAGTTATCATTTGGCTTAGCAATTCTACTCCTTGGCATATACCCAAGAAACATGAAAACATGTCCATACAAAAACTTGTATAAAAATCCTTACGGCAGCTTTATTTATAGTATCCAGAATATGGAGGCAAGTCAGATGTCTACCAGCTAGCAAATGTGGTCTATCCATTACATGGAATATTGTGCAGTCATAGAAAGGAATAGAGTGTGGAATTATGTTACAACACGGACAAACCTTAAAACACTTCTGCTAAGTGATAGAAGGGGCCACAAAAGACCATGTTTATTTGAAATGTCCAGAATCAGCAAACCCATACAGAGAGAAAGAAGATTAGTGGTTGCTATGGCTTAGGGGAGAGGAGAGTGGAGAGAGACTCTTGATGAGTGTGAAGTTTTTTTTTAGGGGGAGCGATGAAGATGTCTTGAAATTAGTGTTAATAGTTGTATGACTTTGAATATACTAAATCCCACTGAACTATACACTTTAAAGGATGAAATTTATGGTACATGAATTATATCTCAATTTTTAAAAGTTACATTACATAGTGTCTTAGTTTGTGCTACAATAATAATAATAATGATAATAACGATGATAGTAATAGTACTACAGGCTGGGTGGCTTAAACAGCACACATTAATTTCAGATGGTTCTCGAGGCCAGGAAGTCTAAGATGTAGGCAGGCACTGGCGATCTGGGGACTGGTAAGTGTCTGCTTCTTGGTTTGTAGATGGCTTCTGTCTCCTGTTCTATCCTTACATGGTGGAGAAAGTGAATTCTAGTCTTTTTCTCTTATAAGGACACTAATCACATGATTGGGGCTCCACCCTCATGACCTCAGGTAAACTTAGTTTATCTCAAAGGCCCCATCTCCCGATACCATCCCATTGAGGGTTAAGGTTTCAGCGTATGAGTTGGTGGTGTAGCTCAGTGGTAGAGCACTTGCCTAGCATGAATGAGGTCCTGGGTTTGATCCCTAGCACTGCCCCCCAACACACACATGCACATACTGCACACACATAGTTTCAACATACGAGTTTTGGGAGGACAAAGGCCTGTAATCCATAACAGATTCTGCTATGTTGTCTTCCAGTGTGTAACTACGCTAGTTGAGAGTGTTCATTTTCCTACAACATGGTAAACATGATTAGCATTCCACTTAATTTTTCCAGTATAATGGATGAGAAATGATTAATTTCGGGGAGATATATCCCTTCCTTCCTTCCTTCCTCCCTCTTCCTCCTCCTTCCCCTCTCTCTCTCTCTCTAAGGTGTTGTCTCTCTGTGTGGCTCTGGCTGGTCTCAGACTCCGAGGCTCAGGTGATCCTCTCACCTCAGCTACCTGGGTGCCGAGCTACAGGCGTACACCACTGTGCCTGGCTCTTAGAGATAGATTTTAAAAACAAAAGTAAAGCCTGGGCCTGGTGGTGCACTCCTGTAATCCCAGCACTCAGGAGCCCAAGGCAGGAGGATCTCTGTGAGTTCAAGGCCAACCTGGTTTACATAGCTAGACCCTGATTCAAAAAAGAAAAGAAAAGAAAATGTTCAACATTTCTGGTCCTTAGAGAAATGCAAAAATGCAAATTAAAATAGCTTTAAGATTTCATCTTACACCAAAAAGAATGGCTGTCATCAAGAAGTCAAAGACTAACAAATGCTATCGTGGCTGTGGCTGCAGTGAAAAAGGAACCCTCCTACATTGTTTGTGGGAATGTAAATTAGTACAGCCAGTATGGAAATCAGCGTGGAGATCTCTCAAAGAGCTAAAATTAGAAATTTCAAATGACCCGGCCTATTCCCCTTCTAGAGTTCTTCCCCAAAGAGCTAAAGACATCATATTATATGATACATCATACCAGTGTTTTTGGCAGCACAATTCATAATAACTAAATCCTGAAAGCAGCCTGTATGCCCATCAAGCAGATGAATGGATAACAAAAATGTGGTATCTATACATAATGGAATACTACTTGGCTATAAAGAAGGATACATTGGAGACATTTGGAGAAAAATGGATGTACCTAGAAAATATAATGTTGAGTGAAATAAATCAGACACATGAACTTAAATACTGTATGGTATATCTCATTTGAGTAAGAGAAAGTGCAAACAAAGCACATAATAAAGGATGGATAGAGGGAAACAAGTGGATAGATCTCTTGCAAATGGGAAGGGGTCCAGGAGATGGAGGATGAGGGGAGGGAGAAGGGGAAGTAAGAATTAAGATATGCCGTGTACAGGAACATAATAACCACAACGAATGTAAACACTATATGCCATAAGCCTGAGCTAAGAATAATAATAACAATAATAATGAAAATGAGGAAAGGGGATTCAGAGGAGGGAGGGAAGTGGGCAGGAAGGTGATTAAAAGAAAGTAACAAGCTGTGCTATGTACGTGTACCTACTCCCCATGAGGAATACAAACTTCATGTACAGCAAACATATACTAATGAAAAACAAAACAACAAAAACAACAACAAAACACAAACTAACACAGGCCATCAATGTTAATAGTAATTATTGCTGTGAACTATGATTTCAGAGGAATATTTACTGTGTGTTTTGTTTTCTGATTTTTGTAAAACATACCTATCACTTTGATGGAAATAGTAAAATCCTCAAGCCCAAATAACTAAAACCCCAAAATCTAAAATCCATTCTTACACCCCAATACTTTTTCAAATAATTACTGCTTCCCGTAACTGTGATCCTGTAGCGATACTAGGGTGTTCCAGCAGCCGCCCAGTGGATGAGGACACCCGGTCTTCTTAGCATCAGAGTAGGTTCGCTCTGAGCTACCCATTAGTTTTCACTTCCTAGTTTCCCTCATGACAAGAGCTCCCATAGGACAAGATGGTCAAGATTAAGTATAAAGAGTGTAGCCAGAGAACAGAGTTCTTTTCTTTATATGCAGAAGTAGTAAAAACATAGACTTTTTCTGATTTTATGCCAAAAAAACTTTCATTTCATCTGCTTCATTTTAGCCTTCATTTTTTTTTGGCAGATGTTGGCTAGTCTTAAAAGCTGAACTGAACCTTTATCTATTATAGTAAAATGATAATTAGCCCTGAGAATCCAGAGGAAAAAGTCCTTTAGAAACCTTTTTACTTTGTATGCTTTTAAAAAATTAGTTTTGAAAGTCATTCTGATTTTGGGAATAAATGACACAAGCTTGTTATAAAAAATATTAACCAATTCTGGAAAAAAATTCTCATCACCTACAGGTAGTATCTGTTTACCTAATTTTCTTGGTCCATTCCTAATTGATGCAAGCTGTTTCTGAAGTTTTGGCTGTGCCACACAATGTTGTAATGAAGACTTCTATGATTACATATTTCTCAATTTAAGATAGAGTGAGTAAAATGGGATTTCTGGTTTAAAGGTCATGTACATTTATATTTTGGCACCTCTGGCCAGACTCCTTTATAAAAAGGTTTGACCAGTTACACTTTTTTCTTCTTCTTTGGTCTATTATGTTCTAATCCTCTCCAAAACACTTCTGTGTCATTGACAGAGCAAGCTAATCCTCACTGACACCTCCTTTGTCAAGGGCAAAGCTAGATATGTCAAGTGCAGCATTTGAGGTTCAAGTTAAGTAACTCGCTCCAGATGACACATTCAGTAAATTGCTGAGCCAATATGTAAATCCAGGTATCCTAACTCCACCTTGAACAAGTGGTGAGGAAAGAATATGGAAACGTATGGAGGAAGGGTTTATCTCAGACTGTCGAGTACTTTTAATCCTCAGTATAGAGAATGGTTTTGTCTTTTCAGGAACACTCAGCTCTGGGAGGTTTCTGAACAGGAGAGGATATGCAGAGGGCTGTGATCCAGATTCTAGAGTATTTTCCCTTAGCTCTTGACATGGATTTAGAGTCATTTAGGCAGACATTCTAAATGAATGGGCAATTTGGGAGTTGGAATATGGGGCATCCAAAAAAGGAAGACACATTATTACTTTTGTTTTCTTCCTTTGTGAGGGAAAGTGAGAGTAATGGCCAGTTAGTGTACTCGGAAGTTGAAATATGGAGTTTTTTCCCAAAGGAAAACAAAACAAAATAAATACCTATTTTGGGTGCTGAGCTTAAAATTAGACTTTCAAGCTATGTGTTGGTTCGCAGGTGTCGGTGTGTGACCAAAAAGCAGATGTTACTCTGTCCCTGCATGGCCTGTTGGTTCCTTTTCAGAGCTGGGCTTGAAAAGGGTTTCCTATAGAACTGACGAGCGTTGCTTTGTGTCTCTTTGTAAAGATCTGATTTCAGCTTTCCATGGTCCTCTTGGCAAGAGAGCTGCATTATCCCCAACCTGCCCCACCCCTGCTGTATTCTCAGACACCTGGATATTTCAAATATATTTTCTTTCTTTTTTTTTTTTTTTTGTGGGTACTGGGGGGTCGACCTCAGGACCTCGCGCGCCAGCAGGCGCCCGTGCCGCTGAGCGATATCACCGGCCCCTTTTTCGTATGTGGGATCCGGGAGTCGAACTCGGGCCCTCGTGCTTGCCGGGCAGGCGCTTAAGCCGCTGAGCCATCTCACCGGCCCTATTTTCTTTCTTTACTAACTGCATCTGACGTTTTCCTCCTGTAGTTTTTATGTAAAAATATATATTTTTTCAAGATTGGATTCCTCAGGGCTGTGAGGAGAATTAGCATATGTCTTGGCCGTGTTTAGTGATTAGTGAGGGAAAGCCATGAGAAGCAGCACATGGAGAAAGAACTACTCTCCTCTGAGACGTTGGGTCACCTGCTCTGTCCTGGACCAGTAAGATTGTTCAGAGGAATGTTGTAAGTGGATTGGCATTGATCAGTCAGAATCTGCCCCTGGGACTGAGAGTGAGGTCAACTTTCTGTAGTTCTGGTCTGTGTGGGAGAGGTACAGGTGTCTGAACAAAAATAACAAGTGGAAGGGGACACCACACCCTTCACCTCTCTTTTCTTTTCACCGTGTTGCCCATTGTCTTTGTTTTGCTTTGGAAGTAACAGGAACTCATAAGTGCAAATGATTACAGGGTTATCTCTGTACCAGTGGTGAGGCCTTCCAGGAACTAGAAAGTAGGAAGAACTATAGCAGCCTCATAGCCCCTTGTTTTTCCATGTCCAGCTCATTTATTCAGCAGTTTAAGGTCTGCTTTATTCATAGGCAGCCTGACTCTCCTAGGCCTATGAAGTCTCATGTTCTATGTTCCAGAAACTAGATTCTTGGGCTTAAGCCTCCCCACTGAAAATAATTATATGCTCTTGTATAATTTACTTTGCTTCTCTAATCTTTAGTTTCTTTACTTGTGTAACAGAGATAATATCCCTATCCCAGAGTCCCAGAGGGTTCTTGTGAGGATTAAACAGTGTCACATAGACTTTACTATCACAATCTTAAAACTTCACATGACTTTTGATTCTAATTTCCATCATGCATTTGTTTTAATATAGAAACAGTGTTTATAATTATTTACCATCGCACCCTAGGAGCGCATTCTGTGCCTGAGATTTTGCCTTTCCTCAGTTCACCATCTTTAGACATACGAACTTCTCAATGCAAAGAGTCATGGAACTAGGAATGTTCTGTTTTAGCTCCATAGTGATGTTAACTATGGAGAGAGTAGTGTTAAGGGATCACTGCAAACATTTGGCTTGGAACATATTTCCCCACATTTCTCCTTCTCTTCTTCATTGTTACGGTGACTATGGTTGTTGTAGGTCCAGTGATGTCACATAGGGGTGTTGATGAAGAGCCTGAATGTCTGGGGTCAGAGACTCTAGGCTGATGCTTTGCTTTGTCTTAGGAACTTTGGGCCAAATCAGAAAATAGAAAAAAGTTTTAAAAAATTGAAGTCATTCATCTCTTTTGGGAATGTGCTCAATTTATTAAGTACAGCGGGACACAGACATTTACATTGGAAAATGAAGACTGGAGTGTATTATTTTAGATGTTTTAGAAGAAAGAGGAAAATTGTACTTCGTGCTCCCTGAAATTTTACATTTGGAGATAGGCCTATTAATTTCTTACTATTTTGTGTTTGCATCCATTCTTTAAAATAGAATTATTAGTTTGGGTTTCTTCTCTTGACGATTCTTCTTTTCCTTGTAACGGATCTTTACTATGTGGAATGTAATTGACATGCACTTGATTTGGTTTTAGAAATTGACACTTTACACAAGTAGTGTAATTATAAAAGATAATCATCTTGTATATTTCCTTTGGTTTCGCCCTTTCACCATAAGTGTATGTGGCTTTTTTGTGGCAAATAAAAATTTCTGGTATCTTCATGTCATCCCCATTAGTGGAGTTTTACTCTCTTCATGATGTCGCAGAGCTGTTTTTGTTTGTTTTGTGTTTTCTGCTTTTGAGTAACAAGATTATTCTTCCATAGCTGTCTTAGTCACATTCTTGTCACTGGGACTCAATACCTGACACAACTTAAAGGAAGTGAGGTTGTTTTTCTTGTTTTTGTTTTGTTTTATTTTTAGAAGTTTCAGTCTTTGCATGGTTGGTGGCATGGTGGAAGGCCTGGGGGGAAGAAAGTTGCTGGCTTCATAGCAGACCAGAAGTAGAGTGAGAAGGGAAGAACCGGGGAAGATGATATGTCCTTCTAGATCAAGCCCCCCAGTAACTGGCCTGTTCAGAACAGACCCCATCTCGTAACAGTCAGCAGTAATGCTCTCATAATCAATCACTTTCCAAAAGCCCCACCTCTGTGTGCATGAGGGTTTTGGGAGACATCTAGGTATAAACTGTAACATTCCTCCCCTGGCTCCCAAAAGACTCATGTGAATGTCTTTATGCAAAATGCATCTAGTCCATCTCTGAGAGTTGCCAAAGTCTTAACAGCTTCAGCACTGCTGAATAGTTCAAGTGCAAAGTCTCCTCTGAGATTCAAAGAAAACTCTTAGCTGTGAACCTCTGTAAAAATAAAAAAAGGAAAATTAAACACTACTGACATACAATGGCACAGGGTAAACATTCCCATTCCAAAAGAGAAGCATTGGTGGGTAGAAAGGGATGGGACTGAAGCAAGACTGAAGCCTATCTGTGTGAACATTAAATCCTTCAACTCTATGTCCAGCGCCCAGAGCAACCTGTGGTGAGATCTGAACTCCAGATGGCTTGAGCAGTCCCACCTCTTAGCTTTACCAGTGGTTGTAGCCCTCATGGCTTCTCTCTCGGGCCGGCTCTGCTCCCTTCTTGGCACTTTCCTTAGATGTTACACCTACCTGGCTTCTCCAGCTTCCTGGGGTCTCCATTGTCTTGTGGTTTCACTGTCACAGCTCACTCACCGCCTTCTCAGGAACATGCTGCCTGTCTTGGCTTTCTTCTGAAGTCTGGGTAGAAGATTTCCAACCCCACAACTCTTGCATTGTGCACGCCTGTAAAATCAGGACCACATGGATGACCTAAGGTCTGCTGCCAGCTCGAGTAGTAGTCAGCCCCCTTGCATCATGGCTGCTGAGGCCTCTTAGTGCCTGGATGGCTGAGCATTTTGGGCCAAATCCTAGTAAACCAGTTACCTAGGCAGACTTTCTGGAGCATGATGCCCTGGGGCTCTCCTCAAAACCAAGTCTTTAATTTGTTGGATCCTGACTTGCCCTCAAATCATCTTTATATTGTCCTGTTTTAAATTACTTGGCTTCTTTTTAATGCTAATTTTTTCAGCAACTGAGCTCTCTACTCCAGCTTTGCTTGTGTTTCCTTTCTGGTGAAACTGAAAACTTATAGTGGGGTTTTGCTCCTGATTTTCAGTATAAACCTGGCTAAAAGCCCCCAACAGTACTCACACCACAGCCCCGAAGTTGGGCTGCTAGATTACTTAGTCTTCCACCCCAATGTCAGTCTTCTGCAAAGTCTCAGGACATGAGCAAAATGCAGACAAATTGTCTGTGAGAGAATAACACACATGAGTCTGGAGTCCAACTGCCAATGGAGTCCTTGTTCCCAACTGAAACATCCCGAACCTAGCCTTTACTATCCCCCTGTTTATCAGCATTGTGGTCTTCTGAGCTCCAACCAGAATTTCCCATCAATCTTGGCTTTCAGCATTCTAGGGCTGCTTCTCCAGTTAGCATCTCCAAATGTTTCCAAACTCCTCTTGCAAGCCAGTTCCAAAGGCTTCTGAACTACATGGTCAGTGCTGTGTTCAGTGCAGCTCTTGAAATTCCTGGGAGGAGGATGGTGGAGGATGAAGAAATGAAGACAAGAGTCAGAATGCAGAAAGCTGAGGTTGCGTAGAGCCCTCTGTCCTGATGGGAGAAAAGGAACTGCCCAACGACTGCAGTGCATTTATTTATACAATCAGCAAGAGGTTGATAACAGGTAAAACCCCTCTCCTAAAGGGAGAAAGGACCTGCCTAACAACTTGTTTGTCTGGCTTGCCTTGGGCGCTCCGTGTTCTTGGTCTGGCCTTGCTTTAGCCCCTCATTTGTGATCGATCTCCAGCTCAGCCTCTCCCCACAGGTCAGGCAGTGTCACAGCAATGATCCCACTTCTCTGGCACCAAATTCTGTCTTGGTCACTTTCTTGTCACTGGGACACAGTACTTGACATCCATAATTTAAGGGAGGAGAGGTTTATTTTGTCTCATGTTTTAGAAGTTTCAGTCCTTGCATAATTGGTAGCATGGTGGAAGGGCCTGGGCAGAGGGAAGCTGTTTACTTAATGGTGGACTGAAGCAGAGCCGAAAGGGAGGGGACAGTGAGAGTGATATGTCCTTCCAGGTCACATCTCCCAGTGACTCATCTCTTCAGACCAGACCCAACCTCCTAACAGCAACTCAGCTGTAAGCCCCCATAATCCAGTCACCTTTCAGAAGCCTCTGAGCACATGAAGCTCTTGGGGGACATCTAAATATAAACCATGACAATGGCCCATGCCTTCACCTTTCCATGTGTGAGAGCTTCTACGTATCCTCTGATAGTTGCCAAGCTTGGTTTTGGGATTAAACATGCTCAGCCTAGAAGAGTATGCATTAACAACATTGAGTATATACTTCAGATATGTTCATTCAATTTTTATAAAAACATCAATGAAATTCCTCCTGGAATAGGGTAAAATAAACATAAAATTTCAAATCAAATTTTACAGATTAAATTAATTGGTTGGATAGTTTTTTGATTCATTTGTAGTTTAATGAATTTTCATTATTATTGAAGTTACTAATATGAATACTTTTCATTCTAACAAATAGATAACATAACTTTTTGAAGTTTTTGAATTTCTGTATTAAAACAGCCCAAGTCTCAACTAATTATCTGAAAAATCACAAATAGTGTAATTTGCATGTTTCAAGGGCTAATTGTTAGACATTTTAATTTTTATATTCATCTTTTTGTCTCCTCCAGAGTACGGAGTATTTTTTTCCAGGAGCAAACTTGACAGTTTGGTGATTCTGTGTATTTTTAAGACTGGCACTGGCCTCTTTGATTGACTTCCAAACTTGCTTTTGCTTAAAAATCTTTGGCTCTGCTCTCTTTACTTAGGCATTATTTTTAAGCTTCAATCCTGGTGCTAAAGGGCATGAGGGTGTAGTTATCTGATAGCCTGAATAAATACTACTGTATTGGTCCCAAAACATGACTCCCTGTGCTCATATTGACCTTGCTTTTCAATACACCAGTGGGTGATCAAGTAATTAACAGAATGCATGGCTAATTATGACAGGCCAACCAACAAGGCCATTTCTGTGCAAATATGACATCTGGGCTCGAGCCTTACATTTGCTCAGTAAGACTGCCCTCCAAAAGATACTCATTTGCTATTTGGTGTTTGTGTTCACATAATCAGAATCTTCTGGTTCCCATTCTTTATTTACTGTTGCATGGTGGCTGTACCCTGAGGTCACAATTTTTGAGTATCCCCAGTGTCTAGCACAGGGTGTGGCTCACAGAGGATGCTCTGTGGCCATTTGTCAGAACAATGATGAATGCTCCTGGGGATACAGATAGCACTCCTTCTGCACTGAATGAAGGGAAGGCAGGGAAAAGGGATGAAACTGGAAAGAGGACAAATGCATATTGGGAAACTCTGATAGTATTTGGTAGGGATGGCCATGTAGAAGGAATCTTGAGTCAGCTGTATAGGAATCTCTCCTCTGATTTCTCCTGGTCACCTACCTGCTCTTTGACTCTGGGAAACGTTGGCCTGAGCTCTCTCACAAAGTCATGTGAAAGTTTAATAAGATAATAAATGGGAATGTTCTACACTGAAGTGCTAAATAAATGTAAATTGTTGGACCTAATGGTGAATAAATGTTATTTTCAAAGTGGGCTGGCTCTTTAAAGGCACTACATTTGAAAAGTGGAGTAAGCCGCTTTATTGAAAAGGCAGGTGAAATTGAGCTATATATTAGTGGATGCCTATTGATTTTCTTTTAATCCTTCTTTGTCCTTTGGTTTTGAGTTGTATATTAGTCCAAGGTTCAAGGGGAAAATGAAGAAATACAGATGCATTGTGATGATTCTAGTTTTGTAGTTAGAGCTGGTGCCAGATGAATCTGCTGAGTAGCTAGGTTTGGAAGCCTCTGATTACCAGTAAGTGTCCCGTGGTCCTAGTGATAAGCAGCCCTACAACTGGCACCCTTTTAGAGCTCCGTTTTTTGCAAAATACTCCTTAATCTTATAGAGCATGACCAGTTGATAATCTGGCTCTCTGGCAAACGTAAACATTTTGCATTAGAAACACCCTGCTGAAAAGTTTAGCAAAATTTAGATGAGGGCTCTCTTGACTGTATGTGAGAGGAATGATCAGTGGAAGTAAGGGAGGAGGAATGGAGATGCTTAAGTAAGTCTGATTCATGTCAGAATTGTGTGGTTTTATGGAGCAGACATTCCAGTTAAGTTTTTTCTTTCCTTTTTTGTGTTAGCTTTTGTATCTGCAATAAATTTAAAAATTAAGTGTTAAAAAGTATGGTATTTTTTCAGGCAGACATTGATATAATGCAGAACACCCTAAAGATCTTGAGACAATAGAGAGGAACCTAGTGACGATCTCCCTCCACTCAGGATCTCCTTGGTCAGGCTGTCCTGTGGCACTTGGGAGCTGGATTGTCCTCAGGGCTAATATTGGGAGCTGATGAAGAATAAAACTGACGAGTTGAGCTGTTTCCAGATTTCCATTTATGGCTGTATTTTGAAATGTTTTAGGTGCTGGAGGTGGAAGCTCCTCCATTTTCTGAGCAGCTAACCTCAAGAGGATTGTGGCATGGAAAGGAACTTAGTTTGTGTTTCCTTGCTCGTCCTGTTTGATTCTCTGGAATGACTCGATAGGCACGAAGATAGGAAAACTGTCCTGCCTGCAGACAGGTCTAGTTGGGATGAATGTTACTCTAAGAATTCCTTATTAAATATTTTAAAATAACTTTTCCCATCTGTTTGCAAATATTTATTATGGGTTCATATAAATAGGTTCATGCTCTTTTCAGTTTTGTGCCTTCCTTTCCATTGACCCCAGAAGAAACTAGTACTCCGACCTTCAACCGTGTAGATTACTTTTGCCTGCCTGTTAACCTTCAGATGGCATGAGCTGCGCTGGAGCTTTTTATTCACTCAGCATTGTGTCTGTGAGCAGCATCTTGGGTGCATCAGTAGTTTGTCTTTTTTCTGTTGCCGTGTAGCGTTCCATTGTATGGGAATACTGGAGCTGTTGCGATTTATTTACTCATTCTGCAGAAAAATCACCCAAACACACAAACGCAGAACTGTACTGTACATAGTATACTGACTTTCACATTGACTTTGCACTACATTTGAGACTGTCTTCCTTGTTATTGATATTTCATTTTTAAGTAATTTTTAATGGCCCTTCACATATATTCACTGTATAAAATGATTCCAGTTTATTTTAGTAAATGGTTCAGTTTTTGGCATTTGCATTGTTTTGAGTTATTTGTTCCTATGTATAAAGTTGTGATGAATCTCTGTATAGATTAGTAGAAGCCATCATCCAAGATGATTTGCTTAGGACAAAGATGTAGATTCTGTAGGTTCAAGGGCTTTGCTTGAGGCTTGAATTAGGTATTGCTAAACTGAGGTCCATATTCCTAAGCATCCCATGGATGAGTTCACAGCTGGATGGACTATTGGGGTGGGGCCTGGTTGGAGGACCCAGGTCTCTGAGGGCATAACCTAGGTCTCTGAGGGCATAACCTGGAAAGGTGTATTCTTGTCCCTGGTCCTGTCCTCTCTCTGTTCTTCCTTGCTCTGTCTGCTCCCTGGCTGCCATGAGGTGAGCACTTTTCTTTTGCCACATCCTCTGCTATGTTATTGCATTGAAGCCAGCCAAGTGTGGACTGAAATCTCTGAAATGGTGACCCAAAATAAATCCTTCCTCCTTTAAAATATGTATGCAGGTGTTCTGTCCCAGCCACGAAAAGCTGGCTAACACAGATGTGGATGCAGGTGGTTTAATTCCAGGAGCCACACCCTTAATCCCTGTCCTCCTACAGCAATATATATACACACATACATATATGTGTATATATATGTATATATAATATATGTGGCATATATGGACATATGTAGAGCATGCTTTATAATAAATATATATATTTATGTTATAATTGCCAAGCATTTATTGAAAGTGCTGTAAACTGCACTGTTTCTCTGAGGAAGCACAGTTATAGAAATGGATTTAGCCAGACAGCCTGGCGGAGATGGCACAGTCCGCATGGTGGAGCATAAATACAAGCAGTGTGGGACCCAGGAACCATGCAGAGACTAAGCGGCCATCTGCTCTGAACACCTTACATTTCCTTCGGGGCAGCCCCCTTTCTGTGTGGTTGTAGACAACTCAAAACACCATGATTAGAACCGAGATGTCATTATAAGACTATCTTGGAACCTTTTTTTCCTCCCCTCACAGACACTTTAATTAAATTCCCATTGTGAAAACAATTAGGCAAGATTTGCCATACCTAGTCTGTCAGTAATTCAGGGACAGCATCTCATTAAGAGCTCTTGCTTTTCCAGAATCTGCTGTTTCGAGGATTCAGAGCTAGTGATCGCAGGTTCTTGGCATTAATTCCTGATCCATATTTTCCCAAATCCAGAAAGAAAAAATTTCAAGTGAGCTCAAAATAGGCGATGGTTGTGTAATGCCACTAATGTTCACACAGCTGTGCTTTCTGTGACGTTTCCATGCGTATCATGTTGAATTATGTCCACGGAATGACAGCATTAGATGTGACTCAGATGCAGGTGCTGCGTGAGTGAATGAGCCTCTCCCAGGTAGTCCGAGGGGTTTGCCCCTAAGCCTGGGGCAGGGTGCTCTCTCCTGACTTCGGCAGGTAGAACTATTTCCCTGACAAGTATGTGATGTGGTGTTATAAATAGCTTCCCTTTTGCTTCTTCCCTTCCTCTTCTTTATCCTCCTTCCTCTCCAGCCTTTCCTTCCTACATTCGTTATTGATTTCCTACAATATGCTAGTAATTGAAGTTGAATTTGAGGATGCCATGAACTAAAAATGGATGTAAACACTTATAAAAACGTTTGGCAGGGCCGGTGAGATGGCTCAGTGGCGTAAGCGCCTCCCTTGCAAGCACGAGGGCCTGAGTTCGACTCTCGGAACCCACATACGAGAAAAGGGCCGGTGATATCGCTCAGTGGCACGGGCGCCTGGTGGCACGCGAGGTCCTGAGGTCGACCCCTGGTACCCACAAAAAAAAAAAAAAAATTTGGCATTACCTATTAACTTTGAAATTGTGCATGTCCTATGGCCCAGGTACTTCATTGGTAGTCACTTCTTCATATATGTACCTAGAAGCAGTGTAAGTATTTTTGTTAACAGTACGGTTGATAATAGAGCCTTAAGTGGGGTCCATTCTAAATGTCATCTTCAGTGGCGTGGATACATAATTTGGAGTGTTTCAAACAGTAGAACACTATGCAGCAATGAAAATGAACAAAAAACAGCTACATGTAACTATGGAGGACTCTCATAAACATAAATCTGACCATGTGGGCTTTATTTTCTGTGCCTTCATGAACAGCATTGACATGACGACTGTGTGCTTAGGAAGCTGAGTTGGGGTGTTGTGGAGTATAGAGACTCCACGCTAGAGACAGTGACCCCCAGGGGAAGCAGTTGCTGTGTTCCTCTAGAGAGAAAGTGCTGTGCTAAACCCAGGGAGTAGCAGTAGCCAGGGAGAGAATGGCATGAATGGATTTAGGGTCATTAGAAGGGAAATGAGCAAAGTCTGGTGACTGAGTGGATATTTGGATTGATCACAGAGAGAAGCATGAAACGTGTTGCTGAGGTTTCTGATCTCGTGGACCAGGTGGGTGGATATATCATTAAGGTCAGCGGAGGACTTGGGTTTTGAGGTGGTAGATAATGAACCTGTATGACACCAAACTATATAATCTTGGGTACTTTTTTTTAACTTCCCTGTACTACAGTTAATGTATAAAGAGAGAAGTAATTTTCAAAACATAACAATCTTGAAGATAGTGTATTATGCAGTATGTAAAATACACTGTTACTATACAGTTTCTTCAGGCATAAGTATGACCTGAGTATATAACATCGTAAATGTATGGCAGTGGTCTCCTTAGGGTTAACAGATGTGAGAGTCTGGAGTAGGGGAACCTGAAGTATCCTTAGGGCTCTTGAGTAGAACACCATACACTTCAAGTGTGGGTGGGAAGAAAGTCTTAGGACAAAAGGCCTAACAAACTGAGGTTACAGTGTGGGGAAAGGAAAGCTAAGAGGTGATTTAAGGAACTTTTAAATGAAAGGCAAGCCCCAAACTAGGATGTACCTTTGCTGAAAATGATTTTTTTTTTTCTTTTGTGGGTACCGGGGGTCGAACTCAGGACCTCGCGCGCAAGCAGGCACCCGTGTTGCTGAGCAATATCACCGGCCCTTTTCTCGTATGTGGGTACCAGGAGTCGAACTCAGGACCTCACGCTTGCCAGGCAGGCACCTATGCTGCTGAGCTATCTCACCGACCCATGAAAATGATTCTTGTACTTTGGTAGCACAGAGTCTTTTGAAAAATAATGTTGTATTGATATAAAATGATACACAAGGCCTTAATATTATTTATCTGTAATCACCACAATAATGCATTTTATAGAAAAATTGTGAACCACTAAAAAGAACATGATAAGTAAACAGCACCTATAATTCTAATACCCACAGATTCTGTTTAACATTTCAGCTCTGCCCATTCATCTGTTCATCCCCGTATCCTTCTATCTTGTCTTTCCTTTTTATCTCTACAGAGCTGAAGTTAGACTGCATGTTGTTATGTAACCTACTGTATTCTGTACAAGAGCTTAAGTAGAAGCTAATTCTAGTGAGAGGGGTCTAGGTTAGCTATGTGTAGTAGGAAGGAAATGTCTGATGTGCTTTGTCAATGAGTTATTGAGGGAGAATGCAACATTTTCTTGTCTGACAGTCTTATAATAGGATAAACTCTCATCTTGTTGATGGCAAGGGCACAACCCCATTTTACTGCCATGTTATCCTCCGATATGTGGACAGACCTTGAGAGTGCTTTTCTGAGGGCTCATTTCTCCCAAAAGTGGCAGAAAGAAATATTGGTAAGAATATGGTGTAAGAGAGAATTTTATTAATCCCTCACCTACACTTGCCTCGAGGACTAAAGAGTTCATCTCTCCCCAGAGTGAGAGACTGCTCAACTTTTCATTTTTAAATATTAAAATCACTGTTAAATTCTACTCTGTCTAATCCAGAATAAAGATGGGAAAGATTAATGTCACTCTGATATAGTTTTACATGAGCAAGTCATTTTAAATAGGCTTAAATCTAAGAAGCTGCTTAGACTAAAGGTATTTATGTCAGATCGGATGGGATAACTCGTGGGTGTGTGTGTGTTTGAGAGAGAGAGAGGGAGGGAGAAGGAGAAGGGGAGATATTGGGGGATGGGGGATGAAAGAGTGGGAGGAGTGGGAGAGTTATGAAGGCTTCTTTTTACTGTGTGCACGATGTAACTGTAGATATTACTGCTGTTAGAAGTTCCCATCACCGCTTGTTGGATCCAGTGTTTTCTCTGTGTATCTTTTTGTGTGTGTCAGTGCATGTGCTAACATAAGCGTGCATCCCCATATGTGCAGAAATTCATACAGGGATGTGTGTCCCATATCCTTCCTACAGGGAGGTAGGAAGGAAGGGAAGACAGTTTCTTTGTTTAGTATTTTTGATTACCAAGAAGTTAATTCATTTAACAAATATTCATTGAATCGAGTGTAAGCACCATGCTGAAAATGGGGGATGGGGGTTGCCTAAAAACAATAAGGATGAGCAAGATTTTTAGTCTGTGGTGCACATGTAATTGTTGATCCATGTCTGTGCTTGGTGCGCACGGAAGGTGAGTCCTGCTTCCTTCAGGATAAAGTCTAACTTCTCAGCCTGAGACCGTTCGCAATCTGGTCTCCACTTATCCTTTCAGTCTCATCTCTTGACATCTCCCACACCTGGCTTTTGCTCCAGTCATTCCTGGGAAGATTATGGAAACACTTAGCAAGTCTGTACCTCCTAGTAGGCATGTTTGGATAACTTATGGCGTTCAAATAATCTCTCTTGTTTCCTGCCTTCTTACCTGCGTCTTTGTGATTTTTTTCTGGTGGAATGCTTTGCCTCTGTTTGCTGACACTCATCCCCTTGTCTATTTGTATTTTCCACCAGACAGTGATATCTTTGAGAACTGAGATCATCTCCTTCCCTGTGTCTTCCAGCACTCAGTACAGTGCTTAGCATATAGTAGCCGTGCAGTCAGTGTGTTGAAAATGACCGAAAGAGGCGAAGTTAAGTGTAATCCACATTGCTAGTGGTGATGAATACATTCAGCTTTTGTGTCTCTGAGAAAATCAATGTCTTTTTCATTTTTTTAAAGGGTAGTTTCACTGAGTTCTTGGTTTGAAATTTTTTCCTTTTAACATTTTGAATATAACAACCGATTTCCCTCTGGTGTGCAAAATTTCTGTTGAAAAATCTACTGAAAACTTTACAGAAGCTCCCTTGTATATGATGAGCTTTTCTTTTGCTGCTTCAGTAATCTCTGTTACTTTTTTTTTTTTTTGGTGGGTACCAGGGGTCGACCTCAGGACCTCACGCGCCATGAGGCGCTGGTGCTGCTGAGCAATATCACCGGCCCTTTTTTTGTATGTGGGTTCCGGGAGTCGAACTCGGGCCCTCACGCTTGCCAGGCAGGCACTTATGCCACTGAGCCATCTCACCGGCCCTGTCACTTTTAACAATTTGGTTATAATGTGTCTTGGTGTGGAGCTCTTTGGATATATCCTCACTGGAGTTTGTTGGGTTTTTAAATTTGTATGCCCATTTTCTTTTTCAAATTTGGGAAATTTTGGCCATTATTTCTTCATAATTCTCATTCATTTCTCCTTCTGACCCCATAATGTATACATTTATCCACTTGCTGATATTCCCTAAATCCCTTAGGCTCTCGTCACTTTTCTTCATTCTTTTTTCTTTTTGCTTCTCTGACTTAATAATTTCAAATGACCTATCTTCAAGTTTGCTGATTTCTTCCTTCTGTTTGATCAAGTTTGCTATCAAAACCCCTAGTGACTTTTCAGCTCTTTAATTCTTCACCTCCTGAATTTATTTTTTTAAAATTTTGTTAATGCCTCATTTTCCTGTTTTGACTTAACTGCATATCCGTATCGTCTTTTAGCTCACTGAGCATTCCTTAAGATGATTATTTAAATTACTTGTGAGGTAATTCTTAGATCTCTGTTTCTTTAGGATCAGTTTCTAGACTCTAGAATCTAGAGATTATTTGATTCTTTGATTAGGTCATATTTCCTTGCTTCACTGTTTACTTTATGATATTTTGTTGAGATTTGGTCATATCAAAATAACAGCCACATCTCCCAGACTTCATAGATTGGCTTTGTACAAGAGAAGACCTTCACCAATCAGCCTTGTCAAAGAGTCTGGGGGCCTCTCAAACCTTTTAAGAGAATATGCTTTTTCTGGGTTTGTGTATAGAATTTCCCAGCTACAGTGGTCTGCCCCTATTTTCAAGAGCCCACGATTGCTCATTCCCTTTGGATCTGTCTGTGGTACTGCCGTCTTCCAAGTGCTGTCACAGGTGGCCATGTTTGTTTTTGTTTTCTGTGGCCACCAGGCATCCAAAGTGTACCTCTATTCCCTTCAGCGCCCTGCGTCATGCCTTAGACAGTGCTGTGTAAAACCAGGGTGTTGGATACACATTTAGCTCTTCCCTTTTCCTCTGGAGGCAGAAGCCAAAGGTTGGCAGCTTTATCCTGATTGTGCTTATGCTGGGTGGGAGGGGCTGTCACAGATGAATGCCGTGAACTTTCTTGTCTGATTTGACGTGGCTCTTCTTGGCTTCACACTCGAGTGGCGTGCAGCCACCTCTTCATTGGTTTCTGGAGTTCTCACAGAAACAGTTTGGTTCATATATTATTGTCAGTGTCTCTATGGGGAGCGAGAGCTTGGGGCTTCCTGTTGAGCCATCTTACTTATGTCAATCTCACGTTTAGTCCACAGCTGTTTTATGAGATCATATTAATAGAACTTTGATAATTAAAATCAGTAGAAGTCCTTCCAGACTTCTGGCTTTATAGTCTCTCTCTTTATCAGTCTCTCTTTAGTACCTGTGACTAACATTTAGTAAATGCTTATATTTGTCAGTCACTCTTCATATCTCTGTTACATGTACTAGTTCACTTGTCTGAATAGCTGTAAAAGGAAGATACTATGATTTGTCCTCATTTTACCTGTGAGAAAACTGAGTTACAGAGAGCTTGAATAATTTACCCATGGTCATGCTGCTGATAATTGTCTCAGACTCAGTTTTTAAATAGGCATTTTGCAGCATGAAGTGAGTATTTTTTAATTTGAGTGTCTGTTGTTTACCTGATGTAAGTCAACTTGAAACAAAATCCTTTATTGCAACAGTTATTCAATTATTTTGGATATCATTTTGTGTTGATTATAAGTGATAATTATGCTGCTGGAAATGTCTGAAATTTGCACATCCAAATATAGCATGACATCAAAGATGTATTTTTGTTTGTTCATTTTCTTTTAGGACAGAGTTCATTCAAAGAGGCAGGATTTCAATCACAGGGGCTGGATTTCTCAACTGTATTTTGGAAACTTTTGCCAGCACATTCTTAAGACAGGGAGCCCAGAAGGTAAGCTTGTTTCCAGTTTGAACCAACATTAATTTTAAGAAACCATGGGGAGTCCAATAGGGTATTGAATAAAACATAAAGAAAGAAAAAGTCGTGAACATACATAATGAGAAAAAATGCTATTAATAAACAAGTCTAACAAAAAATAATTACTCTTAATAATTATTACATAAATCCTAGTCAAATTAAACTAAAGTACTAATTCAGGTCCACTAAATTAAAAATATGCCAATGAAGAATATGTGACATTATGGAGAGTATTTGTAGTCCCATTAAGAGAAATAATCAGAAAGAATATTTACAGTATATATAATATAATGACAACTATTTAATAAAAATTATAACAGTAGCTAGTATTTATTGAGCACTATGTGCCATTGACTGTTATAAAAAATTTTTATGTTTTAATCTCATTTAATTTTCACAAATCCTTGAAATAGCTATTATTGTGTATATTATAGATGAGGAAAATATGGAGCCTGGAATCTGAAGTGTCCATCCTTATAGTTTTTACACTGTGTGCTTGAGGGGACTTAAGTGCGCTTCCAGAGACCACTCTGAAGTTCTAAGGCCCTCTGTGCCCTGTTTTAAGTTGATCTGTTTTATTTTGCTCTTTAACCTGTTTTCTATGGTAATACATGTGACATTCATATATACTATTTTTCTAGCCTTCGTAGTGTTCCTTTTAAAACTTCTCTAGGACAAAATTCATTCTTGTATGCATCTTCATATACCTATTGCTGTGCTGATTATAAAGCAGGTATTCCAAAGTGTTTTATTATTGTTATCATTGATTGTGATGGAAATCATACTCGCTTATTTCCAGAGTTTACTCGGAACGTATGCATGTGTTACCTCATTTTGTTTTGTGGATAAAACTAATGGTTGCTCTAAAGAACTGTTGTAGTAACCGGAGATTTCTGGGCAGTTGACTCTTCTTCTTTATTTTTGCAAGTTCAGGTTCAACAATGAACCTGGAGCAGGAGGCGTCAGTCTGGGGGTGCTGAGGGTGATGAAGGAGTATTTGACACTCTCTGTTCCGTACGCCACAGACACCGTTGAGGTTCATGATGTGTACGTGGCCCATCTGAGGTGGTTCCTGGCATGTATCTTTAAACCTGGGCTTGAAGGAAGTGGCTGGGCTTTTGGAAGATCTGAGGCCACCTTAACACACAGAGACATTATTTCTTTTTTCCCTTCTCTATCACATTGATATACATTTATAAAAGCCCCTGTGTTCTGCAGAATTGCACTCTTAAAAAAATAATATCATTTCCTTGTCCCTGACTGAGTTGATGACTTCCTCATCCTACAAATCCTCAATAGGAAAAATATAATAATAATCCAGTATTATTTTTCACAGTAGATGTATTAACCAGAAGAATGGAATTCTTATTTTGGGAGGGGTGACATTTAGCTGAATGAGGGGTCAAAGTTAGTGTTGCCTGGAATCAAATTGATTGCAAATATTCATTTGTAAAAACTATTCTTATTTTGTGGGCCACCTAAAATCAAATGGTGGGCTGGATTTGGCCTGTGGACTATAGTTTGCCAACCCCTGCTTTAGATAAATAAATATTGTTCACTTAACCCAAATGAGTCTGTATTTGATCTGCTGATCAGTCTGAACCTGTTAATAAAAAAAAAAAAATATATATATATTTTATTATATATATATATAAATATATATATATATATTTGCTATGTAGTTCAGGCTGGCCTGGAGTCATTATGTAGCCCATGCTGGCCTGGAACTCATGATGATTCTCCTGCCTCAGCCTCCCAAGTGCTGGGATTACAGGCTGCACCACCACGCCTGACCTGTTAATTATTTTGAATCATACTGTGGTTGTATATTTTAATCCTGTGAGACACAAAATGTGAATTTTTTGTTCCCATTTTTTAATGAAAATTTACTTGAGGTAAGTACAACCACCATGTCAGTAACTGCCTGCTCATTGTCCTTCTTACAAATTGTTTAGCACTTGCTTTGTGCTAGGCACTGTGCTTTTGGGCTAAATGGATTTACTGAAGGCAACAGAACTAGTAAAATGTAAGAGTCTGGATTCAAAGCTCCCCCTTTTGACAGCAAGACTTCCTTTTTGCTACTCTACCGTGTAGCCCTCATATGGATCAAATGGAATCCTCACTTTCTAAGCACCATGAATTTCACAAATGCTACTGGGTATTACACAAATTTGTGTTATGGTCTTACCCAGGTTGTACTTATTAGGGTTGTTTGGTTGCAAGTAACGAACTGCTGGAGGCCAGTTCACTGTAAGGGTACAAAGGTGGTGATGGGGGCAGGCTTCGGAAAGGTCTGCCCTGGCAGCCAGAAGCTGCCAAACACCCACGTAGTGTACTTTCTTCAGCTGTTGTCTGCAAAGCTATGTGTCTGTTTCATTCTTCTCTATTTCTTCAGTCTGTTTTTCTCTGCTGTCCAGGCTATGTACTGGGATGTGGGTCTCCGCTGTCCAAGTGTACATATTACACAGGTTCTGGCCAACAAAAAGACTGTCTTCTTAGGTCTTTTCTTTCTGAATTCTCTAGAGGGGACCTTTGTTGGCCTTCCATACATCAACCATGAACAGGAGGTTGAAAGGTTGTACAAATATGGCTCATCTTTGGCCATGACCATGTGGATCAGGGTTGAGGTCATGTCTTAGAGAAAGGGCTGGGGGGAAGGGATATATTCCCAAAGGCTTTGGGGACGAGGTGGGGATGTAACTCAGCACTAGAGCACTTGTCTGTCGTGGGAGGGGCTCTGGGTTCAGTCTCCAGCAGTACTGAAAAGAAAAAATTCTCTGTAGGCCTAGGGCTTAGTGGTAGAGCCCTTGTCTAGCATGCTTGGAGCCATGGCTTTGATCCCCAGAATCACCACCACTTAAAAAAAAGTCACCAAGACCACCTCACTAACCTCTGCAGGGTGGCAGGCTCCCAGGCTGGGCTGGGCGAGTACCTCTTCAAAAGGCTCCCCCTCAAACACGACTAGGAAGTCCTGGAGCCCAGCAGCCTCCTAAGGGCTTCTGCATCACCTGGCATCAGGGCTTTGGCTTATCCCTCTACCTCGAGCCACTAGGCAGTTTTTTCATCTCTCTGGAGGCCCCTCCTACATCTTGGACCAAAAGAAAATAAAGCCTTTTGCAGAAAAATAAAGTCACCGAATGGTTTTGGAATAGTCTCAAGTAGATCCTATGTCTCTTGATGGCAGAGAGATGGATTTACTAATCTTAATCCAGATTCCTCCAGCATTAATACTAATTCAGACAGTGCTCTGTATATCCATGTGGAAAGAAATACAAAGGAAATAGAGTGCACTGTGAGGTCTGTAGTTGGTTTCTGATGAATATTAACTGAAAAAAAAAAATCAAGTGACTTGTAAGTTTTTAAAGTGATGAACCCAAGTAGCTCCACTTTAGTCTCACTTTTTTTTTTTTTTATGCTCAGAAGTAAGAATACATTTTTCTTGCTGGCTTTTGCCTTTTCTGACTTTACTTTTTCTTTTTTAAAGAGGCTAAGTTTAATTAGCTTTTCAATTTTAGAAGCCACTCATGCTTAAGTGTCTTTCGCCTTTTATCCAAGTGGTGATGTTTTCAGGTATCAGCCTGATTTCCTGATAAACCTTCACAGCTGAGCCTGCATAAATGACTTCTGTGGAAGTTCCCAAGAGAGCATTTTAGGTGACTTTATTTTCACTTTTGGACTTTGTCCCTGAGGCTGTTTAGTAGTGGTAAAGGTAGGATCTGATATCTTATTTTTTTTCCAGTAAAAGCAAAACTAGGCATTTACAAACTTCATATCTTTGTGTTTGTGAAATAAAATCTAGGCCTAGATATGGATCCCAAGTTGAGGTCGCTTGTGTTGGTGTGCCTCTGGGGCTTGTTCGGTTGCTTTTTTCTTTCCCTCACCACTCTGAGACAGCTTGCAATTTTGCGGCCTTTGTGGCACACACGCTGACTTTTCAGCACCGCTCCAAACCCAGCTTCCTCTCAGACTGGAAGCACAGTATGTGCTGTGGGGACTGGAGGGGTGGTGGAGATTTCCCTTTGGGTGTCAAGCCGGCAGATGTGCCCTTGAATCAGAAGCACTTCTGAACTTACAGCCTGCTGAGCTCTCTTCCATTGCCTTTGTGGCCTGGCACACATCATTTTGTCCCTCATCCGAGGTTTGTTCTTCTGCAAAATGGGGATATTAATGCATTCCCACAGATAGTGTATGAATTGTGTTTCAAAGCTTTCAATACATTGAAGAGCACAGGTCAAATATACAGGCTTGGCATAGTGGTACAAACCTATAATCTCAACTGCAGGGGAGGCTGATGCAGGAGGATCATGAATTCCAGGCCACCTGGGCAACTTCACAAGACCCTATCTCAAAAAAACCAAACCAAACCAAACCAAATGACTGGGAATATAGCTCAGTGTGAAGGCTCCAGGATGAATACACAGTACTACCAAAAAAAAGTTCTCTTTAAGACTTAAAAAATCATAATCATGTATACTTTCTATTTACGGTTATATATTTTTTCGTCAAAGTCATGTGAACACAGTAGTCTACACAACTAGATTTTAAACTCAGAATTTCAACTGCACGAGCACTTTTTGGGTGTCAGTTGTGTCCTAGGCATTGTCTCCAGTAGCGTGCTGGAGACGTGAGAAAAAAGTGTCTAAGATAGAGACTTGTCTTATGCAGCTTAATTGCGGGGCATTTAGCTCAGTGTGGAAAGACATAAAAGATGTTGAATAAACATCTACTGATGTTGAAAACTTATTGAGCCTTGCTTGCTGTTCAGTGCTCAGCTCTATGATCCGCGCCAAAGAGGATATAAAATAACAGCTAGTGCTTGTCAAGGCTTCGTAGATGCTAAGCGCGGTGCTTAGCACGCATTGCCCTCTCTGCTTTTCTGAACTACTCACCAGGACAGAAATTGCCATTCCTGTCTTAGGTGTAGAGAAACTGAGGTCCCAAGTAACAAAGCAGTTTCTCAAGGCTGCGGAATTAGGAAGGGGTGAGTATGGAATTTGAACTGCAGCCTGACTCCAGAGTGTGGTCTCGATCACCACACCATGTGGTTGCGCCCACTTGTGCATGTGTGCGCTCGATGCAGCTAGGAGCAGGTGAGGTGGAGTGCACAGTGAGGATGACCGAGTGCAAGAACAGGGAATGCAGTTACAGTAGGAGGACTTGGAAGAAACCGGAGGAATGAGGGCCCTTCTACTCGAGAGGGCTGCTGAGTGGCTAGGGAAAGTCACCCCGTGTGTTCGGAGCCCACACCTCTGTTATTCCAGGGCGCCGTGCGGGTTGAGGGTGCACGTAAGTGGCATTTGTATCATTTTGCTATCACAGCATAACCTTTGCTTTCTTTTTTCTTTTTTCTTTCCCATGTACCACAGATGTGTTGAGCTCTTGCTTTGAAAATAATTTATATTAAGAAGGAATATTAAGGGCCAGTGAGATGGCTCAGCAGCATAAGCGCCTGCCTGGCAAGCGCGAGGGCCCGAGTTCGACTCCCGGAACCCACATACGAAAAAAGGGCCGGTGATATCACTCAGCGGCACGGGCGCCTGCTGGCACGCGAGGTCCTGAGGTCGAACCCCGGTACCCACACACACACACGCAAAAAATATTAAAAGTTGTTTTTATTGTGGTAAAATATGTACCACATAAAATTTATCACTTTAACTGTTTTGAAGTACAGAGTTCAGGGACAGAAATTACATCCACACTGTTGTGCAACCTTCACACCATCAACTGCAGAACCTTTTTATTTTCCCGAACAGGAACTCAGTGTCCTCTGAGTGATAGCCCCTCACTCTCTTCATTTCCCAGCTCCTGCCAACCACCATTCTACTTTTAGTCTCTATGAATTTGACTAGTTTAGGTTCTTCATATAAGTGGAATCATAAGGTACAGTACTTGTCTTTTTGTTACTACCTTAGTTTACTTAGCATGTTTTTCAAGGTCCATTTGCAGCATGTGTCAGATTTTCCTCATCTTTTAAAGCTAAATAATATTTCATTTTAAGTATATACCATGTTTTGTTTGTCTGATCATCCATACATGGATGGCTGGGTTGCTTCTGCCTTTGGCTGCTTATTGTAAATGCTGCTGAGAATATGGGTGTATAAATATTTGTTTGGGTCTCTGATTTCAGTTCTTTCCAGTATATATGCAGAAGTAAAATTGCTGGATTATGTAGTAATTGTATGTTGATTTCTTGAGGAACTACTTCATAGGTTTTTAAATAAATTTATTTATAATCAATAAACTGTAATTGTGTGTCTTTATGAGGTAGAGTGTAATATTTTGATATATGTATACAATGTAGATTGATTTAATCAAACTGATTAACATATCCATCACATCATGTACTGATCATTTTTTGTGGTGAGAGCATTTGAAATTTATTCTTAGCAATTAATAATGAATGATTATTAAGTATAGTCGCCATGTCTATGCAATAGATCTCAAAACTTACTCCTCTTGTCTAACACTAACTTCGTACTCTTTTTCCAACATCTCTCCCATCATTCATACCACACTCCACCATTCCATTCTCAACTCCAAGTTAGACTTCTGTAGATTTTATATGTAAGCTAAACCATGTGATATTTGTCTTTTTGTGCCTGGCTTATTTCACTTAACATAGTGTTGTGGTTTATATCTAGATGTACCTCCAAAGCCTCGTGTGCTCGTATGTGGGGCTTTTGGGAGGCGATTGGATCATGGGGATGTGATACTCATCACTGATGATTTATAGCTAACTGTGATTGGGGAGGTGAAGACTGGTGGGAGGTGGGTCACTGGGGGGCTGTGACCTGGAAGGATCGATCTCCCTCCCCCCCCCTTCATCTCTCTGCTTCCACCATCTTGCCACCTTCATGAGCTGTTTCTTCTCTCCCATGCCCCACTGCCACGCTGCCTGCCTTGGAGCCAGCTGACTATGGACTGAAACCTCTACCAACTGTGAGCTAAAATAAAACTTTCCTCCTTGCAATTGTGGGTGTTGTGTCTCAACCATGAGAGAAGTCACTGCGACATACAGTGTGCTCCACATTCCTCCGTGCAGTCACAAACAACAGAATTTCCTTCATATGGCAGTTAGGATAGAGTTACAATTTGGTTGGCTTTGGAATCTGCCCTGGGGATTGATGGTGCACACATCTAGGTGTGTCTGGCAGGTTCATGGGTCTATGTCTGGTCCCTCATCTCTTCTGATCTGGCACTGTTCCCATGCTTGGCTTCCCTGCCACCATGAACTAAGCAGCGTTGCTCTGCCATGCCCTTCTGCAGTGATGGCTCTGCCTTGGAGCCAGCCTATCATGGACTGAAACCATAAACAAATGAAATTCCTCCTTAAGTTGTGGGTGTTGGGTATTATAGCTCAGCAATGAGAAAGCTGACTAATACACTTCATTTTAAGGCCAAATAGTATTCCATTGTGTATACATGCCTCATTATGGGAATCATTCATCTGTTAATGGACACATAGGTTGATTTAATATCTCAGCTACTAGGAATGGTGCTTCAGTGAACATGGGAATGCTAATGTCTCTTCGACATACTGATTTCCAATCCTTTGGTTGTATAGCTAGAAATGGAATTGCTGAATCATATTTATAGTTCTGCTTTTAGTGTTTTGAGGAACTTCCATACAGTTTTTTTTTTTTTTTATAATGGCATAATGGCTGTACTAATTTATATTCCCACCAACAGTATAGAGAGGTTCTCTTTTCTCCACACCCTTGCCAGCACTTACTTCAGCTTTTCTTATTTTTTTGTAGCACTAGGGTTTGAACCCAGGGCCTCACACATGCTAGACAAGCACTCTACCACTGAGCTACATCCTTAGTCCTTTTTAAAATTTTATTTTGAGACATGGTCTTGCTAAGTTTTTTTTATCTTGACCTCAACTTGTGGTCTTTCTGCTGCAGCTTACCAGGTAGCTAGAATTAGAGGCATGCATCACCACACCTTGCTGAGCTTTCGCTTTTTTAGTAAGAGCTATTCTAACAAGTGCGAGGTGCCATGTCACTGTGTTTTCACTTCTTATCTTCCTTACAATTAAAAATATATCAATTGGCCATTTTTCTTTTTTTTGAGAAATACCAATTCAGATCCTTTGACCATTTTTTAATGGGGTTGTTTTCTCACTGAACTGTTTGTTTTCTTTATATCTTTTAGATAGTAACCCTTTATCTGATTTGATGTATAAATATTTTCTCCCAATCTGCAAGTTATCTTTTTACTATTAACTATTGACCTTACTATGCAAATGCAAACCCATTTACCTAGTTTTGTTTTTGTTCATTACTTAAACCAGTGGTGGCAGACCTATGGCACAGGTGCTGCAGTCAGCTGTATGTTATTGTTGAAAGCTCTGAAAGGTTCGCCATCACTGGAAACCAATGTCTTGAAGCATCTCCTATATTTTCTTCTAGAAGTTTTACAGTTTCAAGGATTATGTTTAAGATTTTTGATACATTTTTTTTTTTTTTGTGGGTACCGGGGGGTCGACCTCAGGACCTCGCGTGCCAGCAGGCGCCCATGCCGCTGAGCGATATAACTGGCCCCTTTTTCGTATGTAGGTTCCGGGAGTCGAACTCGGGCCCTCGCGCTTGCCGGGCAGGCGCTTAAGCCGCTGAGCCATCTCACCGGCCCTTTAATACATTTTTATTTAATTTTTTTTAACATTGTGTGAGATATAGATGTAATTTTTTTTCTTCTAGATATCTAATTGTCCTAACACCATTTACTGAAGGGACTCTTCCCTTTGCATATTCCTGGCATCTTTGTTAAGAATTAGTTGACTAAATGCAGAGGTTTGTTTCTGGTCTCTCTATTCCGATCCATTTGTTTATGTGTTTATTTTTATGCCAGTACCATGCTGTTTTGATCGTTATGGGTCTATAAAATATATTTGGGAGTCAAATACTGTGATGCCTCCAGCTTTTTGTTTTTGCTTAAGATTACTTTTGTTTTTGCTTAAAATTACTTCAAGGTCTTTTGTAGTTCTGTCACTGGGCTGTGTCTGAGAGGTCCCCAAAACTGAAATAAGGAATCTATCCCAACCCTTTGTAGCAGGTTCATTGATTCCTGTTGTGGGAAAAGAATTTTCAGGATGTGTCAGTAGGAGGCATAAGAAGGGGTTATTAGCCAGAGATTTTAGGATGCACTGAAAAATGGAGTGTGGGCCCTCAGAAAAATGAGGCATATTATTTCCTGGAACAAGGAACATTCATAATGCTCTTGGAGAGGTGGAAAGCCTGGGAAAAGGTGCCCCCGCCGCATGTAAAGCCCATTCTACAGGTGTGGGCATTTTTGTTTTGTTTTGAAATAGGTAATTTAAACATCACTTGGGTTTGCTCAGCCTGCTCCTTTGTGTTACAGTCAGGCTCCTGCTCCTTACTTTCTCGGTTAAGCCAGTTTATGGACTTTTAGTATTGCTGAGGAATTTTGAGTGTGATGTGTCTGGTAGGAAAGGAGTTTAAATTTAACCAAGGGATGCTATTATGGCTTATATGTACCTAGATGTTTCCCCAAAGCCTCATGCGGTCATAGGCTGTGTGATGCTGGGATTAACAGTGCAATGCTAAGATTAAGGGTGCCCCACCATGGTATGAGTGCTACCTGCCCTAAGGGCGTGTAGCCTGGATAGACTACAAGGGACAGAAAGAGGGCTGCTGTCATCACTTGCTGCTTGCTTCTTCATTGCTGGCCGCCTTCTGCCTGCCCTGCTTTGCTATGTACTATTTTTCCTCTTTGATGCCCTTCTGCAATGCCAGCCTGCCTTGGAGCCAGCTGACTATGGAATGAAACCTCTACCAACTGTGAGCCAAAATAAACCTTTTCTCCTTTAACTTTGTGTGTCAGGTATTTTGTCTAGGCAATGAGAAAAGTAACTAAGACAAATACAGATATAGGTTGCCTTGGGTAACTCAGCTGGGTTCGAGAAGTTGTAGTCTTTTTCTTTATTTTTTTTATTAGTACATATTTGTCATACATATTGATTACATTCATCATAGGGAATTTGTACGTGTACGTAATATATCTTAATTCTTTTTTTCCTCATTCTCCTCCCCTCCCATCAACCGTTCTTCCCCACCCTTTTACAAAAGCTTTGTTTCCATTTTTTTCCTTCCATTCTCTTTATTCCTTTTCCATCCTTCCCTTTTCCCTCCACCCTCCCTTGTTCCCCTTCCCATTTAAACATTTTCTTCTTACTTCCCAATACCTGTCTTCCATTATGCTCCTTATTTACCCTTTGGATTCCTCACATAAGAGAAACAATGTGCTATTTAAACTTGTGTGTCCTATTTATTTCACCTAAGATTATGGTCTTGAGGTGCATTCATTTTCCTACAAATGACTCAAGTTTATACTTCTTTATGGCAGAGTAGTACTCCATTATATATGAATACCACATTTTCTTTGTTCATCTTTTGATTGGCAGATGGGCTGTTTTCAAGATTTAGATATTATAAATTGTGCTGCTATAAACATGGGTATTCATATATCACTGTGGTATGGTACTTTTAACTCTTTCAAGAAGATATCTAGAAGGGGAATAGCTGGGTCAAATGGAACCTCTAATTTTACTTTTTTGAGGAATCTCCACACTGATTTCCACAGTGGTTGCACCAGTCTACACTTGCATCACCAATGGAGATGGGTTCCTTTAACCTTACAGCCTCACCAGCATTTGTTATTGGTTGATTTCTAGATGATAGCCATTCTTTCTGCAGTGAGATGGAATCTCAGTGTGGTTTTAATTCACATTTCTTGACTGACCAGTGATGGTGAGCATTTTTTCATATATTTATTTGCTCTTGTACTTCTTGGGTTTTTTTTTTTTTTTTTTTTTTTTGGTACTGGGAATCAAACTCAGGACCTTGTGCTTGCCAGGCAGGTGCTGTGCCACTGAGCTATATCCCTGGCCCTGCTGTTTTACTTCTTCATCTGAGAAGTGTCTATTCATTTCAGATGCCCATTTTTGGATTGGGTCTTTAAACTTGGTGGGTTCTGATTTTTTTGAGTTCTTTATATATTCTAGATATTAGTCCTTTGTCTGAGGAGTAGCTTGTAAAATTTTTTTCCCACTCTGTGAGTTGTTTCTTCACTCTTTTGGTAGTTTCTTTTGTTGTGTAAAAGCTTTTTAATTTGATGTGGTCCCTGTTGTTGATTCTTTGTAATATTTCCTGTATGATTGGGGTTTTGTTCATAAAGTCTTTGCCTACACCTATATCTTCTAGAGTTTTACCTACTCTCTCTCCCAGCAGATTAAGTGTTTCTGTTCTACGACTTAGGATCCATTTCAATTTTAGTTAAGTGCATGGTGAGAGATATGGGTCTAGTTTTAATCTTTAGCATGTAGAAAACCAGTTTTTCCAGCACCATTTATTAATGAGGCTATCTTTCTTCCAGTGAACGCGGTTGGCCCCTTTGTCAAAGAGAAGGTGGCTGTGTGTGTTTGGAGTTGTTTCTGCATCTTCTATTCTGTTCCATTGATCTTTGGGTCTGTTTTCTTGCCAGTACCATTTTGTTTTTTATCACGGTAGTTTTGTAGTACAGCTTCAAATCAAGGATTGTGATGCCTCTTGCATTGCCCTTGTTGCCCAGAATTGTTTTGCTATTCTAGGTCTCTTCTGGTTCCATATGAATTTTAGGATTAATTCTCTAGTTCTGTGATGTATGCTGTTGCTACTCTGATTGAGATTGCATTAAATCTGCATAACAGTTTTGGAAGTATGGCCATTTTCACTGTGTTTGTTCTACCCACTCAAGAACAGAGGATAGCTTTCCATTTTCTGATATGCATTTTCATTTCCTTTTTCAGAGTACAGTAGTACCTCGGTTCACAAACTTAATTCTTTCTACAATTCTGGTCACAAACTGAATCAGATGAGAACTGATCAAATTTCCGTGTAAATTCAACATTGAACCTAACCACTGAATTTGATCTGGCTCTCTTCTAATCCAGTTTGTGACTTGAATCATGGAAATAAATTAAGTTTGTGAACTGAGATTCCCCTGTACTGTAGTTTTCAGTGCATAGGTCTTTTACTTCCTTTGTTAGATTGATTCCTAAGTATTTCATTTTTCTTGACACTATTGCAAAAGTTGTTGTTTCTCTAATTTCTCTTTCATTGAATTTGTTATTCATGTACAGGAATGCTATTGATTTTTGAGTGTTGACTTTGTATCCTGCTATGCTGCCAAATTTGGGTATTAATTATAGGAGCTTTTGGGTGGAGTTTTTGGAGTCTTCCATGTAAGAGTATCATTTCGTCTGCATGTAATGATAATATAACTTCTTCCTTTCTATCCTTATTACATTTATTTCTTTCTCTTGTCCAATTGCTGTAGCTAATGTTTCCAGAACTATATTGAACAGCGGTAGTGATAGTGGACATCCTTGTCTTGTTAGTGGTTTTATAGTGAAAGCTTTTAGTTTTTGAACAATTAGTAGGGTGTTGGCTGTTGGATTGTCATAGATGACTTTTATCAGATTGAGATAAAGACCTTCTATTCCAATTTTCTATAGGTTTTTTTTTTTTTTTTTTTTGTGGGTACCAGGGGTCGACCTCAGGACCTCGCGCGCCAGCAGGCGCCTGTGCCGCTGAGTGATATCACCGGCCCTTTTTCTTCGTATGTGTGTTCCGGGAGCCGAACTTGGGCCCTCGCACTTGCCAGGCAGGCGCTTACGCCGCTGAGCCATCTCACCGGCCCTCTATAGGGTTTTTATCATGAATGGGTGTTGTACTTCATAAAATGCTTTTTCTGCATCTATTGAGTTGATCATCTGGTTTTTGTCCTTGATTCTGTTAATGTGGTATATTACATTTATTGATTTGTATGTGTTGATCCATCCCTGCATGCCTGGGATGAGTCCTACTTGGTAATGGTGTATAATCTTCTTGATGATTTGCTGCATTGTGTTTGCCAATATCTTATTGAGGACTTTTGTATCTAGGGACACTGGTCTGTAGTCCTCTTTTTTGGTTGGATCCTTCTCTGGTTCTGGTATCAGGGTAATGCTGGAATTCCAGGAATGAGTTTGGGAGTATTGCTTCCCTTTCAATTTCATTAAAGAGTCTGAGGAGTAGTGGCATTAGATCTTCTCTAAAGATTTTATAGAATTCAGCAGTGAGTCAGTCGGACCTGGCCTTTTCTTTGTTGGTAGTTTTATTATTATTATTATTATTATTATTACTTCTTCAATTTCATTGACTGATATGGGTTATTTGGAATTTTTAAATCTTCTTGATTCAGCTTCTTGATTTCAGTAATTCATATGTACGTAGGAATCTGTCCATTTCTTCTGAGTTTTCCATCTTATTATATTACATGTTCTCAAAGTAGGTGTTGATGATCTTTTGGATTTCTGCAGGATCCGTTGTGATTTTGTCCATTTCGTTCTTAATTGCATGAATTTGGGTCTTTTCTTTCCTTGTTTCGATAAGCTTGGCTAAGGGTTTGTCTATTTTATTTAATCTTTCAAAGAACTCTTCGATTCATTGAGTCTTTGTATCATTTACTTCGCCTCAATTGCATTAATTTCTGCTCTGATCTTCATAATTTCCCCTTTTGTGCTTTGGGTTTAATTTTCTCTTCTTATTCTAGAAGCTTGAGGTTTAAATCAGGCTATATCTTTGAACTTGCTCTGTTTTTTGGATGTGGGAATTCACTGCTATAAATTTCCTTTGTAGGACTGCTTTCATTGGTTCCCATAAGTTCCAATATGTTGTATTGGCATTATCATTTGATTGTAGAAACTATCTAATTTCTTCTTTAATTTCATCTATGACCCCTTGGTTGTGCAAGAGGGTGTTATTTCATTTCCATGTATTTATGCAGTTTTTGTAGTTTCTTTTGCCATTGATTTCCAATTTTATTGCACTATGATCTGATAATATGCATGGGATAATTTCAGTTCCTTTTCATTTACTTAAGCATGTTCTATGAGCTAGTACATGGTCTATTTAAGAGAACACATAATGTACTGCTGAGAAGAATGTGTATTCCTTTGTGAGGTGTAGATATCTACTAAGTTCATTTGTGCAAGGGTTTGGTTCTGATATTTCTGTTTTTTTTTGTCTAGTTGATCAGTCTATTTGTGATAGTGGGGTAGTGAGATCCCCCATTACAATTGTATTAGTGTTTATCTGATTTTTTATATCCATTAATATTTGTTTTGTATAGTTGGGTACACTGGTATTTGGCGCATATATCTTTATGATTGTTATCTTTCCCTCTTGGATTTTTCCATTAACAGGTATATAGTGACCTTCTTTGTCTCTTCTGATCAGTTTTGGCTTGAAATCTACTATATCTCCAAATACAATAGCTACCTTTGTTTTTTCCTTTCTCATGAAATATTGTTTTCCATCCTTTAAGTTTCATCTATGAATTTCTTTTTGAGTTAAATGTATTTCATGTATGTAGCATATTGTTGCATCTTGTTTCTCGATCCATTCTGCTAATGTATTTCTTTTGATTAGTGAATTAAGACTATTTACATTGATAGTTTTAACTGATATGTATTGACATATTCCTGTCATATTATTTTCCTGTTGTTGGTTCCCTTTCTTTCCCCTCTGTTTAGTTGCTTGCCTGGCCTGGTAGATTCATTCTACTGGGATTCATGGAATTGTTGTGTTTGTTGTCTTTTCCAAGAATATTCTTTAAAACATTTTGGAGTGCTGGTTTGGTGGTCATGAATTTCTTCAGGTGTTCCTTGTCATGGAAGTATCTTATTTCTCCATTAGTTTAAAGATAATGTCATAGAGTACATCAATCCAGGTTGGAAGTTGTTTTCTTTTAGGGCTCGAAATACTTCACTCTATGCTGTCCTTGACTTAAGGATTTGTGTTGAGAAGTCTGCTGTGATTCTGATGGGTTTTCCTTTATAGGTGATTTGTTTCCTTTTTCTAACAGCATTTAATATTCTGTTCTTTTGTTGAATTTCTGGAATTTTGACTATTAGATGCCTTGTAGTTTTTTTCTGATTGTGGCTAATTGGAGTTCTATATGCCTTACTTATCTGTGTGTCAGATTCTTTTTCCATCCTTGGGAAGTTTTCTGCTATTTCTTCTGCAATCGGGTTTTTTTATGTCCTGTGTGGTATCTTCTGATTTTTTGTTGATTCCCATTAATCTTAATGTTATTATTGTTTGATTCATCTAGTAGCTGCTGGATTTATTTTTCCCAGTCTCTTGCTGTTTTTAAGAAGTCTTTCACATGTTGATTGCCAACCACAAACCTGTGTTGTAGTTCTGATATTCTATCCTCACATTGGTTGATTCTTCTGCACATTTTTTCAAGAGTATTTTTAATCTCTTGGAAATCTGTTTGAATCTGTTTCATGGAATCCATTTTTTTCCTATGTTGAGCATTCATGGTTTCCATCACTTTCCTAAGCTCCTCTGTGTTTTTAATCCCTGTATATCCTCTAGATTCACTAACCATGACCTTTATTATGGTCATCATCTCTTTAGTTATCCATGTAATTATTTTTAGATTTTTTTTTCATAGAGTCTGATTCATCTGCTTTTTTACTTCTGCTACTACCATTTCAGAAAGTTCAGCTGGGTGGCTTTTGACTTCTTCCACCTCACTGCCCTTTGAGTAAGCTGGAGGTCTGAGGTTGCATCTTGTTTCCATCTCTTCTCATTTTCTCTTTGTTAAAAATTTGTTTTTCTGCATTGATGCTTGTAAATTGCTTGTAGTAGGTAGCTTTATCACTGCTATTGAAACCTCTTTAGGAAATGACTACTTTTCAGAGATGTCTTCTAGGCATAGCTGGCTTTCGGCTTTTGAGTCTGCCCCAAGATCCTGTCTATTCAATTTATTAGGGACAAGGGGTTGCAGCCTGTTTGGCCCAGCACCCAGTTCTTTGCTACTGGACTATCATATTGTTTATTAACCCCAGACAATCTCAGTATTGCCATACAAGGATGAACAATTGAGTACAACAACTATGTCATCTTGGCTAAAGTGATACAGTCACTAATAACAATAGCATCAAGCACAGTCTAGAAAATGACAAACTGTGATAACTGTTAATTTTCCACTCTTAACCATAGGTACAAGATTTATAGCTATATAGCAAAATCTGAAACAAATCAGAAAACTAGACACAGTAAGCATCAATAGAGTGATTTTACCCTCAGAGGAGAAAATATAAAAGGGGTAAAAGGATAAAATAAGAAATAAAAGAAGAGAAAGAGATTAGAAGCAAGGCTGAAGGACAAAGGAAGATTAGCCAAGCTTTGGGAAACTGACGAAGCAGACAGGAGGGAAAGAAATAAAGAAAAAACAAAAAAGAGCAGAACAATCAAGAAAGAAAAAAGCAAATGAACAAAAAAAAAAAAAGAAAAAAAAAGATTTCTCTGTGATTTCAAGCTACGGTTATTTTCTGGGGTCTACAGTTTTGTGGTAGTATCCAATTCAGGGTGTGTCTTTGCTGTCACTAGTAGACAAAGGAGGTAGACACAGCCCAGATCTGTGTTGGATGATTCCAGCAAGCCTACAGTAGGATTATGGCTGGGTACTGGATAATCCCAGTAAACCTGTGGTAGGATTGGTGGTGGGGTTGATCCTGGCCTCTGGTTGTGGATTTGGAGCCAACACTCTAGGTGTCTCTTGCTGGCCTGACCATGGCTCCCGGACCCTGGACATCTTCCACAGTTGTCCCTCACCCAGTCACTGTGGGGTTTAAACATTGGGAGGTATGAGATGAACCCAATCCATGGCTGCTCTGAGTCCTGGATTCATTTGTTCCCTCCCTAAAATGACGTCCAGCCAAGCACCCTCACCAGGGGACACAGCAGTTGCTTAGACTGGAGTTACTCACCAGCTGTTGTAGTGCACAGCATCCACTGCTCCATTGCATTGGTTCATTTCTCCCTGAAGGCCTCTGGCATCACCCGCTCTCACCGTGTCTCTGTAGATTCGAGCCTTCTCTCTCACACCACTGGCTGGAAGCCAGGGAGAACGTGCAGAGTGGGCCTCCTCTTTCTGCGTTGAGGTCTGTCTCTTCACTTTCTGTGGGCTATGATTTCCCCTTCAGATCCTTCCTGGGTCCTGGGGATCCACTTCCCTCCTTTTCTTCTCTATGTTGTTATTTTCCACTGTCTAGAGCTTGAAGTTTTAGAGTGTTCTGTGAGATTCCATTATGTAGATCTGCGATATCATCACTCTGGACAGCTGAGGCAGGAGGATGGCAAGTTCGAGTCCAGCTTGGGCAACTTAGCAGGACTGGCTTGTAGAGACTTCAGTCCATCTTTCGCTGGCTCCTAGGCCGGGTGGCATCGCAGAGCAGACGCTGCTCCTGTCATGGTGGTGGAGAAGCAATGCACTTTTGTTAAAAGTACAGTTTTTGTTATAATTTCCTTGTCTCCTCTCTACCTTTTATCCTACCTCTGTTCCATATAAATTTTGGGATTTTTTTTTCTATTTCTGTGAAAAATGGTGTTGGGATTTTGATGGGAATTGCATTAAATCTGTAGATGCTTTTGGATAGTATAGACATTTCAACAATATTAATTCTTCCAGGCCATGAGCATAGGATGTCTTTCCACTTATTTCTGTCTTCAATTTCTTTTGTCAGTGATTCAGAGTTTTTAAGTGCAGGGATATTTGACCTTTTTAAAAATTCTTTTTAGGTAGTTGCTAGTGCACAGAAGCACTACTGATTTTTTTTCCCAGTACTGGGGATTTAACCCAGGGCCTTTGCATTAAGCTACATTTCCAGCAGCCGCCCCCCCAACCCTTTTTCTTTTATCTTGAGACAGGGTCTTGCTAAGGCACAGAGTTACACAGATTAGGCTCAAACTTGTGATCCTCCATCTTCAGCCTCAAAGTGCTCCCAAAGTGCTGTGATTACGGCTGTGCACCACTATACCTGTCTGCTATTGATTTTTATTTATTTATTTTTTTGTATCCTAAACTTCACCGAATCTGTTATTAGTTCTAACATTTTTTGTAGAGTCTTTAAGGATTTTATATATAAGATCATGTCATCAGCATATAAGGAATTTCACTTATTTCTTTTCTGTTCGAATGCCTTTTATTTTTTTCTCTTCCTAATTACTCTCTTAAGACTTCTAGCACTGTGTTGAATAGAAGTCATGAGAGTGGGCCACTATTTTTGATGTGGCCTTCTATCTGCATACATGACAGCAATGGATTGTACCATTCCTGTGTATCTTTCTTAAAGCTATAGAAAAGATTGAGCACATATGTACTACGCTCTCAGCAAGTGCGCACTACCAAGTATGTCATACAGTGTGGTCCTCAGTCCGAGTGGAATCCAACCACCCCGTGATTCTCTCCTAGTTTCTGTCACTAAGCCTTGATCTCATATTCTGGCGGCTGGTTTTGACCTGCGATGGCCAACAGTAGAAGAGTCGAAAGTGCTGAAAATGTACCAAAGACAAGTATTGTGCTGCATTCCAAGTACATATTTAACATGACTTGAGGTGAGCAAGTGCAATTAAAAAAAATAAATACAGGACAAGGCAATAAAGTTATATCTTAAGGAAAACAGGGAAGTCTGTGGCATATGAAAGGCTTCATATTTATTTCTGCAGCTGGGGGGAAATGGCTAATATCTGTGCTTCCTGGGGTGGGCATGGTTTCTTAACCTTTTATCATTCTCACCCAACTAAAAACCTTTTTAAGGTAATTTCCTGTCAAATTGCTCCATTCATTCTGAAATTTTATTACTGGTTATCTGTTTGTAAACTGAGCCTTTCATTTACATACAAAAGTATGTTTTTGCTCCCAAGAACAAATTTTTGTTTCCTTTTAATATTGTTTCTGTTGAGAAAATCTGAATGACACCACAATGAGTGTAATTATCTTTTGGGGCTTTTGCCTTCAGACTCCCAAGTCACAGCAAAATAATTAAAAAAACAAATTCTAAACCAGAATCAAAAGAACTTTTTGGTGAACTCTCAAATACTTGCTTACAAATTGCACATTTTACTCTTCTGAGAGGCTCAGGAGATAACATGGGTAATACCAATCTTGTCACACAAGTGTTCTTTATTTAGCCTAGTTTGTCTCTGCTTAGGGACTACTACAAATGCTGGAAATACAGAGCTCTCATTATGCAATTGCACAGACGTGCATTTTTTAAAAGTTAGTGAAATACATTTTCAATGTGATAAAATAATTTGTTATTTCAGCCACTCTCCTGTCAAGGCCTCATTATTAGTTCCATCATTATTCTTATTGTGTTGATCAGAAGGCTGAAGCAGAGAGAGATCGAATATAACAGTGTGTGAAATATTTGTCATTTAGACAGTTTGAGTAAGTTAAGTAATTTGAACATTGCTCTGAAGAAGGTCTGGCCTAGACATGCTACAGCTTCAGATCTGAACACGTTCTTCTTTGGTGGGGGGTGTGTATGCTATTTTAGCCTTACAAAAATCCACTTTACCAGTGGAAAATAATTCCTTGAGATTGAAGAAAAATGTGGAGGTAATATAAAGGCAGTCTAAATGGGCATTTGAAAAAGCCTGGCTACTGTTTGGTTGCATGCAAAAAGCAGACTAACTGTATTAGTTATTTACTGCTGTGTCACAAGTTATCCCAAATTTGCAGCTTAGCAGCACACATTTATTTTCTGTCTGTTTTGGTGGCTTAGGAGTCTGGGTACAGCTTACTTGGGTCTAATTCATAGTCTCATAAGCAGGTAATCAAAATGTTGGCTGGGGCTGCAAACTCATCTGAAGGCTCAATGGGAAGATTCAATTCCAGATTCACTTGAATTGTTTCTGGTAGGATTCATGTGGCCTACTGTAGTTCCTTGCCACATTGCTTCTCTGTAAGAGGATCAGGCAACGTGGAAGCGAGTGAGTGAGGGTAGGACAATGTTAGCAAGGTGGAATGTCACAATTTTGGGAGAATCTAATCACAGAAGTAACATCTCTTTCATTTTCTCTATTTTGTTCATTAAAAAGAAGTCACAGATGCAGCCACCATGCAATGGAAAGTTAAACAAGGACATGAGTACTAGGGGTAGGGATCACTAGGAGCCATGTCAGAAACTGCCCCACCACACTGGCCTAGGCCAATTTGTATACCAAGATGTATGAACAGCTATTAAGTTCTTTCTGGTACATATGGAGAATTAGTGATAATTAGAGCTTGGTGAAGGTCAGCTACACCTCAAAAAACTCACTTTTTATTTATTAAAAATTTCTGCAGCACACCTACACATTTATTAATCATTTTATTTACAGGTGGACATAAAATTGTTGACCTGTTCTGTAGGTTAAATTAAATCTCCATCCTTTTGGGTGCCCTGACTGAATTACAAGGATATTTCATTGAAGGCAGAGCAGACAGTATTCCAGAGGCAGGATTCAGCTGATTTGTAGATAGCATCTGCATTTTCTGAACCGTTAGCTAATCTGGTTGGACTATTTAGGTCTGAGGTGTGGGTGCCATCCCTAAAGTTGAAGGAGGAAGGGCTTTCTTGGAAGAGATACTCTGTGCAAGCATGGCCACGTGTCTAGAGTGTTGAGCTTATCGCCATCTCTTATGTCCCATTCATTGCATTAATGAGAACCCATTTCTGGTATCCATTATGCATTACATAATATCCATTAATAAATAAGCCACTAACATAATTTTAACATTCATTGCACTAATTGGCAAAGCCTTTGGTGTCTTTCAATGATAAAGATAACTGAAATTGCTGGAGAGTAAGGTGGCTGACTGGAATGTTTGCAGACAACCTGGGTGTAAAACTAACAATAGGACAATTGACTGTATCTGGTGTTTGACTTGAACTGACACGCATCCTAATATTATATGCATTTACTGAAACAAAAGCAAATTATAGAAATCCTAACAGCTGTATACCATATATGAAGGCAAATTTTTTCTTTTGGTGATGCTTCCTCTTAGTATTTCCTAGCATAAACATTGTAATAGATGTGTATATATACACAAGCATATTAACACAATAGAAGAGAACAATTTTAATTACAATTCTCATTTCTGTAACTGGTCACATGGTCGTAGCTGATATTTTTAACTACCTTCTCCTACTGCTACTTCCTGTGCTGAAAGCATACTATCTTGTGCCTTTTGAAAGATTATTCAGTGTGAAACATGGTTTGGGCTGTATGTTTAACATAGAGATTGAATGTGAAGCTTTAGAGAAAGGCTTCTTGGTCCCTGGTCTGGTTTTCTCTCAGGTGTTACACTTGACTTCTCAGACACTTGCCCTCCATTTTATGAATGGAATGGTCAGGGTTCTATTTTGCAGAGTTCTTAAAGGAGTGAGTAAAGTCATATGTGAAATGTATCTGACACACAGTAAGACCTCAATAATTACTAGCATTAAGAGAAGTGCTCTAAGAAACATATTTATAGGTAAATAGCCTTTTAAATATTTACCTCAACAAAATTTTAGATATATAGCAGTAAAGGGTAAGTTTGTGTTGTTTCTTTCTTTTTAAGATGTGGGTACTGGGAGTCGAACTCAGGACCTCGCGCTTGCCAGGCAGGCACTTATGCTGCTGAGCTATATCACCGGCCCTGTGTTGTTTCTTTTAAAAATTATTTTTAATCATTTTCTTAAAAGTGTGAAGTATTCATTATGAACTACTATGAAAATAAAAAGTGATAACACTAATACTTGATGTATCCACATTTAGTGTTTTGACGTAGATCTTTCCATGTCTGTGTTTGGATATATATGTATATATAGTCTTTTTTTATTAAAGAATAAAGTTGAAATTATTTAGCCCAACTTTTTCATTTATATTTTTCATTTATTTTCCAATATTTTTCTGTGTCATTACATATTCCTTGAAAACATGACTTGATGTCAGAATAATATACCATTGGCATAATACCTATTTTTTTTGTTTCTATTTTTCCACTATTATAGTAATATTGGGGTAAATCCTTAAATATAAATAATTGCATACATTTTTGGTTGCTTACTGAGTTAAGACTTTTGTTACCAAATATTCTTCCAAAAGAATTCTTCCAATTCATAGCATCCACCACTTGTTGGCACTGGGTGTCATCGATTTTCTTGCTGTGTGACATAATCTCTTAGAACTTTCTTCATTTGTCAATTGGAAAGTAAGGGTGATAATTCTCATCTCACAGAATTATGAAGAAGAAGCACAATTGTTAGCTTGTGTCTTCTTATTATCCACTCTGGAGAAGATTGGAAGTTAATAATTCTGCCATTAACTAGTTTTTTGACCCCAGGTCCACTCCAGCCCTTCTTGTACTATGTTATATTGGCCCAGCTGCTCTGCAATGCTCAGTCCTTACCTGTGAATTGAATGTCACACGTACAAACACATTTCAAAATTCAGCAATTCAAAGACACAGGAAAAGAGCAAATAAAATTGTCATTCAACAGAATAAATAAAAGCCACGAGTGTGACATGGGGACATCTATGTAATAGCATGCTGACTACATACTGGAGACTGCTTGTTCATGTGAATTCTCTTAACGTGCTTTACATTACTTGAACGACTTGAAAGAACTGATGGAACGTGTTCTCTCTCCAGTTCCAGAGGGTATATTTCCCAGCTCCAAATTTACCTCTGCTGATAATACTTTTTAATCCCACTCTTGGGTGCTCAAATATATTGACTTAGTTGATATTTTTTTGTTAGATAGCCTGAGAATATTACCAAAAATTCTAATTTTTAACAACTTATTTCTAGGTAAGTTAAACCATGGTAGCTGCTGCCTCCCCCCACCCCCCTTCAGTTCTGCTCATGCTTTTGCCTCTAGAGTTTTAGTCTCATGAAACAACCTTTGCAGGGAAAACATCTAGGAGAAAATGAGTATTCTGTGAGTGATGATAGTTTTCGTTCATTCCACTGAGTTTAAATCAATGCCTTTACCTTGACTGTGAGGCCTAAGAATCCAAAAATCCCTCGATGCCTCATTTGAATTCATCCGGGTTGTAATAGACTTTGCTCAGTGGTAAAGCTTTTGGGAATCCCTTAAATCAGCCAGCTGAAATTCTAGGATGTGCCTTCTCTGAAACTAGATGAAGGCTGGGAAGGTAAACTCTGGCCTGAAATGACAGAAAGTGATTTCCTGAACTCCAGATGTGCTGGTGTCATCACGTGTGTGGTGATGGAGAAAGTGTGTGTCCGTGCTTCGAGGCGAGGAACATGCCAACCCAGCCAGGATTCTGGAACCTGGGCTCTGGCCCTGTCTTGAAAGCTTTCTAAAGGCAGGGTTGCTTGTTTTAGTTGCTCTGAGCTTTGCTGTCATTTTCTGTAAAGTCAAGTTGGACTAGGTAAGTCATTTTCAACTCTGAAGTGGAATGATTTTTATCCTCTCTTCCTTTCTCCTACTCTCTAAATGCAAAGACTTTTTGTTTTTTAGCCTGCCTAGTAATAGATGTGCTGGTTTATTTTTAATCCATGCCTTCTATAAATGGACTATTCTGGAAGCTATGGGGAAGACCAGATAAAATAATAATAGCAGCTATAATTTAATGAGTGTTTACTGTAAGCCAAACACTCTATGGTTTTGTAAACATTTAGTCTTCTTAGTAACCTGAAAGAAAGACCGTCATTCCCACTTTCCCATTTTACAGATGAGGAAACGGAGGCACGCAAAGGTCAAATTACTTACTCAAAGTCATCAGCCAGGAAGTGGCAGGGCTGAAATTTCAATCCAGGTGATCCTGTCTCAGAGCACACTCCAACTGCTATTCTGACTCTGCTGTGAAGGACAGAATCTGTTCCCTAAAGAGCTTAGATGAAGAGACAAGACAAATAACTAACCTGTCTCCATCAACCTGGGACGTAAACGTGACCTTGATGTAGACACTTGTTAGACTGTAGAGAAAGTGACCTTGTCTTCCTAACACTTCTCGTGATGCTTGCTTTTCTAATTGCTCCTCTACTCTCGTTACCAATCAGGTATCTAGAGATCTGGGAACTGTGTTCTCCCCACTATGCTAGATGGAATTTGCCACCAATATATTAGTTTTCTGAGCCTGTTCTATCACTCTGTTAAATTCAAAGACAATGAAAAAGGAATTTGTGGCAACTATAAATCTTCATCTACCTTGTATAAACCTAAGGCAGGCACAGAATTAAAAGCTGAAACAGTTCTGGCCAACCTGCATTGAAATACCAAAAAAGAAAAAAAATGGGGGCTCTTTGCACATTGGTGGACTAAGTGTATTTGAAATAAAAAATCTGTTGTGGATCAAAAATATTACTTGTACAATTGGGCTTGGACTCTAACCTGGCTCTTTGTGCTAAATTAAGTCTCTTAGTTTGATCAAAATGACCAGGAAAATGTCATTCAATTGTCTCAGCTCAGGGCTTAATAAAAATTCTGGATAGAGGTACTTGAATTGGAAAGGTAATTTCATTTCTCAATGGTGCAACTGCAGTTGTATGCTTAAGCCCTGAAGCATACTAATTAAAAGCTCTTTCAGCTCTCTAAAGTGTCCAGCTGTCCCTCTTGGCCGTTTTTCCTCTTTTTACCTATGGCGATTTTTTATCCTGACTCCCCACTCTGTGGTAGGACTTCATCTTTTGCCGATCGGTCTGTTTTGTATGTGTGTGTGGCGTGTGGGCAGTGGGCAGAGCCCTAGGAAGGTAATGGGAAGGCCACAGTGTCTGCCTCTTGTTGGGGAAAAAAGCAGCATTGTGTTTGTGAACTCAGGTTAGCTGGAATGATATTTCTTTGTCACTTTCAGGTTTTTTTGAATCCCATTTGCTGTCTGGAATTTGATCTCTATTTCTTGGCTAGCTGTCTTCTTTAGATTCTCACTAAACTGTTTTTCTTTGAATTTCCTCGGTGAAGGAAAATGGTGGCTTTTGCAGAGTTAATTAACTCCTTTCATATTGATTCCCAGATTAAGTAGAATTTCAAGGCTATAATTCAAATTTTTTCTTGATCAGTGGTCTTTAGTGGGATATACCTTTTGCTATTTTTTAAAGATATTAACATTTGTTAGAACCTACTGATTTTTCTGTTACTTGCTAATCATCTTGCTATGTTTTTGAAACAATTCAGTTTTTTTTTTTTTTTTTTTGTGGGTACCGGGGGGTCGACCTCAGGACCTCGCGCGCCAGCAGGCGCCCATGCCGCTGAGCAATATCACCGGCCCCTTTTTCGTATGTGGATTCCGGGAGTCGAACTCAGGCCCTCGCGCTTGCCGGGCAGGCGCTTAAGCCGCTGAGCCATCTCACCGGCCCCTGAAACAATTCAAATCTAAAGAAATTTTTATATTTCTCCCAAAAGACTCTTCTGATCTTTAAACAAATTTTTTAAATTTGTTTTAAATGTTTTTGGATAGATACTGCTTCACATAAATACTTCTATTGTATTTCCAGTAGAGCTGTTTGTGTTCTTTTGCCTTAGCTTCCTTTGAAACCAATAGAATACACTGTGCTAACCAGCTGTGTGGCCTTGGACAAACCAATTAACTTTCTGTGCTTCATTTTCTTCACCTGTAAAATGAGGACAATATTAGAACATACTTTTTAGAGTATATGTGAGGAGTAAATGAGTTATATTCATAAAACGCTTAGGACAGGACTTGGCACACAGCAAATGATCAGTTGTTGTGTTATCATCATTCAGAAATGAAAATGTAAGGATGATAAAAGCAAAAACTTATTTTTTCCCATTATGACATTATAGACAAATGTTAGTGGTTGGAGTCGACCCAGCCTGGGTTTAATTTAGTTGCAATACCTTCCTCAGAGGGTGTGTGTGAGCTAAACTTCTGTCGGGATGAACTGTCACTAGTATTGTCTCCCTTATGAGAACTACAGGAGATATATAAGGAAGTGCTTAAAATATCTTAGTGCATATTAAATACTCCATAAATGATCACTCTCTTTTCATTAAAATCCAAATCGGCAAATTTTCTTCTTTTATATGCATATTTTAAACAATCATCACTACAGTATTAGTACAATTTCATGTCTTACTTTTTTCAAGTAATATTTAATCACAAATGACTTCCACAAAAATGACATAATTTCAAAGTCATCATTTTAATGACTGCCTAATATTTCATAGTTACACGATAATTGGTTTCACTCTTTCTTTGGTACTGAGCATCGAAGTTATTTCCAGTTTACACCATTACAAGTGACAGAACATGAAATATTTTCGTGAATAGAATCTTTTATGTTTTGTATCATTGGCTTAGCAAAGATTTCCTGAAGCTCTCTTAGCTGTATGTAACTACTGTCACGATTCTTTTCGTGTATTCCCTGTCTCCCTCCCTGAGTGATGACTCTTTGTGAGACTCACCACTTCATCCTGGCTCATTGTCAGTGTTCAAAAGACACATTGACTTAATGACCAGATGAACATACGCACAAAAGGTGGTAAGACTTCTTTATTTCCTAGTCTATCTTAATAGTTTTTTTAAAGAGGAGCTTTTTGTTGAACAGGGGGACAGAGGGAAGGTAACAGTGTTTATTGAGCACAGGTAATATTTAGGGAGCACTTCCCATGCTCCAGGTGTCATTCTGAGTGCTTTGCTTGCATTACCTTATTCTGTGTGTTCAGAGTTCTCTGTGATGAGTACTCACATCCCATTTTAAGGATGAAAATACACAGATAAGCGCGTTGACTTGCCCAAGACCACACCAATATGAAGTGGTAGTATCCAGAGTCAGAACAGGCATTCGGACCCTTAGTCTGAACACTTGATGATCAGGCTATGTGGCTAAAATTCTTTCATTTTACTTTTGCAGAAGCATAACAAGTTATTTCTCAGAGATCTTGAATTGGTTGATCAAATTCCAAATGAGCCCTAGGTCAGAGCTCTCCTTCAGCCTTGAGGATTCTGCATCAGATTCCAATTCGCTGGAATTGCGAACAGTGTTTTGTTGTTAAAAGCAATCCCACCAGGCATGTATGAGTATATTTTTTTTATAAGCTTTAGATTTTTTGTCAAAGGAAAAATTTTAAATCTGTTGTTTAACATTAAAGACAGCGGGTAGATTGAGAACATCATCCATGTGGGAGTTGTTAATCCATTGGAGAATATATCTGAGACCAAACAGTATAAAGAATATGATTGTAAGGATTAACCAGTAATACTTCCTATTTAGTTCCAATTGATGTAGTCGAGTGAATTTTAGAAAGTACCAACAATGTCACCATTGTGTCCATTTCTTTAATCTCTTTATTCCATTTAGCAGTTTATTATGAGGCTTGAGAGTTTTTTAAAAAATTGTAGTTATAAGTACTATAAGGCATTTTTCCCCCTTTGCAAAAATAGTTGACCTAAAAACAGCAGGTTATTAGCCTATTACCTGTGGATAGAGAATTTATTTTTTAGTCATTTATTAGTTTTCTTATATGTAGCTTTTAATCCAATTATAGGGGTTAATTTGTAATGTTAAATGGTTGGAATTTTGAAAGAAGCACCACTTCTTACACCTTCCATGGACTTACTGTTTGCCACCTTGCAGACGATGTGAAGGATGTGAATTTAAAGCAAGCCAGTGTGTTTATGTTGCTGGTGTCAATTCTGGCACACTGGCTGCAAGTTGTTCACTAACCATGAGTATCGGCCCCAAGAAATGCTGATCATGTGTAGCACCAAAAGGCTTTAGTAGGAAGTAAAGGGATTTGCCAGTTGGTGTTAAACAGTAGCTTAGGAAATTCTAATCGGGATAGACCCTATTCGAAATGCTTCCTGTTGGAGATGCTTGTCTTTTGGTTCTCCAGTTATGAGCAAGCTTCACCTGGTAGAAACGTAAGAGAAAGTCTAGCTGGAGATGTGGTGAGGGGTTTTTGATCTTAGGGAACTTTCAAGAACTACATGTAGCCAGGTTGTAGTGGCACACGCCTGTAATCCTAGCACTCAGGAGGCTGAGGCAGGAGGATTGCTGTGAGTTTGAGGCCAGCCTGGGCTACAAAGTGAGTTCAAGGCCAGCCTGAACTGCATAGTGAAACCCTGTCTCAAAAAACAAAAAAGAAAGAACTTCATGTCATTTGGTGTCATCCTGGTTCCCCTAAATTTATAAAATTAAAGTCACCTAGATGTAGGTGGAAATAACTTCAAGATAGCAGAACCATGCCTAAATTGACATGTTGTTTTTTGATAGTTTGAAAAGTAAACACTATAAACACAACTTCTAAGGAGGCAGTGTACTGAGGGCTTAAAGTCACAAAAGTCTGGGTATGAATGAATGTGGATTCTGCTACTTATTAGCTGGGTGCTGTTGGTCAAGTTTCCTCACCTCTCTGAGTTTCGTTTCCCTGTGTGACTGCCTTGGAGACTGGGTGTGAGCATTAGAGGAGTTTCATTTCCTCATACGTCTTGACCTGTAGATCAAGTATGAGGGTTGGATGAGTAGGTTGGGTACGAAGGTTGGATGAGGGTGGATTAGGTGTGAGGGATGGGTGTGTAATGTGCTTAGCACAGCCTAGTGGAGGCCTTAACCTGCTCAGTAATCAGTTCTTTCTCTGGGCCTGGATTCTAGTTCTGTCTTTGTTGCTAATGACCACTGCGATGGAGGAAAGCTGGTTCATCCTGCCGATATTTCAGCTTTCTAAAAGCATTAGTGACTCTTGAGTGATATGAAGAGCCAGGGAAAAGCACTTAGTGGAATGTGAATAAGCATGAGATGGGCTTCTGCTGACATTCGGCATGAGTCCCGTTGTGAGGGGCCCCTAGTCAGAGCTGGTGCACAAAGAAGTCAGTCACTGCTTCTTAGGGCCCCAGAGAGAAGGGAATGTTGTGTGCCAGTAGCTTTGTATGTTGTCTCCTTTAATCCTTAAGAGAGTTTCTGTGAGGAAATATGCTTATTCTCTCTCCACCCATTTTACAGGCAAACTACCCATTGTGGGACAAGTTGGAGAAACCCAGGTTTAAATCTTATGTTTGACACCTGCTAGGCTCTGAAACCTTAAGCAAGGTTTTCACCTCTCTGAGGCTGTTTCCTTTCCTGGAAATGGTGAAAGTGGAAGTGTCTTGCCTGGTAGGGCTGTTGGGTGGATTAAATGAGATAATGTAGGCAAAGGCCTGGTGTGTAATAATGCTGTAATAAATTATCATTAGCCTTGATATTGTTGAAATTTGGTGAGATGGGCTTTTGACCAAAATACAGCTTTAGGAAATTGTATTTTGTTCAGAGGAAATGCCTGATTTGAAGACATAGGAGACTGCCCTGCATGGAAAGATTGTTAACTCATAGAAATGCTGGCAGAAGGAGAAGGGTAGAAATAAAACATAAAAGTAGAATTATCTGGGAATCTCTTGGATTTATTTATTATCTGTGCATCAGTTAGATTTATTTATTCTTTTAGAAACAGCTCATTGGCATAATGTACAAGCATGCTGCTCATCATTGTATTTCTCAAACTAGGGAAGGAACAAGGAGAAATTACGACTGAGCTTAGGTTTGATGAATAGTAAAAAAGTGGCCGAGAAAAGAGAATTGGTATGTTATGTTTTAGTTTGTCACAGCTGAAAGTTGGTACTGGGGGCCCTGGTGCCAGGCACTGGAGTAGCTCTGCTGCAGTGTAAGGGAGAATTGTCTTGTAATTAGGATTGACATAGCTGGAATGTGGAGTAGTAAGTGTCCCATGAATGGATGTTTCAGAGCAAGTGGCGGGTTATCATTTACCAGAAAGTCCATAGATAGGGTGTATCATGAGTTCAGCCTTGATTAGCGCTAAGAGAAAGCCATAGTTTGCCTGAAATCCGAGTCAGAGAAAATAAAACTATATACAGATTATATTTTTGAAGATTCAAAGTGAAAAAAGATTAATTGAGTCACAATGGAGAGTAGGGATATAATTTAATACAAAAAAAGTGACTTAACTGTCAGGTCAGGATTTACTGGGAAATTGGCCATATACTTTGTCACCATTCATTCTGGTATTTGATCATGGGACATGTCTCTAAATCAGATGGGCCATTTTCAATCATTTGCCGAGTGTTTCCTGTCTGGATTAGATGCTTCCTTTCCTGTTTTTAGATTTTATTATTCTGGGATGTAGCCTTTTCTGTTACAAGCTATGAGAATTAAATATTCTCCCTAAGGAGAGGGAGAGATTTACAGTCTGGAGAAAAGATATCCAAATTATTGTTACCAGTTTAATGTTCTGTAGTTATACCTAAAGATTCTGGGTTATTAATGAAAATAAAAATGAATCAGTGTTGCTTCCATGTCTTTTAGCCGCTATGGCAGAATCATATTGAAGCCGTACATTGCATCAGGCTATTTCTACTTGAAAGGTATTGTATTTAAAATAATTTGTAGATGTGATTAGATACCACATTGATTCATACACTAAGATTCATGACATTTTATTTGGAAGAAGGACGAAAATATCTGATTTGTTTATCAGGATTTTTGAGCATAGTCAATAGGGAAGGAAAGCAAATCTTGCTATGTACCCAGCATTTAAAAAGGCATTTTCGGGCTGGTGATATAGCTCAGCGGCAAAAGCGCCTGCCTGGCAAGCGCGAGGTCCTGAGTTTGACTCCCAGTACCCACATATATATATAAAAAGCATTTTCACATTTTCATTCTCAGTTGCTGGGACTGCTCGTGGCTTATGTGGTAGGAGCTTGGGTTCTGGGCTCTCCCACCTGATTAATTGATGGAGTCAAGGCTCTGTGTTTTTGTTATTGTGTGATTTTTTTTTTTTTTTTTTTTTGAGATAGGGTCTTGCTATGTAGTCCAGACTGGCCTCGAACTCACAGTGATCCTCCTGCCTCAGTCTCCCGAGTGCTGAGATTACAGGCATGTACCACCACACCTGGCTGATTTTGGACAGGATGTTTAATTTCTCTGAGCTTTGGTCTCACCCGAAAGAAAGGTTAATAATGTTCTAAGGCAGGTGGAGGGATGACATAGGTAATGCAGATTAAGTACTCAACACAGTGCTTGCATGCATTATGTGCCAGTAGACTTTAACGTGTTATTATTTGGTGTTATCCCAGTTTTATGGATGAGGAAGCCCTGAATTTAAAAGAGTCGTACAGCATCAGATCGAAAGATGCTTTATTGTGATAAAATCTCTCTTCTTGAGACTTTGGCTTCTTATTTCTCTTTCGATGAGAACATTGGATGCAGGTTCATCCCTCTCCCCCTCCCTTCCTCTCTTTCTTCCTTTCCAGATGATGCCCAGTCTGTGCTGGGTTCTGGTGTCGGTGCTGGGATTTAGCAGTGAACAGCAGCCAGGTCTCTGTTCCATTTCATGGAGCTTCCACTGTGAGCGCGAGGAGGTACAAAATATTTTACGAGGATGGGATTTACTTACAGGGATGGATGCTGCATGATGCGATCCGGAGTGTGGCCAGATAAAGGAGATAACCCTTTGAGGAGGTGCTGAGTAAGTTGAATCACTATCCAGCCTTGAAAAGATCTGGAGATGGTTCTCAGAGAGAAGAGTGCGCCAGAAAGAAGGAACTGGACACGTTCCCTGAGTAGGAGGAAGGCCTGTGTGCTTGTGGTTGGTGAGGGGAAACATTAGAATCAAAAGGAAAGTGAGGTTTTTGAAGTAAAATTGATGCATTTTTTAGAACTCCTGAGCTACATCCCCAGCCCTTTATTTTATATTTTGAGGCAGGGTCTTGCTCAATTGCCCAAACTGGGCTCAAATTTGCAATCCTCCTGCCTCAGCTTTTGGAGTAGCTGAGATTATGGGCCTGCACCATTAAGCCTGAATGATCTTTTTATTAAGTGGTTAGTGGTTTTAAAACAAATTTCAACATCCATGGAAGGATCTCACTTTCTAAATGCCTGTTGGCTAGTCAAGGACACTTTAATTCTTGCTTCTACTGTCAGCTCTCTGCCTCATTCTCTTCTTCTCTCTTTCTTTGATGTTTTCATCCTTTGTTCTTCCCTTGTTTTGTTCTTTCATCTCTGACAGCAGCTCTCATATGCTGACCTTCTGAACCACACTTCAAGCATGCTGACTGCTAAGCAGATTGTACTGTAATTCTGAAACTCCCATTCACTGGCTGGCGTGCAGGAGTGATCGGGCAGTTAGTTTTACAGTCCATCAACATTGAACACCTACTCTCTGTCAGATCCGAGAGTAGATAATAAGATTCAAATGTAAGTAAATTTGCTCCCTGCCTCTCAGCACCTTATCATAAATTGTGGTAGATGTGGTTGGGCATGTGTTGTATGTCCGTAATCCCAGCACTCTGGGAGGCTGAGGCAGGAGGATCTCAAGTTTGAGCCTGGCCTGCGCAATTTAGCAGCTTAGCAAGACTCCATCTCAAAAAACAAGCAAACAAGCAAACAGAAAATTAATACAATAGGAAAAAAGTGGTAGATGTGTAATCTGGTGATTGATTGGCTGATTGATGAAGTCAGTCATTTATTTAGTAGACATTTACTGCTTGCATTTTGTGTCCCAAGGCCTTGTGCTTCTACTGAATACATCTTGAACAAGATAGAGAAAGCTCCCAACTTCATGACATTTACTTTCTGGTGGTATTAGATGATTACAGAAGAGATTTACATGGAGAACATTTGTTTACTTACTGTTTACCAGAAACTAGTGGAGCTTTTTGTTTGTTTTGTTTTTGGAGTCATCAGGACTGAATGCAGGGGTTTGCACTGAGCTACATCCCTAGCCTTTCATTTTTTTATTTTGAGAAAAGGTTCTGGGTGACTTCCCTAGTCAAGACTCTACCTTGTGATCTTCCTGCTTCTGCCTCCCCGAGTGCTGGGATTACAGGTGTGTGCCATCATGCCTGGCCAAAAACTAGTGCTTTAACACTAGGTGCTGGGATAACCAAATTATGCATTATTTTAACTAATTCATTAGGACAAGCCCATGCTGCTGCTTCTATTTGAAATTCAAAATTGAGGCTTATGGAATTTAAGATCTGGCACTGACTCTCATACCTAGCTTGGAAATGACCCTAGATCTCTCTAAGAGAGTCATTGCTGTTACAGTGTCATTTCTGATTAAATACAGGGAGGTTTTATGTGCTCTTGTCTCTTCTAGGCAGGTGGGAATCAAGGTGCGTTGGGGTGGGGCGCGGGAGAATGGAAAGGTGGGAAGCGTAGTGGTCTGTCTCGGGCTGTCTGGTGTCCCGGCCTTCACGGAGGCAGCTGCTTGCCCGGAGAGAGTGCTGCATGCAGTTTTCACCCTCGAGCCTCTTCTTAGGCCTCCTTCTGCCCAGCTTCTCTCATCTCTGTGTCACACTCAACACCACACTTTGCCTCTGCCTCTCTCCTCGCCAGTCCTGCTCCAGGTCCTCCCTTCCTGCAAGATCAGTCTCTGCTTCCTTTTTCCCACTGTACCTTTTTTCTTTTGTAGGTTGTACCATTTCTCAGAGGCTGTCTCGTTTCTCAGATATTTTTCATTCCTCCTTTTCCTCCCAGGAGACCCATGAACTCTTGTGTAGCAGCATCATGTCCTTTAGGCGTCCCTGTGCCCCACACCGTCAGTGCAGCTCCTGACACACACAGTGGGCCCTGGCACTGTTCATGGTTTTTGTTCCAAAGCCATGACCCTCAAAGAAGCATGATTTCCAGGGGGCGTCTTTAACACCAATCTTTCATCACCATCATAATTAAGTGAGTGGTTCTCTTTTGTTAAGTGCTATGCAGGGATGTGCCTTTTGAGAAAGGCTTTAGAACTATGTAATTTTTGTAAGGTCTAATATTACTCTCTTTGGAGCCTCCTAGGTGAATCAAAGCTTCCTAAGAATGCATCATTTTGATAACAAAATAAATATACTGCCTGTATGTAGTCATCTTTGGTTCTAGCTTATTTTCGTTCCTCTTAAGACAAGCTTTGTTTTTCCCACAATTTCCAGCTATTCCTCAGAAACAGTGGGAATTGGTGAAGTGTTTTGAATCTGAAAAGCTCTGAGAGTCCTTTGTGGGAATAGTTTGGGCAGCACAGCTCTGGTATTAGGGAAATGAGCCTGTGACCTAGCTTCCTTATCTGTACATTGACAAATGGAGAAAGATAGCCTTGTAATAGCAGAAGGAAATTCTCTGAGGGGAAAGAAATAATAAAATCAAGCTGGTTTATGGTTTGTCAATCCAAAAAGCTTTTAAGCCATATCTATAAAGGTGTTTCCACTTAATGTTTGTTCTGCATTTCAGGCATCATTGTGTGATAAGTGGTGGAAATTTAGCCCCTTTAAGCCTGCTCTCCTGGGGGTTGAGATTTAAGTGTTGGAACGAACTTTATTTGAAAGAACTCCTATCGATTGGGATTTGATTTGGTTCTTCCTTATCAAAGACAGGTACTAAATAATGGCTGGCCTCCCGGTTAGTTTTTTTAATTCACTCTCTTTCTGCCCCCGTTCTCCACCTTCTCTTTCGATTCTTCTTAAAAAGACTAAAGTGGTATGAGAGAGGGAAAAGAGGAAGAGAAAAGTCAACTGTCACATTGTGAACGCAATTGATTTGGTAAATAACATCTTTCAATTCCCAAGGCAAACCTCAGAGTCTTCACTTACGTCAATTAGTGTTCAGCCCGATAAGTGGTAGCGGTCTTAATTTAGATGGATGGGAGAGGAAAGTTCACAGGCTCTCACTTCCCTAGTAAGGAGTATACTTTTCTTGTTTCAAAGATAACATCTAGATTTATGCACCTGTCCTGCAAAAAGAAGTTTGAAAATGAATTTTTATGGTTATTTTTATTCTTCATGAAAATAGAAGTAGGACATTTATTTGTTGTCCAGGGGTTCATTGAAACCAAAACAAAACAAAACAAGGGAATGAAAATTTCCTGGAATCTACTAGACTGTAAGCTTTATAAGGTCAGGGACTTTGTCTTGTTTGTGAACCACTTAATCTCCAATGCACGTACTGTAGTAGGTACATAATAAATATTTGTTAGTTGGCTTTGTTGTTGAATGAATGAGAACAGAAGGAGCATGATCCAGGTCTTGATTCATCTCCCTGTGTCTTTTCCTCCAATTTGTTTTAAAAAGAGAGTGGCCTTAAGAGTATATAGTGCATACTACATCATCAGAATTACTAACGAGAACCTATTTTATCAATTCCCAGTCCAGCAGAGTTGCAAGTTGTCTTAGTTACTTTTCTCTCGTTGCTGAGACAAAATACCCGACACCCAAAGTTAAAGGGGGAAAGATTTATTTGGCTCACAGTTTGTGGAGGTTTCAGTCCATAATTGGCTGGTTCCAAGGCAGGGTGGCACATGGCAGAGGGGCAACAGTTCATGGCGGCAGAAGACAGCAAAAGCAACAAGCAAGAGAGAGAAGCCTCTTTCTGTCCCTTATATTGTATCCTGCCTACCGGGATTAGGTGCCAAGCCAGTCTGTGACTGATCCAGCAATCACTCGGCATTGCACTATGAATCAATCACACACACACACTATTCAGTGACCTCCAAAAAACTGGCCTCTCCATGACTACATGAGGCTTTGGAGGGACAGTTAGACACAAACCGTAACACAAGGGATCTCAGAGGTGGTATAAAGCTGCTATTTACAAATTCTAGTACATGTACTAGCTGTGTTTTGGAATCTCAGGAAGCATGTTGTAAATGCAGATTCCAGGCCACAGTCCTGGGATTTCTTATTGAGTCACTGGTGGGGCTTGGGAGTCTGAATTTGCTTTGGTGGGTTTCCCTGCTAAGTCTGGTGTGCAGCTGAGCGTAGAAGACACTAAGCCAATTGGCCTTGTTGTCCCCTGATATCTGTAGTGTAATGTGCCCATGGTGAAAATGATCAGCTAAGGTACCCAGCAGAATAACTGGTGGAGGTGTGACAAGGACCCAGATCTCTTAGCTGTGGTGACAATGCCAGGCCCTACAGTTTGTCGCTTTGCTTCAGCCAGTGCTTCCTGTAGCTCAGCATCTCTCAAGATCCTTTAATGTTTCTTCCTTCCAAAACACTGGCAGCATTTAGGATGTTGGCTCTGGCAGAATCTGAACAACTTTCTGAATCAGACCTCATTCAGGCTACTTTGATGTTAAATATACTTCATTGTGTTCTCTAGAATACCTTTGATTACTTCCCATCCGCATCCTTTGCTTGGCTCAGGAAAATCCCCAATAGGAATTCTCTGCCTCTCTCCTATTGGCCCACTCAGCCCGGCTTCATCAGAAAGGGCATCACATAGGTTCTTGTTAGAAGTATGGACCTCTGGGGACTGGTTTAGTTCTGTTAAATCAGACTCATCCTGGGAGGGACCTGGGAAGCTGTATTGTAAGTTCCCTTCATCACGGTTCTCTCTCAACGTTTTTCCAGTCTTGTGGGAACAGTGGGTCTCTTTCCTTCCGGATCCAGTGTTGAGGTTCATAAGACCCTACCTCTTAATTACGTCCTAATTCTTTCTGTCTGAAAGTCTATCCTCTGGCTTGCAGAACTTGCCCTTGAAGGAAGAAAGGCGTATCTGGTGTTTTATTTTTTTCCAATGTAGAACTTTCTGCACAGGGTAGGAGGGTGGGCAGATTGGCGTGGACAGTCATGGAATGAGCAGTACAGGAAGGTGGAAGGTGCTGCTGACGACAGCATAGGGTGCCTATGTTTTCTTGGTTTCATTACTTGGTAGCTGTATAACATTGGGCCAATTACTTAAACCTCTTTGAGTTTCTATTTCCTCTTCAGTAAAATGGGGGTAAGAATGATACTTGTTTGAGGGTTTTGTGCATCTCAAACAAGGTGGTGTAGGCTGGCTTTAGGGACCCAGGCTCAGAGATAGAGATTTGCGTGCAGAGTATGTGAGATGGGGCCGTCATGAGCAAGCTTGGGGGTGGGGGAGTGAGGGAAGCAAGATGGAAAGAAGGTTATGGTGATTGAGATGCAGATGCAGCTAAGATCTCAGTTGACCTTGTGGAGAGGGGTGGCATGAGGGTGGGGTGCCCTTCACAGTTGTCTCATTGAGGTAAGGGACCCAGTCCTTTATACCCCATCACTGGATGGGGCTCCTCCTAGAGAGGGGACGTGACTTAAATGAGGCAGCTCCCTTGGGGTCAGAATGGCTTTGTGCCTGCAGCAACCTACAGTCCTGGCAGGTGGGAAGGGAGTGAGTCCATCCTGGAGGGGATCGCAGTGGGCACCACTGCACCCGTGACCCAAGTTAATGCATATGAAATCTTGACAGTGAAACCAGCACATTTGTCGGTGGTCAGCAAATGTTAACAATGCCTCTATTCCAGCCCCAGCAGTGCCACTTAGGAGCTGGGCCACTTTCAAGAAGTTGCTGAACTTCTCTTGGGCTGATTTCTTATGTTAAAAGTGGATATCCTAAATTCTGCTCTGCCTGTCTTCTCAAGTTGGCCTGAGCTTATCTGGAGATAGTGTATGTGATATCTCTTGAGTAAAATATTATAAAAACATAAGGGAAGGCTGTGATTCTACTTTCCTGAAATGAGTACATGTTGTAACCTGGATTCCTTGAAGGGAAGGACTGTGATAAATGTAGAATGCTTGTCTGTGAAGTATGCATTTTGATTTTTCTTTCTTCTCTCCGTAGGGAATTAGAATAATGGAGATGCTGCTGAAGGAACAGTGTGGTGCCCCCTTAGCCGAGTAAAGAATCACCAGTGAGTACCAGAAGCAAATCAGAATCATTTTCTTGAGCCATGTTTTCATGCTAATAAGCCTGGTATTATGCATCAGCCTCCCTGGGCTATTCATGCTGCACATTTCCCAGTTATATCCACAGAATACCATTTCACAGGTGTTTTGTTATCTCTCCAATGCCTTTATTTACTTGGTTCTCTGATTTTCAGAGCAGTTTTGTACTACGTGCTGGTTTACAACCACATTGAAATTGTTGAAACTGTTCAGCACAAGCTACCATGATTAGGTCTCTCAAAGTGGCATAGATTTGTAAAGACTGAGGCTCAGGATTAACTGAGGCTTAATTTTATTGTTCTGAGAACAATAAAAGGAGAGGTTTAAAGCTGTAAGTGGAGCGGGAAGAAAGAAAGGAACATGTTGATTGGCCAGTGAAACAAATACATCTTATTAATCATGCAGGTTGAGCATCTCTAATCTGGAAACTTCAAAAACAAATACTCCAAAATCTGAAATATTTTGCGTGCTAACAGGATGCCACGAGTGGAAAATTTCACACCTGACTTATGTGATGGGTGGCAGTCAAAACACCCGAACACAAAAAATACTGTGTAAACTTACATTCAGGCTGTGAGTATAAGGTATATGTGAAACATAAGTGAATTTCGTATTTATACTTTGGTTTCATTTCTAGAATATCTCATCATATATATACAAATATGTATCCTTTTTTCCATTAGTATATGTTGTGAATACATAATAATTACATTCACCTTGGGTATTGGTTCATATAAATGTTGCATCTCAATCATTTTTTACTTCCTTTCGCCCTCCCAGCTGTCCTGTCTCCCCGTCCCTAGATGTCCTTCCAGACGCCACTGAGTCTCCTTCCCTGTTTCCTGTCATCTTTTATTTTGCTCTTTAAATTTACAAATGTTTTAAACCCTGAAAAAATCTGAAATCCAAAACATTGCTGGTCCCAGTTATTTTGGATAAGGGTTATTCCACGTGTATATATACTTTCACTGCTCAGAAGTGGCTGCCTGAAATGCTTTTATGAAGGACCTTGAATCCTGAGAGTGATCCTTAGGCTCTGGGTAAAAGATCTTGAATTAATTAACCACGTCTGCTGTGGACACAGGAGGGAAACAGGTCACCTCTAGTCTGGGACAAGAAGGGTAGGATTAACAGCGGGAAATTGTAAAGCCACTTTCTCCCATTCTTAATTTCTACAGTCTACATCAAGGAAATCATCTTTATCATTAAATAAAAAGACAAAGCTAATAAATACAAAATTTATAGGACTTAGGTTTTTTTTTTTTTTTTGTGGGTACCGGGGGTCGACCTCAGGACCTTGCGCGCCAACAGGCACCCATGCTGCTGAGCGATATCACGGGCCCCTTTTTTGTATGTGGGTTCCGGGAGTTGAACTCGGGCCCTCGCGCTTGCAAGGCAGGCGCTTACGCCGCTGAGCCATCTCACCGGCCCAGGACTTAGGTTTTTAACATTTGAGGGAAGGTAGAACTTTTGTATAGCAAATATTGCCTTGAGTAATTCAGAATTGCCTTATGTTGGTCTTTTAAAAGTACTGCAATGCACAGTGAACTTCGAGAGCATTTAACAAGAAAAAAGGAAAAGGAACACTCATATATACAAGTATCTTGGCATTTAAAGTATGCTGGTCAGGCCTATGAGTAAACACCAGTTGGAGAATTATAGTATTTCTGCTTGTTTGCAGGTTGGAGTACATTCTGATTAACATTAAGTTTCTGTACACCCACGTATTAGTAGATTTAAATATTACTGGAAAGGCTAAATGATATAATTTCCTTTTTTACAGGCATGGCACATGCAGGCGCTCATAAAATGTTGTAATTTAATTTAAATATATGGCACAATCAAAATTTATAGTGAATATTTAAATTTAAAAAATTTATTACAGGGCCGGTGAGATGGCTCAGCGGCTTAAGCGCCTGCCCGGCAAGCACGAGGGCCCGAGTTCGACTCCCGGAACCCACAAACGAAAAAAGGGACGGTGATATCGCTTAGCGGCACGGGCGCCTGCTGGCGCGCGAGGTCCTGAGGTCGACCCCTGGTAACCACAAAAAAAAAAAAAAAAAAAAAAAAAAAAAATTATTACAGTAAAAGACACATTGCCGTTAAGTCCTTTCAGAATATTCCCCTTTGCTTTGAACACATTTATCTCATTGTTCTTGTTCTTGCCACTTTTTTCTTTTTTTTTTAATGTGGGTACCAGGAGTCAATCTCAGGACCTCATGCTTGCCAGCAAGCGCTTGTGCTGCTGAGTGATATCACTGGCCCTTTTTTCCTTTATGTGGGTACCGGGAGTCGGACTCAGGACCTCGTGCTTGCCAGGCAGGCGCTTATGCCACTGAGCTATCTCACCGGCCCCCTTGCCACTTTCTGAAGCAGTTCTGAAAGTCCTCTTTCATGAGAGTCTTTATGTAGTATGATAAAAAATATAGTGTATGCTGCTGCTGTGTGCTATCCAATGGAAAGACAGGCTTATGAAAACATTACATGCGTCCTCACCCATCTTATTCACCAGACATGGCACCATGCAACTTCCGACTCTTCCCCAAAGGCAAAATAACCATGAAAGGTAAACATTCTGAATTGATTCAGGACCTCGAGGGAGCTATATAACAGACCAGACAAAGACACTCACAGAAAAGGACCATCACAACAGCTTCAGAAAGTGGCAAGAATGATAGGATAAGTGCATTTGAAGCAAGGAGGCGTATTTTGAGGGTGATTAGTGTAAATATGTAATTTACTGTAATACACTTTAAAAAACAATTTAAACATTCATTGTATTTTTTGATCAATGTCCACCCCATTCCTTTAAAATTATCGAGCAGAATTTAGGCACGTCTCCCTGCTTTTCTAGGCTGGTGTATTTGTGAGGCTCAGTACTTCCTGTGCGTGTGAACTTACACATGGATCCCATCTTTCCTCGGGGTGATCTAAAGTCAGTGTTAAATGAGGGGCCAGCACTTACATAGGAAAGGCATATGCATATTGGTTTTCAAACTTCAAATTAGAGGTTTTGAAACTTAAACAAGCATCAGAATCATCCGGAGGATCTGGTAAGCATAGAATGGTAGGATCCCTCCCAGAGTTCTCATTCAGTGAGTCTGGGGTGGGCTCCTGTGTTTCCAGCAACTTCCCAGGTCCTACTCTTGATGGATCCTGGACCACACTTTGAGGATGACTTTGAATGAGTTCACACATCTGTGGGTGAAGACAGATTAAGTGCTAGGGCACTGAGAAAGCTAATAGCTGAGGTTTTAAAGTTGTCATGCATGCGTTGGGTTAACTTTGGATCAGTTGGATGAGTGATTGATTTTCTTTGGATACCTTTTCCCTTATTTTAGCGTTCTGCCTCTTGTTTGTCTTTCGCTTTGATTGTTTGCATGCTGACAGGCTCTAAGCTGGAGCAAACGCAACTGAAAAACAAAGACGTGACTTATGTCAACTTGTGTTTTGTTAGTTTGGATTTAAAGTGTTATTAGTAAAGTTAGTAAATTAGACACATTTGCAGCATTACCTATGGTCCTAGACTATCTTTCTTCCCCTTTTTCTTTTTTACTGTGGTTGAGGGTTAAGTCATGAATTCAGGACTTTGCACTGTTTGTAAAAAGAAACTACCTAAGTGAGGTAGTTGACATCTACATGATGGTAGGAGTTTAGTACAGGGCAGTGGCATTTAATGCAGTGAATGCCACAGAATTCCTGAATTGTTTATATATTCAGACTCAAAACTCACAACTAGTTTTCTCAGAGGAGCGAATGTAAAGTACACTCAAGCACATAAATCTACAATTACTGTAAATCAAAGGTTATCGATGAGGCTTTAAATTCTCAAAATCAACTTCATTGTGATATTATAGACAGTTAAATCAACCAATTTTAAGTGTACAGTTGGTGAGTTTTGACACAAGTATGATATAGCAAAATCTGAGGCTTTGATGTTGCAGCCATGTTGCCAACGTACCATCCCCCATCACTGTCTTTTGACCATTTTTACGAAGTTTTTGAAGCTTGAAATGTTTCTACTTTGATGGAACTTTCTGGTTTCTCAAAAGCAGCTCTATGGAAAAGATGGGATTGTTGTAGGTGGAGGGACTACTGGTTTTATGAGTAGTGAAATGCTACATTCAAAAATGGGGATTCCATTGTTAGAGAGTAGGGGTCAGAAAACTATAGCCGGTAAGCTAAATCCATGATTGCCATGTGCTTTTATAAATAAAGCTTTATTGGAATACAGCTATGTTTCTTATGATTTTCAAAGCAACAGCAGCAGAGTTGAGTATTTGTGACAGAGACCTTATAGCCATCAAAGCCTAAAATAATTACTGTTTGATCCTTAAAGGAAAAGCCTATTGTCTCCTGGTTAGGATTCTAAATTTGTTGTGGTGATTTTTTTCCCTCTAATACTTGGGATCCTGCCCAGGGCCTTACATATGGTAGGCACTGAGCTTCCACTGAGCTGCATCCCCAGTCCTTTTAATTTAATTTAATTAATTTAATTTAATTTAATTTAATTAATTTAATTTTTGAGGAAAAGTCTCACTGAGTTGCCCAGACTGGTCTCAAACTTGGGGTCCTCTTGCCTTAGCCCCCTGACAAGCATGGACTACTATGGTTGACTTAGCATTTTAAAAATACAGCATTTAATCACACCTTACCTCTGTTTTAAAGTTTGTAGTTTGACAATTTATTTCCCCTGCATTAGTTCTAACATTATCACTTTGTGAAGATTTGGATGATGCTACTGTAAGGCATAAATGAGTATTAAAATAACGACAATGGAGTTAAAATATGAGCAATGATGGTCACTAAAATTGCTCATAAAGTTCCATTGCACATATACAATGGAGTAGAAATGGGCATTTTGTTAGCACATAAAGTGGCGCTCTGATGTGGCAATAAGATAGGTGCTATTTACAATTTACTCAATATGCCAGCTTTGGGACTTCGTAATTCTCAATTTTTAAAAGATATTTTGTGGAATTTACATAAATGTGCATGAAGAAAGATTATTTAATATTTTATGTCCCAAGCCATCTCAAATTTGCATAATTTAAAGTCATACAGAATATGACTTCTTGGAATATCGTAGCTGTTATTAATGACAACTTCCTAGAATTCTCTGATCTGTGTGTCTAAGTAGGCATTTGAAAATTGGAAAGCTTGGAAGGTGATTTTGTCATGAGCCAAAGTGGAGGGACATAAATTTCACTAACTAATATGCTTGTGGCGTTGCTGCAGACACATCCATTTGATAGCTTTTTGATTTCCTGTCATTTTTGAATAAAACAAATAGCCCTGACATCTGTTTGTTCTTGCCGCGGGCAGTCGAGAGACGGGGCTTGGTGAGGTTTGATAACATAGGAGAGTTTCTATCACATCGCACTGATTAAAACCTCAATTTTAACTATATCATAAACTCCTCTCTGAACCAGTACCTCTGGGTAGTTGGACTTAGTTAAATGAGGTGCTCGCTTTGTTCGAAGATCATTAGGAGGTAGGAATGCAATTTTTTCAAGATTTATCCATAGAAAAAAGGCATTATCCATAGTGATAGCATGCAAGTGACTGAGGAGCTGCTTCAGAAAAGAGGGCAAATAAGTACTGATTGGCAAGACATGTTTAGTAGGTGATAAAGCCTGTTCGCTTTCTCTTGCAGGGGAGCTGTATCTGTGTCTGCTTTTTTTTTCTCTTTTTCTTCGAGAATCACTTCTTGGCTACAACATCGGCACTGTTCCTGGAGTACAGGATGGAGGATATGGTGTCAGCAGTCTGAAGAAGAGGACACCATCCTATCAGGACATAAATGACACAGTCCCCTTGGAGCCTCTCCAGATAGTGGGATTCATGGAAATGAGACCTTCTAGCTGGAGTTTTATGATGCAGTCTCTTTACGATTTTACAAATAAAGGGAAAACCCATATAAGATGATGCCAGTCCTCCTCGGGGTGTCCTCCTGGTCATCTGAGATGGTTTTAGGGCAGCCAAGGACAGGATGAAGTTCTGGAGGTGCTCATGCTCATGTGTTACCAGCATCGTCGTTAGTAGGATTCATGAGAGCATTCTGGAACAGATAAAGTGGTTCACCCTGATATGTGCTTTTAGGGGCCCTGGATCAGACAAGCTTGTGTCAGACCTGTGTTGAAACTAAGCCATATATTTAAGATTCTCAGAAATCAAGAATTTATTTCTATACATAGGTGATACAGAACTGCTATCCCTATAGCTCGTATCATGTGACACGTCAACTGTAGCTTGGTCCTCTGAAAGAACAGGGAACAGAGAGTAGAGGGCAGGCTCTCGCCGTGGCTCCTTCTAGCTTGTTCTGTGATGAGACGCAGATCATTCACCTGTATTTTTAACTGGGAAAATCGGGATATTGGGCACAGATCTTTCTGCTGTGGGTTGTGATGACTAAACAAGATCGTTTAGTTTGAAGAATACAGGTTTGGAGTCAGGCAGACAGACATGGGTTTGAATCCAAGGGCTGCTACCTACTGTACAGTGATTATAAACATAATTTTAAATCTTTCCGAAGCTCATTTTTAAAAAAATTTATAAAATGTGGTGATGGGATTAACTCTGTGCTTCCTGGTGCCTAGTAGAAGTCCAGTAAATAGATTGTTATTTGAAACCATTTTGAAAATACAACTTTCAACCGTAATGTAAGGTGGTAGTACTGTTTGAAAATTAGATGACAGTAGCTTGCATTTCCCATGATGGGAAGCCAGAATATAAATGCATTCTACCTAACAGAAAGCTTGAAGAGAGGTAATAATTTGGAATTCATCTTCTTAAGATAAATATTGGGCCATTACTGGAAAGTCTTGGGGAAATTGTTCTTTTTTAATATTTGAAAATTTTTCTACTTAGTGCATTGATGAATTTCAAAGCAGTTGTACTTTTTCATACAAGCCTGCCACCGTGAGCCTTCTTCTATTGTAACTGAGCTATTTGTACTGCCTGAGTTTTGTCTCTTGAGATAATTTCCCTTTATTTCCTTAGCTTTTTATTCCTCAGTTGTGTTGGAGGGAAAAACGAATGGTAGAAATCAGAATATATTTTGACCTTCTTTTCCAGTTTGTAAATGCCATTCGGTAGGCTTTTCCCAAAAGTGAGAAGAGATGTGAATTATCACAGAGGTGAGAGGCAAAAACTTTGCATTTGGAGACTGATGTTGGGATAAATGTAACTGTTCATACTCAACAACTTGCATTCTCTCCAAAGGTTAGAGTCCTCAACATTGCTGTCCATTGGGGGGGATTCCACTCTCTGGGGATGGAGCCCAGGCATCGGTATTTTTTAAAGCTCTCCAGATGATTTTAATGGTAGTTAAGGGGGAGAACTCTACAACAAATTCTAGGTAATTTGTGGCCATTATTTAATTTCTTCCTAACACTGCTGAGGTAGGAAAGGATCTTTCTAGTGGGATTTTAAAAAAATTAGCAATAGAGCGTGGCACAGAGAGGCCAAAGTTGTGCCTTGATTCCTTGAAGCCCAGGGGGCCAAGGCAGATACATGCAGGGATGTGGTAGCTGGTTTGAAGAGTGAAGTGGGCTGGGGCCACTAGAGAGACCCCGGGAGCACACGCCTGGCTGAAAGTGAGCAGCTGCTGCCCAGCTCCCGCACTGTGTGGCCACGTGGCTGGTTTTTCTAGTTCTGTAATTTTCCACGAAAAGACAAACATTTTTAAAAAAGAACTCTCTTAATTTTTATGTGTTGCCAGCAAATTGGGAATTGTTTGAAACCTTCCACTGGCTGCACTTGTTTGCCAACCTGTACATTCAGCCTGTGCTTTTAAGGTGTTACGGACAAGGCAAGACATCCCAGCCAACTTTTAATAGATTTGCATTTTTGTATTCTGGACATAGCTCCCTTTGGCCTTTCTTCCACAACTGCTTTTAGATGCATTTTCTTCTTCATTCCCAAGTAATCCTCTGGACCTGCATCAACAGCTTTTCCTCAATATTTTTACCCCTGAAGGCAATTTATTGCATCCAGCTTCACATATATGGTTTAGAAATCGAACAGACTTTTTAAAATTAATTAGGGCATGTTAGATTTTTTAAAATTCCATGTATTTTATAGATGTTCATGTTTAACTTTATTATCTACAGTGTAGTGTAAGAAATGTCAAAGCAGGGGGGCAGTGTTATTGGGCACACTAGGGACAAGAGTAGGAAGGGTTAATTCACAGACCTTGCCAGTCTCCTCCCTTCTGGGCTGCTGAGGCTGCACTTCAAGGGGAAGGTGTCCTGTGTGATTCTCAGAATGCCATGTGTACCAGGCATCCTTAGGAAGGGGTGCAAAAATGCAGGTCCTTGTGTCCTTCCCCAGATTCTGACTCTTGCAGTTTCACTTAGGATACAGGATCTGCATTTTGAAACAAGTTCTCTGAGAGATTTGGTTGTTCTGTTCCACAGACCACATTTTGAGAAACACTGATTTGATGGAGGTATTTTTCATCTCTATTTCTCCTGTCATTTAAGAAGGTTTTACAGTCATTAGGGCTCACTAATCAATACAGTCGATCACTGAAGACACAATATAAAGTTCTTCTTCTTTTTTTTTTTTTTTTTTGTGGGTACCGGGGGTCAAACTCAGGACCTCACGTGCCGGCAGGTGCCCGTGCGGCTGAGCAATATCACCGGCCCTTTTTTCCATATGTGGGTTCTGGGAGTCGAACTCAGGACCTCGCGCTTGCCAGGCAGGTGCTTATGCTGCTGAGCTATCTCACCGGCCCCAATATAAAGTTCTTAGGCGGAGAGAAGCTGACTTAACTTATCTCTATCTGATTGAGATTCTTTCACGAGAAAGGGTGTTATGATTTCAAATATATATGGAGTAAAAAGGTGCTATTTTATATGAATTATTTTGTGTATTTTAGAAACAGTGTATATGTAATCATTTTCTACTTATCAGACATTACAGGGTGCATGGTGAAGACAACGCAAGATTATTTTAATCTGCTATCTTTTTTTCTTTATTTCAACCATTAACATGGAATTATTTCTCAATTTAGTATATATTTCCCTGCTTTTGTAAACAGAATCTACTGAAGAGAATTAAATCTTTTCAGGATCATCATTTATGTTTTTAATTCTTTTTTTTTTTTTTTTGTCTTTTTGAGATATGGTTTCACTATGCAGTTCAGGCTGGCCTTGAACTCACTTTCTAGCTCAGGCTGGCCTCCCGAGTACTGGGATTATAGGCATGCGCCACCATGCCCAGCTATGTTTTTAATTCTTTCAGGTCCTACTTAGGTTTGTTAAATCTCCTATACTTAGCCCCAAATGTGTTAGCTCTGATTTCCTAATTTAGAGATTTCTTTCCCCTCACTGTTATCTTTCATTTCTGTGCCTGCCTGTAAAAGCCTTCCTCTAATTTTCCATGGGGTTGTGACAGCACATGTAACAGCACACTCCATGGCAAATAACAGTAAACACCATCTGAATGAGGCTTTGAGAGGCCTTTGTAGCCTAAAATGAATGAGCTAGTCTGCATTCATTTGTGACATTATTTTTGTAGCTCTCGTACCTTCCTCTTATTTCCTGATCTTCAACTGCAATTGTCAGATCTGTGACCTCAAGATAAATGACATGTAGCTAGAAATCATTTCTCTTGATATATAAGCTATTGTTTTCCCTCAATTGTGTTAGTGTTTTTACATATACTCTTTTCTATAATGTGAAACAGGAGTAGATTAAAATTCAAATGAAAATTTCTCAGGCCAGATTTTTATACAAGATAAAGTGTTTTTAATTCGGTGTTACTGTGATTTAGAGCTATAAATTAGTTGTATACCTGTGAAATTCCATCCTGCGGTCATTCTGAAATAAAGATTTTACAACTAATATTTACGTGTATTCTAGTTTCTGGGGGACGACTCATTTTTCAGCAGAGCTTGTGTTGTTCGTCGTAATGACCTTGATGTGCTCCGGCTGTCTGGGTGAGCATGTTCAGCAACCCTGCGATGTTAGTTTCCTCCTTCCATAAGGTGAGCTAATGAAGTCTCTCCCAGAAGCAAGTAAAGGCCATCATTATTGGGTGACCCGCATGGGCCATGTCCTGACGGGTCAGAGGACTGGGCTCCACTGCAGCAGTATGGACAGACGGTGTGAAACTAGGTGGTCCCCAAAGAGGAAGGCAGAGTCAGAGTAGCTTCTTGTTGACCTGTCAGCCTCAGCTATGCTTTCTGTGCTTTGTTTCTGTGAAACTCACCTTTGTCCTTTTGTTTGTCTCCTTTTTACTCGGATGTATTTGAATGGGTTTCTATGCCTTGTTACTAAAATGCCTTGTCTAAGCCCTATGGACACTCTTCCTTTGCTAGAGCTCGTCTGTGGGGATGACTTATGTGTAGGAGTAAGGTCCTTAGTTTAGCTAGCATTTACGAAGCACCTGCTGTGTGCAAGAGAAAAGTAGGTGTTTGTTTTTTTTTTTTTAACTTGATCCAATGGGTCACTAGAGGGCTTGCGCCATCTTTGTACTGACAGATGGCAGTAGTGGGTACCTATAGAGGGTAAGACCAGATACACCTACTTCTTGAGTAAAACAAATGATAATTACTTACTAAGATGCAGGAAAAAGGTTAGCATAGGATACACAATGGAGAGATCAGCACAAAAATGTATAGGTCAGTGGTCCAAAGTGTATCAGCAGATACACAGTTGTAGGTGATTAAAATCTGAATTAGTGAGGGGCATGTCATTCCTTCTGGAAGGTAACAGTTTCTCATTTGGCCTATCCTCATAGTCAGAAACCTGGAACAGGGCTACATGAGACCATTTCACCCGAGCCAGTAGGAACTTCGCCGTGTACCATGACTGCAGAGTACGGGACACTTAGGCATGAACGTTTTTTGCCTTTAGCCCCTTTGACCATTACATCTGGTCTGAGGACACCCCTGAATTCATGGCTACAGTATCAGTTCAGTGCTTCCCTGATATTTCTGTGGGTACAGGATGCCACGTTAACTACTGTGGAATAATCCTACAAACCCCGGGACCTTAACACAAGCCTTAGAGAGACTAAGGCAGGTAGAGAGAGAATGCAAAGAATGATGAGCGCAGTGTGATGACGGCACAGAATAGAAGTTAGCTTACAGAAACTTGTAGAAATTTAAAGTGCAGCATTTCTTACATACCTTAGCTGCCCTTTGGAACCATCTAGGGAGCTTTAAAAAGTGCTGATGCCTGGATCCCACTCCTAGAGATTCCTTTCGATTTATTGTTCTGGGTGGCAACCCTTTTGTCAAGATTGCATGAAACTCCCCAGATGGCTTTAATCCATGGGCAGTGATTCCTACCAGCTTCAGCGTGATGTTCTATCAGTGGTAACCCTTGTGAAACTACATGGGGGAGGGAGCTTGAGCTGGAGACCTCTCCTTTTTAGTGTTCTGCCTTTGGTCCCCCAGAAAAATATAATTCACTGTACATAAAAAAACAGCTTCAGTGTCTCATCTTCAATATTAATAGGATAAAAGAGATGTTAAAAATACTCCACCATAGAAGCCTATTTTGTTATGAACAAATATTTGAGTTGCATTTGTTGGAAGAGGATCCCATGCAGAGAAAGGGTCTCATAAGAATTCCAGACCCTTGCTTGTCTTGAAGGGTTAACCTGAGTAACTGAAAGCCTGGACTTTAAGATGTAGCTCTTTGAGCTATGGACAGTCATGCTGTGCAAGAGGTGGCCGAGAGAAAATAGCAGCCACCATCCTGTTAAATTAAACTCCATGGAGCTATTCTCCAGCATTCTCAGGGAAGGTTAGAGCCATTTTGTGCCTGCCATCTGTTAGGTTGCTGATAGAGTCATTACTTTTTTGCTTCGGTGCCAGCCTGAACTTTTAGATCCAATGACAAAGAAGAAAATGCTAACTATTCAATTGTATGTTTTTGTTTCCTGTTTTGAACTTAGGTGTTTCCCTAAATTCAAAAGTTCATCAACTGTTCAAACTTTGAAACTGCCACATTGCCAACTCCTTTAGAGATTTAAGAGAATTTATTGTCTAGACTAAAGCCCCCTCTATCATTTGTTTTGGCTTAAGGATGTGGTCATTAGTTTCATATTTTGAAACCAAAATTGCTTTTGTCAATCAGTTCAAAACAAAACAAAAAAACCCCCAAAATCTCCTTGTCCTAAGGATAGGAGCTTTACAAAAAGAGAAAATACAGAATCATTATGCTCATAGTTCCAGGTCATTTAGAAAGTTGTAAATGAAACTGTGACTCCTTTGGTCTCAAAATATGCTTCTGAATTGTTATTTTCTTACCAATATCAAAAGCCCTTACAATGAGAGACAGAAAAAGAAGAATTCAATATGAATGAATGACTCCAGAGTACAGTTATTGTAATGGGAATGAGATATGGGAAAAGTAAAAGAAAAAAAGAACAGGGGAAACCCTGTGAAGGCCATACCTGTCACTGATTAGATTAGAGGGACTGTGAGGAAAGCTTATTGTCTCGTACTTTCTTTTACCAATGACATTTCAGAGAATTTGAGGCTGTAGCATGGAAGTTTAGAGTGTTCATGTTTTCCCTTTTTGATCTCCTTTTTTCCAAACATATCCTTGGATATAGCAGGAAAAATGTTCAATGTAGATTTTCTGCTTTTTTGTTTTTGATTGGCTATAAAGTCTTTAGAAAACTTGGTGTCACCTTTGAGGCATTTGATATGGCTAAAATTTTTAATTACAGTTTTAAATAGGATTAAACAGATACACATCAGATTACAGTTGGAGCCTTTCCAGTGTGGAAAGTAGTCTTTTTGTATGTGTGAAGTCAGCAGCTAACATTGTAACCTGTTTCCTTAGGTGTTAATTGTTCTGCCAAGTGCTATGAGAACAATTTCTTCTTGGGAAAAATAAATGCTAACATGTTTTGGGGCTTTATTAAAGGGGAGGGTTTTGCAGACATGAATTGGGGAAGAGCAAAGAGTCAAGGAGATGCTTATTTTTCCTCTGATTTGCCCTGAAACTTCTTTCTGAGGGATATCACCTGTGATTCTCAGAATAGGGTACTTATTTCCTTAGACAACTTGGGTCATTTCTGTGAAGGGTCTGGAAAGCTTCTTGGAGCATTCATTTTTTTCTCAAAGTTTTGCGGGAAAAATGTTTTTATATTTTAAAAAACCAATAACTTGGCAGAATGTAAAGTTGAACTGGATTCTCTTTTCGGGGGTTGAACCCAGGGCTACATGTGTGCTAGCAAGCACTCTTCTGAGTTACATCCCAGTCCTTTTTATTTTTTGAGACAGAGTCTCACTAAGTTGCCCAGGCTGACCTTGAACTTGTGATCCTCCTACCTCAGCCTCTCAAGTAGCTGGGATTACAGGCCGGTGCCACCATGGTTGGCTGAAATGGATCCTTCATTAAAACAGAAAACAAAACAAAACAAAAAAGGGACCTAAAGGAAGTATTGTAATGCTTCCAGACACATATTAAGTGTTCTAGTAGGTTGAACTTAATGGAAGTGGCAAAGAATGGCGGTTGTTTATGATTCACTGTAATGTAAGCATTTGTAATCAGTACATCCCCAAATGCATCAGGGCTGTGTTTTGCTGGTAGTGGTTGGCTGTCTCTCCCTGAAATCGCTGGAGAATCTCTGATCGAAGCCGTCTCCAGGCATAGGAGCACCCAAAGATCCTGTGCCTCCAGAATCAGCCTTATATCCCAGAAACATGGTTTTGCCTACCAATGTCTTATAATGTAAAATGAGGCAAATATCAAGTAAACTTAGGTTTGCATTGCCATCAGCCACATCACATATTATTTTGAATACTGTGTTAATGTAGAACTCTTAGTTATTGAAGCCTTTAGTCGAGAAGGAAGTTTGTGAAAGCATGAAATATGAAGCACATTGATTAAACACTAAGTGATAAATTATTTTTTCTTATATTGTGTATGTGTTCTCGGTAATGTTTACTCTTTTGTTTTTCTGGTCAGGAAAATATTATTTGTCAATACATATTGTGTCCGTAATATAGCATTTTTTCCTAAATGGAGGCAGTTCAGATATAGTACCTATATACTGCAATTTTCTCTGTCAGTCTACAGTGTTTAATCTGGAGTGCTTATTAAAATTGGGTACAATTAGTCTAGATGGGGTAAAATAACAAACAAAAGGGAAAGAGTAATGAAACAGTGTGTTGATTCTTATAATTACAGTGGTGTGGCTGGCTTTGTTATAGTGAAGCCCTTACCCTTCCCGATAATAAATCTCTTTTCTGGTTTATTCTCAGATATATTTTGTCTGTCATTTAGATGGGAATTGTATGACAGCTGCCAACAAGAGTAACTTTTCTCTTTATTTAAAAAATAAAAAACAAATATTTCTATTAAGGATGGAAAATATGGTAGTACCACAACTTCTTTATTGAAATAATACATCCTTGTCAGATCTGAATTTCCTTCATGAAAGTAAAATTTGAAAGTGTTTTTGTAAAAGATGAGAAATTTTGGCATCTGATTTGATTCAAATATCCATTGAGCAGTGGATGTAGACCCAGGTCTGCAAGATTCAATGGTTGTAGAGCGTGATAGGTGGGAGTGAGGGCTGGACCAGACGCCCACACTGAAATCCTCGACAGAGCAGTGTACTAACAGTGTTGCTAAAGCTCATGGAGTTTCACTTCCTTCACACAAGAGGGGATAATAACAGTGATTGGCTTACTGGGTTGTTGAAAGAATTAAATGAGAAGAAGTCACACATAGTAGACACTCAGTAGTGTGTAGAGTTGGTATAAATTCTTTAAACATTTGGTGAAGTTCTCCAGTAGACCATCAAGGCTCGGAAATTTCTATTTTGAGGAATTTTAAATTGTAAATTTAACTCCCTTAATAATGGTAGGGCTATTTAAGTATTCTATCTCCCATTGAATGGGTTGTGGTAGTTTTATGTGTGTATTTAAGATAAACTGATCCAGTTCATCTAAATGTTAAGTTTTGTTCATGATATTTTCCATACTTTTTGACCTCTGTCCGCTCTTCAGTGATATCCCATTTTATTCCTGATATTGATACTTTGTGTTTTCACTGTTTTTCTTTTGTTAGTCATGCAAGATATTTGTCAATTGTATCAATCTTTTCAAAGAACCAGCTCTATTTCATTTTGTCTACTCCCTTTTCATGGTATGTATATAGTCTGTTTCATATGTAAAGCTCAGGAGTTTTTGCTGTACCATGACTGACTCTGTGTAAGTCCCAAGGCCTTGGGCCCCTTCCTCTACTAGTCCCTAGCCACTTCCTCTACTAGTCCCTTCAGGTCTCAGCTGCGGCATTACTTCTGCTGAGAAGTCCTCCCTGAGCCTGCAGGAGAGCTGGCGTCCTCTTGCACCGTGCACAGAACCTGCACATCTCCTTGTAGTAACTTTGTTCAGTGTGAGTCCCTCTACTTAAGTTCCTTAACGGCAGAGATTGATCCTTTCATGAGTAAATGAGTGGCATCTAACTTATAAAATGAATGAGTTGAAATAGATGAGTTTAAGGTCTCTTTTTTTCCTTTTCTTTCCTTTTCTCACTCTTCTTTTTCTCACTTTTCTTTTCCTGTCTGCCTACTTACCCAAATAATGGCCCAAATAGAATGATACCCGAAGTTTTCTCCTCCTCCCTACCAACATTAGGTTTTATCATGAATAAAAAAATTGAAATTGTGGTTATCTGTTAGATGAATAGTAATATCTATGGCTTTTATTTTGTCCTTACTTGAATATGAGGAATGTTTACTCATCTCGTCTACAACTATTGAGAACCTATTGTGTGCCAAGCTCTGTGGGGGGCTGTAGAGATAAGAATGATTCACAAAACAAAGTCCCTTTTCTTATGGAGCTCATGAAGTTTTTCATAGATTTATTGATCATATACATATCTTTTGTGAATTACCTTTCCACTTAGTTGCTCATCTGCGTGCCACCTTCGTCCTATTCCTTTATGGTGTTAATTGAACAAATATTTTGCTCAGGAGCATGGGAGATGTAAAATTAAAATAATCCATATCACAATTCACTTAGCATGTATTGTACTTCACCAGTTCATCAATTCAAACAAAAACATCTTCCTCAAAGAACTGGTCTAGGCAGCCTACTCATAATCACTGATTTTACATTATCTTAAGTAATTTACATTTGAGTTTAAATACTAACATGAGGCTCGTGGTCACTGAACTGGGTAGAGCTGGTGCTCTTGGACTTCTTTGGATTCACTCATTATCCTGATGATGAGGAATAAATAAAACAAGATGACAAGTTCAATTTGAAGAACATGCATTCAAAATACAGGCCAAAGTGCTTGTAACTTTTGCTATCTTATTTTTATATGTGGAGTCCCACTGCATAGCAATAGTTAAATACATTATAAGATGAAATTGAACAGTTGGATTGAATGGAACCATTTGAACAAGAGCCAGTTGCAGTGTTAGGCTGTAATTGCAAAGGAATCTGCCTGGATTTTAATTTGTTATCATGCTTTAAGATGATGCTTGATTTTCATTCCCAGGTATCAGAGGCAGCAACAAGAGATTCTGCGTGACAAGCCTGTAATATCAGCAAGTTTTAAACAAAAACTAGCATTTCTCTGATGAGGTAAAAATTGTTATTTCTGCATTGGGCATGGTGGCACATGCTTGTCATCCCAGCACTTGGGAGGCTGAGGCAGGAGGATCGCCATAAGTTTGAGACCAGCCTGGGCTACATAGTGAGTTCAGGGCCAGCCTGAACTGCATAGTGAGACCCTGGCTCAAAACAAAACAACAAAAACAAAAAATTGTTATTTCTGAGGGATCCCTGAGTAAGACCATGTTAGTCTCATAGTGTGGTTGGTCATGCTGGTCACCTGTTTCACTTATTTCACAAATAGCTGTAATTCCTCATGTCTGTAGAGGACATTTTAGTTTATTAAGCACTTTACATGCACTATCTCATTTAAACCTTGCAAGCAGCCTTGCAAAGATGGTGGCAGTGTTTTAAAGATGAGAAACCAAAGGCTTGCAGTGGAGAAGTGACTTGTTCAAGAGCACACAGCTAGTGAGTAGCTGAATTGGATCATTTCATGGTTATTTCTACCAAAGCTTAAGTATAATTGCATAGCAATGCTGTGTAATGGTGAGTATGTCAAAGGTAAATGTCTGTGTGCTGCTTGACTTACATTTCCTCATCACAAACTATGTTCTTTATACACTGTGTCATGTCATTGTCCTGCCATTCCATTTTTCCTCTTTCCCTAAGGTAAATTCCATTTTGACTCACTTTATGCATTTCTGAGTATATATAGAAATGCATCTTTGTGAAAAGCCCTTTGTTAAGTACCCTCTGAATTGTCCACTGTGATTATTCTATTTCTTGCTGTGATCTTGACTACTGCAGTGATAGAGCTACCGTAAGTTAGACTAGTTGCAGTTTTTCATCTATAAAATGAGACATGGTTCACATCTGGGAAATCCAAAAACGTTCAGATCACATTTCAGGTGTTGGCTAGTATCTGTCATTTATTAGCTATGTAGTGAGACAACCATTTGAACACTCTAAATTTAAACTTTTTCATTGGTAAAATAAAATTGATAATGATATCTATAAACAGTTCCAAAAATGATCAGCACAATGCCTGGCATATTGTGGCAACTCAAGAAAACAGCCATTAAAATACTGTCTGTGGATTAAGAGATTATTTGGATTAGTGAATATTCTCCATTTTCCCACAAAACATGCTGATTTATGGCATCCTTATATAACTATGGGAAATTTTTGAAAATCTTGGAGGATTCTATACTCAGTTTGCTTCAGAAATATCATTGTGTTCTTGCTCCATTTAGAGAAACAAACTAAATTAAAAGATTCAGTACGGTTTTGATTTAAGGAAGAAAAACAATGCAGAATATGAGCACTATTTTCTTTAACTTGTCTTACTTCAAGATAAAACTTTCTCTTTCTTGGTTACCAGCCAACTGCCAATCCTAGTTGTGTCAGATCTTCTATTATTTAATCTAATCCTCACCTCTTTCTTGTCCCTTCTGTCCTTAGGTTAGAGAATAAATTTAGGTCAGTGATTCTTGAAACTCTTGGGCTCCTTTGAGAATTTGACTAAACCTAAGACAAACCTTGAAGAAAGCCATATAAATAATTCTTTCTTTTTAATACCTGGAGTACAAAGAATTGAATTATTATACTCTTCAGTTTTCAGTATACTATCATTTTTAGTTTGTGCAACATCATCTTCTTATTTCATCTTACCTTGTTTTCATTTTCACCTCCCATCCTCATTTTCATCTTTCTATTTTATCTCCCTAGAGACACACACCCTAATTTATTTAATACTTGTTTTGGGGATAGCTACGTATTGTTGAAAGACAAATAGTGCTATTTTACATATTCAGCACTTCATCAAGTGATTTATATGCATCTTCTAAAGATCATCTTGGACACTAAAGGGGCTGTGGGTTCCAAGTCAGGAAACTGTGCCCTAAATCTATATAACCCAATATAGTGAGATTAGCCCTATGTGTCTATTTTTTTCTTTTTTTTTTTTTTGAGACAGGGTCTCACTATGTAGCCCAGGCTGGCCTCGAACTCCTGCCTCAGGCTCCTGAGTGCTGGGATTACAGGCGTGTGCCACCATGCCTGGCTCCCTATGTGTCTATGTAAATTAAAACTAAATTATGCAAGATTATATTAAATTTAAAATTAGGTTCCTCAGTCACATTAGCCACATTTCAAGTGCTTAGTGGCCGTATGTGTCTAGTGGCTGCTACTGTATAGTACAATGCTGATATAGGACAAGACCATTATTGTGGAAAATTTTATTGGACAGTGGTGCCCTAAATGATCTATAAAATCTCTTAACACCAGGGTTATTCTAGTTGGAAAGCCTTTTTCTACTAGAATTCCCTTGTGCTTGTGTGGAATAAGTAATTCCTCAAAAGTGTATTAGGTTTTCCCACATAAAACAGATGAGATATGGGCTCAGGACATAAAAAAGGGTAGGCAAAGATTCTGGATCTACCAAGATAAAGGACTGCAAAATGCACCTCTGACCAGTTGCCCTCAGAAAGAATTCCACACTGACAAAACAAAAACCAAAAAACTAGTCCAGGAGGCCACAAGCATAGCTCTTCACATTTGACCATAACACCCGAATTTCAAAACCCATCTATTTCCAACCGCATTTAATTATGGAGTAAATGGGGCCGGTGAGATGGCTCAGCGGCGTAAGCGTCTGCCCGGCAAGCGCGAGGGCCAGAGTTCGACTCCCAGAACCCACATATGAAAAAAGGGCCGGTGATATCGCTCAGTGGCACGGGCGCCTGCTGGTGTGCGAGGTTCTGAGGTCGACCCCCGGTACCCACAAAAAAAAAAAAAAAAAATTATGGAGTAAATGCAGTAATACAGTACCCGTTGGTTGTAGCACACTGTCCAGATAGGCGTGCTGCATAGCCCTGAAAGAAGATACACAATAAGCAAACCAGAAGGTGATGTAACAAGTTTTTACTTTCCTCATTGAGCCGTCTTTCAGTCCACATAAATTTACTCCAGGGGCTGGTGATATAGCTCAGCAGCATAAGCGCCTACCTGGCAAGTGTGAGGTCCTGAGTTCAACTGCTGGTACCCGCATATAAAAAAAAAAAAAAATCTACTCCAGGAGGACACTCGGGGGCTCCTAATTTGTTTAATCTCCTTTCTCTCTCATATTCCTCAGAGGTCTGTCTGTCTTCTGGAATCAGGGAAATGGGGTCCTCTGTTCTGGTCTTTGTTGAAGAGGAGAAGGTAGACCCTTCCAACTCAAGAGTTTCAGATGCTTCAGAATAGAAATACTCAAACTTTTTGCTAAGTCTGGCAACTTCTCATAACAATTTCAATAAAAATGAAGGGTAGAAGTGGTAAATTGAAGTCAAGAAAGCAAAAATAACCTGCTAGGTTTTACTTAGCTTCATTTTACTGGTGAAAACACTGAAGCTAAGAACAATTCAGTGCTCTGCACCGAATTATTTAGACAGTGTCTGTGCTCCAAATCCAGTGCTCTTTCCCATGTCACACTCTAATAATGTGGGATAAAGAGCTCCACAGTGTTTAGAACACTTTGATGTATGACTATCTCTCTGACAGAGAGGACTCATCAGATTCCTGACACCATGCATCTTAGTAACTGTAGATCTTCTGAATGGGGCCATATGGTTGCTAAGAATATGGGCTAATATAATATTTTGCCAGGGTCAATAGATATGATCAACAGATCAATTAATAGACTTTTTTTGTTTTTGTGGGTACCGGGGGTCGAACTCAGGACCTCGTTCACCAGCAGGCGCCCGTGCCACTGAGTGATATCACCGGCCCTTTTTTTGTATGTGGGTACTGGGAGTCGAACTCAGGACCTTGCGCTTGCCAGGCAGGCGCTTATGCCACTGAGCTATCTCACTGGCCCAATTAATAGACTCTTATGTTAAAAACTAAATATGTCTCAAAAATTGTGACAATCCCCAAGTTTACAGCAGTTAATTTGTGCTGTAAAATTTATGTTATAAGCATCAGTACAGATGCCCAAAAGGAGATCCTGACCCACTCACATGGAAGAAACTTGCTTTTGTGCTCCCTCCAGCTAACCTCATCTTGATTAGTATGGGGATTCAAATTCATGCCTCAACAAAGCACAGTGATTCCTTATCTTGGCTCTTCATGACATGTATGACTAGTCAATATCATCTTAGGTTGAAATTTTGAAACTGTGCTGGTCATTAGTGCTGATGGTTGCATGTTACCTGCTCTCTGCACAAGTTAGAATGGCACTTCATTTCCTTTCTTTGAAATCAGGCGTGACTATGAGAATGACTTTGCCCAATGAAATATTACTGGAAGATATAGGAGTCACTTCCAGACAAAATCCCTAAGAGTCAGCGTATGTGTGTGGGCGAGCAATTTCCTACCATTTGGGTGAAACCCTTAAAACTGTTGATAGGCACATGAAAGGGCTCAAAGTAGAAAGTTGTCTGTCTGAAAAACTACACCAGATGTCTGGAGACTGCAAGGTGGTGGATTAAGGCTAGCAGCACTCATGAGATGCTGGGAGGTTGTTTGCCAGGATCTGTAGATACACAGAAACAGGTGAAAGAAAAACCCAGGCATGGGAAGGCAACATAAAGTAGAAGCCCACTGGACAATATCCAGTATCATGGTATCTAGAGGAAAAGCAAGGTCTTATCTCAGTCTTGGTACTGCTCATAGCTCAGCTGTGGCAAGCACCATTTTGGGAAAGTGTCTAACCTGTTGGGTCAAGAAGCTGAGGGACGAGGGAGGAAACCATTTGAAACAGCAGTGGCCAGTGGCTATAATCTGAGCCCAGGCAGCTGCAATTTGCACCTAACTCATACCCAGTGCCCACCTGTTCCAGCTCTCTTCCCCATGGGAGATGGGGCCCAGTAACTGAGATAGTCAAAGGAAAGAGACTCCTCAGATAAGGGCTATAAGGAAGGCGAGGGCTAGAAAATCATCAGAGGGTAGTGATTGAGTTGGGACCAGCAAGTTCTTGGGACAATGCAAAACAAGGGCGTGGTTCTGGAACCAGGTAGGGACATTCAATGGCTTTGACTGGTGTGATCTAGAGGTGGAAAAAAGACAATAGAGCAGTGCCAGAGTGGGAACATACTCACCCCTACCTCAAATGCTGCAAAACTCTGTGCCCTCCCACCTGCTTTCCAAAAGGCACAAAGCCAGTGCTCATACGGGACCAATTCCACTGGCCACTGAAAACTGACAAGTTGGGAGCCTACATGAGTAACTTCCCATTGGCTCCTAAATGCTGCTGAATTCTGTGCAGAAGGTCCCTTCCCCACCAAGCTCCAGGCTCTGCTGAACTCCATGTTGGATAGAGATTCTATGAGAGGTGTGGACAATGAGCTTGGAGAGACAAAGAGGAGTTGGAGAATTGCACAGTGCACTAACCTACAGTGATGTGGAGGGAGCAGACATAAACAGCTGCAGAGATTGCCACAGAGAAAAAGCCTCCTGCCAAGAAATCAGTGGAGGACCCTGTGCTTGACCGATCTGGCTCTGACACTGAGCCCCCCAACCAAATGAAGTGTCTGATCAAAGGACAGAGACAAAACATCTGGCTGGTCATGCCCACAGGAGCTGAAGTCTAGCACCCAGAGAGGACTCTGCTTCAGTCTCAGTGTGGTTTTAAAAATTTTTTTCCTCCCAAATCTTTTTGTTTCTCTTCTTGGCTTCCTTTCATACATTTGTGTATGTGAAATGCAGAATAAGAATTAATTAGTGCTGAGACAGGTGTAATGGTACACACCTGTAATCCCAAAACTTGTGAGGCTGAGGCAGGAAGATTGCTGCAAGTTTGAGGCCAGCCTGGACTACATAGTGAGTTCAAGGTCAGCCTGACCTACATATCAATATCCTGTCTCAAAAGAAAAAAAAAAAAAAAAGAGTTCCGGGAAGATGACAGAGGAGTAAATAGAAACAAACCAACATCTCTGAGATTCAGAATCCAGACACTTGAATATAACAACTTGAGGAACAAAAGAAGGAGTGAGGTAGATCCCTAGGATCCAGGAAGGATCTGAAGGAAAAATTGGAGCCCACAGAGAAAGTGAAGAAGCAGACCTAAATGCAGAAAAAGGAGGTGGCAAAGTGCACTTTCTCCCCGGCTCCCAGCTAGGCCAGCAGGGAGAGTGAGGAAGATCGAATCTACAGAGGCACAGTGAAAGCAGGTGACTGCAGAGGCCTCCAGGGAAAAATGCACCAGTGGAACAGAGCAGTGCATGCTGCGAGCTACAACAGCTGGTCAGTGGCTCCAGTCTAAGCATCTGCCATGTCCCCTGGAAAGGGTGCTTGGCCAGGTAACATTTTAGGGAGGGGCCAACTGAACCCTGGGCTTGGAACAGCCATGAATTGGTTTCATCTCGGGGCTCCCACTGACTTTGTGAGGGACCACCATGGAAGATGTCCAGGGTCAAGGAGCTGAGGTCAGGCTGGTAAGAAACACACAGAGTGTTGTAGGCTGAACAACTCAGGCCCTAACTCCACAGCCATAGGCCAGCATCATCCTGAACTCCTGTGGAGTTGAAAATACCAGAATCAGCACCCCACCCTAATCCTCCTGCAGGGTTCCTGGGATCATCCAGCATGGATCTGGGCTCTGTCTGCCTCCTTTGTCTATCAGTTACAGCAGAGACGCACCCCGAATTAGATACTACCACGAAACTGTAGGCCCCAGAAAATAACCACAGGCTTGAAATCTCTTTTTTTCTTTGCTATCCATTTTTTTCTTGATAGTTTATTTTTATGTTTTCATGAGTATGAACATTGTTTTTAGTTGTTTTGTTTTGATTTGTTCTTATTTTTTCCTTCCTTCTCTCCTGTCTTTTTCACCAGTTTCCCTAAGTTTGGGTAATCTTCCTTTGTCCTTCAGCCTTGCTTTCTCTTTCTCTTCTTTTATTTCTTTATTTTTCCTTTTATCCCTTTTGAATTTTCTCCCAAGGGTAAAATCACTCTTTTAGAAGATATTTACTATTTATAATTTTCTGATTTGTTTCATAGTTTGTTCTATAGCTATAAATCTTGTACCTGTGGTAAAGGTGGGAAATTAAATCAGTTTGTCATTTTCTGGGTTTTGCTCAATGTTCCTATTGTTACTGATTGTACTAGTTTAGCCAAGATGACATAGTTGTTGTGATCAGTTGTTCTTCTTTCTATGCCAATATTAAGACTGTTTGGGGGTCATAAACAATACCATCATCCAATAGCCAAAGCTGGATGCTATGGAAAACAGGCAGCAACCTCTCATCCCTAAAGAATTGAAGAGGCAGGATCTTGGGGTAGACTTAAAGGCCAAAAGCCAGCTATGCCTCGAAGACATCTCTGAAAAGTAGTCATTTCCTAAAGTGATCTCAATACTAGTATAAAGCTACCTACCATAAACAACTTACAAGCATCAATACAGAAAACATATTTAAAAAATAGAAAATGAGAAAATATGGAAGCAAGATGCAACCCCACACCTGGAGCTTCCACAAGGCAAATCCAGGGACACTGAAGTGTAAGAAATCAAAAGCCACCCAACTGAACTTTCTGAAATGGTAGCAGCAGAAATAACAAAGCAGATGCATGAGTCTCTAGAAAAAACAAATCAGAAATAAATATACAGAACACTAAAGACATGATACAGATTAAAAAAAAAAAAATAGAGGAGCTTAGGAAAGTGATGGAAACCATGAATGCCCAACATAGCAAAGAACTGGATTCCATGAAACATATTCAAACAGATATTCAGGACCTTAAAAACTCTACTGAAAGTGTATGCAGCAGAATCAACCAGTGTGAAGATAGAAGATCTACATCAGATTTAGAAGACAGTAGTCAATGAAAAATCAGAAGATAGCACAAAGGACATAAAAAACCTGATCACAGAAGTATAAACAGAAAATTTCTGAAGCATGGAAAAAGAATTTGACATACAGATATGTGATGCATGTAGTAATCTTAATTAGCCATGATGAGAAAAAAACACCAAGGCATATAATAGTCAAGATTGCAGATATTCAACACAAGAACAGAATACTAAAAGCATTAGAGAAAAGAAACAAATCACCATAAAGAAAAACCTATCAGAATCACAGCAGACTTCATGACACAAACCCTTAAATCAAGGAGAACTTGGAGTGAAGTATTTCGAGCCCTAAAAGAAAACAACCGCCAACCTGGATTGATGTATTCTATAAAATTATCTTTCAAAATTGATGGAGAAATAAGATATTTCCATGATAAAGAACACTTTAAGAAATTCATGACCAGCAAACCAGCACTCCAAAATGTTCTGAAGGATATTCTAGGAAAAGACAATGAAGATAACATTTCTATGAATCTCAGTAGAATGAATCCATCAGGCAAGGCAAGCAGTTAAACAAGGGGGAAAGAAAGGGAACCAACAATAGAAAAATAGTATGACAGGGATAAATCAATACATATTAATTATAACCATCAATGTAAATGGTCTCAACTTACCAATCAAAAGAAATAGATTGGCAGAGTGGATCAAGGAAAAAGATCAAACAATATGCTGCATGCAAGAAATATTTAACTCCAAAAGAAATTCATAGACTGACAGCTAAAGGATGGAAACAATACTCCATGTGGGGGCCAGGGGTATAGCTCAGCAGCACAGGGCCTGCCTGGCAAGTGCAAGGTCCTGAGTTCAATTCCCAGCACAAAAAACAAAACAAAACAAAACAAAAACAACCACATGACAGGAACCTGGAAAAAAGCAAGGGTAGCTATTCTACTTGAAGAAAAAGAGGATTTCAAGCCAAGACTGATGAGAAGAGACAAAGATGGTCATACATACTTGGTAATGGAACAATCCAAGAGGAAAGATAATAATCATAAATATATATGCACGAAATACCAATGCACCCAACTATATAAAGCAAACATTAATGGATATGAAAAATCAGATAAACATTAATACAATTGTAGTGGAGGGCCTCAATCTGCCACTGTCACAAATAGGCAGATCAATCAGACAAAATACAAAGCAATATCAGAACTGAACGAAACCTTTGAACGAATGAACTTAGTAAATATCTAGAGTGGTCTGCCTCACAACAATAGAATACACATTCTTCTCAGTTACACATGGGACTTTCTCCAAAATAGATGACATACTATTTCATAGAACATGCTTAAGTAAATGCAAAAGAATTGAAATTATCACATGCATATTATCAGATCATAGTGCAAAGAAATTGGAAATCAATGGCCAAAGAAACTACAAAAATTGCATAAACACATGGAAATTAAATAATGCCCTCTTGAACAATCAATGGGTCACAGATTAAATTAAAAAAGAAATTAGACAGTTTCTACAATTAGACAATAATGCCAACATGATATACTGGCACATACAGGACAAAATGAGAGGAGTTGTATGAGGGAAATCTACAATTGTGAATACTAACATCAGAAAAACAGAGCAAGCTCAAATAAATAACCTAGTGTTGAACCTCAAGCTTCTAAAGAAAGAGGAGCAAGTTAAACCCAAAGCATATATGAGGGAGAACATTATAAAGATCAAAGCAGAAGTAATTGCAAATGAGACTAAGAAATTAATACAAAGAATCAATGAATTGAGGTGTTAGTTTTTTCAAAGATTAAATAAAATAGACAAGTCAGCTAACCTTATCAAAAAAAGAAAAGACTCAAATCCATGCAATTAGGAATGAAAAGTGTGAAATCACAACAAATCCTGCAAAAATCCAGAAAATAACCTTTTTAATAAAGAGTGCTGGAAAAACTGGCTTTCCACATACCAAAGTTTAGACCCATATCTCTCACCAGGCACTAAAATAAAAATGAATTGAAGATCTAAATATTAAAACAGAAACACTAAATCTGCCTGAAGATATTATAGGTGGAACTCTTGAAGACATAGGTGTAGGCAAAGACTTTTTGAACAAATCCCCAATTGCACAGGATATATTTCAAAGAGTCAGTAACTGGGGTCTCCATACTATAAAGCTTTTGGAAAGCAAAAGGAACCACCATAGGAGTGATGAGACAACCCACAGAATGGGAAAAATACTTTAGCAAGTATTCCACTGACAAAAGACTAATATCTAGAACAGATAAAGGACTAAAAAAAATAAGGCCCCCTAAATTTAAAGACCCAGTCCAAAAATGGGCATCTGAAATGAAAAGAAACTTCTCAGATGAAGATGTAAAAATAGCTAATAAATATAAGGAAAAATTTTCAGCATCACTGGTTATTTGAGAAATGCAAATTAAAATAACACTGAGATTCCACCTCACTCCAGAAGGAAGGGCTATCATCAAGAAATCAACCAATAACAAATACTGGCAAGGCTGTGGGGAAAAAGGAACGCTTTTCCACTGTTCGTGATAGTGCAAATTGGTACAACCACTATGGAGATCAATATGGAGATTCCTCAAAAAACTAAAACTAGAGGTTCCATTTGACCCAGCTATTGCTCTTCTTTGTATCTTCTCAAAAGTTTTAAAAGCATCATACTTCAGTGATATATGCATACCCTTGTTTATAGCAGTGCAATTGTAATAGCTGAATCTTGGAAACAGCCCAGATGCCCATCAACAGATGAATGGATAAAGGAAATGTGTTTTTTGGATACAATGGAGTACTACACTACCATAAAAGAGGATAAACTTGAGACATTTCTGGGGAAAAGGAAAAAAGAAGTGAAGAATAGAAGGAAAAAAATGGAAAGAAGGCATTTATAAATGGGGACAGGAAGAAGTGTTGAATGGAGGGGAGAGTAATGGGGAAAAAAAGAATTGAGATATCTCATGTACAGGTACAAATTCCCTATGATGAATGTTATCATTATGTATACCAAAAGTGTACCAATAAAGTAATTAATAGTTTAAAATTATTTCTCATGATTATAGTGCGGTAACTCCCAAAAATTGAGTACACAGGATTCAAACACAGCTTCGTATTAATTCATTAATTGGTTTCCAATCTTCCAGTGTCCCTCAATCTTCAACCATACTTTCCTTTCCCTTCTTTCTTTTTTCCACCCCACAGATAACTTCTAAAACCCCATCTCCATACCCTCCATTCTAGATATAAAAGTAATATCACCAAAGTCCTATTTCTTTTTTTATTTTCATTTGGTGTTATCTCTATTTTCTTCTTGCCTTCTTTCTGAGCTATTTGGCTTCTTTTGCACTCCTTCCCTCATCTTCTACATCCTAGCTTACTTGTCACCAGCATCAATGCGTTATCTTCCTGGGTTACTAAGGACAAAATGCAAAATTGTCAAAAAAATTTTAAATACATAATTAGTTCTGTAGATAATATTACTAGTAATTGTTCTCTCCTTGCAACATACTGACTGGGACTGACTCTATTATGATGAGTAGATTGAAGAGAGGTACAAATACCAAAATATAACCAAACCCAAAGACATAAAACACGAAGACAAAAACTAAAGTGATCTACAGAGTAGTGACAGAGTTTTTTCAGCCCTCAGCACAAGAATCATAAAATTCAAGGCAACAATTTTCCCCTCCTAAACCCATAACTCCTCAAAAGCTCATCTCTTAGGCAAGCTGAAGTAGAGGAAGTTGCAGACAAATCACTCACAACCCAAAAGATCAAAATGTTTGAAGAGATTAAACGAGAATCATATGAACACATTCATAGGTATTTAATGAGTTTAAAGCGGATTTAAATAAAAAAAGGATTTAATTAATAGTTTCAGCAAGAATCCTGGGCATGGTGGTGCATGCCTGTAATCCTAACACTCAAGAGTCTATGGCAGGAGGATCACTGTGAGTTCAAGTCCAGCCTGAAGTACATAATGAGACCCTGTCTAAAAAAAAAGAAAAGAAAAGAAAAAAAAGTTTCAGAAAATTTAAAGAAGCAACAAGCTCATTAAGTTAAACAAGACAATGCACAATATGACCATTTCAGTAAAGAATTAGAAATTATGGAAAGAAATCAAGTATTAGCTGAAGCTAGAGTATCAGAATTTGATGACAAGGTAAATGCAATAGATCATGTACTTAGTGATACCCTAAAAACAATAAGACACCATGGAAGCCATGTCCAAAAACTATTTTAAAAAAACCCTAAAGAGTTATAAAAATAAATGAAATATTAGAAGACAACTCAAAAGGAGTAAAAAATTGATTCACTGAAATCATAGCAGAAAAATTTCTCAACCTAGGGAAAGTATTCACTATTCAAGTACAAGAGGCAGAAATTAAACACAAAGAGAGAATACAAAAAGCTATTTTTTTTTTTTTTTGTGGGTACTGGGGGGTTGACCTCAGGACCTCCCACACCAGAAGGCGCCCGTGCCGCTGAGCGATATCACCAGCCCCTTTTTCGTATGTGGGTTCCGGGAGTTGAACTCGGGCCCTCGCGCTTGCCGGGCAGGCGCTTAAGCCTCTGAGCCATCTCACCGGCCCACAAAAAGCTATTGAAGAAAAAGAAAAAGAGAAAGTGATCTATAAATGGAAGACTATCAGAACAATTGTTGACTTCTTTGCACAAGTCATAAAGTCCAGGAGAACAAAGCTTTTCAAGCCTTAAAACAAAATTGTCCCCCCAGCTTGTATATTTCATAAAATTAGCCTTTAAAATTGACAGAGAGTAAAGACTTTCCAAGTAAAAGGAGTCCTAAAGAAATACATGACCACTAAACCAGCACTGGGGAAAATACTTAAGAGAATCTTTGAGAGAGACAGGGAGGCCATCAGTACCAAAGAACCAAAAGGAAGTATACATATAATTGGAAGAACAGTTGAACAAAAGGGAGAAAGAAATGGAAACAGCCCTGGAAAAACAGTGCAATGACTGGATTCAGTAAATATTTCACAATAATAGTTCTCAATATTAATAGTATTACCTCCCCAATCAAAAGATACAGGCTGGCAGAATGGGTCAGAAAACAAAACTCAAGCTGGGTGTGGTGGTGCATGCCTGTAATTCCAGCACTTAGGAGGCTGAAACAGGACAATCGCCATGAGTTCAAGGCCAGCCTGAACTATATAGGCAGACCCAGCCTCTAAACAAAGAAATAAACAAACACCACAATAAACCCCCCAAAACCTCAGCCATATGTTGCCCACAAGAGACACACCTTATCCATAAAGAAATACATAAACTGAAAGTGAAAGGATGGAAAATGATACTCCATGCACTCAGAGCCCAAATGTAAGCAAGAGTAGCTATTTTATTTTCAATCAGAGCAGACTTCATGCCAAACCTGATCAGAAGAGACAAAAACTGGTAAAGAGAACAATTCAACAGGAAGAGATAACAATTGTAAATATATACACACTAAATGTTAGTATGCCCAACATCATAAAACAAAACTAGTAGACATAAAAAAAAGATAGATGACAATATAATCATAGCAAGGGACTTTAATACCTCCTCTCACAAATAGGTCAACCAGACACCCCCTCAAAAAAAAAAAAAAACCAAAAAAACCAAAAAAACAAATCAATAACAAAGTTAAATCACACAATTGAACAAATGGATCTAATGGGTATCTACAGAACGTTTCATCCAACAACAACAGAATATACATTTTCCTCAGCAGAACAAGACACTTTACAAATGGACCATACCTTAGGCCATAAAGCATGCTTAAATGAATAAAAAAGAATTGAAATAACCCACTGCACACTGTCAGATTGTAGTGGAATGAAACTAGAAATCAACTGCAAGGAAACCACAAAAACTATGCAAACACATGCAGATATAAATAGTATATTATTGAATAATCAATGTATCAATGTAGAAATCAGAGAAGAAATTAAAAGATTTCTAGATTCAGATAACAATGGAAACAAAACATACCAAACATGGGCACAGTGAAAACAGTCCTAAGAGAGAAGATTGTAGCTGTGAAGATCAGAAAAACAGTAATCACAAATAACCTAATGGTACCGCTCAAGGTCTTTGAAAAACAAAAACAGTCTAAGTCCAAAACTAGTACAAGGATGATTATAAAAGTCATAATACAAATTAATGAAACCAATACTAAAAACACATTACAAAGAACTAATGAATTAAAGAGCTGGTTCTTCAAAAGGATAAAGAAAATAGTCCAGTGCTTAGCCAAACTTTTGAAAAGGAAAGAAAAGACCTATATCAATTAGATATGAAATCACATCAAACACCCTAAACTCAGAGAATTTTAAAGGAACTAAAAGCAAATGCTTTTATTCTAACATCAGGAGTAAGACAAGGATGTCCACTGTCACCATTCTTATTCAGTATAGCTCTGGAAACTTTAGCCAGAGCAATTAGCCAAGAGATAGAAATAAAAAGAATAATGATAGGAAAGGAAGAAGTTAAAATATAATTATCAACAAATGACACGATACTCTACATAGAAGACCCCAAAAAGTCCACAAAAAAACTGCTAGATTTAATAACCAAATTCAGTAGCATAGCTGGATACAAAGGCAACACTCAAAAATCAATAGCCTTCTGTACCTAAAAATAAACTCACTGAGAGAGAAAATAGGGAAATAACACTTTCCCCAATAGCACCCAAAAAAAGTGAAATATCTAGGAATCAATCTAATGAAGGAAGTAGAAGATCTCTACATTGAAAACTACAGTACTCTAAAAAATGAAATTGAAGAGGATATCAGAAATTGGAAAGCTATCCCTTGCTTTTGGGTAGGAAGAACCAATATAGTGGAAATGGCCATACTTCCAAAATTGTTTTACTGATTAAAGCAATTCCAATCAAAATTCCAACAGCATATCTCACAGAATTAGAGAAAACAATCCTAAAATTCATTTGGAACCAGAAGAGACCTAGAATAGCAAAGACAATTCTGGGCAACAGAGGCAAGGCAGGGGGCATCATAATCCCTGACTTGAAATTATACTACATAGCTACTGTGATAAAAACATCATGGTAATGGCAAAAAAACAGACCCAAGGATAAATGGAACAGATTAGAAGATGCAGAAATAACTCGAGACATACTTAGCTACCTTATCTTAGACAGAGGTGCCGAACACATTCACTGGAAGAAAGCCTCCTCAATAAGTGGTGCTGGAAAAACTGGCTTTCCACATGCTGAAGATTAAAATTACATCCATATCTTTCACCATGCACTAAACTAAAATTGAAATGGATCAAAGATCTAAATATTAAAACAGAAACATTAAATCTGCTGGAAGATAGAATAGGTAGAACTCTTGAGGACATTGGTGTAGGCAAAGACTTTATGAACAAAACCCCAATTGCACAGGAAATATCACAAAGAATCAACAACTGGAGTCTCATCTTATTAAAAAGTTTTTGCATAGCAAGAGAAACCACCAACAGAGTGAAGAGACAACCTACTGTGTGGGAAAGAATTTTTGCCACAGACCAAGGATTATTATCTAGAAGAATTACTATCTAGAATATGTAAAGAACTAAAAAATATTAGAACTCCCCAAATTTAAAGACCTAATCCAAAGATGGGCATCTGAAATGAATAGACACTACTCAGTTTAAGAAATAGAAATGGCAAATAAATATATGAAAAAATGTTCAACATCACTGGTCATTCATGAATGCAAATTAAAACAATGCTGAGATTCCATCTCACTCCTGAAAGAATGGCTATTATCAAGAAGTCAACCAATAATAAATGCTGGTGGGGCTGTGGGGAAAAAGGAACGCTTCTCCCCTGCTGGTGGGAGTGTGGACTGGTGCAACCGCTGTGGAAATCAGTGTGGAGATTGCTCAAAAACTAGGACTAGAGGTTCTGTTCAACCTAGCTATTCCCCTTCTTGGTATCTTCCTGAAAGAATTAAAAGCATCATACCACAGTGGTATATGCACAATCATGTTTATAGTGGCACAGTTTGTAACAGCTAAATCTTGGAAACAACCCAAATGCCATCAACTGATGAATGGATAAAGAAGATGTGGTTTTTTTATATAATGGAGTACAACTCTGCCATAAAGAAGGATAGGCTCAAGACATTTCTAGGTAAATGGATGCACCTTGAGAAAGTACTCTTAAGTGAAATAAATCAGACACATATGTGTAAATACCTCATTGTTTCTCCTGTGTGAGAAACTGAAAGTGTATATAAGGACCAAAATGTATAACAGGTACTGTGAAATGGAAAGAAAATGTTCAAATGAGGTAGGGAAAAAGGGAGGGGTGAGGGGGAAGGGAAAGGGGAAAAGTAAAAATGAGAAAAGAAGGAAAAATGGAAACAAAGCTTTGTAAATGGGGAGTGGAGGATGGGTTGAAGGGAGAGTAGGGGAATAAGGGGAAAAAAAAGAAGTAATTATATCATGTACAGGTACAAATTATCTTTGATGAATGTGATCATTATATATACCTAAAATGTACCAATAAAATCTGATTGGAAGAAAAAGTAGATCACAGACCTAGATATTAAAACAGAAACATTTACTCTGCTGAAAGGTAAAATAAGTAAAACTCTTGAAGACGTAGGCATAGATAAGTGTTTTCTGAACAGAACCTCAATTATACAACAAATAACAACCATCAATAAATGGGAGTATATCAAATTAAAAAGCTTCTGCACAGCAAAGTAAACAACAGAGTGAAGAGGCGACCTATGGAATAGGAAAAATTTTTTGCCAGCTACTCAGAAGTCTAGTATCTAGACTATATGAAGAACTCATAAAAAGTTAGACCACCAAAAATAAAATTTAAATGAATAGATACTTCTCAGAAAAAGAAGTACAAATGTTTAGTAAATAAATGAAGAAATGTTCAGCATCTTTGGCCATTAAAAAAATATAAAAAAACAAAAAAACAAAAACCCAAAAACGAAATGCTGAGATTCAATTTTATTCCAGGAAGAATGGCTACCAAAGACTCAAAAAATAGCAAATGCTGGTGAGGCTGTAGGAAAAAGGAACACTCTTACATTCCTGTGGGAGTGCAAACTAGTACAAACACTGTGAAATCAGTATGGAGATTCTTTAAAAAACTAAAACTAGTAATTCCATTTGATCCAGGTATACCTCTTCTGGATATCTTCCTAGAAGAGTTAAAGGCATCATATTACAGTTATACATGTATACCCATGTTCATAGCATCACAGTAATAATAGCTAAATCTTAGAAATGGCCTATATGTCCATCAACAAATGAATAAAGGAAATATGGTATATACACACAATGGAGTACTACTCAGCCATAAAAGAGGATAATATTAAGTCGTTTGTAGATAAATGGATGCAGCTTGAGACCATAATGCTACATGAAATAAATCAGACACTGAAGATTAAATATAATATATTTTCTCTTATATGAGAATCTCAATATAAATAAACAGCAAAATTGAAGATAGGTGATAGGAAACGAGTAAGTAGACATTATGTAAATGGGGAAGGGATCTGAGTTGAGGGGAGATAGAAATGAGAGGAGAGAAAAGGAAGTAAAAAGAATTACTGCAACATATATATGTATGAATTCTTCAAGATGGATGTAATTATTATGTATTGCAAACATATACTACTACTAAAAAAACATACTGTCAAAACCAGGCCAAAAGGATTGATGCAAGAAAACTGGTACTTAATCTACATAGTGATACCATGGGATGAATCCAATAGATAGATTCAAAGTTCTTGTGTATGACAAGCAAAACATTGCAAGTGTGTATCCTATGGTAAAAGAAAAAGCAGCCATATTTATTGAAGATCATGGAAAGATGTGCTCAAGGCAGGTCTGTGCTGACAAAAATGTGGCACCAACAGAAAAGTGGTGCTGGGACTATAGGAATGTAAAAAGCTCAGCACAGCACGCAGATAAACCAGGCTGTCAGATTTTTAAAGGTGTGTACCCAGCCTGGATGCTTCTCACTGGGTGTCTGGCTAAGAGCAACAGGATGGTGAGTCATCTTCAGGGGCTTCTCGTGTTCAGGACCTTTCCAGAATTCATTCTGGAAAATTACATACATAGGATGCAGTCTTTATGTGTGAGCCATTAACAAGTTTTGAGTGGGGCAAAAGGTTACTGAAAGTCAAGGCAAGAGATCTAATAAGCACGTGTTCTGGCCTGGAGCTTTAGTGATTTCCTGAGTCTTTGTTTGTTTTTTGCTTTTTTCAGCACAAGGGAAGGAGGATTGGCCTTGGGATGTTTCCCAAATTCAAGTGGGTGGAGGGGAGTGATCTTCCAGCCCCCAGTGTGCTACCTGTACTATAATGTATATCCCCATTTTCTTATTCTTTCTCCCAGAGACAGGCATCTTGGTGGACTACTACTCCATGGTTTTGCCCCATTGTAATTAATTGTACATTTCTCTGTCATCTATCTATCTATCTATCTATCTATCTACCTACCTATCTATCTATCTATCATCTATCATCTATCTTAGACAGCTAAGTTAGGTAGAAATATTATAGGTAGTCAGACGGGGCTAGGCCCTCAGAGAGTCAGTACAAAAGATGAAAACACATTACAACTGTGGCCAGAGGCACATTTGTTGGAGGCCAAGCTTCAACATAAAGATGGAATGACCAGGCCTATGTGCTTCCCCAAGGGATAAGGTAAGTGGCAACACCTGGTCTAATAAAGCATAGATAGACATCAGTCACCTTGGTAGGGGACCAAAACTCCTGGACCCATCCCTTCCTGAAAATTTCTTTGTTTTTTATGTGTACACTTGCTATGTGACTTATTTTCCCATTGGATCAACATTACCTAAGTAGCTATACTTGTAACCTTATTGGTTGATCATAGTTTTGTCTCATGTTGTACCTACCTCATGATTTTGTACCCACCTCGTGATTTTGCTCTATAAAACTTCCTCCAGAGAGTGGGCTCATTGGCAACCCAGTTGGGACTCCTCCTGTCTCTCAGGAGCTGTATCTCTTCCACTCAATAAATATTTCCTACTTTTAACCTCTATTGTTCCTTCATTCTTCAATTTTGAGGAATATGAACATGGCATATCTGACATCTAAGAGGTTGGAAATTATAATATTTCCCCTCTGTCATTTGGAGGTCCTATATCACATCCATGAACGCATGTGTCCATCTGCAGGACTGGATTTCTTATAGGTTCTGACCAAGACAGACTTAATGCTCCCTCTGTTTTACTAAACTTTATAAAGAGGTTTCTTTCTGACCACAGATCTCTGACTTCACTCCTTTCATACCTTTACTTCAGAAAACATTCAATTGTAAATACTTTACATTTAAGTTCTTAATTCTAATTTTTCCTTTTTTTGTAGTGTGGGGATTGAACTCAGGGCCTCCCACATGCTAGACAAGGTCTCTACCTTATAGCTCCATCCCAGACCCCTTAATTGTTAAATTCTTTTCTTTGAGACACAATTATCTACAACTCAGAATTGTCTTGTTTTAAAGGACCCTGAATTGATCCCTTTGAAATGTAATCACAGCAGAGATGGAGCAGCTTTGTCTCATTTTCTGTGGAAGGGTAGGAGCTTAATTTTTTAAAAAATTACTGTTAGGAAACACAGATGACTTAATCACACCTGTCCATTTCCCCACGAGGGTCTGTAGTACTTTTCCATTAGCTCCTGCATCGTTTAGGACTCCTCTTTCCTTTTGTTTCAGTGGAATTGAGTTCAGTCTCTTATTTTAATATTCTTGAATAAAGTCTATTTTGCCATTTTAATCAAGTATCTTGTGCAGTTTTTTTTTCAACCCTGAGCATATATTTAATTTAGCTAATGGTGCTCTAACCAGACAGGGTCCTGGGAAGTTTTCAAAGTGATGATAAGAAACCTAAACCCATCCCACCTGTAAAATAAATTGTAGATTTGCTGACTCCTATTTCAGAAAAATAATTTTGAGGATTAGTCAGAAGGAGGCATAAAGGGAATTATTAGGCAGAATTTTAAAAGTATACACTCAAGTAGAGTGCTGATGTTCAGAGAAATGAGACATATCATATTCTGGGGATGGGTATATTTATGGGACATTTGGGTGGAAATGTGTAGAAACTGAGAATCTGTGGAAAGAGGAGATTCAATTTACAGATGAAAGATCTTTCTGTGGGAAAAGGGCAATGGCCCATTCATAGGTGACATCCATCACAGGTAATATTGCTGTAGCCCACCCATAGGGAAAGGTCTATTTTATAAGTGAAAAGAAGTGGTCTATTCACAGGAGAAAGAGGCCCATTTTCAGGAAAAAAGAAAGAAATAGAGAAAAAAAAAAAAGAAAAAGAAAAAGAAAAAAGGAATGGCTAAATCCATTTGCAGGTAACGGAAATTTCTCAGGCTTACTATGCCGTGGGGGAAAAGTAAATCTAAACTGGGCTTATGTTATGAAGCTGTCCTTTTTATTTTTAAAATTATGATTTTCCTTGTCTCCTTTCTACCTGTCTTTGTTTCTTCTATCTTATTTCAGTACTAGTTTGTTATCCAGACTGGCTGTTCTAGTTATTCTCAGATATACCTGTTGGGAATGCACAAGTGTTCCCTCATTCTCACAGTTTTAAGAACCCTGGGAATTACTCATAATTCTGTTTACACATTAATAGGCCTTCAGTGATATTCATTGTTTCTTAAATTTGCAATTCTCAAACTACCAACAATTTTGAGCACCTTATTATATATTTGATAGCTTTTGGGGTTTCCGCCTCTGTAAATTGTCTCTTTGTAGATTTTGTCTTTTTTTTCTGTTAAGATTGCTGCTCTTTGTTGCTTTGCAGCAATTCCTTTCACATTCAGTAAAGAACTTGTGAATTTTAGACATTTTAAATTCTTTCTTTCATACTTTCAAGCACCAGTAAACTTTTCCCAAATTGTTTGTTGAACAGAATTTCACATTTTACAAATGATGTTTTTGATTTTCAAACTTACTGAAAAGTTGCAAAAATAGTACATAAGAATTCCCATATTTTGTTTACTCAGATTCACCATTTTTTTTTTTTTTTGTGGGTACCGGGGGGTCGACCTCAGGACCTCGCGCGCCAGCAGGCGCCCCCGTGCCGCTGAGCGATATCACCGGCCCCTTTTTCGTATGTGGGTTCCGGGAGTCGAACTCGGGCCCTCGCGCTTGCAAGGCAGGCGCTTAAACCGCTGAGCCATCTCACCGGCCCCAGATTCACCATTTTTAACTCACCATTTTTGCTCTTGATATAGGAAATGATATAGTACCTTCAAATATGATGTAAGGGAATTATAATTCCCAACCTGCTAGATATCTGATACGCTGATTTCATGTTCCCCATGACTGAAGAATGAATTCTGAGGAACACTGGAGGTTAAGAGTAGGAAATATTTATTGAGGGAAAGATAGCTTCTGCCTAAGAGAGACAGAAGGGAATCTGGAAAGTGGGTTGCCCATGAGCTCACTTCTCAAAGGAAGTTTTATAGAACAAAGTCACAAGGTGCGTAGGAAATCATGAGGTGGGTGTAATGTGGGACAAAACTATGATCGACCAACAGGATTACGAGTATAGTTGCTTAGGTAATATTGGTCCAGTGGGGAAGCAGGTCATGTCACAAAGGTGGGTATAAGTGGGACAAAACTAGATCAACCAATAAGATTATAAGCATAGTCACTTAGGTAATATTGATCCAATGGGAAGCAAGTCGTGTAGCAAGTGTATATGGAAAGAACAAGGACCTTTCCTGGAACGGGTGGGTCAAGGTACAAGGACCTTTCCTGGTCAAAATCTTGGTCCCCACCCAGGTGATTGTTGCCTATTTATAGTATCAGTCATCATTGTTTATCCCTGGGGAAGTAGGTGCAGTTACTTCATCTTTGTCTTCAGGCCTGGTCTTCAATGAATGGACCCCTACCCGCAGCTGTGATGTGTTCTCATCCTCTGCACTGACTCCTTCAAGGGCCCAGCCCTGTCTGACTCCCTATAATATTTCTACCTAACTTAATTGTCTATAATACTCTGTTTGCTTCTCTCTTTATCTCTCTCTCTCTTACACGCACACACTTAAAATATTTTAAAGAATCATTTGCAAATAAATTATAGGCATATTTCTTCTAGTCATTTCAGTATGTTCCCTCAGAACATGCTATAATCAGAGAATAAGTATGGAATCAGAAAATTTAACATTGATTCAATATTATTATTTAGTCTGAGGTAGGATAGAAGAAATAAAGATAGGTAGAAAGGTGATAAGGAAAATCATAGTTTAAAAAGTGCACTTTTAGTAAAAGTTGCAGGTTTAGGACACAAACCAAGTTTAAAAAAAATTCCTCAGATCCTTAAGACACGATAAGTTTGGGCCTTTCCCTTTTACCTATCAATGGATCTTGGCCATTTCCTTTTATCTGTAAATCTGTAAATGGCCATTTTCTTTTATTTTTCACGTGTAAATAGACCATCTCTTTTCACTTCTAAAATGGGCTTTTCCCTGTGGGTGTGCTACTTCTATTGCCTGTAATAACTGTCACCAGTGAATGGGCCATCACCCATCCCCTGAAGAAGGAGATGTCACCTTTCATCTGTAAATTGAATCCCCTCTTTCAGCAGAGTCACAAGTTCTACAAATTTCTACCCCTAGAGCCTACATAAATGTACTCAGTTGGAGCCCATAAGCAGCCCCCTCCAAGGCTTGTGCTCTATTTCTCTGAGTGTGTACTTTAAAATTCTGCCTAATAAGTTCCTTTATGCCTCTTACTGACATAAAGTTCTTTTTCTGTGATGGAAATTAGTGAACCTAAAACCTGCCCTATTGGTGGGTTTAATCAAGTTTCCCCATCTCTACTTTGGGACTTCCTCAGACTCTGTCCAAAGACAAAGCCACTGTCCATACTGAAATTTTTCCAATAGTCTTGCTATTGAGGTTTATACCTATTTCTCCCTCCAACCCAAGATTGTAGTCTTGGGTCTCTCATTTCCTTTCTTTCTCTCTCACTCTTGATCATTACTATCTTTCATGGTCCTAAAGGAAAAGCCAGTGGCCATTTTCCCATGAATTGTGACCCTTTCCCACATTCTTCTGTGCCCCATAATTATGAAGCCCATTAAATTGGTTTACTGTACAAAACATTCCAGATCAAGGGGTATTCAACCTTTTGAATAGGAAAACTTGCACAAGCATGAGATGGACAAGTGATAACAGACTCAAAGACCTTACCCTAAGGAAAGCAGGCCCTTAACTTCCTCATTCCTTTTAACACCTTTAGAAACCCTTACTCCATAAGACAGAGCTGCTTTTGGCACTTTGCAGCCAACGACCCCTCTCAGGTCTGTCCTTCTGCAAGTTTTTTTTCTCTCTCCTTTTATTTCTTATACCTAACATTTTATTTTGTAGAATGTTTGTAAGTTCGGGTTTGTCCAGTGTTTTTTCATGATTATGATTTCTTCTGCAGCAATACTAATAAAAAGATGATGTTATGTCCTTAAGGCATTGTGTTGCGGAGCATGTGATGCCAATTTACACCATCGCTGAAGGTGTTAACTTTGACCACTTAGCTAAGGTAAATCTGCAAATAACCATTTTCCCTTTGTAAGAAACTACCTTAACCTCCACACTTGGAAAATATACATGTATTTTCCCTTTGTAAGAAACTAACTTAACCTCCACACTTGGAAAATATACATGTATTTGCATATTACATTTATCACTTGTATGCTGATCTCAGTTCAGTTAGCTCATAGCACTCTCCCTTAGTTTTTATTACAAATACTTAGCATTCTATTGTTTGTAAGTATCGTAACTTATTCTGCCAATCTCTTAAGTATAGGTATTTAGGTTGTTTCCAGTATTTTAGATTTATTCATAAAATTGCAATGGATAAACAAATACAAATATGTTTTCTTATTGTTAAAGGGAAATTTCTAGAATTGAGACAGCTGAGTTAAAAGATGAAGTCATATATAATTTTGTTAAAGAGTGCCAAATTTCTAAAGTATTAGAGATGTATTGAAACAGTTAATTGTGCACAAAGTCAAGTTCATTGTCTCACAAAGTTAAAGGATGAAGCGGACAAAAAGAAGTTAGAAAGTTTATTGGAAATAAGAAAAATAACTCTTGGTGGATACCAACCACAAGGGGATTCCAGAAGTGAAATTGCTTCTTTGTTTTCTTTGTTTTGGTCTTATATAGATAAGCAGAGTAAGGGAGGCCTTGTAGAATTTTTAAAAATCAGTTACCTATCTGGCCAAGTTGAAAGGAAACCAAGTTCAAAAGAAGTTACTCTACATTTTTTAGCTTTTCCAGCATGGGGTCTTCCTGGGAGGAAAAGCCCTTGTCTATCCATTTTCATTTTATCATTTACCTTTATTCCTATGTTTTCTTTTACATTTCTAAGCTAAACAAGCTGCATGACTCGAATTAGGTCTTAACTTGGTGTGTGTATTATTTTCTTTTTATCCAGTGGACTTTATTACAACCTATTATAGTATCATTTATATTCCCACCAGTAATGAATAAGAATGCCTCATAACTTTACCAGCAGAGTATACCGCCAGGCTTTTTAAAATTTTGCCAATGATATGTAAGTGTAGTTTTATTTGCATTTCTCTTATTATGATTAATATTGAAATGGTTTCATATGATTTAGGACCATAATATGCCTTTTTAATGAATTGTTTGCTTGTGTTTTTAACTTACTCTTCTACCAAGGCTTTGATCATTTCACATTTTACTTAAAAGTGTTTTCAGATATATTAAAGATAATGGCTTTTATCTGTGATACATTTTTCAAATATTTTACTGTTTGTCATTTTACTTTGCTCATAGCATTTTTACCAAGTTTCTTTTTACATTTCTGTGTAGTTAAATTTGTTTTCATTTATTTATTGCAACCAGATTTTCAATATTAGCTAGGATCATTTTTTTATACTTGGGTTATAGATAAATGCAACCATTTTTCTTTTAGTACTGTTACCAAGTGGCAGGACGTGGGACTCTCCTTCTGGAGGTGGTTTCTAGGTGCTTTCTGTCCTGAGCAAAGAATTGGTCAAGACAAGCACAAACAGTAGCAAAGTTTTATTAAAGGTAAGAAAAGAAACAGGCTCTGCAGAACAAGTGTGGGCCAAGTTGAAACTAGGAAAAGAAGTGCATCCTACAGTTTGAGGGTGGGCCACCATGGAAGAGAGAACACTGGCAAAAACTCAATGTGGACTGTCAATTTTATATCGTCCACTCCTCAGGTTGATGTCAGTCTAGGCCATCATTGGAAAACCTACTAAAATTCTCACAAGGAGTCCATGTGCAGGGCATTGGGAAGTGTTCTGCACATATGTCCTGGGATTTTATAATTAACAGGTCACACTTACTTCCCCAGCCAGTTTTGCCGTGCCCTAATCTCCTGTCTCGGTACTTATATGCTTTTATGTTTTACATTTCAATCTCTGTATTTATTAAGTTTATTTCTATGTGTAATGCGAGAAATAGATTTGTGTCTTTTTCTGAAAGACTAACCAGTTATCCAGTTTGTCTCTGCCTATTCTTTTGAGGGCCACTGTTATTGGATGCTATGTCCTGGGATCTCTGTTTGGGCGTACTTTTTTTTTTTGTACCAGCTTGTTCTGCCAATTCTCATGTATTCCCACAGTTCTTTAACTATAGAAGCTTTATAGGATGTTGTAATACATGGGAGGACAAGTTCCTTTGTAACTGGCAGTGCCAAATGGAATTTAAAAGTTATTGTTATTATTGTTTTTTTAGAAATAAGCAACTTCTCCAAGCTTCCTCCTGCTGAGCACATAACCAACAACCCCTCCTCTCAGCCCAGATGAAGTAACAGAATATACAGATGCTGGCCCCAGGAGGCTGGAGCTCAGCTTCCTTTTCCCAAGAAAGGGGCAAATGAATTGCATATAGCTAGAAGATATAAAGCAAGTGTAGAGATTTCCATTATCTCTGTAACTCCACCTCCCCTCTATTCCTTACTATAAAAGACCCTTACCCACCTGTACATGGTGAGATGGTTATTTCAGGCAAATGGACTGCAACGTCTTCTCAGAGCTAGCTTCAAATAAATATTTTCCCTTTTTTACCAAAATATATGGCCTCCTTTGATTTGGTCAGCAATGTGCATATGAACCTGAGTGAACACCTTTACATAGTTTTGTTTTCAAGTATTTTCCTAGCTATTGATGTATTATTTATTTTTCAGTATGAACTTTTTTTGCAACAGATTAACTTCATAAAAAATTTTTACTGGTATTTTTATTGTTGTTGCCTCAGTGCAGGGAGAAGGGATCTTTTTATGATGTTGCATTGGCTTGCCTAAAAACAAGGACTACCTTTCCATATCTACTGTCTTTCAGTAGTGTTTAAGGTTGTGTCATACAAATTTCTGTTCTTGCATATCAGATTACCCCTAAACTTAGAGGCTTACAACAACAATAAGCACATATGTGCCCCCTCCTCCATGGCTGGGGATCAAACTCAGGGTGTATGCCTGCTACACGACATCTCTACCACTGAGCTATACCTCTCTGCCAATAAATATTTATTACCTGCACATTTTCTGCAGGTGATGAGTTCAGGATTAGCTGGGTGATTCTTATTGAAGGATTCTCTTATCATGTAGCAGTCAAGAAAGTGGCTTGGGTTTCAGATTCACCCACACAACTGGCAAGTTGGCCTCTGGAAAGAGGCCTGTTTCCTGCCATTGGTCCTATAATATTAATTTTACTTAAAATTATCTTGGCTTTATGAATTACCCAAAATCCATATAATCAGATTTAGGAGTCAATATTATATTTGCTTCATAAAATGATTTTAAAAGTTTCCTTCTTTTTTGTGCTTTGGAACAATTTTTGTAGCACTAGAACTATCCGGTTATTGACAGTTTGATAAATTTTCTTCTGAAACTTTCTGGGCTTGGGGCTTTTTGTGAGATAAAGATTTAATATAATTTTCTAATTTTTCCAGTAAAATCAGTTTATTTTGACTTTCTAATTTCACTAACATCAATTTTTTTTTTTTTTTGTGGGTACTGGGGGTTGAACTCAGGACCTCGCGCGCCAGCAGGAGCCTGTGCTGCTGAGCAATATCACCAGCCCTTTTTTTGTATGTGGGTTCCGGGAGTCGAACTCAGGACCTCGCACTTGCTAGGCAGGTACTTATGCCACTGAGCTATCTCACCGGCCCACTAACATCAATTTTGGTAAGCTGTATTTCTTTTGAAAGTTATTCATTTAATATTGTTTTTCAAATTTATTTGCATAGAGGTATACAATCTAATGTTTTTTTGTTTTTTTTTTTTTTGGTGGGTACCGGAGGTTGACCTCAGGACCTCGTGCGCCAGCAGGAGCCTGTGGCACTGAGCGATATCACCGGCCCCTTTTTCGTATGTGGGTTCTGGGAGTCAAACTTGGGCCCTCGCGCTTGCCGGGCAGGTGTTTAAGCTGCTGAGCCATCTCACTGGCCCCAATCTAATGATTTTAAAGTTTTTTTCAATTTCAATTTTTTCCTTTTGTCATTTGTTAATTTAGGTATTTTTGGTTGTTATCTTTTTCCTTGCTAGACAAATTATTGATTTGTCTACTACTATTCTTCAAAGAATCAGGGCTCTGACTAATTAATTAGATCTCCTGTATCTTTCTTTTCTTGTATAATTTTTGCTTTTATTCATTACTCTGTATGTATATTTTCTTTATTTTTTTTTTAAATATTTTTAGTTTATAATTTAATTCATTTTATTATTTTATATTTATTGTTATAAGTGTATAATTATTTTCTTCTGATTACTGCTTAAATGTTTTCCATGTGTAGCATTTTCTTTATTTTTAAAATGTTGATATTTTGATTGGGAGACCAGATGCTGGAGTATAGCAACTTGGGGAAGAGAAGATGGAGGAAGGTGGATCCTCAAGACTCAGGAAAGTTCTGAAGGGAGAATTGGAGCCCGTGTGGAGAGCGAGATGACAGATCTCAATGCAGAAGAGGGAGGTGGCAAACCATGCTTTCTCCATGACTCCTGGCTCATTGGCAAACTGTACATTCTCGCTGAATCCTGGCTCATGGCATAAGACAGGGGGCTTAGGCCTAGAGAGGTGTGGTGATGATGGGGGACCCTGGAGGCCTCCACAGGGAAATACATCAGTGGAGCAGAGCAGTGAATGCTGTGGCCTGCAGCAGCTGGTGAGTGACTCCAATCTAAACATCCCCAAGAGACGGTGATTGACTGGCTCCCATCTTGGAGTGGGGCTAGCTGAACCCAGGACTCTGAGCAGCTGTGGCTTGGCTTCATTTTGGGTCTTTTAGTGTCTGGGTGAGGCACAGTCCTGGGAGATATTCAGGGTCAGGGAGCCAAGGTCATGACAGTAAGAAACACCCATACTGCTGTGGGTCGAAAAACTCGGGTCACAGGCCCACAATCAGGGATCAAGATCAGCCTGAACTTCATCAGAGTTGAATCAGCACCCCACCCTGTTCCTACTGCAGGCTTGCTGGGACCATACAACATGGATCTGGGCTCTGTCTGCTTCCTTTGCCTACCAGTGACAGGAGAGACATGCCCTGAAGTGGACGCTACAACAAAACTGTACACTCTAGATGACCGTAGGTTTGAAATCACAGAGAAATCTATTTTTTTAATTGTATAATCTTATTTTTCATGAATTTAAACATTGTTTTTAGTTTGTTTTGTTTTGTTTAGTTCTTTTGTTTCTTCCTTCTTCGTTTCTTTCCTTTCTTCTTCAACAGTCTCTAAAAGCTTAGACAATCTAGCTTTGTCTTTCAACCTTGCTTCTAATTTCTTTCTCTTCTACTACTCTATTTTTTCCTCCTATCCCATTTAAATTTCCTCCCCAGAGGGTAAAATCACTCAATTGAGGGGATATTTACTGTGTATAATTTTCTGGTTTATTTTATTATATTTGATTTTATTTTATTTTGAGACAGTGTCTCACTATGCAGTCCAGGCTACTCACTATGTAACCTAGGTTAGTCTCAAACTTACAGCAATCCTACTACCTCAGCCTCCTGAGTGCTGGAATTACAGGTTTGCACTATCACGCCCAGCTCTTCTGGTTTATTTTAGATTCTATATATAACTGTACATTTCATTCCAATGGTTAAAGGTGGCAAATTAATAGTTATCACAGTCAAGGCTGTGCATGAGGTTATTGTTATTACTGATTATACTACTTTGGCCAAGATAACATAGTTCTTGTGATCAATTGTTCTTCCTGTATGCCAATACTGAGATTGTCTGAGAGTCATAAACAAAACTATACTCCACTATCAAAGAACCAGGAGCTAGGCCAAATAGGCAGTAACATCTCATCCCTAATAAAATGAAGAAGTAGGGACAGATTTAAAAGCCAAAAGCCAGCTACACCCAGAAGATATCTCTGAAAAGTATTCATTTCTTTTTTTTTTTTTTTGTGGGTACCGGGGGGGTCGACCTCAGGACCTCACGCGCCAGGAGGCACCTGTGCCGCTGAGCGATATCACTGGCCCCTTTTTCGTATGTGGGTTCCGGGAGTCGAACTCGGGCCCTCGTGCTTGCCAGGCAGGCGCTTAAGCCACTGAGCCATCTCACCGGCCCCCAAGTATTCATTTCTTTTTTTTTTTTTTTTTTTTTGTGGGTACCGCGGGTCGACCTCAGGACCTCGTGCGCCAGCAGGCGCCCGTGCCGCTGAGCGATATCACCGGCCCCTTTTTCGTATGTGGGTTCCGGGAGTCAAACTCGGGCCCTCGCGCTTGCCGGGCAGGCACTTAAGCCGCTGAGCCATCTCACCGGCCCGTATTCATTTCTTAAGGAGCTCTTAATACTAGTAGTAAAACTACTTACCATAAGTAATTTACAAGCACCAATGCAGAAAATAAATTTTTAAAAATTAGAAAATGAGAAGACAAGTAAGCAAGATACAACCCCAGACCACGAGCTCACGTGAGGCAAACCAGGGGGCAGTGAGGTGGAACAAAACTGTCTGAAATGGTAACAATGGAAGTAACAAAGCAGATGAATGAGGTTCTAGAACAAAAATCAGAAATAATTTCTGAGATAACTACAGAGATTATGACCATAATGAAAGACATAGTGAATCTAGGGTAGATACAGATTAAAAAAAAAAAAAAAAAAAAAAGATGAGCTTGTGAAAATGACAGAAACCATGAATGCCCAACATAGGAAAGAAATACAATGGATAAAACAGATTTGAACAGATATCCAGGAGATTAAAAAATTCTATTGAAAGCATATACAGTAAAATCAACTGATGTGAGAACAAAATATCAGATCTAGAAGACAGGCTTGTAGTTAGTGATCATGAAAAGAAATACTTCTCAAAAGTAGCAAGGTACCACAAAAAATCAGTCAAATAGCTGCTAGGTGATGCAAAGAAGAATAACATAAGATTGATCAGAATCAATGAAAATTTAGGAGATAGCATAAAGGAAACAAAACAAAACAAAAAACCCACCTCTTCTCAGAAGTAAAAGCAGAAAACTTCCCAGGCATGGAAAAAGAATTTCACATACAGGTTAGTGAGGCATATAAAACTCCAATTAGCCATGATAAAAAAAAAAATTATACCAAAGCATGTAATAGTCCACATTCCAGAAATTCTACACAAGAACAGAATTTTAAAAGCTATTAGAAAAAAGAAATAATCACCTATGAGTGAAAACACATCAGAATCACAACAACCTTTTCAACATAAATCCTCAAACCAAAGAGAGCTTGGGATGAAGTATTTAAAGCGCTAAAAGAAAACAACCTCCAGCCCAGATTGATGTAACCTATAAAATTAGCTTTCAAAATTGCTGGAGAAATAATATGCTTCCATGATAAAGAACACTTTAAGAAATTCATGACCAACAAAAAAGCACTCCAAAACGTTCTGAAAGATGTTCCAGAAAGAGATAATGAGGACTACAATTCCATGAATCCCCAATGGAATGAATACACCAGGCAAGACAAGCAATTAAACAGAGGGGAAAGAAAGGGAACAAACAACAGGAAAATAATATGATTAGAATAAGTCAATACATATCAGTTATGACATATCAATGTCAATGGTCTCAATTCACCAATCAAAAGAAACAGAGTGGCAGAATGGATCGAGAAACAAGATCCAACAATATGCTGCATACAAGACACATATTTCACTCAAAAATAAATTTATAAACAAGGTAAAAGGATGGAAAACAATACTCCATGTGACAAAAACCTGGAAAAAAGCATGAGCAGCTAGTCTCTTTGCAGAAAAAGTAGATTCCAAGCCAAGACTGATCAAGAGACAAGGTCATTACACACTTGTTAAAGAAACAATCCACAAAGAAGAGATAACAATTATAAATATACATTCACCAAATTCTAGCACACACAACTATATAAAACAAACATTAATGGACAGGAAAATTCAAATAAGTACTAATACAGTTGTAATGGAGGAGCTCAATACCCCACTGTCACAAATAGACAGATGAAATAGACAAAAAAAATCAAAGAAATATCATAGCTGAATCAAACCTTTAAACAAATGGAAGCAATACTCCCAAATTCATTCCTGGAAGCAAGTATTACCCTGATACAAAACCAGAGAAGGATCCAATCAGAAATTAAAACTACAGGCCAGTCTGTAATGAACATAGATGCAAAAATCCTCAATAAGATACTGGCAAACACAATGCAGCAAATCATCAAGAAGAATATACAATATCAAGTAGGATTCATCCCAGGGATGCAGGAACGGTTCAACATAGGCAAATCAATACATATAATACACCATATTAGCAGAGTGAAGAAATAAACCACATGATCATTTCAGTAGAAGGAGAAAAAGAATTCTACAAAGACTGACACTCATTCTTGATAAAACCCTACAGAAAATTCAAATACAATGTCTTTATCTCAATCTGATAAAGAAATCTATGATAAACCAATAGTGAACATCATGCTAAATGATCAAAAACTAAAAACTTTCACCCTAAAATCAGGAACAAAATGAAGATGTTTGCTATCACCACTCCTATTTGGTATAATTCTGAGAACATCAGCCAGAGCAATCAGAAAAGAGAAAGAAATAAAAGGAATAAGGATAGGAAAGGAAGAAAATCAATTATCATTATTTGCAGATGATATGGTACGCTAGAAGTTCCTCAAAACTCCACCAAAAGATGGGTAGATTTAATAACCAAATTCAGTAACATAGCTGGATACAAAGTCAACATTAAAAAATTAATAGCATTCTTGTACAGAAAAAACGAACTCACTGAGAGAGAAATTAGGTAAACCACACCTTTCACAATAGCTTCAAAAGAAAATACTTTGGAATCAATGTAATAAAGGAAGTAAAAGATCTTTATGTTTAAAACTACAGTACTCTGAAAAAGGAGCTCAAGAGCATATCAGAAAATGGAAAGATATCCCTTTTTCTTGGGTTGGAAGAACCAATGTGCTAAAAATATTTCCAAAACTGGTATACAGGTCTATTGAAATCTCAATCTAAATACCAGTAGCATACCTCACAGAAGTAGAGAAAATAATCCTAAAATTCATTTGGAACCAGAAGAGATCTAGAAGAGCAAAACCAATTCTGGGTAACAAAGGCAAGGTGGGGGGGGCATCACAATCCCAGACTTAAAATTGTATCACAAAACTACCATAATAAAAACAATGTGGTATTGGCAAAAACAAACAAACAAACAAACAAACAAACAAAAAAACCCCAAAAAACAGACTGGAGGATCAATGGAACAAATGAGAAGATGCAGAAACAACTTCAAAACACTCAACCACCTTTTCTTTGACAAAGGAGTCAAACACCTTCACTGGAAGAAAGATAGCCTCTTAAATAAATGGTGCTGGGAAAACTGGCTTTCCACATGCCACAGTTTAAACCTGGACTCCTATCTCTTACCATGCACTAAACTAAAATCAAAATGGATCAAAGATCTAAATATTAAAACAGAAACACTAAATCTGCTGGAAGATGGAATATGTAGAACTCTTGAAGACATAAGTGTAGCCAAAGACTATGAACAAAATTCCAAATGCATAGGAAATATTACAAAGAATCAACAACTGAGGTCTCATTATATTATAAAACTTTTGCACAGCAAAAGAAACCATCATCAGAGTGAAGAGACAACCCACAGAGTGGGAAAAATACCTTACCAGGTATTCCTCAAATGAAGCACTAATATCTAGAACATATAAAGGACTGAAAAAAAAATCAGACCCTCCAAATTTCAAGACCCAATCCAAAGATGGGCATCTGAAATGAATAGACATTTCTCAGATGAAGATGTAAAAACAGCTAATAAATATATGGAGAAATTTTCAACATCCCTGGTTATTTGAGAGATGCAAATAAACACAGCACTGATATTCCACTTCACTCCAGAAAGATGAGCTATCAAGAAATTAACCAATAGCAAATGCTGGTAAGGCTCTCTGGAAAAAAGAACACTCTCCACTGTTGGTGGGAATGGAAATTGGTGCAACCACTGTAGAAATCAGTATGGAGAGTCATCAAAAAATAAAACTAGAGGTTTCATTTGATCCACCTATTTATTTGCTTAGTATCTTCCCAAAATAATTATTAAAAGGATCATACCACTACGATATATGCACATGCATATTTATAGCAGCACAATTTGTAATAACTATTGGAAACAGCCCAAATACCCATCAATGGATGAATGGATAAAGAAGATGTGGGGTTTTTCTTTTATACAATGTAATACTACTCTGCCTTAAGAAGGATAAATGATACATTTCTAGATAAATGAATGCACCTTGAGACCATACTTCTAAGTTAAACATATTTAAATATTGGATTGTTTCTCTAGGGTGAGAAACTGAAAGGGTCAGTAAGGACCAAAATGTATAATAGATATTGGGAAATAGGAAGAAAATGTTTAAATGGGAAGGGGAACAAGGGAGGGAGAGGAGGAAAGAAGGAAGGGAAAGGATAAAAAGGGAATAGGAGGAAAAAAATGGAAACAAAGCTTTTGTAAATAAGGAAGGGAACAGGGGTTGAGGGGAGGTGTAGTGATTGGGGAAAAAAGAGATATAAAGATATATTAAGTACAGGTGCAAATTCCCTATGATGAATGTGATCATTAGGTATATCAAAGGGTACCAAGAAAATTAATTAGAAAATTAAATTATGGAATTTTGAGTTCTATTTCCCATTTCACTCTAGATATCAGAAAAATTTTAATTTTTATAGGAAAGAATTTTAATATTTTAAATATCACTGGTAAATTTTTGTTTTATTGTGCTGTTATTAGATAGTATTGATTGTAATATTTCTTCTCCCTATCATGGATTGATACTTTCTTTTTTATATTTGATAAATTTTGTAAATGTTCAATGTATGCTTGAGAGGAAAATGCATTTTCTATTACAAAGGCTTAATGTTCGATATGTTTCCATAAGAGCTAGATTTCTGACAACATTGTTTAGGCCTTGTGTAGCCCTACTATAATTTTTGTTTCCTTTGTCTGTCTCTTATTCAACGTGCCACACTGAAGTCTGTTATTACTGTGTTTATGTAAATTTCTACCTGGTTCCCTTATAGTTCCTTCTGTATAAGGATGGTTGCTATGTCATTTGGTGCATAGATATTTCTAAACATTGTATTTTAAATTGCAGCTTTTAGCATGCAAAGTATCCCTTTTGGTCGCATTAAAATCCTTTTTAAAAAATTCTGTCTCTTCGTATACCAAGATTGCAAATCTTACTTTCTTTCTGATTCTCTTTGTCTGTTATATATATATATATATATTTTTTTTTTTGTGGGTACCGGGGGGTCGACCTCAGGACCTCGTGCGCCAACAGGCACCCGTGCCACTGAGCGATATCACCGGCCCCTTTTTCGTATGTGGGATCCGGGAGTCGAACTCGGGCCCTCACGCTTGCAAGGCAGGCACTTACGCTGCTGAGCCATCTCACCGGCCCCTCTTTGTCTGTTATATGTGTGCTCATCCTTTTGTATAATTTTTATTACATTTTATAAGGGTGGATTCTTTTAAAAAATTTAGATTTAATTTAATTAATTTAGTGTTTCTGGTGCTGGAGATTGAAACTAGGGCCTTGAACCTGTTAGGCAAGCATGGTATCATGGAGCCACACAACTTGTCTTCTAGTTTTATTTTAACTAACATATTTCTAAGATAGTTTTTCCCTTTCCACTCCTATTTTCTCCTGTGAGCACATGAAGGTTTTCCAGTGGCTACATGTCCATGACATGCGATGATGGTATTGTTCTGATTGCTAATGACATGTGAAGCATGTGGACTAATCTAGCTTTCTTTAATTAAGCCCTACCTTAAAGAAGTTTGAAAATTATAAAATAATTCTTTTTGCTATAGCGTTGTTCAAAATTTTAGATTAATATTTAATGGGCTTATATTATTTTAAAAATATTTTACAAAATTTTCTGTTTCCATTTATAATATGGCAAATATTGATAAATATACTTCACCTAAGCAAAAAATTTCTGAGGTTCTCAAAAATTTTAAAAGTACAAAAGTTTTCAGAGGAAAAAAAATTTGAGAACTGCTTCTATAGAGCAATCAATACACTTGTTCTTTTCACTTTACCTTCCTCTTCTCGTCCAGCTTTTATTTATGTTGTTTTACTTTATCAAGATATATAGCATTTTGTATTATTGCTTTACCTTTTTCTCTAATTTTTATTTTGGTTTTTAGTCTAAACTTAAGTATATTAAATCCTTACTCTTCTACTTTGTTTTCCTCAGATATAATATGATTGAATAAAACTTGTGTATTAGGTAATTGAAGAAGGACTCATGAATACAGGATTCTCCAACTTCTTGAATGTATAAAACTGCTTTTAATTTTATTTTTATAATTATAGTAATAATAATTAATTATTAATGCTGTGCTTCAGACCCGGGGCCTCTCACATGTTAGGTGTTCTACCTCTGAACTACATTCTGAGCCATTTTATTTTTTATTTGTGGCCTTGATATTTAAGAACACCTTAGCTGGATATAAAATCCTTCTTTCACATTTTCTCCTTTGAGTTTCTTGAGAATGCTGCTTGCTTCTTGCCTTGATTTGTAAGTTGTGCTTGAGAAGTTTGATGCTGGATGAATTCTTTTACCACTGCAAGATTTGTGGTCTTTTTGTTTTTCCAGAGATGCATGGTGTTTAGCTTTAAGATCCAATAGCCTTACCACAATATATCTGAGGGTTCACCATTCTGGTGAATTTCCCCAGGGGCCATTTAGTAAGGGACTTAGATTCTCTGTAATTCCCTGAACATTTTCTTATCTTGTATTTTAATGTATTCATTGTATTGCATTGTTTTTTCTTTTCCCAGCATTCCAATTATGTGCAATAGGACCTTATTTATCTTCAGTATAAATTGTTTTATTTTTGACCCATTTATGTTATTACCTATTTTTTATTATCTTGGTTGTTTTTCTTCTTTTCTTTATTTCCTCTTATGAAATAGTAATTTTAAGATAATCTTTCTAGGAGAATGTGTAATTTAATTTTTTGCTTCTAGGATGATTTTTGTTCTATTTTTTCAATTTATTTCCTTCAGCCCTTACTTTATATCTTCGTGGTTTATGATTATTTCTCTTCCTTGTGTTTTGATTATCTAATTTATGGTGATTTTCTTATTCCTAAATGATGGTTTGAAAACACTGGATATACATCAAAAAATGTAATTTAAAAATCAGCAGCCAGAGAAAATCAAAATAAAAAAAATCACATATAAAGATCATCCATTTAGAATCACAGCAGACTTCTCAACATAAACCCTAAAGGCCGTAAGCATTTGGAATGAAATATTTTAAGCACTAACAGCAAATAACTTCCAATACAGATTAACTTACCCAGCAAATCTATCCTTCAAATATATGGAGAAATAAGGTGTTTTCTTGAAAAAAAGACCAGCTCATAAGATATATTAGGGCTGTATGAGCTCTAGAAAAAATACTTAAGAATATTCTTAACAGAAACAATGAATTGAACACATCCAAAATCACCAATGAAACTATTGAGGTCAATGGATAAACAACAACAAAAAGATCAGGAAAAAAACAAAGGATACATTGACAGATACAGAAGGCAATGATAGTTGATAACCAACATAACTTGGTAATATCTCCAAATATTAATGGCTTCAATTTTCCAATTATAAGACATAGATTGGAGGCTGAATTAAAAAAACAGAATCCAACAATCTGTTGCATTCAAGAAACTCATCTAATCCCAAAGTATATTCATATAGAAAAAATTAAAGGATCAGAAACAACATTTCATACACCAGGACCCTAAAAACAAGCAGGGGTGGCAATTCTAATATCAGACATGGCAAAATCTAAGTTAGCACTGATTAGAAGAGACAAAGAAGGTCACTACATACTAGTTAAAGAAACAGTTCAACAAGCAGAGATAAAATTGATAGACATATGCAGCAAATACTGGGGCACCTATCTCATAAAACAAAAGCTGTTGAATATAAAATGTCAAATAAACACTAAACACAATCATAGTAGGAGATTTTATTTTATTTTATTTTATTTTTTCATAGTAGGAAATTTTAATACTCCCCTTTCACAAAGAGACAGATCAACCAAACAAAAATCCAATAAAAAATTTCAAAGCTAAACCATACTCTTGAATATATGGAATTAATGGATATATACAGAGTATTCCACTCCTCTATGACAAGGTATACATTGTTTTCAGCAGTACATGTTACTTTTTGCAAAATAGATCACATACTAGTCCACAAAGCCTAATTAAGTAAATATAAAAAATAGAAATCACCCCATACATATTATTAGATTATTGTGCAATGAAAATAGAAAGCAACAACAGAAGAAATTTCAGAAAAAGCAAAAGCTCTTGGAAAATTAACAAGATACACCTAAACAACCAGTGGGGTCACAGAAGAAATCAAAGAAGAAATTTACAAATTTTTGGAAGTTAGTGACAATGACAGTACATCTTGTTGAAACCTCTAGGACACTATGAAAGCAGTTCTTTTTTTTTGAGACAGTCTCACTACATAGTGCAGGCTGGCCTTGAACTCATTTTGTAGTCTAAGCTGGCCTTGAATTCGCAGTGATCCTCCTTCCTGAGCCTCCCAAGTGCTGGGATTATAGGCGTGCACCACCACGCCTTGCTGAAAGCTGTTCTAAGATGAAAATTCATCACAATCAATGCTCATATTAGGAAAGCAGAGCAAGCACAAATAGATAACTTCATGAGCAACCTTAAGATACTTGAGAAAAAACAAAAAACTAGCACCAAACTGAAACTAAGGAGGGACATTATAAAGATGAGACCAGAAATCAATGAAATTGAGACCGAAAGAAGTTAAAAAAAAAAAATTGACAAACCAGTTCTTTAAAAGAATAAATAAAATAGAGAATCCCCTAGCCAGACTTATCAAGAGAAAGTGAGAAAATCCTCACATCAATGCAATTAGAAATGAAAAAAGTGAAAGCACAGCAGATATGCTAGAAATCCAGAAGATAGTAACTACTTTGAAAAATTATATTCCAACAAATTAGCAAATTTTGAAGAACTGGACAGATTTCTAGACATATACAAACTACTAAAACTACCCCCAAAAGACACAAATATGCTTAAGGCCCCAATATCGAGCAATGAAATTGATGTGATAATAGAGAATCTATCAACTAAAAAAACCCAGGAACTGAAGCATTCATTGCTGAGTTCTACAAAATATTTAAGGATGTTATATCATCAATACTCCTCAAGCTCTTCAAAGAAATTGAAAGGGAGAAATTGCTCCCATACTCATTTATGGAAGCCAGTATCACACTGATCTCAAAACCGGATAAGGGCCCAACTAAAAAGAAAATTGACAGGACAATCTCCTTAATAAACATAAATGCAAAAATCCTCAACAAGATATTATCAGTAGAAAACAACATATTATCAAAAAGATCATACATCACGATCAAGTAGCTTTCAACTCAGAAATGCAAGGATGATTCAAAATACAAAAGTCAATGAGTACAATCCATCACACAAACAAAAGCAAGGTCAAAAGGCATAGGATGATACCAATAGATACAGAAAAGGCTTTTGACAAAATCCAAAAGTCCTTCATGAAAAAAAACCATGAAGAAAACAGGTAGAGAAGGACCATACCTGAATATGATAAAAACAATATATGATAAACAAATAGGCAGCATTGTACTAAATGGGGAATAACTAAAAGCATTCCTCCTAAAATCAGCAACAAGACAAGGATGTCCACTATTGCCTCTTCTTTTTAAAAAATTATTATTAAATTTATTAGTACCATTTAGATATACATAATGATCGTATTCATCATAGGGAATTTGTACCTGTACATGATATATCTTGATTCCTCTTTTTTCTATTCCCCTCCCTTCAACTCCCCTTCCCTTCCTTATTTATAAGCTTTGTTTTCATTTTATCCTTTTCTCATTTTTTTCTTTTCCCTTCCTTCTTTTCCCCTTTCCCTCACTAGTTATCCTTTCCTTTTGAACAATTTCTTCCTATTTCACAATATTTTTTATACATTTTTATTCTTACTTACACTTTCAATTTCTCATGCCAGAGACAATGTAATATTTATACATGTTTGTCCAATTTATTTCACTTAAGAGTAAAGTCTCAAGGTCTATCCATTTAGCTATAAGTGTCTCAAGTTTACCCTTCTTTATGATTGAGTAGTATTCCATCCTTTAAAAACAACTCATATTTTTTTCCACTCCCAGGTGGATGGGAATTTGAGTTGTTTCCAAGATTTAGCTATTACAAACTGTGCTGCTATAAACATGAGTGTGCATATATCACTGTGGTATGATGCTTTAAATCTTTTGGGAAGGTACCCAGAAGGGGAATGGCTGGGTTGAATAGGACCTCCAATCCTAGTTTTTTGAGGAATCTCCACACTGATTTGCGCAGTGGTTGCATAAGTCTACACTCCCACCAACAGTGGAGAAGGGCTCCTTTTTCTCCACATCCCAGCCAGCATTTGTTATTGGTTGATTTCTTGAAGAGATCCATTCTTTCTGGAGTGAGATAGAATCTCAGCATTGTTATAATTTGAATCTTGCAAATGACTAGTGATGTTGAACATTTTTTCCTATATTTATTTGCCATTTGTATTTCTTCATCTGAGAAGTGTATATTTTTCTCAGATGCCGATTTTTGGGTTGGGTCTTTAAATAGGGGGTGTGTCTGATGTTTTTCAAATCTTTATATGTTCTAGATATTAGTCCTTTGTGTGAGGAACAACTTTATAAAATTTTTTCCCACTCTGTGGGTTGTCTTTTCACTGTTGGTGATTTCTCTTGCTGTGTCAAAGATTTTAATAAGACAAGATTCCAGTTGTTGATTCTTTGTATTATTTTCCATGCAGTTGGGGTTTTGTTTATGAAGTCTATGCATACACCTATTTCTTCAAGAGTTCCACTTATTCTCTCTTCCAGTAGATTTAATGTTTCTGTTTTAATATTTAGATCTTTGATCCATTTTGATTTTAGTTAAGTGCATGGTGATAGACACGGGTCTAGTTTTATTCTTCAGCATATGGAGAGCCAGTTTTCCCAGTACCATTTATTGAAGAGGTTATCTTTCCTCCAGTGCACATATTTGGCCCTTTTGTCAAAGATAAGGTGGCTGAGTGTTTTTGGATTTGTTTCTGCATCTTCTAATCTGTTCAACTGTCCTTCAGGTCTCTCTCTCTCTTTTTTGCCAGTATCATGCTGTTTTATAACAGTAGCTCTAGTACAATTTCAAGTCAGGGATTATGATGTGCCCTGCCTTGCATCGGTTGCCTACAATTATTTTTGCTATTCTAGATCTCTTCTGTTTCCAAATGAATTTTTGGATTGATTTGTCTAGTTCTGTGAGGTGTGCTAATGGTATTTTGATTGGGAATACAAGATCTCTATATCAATTTTGGAAGTATGGCCATTGTCACTATATTGGCTTTTCCTACCCAAGAGTAAGGGATATCTTTCCATTTTCTATTATCCTCTTTGACCTCCTATTTCAGAGTACTGTAGTTTTCAGTGTAGAGATCTTTTACTTTCTTGTTAGATTGATTCCTAAATATTTCATTTTTTTGGATGCTATTGTGAAAGTTGTTTTTTCCCTAATTTCTCTCTCAGTAAGTTTGTTTTCTCCATACTGGAATGCTACTGATTTTTGAATGTTGACTTTCTATACAGCTACAACACTGAGTTTGGTTATTAAGTCTAGAAGTCTTTCGGTGGAGTTTTTGGGATCTTCTGTGTAGAGTATCATGTTATCTGAGAATAATGATAATTTAACTTCTTCCTTTCCTATCTTTATTCCATTTATTTCTTTCTCTTGTCTAATTGCTCTTGCTAATGTTTCCATAAATATGACAAATAGGAGTGGTGATAGTGAATATCCTTGTCTTGTTCCTGATTTTAGAGTGAAAGCTTTCAGTTTTTGGCCATTTAATATGATGTTGGCTATTGGTTTGTCATAGGTGGCTTTTATCAGATTGAGATAAAGAGCATCTATTCCAATTTTCTGTAGGGATTTTTTGTCATGAATGGGTGTTGGACTTTGTCAAATTCTCTTTCTGCATCTATTGATATGATCATGTGATTTTTATCTGTGCTGATATAGTGTATTAAATTTATTGATTTGTGTATGCTGAACCATGCTTGTATCCCTGGGATGAATCTCACTTGGTCGTAGTGTATAATCTTCTTGATGATTTGCTGCATTCTGTTTGCCAACATCTTGACCGTTTTTGCGTCTATGTTCATTAGGGAGACTCACCTGTAATTCTCTTTTTTGGTTGGCCCTTTCTCTGGTTTGGTATCAGGGTAACGCTTGCTTCCAGGAGTGAATTTGGGAATATTAATTCCCTTTCAATGTCATTAAAGAGTTTGAGGAAGAATTGCATTAGATCTTCCCTAATGTTCTCATATAATTCAGCAGTGAATCCCTCAGGACCTGGGCTTTTCTTTGTTGGTAAGTTTTTAATTACTTGTTCAAGTTCATTGACTGATATTGGGTTATTTAGAATTTTTATATTTTCTTGATAGAACTTTGGTAATTCATATAATCTATTTCTTCTGTGTTTCCCATCTTATTAAAGTAGATATTGTTGATCCTCTGGTTTTCTGCAGGATCCATTGTGATTTTGCCCTTTTCATTCCTAATTGTATGAATTTGAGTCTTTTCTTTCCTTTTTTTGATAAGGTTGCCTAAGTTTTTGTCAATTTTATTTAATCTTTCAAAGAACCAACTCTTTATTTCATTTATCATTTGTGTTTTTCCTTAGTACCAATTGCATTAATTTCTGCTCTGCTCTTTATAATTTCTTCCCTTATACAAGCTTTGGGCTTGACTTCTTCATCTTTTTCTAGAAGTTTGAGGTTCAGCATTAGGTTGTTTATTCGAGCTTGTTCTGTTTTACTCATATGAGAATTCACCACTATAAATTTCCCTCTTAGGACTGCTTTCATTTTATCCCATGTGTTTTGGTATGTTGTATCATCTTTATCATTTGATTGTAGGTGGTTTAATTTCTTGTCTAATTTCATCTATGACCCATTGGCTTTTCAGTAGGGTGTCATTTATTTTTCATGTTTTCATGGAGTTTTTTGGGTTCTTTTGCCACTGATTTCCAAAGTCATTGCACTATTGTCCAATCATATGCGTGGGATAATTTCAATTCTTTTTCATTTACTTAAGCATGTTGTATGAACTAGCTTGTGGTCTATTTTGGTAAATGTCCCATACACAGCTGAGAAGAATGTGTATTCTGATGTTGTGGGTTATATCACTCTGTAGACATCTACTAAATCCATTTGTTCACAGGTTTGATCCAATTCTGATATTTCTTTATTTTTTGTCCCCTTGATCTGTCTATTTTTGACAGTGGGGTATTAATGTTCTCCATTACAATTGTGTTGTTAGTGCTTATTTGATTTTTTATGTCCATTAATATTTGTTTTATATAGTTGGGTACACCTATATTTGGTGTATATATATTTATGATGGTTATCTCTTCATCTTGGAGTTTCCTTTAATAAGTATATAGTGACGTTCTCTGTCTATTGATCAGTCTTGGCATGTAGTTCACTTTGTCTGCAAATAGAATAGCTACCCGTGCTTTTTTTCAACTCCTGTCACATGAAGTATTGTTTTCCATTCTTTGATTTTCAGTCTATAAATTTCTTTTTCAGTTAAATGTGATTCTTTTTTTTTTTTTTAATGTGGGTACCGGGAGTTGACCTCAGGATCTTGCACTTGCTGGGTAAGTGCTTGTGCCACTGAGTGATATCACCGGCCCTTTTTTCCCTTTATGTGGATTCCGGGAGTCGAACTCAGGACCTCGCGCTTTCCAGGCAGGCAATTAATCCGCTGCGCTATCTCACTGGCCCCTAAATGTGATTATTGTATTGGGCATATTGTTGGATCTTGTTTCTTGATTCATTCTGCCATTCCGTTTCTTTTGTTTGGTGAATGAGACCATTTAAAACTTATATATATTATTAATCTTTTATAACTGATAAGTATAACTGATATGTTATAACTGATATTTATTGGCTTATCCTTGTCATTTTATTTTCCTGTTGTTCATTCCTTTTCTTTCCTCTCTGTTGAATTGCTTGTCTTTCCTGGTGGATTATTTCTATTGGCATTTTTGGGATTGTAATCTCCTTTATATCTTTCTTAAATATCCTTCAGAACATTTGGAGTGCTGGTTTGATGTTCATGAATTTCTTTCATTGTTCAATGTCAAGGAAGTATGTCATTTTTCCATTGACTTTGAAAGGTAGTTTTGCAGGGCACATCAATCTGGGTTGGTAATTGTTTTCTTTCTAGAGGTGAAACACTGTGCTACATGCTCTCCTTAACCAAAATGTTTATGTCAAGAAGTCTGTTGTGATTCTGATGGGTTTCCTTTATAGGTGCTTTGTTTCTTTTCTCTAACAGCTTTTAATATTCTGTTCTTGTGCTGAATTTGTGGAATCTTGATTATTACATGCCTTGGTTTAGATTTATTTTTGTCAAGAATAATTGGAGTGGGCCAGTGAGATAGCTCAGCAGCATAAGTGCCTGCCTGGCAAGCACGAGGGCCCGAGTTCGACTCCCGGAACCCACATACGAAAAAAGGGCCGGTGATATCGCTCAGCGGCACGGGTGCCTGCTGGCGCACGAGGTCCTGAAGTCAACCCCCGGTACCCACAAAAAAAAAAAAAAAAAAAAAAGAATAATTGGAGTTCTGTATGCCTCACTTATCTGTATGTCTAATTCTTTTTCCATGCTTGGAAAGTTTTCTGCCATTACTTCCGTGAGCAGGTTTTTTGTGTCGTTTGTTTTGACTCTTGCTTTTTCATTGACTCAGATCAATCTTATGTTGTTCTTCTTTGCATTATTTTGAAGCTGATGGATTGTTTTTTTCATGGTCTCTTGCTATTTTTAAGAGGTCTTTCTTTTTTGTGATCACTAACTGTGATCCTGTCTTCTAAGCATGATATTCTGTCTTCTCTTTCATTCAATTGATTTTGTAAACCTTCAATGGAACTTTTAATTTCCTGAATATCTGTTTGAATCTGTTTCATTGATTCTATTTCTTTCCTATGTTGGGTATTCATGGTTTCTATCATTTTCCTATGCTCCTCTATTTTTTTTTTTTTTTCTTTTTTACCTATGTCTACTTTAGGTTTGCTGTGCAAGTCCATCATTATGGTCATCATCTCCCTTTTTTACCCAGGAGATTATTTCTTCTCTGATTTCCTATGTCACCTCATGCATTTGTTTTCTAACTTCTATCATTCTAACTTGTTTTCTAACTTGTTATCATTCTAGAGAATTCACCTGTGTGGATTTTGATTTCCTGTATCTCTTTGTCCCTTGGATTTGTACTGGGTGGGCTGGAGTTCTGGGGTTGCATTCTGCTTCTGTGTCCTGACATTTTCTATGATTTTATTTTATTTTCTGTGTTGATGCTTGTAAGTTTCTTATAGTAGATTGATTTATCACTAGTAACAAGGCTTCCCTAGGGGATATCTATTCCTCAGAGATGTCTTCTCTGTGTAGGTAGTTCTTGTTTTTTGTGTATGTCTCAAGATCCTACTTTCATAAGTTATTAAGGATGAGATGTTGCTATCTATTTGACTCAGGACCCAGTCCTTTGCTACTGGATAATGGTGATATTTATGACCCCAGACAATCACAGTGTTGTCATACAAAGGAGATCAACTGATTACAATGGATATGACATCCTGGCTAAAGTGATACAATTAATAATAACAATAGCATCATGCGGAGCCTAAAATCTGACAAACTGTGGTAACTATTAACTTGGTACCTTTAACCACAGGGACATGATCTACAGTTATACAACAAAATCCAACATTATTCAGGAACTTGTATACAAAGAGTTTCCCCTCAGTAGAGTGATTTTACCCTGTGTTGGGGAAATTTAAGAGGGATAGTGGGCAAAACAGAAAGCTAAATGAAGAGAAAGATAGCAGAAGCAAGGCTGGAGGACAAAGGATGATCACCCAGACTTTGGGAAAGTGGAGAATGGGGCAGGAGAGAGAATGAAGGAGAAAGCAAAAGATTATCAAAGTGGACCAGAAAGACTACAGAGAATGTTCTCTCACATGTAAATTTCATATAATCAAGAGAGATAGTTGAGGAAAGAGAGAAAGAACATGAAACAAACAAACAAAACAAGCAAATAAATAATAAAACCTGTTTGTCCCTGTGTCTCTCACCCAGTTGGCATGGCTCCCTCAGGCAGAAATAGCTCAAGGCTGCTCCAAGCGTATACAACTGGCTTCTCTTGGTCAGACCAGCCTTCTCTGTTCCACTTCCGCTGGCATGTATCTGTCCTCTTGTGCCACTTGTTGCCAGGCAGGGTGGGATGAGTTGGGATGTTTTGAGCTATCTCTCTGTTGCTGCTGTTACAGTAGAGACAGACAGTGTCACTTCGATTTCCTCTGCTGTGGGGAGAGTGCCAGCCTCACTGGTTGCAGGGCAGGAGGGGTTGTACTGTTCCACTCACTGATCTTCACCTCCACTGCCACTGTCATGCTGCTGCCTCGCTGCCATGGTCCCTACCCTTACTGATGCACTGTTTGTGCTGCCATCTCAGAGGCAGCCCAAGGCTGCTTGGTCTGCTTTAGTCTCCTCTCCCATGGAGTCAGTGCCACAGCTGTTTAAATCCCGTGTGTCTGTGTCCCTCTCACTGGTTGAAGGGCAGGTCCCTAACCTTGTTATCGTTAGGGTTCCAGTTAGGGCACATGACAAAAAAACAAAAACAAAAACAAAAAACTGGCAGCCAGCTGGGGAGGGAGCAGTGCTGGTAAAATTTGCTGTCAGGCTGCCATGTTCTCTGTGCAGAGGAAAGCATAAAGGGCAAGGGGCCTTGTATCCCAAATCTGTCATATTTGGCATCAGTTAGCCACATTTTTGCAGTCCATCCGTTTCTTGGAGGCTTCACAGTATGGTGAATCTTGCTTGGCACACATGTGGCAGTGCCACCAGCAGCCTTATGGACTGGATTGCCATTTTGTAAATTCATATGACTATATTTTGTTTGATCTACAAGTCTCTTATTTCAGATTGATTTGAGCATCAGTATGTATGTCCTCCCTTTCCTCCTATTACCTGTGTTTTTAGTTGATTTTCTCTGAGTAGCTCCAATGTGGCTCCTCCTCTATTCAACCATGTTAAATCCCACTATTGCCTCTTCTATTCAACGTAGTACTTCAAACATTAGCCAGAGCTGTTTGGCAAGAGAAAGAAATAAATGTTATATATTTAGGTATAGCGAGCCCTTCCCAGCCCTCATTGCGGTCCAGGAAGTTTATTTTTATAATCCCATGGAAAAGTTATTGGAATTCTAGTGAATTAATTCTAATCTACCACTTCCAATGCAATCCACGGTGAGAATAAAGATGCTAGACATATCTATAGTTGTGGGGAGCCAAGGGGGTCCTAAGTCCAATCAGAGTGATGGTTACCGGAACAAAGGCCTTGACCCAAGGCCGAACATGGGTTTTATTAATTCTTGGGGAGGGGAGTGGCTTGGGGATGAGTGACTGTGAGAGTGGCGGGAAATACATGAGTACCATGAGCTGGGCTAGGTAGGTGGCCTGAAATCACCTTTGCAATATGCAGAGGGAATGATATGCAGAAAGAGTAATATGCATAACACAATTCAAGATAGTATCTAATGTTTTGAGGTCGGTGCTTCAGCTCTGACGTGTAATTTTCTATGCCCTGGGAAGTCATAGCCTCTTTCTTGAGGCTCAATCCCAGCCCACAGTGTGGAGCACGGCTCTCCATCCCACCAGGCTCAACCAAATATTGGGAGCAAAGGGCGGGGAAACATAGGCCTGTCACCTTGCTTCAAAGACTACACATCTGGGCCGGTGAGATGGCTCAGCGGTGTAAGCACCTGCCTGGCAAGCGCGAGGGCCTGAGTTCGACTCCCGGAACCCACATACGAAAAAAGGGGCCAGTGATATCGTTCAGTGGCACGGGAGCCTGCTGGTGCATGAGGTCCTGAGGTTGACCCTCGGTACCCACAAAAAAAAAAAAAAAAGACAAAGACTACACATCAGGACCTCAGCTAGACCGATTTACATTGCTTAAAGCCAACTGAAGGTATAAGGAAAAGTGCTAGCCAGCTCTGTACATATCAATACATGGAAATAGGGCCAGGTTCAGCCAAAATGGAGATAATTGCTCTTCTTTCAAGGAGAGCCACCCAGGAGGTCCTCAACATTTGGGAAAGGAAGAATTCAAGTTATCATGATTTACAGATGACATGATACTCTACAGAGACCCAAAGAACTCCACCAAAAACTCTTAGAATTAATAACAAACTTCAGCAATGTATGGGATACAGGGTCAACACACAAAAATCATTAACATTTGTGTACACGAATAATGAATGAAATGAGAAAGAAATTATGAAAATAATACCATTCACAGTAGCTTCAAGACAAATGAAATCCCAAGGAATTAACCTACGCAAGGAAGTGAAAGATCTCTACAATGAAAATTATAGCACTCTGAAAAAGGAAATTCAAGAGGACATCTGAAAATGGAAAGATGTCCTCTGCTCCTAGATAGACAGAATCAGTATTGTCAAAATGGGTATACTCACAAAATTGTTACAGAGTTTCCATGCAGTCCTAATCAAAATACCAACAGCATACTTTACAGATCTAGGAAAAATAATTCTTAAGTTCATATGGAACCAGAAGAGACCCAGACTAGCAAAAAGCTCTTGGGTAATAAGATCAAAGCAGGCAGCATAGCAACACCTGATTTGAAGCTGTACTACAAAGGAATAGTGCTAAAAATGGGATGGTAATAGAACAAAAACAGATACATGGGTCAATGGGGCAGAAGTGAGGATACAGAAACTTCCCCAGGCACATTTAGCCATTTGATCTTTGGCAAAGGGGCCAGAAGCATATGTTGGAGGAAAGGCAGGCTATTCAACAAGTGGTACTGGGGAAACTGGTTAACTGTGTGCAGAAGATTAGAACTGGACCCTTATCCATCACCATATACTAAATTAAAATCAAAGCGATTCAAGAATCTAAACATTCAAACAGAAACATTAAACCTACTGGAAGATAAAATAGGTAAAAGACTTGAACACAGAGGTATAGGAAAGGATTTCCTAAACAGAACAATTACACAAGTAATAACAACAAGAATCAACAAATAGGATTATATCAGACTAAAAACCTTCTGTACAGAAAAAATAATCAATCAGTACAGTGAAGAGACCACTTACAGAATGGGAAAAAATTTTGCCAGCCTTAGACAGAGGACTAATATCTAGAATATACAAAGAACTAAAAAAAAAAATTAAACCAACTAAAATTAAAGATCCAGTAAAGAAATGGGCAACAGAAATGAACAGACACTTCACAGAGGATGAAATACAAATGGTCAATAAATATATTAAAACATGCTCAACAATAACAAATACTGGTGAGGCTGTGGTGGAAAAGGAATTCTCCTACATTGTTGGTGGGAATCTAAACTAGTACAACCATTATGAAAATCAGTATGGAGATTTCTCAACTGAAATTAGAAATTCCATGTGACCCAGTGATTCCCCCCGCTGGGTATCTTCCTCAAAGATCTTAAGAGGTCATATTATAGCAACACATGCTTACCAATGTTTAGAGCAGCACATCTTGTAATAACTAAATCTGGGAAGCAGCCTGTATATCAACAGATGAATAGATAAAGAAAATGTGGTACCTATATATAGCAGAATACTACTCCGCTATAAAGAACAGATTTGATGTATTTGTAGGAAAATGGATGCACATGGAAAATATAATGTCGAGTGAAATAAACAAAGCATGCAATCTTAAATACCATATGGTATCTCTCACTTGAACAAGGCAAAGACTTGTTCACTAACAAAGACAATAATAAAGAATGGAGAGAAATGGACAAGGAGATGGATCTCTTGCAATAGGGAAGTGGACCAAGGGAAAAAGCACAGGGCTGAGGAGGAGGGGAAGGGGAAATAAATAGAATGAAGATATGCCATGTACAGGAACCTAATAACCTCGACAGCTGTAAACATTATGTGCCAACATGAGCTAAGCAATATCAACTAATGAAATCAAACCAGCTGTTATCAACAGGAATGAAAAATAGGATAGGGAAATTGAGGAGAGGAGAGGGAAGGGGAAGAGGTTAAAAAAAAAGAAACTAGCTGTTGTATGTACATGTAATCACTCCTCAAGTTGATTGTAAACTGCGTGAACTGAAAACACTTACTGCTAAAATAAAATAAATTGTTTTCTTCAGAGATGAGTTTTATTGCTTAGATTAATTACTAGATAATTTACAGTTTTTGTTGCTTACCTTTTATTATATTTTCTAATTGGCTATTGCAGGTGTTAAGAAATACTATTGATTTATTTAGGTCAATCATATATTGGCAAATTGCTAGACTCTACATTTTTTCTAATACTGTAGTTTACTCTAGATTCTTGGTTTTCCTAAGTAAATGATCATATATAATCTAAACATAATGCCTCTGCTTTCTCACTATTGCATTTTAAACATTTTATTTTGAGTTTTTTGGTGAAATAACAATAAGAAAATTCAGTAATGTCAGGGTTGCATTTTGCTGTTCAAAATCTCCAGTTATCTCTACTGTCCAGTGTGATTATTTGAGAGCGATATATATGTAATTTAGGTCTTGAATTTTGCATTACAATGGGAGATTTGGACCAGAAAATACACAGACAAGAAAATAATAATATGACATATATATATATATATATATAAATTTTAGTATTATGTCAAAACCCACTAGGAGTCTAAAAATTTCTAAAAGTGTCATTCTTTGTGTCCTGGAGGAGAAAATATTTATCTTCTGAAGGATATAAACTAAGAAGGAGAAACATAACCCTGAAATGATCTTATTTGATTTATGTATCTGTTGACAATATTGATCTTAACACTTTGGTGAGCTGAGTAACAAAATAAAACCTTAGTGCCTATTTTACTTATCTCACTTCAATTTTAAAATTTTTGTGGTCATTATTATTGTTTTTTAAATATAGGGGTGTCTTATTGTGTTGCCCAGGCTGGCCCCAAACTCCCGGGCTCAAGTGATACTCCTGTCTCAGCTTCCTGAGTAGGTGGGACTACAGGGGCATGTCATCATTATTTTCTTATTAATAAATACTTATTTTCTTATTAATAGATACTTTATTATTTTAAATTAAATGAATAATAAATTAAAATACTCAATTTATAAATTATTTTATATCCAGTACCAGTAACATGATTGAAATAATGCAGAACTAGAATGATAAAACTCTCCTGTTAACTTCTTTTGGCTTTGTTTTAATACTATCAGCAGTTTTTTGCACATTACTTTGGCACCTTTCTTTGTACTTAAATATGTATCTGTGTGTATTATATGACTTTTTCTCCTTACTTTAAAAATATATTATTAAAATATAAGTAATACCAAAATATTAACCATTTTGAAGTGAACAATTCAGTGGTTTTTAGTATGGTCACAAAGTTGTGCCATCAATCATTACCACTAATTTCCAAACACTTTCATCACCTGATAAAGAAACTTCATACGTGTTTCCTTTCCACCTTCACTCAGGCCCTGGCAACCACTAATCTACTTTCTGTCACTATGGATTTGCAGTCCAGACATTTCATATTAATGGAATAAAAAATATGTGGCATTATTTTATTTAGCTATATAGTTTAAAAATTGTCAATGGGATCATAATAAACATATTAATTATTCTGATTCTGTTTTCCTTTGCTTACCATTTCTTCCATATCATCTTATATATTTCTGTATGGTTATCTTTAATGGTAGACTAGTTTACGTAGCTCAAATGAGTCAGAGTTTTGTGCAGTCCTTATTGATGGATATAAATTATGCCAGTCAATATTATCAACAATCTCATACTGAACACTGTTGCTTGGACATATAATATAAATGTGTGAGTGCCTTGTCTAGAAGGGGAAGATGAAACAAAATGAAAATAGTAACAGTTTCCACCTTAAAAAGTTATTGTGTAGTGAAAACAACATAATATCCACGTTTAGAACAATTCCTGGCAGGTAGCAAACTCTCTATAAATATAATTGTTATTAAAATTGCAAAAATATTCAGATATTCAATAGCACAGAAAGTGTTTATAACATAATAAGTGTAAAAAGCAACTTAGTAAAATGGGATACATTATTTTGTTGCAATTTTGTGAAAATTATATTTGTTTATGAATAAAAACTCACAGGAAATATGTATGTGAAACTTGTTTGGTTATGATGATGGTATTGTAGATTGCCTTTTATGTTTTCAAAATTCCTTTAATATGTCAGTATAAAATTAAAAAGAAATGTAGAAAGAAGAAATTTTGACTTGTCTTTGAAGGCAATAAAACTGCTGAGCACCTTTGGACTGAGGCTCTACCTAAAACATTGTGGCCTTAACATGCATAAGCCAAGAAATGTTATCGCACCATATTTTCTCCTTGCCTCATGGTGCTTTCCTCATCCTTCATTGTAGGCATCTTTGCTTTGTTTCCTTGGTTATCCAACCATCCATCTATTTAGTAGATATTTTTTGAGATTACACTATGTGTCAGGCTCTGTTCTAGGTACTGGGTGCACAGTGGTGAACAAGATGGACAGGTCTTGAGTTTTGCATTATAATATAAGACTTGGACCAAAAGAAATAAATAAACAAGAAAATAAACAATGGCAAGTGCTACACAGATAATTAAAATATGATTGATATGATTATACATGACTTGATGACTACTCTAGATTGGTGGTAAGAAGGACTTCTCTGCAGAAGTGAGAGTTGTCTTCTGAGATAAGAAGCTGTCCACGGGAAGATCACAGGGATAAGCACTTCAGGACAGTGAGCAGCATGGCCAAAGGCTCCATCGCAGAAGCCAGCTGGGTGGGTATGAAGCACGAAACACGGCCAGTGTGGCTGGAGATCTGTGAGGGAAGTGGGACCAGAATGAGGCCAGAGAGCGGGCAGTGTCAGGTCATGCAGAGGTTGTAAGCTGGGAGTAGGAGTTTAGATTTCATTTGGAGTGGAATGGGAAACATTGAATGGTTTTAAATTGGTGAGCAACTTTATTGCTTTTTTTTTTTTTTTGTGGGTACTGAGGATCGAACTCAGAACCTCGCGTGCCAGCAGGCGCCCATGCCACTGAGCGATATCACCGGTGCTTTTTTTCACATGTGGGTACCGGGAGTTGAACTCAGGACCTTGCACTTGCCAGGCAGGCGCTTATGCCGCTGAGCCATCTCACTGGCCCCTATTGCATTTACGTTTAAAAATATATCCTCTGGGCATTCTGCAGAAAATGGATTTTAGGGAGACCGAAATCAGGGAGATCAGTTAGAAGGTATAGCAATGGTCTAAGCAAGAGATGACAGTGGCTTAGATTAGGGTGGTAGTTATAGAGAAGAAGAGCAATTGTTGTTGGGGTTCTTTTGAAGATAAGTTAACTGAGTTTGTTACCTAATTGATTATGGGGGATAAAGGGACCAAAGATAACTTCTAGATTTGGGGCTTGAGTAATTGGGAAGGGAATGGTGCTGTTTATTTTGAACAAGCCTGAAGAATTTCAGGGGAAAAGATGCTGTTTTGATCTTACATAAGATTCCTGTCGGATATCCAAGTAGAAGAAACAAATAGAGATTTGATTACATAAGTATGGATTTCCGGGAGAGAGAGTGAAATCCTTAGCTCAGATGTGGTATCCACAGCCATTTGAGTTGGCGGGGCTCACCTATGGGGAGTGAATAGATAAAACAGAGAGAGGCCCAGGATTGGATTCTAACACCGAGAGATCAGGAAGAAGACGAGGAACCAGGAGAGAAGACGTAGAAGAAAACCTAGGGAGGTAGGAGGAAAAGCAAGAGGAAGTGAGAGCACAGAAGCGAAGCAAGTGTTTCCAGAATAACGGGGTGAATTAACTATGTTAAATGCTTATTGAAAAGTCTAGTAAAACGAAAGAAGAAAGATAAATTTTGAATTTAGCAGTAGAAAGTTTTTGGAGATTTGTGAACATGAAGATGGATTTTCGGGCCAGACAAGATCGAGTTTAAATCAATTTTTTGCTGTAAATTTAAAATAAGTTAAAACCTATGAAACTACTTAGCATTTAGTAGACAATCAATAAATTGTTTCCTGGAGGGATTTCTGGAATATCTCCAGGAGCTTCTAGGTTCCTATTGTTTTGTTTCTGAAACTCCAGTGGTTCTTGCTCCCAATACAGGTATCCTGGTCTGTTCCCAGTATAGCTAATAACAGAATACCACAGACTGGGTAAATGACAAAGAAAAGAGGGTTATTTTGGCTCATGATTCTAGTCAAAGGCTAAAGGGTCACATCTGGCAATGGCCTTGTGGGGAGAATCTGAGGCAGCACAGGGCACCACATATCAGGAGACAAGGAGTAAGTGCGTGTCCTGTCCCCTCCCTTTCCTTACAAAGCCGCCAGGACTATCATGGAGGTGCCACCCTAAGGACCTTATCTATTCCTATTACATCCCCACAGCAGCACCTCTAAACATAATTGTATCAAGTTTCCAACCTCTTACTACTTCACAATGGTGTTTAGGTTTCAACACAAGCTTTTGAAGGAGAGGAACTATATTCAAGCCATAGCAACAGGTTCATAAACCTAAAGAGTTGAGAGCTCACACAGTTTACCTCTGGCCAAGGAGACACATGTGATTCTAATCCCGTGGGGTCTCATGGAAATCCCTTCTTAGCTCTTTTTTGGTTCCTTGAGCAGTCGTGCTCTCTAAATCTCAAGTCGCCAAGTTTCATGTGAATCAGACACTCTTGTTAAGTTTTATGTAGAACAGGGCAGATTGAGGTTGCAAGTGATTGGTGTTGGAATTAAAATATTGACCAAATACAGCAGTTCAGCTAGTTAGCTACTTCTTAGGAATTTACTGGGAAATCTTAGATTAGGATAACCATTCTATTATACTTTATTCTTCTCTGCAGAGTATCATTTCCCACCAAACTAAAGAATTTCTTATAATCCATGACTGGTATAAAATACTTTCACAATTTTTTTTTTGTCTGTGTAAAATGTGCTTATATTTGAAGGAAGGAAGGAAGTACATTTGAAGGAAGTTTTCACTGCATATAGAATTGTAAGTGATGACTGTTTCCCCCTCTTTGTGCATTTTAATGATTAAATTTTATTGTCTTCTGGCTTCTATTGTTTCTTATCAGAAGCCAGGTATCATTCTTACAGTTGTTCTTTTGTGTGTAATGTTCCCCTCCTGTCTTAGTTACTTTTCTCATTGCTGAGACAAAATACCTGACACCCAAAGTTAAAGGAGGGAAGGTTTGTTCTGCTCACAGTTTGTCGAGATTTCAGTTCATAGTTGGCTGGCTCCAAGGCAGGGTGGCATGGCAGAGGGGCATCGTAGAGCAGAAACAGTTCATAGCAGGCAAAAGGCAGAAGGCTGCAAGGCAGCAAGTGACAAGTGACAAGCAGTGACACTCTTTCTGTCCCTTATATCCTATTCAGGCTACCCACTCTTAGGGTGGGTAGTACTCACACCCAGGGTGGGACAACCTTAACCCTAGCACTGCACCATGAAGCAATCCCAGCATCAAATCCTTGATGCCAGCATCACGCATCCTAGATCCAGCCGCCTCCGAAAAGCCCTACCTATGACTGCATGAGGCTTTGGGGGACGTATGGACACAGGCCATAATGTCTCCCCACTACCAATTTTTGGGGCTTTTAAGATTTTCTCTGAACTTTTGGCTTTTAGCAGTTTAACTACAATGTGTCTAGTTGTGCTTTTTCTTTGTATTTATCTTGCTTAGAATTATCTAAAACTTTTTTGGGGGAATGTGGTTGTAGGTTTGTCATCAATTTTGGGAGATTCTCCGGAACTATTCATTCATCTATTTCTTTTTCCTCATTATCTCTTCTCTCTGAGGTTCCAGTTACATTTATTAGCTATCTAATGTTGTCCTACCATTCTGCCAGTCAGTGCTCTTTTCTGCTGCCTCTGTCACTCTTTTCTCTTTTCTTATTTCAATTTAGATAATTTATATTGAACTATCCTGAAGGTCACTGATTTTTTTTTCTCTTTTCAGTCTTCTAATAAGCCTATCAAATACAAATGCATTAGTCTCTGATATTTTAGTTTTCATTTCTTATTTCTATTATACTCATTCCATAGCTGTTAAAATTTTTAATATGTATAAAATAAATTTTAATTTCTGCTAAAATAGCCTACTTCTGTTCAACTGTAGCTCTAGATCTGTTTATCTTTTTTTTTTTTCTCTTTATGCAGGTACCGGGAACCAAACTCAGGACCGCGTGCTTAGGAGGCAGGCACTTATGCCGCTGAGCTATATCACCAGCCCTAGAGCTGTTTATCTTAACCCTTAAATTTTCTTTTATTTTCAGTATGTGGCTCATACCAGGGTCTATTTCTGTTGACTACTTTCTTACTTAACTATGGATTACATTTTCTTGCTTCTTCACATATCTCGTACTTTCAAAAATTTTATGCTAGACATCATATGTAAAATAACAGAAGCAGTTAAAGTAAATGATATTTATCCTCAAAAAAGATACTGCTTCTTTTTAGGTTAGGCTACTAAAGTGGGGGCCAGGTCACTTTAGTCTATTGGCGGAATGCTGGTCACGTTTAACACCTGTATCTCTGTAAGGAGAAGTCCTGTGTTAAAGTATTTGATGATTTCCACTCTTTCCAATTTCAAACTATTGACAAAGAGCCACTGAATAGAGTTGGGAGAAGCATAGTAGCATACCAATATAGAGAGACAATAGATGCAAGTAATTCAAGTGTGTGTATATATATATATATGTATATTTATAATAAAATATAAAATCATTGGGAGCTAAAAGTATTACCTTTAAAATATAATCCATTTATATAAGTTCATATAATTTAATATTTAATAATGGGTGTGCATAGAAACTAACATATAAAATTGTCAGAGATCTGACCATTACCTCTTATGGCTGGAACAACCTGCCTCCTGCTCACCACTGCTTGGCTGACAGTGTCAGGGCTTCATTAGTGTTTCAGTTAGCTTCATTTCACTACTGGATTCATGTGTTTTTTTTTTGGAAAGTATTCAAATTTTTCTGGGCAGTACCAAAATTTTTCTGGTCAGTGGGGTTTGGGTTTTGAGGATCAAGGAAATTCTTGAGTTCTATTTGTTTTGTTGTTGGCTACCAGTTTTCTGACCTGTAGGAGAGATTATTTTGCTTTGCAGTTTGGTTTGCCAGATTGTTAGATTATTGAGATGTTCTCTTTGCCAGTTGGTTCTGCCCCTGGCTCTCTATACTTCACACCACTGCTTTGCCTCTGCCTATGGCAGTTTCTTCTTTAAAGTCCTGGGTACCTGTGAGGGTTTCTCTCAGTCTTCTTCCTCCTCTAGCCATAAGCAGTTACTACCAAGTGCTCACTGTGGGACTGGAGCGCAGTGGAGGGATTGTCTTAGTTTCCTACGCTGCCCCCAGCCATCAGCAGACATTGCATACTCTAGGAAGGTCTCTCTCAACTCTCTACTCTGATATAGTAGGTGTACCTGAATCCTGTAATCAGAATCTTAGGTTATGAAAAGTAGAATAATCTTTTAATATCACTTAATTCTATTTCCTCCTTTTGAAAAATGGGAATATTGAGGTCCAGTGATACTAATTTATTTTCTAAGGAAATTATTACATTAATGACAGTTTTGCTTTAGATAGTACTTGGGAATATCCTCCAAAATAATACTAGGATCCATTAGTAGCACAATTTTCTTCTTATAGGAACAGAGATATTATTAAAGATAGTAAATATCTTTGTATTTATCATATCTGTCTGAGGTAGGAGATTAGAGCTGGGGCAAACCAGAAAATCACCTGGGCAGAATGTGTCAAAGGCCATACAAACTTATGAATAACAGGTGGAGTGAGATGTTTCCTAAAAAGAGCGAACATGCACAGAACACAGGGCCCAAAATGACTTCATGGGTCCTGAGCACTGTACATAGAATCAATTGGAAAGCAATATTTTCTGTTCCTCCTTTGAATCTGGCACTATTTGCAGGGCCAATCAGGAGATGATATTTTCAGTTGTTCATTTACATGTGTGAATGACCAATCAAAAGCTATTGTTTCTGATCCTTCACTTACATCTGGTGGGAAGCCAAGGGAACTTTTCAATGGGACAGTTTATACCTGGCTTGACACCAAGTGAGTTTTTGATATGATAAATATCCCAATTCCTTGTTTGCATGAGGGAGAAGCCAACCCAGGAGTTTTGGATACAGACACCCTCTTCCCCTTATCATTGGAGCCACTCTGATGCTTTTTACTAGCCTGCTCTCACCCTGTAGAGCATACTGTTACTGGGGCTCTGGGGTGCTGTAGTCTTCTAAAGATTCTTCCCAGGTCTTGTTGTCCTAAATAAAGAATTGGTCAAGACATGGGAGACTGCCAAGCTGCATACTCCTGAGAAATGAAGCCCTTTGCCTACATCTTTCCCTGACCTTCACTTCAACCTTATTCACTGAGATATGCAGAGCTGGCTATATTGAACCAGATGTTCCCTTAATTAGCTAAAAGAATCTACTCGAGTCTGGCCGAGATGTGAACGTGTCTCACTGCAGCATGTGGGCAAGAATTGCCCCCCCCACTGATGGCTGGAGTGGGGGCTTCAGCAAAAGCCTGTGAGATTATAGTGCTAAGACATGAGATAACATCTCAGCTGAAGCCATGGGACTCAAAAAGAATTATACCTTCCTGGCAGTAAAGTTGCCAGCCTTGCATATATCAAACTATCCATTGCATTGCTAATTGGAGAACTTTTGTGCCTGATACAAAATTGCTCTGTTTCTCCTTACAGCCAATGCCTGCAAAGTTTCTTTTCCTTAGCACTCTGCTGCAACCCCCACCCACCTCCTTGATTCAGATCAATAATAGCCATGAGCTTTTGGACTCATGGGCTTTTATTCCACAGAGAACATTGGTCATCCCAGAGCTCCTCAACTGCAGAACTTTGTCTTTATTTTGCATCTGTGTGCCATATTGATACCCTCCATGGGGGTTTTGGTAAACACACACACAAAAGATGATGAGGTTTTAGATTTATTAAAGGTAGGGAAAGAAATATACTCTGCCGAGTGAGTGTGGATTAAAGATAGGAAAAGAAGTACACTGCAGGGAGAGAGCAGGCTGCTGAAAGAGAGAGAGAGCACAGTGGCCATGGCTGCCCTTTTTTGTATCTCCCACTCCCACTAGGCTGACATTAGATCTAGGATGTCCTATCAAAAACCTGCTTGAGGGCCAATGAGATGGCTCAGCGCATAAGCGCCTGCCTGGCAAGCATGAGGTCCTGAGTTCGACTCCCGGTACCCATATATGAAAAAAAGGGCCGGTGATATCACTCAGTGGCATGGGCGCCTGCTGGTGCATGAGGTCCTGAGGTCGACCCCTGGTGCCCACACACACACACAAAAAAAAACCCTGCTTGATCTCATACCAGAAGAATTGAGGTAGCTTTTTCTGATTGGTTTCAGGTTCAGGACTTGGGAACTGTCTTCTGTGCAAATGTCCTGTTTCTCTGTGATTAACAGGCCACACTCACTTGTCCAGCTGGCTGGCCATGACCTAATTTCCTGCCTTAATACTTCATTTCCACTTTCAGTAAATATATATCTTTGCTGCCTTTTCTATATGTCTTGTCCAATTCTTTGCAACACCAAGAATCTGAAAAGAAGCCTGACAGGACCCCCTCATGTAGTAATGAGTCAAGGCAGAAGAAATAAAAACTAGGCAAAAAGGAGACAAGGAAAATTATAGTTTTAAAAATGAAAACTATAGCTTTGAGACACAGAACAATTATTTATTTATTTTTCCTCTTCTCCCAGAACACAATAAGCCTGAGCAATTCCCTTTCAAATTGGCCATTCCCTTTTTACTTACAAAAGGTCCTTCCTCTTTCAGTTGTGAATAGACCACTTTTCAGGTGTAAATTAGGCTACCACCCCACATAGAGATTATTTTACTAAAGGTGGGCCATTTTCCCCCACCCACCAGACCAGGAACAAGACTATAGTTTATCAAATTCCACAGATTTCCACCACCAAAATATGTAAATATTCCTAGTTCCAAACTATAATGTGCCTCATTTCTCTGAGAGCTCACACCCCACTCTTGAGTGCATTTTAAAATCTCTGTGCTTCATTTCTCTGAGCACCCACACTTCACTCTTGAGTGCATCCTAAAATCTTTGCCTAATAGACCCTCCCCTTGCTTCTTACTGAAAATTCTTTCTTCTTGATGGAAGTCAGCAAACCTGTAAACTTGTTCTACAGAAGAATGGGATAAGTTCCTTATTTCAGCTTTGGAAACTTCTCAGAGCCAGCCTCATGGCAGTAACAGTATTATCTATCTATCTATCTATCTATCTATCTATCTATCTATCTATCTATCATCCATCTATATCTATCAATCATCTATCTATCATCTATCTCTCTATCTTTCTGTGTATCTATCTGTCATCTATCTTCATATATATCAGAGACAATTAAAATATTGTACCTTGACTAAGGTAAACAAAAAGTCTTGGTGGACTTTCAAGTCTTTCATGGAGATAAATTGATAGTATCTACTAATTGCCTGGAAGAAGTTCTTTTGGATTAGAATCCTTCCATTGCCCTTATAATAAGTACAGATCTCTTACTATGTCTCTTCCCTTCCCCCAGAAGGGAAAAGCAATCTGTAAATCAGTTTAAACATTAAGTCACTTTTACTGCCACAGGGACAGAAATTTTGGAAACTAAAGCTGACCTTCCAGAGCCTTTATTGTAAGATCACACATAACCCCTCCAATCTCATCTGCTCTAGCCTCCAAGCTATGGACACAGCTTTGCAACCTGGGACTAACCACAGGGTGGGTACTATCTGTACAATTTTTGAGCACTGCATTTGAAAGGAAATAGGAAGTATGGAAATCTTTTGATGGCTGATTGGTTCCTGTCTCTTGATGTCCTAAAATTTCTATCTTGGTACCTTTAAAATTTTTTAAAATTTTAAATTTGGCCCCAAAAGAGAAGACATTCTTTGTTTTGTTGTCTTCAAAAATATAGATCTAGGACTAGAAACTTTGGCGTTATCCACATCATAGGGTTCATTCCACCACACTGACTCAAGCAATGCAATGAGCTTGCCCTTGCTGAGTGAGGCAGCTCTCTTGTGTGGTTTCAGATGGAGCCAGAAGTTCTCCCTGGATCTGGTGCCTCCCTGAAACCTCACCCAAATCAGAAATCCCATAAATAAAAAGTTATTTCTCATTTTCATTAAGGTGTAGTATTACAGATAGCTAAGTTAGGTAGAAATATTACAGGTAGTCAGTCAGGGCTAGGCCCTTGAAGGAGTCAATGCAGAAGATACAACTGTGGGTGGAGGCACATTTGTTGAAGGCAAGACCTCAAGAAAATGATGGAATGACTACACCTACATACTTCCCCTACTGATAAACAGTAATGATTAATATTCTAAATAGGCATCATTTACCTGGGTGGGGGACCAGGACTTTGACCCATTCTTTCCAGGGAGGTCCCTGACCCATCCCTTCCACAAAGGTCCTTGTTCTTTCCATGCACGCTTGCTACATGACTTGCTCCCCCATTGGATCAATATTACCTAAGTGATTATACTTGTAATCTTATTAGTTGGTCATAGTTTTGTACCACCTTATACCTACCTTGAGATTTCACACCCACCTCATGATTTTGCTCTATAAAGCTTCCCCTGAGAAGCTTCCCCTCCTGCCTCTCAGGAGCTGTATCTCTCCCCTTCAATAAATATTTCCTACTCTTAACCTTCATTGTTCCTAAGAATTCATTCTTTGATTTTGGGAACACGAACTTGGTGTATTGGACATCTCAGGTTGGGAATTATAATATTTCCCTTATATTATTTGGGTTGTTTGGAGGTCCTATATCATTCCTATGTCAGTAGTCACCTGGCAGAAGTTTGCAGGAAGTCACATGATTATTCACAATGTAAAATGATTGGGTCCTTCCTAAGGGGGTATTGATGAGAAAAAAGGAGAGGAGAATTAACTGCAGGTCATGGAAAAAAGGAAATAAGCATTATTAAGATGCACAGTGCTGGGACTGAGGTGAGGGTTGGTTGATGCGTCAGAAAAAGACATGAGAATGGAGACTGGGGTTGAAAAATCTGACCTTCTCTTATGGAGTACTAGTTTTGCTCAGGGTGATTTTGCAATCAGCTTTAGGACGTAGCCATGCTTACTCCAAGCGACTGTGGAGAAGAGAGAAGCAGCCCTCTCAACCCGGCACTTGCTTCTGCAAACTCCTGGCATCTCATGGTCTTCCTGTAGTATTCTGGCCACACACAGAGGCAGCTGTAGACAGTGTCCTTGATGCCAGCTTGTTGGGGGGAATTTTCCACAAAAGCACATGGGGATTTGTCCCACCCGACTGAGAATGCTATTTCTGTGGATGGATCTCTGTTTATGCATGAGGAAACTTGGCACTGGTGAAGCGGTAGCTTATTTTTCTTTTTTGTTTGGTTTTATTTTTTGCTTCAGAAACAGAACAGATTAAGCATTACTTGCTTTTGAAGGCTCCAGCTCTTCCTACAGCATGACTTTAAATTCTGTTCTCCCCAGGCGAAAATGTGGAAAACATCTTTTCTAGCTTTTGTTAAAAGCAATGCAAATGCAGGGAATATTTAGGAAGGACTTTTCATTGTTGTTTAATTTAATTTATATGTCTTTGAAAATAAATCCTTTCTTCCTACTGAACATACATGCTCATTGTAAAGAAATTAAAACAAATCAGAAAAGAGACAAAGAAAGAAATAAATAATAGTGTGTGGTAATTACGATGATGAAATAAGATTATATTAGAGCTGGGAGGGAATATGGAAGTAATCTAACTCAACAAACCATTTTTATCAATGATGAAGTGGGATTCTGGAGAAGTTAAGCAACTTGCTCAAGGTCACACAGCAAATAATAAGAGTTTGTCTTTTTTTTTTCTTTACTAATCTTTTTCTTTGTACCAATGGTTTTCAAAGAATTATATTTTCCTTGTTTGTAATGGAACTTTTTCTTTAAGCCAAATATTACTCAAAACCTCAACATTCAATATAAACATGTTCTAGTTGGTTGGAAGCAGGTGTGGAGGGGAAGTGGAAGTCTGTATACTCCACCCCCATAACCCCAAGAATGCTTTGGATGCCCTCCACGGAACACCTCAAATTTCCCAGAACAAAGCGGGAAATATATTTAATAATCATTGGATGATACTATTCAGCCACTTATCTCTGCAGTAACTACATACTGAGTATTTACTAAATGCCAGGTGACTTTTGAGATGCAAGAATAGACCCTTAAAACTACCACACGGAGAAGCAGGACTGTCAGGCTGTGAGGAGGGTCATGTGGCAGTCTGGGTGTGCCTCTCAGAGTCTGTGTTCTGCTGGCCCAGGGGCTCTGCGTGCATCCTCTCTTGCAGTTAGGATGTCCCTTACAATGCAAACCAGTGACAATACTTTATGTAACCCATTCTGACAATCTCCATATCATCACATTTTTCTTTGGAGGTAAGGTGGGAAATGGTACTAGAGATTGAAACCAGGGCCTTCACACAGAACTACATCCCCAGCCCTTAATTTTTAAAACTTTGAGACAGGGTCTTGCTAAGTCACTGCTGAGGCTGGATTTGAACTTGTGATCCTCCTGCCTCAGCCTCCCAGAGTGCTGGGATTATAGGCCTGCACCACCATCCTTGGCAATTTTTTTTTTCTGAGTTGATTTGAGTAATTTTTTGGTCTTTGTTTTGGAAATAAGCAACTTTTCAGTGTTCATTTAGAGCATTTCATTTTTCCTTGGCTGTTGGTGGACTTGGTAGTTACCCTGAGATTAATTTCTGTTTCTACTTTTATTAAAGAAGAACTTGTCAGTTACAAAGGCTGCCATTTCAGCACGGTTAGATACCCTCATGAGGAAAATAAATATCCTAATTTAACAAAGGTTAAAAAGAAAGTCTCAATACTGATGAAGACAATTAAGTGTTCTCTTCTCGTTGTCCCTAATGTGAGTTTTATAACTTGAGGTTTACACAGTAGTTTCCCTTTATCCATGGAGGATTTGCTCCTCGATCTCCAGTGTTTACCTGCAAACTATGGATAGTGCTATGCGCTCCCTTCTACACATACACTTGTGATAAATTTTAATTTATAAATGAAGCACAGTAAGAGATGAATAGTGACTTGTAATAAAATAGAACAATTATAACAATATACTATAATAAAGGTAATTTAAAAATTACAAATTGTTTATTTGTGGAATTTCTCACTTAGTATTTTCTGACCACAGTTGAACATGGATAACGGAAGACATGGGGAGCAAAACTGAGGATAAGGGGACACTGTAGTAATATAGAAATCACCCTCTTTCCAAAACTAGAGGTAGACCCAAATCTCAAAAGTCAGCTGAGTCCTTTTCCAAGCTGGTTACTTCATACCCTGGTGCAAAAGCCAGGAAGGCAGAGTCACCACCATCATTGGGGTCAAATTTTGGCTTTGCCACTCAATTGCTGTGGGTCTTGGGCAAATTATTTAACTTCCCTGAGCCTCAGGTTCCTCCTCTATATGTTAATACGATAGGCATGAAATTAGAATCATTGTGGTAATGAGAAGGGAAGTAATCCCATTGAAGTGGTACACGGATACTTAATAGATCCTTTTTTCTTCTTCTCTTTTGTTGGAATTGGAAGGGCCATCGAATCACTTGGGGGAAGTGTCAAATACAGAGTGAGGATGAGCAGGTCTGCAGCTGGGGCCAGAGGCTGCATTTCTGACAGAGCTCCCAGATGTTACCTTGCACACAGGGCCTAAGGACATAAATGTTTGGTGACTTTGAAATTCCACATGATTGAATCTTGGTTTTGCCACTTGCCTGCGGGGTGACCTTGGGCAAGACACTTTGGTGCCTGAGTCTCAGTTTCTCAACTGGGGTTATTAATATTTCATGGGAAAAGCAGAGACATGCAAAGAGATAATGGGTACCACAAGTACAGCACCATTATGATGATGGCTAATTCTGTGTTAGGTTTCTGGTTAATTAAACTAACCATTAACAACACTAACACTGGGAATGTGACTGCAGCTCCTAGCAGAAGGAATACACCTTGCGCTGCAAGGGTGAAGTTCATATTGACAGAGGCTGGTGGAGAAGCAGGCACAGCTGATGTGCAGAAGCGCTCAGATTGCAGTGAGAGTTTGGATGGATGCTACCCTGAACTCTCTTCTGTAAAGGAAAACTCAACTATCGACCAACTGGATCCAAGAAGAAGTAGCTATGCTCATTAATTTTTGTTCCATTCCTTCTGGAAAACACTGTGGTTCTAGGGTGTGGGGCTGTTACTTTTACTTCTGGAACTGGAGGCCTAGAAGGCCGAAGCTAGGGTACTTGGAAAGTGGCTCTGCGTTGGTGTGGGAAGCTCATCTTGGACAGGATTTCCTGCTGTGTTTCAGGGGTGTAGATGTGGTTTCCAGGGAAACTCAGATCCAAATTAGCTCCTACGACAGTGATGGTAAGTAAGCCTTTTAGAGGCCAAGTGCCCACACTGCACCAAAAGTCCCACTTATTTATTGGGAAGTGCCAACACTGCAATGAAACCAGAATGCTCGGTTGCTAGGGTGATGCTGGGGCAGCTTAGCTCGTGTGCGATAGAGAGGGCTCTGAGTGCCTGCTGCGGCACATGTGCCATATTGGCCACCGCTGTCTGAGGAACACTGCCAGAGCACCGGGGTCCTTGGGAGGGGACCCTAACGTCACCATTTTCCTGCTTCTTTTTTTCCTTTGAGACACATTTCATGACCCCACTTTCTTTCTTTTTATTTTAAAATTTATCTAAAAACAATTTCACAAGTAATATATGCCTATGCTAGAAAAATAGAAAATATAGGTGAGCAAAAAGAAACTAAGTATCCCTGAAATCTGCTACTTTAAGGTACATTATTTTATTTTATTTTTATTCTTTTATTTTGTAGTAAGACTTCGCAAATTTTTTGTGCGTGCCCAACAGCTAAGAATGGATTTTATACTTTATATATTTTAGTGGTTGAAAAAAATTTAAAAGACTATTTTGTGACATAAAAATTTATATGAAATTTACATTTCAGTGCCTATAAATAAAGCCTTACTGGAATACAAACAGGTTCATTTTTTTTTTCATATTATCTATGGCTGCTTCCTAAATACAACTATAGAACAGAATTGTATACCCACAAATATGATATTTTTTATCTGGCTTTTTATTTAAAAAGTTTGATGATTCCTGGTATAAACAATTTCTGTTTTGGTAACCTGATCATCTGCTTAATGATAAACATCTTGCCATGTCAAGAAATACTTTCCTCCAAAATAATTTTAATCTTTTATTAAAAAACAGCACATGGCTTTCCAGATCTATTATTTTTACTTTTCATATTGGTTCCCATTTTTAAGCTATTGCTATCTCTTTTAATCTCACAGTCATTCAGTGAGTTAAACATGATGTGTGCATACTGTATAAACTCTTTGCCTGCAAGTAATAGAAACCAACTTAAACATTTTAAATGTTTTGCTGTGGAATGTTTTGCTATGGAAACATTGGGCAGAGATCAGCCAGGCCCTAAGGGGCCTGCAAAGCAGTGGGGATTCTCTCTGTCTCCTTTTAGTTCATTTGTATGTCTGCATTTTAATCTTTTCTCATAGGTGCTTTCTCTGCATGTTAGTACAGTCTGGCTGCCAACAACTTGAGTTACCATTTTACTGGTCTCACTGCTCAGAATGAGACTAATTTTCCCTTTTGAGCCTCATTCTAAATATTACCAAGGAGAGAAAGCTAGATGGCCCAGCTTTGGCTAGATTTTTCTTCTGGTCCAATAACTATAGCTCTTTGGAAAATGGCTGTTACAGAACTATGTACAAAGTGGCTCCTCTGTGTATTGGAGGACAGTTAAGAGCAATAATTGTGGATTAGGCAGATACTTCAAAAGTTATCTACTCCGTTACATTGATCCCATTTTACAGAGGAGGAAATGGAGTCCTAGAGACATCCAATGAGTTGCTCAAGTAGTAATCTGTCAAATGCACGTGTGTTCTGAGTACACCAGACTGCTGCTTATTGTGTGTTGTGGTCTTGGGATGTTTCAGCAGTAACATCATATTTGGGCTGCAGATCCTGTTTTGCTCATTTCTTATCTCATTGTTTCATAAATCACTGGAAGGCAGGAATTCCCTCTGAGTCTTTTACTTTGTTTCCAGGCTGCAGTTGGAGATGGATGGACAGATGTAGATTCTGGAATTTCCTCCTGGTTGACTGTTGTGCTGAGTGCTTTGATCCATCAGTGGAAGGCAATTGAGTGAAAACAATCTCCATGCCAATCCGCGCCAGCATCTCAACGCCTAACCAGGCTTTTGTCTCGTATCTTCCGCCTAATGCCAGCAACTAAATCTCTAAGCTCGATTAACAATGGTTACAGGCCAGTAAGCATGAGTCCAAAAACTGCTTTGACATGATGTTTCATCAGGGAGAACTGTAGCCACAAAACCTGCTAGGAATCATGACTCTGATTCTCAGGCAGTTAAATAAAATATGCCATGATTTTATGGATTTATTTATCTTAAACTGAATGAATAAAACTAGCCATGTGGTTTTATAAAATGTATCTCTGAAATAGTCCTTGAAACTGGACGCTTGCTGGAAAAATTCCTTTATGTAGAGAACTCAGGTGTGCAGACAGGTGCAGTGGGCGTTTGTCACTTCAGTACCTACTTCTTCCTTCTCCATGTTGCCCCTTTTCTACGTGGTCCCCACATAGAGTCCAAGAATTAGGCAATGTTTGACCTAAGCCAATTTGTGGGTTTAGTCAAATGACTCATTTCAGGACAATGGTAGAGATCCAAGATCTGGGTATGTGCTATTGGAACTGACGTTGTTCTTTCTCTTGGATCATTTAGGATAGAATTGTGAGACCTGAATCAGGAGTAGCTATTTTATTGTCATAAGAATAAAGCTCGAGCCATTGTGTATGTGTGGGGACAATACCCACTTATAGAGTCTGCTGATGAAGCTGACCTCATTAGTTAGAAACAGAGGGAAGATGAGACACCAAAGGCACTTGGTGATAGTTTTGAACTGCTGAATTGACAAGCTTCATTTAAAGCTCACTCTAACTCTGAATCGATTGCTTAAGCAATTTGACCTTGAATTTTAGAAAATTTGCACAATTCTTATCTCATGTTTAGTATCACTAAATATTTGTCTGAATAGGTTATGTTTTTTTGGTAATTTGACCTGCTTTTTCCAGAGGCTTAGGAAACCTGTCACTTGATGGCCAATGAGTGCTGTACAGACCTGTAGAAGAATGGTGAATGTAGCTTCTAACTTGGACCCAACTTTCTGTTTGCATGACTAGTATACATTTTTGTCAGGGTTGAGAGATGAGTGATTGCTTTATTTGACAGTATTTGCTGTCTTTGATAGAAAGGGAAATAATTATATATCAATGTGTTAAATGACTCCTTTTCCTCCTTATGGTCTACCTTTGAGGATGTTTGTACTGAGTGTAGAATCTAAGCCCACACAGTGTCTTCTCCAACTTCTGGCTCATGCAGTTGCATTAGGGATGATCTGGAAGGCTGCGGAAATCTTGGTGAATGTGTGATTTAGGACAGTCTTTATGCTCATGCATGCATCTGGCTTAGAAGTGTGCATATGACCCAATCCTGGCCAACTGTTGTGAACTGGGAATCTGCTGGGGTGGGGGTGCTTCAGGGAAAGGTTTCTTAGCTCTTTAGAAAATAGGGTACTTCAGATAGCTTTTCCTCTTGGCTGCTTATTTTGTGAGATTTTTAAACTAGTTGTCAGGATTTTTTCTTTCTTGTATCACAGAAATATCCTGAAGCATTCTGCCAGGATCACATGAGGTAGGAATTGTTGATTTCCCCGAGGAGCCTAAAAAACAAAACAAAACAAAAAAACAAAAAAAAACAAAAAAAATAACACATTAAAATACATCTACTATAGTTCCTTTATATTTATTTGAACATCTTGATCATGTGGGTACATTTCTTCCCTCTGCCACAGATGAGATGAGGAGTGGTCTGTGTGATTGCCAGATTTGGAGGGCTCTTTTTTTTTGCAAATTACTGGTGCTAGTATGCTATGTACTCTCTCATACACACTTACGAAAACATACTTTTTAATGAGCGTATGCAGGAGTGGTATTAAGAAGTCCTTAATAAGAATTACAAGAATATAAGTTAATATATAAATCAGGTTATAGATAAAAAATTAACCATGTTTTCCTCTTCTTTAAACTTGCAAAACTGCTTACCAAGTGATACGATTTTTAAGGCATATAGTTCATTAAAGTGATAATCATTTACAGATCATTTGTTGAACTTTAGAGATTGTCGCTGTGATCCTTTGATGACATGGCTGTAAACTGCTAAATGACACCTTGTAGTTTGACATAAGGAATTGCATCGAACTCTTCCATCAGTCCCTCTTTTCACTTGATAGTCATTAGGAGACCTGTAGACTTAAAAAGTAGAGAGTTTCTTTCAAAATAAGTCATATTATTCATGGTCCTGAGACGTCTCTAAGCTTCTGCTGAACTAAACAATTACATTAAAATTCTTTCCTAGGTTTATAATGTTGCCTCAGATTTTTATATGGTCGAATTCTCTCTTATCAACTAAGCAATGAAAATCATTTACTGGACTGTCATTTCTAATTAAGTTGAGAGTATAGTTGAGGCCAAGTGAGAGGTGGGCAGTGTGAAGGTTAAGCATGCAGCCTTTGCTGCTGAGGTGCCCGTGTTTGGTTCTGTACTCTGCCACTTACATTTTAAATACTCCTGTGTTCTTCAGCTTCTTTATCTGTAAAATAAGGAAAATAATGGTAATCATAAAACTCCAACAAAGAACCCTTCTCACTTTGCAGTGGTGGCCCTCCTTTTGAGCCTGCAGTGATTCTCATTATCTCCCACTTTAGTCATTTGCTGCCTTCATCGCTCTCTGGTTCTCCCAGGACCTGGCTCATGGTGACTGCAGTCTGCATAAGTGGCCACACCGAGATGATGCTAGGGAGTGGTGGCTTGAGGTGGGCAGTCACAGCATTAGTGGTCCACGTAGGCCCTAAGGCCTTGCTCAGCTGTCAAAACTATTCCCTTCTCTGCTTCTGTCAGATGAAGACACACTGGCAGGTGAAATAGATATTGACATTAGCATTAGGAGTGGACTGGCTGCTCCCACATGTGAGAGTCAAGGTGGCCTGGTAGCAGCATTCAGCTAGAGAACCCCGGGGCTGGGAGGAATGAATGGTAGAAGCAGAGCCAGGCCTATGGGACTCAGAGGGATCGTTTTGGGGATCAAGCACAGATACTTTCAAGCAATGAGAAAGGAGACCAGATGTAGGGTCCTGGAGGTCTTAGATATGCCAGCCATTAACCCTTGTGTTGCTGGATCATGGAGAGGTTCCAGACCTACTTGGAGGGTGTTCATCAGTGAGCTTGAAGCAGTGGCTATTTGTTAGAACTACAAATATATTTAATGTTAAAAAAATTACTACAGCCCTGCTGGTGAAAACTAGCAGAATATAAAACCTCAATGTTTGCCGCCTCTAATGCAGCTCTTGAAACCTACTGGGGGGAGGACCATGAAGAAAGGAAGGCAGAAGTCAAAATGCAGAAAGCTGAGGTCAGGTGGAGCCCTCTCTCTTGGTTGGAGAAAAGAAGCCACCTGACAACTGCAGCACATTTATTTATAGGCTGGGCAGGTCGATGTCAGGTGAAAGCCCTCTGCCTAACAACTTGTTTGCCTAGCTCACCTCAGGCACTCTGTATTCTTGGGGCTGGCCTTGCTCTAACTCCACATGTGTGATTAATCTTCAGCTTCAGCCACTCTCCACAAATGCTGGGATTAAAAATTGGGAAAACATGGGGATTTAGGAAAGTATTTTTTGTGCATGCTGTATTGGTACACTGAAATTCAGTTTCATCACTTAACTTGCCTTAGTTTACATAGTTAACATGGAGGATCTGGGATTTGAGTCTAGGTCTATTTGTCCTAGAATAATTACAGGCTGATGTCTAGAGAGAAAAAGTTAGGGATGCTATTGATGATCAGAGAAGCTATTGGACTTGCAGGGCTCATACCACTCCAGTCCAACCATTTTTCTTCTCCTGTCAAGTGGCAATTAAATAATCACAGATAGAAACACAGCTGTGTCTCTCCATGTCTGTGGTTGCTTTGAAAGGAGAATGGGCTTTCTCCATGAGAGGTTTCTGCAGTGCTTACATCCGGCTTCTTGAGCCTGTATCACATCCCTAGGAAGAGGGATTCCCCATGGGGACCAGGAAACCAGGCAAAGGGGCAATTAGATTTCACTGAACACCAGGGTCTGCTTCTAGAATCTCCAATGTTCCAAAGAATTAATGGCAATGTTTTATTTTCAGAAAAGAAATCTGTAAAGCAACTGTGCTGTTGACTGTGGGCGAGTGAGTTGCTGGAGTGCTAAAGTCTGGGGCTAGCTTAGTTTAAATGACAGCTTTTGACATTTTTCTCCTTCAATTTAGAAATCTTACAGCGAAATCATATGGTTCTGAAATCAGTTTTTCCTTAGAATAGCTCAATGTCACGTGGGCTGAAATGAGAATCAGTCCACATACAAAGGTTTTCTAGGTTCATTAATGTCCCAGAGGAGGAAAGAGATGTACGTCATAGAGTGGCAAAAACTTTGGCCACTGGAGTAAGCCTGAGTTTGACCCTTAGGTTTGCCATGCAGTAAGAAAATGAATAAATCAGCAGCTCTCCCACTCTTAGTTTTAATATATTCATGGGTGTGCATGTGTGTGTGTGTATGGAAGTGTAGGTACAATACTAATATTCAACTTGCAAGTGTTAAATATTGTATCATGTTCCCAGTTTCCCCAAATCCTCAACAGTATAGCATGTGAATTTTGTGGCAAAGGTATTCTCTCCTCAAATAATTCATATGACTTTGCCTTGCTCCTCCTCTAGGTTCCCCCTCCGATGTCACTTTGTCCATGAAGCTTTCCCAGTATGGAGTTAGTTGGGTGGGAGCCAGCTGCCTTGTTATTGTGTTGATCACTCCCTTCTTCATACTCTATGCAGTTATGAACTCCATGTTCATATAGCCCCCAAAATTTCTGTGTTGAAGTCATACTCTCAATTTGATGGTATTGGCAGGAGGCAGTCTTGGGAGGGGACTAGATCACGAGGGCAGAGTAGGGCCCTCATGAATGGAAACCATGCCCTTATGAAGAAGGCCCGGAGAGCTGCCCTCCCCTTCATCAGGGGACAGCACGGTGAGAAGGGGGTATTCCGTGAGCCAGGAAACTGGCCCATGTCAGCACCAAGTCTGCTAGCACCTTCATACTGAACTTCCCAGTCTCCAGAACTGTGAGAAACTAATTATTTATGATCTATCCAGTTTATGGCATTTTGTTTTAGCAGCTTAACATTTTGATATAATTGTGCCATATTATGCCATATATTGCTTATAGTTCTGTAGAGTATAAGCTCTGAGATAACAGGGATATATCTGTTACTTTATCTTAAGCATAAGAATATCATTGGTGAGGGGTGTTTGATAAAGTTATTGATAATTTACTGTTAACTATTCTATAGGCAACAATAGTGTCTGGTGTACAGTAGATCCTCACTTAAAATTTATTGGATTAATACATGAAGTTTTGTGGATTGGAATTGAAATCTAAACTTTCTGTGGCTTTATAACAGCAATGGATATGATGAAGCTTGCAAAAATGCCTGGATGCTATTTTTAGCGAATAAAAATAATACCAAAAGTCTATTTTTCATTGCCTTGCAAACTATAGCATCTTTAAAATGATTTTTTTTTTATTTGAGGGGCATCAGGAGAATCATGGGTCTCATACATGAGCTTTGAAGTAAGTAGTCTGCAAAATTTTAGTTATTTTATTTTGGAGTGTCAGATAATAGGCAGCTGAAATCGAAACAGCTCCAAATGTCACAAAATGTCTTCTCATAATTCTTCTCAAGCATTAAATGCATTAAACCTTAAAGGCACAGTGTGTATTTCCCAGCTCATTGATGATTTTAACTAACAAACACAAACTACCCGAAAGGCCTTTCTTATCTAAATGGATAGCCTTTATAAGAATTTTCCCCAAATCTTCAAATTAGTTTTTCAAATGAGATAATAGTAAAGAGTAGGGGTTGGGAAACTTTTCCCGTAAAAGGCCAGGTAGTAAATATTTTAGGCTTTTTCAGGCTGTTTGGTTTCTGTTGCAAGTGCTCAACTCTGTCGTGCCAGCAGAAAAGCAATGCAAACACTATGCAAAGGGATGGTTGTGGCTTATTCCAAAAAAACTATAAAAACAAGCAGGGGAGAGGGTGAGTCCGTAGGTAGTCTGCGCGCCCCTGGTTAAACACAGAGACTTTGGAGTTAGACATCCATGGGTTCAAATCCTGACTGACCGTTTTGAAGCTGTGAAACCTTCAGCAAGCTTCTTCACCTCGTTGAGTTTACTTTCTCGTGAATATGCTGACCTAGGATTATCGTGAGAACAACTGAGAACAACATGGCCAGTACTGTGAGAGGTGTGCACCGTGGTGCCATGATCTTTACCTATACCTAAATCTATCCATGTTGTGTACATATCATACATTCACCAATGACACATACATTTCTGATTTTATATGTAACAGATACTTATGATTTATGTGTGATTTATATACACACATGTGAACATACAGCGTATCAGATGTACAGATATACAATATATCAGATATTTACTTATTTAAATATGTGCTATTTTCCTCTTTTCCTTTTTCCAGTTTGTTGCTTGGACAGTACCCTACACCTCTATATTTTGCTATATTGTGACTTATTCTTCATGTTTTGGCTTTTTCCAGTCTTCACTGACAAAAGAGGCCTGAGGATGTACTATTTTTCAGTGTATCCTTGTTATGATTTATATCTAGATGTCCTCCCAAAGCCCCAAAGCATGCAATCCTAGGTGGGGCTTTTGGAAGGTGACTGGATTATGGGGGTTTAGAGCTGATTTATTGTTAGGAAGTGCAGTCAGGTCAGAAGAGCCGAGTCACTGGGGGTGTGGCTTGGGGTTTATCTCCCTCCCTGGCTCTTCCTTTCGCTCTCTCCTTCCCCCGAGCCAGGCAGTGAGCAGCTCCCCTTGACCATGCACCTCTGCCGGGCTGTCCTGCCTTGGAGCCCTCCAAGTATGGACTGAAATGTGAGCCGAAATAAACGTCTCCTTGTTAAAGCTGCTGGTGTTGGGTATCGTGTCTGAGTGATAAGGAACACCATGCACATGGTATTTTAAAAATTCTTTTACTTTTAATTAATAAAAAAATTAATTCTTTTGTAAATCTTGAAGTTCTTACAAATTGTTTGAGTGTGAAAAAGCTGTAATGATCATTCTCATATTGTAGAGATAAGGCAATAAATCCAGAACATTTAGATAGGTCTGATACTTATTGGTGAATGAATGAATGAAAAAGTGAAACATGTTTCCGAGCTAAAAGTGACTAGAAGCTACCACAGTTCCTGAATTTCCACCATTATAAATGTAATATTTTGGGGTTAGGCACTGTCTGCCTCAGGTACCCTTTTAAAAAGATTAAATACTCTTGCAGAGTGAGAGGTTAAGAAGTGGCTGCTGAACTGGCCAATGACTATTTAATAAGCAATAATGGTAAATAGCTATTGTTGTTCACTATAGGCCAGAAACTATACTAAATGATAATATATTTAACTTATAAATAAAACGTTCATGTATTTTTCTATATGTTAGTCTCTAAGTTGGGCCCCGATGAATTGTATCAGGGTCAGTCTGTGGAGCACTTGACTGTGACGGAAATGTTGGTGTGTCACTTTGGAGACTGGGTGATAAAAGACCTCATAGCTTCCTCCTTGTTCTCTCTGGGTCCTGGGAAGAAGCCAGTTGTCCCATAGTGAAGACATTTGTGGAAAGCCCCACCTGGGAAGGAAGAGAAACCTTCAACACCTGTGTAAATGAGCCATTTTATGAGCAGATCCCTGAGTCCCAATCAAGCCTTCAGATGATCACAGCCCAGCCAAAGGTCAACTGCAGCTTCATGAGAGACTCTAAACTATAAAGGGAATTCTCCTGGGCAAGGATGATGTCATGTCAACTCAAGGAACAAGGGCATGTAGGAGGCAGCACTGGGAAACTGACCAAGACTATATTCTCTTCTATTGCAAGGTGAGGTATAGACAGAGTTTATTAACAAGCCGGCTCCTTTTTACCTCACCAGTATCAACTCTACCTCTTTCTTTCCTGTCCCCTTGTTTCTAATCATGTAGGCCTCTTTAGGGGCTTTGAAGGCACCAAGGTCTTTTCTGCCTCACGGCCTTTGCACTTGCTGTTTGCTCTCCATAGGCAGCTCTTCTTTTGATTCTTCTCATGACTGATTCCTTCCTGCCTTTCATTCAGGTCTTGGTTTACGTGTCACAACTTCACAGAGGGCATCTCTGACTGCTCTAAAGGGATAGGTCCCTTCTCTGTATCTGTTTCTTTCCTTTAGCACACGACACAATTTGTAATCATTTGTGTCTTTCATTTTATTTTCTGATCGTGAGATTTTATTCTTTGCAAAATAAGACAGGAATCATTACTTTTTGGGAATACTGCATCCTTAGCACCCAGCCCATTCCTTGGTGCATTCTAAGCGCTCAATAACTACGGGCGGAGTGAGGGAATGGATATTTATCTTTGTGTTTCTCAAAGGGCTTTGCATCACTTCTGCTGTTTAATGAGTGATCATTGAGGCTTAGTATGATCACTTTTTAAAAATTGTAACTAACTCTTCTCCCTTCTCTTCTGTCCCTCTACCCAACCCTGGCACTCTGCTTCATATTTTTAGGCCCAAGTATTGTCTTCTGGTATGTTATGTAAATTATGTAACGCTTTGTTTATTGTCAGTCTCTGTCTACTAGAATGTAAGTTATGTGAGGATAGGAGTTTCTATGTATTCTATTCATCTTTTAGGCCCTTGTTATGTGAATGACATTTCTGAATGCTATATAGAAATATTTGATCCCAGGAAATATATTTTTAGAAATTAAAATAATGAAAGTGTAGTCATGCCTTTATATCATAGATTTCAAATTCTTCAGGTACAATGAATTTTTATTTAAGTTCAGATAAAATCTGCAGTTTTACATTATATTGCATTGTAATCCTATATTATCCTTCTTTTTAGAATGGTGTTTTAAAAGCAAAAACAAGTAATACATAGGGATTTCACTGAAAATTACCAACATTTAAACCTTTCAAAGCGGTGCTTCTTTAGTCTAGAAAGTAAAAAGATAGGCATAAAGAAAAACTCTAAAAATTATCCTTAATCATTGCAAATATTTTGAGACATGTTCTTCCAAGTTTTTCTTATATATAATATATTCATACACTGTATTTTAAAACAGAAACCTATTGTAGATGTTAGTAAGAACCAACATTTATGTTGCTTTTTAATGTCTATTAGGTGCTTTATATACATTTAAGGGCTTTTAAATATTTATTTATTTATAGTGATTTCATTCTCACAACAACTTTATGTTCTAGATCCTGTCACATAGCCCCATTTTCAGGTGAGGAAACTGAGGCACTAGATCCAATAATTTGCTTGCAGTCATATAGCTTGTGAGTGGTAGAATTGGGATTTGAAACAAGGCAGCAGAATCCATGCTCAGAATCACTATTCGTGCTCTCTCCAAATCTTTCTGTAACTCATTTCCCCCCCATCAGAAGATTTCCCCAAATGTTGCCTGTTCTTTCTCAACGTCATTTGTAAAGTCTGCATAACATTTCAACACATGGGTGCTCGAGTTCTTCTATTTTTAAAGAATTGTTTCTCTTTTTTTTCTACTATGAATAATTCTGTACTACAACGCCTTGAAAATTAATCTTTCCTCACGTATATAATGACTTCTTCAGGTCAACTTTTTAAGACTGGTGTGTAAAGTTCAGCAAAAATCTGTACCTTAAGGAATTTACAAGGGACTGTTTTGTTAGTTTTATGCATCTGGAGTATTATGGATTTGCTTCATGAATTCCTTGAGGCGCACCTGTATTTCCACTTCTCTTTATCCAGTGACTTCTTCTGTTAAAAATCCACTTGGTAACTTGTGCAAGTGAAAATGTATTCTTAAGCTGAGACGTTGTGATTGTGGGAAGAACTAAAAATGATCATGGAAAATTCAGAACTAAATCCAGGCAAAAATTGAGCAAGTACAGCAAATGTGTATGCTCAACACCACAAGCAAATTGGAGTGTATTTCAAGCCAAACAGAGATCTTGTTTTATGAAGACACAGAGCTAATTAATCTATGTCAAATTGTTTCTTTTTTAAATACTTGCCTTTTAGAGTAATTCAAGTTCACTCTTGCAAGAATTAATCTATCTTCCCTATGCCATTTGTAATTGTTGACCTGACAGGCATTTACTTAGAAATTTTTTGTGGTATAAAGTGTTTATGTTGGAAAATTAACATCATTAAACAACATGTCACCCTCTGGGTGAAAACACCGAGCACTTTTACCTCATAAAAGTGTCAGCCCTACCCTCTTGCTGGATGCATGGTGCTGTTCTAGAGGAAATTCTGCCAAGTATTTCCTTTGCAATTATTCAGAAACACACAGCACAGTTATACCTGAGGTTTACAAGGTGTTGTGTGTGAGTGTGCATGTGTAAGTGTGCTTGTGTCTGTGCACAGGCGTACACGCAAGCTTGCCAAACTAGATTGCAGTAAAGGATCCACAGTGTAAGATTTGAGTAACAGTTATATGGATAAAATACACATAAGCCTTTTTGCCTCAGCAACCACAACTCTCGGAAACACTGAAGTGCAATTAGCTTAAATTTATTCAGTAATCAATTCAATGAGCATTTATTGAGGATAAGATGAGCTTGGCACTGTTTTAAACACTGATATACAAAGATTAATGAGAAACTCAAGGAGTTCATGGCATCATGGAAAAATTATTCAGGTGAGTAATTAGAGACCATGGGATAATGTCACAAATAATAATAAATGCAGGTAACAGAATCAGCATGGATCAGGGAGGGAGGGGATTTAGCTCACATGTGTTGGTCTGGAAGGATACCCTCATCAGGTGGTTAAGGTGGGAAGAAATTGTTTGAAAGCACAAAAGTATGAAATAGCATGAAATATTCACAGACCTTAAGTCAGTGGTGGTGAACCTATGGCATACATGCCACAGTGGGCTATTTACATCATTGAAAGCTCTAAAAGGTTTGTCATCACTGCCTTAAGTCATAGAATAATCCTGGAGTTAGAAGAGGCTGAGTCACTACACAGTCACCCCTTATTCTGGTCATAGGGCTCATGAAGGGACCCTGAAGCCATGACTTCTATTGGCCATTTTTGCATTAAGATTGAAGTCTCTGAGAAAAACTCAGGGATCACTGAGAATTTGTGAAGCTGCTTGGGATTCTATTGTTAGGCTGATTTTTTGGTGTTAGCTGTGGCTTTCTTTCCCATTCTTTTAAGTACATATGTTCCCAGAGAGACATTTGTCATAGTTTCTTTATCTGTCACCAATTGTGTTTGCTCCTATGCAGATCCCACTTGATAGTACGTAGGTACTAAATATTTGTAGACTGAAATGTTGCCAGATAGTTTAATGATATAAGATAATACCTTACTTCAAGGAGCGTCTTGTTTTGGAGAGATGAGGCATAAATGTGTAAAGGATTCACAATGCAAGATTTGAATAATAGTTGCATGCAAAGAGAATTTACTAAATTATTATAAGTTCTAGAAAAATTAACTCAAGGTTAATTAGTATGCACTAATATTCAAGGTCTTGAAAAATTATTATTCAAGGTCTTTAAATATTATTAAAGGTCTTGAAAAGGGATAGGAACATGATATTCTACTATCTGTAAAGTGTGGTATCTAGTTTTAGTAACTAGTCTTTAAATAGGACACTGATAAACTACAGGCATCACAGAGGTCTACACAATATTTTCTTTTTTTTTTTTAATTTATTTTAAAGAGAAGAAAAAACAAAACAAATCAAAAGAACAGATTTTCAAAACAACATAATAGGAGGGTAACAATGGTTAATACACTACGTATTACTATCTTTAAGTTAGTTATTCAGGATACCAGACATTAGCATTCAATTGTCCAAACATTATTGGCACAGACCTTACTCTTCAATGAACTAAGTAAAATTGGTAGTGTATCTATCTTAACCATCTTATATATATATACAATTTTTTTCCCTTTCTCTTCTTTCTTTTCCCTATTCCAGTCTCTCTTTCCTTTTGACCAGTTTCTTTTTGATTCATCATGTCTATTGTACATTTTGGATCTTATTTACTCTTTCAGTTTCTCATACTAGAGAGACAATACTATGCTTACACATGTGCTTCCGGTTTATTTCACTTATGAGTATTTTCTCGAGTTGCATCCATTTACCTATAAAAGTCTCCAGTTTATTCTTCTTTATGGCTGAATAGTACTCCACTGTATAAAAATACCACATCTTTCTTATCCATTCCTCAGTTGATGGGCATTTGTGTTGTTTCCAAGATCTGGCTATTACAAATTGTGCTGCTATAAACATGGGTGCACATATATCGCTGTGGTACGATGTTTTTAATTCTTCTGGGAAGATGCCCAGAAGGGGAATAGCTGGGTCAAATGGGACCTCCAACCCTAGTTTTTTGAGGAATCTCCACACTGACTTCCACAGTGGCTGTACCAGTCGACACTCCCACCAACAGTGAAGAAGGGTTCCTTTTTCCCCACAGCCCCTCCAGCATTTGTTATTAGTTGATTTCTTAATAGTAGCCATTCTTTCTGGGGTGAGATGGTATCTCAGTGTTGTTTTAATTTGCATCTCTTGAATGACTAGTGATGTTGCACATTTTTTTGTATATTTATTTACCATTAGTATTTCTTCATCTGAGAAATGTGTATTCATCTCAGATGCCCATTTTTGGAGTGGGTCTTTAAATTTGGGAGGTCTGATTTTTTTGAGTTCTTTATATGTTCTCGATAGTAATCCTTTGTCTGAGGAACAGCTGGCAAACATTTTTTCCCACATTGTGGGTTGTCTCTTCACTCTGTTGGTGGTTTCTCTTGCTGTGCAAAAGCCTTTTAATAAGATGAGATCCCAGTTATTGATTCTTTGGGATAGTTCCCGTGCGGTTGAGTTTTTATTCATAAAGTCTTTGCCTACACCAATGTCTTCAAGGGTTTTACCTATCCTACCTTCCAGCAGATTTAATGTTTCTGTTTTAATATTTAGATCTCTGATCCATTTTGAATTTAGTTTAGTGCATGGTGAAAGATATGGGTCTAGTTTTAATCTTCGGCATGTGTAGAGCCAGTTTTTCCAGCACCATTTATTAAAGAGGCTATCTTTCTTCCAGCGAATGTGTTTGGCACCTTTGTCAAAGATAAGGTGGCTTAGTATGTCTGGGGTTGTTTCAGCATCTTCTAATCTGTTCCATTGATCTTCAGGTCTGTTTTTTTGCCAGTACCACACTGTTTTTATCACAGTAGCTTTATAGTATAATTTCAAGTCGGGGATTGTGATGCCCCCTGCCTTGCCTTTGTTGCCCAGAATTGCCTTTGCTATTCTAGGTCTCTTCTGATTCCAAATGAATTTTAGGATTGTTTTCTCTAATTCTGTGAGATATGCTGTTGGAATTTTGATTGGAATTGCATTAAATCTGTATAACAATTTTGGAAGTATGGCCATTTTCACTATATTGGTTCTTCCTATCCAGGAGCAAGGGATATCTTTCCATTTTCTGATATCCTCTTCAATCTCCTTTTTCAGAGTACTGTAGTTTTCAGTGTAGAGGTCTTTTACATCCTTTGTGAGGTTGATTCCTAGGTATTTCATTTTTTTGGATGTTATTGTGAAAGGTATTGTTTCCCTAATTTCTCTTTCAGTAAGGTTGTTATTTGTGTACAGGAAGGCTATTGACTTTTGAGTATTGACTTTGTATCCAGCTACACTACTGAATTTGCTTATTAAATCTAGCAGTTATTTAGTGGAGTTTTTGGGGTCTTCTGTATAGAGTATCATGTCATCTGCAAATAATGATAATTTAACTTCTTCCTTTCCAATCATTATTCCTTTTATTCCTTTCTCTTGTCTAATTGCTCTGGCTAAAGTTTCCAGAACTATGTTGAATAAGAGTGGGGACAGTGGACATCCTTGTCTTGTTCCTGATTTTAGAGGGAAGGCTTTCAGTTTTTGTCCATTTAGTATAATATTGGCTGTTGGTTTGTCATAGATAGCTTTTACCAGATTGAGAGAAAGACACTCTATTCCAATATTCTACACAATATTTTCTTAAGGTCAATTTTTATGAGTAGACTTACTTAGTTAAAAATTATAAACAATTTTAGGCACATGTTTTTTCATCATAACTTTGTTAGAGTTGCAACAATTGCAATTTTTGAAGTTTTTTAAATATGGCAATTTAATCAGGATGAAATAATTCTTTTTTTTTTTTTTTTTTTTTTGTGGGTACCGGGCGGTCGACCTCAGGACCTCGTGCGCCAGCAGGCGCCCGTGCCGCTGAGCGATATCACCGGCCCCTTTTTCGTATGTGGGATCCGGGAGTCAAACTCAGGCCCTCGCGCTTGCAAGGCAGGCGCTTAAGCCGCTGAGCCATCTCACCGGCCCCAATAATTCTTATTGTAATTTGTATTTTTTTGTTTACTAGTAAGGTTGCCTAATTTTCATTTGTTTAATAGTGTTATTTTCAAGTCATTTTCCTCCTGGAACCATGATCCAAAGAGACGGAAAGAAAAGGGTTATTTTGAAAAGGGGGAAAAATGTAGAGATACAGGTGCAAGACACTGGTGCTGTATCAGTATATTTTTGTGGCTAATGAAAGAAAACTTCACTCTAGGTGGCTTAAATAAAAATGAAAATTTAATAATTTGCCCAACTTAGAGTTCCTGACAAAAGATTTGGCTTCAGGTACAGCTTGGACCTTATACGGTGCTATCAAGACCTGTTTCTGGATTCTGTGGTCTCCATTTTGCTGTAGAAGCCTATATTCAAATGAGCTCACCTTTTGTGGTTGTTATGTAGCTACAGCATTTCCCACATTCTTCAATTCCAGTTTAAGTTTCAGATGGAAGTAGAATCTCTCCTGATCTCCCGGAGTCTGACTGGGTCACTTGAACATCCTGCACCAATCATGGTGGCTGGAGAATGTGGATTTTTGATTGGCTTAGACCTGGATCACGTGCTTCACTGCTAAGCTGAATTGGAAATGAACCTTAAGTATGAACACTGAGAGGAGAGGATCCACAGGAGGTCAGAAGTACAGTGAATAGCATGAAAATATCCACATTCACCATAAAGTCATTGTTTGGGAAAGATAGGAGCTTTGTGACGCATGCATCACCGGGGATACAAAGGCCAAAGGATAAAATGACTATTGCTCTGAGTGAACTCAGGCTGCCCGTGATTCAGCTGTGATTCCTTCCTCACATGTCAGCTTGTCAGGGTGTGTCTCTTCCTCCTTACACTCCCTCTCCATGGAACTTGCTTAAATCTGTTGCATTCAAGTCTGGTTCTCCAATTCTGGTCAGGGAGGTATCTATGGAGATGGAAGCCTGGAGACTGTTCTAAGCTATTGTCTGACAGCCCCAAACCCATCTTTGTTACTTAGTTCTTTGATACTAGGGCTGGGACTTGGCAAACCACGTTTCTCCTTTGCTGTGTGGTTCCCTGTTGGACTCTGCCAATACAGGAGGGGAAGCCAGGAGAAGATGTGGAGCTAGAGAAGAAAGAAGTGCCATGTTCCTCCCTACTTACATAACCCAGCAGCAATGCTTCTTGACCTTGGGAATGGTGCTTGCTTTCAGTAGCAGCTGTCGATTCCAGTCTAGTTTTTCTAAGGCTCTCAGAACCCGCCTCTTGGTACCCTCTGAGACACTGGCACTTGCCAGCCAGCATCTCCTGGGAAGTTTAAATCCCAGCCCTGCCAGATCCTCTAAATTGCAGAGGAATTGGCACCTGCCAGACAGCATCCTCTCCTCAGAGGTCTGGACTTGCTCTCTGCCGCACCCTTCCTCCAAATTTATAAATTTTAATTATATCAATATCTTCTTTGTTTCCTCAGCCCTCAAAGTGCTAGCTGTTTCCTCCAGTTACTACATTTATGTTACTCCAGTGTTTCTTTTCGGTCTTTTTAGTTTTTCCAATACCTGGCTAATTATTTATATTTAATTATTTTCACTAAAGTAATTGGTGGTGGCAATAACCTGACTGGACTCTGATTGAGGCAGCTTCAGTGCCAGCCTACCTGTGTCATCCTGCAATCCTTGGAGCTAAGCTCGAAGATCATTCTGATGAAAAATTAATATTGACTTTCCATTACTCTGAGGATGAAGTCTGAACCTCAAGGTCCTGCCTGGTTTTTACAGCTGCCTTCCTTGCTATTACCCTAATTCTTGTGTTCTAGGTGCATGAAACTTCCTTAAATTCTCCCAGTGTGCAATGCTGTGTCACCATCAGACCACTGAACATGAGTTTTTTCTGCTAAGAATATTGGTACCATCTACTCTTCAACCTGAGAAGCTCTCCTGTATTCTTCAGGTGCCACCAGAGATGTTTTTTCCCCTGGAAGCCTTCCTTGGTTTCTTCGCCTTTATTGCAGCATCGCGTATGTCCCTTCTGAGGGCGTATATTATGTGCTTGTCTTTTTTATTCACTGGACTGCAAACTCCTTGAAAGCAGTACCTGGAACTCAAGAGGTGACTTAATAAATATTTGACAAGTACTTCTTTAGAAAATTTCAATGCCTGATTTTTACTTTTATAAAGCAAGGACACAACTTCAGCTACCATTACTGCTGACGCAAGTCATGCCCTAAATGACTACTGAGGGTTTCATATCTCATCCAAAGGACAAGCTAATGTTGTGAAAATTGCTAAACTGAGATTTGAGGGCAACAAACAAGGTGCTTTAAAGACCTGGGATGTCTCTGAAGCTTCCATGTGTCACTCTAGTGGTGAAGGTGGACAGGGATCAGCTATTGATTCGTCAGGTTAAAAGCCTTCCCATTGCCCACAGTAGCTGAAGGCCTTGTGTCAAAGATAAGCGGCAAAAGAAAATGTATCCTGGTCAAGCCCTTGCACATGTGATTTCAGGATGCTAAGGAGAGGCCCTGCATTAGAATGGAAGAGGTGGAATGTACCTGCTTTGATGAGGCTGTGCCATGCAATAAAAAAACAAAGACTTGAGAGTCCAGACTTGGTTCAAATCTTGCCTTCACCTCTTGCTCCATCAGGAAACAAGAACTTTGGTGAAATTCTTAGTTTATTCATCTGTGAAATGGGGCTTATAGCATCCATTTTGCTTTATTTATTTGTTTAGAACTAAATAAGGTAATTGATTTAAAGTATGTAACACATTGGGAAATATTTGTAGTTTGTAGAAAATGATCTCATTCATTCATTCATGTATTAAAAAATCATTAAACATTTCATAAACACTAGTGATATACAAACAAATAAGTTAGAAAATGTCCTTCCCCTCATGAAGTTTTTACTGGTAGGACACAACCTGAAAAGGCAACAAACACATCAATAAGTAAAAGAATGACAATTTTGTCAGCTGACTTAATGATGTGCTTTGCTACTTTCTTTTCTGACCTAGGGTCCAGTCTAGGGTCACATGTTTGCACTTGGTTGTCATGTCCTGTTAGTAATCTTTACTCAAGAGGAGTTCACTCACCTTTCACTGACTTTTATGACATTGATGTTTGTTGAAGAGTCCAGTCCACTTACTTGGTAGACTGTCTCTCAAATTGAGTTTGTCTGACTTTTTTAACCATGCACATTTTAAGGGCATAAAGCCAGCAAACGGCAGAGCTAGGACTTGAGCCTGCCTTTCTTACCCTTTACGTTGTGCACTTTCCTTTTAAAAGCTTCTAAGAGACTTGGAGGTCAGAAGACCTCATAGCTCCATCCCCGGAACAGTTCTGTTAACACAGCCAGGTTGTTAAATAATGGCAGTATCGGCGTAGCAGTAACCAGAGAGAACACCTCCACCCAAGTGAACCCAGCTATTTTCTTGGTTGTCTTTTAGCATCTCTGGATCTGAATGATGATTTTTTAAAAAAATCTGTAGTTATTTTATTACTTTTCTGTCATCATCTCTCAAGGTGACAATTTGTCCTACTTTAATAGAGCAGCTGGAAAAAACATTAGGAAAATTAGACCAAATGCGGGTAGAATGCCACGAGACCATTTCAGTTCTATTATGATGTACTTTTCAAAACTGCAGGACATTGAACAAAATGCACTAAAATTAAAAAAAATTCCCTTTTTATTTGGAAAATTCTTTTTAAAAGCTGAACAATTGCTGCAGCTAATCTATAATTTACCCAAATGTTGGGTACTTTATTATATTGATATGCTATGAGTTAGCTCACTAAATTTTCTCCAAGAAATTGGGAAACAAAAGGGGCAAGTAATTGGTGCTCTGAGCCCAAGTTCTGCCTTCCATTTCATGAACTGGACCACACATACATTTTAAAATCTGTCCAGATGTTTTTTTTTTTTTTTTTTTTTTTAAAGTCTCCAAAGCAGCCCTAAATGAACTTTTCACAGCTTTCGGACTTCTAGTTGAGCACTTTGTCTGCTGCTGTTCCAAAAGTGTGATTAGGAGGCCGTCTTCAGGCGGGGCTGGGGAAAGACCCTCTCCCACTAAGTTCTTGTTGCTATAGGGTATGATGGGGCTGAGTAGTGAGGGAAATTTCACATATTATGTGTCTCCTTGATGAGAAGTGATACAAATGGTTGGGTTGTTTATTTGTATTATAAATATTCATTCACCATTATTCACTGAGCTTCCCTTATAAGTGGGCACTGTGCTAAGAGGAGGATGTAAAAATGAGTAACTCAGGCATTGTCTCTCTCCTCAGGGAATTTAGTCTTGTGTTGTGGAGTACAGGTTAGGCAATTACACAGGCTCAGCGCAGAAGCTGTATGAAGTCACCTGGTCTCAGCCTGACTTAGCTGCCCTCATTCTTCCCTTTACTGCTGTTCTCCTGCCTCTTCTCATAAGGAGTTTCTAAAGGTTCTCAGCATTTGTCCACGTTCACTCACAAGGATGTGGAAGTCAGGCTTTGCTGAAGATTACCTTGCCTTCTGGAGTCCCACTCTGTCTAAAGGCTGGCGTATCCCTGAGTAGGGGCGGTGCTAATGACACTCAACAGTAATAATCACAGCAGTAATGATAACCGTCTTGCCTCACTTCATTATGCTATTCTGAGTAGCCAGGGGTCAAGCTGCATTTTCTCTAATTGGTCAGCTCCCGTGCCACACTGGTTATGGACTGAATTGTGTCCCCTTTCTAATCCCAATTCATGTGTTGAAGCTGTAACCCCCAATACTTAGGAACATGACTTTATTTGAAGATAGGGCTTTCAAGCAGTGACTGTGTTAAAATGAGGCCATTAGGATGGGTTCTAATCCTAGGTGACAGAAGAGGAGATGCAGCCACATAGAGTTACACAGGTGCACAGAGGAGGATCGTGTGAGCACGTGGGGAGAAGGTTCCTATCTGTAAGCCCAAGACAGAGTCCTCAGAAGAAATCAAACCTGCTGATACCTTGATCTTGGACTTCTAGCTTCCAGAACTGAGGGGAAATAAAAATCTATTGCTTAAGGCACCCAGTCTGCAGTTATTTGTTACAGTAACTGTAGCAAACTAATGCCCTGGTTGTAATACAGTTTGAACTATCATGTCTAGTAATAATACTTTTATTAAGTTCATTCTAAATTCTAGAAGTAGCATGACGACTTCATTTCATCTTTAGGCACTATCTGGGTAGTCTTGTTCTCATTTTGAAAATGAGAGAACTGAGGTTTGGAGAAGGACGTGATTTACCTAAATTCACAGAGCCACGAAAGGGCTAAATTGGGTTCGGACCCAAATCTTTCTTTCACTGGTGCCTAGTTTCTTAACCACAGTGCTATACTGCCTGGAAATGCTAGTTTTCTTTGACTGCTCCCTTTTCCCACTGTAAATAATGTTCCTTTTTTCCCCTTCTATGGACCCCTGCTTCTTTTCTTTGGAGCACTAGCTACAGTTTGTAATTGTAAGTTTAATTCTATGACGGTGTTTTTCTGTGTTTGCCTTTCTCACTAGTCCTCAATGTAGAGCTGTGCTTATGATCATGAAGATGCGGTTGATTTTGGAATAAGCAGTGTTGAAAGTCTTCTTAATTTTTCTGTTAGGTGAAAGCCAGCCAGCCCTTTGCATATAGTGAAATAGTCCACCTCACTGGGCATCGGCAAGCAATAGCAACTATTGCTGGGCTCTTTAACTTATACCTTAATATTGCACACATATGGCCTCAGGAGTGGAGTGCATCACTGAACTTCACCATGTGGCAACACCAACATATGTTCTCCTGGTGGCCCTGTCATGAAGAGCCCTCTCAGCGAAGAGGTTCTAGGAGTTGTTTTTCCATTATTTGATGCACTTCAAGGCAGGAAGCTGTGAGCTACATGGCGTTTTCATGGAGGTTTTTAGTTTTTTGTTTTTTTGTTTTTTGCTTTATCTTGACTCTCCGTCCTATTAACATCTGGGTGAAGTGGCAGTGCTTATTTTGTACATAATGAAGTCTAAAAAATAATAAATCCAGATCTGTTATACCAGTCTGTGGCTCCTAAATGAACAAGATCCCAGTAGATGCTTCTTGTAAAGGTCATACTGTGTTAATCACCTACTTCAGCCAGTGTAACACTGTGATGATAATGGTTTTTATTTCTCCAATGATGTTTTCCCACCAGAGATGGAAACACAGTCATTTACTCTCAACCAAAACTGTTAGAAAAACTTTATGTACCTCCCAAGAGCTGAATTTCATAAAGACAGATGACGTTTTCTCTATGTAGCTTTTTATTTTTAGGTTTGCTGCTTCCTCCCCCACTTTCCCTCCTATTTAATTCTTTTAGAAAGAATGAATAGTACTCTATATTTTTATATTCTAAACATCACTCCTGCATAATTCTGTTCAATTCTTTGTTGTTCTTTTTTCCAAGTTATGGTTTTAAAAATAATCTAGAACTAATTTGTCTAATGAATATGCAATTATTGCGAGAGTCTTTTTGAAGTTTTTGAAAACCTTCTGTCAGCATCTTTCTGGGACATGGAAATGAATGTAACATCAGGCACTGGGAAACTGTTTCTAATTTGGCATGAGCAGGTATAATTTCTCCACATTTGAAAGCTGGGCACGGTGCAGACATTTACTGTGTACTTATATCATGGTTAGCTTAGTGTAGTTGCTTTCTAGCATAGCTCCTTCTGTTAGCACATCATTCCTACTGGGGCATGCTGGGGCTGAAATAAAAGTAAGGTTGAACAGCCATAGCAGAATATATAGGAGAGATGCGGGCACAGTTTAGTTCTGTCACAGCTCATGCTCAAAGCTTACAAATCATAGATAACACTTGGAGTGGGCCTATGTCACGCAAAGCACTTTACATACATCTTAATCTTTATGTAAGCATAAGCCAGAAAGCAAGGGAATATATTCACTATTTTATATTTAAGGAAAATGAGACTTGAAGAGGGTAAGAAATTTCCTAAGATCACATAGGTAGTAAGCGGCAGAGCCAATGTTCTTATCCACTTATCTTTGGGCATATTTTCTGTGCAAGGCATTATGCCATGCAGTTTGGCAAGTCTAGAAATGAGCTCGACCTGGATTCTACTTGCAGAATGTTTACTTTCTGGTACAAGAGAGAAGATAAACAGCCATGATATGTAGCCAAGAAAATTCAGAAAAGAGACAAGCTGGAGGGCTATGCCATGAATGTGGAAGCAAAGGAAATGGAGAAAAAACTTCATCACTGTAGAGATAAAATTTATCCTTATACGAGGACCGATTTCCCAAAGATTTGCACATGGTTTCTTGCTTCCTGCCTTCTGCACAGATCATGATTTTGAAACTGGCCCCTGGATAGAATTTTGCAGTAATTATTTTTGACCTGGGGAAGCAGCTTCCCCCTGTGCACTTTTTTTCCCAGTACCTGAGTGAAGAAGCCAGCTGAGCTTTCTCCATTGCTGAAGCAGGCAGAAGCATCCCATCCCCAACTGTGGGATTCATTAGCAGCTGCTGTCAAGTTGCTGTGATCACAAGGCTGTAACAGGCACAGTGCCTTCCCAGCCCTTGCTGGGTACAAGCCTTTGTGTTTCCCCATCAAGCGCACAGGGCTTGTTTCTGAGAGCCAGAACAGGACACCTCGTGAACTGTTACCTTCCTAGGTGATTGTTTTTCTTTGTTCAGGCAATTGGAACGAAGTGATTTCACCCATACTCAGTCTTTATTTTTCCCTTTGCAGCCCAGTGTATATGTCAACAGTTTTTGTCGTTTTGTTTTTATTTTTTGTTTTTTTGGTTGTAGGTACCAAAAGCACTGCAACTAGCTTAAGTACTTTAAGGAGAATTTGTCATAAGATTCTCAGTGACTAGACCCAGGACCCAGAAAAATCATCAGGAGTCAATGCAGTTACGTTCTTGGTAATTCTTTCTTTTGGATTTCATAGACTTGTATTTCTGGTTGTTTCTGCACATCTGTTTATTCTTTCTCTATCAAACCATTTGGGAAGTTATTTCTTTTCATATGTTCATGCTAGAAGATGGTTGCTGTACCTCCAAATATCTTCTTAGTTTGAACTACCAAAAGAAGTTCATCTGGGCTCCAGTTCTACAGCTGGGAGAACCAAGCCTGATGTACTCGGGCTGGGTCCAATCAGCGCTGCCCATTTTAGGGCTGGTGTAGGTTAGACCAGACTTCAGGCCCTCTTCTCAGCTCATGCCGCTGAGCTGGGTGCATTTCACTGAGAAAGAAGTAGAGGAGCAGGCATTCACTTAGGTAATCACATATTTATACATCAGGAATGTGACATGATTTCCACTTTTCTCAGGAGTCAGTGCAGTACCCTAAGTACCCATAAGAGGGTATTATCTTTGGACACTTGTTTCTTTCTTCTTGGAACAAATGGGATTCACTCGGGCTATGTAAAGAAGAAAATTGATGAAAATATCCGTAGAACTCAGGTTAAACCTTCTGATGAAGGAAAAGAGGCTTGGGTTGCTTTGAACGAATTGGATCAGCTAATGTTACTTGAATACACAAGCTAATAGTTTGAATATCATCATCAAAATAGGAGTAAGACTTCAATGGTTCTCACTGGCACTGGGAACATAGAACTATCTCCCTGTCACATGCCTCCTCTGCAGGAGGCTCTCTTTGTGGTTGTTTTTGTTTTTGTTTGTTTGTTTTTGTTGTTGGTGGTGTTTTTTTGAGACAGGGTCTCACTATATAGTTCAGTCTGGCCTTGAACTCACTATGGAGCCCAGGCTGGCCTCAAACTGTGATGACCCTCCTGCTTCAGCCTCCAAGTGTTAGGATTACAGGTGTGCACCACCACATATTCCAGGGTAAAAATGTCTTGTCCTTTTCTAAAATTCCAAAGAAATGTTTTGCACTTCCAGTCTATTCAACTTCCTTATACTTATTTGTATGCTTTTATCTTCTGATTGCTTGTTGAGGACAGTGTCTTATTTACTTGTCCCTAGGACTGATCATGTGTCTTACAGATATGAGATTCCTAGCTGTAGGTGCTAAATATGAGAGTCACTTCAGACCAACTAATTATTGCTTTAAAACTCCTTGAGCAGAGATTCTTCAACTAGCCAATTAATTAATCAATCAAATAAACATTACCAGTATGGTCACTATAACTAGTTTTGTGCTCAGTACTACTAGGTAAGTGGCTTTAAAATTTATTAGACCTTGGGGAAGACCTTGGGGAAGCTTGACCAGAGTCCCAGTGCTTTCATCTACAAACTGAGGAGAGGAAGGTGAGGAAGAGTATTAAAACTTCACCAGATCGATGATTGTGAGGGTTTTTAATTGTAATTATTATTTTTTGTAGAAGATACGGTTTTTCATGCATACTTCCAAATGAAAGGAAAGTCACATTTCTTTATTTGCTCCAATGTATGTTGCTTTCTGCGATCTCATTTCTTTAAAATAGAATTCAATTTCAGTGGTGCTCTATAGACTCCTCACCTTCCCAAAGATGCGGGAAGTCTCCATGGGTCTCTTCAGTTCTCTGCACTTGGACAAGCTTTCTGCGCCACACACTGCCCTGCTGATCTCTGAAGAGCCCTTTCAAGCCAATCTTGGCCCTGAGGGTGGGTGGCTCTGCTTCTTTTCCAGCTTAACTTGGGCTTGAGGTTCTACAGCTGGGGTTCCCGGGATCATGCGTTGCTTGTTCCCTTTTTCCTGGGGCTGAGGAATCTTCTACTCTTTTAGTTTGGATTTTACTCAGTAAATATAAAAGCCTTAAGCAGGGTTGTAGAATTTTCTTCTAGGAACTGGTAACTTTTCCTTCAGTTTCTGAAATAAAAGTTGTTAGCAATCCCTTAAGGCAGAAATATTCTCAAAACTTTGTTATCTTCTTGGTGTTGGTTAGGAAAATTGGAATTTGCTCTTCCCATTTTCCTACAGGGAGGGCAATCAAATGTAAATTAATGTCTCTAAAGATCATCCAGCACTGTGCTTATCATCCTCATAATGCTAAAATCCTGTCAGTCCATTTTCTGTTCTTGATTCTAGAGCTTTCCATTAGGGCTTTGTGTTTGCACTTCTCTCTACATGCAATATTTCCCCCAATTCATAATTTTGTTCCTTTTCATTGCTTGAAGTGTAGCTCAAATGTTACCTCTTCAGAGGGGTCTTTCTAGAATGGTGTTTGTAAAGTAGAGATCACTCCCAAAACTAGCCAAGTACCTCACACTACTTTATTATTTTCGTAGAATTCATTGCAACCTTGATTATCTTGATTATGAACTGTGTCTGTGTACCGGAATGTGCTCTTCACAGGTGCAGCGACCTTCTCTATTCACCACTGTATACTTAGCACAATGCCTGGCATACATCAGGTGCTCAAAAGATAGTTCTTGAATGAAAGAACTAATGACTCTGCTGATATGTTATGGTGATGATGATGAAGAAACTGATGAAAGAAATAAAGACACAATACTTGTTTTAAGGTTGGTTGAACTATTTTGAAATAATATTAAAGAAATAGTTTGAGGACTAACCCAAGAGAATCTTAGGGTGGTGATGTAGGGTACATTTATCAGATATATTTGACACACACCTGTAATCACAGCAGTTGGGAGCCTGAGACATGACGATCATCATGAGTTCGAGGCCAGCCTGGGGTACGTAGCCAGCCTGAAATACATAGGGAGACTCTGTCTCAAAAAAACCACTATATATATGTGTGTGTGTGTGTGTAGACACACATACATACACACAAATATACACATAGAAGGATACACACACATACATATATATACAAGATATATGAAGTAGATTATATATATAGTTAGAAAAAGTTCTTAAAGTCCTGCTTATATTAATAATATTAAAGGCAGACAAAAATCTTTACGTTTATCACAAGAAGACATGGATTTAAGAAGTTTGGGCAATATTAGTGTAACTTCTAGACACAGAGGAAGGTCTGAATTGACTTTGTCAGCCTCACCAGGAGCTTCAAGGACACCACACATAGAGATGCTTGTTCAGTAGAGCTGGGATGGGACTCTGAAATCTATATTTTGAAAAAAAAATTTTCTAGGTGATTCTGCTTCATAATCAAATTTCAGAGCCAGTCATTTATACCAAAAGTTTATGGAGTGTAAAGTAGACTGAGCTTAGTAAGAGAGACATTTGTGGACAACACAGAGTGTCAGTTCGGAGAAGAGGATTGGTTTGCAAAGGCAACACTTGAGCTCACTGCTGAATTGTTAATTAGAGCACCGGGAGTTGCCAGCCTTGGAATTCATCATTCACACTCCACATCCAGTGCTTGAGGTAAATGGTAAATGGTAGTGGTCCAATCCCCCACCCCGCTCCTGCCTTTTCTGGTATTTATTTATTTATTTATTTATTGGGAACCTGGAGTCGAACTCAGGACTTCGAGCTTGCCAGGCAGGTACCATGCCCCTGAGCTATATCCCTGGCCCCTGGTTTCATTTAAATGTAGTAACTATATTATGAAAAATTTTAGGTACATACAGTAGAATAGTGTAACAAATCCTTGTGTATCCCTCACCCAGCTTCAACAATTATAAAATCATGGCTGATCTTTTTTTTTTTTTTTGTGGTTACCAGGGGTCGACCTCAGGACCTCACATGCCAGCAGGCGCCCGTGCTGCTGAGCAATATCACCGGCCCTTTTTTCCGTATGTGGGTTCTGGGAGTCCAACTCGGGCCCTCGCGCTTGCCAGGCAGGCGCTTATGCCGCTGAGCGATATCACCGGCCCTGGCTGATCTTATTTACCTTGTATGACCCACTATCATCCTATGTTTAGATTATTTTAAAGAAATTCTAAGACATAAGTCTTTCTATAAACATTTCAATATATAAACATAAGAACTCTTTAAAAAATCTAAATATTATCATTATACTAAAACAATTATATCTTCTTAAGTTTTTCAAGTATCAGTGTTAAAATTACCTCTGTTGCAAAAATGATTTTTCACAATTGTTTTAACATAGGAACCAAATAAGGTCCATATGTTTTCGTTGATTGATAGGTCTCTTATGTCTTCTTTGGTCTATAGGTTTTCTCTTTCTTGTTATCTTTGTAATTTCTTTGCTGAAAAGTTTAGTCATTTTATTTCTTTGGTAAGATTTCCCACAGGCTGAATTTTGCTGATTTTCTTCATGTGGTATCAATAAAAGTATTTTTCTGTCATCTACATTTTCCATAAATTGATAAGATTTAAAGGGTTAATGAATAAGAACATGATTTTTATTCTAACAATCCATAGATAGTGACATTTATTTTTATCAGAAGACACACAATAACTTGTTGGGCCTTTTTGTAATGATAGCAGCCACTGATTATTACCTAGAAATATTATTTAATTAGGGATGACAAAAATGGTGATCTAATTTTATCATGTCTTTTTCACTTACTATTTAGGATATTTCTATAGTAAATAATAGCATTGCTCAGAAAAAACAGGTCAAATTCTTGATTCTTTTTATTTATTTATTTATTTATTTTTGGCATCCTCCAAAAGTGACCAATAAATTATTTTGTTGTTTGTGTCTTTAATAGCATTATCAACGTGTGTTTAAATATATGTGTTGTCTGTCAATTCATCAGTTACTATATTTAGTCCTCATTCTTCCTTATGAGTCTGTCATTCATTGTGTGAATATGGCATGTTGATTCATATATGAGTTCAGCAAACATTTTCCATAAAGGATCAAATAATTTTTTCACATTTTTAAATAATCCTTTAGAAATGTAACATGTCATTTTCAGGAAAATGGATGGACCTTAAGATCATAATGTTAAGTGAAGTAAGCCAGACACAGAAAATTAAATATTTCATAGTTTCTCTTATATGAAAACCCCAAAATATAAATAAATTTATACACATACAGAGTCTGCCAAAAAATGTATACACACTGCAAAAGTTCGCTGTACTAATAAATGTCTGGAACCTAACGGCCTCCACTTTGAGCACCTCTTGTAATTGTAGAAGCCAAAGGTAACTGGTAATTATATGTCTTAATATATTTAGTATTAAAATATTTATACAAGTTTTTCTTTTCCTGATGTATACATTTTTGGTGCTCTCTCTCTCTTTCCATATATATGTATGTATATATATATATATGTATATATATATATATATATATATATATATAATCTCTAAAATGAAGGTAACTACTATGTATTGTAAACATACATTAAAACAAAACAAAACAAAGCAAACCAAAACCAAAACCAAAACAAAATATTCAACTTGCAGGCTGTATAAAAACAGGCCTTTGCATTTCACTCAGGGGCTGTACTTTGTAGACCTCTCAGCCAGTAACTATCCCTAGCTACATAATTTGTTTGTAGATATTGACTTTATAACTTACATTGAAACAAATATGCTTCTCCATGCATCCTTTGCCATTTTTACTACTGGAATGGAGTCTTAGAAGTGAGATTATTCAGTCAAAGGGTAAAGGAATATTAAGTTTTTTAGTATCAATTTCTTCTCAATTGATTTTGAGAAGAAAATCATTTACTCCATTTTATAGCAGCAATGTATGAGAATCCTTATTAGTATTTCCTCCAACCTTGCCAAAATTTTAGATTTTTGAACTTCTAAGAGTTGTGTTACTCTGTGTGAGTAATAATTATTGTCTTACTTTTTGTCTCAAATTTTGAGGAAATTATTTTCTTCTAGTACTGATACAATATTATTCTTACATCTAAATCTCTGACCCATTTGGAATTTATATAGTACTTGGTATATGGAGTGAGAAATGGATCCAATTTTATTTTTTCCATATCACTCCCCAGGTCTCCCCAAACCACTTATTAAAACATCCATCTTTTCCCAATTTATCTGAGATGTTGAATTTGAATTAACAAAATTGCAATTATACACATTTCAATTATTAAATGTTAAATATTCATATATAGTTAATCTATCTCTAGATTTTATATTTGTTCCATTTGTCTTTTTGTCTGTTCAGGCACCAGTACCACACATAAAGTATTTTTATAGATTTTAAAAAAAGGTTTTAGTATCAATTATGCTCTCTTCTCATATTTTCTCATATCTTTTAGCCTGTTCCCAAATTAACTATACCTTTGGGAAATCAACTCTACCTTTGGGAAAATAAAAATCAGAAGGCATTTTATTAATATAAAAATTAAATATAAAAATTAACTTTGGATGTGTTGACAACTTTATGGTGTTTGTTCCTTCTTGTCAAGAATGTGTAATGAAAGTCTTTCCCTGTGAACAAGTTTACTTCTATGTTTTTCAGGAATATTTTATAAATTTCTCATGTGGATTTTAGTTAAGTATAATTATTATTATTATAAGCAAACTTTTCCCTTTTCATTTGGTCTTCGAATTGTATTTTTATCTTATTTACATGTCCATCTTTTTACTTTAACATCTCATAATTTTTTGCTTTGCATGTGTCTCTTGAATGGGTTGAATTTTGTTTTCTTTGCCAGTCTAAAATGTTTTATAAGTGTGTTAAGCCCCTTTACCATTATTGATGTGATGGAAAGGTTTGACCTAATTTTGTTTATTATATATAGCACATTTTAAGAACTTGAGAAAACTATAGTTGCTTCTTAGATCCAACCCCTGACATGAGCCATACAATTCACAATCACAATGATCATGGAGAATAATCCAAGTCCTTAGAGTTTGTGGAGCCAAAAGAGACAGAGAAGTTGAAAGTCAGGAAGTGGGGGTCAAGGCATGATTCTGCTTAGGCAGAGCTGGAGATAAAGAAAAGCTGAATATCAGTAGTGAAGATCATAAGAGAACAGAGTGGGCTACTGGTTTCTGTGATTTGTATTAATTCAACAAGTATTTCCTGAGTACCTGCCACACACAAGGCAGTGTGTTACCAACCAGAGATGCAAACCAGTAAACGCAGAATCAGTCTTGCCTTCCTGGGCTTTCAGGATAATGAGCAAAATGCAGCTTAACCAACTGCCTACTTAAATAAATAGAAGTGGAACTGTGCTTAGTGTTGTGCAGGCCATGTGAGTGGTACTGTGGGAGGGTCTAAGAGCAGGGTCTGACACGATCGTGGGTCAGGGGAGGCTTCTCTGAGAAAGGGATGGTTTAGCTGAGATCTGAAGAATGAATTACTTTGGTAAAGAGAAAGGGAAAAGAATTCTGAAGAGAGAGCAGCTTGTGAAAATCATGTAAGGGAAGGTGGAGAGTAGCCAGTGTGCCTGGAGTAGAGAGGGGTGGAGGAACTTGCTGGAGAGATAGGCAGGAGATGGACCCCCCATAGTCTTGGGTGGTATTCAGGGTTACAGTCTATCCCCATAACTGAGGAGCCACTGAAAGATTTCAAGCAGGGGATGCTACGACCAGCCTTAAATCCCAAACAGATCACCTGAGCTGTGATGAGAAGCAGACTAGAAAGGAGGGCAAGAACAGGAGCCAGTAGTTCTGTTTGGAGGCCACTACAGTTGGACCTATGTCCATAAACAATGATTGACTCTTAGGATGTGCAGTTCATGGGAGTTATTCAGTTTTTCTGGTAGCATGGAGATAAAGGCACCTTGTTGACCCGAACATAAGGATATAAACCTATCATACAGTAGAGGGTACTGTAAGTGTACATTTACGAGCACTTCTTTTGGACACAACTATGGTTGCCTTTTATTGACAATAAATATGGTTGCAGTGGTCATTGTTCATTTACAGCCAACATCCAATCTGCCCATAGTTCTCCCATCCAATATGATTTCTTAGCAAATAGTCTTAATCTATTAGTTCCCAGTGCCATTTTGCCTCCCCATGGCTCAATTAGTTGAAAGGTAATTCCGTAACTTTTCCCAAGTAATTGGTTTGGAAATGAGTGCCTGACATATTTCTAGCCAACGAGGAATGAAGAGAAGTTGGGGAGCATGGAGATATGCTTCTGAGGAAAATTTCTGTCTCACAAGAGAAATACACAGGAAGTGAGTTTAGATTTGAAAACAGGAGCTGCCACAATCCGTGGATGATGAGAGGTAGGAAGAACTTTGGCCCTGACCTGAGCAACACCATGAAGCCCTTAGTCAACAAAATCAATCATCTTCAGGGCTCAGTGTGCTTCTGACTTCCTGTTCCAGGGAACAGTAACATCCTCGATTTGAACTTATGTTTCTTTCTTCACAGGTAACCAATGAACCAGCTGTGTGTACTGATCCCTGTCTGTGAGCTACTTTTTATCTACAATGTGAGTGATAGTTATACATGTCGCGTTGAAATGTAGTTGTGACAGTATATTATATAGTGCATTTTGTGTGCTTTACTCACTGCCTAACAGTTTTTCAATAGATGGTTACTATGGAGATTAATACTAATCATTTCTCACATTAGAGTCAGTGGGGATGGACTCTGATTAAATATGGCCTCATATCTAAAATTCACATACTTGTCAACTATTTGGAAACACAAAAATAAATAGCTATGGTTTTTCTTCTACCTAAATTTATCTTGTTCTCGAGGTTTTGTTGGAATATACAAATGTGCTTGAGACTGCCTGGATATCATTTTTTTAAACCATTCTGATGATCCATTTCAATACAACCAATTAAATTTGTTGTGGAGATAATTCAGTTTGGTCATTAGGCTGTCAGAAGGCACCAGCTGGATAATTTTGAGAGCCAGGCTCTTTCCTTTGGCTGTGGCCTCTGTCTTTCGTTGAAGGATTTAACCCATGAGATAATCAGTATGTAAGGATCATTTTGGCAATACTCACTCTGTCACAAAGGACCACTGAATCAATTCTGATATTTCTTGAATGTGCAGATCAATAGCTTAGTTCTTCTTTCCCAAAATCCTAATATGATTTTGGACCACTGTCAACAATTCAAAAACTAGGTTGCCACTCCTGAAATGGATTGTATGAGTCAAAGCCAAAACCGGCTTTTGAGCATCATGCCTGAAATACTTTTTGTTTGTTTGTTTGTTTTTGGTCTTTACCTGAACTCACTTGGTAATTTCTAGACATGCACTTTCTTTTGAACATTTCCTTAAAGTGAAATCCACTCCATGGCAGTGGCTGGATGTTAAACCTATCTATAATTAGCATACTTGGCATCTGTATGGAGAAAGCCAACATTTGAGTGCAAGTCTGCTGCTAGGGAGTGTGTGTGATAGTGTTATCTTCATGAAACAGATGCAGTCCTAGAATCAGACACACGGGATAACTTGCTGAGTTTGAACCCAGGCTTGCCTCACTCCCAAGCCCCTTTGCTGGAGAAGCAGCATGGCATAGTGAGAAGCAGATCCTACACGGCCAGAAGCATGACTGTGCTCGTGTCTGACAGTTGGCTCTGCACTTAGCCATGGCACAGTCCTAGGCAAGTTATGTTGCTACGATCACCCAGAACACTTCCTGGCACAATGTAATGATAAATGTATTTTCTAATTAAGTTTACTGGTACATTGTAGATCTACATAATGGTCACATTCATAATAGGGAATTTGTACCTCTACATGGTATATCTTGATTCTTTTTTTCTCATTCCCTTCCCCTGCCTTCCACCCCTCTTCCCCTGCTTATTGTTTCCATTTTACCCCTTTTTTCTTGTTCTTTTTCCTTTCACTTCCTTTCTTTCTCTCTTCCCCTCCCTAGTTCCATTCCCATTTGAAGATTTTCTTCCTATTTCACAATATCAATTATATACTTGTGTCCTTATTTACATTTTCAGTTTCTTACACCAGAGAAATGATGTGATATTTACATGTGTGTCTTATTTATTTCACTTAAGAGTATGGACTCAAGGTGCATCCATTTAGCTATAAATGTCTCAAGCTTATACTTCTTTATGGCAGAGTACTACTCCATTGTGTAAATAACCACATCTTCTTTATCCATTCATTGGTTGATGGGCATTGGGCTGTTTCCAAGATGTAACTATTATAAACTGTGCTGCTATAAACATGGGTGTGCATATATCCCTGTGGTATGATGCTTTTAATTCTTTTGGGAAGATACCAAGAAGGGGAATAGATGGGTCAAATGGAACCTCTAGTTTTAGTTCTTGAGGAATCTCCACACTGATTTCCACAGTGGTTGCACCAGTCTATAAACCCACCAACAGTGGAGAAGGGTTCCTTTTTCCCCACAGCCCCTCTAGCATTTGTTATTGGTTGATTTCTTGATGATAGCCATTCTTTCTGGAGTGAGATGGAATTTCAGTGTTGTTTTAATTTGCATCTCTTGAATGACCAGTGATGTTGAATATTTTTTCATATATTTATTTGCTCTTTGCACTTCCTTCTGTTGAATAGCACCTGGCAATAGTATTTGTTGTATTTTGGGTACATCTCATAAAAACATGGAAGAAGACTTCTAGAACTGCTTCAGAAAGTGGCAAGAACAGTGGGATAAGTGTGTTCTAAGCTAGGAGAAGTATTTGAGGGGATTTGCCCATTACCATAGTGAATTTTTTTCTTTTTTTTTTGGTACTGGGAATTGAACTCACAACTTCATGCTTGCCAGGCAGGCACTGTGCCGCTGAGCTACATCCCTGGCTCTGTAATGAATTTTTTAAAAATTTAAACATTTACCATATATTTGGATCATACCTTATATATTCACTAGAGATTTCTCATTCTCTTTTTGTCTTTTACCATTAACAAAAACTTCTCTTTTCTTAACTATTTTATCTCCTTTATCTTTTGTGACCACTATATGAGATTTTAAATATTTTCAGTTTGTCACATGTATGCCATTCTTAATAACTGCATTGGTTCTGAATCTGTGTGCTCTAAATAAACACAACAACTGGAATAAATTTCATTAGGAGGTAAATATAATGCATATCACAAGCACTTTACATAAATTCCTTTCTCTGCTGCTCGTCAAGCAGGGCCTTGAGAAATGCTTGTTTCTACAGCCTGCACCAAGACTCATAAATTGTTTCACAGAATGGGGAAATACTCAGTAAACATGGACAATTAATAATCATGTTCCCAAGGGACTGCGTGGCATGCCCATGCACTCCCAAAGAGCAAAGGAAAAGTGCTGGTCCTACATTGTGCTCGCAGGCTCTGCCATTGGGTGCTGTCGATGAGTGAGCTGGATAGAAATATAAGCTTAAATTCATCATTTTTTATGTATGTACATTTGTTATATTTTCCCTGTCTGAAATAGGTTCTTCATTTTTCTGGAAAGAACACTCCTCATCTTCCTAGCGTGAACCCAATCTATCTCAGTGTCAACACATACTGTTTGAACTGAGTTGATTTATCTCTCTTGCTGCAGGGGTGGAATCTGACCTACACCTGAACAATCAGAAAATTCCATCTTCTTGAATACAACGATTGGTCCAGAGTTGGCTAGATGATCCAGACAAACCAATTAGACCTCCGGGTCTGCAGGATGGAGAGACTAGGAAGTAGTATTTCAATTCAGCTTGGAAAGATACATAAACTTTTACAAGGGAAATAAGGTAAAGAAAATCATTTCAGAGCAAAGGACAACATGGGCGAAAGTGAGGGGCATTTCAGGGAAAGCAAGAAATTTGAGGTGACCAGGGCATAGTGCTGTGGTGGGGAGAGATAAGAGAAGTGGCTGGAGAGATGGGCTGGAGCTCAGTCGTATGCACTGTCCATGTTCAGCGTACATATAAAAGGCAATATGAGCCAGAGGAGAATGGTATGGTAGCATGCGTATGTTATTAGCGATTATGGCGGCAGAATGGGGAAAGGACTGCAGTACGGAGCCCATAGGCAAGAAAGTTGACTTGGAGGCTAAGGCAACTATTCATGAAAGCAACAACACATTCACTATCTAAGGTCGTTAAATATATGGCATCATCGATGCATTTTTTCCAATCCTGCATCCCAGGCAGATATTGCTAGTTGACTACACCCTTTCCCAATTTAGCATTCTCAACCCAGTGTTGCAGGTAGCCATGAGCAATAACTTGTCCACATGACCACTCAAGTTGAAACCTACCTGCCCTTTTAGACCATTCTGTAAGTAGTTAATATGCTGGACAGAAATTCTCTTAGGATGTCTTTGCTTTAGATTATTGTGTTCTGTTATAGAGCTGAAACTTATAAATGTAGACGTAAATGGATGAGTGTTTGCTGAACAGGAAAAAAATATTTTGAGTGAAACCTAGGGCTCTAGGAGAGACTAACTTTTCTTCTCTCAATGCAAACAACAGCCCTGACCCAGCAACCAAAACAAAGTTGATGGACTCCATGGGAGCCAGTGTCTGGCTCAAGCCACTTTTAATAGGATGTGGAACATGTGCATTTCCTTGAGGTCACAGTTTAAATCTGACCCGTGGCTGTAAGACCCACTGTCTGACAGCTCCTTGGCAGCCACAGTGAAATGAGTTATGGGTCTCAGGACCATTTCTATTGGTATGAGTCCACTTCAGCAAAGCCGTTCTAGAGTTACTGCTGGAGAGGGAGTGCTAAACTGAAAGGCAACGGAATAAATGGAGACAGGGCTGCTACATCTGCCCGTCAGAGAGGTTTTCCCAGAGCCACTTTGAGGCCCATTGGGTTAAAGGCTACAGTGAGAGCTTCCGCTGGAGAAAGGACACTCTCAAGCAGTGGGATCTGGTCTCTTGCTGGCTCAAAGAAATAGACTAAAAAAATCAGGAATTCCAGTGGCCTGCCCTCTGGACAGCAGAGAGGAGCTGCCAGACATAGGTTCTTTAGAGTAACATCAAATTTGCATGTCAATTAAAGAAGAGAAATTCCTCCTTTGGACTACACTCAGAGGCCATGTGGGAAGGAAGCTGGTTCTTGGGTGCTAAGATTTGAGATTTTCTGAAGGTTTCTCTCTTTCCATTTAGTACTTAGGGGTACTTATGAGGTATGATTGAAAAATATGGTGTGTGTTTACATTTAAAAAATTGATTACAGTGAAATACACTTTGCCATTAACCCACCTCAGAGCACTCCTTTTCACTTCAAACACACTTATCCCCTACCCTTTTTGCCACTTTCTGAAGTAGTTTTGAAAGTCCTTTTTCATGTCTTTTCTTCGCTATCATGAATGCCTCGATGTCCTGAATCGATTAAAAATATTTACCCCTCGCCATCCTTTTGACTTATGTGAAGAGCCAGAAGTCACACTGTGTCAGACCCAGTGAATGAAGTGGGTAAGGACGTACCATAATGTCTTTTCGAGCCTGCCTTTTTGTTGGATGGCACTCAGCAGTGGTATTTACTATTTTTTTTTAAGTCACACCTAGTAATTGCTTCAGAAAGTTGCAAGAAATATGGTGTCTTAGTTACTTTTTCATTGCTGAGACATAATACTGGACACCCACAGCTGTAAGGAGGAAAGGTTTATTTTGGTTCACAGTTTGTAGTGGTTTCAGTCCATAGTTGACTGGCTCCAAGGCAGGACAACATGGCAGAGGGGCATGGCAGAGGAGAAAGAGCCAATGGCATGGTGATTGGAAGGAAAGAGAGAAAGAAAGAAAGAAAGAAAGAAAGAAAGAAAGAAAGAAAGAAAGAAAGAGAGAGAGAGAGAGAGAGAATCAAGGGAGGATAGGGAAGAGATGAACCCAGGACACACCCCCAGTGACCCATCTCCTCCAACCAGACTTCACCTCCCAAATCACATTTCGCTATAAACTCATCAGTGGATTAACTCACTGATGAATATCACACTTCCATGATCCAATCAACTCCCAAAGCCCCAGCTGAATGCATGAGCCTTTGGGGGACATTTAGATATAAACCATAACAGGTGGGATAAATGTGTTTGAAGTAAGGGGGGTATTTTGAGAGGTATTAATGGCAATGTGTTTTTTTACTGTAATAAAATTTTTAAACAAATATTTGCTGTAAATTTTGATCACCCCTTGTACATTAATTCCTTCATTTTATAAATAAAGTAACTGAGAGTTTAAAGAAATAAATTGCTCAGGTTACATATCTAGCAAGTGATGAAACCTGGATTTCTTCAGGTATCAGACTGATTCCTTAGCCTGCGTTGTTTTCATTCTACTATTGATACCTTTGTGTATAAAAAGGGTTGACTAGGAATATCTGTCCCCAACTAGAATAAAATAAAGGGACTTAAAAGTCCTTGAAACCAATGGATCCTGGGCACTCTGCTAAGCACCTTACAAGAGTATTCCCAGTTAATTCTCAGAATAAATCATGCATTGGGTTCTATTGCCCATTTTACAGATGAGGGGATTTAGATTCCAGTATTTTATCCAAGGCCTCCTAGGCCCAACTCATACAGCTGGTGTTAGGAGTCAGGTCTATTTTGCTCCAACACTCACCTTAATCAATAAAGCCGATGTGGTACATATTTATAGAGACATTATTAGAAGCACCTGAAATTACATAGGGGGACATAAATGAATACTTTTTAAAGGTATTTATTTCTTATTTAAATTAATGTAGGCAAATGAGACTGCTTTTTTCTACTGGAGTAATAGAGCATTTCTGTTTTAAAATGAATTTATATAAATTAAAAAGTGAGCCAATTTCAATGAAATAATTCAGTAAAAAAAATAATAATGTGGCACATGGATAAGGAAAAAAGGGCCTTTGTGGTTCATGAAGGTCGGAGGTTTGGGTGCTATGCTGCTTTTCCGGAGGCGACTCAGCCTGCTGTAAGCAGGAAGAAGTGTGCACAAGGCTGCAGGTACTACCACGGGCAGAGGGGTTCCTGCCCTCTCGGAAGTTGCTGCCCGAGAGGCCTTAAAAGAAAACGATTCTTCCTGTCAGCTCCTGAATACTGTACCATGTGGGAAGTGAATGTGCTTTTGTTTGTTTGTTTGTTTTGAGACAGGGTCTTGCTATGTATTTCAGGCTGGTCTTGTACTCACTATATAGCCCAGGTCAGCCTCGAACTTGCAGTGATCCTCCTGCCTCAGCCTCCCAAGTGCTAGGATTATAGGCATGTGCCACCATGCCTGGTGGTGAATGTGTTTAGTCTGTTTTACTTTTTAAATTCTATATGAATGCCCACAGCCAGTTTAAGTCCATCTTCCTCTATGAAGTTCCCTATGACTCCCTACTGTCCTTTTTTCTGTACCATAAAATCAGATTTTTCATAATAAAATCTAGTAATGTGCTGTTGTTTCTCTTTCACTGTGACCAGAGGCGCCAAATATATTTCATATCATGTACTAACTCTGACAGACTGACAGTGGGTAACTGAAGTGCTGGTTGGAAGGAATTGCGAGGTTACATGTGAGCTCTGTAGGACAGGACACCGTGATCAATTAGTGATGCCTGTCCTGGGGCAGGTTAGGTGAGAAGAGGAGTGCTCACTACACAGTTGTCACTTGTTCTTGATTCTCTAACCAGATCTTTGCTCTCAGAAAATGATCCATAGCTCAGACATTCACTTCTCTTAGCATGTCACATATTTCTGCATCAGAAGTCATTATATTAAATTTCACTGTAGATTACAGGTGGAGAATCTGCACTTCTGCTCTCAAGATGAAATAGCTGCTTACTAAAGAGCAATTGACCTTTTCTTTCTCTCCACACTTAGTCCACCAAGAGCTGAACAAGGGATTTAAGGATGTGGGAAAGGAGCCAGGAAAGGGAATGGATCAGAAAAGCAATGCCTCTAGGCCAAAATGGATTTCCATAATAACATTTAGGTGACAGTTTTTCCCATATGCTAATCCAGTTGTATTTAATCATTTTCTTTCTTTTGATGTAATATCTCCTTGCTTTTCTCTGTGATTCCATTGCTTGTTGCCAAAGACCAGATGGCTAACAGGTAAGAACGGTTGGTTCATTGGTCCTCTTTGCTGGAGATTACATCAGCAGCATGGTAAAGAGCAGCAGCTGTCAGGGTTCATTCACAGTGGATATTGATCTAGACAAGGGCCTGCATTGGAACTGCAGGTATCAAATTATAGTGGGGGGAATGATCTGCCGACACAGTGCTGTCGATACATCCAGCTAAGGCGCTGCCCGACAAGGCTATGAAACAAGCGTAGTGCCAGTTCAGGCTCTGCTCATCTCTCTTCTAGCCTTGCTTTATTTGTTCTCTTCACTGTCCTGAAATGTTTATTGCCTTCAGGGCAGGGCACCCTTTTCCATGAGAAAAAAAATTTTTAAATGTTTCTAATACATTTTTTTTTCTAACTGACCTGTCCTCTGGCATCAGAGTTTTTGTTCTTAGCTTGCTGATCACATTCTATTTAGAGTAAGTTAGTATTTTCTAATACTTCTATGACACTTCTAAGGATAACGCTATGTCTTTGGTGGTTTATTTATTTTTTAATGTCGTGGAATCATGTCAATGGTATGAATCTCAGGCAATGTGACAGGCCAGGAGAGGAAACACTTTCAGCTATAAAGGTTTCCTTTGAATGCATGGTGCTGGGGACGATTCTTCTGTCTGAATACTTCCTGGCAGTTGATCCGCATCCTGCGGAAGTGAGCTTTCAAGTGTCGATCAATAATGATGTGTGAGCTGATTTTTGCTGACTGAGACTTCCTGTGGGTAAAGTCATGTCTGTTGGAATTTAGAATTAAATGGCTCATGCAGTGCTGTGTAAGGTTGAGTAAGACTTGGTGCAAATAAAAGACACATCATGCGATTAAGCTGTTGCCAAAAGAGACTGTATGTTTACTGAAATATGAAAATGACTGGGCCTTGTATACATATATGAAAGCAAAGTTAAGTCAGCAAATGCTAAATACTTAAATATCTGCTGAAATCACTGTTCTAAAGAGTGTTGTGCCATTTCTTATCTCCAGAGACCAGCTTGATACCTGGCCAAGGAAGGCACTTCAGAGCTGTTTCATAACCTCGGGAACAATATCAAGGGTAGTCTTGTGTTTTACCCTTATGTGCCCAAATAATAGGTAATCTTGAATTAGATGATCCTGTAACTTCTCTAAAAAGAATGAAAACTTTACAATACTTTGTTCTAGTTGAAAATATGCACTTCCAAATCTACAGATGAAGGAGTTATCTATATAAACAACGTTTACAGTGGTACCTCGGTTCACGAACTTAATTTGTTCTACTATTGTAGAAAAGATGGCCATGTTTGTGTTTGTGTGGGAAGGACAGCTGTGGTTGAGCTGTTACGCAAAGCAGAGTGCGGAAACAAACACGAAATTTTGCCAAGTGCTTCTGTTTGCCAACCAAATTGTTTGTAAACAAAAGTGTTCATGAACTGAGGTACCACTGTATTTACTTCTTTACACATACATATATGAGAAGGTAATGTTAATTTAGAAATGCTGCTTTTTTCCCACTTTTACAATTTTGAGACAATGTTATTCAAGCCCCTCAGATGTGTATTGTGGCTTTGACATGGTTTCCCCTTCTCTTGCTCCTCTCCCTTCTTTAGATTCAAGTTGTTCAAAAGAAACTTAGGTAGTTGCCCAAAGATACTTCATAGTTGACAGCATAACAGTAAATTATGTAGAACCCCATTGGCACCAGCAGCCTGATGCTGGTTCTGGCATCTATTAATTCTTTATTTCAAGAGTTCTTTTGGTGGCTTAGAAAGCACTGCTGTTAGTGCTGGGGCCATTGGGTAAGCACATGTTTTTCCCCCTCAGGCTTCCTCACCAGTAATGGGATATAATAATAAGTTTTCTTCTTGGATTCACTTTGGGGTTTGTTTTGTCTAAAGAATTAAGGGGAGGGACTGGGAGCTATTGCAGGAGGATTAGAATAGGGAAGAAAAACATGGGGGTATGGTCCCAACCTGGGCGGGACCATGAAGACTTTGGAGCCCTGAGCTGAAGGGCTTCTGGAGATGATGGAATTCAACACTTTCATAATTTAGAAAAACAAATAAACAGAAAGTTTTGATGACGCACTTTTCTTTCTTTGACTCCATGGCCCACATTCTTAAGCATTGTATTTTCCTCCAGAGAATTTTGTGTTATTCTTGGTCCTGGTTATTCTTAACTATGAAAACTTAGACAAGAGACTTGGCATCAGTGAACTTGAGTTACATTATCTTCAAAATGGAGTAATAATCCCATGGCGGTTTTGTGAGCAGAGAAGAAAATGATGCATGTAAAGTGCTCCTCACTGCATCTGACACAGGGGCTTAATATGCAGGGGATACCATTACTGCAAGAATTACTCTGATTTTGCAGTTCTAGGTCTTTTTTTAGGCATTAAGTGCCCACCTTCTCCCTTATTCCTTCCCACCTAGATCTAATACCTAATAAACAGTGAAAAATACCTAATACATGGTGAAAAATAGAAACCAGTAAGAATTCAGTTACAGTGTTAAATGGAGTTGTATTAAGTTACTCTGAAGATCTCTTTTTCTTTTACCTCCAGAACTCCTCAGCTTTTAGGAGTCAGATCACACATCATCTTTTCCAGGAAGCTACCCTGTCTCTGCCAAACTGTGATTACAATTCTTTGAATGCTAGAAATATGGGATAAAGGTGAAATGGTGTGTGTGTGTGTGTGTGTGTGTGTTGTAATTCAAACACAAAGAATAGCATGAATTATTATCCAAACATCATGATATAATCACTAGATGCTTTGACTTGAAACAAAAGAAAATAAGATATTTTCTTTCCTGCAGTGCAGTAGCTGGATATTCCAAAGGCAGAAGTCTTTTTATTTATCCTTGCTTGAGGAATGAGCTCTGCTCCTGACAGACACACTAAATTAGATATTTTTAAAAGCTTGTCATTAAGTTTCCAATTAACAAATGTCCCATTGCTGCTCTCTCAGTACATATCATTGGTAGAGATCCTTGTAGAGTCCTAGAGACATCGGCCTGGCATTTTCCGAAAATATGGCAACTATCATTTCCTTTTCTTACCATTGCTGAGAAGTATAATTTAAAAAACATCTTTTTATTTGAATTGCTTTATGTAGAACAATCAGTAGTGCGTTTGATTAGGCTGATGCCCAGAGCCCACATTCTGATGTCCGTATCTCTCTACTAAAAGTTAAGGGTAAGTGCAAGTGATGGGAGAAGTAGTCTAAAGAAAAGGGCAGGAAAGGCATGCCAGTGGCTCCTTCTCCCACCATGCTTTCTCCACCCCAGCTGTATGCTAGGGGAGTCATTTTTCTCTTGATTCTTACCAGCCTACAGTTTTAAATATTCAAACTTTCCAGAAGCTAGGTGCAAGCCTGAATTTTACTAATTTGCTTACCTAACACTTGTTGAGTGCTTACTATGTGTAAAACATCATGATAGATTCTGTGGGTTCTCCCTTAAAACAGGATTACAGTCTCACATGGCTAGAAAAACGTACACATAATATATGAAGGACTGAAGCAGAACAAAGAGGTTTCCATTGTGGTCAGAAGCTGAAAGGAACCAGCTATAAACTTCCAGATGGAATCAATGAGATAATGGAGCTGGCCTGTACCTGGGTTATTGGTGAGCAGTCTCTTGGATTTTGGGAACAATAATATGTCATTACCAGCGTTAAGATTTATGTCTAGTTGTCTCCCTAAGCCTCATGTGGTCATAAGTGGGGCTTTTCAGAGGTGGCTGAATCTAGAGTGTGTGATTGATTCGTGGTGCAATGCTAGGATTACGGGTGCTAAGATTAAGGGTGGGTGATTACTAAATCAATCTACTGATGGATTTGGCACTGCCCTAATCCCAGTAGCCTAGATAGAATATAAAAGGGGCAGAAAAACGCTGCTAATGTCCCTTACTTGCTTTGCTACCTTCTGCTCACCATGAACTGTTTCTCCCCTGCAGTGCCTGTCTGCCATGCCACCCTGCCTTGGAGCAAACCCATTATGGGCTGAAACCTCTACAAACTGTGAGCTAAATAAACCTTTCTTCCTTTAACTTTGAGTGTTGGGTATTTTGTCTCAGCAGTGAAGAAAAGTAACTAAGACAGCCAGTTGGAAAGTGAGGCGTGTCCTGGCTTCCTGACCTCTCAGTCTGTGTCATGACTTCGCCACTTCTCTGGTGACCCGGCCCTCCCCCAGCTCCTCTCTTACCTCATAATTAACCCCTGCTGTTCTCCTGCTGCAGGTATCATCCCTCAGCACGTTGGACTCTTTCTGCCTCAATTACTGACACCTCAGCCTCACCTTGTCATCATCCAGTCACAGCTTAGATGCCACGCTGTAATGAAGGCTCTTCTGGTACCTACTACCTAAATTAACCTTCCATTGTTTTATTTCACTGTGAGCACTTAATCTGTGACTATCTTGCTTATTAATTCATTTACATGTTTTATTCCACATTCATGAAAACGTACACTCCATACACTCTTGGGCTGGGGACAAATTTTGTGAGGGGCTGAGGACTGTGTCTGAGCTGGGACTGGATGTTTTTGGGTGGAAAATCACCCTTTGACCACTGGTCTGTCAGATTTATGATTTTGCTTTCACTCCTCTTCCTTTAACATTTTTATTCATAGCCTCAACAATCGTCACATCACCATCTTATAACAAGAGGAGTTAATTTAGAGCATGTGCTCCTGATTGCTTTCCCTCCCTCATCACTTATGCTCTTTGCAGGGACTTGTCTTGTAACCTCACTGCCTAGCACATGCCTGGCACAAGAAGGTGCTCAACAGTGTTAATGGGCTGGTCTGCCACACACTGGCCGTGTGACTTGACGTGTGGCATTATATTGTGTGACTTTTATAAGCATCAGTTTATTAACTTGTAGAACACCAAAGAGGACTAGGCAAAAATGACATTTCTATTACCAAAATTTTGAGAGGATGCAGAGCAGTAGTGAATGTAGCCTGCTTAATATATCCTAGAGTTTAGCAAGAAAAGTTCATGACCAAAAATGGTATGTTTTGAGTCTGTGACCCCTTTTTGGGAAAGTAATCGTGAATGTTCTGTCCCTGAGGCAGAGTCAGTGTCTAAGGAGTGCAGAGTTTGTGCCTGATGCATACGTCAGCACTTAAGTGCTCATTTCACTCTCAGCTGATGTATCCTTGATGAGGCCAGAGGGTAGAGTCATCAGTAATTGCCATATCCGAGTGTGCCCTTTTTTTTTTGAAAACTTTTCTTTACACACTGATTCTTTATTTTTAACAAAATTCCATTTAAAGGGAAAGAATAGCATAGCTATGCGTTAGAATCCCTAAACTAAGACCAAATCCTTGCATGTATGATGAGAATTAATTGAATCAGATATTATTATTATTAGATTCCTTCCTTCAAGAAGAAAGAGATAAAGTTTACTTAAGAGATAAACTTTTGAATAATAAGGGGAATCACAAATACCCTTTTTCCACTACTGACAATTAAACTAGTGTTTACTGAGTGTGGGTCAGGCACTGTTCTAGATCATTTTGCCAGCACATTCTAACTCATCTTCCCAGTAGACTGCAAGATAGGTGGAGTAGAGCTATAATATGCCATTGTATATATTAGAAGACTAAGAACAGAGAATTTGTGCCATTTTCCTCAGGTATTATAGAAAATAAGTTAACTAAAAGATGCAAGATTTCTGGTTCTAACGTTTTGTTTTGTTTTGTTTCTGTGAAGAACTTCTATATCAATGTAAGAAAGTCAAGATTTTTTCTGTTTGTCTGTTGTTTTATGATGTGAAAATGGCCAAATGGGCTTCAACCAAATTCAAAGTAAATGTTTGGGTCAATCAAAGTAGATATAGAGCTGAGCTTGGTGGTGCTTGCCTGTAGTCCTAACACTATGGGAGGCTGAGGTAGGATTTCAAGTTTGAGGCCGGCCTAGGGAAACTAGTAACTTAGCAAGACCTTCTTTCCATTTTAAAAGGGCTGGGAATATAGTTCAGTGTGAAGGTCCTAGGCTTAATCCCCAAAACCAAAGCAAACAAACACATGCTATTGGACATTGTATTAGTCAATTTCCTATTGCTGGAACAAATACTCAGAGAAGAGAGGTTTACTTTGGCTCAGTTTCAGGGGTTCAGTTCCTGGTTGGCTGGCTCCAAGGCAGAAATGGCATGGTAGAAGGGCCTGGTGGAGGAAAGCAGCTTACTTCATGGCAGGTGAAAGAGAGAGAGAGACAGAGAGAGAAAGAGATAGAGAGAGAGAGAGAGAGAGAGAGAGAAAGCACTGGAGGCAAAAATACATCCTTCCAGGTCACACCTCCAGGGACCCCTTCTCTAACCAGGTCTCACCTCCTAAGAGCACATTCAGCAATGAACTTATCAATGGACTAACTCATTGATGACTATAGCACCCCATGATCCAATCACTGTCCAAAAGCCCCACCTCTGAGCACATGTGATGTTTGTGGGCCATTTTAGATCTAAACCATAACAGACATGTTCAAAGTTCACCTTACAGGCATTTTGCTTCTGGTAAGGCCAAACTAGGTTGTTTCTAACCAGAACTCTGGATGAGGACAACTAAAACATCTAGATGATACATTTGAAAATTCAGGTTGGAGGCATCAGAAAGCCATGAAAGAAGTGAAGACCAGGGCAAAGATCTGGGAGAAGAAAGAATCCCATTGCTGTAGTCCTGGAATTTAGTGCTGCCTCTCTTCTTGAGGCAATTATTGATTTCAACAGTAGTGGTTAAGAGTTTGAGAAGCTAAATTTAGCATTCAGACTACTCATCAAGTTGAGGGATGGAAAGTGGACTTCAGGGCTTGACAAGGAAGAAGATTTATAATAAAATGCTAAAGATTCGGTTAGGACCTTAGGAACAAGAGTGAATTGGAAATAGATAAAGTCTCATAGTTACTCTTGTCCAACTTTTACTTATCTCACTTTGTGATAGGATCAATATAATTTGAGGTGCTATGGGGGAATAATACTTAGAGTCTCTGATATTTTCTATAATTGTTATACGCAATATGTAAGACTACATAGCAATATTTTAGGCATAGAAAAGAGTTGGCCAATAATGAAGCAAATAAGTGATAAAAATGTGTAATGAAAACCAGTCTACAGAATATTCAGATATTGTAGCTAAATAATTGCAATTCACTTGGCTAAAGAATTGAAAATATAAGGTGGAGAATTTTGAAAGAAAACTGAAAACCATTAAAAAAGTAATGGAAAACATGGAGCCCCCAATTCAACTGAAATAAGAACTAGAATAGCAGTTTAGACATAGCTGATGAGAGAACTATTAAACTGGAGGATAGGAGATAAGAAAATATCTAGTTTTAGGCATGGAAAAAGATGGAAAATACAGAAACAGTTTAAGAGGCAAAGTATGACTTAAAGTCTAAAATGTATATAATAATGGCTGGCACAGAAAAAGAATAGAAGATATTATAGAAACATTACTTAAAGATATAATGGTATCTTTTTAAAAAATACATACATTCTTTAATCTTACATACCAAGAGACTTGTTTTTGGTCTTCAACAGTGACTTTCCCTCCTCACTTCACCACACGTAACATGTGGACATCAAAGTGTTGCCATTCTCGCTGATAAATCCATAGTTCCTGTGTTATATCCAAATATGCCAACACTGGTACAACCACTGTGGAAATCAGCATGGAGAGTCCTCAAGAAGCTAGTATTAGTTGTCCCATTTGACCCAGTTATTCCCCTTCTGGGTATCTTCCCAGAAGAATTAAAAACATCATACCACGGCGATATTTGTGCACCCATGTTTGTAGCAGCACAATTTGTAATAGCTAAATCTTGGAAACAACCCAGATGCCCATCAACTGAGGAATAGATAAAAAATGATGGGGTATTTTTATACAATGGAATACTACTGAGGTATAAAGAAGGATAAACTCAAGGCTATTATAGGTGAATGGATGCAACTAGAGACCATACTCATAAGTGAAATAAACCAGACTCACATGTGTAAACATCATATTGTCTCTCTGGTGTGAGAAACTGAAAGAGTAAAGTCTAAAATGTACAATAGATATTGTAAAATGGGAAGAAATTGTTCAAAAAGGAAAAGGAACCAGGATGGGGGAAAGGGGAAAGGACAGAAGGGAAAGAAATGCAAGTCAGTTATACTATTAGTGTCTCTTAGTTCATTGAAAAGGAAGGTTTGTGGTGATATTGGTTGGAGAAATTTTTAAAATTTATTTAAAAAAGAAAAAACAATAAAAATTATGATACAGAATTTCAAAACAAGATAATAGAATATTAACAATGGTTAATATATTACATATTATCTTCAATTAGTTGCTCAGATTACAAGATACAGGTATGAAAAATTGATCAAACAATGTAAGTACAAATCATTCTTTTTGATGATCTAACAGAGATTAGTAGTATAATTATCTATCATATATATATATATATATATATATATATATATATATATATTCTTTTCCCTGCTTTCTTTTCCCCTTTCCCCCATCCCAGTTCTTTCCTTTCGAGCAGTGTCTTTCCCTTTCACTTTCACAATATCTATTGTACATTTTGGATTGTATTTACTCTTTCAGTTTTTTATACTAGGGAGACAATACAATGTTTACACATGCCAGTCTGATTTATTTCACTTATGAGTATGGTCTCAAGTTGCATCCATGTACCTATAAAATCCTCCAGTTTATCCTTCTTTATAGCTGAGTAGTACTCCATTGTATAAAAAGACCGCATCTTTTTTTATCCATTCCTCAGTTGATGGGCATTTGGGCTGTTTCCAAGATTTAGCTATTACAAATTGTGCTGCTACAAATATGGGTGCACATATATCAATGTGGTATGATGTTTTTAATTCTTTCAGGAAGATTCCAAGAAGGAGAATAGCTGGGTCCAATGGGACCTATATTCCTAGTTTTTTGAGGAATCTCCACACTGATTTCCACAGAGGTTGCACTCCCACCAACAGTGGAGAAGAGTTCCTTTTTCCCTACAGACCTTCCAGCATTTGTTATTGGTTGATTTCTTGATGACAGCCATTCGTTCTGGGGTGAGATGGAGTCTCATTGTTGTTTTAATTTGCATCTCTCAAATGACCAGTGATGTTGAACATTTTTTCCTGTATTTATTTGCCATTAGTATTTCTTCATCTGAGAAGTGCGTATTCATCTCAGATTCCCATTTTTGTACTGGGTCTTTGAATTTGGGGGGTCTGATTTTTTTCAATTCTTTGTATGTTCTAGATAGAAGTCCATTGTCTGAGGGACAATTGGTTAAATTTTTTTTCCCACTCTGTGGGTTGTCTTTTCACTCTGTTGGTGATTTCTTTTGATGTGCAAAATTTTTTTAATAAGATGAGATCCCAGCTGTTGATTCTTTGAAGTATTTCCCGTAGTTTGGTTTTTGTTCATGAAGTCTCTGCCTACACCTATGTCTTCAAGATTTCTACCTACTTTCTCTTCCCGTGGGTTCAATGTTTCTGTTTTAATATTTAGATCTTTGATCTATTCTGATTTTAGTTTAGTGCATGGTGATAGAAGTATCTATTTTTAGTCTTTGGAATGTGGAAAGCCAGTTTTTCCAGCATCATTTATTAAAGAGGCTACCTTTCTTCCAGTGAACATGTTTGGCCCCTTTGTCAAAGATCAGGTGGTTGAGTGTGTTTGTAGTTGTGGCCGCATCTCCTAATCTGTTCTACTGATCCTCAGGTCTGTTTTTTTTTTTTTTTTTGCCAGTACCATACTGATTTTATCACAGTAGCTTTGTAGTATAATTTCAAGTCAGGGGTTGTGATGCCTCCTGCCTTGCCTTTGTTACCCAGGATTGTCTTTGCTATTCTAGGTCTCTTCTGTTTCCAAATAAATTTTAGGAATGTTTTCTCTAGGTGTGTGAGGTATGCTAATGGTATTTTGATTGGGATTGCATTAAATCTGTAGAACAGTTTCGGGAGTATGGCCATTTTCACTATGTTGGTTCTTCCTATCCATGAGCAAGGGATACCTTTCCATTATCTGATATCCTCTTTGATCTCCTTTTTATCGGAGAAATTTTAATGCCCATATTTTGTACTCTGAATAACTACTTTAAAGATAACAATATGCAATGTATTAACAATTGTAATTCTCCTATTATTTTGTTATGAAATTTTGTTTTACTTTTTTTCCATAAAAATAAGAAAAGAGAAGCAAAGAAGTGTAATGATGATCCTTCCTTTTTTATTGTAAAATTTGAATTACCTCAACTAAATGTAGGATTGACGAGTGAGTAAAAAGTCATACAGAAAAAAAAGATATAATGAAAAAGTATTTTTCTAGATTTTTAAAAAGTTTCAAGCCATTGATTCATGGAGAGCCACTAACCCCAGGCAGGTTAATACAGAGAAGATTACACTTAGACTTACCTATCATGATAAAACTATGGTACACCATGGATAAAGAGAAAATCTTAAAGGCAAAGGGGAAAAATTACCCTCAAAGCATCAATTGACCATTTAACAAAAGCAATGGAAACCCAGTGCTAATCATTGCCTTCCCTTATCAAAGGTAATCATTATTTTGAACATGAAGTTTTATTATTTTCATAATTAAAAAAAATTTTGCTATATAAGGCTGGACCCACTAATAAATATAGCACTGTTTGAATGCTTTGAAGCATAATTTTGTGTTTAGCTCTATAGATGACACAAGAATTCACCTTTTAAAAAGTCCAACATTATATTTTTGGATATATCTATGTTGATACATATAATTCTAGTTCATTCTTGGACACATTTTCTTAGCACAAGTGTAAGAGTTTCAGAAGAGCTATAAGTGGACTTACTGAACTAAAAGCTATACATTACTACAATGATTTTTATTTTATTTATTTATTTTATTTTTATTTTTGTGGATACTGGGGTCAACCTCAGGACCTTGCGCACCAGCAGGCGCCCGTGCCGCTGAGCGATATCACCGGCCCTTTTTTCGTATGTGGGTTCCAGGAGTCGAACTCGGCCCCTCGCGCTTGCCAGGCAGGCGCTTATGCCGCTGAGTCATCTCACCGGCCCCTACAATGATTTTTAAAAAGGCATACACAACTTCAACTTTACTAGTTATAACCAATTTCTTACCAAAATGAGTGTTGAAACAATTTCTATGTTCCCTAGTAGTGTATGAAAGTCCTCATTTGTCAACATCCTAACACTTGGTATTTGTAAAGGTCACATTTTTTATTATTAGTGTGTGTGAAATAGCATCTGCTAGGAACTGTTATCAAATATGCTTGTAAGTTAATTTATTTTGAAATTTTTTTTGTGTGTGGGTACTGGGGGTCAAACTCAGGACCTCGCACGCCAGCAGGCGCCTGTGCTGCTGAGCGATATCACCAGCCCTTTTTTCGTATGGGGGTACTGGGAGTTGAACTCAGGACCTTGCGCTTGCCAGGCAAGCGCCTATGCCGCTGAGCTATCTCACCGGCCCCTATTTTGAAATATTGATATCCAATGTCCTTTCACTATTTTTGAAGCTAAAATATCTGAATTGCACACTTATATATATATGTGTGTGTGTGTGTGTGACTTTGTTTCTGTATTTTATTCTACTTTATAGATTATTTATTTCATATTGTGCCAAAACTATGCTGTCTCTATTACTATAGTTTTATAATAAGATTTATTATTGGGGAAGGTTTTGAATCCTTCAACTTGTATTCCAAAATTGTCTTGACTACTCCTGGCCTTGCCTCTTCCAACTGAGTTTTCCACTGGTCATGAAACATGTAGCTATCTTTATCTGTTGATTTTCCATTTCTATAGAAATACTGACTCAAAGAAACCGCTGTGTACCATAAATAAACCCACAGCAATGTGAGTACATTAAATGTCGACCATATTACTGGGGACAGTAGAGCATGATGAGGACTCGGGGAGGCATGCCCTGTCCAAGGGGCCTCCTCTCCTCAGGTCATGATTATTTTGCCACATGGAATGTTCGCTAAGTACCAGAGGGAAAACAATTCAAGAGGATCTGGGAAGCTTTAATTTTGTTTTCAATATGGAGATTTCCATTTACTAAATGTTAGTTCAATTTTTTTGAGACAGGTTATTGCTATGTAGTTCAGACTTGCTTGAACTCATGGAGATCCTCCTACCTCAGCCTCCTGAGTGCTGGGATTGTACGTGTGCACCAATATGCCCTGCTTTAAAGCTACCAGGAGCTGGAGTTTGGAAGCATCCACAGTGATGAGACAGAACCCTGCTCTCCCCTCCACTGACACATCTACATCCTGAAGACTTTTGCATCTGCTCAGCTAATATACCAAGTGCCTACCTTTTTTTTTTTTTTTTTAGACAGGGTCTAACTATATAGCTTAGGTTAGCCTCAATTCATGACAATCCTCCTGCCTCAGCCTCCTGAGTGCTGGGATTATAGGCTTGCACAATCATGCCCAGCTTAATTTTTAAACATATGAAATGTTATGTAGACCAAAATGGAAAAAACTCTTGGAGTACCAACCTTAAGCACTTTCTTGAAATCAGATGTGAATAGTTCTCCAATCACATTAAGCCGGAAAAAGGGGGATAGAAGGCTAAGTTTGAAGCGAAGAATCTTAGCACTAAATATAAAACATTGAAGTGCCATGGTTGTAAACTCATCAGCGTATCCTGGGTGTACTTCCCTGAGCCCCAAGACCCCAAAGCAATTACTTAAATACCAGATATTCTGGCTCTGAGTGCGCAAGACAGTTATCAGGGAATTTAGCATGGGAAACTTTAACAAGCACCCTCCAGATGGCAGAAGCAATGCATCCTACCTATATTCACACCTGTACGCCCCTAACCTCACTTTGCCCTTCCCCCTCTGGTTTCCAAGCTGTGCTTTGAAGTTTTGAAAGTAGGTTTTATAGTAATTATCTCACTTTTCTCCACATCCCTAGCACATTCAGTTTACAGCTTTCACATTTCTGCAATCGCATCTTAACATAATATGACTAAAATTTTCTTCTCAACATTTTATGTAAGAGATACTTTCTGTTAGGTGTAGTTGCAAACCTGCTATGCAAGGACCATCATAATTCCCAAGTCACATGTTTTTGGAAAGACCAATCTATTGCTCACAAATTTTGTTGTTTATTTCACTATTGATCCTCTTCAAGAATAGATACTTAGGCCCAAGATACCTCCTAATTGAGGACTAAGACGCCATCTAAGAATACAGTCTTATCCTGGTTTTACCAAAAAATCATATAGGCAAACCAAGCTGCCATAAACTGATGAACTAAGAAGTGGTGAGTATTAAACAATGTCCACACTTATTTTCGTCACAGAACGTGCTAGAACAAAGTTCAGGATGTTCTCCTTTCTGCTTTTTGGGTGCTGAGAAGCATGTACACTACTTAGAAGCTTTATTAAAATGTGTGATGCTACACATTACATCATGGTAAGATGTAAAAATATGTACATGTTCCTCCCACCCTTGTTGTTGCTATAGAATCCATCTTACTCCAGATAGATCTGTTCAAAAGGTGACACTATTCATGCACTTGAACAGATTCAAGTCACTGATGCCCTCTCTCACGTGCTCAGTAAGCATTGTGAAAGCTCAGGAGATATAGTGACACCAATGACAGACGTGATTCATGCGCTCCAAGATCTTACATTATATAGCATGTGGAGGGGACTGATAGTAAACATCCAAATAAATACATACATTTAGATAATGATACATGATTGAAAGAAAATTCAACAAGGGACTGGGCAGAGGGTGTCCATATGTATGTGAGAGTGGGATGATGAGGACCATGTTGTCATAAACACTGCCTTGCCTATGCTATAGTCATGTATTCCATCATTACATAAAACGTGCCAGCACATATCTTCACTCCTTCCTACTGGGAAACACAGTGAAACAGCCAGAGCCAGGTATCTTTCAGTCTTTTCAATGAAGTCACAGCAATTGGATCACTACTATTGGTACTAGTACCATAACTACTAGTACTGACACTAGCAATGATAATACTGACAATTGTGAAGTATTTCAAGAATGCTATCATATTTGTGTCACTAAAGTAGCATTGAGACTTTGAAAATGTCATGCCCTTTCTTCCTATCTTTTCAAAGAGGCAGTTGGAAGTAATGACCTCCATGTTTCCTTCCATTCTCTTTTCAAAAGAGAAGAGTGTTAAATCTTTTAGATCCTGGTGTGCCTTGCCCTTCTTCTTAGACTGTATTTCTCTTCCAATTGATTATTCATTATTCATTTCATCTTCAGAAAGTTTTCTTCTAACAGTTAAGTATGCAATTTAGTTCTGAGAACTGCTTTCTTTGGCAGAATGAATGATATCGCCATTCTGGGCAAGACCCTGGGACTTTTCCAAGAAGAAAACATAGTACTGAAAATGTATGGACATAGTACAGAATACAAATAAAGGATGAAATTTTAGAGTCTGAGATACTTGGTTTTTCACCATTTGCTAGGCATGGGGCACCAGAAGAGAACCTTGAACTTTTTGAGTTTCTAATTGCTTACCCATAAAATGGTGACGATAGTAGTAACTACCTCATTGGATTTTAATGAGGTTTCAGTGAGATAATGGATATAAAATATCTGTTATGTAATGCCCAATAAATGTTAGTTGCTGTTATTATCATTTCAGTACAATCAAAGACCTTGAGGACCAATTATCTTCTCATGGTCAGTTTTTGGTCTGAATTGAATGGGAAACATTCTTCTTAGAAGGGTCTTTGTGTCTAAACTTTGAGACTTTTGGCCTTTTTTAGACTCCATAAATGATAAAAGTTCATTCTTTTCATGATTACTTCCTGCACTGAGCAGTTAACTTTTTCCTTCTATTGCTAGAATAACTTTGATAAAAAGATAGAATTTAAAAATAGTGAAAATGTCTTCGGAAGGGAGAAAGGAGGATTATCTCATCTCCAAAAGAATTATTTGCTATTAAAAATGTAATAATTCAGTAGTTCTTTAAGACTACAGTTTAATCTCTGGGTTAATCTTTTTAAAAGTACACATTTTCAAAATTTAGAACCTTTGTCCCCCAAAAGAACTCCCAGGCAATTTTCTGTTGTTTTAAGTTGTGAAAGTCTGAAAGAATAGTTTCATTCCCTTTAGATATGTATCTACCTCTTCTGGTAGCTAGAAACAGCTGTTTAATGGCTGCCTTGCAACTTTGTTTAGTGGCTGAGGACAGGCTGTGTGATGGTTTCATCCAGCAGAACACCCAAGGGCAATTAGAAAAACAATGTAATTACGCAAGTTGGAAATAGGTCAGGATTTGGGACAAACACCCAGATGCTTGGGAAAGTAGTTCTGGGATTGGAAGGACCCTGGGATGAGAAGTTATTTGACTTGGTGTGCCTGGGGGCTCTCTTTGTTTTGTTCTAAGCACTTATGCAGAAAGAGAGCAATTCTAAGCAAACTCCTCAGACATGAACTTAGGCGATGCTTGTTAGTGCAGATATCTAGATATTAGAAGTCTATTCAAATTATTATGAGTTTGGACTTAAGAGTTAGACAGATTTGTGTTTGATTACAGCTCTTCTACTTCTTAGCTACATGACCATGCAATAGTGTTTAACAACTCTAAGTGTCAGTGTTTCCACCTCTACACTGGATACAATAACAGCATTTATCATGTAGAGTTTTAAGAATAAAACAGGATAAGAAATGAAGTGATTAGCCTAGTGCTAGGCAACTGGAAAATCACTTAGCTGGGTGTGATAAAATGCCAAGCGTCACCCCTCAGGTGTTATTACATTGCCTAATATGGACATTTCTTTTTTTTTCCTTGACTTTTCCTTGCAAAGAACTCATACTCATGGTTCAGTTCATGTGAGTCCAGAGGGATTTGTTTTACCACAGGTTTTGGAAATGTATATATCATATAGAGAACTATAGAGTAGGTCCATGCTAGAGTTGTTCAGTTTTTGGAAACTACCTATGGGCATATGCACTGGGGAGTGAATTCTCTGTAATAGACCATTGATAACTTGTGGCCTGCCAGCCAGAGTAGGCATGACTCCGGAAAAGGTTTTGTGAAACTTTCAAGCACAAAAGGAACTGTGGGAAAACAAAACCTTGGTTTCACTTTAGAGACTTAAGCTATTGAAATGATGCAAACATTTAAAGTCATACTGTAAGCTCGAGACCAAAGACAGAGTATTAATGGAACAGGCTCAGGGACTTGGGCCAGAAAGCCTTAAGACAAATTTTGAGTCTTCCATTTGGTCACTATGTGATTTCTATCCACGTGCAGGTTAATTTTGGCTGCTAACTTGACTGGATAAAGAGGCTGCTGGAGGGGTGATTGGATTCTGAAGTCACTAACCTAATCAGTGGGGTAACCCATTGATGAGTTCATAGCTGAGTGCGTTATTAGGAGGTGGATCCTAGGTGGAGGAAGTTGTTCATGGGGGTGTTACCCTTAAGACTATATCTGGCCTCTAGTCCCCTCTTCTTAGGCTTTTTCCCTACTCTCTGCATTCCAGATGTGATGAGTTGAGCAGCTTTCCTCCACCATGCCCTTCCACCATGATGTTTCTTCCTTGGAGCCAGACAACCATGGACTACAACCTCTGAAATCATGAGCTAAACAAACTTTTCTTCCTTTATATTGTAGATACTAGGTATTTTGTTTCACCAATAGAAAGCTGGCCAATACAGTCAGCTTCTGTAAATTAATTTTCAGTTTCCTCATCTGTACATGTAGATGCCAATATCCACCATACAATTTCAAATGTCACGTGTAATGAATATAAAGTATAAAACCAGAGCTTGATGTATTTCGTGCCTAGAAGATATTATATCATTATATTATCATTATTTCAAATTAATATTATTACTGCTATTGTACTTGTAGTTCTAAAATCACACAATTATCTTTCATAAAGTGAACTTTACATTGTGTAATACTATAAATATTTATTGAGAACCATTTCAGATTCTGTGATGACTAAAACATTGTTATTGTCTTTAGGGAATTTATTCTTCAGTTGAAGAGACAGACACATAAACAATTCAAGACCAACTCTCTAAAGTGCGGAATAGAAGGCACACATGTCATGCTGTAAGGACAGGAGGAAACAAATGAGTTCTATATCAGGGGAATCAAGCAAGTCTTTACAGATGAAATGTCTTGAAAGTAGGGTTCTGGGCATCCTTGGTGAGAGAACAGTATGAACAAGGCTCAAAGGTAGAACACTTTGGAGCACAAGTAGAAAATAATGGATGCTTCAGTTTGATTGGATGTTACAGAGTGTTGTGGATATTGTATAAGAGGATGAGAAAAGTTGAGTTAATGCTTCATTCTGGAAAGCTTTGAATATGCAAATAAAATTTTTGCAACAATACTTACTAAAGACTTCATTCACTTATCCCTTTCTTGTTTTATTCAACCATATTTATTTAGTGCTTTCTGCCAGAAATGATTTTGATGCTTAAAGCACTGAACTGGATATAGCCAGTGAGTTTCCAGGCTAGCAAAGGAGAGAGACCCATACATAAGCAATTCCATTAGTGTGTAGAGTACCTTAATAACTAGGGAGGAAAGAAGCATCTTGCACAGTGACCTAGCCCACCCTGGGTGAGTCAGAGAGAGCTTTTAGGGAAATGACTCTAACTGGGATCTGTGGGAATGGCTCCAGGTTAAAATAAGGTAAAAGAGGTGGAGAGAGAATATTTTCAGTAGAAAAATAGCATTCTTTATAGCTTATGGGTGAGGCCAGCCATGGAGGGTCTCCAGACTTGCAAGAAAGTTGAATATTGGTGGAGAGCTGAGTGTAAGATGTCAGAGATTGGAGGGTTTAAGGAGATCCTACTAATAGAGCCTTGTAACTCATTCTGGACTGTCCAGGTTTTATCTAAAACTTGGAAAGAATTGGAGGTAGTGTTTGCTTTGGGTATAGAGGGGCAGAGAGTGTACAGGATCAAATTACATTTGAATTTTAGAAAGATAACTCTCGCTAGATTGAAATATGGAAAATGAATCAGGAAGATCAACTTTGAGGCTATTGCAGTCATCCTGGCAAATGGGCCTGTGTTTACCTTCCCCTCAAATGTACCATAATGTAGGGGAAAGGAAGGGCAATGTGGGTCATCTCTGCATCCTGCCGATGTGCACAATGAGCTTGGTTACTGAAGGAGGGAGCTCTGGGTTTCTATCCTGTCAGGCAATATTTCTAGTAATTGTTGGGAGGAGACCTGGTGGCTCTGTGCTTTCCCAGTGGGAGGAGGAAAGGATCCTATCCTCTGCCATGAAGAGTCTGGAAATGTGGCCTTTGCATCCTATGGCAATGTTAACTGGACATCACTGTCTTGAAAAATTACTCTGTGTGTGGTTGGATTGCTTTCTCAAAGACCCCCATTTGCCTATAGAGGTGACAAATGAGAAGCTGTGCCCTTTTGCTCTAATGAGACCTAAAGCCAGCAGCAGCTGCTACAGAGGGATATAAGTAGGGTGGCTGATTTGACAGCATTTGGGTGCACTTGTGAACTTTTTCTTTTTCCCCTGGGAAATCAGAATGGCAAACAGCATGGTATTAGAGTGTGTGATGCAGAACTTCCTGGCTCGGAGCCTGTCTGATACCCTTGTCAACTGGAGCGGTCCCGTAGATTCATTTGAGAAGATGGAAGCTGCTTTTCTTGGTCCTGCAGACATGTAGCTTATCCTCTCTGTTTTTGTGCAAATGTAATTTTTGCAAAAATACTTTAGTAAGGAAAGACTTCATTCACTTATCCCTTCCTTGTTTTATTCAACAATATTTATTCAGTGCTTTCTGAGAGAAACTATTTTGATGCTAAAGCAGTGAATTGGATATAGCCCGTGAATTTCCAGGCTAGCAAAGGAGAGAGACCCATACATTTGTTAGGTATTTATTTTTGATGCGGTGGAAGAGACAGGGATGGGGAAATGTGCATTACTGCTTGTATTTATGCTAAGACTGACTCAGATGTTAGAACTGTAATAGGACGTGAAATATACTGGACTTGAAAACTAGTCACTAGGTAGTAAGTATCTTGATTCTAAAATACGTTTCATCATTGTATGAATTCTTTTTATTGCTGAGTAAAAAGTTACTATACACTTAATGGCTTGAAATAGCATGAATTTATTATCTGAAAGTGTCCGTGGATCAGGAGTCTGGGCACGGGTTACCAGATCTTCAGCTCAGGGTCTTCTAAGGCTAAAATAAGTCTTAGACAGCTGTGTCCTCATCTGGAGGTTCAACTCAGGAAACACCCACTTCCAGACTCCCTCATTTATGTTGGCAGAATTCATTTTCTTGCACCTATAGGACTAAGGTAACTCTTCTTGATAGTTCCCAAGTAGAGGCTGATCTCAGCTCCTAGAGGCAACCTGCCATACCTTGTCACATGCTCCACTCCACACCATGGCAATTTCCTCCTTTATGGCCAGCATTTCTTGGTCAATCTGAATTTTTTGAACTGCTTTTAAGGGCTCACTTGATTAGGCCAAGCCCACCCAGGATAATCTCCTTTTTGATGAATTCAAAGCTAACTGATTAGGAACTTTAATTCCACCTGCAACATCCCTTCTGCCATATAATGTGTCACAATCACGGTGATATCTCGTCATAGTCACGTGTCCCATTCATACTTGAGGGGAGATGATTATGCAGGATGTGTCTGCAGGGCAGGGGGTTCTTGTGACCTGTCTTAGACTTTTGAGTACCACAGTTAGCAACCATGACTGTCCCCAAGCAGACCCCTTAAACTTATAGAGGATACTTCTTAATTTGCACGATAAGTGTATTCTGTTTTATCTATTCTTGTGCAGGTAGAGTGTCAGATGACATGATATTTGTGGCTTATAAGTTAAATTTAATGCATGTATGAAGAATTGTGCCCATTGAGAACAAGTAACCTTCTGGATGTGATTATTTTCCCTAATATTCACCATTTAAGAATAATTAGTTTTTAATTTAATTTAATTTTTATTACTGGACATTTAGATGCTTATAACATTTCATTATTATATTTACTGAGGGTGATAGGGTATAAACAATTTTAAGGGTTTTTTTTACTCTTTTTTGAGATGAGATCTTACTAAGTTACCCAGGCTGGCTTTGAACTTGCAATCCTCTTGTCTGAGCCTCTTGAATAGCTGGGATTGCAGGTATACACCATTGCAGCCTAGTTTATGCTTATTTATTTTTAACAGATATTAATTAATTATACCACAGGAAGGGTGTTAATGGTGAATAGGTGTAAGTGTTCAAAATATACCCTAAATAATAGAAAGGTGCAAGTCTGTGGGTCCCATATTTATCCAAGGATGAGACAGAGTGGCTTTTCAGGATGCTTTGAGGCCAGTAAAAAAAGGGGAATTTAGAGTGTTAGTTTTGAAAAACCTACTTCTCAGTTCCTGCCTTAGCAGCATCTAATTTTTAAAAAATTAACATCTGTCTTATCATTGGATTAGATGTTATTTTTAAATAGCAAAATTAGTTAATTAGTTCAGAGAATATTTAGAGACAACTGATCAAAGACTGGGACACTTTTTAAAATGTTCTGTTTCTTTTGTGTGTTTAAGAGGAAAATTGCTTCCTAATATGTAACGTAAATTGAGGGATAAAAATTACACATTATGGGCTGGTGAGATGGCTCAGTGGCGAAAGCGCCTGCCTGGCAAGCGCGAGGGCCCGAGTTCGACTCCCGGATCCCACATATGAAAAAGGGGCCGGTGATATCGCTCAGCGGCATGGGTGCCTGTTGGCGCGCGAGGTCCTGAGGTCGACCCCCCGGTACCCACAAAAAAAAAAAAAAAATTACACATTAATGAGAATGTATACAAAATGGATGCTTTAAGTTTTAGACCTTAAGTTTTATATGAGTACTTAGAACAATAATACTGATGACCATGTATAGTTCTTGTTTTTAGTATTTACTTTTTAACAAATGTCTATAGAAAGCCAACTATGTGCTGGCATTATTCTAAGTGCTGGAGTACCTAAAAAAGTAAAACAGCTAAAACTTGCTGCCCTAGTGGTGCTTACATTTCCTTAAGGAGGACCAATGTAGGCAGTGATAAAGCTTTTAGTCTTAAAGTTTTTGAGATGCCTTGACGTACTGTTTTACTGATTCCTACAGTACAAGCCTATAGATAAGGAAGGGGAGCATTGCTATCCCCATTTTGTAATTACGAAACTGAGCATTGGATAGGTCACAGGACCCATCCAAAATCACGTGGTGCATAACTGGGACAGAGATCATGATGGACGTGCAGTACAGGGAGCAAGGCAGGCACAAAGCCTCGTGGGTCCTCGGGTTACCTGAAAACAACCGAGTAATGTCCTGAAGCAGTGACTTACCAATTGGTACGGTCTGCTATGTGCTTTAATTCTTTGGAAGAGATTTTATTGCTGGGTTATATTCCTTAGACAGAAACACAGGGGAGAGAACATTGGGCTGGAATCTTCTGGAACAGCTCTGTAAATGGAGGTGGGCTCCATACCAGGAAAGCAAGAATTGTGCCTTTATATTTATATATGGAGCTTTATTTACAATGTACATTCACAATTATTTCTATTCATTTCCATGATCCTGTAAAATGCCAAACTGGAGATTTTTCCATTTTCACATATAAGAAAAATTGAGTCTGCGAAGTTGAATGAATTGGTCCAAACTGCATGGTAATCAGTGGCAGACAGAACATGGGGTAATGGAGGTAGGTAAGCCTCATATTTTGTTTATATTTTCTCTTTGAAAATTCACTGGACTTTAGAATTTTAGTAATCACAGTAATAATGAAATAATGCTGGGAAAATTATGTATACACTATATATATGTTGGCCTAAAATTAGCAGTGGTCCCTTTTGTAGTTTTAGGCAAAACTTTAAATGAGGCAACCAGTTATACATCACCCAGGCCTTTCCTATAGACTCATGGTGGTTTTTGGTCATCCATTTCTTTCAGATGGCCTTGCATACTGAAATTTACTTGAATCTTGGCTTCTCTTTTTTTTTTTTTTGTGAGTACCGGGGGGTCGACCCCAGGACCTCGCGCGCCAGCAGGCGCCCGTGCCGCTGAGCGATATCACCGGCCCCTTTTTTGTATGTGGGTTCCGGGAGTCGAACTCGGGCCCTCACGCCTGCCGGGCAGGCGCTTAAGCCGCTGAGCCATCTCACCGGCCCAATCTTGACTTCTCTTAACTGATCTAATAAACAGAACAATGGAAGAACAGGTTACTAGAGAGTTTTTATGGAATGGGATGTTGTTGATACAGTCTGGTCAGATTCAGGGCAGAGTTGTGAAATGGAGAACGTTCGTCTTGTGTGTTTTTGCTTGTCCTTTTTTTGGTAGGATTTTTATGACCTTTCAAAAAATTAAATGAAGAATATGTGATTACTGTCTAAAGTTTAGGGCACATTGATAAGGAAAGAATAAAATTCATTTATAATTCCACCCTCCCAAAGTAATTGCTATTCATTTTTTAAAAATTTTTTTGTGGGTGCCAGGGGTCGACCTCAGCACCTCGTGCATCAGCAGGTGCCTGTGCCACTGAGTGATATCACTGGCCCTTTTTTCATATGTGGGTACTGGGAGTCGAACTCAGGACCTTGCACTTGCCAGGCAGGCGCTTATGCCGCTGAGCTATCTCACCGGCCCTCTATTAATTTTTTTTGTGTAGTATTTCTATGCTTTTTGTTTTTTACAGCCACAGGGTCAGCTGTAGGGGAAGAAAATTCTTTTCCTCTAGCCATGTCACGTTCTTCTGCTGGGGACCTATGAATTTGACTGGCAAAAGACAGATTTTTCAGGAGAAAAACAAACAGAAGTTTATTAACATATGCATTGTGCTTGTACAAGGGATGATCAAAATATACAAATTATAAGGATAAACTGCCATTAATCCCCCTTGAAATACTCCTTTGCTTTGAATGAGGTGTGATAAAAAAATTTGGTGGATGCAGTTCCGGGTGACAGCTAAATAAAAATCAGCTCATAAAAACATGACAGCGTGTCTTCATCCAGCTTATTAATTGGATCTGGAACTGTAGAACTTCTGGTTTTTCCCCAAAGTCTAAACGATCATGCAAACTAAATGTTTTGAATCCATTCAGGACATTCAGACAGCTACAAAAAGACACAAAAGAGGACTTTCGGAACTGCTTCAGAAAGTGGCAAGAATGAGGGAATAAGTGTGATTGAAGAGAGGGGGTGTGTTTTGAGGGGAATTAATGGCAACATGTCTTTACTGTAATAATTTTTAAAAAATTTAAACATTTGCCATATTTTTTGATCATTCCGCATACATGGGAGCACACAGAGGTGAAAACTCAAGAGTACTTATAACTTGGGCTTATCTACCCCATTAGGCTAAACAGAGGGAAGCGGCTTAGAGCTTCTGGGTGGGGAAAGCTAGTGATGGGAGGGGACCAGGAAGAGTACAGTGAATGGGGTTGTTTAGTCGTTTCTTACACAGACTTAAATCTGTGCCTTCTGGACTGATAAGAACTGTTGAGTCCTCTTCGTCCTGGTCCATCTCTACCGAAGGACATTTCCTTTACAAAAGGAAAACTCGTGCCCCAATTGTGGAGCTTTTCCTGTGCCTGCTCATTCTCAGTGGATTTAGTTTAATGTAATCCATGTGCCGAAGAGACATATTCCAAGGTGGTGTGTTCTAATAACACTTTATATACGGTAAAGAAGTTTTGTAACTTGGTTTTTGCACTGATCACATACTATGTACATTATCTCAAGACAGTATGTGTTCTTCTACTTTAACAGTACTCTTAATTAGCATAATTTAATCTATTGCATGAATATACCAATGCTTAGCTCTTATGATGACATGAAAAGAGTTTCTAATTTGTCCCATTATAAACAAGCCTGCATTATTCATAACCTTTGTCCATGTGTCCAGTTATTTTCCTCTGATAAATTTCTACAAAGGATATTACCAGGTCTATAGATATGCTTTCTGGGGGGTGCTCACATATGGTAGGCAAGTACTCTAACACTGAGTTACACCCTCAGCCAATGCTATGCATAATTTTGAAAGACTTTTGATGCTTATTGGTGAACTGTTCTTCATAAAAATACACTAGTTAATATGAGTGTTATTATTTTATAGTACATCTTTATTAACATGTTAGTGTCATAATCAATAAATATCTCTCAATTCTCTATTACCAGAATGAAGCCTGAAAGAAAAAAATGTTCATAATCCTGGGGTATAAGAAGAAAAAGATAAAAGAGCTCAATCCTATATTTGGCTTTGAAGAAAATTTTCTTTATAGAATTTTTAAAAATTAAATATATCTCTACTGATGTACCATTCTACTATAAAAAGGATACCACATTACCTAGTAGTAAGGTGACTGAAGGGGCAGATGATTTCTAAAAGGCTGCAAGTACATGTATAAAAAGACCTAATGAGCCAGTTGTGGTGGCACACACCTGTAATCCCAGCGCTCCGAGAGACTAAGGCAGGAGTATTGCATGTTTGAATCCAGCCTAAATCGAGGGTAATTTAGTGACTTAACAAGACCCTGTCTAAAAAAAGAAAGAAAAACAGAGCTAGTTTTTCTCAGTGTTTGAGGTTGTGAGCCAGGTAAAATGTGGATTAGTGACAGAGAAAGTAGATTCCTCACTCCTGGAATCCACGAATTCAATATTCTGTAGCCAGGATATACTCTTCACAGTGGTCTTTATGACAGGCTTAAGTCAGACCAGAGAAGCTCCTGGAGCCAGTCTTCATCCAAGCTCAGTCACGGAAGGGTCCAGAGTGGACATGAGCTGCAGGAGCCTTGGTTCTCATAGTGTAGGGAGGTAGCATGGGTCTCTCCACTTTTAACAGTTCTTAGGGTAGATTCCCATGACTATAATTTACTCTCGTGGACTCTGTACATAGAGAAGATACAAACACTGGTGTGCGTGCATCCCCTGGTCCCTTTGGTGTCTCCCAGCACTGTGGCTTCCCTCTTTCTTTGTGTGGCAGCCTTTTGCTGGGGGTCTCTTTCTCCAAGTCTTTCTACGAGATCTTGCAAAAGATCAATGGGTTTTCCATCCTAGATGAATTTTCCGCAATCTTGACAAAGTGGTTTTCATCCTTCATTCAACAGAAGAATGTTGAGGGCCTACTGTGCTTGACATTGGATACGTGGAGACAATGAGTAAACATGGCCAGAAACACAAAGGCACTTGGGTATGCACTGATTCAAAGAAACAGAAAACTGGGTTTATTACCAGGATCCTGGGTTGCTGTGCTCTCTTTCCAGAAATTCCTTGCAGGTTATTGTCCTGAACAAAGAATTGGACAAGACAAGGTAGCAAACGGTAGAGAAGTTTTAGACTTATTGAGGGCAGGAAAAGAAGTACACCATACAGAGTGATAGCAAGCCACCGAGAAAGAGCACACTGGCTGCTTGTCCTTTGATGTACCAACTTGAAACGAATTAGTTTTTAGGATAGGTGAGTCATGCCTGAAGACACAAAATCTGAAAGGCACAAAAGTGAAGTTAAAAAAGTTTTTTTCCTCTACCCCTTTTCCACTTGCCCTTCTGTAGGCAACTAGTACTATTTCTTCCTAATTTGGAATGATCTTCATTGTTACATTGTCCTCCTTTTTCCCACTGACTACTCATGGAAGCTAATTGTCTTTAGAGAGAATAATTCACCATCCATCCATCCATCCATCCATCCATCCATCCATCCATCCATTCTGTAAAAATTTTGAGTACTTTCTTGACATCTAGCAATACATTAGAGTCTGGAGATGCTAAGAGTCATTATACTTGGCCCCAAAGAGCAGGCATTTTTCAGAAATGTCTTGAATTTTTCATTTTCCTAAAGTTTAAATGATTTATCTTCCTTTTAATTAAGGCTCTGCTCTTTGCTAGCTAATCTAATAAAATAATTCATATTAAGATTTTAATGGATGATAATACTTTCTAGATAATACCTACAGTGAATAGGGCTTTTCATTTAAAGGGTTTATTTAATGTAAGAATTTGGAAAAACGTTATGAAAGAGCCATTTTTTAAAAAGATGGAGCAAGATGGCCTTATATCCTTCTTAAGAAAGCAGCAGAGAAATAATTAACTTCTCTATGCCTCAATTTCCTCATCTGCAAGATAAAGATGATAATAATACATATAGCAATAAGTATCTGAGTTTTTATGAAGATCAAATTTACGTATTTCCTAACAAGAACTTAGCAAAGTGCCTAGCACATATTAAGTTTGCATAAATATTATTATTGTTATTATCCTCATCATTATTGGTTACCACATCGTTGTTTTTCAGATCTGCCCATTACAGTCCTGCCTGTTAAGCCATCCTCTTTACCTCCCTACATAAAAGCAGACACACTCTTTACCTCAGTGATAAATATACCAAGGAAGGTTAGAACCCAGCATTCTTTATCTGTCATTAAGTAAAAACCACAAAGACTGCCAAAGTGTCAGGATGTCTCCTTAAAAGAAAAAAGACTTGGATAAATTTGCTTTGGGCCTGGAAGACACATGTAGATGTGCACACCAGACTATGCACAGCTTTCTCTTCATAATGTTGTTCTTTCTGCTCTTAGAATCTCTTACTGACACTGTTTTGAGGAGCCCTGGAACTCAATTACAGCTCTTCTTCCTGAGCTCCTGACCCCGGGGAGCAGGTGTTAGGAGCCATTGCTGAGCTCCCACTGTCCGTGTGAGCAACCATGTAGAGCTAAGGCCATCAGAGCCCAGCTGACTAAGAGGTTCTGGTAGATTAGACTTGAGAGCACTAATTTTTACTCTTAGACTGGGAATAAATTCCAGCCACCTCATGCAAGCAAATTTCCAAGCTACCTTTGTTCTCTACTCCCATTCCTTCATTTTTTCCCCTTGATTTTTGGTGGTACTGGTGGTGCTGGGGATTGAACTCAGGACTTTCACACTGATCTACTTCTCCAGATTTTAAATTTGTTATTTATTTTTATTTTGAGTCAGGGTCTCACTAAGTTACTCAGAGTGGGCTTAAACTTATAATCCTTCTGCCTTAGCTGCCAAAGTGCTGGCCTTATAGGCACGACTACCATGCCCAGGTTCTGATTTTGTTTTTCACTTTCTGTATATGTTACAAGCTATGCTGAGCTAAAGGGATCCTTTATGTTATTTTCTAGGAAGGAAGTTCATTTGTGCAACCATTTTACACATGGGCTGAGGTAGAGGATTATACTGCTTTTAAAAATCATTTTAATTAAGAGACCAGATGATGACTTAAATCATGAGCCTCCTGTCTTCAATTTCCATTTTCTGTCCATAAAACATTCAGATAATAGCCAAGATCATAGTTCTTCTTGAAAGAACAGGAGGAGATGACTGTGATAAAGGAGTTATTCCTCCAAGTTCAAGTGATCATTCAAAATCTCATTAAACACACATTTCTCAAACTCCTTCACATTTCTTGAAGGAGAGTATTTAATAAAGAAAAAACATTTCTTCATGGTGGGGGTTTGTGAATGAGTTGGGAGTTGAGGGTGGTGATGAAAGGATGATATATGTATACTTAATAGAATCTCTGCAGATTGTCTAATTGCCATAGAGAAATAGTATTTTTTCTAGCAATTAGATAATTTGGGGTAAAAATAATGTATAAATAGCTTCTATGTCATATGTGTAAAATATTCCCAAAAATTCTTCCAAAAGAAGATACTGCCTCTTTCACAATAGGGCCTGAAAATGTTTTCTTTTTTGGATTAGGGGCGTATAGAACAGGATAAATCATAAACACTGGCTCATGGGGCTTTTTTTTTCAACATTTCTTCAGCTAGGACCAATTTTTATTTAGTTAGCCACTTAACAGTAGGTACTAAGGCCTTGAGGTGGCACATATAAGGTGCCAAGGCCCAGCTTAGAAGGAAAGGCAAAGAGGACACTGTGGCTGGAGTAGTCAATATTACAATATGAAGCCAAAGAGGTAACCTGCAGCCACAGTTGTGTAGAATTTGGATTTTATTGTATGTGAGATGAGAAGGCACTGGTGTTTGTGGACATGTTGTGGCTGCAATATTTTACATTTCCACCAGCAATGCATGAGGGCTCTGCTTTCTCTATATTCTTATGAACACCGATTGTTGTCATTATTATAGGTATCTTAGTCAGTGCGATGGGTTCAATTTGATTTGCATTTGCTCTGCAACTTATGACTAACATGTTGAACAACTTTTCATGTGCTTACTGGCCCATCTGCATACCTATTTTGAAGAAATGTCAATTCAGGTACTTAGCTAAACTTTTAAGTTAGATTAACTGTCTTTTTGTTACATTGTTGGAGTTCTGCATATATTCTAGACAAAAGTCCCTAGTCAGATATATCGTATCATTCTCATTCTTGGAAGTTAGACAACTCTAGATTGACAATTATTTTCTAAAGCCTTTGAAGGTATCAGTTAAATGTCTTCTGGCTTTCACTGTTGCATTTGAGAAGTCATATGTCTGTGTAAATACCTTGTAAGTTATTTATTTTCCTCTCACTAATTTTTAAGACTAATTTTTAGAACACTTTTGGATTCATAGCAAAATTGAGAAGTATGGGGACTTCCCATATGCTCTCATTCCCCACACATGCATAGCCTCACTGTTTTAGTCACTTTCTCATTGTTGGGACTCAACACTTTATACCCACAATTTAAAGGAGGAGATATTTATTTTGGCTCATGTTTCAGAAGTTTCAGTCCAGGGCCGGTGAGATGGCTCAGCGGTATAAGCACCTGCCTGGCAAGCGCGAGGGCCCGAGTTCGACTCCCGGAACCCACATACGAAAAAAGGGCCGGTGATATCACTCAGTGGCATGGGCGCCTGCTGGTGCACGAGGTCCTGAGGTCGACCCCCAGTACCCACCAAAAAAAAAAAAAAAAAGTTTCAATCCATGTTCAAAAGGCTTAAACACAGAAATGGCATGGTAGTAGGGCCTGGACAGAGGAAAGCTGCTCACATTATGGTGGCCAAGAAGCAGAAAGAAAAGGAAAGTGCCAGAAATGGAGATAAACTGTCCCAGATCACAGGCCCAGTAACCTGTTTATTCTGATCAGGCCCAACCTCCTAACAGCAAGTTAGCTATATCCCTAACTCCTATGATTCAATCACCTTGCAAAAGCTTTGCCTATGAGGACATGAGGCCTTTGGGGACATTCTTCATGTCACCATAACATTCTGCCCTGGATCCCAAAAGACTGCCTCTCTTTATGTAAAATGCATTTAGTCCATCTCTAAGAGTTTCCAAAATACCAACGGTTTCAACAATGCTGAAAAGTACAAGCCCTAAGTCTCCTCTGACACTCATAGGAAACTCTTAGCTGTAAGTCTTTGTAAAAATAAAAAAGAAAGTTAGACATTGCCAACACACAATGGAACAAGGTAACTATTCCCATTCCAAGGGGTAGAAATAGTAAGATAAAAAGGAATGGGACCAAACCAGGACCAAATGGCAGCAGGGCAAACATCAAATCCTGTAGCTCCATGTCCAATACCTAGGGCAAAATGTGATTGCCAAACAGCTTGGATGGTCTTACCCTTATGGCATTGCCAGTTGCAGTCTGCATGGTTTCTCTCTTAGAGTTTCTTTGCATACTATGCTTGGCTTTCTACAGTGGGCATTCCATATTCTTGTCTTGTCCAACTTTCTGGGGTCTCCACAGTACTTTTGGCTTCACTCTAACAGCTTCACGAACAGCACTCTCAGGGGTGCACTGCTTGGCCTTTCAGGCATCTTCTGAAATCTGGGTGGAGGTCTCCCTGACCCCACACTCTTTCATTCTGCATACTTGTAAAACCAGCACATGTGAATGGTGCCAAGATTTGCCTCGACCTCATCAACAGCAGGGCCCCTTTGTAGACAGCTGCAGCAACTCTGAGTGAACCAAATCCTGGGGAACCAATTTCCTGGGTTGCTCTTATCAAGCAGGGTACCCTGCAATTCTCTTCTCAAAGTAAAGTCTTTCACTTTTGCACCTCTGAGCCAGTGAAGAGTGCAGTCTTGCTAATTCCTCAGATGCCCTCAAGGCATCTTTTCTATTGTCCTGATGTAAGTACTTGGCTTCTTTTTAATGCTAATCTTTTCACTAACCAGCTCTTCTCAGCCAAATTTTATAGGCCCCACTGTACAGGTGCTTTCTGGAGAAACTGAGCTTTTTAAAATGAACATTTTGTTCCTGATTTGCAGTATAAACCTGGCTGAAAGCTGCCAGTAACACTCATGTCATTGCCTGTATGTTGGGCTGCCTTGAAATTTCCTCTACCAGATAAATTAGTCCACCACCCTTAATCTTAGTTTTCTGCAAAGTCTCAGGACATGAATAAAATGTGAACAAATTCTTCAGCCAGAGCATAGCACACATGATTTTGAGTCCAAATGCCAGTGGAGTCCTTGTTCTCAGCTGAAATATCCTGAGCCTTCCCTTTACCATCTGCATTTCTATCTACATTCTGTTCTTCTAAGCTGCAAACAGAATCTTCCATTAAGCTCATTTTACAGCATTCTAGGGCTTCTCTAGCTGGCATCTTCACACTTTGCCAAACCCCTCCTGTGAACCAGTTCAAAAAGCTTCTAAACCACATGGTCAAGGTAGTCACAGCAATGACTCCAGTTCTCTGCTACCAAAATCTGTCTTAGTTATTTTCCTTGTCACTAAAACACAATGTCTGACACCCATGACTTCAAAGAGGAGACCATTTTTGGCCATGAGTTTTAAAGATTTCAGTCCACAGTTGATTGTCTCCAAGGCAGGAAGGCACTGTGGAAGGGCCTAATAGAGGAAAGCTGCTCACATCATCGTGGCCAGGAAGCAGAAAGAAAAGGGAGGAGGGCAGGTGGGAGATATACCCTCCTAGGTCACGCCTCCAACGACCTGTCTCCATGCAGGCCCCACCTTCTAACAGCATACTTAGCCACTGACCTCACAGGTGGATGATTCCTCTGGTGAGTACAGTGACCCCATGATCCAACCACCTTTGTAAAGTTCAATCATGAGTACATGAAGTCTTTGGGGGACATTCTTTATCTAAACCACAACACTCCCTTATTGTTAATACCTAGTGCAAGAGTGGAACATTTCTTAAAATTGATGAGCTAATATTGACATATCATTATTACCCAAAGTGCATAATGTACATTACGGTTCCCTCTTAGTGAGAATTCTATAAATTAGTACAAATGTATAAAGCGTGTATCTACTACTCTCTGACTGCTTTCAAGATCTTCTGTTTGCCTTTGGTATTAAATGGTGTTACACTTTGACGTATCACTATGATGTTTCGTTATGTGGATATCTTTCCATTTATCCTGTTTAGTATTCAACATATTCCTTCTGTAAACTGTGGTCATTGTGGGCTATTACAAATATTGCTGTTATGAATAACATAAATATCTCCATGTGTGCACATGCACACATAACTGGGAGCAGAGAAGCTTTTCCATGAAGAATGAGCATTTTCAATTTTATTACAGATGGTAAAACTTTTCTGAAGAGGTTGAACTGATTTACAACAGTTTATGATTTTATTTTTTAAAAATTGAATTTAATTTTTTTAGTGGCAGACACCTAAAACATAAAAATTGTGTATATATATGGGGTAGTGTGTATTGTTTCTATATAAGTATATATTGTATAATGTTTAAGTCAGAGTAAACATATCTATCTCCTCAAACATTTATCATTTCTTTATGGTGAAACATTAGAAATCTCTTCTAACTTTTAGAAATCTACTGTATTTAATTTTTATCTATAGTCACCCTACTGTGTAATAGGATGTACTTACTCTTATCAAACTGTAAGCGAGTACTCATTGATCAAACTTTCTTCATTCTGCCCTCCCTCTTGCTATCCTCAACCTATGATTATTACCATTATATGATCACATCTTGTGAAGTCAACTTTTTAGTTTCTACATAGAAGAGGTCCTTGACTATCTGTGCTTGGTTTATTTCACTTAACATATTTATCTCTGGTTCCATCTGTGTGGCTGCAAATGACAGGATTTCATTCTTTTTTATGGCAAAATAGTATTCCCTTAGGTGGATATACCACATTTTCTTTATTCATTTATCCATTAATGGATACTTCAGTTGTTTTCATCTCTTGGCTATTGTGAATCATGCTGCTATAAACATTGGAATGCAGATTTCTCTTTGGCATACTGATTTCATTTTCTTTGGATATATACCCAGGAGTGAGACTGCTGGATCATACAGTAGTTCTCCTTTTAATTTCTTGAGGAATATTCATATTGTTTTCCATAATGTCTATGCTAATTTACATTTCCTCCAGTAATGTGCAAGTGTTCTCTTTTCCTCACACCTTTGCTAGCACTTGTTATCTTTTGTTTTTATGATGATTTTAATTTCTTCTCATTATACCAATACCAGAAATTGTCAGAATGTCTAATTTTAGCTCATATAGTGAGTGTGTGTTGTAACTTCTTTGTGGTTTTAATCTGTATTTATGTATTACTAAATGAAATGTAATAAATTTATTGATTTTCCCAGTTGATTATGAGTTTTCTTATACCTAGTGGCATTTTCATTTACTATCTTCAAGTTGCCTATACAGGTATTATACTCATTTTAAATGGTCTTTTACTTATTTGTAGCGTTTCTTTATAAGGTATGGATGTGATTCCTTTGTTAATTAAACACATTGAAAACATCTTTTCATACTCTGTTGTTTGTATTTTGGGTTTTAGGATGATAAAGTTTTTAATTTGTATGTTTTCATATTTCTAGTAATTTCTTTAAGGTTAAAGAAATTTTTTCATATTCTATAAGAAGATATTTTCATATATTATACTGTTTCATCTTAAACATATAACTTTCCTTTTTATGGTTAGGTCTATAACCCACCTGGAATTGTATGAGGTAGTAATAAAGTTACAACATTTTCTTGTCACATGAATATGCAACTGTCCTAGTAATAGTAAAAGCCTTGTTTTCCCACTGATTCGCAGTACCATGTTTGGAACAAAGTATGAGAATTTGTTTCTTTCTGATCTGGTCCACTGGCTGTGCTTGTATCTGCATCATACTGTTAGTAATCAAAGATTTTTAATGAGGCTTGATTTCTTACAGAGTAAGCTCTATCATATTTTACTATTTTTAAAATATGATTTGGCATTTTTGTTAGTTTAGAAATAGTTGATAGAAGAATCAAAATAAATAAATTAATGGCTTATACCACAACACAGAAGGAATAAAAGGAAACTGTGGAGGAGAGATTCAAAGAACAGCGAGATGTAAAATATGTTTAATTAGAATCCCTGGGAAAAGAATAAGAAAATGAACAGAAAAAAATTCTTTGAAAAGATAAAATGGTGAGGCTTCTGTATCTTCTAATGTTGGGCTAGGGAATCTGGACTAATCCCTTTATTGAAAGCAATTTTAAAATTCAATAAAATATTTTAAGACAAGACTTTGTGAAAACCTTCTAAATTTTTATTCCAACTATTATATTTTCATTCCACAATATTTCTGATGCTTGTATTGTGATACCACATTTTTTCTTTAAACACTTCATATGTAATTCTTTTTAGATTTCAGTGTCTGAAATCCTGGTGGTCTATTTTTTGTTTGTTTGTTTGTTTCTGATGATTTTCACTGATGGTGACTTTTTTTCATGATTTTTTTGATTCTTGACCATGAACTAAAATTTGGTGATTGTTAAGTTGTAGTAGTAAACTTGGGAGTCTACATTGAGACTTTCTTCCTTCAGCTTGAGTTTTTTTCACTCAGTGATATAGAATGAGATGTGATATAGAATGATACAATGATATAGAATAAGATCACGCTATTCCCAATTTGGGTCATTGGTTTAATATGTGTCTCAGATTCAATTCAGCCTTTTCCCAGGAGCAAAGTGGAAAAACTGAATTCTTCTCTCTCTCTCTCTCTCTCTCTCTGTCTTCCTCTCCCTCTCTCTTCTTTTCCCTTCCCTCCCCTCCCCTCCCCCTCCCCTCCCCTCCCCTCCCCTCCCCTCCCCTCCCCTCCCCTCCCCTCCCCTCTCCTCTCCTCTCCTCTCCTCTCCTCTCCTCTCCTCTCCTCTCCTCTCCTCTCCTCTCCTCTCCTCTTCTCTTCTCTTCTCTTCTCTTCTCTTCTCTTCTCTTCTCTTCTCTTCTCTTCTCTTCTCTCTTTTTCTTTTTCTTTTGGTGGCACTGGGGAGTCAACCCAGGGTTGTTTTATCACTGAGCTACATCCCCAGTCTTTTTAATTTCCTTTTGTAGTACTGGAGGCTGAACCCAGGGCTTCTGTGCTAAGCTACACCCTCAGCCCTTTTTAATTTTGAGACAGGGTCTCTTTAAGTCACTGACTTGTCCAGGCTGGTCTCAAATTTGCGCTCCCCTGCTTTAGCCTCTGAGTAACTGGGATTACAGTTTGTGTCATCAGGTCCTTCTCAGTTTTTCCTTCTTGATCCAGACTTCTCTCATTTACAAAGTCTCAGCAATGCAATTAAAAATATTATATCACACATATTCCATAATTATGTATAATTACATCAGTGAAAATTTTGGAAATGATATTATATCCAGGATTTAGTTATTTTGTCATACAAACCTAATATACAATACTGAAAAAAGTAGAAACTCCATTGTAAAATCTGAATTCTACTTCAGTGAGTGTCCATAGCAAAAATAAGACTTATTGAATGAAAATGTTAACTTAGCATTTTTAGGAAACTGAACTTTAATTCATAACTTTTTTCTTCTATTTAGATTTAGTTTTCATAAAAACACTTTTAAATGTCACTGATTACATGTAGAATATATTCTTTGTAAGCTCCTGAACTTGGTCATAATAGAACCACATTCTATTGGTGCTCTATTTGATTTTCATTATTGAGATTAATGGTTATCTTAGTAAATTTTAAACCTATGATACATCAGAAATTCTTGGGAGGGTTTTTTAGAAGAAAAATTCTTTAACTCTAATTTGTTCTGATGCTTGGGTATTCAGGGCTAGGAAAATGGAGCCCAGAGATTTGTGTTTTGAAAAAGCTACCAGGTGATTCTGATGTACACTCAGGCTTAAAAACCACTCATCTAGAAAATGTCTGCTTGGCTTTTGCCTATGACGGACATTTTTATGGTTCTTCTGTGATGTTCATTTCACTAATCCATTTATCTGCTCAGCTTCTGCCCAACATTTTACTGAGCACATGATAAGTGGTGGTGGGGCCACCAGGGCCAGTGAAGCACACCTTCAAGTTTATCATCTATGTGTTAGATTTGGCCATGCAAATACTCACACATAGGAGAAAACATTCAGTGCTGAAGAGAGAATAAACTCGGAAATTCCTCCAGCAATCATTAAAGCTGTTAGCCAAGCTATACGGTTGAGATCTTATGAATATCAAACACTATAAGAAAAAATTCTGGCAAAACATAGAAAAACAAAGTGTTAAAGCCATTGGGTCAGCTGAGCAGAGAGTCAGTGAACATAAAAAAGGGTTTTCTTTCTGCTGACTTAACCAGATGTTTGAGTTCTCTGGAACTGTAAGGGTATACCAATCTACTTTGTCTTCTAGACTTTGCTAAATAGCTGCTAAAAATAGACTTTCAGCCTTGAATGGCTGTGTGGTAATAGAACCGTCATGGCGGAAATATGACTTCCTGTCAATAAATATTTACTACTAAGGTCTAGATTTATGACAGCAATTACCATCTCCATGTTGATTCTCTGCTAGTAAGTTTATGACTGCCTCAGCAGCAATTTCTGTCCCGTAACTATTTGGGTCCATCATTAGTTGGAAAGGGTAACAACCTATGGGCTGCAGCAAACTCTGACATAGAGCTAGAAACAGACAGGGAAGGGAAATTATGTTGCCTTTAAGATATATAGTTGCAGTATATTTGCAATTGTGAAACTGGGACTGTAATAATTCTTTCAGGTTGAAGCTTAATGATCATGTCTTTAGTGCACTCTTTCTTACTTCATGAAGAAGATCCCTCTGTTATTTTCTATCACTGGTCCCAGTTTGTTTGCTCTGTAGCACTTATTACAAGTTGCAATTATTTATTGTTCTTTTTCTGTTTTTAATCTTTACCATTTTATGAGAATGTAGCTCTATGAGACCATAAATCATGTTTACTTGGTTCATCCTTTTATCCCTAGAACCTAGAAATGCCAAAATAGAGTGCTCACTAACTATCTGTACAACAAATGAAGTGCTAGTGGCCTAAAACAGAGAGCAATGGTGACCATCTGTGGAATTTGTACCAAAATTCCTTGTTCTTTCATTTCCCTTTATAATAACCTTTTATACTTTTAGGATAGAATTTAGTAAACATTTTAGTTATATTTATTCTTTGTTATGTTATTCTATATTAATCTCTTAGGTTCTGTGTTAATCTCTGGTTTCTTGTTGTCTCTGTCTGCAATCTACCATAAACATGTATCCTAAATCAGTTTTTCTAGAACATCTATTCCATGATATTTTTTACTCAAAATTTTCAATAGCGTCCTATTACTTAATTAACGGAATACTATTGTATCGACTTGACTCTTTCTTCCATTTTCATTTCAGCTTTCATTTTCAACTTTATTTCTCATTCTTCCTTGGTGAAATTCTACTTGACTGATACTGGTCTACTTATGAATCTTTCTTCTCCTACTGCCTTCTGCTTCGTTCAACTGTATCTTGCACCTTGTCTTTTTTTAACCACCTATTAAATTGTATCTACCTAAAGATTCAACTTTTAAAAATTTCAATTCTTTTTTTTTTCCTTTTTTTTTTGTGGGTACTGGGGGTCGAACTCAGGACCTCGCGCTTGCCAGGCAGGCGCTTATGCAACTGAGCTATCTCACCGGCCCCCCCAAAATTCAATTCTTAAATGAAAGCTTCCACATCTATGTAGCTCATGGAATTATTACTTCCTTCTCATTATCCAATATCCAAAATATCTCCTTTCTCCCCATATCACCCAATGCTTATTACCTGATTTTGATATGTAAATTTTTTGTATATAAATTCTGCACATAAAAGCAACTTACAAGTTTCCACACTAAACTCTTCATATTCCCCCTTGATTCTTATTCAGTGCTATTTATAGGATAAACACTAAAAAAGTAGCTACTTAATAAGTAAATCTTGCCGGAACAGTATGTTAGCAGAGGATTTAGATGTGGGATATTGATACGTTTTGTCTCTTCTGATAGTGACTGATATTCGATGGATATTGGATATCTTGAGTATGTAGTTGAGGATTCTTGGCCTAGAAGGAAGAATACTGTATCTGCTTGGGCAAAGTAAAGGGAGTGATAGGATGCCCACCCTAAATTCATTTGAAGTATGCAAAATTGCCTTGTATGTAAAAGAGAAAGAGAAAGAAAAAGAGAAATATCAGTAATTTTTATATTGTCCATCCAAATACTCATTGATATTGAAGTTTACGTTGTCCCTAACTTATTGTTCTGTGCCACGTGAAATGTCTTGATGCTATTTTTGTCAGAACTAATGCCAGTGAATTAGATCAGTATGTATCTATCATCAAATAGTTCGCAAAATATCCAGATCAGGTAGATGTCATAGCTGTGACTAGATATGCTTGACGTCTATCCACGGATATGATTGAGTTTTAGTCTCAGTCTTAGTTTCTAAACAGAATAAATAAAAGTAAATATTCTAGTAGCAAATGTTTATTACATTCAACTGCTAATGCATAGGATGATTTGTGTATTTTCGTGTTATTTGTAGGAGCTTTGTCAGTTAATGAAATGTTATGAATTTTCTCAGATCTAGGAATCTTTGACCAAAATTCAGCTATTTAATTTTCATGTCAATATTTGAGCTTGTAGTAGTAACAGTTTCTAATTACTTATGTTCAGCAAGGTTAACTCTACTAACATACATATGTTTTCTGCTATGTAGTATTTTTTGACCATATGGAGCCCCTAATTTGCATTTGGTTTTTGCTATGTGTCTTCTCAGTGGACTACAGAACAGTGAAAAATGACTAATTGCAGAGAGAAGAAATGTTGGGGCTCGACTCAGGGAAAGCCTTTAGTGAGCAGATTATTCAGCATCTGATGTTTTAATTCTGCTTCTCTAGCTATACTTAAAATGTGCAAATTCATACACTGCCCAGCCCAGTGTACTGTATATTTTCTTTGAATATACATTTTGAAAACTTCTTTCAAGGTCAATTCAGAAAGTAGAACTGGGTGTCGTAGCTCATACATGTAATCCCAGTACTCTTGGAGGCTGAGACAGGAAAATCACAAAATTGAGCCCAGCCCGGGCAATTTAACATCTCAGTGAGACCCTGTTTCAAAATATAATACTATAAAAAAGATGGGGATGTAGCACAATGAAAAAGCCCTAGGTTTAATCCCAAGTGCTAGAAAAAAGAAAAAGAAAAGACACGAAGTAGATTTATCTCACGCTCTACCTGTGCTGCTGAGGTTCTGTGTAGAGGTCCAGGCTGGGGGTTTGTCTGGAGGGAAAACTCTGTGTTTCTTACTTCTGATCAGCAGTTAGTGACTTGCAGCAGGAAGGAAGGCTTGCTTTTAAAGTTTGAAGAACAAGAACAGGAACAAGAACTTGGTTTTAAAACCAAAGAATTTGGTTTCAGAGTTAGAAGAACAGAATCTCCCATTGTTTCCATTGATTTTCGGTCTGGTAGAACTCCCCGTACTGTGATTACGAGGCTTCGGTTTCCGGGTAAATGTTATGTCTAATCTTCCTAGGCTTCCTGTCTGCAAAATGGAGATAAAACCGTGTTTTCTTTCTTTTCGTATCCTGATAACCTCCCCTCAGGTAAATCTAACCAGAGACGAGAGCCAAAATCACCTAAGTAAATAAACAAAGTCATTCAGATTGGGGAATTATATTTGTCCTCTTTTTATATTTTAATGTGTGATTTTTTCCATCCCTCTTCCCCTTCTTATTTTCTTGTTCTTTTCTTCATTTTGTTTTTCTCAGAGTCCAAATGAACTTTTGAATTGATAACAAGAGAAGGAATATTATTGAAGTGTAACTATTTGGCTTCATTTATCTGAAATCATCTTTTAGGTATACTGAATAACATGAGTAACCTGACAGAAATAAACTGAAAAAGTAGTTGTGTGTGTGCCCTAGAAAACGGGAGTGGGTGGCCTAAAAAACCTATTGAGATATAAATGATACTTTATTTTATTATTGTGAAGGATGAACACAACTCTTGATGCTGGCACTTTTCTAGGGAGGACACAGACATGCAGACATTTGATGGATTTGATTTATAGTCTACACTAGAGGAACTGGGCCAGTAACTGATAAAACCTGAGGGTGCAGGTGGGTTCAGTAATCTGAAGAAGTTTTATTCTCCCCAAGATTCTGAGGTCATTCAGGGATGGGGGTGGCATACCTTATAACACTGGCATCTATTTAGTGCTTGGCCCATGGAGGCATTAAATGAAAGTTTGTTGAATTAATCACTGGATACAGGAATATATGGCACTGGCCAAGGTGGAGCTTTGCTCGTTTTTGCAATTTCATTCCTATCGTCTTTGTTGACTTCCAGCTCTTTGATATGTTGTATCCACCCTACAACCTACCTTTACCTCTTCCTTTTGAACATGAGGTCTTAAAAGCTTTTGCTTTCTCTTTGGGTGTCACTATTGATTAATCTGCCGTAGAAAGGCTTGTTTAAGGAATAAATGGTTCAGGGTAATCGACAGTAAGTAACATGGCTGAACTATGATGTGTCTCTTACAGAGTCTTGGTTGTGAATTGATACGTGTATGAGTGTGGGTAAGTGAATATTATGACACTTCAGCTTTACTGCTTGTTAAACTAATATGTGTTCATCATTTAAAAATTTAAAAATGTAATAAGCAAAACCTCAAATTACTTACTAGGCTATCATTTAGAGACATTCATGCAAATTTTGTAATTTAAAAAATAGAAATGGACTTATAATGTTTTATAATTTTTTAACCTCTTGAGTCATATTTTTGTCAATAAAGATACATTTGTATAGTCACATTTATAGGTACATAAATTGGAAATTTAGATAATTTTGTTTTTACTTTTACATAATATTAATGAATATCTTCATGTGTACATCAGTGAACATGTTACAGAATATATCATTTTAATACATTTTTTGGAAGTAAGCACAGTTCTTCAAAGTAAATTGGGATGAAAGTTAGGAAGGTGTGGTGGATTGACAACCGGTGGGCAACATGTAACACCCAGCTGAACTGAATCAGCGTGGTGCTGGGTGTGGAGGGGCCCCCTGAGGACTGTTGCCAACAGCATAAAAAGGAGAACTGGAGAGGAAGAGGTGGTGCTGATACTGATAATGAATTTTTTTCACCTGTCTTCACTGAAAAGTATTTTGTGCTTTCTTTTGAGTCAGTGTATATCTAGTCCATGATCCATGAATAAAAAAATAACATTAGCATTTTTCTTAATTATAAAAATGTACCTTACATTTTGTTTTTATGATCCTTCTGTTGCAGTCAGGGTTTGCAAGGGAAAGGATATAATACAAGGCACATGATTTACAGGATTACTTTATAATAGTCACCTAAGAGTCAAATACAAAAAGAGTACAGGAAATCTGTCCACACACTAAAGACACAAAGAATCCAGCTGAGGGCCTGCATTCCACAGCAGTGTCCTGCACGAGTCCAGCTGGAGGCCCAGAGCCCAGGACAATGTCTCATGCAAGTCTGTATCAAGGATCTGCACTGGGAAGGCCCAAAGGCCAGTGGTGGAAGCTAGAAAGTCTGCGCCAGCGGGATGAAGGATCTGCGCCAGCAGGCTGAGGGATCTGCACTGGAGCCAGGAAGCGATGCTCAAAGGAAGGACCAGAGCTCCCCTGAAAGGTACCACAGCCATCCTCAGCAACAGTGAGGTCCCGAACTCCTCCGACCATGAGAACAGCCAAGTTCCTATCCGGAAAGCCAGCGCGACAAGCTCCTCGAGGAGAACCATCAGCACTACCTCTTCCTCTCCAGTTCTCCTTTTTATGCTGTTGGCAACAGTCCTCAGGGGGCCCCTCCACACCCAGCACCACGCTGATTCAGTTCAGCTGGGTGTTACACGTTGCCCACCGGTTGTCAATCCACCACACCTTCCTAACTTTCATCCCAATTTACTTTGAAGAACTGTGCTTACTTTCTCTGTCACTACACAGTTAGCTTAATATATTTTACTTTGCTTTTAGTGTTCACAGGTTGCATTTTTATATTAATTTGTAATTTGTATTTTAAACACATTTTTGATGTGAAGGCTATTAAACAAGGTAATTAAGATTCATCTGCCTTCAATTCTATCCTGCAACCCTATTTACTTATGAGAAGCAATTAAAAATTTTATCATTTATTTTTCAATTTTTGAAAAATATAAGCAGTGATACAGATGTGTTTATGTTTTTTCTTAGATGTATGTTGGAAAGCTTTAGCCACTTTTCTCTGACTTGGTTTTTTTGTTTTTGTTTTTTTACATTGAATTTCACTGTGGTGACCACTCCATAGCAGTGTAGCTATAGATAGTTCTCATTCATTCTTTAAAGCTTCATAGTACCCTGAATTGGATTTAACAAGTCTTCTACTGATGGGTAATATGGTTGTTTCAAGTCTTTTGCAATTATAACCCATGCTGTGTTTAATTTATGAGCTACCTTTGAACCACCTTCACCGGGTTTTTCTTCAGAGAGAATCGTCTCTGCAGAAATCTCCCTCTGAGCTTATTCGGGGTAGGGAACAGAATGCAGGATAAGATGCAGGTGAGAGAGGTTTATCCAGCAACCCAATGGCATCGTAAGTACCGCTGCATCATAGCATAGCAGTATTTAACACGAAGGAATCTTAAATGTCAAGTGGAGAAAGCTGGGTCTGTATTTTAGAGGCAAAGGAGACCCTGAATGTGGGAGTCAGGTGCTCATGTGAGCACTGGTAATGTAAATCTGTGGCTTCAGTTTGATTACTTTGTTAAGGAACAGGTTTCTGGGAGGGTCCCTCTCAGAGCAGGCTCAGTATATTGTATATTTCGCTTTTTTTCCCCTACCATTTTATATGAGATATTTGTGATTTTTCTATGAAAAAAAATTCTCAAGAGTGTTTGAGTAATCAGTGAGGCCTGAGCACTTTGTCAGCTAAAGTGCCCTGAAATCAATGCCACGGTGCTGCCGTGAACATACTAATTTCATTTCAACATTTAAATTACATAGATTATGACTCTCCATAGTCCGCTTCATCCGGAAATTGATGAATTTTCACTTCCTTTGTACTATGAAATGGTTTCTCCTCCAGTGTAGGAAAACATTTTAAATTGTGCTTTATTATCTTATTCCTATATTTTGGAATAGATATTTTTCTTTCCTTTTTAAAAGCCAGTGCCAACTGTGATATTATGGCCAAATCAATGTGGGTCTCAAATTCTTGCTTGGAAAGAAAGCAAGTTAATCTTTTCAAATTGAGGAACCCATGATTCTGTGAGCCTGGGCATCAGGTGGTATTCCATGTTCTTACAAGAACATCAACCAACTCGATATACCTATCATTGTGAACAGTGTCGGTTGTTCCCTATGCCCACAGGTTTAAATTAATACCATTACATAAAATGGGGTATACAGAGGCAGGAAACCTGCCAAATGATTTCAAAGATTGTCTGCAATAACAGAGAAAGATAATTTTGAAAAAGAATAGGATAAGGAGAATTTGCCTCAAAAACACTAAGATGTGTTTTAGAGTTACAATAATTTAGGAAGATTAGTACTCATATAAGAACAGATTGACATGTTTATGACATTCCTGAAGTTGTTTTTCTTTTAGTAGTTATTTGTTGTTTATCTACCATGTTTCAGGCATGTTCTAGGCTCAGATAGTGTAGTAGTAAACAAGAGACTGAAGAGTTCAGCATTCCTGGAGATTACATATTAGTGGGGGAGATAATAAATAAATAAGCAAACACATATAAATAAGAAAATATTAGATTTTTATAAATGCTACAGAGAAAATAAAACAGTGTGAGAAAAAGGGAGAGTACCTGAGACCATGAGGGGTAATTCTCACCGGGTGATCGGAAGATACCTCTTGCAGAAGTGGTTTTTAGAACAAACACCAGAATGAAGGGAAGAAACCGTAATCAGCAGGATGAGCACACCAGGAAGCAGCAGCACTGAGACTAAGGTGTGGAATCAGCCAAGATGCCCATCAGTGACTGAATGGATTAAAAACGTGGTATGACTATTATATATGAAGAAGTATGGAATCTTGTCACTTGTAGCAAAATGTATGGAACTGGAGCACTTTATGTTAAGTGAAATAAGTCAGGCGCTGAAAGACAAGTACAGTACCTTATGTCCTCTCATATGTGAAAATTAAACTAAAAAATGTCAACATGAATGTAGTACAGTGATCAACAGATCGGGGAGCGAGTGATGAGACTGGATTTGATCATGCACACCGTGTGCGTGTATTAAAATCACACACAATAGCCCCCAAATGGACAATTAATACACATTTTAAAAATTAAAAATAAAAAGCACTGAGACTAGAAATAATTTAGTTTTTAAAAGTACATAAAACAAAACAAAAAAACTGTGACCTAAATGTAGGGTTCAAGAGGTGAAGAGAAAAAGATAGATAAGAAAAATGGAGGGTTTTAGAGAGCTATTAAATGCAATTCAAAGTCCTCACCATAATCCTAGTATGTAAATTGTATATAGTATGTATAAAATTTCATATATATTAAAGAGTCCATCTCAAACCATTAAGGAGCTGGTAAACCATACAAAAATGCAGTGCTAGATACATGTGTTTTTTATGAAAAAAATCTCATATCCTTATGTGAAACCATACAACAGAATAAATTACAAATGAATTTAAAATTTTAACATAAAAATAAATCTATAAATACTAAAAGAAAACATGAATAAATGTGTATATGGTATTAGCGTAGAAAATAATTTTGTAAATATAAAATCAATACAGGAAATCATGAAGGCAAATGCTGTTAGAAAAATGTCTCTAATAAATATGAAAACACATATAAAGCTCATAAAGTAAACCAGAAAACCACTAACACCTAAGTTAGCAAAATGACAAAAGACACAGGCCATTCACATAAGAATAAATACTAAGACCTCCTGAACTTATTAAAAACATTCAAACTTAGTAGAAATAAAATAAGTTTTGTTGAAAAGAAAAGTAGTGACTTTTGCCTATGAGAGTGGCAGAGAAAAATAGTAGTATTCAATGCTGCTCATGGTGTGGTGGTCTGGACAGGTTCAGGCATTTTTCTTGTAAATAATATTCTTGTAAACTTTAATCTTTACTCTTTGGAAATGTGTATCAAATATTAAAATTAAAATTTCTCTTGGATATAATAATTTACCTTCTAAGAAGCTTACAAAATAAGTAATTAGAGATGTGGGCGAAGGTTTGAATGCAAGTACATATGCCACCACCTAAATGCTGAACAGTAGAGGAAGGAAACAAAAATAGGGTTATGCAACCAAAGAAAATTAACCTTTTACAGGTTTTAAAGGATGAGAGAAAATTCTTGTTCTATAGTGCTAGTCATAAAAACAAAATTGTGAATGGTTCAGGTAAGGATTTTGTGTGAAAAGTAATAATTTGTGTTTATACAGCCAGCGATGGCTCATTCCCTCTAGCTCTCTCTCTGTAAGAAAATATAATCAACAGTTGACATGAAAATAAACTAGAGGTAAAGTTATAGATGATTTTTATTTTCTTATTTTCTATATTTTGAATGTTTTACAATAAGCATAAATTACTTTTACAGTCAGGAGAAAATAGCTATTATCTTAAAAATGAAAGGTATCTCCTGAAACACAAGTGTGTATATTTTAACAACCCTCATATAACAATCATGTCTCCATTTCCTCCCACACCTGGGGTCTGCTGACACTGCCTTGCAGGGGAGGGTGAGAAGAAATCATGATTACTATTATTTTTTTTTAAAGAATCCATGGGTTCCAGAATGGGAAAAGGAATAAAACTGTGAGAAAAAGGAAGTGCTTCTGGGGTGCTTAGGGTAGGACTGGCTGCCTTGTGGTTAGTGCACTGTAACACAGATATAACATGGTTTGCTGCCATTTCTTAATGCCGCCTTATCACACTAGGTAAAGTGCTATCAGTGATTCATTTGGGGTAATAATCGCCTAGGTATAAATATTAGCATGTATATAAGAACAATCTCTTCAAAGAATCAACAACTGGGATCTCATCTTATTAAAAAGTTTTTGCACATCAAAAGAAATCACCAGCAGAGTGAAAAGAAAACCCACAGACTAGGAAAAATTTTAGCCAACTGTTCCTCAGACAAAGGACTTCTATCTAGAACATATAAAGAATTGAAAAAATCAGACCCCCCAAATTCAAAGATCCAATTCAGAAATGGGCATCTGAGATGAATACGCACTTCTCAGATGAAGAAATACAAATGGCAAATAAATATAGGAAAAAATGTTCAACATCATCGGTCATTCGAGAAATGCAAATTAAAACAACACTGAGATTCCATCTCACTCCAGAAAGAATGGCTGTCATCAAGAAATCAACCAATAACAAATGCTGGAGGGGCTGTGGGGAAAAAGGAACCCTTCTCCACTGTTGGTGGGAGTGTAGACTGGTGCAACTACTGTGGAAATCAATGTGGAGATTCCTCAAAAAACTAGGATTGGGTGTCCCATTCGACCCAGCTATACCCTTCCTGGGTGTTTTCCCAGAAGAATTGAAAACATCATATCACAGCAATATATGTGCACCCATGTTTACAGCAGCACAATTTGTAATAGCTAGATCTTGGAAACAACCCAAATGCCCATGAACCGAGGAATGGATAAAAAAGATGTGGTATTTTTATACAATGGAGTACTACTCAGCTATAAAGAAGGATAAACTCGAGGCTTTTATAGGTAAATGGATGCAACTAGAGACTATACTCATAAGTGAAATAAATCTGACTCACATGTGTAAACATCATATTGTCTCCCTAATGTAAGAAACTGAAAGAGTAAATAAGATCCCAAATGTACAATACATATTGTGAAAGGGGAAGAAACTGCTCAAAAGGAAAGAACAACTGGGATGGGGGAAAGGAGAAAAGAAGGAAGGAAAAAGAAAAACAAATATATATATATATATATATATATATATATGCATATATATATACATGCAAGATAGCTAAGATAATTATACTACTAATTTCTTTTAGTTCATTGAAAAGAACGATTTGTGCTTATATTGTTTGATCAATTTTACATGCCCGTATCTTTTAATCTGAGCAACTATTTTGAAGATAACAATACACAATATATTAACCATTGTTAATTTCTAATTATCTTGTTTGGAAACTCTGTATCATTGTTTTTATTTTTTTTTCTCTTTAAAATAAAAAAAGAACAACAATCTCTGCATAAATGAGGAATCTATGAAGGCATCCATAGTTCAGTATGATTTAGAACAAAAACAGTAAAACAACTCATTTTAGGGAATAGGAGTTTTCTTCATGATAAAAGAAAGGCAGAGCTTTGCCATTTGGGTTTTTTGTTCATTTGTTTGTTTTTTTGCTTTTTGAGACAGGGTCTTGCTATGTAGCCCAAGCTGGCCTTGAACTCACAGTGATCCTGCCTCAGCCTCATAGCTTTGGCATTGGTGTTCTTTGCCAAGTAGGAGCCAGATGGGAGATATACTATCTAGGAGGGCTTAGTGCAATATAGACAATCTGAATGGCTTCTTAATGTCTCTAAAGTTGAATTTCCTTACTTTTGCCATGGAAAAATATATATACCTATAGGACAGATATACCTACAGGTTAAATGAGATAATGCCTGGCACATTATAGCATTAAATAAATAGATGTTGATGTTGATGACATTGATGGTAACATCAAATGGAACATCAGGCTGCTGGAAAAGAAATGGAATTTTCCTCTTTCTCCATCTGACAGCTTGAATTTCCTTGTACCTCAAACTTAGAAACTAAGCAAAAAATAATCAGCTCTGAAATTCTCTACTCTCTCTGATTTGGTGGCTGCCAGCAAGACAGAAACAAATTCTTCAAGTGTTACTCATTTGCTATCATACTTCAAAGTAAATTACTCAATATACCCCAGTGGCCTGAAAAAATTAATTTATCTTCAAAGCTTGTTCTCATCCAGGAGTAGCTAAATCATCCAGGGAAAAATCTGAGTTAATTAGGGAATCAAGGAAATGGAAATCACATTTGAATTAGGATGCAACTGAATAAGGAGGACATGATTGGGCTGTTTGTAAAGTTTGCCTGGTGTACCTTATTATAATGTAATAGGAACCCATAAGGAATAGATAATAAAATTCAGGGTAAAGTATTATGCTTTTCCAGAGTATTTTAGAAAAGCCAAATTTTACTATTTATGATCCTATGTAAACATCGTTAAGACTAGCTTCTTTATTGCCCCAAAAGATATATTTTAGAATCTCCTGGAAAATTAGAGCTGAATTTTATGACTTTCTTTTCATAGGTATTTGCTCTGTCAGCAGATGTTAACTGAAATGCACGAAGAGGAGAAAGTCAGTTTGACATTGGCCTCTTTCTAGTACTTGCTGATGTATAAACACACCAGTCTCCAGAGCTGGAAGGCTAGAAGTGAAGTGTGCTGCCACAAAGCACAACGTAAGTCTCTGTATTCTCCTAAAGTTGAGAAGAACTGTTTCCACAAAAGCATCATGCTAAATGGTAAATTGCTTAACACACCATTGCCAACTCTGAGGCATCAGGGAGAGGCCAAGTTTAACCAGTGAAGAGGAGAGCTGTTTGCTTGTGACCATGAATACAGTTGCAGCTAGGACTGGTGTTTCCCAAGTGTTCCCAAGTGTCTCGATGCTGTGTTTTCCTTTTATTGATCACAATTACTCAATTGTGAGTCATCGCTGAGTGGTCATTCACAATAGGTATTGATCTGATGCTGGGCCATATCAGATCCTAGGATTATTCATCATTTACAATAACCAATGACTTCAACAGAATAGTACATGTGTGTGGGGTGTGTATTATAAAGTGTGTATTTAGTTCCTCCCCACCTCTTTCTCTTTCTCCTTCCTTCCTCCCTCCCTCCCTTCTTCCTCTTCCTCCTCCTTTTCCTCCCCCTCCCCTCCCCCTCTGCCTCTTCTTTTGTGGTACTGGGGATTGAACTCAGTGTTTTCACAGTGAGCTATGTCCCCAGACCTTTTCAAAATTTTTATTTTGAGAAAGAGCCTTGCTAAATCATTAAAATGCTCAAATAGGGATCAAATTTACCATCCTCCTGCCTCAGCCTCTGAGAGTGCTGGGATTATACGTGTGCCCTAACACATCTAGCTCCTCCCTTATCTTTTTTTATTCTTCGTCATAGTTTCTTTCTTTGGGACTAGAGATAACAAGGACAGTGGGTCAGAAAGTTATAATGATAGCCTTGTATGTAACATCTGTACCTCTGAAGTTGAACAAGGTGTTAATGTTCTCTGGACCTGAGATTTCTCATCAGTACTATTAGTGGGTTGACTTTAATAATGTCCAATTTTCTTTCCTTTTCTAAAGCATAGTTTTTCTGACCCATCACATGCTCGGTTGAGTTTAATAATGTCCAATTTTCTTTCCTTTTCTAAAGCATAGTTTTTCTGACCTATCACATGCTCAGAGAAGTAAGATATGTGAGAATTTATAGGGGATGGAAATCTATGCCCAAAGGGGTTTTATTCTTCTGGAGGGAGGAAGGGACAGATTAAATAACAAAGTGAGCTGGTATGTGGTTAAAATGAGAGTGAATTAATGAGTTAGAGGCAAATATGAAATAATGTGTTAGATACTGAGTCACAAGCTCTCCAAGCAATACTACTAATGAATATAGAGTAGTCAGGGACAGGCACGGTATTGTGAACTGCAGCAATGGAGGAAATATGGAAAGCAGGATTTGCATAGGGGAATGTATTGAGGATGGACATGTAGGGACAGTGGCAGGGTATGTGGCAGCAACAAAATTGAGAACATCAGATGGGTTTGGCTTCTGTTTACCCTTTGATCTCCTGCATTTGTCAATACAATCTGATTTATAAGAATTCTTTTCTGGTCAAATCTTATTTTTATTTCTCTGCTTTCAGAGTTATAAGAAAGGGTTATCAGGAGTTTGGAAATAGGGGCATGGCATCTCTACATAAGCTGGAGCCAAGAGCACAGTATTATGATACCATCCAAAGTAGTGATCGATTCCCTCCTCCAGAGGGAGAAGTTCGCACAGGTGGTGTACTCTTCTCATGGGTGTACCAAGGTTTTTAGTACTCTAGCTTTGGAGTTGGCAGTCACCTCATACTTTCCAGAGGAAAGTGTACTAGAATGTGAGGGAGATGATATGACGTTGTTAGAAGCATTAAAGATGGATTCTCTTGGAGGCTTAGGTGATCAAGCCTTTTAAAATTAAGGTTAATGATAAAATTCATTTTTTTTTTTCTTTTTTGAGACAGGGTCTCACTATGTAGTGCAGGCTGGCCTTGAACTCACTTATGTAGCCCAGGCTGGCCTTGAATTCACAGCGATCCTTCTTTCTCAGCCTCCCAAGTTCTGGGAGTGCACCAGCACACCCAGCAAAAATTCATTTACCGAGTGTTTAGTATGCGTCGGACATTACACCAGGTACTTTAGGAAGACACTTAAGCATCACGATCATCCTATGAGGCAGGGACAATTATTATGCTCATCTCTACTGGACTGCATCTGTACATGGGTTAGCTTATTTAATTTTTAATCACAGAACTATAGAACGTTTACATTTTTAAGTTGAGGAACCAGACTCTGAAACAGGGAGGATTTGTACAAGTCTATCCTAGTTAGTAACAGCAGAGTTGGGATTTGAGCCCAGTTTTTGTGATTCCAGAGAGTGTGTTCTTAACCACGATACTAATGAAAGATTACCTGTAGCATCTCTCATAACGTCATGACCCAGAAGTAAGGCAATGCCTGTGGTTGAGAAATACTGATGTGCAAGCTTGTTTTCTGTGATTTAAGTTGCAGTGAATACAGCTAATTTGAATTAGGCAATTCAAGGAGAAAAAAAATAACTGGTAACACTAGGACACTCATGCCTTGCAGCATTTGCTGTTTGGAATGATGACTAGAATAATGATGTATTCCCCAACTATGTGGTGCACCACTGGCCCACAACTGATCTTGTGCAAAACACAGGTGATGCACTCAGGTTTGCTGGGCACTCTTTAGCTAATGTTAAATCACAAGAGGATTGCTCTCAAGTGACCCTCATCCTCCAACATCTGGCTAAGAGTCCTAGTCCATGCAGTCAGAATAATGAATACCCCTTTTGATTCAGCTCATTTGTCCTAAATGTTGGTGTGTGATGTTCCCATGGATAGAATTGATAATTTCAACATCTAGAGATGCATAAATTTAGACAGGGAAAAAGATGTGACCTGGAAGGTAGGTTGTACAATAAAGGAGTCACAAAATGGGCTTGTGGAGATGAAAAAACTGCAAAGGGATTGTCTTACTGAACTAATGCAAGTCTTAGCCAGATGTTGGAGGATGTATCTATGGTGAAGACCGATGCTAACCTGGAATAGAACTGACTTACATTTTTTTTTTTTTTGTGGGTATCGGGGGTTGACCTCAGGACTTGGCACGCCAACAGGCACCCATGCCACTGAGCGATATCACCGGCCCTTTTTTTGTATGTGGGTTCTGGGAGTCGAACTCAAGACCTTGCGCTTGCTGGGCAGGTGCTTATGCTGCTGAGCCATCTCACCGCCCCTAAATAAAATGTTTACCTGGGGTTTGCACAGTATGAGACATTGTGACAGACATTGGAAAAATAAGGAGAAAAAGTCATGGAGAGCTTCTGGGCTGCTTCAGCCTTGTGGTGTGACCTGGATAATTGGTGACATTATTGACAACATACATTGGCTGCTGAAAAGGAGGGGGACAGAGTTTTATACAACACTTAGTGGAGCAGAGGTAGAGCTGGGGAAAGCTGAGTTCAGACTGAAACTTGAATAGGAGTTGGCCAAGTAAGAGAGTTGTGTGTACGCACAAGTAAGCAGAGGGAAGAGCTGTCTGGTGGCCAGGAGGGACAAGGGCTGGTGTGGTCCTGGTGGTGGAGGTGGGTGTCTGGAAGGGGAGAGAAAAAGGGAGAGGAAGGACAAGAGGTAAAATAGGTGAGCCAGGCAGAGGTGGATTATAAAGAGCTTTGCATTTTTTCTAGGAACACTGGGATTTTATTCTAATGGGAAGACATTGGAAGGTTTCAAGCAGGCACCTTGCTAGGCGAAGTTCAGCTGGTGGTAGGATAGCATGGTAAGGCTAATGACCAGCTCCAATAATTGAGTAATGTCCAGCATCAGTCTCTTTAAGTAGATTTCCTGTCCCTATTCACTTCCCCCTGCAACTGCAGAGCACCGTTTAAGATTGCACCTGGGTGCACAGGATATTCCTTCCCATGGGAACCAGGCTACTTCAGGTGATAAGAACACAACAGAAAGAAGGCTGTGAGTGCTTGACTCATATCCAGCCTGGATATTTGCAGCTTGGTCTTTTGATTACTGGCTTAGCAGCCTTACAAACGCATTCTCTTGTTCTTAACGCAGAAGAGATGTGAGTGTGACCTGGCATTACTCAACTCAGCACTCAGTAAAGGCCAGTCAGTTGATAATAAGCAGCCTAGAAGGTTACCTCAGGCCTCAGGGCCATGCGCTGGGCAGTGGAGCATGACTATTAGTGATCTAGAATTGAGGATACCAGGCACATCAGAATTCTTATCTAAATGTCTCCGATTAATTTATACAAACCCATGGGCGGTAAAGTGGGTGTCACACCTGCTGATAAATAAGACAGTTTAATACTGACCTCAATATTGGGGGTGGGTATTGTTCACCATATAACTCTTCTCTTGACAATATTTTATAACTTGGACTTTTTCTTCCCTGATTGCTTTTGGTTATCTGTAGTCCACTGTGACATTTTCAAAGAATGCAGGGCCTTGCCCCCTATATTAGTTAAGGCAATATAAACTACTATAACAGATTCATGGAGTGCCACAGTCTTGGTCTGGAAGCTTACCAGAATCTTAAATGAAATCTCAGTCTACCTTAAAATGTGTAGGGATGGTCAGTGGATTTACTTATGTAGAGAAATAGGGACAATTGTCCTTATTAGAAAGTACTCATCTTGGTTAATTATTAATGACTTATCATATATACCTGTTTTATACAATGCTGTCTTTTAGGTAAAATATAAAACTGGAGATGAACCAGGGAAAGCCCTGAGGTGGGGGAGCCAAAGGGAGACAACGCAAGACAGAGGACATGCTGTTAGGAATATATTTTTCTTTCTTCTCTGTCAGATAAGACTCAGTAACTTATAAAAATGTTTAACAACCCTCATAAAATAAAAGAAAATTTACTTAGCTTCTGTTCCAATATGCAATATATGAGATCCTGAGAAGCTGTTTTTTATTTAGTTAGAGTTAAAAGATGATAGGTAGGGAGGTCAATGATTCACTGTACCTAAAAATCACAGATAAGTATGCTTATTTCTTGAGTGGACGCAGGCCACATAGTTAAATTATATATTCAATAAACCCAACACTTGACTCCTCTTGTCATGGTTCGACAGTATCCTTAAACTTCAATGGACCAGAAAATACAATTGCACAATTATTGCACTGACTGAGAGCAGTAAAACTGATGGATGAAACGATCAGGATTAGCTAAAATGACATACCAAGAACTACGTAGCATTTATGAGTTTTACTTTTTACCAAATTTTTTCTGCAAACCCTCGCCAAGCTAATAAGGTACAAGGATCACATATGTGCCTATTAATTTTTCTCTAAGAAGTGGTCCAATTATTAATTAGTGAAGACTTTATGCATGATAGTTATCGTGTTGTATATCTTTCCTCAGATACCTCTGGAGTTTCCACACTTTTTAAATTACTCTTACATGCTTCATTGTTAGCCTGATCTTCATACCCCTGTAAGACTGAACAGGCATTAATTCTTCCATTTTATAAATAAAAAATGGAAGCACAGAGTAATTAAAGGAGTGGCTCCCAGTCGATACAGCAGGTGAAGATGCCTCCTTAAAGTAGGATTCTAACACATGTTTAGCACTGTGACTAAGAACGTGGAACACAAAATTTATCTATGGGTCTAGTGTCAGCCACCAATGCCATTGCAAACTTGTTCAAAGTCCATAACTTCTTTCTCTGATTCCTCATTTATAAAATAGGGTTAATTATAAAATATATTTCATAGCACCATTGTGAGAGTCCGGCAAGTTGATCTGCTTATTACTGTGCTGGTCACATCATAAGCACATGTAAAAGGTCAGGTGTCACTAAGACTAAACCCCAGTCTGAATTACACACCATTCTGTACAGTGGTTAGTATTATAAATACCAAGTGTTGGAACTTCAGCAAATAAAAACCTAGTGAAACATCTTTGTCTTATAATTGTGTCTGCATTGAACAAAAGGCGACTCTCGTTCACCCAAACTGCTTTTCCCAGCAGGAACTGCTCTGGACAGTCTGTTTCTTCTTTTTTGCTGGCAAAGGTTTTGCTTTCCACACATCTTTCAGCACAGCAGGCTGTGGTGACTCTCCAGAGTTGGCCACATTTTCCTTTGACCCCAGAGGAAAAATGAGAGCTAGACAAGTCTGAGCATGCCTGAGAGCCTGGCAGCCTGAGACTCGAACTGTACTTTTTTTTGCATTCCCACCACTTGCAGTTCTGCCATGCCGTTATTTAAAAGGTTTCACACATTTTCTAAGTGAAAGCTGGGACATTGGGGACTGCATGTATGTGGGAAGAATCGTTCTGTGTGCCTATTTCCTTGCTGGGATCTGGAGTCAGTAGACATGGGCTTGCAATGCGTGATTTTAGTACATGACAAGGTGGGGCATCTCTCCCTCAGGATCCTGTTCTCCTTGGATGAGGCTACTAATGGCAGCAAAGTCAAGTTGACCAAATAATGCTTATGTCATGTCTCAAGGTGAAATTGCAGAATGTGGAGGCAATTTTAGTGAGATTTCCTGGATAGATAGGAAGATCCACACTGAGAAGAAAAGTTATGTCCCTTTGATTGCTCCCAGTTTTTGTTGAACCTCCTATATTTCATTCATTCACTCATACATTCTTTCAGTCAAGTAATATTTTTGATAATAGGGATACAATAGTGAGCAAGTAACAGATATAATATGTACTTGCCTTTAAGAGTCTACTTACTGGACCAAAAGGCAAACATTAAAGAAACCATCACATGAATGTAGTTACCATCTGTTAAAGTCTAAGGTCCACAAAGAAGAACTCAAATTTCCATCATGTGGTGAATGGATGGATAAAATATAGCATATTCATACCATGGCATATTATTGGAAATAAAAAAGAATGGAATGCTGATACATGCTTCAATTTGAATGAACCTTGAGAACATTATACTAAGTGAAAGGTTTTATGGTTTGGAACTAAAATATCTCCCAAAAGTTAGAGGGGGGCCTCTCAGAAGATGAGAGGGGCTATATTCATCAGTGGTTTGATCCATTGATGAGCTCATAGATGAATGTGCTATAAGGAGGTGGGACCTGGTTGGGGAAAGTGGGTCACTGGGAATGTGACTGGGAGGGGTGTGTTCTTGTCCCAGCATCTTCCTTTGTCTCTCTTGTTTTCTCTTTCTGCTTCTGACCTCCATAAGGTGAACACCTTTCCTCTGTCAGACCCTTCTATCACTATGTTTGTGCCTTGGGGCCAGCTCACCATGGACTCAACCTTATCAAACTTTAAGCCAAGATAAATCTCTCCTCCTTAAGTTGTGTATGTCAGCTATTTTGTCCCTGAGGCAGGAAAGTGACTAACACAGAAACCAAACACAAAATAGCACACATTATTTGATGCTATTCACAAGAAATGTCCAGAATAGGCAAATCTATAGAGACAGAAAGAATATTGGTGGTTATCATGAACTAGAGTAGTTGGAGGAAATGGAGAATGACTGATGATGAATATGAAGTTTTTTGGTGTGGCGATGAAAATATTTTAAAGTTGAATGTTCAAATGGTTTCAAATGTCTGTAATGTACTAAAATGATTAAATTGCACACTTTAGACGATTAAATTGAATGGTATATGAGTCATGTCTCAATAAAGCTACTATAGTTATAAAAAGGCCTTTGAGAACACACAAGGTAACTTATTCTGCAGACCAAGAGAAGGCTTCCTTGAGGAAGTGGTGCCTGAGTGGAAGTCTTCAGGATGAGTGGGAATTATCTAGCAAAAAGGTGGTTGGGAGGATGGGGGAGACTGTTCCAAACAAAAGGGGTCTATGGAGCATAAGAGGTCCATAAGGAAGTCTGGAGATGCTGGCACCTTAAAAACAAGAAAAGAAATGATGCAAAGTGAACCAGAGAGGTAATCAGACATCTACTGGGGGCAGATACCCTTCAAGAAGCAATTTATAAACATCTAACGTAACCTTCCCCATGAGTCTAGTAAGTAGGGGTAGTCATAGGCAAGGAAGATAATATAGAGCTTTATAGACATTATTCAAAATATTTTTCTTGGACCTAATAGAAGTATAATAGCAGTAAAGAGAACATGGGCAGGACGTGACCATGATTGAATTTTAAAGATTCCCTCAGGCTGGCTTTGTGAAGCATTCCCAGGAACAAAACGATCATATGTTCTAAGCCTTGGATAAGGAGACTACAGAAAGATCACTCTACATGATAATTTCCTTTATCCATAATCTGTTATTTTTGCAAAATCAGTGGAAGGACAGCCTGGGGAAATGGAACTATTCAGAAAACCTGGCACAGTGTCCTGCACACAGTCTAAGAGCTACTCAAATAATGCATGTGCCAAAGCTCCTCTATTCAATCCATTTTAGATAAATTAGCTGTCTCCAGTGGGACAGAGCACCGAGTCTCTCAGGTATCTCCTTTACACATTAGGTTGACAAGAGAAGACTTGTATCATTTGACTTTATTGATCTGGGTACTAGGCAGTAGTAAAGTGTAGGGGTTCAGTGCATGGGAATTGGAGTCAGACAGAGTCTCATTCTGGAATAGTAGAGCAGGCATTTTTCCTGAGCCAGGCCGGATGAGCAGCAGCAAAAAAGAGCTCAAGGACTGGTGAAGACATCACTACAGAAGTGTTTCATACCATTTCCTATCTACAGGTTTCAGTCATTAAGCATTCATCATAATTTACTACCAGTATAGCATGATGGCATTACTTGAAGAGCCCTGGAATCGATGAAGGAGGCTCTCTGTTGAGAAGACGCTTAGTAAGTCCCCACAACTTTCATTCAAAGAACCGTCTGTGGTTGAAGGTGGCTGGCTACCTTCCCATCCTGCTATGGACAGGACCCAGGCCTGTGGCATGAGTAATATCACCTCAGGGGAAGATAGCGAGTACACAAAGGGTTATATCTGGAGTACATGTGAGTTTTCTGTGGATGGTTAACAGCCTTAATTTAGATTTTCAATCTTAATTCCTTCTTGCTATGTAACATAACTCAAAGTTTCCATAGATATGACATAAACATCTTTAAGGAGACCATTTTTCTGCCTAACCATAGAAAGAATGAAAAACTGACAGAATAATAATTATGTCTACCATCTCCACTCCTCCTGGAGGTAAAAATGTGATGTTTATCCCTCCACTCTCCTAAAAGATTGAAGGTGCCTAAAACATTCTCTTCTTCAATTGTTTATGGACTGGCTATTCTCTTTTATCTGAATGTTGTCAGAGGCTGGACTAGTAGTGTCTGAGGCTACAAGAATATGGATTAAAAGTGTGGTAGATGTTTCCTTGACATTGGGCTCAAAAAATTTGGTGGAGAGCAATGTGCATATGACAGGGTGAAGGCTAAGGAGATGCCAGCTCTTATTTCACTATTTAATGTAGAAAAATATATGAATTTTCCTTGGATTGACAAGATCTCAGAAAGCAGCCTCCCATTCCTTCTATGTCCCCTTGACTAAGAAAGGGTACCAGAGGGTTAATCACAGAGTGTTCCCCAAGAGAGTTTGAATTCTTGTTACAGAGAGGAATCTGATTTCCAGGTGGAGAAGACTAGGAACCAGCCAGAATGAGACCTTATTCAGAGATATTGTACTAGGAGACTTATTCAGAGAATCATACCTCTTACAAAGGTAAGATCTATATTCCACCCAGCCCCATAAGGTACAGGCCTCAGAGAGGAGGCAGTCACAGGAACAGACTGCAGCTTTTCTTACCTACTGAACCAGAAGAACCATGGATGCTTTCAGCCCTGGGAACAATAAGGAAGGGTGAAAATAGAACACAGTTGGCAACAGCTATGGCACAAAATAATGTCATTTAATGTTGAACTGATCCAAGTGGAGACCTCTCATAACAAAAATAATTATGATCATGATAGCTAACACTTATGTAGCAATCAGATGCTATGTTGTAATTATATTAATTCAGGTAATACTTTAAAAATCCTGTAAGTTAACTTGCAGATGAGGAATTCAAGGCACAAAGACAGTAGGTATGTGCTCAGCGTCATGCAAACATAAATGTTAGAACTGGGATTTGGATTTAGGAAATGAAGCTGAAGTTGTAATGTTTTCAAATAATCATTTTAATAAGTAACATCAGAATACATTTAGTGATAATTAGTACAAAAAACTTTTACCAGTCACTTGAATTCTATTCTGTCATTTTGGTTTATTGATTCAGCAAAAATTATTAAGAGCCTGGCATGTTTAAGGAATGGCTGGAGCAGAGTAAGTGAGAAGGGGGAGGAGAGAGAGAGAGAGAGGGAGAGAAATTAAGAAGAGAGGTAGTGGGACAGATTATGCAATGCCTTGGAGCTTCTGCAAATTTCTTAGTTTTCCTATTAATAAGATGTGGGAAGTTTTGTGAGGGTGTTTAGCAGAGGAGTGATATAACTTGATTTATGTCTTAAGAGGATTTTGGGGGTGTTGTGATTAAAATAGCCTGGTGGTATACAGGGATGATATGGAAGGATAACCACTGAAGAAACTGTGGCAAATGTCCACAAAAGAGATAGTGATAGCTGGGCCAGTGAGTAGCAGATGAGCGGATGATGTGAAGTTTAGGATACAGTTTGAAAGTAGAGATAATGTGATATATTGATGAATTGGTTCTGAGTCCTAAAATAGAAGAACGAAAATCACTGCCAATTCTAAGAATTATGTGTAACCTGAAGCTCATCAGCACCAGTTTCTAATAGCTGAGGCTGTACTCATTACCATAATGCCTATGAAATGTAATTTTACTATGTTTGAAACATTTCTTATGCAAAATTTTTGATAAGGGAGAGGGTGAAGATAGAACGCAGGTGAATAAAAATGGACTTTGTTAAAATAACCCACAAGAACATGCTGCTCATATGAAAATCATCATATTCACATGTCTTAGTGGGAAAATGCCAGGAATCTGCTCCAGAGCAGTTATGGGTTAGAAATATGTTAGAGTCATAACTCGCACTACCTTAGATTGTGACCTGTCTTGATAATAAAGTCAATATTGGGTTATTAGAGTGGGTCTTAATTAATGTGACTGATGTCTTTATAAAAAGAGGAAATTTGGACATAGACATGCACAGAAGGGGAACAACATGTGGATAGAAAACAGAGATCTAGATGATGATTCTTGAGGCCAATGAATCTGGTGCAAAACACCAGAAGCTAGAAGAGAGTCTTGGAACAGATGTCTCTTACAGCCCTCAGAAGGAATCCACTCTGCTACCACTTTGACCTTGGTCTTTAAGCCTTCAGAACTATAAAAGGGTAAATTGCTGTTGTTTAAGCAGCCCAGTTTGTGGTACTCTTCTGTAGCAGCCCTATTGAACTAATATAAAGTTTCTGAGAAAAGACTTTTAAAAGTAAAAACTGAGCTGTGATAGGGAACTGGAGAAAGAACGGGGAGTTTCCCATGACCAAGATGCTGAGATTAGTTCCAAGCTGTCTGCCTGCTGATGACCAAGTAGATGCTGTTGCTATAGCACCTAGTAATCTGTCAGACACACAAACAATACTTGGTGAACATTGACTGTGTCACAGAATGTCTAATGTATAAAAACTTAATACATAGTAGGTACTGAACAAATGCATGGGCCCTGAAAACCATTGCAAACTGTGTTAGTTAGCTGTCTGTTACTATGAAAAAATACATGATAAATTCAACTGGAAACAACAAATGTTTATTTTGGCTTACAGTGTCGGAGGGTTCAGTCTGTGGTCAGTTGGCCTCAGTCACTCTGGGCTCGTCATGAGGTGGCATGCCATAGCAGGAACACGTGGATACACAAAGCCACGCACTTCGTGGCTGTTAAGTGGAACCAGACAGAGGAAAGAAGAGGTGGGTCCCACAGTCTCCTGTGAAGCCATGCCCCGAAAGGCCTGAGGGCCTCCTGGTAGGATCCACCTTCCGCCCCTTCTCAATAGATCAAGCTAGAGACCAAACATTTAACATGTGTGTCATTCAGGGACATCCCACACCCAAACTATAACAAATCCTGCAATATATTTTCTGAAATCTTCCAAAGGAAAGCAGATACTACCATCAGCCTGATCAGAGCTCATTGCCAAAAGGGCTCTGGTCTTCTCTCGTGCCATATTATTGTACCAAGATGCTATAACCTAGCATGACATTAAAGGTTTTTAGGAAGTTAAACGCTAAGCCTCTATCCTCCTAGATCGTGATAATGAGAAGAACAGACAATATAAAAATGGAAAGTAAAAGTCCTATAACAACGTAATTATAGCCTTTAAAAATCATAATGAAGGGCTGGATTTACCTGGGTGTGTTATGTTAAAAACAGCTAAATTGAAAACTTTTCTGACAGAGCTAAGTGTTCTTATGACCTGCAGTCAATTAGAACTCTCCCTCTTCATTAACTCAGATGTAAGAATGATATAAACATTTTTGACAACTTTCATTTTTTTGCCTTGTTTCTCAGTTACGGCAAATGTCAACTTATCAAATTTTATTTCTTAGGCACAAACTATTCTCGACATTTTTTCAGTCTGCTTTTCATCACTCAATGGTTAATAACTGGTGAGGATGCTGTTTGGTGTTCAGGGTGATGATGTAATTGATAACTTTTGTAAAATCTTTACAGCGTTTCTTTAAAACTGCAGGAAGGTAGCATGCAAATAGGAAAAGTTCCAAATAGCTATAGACCAGAAGGTGCAAACTGCCATGTCTCTTTAGGATAGCAGCAATAAAATATATGTGAATTCTGGTAGGCTGAATAAATCTTTGTTCTGAAATAGTGGTGGTGACAGGCACAGTGTGTAACAGGCTGCCCCAGGTTTTCCCAGTGACCTGATGCTTCCTATTTTAGAGCAATACTGTGCTACCATGCAGACAATGATTGGCTACCCATGTTGTTCATAAATAAAAGCAGCTGACTGCGACAAAAGTCTAAGTAGCTGAGGCTTCATCATTATTTATGAGGCAGGTCATAGAGAAAAAGAAAGCTTTATAAGTGTGGTAGCAAGTACCACCTTTCCCCTGTGAAAAATGGCTGGCTTGGAGGAGGGGAAACTTAAAAGAAAAAAGAAGCCAATGTCACTCTCATTTTCATGTTATCCTCTTCTTAATTTTATAGACAGTAAATAATATAAAATCATTATCGTATGGTAGGCCTTGCAAGTTCCCCCTGAAACAAATTTATCTGTCATTATTGCCAGTGTATTCGGTTGGTTGATGTAGAGAAAAGTCATCTTATTGACTTCCAGTCAGTGAGAATAAGAATGGATGACCAAATCTCAAATAACATTTCCTTTATCTTAATTCCTCTGATAGGAATAATAATCTATGATACTGCCGTACAGTAGTCCATAGCACCTACTGGGAGCATTCTATCCCCTGGTGGCATGTGTCATGAGGAGGGATCTCCACTAGAGTGCGCTTGGCCTGTTCTTTACTCCATCAAATTTGCCTGGTGAGTCTGGGGAAAGCATCTGTGCTTGCATGGCTCGACCTTTTCCTTGCTTCTTTGATTTGGAAAGAATTCCACCAAGGGCAAGTGTTTTAGTCTGTGCTTCTCTTTTCTGCCATAGGTACCACAGGAGCAGAGCTCCAAAGGGGCAGGAAGGCTGGATATTGTCCAGAATTATCAGTATCTATGATGGGATTAGGCTGTCTAAATGAGTGTGTGAAGTATCTCAAAACCATTAGTCCGGCTGTTTCAAAAACTTGGTAATTTCTCCAATATCAGGTTTATTGATAATTAATCTGGTATTTTAATTTTCTCTGGCTTGACTCCTATCATTTTTCTCTCAAATGATTCTGAATCTTGGTTGAAGAAATAAAGTTATGTTATGTATTGTTATATACTAAAGCTCCAACACCATATATGAAAATGGTGTACTCATTCTGGCCATAGGAGATAGCTTAGAAGAAATTCTTTCACTTATTAAGAACATATTTAAATAACATGTTTATCGTAGAAAAATTTAAAAACATAGATAAGCAAATAAAATGTTAAGAGAAGTTCTTTTAGATTCCCACCACTCGGATTTTTTTTTTATACAGATAACTCTCTTTTTTTTATAACTTCTTTTCTTCTTTTCTCTTCTCTCTGTACCATTTTCATTCTCCCCATGTCTTTTTATTTCTGCTGTCTTTATTGTGTGAAGATGTATACAGATGGGTATATGAATAGAATGGAAAATGCTGGTGTTGGGGGCACTCAGACTATCTGCCATTTCTTCTCATGGAGTTAGAAGAGAGAATGTGTGGCTTCCCTGGCAAGAAAGTATACAGAAGCATTCGGTGGTTTGTAAAACATTAAGAATATATTAAGTTACACAGTTCTCTGTATTCCATAGTTTCATTCCCCTTATATCTGTTTGGTTGACCTAGGCTTGGGAGGATGCTGGGGTACTTGGCAGTTGCTGCCAATATTCCTAGAATATTTCTGAGTGACTTGAGGTGTACAGCAGAAGTCTATTGCTGTCATTCATCTTTCTTCTGATCCACCCCCTCCCCCCAATGAATGATCTGTGCTCCTTAATCTTTAAGCATGGCCTCAAGTGGAGTCGACTCTAGAGTGGCCATGTACCCAGGCTTATGTATTCAGAACACTATATTCCTGTAGGAACAGTAATTGACCTTTAAAGAGCCAATACGAGGCCCAGAAATGTTTGCCAAGGCTTATATGTACTAGCGTGTCGACCCACACTGCCACCAGCACTGTTGTCACTGTGAGGAGCCTGCAAATAAAGCTTGTGAATGATCAGAGTTAAGGATGACATCATCTGAAATACTAAATTCAAGAACAGATTGACTCCTGGAGTTTTCAGTTAAGTGACCCAATTCATTTTATTTTTGCTTGAAATTTTTGAATATTACAACTAAAAAGCTCGTAACAAAGTCTGCGTGCACTGAAGAGTTGATGTATCTGCCAGCTGACAAGAAGTGACCAAGCTTCCTGGCTTACAGTTGCCCATGTTAGTGTTTTAGCAATTGTCTGCCACACACAGGGGGTTAAACATGCCTTTTCTCAAGGCATAGCTTTTTAGATTTCCAATTGAATTGGACTAAAATATAATGTTTAGCTATTCAAGTTGGCAGCAAGGACACTTGGTTTGATGCAGTGAGTAGTGCCAATGTCAGAATTAATAAAGTGGTTCCATGTCAAAACAGTGGCAGGGCAAATCACCTGGAAGGGCAATTTAGTCATTTAGGCCTTATCGCCACTGGCAAACGGAACACTGAGCCACCTGCCTTTATTTGCTAGACACAGGTTTGGGTAAAACTGAATGCCAATCCATTTAGGGCTAGAAAATGGCTTTGGAAAATCGGTGCTGTCTAAATGGCAAAAACACTTTTGTAATGGTTTTCTTTTCTTTTTCTTTTTTTGTGGGTACCGGGGGTCAAACTCAGGACCTTGCACGCCAGCAGGCGCCTGTGCCGCTGAGCGATATCACCGGCCCTTTTTTCGTATGTGGGTACCGGGAGTCGAACTCAGGACCTCATGCTTGCCAGGCAGGCGCTTATGCCGCCGAGCTATCTCACCAGCCCTGTAATGGTTTTCTAAGAGGTAATGGAGGTACCTTGAAGCCTTCGGATATTGGGGATAAAGAAGAGAAAGGCCTTCTTGGGAGGAAGCTGTGAGCTTAAATTAGAAAAGGGGACCATCTTTTGTTTCTTTCTTCCACAAATTTGAATATTTATTAAATGTATTCTAGGTATTATTCACTCTGGTTTAACAGAGGTCTACAGAGATGTGTTTCTGCTCAATCAAGTCCAGGAGGGAGGCCGAAAATAAACATAAATAAAATAATAATGAATAAAATAATAATATTGCTAAAATTTAAACCAAGTTTCTGAATTAAAGAGTTATAAAGGGAGAGATTTCCTTTGCTTGAAGGCTGTCCTGATTGGGGGGCTGCATGGGGGAGGTTGAGACCTGTAGGTCGGAAGGTGCCAGCTGTGTATTGTACATGACAAAAATCCAAGCCAGAAGGAAGGGCACACGTGAAGGCTGGGGGGAGAAGAGCAAGGGACGTTCGAGGGCCTGAAGGAAAACGGGAGAGAACACTGTGTGAGATGTGCTTGCAGGAGAGTCAGACATAGATCAGTGATGTGTGCAGACTGCAGAAAGGAATTTGAATTTGATTTCAACAGCAATGTGATGTCATTGGACGTTTGCTGACCTTTGATTTTTTTTGATGCTCTTAGAAATAAGCATATAATGTTCAGAGGCAATTCACCAATTCAAAAGCTTTTTGCTACTTAACATGTGCTATTTAAAAGCTTTTGTTTATAGTTGCCACCTCAACTTTGAATGTCTAATTTTTTCCAAATGAGTCTTTTTAAAAGTCAGAAACCAATACTTTATTTTTTGTTTTCTTTTAAAATAAAAATTGTATATATTTAGAGTATATAACATGATGTTTTGAAATATATTAATAATCATATACATAGTGAAAGGATTACTACAGGGAGGCAAGTTAATGTTTTCATTATTTCACATAGCTACATTCTTGTTTTTGGTAAGAACACTTAAAATTCGCTTAGTAAATTTCTGGTGTACACTGCAGAATTAACTGTGGTCATGGTGTTGTACATTATATGTCTGTGCTTATTCATTCCAAATTACTGCAATTTTGTATCCTTTGACCAAAAATCTCCCCATTTCTCCCTCTTCTCTGCCTCTATTAATAGTCATTCTAGTCTTGCTTGTATTTGAGTATTTTTTTAGATTTCGCATTAAGTGAGATCATGCAGTATTTTTCTTTTTGTGTCTCTTATTTCACTTACATGATAGTATAGGAAAAAGGAGCTAGACTGCAACCCAAGGTATCTGGATTTGTGGCTGGATTTTACTACCGTCAACTCCGGTTTTGAGCACGTTCTTACCACTCTCAAGAACTCATTTTCACATCCAGAAGCATATAAGATTGTGTTGGATGTTACATTTATCATCACTTTTTATTCACAGTGATAGAAACTCAGCTCAAAATGGCTATTCAGGGCCGGTGATACGGCTCAGCGGCATAAGCACCTGCCTGGCAAGCGTGAGGTCCTGAGTTCAACTTCCGGTACCCACATAAAGGAAAAAAGGGGCCAGTGATATTGCTCAGCAGCACAAGTACCTGCTAGCAAATGCAAGGTCCTGAGTTCAACTCCCGATACCCACATAAAAAGAAATGGCTATGCAAGAAGGAATGTATTTGTTCATTTTTCTGAACAATCCAAGGATAATAACTGCAAGGTTGCATGGATCCAAGAATCCAGTTGGATTGATGAAGTCACCAGGAATTGGATTTGCCGTCTCTGGGCTCTATTTGACTTTTTCTCCAGAAGGTCCTTCCTATGGATGATACCCAGGAGTTCCTGCAAACATTATTCGTAGAATTAGAAATTCTTTTCAAAAGAATATTTGTCTCCAAAACAGTCTTACATAAAGCTCCAGAATTGCATGTTTCTTTAGAGCATATGCCGATGACTGAACTGTGGCTAGGGGATTAGGAAATAAAATCAGTGGCCAAGCCTAGATCAAGTGCCCATTCCTGGAGTCAGTGTAAAGCGCATAGGGCAATGACGGGGTGGTGTGGTTCCTCACATGAAATGGAGAAACAGGGAAGGAATGAATTCTGGATAGGCAAGGAAAACACATTATTGAATGCTTTTTTGAGTTTTTACAATTCCTTGAGCCCTGCAATGGATCCAGACCTTTGCAACATTTTCCTAATTGAAACCAGCCATTTTGTGTCTGGTTTGACTGTATCAGTAAAATCCACTTTGGCCTAAAATACCAGGATTGGATGTTTAATATTTTGTAAATTTACAGTGTAATGGCCAAACCTCTCCTTCAATTTTTGCTGTGTGTGTCTCAACTCAAGGCACACTTGGAGTATCTCCTATAATTCTTTCTCAAGATTCATGAAAGTTTGTGTATATTTGAAAAGTCTTATCTTGGTGCTCTCATTGACTTTCCAGCTGGAAAGGTGCTTGGAGTCAAAATTTGTCTCCTCATTTGTATTTTTTCAGACTGACTTGTGTGTTGAGTTGCTGGATAAAAATTACAATTGTCTTTTTTATAGTTGTTCAGCATTGTTCTTAAATTATTTTGTGTTCGCTTTCTGTTATTGTAACAAATACCTGAGTCAGTAACTTTATGCAGAGAAAAGGTTTATCCTAGCTCACAGTTTTAGAGATTTCAGTCCATGGTTTGCTGGCCCTATGAGGCAACACTTTACCATAGGCAGTGTGTGATGGAGCCAGCTGTCCATCTCATGGAGGCTGAGAATCAATGAGAGGGAAAGAAGGCCCCTTTGAGGGCATGGTCCCCAACTACCCAGCTCCATCTCTGACTAACCCCACCTTTTAAAGTTTCCACCACTTACCAACAGTGTCACAGGCTGGGAACTGGGACTTTAATATGTGGGCTTTTGAGAGACATTCCAGAGCCAAACTACAGCAGTTTCATTTTAACAGAACTTGAGAATTCTTAAAGAATACCTCTACCAACAATACATTTCTTACTATAGTACATTTTCCCACAAAGAATGTGAAGACAACCTTCTAACATAACTCATCTTTCTTTTCAAAATATCACTATTATATTTGTCTACATTCCTGCCTTGGTTCCTGTTATTCCCACCAACCAAAATGTCACATTATTTTAAGTTCTTGATTTTCCTTGAAATATTTGACACTTATTAGGCAGCTTTTCTGATTTCCACTTAGGACCACAAGCTGTCTTTTAGGTGTCCCATTATCAATTACTTGAAGTGCATGACTTTTAGAAAAATGAATTATTATTCTACTATCACTTGGATCTGAGAAGTCTCTCAGAGGCCCATGTGTTAAAGGCTTGGTCCTCAGTCTGGCATTACTGGAAGGCAGTGGAAACTTTTAGATGTGGGGCCCAGTAGGGAGGTTCTAGGTCACTGGGAGTATGCACTTGAAGGGTTGTGTGGGATGCCAGACTCTCTCTTTCTGTGTCTTGACCATGAAGTTGACAGGCTTTCTTTTACCATGTGCTGCCGCCATAATGTGCTGCATCATCTGAGACCCCAAAATAATGGGCTAGTTTATCATGGTCTGAAGCCTCAAAACTTTCCTATAAAATAAGCTTTCCAAAATAAATCTTTCCTATTTATAAATTGATTATCTCATGTATTTGGTACAGTAACAGAAAGCTAACATAAATTAACTTATTTATACAATTTGCCCTTTGCAACTGTATAATTCAGTGTTTTTCAGTACATTTGCAAAGCTACACGACCATCACCACTAATTTCAGAATGTTTTAATCACCATAAAAAGGAGACATGTGCTCATTAGAATCACATCCTATTTGCCCCTCAGAAATGTGTACCCTCGTCTCTGCAGTTAGCTCCCTGAAGGCAGTGGCTGAGACCTGGACTTTTTGTGTCTCTTCCAGAAGTCTAGCTCAATTTTGAGGCCATAAAAAGCACTAATAGAAGTGGTCCGAATTGAAATTTCATTATGTTGACTGCTATTTCAATTCCAGTCCAGACTAAGAGGCCATGTGCTATTGTGGAAAGAATACTGAGCAGGAAGTCAGTTTTAGGTTTCCTTTCTTCTCTACCACCAGCTGTGCCCTTAGGTAACTCTCTTTCTCTCTCTTTAGGCCTAATTTTCCTCTTCTGGAAATAAGGGGCATGGACTTTGTGATTTCTGTGGTCCTTTTCAGTTAAAACTGGCACCAGGCATTGTTAATTTTGAGGTCAAGGCTGACTTGAGGCATAAGGCAATTTATTGAATGAAAACAGCAAGGCTTCTTTCCCTTTTCCTTGGGGTTTATAGAATATGTGAAATCACAGAGCTCCTTTAATGGGTGGCCATGTGTGGGGATATAATGTGGTCTGGCTTAGTCATGTCTAGACTGAACCAAGGTGTTATGCATTAAATTAAATGCATTAAGTATAAATGTGCTATTCTTTGCCAAGATCTCAACTTTTGCTTTAGGATTTATTTTTTGAACTAAATTTTTTTTTTGTTTGTTTTTTGGAAGTTAATGTCTGTTTGCATTCAGAAGCATCTCTTCAGAAAGTGTGAACAAAACACCATAGGGAAGTAATAGCATAGAAAGAAAAAGGTGTAGATTGTGCACTGTCCTTTATTTATAACTTGAACACCAAACATCTTTCCATTTCCACCTAACTAATATTTGCAGCCATATAATTTTAATCATCCTTCAACTCACCAAGGACCTAATGTCTTCAAGAACATCTTAGGATAAAAAGAAAGTCAACCCTATTTTTCATGGTTTTCATGTTTCCCAAATGAGCGGTTCAACGTCATGGAAATGAGGTCAGAATGGTAAACAGACAGCTGTTATGCATCTCTCCTTCCAGGGAGATGAAGATCACATACACCTTCCTTCTGCTTAACAGATTCCTCCCAAAAGGGTTGTAAACAAGGGTACAGCGCAGCTCCAGCCACACTGGAAAGAACGGAGGCATTTTGGAGCAGCCCGTAAAGGTGTTGAACATATATACATCTTTGATGCTGTTTTCTCATCTCTTTGTGGTGTCTTTTTTTCACAGCATGAAGCCATTGATTGAATGAAGTTAGAATAACTTTTGACATAGCTAACCAAAATAGATAGCAAAGGGACTGGTTGCTAAGCACAGCTCTGCTGGTTTCCTTGGTTGACAGCCTGTATGAGCATGCAAGGTTTTGCAGAAATAAGTCCATAGTAATTGACAGCTGGTTGTTTAAAACTGCAATTGCCTCTTAGGTAAAATTGCCTCTCAGGTATCAGCAGCAGATGTGATATGAAAAAGGAATTACTTACTATCAGTAATTATAAGCCTCCCTAAAGACTATAAGTGGCTTGAGGGCATGATTTGTTCAAACATATATTACAAACATTACTGAGCACCTACGATGTGTTGGGTGTGTGATTGTAGGAAAATAATGATGAAACCATAGGTCCTATTTTCATGGAAGTCAGACAATGGATGGGAGAGAGAGAGAGAGAGAGAGAATGTGATGAGATAATAATACTTGCTAGGGTTTTAGTGTTTCTTCTGTTTTGTTCAGCAGAGAAGGTTGTTGACTTTCATTCCCTTTGAGAAATGTCCTGTACCTACCTACAGCCTGCTTCTCTGGGTTGGTGGTGCAGAACTGGGGAAAAGGGAGGAGGTAGACAAAACAGGGAAAGCAAGACAGTTTGAGAAAGAAAAGTGGGTCTAATTCTGGAACTTGTGTTGGAGCAAAAGGAGGAAGAAGGAAAATGGAGAAGACATGGGTAGAAATGAAGTGTGGAAAGAAGATTTTACGATGCATTGCTGTTACGGTCTCAATGTTAGTGTCCCCGATTCACGTGTTGGAACCTAATGCTCAGTGTAATAGTAGTAAGAGGTAGGGGTTTTTAGGATTAGCACACCTGTAAAAAGAAAAAAATAGATTGAAGGGAATTGCTTGCCCCTTTGTCTAAATGTGAGCCCAGCAACAAAATGCCATCTATGAAGTAGGACTGGCCTTCCTCAGACACCGAATCTACTGGCACCTTGATCTTGGCCTCCTCAGCCTCCAGGACCGTGAGCACCAAATTTCTGTTATATATATGTTATTCAGCCTAAGATAATTTGTTATAGCAGCCCAAAAGGATTATGATAATTACTGTGCATTTTGCTTATCTTTCATAGTTTTCAGGATAACCACATTTGTTTATTTATTTATTTTTTTTTTTGTGGGTACCGGGGGTCGACCTCAGGACCTCGTGTGCCAGCAGGCGCCCATGCCACTGAGTGAAATCACCGGCCCTTTTTTCGTATGTGGGTACCAGGAGTTGAACTCAGGACCTCGTGCTTGCCAGGCAGGCGCTTGTGCTGCTGAGCTATCTCACTGGCCCACATTTGTTTATTGTTAACAATTCAAACAATGCCAGACAATAGAATGAAAGTAAAAGCTACCTAACTGTCTTAGGTAAGACTTTTCTTATTGCTGAGATAAAATACACAACATCCAAAGTTAAAGGAGGAAAGGTTTATTTGGCTCACAGTTTGTAGATATTTCAGGCCATAATTGGCTGGCTCCAAGGCAGGGTGGCACGGCAGAGGGGCATCGCAGAGGAGAATAGTCCATGACAAGCAGGCGGATGAGAGCACATTAGCCCTCTTTCTGTGTCTTATATTTTATGCAGGCTCCCCACCCTAGGGCAGGTGTAGCACTCACACCCTTAACCTTAGCCAGAACTATGCCAAACCAATCAGTGGGATGATTTAGTAATCCCACACCCTTGATCCCAGCACCACACACTCCAGATCCAGCCACCTCTGAAAAGCACCCCCAATGACTGCATGAGGCTTTGGGGGACATCTAGACATAAGCCATAACACTGACCCCATTCCATTTTCCCAATCCATTTACAAAACCTATTGTTACAGAAGTAAACACCATTAATATTAGTTTACAGTACTTGCAAATTATATATACATAAAATTTAATATTATATAAATATTAATATAATATGTGCAAGCATATATGACATATATTTTAAACAAAAAAGACTTATGTATTTTAATATTCTTCTACATTTTAAATATAACTATATTCAAATATACTATATATTTTCAGGCCAGTAGACATACATCATTCTAATTTTTTTAAATTAGCCCTATAGCTTTTCACTTAACAGAGATATTCTAATGGACATTTATTGCAAAATTTCCTTTTTTTTTTGGTAGCGGGAATTGACCTCAGGACCTCCTGTTTACCAGGCAGGCGCTGTGCCACTGAGCCATGTCCCGGGCCCTGCAAAATTTCCAAGAACATATCTTCACATATGTCTTTTCATGTTTGTGCAAACATTTTTATAGAGTAGTTTTCAGAAGTTGGTTTGCTGGATCATAGGGAATGTGCTTTAAACTCTTTTAATAGACTTTGCCAAATTTTCCTCCAAAAATGTGTCATGTTTCTTTATGAAAGGATTTTGAGAATGCTTTTCCACATACTTTTAAACTCCATTTTTAAAGTCAAGAATTGCAATGTCACTGATGAATTTGCCTCAAAATTCCCAATTTTTTATTTTTTAAAGGATGGGTACAATAATCTTGCAAAGCCAGATTCAGTGCTTTATAGAAGAGCAACTCACATGAATGTGCTCCAAGACATGCCTCAGAAATGAAAGCCTTAAAGCTTTCGACTCTCAGAAATATTTCTAAAGCCAACTGTAAAGCTGCTTAGAGAATTATGAGTGGCACACAAGCTGAGTTCATTTTAGCTGTCAGCATTACTTAGGGTGAAATGTATCTTCAGAGTTATCAACTTCATTCGACAGCTTTCATTAGGGGATTTCTAGTCTCCCCACAGGAGACATTTAGCTAATAAGACTATCCATGCACTTATACGTATCTGGCAAGTCAGTGGTGATGAACCATTTGGTCCATAGATAAGGCGACAAAACAGTTCCATATCCCTCTTCCTACACCTATATCAACTATAATATGTCAAGTTTGAAAAATCTCTTTTGTGATTCATTATTGAGTACAGAATTATTTATTCTGAACTAAAGGCTTATAAAAGCATTATCTTTTTAATCCTGCAAACAAAATTATGAGCTAGATATTCATATTCCCATTAAGGGCAGAAACCAAATGCCAGAGAGTTTAAATATATCCACACAAGCAGGTTGTGGCAGAGCCATTATCCGAAACCACATCCATAGGATTCCATATCACTAAAGCTATGATTTACTGCCTGTTCAACAGTGTGGCGTTAAATAATGACATTTTTTGATTTGTTTCAGGGTATCCAATTCCACTTTGTAAAAAGCTTCCTCCATCTTCCTTTAATTCTCGATAACTTGTCACTTTTCTGATCTCGCTTGGTGGCTAAGACAAGAACCAACTTCATTAACCCGACATTGTGGTCCCTAATCTCATAAAGGAGTAGTCATGGTAGTAGTTAAAAGTGAGGCCAGTCTCCCTGGTTTCAAACTATGGTGCTCCATCTTATACATTGATTTTAGGCAGGCCTCAATTTTTTGATTTGTAAAATTGCTATAATAAACTTGCTTACCTCATTGAATTATTTTGAGAATTAAATAATGCATTAAAGTATTTAGAAAGTTACCTGGCATGTACTAACTATAAATTGAGTCAACACTTCTATCGATATTCTGTTCTACTTTTCTCATCTTCTTTCACCAGGAACATCTCTTGGCGCTCTGTCTGGCTTCTTCTTCTTTTTTTTTTTTTGTATATGCGGGTCCCAGGAGTCAAACTCAGGACCTCGCCCTTGCCAGGCAGGCGCTTATGCTGCTGAGCCATCTCCCCGGCCCTCTGTCTGGCTTCTTGATAATTCACTTCAGCAACTTCATGCTTTCTCAATTACCATCTAGAATATTTCTCTAGTCTTGTTATATTCTTTCTTTGGCTTCTGACTCAGATTACTTGTCTTGTGGACTGTCATCTGCTTGTCATCAGATTACTATCTTTCTGGTCCTCAGGTTGCTTATATGCATTGCTTAACCAAGACCCAACCAACTCAAGCTTTCTATTGTCTCGAGCTGCCTTGTATTAGAACCTTTCATAAACAGGCTTGGCTTGTCCAACTTCTGCTTTTCTTATCAGGTCTCTAGCTTGGGCAAGCCTATGCTTTGGTCAGTGAAAAATTTGGTTTTCATGCACTGTTTGATTTTTTCTTACTAAAACTGTTCATTCAACATTTATTTAGCAAGTATTTAAGAGAGCCTACTGCATGTTCGGTACAGTGATAGGTGCTGAGGAAGTGACAGTGGGCACATCAGACATAACATGTGGTAGTAGATAGTCATCAGATTATCATAGAATCATGCCCATTTAAAGCTACAATTGTGATAAATATTATAAAGATAAATGTTACATAGTGTTGTAAGACTCTGCACTGCAGGTGTATTGAACCTCGTCCAGGAAATCAGGACTGGCTTCCCTAAGAAAATGATGCTTGAGAGGAGGGTCAAAGAATGGGTGCCAGTTAACTAGGAAAAAGGAGAGAAGAAAAGTGTAGGTTGAGAGAGGAGCATTTCCTATGCTGTGGTAAAAAGGAGCGTGGGAAATGTTATTTACCAGGCCAGTGAGCTTCGGCAGCAACCGAGAGAATACAAGGTGCAAGATGGGGGTGACGTCAAGGTGACCTTTTAGGCTGTGTTAAAGATTTTGGTCTTCATGGCAAGAAGTGGGGACCATTGGGTGGGGAACTATAGCAGTAGAGGAATGGGGGACACAATTAGATTTTCAGATCTAATCTTCCTGGGCAGGACAAGAAGTGAGCTATGGGCGCACTAGTTAGAATATGCCTGAAGTAGGCGATTCGGTAGCTTTGAACAGGATAGCATTTGTAGGAGTAAATGAAACCTGTTAAAAGATATTAGAGGTAAAATTAGCGCTTTTGATGATATTAGATAGAAGAGATGAAGGAGTGGAATTGGCGTCAAGGTTACTGGCTCACACAATGGCCAGAAGGTGATTTGCTTTTACTCAGATGGAGAAGGAGGGAATCGTGTGCGTTAAATTTGTGTGTCTACAAGCTAATTGCTCTAAATAAGGCTCCTCTAATCTCTGGTTGGGAGCAGAAACCCACTCAAACTAGCCCGAGTGTAAGTTTTTAGGTAAGGATTTACGCAATCTCATAGAAGCCACAGCAGGAAGGCCTTGGGGAAACTGGAAAATTGTCAGGAACTTAGATGTCTTTCTCTGGCTCTCTAGGTCCCTTAGCCGCCACCTCTCTCTGAGTTTCCACTCTTCTGTTTTCCTGGACCGGAGACTTTATTATCTTTCCTTGCATGTGGCTCACCATAGCCACCACGCAAAAATCTAATCCTGATTGATCAGCTTCAGCATTCATCACTGTCTATAGTTTCTATATCCTATTTCAAATTACTGATGGAGATATAGAGAGAAAGAATGGTTGCTCAGCTTCCCAGAGTGTATCCCTGCTCCAACCAGCTGGACTATTGATTGTTTATTGCTGCTCTAAGTTTAGGGGTTTTGAACAAAACAAAAGTAATATTCAAGTCTAATAAAACTATTTCGCATAGTAGAAGTATTGTATTTGTAAGTATTATTTGGAATGACTACCAAATAACCAGCGTTTAGTAGATGCTCAGTGAACACTGTCCTTGTTGATTCATTGAGGATGTTTCAATGTATTCGAAATGCTAAGTTACATCAGAATCCTCCATGATATTTTTCAAAACTCAGAGTTTAAGCTTACCTTCACAGAAACAGATCAGTTTATAAGGCCTAAAAATATATATTTCTAGAAAAAGTATACAACATAAATTTGATACAAGTGATTCACAGACCATACTTTGATAGACACTGTTATAATGTACTAAAGCACATCCAGGAATCTCTATTGTGTATGCTAGACACCGAGTTTGTTTTGGATCTTGGACCTCTATTTTTCCATTTATATGATGTGCCAAGTATTTATCTCTTTCTTATTCTCAAAGGTGAATTTGAAGATTAATAAGATAACTTTGGGAATAAGTTTTGACCTCTTTTTCCTAGAATCATAAATATGAAAGATGGTATTAATATATAGCTCAACAGTTTCGATATTGCTTAAATTACATCAAATTCTTCTTAGTACTCACTATTTCCTGATGATGACCTAGGAAAGAATAAGACGTCATCAGTGTTTTATTGTCTGCTTTCATGAACTGGAAATGTAACTCTTAAGTCACTGGTACTTGTCCTGAGTAAAGTTCTTACAAAGGTAATAGAGGAAAGTTCTTGGAAAGTCAAACAAAATGCCGTCTGTAACTGTCTGGCTTTTAAACAACAAGTATTTCTGATTATAAAAGATCCATTTTGAGGCAAGCTGCCTAACAAGACAGCCCCATTACACACATCGTGTGGTTAGGACAGAGTTTGACGCTAAGGCCAGTGGAATTTCCAAGCAATAGACGTCTGGGACAGTTGCCAATGAGCTCTGAAAAAGTGCGCTCTTCAGGCTGGTTCCAGAGCCTCCCTCGTCTCCTTGCCACGGTCACTGCAGTCTTGGTGCTACTTCTGTCACTTCTGTAAAACCTCTCTTTGGGGTTAAAAATGATCCTAGTTTGCCAAGTGCAGCAGCATCCTTGGAATCATTATGTATCTTAAGGGTTGTGTTTCTGAACCCTTCATATTAAAGCCTGCTCCTTGGGCCGGTTAGACAGCTCATTGGCATAAGCGCCTGCCTGTCAAGCGCGAGGTCCTGAGTTCGACTCCTGGTACCCACATACGAAAAAAGGGCCGGTGATAACGCTCAGCAGCATGGGCGTCTGCTGGCATGTGAGGTCCTGAGTTCAACCCCCGGTACCCACAAAAAAAAAAAAAAAAAAAAGCCTGCTCCTTGACGGTCTTTCCTCTGTTGATGTTGAGATCTCTACCCTCTTTTGTTTCCTGTCCAACCACGCTGATAGTTTTCTGAAGTCTCCTTTGCTTCCCCTTTACCCCTGACTCCCTTGGTCAGGCTTATTAGCTTTCTTTCTTTAGTTATAATATACTTGCCGTTGATCACCATATACCTACCTCTAGCCCATAACTTTCTCTTAAATTCATATTTTCAACAGTTTCCAGAATCGCTCCAAATATGGACCAGCCACATTTGGCCGGCCCAGAATACGGTCTCGTTGCTTCCACCCTCAGCTCTATTCCTACTTTCCATCACTGCTTCAAGGAACCAGCGTCCACTAGAAATTTTCTAATCATCCTTGGTCCCTCACGTTTATATTTCTGTTATTTCTTATCCACCCTTCCTACCACAGTCCAAGTTCAGCATCTAGTACTTTCATTGTTTCTTGTAAGGATTGTTGATATCTTAATCTCTCTCCTTTCAATCTCTTTTTTATTGCAATTCAAGAGTCATGCTATTGTCACAGTTGTTATGGTTTATATCTAGATGTCCAAAGCCTTGTGTGCTCATAAGCAGGGCTTTTAAAAGGTGATTGAAGCTAAAGCTAAATGTGACATTGGGACGTGGGGTCTGGTTGGAAGAGGTAGGTCACTAGGGGAGAGACCTAGTAGGGCACAGCTCTCTTCACCACTCCTCCCTTCCCTGTTTCCTGCCCACCATGAAGTTAGCAGCTTTTCCTCTGCTGTGCCCCTCTCCCATGCCATTCTGCTCTGGAATGAACTGACCATGAACTGTAAATGTGAGCCAAAAATAAACCTTTCCTCCTTTGAGTTACAGATATCGGGTATTTTGTCCTGGCAATGAGAAAATAGCTAAGATAACAGTTATTCTTCTAAAATACAAACCTGTTCATACCTAATTAAAACTTTTGATGTTTGGTGCATATTACCTACATTATATAAAACCCATTATTTAGTAGAGCTTATAGAATTTTCACAGTCTGGTACTAGTTTGCCTTTCCAGCCTAAACAATGATCTTTTTCTTAATAATAACACTTTTTTGAGTGATGGGTATTTTATATGGAATAGGGCTTTCATGAGCAGTAGGTCAAGTATGAACAAGTTACTGCTGTTTGTCTTGTTTTACACAAGAAGAAAGTGACACTAGGAAAAGTTAAGTAACTTGTCCAAGATTTCACAGCTAAAAAAGAAAGAGTAATATATTCTCCTCATTCTCTGTGCTACTCTGTGTTGAAGAAGCCAAGTGGCCTCTATGTGTAAAAAAGTTCCTTTGTTTGTTCTGCCCCCTTTAGTCTGCCTTGTCCTACTTCCCCGTAAAGATCCAGTGCATACTTCAAGGTCTTGTTTAAAAAAAGCCAAGTCTACAAAGTTTTATCAGACTTATTGCATCATAGTAGAATTAATAACTCCTTCTTTTAAGTTCTTCCACAATTTTGTGTAGACTTTCATTTATAATATATCACTTTATTCTTTAATTTTTAATTTTATTCTATTTTTCTATCTTTTTGAGACAGGGTGTCACTATGCAGTTAGAGCTGGCCTTGAACTCACTTTGTAGCCCAGGCTGGCCTCAAATGAACTTGCAATGATCCTCCTGCCTCAGCCTCCAAGGTGCTGGGATTTTAGGTGTTTGCCACCATGCCCAGCTTAATATATCACTTTGTATGAGATGAGTTTTTTGATATATTTGCTAAACTCAAGTACAAACTAGTTGATGACTTCTATGCTTTAATCATTATTATATCTCCAAAGTTTAATACATAGTAAATCCTTAGGAAGCATCTGAAAAATTTAGGAATATTTTATATTATCATTAAGTTGTTATTAGCTAATCCAAACATTTCTTTTAATTAAAATAAGTTAAGATGTAATCACGCCCTTAACACATAAACATTAAGACTTCTCAGCAGGATGCTCAAAATGTATTAACAATAGGTGATAAGCAGGTGTTTTCAGGAACATTAGTTGAAAGGAAAAGTATTGGAGCCTTAACAGAGCTTTGTTAGTCACTTTGATAACCAATGAAAAAATTCCTGGTAATAAACAACAGAAAACCTGACTCAAACAATAAAGGTCATTTATTGCTTCATGCTGTTGGAAAGAACAGCTGCAGGGCAAAATTTGATTTGGTAAGATTAAGATCCTTTTCCTTTTGGGGGCTCCAATTCCTTGGTGTTGCTTCTATATTCAGCAAGCATCCCCTTTTTCAGCCCTTAGGCTACATACTTGCTCATTCATACTGGGGAAAGGTGCACGTATGTCTTCCTCAGAGTCAGTTGGATTTAGTCTGTTTAGATCAATTTAGGTAAAGCTTATTTCTAAGAGTCAGTGGTAGTTGAAGCGTGTGTTTATAGTGGTCAGACAGTCCTGTACTACACCCTACTTGTAAGTCTGGTGTGGCACCAGATTTCTCAAACAAATCAGCCACAAGGAGAAAGAGTTAACTCTAACCAGAGGACAAATGGATGATGGACAATGAAAACCAGTGAAGTGACCTGCAAATGGTCTCAAAACGACAGAGAAAACAGGAGATCTGGAGATGTTGCTATGCCTCCCAAGAGACTTAGCACTTAGTCTCGGGGGAGAGTATGGCGCGCCATGTAACTTACTGTTTTTCTATATAATTTTGATATTTGAAAAGGCATGTTTATTGGATATTCACACTCTCTGCTGTTGAAGACTGACCTGCATTATTTGCATCGATGAGCTCTCCTGACTTAGGATGTGTTTGGCCATGGGGAGACCAGAAGGCAGGAGGAGAATTTATGCTTCTGGCTTCCTCCCTGTGGGGCCTTGAGTTGACTGTGTCCCTGATCACTCAGGCAGCTTCTCCACACAGCTCCTATCTCTGGCTTCTAAGCCATTCCTTCCCTTTGCCTTCTCAGGTCTGATGTTGGTGTTACTCCTGGAATTCTGCACTGTTGATTTCTCTAAACTCTGCCCACACTTTTGTAAAGATTTATTTTATTAAACTCATCTCAAATTACCCAGTTGGAGAGTGCCATCTGTTTTCTGCCAAGACCCTTACTGATACAGTGGGTAATCATTTCTCTCCTAACATATTTTCAATCACTGCAGTAACACTTTTCTAAAATAGAATGATTATGATAACAGCTGAAGGTAAATTTTCTTTAATTGGAAGAACATAACTCCCCAACTTGGATCATTTGTGATTCAGTTGCCACACGGAAGGATTCTCAACCCCAGGACAAAACTCCAACCATGAGCGCCAAAGAGTTTTTGTAACAGTTGTTAAATAGACACCTCCTTTTAGTTTTCATGTTCATTTGAAAATTGGTTCAAATTTCTTTGGACTCCTTTAACCACAAATAATAAATTCAAACTAATGTGGCTTAGTATCTTTCTGTTTTACAATGTTTCAGTGGAAACATTTATTCTCAATAGTATTAGTGCAGTTTTAAATAGTAAACGGAGAGTATTTGTATGGTTTTATAATCATGACAGTGGTATTTATCACTTGAATTATTGATATAAACTTTCTTGTCTTTACAATTTAGTTTTAATGCCAACACCAAGAGGATACTGTCTAAAATTTATTAATATTCTTTTAAGAAAAAAAATAGTGCACACCTCATTTCTTTTATGCTGGGATTTAGGTCTTTGATAATGTCTCTAGAAATGAGGCTACCAATGTTTAAGAATTGTCAGCTAGGGGGCCAGTGAGATGGCTCAGCGGCGTAAACGCCTGCCTGGCAAGTGCGAGGGCCTGAGTTCGACTCCTGGATCCCACATACGAAAAAAGGGGCTGGTGATATTGCTCAGCGGCACGGGCACCTGCTGGCGCGCGAGGTCCTGAGGTCCACCCCCCGGTACCCACAAAAAAAAAAAAAAAAAAAAGAATTGTCAGCTAGGGCTGTTCCATTTAGTGCTGACTGGATTTAATTTTGTTCTCTTGGTTTGGTAGTTTCTTATTTAGGTATATTTTTATGTCATTAAAGTTGGTGATAGTGATTATGTTAATATTTTAGAGTCCTTTCTTTAGTATAGGGAGCTTAAATTTTTGAGCACTTAAACATAACTTGGGAAATAGATTCTTGTTTAATAGGGCCTGGTAAGCTTCAGATTTTGTTTCCTGCTCTCTGTCTTATTCATTATGTTCTAGCTACAAGACCCCTGTTGCTCCTCGAACATGTGAAGTGGCTTTTTATCCAGGCTCTTGTACTGAAAACCACGAGGTCATATTGGTATTTCCAATTCCCATTCGTGTTATAGACTTTATCCTAATCCCCTCTTGTTTTCCATATTTGCACTTCCCTTCTTCACCAAAATTTGACTCTCATCATCCTTACCGTATTTAGTCATTTGCTAATTCCTAGGCAAACTTCTGACCCTCACGTGTCTATTGTTCCATTTCTGTCCCAGCCCTCTTTTATATTCTTATGGTAAGTGCTTTTGATTGAATTGGTACAGAGGAGACAAAGAAGGAAGGAAATAACTTCATCTTTTAAAATGAGTTTATAAAAATTACTTATGTTCAAGATAGGTTTTAGAATTAAGGAATAAAGTGCTTTATAAGCACTAACGCTATATTTAATAGTTATTTGTACCCTTACTGCTAATATAATATTCACTGAATATATTAATGGCCTGAAATAACAAACTGCTCTAAAGTTTAATAGAGCAGAAACACTGGTCTGGTATGTAGATCTAAATATGTTATCTAGTGCACTAAGAATTTGAGCAATTAGGTAAATTCATTCATATTCAAGAAATATAATTTAAACACCTTTTTTGGGGTTGTTGTTCCAGAAACTACTCTAGGAGCTCAGAATATAAACATTAGCGAGATAGACTTAGTCTCTGTTGCCGTAATGCTTGGTCTAGCTAAGAAGCAAACACCCAGTGAGCAACAGCAATAAAATAAGGCACGTACTTTGTTGCAGATTAGAGAATTCTGCGAGTACATTATAGGTGTGCAGACCACATCTGACAGGGCGGTCACGAGGGTTTTATCAGAAGACGACAGTTAAATTCCAACCTCATGATGAGTCTGAGCTAGCAAGGTGAAAGGGAAGGAGAAGAGTATTTGGGGTAGAAGAAGAAGAATACAGGAAAGCAGAAGACAGCGTGCTGCATTTGAGGAATTAAATAAAATTTGAGGTGGTGGGTGCAAAAAGAGTGGAGGGTGTGGAAGAGATGTGGCTGGGGGTGTAATCAAAGGTATCATGATTTGGCTTGGGACCCTGGCATTATTTTAGAGTGTGGCAAAATCACTAAAGAGTGTAACACAGGAGTGATGCAGTTCATTGTTTAGAAGCAATGTTTTGGCTTCCTGGGATGATTGGGGCAGAAAGAAAGGTCTGGAGGCAGAGGAAGCACTCTGATGCTGTCACTGCCAGCAGGGGACAGATGAGGAAGGTGAGACACGAGCAGAGACCATGAGGACCAGATGGAAGTAGGTATCAGTGAAAGAGATTTAGAAATGGACTCAAAAGAAACGATGCCCAGATCTCCAATGAAGGCAAATGTTCTTCATTAAAATAGGGAACATGAGCAGGTTGAGGTTGACTGGGAGTGGGGAAGATGATGAAGGGGAGACGAGATTATTTCTCCATTTGCAAAATGAGAGAGTTAAATTCAGCAATTAAATTCTATAATTTTCTTTTTTTTGTCTTTATATGGCCAGAGACAGCAATATTAGGGCTATTGGGGGAATTCTCTAAGTATTTCCCTTTTCCTTCTGCATCTCAGGCATCTAACCAGTGTAGCTTTTAGTTATGAACCAAGCTCAGGGAACAGGAAATATTTGTATTCTCCAGTATTTAAATTGAAACAAAAAAAGGGAGGGGGAGCTGGCATAAGCTGGTAAATATGTTAGCTTTCATAAGCATGGAGTAACACAAAATTTATTATTCCACATTTTACAACTTGGTTGACTTTAGATCTTCTGTGGCCAGGCTGATTTTATTGTCCTATAATTCTCAATTCTGTGATTTGCGTTTTCTCTAGGCTTGAGCGACTCTCCCAATTGCTTATGACTTCACAGTTGCTGCAAGGGAGTTGTTATATGCAGATGGCTTTTAGGAGGGGAGTCAATGTAGTAGGCATTTTCCTTGATTACGATGTGTTCTTTCTGCACTGATTGTTATGAGTGAAGATTCTTGCATGTCAAATGGTGAAAATGTTTCCAGGATCTGAAAAAAGGAAGAAACATTGCACTTGGCAGATGATCTCTGTATGAAAAAGCTGCCTGGTTTCTTTAATTTATTCAGATAAATTTTTATAAGCAATGATAAAACCAAACCAACATGAGGCACCAAAGGGAAAAGACTGAGCAGAATTTGCAGCTGTGAGTAGATATTGATTTGAGCATATAATTACATCCACCTTGTTACACGGTCTCATTTTCCTCTCTTGCAACCTTGCAAATAAGTATAAAAATCTTATCCGACATACCTGGTACCCATTTTTTATACTCATTCAATGGAGAGAACATAGGCATGAAAAGAAATACTTTTTTATTTGAAGCTGATTTTATTTCCTTTCTTATGTTAACTTTTAAATCAATGTTTTATTTCATGGTTATGCAAGTTTCTCATGGAAATGTGAGAGAATAAAACCAATGTTTGTCACCTAAATTTGTCTGAGGCAAGACCAGATTTATCCAGGTGACCTTTAGTACAGAGATATTTGAAATAAAAAGGAGATGGAAGACCAGGCTGGTTATTTTACATTCAGATGTTTTGTGATTTATATCAGGAAAGTTATGTCACTATTTTTGGATGGACTTCTTTATTAGGATTAAGGCGAGAAATAGGTCATAATGGGTGGTTTCTCCAGTTTAATTCCAGTTGAGCCAGGTTTTCTTTTACTTTTTTCTTTCTTTTTTTTTTTTTGAGACAGGGTTTCACTGTGCAGTTCGGGCTGGCCTTGAACTCACTTTGTAGCCCAGGCTGGCCTTGAACTTACAGTGATCCTCCTGCCTCAGCCTCCAGAGTGCTGAGATTATGGGTGTGCGCCACCACACTCGGCTGAGCCAGGTTTTCTATTCAGCTGTCAGAAGTAGACTTTGCCTCCAAATGTTGAGAACCCGAAGTAAAGCAAACTGTATTCCTGTTTGAAAAAGTCTCCTCTCAGAGGTCTACATATAATACCAGTTGCTGAGCATTTACTATGTGTCAGATACTATGCTAAATATTTCACATGTATTTTATTTAATCCTCATGGAAATCCCAGGTTGAATTACTCCTTCTTCAATGGCAAGGAAATTTAAGAACAGAATGATGAAGTTGTTCCAGATGGCAAAGCTTGGCCTTTTAACCATGTTGCTTCCTCTTTCTCTCTTCCTTTATGTTATTCTTCTGTCCATCTAGTTTCATCTCAGGTAAATTCAAAAATGTATTTCTTTAAACATAAGTGAAAAATAGCTGAGTAGAAAAGACATCTACTTCCTGAATGCACGTCACCGCTGACGGAACCCATAGTAAAGGAAGTGCAGCTGCAGGGGAAATAAAGCTATGTCTTTGCTCTACCTGAGCTGCAGCCAGTTTAGGGGTAGTGTCTGGAGGACATCATTTATTTTGTGTTGGTCAGACAGTCTGTAGTATACTCATGTAATGAATCCCTGCTACTTGCCTGACTTTCCACTTACTCCTCGGTGTGATTCTACCTCAAGTTTATGACTTTCTACATGGTTCCTTTTTTGTTTCTCTCTTCACAATTTTACCTTTTGAAAAGGGATACATAAACCTTCCATCACTCCAGTGCTATACACAGTGTTCTTCCTCCAAATCTTGGAGATCCTCTTTACTTACCTGCAATTTAATTGTGAGCATTCTCTAATGGTTAACCTATTTTTACATTTGTTAGAGATACTAAGTATTAAAATAGTTGTTTTCAGCCAAATGTGTTTCTCAGTTACTAAGAAATCATTTTTCTTTTGCTGCTATGTTATATCCTTCAGATTATGCTAACATAACAATTGTAGAATGGCTTCTAAATTGGAAATATAATGATAAAAATAGTGTTATGCATTTTACATGCTTTTATATTTTATGGAACACTTTAAAAATTTAATGCAATGTTATTCTCGATTTATATGTAGGGAAAAGGAGTCTGAGCAGGATTGAGAGACACCTGTTATTTTCTTCCCAGCTCCTCATCTGCCTCTTACAGTGCCCTTTTCTGTTAAACCTGCTGCTGTTGTGTGGATATTTCCTGGGATGCTTTTTCTTCTTCCACTTTCATGTTTAGTTCATTTGACCAGCTCACCCTTGTTTTCTTCTTCTCTGAATGAAGACAACCTCCCTGGATCTACCTACCACATATAGTTTCTGAATCAAATTTGAGCTTGTATGTGCTTTCTATGTAAGCCTTATTGATGTAAATGTTATTGTGTTATTTTACACTTCCCTGCCCTCTCTTCTCTAGAACATAAGGTGCAGTTTTCCTACTTCAGAGCATGTAAGATTTTCTGAAGTGAGCTGGGTAAACATGTAGATTCCTTGGTCTAGTTGCCAAGAGTTTCGAAAGGGTAAGTAGTATGAGGCTCAGTGCTATGGTTTGAATAAGGTTTGTCCCCAAAGTTTCATGTGCTGAAAGCTTGGAGTTATGGTTTAGATCTAATATGTCACCCAGAAGTCTCATGGGTGTGGAAGGTGATTGGATCATGGGGTACTTTATTTGTGAGTGGATTATCTATTCAGGAGTTCAGTAGCTAAATGCACTGTTAGGAAGTTGGAGGTGGGTCACTGGGGGCATGATCTGGAAGGGTATATTCTTTCCCCCAGCTCCTCTTTTCTTTTTGCTTCTTGGTTTTCATGTACTTAACAGCTTTTCTGTGCCATGAATTCTGCTGTGCTGTTTCTGCCTTGGAGCCAGCTGACCATGGACTGAACATAATGAAACTGTGAGCCTGAGTAAATCTCTCCTCCTTTAAGTTGCTGGTGCCAGTGACAGGAAAGTGATTAATACACTTGGTTCCCAATCTCACATTTTAAGATGTGGGGCCTAGTGGGTGGTAATGAGGTCATTTGGTGGGGGAGATTAATGCCTGTCTGTCTTGTGCCTTACAGAAGAGAATTAGTTCTCATGAGAAAGCATTGTTATAAAAAAAGTAAAAAAGCAAGCCTGCCCCCTCTCTAGTCTTTTGCTTTCTTTCTTGTGCTCCTGCTCCTTGCATGTACTCCTCCTGTCTTGTGATGCTATACATCATGAAGTCCTCATCAGAATTCTTTTGGACCTCCAGGACTGTGGGTTAAGTAAATTTCTTTATGAAGAACCCAGCTCTGGTATTTTGTTACAGCAATCAGAATGGATAATACTGATCTAGGAGATCTGTGGACCATATATTTGGAAGCACTGTTTTGATGGACTTTATTTTATAAAATAAATTCCCTATCATCTAGAACCTGGATATCTTTATAAAGATATGGTGATATTTTTGTATCTGTGTATTCATTTTATGTTTTTATGTCTGAATAATTTTGAGCAAGTTTAAGGAGCAGAAGAGCCACTGGGTATGCATAAAAAGTTATTTATCATGACATTGATGCTTATTTTCCTTGTATGTAAATAGCCAATCATCTGTAGAAAGGATATCTTTTGGGTGTAAGGGCTGAACAAACATGGAGTAGCTGCTGAATTCCAGAAGTAAATTGATGGACTATGGAAACAAACAAACAAGCAAACAAACAAACAAAAAACCACACTGGAATGTTGGAATGAGTAGGTTTCAGTCTTGATTCTGTTACTTATGCTGGGTGGACCAAAGTTCTTTCCTCTTCTGGCTTGTTTGAAGTAGTACTATATTGGTGTTTGTTAAAATCTCACCTAAATTAGAGAAATGTGTTTAAGTCCTCAAAGAATTTTGACTTTAGCTGCAAGTGTGTGTCTGCTGCTGTGTAGAGTTTCTTTGAAGCAGCATGTCTTACTCTGAAAATTAAGGTGATTTGTTTTGCCTTCTATTCCGTCATGTATGCACACTAACTTCACTGTAAAAGTAATACTTAAAATTAAATACCACTGAGCAAAACTGAAACTCCCATAGCTTTGTTTCCTGCTGCCTCTCATCCCAGAGGTCTCCCTACTTGAGTACGAAATAGATTAGATGATTTTAAAGATTCCTTACAGTCCTCTGACCTATGATTTAACAAAGCTTTTTAAATAAATTAGTCATTTGATGAACTGACCTCTGCCTCTGAATCAGATTTTTCTGATGTCTAGGGATTGAGCAAGTATTCTAAAACAACAGAAACAACAACAACAAAAAATTCACTTAAAAGGTAACTATTATTTTGATGTGAATGATCTAGCGCTAAATTTATTGACATCATTCATAAAATATTTGGTGATTCTCTAACTCTCTGAGCTCTGTATGAATTCATTGGCCTCAAAGTGAACTTGTACTTATCAGAGTGTGGGTTGGAAGAAAAAAATCCAACTTGACATGAAAACCCATGCTGGGATTTAATGCAAATAAATGCAAAGTGTTGAGGGCACTTTGTTATCCTGGTTAAGCGTATTAATCTTTATGTGTTTCACATCACTTCATTGTGAACCCCTGGGCCTTGAATGATCTCTCCAAATTGGACATTTCTTGACATCTTTGCTCTTAAAACAAAAGATGATTTCACAAAAATTCTAAACAATTTGAATTCTGTTATCTTCCATAATAAGTCCTCACTGTGGTTGCCGTGTAGAGTCAGTGCACTTAAAATGAACTGTATTTAATTCAGTGTGGAGTGGAAGAGATACGAACTACTTGAAGAAACACGGATCAATTTCATGAAGCCAGCTGTCTCTCAGACACTTTCCAAAAGGTGGCAGCAAGGTAGGTCCTAGTGAGACTCCAAGTCTCCAGAATGGACTCCATTAAACTAAGTTCAGAAGGAACTGATGTAGAAGACAATAGATTAATTTGCACTAGGAAATATAATTAATAAGGAGGATAAATATGTATGTTTTTTGATTGGCACATCTGTACCACATCATGAAAATGTATAAAAATTACATTATCATCAATAGTTTACTTGGTGAACAGAGTTAGAACATAAAGTTAAATTGTATGACCTTGACGGTTTTAGGGCAATACATTATGTCAGTATGATGGATCCATGTCTGCCGTGGGCAGGTAGTGAGCTAACTTCATGTACTTCAGTGAGTCCTTGTCATGGTGACACTGGGCATGAACTCTGCGTGCAGGCTGGCTGGGATCATAATCTCACTCCCCAACTTACAGCTTTGTGACTTTTGATACCTTTCTTAGTTCACTGACCCTCACCTTCCTCCCTGTAAAATTCTGCTTTAGTCTGTTCTATTCTTTTTATAGACTTTAACTTGTGGCAGAAAATCCAATTTTCCTCATTTCTTGGTTTTTGGAGTGTACCTCAACATCTCCCCGCTACAGCCACTCAGAGTTCAAATTGAAATTTCACTGCCCTTCCTAGTCTCCGAAAGAAAAGTTGGCTGAAAGAGAATTCTTATCTCATAAAAGAACCCAATGACCAACTTTATGAACTGTTTAACTTCTGGAAGAAAAGGGAAGCCTTATTGTCCCATTTCTTTCTAGATGGCCTCCACATGTGACAATTACTGATAGCCAAGGTTTCATAAAGAAAGGTTGTCAGAAGGGACAAAATTGCCAATTTCAGCTCAGTGGCTGTTTTTAATACCTCATTAATCTCTCCATGTTTCCCACATATGCTACATGAAGCCATTGACACTCTAAACTTGAATTTTACTGGGTACTGTTCTTTCTCAGAGATATATAGTTTAAGAGGAAAACAATCAGTTCCCTCCACTTATCTTAGTGGATCACTTAAATTTGAATAAGACAGTGAAACTCATTGACATACAAACAGATCTTGCTGAACATTAGAGAAATCAGAGAAGAAACTGCTGGCTAGGAATTATATCACAGGGATAAAGAGCCACAAATCAAAGCCCATAAACAATATACTAATTGATTAAGTTTGCTTAGGCCCAGACAGAACACACTAAAATTTAGGAAGAAGCAGATGATTAGAATAAATGCCCTAGTTACCCTAAGAATTCAACAAATTTGCATGAAATAGATACTAAGTGCTGGCCTAATGGTAGACACTGAGACACAATGGTGAGCGGAAATTAACTGTCCTCAAGGAGAGTACAGTCTAGTGGGAGATACTGGTATTATTCAAATGATCACACAATCAATGTGAAATTTCACATGGGATATGTGTTATGAGGGAGGCCTCTGGTAAGAATATTTGACCTAGAAGGGTAGGTCAGGGAAAGCTCTCTCTGAGAAAGTAAGAAATGAACTGAGATATGAAACATGAAGTGAGCTAAATAAATAACAGGAAGTGCAAGCTAGTATCTCACGCAAAGCCCATATGGCAAGAAAGATAACATGAGTTTAAGAGACCAAGAGCAGATGAGTAAGGAAGGGAGCCAGGGACCTTAGTACATAATCTCATAGGATTCACACCACCAATACAGGCGTAACAGAAAAGTGCATTAACAAAAACGTACCAGCATCAAAATACAAGAAAGAAAAAATGGAAAGAAAGCATGTAGAGAACTTGCAATGCATATTTACTATTTATATAGTGTTAGCATTTACTGGAGGAGAGGAAAAATGGTTTACAAACTGTAGAAGACACCAATTTCAGCAAAGCAGAAATGTTCAGCATTCTTTTTTCCAGTAAGAGGCTTCCTTTAATCTTCATATGATTCGTAGGCAAAGCTGTCAAAATCTTTACTCGTTTTCTGGTTTCTAAAGACTTAGGAATGGGGAAATCATTTCTTTTTCCAACAGTGGAATTGAGAATACTACAAGAGCGATGGCAAGATCAGTTTCATTCATTGCCAAAGCCATTTTTTCAATATTTCTATTGAGCTCCTGGCACACAATAGGTGATTGATACATTTGTTGAATAAGAGATCTGAAAAACATAGACTTTTTTTTTTTGTTTTAATCCTCAACACTTTTCTCTTCTTTCTTTCTTTTTTTTTTTTTTTTTTTTTTTGTGACAGGGTTTTCTCATGTTTCCCAGGCTGGCCTTGAATGCCTGGGCTTTAAATGATCTTTCTACCCAGGCCTACGGGCATGTAGCACCACATCTGGTTCCATTTTGTGCTTTTAAACTGGAAATAAGACATGTGACAAAGAGAATCCTTTCCCTTCAGGTGCACTTCAGAGCATTTAATGCCAGCCTGTGGTAGTTAAGCTGGATTGTGAAGCTGGTTGGCTTGAGAGCCACCTAGGGGGTTAGTGAAGCACATTTCTATGTGTGTCTGGGTTGGGTTATCAGAAACATGGTCCCTATCCTGTTCCTCTCTTGCAGTGTTCTGCTGGTTTGCTTCATGGGTACCATGAAATGAGCAGCTTTGCCCTACCAACTCCTTCCACCATGATGCCTCTGCCTTGGAGGCAGCTGAACGTGGACTGACACCTCTCCAAGCGTGAGCCAAAATAAACATCTCCTCCTTTAAGTTGCTGGTGCTGGTCATTTTGTCCAGGAACTGGAAAGCTGAGTAATACACAGTCCATGGGAGGTTATGTCTGCTGACAATGTATAGCAAGCAGGGTGGCCACACTGATGTGCTGTTTTGCAAAAGGAGACAGCAGAGGGCCGGCTGAGTCTATTTTGGGTAGGAACAGAGAGGGTAGGTTAGGGGTCTAAAGTAGGAACAATTACTTTCATGTGTAATCACCATTACCCACTTGGTGTATATTATTCTAGATTATTTTTTTAAAAGTGTAAGTTTTGTATTTGTATAACACAACAAAATATATTACTTCTTAACTTATGAATGTCCTTGTATGTATATCATAAAAATCTATCACATTCTGCTTTTCCCTTACATATAGTCACATATACATTTAAAATTTTGTTTACTTATAAATACTGTTATAACATTTTAGGGGTTCTTTTCCTTTCTTTTTGTTTTTTAGTTAGAAAACCATAAACAACAGAGCAGAAATGGCCCATTATATCAAAACTTACATTATTATTTTTGACATAATAACAATTCATAAAAAGTAAATATTGGCTAACCTTATTTTCTCTTCCCAAATTGAACTGCTGTTGTAGTTTCTTGTGCATATTTCTAGAAATAAATCTGCACAATTCATAATGCTGTATACACAGCTAAAAGTGGAGCATACTACATGTAATACTGTGTACTTTGCTTATTTTCCTTAACAAACTATCCCAGGAAACCATTTGCCCATTTCTCAGGCCATTTTCTATGCACATTGTTTCCAAAATGCTCTAAGACCTTCTGATATTCAGAGTTCACCCTAGTGTTCCTGGGTACAAACTCAGTTCACACAAATCCATCAATATAAAAAACAAAACATCATCTTGATGTTGGATCCTGATTGAGGCACATTTTTTGTACAAGAAATAGGTGATTTACATTGAGAATCTGTACTTTGGTCTCAGGATCATAATCAGAGATCCAAGTTTCATCCCCCACGATAACATTTCTTAAAAACTACAATCTGAAGCTACAGGATCACACAACTCCAATGAAATTTACAAACACCATTGCTTTTGTTTTACAGTGAAAACACATTGAACACATTTTCTCATGTTCGAATCCGTTAAAATGTTTTGAACAGAGTCATAAGAGATGTTCAGATCCTCACAAATTTCCATAGTAGTCAATCACTTGTTTGATTGAATAATTTTGCTTACTCTTTCAACATTCTCTTGTTTTTTTTTTTTTTTTTTTCTTTTATGTTGAAGCAAGTCCCAATCTCTCCTTAGCTGTAACATGATTCACAGCTACTACGAAATTGCTCAAACCACATGTAAGCGGTCTTCCTGGCCACTGAGGCATCACTATAAACTAATTTTATGTGTTCCTTTAGCACTTTTTAAAGTTTGAAACAAAATTTTATGCTCATGTGTTGTTTGTGATCCATGATCTATGGCACAGTTTAAAACACACCTCTTATTTGTAGCTCACAACTCATTGACTACTCTGAACAAGTTGAAACTTATCAAGCACTAAGATTTGACTCGTTGCTTCTTGTATGGAAAAATCTCTATAACAATTTTGGGAGTATGGCCATTTTCACATGTTGGTTCTTCCTATCCATGAGCAAGGGATACCTTTCCATTTTCCGATATCCTCTTTGATCTCCTTTTACAGAGTACTATAATTTTCAATGTATGCACCTTGCATTTCCTTTGTTAGATTGATTCCTAAGTATTTCATATTTTGGATGCTATTGTGAATTGTGTGGTTTCCCTAATTCTCTTCCAGTGAATTTGTTGTTTGTATACAGGAATGCTATTGTATTTTTTTTTTTTTTTTTAATGTGGGCCCCGGGAGTCAACCTCAGGACTTCGCGCTTTGCCAGCAAGTGCTTATGCCGCTAAGCGATATCACCGGCCCTTTTTTTCCTTTATGTGGGTTCTGGGAGTCGAACTCAGGACCTCGTGCTTGCCAGGCAGGCGCTTATGCTGCTGAGCTATCTCACCGACCATGCTATTAATTTTTGAGTGTTGACTTTGTATTCAGCTGTGCTACTGAATTTGGTTATTAAATGTACAAGTCTTCTGGTGGAATTTTTGGGGTCTTCTATATAGAGTATCATGTCATCTTAAATAACGATAATTTAACTTCTTCCTTTCCTATCCTTATTCCTTTTATTTCTTTCTCTTGTCTAATTGCTCTGGTTAATGTTTCTGTAACTATATTAAATAAGAGTGGTGATCATGGACATCCTTGTCTTGTTCCTGATTTTAGAGTGAAGCTTTCGGTTTTTGATCATTTAGTTTGATGTTAGCTGTTGGTTAGTTATAGATGGCTTTTATCAGATTGAGGTAAACACCATCTATTCTAATTTTCTGTAGTTTTTTTATTTTTATTTTTTAATATGGGTACTGGGAGCCAATCTCAGGACCTCGCACTTTCCAGCAAGTGCTTGTGCAGCTGAGTGATATTACTGGCCCTTTTTTTCCTTTATATGGGTTCCGGGAGTCGAACTCAGGACCTTGCGCTTGCCGGGCAGGCACTTATGCCACTGAGCTATCTCACTGGCCCTTTGCAGGGTTTTTATCAAGAATGGGTGTTGGACTTTGTCGAATGCTTTTTCTGCAACTATTGACATGATCATGTGATTTTTGCCTTTGGCTTTGTTAATATGGTGTATTACATTTATTGATTTGCATATGTTGAACCATCCCTGCATCCCTGGGATGAATCCCACTTGGTCATGGTGTATAATCTTCTTGATGATTTGCTGCATTCTGTTTGCCACTATCTTATTGAGGATATTTGCATCTATGTTCATTAGGGAGATTGGCCGGTAGTTTTCTTTTTTGTTTGGGTCCTTCTTTGGTTTTGATATCAAGGTAATACTTGCCTCCAGGAAAGATTTTTGAATATTGCTTCCTTTTCAATTTCACTAAAGAGTTTCAAAATTAGTGGCATTAGTTCTTCTCTAAATTTTGTAGAATTCAGCTGTGAATCCATTAGGGGCTGGGCTTTTCTTTGTTGGCAAGTTTTTAGTTACATTTTCAATTACACTGACTAATATCAGGTTATTTAGAATTTTTATATCTTCTTGATTTAGTTTTGGCAATTCACATGTGTCTAAGAATCTGTCCATTTCTTCTGTGTTTCCCATTTTATTATAGTACAGGTTTTTGAAGTTGGTACCATTAGCATACCTCACAGAACTAGAGCAAATATTCCTAAAATTCATTAGGAAACAAAGAGACCTAGAATAGCAAAAGCAATCCTGGGCAACAAAGGCAAGGCAAGGGCATCATATTCCCTGACTTGAAATTATACTACCAAGCTACTATGATAAAATCAGCATGGTACTGGTAACAAAACAGATCTGAGGATCAGTGGAACAGATTAGAAGATGCAGACAGAACTCCAAACACACTCAGCCACCTTATCTTTGACAAAGAGACCAAACATGTTTACTGGAAGAATGATAGCCTCTTTAATAAATGGTGCTGGAAAAACTGGCTCTCTACATGCCAAAGACTAAACCTAGACTCATGTCGATCACCATGTGCTAAACTAAAGTCAAAATGGATCAAAGATCCAAATGTTAAAACATAAACGCTAAATCTACTGGAAAAGAAAGTAGGTAGAAATCTTGAAAACATAGGTGTTGGCAGACAGTTCATAAACAAAACCAGATAGCATGGGAAATACTTCAAAGAATCAACAAATGGGATCTCATCTTATTAAAAAGCTTTTGTACATCAAAAGAAATCACCAACAGAGTGAAAAGACAAACCACAGAATGGGAAAAAATTTTAGCCAGTTGTCCCTCAGACAAAGGATTTCTATCTAGAACATATAAAGAATTGAAAAATATAAGATCCCCCCAAATTCAAAGACCAAATCCAAAACTGGGCATTTGAAATGAATACGTACTTCTCAGATGAAGAAGTACAAACAGCAAATAAATATATGAAAAGATGTTCAACATCACTGGTCAAATGCAAATTAAAACAACACTGAGATTCCATCTCACTCCAGAAAGAATGGCTGTCAACAAGAAAACAACCAATAACAAATGCTGGGTGGGGATGTTGGGAAAAAGCACCCTTCCCCACTGTTGATGGGAGTGTAGACTGGTGCAGCCTCTGTGGAAATCAGTGTGGAGATTTCTCAAAAACTAGGACTACAGGTCCCATTGGACCTAGCTGTTCTCCTTCTTGGAATCTTCCAGAAAGAATTAAAAGCATCACACCACAGTGATATATGTGCACTCATATTTATAGCAGCACAGTTTGTAATAGCTAAATCTTGGAAACAACCCAAATGCCCATCAACCAATGAATGGAGAAAGAAGATGTGGATTTTTTAAATACAATGGAGTACTACTCAGCAATAAAGAAGGATAAACTTGAGACATTTCTAGGTAAATGGATGCACCTTGAGACCATACTTTTAAGTGAAATAACTCAGACTCACATTTGTAAACATCATGTTGTCCCTGGTCTGAGAAACTGAAAGTGTAAGTAAGGTCCAAAATGTATAATAGATGTTGTGAAATGGGAAGAAATGGTTGAAAAGGAAAAAGGAAGTAGGATGGGGAAAAGGAAAAGGAAGGAAGGGAAAAGGAAAAAAAATACAAGATAGTTATACTACTAGTTTCTCTTAGTTCATTGAAAAGAAAGGTTTATGTGGTTATTGTTTGGAGATTTTTTATGCCCATATCTTGTACTCAGAGTAACTACTTTAAAGATGACAATAGTCAATGCATTAAGTATTGTTATTCTGTTATTTTGTTATGAAATTTTGTTTGACTTTTTCCATAAAATAAAAGAATAAATAATTTTTATGTTAAAAAAGAAAAGAAAAGAAAAGAGAAAGAAAAATCTCTGTCCTTCCATTGAATGGTACTCAGCAGCAGCATTCACCATGTTTTTTTTTGTGGGTACCAGGGATCGACCTCAGGACCTCGTGCGCCAGCAGGCACCCGTGCCGCTGAGCGATATCACCGGCCCCTTTTTTCGTATGTGGGTTCCTGGAGTCGAACTCGGGCCCTCGCGCTTGCCAGGCAGGTGCTTAAGCCGCTGAGCCATCTCACCAGCCCCTCACCATGTTTTTTGATCACACCTCACATGTAGTCTGGGTTTAAATCCCAGCTGTACTACTTACTAATTCTATGACTTACTAATTCTATGATAATTCAGTGATTTATTTAACTTATGAGTGCCTCAGTGGCTCTATCTCTAAAGTTAGGATGTAAAAATACGTATCTTATTTTGCTGTGAAGATTGAGTGAGCTAGCCCACACATTGTATATATTTACCACAGTGTTTTGCACATACTGAACTATGTTCTCTAGCTGGTAACATTAGATAAGCATGTACTACTAAACTATATCATTTGAATTTATTTCTGTAACTGTGTTATTATTTTGTCAACATGTAGAAGTTTATATCATTCTCTTTTTTTTCTTTTAATTAAAGTTTTATTATGGAAAATTTTAAATGAACAAGAATGGAAAGCATAGTATGACACATCCTCATACACCTGTCACCTATCTGTAGGCATTATCACCATTTTTACAAACTTGTTTCATGTATCTCCTCCATTTTTAATGGCATGTCTTAAAATCTATATTAAGTATCATGTTTTTTACATGTATGTATTTTCAGTTTAAAACAGTTTTAAAAACATAACCTTTATTCCATTATCACATTATTTATTAATTTTTCTAAAATCTTCTCTATATTTAAATTTCTCTAGTTGCCTCAAAAACATCTTTTTACAACTGATGTATTCAGATCAGTTTCAAACATAATCCATACACCACTTTGGTTGCTATGCATTTTTATTTTTTTTTCCCTAACAGTCTCCCCTTCTTGTCCCCATTTTTGCCATTGACTTCTTGGAGAAACATGGTTTTATATGATGCCCATATTTTTGACTTGGCTGATTGCTTCTTCATGGTGTCACTTAACATGTTTCTCTATTTCCCATATTTATTGTAACTTGGTAGTTCAATCTAGAATCCTGAGCACTTGTACTTTCTAGGTGTCACATGCTGCCATTCCATGGGTAAGAATCATCTTTCTAAAAGTTACAGTGTGTTCCTCTGGATGGATGTGCCATAATGGATTTAGTTGTTCTATGGACAGTGCCACAAGAAACTGCTATGTACAAATGTCTTTGTACACTTACATGAGTATTCCTGTTGTGAGAATTCTGTGTCAAATGGTACACTCCAGATGCTGCTTATGAAACTTATCAATCTGAAGTCTCTTATTTTTCTTGTATTAAGTTCCTAATCCTCTTTTAGTTATGGATGATTGGAGGACAATGTAGGCAACTTCAGCTAAACACATTATGTACAACTCAAACAGCAGAATTAAAGCTAGGAGTCTAATACTAACAATCACAAATAGTATGCAAGTAGATAGAAGAGTGACAATTGAGATTGTACTCAAGTCAGTGTGGCCCAAGTACACAACACAATCAAAGAAAAGGCACTATAAATACCAAAAGTGGTATTGTTTTTTTCTAATTATAATTTTCTATGCTAGTTTATCAGTTGGAAATAGAAAACGTAGAAAGGATAAACATAACCATATTTTTTATTTAAAGGCAGCTGCTTTTATTAACATTTTGGTTTTTTTCCTCATAGTGTTTTTTGTGTAACATTAACATTTTTATATTTCTGTTCATATCTTATAAATTATATTATAAAGTGTTCTTTTCACTTAACGGTATATTCACTCCCAAATTATTATGAACTTTGTGTAAACATAATAGTTAACAAATATGTAAAATAGAATGAGTTTATCATAATTAATATTACTATTATGAAGTATTTATTTACTATTTACTAAATATTCAGTATTATAAGCATTTTGTGAATATAATTATGATTCAGTAAAGATTTATTATTGCTTTAATTATTACAATGTATTTGCACAAGACATATAACTATTCCTGTATTTTCAGATGTTCTTCATAAGCCAAGGAAGGGGAAAAGGAGAAAGAGGTTGAGGAGGAGGAGGAAGAAGGATGAGCTATATATAGTAGGAAAAAGCAAATTAATCTGCTAGTCCAGCAGTCCGCAAATTCCACTGCAAGAATCAACTAGAAGCCTTATAAAATATAGATTCTTGGGCTCCAAATCCTGATTCTATGGTAATGTGACTGGATGAAGTCAAAAGTCTGATTTGGCATTTAAACAAATTTCTGGATGTTTGTGGCACATACTGGGAAAAGTTGCCAAATCCCTTCAGGAACTAGTGAGCCGGAGACCCCGGGCTATGCGTGTTTACCCGAAGTGGAGCTTGGTTAAGGTCTGGCAATGAATGATCCGGGGCTACCATGGCCTGGTGCTGTTTTGCTCTTCACATCCACGCGCTGTAAAAGCACTGCGGCCGGGGATAGAGCTCAGCGGCTCAGCGCCTGCCTGGCAAGCGCGAGGCCGTGAGTTTGACTCCGGGTACCAATACATACATACATACATACATACATACATACATTTTAAAAAATTAAAAATAAATAAATAAAAGCACTGCTGACCTGTAGGATCAGTTGGCTCAGTGGTACCCTCGTGTCTGAGGAACACCCCTTTCTCAGCCGTCTCGGGTTTCTCCTCTTGTTGCCTGGATTCTGTTCAGGAGACCCCCGCGGGTGAGGCTGCTGCTTCCTCTCTCCAGGGATCTTCCGTGACCGGTCCAGATGATTTGTGGTGACGCTGTCGTGTACACGGAGTTATGCCCTGAGGCTTTCTGGGGATGGAGTGTGCGCTTTTGAGCAGAAAATGGCCTTTATAAATCTTTTATTTAACAAGCGCTTCAAAAATTTGCTTCATCCATTGAAGCTCATCACAATATCTTCATATCAATAAACTTTGTGCAGGAAAGAGTGCTTGATCCTCTTGCCTTTGAAACCACTGAGCACAGGACCATCTATCCACCCAGGTAAAGGGCTTTCACATTCGCCCAGGTAACGCCACGAATTATAAGAAAGGATACATGAAAGTAGGAATAATCCAACACCCACTATTTCCAGAATTAAAAACGCTTATGAATGACGGCAGTCAGGTAACATAAAACTCGACATCCTCCTCTGCTACCATAGGCACTTTGGTTGCTGAAAGCTTTATGCCAGTGCATCCAATAGAACCTTCTGTGATGATGGAAAATATTCTGTAATCTACACAGCTAATCTCATAGTTGTTTACCACATGCAGCTATTGAGAATTTAGAATGTAGCTGGTGTGATTTAGGAATTAAAATTTTAGTTTAATTAAATTTAAATTTAAGTACCTGTAGGCAGTTAGTAGGTACTCTTATGAGGCAGTGTATCTTTTAATTATTCAGCAGACATGCCTTATAGCTTTGTTTTTTTAAAATCCCAGCTAGGTTGAATTCGCAAAGGTGCTCTTTTTTTTTTTTTAACTAAGTTTATTGGTGAGATTTAGATATACATAATGATCACATTCATCATGGGGAATTTGTACCTGTACATGGTATATCTTTTTTTTTTTTTTTTTTTTTATGTGGGTACCAGGAGTTGACCTCAGGACCTTGCACTTGCCAGCAAGTGCTTGTGCCACTGAGTGATATCACTGGCCCTTTTTTCCTTTTCTGGGAGTCGAACTCAGGACCTCGCACTTGCTGGGCAGGCACTTATGCCGTTGAGCTATCTCACTGGCCCCCATGGTATGTCTTGATTCCTCTTTTTTTCCCTCATTCCCCTCTCCTCCCTTCAACACCTCTTCCCCTGTCTACGAGGCTTTGTTTCCATTTTATCCTTCTTTTCTCATTTTTTTTTATTTTGCCTACCTTTCTTTCCCCCTCCCTATTTCTGCTTCCCAATTGAACATTTTCTTCCTATTTTGCAATATCTATTATACATTAGGGTCCTTATTTACACTTCCAATTTCTCACTCCAGAGAGACAATGCAATATTTACACATGTGTGGCTGATTTATTTCACTTAAGAGTATGGTCTCAAGGTGCATCCATTTACATAGAAATGTCTCAAGTTTATCCTTCTTTATGGTTGAGTAGTACTCCATTGTATTAATAAAATCCACATCTTCTTTCTCCATTCATTGGTTGATGGGCATTTGGGTTGTTTCCAAGATTTAGCTATTACAAACTGTGCTGCTATAAACATGGGTGCACATATATCACTGTGGTGTGATGCTTTCAGTTCCTTTGGGAAGATTCCAAGGAGAATAGCTGGGTCCAATGGGACCTCTAGTCCTAGTTTTTTGAGAAATCTCCACACTGATTTCCACAGAGGCTGCACCAGTCTACACTCCCATCAACAGTGGGGAAGGGTGCTTTTTCCCCACATCCCCACCCAGCATTTGTTATTGGTTGATTTCTTGATGACAGCCAGTCTTTCTGGGGTGAGATGGAATCTCGGTGTTGTTTTAATTTGCAGCTCTCAAATGACCAGTGATGCTGAACATTTTTTCGTATATTTATTTGTTGTTTGTACTTCTTCATCTGAGAAGTGTCCATTCATTTCAGATGCCCACTTTTGGACTGGGTCTTTAAATTTCGGGGGTTTGATTTTTTTCAGTTCTTTATATGTTCTAGATATTAGTCCTTTGTCTCAGGAACTACTGGCTAATTTTTTTGGCCCTGCTCTGTGAGCTGTCTTTTTGGTCTGTTGGTGAATTTTTTTTGCTGTGCAAAAGCTTTCATATTTATTATAAATATAATTCCTTTTTCCTCTAATCATGCCCCCAAAATTTGAAGAAATTGTCAGAACTGCAGCTAGGTATTCATACTCTGAGTCTATAAATTGTTTTTTATGTTTTCTCTTTAATCATCCACTGGTCTATCGTATTCATACTCTTCATTTCCTCTCTTCCTTTCTTTCCCCCCAAGTGCCTTCAGCACTTTCATGCCTTTGTATTCCTGTAGGTTCAAGATATATTATTGAGTGAAGCACAGAGTCCACAAAAATCATATATACTGTTTTATTTGCATATGGTAAAAATTCTCTTTTTACTAGGTGGGACTAAAGTTGATTTTTATTTTCTTCTTTGTTTTATCAAGTCTCTATAGAATTTATGTAATACTGCTGTTATTTCATAATTTAAAAATATTAAAGTAAAACTTTTAAATTTTTAATTCTCTCCTCCAAACAAAGTTATTGTAACTTCTACTTTCTTCTTTTTCATTTAGTCTTCTTGCGAGTATGCTCGGGAGCCCTGCATGGACCCAAGGCCTCATAAAATAGAAACCGAAAGGAACCGGAAAGCATAAAGTATATTAAATTTTCTTTTATTCACCCATTGAGTTATTTTATTATCTTTTAGGTCTTAAAAAAATAGCTGTGTCCCTCTTTTCACATGGGCATTAAAGTGTGTATTTTATTACAGCCTCCATAGGGATAGGACCAAGTTAATTGCCTTGAACTGCATACAAGACTTGGACTTTACACCTGTAAAAGAGAGGGGTATGGTATCTTTTCCTCTGTTGCCAGATGTTTTCAAGAGGCAAAACACAAACTGTAGCTCCCTCCACCAATCACTTATGGAATAAACAAGAGAGTGTCTCAGAAGATTTTGCAAAATCATGGAGAAATAAAGACCTTTATCTATCAGTACCAACCAGCATTGGTGAGGTTGAGAGTTCTTGGCAGCTGCATTTTTGAACTCATTGCACTTAGTCCATGGAATGATTTACTTCCTGTTGTATACAAATGAGCAAAATCACATACTTAATTTTAGATTCTTCAGCAGTGATGTAATTTCTATTCCAGTTCTACTGCTCATAATTTAAAATGGAGAAGACTTATCTGCATTCATTTCTTAGATCATTGCTTTGGTGCTTTCAAGATTTTTATCCAAGCACGACTTTTATAACCTTGGGGAAATTGCAGTGATAAAGGATGCATCAGAAATTTTCAAACCCATTTCTTTTTGTGAAGCCATCTCTTAGTCTCCCTTAACAGAGCAATGGAAGAAACCACATTTTTACTGTCTTCATTTTTAAGGAGCTGTGTTTTGGTCAATGAAACATACACTATGGAAACAAGGCCAACACAAACTTCATGCTGTTTTTTCATTGCACAGCTAACTAACCTTGATTAGATGTAAAGTAAGAGGCTGGTCTGCCATTTTTATCCCAGAAAATTGGTTTCAGAGGACTTGGTTGCAATAGAAATGTCAGGCCCTTTAAATACAACACAGGCATATGGATGTGAACATAACTTTGCCCATTCTTAGATTCTAGTATGCCACGTGTCAGAACTAAAGAAAGTGAGACAGGGAAATAAGCGATTGTTCTGGAAGAAATGACTGAAACAATTGGATATGATAAATGGATGAACCTAACTGCTTCACTTTTCAGTAAGGTCTTCTTTTCTCTGAAAATTGTGGCTAACCTGGGATCCACAACACTTTAGCAACTAGGAAATTATGCCTATGCCTCATCATTTTGTCCACCTGACTTCTCATGTTGTAAGAATTCTTCTGTCTAAAATTAAGTAATTGGGAGTATAGCTCTTTGCAAATGAATTTAGGAAGGTTGCACTTTGAAAAATTTTAGAAACACCTTCTATTATAGAGAGCAATAAAACCTGTAATATGCTAATGTATTACATACTATATAAATATTTATTTAATTTAATTGCATTCTTCTGCCTTTGGTGGCTAGAATAGGCTGCGAAGACATGGCCTCAAGTCTCACTGTGTTCTTACCTAAAATTACTGTGCAACTCTGGGAAAGTCACTTAAATTCTCTGACCTACCATATAGTAGAGATATAAATATATATCTCCTTATGGTATTAGAAGAACATGATCAGATGAAATTGATATGCATACAGGAACATTTAAATATAGAGCAAAGTGAAGTTTTAACAAGTTCGAGTATGATTGAGTCAGTTGCATCTAAAGGAGATACATAGGAGGAAAAGGCACATACGTCTATATTACTAATAGGGCCTCTGGGAGTCCTAACGCTATGCGGCATCTATAATTCTGTAGAGTGGCAGATATGAACTTGTTAAATCCTGTCTGGTGAAGAGTGTAATGTCAAAAGAGTTCTGAAAACTCTGTCAGACAAATAAGCACTTAGAAGATTATCAAATATTAGTTTTAGATCAGAAAAACAGCAAAATACAGATGAAATGACATTTCCTATTGGGAGAAATTCTTTAAAGGTCGACTCACATAATGAGGTGGCTCCAGTTATAGTCTGGAGATACTTCGTTATCCCGCAGGGACTTTTACTACAGGTAAAATTATAGGGCGTCTGATGTTCAACTGCTTCTGTGAAAGAGTTATCTTGGTTTCTCTAACTCTACCAGCAAAAATAAGTAACTAGCTTCTAGTGGGAAGCTATATTGCATGATGAGATAGCTACATTGCATTTATTATCTTGTTTAATTCAGGTACGCTGATTGGGTGAATTATCCATCATTTGGCAAATGAGGAAATAGGGACCATGTCCAGTAGTTTTCTGTGAGGGAGGAGCCAGGTTCAGTGTGCCCATCTTTGTGGTCTATGCCCTTTCTGGGGCACCCGTTCATTCCCAGACTACATTCTGCTGAAAGACTATGTGATCAAACAATATGGGTAAATGGTGCATGCACTGGCCCCTTCTTAGACATTTGCAATGACAATTAAAAGGCAAAAGTCTCAATAAAGTCATGTAAAGGTACTTAAAATATTTTCTACTTAGTTTTTATTTTTCTTTTCCTTTTCATTATCATGAAATACTTGTTTCCCATGTTTCTCAAAGATCACATTAACACTCAAGAAACACACTGGAAAAACAGATAAAAGTTGTAAGTTCAAGTTTCCATTGAATGTAGAATAACCTCAGTCGTGGAATCCATCAACCGCTGCCTGGAAACTTCCATGGCTAGTGGGACCATTAACTGGTAGTTTGTATAGGTCAAACTGAACAGATTTTTGTGCATCTAAGACATGCAAATGTAAAGAGGAACATTTAATTACCCAGTTACCTGGATGCTTACTTTAGATAGCAATAGACAGCTGGGGATTTTCCAATGTACAAATATTTGGAATTACAAATATAAAATTTCTTGGGGCATAACTGATTGAATTTCTCACTGCTTTCACTTGGTTTTGTTATTGATAGATAATATGTAGTTTTGGCAAATTTATATCAAGAAACAGGATATAGTTTTTAAGAGGGTATATATATATATATATATATATATATATATATATATAATCTCAGTTTTGCTTTTACAACTATGAGAACTTAGCTAAGTCTCTTAATTCTGTCGAGCCTCAGACACACACACAGTTAGCAATTTGATATTCCTCTTAGAATTGTGGTTTGGAATAAATGAGATGATGCATTGGGCAAGGTCTAGTAAAGAGTTTAGTAAAGTTTCAATTTCTAGTCTTCTCTAAGTCGGTTGTTCTACCCAGTACTCAGAACATAAACACACCAAGTTTATGCTCAGCCACTGAGTTAAAACCCCAGGTTGTATTGGTACTAACACCTGTAATTTGTTGATGAGGATGATGACTGATTACACAGTTAATGAATAATCTAGATTAGATTAGAATGTTCATCCCTATCACTTCAGATCTTGTGATTTTACCCACCACACTGGAGGTATAAAGCAAAACAGGGAAGGTAATTATAATTATATTCATGATGATGGTGATGGTGGTGATGATAATCATATCAGCAGATATTCATTGAGTGCTTACTGTGTGCCAGACACTGTACTAAATATTTTGTATGTATTTTGTCATCTAATTTCTACAATACTGTATGGTGGTTTCTATTATTATCATCATTTAACTTAGGAAAAAACTTACTTAAAGACACTAAATAAATTCCTAAAGCCACATGGCTAACAAGTAGTAGAGCTAGGATTTGAATTTAAATCCTGTATGGATTAACCTAGTTCTTTTTATCATATAAAAGATTGGATAGTAGAACCTGGACAGCAGGTGTTGGTTAACAAGTAGGCATAATATTTATTTGCACTTGTTCTTTTTTTTTTTTTTTTTTTGTGGGTACCGGGGGGTCGACCTCAGGACCTCGTGCGCCAGGAGGCGCCCGGGCCGCTGAGCGATATCACCGGCCCCTTTTTCGTATGTGGGTTCCGGGAGTCGAACTCGGGCCCTCGCGCTTGCCGGGCAGGCGCTTAAGCCGCTGAGCCATCTCACTGGCCCCTGCACTTGTTCTATATTGAAAAAAAAAATCAATTTTTGATACATTTCCCATGGATCCATTGTCTTCGTCAGAGCAAGGAATCTCTCTTTCCAAATTGAGCAGAGGCTACATGGAGCCTGGGGAACAGAAGGTCTTCATCAGTAGTAAAACTTCTAGATTCTTCAGTTTTCTCTTTCTCTTCACCTAAGCTAAATGCTTTGATGTGAGTCATGCTTCCCATGTAGGATGAGGTGATCATCACTTGCTAAACGACTTTCCAACCCTTGCTTCAGTTATCGAGGTGAGAGTTCTGACCTTCACCCTTTAGGAAGTGACCTAGCTACATGTGCCCAGCAAAATGAGGCTTTTGACATTTGCCAGAAGTAAACAACAATTACTCATCACTTGCCAAGCTAGTCTGTTTAGGGGGGAGACAGTAAAGAAAGCATGTAATGCTTTTCAGTCTGTGTCAAAACAGCCAAAGGCCAGGGATTCAGCCCAATGACTCAAAGTGGGATTGTGGCTGTTTCCCACCCAGACCTCCTCAAGGTACACTGGGCTACATGATGCGCATCCTTGAGTTGCGGGGCAAGTCCTGACTTGGACTATATTCTCAACAAAAAAAAAGTAATATAGTGCAAATGATCACTTTTTAGGATAAAATGACCAACACCTGCAACTTAAAGGAGGAAATGTTTTTGAGATCAAAGTTTCAGAAGTTTCTGTCCACGGTTGGTTGGTTCCAAGGCAGAAATGTTACGGTGGAAGGGCATGGTAGAGAACAGCTGTTCCTCCCATGGCAGGCAGGAAGCAGAGAGTGAAAGCAGGAGCCAGGGACAAGAATATATCCTTCCACCTTCAACCAGGCTCCACCTCCTCACAGAATATTCAGCCATGAATTCATTGAGGGATTAATCCACTTGTAGCACCCCCATGATCCAATTACCTTATAAAAGCTCCACTTCTAAATACCTGAGACTTTTGAGGGAGATTTTAGATTAAAACCATATCAGTTATCATCTACATAGATAGATCAAAGAGCCCCCTTAGGGGTTTTTAGAAAAATAGGAGAATTAAAGCTCTAGACATCAATTATTTTGGAGCGTTTACTCCCAATTGAAATATAAACCATAATCAAAACAAATAAGCAAATGAAAAACCCTCTGAGACTATTCAAGGACCTGAGGGGAGTGCTGATTAATTATTTAAATATCATCCCAGTTAGACTGGAGGTTTCATAAGGTCAAAGAGCATATCTTTCTCACACTGAGTAATCTCTGTCAACTGGTGATGAAAAACGTAACACATGTCAAGCAAGTTGAATGGAATTTTCTGCACTGTAAGTTTATTCTGGAAAGGTCACTGAATGAAAAGTTAGTAGTCTAGAGTTTGAGTCATTCAGTTTTGGGATGTTCTGAGTCTACCAACAATTTCCTCACCTGCAAAGCAGCGATGACATTATGCATTTCTCAGAATCAAAAGAAAAGAGATGTGAAGATATTTGAGAACTCTAAGTTAAAAAAAAAAAAGGGAATCGGGATGTACAAAAGGAATCGGGAATTGGGATGTATGTTATATACAAGTCCCATCTCCGCACAAAGAGTGTAAACATTATGTATTGCAAATGTGTACAATAAAAATGGGATCAAGAGATGGGTGGAGGTGGGGGCAAGGAAGGGAAAGGGGATGAAAAAAGGAATTAAGATGTGTTATGTACATCTACCAAGTTCCCACAAGAAATGTAAATATTATGTACTACATGCATGTACTAATAAACTAAATTATTAAAAAAGTAATTGTAAAACATATACCAATATATGCCAATAGTTAATAAAGAAAGTACCAAGCATGTAGGAATAAGAGGTTTCTCAGTTATACAGAACAAGAGGGCTTGCACTCAAATAGTGACTCCTCAGAAAGTTCTTTGAGGTGGACATGCAATTATTCCACATCAAAACATTATTTTGTTTTCTTTAAACTCATGTGTTCATTGTTCATGAGACAAGGAACATTGTCTTGCTCACAAATGTACCCTAGTGCTTAGGACAATATCTGAGACAGTATAGCAGGCAAGAAATCAATATTCATTACATAAATGATTTATCTTTGAAGACAAGTAACAGGATTGTTAAATTTCCTATGTAATCTTAATTTTTTAAGAAAATTCAAATGAAGTAATGTACACTACAGTATTTTCTAAAGTATTAAATTATAAAAGCTGGTTCATAGCTATGGTCCATTGAAAAACCTTGGTCTGACAATTCCCGAATCATTCTGTTCACTCAAGGAAAATAAGAAAGACTGAATGAGCTGTCAGCTTAGTGCTTGGCTATGTGTTCCTATTCCTTTGAAATTAGAAAGAAAGTTTAGGACTAGTGTAAATACGTTGACAAATTTGGTATGATTGCCTCTGGTTAGCACAGAGTAGTAATTAAGTCTGCAATTATATGTTCAGATTTTCAGTTTTCTTGTATGTGCATTTTGACAGTAATTGAACAAGGCAGTATTTACAATATCCATTCTGAAATTGTTTCACAATATTTCATTATATGCCAGATTAATTTGTTAAACTCACATAGCAAATGAAAATTTAAGCATTGATCCAATTAATCCAACTGTGGGACCTTTCTGCAAAGATGCCTTAGCTGGGAAAACTGAAGATGTTGGCAAAGCATCCAGAAAGATTAAGGGTATAAATGAGGGATGTAGGGGAGAACCTGATGGTAAGGTTTGGTTTTCCTTCCTCCAAGTTAGTCTTTATTTCTCTCATTAAATACCATTTACATCCCTGAGAATCAGTAATAATAGAAAGATGAATAAACATTGATGAGAAAATTGTCTAAATCTTGAAACGACCTTGGGAAATTAAATTTTCTCTGTGGGTTTCTCTTGTGTGTTAGTAAATGGCTCAGCGGTGTGTGTGTGTGTGTGTGTGTGTGTGTGTGTGTGTGTGTGTGGTTTAAGTGGCATGGCCCAAAGCAAAATGACATTTCAATAGTCTATAGCTCTTTTATTTTTATGTATTCCAGTGTGCCTTACAAAGAGTAAGTGAATTAGCATCTCTTTCACCGTGACAAAAACTTGAGATGAGAGGTATAGAAATACTAGACAGAATATAAAATCCTTTTGAGTATAAGTGCTTTCTCTTGTGAAGTAACAGAAGTGTAAGAACCCCATCTTGTTGGGTGAACAGCCTCTTTGTAAAGCACTGTATGTCTGTCAGCTTTTATCACTATAGGTTAATTCATTCATTTATGTATTTGGTCATTCAACAAATACTTACTGAGTATTTATAATGGCCCAGGACTGTGGTAAGTGCTGAGGACACCATGGAGAGCAAAATTAGATCCAGTTTTTATCTCATAGAATATAAAATCTAGTGGAGAGCCCTAGTCAATCAGATAACCCTCAAGGTATGTAATGAAACTCCCTCTGAGATAAACACTGTGAAGTGTGGAGCTGCATAAGGGCTAGCCCAGGAACATTTGGCCTTGTCCGGGAGGTCAGAGACTCTTGCCCGAGGAAACGATGCCTGCATTGGGAGCAGGCCAGAAGGACTGAATGGTTGGCGTGTTGAATGAGATAAGTGGGTGAGGGTTAGGAGACCGGAAGCATATGCAAATGTTCTGAAGTGGGAAGAAAGAGGGTCGAAGCAGAACTTGGGAATGAGAATGCAGGTAGTTAGAAGCGGGAGAGGTTGAAAGAAATGGACGCATGACAGCTTTGTCCAAGAAAACTTTTGGGGTGCTTATTATGTGCTAGGTACTCTTGTAAGTTCTAATTATCTTAATTGTCATTAAGTCTCATAAATCTCATGTAATTATAAATTTAATTTTACTGACTTGGAAACTGAGGCATAGAGAGGGCAAGACTGAGGTGAGTGGTGGAGTTCTGCAAGTCATAGGGTTCGGATCTGAAAGCACTGTTGCTCTAAAGTTGTTAATGTACACTAGCTATGGAAGTGCAAAGCATCACATTTCCAGGTGTTGGTGTCTGGATTTGTATCATGGCAACATGTAGAGATTCAGATGAATTTTAGAAACTTAATGAACTTATAAAATTGTACATGCAGTGCTATGGGAAGAGAGTCTACAGTTTTCTCTAGATTCTCCAAGGGATTCAGAATACCCTATATATTGAAAACAATTGATCTGGATCATTTAAATTTTTTTAATTTCCAGGTAATCACACTTTTACATATAATTGTAAGATATAATACACAGAGGTCCTGTACACCCTTCATTCAGTTTCCTTTAATGGTAAAATTTATACAAATTTAGGCCAGTATCACAACTAGGAAATTGATATTGACAAAATCCACCAAATTTTTTCTGATTTTATCAGTCTTCATGCAGTCATTTGTGTGTGAATTTAGTTTTGTATGATTTTATCACATGTAAGTTTATATAACCACCATCATAGTCAAGATCTGGGACAGTTCCATCTCTGCTTGTGTTATTCCCTTATAAAACATAGCCAAGCCCCTCCCCACCACTACCTGTCTAGATGATCTTCAAAGAAAAGAGTTTGCGTACTATTCTGCCATTATTTGTCATACTCCTTTTAAGAGTTCTTTTTCAGCCTTGACATTTTTAGTACTAAGCGGTTTATGTATGAAGAGTGTTTAATGAACAAGGTATCTCTTTTGGCTTTTGGTTAGCTATTTCTATATAAAACTTAAACTGCAAAACCTAGGTAAAGTCCCCTCCAAAAGAGAAAATCATATTTTTAAGTGAGAGAAGACATTTTTTGTGACCCCACTATTTACTGCTCTCTGATCATTATAATCTGCATAACATCTTAATCTCTCATCCCTTCTTAAATCATTGCAACACTGAATGGTAGCTGCTATTATTATCACTGGTATTGTTTTTCATTTGATATGTATACCATGAGCCAGTTTTGCCACACTCGGATACATTTCTAACAGAGAAATTAGAATAATCTTTATAAAAATAAAATCCAGACATATAATTTCTGTATTGATTAGAGTTCACCAGAGGAAAAGAATCAATTGAAAATATTTGTATACTTATGAAGAGGAATTAGTTAGGTATATTTACAGGATCAGAGGTGGGAGGGTCCATAATGACTATTTGTGCACTGGAGAACTGGAGGATTGAGCAGCTGCTTAACCTAAGAAGATGGAAGCTGCAGAAAAAGAGGAATCAAGATGCAGCACCAGTTGAAGATCAAAGGTCTGGAAGCTCACTGGAGAATTGTTGGTCTGAGTCTGCTTTGGAAGGCTAAGAAAAATGGAGACTGATGTCCAAAGGCAATGCTAACAAAAGATGCAACCACTCTGATATTTGAAAATATCATACCCTTCCTTCTTCTTTCCCTTTTTGTATTCCATTCAGGCTACAAGCCTATTGGTGGGTCGTAGTGGTTGATTGACTGTGTCAACTTGAGAAGTTTAGAAGCTTAACTAAGTCTGCTCAGCAAGTCTACACCCTAGGGTGTAGAGGACCTGCCCTAGGGCAGCTGTCTGCACCCTAGGGTGTAGAGGACCCACCGTAGGGCAGCTCTTTGTCTGGACATTATAAATGGGAAATGAGGAAGAATAGACTGGCTTTTGTTCTTTGGAGGAGCTTCAGTCTTTGCCTTCAGTTTGGATATCATATCCTGGCTTCTAGCGCAGACTCTTTGGCTTCCGCCTTGGATCCTTTAACCTTCCGGCATAGACTCTTCAGCCTTCTGTTGCACACCCATTGGCCTCCTGATACAGACTTGCACGAACACTGCAGTGAGCTCCAGAACTTGGACTGAACCCTTCAGCCTCCAGTGTGCAGACACCCTCTGCACGCTTCCTCATCCAACTCTGTGGCTGACCATCGTAAGCCAATCTTGTAATTTCTTTTTTTTTGTGGGTACCAGGGGTCAACCTCAGGACCTCACGTGCCAGTAGGCGCCCGTGCTGCTGAGCAATATCACTGGCCCTTTTCTCATATGTGGGATCCGGGAGTCGAGCTCGGGCCCTCGCGCTTGCCAGGCAGGCACTTATGCCGCTGAGCCATCTCACCAGCCCCAATCTTGTAATTTCTTACACATTTGTATATCTTGTGTTATATCTGTGTCTCTAGTGAAACCCTGACTGATACATGGGTGCCATGCCCAACTGAGGTGGATCTTTCACCCCCAACTTGCTGGACTATAAGCCAGTCAAATCTACAGGCACATCCAGTACTGTGCTTTACTCATCTGCTAGGCATTTGTTAATCCATTCAAGTCAGCATGTCATGATTAACAATCACAATTTCCTTGCTTGAGACCCCTTCATGGTTGCCCTTGGCTTTCCAGACCAACTTCATCTCCCGTGCCTGCCAAACCAGGCCTTGTCCAGCTTCTCTCTATCCTCCACAGGTCCAGCTCCAGGAAATCATTTGTCTTCTCTTTCCCTTGGTCCACTGTGTATACCATCCAGATGCTTCATTGTGCTCTCTTTATGGCACTGCAGAATAATTAAGAAGTTGGGTTTGGGGATCAGGTTGATCTAGACTTAAATCTGGTCTATTGTAATAATGAGGAGCAAGCACATCAAATGATAAGGATAGAAGAAAACAAAGAAAAGCACAGTGCATGGCATGGAGCAGCTTTTATTTTTATAATGGCTCTCTCTGCTTCCCTCTGGCATAGCACTAGTCATGCTATCTCATAAGTGATATCTGCTCCTAAGGACTGTGCTTCAGTGCCTTCGACTCCCAGCGCCTTCCAAAGTGTAGGGGCTTAGAGGTAGACAGATGAAAAAAATAAGCCAAAATAGGAAAGAAAATCAGTCAGATCTCCAGTTGCTCCAGTGCTCATTCTTTTTAGAGTGTGTTCTTTACTGTCCAATCTTGAGATAGTTTGTAGAATGACAGACATGTTCAGCTTTAAATGCAACCCCCAAGTTCTTTCCAAAATCCAGTTGAAATGATCATGATTTCTTAGTTTTTTAATATTTACATGTTTGTCCTTCAACCATGGGGAGTAAACTGAATCTTTTTGAGGCTTTGAATAAAAGCTTGATTTTTGCCTGAGGGAAGAGGCTCAGGGGCAGGGGAAAGGGAAAGACTATCTCGTGTAGCAGTTGCCAATCTGATTTGGAGGCTGTGGAGTCACCTCTGAAAAAAAGAGTTCACAGTGGGCTTTCCCTGCTGCATCTGCAGAGACAAAGTGAGGAAATGAGGTGAATCAACTGGTCAGGGATTGCAAGGTGAGAAAAACCCTCAACTCCACCTTCTTTAAAAACTATAAGCCAATACGATTAGGGACTTTTAATTTTGTCCCACTCTTGAGGAGCAGGTGCGTGTGTACATATCAGTATCTCCCAGAGCTTATTTTTACCCAATTTCCTGCAGCGGAAGATGCTTTGTAAGGTGATATATCATGGTTAAGAAGGGGGCTGTGAAACTGACCTAATTTAGTTTGAGTCCAGTTTCTGCCACTCGTTCATTGTCTGATCTTGGGAAAATTACTTAACCTTCTGAGTCATGCTTTCCTCCTTCATAAAATGAACATGAAATAGTACTCATATCCTGATTGCGAAGGTTGAATGGGATGACTTAGCCCAATGACACAGGAAAAAATGCTCAATGACTGATATTAGTATTAAAAATATCAGTATTAGTATTGGTTCTGGCTACATTTAACCACTTACCACTCCAATTATTTAATACTGGATGACCAAAAACTGCATATTTTTTCATTAATTTTTATAAGATAATGTAACAGGAAATTTTATCAAATTTATTCAATACAAAAATAAACTTGCTGAAATGACTCCTGCCCGAGTAACACTAGGGATAGTCAGTGCATAAACAAACACACTGCCCGAGTGATGCTCGGGATAAACTGTTAAACGATTAAAATGAAAAGAAGAAAACGTAATAGCTAACTTGTATCAATCACTTCTTGTGTGATAGAAAGCATACTGTCCTCGGTGTTCCTGACACTGCTAGTCACTAGAATTATGATAATTACTCCTTTCAGTAATTCAGTGACATGGGCATTATTACTCCTATATTGCAGATGAGGAAACTGAGGCTCAGAAATTAGGTAACTTGTCCCATGGCTATTCAGAAGTAGAATGCTACTTAAATTGCATGACTGCAACCATGAATTGTTGATTGGCTCTAGGTATTCCCAAACCTTGGATTTAGGTTTTTTTACTGGGGAGACACCTAATTTTGTAGGGTTATGTATTTTCCAACACACTGAATAAAGTCACTGGAACTTCAAATATGTCACCTTTGAGCTTGCATGTTTGCAAGGGACGAACTGAAGGAAATATTTACTACAGAGAGAACAGAACCAGCCTTTCTCTTTTTGCTTTGCTTGTGGGTCTGCTGTTTCTCTGAGCTACCTCTGGCTTCTGGTCTTTATCAAATCCCCAGTAGTTTCACCTTTCAGCTTAATTAAGGAGAATTTCCTTCCTCTGGGGCCTGTTTGCCTCTCCAGGTCCCTCGTGTTCTGGAAATGGCCAAGACCTCACGCTCTGGAGCATCCAGAGGCCACATGCAGATCCTCGTTCTGGGCTCTGCACTCCATACTAATGAGGAAGGGCACCAGTGCTGCAGAGATAGGCTGAAAACAATTGGCAGAATCTCTTGTGATTGACCTGTGACCCATTCCTGTTAATGCCACTTTGAGACTACGACTCTGGACAGTTCCTCATTCACAAATGGTAGACGAGGGAGCCAGCCAGTGAAGATAATTCTGCCTGGCACGGAGTCCTGTGTTTTGAAGGGATCTATTGTTGAGAGACTTCTGAGAGAAACTGACCTGGGATTTCAGCCTGTATCTTGCTGGCTCTTTGACCCCTGGAAAGAAGAAAGTTCCTTAAGAAGTAATAAGAATTTTAAAGATATTACAAAGTAAGAAAGTAATGTGCCATTTCTCCTAAGCATATACACAAGAGAAATTCTTACTAGTGGCCATGTGCAGGAAGAATCAAGTGTGAGGGTGTTCAAGGCTATGTTGTTTGTAGTAGGAATTAGAAACCATACACCTAAACATAACACAACTTCAAATAAACAGTGGTACTCTGTTACATACTGAATATTTGTGAGCTCTCAAAATTCATAGGCTGAAATCCTAACTCCAAATGTTGCTGTATTTGGAGATGAATTCTTTATGGAAGTACTCCAGGTTATATGAGGTCACAGAGGATCCCTGAGTTGCTACAGCTTGGCCCCACATGTACACATAAAGAAGCAGTCAGGAGATACTGATATGTACACACGCACAGGTCACTCTGTGTGTGAGTGCACAATGGTGGTGGCCACCTACACACGCAGAGAAGAAGCCTTAAGATGAAACTGTCTTGCTGAAACTTGATCTTGGACTTCCTGGCTCTCAGAACTGTGATACATTAATTTCTGTTGTCAAGCTACCCAGTATATGTGTGTGTGTGTGTGTGCGTGCGCACGTGTTGCTAGTGATCAAATGCAAGACCATGCGCATGTTAAGTGGGTGTTCTACCACAGAGCTACATCCCTAGCCATGTGTTATTTTTTTCTTTAAATGCAACCTGAGCTAACCGATACACCTTCTTCCCTTTTTAAAATGAGAGGATTAAAGAAATGATCAATCGAATATATAAACTTTTAGGAATATAAAAATGTCAGCTATTTAAGATATTAAACATACCTATGCAAGGCTATACCATATGTAAAACAACTTAGAACTGTTATTCTTTTTCTCCAATTACAATTTCAGAAAATGATTTAAAAATTTTCTTCGATGTGTGTTGGATATCAGGTTTCTCATCTACAAAGAACTACTTTCTGAATCATACAACTAGTATCCCGGAGCATGTCATATTCAGCAGTTTATGAATCAGTCTGTGACAGTTTCTCTGGAAAATTTAATCCTTCTGCAGGGATCTGTATGTCTTAACATTAAGAAAGTTGGCTTATTCATTTATCCTGTAGTTATTATATACTTGCTCTTTGCAGTATAACCAATTATTGTATTATTTCGATGTGATCTTCAAATGGCTTATGGATAATGGCACACAACATTTACAATTATGATGTATCACTCTCAAAAATAATTACTACCTGGTTTATATTAAGTTTATTCCCTTCTCACTCTCCTTTTCTTCCTCTTCTCTTCCTCCTTCTAAAGCTAATATTGTTACAGTTATTTCTAGTTATTAATAATTATTTCTGAATAATACATCTTCCCTATGATGTTATATGTCCTGAAATAAAGTAATTGAAAGATTGTACCATAATGTTAAAGACTGTAAAGTCTCACATATTCTTTTGAGTAGTAATTTTGGAGGAAATGCTATGTTATGTTCTGACATCATGTGGTTATCATTTTGGAAAGAAAAATGGATATATTCATACAGTAGAATGCACTATGTAAGTTAAAAGGAATGAACCTCTCTCTTTCTCTGTCTCTCTCTCTCTCTGCCTTTATGGAAAGATTTCAGATAATGATGATGTAAAAACAACTGCAGAATTTGTATGCAGTGTGATGACATTTATGCACAGGAAGTCCTCTGACATAATACAACTGCTTGCTGATGTATGTATGTGAATGAAAATGTAAAAGAGACTGGATAGACACAGTTCAAGGACATGGTCATGAGGAAAGTGCTTGGAAGGTTGAAAGAACTGGGAATTGGGAAAAATAAATTTTAACTTTATAGTATTATATTGCATTTATTTGAAGAACAGACTTGAAACAAATATAGCAACATTTTAACACTTTTTACTTCTTGGTAGTGCATGCATGTCTTTTTCACGTTTTATTCTTTTTAAAACTATCTCAGTATATATGAATGGGATAACAAAAATAAAAAGAAAAGCAGCATAGCAGTTTTTCTTTCTCTGGTCGAGACAACCTGCATTGGAAGGGGAATAAATTGAATGAGGTTGATATTTTCTCTGGCAGGGGACTTATGTATGATTAAATAGAAATTAGAATGAGTAGGGTTTTTTTCCTTTTTGGTCCTTTTTGTAAATGAAGATTGCCGCCAACTGGGGGAGACCGAGAAAGGATAGAGAGAGAAAGAGAGAGAGATTGCTAAATTGTTGGCAATGGAGGAGTAAAGCAGTTTTCTTTGAACTCTGTACCAAGAACATACTAGCTAGTATCTCTACTATCTAGTAGAGACTATACAATATGGTGGGTCTGTACCAGTTGTTTCTTGCTATGGCCAACTTCTGGCCAAAGGCAGGGATTGACAAACTTGTGGCCTTTGCATGTCTCCAACCTGATGGCTATACATCTATACCTACATCTGTACCTATAACTATCTTGCCTATACCATAGTTTACAAAGGGCCTTGTTTAAAAATGAGGATATTTACAAACACATTGGGACCACTTGTTTTACATGGCCCCAAGCCACTGCGGCCATCTGGAGCCTGCTCCAGATGGGGGTGAGTTCTCCATGTGCCTGTAGATCCCTCTTCTCAGTTTCACTCAGGCATTCGCTGGCCACTGCAGGAATCTGAGCACGTTGCGCTTATGTAGAATAACCATGTGACAGGCAGTAGCTGAGACTTTGCAGTAGACAGTGCTAATTTTTTACAGAAACGTTAGCAAAGCATTATACAGGAAAGTTCATTTTAGCTCCCCACTGTGCCTAATTATAAATAAATGGTTGAAACTTTTAAACATGCCACAAATGAATGACTAGAATCTCAGCAGCTAGCAATTCTTCTTTCTCTCTGACTTGGAATTAACTAACTGATATTCTTCATCTTTAATTTCCATGAAATAAACGCTGTCCTTACCCACAAAGGCTTTATATTTGTTAACTCCCTGTCAGCTTAGAGCCTATATGCATATTAGCTAATTATGTCCCTTGGGAAATATCTGGAGGGACTCTTTTGCCTGACTGCCAAATGGGACCTCCTTTAATGCAACCTGTGTTCAATTATATGTATTCAGAAAAGAAATACATGAACACAATAAGGATGACATTAAGACTAATACTAAGTTGTGTTTTCTTTTTTTTTTTTTTTTTCCTCTTTTTGTGATGTTAGGGCCTAACATAGGGTTGTGTGCATGCTAGGCGAGCACTCTACCACTGGACTCTATCTCTGGCCTGAACTTTACTCCAACTCATTCATTCAGTATATATTAAGTATTATATTCCAGGAATTGTGTTAGTTTCTAGGAACAAAATGGTAATATAAAACAGATAATCCTTATCTGCTTGAGATTTAAATTCGAGTAGAAGGAATGTATTAATACAGATTTATGTAATTAATTAATTAATTATATTTGTATAATATGAGCCAGAAGGTTAAGGGTCTTTTAAGACTTAACCTTTTGTGGGCGTGATGACCTGGGTTCAATCCCTAGCACTGCCCAAGGCCTCGCCTCAAACCAACCAAACAACCATAAAATCCCCCCCAAAATAAAAAGAATTAACCTGTTACAATATGTCTAGGAAGGTTTCTGGGAAGGGAAAGTGATTGGTGAATGGGAAGCTAGATCAATGAAGCAAGCAAATGGTGGGGGCATTCATGTTTTGAGAATTGCAGGTGGAGAGATAAGAAGGAGTATTGTGTATTAGGGAAATCGAGGAAGGCACACGCATTTGTAGCACAGTGTGGGAAGGAGAAGAACACAAAAGGAGAGCTAAAGGGTACACTGAGGTAGACTTCTCAAGTACAAGGATTTGAACTTGTCATTTTACCTTTTTGCAAGAGTTTTTTTGTATAGGAAAAAATTTCCCACTTTTCCCTGGATGAACCATTAGATCAGAAAACACAGGAAGGGCTGTTTTTGAAATAACTTTGGACAGTTCAGGAAGTGCTTCTGATTTTTCTGTCTCTCTGCTATGTGGGCTGCACTGCAAAGGCCATCTTATGGTTCTTGGCTTGGGTGCAAAATACAACAAAATAATATAGCTTGGGCTTAGGGAAAATATTTTTCATTTACAGATATCTTCTGCCTCTAAAAAAAAAACAAATAAAATCTCACTTAAATATAGTGGTGTGTTGCTTAACAATGGGGACATGTTCTTAGAAATATGTCCTTAGGTGGTGTCTTCTCGTGCAAACATCAGGATGTGCTTTCACAAAGCTATAGAGTGGATAACGTACTACACACCTAGGCTATATGGTATACGTCAGTGGTGGCGAACCTATGGCACACATGCCACTGTGGGCTGTTTGTATCATTGAAAGCTCTGAAAGTTTTGCCATCACTGATATATGCCATCATCTATGTGGCCACCATTGACTTAAACATTGTTAAGGGGTGCATGACTGTAGAAGGCTTTGCGCAGGTGACATAGTCCAGGTTCTCCTTATGCGCTCAAATTGATTAGAATCTTCGTTACTTGCTCTGCCGTTGAGATCCAAGTTATCTCTAAACGAGAGTAGCACAGTATTCAAATTACAAAGTGCAAAAGTGTAATTTGGAAATTTAATATATATTTTAATGGGTTTTACAATAATTTCACTTGAGACATTCCAGTTGTAGTTTTAGACTAATTCTTTAGGGCAGAGGCTAACCTAGCACCTCCCTTTTTATTTAATTTTTAAAATATAAATCAAATCAATCTTGAAATGGTTCAGCACATTCAATTAATTTTAATGGATTACTGGTCTTTGTATCATTAGATAAGAGCCTATGAATTCAGACATGTAGTTGAGCTTTTTAATAAGTCCTTAAGAATCATACATAGACTATATTAGATTCATACTACAAAAGAGTTCCTACTCAATCCTTTTATCCTGGCAGAATGTGTACAAAGTTCATGTGGTTAATAAAGCCTCATTGGAAGCAACATATTGCTTTTATAGGCAAAGAAATCTAAATCTTTTTTAAGTGGGTGATCAAAAAAGCAAGAAAATGCCCATCAGAGGGAAACCAAGTAGTGATACACATAACATGTGGCTGTTTACACCAGTCTCGAAAGATTAGAAATGTAGCCAAAGTATCTTCAGATTTTCTACTATAAATATTTAACTGTGTCTTTATCATAGGTTGGTTTTGGGAACAATATAGTAGCAATTTTTTCCACATAAAAGTTACCTTCAACTCATTTAAAATACCTCTTAAATTCAGTACCTATGAGTAATGATTGAATTAATTTATAAGAACATTTTATAAAATCCCAATGTTTGGGAGACTCCTAAATTATAAATTATAAGCCAAGTCAAGCTCCTGATTCTAAGGCTGACTTTAAATATAACTTCAGTAAACAGTAGTACTTGTCTGCATCAGCATCACTGGAGAAGTCTTTTGCTAAAAGTTGGTCTGAAAAGCCTCGTAGAAAGCTATCATGACAAGTTTAAAGACAAGAGTAATGTCAGAGGTAGAGAGAAGTTATAGGATCCACAAAAATGGAAGATTTAGGGACTCTGTGGGTCACAGAAATGCCAAGGTCAGCAATGAGTTTACCATAGAATTGACCTCCGCACTACTGGCAAATTAGATTATATATATCTGCTCCCCCCAGGATTGTCTCAATGTGTTGTACAATGTTTAACAGTGCCCCTGACCTCTACCTACTAGATGGCAAGAGCGCCACCCACTTTGAGTTGTGACACCAACAGCATCTCCAGACATGGCGGATGCCTCCTGGAGAGCTAGATTGTGCCTGCTTGAGAACTATTGCTAGAGAGATTCCAAGAGAGCAGAGATATCAGGAAAGGAGGATCCCAATGTTATGCAAATAATCGAGCACCACAAATCTGTATCTTTTACATCTCTAGCTTCTCTGACTTCCAAACTTCATATTTAATTGCAAACATCTCCTTGTCCTTGTCTCAGAGAAATTTTATACCGCACTAATGACTTCCCATTTCCAAAATTTATTCCTTTTTATGATTCCAGATTCCAGTGAATATACCAAGTTACAGGCTTGGATTCATCTTTTTTACTCCCTCTTCTTCCTCTTCACCCACATACAGTCAATCTGCAAGATCTGTCTGATGAGTTTTTACCACCAAATATCTCTTGAAGCACTCTACTTCTCATCAGGTTTACTACCACTGCCGCTTTTGTCCAAGTTAGTATGATTTCTTTATTGTGTGGCTCCACTATCAAAGTTAGAAAGACACACGTATTTTTCAGCCTCCCTTGCAGCTAGGGGGTGGCCATGTAACTTATGTCTAACTCATGAGATGTTACTAGGGCATCTTCAGAGTGTTTTCAGAACATATTGTTTTTCTAGTAGAAAATACAGAGATTCCTGACTTGATGCCCAGAGCTGAAGCAGTCATTCTAAAACCATGAGGAGAAACCACAATAATCCTCAAAGATGCTAACCTTATACTGTTAAACCACCAAATCCATGACCATAGCTGCCTATTTACCACCATTCTGTTATATGAGTGTCTTTAGTTGCACTGTCCTGGGGGGCCTTGATGTCTTTAATAGATTCAAAATGTTTACCTTTTACAGTCATATTGTCTGGGGAACAGCCAGAAGTTGTATGGTGCTAGATCTGTTGAATAATTGGATGAGGACATAGTATAATGTTTTTACAAGCCTGCCTTTCCATTGGATATCACTCAATAGCAGCATTCATTGTATTTTTTTAGTCACATCTCATAAAGTTGCTCATGAAAGAGAACTTTCAGAATTGCTTCAGAAAATAGCAAGAACTACAGTATAAGTGTCTTTAAAGTGAGGGGAAGTATTTTGAGAGGGATTAATGGCAATGCATTTTTTGCTGTAATAATTTTAAAAATTTAAATATTCACCATATATTTTGATCATCCCGTATATAAGAAGCATAATCCTCATTTGGGGAAGCCATTGTCTTTTGAATTCTCTAGGCCCTATAGAAACTTTTCTGACTGACTGACTGGCTTTGTGAGCTTAAATATGTATTTAAAACTGAATCTTCATTCTTTATTTTTTTCTTTTGTTAAACAGAGAACATTTATAATATTTGGCCTATAAGACATTATAAGGTTTTAAAAAGTTACTTCTCGACAATTTATGAATATATGATGGGATAATATTTTATTAGAACATTTGAACTCTTTGATCTGTTTCGATCCTTGCTAGATCTGTGTGCATGCATTTCATGAGGATAACTACATCAAAAATAGCAGATGGGAAATAGCTCCCATGTTCCAATGAAGACAAGCACACGGGACTGATGTCAGTGATGACCTCTACTAAACTGGCTTTCAGGACAGCAGTTAGAGGCTGAAGCCAGTGCCTTTCTATATCAAGGGTTTGCATGGCTGAAACTGACTTTGACTTTCCAGGCTCCTGGGAGTATTGCTCACCTGTATCTTGTACTACATAACCCAACTGGGATACTTTGCCTCTCTTTCAGGTGCATCTGAACTGTCTTATCTGTTGAACAATCTGAAATATTTCATTGAAGCTGCTGAGTTCCAAACCTAGGCACCTGAAGGCTGAACTTGAGGGAACAGGTCTTCTAATCAGCTGTGATGACTCAGAGAGGAGACTTTGCAAAGGACAGATACAACCTCAGGCTAAAGATTGGATGACAGGCCTCCCAGAATTTTCCTAGTTTAATTTGTGAGGCCTTCCCTAGCATGCTCAGAATGAAAGTATTACAGGGAGCAAAAAGAAAGAAAATGCATGAAATTGGCTTGCAGGAGACTGCTGTTTTATCAACTGTTCCAGGAGATAGCTGGCATCACCTTTGCTTTGCCTCCAGCCTTCTGAAATTATTTTTAGCTGTGGGTGAGAGGGATTCTTTCCTCCTCCCATTCACATCAAATGCTGTGCTGGAAACCCATCAAGCATGTGGTCAGAGCCAAGAATTGCATTGGCAGTGTTTCAGAATAAGATACGCACCAAAATGCAGCCTCCTCTGAGGCATCTTCCTGCAGGCCACGGGGAAGAGCCCTCTGTGACTTGGAGGATGAGAAAAAGCTAAGGCCTGTTGTATGGCTGTCTAGTCCTATTAACAGCAATGTGAGGGGGAAGAAAAATTCCCATTTAATATTTCATATTCTCCTAAGGAGTCTGGAGGAGAGTGGAGTGAGGGAAGGGCAAAGAGAGGGAGCATGTTGTTTTCACACATGGCAGATGAAATTCATGGAGATATATGAATGAATGCATATCAATGGCATTGGAGAATATTATTTATTGAAGCTTGAATGCAAGTTAATTATTTTAGCTGTTTTATGTACTTCATTTATTCCATATGGTCCTCAAATAACCCTATAAATTGGGCGATAATAGTCTCATTGGATAAATGATGTTTAGAGAAATTATGTAACTTGTGCAGGGTCATGCAGGTTGTGCAAAGCTCTGTAGCTCCACGAAATGACAGCAGGTGCAGTTTATGTGCTCAGAACTTTCTAGATGTGATCTCAACCACTGTAAGGGTTGGACAGTATTATGTCCAATTTACCACTGAGGAAACTAAGATTCTGAGAGCTTAAGCAATTAATTAAGTAACTCTGGACAAGGTATGCGTCATGTTTCCTCAACAGTAAAAGGAAGAAAACTGTACCTCCTTTATAGTGTTATGCTGTTTTGAAGAATAAAATGAAAAAAGAATGAAGAAAAGCAGAATTTACCTTTCTGTCGCCGTGGTGGCGTGCCGCTCAGAGGCTCTTGGTAGTTCATACTTCTGAGCAGCTTTTTAGCCCATCAGGTCAACGCATCACTTCTCATGTCAGTCTGCTTGTATTTTAATTCTGACTCTACTACTTGCGTTAATTGGGCAAAGCTCTTTAAGCCTCAGTTTCTTCATTTCAAAAATAAGAGCCATAACTTACTATAGAGTATGATTCAAGGTAAATAGCAGGCAATTTTTCTTATTTTTCATGATGAGCCGTGAGACCCCCAGTTCTTTCTTTAGAAACATCAAATAGCTTCACAAAGAGTTTAAATTCAAGGTGGAAACTAAACTACGCCATGTTCCCCAAAGTCGCACAAATGTTTTGTGATGAAATGAGTTTAGAAAACAACCCTTACCAAATTGCAGTGCAAAGCAGCGTGTCAGAAAACTGTGAAGTCCAGTCGTAAGGGAATGTTGTTTAGTTCATTATTTTGTGAATTTATGTGACCGCAGAAGCAGTTTATGAGGTGGCTCAGTACACGGGACCAGAAAACTTCTGTGCTCAAACCCCGGCCCATTCCGTTTCTACTTCAGTCAAGTTTCTTAACCTCTCTAGCTCTTAGTTTTCTGATGTGTAAAATGGGAATAATAAGAGTGATTTGTTCACAGGGTAGTTTGGGGGATGCACGCATGGAAAATCATTGGTATCTTGAAGAACCTTAAAAAATGTGAGCTCATTTTTGTTATGATTGTTCTGTGAAAAGTCTGAATGCTGGTAGCATCTGCTGTATATTGTTTTGGGGTCCAAGTATTTGTTTCTTTAATAGTATTGTGATAGTGTGCACCATTTTACTATATGCCGCTTTAAATTGTGGAAGTAAGTGGATGAGGGAGGGATACATAAAAATTGGAAAGAACCTCACCATTGCTCAGAGGGTTAAATGGGTTCACAAACTGGAAAGTAGAATGTGTCACATCAATGAAATAGTTACTATCACTCATACAGCAGCTTTCAAGTGTAGATGATGGGAGAGTGGAGTTCTGTAATCGCCTCTGGCAAGAGGCTTGCTGTCACTGTACTCCCTGCTTTGACAACGCCTCGGTCTTCACCCCGTGTGAACCCTTTTCCAGCCATTCATTTTAAGGCTTCTAAAAGCTACTGCAAGGCGCAGGGAAATTAAAGCTCTCTCTTTTTTTTTTTTTTTTTTTAAAAAGAGCTTACTCTGAGTCACATGTGCCCTCCTCTCAGGAAAAGACTGAAACAGATTTGGGGATCCTGGTAGGAAGTCTCTCTGTTAGACAGATCTCATTTATTAGGAGAGTTTATTAATGATATCTACACAGATATTGCAAAAATAAAACTCCTAGGGATCAAGAGCTAGAAAATCATTACTTTGCTTCCTTGAATAACTATTGGAGAGCACAACCATGGCTCCTGAAGGCCTGCAGAGTCTTGTTAATTAATTAACTAATTGATGTCCTTATTAATTCATTATATAAATATTGAGTGGTTGCTGTGTATCAGGTACTAGGCTAACTCCTGTGAGGGAAAAAGAGCTGAATGAGATGATCTATGTCCTTGAAAATCTGAAAATTCAGTTGGGAAGAAAATGCACAGGAACAAATAATTTTAATTCAAGGCAATTTTCCAAGTGAGTAATGGATGTGTGGCAGGATACAATTTGTTAACCTGGCATTTGTGGCACCTACTCTGCTTTCATACAGCTTCCTTTTATCGCTAGCCTAATTTTTCTCCTTCCATCCCCTGGAGATTCTGCCTCAGCCACATGGTTTATAGGGGTGTGTGTGTGTGTGTGTGTGTGTGTGTGTGAGAGAGAGAGAGAGAGAGAGAGAGAGAGGGAAAGAGAGAGAGAGAGAGACAGTGAGAGACAGAGAGACAGAGAGACAGAGAGAAGGAGAGAGAGGAAGAATCAGTAAAGAACTGAGAAAGACAAAAGAGACACTAGAAAAGTTTGTTATGCACATAATGAAGACAAGAGAGGGGAAATAGGGTATTAAAAAACTGGGGCAAAACAGGAGATGCTTGATGATGGAGTGGGTGTTTAGGTATGAGAGAATTTCTTGCCTGATTGTGTGTGGGGGGTGCTTTTCCAAATGTAGCACCATTCTGGGACTGAATCAAATGGGTCATGGCCTTCAAAGAACTTTGGACCTGGAGATTCATGGGAATTCAGAGGAGGCAGAGAGCCACCCCAAAAGGGATGGCCAGGGAAAATGTCACGGAGTTGTTACTTTTGCATTGGACGCTGAAGTATAGATAGATTTTGATATATAGTAAAAGAGGTGAGATAGTATATTCTGAGCAGAGATATCTTTTAAATAAAGCAACAGAGGACATGATGCCTTCAGGACATACAATTGCAAGTAGTCTGGTTTTATAGGACAGTAATGAAATAAGACCAGAAATGCTGGTTGAGGTCAGAATTCGGTGAACCAGCCCCTAACACGACATTGATTTTTGCCACAATATTTCTTCTTTCTGTTGAATTGATGGTGGGGAGGCCTGAGCTATTTCTTTAGCTTTTTATGGATGTTGATGTGAGAAAGAGATGCACTTGGATTAAGGGGAATTCCCTTTCCCCACCACGTAGGGGACTGTCAGAGGGTAATTTCAGAGAATCAACTTGCACTGCAGATTCAAGGCAGCAAGATCCTCCCTCTTCCTGTCTTCATAAAATCATCAAACAGGGACGTGATCTATGCTCTGCCACCTGAAGTGCTGTAACTTGAGAGAATGATTCCAGGATAAGAGAAATGTTAAAGATGATTTATTGCAGCAGCAGTGACAGAGGCATGAGCAGCAGTCGTGGAATTAGCCTCATCCTGTATCTCTTCTGGCTATAAGGCAGTTGTCACCTTTCTGACATCCACACTTAACATAGTCCTTGCTTCTTCTGACACCTAATGCCTCTGCCACTTCCTTCTTTTTCCTACACTGGTAATTTTCCAATAAGTCGTGTTTACCTTAAAGGAACCAAAATCAATTTTTGTTACTCATGACCAAGAATCTTAAGTGACTCTGGGACTAAAAGTTCTCCTCTGTCATTCCGTGTGCAGAGAAACTCCAGCTCAATGATGTAGACCGACAGAAAGCCTTTCCTTGCATGGCCCAGAATGTTGACTCAGCTTCAGGGAGTCCACTCATGCAATTGTTTTTTCACATTTTCACATAACCCCCCTGAGAGCAAAGGCAGCATAATTGTCATATTTTCCCAAATGCCACACTGGGATGCACTGGGAGGTAAAGTGACTAGCCCAAGGCACCCGAGCCCATCAATTCTTAATTCAATATTAAAACCAAGTGTCTGCTTTATAGGTATGTGCGGGCAGAGTTCAGTCTCTGGAATTTCATATTTGTTAGCGGACTAAAAGCATGAAGCCCTTGGTTATGCTTTTAAAGGAATGAATCTCCTTCATTCTGAAGAAAATGGCAGCGGGGCTGCCTAGAATCCTTTTCTGATGTACTTTTGTTGTGAGGTCAGGAGTTCACACAAATTCCCTTTAGCAGCTTTGTTTTTTCTTATAACCTGGAAGGTACCTCACAATCCTTTACACCTGCCATTAATTCTTCTATTGCTCAGCAGAGTAAGCAGAGCTTCTTTCAGACCTGCGGACAACAGGATAAAGGAGGAAACAAAAGAATGAAAGCTCTTTCTTTTGGCGGCATCATTGTAAGCCTGACATCCAGGTGCTCCTGGCCTCTCTGCACCCCATCTTGATTAAAGTAATGTCGGTTGTCTTTAGAGCACTTTGAGAATTTTTCTCTTCTTCTAAACTAATATTTATCAGTCTTTACTTCCTGGTGTGGGAGAAGAAAATCATTCTTATTGGCAAAAACTTGTAAACTTCAGAAAAATGTGCAGAGGTGACTAGAAATGTTACAATCTAAAAATAACCTTGGCAATATTCTTATAGTCTTTTTCTCTGTACATATATAAATGCAGATATATACTCATATGTCTCTGTATAATATACTTTAAAATAATTTCCTTCGAATTCTACTTCTATCTTGTAGTTTTCTTTCATTCAATAATATAAACATTGCTTCATGAGTTTCATTTACTATATGGTATTTTAATTATGTGGTTTTACTATAATTCAGTTAATGTACCCCATATTGTTAAGCAATTAGATTGAACTTTCTTGATTTATAAATAATATTTCCTTGCTTATTTTTCTTTTAGATGAATTCTTAGCAGTAGGATTGCTGGACCCTGGAGAAGATTTAGCTTCCTAGTTATGTTACTTGCTTTTTGAAATTGTTTTGTAGTTTAGCAAGGAGCCCGAGAGGAAGCCAGGTGGTGTGAGAAAGTTCTCTCTAGAGAATGTATTATGAAGAGCTGACTAAGGCTAAGACTCAGGACCATACAGAATCTCAGTAGTGCCAAAGGAGGAAGACTTTTAAGTCTTAATTTAGCCTAACAATGGTTTGGAAATATTCATGAAGGATAAATAAAGACAAGTGGGAATACAAGATCTGAGGCAAAGGCCAAAACTTTTGAAAGCAGGGGACAGGTATGGTGCCTTGTGAGAAGGTTGTAACAACACTTAATCCTTTGACAACAGTGATAACGCTCTTGATCTATGCCCAGATGTCCAAAGCTTCCATCCAGATGTTCACTCCAGCATTCGGTTCACTTGTGAAGCTTCTTCCCATTAACTGAACAGTCTCTGCCTGTAAATAAATCCCAGAATATTCAGCCATCTGTCCTGCGAATGGCTCTTGGGAATGGGAACATGAAAATCCTGAGACTGACTGAGTGAACACAGGTAGCTGTATGGCCATGGGGGTCAGTGGCCATTAGCAATTTCCATCTGCCTGTTTACTGGATAATAGATGGGAATTCCTACTGATTTGGAACCTCAGAAACAGTAATACCCCTAAATTACTGTGGTGGATATTTTGAATATACTGATCATTGTTCTCCCTCTAATATCAATTTGAGTATAGATTTCCCCAGAAATAAAGCTTCATATGCAAAGGGTTATTGGAAGGTGCAAGAGGAATGGGTAATTAATATGGAAATGGTACAGGAAAGGGAGGATGGTTAATAAAGACTATGTTATTAGCCCAGGAGTACAATTGATGACTAGAAGTAAACTCCCTGGGAAAACTCTTGAAGTATAATGAAAACACAAGCCTCAGAATTATTCTGGTCTGAAAAACACACGTTATATTAAGAACAGAAAAGCTGGTGATTTATGGGGATCAACACTTATGACAAAAACTAAGGAGAGCAGCAGGGAAGGAGGTAAACATTGAGACCATGAGGCAGGTCTGGCACTTTTGAAAGGAAAAAGGGAAGGAGGACAATTTAGGGAGAGCCGCAGACCACAGCACCACCCTGAGAAAATCCTCAGCCAAGCCGAAGGCAAGTCCTCGAGCAAACGTCCTGCATTTAGGCAGGGTGGGCGGTGCGGCTGACACCTTGACAATGCCCAAAGATTAGCTTTGGCTGGGAATGTATTTTTCCTCCTAACTTTCTGGCCACACCTTCTCATCTCCTTTTGCTGGTTTGTCTTTTGCTTCCAGACCTGTAAGTGCTGGGGTCCCAGACCATTTCTCTTTTTTTTCTGTATACTCACTCCTTAAGTTTCCTTCTAGTGTCATGGCTTTAAATATTAATTAAATACTTATGACTTACAAGTTTATATCTTCACTTTAACCTTCCAATCACATATGCAGCTGTCAGTTTCTTATAGTATTCCATGTTTAATAAGACCTAAATAATGCCTAAACATACTCTAGTTGTTATATAGATCTGATTTGTGTTTTTAATTGTCTCTACATGATTGTAAACTTTTACAAAAGACAAAAGATGTGAATTCTGTCTGTCCGACTCCATGCTTCTACCCCAAAGAATGGCACATATGTCATATATGTCATATATGATATCCCTTAGCCCTCAGGACAGACAGATTTGTGAGACTGATGACCAAATCTGAGCTAAAGCTGCAATGTAACTCAGCATTCTCTAAAGGGTACATAGCAACTGCACACCTGATTTGTGAGCTAAGCTGATGGGCACGCACATTTTATTCAGTGAGGAAAATGAAGAACTAGTGCAAAATCCAGGGGTAGTAAAAAGTTTAGAGCTGTAAAAAAGCACATATTGATTTAAAAGAAGTAACTAACCCACCATCCTAGTAAAGTCTAATAAGCACAGTTAAATCTAAAATACATTGGGTTAATAGTTTCATATAAATCACTCAGTATAACCTTCACAACAGCCATATAAAATAGATACTAATGTTATCCCTGCTTTATAGCTGAGGGAACTAGGGCTGTAAGAATTTCTAAGATCCTCTGAAATGCAGATAGAAATTCAGGGAACTAATCAGAAATATTTTTAAATCCAGAAAGTCAGGCTGAGTCTGTTCATAATGGAACAGTTTCTCTGGGTGGAACCAAAAAAAGAGTCAGCACTTGGGTTATTTAATGATAAAATGAGACCAAATAAGAGATATTGGAGCCGGGCATTGTGGCACATGCCTGTAATTCCAGCACTCAGGAAGCTGAGGCAGGAGGATTGCTCTAGTTTAAGGCTAGCCTGGTGAGACCCTGTCTCAAAAAAATAAATAAATAAATAAACTTTTACAAAAGAGAGAGAGAGACATCAGTATTGGAGCAGTTTTGTGTTGGGAGAGTTTGATTGAACTAAATGTGGAATTCAGTACCCTTTAGCTTGAACAGTCTTCCCCTAGAATAGGTCTAGCAGAGTCCATAGTACCTTGGCACTGTTCTCATGCCCATCAGCCTGGTTTTCAATGTTCAGGCTGCCAGAATGTGGACCAGAGTGCCTGATCGTGATGACTCTGATGGACTGACCAGAGCTCAGGGAGGCCAAGTCAACTGAGGAGTGAGAAACAACTACCGGATTCAGCAGCATCATTTCGGTGGATTGTTGGAGGGAAAAATGTGATTGAAATGTATTAAAAGGAGAGAAGGGGGAAGAGGAAACCAGAGCCATTGAGTAGAGAAAACTTCTTGGCCTTCACCAAAAAGCAAAACAAATAACTTGCATCACATGTTTTTGTAATAGTGAGGGAAAACTGTGATCACACTTAACATCTTAGACTGTCAGAGAAGAGCAGTAGAGTGACCTCTGAACTAAGAATCAAGAAACTTGCATTGTAGGCCCAACTTCAAATGTGACTAGGTTTTAGGGTCTGAGTAAAGAGCTCTTGGTTTCTCAGTGCCTCATCTGTACATTGATGATTTTCAGCTTCAGTCATCTATGATTTAATTATTTCCCAAAGAAATCAATTTGAACTTTTTAAAGTAAGATCTAACATTGTTCTTTCCTTCTCATAGCACATGCCTATTGCCAATATTTTAAGAAGAATATATTTTTAAAATATTCTGTTCTTCCTCTTTTAGTTTTTTCACTTACTCACAAAATCTTTTCTATAATGGCCCCTAGAGTACTTAATGGCCAAACTTCTTTATTTCTTGGATGTAACCTGTCAGTTATCATTAATTCACTTGTGTAGCCTTGTCAGGATTTATATCCTCAGGATGGCTTTTCATTTAAGGCACATTAACTAATTATGACATACATGTTGACACTGAAACTAAAGTTAGATTTATCACTCCTGTATTATTTTCCATTACAAAATTATTCACTATTTGGAAAATATTTCAAGAAGTCTTCTTTAAATACTGACATGTTTGTGTCTACTTTCACACTCTATTAATAGGCACAAGGTATTTGAAAACTTCACTATGGTTTTATTTGTTTATTCTAAAACAGAATATGTTTTTAAAGCGTAACACTGGGTAAAATTTAGTAGGGCATAGTCTTCGGAAGAATAGAACCACCTGGTTTTCAGTCGAGGTTCTGCCATCTGCTAGCGTTAGGACCTTCTTCTAGTTACTACACATCTCTATGTCCCATTTTCATTTTCTGTAAAGTAAGAGACTCTAAGCCTTGTGAAGGATAGAGGAGATATGCTTGTAAAATGTTAGGCACGGTATGTGAAACTAAGTAAATGTTCAGGAATTTATTATCACCATGAACAAGCAACTTACCAAGTTTTAAAAGAGTTTTTAAAATGTTATGACATGGTGCCTAGCCTGAAGGAATTTATGCTCCAATGAAATGAGCTGACACATACTTTGAGTACAGGGGAATTTATAAGAGCTACTTGGAAGTATAAAAGCCAAGAGCTATGTAATGCAAAGGCAGGAAGGAGTACTTGCAACTTGGGACATTAAGAAGTGGTTGATTTTGATACTCTTGAAAGAGGGTTTTGGATATTAAGGAAGAAAGTTGAAGGGAGATAAAATGGAGGAGAGAGAGAAGGAGCAGAAATGAAAGACTTTGTGGACAGAGAGAGCACTTAAAGCAATGTGAGGAATGGTAAGTACCTCTCCATAGTTGGGGCAAGGTGAGCACAGCGAATTGGGAGGTGAGAGTTTGTCTGTCGGTCGGTTGAGTAGAGCTATGGACACCAAGTAAGTGTGTGTGTGTGTGTTACTGGGGATAGAATTTAGGGCTTCATGCATGCCAGGTAGGCACTCTACCACTGAGCTGCATCCCCAGTTCTTTAAAAGTTTTATTTTGAGACAGGGTCTCACTAAGTTGCCCAGGCTGGCCTCCTGCTTCAAACTTCCGAGTAGCCAAAGCCACATTACAGTGTTTGGACTTATTATGAGCAATGGTAGAGTCTTAGTTTTAGACAAGAAAATCAGGACACTGATTTTCAGGACACTGAAGCCATAGGTTGGAGGTTGCCAGGGAGCCCAGAAGTCTCATGTTTGACTGGCAATTTGTGAGAAAACTTCAGATGAGCTATGTGTAAAAACAAAAAAACTGGATCAAAGGCTTTGGAAGTTGAAGGAAGGACAAAAATAGAGAAGTGTTTTAGAGGAGGATTTGAAAGGCCAAGATCTAGTGATCACATGAACATGGGTAGTTATGGAGAGGGAAGTATGAAAGCTAACAGCAGGTTTCATGATATGCATGACACATGAGAAATTTTGAAGACGAGTTTTGGTAGGAGTGGATAGGCTAGGAGCTGAAAAGTCTCAGGCCTGTATCTTGTCAGACAAGTAGAGGGGATGAATGAAGTAGGACAGATGGGGGAGATGATAAGGTGGGGTGGAGTCTGTGAAATCTGCCTGCAGCTCTACTCAGCTTCAGCCTGTCAGTAGTACCGGATTTTTTGCTCTGTTTTTTTTTTTTGTTTGTTTGTTTTTACCAGGGGTCGACCCCAGGACCTTGCGTGCCAGCAGGTGCCCGTGCCGCTGAGCGATATCACTGGCCCTTTTTTCGTATGTGGGTTCTGGGAGTTGAACTCGGGCCCTCGCGCTTGCCAGGCAGGTGCTTACACCACTAAGCCATCTCACCGGCCCCTGCTCTGTTTTTAAGAGAAACTAAAACTTTAAAATAATTTACTTCTGATTTATTTCCTTTAGATTTAATTATTTTTTAAACATTGCCAAGGTCAAACAAAACAAGGTGAGGGTTGAAGGCTTATGATGCATTTGTAAGTTTTCTGCCTTGTTTGTTATTCTCATATATACATTTACTTAAATTACCATTTATGTTTCTATTTAGCATTTACAGGCATATTTTCAGTTGCTTTAGGATGGATATGATGCATACTTGATTGATTGCTATTACTGCATAACCCAAGGATGTGGCTCATGTTTTTCCTAGTAGTTCCTAGCATTTCCATAAAATATAGCAGTTAGTTTCAAGACATCTTGGGAAGTTCACTCAAATTATGGACTCTGAAGCAAATGAATGGTTTTTTAGACAGGGGTCTCTCTGTGTGTGCACAGGTGTCTTTGTGTTATTTATATGGTTTCAGATACAAAGAGGAGTATGGGCCATTTTATGGACATTTGAATATAGACCAAACTATTGGAACTTGAAATATGAAAGAACAAGGGAGCTTTTTTTTTTTTATCTTAAAGATAAAGCAAAACCACAAAGAAATAAGATATGGATTAAAGTGGATGTTAATGAGCTGATTTATCAACTCAGTCATAAAAAGTTCTGTATCTTCTCTACAGAGGTGTGATGACAGCTCATCTAGTTTTATTTTAATCTGTATCTTTTAAGGAATGTGGAGCAAAAAAATGGAGTAAAGTGGCATGCAGGTATAATCTGGAAAAATTCAAACTGTTATTTCATAAAATACATAGCAAACCTGATGCCATTGAAATAATGGACAAATAATTTTTGAAGGACATATAATCTGGTAAAGTTTTAGAAAAATTAAATACCATGTATTTCATTACTAAGAGAAAGTTAATGACAGAGATTGAGTCTAAGGCATAATTCTGAACATAAAATGGATCAACTACTCCACCCGATTATTTCATCTTCTCAATGTGCTATTCACTTGCTTGGCATTGCTTGGCGACTTGGAGAGGATCATGGCATGTCGACATTGAAGGCACAGATGAGTTTTGCATGTGATTCCTGCTCTCTTTAGGCTGAGGAAGCAATAACGTGAAGCTCTCAGATCCCAGAGAAAGGGCTTTGTTGGTACAGGGAAAGAATGCTGGACACAAGGTGGCAATTCCTTCTCTACCACAATAGGTTATGGTTCTTGGAAAAGTTATTTGACTTTGGATAGCTTTAGTTCCCTCAGTTGTATACTGGAGAAAACCTTAGGTCTCACCCCTCAAAGTTGTCATGAATCTTACATGATGTCATATGTGAAAAACCCACAAATGTAAGGTACAATTATTTTTACGATCGACAGCACTATTACTACCACTAAAGTGGACGAGGTTTGCTATTGATGGAGGCTCACTGAAAAAAAATTGATGTTATTTGTTACTAGTTTAATCCAACCCCCTAAAAATGCTAATGATGCTTTGCTAATCAAATGGAAATCTCTAGTTGAAAGTGAGACAAACTAGCTCTGGCTAATTAAAACCAAAAAGAATTCGTTGAAAGGATATCCATACTGTATTTATTCAATGGGTGGCTGGTTAACCAGGCTTGAGAATTGGCAAGAGAATGCTATTATCACTCATGGATGGTCCTATCTCCACAGCTGACTAGCTGGCCTCCATCTTTTTTGAAGTATTTCTGTCTCATTATTTTTAAAATTTTTATTATTACATGTTTGCATTCCTTGTGTGGAGTTGGTGCGTGTATATAGCACATCTTAATTCTTTATTTCATTCCCTTCCCTTCCCTTCTTTGCCCCCTCCCTCCATCTCTTGATCCCCTTCCCATTTTCGAACTATCTCTCTATGTCTATTATCTATCTTTTATTTTGCTCCGTATTTATAATTTGAGTTTCTACTATAAGAGGAACCAAGTGATATTTAAGCTTGTGTATCCAATTAATCTCACTTAACATTATGGTCTCATTATTTTTGAGAATCAAATTCTAAGCATGAAAGCATGGCTAACAGGCCTCCTTTGGGTTGCATCTCTCCCTTTCAGCAATCTTGTTTATCAAAAGGAAATTTACACTCTCTTACAAACGGTAAAATATACTATGTAGCCTAGAATATTATAAAAATACTTTCCTCAACCCCAGTATGTAAAAAATCAAACAAACAAACAAACAAAAAAACCCCAAAAAACAAAGTCCTTTATGAAACTGTCAGAGATGTGTGAACAAAACACTGTACTAGGTAATATGAGGCGATGAGCTTGATTATGTAGAAGTTTAAAATTACTACCTCATATTTACTCAGTGCTTATTATAAGCTAAGACTTGTACAAAACCTCTCAAACAGATTATGCTATAAGCATAAACATATGACACATAAAATAACAAAAGCAAGCTAATGGATAAGCTATGAATTTTTTGAATTAGGGTCTTTTTCCTTTTTATTGTATTTTGTGGATAATTGTGGCTTTCATTTTCTTTGTATCCTAATGCTCACAATAAGTATTTATTGGAATTATTGAATTGTTGAATATTGAAGTCTTTGGTTTGTAAATGACAGCAACTCAACTCTTAACCGAAACAGAAAATGTGAATTGACTAGTAAAAACCAGGAGAAAAATGTTGGAAAGGCCTATGGACTCTATGGATTTGCTGTAGGAACTACAGCCTTGGAGATCTGGGCCTACATTCAATGCTGACAGATTAATCTCTCTCCATCAACCTCTCCCTTTGCTTGTGCCTGATGATCTTAGTTTTTCCTACCGCAGACAGACCTCCTTTATATGATGGGGAAATAGCTACTAGCTTCTTCAGCCTTCTATTCTCCAGCACTCCGCCTCCAAGTCAAACAGAAAAAATCTGAGCGGTGGGATTTAAAAATAAAATCTCATTTCTATAATCATTCCAAACATTATGGTCTTTCCCTGCACATTTCCAAAAGATTAGAGAGAAGAGAGAGGTAGAATGAAAAGTCTTTCAAGGTGTACAGAAGAAGGGAGTTTTCTGTTCTGAGGGCTAGGAAGAGGTACAGAAGGAAGGAAGAGGACTCATTGCCCTAAAGAGCGAACATGTCCCCCTCTAACTCATCACTCAGGGCAGCTGTCCTGGTAGTCTTCTCCAGCCATCCTTTCCTCAAATCACGTATTTCTACCCACTGGAAAATTGCAATTATGCACTAATTTTGCTGTAATAAACACTACTCACACTGTCTTAAAATTGTCCCAATACATACGAGAATCTATGACATCTACAAAGTGAGTAGCGCCCCTGAATTAGCTGGTTCTGCCTGCACAACTATGTGGAGTCCTGGATAATTTGTGACTCCTCTGAATACATGGGGCAGTTGAACATTCTGTGTGGGGCCCATGGCACCAAGAAAGCTGAAAGGAGAGTTCTGAATACAATTCACTCGATACCCATAAAGAAAGCAGTAAAGATGTGTTTCTGTTCATGCACACGATTTTCTTTTTTCTTTTTGTCATTTTCTTGATTTCATGGAATACACACTGACAGCACATGACAACTTACATTGTGCCTGGGCCTAGACTGGGTGCTCTTCAAGAGCTGTATTACAGAATAACGCACTGAGATGTAGGCACAGTTCTTCTATGGAAGGTGGGATGTGTGGTAGCCAGACTGGTGACTAGAGAAAAGAGTTTTTAGAACACTGGACTTACTGCCTCAATTTATGGTGTTTTAGGTCAAGAAAACATTTTTGAGAAATTACTTCATTTATTCACTAATTCAACAAATTAGAAACACAAATATGCCAAGCACTACCTACATACTAGAAATAATGTAATGAGCAAAGTTATTATTTTTTATTGACTGTGCTCCAAAGAAAGTAAAAGATCTTCAAATAAATGATAACAATTAAGTGTGATAGATGCTATGATAGAAAAACTATAGGCATTTGTGGAAACGAGAAGAAATGTTTATAGCTATGTCCATCGATTAGAAGGTCTAATCCAAACCTTCCGGAAAAATATTATCATCTGGTTTTTAATTTGGCTCTTTCCTTCTCTAGTGAATTCAACTGACTTTTTATCTTAGAGTTTTAAATATGTGCCTAGTCCTCAGTGAAAGTAATTGGGGAACTCGTGTAGAGACATAGTTTCCCACATTTCCACTTGAAACTTTACATCAGTGATAAAGTAATGCATGATAGTTGGAAATTGTCTGACAGGAAAGCATGTGTCCCTGTGTCCTTGTTAGGCAGAGTTAGACAGATATATAAAGATAATTTTTCATGGAAAACATAAAAATTTCAATTAAGATCTCAGTAGGCAGTTAATACAGAACTTCTAAATGAATTATTTTGTAGTTTTCTTAATCAACAAATTGCTTCACAGGGTGACAATCACAAACAGCTTAGTCTGGCAGGAAACTAAGCACATACCTTGCAATCCTGGGTAAAATGGTGCAAGCTGATGACTTTGGCACTGAGGGATCTCTGGCCAGAGGATGTGTGTGGTGGGAGTGGGGCGGATGAGTGGATTTCTGTGATTAAGATCACCATTTTAACACAGGCATCTGGGTGCCAAGAGCTTGACAGCATGACAGATAGTGAGAGAGGAAGCCAAGCTAGTTAGAGGTGGCCTTTGATTCACGGTTGACAGCCAAAAATAATTTGTGGTTAACAGAGCAGGCAAACTCCCACTACCCACACATGCTCATTCTGGAAGTGCTGTAAGCCAGATTACCTCAGTTGTGCTCTGTGGCTGGCTTTGAACTGCAGTCACTGACTGACTGTATGCCAGTATCTCCTTTTAAATTCTTCTAAAGCGCCTACCTCGCTTGAAATGGTGGGTTATATATACGATTGCCAAGTTTATTCCAGACTGAACTCCTCTGCAATGGCCACTTATACAGCATAGGACACTCTGTCCTCAGATTGTCCCATGGCTGGTCCCCCTTTGTTCTTCTGTCCTCAGTTTAAATATCAGTTCTTCAGAAAGTCTTCCCTGAGTTCCTATTTTAAGAATTTAGACAACAGCTTTCTGACATATTATATTGTTTTATTGTAGCATGTATCACTTTTTGGAATCATCCTAAATTTTTTATAATTGGGTATTTATTATAGGCATCTTCCTTCTGGACTGGAAGCTCTGTGAGAACAAAAACCTTCTCTGTCTGATTCTCCATTGGATTCTCAGAGCCTAGCGGACTCTCTGGCACTTACCTCACTATGTTCTTTGAGGACAAGGATCATAGACAACTTAAGCCAAGTGCCTATTACAGAAAGGAACATAAAAAATGCCCATTAAAATCTAGATTTCTTTAATGAGAAATACTATTAAGCTTTATAGAAGTAACAGATAAGGAACATTAACTGAACTCCTTGTTAGATAAAAGGGTCCATTTTCTCTTAACTTTTAAATTAATTTAAAACCAGCTGGTACATTTGCGTTTTTGTGTGTTCCATAGGCATTTGAACAACATTCTATGACAGGTACTTTTAGAAGTGAAAGAGAATCATGAAAGTGATGCTTGCCTTTCAAAATTGTATACTCTGTTTTAAAATGAAATGGTTTCTCCTTCTTAGTCTTTGGAAATCGTACCTACTTCTTCTCTCAGATATAGTGATATTTGTGGAAATAATGAGTAAATGTAAGACTAATGAATGAATAAAGAAGAGAAGAGTTAGGAGATAAAGAGTTAGAACAAGATATGACCAATTGCCAGATTCTATGAGTCAGAGTGGGAGGATTTGACTGGATGAAGTCTTTGACTCATAAAGTAGATTATAGCTATGTTCACCCAATAAAAATTACAGTTTTCTTGAGCTAATATCATTGTTTCTTATTCCATGGGTTGCTCATAATGTCTGACACCTGGTATGCCTTATATTCATGGTCCCCATATGTTCAAAGTCCAGACATTGAGAATATTATCAAATTCATCACTTCCACGAAATAGTTACTACTTGCTTTGTAGCAAGTAATTTATTCTACCTCTGAATTCCTAGACTGCTCTGCTGATCCCTTGCCTGTAGCACTTAACCTTCCCATATAAAATCACCATTATTTATGTCTATTTTTGAGCTTCTCTTTTAGACTCTCAGTTTATCAAGGGCAGGCTTCATTGCTGATTTATCTGAGTAGCCAATCTCCATTAATTTGTTCAATAAATCTTTACTGGAGACTTATAGCACGTCAGGTATGAGCCTAGTTCTAGAGAAACAATTCCGAGCAACTTACACAGATGAGGTACATACCACATTGGCCCACATTTGAAAAGTTTAACAATAGAGCGTAGTATTAATGGCTGTCATTTGTCAAGCACTTCAGCCAACTTGACAAAATAATTATCTTAGGGTATCATAGTGAACGAGCACATAGGTTTTCCAGTCAATAGATTACGATTCCTCTTCTAGCTGCATCACTCACTGGCTATGTTACTGTGAGGTTGATAAAATGCAACCTACTGGTGTGTTTGTCTCATTTTTTTCCTACAAATAATGTTGAACAACAAACTATACCACAGCAGATTAAATAGGGTTAATTAAGTTCACAGGTCTGTGGGTTGCCTAGATAGTTCTGGTCAGGCTACGATGGTTTCCTATTGGCCAGCTCGTGTGTCTGTATTGAGCTGGTGAGTTACTTGGATGGATCAGTCCAGGGCAGCTTTACCTGGGACAGTTCTCTTCTACTTGCTCTCCCATCCTTGTAGCAAGTCTGGATTTCTTCACAGGGTGTTTGAAGGGCTCTGACATACCTAGCAGAAATATGTAAGACTCAGAATTGGCATGGTGGCACTTTGGGGGGCATTCTATTAACAGAAAGAAATCATAAAGCTAGCATAGATTTGTGTGGCAGACAGATATATTTGGATGAGAACTGCTGCAAAATCACAATGAATAAGTTATAGATACAGGGTGATATGAACAATTGTGGGCTATTCTTTTTCTGAACTTCACCTACTGCAGCCTTAGCTGATAAAGTTGAGATGATAGTAATAGTCCCTATTTTATAGATGGATTGTAAAAATTATATGAGATAATGTGGAAGGAGCTAGACATGGTAGCTGACATTTAAGAAAAGCATGGTAAATGTTGAAAGATTATTATTATATAATTTACCCTTACATCCAACCATATAGAGATATTATTATAATTCCCATTATACAAATGAAGAAACTCAGCAGTTATGTTACTTGTACCAGATCATTTAGTTACCAGTGGGGCCACGATTCAAACCAGTTTGACTTCAAAACTCATAGTGAAGACTACCTTTCTCATTTTTGTTTACTTATTTGTTTTGTTTGTTTTCCTTCTGGACACATAATTAGACTATATTTCTCATCCTCCCTTACTGTTAGGTGAGACCTGACACGAATAATTGAACCAGATTGCTGTGAAGTACTTCCATTCTGGTCCATAAAAACTTTCTTTTTTTGTGTGGGTACCAGGGGTCAAACTCAGGACCTCTCAAGCCAGCAGGCACCTGTGCCGCTGAGCGATATCACAGGCCCTTTTTTCGTATGTGGGTACTGGGAGTCGAACTCAGGACCTCGTGCTTGCCAAGCAGGTGCTTATGCCACTGAGCTATCTCACCGGCCCCCATAAAAACTTTCTGTGCAGGATCTTACTTGTTCTTTCTGTTTCCACAGAAGGAAACACATAACCATACTGACCTTGGAAGTTATGTGATGAAGATGAAAGAGTCGCAGGATTGAAAGAGCTGGGTTTTTAAATCTTTATATGCAAGAAAAATTTCTGCAGACTAGGAACTTGGATTTTAGATCTTAGTGAGGCAGAATCAAACTTTTCAGTGAATAAGAAAGAAGCTCTGGAGTTTGTAATACAGGTTAGTTGCAACAAACTACCACCTTTAACAAATACTAGTTGCATAGTTAGATAATCATAGTTAGTTGTTCCTAGTTGTTTGAAACTAATACAGAGCTTACTATCTAAATCACTATGTTATACAATTTAGCGCAGTCATAACTTTAACAGGCAGTATTTTTTTTTTTTTTTTTTGGTACATGGTAGGTATTCTATCATTTCCTGAAGAAATGAGAGGTTTCCAAAACTAACGATAAGATTTCTGGTCCCTTAACACAGGCACTTTTTGTATTTTGTCTTCCCTGTCTAAGAAGGATCCATTTTACCTAATGAAAAAAATCAAGTAATGTTTTCAAGCAAAGTGAAAAAATATCTAGATGGCTCTTTCTATAGATTAAAAATATTTGTTTCAGAGTCTTTGTGTCCAGTTCTGAGGACATCATCAACAATTGGAGTCAGGGAAATTCTTAGACAATTGTGAAAGTAGCTTTTAAGCAGTCTTTTGTGGGAAAAAAAGGAGTTAAAATTGAAAGTGAAGGGCCGGAGAGATGGCTCAGCAGCGTAAGCGCCTGCCTGGCAAGCGTGAGGTCCTGAGTTTGACTCCTGGTACCCACATACAAAAAAAGGGCCGGTGATATCGCTCAGCGGCATGGGCACCTGCTGGCCCCTGGCACCCACAAAAAAAAAAATTGAAAGTGAAGAAAATTAAAAGGTGGGAAAAAGCTAGTGAAAGCATCAAATAAACCAAAGCTTCAATTGAAACCAAAGGGCATGAAATTTACTCTACCCACACATTGGCTCAGAAAAAAAAGTTCATAATAATTGGCACCATTACAAAAGCTCTAGTGAGACCATTAGAACTTTATTTTATGACAATTATATGAAACCTTGGCTATTGACACTATTTAAAGAATTTTTCCTATGCCTTACAGGACCACAGAATCCTAGATAAGTTAACTATGTAAATTTGGAAGCATGAAATAAAAAGTCTAGTTACTTCCCTTAAAAGGAAGAATAATTATCATACATAAAGTCCCAGTGAAATAGAATTTAACTTTCAGTAAATTTATATTTCTATTCAGTAACTTCACTTTAACAAAAATAATAATATAGCTAACATTTAATGAGTACTTACTGTCATAGTTCGTGACTAGATGTCCCCCCAAAGCCTCATGTGGTCATAAGTGGGACTTTTCAGAGGTGGCTGGACCCAGAGTGTGTGATGCTGGGATTAAGTGTGTGATTCTGGGATCAAGGGTGTGTGATTACTAAATTAGTCCACTGATTGGTTTGGCACAGTTCTGGGCAAGATTAAGGGTGCCCCACCCTGAGCATGAGTAAAATATAAGGGACAGAAAGAGGGCTAGTGTCGTTGCTTGTTGCTTGCTGCTGCTGCTACTTCACTGCTTGCTGCCTTCTGCCTGCCCTGCTTTACCATGGACTGTTTATCCTCTGCGACGCCCCTCTGCCATGCTACCCTGCCTTAGAGCTAGCCGACTATGGACTGAAAGCTCTACGAACTGTAAGCCAAATAAACCTTTCCTCCTTTAACTTTGGGTGTTGAGTATTTTGTCTCAGCAATGAGAAAAGTAACCAAGACACTAGGTGCCAGGCACTTGGAGTTGAACTAGAAAGAAGTAAATAAAATCAAGTTGAAATTAGGGATACTATGAACACAAATCTTGTTTGAAAAGGTATATCTCAGGGATACTTTGGGTTGGGGGAAAAACATCACTGAACTTAGTCCTAAGTCGAATCTCAGTTCTGACACAGGCAAGCATATTCACCCCTCTAATCCTCAGTTTATTCGTCTGTAAACTAGAAATAATGGTGCCCTTCACTGAGAGCCAGTGAAAGAAATATGTAAAGGTAATTTTCAAGCCATAAAATAGAGGGCATACATAATTATATTGAAATTAATCTCTTAAATTTATACACACATCTAATTATTTTATTCACAATGAGTACTGGTAGGAACAAAGAGCGTAATGGAAGTTTGGATAAAACCTTAAAATATTTTCACATGATGTTGTTCATATTGAGAGAAACATCAATGAATCACTGATATCCACTTATTATTCAATAGACAAGCAAAAACCCACAACCAAATAAACATGTTACACCAAAAACCTAACTCCAGAACAAAGTAAGGGACAACATTCAGAGCCACCTGCTGATGATTACTATGTTCATGATGGAAAATAACAGATGAGATAATTCACTAATATATTTCATTTCTTCCAGTAAGTTATAAGATGCTTAAGAGAAGTGACTTATGCCAGTTTTACTTTTCATTAAATATTCATATTTACTAATGGAAATTATTCTGACAAATTGGGTAAATTGAATAACTTACAAATTTATGCCTGAAAAAGAGAAGTTGTGGAATTCCCAGTGAGCAAGCTAATGCTTATATCATTAACACTCCATTGATTTTATAATTAAAATGCTGGAAAGTAAATATAGTGTATGTTTTAAATGTTGTGATAGCTGTTCATCTTGATGCCTAGATCACAAGCCTTCTGGTTGCAGACATCCATTAGCTGCACAATACGCTTCTGTGGTTTCATCAGAGGATGCTCTTTCAATTCTCTGGGGTAAAACCCCTTCCTTGTGTCACCTATAAAGAAGAAAACATCAATGAACCACTCTTGGATTTAGTAGTTTAAAAATTGTTCCAAAGATTGAAAGATCAGAAATTTGTATCACTTTAGTGTTTTTAAAATGAACAACTGAAATTTATTTTTCACAGTCTGAAAGCTGAGAAGTCTAAAATCTAGCATATTTGATATCTGATGAAGGCTATTTCCTGGCCAATGAGTAACTGTCTTCAAACCGGAATACCATAAATGTGAAAACAGACACAATTCCCACTCCTGTGGGGCAAGAGAAAACTGGAGTTTCTGGGGGAACAATGAGACAGTAACTTAACCTCAATCGCTCAATATTAATCCAGCAAAAATTTACAGAGCACTTAATATATGTGCCAGGCATAGTGCTCAGGACACAGAGATGAACCAATAAATAAACAAACAAACGAGCTCAGAGTTTTTAGGAAAAGAAGCAAAGATGAACACACACTGCAAGTTACACAATAACAGGGAAATGTGAGGACAAGTACACAGGGACCTTTCAGTCAAGGAGTCCTCCTGAGAGGATCACTTTTTTTTTTTTTTTTAATGTGGGTACCGGGAGTCAACCTCAGGACCTTGCACTTGCCAGCAAGCGCTTGTGCCGCTGAGCAATATCTCCGGCCCTTTTTTTCCTTTATCTGGGTTCCAGGAGTTGAACTCAGGACCTCGCGCTTGCCGGGCAGGCGCTTACACCGCTGAGCTATCTCACCGGCCCTAAGAGGATGACTTCTGCTGGACCTTGAAGATGAGCAGGAAGTCGGAGCATCACAGGCAGTGGTAGAACACGTGTGCAACGGCCAGGAAATCAGGAGTACAGCATGTTCCAGCCACTGAAGGACGGCGTAGACAGCGTAGTCCAGTACAGCTGTCCAGTAAAAGCCAACATGAAGCACAGATGTGAATCACCTAGGTAACAAACATGCTGCATGTAACTTTACACTGCATAGTAATCACATTAAAAAGTAAGAAGAAATAGGTAAAATTAATTTTAATAATATATTTTATTTAGTCCAATATATTCCAGATATTATCATTTAAATGTATTACCAATGTAAAAAGATTGATGAGACACTTTATATTATTTTTCTCATAATAAATCTTTGACCTTCTTGCTGTGTCTTGTACTTTGGGCACATCTCAATTTGAACTAGCCACTTTTTAAGCACCCAAAGCCGCATGTCTACTGCATTGTATGATAAAGGACTAGACAGCACATGGACTTCAGTTTTGAGAAATGGCAATGAACAAATGGAAAGGATCCAAATCCTAAAATTTACTTCTAATTTGCAATTGAGTTCATTATTTTTGGTGATCTTTGAGGTTTTTTTTTTTTTTTGGTGGGTGTCGGGGGTTGAACTCAGGACCTCGTGCTTGCAAGCAGGCGCTTGTGCCACTGAGCAATATCACTGGCCCTGTTTTCCTCTGTATGTGGGTACCGGGAGTTGAACGCAGGACCTCGCGCTTGCGAGGCATTTGCTTATGCCTCTGAGCTATCTCACTAGCCCGTCTTTAAGGTTTTTTTCCAGCCCTAAAACCCTGTACTTCTATACTATCTCAATATAAGACCACAAAGGAGTATCCCAAACTGATTGCTTGCACTAGCTTTTCTAAGTTTTCCTTCCTGGTCTCTTCCCTTCTTCCCCTTCTCCTTTGCCTTCTTCAGTACAAAGGTATTCACAATGTCTGTGACATAGGAATGCCACCATGCCTACATTTGGTCCCACATGAATTTTTCTTTAAAGAAATGTCCAAGTATAAACATTTGGCAAGGCTTCTGTTTGCCAGCATCTGTAGCATTGACCTACCGGCAATAGCACATTACTTTTGCCTTTGGAAGCAGTCACTAATCCTCCCTGGTTCAATGCATGTTGTTTAGATGTGCCTAGCCATGTTCTAAGTCCAAGGGTTGGCAAGCCTCTGGACCAAGTTCTCAGTTACACTGATTGGTTTAGTGATGGGCACATGGCATAAATCATGTTAATCATGTTCAATCAGAGCTCATTTGGTGAATTTTGTTTGAGCTATTGAAATAGAAGTATGCTTTACAGAATAGTCTCTCTCTCTCTCCTCTCTCTCTCTTTCTCTTGATAAAATAACTGGTATCACAGGATATAGAAGTGAGCTATGGCCCTACCTTGTCCCTTGTCACCATGAGGAGAGATCTTGATTAAGAATGAGCAAGCAGGGCCGGTGAGATGGCTCAGTGGCGTAAGCGCCTGCCTGGCAAGCTCGAGGGCCCGAGTTCGACTCCCGGAACCCACATAAGAAAAAAGGGCCGGTGATATCGCTCAGCGGCACGGGCGCCTGCTGGCACGCGAGGTCCTGAGGTCGATCCCTGGTACCCACAAAAAAAAAAAAAAAAAAAAGAATGGGCAAGCATAGAGAAATGCAGAGCAAGAGATGAGAGAACTACAGATTTGAGCAATTTCTTTGTGCCCTTGAGTCCAGCTGTACCTGAAGTCACACTCTTGGTCTTATAGCATTTGTAAATTAATCTCAGTCTGTCTGTCTCTCTCTCTCTGACTGACTCCTTGAGTTTCTACACTTGCAATGAATACAACCTCATTGGCTAAATTGTTCAATCTCACTGTTGTCAACTAAAATCACACTTTTCCTGAGTGGAGTCCAGAATTGTATTACAAGAAAACTTTGTTAAATAGAAAATTCTAGACTGGTGAAGTAACTCAGTGATAGAGCACTTCCCTACCAAATGTAAACCCTTGGGTTTTATTCCTGGCACAAAGAAGAAGAAGAAGAAGAAGAAGAGGAAGAGGAGGAGGAAGAGGAAGAAGAAGAAAGAAGAGGAAGAGGAAGAAGGAGGAGAAAGAAGAAGAGGAAGTGGAAGAGGAGGAGGAAGAAGAAGAAGAGGAAGTAGAGGAAGAAAAGAAAGAGGAAGAAAATTCTAACACCTGTAACTATATTCACATACGTATTTCTTCATATGGATTCCTCTTATTTATTAATTAATAAATTTGCTCATTTGATTCCACAAATGGTTGCTGCAAACACTCTACCAGGTGATATGTTCTGCTTTACAGATTACATTGTGCCAATTATTTACTTTATTGTGTTTCTCATGCTCCTGGGATCTTCTGGCAGGCAAAATACTGACAAACTAGAAAAATAATTTTGAAAATAAAAATAGAAGCAAGATCCTTATGTTAAAAAGGTTTTTTATACTTTTTAAAGTTGTGTAAGTCTCATGCTTTTTGAGAAAGAACAATTAATTCTTGCAAACTCCTTTTGCCTACCCCGTTTATGTACATTTCATATTAATTTCCTCCATAATTCTCTGAGTATAATTTTGAAGCACTTTGGAATTGATTGTCTCTCAAAATTGTGACTAGAATTAATAGACACTTCAAAAATATACTCACAACTAGACTTTTCCCTAGTGCTTCAAAATTATTTGGGATGATTACTTAAAATAAAAATTCCTGGGCTCCTTTGGTTTACATGTAGCAAATTAGAGGGTTTTTTTGCTGTTATAAAATTTATGTTTAAACCATGTCTCTTGGAAAATTATATGCAGTCTAAAGTGTTAGATTACTTGATTGATTAGGGAAAAATCCATAAGTATTGCATGATATAATGAAGGGTTGGATTGGCTTTACGACCTAGATCATCAGCACTTAAATATTATTTAATCTGTTCCAGTCTAGTTGATGGCAAAGAATCATTTTTAATTATCATAAACATTTTACATCTAAGAAATATTTCCTAAATATTATTCACATATTAATGGGTGAAAAATATTATTAATCATAGGTAAATACTGTAGGTTTTAATGACTATTTATTAACTTTAATTACAGAGTATGAACTCCAATGACGGGCTAGCTGACCAATATTAATTTAGGCTGGAAACTTGGGCTAATATTACATTCTTAAAACAACAAAAATCTTGTTCTTTTTATACATTTTATTCTTAAAAAATTTTGGCCAAACTTTTTTTTTTTTATGTTAGCTTGAGATACCTTTGAAATTTATCTTAAAATTTTTATTGTCTTGCAAAAATAGTTTATACAATTGATTCCTATGGTAGGAACTGGAACTGGGAGTATGATACTGCAATGTAGGCATAGCCACCTGGAGTTGAGATTTGGGCAAGAGGACTGAAAGAGAACCTCAGATTATAGTGGATACTTAGGATACTTCTTTTCTCAGTTTCATAAGCCAAATGGAAATCTTATTGTTCTCACAATACTTTCTGGGCTGTAGCAATGTTACCACATATTTACAATTGGATAATACAGTAAACCTAAATACAGCAACTTGGGAAATGATTTTTTTTTTTATCAAGTACTGTATTAATAGGTCACCCAAAAGTTGGGCTCTGATTCCAACTGGTGAGCTTACTAGTACCGACTTCATCCCTTCATTCAGCAAATGTTTATAAGGTGTCTCCAATATACAGACTCTGTCCTGAGCACGTATGTTGGAATGTTGAATAACATGAACATAGCCTCACCCTCATGGAGCTTATTATTTGGTGGCTCTACTTATCTCTCTTCCTGAGCCTGTGTGGAAGGACCCAGAGCGAAGACTTTCTTAATTCTCAGAAGAACTTCATTTTACTTCCTATGAACTACAGTTCTATTAGTTAATTAGATAGTGCATCTAATATTGGATGGTTTATCTTGTTATCACACACTATGGTCCTGTGAATCCCAGTCCAATGTCCTACATGAGGAATATGTAGGTTATTCCATTAATTATCATCATTAGACTTTACGTTTTGTAGAAAATCTTGCTACAGATAGCTCAAGATGATTGTGCCTTTTACTAGGTTACTACTCCAATCTGCAGCATGCACACCCCAAATTACTTCATTGGAAGAAGTATAAATATTCACACTGCCTCCCCCTGAACAACTTTAGGAACAAGAATTCTGTCTTGAGAGACAACTGCGACCTAAGCCACTTGCTGGATTCCATCCGCCAATGTAGAAATTATGATCAGTACTACTTAGGAAGATAATTGGACCGGGCCAAGCAGGTGTGAATAATTGCCTGCCACTTGAGAGCATGTGTTCTGAAGGAGCAAGTGCTCACAGAGCACCATTCAGTGATTGTAGGACTTGCCAAATGACTGTCATCATGGCTAATGAAGGTCTGATAAATCTCCCTTAATTATCCAGATTTCTATGTGGTAAGATTTCCATTGGCAGGAGGATATGGTTTCAAGGATTAGCACGTAGGACAGTCCTCTCTGTCTTTCCTAGTTCTGTAAAATAATTAAGGGGAAGACAGAACTGGTGGAATGTTAATGCCATGAGAACACTGTATGGAATTGAATTTAAGGTAATGTTTTAATAAAAGAAGCCAAACAGTGCTCATCACATCTGCACTCTACATTGTTACTTCTCAGCTCTTGGGGAGATAGATTTATTAAGCAGTTTATGCAATTCTTTAGTGTTCTTATAGGTCTTGGCATCACATTCTGCCCATGGAGATGCAGGGTTTTGGATTAAGTATTAATCTTCTCCATCATCAGTGGGATGAAGTTGATGTAGAGTTTTCTTTTGTGGAGTCAAACTCTTTCCCTCACACTTCTTGAATCTATTATAAAGTAAAGTGGCTTCCACAGACCTAGCTACAACTGAGCTGGTATTTGCAAGAAAATCGACAAAATTAACATAAACATGCTCACATTATATGAAATGTAAAGCACAATTTTATATTTGGCCTTTGAAGCCATCTCATGGAATGGTTATTATTAAACTCATTTTACAGATAAGAAAATTAAGGCTCAATTGAAGATTGGTTTAGAGTCACATGACTTGGAAGAGGTAGACCTAAATTCAAACTTAGTTCCATTTCATCCAATATCCTGTTCCTTTCCCGAAATACTGAATACCACTCAGAAAGTTGGCTTTTGCATCATGTGTTCTCCAAGTTTTACTCTGAACTGTCTTTGGAGATACCCAACAATGTGGCCGTTAAGTTGAAGTGTCAACTTGATTGGCTTTGGGATCCACTTGGGGATTGATGGGGCACACTTTTGGATGTGTGTAGGTGGGTGATGGAGGTATGGCTTGCAGTCTAAGTCTGGTATCTTGTACCTCCTTATTCGGCACTGTCTTCCTGCTCTACTTTCTGGCAGCATCTTTTCTCCACTATGCCTTCCGCCATGATGCTTCTGCTTTGGAACCTACCATCCAGAGTCTGAATCCCCTGAAACCATGAGCTAAATTAAACCTATCCTTTGAGTTGTGGATGTTGGGTATTTCATCTCAGCATCTGGAAACTTGACTAATAAAAAAAAATGCGGATAATAAAAATGCAATGTTATTAACAGCAATAATTATAGCATAATTTAGTGTAAAGAGTTTGCGGTCTGATATCTGAGTTCAAATCTCAAGTCCAGTCATTACTAATTGTTTGACCTTGAGCAAGTGCTTTATATTCTCTAAGACACAGTTTCCACATATATTGAAAACAAATATCTTTTAATAGTGTACGGAGTAGCAACCTCATCCACACAATAATATGATGATGATGGCAAGAACTGTCTTGGGATCCTAGATGTTTACTAGGTCTCAAGATATGCTACATATGTTATCTCTGAGCATTGAAGTAATGCTGTGAAATGTTTATTTTAACTCCCAACTTTTAAATGGGAGAATGAACAGTGGAGAATTTGTGTGACTTGCTCAAGATCAAATGGTCTTCAAGAAGCTGTGCTAGGATTTGGCCTGGAATTAACACTCATGTCCTTTGCTGTGTTAAGCTGTTACAAATCTTTGAACAAGATTGAAAAATTCAAAGGATTCTGGACAAGGAATTAATTTGAAATCAACTATCAGTTTGTTCCCTGAAATCCTTAACCTTCCATGAGTACCTAGCATATCCTCCCTGTTGTTAGTCATACCATGATTTTCTTTTGAGGAACTGCCTCTTTCCCATTAGAGGCTGTGAATCAGGAACTTTCTGCCTTCCTACTGTAGCAGTCAAAGGTATCCAGGAGGTCATCACTGGGCCCTTCCATCAGCTTCTTTCTCACTACTCCAGCATAGCCACAGGTGGGCATTTTCTTCTAGAACTGAATCCTAGTACTGCAGATAAACAGACACTGAATCCTCACTCAAGACAGTAAGAGAAAGAAAGACAATGCAGATGAGTTGGTTGGGGGATTCTTCAGCATCTCCTTCATGAGATATGGAAAGGCGTTCTCTTCCCTGTTTGTTATCCCGTTCTGAAGCTGCATCCTCCATCCTTCCCAGCAAATCTGTGGGAATTCATTTCTCTCAAATTAGCCAGTGCTGGATTTTGTTGACTGCCATCAAAGTATCCTATTACATATAGAAGTTTATACCATATTTCCTGGATTTCAAGATGCCATAAATTGAATATGCATCCCGGAGTTTTAGGAAGCTGCAGTAAGATGATATTAAGAATTCAATATATAAAATTACATTGTGGTTTGAGAAATGGGAAACATGAAAAGTGAAATGTAAAAAAAAATGTGTTAGAACTGAGAAAACAGAGTACTCATATTATCATTATTAATCAATTATAGCAGGACAATAATTATGACAAATGAGCATTTTATGTACATAGAGCTCAGAAGGAGTCGGGGAAATGTGCCAGAGGAGTCAGTTCTAGGACTCTCTTGATTGCTTCTCTGAGAATTCTTGAATTTATTTGCATTTGGTGTGAGAAATCTCTGGGTTTGGCTGCCAGCTAATTTCCAGAAGTTGCAGGCAGTTCTGGTTTACTGTGAGTGGGAGGTTTGCAGGAAAATAGCAGTACAGCAGTAGGCAGAGGGTGTACAGCTAGTGGGCAGTTATCTTTGAGAGATTTTTATAGCTTTCTACATATAGTGGGTGAAAAATTAGCCAGAATGTTGGAGGAAGAGCTTGTCAGTTTGACTTCCTATCAAACTCTGTTAAGCAGTTAATTCTTAGTCTTTTTTTTTTTTTTTTACCATTTATTACTAAGGAATGTAAATCTGATCAGGCAGCTTTGATTAATAAACTAATGATCACGTCTTCTCACCATGTAACTAACACTGTTGCCCTGAAATAACTGTATGTTTGCCTCCAGGGTTGTAAGGAGGAGAGGATGAAACTCAAGCAGCCACAGGAGGAGTGAGAATTTGGAGCTGTTTCACTGAAGACAAAGAAATACCCTAAAGAAATAATTTTCCAAGCTACTGTTTTGATTTTAAGGTGGCAGTGACTTAATTGGAAGACAGTGTGATAATGAACTGCAGGAAGATCCAGAGGAAGGGGTCTATTAGTCACTCCAAATGCACGAGTGGCACAGATCTTGCAATTCTATTTGTATTTCTGTTTTCTCCTCCATAAAACAAGAGCAGTTATTCATAACTTGACTGCCATTTGTATCATGCTTAGTGATTTAAAGCTGCATATTCATATGGCCCAGTTTATCAGAGCTATAGATTTAATGTGGTGATGTATATCTGCTCTATCACTCCCTTGCTCTATAAGCAAGGACAGTGACATAACTCTTTGTCTCAGTTCTTCATTTGGAAAATGGGAATAATAACATGACCTACCGCATCATTGCTTTATCATAAAAATTACTATAGGGCCTCCGACAGGCTTAGCAGGGTACAGAGTAAGTATTCAGTAAATGTTAGCAGCTATCACTTAGTGGTAGGATACAAAGATCTTTGTGTATGGGCACTATGTAGATATTTTATAATTTCTGTTGGCAGAGGTTTGAGAAATTATGGTTCCCTAGTCAAATCTGGCTGCCAGATGCTCTTTTAAATAATGTTTTATTGGCTCACAGCCATGGTGATTTGTTTATATATTGTCTACACAATTTCTTTCCTGATACAAAAGCAGAGTTATATAGTTAAAACAGAAATCCTACAGCCTGTAAACCTAAAATATTTACTATCTTGTCCTTTTCAGGAAAAGTCCACTAACCTGTGGTGTTCATCAAGAGAAACACAAGAATCTCATGTTACATGTAATTTACATTTAGTTACAGATTGAGTACACCAAAATTTACTTAACCTTTCCTCTAGTGATAATTAATAAACATTTAGAAGATTTCCATTTTCATTTATAAATAAGCATTCTATGAATGACATAGCATAAAGTGAATATATTTCTAGGAGAGATTCCATCATGTGAAATACTTCCAGGTAATTATTTGGGACACTGCTGTTGATGTGTTTGCAGATGTACTGATGGTACATTATGAAACTTCTCAATACAGAAGTTGTCAGAACTGAGTACATAATGAAGCTGTCAGTTCTAATTCCTTATAACAGAGTTTATCATTAATTAGCTTCTTTGATCAAGCCAGAGGTTGCAGTACCCAAAGAAGGGAAAATCCCCATGGCACTGAAGCTCCAGGAACTGACTTCTTGTCACATGAAGTTAACTATCAAGATTCCTACCTATCATGAGTACCGTTATGCGTGGTCACTTCCTTCATCTTTTAGTTTAGTTGTGCTGCTTTTGGGTCTGGGAATAGATTGCATGGATGGAGTCATCAAACTTCATGTAACTCCATCTGTATCACAACATCTGCTATCCTTAAAAAAGCTTACACACTCTGGATAAGCATTATTCTTTTAAACAAGGTGATATTATTCCTAAAACATTATTTCTTTGAGAAATGTGCTTTAATAAGAAGATATGATTATGGAAATACAAGTTTTATCCTTAGGTATGAGATCATCTGTTTTTCTTTTAATGTACTTCAAGTCATGGCACCTGAAAAGATACAGCTGAGGATTCGCTATTGCTGTACAAATGATGATGTGCTGGTTAGTAGGATTTTGGATTCTCTGACTATGTCCCAGCAGTACGATACCTCAGAGAGCAACTGGTGTGTTAAACTAGGGTCTAAAACTCAAAAGCCTACAGGGGCCACGCAGGTAATCTTAATGGTAAACTGGAGAGCTCGTGGCCCTTCTGAAGACAGGGTTTGTTATGCAGTCCTAGCCTTTTCCTGCCACTCCTAGAAACACTTACCTATTTGTGAAACTGTCCCAAGATTTAGAAATCTACAATTGTGTCAAGATAAACCCCAAATCACATATTGCTGACCAGCTGAAAAGTCTGATGGTTTGATTCCATTTGTAAGCAATCACAAAAAATTCCATGAAGTCAGAACTAGAATGAGTGATACAGGAAAGGCTCAGGGTGAGACATCTACAACTAAGGTCCTGAATATCTAGGAATTCTTCAAGGGCTTCGTCATCACTCAGAGCAATTGGCAGGATGAGTCAAGTTGTGTAATCCTCTATTTTCTTCTCTGAGGACTAAGTGGGAACACGAATGTAAAGTACTTGGTTTAGTCCTTCATACATGGTAAGTGCTACCTACATATTAGCTAATATAAAATGTAAATTGAAGTTTATTTTTATTTTGTAAGAATATTATTTAAAAAACCTTTGATCTAGAATTACTTTAATTGCTTTTCAGGATTAGCCTGTATTTATGACTTAGAATTGGTTCTCGTGCTCCTGTTTCCTGCATAGCCAGTATGGTTGGCACTGTGTTCCCATTTTATGACAAAACTTTTGTGGGAGATCCAGAAAGCTCTGTAGGTCAGGAACCAGACCACTGGGCATTTCACAATGTGGATGGAGACCGTGGATGGAACTAGTACTACATTCTATAATACCTTTGTCCTAACAATGGCTCTCACTGATTACTGAGTAATGGGATTTCATGATAACCACTAGGATGGTAGACAAATCAGAAGAGGGCTGTGAAGTATGTTTTGATGTGGAAAAGGTCTTGAGCTCAACAAACATCTGGTGAAACTACTCTTGTGAGATGGCTTTGGGTATTAAGATCAAGGACCTCTCGAACTTACTAGTGAACCCCTGGAGATATTAGAATATAAATTTTAGTTTAGATATTAGATTAATTTATTGTTTTTATGGACAAATGAATTCAGAGTGAGTGGCAAGAAGGTTTCTAATGGTGGAGGTATAAACTGTTTATTTAGCTGAGCATGGCTTGCTAAAAGGGATTGGATTGGGTTGAGGAAACCTGGGTGGGTTCATTTTAGACATCTATTCTGAATACTTTAAGTCTTGAACTTCATTATTTTAATAGACCATTTAACCAGAAAATTATTATTTCCCAGGAAGTCACTACATCTGCTACCAAAATGTTTTATCCCAGGCTGTGAAGAGACAATGTGGTCTTAGATTTTTTTTACTCAGTGCTTCAACAACCAGCCGATATTTAAATGAGATAGGAAGTGTAAGTGGAGATACTATTTTTTCATTGCCTTACTCATGCATTTTTCAGAGATAGAAAGGTACACACATAAACATATATTATATGTAACATAATATATTTTCTATTCTACTTTTATTACTAGCATATGACTTAAATTCATGTTACTTTGCCCACTACTTTCATGTGGTAAACTGTGTATACCTGTTGATTCAAATTGTGTCATGAAGCCACTTGTTTTAAACTAAGATCTTATATTAATCATAATGAAAATAGTATAATTGTCATCATTTGTCTCAAGATATTACTCTTCCCAAATTGGTATACTTATATATACATTCGTATTTTATGTTCTTATGGTAAGACGAGTTTCTCAGGCAGAGTATCACTTTAGTTGTTGCTTACTATTTTTCTCATTCATTTTATTAATCCTTACCACCTATTAAACTTTTTTACTTCCAGGGACTGTTTTTTTTTTTTTTTCCTTCCAGTCCTTTTAATGACTAGCTTATTTGGAAAAGCAGCAGAAGGAAAAATCTTTGACACAGAATCTGCTCACACAAATTCTGACAAGTCTCAGCTCAGGGCAAATTTCCAAAGGATAATTATAGATGTCACTGCAGGATTCATGATGGTCAGATTGTCAGAAATCTTATTTATGAATGCTATCCTAATGCTGTAGGGAAATCTACATTTTACTTTGGAGAAGGAAAAGTTTGAAATCTGCAAAGCTGCCTGAGTTTGCCTCTATCTCTGGTTCTCCACTCTAGTTTTGCATTAGAATCTCCTGTGGAGCTTTTTAAGCATATAAATAAAAGTAAGTATAGCCACTAACATAACTTTTCTCAGCTGGTATTTATTACTGTTTGTCTCCATTCAATACACTCTACACACATCATTGACTAGTACGGTTCTCCCAGCAAGCCTAGGAGTCAGTTACTGTTATGAGGGTTATGCTACGAAGGAAGACACCAAAACTCAGAAGAGGTTAAGTAGCTTGGCCAGAGTCACATAAGTAGTTCATGTTAGATCCTAGAGTCACTTCAGCCTAAGGCAGCTCAACTCCTCAGTTCATGCTTTTAAGGATCACATCTTCTTTTTTTTATTTTTTTAAATTTTTAAAATTTTTTAATTTTTTTTAAAGACAACAAGTAAACATTCTCATGTATTAACAAACTCAAGCATTACAGAATGTACAAATACCTTTTGGAGAAAAATATTACTCAGTATAAGATTAAGCCATGTAAAAGCTAGGTAAAAATAGAAGACTAAGGAATGGAATAGTCACAGTGAAATTGCATTTTCATACTAGGGAGACAATACGATGTTTACAAATGTGCATCCAGTTTATTTCGCTTGTGAGTATTTTCTCGAGTTGCATCCACTTACCTATAAAAGTTTCCAGTTTATCTTTCTTTATGGCTGAGTAGTACTCCATTTTATAGAAATACCACATCTTTTTTATCCATTCCTCGGTTGTTGGGCATTTGGGTTGTTTCCACTATCTAGCTATTACAAATTGTGTTGCTATAAACATGGGTGCACATATATCGCTGTGGTACAATGTTTTTAATTCTTCTGGGAAGATACCCAGAAGGGGAATAGCTAGGTCAAATGGGACCTCCAATCCTAGTTTTTTGAGGAGTCTCCACACTGATTTCCACAGTGGCTGCACCAGTTGACACTCCCACCAACAGTGGAGAAGGGTTCCTTTTTCCCCACAGCCCTGCCAGCATTTGTTATTAGTTGACTTATTGATAATAGCCATTCTTTCTGGGGTGAGATGGAATCTCAGTGTTGTTTTCATTTGCATCTCTCGGATGACTAGTGATGTTGAACATTTTTTCATGTATTTATTTGCCATTTGTATTTCTTCATCTGAGAAGTGTTTATTCATCTCAGATGCCCATTTTAGGATTGGGTCTTTAAATTTGGGAGGTCTGATTTTTTTTTTTTTTTGTGGGTACCGGGGGGTCGACCTCAGGACCTCGTACGCCAGCAGGCGCCCGCGCCGCTGAGCGATATCACCGGCCCCTTTTTCGTATGTGGGATCCGGGAGTCGAACTCGGGCCCTCGCGCTTGCCAGACAGGCGCTTACACCGCTGAGCCATCTCACCGGCCCAAGGTCTGATTTTTTTGAGTTCTTTGTATGTTCTCGATAGTAATCCTTTGTCTGAGGAATAGCTGGCAAACATTTTTTCCCACGTTGTGGGTTGTCTCTTCACTCTGTTGGTGGTTTCTCTTGCTGTGCAAAAGCTTTTTAATAAGATGAGATCCCAGTTGTTGATTCTTCGTGATACTTCCTGTGTGATGGGGGTTTTATTCATAAAGTCTTTGCCTACACCAATGTCTTCAAGAGTTTTACCTATTCTATTTTCCAGGAGATTTAATGTTTCTGTTTTAATATTTAGTTCTTTGATCCATTTTGAATTTAGTTTAGTGCACGGTGAAAGATATGGGTCTAATTTTAATCTTCGGCATGTGTAGAGCCAATTTTTCCAGCACCATTTATTAAAGAGGCTATCTTTCTTCCAGTGAATGTGTTTGGCACCTTTGTCAAAGATAAGGTGGCTTAGTATGTCTGGAGTTGTTTCTGCATCTTCTAATCTATTTCATTGATCTTCAGGTCTGTTTTTTTGCCAATACCACGCTGTTTTTATCACAGTAGCTTTATAGTATAATTTCAAATCAGGGATTGTTATGCCCCCTGCCTTGTTTTTGTTGCCCAGAATTGCCTTTGCTATTCTAGGTCTCTTCTGGTTCCAGATGAATTTTAGGATTGTTTTCTCTAATTCTGTGAGATATGTTGTTGGAATTTTGATCGGAATTGCATTAAATCTGTATAACAGTTTTGGAAGTATGGCCATTTTCACTATATTGGTTCTTCTGACCCAAGAGCAAGGGATATCTTTCCATTTTCTGACATCCTCTTCAATCTCCTTTTTCAGAGTACTGTAGTTTTCAGTGTAGAGGTCTTTTATTTCCTTTGAGAGATTGATTCCTAGGTATTTCATTTTTTTAGATGTGATTGTGAAAGGTGTTGTTTCCTTAATTTCTCTCTCAGTGAGTTTATTATTCATGTACAGGAAGGCTATTGATTTTTGAGTGTTGACTTTGTATCCAGCTACACTACTGAATTTACTTATTAAATCTAGCAATTTTTTAGTGGAGTTTTTGGGGTCTCCTACGTAGAGTATCGTGTTGTCTGCAAATAATGATAATTTAACTTCTTCCTTTCCAGTCATAATTCCTTTTATTTCTTTCTCTTGTCTAATTGCTCTGGCTAAAGTTTCCAGGACTATGTTGAATAAGAGTGGGGACAGTGGACAAGGTATCATATCTTCTGCTGCTTCTCTTTAGCATACTTTAATGTCAGCTAGAGATCAGGGTTTGTTAGGATAATGTCACAACATGAAATTCATTGCCTGGTTCTCAACTCTTATTAATTTGATTTGAATACCTTATTTTAATCATTATTGACTTTCAAAGATACTGGATGATGATTCTCTAGTGAGCAAGCAGATCTGTCTCCAGACTGACTTTGCTAATCAGAACTCGACGGGTGGGACTCGATCATCTACGCTCGAACCCCCTTCTCTGGTGACTCAGTTGTGCGTGTTACTTACCATCGAGTATCAGAAGAAAGGTAACTACACTGTTAATGTCAACGTGAGACAGACTGAGACCAGGCATTTAGGAAGCTGTGGAAGTCACTATGGGGACACAGATGGGAGGTTTTTGTTCTGATTGAGAATGCCTCTGAAGAGATAGCATGTTTGAAAGCCTATGGAAGGTTAATAAAAGCAATAAGGATACCTCCTCAATGAGAAGGAAACAAATTTCACTTGAATTCCCTCCTGTAGATTAAGCCTGTACATATTTTAAGACAAATTTTGTATCTTCTTCTCAGGTAAATATCTGTGCTCTGGTACTAAGAAATAGGCATTAACCTCTATGCCTGGCATATGTTATTAGAGAACTAATATCAATCATTAACTGTCTAATGTTATAGTGGTACTAGCACAAACTAAGAAAGATAAAGAGTTATTTACCCTTTCACTTGTTCTAACTATCTCCTCAAGGCAAAAAGCCTTAAATGGTGGTACATTTGCATCATGGTTCTTTTATCTCCTATTACTCCTTTGTCTTTTCTCCACTATCTTCCAGCACCTTTGCATAGGGCAATTAAAGCCCCTCTATGAAGCTGTCTGTGCTTTAGAAAAGGTGCAGAATGTATGGGCCTCTATCTGATATATAAAAATCTGTGGATTTAGTATTTTTAATATTTGGCAGAGGCTGCTAGGGGGCTCTGGGATACCTGATTTTGGTCAATTTGGACTACAGAGCCTAAAGTAAGGCCCCTGGAAAATGTAAAATTATCTTGTTTAACATGTTGATTTCCAAATCCATCCATTTTTGTGTAAATGACATTTCATTTTTTGTGACTGCATAATACTCCATGATGTACATATACCACACTTTTTATTATCCATTCATCCATTGATGGGCACCTACTCTGGTTCTATATCTTGGTTTTTGTGAATTCTGTGCAATAAACATGAGTATGCTGATATCCTGATAGTATGCTGACTTTAATTCCTCTGATTATATACCAAAGAATGTTACAGGTGGATCATATGGTAGTTCTATTTTTAGCTTTTTGAAGAACTTCCATACCTATTTCCATAGCCGCTGTACTAATGTACATTTCTGCCAAAGGGGAGAAGAGTTCCTTTCCCCATACAGCCTCTTTAGCATTTATTATGTTTTGTGTTCTTAATCATAGCCATTCTGACTGTGGTGAGATAGAATCTCAGTGTCGTTTTAATTTGCCCTTCCCTAAACACTAAGGATGTTGAACATTTTTTCATATACTTATTGGCTTTTTAAACTTCTTCTTTTGAGAAGTGTCTGTTCATTTGCCCATTTATTGATTGGGCTATTTGTTTTATTTGATATTAAGTTTTTTGAGTTATTTATATAGTCTAGATATTAATCCTCTGACAAAAGAGTAGTTGGCAAAGATTTTCTCTGATTGTGGAGGCTGTCTTTTCACTCTGTCAATTATTTCCTTAATTGTGCAATACTGTTTTTAATTTGATTAATTCCCATTCACTGATTCTTGCTATTACTTCCTGTGTCATTGGAATCCTACTCAGGAAATCTTTGCCTATATCTATGGTTTTGCATATTTCCTCTACATTTTCTTCCAGAAGTTTCCAAGTTTCAGATCTTATACCTAGGTTTTGATCCATTCTGAATTGATTTTTGTACAGAGTGAAAGATAGGGGTCTGGTTTCAATCCAGTTTTCCCAGCAGAATTTGTTAGAGAGGCTGTCTTTTCTCCAACATTTGTTTTTGGCACCCAGGTCAAGAATCAGATAGTTGTAGCTGTGTGGGCTTGTTCTGTGTTTTCTACCCTCTATCCTGTTCCATTGGTCTGTGTGTCTGTTTTCGGGCCTATGTTGATTTATTACTATGGCTTTTTCATGTATTTTGAAATTGAGTACGATGATGCTTCTGGCATTGCTCTTTTTGCTCAAGATTGCTTTGACCACTGGACTCTTTTGCGAATGAATTTTAGGATTATTTTTTCTAGTTCTGTGAAGAATGTCAGTGGTATTTTGATGACAATTGCACTGAATCTGTAGATTGCTTTGGGTAACACGGCCATTTAACAATATTAATTCTACAGACTGAGGAACTTGAGACAAGAAGATTGTCCCCTTCAATTTTTTTCTTCAGTGTCCTATAATTTTCATTGAAGATTTCTTTCATCTCTTTAGTTAGGTTGATTCCTAGGTTTTTTTCTTAAGGTATTGAGAATTAAATTGTTTTTCTAATTTCTTTCTCAGCTAGTTCATTATTGCAGTATAGAAAAGCTGTTTTTATTTAATGTTGACTTTATATCAAGCTAATTTGCTGAATTTGTTCATCTAATCTAAGTCTTTTGGTGGAGACTTCGGGTCTTCTAAGAATGGGATCATATTATTTGCAACTACAGATAATTGACCTCCTTCTTTCCTATTTGTATCTTCTTTATTTCTTTCTGTTGCCTAATTGCTCAAGCTAGAATTTCAATTACTATATTGAACAAGAGTGGTGAGAGTGGACATCTTTGACTCTTCTGATTTTAGAGGAAATACTTTCAGTTTTTCCCCAATTAGTGTGATAGAACACATTTTCATATAAATTTAAACCAACATTTGTTGTCACAATGGGTACCTTTAGTGAACAACTATGGATATGGTAATAAACTTCAGAATTCCTTATACGTACTGAAGACGCATCATGTCCTCCAATTTTGTATTTGGGAAGTTAACTCTTTTGAATGATGTGTAAGATTTGACATTTATTCAAAATAAGGTTCATGGTCCGGTGAGATAGCTCAGTGGCATAAGCACCTGCCTTGCAAGCGCGAGGTCCTGAGTTCGACTCCCAGTACCCACATACGAAAAAAGGACTGGTGATATTGCTCAGCAGCACAGGCGCTTGCTGGTGTGCGAGATCCTGAGTTCGAACCCCTGTACCCACCAAAAAAAAAAAATAAGGCTCATGATACCCAATTTTGATTACTGTTTAAGTCTCCTAGTATCATTCTGAAGCCTGACTTTTTATCATATTCCTTATCTGCTGCCTTTCCTAGGTTTTTGTCACAGAATTAATTAACTTCTTTTGCAGGAAAAAGAATGAAATAATGCCTACCTTACATATTTTTGTGAAGATCATAAAGGTATAGCACAGAATAAGTGCTCAAAAATATTTAGATGAACAAATAAATTATGTCCATAAATGGCACCAGCTGCTAATGATCAATCACTGATACTAATACTCCATTGGATATGGCTGCAGATGGAGCCCTGAAACATACTACTACAGACCTTCCTCTGGGGTGGCAGTAATTCATGCATGTCAGTCAGGTTTGACTAAGTTATACTGAAATAATGAATTAAGCCCCTAGATCTCAGAATATATAATAACTCAAACAAATACCAAATAAGTTAACCAAAGTTTTCCACTCACGCATAGTTAGCTCATGAACTTCTGCTCATAGTTCACTCACTGGAGCCTTTCTTATATCATCATTCTAGCCACAAGTAGTTGAAAATGTGTGACTATTTGGTCAGGATTTAAATTTAATATTATTTACATGCAGTGCTTTGATCCAGTTTGAATGTACCTAACAGTACTATAATTTCATCTACATTTCTCCATTTTGAAATGACTGTTTTAATTTATCATGTGCCGTTTATAGAGTGACAGTCATTAAACATATACTCTCTAATCTTCAAGGCCACCTAGTGGAGTAGGTGCTATCACTTATCTTTCGTGGGTGAGAAAACTAAAGCTTGGTGGTTAAATATCTTCTCCAAAGATATATAGGCAATGTGTGGTAGAGAATGGACTTGAACCAGTTAATTCCATTCACATGTATTGTTTCTTATTACCTACACACTGATCTCTTGCCCAGTAATGAAATAAAAGAAAGGATGAACCTGAGGTCCCACTGGAAATGGGACAAATTGATTTTTCTCGATGACTGGCAATTCTTTTCTTGTGATGGGAGCTGTACCTCATTCTTACATTCATATACCCAAAGCTTTACGTAGCTCTCCTTCATACATTTCATCTCAGAACAATCTGGGATGTCACTCACATTGCAGTAAAAATGACTGAACAGCTTCTGTTTTCCATTTTGAGTTCTTTATTGAGTAAAGATAAGTTATCCAACTAAAAAGAATACATTTCAATACAAAAGAATACATATGAAACATCTTTGAGGGAATTTACTTAAGCAGACATATTTTGCTTTCCTTAAAATTATATCATAGAGATACTACCAGTGTTGTCTGAGGAGGCAGTATATTGTGACAAAAAGCATCAATTTTAGACTCTTATCAATTAAATCCTTCTTATACTTCTTGTATCTATGTAACCCTGTAAAATATATTTGTTCCTTTGACTTAATTTTCTCATCTGTAAAATGAGTTAGACAATATCTACTTTCTCTATTTTTGTGCACATTAAAGAGGTATGGCACAAAGTGGTTCCTCAAAAATATTTCAGTGAACGGATGAATGGTGCTCACAATGCGCCTAGAAGAGTCTGGGGCACACAGGGCATAGGAAACACTGTGGAGCTGGATCTACGGCCCGGATAGAGTAGCTTAGGAGAGGGAAAAGTCGGTAAGTGGAGCCCAGCATGAAAGTTAATGTTTATATCCCAATTCAAATAATATTTTTATATATTATAAATTTTTATGCTGATGGGGTAGTAGGTAATTTATTTTGTAATCTATTCACTAACAATACATAGTCTATATCTTACCACTACAATAGCTGTTATGGTTTATATCGAGATGTTCCCCCAGAGCCTCACAACCTTATAGGTGGACCTTTTAGCGATTGGATTGTAGGGGCTGATCACTGACTCGCTGTTAGAGGCCTGGTCTGCTTGGAAGCCACGGGTTACTGTGGGCATGGCCTGGGCCAGGTCACCTCCCTCAGCCTTGTCCCTCTGCTTCCTGTCTGCCACAAGTGAGCAGCTGTTCCAGGTAACTAAGATAATAATTGAAGATAATTGGCTGTGATAAGATTGTGTGCAGGGTGATATGTGACTAGCCAGGGGGTGAAGGACTTTTCATTGAAATTACTGGCCCAGCCTGAGAACTATGGCCAAGTGACATGAAAAATAATAGGGAATTGCAATTGGGTTGAATCTGTCCAGCTAACAACCTGAATTGTTATGACGTTTGGTGATTTTTATATTGTTGCTCTAACAGTACTTTTAAAATGTTAAATTACAGTTATTATAACTATTTTTTATGAATTCCATTCATGAAGTTAGAGGAAGTAAAAGATGAGATGACCCACTCAGGAGATTTTGAGGACATGAGTGAACATTTTCAAAATCATCATGCCTCTCAGCATAAAGACATTTTTGGTCTGAAAATACTTACATGTAGTAGGGAAAGTTTGGCTATATAAATAAAGAAAGCAAATATATTAAAATAGTATGCTTCTGATTTAAATTGTTAATTAAATGTCTTAAATTAATGGGAATAATAATGCATATATAAATGGTAAATTTATATCAAAAAATGAATTTTACAGGGAAAGGAAATATGTATTGCTTTACCTCTTTTCTTCTGGAACATTATACAAAAACTTTTTTTCTGGATCAGCTTAAGAAATTTCATGTCAGGCCGGCAATATAGCTCAGCGGCTCAAGTGCCTGCCTGGCAACTGCGAGGTCCTGAATTCGGTTCCTGGTACCCACATAAAGGAAAAAAAACAAAACAAACAAACAAAAAAAAGAAATCTCATGTCCATCAACAGATGAATGGATAAAGAAAATGTGATATTTGTACACAACAGAGTACTACTCTGACATAAAGAAGGATAAATGTGAGTCATTTGTAGGAAATGGATGCACCTTGACACCATACGCTTAAATGAAATAAATTGGACACACAAGCTTAAATGTCACATGATTTCTCTTATATGAGAAACCCAAAATATATAGAGCAGAATAAAATATAATAGGAAAAAGAGATATAGATCTTTTGCAAAAGGAAAGGGGTACAGGAAGGGAGGAAAGGGGATAAGAAAATAATTAAGATGTGTTATGTTCATGTACCAACTCCCCATGAGGCATGTAATCGTTATGTACTGAAAACATGTACTAATGAAAAATAAAACTTGAAAAGAAAATGAAAAGAAAAAATGTTATTGCTCAGGTAAAATGGACATTCTAGTATTCCTAGTATAATGAATATTTCCATTTTGGGATGGTATCTAGAGAAAAACAGATGAAGAATGTATAATTTGGAAATTATGTGTACTCCAGATTGTCGAATCCTTAGGGACTTCAGGACACAAGATTCTAGGACACTACTTCCAGGAGACATCAGAATTTTCTGGGGATATTTTAGATATTCATTCTCGTTTCTGTCTCTCTTATGACTGTCTCTGCTTGACTCAAGATGAAGATCAGTCTGAATCACGTAATTCCACATTGCTTTTTTATTCCCAGCATCCCAGGTGGCTGATAGCATTTCCAAGGAGTTTCAGAGTGGAAATAAAACCCAATGGTAATTCATATTCATGCTGTATTGATTCACCATGTCCTTAGATGCCCTGACCAAATTCTAAACCTGAATCTAAGCTGATCTCATTATTTATTGTCTTATTTCCAAAAAGAAAGGGCAAATTAGGATATTTTTAGTTGTTATTTTTATCTGGTAATAAAAGAAACAAATGCTCATTGTAGAATATTTGTCAAATACTGAAATATATAAAATCAGTAAATAAAATCATAGGTAACTCTCTTATAATCTGAGTATATCTCTTTCCAATGTTTTCTCCACATGTAAGGATTACTTACTCAACTTTAGCACTGTTGGCATTTTCAGTAGAGTAATTCTTTGTTTTTGGAGGATGTCTTCTCAATTCTGGGGTGTTTATAGCAACCATCAACTCTACTGCCTAGATGCCAGCAGAATGTTCTCCCCTACTACCCAGTCATAACAAGAGAAAGTATTTCCAGACATTGCCACATGTCCAGTTGGGGTGGGGAGCAAGAGAGAAGATTGCCTTCAGTTGCGAGCCACTACTAAATATTATAACAAAATTGCATAAAATTTGTACACAATACAAATTGGTGGCTCAATATCTCTGAATTTTCTCTCAACTTTTGTGTAAAGATTCGAAGGGTTGAAAATTCTATGAAAGCTAAGAGCATTCATACCTAAAAAGAATCCTTAAACAGACGCTAAACTGCTAAATGAATAATATTAAGAGCTCATATTTGTGAGTGTTTACTTCATTTTAAAGTAAAGTAGGGCCGGTGAGATAGCTCAGTGGCATAAGTGCCTGCCTGGCAAGCGCAAGGTCCTGAGTTCGACTCCCAGTACCCACATAAAGGAAAAAAAGGGCCGGTGATATCACTCAGCAGCACAAGTGCTTGCTGGCAAGTGCAAGGTCCTGAGGTCAACTCCTGGTACCCACATAAAAAATAAATAAAGAAACAAAGTAAAGCAAAACTATAAAGTATTGTTACATTAAGGGACTTTCAAACTCCTTGAGCTTCAGTTTCCTCTTTTATAAAATTGGAATTATAACTCTTATGTCACAGGGTTGGTAAATGTGTCATTAAGCAAACACTGTGCATCTGTTATGTACTATGCGCCCTGGGGTGGGTTAGGGGATGGTGGCAGTAGACATATGATAGTCAAGTAGGAAAATCAAACATGATGCCTACCCATTGTGCTAAGTGCTATGAAAGAAAGAAGCATTCTGAGAAGCAGGTCGAGGGTGCTAAGGCAATCATGGAAAGCCTGTCTAATGTCTAAGGGTACAACGGAGGTGCAGAAGCTGAGATAAAATAAGAAACCAAAACTGATGGGTGCTATCCCAAGGTTCCAAAGTGTGAAGACCAATGATACTAAGAGATGGGAGGCATGAGGCCTACAAGTCCTGCTATCTAAAGTGTGGTCCACTGGCTACTTGTCATCTTTACATCCTGTTACCAATCTGCAACAAGCCTAGAAGATTGCAGGGGAATGTAAACCAGTGCAGTGCATCCTTCATCAAGAAAGTCTTGCTAGGGCCGGTGAGATGGCTCAGCGGCTTAAGCGCCTGCCCGGCAAGCGCGAGGGCCCGAGTTCGACTCCTGGAACCCACATACGAAAAAGGGGCCGGTGATATCGCTCAGCGGCACGGGCGCCTGCTGGCGCGCGAGGTCCTGAGGTCGACCCCCCGGTACCCACAAAAAAAAATAAATAAATAAAATAAAATAAAATAAAGAAAGTCTTGCTAAAACAAACAGTCAGCTGAATGCAGTAGTATGCTGGGTCGTGTTATTTATGTACATTTGGGTATCCTGACTATCTCAGTAACAATTCCCAAACTGGCTACTCCTAATAGTACTTTTAATAGTATAAAACAAAGTTGGAAATGTCAGAGGCTAGGCCAGGTACTGCCTTAAGATCAAGGTAAGGATTCCGAATTTTATCTAATAGTAATGAGAAACCATTGATGGGTTTAAGCAGGAGACAAGAATACCTGCTTTAGAGAAACAGGTACTCTAATGCTCTTGAAAACATTTTATAAACCCTACATTGCCAATGAATGTGAGTTTTTGACTCAACAATCTCATTCAATCAGGCTTGTCTAGCCATTGTGCCAATGGTCTTCTCCTAGACTAGTCATGAATCTCTTAGGGCCATATGGTAACATAATTTTTTATTGTGGCAAGTATATTCAACATGATTTTGAGATTCTTTCTTTCTAATACAAATACTATTTCATGCTTGGGAAGTAAATAATTTATCTCCCCCTAGCTCAGAACTAGGATTTTAAAATAAATCTGTTTTTGGCAGTCAATAGTCCATGTTCACAACCAAATAACTTATTATGACCATGTTATTCATTTGTACATATTTTGCTAAAAATAACAACTGCTTAAAATCTAGGAACTTCATATCTATACTTCAGTCATGGGGGAAGTTTTAGTGTTTTCATCAAGATAAACTTGTGAGTTCATTTTCTTATCATCCAGATAAATTCCAGGCTATGGAAAAACTGGCATTGATTGATTTGCTCCAGAAATAATAATTACTTTCTTTTTTCTTTCCTTCTCTTTCCTTTTTGTAAACTTCTTTCTCAGTCAGTTTCTTCCCTTCCTCTTGCACTCTTTCCCTTCCTTCTTCCTTTCCTGTCTTCCTTCTTTCTCCCTTCTCTCTTCTTTCCCTCCCTCCCTTTCTTCCTCCCTCCTTCGTCTCTTCCTTTCTTTCACAATGACTTACTGAGCAGCTACATTATGGGCTCATCTACACCAGTCCCTGAGAATACTGCAGTCAAAAAGACACACCCGGTCTCTGACTAAAAGAAGTTTCAGTCTTGAGGGAACGCTGGCAAGTGAGGAGAAATCACAACTCGGTGCGATCTGTGCTCCATGGAAGAAGCACAACGTGTGTATTGGACAACAAAACTAAGGCAGCAACTTGGAACTGTGGTCAGAACAGCTTCAGGAATGAAAGGATATCTAAGTTGAGATCAAAGAACGAAACATTACTATATTGAAGATTTAGAGATGGTTGGGTGTTTTAGTAGAGATTTATGTGCGAAAGCTTGGATGAAATGCAAGTTGCAAGTGTAAGTTGCAATAAAAAAAGAAGTTAAGTCTGGCTTTAGATTTCGATTCAAAGTGGGATTAGAGAGGGAAGAAACAGGAAAGGGAAGTAGGAAACAGGTCACGATGGGCCTCACAAACAATGCTAATGACTGTGGACTTTAACTGTGTAGTGACGAAGAGTATCTGTGGAATTTCAATAGACAGGTGATTACATTTGCCTTTTAGAGAAATTATAGTGGATCTGGAAAGGAGAATGGATTAAAGGGGGGCAAGGTCAGTATCAGCAGACCACACAGAAAAATATCTGATTTACAAAGCAGAATATCTGAATTACAAAGCAGAATGAACAGATTTAAACACCATGTATGTGGATGACAAGATTTTATGTGTCATTGGATACTCAGCTGCTGACTGGTTTGCTGTGGTCATAGTACACTGCAGAAAAGCAAGAACAGAGAATAGGTGTTCCAATCTGTGAGTTGCTTTTCCGGTTAATGATGTTTTAAGACTAATCATTGCTCATTCTTCTCCCTACCCCCTGCCTATCCCAAATAGCTTGGGTTTTTCTTAGTCTTAAAGTGGGGACTTTCTTTTTGCTGATAATTTTACTCTTGGGAGCTGTCCAGTATTCTCTTGCTGCATTAAAATATAAACCAACTTTAAAAAATAATGAAGTTGATGTTATGCAGGCAGCTGTCAAGGGAATGATTGGAACTCAGTCCTGAAGGCTGTATCAAACCATGCAGATTTTAATCTGTCCCCTTAAGGTTTTTGCAACACACACCCATGATAGAAAGGGGGATTAATCAAAAAATGAATGCGTTCAGCACTATTGCGAACTCAGCATAGAACGAAGCACCCTAGGGAATATTGGGGAGATGTGAGACATTGCCTCTTCCCTGAAGTTGTCTAGTTTAAAAAGCAAAAGCAAACACATATGAAAACAACAAAACATTTAAAATAATATCTAAGAATGTGTTATAGCCATATGCTTCAAAGTGTAGTGTGTAGTTATTCAGAAAACAAAGAGGATCAGCGGGGTTCAAGGAGTTGGGAAAACATTTCTGGAGGAACTGAGATTAGATGACAGAGCTGAAGGGCAGGAGCGGTGAAGACACAGGTGTGTGGCTGACTGCCATGTTGATGGCGCTTCCTTGTGAGGCTTGGAAATGTGGCGGGAACGCACCAAGAGTCAGTGGGAAAGAAGCACAGTCAGTTGGGGTGTTGACCATAATGGATGATTTTGAAGCCAAACACAGAAAAGTGGAAGCCCAGTGAAGGCTCTGCTTAGAGATGTTACAGAAAAAGTAATTAAGGTGTCCCTGTTAGTGGGGGAGAGTGGTCATCCTAGCCCCCACTGTAATTCATCTCGGCCATCCTGGCCAAGTCAAGCAACTCAGTGCATGCTGTGCCTCCTCCTGTCTCTTAGACATCTGGGGGTTACGTGGAATAGCAGTTGTGAAAGTGCTTTGTGTAGCATACATGATCATCCGAAGTATTGTTGCTATCATTGCTGCCGCCTTCACAAGTTTTCCTTATCTTCGACCAAGTACTTTCCCAAATTCAGTCTAAGTAGCTGACTCAGAGGCCTCCCTTGCTACTCCTGTCAGACATCCTCTTTCTTATCACATTGTCTTACAAAATTTTCTTGCCAATTGTGTTCTTTGGTACATTTTCATCTCTAGAATTTTTTTTGACTTATTTTTATTTTATGGAAAAAAAGTAAAACAAAATTTCATAACAAAATAGTAGGAGGATAATAATAGTTGATACATAGAGTATTGTTATTTTTAAAGTAGTTAATCAGAGTACAAGATATGGGCATAAAATATTCTCCAAATGGTATTAGCACAAACCTTTCTTTTCAATGAACTAAGAGAAGCTAGTAATATAGCTATCTTGTATTTTGTTTTCCTTTTCCCTTCCTTCCTTTCCCTTTTACCCTATCCTAGTTCCTTTTTCCTTTTGAACAATTTTTTCCTATTTCACAATACCTATTGTACACTTTGGACCTTATTTGTTCTTTCAGTTTCTCACACCAGGGAGACAATACAATGTTTACACATGTGAGTCTGATTTATTGCACTTATGAGTATGGTCTCCAGGTGCATCTATTTACCTATAAAAGTCTCAAGTTTAATATCTTATACACATCTGGTTTGAGAGAATTCAGTGTGGTTAAACGACTGCACAAAACACACAGTAAACTGAGTTTAGCATTTGAAGCAGTGGAGAAGGATGATCTAAATGAATATTTAATCTTTGGCTTGAGGATGAGGACTTTGTGGTCACGGCCCGAGTCCTGTGTTTCTTTCTGAGTTCCCCACAGGACATTGCTTCTTTCTAAGGAAGTCCCTAATGGACTGCTGCTGTTTCTTGTGCTGAAAAGTGCCGACCCAGCACCTTTTCCATCATGGCCTTCAGCTAATATTTTTAGGTGGCCGAAATGTTATCACAAATGGCATTTAGTTGGGTGACTTCAATGATTGGCTATTGTTGACAACAGGACTGTAACTTCTTGAACTCAGTTGTGCCTGTCTAAATCCTCAGCTTCCATAAATTCTTTACAAGGGACTACTCTGTGTTTTGCAAGGAAGTGTTGCATATTTTTTTGGAGGTTCCTATGGAATGAAGATCCACAAAGACATGACTTTTGATTGATGACTGTATTTAAGAAGCTGTTTAAGGAGTATTAGGTTTCTTTTTTTCCCCCCTCAGGATCAGCCTTTTAAACTGCTCTTTCTCAGTCGCTTCATTCTGACAAGGAACGCTCTGCTTGCATTTCATTTTTATTTTTAGGCATTTGCAAATGATCCTGCCATGAAATAGCTATCTCCTTTATCCAGAGGGGGGCAGAATGATGTCAGAATTCATGAGGTCATTGCACAAATACTCACCCAGTCCTTACCCTCAGGAGGCTTACAGGCTTGTGAGGGTGTGATTAATTATAATGATGATAACTGCTGTGAAGGGGAAATACAGGGAACCATCAGAGCCTTTGAAGTATAAAAAAAGCCACTGAGCAGACTTAAGCAGTGTAATATATCTAATTTGTATTCTTAAAAGATATTCCTGGGTCTAAATTTTAATTTATTTATTTTTAATAAAACAACTTTCTTGAACTAAAAACTTGCATATCACACAATCTACAGACTTAAAATGCAAGATTCGATAGATTCCAACACATTAATAGAACTGTACAACTAAAACCATAATCAAACTTAGGTCATTTTTGTTATCCAAAATCAAAACACTCTACCCATTACCCTTCATTGCCCAATCACTCCTTCCAAATCTAGGCAACCACTAAGCCACTCTCCATCTCCATTGACCTTTCCACCCTGAGAATTTATTTCCTTTTCTTCAGAACAGATGATGCTCATAATAACAAAGACCCCAGCGTATCCAAGGAAATGTGAATCTTGCAAAGTGATTTCCCACACCACATTAGCATGAAACCAGACACCGAAAAGAGACACACACTTAGAATATAATCATTATTTTTTTCTTTCTCTTTTCTCTCTCCTCTTTTCTATTAAATTTTTCGTATAAGGGAAAATATACAATGTACAAGTGTGTGTGTCTTATTTACTTCACTTAATACTGTGGTCTCAAGGTGCATCCATTTTCTTACAAATGTCTCAAGTTTATCTTTCTTAATGGCAGAGTAGTACTCTGTTGTGTATAGGTACCACATTTTCTTTTTCCATTCATCTGTTGATGGGCACATAGGGTGGATCTAAATTTTTATTGTGGTAGTATGTGTGTGAAAGATGATATTTGCTTGGGCTTCAATACCCTGCAGAGATGGAGTGAAATCTCTGTCTGTATGTGGCAATTATGAAATAATATTGGCAGAGGTTAGCAAATGAGTGGATGTAGTAGATGAGGAAGAGGAAGTATCAAAAATTACTTCAAGTTTCCTAGCATAGCATGTGTGTGGGGGGGGAGAAGTTTGCATAAATGTACTGACCTATTTTCCAACCAACAGGAAGAATTCACTACTCATCATTGATTAATAATAAGCATCTCAATTCTTAATTGTCAGTGACTTTATAAATATAGCTTCTCCAAAGGGAAGGGATGCCCCAAAGCAGGAGAGCTAAGGAATAGATATATACTTTTAATGTTTTATTATTCTAATGGTCTAATGTGTTTGTTGGCAGAATTATTTTCTGACAGTCCCTTTAGCTAAGTTGATTGCATTTTCTGTGTGTCCCTAATCCTCTGAGCATGTGTAACTTAGCCTTTACCAAAATATATTTTAGTCATCTGTTTATATGTTAGTATCTTCTGATCATTTGTTCTTTGCATTTAGGAAATTTCATCTTTGTCTTAGTCAGTTCCTGAATTGCCGAGACACAACATCTGCAATTTTAAGGAAGAGAGGTTTATTTTGGATCACAGTTTATAGATTTCAGTCCATAGTCAGCTGACTCCAAGGCAGGGTGGAGTGGCAGAGGGCCACAGCAGAAGAGAGTTGGTTATGGCACAGCAGGTGGGAAGTAGGGAGTGAAGGAAGGAGCTAGGCAGGGAGATAAACCCTTCTAGGCCATGTCCCCAGTGACCTATCTTTTTGGACCAGACCCTACCCCCTAATAGCAAGCCAGTTAGAAGCCCTCGTAATCCAATCACTTTCCAAAAGCACCACCTATGAGTGCATGAAGCTAGTCATAAACCATAGCATTCCACCCTGGCACCCAAAAGACTATGCACAAGTCTTTCTGCAAAATTCGTTTAGTCCCTCTCTGAGTTGCCAAAAGCCATTTCAGCATTGCTGAAAAGACTAAGTTCAAACTCTTCTCTGGAATTCAAGACAAAGTCTTACCTGTACGCCCCTGTAAAAATCAAAAAGAAAGTTAACATTACCAACATACAGTGGCACAGGGTAAACATTTCCATTTCAAAAAAGGAGGAATGGGGGTTAGAAACTGATGGGACTAAAGTAAGACCAAAATCTGCCAGGGTAAACATTAAATCCTATAGCTATATGTCATGAGGTAAGTCACTGTGTGACTTTGGGTTTCCTTATCATAGTTTGTCAAGAAAGGGGAAGAGGGCTTATGGTAATAACTTTGCCCACATCAACAAGCAGGATCACAGGGCCTCATTACAAAGATCAGTGGCAGTGCAAATATCCAGGGAAGAAAAGCATCAATTCATGACCCATGACTCAGGAGGCAGGCAATCAGAACTACAGAACAATGACAAAAGTGGCAGTGGAGGGGAGCCGAAGAGCTCACTTGTAACATTTGCATAGTAATTCATGCCATGCAGAGAAAGACATCTAAATTTGTTCCAAAAAAACACTCAGACTTAAGGAATTCTACTGAAACAACGGAATGAATGTTCTAGAAACACGTCATGTTAATGTCTACCTTTTGAATCAAGAGTTCATTGTTCAGGTTCTTTTCACTCAGTATACCTTTTATGCCCAACAAATTAAATTATTGGGCAGAATAATTACATGTAAATGCAACTGATCTATTAGTTTCTAGCCATTTATTGCCATCTGACATGTCAAATTTATTATACACAGGGCACTGAAATACATACAACATCCCATTCTAAATAGAATATGAAAGGCACCAATCATCTCTGTGGCTACTAGTGCTGAGGATAGTAAGATGTTGCTTTAGGTAATAAGGTGATCTAAATTAATTACATAGATTATTTTAAGGAAAATAAAACATTTCATAATAGAAGTGCCACCCATATACAGGTATCTCAGTTCAAAGACTACTTGTTCTTGGGAGAGCTAATTAATTTTCACCCTATCATATTTTCATAGCTTTCCAAGACCCAGAAGAAAAGGGGCTATGCAAAAACATTTTATGATGTGAGCCCAGCAAAGTCCCTTAACCTCTCTGATCATCTGTTGTTTTATCTATTCAGACAAGCCTGTGTTGTACTGATGGCATCCTTGAGGACTGAAAGGAGGGAAATGGTATTTAAGCAATTTGGGAAGCTGCAAATGCTATGTCAAAAAGGAACTATAATTTACATAGTGAATATTTGTTGATATTGCCTACCTACTGTCATTTTCACTGCTTTCATTAATGGCGAAGGACACTAAGTTTCATTTTTTGAATGTTCCCTCCTTTATCACAATTCACACCATTCAAAGTGCATTTCATAAAAGTCCAAAAGTGGCCATATGGCATAGGATTGGCCAATCGAACATTCTATCACCTTGTCCTAAGTGATTGGTTCAGAGACGGGTGTGTGACTTGCCAAATCAGTGAGACTTAATTCTGGTATGTGGAGAGAGGTGATGAAAAAGAGAAGATTTCTGTCTTGGGGGAAGTAATGTGTCAGGGTATAAAGCATGGTGCAGAGCACTGAGGAAGGGTGATGTTGAGTTGCAATGACATCTTTTGAGCTCCTCGATCCAGCTTGCTGCCTCTGATGATCAATGTTTCACTGGATGCCTGATCTGTGCCAGACACAACTAAAGGCATTAGCAATTCATTGTTTTATGAGATAAATACATTTTGCTCTCATGGAATTCACATTTCAATTACATGAGCCAATAAATTCCCAGTTTGAGTTAACTTTCCATCAATTTTGTTCTGTCTTGATACTGAAAGTTCAGGATTTTATATAATGGACAAAAATACCTATTTTGCTCAGATATTATGAAGATAATATGTAAAGTCTTTGACATGTAACAGGTGATAAATTAATTAAAATGATATCAAAGTGGATGCTAGTCATTATTTTGGACCACTTAACATCTAAATCTTTTTCCTTTGTTGGGGAATCTTCTGCCTTATGAATCAGAGGGTGGCCTTTTAGAGGATGGCAATGTCAGCTCTTCATGAAGCAAGGCCATGGACATTTGGCTGAGACTTCACTAATTGGATGCGTCTGACACGTAGACTGAGTGTGAACACATGCAATGGAGTACCAATCATGCAGACTTGCTTTCGGGAGAGAGTGGTGCTTGTGGTGGCAGCTGCAAGTGCATTTTAGAGTCAGCAGAGGCAGTGGTTCTGTTTGTTTGTTTTATTTTGTGCTGAGGTTTGTAGATGCTTCTAGTCTAAAGACTTTGTTGTTAGTATGGAGATCTCTTTAGTTGCTCTTCAGTGATGTGCTTTGGGCATGGCTAACTATAGTCCTTTGCACAGCTCCATTATTTTGTGAAAGGAAGATGCAGTGTAGTTAGCCCAGCAACCAAGGTCTCTGGGAATGTACTCTAGAACTGTCAATGTCACAAAGGTAATCTGTTGGCTTATAGAGAAACAGTGACAATTATGTGATCCTGTTAATGTCAAGCAAAACAGCTACAGTAGTATTGCCCCAGACAAATTAGATATTAACCAGCTCCATAAAAACCAGTTATGTACAACCTTTAATCCTAGAGAAGAAACCATCAATTATGATGTAAATATTACAGCAACCCAGGCATTGACTTACTGGTAGTTTGTACTAAATACAACAGCTGTATCTCTGCTAATGGTGAAAAGAATTCAAAGAGCAATTTTACAGAGTTAACTATGAAAATATTAACAAAGCTTTATGGTTATACTATTAAAGATTTGAAGTTTGGGGATGGGGGTTGCAAAAGGAAATTTTTGAAACCTTAAACTCTATGATATGAAGAGGAGAAAGAAGTGGTTAAAAAGATCTTACTGGGGAGTAGAAGGATGTCTATAAAATGAGGTAAAGGTAGGACAAGAGACTGGTAAGAAATAGAAGATAAAAGAAAAAGAGGGAGGAAAAAAGAAAGAAATCATATAAAGAGTAAAAGGAAAAGAGAAGTAATTAAGGGTAGAAAATTTAAAAGGGAGAAGAGGAAAAAATAGAGAAATAAAAGAAGTAAAAGAGATTAGAAGCAAGGCTGAAAGACAGAGGAAGGTTATCCAAGCCCCAGGAAACTGGTGAAGAAGACAGGAGGGAAGGCAAGAAGAAAAAAACAAAATCAAGAACAAAACAAAATAAGAAATCTAGAAACAATGCACATGTGCACACATGTACACACACAACCCAATCAAACCAATGAACAAAAATAAAATAAAGTAAAATACCCCCCCCCCAAAAAGAAATGTTCCAGTGGTTTCAAGCCTGTGGCTATCTTCTGGCATCTACAGTTTTGTAGCAGTGTCCAATTGAAGGTATGACCCTGCCCTTGCGGGCAGACAAAGGGGGCAGTCAGAGCCCAGATCCACTCTGGATAACCACCAGCAAGCCAGCAGTAGGAATAGGGTGAGGTGCTGGTTCTGGTATTTTCAAATGCATGGAAATTCAGACTGAACCGGCCTCTGGGAGTGGGTGTGGGGCCCGAGCAGAGGCAGTGGTTCTAGCAGCAGTGTCTACTCTCCTGCCTCCCACATGCTAATGGCAAGCTGCAGTCTTGCCTTGGCAGAATGCACCTCTCAGGCTTTCCTGAGCAGAAGGGATTCCAGGCAGTGTAGTTTCAGATACGATTCTCTGGACTTCCTAGGCATTATGAAAACTACCCAGCAGCCATTGTGTATTTTTTTTTTTTTCTGCTTAAATGAGTCAGAGTTCATTTTCCTGTTTGTAATTAAGACCTGCATGATACTGCAGTTATGATAATATAATTTCAGTGATGACAATGATAACGATAAAAACTTGATGTAGGAAGTAAAACAGTCAGTTTGTAATGTGGAGAATAGATAAGAGAGAAGTGAGATGGGAAGCTGAAATCATTAGGTAGCCAATTTTACTAATCTCAGGGTGATATGGGAATGTAAAGGGTGATGTGGCTGCTAGTAAGGCTGTAGCTGTATACGTGGGCAGAATATATTCCAGGAATACATTCCAGAGAGATAGTAAAGATGAGACTGATTGATATGACAGTGTTGTCATCCTTTGGCCATTCGTAGTACAGAAATACTGAAAATTTTTGACCTTAAAAGCTATTATATTCTTTATCCAATAAGAAATGTTGGAGTTGCAGGGAATACAGTTCGTCTACTCATCATTTAAACTGGGTCAAAGAACAATCCGTGGTAAGGTTCAAAATTTGTTCTCTTCCTCTGGATAGGGTGACTTGGCTTTCTCCACTTTTGGCCTTCCAAGTAGGTAAGTTAGTCATTTCTCCAGGAATGCCATAAGCTGATGATATTCGAGCTCTTTGCAAATGGTAAATATGAAAAATTGCTCATGAATAAATAACAGACGCTGACCATCACAGTGTTTTTTGGTATTTCTCATGGTTCCATATGCTGTAAGTCTAGCCTAATGAGCCACTTGTGACCACTGGGGGAGCACAGTGCAACAAGGGTAATCATTTTTTATTGAGATGTATAGGTTTCCCCTTAAATTCATTAAAAGTTTCTGAAACAAATAAATAAAACATAATTGATACAGATCCAATCTCCCTTCCTTCTATAGATCATTAAGAAGTTGTAATTGCTTCCCAGCCCCTAGGAAGCTCTCATCTCCAAGAATAAAGTGTTAGTGTGCGACTCCCTGGCAACTGTTATTATTCTGAAGAATTAATTTACTCTAATTAGTTTTAAGCCCATTAACAGAAATAGAAAGCTGGGCAAGGGAAGGGAGGTCTGAAACAACATTTTCCTCAGCTGATTGTAAGAACTTTCTATGTGCTTAGCGATTTGGCCCCTGAAAAATCAAACCTTATTAAAAACTAAACACAACACCTATAAATCAGGATATAACTAGTATTGTTCCTAAAAGGCATTTTAGCTCTTATTCTACTTTCTGAAAGTAATACAGAAACTATAATTTTTTTCTTTTGGTGCAAATCTTCAAATTGAGTCCTAAGGGATAAAAAATCAGAGAAATTAACGATATTGAAGCCACACATAGAGCTAGTTTTACTCAGGCAAAATCAATACCTGCTTGGGATGACTCAAGAAGTATGGAGAAGGCCATCTTTCCTTAGGAAATGACTTCACCATTTTGAGTCACATAGCTGGAGTCCTGCCATAATGGAAAGTCTAATCTTTTCAATTATGTTCTCCAGGTCTTCTTTAGCTAGTACATTCATCCAGGAGGAAACACACATAACCTTAATTCTCACAGGAGGGCTTGCACACCTTAGAGCTCAGCCTTGGGTTGGACTAGGGCAGAGTTAATGTGAAGACCGGAGTGTGAAGACTGGTGTGTTGGGATTGAGGTATCTCTGGAAGATACAGAGCTGGTATAGCCATCAAGGTAAACTGAGGGTAAATGGTGGAGCTCAGAGAGTTCCGATGGGTTTGTAGGAAAAGGGGAGATTCCAGAATTTTTGAACAAAAGGGTGAAAGAAGTAGAGCTGTGTCACTCCAAAGAAATGAAGGATAACTTTGAAGAGGAGAGAATGAAAGATGGAAGACAAAATAGGAAACCCACAAAAAAATTATAGGAGCCAGAAAGCAGGACAATAGAAATGGCAAGGAGGGGCTGAATTTGAAAAGTTTCCTGGGATGGAATGGATAGGATTTAATCAGGGCTGGAAGATAGCTAGAAAGCCCTAGAGCCTTTGTTCTTGGGGGAACTAGAATAGTGAATCCAGCAACTGAAATAGCAAAAGAACAATAAAAATGAAAACAAAACAGACAAAAATGGCAGCACATTCCCTGCATCAGAGACAAATGACTTGGCTTTAGACAAAACACAAATGCTAATTTTAAAGCTGAAAGACTTCTTGTGAAAATAATCTCCATTTCCATAGTTCACTGAGTTTCTATAAATCAGACACTGGTCTAACTCATACACCTTTGAATTAGGCAGGAAATAAATTAATGAATTTGACTGGAATTTAGGGCCATTAAAAGAATTAAGATGTGTTATGTATATGAACCAGCTCCCCACAATGAACATAATCATTATGTGATGCAAACACATACTAATAAAAAGAAAAAGAAAAAGGAAAAGGAAAAGGAAAAAAATAAAGGAACAAGAATCACATAGCTCCAAGTTGCTCTGGCACAAGAATTGGGGCTGGGATTGCTAAAACATCCAATTCCTAAAGAGGAGCCAGATATCAGAAATGTTATAGAAAATTTGGAGATTCTTAAATGCTGGTGACTAATTCTATTTTTCTCAAAAACCTAGATAAGCCAATCCCAGTCAAGGGTTCAGAGCATCCAAGGGGCCACAAATTTGAGACTGGATGAACTAACTTGAATGATTACAGAGTGCTACCGAAGGTGCAGTTGTAACAAAGAGGGATCCTCAGCAGATCAGGTTGGTGTGGAGGCATTGGCCAGAGCTATGCATGCGATGGATGTGCAGAGGTGATGGACTTTTGGAGCCACATGCTCAAAACCTCCCAGAATGCACGGTTAGAAATTAAAATATAGGGCCGGTGAGATAGCTCAGCGGCATAAGCACCTGCCTGGCAAGCACGAGGTCCTGAGTTTGACTCCTGGAACCCACATATGAAAAAAGGGCTGGTGATATCGCTCAGCAGCATGGGCGCCTGCTGGCATGTGAGGTCCTGAGTTCGACCCCCAGTACCCACAAAAAAAAAAAAAAAAAAAGAAAGAAATTAAAATATAGCCTACTGGGCCACAAGTCCAAGTAGGGTCAAGTACATTGCCTTAAGCAATGAATGCTCTGGCCTTTCTCCTCCCCATACTCTGATTTAGCCTTTAGGTTGGTCCCAAGGTCAGTCATTTAACAGACCACCCTGACCTTTCTCCTGTCCCCTACATGAGTTCCTGCCCAGACACCTTTCATTTTAAATTTTGGTTCCTGGTTCTTTCAATGAAAAGCCACAGAGGCTTCAGTTCAGGGCTGTCGTTTGAGGCTTTCTCACGCTGAGGGGTCTCGGTTAATGGCAGCCCCTTTGGGCCCTCTTGGAGTATGGATTGGACATTGACTCCTAATTCTTTCTTTCATCCTTTGTGCCATGCCATGGCTTTGAACTGCGACAGGTTGGGCTATTTACTCTATTTTTAGAGATTTTCCCTGTCCCATGTGTTAGGCCATTGATATCTAGTTTAAAATTACAAATAAATATAAATATATAAATAAAATCCTAACAGTTTACATTAGGAGATGATACAGCTTTCCAAAATACTGAGATAATCCCTAAAACTGGAATATTTCAACCAGGGTTGGTTTTTTTAAGATTACCCAAGGAGTGTGAAAAGAAGTTAATGGAACAGTGAGATTCTCAGGATAGGGAAGGATGATATGAAAGGGAGGATTCTTCATGTTCATTGTAATGACTTTGGGGACACAAAGTCCTGATAATACACTCTGCATTTGCTTCTTGATTTCTTATCTTTTTCCATCTTTTCTTTGCTATTTTTTCCCCTTAAAATCTTTGACATTAACAATGAAGACTGATTTATTTGTTGAAGAATAAGGAAAGTAATGTCTTTGTCCTGAGCTGGTATCAATCAGTTTATTTAAATGGGCTTTTTACTGATGGGCAGAATCAAATTTTAAAGCACATTTACTGCAGAAGCTGCTTCCTGGCTCAGGTGAGGAGAAAGAAGAATATTTTTTACATTTCTCCCTCTGCAGTGGAGGATGCCAGACTATAACAGCCTCACAGAAAGCAGCATGCCATTTGTCTGACTATCCCACTGACTAGTCCACTTGAGGAAGGACACATTTTCAGAGCTAAGATTACTGCTTTCTATAAAGAAGAAGAGATGTGCATCTCCTGCCTTTTCAGCCAGTTTCTAATATGTTTGGGTGAAGATATCAGGTCACTTTGCTCTAACAGCAACATGAGGTCTCATACCTGAAAACAGTTGTGAGGTTATTGGGCCCTTATCTCTGAGAGCAAAGGGAAAGGCCAGATCAAGGGGCAGAGGGCCACAAGGCAAATGGCAGAGTGCACTGGTCTTCGCACAGTTCTCTGGGACTATCAGCTACATATAGAGTCCTATAGTTAATTGGATTTAGGGTTCTCCTGCAAGTCCTTGGAGCTAAAATAAGATCCCTCCCAAAGATACTGTCTTCTCCAGTATAGTGGGAACTGCTTTAGTTGTGCACAGCCAATGGATATCTGAGTTAGTAGTTAGAAGTCTCAGTTCAGAGAAGGTTAAAATACTAATGGCATTTAATTGTTGTCTGGCTCACTTTGAAAATTTAGATTACCAACATTCTTTGAGGGACTAGGTGAATTCTTTCAGTTTCCTTTTTTTTTTTTTTTTAAGAGTAGGAAAATTTATTGGGAAAGATAGCTCCTGAGAGACAGGAGGGGATCCAAAGTGGATTGCCACAGAGTACACTTTTCTGAGGGTTTTATAGAGCAAAATCATGAGGTAAGTACAACATGGATCAAATTCTAATCAACCAATAAGATTACAAGTATAGCTGCTTAGCTAATATTGATCCAATAGTAGCATGGCATATGGATGACATCATTAACCTTGGCTGATAATTTATAGTTTCAGTCTCATCTTTAGTTTTAGTCTTGTCTTAGTCTTAGTCTTATTAGTGGGTGGGAAAAGATGGCCCACCCCTAATGAGATAATGGTTTGCTTATATGGGAAGTCTCAAGAGTGTGGTATCAATAATCTCAAATTTTTGTTTATCCCTTAAGGAATTATATAAATCTAGCCATTGTGGGCCAGTGATATAGCTCAGCGGCCTAAGCGCTTGCCTGGCAAGCTCAAGGTCCTGAGTTCAGTTCCCAGTACCCACAAAAAGGAAAAAAATAATCTAGCCATTGTGATTTTAATCTTTAGATGAGCCTCCAGCCAGTTTTGACACTTTTTTCCTCTTCTGCACTGACTCCCTTGAGGGCCCAGCCCTGTCTGAGTGTCTATAATATTTCTACCTAACTTAGCTATCTATAATATTCCATTCTCTGAAGGGCACCCCTAACTGCCATGAGGGGGCAGGGAGCAATGACTGCTCTGGCTACTTCTGGCTGAAGGGGGTCTCAGTTGTGATCAGCAATCAGAGATATTCTCCAGAGGGTCTATCTAAAGGCCCTTGATAGACATCAGGCTTTCTTGTCTTGGGTAGGTGTATAGCTTTAAGTCTGAAGGAGACAAGGTCATAGAAACAGTTAAGTATGCATGGGCCAAATAATAAGATCAAGAAGACTATTATTAATATAACCAGAAAATACTTCCACCAGGAAGAACCAGTAATAGCCTCCCACAAAGAGGGTAAGGAGAGGGTCCAGGTTGCTTTAGGATCTGACGTGGCATTAACCTGTCATCTAATATCTTGAACAGCCATTGAGATATTAGTAGGATCAGGAATGTACACACAACATTCAGCTTTTAAAATTTGCACAAACACCCCCTATGCTGCTGTTAGAATGTCTAATGCCATCAGATTTTGGAGGACAGCTTGCCTCATTAATTTTACTTCTTCATTTAGGAAAGATAAACTGGTCAAGATGTCATTTAAGGCTCATTGAGTACAGTTAGCCAAGACCTCGATGTGTTGCTTGACATTCTGTAGTGCTAAGGAAGGGACAAATGGAAGATAAATGATCATACCAATGAAACGCACTCCTAGACGATCGATGTCATACATGGGGTAAGTTTGCAGGTTGACAGATATTTTTGACACTCCTGCCTTATAACCACACAAATTCCAGTGAGCATCTCCCTATCCATTCAGGGTGTAGCCAGGGCCACTAATTGGTTCCACAGGACCAGTGAGTGTCATTGGGGGCTTGGCATCTAACTCCAGAGTGATTAAATCAGTCTGCTGCAAACCAATCTTTGACCTATAAAATAATGGTGTGTATACATTGTTCAGGGAGTGTCCATTCCAAGTATTTAGTGGAGTTAGGCCAATGGGAATAGGAGTGATTTCTCAGTTCCCAAAATAAGGGGGCCTTTCTACTGAGATGTCCTATAGTGGGAGTTAACCACATATAATTATCCCATTTCTGAAAGTAACCATCTTGACATCTATGGTTGTTGGCTCTCACGATAGGACCCTTACTCTTACTTAATAAGGGTTCTACTAGTCTGTAGAGAGGCTTCAGTGGTATTCTTAGAAAAAATCTGATTATGTCCAGGATCAGTAAAGGTGGAATTTATAGGCTACTAGTTACCTTTTGTAATGGTGGGTTACACTACAAACCACTGAGCTTTTTCATGTCTCCTCAGTGTAGTCCTGTAACTTATCCCAATCATCTCCTTGAAGTGGGGATACCCACCAAGGGCATCCTGATGTACTCGTAAAGGGGAGCAGGCCACATATCCAGCAAGATGTTCATTGTAATGACTCTGCATATTCCTGTGCCCACACTAGAGAGGAATTTGCACTCTCCTTTAAATGGTATAAAAGTAATTAGTAAAAAGGCTAAGAGCAACATCTTAGATTACCTATGGGAAGATTTTGTTTTCTTTTTGAACAAGAACTTTAAGTCTTCTAAAGGTCTCATTCATTGTTTTCTACCTTTCCTAGTAATTGTGTCCTCCATGCACAATGAAGGTGATAGAGAATGCCCAGTGCCTGGAGACACCCTGTGTGACTGCTGCTTTAAAAGAAGGACCATTATCACTATGTAAGCTCTTAGGGGATGATTTCTGAAACCAAAATCTTTGCCACCTCTTGTGTTGTTTCTGTTCTACAAGGAAAGGCTTCTATCAAGTTAGTGAAAGTATCTACCCAAACCAACAACCAAACCTTACTCTTTAGCATATGAGTAAAAATGAGCTGCCAGTCTTCTCTAGGGTATTTACTATGTCTCTGTATATCTGGAGGGGCTATGGTCAAGTTCAGAGGCTTGTTCTTTTGGCAGAGTTTACATGTCTTAACTATTTGTTGTATTGTCTAAGAGAGTCCCTTTTCTATGAATAAGTTTGAGGCCATCTGGTAGGTCTTATCTCTCCCCAAATGAAAGGTTGATGTAAAGACTTAGCAATTTTCCATTGACTAGCACCAGGAAGGAACAATGTACCATCATCTGATTGTAACCTTCCTGATGGACGGAACTGACATCTATGGGAGAAAGACCATTTGATTCCTGACTGAGAATATTTGGGTTGAGTATGATCTAGGGCCCCTTCCCAGGTCAGGAGGGCCTGAAGGGAAGGGTCTCAAGCAGCTTTCTTTGCAGCTGCATCAGCCAGTTGGTTACCTTGAGATACTTCATCAACTCCTTTTTAGAGCTCTGTACGGTGAATAACCATCACCTTGGATGGCATATAGATGGAAGATAAAAGTTCATCTATCTTCTTATGATACTTTATGGGAGATCCACTGGCTGTTAGGTAATTTCTTTCCATATGGCTGCATGAGCATACAGCACTAGGAAAGCACACTTTAATTCAGTGTAAATACTGACTTTCTGTCCTTTGCTGAGTTGTAAAGCCCTTGTCAGAGCTCTGAGTTCTGCTAGTTGGGCAGGAGTCCCGGAGTGAGTGAGGAACTTTCAGACATCTGTTGTAGAGTCATTATCGCATGCCCTGCCTTTCTTGTCACATTTTCCATGAAGGTGCTGCCATCACAGGAGAGCGCCAAGTCAGAGTCAGTAGGAGGTGTGTCTAATAAGCCTTTTTTGGCTGTGTATGTGTGTGGAATTACCTTCTTGAAGTCATGTCTTCAGCCTCAGTTTCCTCCTTTTCTGGCCGAAGGGTGGCAGGGTTTAAGGAGGAGCATGCCTTTATTTGAATGGCTAGTCTTTCTAGAAGCAGAGCCTGATATTTAAGAAATCGGTTGTCCAATAGCCATAGGCTCCCTTTGGAAGAAAGAAGACCTGCCATATTGAGAAGCGTATGTACAGTAAAATCTTAGGCTAAAGTCAGCTTGGATGCCTCTGGTACCAGGAGAGCTGTGGCGGCCACATCTCTAAGGCACGCAGGCCATCCCTTTGCTACAATGTCTAATTCATGCCTCAGATACCTTACGGGCTGTTGAGCAGGTCCTTCATCCCACATAAGCATTCCCAAAGCCACGCCCCACCTCTCATCAACGCATACATGGAAACCGTGTCCTGTTGGTAGGCTAAGTGCTGGGGCATTTAGAAACACTTGCGTAAGCTTTTGGAATGCAGTCTGGGAATCAGGTTCCCAGATTAAAATATGGGTGGCTGCCTTCTGGGCTTCCTTTTAAGCTAGAGGAGTCATTCGATTTTACCACACCCTGCTATCCAAAGGTGACAAAAGCTCATAATCTGTAGGAATCCTCTCAGCTGTTTTAGGGTCTTCGGCTGAGGGAAGGAGAGTATTGGCTTAATTCTCTCTTTCCCTAGCCTTTGGGTTCTCTTAGATATGATTTAGATATGATTTAGATATGATAAGGCCTAAGTATTTTAGTTCAAGGCTGCAAAGTTGTGCCTTAGACCTGGAGACCTTATAACTTCTATCTGCTAGAAAGTTCAGCAGGGCATGGGTTCCCTGGTTAGAGAGCTCTTCTGAGGGGGTGTGTAACAGTGTATCATATACACATTGTAAGATCATGACTTGGGAAAGTTCAAAACATATTTGGGCAACAAGTGTCTTTGATGGTTAAGATAACTTTGTAGGGTGGGTATTTATTTTTATCTTCATTTTTAAGAAAATGAAATGAGACTCATTATGGTAAAATAATATGTTCAAAGTTAAATAATGAACAAGTGGAAGAGCAGAGGATTGAATCAAGCCTCCTTTTCCTTTGCATGTCCATCTCAGCTATCCCAGCAAAGTGTGTGCTGATTCCTGCCTTCCTTTCCTTTGGACTCTCACATTTGGGTGAGTGCCACAAACTTCTGTCCTGTGATTCTTTTTTTTTTTTAATTTTAAAAAGAAAAAAGTAAGAAATAACAATAAAAAAGAGTTTCAAAATAGGCTAGTAGGAGAGTAACAATAATCAACACATTGCTTATTGTTATATTCACAGTAGTTGTTCAGAATATAAGATATAAGCATGAAACATTGTGCAGAAAATTGATAGCACAAAACTTTCCCCTCGGTGAACCAAGAGAAACCAGCTCTACAACTATCTTAACTATCTTGTGTTTGTATATATATTTTTTCCTTTTCCCTTCCTTCCTTTCCCCTTTCTCCCATCACAGTTTTTGTTTTCTTTTGAATGGTTTCTTCCCTATTCACAATATCTATTGTACATTTTGGATCTTGTTTACTCTTTCAGATTCTCACACTAGTGAGACAATATGACATTTACACATATGGGTCTAGTTTATTTCACTTATGAGTATGGTCTTGAGTTGTATCCATTTACCTATAAAAGTCTCAAGTCTATCTTTTTTATGGCTGAGTAGTATTTCTTTCTTTCTTTTTTTTTTTTTTGTGGGTACCGGGGGTCGAACTCAGGACCTTGCACACCAGCAGGTGCCCGTGCCGCTGAGCAATATCACTGGCCCTTTTTTTTATATGTGGGTACCGGGAGTCGAACTCAGGACCTCACGCTTGCCAGGCACGCGCTTATGCCACTGAGCTATCTCACCGGCCCAGTATTTCATTATACAAAAAATCCACATCCTTTTTATCCATTCCTCGGTTGATGGGCATTTGGGTTGTTTCCAAGATTTAGTTATTACAAATTGTGCTGTTATAAACATGGGTGCACTAGCTATGATACTTTACTACTTGCTGCCTGACCTTGGGACCTTGCATCTTGTCTCTGGACCTGATAAGTAAGGGGAATGACCTCAATGATCTATGAACAAATGATTCCTAGGTGTTTGTTTCAATAGAGGTGGGTAATGATAGGGTTGAGTGTGGTGCGTGCGTGCATGTGTGTGTCTGTGTGTGTTTGTGAATGTGTGTTGCTATTAGGAAGATATCAGAAACTAACAATACAGTAGTACGAACTTAATTTGATCCATGATTCTGGAAAAGATGGACACGCTTGTGTTCCTACAAGAAAGATGGCCACTATTGTGTTCATCACCTAAGCAGAGTTCAAAAACAAAACCAAAATTTTGCCAAATGCTTGCCAAAACCAAATTGTTTGCAAACAAATACACTCGTGACCCCAGGTGTCACTGTGCTATTTTCTAGTTTTCTAAAGCTTGAACATAAAGTACTCTGGGTACCTGGATTTGATTTTTTCTAAGTACACTGCTCAGTGAGTCCTTACAGATTGAAAGATGGGGTGAGTACAGGTGCATACACAAACATTCCTGCAGAGTGCCTTAGTTTCAGGTTGTTTTCTTATTCACAAGCGAGAGAAACTAATTTTAACTAAACCAAACAAAAGGAATTTTTGGGTGGTTTTCAAGGGGCCTACAGAATCCAAAGGAGGATGGAGGATTAGAAATTGGGTGGGAAGAGCTAAGAGAGCAGGGGAGGGCTCAGAGGAAGGAAGCACTGCAATGGTTGTCAGAAGAAAAATGTACTCAAATCCTTCCCCACGGGCACGTCCACTTTGATAGGAAAGCCTCCCCCCACCGTGCCTTTCCTCTTACTCACTCACACAGGGATCAATGTCCTGGGCACGAGACATGAAGCAGACATGGTCTACCAAGGAAAACAAAACCAGGCCAGTTATTTTTACAGAGAGACTCGAACACAAAGAATTGGTTATATAGAAGTTAGAAGGCTGAAACAGTGAAAAGGAAAATCAGGGCCACACTAATCCAGTACTTGCAGGAAGAGGCTGCCATACCTAGGGATGGGAAACAGAGAAGTGGGTGTAATAAGAATATAGAAGCGTAGAGAAGAGGCACGGAAGGGCTGAGTCCCAGACTTTTGAGGAGAGGGCACAGCCAGGCTCTGCTGGTGTCACACGGATTGGGGGAAAGGGACTCCTACAAGGTTGGCCTCAGGCTCTGAGAGGAAGGTATTGCCTGGCTGGCGCCTCTGAGGGAGTGAGATGAGGATGGTTCTAGCAGTTCAGAAAGGAGCTAGAAAGGACCCTGTTGTTGCTCCCAGGGTGGAAGGCAGCAGCCAGGTGATGATGAGAGGAGAAAAGCAATGGAAAAAAATTTTCCTTTTGGCTGAACCTATCAGGCTGCCACTTGGTCTAGAGGACCTCATGTCCAGCACTATAAAGCTGGGCAGAAAAGCTGAATTTGGAGCAGAAATACAGTAGCTTGATGGCCTGCAGAGCACCTTACTTGCTCATGGGGCAGAACTTAGGTCATGAGCTCAGTCCTGGCTGTACTGGGACAGGTGCGGGGAGAACCAGCCTTTTGGCTGCCACTGAAAACAGCCAGCTGGAATTGTTTCCTCACCACTGTACTCCACAGGAAAGAAGTATTTCTCCGTGAAGAAATACAGGTGACATTACACAGAGGAAATAGGTGTCAGGGAGGCAAAATGCCAAATATCTACTGTGGCCTTTTAGTGAGAAATATCTTGGTGGAGTGTTGAACATCGGTATCATCTTTCCTTCTATATAAATATATGGAGTTGACCCTTCTTGTCCTTTTATGGTGCTAAAGCTGGTTATTTATGGCGAGCTACAAATTGCAGATGCCCTGTTTAGATGAGGATTATAAATCCACCACTTTAAACTTTAATTGGGGCCAAATAAAGAAAAAAGTTGGGGGTTATTTTCTTCCATGGATTGGAGATTTATATAGGATACTTAGAACCTGTTTATCTGTGCAGGCAGAAAGATAGTTGCCTAAGTGGATTTTCATGCTTAGGGCTTCAAAACACAAAGCTTGGAATTTGTTTTGCAATCTTTATCACACTCCAACTATTGCTTGTAGAAGAGGGAGGAAAACAGCTTATAGCAGTGTCCCCTTCTCCCCCAGTTTCTCTGTTTTATGCTTAAAGAGATGCACACAAGTATGTAACAGGTTTGCATTTGGAGGAATCCAGTGTCGTAATTAGTCCACTGGCAGCTTCGAAGTTCTTGAAATTAGGAACATTGATTCTCTACTGAATTCAAGTTACTCACAGATACTTCATTCCTTTTATTTTAGGTTTTCTAAAACAACTTGAGCTCATTTTCTAAGTAAGGTTTCTCATTTATGTTTTATGCTGCTTGACTCAGACGCCTTAGATGGCTCCTTAAAATTAAAAGCTTTCATGGATTTCTTGGTTACAGAGAATTATTGAGCGACTAAACTACAATAGCCAAGAGGAAGTTCAATTGTCAGTCCTCCAAATGCAAATCTTTTGCTCCATATTTGTGTACATCTCTTTAGGCATAAAATACAGAAACTGGGGGAGATGGAGGACTCTCCTATAGGCTGATTTTCTCCCTCCTTGTAGAAGCAATAATTTTGGTGTGATAAAGGTGTCAAAACAAATACCAATTACTTCAAAAATATATATATATAATTCCATTTCTCCTCGGAAATAAACTTACTGCTCGTACATTATGTGTGCATGTATATATACACATTTATCAGAAATAGAACCATGATGGATGTATTAATCTGAATATTTTCTTTCAGATAATAATATGTCAAAGATATTTTCCAAGTCATTACATGTGGATTTATTATTATTTTACTCTATCCTGTTGTTGGAATATTCAGGTTGTATTCTTATTTTTCTTCCTACCATAGTGAACATCCATGTATCTTTGCATGCACGTGCTATTATTTCCTGAAGACAGATATGGAACACTTGCCCTTCTACAAGGATATAGTTCAGAATCACGTGTTTTATTTAGCAGTTCTGTCTTTTTAGTCTCCTTCAGCCTAGAACAGTGCTTATATTTTCCTTTATTTGCATGACCTTGATACTTTTGAAACTACAGATGGTTATTTTATAGAATGTGTTTAAATTTGCATTTGTCTGAATTTTCCTCATTATTAGATTTACATTATGCATCTTTCAGCAGGAATATTGCAGTGGCAATGCTGCGTCTTTCTTTCTGCATCCTATCAGGTGGTACGTGATTTCACCTTGTCTCTTTTCTGATCATGATGTTCACTTTGATCACAGGATTAAGGCAGTGTCAGCCAGACTTCACGGTGAAGTTATTCTCCTTCCTTTTGAAACTCATAAGTATTTGATGGGCATAGTTTCAAAGTTTCTCATCAAACTTTTAATTTATCCACTTATTGACTTATATCAGTGTGGGCTGACAGTTTCCTATCTTGTTCAGTGCCAGTGTATTGTAATTTATTACTATATTTTTATTTTGGCATTAAATTGTCCACTCTAAAACATTTTTCTGGGATGTTGTTACTCAAAAATTGTCCACAATTGTGTCGCTTGGGGAGAAATACTAATGATTAGGATTGGGTAGAAGATATATTTTGTCTTTCAAAATACCTTTCTATAATCTTTGATTTTTGCTACATTTTTATTTCTTAACATATTTTTATTTTTAAAAACTGTCAAAAGAGGTTATGTGGACCATGGAATTAGGGAGGTAATGCTCAACCCTGTCTGCATATTAGAATTTTTAAAAAATACTATTGTGACGGCTTCATTGCCAGAGTCAAATTTAAGATGGGAGTTGAGTATTTTGTAAAATTCTTTCAGTGATTTCATTGAGCACTTTGGGTTGCGAGTTACTAGATAAAGTATGAATAAGATTGAATATATAACTTGCAGAATTCAGGACAAAATAAAAACGACAGACCTCTGGTTAAAAAAAAATTAAGGTAGGGGATATAGCTCAGTGGCACAAGCGCCTGCCTGGCAAGCACAAGGTCCTGAGTTCGATTCCTGGTACAAAAAAAATTAAGAATTTCAAGATAACAACAGAAGATCACTCAGCTGAAGGTGGAGTTTTAAGCATGGAGTTCTCCGGTAGTCACGCACCATGCATGTCCATACGTCCACTCCGGGTATAGATGTAGCCCATTTGATAAGGAAAAAGGCAAAGCAACTGAAATGCGTAATGGAACGCTATCATGAGAAACAGTAGCTTAGACATGGACCCGTGCTCACATACTCCCTCAGTCATTTCCCAGCTTTCTCGCTGGAGCTGCATGATCAGTTCTAGACAAGGAGCAGTGAGCAGAGAGGGTGAAGAGCAGGTTTGAGTTTTCCCAGTACTTTCTGAATTCTAGGTCTGGGACACTGTCACGGGATGGTACTGTGTGCATCGGTGTGGACCTCTGACTGAGCAAACGTGTGAAGGAGAACTCCCTGGAGTTCTCATTGGCCATGTACCATGAGCAAGAAATAAACCTTTGTTATATGAAAATTTGTTACAACAGCATAGCCTAACTTCTTCTGACAAATAAGGAAAAGTACAAATTAAATGGCATAGCGTCTCAGGGAAGTGAGAGCTGGCTTCTTGCTATAGGCATCAGGCAAAGCCTTATGGAGGGTAATACAGCTGAAATGGGATGGGCAGGATTTGGAAATGTGAACGTGGAAGCAAAGGTTGTACCACTTAACTATTACTATATGGAAAACTACCTCGGAGTTTAGTGGCTAAAAGCAGCTACTATCTACTATTTCTCATGAAGCTGTGTGGTAGCTAGATGGTTCTGCTCTTCTGGGCTGGATGCAGGTAATGCTAACTGGCCTCCTCAAGCATCTCTGGTTGGGTGCTGGGATTGCTGGGGGCTGGCTGCTTGAGGTTGGCCTTGCTCACATGTCTGCTGTTGGCTGGCTGTTAGATGCTGCACCTTGGCTTTCTTTCATGTTGTCTTTCGTCCTGCAGCAGCCTAGCACATACAGCAGTAGGATCCTAAGAGACAGAGTGGAGTCACACAGAACCTCTTTAGGCTGGGACTCACAACTAGCACATTGCCTTGCGTGGCATCCTACTGGTCACAGTAAGACTCACTAGCAGCCTAGATTCGTAGAGGGGGCACAGAGTCTCTATTCCTTGAGCTCGTATTTCTGGCACCTTGGAGGTGTTCAATATTTGGGGAATAAATAGATGAATAATAGACTAGATTTCTGGAGAATAGATTTTTTGGAATATAGGCCTTTGACTTCTTTACTTTCCTGTCCACTTGTCCTTCCTCAGTAATCTCATCCTGCTCTCCCAATTGTATCTATTTAGCTCAGGTTTCTTCCCTGAAATTTCTTTCATAAAACCAATACATGTATTCTTTTCTCAATATCTCATGACTCTCTCAGGGGCAGCTAATGCTTAACATGTGCAATCCTGGACTCCTTATATTCCTCTTTCTAAGATGTTCTCTACCCACGGTTTTAATTTCAGTCAATGGTAGATCTATCGTTCTGTTGCTCAGGCTACAAACCCTGGAGCCATCTTATTACCTTTTCTTTCTTTCTTTCTTTCTTTCTTTCTTTCTTTCTTTCTTTCTTTCTTTCTTTCTTTCTTCCTTCCTTCCTTCCTTCCTTCCTTCCTTCCTTCCTTCCTTCTGTCCTTCCTTCCTTCCCTCCTTCCTTCCTTCCTTTTTCTCTTTCTTCCTTTCTTTCTCTTTCTTTCTTTCTTTCTTTCTTTCTTTCTTTCTTTCTTTCTTTCTTTCTTTCTTTCTTTCTTTCTTTCTTCTTGCTTTCTTGCTTTCTTTCCTTCTTTCTTTCTTCTTTCTTTCTTTCACACTCCGTGTTTAGCCTATCAGGAAATCTTGTCCATTCTACTTCAGTACACGTCTAGAACACAATTACTTCTCACCGTCTCTGTCACTGTTACCAAATGCAAGTCATCATCATGTGTTGGCTTTAAATACTGTAATAGTCTTCTATCCTGCCTCCCTCTTTCCACTTTGATCTCTACTGCCAATTGTTTTTTCATACAGTCTCCAGAGTGCTCCTTTAAGCATGTAAGTCATTTTGTGTCACTCTCCTGCTTAAAACCCTGACGAATTTCCTTCTCACTAAAAGTAGAAGCCAAGTCTTTACAAGGGCTTATGGGCTTGCAGAAAATGGTTCTCCCATCATCACTTTACCCCCTTTCCCTTTTTACTCCTCTCCTGCTGTTGCTTACTCAATTGCAACTTCATTGGCCTTACTTTCCCAAGATGCAGAATCATGCGCCTGCTTGGGGGCCTTCAGTTCTGTTCTTCACTCTGCCTGAACCACTCTTGCTTCTCCTAGGTGTATGTCATGTTCCCTTATCTCCTTTGAGCCTCCAACCTTCTGTCGCCTTCATACCAGTAAGGACTTTCTGGACCTCTCCATTTAAATAGGACTCCCAGAACTTTCTGTCCCTGTCACCCTAGTTTGGTTTTCTCCAAGGCCCTTCCAGCCTTTGATGTATTCTGTATTTACTCATTTACTTGTTTTTGTCTGATTCCTCACATTAGAACATAAATTACAGGTATATAGAGGCTTTAGTTACTGGCAGTATCTGCACAGTCTAGAAAAGCTTATACATGTTTTCTAAAATAATGGATAAATAGAATTTGTGATTCTTACAACAGATGAGAGATAGGCAGAGACAATCTAAAGGTCATTGCAACTCAATCTGTGATAACAATGGGAGAAACTGACAATTCTACAATAAGTTACTTGAGATCCACTCCTATCTATTCTCCTTTCTCTACAGATCTGACAACTTTCTATCTCCTTTTTCTCTCTTAATTAACTGTTTATCCTCCCTTAGATTTAAACTTACTGGTCACCTGCTTGAACTTTCTGCCTTATTCTCTTGATGTTACCACATAGCACAAATCCGTTACAACATTTATCACAACAAAATTGTACATATATTGGTGTGACTGTTTTCATAGATCTCTTGCTGCCATACTCAATGGGCTGTGAGCCCTCTGAGGGCAGAGGATCTGGCTAGCTCTGGTCATCAGTACGTGTACAGGCATGCACAGGGTCTAGTTTATGGTAGGCACTAAATACCTCCCAGGGACAAACGCAAGATTTAATGCCTCTATCTTATCCAGGAACTGTGCTCCTATTACTGATTCTATATGACACACTAGCTAATTCTAAGGGGAATGTTTATGAAATCTCTTTTTAGTTTCTAGTCTGAAAAATGTGTTCAGCTGGAATACAAGATTGGAGAGAAAAGGGACTCTTAAATCTGATTAGCAAAATGTTGTCATTGTAGAGGCCTTTGATAAGACATTACACTAGAGAATTAAAATTCACAGCCAGACCTCAGGGGTGCTCCTTGGTGTCCATCCTGGGGTATTATCTTCAAGGTTGTCTGAAATCAGGGCTTAGGGGCTTTCTTGCAAAACAATATTGCACAGCAGCTATGATCTTGGCAAACTCTTTCTAGGAGGCAATGTCATCTGTTCACACCCTGGGAGCTATTAGATTTATTTAACAAAAACAGAATGGTGTTTGTAAGGTAGCTTGAGAAAGTCCATGGGGCAGATCAAAATTGATTGTAAAGTAGGTTGGATCCATTCTGTACCTAGTCTAATTATGATATATAGGCAAGTCAATTCAGTTATCCAGTGACTTGGCTCAGAAAAAAAAGAAAGGAAGAAAGAAAGAAAGAAAGAAAGAAAGAAAGAAAGAAAGAAAGAAGAAAGAAAGAAAGGAAAGGAAAGGAAAAAGGAAAGGAAAAGAGTGAGCTTTTGGTTCCTAAACTGCTTGTCTTTGGATTCCCAGACCTGTGAGGTCCTACAAGATTATCCCAGCCAGAGTCCTAGAATCCTGGAATCCTAGGTAGGAAAGAAGTGCCAGATTTAAGTTCCTTCTTCTTCATCTTTTTAAAAATATATTCTTTCTACTCAAAGCTGCACGGTGGATTTGTAGCTCTGGAGTCAACAAATCTGAGTGCACATCCCCACTTTGCCATTTACCAGCTCTGTGGTCTTCACTAAGTGTCTACCCTTTCTGGACCTTTGTTTCCTCATCTTTGAATTAGAGCTTTAATAGCAAAGCTCACATACCATTGTGTAAGAATTAAATAAATAATGGATTCAAATGGCTTAGCCGTGTGTCTGACATTCAGAAAATATATCCTAAATGTTGACTATTATCATTATTTTGAGCAGTGATGGCAAATCTATGGCATGCATGTTATTTATTTATTTATTTATTTTTTAAGACAAAAGATGTTAATATGTGTTTTTTTTTTTTTTTTTCTAAACTAAAATCTCAGTTTTCAGGTTTAATTGCAGTGTTGGCACTTGCAATGAAGTGAGCTTTGGGTTGCAGTTTTGGCACTCCTCCCTAAAAGGCTCGCCATCACTGATTTAGAATGTCCCTCTGTATTGTACTTGAGAAAGAACTGGATAAGACGAATGCTTCGTCATGGTGGGGCCTTCCTGGAGGATTTCCCCTGGGGGTCTGATTCAGTCCTCAGTCATTAAGACGTTTGGTATGTGTTAGTGTTTGTCGTGTAAAATGTGGCTGAAAAGTCAGTTTCACTCCAGGAGTTCTTCTCCACCCTTCCTCTGCTCCCTGTCTTTTCCTTATCAAAATGGAAATTTAATGTCTGAAGGAAATGTCAGTTATTTCTATACTGATCTTCAGGGACAAATGATTTCTGTTTTAGAGAACATGGTTGCTTGGGCTAGACTGCACTGGGAAACAGGAGGAAAGTGGCCACAACCCCACGGCGAAACTCAGAATGTCTTTGAAGATGGATTTTTTAGTCTCTCCTCTCTTCTGTCAGTTCTGGGGGACCTGACTGAGACCCCTTCTTTTCCCAGTGGGATATCTAGAGGAAACAATAGCTATATTTAATTCAGTAAGGGAAGGATGGAGGAGAGGATGGGACTTGAGCTGAGCCCAAGGTAAAATAATGATGATGATGGGGGGGCTCACCGGTGCTCGTGTTTCTGCTTCTGATCTCCATGGAAGCTGGGCAGGGGTTGGAATGCAGCATTGTTTCGTTTTAAGATTTTGCTAATTAATGCTGCAACATCTGCAGCAAATTAGGAGGTCTACAGGAAGCCTATAGAAATTTGGTTTATTATGTATTCATTCTTTCATTCATTAATTAAACAAATATTTATCGAAGGCCTACTACATGTCAGCCACTTTTCTAGATCCTTCGAAATACTGTAAATGAGAACACAGTTTGATCTTTCAATTGGAAAAGTTAAGTTTTGTGCTGTAACAAAGTGGGAAATAATGATAACAAACATATAGACATATAAATAAATAAAGTTCAGATTGTGAAGGGATCAATTATGGAGATATGCTAGTTAATGGAAAAGAGTTTCCTCAGGACAGGTGGCTACTTTGCATATAGGAGAAATTAACTCCCAACTTGCTAGACATCAAATGTGCCAAGTTCATGACCTCCAAATATCAAAGAATGAATTCCAAGGGACAATGGGGGCTAAGAGTAGGTAAGGTTTATTGAGAAATATCTCCTGAGAGACAGGAGGGGCCTGAAAGTGTATTGCCACAGAGGCCATTTCTCCAAGAATGTTTTATAGAGCAAAATCATGAGGTGGGTACAATAATCAACTGGTAAGATTACAAGTGCAGTTCTTAGCTAATATTGATTCAACAGGGAAGCGAGGCACATAGTAAGGGTATATGGCTAGCATCATTAACTTTAGCTTGTCTATAAGTTCTAACACAGAAAGAACAAAAATATTTTTGGGGAAGGATTGGTCCAGATGTTCTGATCACCTACCTGGACATCTGATGTCTATCTGGACATACTGGACTAGGTGTTGCTAATTACAATGTAATTCTCAAGTTGCTGTTTTTCCTTTAGGGAGGCATGCAAACCTGACCATTACGTCTTCATCTTGAGGACTGGCCTTTGGATGCACCTCCCATCACAGTTTTCGTGTGTTCTCATCTTCTGCACCAATTACCTCGAGGGCCCGTTCGTCTGACTGCCTATTAACTTTTATTTATTTATTTATTATTATTATTTTTTTTATTTTAAAGAGAAGAAAAAACAAAACAAATCAAAAGAAGAACAAATTTTCAAAACAACATAATAGGAGGGTAACAATGGTTAATACATTACGTATTACTATCTTTAAGTTAGTTATTCAGGACACCAGACATTAGCATACAATTGTCCAAACATTATTGGCACAAACCTTACTCTTCAATGAACTAAGTAAAAATGGTAGTGTATCTATCTTAACCATCTTATATATATATATATATACAATATTTTTTTTCCTTTCCCTTCTTTCTTTTCCCTATTCCAGTCTCTCTTTCCTTTTTACCAGTTTCTTTTTGATTCACCATATCTATTGTACATTTTGGATCTTATTTACTCTTTCAGTTTCTCATACTAGAGAGATAATACGATGCTTACACATGTGCTTCTGGTTTATTTCACTTATGAGTATTTTCTCGAGTTGCATCCATTTACCTATAAAAGTCTCCAGTTTATCCTTCTTTATGGCTGAATAGTACTCCATTATATAAAAATACCACATCTTTCTTATCCATTCCTCAGTTGATGGGCATTTGTGTTGTTTCCAAGATCTGGCTATTACAAATTGTGCTGCTATAAACATGGGTGCACATATATCGCTGTGGTACGATGTTTTTAATTCTTCTGGGAAGATGCCCAGAAGGGGAATAGCTGGGTCAAATGGGACCTCCAACCCTAGTTTTCTGAGGAATCTCCACACTGACTTCCACAGTGGCTGTACCAGTCGACACTCCCACCAACAGTGAAGAAGGGTTCCTTTTTCCCCACAGCCCCTCCAGCATTTGTTGTTAGTTGATTTCTTAATAGTAGCCATTCTTTCTGGGGTGAGATGGTATCTCAGTGTTGTTTTAATTTGCATCTCTCGAATGACTAGTGATGTTGCACATTTTTTTGTATATTTGTTTGCCATTAGTATTTCTTCATCTGAGAAATGTGTATTCATCTCACATGCCCATTTTTGGAGTGGGTCTTTAAATTTGGGAGGTCTGATTTTTTTGAGTTCTTTATATGTTCTCGATAGTAATCCTTTGTCTGAGGAACAGCTGGCAAACATTTTTTCCCACATTGTGGGTTGTCTCTTCACTCTGTTGGTGGTTTCTCTTGCTGTGCAAAAGCTTTTTAATAAGATGAGATCCCAGTTATTGATTCTTTGGGATAGTTCCCGTGCGGTTGAGTTTTTATTCATAAAGTCTTTGCCTACACCAATGTCTCCAAGGGTTTTACCTATCCTACCTTCCAGCAGATTTAATGTTTCTGTTTTAATATTTAGATCTCTGATCCATTTTGAATTTAGTTTAGTGCATGGTGAAAGATATGGGTCTAGTTTTAATCTTTGGCATGTGTAGAGCCAGTTTTTCCAGCACCATTTATTAAAGAGGCTATCTTTCTTCCAGCGAATGTGTTTGGCACCTTTGTCAAAGATAAGGTGGCTTAGTATGTCTGGGGTTGTTTCAGCATCTTCTAATCTGTTCCATTGATCTTCAGGTCTGTTTTTTTGCCAGTACCACACTGTTTTTATCACAGTAGCTTTATAGTATAATTTCAAGTCAGGGATAGTGATGCCCCCTGCCTTGCCTTTGTTGCCCAGAATTGCCTTTGCTATTCTAGGTCTCTTCTGATTCCAAATGAATTTTAGGATTGTTTTCTCTAATTCTGTGAGATATGCTGTTGGAATTTTGATTGGAATTGCATTAAATCTGTATAACAATTTTGGAAGTATGGCCATTTTCACTATATTGGTTCTTCCTATCCAGGAGCAAGGGATATCTTTCCATTTTCTGATATCCTCTTCAATCTCCTTTTTCAGAGTACTGTAGTTTTCAGTATAGAGGTCTTTTACATCCTTCGTGAGGTTGATTCCTAGGTATTTCATTTTTTTGGATGTTATTGTGAAAGGTATTGTTTCCCTAATTTCTCTTTCAGTAAGTTTGTTATTTGTGTACAGGAAGGCTATTGACTTTTGAGTATTGACTTTATATCCAGCTACACTACTGAATTTGCTTATTAAATCTAGCAGTTTTTTAGTGGAGTTTTTGGGGTCTTCTGTGTAGAGTATCATGTCATCTGCAAATAATGATAATTTAACTTCTTCCTTTCCAATCATTATTCCTTTTATTTCTTTCTCTTGTCTAATCGCTCTGGCTAAAGTTTCCAGAACTATGTTGAATAAGAGTGGGGACAGTGGACATCCTTGTCTTGTTCCTGATTTTAGAGGGAAGGCTTTCAGTTTTTGGCCATTTAGTATAATATTGGCTGTTGGTTTGTCATAGAGAGCTTTTACCAGATTGAGATAAAGACCCTCTATTCCAATTTTCTGTAGGGTTTTTATCATGAAAAGGTGCTGGACTTTGTCAAAAGCTTTTTCTGCATCTATTGAGATGATCATGTGATTTTTGTCTTTGGTTCTGTTAATATGGTGTATTACATTTATTGATTTATGTATGTTGAACCATCCCTGCATCCCTGGGATGAATCCAACTTGGTCATGGTGTATAATCTTCTTGATGATTTGTTGGATTCTGTTTGCCAGTATCTTATTAAGGATTTTTGCATCTATGTTCATTAGGGAGATTGGCCTGTAGTTCTCTTTCTTAGTTGGGTCCTTCTCTGGTTTTGGTATCAGGGTAATGCTTGCTTCCAGGAATGAATTTGGGAGTATTGCTTCCCTTTCAATTTCATTGAAAAGTTTGAGAAGTAGGGACATTAGGTCTTCTCTAAATTTCTTGTAGAATTCGGCAGTGAATCCATCAGGGCCTGGACTTTTCTTTGTTGGGAGGTTTTTAATTACATCTTCAATTTCATTGGTTGATATTGGTTTATTTAGGATTTTTAAATCTTCTTGATTTAGCTTTGGTAATTCATACGAATCTAGGAATCTGTCCATTTCTTCTGCATTTTCCATCTTAGTAGAATATAAATTTTCAAAATAGGTATAGATGATCTTCTGGATTTCTGCAGGGTCCGTCGTGATATCACCCCTTTCATTTTCAATTGCATGGATCTGAGTCTTTTCTTTTCTTTTTTTAATAAGGTTGGATAAGGGTTTGTCAATCTTATTTATTCTTTCAAAGAACCAACTTTTTGCTTCATTGATTCTTTGTATTGTTTTTTTATTCTCCAATACGTTAATTTCTGCTCTGATCTTTATAATTTCCTCCCTTGTACGGGCTTTTGGCTTAACCTGCTCTTCTTTTTCTAGAAGCTCGAGGTTCACCCTTAAGTTGTTTATTTGCGCTTGCTCTATTTTCCTGATATAAGTATTTAATGCTATAAATTTCCCTCTTAGGACTGCTTTCATTGTATCCCATAAGTTCCGGTATGTTGTACTGTCATTATCATTCAGTTGTAGAAAGTGACTAATTTCTTCTTTAATTTCATCTGTGACCCATTGGTTGTTCAGGAGGATGCTGTTTAATTTCCATGTGTTTAGGGAGTTTTTGTGGGATCTTTTGCCATTGATTTCCAATTTCATTGCACTATGGTCTGATAATATGCATGGGATAATTTCAATTCCTTTGCATTTACTTAAGCAGGTTTTATGAGCTAGTATGTGGTCTATTTTGGAGAACGTCCCATGTGCAGCTGAGAAAAATGTGTATTCTGATGTTGTGGGATGGAACACTCTGTAGACATCTACTACGTCCATTTGTTCAAAAGTTTGGTTCAGTTCTACTATTTCATTATTGATTTTCTGTCCAGTTGATCTATCTTTTTGTGACAGTGGAGTATTGAGATCTCCCAATATAATTGTATTAGTGCTTATTTGATTTTTCATGTCCTTTAGTACTTGTTTTATATAGCTGGGTGCATTGGTATTTGACGCATATATATTTATGATCGTTATCTCTTCCTCTTGGATTGTTCCCTTTACCAGGATGTAATGACCGTCTTTATCTCTCTGAATCCTTCTTGGCTTGAAGTTCACTTTGTCTGCAAAAAGAATAGCTACCCCTGCTTTTTTCTGGGTTCCTGTGGCATGGAGTATTGTTTTCCATCCTTTGACTTTCAGTCTATGAATTTCTTTCTGAATTAAATGCGTTTCTTGTATACAGCATATTGTTGGATCTTGCTTCTTGATCCATTTCGCCAGTCTGTGCCTTTTGATTGGTGAATTGAGACCGTTAACATTAATGGTTAAAACTGATATGTATTGACTTGTCATGATATTTTCCTGTTGTTGGTTCCCACTCTTTGTTTTTCCGCTTTCCGGCTATTTAATTATTTGCCCTGCCTGGTGGATTCCTTCTGTTGGGGTTCCTATCTCTTTCTAGAATGTCCTTCAGAACGTTTTGGAGTGCTGGTTTGGTGGTCATAAATTTTCTCAGATGTTCTTTGTCATGAAAGTATTTTATTTCTCCATCAATTTTGAAAGATAGTTTTGCAGGGTACATCAATCTGGGCTGAAAATTATTTTCCTTTAGAGCTTGCAATACATCATTCCAAGCTCTTCTTGAATTGAGGGTTTGTGCTGAAAAGTCATCTGTGATTCTGATGGGTTTTCCTTCATAGGTGATTTGTCTCTTCTCCCTAACAGCTTTTAAGATTCTGCCCTTCTGTTGAATTTCTGGGATCTTGACTATAATATGTCTGGCTGAAGTTTTTTTTTGATCATGTCTAGTTGGTGTTCTAAAAGCTTCACTTATAGGGCTGTCAAATTCCTTTTCTCTTCCAGGAAAGCTCTCCCTGATTATGTCTTTGAACAAGGTTTTAATGTCGTTGATGCTATCTCCTGCTTTTTCATTTATTCCAATTATTCTTAAGTTGTTTATCTTTGAGTCATCTAGCAGCTGCTGAATTGATTTTTCATGGTCCCTTGCTATTTTTAAGAATTTTTCCATTTCATGATCACTAATTGCAAGCCTGTCTTCTATATCTGAGATCCTGTCCTCGCATTGGCTTATTCTGCTACAAATACTTTCAGTGGAATTTTTTTATCTCTTGGATATCTGCTTGAATCTGCCTTATGGATTCCATTTCTTTCCTATGCTGAGCATTCATGGTTTCTATAGTTTTCTTAAGTTCATCTATTTTTTTGTCTGTATCAGCTATAGTGTCCTTAAGCATGGTCTTCATTGTAGACATTATCTCTGCAGTTATCTGTGAGATTATTTCTGTTTTAATTTTTTCCAGAACCTCATTCAGTTGCTTTGTTGTTACCACTTCAGATAGGCCAGGTGGGTGGCTTTCGGATTGTCCCACCTCGTTGCTCCCTAGGTTTGCCTTTGGTGAATTGGATGTGTGTGGTTGCATCTTGTTTAAGTGTCGTCTCATTTTTTCTTTCTTTAATTCCTGGGGTGATGTTTGCAAATTACCTATAGTAGGTTACTTTATTGCTAGTGTTTAAGATCTTTAGAAGATGACTACTTCTCTGCAGTATCTTCCAAGTGGAGCTTGCTTTTAGGTTTTGAGCTTTCTGCCAGATCCTACCTCTTCAATTCGTTGGGTATGCGAAGTTGCTACCTGTTTGGCCCAGTCCTTGATTCTTTGGTACTGTGCCACTGTATTTTCTGTGTCCCTTAGTCAATCTCAATCATGAAATATCAGGAAGGAAAGATGTTTAGAACAATTATTTCACATTTGGCTATAATGTTAACTAAAGCATCAAACACAGCCTAGAAAATGACAGACTGAGCTAACCAGTTATTTACCACTTTTAGCTGTATAGAGTTGCGGTTATATAACAAAATCTAAAACACACCAGAAAAATTATATGCAGTATACAAGTCCTATGTATGTCAATTTTTCCTTGAGGAGTTTAAATTTAAAATGAGTTAAGGAGGAAATAGAGTATTGGGAGAAGAGGAAGGAATTAGATGTAAGGTTAGAGGACCAAAAGGGATCCCACTAAAATTGGGACACTAGTGCAGAGGACAGGTGGTAAAAAGAGAAGGAAGGGATAAAAGGAAGAACAGATCACAACCACAATCACAAAGAAGTTAGAGGCACTGTTTACACTCATATAAAAAACCAGAGAGAATAATGAAGGAAAGAGCAAATACACATACAGAAACAAAAACGAAGATAAAAACAATAAAACAGACAGATCAAAAATAAAGCCCCACCAAAAAACAAAACAAAACAAAACAAAAACAAAAAAACCCTTCGCCAGAACAAAAAACAAATCAGTGAGAAAAAAAATAAAAATAAAAATAAAAAAAAATAATAAAATAAAAAGAATCAGTTCCAGGTGTTGACTCTGTTGTAGGCAGGTACCTTGTGGTGACAGAGTTCTGTGCAGGTCCGTCCCAGTAAGCCAGGAGCACCCTCTGGCGGGCGGTGAGCAGAGGCGCGTACTTTCAGGCAGAGACCAGTCTAGCTTGACTCCGCTCTCAGCGCCCTTTCACGATCCCTGGGCCTGAGAGGCTCAGCGCGCTGTCCGGAGCGTGGGTTCCCTGCACTGGTTCTCGCCGCTCTGGTTTTTCGCCACGCCCCCCACAATGGCGCCGTGCCAGTCGCTCTCTGGCACGGGACAGGTGTGGCTGAGAGTCCAATCTCGTTCGCCTGCTGACCTCAGCACACTTTCGTGGGCTTGAGAGGCCCCGTGCTGCCCTGTCCGGAGCACAAGTTCCCAGAGCAGTTTTTGAGCCACTCTGAGTTTCACCACACCCCCCACAATGGCTCCCGGCCGGTCGCTCTCTGGCGCGGGGCAGCTGTGGCTGAGAGACACTCACCGCCAGTCAGCGCCGTTCTCCGCCGCTCCCCTGCCCCGCCGCTGTCTCAGGATCCTCCGTGGGGGCTCCCTGGGCACCAGCTGCCACCGTGTGTCCATAGAATTGAGCCTCCGCGGTGCTGCAACTCCCGGGATAGTAGAAGGTGCGCGCGTGCGGTCTGCTCCTTCTTTCCTTCTTCTTTGTTGGAAGTCACCCGTCACTGGTGCCGGGGGTCCCAGATTGCGCTTCAGAACTTTTCTGGGTTTCGGGGAGGCATCTCCCCCCTCCTGCGCTTTCCCGGTCGCTATATTCCCGTGTTCCAATGGTAACTTTTAGAGAGAGTTTCGCTGCCTGCTTCTTACTCATCCGCCATCTTGAGGTTCCGTCGTAGGTCTATTAACTTTTATTTAACTTAGCTGCCTCTAATACTTCAATGCAGTCATGGGAAAGGCATCCTCTTTAGCTACATCAAGAGCAGCTAGTCAAGTGTAAACTAAATTTCTATAGGAAACACACATTAGGAAGCTTGGTCTCCTAAGTAATTCAATTTTATGCAGCCAGAGATCTTAATTTGTGGAAATCTTTCTTTCTTTCTTTCTTTTATTTTCTTTCTTTCTTTCTTTCTTTCTTTCTTTCTTTCTTTCTTTCTTTCTTTCTTTCTTTCTTTTTCTTTCTTTCTCTTTCTTTCTTTCTTTCTTTCTTTCTTTCTTTCTTTCTTTCTTTCTTTCTTTCTTTCTTTCTTTCTCTCTTTCTCTTTCTTTCTTTCTTTCTTTCTTTCTTTCTTTCTTTCTTTCTTTCCTTTCTTCCTTTCTCCTTTCTTTTCTTCTTTCTTTCTTTCTAACAGTCAATCCCTCTGACACTATCTGCTGCCACTTTCCTGTCTAGCTGCAGAGGAGAGGATACGATATGTTTCTGATACTTCAAGAAGGTTCACATATCCAAAAAGGGTCAGACAGTGTAAGGGGAAATAAAAATTGAAAATGAGACACTTGCTTCTTCCAGTTAAGAATAAGAAATACAGTAATACTGTGGGGATAGGGCATCATAAGCAGGAAAAAGGATAAAATGGGATCTTTTTAAGATTCATTAAGGAAATTAATAGGAAATCTTACTAAAGGCAGCTTTTGCCTCTGCAGTTAGACTCCAGCAATTAGAAAGACAAAGGAAGAGAGAGAAACCAGACCTGGGAAGGCACCAGGTAACACAGTTAACGTAAGAATTTAGCAGACAAAACAGGGATGTAGCCAGGAACATGAAAGACCTGGGTAAACCATCCCCCCGCTTAATAAAATATGAAGGAGACAAGGGACAACCACCTAAGGACTCTTATTTAATATATAAGAGACACACACACACACACACACACACCTATCATATATACTTTTATGTATATTCTCACTTTAGCATCATTATACCACTGCACCAGATATTCACATATCCACTTTACTTAATTTCTAATTCTAAGCCTCCCTTCCATGAGGCTCCCCCCACATACTTATCCATCACAAAGAGCGGGAAGGAATCAAACTGCCAGAAAGAATGTAGACAGAGATACGCAGGTTAGGATCAAAGACAGCCAGAGAGTTAATCAGATGGCAACAACTTCCAAGTGCCCACAGGAGAGGTGGAATAAATCACTAGTTCTAAATAAAAAGTAGCTGAGGACAAAAAACCATGGTGTTCACTCTCTGATGCTCCCCACTCTTGCAGAGTAGCTGTCTACCTTCTCTTTTTTGCCCTTTTCCAAATAAACTGCCTTCTTTTATTTTTAACTCTGCCTCTTTAATTCATTACTGTTGGGGAGTTTATGCTCCAAGTAGGATCCTGGTAGCTCTGTATTCCAGAGAGCAGTGGTGTGGTGTGGTGTGATGTACCTGACCCCAGATGTGACAATACCTTGGTTCATGAACGCTTCTGTTTGCACACAATTCATAGGCAAAATTTTGCTTCAGTTTGCAGACTCCACATGGGGTGACAAACACAACCGTGGCCATCTTCCCCATACAAAGATAAATGCAGCCATCTTCCCCAGTAAGTGGACCCTTGACTTATGAACTCAATTGGTTCCCGAGGGCTGGCTGTAACTCAGCTTGTCAATTGACGGCTCAGGCTCCTCTACACAGCCTTCTAAGTCTCTCTCCTTGTGTACAGGCAGATCTCAGTGTCCTTAGACACACATTGGCTCAGGATTTCTCAATTAACCCCATACAGGAAAGGATGTTGTAATGTTCTTTCCAGAACTGTTTAAGGGTTAAATCTATATCTGAGACCATCTGGAAGCGCAAGTATTCTGCATTTGGGTCATAACTCAAGACTTTGGTTGTAAGTTAAAAATAAAATTCTGGTCATAATCCAAGTTATTCATATGTCAGGCCAGTTGTAAATTGCGGGTCCACTGTATTATAAAACAAATTAAATTCCTAAACTGAGGTACCACTGTGTTTCCCTCTCACTTTTCTTAGAGTGTTTCTTTACTTTAAATGCCTTGGAAGTTTATTCAAAATTAGCACTTATAAAAGCAGTTTAAGTGTCCATCAGCAGATGAATGCAGCTGGGCTTGGTGGTGCAGCAGATAATCCCAGCACTGTGGGAGGCTGAGCCAGGAGGATTCAAGTTAGAGCCTAGTTAGAGCAATTTAGCAAGACTCTGTCTCAAAGTAAAAATAAAATAAAACAAAATAAAATAAAATAAAATGAACTAGGGGTATAGCTCACTGCAGAGGCTCTGGTTCTAATCCCTAGTACTGGAAAAAAGAAAAATTCAATGGAAGTACCTCTCAGCCTTAAAAAAAAGGAAATCCTGCCATTTGTGACATCACAGTAGAACCTAGAGAACATAAACTTCAGTGAAATAAGCCAAGCACAAAAGGACAAATACATGATTTCATCTACATGTGGAATCTTAAAAACAGTCAGTAGAATGGTGGTTACCAGGGGATTGGATGCTGAGATGTTGGTCAAAGGATTCATTCAAAATTTCATTTAGACAGCAGGATTAAGTTCAAGAGAGTTATTGTACATCACGGTGACTATAGTTTATAATAATGCATTGTATTTTGAAAATTGCTAGGAAGAGATTTTTTCTGAGCATATATTTCAAGCATTTTCAGGACATAAATGATTAGTATGTGAGGCAGTATGTATGTTAATTAGCTTAATTTAACCATTTCAGAGTGTGTATGCATTTCAAATATCAGGTTGTATGTAATGAATATATATGATTTTTGTCAACTAAAAGAGAAAAACTCCAAAACTTGTAATTATGAATTTTCTCTGCCTTTTGAGATATAAATCATTTTCTAAGTCTCTTGCTAGTTTTACAACCTACTAATGTCTTTTTCAGGGATCTGGGGACCATCTTTTTGTAATATACACCTTACATAAACATAAGAGAGCTAGCATACTAAGGGGAGGAGCCTAACCTTAGAAAGTTTACCACCTGAGATAAAGATATGAGACGTTAATATTTTCTTTGCATAACAAACAGACAGTCACTGAAATTACCAAGGTGATTTTAGGATGAACTGTGTGTGACAAATACCATCAAGTTCTTTTACTTGGGTTATATCTGCTTGGCTTTGTGAAAGGGCTCCCTGTCTTTGCAATCAATTTGCAGATTGTTTGTGATGCATAACACATTCTGGTTTAATGCTGATTTGATAATAAAATGGTTTTCTTTTTCTTCTACCATTGTGGAGAGATTTTCTTGTTCAGAGAAAATTTTAATTGTATTTCCCAACAACAGCAAAGGTACTCCCTTGCTGGGAATTTCTGTATCAGATTATGATCACACTACTTACCAGAGAGCTTTTTTGAATTTCAGAAAGTTTAGTATAAAGTGACTCTTGAGGGGTTTTTTAAAAATCTTTTTTTCAGATGAGATCTTATACACAGATCCACTGTATAAAACCATGGAGAGAGGAGCTTTTCCAGCCTCAGTTCTGCCTGCACCTCACCTTCGCTCTCACTCTGCATCCACCTGGTTCTCTCTGGGCAACAGAGAGGCTCAGCAGACCATAGTGTCTGACTCTACCGTGTTGACTGCCTCTCTGGCCTTCCTGCCTTCAGCACCAGCTACATTTCCATCTTGATTCATTTTCATTAGATTTCTCACTTAAACTGGAAAATGGACAGTCAAAACCACAATGTATGAGTTTGTACTTGTATGTGACTGACATTTGCCAGAGTATAAATGCCTTCCATCCAATATCACAGTTAAGTTTCACCCTAACTTTGTGGAATAGGTTTTTATTATTCTCATTGTACAGATGAGGAAGCAAAGGTTCAGAGGAGCGGAATGGAATGCAAATAATCTTACAGGTATCTTTCTTCCTATAATCCCATTACAATGGCCAGTCAGTGTTGTTGGCTTCTGCCACTACCATGGTGCTCCTTGGATGCAGGGACTGATTTCTTTCACTTTGGTGTCCATTTTGCCTGTGTAGTGCTGGTGTCTTAATCATTTTTCTCATTTTGCTGAGACAAAATGCCCAACATCCAAAGTTAAAGGAGGAAAGATTTATTTAGCTCACAGTTTGCAGGGGTTTCAGTCCATAATCGGCTGGCCCCAAGGCAGAGCAGCATCGCAGAAGAGAAACAGTTCATGGAGGGCAGAAGGTTGCAAAGCAAGAAGGAGTGACCACAGCTCTTTCTACCTCTTGTATCTTATCCAGGCTACTTAGAGCAGGTAGCAGTCATATTCTTAATCCTAGTAATGCACCATGAATCAATTCCAGGGTCACACACTCTAGACCCAGTCACCTCTGAAAAAGTCCCACCTATGGCTGCATGAGGCTTTGGGGGAACATCTAGACATAAGCCATAACAGCTGGGCACACAGTAAACATTTGTAGAGCGGATAATGAACTTAGCAATGTCGTATAGTGGGGGAAAAGCAGAGCTGATGTGGGAATCCCTGTTGATCTCAGGGTCTCTATTTCTCGTGCTGTCCTTTTGAAGGGCAAGTCTGCAGCTGGAGCATGAACTGTGCAGCTAGAAATACACAGAGTGAAGAGAGGAAAATGAGCCATCTTTTGTGCATACAGTAAAGCTTCCAATACATCACACATTTTCACTGTTCTGCATTTGCTCTATTACTCAGAGTGAATGAATCTAATGCTCAGTAGTAGTAAAGGATGGCACAGAGAATGTTACATTTAATCCATTCTGCCAGCCTTTCAGAGATTCTAGAAATCACAGGTGCCATTGCCAATATTTAATTCCCTTCAAATCAGGGTGGCTGCTATCTACAAATGAGACAGCTCTTTACACACATTTCTTTCTGTGTTAGTGCTGTGGCAGTTTAAAAGACCAACCTTATTTCTGGAAAAGAGGTACTGTCCTAACACAAAGGATCTAGATTGATTTGGCTTTCTGGGAGCTAACAGTGGCTATTATGAAGATGCAGCCTCTTGAGGAGTTTTCTTTGGGTTGAGACAATATTGTATTTATTGCGTGTAGGTTCTGAGTCTAATAAGTCTAGGTTTGAATTCTGGATCTCCCATTTATCATTTAATGACACTGCTAATGGGCTTAGTCTTGCTCGCCTTCAGTTTCCTCACGTGTAAATCAACGATAATGACACCAGTGTCATAGGCGTTTTGAGAGGATGATGTGAGATGGGGTATGTGAAGGGCTGGCACTGCTTCTGGAGCATGACAATCCAGATATAAAGCTTTTTACTTTTGGCCCTGAGATTGAGTGAAGGTGTTTCATGCCTGGGCAGGAGCCTGAGTGGACATTGCTGGCACAAGTACGGCATTCTCACTCCAGTGTGTTCTTTGTCGGGGTGGGACCAGGTCCAAGAGGCATTAGGGTCAGCAGAAAGAGAACCCCCTTGCTCACAATCTCCTCTGGGATGGAGGAAACAGGCACTCTAACATCTCCCTTTCAAACCAGCCTCAGATCTGTGGGCTTTCCTTTGTAATCAGAAAGAGGACAAAGGATGCTCTGCATCAACCTTAAAAGAGTTTGGTTTTCCAGACATCTTTCATACCTTTTGAGGTTTCTTCTCATTTGCAGGCCCCTGGGAAAGCTCTGCTTCCCCGGGGGAGTGTTTGGCAGTACAAAGAGCACAAGGGAAATGTGTCCAAATCCCAGCTCTGCTACTTAATCCTCGAGCGAGCACTGAGAAGTTGGTTATCTCTAGAATTCAATTTCCCTTTCTCCAAACCCTTTCCTTGAAGTCTGTGTTGTTCGGATGTCCTGGCCTGGTTATTTAGTATCCACTGTTGTTCATTCATGTGTTCCTGAAAAGATTTACCTGTGGGAAGCCTGGATCGAGGATCTGGTCCTGCTCCTACTCATATCTTGAGCACCACCCTTAGGTACCCGACTTTCAATACCGGCTCGCATATGGCAGACGCCATGCTAAACCCTTTTTAATACACTATCGACAACCTCATCAGTAGCTGTTATTGTGTCTATGGTAAAGATAAGGAAAGTGAGGGATGGAGAGGTGAAACAATTTCCCAAGGCCACATAGCTAGTGAAAATCAGAATATTCAAGGCAGAGATTTACTCTATAGTATACTTTCCTTTATGAACATTTTAGTTTCTCTTTATGATTTTCTTGGATTCAATTCCAACCAAGTTTAAAATGAGGCATGAGTTCAGTTTTTACCCTAAATCTGAGGGTACGTATTTCCTAGATAACAAATCCTGAATATTTTCAGAAATACCTGAGTTCCTTTGTAGTATGAGTGTATCACTGTTTCTGCTCAGGGCAAAATGAACTAAGACTTGACGGATCTACTAAGGAGACCAGGCATCTTGTATCTTCCATTTATCCTTTCTCTCACTCCCAGGAAAGCCCATTTTGCTAGGGACACTTGAGAGAAAACCCAAGTATCTCTTGGGAAACCACTTCCCCTCTCTTATTAGAATTCTTATTAGAATGTGGTTGATCTTATTTGTCCAGTAAACTTCGGAGGATTTCTGATTATGTGATAAAATTAATCATGTGAGGGAGGGGACAAGAAAAAAAAAGAGAATAGAATGAAAAAATAATGGAAACAAAACTTTTGTAAATAAGGAGGGGAAGAAGAGTTGAAGGGAAGGGAGAAGGATGGGAAAAAAAGAAGCAGCAAGATATATAATGTACAAATTTCCTATGATGGATATTATCATTATATATATCTAAAACGTACCAACAATTTTTTTTAAAAATTAAGCATATGAAAAAGATTTGTAAACTATTCTGTCCTTCACAATTTTTATGCATAAAAGATGAATAAGACGGACAAAGATCCCTGTCCTCATATGAAAGAAGCCGATAACTAAACAAATAAACAAATACTCCTGTGAATAACCAACCAATTACAGTTGTGATGGTGACTTGGAAGGAAAAGAATAGGGTGGGTGGGACATATTAGCAAAGACTCCCCCCTCAAATAGGATGACATGACCAGTGGGGGTTACCCAGGCATATAGCAATCAATGCAAAGAGAGGCCAGAGCTTTATTTTCTTCTTCTGTCCATGAGAATAATGGTATTAACTTATCTTATTGAACTTGGAAGAGTGTCTTGGACAAATTTGGTGCTAAAGAGAGAGTGGTAAAAACAGATGCATGCATAACAACAAAACCACAAATCTGCTGCTTTAGGTCAATGTGTACATCAAGTCCTCAGTGTGATCATTCATTTGATATACATGTCTGTGCTACAAGGGTGGCTGGATGAGTGAGAAGCAAGAGGACACACATGGACACATGAGTAAGGAGGGCAAAGGCTGGATCACTAAATAAGCTTATCTTCCTAGTGGGCTGGTGGTTGTTGGGGGAACAGTTAGACTCATGTAAATACTGGAGAGAAAATCTCCCTCATCTGGCTGCTGTGAAGATTTCACGCACTTCAAAGTCCCTAGCACAGTCTTGGTACATGGTAAGAGCTCATTAATGAAAATCAGTATTTTAAAACCAACTCTTACTATATGAGAACAGAGCCAGCTCCTGATTCACCTCAGGGGAATTTCCTTATTCTCTCTTCCTTTTTAAACACTATTAGCTTTAGTTCATGTGGTAATTACATTTAACATAAGATCTACCTCTTTATATTTTGCCAAGGGTAATGGGCTAGATATCTAAGAGCAAAAAACTAGATTCTGGAACCCTCCAAACCTCAACTCAAAAATTCACATAATTACCATTACATCTTTGAGATTTAAACTGTGTGATCTAAGTTTCTAATTCCTGGCTCCATCCCTTCAGGTAAAAGACAGGTCCAGTAGGGCCTTTGTTAGGTCACAGTTGGCTGAGTAGTTGCTCTTGGATACCCTGCTCTCCAGCTTGTACCAGAGTCCAGGCAGTAGAACGGAAGTTGTCTGGATGTTGGAGCTCTCACCAGGCAGCGGTGAGTCATAGCCTTTCCTGTTATTGGGGAAAATTACGCTGGCCTTAGATGTGGACTCATTAGGTGGTGCTTAGCTCCGAGCCTTTCTCTGATTAGTCTAGAAAGGGACACATCGTAATCTGTCCCAGCTCCTGTGTGATGGAGTATTGAGTTTCAATATTCTCAATGTCTTTCTTTCCTTTGGGACAGAGAGGCTTGGAAAACATTTCTCTATGTGTCAGATGATCCAAAGGAACAAAGCTAGACACATTCCTTCCCACAGAGTGGGGGATGAAAGTGAATGTGTGCTGGGGAAAAAAATGAAAAATGTCTGTTATTTTCTGCAGGCTGGAGAATGATGTATGTTCCTGGGGGTAACCCACTACCTTGGAATTAGTCATTCGACTTTGTGTTCTCTCTGCTGCTTGAAGTGCTTCATTTAAAAAATGTTAGAATTTTTTTCCTTCTCACTAAACTGTAGGAACATTAAATGCACAACTTTATCAAAATGACATAAGATATGTGTTTCTGCCAACAGCACCAGGAGAGGATTAACAATTCAAATGGGAGTGGGGACAAGTTTCTCTAAAAACATAGAAGGAGGAAAGTTGGATTAGGGATCCTGCACACTATTACACATTCAGAGACCCTGAGTTCCCTAGGAGGAAAATTTTTATTTTCTTATTTCATCTGTCTCTCTGAAGTCATGAGTAGTTGTATGCATTTGTAGAGTGTACAACTGTATAGAGATACCTCAAAAACTAATCACCACTTGCCTAGTGGCTGATGCCTGAATTCGGTCAGGGCTAACAATCCTATCCATTATTAGACCCTGACATTCTAATCCAGCGAGGGACAAGAAAGCTGTCGACAAACAGAATCAGGAAAATGGAGGAGAATATGACGGGGAGCCCTAAAAGAAGAAGGGGTGGGAAGGGAGGTGAAATAATTTCTTTGCTGCTTCAGTTATGGCACACATGAAATAGGAATAAAATAGGAATATACATGTATGATAAATGAACACCTATGTCATTTGGCTGATAAAAGGAGGTTTTCCTATTAAATTCAACTAGAATTTTTGACGAAGAGATTTGTTATGATCTGTGATGGAGTATCAGAATTGCCTTCCTCCCAAAAAGAAGAACATATCATTTGTCAAGAATTTTGATATCGGGCCGGTGATATGGCTCAGCGGCATAAGCGCCTGCCTGGCAAGCACGAGGTCCTGAGTTCGACTCTTGGTACCCACAAAAAAAAAAAAAAGAATTTTGATATTCTATCAGGATATAGGAATGAATCCTTTGATTTCTCAGAGTTCTTTTCCTGTATGCAATTGATGTGTATTAATTTATTTTCTGTGACTCTCTCTTGCCTTTGGCCTTCTAAACCAGGAGTGCCTCTGACATTTGTTTTCCCAAGCCTGATGTAACAAATCCTATCTTGGTTCCATGGAACACGGCAATACTGAGAAGACTTACAGAGAGTGCGTCACAACATTCACTCAACATAATGAGTAGAAGGAAAACTCTTCCTTCAGAGGGAGGATGCAGAAATGATGGACTTGAGCCAGTAAGAATATTTGGGAGATCAGAGAGGAGGGTCAGTTCTGCATACAGTCTGGTGTGGGCCACTTGCATTAACCTTCCAAGAATGTGCTGTTATCCTTCTTGCTCAGTGGACCCTAAGCATGCTGGTTCTAGAATGTAGCAGGTGTTTTTCTCACTGAAGGGTTCTGCACTCACTTCCTGTTTCCCCTGGAGCCCCTTTCTATAAGATCATTTCATGAGCAAGCTCTTCTTGAGGTTCAGAGTTGAGTGCTAATGTCACCCCTTGAGCAAGGACCTCCTTCTATATACTACTACCTACATGCCACACTCTTCTCACTCGTCCTTCTGGCTACCGCATTCATTTGTTTTATTTTCTTAGTTTCATCATTCTCTGAAGTGATTTTATTTATTAATTTGATTATTATTTGTCTTCCCCCATTTGGATATGAGTTCCATGTGAAAAGGGACGTTCCTCACTTCTTTATCTCCTACCTAGAACAGTGCCAAGTACCACATTGAAAAAGTAAAACAGAGTAATTTAATACTGAATTAATGAAAAACAAAACAAAACAAAACAAAACTCAGAGTCCTGTGGATCACAGCCTAAAAACCATTGCTTTAGAAGGGAAAAACGGCTCCTGTGTCAGCCTGGTTTCCTCTGAAAGCAGAGGGAACTAATGTGCAGGTAGTTTGTTTAGGAATGCAGTGCTCAGGACCAGGAGTGAGAGACAGGAGAAAACCAGGGAAGCCATCGGAAAGGTGTGCTACTGACTTGGTCTCAGCTAAAATCAACTAGTGATGCTTCTGACGGGGTTTCTGATGAGCTTGGTGAAATGTACCTTGGAACCGATCATCTAATGGAGGAAAAGGAAATCGTGCCATATTAATGGCTATGAACATTCTTTGGCCAACAGTGCCCCATGGGGCGTCGAGTATTTTGCACTTTTTGATTGCATCCAAATGCAAACATGGTGATTCCCTGATGGAGCCCAGGAAGTGGGAAGGGGACCATGCTGACTCAGGGGGAGACTGTCTTTTGATACAGTTGTAGCTAGTTGAAAACTGCGTGGGATTAGTTATCACAACATGGCTGGAGAAAAGGTGAAGTGAAGAGGATTTAAATAATACGCAAAAGACTGCAAGATCATTTCTAACCATTACCTCTGAGAAGTGATTGGTTTATTCATTTTTATATCATTAACTATCGTCTGACACTATTCATTCTTAGCCAACTTCATGGGATTAGGCATGATGTGCCTTTCCTAATATGCTCCCCTCCACACCTACATCTGGTGATTCTGGGGTGTACTGCTGCTTTGGAACATGGAAACTTGGTTTCTTCTTCTCTAGTCCCTTTAGCCAATGGCAGGCACATTCATGACTCTGGACCTGCTTTTTTTTTTTTTTTGCATCTAGATACTAGAATCCAGGCTTATGATTTCCTAATGGCCCTCACAACAGTGCAGATGAGTATCCTATTTTTTCCCTCTCTTCCTACTTTCTTTCCTGGGAAGTCTGTAGAGCTTTGTGGATGACTACTTAGCTATCAGAGTAGAATGATGTATTTTGCAAAGGAGTTTGCCAAAACATTGTCAAAACAGGTGTACTCTACAATCTGGAAGGAAGTTGCAAGAATGCAAGAGGCAATATACTTTGACACTGCAGTTTGTTAAAAAAAAGTATTTTTTCCCCCTACCTAGGTATGTAATAAATGAGATAACTTCTTCCTTCTTGTCCCATGGTGGACAATACGATAACCATTCCTTGACAGCGAGAAACATCCTATTTCTTTTAGTGTGTGTTGTGTCAAAATACGGTACCCAAGGACATTCTTCTGAGTCTCAAATTTTTATTTTCAGAGTATTTCTGCTGAAATTCTAATTCTAATCTGAAATGTCTGAATTCATCTAGGGGCCGTAGGAACATGTGAGAGAAAAAATGAATGCTTTATAGCTCTTAGAAGGCTTGTGGGGCTGAGATCCAATAACATTTCTATTCTCCACTCAGCAGCTGTGATTACAGATAGGCTCACATTCAGGACAGGGTCTGGCTCATTTGTCTGGAGATTCTCAACGTTTGGTGGTATTAATGATAGCAGTGCACTACAGTCCCAGTGGCTCCCAAGTGCCCCAAGGATAACATCCAGATATTGTTTGTGTATAAATCTTTTCACCTCCAACCCATGCTTCCTTATGTAACCTTGAATTTCAGTATTACTCGCCAAGAACTCTGACCTTTAGCTGGATCACTTGGATTTTCCAAAACTCCCCATATTTTCCCTTCTGAGCATTTTCTTCTTCTCCTCTTCACCTGGGTAATTAATCTCCATCTTCTGCCCATGTTATTGAGGCTCTAATCTGATTTCTCCTATTTTGTCTTGTTTCCATAGCTTTTATTTTGTCTTGGTTTTAAGACAGAGTCTCGGAAAACTTTCTGAAGGACATTTTAGTGATCAGCTTGGAAGTTAAGGTAAAATGTAAAAGAATTCCCAAGCTTTTTAAAGATTATACACAGTTTAAGTAATGGAAGTCTTACTGTAAAGGGCCAGAAAGTAAGTATTTTGGGACTTATAGATCCGATACTGTCTCTGTCACATTTTTGTTTTCTTTCTCTCTTTTTTTTTTTTTTTTTACAATCCTTGAAAAACATATTTACCATGCGTAGTTTGTAGGTTGCAGGATGTATTTGGTCTTCAGGCTGTAGTTTGCTTCCTTGGGCTTTTAGTTACTAGCACTGTAGATGATAAAACTTCAACATTTTGTTAAGGCTCCCATGAGACTGCGAAGGACAAACAATTCTGCTGAAAATCTAACTGGCTTTTTCAGGCTCAATTATTCTTCTCATCTTACAATGTCTAGTAACCTGTTAGAGGACATTGGTCATGATCATGGTGGAGAAGGAACTGGATGGTTGTATACTTCATCATATACAAAACTTTGTAAAAGATTGCTCTTCCGAACTAGTGTTAAGAAGTCATATACATGCACCTCTGAGGTTTGTGTGTTACATTCAGCTGATATACCTAACCAAATTTCAGTTATCTGTGATGGCTTAGGCTTTTGCTTTCTTACTCTGGCTTACAAGAAGCCAGAGGCCCCCACGCAAGTGGGGGAGGGGGAGTGATTCACCGCGAGAAGATAGAAATGAAGGGCATTCTAATCGTAGGCAAAGATCATGAGCTGGTCATTGAATGTCAGCATCAGCGGATGAGTTAGTGGAGAAAATAGGGCTCAGATTTTGAATGAGTAACTGGCTGAGTTGGTCCTGGAGCCCGGGCTCTATGACATCCAGCCCTGGGCTCTGTTACACCTCACTATTTGTTTCCTTTGGTTGTCTGTAATAGTTTAGACGCTATTACTTAACTTGCATGTCTACAGATATCTTATCTGGTTCCCCACCAAATGCAATGCACGGGATTTTGCTTCGTTGCACTTCAGTCTCTCCTGCAGGCTTAACCCAGGGCGTGGTTATTCTCCTCCCACATGGAGGTGCTTACTGACTCTTGCTCTGGAGGGGTGGAACATGCCCAGCAATATTTCCCTAGGGAGAATGGAAACTGGACTACAGTAGTCCTGGAAGCCAAAGATCTGCAGCTGGCTACTCATGGCATTGGCCTCTTCTTGAACATAGGCCCACTCTGCCATATTGTGACTTAATGAATTATGTCCATCTCCATAATGCACTGATTAAAGCATCTGATTATATGATGGATTATACAGTAAATTCACATTTTCTACACATGAATTTGCCATGTTAGCAGAAATCAAATAATGGAAGTTGCTTTTGGTGAGAAAAGTTTGGTGCTTCATCAAATAAAGTAGCTAGGAGCAAGAGAGAGAGGCGGGTGGAACCGGAGATTAAAGTGCTCATTTTAAGAAAATGAATTTTGACATAGAGGCAACATGTTTAGGGGGAAAACTTAGATTGTTTCACTAGCTAATTTGTATCTACTCCATTGGCTGTGCCAGGGGGCAGTTCCCAGTGGACAAGATGTTCCTGTCAGGAGGATATGTAAATAGCTTATTTGGGAAAATATTCCAACACTTTTTTTTTCAGGGACTACGTTATTTGAGTGCCTGCAAGGCATAAAAGGTATAAAAGGTTTTCTTTCCTTATTATTTTTTGTTTCCTTATTATTAATATTATTTTCCCATTTTTTATTAGTGTATATTGATTATGCCGATTAATGGGTTTCATTTTGTCAGATTATACACACGTATTACATACTTTAATTATTCTTTCCTATCACATTCCTTGTCCCATATTCCCCTTTAGTGTCACATTTTTTGGGGGAGGGCCCATGTATATAATGTGTTTTGATCCCATTTATGATCCATATCATCTGTCCTTGTACCTCCATCCCTCCCCCTTGTTCTTTTCCTCTTATTTAATAATAGTTTCCCTCCTACTTTCTTGGCCTCTTTTTTAGATTCCACATATTAGGGAGAACATGAGATATTTGTCTTCCTGAGTCTTCCTTATTTCTCTCAGCATGAAGATCTCCATATCCCTCCATTTTTCTGCAAATGACACAATTTTGTTATTTTTTATGGCTGAATAATACTCCATTATATATATATAATACATATATATATGTATATATATAATGTATCAAGTACCTCCTAGATATATATATATATATATATATATATATATATATATATATATATATATATAGTATTTTCTTTATCTATTCATTTGTTGATGGGCACCTAGGCTGATCCTGTGTATTGGCTATGCAATTATCTCTATGGTATACTGACTTTAATTCCTTCGGGTATATGTCAAAGAATGATATAGCTGGATTAAATGGTAGTTCTATTTTTACTTTCTTGAGGAAACTGCATATTGATTTCCATAGTGGTTGTACTAATTTACATCCCCATCAGCATTGCAGAAGGATAGGATATCTGCTTTTGGTGCATCCTGCTAAAATTGATTACAACTATGCAAGTTATGGCTTTGTTTTCAGAGTGTCTTCAATCCTCTTAAGTTCACTTCTATTACTTATTTAAATATTCCCTCACACCCCGTATCCCTCTGCATCAAGGCCCACAGAAGTTCTGTTCCTTGGTTCTAGAGCACTTGTCCCTATTATTTATTTCATGAACTATTCCAAATCCTTTATGCCTCAGCTGAGGTAGCAAGAACCTTTCCTGATCCTTCAGGCCAGGATTGGGGTCCTTCCCTGGAACTCTCTCATGCTTTACCCTCAAGATAGATCTGTTACACTGTGTTGCCTCTCTCCCTAGCCAAACTGTGAAAGCAAACATCTGTTTTGATTTTTACAGTAATAGCTTTGCATTTAACTAGGAGGTACTCAATACATATTTAGATAACTACATAACTTTTAAATACTCAATTACTAGTATGTTTCCTTGAGAAACTTTAAGAAACTTTTTCCCACTGTGGTCTGACATAAATATCTTGCTTTCACTATTAAGTATGGGTGGGGCTGGGCCTGTTAGATGGCTCAGCGGCGTAAGCGCCTGCCTGGCAAACACGAGGGCCCAAAAAACGGCCAGTGATATCGCTCAGCGGCACGGGCGCCTGCTGGCGCGCAAGGTCCTGAGGCTAAACCCCCGGTACCCACAATAAAAAAAAAAGTATGGGTGTGGGCCCTTGAAGTAGAAATGAAGGTATGATTGTTGTACCAAACTGACCTCTCTCCTGGACTACTGAGAACTTAAATTTCAGAGACAAAGTGAGCGACCAACTTTTATTCCAATTTTTTCCTCACTCTTTTCCAAGTTTTTATGCCATACTGTCAAGAGAGATTTTTAGAACAACTCCCACGAATTTTAATTTCAATTCATTTGGACTGTGTGAAATGTGTACTGTATTTTATGTTAGAGTTGTTACCACTTACTTGAGTACTTTGGAAGGAAGATGTTCCCTAAATGCAAAGCAGTTGGAATAGCAAAATTTACGTTTTCATGCATTACTTTATGCCTTTAGTAAAACTCTCTGGGGAGCCCTGCAACCTCAATATTAACTGGTATTGAGGTTTGACTTTCAAAGGGACTGAGAGCAAAGGTGTTTATTACCTCAGTGTCAGGTAGCAAGCTATCTATCATCACCTATGCTAGATATGTGGATGTAGTTAAACTATGTCTTTCAAAAGCCCCTTTAAGATCAATTGTATTTCTGAACTATCTAGTGTAACAGCTATAATCTCTGATCAATCGATCAGTAAGTTGTTATCAAGGGTAGATTTGCCTGAATCTTTACTACAAGCAGTAGAGGAGGCATGCCAATTGATTTTTATGTTTTGAATAGGCAGCTAGTATATACAATTCAAAATGGAAAAGAAACAGTGAAAAGTTTTACTTTTGCCCCATCTTTCTTGCATCCAGCTCCTGTAATTACTGCAAAGTGAGAATTCTGCCAAGTACTGAGTAATGTTCTTCTCATCCTCGTCATTAATTTCTTCAGCCTTTTCTTCAGATTTTATTAACTTTTTGGAATTTTATCTTATCTATATGTCAAATAAAGATGTCTCATTATAAGATGTTTTTTAAAAGGGTATTTTGCCACATTTAAATCTGTAACATGAGATTATCTTTAAACCAGCATCCAGATAACTAGGAGCTACATGTTGGAAAGATTGTGCATTCAAAACTAAAATATTTTCAGTTTTTAAATGCATAGACTTTTCACTGGTTAGTTGATTTATAAATATGAGTTCTTTGTAAAGGATGAGAATGTGAAGTAGTTTGAATATTCTGGGATCAGTGTCAGGTAATATGAATTCTAGATATGCCTCTATCTTTAATGCTAGGGCATTGCCCCATCACTTAAGTTCTTCCAGTTACACTTTTCATTATCTATTAAATGGAAGAGGTAGTCCGTTCCATCTTTCATAGTCTGAATATAACTGAAAAGCAAATTTTTGCCCTTGGTACTCTCTCTATTATGCATTTAGAATCTCAGTAATCCAAGTAACCATGCAACTACATTCCCACTAAGTTACAGACATTTGTGGCTTTCTTTTTGCGTAACAAAAGCACTTAAATTATATCTGTGCAGATTTGATGATATGACGAATCGAACCATTTAGTAAATGATTGGTTATTCACATTACCTGAGTATTATTTACAAAGTGGATGTTATGAAAATATCAATTTATTGATCATTATTTGATACGAAAGATATTTTTCAGGGCATCACAAATTGTCAAGGTTTGTCACTGATCTTTAAAAATGGCAGTCAGCTTATCACTCCAAATAAAATGGCTTGCTGAGTTCAGTGAGAAAAACAAACTACACATTCAATTTTGTTTGGGCTGCTTCAAGAGAACTAGTGTTATCAAGTAATGTACAACAAGTAATTCTCTGAAACATGTTGATGTGAGATCGAAGCCCCTCTGCTCATTCATTATCTCAACAAATATCAAGAATTTTTCTATGAGATGTTTGTGTAATGGAAAGATTATGAAGGTAAAGCTTCTGTCGTCTAGTAGAATATATAAATATACAAATAATGCTGATAAAAGAGGAAAAATAAGGTCTACAGAAGATAGAGATGTTCAGAGAAAGGAAAGACAGTTTCAGCTTAAAAAATAACTGAAACGCCGTTACGAAGGATTCATGAAGGTAACATTTGAGTTGGGCATTGAAAGGATGCAAAATCACTTACAGTCTAAATATTAAGCTTTCACTTCTAGATAACAACCGGAATTTCCATGAATGAAAATGTAGAATGTAGTAGTTCTCTGGTGCTATCTGCACATACAGGCCAAGAGATCTTGGTAAAAGAGGAAACAGTCCTACATTATATACAACCGTGTGTTACAGGAATAAAAAATGTATGAGTTGCAAAAATTTGATGGCTAAGATTTCTCACTACTAAAGTTGAATTGGTTTCCAAACTAGATCCTTTCAGACAGGGTGGTCACTTTGCATTTTCCTCCTTACAGTGTTGCCCAGGCAACTATCAGCTCTGATGGAAGACGCCATTAGGACAGTGTTTCCAATGCCTTTTCTGCAGAACATTAGTGCACTGCAAGAAGAAAAGAATCCGTAGACAAATAACTCAAGACAATGACAGAGTCTATATTCCTCCTCAGACACGTTACAATGGTTGTTTGTCTTTTTAAAGCTTCTGCAAAGTCCTTAGTAATGAACATGTGCGATTTGGATAAACCTAATGTTTTCAATTCTAACTTTAAAAAAAGATAGATTTCAAGTATTAAAATGCTTTTACTGAAATAAAATTTTCACGTAATACACTGCACAGACCTTAAGTGTATAATGTAATAAGTCTTGATAAATCTATATCTGTTTATAAGCACCATCCAAGTGAAAATGTGAAGCTTTCCTATTTCTTTCTCTCCAAACTTCTCTTACACTGTACTTACTAGCCACCGGAAACTTCTCTTCTGATTTCTAATACCACAGATTACTTTGCCTGTTCCTATATTTTATATAAATGGAATGATATAATATGAAATGTCTTCTGTCTTCTCTTGTTCCACACGTTTTGAAGATTCATTCATATTGTTTGGTGTATTTATACATCATTCATTTTTACTGTCAGAAAACTATTTCATTATATGCATATAGTACAACTTGGTGCCCATTCTCCTGAACATTTACACTGCTTTCAGTTTTGCATATTATGAATAAAGTAATTTTGAATACTAGTGTGGGACTCCTTTGGACTCACACTTTCATATTTATGTCAGACAAATACCTCTGGAAGAAGCTGGTAAGTTGATGTTCAATTTTACATTCGTTCTAGTGATGTATGAAAGGCCAAGTTCTTCCACACCACCACCCACATGTGGTGCTGTCAGTCTCGTCAAGTGTAGCCATTCCTGAGTGTAAAATATGATTGACGTTTTCATTTATTGAAAGGGTAATGGTCTTGAACATCTTCCTATGGAGATTCTGGTCATTTAAACATCTTCTCCGAAGAAGTGATTTATAAGCTTTGCGTTGGGCTATATTTTTATATTATGATTTGTATTTTTCTTATTTTCTTATAAACCTTTTATTCTAAAAGCTTTATACCCTTAAACTTTTATCTGTGGATCTACAATCTACCTCAAGTTAATTTTTGTGTTTGCTGTGAGACAGACATTGCCCTCCTGTGCCAATATTTAACATTTAATTGTTTCACATCTTTGTCGAAAAGATTTTCTTTTCCCTGTTGTAACACCTTAGCTTCATTTACAAAAATATTTTGACTGTAGTTTATATATGGACCTATTTAATCTATTTTTTTTTTGTGGGTACCGGGGGTCAACCTCAGGACCTCGTGCGCCAGTAGGCGCCCGTGCCACTGAGTGATATCACCGGCCCCTTTTTCGTATGTGGGTTCCGGAAGTCGAACTCGGGCCCTCGTGCTTGCCAGGCAGGCGCTTACACCACTGAGCCATCTCACCGGCCCTATTTAATTTATTTTGGATACTCTATTTTATCATTTTTTTTAATGTGGGCACTAGGAGTTGAACTCAGGACCTCGTGCTTGCCAGCAGGCGCTTGTGCCACTGAGTGATACCACCGGCCCATTTTTTCCTTTATGTGGATACCGGGAGTCAAACTGAGGACCTCACGCTTGCCAGGCAGGCGCTAACACCACTGAGCTATCTCACCAGCCCTAAGATATCATTTTGACAATGCTACTATCTTAATAGCTATAAATTTATGCTAGGTTTTGAAAACGCAAGATACCATTTATTTCTTTTTCTAATACTTTTTTTCTAATACTTGTTTTAAAATCGATGCCAATTTTTTATTTTTTAAAGTCTATTAGGGATTTGATCAGCATTGATTGAGTTTGCAGATCAGTTTAGGGGAATAGACAGTACCAAGTCTCCCAATCCATGAAAATGGTATACTTCTCATTTAAAAAAATACCTTTGACAATGCTCTCAGTAGTATTTAGAGGTTTTAGTGTAGATCCTTGCTATAGTTTTGCTAAATTTCAAATTAAATATTTCATGTTTTTCCACATTATTTTAAATGAATTTTAAATTTACTTTTTAGTATGCAAAAATAAAATTCAACTTTTATACTGATCTTGTTTCAAGAAGACTTGCTCAATTTACATATTAGTTCCAGTAGTTTGTTTGTAGCTTTCTTACAATTTTCTATTTGTACCAATTTATCACATTTAAATAGATGCAGCTGATTTCTTTTCCATCCTGTTAATTTCTTCCTATTGCTCATAGCACTGCCTATGTTTTTCAACATAAGGTTGATTATAAGAAGTGAGGTTAGACATTCCTGCTTTGCCTGATCTTGAGGGAAATAATCACTGTTAATATCATGCTCACCATAGGCTCTTCATTGTTGTTCTTTATTAGATTGAAATTTTTTTCCTTTACTTATAGTTTTCTGAGGTTTTGTATTTTTATTTTTATTTTTGGCATTGGAATGGCATTGGAGTGACCATTGAATTTTGTCAATGTATTTTCTATGTCTGCATATTTATATTATATTTACACTATCACTTTAAAAATCATTGAATTGCTTATGGCCTACATTATTTCAGTTGAAAAATTTGCTCTCATTTTTATTGTTATCCTGTGTATAACGGGTCATTTTCCGCTGGATTTTTCCATGATCTTTTTTTTGTCTTTTCCAGAAAATTGACTATGAAATAATTACCTTTTTTTTTTTTTGGTGGGTACTGGGGGTTGACCTCAGGACCTTGCACGCCAGGAGGCGCCCGTACCACTGAGTGATATCACCAGCCCTTTTTTGGTATGTGGGTTCCGGGAGTCAAACTTGGGCCCTCGTGCTTGCCAGGCAGGCGCTTACACCACTGAGCCATCTCACCAGCCCGAAATAATTCACCTTTTGCCAAGTTTTTTTTTTTTTTTTTTTTTCTATCTCCACCTATTTTTGGAAACTTTTGGCTATTAACTGATCAATTTTTTTTTCTGTCCTATTTCCATTTTCTGTTCTATTTTAATTTCATCTTGTTTTGGAACTTCAATTATACGTATATAAGACTGCTTGACATTATTTATAAAGTTTACTGAAGATCTGTTAATTATTTTTCAATCTATTACTATGTGTTCTTCAGATTGGGTAATTTTTATGAATTCGTCTGTAAGTTAACTAATCATTTCTCTTGTTATCTTCAAAATTTTGTTCTGTCTATTGTCTTTTTTATTTTTGATGTAGTTTTTAAATTCTAGAATTTCTATTTTTTTCTTTAAAGTTTTTATTTTTTTTCCTGAGATTCCTAATTTATCCTTTTGTCTTCATCGTTACTACATCTCTTTAAAGTTATTCAATACATCAAAGTTATTTTTCTGCTAACCCCAGCCTCTGAGTAATGTCAGGGCCTATTTCCACAGATTTTTCTCTTGACTTTGCATTCTTGTTGTCTGGGTTTTTTTTTTTTTTTTTTCCTGAATTTGAATGAGCCCTCCGGAAGATGCCTTTTAGAGTTAATACGTCTTATCATCTTCTGCAGTTGATTTTTGTCATAGTAGGCTGATCATCTTGAATCTTGTTGTCTTAATTTTGCTCTTTATGGAGTTGTCTGTTTTGTTTTGCTTTTAGGAAAATCTCTTAGTTTTGTCACATCATTTCCTTCTGAAGTATGTCCCTTTAAGATTTCAACGAAGACTTCTGATGTTTCAAATACCAACGCTTTCTAATTTGTTGGAACTTAACTGCCTCTCCCATATGGTACACAGCACTAAAAATATTTCCCAAGCTTTTCAAGCTTCCAGGTATTACTTGCCACTGAGCTTCTTGTAGTATTTCTCATTCATACACATACAGGTATCTGCTAAGGATCAGAGAAAAGTTTATGTGCAGATTTGGGACTTCCCGCCTCTGTAGCACTTCCCTTTACAAGATTTCCCTCATTAGTTTAAAGCATTTCTGACATTCCTGAATTTTCTCCTTTGACACCTCAATTCAGAAAGACTGCATCTTTCTGCTTGAGTTTTATATGTCTCGATGGAGAATGGCATATATAAACATGGGCCAAGATTTCTTGGCTGCAGTCTTTCAGGGGCTGAAACATTTTCAGTTTTTGCCTGTGTTTGATCACTCTTTATGGCCTTCATGTTACTTTTTTTTTTTTTTTTAATATGTGGGTACCAGGAGTCGAACTCAGGACCTCGCGCTTGCCAGGCAGGCGCTTATGCCGCTGAGCTATATCACCAGCCCTTACTATTGTTTTTAAAAGTAATTTGCCCAGAGTTTTTGGTTGTTAACTGTTAAAGTGTCAGCCCTATTCAAAATACTACTACTTTTGGAACCAGAATTTCCAGTGGGTCATTTTAAAAAAATTTAACACCTACCTTATTACGTCCCATGGAATCAGTACTCTGTGTTATATAGTTTTTGCTGTTCCAGGATGTATTAAAAAATGAGCTTTGTCCATAATTTTTAGGTCAACTAGATTTATATAGTTCATAAAACACTTATTGAGACTCTGTCTTATAGATGACAATATGTTGGGTATTTGTGGAGGTAAAAAGAAATAAAAAGCATGAACTTCACTCTAGTTGTTCATTAATTCACATAACTAATAATAATATCAATTATAGGGAGGAAAATTGGCATTTGCTGTAAAATTGAATGAAATTTAAAGAGTGATTCAGTAATTACTTAAATAACCAGATGTTCTTGTAAAAAGATTTTATAATATAGTAAAAGGGATTTTCTATACCTGTACAAAATTGGAAATGCTAACTTAGAGTGAAAATTGTAGTCAACTTTGTTGAAAAAAAAATATTGGAACCAAGACTATTGGTTAATTAGGCAATAGGGGAAAAAATGGAAAGGATCTTTGTGTGTGAGAGAACAATATGCGAAAGGCCTTGAGGCATCAGAGAATAAATGATAGTTGAGAAATATTAAAAGTATATATGTGTGAAAGGGAAAAATTTAATGATGATAATCAGAATTTGGAGATTCCAAGACATTATATAGGTTGCCACTGCCATTTACAGTGATATATATATATATCTATATATATATAGCTTTGCACGTGATGGATTTAAGATGACTTGAAGATATCATAGTAAAGGCGTTAACTATGCAGTTTGATATACAGCTTTTGGAGCTAGTAATTGGTGCTTTGACAATTCTCCTTCCCTATTTCTTTAGGCAATAATCACAGTGGGTGAGTGACCTTATAGTCTGAATATTTCCTATTTTGGCCCTTCCATTAAAAATGCAATCATTCAATATTTGTTGGGTACCATTTACATTCTAGGCATTATTCTAGTGTTGAAGATACAGCTTTGGACAAGAAAGTCAAAGTTATTGCACTCAAAAAACTTACATTACAGCTTGGGGAGGTAGGTGATAAATATTTAAACAAATAAATGATAAAATTTCAGACACAACTGATATATCAAATGCTAGTGAGGATGTTGAGTAACAGGAACTCATATTAATTACTGATGAGCATACAAACTTGTACAGCAACTTTGGAAGACACTGAGGAAGTCTCTTACAAAACTAAATATAATCTTACCATTTAGACCATCAATCATGCTCTTTGGTACTTATCCAAAAGAGATGAAAAATATACTACTCCCATGAATATTTATAAATGGATGTTTAGAGCAGCTGTATTCATGATTGCTAAAACTTGGAAGCAAACATGTTTTTTCATGGATAATCTAGTATGTCCAGACAATGGAATATTATTCAGCACTAAAAAGAAATGAACTATTAAGAAATGAAAAGAAATATATATTACTAAGTGAAAAAAGCCTTCCTGCAAAGCCTGCTCTGTATACATTTAATCATATGACATTCTACAAAAAGAGTCATTATGGGGACAGTGAAAATATCAGTGGTTGTCACACTAGGGATTGAGGGGAAAAAGAGGAAAACAAGTGGACCAGGTAAGACTATTATTTATGAGGCTGTGAGTGTGAACACATGTCATTATACATTTGTTCAGATTCTTAGAAGGTGTACCTCGATGTAGACTATGGGTTGTGGGAGCTTATGTGTCAATGTAGTTTTGTCATTTATAACGAATGTATTTCAGGCTGGCCCCAAACTTGCTTCAGTCCTTCTACCTCCACCTCCTGAATGCTGAGATTACAGGCAGACATCAGCCACCACTCCCTGCTTACAAAGTGACTGCTTTCTTAAGCCTTTTGATTTTGTAACTACACACTAACATGCTAAATCAGAAAAATGTTTCAACAGAGCAAAGAATGTCAGGATTATTCCTTTCTATTTCTTTGAGAAATAAAATGAAGCTTCCACAAGTATTTCTTATCCTGTGTCATCCACAGGTCTTCATTTGTTTGAGGAGACAGGAGGCAAGATCGGTAGCTCTAAACATGATGTACTACTTACTGTGGGGTACAGAGGATGTACTTTGGTTTATAAGAACATAGATAACGTCAATAGGGATAATCAAAGTCCATCAATAATCGAAGAACTACATGAACCTTAAGATGAAGAAACAAATTATAACGGGATATTACATAGCTGTTACATTACTTGATGTGATTTAAAGAGAGAGTTCTACCATCCAATGTCAAATCCTCTCCACAATTCCTAGTAACTGTTGAATTTCCCCTTTTCCTTCTGGACTGCTATTAGCTTATAGGGGCAAGGGGTGTTGAAAAATTGTACTTTTCAGCCAAGTCATGTTCAAATTCCTGTTATTTGCTTCCTCCACTAATATTTCTCCAAATGTCAGAAACTTCTGTGGGGAAGAGTCAGCCCTATTCAAAAGGCATAAACATGCATGCAAATTAGAGTTACAGATGTGAATGCAGAGCTATTAGTGTCCTATGGGGACCACTCAGGTTGTTTATGCCCATGTTACTCCTTGGAAACAGGAATTAACACTGGCAGAATTTGTGGATGAAGATATTACAAAATCGTCTATTACCTGTGAAACATATATTCTCCTCAGATTTCATAAAATCCTTTGCTTCCTATTCTCCTCTAATATACCCACTTAAGTTAATTTAGTGAATTCTGCATAGGTAGATAGAAGAGGAGAGGTAAATTGAATATATAGATATTTTAGAAGTAGACAATTGATATTTAGAAAAAAAGACCCATTTTGGTCAGACGTCCAGAGAAACTTTTTATACCACTTATATTCATCGGAGAACTCACTTACTTTCCACTTTGTCAGCATTTTTTTTAATCTCTTACGTGTTCTGGAGAACTGGGACACCTAATAAAATCACCTCTGCCCCATAGACCTTTATGGATTCCAGAAAAGCAAACCTAGAAAGATGCTGAAAGACCATCTTGTTCCTACAATTTTGTTTAGCCCAAATTCTGAAACACTTGATCAAGCCTATTCCATCAAGTAGTGGCAGAGGGAGGCTTATTATTCAGAGTCTGTGCTCTGTCTTCTCTTCCAGGTCAGAAAACCCCCCATGAAATGTTTTATCCAGTGTTATTTGGCCCCCAGTTAATTTGATATATTCTTACTGCTGCATCATGAACCCAAGTACAGTGGTCACTCTTTGTGGCAGCTTCTTAGATAAAAATTAATTTATACTTCCTCTTTCAGGAATTTCTTTTTAAACACTGACATATAAATGAACAGACAGATGGCTTCTTGTATAAATCACCATTCTTTAAAATTAAGTTTATTTTTTAAAGTTTTATTTTAATTGATAAAGATAATTGAATATATTATGTATCTATGGGATATCGTATAATTTTTGATAATGTTTATGTTGTGGGATAATTAAATGAAGCTAGTGAACAAATCCATTGCTTCATATTCTTATATTTTGTAGTGAAAACATTTAAAATCTACTCTTAGTAATTTTTTTTTCTTTTTTTGGTGGGTACCAGGGGGTCGACCTCAGGACCTCGTGCGCCAGCAGGCGCCCGTGCCGCTGAGTGATATCACCAGCCCCTTTTTCGTATGTGGGTTCCGGGAGTCGAACTTGGGCCCTCGCGCTTGCCGGGCAGGCACTTAAGCCACTGAGCCATCTCACCGGCCCTACTCTTAGTAATTTTAAAATATACAATGCACCATTATTTATTACAATCAATGTTCTGAGTGATTGGTCATAAAATTTATTCCTCCTGTCTACATGAGATGTCAAAACTTTGGTCCACATCTTCCCTTCCCACAAGCACCCGCTCTCCAGTTTCTGGTAAGTGCCATTCCATTCTTCTTCTGAGTGTGAGTTTGTGTAAGTCACTTCCACATGAAAACCTTAAATCAGTTGTCTGTAGAAAGAGAGCAATAGTCAGTCAATAATCCTTTCAGATTAGTTTTGTAGTAAACAATTCATATTCTTTCCCTACATTTATTTACCACAGCAGTTCTTGGGTTAATTTTCCCTCTTGGGTGGTTTTGGAAATGCTTCTGTGTAAGATGTGCAGCTTGAGTGGGCTGCAGAGTGGTCAGGATGGGCAAAAAATCAAAGAACAAGCACAGCAGATACATATAAATACTACAGAATTTGTGAAATTAAATGTTGTTTGTACATACCATAAACCTTCAGTCTTGGGCAAATACCTGAAATGCTTAAATTTGTTCTCCAGGAACTGCTCCTGTTCCCTTTTCTGCTATCTTTCTGTTGCAGGAGCTAGGCCATTGAATCCACTGCTCTCTGCTTTCACTTTACTCATTTAAAAAACATTTATTGATTACTGCTGCGTATACGACACTCTTTCAGAAGCTAAGGACACAGAAGGAGGTTAAAAAAAGTTCTTCCTCTCAGGCAGCTTACATTCTAATGGGGGCATGAGAAAGTACTTCAAGAAAGCAAAGCAGGAGAATATGATAAGTTATTTAAAGTTGTGCTAATTAGGCAAATACATAATTTATTTGAGTATATATCCTGCCACGGAGGACTTGTCTAGAGCCTGACGAATTACTTATTTGCTAAAAATTGGAATCCAGGACCAGGCATGTGGCACACACCTGTAATCCCATCACTGGGAAGGTTGAGGCAGTTGGATGGCTGCAAGTTCAAAGCCAGACTGGGCTACATGGTGAATTCCAGGCCAGTCTGAATTACAGAGTGAGACCCTGTCTCAAAACAAACAAACAAACAAACAAGCAAACAAAAAAAAAATGTTGGAATCCAATAGCTGTACTGCATACCCTAGATGACAAAAAAAAAAAAAAAAAAAAAAAAAAAAAAGATAATCAAATCCATGCCACAATCCAGAAACTTAAGAGGACTGTGAAGAAAAGTATTTCAATTTGGATATTGACATAATACTTTTCTCTGCACTTATTTCAAGTCAAATGGTTTCCCTTCCAGTTTTGTTTACATTTGGTGTTTGTATCGAGCTCTTATTTTGTTCTGATAACCCATTGACTCAGAAGTAGCTCTTATGAAGCAATAGTGACTTTTCCATTATTGGGTATCTGTTTCAAAGTCATTTAATCTTCCAAGCAGCAGCAGAATTTGTTGTGTGAAGTTTTATGCAGGCAAAACTAATTTATTTGTGAATGTAGCAATAGCATACAATCAGCCAAACAAGATTGAGTTTTTCCCTCCAAATAATATTCTACTGAAAGTTTAAATGTTTCTAGTTTATGTTTCATTAGAATTTGAATAGGTATGTTATAACTACAAAAATATTCTTTGATAGTGAAATATTAGTTTGGAAGCCAGAACGCTGTAAACACAATTCTTTTCAGAATACCAACACATTCAAATGTCCTACTCAAGGCAAATATTTGGAAGGCAACTTTGCTTAAATGAAAGAATATAATTCAGAGTACAATTACAGTACTCTGCAGGCCGGTGAGATAGCTCAGTGGTATAAGCGCCTGCCTGGCAAGTGCGAAGTCCTGAGTTCGACTCCCGGTACCCACATACAAAAAAAGGGCTGGTGATGTCGCTCAGCGGCATGGGCAGCACCTGCTGGCGTGCAAGGTCCTGAGGTCGACCCCCGGTACCCATAAAAAAAACAAAACAAACAAACAAAAAACAATTACGGTACTCTGTACAACAGAACTAAATTAATTTGGCAAATATATTGTAGGTGTAAAGATACATGTACACCCTATTACAATAGTTATTAAGAATATTCTCTTCACTCTGCTTTAATAGTGCTATTCAAAACAGGTTACAAAAACATTAAAAGTATAAGGAAAAAGTTTAAATGATCTCTGAGAGAATATTCTTTATCCCAATACTTGCACATTTGCCTAAATGAAACTAGGAGTTCTTCCTAAAAATGAGTCATAAGACTTGAGAATTTACCTATTTTGGATGACTGCTCCCTCAGTAGCTGTTACAGGGTCTTTGATTTTGCTGTGAATATAAAGAAGATGTCACATTAAACCTACAACAGCAAGTCGAAAACTGGGAGAAACAGTTTCCTTATTTGGATGCTAATACATTTTTGGGAGGTGTTCAGTTATTCTGTCACCAAAATTCTCCAGAATTTTGATATGTGTACACCTTATAAGTATTGACAAAGATAACCAGCCATCAGTGTTAGCCAGAGAATGTATTCAATATTCTTTCTTGTGGTGGTAATTTGTGTTGAACTAGTCATGCTTGTTGAAGGAGCAGTCATGCAATATAAGTAAATTCTCAAATTTTAATACTCATTTTTTAAGAAGAATTTTTTTTTTTTTTGTGGGTACCGGGGGTCGAACTCAGGACCTCGCGCTTGCCAGGCAGGCGCTTATGCTGCTGAGCTATCTCACCGGCCCAGAACTCTTATTTTTTATTTAGGCAAATGTGCAAGAGTTGGGATAAAGTATATTCTCTCCAAGATCAATTAAATTTTTTTCCTTACACTTCTAATGTATTTTTTCTTAGTTCTTCTAGCCATATGTGTGGCTACAGTCAAGAATTTAAACCTTGTTTACTGTAAAAAACAAACTGATTTCTATGTTGGAGAGAAGAAAACCATGTTGATGTTACAAGTGTATGATCTAAAGATCTAAATTAAGAAAGGAAGAATTTGAAGAAGAGTGCTCTACGCTGTAGAGTTGAAACAGACTTGTACATTTCACCCTTATATGGGTGTTGATTTATGAATGTCAAGCATCATCCATATCATGACAGCCAAAATAGCACTTGGATTGTAAGCACCTTTCAAACTTTGTTTGTTTGTTTCCTTAGTATTCACCACTGGAATAAACATTCCTATGTCTTAGTGTTCGAAAAGTATTTAGTAAGTCTAAATTCATCATGTGATTTCATTTGTCTTGCTTGGTCCTAGGTCTTTGACATATAGAAACCAGATTTTTGTCATTTCCTGCTATAACTTATTATTCACTTATACAACCATTTGGAAAATATTTATTCAGTGCATCTAATATCCCGGGGTTCTGGTCCAGACACAAAATGATTAAAACAAGAATCTTACTTTCAGGAATTTGGGAGAAACAGATAAGAAAGTGATCATGGGGCCAGTGAGATGGCTGAGCAGCAGAAGCACCTGCCTGGCAAGCGCGAGGTCCTGATTTCAACTCCCAGAACCCACATAAAGGAAAAAAAAGGGCCGGTGATATCGCTCAGTGACACAAGCGCTTGCTGGCAAGCGTGAGGTCCTGAGGTTGACTCCCAGTACCCATATAGAAAAAAAAAAAAAAAGAAAAGAAAAGAAAGTGATCATGGCAGAACTGAGTATGGCTGTGATAGAGGTATGAATGTGACTTTGTGAAAGAAAGTACTTAATTTTGTCTAAAGATGTTAGTCAAGGCTTCACACCCTTTTGAGCTGAAACCTGAGACCAGGTGTGAGAACCCTAAATATAATCAGATGCCCCAGTTTCTCCTTTCTCTAATCCTCACTTTTCTTATGAAAGGTTTTAAATGCATTACTTTCTTGACTAGGAGGTAGTTCAATTTGGCTTTTATTTCTTTCTTCATTTAACATTACTTTAGGTCCCTAAGGTATGCACAACACTACATTAGCCACCAATAACCACAGTGGAGATAGACATGGACCCTCCTCTTGTAAAATGCCCATTCTGGTGCGGAAGCCATCAATACATCATAACCTGTGTATGTACTGAATCATGATTGTGGTGAGCGCTGTGCATGAGCATTACAAGGTACTCTGAGTCCATGTAATACATTCCTTGGGAAACAGATTTCATCTGAAATACGAGGTGTGGCTTAGAATGTTCCAGACAAAAATCAGGGAGGAAGGAGGGTGGGGAGGTAGCTTTTCAAGCAGGAGGACAGTTTAAGTTAAAGCTCCAGAGATGGAAGGAAAGTGAGCAGTGTAAGCGAGAGCTCAGAGGTGAGGTGGGATTCAGGAAGAAGCTGCAGCGAGGCAGACCCAGCGAGTCATGAGGGCCCATTTCAGATAAACGGGAAGAAGCTGGAAGTTTTAATGATAGGGTGGGCACTGGAGGACTTCTTACCTGCATTTTAAAAATTGCTCTCTAGTTGTTGAGTGTAGATTTAATCAAAATGAAAACTCCTCTGTGCCCTTTACACAATAGTTGCCCCTTAAAGAATACTGAATATAAATGTATAGTTTTGATTAAATATCCTCTAAGGCCTATGTGTTGAAGGCTTAACACCCAGCTTGACACTTGGAAAGTGGTGGAGAATTAAGAGTTGGGGCCTAGTGGGAGGTCTTCTGATAACTGGAGGTGTGGCCCTGAAGGGGAGAGCAGGACCCTGCCCCTTCTTCCCTCTCAGCATTGTTTTTCTGCAATGGGATGAACGGGCCTTCTTCTCCACAATGTACTGTGCCTCTGGAGGCCGAAAGCAACAAGGCTAATCAGATACGGGCTGAAACCTTTAAAACCATGAGCCCAAATAACCCTTTTCTTTTTGTAAGTTTATTTATCTCAGGTATTGGTTACAGCAATAGAAAGCTGACTAGCACTGTAAGAGTAAATGATAAAGTCTCAATAGAGATCAAATCTGTGCCCAACATCTGGCTCTTTCTAGCTGTCTAAGGGGCACGACAGCAGAAGATACTCTGAAGAGAGGCAACCATCACAGAAAGCATCATGGAAATTGTGTTATTTGTTCATTGTTTTTACTCTGCCACTTATTCTCTGGCCTTAATATTGTCTGCTTTCATTTAGAAAGCACTTTGAACTGCTTTGCTAACAGAATGAACCAAAATACCTCTTTGTTTCTGCTTTTCCCTTTAAGCAATTGCAAATCTATTCTCTCCACTGTACATGCAGCTCCAACACATTCTTTCCAACACATTCTTTGGACAATGGATGAGTAATTGGGCACTAGGTAACTGAACACAGTAGTTTCTCCCTCCTGCCCAGTGTTGCTTTCCCTCCAGCTGTTTCTGTTGCCAAATGCAATTTCAAACTTTAGCTAAGGTATATTTGAGGATGCAAATTTACCACACAGGCTCTAATTATGGGAGAAGGCCTTATCTAAACAAACAATTAGTCAGTCTCAACTTGATTACTGGAGCAAGCTAATTGGTATTCCTGATTCCAGCTTCTACCTCCTCAGATGCATCCCACAAAATAGGCTGGTCTAGCCATGGGAAAAAAAATTGTGTAGTCAAAGGAATCAGTGTGTCCTTTCTATACCTCCCTCCTTCTCTCCATTTTTCACTTTCTACCAGGCACAAAGTCCTTACGAATTGCCTGCTGAGAAATTCAAATGGTCTTCAGTCATTAACCGCATAGCATGTTACCTTCCTTCCTCCTTCCCTCCAAACATACTTTTCCTATGTTTCATTCTCTCAGTCTCCACATCTTAACAAGTTTAAACAATATATGATTGTGAGCTGGGGTGTTAAGAGCTGATTACAATTTATAATGCCACTTTCTTAAAAACATGTGTATTTTTAAACACCAGCTTTTAGAATTTCAACACAATAGCCTCTTTGAATATTATGTCAATATCAAATGCTGCTGCAGGAACATAAAGGAGTCAACTCAGAATAGAAGAACTTTCCTAATATTTTTCATATAAGAGCAACGCTGATTATTCAAGTAGTGTTCTAAAGTTTACAACTATTATCTATTTAATAATCCAGTAGAAAAAAGGATTGCAATAAGATCATCTGCTTGATTCTGTCCATTGGACATAGCAGTAGGATACCGATGTGACTGTTTTGATGGGATTTAGAGTGCCACAAATATTATGTAGTGGGGATATCATATTTATTGAATTACATGCTAGTTTCTAAAACAAAAAGGCACATAGACCAACATCAATATAATAGCATCATAAAGAGAAATCATGAACTACAAAGAGACATGGAGATATGCTAATCCAAACAACTAAGATTATGGTGATGATTCCATATGAAACTGAATTATTGGCTTCCTGGAAGCCAAATAAAAAAGGGAAATGTGATGGATTGCCTAGTTTGGTAGCCAGAAAGAATAGGTGTTAGAAGCATCAACATTTTTAATTTTCTTGGCACTAAATTTTGCAGTCTTTCTCTCATAACATTTCATGCAATGGATACTGAAAGATGAAATGGACAATAGTCTCAGTGGCTGTTATTTTATGGATGAAACCTAACTGGGTCCTAGGTCTCTCCAGTCTGGAACACAGGTCTGAACATTTAAAAAAATTGTTCTATGGCATCTTGCTGTGCCTTGGACTTTCTTCTTTCTTGTATCTCTGTGGGAGACTGCACCTGTAGATACCTGCTGGCTGCATTCCTGCCTGTTAATGTTCATATTTACTTTTGTCCTTTCTTCCTTCTCCACTGATTGCTCTAACTCTGCTTAGCACCTTACAGATACCAGAACTGGCCTCTTCCTGCTATTGCTTGTGGGCTCCCTGTGAGATAGTACCGATCTACCCTTGAATCCAAACAAAACCCAGGGCTCTATTCTCCTCATTACTGTCACATCATCCTCTTTCTTTGCATCCTGGCCAATACTTTCCTGTTCTTGTGGCCTGCTTGCAGGAGGAGAGATCAGTGTAGTTGGGGTCCTAGTGGCACAGTTCCTTCAGCTTTACTGGTCCTCCTGGTGTCTTCCCAAGCCCCAGTCATCACCCACCTTGCAATATCCCACTTCTTTCTCGCATTTAGCTATTCTCTCAGGATTCTATTTTCTCTAGTTCATGCCTTACGGTCAATCCAATATGTCTGTACAAAATTGAACCTTGCTGTAAACATGTTTAAAGTTTATTCCCATGAGGCTCTTTTGGACTAAAGACAGGAAGGATAGGGCTGGATAGGAGAGTGCTTTATTACTCGATATACCAGCATATTTGAGCCTCTGGTCTGACCTAGCTGGAATTCCTTTGGAAAATGAAGCAGAACTGGATTTCAAAATTCTATTTCTTGTTGCAACCTCTGATGAAAGTCTTTAAAGAACAATTCAACGAAGAACATTCCATAAGGTTAACGTGGAACAAGTACATAGTCTTTTAGCTTTTTAACTTGATCCAAGGAATGGCTTTTCAGTAATTAGAAGAGTGAATGCATAGTTCCAAAACCATGCTTATTTTCATGAGACTGGAAAAACCTGATTCTGCATCTTATTTCGACCATGTGGTCATAATTGATGTTGTGACAACTACGGAAGATCAAAGGAAACTTTTTGTTTTCTTGTTCAAATTCCTAGTGGCCATTTTCTCGAAAAACTCTAAACAGCATTTTTCTTAATAGCCAGTCTCATTTCCTGCAGACTTATTCCTGATTGAGAAAAAGAGAGATTAATAGAAGATGACCATAGTTCATTTTTAGTGGGCAGCTGTGATAGACTGACTGCCACTGCCTGCATTGCACTTGGTATTCCAACAAATCCTATTTCTGACAATGCACCATCCAGAGTATTGATTATGCTAACCTCTTGTTGTAAATTCATGTCTGGAATGAAGAATTGCAATAAGGTTCATTTGTCAGGCACAAGCTTAATCAAAGATTATAATTGGCATTAATGAGTCCTCTGTAAAAGAACAGGATTGGAGTACCAGTTAAAGATTGATCCATAACAGTGCATCCATCAGTCATCACCATCTGGAATGGAGGCTGACAGCTGTGCAGGGCATTAGGAGAGTTGCTGTGGGTATACTTCCCTTTCTGAAGGGCAGGTGCCCATAGTCCTCATCATAAATTATATTTGGACTGAGTAGATGACCTTTTAAGTAAAGCTTGATACTATCAGTTTTTTAATCTTCACTCATGGGAAATCCATTTAACAGATAATTTTAAAAAGCTTACAAAGAAGAAGCAGGGGGCCAGTTTAAGCTCAGTTCCAGGACCATGTATTTGTCAATCACAGCTCTGCAGACATTTGCAAACTTGGGAAGTGAAATAAAGAGCTGTCTTGACTTACGCATCCAAGGATCATGTCAGAAACCCTGAAGGGGCCATTTCTTTGCTCATGGGATTCCATCTTTTGTGTATCATTAGTATCATAATTTCTCTACTTAGAGAAGTGATCTTTCTCTTCTTTAGTTTTCATTTTCTCTCCCTTTATTCACACTCTCATCTATAAGGCTAGAGTTAAAAGGAGCCAGTGACTATTTTCACCTAAAAAAGACAAGTCTTATTTTTCTCTGTGGCTCTCTTATTTTTTTCCCCACACATTAGTGAGACTTTTCCACCTCTGCAAGAAATACCTTCCTTGTACCTCTGCATTTTCCTTAGAAAGCCTACCCGTAACCAGGTTAAGACTTAAGGAAAAATATAATTTGAGAGCTCGCAATTTGTTACAAAGGTATCTTCCCAATGTCATGTAGACTAGTATAGTCTACTAGGGAAAGGGAACTACAGCACACCTCTAGGGTAAATTTTTATTTTATCTGGACTTATCTCTATGAATGTTTTCTCCATGAACCTCTCCTATTTTTGTGTATGTATGTTTCAATCTTTACAATCTTTTTTTTTTTTTTTTTGTGGGTACTGGGGGGTTGACCTCAGGACCTCGAGCACCAACAGGCGCCCGTGCCGCTGAGCGATATCACCGGCCCTTTTTTCGTATGTGGGTTCCGGGAGTCGAACTCGGGAACTCGCGCTTGCCGGGCAGGCGCTTAAGCCGCTGAGCCATCTCACCGGCCCCAATCTTTACAATCTTTTCATCTCATAAATACACTTTTTTCATTATGAATATCAACTATATTCTAAGAACTTGCCAAATGGGCTCTGATTTTTTTAAATCTCTGCTTCAATACGCTTCCTTCACTTTGCATTTTGGAATAATTATTCCTCTTACATGATATAATTTATTTTGAAATAATTTATTTGCAAAAGGTATAGGTCATAAGACTGATAGAGATTGGTGCATTCTTAAATTCCAAACTTTTTCTTCTCCATTTTTGAGTAGATCATTAGGGTTCTTACTGAGTAATTTTAAGGATACATGGAGCATCAGATATCCATGCCTTCACTGAAAAAATTGATCTGAAAGTAGAATAGTGATTACTAAAAGCTAGGAAGGGTAAAGGGGAGGAAAGATCGAGGGAGTTGGATAATCGGTATCAAATTACAATTAGATCAAAAGAATAAGTTTTTAGTGTTCCACAGCACAGTAAGATGACTACAGTTCACAATAACTTATATATTTTATGAAGATTAGAAAGAGCTAGAAGCCTCAAAACATAAAGAAATGATAAGGATGTGGAAATACTAATTACCTTGATTTGATCAGTACACACCATATACTTGTGTTGAAATATTACACAGCATTCCATTAATATACACAATTATCTATTAATAATAAAAAGAAATGTATACCATCATTGGTTGATAGGAGCAACATCTTTGGAAAAGGCCATTCAAGCATGTGTTTTTCATCCAACAATTGTTAGACATTTATATATGTGGTAAGAATTGTCAGAAGTGCAGATGTTGCTGTGGTGACAGAGAAAGACAAAGTCCTCAATGTCATGGAACTTATATTCTGAATTAATGTTAATCATAATTTTACAGTAAAAGTTCTCAGAAAGGCAGGAAAATAGCCACAGTACCTGATCTCTTAAAGTTAAGAATTTCAAGAAGTTATAAATAATTGTATATTAGGCTCATAAATAAGTTAAAGATGTATCCCAGGTCACCTATACATTCAACTTAGAGCTGTTTTCTGGACTCAGCAGCCAAATTAGGAAAAACCACCTCCTCACCGTGCAGAGCAGTAAGTCACTTCTGCACACACAAAAAGTGTTGCTTGTTTGAATACTCAATGAGAGTAGCTGGCATCAAGTATGTAGATCTTGTATTTTTAGTGTTACTAGTAATATTTATAGTGCTAATAATAATTGCTACATTTATATGCTTACGAGGTATCATTGTGCTACATAAAGTACATACCACTTTATGTAACTTTTAAAACAATTCTGCAAGACAGATGTCACTATCTAGATATCACAGATTCTGAGAATATAATTTATTTTCAGTGACACCATTAGTAAATGGCAGAACTTGGATTTGAACCAGTGACTGACTGCCAGACTCCAAAGCCCATGCCCTTTCCGCACTGCCCGTGCACTGCTTTCGCTCGGGCTCCTGCGGACACTGTCGTGGATGCTGGGATGTCTCGGTGAGCGCTGTGAGCGTGACATGAGTGTATGGGTGGTCTGTTGCCTCTGATTTTCCTCGGCGATCTATGTTTCTGAAATCAGTTTGTGTCCCACATGTTTTGGCAGGTTAAAAAAACAAAACCAAACAAAATTTGATGAGTTAATATGCGACAACCTCATCAGCAGGGTCACCTTCTTTGAAAGGGAATAAAAGGAAAGCTCCTTCCCTCATTCCACACACTTACATTTATGCAGCTGGAAAAATGTTAAAAATACTTGTGAATGTATTTTTTAAATGTTTAATAATTACCTTAACTTAACTACCTATAAATTTACTGCAATATGTTTGAAGTTTGGCTTAGAATCCTTCCTATGTGTGTTGTGATTAATCTGATTCCATTTCCCCCCATGTATTTTTAAAAGTTTTTCTTGATTATATAGCAAAGTGGTTTTACAGGTATATGCCATCACACCCAGTGTAAAAGTTTCATTTTAGATAAGAGATTGTTTTTCCTCTTTGGAAGTAGACTTCTAACGTTACAATGAGAATCAATGGGAAAGCATGGCCAATTTTTACTGAAATTAATCTTCTATAGTTAATTTTGCTGTAATATTTTTCTATAAAGCTAAGGACATTAAAAAAACAATTTATAGTTTAGTTTTTCTTTTTGGAGAAAAACTTCGCTAGATTTTATTGCCACAACTTACAATAAAAAACCTTAAATAAGAGGCCCATTTAAAAATATTACCAATTATAAATAATTAATACTAAACATTAATTTTAATAAAAAAGCTCATTACATACCAGTTAGTGGTTCTAGCCACTGAACCAATTTCCATTCCATCATCAGTTTTGCTTTATTTTTAATGGCACCAGTTGAGATACACTTCATTTTTAGGACCAAACAGAGAATTTATTTAGTCATTTGAGTGACTCAAAGGCACGGTGTAGACATAGTGTGATAATTGAATTTGCCTAGTTCATTTGGTCTCACTGATATACCCCTCTTGCTCAAGTGACATAAATGAAAACGTTCAAGAGTCACTTATGATTTCTTATAAGGTTATATAGATCCACCTAACCATCCCCTTCTCTGGATCAAAGTCACTAGAAAATCCATTCTTATTTTTATAGCAGCTTATCTATCTGATGGATTACGTTGTTGTTGGCATGGAAAAGCCTAATATGAAATAATTCTGTGCAGGAGGTGAGACAGAAAGCAAATAGGTATTGCTCTTAAAGTTGGGGATTTTCAGTGTTTGCCAGTCATATTAAAGTATGTGGATGGAGAGTAGGATTGTTCACCAGTGAAAAGAACAGTAAATTACGAAAAACACAAACTTACAAAAGTAGGGGGATTGTTTTCAACCCCAAACTGCCACCTTCTCCCACCTTCTACACATCTTGAATATTGTTACATCATAGTTTTTCCATCAAGAATGAAAAATTAAAAAAAAAAAGAAAAAGAAAAAGCTGGACACCACCAAAATAAAATGTTAACACAGGATGAGGCAACTTCTCAAAATTGTTCCAATATGTGCCTTATACTTAAGAAAGTGCAATAGTCAGGAAATCTGAACTTTAGTTCACAGACTTGTTTCATATTCCAGCTGGATCATCTTGAAGAAAGTCATGGAATGTTTTGGAACCTCTGTTATTGTCAAGGTTGGGAGGATGCTTACAGCTTGACGAGGTGTTGGGAAGATCAAGTGTGTGTTCGGAAAACAGTCTGAAGCCATAATGTGACATCTAAATGAGTGGATTATGGTGGTGAGGCCATATAAAATGGTTGCTTTTCCAGGGATTTGAACTTCTGAGTCTCCTTCTTTCCCAGCTCTGAGGCAGGAGAAAGAAGCACAAATGCTTCATTTCAGTATCGCCATTGGGAAACATAAGGGCAAGTTAGTAAAGTTAGTGAAAATCTCGAAGCCCAAAGAACTTCAGAAAATCTTTATGACTACGAATAAAGCTTCTTTCCCCCTCCCACAGAATCTGAGTGAATAAGCCTTTGGGCTGTCGAAGCAGCAGCCAGACCTAATACCACTACAAAACGAAGTCCTTTCCAGGGTCCTTCAGACTGATAATATATTCCCCATGTATTTTTGAGGGGGCACTGAATAAACACTAGTAAAATAAAATTGAAAATATTGAAGAATATCACTGTCTTAGTTACTTTTCTCTCATTGCTGAGACAAAATACCCGACACTCTAAACAAGGGAGGAAAGGTTTATTTATAGTTTGTGGAGGTTTCAGTCTGTAATCAGTTGGCTTTAAGCAGCGTGGCACATGGCAGAGGGCCAACAGTTCAAGGTGGCAGAAGACAGCAAAAGCAGCAAGAGCAAAAAAGGGACAGCAAGCCTCTTTTCCTCCCTTATATTGTAAGCAGGCTACCCCGCCTAGGGCGGGTGTAGCGCTCACACCATCTCCCGCCCTCCTCTTGCACAGGCTCAGGATGTTTACAAAGTGAGGACCCTGCCCCCCGCCAAGTCATTTAAACTTGTAAACTTCTCAAGTTGACACAATGAATCAACCATTACAATCAAGTTTGAGGAGAGGACTATATCCCAAGACTCTTTAGGCACTATATTATTTGACACACATGCAGAAGGTTTGTAATTTTGTCTATTTTATAGACGAGGAAAATTAATTTGCTCAGAGTCACAAATATAGTAATAAGCATATTTCAGTGTGTTTCTACAGCTTGTGCTCTGACCAATCAGGGTACTACTTATTTTATGGTATTATAACCCTTCTACTAGGCCGAGGTTACATATTTTATTCTCTGGGAAGCCCTCATTAGCACATAGTAGGAGTTTAATCATTGTTTACAGAATAAATGTTAACGTGAATTGTAAATAAACACTTATTGTGTGAACACATATTAAACATCATTGGTTCATTTCAGTGATGTAGCATACAGCATTCTTTATTGCTGAAGTACATTAGCAGCACTAAATTTCACAGTTTGAATTATTTTTTCATGCATTTACTTATCATAAAAATATATCTCAGAAATAATTATAGATCTCATGGGCTTTAGTATTTAATTCACGCTGTTATATAATGTATAGTATAATGTTAACTGCGGAGATTTCTTCTTACTTCTCCACTTCATTAATTGAAGGCATTTGTGTATGTGGAAGGTGAGATAATGCATTTTTGTCCTTTGAGACTTGCTATGTGAGCATCTCTCCATGAATTCAAGAAGCAATTATCCTTTTAGGCACAAGATTTCTGACAAAGAATCAATCTACATCACATAATTATGAAAGTGGTTTTAGTCTTTGTACCTAGGTTGGGAGGGATATATGAGCTATTATTGTTAAATTTGGACTTCAGGCCTTGGTTCAAATCTGACCATGGATTTAAATATCTAGGGGAGTATCATGAAGATACTCAGTTAACATTCCTTGGACTAAACTGGACTTAATTGATTTAGCACAGGTAATGCACTTTGTGTCAAAGGAAATATACTTTTTCAGTGCTGGATTTCAGAAAGCATTGCTCAAAAGATGTAGCTCATGTTGTCCTCTGGTCTTATTAAAGAGGTTAAATTTTAAGAAATTGGATAGACATTATCAGAAGAGGAAGCGTAGAATCATATAAATATGGAGATGCTTTCATTTCTGATAAGGTAATACTTAAAACCAACCTGTCTGCCGTAATGATCAAATCAGGTGAAACATTGAGTCAAGTTGTGGAATAGTGTGCTCTGAGTCAGAATTTACAGTTCTTTGTTCTCCAAGTCTCACTGTGTTATATCTTTCATTTATTGGTTAATCTGTAAAACAAAAAAAAGCTATGTCAACATGGCAGATATTCCAGAGTGCCTAAGCACTATCAAACATGACCACAAAAGTCCCTTGCTTATTACCTTGATGGGTCATAATTCTGTTTGCTCAGATTAGGAACAGAGGACGACATTATGCGTTTATCCTTAGACTCACTGATAGCACTTCATTGGGCTTATCTATCAGGGGTGGTGGTTGGCAGATGGTGAAATGCGATGGAAAATCTTCAGTCATATTTACTAATCTGTTTATCATTATTGACAACATTTTATTTTTCCTATTTGTTGCCACTTATTTTTCTTGATGTCTTTAGGTGGCCATAGATTCCTTGCTGACATGGAGGAACTCAGGATAAATTACCTGTTTATTGCCTCTGAATGTTCTAAGCTTATACTTTGGAGGATGTTACTACCCTCCTGTTCATATTCCTTTTGTTTTTTTTCTGCTGAAAAGCACACCGTGACTCTGACCTAAAACATGGTAACCATTTAGATCAGTATAGTAAAGTTTCTTTTCCCTATTCTGCTAGGGGAAAACCTGTATTTAGAAAATGGTTGTCTTAAGCAGGTGTGGCAGTCTCCTGGCAGCTACCAGGAGACTGATAGACAATGATAGCAAGTTTGAGGCCAGCTTGGGCAACATAGCAAGACCCTACTCTCAAAAAAAGTAATTGCTTATCTTTTTCATATACTTATATCTAAGGAGTTTTAGATTTTTAGAAATATTGAAGAGATAGTAGAGTTCCGATATATCCCACAGTATCCCCTAGTAGCTCTCAGCTACTCTGCACCTTCCTATGTTATAATTTGTGACTGAGCCTAAGTTTATATACCTATAAGCTGGGATTCCCACTGCTTACCTTCATATAAATGCCTACCTTCATATTATGTTTGTGATGCCCTTGAGAAGTCTGTGAGATGGCTGAGTAAGTGTGCAAGTGTGTGTGTGTATGTGTGTGTGTGTAGGGGTAGTAATAGTTGCAGTAATTTTGCAATTACATCAGTCTTGAAGCGTTCATATTTTGCAAGTCAAATGCTCTAATATTAGCATTTTACATCGTCTACCATTACCGTATCAAGCAGAATAAATTCATGCATCTAAAAATCATCCCCAACAGTGATGTTGTCTTGAAAGATGCTGGTGAGAGGCAGAAGTGAACATATATTCACATAACTCACCACTTGGAAAGTCCAAAAATGAGTCTACATAGCCAAGAATAGAAGAATACTTCATAGTGAAAAAGTAACTGCTATACAATGCTGCCACAACTCCAGAATACCTGTAAACCACAATGAAATGTGGTCTCAGTTCAAAGAGGAAGTCCAGATCAGTAGCATCTGTGTTGTTTTTGAGGAGACAGCAGTTTTCAGGAAAGGTCTCTGAAAGCCCATGAAAGTGCTGCTCTCCTGAGGTTATGGACGAGCAGAGCTGGAGGAGACGCTGTCCCCCAGAAGCCCATTTCCTCAGCACAAATCTTTCAACGCAGTGGGAATGAAAAGACCACAAGTTGGCCATGCCAACTTGATTCTCTCCAACACAGCGTCCTAAATTGGAGTGGTGCGCTGCAGGCCAGGTTTGACCACGGGCACAGACCCAGCATCCTTGTTCCTGGGCAGCATTAGTTGAGTAGAATTAAGTATGCTGGCTTACTGAACAGAAGATTCTTGGGATATAGCACTCCGCCCTGGATCCCGTATCTGTCCAGGGAGATCTGCTGCTCTGACAGCTTCTCTTTCATCCACAGGGTCAGACCTTTTGCTGCCCAAACGCTTTCAGAAGCTCAAACACTACACAGTTTGGGGGGGGGCAGTGCAGCGGAAGCACTGTGATTGCACTCACTCCAGAGAATGTGGATACATTTCTTTATCCAGGCCTAGCAACAATTAAGAACATAGTGCATTGTGTGCTCACAGTCTATTTATTTCTTGTTCATTTCATCCCTCTCAGTCCAAACACTGATGTTCTGCTCTTCTGGCATGGAAAGATAAGCGTAGTCCACATACAGTAAACACAAGTCGCGAGAAATTATCAATGCTTTGAGACTAAAATCGTTTCTTTCTCCACTGACAGATTAAAACATATCACCTGCCCAGAACCAGAAGTGGCGTGTTCTCTTGAAAAGGGCTGGATGGTTTCGTCAATAATGTACTCTGACAGTGCAAAAATAGGCAGACTCTAGGAAAAGAGATCCAGGTTTTTGATGCTCATTTTGCAACTGTATCCCTTCTTAATCTTATTCTTAGCTGCTATTGGTTTTAAAGCCCCCCAAACGGACTGGGCCTGTTAGACTATTGTTGGTGAATAATTCCCCTTGGATTCTGAAACAATTTAGTGCATCATCTCAGGTCACAAATAGAAGAAGGGGAGGGGTAGTGTTTTTCTTAAATGACATTGCTAATGCAACTGGTAATATGCTCTTCAAATTCTCTTGAGAAGATGTAAATGCTGTCGATCTTACACATTTTAGTAACCAAATATATATGAGATTAAGATCACCAGCTACTGCTGACTTTGCCATTCAAATGTGAGCTTGGCTTCTGAGTCTTTCAGAGTCCTGAATTTTTATTTTTAGCTCTATAGGAATTACGAATGTTAACATTGGAAAATTAACTCATAAAATGTTAGCTCTGGAGGGATTTTAACAATATCTTGTTCAATCCCTGGAGTTTGCAGATGAGTAAACAGAAGTTCAGAGAAGTTAAGTAAATCGCCCTAGGTCACACACCTGGTAAGAGGAAGAATGGAGGCTAGAGAGTGTGTTTGCAGACTCTAGAAGAACATTCTTTAACATTCTCTACTGTTTCACTGTCTGCCAAGAAGAGAGACAAGCAGTTTCCTATTCTCTCATTTGTGACTGAGCCTAAGTTTATGTATCTGAACATTGGGATAAAAATGCCTACCTTCACATTATGTTTGTGATGCTCTTGATAAGTGTTTGAATGGCTAAGAGTGTGTGTGTGTGTGTCTGTGTGTGGTGGTGGTGGTCACAGTAATTTTGCAATTTCATCAGTCTTGAAGCATTCATATTTCACAAGTGAAATGCTCTAATAACCCAGTATTCAGCAATTATGTGCAGGTTATGTTAGTGTGCTGATTATTATGCTTTTTTTCTGAAAGCTCTTCACTTGTAGAGATTGCAATCTGTTTACATGTGATGCTAAACCGAGAAGGTTATTATTAGCTTGGGAGTAGGCAAAGCTAGTTAAAGAGAATTTTCTTTTACTTGGATATTATAAACTAAAATGCCAAGTAAGGCTTGGTGCAGGAGCTTAAACTTTTCCATTTTTCTGCTATCCCGATTTATGTATTCTTAGCCTATCCTCTCTTCCTTCAGTACTCCTGGAGAGGAAGGAAAAGAATGTGTTTGTAGACTTCAAGGGTTTTGTTCTACTTATGAGGCAGTTTGGACTCTCTTGTACCAAGGCTTCAGCAACCTTGAAAATGAGCAGATGGCTGTGAATCCCTAGACTGGGAAACAGACAAGAACATGCAGGCATCCAGCTCTCCCCACTCAAGTAGAGAGCTATTATTTTCTCCTTTGTATCTCCAGGGCTTAGTGAGAATGCAGTAAGTAATAATTGAAATAAAAAGACGGCTATATCTTAACTCATCCTAAAAATAAAAATTAATTCCAGATGGAAAATTAAAGATTTAGGGCTGGTGAGATGGCTCAACGGCGTACGCGCCTGCCTGGCAAGCGTCAGGGCCCGAGTTCAACTCCCGGAACCCACTTATGAAAAAAGGGCCGGTGATACCGCTCAGCGGCATGGGCGCCTGCTGGCGTGCGAGGTCCTGAGGTCGACCCCCGGTACCCACAAAAAAAAAAAAAGAAAGAAAATTAAAGATTTAACTGTCAAAATAAAACAAAACAAACCAGAAAAACACTCAAATAAAGCATTGGTGAATTACTTATTTTAAATGGAAGTAACACCATAGGCAGAAAATATAAATAGAGGTTTAGTGGTTTTAATCACATTAAATAAAAAATTCTTGTATAAAAACCCAATATAAAGTGTAAAAGGAAACGTTAAATTGGGAAGGATATTTGGAATTGTGAAGAACAAATTAATACTCATTGTGCATAAAAAAAGTTAAAAATCAATAGAAGATGATGAAAATCCTTCCCAATAGGAAAAAAATAAGATGAAGACACATATAAGCAATTTAGCAAAGAAGAAATATGAATGCTTAATAAATGCAAAAACATTAAATCTTATTGGTAAACAAAATTGCATATGAAAAACAATGAGGGAATATTTTAGATACTAAATTGGCATGGATTTTGAGAACATAGAAATGCCTGGCATTGTCAGGAGTGCCACTCTATGCACTACCAGTGTTAGACGTGTGTATGGGTAAATTTTTTTTTTTTTAATTACATACTCAGTGCCTCGAAAATATATTTTCTTAATAATTCAGCAATTATACTTTTAAGAAGTATTTGGAAGAGTATGCAAAGGATAAAAATGCAAAGCTGTCTACTAAAGCATAATTTATAACTTAACCAGAATGGAAATAGCGTAAGTATTGTAAAATGATAGATTTGTTCAGTACATTATGATGCATTAGAATACATTGGAATCTTAAAATTATGATATATTAGAATGATACAATGGAACTTGCCACCATTAAGAACAATGATATAGAAGTGTAATTATTGATATGGAAACATTTGTGATCTATTTCTTCATAAAATTCACCTATTTATAGAACCATACATGGATAGAAAAGTCTCAAAATGAATACACTGAATACACTAATATTTTGAGGTCAGCTACATATGTCTGCATGGTGAAGTCACTAGTGGTTCTTTAATTATAAAGGATATAAATTGCTTATGCATACATTGTAATATTTTTCTAGACTGAATGTAAAAGTACTTTTAGCACAGAAATGGTAAAGATCAAACAAAGAGTAACACAAAATTAGTTCACTGATATTAAAACTGCATTGGGTGCCTTGAGGAATTACATTTCTTTTTAAAGGACAAATGTTAGACTCAAAATGCAGGGAGTCAGTTTGGGTTCCCCAGAAGCTGACCCTGAGACAAGGATACATGTGCCAGTATTTGGTTTGGAAAATGTTACTGGAAGATTGGGAAAATGAGACAGGGATGAAAAGAAAGCTGATTAATTTTATTTTATTCATATTTTAATTAATTAAGTTTATTGGTATATTTTAGATATACATCATGATCGCATTCATCACAGGGAATTTGTACCTATACATGATATATCTCCATTCTTCTTTTTTATTCCCATTCCCCTCCCCTCCCTTCAACCCTCTTCCCCTACTTATTTACAAAGCTTTGTTTCCATTTTTTCTTCTTTTTTTTTTCCTTTTCCATTCCTTCCTTCCCCCCCTCCCCCCTCCCTTGTTCCCCTTCCCATTTGGATATTTTCTTCCTATTTCACAATATCTATTATACATTTTGGTCTTTTCAGTTTTTCACACCAGAGAAATAAGGCAATATTTACATATGTGTGTCTGATTTATTTTACTTAGGAGTATGGTCTCAAGGTGCATCCATTTACCTATAAATGTCTCAATTTTATCCTTCTTTATGGCTTAGTAGTACTCCATTATATAAAAAAAGAACACATCTTCTTTATTTATTCATTGGTTGATGGACATTTGGGCTCTTTCCAAGATTTGGCTATTACAAAATGTTTTTCTGTAAACATGGGTGTGCATATGTCACTGTGGTATGATGCTTTTAATTCTTTTGGGAAGATCCCAGAAGGGGAATAGCTGGATCAAATGGGACCTTTAGTTTTAGTTTTTTTTAATCACCACACTGATTTCCACAGTGGTTGTACCAGTCTACACTTCCACCAAGAGTGGAGAAGTGTTCCTTTTTCCCCACAGCCCAACCAGCATTTGTTATTGGTTGATTTATTGATAATAGCCATTTTAAGAAAATAGTCTTGTGAGCAACTACTACATAATCCTGGTAATGAACTATAGAGACTGAGGAAAATGAGCTTCAGAATTTTATCACTTAAGAGGAATGGGAACTGAGATATTTACCTACCAGTTCTTTATTTTAAGCACAAGAATAGTAAATATTATCTTTTTCTGTTTTAAAATTTTTATTGGTACCTATTTGCAGTACACAGTGATTATCAATCCCTGGTTGAAGGCTGTTCTGAAGGTATGTAAGTTCCCAAAATTCCTGGCCTTCTTTACTTTCAGACAAAGAGAGGTGGGTGACTGCAATTGGAGTTTGCCTGGCTTTGATGGGAATGGTAGGGGCTGAGATCACATGGGTGAGATAATAAAAACTTCTGCTATGTTAGAGTTGGGAATTTGTTAATTAATGCATGAAAACACCGTGGGTCATGAAAGGAAGCACATTTATCATATAGTGAATAACTGAATCAGTACTAAACACGAGATCTTTCTGACTTCCTTCCAGGACTTACCCCCTGTGTGATAACCACAGGCCCACCTTTGTCATTGTTATGTCTAAGGTACCCAACCTCTCTCTATTAAAGATAAGATGCAGGCTTCTTGTAATTACTACCCCACTGCCTTAGTTACTTTTCTCATTGCTGAGAAAAAATACCTGACACCCAAAATTAAAAGGGGAAAGGTTTATTTGGCTCACAGTTTGCAGAGGTTTCAGTTCATAGTTGGCTGGCTCCAAGGCAGGGTGTCACCACAAAGGAGAGACAGTTCTGCAGGCAGAAGGCAGAAGGCAACAAGCAGCAAGCAGCAAGTGACAAGTGATGAAGGAGGACCAACAAACAGCGACAGCAGCATTTCTCTTTCTCTCCCTTAAATCCTATCCAGGCTACCAACCCTTAGGTTGGGTACAACTCGCACCTTAATCCTAGCATCACACCATGAATCAATCCCAGCATCATATCCTTGATCCCAGCATCACACACTCTAGATCCAGCCACCTCAAAAAGCCCCACCTATGACCCCATGAGGCTTTGGGGGTCATCTAGATTCAAGCCAAAACACTCACCTAATGATAGACTAGTGGTTTTAACTGCATTTTAGCTATGTAACCCTAATTTCTTTCTTTCTTTTTTTTTTTTTTGTGGGTACCGGGGGTCGACCTCAGGACCTCGCATGACAGCAGGCACCCGTGCCGCTGAGCGATATCACCGGCCCCTTTTTCGTATGTGGGTTCCAGGAGTCTAACTCAGGCCCTCACGCTTGCCAGGCAGGCGCTTATGCCACTGAGCCATCTCACCGGCCCCTGTAACCCTAATTTCTAAGAGAGTTACAAGGATGATCAATATACAAAAGCAAATGTACATGGTGTTGCTCAGGTTGAAGAACCCTCTGGAGGGATATCAAAGAACATCCTTGGAAAACATACTTATTTTCCCTATCTTCTGGCTAGAGAAAAAGGGAATAATTGTTAGACTTTGAGCAGTCTCAAGTCAAGGGTAGTTTTACAGGAGAAACCCAAGCAGCAGAAAAAATGACTAAAATGCTCCCAGTTTCAAAGTGGCAGCTTCTCTTTGGAAAAACCACCATAGTGCAATTGTTTGCAAATAACTTTAGTGTATTTTTTAAAAAACTTTTTTTTTTCTTCTTTGGATGATTTGTTTATATGTTAGAGCCTACAAATGCACTGACTAAGAAATAGCTCACAGTTTTTTGAGGTTCTTTGAATTGAATGACAAATAGAAGAGTCATTCTCACTTTATAACTCATTTTAAAATGCCTCCTTTATTCTGTCTATATTTTAAAAGGAGATGAGGCAGCCAGGCACTCACTTGCTTAAAAACTTGCCAAAATTGAGCTGGTTTCATCTTTTAGGCCGGTCTATTGAAATATGCAGATAATTATGGCTAAACCTAGTACTTGTGTCAATTTCAAACACTAAAGCTTCATTTATATGATTATTTATATCAATACTTTGGTTCACAATAACTGCTATTAAAAGTATGAAAAACTATTTTGAGAATAATTGTGACTGTGAATGAAAATCAAATAGTACATCTTAGGTATTGTAGCTGGCATATAGTAAGTGCTCAAAAAATAGCTGATTTTTTTTTATTCAATATATACAGACCCAGATGTAAAAATAATCATTTCTATATTACAGGTGATGAGGTAGTAAATATCAAAGTTTCTTTGACCAATTTATTTTAATTATATGACGAACGTTGTGAACTTGCTAATAAGTAAACCAGTAAGTTTGCAAAAAAATTGATTTTTAAGAAGCGACACTCAAGCTCTTTTCTCTTTTATGAAAAACTCAAAGTATAAATAAATTAAAGATCAAAATAGGGCCGGTGATTTAGCTCAAGGGCATAAGTGCCTGCTTGGCAAGCACAAGGTCCTGAGTTCAACTCTTGGTACCCGCATTAAAAAATAAATAAATAAAAGATAAGAGCAAACAAGGAGATATATCTTTTGGAAATGGGAAAGGGGCTTAGAGATGGAAAAGGGGGTTGGGCAAGGGGACGCAGAAAGAATTAAGATGTGTCATGTACACGTACCAACTACCCACAATAAATGTAATCACTATTTATTGCAAACATGTATTAATAGAAAAGAGAAAGTGACAAGTTATATAGAGACACTGTGTGGCTGTGTTTGTGTGCAAGAGCATGCATGTGCACTTTTTAAAGAAAAATCCTGTTTCATTAGTAAGGTGATTAATAACATCTTGTTCCTTTCAGTTATTACAAGAAATGTTTGGCAGGATTTTCCAGGTATACAAACTACTAGTTAGGCATGTAAGCATCACATACAAGAAGCAAATAAAAATGCATCTGTGCCTGAAATAAGAATAGCAAAGTTGTATCCTAGGAATCCTTATGTATTCCTAGAATATACGAGGAACAAAAAAAAATTAAACCCCCAAAATAAATGACCCAATCAAAACATGGGTTAAAAGAATGAACAGACATTTCTCAAAAGAAGAAGTACAAAGAACCAATAAGTACATGAAAAAAAATCTTTAACATCTTTAGCCTTTGGGGAAATACATTTCAAAACAACTTTGAGATTCCATTTTATCTCAGTCATAATGGCTATCATCAAGAACACATAAAAACAAGGAATGCTGACAAGGATGTGGCATAAAAGGAGAACTCCTACACTGTTAGTAAGAATCTAAAGTAGAATAACCACTCTATTTGACCCAACTATATCTCTCCTGGGTCTATTTTTGAAAGAATTAAAGACGTCCCAGTATAGCAATACACACACACCCATGTTTATAGCAGCACAATTCACAATTGCTAAGCTAGGAAATAACCTAGATGCTCACAAGCAGATGAATGGATAAAGAAAATAGAATGGAATATTATCCAGAAATAACAAAAAATGAAATTATGTCCTTTGCAGGAAAATGGAAAGAACTGGAGATCATCATACTAAGCAGTATAAGTCAGACCTAGAAAATAGACATGGTTTCTCTTATATGAGAAACCTGAAGTATAAACAAACAAACAAACAAATGAGATAAGACAGAAAACTAGAAGGGAGACTCTTGACAATGGGGAGGGACGAGGATGAGGAAGGGAGGAAGAAAGGGAAAAGGGAGTAAAGGGATTGAAATGGTTATGATATGGTGTATGCATATACCAATTCTCAAAAATGAACTGAACATCGCTACTCTGTATTATAAACGTGCATTAATAAAATAAAAAAGGAATAGCGAAGTAATCCCCAAGAGTGATGTTTAATAGGGTACACTAACATGAAAGAACGGAACAGTATCAGAAAGCATGGAAACTGTGACAGCGACATTTTCCATTTTTTGTATTTTTCTTTTAATATATTACATCAGATTTAAATGTAAAATTTTGAATTAAGAAAACCATATGCATTTTTTTTTTGTGGGTACTGGGGGTTGAACTCAGGACCTTGCGCTTGCCAGGCAGGCGCTTATGCCGCTGAGCTCTCTCACTGGCCCACCATATGCATTTTGAAGTTTATTTATTTTTAAACCAATATTTTTCCACTTTTTTTTTTTTTTTGGTACCAGGAATTGAACTCAGGATCTCATGCTTGCAAGGCAGGTGCTGTGCCACTGAACTGTATCCCCAGCCCCTTTTTTCTCTTTCTGAGCTCCACCTACATTTTATTTGCTTTCCCCCAACTCTATGGAGCAATAATTGACAAATAAAAACTGTATAAATTTAAGGGGAACAATATATTTTATATATGTAAAATTATGAAATGATTACTACAATCGAGATAATAAACATATTCATTATCTCACAGAGTTGCTTTTTGTGTATGTGTGTGGTAAGAACACTTAAGATCTACTCTCTTGGCAAATCTAAAGTGAAGTTTCTCATTATTATTTAAGTAAGCTTTCAGCTCATTGTTCTCTCTGTTTTGTGCTTCTGTGAATTCCAACTTTTATATATTGGTCCCTTAATTTTGTCTCGTAAGTTCCATGGATCTTCTTTATTCTTCCATTCTTTTATCTTCTGTGATTGGAAGTTTCCCATTACCTGTCTTTGAGCTAAAAGATCCTTCTGCTTGACTGAGTCACTGCTGAATCTTTCTATTGCACTTTTAATACTTTTCTTTGTACTTAGATTCGGAATTTGGTTCTGCTTTTTTCTGATTTCTATGTCATTGTTGAACCTTCTATTTTTTCCATATATCACTTTCCTGAATTGCCTATTTGTGTTCACTTGTAGCTCACTCTGCTTTTTAAAATAATTATTTTGAAAATTTCTGTCAGCAATTTACAGATCTCTAGTTCTTTGAAGTCAGTTGAAAATTATGGTATTCTTTTGGTATTGTTCTCTCTCTCTCTCTCTGTCCCTCATTCCCTCCCTCTCCTCCTCCCTCCCTCCCTTCCTTCCTCCCTCCCTTCCCTCCCTCCCTCATTACTTCCTCCCATCCTTCCTTCCTTCCTTCCTCCCTCCCTTCCTTCCTTCCATCCTTCCTTCCTTCCTTTCTTCCTTCCTTCCTTCCTTTCTTCCCTCCTCTATTTTCTTTCTCTGTGTGTGTGTTCCTTGAAGTTACACATTGCTATGTTAGCATCTGGAAGTCATCTCCTCCAGTCTTTAGGAAGTGGCTTCAAAAGAGACAGACTTGCACCACCACCAAGCCATGCTAAGGATTCTGTACATCTCCCAGTACTTTTCTGTTGATCCACTCACTACATTTCTCTTGTTCCCTCTTGTCAGGCATCTTCTGACTAGATGCCATCTCTTGAACTTGCAAATCAAGGCCAGGTGCTGAGATTCACTTTTCCTTAGGGGTATGTCCTGAGGTGTTCAAGGTGAAGTGGCTCCTTCCAGCTCAGCAGGGTTAAGTGTGCTGTTTGTTTGACCTCACGCATGATCTGCCTATATCAATATAGGGAGCACTGACTACAGGGCGAGAGGGGTGTGTGGAGTGCTGAAGCATATGTGGACTAGCTGGCAGGCTCTACAGGTGATGTGACTCGTAAAGGCCATGGGTAGCACCCAGGTGGAGTTTGCTAGGTGGTTGGTAGGAACTGCCATGCTTTCTTATGTTCTGCACCCTGGCAGTTGTGAGTTCTTGCCCCCTTTCTTTGCTGTAACTTGTTACAGTCTATTCAGCCAGGCTAATCCCCTCAGTGTTTTGGGTAGTGTGAAAAAGAAGTGCTCCTCCATTCACTGTTCACTGGTTTACCCCATTTTATGCTGGTTACTAATCCACTGTAAAAGTATATCTCAATTTGTCTATCTTTTCTTCTACTGCTGAACACATGTGATATTTCTGACCTTTGATTATCGTGACTAAAATTGCTCTGATCATTACATGTGTGCATACATGTGTGCATACATGTGTGTAGATATGATTTTGCATTTATCTTGGATAAATACATGTGTCATTGTTAGGTAATATTACATGCACACACACATATATGTTTAGCTTTTAATGATGTTGATAAAATGCTTTTCAAAGTGGTTGGACCGTTATACATTTCCATGAGCAATTTTAAGAGGTTGTATCATTCTACATCCTCACCAATACTTGCTGTTACCAGCTTGGCTATTTTATTTGGTGTATTTTGGTATTTCATTGTTATTTTAATATGAATTTCCCTGATCACTAAATATGCGGAACATCTTTTTCAGCTACTTTTGATCATAAATAGATATATGTAAAATTCACATTCAGATCTTTTGCCTATTTTTATTGGATTATATGGTTTTTTAAATATAGAGATATGAATGTTTTATATGATATGAATACAAATTCATTCTCTGTATATGTTTCGCAAATGTTTTCTCCAAGTTGTTGACTAGAATTTTTAACTTCTCACTCATATCTTTTGGAAAGCAGCTACAGTAATTTTGATATACTCTAATGCATCAGTTTTTACTTTTATAGTTCCTCCCTTTTTTGCCTTCCCTAAGAAATTATTGCCTACCCAAGATTGTTAAAATTTTCTCCTTTTTCCTAGAAATTGTATATTATACATTTTATTTTTAGATCTGTATCTCATTTGAGTTACTTTGCTAGTGCGTGGGAAGGGATTGAGGCTAATAGGTTTTATATAGGTATACAATTGTTTAATTACGAAGTCTTAAAAAAAGAATTCTTTCCCAATCGATTAATTTTGGTATTTGATATTTGATATGTGGATCTATTTCTGTATGTCTGTGGACTCCCTGTTTTGTTCCATTTTCCTATATGTCTATTCCTACTCCAATGTGACACAGTTTTATTACTATAAAAATAAAACTATAAACACATCTAAAACATAAAACTGTATCTTTGTAGTAATTTTTGAAATAAGGTAGTACAAGCTTCCAACTTTATTTTCCTTTGTATTTCAAAATTTCCTTGGATATTCTAGACCTCTTACATTTTCATATGAATTCTAGAGTCAATTCGTCTGTTTACACAAAGAAGCCTGCTGGAATTTTTATTGGAATTGTGTTGATTATTTTGGAGGAGAATTGACATCTTAATAATATTGAATTTTCCAAATATGTGCTGACTGTTGCCCAATGTCTGTAAACATATGTTCATACATTTTGGGAGGGTTAGTGGTAGCATTTACTCCATCACAGCAGAAGGGAAAGGCTGACAGTTCTAATTGTAAACTGCATTTTGAACAGGCCATTAAAAAATTATTTTTCTTTAACTCAAATAAGGTTTGCCCAGCTTTAGTTTTCATACATTTTTTTTCTTTTTCTTTTTACTAAGGGAAGTAGAAAAAAATACAGAAAACTGTAATTATTGTGGAGAGCCAAAGTTCATCACTACAGAAGTGGGCAAGGTAGATAAATAGAGAAAGGTCAGAAGACCAACATTTGAGTGCCAACTCCATTTCAAGCCATTACAGTCTGAGTAAAACTGTTTAATTTCTTGTAGCTTTAAGTTTTGTATTAGAAAAATGGGCTTAATCCTACCCCAATCTTTCCAGAAGACTATTTGAAGTCCTCTGTAGAATAATGTATGAATTTTAAAACACTCTGAAAACTCTAAGGAAATGAACACAATTAGTAACTAGTCTATTATTCTTTAGCAAAATAAAATCATGTCCTCTAAGATGACTTGTTTTCTCCCCACCTCCTCAGTTATTTGGCTATTTGTCTCAGGATTCTTTCATGACATTTTTCTCTTAGTGTGTAGTTTTCAGCAAGAGAGGGAGGCTTCTGAGCACTCAGCTGGAAAGAAGCGCTCTCGAAAGCATTTACCCTGTAGGGAAAATTTTCCTTTTCTCTATGGGATTATGCCTGACAAATAATATTGTTTGGGCTTTCAGCCAGACAAAGCTGTAACAAGAAGAAAAGAATGTCTTTTATTTGATATGATTTCAGTATTTAAAATTATTTGTGCATTTAAAAAAAAGTTTAAAGTTAAACTTTTAAAAGACTACTGCTGATAGGAAAGTGTCATGACTGAATTTATCGATAGCAGAAGTTATTCTGGTTTTGTTGCTACCACCTCCAAGAAGCTTGGATCACTCATGAGATAAAGAGCTAACTTGTTTCAGTGTATGAGAGAAATAGAACCTACAAACTCTCTATTTCCTTAAATATTTCTATATATTCTAGTACCTGTAACCCAAAAATAACACTTCTTCAAATCTTATCTCCTACCTTGCTAGCTATTTTACCTCAGGAAGTTATTTGTCCTTTCTAGGCATTAACGCCTCACCTATGGAATGGGTTATGAATACTAACACACAAGATTAATTTAGGATTGAATTAATTGATAATATACACACTTAGAATAGTGTCTTTTACATGGTGAATCCTCTATAAATGGCACATTTAAAATGGGCATTCCAGAAGCTTTATAATAAAAGTACTTTGTCTTGTGTTATTATTTTAGTATATGTGGTACAAAATTTATTATTTGGCAATAGTTTTCCAGGTTTCGTGATTATCTGAATGCTGTGGACAGGACTCTGATATCCATAAGTCAGGTTCGTCCCCCACCATCCACAAACTTGAGCAGTCAGTTGGATGGAGGATAGCTATGGTAATGAAATTTACAGCATGGAGCCTGGATCTCAGAGTCGAAAACCTCCTTTGCTTTTAGGCATTGTAACCACCTCATCTGTGGGAAAATGGAATGCCTTTCTTTTAGGATATGTCTTTTACATTTGGCCTTGGCTGGGAGTTTGTGAAAGGAGAGGGCTAGGGTCTTTTTCTCCAAAAAATGCCATCTCTTATCTCCACAATGATTCCCTGTCACCTTACACTTACCTCCAACACGTGTAACTCTGTCTACTGTAATCCTTTGTTATATACTAGGTTGGAATTTTCTGTTAGTCTGAATTTTTGTAGAAAGTGCCACCTTGAGGCCTTAGCACCTAGCAAAGTGCCTGGCACTTAATAGGTATTTAGCAAATGTTAAATTAGTGCTAAATTAAGTCTTGGTTTTTCACTTAAATCTTATTCTTACACCCCCCTTTATGTTGGTTGGCTATATAAATTATTGCTTAAAAAAGAAACAGAAAGGAAAATATTAAGTCAGTTCTACTCTGTGTTGAAAATAGAAGCCCTTCAATGTTTTGCATGTGCTCTGCAGAGTTCGCTCCTGACTCCAGAGTCAAAATTGAAGTTAAGGAGAAGAAACATAAATACCAGTTTCTCAACAAAGCATATTTAGGCACAAGAGCAACTTTCATGAGAACTTCTGCCCTTGACTTCTGTAAATATGTTCTCTACGCGGTACTCAGAGAAATCTTAAAAACTGCTTGTCTGATCATATATGTTCTAGCTTAAAACTCTTTTAAGGCTTAACATTGGTTTGAGAGTCAAGTCCACATCTCCATGGCTTATCCTTTCACCCTTCCAGCAGTATTTGAAGCCACTCTCCCACTCATTCTCTGTGCTGTAGTCATTTTTAGCTTTCTCTCAGGGCCTCAATCATTCATTCTCCAGCTTGAAAGCCTGTGTACATGCTTCTCCTCTGCTAGTACTCAGCTCCCCACTGGTTTCATAGGTGCTCTTTCCTCTTAGCCCCCGCCTTCCCCAAGAACTGCTCGGAAGAGATGACCTGCTTCCACTGGTATCTCAGGGTTCTATCTGTGAGCTTCTTAACACACACCATTATTTGTTATTATGAATTTATTAATGAGCTCTTTCTGGTTATTTTCTTGCTAGTAACATATAAGTTTTATGAGCTAAAGGCTGTTAGCGACTCTATATGTGCCAAGCAGGGTGTTGGTTTCTAATAAACGTTTATTAAAATAATTATGTATTTGCTTCTTTTTTCTGTCTTAGCAGGCAGGGAAATGAGCATTTGGAGGTGACATACACTACTATAAAAGTATGCCAGTGTATGTGAGTGATAGCACACTTGGCTATATAGACTCACTCTGCAAAGTGGACTTTTCATTTTGGCTTAGCCATGGGGACCTTCTGTCCGACAGGAAGGAACACATCAGTTCCAGGTGAGTTATGAAGAGACAGCCCCGCCAGGTTTTCTGGGAGGAGGGTTGAAGCTGTTCTAACAGTCCTCATATGCATGGAAAGGACAGCTTTCTACCCAGGTATACCAGGGGTTTTGGGGGGAAATGAAGTGGAAATTCTTGTGCTGGTGCTTTCAAATGGATTGCAGAAAGTTAAAAATTTTATTAAGGTTAGATTATTCTCTCAAAGTTTATTATAATCCTATGGATATTTTTTGGTCATTGGTGAATCATTTCACCAATTCACAAAGAAGAGAAGAAAACCATTAAGATTTATTCAGAGTAGAAAATAACATGCAAAGAAATTAAAACAAATATCTCTCTTTAGCATACCCCAGATTATAAAATGATCTGTAAACATACAAAAATCAATCAAAAATAAATCTCAAACTCAGTGTATATCAATACCCTGTTAAAGATGATAAGACCCCAGCAATGTCATGGGGTCTCTCTAGATTGATTGGAGTACCCACATGTTATGTCTTTATTATACAGGACAATGCCTTCTAGATTACATTTCAGTATTTTAATTTATTTACAGAAGGAAGGGAGCTCAGCACAAATCATGTCATACCATAGAGAGTGCTTCTCAACACAGAGATAGTTTTGTATTTCTCCCTTCAGACAAAAACTTGGCAAATTATAGCTTCAAAAAGCTTAGTTTTACCGAGGGGACAATTGCTTTGGCTTGATGAGTTTAAATCAATATCTAAACTTCAATGCTTTCCCTTCCCTCTCATGTCCAATATAACAAAATAGGGTCCTTGGGGCCAAGGAAGGAAGAAACCAAAGCATTTTTAAGGGGTGTCTGTCAGTGGAGTAACAAAATGTCTTTCGTTTTTCAACTGCTATCCTTAGTGGCAATAAAAATTATCTAGCCTCAGTATTTATATAATATAAGCTGTATACTAAAATTTATTGGAACACATGTCCAGAGTATTTCAGAAGGTGAATCAGACAGCTTCATTTGGCTTACAGCACAACCAACTATCCAGGAAGAAATTTCAGGGAAGAGTGCTATCTCAATCAGTTTTTCTATGTAGGGGATTCACATTGCCTAGAAAACTCAGTATTCTCATGAATATGTACTTCTTTTTCCCCTTAATAACTTTGAAAAATAGAAGCCTGTGTATGCAAGGGAGTTTGAATAACTGTCTTAAATTTTATAATCATTAATTGGTATCTTTCTAGTCAATGTCAATTACACAGTTTTTTTTTTTTTTTGCTATATTGACCCATTAAAAGGAAGTAATAATGACATTGAAGTATAGTACTTGGAAACAGGGAATCTCTTTTCAATTTCAATTATTAAACTAAATATTAGTAAGGGCTTGGTGAGTACATTTAAAATTCCTGATCCTCAGTTTTTACACCTGCAAAATGGGGCTGTGATCATTCCTACTTATGGAAAAGAAGTAAAATTAACTGAGATAATGCATAAATGTATTTAGCACTTGGCTAAGAAAGTAGCAAGTGCTTAACAGATGGTAGTTACTAATTCCAGAAACAATGACTCTGGCCACCTTAACTTAGTTAAGCTTTCGAATCAAGTCAAAATATCTAATTGGGATATATATATTATACCCATAAACATACCTTTAACATTGGAGAGGAAACAATAAGCAAGAAACAGCACTTTAAAATTATTTTCTGTCTTTCCAGATTATGGTGCAGTTATTCTAAATTATAGTATCTCCCTGTTTCCTGTTTACAGTGACAGAAAATGGCATGTTTTCTCCAACAATTACTCTTTTAGTGTTATAGCAATACAGGCAAAATCAAGTGGAGAATGTCACTGTCAGGAGTGCTGGGAAATGCGCCTCCTTTGGTGTGAATTATTGAGGGCCTTCTCTCTGCTAAACTAAGACTTAGGTCATTGTTTATTACTGTGCTGCACTGGGTGCATCCATGTAGACAAAGCTGTTGAGTCCTAACGGGTTTTGATATGCAGTCTCAGATAGTTTAAGAAGCACTCAGAAAAACTATTTCCTGACTAAAATTACAATGAGATACTGCATCTTAAATCCAATCCAGTGTGTAACCGGAGTAAATGGAACAGATGAATAAAATGTATTCTATTCATAATGAACTGAGACTGCAAATAAAGGGATCTTTTAAATATTCAAATGGTTAAAGATGGATTATATTTCCTTTTGGGAAAGGAAATAGTCAAAGGGATAGGGCTGATGAACTGAGCTTATAAAATTGGCTTTTGGCGGTGATGAAAATGGTATCGATGAAAGGCAGTGGTATATATTTCACACACATTTGCAGAGGTAATAAACATAAAGTACTGCTCTGGCAAAAAGTTGAGATGCTTTATGTTCTGACACCTGGGCTCTGGTGGCATGCTTATCATCCAGCTTTGAGAAAGCAAAGTAATTTCATGAATAAACACTTTTAATCATTAGTGGAGTTGGTTTCCAACTTGACACAACTCTGCATTACTTGAGACAAGATTCAGGAACAGGAGGGCTAAACACTACTTGCTTCAGCTGACACTTAGGAAACCCCAGTACTTTTAGGATAATGGCAAGGGATCCCTGAGCACTGAAACCAGGTACATGGCATGTGATGCCATGTCATTAACCTCTTTCTGGGAAGCCTTCTTTTTCTAGAACAGATTGTGAGTCCTCCCATCATTCTTTATGTATCATAATGGACTCAGGCATTGCAGGATATTGTTGCTTCATTAACAAAATAAAGCTCCGGTCCTGAGAATTTTAGTTAAAAAAAGGCAATTCTGTGTATAGAAAAAGTTGGCTAGAATGAAAAACTGTGGTTGAGTTCCTGAACCTTGAGGAGAGAGAGGTACCCTGGAATGTCCTTTCCCCATTCTCCAATCTCTCACCAGTTCCTTTGTTTTTTAAATCCAGTCAAAACCAACTGACATGGCAGCCTGGTAAGCAAAACCTTCAGTGGTCAGCAGTCCCACACCCTACACTATAGAGCAGGTCAGGCAAGGGTAACAAAGGGACTCAAGGGCCAGCAAGTCCAAGAACAACATAAGCTATCCCACAAAATACAGCTTGCTCTTTGGGGGGTACAGGCCCTTCTTAATCACTCGCTTCCATTTTAGAAGTTGTATTAAAAGCCACCTTTTAGGGGCTCCCTTTTCTGTACCTTGGCAGTATCTTATCCAATTTTTTATGTTCAAATTTGAAAGTAACTCCTGGTTCTGTGGGTTCTAAACAAAGGCTGCTAGACTGACACCTTTGGAAGTCTACAGTGAGATCTAATAGGATGATGTACATGAAGATATATTTTAAGCTGTACAAAAACAAAAAAATTGCTCTGAGGCCACACCAGGTCCCTAGGTATCTAGTGAAGAATTGTAACATAGTGTTGCTGGCCACCTGATTTTTAAAGCTTCTGTATTCCAACTGGAAACTTTTAAATTCTATCACTCACAGCCATAAAGTAGATTCTAAAAAAGCAGGAAATATCTTGGTGGAATCTAATTTTTTTCCTGGATAAAATGATCTTTGGAATTATGATGATTCCTGAGAGCAAGACTGAACTCTTCAAAGTTAAATGGAATTGTGGTAAGGAGAAATAACAATATGAAACATCCTTTGCCTGCATATGCATTTTCAGTGAGGGAGAAAACTCTGTTGGTAAATTTGGCACAAGCTTTCCTTTCATACTAAGTGGCTCTCGATTTTGACATAAATGAGGTTCATCTAAACAAGCTGGAAAGCCTGGCATTTTCTTAGCATCTTTCCCTAATAGAAATGCACCATGCTTCAAAGAGCAGTTCTGACTTTTACATCTGGGACTGAATTCCAGTAAATAGGGAATTCACCATTGTGAAATTTCAGGCAACGATATCATAGTACAGGAATTGTTCTTATCCTTTTATTTTTGCTCTATTTTATAGCTCTGCCTAATAGAATTTTAAAATTAGTTCTCTATTGGATTCCCATTCCTTGCACATTGGGAGTGGATCATAGGTGTAGAACTTTTAGCTATATGAATATAGCTATATAACTGGGGTATTGATATAGTGGCGTGTTGGTGAATGTTTAATGATCAGGTCTACAAGGGCAATTCCATTTGGCTAGTATTTTTATTTATGTTAATGAGTATTATGGAAATGAAACAAGAAAAACATATGTTAAAGTGTCACTAACTTGTCAATGATTTCTTTGCTGATTCAGATAACAGTTTTGATTACTGGAAGACTATTTCCTTTTTTGTGATATTCACAATTTAACACTGAAAATGCATGTTTAAGTTTAATATGCATCACTAACACTTTCTTCAGTTTGTTTAGACAGAAAAAATAAAAATACAAAATAATGCTAGTACACTAGGATCTGACTTGTAGTGTTTGCTGGTTCCTGTAGTGTAAATATTTTTACCATAGCCAATTTCAATCTACAGATGTCACATCACTGGTTGTGGAATTTGTAAGAAAAACATGGTAGCCCACCATGCAATACTTATATAGATACGAACAGGGTAAATAACCTCAATAGTACATGTAATAGTAAACATAGTAAATAATTAGAAAATTATGAGTTTGGAGTACTATTTTTAACAGCTTTTTAATAGCACTTAAAGTACAGAACATGATGTCTTGATTTATACATATACATAGCAAAATGATCATCGCAGTCAAGCTAACTGATTTTTCTATTGTCTGCACACAGTTGCCACTTTTAGTACTCTCCACTCCCTTTGCAGATTTAGCCTGGCATTTCATCCTATGGTGTATGCTATAGTTTATTTAACATTTTCCATTAGCATGTAGGTTGCTTCCAGAAGTTCACTTTTGCCAACAATATATTAAAATGCCATTAGGTACATATGGGTGATGATGAACTATTTCCAATGGGAATATACAACTGGTACAATCGTTGCATAAGAGATCAGGAAAGAAAACTAAAAGAACAAACAAACTGCAGGCCATTCAAGTAAATTAATCACTGGCAGGAAAAATCTAGAGAAGTAAAACCAAACTATTCATAATACTTCATTTTATTTAAAAAGTTAACTGGAAATTATTCTTTCTCAATAAATATATTCATGTGTATAAGTGTAGATTTAAGAATGACTGTAAACATATTAATTAATCAACAAGATTTAATATGTAGTTGAAAACTTCAAATTCACTTATCTTTCAAGGGAAAAGAAAACAAATTATAAGCAATGCAATAAAAATTATAAATAAACAACAGAGAAGTTTGAAATTCAGACACAAATAATGAGATGACAGGTGATAACAGATGACTGAAATACAATATGAATAAGTTATATAAATATAAATTTATCTTATTAAAAAATAAAATGTAAGACATGGATAAAAAGAAAAGTCAAATGTTCCTTTTTTAGGTGCTATAATATTATATAGGAGATTTGTCCTTAAATTTTAGTGACTATGGATGACATGGCAACTTATTTTGGAACAATACAGGAAAAGAATTTAAATTGCTGTAGGAAATTTCTTAGTAATTATTGAATCTACATGGTAGATATACGGATATTAAGTGTGTTTTTTTTATATTGTTCTATTTTTTGAAAAACATTAATAATAAAAATGTTAGAGAAATATAAATACAAGATATGTTCTTTCAAAACTTATTTTAAATTCTATCAGTTCCTTTTTTGAAAACTTACCATAGTGTTTTTTATTTTGTAATTCACAATACCGTATTACTAAACTGAACAAATAACTGCTATATGAAAGCAGAACTTGCTCTTTTAATTTTTCTCTCATGTAAGACAGAAAAATAAAACTCATTGACTCACTTAAATCTATTAAACAACTTAATAAAGCATTCAAAAATGCTACTTACATGAAATGTACATAAAAGCAGAGTGAGGCTAAAAATGAAAAGCTAGAAAAGATAAGCAGCATGTTTCAATCTTATGAAAATCATTGGGATTAAACCTAGGCCCCAGCTCCAGCATTACTGCTTAGTAGAGTGTGTTCATGGGTAAGACTTTCATTGTATTGACATCTCTATTTCTTCATCCATGTCAGAAATCTTATAGTTCTTATATATTTCAAATATTTTCCCAACAATAAAATGATATAATTTAAATTGTTTTAGTATATTGTACAGTGCTATATAGTATAACATAATTATCCATATTAAAGATAATTAAAATTCTCAACTGGAAAATAGACATTTTGGAATGGCCATCAGAAAAAGACACTAGGGCATTATTAACTTTTGATGTTCACACATTTCCTTACCTTCTTAAAAATAGGGGCTGCTGCCGTGAATTTCTCTAGGGTTATTTCAATCTCATTTCCTTGGGTTATTACACTACACCCTCATACTTAAGACAAACTATTTGAACTTTCTAATTTGTTAAATCACAAAACCAGCCAAATAATATAATGCTGAAATTTTTGGAGGGTGAAGGCTGGGAGGGAAAAAAAGCTGAACATTTTCCTGATTTCCCAGGCTATTGTTCAGCCATGGGATCCCTCCACCTTCTCTAGATGTAAAAATGCATTGTCTCCACTTCCAGACACAGCAACTTCCAGACAAACCCATCACCCGAACTCACTGCGTTCAGCCCTGATTCCTGGGATCCCACACTAACAGTCATTGTAGTTGTCTGAACAGAACAAAGAGGCTATTGTCTAAGAAAAGATGCAGAAGAATTTACCAAGTGACACATTCTAAGTGAGCAGATTTCCACAATGGAGCATTGATCACAATTTTCTGACACTATCAATCATGGAACCAGACCAAGAGTAAACTTGCAAATGAGAATCTTTTTTTCCCTTCTTAGTTTAAGGATGCAAACTTATTGGAAATGCAAAGGAAAACAATTCTGCTAAAACATAGACAACTCCAACAGCTACAAGTTTCATAATGTAATTTTTAAGAAATCAGAGCATGCTTGTTACTATTTAACTGGATGAATAGTCAGCAGAAATACCTTTCCAGATAACTTAGCATTAATTTCTTTTTACTTTTTATATATTTTGTTCATATCATTACCTAGAATCCTGCTACTTAAAGTCTGTTTCTATGGACTTCTTTCATCAGCTTTACTTGAGATCTTGTTAAAAATGTAGAATTACTCAAGATTGATTTTACCATTTAAGGTCTTTTGTGGTTATGCATAATTTTAGGATTTTTCCTATTTCTGTTAAATATATCACTGGAATTTTAATAGACAATGGATATAATTGAATCTATAGATTATTTGGGTTGTATGGACATTTTAACAATTTTACTTCTTAAAAATTAATATAGAACTACTATGTGATCTGGCAATTCCACTTCTGAGTATACATTCAAAGAAAAGGAAATCAGTATGTTGTAGAGATGTCTATATTTCCATGTTCATTGCAGCACTGTTTATAATTGCTAAGCTATGGAATCAAAGTAAGTGTCCATCAATGGGTGAAAGTGTAACAAAAGTGTAGTTTATATATAAACAATGGAATGCTATTCAACCTTAAAAAATAAAGAAATCCTGTCATTTGCGAAAAGATAGATGAACCTAGGGACATTTTTAAGTGAAATAAGCAAGTAATAAAAACTATAGAAATAGTATATAATCTCATTTATGTGGGAAATATAAAACGTCAAACTCATAGAAGCAGAGAGTAGATTGTTGGTTACCAGGGGCCTGGGTGGGGAGGCAGGGGGAAGGAGAGATGTTGATTAGAGGGCACAAAGTTACCGGCCAACAGGAAAAATAAGTTCTAGAGTTGCCCTGCACAGCATGTTGATTATACTTAATTGCAATGTATCGTGTACTTGAAAATTGCTGAGAGTAGATTTTAAATGTTCTCACTTTAAGACATAAGTATGTGAGGTGACGGATGTGGTAATAAGCTTCAGTTAATCATCTTACAATGTATGCATATGTTAAAATATCACACTGCACATAGTAAATATATAACTTTTCATTTTCAATTAAAAAACTAATAAAAGTGCAGAGTCACAGGTACTCTCTCAGATCTGTTGAGTGTGTACCTGCATTTTATTCAGAAGATCTGTGTGCACAGTGAAGGGTGAAATAGGCTGCCTTACAGCATAAGCTTCTAGGGGGCAGGTGTGCGATGTCGTCCTGTAGTCTTCCTAATCATCTAACACCTGCTAGACTGGTGGGAATCAGTCAACATCCATCTCTGCATAAAGTAGGGCCAGAGTGCTTTTTTATTTTATTGTATTTTTTTCACTTTTACCCACACTAGTCTTGTGGCTTATTTTATTTTTTTATTTTATGAAAAAATAAGACAAAATTTTATAATAAAACAATAAGAGAACAGCAATAGTTAATACACTGTGTACCATTATCTTTGAAGCAGTTATTCGGAGTACAAGACAGATGCCAAGCAGATATATTATTTAACTTTAAACATAGCACCTTTCTGTGGAATTTGTGTTATTGCTTAGGGAATTTCATGTAGCAGAATGCATACTACATGCTTACCCACAAATAGTACATTAAAGACCACATTTCTAACTACTCTTACAAAAGTCAATGCCAATGGGGTGTGGATATAAGGAGTTCCTATGCAATCTTTCAGATTAGTTAACATAATTTATGGGACCCAATGCAAAATGAAAATGTGAGGTCCCCTCTAAAATAAAATTACAACTTCCAAATGGTGACAACAGAGCAGTAAACGAAAAATGGCTTTTCCCACAGAGGAATGACTGGTGAGCCATGTGCTCTGCTCCTGCGCATGTGGAATACCCATGAGCCATCCTGGCCACACTCTGGTTCCCTTCTTTCCTGACCCTGGCAACTACTGATACCAGGTACAAAAATGTACATTATAAGACACTAAGGTCTTTGTCAGTCTCTGTTCCCAAGTGACCATGGAGAGCAGAACCCCTGCTAACACTATTAAGGCACATAATGAACGAGAAATCAACTTTTATTTTTGCAAGGCACTGAGATTTCCGAGTTTATTTGTTACTGCTTCATAACTCAGCCCATTTTGACTTACGTATTTGAGTGATTGGCAATCACAGATGAATCAATTTGAGAAGTTGAAACTAAACAGGGAAACCGAAAGAGGAATGCATGGGAAGAGTTGGCATGGAGAGCAGAATTGGAATATCCAGCTTGTAACAGAAAAACACTCAAGGGAGGAATACATGGATTTAGAGAGAATTTGAGGTAGAAAAAGGTGGGGGTAAATGAAGGAAGTTGTTACTTGACATCCTCCTCTTTCCCCAGTAAATGGGAGAAAAAGCATCTGAAAACTGTGGAAAGTCATATTCAGAGCTTACGTAGATGTGTTTTGAAATAAAACTCCTGTGGAAACCTGAAAAACCAATAGGAGATGAATAAGAAGATGTGTACAAAAACATATCGAGATGAACTCAGAATGTGGATGGGGAGCAAATAACACAACCGATGGAACTAGAGGATGTGGAAGGAAGAGGTAGCCCAGTATTACGGATTAAAAGGTAGTTTGAGTTGAATGTTATATGGTCTCTATCAACTTTGCAATTAAGAACTGTTTGTTCTGTTAATGTAAATCATTGTCAGTTTAACAGTTTCAAACTGGTCCATAGAATCACACATGGTGATGGCCTATTAGAAAAGAGAATCTGGCCACTTAGAAAGGCCTCCCAAAGTAGTATTTTCTTTGGTAAAATTACCACAGTGCAGATAATGATAATTATTTCTGAAAACTCAGAAGCCTGATATTATAAGGAAAAATAGAAATGCCAAGCAGACTAGGATAAAGTCATCACATTCTCTCCCTCTATCCAAACTGCATAGGAAACCAATTTAAAACTGTATTGCTAATTGATTAAATTTTCCCCACAGAAATAAAGATAATTGCAAACACTTATTAAATGCTCACTGTGTGTCAGATACTCTTCTAAATGGTCCACATGTATGTCTTTAATTCTCGTAATGAACATAAAAGGGCCATTCCTATTATCTCCATTTTTCCAGATGAGAGTAGTGAGGCAGAGAATCAGTAACTTATCCAGATCATGTAGGTAGTAAGTGGTACAAGTGTGATTTGTGCTGTTGGTCTATGCTGTGGTTTTGTGGTTTAAGAGTAGTCTTAGAAAAGAAAAGAGAGAAGTAGTCTGATGTCATACAATGGGCAAAAAGAGACTGCTCCAGTTGGCCCAGCTAGCTGATCCTATACCTTTAGGCAAGTTATTTTTTTAGAGACTCAGAGAGCTTCATGATCGTGAGTATGGGTGCTAGAGCTATACTTCTTGGGATCACACCATGCTCTACCATTTGATCCTAATTATTGAACCTTTTATTTTTCCCTAAACTGTAAAATGTGGCACTCATTAAGTAGGTATAAGAAACAGCATCTGTTACCCCACAGATATGCACAATTATTATATAAAAAATAAATTAAAAATTAAAAAGAAAACCAAGTAAAAACAGAAGAATGAGCACAGTACCTGGTACATTAAGAACCCAACCAGTGTTAGCTATTATTATTAATGAGAATAGAACCAGATCAAAGGTAAATATTCATGATTTTATTATGTCTTCATTGTCAACTCAGCAAAGTTTTAACTCTTTAACTTAGATGTTAAATCCTTCTGCAATTCTGCATCAATTTTCTTTTTCTCCTTATTTTTCACTAATATCTAACATGAACACTTCATGTTATCCCTGAAACAAGCCCAGTCTCTTTGCACATATCATTTCTTTTTCATCTTTAAGATCCATTTCTAACCTCACCTCCTCAAGAACTCTCCATGGAGGATCCTGTTCTACCATAATGGTCTTTCTATTCTATTCTGAGTGTCAAGAACAGTAATTTCTTCTAATATTCCTTCTGCTGATTATTTCTTGGAGTATTTTCTCACTATTTGCTTACAAATGCATAGGAGAACTAAACACATCAGTCATCACACATCACGTTTTAATGTGGCTAATTCTGCTCTATTATTTGAGATGGTCACATGAGGTAGAGGTCTTTTAATGTGTCAAAATGTAAGGCCAATTTTTAATGATCTAGTTTGATATACAATAGAGCTCAGAGTCCTACTTTGCTCCTGCTGTGCATTACATATAGAAAGCCCTACTCCATCTTCTAAGTAGAGTCAGGGAGGGAATGGGCCAAGCATTATAGTAAATTTCTGTTTCTTTAATTTACAATGACTAAAAAATTTTGATGGCATCAAATTATATCTGCATTTCATATGGCTTTCTGAAAAAAGTTTTGTCAAAATGATAGGTGCCTTTCAGATGGTGTTTATATCCTACTTGAATCATTGGTTACTCTCAAACTTTCACTCTTTCTAGAAGTTTCATTTTAGCACTCACTATGTGAAAAAGCTCAGCTAGAAGTTCCAAAACTATTAAACAATTAATAAATGTTTACTGAAAGAAAAATTCATTCCAATCTCTTCATTAAAAGTATATGAGGCTGGAATATAGCACAGTGGCACAGATTTCCCTAATGTACACAAGGTCTGGTTCTATCCTTAGCACTGAAAAAAAATCTGTAGCTAGATATTCAGATAGATAAATAGATACATTTATACAATAATAGAATAACACTAATTTTTGATAAAAGGCTCTTGAATTGGTACGCATAAAAAAAACTTGCAATATAGTTAGATGAAATTTAACTTGGACTTATAATGTGTAAAAACTGAAAAGTAAGGATAGACAATAAAAATGTTTTTAAAATTATCACATTACAGAAAAGGAAGGCAACATGACCATTGCAGTAGGGGAGATTGATGATTCTTCCCTCAGCTTAAATCTTTGTCGATTAACACACCTATTTTTCTACAAGAGATTTGTTTGTTAGCACTAAATTACAGGCTCATCCATATGGACAGGGTATACAGTACATGCACATCTCCTAGTACTGCTGGGCATTTGGGTCGTACACTTGCCTTGAAGAGTGATGACTGACGTAGGTGGGGCCATCAGTCACCTTGAGACACTCAGTGTCCTCTCTCAGTCTGATGATAGCTCTTGGCTGCTGGGTAGGGTAGTAAGTGTGGCTTTAGGAGAGTTTATTATTATGCCTTCAGAAGATCCCTTTCTTTCACTGTGCTGCATCTCTCACTTTAATTAGAAGGGCGACACACAGGAAGTGCTAGAGCAATGAATAGTTAGGGAGGAAACTATAATGTTAAACAGATAGGTCCAAGAGTGTGGAACTCATATCACCTCTGTGAGGACATCTGGTAAATGACCATCCAAAGATATCTAGATTAAAGTTCTTTCTGGCAGTCATGGGAAAAAAATGCCAAAAGCAAATGGTCTTTGTATTAATCAGCTTCCATCACTGAGACAAAACAACTGACACCTTGCAACTTACAGGAAGAGAAGCTTAATGTGGCTCATGGTATCAGTCCTTGATCCTTTGGCCCCAAGGCATAACTATGGTGGAGGGTCATGTAGTAAATCTCTCTCCGGGATGCAGAAAGACAAAGGAAGCATGCCAGAGAGAAAGGGACCAGGGATCAGATATAGTTTCCAAGGTTACACCTTTATGTCTCACCCAGACATACCCAGAAGTGTGCTTTATTAATTTCTTAGGCATCTTTCTAGCCAAACAAGTTGACAATAAAAATTAACTATCATGGGCTCTGAGAAGCTCTTTCCATTTTTCCCTGCTTTGGTGGTCCTTTGGAATAGTTGAACCTGCTGCTATGTTGAACCTCAGTTCCTTGCTGAGGACATATGTGGTACTGTTAGGTACAGCTCTTGGATCATCTCTCTGTTTCCCATAGCCAAACCAGAGAGCTTCACCCTGAACCAAATGATTTGGGCACTCAACCTCAATGACCCTACACCAAATGGTTCTGACATATGCTTTTGTAGGGTGTGGGTGTGGGTGGGCCAGGTCAGATGAGTTAGGTGTATCACAACAGAGGATTGGGAGACAGACGTCCTTGTCTATTTCATGAGATCTCTGGATTAGGCAGGGGCAGATCAGGCTTCACAAAGCTGGATGTGAGGCAGAATCCTCAGTTTTTCGCTGAGTAACAGAAAGTCTTTAGCAAGGATATCACAGCCAGTTGATGTGTCTTCCTAGATTCACTTGGTTGCATCTGCTTACAGACCTTAACTGCTTATACCATAGAGACATTCTAGCCACCAGCTGTGTGAGTGTCTCTCAGGTTGATTACTGGGGTTTGGCCTTTTATGGTGCTTGCTGCAAAGGAGCACTTAGAGACTCCAGCATCCAGCATGAGGTGATAGCTCCTTATACTGAATAAGCAAAGAACCCAGAAATAAACAAATCATGTTATGTGATAATTCTTGATCAAGTCTACTATATAAAAATTGCAGGTCTACCAAGACTTCAAAGACTATATGTTTAAGTATGTAAAAGTGATATACCAAATTAACCAACTGCACACTTTAAAAATAAATTATATTCTCTGTCTTGATAAGTACACCTTTATAAAGGCAATAATGAAACATATGAATCAAGTGATACTACTTATATGAATGAGCATTGGTAAAATATCAAAGATGACTGAATTTAGTATCTATGAATTATATTTAGATAATTCTATTGATAAATGTGATAGTTTGGTAAGTGAAACAATAAGGATATAGAAATAATTTGCAAATTAAAACAATATTTAATTTTTGCCTTATTTCAGCAAAATCACTAATGAGATTGTTATAATGAAGATTTTCATATAATCTGGGTTATACTTATAATAGTACTCTAAAAGATTGGAATATATGCATATAATATGTATTTCAAATGTGTAAGTGACTTTTCATCAAAGTAATTTAAAATAAATATACCAAAACAAAAAATGTTACTTTTTTGCTGTTGTTTTAAAAAATGATTTTCTTCAAATAAATAATATAAAAGTAGCTTTATATTTTTCTATTAAAAGTATTAAATTGACTCATGTAAATCTTAAAATATTTATTTAAAAAAGTATTATTAACTCATTAAATATTTTATTAAAGATTATTCTCAAGGCAAGCATTCATACTTCGTCAGGTTGGCAGCTGGGTGTAGTGGTGCACACCTGTAATCTTAGCACTTAGGAGGCTGAGGCATGAGGATCACTGCAAGTTTGAGGCCAGCCTGAACTACATAGCAAGACCCTATCTCAGAAAAAAGCCCCCCCCAAAAGTACACAATTAGCAATGCAGTTATGTTTATCCCTAATATATATACAAACCTAAGATTAATATTTGTTGTCTAATATCACAAAGTGTCCTTCATGTTAAGTCACTGTAGTAAATATTGCATTAATTTAGGGGTACTTTCAGATTAGAATATGTGCATGAAGGAAATGGATGCTCAAAGCTTCTGGAAAGAATATTTTGTCATGCAAGTGTCTCTCACATGCAAGGAAGGTTTAATACGTTTACTGCTTAGTCTTTTCTTTGACCTAAAGGCCCTCACTGACTGAATCATGTCACTTGCTGCAGCATATCTGTCTTTGTACTGAGGGCATCGTTGGCTTGTGCATACAGTCGTCATTCAAGGTAACAGAGGAGGAAAATCTTTTCCCAGCTGCCTGTGTAGTACTAGGTATGGAAGTAACTCTCCGAGATTAAAAGCTGCTTTCTGCCAAGCCTGAGTTTGGGTGACCGAAGTGCCCCTTTGCTGTGTAATAATATTTTTGTGTGTGAATGATTAGCCTCTGCAGAGCCATTAAAAAAAACAGGACCCTGGTCAGAGCCCTCTGTCTCCAGGATCAAGGAAGGCTGGAGATGGGCGTGATTCACCTACAAATTCCTTTTCTTTCTTCCATACATGAAAATGGCAGTGTATGTCTCTTATGGCTCATCACAATGTGCCTATCACCCCCTAATCTCAAGATCCTCTGTTTCTCCTTCAGCATAGAAATGACCTGCAACCTTCTCCTGAGGGTGGGAAGGGATGCCCCTGGGAGACACAGGGTTGGATTTTTGAGACCATATTTCTCCATGGCAGCAACATCACTTCCTCTTTCAGAGGTGGCTGAAACCAACACTTTCTTAATCTCTGGCGGGTTCTACCATGAAAATTGGTTTGCTTTTCCATTTTTCCCACTACCAATTTGCAACTTTACATGTGCTTATCTAATTCAGTTACTACTCATTTGCTTTTCATCATCCAAAAATGTGTTCTTATCCTCTGTTGCCCTATGCTTGTTATCTTTTGTTTCTATTTTTAAGCTTTCAAAATCATTTAACTATCATTTCCAGTGAAATTTCAAGAAATAGTGTAAATAGGTGTATGCACGAGAGTGTAGTTTATCATAGCTGTAAATAAGGAAAATCCTGTGTCCACAATAGGGGATGGATTATTAGTATTTCTACATGCACTTATTTATTCAACAAACTTTTTCTGAACCTCTACATCTGTTATGTCAGATGTTGTACTGTGTTATATAACTTAAATGCTTTGAAAGCTTTGTTTAAAAATCTTGATGTCATTCTTATATTATACAGAGAGAAATGTTTCTTCACAGAATGGAAAACTAAACGGGAGAGTGACCTAGAGACCAAAGCATAGTCTTGGCATCTACAAGTTTGTCTTAAGTCTCAGGAATGGTAACTATTATTGAGAAAGTAAGACAGTGGTGTAAATTTGAAGGCTATGCACTTTGGAGTCAGAAATATATGTCAGAGCCAGGATATAGCTCAGTGGTTCGAGCGCCTGCCTGGCAAGCACAAGGTCCTGAGTTCAATTCCCAGTACCAAAAAAAAACCCCCCAAAAACAAAAAAGAAATATATGTCATTAAGTGGGATTCATCCCAGGAATGCAGGGATGGTTCAAAACACAAAAATCAATAAATGTAATATACCGTATCAACAGAGCCAAAGACAAAAATCACATGATCATCTCAATAGATGCAGAAAAAGCTTTTGACAAAGTCCAACACTCATTCATGATAAAAACCCTACAGAAAATCAGAACAGGTGGTCTTTACCTCAATCTGATAAAAGGCATCTATGACAAACCAACAGCCAACATCATACTAAATGGACAAAAACTGAAAGCTTTCACTCTAAAATCAGGAACAAGACAAGGATGTCAACTATCACCACTCCTATTTGATATAGTTCTGGAAACATTAGCCAGAGCAATTAGATAAGAGAGAGAAATAAAAGGAATAAGGATAGGAAAGGAAGACATTAAATTATCATTATTCACAGATGACATGAAACTCTACATAGAAAACCCCAAAAACTCCACCAAAAGACTTCTTAATAACCAAATTCAGTAGTGTAGCTGGATACAAAGTGAACACTCAAAAATCAATAGCATTCCTGAACACAAACAACAAACTCACTGAGTGAGAAATTAGGGAAACCAAACCCTTCACAATAGCATCCAAAAAAATAAAATGAAATACTTAGGAATCAATCTAACAAAGGAAGTAAAAAAAACTATATATTGAAAATTACAGTACTCTGAAAAAGGAGATTGAAGAGGATATCAGAGAATGGAAAGATATCCCTTGCTCATGGATGTGGATAGGCCATAGTAAAAATGGACATACTCCCAAAATTCTTATACAGATTTAATGCAATCCCAATCAAAATACCATTAACATACCTCGCAGAACTAGAGAAAACTTTTCTAACATTCATTTGGAAACAGAAGAGATCTAGAATAGCCAAGGCAATCCTGTGCAACAAAGGCAAGGCAGGAGGCATCACAATCCCTGACTTGAAATTATACTACAAAGATACTGTGATAAAATCAGCATGGTAATGGCAGAAAACAAACAAACAAACAAACAAAAAAACAGACCTGAGGATAAGTGGAACAGATTAGAAGATGTAGACACAACTACAAACACACTCAGCTACGTTATCTTTGACAAAGGAGCCAAAGATGTTCACTGGAAGAAAGAGAGCCTCTTTAATAAATTGTGATGGAAAACTGGCTTTTCACATGCTGAAGACTAAAACTAGACCTATGTCTCTCACCATGCACTAAAGTTAAAACGGATCAAAGATCTAAATATTAAAAGAGAAACACTAAATCTAGTGGAAGAGAAAGTAGGTAGAAATCTTGAAGACATAGATATAGGCAGAGAGTTCATGAACAAAACCCAAAGTGCACAGGAAATACTTCAAAGAATCAACAAGTAGGATCTCATCTTATTAAAAAGCTTCTGCACATCAATAGAAATCATCAACAGAGTGGGGAAAAATTTTAGCCAATTGTCCCTCAGACAAAGGGCTTCTCTCTAGAACATATAAAGAACTGAAACTACTCAGACCCCTCAAATTCAAAGACCCAATCCAAATTGGGCATCTGAGATGAATATACAATTCTCAGATGAAGAAATACAAATGGCAAATATATGAAAAAAAAGTTCAACATCATTGGTCATTCAAGAGATGCAAATTAAAACAACACTGAGATTCCATTTCACTCCAGAAAGAATGGCTATCATAAAAAATCAACCAATAACAAGTGCTGGTGGGGCTGTGGGAAAAAAGGAACCCTTCTCCACTGTTGGAGGGAGTGCAGACTGGTGCAACCACTGTGGAAATCAGTATGGAGATTCCTCAAAAAGCTAGGATTAGGAGTCCCATTTACCCCAGCTATTTCCCTTCCCTTCTGGATATCTTCCTAGAAGAATTAAAAGCATTATACTACAGAGATATATGTGCACCCATGTTTATAGCAGCACAATTTGTAGTAGCTAAATCTTGGAAACAACCCAAATGTCCATCAGTTGAGGAATGGATAAAAAAGATGTGGTGTTTTTATACAATGGAGTACTACTCAGCCATAAAGAAGGATAAACTTGAGAGTTTTATAGGTAAATGGATGCAACTTAAGTCCACGCTCATTAGTGAAATAAATCAGACTCACATGTGTAAACATCATATTGTCTCCCTGGTGTGAGAAATCGAAAGTGTAAATAAGGTCTAAAATGTACAATAGACATTGTGAAATGGGAGGAAATTGTTTAAAAGGATAAAGGAACTAGGATGGGGGAAAGAAGGAAGGGAAAATGGAGAAAAATGCAAGTTAGCTTTACTATTAGCATCTCTTAGTTCATTGAAAAGGAAAGTTTGTACTAATATCGATTGGAGAATTTTTTATGCCCATATCTTGTACTCTGAGTAACTACTTTGAAGATGACAATATGCAATGTATTAACTATTATTATTATCCTATTATTTTGTTATGAAATTCTGTTTTACCTTTTTTTCCATAAAAAATTAATAAATAAATATATGGGTCAAAATCAAGGCTTTGACCCATATTAGTATATGACCTTGAACAAATTAATCACCTGAGTCTGTTTTCCTATCATGGGAATGATTAAACTCATCTCAAAATTTTGCCATAAATATGGACAGAAATAAAGTGTTTAACTTTCCTAGCATAATCATGATACACCATATGCTTGGGGAAAAGCTAGTAAAATATGTAAAAGTGCCTGTCCCTAGAAGATGAGGTTATGAATAAATTGTATTTTTAGCTATGTGACTTTAGACACGTGATTATACCTTGCAGAGCCTCAACTTCCTTTATTATATGTAATAAGTAACAATAATAATGGTAATAATAACAATAATATTTTCATAGTTTGCTGTGAGAATTTGATTCCTAAAATTTTGAAAACTAAGCCCTTACCACATGACTTAGCATGTATTTAGTTTTCAATACATGCTAGCCATTATGTTTTATTTTATATTTTCAATTGTTTTTACAAGTAACCTGTTTTGTTTTCCAATCAACTTTTCTATTTTTAGAGGCAAGTGTTTCTTTACTCCCGTATTTGCATATGGGAGCCAAATTAGGAAGGTGAAAATGAAGCATTCTATCTGTTATACTACATCCCTCATGTGACAGTCACTGAATATAATTCTATAGCCCCAAAAGAGGCGTCATGTGTACTAAGGAGCAAATTAAAAGATATGCTACAATGGTGGTCATTATCAATAGATTCACTTGTCCCTGAATAAATTCTTAGGGTGCTGGAGGAAAACCACCTTCATGAAATGGAGCATTTGTAACTGTAACAATAAAGCAGTTCCTTCAATTTGGTGCTGTCATACGTTTTGTAATCAGTGGAAATTCAATTAATCCAGTTAATTAAGCTTTGATGAATCCAGAGTGAATTCTATTAATTAATGTTTCTGTATTAAGACATACCAGACCACACAAAGCTTTTCATAGAAGCTCACAGATGGCTGTCCAGTCATAGCCGTCACATTTTCATGTTGCTCTTGCTGCAGAGAGGCACAGAGAAAGACACAGTACACCCGTGATTCCAACCCTAGGATTTACAGATGTGATCTCAAGGCACCATGAATTCTTCACAAAAGTTTCAAGTGCTTAGTTTCTACTTAAATGGCTACATAAAAATTAATAAAATATTCCGAATATAGTGAGTGTCAGCCTTAAATTGAGCAATGCCTCACATCTTCAGAGTTCACATTTGTCTTTTTGTTTACACTTGTTATCAGGATTATGTGGTCGATGTGGGGTAGTAGTAATGACCTCATCATTTCTGTTGTGACAAGATGGTAAGCATCACAAAAAACCCTCCAGCACTACCTCTAAACCAAATTGTAGGTAATATTTTTTGCTTTTCTACACGTAGGAATGTTTTACAGGTGTCCTTTAATTCTCATTATATTTTTAAGGTTTATATTATTCTGAATCTCAGAGAAGCAGAGTTAAATTAACTCTTCTAGTTCGCACAACTATTTGGTGGTAGAGCTGGTATTTGAATCTAAAATGGATGGACTCCAAGACCGAGTCATTCCTAATGTTACCCAAGACAATAAGTTTAGAATATTAGGTAAGGGGGTATGTATTCTGTTCACAAACCCCATGATCCTAATAGCCCAAGTTTCCATCAGTGGCTTTGTAATAGGCTCCAGAAAACAGACAAATATAACAAACCAGTGATTAGTTTGAAGAAATAACTAACTGACTTGTTGCCTTAGTGATATCTGTGACCTATAGGAACACTAGAATTGTGAGAGGTTTTTGGGAACAAAGAATTTTATATTTATATAACTGTACCCATATAGATCTCAAACGTATTCAGGAAACACTTTGTTTTTTATGAATTCTTAGTCATTCACTCTTTTTTTGATGATGGTTTATTTTATTCAAACACAAATATATATTTTTCACAATCTTCAACATTAGGTAGGAAGAGTTGTAGCTTATCAGATCAGTAAATTTGCATAAATTAGGGAAAACCAAAGCAATTAGGTTAAATTATACACTTGCATCATATTTAAGATTGAGAAGTCAGAGAATACAATTGTTTTTATTAAGCCTAAATAATTACACTAGCCTCGTTTAGCAAAGGTTTAGCGTTTTTATTTTGACACTGGGGATTGAGCCCCTTTATATCGAGCTACATCCCAGCCCTTCATTTATTTTTTAAAGATCACCGTTTCAATTTAATCACAGTAAACAGTATAATTTCAAGGTTTAAAATAAAAATAAGTCAAATTGATCTTCAATGAAGCTTTCCACTCCCACTCCTTTTCTCTTTGTATCTTCACATGTTTTTACATAGATAGAACAGAGCATTGCATACTATGTACATTGTTTTATACCTTGTTTTTTCCACTCATTAGATCTTGGGAATTTTTTTTATTAGTACATGTTTCAGTACATAATGTTTACTTTCCTCGTAGAGAGGTGGTGCATGACCACAATATATTTCAATTCTATTTTTCTTCCCCTTTCCTTTCCTCCCTTCCTCTTCCATCCATGTCTGATCCCCTTCCTTATTTATATTTATATATACTTGCAGTGTACAATATTGGGACTTGATTCACTTCCAATTTTTTTCCCCATTTATGAAAAAATAAATCATCTACCTGATTTGTATACATTTAGCTATTTAATGCACATGATCGATAGCTTTGCAACAACTCTGTAAGGTAGATACTACTAATTTCCATTAGTAATTAGTAATATGGGGATTAGTAATATGAAGAAACTAAAGCTCATGGAGCTGAGTTAATTTGTCTGTAGTTACTTAGCTAGTGGGTAGAAAAGTAAAAATTAAGAGTTGGCACAGTGCCATTTCCATCATCTCATACTGTGTACTATGTGCCAGGGATGTGGATTTATACAGCATGAAGTCAAATCCAAAGGTTAAATGATGTATATTTGCAAAATTAAATTGTGGAAAATACTAATGATCCAACACCATTACGACACAAAAATAATATTTTAGAATAAGTGGGATAAGCAAGCATTTATGTTAAGTAAAAAAAAATAGAATAGCTTATAGCACACTCCTAATAGTCTGATGGTTGGCATCAAATACATTTTATCCTCCAAAGCTAAAACTCTGTGGTGGAGTGACTGTGTTCAGAGGGTGTCCATAAAGCATGATTATCCAACAATTAAAGGGGAATGGGAAGGTGTATAAAAATATCGTAACTTGTTGATAGTTTTATAGCTTTTAACATTTTTCTTACTTTCTACTCAAATCAGACTGTGTAGAAAAGGAATGGGAGGCAAATAATTTCAGTATCACTAATAGTAGGAAATAGTAGATAATAACTCCCAAAAAAGGCCATTAATGGTATTATATAAAGATATCAGTACAAATATTACTCTCAGAAACTTTATTATTAATACCGTGAGTATAAAATGTAATTGTGTCTCAAAAATTGAAATAGAAAAAGAGGTCAAGTGAAATGGAGCACAGACTCAAAAGCTAATTATATGCTGAAGTCTTGTATGTGTTGATGTAAAATTTTACAAGGAGAAAATTAAAGACAAATATATTTAATATGTTAGCAAGTGTAAATGAGCATAACTCACCTATTAAATTTAAAAAATCCTAATTAAAAATTCAAGATCCAACTCTGTCTGTTGGTCTGTCTGAATTTATTTATTTAGGGTTTTTTTTAGACAAGGTCTTGCTGTGTAGTTCAGGCTGGCCTCGAACTCATAGCAATCCTTCAGCCTCAGCCTTCAAAGTGCTGGATTATAGGTGTGCCCCACCGTGCCAGTTTTATCTCTGTAATTAAAGGTATCCATGGACTGGGGATGTAGCTCAGTGGTAGAGGAATTTTCTAGCATACATGAAGCCCTTTCTTTGATTCCAAGTACCACAAAAATACTTTTTAAAAAGCTACCTTTAGACAAATGCAAATTAAAGGAAAATAAGTGTCAAATTCTTGATATTTAGAAAGATAAAATCTGAGTAAAAATATTAAAGGAAATTCCAAATAAATAAAGAAATGTATATTATTTGAAGTGTTTTATTTATTTATTTATTTGTAAGAATGGAATTTTTATTAGTACATATTTGCCATACATTATGTTTACATTCCTTGTGTGGAGTTGGTACACATACATAACAGATTATAATTCCTTTTTTCATGCCCTTTCCCTTTTATCCCTCTCTTCTCCCTTTATCTCTTCATCCCCTTCCCATTTGAGAAATGTCTATCTCCTTAACTCTTGTTAGCTATCTTTTATTTTGCTCTTTATTTATAATTTGAATTTCTCATTTAAGAGAAACCATGCAATATTTAAGTTTGTGTGTCTGATTTATTTCACTTAATATGGCCTCAAGATGCATTCGTTTTCCTACAAATGACTCAAGTTTATCTTTCTTTATGTCAGAATAGTACTGCATTGATCTGTTGCTGTATAGATAGGCTGCTTCCAAGATTTAGCTACTATGAATTGTGCTGCAATAAAAATGGGTATGTATGTATCACTGAAACGTGCTGTCTTTAGCTCCTTCAGGAAGGTACCTAGAAGAGGAATGGCTGGATCAAATAGAATTCCCAGTTTTAGTTTTTTGAGGAATCTCCATACTGATTCTATAGCAGTTGTGCTATGGATTCACATTCCCACCAACAATGCAGAAAAGTTCCTTTTTCCCCACAGCATCACCAGCATATGTTATTACCTGATTTCTTGATGATGGCCATTATTTCTGAGATGAGATAGAATCTCAGTGTTGTTTTAGTTTGCATTTCTTTAATGGCCAATGATGTTAAGCATTTCTTCTTGTATTTATTGGCCATTTGTACTTCTTCTGTGGAGTGTCTATTAATTTCAGTTGTTATTTTTTGATTGGGTCTTTTATTTTATGGGATTTTTTTATGGAATATTTTTAATATAGCAAGTTTTTTCAAATTTATCTAATGAATCAACACAATCTTAATAAACACCTCAACCATTTTACTTTTGCATTTGGTAGAAATTGGCAAGCCAAGTCTAAAATGCAAATAACCTAGATTACTATCTTAATAAAATGTTAAACTGATCCAAAAACATAGATCATTCATATTAATGGAGTACCATGTTGTTTCGATTCTATACATCATGTAATGTTTAAATCAGGTTAAACATATCTATTGCCTCAAATATTTATTATTTTTTTTGAGGAACCTCTATAATAATTAACCAAGAAAAGTAAAAAAATAAAAAAAAAAGTTGGGAAATTTAGATTTACTTGCTTTCAATAATTTTTACAAAGCTATCCAATAACAAAACATTATGATTTTGGTGTAAAGATATTAAAATTGACAAGATAGAGACTAAAGAAAATAGCTCAAAGTATATAAAATATATTGTGAGTTAATTGTGACAAAATTGTCAATGAAGATTGTGGGAAAAGAAATATGTTTTCAACAAACATGATGAAATATTCTTGGTTCCTACCTCACACCATGCACAAAAATTAATTTGATATGGATCACAGATAAAAACATAGTTAAAAGTGTATATATGTTCTGAAATTAAACGTAAGAGTGTAACTTTGTGACTTTGAAGTAGGCAAATATTTTTTTAGAAAAGACCTAAAAATCACAAACTATAAAAAAAGATACATTTAGTCTAGTCAAAATTTACATTTTCAACTTTTCAAGTACACCCCAAAGAAAATGGATAGGTGACACACTAGCAGAAAATATTCCTATTGTACATTTCTGATTTAAAACATAATTAAAAGATTACTCCAAATCTGTAATAAAAAGACAAAGCAATAAAAATGGGCAAAAGCCTGAGTACCCTACACAAAGAATATATGTGAATGAACAACAAGCATATCAAAATATGCAGTATCACTAGGCTTCAGAAAATGAAGGTTAAAATCACAATATTGTACAATTTTTTAGTCATAAAAAAAGTAATTAAGGGGGCCGGTGAGATGGCTCAGCGGCATAAGCACCTGCCTGGCAAGCGCGAGGGCTCGAGTTCGACTCCCGGAACCCACATACGAAAAAGGGGCCGGTGATATCGCTCAGCGGCACGGGCGCCTGCTGGCTCGCGAGGTCCTGAGGTCGACCCCCGGTACCCACAAAAAAAAAAAAAAAAAGTAATTAAACAACTTTGACAGCGTTAATTATTTGCTATTACATAGGTCAGCTGAACCTTCCATAAGTTGCTGATGGTAATGTAAAAGGATATTACTACATTGGGAAACTGTTAGTCTCTTATAGTTAAATCTGCACCCACCGTATGATCCAGGCATTCCACCCATAAGTATTCCAGAGAAATAAGAACATGTGTTCATAACATGACTTGTACAAGAGTGTTTACGGAAAGCTTATTATAATAGCCAAGAACTGAAAACAACCCAAATTCCAACAATAGGAGAATGAATAACAGCCCAGGTTATTTTCATACAGTAAAACTCTGCTCAACAACAAAAACAATATGCTATAGATACATATTAAAAATGGGCACGTAAAAGACACTGTATTGTGCAAAAGAAGCCAGGCAGAAAAGACTACATGCTGTATATTACATTTGTGAGATCAGAGAAAAGTACTGTATGGTACAGAAGTTAGAGAATGATTGCCTTTGGGGGAAGATTGACCATAAAGGGAAAAGAGAAAAGAAATTTTTTTTTTTTTTTGTGGGTACCGGTGGTCAACCTCTGGACCTCACACACCAGCAGGCGCCTGTGCCGCTGAGTGATATCACCGGCCCTTTTTTTGTATGTGGATACCAGGAGTTGAACTCAGGACCTCGTGCTTGCCAGGCAGGCGCTTATGCCACTGAGCCATCTCACCGGCCCGGGAAAAGAGAAACTTTTGTGACATGAGTATTCTACATTTTGATGGGTGCGTTGGATAATGAGAAGTGTACATTTATCAAAATTCATCTTACTCATCTCTTCAGGTCTGTGGATTTTGCTGTATTAAACTTTACTCCCATTAAATTGAATGAGCAAACAACAGCATGTGCAGAAATAGTGGAGTAGAAGAGCAGGGAAGACCACTTCCAGCACTTTAGAAATAAGGTTAAGGCCTCTATAATTAAAACAGTGTGCTATTGAGGAGTCTTTGCCACACCCAGCAGTTGATGTCTACTCTGGTTGCCTTGGGAGGAGGAAGACTGCGAAATCTGAGGAGTTGAAATGTCTCGAAGACAGGATGTTTTGCCAGCTTGGGCAGAGGGCAGAGATGGACCTTACGGGGAAGACAAGTAAGCTCCCAGGGAAAATTAGATAAAAGTTAATTATTCAGCCAAATTGTCACCGTGCCTTGCTTGCTTGCCTTGCTACCTAAAACAAACATCTGTGCTCAGCAAAACGCTATGCCTTTGTTGTTCCTCAAAAAATCTGGGGATTTGAGTCGGTTTGTGGCTTCACTCCATTCTGGTGAAGATCCCTGGCCCCCCACAAAGATATTTTCTGTCTCTTGTGTCTTCACTGGTCTTTCTAACAGGGTTTTCGGGCCAGAACCCAGAGTGCTATATAGACCAACAGACTAATGGAACAGCATATAATCCAGAAATAGAACAAATTATTTAGGCAAATATGGTGCCCAACACAGCATCTCAGGGAAAAAACTGACTTTTTAATAGGTGTTATTAGAATGACTGGTAGCCACATGAAAATCAAGTGTACACTGTACATCAGGATAAATTTAAAAAGATTTTTAGAATGTATGATTTACTCACTTACTAGCTTATTCATTTAACAAATAAGTATCTGGGAGATAAATTTCCTGTCCTCATGGTAATGTTTTTCCATCCATTTGCTACATTAACACAGGCAAGACTTTATTTTGAATCTCAGTTTTCATATCTGGATAATGATACATTTGGGCCTTAAAATTTCTAAGGAATTCTTGCAGCTTTACAATGCTGTAAAACAATGATTCTATCACTTATTCCTATTTGGCATGCATTACATTTTTTACTGCATGCATTACTTTTATATCATGGGACTACTTCCTGTTCTATACCATATCAACACATGGACCATCATGGAATCAAAAATCAATTTATTTATTTTAGTTTTTTATTGCAGCAAAACAGATTTCAACTCAACTATTACTTCCCAATGGGTTAGTGAAAGGGGGTTCATAATTGCTTATTTTTGAGAAAACTATAAAGTGAGTAACATTGACTTAAACTACTTCCCTAGATAGAATAAATTGTATTATTCTTTTCCTTGCCTAATTAATGTGCTTTATATTTGTACCTTTACAATTAAAATATTCTAAACTACATTTGTCTTCAAATGTAATCTTGAATCAATTTTGAAGAGGATACACACAGAAATTTAATTAAATATTAGTTTTTTTGTTTGTATAGTCTGAAGTTCATTGTGTTGTTCTCCAGTGCATCAAAATGTTTCTACTTCAATATTGCACACTGGGCAAAATGGATGAGGCCACCCATAATCCAAAGAAAAGAGCTAGTGACAGGAAGCCAGTTTAGAGCCAGTATGTAGCCCTGGTATTGAGCAAATCAGTAGTTACACTCCCCACTAACTCATTCACAGAAAATGGGTGGGAAACTCTGATGTACTCTTTACTCTCATGAAGTGAAAAACATGTTGTTCTCAAGTAAACTTCTGAACAAACCTGTCAGAATTTCATCCACCCAGGAGCTTTCATTTAGAGGCCAGTACAGTTTAGTAGTATCCCCAAGCAAAGATTCACTTATAAATTACAAGAGCTGCAGGAAAATGTGGCATTAAATACAGAAATAGAACATCATGGTAGAGATTCATGGCTGTATCACCTAAACTATGTGAATCAGGATGTTTTTTTCCAAATAAACAAGTTACTTACATGAGTTACAAAATATGGCTAATCACAAAATCACTTCAACATAGTTTGCAGTATTCGTCAACATCAGCTTCCAAACAGAAGTTAATAATTGTAATATACAAAGCCCTTAATGTGAAGTTGTCAAAGTGATATCAATATTGCTCATCTAGAGTTAGCAACAGTATTGTAGAACTGTTTATATGGCTATATTCAGTGTGGATACAAAACTTATAGTTTTAAAATACTATTAGTGTCTCTTAGTTCATTGAAAGGGAAGGTTTGTGCTAATATCAGTTGGAGAAAATTTTAATGTCCGTATCTTGTACCCTGAATAAAAGATAACAATATGCAATGTATTAACTATTGTTATTCTAGTATTTTCTTATGAAATTTTATTTTATCTTTTTTCCATAAAATAAAAAATTAAAAAAATTTAAACTTCGAGTTATTTGGTCATATTCCTTGTAGCCAGTAAATGATATAACCCAATCTGCCTGATGATTTTTGATACAATGGTTAAGATTATTTAAATAAAGAGATTTGGCAACTAGAGAAAAACTAATTAATTACTACATTAGAACTTCTGCTTCTTCTGTTGATGTCAATCAATAAGAGTGTAAATAATTTACTAAAGATGTTTGCTTTACCTGGCCTGCATTACAGCATTTCTATGTGGGAGGAAACTGCCACAGGTGGAGTTCACCAAAGAGCAGATTCTAAACTCTGAAGTTCACAATTTTTAAAAAGGCTTGTTCTTGGAAGCAAACCTGTGAAGAGGAAATGAATGCATAATTCAGGAGGGAAAGGAGTTGAGTTGTAATATTGGTCCTAAGATTCCTTAGTTAGCCCAACATAGAGCTCTATAGCTACAATAATACTTTAGTATGGCTCAGAACTGGGTATAGATATCTAGGTCTTCATGTTGCCACCTCAGACAGTGGTTGGATGTGAGTTACTGGATACCCAAGAAGGGCCTGACCTTAGGACAGACCGCTTCTGCACCTGAGATGATTTCTGATGGGGTTAACAGTGACAATGAGCTAACACATTCTCGGGAGCTAAAGTAATAAATTTAAAGAATGAAGTTTAATTGTAAAAAGGTGGAAAAGATTGAGTCACATACTGCAATGACTACCACACAGAGTGTCTGAAAGGAAATGAACAGTTTGAATCAAAAGACTTACTTCAGTGCCCCTAAGTTGGTCTCTTGCCTTGGTCTCTCGCTTGGTCTCTTTGCTCCCCACCATATTTCAACACCTTCACCACATGGACACCAGAGCGTTCCTCTCAGGCACACACTTGAACACTTCCATGATTCTCTGTATTCTCAAGATAAATCCCACACACTTGAGTACACCGTACTTTATAAGGTCTTTCTTGAGATAAATCTTGCTTAGTTCTTTAGGTTCTTTTTCTCACCCTTATAATTTCACTCTTTAAATCCAAGGCATCTTGAATTCCTTAAAATATTACAGACAATAGGGCTTGGCATCTGCAAGTAATTCCATGTATTTAGGATGCTGCAGCAGGTGGATTGAAAGTTCAAGGCCAGTCTTTGAAAGTTCAAGGCCAGTCTGGGAAACTTAGTTGGATGCTCTCTCAATAGAGAGACAGGGGGGAGAAAAGAGAGAGAGAGGAAGGAAAAGGAAGGGAAGGGAAGGGAAAGGAAGAAGGGCAGGCTGGTGATGTAGCTCAGTACTCCTTAAGTTCCATACCCAAAAACAAAACTGCAAAAACCAACTAAAAATGAAACAAAACACACACACACACACACACACACACACACAATCGGGATCTCCCTCATCTTTAGGTCTTTGTACATACTATACTTGTATTTTCTCTGTGCACACAAATATAGTGCTCTTTCCTGTATTTTAACACTCTCTTCCCTACTTACTCTGCAGATCAACGAAACCCGGTGCTGACTCATTTCCCATGGCCCCTCTTTCTTCTTTAAGTTTCAGCTCTTTTTAATCTCCCAAGTCCTGCTTCTACTCTTCGCTTAGATAACATCTTTCCTTAAGCTGCTGCGTGGTACTTGTTTATTTGACTGCATTTCCCCATTCAGCTTCTCACAGCACACCATCTGAAGGAGGACTAGGAGTATGACTTCCTCACCACTATTATTTTCAGTGTCCAGCACAGTAGCTGATGCATAGTAAGTATATGTTAAATAACCCATGGAAGTTTATGATAGGAAACTAACTGACGCTTAGATTCTTGTGTGACACATGGCAGAATGCCTTGCATAGAAAAGATTTTTATGTTTGGAAAGATAATAAGTTGTAAAGTCTTTGGGTTCCTTGGCATTTTCCTGCTGCGTTTAGCCTCATGTGGTAATCCCTAGGGCCTATAATTTGGAACGTGGAGTCAACCCAACAGGTACAGCCTTCACAGATGAACAAAGCCTGGAATTTCTTCATTTCCTGTGATTTTTTTTCCCTCCTTTTCCACCCATTATTTTTCAGTCAGCCATCTAGAGACTATGTTCATTTTACCTTTAGGCCTAATATGTACTTCTTTCTGATTTGTATTTAAAAACAACAGTGAGGGCCGGTGATATAGCTCAGCAGCATAAGCGCCTGCCTGGCAAGTGCGAGGTCCTGAGTTCGGTTCCTGGTACCCACATAAAGAAAAAGACAGAAAGAAAGAAAAACAACAGTGACTATAGATGAGGCATTGACTGTGTAGCATTGGATTACCTATGTTATCTTGAATCCTTATGACAAACAGTGAGAGCTCTGTTACTATCAACATTTGACATAGAGCAAAACAAGAGCTTACTTGGAAGATTCAAGGTAAAAGTGCTAGTAAGCAGTGGAATTCAGTTTCGCAACTATCTATTCATTCCATTAGAGACACACTAGTACAGAACACTAAGTTCAAATGAACAAAACCATCAGCAATGAATCCTCCTCACAAGAGGACAACGAGGAGGTTTCAATCATAGCAAATGGTTATGAGTTCAGAGGTGAACTTTTATTCCTATTAGATTCTATATTGTTATGCCTTTGAGTAAGATGGTTATTTTTCAATTATAAAGAGTGCTAAAAACATAGCTGCTACTAGATTATTGTAAAAAATAAAACATACATATCACTCCAAACACTTAGCATTGTGCCTGGCCTGGGTCTAATTCTCAACAAATGACATTTTCTTGCTAATGAAAATAACATGAGATAATTTATTTGTTCTCCTAATCCCCCAGAAATTTCTGTACATAGAGGGTCTACAAAACAAAAGTTGCAACCTCTTTGTCTCTCCCTCTATTTCTCTCTGTAAGTGATAAATCTGGCCACATGCTTGACGTAAGGCTGCTGAGACTGTGGTAGATGGTTAGAGCACCTGTCCCTTCTAAATGGCGCAAGTACTAAGTTATAGTCTGTGGCAGTAAGGACTTCACGGTGCTGTTTCTTCTAAATTTTGCCAAAGTAATTCTTGAATGAAGATTTTTTTGAGAAATTTTCCTATTTAAAATGGTCGGAAATTAATAAAGACTTCAAAAAATGCTATTTCTAAAACGCTTTTAAGTATGAGACACATAAGTTACACCTGTAACCATTGGCCCATGAGTACCTTATTACTTGGTTTAGCCTGCTCAAGCTTATGCCATTGTATTTCGCTGAAGTGTTTGGTGAGTTGTGACTTTGTGAGACCCTGTGCATGGAGTAGTGGGTACAACAGTCACCAAGAAAGATGAGCCTTTATCTTCTTGGCCCTTGCTTCATAACAGGTGTGTGCCTCACAGTAGTTTGTGTGGGGTGGGGGGAGCAGAATGTCCCGTTACTATTGCATTTTCATGAAGTCATAAAATGAGCCATCTATGAAGCAGGCGCTCATATTTCATAATAAATCCTTCTCATGTCTTGTTTACCCCTAATGCAAAATTCTTCCACAGCTGATACAGAAATTGTAACTCCCAACATTTAAAATTTAATAATATATATTTTTCTAAACTCCAAAGGGGAGTTTATCTTCTTCAATGTCTAGAGGTACAAGTAAGAAAATGACTATGAATCATTTTCAGTTGATATAAGAAATTTATATCACCATTTTTGTGTAGTGCCTACAGAAAATGAAAGTTTTTTTTTTCTTTTTGATGAATGATCTAGAGGGAAGGAAGAGCAATAAAATACACTGTTGCAAACATAAAAATTATGAAAGAATTTAATGGATTATGTCATATATGAAAAATAACCAAAATATTAAAAAGTATAACTCAGACCTGTACAAATATAGTCAAAAGATTTCTGACAAGGGCATGAAGGCAAATCAACCTAGAAAGGTTTGTAATTTCAGGAAATATTGCTGGAGTAACTGGGTACCACATGCAAAGTACTGAACCTAGACATATTCATCTTCTACAAAATTACAAAAATTAACTCAAAATGGATCACAGACTTAAATGTGAACCAAAAAATCAATAAAACTTCTAAAAGAGGAGAAAATCTAAGTGACCTAGGGGTTAGTGACAAGTTTTCAGATACAACACCAAAAGCTTGATCCTTGAAAGAAAAAAGAAAAAAAGAAAAAGGTAATTTGAATTGTGTTAGTTTCCCAGGGCTTCTGTAACACAGTACCACAAACTGAGGGGATTAAGAGAAAAGCTATCTATTATATCACATTCAGGAAACTAAAAGTCCAAAATCAAGGTGTCAGTAGACCCCATATTCCCTTTGAAGGACCATCTTTTCTTGCTTTTTCCTAGCTTCTGTAGGAGCTCTAAATCTATTCTAAAACAAGATGTATTAAAGGTTTTTCAAATACAGTTCAAACATACTTACAGGAGAGTATCATTTAACCCATTTTCAGTTTTCCCCTGAGAATACACGTTGGGGGCACTTGGAGCTGCTCTGTTTACCAGGAGTTAACATGCAGATTATAGTCCTAAACTTACCCTCAAAGTTTACCAGAAAATATCTTACTTTTATCATTATTTTTCATCACTCTAGTATATCAATAGTTTTTGGAAACAAAAAAAATCATTTTATTTATGGCATTCTATTTTTAGCAGTGGTATTTCCATTTACGAAATATAGCAATACTCAACTGCTGAAAATTAAATGAACCTTGGCAGCAAGCTGCATTGTTTTGCCAAATGGGAAATAGGGATAAGAATGGAAAGCTCTGTGTTGAAAATCTAATTGCACTTTCCGTGTTTATTTTCAGTTAGAAATCAGTGTCAGCGGTTTGGAGCACTTACAGCCTTATTGATGAAAAAAGCCCTTCTTGGTATAGGTTGAAAGAAGGTTAGGTGTGCAGGCTGAGACTATCTGAGTGCAAGTTTTATTCTGACACAATATGACTGGAAAAACTACATGTCCTCATGAGCCTCAGTCTATCTATACATTTGGGGCAATTATTGTATCTAGTTAATGGAAGTGACATACTTGATAAAATAGCATACTGGTACACAGTGTTGACATTGGTACACACCCTGATGACCTGGCGACCACTATGAATATGGCAAAGGGCAATGTAGCGCACAAGGTGGCACAGAATGCAGCTTTGTAGACATTCTGGTCTTGAACCCCAGTTCCATCCTTTCCTAACATCACAACTTCGGACATGTTTCTAATCTTACTGTGTTTCAGCTTCCCATGTTAACATAGTGCTCATAGCAGTGCCTTGTGCATTGGGCTCTGATGAAGTGGCTTAGCAAATGTAATCACTTAAAAAAGTGTCTGATGTATGGTAGAAAATACCTTTATATTAATTCTGATTATTATAGATGTATTGGTATCAAAGAACCTCAAACTAAAAGTCTAACCTGCTTTGCTAGAATTGAAAAGTCAAATAAAGTCCATTCTGAAATTTACTTGTTCAGAGATGGAGGGGCAGCAATTAGTAAGAAAACTTTTATCTTCTTGGAGCCTGGCAACCATTCTCAGATATTCCTTGGTACATCCTTACCATTGTCCTGGACTATCATAGACTATCTTTTTGTACCCATTTACAGGAGTTTAAGATCTCTTTTATTTAAAGGGTGGCATGACCCTGACCTCCTTATTGGCTGTCAACTTGGAACTTGACGGATCCTGAGAGGGGAAATCAGATGATATCGGGGGTGTTCAGGGTGGTATGGCCGTAGACCAGAGGGGAAAATCTGAGGACTAATAGTAGTCTCTATTTCCTACCAAAGTTCCATTATTTTTTTATTTTTTATTTTTTATTTTTTTTTATTTTAAAGAGAAGAAAAAACAAAACAAATCAAAAGAAGAACAAATTTTCAAACCAACATAATAGGAGGGTAACAATGGTTAATACATTACGTATTACTATCTTTAAGTTAGTTATTCAGGACACCAGACATTAGCATTCAATTGTCCAAACATTGTTGGCACAAACCTTACTCTTCAATGAACTAAGTAAAAATGGTAGTGTATCTATCTTAACCATCTTATATATATATATATATATATATACAATTTTTTTTCCCTTTCCCTTCTTTCTTTTCCCTATTCCAGTCTCTCTTTCCTTTTGACCAGTTTCTTTTTGATTCACCATGTCTATTGTACATTTTGGATCTTATTTACTCTTTCAGTTTCTCATACTAGAGAGATAATACGATGCTTACACATGTGCTTCTGGTTTATTTCACTTATGAGTATTTTCTCGAGTTGCATCCATTTACCTATAAAAGTCTCCAGTTTATCCTTCTTTATGGCTGAATAGTACTCCATTGTATAAAAATACCACATCTTTCTTATCCATTCCTCAGTTGATGGGCATTTGGGTTGTTTCCAAGATCTGGCTATTACAAATTGTGCTGCTATAAACATGGGTGCACATATATCGCTGTGGTACGATGTTTTTAATTCTTCTGGGAAGATGCCCAGAAGGGGAATAGCTGGGTCAAATGGGACCTCCAACCCTAGTTTTCTGAGGAATCTCCACACTGACTTCCACAGTGGCTGTACCAGTCGACACTCCCACCAACAGTGAAGAAGGGTTAATTTTTCCCCACAGCCCCTCCAGCATTTGTTGTTAGTTGATTTCTTAATAGTAGCCATTCTTTCTGGGGTGAGATGGTATCTCAGTGTTGTTTTAATTTGCATCTCTCGAATGACTAGTGATGTTGCACATTTTTTTGTATATTTGTTTGCCATTAGTATTTCTTCATCTGAGAAATGTGTATTCATCTCAGATGCCCATTTTTGGAGTGGGTCTTTAAATTTGGGAGGTCTGATTTTTTTGAGTTCTTTATATGTTCTCGATAGTAATCCTTTGTCTGAGGAACAGCTGGCAAACATTTTTTCCCACATTGTGGGTTGTCTCTTCACTCTGTTGGTGGTTTCTCTTGCTGTGCAAAAGCTTTTTAATAAGATGAGATCCCAGTTATTGATTCTTTGGGATAGTTCCCGTGCGGTTGAGTTTTTATTCATAAAATCTTTGCCTACACCAATGTCTCCAAGGGTTTTACCTATCCTACCTTCCAGCAGATTTAATGTTTCTGTTTTAATATTTAGATCTCTGATCCATTTTGAATTTAGTTTAGTGCATGGTGAAAGATATGGATCTAGTTTTAATCTTCGGCATGTGTAGAGCCAGTTTTTCCAGCACCATTTATTAAAGAGGCTATCTTTCTTCCAGCGAATGTGTTTGGCACCTTTGTCAAAGATAAGGTGGCTTAGTATGTCTGGGGTTGTTTCAGCATCTTCTAATCTGTTCCATTGATCTTCAGGTCTGTTTTTTTGCCAGTACCACACTGTTTTTATCACAGTAGCTTTATAGTATAATTTCAAGTCGGGGATTGTGATGCCCCCTGCCTTGCCTTTGTTGCCCAGAATTGCCTTTGCTATTCTAGGTCTCTTCTGATTCCAAATGAATTTTAGGATTGTTTTCTCTAATTCTGTGAGATATGCTGTTGGAATTTTGATTGGAATTGCATTAAATCTGTATAACAATTTTGGAAGTATGGCCATTTTCACTATATTGGTTCTTCCTATCCAGGAGCAAGGGATATCTTTCCATTTTCTGATATCCTCTTCAATCTCCTTTTTCAGAGTACTGTAGTTTTCAGTATAGAGGTCTTTTACATCCTTCGTGAGGTTGATTCCTAGGTATTTCATTTTTTTGGATGTTATTGTGAAAGGTATTATTTCCCTAATTTCTCTTTCAGTAAGTTTGTTATTTGTGTACAGGAAGGCTATTGACTTTTGAGTATTGACTTTGTATCCAGCTACACTACTGAATTTGCTTATTAAATCTAGCAGTTTTTTAGTGGAGTTTTTGGGGTCTTCTGTGTAGAGTATCATGTCATCTGCAAATAATGATAATTTAACTTCTTCCTTTCCAATCATTATTCCTTTTATTTCTTTCTCTTGTCTAATCGCTCTGGCTAAAGTTTCCAGAACTATGTTGAATAAGAGTGGGGACAGTGGACATCCTTGTCTTGTTCCTGATTTTAGAGGGAAGGCTTTCAGTTTTTGGCCATTTAGTATAATATTGGCTGTTGGTTTGTCATAGATAGCTTTTACCAGATTGAGATAAAGACCCTCTATTCCAATTTTCCGTAGGGTTTTTATCATGAAAAGGTGCTGGACTTTGTCAAAAGCTTTTTCTGCATCTATTGAGATGATCATGTGATTTTTGTCTTTGGTTCTGTTAATATGCTGTATTACATTTATTGATTTACGTATGTTGAAACATCCCTGCATCCCTGGGGTGAATCCAACTTGGTCATGGTGTATAATCTTCTTGATGATTTGTTGGATTCTGTTTGCCAGTATCTTATTAAGGATTTTTGCATCTATGTTCATTAGGGAGATTGGCCTGTAGTTCTCTTTCTTAGTTGGGTCCTTCTCTGGTTTTGGTATCAGGGCAATGCTTGCTTCCAGGAATGAATTTGGGAGTATTGCTTCCCTTTCAATTTCATTGAAAAGTTTGAGAAGTAGGGGCGTTAGGTCTTCTCTAAATTTCTTGTAGAATTCGGCAGTGAATCCATCAGGGCCTGGACTTTTCTTTGTTGGGAGGTTTTTAATTACATCTTCAATTTCATTGGTTGATATTGGTTTATTTAGGATTTTTAAATCTTCTTGATTCAGCTTTGGTAATTCATACGAATCTAGGAATCTGTCCATTTCTTCTGCATTTTCCATCTTAGTAGAATATGAATTTTCAAAATAGGTATAGATGATCTTCTGGATTTCTGCAGGGTCCGTCGTGATATCACCCTTTTCATTTTCAATTGCATGGATTTGAGTCTTTTCTTTTTTAATAAGGTTGGATAAGGGTTTGTCAATCTTATTTATTCTTTCAAAGAACCAACTTTTTGCTTCATTGATTCTTTGTATTGTTTTTTTATTCTCCAATACGTTAATTTCTGCTCTGATCTTTATAATTTCCTCCCTTGTACGGGCTTTTGGCTTAACCTGCTCTTCTTTTTCTAGAAGCTCGAGGTTCACCCTTAAGTTGTTTATTTGCGCTTGCTCTATTTTCCTGATATAAGTGTTTAATGCTATAAATTTCCCTCTTAGGACTGCTTTCATTGTATCCCATAAGTTCCGGTATGTTGTACTGTCATTATCATTCAGTTGTAGAAAGTGACTAATTTCTTCTTTAATTTCATCTGTGACCCATTGGTTGTTCAGGAGGATGCTGTTTAATTTCCATGTGTTTAGGGAGTTTTTGTGGGATCTTTTGCCATTGATTTCCAATTTCATTGCACTATGGTCTGATAATATGCATGGGATAATTTCAATTCCTTTGCATTTACTTAAGCAGGTTTTATGAGCTAGTATGTGGTCTATTTTGGAGAACGTCCCATGTGCAGCTGAGAAAAATGTGTATTCTGATGTTGTGGGATGGAACACTCTGTAGACATCTACTAAGTCCATTTGTTCAAAAGTTTGGTTCAGTTCTACTATTTCATTATTGATTTTCTGTCCAGTTGATCTATCTTTTTGTGACAGTGGAGTATTGAAATCTCCCAATATAATTGTATTATTGCTTATTTGATTTTTCATGTCCTTTAGTACTTGTTTTATATAGCTGGGTGCATTGGTATTTGACGCATATATATTTATGATCGTTATCTCTTCCTCTTGGATTGTTCCCTTTACAAGGATGTAATGACCGTCTTTATCTCTCTGAATCCTTCTTGGCTTGAAGTTCACTTTGTCTGCAAAAAGAATAGCTACCCCTGCTTTTTTCTGGGTTCCTGTGGCATGGAGTATTGTTTTCCATCCTTTGACTTTCAGTCTATGAATTTCTTTCTGAATTAAATGTGTTTCTTGTATACAGCATATTGTTGGATCTTGCTTCTTGATCCATTTCGCCAGTCTGTGCCTTTTGATTGGTGAATTGAGACCGTTAACATTGATGGTTAAAACTGATATGTATTGACTTGTCATGATATTTTCCTGTTGTTGGTTCCCACTCTTTGTTTTTCTGCTTTCCGGCTATTTAATTATTTGCCCTGCCTGGTGGATTCCTTCTGTTGGGGTTCCTATCTCTTTCTAGAATGTCCTTCAGAACATTTTGGAGTGCTGGTTTGGTGGTCATAAATTTTCTCAGATGTTCTTTGTCATGAAAGTATTTTATTTCTCCATCAATTTTGAAAGATAGTTTTGCAGGGTACATCAATCTGGGCTGAAAATTATTTTCCTTTAGAGCTTGCAATACATCATTCCAAGCTCTTCTTGAATTGAGGGTTTGTGCTGAAAAGTCAGCTGTGATTCTGATGGGTTTTCCTTCATAGGTGATTTGTCTCTTCTCCCTAACAGCTTTTAAGATTCTGCCCTTCTGTTGAATTTCTGGGATCTTGACTATAATATGTCTGGCTGAAGTTTTTTTTTGATCATGTCTAGTTGGTGTTCTAAAAGCTTCACTTATAGGGCTGTCAAATTCCTTTTCTCTTCCAGGAAAGTTCTCCCTGATTATGTCTTTGAACAAGGTTTTAATGTCATTGATGCTATCTCCTGCTTTTTCATTTATTCCAATTATTCTTAAGTTGTTTATCTTTGAGTCATCTAGCAGCTGCTGAATTGATTTTTCATGGTCCCTTGCTATTTTTAAGAATTTTTCCATTTCATGATCACTAATTGCAAGCCTGTCTTCTATATCTGAGATCCTGTCCTCGCATTGGCTTATTCTGCTACAAATACTTTCAATGGAATTTTTTTATCTCTTGGATATCTGCTTGAATCTGCCTTATGGATTCCATTTCTTTCCTATGCTGAGCATTCATGGTTTCTATAGTTTTCTTAAGTTCATCTATTTTTTTGTCTGTATCAGCTATAGTGTCCTTAAGCATGGTCTTCATTGTAGACATTACCTCTGCAGTTATCTGTGAGATTATTTCTGTTTTAATTTTTTCCAGAACCTCATTCAGTTGCTTTGTTGTTACCACTTCAGATAGGCCAGGTGGGTGGCTTTCGGATTGTCCCACCTCGTTGCTCCCTAGGTTTGCCTTTGGTGAATTGGATGTGTGTGGTTGCATCTTGTTTAAGTGTCGTCTCATTTTTTCTTTCTTTAATTCCTAGGGTGATTTTTGCAAATTACCTATAGTAGGTTACTTTATTGCTAGTGTTTAAGATCTTTAGAAGATGACTACTTCTCTGCAGTATCTTCCAAGTGGAGCTTGCTTTTAGATTTTGAGCTTCCTACCAGATCCTACCTCTTCAATTCGTTGGGTATGCGAAGTTGCTACCTGTTTGGCCCAGTCCTTGATTCTTTGGTACTGTGCCACTGTATTTTCTGTGTCCCTTAGTCAATCTCAATCATGAAATATCAGGAAGGAAAGATGTTTAGAACAATTATTTCACATTTGGCTATAATGTTAACTAAAGCATCAAACACAGCCTAAAAAATGACAGACTGAGCTAACCAGTTATTTACCACTTTTAGCTGTATAGAGTTGCGGTTATATAACAAAATCTAAAACACACCAGAAAAATTATATGCAGTATACAAGTCCTATGTATGTCAATTTTTCCTTGAGGAGTTTAAATTTAAAATGAGTTAAGGAGGAAATAGAGTATTGGGAGAAGAGGAAGAAATTAGATGTAAGGTTAGAGGACCAAGAGGGATCCCACTAAAATTGGGACACTAGTGCAGAGGACAGGTGGTAAAAAGAGAAGGAAGGGATAAAAGGAAGAACAGATCACAATCACAATCACAAAGATGTTAGAGGCGCTGTTTACACTCATATAAAAAACCAGAGAGAATAATGAAGGAAAGAGCAAATACACATACAGAAACAAAAACGAAGATAAAAACAATAAAACAGACAGATCAAAAATAAAACCCCACCAAAAAACAAAACAAAACAAAACAAAAACAAAAAAACCCTTCGCCAGAACAAAAAACAAATCAGTGAGAAAAAAAATAAAAATAAAAATAAAAATAAAAATAAAAAAAATAAAAAGAATCAGTTCCAGGTGTTGACTCTGTTGTAGGCAGGTACCTTGTGACAGAGTCCTGTTCTGTGCAGGTCCGTCCCAGTAAGCCAGGAGCGCCCTCTGGCGGGCGGTGAGCAGAGGTGCGTACTTTCAGGCAGAGACCAGTCTAGCTCGCCTCCGCTCTCGGCGCCCTTTCACGATCCCTGGGCCTGAGAGGCTCAGCGTGCTGTCCAGAGCGCGGGTTCCCTGCACTGGTTCCCGCCGCTCTGGTTTTTCGCCACGCCCCCCACAATGGCGCCAGGCCAGTCGCTCTCTGGCGCGGGACAGGTGTGGCTGAGAGTCCAGTCTCGTTCGCCTGCTGACCTCAGCACACTTTCGTGGACCTGAGAGGCCCCGTGCTGTCCTGTCCGGAGCACAAGTTCCCAGAGCAGTTTCCGAGCCGCTCTGAGTTTCGCCACACCCCCCACAATGGCGCCCGGCCGGTCGCTCTCTGGCGCGGGGCAGCTGTGGCTGAGAGACACTCACCGCCGGTCAGTGCCGTTCTCCGCCGCTCCCCTGCCCCGCCACTGTCTCAGGATCCTCCGTGGGGGCTCCCTGGGCACCAGCTGCCACCATGTGTCCGTAGAATTGAGCCTCCGCGGCGCTGCAACTCCCGGGATAGTAGAAGGTGCGCATGTGCGGTCTGCTCCTTCTTTCCTTCTTCTTTGTTGGAAGTCACCCGTCACTGGTGCCGGGGGTCCCAGATTGCGCTTCAGAACTTTTCTGGGTTTCGGGGAGGCATCTCCCCCCCTCCTGCGCTTTCCGGGTCGCTATATTCCCGTGTTCCAATGGTAACTTTTAGAGAGAGTTTCGCTGCCTGCTTCTTACTCATCCGCCATCTTGAGGTCCTCCCAAAGTTCCATTTTTAAAGGACAGAGGCTAGATTTTTTGTGTGTGTGTGTGCTGGGATTTTAGCCAATATCATTTTTTACTTATAATATTTATTTTTTACCTAATAATTATATCACACATCATATAACATTTTAGTTACAAAAAAGAATTTAACAATGTTGAGTAGGCCAGATTAATTCATTTAAAATAAAATTTTCTAGAATCTATTGATTGCCCAGTTTGACACAGACAATGCAATTATCAAGAGTTTGAAAGGAAACCAGGAAGAACTCCTGGAATGGAGAACTTTTGAAGGGAGTGCTTCCATTCTTGGTGTTATCTTCATGAGGCCTTCATAAGTGAGCACCTGACCCACGCCCTCCCTAACTCTCAAAATTACACTCTTTACTTAGCTCCACTTTGTAGCCGTTTTCTATGATTATGACATCTTCCAGGTCTGCCTCACACGTATAATATGAAAGATGAGGGGGGTGCTATCTATGTTCTGTCATCTGGTTACTTGAGACAGGGAAGAAAACAAAACCTGATTCAGATTACCATCATCATTAAGGCCACTTATTTTGATTCTATGGACTCTGATTTGAGTCCTCTTTTATTTTTTTTTTTTTTTGTGGGTACCGGGGGTCGACCTCAGGACTCCGTGCTTGCCAGACAGGTGCTTATGCCGCTGAGCCATCTCACCGGCCCTGAGTCCTCTTTTTGACTCTTAACAATCAAATAATCATTGGAAAGCATTATAAACCCTAGTTTTCCTAATACCTACTTCACGGGGTTGTAAGAATGAAATTGGACATGTGAAATGCTTTGCATAGAGCTGGGGAAATAGTAGATTTTGGTTAAAATGAACTTTAATTAAGTTAAAATATTAATAATACATACATTGAATGCATTTGTTACTTTTTGAAATAAATTCTTCTAAGGATTTATTCTCAGATTTCTTTTTTTTTTTTTTTTTTTGCGGGTACCGGGGGGTCAACCTCAGGACCTCGTGCACCAGCAGGCGCCTGTGCCGCTGAGCGATATCACCGGCCCCTTTTTCGTATGTGGGATCCGGGAGTCGAACTCAGGCCCTCGCGCTTGCCGGGCAGGCGCTTAAGCCGCTGAGCCATCTCACTGGCCCTCTCAGATTTCTTTTTGAACTTTGGAGATTAGAGTAAAAAAATCTATTCTTAGTCCATATAACTCTCTAACATGGAAAGTTGTAGCAGTAAAATTTTAACCAACCTCTTCACATGTACTTGACCAAGCCCTGGTTAGAGTTTGGGCTAGGAGAAAGAAGAGGAAGCTAAGGAATACAGAGCTGAGTTTTAGGGTAAACTCTAGCATTGATTTGTTGTGTTAGCTTTGGCACATCATTTTACCTTTTGGATTTGTTACCTAAACTTTTAAACTGATTTGTTTCCACTGTTGGCATATAATTTCATTAGATGTCATCAGAGATTCTTCCTTCAAATCAAATAACCCACTAAAGTGGTCACAAATTACAATGAATGTAAAATTTAAAAGCAATTATTACAGTAAAAGTCACATTGCCATTAAGGCCCCCAAAGTCCTTCACCTCATTTCCAACACACTTATCCCATCACTCTGGCCACATTCGGAAGCAGTTCTAGAAGTCCTGTTTCATAAATGTCATCAGTTGTATTGTTCTGGCTGCCTTGATGTCCTGAACAGATTCAAATAATTTATTTTTCATGCTCATTTGACTTTGGAGAAGAGCTAGAAGTTGCGTGGTGTTAGGTTCAGTGAGTAGGTGCATGAGGACATACCGTAATATTTTATTTGACAGAAATGCCTATATATGGCTGATTAATGTGGGATGGTCAAAACGTAACAGTGAATATTTAAATTACAAAAATTATTATAGTAAAAGGTACGTAGGCATCAATCCCCCCATAATCAAAATACCCCTTTCCTCTCTTTGAAAACAGTTATTGCATTGTTCTTGGTAGTGTGTCTTTTCCTATAGTAAATTAAAAAAATTTTTTAAACATTCACCATATGTTTGAAAACACCCATTGTAGAAGCAAATTCTATTTGTTTATTTACTTATTTATTTATTTTTGGTTTTTTATTATTATTAAGTTTAACTTTACCATTTAGATACACAAAATGATCACATTCATCATAGGGAATTTGTACCTGTACATGGTATATCTTGATTCCTCTTTTTTTCCCATTCCCCTACCCTCCTTTAACCCCACTTCCCCTCCTTATTTACAAAGCTTTGTTTCCATTTTATCCTTCTTTTCTCATTTTTTCCCCTTTCTTCATTTCCCCCTCCTTAGTTTCTCTTTCTTTTTGAAAAATTTATTCCTATTTCACAATATCTATTATACATTCTTATTTACACTTTCAGTTTTTCATACCAGAAAGACAATGCAATATTTACACATATGTGTCTGATTTATTTCACTTAAGAGTATGGTCTCAAGGTACTTCCATTTACCTAGAAATGTCTCAAGTTTATCCTTCTTTATGGCTGAGCAGTATTCCATTGTATAAAAAAACCACATCTTTTTTTATCCATTCATCAGTTCATGAGCATTTGGGTAGTTTACAAGCTATTACAAACTGGGCTGCCATAAATATGAGTGCATATATATCACTATGAAATGACACTTTTAATTCTTTGGGGAAGATACCAAGAAGGGGAATAGCTGGGGCAAATGGGACCACTAGACCTAGTTTTCTGAGGAATTATTGGAGACCCCTGCAGTGGATTCCAGTCTCCTGCAGTTATGGTGCATGGCAGGAAGAAGGAGAAAGAGACAAAATAGGAGTGCAACAGCGATCTGGGATGATCAGTTGTTCCCGAGGAAAAAAAGCTTGTGAGGCAACCAGAACTTTGGTATTTATTCATTGAGGAAAATGGTGAGGGGATCGAGACTGGATGTGGTAGAGAAGTGGCGAGGCTGGTAAGGCTTGTAACAGAGGGAACAAAGCATTCTTGATGAAGGGACAGAAACAGCCAGATTTAGGTTACAGTTAATGAGTAACCTGCTTTGTAGATAATTCTGGGAAGCAGTTTTCCTCTGGTATCATGCAGGCCTCAGCGGAGACCTTATCTCATACATTAGCCACAAGGTATCACAGCTCATCTATCTGAGCTCAACCATGGCCATTGTTAACAAACAAGGCTAGTCCATCATCAGCAACTGGCTTTCATAAAGAAAGCCTCAGCCAGACTCACTAATTAAACTGAAAGCCAATTTAGGGAAGTCATCTCTATACAGCCAGCATTGCTCACAAGTAAACACAATCACTCTTGGGTCTGGGGAAGGAGACCTTGTGGTCCTCCACAAGGAATCTCCACACTGATTTCCACAGTGGTTGCACCACTCTACACTCCCACCAACAGTGGAGAAGGGTTCCTTTTTCTCCACAGCCTCTCCTGCATTTGTTATTGATTGATTTCTTGATAATAGACATTCTTTCTGGAATGAGATGGAATCTTAGTGTTGTTTTAATTTGCATTTCTCGAATGACCAGTGATGTTGAACATTTTTTCATATACTTATTTGCTGTTTGTACTTCTTCATTTGAGAAGTGTGTATTCATCTCAGATGCCCATTTTTAGATTGTATCTTTAAATTTGGGGGGGTCTGATTTTTTCAATTCTTTATATGTTCTAGATATTAGTCCTTTGTCCGAGGGACAACTGGTTAAAAATATTTCCCCCTCTATGCGTTGCCACTTCACTCTGTTGGTGATTTCTTTTGCTATACAAAAGCTTTTTAATAGGATGAGATTCCAGTTGTGGATTCTCTGTAGTATTTCCCATGCAGTCAGGGTTTTGTTCATGAAGTCTTTGCCTACGCTTATGTCTTCAAGAGTTCTACCTTTTTTATTTTCTAGCAGATTTAGTGTTTCTCAAACAAATTCTTAAGCTTGACACTAACCCTTGCCTCCTTACATGTACTATTCAGCATTTGTCATTCAGCCATGACCGATGCACTGTAATGTACAGAGCACAATTATAGTACACATTATTCTCAAGGCTCCTATTGGGCTTTTTTATTTCTCAATATGGAGTTCCTAACTCTCCAAAATTATTTAGCCAACATTCTCCTTACTGAATCTAGACAGATTGTTAAATACAAACAAAACAAATCAAAACCACTTCCTATTCATTTTGTAGAACTTTGTGCTCATGATAATGTTATAATAATTTTATATATTTTAGCATTTATTGAATATATAATATGTATCAGGCAAAGTGCTAAGAAATGCTTTTAATGCTTTAATCTTCAGAATGAACAGATGAAGATACTATTATTATTCCTATTTGATAGGTAAACGATACACATACTTCCACCTTCAAACACTTAGGAAGTGATAACCTTGGTCTCTTCACTTTACTATTCTGTTTTGGAGACTCTGGACACCAGGAAAGACTATGAAACAACAACTGACTCCTCTCACAAATACAAACAATCAAAAAAATAAAGGAAGTCTTTATAATAAGAGCTTCCTGAATGCTATGATGGTTTTTAGCTGAACATACATAATTAATATTCTCTCAAATCAATTTAACATCTAAATAATGTAGCACTGGCTAATGGGCTTTTGGCTGGCCAAACATTAAGAGATATATTGCCCCATATACTCATCATAAAGAATGAAGACGAACAACTTGCCTGGTTACATAACACTGTTGTACAACATAAATAAAAGATTCTCTCATTTTGGCAATTGTTCTGTACTGTTCTAAGTTTTGCTAAATCAGACTTCCTTCTAATCTAACAGATGCCAGCAGTTTAAAAGCAGTTCAAGAATCCTTATTTATATCTGGTATTCATCTTTGAATAAAATGGGCCAGAAAATGCAGAGAGAGAGGAGAGAAAAATGCATAACTTAAAAATGGAATTTATTTCCAGACTTCTAAACACAGATTTCCAATAAACATCCACTTAGAGAACCATTTCATTAAGCTAACTGCTGTCGAAAACAAGTTCCCTGATGTTTCTTTGAGCATTTTATTTTCTAAAATGAATCATTACTTTCTATGTTTTGGCTTGACAATCTCTCCCTCCAATTGTGTAATTTTGCATTTGTCACTCAAATTGCTTGTATTTCTAGAGGATCATTCCAAGACATTTATGCTTTGGAATGAGACTGTTAAATACGGTGGTATGAGTTTGGAGAAGCCCCCAAACCACTAAGGTAAATTGCTTTGTCCTTTAAAAAACTGGAGAGAGTCTTGACTTCCTCATTCCAATTAAGGGTTAGCAGCCCCTTAAGGTTGATTCTGGGGGTGGCTGAAATGAACTTGTAATGAACAAGATGAATAGCTGTGGCCTTAAGAGGCAGCAAGGGAAATGAAAGGTAGGCTTTTTTGAAGCTCTCTTCCATCTGTGATTTGGTACATAAACAAGAATATTTGCAAAACTATTCTCAACCACCCTGCCCAGAAGAGGAAATGTGAACCCTTACAATTAGAGAATTAATGAAACGTGAAGGAAATTGAAGTTAGGTATCAGAGGTAATATTTTCAATATACAAACTGCATGTGCGTGAATGACACTGAAGAATAAATAACTCAAAAGTCAACTCACTCCAATACAGTTTGGCTTTTGTATCTTTGGTTAAGCAGTCAGACTTGAAGAAAGAATTCTATTCTATTTACTAAAAGGTAGTTATATTTCACATCTGATAAGTAGAGGAGATGCACAATTAAGAAGGGCTGTTTATTGGGAAACTCTCAGTGTAGTAGCTAAATATTCATTCCAGCATTCAAAAGATGATACAATAATGATAGTTATAATCAGCAAGCCTTAGAGTCATTTTTAACATCTACTATATGCCTGAAAGGGTGCTAAGATAAAAATGAATCTGATCGTTTCAATTTCAAGGCAGCCATAAAAATGAACACTATTATTAATAACAGCATTATATAACATTCATAGACTGCTTACCTTAAAGCAGACAATATACTAAACACATTGCATGATTATATCACTTGATTTTCATAAGTATGTAATGTAACTGTCCCCAATATACAAATATGAAAAGTTGAACAATTTGTTTCAGTTTCAAGGCTAACTCTGAAAGTAATTCAGGCAGCCTGACTCCAAAGCTTATACTTTCAAGTACTCTTCTATATTCTTTCTTGTATCGTCGCTGTTTGCAGATAAGGTGGCTGAGGCTTACAGAAGTTGTCTCTTATCAAGGTCTCAGAGTTGATGGATGGTAGACATGGGAATCAAATCCACATATCTGTGGTTTATAATCAAGGGCACATTGGTGATTAAGCATGGAATTAATGAAAACACAATACAAAAATGATATGCTGAGGAAAACAAAGGTTGGAGGATAATGACAACTATCTCAGCTGCCTGGCTTTCTAGGAAACACTGTGACTATGAACTCTAAACTGTAAAGAACCATGTGAATATAGGTTTCATACTCTCTTCTCCATCTGAATTACAGCTGTAATGGTGGCCAAAGTTATAATGTATCATATAATGAGGATAAAACACGTGCTGTTCCCTTTAAAATTTCTTCTGTGCACATGTCTTTCTTTGTGATATGTCTTTTCTAAAAACTGAATGTTGGGGCTGGTGAGATAGCTCGGCGGCATAAGTGTCTGCCTTGCAAGCGCGAGGTCCTGAGTTCTACTCCCAGTACCCACATACAAAAAAAGGGCCCGTGATATCGCTCAGCGGCAAAGGCACCTGCTGGAGCGCGAGGTCCTAAGGTTAACCCCCAGTACCCACACACACAGACACACACAAAAAAAACATAAAAAACAACTGAATGTTGTACTCCATTTGCTATGCAAAGAAGACAGAATAAGTTTTTTTGTGAGTTTTGGTTTTAGTTCTGTAGCCCTGACATTTTTCTTCCCTACTCTTTTCTATAATTCTTCTTTCTATAATTGTTTACCCAAAGTATTGATTCTTTTCTCAGTAGCATTTTAATTCAATATTAAAAAGCTGCTCTTATTACTGAGGATAACAGCTACTACTTATTTCATGCCTGTATAACTCTTGTGCTTAACTTTTGCTATGTCTAATCCTCATTACAAATATGCAAGGTAAATATCATTATCCCTGTTTTAGAAATAAGAAAACTTAAATTTATAGAGGTTAAACAACTTGTCTAACATGACACAGCCAATTGATTAAAAAATTAATAGCTTCTATTTATTGAGGACCTGAGATAGCCCAAATCTGCATAATTCTAAGTTGGACGTTCATTCTACTACTATAGCGATCCTGTCTTTTCCCTTTTGGAGTTCAGAAACTTGAATTATTAAGTTACAGGCTTTTCGCTGAGAGAATACATAAACAAGGCTCTCCATTCGTGAGGGCAGACGTGGCCTCTGCTCATTCTGTGTGAGAACACTGGGAAACATTCATGGGTCCCCACAACATGATTCTTTTAAAAGTGTTGTCATTACTATTTTATTTCATGTGGGTAGAGCAAGATAAGCACCCAATATTGAATCACGCAGCAAGTTATTTTATCTTATTGCTGTGAGGTCACTTATTGGAAGGGTAAAAGTTCCAACATGCACTGTTTAAACCGGCTGTGGAAAGAAGCAAAGGTAACATCACTGAAGGGAAAAGGACATCTATTTTTGATGACCCACGGTTCCTCAGCTGCATCCTCTCTGATAGACACCCCTTCCTTGGCTTATAGATCACATGGGTTTGGCGGTGAAGGTTGACTTCATTTTGAGGTCCAGGAGCTAAATAGTTGACCCAGTTCTGATGACTAGGACTGACCACATTTCTATGCCAAGTGATTTATTCTGTGTTGGACATTTGGACCTTGCTGGAACACATGAATCACTGAATTACTGAGAAAAGGGGATACTTTAGTAGTATCATCCTACAGGATATCATCCTGATTGCTGGTTACCAGTTTCGTGACTTCATATAGAGAGCCAAAAAACAAAGAAGACTGGAGAATGGAGAAATATAGTGATAATTCAAATTTCATCATTCCAGCATCTGGATCCTGCTGTCTCTAAAAGATGAATTCCATGGGATTTTTCCATTATGTGAAATAATACATTTTCCTTTTCCCCTTCTAAAATCTGTCTTAGTTGGATTGCTGTCATTTGCAACTACAGTTATCCTGAGTAATCCAGCAAATCGGCAACAATATATAGGAAAATAAACCTGTCTCTTTTCCATGAATCAAGATGTACTTCATTAAAAAGAGGGTCTAAAAGTAAGCCAAAGTCCAGAAAGCACAGCTTTGTTCTTACTTTCCCCAGCCAGACAGAAATAGTAGATTCAAATACAAACATTTCCTGACTGCCAATACACATATACACGTATGCAAATGTATACATAAATAAATGTCATACAGAGCTACACGATCCTTCCTTAATGCACACCATACATCACCACTCTTTTAAAATCTATGGCTGAGAGTGTATTTCTTTTTAACAACATGAGCAAAGACATTATTTCTAGTTGCCTCTTTACAAATTGCTCTCAATTGTGACATTTATCTTTCATCCCAATCAAGTAATTTACCAGAAAGATTGCAGAATGTTTCTGTATTTAAAATGTGTGAGATTTTCTTGTGACAATCCCAACCCCATCAAATTTCTCTACCAGGTAGAGCTGGGGCCTGTATGGTTCAAACAAACTCAGCGAAGTATAATGGCTCCCTTGAACTCTGTCTACCATCAAATCAAATGAGATGGTAAATTTCAAAGAAGTTTCACTGGTTTGGTTCACAGCAGATCAATCAAAATGGTTTCAAAGTTTGAGGCCGTGTTTTATTTCAGGTAACTGAATGAAAAAACGTGCGTTGATGTAGGATGAGTCAATCATTTATTTAATAATTGAGATACAAGAGGGCAGTAGCGTGAACTTTATTACCCTAGGCTGATGGGACCTTGTCCTCTAATCCAGCCATTGCTAGAGTCTGAGCTATAGATGGGTGGAAATTTGTGAAGTTTTCACCAGGCTCTGACAAAATAAGAAAAATCAATGTTGATAATGAGAGGTTTTTTCCCAAAGTTAAATTTGTTTCATTTAAAGGCTGTCCTTCAATTCAAGATTATGTGCTATCAATTATTTTGTTTGTGATATTCCTTCTTTGATAAAATTGTAAGGATAACAAATGATAATCTTAAAAGAATGGACTTAACTTAAAAAATTGTCAATCCAACATTTATTAAATTTTTATTGGTCTGCCAATTAAACACTGTTCATATCATTAACGATAATGCTAATTTTAGGTACTCACCTTCATGGAGTGTTATCCATATCCCAGCACTATGCTAAATTTTTTGTGTACTTAATCCTCATCGTAATGTTATTGCCTAGTGATTCTTACTGTTTCTGTTTTACAGGTGAGGGCACTAAGGCCCTTGGCGGTTAAGGAGCTTGCCTAGGATCACAGTGTCACAAAGGGAAAGAACTCATTTTTTTCTGAACAAAAGATCTTATTCTTCAGAACTTCACCACACCTGTCATTCAGAATCTGTGTCTGCTAGATCATGGAAAATGATGATGACATCTTTTTTAGTCAGTTTGGGAAAAGAAGACCTGAGAATGATATCTTGTGGATGCTGAAATGAGAATAGAGGAAAGGATTTATTGGTCTCCTCTTCTAGAAGACTTTCAGGTACGGCAATGCATGGACTAACAGAATCAGAAAGGGCTGAAGAAACTGAGGAGTTCTTTTTTATATTATGAGTAATAAAATGGCAGCTTAGTAAGCATTCTGGATCATTTGAATAGCAGATTCCCGTCTCTGTGCACTTCATGCTATATTACACTGCTGCAGTATTTTTGTTTTGGATAAGAGAGAACAGGGTCAGCTCGGCTCACATTTCCTAATATTCCTCAGAAAAATTAATTTTTGATAAATTTCTTTAGCTCCAGTAGGTCTTTAAGTCCCTTGTTTTGCTTTCCACTATAGGCCAAATATCCTAGGAAAGCAGGAGACTAAAGCATCGCAAGAGGGATTTTTTTTCTGACTATTAAGATAAACAGCCACTCTAGTTAGGTTATGGTTTGAATGTGTCACGACAATTCATATGATGGAAACCTTTATTTCCCACATGCAAGTGTCAGGAGGTGCAGCCTAACAATAGGCATTTAGATCATGAAGGCTCTGCCCTCGTGAGTGGGTTAATGCTGTTGCTGAAGGAGTGAGTTCCTTATAAAAGAATGAGTTTAGGCCCTTCTTTCACTCTCTTTCTCACCTTCCCTTGTTTCTGAGTCCTACCATGGGATGATGCAACAAGAAGCTCCTTGCCAGTGTTGACTCCTTCGATCCTGGATTTTTCCAGCCTCCAGAATTACGATGAACTTTGTTATTAGTTACTCGGTCTGTGTTATTCTGCTATATCAACCCCAAGAGACTAAAACAATGGGGATTAAATAAATAAAATATAGGCCAAGGGCAGTGGAAAAAACTCTAATGGGACCCCATGAGCCCTCCTGTTGGTGTGCACTTTCTTGGATGCCCCCCTACCTGGAGTGTAGGGGGACACCTGTGCCTTGCTTTTGGCTAATTAAACATAGCAAGAGAATAGGATGTCTCTTGTATGATTATGTTACATATGATTCTAACACTTGTTTTGCTAGAACCTTCTCTGTCATTCTGGTTTTGAGAAGCAAACTGGAAAGGAACACAGAATGAGGAACTGATGTTCGACAACCAGCAAAATGCTGACATCCTCACTCATGTAGCCTTCAAAGAACTGAATTACATTAGTTACAAAACGAGCTTGAAAGCAGATCCTTTGCCTCCAATAAGAGCCTGGGCCTTATTAACATGCTTCTTGCAGCTTTGCAGAATTCCAACTTTGCCTGGACAACTAACTGACAGAAAATGTCAGATAATAAGTGCGTGTTTTTTAAAATTGCTAAAGTGGTGGCTTGTGGCTGGGGAGGCCAAGATGATGGATATGACATCCCCTGAAAACTCAGTGGGGGACCATACTCTGAAGATGTGGAAAAGGAGATCTGTTCAGTTTGGGCATGCTGAGCTTAAGGTGGCTAAAGATGTCCAAACGGTTGTCCAAAGGGAGTGTGATAAAAAACACAGTGAGTGCTGCTGCTCAGTGCCTTCCAGTAGGAAGGCAGTGCATAAGAACTGCCTTCGTGAGTGTGACCCATTTACCTCATTCACCAGCTCTGCGCTGTGTGACTTCTGATTCTTTTGCAAAGTCAAAATGGTCATGAAAGGTAAGTATTTTGAATCGATTGAGAATATCAAAGCAACTGGAACAGTACAACTAAAGGCACTTATTAAAAAGGACTTCCAGAACTGCTCAGAAAGTGGCAAGAGCAATAGGATAAATGTGTTTGAGGTGAGGGAGAGTATTTGAAGGGAATTAATGGCAACATGTCTTTCATAATACATTTTTAAAGTTTAAATATTCACCATAGTTTTCAGTCACATCTCACAGTTTTAAGGCCCATGAAAGGGGACTCAGCTGGAAACAGAGACTCAGTCATCACTAGTTCTTGCAGAATGGGTTTCTTAGAATTTCGGGTGGAAATTCATATGCAGGAAGTTTATTTGGAGAGTTCTGAGATGGATGTCCATGCGAGAAGAGAGGATCACAGCACGGGGCAGAGGGAGAACATGGATGCATTTCAGACTCAACGTCGGCTTCCACTGACTCCAAGGGGAGCGTTGAAGCTTGTGTTGTCCAGAGAAGGGAACCAGCTTTATGCACCCTCTTTGTGAGTTTTCGAATACAGTGTGCCTTGGGAAGATATAACTGTGGGCAAAGTAGCTCTCTTCAGTTGAGAACAGTTCTTGGGGAGGTTGAAAGCTGAGGTTTCTTAGCTGGCAACACTCACAAACCCTGGAAGAATAAAGCCATCAGTAGTAAAAGGAACCAGGCCACACTGACATGCCACTCCTTGGCAATTGAGGTTATGATTGTAGCTGTAATTCTCCTTTGAGGGTTGAAAGTTGGTAAAAAAGGGTAAAGGACAAGAATGAAAGCCTGGGGATCACTGAGGCCACTCTGAAATGAAAAGTGGGAAGATTTTTTTGAAGAGTAAAATGAGTAGGTGTTTTAAGTTTTGTGTGAGATGGGCAGTACTTGAAGGTTTTAGAGGGATAAGGCATCAAATATTAGATGCATATTCTATTACACAAAACCTTTATATTAGATTTGATAGAACAGATACACAGATTTCAAAAGGTAATGTGAAGATTATTGTTTGGTTTGAATAATATATAGTATTACTTTTAGATAACAAAGGAGCCTTCATTGTACTTCATCACTGTACAATTTACTGAACACTTAAAACCAGCACTGTGTTAGCTCTGGGAACCAAGAAGGGCACATACAGTCTTGTAAGGGTGACAGGCAAGAAATACGTGTCCATGATGCCCTCTGCTAAGTACCAGGCCTGGTGTGTCACACAGGAGGTGTCTCTAACCCAGATTCATGCAGGACTTTTTCTAATCTCCTGTCTCATTCATGCATATTATCCACCAGACAGTCTATGGCTCCCAAATTCAGGAGACACAGTGTTCATTTCCTTTGTTATTCATTACTATGCAGCCTTGAATAGGTTATTTAACCTCCACCCGCCTCTGCCCTGCATTTCCAAAATGGGGAGATAACCATTCCCCTGCAGGGTTGCTCAAAAGACTGGTTCTGATTCACTAATTTAAAAAATACTTATTGAGTGCCCACAGCAAGCCATTTCTGTGTTAACTTCTTCTGAAAGTTCCATCATTGCATCTTCCAAACATAAAGTACATTACCCTACCAGATAGAAACAATTTTCCTATAGCTGAATGCATTTCTCAGCACCATCAGAACCATTAATGACCCATTAGATGAGCCAAGTCATTTTTTATAAAAGAAGTAAGAATAAGAGATTGAGCTGACATCTTTTTAAGATAAAAACTTGAAATTTTGATAATTTACTTTCTTCCAAGAGGGAGTAGTTAGATTACTTTATTTACATTAGGAGTAGCATTTTGCACTGTGAATCTTGTTGGCCCTGGTAACCAGTGTCTGATTCTCAGTTGGTTCCATTCTATACTTGGAGGCAACTGCTTTTCACTATAATCTTTCCTGTATCAAATGTGTACACTGGAGCCATGTCAAACATATACCAAGACAGTGGAGGAGACTGAAGAAAGACATTTTAGTATATAAATAAGATAGACAATTGAGATGAAACATTTTAGTGAAGTGGTATAGATGGATGACCTTTAACAACCAAAATTACAGTAGTACTTATACCTAAAGCACAGTTGTCAGTAATGTGCTCCCACTAACTTCTCTGAAGTTTTGTTTTTTTTTTTGTGGGTACCAGGGGTCGACCTCAGGACCTCGCGTGCCAGCAGGCGCCCATGCCGCTGAGCGATATCACCGGCCCTTTTTTTGTATGTGGGATCCGGGAGTCGAACTCGGGCCCTCGCGCTTGCCAGGCAGGCGCTTACGCTGCTGAGCCATCTCACCGGCCCTGAAGTTTTTTTTTTTTTAAAGGAAAATGGTTTTGGATCTAAAAATGTCATTTGAGAGCAAAAGAGGAACTAATCAATAAATGCTGGCTAAAAACTGATCACTAAGGAAGAGTTCAACTTCTTACCTTTATCTTACCAAATGACTTCTTCGTATGCTTTGTAGAGGTTAACCTCCTGTTGTTCCTACAGATATGTTAAAACTTGACATAAACTGAAAGCTATTATGTGTCAGAAATACTAGAAGTACTTCACTTATGTCCATTCATTCAACTCTACTCATAAAGTGGGTGCTACGACTCATCCAAATGTATAGTTGAGGATACTGAAGCACGGAGACATTGAGTAACTACCCCAAAGTGAGAATGTAGGAAAGTGGTAGAGGCAACATTAACCTGTGCTGTTTGGTCCAGGGTGCTACTTCTTAACCATTGCACTAAGTAACCTCTCAAAATTCTTAGATAGTTGTCTCCTGAGTCACTTCTCAAGGCACCAATAAGACTGCTCATGCAGTGCAAAACATTCTGCATACCCTTCATTTCATCACTGCAATCGTCCTTTCATTCACTCTGGTGCCCACTTACAGCTCCAGACTCACTGCACACCACTCTATTCCTTCTTGTCAAAGTTACTGACAGTAAGATGATGCCACTCTTGCAAAAGTCAGAAAAACTGGAGCCATAAAATCATGATGGAGGAGACTTCACACCTGTGTGTCTGAGATCAGAACCGCTTCAAGGTCTTCCTGAAAAATTCCACATGAAGTTCCTTCACATCTTTGAAGCATCTCCTGCTTTGCATAACTCATAGATATGCATGTGTTTTTGGGCCAAGATTTATCATTAGACATTCTTTCAGACTGCAACAATTCAGAAAATATGCTTCTAAACTGACACTTGCCCAGCAATGAACTGAGCGGCCCACTCCTGCATTTGAACCTCTGAGACCAGTAAAGTTTGTTTGCAAGAGTCTTATGTGAACATTTCCCTTTAAAATATTTTTTTTTAATTTTTATTAGTACATGTTTGCAGTACATAAGAATTGCATTCTTTTGTGGAAGTTGGTACATGTACATAATACAGTTTAATTCTGTTTTCATCCCTCCTCTGCCCACCGTCTCCATCTCTTGGTTCCCTTTCCTTTTGTAAAAGGTCTATCTTCCTGTTTCTTATTATTTATCTTTTATCTTGTGCTTTAATTCATTTATAGTTTTGGTTTCTCATATAAGAGAAACCATATGATATTTAAGCTAGTATATCTGATTTATTTCACTTAATATTACGGTCTCAAGGTGCATCCATTTTCCTACAAATGATTCAAGTTTATGTTTTTTATGGCAGACTAGTACTCCATTGTATATGCATACCACATTTTCTTTATCCATTCATCTGTTGATGAACATACGGGCCACTTCCAATATTTAGCTATACTGAATTTTGCTCCTATAAACATGAGTATGTTTGTATCACTATGATATGATGTCTTTAACTCTTTCAGGAAGAAACCCAAAAGGGGAATAGCTGTGTTGAATGGAATTACCAGTTTTAGTTTTTTTATTTCATACTGATTTCTATAGTGGCTGTACTAGGTTACATTTCTACCAACAGTGTAAAAGGATTCCTTTTCCCCCACAGCCTCACCAACATTTGTTCTTATTTGATTTCTCTGTGATAGCCATTCTTCCTTGGGTAAGATGGACTCTTGTTGTTTTAATTTGCACTTCTCTAATGGCCAGAGATGTTGAACATTTTTTCTTCTATTTATTGACCATTTGTGCTTCTTCTGAGAAGTGTCTATTCATTTCAGTTCCCAGAGGATTAATACCTAGAATATATAAAGAGTCGAACATTTCCCTTTTGCCCAATTAACTTCCTCTTTTCTTTACCTCTCTAAGTGGACCTGTGCCTTGCCAAAGTTGAACATCCTGAGACACACACACACACACACACACAGACACACATTTGGTTTTTTTTTTATTACTCCCAAGCAAATTAATTATATTTGGACAAATCTTTCTCTGTCGTCTTTTCAGCTTGACCCTCTCTTAGTCCTGCTGACTTCACTCAGCCTCTCTGAAGTACAGGATCTCCTCTGCTTGCCCCCCAAAAAGATGCTGTTTTCCAATTCTCAGATCACATCTTCTTCCCCCAAACCCTCTTTGTGAAGTGGCTCAAAACTCCCTCATTCCAGACCTATTTCCCCAACTCTCCCATTTCATATTTTTCTTTGCAGTATGTTGCACAGTTGTAATTAATTAGTAAATTATATATTTCTATATAATCCCACATAAGATGCCTGCCTTACTCCTAGTTCCCATGGTCGTGAGGACAAGATGTGTATTCCTACAGCCTCAGAACCTTGCACCGTGCCCTGCACAGAGTGAGTGAGTGCTCAGTATTTGTTGAGTATTATGGGCAAACAGTGCTCCAGATTCAAACTTTGTATGTGGAAGTCCTAAGTACCATTCCATTAGGATATGACTGTATTTGGAGATAGGCCCTTGAACAAAGTTATTAAGGTGCTGGAGTTTTTATGGGGATAGGAACTAATCCAGTGTCTTATGCGTCCTTGTACAAAGAGAAGATTAGAACACAGATAAAACACAGACAGGGGGTAGCCACATGAGGACACAATGAGAAGCCAGCCATCCGCAAGCCAAGGAGAGAGACCTCAGAAGACACCAAACCTATTGACATCTTTGTCTTGTAACTTTCAGAACTGTGAGAAAACAACTTTCTAATTGTAAGACAGACAGTTTGTGGTATTTTATCATGTTGGCTGGATGACTGATTGATACTGTGTCAAACTCTCTTTGAGTCTAATTTCCATAGCCTTTCATGTATCAAACTAAGATTTCCTCTTTACAACATTCTATCTACTAGGCTATCTTCTTTTTAGTATCTTCTAGACTTAAAGTAACAGACTAGGATATATATGCAAATACCTTTTATTGTTTTTACTAGCGTTATTTATTGCTTCCAGCAGGCTGATTATAATGATATAAGCTTTTCTGCCAAGGTGCCCACTTCTTAACCTCTGCGCTGCGCCTGTCTGAGACATCCGTATGAACTTCTCGAATACTTGGTGTGGAAGCTGTTGATGAACAAATGAGAGAACTTCTTCCAGCTGCTGTGGGGTCTATAAATTGAAGTGAGCTCATTATTTTCTTTTCTGTTGCATAATGTCACTCTAGAAAATTATCATTTAATCAGCAGTAATGACTCTCATATTTCTGCTGCACTGCTTGTTAATCTCTCTACGTAGTATAAAGAGAACATATTTAGCAATGCAAATACAATGTCAGTTTAGAAATAGAGCTGTGGTGAAAGAAAGGATCTTATCCCTTTCTTCTGTTGTCATACCTATAGCTCAGATATTCACTGAAGAAAAACAATAATTATAATTATACTTCCACTGATGTACTAAGCATGAGTTGCCATGGGAAATGGTCAATAAAGGAAGTGATTCATTTGCACTTGAAGATCTTATAAAACACCCATACGTGGCATTACTTGGTTTATTTTGAATGTTAATGTGCATTCAAACCCATGGACATCCTGCAGTCCATATCTTTCTGTCTTTGTCATGTATGATCATATTTCTTCATATTTCTCTTGTCATTCTAGTCTCCTTCTACCTCCTTGAAACACCAAGCTCCTTCCTGACTCTGTGCCTTTGTAGATGCAGCTGCCTCTGCCTGTGACCACTTTCCCCTTGTTTTTTGACTGATCATTTCACCTTTTAGAGGCCGTTTTGCTGCCACCTTCCAGAGGAAGTTTTCCATGAATTGCCCAGGAGGATCCTGTGTTATATTCCAGAACACCTGATAGCATTTTTCTTCCAAGCAGTGTTCACAATAACATAAATATTTATGTTCATAATCAATAACTTGATTGTCCTTAATATTTGGAAAGGCACAAACATAGGCTCTTCCTTTTAGACTATATGTCACACACATGTATCCAGAGCATACTGCAAAATATGTCCACCTTTTTTCACCTTGGATTGCACCCATTTGTCCTCTCTGAGCCCTTCATTCCTTCCTGGGGTACCTTAGCCTCAAATCCTCCTTGCTGCCATCTGCACCACTCCCTTACTTCCTCTCAGCCTTTGGCTCAGGCAGTCCATCATTTGGTTACATCAGGTTTTCCCTCAGTATTTGGGGTAGGTGGTAAAGTGTGAGGGACTGAATGGTTAGGAGGCTGTCAGACCAAAAGAGCAGGAGACAGAAAAACATTTGCTTCCAAATCCAGCCAGGAAGGAATATGCAAATGACAAAGAAATCTCTATTTTGATATTGACTACTTCTTTTAATATAATCCCAGAAAAAATGAAGAGCTAAGTTTTCTTCAATTAATTCCCCACCAAACGATTTTTCTAAACTACAATTATGAACCCAAACTTTACTTAAAATCCTTCAGTAGTTTTCCTTGGCCTTAAAGGTAATGGTGACAATGCCCACATTTTTCAGCATGGCAAACAAGTTCCTCTGCATCTGACAGATGGGTTTTGGTTTGTCTCTCTGGTGTCACTTATTGTTGCTATTTGTCCCATATACTTAGTGCCATGTAACGCTGGCCACTCAGAACTCTCCAGAAGGGGCTGCCAGTACTGGCCAATTCATAATTCAAACCCTATTTATGTGCTTGCCTTTTTGTGAGGTCTTCACATATTGTCATCACAGAATGAGAAAGGGAAAATGTATAGAATATTAAATTATGGGCCGGTGACAAAGCTCAGCAATCTCTGTTCAGAGCTCATGGTATATACTATTACCCAGTTTACCTCTGCAGTTCTATATGTTGTACAAACACATATTAACTTTTTGTGCATTAATCATACCACATTACGATAATTTATTCCTGTTATGATTTAGATCTAAAATGTCCCCACAGAGTCACGTATTTGGAGGTGGGGCCTGGTAGGAAGAGGCAGGTCAGAAAAGCATGTCTTAAAGGCGTAGATTCTTGTCCCTGGCTTCTTTCCACTTCTCTGCTTCTTGGCTGTCATGGTATGAGCAGCTGTCCTTTGCCAGTCTCTTCCACCATGATGTTTCTGCCTTGAAGCTGGTCAGCCATAGACTGAACCCACTGAACAAGTAAGACAAAATAAAACTCTCTGAATTTGTGTGTGTTAGGTATTTTATCCCAGTGATGAGAAAGCTGACTAGTACAGTTCTCCCCAACCCAAGACTATTCTGTTTAATTTTTGTAGCCTGACATGTTAGCACAATCCTTACCAGATAGTAATATTTGCTAAATTTACCTTCAGTACAATTTGAACAGGTCTTGGATTTTGGTATTGTAACAGTTACTTTGCTCTCATTGCTGAACCAAAATACCCGATGCCAAAAATTAAGGGAGGAAAGGTTTATTTAGCTCACAGTTTGTAGAGGTTTCAGTTCATAATCAGCTGGCTCCAAGGCAGGGTAGCATGTCAGAGGGGCAACCATTCACTGAGGAGGAAGACAGCAAAAGCAACAAGAGCAAAAAAGGGGATAAGCAAGTACCTTTTCCTCCCTTATATTGTATGCAGGCTACCTGCCCCAGGGAAGGTGTGACACTCACACCCCCAATCCCGGCACTAGACAATGAACCAATCACAATCTCTGGATTCAGTCAGCTCCAAAAAGCCCGCCCCCACAACCGCATGAGGCTTCAGGGGAACATACAGACACAAACCATAACAGGCATTCTTATCTGACCAAGTCCTATGACTTTAGTATTATCTTTCAGCTAAGGATTGAAATGTTAATCTTCTCGGCATAATACGATTTAATTATTGTGATTATGTTTCTGTGCCCAGAGGTGAAGAGTGTGTGTTTTCAATAAGTCAAAGTAATAAATGAACATAGTATGTTATAAGGAAGGTAATTTGATACTTGTGAAATAGAAAATACCCCATCTCATACTCCCAGATTCCAGGATTTGCACACCAACTGGATCAGGAATCCACAGAGGAAAAATCTACCAGAGAAAATGTAATCAGAGAAGTAATTCACAGGGAGTTTATTAGGTATAGAATAAATCCTGCTACTCTCTTACCATGAGTCTGTCAAATGAACCATTGAGATGTTTCAGATAGTCTCAGAATTGGTAAAATCAAAAGTGCTTAGGGGGTAATGTTCATAAGTTTTAAGGATGGCTAGGGTGTGAAGGGGTAAGGGCAATGGCCACATTTCTGTCTTTGACTATTTGGATGGAGATGCTAATAATAAAGGAGGGATAAATAGGAAGAAGAGCGAATTGTCTCCACTTCCTCAGACAAGGAAGGATCACAAAACAATGGAAATGAAGAAGTATGGTTATGTTCTGTGTATGGGTAAAGAGGGGGGTGTTGGAGATTAAACAGAGGGTCTTGAGCATGTTGAGCATGTACTCTACTTCTAAGTTACGTCTCTAGCCCTCTTTAGTTTTATTATGTATCTCTTCATGAGTGAGTGGAAAATCCAATTTTAAATAATTTAAGCATAAAAAAGTGCTGTGATTCCTAGCACTTTGGGAGGCTGAGGCAAGAGAATTGCAAGAATGTGTCCTGCTTGGGCAACTTAGTAAAACCTTGTCTCAAAACAAAAGATAAAGGACATGGCATGTAGCTCAGTGTAAAAGCCCTGGGTCCAATCACCAGTGCCTTAAAGTGAAGAATTGTGTTGGTTTTGGTGACCAAATTTTGATAAAGATAGATTTAGAATTGTCCCTAGAGACAACTGAAAGAGTAAATTCATATGCAGTCATGATTTTGGACATGTAGTGACATGCAAGAATTTTAATTTTAATCTCAATGTCTTACATAGCACACATTCCTATTAAGAAACAGAACTGGATATTATCCTCTTTATTGCCATCTTTAGTATCCCTCTTTTTAACATATATCCGAGAAAAAGAATTTTATAAGAAAACAATCATAATAGATATAAACTGCTATTCTGATTTCTAGAACCATAATTTTGTTTTGCTTATTCTAGAACTTCACATAGATCAGATTATACAACATGCACTCTTATGTCTTTCACTCAACATGTTTTTGAGATACATCCATGTTGTTACACTGATTTAAAAAGTCTTCCCTTTATTTCTGAGTAATAGTCCATTGTATGAATGGCACGTTGTGCGAATGGCAGAAGTTACTTATCTGTTTTCTTATTGATGGACACCTGGATGTTTCATGTTTAGCTGTTATGATTAAAGCTGCTATGAATATTCTTATAATACACTTTTGAGGTCACATGTTGTCAATTCTCTTGGACAAACAATTGTTATTCAAAGTGTAAAGGTAATTAGTTTTTAAAGAAACTCCTAAAGAGTTTTTCAGAGTGGTATCCTTTCACCAGTTCCTCTCAGCGTTGTGTGAGAGCCGTGTTTTTACCACATCTTATCAACAATTTGTGACGCTGATCTTTCAAAATTAGTCACTCCAGTCTCTTTGTAGTTGATCTCATTGGAGTTTAATTTGTATTTTTAATTATATCAAGTACTTATTTATGTGATTATTAGTCATTTATATCTTCTTTCATTACATATGCAAGGTCATATATACATATTCACAATTATTTACCACATGTAAATACATGTAATAAATATGTGTCTAAATATTTTCTCCCATTCCAAAGCTTGACTTTTTTTAATGGTGTCTTTTGTTGAGCCTAAGTTTTCTATTTGGTAAGTTCTGTTGGTAATTTTTTGTTGTGGTCATTGATTTGTGTTTTCTCTTGAAGAAAATTTGTCTATTCCAAAGGTATAATATATTGTTCTGTTTTCTTCTAGAAGCTTCCCATTAACTTCTCTGTCTCTTCTATAATCTGTTTTGAATTCATTTTGGGGTATAGTGTGGGGTAGCACTGAGTTTAAATGTTTTTCTCATATGATTAGCCAGTTGTCTAGTGCCACTGGTTAGAAAGAATTTCCTTTCACTAGTGGATTGCCTTGCAGTCTTTTTTTAAAAAATCATTTTACTATGTTTGATTGATGTCTGAAATTTAAATTGTTTCCTTGATCAATTTGTTGAATCTTGCATTAATATCGCACTGACTTAGTAATTGTAATTTAGGAGTAAATTTTCCTACATTTTTGTTTCAGTTATTTTCCTCATTGCTGGGACAAAATACCCAACACCTACAAGTTAAGGAGGAGAAGTTTATTTTGGGTCACATTTTGTAGAAATTTGAGTCTGGTTGGCTTGCTCCAAGGCAGGACGGCATGGCAGAGGAGGGTTGCTCAAGGCATGGTGGCAGGAAGCAGAAAAAGATCAAGTGAGGAGAGAGGGAGATAAACCCTTCCTGACCAGGCCCCCAGTGACCTACATCCTCTGACCAGGCTTCACCTCCCAGCATCTCATTGAGGTAAAAACACATCAGTGGACTAATCCACTGATGGGTGTTACCCCCCCATGATCCAACTACCTCCCAAGAGCCCCACCTATGAGTGCATGAGGCTTTGGGGGATATCTAGATATAAACCATAACAATTTCTTCTTTTAAAAATTGTTTTGGCTACTATAGGTTGTTTACGGGAATTCTAGATTCAGCTTGTGATTTCTGTTAGAAAGATCTTGTCAAGATTTTGATTAGGATTTTAATTACATGGAAAGGGGCAAATCAGGCAGATGAAGTTAAGGATTTAATCATTAATCAGCTGACTTTAAAATATGTACATAGAGCCAGGCGCAGTGGTGCACACCTATAATCCTAGCACTTGGGAGGCTGAGGCAGGAGGATTGCCAAGAGTTCGAGGCCATCCTGGGATACATAGTGAAACGCCACCTCAAAAATAAATAAATAAATAAATAAATAAATAAATAAATAAATAAATAAGTAAATAAAATAGGTAGATAATCCTAATGGGTGAGTCCAGTGTGGTTACCACCATCTTTAAGTGTTGGAAGGGGAGGCAGAAGGTTAGTACTATGTCAATGATGAGACTTTAGAAAGACTTGATCATTTGTTGCTGCCACTGAAGAAGGAAGGGAAAATGACACAAAGAACTTGGGAAACCTCTACAAACTGAAAAGGGCAAGAATAAAGATTCTCCTTTATGACGGCCAGGAAATAACAGTATCTTGTGGACATCTTGATTTTAGCCCAGTGACGCCTAGATAATATAATAAATTCATATTATTTAATTGGCTCATTTGTGTTGATTTTCTACAGCAGAATAGAAAACCTATATCATATCATATATCATATCATCAATTAAAAAATTTTTTTTTGCCATTATCGCTATTTCTTCTTCCTCATTCTCTTTCTCTCTCTTCCTGAATTCTGTGATTCCTGTTATGTGTGTATTTGACAATTTGATTTGGTCACATAGAACTTGGATATTCTATTCTTTTATTCAAATACCTTTCCTCTGCATGTTTGTTTTCTTTTCTTCTTCTTTTTTTTTTTTTTTTTTGGTGGGTACCAGGGGTCAACCTCAGGACCTTGCGCTCCAGCAGGCGCCCGTGCCGCTGAGCGATATCACTGACACTTTTTTCGTATGTGGGATCCGGGAGTCGAACTCAGGCCCTCGAGCTTGCCAGGCAGGCACTTACGCCGCTGAGCCATCTCACTGGTCCATGTTTGTTTTCATACTTTCTTTTTACCTATGTACAAATTTTCTGATCATTTGCTTTCTGATACCATTTTAAAACAATTATTTCCAGCAGTTCCGTTTGGTACTTGTTTAACTAGGTTTTTCATTTCTTTGGTGAAATTCTTCATCAGTTTATGCCTTCTGTCTCCTTTAGCCATTGGATTTTTCAAAATTGTATTTTACAAGTACAGGTATGTAATACATAGTGTTTACATTCCTTATGTAGAGTTGGTGTATGTGCCTAACACATTTTAATTCTTTTTGTATCCCCTTTCCCTCCCCTCCCACCTCCACTCATTCATCTCATGATCCTCTCAAATTTTGTTTATTTTTTGTATGTGTTTGCAGTATATCATGCTTATATTGCTTGTGTAGAGTTGGTACATATACACAGCACATCTCAATTCCTTTTCCTCATCCATTACCTCTCTCCTCTCACCCTGCCCTTGTTACCCTTTCCCTTTGAGAAAGATCTTTCATTTTGTGCTTTATTTCTAATTTAGTTTTCTCATATAAGAGAAACCATGTGATATTTAAGCTTGTGTGTCTGTTTTATTTATCTTAATATTATGGTCTAAAGGTTCACCCATTTTCCTACAAACGACTCAAGTTTATCTTTCTTTATGGCAGATTAGTACTCCTTTGTGTGTAAATACCACATTTTCTTTATCCATTTATCTATTGATGGACATATGCTTTCAGGTGTCCCCAGAGCCACTGTTTACATTCATCGCTCTTCTAAGCCTCTTCTTCTGACTTGACATCATTCTCTCAAACTGGCTTTTGCATGGGGCAGGATATCTGGCTGTTAGCTGACTGGGACATTAATTTCAAAGAAATCCCCAGGTCTAATAATGATGAAAATAGTCATTCAAAAGATAAAGACTAGCATTTATTGAACATGTAACATGTACAAAGCATTTTTCTAAGCATCTGTGTATACAATGTTTAATATGAATATTTATACACAAAGCATGAAATAAAATAATATAATGTTTAGCTATGTATAATTAAATATATATATTGTATCTATTTATGTTACACATATATTTTATATAATAATATATAATATATTAATATATACTTAATTTTATGTAGCTAAGCATGTGTGTGTATATGATATTCATTATTTATGGATTCCTTATGTAAGGAAATTCACAGAAGTTTTGTGGTCATTCGTGAATATGCACAGGAGAACAGCAAATGATTTAAGTCATCTAATCCATAAGTTCTCAGCTGAGGTCAAATAAGGTGACCCTTCTCTCTCTCTCTATATATATATATAGTATAATACATAATATTTAATCCTTACAATCTATCAATCTTTTGTCTTTATTTTTCAAGAAATTGAGAATAAGAGACACTGACTTGTATAAGATCAAACAAATAGTAAATGGAAGTGGCAACATTTGAATTCAAATTCAGGCTGTTTGCTACAGACCTCATGCTCTTAGTGACTACAGTCTGCTACTCCTCTTGTTTTATGTACTATAACTATCTTTGGCCCAATAACTGTGTCCGAATAATGGAATACCAAACTGGCTTAGTTTGGGACATATACTCTCCCCTTTGGTAGGTCAGGTACCCTGAATATTTCTTTGTCTCTACAAGGGGAGACAGAAAGGAAGATTTAGAATCTGAAACAGTCACTACAGGGATGGCAGGTACATTCAATTTTGAAATCCTTAGTTGCAGAGATTCTTTTGAGAGTTTGATCTTCCAGCCTGGAGAGGTCTGATTTATGGAAAGAAGAAAAGAAAGTCAAATGAATCTCCTTCCAAATCTTGAGTCTGCTATTCACAGTCTGTATGGTCCCTAGGAATATTGCCTAGTCTTTCCTAGGTGAAATGTTTCATCTGTGGAAGGGATCTAATATTTACCTTTTTATAGTAATTATGAAAATCAAAACAGGCAGTGTAGTAAGAGATCTTGCCAAGCACAATCATTCCATGGTAACTTCTACTGTATTATAGACCCTTATAAGTGGATAGTCAACCACAGGTTCCACTTGCATAGGATTTCCTAAATGTTTGCCTCAGTTCATCATCTCCTTGAAAATCTTACAATTTCTGTGCTAGCATCAAAGTTAGAAAATGAGATCTTGGGCCGGTGAGATGGCTCAGTGGTGTAAGCGCCTGCCTGGCAAGCGCAAGGGCCCGAGTTCGACTCCCGGATCCCACATATGAGAAAAGGGCCGGTGATATCGCTCAGCGGCACGGGCGCCTGCTGGCGCGCGAGGTCCTGAGGTCGACCCCTGGTACCCACCAAAAAAAAAAAAAAAAAAAAAAAAAAAGAAAATGAGATCTAGACCTGTGTCAAGTCTAGATCTAGACCTGATGGTAGGTATTAACTTGGTCATCAACTTGACATTTTCTTTCAAATTTAGAAGAAATTTAGTGCTATACAAAGCTTTAAGAAATCAGTTTGCTTTCCTGTATTGTATCTTAATAGTCCTCATTGGTCTTAACATGATCTTTTAGATTTTTTTCTTCAAATTTAAAAAATAATTGTAAAGTGTATATGACATAAAATTTACCATTTTAACCATTTTTGGCACATTTGTTTATTTTTATTGTGGTAAAATATGCATAACAAATTTTCCATATACACCATTTTTAGGTATAGAGTTCAGTCAGTTTATCCCAAACAGAAACTCTGTACCCACTGAGCAATAAGTCCTTATTTTTTTCTCCTTTCTGTATTTACTCTTTTGATTTTACACTTTTGATTATCATCAGAAAGTGTCTCTCAAAATATACACATTCTTCCTGGATACAGGGAAAAAGAGCATGATAACATGTTCAAATCCACAAATATAAATACGATACAAAAATAAACATTTACCGAGTGATTACTTTGTACTAAGAATTATGCTAAACATTTTGCAGGCATTATCTAACTTAGTCCTCTCAATAAACCCAGGAAGAGGATATTTTTTATTTAAAAACTGAGAAAAACCAGAGCACAGACAGCATAAATAGCTTTGTCCAAGAATGCACAGATGGCTTGGGGCAGAGCTGGCATTTGAGTCCAGGCCATCTAAATCCCATATGGGAAAGCACACTTGTAATCCTTGTTATGGATGCAGATTTTTGTAAGGATGAGGGCAGAGTATCTATGATTTAGCAAGCACAATGGATGGTGTTTCTTAAACTTTAACCTGCCTGAGAATCAACTAGAGGGCTGGTTAAAACACAGATTCCTTATACCAGCCCAGAGATGCTGATTCAGAAATCCTGGACAGGGACCTGAGATTCAGCATAGATAAGAAGCTCCCAGGTGATAACAGTGTTTATGGTCATGTTTTGAATAACAGGCCTCTCAACATTTTTTATTCAGGTGGTGTGGATCAGTCTGAAAAATGGAGAACTGTACGCATAGTCTACATAATTAATTGTTTAGTTGAGAGTTATCTACCAAAAGGAAGAGCATAAGGTTTGGTCAAAGATCAAGAAAGTTTAGGCTAGATGGAAAAGATTAGAAATCATTCAGTGTCAGGCAGGCAATCATGGACTCCTGAAAAGTGAGAAGACCAACAAAGATCAGCTGAGAGCTAGCGGAGACTGTCATGTTAGAGGCTGGGCTTCTGGCCAAGGAAGGGTTGGTTGACGTAAAATGGAAAGTAACATTACATCCCTTGGTGTCTCAGGGGGATTGCTTTCAGGATCCCTGTGGTTACCAAAATATCCAGAGAGTCAAGTCCCTTGTATAAAATGATGTAGAATTTGTGTGTAATCTCTACTTCCTGTGTACTTTAAATCATCTGTAGGTTACTTATACTGTAATACCTAATACAGTGTAAGTTCTATGTAAATAGCTATTGTGCTGCATTGTAGAGGCGATGATGACGAGGAAAGATGTCCGTACACATTCATTACAGATACATTTCCCCTCAAACATTTTCCATCACCAGTTGTTGAATGCACTCAGGCAGGATCCATGGATACAGAAGACCAAACGTACCATGAATCCAGTGTGGCAAGCTCCTGGATTGCCAAGGTCATCACAATAGACTGAGTGAGTATGAAACAAACAAAGTGCCATGTTCATGAACAAGACTAGGGCTTTCACACATAGTAAAAGCAGAATAGGGGCCCAATGATTCTAAGAAGGATGTTCAGGGTTCTAATAATCAATAGGGTCTGAAGAGTATTCATCTTAAACATGGATGTTGGCAGTAGCCTACGGAAGTGAGAACAGGTGTGCACGTCCACCCTCCATCAGTGGAGGTAGATAGCTTACTCTTCTGGGTGAGGTAATGGAGATCACCAGGCTGGTGTCTGCTCTAGAAGGAATATAGTTCTTGCAAAGTATTTTAGCTGGAAATTATTATACAGGCAAAGAACCAGACCCCTGTGTGTTTCTAACCTACAAGTCACAGCCTCAGAAAGGAAGAGCCAAATGGAAGTCCCAACAACAGCTTGCGTCTTCATCCATTTAAAAAGTTTCCGGGCCGGTGAGATGGCTCAGCGGTTTAAGCGCCTGCCTTCCAAGCGCGAGGGCCCGAGTTCGACTCCCGGAACCCACATACAAAAAAAAAGGGGCCAGTGATATCGCTCAGCGGCACGGGCGCCTGCTGGCGCACGAGGTCCTGAGGTCGACCCCCCCGGTACCCACAAAAAAAAAAAAAAAAAAGTTTCCTTGACCAGTGGGGTCAGCCACAATGCTATACTGTGTGTTCTATAAACACAAAGTAACTTTACTTGCTGGTTTAAGGAAATTCAGCAAATAATCCTCTATGCTTAGCAGTGCTCTTATCCATATGATCCCAGCCTGGAATATGCCTTCCAGTCTCTCTGTACTGCTGATCTAATGGAAATCCGCTTGTAAAATCTCCAAGATCAGAAACCCTTGAGTAGGTCAAGAAATATTCTTGACTTGTGCACTAAAATTCCTTCTTTATCTAGGTGTTTATGTGTTTGGGGAAGAATTATCTAGCAGCAGTGGATAGTGATGTTACCTATTCTTGATTATCTCTGACAATTATCTCATTTAAAAAGCAATTTTTTTGCAAATATTTTTAAAACAACTTCTTTATTGCATGTGATTAAAAAAATACTATGTGTTTATTGTAGGATCTGGACAGAAAATGAAAGTAAATGCTTACTAATACTGCGTACTTGTGCCAGGCACTTCACATACACTGGTGAAGAAACACTGCAGTTTCCCATAATGGCCACTAAGTGATTATTATCAGTTTTTAGTTTGCTTATTTTATTTTGGTTTGCTTTATCAGGATCAAATCCATATACAGTTTTATTTCTCAATTTTAAGCTTAATAGTGGTTCCTGAAAAACACCTCAGTGTCATTAATTGATTTATGGCCACACAATGTTCGTATTCCATTTCAGAAACCTGACCACTTAGCCGGGTGTAGTGGCACACATCTGTAATCCCAGCACACAGGAAGATTGCTGTGAGTTCAAGGCCAGCCTGGGCTACAAAGTGAGGTCAAGTCCAGCCTGAACTGCCTAGCGAGACCCTTTCTCAAAAAGACAAACAAAAAAAAAAAAAAAAAAGGGAAGAAAGAAAAAGAAAGAAACCTGAACCCTTGTATTCCATTTACTAACCACCCTCTGGCCACTTCTAATACAGACCCTTTAAGTCCGTTATTATCCTCAAACCAGCTGTGTACCACACGGTCTGCAATTTCAAGTCCTTTTTCACCCATATCCTCAAATTCCTAGTCCTCAAATCAATGATTTGATTGCAAGTAGGTCAGTCCAGTGGCTTCTTTATGGTCATGTTCTTATACGAACCCTGATTCTTTCTGAAGCTAATGGCTTGGTTCACATGCTTGCATTTTGAATGAAGTCAGAAGTCATGACAGCCACTGGTGCAAAATAAGCTCCCTACAAGTACATGTAATGCACCGCAGGCTATGTAATACTCTTCAAGCCATATATATTAACCGAAGGTTCTTCAAGCAAAAAATTGCTCATTGCACACCTGACTCTTGCCCCACATTGTTCACGTTGATGGTCTGTGTGCATTTGAGAACACATTTCAGCTTTGATTATTGTAGTCCAAAAGAGGAGTGTTTTCTTTACGGAAAAAAAATCATAATATAATATTAGCCCTTTTCCAAACCACATCTTATAAAGGTAACATCACTGAAACATTCTGGATCTCTAAAGAAAAGAAGCAGGGCAGGAGGTGTATGCCTATAATCCCAGCACTCTGGAAGCCTCAGGGAGGAGGATCTCAAGTTTGAGCCCAGTGTGGGCAATTTAGAAATTTTGAGACTCTGTCACAAAATTTAAAAAAAATCAGGTTTTGGATTTTCAGTTAATATCTTCAGTATAACTATATGCACATTGAAATTGCTCATTCATGGAAAGGAAAATGAAATATGTGGTCATGGTACTGAGAAAACATGACATTCCCCAGCTTCAGTTGCCTTACTATTCATTGAGGTCAATGCCCAAAGATTTTAAATTATACATCTTTTCTAGAAAGAACTGTAGGATCCCTTTAGGCATTCCAAAACAGAGAACAGAGCTTGATAGTGGAGAAGAGACCCGGGAACCTACCTTCTCTGCTGCCTGAAATATATTATTTTCCCTTTAAAATAATGTTGAAGGAAGGTGAACCTTTAAACCTACAGATTTGTAGCTTAACACTGTAATTTATTTCTCCTGACAACAGTTGCAATGTTCCTAGATTTATTTAAGAAGGAAAATAAATCGTTTTATTTGAAATGGGCAAAACTCTAGAAAGAAAAAAATGAGGATTTTGACTTTCTCTGTTAAAAGAGGAAAATAGGCAATGGAAATGTAACATGCCATTGTCCAATCCTCTGAGAATTTTGGAAGCTAATTATAGAGAAGCATTATATATTCAAAATCAAGTGTTAGTCTCAGACTGCCCAAATACTACTGAACTAAAAGATTTACCAACTAATAGTAATGGAAGAATGAGAAGGTTTTAGAATTTAAAGTTGTTTGGGAGAAATGGCAGTACATGCTTATAGACTAACAAGAACTTTTGCATTGGGAATGATACCGGTTAATCAGCTCCATCTCTTTTGGGCTTGGTGTGAAAGCAGAAATGAGAGAATTATAAGTTTCTTCATTCTTCAGCAAATCTGTAATTGATGCCTTTGTAATTTGTTTAAAAATGAGGCTCATATTATATTTCATATGAAATGTGGTGGTTCTTATTAATATGCAGGAACTACGCTGACAGCACTAGGAAGAAAAAAAGGCTCCTAAATCTGAAGAAACATCAGCATAATATTTTTGAGCTTTTATAAGTGAGACACATGATGGTCTGAAATAATAGGCTGGCACTGAAAAATTTCATTGTGGTTCTTGAGACATTTCCTTCTTAAAAGTAGTTGCTTTTGTCTGATTATTGCTCCAATGGGTTTGTCTCCCTGGGGGTCAAGATGAGGACAGAGTGGCAGAGTGCAAAGTTATCTAAGAATAAATCCAGTTAGCAAGAATAAATTTCTGACTCTCATATTGTCTTCCCATATTAATGCAGAGCTTTAGTTTTCTCATTCTTTTCAAATATATCAAGCATTTTATCATTACAACTTTAAGTTACTTTTAATTATAAAATATAATTCACCTATTCTGCAAAATTTAAAAAAAGCTATCTAAGCAAAGAGAATGACATAGCATCTTTGTGTCTTTATTCCGTTTTAACAAGAGTGTCCCTCTGCCTAACCCGTTCTTTCCCCCACATGTATAAAGGGGCCAAGAGGAAGGAAGGAATGGAGCAATAAAAAGAGGTTTTGCTCTTTAATTTACTGTTATAGCCTAAGTAATTCTACATATCATAAAGCTTTGTCAGAATATTGTTATTAATGGCTAATTAATATTTTATTGTAAATTATCAAATTATCAAACTGTTAGAAATGCATAACTGTTTCACAGGTATACTAATCAGGATTTTCTTCATGGACTCTAGCTGCCCACCAAGTGTTGTATTCCTCAAATTCTGTCTTTGACCCCTCCTTTTCCTTCTTACCTGTTCTCTTTAATTGATTTTTACCCATTCTCATTTTCAAGCCTCTTCTAGATGCCAACGACTCCGTATGCTCAGACCTCTCTCCTGGGTTGAATTCTTTATTCCTCTCCCTTTTGTGTATTTTTGCCTGCATTTTCACAGGAAACACAAACTGAAAATTTCTCAAGCTTGTTCCCTATGCAAATACGCTCAGCGTGGTACTTTTCACCTGGTTAACCAAAGCAGCACCTCTCAAAGCATCTCACACTCTTCTCTTCTATTGATTTGTACTTACAATGGATTAATCTCTTATGGAGCAGGTGCATACGCTTATGTTACATGGCTCATATGATATGAGTGGCAAGGCTGTAGAGCAGTGTGCAAGGAAATCTGCTGAGAAAATGATTGTTAGCATGATAGAAATCCCTGACTGACATGTCTGATACCTATCGATATTTAATATTTATTTGGATGCAGTTAAGAACTCTCGTAATTACAGATATATCACTTTTTATTTCTTTACAGTGTTGAGGATTGAACCTAGGACCTTTTCCCTGAGCTACATCCTCAGCCCTGACTTAACAGTGTTTTGTTAAATTGTTAAGTTGCCCAGGCTGGGCTCACACTTGCAATCCTTCTTCCTCAGTCTCCCAGAGTGCTGGGATTATAGGCATGTACTACCACACTCAGCTAATATATTACTCAAATACTATGTGTATACTAATTTATACATTAACGGATAATATAATAATCTATTAATTTTTATATAGCATATGTAGCACTACAGATATGTAGTTCACAAATATTTCTGGAATGTTCTATGTGATATGGAATACTCAAAGGAGTGTACCATATTCTCTAATCTCTGAAAGTATAGATATAAGTAAAGACACATGTAGTTCATGTGAGAAGGTAATTGTAAAAATAATGGGAAGGGCCTTTGCTATAATAAGAAGAATTCAGGCGATTTTATACATAATAGAGAACCACTAACAGGTTTTGGCCTTACCTTAGTTGATGCCAGTATAACAAAGGGATATGACAAACGCTTTTGCAGAGTGTGGAGTAGAAGATAGGACGGTTCAGAAATAGGAGACACATCAGAACCCTCTTGTGCTTCCTGCTCCGTGAATCTTCTTGCTCCTTCGTCTAATCCCACTCCTGTTTCGGGGACCAACTTTATGCATGTGCAAATGACAGTGCCTTGTCTGGGGACAGTACCCTACCCATCTTGCTTTGCCAGTGGTTTCTCGGAGGCAAGCACAGGCATGCCCTGCTGACACCCAGTGCCACTCATGCATGCGCAACTCAGAACATCGGGGATGCAGCACCCCGCAGAGCAACTTTGACTAAGACAGGGCCAAAGCCCACTGGCAAATGCTTCCTCTGCTTCCCGTGGGGGAAGGGTTTGTTATAAGACTTCTCACCTGGCACAGTGGGCTGAGCAGCCAGTTGTCTCCTGGAGTGATGGCAAATTTGATAATCTAGCTTTGTGTTGGCTCTCCCTCTTTCTGGCCCTCATGGCTGCTTCTAAAGCAGCTCTTCATGAATGAGGCCTTATCACAAGGTTGGCTCTGGGAGAGTCTGTGCCGAGCAAGGAATATAATTGCCCCTCCTTGGAGGAGCATTCTTAGTCTAAACTAGAACACCTAGTGATACACCACATTTCTCCCTTGGTGTGATGGTGAATGTATTATGGTTAAATTTTTTCAGTTTTTGTTTTTTCATTGGTACATGTCTGCAGTACATAACGATCACATTCCTCATGAAGAGTTGGTGCATGTTCACAACACATCTTAGATCTTTTTATCATCCCCTTCCCTTCTCCACTCTCCCCCACTCTTCATCTCTTGGTGCCCTTCCCTCTTCCAAGAAATCTATCTCTGTACTTGCTATTATCTATCTTTTATTTTGCCCTTTATTTATGTCTTAGGTGTCTCACATAAAAGAAACCACGAACCATTTAAGTTTGTGTTTCCGATTTATTTCACTTAACATTATGGTCTCAAAGTGCATCCAATTTCCTACAGATATTCAAGTTTATCTTTCTTTATGGCAGAGTAGTACTCCATTGCATATATATTATGGTTAATTTTTACAAATTTTCATAACTATACATTTATAACTCTCTTCCTCATTATTTTCGTATTCTTAGAATTCGAAAAAAATCTATTAGGTAAACAAAACAATAAATGTGATTTTGGAACTTTTCCCCAAACCTTACCTTTTTGAGCTTTTGGCTATTAGAAGCCATATGTTCCATTTCACCTTCCTTGGGGGGATGGTAGGAAATATTTGATATTAGTAACGATTAAAAATAATTCTGTTAATCTTCCATCCAATTTACCAGATTTATCTTTTTCTAATCTAATTTCTTCACCCTAATTTTTTTTTTGTGGGTACCGGGGGGTCGACCTGAGGACCTCGTGCGCCAGCAGGCGCCTGTGCCGCTGAGCGATATCACCGGCCCCTTTTTCGTATGTGAGATCCAGGAGTCCAACTCGGGCCCTCGCGCTTGCCAGGCAGGCGCTTACGCCGCTGAACCATCTCACCGGCCCCCCTAATTTTTTTTATTCTGAGAAAAACCCCCTTTCTCTGATTTAAGACCCTCACAGACTCACAGGTGCAGATGGTCTACCCTGTTCCACTGTGACCCAAAGGAAGCCAAGGGTTCTGTGACCTCCCCTGTCCTCTTTCCAGAGGCTTCTTTGAGGGTTAACTGGGACAGCATTAAAAAAAAAAAAAAAAGCACAAATACATTGAGTGTCTCTGTGCTTTTTTACACTGGCACACACTGTCCCATTAAAAGAAGCATCATTTTACAGTTGAAAACAGGACTCAAAGTGATTAATTCAGCTGCCCAAGTTCACATAGCTGATAAGTGATCACGTTCCAAAGCCCATGCAGTTACCTATGACATTTAAAAGCTGCCTGAGTCTGCTACATTTCTGTTTCTTTCAAATGAACACTTTTTTCCTGCCCTGTGTAGTCATCATTAATCCTTCAGGGCAGCTGAGAAGTATCTTAATCAGAGCCTCTGACCTTGTCAAGCATGCTTATTCTCACTGTTCATTTAACTATAGGCACCCTAAGGAATGGAATTGTAACTGCTTTGGACTTCAGAAGAGCCGGCCCAGCCAAAGAACCTACCCTAAAGTTCTCACAGTAAACCTAAGGTATTTTAGTATTTTACTGCCCATTAATAGTCAATCTCTCTCTCTCTTTCCATCTCTCTGTCTCTCAATCTCTCTGTGTAACATATAGAACAAATAGAATGATATCTTCATTTAACTTTATTTTTTTGCTAAAATACAAGTTTATTTAAAATTGGTCTCTGAGGATTTGTACGAAATTTTTTGGGGGGGGCACTGCCACAATTTAAACTGCATCTTCTTGGCATTGAATCTAAATCTATGGAAATAAGTCATGGTGTAAAGCTTATTATTTCTAAATTATAGAACATATTAATATCTAGCTTTAAAAATTCTGCAAATGATTGAAAGGAACATTTTGGTTTAGAAGAAAGTTTCCCTTTAAACTTTCTTCATATAATGACATCAATGAAGTATCATTATCATTCGTTTAAAATAAAGACAAAAGGAAAAATACACTAGAATGAAAAGATGTGCTTTTAATACTTTGGAAGTGAGCCAGTGGAGGAAAATAATAATTTTCTTTTTTTTTAATAAAAATTCTATTTTACTTGGAGTAAATCCTAAGGAAGATTAATAAACTGTGTTCATTTTTTTTCTATGTAGAAATATGGGTAGGCAAATTTGTTTTGAATGCAAAGGAAAATTTGGGTAAAGTTAACTTCGGTCTTTATTGGACTTCAGTAAGTTGCAGCCAGCCCCCAAATTTATGATTTGGTATTAAATTTTACAAATTCGAATAACATATTCAACATATTATCTAAATTCATTTGAGACCTTCCCTGCTATGCAGAAACTTAATTTACTATGAGTGGAGATAAGGAACAGTTTAAATTAAAGCTTCCTTTAGAAAGCGCTTGAGTCCCTGTGTCTGTGAATGGTAGAGCTGTATTGAGTTCTCATCATTATTCCACTCCCAGGGAATGTGGTTTCATGACACACATTGCCTCCTATTTGTTCCTCAATGCTGTCATTTTGTCTTTTTGTCGCTTCAGTCCAGGCCTCCAAGGCAATCTTCCTTTCACCTTGCATCAGATGTTTATGGAGCACTTTGCCAGGCACTGTGTCTAATGCTGGTGACAGAGTAGGAGACAGGACAGGCAAGTCCATGTCCCTGTAACACTGTCTGCTTACAGGGGATGAGTGTGTATGCAAATTAGAGGTGAAATTGCATGTTACCGAAAATGTGGGAAGTAAAATGCGCTGAGGAAGTAGATATAACAGAGGAAACTGGAAAACAGCAAGACTCCATGAAATGTATGGTCTTTCTGAAGCCCCAGGAAAATGAAACATTTATAAAAGGATAGCAATACTATTACTCGTAACAAAGCAGTGAGCATTTGTTGAATATTTATTATTGACAAGACATAAATAACTTTATAAATCCTACATGCATATTTCTAACTGAATCCAGACAATCTGAAAAGGCTGCATACTATATGATTCCAAATCATGACTTTCTGAAAAAGACAAAATAATGAAGACAGTAAAAGATTAGTGGTTGCCAGGGGTTGGTTGGGGGATGAATAGCCAGACAAAGGATTTTTAAGGCATTGAAAGTATTATGTATGATATAACTGTAGGTATAGTTCATATATTTGTCCAAAACCATAGAACATGAAATACAAAGAGTGAACCCTAATGTAAACTATGGACTTCAGTTAATAACATCATATCAATATCAGCTTATAATTATACCAAATGTATCATACTTATGTAAGATGTTAGTAAGAGAGGAAATTAGTTGGGTGTGGGTAAGAAGGTGTAATGCAACTCTTTAATTTCTACTCAATTTTTCTCTAAACGTAAAAGTGCTTCAAAGGAAAAATATTCTCTTAATTAACAAAAACAAAACTCTAAGAAAAAAGCACTAAAGTTAGTACAGTTTTTCAGAGAAAGAAATTAGTACTCTTAAGCCTTCCCTAATTTCTCACACCAAGTAAGGGAATGAATTAGGATTTGAAGCCAAATCTATCTAATTAAGCTCCCCCCTCCTTTTTTTTTTTTTTTTTTTTTTTTTTTTGTGAGGCACTAGAGATTGAGCCCAGGGCACCCTATCATTGAGCTACATCCCCAGACCTTTTTATTTTTTATTTTGAGACAGTCTTACAAGTACTCAGGTTGTACTCAAACTTGTGATCCTCCTGCCTCAGCCTCCCTCAATGCTGATTGTGTGCCACCGTGCATGTCTAGGTCCCTATTCCTGTGCTCAGGAAGGTCACAAATACTCTCCATTTCTTCCACTTTCATGCATTTCTAATTTGGTCTCTGACCTCCTCCCTTTTGATGCTAATGGCGTTGTTATTCCTCTGACAAAAACATTTGTCTCCTTCTTTTCTCTCTTACTCCTACAATGGCAATTGTTCATCATATACCATAAATTGTCCTCCCACAGTTTCTTGATCCCATCTCTCCTTCTCCTTTCTGGTTGTCTTTTTCTGCCTTGGCCCAGATGTTTATTAATCCTACATTTCGATTGCCTTTTAGGCACTTTATCTACTTTAAGGTTCATACTCTTTTCTTTCCTCTATTTACTCTTTTCTAACTCCAGATTGATTTTCTAACAGTTACTCAGCACCATGCCAGGACATTTACATTCAATGAATAAAAAATACTTTTATGAGGATGATGATAAGGATGGTATAATGATGATCAAAATATTGAAGAAGACAATGGAACTGACTATATCTTTCTTTAATGTTAGCTACCAAAATAGCAAAACAAAATTTGGATATCAGTCTTGACTACAGTGGCCATTACTCTTTGAGTATTCGTGCTTTCCCTTTTTTGAAAACGGGAAAGATTTACTTAGTCTCACCATTCCCTTTTCATTCTTTTAACCTTGCCCATATCTCCCTAAACTGCTCTTTTAGTCTGTTTCCTGCTAACACGCTTCCTAATAAAGAGGGTATCAGTGAACACTTGCTGAACTGATTCAGAAGAGAAAGGTGTTTCTATTTCTTCTGTTGTTTTTATTGTTGTATATGTTCAATTAAATGTAAAAATTATACAATAACAGCAACAAAATAAGTAAAAAAATGCCTTTAATTCTTGCTCTGAATTCCTACTTTGTATCTTGTTTGGACTATTCTTAATTCATTTTCAAAAAAGTATAACTTTCCTTTAAATGTACCATTATTTACAATTGTTTGTTGCATTTATGTTATCTTATGAAAATTCCCTTAGTCACTCTTCTTTTTCTGAAGTTATATTTCAAGTCAAATAATGTATGGGAGATATAATCTAAATATATAAATATTTGCTATATAGCTATTTTTCAGGAATATACAAGGGTTAAAATTCTTTATTAGTTAGAAATATGTTTGATTTATTCTTTCCTGAAACTACTATGCTATTGGAGTGGGACTTGGTGGGCAATTTGCTTTTCTGGGCTTTTCACTGGAATTTACTAGAATAATGTTTAACCTACTTTCATTAAGAAATTCAATGTTTCTTAACTACAATTTAAGCCTGGAATAGTTAAAATGCATTTTATTGGTCACATTTTTCTCTCATGGACACATCTGTAACTGACTAAGCTGATTATGGCTGTCACTGTGATCATTTAAAGAAAGTTCCTATGTGAAAATTGAAGGCTGCTGATCACTCAGCTGATGATTATGTGCATTGCCTGGCAGCACTGTGTGGGTAACCTAGGACGAGCCCTGTAACTGCTCCAGGCTTCAGTGTTCTCTTCTGTGGGGATGTGCAGATAAACACTCCCCGCACCCCACTGTAGCATGACGCAAACGTAAGGGGAGAGCCAGTCAAGTCTGCATGTAGAGAGGTAGATTCGATACTGTTAGTGAATGACTTATGGTCCCTTGAGAATCAAAATACTCTGAGAAATATTTCAGCTGGACTCAGCTGGAAGCTTTAACATTAGAAAATAAACTGATGAAAGTTTCCATATTTATACCTGAATACATTTTTGTCTAAATGATCATTATAGATGTATCCTTAGTATTGTAACACACACACACACACACACACACACACACACACACAATTCTCAAGCTTGGTATACTTCTTTTCTTCCTTGGTATTTTTCCTTTTCTTTCCCTTGGTAACAAATAATATTTTTTGCAAAATGAATAATGACTCAAATTGAGCATTTTTCTTTCAAGTCTATCATCCTCCAGAGGGAAACTTTCGAAATATATTCCTGTTTGAAATGACTTTTCTTTAGCCATTTCAGAACCATAGAACCATTATAGGGAACTTTTAAAAAATTCAATAGCCTTTTTTTTTTAAATATTTCTCTTTTTCCTGAAAAATGTTTCCTCCTGGATTTTTCACAGCTAGTACTTTAGTATTTATGGCCTAAGTGCTTCAGTAATGTAAAAAAATGACGTTCACTGGTAAAGCTAAGGGAGTACCAGGAATTTGTGGTTTTAAACTGAGTAAACACATTAAATTGTATTGAGATTAACTGTATCCTGGAGCCAAAATGGAGACTAGAAAGAAATAAAAAGATGGAGTAAAATATATTGCATATAACAAATGACCCCTGGACTTATGTCTTATTGAATTGTATATTATCTGCAGTAAACTTTGGGTCTTGAACTCTTATCTTTTTGTAACCTAAAATCAAAATTCTCTTGTCTTTCAAACAGATAGCATCTGATAAGGGAATAATAATAGACAACTATATTAAGAAAGCTGTTTTCCTGAGGGCAAAGCTGTTTCTGAAATAGTTTAGTACAAATTGTGGACGCTATCAATCACACTCAATTGTCATTATCAACTTTAAATCATTCAGTGGCCAAAAAAATGAGATTCTAGTTTGGCTAGATGTTTGGATTCCTTCATCTCAAATATCTGAGCAGATTCTAAACAAGCTTCTAGAAGGATCTATTCAGCAGATCAAATAATTTAGGTAAGGCTGGAGCTTACGAAAGTTCTTAAGTGTTTGTATGGGTTAAAATCTTCTGAACTATCTCTTTGGGTAACTTACTGGGAAGTCTTGAATTTAAAAAGTCATGAAATTTCCATTTTTCATGGTTCATTTTTGAGCTTCTGGAGAGCAAGGTGGCAATTTGATTTAATTCAATTCAATACACATTTATTGTAATCGCATTATAATATTTATTATAATTGCATTACAGCATCTGCCATCACTTCGGAAGGAAGCTCAGTAATTAGGCCCCTCAGCAGTCAGTCACTTTCACCTCCCCTCAAAGTGTAGGATACCCTTGGGCCTCTGTCAGCCCAGAATATTGCACTGTAATTGTCTGTTTATCCCACAGGACTCTATTCTTGGGATGGAAGATTACGTGCCCCCATCACCTGGTGCAGTTCTCGAAATGTGGTAGGGACTTACTAATTATCTTCTTGGAAAATCCCCTCTTCACTTTTGCCACTTTTTAACATTTAATTGCTCATTATTATTTCCTTCAAAGGACTAGCAAAGAAAGAGAAGGAGGAATCTTTGGTTAGTCATAAACATTTAATAAATTAGTTCAAGACATTGCAGTGAAAATTAGAGGATTACAGAATACTTTGAAATTAGTACTTGCCCTCATAGTGCTCATGTTCCTGCTGACACAGCGTACATAGTCAGGAAAAATTCTTCAGATGTTAAATTACACATCACCAAACCGTAAACATAAATGTTCATGTGTTGCAGGTATGTTTGTGTGTGTGTGGGGGGGGGTGTAGCTGTAGAGCCAAACCTCACTTAATATAAATCAGCCTGAGGAAATAAAGCTCCACAAAGCAGATAAGTAAGAATGTGATTCTTCGGACAACTAAATTGTAGAAGAGTGGTTTTTCATAGACTTTCATTTACAAAGGGAACATACTAAATATTTTTAACTCTGAACCTCTTCCCCTTTTAAAATTCTTGGGTTGTGGTAGCATGGGATTTACTCATAGGGTAGAAAGCGGCAGGAGACTTGAGGACTTCCACAAGATGAGAATGTCGACTAAAACGGCAGTCAGATGTAGCACAGCTATTTTGCATATGTGAAATTTAAGGAGAGAATGAATGAATTGAGGGAAAAAAGTTCATAGATTTAGTTGTTTATTCAACATATTTTAGTACTTATCAGGCCTATGCATAAAAAATGTATGATAGGAAGTCTAAATAGATGTGTTTAGCTTTTACACAGAAAACTTTCCTTCATTAAGATTGATGTATTCTGTTGAAGAGTAACAAAATGTCATGAAATAAAGAGCTTTAAATTAAATAAAAAGTTGGAAGTCGGGGGCCGGTGAGATGGCTCAGCGGCTTAAGCGCCTGCCCAGCAAGCGCGAGGGCCCGAGTTTGACTCCCGGAACCCACAAACGAAGAAGGGGCCGGTGATATTGCTCAGCGGCATGGGCGCCTGCTGGTGCACGAGGTCCTGAGGTCGACCCCCCGGTACCCACACACACACAAAAAAAAGTTGGAAGTGTTGAACAATGAAAGGGACATCTGCATTGACCTAGTTTAGAATCCTGGCTCTGCTTCCTCTTTGAGCAAGAAACTCACATCTGAGTACAGTTTTCTCACCTATAAGATGAGAATAATAGTATCTGTCTTTTAAAATTAAGTGAGATAAAGCATTTAATCTCCTAAAATAGCACCCTGACACATAGGGATGAACAACAAACTTACCCCCCTTTTCCTTCCCATTTAATTCACACTATTCCTCTCCATAATGAAGAGGCCTCGGAAAATTATTTGTTATAGTGACCCCTAGATGGCGTTCTAGCAATGTAAGAATGGTCTGTTGCAGGGTTGTGGTTTATGAGAAGGAACATGAAGTTCACCAGTGACCTGATTACCACATAAATCTATGCCTGGTCCGGTTTTGCATACTACCTTAACTCTGCTTGAGCTAGTAGAATTGGCAAGAATGGGGTCTCATACACATACCCATACTTGCCTCGGCATGTATTTTGTGTAAAACTGGTCAAAGAGTCAGTAAAACCACTTCTTTCAGAAGCATGGGAAGGAGTGAAAAGAGGGCGAAATGCAAGGGCATGTTATCCAAAGAGAAAAAGTTCATATTTATGCTGACTTTGTTACTGGTGGTGGGGAAAACCAGCCTTCTTTACTACCACATTCCCAGACACTGAAGCCAGAGGTGTGAGATCCTATGACAGTGAAAGCATATTTAGAAGAATTCAGAACAAGGCAATGGAAAGAGAAACACAGTGTCTCTTTCTCTTTATGTCTGAAAAGATGGGACAAGTTGGCTCTAGATCAGCAAACACGTCATCTGGGTCACCACCCCTTGAGTCCATGAACACGGCAGACATTATTCAGTGAGTGTGCTGTTTTCCTTGTTGAGACTGGGGATGCTGACCCAAACATCCTGGTCATGGCCCTCCCGACAGTAACTTCAAAATCACAGGAACTGACATATGGGATTGAAAATTCCTTTGTAGCCAGACATACTTAATGCATTCAAATGTTTTGGTTGGTTTTATTTTGTTTCTCTGTACACTAGCAAATGAAATCTAAAGAGTCTGTCTTAGAAATTAAATTATATAGATTTGTTGTAGTAACAACTCTGCCATCTTGCTGACTTTAAATGACAACGTATTTTTCACTTATCTTGCATATCTGTGACTATGAATCGTCTCCCGTGGCACTCTGACACATTTCCTCAGTTCTGCGTTGCAAAACTGAGGATCAAGTATCTGACCTGATTTGTGCCATACCATTCTTAAGGAAGAAAAAAAAAGAGTAAGAAAGTTGGTAGAAGTAAGCAATGCCTTTTAATACCTTTGCTCTGTTGTGGCGAACATCGAGTTCACTCACATTCTAGTGGTCGAAGTATATCAAAAAGCCAGGCCCGATAGGAATGTGGTGGAGATGTATACTGTCTCCAGAGCAGGGGGACTGCAAGAGACATGACCATGGTTGAGGTTGTACCACAGGAAAGAGGAAACTGCAATGCAATTTACTGCCGAAGATTCCTTCCTCATGATCTTTCTAAGGCAGCATGAAGTATTTGTGGGCCACAGTTGGTAACTCAGCACATGTGAAGTTTCTTCTTCCATGGCAATAAGAAAAAGAACCTATTGAAAGATGAGATAAAGCATTTTTTAGAAACTCAGTTCAGTTCCCCAATATTGGGAGAGCACTTTCTTTTGGGGGAAATTCTTCTACATGCTGCCCCACACCCTTCACCTTTTTGTAATACTAGGGATCAAGCCTAGAGGCACTCTACCATTGAGCTACATCCTCAGCCCTTTCTATTGTTTGTTTTGTTTTGTTGCTGTTGTTGTTTTCTTTTACAAGATAGGGTCTTGTTACCCAGGTGGGACCCAAACTTGTGATACTTGTGCCTCAGCTTTCCTCAGTGCTGGGTTTCAGGGGTGGGCCAATGTCTACACCCTTAATTGCAAGATGTGGTAAGACCTGGAAACTTAATTCAAAAGTCTGAATGTGATTTATGCACTGGCTCTTGTTTACCACCTGTAATCTCACATTTTGATACCTCACAAACACCTTTGTGACCCAGACCAAAAAGCAAAAGACAAAACAAAAACACTACCTAAAGTAAGAAGCATGCCATGGTTTCTTTGCACCTGTGGTGTTCTTTCCATAAAATTTATTTCTTACATTGAAAGATTACCAAATTTATCATGTTAACCTATATACGCACATAAATATGACACTTGATAACCTCTAAGATGGCAGATTCTTCACTTTTTTTTCTTTAATAAAATGATCACTGTGACCAAAGAAATGACCCTGGGTGTCAATCCAAAAGGAAATACAGTAACATCCCAACAAAAAAATGTTCCATTAACTGTTATTATTAATCCCAATGTCCTATACCTAGCAATATCACTTGGAGTGTCAAGTGAGGTCACAAAGAAAGTACCAGTTGTGTATTTCCCCTGAAGCCTTCAAATCAGAGCAATAGATAACTTCCACACCCTCTCTGGCCTTGTCAGAAACTAGAGGGGCAAATATACCCTATGCTTGAGTTGACCAATAAGCAAGTTACACTATTTGGAGCACCCAATCCAGAGAAGAGTACATGCCAGGATCACAGGATTGGAGACAATCACATTGCAGTAAGAGTACCAGCCTGTGACCTTCTTCCCTTACTGCAACCTGAAGGCTGTGTGCTGGCCCTCAGCTAAATTTATATTTATGTCTTTTAAAAATTAATATTACTGGTACATTTTAGGTATACATAACGATCACATTCATCATAGGGAATTTGTAACTTTACATAAAATATCTTGATTCTTTCTTCCTCACTCCCCTCCCCGCTTTTCTTCTTCCCATCCTTATTTACAAAAGCTTTGTTTCCATTTTTGCCCTTCTATTCTCTGTTTTTCTTTTCCCTTCCTTCTTTTCCTCCCCACCTTATTCCCTTTCCCATTTGAACATTTTTTCCCACTTCCCCATATCTACTATAAATTTGGTATTTTTTTACTTTTTTGATTTCTCACACCAGAGAAACAATGTGATATTTAAATATGTTTGTCTGATTTATTTCACTTGAATATGGTCTCAAGGTGCATCCACTTACCTAGAAATGTCTCAGGTTTATCCTTCTTTGTGGCTGAGTAGTACTCCATTGTATAAAAAAACCCACATCTTTATCCATTCATCCATTGATGGGCATTAGGACTGTTTTCAATATTTAGCTATAACAAATTGTGCTGCTATAAACTTGGTTGTACATATATCGATGTGGTATGATGCTTTTAATTCTTTCAGAAAGATAGTACAAAGGGAAAGAGCTGAGTCAAATGGAAACTCTAGTTTTAGTTTTTTGAGGAGTCTCCACACGGATTTCCACAGTGGTTGCACCACGATACACTCCCTCCAACAGTGGAGAAGGGTTCCTTTTTCCCCACAACCCTTTCAGCATTTGTTGTTAGTTGATTTCTTTACAGTAGCCATTCTTTCTTGGGTGAGATGGAATCTCAGTGTTGTCTGAATTTGCATCTCTCAAATGACCAGAGTTGTTGCACATTTTTTCATGTATTTATTTGCCATTTGTATTTCTTCACATGAGAAATGTGTATTCATCTCAGATGCCCACTTTTGGATTGGGTCTTTAAATTTGGAGGCCTGAATTTTTTCAGTTTTTTATATGTTCTAGATATTAGTCCTTTGAGGAACAACTGACTAAAAGTTTTTCCCATTCTGTGGGTTGTTGCTTCACTTTGTTGGTGATTTCTTTTTCTGTGCAAAAGCTTTTTAATGGGATGAGATCCCAGTTGTTGATTCTTTGTAGCATTTCATGCAGTCAGGGTTCTGTTCATGAAGTCTTTGCCTACGCCTATGTCTTCAAGAGTTCTACCTATTCTATCTCCCAGCATATTCAGTATTTCTGTTTTAATATTTAGATATTTGATCTATTTTGATTTTAGTCTTCAGCATGTGGAAAGCCAGTTTTCTAGCACCATTTATTGAAGAGGATATCTTTCTTCCAGAGAAGGTGTTTGGCCCCTTTGTCAAAGAAAAGATGGCTAAGTGTGTTTGGAGTTGTTTCTGCATCTTCTAATCTGTTACACTGACCTGTTTTTTTTGGCTAGTACCATGCTGTTTTTGTCGTGCTAGCTTTGTAGTATAATTTCAAGTCAGGGATTGTGATGCTCCCTGCCTTACCTTTATTGCCTAGGATTGTTTTTACTGATTCCAAATGAACATTCGCAATGTTTTCTCTAGTTCTGTGAGGTATGCTAATAGTATTTTGATTGGGATTGCATTAGATCTGTATAATAATTTTGGAAATATGGCCATTTTCACCATATTGGCTCTTCCTACTCAATAACAAGGGATAGCTTTCCATTTTCTGATACCCTCTTCAATTTCCTTTTTCAGAGTACTGTAGTTTTCAGTGTAAAGGTCTTTTACTTCCTGCATTAGACCAATTCTTAAGTATTTCATTTTTTTACAGTGCTATTGCAAAAGGTGTGGTTTTCTTAATTTCTCTCTCAGTGAGCTTTTTATTTGTGTACAGGAATGCTGGTATTCAGGGAGAAAGCTCTGTTTGCCACCTCCCTCTTCTGCCTTGAGGTCCTTCTCTTCATTTTCCCTGTGAGCTCCAATTCTCACCTTAGTTCCTTGCTGGGTTCCAGGGACACACTTCCCTCCTTCTTTTCCCCACGTTGCTATATCCAGTGTCTGGACTCCAAATCTCAGAAAGGCTGACTTGCTGCTGCTCACCACTCTGCCATCTTCCTGGAAGTCCCCTGTATTTATGTTTTTATGTGTATGTTTACACAGCAATGAGAAGAAATGGGGCTGCTTTGTAAAACACTGGTAGTCTGCCATGTCACTGACTCTATCTGCAGTGTCTATTGGAGACATTCCTATCCTATTAAGTTTCTTTTTGATACAAAATAGCACATTTCTTCTTATTTAACTGACACATGGTTGATACCTTTAATTTCCCCAAACTACTATAGAGGAGCAGTCTCTGTTCTGGAGGAGAAAGAATGAGATATATTTAAGCCATGTGCTCTATCTTACTAAACCATCATCATCCTCAGATCTTGGTGCTTGGTAACACCTCCACTGGATCGTCTCAGCGGGAAACCCAACTGTATGCTTCCCTGTGCATTTCGTGCACTACATGGGCAGACTCTGTTACTGGAGGCAGCATTTCTTCATGGCTTGGTACAGGTGTGGGTATAGGCTAAGTTCGCAATAAGAAGGGCATGAGTGCAATGATTGAATTCTTAAAGCACCTGCTTTTCCCATCTTGGAGGCCAAAGAAGCATTTTGGGTTGGAATATGAAGAAAATGGCAATGGGAATAGAAACACTTTTTAAGACATACTCTGATCAAAGCAGGCATATTTTAGAATGCAACTTTTTCTCCATACTAGGCCTCTTCCTTTCTGTTAAAGCCTTGTTCTATGGCATCCAGGAGCAGCGACTAACGATAGACTCACCTGTTGTGAAGTGCTCATCTTTAATTAATAGTAATGGGGGCTGGTGAGATGGCTCAGTGGCGAAGCGCCTGCCTGGCAAGGGCAAGGGCCCGAGTTCGACTCCCAGAACCCACATACGAAAAAGGGGCCGGTGATATCGCTCAGCGGCACGGGCACCTGCTGGCGTGTGAGGTCCTGAGGTCGACCCCCGGTACCCACACAAAAAAAAAAAATAAATAATTAATAGTAATGGCTTCATGAGCAAGGTGCTTTAATAGCTCTAGGTCGCAGGTTTCCTAACCGTAAAATAGGAGAGCGAATACTTCATAGAGTTGTGGTGAGGAGTAAGAGGGATTTGTTCGTTCCACCATAAATAGTATTTGTTGGTGGTTATACTTAATATTGCTATTTAGTAACTTTCTGATTTGAAAATTAGAAAAAGAAGAGGCAGGAAAACCTTGATAGTATCTATAAGCAGATTTCAAAAACACATGATAGCTCATATTCTCTTGCATATAACCTCCACTTCCAAAAATACATTGAGAATAGTCAATGTGTCTATAATCACCATTCAGATAAGAATGTCCATTGTCTCCCCACTTGGCAGAAAACTATGATAAAGATGAAAATAAAAGTTCTGGAAGTAATATTGTTGGGAAATGTTGCAACTCTCCCACCTCCCATCCTATTAAATCCTAAGGTTGGTTATATTTTAAAAGCATGCTTGCTTCATTAATCTGATTTGAGAAAAGTGTGGAGTTGATTGTATATAAAATCTGGGCTAGCTTGTCAGAACTGATGTTTTGGCTTATTGTTTAATAAAGTTTGCGTTTTTAGTGATTACTCATTGCCCTTTATAGAGCAGGAGAGATGCTGAGTGCTGCATGAGGAGGGAGGTGACTGGCCTCTGGAAGAACTCCTCCCTGTATGAATGAATTAGTGAGTGCTAAAATATGCTGGGCTGGTGGCTACTTTCTCAGGAAGCAAAACTGCTCCTATCTCATGAGCTGGAGATCAGTAAGAATAAATGATTTTTTCTAGTTTTGATTTCCCATTTGTGAGGAACTCCAGTGTTCAATTAGGATAATTGTGACAGCCTTTTCCACATCTATCTTTCTCCAAGTGCCAGAGTGGTAATATCCTCACTAAAAAGGTGCGTTTCCCCTTTGAAAGAAACATTCTATCCCAGAATATGCCTTTTGAATCAAGAGAAAAGGGGAATTCCTACCTATAACAGGTATGCATGGTGAAAATCTATACTCCAAATCTTGGCTAAGGCATGACTGTGAGAACCTAGTTCGGGTTATATCCTTATTTTAGAGGAAATACCACTGGCTTTGGAATTGCAAGGATCTAAATTGGTATCCTAGCTCTTGCACATTTTATCCTTGGGATCATAGCTAAATCAACTGACCTCTCTGAAGTTCATAGGTTCATTGCTAACATTAGTAATATGCAACAACCATCTTCTAAACTACCAGCAGTATATTAAATACATAATAAATGATAGTTATTATTACCTTAAATAGCAGAAAAAAGTTATATATATATATATATATATATATATATATATATATATATATGTATTCCACTGGTGTGAACCAGTGGAAACTTGTACATTGTGATAGCATTAGTCATAATAAATTACATCGTCTACCCTGTGGTAGATTGTGATAAGTTTGTATACACTATCTCACTTAGTTTTATGCTCATGAAACTTGAGGAAGTAGATACTATTAGCTGAGACAGTAAGAACTTCAGACATGAAAAGTATATTACTGAATGGCAAGAAGAGGCAACATAATTTCTTGAAACTTCTGAGAGTCGCGTGGCTTCTTTCTGGTATAGAGATTATCTATCCGGCATTTCTTATATAATCAGGGTAGGGTAGAGAGCCCTGCACACATACTCTATCCACTAATCGGCCACTCTAGTTGAGAGAGTAATGTCCAACTGAGGAGCTGTTAAGCCTTGAAATTGCTAGTTATATTTGCACTGAGGTAAATACCATGAACAAGGCCTTAGTACTCATCCTTCTTCACCCACTTCCTCCACTACTAATTATTTTGAGCATTCATTCTGGCTTAGGTCAGTCCTAGGTACCCACCTAGAGCCTGACTTCACATTTCCTGGGTGTACTCACCTGCTTCACCGCTTATTGACTGGCTGAATTCGAGCAAGCCATTGAATTTCTTAAGGCTCAGTTTCTTCACTGTTCAAGTGGGAATAAAATGGTATTCACCTCTCAGGGTTGTGGTGAGAATTAAGTGAAATAAAGCATATTAGGCTCTAGTACAGTTTCTGGAACTTAATATAGGCTTCATCATCATAATTTTTATGGCTTAGATAATTGTTCACCAAAGACCATGTGCTAAAGGCTTGGTTTCAGCCTATAGTTCTACTGGGAGGTAATGAACCTTTAGGAGGTGAAGCCTACTAAGAGGATGTTAGAACACTGAGGTTATACCCTCGAAGGCGATATTGGAACCCTAGCGCATTTCTCTCTTTTGCTTCTTGTCTGCCATGAGATGAGCAATGTTCTAGCATGTGCTCCTACCATGATATCTTGCCTCACCACAGGTTCAAAAACAAGAGGGCAACCAACTGTCCCTGGACTAAAACTTTTCCTTTATTAAGTTGTTTAACTCAGGTATTTTGTCACAGTGGTAGAAAGCTAACACAGTCATCATCAATTTTGAAAGAAAAAAAATGTTTTCACTTCTCTAAGGGGGTTAGACATCTCATAAGTTGTTAGACATCTTGCAGCACTGTCACTAAGAATAAATGAGGATGACTTTTGGATCCCTTAACTTCTAAGCAAGATATTTGTGCTCTAAATTTTGAATGTAGCTAGGCTGATGAATGCATGAGTGTATGTGTATGTGTGTGCGAGAGAGAGAGAGAGAGAGAGAGAGAGAGAGAGAGTTGTATTACTTCTAGATGGTCCAAGCAGAGTACTCAGAAAGAACAGAAGACAAGCAGAAGTGTTCATTTTGGAGTCCACTGCCCCACAGAATGAATTTTTAGCAGAACTTGCTTTCAAGTGTCCTTGAGGAAGAAGACTACAGTAACAAGAAGACAGTTCTTATCTTCAGTTTTCCCTCCAGGGAATAATTTAGCTTTTTCTTCCACTTCTCCTACCAAAATGTCAATACATTGATTTCAGCTTAACAGAAAGGAGAAGACTGTGGAATTGAATATGCTCAAATAAAGTGTGAGGGATTAGGAGACTGATTGTCCAACACTGTTGTATCCTTTAGAGCTTTTCAGTCAGGAGTCTAGTAGGTGGCCAAACTGTCCCTGGGAGGTGGAACCGTTGAAGTCTTTTGCTTATTTTCACAACTGTCTTCAAGTTGCCAGTGCTGACTTTCAAATAACATTTTAAAGTCTTAAAAACAAGTTTGATGTCACACATCTTCCTTTGTTTCCCGAATCTCCCTTTGGAAGGTAATGGTAATAACACGAATGGTATCAGCACTGCATTTAGTTTAAGGAAGAGACTATCTTTAGGAGCTGGCCTGACTTGTAAAGCAGGTGTTGTAGAATATGCCAAGCGCTGAAATAGACTCTGTGAAGGTTTTAAAATATGTCAACAAATTGTTTGAGACTCTTCCATTGGAAAGATGGGCAGTAATTCCCCTGTCCTTAGACACAGGCTATAGTTAGTAACCTGCTTGTAGTGGGTAGAATGCAGCACAGGCGAAGGTGTGCAGTGTTTAAAATTAGCATATATGGGTCTTCGTCTTTGCCCTCTCTCTAGAAGCCACCAGCTGCCTTGCAGCAAAGACATTCAAGCTGACCAACAGAAAGGCCCTTGTGGAAAGGAACTGAGACCCACTACCCATAGCAGTGCATAGAAGCCCACTTGGAAAAGATCCCCCAGCTCTAGCGAAGCCTTTGAAGTTTCAGCTGGCCTCGGGAGTGCAGCTTCATGAAAAACCCTGAGCTCAAACATCTGCCTGGACTGCTTCTGAATTCCAGCCCCACAGATACAGCGAGGTAGTAAGTGTTTATTAGAATAATCCATTCGATTAAGGGATTTTAAAATCACACAGCAGTAGATAACAATATCAGTTTACTTTGGCAAACCTTTTCAAAAGACTCTCCATTGCAAATAGTTTTTTAGAGGACAGGCTCACACCAAGAAATTGGTGGAGGTTGCCAAAATAAGGGACCGGGTGTCTGCTTGCTAGCATCTGTAGCTTCTAATTAACTTTTCAAGGGCTGGGTCAGGTGCTGGGTTTTGATCCCTCTGTGGCAGGGGTGAGGAAGGGACTCCGTGGAGACCAGCTAGTTTTTTGAGCAGCATATGAGACCTTATCTTAGCTGACAAGTACAGTATCTTCTTTCTAACAATAATCCTCGAGATTAAATAACATGTCTTTCTTACTAGATGGTCGATTCATAGACTGGTTTTGCTTTCCATAAATCCATAAAAAATCAATTTGTATACTTTGAGAAGCTGATTCAAGAAGATTGCAAGCTTAAGTCCCACCTGGACAACTTAGTGAGACTTAGACTCCAAATAAAAAGTAAAATGGGATGGGATGTAGCTCAGTGAGAAGGCTCTGGAGTCAATCCTCAGTAATGAAATAAGTCAACCTACATAGTTTTAAGAGGGAGGAATAAGTCAAATACCAAATTCAGAGATTAGGACCTCATCTGTGGAGCTCAGGAAATATTTAAGAGAAGAGGCTGGTGTTGAGCAGTGCTGTGGTTTAGATCAAAATATTCTCCAAAAGTCTCATGTCTTCTGAGATGGGGCCTGGGTTGGAGGGGTGGATCACTGAGGGCTTGACCTGAAAGGGTGTCTTCTTGCCTTGGCTCCTCCTTTTTCTCTGCTTCCTGGCTGCTACAGGATGAGCAGCTGTCCTCCACGACGCCCTTCCACCATGCTGTTTCTGTTTTTGGAGGTAGCTGACTTTGGACTGAACCCATTGGAAGCTACAAGCCAAAACAAACTGCTCTTCGTTTAAGTTATGAGTGTCAGGCACTGTGTCCCAGCAAAGGAAAAGTGACTAATATAAATAGATCCCTCTCAGTGGATCCCAAAATGGACACTGTGAAGGGAGACTAGGTAGACAGAGAGAATTAGTTCCTAGACATATGTAGTGGCTTCTGTGACTGTTAAAACATTCCTTCCATCATGCTCATTTGCTGGGTAGTGTTGTGGATAAGACGATCATCTCGAGAAGAGCCTTGGCTCACTTCCAGCTAGAAATATATTTCAAATCATGAAACGATTTTTTCCAAAGTGTTTCCTCCATGTTGTAATACAGTGGAGGAATAGGTAATAATTGAAAGACATTTTAAGAAAACTGTACAAAAAGGTATTATAATCATGACAATGGTTTAAATTCATTGTTTGATCCTAAAGAATAATGCTTTTCTTCCAGGAATTTATGTTATGATGAAATTAATTCATCTTTGTAAAGGGACCAATGGACGAAAAGTTCTGTAAACTGAAAATTGTTATTAATTTACAAGATAAAGTACTTGTTGTTTTGGGAATCAGTCCCAGAGCTCTCTGTTTTCACATAATTTTATATTATAGGTAATTATACACAGACATTAATTTGATGAAGATAATTACAAGAATCTATCATTGTTCGGGCTTTAGTTTATTTGATTGTGAACTTTTGGGGGCTTTGGATTAGTTGATTAACTCATGCTATGTATGTATTTGTTAGTGAATGCCTGAAATATTTACTGAAATTAATACAGAGCACGTTTTTACTTTTCACAATGAATTTGTTTGATTAACAGCATGGTATTTATTCAGTTAGGGATCTTAAATACCAGATGCAAATTTCAAATAATCACTTAAACAATCAAGTTCAAATATTTAATAGATCAGTGCAGAAAAGATTAAGTTGAAAATTTACTTTAAAGGATGAGAGAGAGAGAGAGAGAGAGGGAGAGAAAGAGTTAGATTTTAACCTTTTCAGAACCTTATGGCATATCAGACACATGGATCACAAGAGGGTGATTTTTTTCCCTTTAGGAAAATTTCTCTTCTTTACAATTTTCATTTTACTTTTCCTGATATGTTAGGGAACAGCTTCCCACTCCAGGTGTATGTAAGCGTCACCCGGAGATCTTGTTAAAAATGCAGATTCCTGGGCCTGTAGGATTCTGAATTGTAGTTCTGGTCTAAAAGCCTGCACGCCTTTACTTTAATAAGCTCTCCAGGTAATTCTGATGCGGAGCTTGGTTTAGGAAGTCCTAAATTAAGGCATTCCTATGGAAGTCCGCTCCTAGCTAGAAACATGATATCATATTAATTTGTCCTTAAAACTGTAAACAGGAAAGCATAAGGAAAAAAAATTGTTCTCTCTGTTTCCTCCAGTGAACAAGTCTGGCCCCAAACTTTATACGTCTCCCTTTCTTATTGCCAGAGACACTGAGACACCCCCCCCCACCTTTAGACAATATTGTCGCCCAGTTTCTCACCTGAGGAAGGAGACACTTACCCATTTCTAGCCTTATCTTCTGAAACTTAGATTCAAAGCCACCCTAAGACCAGCTCTGTTGGCAAATGGGCATTCTCCTTGCTACCTGGATTCTGCGGCCATGCTGTGCTTCAGTTTACGTTACCTGGTCCATGGATTCTTCCTTACATCTTAATCTTGAAAACCGGATTAGTACCTTTGCCACTCTTGGGTTGGAGTCCTGCCTTGCTTTCCCTCTACTCTCCTTCCACGAATGTTAAGACTTGCTTCAAAACCTTGATTTGGAGGCCAGACACATTTACAAGATGTTCTATTTCTCCCAGGTAGCCTGGCATCCTTGACTCAGTGGAACCTGTTTCTACTCTGATTCCCCTCACCCACGTGCCACTATACTTTGTATTCCTAGCAATGGAACTTGTACCAACATCTCAAGAGTGCATAAGCAGATGAAACATAGGAATTTACAATGTGCATTTTCTATTTTGGTTTGCTTTCCTCTTTCTTACTGTTCTCATCATGAGAGATGAATTTATAGCTGTTGATTTACTTTAGTTCTGATCTGTCCTGCTTTTGATTTCAAACAAATTAATATCCAGTTCAGCACTTAGAAAACAGGGTTTAAAGAGGTCATACTTGTCTTCAAGCATTTTCAAGGTTGTAGTGCCAACGAGGGCTTAAACTTGATCCAAGTGAGCATTAGATGTGGCGGTCTGTGACTCAGAGTAAGGGTGGATTCTCCCCTAGTCTAACAAAGGACAGACTTTGAAAACAGAGGACTTCCTATCACCAGAGAGCTCATTGAGAAGCTGCTTGACCATGGTAGATCTCCCATAAGAAAGACCCAGTTTCGATCTCATACAGCTTTGAGAACAGTAAGTCATCATTCATTAACAAGCCAGTAGCCAGGGCTTCAAGCAGCATCGGTTATTGTTTTATGGAGTTGTATATGGATTATACTGGATGGCTCAGAAGAGGATGATGGAACATACTGGTATAAGATATTGCGATGAGGGCCGGTGAGATGGCTCAGCGGCGTAAGCGCCTGCTTTGCAAGCGCGAGGGCCCGAGTTCGACTCCCGGAACCCACATACGAAAAAGGGGCCGGTGATATCGCTCAGTGGCACGGGTGCCTGTTGGCGCGCGAGGTCCTGAGGTCGTCCCCCTGGTACCCACAAAAAAAAAAAAAAAAAAAAAAAAAAAGATATTGCGATGAATGTCCTAATTACATCAACCTCGGTATAATTTAGTCTTTTATCTAACCTGAGAAAAGGCACCAAAGCCACATGCTCTGTAATGCTGAAAAGTGTACTGAAAGGTGACTTGTGAAAGCTTAAGGGGTCAGGAAGGGTTGGTTTGGGAATGACTTTTCAAAAGACCTTGGAAGTTGAATCATTACATAAGCCTTAACCTTCTATTATGTTCTATGCATTAGAAAGGTTTAGTTGAATCCCAGTCACCTATGAGTCTTGATGTTTCATCCGGTCATGCATCACTGAATTTATCACTCTGGGAACACTTCGGTTTCAACGGTCTACACTGAATTAAGATGGGTTCCAATACAGATCGACCTTCCCCGACAGGCCTACACTTCTGAGAGAGACCTGTGTCTAAGAAGGGGGTTGAAAGAATGTTTTAAGCTATCCACCCATGGGCCAGCTCCTAGGGCTAGAATGCAGCATAGCTTAACTTTCAGTAAAGAAGGATGACACAGTGCTTGATATTAGTGTCTAATTTTTCTCCCTGAATAGGAATTCGTAGGATTGGGTATGAATCTAGGTCCCAGTGAAGCTAATAGACTTCTACATTAACGCTCTTGTCAGCATCCCTTCAGGGTCAGGTGGATAATGGAAGGTCAGTCCCATCTGTCCCCTTTATTATGCACCTGGAAACTGCCAGCTGGGCTGACCTTCCTTTCTGATCAGCATTGCTTCTGTTTTCAGATGATGTCAAGGCCCCAGAGCTCTGTTTAAGCAGAGTATTGCTCTAAGTCTCCATATTTGTCTGACTCAGTCACCTAACACAGAAAAAATAATTGAAATAAATACCATAAAGAACTCTATACAAATATCTACAAAGTCAGTTTTAATAAGCATTAAGTTCTGTAAACTGCAGATGAAATACTTTCTCTTTCTTTTTCAGGGGAGCTTCATGACTGACTGTGATAGCAAGGAGATTATAAACTGCTAGGAAAACTCGAGCTATGTTTTGACCTCAGGAGTTGAATCCTTGAAGTCTCCAAGATAATAACTCTAAACCATTCTCATAAGCTAATTAGGGCCAACCAAGGCCACAGAACACAGAATTTTGCTATCAGTAAATATCTGTAGATACAAAGTATTTGGCAAACATACCCTCATATTTATATGTTTTATCTACCCACTGTTCTTTTGCATGTGTGGTAGTTGATGGTAAGGCAAGAGTGGGAAGACACGCTCTGTTGGTTTACCTCAAATGAAGGTCACCTGTTAGTCTTATTTCTTCTCAAAGGGGGAATTTAAGGAATATAGGCTTTTGGAATTGTGTCACTATTGAGGAAATGTTAGGAGAGACACTCAGATCATAGAACCCACTTGTCCTGGGGAGAATTATGTAAATTACTGGAACTTAAACATATTTCAATTGCTATTTCTTGAGCATGCACACTTTTCTAGGGTTTTTGATGATTGAGAAAAGAAATCTGAAGCCTGTGAATTTGCAGCATTCAATACCATAAATGCTCATTTCTGAACTGTGATTGTATATTGTTTCACGGCTCATGCTGACATGTGCTTGTTCCTGTCATAGCCAGGATAATGCGCTTGGGCTGATTACATTTTGACAAGACTCTTAATGGAGATTCTAGGCATAGCCAATGTAATACAATGTGGCATATACCTACTGTGTTAGCTAGGTTTAGACTTCTATGAAATATTTAAGACTTAAATGCAGTACCTTTCTAACACTTAAAACCATATTTTAACTAGCTTATATTCAGCTTTACTAATATCCAAGCAAACAGGAGTGCACGTTTCTTCTCTTTTTGACTGAAAATAAACATGTCCACTGAGCCCCAATTTTGTTGCTAGTGGTGATAGAACAGAGAAAGAGCCACAAAAATCGAAGGCAGAGGGGAGTGTGGTTGGCACTTTGATCAGGACCAGAAGCCACATAAAGAATGAAAGTGTTTCTCTGGACAGCAATATAAAACAGAATCCAAAACGAAGAGCAGACATCTTGTAGATTATAGATACAGAGGTATGTAGGTAGGTGGTAGATACATAGATAGCCACAAGGAATTTGTGGCTTCTCACTTTTTTTTCCCCTCCATTAAGGCTTTTAGATATGAGTAGAATATTTCAAAAGAGCAAAGGAGCCATGAAAGTGCTATGTATGCTCTGGGCAGAGGAATTACTTAAAATGTGTAAAACTCTTTACTTCTTTTGTCCCTCTTTAGAGAAAAAATTTAAACCCTGAAGTGGCTTTCAGGCCTGACATGATCAATCCCTTCCTACCTCTTCAGTCACATGTGTGTTTTCTTCATTCTCCTCCTCTCAAACCAATCTTCTTTCACTTCCTTGACATGCCATATCCTCTCCGGAAACTGACTGGATTACCCTTTCTCTCCTCAGCACAATGCTTTCGCGTGGCTGAATGTTTCTTGTCTTTTAAATCTCAGGTGGAGTGGCATTTCCTCAAAGAGGCCCTTCCCAATTTCTCCATCTCCCTTCTAAGTGTAGATCTCCCCACCAAATAGTTCTAATACACATTAAATTCCTTTTTAGCATTCAGTACTTTTGAATGGGTCTGTCTGATGTTTTTTCTGTTATACTATGAGCTCCATGTGTGCGTTACTACATCAGCCTGATGATACTGTTCCCTTGGATTGTGACCAAGTTTTCTGGATGTATTAAGAAATAAAGCAGACTATTGAGTTTCCAGGGAAGATGAACACTAATCTGTAAAATACGAGAAATAATAAGTTCTCATGTGTTGTTATGAAGTGTCATGTAAAGCAATGACTGATGTTTCTCATATACACAACTTACTGATTTGTACCTAGCAAGTCAATTTCAGTTCTTTTTTTGGAATTAGCAGTATAGAAACTAATACATAATTACACATCTCTTCTGGATTTATCAACGTGCTTAACTCTACGGATTCAAAACTAAATGTATGATCTTTTCCCCCAACCCCTTACCCAACTAAAGTGAACAGAACTACCTTGTTCAGCCTGAATTACCACCCTTAACTTCCTCCTCCCTTTAGCCAATTCTGAACAAATTCCATCGGTTTTATATTTCTCCAATCCCTCCATGCCTGTTCACCGTCAGTTCTTCTAAGCTAGAGTGTAGCATTGTTCTTGTGAGTCTCTATGCATCTGGAACCAGAGGTGTTGGTTTGATCAGCACAACTAAGGATAAAAATCAACAGCTATATCTTAAAATAAGCACGAATTTGGACATGAATGTAGATTTTAGAAGTATCTTACATATCTCATGAAGAGTTAGGAAAGCTATTGCTTAATCTTGGACATTTTCCCCCATAAATTACCTTTGGGAAAATCTTCAGTTGTGAAGCAGAACTCTTTTCCAGTGGAAGATTCTAGTGAAATAGTACATATAATATGGGAAGACGGTTCTTATAGAAGGATTAGAAAAGAAATGTTAGTGAACAGAACAAAAAGGTTTTCGTTTGTATCAGGTAATCATAAAGAGGGAATAAATTCTGATGAATCCTTTGCTTTCTTTGGAAGCACCTGGCTGGTTAAGCATGCACTGCTTGGGTCTCCAGTGTCAGGAGCAAGAATTTTCTACTTGGCCAACATGTTGGTTGCCCAGCTGTGGGCAGATGAAATTGTGCATTTGAGCACAAATGAGATTAAAAAGAAAAAAAAAAACACTGAAAATCTGAGCTAAAATTATCTATATCCACTTAGCACAAGCAAATAAAATATCATGGGAAAATGCCAAAAAAAATTAAGTCTGTAAGTCTCCCTTTAAGTGAGGGTCTGTATCTTTGCCCCTTTGAGGGAATGTGGTGGGTTTTGGGAGACACATGCTGTCCCTAAGGAAAGACCTTTTCCTTAAGCTTCTCTGTTACTTCTAAATAATAAAATACCTGGTCCTACATAGCATGTTGGTGAAGGACAAGATGAAGAAAGACGTTTATTGAAAAGATGTCTTTGGATATGGATGTAAATATAGACTCCTGCATTTCCCGAGGCAGCTCATGCCCTTCTCACTGACCTCAATACTAATTGAGTCTATTATTATAAAGGGACAGTAGTTCTTCACCAACGTGTCTCATCCAATGTCATTTGTGTTTAAGAAGCCTGACTTCTTTTGTCACAAAAAAGCAACATTCACTAAATTATCTGGAAGGAATAGTAGTTGATTTGATAAAACACTGAGTAATTTATAAAAGCTGGCACCAAGAACATTGGGGAAATCTGAGAAGATGGAAAGAAAGAAAAGACAATGCAAAGTTAACGATCACTTAAGAAATATTATTTATTAATCAGTTCTTTAATATGGAAAAAAACCTATGTGTTAGAGTGAACCACAGGCAGCCATGTATGATTACAAGAATGATATAGTGCCTCCAAAATATTTATGTCAGAAATTACAAACCAGACAAAGCTTATTATGTCTTTCATGGGACTTGACAAACTACTTCGTAACTACTTGTCCATTTCTGGCCGTACATTAAAATGCATGTTTTCTACATGCACCAACTCCCCCCCACAGTTTTGGGCAAGTCACTTTGAATCCCAGGCTCACAGCAGAATGAATATCTTTTATAGTTGTTGCCTGCACTCCAGACTCCCATAGTTCTAGCGCTTGTTGTGGGTTCCCAGCCATGCATTCTTGGTGAGCTGCTCTGCCCTTCAGGAAAATTAGAGGTGCCAGTCTTTTCTATGCAGTCCTATGCTACATCCTCATATCTTCTAGTGTTCTTCTACAAAAGCATTTCTTGCTTATCTTGTCTTTCATTGTTGAGTGTAGTTAGCCCTTTTATCCTTGAGATACTCATCTTATTCTACCAGTGGTGAACTGGTTAGTGCTATGTCTGCCTTTGTTATAAATTTTGGTCCTGGGAGAACCAAAACAAGTACCCCCCTCCAACATATCCAAATGTCATGTAGACCTCTTACAGTTTTTTCTATTATTGTGGCTTTTCAGTATACCTAGAATAAATCTACTTTTTTTTCTACAGTTTACAAGTTTCTGGCCTCTGGTATCTCTCATGCTGCATTTCCTCTCCCTTTCTTCTTTTCCTGCTATACTCCAACTGTGCTAGTCATGAGTTGTTGTTAAGACATAGGAAGTCCTTTTTCTTCTCCAGTACCTAATACCTCTGTTTGGAGCACTATTACCTGCAATCTTCTCACATGAAACTTCTCAATAAAATTTAATGTTTTCAGAGATGTTTTTCCAGGACATGCTCCCTAAAGTAGATTTACTTTTTAGAATACTTAAAATGGTACATGTAATTGATTTATTTTCTTATCCATTTCTTAGTGCGACTCTCCTAATAAAATTCAAGCCCCATAAAGATAAGACCTGTATATGCCTGGCCGTCAGCACTTCCCAGCTTTTATAGTACAAAGTGTTCTTCATTTGAAGAAAATTCATTAAGCAAAAAATCAAATTTATAAAACAAAAGTGTAATGAAATCAACTCTCCTAAGAAAGGAGTATTTTATGTATGACATAAAAACCTCCATTTGCCAACTACACCATTGCATAATAATTGTATCATATTTCATGAAAAAATGGAACATAGAAGATAACTTATACTGGGAACTAAGGACAAAATGATACCAAACTTGCCCTTTGCATGGGATATAAGTCCCTCTATTCAAGTGTGAATGAAAACCTTGCAAAGTACCACAAAGTATAACATGTTGTCTTAGTGTTTCTCTGTTCCATCCTCAGCTCCTGACACAAATGCCAGGCACCTGGTAAGCTCTTAACATCTGTTAGATGAATAAATGAATTCATGCACCATTCTACAACCTGGCACTCTTTATTTTCACTTGAGCTATTTTTATCATTCAAGTTAGTCTTTTTTTTTTTTTCTTGGCTAAAACAACATATTGCTGATTTTATATCAAAAGTCTGTAGGGAAACAAGATTCACTTTATAACCAATTTTGTTGAAATGTACAGGCCCTGCAAAGCAAGAAGCATTTACACTTTGAAATATGCATTGTCATTTACCATTCAAAAACATAGTAGTTTTCCTTTGCTGTTTCTTGCTTTAATCGGTCCCCAAAGCCAAGTAAATGAAAGAAATGGAATGTGTGTAAGCTTTAAACTGCATTCGAGCAAGGTGACTTTTATTTAGTTTATGTAATGTAATTATTAATGAACTACTGTTTTGCATAGATAATTGTTTTCCTCATAAATTATTGTTGGATTATAAAATAATGTGATTCTAAGGGGAAAATGTTTCCAACGTTTCTAGTTTAAAGTCTAATCCTAAACAGTATTAGACTAAATAGGTAAAATAATGATACTAACATGTTATTTTAACCTATTAAAATCTTAATATTAAAAACAACAAAAGTACAAAATAATGGTAAGATTGCCAGAGACATATTCACTTACATACTGCTAGTGAAAATAGAAATCGGTGTGATAATTTTGAAAGCAGTTAGATATAAATACCTTAAATATCTCACTGTATTTTAACCAGTACTATAATTTCTAGAGTTAAAAATACATACATGGAGCTTTACACAAGGATTTATAAATAAGAATGTTCATCACAGCATCAGCAAGAATGACAAAGAGAAAGCACTAAAATGTCCAAATACTTGACATGTGGCAGTATAAATAATGATGTGTGACCATGATATGTTCTGAATTGCCATTAAAATTAGTGTTTAAAATCACAATGAGTATTTAATGACATGGGGAAAAATTCTCAGTTGTTAAAATTCATTGAAAAAGTTTGGAAATAAAGGAGTAATGGAAGAAGTTGTAAAAGAGCTGTATTTGGTGGACTCTAGTTTATAGCTTTGTTTAGTTTGGCTTGCATAGTATTCAATTTTTATTGGCCAATATTTAAAAATTGGGATATTTCACTTTAAAACCACCATATTTTGAGGTCCTCCCTAAAATCTTAGGCCATTGGCACCACTCACAGAAATGCAGCAAGTAGCTGGTAGGAGGGAGCTGGTTCCCTAGAGCTGGGGTGCACCCTGGCCGCACACACTATGCACGTCTGACTGTTAGCCCTGACCTGTGGAACTCACTAGCATGACCTTCTTGGCCACTGTGAAGCTTGATTCCAGTTTTACAAAATGCACATTTTTATGCATGAAATGTTATGAAAACTTCTCTGAGGGTAGTAGGATAAAGGGTGGTTTTCATTTTCTTCTTTATAGATTTTGTATTTTAAAAATTGTACAACAAAAATATGTATTGCTTTTCTGATTAGAAGAGAGTAACTATTATTTTTTAAATGTAAAATCATTAAACACTCTGGAGCTAAAAGATTACAGAAAAGCAGATGATAACATTAATCTTTGGGGAAAATTATGTTCCTGAATCCTCTATCCAAATAATGGGCCAGATTATTGATGCTTTTTTCATTCATATTGTTTTCCCCATTATTTAATAAAATCACATTATTGAAAACTAAGTGAGATGGAACAGTTATACTAACTAAATTGATTTTTTTTTCTTTCTCATCTCTAGGACAAAATACCCTGTACTGTGTCATGAGCAGCTTTTTCTCAGCTATGCCCTGCTGCCATGCTGTTTCTACCTTGGAGCCAGCTGACAATGGATTGAAACCATAAGCCAAAATAAACCTCTCCTTTAGGCTATGAGTGCTGGGTATTTCGTCCTAGTGATGAGAAAGTGATTAAGACACTAGGCAAGTTGTTTCGTAGGCCATGTGTAAATACATGCTGCCCGTTCAACCACAGACTCTCAGTGGTAAATCCAGTGATTAGATTAATGATCTCACAATCCAATTTCCTCTTTAGGAGTCTCTTAATCCAGTTAAGCTGAAAATCAAGACTAACTTGCATACTGCTCTTAAATCTGTGATATTCTGCTACAGTAATAAAAAAATAAATTAAGACACTATCTATCTACCAAGAGGGAAAGAGAAAAAAGGCGATAAAGCTAATGGGGAAAAATATAAATAATTGATGGATATGGGTAAAGATTTTATGGAATGTTTTATTCTGTTGTTAAATATTTATTTTTTATAAATTTAAAATTATATAAAAATGAAAATTTCAAAAGCAGTCTTCTTATAAAGTATCTTTTCTTGCCTCTTGTCCTGATATTTGGAGCAGTGAGCTCCAGCTCCTCCAGACAAAGCACTGAGATAACCATGTGCTTTCCTGGCTCTATGCTTTTCAACACACTGTTTCATCTTCCCCAGATTCTTATCTGTGATTTCTCTGCTTCTCTGAAGCCACGCATCCTTTAAGACCTAGACCAATGGTCATTAATTCCCTAAGACTTGTTGCATTCTTCTAGCCTTACTCTGATTGAATTGACCCTTTCTCTGTTGGTACTTAGTATCTGGTCCATGCTACTAAAACAGTCTATTGTTAGAGCAGGCTGTGTTATACCACGAAAACAAAAGGTACTACAATTAAGGCTTTCTTTTTATGATAGCCAGGTGTTTGGTAGGGACTGGCAAATACTCTTTGCTCATGTGGTCACACTATCTTGACCTGTACTTCCATGTTTATATATCAGAGAGGATGGGAAGTAGGACATTAAGAGAGTTAAAGCTCCTTACTTGACATGACTGAATTCACTTCTGTTTCTTTTTCCTTCATTAAAGTGAGTCATATGGACAAAACTATTTTCCAAAAGGGTGGGAAATACAATATGCTAAAAAGAAATTGTGGATATCTCTAAGGAAGCCCACTCTCAGGTTTTATGAAGTCACATCAAAGCTATTGTGTAATAGCAGTTTCCTTGTCCTAGACATTCCTTCATTTAACCCCTCAAGCCTACTATTTAATGTTAAAGAAATACTTAATAAGCGTCATCTGATTGAATGGATATTAAGTGATTTACCCAAAGTTATAGAACCTTTGGGATTTGGATACATGTCCAAATTTCTAGCCCTGTACACTTTCCTTTATATCACACAATAAAAAATACATAGATTTTCTTGACATGGTACCACTCTTATTAAGTTGTTACCTGCCAGTAGGAAGTATTCCAACTTTACTATGACAGTTAATATTTTATAGGCCTCAAACTATATGCAATAACCTATTTTAAAATCTGCCTGCAGCCAAAGAAATACATTGATTAAAATTCAATAGATGAAAACACATTTTATTTTTCAACTTGCTATGACTTCTCATTTCTGCTCTTGAGTGTCTCTTTTCCATCATTGCTCTTTCATTGTTTTCTTTCATTACAAACTTGACCATAGGGTCTTTTAGAATTATGTGCCTTTAATAACAAAGGCCAAGAAAATTCCAAAGACTTCAAAAGGTACTGAAAATAAAAAAAGTTCATGGTAAAATGTCCAAAATAACCTCATCAGTATGGCATATATTCATGATTAAATAATAAAAGTAAAAAAAATGATTTTGGTGAAATTTTTCAGATTCTTATTGATCATCTCTCTAGCTATATCATATTAGTATTAGTATTAGTATTAGTATTAGTATTACTATTAGTATTAGTATTTCTCTCAGGTCCCAGTAGAACAGTAAGTCATTAGTGGTCTTATTTATATCTCTTTTCTAATGAGAAGAGTGGAATTGTCTAGAGCAACAATGCTGAGAAATAAGAAACGCAGAAAGAGAGAGTGAGAGAGAGAGAGAGAGAGAGAGAGACACAGAGACAGAGATGGAGACAGAGACAGAGTTAGGAATATTGAATCATTATCATTTCAGTGAAGGCAACAAAATAGTCAATCTTGTATAAATGAGCATGATTTTCAGTAAAATCAGAATTTCAATGCATGGCAGAAAATGAATAGAGATGATAAATTCAGGAGGCAGCATTCAGGAGTAACTCAACTAAGAGCATCTGTTGTTGCCTGGATTCCAGGAAGTTGAGTTACATGGAGGGTTCATTTCTTATTCTGCTGTAATATCTGCCATGTTTAGGAGCCAACTTACTGACAGAATAAACGCTGTGGCTACTTCTGCTACCAACATCTGACACATGGCAAACTTTATGTTGCTTTCCTTACTCCGACTTCCAAATGCAGAATGAAACCAATTTATGTAACTTTGATTTGGGATAAAGTTTCGATATCTCCCTGTGAGGTGAGCAATCTTTAAGCACAGATCATTTTATGAAGCTTCTAAGATGAGCAAGCTTGCTTTGATAACATAAAATTGGCAGGAACTTGTGCTTGAAATTTGAATAGAGCTCAACTGAATATCTGCACAAGTGTGAAGAGGCACAGATGATTTTATGCAAATTGTTTGTTTATGGAATGCTTTCTTGGGCACATCTGCTGGATCCCATGGGACAAAAATGGATTAGGAGACAGAAGTGCTTTAGTTAAAGTAACTAGTGTCTTTTTGTTCACTTTTCCCCAGTAATTATGGATAAAAATATTAGTAATATAATATCTAACACTCTTGGTGCACTATTATTGGGATAAGACTTAAGCTGAGTTAGTTAGAGCTAATACTGTTGTCCCATTTTGCTGATGAAGAAAGTAAAGTTCAGGTGGGTAAAAATGTTATCCAGTGGCCTACAGCAGTAAGTGGAAGACGTAGGACTTGAACTTCAGGACGCGTCCTAGAATCCAGTAGTTCAAATGCATTGTGCTACCGGGAACAGTCCAGATAATACAGAGTAATAGTTTCTAGAGGATTAGGTTACATAACACACAAATAGAATAGTCTGATTAAAATAATGACAGAAAACTTCACTTTATCACCCTAAACTCCACAGAACATTCAATTCTGGGACAAGGTGGCTCCATCCTTGCCCATAGAAGTGGAATAGAATACCTTGCTAATTAACTGGCCTTTAGACTTGTGGCCATCAAATCAGAGGCCTCCTTAGCATCATCAGTGAAATTTCTATGTTTCCCTATAAAATTTAACTACTCATGTTATTATAGTTTGTCAGAGGTTGCACTAGGACTCTGGTTATGTAATGGGAATTATGAGATATTACACAAACCAAAATTGATGGGAGGCAGAATTTGAGTCCTTTAAAATTATACAGAGGTAACTTCAGTGTGATGACAGAATATGAATAATTTTATGGAATTTCACTTCACACATGACATATTGACAAATAGAAAATAAAACTGAACTGGAATATGTTCCTATTGCTCCATGAAACACGACCTGCCTGTCCCTGTTTGTGAGCTAGGTTGTCTGTTACGCAGTTTGTAGGCTGTTTTGGGGTGTGGTGCTCCTTTTTGACTCAATCTATTTTCTCAGAAATTCTGCCAGGAGCTCTGATAGCAGATGATGCCTTATTGTTCCACAAAGTGGTACTTTTGTTGACTGTTTGATCACACTTTCCTTTGGGGGACTGGTTGTCAGCTATTTGTGTTATCAGGATAAGATGTATGCCAGGGAAAATGAAAAAGGCACATTTGCTAAGCCTGACAGAGGATATGTTGACAATTACATCAAAACTTGAAAGCATGGCCTCGACAGGAAAGTCACATGGAAGGAATATTTTCATTTTGTCAAATCCAAGGTTTGCCAGTCATGTATGTATTATACTAATATGAAGACAAGAAATCTGCACAGATAGTGACCCTGACTTATGAAGACACTCCCCTAACATTGGAAGTATTTGAATGACTTAATTTATATAACAGCAATTTTGAATATCACTGTATCGTCATGCATAAGGTACATGTTCTACACTGCAGGCAGGTTGGGCATTGTCTCACACTAACACGAACCCAGTCCAGAGGGTAAATAAAAGAACAGAAATATATAAGGGAAGTGATGCAATGAACAATATATATGAACAATATAGTTGTTCTACGCCACAGACTCATTTGGTAACTTTCCTTTCCTTGGTCTCTGCCCTGGAAAGCTGACATCAATGAACTTCTCCCTTATTAGCTGGCCTCAGTAAATAGAGTCATTGGCAGAACATCAGAGGGGCCAAAGTTTTATTTTATCCCCCCTGCCCCAGTGTCCCTATTTTAGCATCTAGCTTCTGGTAGTGGCTATATGCCACCATGACTAATGTTTCTTCTGTCCTCTGGTTCTCCAAGTCTTTAGCTCTCACTGGGTTCTTGGTAACACTGCTTCCTCCACCCTTGTCCTTTAACTTTTCATTATTGATACTTTCTGTGTGCTTTAACTCTCATATTTATTCCCTGAACTGTGTGATATTCCAAAATTAGAGCCTTCATTTAAAGTCTCTTCACTTGAAACAATTGAATTGGAGTATATTTCCTTCCAGAACTCTGACAGATGTGAGGAATATAATAAAGATACCAACTCATGCAACATCCATTTAGCTGTAGGTTATTTATTCAGAGACTATTACCTGACAGTGTAATAGGTGGAAGATATAAAGCAATACTTTCTAAGAGAAACTGATAAAAAATATTCTTCTCTACCTGATATAGTAGCCACTAGTCACATGTGATTATTGAGTACTTATAATGTGGATATTCTGGTTAAATAATTAAAATTTACTTAATTTTAGTTTATTTAAATTTGTGTAGCTACACGTGGCCAGTGTTTGGTGGCAATTGTTTTGCACAACACAATTATGGACTAATTTTAACAAGAGACTGAATAAAGGTCGATAAGAGGGAGCAGGATTTGGTCTGAGATACGGCTCTAGCAGGAGGCATTTGAGCTGATTTTTAGAGAGTAGTTTATTGGGCAAAGAAATGTGGATAGTGCCTTTTGGGAAAAAGGAACATCTTAGCCAAATGGTAAGTGGCTTTGACACATGAAACTCAGATATGCTCAGAATATCAACCCAGCAATCAGAGGGGTTCCATTATAATGATCAAGGGGCGAGGTGGTAGAAAATGAGATTGGAACATCAGGCTTGTGCTGCATTATTGATTAGATTTGTTTCATATCCATACTACTCTCATATTCTAATGTAACACAATTAGGTAGATTATTTTAAAATGCAAATATTAAGTATAATATTAATCATAGCTACGTACTTTTTAAAATAGTCTATTGATCCTTCAACTTCTTTTTTTTTTCAAATAAATTCTTGTAGTTATTAACAATCTGCTCAATTTGTTTGCCCCCTGGGAGGTTTTCTGAGTTTTGATAGAAAAGTAAAAATATTATTTTTATGGTAGACAATATATCGTGATGGAATATTATTCACTGGTGTAAAACATGCCACAGAGCACATGCGAAAGCCCATGTAGTCGAGGCTTGAGAGGATCAGAGAATTCCCGGGTAAGTTGTGAAGTCTCAGATTGGCTTGAGGAACAGGTGAGAGCTGTCTGACAAGTGTGTGTACCTGTGTGGGGTAGGTGTGTGAGAGGAGTGTGTTAAATGTGTTCCCGTTACAAAACATTAAATGTGCCATAGTGATGGGAGCGAGAGGATTCTGGAGTGGTCTAAAGGAAGAAATTAAATTGATCTAAATTATAAAGGCTCACTCTGGTTTAATGTCTGTGTAGAATGTTTTAGAGAGAGATAGGACTAGAATATTATTAGAAGCAATAGTAATAATGCAGGGGAAACATAATGAGGTTTGAATACAGGTAATCGGTGTCAGGTTCTGAAAAATAATGCTTCATTTGTGATTTTTCCCACTTTTAAAGGCTTATTTATGTTTCTTTGTAAGTTAAAACAATAACTCTGCTTTTGCTCAGGGTCACAATAATAATAGCTATTATTTAACAAGCAATTACTGTATGCCAGTTATTCTTCTAAACCTTTCTATGCTGTGGATTAACTCCCTCAATCCTCACTACCGTAGGGAGCTAGAGCCATTATTTCCCCCCCTATTCTACAGAAAAAGAAACAATGAATCAGTGAATTTAAGTAATTTTTGCAAGGTTACTCTTGGCAAGTTCCAGAACAAGTTTTCTGCTTCTAGAACAAACTCATGAAGTCCTGCCCTCTGCTTTAAAATTCTGATAATCACCCTGTGCTGATACTATTTTCCTTCTACCTTGAGTATTGAGTTAACTTGGAAATGAGATTAATATAGAATAAACTCATAAAATATTTATACCTGCTTTGTAGATCTTTGACAGGAAAAGATGGTCATTTTAAGAAAGATGGAATAAAAATGACAATGCAGCCAACGTCATGCCGTGTTAACTCATTCAAGGACATCATTCAATTTACTGCAGTCGTCTTCATATTATTCTTATTAATCAAAATACTTTCAGTTTAAATATTTCAAAGTGAATTGTTTTAAATCCTGAATGTTACAATTTTAAAGAGATTTTAAGGGCTGGTGAGATAGCTCAGTGGCATAAGCATCTGCCTGGCAAGCGTGAGGTCCTGAGTTCGACCCCCGGTACCCACAAAAAAAAAAAAAAAAAGAGAGAGAGAGATTTTAAGAGGACACAATTGACAAATTTGGAAAGTATTCTTTTTCAATTAGATTATTGTCAGTGAGGACTAAAATATGTATGATTCTGGATTCTTGATGGATATTTGAACTTCATATACATCTGTTTTAATAGGATTTATCTTAAGATTACCCATTGCACCATGGTGTCATCAACCTTCATCTGTTTGTTTTATAATTATTTCTTAAGATATATTCCAAGAGGTTGAATTTAGAGGTGTTCTTGAAGCATAGAGTCCTATAATTACACTGTGTTAAGAGGAAATTTATTGTTTTTAGAAGAATCACAAAAATAACTTGGTATAAGACCTAAAATCTCCCCTCTTCAAATATGTTATACACAAATATAATCTGCTTAGAAGTGGGAGATTGTCAGGGTGTCTCCAAAATCCAACAGCCATTTATCTCCCAGTTTATGTATCAAATAACACTCCCTATTTTGGTATTCACTCACATATCGTGGCTGCCCATCAGCCTTGTAGAATTCCTTTAGTGCCACATTAGGTGGCATTCACTGAACTACGATATGCCAAACAATTCATTCCTGTGAATTTCCCATTTTCCCACTGCATCTGACCCTGTATCGATTTCCTCTCATAGTAATATGTCTTTTTTATAAACAGAATTCTGTTCCTTTGTACTCAAACAGGTATATGCCATTTAGATGAAAAGAGGATCGATTAGAGAAGAGCCTGTAACATTTGGCATCTACTGACTCCCTTCTAAACAGATTCTTCAGGTCTCAATCTTTAGCTGGGTATTGCATAGAAAGAAACCATGGTGTGTACTAATAATTGGAATAACAGTGAGAGCAAATCAGTGTTTACAGACATAACCAGTTAAGTGCAGAAATGTGGGACACAGTGACATGACTGAGGATCCAGACCAAAAGAATTTTGGTTGTTAGGAAAAGTGGGAAATATAAGAGAGATGAGGCTCTGAAATGGTGTTCAGGGCAAGAAAGATCTAGATTTATGCAAAGAAAGCTGGATTATATCCCTCTCTAGTGGGGATCTGCTGAACTGTATTAAGCAGAGAAATAATATCAACACTAGAAGGTTCCCTTGGACATATAGAACAAAACTGAAATACAGAGCTTGATTATCATCAGACTCATAGCAGTGTAGAGTTAGAAAATCTTCACTATTTTCTGGACCTGTGTGCTTTTGGTGTTATTTAACTGCAGGACCAGGGGACCTTCATTTCTTCAGCAGCCTTGCAACACAGATGCCAGGCTTGGCACGTGACAATGGTTGGTTTGGTTGAAGTTAAGAATGCTTGGCTGCACTGGCTCTCTCAATGGAATTCAGCTTCTTTTTTTTCCATGGAGCTTAAAGCCAATTGAAATCAGTTGAAATTGGGTCAGTTTGTCATTACTCAGAGAAAACCACAAGAGTGGCCTAATCAACTGTTGTCTGGAGAAAAATCCCAACTCAAACATATGGAAAATGAAGTTTGTGAATCATAGTACCAGCTTGGCTTTAGCCCTGAGGCAAACAAAACTAAATCAGTAAAAGTATATTCAGTAGACTCATGACCAGTTTTAATTCTGTTTAGTGTACCTCAATTCTAGAAGCAGAGCACCATCCACAGACCTAAAGAGAACTCTCCCTCTATTTCTAGAACCAGACGATGAATTTAGTGTTGGCCTTAGTTTCTCCAAACGTGTGATTTTGGACCAAATCACTTAAATGCTCATTGTCTTCATCTTAAAAATAAAGAAATTTTAAAACAATAAAATGTTCTAAATCTTCCAGAGAGGGTCGATAAGCTCTAGCAAGTCAGGAACTGTGTCTATCATCTGCCCTTTTGAACGCCTGGTGAGCACCATAGAATCATGCACATGGCAGTTGTCTAACAGATGTTTTTAGAAGTGACAGGTGATTGAAGAGAACTAAATGATATATCATGAGAAGGCTTTGCCAGCCACAAAACACTTTCGAAGGATGCTTCAGATTCTGAACAGAATAAAAAATTCACTCAGGTTCACATCAAAAGTCCATCAGATATGAAAGATCTCCAAAAACTTTTTCTCTCATATCAAAAAGCAACAGCTAAGCTAATTATCTCTTATTATTTGTGAGACCACCATGTCCCCATCCCATGAATTTCCTGTAGCAAGTCTGTGAAGAGGATTAGCATTAACCCAGTTCACAGAGGGAGGAATAAGCCTGAGGTAGGTGAAGTAAACTCCCCAGTATAACAGCAGACAGTGTTGGCACCAGGGCTCAGACTGGGTCTGTCTGACTCCAGAGTCCATATATTCTATTTCTCAAGTGAAAACCTGAGGCTTCCTTTTTATTTTCAAAAATATTGTAGTTTTCTTTTTAAAAAGATCAAACCAGGGCTGGAGATATAGCTCAGTGGCAAGGCGCCTGCCTGGCAAACGTGAGGTCCTGAGTTCGATTCCCAGTAACAAAACAAAACAAAACAAAACAAACAAACAAACAAACAAAAGATCAAACCTCAAACTGACATGTCCTACAGAATGAGTAGTATTCAGGAACGGAATTATTGAGTTAAACAGTGCATCATATTTAATACACTAGATGACTTCTCAATCCCAACTCTGAAACTCTATTAATACCATTTCTAAGGACTCAATTTATTTCATATTTCAATATAAAAATCAATATGGGAGAGATGACTGGATTTTTCATTCACAAATCAGAGCTTCTGTCTTTTTTTTGTGAGCCATGTTTCACTTTTTATCTGTTACTCTTTGTCTGAAAAGCATGAAATTTTCTTTATATGATCAATACTCTTATAGAAGATTATGGTTTATTCTTTATGCATTTTTTAACACATTTTTGGTGTTTTTAGAAGTTGAAACTATTATCTTAAAAAGAAAAATATGAAAAATACTGCCTAAAGCAAGTTTACTTGAAGAAGTTCAAGTCACGCAAAGGGGAATTTTATTATTAAGCAGAAGGAGAAATTCATGACTGCCTATCTCATCTACTTTCCTTCATTCCCTCCTCTGTTTCCTTCTGCTCAAATCCTCTTTTCTCTCTTCTCCTCTCCTTCCCTCCTTCCTTCCCTTCATCCTTTCCTCTTTCCTCCTGCTCCCCAGTCCAACTCATCCCTTGAATGATGGCCAACTGGTTCCTCAGTGGCGTGGTAACCTCAGCTACTAAACCCGTCTTCCCAAAACCAACTTACAGAGTGTTGGAGACATGATTTGAAAACCATGGGAAAATAATGTAGTTAAGGATCTATTCTTTTCTAACCCTTCATGGCCAGCGAGGTTAGGTTTGTGATTCATAGTGCGTGTCATATTTAATACCTTGTACAGGTTCTCTAATAAGCGGGTTTGGTTTTAGAGAAAGTGCCTGGCAACTCTATTAGGAAAGGATAGCTATTCTGAAAATGCATTAAAAATGGAAGCATTATTAAAAAAATGGTGAGCCATGCACTGAAAGGAAGATCTGAGTATGTCATAGTTATATATACTTCAAAGTTCATTGAATGTAAATTATCAACTTTAAGTGCAAAGGCCATATTTCCAAAATATTAAATTCATGTGTAGACCTGAGGAAGAACCAGTATGTGCTATTATTTTAATGCATTTTTGAAACTATAAAGGGAAAGCATATTGACGTAAAATGATTTTATGAATAATGAAAAAACCAGTTACAAAATTAACTGTTTATTTGGTTGCTTTACAAAAATATCTAAAGTTCCTATTGTTGGAAAATACATGTGCCATAATTTAAAAAAAATTTTTATTGTTGTAGCCCTTTGTTGCATCCACTTGTGTTTTATTGAACCAGAGTAACTAAAATAATATTTTACAAACTATAGAGATCTACTTTTCTATTAGCATCTAAGAAACTTTTCAGGAAAATAAGAGCTCACATAAGTGGTGCCATGAAATATTTCTGTCTTCTTTCTTCTAGCCAATTTTCATGAAATATTTCAATCTTCTTTCTTCTCTGTGCCGATTTTCTTTGTTATTTAGAATAGCTACTAGGTGCAAGGTGTGACACCAGTTACTGAGGTGTGCTGATGACTCTAGCATTTCATAAGGGTTTTGTTGCAAGCTCAAGGACCTGAGATATGAGATGAATTTGAAAAGAATACATTGTAATGCACAAATAAAATGTTGTTATTTTCTTTTCCTGGATCCTGTAGAGTTTCCAAGAAAATATAAATGTCTTTCAGTCCTCTGGGCAACTGAAAATGGAAAGCTGCCACAGGAAGAATCAACTGCACAAATACTGATTAATATGAAACAGCTAATTGGACTGAACCCCGGGAGAAAATACAGAAAGCTGAGAGATGGAGATGTGCATATTGCTCTGTTTGTTCTAGAAAAATGAAAGCCTTCTCTTGTTTACATTTCTTCTTATTAATGTGCCACATGGATTATTGTCATAGCCCATTCTATTCTGTTTGTGGTGCTTCAAGAAGGTAACTCAGGGATACCTAATGGAGAGTGACAAGTAACTAATATCAGTCAACTGTTCCACTATTCCTTTTCCACTAATCTCTCCTTCTGCAAAGATTAGTCAAAGTACTTAACTGGGAAAACTAGGAGGAAATATGGGCAGCATGGATATCAAATTAATCCTGACCTTTTGAACACAAGAAAAGAATTTGGTTGAGTGTAAAAAAAGTATTAGAAAAGAGATTACACTTGAACAATTTAATCACTACACAAAGCAGAATAGTCTGTGCATTTGGGCATCTTTGGCTTTAATTGAACTCAGGAAGAACTAAATGTTTTATAGGTTGTTTGATTCTTAGCTCAAGTCTGAGATGGAAAATAAAACGTCCTGCACATTCAGGCTTTATTACAAATTCAGTTTTTATTTCCTTTTTTTTCTTTCTTTTTTTTTTTGTGGGCATGGGGGGTCGACCTCAGGACCTCTTGTGCCAGCAGGCGCCCGTGCCACTGAGCGATATCACCGGCCCTTTTTTCGTATGTGGGTTCCGGGAGTCGAACTCGGGCCCTCACACTTGCCAGGCAGGTGCTTACACCGCTGAGCCATCTCACCGGCTTTCTTTTTTTTTCTTAAAGAAGTTATGCATCATTATTTCTAGAAATACCTCATAAGCACGGAGAATACACTTTCAGCACTTCTCTATGTTCATTGAATTAAAAAATCCTTGTCCTTCTCCAAGCCCTCACGTTAGAGTAACCAGAGAGTACAATGAAGTGGCACCTTGGAAGAGCCTTAGGAAAGGTGATAGGGATAGAGCGACTCAGTTTTTTCCCTATGAGCCAGAGAAGGAAACTTGCTTTTTATTAAGCTTGAGCCTTTTTCTTTTGCACAAACCATCTGTTTAAGTCACCACCTACCTTCTGCCTGAATTGTCAAGGAGTGCTAATTAGACAGAGGGTTGTTTGACAACCCATTTATTGAGCTCTTGCTATATGCTGAACATTGAGGTAAGTGCTCTACATTAATTATTTGATTTGGCCCTTGAATGACACCTGTGTATTTTTATTTTATAGATAACAAAAGTCAGTCTTTATGTTTAACTCCTGATACTGAAGTAAGTTCCTTGGGAATGTAAGACAATTCTATAGCAAGACTTGTTTTCAAAATAGGTTCTTTTGTGTCTCCCTGAATCCGCTCTGTAAAATGACTTTGGCTAGTTTTGGTGTTGAGTTGGGAGAGAGGCATATTCAGTGGTAGAGACTGGGTAATTATAATTTTGGAGTAAACAGAATCTTTATACAGTTATTTCTGAACTTTATAAAGTCAGCTATCACCCTTCTAACACAGCACCATAATTTCACATTCAAACCATGGATAGTAATATACAACCAACAAAATATTTTATGTTTGCAGTGCTCAGATAATGATTATTAGCTAGGACCAAAGAGCCAACACTACAAGAGGTGAAATATACTGGTATTGTTAACACATATTTCACATTCAGATAGTCTGATTCCAAAATGAATTTTAAAAAATCTGTAGCATTCTAATCATGGCCTTGGACTAGCAACCTTGGCATCAACTGACCGAGTGTGAGAAGTGCAGAATCTCAGGCTAAAACACAGGCCTACTGGGTCATAATCTGCATTTTAACAAGATCCTCCTGTGATCAGTATAAACATGAGAACTCAGTCAGGAGTGTCACAATTACTGCACACCTGTGGAATGGTTTGGTGCCTACAGAAGATTGCTAAACCCTGCAAGGGCTGTTGAGTTCAGCCAGAGTTAGTTTTCTCTCCACCTTTTAGAGATTTCTAGGAGATAAAATATATCAGGTTAAAAATGGAGAAATGCCTCTCAAGAGTTGAGGAATACTCAACTAGATTGGGTGTAAACTGTCAGTGATGAAAAACTTTTTTTTGTCTCCTGAGCCTCTACTGTCTGCTCTGAATTCAAGGATTCCTACCTTTAGAGAACCATTCTGCTAATTCCTTTTTCCATTCTCTATCTCTTTATAGCACTTTCAAAATACCCTCTAATTATTTTAATAAAATAGCAAAAAGGGACTTAGAGGGTTGGTGAAAATAGGTGCAGTATATATATATATATATATATATATATATATATATATATATATAGTCTTCTCTCAAGTTCTGCTTCTGGACAAGGAAAGGAATCATGGAAAACTGGAAATGCCTCTTTGTGCCTCTTTAAAGCTACATTTTGCTTTTTCCCTGGCAACCTCCAACGGTCTAAACTTTTTGCTTTTATGTGCATTGTTTCACCTTTACTTACAATGACTATGAACCACCACCTACGGTGGGAAAGAGGACGTTTCAAGAGCAGTTTGGCAATTGAGACTGCTATACTTTCTAAGGCAAAATAGTTAAAATGTCTGTTGAAATAATCATGAAAGACATTAATTCCTAAGTCTGATTTGGAGATTATGAATAGGCTTCTACAGTTGCAATCAGTTACACATTTGTATTTGTGTCTGTAGCCATTTATGAGCACTTGATGTGGGCACCTCTCTTTTAGGCTTCCTTTCCTTGCTCTCCTAAAGAACACAGAGGAGCGGTCTTTAAAGAAAGTAAGAAGCAATGATGTGTCTTTGGCAACCATACTTTCAATATTTTGCTTTTCCATTCTTACAAATCATCTCTTGGCAATGTTTATATTAATAGCTATCATTTTAATAATTTCTTTTGGCACTGTGTGTTTCAGGGCCTCTGGGTGCCTGAACAGAGTTTACTCAACAAAGTGACAAAATTAACCAAATAAGACAATAAGACCAAATAAAGAGTGCATAAGCCTAGAGCAGAGAATAAAGTAATACAGGAAATGAGAATACTAACTTGTCCCTAATGATGCAGAACTGAAGCAGTCATATTTTGTGGATGCAACTGTTCATTTGAGCGTGGAGTCCTGCAGCCTGCTGGGCAGGGACACCATCATCCAGATTTTCCTGGGGATTGTGTTATTCTCTTCTCAGAGTAATGTGTCCCTTTAATGGGAAGACTTTTTCAGTACACATCATGTTAACTGTCTATATATATTTAAAGTTTAAATGGACTTGAGAGGATATCAGATTATCCCCTGGGTTCCAATTCCAATTATGTCACTCTCCAGCTTTGTTACCTGAGAATCAGTCCCTCTGTTTTCATTGATGAACAGACAACTATTTCATAGGGGTTTTGAGAAGAATTGATGACTCTAGTCTTAAAAAATATTTATAATCAGAACTGTTATTGTTTTGCTGCAGTCATCTAAAGTTACAGTAAAATTGCTAGCAAAAAATCAGTATCTAATGTCAGCCATCCATTTGGGGGCCATGGCCAATCTGATACAGACAGAAAAGCGCAGTGTAGGGTGGAAAGGGAGTGCAGTGCTATGTCAGGCTCCAGGGGTTTGTTGGGTTTGTTGGTGTGTGGAAGGAAGGCGGCTGGCTGACGCAAACACATCTATAGTGAACATTTAAATTGTAGTTGAGGAAAGACTATTCAGTATTGGAAATATTCCTAATAATGGAAAGAAAGAGGTGTGGGCTATCTAATAGTCTGTTTTATTTTTTTCCACAAGATGATGTTTTATTTTTCACTACATCCAAAATCTAGTGAAATGCTACTATTCAGTCAATAATATTTTGGTGTATGAAGGGATTGAAGCTGTAAGGATGACAGCCAAGTGGAAGAACAGTTTATAGAACAAATAAATGTCAAGTGAACAATAGGAACTTCAGTAGAGGTGGAAGAAGTGTAAATATTTCAAGAAGTTCTCAATGATCCCCTTCCAACTCACTCTGAACTACTCTCCCAGTCCTAATGGTTCTCTACTGTGTCTCACACTTGTCCCCACAGAGTGCTGCCCAAGAGTGATTACCTGGAACCGAAGCCCATCCTCAGTTTACTCAATATTACTGGGCACTCTTCTTCCAACTGATTACTAATTATTTTAAAAGAAGTCTTCTGCCTTTGGGTCAGAAGTCATGTTGCTTCTGTGTATGTTTCTAGATTCACTTGCAGCCCCCTTTTAGACTTTTGTTTTCAATTGTTGAAATTGTTTGTTCTCCCTTTCATTTTTAAGTAAATGTTTACTGAGCATCTGTCATGAGTCAACTATTCTGCTAGTCCTTGCTGGTGCAGCAGTAAACCCGACAGACAGGTGCTTTTCCCAGAGGTAAGCTAGTCATAGAGGATGATAATGACAGCAATATTAGCAGTTATTCCTTAAACATCTTCTCTACCTCACAAAGGCAATAGTATTGCAGAATTAGAACTGCCACTTTTTAAAAACAGTGAAGTATCCTAGCATTTTTCTGGCAGTAATAGATATTTCAGTCTGTCTAATAGCTCTCATTGAGTATGACATATAGAACAGTAGCCACTACATATCCCCTGATGCTTATAGTCTTGATGGTAGAACATAATTTTTCTTTTCTACTGATGTACTTTTTACCATAATGTAGTAGGAAGAATGGTGAACTAGGATTCAGAATTGCTGGGCTCTGTTTTGCCACATAATTGCTGCATGGCCTTAGTCAAGTCACCTGTAATCTCCAGTTTTAACACTGATTAAAAGGGGAAATACAATACATGATAGCACAGTTCCAAGGCTGGTGCAAAAAACAACTAAGTGTGTAGCTATAATAAATCTTTGTTCATAAACTCAGACATATAATATGAAAATCAAATACCTTTATTTAAATTAAATCTAGTGAATTGTGAATCCACACCTCATCCCAGGGACCTTCCAGAAAAGTTATTGTCAGACATTCTGGGGCTCCTTACTATAGTAGCACAAACTACTTTGTCAGCACTAACACTTCAGGGAGAGTCTTCAGGTTATCTAGGCTTGTCACCTCTGGCTCGTACTGAGATATATCCATTTTCCCTATCCCTGTGTACTCTGCTCAAATTCCTTACCTACTTTGGGACACTTGTGGACACTTGGACGTTGGTGCCTAAGGCTCAGCCTCCCTTCCTGCACGTCCCCATCAACCTGCCTCCACGTGTGTACCTGCTGTTTCTCACTAACGGTGGTATTCTCCTTTCTTCCCACTTCTTCTAGGACAAAAAACATCATTTTAAAAAATATTCAAAGGCTTTTGACAAAAACAGGAAGATGTATTGATCTTAAGCAGCTTTTTCTTTGCTTTCCACCCTGAAAAACTGGCCTGAGGCAAGAAGGCCAGAAAATCCAAAGGGCCAGGATTCTTGCTCAGAAGATGAACATAAAAATATGAATTATTCATATCTTTAAGACAGCCAATACAAGCTCATATATTAATAAATTATCTTGTCAAAGGGCATTTAAGACGTAAAACACTCCAATACATGCACTGGGATATGTTCTTAGAATTCCTCCCTGAGTCACAGGCACCTTGTGGAGTAGTGGGTCACTAACCAGAAAACAGGCATGTCGCCCACAGTTTGTAGGCACTGCTGTCTTCGGGTTGTGGGTCAAATCATGGTCATCCTGTGGTAGATTTCAGCTTTGAGGAGGCCTCTAGAGCCAGCATAGATCACTGAGTATTTCATTAAACTCTGCCAAGGCCTAATAGACTGGAATGCTTCATTACATTCTTGGTGGAACACATAGGTTATCTTTAACAGGCTGCAGAAAACACAAGTTGGGAAAAGGCGTATGTTACTTTGTGAGGAGTCACCCACCCTTTGTGGGGCCCATCACAGTACTAAAGGAATGTTCACTTTAGTAGTCTGGAGCCCATTTCTCTACCTTATTTACTACCTACCAAATAGTCACCAAAATGGACTTTAATAGTAATAGAACATTTAATTAAAAAAAAAACTACTATTTTATTACTGAATGTTATATCTGTGCCTGGATGTGCCCCCAAAACCTCAGGCATTTGGGGGCGCGGGCTTTTCAGAGGTGGCTGGAGCTAGAGCTTGTGAGTGATTCATGGTCTAGTGCTGGGATTGGAGGTGTGAGCGCTACACCCACACTAGGGGAAGTAGCCTGCATACAATATTAGGGACTGAAAGAGGGTTCCTCTCTCCCCTTCCTTGCTGCTTTTGCTGTCTTCCACAGCCATGAACTGTTGCCCCTCTGCCGTGTGCCACTCTACCTTGGAGCCAGCCGATTATGGACTGAAACCTCTACAAACTGTGAGCTAAATAAACCTTTCCTCCTTTAACTTTGGATGTTGGCTGTTTTGTCCCAGCAACGAGAAAAGTAACTAAAACAGTGATGCTGACCCAGATTTGTGCCTAGACTGCAACACACTTTTTAACTAGTGCAATAGGTTAAACTATGGCTTCCTTTAAAAATTATGTCCCTCAAAAAGATAGGATGAAGTTCTAATCTGTATCTGGGAATGTGAAGTTTTTTGAGAGTTAAGTTGTTTGCATATGTGCTTCCCGAAAGAATTAAAAGCAACATACCACAGCGATATATGCACACCCATGTTTATAGTGACACAGTTTGTAATAGCTAAATCTTGGAAACAGCCCACATATGCTGTGAATGGATAAAGACGATATGTTTATTTTATACATTGCAGTACTACTCTGCCATATAGAAGGACAAGCTTGAGACATTCCTAGGTAAATGGATGCACCTTGAGAACATACTCTGAAGTGAAATAAATCAGACACACATGTGTAAATACCACATTGTTTCCCTGGCATGAGAAAATAGAAGTGTAAATAAGGACCAAAATATATATTAGGTATTGTGAAATAGGAAGAAAATGTTCAAATAGGGAGGGGAATGAGGGGGTGAGGGGGAAAGGAAAGAAATGAAAAGTAAAAAAAAAAAGTGAGAAAAAAGGAAAAAAATAGAAACAAAGCTTTTGTAGATGGGGAGGGGAGGAGGAGTTGAAGGGAGGGTAGGGGAATGGGAAAGTAAGAATCAAGTTTTATCATGTACAGGTACAAATTCTCTATGATGAATGTGAACATTATGTATACCTAAAATGTACCAATAAAATCTGATTTAAAAAAATTCATGCCCACTTGAAACTTATTTAAAAATAACATCTTTGAAGATGCAGTTAGTTACTAAAAATGAGCTCTTACTGGATTAGCGTAGAACTTAAATGCAAGGACAGAAGTCCTTATAAGGAGAGTAAACAGTAACACTGAGAAGGGAGGTTATGTGAAGACAGAGGTGTTGTTGCCACAAGCTAATGAATGCCAGGCATCACCAGAGGTAGATGAGGTGAGGAAATATTGTCTTCTAGAAGCTTTGGGTGTAGCATCGCCTGACGGCAGCTTCTTCTCAGACCTCCGGCCTCTAGAACTGTGAGAGAATAAATTTCTACATTTTAAGCCACCTAGTTAGTGGTCTTTTGTTGAAACAGTTTGTGGAAACTAATGTAAGATGTAATTCAACATGTTGAGATAATTCTACTCTAAAAATATAGACTGGTGTCCTTATAAAAGAAAAATGGGGGAGATCTGAGATACACAACCCCGGAAGGGAAGACAACATGGAGGCTTCCATACAAAGAAGTGTCTACCAGATGTGTCTACCATACAGAGAGTACAGAAAGTTTCTGATATCCACCAGAAGCTAGAGAAGAGGCAGGAAGGATTTTGTACAAAGTCTTGAGAGGAAACAAAACTGCCAACCCTTTGAATAAGAACCTTGGGCCTCCAGAACTGAGAGAGAATCCATTTCCTCTATTTTAAGCCATCATGTTTGGAGCAATTTGTTGCCGCAGCCCTAGGGCATTAATATAACCATTTAATTCTGATAATAACACTGTGATAACCAATATTATCCCCATTCTACTAAACGGAAATGAAAAAGAACAGTGGTTAAGTAGCTTGTTGATATGACACAATTTTAAGTACACAGCTGGAATTCAGACTCAGAGTTTAGGTCTAGCTCTCCTTGGTTCTGCTGCCCATGTGGTTAATACTATCACTGAATCATTTGCTACTATTTGCTAAAGGAATTTCCTTTTTGTTATTCAGAAGTACCACTAAACGTAAAAGAAATGTTTCATTTTTTCTTGAGACATATTTACAGGAGTGGAAAGAAACACTTCCCATCTTAACATCCATTCAACTAACATTGATCAGGGTATCTATTATTGGATATCTATTATGTTCCAGGCACTATGCTGAATACTGGGGACACATAGTGGGTTAAGTTACCATTCTTATCTCTAACGCTTTCTCCTGTGATAAGCGAGAAAAGCCAATAACTTCCAGGATGATACTGAGAGACACATGTAGCAGCATTCTGGACATTGATGGATAAGTGATACTTCTTAGAGATAGTTATGTCATAAAAAATGAAAAGGGACTCAGTCAGCCAGTAAAAGTCTAATATTGACAGGGCTTGGGGAGGGCATGGCAAAGGGCATTCTGAACTGAAGGAGTGGCATGTATGAAGCTCAAAAGCGAGAAAGGTTATAAACTATTTGTAGTGCATGTTTCCAGGGGACTGGACAAGAACAGAGAGAAGAGCCAGCTTTATGGGAAAGAGCCAGCTTTAGCAAGAATTCTGCATGCCATGATAAAATTTATTCTCAACTAAGAGAAAAACCATGGAAAGAAGAAAATGAAATATTTCAGTGAGATATCTCTAAACAAGTGATATCTCAGTCTTTCAGATGCATTGAGCTACAACAGCAAGATTGTGATGAGATTTTAATATATTCTTTTTGTTGTAAACCTAAGCTTCATTAATATCTGTCAAAGAAAAATTGCACTGGACAACAGGATTTATTCTGGACTACTGTGATGAGGCAGAGAGACTGAACTCAACTCCACTGAAACAGTGAGACAATGGGGAAGCATTAGTGGGAAATTGGTCAATGCGATGAGGCCATTTGTGTTTGCTGCTTCTCGCTTATGTAATTCAGGCTTTCTTGTTTCTTGTGAACTGACTGTGTCCTCGAAAATGCTTGTATTGCAACTCTGCTTCTCAATATGATTGTAATAGGAGGGGGATCCTCTGAGGAAAAATTAGGATTGGATACAGTCATGAGGATGACACCCTCATGAATGTGTTTAGTGCTCTTGAAGGATCTGAGAGAGCTGCCTTCTCTCTGCTCTCCGCCACGTGAAAAGACAACCAGAAGTTAGTGGTCTGCAGCCTGGGAGAGGAACTTAGCTAGAAAGCAATCATGCTCACAACTTGATCTCAGACTCCAGAAGATTCTGTATTTGGTGTCATTTGGAGACTCTGGTGGGATAGTTATGAGACGAGTTCAAGGCAGGACCTGCTGCGGACTCTGGACACAATCCTTGCCTATGTCTCATAGCTGCCCTATCTCTTTTTGCCCAGAACTGTTGCAATGCATAAGTCTCAAGCCTGTCTCACTCCTCTCTCTTTTTTCTCCACCCTGTAGGCAAAACTCTCCTTCTTTCTCCATTCTTTGTTCTACCTTTTTTTCTCTCTTTGTCTCTCTCCCTTAACTTCTTCACTTTCAAAGACCAAAGGACATAAACTCAGTCTGCCTGGTTTGTCATGGCTTTCCCTCTTGGGTGACCAGGAATCCCTGGACTATGTAGATCCAAGTGGCAGTTAGATGGCAGCTGATGCCATCCTTGGGACCTGGTGGAGTTTCTAGGTTCTAACTGTATAGAAGCCCACTGATTCTCTCTTCCTTGAAGCTCTTTATTTTTCTTCTTTCTCTTCACTATCTTTTAGATTCCATTTCAGTTAGGGAATTCAGTATCTTTTGTGGAACAAGCCCTATGTGGTCGCACCAGTTTCAGTTGGGTTGTAGGAGTCCTCACTGGGATTCGGTCACTCTCGGATTTGGCTCCTCTGACAGTTCACATGAAAGGTGAAAGAACTGCCATGAAAACTGAGAAAGGGATTTAAGTCCCCTAACTGGATGTGTTATTTATTTATTTCTTCCTCTTTCCTCCCTTTTCCTTTCTCACTGTGTCTCCCACTGTTTTCTCTCTCCTTTTCATCTCTTCCTTTAGTTTTCAAGCTACCATTTGCTAGGGAAGTTTGGGTATTACCTAGCAGAGAAGAGACTTAACCCAGGGTGTTTCTGAGAAGAGGAGTTAACGTGCACAGAAAAAAACAAAAAACAAAAAAACCCAGGGCATTTGAGAAGATCTCTGTTGTGGTTCATGAGAGTGAAAGATATGAATTCTGTCTCAACGTCTCGTAAGGAGACTATTGGCTCACTATTTATAATTATAACCCTACAACTAAGAAAAAAACAATTTGTTATTACAATACAGCTCGTCCTCTGTATCTGAAAGTGCACTCAAATTAATGTAATTTTGTATGTGTTTTATTCTTTTTTTAGTTAGTGTTTATACCGATTGTTAATTTCATGTAATTGTTTTATATTTTCTTTTGTCTGTGTTTTGGCTGTTAATCTGTAGTTAGGATAACTAATTTGGTGAAGGCTAGAAATCTCTGATGACAGCAGGCAATCCTTCCGTTGACACTTATCTTGCATTCTGACCCCAAACACTTCCATAGTATTGACTCATGCTCCAGTCACCTCGCCCAAGTAAACTGCCCCAGGATTCTTAAACTGGCTTTTAGCTACAGTCCTACTGCTGTTTCATTTTTATGTTTTTGAGTTTATATATTTTTTTCTTTTTCTTTCCTTTGATTCTGTGTACTTATGTATTTTCATTTGGCCAGTATGCCTAAATTAAAACATTTTTAATGGGCATCTTTAAGATAATTCTGAGACTGCAATTCTAGGGATAGTATATAGAAGCTTTTGGCTATTTTCCACCCTTTGTCCTACTGTCCTTACTGAAGAAATTGGTTATCTTGATATCCATTGGTTAACTTTTAAACTCACTTTGGACTGAAGGAAAAGAAAGTGAAAAAGGCCTTTTAACATCTGAGCTTCTACTGTGTAAATTGCTTGACTCAAGGCTTACATGAAAGTTGAATATTAGGGCCAGTGAGATAGCTCAGCGGCATATGCGCCTGCCTGGCAAGCGCGAGGTCCTGAGTTCAACTCCCGGTATCCACATATGAAAAAGGGGCCAGTGATATCATTCAGCGGCACAGGTGCCTGCTGGCATGTGAGGGCCTGAGTTCAACCCCCGGTACCCACACATACACACACAAAAAAGTTGAATATTAAAGTTTAGTAACATGAAGTTTATACGATTTTGGTCAAAGTGTGTATTTGTGTGTGTGTGTGTGTGTGTGTGTGTGTGTGTGTGTGTGTGTTTGGGTACATGTTATATATGTGTCTACAAGATCAAATTCCCCAAGAAGTTCTACTTAAATTGGTGTATAGGTAGATAAACAGTCATATAATTAGTCTATATATCCATGTGTGCACATGATTTAAGTAACTCTCTAACAAATTAGTTAATTTAAATTTGTTGGTAAACTGGGAGTAGTGATGCCCACTGTAATCTCAGCACTCTGGGAGGCTGAGGCAAGAGGATAGCAAATTGGAGCCATCTGTACAGTTTAGTCACTTAGTGAGACCCTAAGAATGAAAAATAAAAAAAAGGCTGAGAATGTAACTAAGTGCAACTCCTCAGTTCAATCCCCAGTACCACACACACAAAAAATTCTGGTAAAGTAAAAATGTTTTAAAAATACTTAATATTGGTTTTGCTTAGGTTGTTAGCTAATCAGGATGATATTTATATTTTTAAAAATCCAAGACACAGTGATTACTGCATTCTTTATATAAAGTACAGCTACTTTTAGGGTTTTTCTTAGACAAAGAAATAACTTAAAATCTTAACTGTGCCTTTCTGATGTCTCAATTTTCATGAGCAATTTATGATGGGAAAATTAGGTAAATATAAATAGTGCACATCTTATAAGTGTTTACAATGGAACACCTGGGTCAGCAATTGCTAAATATAAATTTAAGTACTCTTGACTTCTTAAAGTCCAGAAGACAACAATATATATGGGTCTCTTAAGTGTGTTTTACTATAATGTAGACCAATAGGAAAATGGTTTAAAGTTACTTTCTTTCTAAGTCTTCATTAAAATATAAGATGATTAAGAATTAAGCATTTTAATGTATAAATCTATATGCAAAGAATTTAAAAATATGCTGGTTTTATGATAAAACTGAAGCATAAGTATTCTATCTTATTAAGAAAAAGCAGGGCCAGTGAGATGGCTCAGTGGTGTAAGCACCTGCTTGGCAAGTGTGAGGGCCTGAGTTCAACTCCCGGAACACACATACGATAAAAGGGGCCGGTGATATCGCTCAGCAGCACGGGTGCCTGCTGGCATGCGAGGTCCTGAGGTCGACCCCTGGTACCCACAAAAAAAAAAAAAAGAAAAAACCGTAATTGTCTAAATTTAGAAATTGGGTGAGTTTCTTATGATTAAAAGTTATTTAAAGGATTTTCTAAAGTCAAAATGCGATAGTCTAAGAGCAGAATTTATTTCTTTGTATTTGAGGCAACAAAGTTTTCTTAAAATAGCTGGCTCCTAGTTGTGTTTATAAAATTCTTAATGAACAAAAATTTTGTTTTATTGAGATAATTTCTTAGTTTTTTGCTTTTTGACAGTTGAAATTTTTGTTGGTTTTATATATAATCACAGCATCAACAAATATAAAGAAATACTACTGCACTAACATAGAAAAAGGTATTAGACTAAAACTTTGTATTGTGGTTTTCTATGCTGTCTTTGTTTCCCTTTTGCTTTTTAGGTTTTGTTTAATTGTGTATTATAAAATCTTTTAAGGCCACATCATATCTCTATTTGGAAAAAATCTATTATGTTAGGTTATTATAGTATATTTGACACTCTATATATCTGTGAGTAGATGTGTGTGTTCATCTGAGGACTGTATGTACTGTGTCAATACCTTGTGTAAAAGTTATGCGAAGTTTGTAAAATTGAAGGTATATGTGCTTTTTTACATGCAAGGCAAACAATAAATGCTCCCTTTCACATAGTATGTATAGAATCTGGAACTTCAGCATATAAAATGGTCAATGAAATATCTGATATTTCTGTCATTTGTATTCAGGACAACTCATTGTGGTAAGAAAAAAAAGAAAACCCTTCCATTTCTACAGTCCCATCACTTAAAACCTGCTCTGCATCTGTTTACTTTAACTAGATGAATTTTACAAAATGTACTTGCACATTAAGTAATAAGTCTATGCATGGTCACTAGCACTGTCTACTAAAATTGTAAGAGGCTTAAGCTATTCCTTGATTTTTATCTGCGATGTTAACCTACATGGACCTGTTAAAATCGGAGCCATATAATTATAGTTATCCTCCTTAGCCATGGATTCTGAAATTTTTGGAAAATAGCAATAAGAGCCTGATGGTCCTTATATAATTCTATCAGTTATAATTCAGTATAAAATGAAAATAACTAGATTGTTTTGTCAGTTACTAAATTTTCCTCAAAACTCTAGCTATGGTTGTTCTGAGTCCTTTCTCATCCACAGTGGTTTTTCTGAAATACTTGCAATGATCAGAAAGGACTCTAACAAGAACTCTTAGATACAGCTTTGTGACAAAACTAGACTTATTGAGTATGATTCTTGGTTCAGAATTATTTGAGAGAGTATAAACTGTATTTGTTTTGCTCATGTTAATTTTGTTTCATATTTTCCTTGTACAACTTTTTAACTGTTACTGTGTTAACATTCGCAGAAGTGCAACTTCCTGTAAAATAACCTGAGCAGTATTTTGAGATGATAGCCATCACCAACAGCATAGAAAGAATACAGTTCTGACTCTCAATACTAATCCTGACAGCAGAAGGAGTAGCTGTCCTCTAGTCTCACTTTGTGTATTAAAGTGCCTCTGATAGCCAGAGAAAATTGTGCGAGTTAGAATTAAGACACACTATTCTCACTTCAAGAATGGTGGAACTGGTCTCCTGATGTTCAACAACTGAGTCTTGGAGGCCAAAACTAAGGGTAACAAAGGAACTAAGAGGAAAGCCAACATTTTGGTGCTTTCCTTCCAAGGTCAGCCAGGACCTAATGGATGATAGGACCCTCTAACAAGGCCCTGTAACGCCAGTGATTTAGTCAAGGGAGTGGTAAGACTCCCAGACTCTGGGAGTCAAACAAGTCTATATTCTGCAGAGGAGATTCACTGGATAAAGGAAAGTCCAAGGGAATTCAGTGAGACCTGATCCAGTGGATTGCACCCTGGTGGAAGGGAAGAAGTAAAGGAGCCAAGAGTGTCCTCATAAGCTCTAAAAGTAACCCCTGGGGAGACGCAACTCGTCTTTACAGTAGGAAGAAAAGGGGTTAATTGTGGGCTGACATGGGATCACCTACTTAGTTTTGAACACTCAGTAGGAACATATAACAGAAAGGTGGAATAACTGATGAATTGATGGTAATATAAAGACAAAAAAGTAAAACTCTAAAGCCTTCAATGAGGAAAAGGAAAGAGTGAGCAAGACTGGGTCTGAGAAGGAACTCTAAGTGCTGTGTGGCTGTTGTAGGATCTACTCAAGAAAAGAAAAAGCTTTGTAGTACAATTTCAAGTCAGGAATTGTGATGCCCCCTAAATTGCTTTTGCTATTCTAGGTCTCTTCTGGTTCCAAATGAATTTTAGGAGTGTTTTCTCTGGTTCTGTGAGGTATGCTAGTGGTATTTTGATTGGGATTGCATTAAGTATGTATAACAATTTTGGGAGTATGGACATTTTCACTATGTTGGTTCTTCCTATCCATGAGCAATGGATATCTTTCCACTTTCTGATACTCTTCTTTAATCTCCTTTTTCAGAGTATTGTAATTTTCAATGTATAGATTTTTATTTCCTTTGTTAGATTGATTCCTAAGTATTTCATTTTTTTGGATGTTATTATAAAGGGTGTGATTTCGCTAATTTCTCTGTCTGTGAGTTTATTGCTTGTGTATAGGAATGCTATTGATTTTTGAGTGCTGCCTTTGTATCCAGCTATATTGCTGAATTTGGTTATTAAATCTAGAAGTTTTTTGGTGGAGTTTTTGGGGTCTTCTATGTAGAGTATCATGTCATCTGAAAATAATGAAAATTTAACTTCTTTTTTTTTTTTTTGTGGGTACCGGGGGGTCGACCTCAGGACCTCGCGCGCCAACAGGCACCCATGCCGCTGAGCGATATCACCGGCCCCTTTTTCGTATGTGGGTTCCGGGAGTCGAACTCGGGTCCTTGCGCTTACAAGGCAGGCGCTTACACCGCTGAGCCATCTCACCGGCCCTGAAAATTTAACTTCTTCCTTTCCTATCCTTATTTCTTTTGTTTCTTTCTCTTGACTAATCACTCTGGCTAATGTTTCCAGAACTATATTAAATAGGAGTGGTGATAGTGAACATCCTTGTCTTGTTCCTGATTTTAGAGTGAAAGCTTTCAATTTTTGGCCATTTAGTATGATGTTAACTATTGGTTTGTCATGGATGGCTTTTATCAGATTGAGGTAAAGTCCATCTATTCCAATTTTCTGTAAGGTTTTTTTATCATGAACAGTGTTGGACTTCATCAAATACTTTTTCTGTGTCTATTGAGATGATCATGTGATTTTTGTCTTTGGTTCTGTTAATATAGTATATTACATTTATTGATTTGCATATGCTGAACCATCCCTGCATATGTAGGATGCATCCTACTTGGTCATGGTGTATAATCTTCATGATGATTTGTTGCATTCTTTTTCTAGTGTCTCATTGAGGATTTTTGCATCTGTGTTCATTAGGGAGATTGGCCTGTAGTTTTTTTTTTTTTTTTTTTTTTTGTTAGATCCTTCTCTGATTTTGGAATCAGGGTAATACTTGCTTCCAGGAATGATTTTGGAAGTATTGCTTCCCTTTCAATTTCCTTAAAGAGTTTCAGCATTAGTGGCATTAGTTCTTCTCCACATTTCTTATAGAATTCAGCAGTGAATCTGTCAGGACCTGGACTTTTCTTTGTTGGTAAGCTTTTCATTACATTTTCAATTTCATTGGCTGATATTGAGTTATTTAGAATTTTTATATCTTCTAGATTTAGTTTTGGCAATATGATTGTGTCCAGGAATCTGTCCATTTCTTCTGTGTTTTCCATACTGCAAAGCTACTGTGATAAAATCAGCATAGTATTGGCAAAAAAAAAAAAAATCTGAGGAACAGAATAGAAGTCACAGACGCAATTCCAAACACACTCAGCCTCCTTATCTTACACAAAGGGGCCAAACATGTTCACTGGAAGAAAGATAGTCTCTTTAATAAATGGTGCTGGAAAAACTGGCTTTCCACATGCTGAAGACTAAAACTAAACCCATGTCTATCACCATGCACTAAACTAAATCAAAATGGATCCAGGATATAAATATTAAAACAGAAAAACTAAATCTACCAGAAGAGAAAATAGGTAGAAAACTTGAAGACATAGGTATAGGCGGAGACTCCATGAACAAAACCCAGACTGCACAGGAAATACTACAAAGGATCAACAAATGGGATCTCACCTTACTAAAAAGCTTTGCACATCAAAAGAAATCAGCAGCAGAATGAAAATACAACCCATGGAATGGGAAAATTATAGCCAGTTGTCCCTCAAAGAACTTATATCTAGAACATATAAAGAATTGAAAAAAATCAGGACCCCCAAATTCGAAGACCCAATCCAAAAATGGGCATCTGAGATGAATACACACTTCTTAGATGAAGAAATACAAATGGCAAATAAATATATGAAAAAATGTTCAATATCGTTGGTCATCTGAGAGATGCAAATTAAAACCACACTGAGATTCCATCTTCCTTCAGAAAGAATGGCTGTCATCAAGAAATCAACCAATAACAAATGCTGGAGGGGCTGTGGGAAAAAAAGAACACTTCTCCACTATTGGTGGGAGTGTAGACTGGTGCCACCGTTGTGGAAATCAGTGTGGAGATTCCTCAATAAACTAGGATTAGAGGTCCCATTTGACCCAGCTATTCCTCTGCTGGGTATTTTCCCAGAAGAATTAAAAACATCATACCGCAGTGATATATGTGCACCCATGTTTATAGGAGCACAATTTGTAATAGCTAAATCTTGAAAACAACCCAAATGCCCATCAATTGAGGAATGGATAAAAAAGATGTGTTTTTTTTCATATAATGGTATACTACTGAGCCATAAAGAAGGATAAACTTGGAACTTTTATAGATAAATGCCTGCAACTCGAGACCATACTCATAAGTGAAATAAATCAGACCCGCATGTGTAAACATCATAGAGTCTCACTAGTGTGAGAATCTGAACAAGTAAATAGGACCCAAAATGTACAATAGATATTGTTAATTGGGAAGAAACTGTTCAAAAGAAAAAGAGCAACTGTGATGGGGGACAGGGGAAAGGAAGGAAGGGAAAAGAAAAAAAAATATATATAAACAAGATAGTTAAGATAGATACACTGCTAGTTGCTCTTGGTTCATTGAAAAGAAAGGTTTGTGCTAATATTGTCCGGACAATATCTCATGCCTATATCTTGTACCCCAAGTAACTACTCTGAAGATAACAATATGCAATGTATTAATTATTGTTACCCTCCTATTATCTTGTTTTGAAATTCTGTTTTTTTCCTTCTTTTTATAATAAAAAAAGAAAAAAGAAAAGAAAAATCTGATGAATTGTTTCAGTCTCAAGCCACACCTGTGGTATCCTAACCTATAAGAGCATGTCAAGGCTTCCAGACGTTGAACAGAGCAGGGAAGGGGCCGTGCTCTCCTCAACTCCACCTGCTGTTCTTGAGCAAACACCTCAAGACAAGTAGAAGTGAACATTAGGTAAACACTCAAGAAATCCCTATGGCTACAATAATATAAGGATCTGTGGAAGGCTGACACTAATACTACCTAATCTCATCTGGCTTCTACCATTTATGCCCCAGTACTCACTATTATCCTACTTTGGATTTTTGTCCCTGCTTGTTTAATATGCTTGTACAGTTTGTGTCTTCAAGACTTCATCATTCCTAGTCAAGCTGATATTCACATGCAGTTTTCAGCCCATCTCAGACGGACTCTACATTGCCCATTTCATCCCCTTTAGATCAGATAACGAGACTTTTTACAACTTCCAAGGTTAGGCAGGGTCTGTGCCAATATGTCATCAGAAATCAGCTAAGATAAGAGATCTTCACCCCTTTCTCAGAAAGATAAAATCTCTCAGAGCGGAATGAAGACAGGTACCATCATACCATCACAAGGACAAAGGGTAGGTAAATTCTCAGGCATTAATCTATAATCTACTACTAAAAGTATGAAATGTGATTTCGCCTACCTTCCATTCCTTTAGCAATATAGTCATATCTTACAAAGAGGAGGTGTTTTAAAAAATACCACTCTCATGACCAGTGGAAAATAACCAGATCCCACCCCAACCCAGTAACCCAATAAAACACTTGCCCCTTTCTTTGTTAGTAGGCCAGCCTGATTGCTATCTCTGAATCAATGTTGTTCTTCCTTTAGTTTTCCTTTTTCCATGCTGCAATCCTTTCTTCAGCCTCTCTTCCTTCTCAAGTAAAATCTTTGCCTGCAAATGTGATTGTACTTCCTGGCTTGATTTTCATTTCTACTGATGCTGGGTCAGAAGATCTCATTTCCAGTATTAGATGCTGCAACTCCTTGACCATAGGGAAATTATCTAATCTCATGGATCAAATTTTCTTAGCTGGAAACTGGGATGCATAACAATATGTTATAGGGTCAGGTATTTAGAAATCATGTAAATATGGTACTTAGTGGGTATTTAGAAACCATGTCAATACGGTAGTTAATAGATAATAGCTTTTATATTTTTTCTATCAGATGAATATTTGGCTAATTTTGCTGATTGAAATTTTTAATCTGCAGCCAACTGTATAGGCTATGGCATCATACTTGTCAACTGATAGCGCTGCTTATCATTCCATCCTGTGAAATTTTGGACACTAAACATCTGAAAACAGTGCAAAGTGAGACACTGCACGGAAATGTCATGTGCTCATCTTTGGCAGAATGTTTTCCATTTATCAGAATTGGTTCAGATTTCACTTTAGCTGTGCCACAGGCAGAAGGATATCTAGCAGCACAATGAGGGTAACTGTGCTCAGACATCCAAGCATTTGTTTGTAAAACTCCTAAAATGACATAAGTGAAGAGATTTTAAAACAAATAGAAGTCACTTTAATCCTCAGCTCCATTCCCAGGTTTTATCTGTATTGTTTGATATCTAAAAGAGAGCCATTAAAATGGGCCAGTAGCAGTACATCCATTTACAGTAATGCATTCCAGTTGCATCATAAGTTTCCATTTTGTTTCCCAAAGAGAATTTGCAAGGCATAAGCAAAAAAACAAAAGAACAATTAGAGGTTCAGAAAACAGTCCTCATGCTGTCCTCAATAGCACGTATGTCCCTGAGGGCCGTATTTCCCTATGTAAGTCCCTTTCACTCCTGTGCCTTGAGCGCCTCCCATCCTAGTGGAGTATTTCAGTATATCTTAAAGCACACATCTACAAGATACAACTGTCTGCTCTGCTTCAAATATTTTCATTACATTTTATTACAATCTTAATTCACGAATAGTTTTGTATCTAATTTGGAGGACTCGCCCTGTCAGTTTCATTTTCCTCCAGGATATTTTTCAGGCTAATTTGATTCAACTATGAATTCTTTGTAAATCCAAAGTTTTCTGTCCTTCTTTTTACTTAAGTATTTTTCTTTCCAAAGCATGTCACTCTATTGTAGCCTTACCTTTCTTATTCCTTCAGTCTATTTTACTTGTTATGTAATGTCTAGTTAATCTCAATAAATATTTATTGAGCATCTTTAATGTGCCAGCAATATGAAGAAAGCATCCCTGATCTTGAGAAGATCATAGTTTAATGATGGAGGCTACTTTGAAAACAAGTAAATGTAGTGCATGGGTATGGAGCATGAGTACAACAATGGGTTATGGTTGCAGCACTCTTGCCACACTATAATGTAGGAGAAAAGTCATGAGTTTTATGAATTGTATGCTATTAAACCTCAGAATGAAAGGAAAATTTAAAGCCTGATGATATGTATATAATGAATATTTGAAGAAGTTAATTAATTAATTGATTTTAGTCAAAGATACAAACTTTATGCAACATGATGTTTTGAAATATGCACTCATTGTGGAATGGTTAAGATGAACTAAATAACATATGCATTATTTCATGTATTTATCTTTTTAAAGATGAGAATACTTAAAATTTATTCTTGTAGAACTTTTTAAGAATAGAGAATGCTAGGCCGGTGAGATAGCTCAGCGGCATAACCGCCTGCCTGGCAAGCGCGAGGTCCTGAGTTCGACTCCTGGTACCCACATACGAAAAAAGGGCCGGTGATATTGCTCAGTGGCATGGGTGCCTCCTGGCACGTGAGGCCCTGAGTTTGACCCCCGGTACCCACACACACACACAAAAAATATAGAATGCTGTTAATAACTATATTCTTCCTAAGTGAAATATTTTAATAATTAATTTATATTAAAATTATAAATAAATGTATCTTTGCATTTTGATATTTTATATTTTCTGAAGCTCTTTTATTTTATTGCTTCTTTTTCAATTGCAGGGCAAACTAACCGACACCCACAATTTAGGAGAGAAAAGGTTTATTTAGGCTCATGATATTTAGAGAATTCAGTCTATGGTTGGTTTGACTGTGAGGCAGGAACAGCAAGACAGAGGAATCTGGTGGTGGAACCCTGCTCATCTCATGGAAGGCAAGAGGCAGAGAGAGAGGGAGAGAGGGCAGGAGCCTGGGACAATAACACAGCCTTCCAGATCACACACCCGATGGCCCACCCCTTCCGATCAGGCCCTACCTTCTAATAGCACATTTAGCTACTGAACTCATCAATCGATGAATCCTCTGATAAATATAGCACCTCATGATCTAATCACTTTCCAAATGCATGAGACTTTTGGGGGACATCTTAAATCTAAGTCAAAAGATTCTACCCCTTGTCCCCAAAAGGCTCATGTCTAATTCATTATGTAAAATGCATGTAAGACCCAAGTCTTAACATTTCTGGCATGCTGTAAAGTCCAACTCCAAAGTCACTGCTGACATTTCAGGCAAATCCTTAGTTGTACGCCCCAGTGAAAATTTAAAAGAAAGTTAAATACTTCTAACATACAATGGCACACTACAAGCATTCCCCTTCCAAAAGTGAGAAATAGGGAAATAGAAAGGAATCCAAACCAAGACTGAAACCAAAGCAAACATTAAATCTTGTAGCTCCATACCTAGCACTTGGGACAGGCTGTGATGAGATGTGAAATCCAAAGTGCTTGGGCATCCCCAACTCTATGACCTTGCCTGTATGGCCTCTCTTTTGGGCTGGCTCTGCTCACTGTCTGTGATTTTCTTTAACAGGGATTTCACATTTCTGGCATCTCCAACTTTCTGGAGTTTCCTTTGCATCTTTGACTTCACACTCATAGCTTTAAATGAATGTTAAGTCAAAGGGATTCCTAACAGGGATTCCTAACAGGGACTATGACCTTGTCACATATTTTTGCGTGGGCTCTCAGGCTTTCTGAAATCTGGGTGAATGCCTTTGTGATCCCTTAACTTTTGCATTCTCCATGCCTGAAAAACCAGCACCATATGGATGATGCTAAGGTCTCCTTGTGGCTTGAGAAGTACCCTAGCCCTTAGAATTATGAATGCAGTGGCATCTAAGTGCCAGAAAGGCTGAGCTCTTGGAAACATATCCCTAGGTGGCCCTGAGTGAGCAGGGTACCATGGGGATCTCTACTTAAGGCAGTCTTTCAAAGGAATTTGTTTTTTTACACATTTGCCCTATGAATGATGAGATCTCTCAAATTACTGAGATACAGTACTTAAAACCATCTTTCCAGTTGACTTCTTTGTAATGCTAATCTTTTCAGGGATCGTGCTCTCCCTTTTCCCCAACTTTGCAGGCTCTGCCTTTCAGGTGAAACTGCAAACTTTTTGTATCTTTTTGGCTCCTGATTCTCACTGTAGATTGGGCTAAAAGCAGCCAGCAGTACTCATGACACAGCTTAAATTTTTTTTGTTATATTAATTGCTCTGCCCCTTTAAATTCAGCTTCACACAAAGTCTTAGGACATGGACAAAATGCACACAAATTCTTTGCCAAAATGAAACATACATGGCCTCTAGTCAAGTCTAATAGAGCTCTTATTTCCATCTGAAGCCTCATGAGCCTGGCCTTTACTGTCTATATTCCTATCAGCATTCTTGTCTTCTGAGTTCTGACTAGAATCACCCATCAAGTTCTGCTTACAGCAGTCTAAGGCTTCTCTAGTCCATTTTCCAAACTGCTCTTGTAAACTAGTTCCTCATGGCCAGTATAGGACCAGCAATGACCCTACTTGTCTGGTACTGATTTTTTGTATTAATCACTTTCCTGCTGCTGGGACAAATACCCAATACCCACAGTTTAAAGAAAGAAAAGTTTATTTTAGCTCATGGTTTTTAGAAGATTCAATCCATGGTTGGTTGGTTTCAAGGCAACAATGGTGTGACAGAGGCACCTGGTGAAGGAACAGTGCTCACCCCATGGAGGGGGGGTGAGGAATGAATGAATGAATCTTGGAACAAGAATACACCCTTCTGTTTTATGTCCCCAGTGGCCACCCACTTCTGATCAGGCCACACATCTTCACAGCACATTTAGCTACTGAATTTATCAATGGATGAAAACCACTAATGAATATAGTTCCCCATGTTCAAATCATTTTCTAAATACATGAGGCTTTTGTGGCACATTAGCCTTCTCCAACGTGTATTCCTTTAAAGTGTCTGAAGGAAAAAAGCTTCAGAAATAAAGCATACTTTATTCTTACCATGTGAGTATATTGAGCACATTATTAATATAGAAAAAATTTTTAATACTTATCATGTATTTAACTTTGGTAGCTCAACATTTCCTAACTTGACCACTGAATTTTTTCTTTCTGTCATAGCTGTTAATTAGTGCTCAAAGAATACATTTAGAAAGACAGTCTTCTATATTAAGTACTTGATTTGAAGGTCAGTGGAAAACATCATTGCGGTTCATGCAACCAAATACAAACTATTGTAGAGATTCAGACAAGATTAGAAAATAAAGTAAAAATCATGTTAAAGCTACTCATCCACATTATTTATTTATTTTTTGCTTTAATGCAATAATATAAAATTGTATATAGTAATAGGGTCCTGCATGATGTTTTCATATATGTATACATTGTGTAACATTTAAGTCAGTTTTAATATATATACATTCAAGTTGTAATTAATAATTTTTGAATCTTTTATTAAGATACTATTTATATACAATGAATGATTGAAAATTTTAAAATGTTAATTTAAAATAAAATTTATAAAGTGTCAGTGGATACTCATTGCCATAAAATGCTTTATACTGAAAAGAAATAACTAGTTATAGAAGATGATGAGATCCTAAGCATCTTACACTTGTCTATGGAGGAAAGGATATCAGAGAGTTTTTCCAGTTTTAAAAAAAACTTCAATATGTAAAAAAAAATGTATAACCTCTCTAGTCATTAGAAAAAGATGAATTAAAATGTCACTGAGATTCTGTCTTACTTCAGAAAGAATGGCCATCATCAAGAAATCAAACAGTGACAAATGCTGGCAAGGCTGCAGGTAAAAAGGAACCCTCCTAAATTGTGGGTGGGAATGTAAACTAGTACAATCATTTTGAAAACCAGTATGGAGATTCCTCAAGAAAACTAAAACTAGAAATTCCATTTGACCAGCTACTCCCTTTCTAGGTATCTTCCTGGAAGAGTTAAACACATCATATTATAGTCATAAATGTATACCCATGTTTGTAGCAAAACAATCCATCATAATTAAGTCTTAGAAAGTAGCCTATGTGTCCATACACAGATGAATTTATAAATAAACTGTGGTATTTATACACAATGGAGTACTATTCTGCCATAAAGAAAGATAAACAAGTCATTTGTTGAAAAATGGATGCACCTTGAGATCATAATTTTAAGTGCAATAAAGCAGTCAGACATGCTTAAATATTGCATTGTTCCCTTTATATGAGAAATCCGAAATATAAATGAAGAGCAATCTAAGAGCTAGATAATAGGAAGAAGAGAGATAGGTCTTTTGCAAATGTGAGGGGGACCAAAAGATGGAAGATGAGGGAGGAAAGGGAGGGGAAGTTCATAAAAAAAAGAACTGAGATTTGTTGTGTATGTGTACTATTTCTCCAGGAGGAATGTGATCATTATGTGCTACAAATGTGTACTAATAAAAATAAAAAGTGAACAAAAAACACTTGAAAGAAAAAAACCTTCTGACAGCAAATACACTCCCTAAAGAATGCTCTAAGAGTCTATAGATTATTGGACTGTAAAATCTTGGATAGTTTTCTCTCTCTACAAGGTTGGAATACTCCTATCAGCAGCCCATCCCTGTTTGGACTTGGTTCTTTTCTCTCAGGCCTGGTAATCATACCCATCTGCATGTGGCTATCATTTAGCCTGGCAACTTAATTGTATTGCTCCTCTGAAATCACCATCACTGTACCATGAACATTCCTGGGCAGCACTTCCATTTGCTACTGTCACTAGATTTCTCTCCCCAGCCACATTTCACACTGCTGCCTGGTCTGGTCTGGTTTTTCAGGCTGCTCAGTGGGTTGGCAGCCGTCATTTATAGGGCCACCATTAGCTGTGGTTTAAGACTACTTCTACCCCTAGCTTTCCATCTTCGTGCCTTCCCTACTCCCTCAGCTCCCCAGTGTCTTCCTCCATTTCCAGATTTCTCTGTTTGTATAAACAAAGCCAAAGTTAACTGAGTTCAACACTAATTCTTTGCTGTTCTGTAGGGATTAGAACGAAGCATGTAACTGTTCAGAAAAAAAAAAAAAAACATGGAAGAAATGAAGCTGGAGGGACTACAGCTTGGCAGAGTGATTCGAATGACCAAGCATTCAGGCCATTTTCATTTGGATCTTTAACTTTTGGGGGAGCATAAGAGTACCACACAGAGAACACATCAAATGAGAAGACAGCTAAATAATGTGGCAGAGTTACTGGGGCATTAAAACGAAAAGACCATAGAGGAGGCTGGGTGACCTATGGGGACCAGCAGTAAGTAAACAAATTCTACATATTGCACATTCAGCTTCCTTGATGAGGGAGAGATGCCGCATCCCTTCCTTCTTTTAAGTAGAATATCCGAGCTTCTGTTAGAGACCTTTATGTACTCAGGGTCTTGTAAGTCCAGGGAATTTGTTGCCTATTTTCGTATAGGTTATTTATACTTTTACAACAATTTTGGAAGGATATTATTATCCCCACTTTTATAGATGAGAGAGAGAAAAAATAAATCTCAGAGAGGGTAATTAATAAATGTTAGTGTGCAGCTTTGGTAAATTCACATGTGAACTTTATGATTCTGAGCTCCATATTCTTACCACTAGAACAGGTAGTTCGGTGAGTCACAGACTTTTGGGGGACCTTATGAAAGTTTTAAATCTCTTTTTTTTTTTTTTTGTGGGTACCGTGGGGTCGACCTCAGGACCTCGCGCGCCAACAGGCACCCGTGCCGCTGAGCGATATCACCGGCCCCTTTTTCGTATGTGGGATCCGGGAGTCGAACTTGGGCCCTCACACTTGCAAGGCAGGCACTTATGCCGCTGAGCCATCTCACCGGCCCAAAAGTTTTAAATCTTGAGCATAGAAAAATGTATGTGCAATAAAGTTTGGGGAAGGGATTTATTCTGTAGTTAATAATCCCTTCAATGAGCATTTGTTCTTTCTGCCAAGAGAAAGTAAGACTTAATGCAAAACATATAAATTTTGTATAAATATATATGCTTCTTGCTTAACAAAAGTAACTTCCAGTCAGGAATGAGCTAGGAGGAATGATGGGAATTGTGGCTGGCCTGCCTGCATAATCCTTTAGCACGCCTGAGAGATGCGTCCCAAATCTTCCTATGCTAAGTGCAGCCCAGGACTTTGTTACTGATGGTAATGTGTCGTTTTCTTGTGGTTCTGAAAAGCAAAACCAAAAGTGTTGAAAATTACCACCACAGCAATAAAATATCTGTCTGTTATCATTGTTTACGTTATGGAGTGTCACATGGATACAATTTTTTATTACCTATCTCAGAAAGTTAGGTAAAAATAGGCTTAATACAGAGTTTTTATTCTTGAAATTTCAACATCCATCTTTTTTTTTTCTTTTTTACTTAAAACACCATGAAATATATTTATTGCCAGGCGTATCACATTCTGTATGGAAAACGAAAAGAAGCTTTCTCTCCTGTACGTTATGATTCATCTTCTAGCTCTGTCCTCCTGGAGTTATTGGGGGAGGATTTGTTACAATAACCGAGAACCAGCAGGTAATACAAGCACTCAGTTATCTTCTGAAGGGGGTATTCATCACCCAGGTGCACAGGGGACACACAAATGATTTGGGGGGAATGTTGCTTGTGCAAGTGCAAACTTCGCTCCACAGGAAGTCAGGAGAACCTCTCCTGGGGGATAATTATTCATGAGCTTGGGAATGAAAGGCATGTGATGGGCTTCAGAAATATAAAATGCCTAATGTTGTCTCCATGTCAAGGAGAAACACTTTTATCTTCATGAAAGAGAGAGCAAAAAGAGAATTCTTTTTTCTTTAAAAAAATTGTATTTTCCATGACATACATAGTACAAAATTAGTTTTCTTTCTTCTCCCTTCTCCCTTCCCCTATCCTCCAAACACCTTGGGATCCTAAATATTGTATAGTTAGTTTTTGTCAAGAAAGAATTAAATGGGAGACAAAAATATTTAAAGTGTATGGAGTGATACTGATATTTATGATACTGATATTTATGTATCCTCTCTAAAGAAGTATTTGCTTTTCATTTTATTTGATTTGCTTTGTCACAAACACCATACTTTATGGAACTGTATTCTGGTATAAAAACTTTCAAATTTGGGTAGTACTGACACTTACTCTGTGCCAGCCATTGTGGTCTGAGCACATTTAATCTGATGCTTGGAACAATACTAGGAAGTAGGAACCAATCCTTGTTCTTTTTAGAGATGGAAAAAACCGAGCCCGTCAAGATAGAGTAGAACAGGTCAGATTCATTTAGGCAACCACATATAGTGAGATGCCATGGCTTAGCAGGCAAATTGTTTAGGTTATCCACATTCCACTTGTTAAAGAGAAAGAATCAGAATTATCTGCAGACTTATTTGACTCCAGGGCCACTGCTCTAAACCCTTCTTACTCCAAGAGTGGTGCAGGAAGTAACAACACCAATGCTGCCTGCGAACTTGGTAGAAATGCAGAATCTCCGACTTTAACCTCAGTTTTGTCCTGGTAAACACTTTTTAAACAACTGTGTGAACGTGTGTGTGTGTGTGTGTGTGTGTTAGGCGCTTTGCCGTGTTTGCTGATTTCCACTGTTTAAGTACTACCACCACAGTGGATTCCACATGGCAGTTCACTGACCACAGTTCACAGACCGCAGGAAGAGAGTTGGCTTTGTGGAGACAACGCACACCACAGGTCTCAGAACTGCTGAATCTAAATCTTCATTTCAGTGAGTTCACCAGGCAGCTCACATGTCTGAGGAGCAGTGGTCCAGGACACTGGCTTTTATTGGCTCCTTTTGTAGACTCCAATGAGAACTTTGGTTGTGGTGTGGCGTTTTTCTGCCCCTCGATCTCCCACCGTAGTGAAGGAAGCTGACAGAACAGGAGTCCAGTTGGCAATGCTGGAACAGAGCAGCATGTGCAGTCCGGCTTCTGATCTCCAGGACTCATGGAGCATAGTGCGGTGTAAAGAAATTAGCTCGCGGGGAAGTGGCTTGCTGTGACTTTGAGGGAGGCTGCGGAGAGCTGAAAACTCGGCTCCTCACACCACTCTCTAAGGCTTTCCTTAACGGAGAAGAGACTGCATTGCAAAACATTTGAGGAACAGAAAGTCAGGATTCTTTGTTTTCCTCTACTGTTGCATAAACCATTTTGTCACACTTGGGAGCATTTTTCCCACGTGTGCAATGGAGAGAAAACATGGTAATAGGAAGGCTTGTATGTTACAGTACTCTGCTGTATATGCCTTTTATCTGGAACCCAACTGAAAGCAAATCTATTTTTCTTGTTCTGCATGTAGAAACATATTTATGTAAGAAAGTGTTTGGTAGAATATGAGTTGAGAATAAGACATACTTTCCCCAATCTCTTCCATTCCATCTACCCACAGTCAGAAATATAATAGCTAGTGAATAATAATTTTTAAAAAATGCCAGGTAAGGCGGAAAACTTGATCATTACATAAACAAAAGATATTTTATGAAAGATGGGGAAACAAGGGCCCAGTGAGTTAGAGAAATATAACGATGGCACACTCTCCTGAAACTTAGAAGAGATGGGGACTATAACTATATCAGTTGCTTCTTGGACTCTACAGTAGCTTATTAAACTTATTTTTCCAATGCCTTCCACACTACTATCTCCCATACTTTCTTACCATCTCATCCACTCAGGTAGCATCTAAGAGTGTTTGCAAACTTACGAATCCCAATAAACCATCTAGCATGAATCTTACTAGCCTATGAGACTTCATTTGGATGCTTTATTAATACCTCCAATTCAACTTATCTCCCTAGTTTTTCTTTTCCAAAGGTGGCTTCTCTTTCTATTTTTTTATAATACATTTCCCCATCAAAGTATTTATAATAACTGCATTAGTCAGCTTGTTTGTCATACAAGACATAGATTCTAAGCCCATAGCATCTGTGGCTATGTTTGGTTGATGGCATTATTCGTAGAACTTAGCACAGTAACTTACAAGTAGTAGAATGATCCCAGTAGAGTAACACTAATGAATTATCCCAAATTCCCCACAAAGCAAGAGGCTGCTTTGCTACTACTTTGTTAGGAAAGATAATTTCATGGGCCAGGAGTGAGAAACAAAGATAAAGAGAGAAAGAGAAAGCTCCCACAAAAGGATATGATATCAAGCTGGCTACCCAAGAAGTTTTAAAACTGGGTGTGAGGACTATCCATACAGGAAAGCAAAGGAGAACAATTTATCCATTAGTTTCCTCCACCCAGTGATTGTAGATTTGGCTCATGGAACATTTAATACCCCTTCTCTTCCAGGTTATGCATGGGTGGTTGTCAAGCAGGGTTTTGTGAGTCAACAGGGAAGCTCTGGACTGAGGGCAAAAGTCGTATAGAATGATGCATGAGGTAATGCTCAAGTTAGGGTCAAGGGTTTGTTCTGAATGGTCCTTCTTTTTCAGCCCCCCGCCTTCCATTAGTTAACATAATTTGATCAAAATACCTCTAAAAATGTGCTACTTTATCTTTTTTCCCACCGATCTTTTAAAATGTTAATATCTCTGTTTCTTACTTGTCTTTTTATCTTCACTCAATCTCCTTGCTTTCAGATTTGCCTCATCCTTTTCTCACTTGGAATCCTACAGTGATTCTCAATTGCTTTCAAGATAAGTTTCAATCTCATTAAGATGGCTTACAAGGCTTTGCATGATCTGGTCCATTGCATTTGACCAGCTGCATCTGTCGGTGTACTCTAACTTTGGCCATACCGAATGACTCGTGATTCTTTGTTAGGTTATGTGTACTCCCGCTTCTGGGCTGGCAATATTGGTCCCTTTGCTCAAAACATTCGTCTTTTTGCAGAAGGTTCACTCCAGAAACCCTGACCTGGTGTTTCTGCTCTAGACCAGTGTCTTTTGAGCTTTAGTGTAAGAGAATCACCTAGAGGCTTTGTGAAAGCACCCATGGTGGGTTCTACCCCAGGTTTACTATTTCAGTTGTTCTGAGGTGCAACTAAGAACTTGCGTTCTCAACAAGTCCCCAGGTAACACTGATGCTACTGGTTCACAGCAGCATTTTGAGAAACTCAGCTCTGGAGAAAACATCTGCACTTTTCTCTAGTGTAGCATTTTACACAGCTCACACGGAAGTCATTTACTGGTTTCTTTCACTCAATCAGTGTGTATTCATCAGAGGACAGAGGCAGTGACTCACGCATCTTGACGACATGCACTTGGCGCTGTGCTGGGCACAGAGTAGGTGCTACATTAATGGAATGGAAGGAGGGGAAAAGGGAGGAAAATGCTTTGAACAAAGACTGGATGATAGAGAAAACTAGCTATAGAGTTCTTCAGAATACTCTCCCAGACCAAATTTCTACCGTCCCACAGAATTAGTGTATTATAATAAATATAGTAAAGCCAATGCCATGCAATGGCTACAAGTGTAACCTCTAGCATCATATAATTTTATTTTATCTTATTTTTACTGTGTGATGTTAGGCATATTACTTGCTAGCTCTCTAAAATTGTTTTCACATTTATGAAATAAGAATAATAAAAGTGCTATCTAATAGAGTTCCTTCATGTTTAACTGAGGTGGTACAAATGAATTGATTTTTATAGTCCCCTAGTGTATCACGTAACACTCAATAAACATTAACTAGCGTTTTATTATCTACTTTAAATCTTATTTACAAAATAGTGAGATTTTAGATTTTAATAGATATGTAAACTAAAAAAAAAGAATATAAGGTAAGTTGCTTATAGTCTTAGACATTTTTGTTTCATACTGTGTTTTGTTAATTTTAAACTCTTTTTTTTTTTCTTTATGTGGGTACTGGGAACTGAACTCAGGACCTTGTGCTTTCCAGGCAGGTGCTTATGCCACTGAGCTATATCACTGGTCCTTAAACTCTTGATGTTTTTAATGTAGATGATTTTTATCAAGGTGAAACAATGGATTCAGAAATAAACTGATTTTAAATTTTTTAAGATCAGTATTATATTTTCTACTCAAAATTCATTTTTAGCATTCATATCACAAAGGGAAAAAAATCTTCAAAACTGCCAATCCTGTAAAATAAGATTTCCATAAAAATAACTTATAGTTTTATCCAAAAATACCAAAAGACTTTACAGTAGTTAAGTAAGTATCCCTCTAAAATATTGTTAACATGCGCTGCTGCCAATTTCATCATTAGAAAATGGCCATGGAATGAAAAAGTTAGAAGTAAGATTACACAGGTGAGACCAGTAGGTAAAATACAGCAGAGAGAGCCCCAGTCTGGCAAGGGTTTTTAGACAACTGTACTGAGAAGTCATCAGTAGACCTTCCATGAGGCTGAGTGCCAAAGACTAAATGTAGAAGAAATAATTTCTGATCATTTGAAAAGTGTTCCTCCCTCTCTTTCTGTTCATGTTTTCATTCACCTGGTCATTTATTTGCTCAATGTGTATTTTATATTTGAGATTTTCACAATCATTTTTTTATATTGTTTCACTTAAATTTTATACCAATTTATGAAGAAAATACTGTAACTATCTCTGTTACAGAATGGAAGCTTGTAGAGTTTAAAAAACTTGCCAGAATCACATAGTAACTGGAAAATGGAGTGCTTCTAAGTGTAGATTCTGATAAGAGAGAGGGATAAAGTTTCCAACTACAACGTTACCATGTCTTATTACATTACCTTCACAGAGCGGAGGATACCATGAAAGATAAAGGGGGCTTTGCAAATGGCCATCTAATGTGAGTACATACACTATCACATGTGGAAATTGTGAAACTTTTCTTCTACTATCTAATGTATTAATTTAATTGCATATATAGTTTAAATAGTTTATTAGGCAAATAATATATTATGTTGGAATACAACATTTTTCCCATCTCATTTTTCACAGTTGTCATTGAACGCTAGATATGCATTGTCTTTGCCCTCATGAGAACCATGTTTTGAGTTTTCTTATAATTTTAAGAGGAAATATTTTTCACTTCTTTGTCGGGTGTTAGGTGTTTGTACTGTAGCACTTTCAGTATTGGTATCTAAATGTTATTGTGGGAATATTCTACCAAGCCACATATTTTTCTTATTTATCATAAAGATATATGTATCTTAAAATGATGTATACATTGAAAATTATGAATCCCCAAAATGTGATTGCAAAAGTCCTTCTTCAAAGATTTCCAACACATGCAGTTACCAAATTACACCCCCAACAATAATTACTGAACTCATGTTCAAGCGTTTTCCTGTTTTATCTTTTTTTTTTTTTACCAAGTCTATCAAGTATCAACCTTTGTATTCACTCAAAACTAATAATGATTGGTTAACACACTAATACATTTTCCTCACATAGCAATTTTCTTCAAAGTGAAGTATTTGAAAAGAGCATTTTATAATATGAATGACTTGTTAGAGTGTCACAAAACTCAATATTCTCATTTCTGAGATTATTTTGAGTAATGTATGCCTTATATTAAGCATATTCAGTAACCATGGTATTCAAAGATAGATGTTTTACACAGGAGTTTGAAAAATGACTCAGAAGGGTCAGCCTATTTCCATTCTTTTCATCTCTGTCTTCTGTGGTATCAATTTGATTGTGAAACTGGTTACATTTCAACGTAAGATGGCTCCAAAGGTGCTGAATAAGAAGAAAGGAAGAAGAAAAGGAAGAGGGTTAGGAGAGACAGAAGGAAAAGGTGGAGCAAGGGACAGAGGGAGAAAAAGAGAGGGGGGAGGAGAGAGAAAGAGAGAGAGAGAGAAAGAGTGAATATGCTGTACATTCCAACATCTAACATCAAACAAAAACATTTCATTTATTTTTTCTGGTCAAACCATTTAGCTTAGAAACATGTTAATCTAATTTGGATTAATTATTCACTTCTGAATAAATTATTCTGACCAAATTGACTTAGGTCAGTTAGAGCCCATCTTTGGAGCTGGAAAGGGATAAATCCTACCCAAACTGAATGGCCGTGACACAGTGAAGGGAGAATAGAATGTATCCTGACTTCCATGTGGACAGTGTTTAATAAACTCTGAGACACCATCATCTCTACTTTCTCACTTGATTCTCAGAACAACCCTTGAGTCTCGTAGTTATATGGAAAATCATCCTAGTTGACGAATGAGAGCGTTGAGACTAAGAGTGGTTAAATTATGCTGAAGTTAAATCTGTCTTTCATGAACTCCAGGTTCGAAACTTTCTAGTCACTTATTCATTTTGTCAAAGCAAGTTGTGAAAAGTGAATTAAACTACACAGTAGTTATTGTGTTGATGGAAGAGAATTGCTATATTGAATTTTTAATTTTTCTCTGTTCTAATTCTTCCCAACAGGTAGTGATTGTGGACAATGCTGCTTAGGGAGACAGAGGGAGACTCAGAAGTCAAACTTGTTTTGGTTGCAACTTTGCTGTTTTGAAATAGAGTTATTGATGGCTTCTTCACTAAACAGATTTGCAGGTTAATAATCCCCTTTTTATTTTCATCTTAGAAAATTTGCCATCTCTTTTCTACCATTGTAATTGATGATTGAACTGTAATTTTTTTCCTGATACATCGATATGCGAGAAAGCTTAGAAGTCAATATGCCAGCAAAACCATATTCACCAAGAAACTTCTTAGAGCCCCTAATAAGTTCTCCACAAAAGGCTAAACACCTCAAAGAATAATTTTTTTTAACTCAAAAGAGAAAAATCTGCAGATTGGGAGCGCTTATTGTCAGGCTGACTCCCTTGCCACATATTTCCTGATAATGTGCCCTCTTTAAATGGATGTTCATGTTTATGATAGTGAATGGCTGCACTGCCCCAGAATTATGAAAATACCTAACTCCCCTAATTTGTATTTATTAAAAACTGATAATGCTGATCTTAATATATTTCATCATTTACTTTCATAATGTCATTCAATATCATGGTGTCAAAATGTTTCCTAAAATTATTATGGCTATGAAGATTCTTTTTTCTCTACATTATCTCAATACTCCAAAGAGGCTGTAAATTTTCTTGGCATGGTTGTTGTGAAGGGGGAGGGCATGTGTGTAGTAATACACAAATTCCAGTAGGATATGCATACCACATATCCCATAAAGAGCCACAAACAGGCATTCCAATTTTAAAACAGAGAGGAATACCCATGCAGCGAAGACTGAGTACCCCAGCCACCTGGACAAAGATCTTTGCTAAATTCCAGGAATAGAAGAATGGCCCAACATACTCATTCCCCTTTCATAAATCAAACCTAGCATGGAGACTGGTACTCAGACAAATAACAAAGTACAGTGGGATATATGTGTTATGGCTTGTGTCTAGATGTCCCCACAAAGTCTCAAGCAGTCGTGGGTGGGACTTTCTCAGAGGTGGCTGGAACTAGAGGGTGTGACTTCGGGATTGATTCATGGTGCAATGCTAGGATCAAGGCCATGAGGATTAAGGGTGTGGGTGCTACCTGCCCTAAATAGATTGGATAAAATAAAAGGGATAGAAAGAGCTGTGGTCATCTCTTGCTTGCTGCTTTCGTGCCTCCTCCCTCCCCTATACTGTTGCTCCTCTGCCATGACACCCTGGCTTGGAGCCAGCCAACTATGGACTGAAATCTCTACAAACTGCGAGTTAAAATACACTTTTCCTCCTTAAACTTGTGGGTGTCAGATATTTTGTCTCAGTGGCGAGAAAAGTAACTAAGAGAATGCATAATGACCAGAGTTTGTATATTGTTCAAATCCACTACATAAGATCTCTTTGAACAAATGAACAATAACAAGAAAACAACTAATGAACAACTGAGTAAAGATGAATCTCAAATGGAGGGAACTGTTAACAAATGATAGGGAAAAAAAATCCTAAGAGCAGAGAGGCTTTCAAAAGGTATCCTCAGAGGACTTAGTATTTGTGTAGGGTATTTATAAATGAGAAAGCCCTGGATGAGCAGTAAGTGGGTCAGGAGTTAGTATACTCATGGTAGGATGAACAAGGTTTATTTTAGCAGTAGCGTACTCAAGTCCAAAAGTAGTTAAAAAAAGAAGGATATTTAAAGCCAAATTGTATCCTACCTTTGAGAAGAGACAAAGTTTCAATCCTTTGAGAGACAAACCGCTTAGTGTTCTTTAGAAATTTTTAGAACTTCTCTTACTTCTTAGAAGCCCGGGATGTGAGAACTCATGCCCACATGCACTATTTCAAAGGCCTTCAGCACCTCACGCTCCCCTGTTCCCCCAACTACACGTACCCTGCCTTGTGTTATATCTCCTGTTCCTTTCTTGGTAAAGACTCATCTTTTTGGCTATACAGTCAGTTTGGAATTGCTCTGCTTGTGTTGCTTGGCTTCAGATATAGCAATCCTCTCAACTGGTAAACTGTGATTTTTTTCTTTTTTTCCTGCAAATTGGATTGTATTTATTTATTTTCTTCCTAGTTTACTCTTTTCCATGTTGTGATGCTGTGACTGTAGAATTTAAATGAGTGGGATATATATATATATATATATATATATTTTTTTTTTTTTTTTTTGGTACCGGGAATTGAACTCAGGACTTTGTGCTTACCAGACAGGCGCTTATGCTGCTGAGCTTTATCCCCAGCCCAGTGATATATTTGAATAGAAAATTTCTATGCAAAACACAAATCAAGACAGTGTTCACACTACATCCAATTTGCTGTGCACAGTAAGTGTTTGATAAAGGGCTGTAACTGAGAAGAATTCAGCTCCTGCTTTATCTTCGCTCATGGTGATTATCATGGAGATTAAAGGAAACAAAGTGAAACAACAGAACATTCATTTTTTGAAAAAAGAGAAGTAAATACTACCAATCATTGCTAAGAAAGACACATTGCTAAGAAGGGTTGGTGCTGATATTTTGGGACATGTATCTAAATATAAATCAATGTTTTCATCAAATCAAATCTATTAATAGTAAAATAATATATACCCTTTCTGTTTTTAAATTTTTTATTTTCAAATTTTGTTTGTAATTGACCAACAGTGCATCTATGTATGCATGGCATACAGTGTGCTCTGTCTCTACATGTAGCATTGTGGGACGATAATATCAGGTGAATTAACCTATCAATGGACTAAAACTTAGGATTGAAATTTAAGATTTTTATTTCACTTTTATAAAACAAAGATAAGGATGAAGGCAGGAGACAAGTTGGATGATCATTTACTTCAGGAAAAGACTATCTGCTTTTTATTGTTCCATGAAGTGCAGATTTTTTCCAAGAAGACGCCAGACTTACATGGACCTGTTCTACCTGCCCCATCCACATCGACCTCATTCAGGGAAACATCCAATGAGGCTATGGCCTCTTTCACCCTTATCACCCTCACCTCCAAAAGGCAAAAGCCATTCTAAAATCCCTTATTTTCCAAAATAACCTCTTATCAACAAAATTTAAGGAGGTAGCCACTGCCTAAATTGCAAAGAGGAAAAGCTGACAGTTTTAAATTATTTATCAATAGTAATTGATAATTTTTAAATATTTCAAAATTTGTATATAACAGAGGTAATATACTACTATCAAAATTTTTAGGGGAACCTCAAGATGGCGGATGAGTAAGAAGCAGGCAGCGAAACTCTCTCTAAAAGTTACCATTGGAACACGGGAATATAGCGACCCGGAAAGCGCAGGAGGGGGGGAGATGCCTCCCCGAAACCCAGAAAAGTTCTGAAGCGCAATCTGGGACCCCCAGCACCAGTGACGGGTGACTTCCAACAAAGAAGAAGGAAAGAAGGAGCAGACCGCACGCGTGCACCTTCTACTATCCCGGGAGTTGCAGCGCCGCGGAGGTTCAATTCTACGGACACACGGTGGCAGCTGGTGCCCAGGGAGCCCCCACGGAGGATCCTGAGACAGCGGCAGGGCAGGGGAGCGGCGGAGAATGGCGCTGACCAGCGGTGAGTGTCTCTCAGCCACAGCTGCCCCGCGCCAGAGAGCGACCGGCCAGGCGCCATTGTGGAGGGTGTGGCGAAACTCAGAGCGGCTCGGAAACTGCTCTGGGAACTTGTGCTCCGGACAGGGCAGCACGGGGCCTCTCAAGCCCACGAAAGTGTGCTGAGGTCAGCAGGCGAACGAGACTGGACTCTCAGCCACACCTGTCCCGCGCCAGAGAGCGACTGGCCCGGCGCCATTGTGGGGGGTGTGGCGAAAAACCAGAGCAGCGGGAACCAGTGCAGGGAACCCACGCTCCGGACAGCGCGCTGAGCCTCTCAGGCCCAGGGATCGTGAAAGGGCGCTGAGAGCGGAGGCGAGCTAGACTGGTCTCTGCCTGAAAGTACGCGCCTCTGCTCACCACCCGCCAGAGGGCGCTCCTGGCTTACTGGGACGGACCTGCACAGAACAGGACTCTGTCACCACAGGGTACCTGCCTACAGCAGAGTCAACACCTGGAACTGATTCTTTTTATTTTTTTATTTTTTTAATTTTAATTTTTATTTTTATTTTTTTTCTCACTGATTTGTTTTTTGTTCTGGCGAAGGGTTTTTTTGTTTTTGTTTTGTTTTGTTTTGTTTTTTGGTGGGGCTTTATTTTTGATCTGTCTGTTTTATTGTTTTTATCTTCGTTTTTGTTTCTGTATGTGTATTTGCTCTTTCCTTCATTATTCTCTCTGGTTTTTTATATGAGTGTAAACAGCGCCTCTAACTTCTTTGTGATTGTGGTTGTGATCTGTTCTTCCTTTTATCCCTTCCTTCTCTTTTTACCACCTGTCCTCTGCACTAGTGTCCCAATTTTAGTGGGATCCCTTTTGGTCCTCTAACCTTACATCTAATTCCTTCCTCTTCTCCCAATACTCTATTTCCTCCTTAACTCATTTTAAATTTAAACTCCTCAGGGAAAAATTGACATACATAGGACTTGCATACTGCATATAATTTTTCTGGTGTGTTTTAGATTGTTATATAACCGCAACTCTATACAGCTAAAAGTGGTAAATAACTGGTTAGCTCAGTCTGTCATTTTCTAGGCTGTGTTTGATGCTTTAGTTAACATTATAGCCAAATGTGAAATAATTGTTCTAAACATCTTTCCTTCCTGATATTTCATGATTGAGATTGACTAAGGGACACAGAAAATACAGTGGCACAGTACCAAAGAATCAAGGACTGGGCCAAACAGGTAGCAACTTCGCATACCCAACGAATTGAAGAGGTAGGATCTGGCAGAAAGCTCAAAACCTAAAAGCAAGCTCCACTTGGAAGATACTGCAGAGAAGTAGTCATCTTCTAAAGATCTTAAACACTAGCAATAAAGTAACCTACTATAGGTAATTTGCAAACATCACCCCAGGAATTAAAGAAAGAAAAAATGAGACGACACTTAAACAAGATGCAACCACACACATCCAATTCACCAAAGGCAAACCTAGGGAGCAACGAGGTGGGACAATCCGAAAGCCACCCACCTGGCCTATCTGAAGTGGTAACAACAAAGCAACTGAATGAGGTTCTGGAAAAAATTAAAACAGAAATAATCTCACAGATAACTGCAGAGATAATGTCTACAATGAAGACCATGCTTAAGGACACTATAGCTGATACAGACAAAAAAATAGATGAACTTAAGAAAACTATAGAAACCATGAATGCTCAGCATAGGAAAGAAATGGAATCCATAAGGCAGATTCAAGCAGATATCCAAGAGATAAAAAATTCCATTGAAAGTATTTGTAGCAGAATAAGCCAATGCGAGGACAGGATCTCAGATATAGAAGACAGGCTTGCAATTAGTGATCATGAAATGGAAAAATTCTTAAAAATAGCAAGGGACCATGAAAAATCAATTCAGCAGCTGCTAGATGACTCAAAGATAAACAACTTAAGAATAATTGGAATAAATGAAAAAGCAGGAGATAGCATCAACGACATTAAAACCTTGTTCAAAGACATAATCAGGGAGAACTTTCCTGGAAGAGAAAAGGAATTTGACAGCCCTATAAGTGAAGCTTTTAGAACACCAACTAGACATGATCAAAAAAAAACTTCAGCCATACATATTATAGTCAAGATCCCAGAAATTCAACAGAAGGGCAGAATCTTAAAAGCTGTTAGGGAGAAGAGACAAATCACCTATGAAGGAAAACCCATCAGAATCACAGATGACTTTTCAGCACAAACCCTCAATTCAAGAAGAGCTTGGAATGATGTATTGCAAGCTCTAAAGGAAAATAATTTTCAGCCCAGATTGATGTACCCTGCAAAACTATCTTTCAAAATTGATGGAGAAATAAAATACTTTCATGACAAAGAACATCTGAGAAAATTTATGACCACCAAACCAGCACTCCAAAACGTTCTGAAGGACATTCTAGAAAGAGATAGGAACCCCAACAGAAGGAATCCACCAGGCAGGGCAAATAATTAAATAGCCGGAAAGCGGAAAAACAAAGAGTGGGAACCAACAACAGGAAATTATCATGACAAGTCAATACATATCAGTTTTAACCATCAATGTTAACGGTCTCAATTCACCAATCAAAAGGCACAGACTGGCGAAATGGATCAAGAAGCAAGATCCAACAATATGCTGTATACAAGAAACACATTTAATTCAGAAAGAAATTCATAGACTGAAAGTCAAAGGATGGAAAACAATACTCCATGCCACAGGAACCCAGAAAAAAGCAGGGGTAGCTATTCTTTTTGCAGACAAAGTGAACTTCAAGCCAAGAAGGATTCAGAGAGATAAAGACGGTCATTACATCCTTGTAAAGGGAACAATCCAAGAGGAAGAGATAACGATCATAAATATATATGCGTCAAATACCAATGCACCCAGCTATATAAAACAAGTACTAAAGGACATGAAAAATCAAATAAGCACTAATACAATTATATTGGGAGATCTCAATACTCCACTGTCACAAAAAGATAGATCAACTGGACAGAAAATCAATAATGAAATAGTAGAACTGAACCAAACTTTTGAACAAATGGACTTAGTAGATGTCTACAGAGTGTTCCATCCCACAACATCAGAATACACATTTTTCTCAGCTGCACATGGGACGTTCTCCAAAATAGACCACATACTAGCTCATAAAACCTGCTTAAGTAAATGCAAAGGAATTGAAATTATCCCATGCATATTATCAGACCATAGTGCAATGAAACTGGAAATCAATGGCAAAAGATCCCACAAAAACTCCCTAAACACATGGAAATTAAACAGCATCCTCCTGAACAACCAATGGGTCACAGATGAAATTAAAGAAGAAATTAGTCACTTTCTACAACTGAATGATAATGACAGTACAACATACCGGAACTTATGGGATACAATGAAAGCAGTCCTAAGAGGGAAATTTATAGCATTAAATACTTATATCAGGCAAATAGAGCAAGCGCAAATAAACAACTTAAGGGTGAACCTCGAGCTTCTAGAAAAAGAAGAGCAGGTTAAGCCAAAAGCCCGTACAAGGGAGGAAATTATAAAGATCAGAGCAGAAATTAACGTATTGGAGAAAAAAAAAAACAATACAAAGAATCAATGAAGCAAAAAGTTGGTTCTTTGAAAGAATAAATAAGATTGACAAACCCTTATCCAACCTTATTAAAAAAAGAAAAGAAAAGACTCAAATCCATGCAATTGATAATGAAAAGGGTGATATCACGACGGACCCTGCAGAAATCCAGAAGATCATCTATACCTATTTTGAAAATTTATATTCTACTAAGATGGAAAATGCAGAAGAAATGGACAGATTCCTAGATTCATATGAATTACCAAAGCTAAATCAAGAAGATTTAAAAATCCTAAATAAACCAATATCAAACAATGAAATTGAAGATGTAATTAAAAACCTCCCAACAAAGAAAAGTCCAGGCCCTGATGGATTCACTGCCGAATTCTACAAGAAATTTAGAGAAGACCTAACGCCCCTACTTCTCAAACTTTTCAATGAAATTGAAAGGGAAGCAATACTCCCAAATTCATTCCTGGAAGCAAGCATTACCCTGATACCAAAACCAGAGAAGGACCCAACTAAGAAAGAGAACTACAGGCCAATCTCCCTAATGAACATAGATGCAAAAATCCTTAATAAGATACTGGCAAACAGAATCCAACAAATCATCAAGAAGATTATACACCATGACCAAGTTGGATTCATCCCAGGGATGCAGGGATGGTTCAACATACATAAATCAATAAATGTAATACAGCATATTAACAGAACCAAAGACAAAAATCACATGATCATCTCAATAGATGCAGAAAAAGCTTTTGACAAAGTCCAGCACCTTTTCATGATAAAAACCCTACAGAAAATTGGAATAGAGGGTCTTTATCTCAACCTGGTAAAAGCTATCTATGACAAACCAACAGCCAATATTATACTAAATGGCCAAAAACTGAAAGCCTTCCCTCTAAAATCAGGAACAAGACAAGGATGTCCACTGTCCCCACTCTTATTCAACATAGTTCTGGAAACTTTAGCCAGAGCGATTAGACAAGAGAAAGAAATAAAAGGAATAATGATTGGAAAGGAAGAAGTTAAATTATCATTATTTGCAGATGACATGATACTCTACACAGAAGACCCCAAAAACTCCACTAAAAAACTGCTAGATTTAATAAGCAAATTCAGTAGTGTAGCTGGATACAAAGTCAATACTCAAAAGTCAATAGCCTTCCTGTACACAAATAACAAACTTACTGAAAGAGAAATTAGGGAAACAATACATTTCACAATAACATCCAAAAAAATGAAATACCTAGGAATCAACCTCACGAAGGATGTAAAAGACCTCTATACTGAAAACTACAGTACTCTGAAAAAGGAGATTGAAGAGGATATCAGAAAATGGAAAGATATCCCTTGCTCCTGGATAGGAAGAACCAATATAGTGAAAATGGCCATACTTCCAAAATTGTTATACAGATTTAATGCAATTCCAATCAAAATTCCAACAGCATATCTCACAGAATTAGAGAAAACAATCCTAAAATTCATTTGGAATCAGAAGAGACCTAGAATAGCAAAGGCAATTCTGGGCAACAAAGGCAAGGCAGGGGCATCACTATCCCCGACTTGAAATTATACTATAAAGCTACTGTGATAAAAACAGTGTGGTACTGGCAAAAAAACAGACCTGAAGATCAGTGGAACAGATTAGAAGATGCTGAAACAACCCCAGACATACTAAGCCACCTTATCTTTGACAAAGGTGCCAAACACATTCGCTGGAAGAAAGATAGCCTCTTTAATAAATGGTGCTGGAAAAACTGGCTCTACACATGCCGAAGATTAAAACTAGACCCATATCTTTCACCATGCACTAAACTAAATTCAAAATGGATCAGAGATCTAAATATTAAAACAGAAACATTAAATCTGCTGGAAGGTAGGATAGGTAAAACCCTTGGAGACATTGGTGTAGGCAAAGACTTTATGAATAAAAACTCAACCGCACGGGAACTATCCCAAAGAATCAATAACTGGGATCTCATCTTATTAAAAAGCTTTTGCACAGCAAGAGAAACCACCAACAGAGTGAAGAGACAACCCACAATGTGGGAAAAAATGTTTGCCAGCTGTTCCTCAGACAAAGGATTACTATCGAGAACATATAAAGAACTCAAAAAAATCAGACCTCCCAAATTTAAAGACCCACTCCAAAAATGGGCATCTGAGATGAATACACATTTCTCAGATGAAGAAATACTAATGGCAAACAAATATACAAAAAAATGTGCAACATCACTAGTCATTCGAGAGATGCAAATTAAAACAACACTGAGATACCATCTCACCCCAGAAAGAATGGCTACTATTAAGAAATCAACTAACAACAAATGCTGGAGGGGCTGTGGGGAAAAAGGAACCCTTCTTCACTGTTGGTGGGAGTGTCGACTGGTACAGCCACTGTGGAAGTCAGTGTGGAGATTCCTCAGAAAACTAAGGTTGGAGGTCCCATTTGACCCAGCTATTCCCCTTCTGGGCATCTTCCCAGAAGAATTAAAAACATCGTACCACAGCGATATATGTGCACCCATGTTTATAGCAGCACAATTTGTAATAGCCAGATCTTGGAAACAACCCAAATGCCCATCAACTGAGGAATGGATAAGAAAGATGTGGTATTTTTATACAATGGAGTACTATTCAGCCATAAAGAAGGATAAACTGGAGACTTTTATAGGTAAATGGATGCAACTCGAGAAAATACTCATAAGTGAAATAAACCAGAAGCACATGTGTAAGCATCGTATTATCTCTCTAGTATGAGAAACTGAAAGAGTAAATAAGATCCAAAATGTACAATAGATATGGTGAATCAAAAAGAAACTGGTAAAAAGGAAAGAGAGACTGGAATAGGGAAAAGAAAGAAGGGAAAGGAAAAAAAATTGTATATATATATATAAGATGGTTAAGATAGATACACTACCATTTTTACTTAGTTCATTGAAGAGTAAGGTTTGTGCCAATAATGTTTGGACAATTGAATGCTAATGTCTGGTGTCCTGAATAACTAACTTAAAGATAGTAATACGTAATGTATTAACCATTGTTACCCTCCTATTATGTTGTTTTGAAAATTTGTTCTTCTTTTGATTTGTTTTGTTTTTTCTTCTCTTTAAAATAAAAAAAAATTTTTTTAAATCTAAAATAAATCAAAAATACATGGAATAAAAATACAAAATCCCTTGAGATACCCCTCTATCTATGTCAACATTTTGTTAGAGATTATTAGAGTTTTGTTTTTTTTTGTAATATTAAATCCATATATAACATTTACATAGCCATTGATTAATTCATTATTTCATTATTATTATGGAAGGAAGGAGAAAAAGAAGGAATGAGGGAGGTAGGGAAGGAGGGAGGGAGAACATACTTCATTTTATGCAGCTTTGTAGACACTAGGTATTTAGTGATAGATTATATTTAATCCATGTCATTACCACATTTGACTTTCTACTTTTAATGACTGCTTTTTTTACAAAAGGAAATACTACAATTATAATTGAATTCATGACTTTTAAGAATTAAATGAGCCGGGGATATAGCTCAGTGGCACAGTTTTTGCCTGGCAAGTGTGAGGTCGTAAGTTTGATTCCCGGTACCGAAAAAAAAAAAAAAAAGAATTAAATGCCATTCCTTTCTGTGGGTATCACATTTTTTGTATCCATTTTTATATTTAAAAGACTATTCTGTTTCCAAATTTTGACTCATACATAACAATAAAGAGCTATCTTTGCTAACACATGGTCTGATTATTTTCCTGGAAAAAATTTCTAGAACAGGATTACTTGGATAAACTTTTCAAATATTCTTAGTAGCCATTGCCAACATATTAAGGACAAAAGTAGTCAAAACCAATATTCCCAGAAAGCTGTAATTTGAACCTCCATCTGTCCATGCTCTGAAGCAGGAAATGAAGGGCAGTTGTCCTGCCTGTTTAGAAAGATACTAGACATAAAAGTTGTCTTTTTTTTTTCCTAATGAAATTGTTGTTTATTACTGAAACCAATTATCTGCTTGTTGGTGGAGAAGCTTGCGAATCAGGGTCTTCTTTGGGTTTTTCTCTGCCTTGTTTACATTGTCAGTATAACTACTTAGTTGTATTGATCCATTACATTTAAAGGGGTCTTTGATGCTACAATTAAAATGAAAATTCCCACCAATATCTCTGTATCTATAAGTATTTTCTCCCGGTATTGAGGATTGAACCCAGGGCCTATCTCCAGTCTTTTCTTTTTTTTAAATATCATTTTTATTTTGAGACAGAATCTCATTAAATTGCCCAAACTGGGCTTGAATTTGTGATTCTTTTGCCTCAGCTTCCCAGAGTGTTGGAATTACAATTGTGCATCATCACTCCTGGCTGCACACGTGCAACACTGGAGAGAACAACGTGTTGTTATTCCACCTGGATTTACATCTTCTCAGAACAACTTACATCATTCATATTGTATGTGATCTTGCCTTTGTTAAGATTCGTTAACCTAAACACCCAAGCCAAGATTTCAACTGGAGAAATTACAACCAAGTCACACTGGTTAGGGCCAACAGATACTTAGCTAGGTAGGGCATCCTTAGCCTATTGTCATCTGGGTGCCAAGAAGGCAGTGATTATAATTTTGGAGAGCGATTCTGTAATTCATTTTCTGAATTGGGAACACATAAATGTCTGTGGCTCATGTGTGAGTGGAAGAATACTAGGGTCTTTATTTTCAAAAATATATTCTTTTGCCACCTTGAATTAGCAAAGTTATGGGTCATGACTGTTCTTTCTAGTCTCAATTTGTGGTTTTATTGAAACTAGTTCAAATAATATCCCACGTTTGTTAAATTAGCTGAATTTTAATGTGTACATTGAACTAAGGCCTGCTTCTTTTATTCATCCTGGCCAAAACTGTTGTTTGCACAAATAGAACTTTCTCAAGGGCATTTCTACTGGAGTTACTTCCTTCTCTTTTATTCCCTATATGATATTTACAAATACAAAAGGCTGCCCTTCACTCACTCACTCATTCATTCATTCAACATATTTTAACAAATACTTCCCCTTGGTCTAGGTATTGGATTAGGCCCATGGAATACAATTTTGATTAAGACTGATAGTCTCTGCCTTCATTAACTCAATATTCAATAGGGGACAAGAAAAATTCAGAAGAATCCAACCAGCCAAATAATTACATTTGTGTTTAGTTGTATGAAACAAACCACCAATGTGACTAGGATTGAATAAAGAGATTTTTCTATTTAAGTGTGGTGTTTAGAAAGGCTTCTTTGAGGATGTAAAGTGTTTGCTGAAATAGAAAGCATGAGAAGGAATTAGACATTGAAATATGGGAGAAAAAACACCCCAGAATGATGTCAAAGGGTGTGCAAAGATGTTACCCAAAAAAGAATATCATGTTTTTGCAGAACCAAAAAGGTACCAACCAGGCCAAGGCATTGTCATTGGTCTGTTTCCCAGGACCTGATGATCTTGAAGTCCAGGCTTGCACTTTGAGTACACTGTCTATGCTTTCAGCAGCCAAGGAAAATGTTAGTAAATGGTAGGGCTTCTATTACTTTTTGTTGAATAATTAAAGAGTGGAATGAATTACTGTATAGGTTTTTGTAGATGTTACATGTATGGAGATAGTGCAAGAAACACTAGCACTGACATTGACGAGTGACTTCAGTAGACCATGAGGAATGATCATTTATTCAGTTGAGGAAGATGATTCCCCCGCCACACATAGTCTCCTAGGTGTGTTCTTGCTGCTATGATTTGGTGACAGAGTTTTCCTTCCAGGAATTGCCAAACATTTGTACTTCATGTTTCCCAAACTTTGGCCTTGCATATGCAGCTTTCATAATTTTATCATAGCTGAACTATTGCTACATTGCTATTTATCACATACATGTGGGGCATGTGTATGTCTAGGGACTCCCTTAAAAAAACTCGAATACTTACCAGTGTCATATGCTAAGCAGTAATATCTATAAAATCATAGTATATTCAATACATTTTTCTATTATATACTCAAGTACATAATTATTTTTCCATACTGAACATCTCTGTTTTAAGCTAAAATTGTATCCTCTGAAAGATTACCTATGATTACCTATGAAAGCAATATCCTCCTGCAATGTGTTTTATAAAAACTTCAGGGCTTCCTTCCTTTTTTAGCTCAAGGTGCCACCTTGTTATAGGAAGCCTTCCTTCAACACTTCAGAAACTAGTGTCTGTGATTTTCAGAGTTGTAGACTGAGTTCTTGTCATTTGTATTAGGCTGCACCAGGGAGGAGAATGCTTGAAAGAGAGATGGGGACATTTAATGCACAAGAATCTGTAATAGGCCAAGTGTGACTTCATCACATTGGCCTCAGTCCTTAAACTGGTTAAATGAGAACTTTGAATTTGGTGCCCTGTGAGTCATTTTTTACTGTATGACAATCCCTGATCCTTCTAAAAAGTTCTTGAAAAGTTTCTCCACCCCAGAAAGAATGTACAGGAATCACAAAGATTAGCACACACTTTCATCAGGTTTAAAGGAAATCTTGAATCTTATTATTGGAACTCTTTCAGGTATCATGGATCTCATGTTCTAAAAATAAGTAAATACACATGTGAGTCTGATTTATTTCACTTATGAGTATGGTCTCAAGTTGCATCCATTTACCTATTAAAATCTCATTGTATTGTCTCCCTGGTGTGAGAAACTGAAAGAGTAAATAAGGTCTAAAATGTACATTAGATATTGTGAAAAGGGAAGAAATTGTTTAAAAGGACAAAGGAGCTGGGATGTGGGAAAGGGGAAAGGAAGGAAGGGAAAAGGGAGAAAAAAATGCAAGTTAGTTTTACTATTAATGTCTCTTGCTTCATAGAAAAGGAAGGTTTGTGCTAATATCGATTGGAGAACATTTTGTGCCTGTATATTGTGCTCTGAGTAACTACTTTAAAGACAATGATATGCAATGTATTAACTATTGTTATTATCCTATCATCTTGTTATGAAATTTTGTTTTACCTTTTTTCCATAAAATAAAAGAAAAAGTAAATAAAAATTTTAAAAAGTCTGAGAATTGGCATTTATTGACAGCTTACTGTATTCTAGGTCTTTTGCCCAATAACTCACAAGCATTATTTCTCTCAATTCCTCTCACAATACCATTTGGCATATGCCATTATTATTTTATTTTTAAAAAAGCAAAAAGGAGAAAGAGAAAAGGTGTAATCTGGTGGAAGTCCAAGTGTTATTAAGCTACAGAGCTGACTCTGTACTCTCACAGACGGAGCCACTCTCCTCACCATGCTGTTAGCTTTCCTTAAAATTTGCCTCATCTTTGGTCACGAGGGGTGAATAGCAAATCCATGTGGAGAAGGAGTGTGCTACGAGAACCGTGGGTGATTCACAAAAACACCAGATGTTAATGGTATGGATTCTTCCTCCAAGAATGGAAACCATCCATTCAAAGATACACAGGGAATAAAGATAGACGTGAAATGTCCAGGTGGTAATTAACACTCCCCTGCTATGCTTTTACAGAGAGACTTACTCAGTTGGGTTTTCTTAGAAGAAGTTTAAAAAAAATAGAACAAAATTTGCCTACATTCCAATTGTAACATATTCTAATTTCAAGGGATCACAGGTTAATTAAATTGATTTAAAAACAACTTTTGGGGACTACTTTAATTAACCTTCCACATTTCCTTCTAATTCTGTCCCATTCAGCTCTGTCAGTCTGCCAGGGTAGGGGTTAGAACTCCTCACCTTCTCAGGTAGGAGGAGAGGGCAGGAAATCTCATTTTGCTTCTAGGTTTGATTAGTGAAGCTCATTAGCTGTCAGATATAAGGCAGGCGCAGTCCATCAGAAGGGAACAGCAACACCAGTGACATTTATTACACAGCCTTCATTCAGGGGCTGCTTAGAAACCAATTTCCATTCTTATAGGTAGGGTTCTCAAAATGGGAGTTCTACAGGATTTATAAGCAACCCTGATCAAAATGTCAAGGAAAAAAAAAGAGAAAGAAGAGAAAAAAAGGCCTTACGATAAATAAGGCATAAAATCAGTCCTGAAAATAGCAGAAATACAGGAGTCACATTGCCAGTGGCTTTCCTTCCTGCTAGCTGGGCCTGGGTGCTGTTTACATATTTGTAAGGGTCGTTCTTGAGTTTTCCCATGATTTCACAAAGTAAATGGGAATCAGAGCTGTTTGGCTGTCTAGCCTCATGGAAACCAACACCAGTTTTCTAAACCGGTCACCGTATGCTTGTCTATCTATTTACCCTGTCTGTCCTAAAATGCTTCCAGACATGTGACTTGAATGAGAATTTGGCCTGATCAGTCAGCAGGCAGATGTTTCACTTGCAGAAAAGACCTCAGAGCACAGAGCCAGGCAATTCTCTGAAAGTATTTCAGTCTTTTAAGCAGTGTGGTAAGGCATTGTACTTTTCAAAACTTATAAGTAAATATGAGCAAATGATCTTTCTCCTGACTGATCTATGGTTTATACACAGAAATTATACTTAGTTAAAAAATTTAATATAATCAACTATAGTGGTAGAATCCTTTAACCCTGGGAGCCGGTTTTCATTTGTCATCAAACTAATTGTGACCTTTGTTTTCTTGCTTACAATATGTGTGTATTGGATGGGATTTAGTCTCTTCTGGTTTGAAAATTATATATACCTTTATTATTGTAGATAGTTTGGACCAGTCCTTTTTCTATTACTTTACTTAACCTTCACTGTAGTCTTTTGAGCTAGATATTATGTCCCCCTGTTTACAGAGGACTACATAGAGGTACAGAAATATGAAGTAACGTGTCCAAGAACATACAGTTGAATGCGGAAGGCAGGAGGTGAGCTACTATGGTAGATGCTGGATTCTGCTGGTTTAGCCATCATGTTATTTCCAAGATTCTATCTCTAACAGCTTACGATTCAAAGCTCAAAATATTTAAGGTAATAATATTGCGATTTTTCTTTAAATTATTGGCATCGTCTGAGGGGATTTTACACACACACACACACACACACACACACACACTGTTCCCTTGTCTCCCCCCAACTACTTCTGTGCCATATGAACAGTGGTAGTGGTACAGATTCATATGGCCACAAAACCTCCCAGTCCCCATGGCTTCTTATGTCTCAAAAGATCAGAGAACTAAACCAGGGAAGAAAGTAATTGCAGTATCACTTACAAAGATTTCAATGAAGTTTCATCAACTTGAAGAAAATGATAAGAAGTAAAATTCTGGACAAAATACTCTGGAGTAGAGGTTTTCACTTTGGAAGCTACGAGGATTACTCCAAGAGTTGTTCAAAGTACACATGCTTAGACCCCATCATAGTGATTCTGGTCCAATATGTTGGGCTCCAGCATCCAAGTTTTTAGCAGCTTTCTAGGTGACTCTAATGCAACTAAATCATGTGAAAGAACAGCTGTCCTGGAGATTTTCTGCAGGGTATAGATGACAGCAGCATACCCAGTTGTTTTAAAAAATGTTTTCCTGCAATCTTTGAGGTCTTCCCATAAATTCTTACATTTTTTAAAGTCCAAATTCAAAGTTGATATATCTGTCTCTCTTCTTGACATCTTTACCTGGCTATTAGTCACCTCATACTGAATGCAATACAGAACACTTGATTTTTTCCCTGAATATTATATTTCTTTATATTTTCCATATTCCAATAAATGGCATTACTAATCACTTAGTACTACAAAAGAAAAATTGAGGAGTCATCCATGTCTGCTTTTCTTCTGTGTATAATTTCACATTCCTATTTCCTATCTTCCTTCAAATTTTACTTTATTAGTACATAAAATCCCTGTTCCATCTCTAAAATATATTTTTCATTTGTTTGGTTTTCTCCATTCCCACTGTCATTATCTTTCTTCAAGGTGACGGTTTATCTCACCTGAATTTCTGAGGCAGTCTTGGCACTGAACTTTTTGTTTGTGATTTGACTGCTCCAATGGATGTTCCACATAGCAGCCAGTGATTATTAAATTGTACTAATCAGACCACAACACTTGCCCCACTTGAAACCCACTAATGGCTTTTCATTGTAAATAGAATAAATTTCACACTGCTTGTCACTGCTTGCTTTGCTTCAGATACATCAACTTTCATGAGTTTCTGGCCAAGCTTTACCCAGCCCAGGGCATCTGTGCTCAGGATATCATCTGCCTACAAGGTTTTTCTCTGAATATTTCCTTCTGTTCTTTAGATTTCAGTCAAATTGTCACCATATCACATAGGTGGCCCTGGCTCCTCTATGTACCTCCTCCCTCATTAATCTTTCCCACAGAGCACTTTGTATTTCCTGATAGCATTTATCACTATCTAAAATTATTTATTCACTTCTTGCCTACTTCTCCCAATAGCATGTGAACTCCATGGATTTAGCAACCTCATTTGTCTTGTTCTTTGTATCCCAGTGTCTTGCACCACACCCAGGATTTACCAAAGACCTTATAAATATTAGTCGCATTTAAATAAGATGTTAAGTTGTTTGAACATTTCTTTTCTTTTTTTTTTTTTGTAAAATATGTGAAATAGATTATGTAGACAGTGGTATAATTTATCTGGAAGGTAATTCATCTGGAAAAAGAAACAGGTAGATCTATGTGTGGTATATCTCCTCTGTCCCTTAAAGCCTGATGCAGCACAAACTTTTAAATTATAATTGAGCCCATCCACACTGACCCCACCCATGCTGATTAATTCTGAGCAGAGAGAATTTTCTAACTCATGGCTTTCTTTTCTACATACAAAAGACAGATGTTTTCCTGAGGCTTGACCCAGCCCACTGTGCTCCTGGCAGGCCTCCTAGCATAGTAGCAGAGGGTCCACTGAGTGGGTCCATTGAGTATAATGGTAGGTTTTCCACTCCAAACAATTACAGAAACAAATCATGACGACCTTCTCTGTGCCCTCCTCTGCAGTGCAACTCCTCATCTGCTGTTAGCTCAAAAACATCCTGTGGTGGAACTGTGATTGCACTTTGAATGATCTGACAAAGGAAACACCAGTGCATTCTCTCAAAGGCTGCATAAGGTAATTCTCTTTGCTCAAGTGTTAGACACAAATTAAGCTCAAATTCTTTCAAACAATAAAATGCTAACCTTTTTTGCCACCAAGAGCTCAGAATTAAGAATTTCTGGAAATACAAATCTCTTTGAAGTCTGCCGCTTTGCATTTCAAGAAAATTAACCATCCTCCATCTCTAAGCCAAAGGGGTCAAGTAAAAGGAGAGTAATTAAGAATTTTTATATTTGGAATTATTTTTAGTTGTTGTTTTGTTGCATTCAATGCATTTCCCTTCGTAAGGTAGAACATCTTGATTTTTCTTTGGCAAAGAGTTGTTCTCTATCTTGTAGTCCAACTGATTTAGCTGGGATGAGTTCATTCCGGATGTAAGAATGAAACAATTCACAAAGCGCATCAATCGGAGTGCCTTTCTCTGGAATTTTCGTCGTGAATGGAGTAACTTAAAGACTGGAAATGGTAGGTAGTACGTGATGGGTGGGTGCAAAAGAGATTCTCCATTGGCTTTTATTACAAAGTTCCTAGAACTTCTGGTTCCTTGTGCTTTCAGAGACCGACTCCTCAAGTTCCTCTTTCTATCGTATGAGCAATTCATTTATTAAAATTGTTAACATCTATTAATGTATAATGTCTTACCCCAGAGTTTGGTGGTAATGATCGTATATTAAATTCATGGTTCTGTGGGTCAGGAATTAGTGTAGGACACAGCTGGGGAGTGACCTATGTTCTATTGTGACTGAAGCCACAGTTTGTGGGGCCCCAGTGACTAAGGACGGCTGTATGGTTGGGATTTTATATGTTAGTTTTGGCTATCATTTGGATATTTCAAATTTTTCCATATTACTATTCCCTAGGCTTGGAATATATAAGATTTGTTAGGTCTAGCGCGAGTAAAGACAAAGAAAAGGTTGAGAGAAGGCTTTAATGCGAGGTGAGGGAAGGCAGCAATAGAGTGCATAGGACCTTCAGAGGGGCTGGCTGAGAAACAAAGTATTTATGGGGCTTGTTTAAAGGCAGAGCGTGGAGGGGCGGGCAAGGTGAGGTTACAAAGAGGGATTGGCGGATGTTCCGAGCCAGCGCGAGGGGGCGGGGTACTTCCTGCTGGAGCAAGAAGAGAGTGTGTGATAAGCTCTCCTCTATGTTGGACCCTCGCCATGATGACTAAGCAGCCTCCATATGAGCTAGAACACATCAATATTCATTTACATATCTGGTACCTTGACAGGGCTGACTTTAACATCTGGGGCTAACTGGTTATTTCTTTCTCTCCATGTTGCTCCTCACATTAAGAGTTGGTCTTCCCCATTATGCATTTTACAGAACAGTCTGAATTCTTCCATGTTGGCTGGCTTCCCTAAGAGAAGGTGTACAAAGATCCTAAGGTGGAAACTAAAGAGCTACCACCCGTGCTTAGATAGCAAATAGCACTTGTTCTGCTGAATTCTATTAGATACTAACGAGTCACAGAATGAGCCCAGATTAAGGAGAGGCAAGAACATAAATTCGGGGGATATGGTTCTTTTTGAGTGTCTTTGGATACTGGCTAATACACCAATAAATTCTTTTGGAATTTTTTTCTTTACTGCTAAATAATAGTATTCTTCTAATTCCTATCTTGTACTGGGAATCTGTGATGGTGTTTCTCAGATTTAAATTTCACGTAACAAAAACTAAAGTATTGGATACCTACATTGGGTTATCACTTTTTAATTTTGTAAGTAAAAATATTTTTGAAATATAATACATTTCATCATCATTTAATGAATAAAAGATGATTGGATACTAAAATGTAGTAAACACCTAAATTCATAATCAAAAATAATTTATTAATTTCTCTTGAGAATAATTCATTTCTTCTCAATCAAAAGTGCTTTCTGCAATTTTTTCCTTTTGCCCCAGAACAGTAAAAACTTTCTCATGTGTTCAGAGTCATAGACTACTGAAGGGCTTTTGAGGACCATTCTCTTCCGGAAGTCAAATGCTTAAATGTGAGAGCCATAGAGGCTGCTGCAGATAGCCTGAGAAGGATGCAGGAAACAATGGTCTGGGATGGCCATCATGGAGAAGGTTGGAAGGCAGAGAAGAGATAGAATCCCTTTAATAATGGAGGAAAAAAGAAGATTACAGAAAATAAAAAGGACAGAAATTTGTTGAAGTTCAATAATGCCAGCAATTTTGGATATGGTATATAATTTAATCTTCATCGTAGTACTGTTAGGTTAGAATATATGCTTCACATAAAGATGAGAAAGTCAGTTCAGGAAGGCTGAGAAAATTGCTGGAATTCCTCAAGTAATACATGGCTGAATCAGGACCCAAGTATGTTTGCTCTGAGTCCAAGACTTATTTCACTGCATTGAAGGACTCTAGGAGTGATAAAGCATCCAGACCTATAGTGGATATCCAAGATACATTAAGTGAACATCTACTGTCTTCTAAAGACATGATACCATACATAGAGACGCAGGCATATTTACCTGCAGGGAATTTATTATCTCTCAAGATGCACTATGAAATTACAAGGCATTATGATGAGTACTATTGGGGCACATGGAGTCAGAACACAGGATATTTCTGGGGCTGATGAGTGGCCTCTCATCTAATCCCAGAAAGTCAACAAAGGTTTCCCAGAGAGAAAAGTATACAGAGATTGACTAGATGAAGGAGTAGTGTGTTAGATGGTAGTGCAGGATCATAGGAAGGGTTGCTCAGACAAGATGGGAAAATCTGGAGGTAAGAAGCAGTAAGGGCTACCTTTGAGGACCTGCATGCAATTCAGTAATAGCTAGAGTTACTCATAAGTGTGCAAAAACTTGGGTGTTTGGAAATGGAGACACAAGTGCAGACCAGCTTGTGACAAGGCAGGATTATTTTCCCATTCTATTTAGTGTAAAAAGTGGTAAGTGTGCTGTTGTGTGTGCTTTTACTCCAAAGACTTCTTTTGCCAACCATAAAGCAATGATTGATGTGAAAAGTAATACTTCTCAGCTTTTACTACCTTGCTATATATTTTCAATATGTGCTTAAGGGAAAACTATAATCATCAGAGTCATTAATAAAGTTAAAATGTAAATATACTTGAAAGGTTCTGAGAAGAGTTGGTCATCCTTATTCTTTGTCTCAGGCAAAATTTTGGAGAAATATTTTAATGTTTGCATGACCTTTAATCAAATATACTGCACATTTTAGATCCCAGTAACTTATTGCCTTCTTGCAAGTACCAAGGGGCAGGAGTAGGTTGGGATGGGACCTAATGGTAACATTAAGAAACATATAAATATCATCTTTTTATTTTTTCTCTGTACAATTTTTATTCCTGCTTGTTGTGGTACCCTTTTTTGTTCAGTTGTGCCTATGGAAATTAAACAGGATTTTATTTGCAATAAATATTTTCCAAGTTATCTTCCTTCTGGGTCTAATGTATTTCCTAGAGCGCTTCTTAGGTTTTAATAGGGTCAGGTTGCTTGAAATCTCTATTTCTTAATCATTACTAGCTCATTAACATCATCTCTCTTCATATCTACATTTTTCTCTTCATATCTCCATTTTTCTGTTCCTCTGATGACTGACAAGGTTAATCTAAAAGCCAGGATATTTTTCATATAAGGTACTAAGTAAAGGAAATGATATTCTTTATTAAGGGTCAGTCATATCCAACTTCAGCATGTGTGCTGCCAAAGCGAACACCATATCCAACTTTAAAGTGTGAGAATAAAACAAAAATTTAACCTCAAAAACCAAAATGAAAGATTTACTGATTTCTGCAATAAGAGTATCCAGGGATGCTCTAGCTCCAGAGACTCAAATTACAATACTGGAGATTCTCTTGTTATTTCTTGGGTGTGCTTTGCTGTTAGCTTCTACTTTAGTGGGATTTTTCCATATGGTGGTTATATTGCTGTCAAAGAATACAATCTTCTGATTGGCCATGTGTAGACATGGGAAGGTAAGTTTCTGTCCTCAGACCCCCTGGAAATAATATAGACTGGGAAGGTAAGTTTCTGTCCTCAGACCCCCTGGAAATAATATAGACTAAGAATGAGGTAGTAGTGTTATCATGGAAAACCTACGTTTTGTTACCGAACTAATGAGGGATGGATAACAGAAAGGCCAAAATACTAACTATCCCTTTACAATTACGTTTTTCTGGTGTGTGTGTGGCGGGGGTACCGGGGGTCGACCTCAGGACCTCACGTGCCAGCGCAGGCGCCCATGCTGCTGAGTGATATCACTGGCCCTTTTTTTGTACGTGGGGTGGGTTTCGAGAGTCGAACTCAGGCCCTGGCACTTGCCAGGCAGGTGCTTACACTGCTGAGCCATCTCACCTGCCCGTACAATTACGTTTTAAACAGCTTCAGGATTTATAATACCTAAAATATAGCAAAACCACTGTTTCATTTCACAAAAATGATAAAGCCTCATAATATAGCCATTGTATTTTTGAGATTCCAAAATTTTTGTGATATATAAACTTCGAAACTGCATGAGCAGTTCTGCAGTATTCTCATGGGGGAATTTTCTCTAGAGTGAGGTTATTAGATAATAAAATAATTACTTTGTCCCACTTTTCTCAGCCACATTGCTAATGTTTTCATAAGGATGATACAGTTATGACTTGGGATGGACAAGAGCAGGCTGATAAATCCCAGGCTTTTAGCCCCAATCTTGTTTTCTTTTTTTTTTTATTTCTTTTTTTTTTGTGGGTACTGGGGGGTCGACCTCAGGACCTCATGCGCCAGCAGGCTCCCATGCCGCTGAGCGATATCACCGGCCCCTTTTTCGTATGTGGGTTCCGGGAGTCGAACTCGGGCCCTCGCGCTTGCCGGGCAGGCGCTTAAGCCGCTGAGCCATCTCACCGGCCCCATCAATCTTGTTTTCTTAGTAGCTTTTCTCTGCCTAAAAGGAACCCAGTATCCTTTGCTTCATTAAGTCTGTCTACGTGTGAGGCAAGAGCATTTTCTGGTGGGTGGCTCTAAAACTCTGTAGGACATAGGCTCTGCCTATAGAGGGATCCATCATCATTCATTTTCGTTCCCCTGGAGTTCCAGGAACATTTTTTTATTGCGATCACTAATTGAAAGACTGAGCACTCAAGACGAAATGTTGACATTTCTGCAGATTAAGCAGTATGAAGGGCAAGTTGGATTCTTCTTATTAAAAACAACATAACACACTCATTATAGTTTTGACTTTATAGAATTGTTATCTCTCTCCTATGGCAAAACACAGTTGATGCTTTGAGGTCTTCACTTACAGAAGCCAAGTAGGTTCTTCCTTCATTTCCCTAAGTTAGTGATTTTTGAGTCATTTGCATTGGCCCACTTTCTACATTAACATTTGTTTGAGTCCTTCTGTGCAGCAAGACCGTGGCACTTGCCTCACTTCTCCCCTAATCAAACTTGTTTTTGAAGATGTGACTTCCAGTTTCCTGACTGAATGCCTTTGGTACTACTCTCTTAGGTAAAGTGAAAAATAGCTAATTAGCATTACTTTTCTTCATGATCTTAGGGTTTTCTATATGGGTTATGAAGAAGATTCAGAATTATTATTATTTTTGAGGTAATTCTCCAAGTTGATTAGAAAAGTCTTTTTATTTTTAAAAATCTCTCCTTGTTTATTACCAGTGAGTGTTCAGATGCCATCTGGAGCTGTTGAGAGAGATGAATTGAAAATGATTCGGTGCTATGATTAGGTTATATGATTGGCCACCATCACTGATAATCACATCATTAACAGCAAATGGACGGAGGAAATTACCTGCAGCGAGAGGAGTGTATAATGAACACAGAATTTGACCCTGCCCCACCCTGACCTTTAGCTTAAAATGTCTCAAGCACGGATTGAGAAAATACAGATGCAAGTAGGAGACCTCAATAATGTGCCACACACTATAAATGGATCCATAGCTCCAGGGTTGGCCGCTCACTTTAGCTAAACAAACACACATCGCCATATTTGACCACCGGGCAGAAGATAAGAACAGTTCCCATCTGTTGTGCATTTATCAGATCCAAGGTGATGTGCAACGTAGTCTACATGTTTCTCTAATCTCACAACAACCATATCAGTTATTACTGTTCTGCCTGTTTTAAAGATGACAAACTGAGTCTAAAATATGCTATGCATTTTGTTGAAGGTCACACAGCTGGTGAGTGGTAGACCCAAATTTGAATCCAAGCTTACTTAATGTCCATCAGTTCTGCCAATTTTAAGATTTTTAATGGCAAGTAAAAGGTCAAAGAAAATGCTTGATATTTATGGATTTTTGATCAACATTTTCTCCCTTCAATAGCAATAATGCTAGCTTTCTGGGGAGCCATCAGATCAGTAAACAAATAATAATAAACAGCAAAACCTAATATTTGCAGTTTACTTCCTCAAATAATATGTCATCCTTTGTTCTTGCCACTGACCCTTTCAGGAGGGAAGGAGTTTCACTAAGTGATTCAGAGAAAGCTACTGCTTTTGGCTTTATTCTATACTATTTTTGTGCTATTAGGAACGGAGATAAGCTGTGGAATGTGCATGAGGGAGAATCAGATGTCAATATTACAGTGATAATAATAATAACTATGGTTAAAAAAAAGTAATAATAGTCAACTGATCATTAGAAACTTTGATCCAAGCTGGGATCTCAACATCGCACTCATTTTATTATAGTAAGTCAACTTTCCTGAGGAAACACTCACTCAATGAATTTCACCAATTCCTATTACACCAGACAATGAGTTATGGGAGTTGTGTATACCTGTGAAACCACAGCTTTGATGAAAAGGGAATATTTCCAGCGTCCTCAAAAGGATCATCATATCTCTTTGTTCTCCATCCTCCACTCCTGTTTTCAGGCAACCACCAACTTGCTTTTCATCACTGTAGGTTAATTTATACCTTTAGTAATCTTATCTAAGTGGAATAATATGCTATTGCCTTTGTATCTGCTTTCTTTCATACACAGTCTTGATTTTTTAGTTCATTTATTTTCTTATGTTTATCAAATTGTTTCTTTTCACAGATCAATAGTTTTCCATTTTATGAATTTCTCATATTTTTTCTATCCATTATTAACCTCTTGATTGTCATTTGGCATTTGGGTTGTTTTTGTATTTGGCTATTCTGAATAAAGTTTCAATGAGCTTTTACTTACATATCTTTGCATGTTTTCATTTCCCTTGGATTATATACCTAGGAGTGGAGTGGTTGAGCCCTATAGTAGATTTGTATGTAACTTCTCAAGTAACTGCCATATTTTTTCCAAAGTGGTTGTGTAATTTCATAGTGCCATAAACTGTGTATGAGAGTTGTTCCATATCCTCATCAATGCTTTTAATTTTTTTTTTTTGATTATCGACACTCTAATGGGTTCAAAGTTGTATTTCATTGGGGTTTTAACATGGAATTCCTTGATCTTAAGAGATACTGAACTTTTTTTTTTCAGGTGACTCTTTGAAAGTCGTGTATTTTTCATGAAAATTTCTTGCCAGTTTCTATTACTTGTTTTTTTTTTATTAAGTCATAAGAACACTTTGAACATTCAGAATACAATTGTGTTACAGCATAATGTATTTCAAATATATATATATATATGTGTGTGTGTGTGTGTGTTTAGTTCTGTGCCTTGTCTTATTTTCTTAATGTTTTCCAAAGGGTAAAATGTCTAATTTTGATAAAATCCAATTTATCAGATTTTTATGGTTTGTGTCACTTCATTTACTTTAACTCATTTAACTTTTTCATCAAGCTTGTATAGGACTTTAATTGTCTATATTTCGCAGATGATTAGAACTAAATCTTCCAGAGATTATGTGAGTTGTCCAAATGACACATATAAGAATATGAAGTTCAAGCCACGGGATGGATGAAGTGAAGTAAAAGAAATGCAGTGAGGAGAGCAGAACCAAGAATCACGAAAGTCTGCACAGGCAAATGTGAAAAGCAGAAACCAGGACAATATCTTGGATTCTATCTTGGAGATGATGATTCATTTCCTGAGAGGAGTTTGAGATGAGGATTAATTCAGTCTTTCTTGTCAGAAAAATCGTTTCCAGGCTGAAGAACCTGTGTTCCATGTGTGCCCGATGCCCAACTTGTAATCACAAGGACAAAAATAGGCACCAGGTCTCCTTATGTCTGGTCCAGTCTTCTGTCTCCTCCTCTGGGACAAAATCCCTGCCACAGGCAGGAAATCATGATTGAGAATTTTTTAAAACCTCTACGTGCAGCTTAGGTAGTGAGACAGAGCTATGTATTTTCTTCTTGGAATACAATTGGACACGATTATTTTTCTGAAATACAAGTGGCAAAGTAGTTTCCCTGACTTCACAAGAACCACAAGGTATTGAGCAGTCAGCCCCAGCTTCAGCTTCCCACAAGTGTCCTCAGAGAAAAACCTAAGGAAGCCTCCTTTCCCACCCTATTTCCTATTACGCAGGCAGGCACCATTAATTGCAATCGATTACTTCATCATAACTGCATCCCACTGCTTCTCCTGCCATGCTACTCATCCCAACCCACTGCTCAGAACTATTTTGCAGATGTAAGTTTTATAGTTCTTTTGCCCCTGGCTACCTTTGAATTACCACAGCTCCACAGCACTGCAGGTCCATCACCTGAAGAGTGATGAAGAATATTGTACCACCACCCCTGGTATCAACTTTAAATGGAAATTAGATTCCTTTCCTCCCTATTTTTATGTTCCACTTTAATTTGGGCAAACTATAGTTCTAGCCATCATGCTCACTGTGCCCATCTATCTTTTAGAGAGTGCGGCAGTGGTCTCCCTTGCTTAAGCTTTTTCATTTTTCATGTCAGTCTCTCTCTCCCTCTCTCTCTCTCTCCCCCTTCCTCCCTCCCTCTCTCCCTTCTCCTCCCTCCCTCCCTCTCTTCTCTTTTCTCTGGTACTAGGAGGACATAATATGTTTTCATGAATCTACTGCCCTTTCAAGCAATAGTAAATAGGAGAGTCACTTACCAGACTGATGAAATGTGCTACAGTGGTCTAGGGGCCTTTAACTCCTGAATTCTATGTCCAACGTAATACACATCTTCAGGAGAAATGCCCTGGAGCCCAAATGAAATTCTGAATTATAAATTTTATGATATCTTTGAAAATGTGAGGAAATGACAGCTTCTATAGGAAAATCAAAAAATAACCACTAAGTAACCAGGAAGACCTTGAAATGAAGTAGTAAAATATGTACCTATTTGAATAAGCCAAATGCTCAGGTCCCTCAAAATGATAGGTCCAATCCAGTGTGAACACCTCAATCTATCATTATTTGACAAAATATTCTGTTGATAGAATGGGGCAAACAAGTCAATCAATCAATCAACTAGATCAATATAATTGTTGTGGAACTTGCAGACCAAAAGAAGGGTTGGAGGCTGCTATGATTTGGGTGAGTATCCTACAAAGGTCTATGCATTGAACATTTATCCCAAGTCCATGTTACAACTGAGAAGTGGTGGAATGCTTAAGAAGTGGAGTCTAGCAGAAGATCTTCCAGTCACTGGAAGCATGCCCTTGAAAGGCATATCAGGACTTCCTCTCTTTTGCTTCCTGGCCCTGTGTGGTGAACAGTTTGTTCCACCACACATTAGTGCTTCCTTACCACAGGTCCAAAGTAATATGGCCAATTCATCGTGGACTGAATCCTCCAAATCTGAAGGCAAAAATAAACTGTTTCTCTGCATAAATTGATTTTTCTCAAGTATTTGTTATAGTAACGGAAAGCTAATGCAGTGGCTTTGTTAGTTATTTTTAGTTTCTCTGCACAAGATCTATCTTGCCCTTCCCTTCCATGCTTTTTGTCCCAGGAAAGCTGGCCTTTGTGAACTGAAGGGCCTAAGCTCTTTTGATTTCCAGTCTCACTGAGTTGGACCAATGGGAGGCACTGATAGAAAATTAGGGTGTGGGAAGAGACAGAGGGTGGAATATTTATTCCTCCCTCACAGCCGTCCACTCCCTCATGTCTCTGGCTCCTCTGGGTCTGGTAACACCTTCTGCAGTCCTTATCCCATTTAGCCCAAGGATGAGAAAGGATTCCCACTGGTGCCCTTCCCTGACTGCCTACATCTCTGTTTTCCTCAACTGATTTATATTCCCATGAATAATCTGTCTGTGAAACTGTTTTTAATTACATTATTTTTGCATTTGTTTCCAGAAATTATGCAGCCTAATAAAATTTTCTTGCTAGAAACTTTCTCTTTCTTGAAAAGTTGAGTTTTATTTCAGTGTGATTTCTTAGTAAGCTACAAATGATTACTCCTTTTTTTTTTTTTTCCTTTATGTGTGTTCCGAGTCGAACTCAGGACCTCACACTTGCCGGGCAGGTGCTTATGCTGCTGAGCTATCTCACAAATGCTTACTCTTAATGGTATCTTAAGTATATGTTGAGTAAATTAAAGTGCACATAAAGTATGTAATAGGCATACATTGAATAATCACAAGTGATTTCCATTTATAGTCAACCTTTTATCTTTCTGGCCTCTTGAAGTATTCGAGTTTGTAACCTGATGTGCTGCATCCTTGGCTTCAAAATTCCATGAAAAGATGCAGGTGATGCAGTTAACAAAATCCTTGAAACAAATTTGATTTCCCTTTAGGAACCCTGGTGCTACCTGTAACTGGTAGTCAAAGAACCTCTTCCTTTGGTGCCTGGCAGGTGCAATGCAACTATCTTCTTCCTTCTATTTTCCCAGAAAGTAAGGCTTACACAATTAGAACACTGTACAGAGTGAATCTAAAGCTCATGTACTCCTTAAAAATTAAATCTGTATATTAAATATAATCCCACCTTCCTATTAGCAACATTTCACCTCATTAGAAAGAAGGGAAAGGACCTTAAACTATTTGGAAAACTGACTCAATTTGCTGTTTCTACATTTTTCTTTGTTTTAGGTAAAATGCAGCTACCCAGCTTCTCTCTTCCATTTTTCAATTCCACTGTAACAAAATTTTTCCCATAGAGAAAATGCTTACTTGCAGCAAATTTTATACTTGGAAACTAATTCCCTTGGGGTGATCATTGTTACTTTTGCTAATTTTCCTGTTTTTTTCTTTTCTTTTCTTTTTTTCTGTTTTCTTCTTTTCAAATAAGTTCTTGATTCTGTTGAATTCTTTTTCTGAGTATTTTTGTGTACTCTGATTGACACATCCCAAACACATAAAATATTCTCACCTGAAATAAGGCTTTAGGAATGTTAATACTGTAAGTATTTATATATAGGATTTCATATTGGTTTTCTGAGTTTGGTTTAAGAATAACCTTGCCAGATCACTGTTAAATTCTTACCACAGTAATAATAGCAATTAAAACAAAATAATGTTTGTTGGTGGTTGAGCATTTTCTATGTGCCAGTGAAGATGCTAAACAATGTACACACTACTTTATTTAATCTTTGCAAGAACTCCTTACAGTTACAGTAAGTATCCCAATGGTCACACAGTTGGAAGTGACAAAGTCAGGCAGGATCCAAGACCAGGTTTATCTAATTCTTCAATCTTAGATTATAGTAGCCACGTTTTATATTTCCAAGTCAAAGGCATAACCATGGCTTGAAATATGGCAGCTAACTTGTTACAAGATTACTTGTCCTTGTATCCTGCCCTAAATGAGGTAATTTATTCCCTAAAATTTCTGATAGGTAATTTTAGGGCACCAACTTACAAAAAGAAATATTTTAGAGGCAATTTCTTCTTATTTTGCTAAGATTTGAAGATTTGGGGAAAAATAAAGATTTGATAAATTGCAAAGGAATTAAATAGATGGTGGATGAAGAACAATAATGATTTAAGGCTTTCCAAATCAGATTCATAATTTTAGATGTTGACAATTAAGAGATTACTAATGGTAGTTTAGAAAAAATTCTTTGGGCAACCACAATGATGAGATTCTATAGCTGGAAATGTGCATAAAAGATATTTTTCATATCTTTTTTAAAATTAGCATCTCCCTCAGTTGGAATTCTTTCAATTAACTCTTATAAGCAGTCATCTGAATCAGTGCTGGTCACGGCTAGGGATATAAACATAAAAAAGACATAGTTTCTTGCCTTGAAATTGTTTATTTGTCAGCTCATGTGGCCATATGATGAATATAATTTGACAAATTCTACAAAGCAACTCTGTAAATGCAATATTTATGGTTGCAGCAATGTTTTTTTTTTTTTTTTTTTTTTTTTTTTTTTTTTTTTTGGGTACCGGGGGGTCGACCTCAGGACCTCGCGCACCAGCAGGCGCCCGTGCCTCTGAGCGATATCACCGGCCCCTTTTTCGTATGTGGGATCCGGGAGTCGAACTCGGGCCCTCGCGCTTGCAAGGCAGGCGCTTATGCCGCTGAGCCATCTCACCGGCCCATGGTTGCAGCAATGTTTAACCACTGAAGATTAGAGTAATTTATTATTCTGCATGGACAGGGATTGATTTGCTTGAGCTGTGTGATTGGTATGGAAAAGAAACTGGTCTAGTGGGTGAGCAAAGCTGACATCTTAGCATTTATGTCTCGCGATGGTTCTTACACTTACAACCCACATTAAGTGATAAAAACTACATTTGAAAAGACATCTTACTGTAGTGCTTGTGATGAGTGTGAGGAGAATGCAAAACAGTTTTTAAAAATGCTGTTTTTTTACAGAATGTAGAAATGTTAGATAATTTAAGAAATAGCATGTCTCATTCCTTTCTGGGCTTAGATACATGACTGGAATGTGTCACAAGTTTTACATAAATGGTTTCGAACTTTTCATCCATGACATGAGTAAACAATTGCTCTTCTTTGTAATCTAATACATACACCCATATGCACACACACAAGTGAAACAAAACTTCAATAGCATGGTATTCACCATTACTGTACATAATATACTTTGATGTATTTTCCTAATACCTTTACTTTTACAATTTTATTTTTAAATGCTAGCTGTGACCCATTAAATTGACTTTAAGACCCACTCATGATTTGTAAACCTTAGTTTGAAATACACTACTCTATAGTAACCACATGAATGAACAAGCAAGCAAATAAGTCAGTTGATGAAGCTGTTTCAGCTAGTGGTCCAGTCAGAATTTACTTTAATCGTATTATAAATTACTTTCATTTTATATTTATAGAATCACTAAGGGTCTTATGGGGGTCACTTAATTCTTCCATTAATTCTCCACTGCACTTTATGGGAGTAATTATATGATACAGTAATATTTGAGAATAGGGTTTGCAGAGCAGAGCTACCAGAAGCAGCAGTGTAGCTCTATAAATTAAATGGCTGAGTAGTACACATGAGTGAGGGATGATTCTGAGTGAGTGTTTTAGGAATGTAACATTTGATCTGAGCCTAAAGGATCAGTGGAGTCTGACAAGCAGAGAGAGAAGATGGTTCACACTGGAAGACCAGAGTCTGGTTGGAAGGCCAGTGAGAAGTAGGTTCACTTAAAGAAGCCTTACCCAATCAGAATCTTTCACAAAAACGGTGTGAAATCCACAGTTCAAAGTGACACACATGCATGTAAGAGTGAGTGCTGCATGGGGCACCATGAGGGGAAGCTTCCCCCACAGGCCCAACTCAGAGGAGGCTTAGGAGGAAGGGGGCACTGGAGAAAGGCAGAGATCTCTGTTGTTCCGGTCCTTTTAATGATGTAACTTTTTTCAGTTATTATTTTAGTTTTGAGAAGAAATCAAAGGTTCAGATTTGAAAGGGGGTGGCATGGGTGGAGGAGGATATAAAAAAAAAAGAATACTGGGCCGGTGAGATGGCTCAGCGGCGTAAGCGCCTGCCTTGCAAGCGCGAGGGCCCAAGTTCGACTCCCGGAACCCACATACGAAAAAGGGGCCGGTGATATCGCTCAGTGGCACGGGTGCCTGTTGGCGCGCGAGGTCCTGAGGTCGTCCCCCTGGTACCCACAAAAAAAAAAAAAAAAAAGAATACTGTTGTAATGTGAGAAAAGTGTCATTTTGCATTTTAACAAGTATTGTTCAATTTTTAAAAATTAGATATAGTGGGCTCTAGTCAAGTGAGAGACATTAAGTAGTTAACTGCAAGTTTTCTTTCACTGAGTAAATGAACAATGTTAATAGACATAGATTGTTTAGCTACATATTAACAGAAGAGGTTCCCAAAATTTCTTGGGGTTTTGTATAAAACTCAGGAAGTGGAATATAGAAAAAAGTCTATAGCGTATTTGTATTTTAGAATGCAAGCTCTATAAAGATGGGGTCCTCAGTTTGATTCTTTCCTATTGTCTAGCATTTAAAACAAGACGTGTTGCCCGGTAGGTGTAGCAGTGATATTCCCTAAAAGAACAAATAAATCCACAAGTGAATGGATAAAGGAATATGCACGTTACTTTGGCAGTGATCTCCTAAACTCTTCTTGACCAAGACCCCTTGTCCATGAATGTAGTGAGAGTTTGTATTGATTCTCATTCTAGTAACTCTTGAATTCAGGACTCTCTACTTCCTGTCTGATATATTTTCAATCTTATAACTACCTTTTATAATACTCTGTCTTCATTGATTCTGTTCTCTTGGAGTGTCTTTTTTCTTTACACTCTCTTTTGTGTGTCTTAGCCATCATTCCTTGTCCTCCAAATAAAATGTTAGCTTCTCCATGAAAGCTTACATGGATTACAGTAGCTTTTATACAGCCCTTGATTCTCTTCTTATTTCATTTTAAAATTTATTAAATAAATATACCAAAGTCATTTAATAAGTACTAAATTAATAATTCAGTACATGAATATATATTTCAGACAATTTAAAAATAAAGAAGAGCATACTATAGGAATGAAACAATTATTTATAATCTTATTACTTAAACACTGCTGATGTTTTGTGGCATGAAGTTCTTGACATTTTAATATGTCTATATTGATGAACTCATACCATGCATACACATTAATATATGTATAGATATATGAATACATGAATGCATAAATATGAATATAAATTGAGATCAAGAGACACATACATTTTATACTTTTTTAAAATTTAATAAAGTGCTTTTCCTTATTTTTCTAAGTATTTCTCAAGAATATCACTTTAGGGCCGGTGAGATGGTTCAGCGGTATAAGCACCTGCCTGGCAAGCGCAAGGGCCCGAGTTCGACTTCCAGAACCTACATACGAAAAAAGGGCCGGTGATATCGCTCAGCAGCACAGGCACCTGCTGGCACGCGAGGTCCTGAGGTCGACCCCCGGTACCCACAAAAAAAAAAAAAAAGAATATCACTTTAAAGTCTATGAAATATCACATTATATTTGAGCATCTATTAATCTAGTTTTCATATTTTTATTGTACTGTTTCCAATTTCCTATTTTTAAAACAACTCTGTGATAGACAGCCTCACAACTGAAACTTTATTTTAGTATCTATTATTTACTTTGCATATGTAATTATAAGATAAATCCTTTGGAAAAATGTATAAGCATTTTAAATATTATTGTTACATATGACAAAGGGAAAATTGCCCCAAGACCACTTCTAGATGCTATTGGAATTTATACTCTATCAAAAAAATTATGAACACATTTTTCTCTACATTCTTGGTGAGACTTCAGCTTAGAGCTTAGAAATTTGAGGGCTAAAAAATATGCCATAAGCACTGAGTATAAATTGTTTCTTAACAGTGGCCCATAACTTTATTACCTTTTTTTTATTGTCCATTTTTCTTTCTTTAGAAACTGGAGGTTCATGGCTTTTGTGAGTTTTTCAACTTGGATTTTGAACAATGCTTTGTTTGTTTTACATAACTATTAGTTTTTGAGAGTTCTCTGAACTTCTGTAGTATTGCTTGTCCAATACTCTCACATAATGTGAGTCATCACATACATACACACATATATAATATATAGTAGTGTATGTACTATATATAATGTACATATTAAGGCTACGCATATATTAGAGCTATGTTATACAAAATTATCTATTACATAACATTATGTGTGCTGTATGTACATGTGTAAGTGTATCAACTAGATTGTGAGATTCTGAACAAAAGTAATCTTTTTTTAAAAATCTCATTCATGAAGAGCTGTGTGGATAAATGGTGAAGGTATGGACTGTGGAATCCATTTAAGATTCAAATACCAGCATTTTACTTAGACAAGCTCCTTGATTTTCTTACATTTTAACTTTCTCCTCCTATAAAAAAGAGTTAATACTATCTCTTCTTTAGAGTGTAGTAAGGATGAGATGAAATAATTTATGTAAGTCCCTAGCACAGTAACTGATACATGATGAAAAGTCAAAAATACTAACTTCCTATTATGGTTTAGATCAAGAATGTCCCCCAAAACTTGTGTGTTCATGGGTGGGGGCTTTGGGGAGGTGATTGGATCATGGGGGTGATAGAACTGACTTGTTATGATGTGGGGTTTGGTTCTGAGAGGCAGATCACTAGGGGTATGACAAGGGAGAATGTATCTCTCTTCTTGGCTTCTGGCTCCTGACTCCTGGCTCTTGGCTTCTCTCTCTACTTCCTGGGTACCATGATGTGGACAGCTTTCCTCAACTCTGGCCTGTTCACCATGTCATCCCTGCCTGGAGCCAGAGAACTATGGATTGAAACCGAGACAGGAAATTAGGGTGTGGCAAAGCTGGTTGGGGAAGTTGGAGTGACCTGTTAATTACAGAATCCCAGAACACATGCGCAGAACAGTTCCCAAAGCCCTGGACATGGACTTCTTGTGAGAACTTGAGCAGGTTTTCAATAGGATGACCTAGACCTGACATCAACCTGAGACATGGGACCCCAGCACTGCTTCGAGGGACCTGTATGTAGAAGTTCTCTTGAGTTTCCTTGAGATTAGGACAGTATAAAAGGACACAGATGACAAGAAGAGCTTGCTATTGTGGCTTTCCTCATGTTAGCCTATCCTGTGTTCTCCAAGGTGTACTTTTATCTTTTTCCTCTTTCACTCAGTCCAAGCTCACTCTGTAGAGCCAGTTTCTCCCTCACTCTTCACTTCTACTTTTTCAAGTAAACTTTGTCACCTCTTTTTTGCTCCTTTTGTTCAATATTTTGTCTGCTACGAGAACTTGGAATCCAACTCCAGAAGGAGATGCACCACAAAACTCGATTAACATTTAATCAACAGCCACTTTTAGAAGGAGCCTCCTGAAGGTGAAAAACCTCTAATCTCTCATCCTCTAAGTTGTTGATGTTGGGTATTTAGTCTCAATGATAAGGAAAGTGATTAAGATGCTTCCTCTTTTTGTGTGTGGGGGGGAGGAATGTTGGGCTCAAATCCAGGGTCTTTCACATACTAGGCAAGGACTCTACCACTGAGCTGTATTTGCAGCCCCTATCACTATTGTTAAACTGTGTTTTGTCTCTCTTCCATTACAATATTTTGAAATACACTAGGTGTTTAATAAACATGGTAATTAATTAATTAATTTGTTACATATATTAAGCACCTAGTATATTTGTTGGATCAATGAAGTAGAAAAATTATGTACTGATTTGTTTTTTTCAGCATAATACTTAGAAAAACTTAGATCAAACATTGGTTTCTTCCCTTTCAAATACATTCCACCTCCATACCATCTTTAAAGTGTACAAGATGCTAAACACAATCAATTTTCAACTCTCAAGCCCAGACTACAAGCAGGAATTATATAATCCACAATTTCCCTCTGTTAGTATATCAAAAATAACCAATAAGAAGTACTTTTGCATACGGAGGCCTTTCCCACATGAAATTCATGGCATTTATATTGATAGATACATGAAAGGCTTTTCCAAGATAAAGTTGTAGAATAACCAAGTCCAAGCAATTCATATCTCAATTTGAACTGATGAAATCAACTGTATGATCTTACTTTCACCAAGCGAGTAAAGCTTAGAGCCATACGGCTGCTTTCATCGGGCTTTCTCCACGTCGTGCTTTGCAGCACTATCATTTAAAGATTCAGAGAACTTAGGAGAATGGTTTCCAGGAAAGCTAAACGATTTCTTACAACTATGAAGAAAGTTTTCTCCTTTGATTCATAATGACTTTGGAAAACCATGAAATCAAACAGATTAGTTTTATAGCAATACCTCAGTGGTCAAATGGCTCCAGGCTCAAACTTTCCAGCACTCGAATGGCGAAGTTCAAGGAAAATCTGCCCAGTGTTTGCAACCTTGCTCGATAGTTGAACCAAAAATCCAAATCGAATAAAACCCGTACAGGCAGAGAGTGAGTCACTCACTGCATGTTGCCTAAGACACAAAGGGGTGACACTTCAGTCTAAGCCCTGCTGTCCCTCAGACGACATATGGGGCTTGTGTTAGTATGTTAAAACATTTGTCTTTATGCTTTTTTTGTGCTTTATTTGCGTGAAATATTTTAACCATGGCTCCAAAGAAAGTTAGTGATACCAGTAGTAAAGCTAAGAGGAACACTATGAAAACCATGATAGAGTTAAAGAAATCATTGTAGAATTTGTTAAAGTCCTGGAAAAATGAATTTAGAAGTGTAATTTTTGGGTCTCAGAACGAATGATTTGGTTTTCCATTATTTCTTATGGGAAAAATATGTTGAGTTCTCAAACTTTTCCTGTTCGAACGCAAATTTGGAGAAAATCGAGTTTGAAAACTGAGGTATCACTGTATTTATTCCTTTTTTAAAAATTTTGCTGGACCTGCCCAACAAAAGCACCTTGTGAAATCTGTTCCTAATTGTTTCCCAATTCCTCTTTACCTTAGTGGGGGTCACTCCCATCTAGCTGACACTTTCCCTCGGTTCTTCTGCCTTTTCACTCAACTTCACCTCATCTGGCCAGCAGCTTCTGTGGGGCCATAAATAATGCCACTTTAATACTTTCACCATTTCTCACACTCTTCTCGTCAATGGAACTTTTCCTTTCTATCTTCCACCCACTTGCTTTACATCCAAAGATAAAGTGGAAGATAAATTTATCTTTGCTGTTTCTGCTTCTTAAATTTTCAGACTTTTTGCAGATGGGTAGCTTTCTATTTTCTTTAATATTTTTCTTCTGGGTGGGAAATTAAAATGAAACATTTTCTTCTTTTCATCCATATTTCTCTAACATTAGTTTTTTTAGACTTGTGTCCATCTTTTTATATGCAGTTCTTTCACAGTATTGTTTTCACATCAGTTTTATTGAATTATAATATACTTACCACAAAATTCACAGTCCTTCATAGTAATTTTGAGAAGTAATCAAATGGAGGAGTAAGAAAAAAATCTTTTGGTTCTCTTAATTTGTACTCCTTCTTTTTATTTTCTCCTTAGTAAACAAATGAACCTATCTTGACACTTGCATGGTTTAATTTTTGTTTGTTTTAATTTTTTACAAACTTTCATGTGAACTCATTTGTTCACTTCAAATCAATTTCTCTGGTTGATGATGCATCTAGGATAGACAATTGTTTATTTATTTTTGTTACGGTACACCAGAAACATAGGTTTTAAAAGCACTGAGGTAAAAAAAAATAATAATAAAAAAATAAAAGCACTGAGGTGATGTATAAATTCTAAGAATTTGCCATTGAAATCTTTAATATACTGCTACCCATATCTTTTTTTTTTTTTTTTTTTTTTTTTTTTTTTTGTGGGTACCGGGGGGTCGACCTCAGGACCTCACGCGCCAACAGGCGCCCGTGCCGCTGAGCGATATCACCGGCCCCTTTTCCGTATGTGGGATCCGGGAGTCGAACTCGGGCCCTTGCGCTTGCAAGGCAGGCGCTTATGCCACTGAGCCATCTCACCGGCCCATGCTACCCATATCTTGAACACTGACAGAATAGCTAAGATATAGAGTACAGTACAATAGTGGGATGGAATGAGATTAAATTAAAGTACAATACAGTCTAATTAAAATATATATTTGAAATTGTTTTGGTAGAAGGATGATTCTAGAAAATAGTCATTTTACAGGATAGTAAATAAAAAACAATTCTAGTCTTGGTGAATTTTTGGTTCCATGTGAATGTCAACCAAATCACAAGAGAAAAGTGGAATATATACACTGTGATCATTATTTCATAAGTTAGGAAACTATTTATGGAGTTCTAGCTAGTGCTGGTACTTTGATTCTAAACACCAGGATTATAATTAATGAAGACTCACAAGTTCTGAATTCTAGACTTATGTTATCAAATATTGTGATATTATGATATACATTTTAATGTTCAGCCACAGTTCCTGGCTCATAACCCTGACCTGCCTTATCTGATAATCGATCATAAGACCCTCCTCATTCCATAGAGGTCCTATCCCATATGGTGGCGAGGTCAGGAAGAATGTGAACTAACAGACTTCGCTGGGCTTCCTACTAGCATTAGAGCAGAGTCTTTTATCCAATCACATCTTTGACATGATTGTCCATGACTCAATCATACTTATGCAGTAAAGTCTCCAAAAAGCCCCCAGTGTATGGGATTTGGGGAGTTTCTAAATAGTTGAACACAGAGGGAGCTTCCTGGATGGAGGCTGGTGCACCCTGAGAAGCCCTGAAAGCTCTGTGTCCCTTCCTCCATACTTCATCCAATGCATCTCTCTATATTCTGTGCAATATTCTCTATAACAAACAGGTGAATATAAGCAAGTATTTCTGTGAGTTCTGTGATCTGTTCAAATAAATTAACCAACCCCCAAAAAGGAGTTATGTGAACCAGATTTATAGCTGGCCAGTCAGAAGCAAGATGCGAACAACGTAGGGCTTTTGACTGACATCCCACATTCTTCGTTGTGGGAGGAAGTGTTTTGGGGGCTGAGCTCTCAGCCTGTAGGATGTGACAAGACCTCCAGGTAGAGAATGGCAGAGCTGAATTCAATTATGGGATACCCAGTTGCTGTCTGCCACGCAAGAATTATTTGCTTGGTGTGTTGGGGAAAATCCATCTAATGTCAGAAGGGATGTGTGCTGCAAATGTGTAGTTGGAGAAATAGACTGAGTCTGATTGGTTTTTCCTTTTCTATCTTCATATATAATCACCATTATGCATATGTAGCTATTAAAATTTAAATCAATCACAATTAAGTAAAATTAGCAATGGAGTTCCTCAGCTGCACCAGCCACGTTAAGTTCTCAGTAGTCAAACATGGCTAATGGCTATCACATCAGATGGAAAAGACATAGGACATTTCCAACATAAGGGGGGCTCTATTAGAAGAAATGTCTTAAAGACCATGTTTTAGTTTAAAGATTTTGATCGTAAGCCATCTTAATCACAGAAAAACAACAAAAATGATAGATATCTATGTAGCTACCAACATCAAATATATGTTGCTCTTTGCTATATTTGCCTCAGCTGATTCTTTTTAAAAAAGAATGGAGGGGCCGGTGAGATGGCTCAGTGGCATAAGCCCCTGCCGGGCAAGCATGAGGGCCCGAGTTCGACTCCCGAAACCCACATACAAATAAAGGGCCGGTGATATCACTCAGCAGCATGGGCGCCTCCTGCCGCGTGAGGTCCTGAGGTCGACCCCTGGTACACACACACACACAAAAAAAAAAAAAAAAAAAAAAAAAAATGGAGAGGGTAAACCTTTTTCCTAAGGATGCCACAAATCACTTGCAAGAATATTTTTGAACATTTACAACATAGGAATATATAGATAAGTAACATAAACTATTATTTTGGGCCTTAGAATTTTTTTATATGAATGGTAACAGCTATAGTATTTTGGTTCCCATTTAACATTTTATTTTGATGCATAAAATTCTTATATGAACGTCTATAGTTCTATCTGGTCTTCAGTATTTTCTGAAACAAAAAGATCCACTGTGTATTTATCCACATTTGGAATGAGGCTCTGTTAGGTGCTTTCCAACTGAGGTCTACATTAGAAATATTTTACAAGCTCTGTTTGACAATCCCAACCTCTGTCCCAGGTTTGATAAGAGATCAGCACATCATGGATTTTAAAACTTTCAAGAAAGTACACTGCAGAGTATGGAAAGGCGACCTCCCCTCATGAGTTATTTGATGCACCAACATGGTCTTGCTTCAGTGGCAGAATCTCTGAGAAGTCTTCAACTTGCACTCTGACAAGAGCATGTGGGAAATAACCAGTGACCCTGCAGTCCCCAAGCATCTGGAGGGAGCGATACTCTTCTCAGGTTTCCTGTTTGCTCTTTCCTAAGTAAATGAATCTCTATGTAAATCAAGTCCTAAGAAACATGTTGTAAAACTTGTGTGTTCATTTCTTCGGGGGAAAAAATAAGTCACCAAATTTATGTCAAAATTTCTACTCTACCTGAATACATTTAGCTGCTATCTTTTGATGTTTTGATCTCATAAATTTAAAAGCAACCCTTGGATCCTAGCTAGGGAGGCAGGCAGCAGGCATTAGGTCTATTTCTCGTTCCCTTTGCCTCCTTCTCTCAAAAGATTCTGTCCTTTATGGAATGTGAAATCAGCCTGGAGATTTTTGAGAATTTCAATGCAACACTGACTCTGTGTTCTCCATCCTCAATGTTTAAAGTGTGCCTTTCTTCAAATCTGTTTTCACAAACAAGACGAAACTGCTTTTGTACTATTTCAAAGACAGGACAACTTTGAAAACATTGATATATTTCATTGCTACATTTCAATCATTTCTGCATTTCAAGTTATTTGGTTTAGAAGCAATTGGATATTTCACAAATTGAGGATTCAGAAGGACTCCATAATTAATTATCAAAATAAGTCTGAGGGTCATTTGCTCACATGATGTATTCTGGGAAATCGATAGAAAACATGCTAGGAAAGTTGATTTAGTACAATAAGGCAGTGCCGACCATCTTAGGTGCTTCCTTAGGGTTAAGGCAGTTCTTCCCCTGAATACAATACTTTCATTTTCCAAGTCAAGTCTGATGTAAAAGCATAGCACAAGTGGTGAAACTTGGGATGCCCCTTAGTCAACTATTTCTTTTTTCCACAGATACACAGGATGCGAGAATTCCAAGGAATGCTATGTTAGTGATTGTTGAGAATACACATGAGGCACCTAGATGCATTTTGTTTCTGGCCTTCTGCTGGGCTGATCACTCTGATGGACTTTACAACAGAAGATAGCTAAAAAGTCTGGTTAAAATACCCGTCACCGACGTGGCAAGAATACAAAGTACTGCAATCTTCAGAGGCACACATGCGTGGTGGGGGAGCTAAGATAGCATTTAAAGTGAATTTTATCTTAAAAGTACGTGATGAAACTTGTTGGTTTTAGGATTCTTTCTAAATAAGAAAGAATATGAAGGGCATAAGAAAATGAAAATAAGAACTAGAATCAGCACAAAGCAGGCGAGTGTCAGGAAACCCTGAAATCAATCTGGAAATCCGAAGTGATGCAAAGTAAGTTCTTCCTCAAAGTATATGTGAATGATAAACAAACTCACAACCTATAAGAAGACAGCGTGGAAAATCTTCCTGGCACTGGTTGGAGGGAAACAGAAAATTCTTTGAGAATTAATCAACAACCAACTGCCCTTACTTAAGTATAGACCTCCATTTCCTCTTACCATGTATAACTTAAATTGTTTTAATCAAATAATTCCAAGCAGGTAAACAACATGAAATAACTAGCAAAATCAAATGCAGTGTACTCTGGAGAAATCCAATTTTGGCTTATACTTCAAAGAATTCCTGTTCTTTACAGGAAACAGACCTAAAATTTAAGGTTACAGAAAAGTTGAAAGTAAACAAAAAAAAGAGAATGATATAGCAAGTAATAAGAACTAGAGTTAGACTGGTATGTTTATATAAATATCAGGAAAAATAACTTTAAGGAAAAATATATCATTAAAGATAAAGATAAAATAATGAGAGACATGAATTATGTTAAAATACTCAATTGATTAGGAAGATAAAAATTATAAATGCATATAGCTAACATATCTTCAAAAGTAGAAAAAAATACTGATAGAACATTAGGCAGAATTAAAACCAAGCTTAATAAAAGAAGATGATATTGTTAAATCAAGCAAACAAGTTACAGCACACTTTAGAAAAACTGGCATCATTCAGTTCATAATGACCATAGATCAATATAGTTAGAAGATAGTAACAAAAACAATATTCTTAGAAAAAGTTCTAAATTGTATCTAGGGCAAAGAGAAAATGAAGATGGTTATTTAAAACCTGGAGTCCTATCAATGTTTTTTAAGCCTGTACAAATATGTTGTACAAACTCTTTTGTATATATGGGAAAGAAAGAGGAAGGAAGAAGGGAAGAGAGAGATGGGTTGATAGATAAGGAAGCAGGGGGAAAGCAATACAATATAGCTAAAAATGACACAGATTTGAGTTTCACATTCTAATGGCGACTTATTGTGAGAACTATAACACCTGTTTCACAGCATTGTTAGAAGATGAAATGAGATGTTTTGGAGGTGGATAGTAAATGCTCAAGAAATGATAACAATGCCTCCTATACGATACAGTCTTTTATCTCTCTGTTCATTAGCATAGATGAAACACCTATTGTTTACCATATTGTGTACTGGACTCTCTTAACAATTAGAACAGACACATGTCCTGGTAGAGTTTACATCCTAGCAGTAGAGATGCACATTAAATAATCAAGGAGAAAGACAGGAAGAAATAAATTCTCATAAATAATAAGAAAGTAAGTAAAAAGGAAGAAGGATACTGAGCATGATGTGCTTATTTCAGTTAAGGGTTTCAAGGAGTCTTCTGTGAAGAAATGACATTGGAGAAAATCTTGAAAGATGCTTTTTTTATTTTCTTTTTTTCTTTTTTGGACAGGACTTGGACAGGTCGGTAGTTCAGGCTGGACTTGTACTCACTATGTAGCCCAAGCTGGCCTTAAACTCATGGTGATCCTCCTGCCTCAGCCTCCTGAGGGCTGTGATTACAGGAGTGTGCCACCACACCCAAAAGATGCTTTTATATCTCCTTATATTATGGTGTTTTATATAGGTTTTAAATTTCAACCTTTAAATTTAGTTTAAATGACTTCTCTGTAGTTTGGGATTCAGTACCAATTTAAAAATTGTTTACTGTTGCCAAATGATAATCAACTTCCTACAATTACTGAAAACTTCAAGCATCTATGTCTTATTGCAGAGTTTTATACATAGTACATGGCCAGTAAAACTTTCTTTGCATCTAATACCAACTCTTAGAAACAATGAGTTCCTTCAAATATATTCCTAAAAGCTTACAGGTTTTTCTGAAATAGAAAGAAGAAAGGAAGGAAGGAAAGAAGGGCGGGAGGGAGGAAGGAGGGAAAGAAAGGAGAGCCAGTTATGGACATTTAGAAAATCACATCTAAAGGTAGTAATTAAGATACATACATATAAAATGAAAGTAGCAAATAAGGCCTTCCTCCATAAATTGCCTGTTATGATCCTTTGGCTCTTGGTTATATGATCCTGCCTAGAATTGCTTTTGCTTTTGAAGCTAAATCCTCAGAGTCTTGTGTTCTTGGCTAGCACAGACAAAGAAAAGTTATTGTGCATGAACCTCCTAAATTCTGAATACAGCATTTTCTCACTTACTACCCTCACAAGTCTGTAAGGTAATGGGAAAGAAAGACAAAACAGGCAATTTAAACACTCAGTTCATTAAAAAGCAAAAGATAAAGTCAGTGTTACAACTTGAACTTAGTCAGAAATAACAGCATTTCTTTGAACTATATAAAAGAAATTTCTCTAGATCTAGGTACTAGCATAAGCACAGGTGAAAAAAATGGAGCATTTATTTAGAAAATTTTTCCACCTTACCAGAATAATTCACTACACTAATAAAAAATCTAGAGCAAAAGAAAGTGATCTAATATCTACTTAATATAATCTCATATTTTAAACATTAAGTTGTGTATCAAAAACCTCTTACTTCCCAAGAGATTTGTACTGTACTGGGACTGTAACTTCACAATGCTGCACTTCTCCTTTTCCATGTAACATGACAAAATGCTTCATTATGGGACAGATGAGAGGAAAAAACATCAAAGAATATAAAATTATGATACTAGCATTTGGCAAAAGATTTGAAAATTAGATAAAAGGCACCAACATTCAGTCCCTTGAATCTGGCTTCTCTCCTATACCCAAATCAAAAATAAATAAATAAAACACCTGCAGGTAAGTAAAAACGATATGTATTTGGGATCATTATTCATATGGTTAGAGATTTGTCTTTTAATTCAGATATGTTCTAAAAGTTCATAGCACAGAGTTAAAGCAATTCTTTTTATGCAGGCATTTATCTTCAACAGTTAGTCGGGTTTGTCTCTCATACATATGCTGGATCTGCAGCAGATACTAAGAGCGCGTTCCGTGTAAATTCAAGGCTCTAGGACTCCACCGATTCTACCATTTTCCTTAACTTCCCAATCATTGTTGGCCCCTTAGGAAGCACAATTCCGAAATCACTGCCTTCAAAGAAAAAGATGCTTCTTGCTGATATGGTCACTGAACAGACTTCAAGCTCACACTCAAGGAGAAGTGAAGGTGTGTGTGTGTGTGTGTGTGTGTGTGCATGGGCCTGTGAATGTGTGCACATGTATGTGTACTTACTCAAATACCAACTTGCATTTTGGTTTAGAAAGGAAAACTAAATTTCTAAAAAAAATAGGCAGGATTTTTGCATGTGCACACACATATATACATTCAATTTTCAATTTTCGTCATTCTGGGCAAACAAAAAGATATTGGTGATGTAATAGTTATAATGATGACTCCCAAACAGCATCACTATTGTAATTTCAATCCTTTTCAAAAACAAAATCCTCCTCCTCCTCCTCCTCCTCCTCCTCATCTTCATCATTCATAGTCAGAACACAAAACAACTGGCATGGCTTAGATCTCATTCCACAAATAAAGAGATGTTTGAACTGGGATTTATAATTGATGCATGTGAAATAATCTACAATGGTTCCAAGCAAAAGAAATAAAGCTGGTCTTACTGGCATTTTATGACAACTGCTAACCACAAGACACATAAACTTAGTGGTAAAATGTAGCTTCTTATATTCCATCGTCACTAATTTCTTTCATTTTGGCATGCCCCTTCTTCCCTGTCCTCTCTTACCCCTCTCCCACAACCTTAGAACTAATCTAGAACTGGCAGGTTTCTGTGTTTGGTCCTTCTTTACTCGTCTGCAGACTAGGGACTTGCAAAGTCCTAAGTCTCTCTGTGACAAAGGGTCTCAGAATAACATTAGGTCCCTGCCTGCTCACAGTCGTTCCTTAGATGAGTAAGGGAATAAACATTAAAATGTTAGTTTCTTGATCTGTGTATCTTTTAAAGCTGCAAATAGAAAAGAGCCCAGAAGCTTCTTTATTCATTTATTCAACAAATATTTATCATGCATCTACTGTGATCAAGACATTGTACTAGTTCCAGTCACTTCTCTTCATCAGCATTCAATCAGTCAGTCATTTGGCATTAAAATCATGCCATTTATGTTTGTTCTCCCCGTCTTTGTCTCTGCTTTGGATTTCATGACTCTTCCACATGGATGTGCTCCCTCTTTTTTCTTATCTAACAAAATTCAAGACATTTTTCCACCTCTATTGGAGTATGACTGACAAATAAAAAATTGTATATATTTAAGGTGCATGACATAATATTTTGATATATACATACATTGTTAAATGAATTACCATAATCAGTTCAAGTTAACATGTTCATCACCTCACACAATAGTGTGTGTGTGTGTGTGTGTGTGTGTGTGTATGGGGAGGGCACTTAAGATCAACTCTTTTAGCAAACTTCAATTATACAATGAAGTATTTTGCAGAAAGTACTTCCACTGGGGGATTATACTTCACACAGCCTGTTCTTTGCTCTCCTAGTGATGTACTTCTGTTCAAATCTTGTCATGGGGAGAAATCAAAGTAATTGAGATCAGAACTAAGACCTTGGTCTAAAGGCTGAGATGAAATTTCCTGGGAACTGTACCCTCCTGCAGCTGAGTCTTTCCTCAATTAATGGTCATAAAGGAGCACTAAAGTTGGTTTTCAAGGAGTAATTCAGAGAAGTTTCTGTATTGTTCAATGGGAAATGCACAAGCCCAGGAGAGAAGATGTCCACATTGCAGCCCTTGTTAAATTGTTAACATTGCAACAAACTGAGTAAACTATTTCAATTTCCGCATGATGATTTGTTCATATTAAATCATAGTATTTCTACTCATCTTGTCCTGGTTTTCTAATTATAAGAATTAACTACTCATGGTAAAAATGTAGGGAAATACAGAGAAGCATAAAGAATAAATATAATCACCCAAAATTAATCTTCAAAATACATTAATAATTAAGATTTTGTTGAATTTAATTCATTTTTCTAATGATTAATTTATCGTGTTTCTATTATATACCAGGTGCTGTGATTTCCACTTAGTTATACATGTTATCATACTTATTGACATACTCTTACATTACACAAAAAGTGAAATGGACATGTCTGTGTACAGTTTCATGTACTCTAACTTAAGCCCAAGCCTTATAGGATGGATTGTTGAAAACAATTTTTTACAGAGTACAGAAGATTGTATCAGTTAAGTGACTAAACAATAATTAAATAATACTTTAAATTTATTATTTTCTCCTGGTGGCTCCAAGGTTGCTGGTTATATTTCTGTTCATGCATATCATTTCAGTCTTTGTATATTTCCAAAGGATAGCTCTCCAAGAATAATCTGTTTGGACAGATGGACTTGGGCATTTTTAAACTTTTCATAACTTTTCCATTAGGATGTACCAATTTATGTTTCTAATATAATATATGAGTGTAGTATTCTTGCAACTCTCATTCTAAATATATACACATAGAATCTTGGTCAAAGTTAGAAATGACCGTGCACAGTCATCTAAAGCAATAAACTTAGGGCTTTTTACCCATGTACTGAATTTGGGAACACAGTAGGCTATGACAGACAGCTGAGCTTATAGACTGAGAAAGGTTTTCCTTAGGTGTCCTGAGATACTCTCATTTAACAGCCATCAAGTTTCAAGCTCTTTCTCAAAGCAGACACTGTATAAATATTGCTGATGTATGACTGATTGCACAGAGCTGCTGGTGAAAAGTGAACACCAAGAAAGAAAGAGAAGCATGTGCACACACACACACACACACACACAGAGAGAGAGAGAGAGAGAGAGAGAGAGAGAGAAAGAGAGAGAGAGAGAGAGAGAGGATTTCCCTTTATTTTAGCCAGATCTTCTCTGTGGTTGAATGTATCTGCTGTATTTCCATTTAAAATGAGACATTTTGGTCAGATGTAAAAAATCCATGTCAAAAAAATCCCCCAACAGAATAAAACATACATCAGGTAATAATGGATGTTATTACTGGAAGCAAGCTCTCTATTTCTTTCTTTTTTTATTTTTTATTCTCCTGACTTTCGCTCAAACCACAGTGAATTTTAATATGTGTGTCACGTTTCCAGCAATTTATATAAAATGAAACTCTTTGGGGAAGATAACACCTGAATGTCCATATGATTTCATGCTGTTCTCTCAACTTAGATCTAAAGCTAATGTCAGTTTCTCGTACCTTCTCCTGGGGAGATGACAACAGAATATGCTGGTTCAAAATAAATGTGTCCCTGTGACTGGTATTTTTGATGGGCCTGGCTGCGCATCTGCTCTTAGAAATCACCCCCTTCTGTGATCACAGGAAAAATAGTCCCACCTTTTAAGACAGAAATAGTTTTTGCTTCACTGAGCACTGCTTCTTAAAATTGTTTTTAGTTCAAATTCTATTGGCTAATCTTTGTGTTATACCTCGTTATGCAAAGAAGTAAAAAATATACTGGTTCCTAAAACAAGCCTTGAAGTCTAATAGAATACAGTTGGTTCCAGAAGATTTCAGAACCAGTAAAGCTTTATTTTTCTAATCTTCTGAATTTGTTTCTCCCAGCAATCACTCATTTACCCTTTTTACCATTTGAGGATTGAGACGCATACCTGGAGGTACCATAAGATACAGCACTGAGACACATGGTTCAGCTTCCTGGGTGCCTCTCAAGTCTCTTTCCAACTGAACTCTCCCACAAGCTTTTCTAAGTTGTTTTCACCTTTTTCCTGGACTAAGACCACAGCTTCATAGCCTGATCTCCCACTTTTCTTTTACTCTCCTTCAATTCATATTTATCCCTTGATTATAACTCTTGGATAGTTTCACATCACCTTAGACAAAGGTTTAGATCCATTAATAGCCCATGTATACCTGAATATTTTTGTTCTTCCTCCCCTTCTCATGTCAGCTCTTGATCCATTAGTTTCTGCTTCAGTTAGGGTGGGGTTCTTTGAGGGAAACAACACTCAAAGTTCATGTGATTTCATGACACAGTCTGCAGCATACTGGGTATGGAAACTTCAGGTGTATTTTCCTTTGGATGGAACTGCTATCTTCTCTTGAAATAATCCACTGGCTTTCCTGCCTGAACTGACTAACCCATATTTACCCTTGAGGCTTCATACGCATGCATCCCTTCCTCTCCAGTCTGTCACTTAACTACCTCTTCTAAAGATGCCATCTCTCTTTTTCTCTGAGGATTTTCCTGTAACTATCTACACAATGCCCATTTTCTACCTGCCCCAAACATCCTATGATGTTTCTCTTATCCACTACTGTTTTGCAGCAGTAGGTCAGTAGCTACACAGAGTAAGATGCTTACTTAACAAATAGATATGTGTTGAGTGAAGTGATAAATAATCAAATAAAAAGAAGTTTATTTTTGCCTATTTATAACAACTCTAACACTACAAGTTTGCACCGGAAAAAAATAGAGATTATCATTGGAAGGGAAGTGTTCCTCCTTTACTCGAAGTATTCCTATAGACACCTCTTTACGGGAACCTTGCAGTGTCATATAAAATGCAACTGGATAATTAAGCAATACCCTTTAGATCGGCAGTCCTTAGCCTTTGGATTCACAGAACAGGTTTTGTGGAAGACAATTTTTTTTTCCCCACAGATGATCTAGGGGGTGGTTTTAGGTTAATTTAAATTCATTTATTGTATACTTTATTTTTATTATTATTATATTGTACTAGATGATAAAATAATTATATGACTTACCATAATGCAGAATCCAAGGGAGTCCTAAGCTTGTTTTCCTCAAACTTGATAGTTCAGTCTGGGGGTAATGGGAGACCATGACACCCGAAGCACCTTGCTTATAGGCAGTCTACTTTGTAATTTCTATTTGGTTGGTGTCACTGCAAAAAACCGTGCATCACAAAGACAGGATGTTGGAAATGGAAGTAGACTTTTCACTGCTTTTGTGACACCCTGGAGATATTCTGCCCTGATTTTAACCCAGAATTTATGGCCATTTGAAATTGTCTTAAACATATAGCTAAGGCTACTGCCATTTCTGATTTCAAACAGTTGATCCTCTTCTAGCATAGACAACGTGAATTTGTCTGGCCTATTTACATACGGGTCATAGGTTCCTTCCTTCCAATGATGGGGGTCTTTTATGTTCAGGAAGTAGTGCTCAGACTCTTTGAAGTTGAATCTGGTGATAGTGAACAATTTGGCAGAAAGAAATCCATGGCTCTGACTCTTTCAAAGTCTCAGTGTTCACTCATTGCCCCCAAAATTCCAGTTTGGCTTTGAATGCAACCACTTTATTTGCCAATGAGAACACAGCTATCATTCTCTCTTGAAATGATAGATTGAATTTGTTGAGCAGGTTGAATACATCACATTAGTAAGTAAGCAAGTTTTGTGATCCATTCTGTGTAACTGGAATATGCTGCCAGTAGCTACCTTTTTTTCTTAAAAAAATCTGGATTTGTTGTCACAACTCAAAAACTCTCCCCATTGATCTACCTTTAGAAAGCCCTCTGTGTGTAAGGAAAGACATGTGTGCTCTATTTCCTCAGAGTTGTGGGAATGGACATGAATTAATGTGATTGAAAATTTTAATCACATTGTGCAAAACATTTTAACTTCAGGTGACATTTTTTGATTTCCATGTGGATGATACAATGTGTTGAATCCCATTCAGAAGTTACCTCTTCGACCTGAGTAGCGAAACCTGAAAGCTATCTAGTCAAGGCAGCCACTGTGTCCCTGCATACGCAAAATGAGCAGTTCAGTTTTCCTCAATTCAGGAATCACTCAAAGACTTGGATAGTTCTGGATTGTGGTGTTGTTTGGTAACAAAAGTGTACAAAACATAACCATATGCACATCCTCCTGAAAAATATATTTCACAAAAACGAGCACTGTTACCTTATTGTCAACATCTTGTCAATTTGGATTTCATACCACAGTGACTCATTAATCCTTTCTGAATTTCAACTTCTACTTTGACGTCTTCCATCACTTTTCTTGATATCTCTGTTACTTGACTCCATTCTTTTTGTTTTGCTTTCAAACATTAGGATAACTCCTTTTTTTATTTCCGAGATAATGCTAATAAGAGGCCAAAACAAATTGTTATAGGATAATAAATTTTACTTGAAACAATGATATTATAAATACCTGTCAATTCAGATGCGTACAATTTGACTCAAAACTATAGGTTATTGCTCCTTGAACTGATCCTCTCCTCTGTCACAGGAAACTCTATCTTGCCTCTTGTTCACTGTGGGTCCAAATCACAGCACTTTTGAGGAGGCCTTCTCCCCTCTCTCTCATTTTGGTTCTTCTACTAGCATTATAACCTCAACTTTTGTTTCTTGTTCGCCCCAAGGGAATGTGCAGTGTTTTGGGTGACTATGATATGGATTGAATTGTGCCCACCTCAGAGTCATACGTTGAACTCCTAACCTTTACTATTTTAGAATGTGAATGTATTTGGAGACAATGTCCTTAAAGCTGTAATTAAGTTAAAAAGAGGTAATTAGGATGGGCTGTAATCAAATAAGATGGGGTCCTTACAAGAGGAGAAAATCCAGACTCAGGTGTACACACAAAGAGAATGAAGACAGTGATTTGCAAGCCAAGGAGAGACATCAGGAGAAACCAGCTCTGCTGACAGCTAAATTCTGGACTTCCAGCCTCAAGAACTGTAAGAAAATAAGTTTCTGTTGTCTAACCTACACATCATGCGGTACTTCGTTATGGCAGCCCTAGGGAAACTAACAAACTTTCAACCTATGTCCATACCTCTGTCAACTTTTTTCAGTTTTACTGTATATCAATAAGGCCTTAACTTATATCGCTAAATCACTTATAATAGTCTGTGGGCTTTTATTCCATATCCTTGGTGATGTTAATTAATATCTAATAAATATTTGAATTGCAGTATTATGATCAAGAAATCTCTAAATGATCACTTGCAGGAAAAGAATCTGCGCTAGAGATTTGTTCATACCTCTATTTTTTCTCTTTCTTTCTTTTTTTTTTTTTCTTGTAGCAGCCAGATTACCTATTTCTAGTCATCACTGCCTCAGAGGTATTGACCTCATTTTGGCCTCAGAGCATTCCATCTTTTCCTTTACAAACCGAGGCTTGAACTCTTCCTAAGCTCTAAAAACATCCATTTGCAATTACTCATGTCCTTGGTGTGACAGTCAGCCCAGAGCTTTTCACACCTTTCTGTCAGTGTCCTCCAAAACTGCCAAGGTCAGCCCAAGCAAACTTGTGGCCAAGAGGTTCGCCAAGCCAAGGCACACACACAAGGCTGTTCTCTGCCGAGGCAGCACGTGGAGACAACCAAGTGGAAGCCACCCCCAAAGTTTTGCACATCCAGAGAGTCCAAGTAAATTCTGCATTCTTATCAAAGCCTTGTCAAAATATTTCTGCACTATGCCCTATGCCAGGAATTTAAGATATCTTACCCCCATTTTATCCCTACTACCACCCTAATACGTAACAGTTACTCATCTTACAAATGCCATAACCATTCTCTTAGCAGTTCATTGTGGCCCTATTTGGATTGCTTACTATTTATTTAATGTGTGTTTGTCTGATGTCTCTAGTTACATTATACCTCTTCTGTGATAGATACAGTATTCCCGTCTATACTGTGTTCACTCCTGACCAGAATTTGTATTTACTTGGAATGGAATATTGCTGATTTCATAGGAGCTAATTAGAAATATCAAACACGGGGTCATTTGGTGGAAAATTTTTGAAAGGTAATGTAATGTAGAGGTAAAAAGCACGGCTTAATATTCATAAGATCACAATTCAAGTTTCAACTCTTAACCCTTGCAGGTTCTCTGGCCCCTGCTGAATTATTAGAACTCTTCTGAACCTCAGTTTCCTCATGTGTGAAATACAAATAAGCCACACCTCGAGTACTCTATGAGAACTGGAGATGAGACTGGGCATGAAAGTACTTCATAAATTATAAAGCGCTATTCACCTACAAGAGATCATATACTTCAGCACTAGTAGTTTTAAAAATATTTTTCTCAGTACTTCTTCGTAGTACATAATGTTTGCATTCTTTGTGGGGAATTGGTACATGCATGTAACACATTTTAATTCCTTTTTTTCAGCTCATGTCCCTTCTCTCCCTGCCTCCTCCATTCACCTCTTGATTCTCTTCTCTTTTTTGTAGCTCTTTGCAGTACACAATGTTCACATTCCTGTGCGGAGCTGTTACATGTACATAACACATCTTAATTCCTTCATTCTTTTCCTCCCCTTCTTTCTCCTAAATGGAAAAGGCAGCGCTAGTAGTTTTATCATCACCAATACTGGCCTATAATGAATGGCATCTCTTTGTGACTTCACTTTCTTCATGAGAAAATGGTGAGATAGTCTGTGGTCTACAAAGTTTCTTCCTGCCTTAACATTCTGTATGCATCTCTCCTTACAGTGACAGTGCGGGTGTGTGGGATTGGCTGGGGTGGCTGTGTGGGCCAGACCTTCTAAAGTGAGCATTGAAGCCTTATATTCAAAGGGCCTCTCACTCACATCCTACTTGCCAGTGAACAGGATCACATCACATGTGGGGGATGTGTGTATCTTTGGGGAAAGGGTGGTGTGATGATATGAAATGCATTTCTGGCAGTGCAGATGGAGAAATGCCACTCTCCATGAGTTTATGGTTCTAATGACTTTCTCTTCTGTCTGGCATATATCAACTCACAGCTATATCCTTATGCCTTTAACTTTTATTCCAAAAAGGATAAGAAATGAAATCTGAGGATAAATATTTTCTCACTTTCTTTCTAAGTGTATGATTTTCAATATACCTTTCCATACCTCAAAACAAAATTCGTTGGCATTTCTCTCTTTTCTTGACAAGGGAGGTAGGAATGAGGATATGTTTACTAGAGGTGGAAATGGAACCCACATATATTTACAAACTGATTGCTAAAATGAAGTATTATTTAACATTAAACTCTGGGAATGCTATAAGGGTCTAAAGATTTCTTACAATAGCATTAGTATTTCTTGACCTTGTCTTAACTCCATGACTTAAATAAAAGTTGGCAAAGTAAGCCATGTGATTGCAGAGGTCTGGCTTCTTCCCTAAGAAAGGTGGCAGTTCTAAAAAAATAGTTTAAAAATTGTTTTTACTATTGAAGTGCTCAACTGAGAAAATGGTTCTTAAATATTTAAAAATGCCTAACTTCTCTACAGATTTCCAGAAACGTGAAAGCTAAATGGAAATGTCAAAAGAGTTTGCTTGTCTTTGGAGAACATAGTACTCATGAATACAAATTGTTTTTCTCTGAGTTTTTAAACACAGATTATAGAACTTCTTACCCCTAAACTGCAAAGGCTCAAAATTATTGTAGAAATGTTGAAACATTCCTGGTCTACATTCTGGGGTCATCCATCATTTTCTCCAGCCAATCACCTTTTCTAATCATATCCTTTTCTCTAGTGTTGTAGGCATCCTGCATTTTGGTCATGCATATCACCTATCATCTTGTCCAATTTTAAGCAATTTCATACCTCCTTGACTTTTATTCCTAGCATTCCCTCAGCTTGGAACAGTCTCCTAGTTATTGTTACCTTGTTTATTCTTTAAGTCCCCATTGAAATGTCACCTCCTTCACAACATAATTCTTTAACTCCCAAGTGGAATATTCATCTCCAATTTTATATTTTGGTATTTCATTGCTTAGAATAGTACTCAGTATTTAATTTGATTGGCTTACAAGTTGTGAAGCACTTGTTTTCCTCTTTGATCATAAGCAACTTGCTGACAAAGATCTCATGTTATTCTGCTTCAAATTTCTTGGCTTCTTGTAAGTGGGGGATGCTTCATAAACACATAGTGAATGGGTGAATAGATTCATGGATGGATGGATAAGTTAGGCAATATCTATAGTAGATGGAATAACCTGTGAATCAGTGTCTTACCTAGTCTTATCTTTACCCTGACTTAAAATGATTGCTTGACACCATTGCATTGTGTACATATGTGTATGCTAAATATCAGTTACTATTTTCTTATTACTTTTGAATGGATCACAACTGTTTATTTGAGAAAATGTTTCTTATTCTTTCAATCATAATCTGCTTGATCCATGAGAATCAGATGGTTCTTACTCAGTCCCAAACTTTGGCACCTGATGTTTCATTCACTGAAATACAGGATTCGGTTAGGCGTAGAAACAAGATTCAAATCGGAACAAGAAGACTTTTTTCCTTGTGTGGAGGGGTGAGACTCTGTCGTGAGAGTCACTAGTCTAAACTTGATGTAAGTTAGAGCCGCAGTAGCCTTTGTTCCCCTCAAGGTGTAAAAGGTAGAGTTGAGAGATGGGAAGAAAAACAATTGTGATGAATGGTGTTTAAATCATTAAATTTAGCTGAGTCAGTGAGTAAATAATCTCTTTATTTTTCTACATTAATTCAAATTCAATGACTGTTACTCGGGAACAAGAGAATTCTAATTAGTTTGGTAGCATACAAATAAATTGTCCCACATTGTCACATTTTCCAAAAAATTCCAATTGCTTCTATGAAGATAACCAGTGCAGTTGACTGGAAACCCAGTCAGCTATAGGAAAAAAATGATAAAAAAATAAAGTATATAAAAATATATACCTCCATGCTTTCCTCTCACCTCCTTCAAGTCCTTTTTTAAATGTAATTTTATTTTTTTTCCCAAACTCATCATGTCTTTATCTCCTCACTGCTACTCGTATGACAAATCATCATTCTCTCACTTCCACTGCAACTGCACCTACACATTTGATTTTCTGATGAAGGCCAAGATGATCTTGCTGAAACAATCGTATCATGACAATTATTTACTTGAAACACTTTATTTTTCTCCTATTACTCTTAGAATAAATTTCAAATCTCTTAGATAAATTAGTAAGAGTTTAATTTGTATCTATTTCAATCTCTTTCAACTCTCCCTTAGTCTTCCTTCCTCTAGCTGTATTGACTTTTTAAAAAATTCCTCGAATAGGTCATTCTTTCATTCATTCTAGGACTTTGCATATTTTGATCCTAGCTGTCCATTAAAATAGTTTTTGCCCATATTTAGTCATGTCCACTTGGAACTTCATAATGATTTTATTTGGGAAAAGAGTCTTTGGAGAATGGTAAGGATAGAGATGAGATTATATTGAATTAGCATGAGCACTAACTTCAATAATAGTGTCATTACAAAAAATAGAAAAGGACATAAAATAATGTGGAAAAAAAGACAATATGATGATAAAGGCAGAGACTAGAAAGATGCATCAAAAATCCAAGCAACGTCAGGATGTCCCATGTTACCATAAGCTGGAAAAGAGACATGTGATGGGTTGTCTTCCAATGGGCTCCAGAAAACTTTGTGGGCACCTTGATTTAAACTTCCGGTCTCTTAAACTGTGATAATATGTTTCCATTTTCTTAAAGCACTCAGTTCGTTGTAGCAACCCTTGGAAATTAAAACAGCTTTCTTTAGGTATTGCTGCATACAGTGATAACCTTAAACCACTAGTTTCAATTAAGCGTCCACTTATTGTGTTGAAGTTGGGTCCACTGCACTAGGTTTAAACATTCTGTTTGTTTGTCTTTTAGTGGGCCATACCAGATGAGGCCATCTCGCTTTCTGCTGTGTGCCTGGGACCTGTCATATGCCCAGTGAGTAGCAGGTTTCCATAAACATGCTTTAATTGATTTTCTATATCTTATATTCTTCTGTCTTTTGGGCACCTAGTAAAGTAGTTGAGGCATGGGAAATGCTCAGTAAATGTTGTTTCCTCAGTAATGGCTTAGGTCAGTTGATTCATGTTGTTAGAAGTGGTGCTGCCCATGGGTGATTATTGTCTCTGATCCTTCTCCCCATTAGAGTGTAGGTTGTGGAATTTAAGAGGGGTCTATTTGTAGAGCTCTTTAGAATTCCACAATAATTCCTTATACATAATCCTGTTCTTTCATGTAATCCTTATACTAAGGATGTAGGGTAGGCAACATATTTGTGATCTGAGATTATTTATCTGTATTAAGATAGGATGCGGTTCCAATCCTATGTCTATCATATTCTAGTTGTGTGAATCTAGGCACAATAAGCTTCCTTGTTTTCATGTGTAACTTGAGGCTAATAAAACTGTCCTCCTAGTTTCCTCTGAGGATTGTATTAAACAATGAAGGGGAAGGTCCTAGCACATCATGGCACACAGTAACTGTCAATATGAAGTTATTACTCTCCCTGTTTTTTTTTTTATACAAAAGAGGAAATTATGTCCTAGGGTAAGGCAAAAACTCTCTAAAACTTGAAATGCTAATTAATGCAGAATTTGGCAGGGCGGAATGAAATCCATGTTATTCATATGCACTGCCAAGTTTCTCAACTCTTCACCCACAAACTATGCTTATGGGGAATTTCCTGAAGAGCTCAGTCATGTATGTCCTCCTGCATCACACTTAACATTCTCCTTCCCATAATAATACAAGAATTACTGCCACACGTGTGATAATTTCTATGTAGCAAGCCTTGTGCAAAAAAATCTATAACCACTGACAGGAAAGAATAATTGTAGGTTTCTCACTGTCTGAAGCAAGTTAGAGTGTTGGAAAATGTTGATGCTAAAGACAGACTATATTTTATGCAACCATCCAGTGACCTATGGAACTGTACTCAGCAGGCATATGAGTAAAGAAAATAGATGGGAGACTCTATGGGAGATTGTTATGGACTGGGACTCAAAATGATACTTACTTTCACCTACTTCTACTGTCCAGATTCCGTCCTACAACAAAGCTTACTTGCAAGAAGAGATGGAAACTATGGTGTCAAGCTGGGTGCTCAAGCTGGGAGATAAACAAATTACTTGTTTCTGAGCAGCAGTGTTCCCCCCTCTCCAAGCACCATTCACACACACATGGAAATGCACAGCGTCCTTGATAAGGAGATGCTACAATTTACCCATAGAATTAATAAAAAAAATCAGGCAAATATTTATTTTTCATCAGAGCATGAACTGCTAAACATTTTAAGAAAGGGAAGAGAAATATGTATCAGTTTCCAAGGTAAGTAGCTTTTTATCCATTGATTCTGTTTCTAGATACCTTACCTGAAGTAAATAAGTAGAAAATTTATAAGAAGTTATGTAAAAGAATGCTTATTACAGCACTATTGGAATAAGGAAATTGTAGATTACAATGTACATCAATATAGATAGATTGATAGAATAGATAGATTATGGTGCATTTTTGAAGTGCAGCACTCTATAGCTTTTAAATGTAATACAGTAAAATTATTTTTACATACAATGACAGTTATATGATAAGTTGCAAAATGACAAATATAATACGTTCTATACATTTATCAAAATCACTGTGTGCACAAGCACAGCATAAAGGCTATTCTGTAAAACTGAACAACACAATTGGTCTGGCAATATCTGTATCTATATGTCTATATCTATATTTTTATGTAACTTCCTGTTTTTATCCAGTAAAAACTGCTTTACAAACCCAGGAAAGAAATACAGTCACATCTGTTTTTTTAACTCAATTCATTGTTTTAGCTTCTATATACTTAAATTGCAGAAAACTCAGAATCTCTTTCATGATGCTTTCTTCTTATAACTAGTCCAAGAAGATCGGAAGCATTGTGTAATGGATACATAGGGATCTATGGAAAAAGAAGGGATGGGTCACACTGACTTCCACTCCCTGGGGGAAGTAATTACAGTTCACTGCCTCCTACTAACATTACCAAAAGCAGCTGTTGACAGTTTGAAAGGTGGTGTTGGTCTTCAATGAATCTGGCATTCCACACAGCTCACCACCATGAAGCCCTGGAAGGATACCCTCTTGCCTCACAGAGGTTCCCCTGTATGGACAGTTTCCTCTAAATTCTCAAAACAAAAAGTATTGGATTGTATTAACTATCCCTCATTAGAGATATTATTAATTCCTCTGAAGGTCTGTTCTCTGTGTACCTGCAGGCTTTTTTCGTCCTTTAAAGGAATGCTTTGTAATAGATTCCAAGGTATACTCAAGTGAGTTCTTCCTAGATGATAAGAAGGAAAAATTCCAACACTGGTTATGGATTCCTGTGACCCTGCAGGTGCATGGTCCCAGAAAAATTGGATGCAGGTACATGTTTGGATTAAGAATTTCTGGGAGCGAAGATATTGTTCCGCTGGCCCTCATAGACTCTGAAAGTGATCGCACATAGTTGGTTCTCAATGACTATTTGTTAAATTGATCTGAATTAATTTATTAATTATAAATTAACTTAATTCTTCCAGGGCATACAGTATCTTAATAATTTTCAAAAATATTTCAAACATAGAAAATTAAGGCCAACTCTAAGAGTGTTTGGCACTATTTAATGTAAGTAGAGCCATATAAATAGAAAGGTTTCCTGTTGACCTTAGGTTAAAAAAAAAAAAAAAAAAGGAAATCCTTTCTTAGCAGGCAGTCTACAGTGAGCTGTGAAAGGAGAATACAATTTGGGGAACTGGCTCCAGTGAGATGGAAAGATGCTCAGGTGGCGGCGTAAATAGATTCTGCTTGACAACCTTCCCCACATGGGAGAGCTGCTTTCAGAGCACATTATTGTGTTATCAAAGCCAGAAGCAGTGTGATTGAGGCAAGACAGATTCTAAAGCCCTCTGGTTTGAACATGATGAAGCGTCCCTGGGTAATCTGGCTTCTGATGGAGGGTTTAGGGGATCCTAAACCTTCCTTTGAGTCCTGGATGAAGGAGGCAGAGCTGGTCTTTCACGTCCCCTGGCTGCTTTCCTTGTGGACTGTGACAAATGTTCCCCCCCTACAATTTGAGGCTGTGAGTCAATGTTGACTTGAATCCCCTACTGATTTAAGTATTTAAAAAAATTAAATATAAGCTCTTTTCCCTATACAAATGTATACTTGCATTGTCAGAATAGAAAAATAGTATTATTGAAAAGATGAAAATAAAAGTTTCGCAAATCTCGGGCCGGTGAGGTAGCTCAGCGGCATAAGCCCCTGCCTGGCAAGCGTGAGGCCCTGAGTTCAACTCCTGGTACCCACATACGAAAAAAAGGCTGGTGATATCGCTCAGCGGCATGGGCGCCTGCTGGCGCGTGAGGCCCTGAGTTCAACCCCCGGTACCCACAAAAAAAAAAAAGTTTTGCAGATCTCTCAGGTACACACATGAGCTGCATGGTACAATTTCTGCACAAAGATAGGATTTCTATGTATGCATATAATAGCCACATACACATTTCAGTCTTCAGTGTTATTTTAATAGCTAAAAAGTGTTCTGTAACCAATTTGGCGCCTCTCCTGTTTTTTAATATTTAGTTTGCTTTCAATTAATCAGGAGATTCATGACAAAGAATCAAGAAGGACTCTGAATTGAAGGAAGGTGAGGGTGACCAGATGAACACTTGCATTTGGAAGGAAGGTTTTACCCCAAAAGCTCTAAATCTCACTCATTCCTGAAGCACCAGTTCTTTTTAAATTACTCCTTTTTCATCCAACGAATTAGCTCAAGATTCAATAAGATTCTGAAGGATATTCTCAACTTCTTAGAACTACATTTTGAATGACAACATATTTCCATGTCTGTGTCTCTAACGTTTAAAAATAATTGGACACATACAAGCATACAATATTTGGGATGAAGAGTCCAATTCAGACTTCTGTTTTAGGTGAATTTATCCTTCAGTCAGGGGGAAAACAAATTCTATTTGTAAAACTCATGCATCTTTATGGAACTTCCATTATGGGAAACTTTTTTTCTATCATCTTAATATTTCAAAAATTCACAAATTCCAATCTTTGGCTCTTAAAATATCTTAGCCAAACTACTACAAAAGTTTTGGAAGTCAAAAAATTTGGTCAATCCTCTCACAGAACTGGGAAGACATTAGCTGGCTCGAAATATTTTTAGGAGTACAAGTAGGGAGAGGTACAATCAAATGGGATTGCAATAAGGTTTTATCAGTTTTCATCTCTCTGTGTGTTGTATACCAAATACATTTCCTTTGCCTTTTTGTATTTCTAGCTTAGGATGCTAATGTTACTTACCAGGTGACTCTACCAGCTGTTTTATCTGCATTCTTATGTGTACATTTTGAATTCTATGAAACAGGTTCTCCATCAGAATGAGAACTCAAAAAGTCACCTCTCTCTCTGCTTTCCCTCTAGAGAAACATCTATAGTTGCAATTTTTAACACAATTGATGGTATGGATACTTCAATTGTCGCTGCCTTTTCTCTTTCTTTTAATGATGATGCTAAGTAAATGTTGATGTGATAGGTTCATTCAGATATGAGATGGTTAAGCATAATAGGCAGGTGGCTCGATGTAGTAGAAAAATTCTTGTTTTCCAAGGGCCTGGGTTCAAGTATTAGGTCTGTAAATTCAGTTAAGGGATCCTAGGTTAAAGCTTTAACTTCTCTCACACTGGATTTTCTTATCTATAAAGAAGAAAACACAGTATTTTCCTGAATGTGAGGGGATAAGAATAAAGAAATAATGAATGAATATATTAAGTGTATCAAAATTTGTGGGCTTAAATCAAACCTAGTGTTTTTATTAAAGAAAAGATAAAAAATTAATGATCTAGGCATGCATTTTAAGGATATAGACAATGATGAGAAAATTAAACAAAAATTAATTGAGGAAAGGAAAACAAAGTAATGAAAACTAAAACCACTGAGATAGAAGACTGATAAAATATAGAATATGAGAATCTGAAGTTGATATTTTGAAAAGATTAACATAATTGACAAAAAGTTAGATAGATTGACAAACCAAAAAGAAAGAATATACAAATTTACCATATCAGTAATGAATGAGGTGACAATTTTAGATTTTAAGTCATTAAAAACTTAACAAGTGAATACAACAAAAGACTTCGTGACAATAAATTTGTTGATATAAATTAGACACAAAATCATGTAACTGACTACCTGGCAATATTAATATGAGAAGAATTTTTAAAATGGATAATCCATTTTAAATGACTTTCAAAACCACTTAATTTATAGTTGAAATATTTTACTATTTTATCATTGTATTGTGTTAACATCTGTGTTAAAAATCGGTTGACCATAAGTGGGTTTATTTCTGGAGTCTGAATTGTTTTCCATTGATCTATGTATCTTCTTTATGCCAGTATCGTGTTTTCTTCATTATTGTTGCTTTGGAATAAATTTTCAGATTAAGAGGTATAAATTCCCCAACTTTTCTCGTTTTAAGATTATTTGGGGGCTGGTGATGCAACTCAGTGGTAGAGTATTGTGTGCCTTTTATTTTTTATTCTCATGCATTGGCTAGAATTGTCAGCTCAATATTGAAAAGGGGTGCTAAGAGTAGACACCTTGTCTTGTTCCTGAAGTAAAATAATGAAGGATAAACACTCAGTATTTTGACATTTAGTATAATGTCATGTTTTGTACTGACAGTTTTTATCAGGTTAAGGAAGTTTCCTTCTATTCCTAGTTTGCTAAATCTTTTTGTCATGAAAAGTTGTTGATTTGAGAGATGCTTTTTCTTCGTCTATGAGATGATCCTGCGGTTTTTGTACTGTACGGTATGTTACAATGGCTAGTATTTTATATGCTGAACTAACCTTTCATTCCTAAGGGTAAATACGATGAGATCATGTTGTGTAACATCTTTAATATATTGCTGAGTTCAGTTTCCTATCATTTTGTTTAGGATTACGTGTGTGTGTGGTTATTATGATTTATATGTAAATGTCTCCCCAAACTTTTATGTTCAGAGATGGGGCTGGGTTGGTAGGTGGTGACTCGGAAGGGTGTGTTCTTGTCTGGCTCTTTCCCCCTCCCTCTGTTTCCTGGCTTCAATATAGAGAAGAGTTTTCCTCTGCCAAACCCTTCACTATGCTGTTTCTGCTTTGGAGCCAACCAACAATAAACTGAAATGTGAGGCAAAATAAACCTTTCTTTCTTTAAATTTTGGGTATCAGGTATTTTGTCCCAGTGATTGGAAGTATCTAAGACAGATATTGGTTCCAGAGAAGTGGGGTCATTTCTGTGACTCTACGTGACCATGTGCTTCAGAGCCTTTGGAACCGGTTTGCAGGAGGTATTTAGAAAGGTTTGGAAATGCCAGCTAGAGAAGCCCTAGAACAGTGGTGGTGAATCTATGGCATTGCATCTTTCTTTTAAGACAAAAGATATTAATGTATGAGTTGTATTTTTCTAAACTAAAACCTCAGTATTCAGGTTTAATTGCAGTGTTGGCACTTTATGATAAATAAGTGAGTACTGGGTTGCAGTTTGGCACTTAGTCTCTAAAAGGTTCACCATCTCTGGCCTAGAATGCTACAAGCTGAGACTGACAGAGAAAAGCAGACTGTCGACAGGAATGCAGAGAGTAAAGCCCAGACTCAGGAGGTGTCAATAGAAAACAAGAATTCCACAGGCAGTTGGAACAGAGGCCATGTGTGTTACAACACGGCAAAAAAATACATCTTCATTTTGCCCATGTTCCAATGCTTTGTGGAATATCAAATGTAAGGGCAGTGAATGCATGAATCTGACAGAGGAAATGTCAAAGCATCACATTATTCAGGCTGCAGCATGTGTACTACTTGGTGCTTTTAGCCAGATCAACAAGGAGAATCAGGAGCAAACAACAGAGCTGAATGATATGAAAAATTTGAAGTTTTAACAGAATGGAGGTGCCTACAGAGCTGTGGCCAAGAGGACCATTGGCTGCTGAAAAGATTAACATTAAAAAGAAGTACAGTAGCGAAAAAGAGGATGGCCTCAAGGCTATCTGAGAAGAGAGCCCTGGGCCTCCTGCTCAATGCCACCAGGAAATTGATATCCTGGGGTTAATTTCACTTTCTCAGCCATCTAGGCACTCAAAGACCCCTATAGCCATGACTAAAGGGGACTCAGCTACTGCTTGAACAGGCAGCAGACCTTGAAGTCATCCACATGGTGCTAGTTTTACAGGTGTGCAAAATGCAAGAGTTGTGAAGTCATGGATGCTTCCACCCACATTTTAGAGGAAAGACTGGGAGGCTAGGCAGTTGCCCCTTATAGGGCAATGCAGACAACTGTGAGAGTGAAGACTGGAGTCCTCAGAAGTTAGAGATGCTAGGAACATGTAATATATGCTAAATATAACTTCAGACAGTGAGTGAAACTAGTCCAAGAGAGAGGTCATATGAGCTGACAGCAGCAAGGTCAAGGGGGAGGTGCTTTCCAAGCCCATTGGAGTTCACATCTCACTACAACCTGCCCCAGGTACTGGACATGAAGCTACAAGATTTTATGTTTCCCCTGCTAGATTTTGTTCTTATTTTGGTTCAGTTAATATCTATCCCCCATTATTCCTTTCTTGGAATAGGAATATTTACATTGTACCATTGTATGTTGGAAGTGTTTACCTTTATTTTTGCCCTTGACAGTGGCTCACATCTGAGAGTTTGCTTTGAGTCTCAGAGGAGACTTTGCACTTGGACCTCACAGCAATGCTGGAACTGTTAAGACAACAGCAACACTTAGAGATGGACTAAACACATCTTGCATAATGAGATAGACATAAAATTTTTGGAGGCTGGAATGTTATGATTTAGTTCTAAATTATCTTCCAAAAATCTTATGCTCAGTGGTAGAACCTGGTCAAAAGGCATGGGGCTTGTAAGGGTGTTTTTTAATCACCATCTTTGCCCTTCTCTCTCTGTTTCTTGGCTAACATGCTGTGAACAGTTTTCCTCTGTCTTTTCTTTCCATCCTACCATTTCTTTCTTGTAGATAGTGGGCCATGGACTGAGAGCATGAGCCAAAATAAACCTCTCCTTCTTAAAATTGCAGTGTCTGAAACCTTGTCCCAGTGGTGAGAAATCAACTAATACAGTGGGTCTTTATTTTTGCGGCATGTTTTTAAAAAGTTTCTTGTGATTATACTTGATTTTATGACCAAGAGAGTCATTGGATGATTTAGTAAATGTTCCCTCTTTTGTACTTTGGAAGATTTTTGTTGAGGATTGGTTCTGAGTCTGCCTTAAACATCCAGCAGATTTCACCAGTAAAGCCATCTGGGCCTGGATTTTTCTTTGTAAGAAATTTCAAATTACTAACTTAATTTCTTCACTTACTTACATCTATTGGGTTTTTTATTTCTTCTTAAGTCAGCTTTGGTACTTCTTTCTTCTTAATAATTTCCCTATTTTATCTGGGTATGTAATTTGTCTGCATATAATTAGTCATAACATTTTATAACTATATTTCTGTAAGATTGGTAGTAGTGCCATTTGTTGCATTTTTATTTTTATTTTCCCCATTTTTTCTTTTCTCTTGTCAGTCTAGGCAACAACAGCTGGTCAGTTTTGTTGATGTTTTCAAAGAGCCAACTTTTGGTTTCATAAGGTTGTCTCCATTATTTGTGTCTTCTGCATTTCATTAATTTGCACATCTTTTTTATGCTTGCTTCAGTTATAGATTGTTCTTCCATTTCTAGTTTCTTAAGTGGAATCTTAAGCTGTTGATTTTTTCAAAACAGTCATTTTTAGCTATAAATTTCTCTGGTAAATGCTACATGTGCTGAATTCCATAAATTTTGGTGTACTGTAGTTTTGTTTCCTTTCATCTCAAAGTATTTTTCAAATTTCACTAGTGATTTTTTTCATAACTCACTGGTTATTTAGTGGTGTATAATTTAACTTCCACACAGTTGTGAATGTTACAAATTTTATTTTCTTATTGATTTCAAATGTAACCCATTCCAGTCAAAGAAAACACTATAAAATTGCAATCCTTGCTAATTTACTGAAAGTTATTTTATGACCTAGTATTTTATGAACTATCTTATATACTACTACTCCATATGCTCTTGAGCAGAAAGTGCATTCTGCTGATATTGATTAGATATTTGTCTTTGTATACTTTTTATTTCCTTTAGTGATTGTTATATGGATTACTGTACACATAGCAAATCCTTTACAATCTACTTAACATTATTATTGTAACATTTCACACAAAATAGAAATCTTGCAGAAATAGCCTTCTTTATCTCTCCAAACTGAAATGTATGCTGTCATTTTTATTACATTGACATAGATTCAAGATTACAGAAAACTATGGTATGATTTTTGTTTTAAACAAATATATGTATTTCAAGGTATTTAAGAGGATAAGTATCTTTTAAACTGAGTGAAATACTTAAATTTTCTGTTTTTCTGTTCTGTTTAAAAGATCCAGCTTTACTCCTTTATATTTTCCTTAGCATAAAGAACTTACCTTCGGTTTTCTTGTAGAGCTCCTCTGTTAACTTCTCTTAATTTTTCTTCACCTGAGAATATATGTCCTTTGCCCGCATTCCTGAGGAATGTTTTTGTTGGATATAGCATTCTATATTGATAGTTGTTTACTTTAATCCAGCACTTGAAAACTTTTACCTCTATTTCTGGTCTCCATAATTGTAGCACATCAGACATCATTACAAACAGTGAAAAAGCAAGTCATATACTGGGAAAAAACTTTCACACTGGTTACTGAAAATAGTTCAGTTTACATAACCTTGCTCAGGTTATATAAAATTTAGTAAGTCAGCAATAAAAATACAAATAAAATAAAATTTGGTGAAATTTTTGAATACATTCTTTACAAATACATTGTTCAAATAACTAATAAGTAAATGAAGATGTTCAACATCCTTAGTCATCTATGAAATGAAAATTAAAACCAAACGAGATACCATTTCACATACAGTACAATTGCTGGCTGACAAAATGAAATATTGGCAAGAATGTGGAATATAACTTTCATACTTTTAAACAGAACTATAAAATTGTACACCCACCATGGAAAACTGTTAGTTTCTTTTACGGTGAAATATACATTTGTTCTATGACCATTCAACTGCACAGATAGTACTTATCTGATGGAAATAAAGACATAGGCTCACATATAGACCTTGGGAAAAGTATTGTTGTAGCTTTGTTGATAAAGTCACAAACTAGAAACCAAACAAATATTTATCAGCATGAAAGGATTTATCAAATCGTGATTAATTAATGAAATAGAAAATTATTCAACTATTGATACAATAACAATATTCTCAAAAACATAATGCTGTGAATTCTTTTCTTCAAACATAAAGGAGTATTTATAATTATATTTGTGTGAGGTTCAGGGTATGGTAAAACTAACATATGTTAATTGCCTTAGAAACCCTGTTATCTCTGTGAAGAGATTAAGGCAGGAGAGATTTTTAAAGTGGTGTGGGTTACATGGTTATATACTTCTTATTTTATTTAAATTATACTTCAAATTTTGATAGCAAGTGAAAGGCATGGAAAACAATGAGAATCAGTAAAAATTTTTAAAGGCTGATGAGGTTTAATTTAACAATATCTGAGGTTAAACTGAGGGAAGAGTTATTCAGAAAATAAACTTTTGACATAGAAATCCAAAAATATCTACCTGAGTTACTTTAGACAAATAAATTACAACAGGTTTGTTTCCTCAGATAATGGCTTGTTCAAGTTCCCTTAACGAACCCCAGTCCAAACAGGTGCCATTGCACTCACAAAGTACCACCATTTCAGCTGGAAAACGCCTCTAGTTTTGACTTACAAGTACAAGAAAAACAGGATAAAGTATCAGAAAAAGTCTCTCTACAATCTGCTAAGCTTTTTGTTAGCACAAATCTTGTCAAGCGTGCTCTGTAAGTGTAGAATGCAGATATAGAAAAAATGTGTGTATTTATTAAAGAAAGACAAATCTAAATACAACTGTTTGCAATTTACAGTTTGCAGTTGCAATTTACAGTTATAATTCAGAGCCCAAATCGTTAGATTAGTATCTATCAATCATTTATTTAATATATTTTATTAGATACTTTATATAAAAGCAATATATAAGATCTATATTATTTATATGATATTATTTATAGATAATATAAACTTTATTTATGGTGTGATGAAAATAGGGAGCATATTTACATTTTAAAAATTATTACAGTAAAAGACACATTGCCATTAATCTCCCTCAAAATACTCTCCCTTTTGTTGAACACACTTATCCCATCATTCTTGCTAATTTCTGATGTGGTTCTGGAAGTCCTCTTTTGTGTCTTTTTTCAGCTGCTTTGATGTCTGGATTTGATTCAAAAGGTTTACCTTCCATGGTCATTTTGACTTTATAGAATTTCCAGGAGTCACATGGTGCCAAATCTGGTGAATAAGGTGGGTGAGGACACACCCTAATGTTTTTATAAGCCTGTCTTTCCATTAGATGGCACTTGGCAGCAGGACTGACCATACCGTTGACCACGCCTTGTAGACACTTAGGAAAGGTGACTTCCAGAATTTTCTAGAAAGGGACAAGAATGATGGGGTGTGTTCAAAGCAAGGAAGAGCATTTTGAGGCTTATTAATTTCAATGTGTCTTTTACTGTAATACATTTTAAAATTTAAATATTTACTCTTTGTTTTGATCATACCATATATATAAAACTCAGATTACAGTTATATATGTTCAAAGAGAATGAGGGAAAGTGCATTAATACAACAATGGTAATATAGAGACTTCTACATACATTATCTTCATAACATTACATTTCTATCCTCCTGCTTCATTTTTTAATCACTTTCAATCTTTGTTTTGCGTACACTTCAATTTTCTATGTGCTCCAGTCACACCATGAGAATAGCTTTCTTGACAGTCACCAGTGGCATTCATTTGGCTCTGTATAATGGATAGCTTTTCCTGCAGGTTATGACAACTTCTCTTTTAAAATATCTTATGTTTTTGGTTTCCTTAATTCTAGTATTTCATGATTTTCTTCCACTAATCCAGAATGCCTTTTCTAATTCCTTCTTGTGCACATCTGCCTCTATCTAACCTTTAATATTGGTGTTGTTCAAACCCAGATCCTAAACTCTGTGCTGTTCTCATTCTATAGTCTCTCCTACAGAAACATCAACCTTCTCTTGTCCCCCAAATTCACATTTATTTCTAGATTTTCCCCCGAGGGCCAGATATGCATATCTAACTTCCTCCTCAAATTATCTTACAGATGCCTTACTCTCAGAACATTCACAGCTTTGCTCATAAACTTCGTGGTGGCAGCATCTCAACCTACTCCTTCTTTAAATTACTGTCACATCTACCCATGCCTTCTGAGACTTCTCTCTTGCTTTACTGTCTCTACCTTGATTTCTTTGACCCCATTGGGCCCATGGCATTGTCCTCTCTTCCTGTGCTATTGCAGGGCCTAATGGTGACCTTTTAACTGGTCCTCAATCTACTTCTTACATGGAGTGATCTTCTCCAAAACCAAATTTGATATTGTCACTCTTATCTGAAATACTTCTCTTTTTTTCCCTTAATTTGGTACACAAATTAATTCTATATTAATTTGTACTTATTGACAGATTAAAACTTCAATAAAATGCTAAAAAATACTCTTTCTAACTTTCTAATCTAACCCCCTTCCATTCAATCACTTATGGAATATACCACTGCTTTCATCCATTTTATCACAAATACTTTAGAATAATTAATTTTGAAATTACATTTTATATCCCTCTCCCCAGTTAGAATGCCACTTTAATGAAAAGAGTAGTGATGTCTGTTTTTCTTCTACTCTATTTCCCAGTTTTTAGTCCAATAATTGGGACACAGTATGTGTCAGTACATGCTTTTTAATTACTTTGCTGTTCCCTCTAATTAACACCTTTCTCTACTTTTTACCCTGATTCCCTTCACTTAGCCAATCCTTCTATTCTTTTGTGAATGATCTCAGATAGCAGTCATTGGGGAAGCCTTTTCTGATGTCCCAATGTCCCCAGACACCTACCTCCGTGCTCTTTTGGCCCTCCGTTTATGTTCATTTTATAGAAATTATTGTATAATATAATTTTGTTTTTCTGGGTACCTATATTCCTCAGCTGTGAAATCACTGAGGAGATGAAGTCTATCTCCTTGTACATATTCCCAGGGATTGGCCATGGTAAGAACTCAGTGAATGTTTATAAAATGATTATATGAGTTAATAAACTGACATGATGTTATTTCATTTTATAGGTAAACATTAGATGATTTTCCCACTATCTGACATTAGAATCTAATATTTTTTCACATTTCACCTACCTCATTCCTTCTTTGTGACCTAGACAGTGAGATTCTAAGAAATCCCTAAGTTTCATGGCTCCCAGAATCTTCTCTATCTGACCTCTTCTTAGATGATCACAAGAAATGAAATTAACAGACTCAAGTTTCCCTTACTACTTTCTTTCACCTTTTCTCACTTTGGGTAGGAATTCTAGTACTATTTTTGGGACTAAAAGTAGGATGTAAAAGGAACAGAGTAAAAAATAGTCTTGCATAATGTGCTGAAGGAAGAGCAAGCCTGGCATAATTGAGAACAGCCTGAGTTTTTAACATGCTTCAAGTCTCCATGAATCAGGAGACATTTGCACTTGCATAAGTGAAATGTCAGGGAATTATTTTGAAAAGCCCCATTTGAGGGTGAAATGTTTCTGCATCTGAAATCCATTTAACTGAGCAAACTACAGTAGTCATAAAGGGTAAGAGGTTTTCATTTCCATAATTTCATCAATTTTTTAAAGGAATAGAAAAATCCAAGCTTATAAATTTGGACACACACACAGCTCAGCAAGAAATATATTTTAAATAATAGTTCTAACTGGCCTGACCAAAAAAGTCGACAACTATGTGTGAGGCATCATATGAAACCTTGTCCAGCCACTAGGCTGGATAATTCCAACTATCTTGGGATTATGGATGTCACGTGGAATTCAAACATTAAGGTAAGCCCCTTTTGTTTCTGGGATCATGAGAACAGCAAAAAAATCCAGTTCAGTCATTGAATTAATTCAACAAATGTTTATTGAGCATCTTCCATATGCTCAAGAATTTTTCTAAAAACCAGATACACAGCAATGAACAAATCATACAAAAATCTCTCTCATGGAATGAGCATTCTAGTAGAGGAAATCTGATTATGAAGAAGTGATGGAGAAATTAAAAAAATGTTGACATTTGTAAGTAAGAAGAAAACAAAGCAGGGAGTTGTAATATAAAGGCTTTCAATGGCAAGTGGACTGAATACATTTTTAAGTAATATGATTAGAAAAGATGATTGGTGGCATCAAATATAACAGAGACATTTGAGCAAAGAACTGAAGGAAGTGAGGAAATAAAAAGTACATTGTATGAAATACAAAGCATACAAATTGGAGAAGATTCTACAAAATAACAGGCTAGTATGTTCAAAATCTCAGTCTTAGAAGTCTTAGAAAGCTTGAGAAATTTGCAGAATGGTTAAGACAAAAGAGATGTGGCAGCTAAATTCAGTGTGGTAACCTAGACTGGATCCTTAACAACAAAAAAAGGGGGGTGCCTTAGTGAGTAAACTGATGATGTTCAAAAAGTCTGCAGTTCATCTGTTATAGTATATCCATAGGAATATCTTAGTTTTGACCATAGTATCAGAGTTTTAGAAGATAATATTAAGTGAAGCTAGTTGAAGGGTATATAGGGACACGATACTATTTTTGTAATATTTCTGTAAGTCTACAATTATCTGAGAATAAGAAGTAAAATTAATTATACATGTTAGGGAAAAGATTTCTAAAGAGACAAAATAGCTAATGCTAAGATCTGTAGTATCCTAGAAAATGCTCAAGGACATGGAGAGGCAGATATCACAGAATGTCCCATGCCATTGTAAGGATTCTGGCTTACAGTGGCTATTGTAAGGACTTTGTGTAACATGGAAGGTGGGAGTTTTTGAGCAAAGGAATGACATAATCTGAAATTTTAGCAGAGTCTTTCTGGCTGCCTTGTGAATAGCAGGCAATTGGGGGAGAAATGATCATGGGGCAGGATATAGCAGTGGAGATAAATTAGTCATCACATTCCTTCCATTCTATCAAACTGAAGGCAGATCAAAAGATTCGCAGTTAAAGAAAAATGTTGCCATTGTTTCCTAGTCTCTGGCTTATCATTTGTAACTTCTTTTATCTTAACCACCTGTCCCTCATTTTAAATTTTTACCTCTGTAACTCAGAGGTGAGATTTTATGTAAACGAGTATTCTGTAGGTTTCTTCCAATTCTAAGAAAATAAGGCTTCCATACTCACCACACATCTTTTCTTCCTCTAATGGAGAAAATTAGCATGATTGATTCTTCTACTTTAAGGCATTAAGAACCTTATATGCCCCCTTCCAAGAAGTTACCAGTAAAACAGCAATATATCCTCAGAAGAATGAATGACTCATTTTGTTCTGGTACATCAAAAGAAAGATTTGAGTGGAAGGGTTTTGTGGCCCCTCTTCCCTACCCCCCTTTCCATAAGACCTCCATGAGTTTATTCAGTAGATTGCATTCTATTCAGAAACATTAGTATTCCCCTCAGGATCCACCACAGGAGCTAAGTGGAGGACTTGCTTCTCCCTGATTGTCTCAAAAATGACTGTGTATGGAGGGTTACCAGGGCCTGGCCTTCTCTACTCAAAGCAGGACTTTTCAAAAGGGTCGCACTAACCCAGGAGCTCTCCTTTGTGTTCCTTGGACTTATCAGACCTTTTAAAGGGCTAAGACAATCCCTGTTTAACTTTGTTTCCTCTTGTGTTGTATTTCCCATGTATCACAAATACAGTTTTAGTCTGAAGACTTTTCTGTTCAATCCTATTCCTTTCACTTTTATCTTTCTTGAAAGTACACCTTACTAGGCCACTTGTACCCTTACTCTGGTTCAGTGTCTGCTTCCGGGAAAGCCTATCTAATATACCCATTGCAATGGTTGATACATTGTGTCAACTTGAGAAGTTTAGAAGCTTAACTAAGTGACTCAGAAGTTCTACATCCTAGCATGTAGAGGACCCACCCTAGGGTGGGTAGCCTGCTTACAATATAAGGGAGGAAAAGAGGCTTGCTTCTCCTCCTTTTTGCTCTTGTTGCTTTTGCTATCTTCTGCTACCAAGAATGGTTGCCCCTCAGCCACACCACCATGCTTTGGAGCCAGCTGAGTATGGACTGAAACCTCCACAAACTGTGAGCTAAATAAACATTTCCTTCCTTGATTTCGGGCACTGGGTATTTTGTCTCAGCAATGAGAGAAAAGTAGCTAACACACCCATCTACCCTTAAAATGAGTCTTATCTTATCTCTGCCTGATCTGCTTTTTCCACTATCTTATGCTTAACATATTGCATAATTTGTGGCACATAGATAATAAGTGTTTATTGATGAAATTAGTAGTCATAGATCCAGCTTTCCCACAGGTGTTCTGCATGACAGAATAGTCTTATTAGAGAGGAGCCCGTATCTGTGGGCTTCCCATACTCCTGTCTAGAGGAGATCAAGCTAGCACCTCCACACCCGCAAAAACATAATCTGACTTGACAATAGGTTGAACTCACCAACGGCCACGTGGACTTGCTTTCTTGAAATGGCAAATTTGCAACAGAGGCAGAATTGGTGCAGAACAGACAGCTAAGTTGGATAGTGATAAAACAGAAAAGTCACAGCCAAGCCTTCTATGGCAGAGGTTAGCAAGTTTTCTAAAAAGGACTATATAATATATAAGTTAAGCTTTGTTGGCCACATGCAGTTTTTCTTCTATATCCTTTGCTAATTTTTACAACACTTTAAAAATATAAAGTCAATTCTTAGCTTGAAGGCCATGAAGACTGATATGGCCAAGATTTGGCCTTTAGGCCATAACTTGAAGACTCCTGTTCCAAATAAAAGTTCTTTGTGACTATAAAATTATCTGGGTAGGCACAACAACAAATAGGTGTTCCCTCCTCTCTACATTCAAATAAAACTCAGAGTTCCAGATAGAATATACTCTGAGTTGACTAGACTCTGGGTTGTAGTATGTAGCTTTCCTTCCTAAATTCACCCTGCCTTACTGGTTACCAAAGTTGTTCCTTGGGAACATCACAGGAGTACCTTAGTGGTTGACTATCAGGGTCTTGGCCTAGCCACAGTGTCCTAAATGAGTGGATGGCAAAGGCTTAAATAAAAGAGACAAGTGGTATGATTTTAGGGCTCCAGGAGGATCAAAACTCTCTAGCAGAATTTGAGACTCTCTGGGGCTTGAGACAAAGAACTTCTCTGGGCGGCCCGTATTTATTTGGTTTTCAAACAAAGGAAGGGGATAGAGTGGAAAGCACAGGAAACTGACCAGGACCTTGGGAGTCAGCTGGAAGACTTTCCCAAGTAGTAATTTATGCCAATCAAAACTATCTTGTCTCAGGTTGACATTTACTGCAGGAGTGAGACACTACAAGACACCACAGTCTCTATCTAGTTAATTGGGTTTGGAGCCAGGGATCCTCAGCTGTGGCCTTATCTTGCCCTTTGAGGTGTCACGGCATCACAGGCCACTACAGGCCTCAGCTGGGACCAGTGATTCATCGAGGTTCACTTACTATGAATCTGCTGCCCATCTCCAGACTAGGGCCATGGCCTGGGACAGACTTACAAGTAAACATAGAAAGCCAACTGATTAATTTTAAATCCTGCATAGAGCTGCTTCATAGTGGTCTCCATCAGTTAACCAGATAAGAATCACACCCATCGCAATCTTGAGAACTGTTCCATAAATTTACTACTGGGGTCTCCATTCTACATAGCCTATTCTTTTTCCTTTCTTCCTTTCTTCCTTTCTTCTTCCATAATGCTTTTTTTTTTTCTTAACTCAAAAGAGTTTGACATTTCTGTGTGAAAGAGAAACTACCATGTGAGACAGGAGCAATTCCCCTAGGTGACTAGATTAGAGAAAAGAAAATGCATCAAGCCCATCTAACTTCTAATGCAGAACATACCTCCTTCGTGATGGTAACAGTTCACTTAACCTCCCTTGAAGCTTAATTTCCTTCTCCTTTTGCAGGTTATTGTTCATATTTCCCAGCCTCTATGCAAAGATTAAGTACGTCACTGCATGTAAAACTGCTTACAAGAGGGCTGAACACACAGTATTTCCATATCCCCTTAGTGACCTGTTGGTGCCTAGAAAATGTGACCTCCCCAGCTTAAAATTATAGCATATACATTATATTCATAGGCAAAGCACAGCAGACAAGCGCTGAGGCCAATTGATTTGGAATTCCCAAAGCATCATCACCAACATGCATATTTTCTCACGATTTGCACAGGTCTCCATTTCTCATGATTAAAGGAACATGCTTTTCTGTTGCCTGTTGGAGGAGCAGAAGTAGAAAACCACCCTTTCAGCCTCCTTTCTCCTCTTTTGCAAAGTATCTATGCAATGTATCTATGAAAGTTCTCTAGATGAAGGCGTTAGGACCTCTGAAGGTTCCAGATAAGCATGGTTAACCTAATAATAGCAGAAACATTCAAACATGAAAGCTATTCCTAACTTTGTTGAGCTTTGTCCTTTGTATAAATCTATGGGCCTCATTATTTTCCATTCTTATGAAGATGACAAAGTCCTGCATTTCCTGGCTTTAAATATCTGTCTGAAAAATCTGAATGATATACAGCATTCATCATTCTTAACTTGGAGATCTTCTTCAAGAATGCAGTCTGTGTGGAACACTATGCTAATAAAAGGGAAGTATGGATAAGAGGGCACAAAGGTAACTGACTCCTAAAGTATAGAAGGGTTTACTGTAGCAGGAGAGAAAGAATGGTGTACTTGGTATCAAGTGCAGCTTCACGTTTTAATTCAGGGAAGCCTTCAGTTCATTAAAAATTACACTGACTGGCAGAGGAATGTTGGAGTACATGCTCTGGGAAATCTCAAAGGAATGAATTTTCTTGCTGAGGCATAACCCTTTTAACCCAAGAGGTGTGTAGTCGCTACATTTGAACATTGAATGGAGGATTTTCTATCATCTTGTTTCACTTTCGTCCACACTACTTCCAAGAGCCTCCAAGAAGTGATAAATGACCAGTGACCTTAACTAAAGGACCTGTTTCTTGGCAAAAAAAATTGGACCATTTCTAACAGCATCAAAGTGACTCAGGAAGTGCCCACTTGTCTTAAAAATCTAATACAACTTTCCTGGTTGCCTGCTTAGTTCTTAAGAGACAAAGGTAAAAACGGATGATCCAGGGGAGGAAGACCAGAATCAGTGACTGAGTTCATGGTTCAGAATGGACTTCTAGAAAATAGTCAAGGGCCAATCTGGAGTTGGTCTTCTTCCTTTCTGTTGCCACATTTACAGGTGATCCCCATTCAGTACAGCATATTTACCCCAGAAATATTTGCCATGCTCATCAAAAAGCTGTAAAGATAGGAAGATCAATACTCATTTGAATGATCAATAGTGAAGGTGAATGTTAAACACTGCCGTTTTGAACACACTGTTCTATTTTCATGGTTACTTTCTCACCAATGTTAAGGAAATTTGGATTCTTATTTAAAGTTAGCCCACTACCATGGCATAACTTTGGTGTAGTAATAGCAACCAGCTACTGTACTGGTGTAGCTGAAGCCCAAAGTAACTAGAGTGCCATGAATTCCTGCAACCTTGAAGATCACTGAGGTTCTGTTGCACTATACCTCCATGATTCCTTCTCAACCTTTCAGTTGGAATTTTATGACAATAATGTCAGATCATTTATGTAAAATACTTAATAAAAGATTGCACTCAGCTAGTCACTTAATAATTGATAGTTATTACCTTTTATTTTCTTCAAATTCTTCCATTGCCATAAGTTTTCCACGACGTGTAATCCCTAACAAACAAGGCCACCATCCAAGCCGAGGACCAAGATGACTACTCCCCAAAATAATCTGGAACATCATGAGCAGTGATCCTGTTAAGCCCGAACACATGTCTCATTTAAGATGTTTCCTTTAAATATGTTAGTATTTTAGTGCCCTTTAGGCAAGAACATAACTGTTAAATAGAAAATAAAAATGCAGAATGGCAAAGTTTTACTGTGCTATAAATGTATGTTCCTTGAAATTAGTACTCTGATAAATTTCACAGGGAAAATATGGTTAGAATTTGTTTCCTGATGACACCATTTTGGGTAAAGGAGAACGATTCCATTAAGGGAAGTCACTAGCAATCTTTGGGAGTTTAGCACTTTCTTGCTGACCCTTATACTTCTTATTTAACAGTAAGGAGCTTTCTGAGCATCTTCTTTTATTTATTTCTTTGTGTTTAATTTTTAATTTGGACCATTAAACCTCTGGGCCAAAGGCTGAATATTAAATACCAAATCTTAAATACTTAGAACACATAGTTCTATCTTTTTTATTAGATTCTCATCACTATTAAGGATCATTTGGACTCATATTTGAAGTTAGTGCACTACAATGGGATGACTTTGGTGCACTAGTAGCAGCCAGATAATATTGTGGTATAGTTATTTTCTTATAAAATTCTGATGGAAAATTGAACTTGTCTAGTTTCTTTTGCCGGAATTTTCTCCTACAAAATGGATTAAATGTTTTTCTTTGCAGCCTTTGTAATACAGTCTTCCCATAACTATGTCAATTCTGTGTCTCTTTGCATTTTTGATCTGTAATGAATCATGAAAAATTGTTGGCTAAGGCATTCTCTTGGACAATTGGAGTAAAAAAAGGTTAAGAGACTCATGCCCCAAATCCATGTACGTGGTTGAGCTGACACTAAAGACTTTTAATTCATTCTGCTATACACTATCTCTTTGTCATCTAGAAGTAAAAGAGAATTTCCATTGCAAGTTCAAAAATGAAGTCCAAAATCCACTGAAAATTTCACCAAAATTGAATCCAAATTGAGAATAAATCTTTGCTCTATTCCAAGTTAAAAGACAAGGAAGAAATTGTGCTAATGTTACCTGTTGGAACTATGATGTAATTTCTCATATACAAAGCAGTCTTTCTTATCTAAATAAATGGTCATCAATTTCCAATTAGACCTTTTTTCCTTCACTTTTCATAATTCCCACAATAGCTCCAATCTCAGTCTTGAGAAGGTCTACGATTACAGTTCCAAAATATATTGTATTATCAATACACTTTTCTTCTTTAATCTATTGCTACCATCTTAGTCTAAACTACTATTGCTCCTTACCTAGAACAATGCAATAATCTCTAGAATTTCTTCCTCCCTGCTGGCACAGAATTAATCCTAAATAGATAGTCATATACTGGGAGAATAACCTTAATCTGAATAAAGAAAGAAACATTCCATTTCCATCAAAGGATCATGATATTTGCCATCACTTAGTCAAAGGCATTAGCTTGCTTGACTTTTCTAAATAGTACATTCTTTTGATGCATTTAGATTCCATTTTTAAGAATTACCTTTCCACATTATTTATTTTCAGGAAATACATAATTCTATTTATGGCTTGGAGATTGGGAAGGGTTGGTGGGTAACCAGGGCAGGGCCTCTGGCACAGGGGAAGACAGGAGTCACTGAAACTGAATCCTGGAGGTGAAGTTGTTGTCTCAGTGTATTGCCTCTAGTGTGTGTGGCTATAAGTTATTACTGGCAGGACTGCACACCTTCCCCATGGGAGTTCATGGCCTTCACATAAGGCTTGAAGTCCAGGATAGCAGCTGCAGGTCTAGATTCAACTGAGGAAGCACAGCTGAACTTCACATTTCAGGGTACTAGAGTTGGAATTGCAGCATATGAGTTGAGGGGGGCATGATTCAGTCCACAACAGAGGGGATATAAGAGTAAATAATATTACCAGTCAGAAGTGCTTAGCAGAGTCCTTAGCTTCCTTGGTTATAAATCTTAGCTTTTTCATTCATTATCTTTCTTTTATGAAAAGACTTTTGATATTGTTGACCGGTGCAGTTAGCTGTTATAACCTAGCAGAAGACAAACATCAACTGATAGAACTAGGACTGAAGCTCTAAACAACAGAACTGGGGGAGTGGCCTAGAGAGGACCAGCTCGGTGGTCAATAATTTGAGACATATTACACCTTTTTCTGGGACTCAATTTTATTGTCTTAGAGACACATCTTGTTTTCCTAGCTGGCTTTTATGAAGTATATTTGTGTTCTGCAAACTTAACTCATTAAACATGGTGAAAAATGCCCTTCGGTAACAACTACAGCTAAGTATAGTACATGCTATATTGAAGGTACATTTCCTAGCATCACAAACCTGTCCTAGGTCTCTGAAACTACCCAGACTTCTGGGACACCAAATCAAAAATAAAAGGATTCAAGTTTTGGCAAACATATATACTGATATATCAAAATTTGATACCAGCAAATATTTAAGGAATATAATAAAATATTAATAGTGATAACAGTAATAATAGCAATCATTTATGGTATCTTTACACTATATCAGACATTTTATATAGTGACTTACATACATCATTTCATTCATTCATCCAGCCATAATTACTGGAGATACTGCAAAAGACTGAAAAAGTTCATTCCATCAGGGAGGTTACAAGTTAGAAGGATGATAAAAATGTTAGAAGGATGATAAAGATATAAAATTAATATAAATACAGAGAGAGGTACATGATATGTTAGCTGATGGAAAGGATTATGGAAAAGCATAAGGCAGGGATGGTGAGTAGAGGGCTACTGAGGTGCTAAAGAGGTTGGAGGAGAGGACTCACTGAGAAAATAACTTTGAGACAAAATCTTATGTAGATGAGGTCATGAGCTGTGAGGATGCCTTACAGGAGAACACCAGGAAGAAGAGAGAAAATTTATAGGATCTGAGGCACTAATGTGGCTAGTGCACTTGGTAACCAGTACACATATGATGTCTGAAAGAAAGTGAGAAAAGAAACACCGAGATAATATCAGATATAAGGGAAATGCACAATTTAGATAGGGTACTATGCAACTTATAAGGACTTATTTTATTTTGTGGTGGTGGAGAGCCAAAGGAGAAGACTGACGGGATTCGACTTACATTGTGAAAATACACTGTGGTGCTCCATTGAGCTTCAGACTTTGAAGACTAACTTCAAAGCTGGGGTCTTAATCACTGTGCTGAGCCACCTCCTCCACATGCTTCCATTTTTACAGTGCTCTATGTGTAATGGAAAAATTGAGTGGATAAGAAGTGTATTTTTTTTCAGGTGTTCACATCATCCTCCTCCTCACTCAGGTCTACCTTTTAATCACCCTACCAAAAAGTTATCAAATTTGGCCCATAGGAGCACAATCATGTATTCTATTCTTGTGTTATTATTGAACAATCTTTTCATTCCATATTTAAAGTAATGGTAAAAAACTATTGAGAGGGTGAGAGGAGGAAGGTCACCATCCTCCACCAAAATCTGACAATTATTTGAGAACTACATAATCTTGTTCTATCTTTACTTATAAATCTTTTTTTTTCACATATTAGACAATGGTCAGTGGAAATAAATGAATTATCAAGTTGCTTTATTAACTCTTAATCTCATCAGTCACTTCTTACCAGTTCATTCCTGCAGTTATCATTTATCTTCCTAAATTTTCATTGTCAAGGGGGTGACATTGGGCTCACTTTACCATACACTCTTTCTATGGGATTTCATTCCACACAAAGTTTTAAAACTACAAAGGCATGGTAATTCTCAAATGTAAATCTCTCAATTCTACCTGAGTTACAGAGTTATATAGCAGGTTCCGATCACTTCTATGAATTTAAATTCTTATATTCATTTTTGCTGGACATCTCATTTTGCATGGGTAAAAACAGTTTCAAGCATAACATCTAAAAGACTCTTGATTTCCTTTCTCAAAATCTATTCTTTCTCTACAGATCCCATCTCAGTGTAAGGCACCACCATTAACCCCATTGCTCCTGATTCATCTTCTTCCCTTATACATAATGTCCAGATCCTCAGCAAGTCCATTCACTTGTAATTAACCCTTCAGATTACATCCTGAAATTGAAATTTCAAAGCGTGCCTGTCAAGAGACAATCATTCAACCACTACTATCTTTGGCCATGGCCACTGCAATAGCCTACCTGACTGCTTTTTCATCTTACACTCTTGCCTGTAATAGACAATTTCCATTCAACAACCAGAGCCATCAGTTAAAAATAAATCAGAAAGGCAATAACCATAAAAAGACAGAGCCATATGTGGGTGAACATGCAAAGCAACAGGAATTCACACATTGTTATGTGGGAATGCCAAATGGTGCAGCCACATAGAAAAGCAATTTCTTATTAGTTACCCACATCCAATGACAGTAATTCTATTTCTAGGTGTTTACTCCAGTGAAAGGAGACCTACGTTCATGCAAAAACCTGTATGTAAGTACCTATAGCAGATTACTTTGTAATTTGTGTGAGGGAAGGCTGGAGAAAATATGGGGAAGAGATTGTGGTACATCCATTCAGTAGCAATAAAAACTGAACTCAGCAATCAAAAGGAACAAATTACTGATATAGTCAACAACATGGAAGGGTCCCAAGTGCATTATGTTAAGTAAAAGGAGAAAATGAAAACATAATACATGATTCAATTTATGTGATAGTCTTAAAAGACAAAACTATATTGATAGAAAATAGATTTTGTGAGGATGAAGGTAACAATAAAGGGATATGGAGCAATTATTCTGGGTGATGGAATGGTTGTATAGTTTTATTGTGGTGATAATCACACAATTATATGTGTATAAAAATAAAACTTTACACACTTTTGTTTTTTTTATTTTATTTTTTCAGGAATGGGGATTGAACCTAGGGAGCACTGAGCTATATTTCCTGATCTTTTTATTTTTTTTTTATTTATTTTTTTTTTTGTGGGTACCTGGGGGTCGACCTCAGGACCTCGCGCGCCAGCAGGCACCCGTGCCACTGAGCGATATCACCGGCCCCTTTTTCATATGTGGGTTCTGGGAGTCGAACTCAGGCCCTCGCGCTTGCCAGGCAGGCGCTTAAGCCACTGAGCCATCTCACTGGCCCAGATCTTTTTATTTTTTATTTGGAGACAGGGTCTTGTTAAGTTGCCAAGGTTGAGCTCCAACTTGTGATCTCCTGCTTCAGCCTCCTGAGTAGCTGAGATTACAGGTGTATACCACCACAGCCAGCAAAAAACCTGCACGCTTTTTAAAATGGTGAATTTGGAGATGTTAGTGGAGTATTTGCCTAGCCTGGGTTCAATCTTCAGCACCAAAGAAAGACAGAGAGAGAGAGAGAGAGAGAGAGAGGGAGAGAAAGAGAGAGAGAAATTTTACTCCATATATGCTGTATCTTAATATTTAATGAAAATAAAAAGATAACTCTTTTCTTTTCAACTTCCTATCTAAAATACTGCAATGACTTTCATTAGACAAACCCCAACTCCTTAGGAACATAACCTGTCTACAGCCTACTCTCTAACCTCATCTTGTCCTGAGAAGATATGAAGTCAGTTTTCACCTCAGGACATTGCATTTTGCTTCTGTTAGAAAAGTTCTTTCCTAGATCTTCTCATGGCTCACTACTTACTGAATCTGGGTTTTTTTGCTTCAGTATTCTCTGTGGTCTTTTAAACTGAACTCCATCTTTTGATTCTGTTTTTTTTTTTTTTCCCTGTGGGTACCGGGGGTCGACCTCAGGACCTCGCGCGCCAGCAGGCGCCCGTGCCGCTGAGCGATATCACCGGCCCCTTTTTCGTATGTGGGATCCGGGAGTTGAACTTGGGCCCTCGCGCTTGCCGGGCAGGCGTTTAAGCCTCTGAACCATCTCACCGGCCCTTGATTCTGTTTTTGCATTTGTTTTTCCATAGTACTCAACATGATTTGATACTGGTTTGCTAATTAACTTCTTTATCCAACTGGAATTTAAATTGCACTAGAAAATGGACTTACTCTGCTTTGATAACTGCAGTTTCTCCAGAACCTTGAAAATGTATCAGTATATGGCAATATTTAGTTGAAAATATGTTGAGTAAATTGCACCAGAGTATTTTTCCAGATACCTGTAAATTCACTGTTGAACTGGCATGCACTATCTTATCTGCTTCCCGTAGGACCAACATAAAATCAAATTAAGCATGAAACCCTTTTTCACTTACTGCACACGATTGGTGTGATTATTTAGGAATATAGGAAGAATTATTTGGAAAGACTTGTGGCTCAAATGGCAGAATTGCAACGCAGATCATAGCCTTTTAATACTGGTTCTGTGTCTATCTTCCTGTATACATTGCCAAAACATAAAAATGAGAGCACAACCAATTTATCTTACGGAACTGTTCAGATGAATGATAAATTACACTTGAAAAAAAATGAAGTGCCTTTTCAGTTTTCCACTCAGTGTTTGATTTCTTTGATTCTATAATTAGGTTTCTCAGATTCAGTGATTATGGTATAATTAGGCTGTAGCTAATAATGATTGTCTTGTGCACACAAGTGTAGAGTTAAAAAGTTTAAGCTTTGCTGAGATGACGTACGAGTGTTATTGAGCATAATGTACACACAACTAACACACCTAGAGTAATTCTAATGCAAGATTGCATTTATAACCTTAGTAATCCGGAACTTTTAAAAATTTAACCAATTCTAGACAAATGGAGATAGTCAAATTGGAAAATGATATATAATTAAATTAAAATTGGTATAAGAAAAAGAGTAGTTTGTAAGTAGTAAATCGCACTGTTTGTCAGTAGGTAATAAGTGGGCAAGATTGCTTAACAATAAATTAAAATTACATTGAATACTTCCTTTTCTCTCCAGACTATTCGATTACTCAGAAACTGTTTTATTTACCAAGGGAGCAAAAGGAAACACCAGCTGATATCAATTATCAAAAGCTCTAAATTGCCAGTACAACCCCAATAATTAGATCTTTTTGAGGATAAAGCCAATAATTGAACATTGAAAACTGCCCCCTCCATCTACTCTTGAAGATAAAAAAAAAGGTTGGAGGTAATTGGCTGAGCTTAGTTAAATCTTGGGAAAATCCTAAGGACATCAGAGAATAGAAACTATCCTGTTAATAATTATAAAGGAGTGCAATTTCCAAACTCATTGCTTGCTAACACCTAATTAACTGGTAAGAATTTAGATCTCCAGGCATCACCTCTGGATCAAGGGCAGAAAAAGGAGAAAGATTAACTTCATTCCTTCTAATATTTATTTACTTCTCCAGCCAAGAATACATTCATTTCTAAATAGGGTTATAATATGATTGACGCCGAACATCTGAACAAACCCTGAGTATTACAACAAAATTCCTTTTCCAATAATGGTTTGAATGTAATATTTTTTGATAATTTAGGGCTATATGGGATTCTGGATGCCCTACAACCCAGCTCTTTTTTTCACGTTAGGGAGAGCATTTACCTTGTCATTGTACTTTGCAATTCCACCATCTTGGTTAGTATTACCAAAATCATATACACCTTTAGGTCCAGGCCAAATTATTTCTTAGGCCAAATCAACTTTATATCCTCTATCTTTGTGCCTGTTTTCAAATCCTTGGGGAGTCATTTTTAAAAAGACTTCTGTGATGTGTCATGCCCTATGGTAATCACTTTATAGACAATGTCTTCTCTAACCTTCAGACTCCAGAGTAGAAATTACTTAAAGATAGAAAAACTGATGGTTAGGAAGTGTAACATTTTTAAAAAAATGCAGCCAAGGAAAAACAGATACAGAATTTAAATGCACCTCTGTCCAAATCTATCTCTTCCCTTCATATCATGCTTTCATATGCCAAATTTCAACTCAATTAACAAACTAATTAATCAGTAATTAAGGAGCTCCAGGCTCTGGTTTAATGAAAATTTTTCAAGAACTGGTTCTTTTGCTCCATTTAATTCTATCCAATTCCATTCTTATTCATATGCTCACCCACATTTAATAAGAAGTCTTCAGTAAACTTTTAATCCATGGAAAGTGTAATGTTTGTTGCTCATAGAGTTCCACTTGCTTTAACTACGTATACAGGGTTCCAATCTTTACCTTTCTTTGTTAGGCACATTTGTGGATTAGAACACAGGTGTTGAATTTCATGCCCTTTGCATCAGCTTCAAAGGTCAACCATGCAGTTTTATCTCAATAAAAGTCTTGAGAAGTTAGCTGGCATTCTAGCTTTGGAAAAATTCTAACTCAATATAAAGCCAAAAGTTCCCCTAAGAATGGAGGAAAAATCAGATCGAAGTGATTTAATGAGTGGTAAAAGCAAAAGCACTGATTTGTGCTGGATTTTGTCCTCAGATGCTCCCGATATAGAATCTTAAACCTGAAAAAGAAATTGAACATCATCTAACGTCTCATTTTATAGGTAGGAAATTATCCTACCTATCATGGACATTCTGTAGTACCATTACCATCCTCACTTCACACAGTTCACATGGTTCCTGAGTGAAGGACTCAAAAACACGTATATACAGCACTGTTGCCAGGTCTAAAAGTATCTTATTTTCTGAATTTTTAACTCAAAAAGGAAAACAAAAAGGATAATTTGAACAGTAAGTTTTCAGTGAAGAAGACAGAAATAATTGTAGATGATAAGTTTTTGTTGTTATTGTTGTTATTTTTGTTTTCTGTTTTTGTTTTTTGAAACAGTCTCACTATGTAGTTCAGACTGGCCTTGAACTCACTATGTAGCCCAGGCTGGCCTCGAACTGATGGTGATCCTCCTGCCTCAGCCTCCCTAGTGCTGGAATTACAGGCATGGAACACCACCCCTGGTGATAACTTTGTTTTTTCAGTTTTTTTTTTTTTGTTATCTTTGCCCAGAGGTAGCTGTACCTCAAAGATCATGATTGTTTTTAAGTGTGGTACCCCAACTCTTCATTCCCTAAGGGTCTTATCCTTAGAAGTTATGGTTCTCATAGATTACTCTGATCATCTACTAATTTATGCCACTGTATATGGAAGTGGACCCTGATAATTCTCTTGGTTACAGACATATCAAGTCTTATCCTGTCGTATGGTGATCAACTATTTCCCCTTGTTACCTGGAATTCTTCATTACAACTTCTTTGCCTATGTATTTAGTGGCATAGGGAAAGTAAAAGTGTCTATATGGTACTCTCAACTTCTCATTCATTAGAATCATATTGCAATATCTGGTGAAAAATGTGTGTGTTTGTGTGTGTGTGTGTGTGAATTATGTAAAGAAATAAAACCCCACAGACCTCAAAAGCACAGAAACATTCAAGAGCAATACAGTTTTGTAGATCGATCATTAGAAAAGATAGTGAAAGCAGATATTCTTTCACCTTTAGTACTAGGAAAAAGATATCAGACTCTGGCCATTGGTTCAAATAATATACTACAACATATAGGGTCAGTTCCCAGCTCTGCTAAGTGCTGTCTGGAGTTGGCACTGAAACTGAGTCTGGTGATTTTCCCACATGTGCTTCATGTCTGTTGCTTCTGAGTGACGGAGTAGGTGCAGAAGAAAATCACAAAAGGATGAGCTCATTGCCTGACTTGTTTTGCTTTAAAATGAGTTCCTTTGTCAGAGCAATGGTGTGTATGAGACCAGGATGCCAAATAAAACATTAATAAATCCACAAATGGTGATATTGGGAGAAATTCAGGTCTTGTGGGTTTATTTCAGTTGGGACAAATCATGATGAAAGGAGATTTATTGAGCAATCTGCCACCAGAAAAATGAGATATGTCAGCTTTGGTCTCTGTTGTCAGCAAGTTAAACCTGCTGCACTAGTGGTAACCAAATCAGCCTTGGTGAGGGAAAGACCAGATGGTATCTGTCTCTATTCCCTTGCCTCTGGATACTTTACTCATTAACCTTACTCTGCTCAAGCACTGTGTGGTTGGGAAAATAGGATGTATAATGTGTACAGAATAGGTCATCTTAACATCCGATTATTGGGATTCTTCTATGAAAGGGATCGCCATTTGATATGCTTTACAATGAAAATGTAATATTCTCACACTGTGTACCCTTTCCTAGAGGTCTACCCCCAAACTCCTCTCCAGTCACATTTTCTCTCATGTCCCTGACCATATTATCAAACGTCCGCCACTGTACTTCGGATCACCCTTTCTTTCCAGAAAAGTGTTGAACAAAATGCCCTGCCCCATGTACTGCTCACACTGTTTCCTTTTAAAAGTATATTTTAGGGTCATCTTGGGGTAGGATTTGATGCTACAGCCAACTGTTTCTAGTGAATGCTAGATGTTATACATTTGCAATTAAGGTCCAATTTTCTTTTTTTGTTTTTCATTAGTCTGTGTATAGGAAAATTTCAGTGGGGCCATGGGGACAGGTTGATGAGGTCTGGCAATGTAGTAGTTAACAGGTGCCAGAACAGTCAGTCAGTAGTTCATAGAGCTCCTTGCACTTTAAGGACATACTTGAGCTAATCCTCATACACACCGTAACTATTTAAGGAGAGAGAGATTCTCTGCATGTTCAATTTTATGACCAGTAAACACTCATTTGTTGATTGAAAGCTCAGAATGCAGAATTTGTTGCAAGCATTGTCCCACAATAAGGCATTTCATCTCTACTAGTGGCAACACATAATATTGTCAATAAAATGGTTTTGTGAAATTTCCCCCTAAACTCAGGGGATCTGTGTTCTGATTCCCCTATTACAGTTTACCGGACACTCCATACAACATTCTGATCAGTAACAGACCCGTGAGTACCATAAGTCAGATTACAGCCTAAAATCTAGTATGGACCAATTGTAAACCATTTTTCTTACTCAGGAGTTCACTGAAAAAGTCAACTTTACAGATCATTTCGTAAATGGGCTGAAGAAACACTTTCAAATAAGGTGTCTATTTATCCAGAATCTAAAAAAGAACATCCAAATATTGTCACTTTTTCTTAGTAAAGAAAAGTATAGTTACTTGTCTTTCCACTTAGAGGGAATACATAGATATTTTCTAGATCAATGGATTTCACTGAGGCCACAGACACCTTATATTATTTGGTTTTCATCTTCTACTCTCTGGCATACATGAATTTTACTACTTCAATCTAATTAGTAGATCTGATTGGTGATGTATTATCCATTTATAAACTAATACGATGAAATGTAGGAAAACAATATGCTCATGGACCCCCCCCGCCATATTTTTGCAGAAAAGTAGCTTGGTAAACCTCAGATAAGACTGTGAAATAAATTACTTCTTCTATTAGACAGATGGAAACTGTGTCTGGTGAATTTTGCTAATTAATATAAAGTTAGGAGAACCACAATGGTGGAGTAGCGATCAGTAGCAAAATTCAGTCTCTCTGAGATCTGAAACCCAGACACCTATAAATAACAACCTGGCAGAGAAAAAAAGAAATAGATCTCTAGAAATCGAGAAGGAACTTACCAGAAAATTAAGAGCTACAGGTAAGTTGGAGAAGTAGACCAAATGCAGAGAGAAGAACAAAGAAGTTTGGAATCTCATCCAGCATTCAAGGAGGAGAAAAATGTCTTCACAGATATTATGGTTTTTGTCTGGATGTCCCCCAGAGCCTCATGTGGTCATAGGGGGCAGGCTTTTCAGAGGGGGCTGAATCTAGAGTTTGTGATTGATTCGTGGTCTAATGTTGGATTTAAGGGTGTGAGTGCTACACCTGCTCTCTGGCAGGTAGCCTGCGTGCAATATAAGGGACAGAAAGAGTACTGTCCTTCCTCTCTTGTTGCTTTTGGTATCTTCCTCCAGCATGAACAGTTGCCGCTCTGCCATGCCACACTGCCTTACAGCCAGCCAATTATGGATTGAAATCTCTACAAACTGTAAGCTAAATAAACCTTTCCTCCTTTCACTTTGTCTCAGCAACAAAAGAAAAGTAGCCAAGGTAACGGACACAAGGAAAGCCCCTACAGTTGGGAGCTCCAGGAAGAAACACTGGACCAGATCGGCATACCAGCCCCAAGAACAACCCAGGGGATTACAAACTGCAAGAGCAGAGTGGGTTTTACTCTAAAATGACTCATTACACAGCAAGCAACAGTTGGAGAAGGAATCCAGTGCCATGTTTACCATATTGCCAGAGTGTTTAATCAGATGCCATTTCACGAAAGGGTTGATTATTTAAGACTGAAACTCAAAACAACTAAAAAACAATTTCACTTCAGGATTCCCACTATAGCCCTCTCACAGAGATTGGGTGACAGACAACCATGGGAGACAAGCATAGAGAGGGTGCAGGAAAGACATTGATCCTCTGAGAAATTTAATCTCAAACCAGGAAGAACTTGGGGTCCTATCTGCTGTAGTGAAAATCCAGGCCCAGCTTCTGTGACTCTCAGAAACAGCTTGATCTCAAAGTGCTGGCGTTAAATACAGTGGGGTGCTTGAACCCTTCCCTGCTGCCTAGATCTAGCATAGATCAGAGGCCTGATTGCTTTCCCTGTCTTCCAGTGTGAGCAAGTATGTGCCTTGGCTTGAAAGTTTGCCTCAGCCTGGGGGAAAAGGACAAGGGACCTAGGGATTAGGGAGGAACCTCACAAACCCACAGGCCATAAAGGTAGGAAGAGAAAATATGGTGTGCTGGATTCCAAAACTGCAAATCCTGGAAAGAAACAGAAACTCATTAAAAATGCAAAGAAAACTATTTTTTGTTTTGAGGGTGGGGCTCATTTTATCTCTCTTTTGTCTTTTTCCCTGATTATTTTTTTGGGGGGGTGATTGGGGTATTTTCCTTTTCCTTATTTTCCTGTTTTTTTTTCCTAGTCTTTTTCCTTTTTTTTTTCTTTTAACATTGTCTCTATTCTTGTTAGTTTTTTTTAAATTATTTTCTTCCTTTTTTTCTTCTTTTTCTTGTTCTTTTACAGTACCTTTATCTAACTCTATCAATTTCCTTCTACTCCTTAATAGAGTCCTTCATCTCATTTTTCTCTCCTCACTCTCATTTTCCACTGCTTAATTTTTTCATATTTTTCTTCTTTTGTTCTCCCATTCCCCACTCCCTCTATTTTTACTAGCTTTATTAATCTTTAGATAGTTAACTCTGTGCTATTACTGTTGGATTCTTTCCTTTTTTTAGTGGCAGTATAGTTTTGCATTTAATATTTACTGTATGTCAATATTTGGTTTGTCTTAGTATTTATACTATAACTACTGATCTCTTTTCTATGGCTAAGGGTAGTGCATTATTGATTCTTATGGTATGTCAATATCCAGTTTGTCTTTGCTGTTATATTTTCTGATTTACTTGCTATTATCAGTGTGGCATAGTTGCTGCTACTGAGGTTTTGTCTGTATGCCAAATTAACTTTTGGTCATTAACAATACTGCAGTTCATTCCCAGAGAACTGTGTACTGTGCCAATTACATGACATAATCCTCTTTTAAATTAATGAAGGTTGGTGGATATTGGAACAGAGGCAAAGACCTGTAATAAGCCATGCTTACACTGAAAAGCAGACACTAATTAAAGAGATCTCCATATTAACAACAAAGACTTTTCACTATAAAAGGCTGTAAATCGCATCACAAAACAAAATGAAACAAAACAAAACAAAGGTAGACACTTGAGATGACAAGGCGACAAAATGTCACCCAAAACACCCACCTTCACAAGGCCAATCCATGGGGCATTGAGCAGAGGAAATCAAAAGCCACAAAGCCAAACTATTCAAAAGGAGAACAGAAGAGATAAAAAAGATCAATAAGGTGACTGCAAGCTCAAAGGAGATATAATTAAACAGATAATGGATATAAAAAAATGATCAGTGAATTTACAGAGGACACTAATAAAAAGCTAGCTGAGCCAAATAAAATCATATAAAATACGAATGATCAGTTTAGCAGTGAATTAGAGTTCATGGAAATGTTCCAAACAGAAATCCAAAAGATTCAAATTCTATTAAAATTATGGACAGCATAACCTAACAATGTGAGGAGAAAGTATTAGAGCTAGAACACAGGGCTACTGTAGGAGACCAATTATTCAGGGAGTCCTAAAAAAGAACAAGAGAACATGAAAAATGAATCCAACACCTGCTAGGTGGCACAAAGAAGACTGTGATAAATTGGAGGCCACAAATATCATAAAAAACCTACAATATAATAGCAGAATATTTTCCAAATATAGGGAAAGAATAAAACCTACACATAAATGAAGCATAGAGAACCCCAAATAGCCACAATAAAAAAAGAACCTCTGCATGACTCATCATAGTTATGATCCCAGAAGTCAAACACGAGAACAGAATCTTAAAAGCTCTTCTAGTGGGCTGGTGAGATGGCTCAGCAGCATAAGCGCCTGCCTGGCAAGCGTGAGGGCCCGAGTTTGACTCCCGGAACCCACATATGAAAAAGGGGCCGATGATATCGCTCAGTGGCATGGGCGCCTGCTGGCGCGCAAGGTCCTGAGGTCGACCCCAGGTACCCACAAAAAAAAAAAAAAAAAAAAAAGCTCTTCGAGAAAAGCAAAGAATCACTTATGAAGGTAAACTCATTAGAATTACAGACTTCTCAAAAACTTTAAAGGCCAGGAGAGTTTGGAGTGAAGTTTTGCAAGGCATAAAAGAAAATAACTTCCAAACCAAACTTACCTCTTCTATGAAACTATCAAAATCAATGGATAAATAACAAATTTTCATGACAAAGAACACTTTAAGAAATTCAGAATTGCCAAACCAGCACTACAGAAAATCCCCATGGATATCCTCAAAAGAGACAACACTATCAAAGAATGCCAAAATTTGTAATAAAATAAATACACCAGGCAATATGAGCAAGTAAGCAAAAGGGGAGAAAAGTAAATTAGAAAAATGAAAATAATGCAATGACAAGAATAAATCAATACCTTTCAGTAGTAACTCTCAATGTGAATGGTCTCAATTCCCAAATCAAAAGATACTGATTGATCAAATAGATGAAGAAAAAAAACCCAATGATATACAGTATAAAAGAAACACATTTAATGCAAAAAGAAATCCACAGATTAAGCATCACATGATGGAAAACAATGTTTATTCCATACAATGGGAATCCTCCAAAATGTGGGAGTAGCTATCCTATTTTCAGACAAAGTGGACTTCAAGCTAAAACCAATCGGAAGCAGCAAAGATCATTACATATCGGTTAAGGGAATAATTAACAGAAAGTGAGAAAAATTATAAATTTATATGCATCAGGGCACCGAACTTTATAAAACAAACTCTAGTGGACATAAAAGATCAGATAAACATCAGTACAATTATAGCAGGGACCTCAATACCTCACTGTCACAAATAGATTTATTAGATAAAAATAAAGAAATATCAGAATTGAACCAAACTTTCAAACAAATGTACTTAATAAATAGCTACAGACTGTTTTCTCCAACAGAATACACATTCTTCTCAGCAGTGTGTGATACATTTTCCAAAGAGACCACATGCTAGCCCATCAAGCATCCTTCAGTGAATGTAAAAGAATCTAAATTATCCCATACATATTATTGCATTATAGTTCAATGAAACTAGAAATCAAAGGCAAAAGAAACTGCAAAAATTATGCAAGCACATGGGCATTAAACAATATCCTTTTGAATAATCAATAGGTCACAGGAGAAATCAAGGAAGAAATTAGCTCTGAGAATCAAAGGATAATGTCAGTACAACATACTGGAGCTTATGAGACACGATGAAATTAGTCCTGAGAGGAAAGTTTATAGCTGTGAATGCCCACATGAGAAAACCAGAATGAGCTTAATTAAATAACCTAATCATGGTCTTCAAGGTCCTAGAAAAATAAGAACAATCCAAATCCAAAACTAGTTGAAAGAAGGAAATTATGGAAGGAGGGGAAAAGATGGCAAATGTGTAAGAAGCAGGCAGCGAAACTCTCTAAAAGTTGCCACTGGACCACTGGAATACAGTGACCGGGAGAGCACAGGAGGGAGGGAGGTGCCTCCCCTGGACCCAGGAAAGTTCTGAAGTGCAGTTTGGGACTCAGGGCGCCAGTGAAGGGTACTTTCAACAAAGAAGAAGGAGAGGACCGCCGTGCCCTCTCCCTGTCCCAGGAACCGCAGTGCGACAGAAGCTCAAATCTGCAGACACACAGTGACAGCTGGCGCCCCTGGGACGACTGTGCTGGCCAGCAGTGAGTGCCTCTGAGGCGCAGCTGTCCCCCGCCAGAGAGCGATTGGCCAGGTGCCATTGTGAGGGGTGTGGTGAAACTCAGCATGGCGGGAAAACACAGTGCTCAGGTCTTGCGCTCGGGACAGTGCAGCGCCGTGGCTCTCAGGCCCGTGGAAAGTGCACCGAGAGCAGCAGGTGAATGAGACTGGTCTCCACCTGAGAGGACACGCTTCTGCTCACTGACCCACCAAAGGGCCGCTGCTGGCTTACTGGGATGGACCTGCATGGAACAGGACTCTATCACCACACAGTGCCTGCCTACAGCAGAGTCAACACCTGGAAATGATTTTTTTTCTCCCCTCTCTCATTTGTTTTTTGTTCTGGTGAAGGGTTTTTTTTTTCTTTTTTTTTTTGGCGGGGTTTTAATTTTATTTTTGGCTTTGTTTGTTCTTTTTGCATTTTTTTCTTCATTTTTGTTCCTGTTTCTCTATTTGCTCTTTCCTTCATTATTCTATCTGGTTTTTATGACTGTAAACAGAACTTCTAACTGCTTTGTGATTGTGATTGTGATCTGTTCTTCCCTTTATCCCTTCCTTCTCTTTTCCCACCAGTCCTCTGCACCGGTTTCCCAATGTTAGTGGGAGCACTCTTGGTCCTCTAACCTTACATCTAATTCCTTCCTCTTCTCCCAATACACTATTTCCTCCTTAACTCATTTTAAATTTAAACTCCTGAGGGCAAAATTGACATATTAAGGACTTTTATACTACATATAATTTTTCTGGTGTGTTTTAGATTTTGTTATATAACTGCAACTCTATACGGTTAAAAGTGGCAAATAACTGGTTAGCTCAGTCTGTCATTTTCTAGTCTGTGTGTGATTCTTTAGGTACCATTATAGCCAAAAGTGAAATAATTGCTCTAAATAGATTTCCTTCCTGATATTTCATGATTGAGATTGACTAAGGGACACAGAAAATACAGTGGCACAGTACCAAAGAACCAAGGACTGGGCCAAACAGGTAGCAACTTCTCATATCCAACAAATTGAAGACGTAGGATCTGGCAGCAAGCTCAAAACCCAAAAACAAGCTTCACTTGGAAGATACTGCAGAGAAGTAGTCATCTCCTGAGGATCTTGAACACTAGCAATAAAGTAACCTACCATAGGTAATTTACAAACATCACCCCAGGAATTAAGCTAAAGAAAGAAAAGAAAATGAGATGACACTTAAACAAGATGCAACCCCACACATCCAATTCACCAAAGGCAAACCTTGGGGGCAATGAGGTGGGACAATCCAAAAGCCACCCACCTGGCCTATCTGAAGTGGTAACAACAAAGCAACTGAATGAGGCTCTGGAAAAAATTAAAACAGAAATAATTTCACAGATAACTGCAGAGATAATGTCCACAATGAAGACCATGCTTAAGGACACTATAGCTGATACAGACAAAAAAAACAGATGAGCTTAAGAAAGTTATAGAAACCATGAATGCTCAGCATAGGAATGAAATGGAATCCATAAGACAGATTCAAACAGATATCCAGGAGAACAAAAATTCCATTGAAAGTATTTGTAGCAGATTAAGCCAATGTGAGGACAGGATCACAGATATAGAAGACAGGCTTGCAATTAGTGATCATGAAAAGAAAGAATTCTTAAAAATAGCAAGGGAACATGAAAAATCAATTCAGCAGCTGCTAGATGACTCAAAGATAAATAACTTAAGAATAACTGGAGTAAATGAAAAAGCAGGAGATAGCATAAATGACATTAGAACCTTGTTCACAGACATTATCAGGGAGAACTTCCCTGGAAGAGAAAAAGAATTTGATCTTCATATAAATGAGGCTTATAGAACTCCAACTAGACATGTTCAAAAAAAAAAATTTCAGCCAGACATAGTCAAGATCTCAGAAATTCAACAGAAGGGCAGAATCTTAAAAGCTGTTAGGGACAAGAGACAAATCACCTATAAAGGAAAACCCATCAGAATCACAGCTGACTTTTCAGCACAAACCCTCAAGGCAAGAAGAGCTTGGAATGATGTATTTCAAGCTCTAAAGGAAAATAATTTTCAACCCAGATTGATGTACCCCGCAAAATTATCTTTCAAAATTGATGGAGAAACAAAATATTTTCATGACAAAGACAATCTGAGAAAATATATGACCACCAAACCAGCACTCCAAAATATTCTGAAGGACATTCTAGAAAGAGATAACAAGGACTACAACTCCAGGAACCCCAACAGAAGGAATCCACCAGGCAGGGCAGATAATTAAATAGAGGGAGAGGGTAAAAACAAACAAAGAGTGGGAACCAACAACAGGAAAATATCATGACAAGTATAAGTCAATACATATCAGTTTTAACCACCAATGTTAATGGTCTCAATTCACCAATCAAAAGGCACAGACTGGCAAAATGGATCAAGAAGCAAGATCCAACAATATGCTGTATACAAGAAACACAATTAATTCAGAAAGAAATTCATAGACTGAAAGTCAAAGGATGGAAATCAATACTCCATGCCACAGGAATCCAGAAAAAGCAGGGGTAGCTATTCTTTTTGCAGACAAAGTGAATTTCAAGCCAAGAATGATTCAGAGAGATAAAGATGGTCATTATATCCTTGTAAAGGGAACAATCCAAGAGGAAGAGATAACGATCATAAATATATATGCATCAAATACCAGTGCACCCAGCTATATAAAATAAGTATTAAAGGACATGAAAAATCAAATAAGCACTAATACAATTATATTGGGGGATCTCAATACTCCACTGTCACAAAAAGACAGATCAACTAGACAAAAAATCAACAATGAAATAGTAGAACTGAACCAAACTTTGGAACAAATGGACTTAGTAGATGTCTACAGAGTGTTCCACCCCACAACATCAGAATAAACATTCTTCTCAGCTGCACATGGGATGTTCTCCACCCCACAACATCAGAATAAACATTCTTCTCAGCTGCACATGGGATGTTCTCCAAAATAGACCACATACTAGCTCATAAAACCTGCTTAGGTAAATGCAAAGGAATTGAAATTATCCCATGCATATTATCAGACCATAGTGCAATGAAATTGGAAATCAATGGCAAAAGAAATCACAAAAACTCCCTAAACACATGGAAATTAAACAGCACCCTCCTGAACAACCAAAGGGTCACAGATTAAATTAAAGAAGAAATTAGACACTTTCTACAACTGAATGATAATGACAGTACAACATACCGGAACTTATGGGATACAATGAAAGCAGTCCTAAGGGGAAATTTACAGCATTAAATACCTATATCAGGAAAATAGAGCAAGCACAAATAAACAACTTAACGGTGAACCTCGAACTTCTAGAAAAATAAGAGCAGGCTAAGCCAAAAGCCCGTACAAGGGAGGAAATTATAAAGATCAGAGCAGAAATTAACGTATTGGAGACTAAAAAAACAATACAAAGAATCAATGAAGCAAAGAGTTGGTTCTTTGAAAGAATAAATAAGATTGACCAACCCTTATCCAACCTTATTAAAAAAAGAAAAGAAAAGACTCAAATCCATGCAATTGAAAATGAAAAGGGTGATAACACGATGGACCCTGCAGAAATCCAGAAGATCATCTATACCTACTTTGAAAATTTATATTCTAGTAAGATGGAAAATGCAGAAGAAATGGACAGATTCCTAGATATGTATGAATTACCAAAGCTGAATCAAGAAGTTTTAAAAATCCTAAGTAAACCAATATCAACCAATGAAATCCAAGATGTAATTAAAAGCTTCCCAACAAAGAAAAGCCCAGGCCCTGATGGATTCACTGCTGAATTCTACAAGAAATTTAGAGAAGACCTAACACCACTACTTCTCAAACTCTTTAATGAAATTGAAAGGGAAGCAATACTCCCAAATTCATTCCTGGAAGCAAGCATTACCCTGATACCAAACCAGAGAAAGACCCAACTAAGGAAGAGAACTACAGACCAATCTCCCTAATGAACATAGATGCAAAAATCCTCAATAAGATACTGGCAAACAGAATCCAGCAAATCATCAAGAAGATTATACAGCATGACCAAATTGGATTCATCCCAGGAATGCAGGGATGGTTCAACATATGTAAATTAATAAATGTAATACACCATATTAACAGAACCAAGGACAAAAATCATATGATCATCTCAATAGATGCAGAAAAAGCTTTTGACAAAGTCCAGCACCTTTTCATGATAAAAACCCTACAGAAAATTGGAATAGATGGTCTTTATCTCAATCTGATAAAAGCTATCTTTGACAAACCAACAGCCAATATTATACTAAATGGCCAAAAACTGAAAGCCTTCCCTCTAAAATCAGGAACAAGACAAGGATGTCCACTGTCCCCACTCTTATTCAACATAGTTCTGGAAACTTTAGCCAGAGCAATTAGACAAGAGAAAGAAATAAAAGGAATAATGACTGGAAAGGAAGAAGTTAAATTATCATTATTTGCAGATGACATGATACTCTACACAGAAGACCCCAAAAACTCCACTAAAAAACTGCTAGATTTAATAAGCAAATTCAGTAATGTAACTGGATACAAAGTTAATACTCAAAAATCAATAGCCTTTCTGTACACAAATAACAAACTTACTGAAAGAGAAATTAGGGAAACAACACCTTTCACAATAACATCCAAAAAAATGAAATACCTAGGAATCAATCTCACAAAGGATGTGAAAGACCTGTACGCTGAAAACTACAGTATTCTGAAAAAGGAAATTGAAGAGGATATCAGAAAATGGAAAGATATCCCTTGATTCTGGATAGGAAGAACCAATATAGTGAAAATAGCCATACTTCCAAAATTGTTACACAGATTTAATGCAATTCCAATCAAAATTCCAACAGCATATCTCACAGAATTAGAGAAAACAATCCTAAAATTCATTTGGAATCAGAAGAGACCTAGAATAGCAAAGGCAATTCTGGTCAACAAAGGCAAGGCAGGTGGCATCATAATCCCCGACTTGAAATTATACTATAAAGCTACTGTGATAAAAACAGTGTGGTACTGGCAAAAAAAAAAAAAAAGACCTGAAGATAAATGGAACAGATTAGAAGATGCCAAAACAACCCCAGACATACTAAAGCCACCTTATCTTTGACAAAGGTGCCAAACACATTCACTGGAAGAAAGATAGCCTCTTTAATAAATGGTGCTGGAAAAACTGGCTCTACACATGCTGAAGATTAAAACTATATCCATATCTTTCACTATGCACTAAACTAAATTCAAAATGGATCAGAGATCTAAATATTAAAACAGAAACATTAACATAATAGGAGGGTAACAATGGTTAATGCATTACATATTATTATCTTTAAGTTAGTTTTTCAGGATACCAGATATTAGCATTCAATTGTCCAAACGTTATTGGCACAAACCTTACTCTTCAATGAACTAAGTAAAATTAGTAGTGTATCTATCTTAACTATCTTATATATATATATACAATTTTTTTTCTTTCCCTTCTTTCTTTTTCCTATTCCCCTGTCCTAGTGTCTCTTTCCTTTTGACCAGTTTCTTTTCGATTCACCATGTCTATTGCACATTTTGGATCTTATTTACTCTTTCAGTTTCTCATACTAGAGAGACAATACGATGCTTACACGTGTGCATCCGGTTTATTTCACTTATGAATATTTTCTCGAGTTGCATCCATTTACCTATAAAAGTCTCCAGTTTATCCTTCTTTATGGCTGAATAGTACTCCATTGTATAAAAATACCACATCTTTCTTATCCATTCCTCAGTTGATGGGCATCTGGGTTGTTTCCAAGATCTAGCTATTACAAATCGTGCTGCTATAAACGTGGGTGCACATATATCGCTGTGGTATGATGTTTTTAATTCTTCTGGGAAGATGCCCAGAAGGGGAATAGCTGGGTCAGATGGGACCTCCAACCCTAGTTGGAGAGTTCTAAAGAAATGAATAGATTTCTAGATGCATATGAATTGCCAAAACTGAAACATGATACAAAAATTCCAAATAATCCAATAACAGGCAAAGAAATTGAAGAAGAAATAATGAAAAAAGAAACTACCAAGAGAAGTCCATATCCAGATGTATTTACTGCTGAATTCTACAAGATCTCTAGAGAAGTTCTAATGTCAATACTCCTCAAAGTCTTTAATGAAATTAAAAGAGAAGGGGTACTCCCCAAATTATTCCTAGAATCCAGCATTACCTTGATTCCGAAACCAGAAAAAGACCCAAACAAAAAAGTGAACTACAGGCCATTTTTTTTAATGAACATAGATGCAAAAATCAACAAGATACTGGCAAAGAGAATGCAAAAACACATGAAAAAGGTCTTACATAATGACCAACTAGGATTCATCCCAGGGATGCAGGAATGGTTTAATATATGCAAATCAACAAATGTAATATGTCAAATAAACAGAAGCAGGGACAAGAATCACATCATCATTTCAATTGATGCAGAAAAAGTCTTTGACAAAATTCAACATCCATTCGTGGTAAAATCCCTGATGAAAATAGGTATAAGGAGCTTATCTCAATCTGATAAAAGCCATTTATGATAAGTGCACTGCCAAAATCATTAAATGGAGAAAAGCTGACGTCTTTGCCTCTAACATCAGGAACATGACAAGGATGTTCACTATCACTACTGTTTTCCAATAAAGGACTTGAAACATTAGCCAGATGAAACAGGCAAATGAAAGAAAGAAAAGTGATATATATAGGAAAGAAAGAAGGCAAATCATCATTATTTGCAGATGACATGATTCTTTACATCAAGATCTAAAAAAAAAATCCCTCAAAAGATTCCTATAATTGAATACAGTAGCATAGCAAGAAACAAAATCAATAGCGTTTCCTGTACATCAATAATGAGCTCACTGAGAATGAAATTAGGAAAACGATATTACTCACATACCATCAAGCAATGTAAAATACTTAGGAATTAACCTAACCAAGGAATTGAAAGACCTCTGCAATGAAAACTACAGTACTCTGAAAAAGGAGATGGAAGAGGACATCCAAAAATAGAAAGATATTTGCTGTTCCTGCATAGGCAGAACAAACATTGTCAAAATGGCCAAATTTCCAAAACTGTTATACAGATTTAATTCAATCCCAATCAAAATTCTAATCGCATTCTTCACAGACCTAGAGAAAACAATCCTAAAATTCATATGGGATGAGAAGGACCCGTAGCACAAACAATCCTGGGCAACAAGAGCGAAGCAGAAGACATCACATGCCTGGACTTCAAGCAATACTACAAAGCTACAATGATAACAACAGCATGGTATTGGCAAAAGAACAGATTTGGGGATCAAAGGAACAGAATAGAGGATGTAGAAACAACTGTAGGCACTGTCAAATATCCAATCTTTGACAAAGGGGCCAAAAAACATATGCTAGATGAAAGCCTCTTTAACAAATGATGCTATGAAAACTGGCTATCCACATGTAAAAGATTGAATCTAGAGTCGTATCTCTCAACTTGTACTAAACTGAAATCAAAATGGATCAAATAGCAAAATATTAAAACAGAAACACTTAATCTGCTGTAGGATAAAATGAATAAAACTCTTGAAGGCATAAGTATAGGTAAGGACATTCTGAACAGAACACGACTGCACAAGAAATAATAAAAAGAATCAACAAATGGGATTACATCAAATTATAAAGCTTCTGCACATCAAAGGATAAGCCACAGAGTGAAAAGACAATTTACAGAATGGAAAAAAATTTTTTTCAGGTATTCCTTGGACAGAGGATTAATATCTAGACTATATAAAGAACTCAAAAAAATAAGACCCCACAAAAGAAAAGACCCAATCAAAAAATGGGCAACTGAAATGAACAAACCCATTTCAGAAGAAGAAATAAAATGGTTAATAAATACATAAAAAAATGTTCAGTTCCTCTGGCCATTCAAGAAATGCAAATTAAAACAACACTGAGATTCCATTGTACTCTGGAAAGAATGGCAATCTTCAAGAAATCAAATGATAACAATTTCTGGTGAGGTGACAGGGAAAAAGAAACCTTTCTACATTGTTGGTGGGAATGTAAACTTGTAAAACTACTATGAAAACCAGTATGGTATGTCCTCAAAAACCTGACACTAAGGGCCGGTGAGATGGCTCAGCGGCTTAAGCGCCTGCCCGGCAAGCGCGAGGGCCCGAGTTTGACTCCCAGATCCCACATACGAAAAAGGGGCCGGTGATATCGCTTAGCGGCATGGGCGCCTGCTGGCGCTCAAGGTCCTGAGGTCAACCCCCCGGTACCCACAAAAAAAAAAAAAAAAAAAAAAACCTGACACTAGAAAATCCACTCGACCCAGCTGTTCCCCTTCTAGGTATCTCTGAAAGAGGTAAATACTTCGTATTACAGTGGTACTTGCATACCAATATTTACACAAACTCAGTTGTCAATAGCTAAATCACAGAAGAGACCTATTTGTCCATCAACATATGAGGTGTTAAAGAATCATGGCATTTATACATAATGGAGTACTGTTCTGCCATAAAGAAAGCTAAATTTGAGTCATTTGTGGGAAAATTGATGCACCTTGAGATCATAATGTTAAGTGAAATAAATCTCAGAAGCAAGTTTAAAAATTGCATAGTTTCTTTTATCTGAGAAACCTAAAATATAAAGTGCAAATGAATGATAGATAACAGAAGTAGGAAGATAGATTTTCTTTCTTTCCTTTTTTTTTTTGCAAATAGGAAGAGGGCCATAAAATGGAGCAGGAAGAGCAAGGAGAGGAAAGGAATGAAAAAAGATGTAAGATGTGTCATGTACATATACCAAATGCCCAGGAAGAATGTGATCATTATGTACTGCCACATGTACTAAAAAAATAAACAAATAAAAATTGAGAAAAGAAGTTTAAAAAGCATTTACTTGTTCAATAGTGCAAATGTGGTGCTAGGGTCTTTGTCTATTTGCTGCAATAGACAACGTTTGAAGTACATATGCATCATAGAATGGTTAAGTGTAGCTAATTAACAGGTGCATGACCTCAAATAACTATTATTATTATTATTAATTAGTACTGTGGTGCGAGTATTTATCCACTTTCTTTGCATTTTTCAAGACACAATATATTAGCTACTAACTCTATTTATCTATGCAATTCATCTCTGGAATTGATTCTTCCCACCTAACTGTATTTATATCTCTTTGATGTTTCCCTATTCTTCCCACCCTTCAGCCGAACCTGTCTCTGATATGGAACCCTATCTAAAAATTTAGGATACTACCTTAATTAATACATGATAATCCATTCTAATTCTCTAAGACATATCTTCTGCATCAGTCAAAGAGATAAATGTAATGGAGACGTTATTGACATAACTAATGTGAATTTCAAGTCTTTGATACTGTTAATAATCTGTAGAATTTTTCCAGGAATGCAGCATTTCTGTTAATACATGAGTGTGTGTGGGTTTTTGGAGGGATGCTTCTCAAGATATGTAGTTGGTCCTTCCTGCCACCATAGGCCTCACTCCATATGTTGGGAAGTGAAAGTACTTATTCAGGAATGGAGAAATGCTTGGTTACTTTTCTGTCTTTTTTTTTTTTTTGTGGGTAGCGGGGCTCAACCTCAGGACCTCACATGCCAGTAGGAGCCCGTGCCGCTGAGCGATATCACTGGCCCCTTTTTTCCTATGTGGGTACTGGGAGTCAAATTCAGGACCTCACGCTTGCCAGGCAGGCACTTATGCCACTGAGACATCTCACCAGCCCCACTTTTTTGTCATTGCTGGGACAAAATACCAGGTGCCCAAAATTAAGGAACGAAAAGTTCATTTAGCTCACAATTTGTGGAAGTTTCAGTCCATAATCAGCTGGCTCCAAGGCAGGGTGGCGTGGCACAGGGGCAACTGTTCATGTTAGGGAAGACAGCAAAAGCAACAAGAGCAAAAAGGGGAGGAGCATGAGAGAAGTCTCTTTTTGTCCCTTATATTGTATGCAGGCTAACCGCATACACCAGGGCAGGTGTAGCACACACCCCATGATCCCAGCATTGGACCATTAATCAATCACAAACTCTAGAAGCCCACCCCCATGACTGCATGAGGCTTTTGGGGGATATCCAGACACAAGCCAATACAAGAAATAACCATTTGGTAAGTTGTTAAAGCCATTTGGTCTTCTGTCAGAAAGAATTAAGAAAAAAATTTTATCATAGTCTTTGAAAATAATCTCACATTCTTCCTAGTAACTATGTTGATATTTTATTTCCCTAAGGATTACTGTAGTCTTTGTGCTAATAAATAGTCATCCCTCAAAATTTAGGTATTTCATTTTCCTTTGGAAGATGATTGCAGCTTCTTTGGAGAAAAGATGATGCAAGCTTTGGGATATTAAATTCTTCTTCGATAGCACTTAGCTTCCTTTTCATTTAAGGGATTCTGAATCTGTACTGGTTTAGGTCTCGGAACTGTGTAAGGGATCACACGTTAGACTGTATTATCTTCAAAATCCCACTTGCACAGTTGTGAAGTGTACCAGGATGTTTGAGGTAGCTCGAATAGCACATGGGAAGCCAAACGATTAAAAGATTGAATGGGTAGGATGGAATCAGAAGTTCCTGATGTATAAAGTATCTTATAGTTACAGTTCCTGACAGCCCTTTTATTTAATACAACTAGTACAAGGACAAACTTCAAGAAAAAGCTGTGTGTGTAAAGTCACCGTCCGTGCATTAATATTTATATAAGAAAGAATTACGTGGGTGTTGAAAGATTTGTTTGTATTTTCTCATGACCAGCTAATCATTTTTTGTTTTTCTTATTTTTTTCCACAAGTGGGTCACAGTCTTGATGTGATAATTTTATGACTTTAAGATATATCAGGTCCCTTTATTTCTAATTTGGGATGTAGTGTGGAGGACAAAAAACTCACTGAATCTTTCAGTAAGAAGTAAAAATAGTGATTAGCTGGCGCTAACCAAATAGGCATCTAATACTAACTGAGAAAATGATTTGTGAGAATTATGAATCAAAAAATTTTTTCTCCTAGATAGTAGGTGAAATCAATCTCAGGGCTTAATAGCCTTGAAATAATTTTTCTTTTTCTCCAAGTTCACAGAACAAAGTTTGTCAGACTTAAAAATGGATGAAGGTGGAATGAAATCCACATCTTCACAGCTGATCTATAATGGTGATATGCACTTTGTGCAAACCTATTAAAATGAATAATGGTGCCCTGATATACCATTCAAGTCATTTTACTATGGGAAATCATTCATCAAAAATACATATAAATCTAGAATTCAATTAATCATCTCATACAATAGGTTAGTCTCTTACAATTTTTATTCGAATACAGTTTTTCTTCAAATAAAATGTAGTTGTCACTGGAAAATATCAAAGTGGTATTTCTTAGCAAGTACGTGTGGATTTGAAATTAAACTCATAAAACCTATGATGAAATATAAAAGCCAAAATCTAATTAAAATCATCATAGGAAACAATATAGGATTTCTTTTTGGTAGAGTAAAAACATTTTGGTTTTTAACACAATGCATTATTTGAGGTTTCAATAATGAAATTTGATGTGAGATTTAATGGTGCATTCAGTGGATAGCTGATGGCAAGAGAAGTCTAGCAGCTGTTAGAAAATCCCAATGGTTATCTAATACACTTTATTAATAGTCAGGCATGCTAGGTGTTAACTTTAAAAATACCTTATGTAGATCTAAAAGAGGAGATTGTGGATGGCAAAATATATCAATGCTGAATTGGGTAATGCTATATATATGGAAGAAAACTGAATCAGATATCAAAATTTTGATTTTTTTTGCAAATGGTCAATTATTTTGCTGCCCAGTATAGAATGAATTTAAAATATAATTTAGTTTGAAAAATATGGCAGTAACTGTTCATTTCCCTTACTCTTTTCTACTTGGTATAACCCTATGCCAGTTGAATGCATTGAGTTATCGGATTAACTGGTAAAGAAAAACAAGTTGACCTCAAGTACAATAAACAGGAAATTCTGATGATACTGTTAGCTGCTTCAGTCTTCTTCTTCATTTCACTAGAATAAATCTAATTCAATTTCTCTTTTAAACTATTTATGGAGAAATACAGATAGATCATCTCCCAATTATTATTATTCTTACTATCTTCTTTGAAACACTGTGGAGATCTGAATTAACTAGGTAAAGTTAGTATTTATCCCATGACATTGACAAGTAGAAGTAATAAGCACAGTATACAGAAGTTTGTCTATTAAATGGCATGTAATTATTCTCATTTCATGTCCTGCTTCAAAAAGTTGTGTTCTGATGCAAGCTATTAATGATTTGCTTTGTTTTTAAACAATACAACTTCTAATAAGCCAAAGGAAAGCATGTATTTAAATAGTTTATTTCAAGTATACAAGAGCACAAGTTAAGTCACATTAATCCATAACCCTGTCCTTCTCCCCCCATTCTCTGCAGTAACTTTTATGTAAGGAGTATCATGCTAGTTTCCTATTGCTGTTGTAACAAATTACAACAAATTCAGTGATTTAAAACAATGAATAATATTTTCTTACCACTCTAGAGTTCAGAAATCCTAAAATCAGAATGTCGATAAGGTTTCATTGTATCTGAAGGCTCTATAAGAGGATCCTTTGCTTTGCCTTTTTAGCTCAGAGGCTGCCTACACAATGTACTTTCTGACCCTTTCTTCAAAACCAGCAGTATAGCATCTTCAGATCTCTCTGACTGTATATTTCTCCTACTATTCCAGAGCCTTTATCACTTTGTTTTGATTTTGACCTGTAGTATGTATCAAGGTGATTACATTGAGCCTGTCCAATAACTTAGGTTAATCTCCACATTGGAAGATCTTATTTACTCACACTTTCAAAGTTTCTTTTGCTATATAAGGCAACATAGTCATGGGTTCTGAGGATTAGGACATAGATATTTTGAGGGTCAGAGGCAGTATGCAGTTTGCAAAGGGTATATTTATGGTATCTGTCTTCTTTTACTTAGAAAAATCTGCTCAAAATATTCACTCAGATTGAGTATCTTTTGGAAAAGATGAATACTATTTTGCCAAATGGATTCATTAATTAAACAAAATTGTTTTCAGCCCTCATATGCACTAATGACCATGCTAAATGCTGGAAACACTGCTGAACATGACAGATTTTTGTTGTCAGAGTGTTATAGTATTTTGAGGTAGAGTCAAGTAAAAAGACAACTGTTTTATAGTTTAAGCACAATTGCATCAACAAAAAGGGATGCCTAACACAGAGTTAAGAAATCAAATAAGCATGCATAGAAGAGATATAATTTAGGTACTGAAAGGCAAGTGGGAAGGTGGAATTGTGGGATATATTTTAGATAAAGAGAGTGGTACTTGGCAGAGACACAAAGGCATAAGGAAAAGCAAGTACATTTGAAGGCGACACACAGTTCTGGAAGATAGTAAGTAAGAAGAGGGATGATTGCTGAGAAGTCAAGGGCTGGTGCTGAAGTGACAAAATCATATAATTAGATTTCTATGTCGGGAAGATCATTCTGGATACAGTACAGAAAATATACTTCAGAAATAAGACTGGGAACAGAAATCAATGTTAAAGGCTTCTTGATAAACTCAATTATTATCTATGAATATCTACAAAGCATTTTTAGACTATTTCTATGGTTCTATTTTGAACTACTCTGATCTATTTTTAGAAGGCTTTATTTAATTTTTTTGTTTCTATAAGATGCCACCTTCTTTCATGCACCAGGTTCCTGATACAAACTCTTTCTTGGAATGTTTTTCTCTCTGCTTCAACTTGGGAAACTTACTGATCCTCATGGCTTACTGCTGGATGTCAGTTTTTCAGGTAGTTTTTTCTGGAACTCACAAAGGCCAGTATTCTGATGTATACTTCCATAAGGACTGGTATTTCTTCTTTGTAATTAATGTTGAAGAAATAAATAAAAAATAATGAAGAATCAATGGGTAACATGGAACAAATGAGTCTATAGATGCTGATTTCTTTAAGAAAAATTATGAATTTTACTTACTAATTCCAGTTTTCTCTTTAATTTATAGATCTTTATTGAAAAGAACTTGTCATCATGTCTTCCTTTGATTCTATCAGGATGGTTTACTTTACTTTTTTGAATCTACTTGTAATATCTGCATTAAAGTCCTCTTTGTTTCTGCTAAGTGAGGCATCTAGGTCCCAAAAGTTTTTTTTTTTTTTTTTATGTGGGTTCCAGGAGTTGACCTCAGGACCTCGTGCTTGCCAGGTAGGCACTTATGCCGCTGAGGTATCTCACCAGTCCTCCTAAAGTTGTTTTTATTTCTCAATTTTTCCTATGTGTTGATCACACTTTTCTGTTTTCTGCAAATGTCATTAAAATAATTTTTTTGTGTGTGTGTGGGTACCGGGGGTCGACCTCAGGACCTCACGCGCCAACAAGCGCCCGTGCCGCTGAGCGATATCACCGGCCCTTTTTTTGTATGTGGGTTCCGGGAGTTGAACTCAGGACCTCGTGCTTGCCAGGCAGGCGCTTATACTGCTGAGCCATCTCACCAGCCCTAAAATAATATTTTAAATAATACATTGAAGTGACTTTGGATACTGATTCCATTTCCCCACTCCAGAGTTTGTGGCTGCTTAAACATTTGCTTATATGTTTAGTAAGTTGGCTGAATTTAATCTGAGAAGTCTGTTCCCCCAACAGTGTACACATTCGTTTTCAAAAAATCATTGCTAGCCGGCCATGGTGGTGCATGACTGTAATCCCAGCACTTGGGAGGTTGAGGCAGGAGGATTGCTGTGAGCTGGAGGCCAGCCTTAGCTACATACTGAGTTCAAGATCAGCTGAACTGCATAGAGAGAACCTGTCTCAAAAAACCAAAAAAAAAAAGAAAAAAAAATCTTTCTTTTCGTCTGTGATCTTAGGGGTTGCCTTTTGGCCATTTAAATTAAGACCCTTAAATAGTTATATGTTATTCTTCACTATGTAAAGTCTGTGTGGCTTGGTGGCTACTGTCATATCATTCTTCATGGAGTTTGTGCTGCTTTATCTTATGCTTAACCAAGAATTCATGGTTTGGAGATGTCGTCTCTGATCTTCCTTGAGAGATACAGCCTTGAACACAAAATCATCTCCTGGTCTGCCTGCAGTGAGCCTGGTTTTATTTGTAGGACCAGCTTCCCAGGTTTGTCTATTTAATTTTAGCCTTCTGATATGTGTAAGCAATTGAACCATGTTTTTAATTTATATTTATCTGATGACTAACAAACTTGGCCACATTTTACATTTTCACAGGTCATTTGGTTACTGTATTTGTGAAGAATCTTTTTATAATTTTTTCCCATTTTTCTAATAGGTTGTCTGCCTTCCTAACTGACTTTAACGGGTTCTGTACATCTTCTGGCTGCCCTATTGCATTTTAAAAGATAAGAGAGAGAATATATTAGTGCTGAACCTGATGAATATATTTTGAGAAAATTTTAAAGCTAAAAAGTTACTTATAAGTTAGTAGACAGTTAAATAAGTAAGAATATAAATTTAAAAGTTGAAAATATTCTGAAATTAGGGAAGTAGTGGTCACATAGAGTCTTGGATAGTAATGAAGATTAAATGTCTTTTTTACTCTAAAAATCTCGCAGTAAACATTAACTTTCAATGAGTTTTAGGCACTTCGCTAATTGTTTTACATTCATCATTTAGAACTTCCAGCCCTTGAAGATTTCATTAATCTGATTGTAGGGAGGAAATAGAACTTTATTTTCCCAAAGTCATACTGTGTAATCAAAGGGCCATTAATTCCAAAATCTGAACCATCAATAGCATGGCATGGGAAAAAACCAACCAGACTTCCAGATACACAGAGCTATTGATGAATAAAAGAGATTTAGGAGATAGAAAATATGTCTTAAAATAAAATGTTTAATACAATTAGTTTTATTCATCTTGAAGATGAAAAGTTTTATCTAAGTAAATACGTCTAAGTCAAAAAAAAGTTTTTAGAGGGGAAAATATCCTTGGAAACCACACCAAGGAATGAAAATGGAAATAAGTTGATACATGAGAAATTACAATTATTAACAATAATAATTCTTTTAATAATCTTTACAGTTGCTCAAAAATTATTGAGTATAGCATTTAAAGTCTAATCTTATTACTTTATTGCTCAATGTTCCTTTTACCTTCTATAAAAAACCAAAAAATAGCTGGTTCCAAATATACTTCCATGTCTGTCAGACTTTTTGTATATATAGGAAGTCTTATCTCACCTTCTTCATCTGACAAATATTATTTCTATAAAATCCTACTTAAATATCATCTTCTCTGTGAAGTCTTACCCAGTTCTCTCCTGTATCCTTGAAGAAGTCCCATGTATCTTTAAATGAGCTTTAATTAAAGCATACATCCCATGCTGTAACGAAATGAATTATTGATGTATTTATCCTTCCCACAGGTTCATAGCTGAGAGGGGAAAATGGGGTATTTTTGTGATTATCCATATTCAACACATAGTTAAGAACTTACTAAGTATTATTAATAAGTGCCAGTGCCATGAGTGTGCAAAAAGCACATTTATTGGAAGACAAAAAGGCACGCTAGCATGATGATATGTGGCACTCGGGCTCAGCGCCAAGGGATGAGAGGAAATGTTAGGACTCTGATGAATTGGAGAAGCCCATCTAGACTAAAGTGGAGTGCACCTCTGAGTTCTGGATATTGTTTGCCATGCAGGAACACAAAGAGCATTTTATTAAATTTGATAAGGGGGTAAAAATGATCTAAGTATGATATATAAATGTATTAATCTGCCAAAATGAAACCCATTAATTTGTATAACCAACTTTTAAAAAAGAGTGAGAGAGAGAAAAAATAGCCAGATGTAGTGTTGAAAAGGATACCTTTGAACATCTAATAATGAAAGATTTTTCTATCCTTTCTTCCCAGGATTTTAGGGAAACATTGGAAAGACATAGGAGAGAAAAACTGAAAGAAACCATAGAATGGAAGGGACTAGAGGGGCCTAAGAGTCAATCCACCTTAAATAACTTAGTGATTAACTTTCGGTTCTCAGGAGAGTTCCTTTTGTAGGATTTCTACCACTCTGGGATCTGAAAACATGTGAAATAAATAAGCAAGTAAAATTATTCAGGTAAGAAAAAATATGCCTACCACATATGTTTTGTTGTATAATGCATATCAAATTCCAAAAGGTCCTTATGTAAACACTATGCGTATAACAGCATTTTCGAGGGGCCTGGGTTGACACCCTCAATGGTGAACCTGTTTACTAAGCATTTAATTACCTGGCTTCTCCAGCCTTACAAAAATCAAGCAAAACAACTAACCAACCATGAACAGCAACAAAAAATCAATGTCACTTTTGTGAGCAAATCTCATGAATGTGGAAAGAGGGTTTGACCCTCATCTTTATCCTTCTTTCGGTATCTTAGTTCAACTAAGCTTTCAGGGACTAAAGCAGTTTCTTTTGCCTCAACATATTTAATAAAAAAAGACCAAAACAACTAACTCTCATCAGGAGCAAACCCGTAACTTTTGATGTCTTAAGATTTACGTGTTAACCAGCCTCAAAGAGCTTTTGTTAAGATTAAACAAGATGCTCTAAAGGAAAAAAAAGAAAAAAGGTTACCCAACTGCAAAGTAACACACCTTAATAGCTAGTTATAAATATTTTACTTTTATTGTAAATTAAACTACCCAGACATAAATGCATATGTATTTTAACATTAACTAGTTATGATTTGTTTATTTGTAAAGGTGATCGTGGAAGTACCTTGAGTCAAAGTTGATAGAATGCCATTTGCCTTTGGAGCAGCAAAGCATGGTTCAAGGACGTGTGGGCTTACCGGAGGCTACTTGCTCTCACTGGACCTTTGGACTCCTTTCTGCTTCACTTCACTATTGGGTCACATCTTTCTTCTCCTTCGCTCCACATAGGACTGATTAAAGCATGGGAAGCTATTTCAGAGAGCCACAGTAAGCTTCAGTTCTTCAAGTTGAGAATTTCAGTTACTATGTTCAGATAAATGTTTATTATGCACTTCATAATCAAAGAATTGACAGATTTATGACTTAATGTTTTAAAATAACTTCTGTATTTTTGAATAGAGAATAGTACAGTTTTGTTGACTTATAATGTTCATGGTCAAATTGTTAAATGTAAAATTTAAAAACTTATTATAATCTTTGAGAACTATGTTTTGGACTTTCTTCACTTTTTAAAACAAGACTCATTAATTTCTCTCTCTCTCTCTCTTTTTGTTTTTGGTACCAGGAATCGAACTCAGAGCCTTGAGCTTGCCAAGCAGGCGCTGCACCACTGAGCTAAATCCCCAGGCCCCCACAACTTATTTAAATAAGTGAGGTGGCCTGTGTATCTCCACCTTTGAAAGGTCTATGGTCATAAAGCCGTTTTCATATACGAGCTCCTTTAAAAGCTCTTTGAGATGTCAAATGTCAATTTCTGGTATTTATTTATTTCTTCTTGTAGCTTACAGTGAGTTCTCCACAGAGATTCCAAGGACATGTACTCTAACTGTAGAGAAGTATTTTGAGCAGCCCCATTGGTCATAATGTCTTAGTTTACAATGATGTTCGCAGAGGCAGTAGAGAAAATTACTTTTTTTCCTAGCACTTTTGGTGGTATTTTTGATACACAATTGATGTTAGAGGCAGAAACTATGCAATCATTTGGAAAAATGAAGCCATTTCAATAAAATGAAAAGTGTTGTGATACTTTTATGCAGCATGACTGGTATATAAAACACCCTAAGGCATTATCTTTCATTCCTCTTGTTCTTTCTACATACAACACACATACACACATATCCACACATCTTTACATAAATGCATGAATAAATGGGTAGTGAATTCTATGGAGAAAATGAATCACTGGAAAAAGAAACCACTCAGTCTTTTCTGAGAGGCATATTGTGTATTCTATTTGGAGTTTGATAAAATACAGGATACTTAGATACATTTGGATCTCAGGTAAACAATTTTAGTACAAATGTACAACATGTATTTAGTGTATGTGGGAATTTTTCCTTTCAGATCTACTTGGAAGATTAAAAAAAGCCCAAGAAATCTGAAAACAGTTATAGAACTATGGTATTTTAAAATATTTATTTTTGTCAAATTGGCTCTTTCACTACCTTTAAAATCCTGATGTTATGGGCCATCTATAATCACAGGATTTGCTGTTCAATATTAATTCACAAGGCTGTAGACACAGTGTAGCCAGTGATAGCTCGAACTTTAAAATTGACTGAATCACAACATTCTCCTTTGACATTCTCAGAGTACCACCGAATATTAAATTCACTTGGTGGGCAGGGGGTCTAGTCCCGCAATAGGCTCCATTTCCATGGGACAAGTGAGGAAACAGATCTCGAATGCCTTGTCAGTAGCAGTCTTTGAATTTATAATGATTTTACCTTTGAATCCTTGTCAGTGAAGTCTGATAGGAACATGCCTTGGTGGGTTTAGACCTCCTACTTACACTCAGGTTTCCCACCTGCAGCTCTCATCCACTGCCACTCTTCTCCCAGAAAGGAGTTCCTGGCCTCCTGCTTCTCTAACCCTGCTCTCCCTCTCTCTCATCCACTGCCACCCTCTTCTCCCAGCAGGGCCTAAGTTCTGTCATATGTAAGGTCCCACTGTGTGAAGAGAGGATCAGTGTCTGACAATGGATCATGGCGGCAACTGTTCCAAGCCTGGGCCAGAAGAATATTGCACAGCTGGCGGTGGCCAGGAGTCACATCTCTGTGCGGATTCAGAACCTCTCATCCATGATCTAGCACCAGGCAGTCTTGAAATGATGGTAGAAATACCCTTAGGATTTTCTCCCCCACTCCATTTTTAGGGGCAACGGATCTGTGAGAAAACATACCTGACTCAGTGTTCCTAGATTCTAACCCCTAGTGGAGCCCCACAAGTAAGTCTGGCAGCTGGTAGAAGGCGAAACCCTGCAGCCTCCAGGCCTGAAAAGCAGTCACATTCCTCACTGGGGAGCAGAGACCATGGGCACTCATAGGGATCTGTAGACAACTCCAAGTCTGGCTTGGGCAGGTATTTCTTCCTTCTTTCAACATTCTCGAGTTTGCCTATTTTTGTCTCTTCTGGTATCCTTTGGACACCCTTTGCAGAATGAACTGTCTAACTTCCATGATTCAGATATAAGTGAAATGCTCTCATGTCTGGATATAAAGTAAGCACTGCAAATTATAAAAAAAAAAATCATGATACTGAACAGCAACAGTAACAAGAACAACAAAACCACTATGGAAAATTGAGAAAGAGATTGCAGACCACAATTAAAAGTTTTATATTTTAGTATGTTTAAGGAAAGTTTTGTTCTTCGTTCTGAACAAAGGCTCTGACATTTACATTTTGCACTAGGCCCTAAAAATGATGCAGCCAGTCATGCCCTGGGGATTCTTGATTCATAGTTGAACTGACATTATAGCCTGCAGGATAAGCCACTTAAGAGAGGGCTGGCTTCAGATCTATGCTATCTGCCTTACATAGATCAATTGGTAATTTAACGTTTCATGGCATAAACAGAAAACTTTTTGAACAAGGATGTGCTTTAGAATACCACAACCAGACTAAAGATAGTGTTCTAACTCTTTTTGTTTTTCTTATTTTGATATTCTGAGGTTATTGCATAAATTATAGTGGAATTCAGAGGGTAGTCTACAAAAACTAAAAGTGTATTTTATCCATTTTTATCTTCTGCCCATAGCATGACATGTAGGAGGGTCTCTAATGGAGAGTGGGTGCATGAGTCATTTGTAGGAAATGTTGTAGTGTGGTGATTTCTTTAAAATCAGTCAAATCATGTAGTATTTCTCCTAAAGAGGATTTTCCCACACTAAGTTGGCCAGTGAGGGAAGCATAATATCAGAGTTGTTTAAGATGTGGCAGTAGAAAGAACCCAGATGTTAGAATCATAAAGGCTTCTCCATATGTTTCTAGCTGTGTGAAATTTGTTCATCACTTATCTGAGTCAAAATTTTTTGTCAGTTGGATCATGGGGAGTATATTGCAAATTACCATTGCAAAATAGCCATATTGGAAATTAAGTTAGGTGACATGCAAACTGGGTGAAATACAGTAGTTTTCATTCTTTTGGTGGAGTGTTTTCACTTCCTTTGATATTTTTGAATATTTATTAAGTGTCTGCAATATGACAGTCATTGTACTAGTTGGTATGTATCCCAAAAATTTTAAATCCTTGTTCACATGGGGATTGCATTCTAGCATAACTTCTATTAATGTGGAAATTTTCAAACACATACAAAAGTAGAAAGAAAAGTATAATGGGCTCTCATGCACTAATCATTCATCTTCCCTAGTTATCAAATTTGCCAATCTTTGGCAAAGTTAGATTTGGCAAAGAAGGATTGTCATATCCCACATTTTTTAGGAGGAGTGTTTTAAAGCAAATCTTAGTCATAGTATTATGTCATTTGTAAGTTTTCAGTTAATCAAATGTTCAAATGCACATTTGTCTATATATAATTTATACACATATACAGATACATGTGTACTAAACAAAGTAAAAAATACAATAATTAAACAAATAGTTGAATATCCAATTCATCTTTAAGTTCCCATAGTAGTCCCCAAAATGCCTTAATTAGTACTTGGTTTGCTAGATACAGATTCCAGACAACACATATATAGCATTTAATTATTATGTCTCTTAAGTCTTTTTCGTTGTATAATAGCCACATTTCCTTTTCCTAATGTCATTGATTTACTGGAAAAACTGCTTTTTGGGGTCCTATATTATGTTTAATAATCTGGATTTGGATTGGTGATTAGCCATTGTGGCAGTTGCTTGGTACAGTATACTTTAAACCCACAAAAAGATTTAGAAGATATAAAAAGAGGAAATTAAGGGTTATTTCTCATCATTACCTCTATGTTGATTATTCGCAAATCTCATCTCAGCTCAGACCCTTAATCGAACACATTATTTATTTTATTGTCTCCTTGATGTTTTCCCTTCCATTATATGTCTAAAACAATGCTTGGGCCGGTGAGATGGTTCAGCTGCGTTAGCACCTGCTTGGCAAGCGCGGGGGCCCGAGTTCGACTCCTGGAACCCACATACAAAAAAAGGGCCGGTGATATCGCTCAGCGGCACGGGTGCCTGCTGGTGCGCGAGGTCCTGAGGTCGACCCCCGGTACCCACACAAAAAAAAAAAAACAATGCTTGATTCCTCACCATCTCTCAAAATCATTTATTGTAGGGTTCCACGTTTAAGAAATAGAAAGTCCATCTTTCCAGTCTTTCAAAAACTTTGAAGCCATCCTTGACCCCTCTATTACATACGAACCCTAAATATTTTCTTGCAACAAAACTGTTATGTTACCTCCAAATCAACACAGAATTTGCTCATTTCATAGAAGACTGCCACTGCCTTCTTCCAGTCACTACCGTATCACTCCTTGTTGTGGTGACGGCATCACTCCTATCTAGTCTCCTCTCTTCTGTCCTTTCCTCAGGCAGCTCCTCTAAATACAGCTGTAAGAATGATTTGATAAAATGTAAATCTGATCAAGTTATTCCTCTGTTCTCTACTCTCTATTGTCTTTTCATTTCACTCAGAATACAAGCTAATATGCTTCTTAACAATTTTTTTTCTTATGTGTCCATACTGCTTCTCCTGTTGTTCCTTAAAGATACTAGAGATACATTTTGATTCTTATTTATGCTTTCAGTTTCTCACATCAGAGAGAGGATGCAATACTTAACACATATTTCTGATTTATTTCACTTAAGACTCAAGGTCCATCCATTTAGTATAAATGTCTTAAGTTTATCCTTCTTTTGGCTGTGTAGTACTCCATTGTATAAAAGAACAGTATATTTTTTATCCATTTATCAGTTGATGGGCATTTGGGTTGTTTCCAAGATTTAGCTATTACCAACTGGTGCTGTAAACATGGGTGCACATATATCGCTGTGTTGTGATGCATTTAATTCTTCTGGGATGATACCAAGAAGAGGAATAGCTGGGTCAAATGGGACCTCTAGTCCTAGTTTTTTGAGGAATCTCCACACTGATTGTGAAATAGGAAGAAATTAAAAAAAAAAGTGGGGGGTATGGGGGGAAGGAAGAAAAGGAAAAGAAAAAATAAGAAAAGAAGGATAAAATGTAAACAAAGATTTGTAAATAAGGAGGATAAGAGGGGTTGAAGTGAGGGAATGGTGTTAGGTTTGATGCAAATAAAGACAAAGGAAAGAGACTAAGGGAAGCCTTTACTGCTGGCGCGGGAGGGCTGCAGTACAGGGCAAGAGACGCCCTGAGGAGGAGGCTGTGGGACAAAGCATTTATTGGGTTTAGCTGGGGGTGGAGTTTGGGGGGCGAGCAAGGTGACATAACGGAAGGGGATTGGGGGATCTTTGGTCGGCGTGCGAAAGGGGGAGAGAAAGTTCATTTTGGTCTGGGGAAGAAGAAGGAGGAAGTGGGTGATACGCTGTTGTTTGGGCTCTCTGCCATGTTGGAACGCTGCCATAATTGACTAAGCAGCTTTCATATGGGCAGAAACCCATCAAAGGGGAATGGGGAAAAAAGAGGAATCAAGATATATCATATACAGGTACACATTCCCTGTGATGAATGTGATCTTTATGTATATCTGAATGGTACCAATAAATTTAATGATTAAAAAAATGAAAACAAATTTTACTGCAAAATAAAAAGAAAGATACTAGACACACTTTTGTGTAAATCTTCTATTTCCCATAGAATATTATTCCTGTATTGGTGATCCTCACTAAAATATCAGCCTCTTCAATATTTTATGTATCCCTTCCCTGCTTGATTTATCACTTTAGAATTTATCTCTCTATAATTTACCTTGTTTATTGTTTACCTCCCCTACTAGAATGTAGGCATCATGCAAGTGAAATTTAATTTCTATTTTATTTACTGCTATATCCCTAAGCACTAGGAACAAAGCACTATACATAGGAAATACTAAACATGTAGCTATTGAGTAAATAAGGCATAATTGTCATCATCATCAATCATCAGTAGCAGCATGAGAGCCTTCAATAAGCTATGCTTGTGAGAAGTTTTCATTGATTTCTATGTGAGGTCTCTATTTTATGTATCTCCTTCTCTTTCACTTAACATTTTGTTTTGTAGAAAAATATTGGCAAAGATTCTTAAAATCTGCTGTGTCCTCAGTGTTTTCTGCCTCAGTGGTCATCAGGGTAGGGGTACTACAGCAGTAGCTCTAATTACCTCACTGGAAAATTGTTTCTTTGGTCTATAGAATTGTTTCTGTTCTTGGTTCTCCAGGTGCACAGTCACCAAGAAAATAAGTTAATTAGGTACTTCTGAGTTTACAAAATTGCCTAAAATTCAAGCTGGAGGATTTCCATTTCACCCTGAAGGTTGGTAGAGTTAAATTCTACAAGTCATGTTTCAAAGGTGCCCTAGGAAAAAATGATGCTAATCAAGCTATCATTGAAAGCCAATTCAGCTGTGAACTGGAAGGTTTGCCCATCTGCATAAAGTAAAGGCTGTTAACTTTATGCTGATGATTTTCAACTTTCCTGATAGAGAAGCAGCTCTGTTTTAACCCCAAGAATTTTATTTTGTCAGTAGTGCTAGGCTTCTGACTTGGCAAGCACTAAATAAATGGGAATAATATAGGGTACAATATATTTGGAGCTGTGACTCTCAATCAGGGGTAATTTTGTCTATGAAAGAAAATTTGGCAATATCTGTAGACATTTTTCATTGCCACAACAGAGGACATTCTCCCGGTGTGTATACAACCACACATACACACATACCTTATTAGCTCTCTGACATTATAACTTGTAATATGCCTTTTGTCTATTTTTCTCAATCCACGTCACTTGTCTTATTTTTCCTCAAATGTACCAGTCATGCTTCTGTGTGAATCTGCAATTTCATACATATACTCTAAAACCATATCTTTATCTATATCTATATGGCTAAACACACTACAGTGCACAAGATAAGCCTCCACAACAAAAAATTATTTGGTCCAAAATGTCAGTTCTGACTTGGCTCAGAAATTCTGATGTAGAATAGCATTCTTACAGTCAACAAATATTACTCAATATCATTTAACTTGCAAATATCATCTCTTAGTTACTTCTCTCTCTTCGCTGGGACAAAATGCCTGACACTCAAAGTTAAAGAGGGAAAAGTTTATTTAGGTCACAGTTTGTGGAGGTTTCAGTCCTTAATCAGCTGGCTCAGTGTCAGGCTGGCACATGGCAGAGGGGCAACAGTTCAAGGCGTCAGAAGACAGCAAAAGCAACAAGAGCAAAAGGGGAAAGCAAGCCTCTTTTCCTCCCTTATATTGTATGCAGGCTACCACCTTCAGGTGGGTGTAGCACTCACACCATCCCCGTTGCCTCCTCTTGCACAGGCTCAGGATGTTTACAAAGTGAGGATCCTGGCCCCCTGCTAAGTCACTTAGTTAACCTTCTAAACTTCTCAAGTTGACACAATGTATCAACCATTACACATCATATAGAAGAATCACTACTTTTACTTCAGAGATCATACTTTCTCTGGTTTATCCTTTTACCATATTGGCAATTTTTCTGAACCTCCTTGACCTTTTGTGTCATTTTTCAGATCTCCGAAAGTTATCATGAATCAGAGTTCAGTGCTAAAACATTTTTGCTGTATAAACTCGTGCGGTGATATTATCCAATGTCGTGATTTTAAACAACACTGACGTATTAAAGATCCTCAAGTTTATACCAGTACTTATAACTTCAAACTTGTATATATGAGTACCAATCAGCATCTATACTGTGTACATAGGGCTGGTGAGATGGCTCAGTGCCTTAAGCGCCTGCCCGGCAAGCACGAAGGCCCGAGTTCGACTCCCGGAACCCACATACGAAAAAGGGGCCGGTGATATCACTCAGCGGCACGGGCGCCTGCTGGTGCGCAAGGTCCTGAGGTCGACCCCCCGGTACCCACAAAAAAAAAAAAAATATATATATATATATACTGTGTACATATTAGACATTTCAAACTTACCATTTCTCAAATTAAACTTCTAATTCTCTCCTACTTCACAAATCTGATCCATTAATAGTTTCTCAATTAATATTCAGGTAAAAATACTATATTCAGAATTTATTTCTTGTGTCAAATTCCACCTTCCAGCCAATTCTGATGGCTCTAATTTGAAAATATATCTAGAGTCTGATTAATTTTTGTTATTTCCACTGCTCCAGGTTTAATTACAATCATCTGGTACCGGGTTACTATAGTAGCCTCTCCACTGTTCTCTGCATCATTGCCTTATCCACAGAAGCAGGAATTACCAAATATCCCTTAGTATTTAAAAAAAAAGTGAAAGCATATTTGTGAACTTGTACAAATTTGTCACAAACTAACAAATCTTACACAAAAAAGCGTAATTATTGATTCTAATTTATTAATTTTCTATTACTAGTGTAGCAGATGATCACAATGTCCATGTCTTAAATAACCTAAATCAGTTTCCTTGAGCTCTGTATGTTATGGTTCTGTATGTTAAAATTTTAACGTATGTCTCCCTGGGTTAAAATCAAGCTGTCCACTAAAATCAAGCTATCTTTATGCCTTTTTGGAGGCTGTGAGAATTTATTTCCCTACCATTTCCACATTCTAGAGGTGTTCTGTATTCCTTAGTTTGTTTTTCTTTTTTCTGTTGTTGTTGTTTTAATTCTGTCTTCAAGTCTAGCGGTAGAGAATTTAGTGTTTCTCACATGGCTTTGCTATGACCTCCAGTTGCGTTTCCTTTTTTCCACTTTTAAGGACCTTTGTGATTGCACTGAGCCCAGATAGATAATCCAAAAAAAGATCCTTATCTGTAGATGAGCTGATGATAGAACTTTGTTCCACCTATGTCTTTAATTCTTCTTTGACATTTAATTTAACATATTCATAGTTTTCAGTTAATAGGACATGGAAATCTTTGGGGTGGCCGTTATTCTATATACCAGTGTATACACCCATCAAAGATTTTTCAAGTTCAGTGCTAAAATTTTGATACTGCTAGAAAACTCCAATTTAATTAACTTAGGAAAAACATGTGACATTGCGCATTTACAAAAAATAAAAACAAAGTAGAATAATTTATTGTAAGCGAAGTATTGATATTTAAGCCACATAGTATTTCCTTGGGAACATTCTGAAAAATATTGTTTTAATAGGAATTGGTTCCAAAGTCAAATTTTCAGGACAATTTTATGTAAAAGCTGAGTAACAATTCAACTTCTTTTTTCTCTGGTTAATTCATGTACTTCTCCACATACCTACTTCTTTGACACCATAGTAATCATAACAATTAGCTGAGCGTCTGCTTTATGTCAAGCTCAGATCTAAATGTTTTCATGCATGGCTCATTTAAGCTCCTGCAGCCCTTTGAAGGAGGTGTTAGTCCCCTTACAGTCTATAGAAATAATGCTTAGGTAGCATGACTTGCCTGCTTAATAAGATGCAAAGTGGGGTTTGAACTGAAATAAGAAAGCTGGGGAGATTTTCCATGACTCTCCATTGGGAATCCAAGAAAAGAGTAACAGAGATGCATGTGAAGTCTTACAATCTCAATCCCTATGCAGATATTTTTTCTTTAATCAGGCAGAATAATTAAAATTGTGCTGACAAAGAGTTTTTGTTTCTGTTTTTGTTTTTAAAACCTCTTCTGCCTGGGAGAATCCTTCTTAAAAAGCAAGTAGTAGGGGAAAATCTAATTTCCAGTGGGCATGTTTACTATGTTCTTCATTTGGAAGGAGCACCCAGTTCTAGAAATGTATTTGTTGGCAATAAATTCCCTTTAACCAGGAAAGTTACAGAGGATTATCTTAAGTGCCTGCAGAGCAGAAATGACAAGTCAAAGGAACCATCCATTATGTTCCCTGGTAATTGGATCCAAAGTGCTGACCTTAAAAAGATTGTGCTCCAATAATGCAATTATTTTCCAAAAATCTTAATAAAAAGCACATTTCTTCTCCTCCTGCTTCTCAGAAGAAAGCCACTTTGAAAAGCACAACCAAAGACAACTGCAAAGCTTCACAATACTTGAGTTCTAGTTACACAACTGTTCTATGATTTTCTGATGCTAAGAAGATGAATATGAAGAGTGCTGCTGGGACAAAAACATTGCTCAACGTGACACTCTAAATCATCTCCATTAGTAAAGGTAGTGTCAGTTTCTCATGCATTTCAGACCCTTTTGAACTAATACTCCCTTATTTCATGCTATGTCTGAATGAATACTGGAGGTTTCTTATGGCAAGTGGGTCAGTGGTCAAATCAGCTCATCTTTACTGAGTCCACTCCAAGTCTGCATTCACCGTACCTGTTCCTCCAACTACTGAATTGATGACATCTCTTCTCTCCTTACACAGAAAGCACTTTTCATTTCTCCACACTCGGAGTTGTGAGGAGACATTAAAGACTGTGCATGTGCACCTCATTTGTTCTGCTGCTCAAGTAGGAGCTGAGGATCTACCTCCTTTCCTATGCAGAATGATAGCATGACTTTTTCATTCCGAAAGTCTGTGCTTTCCTCAAAGACTCTACTTTACAAAACCAAACGTCCTTGCCTTTTAATTTTAAAGGTCAAAATCCATCAGGAGATCTTCAATGTGAACAACTTCAGAAATGTGTAAATCTCTAGAAATTGCATGCAAAAGTTTATGTGTTCATGGGGGAGGATGTATGTTTTTCAAATGGAAGAGTACAGAACTCATCAGATTCTCAAGAAAGAAACAAAGAAAAAATGTATCCATTAAGCACATTAATTAAAAAAAGAAACCTGAAAAGATTGACAACCCCCCATATTGAAATGTTAATTCTTCATTCAGTGATGTTGTGGTGTTTTGACAGGTACTGATGAGTACTGAGGCTTGACTCATGTCAGAGATGATGTGAAGCAAAGCTAGAGATACAGGATTGAGTCAGGTAAATGGATGCAACTTGAGACCATACTCACAAGTGAAATAAGTCACTCTTGTATGTGTAAACATCGTATTGTCTCCCTAGAGTAAGAAGCTGAAGAGTAAATGAGATCCAAAATGTACAATAGATACTGTGAAATGGGAAGAAACTGTTTAAAAGGAAAGAGAAACTGGGATGGGGGAAAGGAGAAAAGAAGGAAGGGAAAAGCAAAAATATATATATAGATGATAGTTAAGGTAGCTATACTACTAATTTCTATTAGTTCATTGAAAAGAAAAGTTTGTGCTTATATCTTTTGATCAATTTTTCATGCCTATATCTTGTAATCTGGGCAACTACTTTGAAGATAGCAATAAGCAATGTACTAAAGATTGTTACTCTCCTACAATCTTGTTTTGAAATTTTGTATCATTGTTTTTGTTTTTTCTCTTTAAAATAAATAAAGAAACAGAAAAGTAAACAAACATGTTAGGTGCCCGAGATAGGCAATTAGGTAGGAAAAAAAAATCAGATTTCTAAACAATTTGAAAGGGACAGGGTTGCCCAAAGTAGACCACCTTGCATCTGAATTCCATGCTGTCACAGAGGCCACAGAAAGGCATCTCCTCCAAACACTTGCTATGCCTGAATGCCCCAAGGTCCCTGCTCTATTTATGGGATATCAGTGACCTCCACGTCAAGGGAAACAATACCACAAGACAAAGAGCATTTACAATGGGTATCTAATCTAGTTTAGAGGTAGATGAGTGCAGCAAGGCTTTTCAGAGAGTTGAAATCTAGATTTAAACAAAATGATGAGATCAGGTTTAGCTAGGCATATAGATTTTAAAGAAATTGAGAGGACGTCCTTGGCAAAAAAAAAAAAAAAAAGAAAGAAAAAGGAAAAATAGGATTTTTCAAAAGCCTAGGTACTAGAAAAAATATTCTATCCTAGACAAACTAAAGGAAGTTCCAAATAGTGGGAGTTTAGAATGGATGTCAGGGTTTTCTATGATCATATTGTCCAAGAAGTGCACTGTTAATCATCAGAATTTTCAGGTTTAATTCCAGAATTGCTTTACAGTATATATGTCATTGGAAATTTTCATAATTCAGCCATTCATTCAACAACTACCAATTGAGCACCTTCTATGTTTAAGGGTCTATCCTTGTTGTTCAGATAGAGTAGTAAACAAACCAAATGTTCTTATTCTCATGGAACTTATCCCCTACTTCATGAATTCACTAATTCACTTATTACCTATTTCTCCACATGTATTAAAATCCCAATTCTGAGGACAGACAGCTATACATCTTGTACATTATTTTCTTCTAAGTCTAGAACAGTGCTAAGAATACAAGAAATATTTCATAAGTTAGTTGAATGAAGGTATGAATTAATGAATGGTGTGGTAAGAGAAGAGGCTGGAGAAATGACTGGACTTCAGCTCATTAGTTTCTTGTAAGCCATGTTAGGAAGAAATAACTTTATTTTGTAGGCAATGCAAAGCCACAAAATATTTTAAGAAGAAACCTAATATCAATCTGATTTTTGCTTAGTGAGATCTTTCAGGCTACACTGGGGAAAATGGATTGATACAGGCAAAACTGGAGATGAAATGCTGTGTTCTTCACATTTCAAGTCAATGTGCACACTGCTTTCATCCTACTGTTGTTTCTTCCCACCCCCTCAACACTGGAAAACTCCACCACGGCCCTTGCACTTCTCCATATCACTTCTGATTTCATAGTACATCTCATCCCATCTCTTGGTTTCAAATACTGTTTACATATTGACAATCCCAAATGTTTATCACCAGAGGGATAAGTTGAATTTAATATTCAACTTAGAGACTTCGTAAATTAGCTGTTTCTTTTGTCTGGAATGTTCTATCCCAAAAACCTCACAGATTCTTCTCTCATCCCTCTTAAATCTTTGTTTAATTCTCTCTTTTCAATGAAGCTTTCTTTAACTTTGGGTTCAAAATTGAGCCCTCTGTTAGCCTGATACCAAAACCAGAGAAACACCCAACCAAAAAAGAGAACTACAGGCCAGTCTCCCTAATGAACACAGATGCAAAAGTCTTCAGTAAAATACTAACAAACAGATTGCGACAAATCATCAAGAAGATTGTACAACATGACCAAGTGGGATTCATCCCAGGAATGCAGGGATGGTTCAACATATGCAAAACAATAAACATAATATACCATATCAACAGAGCCAAAGACAAAAATCACATGATTATCTCAATAGATGCAGAAAAAGCTTTTGATAAAGTCCAACACTCATTCATGATAAAAACCCTATAGGAAATTGGAATAGATGGTCTTTACCTCAATCTGATATAAGAAATCTATGACAAACAAACAGCCAACATCATACTAAATGGACAAAAACTCAAACCTTTCGCTCTAAAATCAGGAACAAGACGAGGATGCCCACTATCATCACTCCTATTCAATATAGTTCTGGAAACATTAGCCAGAGCAATAGGAGAAGAGAGAGAAATAAAAGGGATAAGGATAGGAAAGGGGGAAGTTAAATTATCATTATTCACAGATGACATGATACTCTACACAGAAAACCCCAAGAACTCCACCAAAAGACTTCTAGATTTAATAAGCAAATTTAGTAACGTAGCTGGATACAAAGTTAACATTCAAAAATCAATAGCATTCCTGTACACAAACAACAAACGCACTGAGAGAGAAATTAGGGAAACCAAACCCTACACAATAGCATCAAAAAAATGAAATACTTAGGAAACAATCTAACAAAGGAAGTAAAGGATATATACATTGAAAGTTACAGTACTCTAAAAAAGGAGATTGAAATGGATATCAGAAAATGGAAAGATATCCCTTGCTCATGGATAGGAAGAACCAATATTGTGAAAATGGCTGTACTCTCAAAACTATTTTACAGATTTAAATCAATCCCAATTGAAATATCATTAGCATACCTCACAGATCTAGAGAAAACATTCCTAAAATTCATTTGGAACCCAAAGAGACCTAGAATAGCAAAGGCAATCCTGGGCAACAAAGGCAAAGCAGAAGGCATCACAATCCCTGACTTGAAATTATACTACAAAGCTACTGTGATAAAATCAGCATGGTACTGGCAAAAAAATAGACCTGAGGATCAGTGAAACAGATTAGAAGATGCATACACAACTCCAAACACACTCAGGCACCTTATCTGTGAGAAAGGGGCCAAACATGTTCAATGGAAGAAAGATATCCTCTTTAATAAATGGTGCTGGAAAAACTGGCTTTCCACATGTTGAAGACTAAAACTAGACCCCTGTATATCACCATGCACTAAGCTAAAGTCAAAATGGATTAAAGATCTAAATATTAAAACAGAAACACTAAATCTACTGGAAGAGAAAGTAGGTAGAAATCTTGAAGGCATAAGGATAGGCAGAGAGTTCATGAACAAAACACAAACTGCATGGGAAATACTTCAAAGAATCAATAGCTGAGATGTCACCTTATTAAAAAGTTTTTGCACATCAAAAGAAATCACCAATAGAGTGGATGGAAAACCCACAGAGTGGGAAAAAATTTTAGCCAATCGTCCCTCAGACAAAAGGCTTCTATCTAGAACATATAAAGAATTAAAAAAATCAGACCCTCCCAAATTCAAAGACCCAATCCAAAAATGGGCATTTGAGATGAATATACAGTTCTCAGATGAAGAAATACAAATGGCAAATAAATATATGAAAAATTGTTCAACATCATTTGTCTTTTGAGAAATGCAAATTAAAACAACACTGAGATTCCATCTCACTCAAGAAAGAATGGCTATCATCAAGAAATCAACCAATAACAAATGCTGGTTGGGCTGTGGAGAAAAAGGAAGACTTTTCCACTGGTGGTGGGAGTGTAGACTGGTGCCACCGTTGTGGAAATCAGTGTGGAGATTCCTCAAAAAACTAGGATTAGAGGTCCCATTTGACCCAGCTGTTTCCCTTCTGGGTTTTTTTCTGAGAATAATTAAAAACATCATACAACAGCGATATATGCACACTCATGTTCATAGTAGCACAATTGGTAATAGCTAAATCTTGGAAACAACCCAAATGCCCATCAGCTGAGGAATGGATAAAAAATGATGTGGTATTTTTATACAATGGAATACTATTCAGCTATAAACAAGGATAAACTCGAGGCTTTTATAGGCAAATGGATGCAACTTGAGACCACACTCATAAATGAAATAAATCGAACTTGCATATGTTAATATCATATTGTCTCCCTAATGTAAGAAACTGAAAAAGTAAATAAGATCCAAAATGTACAATAGATATTGTGAAAGGGGAAGAAGCTGCTCAAAAGGAAAGAGAAACTGGGATGGAGGAAAGGAGCAAGGAAGGAAAGGAAAAGAAAAAAAAATATATATATACACACACAAGGTAGCTAAGATAATCATACTACTAATTTCTATTAGTTCACTGAAATGAACAGTTTGTGCTTATATTGTTTGATCAATTTTTTTATGCCTATATCTTGTAATCTGAGCAACTACTTTGAAGATAACAATATGCCATATATTAACCATTGTTAATCTATTATCTTGTTTTGAAATTCTGTATCATTGTTTTTATTCTTTTCTCTTTAAAATAAAAAAATTGAATGCTTTCATTTATTTATCTCTATATATTTTCACTGCTTTTATTTTATACATTTGGCATGATCTATATGTTTATCTGGGTTTTCTTCCACCCCACACTATAGTGTAACCTCCTCATGGTTAGGAATCTTTTAACTGTTTTATTTACTCACCTGTTACAGTGCCCAGAAGTGTCACACACACAAACACACACACACACAAACCCACATGCATGATACTGAATTGTGTTTAGTGATAAATAATCTGCAACAAACAAAATAACAAAACTAAAATGGCAATAACTATAAATTACTGAAGGTTACAGTGTGACAAGGAGAAAGCCAGACTCTTGGGATGCAGGAATGATTATCATCCTCTTTATAACAGGTTTTAGAGTGTCTCTTAGTGTGTCTATCTGTGCCTGTTCCTCACACAGCAAATAGCAAAAGATATTAAATATTTCTCACTGAATCACGATGTCAAATATGCTTCTATTTTTGAATTGCAATTTGAAAGGAAATGAAGAAAGTGAAACATTTCATGGGTTTTAAATGTAACAGAATTTTAGGGGGCCAAGGTATACATGTATAAATATATGTGTGCACATTTCCATGTTAAATGAAGTTTAAAAAAAAAAGAAGTTAAATTTACTCACATTTTATACTTATTAGGCAGTTTTATATAGTGGGTAAGTACCAGAAAAGCTAGGTTTTAATTCTCACTTTGTAACCATGTGGATTGGGGCAGGTGACTGGATCTTTCTAAGTTTCAGCTTCCTGACGTTTAAAATTGAAATTGAAATATCACTAACATCATGTTTCTTGAGGAGCATTGCAAGAACTAAGTGGAATAAAATTTGTAATGCCCTTAAATGTCTGATGTGTGGTGAGAATTCAGTTTGATTACATTCAATAAATATCAGCTATGTGCCCACTGAACATTTTGCACTGTCAGTTTTGAATGTACAGTGATACTCAGTGGGCATGGTCCCAGGATTTTTTATTATTATCATAATTAGAAGGTGCTGTGTTCTCATTAACCTTTATTTGTATCTTTTTTTTCCCACTTTGGCAACTGGATCCAGCTAAAGAAATTCAACTCAGGAGCTGTGCTTTGCCACCCTGCTATGGAAGTGTACTCAGTATGGGTTAAGCATCGCCTGCCTTCATTTGACTGAGACTATGCCACGGTAGGACACAGTCAGGGACCTTACTCCTTCTAATGGCTTCGATGTTGCCAGAGTCCCAGAAGAGAAGGGAATTATTTATAGGCAACACATACAATTTCTTGAAGAATCCTCCCATATTTTTCGATCTTCTGATAGTAAAAAGTGAATAAAAGTCTAACCCTTGAGGAGAAACTTTCTTCATCTTTGGGCCAATAGATTTTGAAATAAAGAGAGTCCTAAAAGTGAAGAATTAGGATGGGGATGAATTTCTGAGATTCTGTTGCATCACTGCTGGTCTTGCCATGATGTAAGAATTATCTAGTTTGCTGAGAAGAGGAACCAAAGTGGCTAAATAAACACAGCAAAGACCTTCTGTCAAGAAAATACATCACCAGATTGTAAAACTCAACACTCAAAGAAGAGCTCAAGGTCATGTGCCTTTGAGACAAGCAGTTTACGATCTCTTCACTCTAATCCAGCTTGTCTCACTCTCCTCCACCTCCTTCCTAGGAGAAAAGTATTGATAATGCATCTATCTGACAGAGGACTTACATCTAGAATTCAGAAAAAGTGCTTACAATTCAGTAGTAAGACAAACAACCCAATTTAAAAAGTGAACAGAGGATTTCTACAGACACCACAATGGAAGATTTATGAACGGACCTTAAGCACATGGATGAATACGAGCATCATTAGTTATCAGGGTAATTGTAAATTACAACCACAATGAGATACCATTAGGCACCACTGGAAGTAGCTAAATTATAGTGTTACTGAGTAATAATTGTAATGATACCAAGTGAAGTGATGAGTGATGATATCAAGTGAAGGCAAAAATACGGAGTAATTGAACACATATATTGCTGGTAAATATATAAGATGGTGCAATCATTTTGAAAAACACAATTTGGCAATTTCTTTTAAAAGTAAATATGCATTTATCATGTAAATGAGTAACTCCAGTACTCCAGCGTAACCATATCTCTACATAAAGATTTTTATGAATATTTTCATAGCAGTTTTATTCATAATATCCTCAAACTGAAAACAATTCAAATGTTGGACAACAATGAATGTATGAACAAATTATTACATGTTGACATATGGAATGCTAAAAGCATAATAAATATCTGATATATGAAACAACACGGATACCTCTCATAAGCATTATGGTGAATGAAAGAAGACAGATACAAAATATCTATAGTATATTATTACAATTGTATTAAACTCTATAAAAAACAACTCTACAGTGACAGAAAGCAGATCAGACACTGACTTGGATAGCAAGTGGGTGGTGCGTTGTTTGAGAAGGGACACAAGGGAACATTTATAAAGAAAACCAGTGTTACATGTCACTGTATCAAAGTGTTTGAATTTTAAATGTAAATTATAAGTCAATGAAGAAGATTTATACAATGAATAGGTGAATTAGTTAATATGGCATAAAGCAATAAATAGAATAGAAATGATAAAAAGTATGACACACTAAGGGACCTCAGGAGTTCGGAGGATGGACAGCTAGCAAAAACAAACACAAAAGGTAACATTGCCCCCAATAGTAACTGTATAAAATACAGTTACCCACAAGGAAGGTAATCATCAGGTACCGCAGACATGTACTAATAAGACACAAAAACAACAAAAAAGAATACATACCACTTGGTGTGAGTAGTAACTGAAAAGGAGTTTTTAAAGGAAGAGTTGTGTGTGTGTGTGTGTGTGTGTGTGTGTGTGTGTGTGTGCATTACTTAACTAAAAAAATGGAAACCCTGTTATGTGAGATTTGAAACAACATAGATGAATGTAGAGGACACTATGCTAAGTAAAATAAGACAGAGGTAGAAAGATAAATACTGTAATATGTCACTTATATGTAGAATCTAAAAGAATTAAATTCATAAAAGCAGACTAGAGTACTGGTTGCTAGGGCTCGGGGAGACACCAGTCAAATTATACAAACTTTCAGTTGCATGGCGAAGGTGTTCTGGGGTCTCATGTACAGCATGGTGAGTTTATTTAATACTACATTGTTTACTTGAGATCCACTGAGAATCTCAATATACACACTCAAATTTGATCACGAAGTGTAGCAATGCATGTGCTCATTAATTTGATTGTGGCAGTCATTTTTAATGTATAATACATTAAATCATGTTGTATTCCTTGCCCATATACAATATTCATTTGTCAATTATATCTAATTAAAGTGAAAACAATAAAATAAGATAAATAATTATCATAAAGTTTCTTTTTGGGGAGCTCTGTTATATATATTGTCTTTTCCTTTTCTTTGAAATAATTTGATTCTATATGCTTATGCTACATTAAGATGAAAACACTGGGCCTAAACATTGGAAAACAACTTTCAGACAATAATTCAAACATTCATGTAGAACGTGACTGTTCTATAAAGCATCTTTAGAAAACTGAGCTTGTTAGCTGGAATACTTTCCATGATAGAGAATGTCTTCTTTAGTTTTCTCTCGTTGCTGAGACAAAATACCCAACGCCCAAAAATAAGGAGGGCAGGGTTCATTTAGCTCACAGTTTGTGGAGGTTTCAGTCTGTAATCAGCTGGCTCCAAGGCAGGGTGGCATGGCACAGGGGCAACAGTTCAAGGTGGCAGAAGACAGCAAAAGCAACAAGAGCAAAAAGGGGGGAAGAGCAAGCCTCTTTCTCCCCCCTTATATTGCATGCAGGCTACCTGCCCCGGGGTGGGTGTAGCACTCACACCATCTCTCTGCCCTCCTCTTGCACAGGATCAGGATGTTTACAAAGTGAGGACCCTGCCCCCTTGCTGAGTCATTTAATTAAACTTCTAGACTTCTCTAAATGATGCAATGTATCAACCATAACAGAGAGCTAACTCCTCTGAAGGAAAATTGGTTTCATTTCTACCTGTCGGGCATCTTCCTGGATTTGGAGTCCAACATCCTAACACCCACTGCTGTTTTATTCTCTTTTTTGTGAGGAGCAGAGTCAGACCCCCTCAGAAGAAGACATCTTTTGATGGCAGAATTTTCCAAGTACTCTTCTTGAAAGAACTCTTCTGGAAGACATTTGGCTTCTCAGAAATATCAATTCTGTTCTTGAATAAGTAGTGAGACATCATTATAACCTTACCATAGACAAGACTCCGAAAGGTCTGGTAGTAACAGGACTTTTTTTTTTTTTCTTACCAGGAATCAAACTCAGGACCTTGGGCTTGCCAGAATAGGACATTTTAAGACTGTTGGATTTAGTGCACCAAAATTTTACCTTCACATGGAACCACAGCCCCTGTTGCTTTTGTATATTAGCCACTTGTGAGACAGTGTTGCTCTGGACAGCAAGGCTGGGACATTGACTTGGAATGTGACAATCATGAGAACATGCACTGTTTCACAGATTCAAGGCCTAAGGACTACTTCTCAAAATACGCGTTGTAGGAGCTTGGGAAATTGTTAGATACATACATTCTCAGGTCGACTCTGTCAAAATCCCTAGAGGAAAGGCCAAGGAATTTGCATCTAACAAGTGCCAGTGGAGGTTTTTCCATACATTAAGTTTTGAAAAGTATTTTTTAAGTCGGCACTAATCAAAGTGTGATCTAGGACCCTGTAGTGGTGGCGTCATCAGGAGCTGGTTAGAAATGCAGAACTTCAGGCTCCATTTAGGCCGATGAATCAGAATCTGCACTTTCAAAATGTCACTGGGGAATTTGATGTACATTAAAGTTTGAGAAACATCATCCTGAAAGATCTAAGTTCACTGTCAGGGAAGAAATTTTTTTCAAATTTTTAATTCCTCATCTACTCTTGTCATTTCAGTCATCCCAGATACATAAGTGACGTCACTTAGACTAATGAGCCATTGATGTCACTTTAGGATACCAGCCCGAAAACTTTAAAAATCCACTTAGATTTAAGGATAGGATGTGGTTGTTAGTAGCAAATTTGTTCTATTGCTCATCTTAATTTTGAACAGATCAGTTTCAAGAAATATAAGAGAAGTAATCCTATTAGCGTATTACTTTAGCAATAACTGTAAGAGAAGTTGGAAATAATAGACTATGTGCTTGTTATTGTTCTAGGTGCATATGCACATATAATACTTATTTTCCCAGTACTCACTACAATTCTAAGGGGTCAGTACTATTACTATTCTCAGTTATCCGAAAAAAGGGAATAATTTTCATAGAATTGATTCCTGGGTATAATGTATAGAAAAGCTAAATGATTTGAATTTGTTTTCCTGGATGAGTAGATTAGAGTGCAATAAAGACTTAATTGTAAATAAAACCTTAACCATAAAACTTACTTGAAAGAAAGGAAATTTGTTTTACACCTTAACTGATTTGAAAGTAGAAATTGCCAAGCAGGTTCTGATTACCTTGCTGAGACGCAGGCAATTGGCTACAATCATACCGATTACAAGCCATTTAAGCAAGCTCAATTAAATTAGTAGTAATTCTAAACTACTCCATCTTGCATAGAGATTGGCTTAATTTTTATGCAAATTTAAATTCTGGTTGTGCAAATCCTAATTGTGTAATAGCGAATCAAGCTGGAATATTTTCATTTATCTTTGTGAAAAACCTCAAAGCTCTGGTAGGTAGATACATACTGGAAACATTTCTGTAAGAAAGTCTTGCAAAAAAAAATCAGAGATTAGGTGCATTTTATTGGCTTGATGTGACAGATAGGCAGAATCTATGAAATAATGAGAAGGTGGCAAATTGAGGATCAACAAAACTTAAGAGTACAAGAGTAGAAAATACGCTGGACCAGAGATCTGGAGAATTAACTTTTAATCCTGATTCTGACATGAATTTACTGGGCAATCTTGAGAATGTCTCTTTCTATTAGTTAGCTATTATTGTGTAATAAACAACTACAAACTTCCAATGGATTAAAGAAATGTACATTTATTTCTAACTTAAAAACCCCTGTATGCAGGTAGGTTGAAGTTTAGCAGAGTCCGACAGACCAGACCGAGGCTCAAATCCATGCTGTACTTTGAGTCCAGAACTGATGCATGTGTCATGTATCTTTCTTGGCTAAGTATTACTTAAAGCACCTCTCACCCAGGGCCAAAGGAAGGAATGTAAATGGACAACCTCAATCACATAAGCTCATTTCAAGTCCTGGGTTCATGTCCATATGCCTAATAATTGGCCAAAGCAAACATGAAATCAAACCTAAACTCATCAGAGATGGAGAGGGAGAAGTTCATTTTGCTACTCTAAGGCTATGATATGAGTATGGATAATCAATAATTAAAGCAACAGTAGTCCCTATTCTTTAGCTACCACATCTATAAACTGAAATCAATGAATTTCAGGACTATGAATAGCACTTCCAACTATTAATATCATTTTGTGATTATAGGAGAAATGAAACTCCATGAGATTATGTAGTACTATGTATAAACTATTATCCTGGACGATAGATTCAGTCATGTTTTAATTTATCTGCTGAGAATTTTAAAAATAATTTTACTTAGTTGAAAATATTTTTAAATGGCATGTTTCATAAAAAATTTTCACCTGGCAAGCACAAGGTCCTGAGTTCGATTCCTGGTACCAAATAAATAAATAAATACATCCTTTAAAAAATATTCTGACTATTCTCGAAGGCCAAGAACAAATACAATACCTCCCTCTCACACTAATTATTGTCATGCCCCCAACCCACATCACTTTATATACTACTCGCCTGAAAGTTGTGAACAGCTTTTGCTGCTATCCCAGGATTTTAGGTTTGACTCTGAGTCTTCACTCTCCAGAAACTTATGTGGCAAAATAAATCATTTAACATATCTGGGTTGTATTTTTCTCATTTACAGAGAGAGAAGGGGGATTCTTCTCTACTTTAGGGATGTCTTTAAGGACTTTCTCGATTACCATTATGTAATTCTAAAGAGGTTACCTCAGATAGCATGAAAAGTGTTCTATTTCAAGATATGACAGAACAACTCTTCAAATGAAGATATACAGACTGAGATCTGCAATCCCAAGGCAAGAAAGGCAGTCATGAGCAGTGCTTGCATTGTGGTCTCAAAGGAGCCCAAGAGGGAGAAGTAGCAATTAAAGAAGAAGAGAAATTGTTGAGTTAGGCTAAATATCAGAAAGATTTCCCTAACGGGCAAGTCTTTAAACTGGCATGCTTTCCCAGGAAAAGTGGCATAAAGTTATTTGAAACAGGGCCAAGCAAAATATTTCAATAACCCAATGTAAACAAAATTCGCACTTATATCAGAGCTATTGACTCAAGGGTGGGTGGTTTCTTTCCCTTCATTTTGTAAGTTGATTTATATTTCTGTTTAATAAAATAATGAAAAAGATCAAATCCTAGGATGAGGGCTTGGAGACAGACAAATCCATTCTATGATTGTATGCATCCTTCAGGCCTATTAGTTTAATGGAGATGGTGGAGGTATCTCAGAAACGATGAGCAATTTTCCAACAGCCATCTGTGTTAAATAAGCATATAAAAAGCATGCATGTAGATATATTGTTTTGCACATTGTCATGAATGTGAAGTTTCAGGCTGCCACCTAATTTGCTCTTATAAAATTTAGAGAATGTTTTTGCTTCCCTTTTCTCTGCTGCACATCTTTGTTTTGAAGTATTTTGGGATAATGGCACTTGTTATTCAATTATTTAAGACGGAGTGTTTGCTGACAACTCGATGTTCTATTTTTCTTCTTTTTGAATAAAAAGTGCAAAACAGGCAAAGCAAAATAACTGGCTTGGCTTTGGGATAGAGCAGAAAAACAAACAAACAAACTAAAAATAAGCAAAACAACACCCCCTCCAACTTTCATCAGCCAAGATGCTAAGGGTGACCAAAGAGGCTTAGTAAAATACTTTGAAGTGCTACATCCAATACATATTCTCTGAGAGGATTAACATAATGACAGCATGAGGGCCCTTGGAATCAGCTCATTGCCATAAAGGGCAAATTTGATTAGAGGCCACGCAAGAATATGAACTGATTACATTTGTAATCTGTTACACAAAGCTGTGCCATATTCAGTCATTGAACAAACATTTACTGTGCATTCGAGTTATTCTCCTAACAACTGAGAGGCTGACAATGTTGTCTTCTACGCACTTGGATTTCTCCCTTTTTGTTTGCAGCCTCCCTTTCCCTAAATTCAGTATCTCCTTTGACATTTGTGTGATGACAGGTCCTCTCCTGACACTGACTGAAGTCACTTCAAATATGTGTTAAAGATTAAACAAATTCTACCTTGTGGATCTAGAGTAGAAACTGATTAAAACAATGACATGAATCACTGATGGGGATCATAGTGAAGATCAGCTATATAAGGGGGAAGGAAGATTCCAGAGAAGGCAAGCACTTAAAATTTCAAGTCTTAATTTCCCCTGCAAAAAGTTTGTTAAAAAATAAGTTTCAGAGTCATATCTTTTAAAATGTTAAATACCCTGTTATCTAACAATTTCATATCCTATACTCTACCGAGAGATCCTAATGGGTCTGCCACAGTTCCGGGTGTGTCTGGATGACTGACTTGCAGGCTGCAAACTGAGGAAGGATAGGGGTGGCACCAACCCATCGGTATGTGACCTGGATGGACTAAAAGGGGAAAGAAGAAGATAGTTTTCTCTTTTGCTTCTTTGGAGGTGCTCAGGTCTTTGCTGTAGCCTTTGGTCTTCCCATGAAGATGCTTCAGCCTTGCAATGCAGACTCTTCAGCTTCCTAACAAGGACTAGTACTCAATTGTATAGTGAACTCCAGGCCCTTGACCTTCAACTGGATCCTCTGTCTCTCCAGAACTCCGATGGCCCTTTTCCATTCTTCTACTCCTTATTCTGCAGTAGGCTGCTGTAAGCCCAATTTGTAAATCCTTTACATACCATATATATATATAATTATTCTATTCCTCTAGTGAACCCTAACTGATATGGTCTTTAGAACACATGTTGAAGTACTATTTATATTAGCAAACATTTGGAAACCACCTAAATTTTCATCAATAAGAGAATAATGTCATTTATGTATGTCTATGAAATTCCTCAATTTAAAAATATGGTCAATGAATCTGAATCTATAAAAATAAGAGAATATATGTGCTTACAAAAAGCAGATTCTGTCAGATCTAGAAAAACATGGTTGTAAACAAAATTCACTGCTATGGCCCCAGTATAAAACTTCTGATTTAGTAATTAAGTGGATACTTTATATTCTTAAATTCAAAATATATCTTCAGAAATTGATACATAATTAGTAGTAATTAACAAGTACAGTCTTTTTTAGTAACTGCTAGGTATTGATTATTATGTTATTTTACATATACTTTTTCTTATCCTTGCAGTAACTGTGTATGACAATTATTTTCTCAGTTTTACAAGTGAAATGTGTGTGTGTGTGTATGTGTGTCCCCATTATTTTATTGTGTCTGTGTGTTTTACTGGGGTCTGAACCCAGGGACTTCAAATTGAGCTACATCCTCAGGCCTTTTTGGTTTTCATTTTATTTTATTTTGAGGCAGGCTCTGATTAAGTCACTAAATTGCCTAGGCTGGGCTTTAACTTGTGATCCTCCTGCTTCAGTCTCCCCAAATGCTGAGGAGTAAGGGGCACCATGCCTGACACAATGTGCATTTTTTTGAAAATACCCATCTCCAAGGAACAAGCTGTCCTTGTCCTTGCACCTGTCTAATCTTGAAAGAGTGTTTCAGCCACAATGGCTTTCCAGAGAACTGGTTTTGGAAGTTTCAATGGTTTTACAACTGAGCAAACCCAAAGACTTACTGAACAATTTCTGCAGCTACTGGAGGTTAGCACACAGGAACAGCGCTTGGGAGAATGTTCCGGGGATCTCTTATTGGTTGACCAAGATGGCCTAATATTAGACAAGCTTCTTCCTGACTCCAGGCATTGACCTCCATTTTCTTGGGTCATTTTATTTAGACCATGAGTAATTACAACATTTTCTCTGCCCCTTTGAAATGTAAATCTTTTTACAGACACCTTCTTACCCAGAACAGTCGTTATCAAAGATCTGGAACCATCGTTTCAAAATGAAAATATGAAGGGAACTAGCATCCCATGTTCTAATTTTCATGAAAGATTAGTAGCCTAACCTAGGTGGGCTCCTTGCTCCAAGTTGTGACTACCACCAGTTATAAAGATAGGACAAATTTTATGTTTTCTTATTTTTGGTAAGGCCAATTAGCAAGGACAGATGGCCCACAGTCTCCCTTTCCATTCCAGCTCTTAAAAATTCTCTGGCCCTTTATTTTAGGTGAGTTCATTTCAGACTCAGTCTGGCTTGTCTTTCCTATTGCAATAACCTAGAACAAAGCCTTTCTTGCTTATTTAATTTTGGGCAGTTTTTGCTCTGTGTGGTCTGTTTCATAATTTGTAAGCTGACAGGGTTCTGACTGAGGCATTTTAGAGATGTATCAAAGAAAAAGTCTTGGGCCGGTGAGATGGCTCAGTGGCGTAAGCGCCTGCCTGGCAAGCGCGAGGGCCCGAGTTCGACTCCCAGAACCCACATATGCAAAAAGGGCCGGTGTTATCACTCAGTGGCACCGGCGCCTGCTGGTGCACGAGGTCCTGAGGTTGACCCTGGGTACCCACAAAAAAGAAAAAAAAAGAAAAAGGCTTATAGAAAATGCACAGAAGAGCTCAGTTAACAAAAACAACCAACCAACTAAACCAAAAATCATAGTTAAAGCCAACTGCAGTGATTTAATATCTGGAAGCTAAATAATAAAGGCATCATACATTTGTTTAGCATTTAGTATTTGTCTTGCTTTGTTGTCACTAAGGCATAATACCCGACACCCAAACGGGGAGAGGTTTATTTGGGCTCATTATTTTTAGATGTTTCAGTCCGTAGTCAATTGGCTCCGAGGCAGGAGGGGCATGGTAGAAGGGCCTGGCAGAAGAAAGCTGCCCAAGTTATGACGGCCACGAAGCTGAGAGAAGGGAGGAGCCAGGGAGGGCGATAATCCCTTCCAGACCACACCCTCCCTAACCTCCTTCATTTAACCAGGCCCTACCTACTAACATCACATTTAGCTAGAGGGCCCACTGATCCAATCACCTTCCAAAGTCCCAACTTTGAGTATATGAGAGTTTTGCAAGTCATTCTTGATTCAAACCATAGCAGTATTATTTAGGTACAGTATTCTCCCTTTATTTGTAGGGGGCATATTTCAAGACCCCCGGTGGATGCCTGAAACCATGAATAATTCCAAATCCTACATATATGTTTTTTTCTACACATGCACCCCTATGATAAATTTAGTTTATAAATTGAGCACAAGAGAGTAAAAACAATAATTAATAACAAAATTGAGTAATTATTATAATGCACTACAACAAAGTTATATGAATATAGTCTCTAATCTCTAAAACTTTCTTATCACACACTGTGGGCATAACTTCTGCCGTTTAAGGTAAGACAGTGAAACTAGTATGAATTTCTTTTTGCTTCTTCACAATTTCATGGATGAAAAATTTGTTCTCACCGTAAATCTTAAAAACCTCAGCTTATGCTATCTTTTCTTTGCTTAAATTGAGAACTTTCGGTTTTCACTTCGTGGACGCACTGTATGACTTTTCTTTGGAATATCTAAATTGACAGCATATTACTCTGCGCTGTGAGGCCATTATTAAGTAAAGTAAGAGTTGCTTCAACGCGTGCACTGCAATACCACAACAGTCTCATAACAGAGCAGTCTGATAACAGCCTGATAACAGAGCAGCAATTAAGAGACTAATGAGCAGATAATGTACACAGCCTGGACATTCTTCACAATGAGATAGCTCATGTCCCTGGCAGGACAGAGAGGGACAATGTGAGACCTCATTATGCTACTTAGAATAGTGCACAATTAAAAACTTAGGAATTGCTTATCTTTGGAATTTCTTACTTAATATTGACTCCAGGTAACTAAAACCGCAGAAAGAAAAACTTCAGAAGGTGGGAAGCTGTTGTATTTTCACAGTTTCTCTAATCTATGAATGCCCAAATATTCCTCTTTTAATACTGTACTTGTCTTTTCACCAAGAATTGTCCCTTTGCAAATGATGGGAGAGCTAATTCAAATGGGCTTATGTGAAAAATAGTTTATGGTCTCAGTAATAAAAACATCTAGTGAAATTTAGGGAAGTTGGGATCCAGGTGCTCAAAAATGTCTTTAGTGTCATTTGTTTTAGGTTCTCATTTCTTTTTTTATTTCCTTTATTTTTCAACTGGGCCTCCTTTGGGGCCACAAAATATAAGTAGGTGCCAAATTCAGGCTTATATCACGTCCTATGAAAAATATTTCTTCCCTCTAATAGTTTCATGCAAAGATCCAGAATTGTCTAGTGATTGAATATTGTATCACATAATTTTCTTCCAACTCATCAGTATGGCCTAAAGAATGCGACTGTTTGAAGTAACCAGGCTTGACTGAGATACCATCCGACTAAAATCACAAGTATTGAAAGTAAAGGAAAGAGGGATTCTGGAAGAAAAACAAGACACACAAGTGGAATAGGAGGAAGTAGAAGCTTACCAGCTTTACTAACAAATTCCATTACTAATGTTCAGAGTCAACTCCATGGACAACATTTTCTGCACCCAGTCTCAACATATAGAAGAGCTTGGCTGCCCTTTGAAGCATGTAGAGTTTTCAATTTCTATTTCAGTTAAGGACGTCTCCCTCAAAGCAAAATCAGATTTATCTTTTCATCTTCGTCCTCTGCTTTCAATCCTTATGTGACTTATATTTGTTACAATAGAAAAATATGATGAATATATAAATTTTAAAAGGGTTCAACAGTCGTAGACACAAGACCATGAATTGCCTTTAGAATGCTTCCACTAGCTTAGAACACACAAATTCCATCATTCCTGCCACTTTCTGAAGCAGTTCTGAAGGTCCTCTTTCGTGTTTTTAGTTGTGCTGTTGGCTGTCTAGATGCCCCGAGTTTAAAACGTTTATTTTCATGGTCATTTTGACTTTAGAAAGAACCAGAAGTTCCACAGTGTCAGATCTGGTGAATAAGGTAAATGAGGACACACTATAATGTTTTTAGAAGATGTCCTTTCCATTAGATAGCACTTGGAAGCAGCATTCGCCAAAGTTTTGATCATACCTTGTAAAGACACTCACAAAAGAGGACTTCCAGAACCGCTTCATAAAGTGGCAAGAGTGATGGGATAAGTGTGCTCAAAGTGGCGGCAGTCGTTTGAGGGCTATCAGGGGGAATGTGTTTTAAATTTAGCCATTCACCACATATTTTCATCATCCCTTTTGTGTTTGTGGTAGGCAAGATATGAATGGACATTGGTAAGTTCCCCAGTCTACCTAAAACCTAATTTTTGTGTCCTCTCTGTGATTAATCATACTCAGTTCTATTCAAAATTGACTTAGGCTTTCAAGAGTTACTTACTTTTTAAAAACATAATAAATGAAATTACGTTATGACCACACTGACAACTAACCTAGCTAACATCTATTGAGTATTTACTATGTGCCAGGCAGGATTTTAGGCATCTTGAAGCTCCTGTGTGTCTCTCCCTCTCTTCCTGTGTACTGCCTGAGATACAAAACTGCCTATAATTTTCCTCTCACTTGTTTTACTTTAGCCACATTGACTTTTGTGCTGTTTCCAGTCAGCCACAGTTTATTTCTAAGTTAGGCGCTTTTGTGAACCTCTGACTAGAATGTTTTTTCCCCAAGTAATTCACGTGGCTGGTCCCTCCTTGTTATTCAGATCTCAGTTTAAAATACCAGATCTGCAGAATTAGCATTCTTGACCACTCAGTGTAAATTATCCACACATCTAATCCCATTTTCTTTTAACACATCAGCCATTCTCCTTTTCCTACTCCTCCTACTTCTACTTCTTCCTTCCTTTCTACCTCCCTTGTTCTCCTCCTCTTCATTATTTTTTTTCTTTTAATCTCACCTACTATTATCATTCATACCTTTTCCTCCCTCTTTTTACTTTCCCTTAGGAAACTGAATTTATAAGAGAAAGGACCACATCTGCCTTTTTTACTGTTGCATTTCCAGTACACTTACCACATAGTAGCCAATGCTTTAATGGCTTTGTGAATGTATCTAATTTCACCTACAGAGCATACCTATAAAGTAGATGTTATTAATTGTGTACATTTGATGCATAAGAATAGCAATGCTTAAAAAGTTAGATGCTTTTGTCAAAGCCACACAGCTAGTAAGTAGCAGAGCCAGTATTTGGACAGAGAAATTGTGCTTACATACTCAGGTAAAAGCCAGGTTTCCATATTTCTATGTGCAGCCTCTGTAGGGAGTGCTCAGGGTACAGGGATAACAAAACACACAGTGGGGTGGCCTATCACTCATGGGCCTACAGGCTGGAGGTCTCTAGAAATGAGCAAGTAATCAAAGAGATAACTGGAAAATTACAAGGTAGTAAGTAATGGGAAATAAAGATATAAAATCTTGTGAGGAACACAGAGAAACAAGATTTAATCTATGAGGGACGTAAGGAATTTTAACATTTAAGGACGAGGAGGTTTTAGCCTGGGGAAGGAGAGTGGGAAGAGACTACACAGCCAGATGGATTGGCACTGGCAAATGTGAGTCATTTGTGGGGTGCCAGACAGAGACAAGAATGGGAATCACAAGAGCGTGACCATCTTCACTCTTGAGGTAATTTAGTTAACTATGTGAAAAAGAGAAAATAGGTGTTGGGAGGTATATGAAGTATGATAGGGCTGTAAAAGGCTTTTCAAATTTTTAAAGATCAAATGGGCCATAAATAACTATGAAAATGGTGAAATAAAAAATTAATTGCATTGATTTATAGCTATATATGGGATTTTCTACCCTAAAACTGACAACACATCCTCTTTTAAGGATACATCAAATAGTCTAAAAATATTGATCATCTATTTTTTCTGGAAGAAGGATTTGAATCAATAAATTAAGAATCAGGAAAAGCATTGTTACAGTCCACATTCTTCATGATCAATGCTGTAAAGATACAAATTAATATCATCAGCATAAAAAACACAAATTACTGGGAAATTAGAATCCTAATAGCTAACATTTAATGAATGTTTACTCCATACTTGTAGTGATCTGAGATTTTTGTCTTAATTAGCTCACTTAATCCTCACAAAATCTTTATTACTGCTATTTTACAGATGAAGAAGTTTAAGACAAGAGATTATGTTAGATGTGTCCAGTTACACGGCTAGTAATTTATATATGTGGGATTTATAATAAGCAATCTAATTACAATGTGTGTGTGTGTGTGTGTGTGGGTGTGTAACCACTGCTATTCTGCCTCTCTTAGGTTTTTTTTTTTTTCAAAGAAAGAATTAAAGTGTGGTAGAATTTAGAGAAGAAAATAATAACATAAGAAAATGAGAAAAGCAAAATAAATTAGGAGAAAATGTACTGATAGTTTTTGAAGGTTTGTAATGGTTACATGGAGGGTTATTGTAAAATTTGTCTTTGTATACATTTGAAAATTTCCATGATGCAAAGCTATAAATAAAAGATAACGAAGATTAATTTAAAATAGTGTCTTGTAGCTTCAAAAGAACATCAACAAAAACTTTCTTGTGCTGCTTATTGCTCTTTCTCTTTTATTTTAGAAATTTCTTTCCAAATTTCTTTTGTAAATAGCAACCCTTGGTTAAATATTTACTTTTAGTGATCTCATACATTAATGTATTTAATTCTAAGGGCAACATTATGCAATAGAAGTTGTTGTTTCATTTTACAAATTAGGCAAAATGTTCTCAAAATTTCTCGGTAACTTGCCCAAAGACCTTATTAGGGAAATGGAATGATAAAATTGAGTTTGATTCTTTTTTATTTTGAAGCCCTTACTCTGTACATCATGCCACATTTATGTAACGATAAACTTTTTGTTGGCAGGATATTCTCCTATCTTGTCAAAATTCCTAGTGGCTAACATAGCACTTGTCATTGGAAGTTACTAGGTAAAACTTTATGACATAAGTGAGGAAAAGAAATAAAAGTGAAAAATAGTGTCTTTAAATCCACAGTATCAGTGATATTTAAGCTAGTTTCCATGATAAAGTATTAATTGACTTGTTTATGATTGAACAGTTTATTTTGACGAATTTAAAACTGCAGTCCAGGTATTCCAAATGTTATGCAATATCTGGAAAGGATCTGTTACTTTCATGGCTGAGCCCACATGATGGAAACAAGGCAAGGCTTGCCACAACTGAAACTCTTTAAAATTCAAGTTTATGGTTTTTCCAATTTTATTGATGGCCCACATCATTCCAAAAAAGTTCTGATTCTACATCCATTTGTCCCCTCTAGTTTTGAGTCACTTGAAAGTGTAATATAGAATGTATCTTTGGTTTCATCTAAGTAACTGATAAAACTTCTTTTAGAAAAAAATTAATGAATAGCCTTAGACTCACTCTGGAGGAACTGAAAATTGATAATTCATATCCCATATTACTCAAAACCAGAACAAGACTTCTTTGTCAAACATTGTTGCTGATTTTTTTGATCGAGTATACTGACAAAATTCCAATCGTCTGAAAGTTTGGGAAAGCAACTTAAAATTTAAGGAATTGATAAGACACGTTTTGTTCATTGTGGATTTCCATGGATGCCTCATGGGCACATTCTCTTTTGCACCCTCAGCACTCCAGTGGTAAATAATCCACTCAGAACCTCTTCTTTGTGATCCTGATCCACTTTCCTGGTGTATAGCTGTGAAGGAAAATTAAACAAACAAATGACTGGCACAATGTCTATATATAGTATGTTTTTGCTAATATCTCTATTTTGCATTATTTCTCATGCATTCTCATGATTTGTGAGAGAAAAAAAAAACAAGTGATTCATCAAAATGGAAAACATTTTCACTTTTGACCCTCTCATACTGTATATTTGTGATTATTGTGAAAACAGACTAAACACACTTTTTTCCTTAAACCTCAAAAGTATATGCTTACGGTGCCTCCATTTTTCCTACATTCACTGCCCGTTCTTCATCTGATGTTAAATGTCATTGAAATATCTTCATTTTTCTTACTTTGACACTTTTCACTCTTTTAAGATATTTTCTGCAAATCTGTGCTTTAACTTTTGCTGTGATGTGAGCAAAGAACACTCTGGACTTTAAAATATGTCTTAGCATTTAAGTGACTTCAAGATGTTTAACATACTAATCTTGTTCTTTATTAATGTAAAAATTATACTCTCAACCCAGCTATAGGTCTTTTATTAGTTTGTTAAATATTAGAAAAATAGGCAACCATTTTCTAGCATGTACCTTTTATTTATTTTGTCATAATTTGAGATTGTTGCAAGTTTATTAGCTTAACATCCAGTGTTATAATGCATGAAACCATAGTTCATCAAATAGTGGAAACCTATGAAGAATTTAAGAATAATAACTTTTTGTTATTACTTCTAAAATACTCTAAATCAATGTTATGGCTTGTATCTAGATGTCCTCCCAAAGCCTCATGTGGTCATAGGTGGGGCTTTTCAGAGTTGGCTGGATATAGGGTGTGTGACGCTGGGATTAAGGGTGTGATGCTCATATTAACAGTGCCCCATATTTTGGGCAGGTAACCTAGACAGAATACTGTATAAGGAACAGAAAGAAGGCTTCCTTTGCTTCTTTTGTTGCTGCTACTTTGTTGCTTTTCTGCCTTCTGCCAGCCCTGCTTTGCCATGTTTCTCCTCTGTGATGCCCCTCTACCATGCCACTCTGCTTTAGAGCCAGCTGTGAACTGCAATGGCTACAAACTCTGAGCTGAAATGAACCTTTCCTTTTTTAACTTTAGGTATTGGGTATTTTGTCTCAGCAACAAGAAAAGTAACTAAGACAATTATATTATTGAGACAAACTGAATCACCTAAAAAAGAGTAAAAAATATATGTTTTCATACCTCTATACATATATATGTATATATGAATATTTCTTTAAATATATCTTAAAGAATAAACCCAGGGGCTGGTGAGATAACTCAGTGGCATAAGCGCCTGCCTGGCAAGTGCCAGGTCCTGAGTTCAACTCCCGGAACCCACATATGAAATAAGGGCCGGTGATATCGCTCAGCGGCACGGGCGCCCGCTGGTGCTCGAGGTCCTGAGGTCGACCCCCGGTACCCACAAAAAAAAAAAAAAAAAGGAATAAACCCAGATCTGGGAAGTATGCAATAATGAGAGAGATTTTTTGATGTTCTAGCATATTAACTGTTTAACATTTTATTTTTATTTTTTATTTTTTTTTGTGGGTACCGGGGGGTCGACCTCAGGACCTCGTGCGTCAGCAGGCGCCCGTGCCGCTGAGCGATATCACCGGCCCCTTTTTCGTATGTGGGTTCCGGGAGTCGAACTCGGGCCCTCGCGCTTGCCGGGCAGGCGCTTAAGCTGCTGAGCCATCTCACCGGCCAACATTTTATTTTTTACCATGAACGCATATTAACTTTATACTTAGAAAATAATATAGACTTTTTCTCTTTCAGGTAAAATATAGTTTTTTTCATTACTTATGAATAAACTCATTTTCTACCGTAATATTTTTATTTTCCACAGATAATTTTGTAGTGTTGATACCACAGAAATGATTTGTCCCATTACAAAAACAAAAGTCCTACAATAATAATGTCAATGAAAATCAATAATGATAGTAATCCATTGAACTATTAGTATCAGCTAAGCCCTCTATAAATTAATACATTCAACCCTGAGCATATTATTTTAGGAGAAAAACATTATTTTACAAATAAGACACAGCTGAGATCCACACCTCATTCTTTTAGATGGCAAACATATGCCTCATCTCTACTGTGCTCATAAGCAAAGTCCATAGTGAATTTAACAAGCACAAAATCAAGAACAGTTCTGCCAAATTCAAACCCATAAATTTCTTGCTCTTAATTTGGATAAATTCAACTAAGCTGCCAAACATGAGGATGAATACCGTGTTTAATAGGGTAAGGTAAGAATAAATATTTATTTAGATCGGCAGGCTTCAGGTCTGTTTTATTGATAAAAATGACAATGCTGCAGAGTGTTGTATGTGGCCAAGGCTTTCTGCTCCTTCCAGAGGCCTGGGGATGCTTCCTGGAGCTCCACTGTTTTGCTCTCAGGCCAGACACTTTCGATTTTCACTCTCTTTGGGAGAAAGCCCTACATTACATGGGAAGTGTTCTGGGAGTTTGCATTATTTTTGTAACTGGCTGGGGATCTCTAAAGAAGTTTCATTTTCAGCAGCTTGGTTAATAAGGGATTTCTCCTTAACTGCATTTCCATACTATGGATAATACCAGATTTAAAAGGAAACTAAGAAGGCATAAGTTTAATCGAATGCATTTAATCAGAATGCATCTCAGGTTACTTCATTCAGCTCTGGAATGTAAAGAAATGTGGATGAATACCAGTCAACAAGTTTAGAACAAAGCTGTTCCATACTGGTATAATTTAATACCTAATATTACTGTAGAAGATCTTCTCAGTCACTTCTTACACTACTTAGAGTTCAGGACCACCACATCTTGGAATGAGGAAGAGAATCTTCCTGCAATCATGGCAACATGAAACACAGACTTCGGGAATTTAGACACAAAGTTTAAAAGAGCCAAGGATATGTTATAATGATAGTTATAATCTGAGTGGAAGTAATGTTCTTTTGCCAGTGTATTACTTATAATAAATAGAATATCTTTTCATAGGGTAACTCTACCTCTAGGACTGAACACACAAAAAAAGAATCCTCCAAATGTTCCCTCTCTGAAAACCACCTTGTCTTTTCTTTCTGCTCTTCTGAATTTTATCAGTAGTAAGTGAGATGAAAAGTTTAGTTCCTGTGATTGGTTGTTTCTTTATTTTTTCTTTCTGAAATATTTAATATTTTTTGTTATCAAGTTAGTATGGCATGCGAAGGCAGAATCTACATCAACTAGAGTTTAGATCCAAAGTCAGATTTTCCCAGCTCTGTAACTCTCGTTCGGCCATTTAGTTAACTATATCCCAAGAGTGTAATGTGTTAAAAATAGAAGCTGGCTTAAGAAATTATTTAAATGACTTAGTTAGAAGCATATGCACCTGGAAAGTTTGTGTAATGCCTGTTTATGACAGTTCCATATCTATTTCTGTATGACATTCATCACTTCTTTTAAATACTTTAGATTTTCTTGTTTCAGTCACCCACATGTGGTATGTCATAACTCATATAAGGCCTTGGTCACCCATAGACCCAAAAACATCATAAGGCTTTTTACTGAAAAAGTACAAGACAATTCTAAGTATTTTCCTACCTAAGACCTTTGTACATTGATGATTTTTGAAATGTAATATGCAGTAATAAAATAGCCTGACAATAAGGCTTTGATTATAGAGACAGATTACTGTTGAACTTTTCAAGCTTTATGCTCACTCTAATATTTTGTAAAAAAGAAACTATGTGTGAGAAATTATAAGGTATTCTAAACTTCTCAGGAGATAATTATATAAATATAAGGATGATGTATCCTTTGAAATCTACTCAGAATACAAATACTTAATGTAAATTAGGTAGCTCTTGAATATCAAAAGGTGTAGTATAATGCTGTGGACTCAAACTTTAACGCTAAGACACAAAATAAGCATTTGAACTGTTTGTAGTTACTTTTTGAATAAATCACCAGATTGTGTTACCAAAAGATAGCACAGGAGTACAAAAGGCACTAGTCCTGGATTCAAAGGAAAAAACCCACCTTGAATTACAGTGTTTAAGAATTTCAGTTATGGCACAGTGGGAAGGGGATGAACTTTATGATTTTGATCTGTTGCTTGATTAATTGTCTAAGTTTAAGAAAACATTGTAAACTAAGTTTAAAAGTGTCTCTGGTCTGTAGCTCTTATGTCTTAAATACAACAAACAAGTGATGAAATAATTTTTGTAGTGCTTGAAAATTATTATCCAACGAAGAAGTTGCTCGGGTCATTGGTAGCTATGTGAAGTTCGAAATTATGCCTCTATTATTTCATTTATGTCTGCCTATTACTTGTTAATCTAAATGAAAGTATCAACTAATATTCATGGCCGCACTATAATGAGAGATCCTTCTGCTCTATGGAGCTCATTCTTCACCTCAAGCAAGAAGGTTTGCCTGACTCAGTTCCGTTCACCTTGCACCTCAGCATCTGTGTCAGGGCTGGTTTCAGGAAGCACCAACAGTGGAGTGCGTAGTATGATGTATAGCAGAGTTGCAAGCACACAGTTTGGAAAATATATTTTAAATGTCTTTCTATATTTTATAAATTTTACATAATAAATATGGAACAGTTTTGGTTCAATGTGTTTCAATTTTTTAAAGAAAATTGTAGTTGAATGACATGAGTATAGCTTGAAAAATTGAGGTCTGACCTCAGGTGTGTGTGTGTGTGTGTGTGTCTGTGTCTGTGTGTGTCTGTGTGCACCCACTCTTGGGAATACAAAAAGAGAGGAGTCATGTGTGTCTATGAACAGGTATTCAGCATTGTATTTTTTTGTGTGTGTGTGGGTACCGGGGTTCGACCTCAGGACCTTGCATGCCAGCAGGTGCCCATGCCGCTGAGTGATATCACTGGCCCTTTTTTCGTATGTGGGTTCTGGGAGTCAAACTCGGGCCCTCGCGCTTGCCGGGCAGGGGCTTACACTGCTGAGCCATCTCACCAGCCCTCAGCATTGTATTTTTGAGAGCAATATAAAGACTTTTCCTGAACCTGGACAATTATACATTTAAGAGTGAAAAATTTTATTTTTTTTTCCAAATCAGAGACTCGTTTATTTATGAAAGCAAGAATGGGCTTTGATGATAGAAGCTCTTTTAATCCTAGACAAAGCTGATCAATGAACAAGTAACTCTTTCTCTTTATCATGTTAGCCTTTTAAACAATTGAAAATTAAGGCATCCAGAGGAAGGTAAGTTCACCAATGGTCAGTCTTAATTAAAGATTGTTTCCTATACAGATTAGTTATATAAAAGTATTGATTACCCTGATCAGGAATCGGGAAATGAGAAAGGCAAGACTTTGATGACCCATCAGCTAGAAGTGACTGAGGGCCTTCTTTCAAATCTTAACACTTTCTAGGATTAAAATTCTCAGTTTCTAGCTGCCAGCCAAAGGATTATTTTACATTGTTAGTTTTTAGCTCCAGGAACACACTCCTTAAAACCTCTGTAGCTCCTGAGGTCTGACTGATTGCCTGACCCAGCAGTGAGAAAAGACCATGTAAATTCAGCAATGTTAGTCTTAAAAGACTTGCAGTGGAGGAGGCTTTCCAAACAAGACCATTTTCAGAGGAAAATTATAGAAGAGGCTTTTCCCATCTTGTTCGTAAGATCCACTTCTCTGTATCCTCTATGTCCACTTCCTTTGTACTCTGTAAATGAGCTTATCCATTCAGCAACAACACATTTAGTACCTTCTATATGCCAGGCATTTATTTAGTAGGTGGTTCTAAATACTCATTGCTGCACAACAAAAATCTTTAAACTGAGTGTCTTAATTATTTCCCTCCCTGCTGGGATAAAATACCAGAAATCAACAAGTTCAAGGAGGCGAGGTTTATTTTGGTTCACAGTTTGTAGAGGTTTTAGTTCATAATTGGCTGGCTCCTAAGCAGGGCACCATGGCAGAGGGCCATGGCAGAAGAGAAACACTTCATGGCATGGCAGACAGTAAACAGAGAATAATCGAGGGAGACTAGAGGGAGATAGATCCTTCCTGGCCACACTGACAGTGACCCATCGCCTCACCTCTCAACATCACATTTAGCTATAAACTCATCGGTGGACGCATCCACCGACAAGTATCATGCGCCTGTGGTCCAATCACTTCCCTAATGCTGCACCTATGAGCACATGAGACTTTGAGGGGTACATAACATTAAGTATCTCTTAAAATAATAAAAATATCTCTTGAAATATTATTATTTCTCTTGGTCTCAAGCTGAGCTGGACTGTTCTCCATAGGGAACTCCTATACGTTTGTGGTCAGATGGCGGCTGGGACTGAGGCATCTGGATGAAGTTCAAGATGGCTTCTTCACTTACAGACCTACTCCCCACTCTTCCTGGTTCTCTTTCTTTCTCACCACACGCTCTCACATCTTTCGCAGGCCTCTCCACATGGCTTCATCGTCTGATCTGGATCTTAGGATCCACACACTTTCAACATGGTGCTTGATTTCCAAGAGGAAAAAAAAACTCTGGAGCAGTTGAAATCTACACCCACAACAAGCACAGTGTCATTTTGGCTATATTCTGTTGATCAGTCATACTGCCTGCCCAGATTCAAGGGTAACAAGTGGCAGACTCTGTCTCTTGATAGGGGAGTGGCAAATCCACACTGCAGAAGAGGATTGTTATGGGGTTTACTGTGGCCATCTTTAGAAAATAGAATAAGTTGCATTTGGTAGCTCAGGCACAGAAAGCAGAGGGACTATTATCTGTCCATGTTCCAGACTGTGTTTCCAAATCTGTAAAACCATGAGAGTAGAGGGTTTTTTTTCCTATCTCTACTATCATCTTCTCTGTTTCTCTTCCATAAAATCAAAATGGATCAAAGATCTAAATATTAAAACAGAAACACTAAATCTGCTGGAAGATATAAAAGGTATAACTCTTGAAGACAGTGGTGTAGGCAAAGACTCCATGAACAAAACCCCGATTGCACAGGAGCTATCACAAAGAATCAACCAGTGGGATATCATCTTATTAAAAAGCTCTTGCACATCAAGAGAAACCACCAACAGAGTGAAGAGACAACCCACAACATGGGAAAAAATATTTGCCAGCTGTTCTTCAGACAAAGGATTACTACTGAGAACATATAAAGAACTCAAGAAAATCAGACCTCCTGAATTTAAAGATCCAGTCCAAAAGTGGGCATCTGAAATGAATAGACACTTCTCAGATGAAGAAGTAGAAACAGCAAGTAAATATTTGAAAAAATGTTTAACATCATTTGCCATTCAAGAGATACAAATTAAAACAGCACTGACATTCCGTCTCACTCCAGATAGAATGGCTATCACCAAGAAATCAACAAATAACAAATGCTGGCAGGACAGTGGGGAAAAAGGAACACTTCTCCACTGTTGGTGGGAGTGTAGACTGGTGCAACCACTGTGGAAATCAGTGTGGAGATTCCTCAAAAAACTAGAGTTGAGCCGGTGAGATGGCTCAGCGGCATAAGCGCCTGCCTGGCAAATGTGAGGTCCTGAGTTTGACTCCCGGAACCCACATACTAAGAAAGGGCCAGTGATATCACTCAGCAACATGGGCGCCTGCTGGCGTGCGAGGTCCTGAGTTCGACTCCTGGTATCCAGAAAAAAAAAAAAACCCCAAAAAACCACCTAGAGTTAGAGGTTCCTTTTGATCCAGTTTATAATAACTAAATCTTGGAAACAGCCCAGATGCCCATCAAATGATGAATGGATAGAGAAGACCTGTAGTTTTTTCTTTTTTTTTTTTTTTTTTTGTACAACTGAGTTACTGTATATGTAATTAGTTAAAATGAGATCCTTATGTGTGCACCTTATTCCCATATAACTGGTGTCCTTGAAAAAGGGTAAAATTCAACTAAGACAAACAGGAATAGAGAGAAGACTGTATAAAGAAACATCGAAAGAAGATGGCCATCACAAGCCAAAGACAGAAGTGATTCTTCCCTCAAAGCCTTAGAAGAAACCAACCTTACCAGCACCTCTATTTCAGACTTCTATCCCTGGGATCTGTGAGATAATCAATGAATGTTGTTTAAGCTGCTCATTTTGTGAGTAGGTATCTGGTTCTGACAGCCCTAGCAAACTAATACAATTCCCATTCTCATAGAATTAATGAGCCAGATATTAATTGAATAATTCCAAATAACGTGTATAATTGTAAAATTGAGCTAAGCAGTATGAAGGAAAGAAATGAAGTTCTCTGATAGCAGAGGCCAGAGAACTCTTTCCTAGGCTGATAGGTCAGAGAAAGTTTCAGTAAGGAATTGATCCTTGAGAGATTAAGAATGAAGAGAAGTAACTTGAAGAAAACGCTCACAGGTATGGTGATGGTTGTGTTTATAGTGGTGTCGTAGCTATAGCTTGTACAAAGGTTTCTGCCCAGGGAAGGCATGGTGCAATGAAGAAACCAAAGGAAAGCTGTGTGGTTTTAGTACAGACAATAGGAAAGCTAGTGTGAAATACGGCTTCTAAAGTAGGCAGAAAAACATATGGCCCTGTAGGCCTCTCTAAAGACATTTTTCAGTACCACAGATCATTGAGAATTTCTTAAACTGGCAATAGAATAGTCATATTTGAGTTTAAAAATCAAATTCTTTCTGCCCTTGGAAAAACAGCTTGAAAGATTTGGAAATGGGAGAGTGAGTTGATTAAAGGGAGATAAGCTAGGAGGTTCATACAGGGAAGAGAGAACGCTAGCTAGCTAAATCCACAAAAGAGAGATCCATTTGAGACATATTTAGGAGGAAAGGTTAATATTTGCTGATGGGAAATGATGAAGCTTAATATTTGCTGATTAGAGATTAGAGATGACCATGGCCATTTTTTTCTTCTTCACTCAGGGAAACGTGAAGACTCATTTTGAGGGAGCAACTCATGGGTTTTATACTGCTTCTGTTTTGTGAGCTTGGGAAAACTTCCAGTTGAGAAATCAAGTAGGCAGGTGGATATACAAGGCACTCAAACTGAGTTATGGGTTAAAGATGTAGATTTAAGGCTTATGATCAAATAGATGTCAATCGGAACTTTGTGTGTAGTTGACATTGCTAAGAGTGAGTGTGTAGATTAGGGAAAGAAAGGTGCCTAAAAGTGAAACATAATTCATTACAGCATTTATGCAGTTTTGCTCTTATTTTGTTATTATTTCATAAGGGGAGCACTAGACTTTGTACCAAATTATTCCTGTCAGATTATTTCTTAAAAGATTGAACCCTTTGGAACAAGCTCACATCTTCATGTTACAGTAACACCTTAGGTAATTATTAATCATATCTTTTTATCAAAAACAAAACAAAAAAACCCCAGCAATTGTAGTTTGGTTTTTCCACCAGAAAAAATCTTTTCATGACTATTTTAGATAAAAATAAAGTAAGAATTGATTTTTCTTTTCATGACTTAAAAAAATAGGTATCTTTAAAAACAACTCATGTCCATAGGGAGAAAGAGGCCTTATCTGATTATAACGATGATTGGATTTTTTGTGTACTTGCTGACATTTGGTACAGGCTCTATCTTTGAATCAGTCCATTTCTAGCAATGTCACAGCATTATTGGTAAGTGTTTATTCTCCCTGATAAAATAGAAGCACACATACATGTGCTATTTACTTCTTAGAGGAAACCCACTGGGAGTGTGTCATTCCATCGGCCCTTGAACAGTGTTAAATTGTGACTTTGCTAGCATGGAAAGAAAATATAAGTCTGCTTACCTCACTGTACCCAGAGAAATGTTATTATCAACCTTTCAGATATCTGCAGCTGCTAACTCTAGTGTTGAGATGGGCATAGCTGGAACAAAAAAGGTCTAGAAAACACTGTCGATAGAACAGGAAATGATATTCCATCATTGGTACAGGTTGGTCAGACCATAAGGTGAAATACATGCTTTGAGTTAGGATGCCACTTTAATGACTTTCAAATCGCTTTTAAGAATGAGAGTGTGAGGAAGTGCTCATTTTCTTTAATTACTCTTGGCTTTCGTAGTTTAATAATATGTTACTGTACATTAAAATTTTACATAAAATTTGCATGAGCAATTTTACCTCTAAAGCTTGAAGTCTGTGAAATTCTTCATAAAATTCCAAAAGGTTTAATATATAAGAATATTAATCCTTATTTGGCTATTAAAAGCCAAAACAGAAACAATTACCTTTGCAACTTTAGAACATAGCTTAAATATGGTAAATTCCATCTATATGATGTAATAACATATGCAGTTAAAATTATAATGTAGTAAGCATAATGAATTATAAATGGTTAATATATAAAATCCTTACAAATAAGTATTACTTTTATGTGTATTGAAAATGACTATAACAAAAGATTGAAATTGTATGAAATAACTTTTTCTTTTTCTTTCTTCCTTCTTTCCTTCCTTCCTTTCTTCCTTCCTTCTTTCCTTCCTTCCTTTTTCTTCCATCATTTTTGCAGGTAAAATATATGTTTATGGTGTACAACAGGGTGTGTTGGTACATTTATGCATTGCTGATAGCTAAATGAAGCTAATTAATATATCCATTATCTTATAAACTTATTTTTTTGTAGTGAGAACATGTAAAATCTACTTTTAATTTCCAAGTATACAGCACATTTATTAAGTATAGTCACCATGTTGTGCAATAGATTTCCTGAACTTTCTGTTCTTGTCTAAATGAAATTTTTTATACTATGACTAACATCTCTCCAGCTACTCTTTCCTCAGTCCTGGTAATCACCATCCTACCCTCTGCTTCTGTGAGTTAAACGTTTTAGATTCCACATATAAGTCAGATCATGCAGCATTTGTCTTTCTGTATCTGCCTTATTTCCCTTAACCTAATGTACTACTTTCATTCATGTTGTGGTAAATAATGATTCCTTCCTTTACAGGGCTGAGTAGTATTCCATTGTGTAGCTATAACACACTTTTTTCATCCATTTGTCCATCAACTAACACATAGTTGGGATATATGTCTTAGTTATTGTGACTAGTATTGCAATGCACATGGAAGTAAAGATACCTCTATGACATGCTTATTTCATTTCCTTTCGATATATACCCAGAAATGTGATTTTTGGATCATATCTTAATTCTACTTAATTTTTGAGAACTTCCATAATGCATTTAATAATAGCTGCACTGGTCTGGTGAGATGGCTCAGTGGCATAAGCATCTGCATGGCAAGCGCAAGGGCCTGAGTTCGACTCCCGGAACCCACATACGAAAAAAGGGCCGGTGATATTGCTCAGTGGCACGGGCGCCTGCTGGCGCGCGAGGTCCTGAGGTCGACCCCCGGTACCCACAAAGAAAAAAAAAATAGTTGCACTAATTAACATTCTCACCATCAGTATGCAAGGGCTTCTTTTCCCTTCCACACACACCAACTTTTTATCTCTGCTGTCCTAGCTGTCCCAACTGTGAGGTGACATCTCATAGTAATTTTAATTTTGTATGCACAAAATTCTTAATTACATAAGTCTGAGTGTTAAGTAGAGAGGACACTTGTTTTCATTTCTGTGACTTTTTTGTATACTTAAAAATTTCCCCTATGAGTGCATGTGTGCTTTGCATGTATATAGTAAGCAAATAATTAAATATGATTCCCTTATCCAAAAAGATCCTTATCCCTTTGGCTATTATTTACTTACTAATGTTCGACATCCTAAAACTAAAGCTGTTAAATCCTTCAAAAGTATTTCCTTCAGACTAGGATTTATAAAGTTTCAAGAAGACAAAAGCCAGAAACTGTACATCAGGGCACCTAAGAGGAAGGTGGAGCGCACAGGACATAGGCTCATCAGGGCTCAGTGCCTTTCAGTATCTCACTTCTTTATATTTTGTCCTTGAAGAAGTTTATAGCAACATATTAACCTAGGAGCTCTGCTCAAGATCTTGACATTTTGAAAATTTTAGCAGCAAGTTTGGGATTTAGTGTTTGTTTTTAAGCAGAATACAGAGGAGGACCCCACCAGCCATTGCCCTAAATACTGTATACAATAATAAACATGTAGATGCAATACAGCCACTTGCTATAAGGCTTTGTAATATTAATTCTGTAGGATTTTTTTCTGTTTAATCTGGAGTATTATGAATCTCTTCCTTCTTTTAGAAATTTTCATAAATTACTTGTTTCCATTGAGAACACTGATATTATTTAAGTAAACTAAAAGTTAGTTTTAGTTAAAATGGATTTAGGCTTCTTTTTTTTTTTAAATATCCTACTTCTTCCAGAACTTTTGTGACTGTACAGTACTGGCACTACTACTGTGACGATGACGATGATGATGATGATGATGATGATGATGATGCCAGCATAAGGGAAAGCACATATTGGTTGTTTTGTATGATTCAGATATTTATATAATTGGTTTGTATTACTTACATATGCATTTATACAGACTAACTTAATTATAGCACTTAATTCTTATGGTAACCCTTTAAAGTTAGTTATTTATTCTCATTATACAGATATCAAAAAGCCTAAAACTTAAACACACAACTTGCTTAAGTTTGCACAACTAGCAAGTGCCACACTTGTTTCAAATCCTGGTCTTCCTTAGCACCAAGGTGTCACTTTCATCCTGTGGACTGTCCCTATCTAGAGTTTTAGGAGACAAAAACTTCTGCTACTGATATCACTTCTAACACTGGCATCACCGCTGGTACTACCATCATCTAGACTGTGACGTTCAGGTTCATCTTCAATCATCAAATGCATCACTGCAGTCAAGCTCACTGATTGCCACTCTCAGTGCTTTTTAATGACAACAACTTAAAAAGAATCGAGATGTGTGATTTGTGCTATCTGAAGTGTTCAGATGGCCTCAAAATCATTCAGAATTCTCTGACATCCATCTCCACTATTCTTGGCATAGCTGTCACTTCACACCTGAGTTTATTTCCACCCTCTATTCTCAGAATCTTTGCAATCAAGTTATTTTAGGCAATTGGTGATAAAGTGGCACTTGAGTCACCATTTTGGATGATTTGAAGCCCTTATTTATTTTATCTCTGGTAGCATTTCTTTTCTTTTCTTTTTTTCTTTCTTTTTTTTTTTCTAAGCTTATAAACTGCAATCTGAGTCAAGTATATTTTAGCTGAACTTGACAAGCTATCTTGACCAAAAGGCCTCTAGCCCAGATGGGAATAAATATGTAAAAATGTCTGAATTACTTAAACATAATTTCTTTCAATCAGATATATGAGTTGCCAACAGTTTTGTTGACAGCAATTGGTCATTTTAAACCCTATTGGAAGGAAAAAGAAGTATTTTTAAAGCATAGAATGAATAGTTTCATTGATATCATACCTGGGCTCTCAAGCGAACACTTTTTGTCATAGGTTTGGTAGGGCTGGAGGTGAAGCAATACAGAAGCTGGGTTATGGCCATTGGAAAAATATATTTTTATTTGTATATGTGGAATATTAAATGCACACACAGGACAAATGTCTAGTTGATCTCTCAAGGCATCATTGTTACTATTGATGGGATATTTAAAAATATAAGGTACATGACAAGTACTTTATTGATAATAAGAGCTAACATTTATTAATTAGTGTGCAGTGGGATACTGTGCTACTCAAACACACACACACACACACACACACACACAATTATGCATAATTTTCACAATAGTCCAGTGAATTTCCATTTTACAGGTAAGATAATGAGTATATATCAGGCTAAATAATGAATTCTCTCCAACATGGTTGGCAAAATCAAGGCTGTAAACATACACAGGTCTTTTGGCTCCACAGTGATGATGCTAACATGTGTACTGTACTTCCTCTCTAGTGAAAGATATATGCCAGAATGTCTGAAATTGTGTTGTAATGTCTTCCCCATCAGATTCTTCTAGGATATATGCTAAAGCACAGTTCCTAGGTTCCTTTCTGCTTCCTTCTAATACTGTAGTCTTAGGCATGGGCTCCAAACATCTGCATCTTAATTTACTCCTTGGATGATTTTTTTCCCAGTATAAATATTTGAGAGTGAGTTTGACTAACAGGTGGGCCTGTGTCTGAGAGTCATTCAGTGGAAAAAAAACACAATGAAAAAGCAGGAATTCTGGGATTATTAACTACTCTGTTAATAGTTTTCTCTGTGACTTTGGACAAATCACTTCACTTTTCTGGGCCTTTAAGGTTGGGATACATCCTTAAAGAAATAATGGTAGAGCATATGCTTACATTTACAAATACTTACATTTTGGAAATATTTTAATTAGATTCCAAATATATAGACATATTAGTTCTGTCAGGTTCTGCATTGCTAAGTCTATGCACAAGTCTTGCTTCCAGGGCCAACTTGTTACATTTAAAGGACTTCAAGTCTCTGGAGTAGAATCTAGGCTGCCCAGCACTTCAACTAGGAAAGACTCTAACCTGGGAGGACAGCACTTAGCTTTCTCTTGACTTCCAGCACTCTTATAATTAAAGATAGGTGAATGAGTGCTGACATCTCAAATGTGCTAGATTTGAGACACATAAGTACTTTTCTGTGACCAGTAGCATATTTCATGGAAAACAAGCAATATTACCTGTTTCAGAAAGGAGAGGCCTTTAGTACTGACAGCAGTAGCTCCCTAATCTATTTTAGCTAAGAAGTAATCATTTCTAGTCTCTGTAAGAATTCCTGCAAATCCAGCATTATGCATTCATTTGTGGCTCACACAACTATACTGGCCTTTACAAAGAGAAGTAAATATGTCCTCAGTGGCTGCTTTGTATTTGCAATTAACTGATCTGTTGGAAGAATCTAGCATCTGCATATGCAAATACATGTTTAGCAGTACACCGTGGAAGGCAGGGACACATTTCATTTTGTAGGCATATTTTAGGAGCCTGTAAAACAATGTAGCCCTTATTTTAATCTGTAGTGTCTTGTCCAGTGCTTTCCATACCAGCATGTTTACTAAATGAGTCTTTGATATTTAGGCCCCAAAATAAACAGCTACTGAATATTCATGTATGGTGAATGCAATCAGAGAAAAACTAGGAATAGAATCTTGAAGCGTACACTCCTACTCCCCATCTGTAACCACTAGAGTTACAATGACACTAGAGAGACATGGAGTCATTCATTCAGCAAATATCTATCAAATGCATATTTTGTACAACGCACTAAAATAAACAATAAGTCTTAAGCTTGCTTAATTTGTAGGAGAAATTATCTGAAAATAAGAATAATTGTAAAGCATATTCACTCAACAAATATTTATTGAGATCATAATAGGCATGGGTATAAACCCCAAAGTTTCAAATAATAAATTATTTCCGATTTTAGCATGGGTTGCTGAAGCGAGCACTCAAGTAATAAATTCTTAAAGAGTGATCCTCACAGTTTATGTTTTAGTTTGAGAAAAACAAAGTGGAAATGAATATAAAAGTATGCAGTGTGAAATATACATGTGCAACCTCTATTGACTTCTCTGATATATATATGTGTGTGTTTTGTGTATATCTCTTAGATCATATGTACATATATTCGTACATCTCTTATATATGTGTATACACACATATATGATAGATGCACATATAAATGCATATGCATATATATATGCAAATATGATATATCTATCACATATACATCAAATAAGTGAATAAAATGTCAGTAAAATGAGATTGATTTAACTAAGGAGTTCAAGAAAGTCTGACCAAGAAGATACAACAGAGATTTGATGGAGATAAGGAAGATAACCAAGGGGGTATCAGTGATAAATGTCTTCTAGTCAGGGGATGTTGTAATGCAATATCTTTAAAGCAGCAATGTCCAGTGAGTTGGAAGAACAGAAGAGAAGCCAGTCTGGCTGCAGTACCGGAAGTACATTCTAAGATAGCTGAAAGAGAGAACAGGACATCAGATCAAAGACGGCCTCATCAACCATGAAAAGCCTTTATCTTTGAGTGAGATGAGAGTTACTGAGTTGAATGTTACTGACCATAACAGAGCAAAAGCAGGGAGTCCAGAATGGAATCCAGAAGAGTATTCCCAAGGTAATGAATGACGCCCTTGGATAAGGGTGCTAGTGGTAAAGTCTGTGAAATGTGAGAAATTTCAAGTATACGATATGGTACTGTTAATGCTAGTCACCACATCATACACAGATTTCTAGAATGAACTTGCCTTATAACTTATTTTAACTTCTGAACATCTTCTCACTTCCTCCCCTGCCCCTGGTAAGCATCACTCTGTTTCTCTGAGTTCAATTATCTTAGAATCCACATATAAGTGAGATCATACAATATTTTTGTATCCCTAGCTTATTTCACTTAGCACAATGCTTCCCAGGTTTTTTAATGTCATAAAAGGCAAGAGTTCCTTCTTTTTTTTAATTTTAAAGAAAAAAAAACTATGATATAGAATTTCAAAACAAACTAATAGGGGATTAACAATGGTTAATATATTGTGTATTGTTGTCTTCAAAGTAGTTGCTGAGATTACAGGATATAGGCATGAAAAAATGATCAAACAATATAAGCACAAATTGTTCTTTTCAAAGAACAAATAGAAATTAATAGTGTAATTATCTCAGCTATGTTGTAAACATATATATATTTTTTTCTTTTCCCTTCCTTCTTTTCTCCTTTCCCACATTCCAGTTGTTCTTTCCTTTTGAGCAGTTTCTTCCCTTTTAACAATATCCATTGTACATTTTGGATCTTATTTTCTCTTTCAGTTTCTTACACTAGGGAGACAATACGATGTTTACACATGTGAGTCTGATTTATTTCACTTGTGAGTATGGTCTCAAATCACATACGTTTACCTATAAAAGCCTCGAGTTTATCCTTCTTTATAGCTGAGTAGTACTTCACTGTATAAAAATACCACGTCTCTTTTATCCATTCCTTGGTTCATGGGCATTTGGATTGTTTCCAAGATTTAGCTATTACAAATTGTGCTGCTATAAACATGGGTGCACATATATCACTGTGGTACGATGTTTTTAATCCTTCTGGGAAAATACCCAGAAGGGGAACAGCTGGGTTGAATGGGACCTCTAATCCTAGTTTTTTGAGGAATCTCCACACTGATTTCCACAATGGTTGCACCAGTCTACACTCCCACCAACAGTGCAGAAGGATTTCTTTTTCCCCACAGCCCCACCAGCATTTGTTATTGGTTGATTTCTTGATGATAGGCCTTCTTTCTGGGGTGAGATGGAATTTCAGTGTTGTTTTAATTTGCATTTCTCAAATGACCAATGATGTTGAACACTTTTTCATATATTTATTTGCTATTTGTATTTCTTCATCTGAGAAGTGTGTATTCATCTCAGATGCCCGTTTTTGGATTGGTCTTTGAATTTGGGGGCCTGATTTTTTTCAATTCTTTACATGTTCTAGATAGAAGTCCTTTGTCTGAAGGATCTATCATTGGCTAAAATTTTTTCCCACTTTGTGGGTTTTCTTTTCACTCTGTTGCTGATTTCTTTTGCTGTGCAAAAACTTTTCAATAAGATGAGATCCCAGCTGTTGATTCTTTGAAGTATTTCCCATGCAGTTTGGGTTTTGTTCATGAACTCTCTGCCTACCCGTATGTCTTCAATATTTCTACCCACTTTGTCTTCTAGTAGATTTAGTGTTTCTGATTTATTTATTTATTTATTTATTTATTTATTTATTCATTTATTTATTTATTTTGGCACCAGGACTCGACCTCGTGCTTGCCAGGCAGGCACTGTGGCACTGAGCTATATCCCTGACCCAGTGTTTCTGTTTTAATATTTAGATCTTTGATCCATTTTGACTTTAGTTTAGTGCATGGTGATAGACATGGGTCTAGTTTTAGTCTTCAGCACGTGGAAAGCCAATTTTTCCAGCACCATTTATTAAAGAGTCTATCTTTCTTCTAGTGAACATAAGAATTCCCTCTTTTTATGGCTGAATAATATTTCATTTATGTACCATAATCTTCTTTATTGATCCATCTGTTGATGGATACTTAGGTTGATTCTATATCTTGGCTACTGCAAAGAACATAAAAATATAGATATTTCTTCAAGATATTAATTTCATTTCCTTTGGATACACACTTAGGAACAGGATTACTGGGAAATATTAATGTGGGTGTGTATGTGTGTGCATGTGTGTGCCCATGTATGTGTGTAAACTTCAAACTTTTTTCCATAAAGACAGTACCAATTTACACTCCCAGTAACAGTATACCAGGTTTCCTCTTTCTTCATCATTTCCACTATTTATTATCTTTTGTTTTTGGATAGTAGTCATTCTAACCACATGAGTTAAGTGATTTAGATGTTTTGATCTGGGGTAGATATGTATATGTATATTTATATGTATATAATACACATAATATATAGATTATATACAGATATAAGATTTCAGTATCTCTGTAGTGAATTGACTCATTTGCTGTTACTTGATAACCTTCGTTTTTGATGACAATTTTTTTTTTGTGTGTGTGGGTACTAGGGGTCAACCTCAGGACCTCGTGCGCCAGCAGGTGCCCATGCCACTGAGCGATATCACTGGCCCTTTTTTCATATGTGGGTACCGGGAGTCGAACTCAGGACCTTGCGCTTGCCAGGCAGGTGCTTATGCCACTGAGCCATCTCACCGGCCCCTTTTGTGACAATTTTTGACTTAAATTTTATTTTCTCTTATATAGTATTGATACTGCTGCTATCTCTAGGTTACAATTTGCCTAGGGTATCTTTTTCCATCCTTTCATTTACACCTATTGTTTCCTTAGATCTAAAGAGAGTTTGGTGTAGATTGTATATAGTTAGATTTTTCATTTGTAGTCCGTCTTGCCACTCTTTATCTGTTGATTTAGGTTTTAATCTATTTACTCACAAAGTAGTTGATAGGAAAGGATTTACTACTGCCATTTTCTTATATTTTTTTCTTCATTCTGTTCCTTACTTGCTGCCTTCCTTTGTGTTTCATTGATTTTTTTATTAATATGCTTTGATTCCTTTCTCTTTTTGTGTATCTTCTATAGCTATTTTCTTTTTTCGTTACCATGGATCTTACATATAATATTTTATAATAATGTATTTTAACTGATTTCAATTTAGGTTTAATCATATACAAATCTCCTACACTTTTACCTCTCCCCACTACCTATGATTTATGTTATTGAAAACACAATTTTTATCTTTGAAAATATTTTTGTAGTTATTTTAAAACCTTTTCTTAACTTCTATCTTAGAATTAAAGTGATTCATCCATTATAATTACAATTTATATTCTGCATTCGCTTATATATTTATGTTTAGCAAAGAGTTTGTACTTTCTTATGATATCATCATGCTCTTTTGTTTCCTTTAAATTTCAAAGGATTCCTTTTAACTTATTTTGTAAGGTGAGTTTAATGATGCATTCCTAGTTTTTGTTTGTCTGGGAAAGTCTTTTTCTTGCCTTCTTTTCCGAAGGACTATTTTTCCAACTACAGTGGACACTTGACTTACAAACTTAATTCCTTCAGCAGGGCTAGTGTTATAACTCAAGTTGGTTGTAAGTCAAGACTGTTTATCCCATAAGAAATAATGGAAATACCCCTAATGCATTCCAAACCACCCAAAGCATCTATTAACTAACCTTTTCCTAATTAAAAAAGGGTTGTATAATGTGTGTAATTTACCAGAAAAAACAATAATTTTTTAAGTGTATTCACGAAAAAGTTATGAAATGTGCCTAGCTTACCAGAAACAACAATTTCATGCTGTACTCTCCATTCAAGTTGACATCTTTGGCTTGCAGGAAGGGAGGATGAAATGGAAGTTGGTTATTGTTTGGAAGGAGAGTCCCCTTCCATAAGAACATCAGGAATCTGGGTCTCTGGTGTCCTTTCTCTCCTTGGGAGACTCTGTAGCCAACTTGGACTTGCTTGTGGCTCACTAGATTTCAATCTTTTCAAAACTAAGCACTGTTCTGAGGTTGTCTGTTTCTGTCTTTTCTTTAACACTGTTCTGTAGTATGATACGACACTGCCATTAAGTGAGTGAATGCAACAATTGGCTTTTTCTCTCTCTGGGTGGGTCTTCTCTACAAATGTTTGTAGCTCTGTCCGTTTTTTCAGGATTTCTTTTATTTAAGAAGAACATTGCTACACTGATTGTTGATACTCCTCCTCCTCTTCAGGAAGCTTCTCAGCTGCCATTCTCTGTTGCTCACCCAGAAGTCGCTGAAGTTCCTCTTAGACAATTCCCCTGAGTGTTCCTCCACCAGTTCCTCAACATCACCACTGTCGACCTGCATGCCTGTGGACTCTGCTATAGTGAAAATGCCTTCAAGCACAAGGTCAATTGAAGGCTCAGGCTCCTCTACACAGCCTTCAAAGTCTCTCTCCTGTATAATTTTACGCCATACTTTCTTCCAGGCAGATCTCAGTGTCCTTAGACATTGGCCCAGGATTTCTCAATTAACCCCACACAGGAAAGGATGTTATAATGTTACTTCCAGAACTCTTTAAGGGTTAGGTCTGTATCTGAGATGATATGGAAGTACTTCAGAAATAGTTCCTTGGTATATAGCTTCTTAAAGTTAGCTATAACATGCTGGTCCATAGGCTGCAGTAGATGAGTTGTATTAGATGCGAGGAACTTGACTCAGAGCTATAGGAATTTTTCAGCCAATTCTTCTTCCAAATCTCATGGGTGAACAGGAGCATTGTCCAAGATGAGGAGAGTCTTCACTGATAAACCTTTGTCTTCTTGATATGTCTTAACAGTAGGACAAAAAGCCTCCCTCAAGAAAAAGTACTCTCGTTACCCAGGATTTTGTGTTAGACCTCCACATGACCTTACCCTGTTCTTCGTGACTTTATGTTTTCTGAACACTGTAGGAGTCTCAGAGTGATAAACCAAAAGAAGCTCTATCTTGAGGTCACCACTCACATTGGCACATAGCAATAAGTTTAGCTTATCCTTCATAGGCTTGTGGCCTGGCATTTTCTTCTCTTCCTGGGTAATGTACATTCTCCTGGGCATTTTGTTCCAGAAAAGGCCAGTTTCATCACAGTTGAAAACTTGATGAGAGCAAAAGCCATTTCTCTGTGTCATCATTTTGAAGTGGTGTATGTAATTTTCAGCAGCCCTTTTATCAGCACCGGCTGCTACACCATGCGTAGTTATGCTATGAATACCAGTTCTCACTTTAATATTGTGAAACCACCCCTTACTGCCATGAAATATTTCACCATTATCACTTGTTGATGGATTATCCTTTATGAGATCTGCAAATTATAGACTTGAGTCTATAACCTGCCATCTGCCTTTTGTTTATCCACACTAGTAATAGCCTTTCTACCTCGTCCAACACTGTTGATCATGACTTAATAATTTGAGTAACATTTTTAGCAACACTAGCTTCCTTATACAACTTTTTTCTCTGTAAGATTGTGGAGACAGTGGATTTCAACATGCTATACATGTTAGTGAGATCAGTCACGTGAATGCCACTCTCATATTTCTCCACAATTTCCTTCTTTTTGACTGTGATTGCTTTCTTTATCTTTCCTTTCTTCCTTAGCTTCTTTTCTAGCTTTTTGGGGGCCATTTTGATAGCAGTAGTAATAGTGATTATAGAAAGCACTGACCAAAATCACATCCACAAACACGTGCAACTGGGCTCACACTGACACTTATGTACACTTACATATGCTTTTTTGGCATCATGAGTCTTTGCACAAGCAGCCAACATTTGGGTTGTAACCCAGGACTTTGGTTATAAATTAAACCTAAAATTCTGGTCATAACACAAGTTGTTCATATGTGAGGCTGATCATAACTTGAGGGTCCACTGTATGCTATTTTTATTAGCCAGATTTTTTTTCTTTTAGCACTTTGAATACATTGCCCCACTTCCTTCTAACCTGCAGAACTCTGCCATGAAATTTCCTTATAGCTTTGTGGAGACTCCACTGAATGTGAAAAGTCACTTTCCCCTAGATGCTATTAAATTTCTCTTAATATTTGACATTTGGCAATTTGATTACAATGTATCTTTGTGTATATTTTTTGAAGCCTTATCTTGTGCCTTTGGGCTTTATCATCTGGGTGTCCATTTTACTTCCAGGATGGGAAAATTTCAGGCTTTCTTTCTTTGAATAAGATTCTGGCCCTGTCTTTGTCCTCCTTTTTGGAATATTTATAATGGGTTGTCCACATGATGGTATTCTGGCACACTGGCTTGTCCACATAATTCCCAAGGCCCCTTAAAATTTATGTACTATTTTTCATTCTTTTTCAATCCTCTCTCTTATGACTGATAACTTCTGATGAACTTTCATTTTTCAGATTTGCTGATCCTTTTTTCTACTTGACACACTCTGCTCTTGAATCACTCTGGAGAATTTTCCTGTTCCTTTTTTATAGTCTTCAATTTCATAAATTCTGCTTGGTATATTTTTACATTTTCTCTCTTTACTGAAATTACCAATTTATTATTTTCTTACTGATTTCAATGAAAATCTTTGTAACAGTTATTTTGAATTTTGTGTCAGATAAATTATATATATTTGTTTCTTTGTGGGTGATTTTTGGCTTCTTTAGACCATGCTTTCCCATTTCTTCATTGACCTTGATTCTTCATGTTACTGTTTATTTATCAGAAAAATATTCCCCTGTCTCTGTCTTCAAGGACTAGCCTCTTCCAGGAGAAGAGTCTCATCAAATAGCCAGGCCGAAGGCTGTGGCAGCATCTCAAACCTTCATTCTAGTTCAACTTAATTTCCTTTTTCTTAGCAGATCACAGGCATCTTCGCTGGATCTTGCAAACACTCCAAGTGAGAATGAAGCCAGTTTCTCAGGGAGTCCCCAGGAAATTTGAATCATTAAACATTCTTTGTTCTTTCCCTCTCCAGGAAAAACTAGGATATTTTTTCTCCTATTCACTCACCATTGAGTTGACACAGACTATGGTGATTAGTAATTCACTAAGTCAAATCATCATCTCACCACTGAGTTACAGGTGGTTAGGGTATCCCAGGAACTGTGAGTGCTCTGAGATGTGCAGAACAAAAGCCATTGCTTTGGGAAGGCCCAGAAAATTTAGGTCATTTGAGCATGGTCTAATTCTTCCCTTCCTTAGCTAGTGCCTGGTAGCTGCCAATTTTGTGCTGTGCTAGGATAAGATCTAAGACAACTGATAAGTCAAAACATCATCTTTGTTTTCATCAGGTCACTAGTTACTTACTAATGCATAAGTATTTCTGCCCCATTAATGTTGCAAGAATGATAGGAAAGATGCCAGTCTGCTTGAGGGAAGCACCCTGAAAAGTCAGGGTGTTGGTTACATTGCCCAACTCTTTCCCCAGGGAGAAATGAGGTGCTTATCTCTTGATCATATGGCACTGTGCCAGGGCTAGGGATTTTGGTGAAAGCCTATCTTAAATTCCTCAACTGGCTTCAATGTGTTTGGTTTTCCATTCACTTGGGGATGCAGAAACTTTTCAACTAGTTTCTGGGATTTTTAGCAAAGGAAATTTGTCTTTGAATTGTTGAACAACTGTACTCATGAAAGAAATGAGGAACCCATGGTTTCCTGTTCTGCTATCTTGCTATTGTCTCCCACCAACAGTCAATTACTTCTTGAGTAGGTGTAACTCACCACTTAGAATTTCCAGAAATACTTAAGGAAACTATGATGTGTTCTAGATGTCCTGCATGAAAAAATTATTCAACAACACTATTGAAGCCTGGATTATTTTTTGTTTTGTTTTGTTTTGTTTTGTTTTGAGTCAGGGTCTCACTGCATAGTCCAGGCTGGCCTCAAACTCATGGCAATTCTCCTGCCTTAGCCTCCCGAGTGCTGGGATTACAGGTGTGCACCAACATGCCCGGCTTAAAGCCTGGATTATTATGATCATTGCAATTTCGTATCACATCCTGGGAAAGCCTAGGATGTAACCTAAAACCTGTGAAATGTGGGAAAGGTATTAGTAGAGCAGTCTCATCTATTCAGTTCCAGTTATGTTGGATTTTATTATAGTTTAACTGAAGGATATACTTTACAAAAATGCTTTTGTTACACCTAAGAAGGAGCCAGTAATATTTTGGGTACATTTTATACCAACTTCTCAGAATCCATATCTTCCCAACTCTCTTGCCAGTGACATGACATTTATGATGTGAAATCAGCCATAACAGGAACTTTTAGAAAAGGAAAATTGGCAAGAGTTCCAGAATAGGGCATTTTTATTTTTGGTGAACCAGTCACTAAACATTTACCAGAGCAACATTTGAACAACTAAGAGGCTAAATCATTAGGTACCATAGGTATTAAGAAAAAACCCATTTTATATCTGGTTCTTAAACTAACAGATTCTGAAGTCATTTCCATTTAGCAAGTGTATGAACCACGTGTTTTATTTTCTATCTTTTGATGCTTTAATATTTCGAGCCTTGTTGACCCATGAGAATCTGTCCCTACCAGGGACAGCCAGTTTCTACAGATGGTACAAACTTTGCCTACAAGTGTGCATTTCAAATGTAAACCATGCAAGCCAGAATCCACACTCCCAACTACCACCAAAGGTTAGGTACCAAATAAGTAGGAACAGCCTCTGTATTCAAGTACCCACAGATGTTACTCAAACTGGTCTGTCCTAAGCTTGCCCTATCTTGTCTATTTCTTCCCATGAAGACCATGGCAAAGGCTCTTGTTCTCGGTTCCTTCCTCTCCCTCTGCTTCCTGACTGACTCTGGTGCTTCTGCATTTGGTCTTACCCTCCAGGGCATACTATGGTCCTTGCTCTTGGAAATTGTACTAAGTCATGTTTTCTGTAGCAATTATCTCTGGTCTTATCATACCTGAGCAATAATAAAACCTATCATAAAACAGAAATTCTTTCAGGGATATCCTTGAGGCCAAGACATTTGAGGAAGAAATGGGAATATGGTTAGGAAGAGAGGGGACTCAGTTCCAAGAAGGCTTCTGTCAATCGGATCAAGATGGGATGACATAGCCCCTACAGGTAGTTCCCTTGAAGGCAAGGAAACAACTTCTCAAAACTTTGCATTGATCAATGTAGGGTACGTCCAGATCCTAGAGAGGAGACTAGACTTTAGACTTTGGAGAAACTGTTTGCTTGAGGGGTATTACCCAGACAGGGTCTCTGCTAAGTGTTATCAGTTGATCTTAACTGGCCCCCACTGAAGGAATTGGTGCCTTAGTTCTGAAGGGGAAGGTACACCTCGGTACACACTGCATACTAGGGAGATAAAATCATCTGCCAATTGCTGTCTAGCTTATATAATTCATTAGCTTTCGGAGCAAGTCAACATCACTAGAGAGAAAAAATGATGTCATTGAAAAGGTGCTAAAAGTTCACGTCGAATTCAGAATCAGATATATCCTTTCAGTCCTGGCAGAAAAACAAATGTAAAATAAATTAGTCATTTACAGCTTTGCAAAACCCAACACACTGTGAAGATTTATAAACTAGGACACGAAAAAAATTCACCTTCTTCGACAACACAATTACAAATAAAAATTGGTACAACTGAAATCCAAAGAAAATAAACTTCAAAGGTAGAAGAAATGTAAAAATAAAAATCTGTTGGATTTCTGTTCCCACCATCACTTCTCAGTTTTTGTTGCTCCGGGGCTTTATACCATTGTGGAGATTAGTGACTAGCTGAACAAGAAATGACTTAACTTAAAGAATGCTAGAAAAAAAATCGACAAATATTTCTTAGGCTCCTTGTACCCCAAAACTAGTAAAAACAAGGATATGTAGCCATTGTGGATTCTAAGTGGCACCAGTGTATTTCTAAAGAAATATTTTATTTGCTCCTATTTTCTCTGCAGCATTCAGAGAACCAAATTTGTGCAATATGTGCTTACTTTTTCCTTGTTATGCTAATAAGAAATCATAAAATGAAAACCATAATAGTATTTAAAAGTCTTACTGGTTACTTAAAACAATAATACTGTCAATAAATGACAAACAAAAGAGAAAGGGCTTATTCTAAAAAAGTTAGTACTTTTATATAGAAAAAGTAAATGCCAGAAATTTTAAAAGTATTCAAAGAAACAACCACAGAAGTACAAAGGGAACCTAGTCCAGGGGATGGAAAGAAAGAAAGACCACATCATGAAAAGATGAACATGTGGAGTTTTCTCTAAGGACACATCTTCTTTAGAATGTGTTATCTCGGTGGAATGTCTTGGTTTCTTCTGATATTTCTTTGCACATAGTTCAAATATCTATATAACTCTATGATTACTTACTAGATTCTGTAAAATACAGCATACGCTTACTGATCTGGACCTATATTTGGGACAATGAAACATATTTTAGGCTTTTATTGTACTATGGACTTGGCCCTTCCTATATTTCCTTTAATTTTCATGACAGCCCTTTGCTGATGAGATTAGTGTAATTTTCATTTATAAGTCACAAAGCTGAAGTTTAGGAACGTTAAGTAACTTGCCTGAGGTATTGTTTTAGTTACTCTTCTCATTGCTGAGACAAAATATCCAAAACCCACAAGTTAAAGGAGAAAAGGTTTATTTCAGCTCACAGTTTGTAGAGATTTCAGTCCATAGTTGGCTGGCTTCAAGGCCGGGTGGCACGGCAGAGTGGCATCACAGAGGAGAAACAGTTCACAGTAGGCAGAAAACTGTGAGCAGCAAGCAGCAGCCTGGCTTCCCTCTCTACTTTGATTGATGCCACTGACACCCAGGGTGGGGCTTCCATTATCAACACCCAGAACTATGTTAATTCTAATCATTGTACTAATTTAGTACCACAAACCCTGAATCCCAGTATTACATGCCCTAGATTCAGCCAGCTCTGAAAAGCCCCACCTATGAGCATGTGAGGATTTGGGGGAACATCTAGATACCAGTCATAACAGCTATGAGTTTCAAAGCTGAGTAAGACAGGCCAGAACAATAGTCTGATTGCAGAGTTGGAACATTAATTCATTTGCCTTTATGTGGCCTAGACTGCTGGAGAGATTTATTTTTACTGGTAGGATTCTATGAGAAAAGTAAAGTGATTTTTACCTTGAAGAACTAGCTGGAATTTGGTTTTTAATAATTAATTGTAGAGGAGGAAGAGTTTTCCAAATTCACAGCTTCAGAACATTGTAGGGCATCCTTGAAAAACACCATAGTTGCGGTGTCCAGAATTAGTAGAAGATAATGTTAGCACAAGATTACAGGAACTCTAGATTTTTGCCCATACCTAAATAAGCCAAACAACTATTCTGAGCAGGCAAGTGAAATGTGTGCATTTTCTATTTAGAGGGATGCCTGCTTTGTCCCTGTGGAGACCAGACTGGTGAGGGAGAACGTGAAATGTGGGCTTCTTAGAGAGCAGGATAAGGTATGAAAGTAAAAAGCCCTGTGTGAGCCAGCCCTACGGTATAGATCTAGTTGCTCATATGAGCTAACTTGGTGAGGTCAGAAGTGGCAGGAAAGCACAATATAGTTGCACATTTGAAGTGATGTAGCAACCATTTACTTAACAAACAATTGTCATACATTGTGCTGCAATCACTGAAGAACAAATCACAATTCCTCCTTCTATTTCTCATTTGTAGTATGTTGCTCCATAATTAGGCTAAAGGCCTGAAAAAAGCTTCACAGGTAATGTTTCCCAAAAGTTAGATTTAAATGGCAACTTATAGACAAAATAACTAGGAGATAGTCATGGGGACCTTTGTGCTCCACCAAGTTCTCAGTGCTGGCATTTATATCTCATAGACCCACGCACACAATCTCTGACACAGGGAATTCTCAGCGGATGTTTGTTGATTTTCTGAATATTTATAAAGACATGTTTAATATTCCCTTTGCTTTAATTACTGTATTTTAAAATTAGAAAAGTTTCAATTCACAGTACTTCAAATATCTCTAAAAGAAAAACAATATCAGAAGAGGTAATAAGTTAAGTTCTTACCCTAATAGCTATTGATCCTTAGTGCTATCTCCTCTTCCTTGAATCTCCTTGTATACTTTCAAGCTTTCTGGTGACGCCCAATGTGGAAAGGAAGGAATTCTTCATCCTTACTCCTGGCCAATCTCTGACCTAATTACTTACCCTACATTTATTCATATCATTCAGTATAAAAAGGCTGAGCCCACTTTCATTGAGGGTATTTGCATGTACAGAAACTAACCTGAATCATAGAGACTTACGGAGTGCTGATAGTATCAAGCCAGTAGACTGTTATGCCATTCTTCCAGTGGGACCTTAAATTCCAATTTCCTTTCCTGGACGTTTTCTGAAGGTCACGTATCCATCAGAGAATAAGAGGAAAGCCAGAGGGAACATTAACAAACCCCATAGAAAGTAGCAGAATGGCTTTTAACTCATATAGGAACTCTGCTACACTTAATCTATTCAGAATTTTTTTTTAATTCAAGTATAGTCCCTTTCTCTTTCTCCCTCTCACTCTGTCTCTCTCTGTCTCTGTGTCTGTCTGTCTTTCTGTCTCTCACTCACAAAGAAAAAATGGTTACTTCTCTCTTCAGCAAACTAATAAAAAGTGACAGAGGGGACGTGAAGCAGACATTTTTTTGGTTGTCCCTCCATTATTCCCCATCCTTGCCTGCTAGCAGAAACACTTTGATTTTTTAAATTGTTTTTCAGTAGCCCACTGTTTGCCTAGTCTTAGCCACCTGGTCTAATGGGATAAATGTCATCCTTAAGGCAATTATTCTATGATATTCTTCTGGTCACAACACTAGTTTACTGGATCAGTATATAACATTTTTAAAATATGTAAAGGAAGAAAAACAGAATTCTGGGAGCAAAGTTTTTTCTATACCGCGCAGTGATTCCAAAAGGGCCCTTTCTTTATTTTCTTCAGGGGCTAGGAGAAGGATGACAGACTTGAAATACTACAATTCTTTTTCCTACCACAAGGATAATGCCAAATTAGAGGAAACAGTCGAGAAATGGTGAACTTTTCACAATCAAGACATACATGAAGTTAGTGTATAGATTTTTCAATTAAGTGAGCCAATAGATAATTTAAATAACCTGACTGACTGTATACTTTTGTTCAGAGGCCATATCATATCTTGTGCTAATTTATATAGAGATATAATTACTTGACTTTTTGTGTTTATTTTAAATTTTAAGCTTATAAAGGGGAAGGACTACGTGTATTTGCTTATTGCTTTATCCCCAATACATAGGGCAGTGCTGGACGTTTAATAGACCTCAAGTAAGTATCTTGTTAATCAGTGGAATGATTACACATATTTATTCTGTTCTTTGAGGAAAGTCTGCATTAAGAACAATGCAAATATGAAATACTGCTTTAGTAGCAGCTGAATGCATTTTTTACAGATTCTCCGGGAATACTCACCAGTAGCACTTGTATTTTTCCTACTTTGTATTATGGCCATCCCAGAGGCAAAACAGAAGACTCTACTGGCCTGTGAGCCCACCTCTTGGTTTTTCTGCTGTTGTTTTGTGAATCTGACCCGTATGCTCATGGAAAATTATCCTCCATGTCCAGAAACATTGGAAAACAGCAGCTACACAGCCTAATGAGTCCTAGAAGACCACGACTAGCCCAGATACTGCTATTCACTTGTCAGATCTTTTGGAGGATTCTTTAAATGTTCTCAGCATTGGCATTTGATTACTCTCAGCACAGTCCCAGACGAGACATTTTCTCAGATGTTCTATCAAATGAAATTTTTAAAAATCAAACTTGCTGACTTCATCCTCTCTCCTCCTTTCCTGTGACTTGTAAAGACATCCTGTCAGACCTTGGCCAACCCACTCATCACTGGCCTAGTCAAATAACCCAATCTGCTCCATGAGAATGACTTCAACTACTATTACTGCCTGACAAATTAGAACAGAAACTGGCCTTTTCCTCTTTCTTCCCTTTGGAACAATAAATCATCTACCTGTCCCAGGGGAATTCCATAAACAGCTCACTTATTGTTGGTGTTTCATAATTTACCAGGTATAACGTTTCCGCAACAGACCATTTCTAACTATTCTCTTTGCATCTCAGTGGCAACTCAACTTTTCTCTTATTTTTAAATCACCTAAAAATCAATTGAGGGCTGGTGATATAGCTCAACAGCATAAACGCCTGCCTGGCAAGCGTGAGGTCCTGAGTTTGACTCCTGGTACCCACATATAAAAAAAAATTAAAACCAATTGAATAAACTTACTAGGGAATATGGCCTATAACTTCACCTTGTATATGTTTTCCCTAATCTTCTATGTCATGGAAGAATATTTGTAATGAACAAAATAGCTGTATCAAACTCGGACCAGCACAGTTGAATGCACTGCTGTTGGCCAAACCAGAAAACTTATTGTTTTAGGAGGAAATGGGGCTTCTCTCATTCATTTGGCTTTTAATTTTCATAGATTCTGTTAGTTAAATTTTGATTTTAGATTAAATGACAGCTTAAGTGGAGTTGTCCTTGAAGCTTAGCTATTATTGTAAAAAAATCTTACTATATCCTCTAACTTTAAAAGTAATTTCAGCAGGTTAGCTTGGAAGAGGTTTTACTTTTGCTTCTCTAATAAATTATACATTCAGCTTAGGATGCTTGGGAAGATTTACATGAAGAGTATACTCAGCAGGCATGCACAGAAAAATCTATTTTGCTGTTTGGCTAATCTTCTGGTTTTATGTTAAAACCTTTAATTTAATTTTTTCATTAATATCTAAAGCTTGACCATGCACAAAATGACACAATATTAAGGGTGGCTTTTGTGACATTAAAATTCCATTTCCCCTCTTCTTTTACTTATCCATATTAAGAAAAAAATAAAATTAAGTATAATATTTAGGCATAAATGAGACAGGAGACCAAAACCAAAGTAGTGGCGCTTGCCACAAAGAGTCCCAAATTCTGTTAACAAACTGCAGTTTCTCTGCACTACTTTTGGAATGAGAGAAGTAAAACTGGCAAAATGCATTACATTAAATTTGCCAAAGAATGTTTTCAATTAATTACATTTGTCCCAGGCTCCTCTTTTACACTGTCTTAAAACTCATTTTCTGAACTCAAAAAATCTTTAGTGGTGTGAAGGTCATTAATTTTAATTAAATGGAAATTTTTTATACTCACAAGAAAATGAGGATTAGTCTCAATACCTTTCATTAAATAAATAGAACAAATTAAAATTTGTAATACATCTCTAGATGGATCTAAAATGGTCTCATCAAAAGCCTATTAGCTGACAAGAAAGGAGTGCAATGACTCAGTGGGTTATAGTAAATGTCGGATCCAGAATTAAGCTAACATCATGTTTACAGGTGTGTTTAAAATAACTCATTTTCTGTTATCACAATCTGTATCTTTGTAACTTAAACAACTGACCCAGTCTTCTGATATATGCCACAGTTTTTCAGTGATTTTCTAGAAATATATATTAGACATAAATGTGGTAGATCACAATTCTTCCTTTACTAGTAGACAACTCTGTTTTCATTGTTCTTTTGTGATCGCCCAGGGCCTCATATGATAGGCAAACACTCTAGCACAGAAGGACATCCCCATACTTTTAAAATTTTGTCTTGAGACAGGGTCTTACTAAGTTGCCCAGGCTGGCATGTGTCTCCCGAGTTGCTGGAATTACAGGCATGCTGCACCATGCCTGGCTCACTCATTAGCTTTTACTGTAGGAAAATAACTTCAGTGTCATCAAACCTCAGTGGTCTTGTCATTAAAGTGGAGACAGTAATTCCAAATTGGCAGAAATCCTGTAAAATATGAACTCTTCCAATTCATGAGCACAGAATATCTTTTCACATATTTGTGTCTTCAATTTCTTTAATCAGTGTTCTATAGATTTCAGTACGCAGATCTTTCACCTCATTGGCTAAAGCTTTTCCCAAGTATTTTATCGTTTTTAATGCTACTGTAAGTGAGATTGTTTTCTTGATTTCCTTTCCAGATAGTCCATCATTGGTGTAAAGAAACAGTATTAATTTTTATTGATTTTTTAATCAGCAAATTTACCGAATCTGTTTATGTTAACAGCTTAGTGGATTTTTCAAACTTTTAATGTCTAGGATTATGCCACATTGAAAGGAGGACAATTTTACTTCTTCCTTTCTGATTTGGATGCCTGATGTTTCCTTTTCTCATGTAATTGCTCTGATTTGTATTTCTAGGACTATATTGAATAGAAGTGGCGAGAGTAGGTATCTTTGCCTTGCTCCTGATCTTAGAATAAAATAGTTCAGATTTTCACTATTAAGTGTGATGGTATATAAATGGCTTTTATAGAATTGAATTAAGTTCCTCCTATGCCTACTTTGTTGAGAGTTTTTATCATGAATGGATATTTAACTCTAATACTTTTCTGACATATATTTAGATAATTACATGTTTTATATTTTTCATTCTCATTCTCTTAATGAGGTACATGGCATTGGTAGAATATGTTGAAATAAAGTTGCATCCAGGAGAAAAATCTGACTTGATCATGGTGTATGAACTTTTTTAGACACTACTAAATCATTTTGCAATTATCTTACTGAAGGTTTTTGCATCTAAACTCATACATATGGTGTATAATTTTCTTTTATTTTTGTGATGTTTTTGTCTGGTATCAGTGCGTGGATGATGCTAGTCTCAAAAAATGAGTTTGGGAATATTCCTTCATTATTTGGGGAAACAATTTAAGAATTGTTATTAGTTTTTCTTAACTTTTTTTTGCAGAACTTAGCCATGAAGTTATCTGGTATTGGGATTTTCTTTCTGGGGAGATTTTTGATTATTGATTCAATCTCCTTACTCATTATTGTTCTTTTTAGGCTTTCTACTTCTAGACTGCATGTTTCTTGGAATTTAGCCACTTTTTTTGTGGTATGCAATTTGTTAGCATATAATACTTCCTAATAACCACCCTTTTTTAAATATCTGAGGCATTGATTATAATATCTCCTCTTTCATTTATGATTTTTTTATGCTTGTATCCTATGTTTTTTCTTAGTCTAACAAAAGGTTGATCGATTTTGTTAATCTGTTCAAAAGGCCGATTCTTAGTTTTGTTGATTTTTTTCTATTATTTTTTATTCTCTGATTTATTTGTTTCTATTTTTATTTTTTGTTAACTTGTGCTATCTTTTTTTTTTTTTTTTGTGGGTACTAGGAGTCAACCTCAGGACCTTGCGTGCCAGCAGGCACCCGTGCCACTAAGCGATGTCACCGGCCCTTTTTTCGTATGTGGGTTCCGGGAGTTGAACTCTGGCCCTCGTGCTTGCCAGGCAGGTGCTTACGCCGCTGAGCCATCTCACCGGCCCAACTTGTGCTATCTTTAGGTTTAAATTTTTCTTTGTCTAGTTATTTGTGGTGTAATATTAGTATATTTATAAAAATTTTTACTCATTTTAAATGTAGGGATTTATTGCTAAAATCTTCCTTTCAGTATTGTTTTTCTTACATCCCATAAATTTTGATATGCTGCATTTTTTGTTAATCTTGAGATATTTTTTATTCAAGAGTGTACTGTTAGTATCCATAGTTTGTGAGTTTCCCTTTTTTCCTTCTGTTATTGATTTATAATTACATTATTTTGGCCAGAAGAGATATTGGTATGATTTTAATCTTCCTGAATTTCTTAAGACTTGTTTTATAACTTAAAATATGATCTATCCTAGAAAAGCTTTATGTGTCTTTGAGAAGAATGTGTGCTCTTCTGCTGTTGGGTGGGAAGTTCTGAATATGCCTATTAAGTCATGTAGTATATATGGTCACTCAAGTCCACTACATTTTTATTGATTTTTTGTCTGAATCTTCTATGTATAAATGAAAGTGGATTATTGCAATCTTTGACTACTATTATAAAGATTTCAATTTTTCCTTTAATATTTGTCTGTATCTGTTTTATGTATTTTTGGTGATCTGTAATTGGGGCTATATATTTTTACAATTGTAATATCTTCCTGTTGAAATGATTCTTTCATTATTATATAGTGATCTATCTTGTCTGACCCTTTTCATTTTTTATTTTTTGCTTCTGACTGAAGTTTTAATTTATCTAACATAAAGATGGAGACTCCTGCCTTGTTTGGATTCCATATTCATGGAGTATCTTATTCCATCTCTCCACTTTCAGGTTAGGTGTGTCATTAAATCTAAAATTATTTTCTTTTACCTTCCTATAGTTAGTTATGCATTGGCTTCTTTTTTTTTTTGTGGGTACCGGGGGTCGACCTCAGGACCTCATGTGCCAGCAGGCGCCTGTGCCGCTGAGCGATATCACTGGCCCTTTTTTTGTATGTGGGTTCCGGGAGTTGAACTCAGGACCTTGCGCTTGCCAGGCAGGCGTGTACGCTGCTGAGCCATCTCACCGGCCCTGCTTTGGCTTTTAATCCACTCAGCCATTCTGCATTCCTTTAATGACAGTTTTGTCCATTTACATTTAAAGTAATTATTGAGAGGGAAAAGTTTACTACTGCCATTTTGTTCATTGTTTTCTGCTTTTTTTATTTTTCTTGTATCTATGTTCTGTCTTTCTGTTTTCCTTTGTGTTTTATTACTTCCTGCTTTTGTACTGATTAGTTCTGTTTCCTTTCTCTAAAGTGTAATTTCTATAGATGCTTTTGGTGATTACTATAAACCTATATAAAATATAATAACTAATTATTTTATGGTGATAACAACTCAACTTCACCTGCATACAAAGACTTAACATCTTTACCTTTCCTCCCTATATAAAAAGTTGATGTCAAAATTTATATTACTTAATATTTTATTTCATAACATAGTTAAAGTTATTTCATCTCATTTGTCCTTTTACTTCTAGAGTTTAAGTAGATTTTCCTATTCCTATTATAGTAATAGTAAGCCAGTTAATCTTAATTCAAATTAAATAAGGGACTCCTGAGAGGTGATTGAATCATGTGGACACAATGCTCACTGGTGGATTAATCCCCTATGTTTACAGTTAAATGTTCTGCTAGGAGGTGGGGCTCAGTTAGAGCAGGTGGGTCACTGGGGGATGTGCATTTGGAGGGTAATTTCTTACTGGCACTCTACACCTGTGCTCTTCTTGTTGCAGAAATCTGACACTGAATCTGATAGAAGACCCTTTGCACCAAGGAGTTGGAAGGGAACTTTTATTAAGCTATTGGGCTGGTGGGAACCAAGTCCAGATCACTAGCCCCAACTCAGAGTAAAGCAGAACCTTATATATGTTTGTAAGCAGGAAGTACAAAGACTGACAGCAGGTTATAAAGGCTGAGTCACAAGTTATCAGGTGAATTTGTTCCGGGCAGGTTTAGTTAGGGGGAGTTGTTTATCATAAGGTGGGCAAATTTAGGGAGGGAGCTGAGCTGAGCGGGTGAGTAAAACCAAGCATGTCTTTGACTAGGCTGGTCTACCTTGGGCAGAAAGTCCTTGAAACGGGCTAGCAAAACAGGATATGTTATGGGTTTGGGAGTGCAGGCAGCACAGCTGGGTGCAGTCAGACAGAGCCAGGTCAGACTGTCTCTGAGTTGTAGCTGGTGTGAGCATATTCCATCCCAATATGATATTAAGCTCATAGTTTGTTAGTCTGATAAAATTCTAAAATTTAAATTTTCTGTCACATCCTTTCCACCTGCCAAGAAGCGAGCATCTTTGCTCCACCATGCCCTTCTGTCATGGATGTTTCTGCCTTGGGGCCAGCTGACCATGCTCTGCCATCTCTGAAACCGTGAACCACACTAAACTTCTCCTCTTTTAAGTTGCGAGTCTTGGCTACTTTGCCCCAGCAATGGGAAAGGTGACCCATAAATATAGTATTCTATTTTGTCTATATATTTATCTTTACCAATAAAGTTCGTACTCTTAGATTCTTTCATTATTTAGCATTTTTTGTGAGGCTGGCTGTGATGAATTCCCTCAACTTTTGTTTGTCTGAGAAATTATCTGTCTCTATTTTTTTTTGAAGGACAGTTTTATCAGATGCATGGCTATTATTTTTAGGATTTAAACATATGGTCTGACTCCTTTCTAGGCTGCAAGGTCTCTACTGTGGAATATACTGACAGAGTTAAGGAAGACTTTCTTGTAGGTAACAAATAACTTTTCTTGTGCTGCTTTCAAAATTCTCTTTTTCTTTAACTTTTGACAATTTTTTAAGTAATGCATTTTAGTGTGAGTATTCAAATTCACCCTATTTAGTATTTTTTGGATTTCTTGGATCTGGATGCCTATTTCTAGCCTGACATTTAGAAAGATTTTTTGAAATCTATGGTTATATTGTCTATCTCTTCTCTCCTTATTTGATTTCTATAATGGGCATACTTGTGGGCTTGAGGGTGTCCCATAATTCTCTTAAATATTATTATTCTTTTTTATTCTTTGTCCTTTTTGTTCCTCTCATTTGATAATTTCTAATGACTTATCTTTGAGTTTGTTGATCTTTTCTAGTTTTTTGCTGAAATATTCTGTTGAGCTATTAAGCTCAGTTTTTTTATTCTTCAGGCCAATGATTTGTTTTTGGTATTCTTTATATTGTCTCTTTGTTGTAATTCTCACTTTTATTTATTCATTATTGTCCTTACTTAAGTAAGCATCTTCATGATCATTATTTTGAATTATCTCTTGGGTGCAGCTTATATCTCCATTTTATTAGTGTTGGTTTCTAGAGGTTTATCCTGTTCTTTTATTTTTCTTCACATTCCTTTGACTTTGTGTATTTTATGTGCATTAGATAAAGTAGTCACCTCTCCCAGTCTTTGGCACACTGATATTGTACAGGATCTGATTCTCACCAATCACATAGGGGAAGATTTGGGATGTCTGTCAAACCTTAGTGTCTGTCCAATTACTATCTTTCCTCCTAGTGCCCTCCTGGAAATGAGAGTAGGTTGTTCCTGTCAGTGCCCTGAAACAAGCAGATGAGACTCAGTCCTTTAGTTAGTCATCAGTAAAGTTCTAGTGAAAGATGTGTGATTCAATTTGTTCTCCCTTCAAGGAAGAGCCGGAAGCTGGAGTTGATTACATTATTTCTGTGTTGAGCTGGGGAGGTGAGCTGTGGCTACTATCTGTGTACTCGTTCTGACATTATGCTCTTTCAAATTGTTGCTTTGCTCTCCGTCACCCCCAGGATCCAGGGAATGCTTGGCCCTAGTAATGCTCAGATGTGTCTAGGTTAGAGGCCAGTACCTCATGAAGCAACAAGAAAAGCTGTGGAGCTAGGAGGGGTAGTACGACCGCTACTGCAGAAAATTTGTATGCTTTTTTTTTTTTTTCCCTACTGGAGAATACCAGGTGGGAGAAGCTATAGAAAGTGTTCACATGTTCTTTGAAACTCTCAGGGAACTGGTAATTGTGACCACATCACCTGTAAGAGATGCCCAAGTCAGAAGCCAGATCTTCAAGTGGTAGTGGAAAAAGTTAAGGCCCCAAGTGTTTTATGAAGCTTTGTGGATTGAAGGTGGGAGCTGGGCTTTATAGCTGGAGTGAAGCAGGGGAAAGAATCACAGAAAGAGACTACAGGGACATTCAAAACTGCCACTTTGTTTTCTATGGGCCAAAGGGTTTAGCTAACTTCAGCATCCAGATCCTCAGGCCCCAGGGGCAAAGGGCAGGAAACTATTTGTGTAGTTTGATTCCTTCCAGGGAGAAAATGGGAGGCTTTGTACCCCATTGGAGTAGGCTTAGGGGAAATCTTTTGCAGTCTAAATTTAGAGGGGAATGTGGGTCATCGTGCATCTTCAACTTCTAGACATGATATAGTTAGAAGTCAGGCTCTTAGGAACAGCCAACAACAACAGCAACAACAAGAGCAACAAAAACAGAAACAAAAATAAAAACAACAACAACCAAAATCTGGGGAGTTAAATTTGCAGTGTAACCACTTTGTGGAGAAGCTGGAAGCTGAGCTTTATTACCTGCATGACCTCTGCACTGAGCCAGGAAGAAGTCTATGGTAAGAGCACCTGTGCCTGTTTGACTGCCTCCTTCTTTCCGGTCCTTGGGGATGACTGAATCCTAATTACTATAATTCCTAGAGATAGGCAAGTTAGGTGTCACTCTCTTGAGAAGCAGCTCTAAAAGTTGAGACTCTAGACATTTGGTCCAAACTCTTTCCTCCTCAGGGGAGAAGTTCGGAGATGAGTGTTTATCCCAATTGTACCATGCTATAGTCGTGAGAGGTAGGGAGGGAGTAACACTCAGCTTTTCCTACCCGTTTCTAAGTGGCAGTTTTCTCAGTTAAGTAGTGTACAGCAGTCTCTCAGCTAGTTTCTGAGTTTCTCTCAGAGGGATTGGTCTGTGAGTTGCTGCTTATTTGGAGCATCTGTAAGTGCAAAGTAAGTCTTGGGCCTCCTATTCTGTCACATTGCTGATGCCTCCAATTCTCTCAGAGTTCTAGGAGGTAAATACCTTTTGGAATTAGTAAGGAATTCCCCAGGTGAACAATTAATATAACAGCACAAAATGTCCTTCTTGGTTTAGAAACAAGGTACAGAAACTATTGGGTTCTCATCATACCACCATACACATCTCTTAAATGAAATAAATAAAACTATGTCAAATAGAATGACATTACAAATGATCCAGGCTTGCAATGGGACTAGTCCCTGCTCTTTTCAAGTGACTTTGTTTTCTGATCATGTGCAACATAAAATTCACACAATTCACTCTGGCTCTGATTTGAATTCCATTTTTTACCAAAATTGTCTCTCACTCCTGTTATGTCAATACATAATAGAAATATTCTATTATAATAAAATTTTAAAAATTGTTAGGACATGTTACTTATTAATAAATAATAAAAATGTGGCCACACAATTCAATTTTCATTCTGGTGAAATTTTCACACCAAATTATTTGCATGTGTGCATTGACATTTTAAATTATTTTTTTAAAAAATAAATACAAATGAAATTAGGTTATTTCAAGGCATTTGTTTACCTTCTTTCTTGTTGTTTCCAAAAACGAGCATAAAAATGTTTAATCTATTCTGTGAAGATAAGTAGTTTACCATTGCTCAGCATCTGGGATATAAACCAAATTGTTTCTTATATCATTGATTGATTTGGAGTTTTAAATACATAATTTCTCTGTTGGTGAGCAGTAGAATTGTATGTTGTCTTGTGAAATGGACATTTATATTTTATTTATTTATTTATTTTTTTTTTTTATTTTTTTTTTTTTGGTGGGTACCGGGGGTCGAACTCAGGACCTCGTGCGCCAGCAGGCACCCGTGTCGCTGAGCGATATCACCGGCCCATTTTTCATATATGGGTTCAGGAGTTGAACTCAGGACTTTGTGCTTGGTAGGCAGGCGCTTATGCCGCTGAGCTATCTCACTGGCCCAACATTTATATTTTAAATGAATAATCTGAGAATATGAGAATCTCATCTTTGTGTTAGAGATTTTCATAGTTACAGCATCTATTTCTGGAAGTTGAGAAGGAAACTGTTGTCACCGGTGTTGCTGATCACACGAGCATATAATTTTTATTTTGCCCTTCTGATGGGAGTGCTCTTAACTTACAGACTTAGAAGAGCACATGGCCTATTGATCAATCAGGAATTTGCCTGCCCTCAGAACCACTGGGTGTGGTGGTCTCCTGGTTTGTGAAGAATTTTTTCATCACACATAAGCTGTCCCTCTGCTCATACCTGTTCTGTGCATTTCTGAAACTATGTCTCCTTTTATAATAACATCATTTTCTTATTAACTTTCAGTGGATAATAATAGTAATTATTCCACTGGACCCCATACATGCGTTAACTCTTTTAGTCCTCATACAAGCACTATAGATAAGCAGGAGCCTCAACTTTATTTTAAAGATGAAGAAAATGAGTCCAAAATGTGTTAAATAAATAGTGGCATGACTGTGATTCAAATCTTGGCTAACTGGCTTTAGAAACTGCATATGCTATCAGAGAAAACTATATCAGACAAGACTATGTTGAGAAGCTGATATTTAAAGAAAGACTTCAACATCTGACAGAGGTACATGAAGTTATCTTAGGAAATTGCATTGAAGTTAGAGGGAACAACAAGTACAGGGACACTGAGGTGACAGCATGCTGACATGAAAGAGAAAGGAATGAGTCTGACTTAAAGAATTTTGCTGAGCAATTGGAAGAAGGATTGGAAGATGATATTATTCAAAATAGGTCATATTTGTGTGTCACAGTTTTGATGGTATGAACAGGAATTCAGTTTTTAATAGGCTAAGTCTGAGATATCCATTGGATATTCAAGAGATCACAGTCTGAGTTCAGAAGAGAAAAATGTGAATACTGGCAGTTCTATGGATGCTTTCAATTACAACCATGAGACTAGTGACGAGCACCAGGGAAATAAAGATGGGAAAATGATCCAAAAAACTAACTTTCCCACCTTTAGAGGCAGAATATGAAGAGTCATCAATAAAAGATACGGAAGCAGAGCAGTGAGGGTGGCAGGATGAAAACCAAGTGACTGAGGAAAAGCCTTTCAATGAGGAGAATGGGAAACTTACCGAAGTTGTTGGTAAATTAAATAAGGTGAAGACTGAGAATTTAACATTGATTATGACAATGTGAATGACATAAGTGACTTTTTATTTTAATTTTTTTTGTGGGTACCGGGGGTCAACCTCAGGACCTCACATGCCAGCAGGCGCCCGTGCTGCTGAGCGATATCACCAGCCCTTTTTTCGTATGTGGGTACTGGAAGTCGAACTCAGGACCTCGGGCTTGCCAGGCAGGCACTTGTGCTGCTGAGCCATCTCACCAGCCCGACATAAGTGACTTTGACAAGTCAATTTTCATTATAACAATCCTTGCAAACATCTGCAGTGGATTTATGAATTATTAAGAATTTTTACCCTATCACTAAACGATTTGTTAAGGAACAAATAATTTTTCTTATCTTTGCTGATTGGTTCTAACAGTGTATATTTCTTTGGAAATGGACATTTTTAAAAAGTGATGAATAATTTTTTTTTTGTGGGTACCGGGGGGTCGACCTCAGGACCTCGCGCGCCAGCAGGCGCCCGTGCCGCTGAGCGATATCACCGGCCCCTTTTTTGTATGTGGGTTCCAGGAGTCGAACTCGGGCCCTTGCGCTTGCAAGGCAGGCGCTTAAACCGCTGAGCCATCTCACCAGCCCTGTGATGAATAATTTTTGAGCAAAATATAAATTCAGTAAAAATTTAAAATAGTGGAAATATATAAAATGTTCAGAAAAGATATTTAGAAGAGAATCATATCTACCAAGGATGGATTGGTTAAAAGAATGATTGGGTTTCAATTTAGGGAAAAATGGGAGAGATTTATTGGTTAACATAGCTGGAAATTTCAGACATAGCTAAATCAAGGTATTCCATTTCATTACCTAACACTCTGGTGTTTTCTGCATTGCCTTCAATTTCATTCAAGCTCCCCAAACATGTTGGTAACCAGTGACTCCAGGCCAACTTCACACTATCTAGCAATCCCTGTAAAAGGGAGCATTTCTTTCCCAGCAATTCCTGGGAATTTCATGTGTTATTGATTAATGTGGCTTGTGCTCTATATGGATCAATAACCATTTATTCTCTAATGGGAGTGTGTACCAAGATTTAGGTTTTATCACCATTTCTTTGAAGTAGCATAATGAAGCCAGTACTTTTTTGACCACAAGGATTAATAAGTAGAGAGTTCTCCATAGAAAAATTAGGTTTTAATGGTATATAAAAGGGGCAGTGGATATTGGGTGAATTAAAATATTTTAATTTTAGGGAGAAGGAATAATATTTGAAGAAAGAATGGAGAAAAGTAAATGCAACATTTACTATATACTATAGTTGTTGACATCGCTCATGTGATATTCATGACAACTCCGAGAAATAAGTGTTAAATCGAGGAAAACTAAGACAAGAACAAAGACCCCTAGTATTACCTTACAGAAAATTTACCCTCAGGTCTAGATTATAAATACACATTAGGATACTTAGCCTTAGGATACTTTTACATACACTGAGAAAAATATGTATAGCTCATCTGTACAGTGTTACAATCACTAGCCATGATACTGCCCTTGACATACACTCCTAACGGTAAGGTGCAGTCATATCATTTGATGAGTTGAGATGCTTTCTGGCTCATATTTTCCAGCAAGTAATTTAGCTTTTGAGGATGGGTAAAGAATGGTAAGTAGGGTATCATGGTGAGAGAAGACCTCTAATGTGAGGTGAGCAAAGACTGAACCTTACAGTTTTTTCAAACTGTTCTTTCAATTCATCCTTTCTTCTGCATATTTCATTAGGACTACACACCTCTAAATCTTGAACATTTTTGATATCCTATTGAAAAATCTGGCTTGTTCTTCAATGGCTGTTCCATATTGTTAGGCAGGTACATTTCAGCTTCATTTGCTGTCCTAGCCTTTTGCCATTCTTCCATCCATTCCCTTCCTTTATATGCTGTTGACATCTTTCATCATGGTCCTCTTCTCTGTCACTCTTTCTTTGTTAACTTGTGTATCTCTTTTTATCACTGTTATTGTTTACTATTGGTATTTTTGAGAGATAACAGGCACTAACATATATATTCAATCTACTTCATTTGACCAGAGTCCCTTGTCTTTACATTATCTCTTTACATGTTTAGTAATTGATATTAAGTATACATCTGTAATCTCCAGTAGTAGTACAATGCCTTGTCTCACAATTTCAGGAAATGCTTGTAGACATTTGCATATACTGTGTGCATATAACTATCCAAACCCTTCCAACTTCATAAATTGGAACATATTCATTGCCTAAATCCTACTCTTCATATTTATTTGATCTCTCTGTTCCAGCTCTAAAGTCTCAATATGTATAAAATAGATTTAACGTTTTTTTCTTTTTTTAAAATTAAGTTTATTGGTACAATATAGATATACACAATGATCACATTCATCATAGGGAATTTGTACCTATACATGATATATCTTAGTTCCTCTTTTTTTCCCATTCCCCTCCCTTCTCTTCAACCACTCTTTCCCTCCTTATTTACAAAGCATTGTTTCTAATATATACTTTTTTCCTCATTTTTTTCTTTTCCCTTCCACCCCCCCAATCAATTGCCCTTTCCTTTTGAACAATTACGTCCTATTTCACAATTATCAAGCCTATGGTTTGGTTCTTATTTACACTTTCAGTTTCTCACACCAGAGAGACAATGCAGATTTACACATATGTGTCTGATTTATTTACCTTAAGAGTATGGTTTCAAGGTCAGTCCATTTAGCTATAAATGTATCAAGTTTATCCTTCTTTATGGCTGAGTAGTACTCCATTGTATTAAAAAATTACATTTTTTTTATCCATTCATTGGTTGATGGGCATTTGGGTTATTTCCAAGATTTAGCTATTACAAACTGTGAGATGAGGCTGCAGTAGATTTAGTAGTCTTATAACATTGTAGTTAAGATGGCAAAAATAATGTGACAAAGCCTAGAGTATATATTTTAATCTGTGATCATCTATGTTTCCAAGCACTTTGAAAAGTGGTTGAGCCAAACTAAATTTCACTCTGTCTGGAATTCTGTGACCTACTAATATAAAGTTAAACCTGTTACATCTACATAAAGCACATTTAGGTTATAACAAGAAATTATACTGCTTGGTATAAATTGTTGCTCAAATGAAAACATCATGTATATCCCTATGAAGCTTTCCTATCTTAGGAGGAACATACATTTGGGAAGGAAGGAAAGACGCTGAATCAGAAACAGAGAAAACATGACTTGAAGTAGCCCATTTCTCTTCTCTGTGAGTCAGTGAATTTTTGCCTATTGCTTTGCTTTGTTTTATAGCTTTCTTTGGCTCAGTAAAATATCTTGACGTACTGCCTGAGCCTTCTGGGTTGCTGTCTATTTCATTGTTTTCAGAGTAAGTGAGGTGCCATTTGAAAGGCACTGGGGCATCATTGTTAATTACACCACAGTGCAGCAGACAGCCGTGTGGGGAGCTCACTCCTACTTGTTTAGCTTCAATTTATTTCTAGCTTAGAACAGCAATGATCACCATGATATGATAGACTTGTAGTTACATAGATTCATATAGGGGCCATCTTCCTTATAAGATTTAATTTTACTCCATACTTTACAGGTCAACAGTGCTATTGAGAATTCATATATTCTCTTCAAAAAAAGAATATGTGATAATTTGAAACAGATTAATAACCTAGCATATTGACTGGGATATATCTTCTGAATAACTTCTGAATAATCAATTACTCCATACCTTGAATGTCTCTTGTCGGTTCTTAGATGAGAGCCTTTGTCCCAGCTGCTCTACTGCCCTACATGTCCTTGTTCCAGATCCTAAAATGAATAGCTGGTCCCTTTGTTTGTAACATCAGTCTGAAGGTACCTTTCTTCAAGAAATCTCGATGGTTCACTTCCTCCAGTGTTTCCCTCTTTCACAAAATCAATTTTATTTTAGTTTTTGTGCTCAGTGGGAATTGAAAATTTCTTGATTATTTTCTCATATAATAGAAAATGCAATTCTATTTTGTCATTGTATTTCTAGTGCCCAGAACAGTGGAATATAGTAGGCATACACACATCTTTATATTTTACAGATAAAAGGAACTTGCTTGGCTTGTTAATTGTGGTCGCTTTAATCTATGCAAGGTGTTATGTGTGTGTAGTATGTCTTTTGTATGTACTGAATCAATAAATGACTTTCCTTTGCATTTTAATTCCTAATTGTATTGGAATTTCAAAATTAAAATATCCCATTCTTGATATTTGCCTAAACCAATAAAAGTGTACATTTACACACACACACACACACACACAAATTGCTTTTAGAGGCTTTATTCATAGCTAGACATTGGATAAAACTACAAATTCTCATGAATGATAAAGAAGATATGGTATATCCATTCATTAGCATGCTACTCAGCCATGAAAAGGAACGAACTAGAAAACACACAACGATGTGGATGAATATTAAATATAAAATTCTAAGTGAAAGAAGCCAGACTCAAAAGACTACATTAGCTGTGGTGCCATTTATGTAACATTTTGGAAAGCCTATTACTATAAAGACAGAAAATAGATCAGCAGTTGCTAGGATTGACAAGGGTTTAGAATAGGGGAGATGAGGGAATTTTGTGGAGTTATGAAACTGCTCTACTTACTGATTGCCGTGATAGTTATGGAACTGTATGCGCTTGTCAACCTAATATAACTGTGCTCTAAAAAGAATAAGTGTTACTTTATGTGACTTTACCTCAGTTGAAAAATAGATAAGACCTTATAATTCATTATAGCTCAAAGAACTAACAGACAGATACATAGCTTCCCAACCATCTTGGTCTTTTATCTTTGCTTGTCTCAACACCAAAGATAGTGACATTAAGAAAACACTGTACTCCTTCAATGTCTTCCCATTGCCTTTCTTCTAGGGATCATATGACTAGTTCTCATCAAAGTAATAGAAAGATATATTTTATTATTTGGTCTAGACAGCTACAGTCACCTTACCTTCGTTTGAGCTCCCTCCTTGTGACGTATTTCCAAATTGATAATGAATCTATGATGTCAAATTCTTGAAGGTATTTGTTGAATTTGGCAGATTTACAGCAAGGAGAGATTCTAGGTCCCTAAAGATTGTCTACATCTGGGATCATCCCCACCTGCAAGTCTATCCCAATAGTAACTCTAAACCGGGCGTGGTGGCCCATGCCTGTAATCCCAGCACTCGGGAGGGAGTAATCTCCAGCAGGCAGGAGAATCATTGTGAGTTCGAGGCCAGCCTGAACTACATAGCTAGACTCTCTCTCAGAACAAACCAATAGTAACTGTAGCATTTATAAGAAATTAACCTGAATTGTGTAAAGCTACCATATCTTTGAAATATTAAGTAATTAGTGTTAAGCAGAATAAACTACCATACATACGCTTAGAATCAAAAGATGTTTCTAACATGAAGTTTATCAGGTTTGACCATAATTTAGATGCTATGAAACTATTCTATGTTTTTACGGTGGGGATAGTAAACACTAACACTTGACAGGACAAAAATAAGGGAATATAATATGTGGTGTTGTTAAGAAACTTACAAAAGTAATTGTGAATAGAGAGTAAACTATTTGGAGGAAAGTGGCAATAGATATGGTTAAGAGTAAAAATGAGATAAAGTCCTAAAGAACCCTAAAGGTTATGTAGGATGCTTGATTTTTATTTAAAGGTAAATTGAAACCAAGTTTAAAGTGGTGAAACATTAAATAATGTGATTACATTTGCTTTTTAGAAAGAAAGTTCAAGTTTAATTATACATAATAAATAATGAAATAAGATGGACATGGAGTTTTAACTTTTTACAAGGCATTGACAAAATCTTTGCATACATTATGTTTTGAGGTATTGAATAAATAATATACTCAATGCCTTCTATATACCAGACACTACTTTAGAGGTTCAGAACAGATAACAAAGTAAGATGTCTTGCTCTCATGACTTTCCAACTTCATGATGGGAAACAACCCATAAACAAATAAGCAAAACACTTACTATGTCAGATAGTGACGAGTTTTAAAGAAAAACAAATCAGGAAAGAAGGAAAAAATGCCAACTATGTGTGTGATAGGGAAGAAATTGCAACTGTAAATGAGGGAGGTCCTCACTGGAAAAGCGACGTTTGAGCGAAGAGCTGCGGGAGACGACAGTGTTAACCATGCACGTGTCTGCATAGAGCGTGCCAGGGGGAGGAAGGAGCAAGTGCAGGGGAAAACATACATCAGAGGAACAACAAAGAGACCAGAATTAGCCACAGGGAGACCGCAGAAAAATGCTGAAGAAACGATAATGTCCAAATCATGTAGTAGTTGAAGGCAGCTGATGAAAAGTTGTTTATTCTAAATGAGAAGGAAAGTATTGGAAGGTTATATTGTAAAAATAAGTTTAATAAGGTATACATTATGAACATAAATGTATCTATTGAAAATGCATTTTGGTTTGGTGAATTTTGACAAACACCCACGACCAAAACATACATTTTCATTATCGCATTCCACTTTGCAGTCAATCTCTTGGTAATTCTACTGAGGAAGAATTAGTCTTTTCTTTTTCCTGACACAATAGATCAATATTCTAAAAATTTAAGCAAATTAAACAATACACTGTATGTTCTTTTGTGGCTGGCTTCTTTTGTGCAGAATATTTTTGATCTTCATTAAATTTTGTCACATTCTGAGGTTTGTTCCTTTTTGTTCCCAAATAGTATTCCATTACATGAATAATTCCACTGATGTACTCACTAATATGCTGATAGACATTTATATTCTTCCTATTTTTGATGATTAGGGACAAAATTACAACGAACCTTTGTGTGCAATTCTCTAACATAGATTTTTATTTCTTTTGGGTAATAACCTAGAATTATTGAGTCACATGGTGTATACACATTTAACTTTGTTCGAAATTGACAATGATAATATCTTAATGCTGTGTTTGGAAAAGCCAAAGTTTTAAATTTTAATAAAGTCCAACACATCAAGAATGAATTATAAATTGTAATTTGGGTTTTTCATGTGTGATCTAGGACAGAAAAGTTACAAAGACTTTCTTCTGTGTTGTCTTTTAGAAGTCTTAGCATTTTATCATTTATATTCAAGTCTAAAATATATTTTGCATTCAACTTTATAGACCATGTGAAGTGTGAAGTTTGAGGTTCATTATTTCCATATGGGAATATTCATTTGTTTCATCATTATTTTCCATTTTATATTGAAACTACTTTGGCGTCTTTGTCAAAATCAAATGAACATATATATATATATGTATGTATATATATATAAATGGTATATGTGTCTGTTTATTTCTGTAGTTTCTATTCCTTTTTCTTGATCAATATATTCAACATATGTCAAAACATCACTAGTTTCATTACATTAGTTTTGTTACAAACATTGGCATCAAGTCACATAAGTACTCCAATAATGTTATTATTGTTTAAATTTATTTTGGTAGTTACGATCTTTGACTTACCATGTCAATGGTAAAATTATTTTGCAAATTCCCAATACTCTGTCTAGAATTTTGAGAGAAATTGAGTTGAATCTATAAACAAATACTTTTAGAGCAAATATTTTAACAATATTGTGTATTCTAATCCATGAGAAGAATATATATATCTTTTCAGTTCAAAGGCATATTATATCTCTCTGTTTATTCAGGTTTCCATTAATTTCCGTTTTTTTTTTCCATTTTTTTTGTAGGTCCAGATATTTTGACAAAATTTCCCTAAGATTTCCATGAGTTGGAACGTTTATTACAATGTTATTTTTTCTTTTTTTTTTTTTAAAGAGAAGAAAAAAACAAAACAAATCAAAAGAAGAACAAATTTTCAAAACAACATAATAGGAGGGTAACAATGGTTAATACATTACGTATTACTATCTTTAAGTTAGTTATTCAGGACACCAGACATTAGCATTCAATTGTCCAAACATTATTGGCACAAACCTTACTCTTCAATGAACTAAGTAAAAACGGTAGTGTATCTATCTTAACCATCTTATATATATATATACAATTTTTTTCCCTTTCCCTTCTTTCTTTTCCCTATTCCAGTCTCTCTTTCCTTTGACCAGTTTCTTTTTGATTCACCATATCTATTGTACATTTTGGATCTTATTTACTCTTTCAGTTTCTCATACTAGAGAGATAATACGATGCTTACACATGTGCTTCTGGTTTATTTCACTTATGAGTATTTTCTCGAGTTTCATCCATTTACCTATAAAAGTCTCCAGTTTATCCTTCTTTATGGCTGAATAGTACTCCATTGTATAAAAATACCACATCTTTCATTATTTTTTAAATGTTATTTTCTACATTTTTGTTTATAGTATATAGAATACAATGGAACACAATAGGATTTATAACCAGAGATATCATTAAATTCACTTAAAACTTTTATTAGTTTTTGATAAATTCCTTAGAACTTTTTATATGACAATTATTTTTAAGTAAATACCCTTTCATTTCTTTTCAGTGTCTTTTATGACTTGTATCTAGATGTGTCCCCAAAGCTAATCCAGTCATATGTGGTGCTTTTCTGAGGTAGCTGGATGTAGAGAGTGTGATGCTGGGATTAAGGGTGTGTGGTTACTAAATTAGTCCACTGATTGGAATTAGCATAGTTCTGAGTGGCACCACCCAAAGGGTGGATAGCCTGGATGGATATAAAGGGACAAGAAGAGGACAGGCTGCTGCTGCTGCATCTGCTTTTGCTGTTTCCTGCCTACTTGCCATAGACTATTTCTTTTCTACAATGCCCTTCCGCCATGCCACCATGCCTTGGAGTTGGCCAACTAGGGACTAAAACCTCTATAAACTGTGAGCCAAAATAAACCTTTCCTTCTTTAACTTTGGGTGTCAGGTATTTTGTCTCAGCAATTAGAAAAGTAGCTAAGACAGTTCTATCCCATGTAAGGAAGATAAATTATACATCTTTCCTACTTTTTAGGATCAGATTTCCAATAAATTTGTGTAGACATAGTGGGTGTTGAAACTCTTTCTGGGTTTCACTATTGAGTAATATATTAAAAATTATTTTGAATTGGCTCTTATCAGATTGAGGAAGTTCATTATTATTCTTAAAGATGTATACTTCTATATCATTAAGGGGTATTAAATGATATCAAATCATTTTCTGTGTTATGTCTTTAATATAGTCAATTATATTGATTGATTGTTGTAAGTTAAACCAACCTTGCATTCTTGGGATAATTTGGCCATGGCATGGTATCCTTTGTCATATTGATTAATTTGAATTGCTAATATTTAAAAATTATTTTTGCAATTGCATTCATTGCAGATATTAGTCTCAAACTTTTTCTATTTTTTCAGTACAAACAACTACAAAACTTGACAACATATATGACATAACTGTTTTTAAGTTAGGTAACAGGAATTTTCTGAAAGAAGGTAAGCAAAATAAGGCCTTTAATACCTCCAGATTGCTGACCCTTGTGTAGGGAAGGAAATTATAAAGAGTATACAGCAAGGTAAACTTTCAGTGAAGTTGAATCTCCCAAGAGGAGATAACTTGGCTAGGCAAATGTTTTATGAATCTGCTCAGAAATACCCCTGTATCTTTTGCTGAACACTAAGTCATGCAAGAATAAGGTCTATTTGAAAATTTATTTACCTATATTCTGCATTATTTTATGCTTAATGAAATGTTTGGCATAATGATGACTCAACCTTGAATTATGGCTTCTTGACACAATATCATATGTTTAAAAGCATATGTTGTTGATTGTTCTTTCTTGCTCAGCAAGTTCATTCCCCCACTGAATTGGTGTTTTCTTTGTTCTGGAACAAACAGAAAATCACCTTCCAAAAATACCTTATTTTAGCAAATAGATAGATGAAGTGATTAGACAAGGCATGATCCTTTTCCATTTTTAATTTCAGTGATGATTGGTGGCAGAAGGTGAGCAGTATGTAGCCTCCACCTCAGGTGTGTTAACATATTGCAATTAAAGAGAGCTACTCCTAGCCACCCAGGAGGAAAAGAATTGATCAAAGTGTTAAATTATTTATTTCCAGCATAAACTGCAGTTCCCTGCCCAAAATACTATGATTTATTTAGTAAAATGTGGATATCTTCAAAACACAGGCACATATTATTCACAAATTGTGGTGTAGGGAATGTGGATAGCATAATTATTTTCCAGCAGGTAAACACATTTGGTGGCTTCTCCACATTCATCTTTATTACAAATAATTGTTCCAATTAGTGTTATCCAAATGCTGTGAGAAGGCTCAGGTAAAGATGCAATTTAAAGCAATGTAAGCAAGATTTTTTTAATGCTCACTGAAAATAAATCCAAGTCAGTCAGGAAAGGGGTTCATGGCAAAGCAATGTACACGATGATTCAAAATATACTGAAATATTATATAACAGAATTAAGCCATATATATATATATATATATATATATATATATAACAAAATCCAGCCATTAAATAACATTATATAACAAAACCACATTATGTAACACATTGTATAACACATAAAATCTTATATAACAAATAAAATATTATATAATATATGATAAATATATAAAAAAGAATAAAAACACATTACATAACAAAATTAAGCCATCTAAAGAAGAATATAATTTGAAAACAACATATAATATAATCTCTCTAATTATGATTATTGTCATCAATATGTTGAGCAACCATGAACAATGCCCCAAGATGATTAGTTCATTGGGTTTGGAATAAATCCCCAGATGTGGGACTTCCTTGACTGTATAGTGTACAAAAATAGTAATTATTTAATTACTTCTAATGTTGGCATTGTGTATTTCTCAAACAGAATTTAGTGTCTAGTGTATCCTATCATAGTTTCACAATGGCAGATAATAGGAAGCAGGAAGATATATTTTTCTCAAATGGCAAGGGGATCAAGAGATCGAAAGAAGGGTGGAGGGAGGGAAAGGGGATGTAAAAAAGGAATTAAGATGTGTTACGTACGTGCACCAACTCCAAACAAGGAATGTAAACACTATCTACTGCAAACATGTACTAATAAAAAATAAATAAAAATAAATTTCTATTTCAAATTAAAAAAAAAGAGCTTACATTTGGATGACACACTGTCTCAAGTTCAAATGCTGTTCCTGAAACTTAACCTACGTGTGTCTCAGTTTTCTGAGCTCCAAAGTACTTGATAATAAAAGGACGTATGCCTTAAAATAAAAATCAATGGAGAACATATACACGGTTTAAATAACTAAAGACCTTGGAGCCCAAATCTTGGTAATGGGATCAGGAGTCAAAACACATAGTTAGCTTTTTAAGTCCACTCTGTTGACTGTGAACACTATTTCTTCCCTTCCAGGGGTTTGCAAGGATTTAGAAAAACTATGCATATGGGACACTTCTCACTGTTTGATGTGCAGAATTCCATGAACGATAGCTAAGAAGAGAAGGGAAATAATTTAGATAAAAAGGAGATAGAAGACTAGGAACTATGACCAGATTAGTGTACAAAATTTTCTTTGTATTTTTTTCTATAAAGACTTAGATAGTAAACATTTCAGTTTTTGTTACAACTGGTCAACTTTGCCATTGTAGCTAAAGAGCCAACATAAATAAGATATAATTGAAGAGGATGATTGGTCATGCCTGGGCCCCAATAAAATTTTATTTACAAAATAGATGTTGGGCTTGATTTATCTCTCAGGCCATAGTTTTGGAAGTGGAGAGAGAATGAGGATTTGAGTGCAGTTGTTTGATGAGGTCCACTCTTCCTCCCAGTCTAGTCTTTCTTAGCTGCCTCCCTCTTTTCTATTTTATTGATAGTAACAGTGAAAAAAGTAGAATATATGATCTCATAAGCTATTTTCAGACTGATGATCTAAGATTCTGTAGTACAATCCCAATGCTTCTAAAGGTAACTTAATGACAGTTAACCAGAAAAAAAACTAAAAACAAATTCTAGGTGTAGTTGACATGGTTGTCATGATTTACTATAGTTGATCATGGTAAAAAAAAAAAAAGTATACCTTTGACCCTCATTCTTAAATTAGAATTGTGTATTTATGCAAGGCAAGTACACATATTTGTGTACTTTCCATCCACTGGCTGCAAGGGGATATTTATAGGTATAGTGACCATATACTCCTGTTTGTCTATAAAAGGTCCAAAATATGGCTGTTATGGCCATATAATTACTAAAAACAATTTCTGTAGTCTAAAAATGTCACAATTTGGATGAAAAGTCATGTGATTACCCTACTGATGGGATATGGAACAAAATTTCCATAGATTGCTACTTGAAAACTGTAAAAATCCTACCTAGTGAATAGAAAGGGCACATAGAAATGAGCACTCGTCTGATCTCAGAAGCTAAGCAGGGTCGGGCCTGGTTAGTACTTGGATGGGAGAACTTTAATTTTAAACAACAAATAATTTTTAGTATAAGTATGGTGCTCACAATATTTATAGTAGGGATGCCAGTAGTATTAATTAAATCAAGCAGTTTAATCAAGACTGTATTGTGTTTTATATCTAAGTTATACTATGTCTAACTGCTTCCATAATATTTTCAATCTTTATGGTAATTAAATGTGAGATAGAATCCTGACTATACCACCTACCAACTCTACTCTCTTAGGTAAGTTCTCAAATGCTTAGAGCTTTAGCTTTACTATCTATAAAACACAAGAAATAATAGCTCCTACTTCATAAGGCAATTATAAGGATTAAATATTTATAATTCTTATATATAAGAGATTAATTTAGAGCCTGGTACGCAGTAAGACTTCAGTAGATAGTAAATATACATTGTGAAGATAAGTATTTTCAGCTACTCATACAAGTCTTTTAAATTCAGTAAAAGAAATTTATTTTCCTTTAACTTCCCTTTCTCAATGTAATATTGAAATACAAAATAAATATTTAATGAGGAAATCTCTGACTAGTACTGAGTTTTTCACTGCACAGCATTTGCTCAGTTAGTACCCAGAAAATATGACTAGGTAATGGTGACAAGGATGGAAAGTGTGCTCTGTCTTTTCCTTATGTAGCTTTGGATAATGTGGAAAAAACAATGATGGATGGAATATATGAAAAACACAGACTGTGCCTTTGGAATTTAAAGATCTAAGTTGGAGAGTGAGTTCATATAAAACTTTGCAGACAATCTCTCTATAAAACTAAATGAAAACTTCTGAAAAATAATCTTATGTTCTGTTTCTTTTATTATGCATGACATATGTCATGTATCCATTTTTTCCCTAAAAACAGTGACTCTTAGAGTCAAATTGCTCATTTCTATGTGCCCTTTCTATTCACTAGATTACCACCATGAAGAGAGAGAGGCTATGATTGCAGCGATGTCTAGGATAAAGTGATATACTATAAAATACACCTAAAGGTGCCTTACAAAGTAGCTCTGCCTCGGACGGCATAATTTGAGCTTTTGAATCAAGCTTAAGCCAACATCTCTAGATTCTTTTTCATTATAAATCTTCTTCATTGGATAAGCCAGTTTGAGATGGGTTATGTTTTATTACATACATCGTAAAGACAGAAATATCTGTTTCTATTTATTTGTATTTTAAACTGAACACAGACTAGAAAAAAACTAAGGAGGTTTATTAAAATATAAAAGATAAAATATGGAACAAAGATTATCACTACGTGATAAAGAAAAGTCATGTGTGTGTGAACACAAGAACCATTTAGATGTGAACAGGAGCAAGACTCAGACTCAAATTAAAATGCTTGCTGAGAAGTCTTTACTCTTGCTACAGGTGGCCCTGAGATTATTTTTTTAAGATTTTTTTTTAATTTAATAAGCTTCCCAACATACAATATGAAGGAAACAGCTTATATACCCAATTCACAGTGACCTCAAGCTGAATTCCAAGAAATTGCTCAGGAGAATCACAAATTACAAATATGTAAAAGTGGACATTAATTGGAAGAAAAATGATCACTTCCAGGCAGATTAGGTAAGAAAATTTCCTATAAGAGGTCAAACTTGAGCTGAGCCATAAGAAGGGGGGAGAATGATATGGCAAAGGGGAAGGAATATTCTAGAAAGAGGAAACGGCATGAACAAGGTGTGTAGAGGACAGTGAGAAGATGAGAATGGATAAAGTTGAGAGAAGTTACAATGAGACACAGGACCAAATTGTGGAGTAGGATGCAAAACACCATCATACAGCCCTACTATTAAGAGCAGATGTTATATAAAGATTATCCAGTCCTTAAATTTCTTGGAATCTCACAATAAATCCATGTCAGTAATTTTGGTTTGATGAAAAAATGGAAACAGTCTAAAATAAATCTGGACAAAAAATAAAACAGAATAAACAAGCTCCCCTGCAAAAAAAAAAAAAAAAAGATAAATAACATATTGAGCTCAATTCTCCTGTTGTGTAAATTAGCCCTGAAGAGTAATTTAAGTAACTTTCACTCCCCAATCTAGAGATCTAAATCTTTAATTAAACAAGTCTGATTTGCACTTTGTCAAAATTATACATTAGAATTTTAGCACTGCTTTCTTAAATCAAGTAAGATGGAAATTAGAAAAATAATAATGGAATTACTCAGATAACTAATTCTTACTATTATCATTCTAATTGGAGTGCTGCACTAATTGGTCCTGTCACATACTTAAATCATGATACTCATAAATCGCTCAGAGGTCATGAATTATCAGTGGATACATGTATATTTTAATTATATTTTGACATAATTTTAATAGCTCTCTGACCCTGAGAAAGTGAGTTAACTTCTCTGAGACACTGGTCCCTGATTTGCAAAAAAGCTGCAATACTAAGCACCTAACTAGATTTTATGAGGATTAAGTGACACAATACATAGATGGCTCTAGCAAGAGTAACTGCTGAGCAATTATTCAGGGCTAAATCCAAAGTAAATTACTTGAATGATTTTAATTCTCATTAAACCCTCAGAAGGTCTTTCCTTCTCTACAGATGAATAAACTCAGACACAGAGAGGCTTATCAATCTCTGAAAATCATGATTTTTAGAAGAAAAAAAAAATCCATATATTACTTCACTATTTAAGAGATCACTGAATGACCAGTAGCATGAAAAATTAATAAAACTCATTTTATCTCTATTTCTTTTTTTTTTGTGGGTACCGGGGGGTCGACCTCAGGACCTCGCGCGCCAACAGGCACCCATGCCACTGAGCGATATCACTGGCCCCTTATTCGTATGTGGGATCCAGGAGTTGAACTAGGGCCCTTGCGCTTGCAAGGCAGGAGCCTACGCCGCTGAGCCATCTCACCGGCCCATTTTATCTCTATTTCTAAGGAACCAGAAAATATTTTACATTAAAATTATTGGTCCTCTGAGAGCTCTTTGAACTAGCTGAGGTCATAGATTATTGTTTTTATATTACAGACAGGTGTAAGGAAGTGACAGTGACATGTGATATATTAACTCAGTAGTTTATTATTGGAAGTTATTATCTTTAATGATTATCTGTTCCAATGGTTTTTAAATTTTAATATATCTAAAATATCACCCAGGGAGTTTGCTAAATATGAAGATCACTAAGGGCTAACCATTTGGGATTTTGCACTGGGGAAAGGTCTGGGAATATTTATTTGAAGGAAATTCTGATATAAGTTGTCCACAAGCCAGTTTATGAATACCTGCCTGGAATTTAGTGAATACTTCAAATCAGGGACTAAAAATGGAGATCGAAAGGACTGACCAGACAAAAAAAAAATGCGAAAGATGAGTGGAGTGAGATATGTTTGCCACTGTAGCATCAACCCAGATTTTGGGCATTCTTTCTCGTTTTCCATCCAAGATTTTAGGTAGCACCCCACCTCAGCTGGGGAGTGGATCATATGCTTTAGGTCTAAACCAGTCAGGACACCAGAGGAATACCACATGCCAGCAAGAGGTCCAACTGCCCATAGCATTTCCAATCATGGTAGTAAATCAGAACTGCCGAGCTACCAGAAAGGGAGCTCTGCCTTCCTGAATCTTTAAGCTGTTGAGGAACTGTCAGTTGTTGCAAACATCCTGCCACTTCTTAGAGGCTGAGATTAAAGCTGAGATTGAAAAATTCAAATCCTGTGGAGTTCTGAAGTCCATATTGTTCCCAGAAGCCGCAGTCTACCCTCTCTGGGTGCTAGTATGTTCACATTTGAACTTGTGCCTGTTTCACTTGTAACCCATGGAGCTCTGACGTCGATAGTTCCCATATAAATTCAGGGCAAGGGGAGACAGAGACTGACCGGGTGGAAAGTTTTGAAAGGAGGATTTCCTAATGTTGCCTTGAGGGACTTAATAGCATTCTTAATGATTCAGGAATTTTAAAATAATTATATACTTACTGAAAATTTATGAAGTCAGATGTTATATGGAGCGCTATACCTTCCAGTCCTCAAAAAAACCTTTTATGGTAAACAAGTTTACTCCAATATGGGAAAAAATAAACTTAAAAAGAATAAGAAACTTATCCAAGACCATCCATTTTGTAAATAGTAGAGTCAAGATTCAATGCCGGGTTGCCTGACTCGAAGGACTGAAATCTTAGCCACTGTAGTGCATCATCTCTAAAATTCTTACTAGTACTGAGCTACTTTAATTAAGGTTCTTCAGAAAATAAAATATCTTGGGAAATATTTACATTTTCTGAACTAAAATGGAAATTTGACTTTTTATTTGGGGCAGATGAATTCATATCACATCAAACTGATCTCTCAATTGGTCATGACTGGCCAGTCACTGTTCATTCAAGTTTCCCCCTGTTTTCTAGTGGTTTAACATATTTTATGAAGAAATTGGAATTTTTTTTTTTTGCTCTTGTTGGAAATGGTGAAGATGTAAAGAAATGGTAGTGTACGTCAGGAGAGATTTGCCACATTCACGTGTTTCAAATAATATCATGTCTTTCAGGTGTCTATTTACGAATTGTTGCTCTTCCTCTTTTTATTCATGTATCATTACCAGCCTAGTATCTGTTTGTATTTACGTCTACGTGTATATTCACCTAGAGATCAAACTTGCCAGCCACCGCATATCACGATCAACCAAGACCATTTGACATAGAGAGATATGACTTCTGATTGGTGCCCTGGATGCTAACTCCAGCATCTGTTGGTGATGATGAGTACTATTTCCTGCAGCATGTTATGGACTGTGTCTAGATGTCCTCACACCTAGCCTCATGAAGTCATAGGAAGGGTTTTGCAGAGGTAGCTGAACCCAGGATATGTGATACTGGGATTAAGGGTGCCTCACCCTGGGGTATGAGTGACATCACCCAAAAGGTGAGTAGCCTGGAAGGAATAAAAGGGAAAGGCAGGCTGCTTCTGTTGCTGTTGTTGCTTGTTGCTTGCTGCCTTCTGCCAGCCCTGTTTTGCCATGGACTGTTCTGCCTTCTTGATGCCCCTCCGCCATGCCATCCTGCCATGGAGCCAGTTGACTGAGGGTTAAAACCTCTGCAAACTGTAAGCTGAAATAAACCTTTCCTACTTTAAATCTGAGTGTTGAGTACTTTGTTTCAGCCATGAAAAAAGTAACTAAGACACAGCAGAACCATTTGCTGCTGTCTGTCAAATTTTGTATGCAACTGAGCTGTTGAAAAGGGAACTATTTAGTTATTCACCTGGAAATAGTTTTAGATAGGCCTACTTTTCTATGTCATTTTCTTTTTCTTGTGTGTGTGGGTACCGGGGGTCGACCTCAGGACCTCACACGCCAGCAGGCACTCGTGCCACTGAGCGATATCACCGGCCCTTTTTTCATACGTGGGTTCCGGGACTCGAACTCGGGCCCTCGCGCTTGCCAGGCAGGCACTTACGCCGCTGAGCCATCTCACTGGCCCAATGTCATTTTCAACTATGAAAGTGTCTTGGAATGTCAGTGTTAAGGTGTTTTAAATGATGAAAGTGATAATGATGAAATTCACTCGAACGACAAGCATTTATTTATGTATTTTACATGCATGATCTCATTCATTAGAAACAAGTAGGAATCATACTGTTATTTCTCCCATTTTGTAGTTCAGAAGACAGGATCAGAGGTATAAAACCAAAAGTTAGAGAAGGAAATGGACTTCTCAAGATCATAATGTGAATTAGTGGCCAAAAGAAATCTTAGATCAAGGTCTTTTGGTGTACACAAAGTTCTTCAATGTGAAAAAGCACTTGTTCTCCATCCCTTTTTCATTTACAATAAAGAAACATAATATATTGCTAAAGTCACAACTAATAACTCCTCGGAATCATGACCTGGTTCACCAGATTGGCAGTCAATCATGAATTATAATCACATTGATTAATCTCCTTCGATCATAAATTACTATAAAATTGGAGTTATCAATTCTTACTTTGAAACATAAGTGCCATGAAGTCAGGCACTTCATTTAACATTATTTCCTGCTTCATTTTGACATTCGGGAACAATGTCTCACACATAATAAGCATTTGTAAATAATCTTAGTGAATAAACAGAAATACCTGATATTTCGTGCAAACTCAACAAGTGGTGGTTTTATGGCTATTTTAATATTATCATGATCATAGCCATGATCATTCCAGAATTTTTATGTATTTCCTATCCTGTTTTCTTTGCAGATTTTACTCACTCTCTTTACCTGCCAAGTTCTATCATATTTTCCAGTAATGATATTTCCATTTTGTGGCTTCTGAAAAACAGGCCAGATGTTAAGCTCGCTTTTTTTTGTTATTCTTTCAGCAAATTCACACTGCAGCCATTGATCTCCTGTTTTCAAATGGGGAGCTCTAAATTACTGCAAACATTCTGCCTTGGCTGTGTTTTAAATCTTGGTAAGCAGTCAGCTTTGAAGGGAGGATGGCCATTAGTCACTTGGGACATATTTTAACCCTTGGGATAACAGCAAGGCATTTTCTCCCAATGTTAAGTGACCCTTCTATTACTCCACTTAGAGTTCTTTCTTGCCTCAGCAAATAGACAAGCAAACTGGAAAGATGCCTTGCTGAGTTTATTTTATAGCATGTTCTTCCATCTCAAGCTATTTGTGAAAAGAAGTATCCATGTGCACTGATGTAAGTTTTAGATTTAAGCAATTAACAATTCCTGAAAGAAAACAGTGACAGAGGGGGACTAATGTCCTGCTAATCCAGGCTCGTGGTTGTCATCCACTGTTGCGTGGTGAATTCATGAGGACGGCATTTTTTAAAACTCTGAAGCACAAACACTTTTCAAGACTATTTAAATCAGAATTTCTGAAGAGTAAGTCCCAGATATTTATGGTTCTGAAAAGCTCACTGGCTTTCCAGTTCCCTCTCAGAACCATTTGGAGTGTTGCAAATTTATATGGGTCTTCAGCATAGTGAGAAAATTAAAATTTAAGGTGGGATTTTTATAATCCTAAACTTGGTCTTTTAAAAGAGATAGTGCCCTTTTCTTCTGAGAGCAGCCATCCTCCTTTGCATTGCTTGAGAAAATCATTAACCATAATTAAATAAACAGCTGCTACAACTCAGTTTGGAGCAGTCTAAATATCCTCAGAAGAAGCAAAATTGTAACTGAAACCTGTAATTGAGAACATCTGCCTTTCTGACTTCAATCTGGGGCTCATATTTGAAATCACCAGTTTCTCTTGTTTGCAATAGTGACCTGTGACAATCGCAATAGGTACAATAGATACTGACTTCATCTCTCTGTCTGCCATTAAAAGAGTTTCCTCAGTTTATCTGTTCTTGTGAAAGGATGTCTATTGATTAGGGTGCTATCCAGAGTTCCCAGCATGACTTTTATGTTTGATACTGAGCTTACATGTTAAATCATATTATCTTTGACAGAGTTGAATAGTCTGAAATCTGTATCATGAATTATTTGAAATACATTAAGAGACATAGAAAGGACAGCTTAATTATATTTACATAGATTATGTTCTTACTTGTTTGGGCTTCAAAATGTTCCTTTCAAAAAACGACAGCAAAAATCGTATTATCTCCCTAGTGTAAGAAACTGAAAGAGTAAATAAGATCCAAAATCTACAATAGATATTGTGAAAGGCAGAGAAACTGCTCAAAAGGAAAGAACAACTGGGATGGGAGAGAGGAGAAAAGAAGAAAGGGAAAAGAAAAAAAATATATATATATATACACAAGATAGCTAAGATAATTATACCACTAGTTTCTTTTAGTTCATTGAAAAGAACAGTTTGTGCTGACAAAGTTTGATCAATTTTGCATGCCTGTATCTTGTAATCTGAGCAACTACTTTGAAGATAACAATACACAATATATTACCCATTGTTAATTTCCTATTATCTTGTTTTGAAACTCTGTATCATTGTTTTTATTGTTTTTTCTCTTTAAAATAAAAAAATAAATGACAGCAATAGTAATTGCAGCTGCAAAAAATTTACATTTGTGTGATAAAATAGAAATGTTTGTAATGCTCTTTTGGGAAACTCTACTTTTTAAATTTTTATACTGTTTCGTGTAACCCAAAAGTTTGGATAGACCAAACTCTGTGAAAGAAAATGTTCAACATGTGGTGACCCACAATTGTTATTGTTTGCCAATAATCAGTGATGACTGTATAATATTCAAATGAGCTATTTTGACAAGGTTCTCATTTTTGGGCCACTAGAAACAAATAATCTTCCATTATGTGGCTAGTTTTCATTTCATTCTGTTCTGTGGAATAAAACTGGCTTCATCATAACAGGGCTCAGATATTAAATAATAACTGATAAATATGTGTTTTGTGAGAAGAACATTCTAGCTACAGCCTTAAATGGCTCCTTAAAATGCAATATTTGCCTCCTCTAACCTCCCACAATTCTTTATCTTTCCCTACTGACTGGTATTTATCATTTGTTTTATATATATGCAGATCCTTGGCATCTTGTGAATTTAACATTTTCCAGTTTTAACTTTTCATAAGTGACCCTGAAGGGCTCATAATTTGTATAATTTATCATATTGTTGTGATAGGAATTTAAATCACACTTTGAGTGAGTGTAAGAAATGGGAAACTTAGTCACTGTGATAGCTGGGCAACCTTCCAGCATCTTCTCTCAGCACAGACCTGCTTTCTGTCATTTGTATGAGATCAAAACTTTTTATTCTTGTTGAAACAATCAAGCATATTTTAGTGCAAATTTACATGTGACATGGTAGTTAGTTGGTGATGTAAAGGTCTTTGTGAAATACTTTTGAGTTTTGATTCAAAAAATGAGATTTAGAAAGAAATAATAACAACATTCAGGGCTTACTATGTTCCTGGAACTATACAAGTATCGTTATACTCATGATCTCATTGGCTCCTTATAGGTCACAAGTAATATTATTAAATCCATGCTGCAGTAGGACAAAACGAATCTATGGTGGTTAACCTCAACTGTGTCAACTTGACTTGTTTGGGAACCAAACCAGGAGATTAGTAAAGGTCACTTCTGTGTGTGTCTGAGTCGGTCATGGAAGTATGGCCTTGGAGTCTATATCTGGTTCCTTTGTAGGGTCAGAGGTTAGAAAATATGAAAAATAAAAATAAAATAGGGCCTTATTAGGTCTTCTAGCTAATCCTGACTAGAAGAAGTTAAAAACAAACTTTACTGGAGAAATTCCCTTGAGAAACATGTCAAGGACAGGGGTAGAGAAAGAGAGAGAGAGTAAAAAAAAGCAGATAAAGATAGGTATCGAATGGCTTTGGGACCTGTATTAAGAGACTAGAAAAAAGAACTGACTGGCAGGACACAGAAAGCCGGAGGCACAAACGATAAGTCATCCCCACCTCCACTAAATTATAGGAGAAACAAAGGGGGCGGGGGGTAACTAACTTTAAAGAAGTATGTACTCACACCTATGCACTAACATATATATATATATATATATATATATATATATATATATATATATATATATATATATATATATTTGTATGAATATATACATATATTCACTCTAGAGTCACTGTATTATTCACTCTGTAGATATTATAGAGTACAATAGCTATCCACATGTCCCCTTACTAATTCTAAGCTAACCACGAATAAGAAAACCCCTTGTCAATTAGCCTCCCACCCCAAAGATGAGGGCTTAAAAGGTAAGTTAAGGACAAGTAAACAAACAGAAAGAAGTTGCACATAGACCAACAGAAGAAATGACTTTAGACAGAAGCACCCCGGAGCCAATCCAGTTATGGCAAGTTCATAGGGAGGGGGTGTGGAAGTGTCATTCGCTCCCCTACAAAAATAGCTGGGAATAAAGGGCGCATGCATCCTCCATCATTCTGGAGCCCCCTACTCTGATTCTTTCTTCTCAGGGTAGCTATCTATCTTCTCCTGTCTTCTCCCTTCCTTTTTCTCTTTACAAAGAGTATCTTCCTTTCATTAAATTTTGTTCCTCTAATTTTTTATTGGGGGTCAGTTTATGAACCTGGTGGGGTTCTTGGACAGTAGCACAGCAGTGTTTTTCCTCCCGATGCTACATCTTTGGTTTCCTGATCAGGAGCTAGATGTGATACCTTGCCCCTTCCTCTCTGGCACTGTTCCTCTGCTCTCTTCCCAGGTGCCATGCACTGAACATCTTTGCTCCTCCATGTTCTTTCTCCGTGATGTTTCTGATTTGGAATCAGTCAACCATAGACTGAATCCTCCGAAACTGTGAGTCAAATTAAACAATTTCTTCTTGAAGTTATTAGTATCTGTTATTATGTCCCAGTGAAAGAAAATCTTCCTAATACAGAAGTTTATTTGGCTTAAAAGTACATAAGCAGAGCATGATGAGAGCAAAAAAGTGTGTCTGGCCCAAAATGTATACAGATTGAGTGTCCCTTATGGAAAAATTTTGGGACCAGACATGTTTTAGACTTTAATTTTCTTTTTTCTTTTGGACTATTTTGACATACTATTTTGGACTATTTTTGCATATCTCATGGATGATACCCAAGTTTAAACACAAAACTCACTTGTTCCATTTACAGCCCATGTACACAGTTTGTTAATTTTTATATTAATGATTTTGTGCATGAAACAATTTTTTATAGTGTGGAATTTTTCATTTGTGGTGTCAGTGATAGCACAGTACTTAAAAATTTCTAGTTTTTGAGCATTTTGAATTTTATGTTTTCTGATTGAGAATGCCAAGCCTATTCTATTTGAATCTTATTGGACTTTATTCTGTCTATCTCTTCCCCATCACTCCATGTTTTCTAATATTCCTTCTATTTAGTTACAGATTTAGTTTTGGTTTTATATTCCTAGAATAACTTTTGTTGGACCTGATTTCTTGAATATAGATTGATGGGCAAATCAAAGAATAAATGATTCATTTTATATTTTCATTCACTTGACTTCTCTTTACAAACAAAAACTGAATGAGAACTAATATTCTTCCATATGCTTTTATTCTATATTCTCCAGTAACACAGCAGAAATTCTGAATGTTGAGTAGGGGAAATTCTAAATATCTAAGGGACCTCCAGATCAAATGAAGTAATAAAATAATTTTTAAGTAAAGACACTAAAGACTATGGTCAAACTCTGGAGTTCATAAAGCTGTCATTTATAGATTTTTTAAGAGAGTTATGATCTGAACCCGAAAAGTGACATGAGCGCTTTCTCCACTGTAGTAGCAAAGAAAGACAATGATACTTCTCATCTGTTCATTATAAACTTTAAGCCTCTAAAATAACACCTAGTTAATTTCTACTTCCACATATATTGCCATAAAACTAATTAGACAGTTATTTAAATGATAATTTAAAATGAGAGAAGACTGCGAGGGTATAGGTTATATCCTTTATTTTCAGGGTCTCTGTGAAAGCTTCTCTTAGGAAAGGATATTTGAGTCACAACTGAAAGAGGAGGCAAATAATTGAATTGGAGAATGGGTTCAGTGTTATTTGGAGTTCAGTTGCTGAAGCAGGGAGAAGTGCCTAAGGCAAATGGAAGAAAATGTGTCTGAATTTAAAACACAAAGGATCAGAAAGGAAAAACGGTGAGTGAATTTGTGGAATTGAAGTTCTAAAGTCATACTATCCTGAAAGAGGGAGGTTACCAATAAGAGAGAGAGAGATGAGAGAGAGAAAGAGAGAGAGAGAGAGGGAGAGTGAGAGAGAGAGGGAGAGGATACAGAGATAGATATAGAGGGTAGAGGTAAAGGTAGAGATACAGATGAGGATAGCGAGATGGACAAGGTGAGAAACTGATCAGAAAGATCATTTAGGCCTTCTGGATTTCTAGCCAATGAAAAATGAAGTAAATTATTTTTAAAATGACCACACCCCTAAAAATAACCCTTAAATATTTCCTACCAACTACTGGGTTGGAAAAGAAATAAATCTTAAATTTAACTCTAAGAAAGCAGTGAAAAGAACATATAATCACACAAGTATGAGATGGAACACAAGTTGCATTTACAGGATAACTTATAGTTTTAAACACCTTTAAAAGTTAAAGATTAGAAATTTAGTCTTTAAGAGCTAACAAAAGAACAAGAGAATATATCAGATTGGATAGGAAGTGGGAGTTGAAAAGATTAAGTGAAGCAAGAAGATAGAAGTACAAAGAAACAAAAAATTGTGAAAGAAACACATGCATCTAAAAGTTAGTTCTCTTACATAAACAGTAAGTTAAAAAATAGATGATACACTCATTCAGGAAAATCCTCATACAACTACTCAATGGTATTCTGGAAATAAGCTTATACAGGCTTGTGAGAGTCAGTTGTATATATCTTCCCATTTTCTCACTTCCAGACACACATTTTCTTAAAATTGTGCATGGAGGAAGCATTTACACCACAGACAATGAAAACATATTACAAATCAGAGGAGTTTTTTTTTTTCCCTCCAAAGAGATTGTTATTAAATATTTCCTCACATCACTGCATGAAGCTTCATACTTTATGACAATAAATTTTAAAACCCAGAGAAAACTTAAAGTTCCTAACAGAATATAAATTATATAAATTAAACTGTAAAGAAATTTAAAACCTTGCGACCAATTACCAAACTGTACTAAAGGTGTTTGCTATTATTTTAACCAAGCTAACTAACTTAAATATTATGGAGATACTTTTGTGAATATCTCCACATTCACAAAGTATTTTTGTTAAGCTTTATGTTTCTGTTTCAATAAAACAGTGATGCATCTACATATGTTTATAAGCTTTTTATATATTGAATTTATCAGTGTATGTATCCATGCACCTATCTATCTATAGGCATCTCTTCTATCAGAAAGAAGAATTTCTGGAAGGATACACCTTTCAGAGGAGTGGACATGGGATCTATGAAAAACATTATTTTACTTACTACAAATAGTATGCAAATACTATATTATAGTATTTACTTATAAGTTTTAAAACATAAAACAAACTTTTTAAATTTGGAATAAGAAATTCCAATAGTCTAGCATCACTAATGACGAATACATGATATGGAGGATGATCACTCAAATGTCTCAAAAGTTTCCACTCTTGGTAAAAGTTGTTACGAAATATTTTGGACAGCAATTTAAGCGGTGGTCAGCTCAAGTGTGCCGAATCCTTCGGCTCATGGGGCTGTTCAGGATCTCATGGTGGCACACAACATTTGAAAAATCACCGCTGGATCTCAACTTGAAATTGAGACTTCAGGTTCATGGGAGTCAATAAAAACTATATGTACGTCATGGTATCCTCAAATCTACCCATGGGTCCTTTTGACTTGGGGAGAGCTATATTGTCTTAATTCAAATGTGGTGTTTCATGTCTGACACATCTCCCTCAGGCACTGGTGATAGTCATCTTGAAATCAAACTGTAATCAGGACACTGGGCAGGACAAGATGAGAATTAGCTGTCTATCTTTTTCTTTATTTATCTTCAAATGTCAGCACTCTGCTCTGGAGTATGTAATATGAAGGCATCATTGATTCCTTATACAGGCATGAGCTGAGAATCAGAACTCAGAAACAGTCTAATTGAATCATACTGTTTGACAACATAAGTGGAATGTGCTCATGGAAGGTCAAAAAAAAGTAACACAAATATTGTGTGACAGCTAAAATGACAGATATACTTACTTCTAGATAAGAGTTCTTCATTAGTCTAGTGCTGGTTATAGCATATAAGACGTGGAACTAGGGACAACCAGACAGTAAGGCTCATAAATTATTGCAACTAAGCTAGGATTGATGTATTTCCAATAGCACAATTGTCATTACTCTGAAATAAATGTGGCAGTATTCCATGCATCTAATTATACCATACTTGTGCTCAAAATTGTGCATCTGTTTGTTACTGCTCACTGGAGTAAATGGATATTACCTTGGAGATGCTCAAGTCCTTTCTGATTTAGCCCCTGTCTATTTTTCCAAACTCATTGCTTTTACTTACATTGCAATATTGCAAAATTATTTTATTGATCTTCAAAAACGTTGGGATCCCTGTGCCTCTAAGCAGTGCCTTCTGTATCTTAACTCAAACATTTCTGTATCTATGAAGCTTTCTTTTGCTTGCTCAAACAGGAGAGTATCTTTATACTATATGCTCATCCATCCTAGAAACTGCTATATTATAGTAATGGTTATATTCTATTGCAATATTGTCTTTGTATGCCTGTCTCTCCATTAATCTGTAGACTTCATGAGGACTGAGTTCTTTCTGAGATGTTCAATACCTAAAAGGTTGACACTGTAGGTATTGATTAAATGTTTGATAAACGAGTGAAAACAAAATTTATTGATTGATAAGTTCTTTAACCAAAGTAAAAACTACCATATTGATTTCCAATCAGAATCATCATTATTGGTACAAAGGAAATTACATCCTTGGCTGTAACTCACCAGTGAGATTAGGTTGTGGACACTTTAAATGGACTTTCCTAATAAATATCCCATTCAGCCTCGTTAGGGAAATCACATGCTTAAAAATTAATTATCTATTTCAAAAAGTAGAGCCCACAAGTAGAATTCTTATGTCACCTAGTTTAAATACTCCTTGTTCCCTGTCCTATGACCAGGAATTTTTATTTTCCATTGTAATTAAATTACATTCAAGGTAATGTTTTCACCACTGTACAAAGGTTCCTGATGAAAGCACAGTGATTCTAGGTGAGCAATTCTAATAAGTAAAATCTTTTAAGGAAACTATTGAGTAAATTGATTTTCTTTTTCAGGACTTCCCACCTTGGGAAAAATGTGAACAAGAACAAACATACAGGCATGATATGTAAATAGAAGATAAAACTTTATATAATCTGAGATTTTAAACTATTACAAGTATTCTTTTTTTTTTATGGGTACCAGGGTCTAACTCAGGACCTTGCACGCCAGCGGGTGCCCATGCCGCTGAACGATATCACCGGCCTTTTTTTTGTATGTGGGTACCGGGAGTTGAACTCAGGACCTTGTGCTTGCCAGGCAGGTGCCTATGCCACTGAGCTATCTCACCAGCCCACTATAAGTATTCTAAAATAAATATGCATTCCAAATATTTCCAGTTGTTCCAAAATATTGCACAGACAACAATGAAGGTGAAGGAAGATTTAAAAAGTAATAGAAATATTGATAAGTTGAATATTTATAAGACTGAAAGTTTGAATTTGCTAACTTAAGCATTTTTGACAAAAGGCAGAATTCAAATGAATAATTTTGAAAATACTACTCAGTTATAAAGGACAAATTTGAGACATTCGTATGAACATGGATGCATCTGGAAAGTATAATGTTCAGTGAAGTAAACAAGACACAAACTTAACACTGTATAGAATGTCTCATTTGAGTAAGGCAAAAGACAAACAAACAGCACGGTGAAGAATGGATAAAAGGAGACAAGTCTCTAACCCTGGGTCTGTGGTTTGACTCTCCATTTATTTTGCCATGGAGGGGCATAATAAAATTTTAGCTATTTCTTTGTCAATCAAACTGACTGTATCCTGGTTGGTTATGAACTAATTTTACAGCAACTTAATAAACACGCTATGAAATTATTTGATTTACCAATGACTGTCCATTATTTTGCTTTTGAGATCTCCCTAAGTGAAATTAACAAAATCAAACTACAAGGAAGTGGTGAAAAAGCTGTGCTCTGTTATTTCACACCAGTTTTGTCTTCATAATTTTCTCTCACTGAGACACAATACCAGACAGCCACAACTTAAAAGAGGAGAGGTGTATTTTGGCTCATGGTCACAGTCCATGGTCCACTCACTTCAAGGAAGAAATAGCGTGACAGAGGGGTGTGGTGGAGGAAATCTGTCCACGTCATGGTGATCAGAAAGCAGAGAGCAACGGAAGGAGCTAGGGAGGCAGAGATTCCTTCCATACACATGAAGCTTTGGGGGTCACCTCAGATTCAAACCATAACAAGTTTGCCCTTTATTTGGAGTTATGTTTGAAGTTCCGAAAACAATATACTCTTCTCCATTGTTGAGAATTCTAACAGCACGTACATTTCTAAATGTAGTCATTAAAACTTGTTATTGGTATTGAAAATTATGACATTTGGAACCAGAAAGACCAAGACTTGAGCCCAAATTTTATCTACTGCGACATTATGGAAAGGAAATTCTCTATGACTTAGCTTTCTTACTGTAGATGTAAAATATTATCAATATTTACCATGGAGTGAGATATTCACTGCACAAAAAATTATGGAATTAAAAAGGATAATTTTTATCATGCCTTGGCACCTTTAATATAAGAATAATTTTCTTTTTATTAATGTACCTTCATATTTCCATGTCTTGGTGTGATGTCTCCTACCGTCTATTAACTATTAACTCTTATACACCATAGAAAAGAACTGGAGACATAGAAGTCAAGGCTGGGACAAATGAGAAGTTAATTACATTATGTAACCCCCTCCTTTTATGTTGGTGGTACTAGGCATTGAACCCAGGGGCTCCACCAAGAAATTACTTAATTAATTATTATTTTGAGACATGGTTTTGATAGGTTTCCTAGTTTGGACTCAAACTTGTGATCCTTCTGACTCAGCCTCCCAACTTGCTGGGATTACAAGCATGTGCTGTCATCCCTGGCTTAAATCTACCCTTTTGTGAAGGAGAAACTGAGGCTTAGCATCTCACAGCTGCATAAGGGAAGCACTGGATATCTCCCATCTTACCTTCCAGCCCAATGCTCTTTCTACATTGCATTTCTCTATGCCATCCTTCATCTCACAGTTTTCAGAGGCATTTCCTTGATCTTAAAAAAAATTAAGTACAGTGAGAGGGAATAGAAAGAATAGGAGTTGTGAAATAATATTGCTTTGGATTTGACTCAGATCTGCTACTTTGTTGGGTATCCTGAGGAAATCAGAATATTTCTGACATTCTAATTTTCTCACCTAAGCTCAATGTAATGTTGGGCTTCTGTTTAAAAAAAAATTGAAATAAAGAATGTAATGTCCTTGGAAATGCATTTTTCAAATTAAGAATATTTGCTAAATTTTAGCTAATAAATGTTATACTGCAAACATGTACAAACAAAGAAAAAGTGGGAGGAGGGAAGGAAAAGGGGAAGCAAAAGCAATTAGAGGCAATATGTACACCTACTTGCATATGTACAGGATGTAAACATGATACACTGCAAACAGGTACTAATAAAGAAAGTCATTTGTAAAAGATAATAGTAAGTAGTTTGTGTATCATAGTAGGCTCAAGGAAGATCTAGGGCTAAGAAATCCTCCTGACATCTTTAAATACCATTTATGTGGTGCTTTCTCTTGAAGCAAGAATTATCTTCTACACAGGAAAATATGGATGTTCTGTAATCTCCTCCTTTTCTGGTTACAAGGAAAAACACAAGTATTTTTCTTGTCTTCTCTAGTCAGCTTTCCCATCAGCACTCTTATGAACTGCATATATATTTTCTCAATTTATAGAGTTCTAATACTTAGATATTATGTTCTTCTCACATTTGTGGTAATTGAGACAGAGAATTTTAGTAACTTTCGAGGACCTCTCCATTAAGAATAAGTGAGGGAGAATTAGAACTAGGTTATTTTAAAAGTTTGGGTTCATATTGACTACCCTATATTACTTTCAGTAGTTTGAAAATTTTAGACAAATAGGTTACATTGGTGGCTCATAATTGTGCTGTTCTGGTAAGGAATTTTTAAAAAATGATCTAACACTTAAAACATAGGAAAAATATCAAAACATCCAACTTCTTCTGGTCATATTCTTACTGGAGGCACTGTTCTGAAGCCCTTATTCACCAACTCTGTCAACTGCACTTTCTTCTGCATTCCCATCACCTACTATTAATAGCTCCACTTATTTCCTTCATCTCCTTGGTCTCCATGGTCATGTACCTACAATTATTTTGTAATCTATCGGAACACCAAGTTTAACCTTATGTGTATTTAATCAATATTAAACCAAGTACACTATAGGTATCATCTGTTTTCTAATAAGAACCACTCATTAATATTATCTGTTAACTTGAGTGAATGTTCATGTATTGCCCTAAACTATCTCTATTAACATGCTTCCAGTCCAGACAGAAATACTTAAAGTGCACTGCCTCATGGATACTGTTGTCTTCCTGAGGATAGAAACCTCAGGAAGCACAGTCTTAAGGATGAGCTGCCTGGGTTCAAATTTACACAAGGCACCTCAATCACGAGCGTTATGGTTTTTCTTAGCCCATGCTTCCTTGCTAGCAGTAAAGCCTGGGGTAGAGCAGGTAAGACAATGTGGATATGAACTACAGAATGTTCTACCTGTGCTGCTTCTACTGTCACCCCTCAGAAGAGCAGCTTTCTGGGGCTTTCTGGAGCATAGAAGTGTGAGTTGACTATTTTATACAGTTTATATATAAGTTGTAATCTTTATAAATTCGTTTATTATTTAAAGTCCTCTTTCCTCCAAGTTCTTTCTCTGTAAATCTTACCCAGCATCTGACTCCACTTTTAATATTTATTTATTTTGTATGTGTTGATTTTCCTTTTTATAATGACATTATCCTGGGGATGATTTTGATAGATTTTTTAAAACCTCTAACTCTGCTTGGTCAGATTATTTTTATGTCCTTAGCTTTCCTCTGCTGTAGCAGAAGGAGGCAAGCTACTTCATGGTTCTGCCTGTTTTCTTTCTTTGCCCTTTCTCTTTTCTCCTAACAAAGCCTAGTTAACCTCCCATATCTTCTCAAATATTTTAATTTAACTCATTTTTACTTCTAGCTTTCTTTGGTGCAATTTCTTTCTTTTTGACATGTAACTCCCATCCTGAATGTTCTTTTTAAATTGAAAATTAAAATTAAATTTAAATTAATTAAATTTATTAGATTTTTTCTAATAATGCTTATTTATGACTAGATACTCAGACTAATATTTATCTTTCTACTTATTCAGGGCCAACTTGTATCCACAAAAGTACGGTAGGTCGGTATGTAGATAGATAGATAGATAGATAGATAGATAGATAGATAGATAGATAGATAGATAAATAGATAGATGATAGATAGATGACTGATACAAATGATGGACATTCTGAGAGGTATATTTAGAAGGACCATAGATATATATGTAATTGACTGATATATTCCTAGAGATGTTTTGAAGAAAGAATTCTTCTGAGCAGGAAGAGAAGAGGATGACACACTCATTTTTTAAAATTAGTTTCCTCATCAATCAGCAAATCCAATCTGATCTATTTGCAAAGTATTTTTAAAATTTAAACATTTTTACAACTATTCTCACCTTCACGCTGGCACAGAATGAAGCATCCTAGCTGTCTGTACTAAACAGCAGCCAGATGACATCGATAAAACTAAAATTGAATTATGCCCATGGCCTTATGGAAATCTTCCGATGGAATCTCACCTCACTCATCGTGGAAATTAAATGCTTTATCATGGCCAACAAAGGCCAACATAGTCTCCCCTGGGACCCCACCTTACGTCTCTGACTGCACCCCTCATTATTCTTTTCCTTCATCACCTCCCCTGGGAGCACTGGCTCTCTAGTTGTCCCACCCACTTTGCCTGCACCCATGAAGGAACCCTGTGCCCGTCACAACCTCTACCTTGAACACTTGCCCTATACTCTCTGCACAATGGCTCTGCTTTCTTTAAGTGTTCACTCAGCCACCGCCCTCTGAAAAGCCTTCCTGAGCTACCTTTCTAAAGGTACCACAACACTTTCTATCCCACTTCCAAGCTTAATTTTTTTAACCTCACTTTTATCAATATTTAACAAATGTTATTTTTATTTATTTCTCCTACTTATCATCTATGACTCCATGTAATTCATTATTTATGACTTTTCTGATGGCAGAAAAATTTTGTTATTGTTCATTATTGTTCACCAGACCCACACTAAATACTAGAATAAGAGCTGGTGAAAAAGAAGCCCCACATTAAATACGCATCAAATAAATGTCCCATGATGAAATGTGATAATATAGATCCAGCTCTTTGGAGCAGTGCATGATTCCTATTCACATGAGTATTCATTTAGACAAAAGTGAAAAGAGACTAAGAACAACTTTTTCTCCTTGTTTTCAAAAGTTCATGGCACCACAATATCTTAAAAGTTATCCAAACTACAATATAACTGAAATGTAACCTGCTAAACTTTCTTTCTCAAGTCCTTTTTGGAAAGGTATATCACTCATAATGTCTTGGGAGATCTTTTGTCCAAAACCAAGTATTTAATGGCTCATTTTTCCCTCCCACTGTGAAAGAAAATCTAAAGTAAATCAAAGTAAGAGCTCAACGGTCCTGTTGGTCCAGTTTTAGTCTTAGCCTAAAAGTATAAATGAAGGTGCTCAACGATAAAAGGAAAAAATCAGGTTGAGCACTATATTTCAATTCCTACTTCCTAGGGATATTGTTTAAGGAAAACCAGGGCAAGTATTATACAAATGTTAACTCGGGGTGTTCCTTTGTTTATTCCTCATAACTGCCAAAAAGTTAAATCAGTATTGACCAAACTTTGTAATCACCAAAGAATCAACTGCATATTTACTTAGTTTTGTTCAGTAATTTGGTTAAAAAGAAAATCAAGACATTAGAAATGAACAAGTTCACACACAAAGCAATTTAGTTCATACAGCTTTTGAGCTTCTCCTGGGTTAAAAGGACCAAAGACTAACAAAGCCTCATCTTTTAAAATAAAGTGGGATTTTGATGAGGTAGCAGAAGCTCCCTTGCATTCCCCTGCAAACATCGTTTCATTTTTTTTTACGTGCATCAAAGGCAGGTTTGTAAAAATCAATACTTTCTATAATTGTGAATTCCAGGATAATCTTTTCCTTATCAATTTACTCTTGCAGCCAGGTCACCTGACTTTTAGTATCTACTTTATGAAGCCAGTCACTGACTGTATACAGCTCATATCTCATAGAAATATCTGGGGAAGTTAAATGAATTTTACATCGTCTGGGTTGATACTTCTAGTAGACTCTTGTTGTGCCTTGTCTCCCAAGCTTTGGGTACCTCTTCTGTTGATATATTCTAATAAATACCTCCAAGAAATTACATCTTCTTCAGTGTAGATTTAAGCTTCATTAGTCAAGGTGCATTTCTTGACCACTTAGATTTTCCCTTTGGGTTCTTACAAATCATAATACTACTTTGAGTGTGGACTGAGTTTGACATTGGTGTAAGCTCTTTGTTCCATCGCATCTCAGCAAACCAAGGGGCCAGTATTTAAGTGCTTGAATTCACACCCACATTTGTGTGATGTGAAAGCAACTGTCCTCAAGCACTAAGCTCACTGCCTCTCAACATAAAGGGATTCAAGAACTAAGACATTCATTTGAGAGATTATTTGCCCCATCAGCAGCTTCCTGATGAAATGATTTATTATTTGGTGCTGCTTGGATCCTTGGGGCCACCTGGACTTCCATTTCTCATCAGCCATCTCTCATTTGTATGAGGCATTCCACATTCCTCTAGATAGGTTTACTTTTTGAGTAAGGTGTATGGAATCAGTTATTTGTTTAGAAATATCAATGACTTCACATTTATTATTATTGGCAAAATTTGTATACATTTAAAGTTCAAAACATCATGTTTTGAGGTGTGTATACATCATGGGATGGATAAAGGGAACTTCTAGTCTGCACATTACCTCACATACTTTTTGTGGTGCAGAAACACTTAAATTCTACACTCATTGATTTTCAAGATAATTGTTATTAACTATAGTCACCATGTTGTACAATATATCTCTTGAACTTATTCCTCCTAATTAATTTTCGGTATCTTTTGACTAATATGAACCTCTAGCCTCCACTCTCTGTAGAGAGTATTTTGTTTAATTAAATGTCTTCCAGGTTTATCCATGTTGTCTTTTATTCTGTCATTCACAAATGACAGAATTTCCTTACTTTTAAAATTGGAAATGCTATCCCGCTGTGTGTGTACTACATTTTCTTTACCCTTCCGTCTGTTGGTAAGACACTTAGGTTGATTCCATATCTTGCCTATTCTGAATAATGGTGCAGCAAATAAGGGAGTAAAGGTATCTCTTTGACATACAGATTTAATCTCTTTGCTTATATACCCAATAGTAAGATTTCTGGATCGTCTGGGAGTTCTGTGTGTATCTGTGTGTATTTTTTTAGGAATCTCTATACTACTTTCCATAAAAGCTATACCAATCCACATTTTTGCTAACAGTGTACAAGGATTCCCTTTTCTCTACATTCTTGCCAACACTTTATATATTTAATCTTTTTAATAAATAGGTGTTCTAACAAGCTATGAGATATTATCTTATTTTGGTTTTAATTTGCATTTCCAGTTTGACTAGTAGTACTGAGCATTGTTTCATCTACCTGCTGGCCATTTGTATGTCTTCTTCCGACACATTTTTATAGTGTCTGTCTGCATTTCACTTTTCTAAGAAGATATTGCCGATGAGATCTGGAAAAAAAAGATGTTTGTTTGTTTTTTTATGAAATTTATCTTAAAGTCCACAGCAGGCTGCACCATTCTTTCACCATAGGCTCCATATATTATGAGGTGAGCCACTGTGCACTCCTGCTGTGCCAAGTCCTGCTTTCAGGGCAGGGTCAAAGTTCTGCTATGCAATAAAAAAGGAGCTAATACTTTAGTTCTCTCCATGAATCCCATTCTGATGGATGGGATCGTTTGATTTCCCTAGTTTCAAAATCATGCACTTGTTCTAGCTTCAATCTCATCGCAAAGTACCAGATAAGGGCCCCCCTCTTCTCAGTGTATGGTTTACTGACAGCAAACTCTGCCATCCCAAATGAAATATGACAGTGCAAGAGTGACCAGGCAGACTAAGGAATGTGAAGTTGGCAATATTATCAATAACGAGGTGTTGTTTGCTCTATCTATCTATCTATCTATCTATCTATCTATCTAATCTATCATCTATCTACTTATAAAATAAATGTTACAAAATGATTAATCACCTACAGTGAATTTCAAATGCTCTTATTATTGATATTTTCTAAAAAAAAAATGTTCTGATTTCCTTTCCTTTTAGGAACCACCCATCCTCTATTCTACGTACTATTTTTAAGGCTATTACTCCAAGTTGCTTCTTCAAGCCATAGATATGGGCATTAAATCTAGACTCGTCAATGAGAGCCTCCTGAATCCAGAATAATTAGCAAAAAAGAGTAAGTCCTCATGGCTTGATCAGTTTTTTTCTTTAAATAATTGATGCCAGCACTGGGGAGAGAGAGGTTGATGTTGTGTAAGAATGGAAATTTATAACAGTTGATAAGATTTGGGCAATAATGTAAACAAGTGTAGGAGTCACACACACCCTCTCCCCTTTTCACATAAATTTGAATTGGGCTTGCAGCTGAAAAAAATCATGATAAATCTTTTTGTGACTCAAACCTGGAATATTTACTTAGGATTTTCAAGCTTATTATTAAACTAACTCTTCTAACTATGTATCTATGTGTCTATCTGTGCAAACACTACCTTCATTTTTTTTTCAACATGTGGAGAAACACATGACCTATGACTATGAGTTACCCCCTCTTCCTTCAGAAACATTGAATAGAGACTTTTTCTATAAGAGCCCCCAAATCTGAAAGAAATTAAAAGCCCTAGTCATTTAGAAGCATGCTTCAAGAATCTATTTGGTGTTTTATGGTTCAAATATCCTCCTTAATGATCAAAATTAATATATTTTGTTTTAATCATTAAAGACTTGGTATGGTCTCCACTTACCTAGTGGGCTTATCTTTTTATCACTTAGGTGCTTTCACTTAGATTGTTGAGATGATTTCTCTCTCTCCATAATCAAAATCAGTTTTTCCAAGAAATCAGCAGGGCCAACTAATATTCTAATTCCTTCTGGACGTCTCTTATTTTATAACATTTATAAGAAGATGGCTTTATAAGTAAGCTGATATTTCTCTACCTTCATTCACTGAATATGGACAGATTTCTAAGATAATTTCAAGTAAAAATAGCTTCTTAAAATTTCGTAGCAGGCAGTTTTTAGATGTTGTCATGTGCATTACCTTGTTTTTCACATTATCACTTTCCAGTAGGTGCTTTGAAGTAATTACCTGTTCTAGGTGTCCCCCCAAAGGGGTCACAGGAGGGGCTTTTCAGAGGTGGGTGTATCTAGAATGTGTGATGCTGGGATCAAGGTTGTGTGATTATTAAATTAGTCCACTGACTGGTTTGGCACAGTTTTAGGTAGGATTAAGGGTGCCCCATCCTGTGTGCATTACCCACCCTAAGGGTGTGTAACCTGGATAAAATAAAAGGGACAGAAAGAGGGATGCTGCTGTAGCTGCTTGTTACTTCACTGCCTTGCTGCCTTCTACCTTCTTCCTGCCATGAACTCTTTCTCCTCTGTGATGCCCCTCTGCCATGCCACTGTGCCTTGGAGCCAGACGATTGTGGACTGAAGCCTCTACAAACCGTGAGACAAATAAACCTTTCCTCCTTAAACTTTGGGGATTGGGTGTTTTGTCTCAGCGATGAGAAAAGTAACTAAAATACTGAGAAAGACAGGAGGTCTTCCCCAATTCACATAGCTAGAAAGAGTCACCATCTCTTGTACCCAAATCCAAGCTTTCTGACGCTATGTCCAGTGACCTTTTTGTCTTCGATTTTTGAGACAGAGTCTTGCTATATAGTTCAAACTAGCCTTGAACCTATTATGTAGACCAGGCTGGCCTTGGACCTGCATAAATTTTCCTGCCTCAGCTTTCCAAGTGCCAGGATTACAGGCATGTGCCACCACACCTGGCCATGTCCAGTGATATTTTTACTAAGAGTTCTTCCTCTTTTTTTCTGGTCCATATGCAAGGGTCCTGGTTATATTTTATTATGACATTACTTTCTGCTGCATTGAAAATTTTTAAAATAGCAATAATACTATAATGGCATCCTAAAGACCATGATCACAACATTCACTTCTTATCCAAGATTCAATTTAGAAAAAAAAAATATAAGTTTAGGTATTCATTTTGTGGGGCTGGAGGAAGGGAGAAACATTTTTACTTTTCTGGCATACAGGAGTTGGTGCGGCTCTTCCTTATGTACCAGTGACATTTTAACTTTCTCGTATGACCCTGGTCAATTGGGTTGTTCACGCTGCCCCCTGTATTAAGAGCCACTTTGTTTCCCAGGTTTTTTTCTACACTACAGCACTTGTTAAGAAAAATATGAATTATGTCTGAAACTAAAAATACATTCCTCTTCTGCCTGGTTAAATCAACCAAGCTCCAACTCTGTAAGCAGCATTGATCTCACGTTTTATTTTATTATTTATTAATATCCGTGCTCTGTGATCTTACGCTACTGCCACTGCTCATATGTTCACACTACATAGCAGGGTTTTGGACCAGGCCTGAGTCCCCTAGGTGGTCTGTGGCCTAACAATGGCTTCAAAGTCTCCTGCCTCCAACTGAAAAGGAAGAAAATCTGTCACAGGTTACCATCTCTTTAGGTGAATGGGTTATAAAAACCTTCCTGTCATTTGTCATTTCTAGCCTCCTCCGTGTTGCACATTGAATAACTCTTTTTTAACATCACCGACTTGTGACCTCCTCTCATCCCTTGCAAGACAACGTGGTTTGTTGGGAGTTTGGTCAACTTTACCACAGGGAGAGGCCATACTAGTCTCAGTGGGGAATGTCACCAAACTGACCTCTTTTCAAAAGACTTAGAAATAATGGTCAATTATCTCTAGGAAATCACTGTGTATTTGTTACCTTAGTCTGTTTGTCATAAGTTATGAAAATGTGATTGAATTTTCCCTGTCAAATTCCTTCACAGTGAAATTTGTATTTTATATTAAATATATTATTCATGTCTCAAGTTCCTCCTAAATTCCAGAGTAAAGGAAAAATCTAAGTACACACACACACACACACACACTTCAAGAATTTCAAGAAATAATGAGGTCATATGAGGCTCTAGTTTAAATTACAGTAGAAATGACAGTGATTTCTAATTTTTCTATTACCGTATCAAAATACTATTTCAAGTTTTTCATTTTACACAATGGTAGGTAGAAAAAATATAAAAAATATGTTAAATACCGTTCTTATGTTTTTGACAATCCGGGATCCATTCAGTTTTCCAAAGCTCACAGTACTCCCATTATTGGGGGTCTCCTATTCTCCAAAATGTGGCTCAGGTGGGTTTGTGTCCCCTGTTCCCAGAAGAACAGAATGACTTAGAGGTGGCTTGCAGAGGATGGTACCAACTCAGACCCTGTGCTAACTCAGGGAAGGCAAGAAAGCAAGCCAGGCAAATGGTACTCAGCCTTGGACTTTTCCTCCACCAGCGTGACTGAGCAGGTCAAAGCAAACTCCGTAATGATGCTTTTCACTTTATAATCCCAGTCCCTTCTGACTGCTTGACAATGAGCTAATAAGAAAAAAGCCAAACTGACATGGATTTTATCCCTTATCTAATCTGGCTCAAAACTTTAACCCTTGAACTTCTCAATTACATAAGCCAATAAATATTCACTTAAAAAAAAAATTCTCTCACAATCTTTTTCTTCTTTCTTCCCTAAGACACATTTAACAGGTTTCTGTTACTTACAATTCAAAAGATCCCAACCAACATAACAATTAAAGAACATTCTGGTAAAAGATTTACCATAAAATCTCATTAACATCTTAAGTAACTCTGTATAAATCCATAATTAGTGCAGAAGTATTTGGAAAGGAAGGAAGTTAGAACCATGGTGAAAGATGATTTGTGAGTCAAAAGCAATTTCTCTTAAAGTAACAATGAGAACTGCATGGAGAGACTACACGAAGTAATCAATTTTAGAATATAAAGGTTTTCAGTCAAGTAATTTTTTCGGTGGGGGAACTAGAAGACTGGATTGATTACCAAAAATAAATTCAACATTTTACTCTTTTCAAATTACTTTTGCTAGGGCCGGTGAGATGGCTCAGCGGCTTAAGCGCCTGCCTGGCAAGCGCGAGGGCCCGAGTTCAACTCCCGGATCCCACATACAAAAATGGGGCCGGTGATATCGCTCAGCGGCACGGGCGCCCGCTGGCGCACGAGGTCCTGAGGTCGACCCCCTGGTACCCACAAAAAAAAAAAAAAAAAAAATTACTTTTGCTATAGATACCGAATGGCTGAATTGTTGTAAACTTTGACTGATCTCAGTGTCAGAATACAAAAGTAAACAATTAAGCCTTGGGTGTATGCTGCATGCCTACATACCTGTGGCAGAAATAATTGATTCTAATGATGTTTTTTGTAAAATATGTCTAAGTAATTTTTTCCTAGAACTATTCCATTGGCCATAGAATAAGTTATGCTAAAATAGTTGACATTTATTGGATGTTTCCTGTGTGCCAGAAAATCATCTATGACTCTACATACATTATTCAAATTCTCTGTAATAAGCTCAAAAGTGAGGACTGCTATCTCCTTTTTATAGATAAAAAATTGAGGCCCCAGAGGGTTTTATCCATTTGACCATGGGAAAAAGGAAATGAAAGACAGCCTGAGACTTACATCAATTCTATCTGTGTGACATGCAGAGGTTGAAGTATACAAATAACTTTACCTTTTATGGAATCAGAATTTTTTTTCTTTTTCCCAAGCATATTGAGCAATGACTATTTTATGTCAGGCACTGTGATAGTCACAAAGTGTATCAAGCCAAACAAACTATATCTGTGCTTAAAAGGGCATGTACTTTGTTATCACGTTGATACCAAAACCAAGAGGAAAATAGGTACTTTATACTGCATGCCATTGCCTTGGATTTTATTGCAAGGCACCAAAATTTTAAATATAATCTGTAAAGCCCTAAGGCAGGATAAAATAAGTAAACCAAAGACCATAGGGAAAATGTCTTCTGGCCTCAACTTTTGTGGAAAAGTAGAGGTAAAATACAAGATTTGAAACATTTGAATGCATCTCCGTTCACCAGTTATGGATGTAAGAAATGTAATGAGAGTAGTGACATATGTCATATAAAGAATATGCCACGAAATCAGAAAAAATTTGAATCTCATATGTACCAGCTATTGGCATTATGGATCTGTGAAAGTTATTTGCCATCTTTGACCTTCAGTTTCTTTATATCTGAATGGCAAAAATAAATATTACCTCAGAGAGTACTTGCAAAGATGAAATTTAAAAAATAAAGTAGTAGACTTCTATATTTTCCTGAACGAAATTCACCTTCTTTCTTGTTCCCAGTGGAGTCGCCTTTTCCTTCATCATTTCAGTGTGGTTCACATGAGGGTGAATAATCCTTTAGCTATAAAGATCGGTCTTTGGTCCATGCCTGCAAGACCAGTCATATTGATTGGCACAAAATTAAATCTATCACCAAAGTCAGGTGGGTGAGTGGAATCATAGGACTTCTGCCAGAAGTATTGGAAAAAAGGAGTGTATTAGCAGATTTTCACCACTATTACAAAATACCCAAGGAAATACTATTTAGAAAGAAAAGAGGCTTATTTAGTTCATGGTTTTGGAGGTCCAAGAACTTGGTGTGGACATTGGCTCTGTTCTCAGCTGTGTCATGCCATGGTGGATAGAAACAGTAGGAGCTTGTGGAGGAGAAAATGACCCCAAGGCAAGGTTGTACAGAGAGCGAGAGCACAGTTTACCCTTCCTCCTTTTCTAGTTTCATCCAGGCCTCCTGGGTGGTGCCCAGACACATTCAGTGTGGGTTTTCCCTGTTCACATCACTGTCACAACACATCAAAGATCCTCATGGATACACCAGAAGAATACTTTACTAATACTGGAAGTTATGCATTTCTGGGACTCCTTGACCTATGAGTCAATTTCATTTTTATTTATCTTCTTTAGCAACTGGAAAAGGTAACGGTGAGTACTCTGAGCAAACAATTTACTACAATGGTAGTGTTCTTCCTTTTGATACATCTTTAATTCTTTTCTGGAGCTCTTATAAAATTTTCCACTTTTTTGTCTTTATTTAATTCTTATGTAATTATATTATGTCTTGCTTATTTTTTATTTTTTGAGGGCAATAACTAATACTTCTGTGTGTCCTCCCAGCCATCTAGTACTTAGGTGTCCAATTAATACCTACAGATTTTATTTGGTCTGAATTATAATTAATATATTGAAATTCCTGAAACAATAGACTTCTGATTTTATTCATCTTGCCCCAATGACAGAAGTTCTCTGTTAGCCAGGATTTAAAGTGTCAACTAATTGTTTCTTGTTGTTGTTGTTGTTTGGACTGGGAATCAAACTCAGGACCTTGCGTTTGCCAGGCAGACGCTGTGCCACTGAGCTATATCCCCAGCAAAAGTGTCAACTAATGAAAGGCAGAATATTTGCACGACATTGTTCAGTCATTCAAATTATTTTACATATTTAGGATGATGGTTTAAAAATGTCTAAAAAAGCAAATTAAACAACACTGATTTTATATTTAAGATCTAGCACTGAAAAATAGGATTTATATTTATAGCAGAATTTTTGCCTTCTGATTTGCATTCTAAATTCATAATATGTGGCCATTCTATCCTGCAAATAGAATATGGGGCTATGTTTAGTTAAGTCCTGGTTATGGAGTATTTTTAACACATGGACTATGCAAAGCCTTTAAATTGTTCTTTTCCCTTCCCAAGTTTTTGGTGACCTGCTACTAAAGAAAAATCTCAGTGCTTGCTTCCAATTCCAACATAATACAATGGAATTTTATCACTTCCAGATAAAAATTCATAATATTGCCTGAGATATTAGCAAAATATTGGTAATAATTTAAATGCCAATACACACATTTCTGTTCACTTAGATGAGTAATTAGAAAAGTTTGTAGGATTGTGACCCTAATATCTCCACTATGAGAGTTTTAATAAATGATATTACTATTATCTGGAATGGAGAGCATGTTTTGAATTTGTTTTTAATTAATATTTAACCAATGGGTTAAATTTTTATCAAAAATTCATAAATATTTAAGAAATTAACCTCTATTCTAGTCATGTAAAACATTTCCTTTTAGAGAAATCTATAATTGCCCTTATAAATATTTCCAAGCTTGGGTCAAAGTTTTTGTGAAGACTTTAGCAACTCTGCTCCATTATGGAAATGTCATTCTGCACCTACCTGTGTGTTCTTAGTGCCTGGTGATAGACATGGGCCTAATTTTAGTCTTCAGCATGTAGAGAGCCAGTTTATCCAGCACCATTTATTAAAGAGGCTATCTTTCTTCCAGTGAACATGTTTGGGGGCTTTGTCAAAGATAAGGTGGCTGAGTGTGTTTGGAGTTGTGTCTACATCTTCTAATCTGTTCCACTGGTCCTCAGATTTTTTTTTTTTTTGCCAGTACCATGCCGATTTTATCACAGTAGCTTTGTAGTATAATTTCAAGTCATGGATTGTGATGCCTCTTGCCTTGCCTTTGTTGCCCAGGATTATTTTACTATTCTAGGTCTCTTCTGTTTCCAAATGAATTTTAGGAATATTTTCTCTAGATCTGTGTGGTGGGCCAATGGTATTTTGATTGAGATTGCATTAAATCTGTGTAACAATTTTGGGAGTATGACCAATTTCACAATGTTGGTTCTTCCTATCCATGAGCAAGGGATATCTTTCCATTTTCTGATATCCTCTTCAATCTCCTTTTTCAGTGTACTGTAATTTTCAATATACAGATCCTTTACTTCCTTTGTTAGGTTGATGCCTAAGTATTTCATTGTTTTGATGCTATTGTGAAGAGTGTTGTTTACCTAATTTCTCTCTCAGTGAGTTTGTTGTTTGTGTACAGGAATACTACTGATTTTTGAGTATTGACTTTGTATCCAGCTATGCTACTGAATTTGGTTACTAAACCTAGAAGTCTTTTGGTAGAGTTTTTGGAGCCTTCCATATAGAGTATCATGCCATCTGTGAATAATTATAATTTATCATCTTCCTTTCCTCTACTTATTTCTTTTGTTTCTCTCTCTTGACTAATCACTCTGGCTAATGTTTCCAGAACTATATTAAATAGGAGTGGTGATAGTGGACATCCTTGTCTTGTTCCTGATTTTAGAGTGAAAGCTTTGAGTTTTTGTCCATTTAGTATGATGTTGGCTATCGGTCTGTCATAGATGGCTTTTATCAGATTGAGGTAAAGACCATCTACATAATAACTACATTTATCTTGAGAGATTGGTACATACACATCTTACATATTAATCATTTTTACTTCCCTTTCCACTCCCTGCTCCTCTTTTCCCAGTCTCCCCAAATCCCCTTCCCATTTTCCCAAATCATATTAGAGTTCAAATTCTTAATATGCTTAATATTTTATTCCAATGCAATAAACAAAATTTACATCATTGTAAGTTATAGTCCGCTTATCCATAAAGCTCTGAAGTAGTACAAGTATACAATACCATTGCTTTTTCTTGGTTAAGAAAGTAAATTTAACCACTCTTAAAATATTAATTGGACTTTTATCAATTGCAGGACAACAATAATGTAAGGTGGAAAAAGTTAACTGATATTACTCTTGCCATAATCAATAAATAATTTTATTGTATGACTTGGACTATTCAAGTATTACATGGGTCAAATACCACATACTTAGTTCAGAACTAATTAATTGAAATTAATTAACATTATGTTCTAAGGCAGTTTTCTTGCCATGACTGTCAACTTTTTGATAGCCATGACTTTGTCATAGTCACTTTTGAATTTTGGCAAAATTCAGTTAATTACTCAGAAAGTTTTATTCAATTGAGTATAGCAGTCAATTAAACAGCTGTGTTCTCATTTATACTGTAGCTAGTTGATGTATTCAGGACCACAGACAACATTTGGGCCCTTTTCAATGAGGACATCAATACGCTGCTAACTAGCTTTTGAAAATGTATGGTTAAATTCTCTAACATCTTTTGGGTACACTGAAAGAAGACTCCATGATAAAATCATCAAGTACAGCTGAAAACCCCAACTGGTGTGTGGTAAAAATTTGATTATTTGAAAAACAGTGAGCTCACTGCTTTATTTAAGGGACCTAAAGGAAAATAAATGTCATTATTTGTCAGATGTCTTCTTTCTTCATGAATAAGGGAGTCCGACAGTGGTGGGGACTTCATCTTGCTTGTTACTATATCTTCACTGTTTAATCAATAGTCTGGAACATAATAGTTTGTTGAAGAAATGATTCATATGGTGGCTGTCATAAAATATCAGGAAGCAAAACAAAACAAAACAACAATGAGAAACAGTTCATTAAGATTTGTTTATAAGAATGCCAATAATGGGACTTTACTGACAACTGACAAGACTTGTGTAGTTATTTTCATTCAAATTAAAGTTCAATAGAGAGCTCATAAGTTCTACATAGCTAACAATCTGTTGTCCTCTTAATTCATAAATTCAGTGGGACCATTTTGTATAACAAAAATACTTGTAAAGAATAACATTAAAAATACATATTCTCAAAGATTTATATCTGTGGAGTAGATTAAGAACATATTCAGAGATGACACATGTTTTAGTTACCTTGCTCTCATTGCTGGGACAAAATACCTGACATCCAAAGTTAAGGAAGGAAAGGTTTATTTAGCTCACAGTTTGTAGAGGTTTCAGTCCATAATTGGCTGGCTCAAAGGCAGGGTGGCACATGGCAGATGGGGACGAGTTCATGTCAGACAGAAGGTAGCAAAGCAACAAGGGGACTTAACAGCATCTTTCTGCCCCTTTTACCTTGTAACTAGGCTACAGAGATTAGGGTGGTGCCAAACCAGTCAGAGGACTGATTTAGTAGTCACACACCCTTCATCCCAGCATTACACACATCCTAGATCCAGCCACCTCTCAAAAAGCACCACCTATGACCACATGAGGCTTGAGGAGACATCTAGACCCAAACCATAACAATGCAGTACACATATAGGATCATAAGTAAGATGCATGCCAATGTATCATGTCATGAAATGTTAAACCTCTGCATGGTATAGAAATGGGGTAGGGATTTAGAAGCACACGCATTCCACTGGTGTGCATCACTGAAGAGTGACTGCAACTATAGAATGGGTATTGATGGCCAGAAAAACCCAGTTGCAAACTAAGGTAAAAAAAATTCCAAGAATATTGTTTCACATGACCCACTCCACTGATAAAGTTGGTAGACAGATCCTAGCAGACTAAAAGCATTTTACACATCTAAAGGCTAGAAGTAATCTGGACATAAGACTAGTTATCCTGCCCTATATTCTCAGCTCCTGTGGATTCTATACTACTCCTTTGATCCTTGAAAATTAATAGAGATTATTAATATAATAATCTCTTGTTGCAATAATATTCATGGCATTATTTGACTCTAACCTATATAATTTCAAAGCAGATCTAAACAACCAAATGTACAAGGGTTTAATTTTCTCTGATACAGGACCTGTGTGATTTAGGGTTATGGAGAGATTGATATTCTGTTTACTTTACTGACAGTGACTTCAAGAGTCGCTATAAATTCTGATGAAATACGACTTTGAAAATGCTGACTGGAGAAATTTTAAATGAATGCAGTCCTCATATAACCTCCCTCCAATACACACACACACACACACACACACACACACAAGCGTGCACACACACACATACCTCCTGAAGTTGTTTTTTTTTCTGTTTTTCAAACTGCATTAAGTGCCCCTTTCACAGAATACACAGATGTAGTGGACATGGTAGAATCATGGATTGAAAGATTTTTTTCTTTTTTAATCAGCTGATTATTTACTGACACAATAGTAAGCAACTAGTCTCATTGATTTTTTTCACTGAGCTGCTTACAAACCCCCAAATCAGTCTTCTATTAAAATGTAAACAGAGTTAAATCTAAACAAATTGCTGGTTAGGTCACATGCAACAGATTTAATACTCAAAGCATCTACACTGTCTGGACTGACCTGCATCACATTTTAATTCTAAACAAACTTCCGTGCAAAAGGAATGATTGTCCTAAATGGATGGCTCAAATTCCAGTGAACATAGCCTACATTGGTAATTATCTCCACAGTAATGCTCATTTAGAGAAAAAGGAACATTAAAACAACAGGATGAGGAAAAAACAAAGACATCACTTGCTTCAAAGACAAGGAGTTCATTGGTCAATAGAAAGAGCCAATGTTTCATTTTTCCACTTTTGCCACATATTTTTAAGGCACAGGGTGGAATTCAGTAAAACTTATTAAACTAATAGGCCGAACATTGGGCATTGGCAGCAACCAGAAATATTTCTATCTATATTCTTCTATTTTTGTCTCTGGGCTCTGTTAAGCCTTATGTCTCCATTTCTACACCTTTAAATTGGTTAATGTTAACAGCTATCTCCTAACTTATGAGTATTAAATGAGATATACTAAAAATGAAATTTTGCAAATGCATGACACATAACAAATAATCCTAAACTATAACTCTTAATCTTAGTAGATGTAACTACTAGTAACCAGCAGTAAGACATTTAGCTAGTTGATAACAAAAAAAAGACGTTATTGAATCTTATTCTGTGCCAGGGACTATGCTAAGAATTTTATCTGAATCATCTTAATATAAATTTAAGTTTGCAACATAAACACAATTTCTTCCCTTATTGTCCAGATGTAGAAAATCAAGGCTCAAAGGAATTGACGCTAGATGAAAGATCAGGTATGGCTGACATCATATATTTGAATCCAAGCTGTATGTCAGAGCCCATACATTTATCACCGCACTCCTCACTTATCAAAATAGAAAAGGATGCTACAGAGAGTGATTCCTACCTATGACATAAACAAAGAAAGAAGGGAATAGAAAATTCTTTAATGTCTATTTGGCATTGTTCAACACTTTGCTAATTCTTTGACATGGGCACTTCATTCAATTCTTAACTAAAATCCTTTAAAAAACCATTATGCCTATTTTTAATAATGATATGGTATGCAATATGTATAAGAGGCATAAGGAATAATTTAAAAATCACTAGCACCTAAAAAAGCAGAATTTCCAGCAAAATTAAGATGCCAAATCTGATAAATATATTCCTTTTTCTTACTCTATGTTGGAATTAACTAATATTCCAAATTTAACACTTTTTATGCTTCTACTATGCATATTTATTTTTATGCTTCTACTATACATGTTTATTCCAAACTACATAAATTTTTATGCTTCTTCTATACATATTTATTCCAAACTACATAAAGCAATGTCTAAAATATTTTAATATCCACGTGTAGTATAGTGCTTTCTGTATTCTTTAGAAAATTGCTTTTTCATTCAAATGTATGTTACGACGTTCATCCGCTTTGATGTGTAGGTCCAGCTCCTTCAATAACACTGTTTTATATTATTCAATAAACATCACATTTATCTATTAAATTTTAAGAAAATATAGTTTAAGCACTTTTACTGTTGCAGCTTTTCCCCCATTACTACACGTAGTGCTTCTTTATATTTTACCTATATGTTACACAAGTGTCTGTGTAAATGTGCCAGAATTTTCTTCCAGAACATATCCAGGGAATTGAGTCACCACATAGGGAATGGATATTTCAACTGTACCAGTTGTTACCAAATGTTTTGCTTCTTCAGCTTTACTAGGTATTTCCAAATTGTTCTTCAAGGAGTCACACCAATTATAAGTGTTTTTTTACACATTCTCCTAACCACTCACATAAAACTTCGACAATTTTGATTTTGTAAAAATTATGGGTATAGATATATTAAACTGAATTATGTTAAAGTGCAGATTCATGTGAGACAAAATAACTTTTTGTGTTTATTTGGTATTCAAGTTTGTTTTGCCACTACATTTCTGCTGTTAAATTTGCAATTCTTTTAATTAGGCTATTATTATTTTTTCTTTCTTTCTTTTTATTTTAAAGAGAAGAAAAAACAAAACAAATCAAAAAAGAACAAATTTTCAAAACAACATAATAGGAGGGTAACAATGGTTAATGCATTATGTATTATTATCTTTAAGTTAGATATTCAGGATACCAGATATTAGCATTCAATTGTCCAAACATTATTGGCACAAACCTTACTCTTCAATGAACTAAGTAAAAATGGTAGTGTATCTATCTTAACCATCTTATATATATATATACAATTTTTTTCCCTTTCCCTTCTTTCTTTTCCCTATTCCAGTCTCTCTTTCCTTTTGACCAGTTTCTTTTTGATTCACCATATCTATTGTACATTTTGGATCTTATTTACTCTTTCTGTTTCTCATACTAGAGAGACAATACGATGCTTACACATGTGCGTCCGGTTTATTTCACTTATGAGTATTTTCTCGAGTCGCATCCATTTATCTATAAAAGTCTCCAGTTTATCCTTCTTTATGGCTGAATAGTACTCCATTGTATAAAAATACCACATCTTTCTTATCCATTCCTCAGTTGATGGGCATTTGTGTTGTTTCCAAGATCTGGCTATTACAAATTGTGCTGCTATAAACATGGGTGCACATATATCGCTGTGGTACGATGTTTTTAATTCTTCTGGGAAGATACCCAGAAGGGGAATAGCTGGGTCAAATGGGACCTCCAAACCTAGTTTTTTGAGGAATCTCCACACTGGTTTCCACAGTGGCTGTACCAGTCGCCAGTCCCACCAACAGTGAAGAACGGTTCATTTTTCCCCACAGCCCCTCCAGCATTTGTTATTAGTTGATTTCTTAATAATAGCCATTCTTTCTGGGGTGAGATGGTATCTCAGTGTTGTTTTAATTTGCATCTCTTGAATGACTAGTGATGTTGCACATTTTTTTGTATATTTATTTCCCATTTGTATTTCTTCATCTGAGAAATGTGTATTCATCTCAGATGCCCATTTTTGGAGTGTGTCTTTAAATTTGGGAGGTCTGATTTTTTTTAGTTCTTTATATATTCTCGATAGTAATCCTTTGTCTGAGGAACAGCTGGCAAACACTTTTTCCCACGTTGTGGGTTGTCTCTTCACTCTGTTGGTTTCTCTTGCTGTGCAAAAGCTTTCTAATAAGATGAGATCCCAGTTGTTGATTCTTTGTGATACTTCCTGTGTGGTTAAGGTTTTATTCATAAAGTCTTTGCCTACACCAATGTCTTCAAGGGTTTTACCTGTCCTACCTTCTAGCAGATTTAATGTTTCTGTTTTAGTATTTAGATCTCTGATCCATTTTGAATTTAGTTTAGTGCATGGTGAAAGATATGGGTCTAGTTTTAATCTTCGGCATGTGTAGAGCCAGTTTTTCCAGCACCATTTATTAAAGAGGCTATCTTTCTTCCAGTGAATGTGTTTGGCACCTTTGTCAAAGATAAGGTGGCTTGGGCCGGTGAGATGGCTCAGCGGCTTAAGCGCCTGCCTGGCAAGTGTGAGGGCCTGAGTTCAACTCCCAGAACCCACATACGAAAAAAGGGCCAGTGATATCGCTCAGCCGCACTGGCACCTCCTGGCATGCGAGGTCCTGAGGTCGACCCCCTGGTACCCACAAAAAAAAAAAAAGATAAGGTGGCTTAGTATGTCTGGGGTTGTTTCAGCATCTTCTAATCTGTTCCATTGATCTTCAGGTCTGTTTTTTTTTTTTTTTTTTTTTTTGTCAGTACCACACTGTTTTTATCACAGTAGCTTTATAGTATAATTTCAAGTCGGGGATTGTGATGCCCCCTGCCTTGCCTTTGTTGCCCAGAATTGCCTTTACTATTCTAGGTCTCTTCTGATTCCAAATGAATTTTAGGATTGTTTTCTCTAATTCTGTGAGATATGCTGTTGGAATTTTGATTGGAATTGCATTAAATATGTATAACAATTTTGGAAGTATGGCCATTTTCACTATATTGGTTCTTCCTATCCAGGAGCAAGGGATATCTTTCCATTTTCTGAGATCCTCTTCAATCTCCTTTTTCAGAGCACTGTAGTTTTCAGTGTAGAGGTCTTTTACATCCTTTGTGAGGTTGATTCCTAGGTATTTCATTTTTTTGGATGTTATTGTGAAAGGTATTGTTTCCCTAATTTCTCTTTCAGTAAGTTTGTTATTTGTGTACAGGAAGGCTATTGATTTTTGAGTATTGACTTTGTATCCAGCTACACTACTGAATTTGCTTATTAAATCTGGCAGTTTTTTAGTGGAGTTTTTGGGGTCTTCTGTGTCATATGCAAAAAATCATCATGTCATCTGCAAATAATATCATGTCATCTGCAAATAATGATAATTTAACTTCTTCCTTTCCAATCATTATTCCCTTTATTTCTTTTTCTTGTCTAATTGCTCTGGCTAAAGTTTCCAGAACTATGTTGAATAAAAGTGGGGACAGTGGATATCCTTGTCTTGTTCCTGATTTTAGAGGGAAGGCTTTCAGTTTTTGGCCATTTAGTATAATATTGGCTGTTGTTTTGTCATAGATAGCTTTTACCAGATTGAGATAAAGACCATATATTCCAATTTTCTGTAGGGTTTTTATCATGAAAATGTGCTGGACTTTGTCAAAAGCTTTTTCTGCATCTATTGAGATGATCATGTGGTTTTTGTCTTTGGTTCTGATAATATGGTGTATTACATTTATTGATTTACATATGTTGAACTATCCCTGCATCCCTGGGATGAATCCAATTTGGTCATGCTGTATAATCTTCTTGATGATTTGTTGGATTCTGTTTGCCAGTATCTTATTAAGGATTTTTGCATCTATGTTCATTAGGGAGATTGGCCTGTAGTTCTCTTTCTTAGTTGGGTCCTTCTCTGATTTTGTTATCAGGGTAATGCTTGCTTCCAGGAATGAATTTGGGAGTATTGCTTCCCTTTCAATTTCATTAAAAAGTTTGAGAAGTAGTGATGTTAGGTCTTCTCTAAATTTCTTGTAGAATTTGGCAGTGAATCCATCAGGGCCTGGGCTTTTCTTTGTTGGGATGTTTTTAATTACATCTTCGATTTCATTGGTTGATATTGGTTTATTTGGGATTTTTAAATCTTCTTGATTCAGCTTTGGTAATTCATACGTATCTAGGAATCTGTTCATTTCTTCTGCATTTTCCATCTTAGTAGAATATAAATTTTCAAAATAGGTATAGATGATCTTCTGGATTTCTGCAGGGTCTGTCGTGATATCACCCTTTTCATTTTCAATTGCATGGATTTGAGTCTTTTCTTTTTTTTAGTAAGGTTGGATAAGGGTTTGTCAGTCTTATTTATTCTTTCAAAGAACCAACTCTTTGCTTCATTGATTCTTTGTATTGCTGCTCTGATCTTTATAATTTCCTCCCTTGTTCGGGCTTTTGGCTTAGCCTGCTCTTCTTTTTCTAGAAGTTCGAGGCTTGCCATTAAGTTGTTTATTTGCACTTGCTCTATTTTTCTGATATAGGTATTTAATGCTATAAATTTCCCTCTTAGGACTGCTTTCATTGTATCCCATAAGTTCTGGTATGTTGTACTGTCATTATCATTCAGTTGTAGAAAGTGTCTAATTGCTTCTTTAATTTCATCTGTGACCCATTGGTTGTTCAGGAGGGTGCTGTTTAATTTCCATGTGTTTAGGGAGTTTTTGTGATTTCTTTTGCCATTGATTTCCAATTTCATTGCACTATGGTCTGATAATATGCATGGGATAATTTCAATTCCTTTGCATTTACTTAAGCAGGTTTTATGAACTAGTATGTGGTCTATTTTGGAGAACGTCCCATGTGCAGCTGAGAAGAATGTGTATTCTGATGTTGTGGGGTGGAACACTCTGTAGACATCTACTAAGTCCATTTGTTTCAAAGTTTGGTTCAGTTCTACTATTTCATTATTGATTTTTTGTCTAGTTGATCTGTCTTTTTGTGACAGTGGAGTATTGAGATCTCCCAATATCATTGTATTAGTGCTTACTTGATTTTTCATGTTCTTTAGTACTTGTTTTATATAGCTGGGTGCACCAGTATTTGACGCATATATATTTATGATTGTTATCTCTTCCTCTTGGATTGTTCCTTTTACAAGGATGTAATGACCATCTTTATCTCTCTGAATCATTCTTGGCTTGAAATTCACTTTGTCTGCAAAAAGAATAGCTATCCCTGCTTTTTTCTGGGTTCCTGTTGCATGGAGTATTGTTTTCCATCCTTTGACTTTCAGTCTATGAATTTCTTTCTGAATTAAATGTGTTTCTTGTATACAGCATATTGTTGGATCTTGCTTCTTGATCCATTTTGCCAGTCTGTGCCTTTTGATTGGTGAATTGAGACCGTTAACATTGATGGATAAAACTGATATGCATTGACTTATACTTGTCATGATATTTTCCTGTTGTTGGTTCCCACTCTTTGTTTGTTTTTCCCCTTTCCCTCTATTTAATTATCTGCCCTTCCTGGTGGATTCCTTCTGTTGGGGTTCCTGGAGTTGTAGTCCTTGTTATCTCTTTCTAGAATGTTCTTCAGAACATTTTGGAGTGCTGGTTTGGTGGTCATAAATTTTCTCAGATGTTCTTTGTCATGAAAGTATTTTATTTCTCCATCAATTTTGAAAGATAGCTTTGCGGGGTACATCAATCTGGGTTGAAAATTATTTTCCTTTAGAGCTTGAAATGCGTCATTCCAAGCTCTTCTTGCCTTGAGGTTTTGTGCTGAAAAGTCAGCTGTGATTCTGATGGGTTTTCCTTTATAGGTGATTTGTCTCTTCTCCCTAACAGCTTTTAAGATTCTGCCCTTCTGTTGAATTTCTGGGATCTTAACTATGATATGTCTGGCTGAAGTTTTTTTTTGATCATGTCTAGTTGGGGTTCTAAAAGCCTCATTTATATGGGGTCAAATTCTTTTTCTCTTCCAGGGAAGTTCTCCCTGATAATGTCTGTGAACAATGTTCTAATGTCATTGATGCTATCTCCTGCTTTTTCATTTATTCCAATTATTCTTAAGTTGTTTATCTTTGAGTCATCTAGCAGCTGCTGAATTGATTTTTTATGTTCCCTTGCTGTTTTTAGGAAATCTTCCTTTTCGTGATCACTAATTGCAAGCCTGTCTTCTATATCTGAGATCCTGTCCTCACATTGGCTTAATCTGCTACAAATACTTTCAATGGAATTTTTGTTCTCCTGGATATCTGCTTGAATCTGTCTTATGGATTCCATTTCTTTCCTATGCTGAGCATTCATGTTTTCTATATTTTTCTTAAGCTCATCTATTTTTTTGTCTGTATCAGCTATAGTGTCCTTAAGCATGGTCTTCAATGTGGACATTATCTCTGCAGTTATCTGTGAAATTATTTCTGTTTTAATTTTTTCCAGAGCTTCATTCAGTTGCTTTGTTGTTATCACTTCAGATAGGCCAGGTGGGTGGCTTTCAGATTGTCCCACCTCACTGCCCCCTAGGTTTGCCTTTGGTGAATTGGATGTGTGGGGTTGCATCTTGTTTAAGTGTCATCTCATTTTCTTTTCTTTCTTTAGTTTAATTCCTGGGCTGATGTTTGTAAACTACCTATGGTAGGTTATTTTATTGCTAGTGTTCAAGATCCTTAGGAGATGACTACTTCTCTGCAGTATCTTCCAAGTGAAGCTTGTTTTTGGGTTTTGAGCTTTCTGCCAGATCCTACCTCCTCAATATGTTGGATATGTGAAGTTGCTACCTGTTTGGCCCAGTCCTTGGTTCTTTGGTACTGTTCCACTATATTTTCTGTGTCCCTTAGTCAATTTCAATCATGAAATATCAGGAAGGAAAGCTGTTTAGAACAATTATTTCACATTTGGCTATAATGGTACTTATAGCATCAAACACAGCCTAGAAAATGACAGCCTGAGCTAACCAGTTATTTGCCACTTTTAACTGTATAGAGTTGCGGTTATATAACAAAATCTAAAACACACCAGAAAAATTATATGCAGTATACAAGTCCTTAATATGTCAACTTTTCCCTCAGGAGTTTAAATTTAAAATGAGTTAAGGAGGAAATAGAGTATTGGGAGAAGAGGAAGGAATTAGATGTAAGGTTAGAGGACCAAGAGGGATCCCACTAACATTGGGACACTGGTGCAGAGGACTGGTGGGGAAAAGAGAAGGAAGTGATAAAAAGAAGTACAGATCACAACCACAATCACAAAGAGGTTAGAGGTGCTGTTTACACTTATATAAAAACCAGAGAGAATAATGATGGGAAGAGCATATAGACAAACAGAAACAAAAATGAAGACAAAAACAACAAAATAAGCAGACAAAACAAAAATAAATCCCCACCAAAAAAAAAGAAAAAAACCCTTCACCAGAACAAAAAAACAAATGAGAGAGAGAAAAAAAATGAAAAAATAAAAAAATAAAAAAAATAAAAAGAATCAGTTCCAGGTGTTGACTCTGCTGTAGGCAGGCACCCTGTGGTGACAGAGTCCTGTTCCGTGCAGGTCTGTCCCAGTAAGCCAGGAGGCCCTTTGGCAGGGCAGTGAGCAGAAGTGTGTACTTTCAGGCGGAGACCAGTCTCCTTCGCCTGTTGTGGTCAGCGCACTTTCAGCAGGCCTGAGAGCAAGGCGTGTCGCTGCGCTGTCCCCAGTGCGAGTCCTGAGCACTGTGTTTTCGCGCCAGTCTGATTTTCGCCGCAGCTCCCACAATGGCGCTTGGCCAGTCACTCTCTGGCGCGGGACAGCTGTGGCTGAGAGACACTCATTGCTGGCCAGTGCAGTCCTCCACTGCTCCTCTGCCCCACCGCTGTCTCGCGATCCTCCGTGGGGGGGGCTCATGGGGCGCCAGCTGTCACTGTGTGTCCGCAGATTTGAGCTTCTGTCACGCCGTGGTTCCTGGGACAGGGAGAAGGTGCACGCAGTCTCCTCCTTCTTCTTTGTTGAAAAGTACCCTTCACTGGCACCAGACGTCCCAAGCTGAACTTCAGAACTTTCCTGTGTCCAAGTGAGGCATCTCCCTCCCTCCTGCACTCTCCTGGTCACTATATTCCCATTTTCCAAAGGCAACTTTTGGAGAGTTTCACTGCCTGCTTCTTACACATCCGCCATCTTTTTCCCCCTCCCAGACACATTGTCTCTATTTTTTTCTTATCAATATGTTGAAGTTCTTTTGATTCTGATGTTGCTTTTTTGTTAGTTATTTGTACCATTAATATCTCATTTTAATCTTGAATTTTGAAAATGTTAATAATGTTCTTTGATAAATTTTCACGGTAATAGTCAAATTTATAAATCATTACCTTATGGTTTGTGCTCATATTGTCTTGTTTTAAAACGATTTTCTGTTAAAGTTTATAAAGATTGCCCCAATACTCTTTCTAAAATTTAAAGATTGCCTCTAATATTTTTCCTAAATATTAAGAATATTAAAGTTGTTTTTCACAGTTAGGTCTTTAATCCACATAGAATCCATTTCTTGGATATAGCGTAGGTCAGGAATCTTATGTTATTTATTTCAACATGGGTTTTAAATTGTTATACAGCCCAAGGTGAGACCAGGGCATTAGCTAATGGCCAAATGTAGGAGAGCACTGTATTTATCATGCCAAGGAGATTGTATTTTATCCCAAGGCCAGTGAAAACTATCACTGCATGATGTAAACAGAACAGTGATTTTTACCAGATGGACAACAGAGAGAAGCAGGGAGGCAGTTGTGTAGTGCATGTGACACTTAACAGAGGTCTGACCCAAGGCAGGACTACAAAAATCATCATTATTATGGCCACAGCTTAAACTGAGGAGTTGCACACTGGTAGGACTTCTGTGGAGACCGCAACTTTGGAGCCTTTCACTGTCTTTATTTTGTAAGTGTTTATTTGTACATGTGTATTCCGCCCCACCCCTCAAAAGCGAGTTCGTAAGGGAAAGAAAAACAGCTGAACTCTCTCTGGACCCAGACATAGCTTGTAGCATTAACTTCCCTGTCAAATTATGTCTATGTAGCCTGCACAATTCAGGCAGCAAAATGAAAACGAAACCAGGAGAGGAGTCTGAGGAATTTAAAGCATATCTATTGACAGATACCATGATGGCAGTTTCTCAGGACTACTGACATCTGGCAGGGCAATAACCTGCTCTAGATCTGAAAGATAAGAAGAGGAACAATAAAGGAGCCAGAGAAAGGGAGAGCTGGGCACAAGGTTGCCTCTCAGGAGTTGCAACTTTGAGCACTTGTGAGTGAAGACAACACAGGCTACAGAGAATCTGCCACAAAGGATCTAGGGAAAGAATACATTGATTTTTATTCTTGCTCCCAATACAGGGGCAGTGCCTACTATGGTCACACTCAGTAAGATGTTGGGATGACGGGGAGTTTCTTGATGCCATTTGCACAGATCAGCCTTGCAGGTACAAGGTTAGGTAGAAAAGAGTGGAAAGGAAGCCTGAAGGTGCCCAGAGCCATGTCCTCCGCGAACCAAGTAATGTAAGTAGAAACTCTGCAAGGCCTGCGAGGCCATGCTCTGGCTGTCCATTCAGGAAGCTCCCATCCTGATCGCTGACCTCAGCGCTCAACATGGAAAGATTTCAATAAGCATTTTTGTAGTCCACTTTTGTATCATGGAAGCACAAGAAATATTTTGCATTCTTTGCTTATTTAGTGTTCTTAGTAACCTATTGTACATTGTTTTATCTATATTTTACAGGTAAGTGAACAGTAAGGAAGAGAGATTACTGAGGAGAGGCACAGGAAACCTGAGGAAAGCTAAGCAGCTTGCAAAGGCAACGTACTCAGCTCACCATAGGGGATGAGCTTACCCCGGGTCTTCAGACTTCAGAGAAGCCATGACCAGAAGTCAGAGCAGTTGCTTTAGAGTGGAAGAAGACAACTCTGATCTGATTTAACCCTACCTCTCCCACAGATCTCTGAGCAGCCAGACGATTCCTGTACTCAGAGTGGAGCCACCTTTCAAAGCACAAAGTGCACCTATGCTTTGAAGAGCTGGCTTTTCCAGTAAGAGGATGGTAGATAAGGCTGAAAAGGTTTCTGCTAAATAAGCTGAAAATATGCTAAATTTGCCTTAACAGACAAATTATAGACATTTTTTATCCCGATTTATTACAAAAGGCCTGTCATCCACATAAATAATAGATGATTATAATACAGCTCTTTCGAGATTCTCTTCTCATATTTGAAATATTGAGGTCATTACATCAACAAATATTACAAATAAGCCTATGAGGAAAAAGATAAATATTAAGTTTGTAATTTGAGAAAATTAATACTTTGTATTAATGAAAATAAAACACTGGGATTTCTTCCTACCCTAGATAAAGTCATTGCAAAATACAAAAACTGAAGCAGGATATAAAGTATAATTAGGCATTAAGAAGAAAACAAATAATGCTGGAAGAAAAATAAAGCTGGAAAGGTAAAATTAGAGCTTGCTGATAAAACAATTAATTTTACAGAATTATTTTAAATAACATGCCGTTCATAAAAAATTGTCATGTCATAAACAGAAAGCTATTTATTTATTTATTTTTACAAAGACTCCACTGAAGAATAATCAGAAAATAAGAACCAGGAGCTTAGCAACAAGTTTGTCAAAGTGATAAGGTTAATAGATGTCCCAGTAATGGTTTAAAGGAGATTTACCTGTTTTGAATTTCTACATTTTTAGTAGCAGTTTCTGTTGGGCCAGGATAAAAGCACCAACAAAAGGCTCCTGATTCCCTTCTGAAGTTAGGTATTTATTTTAGGAAAGATTTTGTTGGGTACAACCTCTGTTTTCATTATCCTTTGTTAAACACAACCACTAAATAAATTTTCCCTATTTTTTCTGCATGCTTAATCCCTGTTTCCACATAGATAAATCTCACATAATTAGCTTGAGCTTTGGAAAATGGTGTTGCCTATCACAGGTGAAGTTTCATGCAACTGCCAGAGGAAGTCACGGCCTGTTGTGGGAATAGAACCGCTTTACTGGGAGTTTCCTTGCCCACTGCATGAAGTGAAGCAGGAATATGGCAAATCATTCAGTTCTGAAAATATTTCCCTAGCCAAGGAAAAGAAGTAAAACATTTTATTTTATTTTCATAATTTTTCTTGAAAGTGTATTATCAAGGAATATTGATAAATATTATCAATAATATTTGACAATATTGATAAATAATCATGTTAACTATACTGTAATTATGACAATGAAACTGATTATAAGAAAAAATTTCAAATAACAGGTCAAAATATTGTATTTTGCTGTGTCTCTTTAGGTTCCAGTATAGGGCGTGGTACTCATGGATAATTGTTTTATGGAAAATGGAAGATAATGCTATCTGTCTTAGGTACTTTTTTTCTCCTTGCTGAGACAAAATATCCAAAGTTAAAGGGGGAAAAGGTTTATTTACCTCACAGTTGGTTGAGATTTCAGTCCGTAGTTTCCTGGCTCTGAGACAGAGTGGCACATGGCACCAACAAGATAGCAAAAGCAACAAGGGGCTTTAACAGTGTCTTTCTATTCCTTTCGTCTTATGGAGACTACTTAAGGAAGTAGCACTCACACCCTTAATCCTAGACCCCTTGAGACTAGCACTGCACCATGAATCAATTCTAGCGTCACACACTACAGATCCAGCCACTTCGGAAAAAGCCCCACCTATGACCACATGAGGCTTTGGGGGACTTCTAGACACAAGCCATAACAGTATCACTGCCTGAAAGCATTCATAATAATACTTATATTCTTGTTCCCTGAGCCCAGTATTTCAACATTTTTATTACTGTTTGTAATAAGAAAGAATTTGATCTATCATGTAGAAAAAAAATGTTTAAACCAGGTCAGAATGTTCACTTTTTCATTACCTGGACATTTTAGACCCAAGATATATACAGTATATATATCTGGGGGAATATATCCTCAGGGATTTGGTCTGGGAACACCAAAATCCATGGATTTTTCAGTTTACCTTATACAAAATGATGTACTCTTTGTAAATAACCTATGCACACCCTCTTACACATTTTAAATCATCTTTATATATTTATAATAACTAATGACATATAAATGCTGTGTAAACAACTGTTATACTGTATTATTTAGGAAATAATGAGAAAAAAATGTCTGTACAAGTTCCACACAGATGTAATTTTATTTTTCCATGGTTGGTTAAACCCACTGATGAGGAACCCATGGGTACAGAGGTCCTACTGTTTACACCTAAAGGTAAAAACAAAATATATTTCAGAACAAAAGACATGGTCTTTGCCTCGCTTATTTGATTACTGATGGTCTTTGGCAGATCAGTCATTTTGAAGTGTGGTACCCACTCCTGCAGCATCAGCATCCACTGGAAACTTGCTAGAAAAACAAATGCTTGGGTCACCTCAGACCTCCTGAATCAGAAACTCTGGGCACGGGACCGAGCAGTCTGTGCTTCATCACGTCTTCCCCCACGATTCTAATGTGGGCTAAGGTCAGAGAACCGCTCATCTAGATAATCTCCCAAATTGCTTGATGTGTGTTACAAGTGCAGATTGTTGTTCAGTAAAGCTCCATTATTTTAAAACACAGAGAATGAATATTTTGAGAGGGAGTGTTCTTATGGAAATAAATAAAAAGGTGAGGCAAAGCACATTTTTCCTGCTAGGTTGTTATTTTAACATTTTTCTCTGGAGTAGTAGAGGCACCTGCTGTCTCTACAGTACTCTGTACTCTGTTAACTCTTCCTGCTACAAGAAAGGCAAATGATCTAAGCCAGACCTATTGAGTTTCTGCCTATAATTCTGCTAAGGGAAACTGAAATGAGTTCTCTTTCCTCATCAATGTGCTGAGTTAACGGGATATGGGTTGAGAATTGCCCTCAGCTATGTTCCTTGCTATGAAGTTTTATTTTTAATGCTGGCACCCCTAAATCTCTATTTCTGCTCAGCCTCCTGTGAATATTGACTCTGATGGCAACAGTCAAATTATCCTCTCTCCCTTTATGATTGATGGGCAGATTGAACTGGATGCTTGATTTTTTTCCAATCACATTCCTCATACTGATTCCTCCCCAAGTTTTCCCAAGAAAATGGCACAACCAACCATTATCTGCTCAGGGAAATATCTTGTGAGTGCATAGTTTATTCCTCTCAGAGTTTCCACATCCAATCCATCAGCAATTCTCTTCAACTCTACTTTCATTATCAGAAATTAGATTATGTATGAATTTATTTTTAATTTAAATTCTTTCTTCATGTTCCACCAAAGGGTATAGAGACTGTGGAGCTCTATGCACTCATATATGGAGCTAGTCTGAGTAAAATGCAACTCTACACCAGAGTGTAAAACAATTTTTCACACATACATTGGTGCTCAATAAACTCATACAGACTTGATTTTTAAAAATCAATGTGGGATGAACACAAATGCAGAAGAAAAATCAAGTCTTTTGGAAGACAGATTGTAAAAGAGAAACTGATACTGCCCGTGTTCTTAGATTCATTCTACACAAAGCCTTTCCTAGTCTTTTTGATCATGTGAGCCAATAAACAAACACACAAAGCATAATATAGTTCAACTTGACTTCCTGTCTCTAACAACAGAAAAAGCAAAGACTGACAAACTTGCTTATCTGCATGAATATTTTAGGGAGAAAGATAACTTAATTTGCTCCTTCTTATATGGGAAAATTTCTTGCCATCCTTCCATACCTTGGAAAGTGATTAATAGAAATTATTATTGCATATGATTAGAAAAGGACTTGGCCAAAATAGCAGAGAGATGCTCAGCCCTGGGTTCTGCCTATGATGAGGCATGGAAAGTTAGCTAGGAGCTGCTCACTCAGGCCAATAACCTGAAGCCAAGTTCAATTTACTATGCAAGAACTGGCTACTTCAGTTGCAGAAAAAACATTTCCCCCCAAATTAGACTGAGTAAATATTAACTTCAAGTGGACACACATAGGTAGGTCCTTGGTAACGTTTTCAAAACTAATGTATTTTGTTCTGTCATACAAATATTAGACTTGTTGAATTAACATTAATCTTTGTCTCTCTTAATGGACTATAGATGCAAAGCAAAATCCAAGCCATTTTAGATCAGTTGATTTTATCTGCTAATATTCTACTACAAAAAAAACACTCAATTTTTCTTAATTCATTGTCTGAACTATTCCCCTAAACCTAAACATTCTGAAATCTCAGAGCCTCTGCCCTCTTGCTGCCTTCACTGTACAGAATGTCCTTCTTTTCCCTTTACCATTTCATTGAACTTTCCTGCTCAACTCTTCAGGTATTGGCTTAAATTGCATTTTTTTCCAATGGTGTTTCTTACTACCCCAAATACATCTTCCTATTACTGTGTGTTTTAGCTCTTCATTATTTTCTTTACAGAACTTATCACTATTTATTATTATCGTATTTATTCATCTGTGTACTTGTGCATAATCTTTTATTTTCAGCTAGAAGGGAAGCTATCCAAAAAAGAAGAAATTATTTCTATTTTATTTATCATTTTATCCTCAATACCTGTTTCATAAGGCACACTGGAAATATGTTGTCTGATGAATAAAGGAACCCAGCCCAGCCACAAATGGTAAATGATATCAGAGAATGACTCATGTGGGAGATATAGTCTGATTCATATTCAAGGGTCTCCATCCAAAGGTTTGCAGTTGTACCAAAGATCAGCCTTAATGCAATAAAAACACAAGACCAATGTTGAGCAAGGAACACGAGGCAGCCTCTGTAACCTCTGCTCTGCTTCTCTGCTGGTGGCTAATGATGCAGAGAACAGTGAGATGGCTTTTTACAGGGGTTTTTCTCTGAGGAAATAAATGATTCTATCCTCCTGCCCCAGCAAGGTACAAATACCAGCTAAGGTACGAAAACATTGCTAAGTCGCCATGTGTATCAGTGTCTTATCTCAACCAGGGATTAAATTTCGAGATCTTTCAATGTAGTTGTTAAAAGTGAGCATTGTATAGCCAGAGTGTCTGTGGGGTCAATCTTGGCTGTGTCATTTTGGATACGTTCTATAAGTCCCCTGAATTTCAGTTTTCAATTCTGTAAAGTGGGGGGAAACAATAGTTCCCACCTTTTCGGGTTGTTGTGACAATTCAAAGAATAGCTAAATACAAATAACTTAGAACATTGCTTGATTCAGAGCGAAAGCTCTTCTCTTTATTGAAAGTCCCCTTCCTGAGAAAACCTATCATTTGCAACAAAATGCATGAAACCGGAAGCTATCATGTTAAGTTAGGCAAAACAGACACAGAAAGACAAGTGATACATGTTCTCTGTCATACGTGGGAGCTAAAAAAGAGAAGTTGATCTTTAAGTAAAATAGTGATTAATAAAGATTAGAAAGGGGTGCAGAAGGAAGGATAAAAGGAGGTTGGATTTTATCAGTGTATGCTATATGCCTGTGTGGAAATAACACAGTGAATCCCACTAATATATACAATTAGTATGTGTTAATAAAACAAAACAACAAAAATGTAAATAAAATAACTCCTTATTCTGGTGGTTCTCATCCAGAGCCATTGCTCTTCATGTTCTCTCTTGCTGATGATGCCCAGACCACTCACTTGAATTCCAGATCTGTATTCCATTGCTGGGACACCTAATAGCCATCTCAGACTTAACACATTCAAAACTGAATTATTGACTTCTATATCCCTTCTCTACACACTGCTGATCTGCACAGACTTCCTCATTTCAATAATCAGCAATTTCACCTGTTTGGTTGATCAATCCAAAAACTTTGCATTCACTCTTGGTCCCCTTTATCTCACTTTCCAAATACACTTTCCTTAGGCAAAACTGTTGTGTCTTCCTTTGAAATACATCCAGAACCTGACCACTCCCCTCCATCTCCATTGCTATAATATTGTAACAGTGTCCACCAAGTTCCCCTTACATTACTATCAGTCTTTTAATTGATCCACTGTTAATACTCATTCCTCTCTAAATAGTTTTCCATGAAGTAACCCATGTAATATTCATAATTTATAAGTTCTATCAATGCTTTGTTTAAATCTGTCTGAAGCCTTCACTCTTCACTTAGAGTAAAATCTATGGCTTACAAAACCCCAGTAATCTGGCCCCTGTCACTTCTCTGACCCAAAATCCTACTATAGTTGCCCTCTTCCTCCCTAGTGTAGTCACACTGGGCTCTTTGATGTTCTGAAAACACACCCACAAACCCCTGACTCAGGACAATTTTACATGTTCTTCCTTCTGTCGGAATGCTTTCACCACTCCATCTTTCCTTCAGCTTCTGCCTAAATGCCATTTTATTGGAGAAGCAATCTCTAATACCCTTGGTACAAACTAGCCCTCATTTACACCCAACCCACTTTAGTTTTCTTCATAGCACTTACTGTCACGCTGAGAGTTTTCCACTTTGTTCTATAGTTTCTGACTTTCACCTATGAAGGTATGAGTAAAAAAGCAAGAACATATAGCTTTGTTCACTATATTTTCCCTAGCACATATAACAGCATCTAACATATCATAGAACCTAAATAAATATTTTTACATAGGTATATGAAAAACGTATTATATATGTTTTTGTTATGTAATACTTCATCCACTAACTACAAGTATTCCAAGCATCTGAAAACAGTCTGAGGAAGATATTAAGAAACATAAAGTCTTCATCTGAGAAATGTGTATTCATCTCAGATGCCCATTTTTGGAGTGGGTCTTTAAATTTGGGAGGTCTGATTTTTTTGAGTTCTTTATATGTTCTCGATAGTAATCCTTTGTCTGAGGAACAGCTGGCAAACATTTTTTCCCACATTGTGGGTTGTCTCTTCACTCTGTTGGTGGTTTCTCTTGCTGTGCAAAAGCTTTTTAATAAGATGAGATCATGTGTAAGCATCGTATTATCTCTCTAGTATGAGAAACTGAAAGAATAAATAAGATCCAAAATGTACAATAGATATGGTGAATCAAAAAGAAACTGGTCAAAAGGAAAGAGAGACTGGAATAGGGAAAAGAAAGAAGGGAAAGGGAAAAAAATTGTATATATATATATATAAGATGGTTAAGATAGATACACTACCATTTTTACTTAGTTCATTGAAGAGTAAGGTTTGTGCCAATAATGTTTGGACAATTGAATGCTAATGTCTGGTGTCCTGAATAACTAACTTAAAGATAGTAATACGTAATGTATTAACCATTGTTACCCTCCTATTATGTTGGTTTGAAAATTTGTTCTTCTTTTGATTTGTTTTGTTTTTTCTTCTCTTTAAAATAAAAAAAAAAAGAAACATAAAGTCTTCTTAGCAATTCTAAAATGATACTTTAAAAAAATATGTGGTTAAATTAAGCTCTACACATTTGTATTAGTGGTGTCTTATATGAGAACTGGCCAAGTTCAAATTATGAAAATTTGTAAGGAAGCATAGAATTACACACATCTGCATGCCCACAGAGAAGAATGCATGAGAAACTGGTAAAATCTGAATAAATCTGTAGATCAGACCAATGTCAAGTTCCTGGTTTGATATTTTGCTATAAGTATGCAGTATGTTATCAATGGGACAAAATGGAAGAAGGCTACACAAGATCATCCTGTATCATTTAAAACATTCTATGATTCTATAATTATGTCAAAAAATTTAAGAGAATTAAGCAATACAAGGCTTCTTGGCTCTCAGTGCCAACTGGCAGTCACTGCCTATGAAGCGCCAGATACTCTGATATTATGGATAAGATCATAAAACCACACTTTAAGCTCAAATGTCACCTACTTTGGGGAGTGATTAAAGAAACAATATTGCCATCTGAAATTTGAACTAATTAAAATAAACATGAAAGGAAAAAGCTTAGTGAGGCAAAGAAGCATAACTCAGAAATGGCTTTAATTATTGTCAGGAGTCTATGGCTTAGCATCTCAATATCTGTCCTTAAGAGGAGTGTCCATTCCAGAAGAATTTGGAAGGAATAAAACCAACAGAATGCAGAAGGCTTAGGTCTTAAAATATATTGAGACACTATAAGTTTTTCTCTCTGAGATCCACACAACACTATAGGGAGGAAGGCTTGAAATTCTTCAGACCGCCTTTATTTATCCTGGCACTTACAAAACAGCCACTGGAGATGAGGTTTCATTTTATATCTCATCTCAGCCAATAGGGGTTTTTATAATAAAGGGGTAATACAACTAATTATGGTGAATCCAAATCTGTATCATCCCGAGAGATCTGGAAGAATGACATCTCAGGAGTCCTTGGCACTGTTCACAGGTGTTACTGCTCTTTTAATAGATAGTTCCACACCACTTCATCAGAAACTCTGAGCACAAAAAAGAAAAAGTATTTGAGGACAGGGGCAATTGATTTTTTGTTTCTTTTTATTCTTGCAGTACTAGAGATTGAATCCAGGGCCTTCACACTGAGCCATATCCCCATCTCCTTTTAAACAGGGTCTTGCCAAAGTGCCCAAACTTTGCTTGAATTTGTGATCCTTCTGCCTCAGCCTCCCAGAATGCTGGGATTACAGAAACACATTATCATGCCTGGCTTGGAACTTGATTCTTAAAATTCAGTGTCTTTACTCTTGGTTCCAGGCACATCAACCCACTTCCTGATATTCATTTATTCCCAGAAGGTCTCCCATTCAAATGAATTATAACATTTACTTGCTAGATAAACAATCTACAGCATATTTTACTAACAAATCATTACCTTTTATGTTTAATGTATTTCCCTAGATCTTACTCACTTTTTGATGAATTTATATAGCGTAATTTCTGAATGTGCTAAAGCTAAATAGGATCGAACTCAAGAAAAGTCTGCCTTCCCCTAACCCCATCACCTCTACCAATGACACTTTTAACAAAGACTCCAACTTCAAGTGGCTGTGCCTCCAGCATTTAACTGGAATTTTGAATAAATAATGCTCAAATGAGTATGTCATGTGTTCTACTAGTGATTATCTAGATTTAAATGTTTTAAATGACATCTGCTTTAACTAATGTTCAACATTCATCTAGGATCAACTGTGTCAGGAAGTGACTTAATTTATGTCACTTCCAACTTTACACTTCTAATGTATCTCAGAAATGTAAATGTGACAGGTGGATATACAAAAACAACCGAATGATTTTATACGTATATTCTAACATGTTAAACTAGCTTGCCGTTTTGGTTTAGGGTTTTGTTTTTCCCATACAGCATAGAATGAGCTACATCTTTTGGAATAACTGATACCTTTTACTTTCCCAGAGTTCTGACAAGCTCTCTCTGAGAGTTGGAAAATTCGACCCTTGTTTCCCATTGTTACCATAGCCTGAAGTCTCTGTCAAACTGAAGCATTCATTCCAAGGCTTGACTCCTTTGATTGGTTCTGACAATTGTATTTGTCTAATTTGTTGTGATTCTGTGAGCAGTAGGCCTTCCCTTCCTGGTTCCATGGTTCATAAGATTCCACAATGAATAGTGGTATGCTGACTTAATTTAATATCTTAATATAATATATAGAATATAATAGAATATAATAACAACATAACATCTCTGGGTCCATTTTAGAGTTCTTTGCATTTGAAGCACCTTTCAGGACACATAGATTATTACATAGGAACATCATAATGGAAATAACATTTTCCTTTCTAAAATAAATTTAACTGTTTCAGGAATTATTTCAAAATTATTTGAAGTTGAATTCATTGTGGTATAATAAGCCATTTTTAACTAAGCAGCCTAAGCATTTGTCAGTGTTCCAGAAAGATTATATGAATTGATACAAATAATTTTTTTCTCTCATATGAGTTAGTTGTACAAAATTTTCTTTAGCCTTATAAGAAGCTGAGAAAATATGCTCTTTTCTCTAAAACTCTTGGCCTTGGCCGCAGCAGTTTTATATATACATACATATATATATATATATATATATATATATATATATATATATAATCTCTGGACACAATCTCCTACTGCTTCCTTCTTTCTAACCATTTTTGGGGAATACTTGGACATCCCAGGCACAAGGTAAACATTTATGGGAGTTCCCTTCTACCTCCCGTCATAACCAAGCCCTGGATTTCCACTGAGAATGAAGTGCATGTGTTATCTCCTGAGAGCTATTCATCCCCTCATGAATCTCAGCCCTTGGGGTCAGCAGGGGAGCTGCTTTTCCAGTAACCTCCAGCTCTTGGGCCAACATTCCAGCTCGTTAGAGGCTCGAGTCACAGTGGCACCACCCTCTGCACCCTTCCTTCTGAGGTTTCTTCTGACTTCCTGGTCAGACCACAGGTCCTCTGACACTGTGTCCTCGGGGAAAGCCAGGCTGGATAAGTGCAGCAGGGAGGGGAGCAGTAGTTTTGCACACACTTTGGTTTTATTCATTTGCTTATTTGTCTCTACATCTGGACTATTGTTCTTTCTTTTTTCTTTTTTTAGTACATGCTTGCAGTATGTAGTGATTACATTCATTGTGGGGAGTTGGTACATGTATGTGACACATTGTAACTCTTTTTTTAGATCTCCTTCCCCTCCCCTCCTTCTTCCTCCCTCCATCTCCTAGAAACCTTCCCTTTTGCAAAAGACATTTTAGTGATAAATGTTTTGGCTAATTTATCCTATTTTTCCAGTGCCTGGCATGGGGTCTAACACTAAAAATGCATTCAATGAAAGGTTGTGGGAAGGATTAAATGATGCCAGAAAAACATTGCTGTTCATCTATCACAGGAGTTCACTTTTCAGAAGTTCTTAGTACATGGCACACTTTGCCGTAAGCAGTTTACATCTATCCCTTCTTTGAATCTCTACAATGGCCATAAATAAAGTGCTATCATTACAGTGAGGAATTGAGTTTAAACAATTTACTTAACTCAGATCACACAGTTCAAATACAGTAAAACTGATATTTGAGCAAGGCTGTCTGCTTCTAGAGTTCATAATCTTAATCACTATTTTGAAAGACTGTGGCTGGCATGGTGAATGAGGAATAGGTCCACAACAGAGAATCCTGCCTCTTCTTTCGCACAGATGGGGAATTTATGAAGGCTTGAGCAGGCTTCCCACAAGAGCTTCCCTAGCCTCCTGACAGCCTCAATCTCAGGGAGTGGCTCTGGCCACAAAGAAGAGTTAGCATCTTCAGGATCAGGGAAGGGAATAGCTAGAGTAGCCCTCACAAATGTAATTAAGTTTCTTGTTGCTCATCACAGCTGAGGAAAGAAGGAGGAAGAGTAAGACAGAAAGGAGAAAAGAGACTGAAGAAAAAACCAAAAAGGACAAAACACCTAAAACCAATAATACAACTAATATTTGTAAGTATTAGGATAAACTGAGAAGGAAAGTTCAAATAGGTGACATTCCCAGTAACCCCAGAAAAAGACTGAATCAGAGGCAAGAACCAAGGTGAGCCAGGGAAGGAGCACAGGGAAGGCAGGGCCTGGGTGGGGACACTGTTCTAAAGGACAGTGAAGAACTTACCAGCAAAGAACCTCACACGAAACTGTCTGAATTCTAAACTCAGTACAGAGGCAACATCACTAGGGTACAATTTTATTTTTGAAAACTCCTAAAATTTCTCCATAAACACATAGAGAAGACAAACTGTATCCAAGCCCACAGAATCTCATGCATATGGGGTCTATAAAATGATATATAAAATATAATGAGGCATCCATATGAAAATATCATTTTACAAGATTTTCACAGCATGAGACCGAGACCTGAGTGCACAGTGTTTGATAAATTTAAATGTTTGTGTGGTGAGGCTGTACTGTATTTATTTACTGCTTGTCTTATGAAAATTCACAATACTTACACTGAATGCACTGCCATTGGAAAACACTGGTGTCCTCTGAAATATACCTCGCTGAAGGGAGACAGCTTACACAGTATTTGCATAAAATGTGCTTTGCTCCTGAGTCACTGGCTAGTAGGAGTTTGCCACCTGTTACGGAATTAATTTGATATTCAGGACTCCAGTTGGGGGAGGTGATACATCAGTGCAAAGGAAGGCTGAAGTTAATAATATTCTCTGGATGACTTAGAATTTGTATCCAAATTATTAAGTCCTGAAGTGTGTTAACTTTGACATTGACACTGTACCTCCGAAAGCCAGCGCTAAATTTAAAAGAAATATATAGACTGCTAAAGTGCTACTTGATAATTTTTGCAAGTCTCTTTCAATATCAGTTTGTTTATTGAAAATTCCTGGAAGCTAAAAAGTGCCATCTGTTTCCTTATCAAATTTCACTCCCAAAGTCACACACAAATATTATTGCTTTTTTTATTCTTGAGGTTGCTTAGGAACAATGCGGTTGTATTTATGTGTTGATTGTGATTGGAGTCACTAATGATGGGACAGATGCAAGTATAAAAACTTGCCCAAATTCTGGGAACTGTCTGGAAAATCAATTTCCAATGCATAAACATATCCGAGTTAACTCCCCAAGGCACCACCTCACACACTGAGAACGATGTCTTCCTCAGAAACAGTCATCCACAGGCACACCACTTGACAAGGCATTTTCTGTCAGCTGGAAAATTTCACAGCAGGCTCCCTTTGCAGGTGATCTTCACAGAGTGTTAGCCTTATAGAAGATGGAACTATAAGGGGTCCCCTGAAAAGTCTCTCCAAATACACATTCCTCCAGCTGAAAACGGTCAGTGTCTCTCCACTAACCTGCAGGACAAAGTCAATATTCCAATTACGTTAGCTACAGTGCAAATGAGATGGCAACAAACAGTGCCGAGTGTCAAACATATTCTCGAAGAGAAGTGCCCTCTCCGGGTAACGAGGAAAAGGAGAAAAGAAAAACAAACAAAACACAGTGACTGCTATGGTTGTTTATTCAGAGAAAAAAAATACCAGTTTTTTTTTTAAAGTTCAAATCAATGATTATGTGTATTATTGTTTTACAAAAGAGTTGATCAGGTAAACCTATTACATGTAAAATGGCCAAGAAAATCTCTTGCTAGGAAAATCCCAAGAAAATCCCAAGCTAGCAAATGGAGAGTTTCCTTTACATACATTTAAAAATATTGTAATAGACCTATACTGACATAGACATTATTTCATATTTGGCACAGACCTGAAGTATCAGTAATCAATATGGTATTTGATTTATTCTAAACAACCGGATACATTAGATTTCATATTAAAATACTGATTCAGATACATCTTGTTAGCCAACTATGTCATATAAAATATCGTCTGTATGGTTCAGTCATGTTATCTTTTTATCTTAAGACTTTAGCATTATCTCTTTCTACTAGAATTTGTTTCTGTTTAAAAGCCATTTTAAGCACCTACTGTAAGCAAGGCACTTTGCTAAGTACTTATGTAAATTTAGTCTTCTCAGTGACTTCAAGGTATACTTCTTTTTTTTTTTTTTTTAATTTTTTTTTTTTTTTTTTTTTGTGGGTACCGGGGGGTCGACCTCAGGACCTCGCGCGCCAGCAGGCGCCCGTGCCGCTGAGCGATATCACCGGCCCCTTTTTCGTATGTGGGATCCGGGAGTCGAACTCGGGCCCTCGCGCTTGCCGGGCAGGCGCTTAAGCCGCTGAGCCATCTCACCGGCCCAAGGTATACTTCTTATCTTCTATATCCAAGTGAGGAAACTGGCAGTCCAGATCTTAGTCATTTTTTCCACATCTGTTTGATTGCAAAATGGACTTTTTACCACATTACAGAACAATCCTTTTATAGAGATGCCTAGTAGGAAACAAATTGCAGTCTTGTCCTCTCTGCCATTTAAAACATGTATCTCAGGTGTTTCTAGTTGAGTAGTAGCATCAGAGAGAGTGAATCATGGTGGAACACAAAGTAAATGAAAATGCAGGCACTAACCTACTACATACAGGCTGGAACATTGCAGAGTTATGGCAAATTGTTAATTAGGCTGAAATCAGATCAGTTTTCCAGGAAACTAAAATCAAAGATGATTAGCCTAGTGAACTGTGCCTTCTGCAAATTGTATCATGAGAAGAAGCAGAGTTTGGAGGTTATAGCGTCCCTGTGCTAAAAGTCTGAATATATTAAAATTTATGTTTGTGCTCAGCATGATTTATTGTTCACCTCAAAGTACCAGTAAGAATAGAGTGTAACTATAAATTGTTGAGATTGCAAGAAATAAAGAAAATAAATTTGATATTATAATGCTATTATTTATAATAAATATTAACTCATATTAATTGTGAAAATTAATGTGTAAAATTAACGGATTTCACTGTGACATTTTCATACGTGAATGTATCATGCCTTCTTCATATCCTCCCTCCCTACTAGACTTTCTTTCTATCCCTGTCTTCCACCTCATGCTGGTCCCCTATTTTGTTTACTTTCACTAAGAGTCCTTCTTTTACTTTTAGGTCTTTTTTTTAAAGTTTCCACTTATGAGAGAAACTTGTGATACTTGTCTTTCTGAGTCTGACTTATTTTGCTTAGCAAACTCCAGTTTCATCTATTTTCCTGAAAATCACTGCATTTCATTCTTATTTCTGGCTGAGTAATATTTTCTTATGTACAAATACCATATTTTTTATCTATTAATCTGTTGAAAATACCTCACCTGATTCCATAACTTAGATATTGTAACTAGTGCCACAATAAGCATGAATGTGCAGTTATCTTTTTGTATGCTGATTTCAATTCCATCAGGTGTATGTTAGATGTGTAACAGCTGGATTATATGGTAATTTTATTTCTTTATTTCTTTTCTTTTCAAGAACCTCCATGCTGTTTACCTGAGTGGGCACATTAATTTACATTTCACCAACAGTTATGATACTATTTAAAGCACCACATCAACAAGGTAACTGATGCTAACAGCATTGTTATGTGTTTTTTCTTTATCTGCTCCTTGAGGGCACAGGTGGTTACGAAGAGCCCGTTCTTCAGTTGTAAGTATTGTAGTTGACATGCCAACATTTGGGGAGCTTTTATTTTCAATGTTTTAATTGTCTTCTTTGGCCAAGAAATAAATTATATTTTTCTTTTTCAAAGGAATGGTAAACAAGAGGCATGCTCAAAAGCATCCTGTAGCTTCTCTATGCCTACCAAATCCTGGAAGTTTTAGCAGTGGAACAGCTGGCTGCCTCTTCTCAATGCACAAGTGTCTTAGCTCCTATAATAGTTAGAGGCTCCAATAAACATATGAATAGCTGGGCTTTTTTATGTCATTATCTATAACATCTGAAAAGATATAAAGACAGAATCTCATAACAGAGAAAACCTACAATAGTCATCCATGAATAAACACATACTCCATTTCTTTTTTTTTTTTAATAAATGTACATTTATTTGCAAATACAGTGAAACATCTTATTCTACTTGACAGTGATATTTATAATGCTGACATCCTCGTAAGGTTTATCTGTTTTGGGATTAACTTTGACATTGGAGATCCTCTGCACAACTTCCATTCCTTTGGTCACTCTTCCAAATACTGTGTGCTTATTATCAAGCCAAGGCGTTGGTACTACGGTTATGAAAAACTGTGATCCATTAGTATTTGATCCAGCGTTGGCCATGCTGAGGGTGTATGGTCTGTCATGTCTTAGCGTTGAATGAAATTCATCTTCAAATTCTCCTCCCCATATGCTTTCTCCTCCCATACCAGTACCTGTCGGATCTCCGGTCTGAATCATGAAGCCCTTAATTATACGGTGAAAAGTATGCCCATTATAATAACCATTTCTACTGTGAACACAGAAGTTTTCCACTGTCTTAGGGCACTCAACAGGAAAAAGTTTGATGTGAATGTCTCCCATGCTTGTGTGGATAATGGCACTGTCTGAAACTCGCTTAGGTCCTTCAGCTTGGGTAGCTGCCATGACTTCTTCTTTAGAAGGTTTCTCATTAAAAACATCTCGGTCAGAATCTGCACTTTTTGTATCTTCTGGTTCTCGTCTGGTAAACATATAAAATCTATCCTTTTTGAAAGATGTACAGACTATTGTTGGGTCAGCTTGAATATTCTGAAGAACAGGATTTTCAGAAGCTTTCATCTCAATAGTAGCTGCAGCACGATGCTTTTTGGCTATTCCTTGAAACAGAGCCAGTTGCATCACTCTAATATTTTCTTGCTTGCCTAAGATCCGCACACACCGGTTTGTCTCTACATTTATAACTTTAATGCCCAGCATTGTTCCATATAGCACGAAGTGTCCAGTTTCATCAAAAACTATATTAATTAATCTTACAGCATCCACCTTCTCCAACTCACGTTCTACAGCCATTCGTCGGCCGAATTCCATGTCTGGTAGCTGTTGCCTCATCTGTTGCAGTTCAGTAAACATACTTAATGATTCATCAAAGACTCTCATGAGTTTTCCAGTTAAAAACCTGAAAATTCTAACTTTTCTATCGGAACCAATAGTAGCTATTTTCTTCCCATCAGGTGAAAAGCATATGCTGGTTGGATAAGCTTTACACTTGGCAAATTCATATAAATCTGTATCAGTCTTATATTCCCAGTTTATATTTTTGGGGAATTTATATTCATGAGGAGGCCCAGTCCAGTACTCAATCATTCCAGATTTGTCAGAAGACACCACTGCTTTGTAAACTGGGTTCAGCCGTATCTGAGTAAGAGGTGATGTATGGAGTTTGTCAAATATATGAAGGGGTTGGTTATCTCCTCGACCATCATAAATGAAAATTTTTCCTGTACTCTTCTCAGAAGCAGCGACTGAAGATATGGCATCTCCTGGGCAATAAATCCACTCACATTGTCCCAAGCTTCAGCATATTGATCATGTCAAAGTTCACTACATCAAACACCTTCATTGCTTTATCATCACCCACAGAACAGAACAATGCTCCCTCAGAACTAACGGCAATGCTCTCGATAACCCCCAGGTGACTACGAAAATGTTTGACAAATTCAATTCCTTCTTCTATCTTTTTCCAGAATTTAACATGTCCATCATGACTGGCAGTAATAATAAAGTCTGTCTTGGTACATACCACATGGGTGATAACATCTCTATGCATGTAACTGCGCTCATACATGGATGCACTAGGGAGATTATCAAGATACACTCTTTCAAACTCTAGAACTCTCCTCTTCTTGGCCAGTGTTGCCTCCACAGGTAAGGGCCCAACCCAGCGCTCTTCGTTCTCCTCATCGTTTTCTTGAGCCACTGCTACTGCCAGCCCTCTCTCGCTGAATTCCGCTTTTTCAGGTTCCTCTGTGTCCCGCCGGCGCCTTCCTCTTAGCCGCAAGTCGCTACCACTTTCCGCCGCCATGTTGTCTGAATCGTCCTCCATTTCTTGAATGATAAAAAAGGTACTCTTCTGACTAGTCATAATTTGGTGCAAGCAAAATTTTACATTAGATGATTTATGGAGGATTTCCTGCTCCTTGGTCTTCCCTTCATCTTCATTTCTACCCCTCGGCCATTTCCACCAGAGTCCTATTTTGATTCTGTTATGTGCTCTTGTGTCTGAGGCACCAAAATATCATTACCACTGAGTATTCCCATTCTTCAGAGTGGAGAAGCTCAAAAACACACCCCAAAATCCCTTACTTAAAATGATTGCCTCTCATCATTTATTTATTGGTATTTTCATTAGTACATGCTTACAGTATATAATGATTGTATTCATTATAGAGAGTTGGTACATGCATATAACACATCTTAATTCTTTTTTTTTTTTTTTGTCTCCTTTACCTCTCTATCCCCCTGCTCTCCTTCTCTTGGTCCCCTTCCCTTTTGCATGAATGAATCCCTTACTTCCAGATGTCACAAAAGATTAAGGGAAACTAGGAACAGAGAATGCCACTGTACCTTATGTTCTCTGACCCTCAGAGTTGTGTCCCTGTGAGGAGTATGATGTTAGAAGTGCCTTCTCAGCCACAAGTCCGATAAGAAGTTTGTAGCAGTGGAAAAGAATCAGTGTCCTCTGGTAGCTATAGCTATCTCCAATTCCATGACAGCAAAGTAAGTCAAGGGCCACATGTAGTCCTTATCCTATGCCTTCATTTATTCATTCTTTTAAATCCTTATTCAACAGATACAGATCAAGTGCCTGCAGTCTGCAACACAATGAACCAAATGCCAGGGAAATATTAATAACAAGAAAAAAATAAAGAATTGAAAAGTTGAACCACTGAAAAATCAGCACCTCTGCTTAGATATTTCAGGGAAGTGAATTTTCAGGGCAAACTGCCACTTCCAAAATGAAGAGACAGGCAGGTGGATACAAATATTCACAACCTAGCAAGGAAGAACAGAAACCAGTACCAGGGTGGGAAAACACGAACTGTAATTAACGAACTGCTGCAGGCTCTGTAAGCACAAATCTGAGATTTATAAACTCCAGGGGGCCACATTACAGGGAAGCATTGTGCTTTTGTGAGTTTTACCTTCTGGAGCTCGACTAGATAGATCCTCATACTGAAAATTGAAAAAAATAATCCTCTCACGATTCCAGCAGAGGAAAGGGAAGAGGAGTCACTTGGAAATACATCAGATCACTCTGTTCTTAACATGGCCTACCCTCAGGAAACTATTTTGCAAGATCCCATCCTACTGAGGTTTTGTCATAGTGTAGTCTACTGGGGGAACATAAATATGCAACTCCAGCCCCCTGTATCCGCTCTGGTCTACCTAAGGGAGTGGGGCAAGAGCACTGCTGAAATTCACAGGCCAGCGTCACAGACCACCTAAACATGAGTCTTAATCGTAAGTCTGTAGAACACTGCCCTCCCATCCTTACCACTTGATTATGGAAGTCTGTTCCTTTTACCCAGTATATTATGTCCACCTTCCAAGAAAACATGACCAGGCATACTAAAAGATAAAAAGAAAAATAGTTTAAAGAAGCATCAGAATCAAGTCAGATATGGCAGGGCTGCTGGAATTAGCAGACTAATAATTTTAGAAGTGGTTGATATGTTAATGGCTTTAATAGGAAAGGCAAGAAACATGCAATAACTGATCAATAATGTAAGTAGAGAAGTAGAAGCTCTATGAAAGAAGAAAGATTTAAAAGTAACAATAGTGTAACAGATGAAAAATGCACAGCTGGGGAAAGGATCTCTATGCTTGAAGGTAAGAGAAGAGAATCTTCTGCAACTGAAAATCAAATAGGAAAACACCTAAAACCAAAACAAAAAGGAATATCCAAGAACTATAAAACAGCATCAAGAAGAAAGGAGAGAGCGGGAAAGTAAAAGAAGCTATATTAGAGGTAATAATAACTGAGAATTTTCTCAAACTAATATCTGACACCAAAACAAATTAAAACAATTCTGAGATTCCATCTCGCCCCAGAAGGAATGACTATTATCAGTGAATCAACAACTAACAAATGCTGGTGGAGCCGTAGGAAAAGGAATCCTTCTCCACTGTTGGTGGGAGTGTAGACTAGTGCCACCACTGTGGAAATCAGTGTGGAGATTCCTCAAAAAACAAGGACCAGAGGTCCCATTTGGCCCAGGAATTCTCCTTCTTGGTATCTTCCTGAAAGAATTAAAAGCTTCATACCACAGCGATATATGCTCCTCAATGTTTATAGCAGCACAGTTTGTAATAACTAAATGTTGGAAAGTGCCCAAATGCCCATCAACCAATGAATGGATAAAGATTATTTTGTACAACGGAGTACTACCCAACCATAAAGAAGGATAAACTTGAGACATTTCTAGGTAAATGGATGCACCTTGAGACCATACTCTTTTTTTTTTTTTTTTTGTGGGTACTGGGGGGTCGACCTCAGGACCTCGCGTGCCAACAGGCACCCGTGCCACTGAGCGATATCACCGGCCCCTTTTTCGTATGTGGGATCTGGGAGTCGAACTCGGGCCCTCGTGCTTGCAAGGCAGGCGCTTACGCCGCTGAGCCATCTCACCGGCCCGAGACCATACTCTTAAGTGTAATAAATCAGACACACATGTGTAAATATCACATTGTCTCTCTGGTGTGAGAAACTGAAATTGTAAATAAGGGTCAAAATATATAATAGATACTATGAAATAGGAAGAAATGGTCCAGATGGGAAGGGGAACTAGAGAGAGGGGAGGGGAAAAGGAAGGAAGAGAAAATTAAAAAATGAAAAAAGAAGAATAAAATGGAAACAAAGCTTTTGTAAATAAAGAGGGGTTGAAGGGAAGGGAATAGAAAAAAAAGAGAGGAATCAAGAAATATCATGTATGGGTGCAAATTCCCTATGATGAATATAAGCATTATGCATATCTCAATTGTACTAATAAAATTAATTTAAAAAATAAATTGGCAAACAAAGTCTTACAATGCATTACCCAGCAAAAAAAAAAAAAAGATTGTTAAGGAATTCTTAGTGAAATCATTATCCCCCAAAAGTAAAAGATAACTGAAATTGGCATTTTCCTTATGGACATTTAAAGAATCAGAATACTGATATTCAATTTTCAAGGCCTAAAAATGGTCCGAGGATATACAGCATATAAAGCTCATTCTACATCAGTCATCAGGAGTTTAATTGGATGTCTCCTAAGTGAGAACTGTGAACTCAAAAGGGCACACCTCCTGTGAAAGTGAGAAATAGAAATGCCTGTTTTACAAGTATCCATGATTAAAAAGTGTTATCTTAAACCTTTACATGGGGTAGAGATAAATTAAACTCTTCTGTGAAGTTAAAAAAAAAATGGCCTTTTTGCAGGTTTGCATCTTGATTGATACTCTCTGGCTCATCTGAGAAAATCCAAACTGAGATTTAAGTTTAAAGTGGCTGACAGTGCTTCAACACTCCCAGGCTTATTCTAGAAATAAATGGAAATACACTTCAGTGTATCTATTCTCAGCCAGACAATAAAGAATTCTTGCCAATGAAATTTCATGAATTATGAAGCTATGACTGAATGTTACAAAACTTGAAATAAAGCATTCTAAGAATCAATGGAAACAACAATCATAAAATGCAGACCTATCAAGACTATTAGGGTTATCTGATGTGAAATTTAACTAAATAATGTGTTTAATAGGCTAGCATCAAACAAAAAGTTTAAATGAGACAATAAAAATGACCATTCTAACATAAAATAAGGAAAAGACCAAACAGAATTTCTGGCTATTAAAAATATATAATTAAAATTACAATTTCAGTGAGTGAGGTTGTTACCAAGCTTTTCTCTGAGAAAGGCAGAATTCTTAATTTGTTAATGTCTTAGTTACTTTTCTTGTTGCTGAGACCAAATAACTGACACCCAAAGTTAAAGGAGGAAAGGTTTATTTTGGCTCACAGTTTATAGAGGTTTCATTCCATAGTTAGCTGGCTCCAAGGTAAGGTGGCATGGCAGGGGGCATTGCAGAGGATAAATAGTCCACAACAAGCAGGCAGGTGAGAGCATATTAGCCCTCTTTTTGTCCCTTATATTTAATGCAGGCTCCCCACCCTAGGGCAGGTGTAGCATTCACACCCTTAATCCTAGCCAGAACTATGCCAAACAAATCAGTGGACTTGATTTAGCAGTCATACACCCTTGATCCCAGCACCACACACCCTAGATCCAGCCACCTCTGCACCCCACCTCCAAGACTCCATGAGGCTTTGGAGGGACATCTAGACAACAGCCATCACAGTTAGATATGAGGAACTGAGCAAAAATTCAACATGAACTACAGAGATGAAATTATGGATAAGAAGTTAAGATATATGAGAGATAGAGGTGTAGTATCTAATATATATTAAATTAAAATTCCAGCAGAAGAATAAAGACATTGGCAACACAAACATATAGAGATAATGACCTCAGTAGTAAAATGTATGAATGTATCAGAATTCAAATATCCTCTCCCTGAGGAGTGTTCATATTCCTCAGTGATGAATAGATTGATTCTATCTGGTAATAGTAGGTGACTGGCTCAGCAGATGCCTCATCTATATCACAACAGTAGAAACCAAATAAATAAATAAATAAATAAATCTTCAAACTGAAAAAAATAATTGACTATAAATGAGTGAGTAAATAAGTAATTACTTACCATAAAGGTGGTGCTACTATTTTTTCTCCCAGGGAAATTGAGGCTATGACTAGGTAGTCTAAAATACATTTTTCTAGATTAAAGTTACCCAATGGAACCTAAAATTACCTACTCTTTAATTTGGTTGGGGTGAAAACTAAAAGGAAAGCATGCATTTACTCTTGAGAACAAGACACTGTATGGTTCCCTTCCACTGATTTCCCATTTTGTAGCTGTGGGATTGAACTCATGGGAGTCAATAATTCCACTAGAAAACTTCTATGGCACTGGGGCTTAAAATGTCTGTGTGCTGCCTGGTGCTCTCTTCATGAGGTACATGGGAAAACAACCGAGTGGTGAATTTGTGTTGTATGTTGTCAGAGGCATGGGAGAACCATCAAGTAAAGGTCCTAAAGAATTGCAGTGGTCTAAGTTCTTCAGAATTATGAAGTTAAGTGTCTAGTAGAAGCATAAATGTTATTACTTTAATCTTTACCATAGCTGATACCATCTCATGTCAATGCACACCCATATGTCTAAAGAAGACATGAAGGTTTTGATGTGACGTTGATACTTTTATAGATTTTAAGTTTGAAAATTTGTTATTTCATTTCTTTGCTTGCTTTTCTCTTTATACTTTGCCTAACATGACAGTTTTACAGAAGATCTTATGATAAAAAATAATGAAATAAAAAATAAAAAACACTCACTGACTGGAGGCTTTTGCTTGAAACACATAAGCGTGATATGAGAATCACATTGGGGTAGAATTCTAATAGACATCAAAGCCAATTAATTAAACTGGGCATTGTGGAACAAACCTGTAATCCCAGAACTCTGGAAGGCTGAGGTATGAAAATTGCAAGTTTGAGCTCAACCTGGGCAACTTAGTGACTTGGGAAGACAAGCTCTCAAAATAAAAAAGTAAAAAAAGGACTGGGGGTATAGCTCAGTAGCTCAGCATGAAGGCCCTGGGTTCACTTACTAGTATTGTCCCCCCTCCCCAACTTGAATCCATTTAATTAAATGTGGCTCAAATATGCACATAACATACTGAGTTAAGCATGTGTTTCTTATCATAGCTATGAATTCAGGGCACTAAGTCAGAGACCCGAGAAGAACAAAACAAGAGAGGCGATTCTCACGCATGCCCAAGACAAAGCTAAAAGGACATTAAAAAGAGAAAAGGAAAACAAAGCAAAAAACTTTTCTACTCCAGGGAAAACAATGAAAAATTCTAGAAGTATTGCAAGACACAACCAAAAAAGAACTTCGAAAGGTGATAAGAAATGGGAAAATGGTTTTCAATCTTAGTAAGCTAAGGAAAAAAGAAATAGCACACTTTCTTATGTCCCTTTGCCAACAGAATGAAGCAACTAAGAGACAGTATTCCCCTAGTTCCCAATCCAGAAATAGAAGAAAGCCCATTTCTTTCCTCTTCTGGATTGAATGAAAGACCTGACGCCCAGCAAGACTGAAGAGTCCTACAAACAATAAGTGACCAGATAAAGTGCTCTCTGACCATGCCAGACCCAAGACTTCTTTTTGTCACTAAGAAATACCCAAGCAATAAGCTAAAACAACAAAAGAAACCCAGGCATAAAAATGATCTGCTCCATAAAGTGTCTTCATTACTGTGGAACAATTCAATTTTGTCTATGTCTAGTTGCTTCAGTTCCATTTGTTGAAAAGTTTTCCTTCCTCTACTGAATTACTTCAGCACTTTTGTCAAATCTGTTGAGAGTATTTACTTGGAGGCTATTTCTGGGTTGGGTAATGTGTGCCATTGTCTGTTTGTTTATATCCCCAACAATACTATACTGCTTTGATTACCATAACTGTATGGTAAAATATAATCATTGTTAAAATGATTCTTGTCACATTATTCTTCTCTCTAAATATTCTTGTATTTATTTCAGGAACTGTAGTTTTCCATGTAAGTTGTAGAATAAGTTTGTCTATATGTGGCATAAGTCTTATCATTGCTTATTGTGGCTTTCATGTTGTGAGTCATAAATGGCTAATGATATTGAATATGTTTTTGGTGCTTGTCATCTGAATTTGATAATTGTCAACCAGTAATACATTCTTTTATAAAAAAGGACTGAACAAATAACCTCAAAAAGAAGATGCATAGATGGCAAATAAGTATATTGAGAAATGTTCAACTCATAAGACATTAGAGAACTGCAAGTTAAAACAATATGCTATCACTGAATACCCATTTGAAAGTCCTAAGTCTAGAACATTGACAAAACCAAATTCTGGAACGGATGTGAAATTACAGGAATTTCCATTCATTGCTGATGTGTATATAGAATGGTATAGCACTTTTAAAGATAGTTTAACAGTTTCTTACAAAAGTAGTCATAGTTAACCATATGAATCAGAAATTTTACTCCTTGGTAATTATTCAAATGAACTGGAAAATTTTGTCTACCACAAAAATTGCACATAAACATGTATAGCAGCTGTATTTCTTCATAATTGTGTCAACCTAGAAGCAACTAAAATGTTCTTCAGTAGGTGAATGGATAAACAAAATGCACTACACCCAAACAATGGAATATGATTCCATGCAAAAAAAAAAAAAAAAAAAGAGCTATCAAACCATGAAAAGGCACCAAGGAAATATAAATGATGTGCCATTCTTTACTAAGCAAAAGAAGTCTATCTGAAAAGGCTACATACATATTGTATGATTCCAACTATACAACATTTTGGAAGGCAAAATTACAGAGATAGTAAAAAGTTCAGTGTTCGCTAAGGTTATGATTGGAATGAAGGTTAAATAAACAAACACTGATGATTTTGTAGGAGGTAAAATCATCTCACACCATACTACAATCATGGCTGTGTGTCCTCTTATGTTTGTCCAAATCCACATAACATAGCATACCAAGAACGAACCCTAATGTAAATGTTCATATAAATTCACTGATTTTAACAAACATACTATGTGTTGCCCGATGTTAATAGTCAGGGAGGCTGTGTGTTTGTGTATTAACCATTTTCCTGTTGCTATGACACAATACCCAACACCCACAATTTAAAAGAGGATGGGTTTATTTGGCTCCCAGGTTCCAGTGGGTTTAATCTGAAGTTGGCTAGCTCAAAGGCAGAAATATATGGTGGAAGGGCATGGCAGAGGCAGAGAAAAATTGCTAATCCCATGGCATCCAGGAAACAGAGAGAAGGGAACAGCCATAAAAATGTACCCTTCTAAGTCAATGACCTGCCCCTTTTACAACAGGCCACACATCAGAACATGAGACTTTTGGAAAACATTTTACCATTATAGTGTGTAAAGTAGGCTTATGTTGGAACTCTTTGTATGTTCCCCTCAATTTTGCTAGGAACCTAAAACTAGCTTGTGGGGAGATGCTGAAGCTGGAGATCGATCATACTTATGGGGTTGGAGCAAGGCCAGTCCCAAGAACAAAGAGCACCTGAGGCAAGCTACATGAACAAGCTGCTACATCTCAGAGAATATGAGGTGCCCCAAGGCTACATTGCAAACAGGTTGCTAGGCAAAGGGGTGTCATGTGACATCAACCTGCTGAATATATAAATAAATGCACTGCAGTGGTTGAGCAGTTCCTTTCCTCCCATCAGGAGAGAGGACACCACCTGATCACGGCATTCTGTATCTTGTCTTCATTTCTTCACCTTCATGGTCCTCACCCTGGGAAGTTGGAGAGCTGTGCGGGCCGTGGCAGAATGGTGCCTGAACAGGGAGGGACCTGGGGCATGAGAAAATTCATCACTTAGTAGGTGAGAGGGACACCTCTAGTGTGCACACAAAAGGGAGAGAGGTGTATTGATATCGTCAGTATTGAGCCATCGATATCATCAATATTGAGCCCAGAAGTGTATTGATATCCTCAATATTGAGCCCATAGATATCATCAGTACTGAGCCCATATCAGGTGTAAAACATGGGGCAAACAGGTTCTCAAGAACCACAGATGTGTGTAGAAATGCTTGGTGTATTCTTCATTCCTGTATTTACTTTCCTTTTGTGGATTTGAATTAGAGAGTGTCCTAATGGTTGTATACTTGTTGAGACAACCACAGGGGATTTGACTCCAAGCACTATTTTAAAATCAAGGCCCGCGTGGGAAAAAGATGGTGTAACATCTACTCTGATGGAGCTACTCTGAAGGAGCTACTCTGATGGAGCTTAAGCCCTCTAGCTTTGCTCAATTAGATAAGGAAGGAGCAGTGGGGCACAAAAAAGACCTTTCCCCACTAGAGGAGTGTTTCGCTGTGAATTCCATTTCACAACACCTGATAATCTTAACTGCACCATAAGTGACAATTTCTGCCTCATCAGTTCAGAGAGATTTTGCTGCATCACAGGGTGAAACTTCCAACTCTCAGAGAGTAGAGCCATTTTCTCTCTCTCCCTTGCAATTGGTGCTAAAAGAAGCCAGATGGGTGGAGGAGTTTATGGATGGTTTTCAACATATCTACCCTGTTACTGAGGTTCAAGATTCCAATAATTTGGGACAAGTTATATGTTTTAAGACACTAAAAGAATTAAGACAAGCTACACTATCTATGGCCTCCCAGCCCCATTTATTTTGGGTTTAATAGAGCTCCCAGGGCAACAGATTATGGCCCCAAATGATTGGAAAGGAATAGCCAAAGCATGTTTAAGTCTGGGGTATTATTTATAGTGGAAAGGAAATTTTTTTGAATTGTGCACAGATCGGGCCACTGGCAGTGCTACTCACAACATAGCAATTACAAAAGACATGTTAACTGGGGAATGTGCCTTTACTGCCACAAATAATCAACTTACTTTTGAATTTCAAGTATATGAACAAATTAAAATAGCTGTTACAAGGGCTTGGAGGGAACTTCCTTCAAAGTATGAGACATCCCTTGATTTGACTTCCATTCATCAGGGTCCCGATGAAACTTTTCAAGATTTTGTGGCATGCTTATTGCAAGCTAATGGGAGGATTGTAAGTGACACAGAGGCTAGCTAGTTAATCATTCAACAATTGGCCTTTAAAAATGCAAATAAATGGTGTAAAGAGGCTTTAAGAGCCCACAATAAAACAGGCTACACTGTCTGAGATCACTCAGATTTGTGCAGACATTGGCCCCTCATATGTACTGGAGGCTGCCTTGGCAGCAGCTGTCACTCAGGCTATTCATCCATAGCCTAGAAGAAAAGAAAAGAACAAGGTTACTTGTTTCAGCTGCGGAGGCGAGGGACATTTTACCTGAGATTGTTCTACTGCACCTGTAAAGGCAGCACAGCCTGAATTGCTGTATACCTTTTTCTTGCTTTGGTTCCCACCCGCTGCACTGAGTCTGACCCACCACGCCAAGCTGGGCTGGACCAGGTCTGTCCATGCCCTCTCAAGGAAGATCTCCACTCTATAGCACTCACCACTGTTTGGCAGGGTGGGGCAGGCCCTGTTGGAAGTTTCCCACAATGGGTCGGCATTCCACATCAGTTTTGGATTTATAATCATTTGCCCAATGATACCCTCATCTACACCTTGTACAGATACTAAAAGTTTTTGTTGAAGGGACAGATAAATTCAGGCTGCAGACAGATATTCTTGCTGCTTGACCCCTAAAATCCAACATACTACTTGGTATTGAAGATATCAGAGGTGGAAAATAAATGTATATATTTTAAGGCAATAGCTACTGGGAGAATATAACCAAGGTCAAATGGCACTAAAACAAGAAAGGATATGCCATATACAGTAAAAAAAAAATGCATATTTAGAAAAAACTTTTAGCATGCAAATAAGCACTGATAAAATGGAATTTCTGATCATGAAATAATATGCCCATCACAGCCCATCATTAACTGGGTCCTGTCAGACACAGTGTATGAGGTCAGGCTAATCCACAATACACTGCAAGGTGGAAGTGGTATATACAAGATTGAAAATGAGCAGCAGGAGAAGGCATAAGCAAAGCTTCATGAACAGGCAACCCAGACATCCATGGAACCCAGAACTTCTGTGCCACTGCCTCTTCCTCAGCTCATGTCTGTGACTCTGTGTGGGATCCCCTACAACAGATGAAAGAAAAGAAAAGTGATCTTGCATTATCTGTCTAATTTGTCTTTTATTTTATTACCTTAGTTTGTGAGTGCAAGTTGAAAATGAATGATGACCCCATCTGACACCCACAAAAGTGTGGCCTGCAAAGAGTTAGACAGGAAATATTCCCCATGGACAGTGTTGGATAAAGTACTTACTTTCCCAGCTGGTCTGGAAAGAAAAATAGCCCAAGGCAGCTGTATATATGGTCTCACAGGACATAACAAATGGGCCATCTGGTCTATCAGGGATCTGGAAAGAAAAAGATCAGGTGATAGAGGAAAAGGAAGTCTGGAGTAGAGCTATACTATGGTTCGGATCTTGAGTATTCATGAAAGGCTCACGTGTTAGAGGTCTGGTCCCCACTTTGGCATTATTGGAAAGTGGTGGAAACTTTAGAAGGTGGAAATAGTTGGAGATCTTTAGGTTTCTGAGGTTGTATGCTTGAAGGGGATTGTGAGAATCTAGCCCCTTCTTCTACCTCTCTCTTTTGATTTGTATCCACGAGGTGAGTGACTCTGTCACACATTTCCACCATGATGTGCCCCCAGGTCCAAAGCAACAGGGTCAACAGATTGTGGGCTGGAGACTCCAAAATATGAGCCAAAACAAAACTGTTTTCTTTATAATTTAATTATCTCAGATATTTGTTATGGTAGCAGCAAGCTGACTAATAGAGGTCATGTAGAATGAATACAAGGGAGTGGGTAGAAAGTGTGATGACCACTTCATACTGTGCCTATATCTTCTGGGGGTAAAATTAAACTGGAACTAAATAACTGGGTAAAGAATAATGTCAGGTCTATTAGCATCAGACTCTCTTAAACCACTCCAGTGTTGATACAGTTATCCGAGACAGACATGTCTGCAGTGAAAATGATGGAAGCTTGTCCTAGGAATAACAGCATGAACTTCTGATTGTCAAGGCTGATTTAGTCATAGCTACTGCTAATTTCCAAAGTGCTATCAACCAATGCTGAACTCTCAGCATGCCCCCTGACTCAAGGAGAACCCTGTAAAACTTGGGAACAAATCAACTACACTAGGCATTTTCCATAATAGAGGTGTCAATGACTTATTATCTTAGGAGTACATGTATTCCACATATAAAGGTAAGGCCTCAGCCAACAGCACCATCTGAAAACTTAGAGATTCACTCCATCTACAGCTGTTATAATACCATTGCATTTGACCAAGGTGTTCATTGTTCACTGTCAGTGAAATGTGACAGTAAGTCCATGACTGTGGACACAGAACACAGCTGACTTTATCATGTACCACATCACACTGAAGACAATAAAAACTATAGAGACCTACTGAAGAAGTGCTAGAAGCACTAAGTTCAGAAGTCAAATTCGGCAAGCATAAACTATCATCCTCCAGGATGCAGTACAGGCATTGAAACAATAACATTTGTATAGAACAGTCCCAAGTGGGAGGAAGAACCAAGAGTGGAAACTCATATAGCTCCATTTTCTGTTACATCTAGGTACCATCTATGTTTACTCACAAATCTGGAATCAACAGGATCAGGGGTTCTAGTCACAAAAGGAAGCACACTTCACACAACGAGTTTTACTGAATAATAAGCTATGGCTGCACTTGGAACTCCTTGGGTCTAAGCACTATTGGGCAAGAAGTGCCTTAAAGAGGCAATTGACTGTGATCATTAAGTAGGAATAATATAACCAAGTTGAGAAAAGAGAAGAATATACAAGAAAATAAGTTCCTAATCTTGGATGCTACTTGCTATTCCCTTACACACTTGTGACTACAAACAGGGAGGTGCAAAAATCCTGAGAGCTTGTGATGACCAGGTGCTCCTGAGTTTCAGAAACAAGCATCTGGCCTACCCTACCAGGTAAGACAAAGAGGGTGACAGAAGTGGTAGCAGAGGGTAGGTGGGGAGAATCTAGAATAGATATTGAAAAAAGAGACAATGAATACCCCTTGCAGACTAAATGAGATTAATTGAATATGCAGAAGGCTATAATTTGGCCTATTTTCTCCTAAATTTCTTTTCAGGAAGAAAGTAGCTCTAGATTCTTAGAGAAGCTGCTTCTTCAAGACACATGGAGAAGTAGATCTATTTTAATCTAACCACAATCCTAAGTAAGAATGGTTGTTTTTATTTTCAATTTATAGATGGTGAAATATTGGACAAGGGTCACACAGACCCAAAATACAGGAGCCAGGATTCAAACTCTGTTTTTTTCTATTTTTAAAAAGGATAATCCTAGGTACTAAAAGGTATAACTTCTTTTAAAAACAGAGGCTAGTATTATTTTTGTTTCTGCCTTTTTCAGTATAAAACTACTGTGTGTTGGGGTGTGTGTGTATTTCAGCACTGGTGACTATTTTAGTTCCTATATTCCTAGATATGCCTCATTTTATATAGCTGATTGGTGTGCAAAATGTATGTATAATTAACTCCATCAGACATGGTCTTAATTTTATTTTATTTTTTGAAAATCATTGTTTTATCATTTAAGACAAAACTTATAAAGTTGGTACATAAATATAAATTCATTTAATCTGGGTATTTTTCACGAGCAAATGCAAAGAAAATGATGACTAAGTGGTGAGTTTGGTAAAGTCCTGCCTGTGGCAACTAAATTTCCTATATTTTCTTTATGCCTTCCTTTCCTAAACTCTTTCATTTCATATCCAATTGGACTAATTTATTTACTTGTGCATATAATTCCATTCTATCCTTTATGGGTATCTTTTCAAAGGGGTCACAGAAGAGAAGAAGACCTTAAATGCCTCATTTTATCACTTTACTTGATGGAAAACTTGGGGGACAATTTAATAGACTTGACTCTTCAAACACCCTGAAGTTCTATTTCTGAAATACTAATGAATATTAATAAGGCTTTAAATGAATTGTCAGGACAACTAGAAAAAAAGGCAACAGATTGCAGTATCATGAATATGCAACTTAAAATAGAATTACTTCAATTTTATGTTCAAGTATAAACAGGACTGAAGTACTATCTCTTATATTAATTTTTTAATGTAGAGCAAGAAAATTTAAAATAAAACCCACCAACTCCCAGTAAGTAGGATTTAGGGCCTAAATTTCCTAGACAGACACAGACAACAGACACATGTACACATACAACTGGCCTAAGTTGCTGATGATTTTAAGGGTTAAAATATATAGCTCAAATGTGGCTTGCACAAAAATTCAAATGATGTTAACCAAAATCCACTTTCTTTTAAACATTTTTCCTTGGCAAGACTTCCTACTTGTTCAAGTTTTCTCTCTCTCTCTCTCTCTGTCTCTCTCTGTCTCTCTCTTTCTCTCTCTCTCTGTCTCTTTCTCTCCTACCTTCCCCATTTCTCATCAAGACTTTCTTAAAATTGGTTTGCAATGGCAAACAGAAACACTGAAACAACACCCAGGATTTGGAGGCAGATTTATTTTACATGGATGGGCACTGATTGGGATTATTACCCAAATATCAGGTCCTGATCTATGGTGGTCTAGGGCTTATATGACATAAGCAAGCAGGAAGTACAGAGGCAGAATGGCTTGTCAATTGGGGATCGGTTTATACAGTGTGCATCATAGTGACCAGCTATGCATCACAGTGACCAGCTGTTTCTAAAAGACAGGAGCAACAGGAACTGAAACAGGAACAATTATCTGGGCAACTATCAAACTAAAGTATACTGGCTGGGGGGGTGGGTATTTTCTGCTACGTTTCCCCCCTCTTTTAGTTTCCCCAGCAAATCTTTGCTGGGTGTGTTATCTGTGATCTTCTGAGACAAAGTCCAACTAGAAGCAGTAACATCAAGGTAGTCAGTGATCTTAGGATCTTGGACAAAGTCCCTAAGACTGAAAGATTTTCCACCAGGAATTTGTGGTTTGTTTCCCTTATTATAGGGTTTCCCCCTAAGTTGACTCTGACAAGGGAGTGAAGGAGTTAATCTGGTCTAGGAGATTGTCCAATGGGTTTTGGACAAATTTTGGTCAAGTGTTTGATTGTTTTATTCTCTTGAGGCAACAGTCTATAGAGTTTAGGGCAAAAACCACAACTAGCAGAGGCAGGGAAGCAAGGACTGGGGTAAGCAGCCTGAAAAGACACAAAAATCAAGGGGAATAGGTAGGGAGAGATCCTGTGAATGATGTCCTCAGGCTTCAGCCAAGCATGGACTGGTCAGCATCCAGAGTGACCAGAGCAAGGCTTTGAGGGTGTTGTCTCTTCAGAATGAGCCTTGGATGAGCGGTCCAGGTAAATTTTTCAGTGGATCTAAGGCTGGAGTTCTGAAACTTGTAGAAGTAGTTAATATGTACCTGGGTTATATGTATGTGCAGGAATATCTACAGATATAGCTGGTCTTTTAACTGGTTACAAGCTGTTTTATTAACTTTTCTAAAGCTTTGTGGCCTCTATGCTTTATGTAGTTTTTATTTAATCTAGTTTTTGAGTTACCTCTGCTACAAATGCCAGCCTGTTTTTGTTGCCAATGATCAAGGGTAGGCCATATCTAGGGATGAGGTTTTACAGCAGGACCCTACAAATTTTTATTGTCTTCTCAGTACAGGTAGGGAATGAGAGGTTGGGGCTGGTGACACCGATGCTGAAGCCTGAGATGGCAGCAGAGGTATGGGTGCCAGTGTGGCTTGAGCTTACAGAACATACAGTGGGGGCACATTTGTTGGCTTGGATTGATGTTTTAGTCAATTGGATTCCCGGAGGGAGCTTAGGCCTCTAGACCAGATTATTTTGTGTCATTGGTGGCAGTTTTCCAAACAGCAGCAGGAAGAAGTTTGTTGTGCAGATCATCCCTGTAGGAGAGTTTTGGCCAAAATAGTTTTGTCCAAGGTAACCACAGCGTATTTAGCCTATCGGACTTCATTCCTAACAGAGCTACTTCCATCCATAAACAGGGTGTTCTCAGCATCTGCTAGGGGGTCCATTTTTAGAACAGTTCATCTCAGTACATCATATGACACCTGAAAAGTTAAGTCTCAGTCTAAGGTGAGCTTGTCAGCTTTCTTGATCAGAAAGACAGTGGGTGTTACAGCACAGAGGCAAAGAGGGGAGGCAGCCCTTAGTGACCAGATCTAAGATTTGCACAGGTAGGCCACTGGGTGTTCCCAGGGGCTGACAGTCTGAGTAAGCATCATTGTTTTTGTGAACTCAAGGATCCAGATTTTATAGAAGCCAGAAGCTCCAAGGAATTTGTGGAGTTATTTTCTTGTAACCAGTTTCTGCCAGATATTGTAGCAGAGTTTTTGTGCCTTTCCAGCAAGCAGCTTGGAAGTGTCATTAATTAGAAGTGCTTTTTAAAGAGGGAACAAGTTTTTGAACCTCTGGAAGGTTGAGTCCAGGTCAGTTACAAAGAGGGGATGGTTGACAGGAGACAATTGAAGGCAGAAGAAGGTATTTTTTAGGTCCAGGCAGGTGTGCCAGCAGGCTATAGGTGGCAGAAGACTGAGGCAAAGTATGTGGAGGGCAATCAAGGTGGCATTGGCAGCTCAGAGATCTTGAACTGGCTTTACAAGCAGGAGAGGTGTATTTTAACAGTTTGACAGTCCATACTGTTTGCTCAGGGGACTGTGACAGAGCTGGAAGGGACAGAGAAACCTCAGAGAATAGGTGTTGGTGGCTTGGCCAGATCTCTTGTTAAAGCCTCCCTGAAAATAGTGGGAGAGTTCTTAACCCCTTCTAGCAATTGAGTCCAGGTGAGCTGGCCTGTTATCTCAGGATCTTCCCAGTTGAAGGAGCTTATGGGAGCAACTTGAAAGCAGAAGAAGGCATCTCTTAAATCTAGAACAGTGCAAAAATGGTATATGGTTCAGGAACCATGGAGTGCAAGGTGATAGCTGCATTGTTGACAGCACAGAGATCTTGCCCAAGGTAATTAACAGTCTTTCAGGCTGATGTGGGGTTGGTTGCCTGTTTGTGCTTCCTGTGACATTGGACAGCAATGGCAGAGGGGGTCACAGTGAGGCAGCATGGTTGATGTCCAGGCTGGAGTTGAGTCCTTAGTTAATACCTCTGTGAGGAGAGTTTTCAGAACTTCAGGATTGTGGTTATCTGTCTCAGGCTGATGCAGGAGACATCTTCCTCTCTGAGAACAAAGTTGAATGTGCAAGGTTAAATGAGAGGGAGGCTGACTGACTTGGTGCAAATGAAACGGTAGATTATAACTTGAAGAGGAGGTCTCTTCCCAGAAGCGGTATGGGGACTGGCTAATGCAGGAATTCATGTTTCGTGAGATGTCCTCTCAGGCTGCAAGTTTGTGCCTGGCAGAAGGAGCAAGAGGGAAGAGTCCCAGTTGCTCCTGTGATGGTAACTTTTTGACAGAGGGAACTTTTGAAGACAGAGAGTTCTGCTCCACTGACTACCAGGAAAGTCACAGATTTGCCCTGACTTTTGCAATGACCATGGGCCCTTAGGGGCCCAATTTGATAGAGCTTGGTCTGTCCTATCTATTCAGACCTGACAGGGTGCAACTCATTTGTCAGGGCTGACAGTCCAATTTTTCCTCAGTCAAAATGTGGAACTCAGAAGGAATTTTTGACAGTCATCTCAGGTGGGTGTTAGATGATGCCACGTGGCCAGGATAGGCATGTAAGCAGAAGGCTCTGGAGGGAGGGCCTCTGTGGTGGAATGCAGGCAATGGCTAGCTGGAACCAGTTTAATTGGCTGGAAGTAGACAAATCAGGAGGGGGGAGTAATGTTATAGGTGTTGGCAGCAACTGCAGCAGCCAATGAGGCTGCTAATTTGGAATTTTCAGGAAGAACAAGCCTCTTTTTCCTTTATTTTTCCTTTAAGATTCAGGGAGCAGTTTGGTTTCATATTTAACTCCACAAAATCTTTTTTCTGTAGTCAGACTGTGGGATTCGACTAATTAATTCCCATTTCTGGCTCCCTACGTGTGTGTTGTGTACCTTTGAATGATGATGCAACAGACAAAGGGTGTGCATCCCTTAGGGGGAGACCACTCAGATGCCCACCTGGCTGAGCCCCTCATGAGGACTTAGGTGCAACTTAGCTAAGGAGGGTGCGAGGCCTCCATTATGCCATATGTCAATCGCCACAGAACCACAGGTGAGGGCCCAATCAGCCACTGTGACCAGTGCTTCCCAGTCTTGGTGCACAGATGGAAAAGCCTATTGCTTACACTGTCCATTCCACTCACACAATCATTCAGCAGGCACTCAGTGATTAAATATTCCAACTCCCCTTCCCTTGAGGGTTTCCTTAACTAACAAGTGTTGATCAAGCTCTTCTTCTGCTTGAACTGAACAGGACTGACAGACTCACTAACTAGGGTGCCCCTGAGGTTGTTACTGGAATCAGGCAGGCAGGCAGGTAGACAGACAGGCAGGCAGGCAGATTGCATCCTTCTCCCTTTTGGGCCCAATCTGAGACACTCAAGCAGGGATCCAGAAATCCTCCTCCAGACCTGTGAGCAGACTCAAGAAATCTTGAGGACACACTTTTCCCATCCAGACCTGGAGAGGTCCTTGCTCCGTCTGTGAAGGCTACAGCCAGTGACCAAAGAAGTCAGCATGGTCAGTCTTCCTGGCTGCCACACCAGATGCAATGGCAAACAGAAACACCAAAATGACACTCAGGATTTGGAGGCAGATTTATTTTACATGGATGGGCACTGATTGGGATCATTCCCAAAATACCAGGCCCTGATCTCTGGTGGTCTAGGGCTTATATGGAATAAGCAAGCAGGAAGTATAGAGGCAGAATGGATTGTCAAGTGAGGATTGGTTTATAAAATGTGCATCATAGTGACCAGCTATGCATCACAGTGATCAGCCATTTCTAAGAGACAGGAGCAACCAGAACTGGAATAGGAACTATTACCTGGGTAACAAACAAACTGAAGTATACTGGCTGGGGTGGTGCATTTTCCGCTATAGGCTCCTTTCCCAGTAAGCCTCTTTCCACATGATCTGAAGATGAACATGGCTATCAGTACCACACTTCTTTGTCTAAGTCCATTCAGGGAAGAAATAATCTGTTTTCCTATGGCTTAAGTAAGTTTCTTTAATAGAGTCTCATTGAGTTTGAATGACCTAGTTTAGGCCTTGTGCCCACATCTGAGTGTATGATTGTGGCTAGGAAGGTAACATGTTGGTTAACTTAAGAAAATTGAGTCCAAAGCTTGGAACTTGGAGTAAACTCAATTCCACTCATCTATAAGGCTAAGGAATTCGGAGTACTACTAGTAAGATGAAAGAGGAAATGAATAATAAAGAGGCAAAATATAAATGACTATTGAAATATTATTTAGAAAATCAAGTAAAATACGGGAAATAAAAGCGATCACCCTGGGTCAATCCATCCTATGGAAAATAAGGATTCTGTTATTGAACATGACACAACAGATTAGACTTGGGACAGCTGCTTTCTAGTCTCAATGCCCTCCTCAGAGATTTGAGGTAGTCCACTAGCTTCATTTAATTGACTTTTTAATCTTTTGATTGAGTTCAATTACCTGTAATTACTCACCAATGAGCTTATTTGAAATAATATATGTATTTTTCCTATTTCTAGAATCTATCATAGATCTTCTGATAAGAAACCAATAGATCAAGAAAAACTGGGCTTATTTTGGACCATGTTGAATTGCCTATTCAAGCTGAATGTTTTTTTAAAAATCTCTGATTTAATTTTGGTACTAATTCTGGGCGTGCCTCAAATTCAAATAAAAAGAAAATTCGGATGCCTGAAGATTGTTCATAAAAATGTTCCTTGTGTGCAATTCCCCTTGCTTTTAACTAACCTCCTTATAATTTGGTAAAGGAGACAGATTTATTTGCCTGCAATATTTATGCGAAAATAGCATGTTTATACAATGATGTTGAAACTAGTAGAAATGAATACATCAACAGTACAGGAAAATATCTTTGAAACAGGGCAGATATAATACATAGCTAATATATTATGACTCAAAAATATGCATCCAAATGAATCTATCTGGGCAAGAATGAATCTCAAAACTTCCTGTTTAACTGCTTCATTTACTTGTTCACTCACAAATCAATTAATTACAATTCTACCTTTTTAGTATTTCCTTACTTTGGATCCTGGGAATTGGTGATGGAACATAAAGGACAACTTATGCTGCAATGGAGCTGGGATGACTACCTTTAAAATAATTCTCACTTACTAAGCAACTAGTATTTCTCAAGATAGCGACAATTGTACTTCTTACCTCAATTTTTTAAAACTTATTTATAATATTATATTAACATGCTAAGATTATGGATCCTGGACTGAAATGTTGGATGCTGTGTTTCTTATCACCCTGCTTTCTTCATTAAAATCTGTACAAATTCCTTAATATTTGCAACTTTCAATTTTCTCTTAAAAAAACTAAATCAAGATTTTTGTAAAAATGAAATAAAATGTAGGTAAAGAGCTGAGTAGAATATATGATACAGAGTAAATATTCAACAGGTGTCAGATGTCACTATTATATTTATTATAACAATTATATGATGATTAGTATTTTGTTAGCTTGGCAGGGTGAAGGGATGTCCAAATACCTAATACAAAATTATTTCTGAGTGTATCTGGGAGAATGTTTCCTGAATCGATTAGTATTTTAAATAGTGAACCAAGTATAGCAGATGATCCTTTTCAATGTGGGTTGGTATCATAATATTCATGGAGGGATGGATTAAACAAAAATGTTGAAAAAGGTGAATTCTTTTCTTCTGATTGATCTGAGACCTTCGGCTTCTGTCCACGTATATTAGAGCTCTTGGCTCTTGGTATTTTGAACTCCAGGGCCTACACAATTGGCCTGTTAGACTCTCAGATGTTTGGGTTGGGACTGAGTTACACCTCTGGCCTCTTAGATCCACAGCAAATGGCTGAGAGTGGGATTTTTTTCACCACCATCACCACAAAATTGCATAAAACAATTCCTATAATCTATCTCTCTATCTATCTGTTAATCTATCCAACTACCTTACTGGTTCTGTTTCTCTAAAGAGCCTAATACAATTTACTATTGTTGTTGTTTTCCATAATTACCTGCCCACGAGGAGTAGCTGAACTTCAGGTACTAGTTCTCTTGTCACTGAATGTAATATTAAGCTTGTTGTATCAAAATGTTAAGCTTAATATTTAATACATCAAAAAGTTTATTATCAAAGTTTACTCTAGCAAGAGTGTTTTCATAGAAAGTGAAATAATTCACTTTGTCTCATTTTTTGCATATTTTTTAAATAACCTGGATGGGTGAAGAATGGCATACATAGAGTATGTCATGTTGCTTACTCCCAGGATTATTTTTAATGAATTGTACTAGCTATAATTCCCCAGATGATTATTTAGAATCATCACAGAAAATAACATTCTAATCTTGTCATTGTATCTTTTTTAAAATATCATAATATGTGATTTTTAATAATAAAATGTCTACTTTATGGTTGTTCTGAGAAAAGATTGCATCACATTGATCGCCAAGCAGAGCTGTGCCTTCCTTTAAATAATATGTGTGCTTTCATATAGTGGACTTTGCAGTTTGTGCAACTGACCAATTTTCCTTCTTGTCAAAAGTTTAGGTATAATTTTCACGCACTTTTATAAGTGAATGTATAGATCATTAATGGCAAGGTACATGTCATAAGTCCCATTTCTGTTCCCAGTGCAGATCCTGTTAATCAGTCACTGGACTATGACCAATGAAATGCGATATCAAAATTTGTCTCAATATAGCTATTCCAGCAACTGCTACTGGTCAATGAAAGTTGAAATGAGGAATAAAACAATTTTGTCATTCTTGGAACATGGTTCACATTTTAGGCTCCATTTCTGCCAATGTTTTATGCTTTCCATTTTCTTTTTCCTTCTGTGTACTATTATCAATTTGGGTTTTGGTTATCTTTTATATATTCACATTTACAAGTCATTTTAAATTCTATCTAGATCAATATTGTAGGAGTTAATTAAAGCACATCTACACTGTGCCCTCAAAGAGCTCCCAATATTTCAGGCACTGAGACATGAAAATAAGTAAATTATTCAGAGTATGAAAATTGCTATGATAAAATAAAGCATAGGATAATTATATGGTTGTTAGAAGAGGCATGTACCTCTTCTTTATTTGAAGAAAGTCAGGCCAGAGAATGCCTAATAAAGAAAATTATGGCGTGGGTATATATGTACAAATAGGTGTTAAAAGATTTGGCAAAGAAAACTGTCACTAGAGGTTGATTGAGTGGCCTACTACAGAGCTTACATTGCGTTATTCAAGTTATGCCTTTGCATTGAAATAATGTTTCTTAAAATGTGGTGGATGGATAACAGAGACATGACTTTGAAGCCGCCATTAAGGCTGTTTTAGTTTCAAATGTCATAAAAGAAAACCAATCAAAATGAATAAAACAGAGAAGGGGAATTAAATGGTCACATCTCTGTTAAGTCCAGGGCTAGCCAGTCTTCACAAAGAGATGGATTAGTGACTACTAGTTCAGAAACTTGATGCATTCATGAGAAGTTGAGAGCAGGAAGGCACAAGTATATCTGATCTAACAGAGCAAGACTTTGTAGTGATAAGTATTGGAGGATGCAGGAAATTCAAGGACTCCATTGATTCTCTACTCAGATCTACTGCCTGACTCCACTGTCCTCATTACCCACAAAACTCACAATGCTGTATTTCTATGACCTTAAAGATAAAAGCAAAACCAGTAAACTCTAATTTGGGATTCATTTGACCTTTACCATTGTAAAATATAATTCAGAATGGATCAAAATATACTGGATAAAATTTACAGTATTGTGCAATTTTCATAGAACTTTGTCACTTCTTTGTGACATTCAAAGAAAGTGAAATTTGAGGAGATAGCCAATTCCCACATCCAGTTTCAGTACATGCCAAAGTCTATAGCCAGAAAGCAACTAGGACACATCTTCCTTTCTATACAGTTTCTTCAGTGAGGGATAGCAAATTCACCCTTATTTATTTCCAGGAATTTTATATACAGGAAAACATGCTCTACTGAGGTATAAGTGAATTATACGTGGGCAGAACATCTGTTTACTTTTACTGATCAGAGGTTCCAGTGCAAATCTCATTGGAGTATAGAAATCTAAGGGCAAGGGCATAGTCTGAATCATTAACCATACCACTTCTTATCTCTATCATGGAGCTTGGCAGGTGATATTTATTCAAAAAGCTGTTGATACTAAATATGTACCAAGGTAAGGTGATTTTTGGCTATGAGTTACAGAAAACTCCACTGGAACAAGCTTAACCCCTGAGAATATTGATCAACTCTAAAACCTAGAAATCCAAAAGTAAGATGGACTTCATGAGTTAATCTGTGATTTCTGTATTAATTTTCTTGTCAGTTTCCTGGCAATATTCTCTTCCACATGAAGGCTTCCTATTCTTTCCTTTGATGAGACAAAGGATGGTGGTTAGAGAAGTGTGATAGTTATTAATATTGACCAATGATTGTTTCTAGTTTCTTCTTTGCCACATGCAGTTTTTTCATATCTCCATTCCTTTGAATTTATATGCGGTCATATGACTCACTTTTGCTAGCAAAATGTGAATGGCACCAGTGTGAGTCACTCCTGGGTGGGCAGTAAAGGTCACGTTTCACTATCCAAGTGATGTGCAGTGCTCCAGATAGTTACTACCCTGTCAGCCTACATTATCAAGAGAGGATAACATAGAAGAAAACTCTCATCCCAATTTTGAAGGAAATTAATGGAAAGAGTATATAAGCCTTTTTTTTTTTCTGGGTCATGGGAGTCGAACTCAGGATCTTGCGCACCAGCAGGCGCCCATGTCACTGAACGATATCACTGGCCCTTTTTACTTATGTGGGTAATGGGAGTCAAACTCAAGACTTGCCAGGCAGGTGCTTATGCTGCTAAGCTAACTCACTGGCCCTATAAGCCTTTATCAACCTACCAATAACTCAGTCTATCCACACCAATAAAAGATATTCTTAAAGGTACTCTCAGAAAAGCAAGGAAGACCTTAATATGAATTCCCCAAATCCTCTACTTATAACACATTGTTGCCAATTCTTGATATGGAGTCAATTACTGTCAAAGAGGATCTTTATCCTAAGATAAATGAGGCTGACCTCAAAATTTTGGATATTGGATTCAAATCCTATTGACACTTGTGAGATATATATGTGGGTGTATAAAATCCTGAAGGAAGCAGAATTTTGTTCGGTAAGAGTAAGAAAACTTATATCCACAAGTAAATATAGTTTTCTTAATTCATTTTGGGAGGTTATTTAGTACACACTCCCTGGGCATAGCTAGTAGAAATGTCTTTGCACATATTTCCCATAATCTTAGCTAGACCTCTCATGCAGAAAGTCACCATCTCGAATAAAGTATTTATATGATTTCACCTCATTTTAAGATAAGAGATGGGGAGAGAAAACAAAGGAGCAATTACAAATTTATTTTTTAACTAGTAAGACATAGGCAAGGCAATAAATTTCTCAAAATTTCAAGTAAGTGAGAAAATCCAACTTACCTTATTGGAATCATTAGTATTACCATTGGTTCAGAATGTCACCAGTGGTGAAGGTAATACCTATAATTATTGTTCATAGTTTTTAAATTATTATTTGTTAATATTGGTATCCTCTGAGAGATATCCTTATAGCCAAAAGAGAATATATGCACTACACAAAATTCAAAGGCAAAATTTCTCAGATATAGAAATTATTATAGAAGTTTTTGGTCCTCTGACCATTATATGTGTGTTAACTCACCCCATGTTTTAACACTAGCATTAGTTACATGGGGAGCAAGTAGTGGTGTAGTTTATTCTAACAATCATATCCTAAGATCTTATCAGGGGTTAGTAATATCTGTATTTATTGTGCTCAAGTTTAAAAGGATTAAATAATAGTAAAATATACTAAATACTTCCTGAGAATGTAAAGACCTTTTTTAAATAAAACTGTGTAGAACATTAAAGACAGAAGTTAAGTTACCCTAACTTGTGTTACCTTGATTCTGACGTATGGGAAGTAACATCTCCAGTTATGCACAGTGAATTTAAAACTACTGAAAAGGCACAGTGTAAAAATAAGACTGAAGGGGCCGGTGAGATGGCTCAGCGGCTTAAGCGCCTGCCCAGCAAGCGTGAGGGCCCAAGTTCGACTCCCAGAACCCACATACAATAAAGGGGCCAGTGATATCGCTCAGTGGCAAGGGCACCTGCTGGCGCGCAAGGTCCTGAGGTCGACAACCCGGTACCCACAAAAAAAAAAAAAAAAAAAAAAGACTGAAGGGCTGGTGAGATAGCTCAGCAGCCAATAAGCGCCTGCCTGGCAAGTGCGAGGTCCTGAGTTCGACTCCCGGTACCCACATAAAGGAAAAAAAGGGCCGGTGATATCGCTCAGCAGCACAAGAGACTGCTCGCAAGCGCGAGGTCCTGAGTTCGACCCCCGGTACCCACACACACAAAAAATAGTAATAATAGGACTGAAGTCCTTAATATCAAAATTCAGAGATGTCTAAGCCTTTGTTCCCAGTGTCTTCCTTTTTGCTCACAGAATATGTTCCTAATTTGTCTGTTACATCAGCCATGGATCTCCAATGTATTTGTTCATTTGTTTGTATATGAATTCATTTGGATGGGCAAAAGATGTGGTGAGAATGCCTTGGTTGTGAAAGCAGTTAATTGGCTAACCACTACCATGTCCGAATGTGTATAATATAGCCTTTGGAAATTTTATGTCCAGAATTATGTGTTTGAGTAACACTGCTCATTTTATTTCTCTAAAATGCTTTCAAAATAAAAGAGGAATTTTGAAAGATGTAAGTACCTGTGGCTATGAAACTAATCCTGCTCCAGGCATCAGGCTCTATAAAAATGCAGGGCAGCAGATTGATGATTCATTTCCTAACTCATTTCATTCCATGTCTTATAGTAAGAAATACAGAGTCCTGACATCCAAAAAAATGTTTCCTCTATATCTAAAAAGAAGGAGTCATGAGTGGGGATGATTTTAAAAGTTTAGACACTGCAGCAATCTAAGAATGCTATTAGAAACTTGGTTAACCATGATTCAGTGAAGTTGAGCATTGAGAATCAGAAGAAAAGGGACACATCACTTAATCTAACTACTTAGCAATACGGTAATCTCCCCTACAACACTCTTTTACCAGTGGTCTCTGCAAAAGAATTCTAGGAGTGAAGATTTATTTCCTAACATTGTTTACCCCATTCTCACATACTTATAATAATTGCATATCATTTTGAGAAGAAATTTTCTTTCCTATAACTTACTCACAGTTTTCCACTTTCAAATGACAAATGACATTTTCAAATGACAAAGAATAATTCTTCTCTGTCTTAAATTAACATGACACTCTAATTTTAGATTTGGGTAAAGAAAGGAGAAAAAAGTCATTAAAATAAATTGAAATCAATTTTTTATATTATACAACAAATTTCCTTGGTTATATTCCTTAATATGTCCATATTTATTCTCACATGTTCACACTTGTAAATCTACAGGGGGAATATTAAACATGAACTTAATCATGTCACTCCCCTGTATAAAACTTTTCAAAGGGTTTCTGTCTTAGAATCATATCTAAATTCCTCCACATAGTTTATAAGGCCCCGTACTTGCATGGTACTTCTTCAGCCTTCTCAATTTTCAGGTCCACATGAAAATTCACAATCCATTTACAGTAAACATACTTCAGTACTTAGAAACCAGATTCCCTCTCTCTCTCTCTCTGTCTCGAACACACCCACATCCACGTACACACACACACACACACACACACACACACACACACACACACTTCCTGAGATTCCTACTGTTCTTTCTATCAGGAACATTTTTCACGCCTCTTGCAATACATAATTAATTCTTGCCAAATTTCAGACATCTATCAGGAAGTTTTCCCTGATCATCAAAGTTTAGATGTGGTTTCCTTCCCACAGGTTCTTCAGGCATCCTATGTTTCATCACATAGCCCTCGGTACATATATCTTCAGCTGCACACCACAAATGCCAGTTAAATGACAAGCAGCCATCGTCACCTTGTTTACTGTTTCAGTCTTGCTTATTTTATAACGTCAGGAATGGAGTTAATACTTGATGAATATTTGTTCAATTTAGACATAAATAAATGATCAAATATGAATAATGAATGTAACATGGTGAATGTCACTCATCCAAGAACAATGAAATTATTTTCAGTCTATTCTACCAATTAAAGCTGAGAGAAAACTAATTTATTTGGAAAAGTTTCCAACAACCAAAGACGATAACAGAAAAGATCTCTAGCTAATTAAGCTATGAGATTCTTATGGTTAAAGTTTATATTTTATATTTAATTTATCCATTGTTTGGCCCAGTGCAGTTGTTCTATTATATCTTTGCAGGTGAAGCTTTGCTTTGCTTTGTTATTATTAAATTATGGATACATATTAACAGGTATAAGCTTGTAACAATTTTTAACAATAAATTTTTTTTTTGTGTGGGTACCGGGGTGTCGACCTCAGGACCTCAGGCGCCAGCAGGCGCCCATGCCACTGAGCAATATCACCGGCCCCTTTTTCGTATGTGGGATCCAGGAGTCGAACTCGGGCCCTCATGCTTGCAAGGCAGGCGCTTATGCCGCTGAGCCATCTCACCGGCCCTAACAATAATTTTTAAAGGTTCTATAAATAACTAACTACTATTCCCAATCCTAGAATGACCCTAAATCAGTGTTTTTATTTTTATGACAATGAATGAATTGGGTTGATGGTGAAAATTTTCAAACGCCACACTATTAAGTTACTACACGTTATCACCTATAGTTTAAGAACATGAAAAAGGAATTAACAAAAAGAGTAAATCGATAACCAAGAAATGGATGGTTTGCTTTGTATACCTTAAACGCCCTCCTTTTCCCTTTCTTGCCCAGTGTGGATGTACAAAGCAGTGAGCCAGGAAGGAAGCTTGCAGTTGCATTTTATATAATCAATGCCGTGAATTACTGCCTGGTCCCTTGCACGAAGGCTGCTTCAACCTTGAACATGGCCTTTTATTTGATTGTAGTACCATATGTTCCCAAATTGCTATGCAAAGACAGATTGTTCCATAGTCTCCTATTAATATTTTGCCTGGGCATAATGTTCACTTTTATTTGTCTAAAATGTTTCAAATTGCCAAGTGATTTTTAAAGTAATTGCTAAATTTTGTAAGTAGAATCTGTTATTCTATGACTGAATTGCACAGTTGAAACACATGAAAGCATCATGATCTGAATTATGGTGGCATACAGTAAGATATAGATGACAATTCTCACTTTTCAGCTGGAGGGGCTGAAATCCAGGAAGTAAGCTCCGAATGAACTTTTTTTCTTTCCATTGCCCTACTGTTCATATTCAGCTCATTAGTCTTGAAATAACACAGTTGAATGATCTTTTAGGGAATTTAAATCACTTGAACAATGCTCATTCCAGAGTTTCTGGAAAGGGTAGCATATGTCCCTAGTAAAATTGTTAATATTAATGGTTTCAGTTCTTCCTTTGTTTCCTCAAGGACACAACTAGTTCAACTCCAGATCTCAAAGGGTAAGCAGGAGTCACTTTGGTAAAGAAGCCTCCAACAGTTTTCTTCCCATGGTAGCAGAGTCTTCCCTCCAAGATTCTTGTCAGAGACTAAGAATTTTGGTTATTACTTATGTTTCTAGTGCCTCCTCAGGATAGAAGGGCAAAGTTAAATCATGAATAGTAAACTATATCAAAACACAGTTAGATCAAAGTAACACGTTCTTGAGTTCTACAGCACAGCGGGGTGACTTTAGTTCATAGGAACCTCTCTTATATTTTACAAATAACTAGAAGAGAAGAATTTGAAAGCTTCTAGCATAAGGTAATAAGAAAATTGAAATATTAATTATACTGAATAGATCATTACATATGTATAAAATTATCATATTATATGTGTAGTTAATAATAGATTTAATAACACAAATTTGGAATCAGCCTCATTTGGCTGGATATGAACCCTGGATATACAGTTTATATCCAGTTTATATCCTGGATATATAAATCTGGGTGATCACAACTTTCTGCAGCTGCAAGAGGGAAAAATAATAGCACCTACATCTTAAATGTCGGGTGAAGATGAAATGACATTTTTTGCATAAAGTGTAGTTCTGTTTCACACTTAGTGTTCACTAAGAGCTAAGCCATGACGACTATAATGGTGATGAGCTACACTGTATTCTAAACATGTTGGTGAATAATAATGCACGCTTTTATTTTTTCTTTCCTACATAAATAGGCACATACTCAGATTTATGTGTAGACTGGTGCTCAGAGATATTTACTGTGTTATCTGCAATTTGATTTCTAATAATGACAGAGCTTAGATTTATGCAAAGATCTGTCTGAAGTCACAGTCCACATTCCTGACTGATCAGCTGAATTAAGACTACGACCCTGTGTACACTGGGAAAATGAGTGAATCGCTCATGATCGTATGAAGAGACCTAATGCTAGATTTTTTGCCTCAGATCCTGGCAGCTGTGCTTGGTATATTTTATTGCCAAATGGTAAACACGTGACTTTGAATATACTTCACCCCCATTTTATCAGATGGAAAAATAAGCTTCATAATAACACATATTCTATAGGTTTTTAAAGAAGATTAAATAAGTTAGTATCTGAAAACACATACATTAGCCAAATTTTACTAATATTAATATGATTGTCATTATTGTTATTTAAGTCATGAAAGTGAAACCACTAAGAAAAAGCTCAAATGATAATAAAGTAACAGAGATCCAAGGGTAAGTGAAATCAGCCAACAGTGACAGTTTTTCCTCATCTCAAAATATTCTCATGTTTTATGTTTTCCAAGAAGTCTGCAAAAGCGCAGCTCCTGTTCTTGGTTCTGTGACTCAGTGGTATCCTCAAAAGAACAAAGTTCATTTCATTTTACTCCACTGTGTTTCACATGTCACTCTTTTATTCTCACAGTTTTGGGATATTTGCAAGAGATCCAAGTTCTACATTCGCATTCAAGCCAGGAAGGTTGGAGTGGAAAGGGAAAAAGAGAAAAAGGGCAAGCAGTGATTATCTTTTTCATCAGAAAAGTAAAATTTTCTGCAGAACGCACTTTCTGCACTCTCATATGACATCCACTTATGCTTCCTGGAGAAAACTGTTAGAACTCCACAGTATGCCAAAAGAGTGAATTCAACTTTTCTAGTATCTAATTTGGAGAAGATGGAGATAAATGGAATTAGAATGGATTTTGAATTGGGTAACCAAACCTGCCTGCTATAGTCACACAGAGAAATCTAAGAGTTCTGAAATATGAAGTGTATTGGTGGTGAAAGTATCATCCATCTTCACCTGACTATATACTTTTATTTCAAAAGCATTGACTAAAACACAGGGAAATTGTACTCACCTGGAATAGTGTTCTGATTTGTGGCAGAATGTTCACGTGCTGTAAACAAACATTTAGTAATTAAAATTAGAACTAACAAAAGAAAAAATAAAAAAAAACAGTGAACATTTACACAGTCCTATGTTCCGAGGACTTTATCTCCACTGATAAACCCTAAAGTTAGCTTTGGAAGCCACGAATGCAATAAAGGGAATCCTGTAAACACATAACACTTATAGTTTCCCTTGACACATAAACGCAACCAGTTGCAAATTGGCTATGAGACTCTGAAAGTTTACATGGACCAAAAACCAAATCTCACCTGACTTCTATACCAAATAATGTAGTTTGAAATACCAATAAATTGATAAATTAAAGCACAAATGGAAATTGTTCTTGGTTAATAAATGAAATCAAAATTAAATATTTACATAGCTATTTCCACTGGATTTGTAGATTTAGTAGTTCTATTGTGTTTTTCAAAAAACTTGATAATTTAAAACAATGTACATAACATAGACCTATGTCTTCGGCCAACAAATACTTTTTAAAGTCTTAAGTCTAACACCTACTTATTTTCAGGCAACTACTTACTAAGAAAATATTTGAAGCTAAATTTTAATAATAAAAGAATAATATATTTATATACATAAATATATAAAAGAAATAATATGAGTTAGTGACCAAAGTTATAAAGATAGAAAATATTTTGGAAAAGACAAATGAGAAAAATTACACTATCATAACTGTCTTTATGTGCATTCTGCTTATTTATTGTAAAATCATGTCACTATTTGCTTGTCACTTCCAGTTGTATATTTCTTACCAGTAACTGCAGCATTCCTTCCAGAACAAGCACAGTGAAGTTTAAGATCTGTTGCCCCATCATCCCCTGAGCAATGGGCTATTGGATAAGAAAGGTCACAAAGGGCTTCCTTAAGGCCTTGAGAGAGGGCCCACCTGGCTTTGAGTTCTAGTTCGGTCACTTTCCAACTACAGTGCTTTTGACCTTTTCTTTATAACTTAAAAAAATGTTTGTGTGTGTGTGTGTGTGTGTGTTTTCTTTATAACTAACTTAAGAATAATTGCTGTACTCCTAGGTGGTCAAGAGAATCAAAATGTGGACATATGGATAAAGTGCCCTCATAATGCTTGCCTCAGAGAAAATCCTTAATACATTTCAGTCCCCTTCATATTTTCTCAGAAAAACCAGCAGAAATTTGGTGTCACAAGTCTACCTTTAACTGTTATAGACAGTTAATAGTTACTTTTTATCTATACTTTAGTTCCTTATTTGTAAAGAAGAGATTAAATAGTACTTAATACGATTTTACTTTAGGAAAAATCAACACATATGTGGTTACTTTTATGTGTACAGTATTTGGAATAAGATTAAAATTTAGATTGGGGAATTTTGAGAAGAAAACATTGCTCTTCATAATGTGGATGGGCCTCAGTGAATAAGTCAAAGGCATGAGTAGGACTAAAAGAATGGCCGCCCCAACAAGGGGTGCTCTCCAGCAAAGCGCTTTCAGATTTCACACCATCAGCTCTCTTGGTTCTCCAGCCTTCCTGCCTGTGGGCTGACACTGCACCACTGGCTCTCAGGGGCCTCCAGCATCCTGGCCCATACTACCGTTTTTGAACTGGCCACCACCATAACTGCATTAACTAATTTCTTAAAATTAATTTTTAAAACATACGTACAACCTATTGGTTCTGTTTCTCAAGAATCCTAATTAATACAATACCCCAAGGAATTACCCTTAATAATATCCTATGGAAGTAGAAATGCCTGTCTTTCTTTCTTTTCTTTCTTTCTTTCTTTCTTTCTTTCTTTCTTTCTTTCTTTCTTTCTTTCTTTCTTTCTTTCTTTCTTTCTTTTTCTTTCTTAATTTCTTTCTTTCTTTCTCTTTTTCTTTCTTCCTTCCTTTCCTTCTTTTCTTTCTTTTTTTTCTTTCTTTCTCTCTCTTTTTCTTCTTTCTTTCTTTCTTTTTGCTTTCTTCTTTCTCTTCTTTCTCTCTCTCTTTTTCTTTCTTCCTCTTTTTCTCTCTTCTTTCTTTCTTTGTTTCTTTCTTTCTTTCTTCTAGCTCTCTTTCCCTTTCCTTTTGCCTTTGTCTTTTTCTTTCTCCTTTTCTCTCTCATGTATTTTTGGCCTCAAAGATGTAAGTTAGTATGAATTCTACAGCCTTCTGGAAAATAATCCTGCCAACAACATGAGTGAGCTTGGAAGCAGATTATTGTCTACTTGGGCCTCTAGGTGAGAATGCAGTCAGTCTAGTACACACCTTAATTTTGGCCCTGTGAGACTCCACACAGAGGATTTAGCTGAGCCATACTTGAAGTCCCCATCCCTGGATACTCTGAGGTGATGTTGTATGTTGGTTTAGATAACTCAGGTTTGGTGATTTCTAATGTCACCACAGAAAATTAACAACACACCTGTCATTCTCCAGCAGACTAAACTTCTAGAAGTATTTTTCACATTATCCCTATAACTTTGGTTTCTACCAGGTCACAGGGTTTAATTTCCAAAGGTTTGGATCAATCCAACATGCTAAATTTCTGACTAAAAGGCCAAAAGAAAAGGAAAGAGAAGTGAAAAAAAGAAATTATGAATATGAATCATGAGAGCAGTTCAGGTACAAGGACTTAGATAGTTTCATGAGTTTTTGTTTTCATTTGTTACTAATATATTTGCATATATTTACCAATTTTTTTCCTTTCTCAGGGCTATACTGACATTTTTGTCAATCTTGTTACACATCATATCTCAGGGTCTGGGTAATAAAATACCAAAGCAGGAGTGGAACTCAAGCAGAAGAACAATGAGCTTTATAGATGTAGCAAATCCATGAAATGTGTACTCCCTCTGTTTTCTTCTCTCATTGCTTAGGCAAAATACCCAACACCCACAAGTTAAGGGATGAAAGATTTATTTAGTTCACAGTTTGTAGAAGTTTCAGCTCATGGTTGGCTGGCTCCAAGGCAGGATGGCATGGCAGAGGGGCATCGCGGAGGAGAAACAGTGTGTGGCAGGCAAAAGGCAGGAAGGCAGCAAAGCAGTGAAATAGCAAGGAAGCAAGCAACAAGTGGCAAGAGATAAGCGACGACCCCCTTTCTGTCCCTTATATCTTACCCAGGCTACCCAAAGGGTGGATAGCCCTCCAGCCCAGGGTGGAACTGCCTTAATCCTAGCATGGCACCATGAATCAATTCCAGCATCACATCCTTGATCCCAGCATTACACACTCTGGATCCAGACACCTCCAAAAAGCCCCATCTATGACCACATAAGGCTTTGGGGGAACATCTAGATATAAGCCACAACACCCTCTTTCAGGGAGAAATTAATGTGTCTTTGATAATATGTGGAATATATCCTGTTATATGAGGGATAATGACATCATATTAAGCAGAATATTGTTATTTGTATTTATCTAAATATGAGTAAAGAGTGGTGAATGAAGAAGCTGAATTGGCTAAGGGTACTTGTGCAACAATAAATGCTGTGGATTTGGCATTATCACTGTTGATCCCTTTTGTACTAATCAGGATTATCCAGTGATGCAGAGCCATTAGAAAGGAGCTATTATGGAAGATTGGTGAGTGCAATAATGGAGACTGGGATGTCTTATGAATTGCCACCTGAAAACTTAAGGACCAGCAAAACGTGCAATGTACTTTCTAGTCCAAACTTGCAGGCCTGAGAACAAGGGGAGTAAATGATACAAGGCCCAGTTCAAGTTCAAAGGCTCAAAAACATCAGAAACCAGGAGCACTGATGTCTGAGGGCAGGGGAAGATAATGGCCAAGTTCAAACAGATGGGGAAGGGAGGGAGGAAGAGAGAGAGACAGAGAGACAGAGAGAGAGATTGGCTCTTGTTTTCATATGATACTATTTTATTCATGGGAAGGAAATCCTCTTGCTATTTTGTTCTACTTGGGCCCTAGATAGATTGGATGATGTCTGCCCACATTGGTTCGGGCAATCTTCTGTATTCAGAGACTGATTAAACTATTCATCTCTTCTAAAAACACCCTCATAGACACACCTAGAAATAATATTTTACCAGCAAGCTGGCCATCCCTTTACCCATTCAATTTGGCACACAAAATTAAATATCACACATTCCAAGGCAGGAAACTATGCTCCCTAGATTCCCTTTTGTCATATTGCCTGGTTTAAAATTTTCTAATGAGAGGAAGTCACATATGATTTAGAAGCAACATGAAGCAGAAGCTGCTATTCTTTGGAATTCAGAGTGGCAGGTTTTGAGGTGCATTCACAACTCCCTTCATGGTATTACGCAGGTTTACTCATGACTGTGGCTTTGTTCCCCAAACCTAGTGCTTTGAGCTGCATAATGGCCATTTTTCCAATTCTCTCTGTCTACATTAACATTAGTCCTAAATTCTAATTCAATCTCTTAGTTCCTTAATACTTGTAGGGGCTCCTTTCTTTGAAACATGAAACCTAAACAGATGCAATTAAAAGGATGTGGTAAATCTTATTAATTGCCAAGTATTATATTTTTGAGTAAATGTATATTGCCTTCAATCTGTCCTGAGAACAATTATGCCTTATTCAATAAAACATCCAACTCTATACCAAAAAGAGCTTTCTTTTCTATTAGAGTTCAAATAATGAACAAAAGTAGTGATTTGGCTTCAACCTGACTAGATGGTTTGTTGTTGATGAATATAATGGAATGTCAGCCACAGAGAAAGCAGGCACTTTGAGAGACAGGTAAAGATTTGTCAAATTGAAATTTCTGTCTTGTGATAAATCACTTTGGAGCATGAGAAAAGTTTGTGCTCATTTATTTTACTCTAGATAAGTTGGCTCAATAAAAGGAGAACACAGAGCCAGAAATCATATCCTCAACTGGTCAAGTGTGTCAAGGGCCCTTGCAAAATCCTTCCTTGGCAGGCTAAGGTCATCACTGTTTGCTACAACAATGTTTCTTCCACTTCAGGTGGTCACGGTGAGTTGGTACTTGGAAGGTAGGCTACTGTAAGACTTATCCTATTATATTGTCACATAGTAATTTAAATCACCTAAAACTTGCATATGGGAAAAAATATAAAATACTTCTACATCATGCCTTATAGTTTGAGAACTTTGCACTTGGTATTATTATTATTTCCACTTGAAAACACTGCTATTGGGAAAGAAATGTAGCTTGCTTCCAAGTATTCTAAACTAAAAAAGGAAACTTGAATAGAAATGACAGTACCACAATCATCTCGTGTTTAAAAAACTAAAGGACTCTTCACACACAGAAAATAATGAGCAAATCTTGTACATGGATCTTAACAGTAGACTTCTGTGCAACCCTCCAAACATAGAATTCCATTGATGACAGTTTTTTAAGCAATTTAAGAAACTTCACAAATTAAACCTGTGTGCTTAATTTTCTAAACTTTGCATATTGCCTTCTTTGTCTTAAAAGTGTAATGTACATATAAAAGCACATTAATCATAAATGTATAGACTAGAATTAACATACAGTAAACCATTCATGCAATAACCATCTGGATGAAAAAGTAAAATATTACCAATATCCTTCAACTTCTCTTAACATCTTCCCATCTAGCACTCTCACCTTCTTCGCTGAAAGCGAATATTATCCTGACTTCCTATACTATCCACACTTCTAATACTGTAGAATGACCACAGCAGAACCATATATTATATGTTCTTTTGTGTTCGATGTCTTTGCCCAATATTATTTCACAGAATTTATCTATGTTGTTCCTTCCAGTAGTAGCTCGTTTTTAACTGCTGCAAGCATTCCATTGTATAAATCGATTACATATTTTTCACCCATTTTAATGTTTATGAGAAGGTAAGTTGTCTCTAATTTGTGGTATTATAAGTAGTGTCACTTTCCAAAAAAGTTATGAAATTTAGTGCCTGAATATGGAGCATAGGTGCAAATATTTTAAGCCATGTGAAACTAGTATTTTGCAGGGCTCAGCTTAATGGAAGAATACAGGTGTTTCCTTTTATTCAGGGAGCACCTCAGAAAAGGTCACAAAACTTTCCGTAAAGGAGCTCTGTGTGCTCATAGTTGGCCTTATTTTTTTGTCTTCATTAGCAAAACAAGAAATAACCCCAGGGATTCCATTCATAAGCATTTAAAAATTGTTTTATTCTGTTTACTGGTACAATTCAGATATACATAATGATCACACGCATTATAGTGAATTTGTATCTGTACATGACATATCTTTATTCCTCTTTTTTTCTATTCCCCTCCCCTCCCTTCAAACCCTCCTCTCCTCCTTATTTACAAAGCTCTGTTTCCATTTTATCTTTCTTTTCTCATTTTTTTCTTTTCCTTTCCTTCCTTTTCCCCTCACCCCTCTTTAGTTCCCCTCTCCTTTTGAACAGTTTCTTCTTATTTCACAATATCTGTTATACATTTTGGTCCTTATTTTCAGTTTCTCACACCAGAGAGGCAATGTGATATTTCCATATGTGTGGCTGATTTATTTCACTTAGAAGTATGGTCTCAAAGTGCATCCATTTACTCAAACTTAAAGACTCAATCCAAACGTGGGCATCTGAGATGAATACACATTTATCAGATGAGGAAGTAGAAATGGCAAATAAATATATGAAAAAATGTGCAACATCACTGGTCATTTCAAGAGATGCAAATTGAAACAATGCTGAGATTCCATCTCACTCCAGAAAGAATGGCTACTATCAAGAAATCATAAGCAATTTTTAAACATTGGCCTCACAGGAAACTATTGAGAAAATCATACTTTTTAATCAATGCAAAGTCCCTATTTGTTAATTCACCTATATATGTCCATTGTAATAATATAATAAACCTACTATCTAGCACAAAAGGCAAAATTGTGCTAACAGCTTGCATCTACCTATAAAACCTACACTATGAAGACTGAGTCCCTGCCTGTCTATGAGAGCTAACCGATATCCTAAATCTTGCATTTTTTACTTACCTTGTCATATAATTTATTCTACACATGGGCTCCAAATAAATGTTTTCATAAAGATTTTTTTAATTTTTATAAAACTATTCCGAGTAAATTTGTGTTTTAGGACCTGTAACTTATTAATATCACACGGGTAGACTTCTACTTCTGTCCATGATGAATAAGTGGCACTGGACCAGTCTGCTGTGGCTTGTGTCTAGATGCCCCCCAAAGCCTCATGTGGTCATAGGTGGGGCTTTTTCAGAGGTGGCTGGATCTAGAGAGTGTGACACTGGAATTGATTCATGGTGCAGTGCTAGGCTCAAGGGCATTAGGATTAAGGGTATGAGTGCTACCCACCCTAAGTTGATCATTAGAGTGTGGATCTGAGTCTTGCCACATTTGGTATATAACTTAGACCATCATCAATACATATAAAATACTTACAAGGTAATTGGAATAAATGAAATGTATTGTATCCTTAATATCCCTTATAGATTCATTGATTAAATAATTCATCGGATAGGTGTTAGGTAGAATGGATTTCTTTTGTCTCCTTTTTCATACCCATTTGCATTGTTTTGCTAGAAATTCCTTGACATGTTTTTTAATCAGTTCAAAACTGTTGACTGCTAATTTGGCAGGATCACTAGAAAGATATTCTTCCCAAGCCTGAAAAAGTGTTGGATATCTCACCTAAGTGAGCTTTCAGTTTCTTGGACTTTTTTATCGCAAGACCTTGAAAGCCAAGTGAAATAAGTACAGAAAGCAATCACTGTGAATTCATGCCAACACTGATGTCCCAACATCGTAGTACATTAATTCCTACAGTGTGTCTTCAAATGCAACATAATCATCCAATTATTTTTTCTTTCCAAGTGTGGTTGATTATCCTTTCATTTTTTCTTAAGATACCTTACATCTTTAAGGTAAGTTTGGGTTCACTTAGAAAAAGGAAGATAAATAAATCATTTAAAAAAACTAAATAAATCATAAATCATGTAGCATGACCTCCTTTCTTTTCTGTAGCCAAAGAACCTTAGCTCATTATGTCTAGTAATTGCAGAAGTCTTCAGAGTTTAATACCAACATCCCACCATTATGAGTTGTCAGCACGACTTCTCAGGAATTAAGGAAACCTCCCTCTCCATCTGCCCGGGTTCAGGCAGCTAGATAATCCAGTTGGTAGCTGTTTGGTATGTAACAGACTGGGATTTATTCTAGCTGAACATGAGGGAGAGTCTGCTTCAGATGACCCAGAAGTCTCTTATCAATGCATTCTATTTCCTTTCTTCGGTTTGCCTTTGGACAAACTTAGTGCAAGTTCCTCAGTGTGGCCCTGTCTCACCAAAAATATATTGTGACCATGGCAGTGGGTATAGTCCTTGATTTCAGATTATCTTCAAAGATGGTTAAGAGGTTTACTCTCTGACATAGGCATTCTTCACCCACAGCCCACAAGTAAAGCCTAATTGTAACTGCCCTATGTCCCAAAATCTAAGATTAGAAAATATTTTTTCACAAGTACTCATTGAATTTGGACAGAGCAACAACAAGATAAAAGAATTACTTTTAGTTGTTTGCTTAAAGGTAGGAATTTCCAATTATATAAACAATTCTGGCCTCCAGATACAGTGGGAATGGTTAAAAGGGGTTTTTGTCACAGGCTCTAGCCAAACTCCTTAAGTGGAGTCCAGGAAAGAGAAGAGAATGTTTTTATCCTGAGTATTACTTTCCTCTCTGATCATTAGCTTTACATATTCACTGCTTTCTTTCCACATTTTTTTGTTGTTGTTGTTGCTATACAAGGGTGTGGGGGAGGGGGCTTCAAATTTTTCATCAAAGAGGCTTTCTGAATTTTCATACAACATAAGCCCTCCTCCACTGGGCAGCAAAACGGTCAATCTTTTGGCTGAAGTGTAGAAATCTGCTATATATAGCTTCAGAACAATGGAAATAATCTTTTAGTATTATCTCTTCCTGTGAAGCAGAAGAAACTACATAAAATGTCAGATTTTATTTTGAGAGTTAGCCTCTTGTCTCCCAGACATCGTGGTTGCCTATAGTGACTGTTGGTTTTTTAAATATTTTCTCTCACTTTGTCTTTTACGTCGCAAGTTGGAGGCAAGAAAACAACTGTTTCTGGCTCTTACAACCTTTTATTTCAGATTAGAACACTAGATAATGACCCAGTGTAAATACTTGGTGTAGTACAATTGATTGTACTACTATCTAGTTAATATGGTTATGGGGACTTGGCAATGTCTATGCCAGTTCATTCAACCCAATTTATATAAACTGGGATCTTACTGGAGGCAAATAGATATAAACATCAAAAGGAATACTTTTAGTGATTCACAGATAAATCTTCCACTTAGAAAATGCTGGTATTAGTTGCTATCTATATTTACCAAACTTCCTGACAGCCACCTATACTTCATATTCTTTCTGTACAGAACTAAGTTACAGATCAAACATTTATTTTCAGTGACTCAACCAGAGTAATTTATCTCTAGTAGGGTTTTCTTTGTAAAGTCTGCTATATTCAGAATATTCAGAGAGAATATGCAAACTTTCTAAAGTATAAATCTAGGAAACTAACAAATTCTCAAATACAGATAAATTACTAAAGAGACATATTTTTCCACTAATTAATATTTCATAATAATTTACTCCAATGATGTACCTACAGAACAGAGGTTCATAGATTCATGATTCAGATAGGTCAAGCTGATTCCAGGCCACATACTCAGTACCATATGTCTAATCAATGTTTTCTTCAGGGTCATATTTTCAGTAAGTCCTTTGCCTTCAATAAATAAAACTTTTGAGTTTCTGAATAAGAACTTATATCATTCCACAAGCTAAAAGTGACTAATTAGAAATACTACCTTGATAATTTACTATTACCATAGCAGTGTTTCACTCTTATCATACTGTTCATTTATAAATATTTTAAATAAGAGAAAGATTTTTCAAATAGACTTTTCTAGAGGGCTACTTTATTATTTTATTTTTGTTCATGTGTTTAAAACACAACTCGTGGATATATATATATATATATATATCATGGATATATATATATATATATCATGTATCTATCATGGATATATATATCATAATACATCATGGATATATATATATATATGTATCATATATATATCACAATATATCAGGGATATATATATATATAATTTATATATCAGGGAGAAAACTTAAAAACAATATATAATCATTTTCTAATTTAGGCATGTTTTCTGATTTTTGTACTCTAAAGCTAGTACAGGGGCCAGTGATATTGCTCAGCGGTACGGGCGCCTGCTGGTGTGTGAGGTCCTGAGGTCGGCCCCCAGTACCCACAAAAAAAAAAAAAAAAGAAAAAGAAAAAAAAAGCTAGTATAACTACAAATCTAGTTAGGCTAATCCAATTACAAACGCATTCATCCAATATGGATACTTAGTGTCAAAACTTTACAATACTATGTATCAATGAATTTGAATGTTTGTGAAAATTAATATCCAGCTTTTTGAGCATGCATAATAGTTAACATTTGCTATGGTAACTGCTTCTAAAATAATTTAACACTTAACTTTATGAAATTGATACTACTTCATTATACATTTCTAGATGAGGCAAAAGAGAGAGAAATTAAGGAATTTGCAAGATCCTACCACTGGCAGACTGGTAGACCCAGGTTCTGTACTCTGACTCCAGAGTCGGTATTTCTGTTTTGCCCTCACTATTCATGCTGTGTCACAGAAAATTTCTGTGATATAATGAAAACCAGAGTTGCATTTGTTCATAAAATTGATAGGCTAACTGACCACTGTGGTGAAAGAAAGGCTATTAACGGGTATTCATGGGGGGAAATGAGCAGCACTAATTCTGCTTAACTGTAAACATGATTTTCTGTAGCATAAGGAATGCTTTTCCTTTTTTTTTTTTTTTTTTTTTTTTTTAATCTATACAGCCTAGAAGGCCAAATCCAAATGTAGTAGAGATAATCTATCTCTTTCCTATGGGGGAGAGCTGAGGGTATGATTAGCTTCTGGAATGTTATCTACACATAAGAAATGAGTAGATTAACTATCTCTTCTACTCAGTCCTAAGGCTTTTAAATGCCTACTAGTCTATTACTACTATATTAGAAATTTCTTTGGTGAATTATCTCAGTCTGGGAGGGAGAGAGGGAGTGGGGAAGAAAGAGAAATAATGTTTAGTTCACTAAAAAAATCTCTGGCCTCTTCATCTTTCCAACTACCTTTGCTCAACTGAATGTACAAAATTCTGAAGAGAGAGTCAGTTATTTTCTTGGTTGGAATTGTCCTTGTCCTTTTAGAAAATTCCTATAACCAGTGAATTCACAGTACTGTATCAAAAAACATAATGGAAAATCTTTGAAACTATAGTTTTCATATTTAATTAGACTTAGTGTTTTCTTTAAAATGGTGCTGGAAAGAGATTAAAACATGAGAGTGAATTGTATCCTAAATGTAAACCACTGTTTCTTTTTACTCTTCTCCATGCAATTAATAAGGTTCCAAGACTGAGGATGTAGCTCTGTGGTACGGCACTTACCTGGGATGCACAGGGTCCAGGGTTCAACCCCTAGAACCTCAAACAAATAAAACAAAAAATCCTGTATTTCAAATCCCAATGATTGAAAATGAGTCTAAGAATTTCCAAGGGTTTTTCTTTTATCTTTTTTTTTTTTTTTCCTAAAACTTTCAGCTAAGGTCATCCAGCTTTTAAGCAGTCCTGCCACTGTTGAAATACTTTTGTTCTCTCTTATGTCTGAAGTGTTTTTACACCAAAAATTTCAAAGACTCCATTCAAGTCCCCCTATTTCACTGTAAAAATATGACATTATGTTGTTATTTTAAAGAAAAAGATCACATATGAATCGTCCTTTTCCTTAGCTTTTTACATCTGACAATTTCTGTATACTTCTATTTTGTTCAATTAAGTTTAATTGCAGCATAAATCTCAGTGAACTTTAAAATGAAATTAGGCACATACATGAAATATATGTGAATCTGCAAAATGTGTCTCTTGGAACAATGCTTTCAACCAGAAGGGAATATGTGAAATCCTCTTAAGTATATTTAATGCATATTTATGAAAGTATTTAACTAAGATTCCGTTCATACTTTTCCTTATCTACTGAAAACACTAATAAATTTTTATCTAAACATCCATTCTTCAATAAGTATATATCAGTATTTATATAAACATCTATATGAAATGCTGTTAAGTATTTTACCCTAGTTTATTCGAATGTTCACGTATTACAACAAAATGGTCTCTATTTGTTTATTCCTTTGCCTAAAATTGACTTTTAAAAAATATATATTCAAATTTTCTTTATACTGATAATAATGTCTCTAGATTGTGAGCTCTGTGAATGCAAAGTGAGCTATGCCTTTATAAATTTTTCCAAATTTTCCTAATTTTATATTCAATGATACAGCAATTTGTTAATATAACAGATAGTCTGATAATGGTGGAATAATTTATATTTTTAGTATGATAGAGAAACTATCATTGGAAATGCCAATGGGATAATAATGATGTTGCTAATAGGATGATGATAAATCTCAGTGTGTATGGTAATTAAGCGAGAATTACAGTCAGACAGATATGTGTTTAAATCTCACTCCCCCATCATTTCTTATCTGTGTCCATAGGCAGGCTAGCAAACCTGTGATCATCAGTTTCATCATCTATAAAATATGAATAAAACCAGTACTTCCTTCGCAAGGGCCTACTTGACATGAGGAATCTATAATACTTATTACAGTTCTTGGCACACTTAATCAATGCTAATTAATGGTGTTTTTAATCACTACTGCTATTATTAGATTATCCATTTGTGTTAATTACCCATGAGACAGTTTGCTGAATGTCTTAGCTATTTGCTTATGTATTTATTTATTTATTTTTAAAAATAGACCTTTTTATTAACATACGATCAGAATGTGTACACTGTATTAATATTAAAAATAAAGACAAGCAACATTGTTAAAAGCAATACCAATAAAAACCTTAAATTTCTACCACATCTAATCGCTCCTAATAATATATTCATCTCACATATTTATGGATATTTTCTATAGGAGTATGCTTGTGTACACATACACATACACACAATATGCACACACACATATATTCAAGTCACAATATTTTTTGCTAAAGTGATACCGTATTGTATATACATTTTTTAATCAGTTAATTTCAAATTTTTCCTCTTAGCAAATGTTTATCTTTTTGATAGATAACATTCTACTACTTCTTATTGGCCACAAATATCCTTGTCTTCTTTATCTAAATTAATATTAATATAAGATTATACTGTTCATCTAATTATATCACCAGTCCTCCAATCAAGTAAAATCCTCGTTTAAATGATACTCAGTCATTGCAGCAATCAGATATGTGACTTTCTCCTAATACTGCATCTTTCTTATTTATTTATCATGCTACTGGGGGTTGAACATAGTCTTCAGACTGAGATACATTCTCAGCCCTATTTTAATTTTGTATTTTAAGACAGGATATCCCTAGGTCACTAGGTTGTCCAGTGTCTTAGTTATTTATTGTTTAGACAAAATATGCAACACCTGCAACATAAAGGAAAAGAGGTTTATTTTGACTAATTGTTTCAGTCCGTGGTTGGCCAGTGTTAAGGCAGAAACAGCTTGGCAGAGGGGCCCCATGAACAAAAACCTGTTCAAGTCATGGTGGGGAGAAAACAGAGGAGAGAGGATTTAGGGAGGGAGATGTTGTTACCCCTCTGGGTCCCTCTCCCACTGACCCACCTCTTCCAAACACCTCACCTCCAAATGGTAAGTCTGCCACAGTGTTCACATAATCACCCTCAAAAAGCCCCACTTCAGAACACACGAGGTTTGGGGGGATATTCTAGATCTAAACCATAACATTCCTCCATGCTCATCTTATCATGCAAAATAAATTTAATCTATCTCAAAATCTCACCAAAGTCTTCATTGTTCCAGCATTGCTGAAAAGTCAAAATTCAAAGTCTTCCCTGTGACTCAAGGCAAACTCTTTGTTGTGAAATCCTGTAAAAATTAAAAAGTTAAATTCTTCCAATAGACAATGGCACAAGGCAAACATTCCCATTCCAAATGGGAGAAATAAGAAAATGGAACGGAGTCAGACCAAAGCAAGTCTGAAACCCAACAGGGCAAACATTGAATCTCATAGCTATGTGTCCAGCGTCTGGGGCAGGTTGTGGTGATATGTGATGGCAGCACCATCCCTGTGACTTTGCTTGCTGCAGCCAACGTGGCCTTTCTCTTGGGCTGGTTCTGCTCACTGCCTGTAGCTTTCCTCAGCAGATGTTCCCTGTTCCCCCACTTCCTGTGGTCTTCACTGCACCCTTTTTCTCAATCGCACAGGTTCATATATCACCACTTTTAAAAGTGTTTACCATTTTCCACTCTTGAACCTGCAGTGGGTGGGATCTGCCTAATTCCTAAAATGCCTTGAAGACATCTTCCCCATTGAACTGAAGCAAAATACTTAGATTCTTTTTAATTCTTTTAACGTTTAGCAACCCTACTCTCCTTCACCACAACATAAGCACTTCTTTCTGGCCAAGCTTCATATCATTTTGCTTTATTTTTGTTCCTGATTCTCACAGTAAATCTGGCTGAAAGCAGCCAGCATTATCTATGCCATAGCCTGAACATTGGGCTGCTTTGAAGTTTCCTCTGGCAGATTAATTAGTCTGCCGCCCTTAAACTCAGACTGCTGCAGTCTCAGGACATGGACAAAATATAGACAAATTTGCTGTCAGAACATAACACACAGGGTCTCTAGTGCAAGTGTCAACAGAAACTTCCTGAGCCTGGCCTTTACTGTCCACATTTCTTTTGACATTCTGGTCTTCTGAGTTCTGATCAGCAATGCAAATTAAGTACTACTCATAATATTCTAGGGCTTCTCTAGCCTCCTTCTCTACACTTTTCCAAATTCTTCTTGCAAACCAGTTCCAAAAACCTGCAAACCACATGGTCAGGTACAGTCACAGCTATGATGCTTTTTCCAGTACCAATTTTCTGTATTAGTTTTCCAGCTGCTGGACACAATACCCAGTACCCACAACTTAAAGGAGGAAAAGCTTATTTTGTCTCATAGTTTTCAGAGGATTCAGTCTATGGCTGTTTAGTTCCAACGTGTGAATGGTATGATGTAAACTTCTGATTGTCCAAGTTGCTTGTCCCATCTTAGATTTCCAAATTAGCCAGGATGAGAGATTTGATAATCCCTAGCTATCTTAAAAATTCTACATTATCTAATGTTTGTGTAAAATACTAGAGTGAATTCTCTATTTCCCAATCTATATATTTGTGTAGTTCCAAAGGCTTCAGATAAGATTTCATCAACACTTAGAATTATTCTAATACTTAATATAATTGAGAAGTCAGGTATATAAATTTACTATGTAAGCAGGCACCATGGTATGTTCCAGTAGTACCACTTTATTGGGAGACTGAGGCAGGAGGATTTATTGAGCCCTATAGCTCAATGCCACCTTCACCAGTATAGGATACTCCATCTCACAATACATACATACATATACATACACACATATATAAGTAATAAAGTTACTATGAAACACAATGGAAGGGTAATGCCCTATAATTGGAAAGGGGAAAATATCTTTGTAGTATAAAGGGAAGAAAATTCCATAATGCTATAGTCCATTTTGTTTTACGGTAATAATATACCCAAAGATGGGTACTAAATAAAGCTAAGAGGTTTGTTTTACATCACAGTTTGTAGAGGCCAGATAAGGCAACTACACCTGGTGAGGATCTCATGCTGTATCCTGACATTGTGATGGCATCACAGAGCAAGCGTGAGCAATGAGCAAAAAACGAAGAATAGGAAATCAGGGAAGGTACCAGCCTCTTTTGTAACAAGCTTCTCTCTCTAGTATTAATCTTGTTTCACAAGAACTAAAAATTCCCATAATGCGGCATTAATCCTTTCCAAAAGATCTGCCCACAATTAGCTAATAAGCTCCCACTATGCCACATTCAACTCATGAAGGTTCCACTGTCTTCAATATCAGCACAAGGGACCAAGCTTCCTGCATTTGAACAGCTGGTGTACAGACTATATCCAAACCACAGCAAATGACTAATATCAAGATGCTGGGGGTCCAGGAGACAGCTCAGTGGCATAAGTGCCTGCCTGGCAAGCATGAGGTCCTGAGACCAACTCCCGGTACCCACATAAAGGAAAAAAAGGGCCAGTGAGATGGCTCAGCGGCACAGGCACCTGCTGACAAGCGTTAGGTCCTGAGGTTGACTCCCAGTTCCCACATTAAAAAAAAAGAGGGGGGGGGGCCGGTGAGATAGCTCAGCGGCATAAGCGCCTGCCTGGCAAGTGCGAGTTCCTGAGTTTGAATCCTGGAACTCATATACGAAAAAAGGGCCTGTGATATCGCTCAGAGACAGGGTCGCCTGCTGGTGCACGAGGTCCTGAGGTCGACCCCCGGTACCCACAAAAATAATAAAATAAAAAAGATGCTGGATGTCAATTATATTATTCTGTGAGAAATGCTACAGTTCTCTAGAGCAATATACTTTTAACAATCCAAGTGCAAAAAGTAACACTGACCTATACGAGGAGGTCAAATAAACTGAAATAAGTGTTTTTCTGGAAAAAGGTATCTCACTGTTCTAAGAGACCAATAGACTACAAACACCAAGAGTGATATTCTAACCATCACATAAGGTTCTTAAAAGTTAGTTTCCATTTCCCTCAAATCAAACATGTTTCCCGTCATTCTTAATTTTACTCTACACCATCCCTAATCCAACCTCAAACAATTAGAAAATTAATAAATGTAAAAAAAGGAGTAAATGTACAATCTCTGTAGCAAAATTGTACCTCTAGGAACTAGTAGTTCTACTACTAATCACACACTCAACAAAAATTCCTATATATGCTCCCCAAAAGGCACTATGCAAGAATTTTGATAGCAGCACTCTCAAGAATCAATCCAATAATTGGTTAGATTTCAAACATAAAACTTTCCAAATGGTATTCAACATTTGAATATTTACACGATTATATATTTAAATAATGAAATAAACTATGGCCATGAGAAGAAACTGCATATGATACTTTTCCTAAGTATTATATTGAGTAAAAGTATGCAAAGTAAAAAGTATACATATTGTTTGTTTCCATTTATATATAGTGGAAAACAGGTAAAGCAAATCTGTCATATTAGAAGTCAGATAGCTACAGCCATCCTAGTATGCAGTAGAAATTTCTTATTAACAAGAAATGATAAATGTTCATGATGATGAATATGCTAATTACACTAATTTAATCATTACTTGTGTATTAATGTATTAATACATAACATTGTACCCCACAAACACGTGCAATTAATATGTATTGTAGTTTAATTCTAAAATGTCCTGCAAAAGTCTCATGTTCAGAGCTAAGGCTTTTAGAAGCCTTAAGGCTTTTAGAAGGTGATTGGCTCATGGGGGAACTATACTTATCAGTAGATTACACCATTGGTCAGTTCATAGCTGACTATGCTATTCAGAAGTTGTGTTTGTTTGAAAGAAGCAGAACATGGGGAAAAGTGATCTGGAATGGTGTATTTTTGTCACTGACTCTTCCCTTCTCTCTCTGCTTCCAGGCTACCACAATGTGAGCAGCTTTCCTTTGCCTCAGCCCTCCCCTCATGCCATTTTTGTCTTGAAACAAGCCGACTATGGACTGAACTAACTGAAACTATAGCCAAAATAAACCTCTCCTCTTCCCTGAAGTTGCAACTGTCCAGTATTTTGTCCCAGTGAGAAGAAAGCAGACTAATATATTATGTGCCAATCCAAATAAAAATGAAAGAAAAACGAAAGCAAAAAGAAGAAAAATATACTTTATCCTTGTGAGAGAAGTTAGGGATTTTAATAGGGCACAAGATATTCTGTGACATTATTACAATTCTACTTAGTCTGGGTGTTTGCTACAAAGTATGTGAAAATTTATGAAGTTGTATAATTGTACACTGCTTATGTCTATGTGTGTATATCTATATATATACTGCACATAAAAATATTTATACATTTATAGTAAATATACACATACATAGTAACTTAATAGTAAGGGCCTTTTTGTATCCTTTACAACTCCAAGGTGTTTTTCATCTACATCAGAAGCAGTTCTGATACAGAGGAAAGGGTACATACTTGAATTTAGGAGATTGGAATTTTTAATTTTGTAAACTGAGTCTGATAACCTCCTTCATTTTGAAATTTTTCATCTATAAAATAGAAAAAAATAACATAAGGTTGTTATGAAGAATAAATGAGATAATACATGGTAAAGTTCTTAGTAACCTATAAAATAGAGGATAAATACTTTGTGCTAAGAGAAGAAAGACACTCAAATATTTGCATAGCAAGGATACCTGATTCTTCTTTTTTTTTGAGCAACAGATGCACACTGCACACATGAAATTCTAAGTTATACATTAAATTTTTCATCACTTACAAATATTTATTCTGAGCCTATGGTAGGCCAGTCAATCTTCTCAGAAGAAGAATATAAATCCTTCTGTACTCAGGAATCATGCATTATTTGGAGGAGAGAGACAAGATGTATATCCAGGGCCGGTGATATAGCTCAGTGGCATAAGCACCTGCTTGGCAAGCGCGAGGTCCTGAATTTGACTCCCAGTACCTGCATATAAAAAAAAATAATGTGTATCCAAATATCAGCTCCAACATTTACTGCCATGTAAATTTGGGCATATTACTTCACTTCTCTGAACATCTGTGCCCCTACCTGTGCAAAAAGTATTACAACAATAGATACTTCAAGAGTTGTTCTGAGTGTTCTGAAAATGAACACCTGTAAAACTACTGGTTTACAATTCATCATTTAATAAATGAATGCTAACAGTTACTACTACTACCATGGGCCTAGCATCCATGAAATCACATAGTCCCATTACTACTGCAAAAGTGCATGTTCTATTTCTTCTTTAGTCTATTCTTCATAAGACAGGAAGGCTCTTTATTTGTATTTACTTATATTGAAAATTATTTAATTCAAAATCCAGACAAACTTATATTGACTTTCAAACAAGCCTGAATTTTCCAAAATTATTTTTAAATAACAGCTTTGTTGAACCAAAATTTGCATATGATACAATTTATGAACTCAAGTGTATGATTCAGTAGAGTTCTGCACACTGACAGAGTTGTACAACCATGACCACAGTCAAACCTAGATCATTTTTGTTATCCCAAAACAAAACACTCTACTTACTAGCTATCATCTCCCAATCCTTCCCCACTAAATTTAGGAAAACACGAGCTACTCTCTATCTTTACAGATTTTTTCCAAAAATTTTCAGTCCTAGTAATACTTGACTAATTTACATGTGACAATTAGAAAAATACACATTACATGCATCACAAGTACTGTTTCCCAGCTGTTCTCTTTGCCTCCATTCTGTTATCTATCTTTTTTTCATATTCTCCTTCATAGTGATACAACTCAAAATTAAAACTTAGAATGTCACTCTGTCTTTCATCCTTCCTACAAGTCAAAGTCCCAGCTTTTGAAGACAATATCCAGAGTCAAGCGTGATTTGGCTGCCACCAAGCAGCCCAGTTTTATTTTCCATTCCATGTTCCATCATCATTCTTGATACTCCATCAACTGAGAACTACTTACAGTCCTGCAGACACTCTGTCTCATTCCTGCTAATGTATCTTTGCTGGGCAGTTCTATCTGCCTGACATACCCTCTGCCCGTTCTTCCTATCCCTACCTACCAATTCAGAGGGCTTCATCTCTCTTCCCTCTTTAGATGGAAAGAAAGAAGTATTACTAACAAAGTCTGCTCACCTTCAGTCCTACTTTCTCTGTTCCTCAATTTGTCTTCAATGATTACACACAAACTCTAATATATGATATGGGTAGGGACAGAAACCAGAATTTCCTTCTTGGACTTTCTATTATTTCCTGGGGGTTTCAAAACCACTAATCGATTTTCCCCACAGCCCCTCCAGCATTTGTTATTAGTTGATTTCTTAATAGTAGCCATTCTTTCTGGGGTGAGATGGTATCTCAGTGTTGTTTTAATTTGCATCTCTCGAATGACTAGTGATGTTGCACATTTTTTTGTATATTTGTTTGCCATTAGTATTTCTTCATCTGAGAAATGTGTATTCATCTCAGATGCCCATTTTTGGAGTGGGTCTTTAAATTTGGGTGGGAGTGTCGACTGGTACAGCCACTGTGGAAGTCAGTGTGGAGATTCCTCAGAAAACTAGGGTTGGAGGTCCCATTTGACCCAGCTATTCCCCTTCTGGGCATCTTCCCAGAAGAATTAAAAACATCGTACCACAGCGATATACGTGCACCCATGTTTATAGCAGCACAATTTGTAATAGCCAGATCTTGGAAACAACCCAAATGCCCATCAACTGAGGAATGGATAAGAAAGATGTGGTATTTTTATACAATGGAGTACTATTCAGCCATAAAGAAGGATAAACTGGAGACTTTTATAGGTAAATGGATGCAACTCGAGAAAATACTCATAAGTGAAATAAACCAGAAGCACATGTGTAAGCATCGTATTATCTCTCTAGTATGAGAAACTGAAAGAGTAAATAAGATCCAAAATGTACAATAGATATGGTGAATCAAAAAGAAACTGGTCAAAAGGAAAGAGAGACTGGAATAGGGAAAAGAAAGAAGGGAAAGGGAAAAAAAATTGTATATATATATATATATATATATATAAGATGGTTAAGATAGATACACTACCATTTTTACTTAGTTCATTGAAGAGTAAGGTTTGTGCCAATAATGTTTGGACAATTGAATGCTAATGTCTGGTGTCCTGAATAACTAACTTAAAGATATTAATACGTAATGTATTAACCATTGTTACCCTCCTATTATGTTGTTTTGAAAATTTGTTCTTCTTTTGATTTGTTTTGTTTTTTCTTCTCTTTAAAAAAAAAAAAAAAAAAAACACTAATCGAGGTAAACTAACATTTCTGTGAAAGTTTCCACAGGAACTATTCAACCGTGCTATTGCAGGATGAAAACAGCCAAGGGCAATATGTAAAAAGCTGGTGTGACTGTGTTCCCACAAAGTTTTATTTATGGAAATGGTTGCTGTCCAGATTCAGCCTGCTAGTACAGCTTGTTCATCCCTGGATTGGATGATAGTGAGAAGGATGATAACGACAGTACTAAAGCAGTTAACCAGAACTTCTTGATTATTTACCATATGGTATGTACCATGTTGAATATTATTTATTATAAAGCCATAATATTCTAAGAACAAATGTTCCCATTTTATGGATAAAAAAAGTAGATGTCAGAAAAGCTTAGTTCCTTAGTACCTTCCCCAATGTCCGACAGATGTAATGCCCGATTACAGCACTTATTTCTTCTTCACTCATGACTAGAGAATTTCATGAAGTGCTTCCAGTTGTAATACTATGTCAATATATTTTTTTTTTTGAGACAGGGTCTCACTATATCACTATGTCAATATTTGATAGCTATTGCAGAAATGAGTTCATACCAAGTAGTCTCTTTATTTACATTTTGGCAAGTACTCACCCTCTTATCATTGCTATAAATATCTTTACAAATGTGGGGACTGTTGCTTAAATTAGAGAATGTTCTGTTTTCTGATGCTGACTTTAGTAGATGCTAAGTAGAGGTCTTTTACAATCTGTAAAGCAAGATGAACACAGTTAACACTTTTAGTTGCGGAGGAATAGTCACTGAATCTAAAGAGATGGACTCTTCTATATTTTTGTCCAGGTATGAGGGCCATGTGATTGGAGAAGTGTTTTCAAATATCACTGATATAAATCAGACACACAAGTTTAAACATCACATGGTTTCTTTTATATGAGTAATATAAATAAAAGTTAAATAATAAGTAAGGAGATAGATTTTTCTGAAAAAGGGATCAAGAGATGGAAGGGGGATGAAAAAAAGAATTAAAATGTGTTACGCACAAGTACCAACTTCACACAAGGGATGTAAGCATTTACTAATTATGTACTGCAAAATGTACTAATAAAATTTTTTCTTCAAATTTTAAAAAAATCACTCTTTGAGGCAAATACCTCAGATGTAGATAAGATAGAAAATCTTCCTGAGTTTGACCAGTAACACTAGCCATAAAAGGAGTGTTTAGTGATTGTAACACTCCTTGACACTGACTAAGAAGTTAATGTCAAGAGAGAATAAAGATAATGATTCCCAGTGCTCAGAGCTCACTAGAGTGATTAATCCAGCCATCTGAAGCGGTATCTGAGGCGAGCCACATCACCACAATGTTGCAACTCAAAGCTACTTTATTATCTACTATTTCTCTCTTGGAGTGGTAGGTTTTGTTCAAAGTCACTTATCAATGTTACTCAATTTTGTGTTAAACCTGGGGAAGAAATGGCAAAAGAAAAACAAGTCAGAAATTATGTACACAGAATTTCTCTGATAACTGATAGACTCTAGGGGAAGGTAAGAGAATTCCTAAACTGAACATTCAGATTCTCCAGAAATATGACAGTTTTCTAGATTAATAAAAAAGGATGAATACAGGGTTAATTAATTCCCCTTTATTAATCTCACTGTGCTCACTGAAAGTTCTCCAAGCAGACAGCCATTTTTCCCTCCTGTAGCGATGTCATGTACCATATGCTATGTTCAGCTGTAGGCATCTGTGTTCCTGCCTGTCCCTCAGTAATATGGTAGAACTAGCCAAGCTTGGTAATTAAGTATCTGGGCCTTGAGGTCAGAGAGTTGGTCAAAGTACTGGGTTATTATCTCACCAACTATGTGAGTTTGAGTAAAATCACTTTCTTCTCTGATCCCCAGCTTTTCTCCTGTAAACTGGGGATGACACCAGCACCTGTAGAACTTTTAGGGATGTTAAATGAGATCACGTATGTAAAGTCTTTACCACTGTGTCTGGAATACAGCAAGTAAATGCCCAATAAATGTTAGTTATTATTTGCATTATCACAAAATCAGAAGTTTACATAAGCATCCCAACACGTGCTCTGAAAACTATGCATCCAGGTATCTTCTGTGCTTCGTGGAAACATTCCACACAGCCACATAAGGCAGACATTTCAGGAACATTTCCATTGTGATAGGTTTCCCAACTGTCCTGTAACAGATACTCTATTTCTATCGCTGTTTACCTCTCTTACAACTTCTCTGTAGTCCTCCAGAAACCAAGACCGTTTGCTCATCTTTGTAATAGAACAAGTCTTGGTTTAGCAGCTACATGGCATGCATGGTTGCTCACTGCACACCATGGGATGCCATGTAAAGCAAGGAGGTACTGTCCTAGACCCTGATATCGACATGATTCTAGGTCAGGGACCCAGGCTATGACTACAGCAGAATTAGTCCATCCAACTGAAAATAGTGCCTTCACTTTTTTCACATTTTATAAGGATCTTAAATTAAGTAGACCAAAAGGCTTCAATGGCTGTCTGATTAAAGTTTACCACATGCCAAGTCATAAAAATAAAAGCACAGTCTTGCCTTCACAAAGCTTAAAATACAATATGAACCATGGCAGAATATTACCTAAATTAAAGCATGAAAAGAAAGAGAGTCTTCTTTGAACACTAACAAAAGGGAGATGCCACCCAGTGGCTGGATAAAATTTTAGATGCAGAGTTTTCTTTTTTATGTTGCCTTTGCTCACAAGCAGGTAGGAGGACAGGTGTATTCTCACTATCTTACAGATAGGATATTGCTGCAGAGCACCAGGCAGACTTCTCTACCTCTTAAGAGACAAGTATCCATGGCTTAAGGAAATGAAAAGGACATTTTGTCCATAAAAAAAATTTCAGAAGAAATCATCATGAAAAAGAATAAGACCTCCTCTTCCAGACAATAAAATGATTTCTTTGATGTAGGAAAATAGATGAGTTCATATGTAAGTAGGCATTGCTGTGTCCTAGAGCATGAAATCTTGTTATCTACTTCATAGAACAAAATCCCAGACGGATGTGTTGGATTCAAGAGCAGTTCTTGTTTCTTATGTAGACCCCAGCTAGATACAGGAGAAAGGACATGATTCTTCACTGGGTCTGCACAGGCATAACTTTAAATTCGCACTAATTTATACACTCCACTGTGATGCTGAAGCCAGCTTATTCCTGTGTAGCCAAAAATGGCTTGAAGATAGAAAAAAGAACTATGAAACCTAAAAAGAACATTTAGTTGAAAACAAGAGACAACTCCTTGATGACCTATGATGATGTTTAACCTCAGACCAGATGGAATGGTAGATTACTTGTTGAATATTTGTATAGACAGATAACATTAAGTACCAGATGCACAAAACTCTGCCACATTAATGCCTTGTCAATATGGAATACAATGATTAAATGTAATCTCAAAATTCAGAGTGCCTGGGTTTACATCCTAACTAAATAAAAGTTATATAACTCTCTATAATTTGTATGTCTTATGTGGAAAATACAGTTCATTCTAATACATACCTCCCAGCGTTATTCCTAGGTCAAAGACGTACTCGATGATGCTGCTGCTGCTGCTGCTGATGATGATAAAAAACCTTGTCAGAGAAAGGGTGAAAGTCCAAATTATTTAAATTAAATTTAACTTCAATTCAGAATTGAGATACAAAGTAGAAAATAATCAAGTTATTTGATAAAATATATATTTCTAAAGAAAAACATGTTTATGGTATATTTTATTTATGTATAAAGATTCACTATTGAGTCACCAGCCTGGGAGTGTAGGGAGGTGGTGTCAAGGAATGTTTTCTAAAAGCAGGAAGTATTTAAATTTGGAGATCAAATAAATAAATACTTAGAATTTTTCATTAAATTTGAGAGAGTTTATGTAAATTAGTAAGAATAGCAGATGTGAAGGTTTAAAAGCTAGAAAGAGCATGGCATATGACCCGAACTTGAACAAATTTTAATGTGGCTGGAGTGGGGCCTTCTAAGAAATAAAATGAGTTTGATGATGGAAAGGTCACCTCCACTATCCAATTGACTATTCACGGATATATTATAGAATATGTACATGGATGTATAACTGTGAAAATTAACAGTTGCGCCAACTTGAGTAAGAAACACCCAGCCAATTGGCTTAACGTAGTTCTGGGTGTGACTGAATGATGGACATATTGAAGAGGGAAGACCCACCCTGAGTGTGAGTGGCACCAACCAATAGGCTTGTAACCTGAATACAATAAAAAGGGAAAGAAGAAGCAAGTCTTCCTTTGTCTCTTCACAGGAGCTCCAGTTTTTACCATTGCCTTGGACGTCTGTCTCCCAATTTCCAGAACAGAATCTTCAGCCTTCCAATGCAGACCCTTCAGCCTCACAGGGTGGACTCCTCAGCCATTCAGCATAGACTCTTAGCCTTTCAGCACAAACCCTCCAGTTTGCGGATACAGACTTGCATGGGACTCTACAGTGAGCTCCAAATCTTCGACCTTTGACTGAATCATTCAGGTCTCCAGCAAGCAGACAGCCCTTTTGCCCTCTTCCACACCTGACTCTGCAGGCGACCACTGTAAGCCTACCTTGTAAATCCATATATAGATCTTATATTAAACCCTTTTCTCCAGTAAGCATTGAATGGTACAATAATTTATATATTTATATATCCTCAGTACTTATCAAGATGGACAAATGAAAGTGGTAAAAAATTTTCAGGTGCAGGAAGATGGTTAGGAGAACACACTTCTATAATTTGTCTCATGTGTGGGCCCTACTTCTCCAAAATCTTTCTAAGAGTCGGAGATGATGTCTATCTTTCTTATGGATCCTACACAGCACTTAACAGCCATTGAAATCTATAAAACTTGTGCATTACTTGATTTTCAGTCTTAAAGGTATCTCTCAATGTTCTATTCCACTTGGAGTTTTCACGATACTAAAAGGAACTTGACCTCGGGTAATCACTGGTGATTTTCTATATATAACATGAAACAATTAAAACTTTACCAAAAAGAGGAGAAAAGTTTAATATATTTTCATTATTGAGTTATTGATTAGGCATGTAGTATAGGAACTTTACACTATAGGAACCCAAAGAAGAGGAAATGCAAGTCTTCTTCAAAGAATTTTAAAACTTGGCTGTGCAGGACTAAACACAGGGAAGTATCAGTGAGAGTGACTGACATTTTATAAATCAAAATGACTTTAAACAGATCTATATGTCAGAAATTGAGGAGATGGATAAGTCTGGATGGCTTATCATCACTTGTTGGCTAGATAGATAGAAGATGATATCACTATACTATTACCATGTTTTATTTATAACTCTTTGAGCAATGAACACTATCTTTACTTAGAGATTCAGCTTTTATTGAAATTCAGAGTTCAAATGATAAAATCCTGAATAATTAAGAAAGTCATGGTAGATTCTGCCTACTTGAGATATTTTTTCAGGAATACATGCGATATGACCATTTACAGGAAAAGGAAAATATTATGTAATGGAAACTATTTTAATGTTAACAAGTTTAAAACATGTTTTATGTTTGAATAACTAAGGTCCTTTTTAATGAGATCCTTTGAAATGAGATATTCAGATTATAGAATAAATTAAGCTTTTTAAAAAACATATATCATTATGTAGTTTGCAAATATCATAGAATCATAAACGACTTGGGTGATTTTGCAGATAGAAAGATAACAAGCCAGCACTCCTGCCAGAGGAGAATACAAAACTCATACAAAGCATGTGTCACATATTGACTAATTGTGTTTGACTATCACAGTCAGATTATACCCATTAATCATGGGTAAGATGAAAATTAATTAGGAATGAAACAATAAAAATGGAAGATAAATACCTTTTTAAAAATAGCAATTTATTAACAGTAGAATTCTAATGAGAGCAATTATATGTGAAGTAGCCACCATAATAAATTATGAAGTGCCAGAAATATTTATGTAAATGCCTTTTAGAATAAAAGCTCTACTGGTAAAACATTGAGTAAAAGTATTTCTGCTCAAAATAAAAGCCAAAATGTGTAGAGCTATGATCTGTTGCCTAAATCTCAGGCAATTATCTGATAAGACTAAAATGTGACAGAAGTTTCTTTAGATTTTCAAGTAGGTATGTTTTGAAGGATAAACTATGAAGTTTGCTTCTTTGAAGATTACATAATATTATCATAATGAATAAATATGAATCAAGTCGTGTTTTCTTTAGTTATATAAGTATTTTCCAAAATAAATATTTCTTAAATGAATAAATAGTTGACAGCAGAATGAATGCATTAAGAGCAGTATGTATATGGTCAATACTCACATAAAAATAGCTGTGACCTCACGCTAGGAGAAATTTATGCAATTGGAAATGATAATCACTTTTGACATGTATGTGAGTAGTACAATAGAATCCGTGAGGTCTATCTTCCCAACAAAAGACTCCTAAAAGTCAGGAGAACTCCTTAAAGCGAAACAATTAACATGCGGCAAGACTAGAAATAAAAGCTACATCTTCTGTCAACACAGATACAGACAGAGAGAGACTCTCCAAAGATAATGAGTTTATTCAAGAATAATCACAGCATTTGAAAATGGGAATACTCATGCCATAGTAAATTATAAATGCATTCAGGAAGGCAAAGAAAAGCAAGAATTTTTAGAAGTAAAATGAGAAGTACACATAAGGTGTGTTATGGTTTCTGTCTGGAAGTCCCCCCAAAGCCTCATGCACTTTTAGATGGGGCTTTTTCAGAAGCAGCTGAATCTAGAGTTTGTGATTGATTTGTAGTGAAATGCTGGGATTAAGTGTGCTGGGATTAAGGGTGAGTGATTGCTGGATCAGTCCACTGATTAGACTGGCACCGCCATAATCCCAGCAGTCTGGGTAAAATACAAGGAAGAGAAAGAGGTTTGTTTCCCCTTTAGCTCTTGTTTTTGCTGTCTTCCACAGCTATGAACTGTTGCCCCTCTGCAGTGGGCTACCCTGCCTTGGAGCCAGCCAATGATGGACTGAAACCATTACAAACTGTGAGCTAAATAAACCTTTCCTCCTTTAACTTTGCGTGCCAGGTATTTTGTCTCAGCAACAAGAGAAAAGTAACTAAGACACATGTTTTGAGCTGAGAATATTGGTTACAGGGGATTATGGCAAGAGTTGAGGTTAGTTGATTAGTGGATGGTATATCAGGCACATGTTCTTGTGAGTTCAGCTAATTGTCCTTGTGATTTCTGTTATGAACTGGAGGTTGGGAGGTCCTTAGTAAGTTTTTGCCACAGGGATATCTGCATAATAGCCCTTCAGAAATTTAATTTTTTCCATTTATATGGCATTTTATGCTTTACAAAGCAAACCCACGTGAATTCTTTGTTTGAACATCATGGCAATGCAGTAAGGTAAGGAAGCCAATGAGAAGTAATAGGCAAAATATCTAAAAACAAGCTCAAGTTTGAGCATTAACTTCTGAAGCAGGCATAGCCAGTAGGTGTCAGTGAAACTACCTTGGGAGTAATGGAAGCCCAAATCATTGAAGAAATGGGGTTAGACAGTGATGGTTCCTGACATCCATGAAAAGAGACTCACAGTCTTCTATATTTCTGTATTAAAAATATATAACTTTCTGATTCTATACTTATGCATTAATTAGATCACATTGCTAGCAGCCTATTCCAATCCTAGTATTTTTCAAGCATTTGATAGATCTATAAGAGAAGGAGAGCAAAGGCTGTCTTACAAGTGTTCTATAAGGAGAAATGAAGTCATCACTCAGGGCAGGAAATCACTGAATTTCCCAAGAGTTTGAGGGGATATCTAAGCGACAAAAGAAGGAATCTTTCATAATGTTTAAAATTAAGTTCCAATTCAACCTTTACTTAATTATAATAATACAAGAAACTAAGAATGGATATTTGAAGAGTATTTTATCTTGTGTTTGTGTTTTCTAATTTATTTTCATTAACCACCCTATGGAAGTAAAGTAAAAGCACTGTATCTTCTAATTAACAGATGATATTCACAGAGGTTAACTGCCTTTCAGTACGGTGTAATACAGATCTACTAACTCTTACTTTACTCATCTTTTTTTACAATTAGTACATGTTTGTAGCACACATTGATTACATTCCTTGTGGGGGGGTTGGTACCTATACATAACACATCTTAATATTTTTCGTGCCCTTCTCTTCCTCTTCCTCCCTTCTCCCTCCAATTTTTGGTCCCCTTCCCATTTCAGAAAGATCTCCCTGATTCCTATTATCTTTTATTTTGCTTTCTATTTATATTTCAGGTTCTACTCTTCAACTTACCTTTATGAGTTCTCAAAGTCAGAAACCAACTTTCTTTCATCATTTCTCCAAATAGTCCACTCTGACTATGGGTAGTTCCTAGAATTCTTAGGACCAGCATAAAAGTGACACCAAGTGCTACTGCATTTGGTAGGCTCTAATCAGAGGCAGTTTACCATATGCCCATTCACTGATGCACTGGCAGTCTTTGCTTCTGGATCTTTACGGTTTTCCCTGGTCCATTCATACTTTGACGGAATGTTTCAGTTTTTTTTTCCTATCCTGATTTGATGTTTGATTTCTTTTGCATCTGTTACAGATTAGAGTATGATCCTTTGTCTTTGTATTTATTTGCTTCCAATAAGACATCTTCATGAGTTCTCTGATTTCTATCCTTCCTGGACACTGTATTTGGGCCACAGATCACTGATCACTAAGAGATACTGCACATTTCCTAATGGACATGAAGTGGTCATTCAGTCCTCAAGTACATTGCTGATGGCCAAGTTCAAGAGCGACTTCATGAACAGAGGCCCCCATCTGGTGGAAATGGAACAAATATCTTGCGTGCCAATTTCCCTCCAGAAATCTGATTCCCCTGGCTTTCTTCTCACAGTTTAATATTCCTACACATATAAGTAAAATTCTCTTTATCTAAAACATACTTAGTGGATAACTTATGTGTATCTTCTTCAACTGGGTTTAAAAGTAGACCATATTAGGCTGGCCTGTTGGAGACCATCCATCACAGAGGCTGCCCTGAATATAGTTGCACTAGGCGGCTTCTACTTCAAATTCTTTTTTCTCTATTATGTATTTTGTTTTGTTTTATTTTTATTTATTTATTTATTTTTGTCCTTTGGAAAAATGCAATCCGGGTACTTCAATTTTATTACTAACTCGAAACAACAGTGTAAACATGAGAAAAAGAGATGGGGGAGAAAGTAATCAGTCTTAACCAAGTACGCTGCTCTTTTTTTTTTTTTTTATGTGGGTACCAGAAGTCGAACTCAGGACCTCGCACTTGCCAGGCAGGCGCTTATGCCGCTGAGCTTTCTCACCAGCCCAACACTGCTCTTTATAACCTGGCAAAGAATGTGAAATCCCATTTAATACATTTTCCAGTAAGACGCAATCTAATCAGGTACACAAATATATACATATAATTATCATCGATTACAAGTCACAGGCATGTGAGAGAGCACATGCAGATGAATAGCATAATCACCTCCCTGGAGTTGAAAACTACAACATTAAATTATAGCAAGGGTAAAATATCTTCCTATGTGGGAATATTATTTCCCTGGCTTTCTATAAGCAACAAAATTAGTATTTTTAAAACAGAAATATTCTTAAGTCTGAGTCACTTAAAGTGTCAAAATGTGCATTGGGAAGTAAATAAAAGCCAATAATATCTGAAAAAATCAGATATCCATGGCTCAGAGCCTTTTTCACTAAGGGAACATATAAAGAGTACTTTTGAATTAGTTATATAATAAATGAATATATAATTATAATTTATAATGTAAGAATACATAATCTATATAACTGTATATAGTAAGTATGTATTTATACAATAAGGACAAAGGGTTAGCCTGGCTCTTTTCCTTTGTTTTGTGGTGTCTGGCCCAATTTGTCCTCAATCTTGGGTCTAGCTTGAATCTGTCTCTAACAGGCCATTTGCTTCACCCATTCTTCCACAAATTACTACACTGCTCAATGGTATTCAAGGAGCCAGTAACAATTCTGACTCCTTCAACTTATAAATATTTACAATTTAAAAACACCCTCAACTGTATATCCACTTAGCCATCTACAAATAGGGACTCGTGATTCTCTCAAAGGAAATGTAAACTTGTAGAATCTGTCTCCGCCATTAAGACTTAAATGAAAGACATCACCTCAAGTACACAGGAAGTATTCAGCATGCACAATGCCGAGAATTGCCCTGGGTACCAGAGCAATTTAAAATGTACCCACTTAAGAGGTCAAAGGAAAACCTTAAACCATCTTGATATATTTTCCGAATACAAAAATAAGACTATATTCAGAAAAAAGCACTTATGTCATGAGTGTGACCACGTTCATGTCAGTTTCCATGAGAGACATCATTTATTGATTGTCATACGCTTTACCTCTGAGCCCAGGTAGTTTTGTGCAATTTATCAACAAAGCACTACAAGTAGCCACTAACAATTAAATAGTGTTGGAACATGAGTTGAAACCCATTTTTCATTCTTACAAGGATGTAATTTTTAAACAGCAGGTAGTTTAGATATTCTAAGTACTTCAACAGTTGATCTGAGTTAATACGACCATAAATATGTTTGTTTAATAAATGGATGAAATCAACATCCTTCCTCCTCCAAATGTTTATGCATTATAACTTCTTCAAAATTTTTCTCCAAAAATTCCAGTGAAAACTTTCAATCACCTTCTTTCTCCTTTGTTGACAAAAGGTACCATTGTTGCTATTACAGTTATCCTTTCCCCCACTTTACATTTTTCTTTAACTTTTATTTCTAAGATGTTTGATGGCAGATGAAGTTTAAGCAGCTGGGAGAACCATATGCCTTGAAAAAAGTTTTTAAATAATAGTCCATAAACCACTTGCATTAGAATGCACTAGGGAGTGTTTTAACAACAGCAATCCGACTAGAGACCTAGTAGACCAAAATCTCAGAAGGGGACTGTTAAAATGTAAGTGTGTGTGAGTGTGTGTGTGTGTGTGTTGTACATATGTATATGATGCATATGTGTGTAGGAAAGTAAGGTGAGTGCGGTTTTTAGAAGTCTCCTGTGTGACTCTGATGTGCATAATGTTTGCATATCATTATGCCATCACTGCTCAGAACATGCCACTGAAGGTCCTGCTGCTTTCTTCTTTCTCTCCAAAAACATTTCATTCCAAGATAGCTAATCACTATCATGTGACGCTTTCCTATTATATATCCATTTTTGAATTTCCATTTCTTACTACCAAACCCGCAGGCACTAAATAGTGTCTTACAAGTTTTTCTTCCCCTACACTTCTTATCTTTTAAAAACATATGCTCTCTACCTGATGTGGAACTCTGTGTTTAGGCATGACTTGTTATCAAGGTGAAGGTATAATCGAGTGCTCTGCTTAAGAGATTCTTACTGAAATTATCTACATTATTAAAAGTGAAGACTTTGACTTTAAAGGTTTACTTAGGAATATAAGTTGCAGCAGTCTTTTTCTCCACCTCTAAGTGGATGACTCTGTTTCTAACACAGTCTTACTTGGATCACTTCTGGTTTACCCATTGTTCAAAATATAGTAATGCTAATGATTAAAGAGCTGGATTTAACTGAGCACATACTTAGGGCATGGCATAATAGATTTTTCAAAGGATCAGTTTGCAATCTTTTAGTGTCAATATACTACCACATTTCCAACCCAAACTATTTTCCTAAGTGCCAATGGATTTATATGTTCATTTGTCTATCTTTGGTAGACATTTCATGAACTCTGTTCTAAATAAACCCGCCTATCCATTTGGTAATCATCTTTGCATCTTTTTTGACATAAGTCAAATACTGATAATTCTAGGAGTAAAAATTGAAGTCACTTGATAATTTCTTTTTCAGTACTAGGGATTGATTTCAGGGCCTTCACATTAAGCTACAGCCCCAGACCATATATAAATATGTATATGCATATTTATATATATATTTATTTATTAACAACAGTTATATAAATGTTATATATTTTTTTTTTAATTTTGAGGCAGAGTCTCAGTAAGTTGTCCACCTCAGCCTCCCAGAGTGCAGTGATTAGAGGTATGCAACAACACAACCAGCTGATAACATTTTGTTTCCATATTTCAGTTTGGCTGTTTTTAAATTTTGTTTACTCCAATTTGGTACAAACATAATTCTACATAGTAAAATACTCAAATATTATATGTAAGCAACTACCTGGGCCAGAAATACTTTAAAATTCATGGCTTGGGTGCTTTTATATCTATTTTATTTTTGTCATAAATAATCTTCAGAGGTCATTTAGTAGAAAATGGAGGAGATGGGCCGGTGAGATAGCTCAGGGGCATAAGCGCCTGCCTGGCAAGCGCAAGGTCCTGAATTCGACTCCCTGTACCCACATACGAAAAAAGGGCAGGTGATATTGCTCAGTGGCACGGGCGCCTGCTAGCGTGCGAGGTCCTGAGGTCGACCCCCGGTACCCACAAAAAAAAAAAAATGGAGGAGTTTATCTGCAAATTATGATTATGATTCAAGAGGAGATATATTTGTTGTTAGAGTACAGGGCATTTTTTAAATTTGAAATACATTGTGGGAAAATAGCCTGATATAAGAGGCAAGTATCTTTCCATGATCCTCAATAAACAATGTCTAATGGCAGTGTGAGTTTACCAGAAAATTGTTAATTAGTAACGGTTTATCAAATATTTGCTTGTTACATACTATGTACCAAATATACTTTGGGTGATCAAAAGGAACCATTAGATAGTGTAAACTTCATATTCTTGCTGAGCTCACTTCCCAGGCTCAAAGATAGAAAAAATATGTCTTTTCGTAAAGAACCACAGATTCTGATCTAAAGTTACGAGGTTGAGTCCTCTGGTATTATTAGAACTAGATATGTAATTGTAAATATTTGTAGTGGATAAACATTTTACCTGCATCACATTGGCTATGTCTGATCGAGATCTCTATATTATGACATTATTTAAAAATATATACATAATGAAGAGAGTTGGGAGGTATATGAAGAAGGAATTTACCTGGTGAAAATCCGAGGCACCGGAGAAGTTTTGCATAATCACTTTTAATAAGACTTATGTTAATTTTAGAGCAACTGATTTGTAGCATAATAAGATCTGTCAAATGCAAGTCTTTTCACTGTCTCAACAATATGAATGGACATTCACATTACCTAGAATGTAGCAGATAGATATTGCCATTATAAGGGAAAAAAAAGGTGACAAGGATGTCCCGTTTCTTGGTGCAGCCAGGTCACATTTCATTTTAATGTGATTAGGGGCCATTTGACACTTTAATGAAGGTGATATCTCACATGCCTGGAACACTTAGCTTCAGATGGAAGACAGAACACTGACATTTGTTTTTCTTCCTATGTTCAGTGGGTCATTGTCACTCCAGATTGGGGGTTTCAGCAGATGTATGGAGAAGATTATGGTTAAAATACTTTAGCGAGTTCTCCTTGGTCAAAGGTCAGGAGACAAACGCAGTAAGCTTTTATAACTGTTCTTAGTGATTAAGCTACTCCCAACTTCATTTTATGCCACTATCAGCTCTGGGCTCTCGCCCTGTACTGAAATGAAGCGAGAACTCTGCCTCTCATCGAGGTAGCATATGTTATTTAAATTGCTCATCCTTTATGCTCCTATTGACATCAATCTTGGCCAACATTAATTGATGACACAAATACCAGGCTAACATCATTTATACAATATTTCATTTAATTATTATTGTTATTGCACTTAGTGATAAATATTTTATTCCCATTTCACAAACGAAAAAACTGAGACTCAAAGACACTGAATTCCTTACTTGAAATTATGCACCTTATAGGAAACCAAACCTTTCATTGTATGTTCTTCATCCCTGGGAAAATTAAAGCAGCAATAAGAGAACTTCCACAGACTCTTCTGTACAGCTCCCCACCCTATTACAGCATCTGAAACCATATACTTTGCCTTCTTGGCAGTAACCATAAACAAAATGTCTATGCTCTTTTGCAAAATGAATCTGTCTATTGCATACTAAATTCCATATCCTCTCATCCACTTAAGAACAGCTCTGCAGAAATCGACCCTGTGTATATAATCAATTTTATACACTATTATGTTATTCTCACCGATATGCAAACACGCTATTACTACTTCTGCTTAACCAGCTCTTCTCTTTACCCAGTTTCTTTTATCAGGTTCCAGCCCATCTCTTTGCTGACTTCTAAAACGTTCATAGAAATATGTTCATACTCATTGTCTTTGATTACTTTCCCCTCATTCTCTGTTAAAACTATCCAAATAGGCTTTGTTGAAACTGCTTATACCAAGGTCTTCTATGACTTCCATGCTGCTGAATTTTATAGTTTAGTCTCAGTCCTCATCTTACTTAGCAGCAGCATTTTACAAAGTTGATTATTCTATCCCTTTGATATATTTTCTTCTGTTAAATTACAGTCACAATACACTTTCTTCATTCTCCTCTTATTCCACCCCTTCCCCTTCACTCCACTTCTTAGATTCATATCCCCTGATCATCATTAGTCATGATATTTGTTCCCTTCACTGATTTTCACAAACACTTAGAACATTTAGAAGGCATTCAACAAATGTTTATCTAAATTAACTAATGAATAAATGCCTGCTGTCTAGCATAGTTACCAGAACAAGTTTTTGGAATACAATAAATACTTTTTGGATAAACAGATGAGCAAATAAAAGAATAAAAGAATGTCAGGCCATGATTTGGATCCTAGCTCATTCTATCTCCTTCAGACCTAATTTTAATCTACTTAAAGAATAAAATAAGAATTCTAAAATAAGAATTATTATAAAATAATTATTTAAGTATTAGCTGTTCTGAGAGACCAACACATCTTTTTTTTTTTTTTTGTGGGTACCGGGGGGTCGACCTCAGGACCTCGTGTGCCAGCAGGCGCCCGTGCCGCTGAGCGATATCACCGGCCCCTTTTTCGTATGTGGGTTCCGGGAGTCGAACTCGGGCCCTCGCGCTTACCGGGCAGGCGCTTAAGCTGCTGAGCCATCTCACCAGCCCACACCACATCTTAGTCAATAGTCTCCCATTCCTAACCTCTAGCCACTCTATTGTAACTGTCAAATTTCCTTATTAAAGTTATTAAAGCATCATCTAGTTCACTTAGTTATTGTTCATTTTTCTGTCCAGAATGAATAGGACTTTATCTGTTCACCACTGCATAGGTAAGACTGCCTAACACACAGTACATGTTTACTGGTACTTATGAAATGAATAAATGAATGTAATAAAGGATACTGTTTCTAAGATTTAAATTGGAATATTTGGTTACAAAGTCATGAGGGAGGGAAAAGAGACACAAGAGCTGAGGAGGACAAATTAAAGCTTCATAAAATAGGGATAATCTAACCCAAAGATGATATTATCTATGTTTCTATAAAGAAATTTTGTAGCACAATACAGAGGATTTAATTTCTCTACCTGCAAATCCATTCTCAGTATCTTTTCTTTCCTTTTTCTATTTGCAGAGGGCTAATTCTACAACAATTTGTCTTGATACTCTTTTCTTTGGTCCTCAGTAAGGACACTTTATAGATCTATTTTTAGTTAGCCCATGACATTTCAATTCCAGAAATATACTGTATATCTGCACTTTATACATGAAAAGATTAAGAAGTTTGTGGCCTCACCTATCAACAACTAACTTTCACCTCCTCATGCCAGACACTGTTCCTCTAGTGAATGTACACTTTGCAGAATTAGAGATTGCTAACCCCTTGTCTGGTACTAAGTTCTCTCATTCCAAATGCACAAGTTTTGCTGTCGTTATTTGTTTTTCATTTCTTGTTTTTTTTTCATTTGTTTGTTTGTTTTTGATGCACTGATTTTTCAATTAACATGCCTACAAAATACCTAATGATTATTTTCATATCTCACTTTCCATCTTACCATCCCTCCCCATACCCTCCACCATTTGTCTTGTATACTCAGATTTACTAAGGAATTTAGGGTTACATACTTGTGGTCAAAATTAATCATGGTTTTGCAACTCATGTATACAACCTTATGGGAAACTCTGCCAAAGCCTAAAATGCCCAGCCCTGTCTGTTCAAGAAGTTGCTTGCAATCCTTGATGTTTTTTCAGCACATGGGGTCTTTTACCTTCCTTTTCCTTCATGCCAGTATTTGGGTTTGATTTATATTTTTTCATTTTCTTAACTTTTTTCTTTTAGTTTAGTTTATTAGTACATATGTGTAGTACATAATATTTTACATTCCTTGTGGGAAGTTGGTGCATGGATAAAAAAAAATGTGGTATTTACACACAATGGAGTTGTACTCTGCCATAAAGAAAGGTAAACTTGAGTCTTTTGTAGGAAAATGTATGCGCTTTGAGACAACAATGTTAAGTGAAACAAATCAGGCACACAAGCTTAATGTCACATGGTTTCTCTTATATGAGAAATCCAGCATAAAAACAAAGAGCAAAATAAAAGACAGATAATAGGAAGTAGGGAGATAGATTGTTCTCGTTCTCAAAGGGGAGGGAGATCAAGAGATGGAGGCGGGAAGGGAAAGGAGAGATAAGGGATGAAGAAAAGGTTTTAGGATGTATTGTGTACATGTACCAATTCCACACAAGAAATGTAAACATTATGTACTGCAAACATGTAATCGAAAAAGAAAGAGAATCAAGAGATGGGGAAGGGGGGATGAAAAAAGGAATTATGGTATATTTATATTAAAGTGATGAGAAATAAGGCCAAAAGTGGGAGAATTACTTTCCCAAATTCCGTTAAGCGAGGAACAGCTTCCTGCTAGGTTCCTGGACGCCCACTGCAGTTTTGTTTCTAGTTCGTCTCCCTGAGCCTGTTAGAAAAATAATGTTATATTGCCATTTTCTCTGGAAGGACTTCAGCTCAGGAAAACACTCAGCGAAGCACACCACAGTACAATCATGAATGCAAAGGCCCCACAGACCAAACAAGCGTTATTGATGATACAGGAGGCCAGGACACACTGGCTAGAGCACGGACGGCCAGTGGAGTTTCCTTACCCTAGCACATAGCATGCCGTAGCATGAAAATGAGGCTGAATTTACATATTTGTATGAGTTACAAAATTACAAACATAGACCCATTTTGGGTAGATGAATAGATAAAATAAACCCCTTTCTGGAATTCCATGAGGTTCAATGATTTCAGATGTTCATTTGGGAAACTTCAGAATAGGAATCAAGGGCTCCCCAGTGTGAACCCGCACCTAAGACTTTACAAATGTGTGGAGTTATGGCACTTCTGTCAACTGGAGAAGACAATGACCATAAGCACCAGAGCATAGGCCTCTACTGCCCTCCATACTGGTTTTCCTATGACAAAGTCACTGACTGGCCTCTGGACACACATACTTCAGCAACTTGCAGTTTTCTTAACAGGACTCTACGATCTAGGATGGAGCAAGAGACTGCAATATGTATCAACATTTAAGCATAAGACAGTTCTGGGATATATTTGAAATTTTATAAAATATCCTAACTTGTCTATTATTTAGTTTCCTTTGTAGAACTTCCTTATCTCAATTAATTCTTTCCTTCAATCATCCATACATTCACTTTCAACAAACCCTATTGGTCCTACCTTTAAAATGGATCTATAATCTGACACTTACTTGTTACACTCCTTGCACTGCCATCTTCAACCCTCTGAATTATCATTACAGTCTTCTAGCCATGCCCTGCTGTGTAATAGCCACTAGCCACATACAGTCACGGAGCGCTCAAAAGGTAGCTGAATCGAGATAGCCTGCAAATGTAAAATACACATTAGATTTCAAGTGCTTAATGTGAAAATAATGTAAAGTGTCTAACTGGATTAAATAAAATGCATTGCTAATATTACATTCACCTAATCTTTGGACTTTTTCATATGTGTATACTACAAGACTGAAATTTTATGCGTGCCTTGCTTTTATGGTTTTCGTTACATTTCTGTTTGACACTGCAGTTCTAACTGGTCTCTTTGCTTCTGTTCTTGCTCCTTTTTCAGCCTGTTTTCAAATCAGCCCCCTGTTGAAATGTTCAGATTGTGGCATTCTTGTCCTAAAGAAATTTTTAATATATATAGACTAAAAGACCCTTGGGTTCTATTTGATCTGATTCCCTTTTTGTACTCCTACTGTTGAGCTTGTATGACTTCCTGTCTGGTTTTCACCACCAAGCAACACCGGCCTTCTTGCTGGCCTCTCAATTCACTGTCTGTTTTCTCTGTCTGGAATGTTCTTCCTCCAGAAAAGAATCATATGGTTTGCTTCTTTACTTCCTTTAGTTTTTGTCTACCTTTTCAAAATCTCTTCCACTCTTCCCCAATACTTGGTATCATTCATTCTTGCTTCAATTTTTTTCTCTTTGTCATTTCTTATTAGTATTACATATATATACAAATGTATTTATATATATGTGCGTGCGTGTGTGTTTATGTGTATACATATATACTTATAAATTACTTAATTTACCTAATCTAATGTTTTACTCTAACCTAATAATATGTGGGTCAAGGCAGTGACTGGACAAGGAGCTGACATAAGGTTTGAGCCATTTCTGCCAACACAGGAATCTTCTAATAGGAAGTTATTGCTCAAACCCATCCCACAGCATCACTAGAGAGTTTGTCAGGTCAATATTGTGGTCTGCCAGGCCTTCCTTCCCTATTCTATCTTTTCCCCTTTTGTTTCACAGGTCTTCCTCTCCAATAAATGTTGCAAACTGTTAACTCTATCTCATAGATTGTGTCCTAGAACTACAGAAAGAGTTTCAATCTAGGAGAAACATCTGGAAAAGAAATATCAGTGTCTAAATCATAATTTTTGAAAGGATTTTTTAAAGGAAAATCTACACCCAACAAATACAAGACAAAATATATTTTAATTCATGTCATTACTTCCAGAAGTTTATAGAATTTACAGAGTAGTGAAAACAAACTGAAATGCATAAAATAAAAGTGACTATAGTAAATGAAGGGCCTACTAAGGCCCTTTCAGTCAAGATAGAGTCTAGCTAGAACTAAAGGCGACACAAAGAACTCTTGAACAACTGGACAACCATGTTTGCCTTGCACATTTGTTTTCTTCTGATGAGGTACATTAGCCTACAATACCAGGAACAAATAAGCTGGATAGATGGAATGCTTTATACATCATGGAAAGATATTTTTCTAAGCATTGTGTTAATTGGTGTGGATTTGAAATATGCTAATGCACACAGTGCTATGTTGATCTAATAATAGATGGTATTTTCATTTTGGGGAGAGATGTAATGTGATACTGTTCTATCCTTGATGGATCTTCTGGGAACCAGATGGATTGTCAAAGGGTTTGATATGAAAATCAAAATGTATATAATTTGGAATATAATGGACTCTGAGAAAAATTTTAAATCCTCTGATCTAGAAGTATTTCAGCTGTGGCTGATGTTGATGCTAAATTTGCTCAGAAATGGAGAAGTTCATGGCACATTAACCCAGCAAGAGTTCCTGAAGATTTCCAATTCTGTGATGGATCTCGGTTACATAGATTTCTCTTCTTTTGGGAACTGTCATGAAAATCAAATTTCTTTAATGATATCAGTATTCTCAAACTAAAAACCATTATTATTTTCCTTAAATGAACAGCCCTGGTTGAACTCATTGTTACTTTTTATGAAAGCAAAGCAGGTTGAGATTTTTCATGAAAATTTTTTGCCTACAGTACAGGAAACAGTGAAATGATTGTTATAAAATGAATCATTTGCTCAGTGTTCAGTGAGTTTCAGACACTCACATGAATACTTCATATGAAATATCTCATTTAATCCTCATATAAAGGAAATCAAATATTTATTGTTCCCAATTTGATAATAAGAAAACAAGCAAAATATTATGGGGCAAATTTATGAAGTGGAGATTTGAACCTAAGAATTTTAAATCCCAAAGCCCTGAGAAAGGTTAATAAGGTGACTACAAATGTTGTTACATTCAGTGAGTACCTACAACCAAGCACTATGTATCAGGAGGTGAGAAAAAAGAAATAATGTTCTCTTGTGGGCAGTAATCCTGCCTAAACTTTTTTTTTTTTTAAATGTCAATGTTTGGCACTCACTAGTTTCTCAAATATTTGTTCAACATCCAATCTGAAATGAGTTTTAGAACACTGCTATGCTTAAAAGTCAAGGAAAATGTTATTTGCCTGATCCTCACACTATTCTAGTATTTCAAAAAATCTAAATGGATATATGGCTATAATATAAGAGTTCAAAGAATGAGAAATATGAACATATCCATTTGGCCAGAGCCCACATTTTGGCTGTACTCTGTATTAGCTCAGTAAAATGACAATCTCTGGGAACCCAGACTAAATGTGTATATATCTATATAATTATAATGCTTTTGCAGCATCACTGTAAAGATTAATTTATTATTAAATAAATCTATTTTTATATTTTCTTCCCTAGCTTTAGCCATGACTACTTTGTAGTTAGGTATCAGCAACTCACATTAAATTTGGTGTTTTAGCTATAGTTCCATAATTTTGGTCATTGACCCACATGAGATATAATAAATTAATAACTTAACAATTTAAAGTTTTGCTGGAAATTTTTGAATTACAGGAGCTTTTATTCTTCCTCCTCCACATGCAAAATGAATGAGAGAGATGAGGCAACCATCTAAAGAAATTTGTAACATATTTTCTTTTCTTTTTTTTTTTGTGGGTACTGGGGGTCGAACTCAGGACCTCGTGCACTAGCAAGCGCCCGTGCCACTGAGTGATATCACTGGCCTTTTTTTTGTATGTGGGTACCGGGAGTCGAACTCAGGACCTCGTGCTTCCCAGGCAGGCACTTATGCTGCTGAGCTATCTCACCGGCCCATATATTTTCTAAATTATCTAATTCCTTGTACTCACAAACTATTTCCCATGCTCTTTCTTTACTATAAATGTATAAAAATATAGTGATTCAACATTATCTTGTTTTAATCAATAATCATTATCACCATTTAAACAATGAGACTGCAAAGCAATCAGGCAAAGTCGATTGCTCACAGTTTCAAAGGTAGCTAAAGGGAGAGTGAAAAAAAATATATGTATTATGATAAAAAATACAGTGTATGTTTAAATTTTAAAATTTATTGCAGTAAAAGACTCACTGACATTACAGCAATACCTCAGCTCATGAACACTTTTGTTCGTGAACAATTCAGTTCACAAACAGAAGAGTTTGGCAAAATTTTGCTTCTGTTCGTTAACTTGGCATCAGTTGATGAACATGACCATGGCCATCTTCACCCACAAACACAAATGTGGCAATCTTCCCCAGAATCATGGAATAAATTAAATCTGTGAACCAAGCTACAATCGTAATCCCCCCTTAGAATACACCTCCTTTCTTCAAACACACTTATTCCATCATTCTTGCCACTTTCTGAAGCAGCTCTGGAGCCCTTTTGTGAGTGTCCTTGGTTGTACCCATGTGGCTGCCTTGATATCCTGAATCAAAGTAAAATATTTACCTTTCATGGTTATTTTGACTTTGGAGAAGAGCCAGAAGTCCAACTGTGCACGATCTGGTGAATAAAACAGATGAGGATACACCACAATGTTTGTAACGAGTCTGCCTTCCCACTGGATAGTACTCAGCAGCAGCATTCACTGTATTTTTGATTGCACTACTTAAAGACATTCACAAAAGAGAACAGGTAGAACTGTTTGAGAAAGTGCCAAGAGTGATGGGATAAGTGTGTTCAATGTGAAGGGGAATATTTTCAGGGGTATTAATGACTATGTATCCCTTACTGTAATTTTTTAATTTAAGTTCACCATATGTTATGGTTTGAATCAAGAATGTCGCCCAAGATCCTCATGGGGCTTTTGTGAGGTGATCGAATCTTGCAAATGGTGGAGCTGATTAGAAAGTAAGATCCAGTCAGAGATGTCTCACTAGGGGTGTGACTGGGAAAAGTATTCTTCCCCATTTCACTCTTCTCTCTCCACTTCCTGTCTACCATGATGTGAGCAGGTTTCCTCTACATAAACTTTTCCACCATGCCATTTCTCCTTGAAGTTGGCTAACCATGGACCAAAAACACAAGCCAAAATAAACCTCTCCTCCTTTAAATTGTGGCTATTGGATATTGAGTCTTAGGGAGGAGAAAAGTGACTAAGGCACTGTTTATTTTATCACCCAATGTACATATATACACACATATATATGTATATACGTCTCCTCTTCCTGCTCCTCCTCTTTTTCCTTCTTCAAATTGCCTGCTCATTTTCTTCACTACTATTTTTAAGCTAAAGTATTCAACTATTAATGATTAATTTGTAACCATTGTTTATATATTAGAGGCACCAGTTGTATTAATTCTTCATTCAAAACACCATTGCATATATTTTTTCTAGTTTGGCAGGTCTTTATCTTTATTACTATTTTTTGCATAAAATGTTTAAACTTTTATGAGATGAGATTGATTTTTTTCATTATAGCTTCTATCTTTGGTAAAATACATAATTATCTAACTTTTCCTCAAATCCATCTGGAAAAACTCAAAACAATCTAGCTTCCCATTAATACTGGAATGATAAATACATTTGGGTGGCTTATTTATGGATTTTTTTTCAGTTAGGGATAATTTTTTACTTTCTTCCTCAGACTTTCTACTTTAACTCACTAGGATTCCTCTTACTCATTTGAGTCCGTCTAAGAAACATATCAAGAAGGGGATTTATTGGCTGACGGATCTGATTAGTTCAGTAGTAGGAGAAAATAATTCAGAGTTCTCTGAAGGCAGAACTAGGTTTGTGGTATTTTCTAACTCGTCTTTACATTTTGTAGCTTACTTCTGTTTTATTCACAAAGAAAGCCAAAGGATGTCCTTCCCAGTACTGGGAGTGGATTGAGAGGTCGAAAGTGGCATGCTTTTGTAATTCCTGCATGAAGTAAGTTTTCCTTTGTTTGGAAGCCTCATTTTGTTCTGGATGCCTTGGCAATAAGGTCTTGTGTCCTTCCCCAATGTATTCTCGATGGCTGTGGGATATATATATATATTGTCTTTGGCCAATCAAAACCCGTCCTCAAAGCTTAGCTTGGGATAAGTCTTGCCCAAACTTCACTGCTAAGTGTACAGGACATTTCTTCACAGAGAAACAAAATATTGTTTGCAGGAAAAACTAGGAATAGATGCAAGTGATGCAAAAATAAAAGGCCCTCTAACCTGCTTCTTGTTTTTTGGGGAGGGGGTAATTTTTGAAATAAAACGAAAAGTTAGTAAAGGTAGTTTCCTCTCTCATTCAATTAGTGTCTTGGCAGAGTAAAAGCTCTTGTTGTTTCTGGATGTGGGTGTGGTGGGAGGCACCTGTGAGCCCAGCACTCCAAGAGACTGAGGTATGGAGACTGGGAGTTCAGGCAAAGCTGAACAACTTAGTGATGTAATGAAATCCTGTCACAGAATTAAAAAGAAAGAAAGGAAAGAAAGAGAGAGAGAAGAATAAAGAATGAAGGAAAGAGAGAAAGAAAGAGGAAGGAAAGAAGGAAGGAAGGAAAAGAAAGAAAGAAAAAGAAGAAAGAAAAGAAAGAAGGAAGGAAGGAAGGAAGGGAAGGAGGGAGGCAGAAAGGAAGGGTTGGGCGTGTACCTCGGTGTGAACGCCCTGTATTCAGTGCCCAGTAGCACGCACACACACACACACACACACACACACACACATGCTCGTGAATGCCCACAATTTTATTTTACTTCTAGAAGCAGGAATTGCAAATCATCACAGTCGGCATCCCTGACTTTGCTGGAGACTGAACATGTTAACTGTGTGGTCCTGCGAAATGTCATTCATCTGCTTAATTAGCCCTAAAGAAAGCATTTGCTTCAAATTAGTAGCAACAGCATTTTGGAAAAGGACATAATAGCACTAACAGAGACAACTTGTTTAAGTAATAGGGATTTTTAAAGCTGTTTTTCAATGAGACTGGTTGAACCCAAAACTCTTTTCACTGATTAGGCTTTCCAGACTTCACAAATATCCAAATCTTCATCCCCTCAAAGCACAGCCACCATCCTCCTCATCTAAGATCACATTACTTGGGCAAAGATTGGTGGCTACTGTTACAACAGTAGTTACGTTAAAGGCATAGCAGGGCTTCGTGCTTCCCCATAGTTTAGACAGGGCTCGACCCGATTTCTATAATAAGTGTTTCCATGCTGTGGTTCACATGTCTGAAAAAAAATAAAATAAGAACAGTTGAGACAGTGAAGAGGTTAAAAGGAGGAATTATAGTGAACTAGCTGGCTCTAAGGCAAGATAGCATAAATTTTTACAATATTTTTTTTTTTTTTGAGACAGGGTTTTGCTATGGAGTTCTGGCTGGCCTTAAACTCACTTATACAGCCCAGGATGACCTTGAACTTGCAGTGACCCTCCTGCCTCAGCCTCTCGAATGCTGGGATTACAGGCATGTGCCACCATACCCAGCAGTTTTTACAATATGAATGATTTAAACTAATTTGGTAATATTTGTTCCTGAAAAGTTAAAAGCCTCCAGTTGATTCAATATGTGAGACTATAAAGAGCTTCACCTCATCCTTTCAGTTTCCATTGTTATTTCTATTGTTTTCTGCACACAAGTCCATTTTCTCATATTTGTGATTTGCTTTATGCTAATTTCTTTATTTCTTTACTTGAATTTAATTACCCTTATCCCATCATAACCAAGTGTATCAAACTTTTGGGAGAAATGTATAAATTATTTACAAATAACTGCATATGTGCAGTGCATATATGTTACTTGTCTAACCACCTACCTTCTGCATACAGAAACAAAGGTCCCCATGCTGTGCTCTAAGTAGTGCTGTCAATCATAGATGTTGAATCAACCACCAAACCAAAGAATGAATAGGGGACTCTGGTAGTTAGTCAGTGACTCAGACCCCCCACAAAGAAGTTAGCTCAAGGAAGAACTGACACATGCAAAAGCACTGGAGGAAATTCTTTCTTTGGGATGTTAGCTATAAAAGTTTGGGCTTCTTATTACTCTGTCCTATAACACAGAAAAATATTGCCAGAGAATGAAGCTAAATAAAGTCATTGTCCACAGCAGGAAGCAGAAATGGCCTTGATTTAGCATTCCACTATATTCCTGGATCCCCTGAGTCGACGAGCCAATTCTTTCTTCTCTTTCTTTTTCCCTGTCTCCATTTTTTGCTTAAGCCAGCAGAGTTGGATTTCTGTTACCACAAAAAGATTTCTAATCAATGCTTCTATAAAACTTATCTTTTTATTATCTTTTAATGTTTCACATTAAGCTTTACTTAACTGGTACTTAATAACCACTTGCTGGACTTAAATTCATAGTTCTACATGGAAACAATGTGCTAAATAGAATGTGGAAAGAGTTATCTGTGAGGTTAAAGATGAGGGCAGTGTGGGAATGGTGCCAGGATGCGATGTGAAAGTTTATGACAATGAAAAATTATTTAGCAATGTTAGAAGACCCTAACTTCAAAACTACAATTTTCTTGTGTTGATAATGTAATTGCAAAAATAAACAAATAAATCAGTAAATAAAGTAGTTGGATCATACATGTGAAGTATCAACCTCATTGATTTTCTACGAGTGTACTTGTTTAGAGACAGGACATTGTGTCTAGATAGAGTCATTCCATGTTATATGGCCTAATGATCAAAAATCAATCTTCTCTGATCATTAAAGGCATCTTCCTTTCTCCAGCTTTTGCTACAGAACAGCGAGGCCATTACTTTCTGTCTCTTCCCATTAACTAAGAGGTTCAATTCGGCGATGATTAATATATATGATATCTGATTCACCGCAGCTACATCGACCAAGTTTACATCAAATCATCTACCTTAATAGAGTCCCCAGAATCTGTTTTTGTAATGTGGGCTTTATAAAAATTTACCACAGCATCATCTAATACTGGAGGTGCAGAAGTGTGTAACAGTGGAGAGTGCTGCTTGTATGTTAGGAGCTTGGGTTCCTGTTGCATTCCCTGGCAATGAGTGACCCGGAGCAGGTAACAGAGCTTCCGAAGCTTGATTCCTGATGTATGGAATGGAGTGATAATGAAGCCAAACCGTGGCAACTGTCCAAGCCAGGGCACCACTCCTGTTCACATTTGTGAGTGGGGAAGGCACAATAACATTAAGTGAAATAAATCAGATACGCGAGCTTAAACATCACATGCTTTCTCTACTATGAAAATCCTGAAATATAAAGGACAAAATTACATATATATGTAATTATATATATATGTAAATCACATATATGTGAAATAGGTAGATAGATCTTTTGCAAATGGGAAGGGGGCCAAGAGATGGAGGGGGGAAGGGAGAGGAATGGGAAGAAAAAAGATATAAGATGTGTTCTGTACATGTACCTACTCCCTACGAGAAATGTAATCATTCCATACTGCAAACATGTACTAACAAAAAATAAAAATTGAAAACCGTACCCAAAATGTTGTTCTGAGAATTAAATAAGAAAATACCAGGAAGGCCTTCCGCCAGGAATACTAAGATCTTCCTAAGTCTCTGAATATATAATTATGTGTATGTATAAAAGGGTTTTTGAATATGATGCAATACCAGCACTGCAACAGAGAGTGAAAATAATATACTTCCAGTTTATTGAAAGGGAAACTGAGGCTTAGGGTGAAAAAGACTGTGGTGCAACGTATCGCAACCTGATGAAGACAGAAGTAGAGCTGGGTTCAAGGCCTTCAAACTTTCAGTACAACGAGCTCTCTGCTAAACTATCAGGCCTTCCTTCAGAGCTACTGGATGTAAATCCAGCACACCCTAAATACCATCGGTAGGATGGATCCTATCTGGAAAGCAATACTTTCACATACGCATGAACATATACATGAGCATTCATGTAAAACTAGCTTTCTTAGGATTACTTTGCGTTGCCCATCATAGGTTTCCTGTTTTTAGAATTTTCTAAAATGTGACTGTTAACTTTCTGTTTTATGCTTGCTTACAGAATTTTCTCTCCATCTTTCTCTTACATAAAACCTATGCATTTGTGTGTGCACTATTATTAGGCAAACGTATATTTTTCATTGTGCAGATCCTGAAAACAGAAGCACTGTGACTAAGACAATGATGTAATTAGGTCTTGGTAGCTTTGCCAGCTTTTCCAAAAGGCTTGCCCCTATCGCCCACAAAGTATGATCCTGGGTTTGTTGCCACATAGAAAGGCCATGCGAGATGCTGGAAATACAGGCCATGGGCAGCTGCTTCCACCATTAGTGCACCGTTGTCCACTTAGCAGGAGGTAGAGCGATAGCTTCAGCAGGGACTTAGTTCACTCCACAGAGTCGATGTTCATTTAATAAAATGTGCTTTTTGGTGCAAAATATTTTTTTCCTTGAACTGAATGCTTTATCTCAGCCTAGGAAAAATCCTTTTCAATGTCTTTAAAATGTTCTGTAATGATGAGGCAACTCACCTTTTCTTTTTCCAAAGCTATTGGCTTTGATTCACTTTAGGTTTTTTATATTGTACTTAAAAAGCCCAGGCTCCTGAATCAATAATACAGGACTGCATTTTCTGTCCTAAACAATTATTTACAGAGAGTGGGAACACTTGTAATTTAACATGCCACTTAGGCAGTACAGGAGTTGGGTTGTTTGCCTTTTAACTCAATAGAATGGGGATGAAAGAAGCTATTTATGTACCAGAAAAAAATCAGCTCATAAGGTACCAGTTTTCTAAACTTACTTTATGAACCAGAGGAACTTCTAGGTTTGAAGTAGTTGGAGAGAAAGCACAATATTACAAGGTCAAGTATATTGATGGAAAGAATACCTTACCATGCAGGCACTGAACTATGTTAAAATGTATCAATGAAAATAAATAGAACTTAATTGTAGAATTTTGGGTTATCATAACAAGCCTATGATTTAATTATTAGACACAATTTTCTTTATCACACTGTGTAGGTAGCTAACCCACTATATTTATTTATATCCATGGTTCTGATCTACATTAAACAAAAATATCTCATTGTCTAAATTGGCTGAGGCAAGTGGCTCATGGAGAGGATTTGGGGTATGCAATAGGAATAAAAATATTTTTTAAAAAGAGAGGTAAAAATGTCCATATATGAATCAGAACATCAGCATGCTCTTGATGGCTGATCTGTCCTTGGTGCATTTGAAGTCTCGCAGTGTATCATGGACTTGAAAACAGGCTTCATCTCAGAAGCCAATTCTGATGTAGTGAGTGAACGTTCCTGGAGTGGTAACGTAAGGGGACTCTGGAGCTGTACATATGCTCGATCTAATCTCTTCATAATTTCATCCTAGGTGTGGAAAGGGGAAGGAAGCATGGTGGCACATGGGGCACATTTTGTACCCTTACTCTAAATAGTTTCCTTGAATCATTCTCTAGTAGCTGGCACTAAATAACAATTCAACAAATAATTGTTTAATGAATATCTAAATGAACTAAAGACTACCCTGCTATTCTTTCTTACCAGAAATGCTTTATATCTATTTTCCTTTGATTTTTTTACTTATTCCAAGGTCCAGAATGAGCATATTAAGTATTTTAGCATGCAATGAATCTCTGATTTTATGATTGCCTGGCAGTCTCTTTCCTAGTAGTCAAGTTTTTGTTCAAATATCATCATTCATTGAGTCTTAACTGACTTCCCTATTTCAAATTGCACTCAATCTGCTCTTTTTAATCTTCTTCCCCTGTACTCAGCAAATAACCTTTTTATTAAGACTGTTGATTGTTGCCAATGCCCCCAGATTGTTGCCAATGCCCCCATTCTTACTTGAGTAAGAATCTTGGTTTTCATCATAAAGGCCTAGTAGCCACTCCATAAGCACTTGTTAAATAAATAACATTTTACAAGTAATGTTTTATGTCCAATTGGTTTCTTAGTGTCAAGAAGTTGAAGGTCATTTTCCATTTCTTTCATATTTCTGTGAGACATACACTAAGGCTTTGGAAATTGGTAACTTACTGACTATAATTTTAGTGCAATGTAATATAAAAGTGAAAAAAGCTGTCTTACAACTTTCATAAAACCATTTACCATTCCATACACTGCTGTAGCAGTGATAGAAAATATTTTATGTCACCTAATGTATACCAGGCGCTTTGCCAAATAATTTACATGTAGCATCTCATTTAATCCTCACATACATTCTCTGAGACAGGATCACCATCTTCATTCCACAAATGATTAGAATGAGGTTTAAAGAACTACATTTTTCCCACAGAACATAGCTAGTAAGTGGCAGAGCTTGTGGTACACTGAGACTGACTACAGAGCCTCAGTATTTAATCAGTATGCAGATCATAGATTTGTGTGTGTTGGGGGCAGTTTATAAAACTACCCACCCATTGGAAGAAACTTTCTCACTGTGATTCTACTTGAGGCTCGGTGATTCACTTTATTTTTGCTCCTGCATAGCTTTTACCATTTGACATTTTCTGCTTAGACTAAGAAAACCGATTTGAAAATGACCTTGATTACAAAGTTCTTGGGATTTTAAAAAGAATAGCTTTTCTACATTTCAAAGGAACTCACAGAAAAGAACTAGTGAGGGCCACTAACAACCAGTAGATGCAGGAAGGCTGGATTGCAGTTAGCAATAAAACAGCTCTTATAGACTCACAAGCTACAGTTCAGTGGGAAATGCTCAGCACAAAGTGGAGGAATCAAAGTTCCAGGGCGATGCCTCCCTGAGTACCCTCTGAGAGGTGACAGCTGTGGTACCAACAGGACACTAGGTAAATTCCATTTGACAAATAGACTGCAAAATCACAAAGCCCAGTATTTCTAAAGCCGGATCTGGGGCCGTGTTACAGATATAGCAAATAAATGTATAAATGTCCTCTACAGTTATTAAAAAGAAGATAAACGTGTCAGCTAATGAGCACTAACTTCAGAGGCAAGGAATTAATTAGCACATTCACAAACTAGAGACCTGTTCATTTCTATCAAAGGTTCGCATTTGAGGAAACTTCATTTTGCTAAATCTCATATTTACTTAACCCATTTATGTCAAAGGTTGCAATTCTTTGAATATTTGCATGAAATTCATATATATTACCTAAAAAAATTCAAAGAAAAAAACTCGAAAAGAACATTTTTTATTATGTTCTGTTGTTATGTGTCATTCCAAAACTGGAACATTAATTCACTGCAAACAACAGAGGACCCCCCTCCCCTGAATTGTTCTATGAAAAGTGGATTACAAGGAATCAGATCTCAGGAAAACATCACCATACAGGAACCGCTGGAGACTACAGTGTTACAGAAAGAGGAAAGCTGTAGGCCCCAAAGGAAGTCAGGACTGGCTTTCACACTTGTCTGATCTGCTCTTTCTCCACATTTACTGTTTCACATGCTAACCAACTTCCCTTCCTTAATCTGGATATTTCCTATTATTTTTATTTTTTTCTTCCAAAACTCTTAATAGAATACTGAATCTCCTCATTCTATTGCATATATTTTTAATCTCTTTCTCATTTCTTCTTATGATTTATGTGTTGTAATCTAGGGAATTTCTTCAACTTTATCTTTAAGTTCATTAGTTTCTTTCCAGCTCTACTTAGCATTCTCTTTATTCCATCTACTGAGTTTTTAATATAAATCCCGATAGCTTTTTCTTTTCTAGAATTTCTCTCTGGTTTTTTTACGAACGCTTGACTTTTTCATAGCATCCTGCTAATTCATTGTTATTTCTATTTTTTCTGGTATATATATATATTTTTAATTATTGGTTTGGTAAATTTCTTCATAGTATTCGTTTATCTCAGATTTTCAAGATGGTTATCTTATTTGAAGAAATAGGAATTTTCTTCATAGTGCATCATTTGCTCTGTGGTTTGCATTTGCTAATGCTTTGAGAATCCATGGCAAGGTGATTACTCTGTGGCAGCTCTGCGCATTCTACCAAAGAATCGCTGAAGACTGGTTTGAGATTAGCTCTTCAGATATCTCCAGATAGTCAATATTCTGAGATATATTTTTGCCTTTTTTGTTAATTTCTTATTTTATAGACTCAAAATCTAATGACTTGTGAGATAAGTGGAAATTTAAACTCTAGGAATACAGTGGTTGCTTACAACAAAATGTAGTTCCATTTCTTTCTTAACATGGTCCACAATGGCCATGTGGCTACCCTCTCTTTATATTCACTTTATAACAGGGACTTTTAGTTACCCTTATAGCTGGCCTCTTCAGTCTTTAGTTATCTGTCTTTAAATTTTCAAAACTGGCCTTCAACTGGATCATTTAATCTTCAAGCCAGATAACACAAGCCATAAGTGCAGAGCATAGCTGCTGAGAGCTTAGCCAAATAAATACGACTCACATATTAGATGCCAGGCCCTAAGCCTGATGCTTAGGGTGAATGATGGTCTTGGTTTATCTAGTACTGAAGGTGTATTAGTAGTGTTCCTGTCACTGGGACAAAATATCCAGCACCTTCAAATTAAAGGAAGAGAGATTTATTTTGGTTCATGGTTTCAGTCCATGTTTGGTTAGCTCCAAGGCAAAAATGGCACAATGGAAGGGCAAGGCAGAGAAAGGCTGTTCAACCCATGGCACTCAGGAAGCAGAGAAAGAAATGAGAAGCCTGAAAGGATAAGCATGTTCCCCTCCATGTCACATCTCCAGTGACCCACCTCCATCCAGCTCCCACTTACTAACAGCACATTCAGCAACAGAACCCACCAGGGGACCAATCCACTGATGGGTACGGGTGATCCAATCGTTTCCCAAACACGTGAGTCTTTGGGGGACATTTTAGACCTAAACCATAACAGGAAGTTTTCTAAGGACAGGAATTTCAGAGCTACAATTAGGGTAATCTTAGCAAACTAGAACGGTTGGTCCGTATACTTGATATGGTGATCAACAAGACAACCTCATGGAGCCTACAGCCTTGCTGAAAATTCAGACATTAAACACAAAATTATAATTGACAAGAATATTATAAAGGGCTATATATGGTCTTCTGGAAACATACTGAAAAAATTAATTCTTTTCTTTTCTTTCTTTCTTTCTTTCTTTCTTGCCTTCTTTCTTTCCTTTTTTTTTTTTTTGTGGGTACCGAGGGTCGACCTCAGGACCTCCTGCGCCAGCAGGCGCCTGTGCCACTGAGCAATATCACCGGCCCTTTTTTCGTATGTGGGTTCCGGGAGTCAAACTTGGGCCCTCGCGCTTGCCAGGCAGGCGCATACCCTGCTGAGCCATCTCACCGGCCCTTTCTTAAAAGTCAGAAAAGTCCTCCCCTAAAAATGAAGTGTGAATGGCTAATTTCAACCCCTAGTGACCAGATATTAACTAGCTAATATATGCCTGAAATTGTTTCACAATGGAGGGATGATACAAAATCAAATAATAAAAGTTTCCTTCTCTTATATAGCTCATAATTTAGTTGAGAAGAAATAAATGCATGAGGAAACAAAAGACTAACTAATTTCAAATAGTGCTGAACATTATCAAGCTGATGAAGAAACTGGTGGTGATGTCATTTGTATTTGAACTGAGAACTCAATGATGCACGGAAGCTGATTAAGTGGAGATTTCCAAAGAAACATGTCTGCAAAGATAAAAACTTGGACAGCCCTCACATCAAAATGGATATAACACACTCAGACAATATTTTCATCTTACTCTCTGCATTCCAGTTGTGAACTATGTTTTCTCAAACTTAACAAGTTGCTTGCCTGAAAATGTGCTATTCTCTTCTCCTGGTTTTCTCTCCTCCCACTCAATCTCTACATGGGTAATCCTTTCACCTTACTCATCCATGGTGTTCAAATGTCACCTCCTCCAAGGGACTTTCCATAGCCAGCTCATGTAAAATACCACCCATACTTCAAGGAACTCCCAACCTAACCCTGCATTGCTCAACATGATAGCCACTAATCATGTGTGTCCACTTTTTAAATTAATTAAAGTTAAATAAAATTAAAAATCCAACTTTCTAACAACACCACTGAGATTTCAAATTCTCAATAGCCCCATCTGATACTGTATCAAACAGCAAAGAATATTTCAATCTCTGCAGAAAGTTTTATTGGTCTTTGCTGCTTTAACTTGCTTTATCCCCTACTGAGCACTTCTTACCACAGGGTTTAGTTTATTCACTTATTTTCTTTTCCCCTTTAAAAATCTATGAAGGTAAGCCACTTTAGTACTACATTTTTATTTTATATCTCCTAAGTGCTTTGAAGAGCACTGCACTAATTAGGTATTCATTTGCTGAATTAATGAAAACAACAATAGTCTGACTAGAAGACAGTGAGCTAGTAGAGTAACCATCCGTAGTGCATGGGACCTTGTCCATTAACATCTTTTATTTGTTAATTTTTTAACGTTTAAATTATCAAAAAATATAATGAACTCTTTTGTTGTTGAAAGGTTCTGAAATCATGTAAATTTGATCAATTTTGTACCACACCTCTCTTCATTCTCAGGAGTCTCCTGGTATATTTATTTATTTATTTTTGGTACTGGGAATCGAACTCAGGACCTTGTGCTTGCCAGGCAGGTGCTGTGTCACTGAGCTATATCCCCGGCCCTCCTGGTATATTTAATACAGTCCATCACCTTAGCTGAGGGATGAGATAAGGATACAGAAATAAGCTGGAGAAAGAACATGTAGACCCCATAGAAGTATGGATTTAGCTCTATAAAATAGAGGACTATATTATTCTAACTGCAGTGGGAAATTATTGAAAGGCTTAATATGGGAGGGGACTTATTTTAAGGTGAAGTCACTATAAGCCTAGACAAAGAAAAAGAACCTACAGAGAACAACAACGTTACAGTTTATATTTAGATGTCCCTCCAAAGCCTCATGACCTCATAGTGAGGCTTCTGAGAGATAATTAAATCATAGGGGTGATACTCAGTAGGTGAATCAGTCCACCACTGAGTTTATAGCTAAATGTGATGTTGGGAGCTGAAGCCTGGCTGGAGGAGGTGGGTCACTGGGACCGTGGCCTGGAGGGTTCTATCTCTTTTCCTCCTCCCTTGATCCCTTTCTCTACTTCCTTCCACCATGCCATGAGCTCTCTCTCCTCTGCCACACTGCTCTGACTGCTGACTGTGGACTAAAACCTCTACCAACTGTGAGCCAAATAAATGTCTCCTTTAAGTTGTAGATTTCGGGTATTACATTTCAGTGACAAGAAAGTAACTAAGACAGAGCTTCCCAAAATGTTTGGCCATGTGAATCTCCACCAAAAGACTTGTAGTTTTAATAATGGAGTTCAGTAGCATAGCTGTATACAAAGTCAACACTCAAAAACCAACAGCATTCCCGTACTCAAACAACAAACTCATTGAGACAGAAATTAGGGAAACCACACCCTTCACAATAGCATCAAAAAAATGAAACACAGGAATCAATCTAACAAAGGAAGTAAAAGATCTCTACATTGAAAATTACAGTACTCTGAAAAAAGGAGATCAAAGAAGATATCAGAAAATGGAAAGATATCCCTTGCTCATGGGAAGGAAGAACCAACATAGTAAAAATGACCTTACTCCCAAAATTACTATACAGATTTAATGCAATCCCAATCAAAATACCATTAGCATACCTCACAGAACTAGAGAAAACACTCCTAAAATTCATTTGGAGCCAGAGGAAACCTAGAATACCCAAACCAATCCTAGGCAAAAAGGTAAGGCAGGGACATCACAATCCCTGACCTGAAATTGCACTACAAAGCCACTGTGATAAAAACAGTATGGTACTGGCAAAAAGTTTGGCCATGAGGTGTGTTGCCCCAGATAAGATGCATCAAGTAGCATAAATAGAAGTGGCAAAACAAAACCTAAGATCAAGATCGATACACAAGATCAAATCACAGGGGCTTTAAAGGACATGGAGAATATTTGGGACTTCAGAATAGTAGCAAGCCAGAAAAGGAACATAAATTGAGGGACAACGTCAGTGACTTTGCCCTTCAGAGAGGTTGCTTTGGAGGCAGTAAAGAGAAAGGAATATACATAGTCCAGCAAAAATGGGAGGTAGTGAATGCAGTTAGTTGGCCTTAGAAAGCCCACATAAGAGCAGAGAATGGCATAATTTAATGCTACGGAAGTTAGGTGAAGAGCAGTGGCAGCTTAGAATGGTACTTAGGAGTTATAATCCATAAATTTGAATGACTAGTTATTTGTGGGACATAATGACCATATATTTTCAATTGAATGACTTCATGGCTGTCAGTAAATTGTGGTCTAACAGGGAGCTCAGATGGAATAAATTTGATAGGGAAGATGGGGTTTAGTTTGAGTCAAGTTTCAGTTGAGGCACCTGCAACACATCCACATTGAAATGTCTAATTGATAGAGAAAAAGGAATAATGAGAGAAAAAAAATAAAGTTGTGACTCGAGGCAGGCAGCTGTTGCAGGAATATCTAAAGTCATCTTCTTCCTGAGGCATGGCATCCTCCCAGATTAACATTTTTAGAAATATAATCAAGGTCATTCAGCCTGTTGATATTTCTCAAATGAATAAAGTAGTTATCAAAGAGAGAAAGTGATTTGTTAAGAGCCATGTACAGAATAAACAGCATTGAGAGAGAGAGAGAGAGAGAGAGAGAGAGAGGGGGACCCTTCTGTCCATACATGGGCCAGCATATTTATGCTATGCTATATGTCTAATTATATTGCAGCATTGACACTTCACAAAATAAAATGACATCTTAGCTTACTGTGATTGTATGTAAAGATTGTCTGATTTCTCAAAGATCACATTATACCTATGGATTTGTACAAGAATACTGTGTGATTATGATTAATTCCAATCTCTAAAAGTTCTAATCATTGCTATATTAGTAATTAATTTAATGAAACATTTATATAGATTGAAAATATGATATTAGTAATATTTTAAATTTAGAAATCAATATCTCATTAACAAGCTATTGCCCTATCTATAGGTATCCCTAGACTAATCGCCTAGTATAAAAGAAACAATATCCCAAATAGCAGAAAATATTTAGACTCATGTAGTATATTTTTTAAAATATGTTTGAAAGAAATATATTTTATTCATGTAGGAAATATAAAATTACTCTGGATGTCTCCCCTTGGGCTCTAACAATCTTGGGACATGGTCCATTTCATTCTTAATCTTTGTGATAATGGAAATATTTGAGACACTTAATAACTACAACATGGTAACACACACATGAACATACACATAGATACAACATAAAAAATTAGTTTCCAAAATGGTTCATTTTTTCCTACAAATTAGCCTAGAGTTCTTATTAATGAATGAATATTCTATCATATTCTTAAGTATGAGAAGACCCAGAATTAAAGTCACCACGTTAGAAATTTCAAAAATGAAGTCAGGAAAGAAGTTTAGGAATTACTGGAAGACCATTGGCATATTTCCAACCTCATCTTTCATATCTTCCTGCCCTCACTACATCCTAGACACACTGATCTTTACTTATATAATTTTTTGGTACTGGGAATCGAACTCAGGACCTTGTGCTTGCCAGGCAGGCACTGTGCCACTGAGCTATATCCCTGGCCCAATCTTTATATTTCTTGAGCATGGTCAGCTTATTAAACAATACTCTCTCTTCCCTCTGCCTGTCATGCTTCTTCTGCAGGCCTTTCCATGGGAGACCATTTTCATCCTTCCAGCATTTGTTTGAACGTCACCCTAACTGATCAGATCTCTCCCATCCCTACTCTCACCCACTCTCTGCCCCAGTTTTATTTATTTTATAGTACTTATCACCTTCTGTCTATTAGGAGATTACCTTATTTACCTCTCCTACTAAAATGGACAGTTTATAGCAACAGGGACCTTGCCTGTTTTGTTCACAGCTTTATCTGTAGTGATTACCCTCAGTGCCTCATGAATACTAAGGCCCCATATTTTTAAAATAAATCTAATATATGTCCTTCAGATTTGATAGTCTGTGGCACACTAACCAATAATAGTAGAAGTAAGAAGCCCAAATTGCTTATTTGAAGTCAAGACCTCTTTCCATCATATACACTCTGTCTTATCTCTAATGGTACTCTGAGGGCATTTAAATCCTTCTGAATCAGTAAACAATTACAATAATAATACAACAGAAAAGACTTATTTAATACCAGTTAAGCATCAAGTATTGCAGTGCTTTTCACGCTTTAGCATATTTAATATTTGCAATAACTTTATGCCAGAAAATATTTAGAGAAGCTGGGAGAAAGAAGGGGAGGAAAGGGGGAGGGATAGAGAAAGGAAGAGAGACTCAGACCTAACTAATTTCACATAGCTGGGATTCTTTTATGATTCCAAAACTGATCATGATGGTCTTGTTATGCTATATTGTGTAAACTTTACAAAATATTTGAATGCGCTTTGAAGGGAAATGGTAAGCTCTAAGAACAACAAACCTCAGGACAAAAACCTTACAGCAAATTAGAGCCTCTATTTGTATCCTCTGCAAGTCACAATGTGATGACAACATTGGCAGGGGTTTCTAATGGGTCATATCCCATTGATCACTGGTCCTCTAGGCTACTGGAAAGGCCCATGGACTGAGGCTTACTGATAGATTGCCCATCACCATAACTCCTCAAGTGTCTAATGGAGAAGTGTCAGCCTTTGGACCCCAAGGATAGAAAGATTAATAAAACTCACAAGCTCATATTTCACATGTATTTTTCACCCAAAAAATGAATCCAAATCCTGCATTCATCAAATTGATTTTTCTGTGTGTTAATGTTAGAATTTACAGATTTCCTTTCAAGGTCTTCAAAAGTCCCTAAATGTCATGATAAATAATAGACTTATAGATTATTTAATTCAGAGAAAAAGAGATAGACCTTCTCCCTAAGCTCTTATTTGAACAACAGATCCATTCGTTATTTTTAGCATTGGAAAAGTTTCAAAAATAGAAATATTCTTTCTCCAGACTGAAGGGCAAACAAGTGGGAATACCTTTAGTATTGGGTTATTTTTAATTAAAGTTAAACTGAAGCAATTAAGTTTATTAAAATAATTATATTGATATTGTTTTCATGGTATGTTAAAATTTTTACAATATCTAATAAATAATAGGAATATATTTATATTAAATAATTTAAAATATTAGATCCCTCTTTCATAGAGATAATCATAGCATCTTTAAACTCACAGGATTTATTTCCTCTTTAAAGAGAAGGAATAAAGTCTTCTATTTACTTAGGAACAAAGTTTTCTATATACTTAGATATTTACTCAGAAGTAGGTAGGGCAGAAGTGTATTGGACACAGGAGGGTAGTATTTACTGTCTCCCTGGGTAAACTTGGAAGAAATATGTAAGTTCCTGGTTCCCCAGTTTTGTGATGTATGCGAATACAGAGGTTGAAATGATGGGCTCAGAGGTGACTCTCTGTCCGGTGGCCTGAACGGTGGATCTAAAACTGCCTCTTCTAATTCCATGCAAAACCTTTGAAGCAGTTCAAAAAGTCAGGAAAACACTGAAATATATTTCAAATACATGTGTTTATGCATTACCACTTTTTATGTGGGTTAGGAGGGAAAAGTTTTGTTTTGTTGTAATCTAAAAAGAGTTATGACAACTCTCCCTGCCCCAATTTTAAGAGCTACTCCCTAACTCCACCTTGAGATTCTGTAACTTAGAGGGGTTAAGAGAACGTAGTTTGGAATCAAAATCATAGATTTCCCCTAACTTTTCAAAATACTAACTTTCTGGCCTGGTACAAGTTATATAATTTATTTTTATTGCATATTCTTAAAAAAGGTAATATAACATTCTAAATAGATTACTTTAAAAGTTTAAGTAAGATTTATATAGGCAATGTGCCTAGCATATAATGACCAATTGATGTTATTTTTTTTCATATATTTAAATAAAACTTTCATAGAATCATATCATGTGTTTACCTTAGTAAGATGTAAGTAGAAAATAATGAGTTTATAAATATTTTTGGAATGAATAAATGGAAAAACAAAGGCTTTTAGTAAGCATCCCTATAAATTAAGAGGTGTGTTACCTTGTTTCAAATTGTACAAAGGATGAAGGAATGTTAGGGGGGAACAGTGATGGAAAAGCTTGGCCATTTCATCTTTATGTCAATCTTTTCCCTAATAACAAAGCTATCATCCAATCTTTCCATATAAACAATTGCTTAGAATTATTTTTGTTTCTTTATTTGCTCTCACAAGTATATACTCTTAAAATCCTTAACCTAAATGCATTGACTAAGAAATGGTTTTTAAATAGCTTAAACAAATCTCCCCAGTATGTACATTATTTTAAGCTTCAATTTCCTCATTCAGAATACTGAACATAGGTGTTGTACAGACACATTAATACCTACAAAAAAGTGAGGCTAGAAAAAAGCGCAAGCGCATGTATTGTTCTTGTAGACTAATTGCAGCGCTGTTGCTACTATTTCAATTATTATCAGTGTGTATTTAGCAGACATCTGTTAACACTGGAGTTGTAGGCAGCCTTGTTCTATAAGAGCTGGAGATCCGGAATAAAGATCTCTGAATACTAAATTCACCTTTGAAGTGCTTTTTGTATTCAAACATTTTGAAGCATGTCTCACATTTCTTAATTATTCCATATTTGAGACATGGCTTGATACATTAGAAAGAGCCAGACTCAAGGTGGCCTTACTTCTAATATCTGCTCCTCTTCTAATTAGCAGTGAGATTTCTGAACAAGCTTTAAATTCCAGGACTTGACTCCCTTGTGCATAAAGTGAAGGGTGAGAGGAGTTGGTAAAATGATATATTCCCAATTCCTGCAGAATTGCTCCTGTTATATCAACTTGGAGAATTCAACATTTCTTTCAAGGATTAACCTGAAAAAAATAGCAAAACAATGCAAATGTCACTTTTTGTACTTATTAAAGTCAAGCGTCATGTTATCTAAATAAGAAAAAAGTGTCAAGATATATGCACCTGATCATTTAATAACTAGTTTGATTCTTATTTATATCCATCAATCAAATATTCAATAATCACTGACTATGCAGCAGCCATAGGACATGGAGAAGAGCTGTAAAAATCCTATTCCCTATGAACTCATGATACTGGGGATTTAGAGATTTAAGAATAAAAGTGATATCAGCAAGATGGCACAATAGAAAGTCCACACCCTCCTTCCCCAAGCACAAACACAAATTTAACAACAGTACAAGAACCAATCCTCTTTGTCAGAAACCTAGAAAATATTTGAGTCCCTTGTATTTAGGTAAGTGTGAAATGAGCACATCTAACCCAATAAAACATTTAGGGTGACAATTTACCATAGTTTGTCCCCCCAGCTCAGTGCAGCACAATTTGGAAAAAGATTATAGCCCCTGGCTTCTCCCTTTGGAAGGAAAGAGAAGGCTGATATACACATCGAATAAGCAGAATTTCCACCCAAAATCAGAAAAATATACATTCTCCTTAAATGCACATGAAACATTCTCTAATATAGGAGGTCACATGTTTGGTCCTAAAATAAGTTTTAATAAATATAAGAACATTGAAATCATACTGATTATCTTTTCAACCACCATAGAATGACACTACAAATCAATAGCAAGAGGAAAACTTGAAAATTCACCAATAAGTGGGAATTAAATAACGCACTCTTAAACAATCAATGGGTCAAAGAAGAAATCAAACAGAAAATTATTTTTTAAAAACTTGAGAAAAATGAAAATGAAAACACATCAAAACTTATGAGATGCAGCAAAGGCAGTGTTAACAGAGAATATTAGTGGTAAATACTTGCACTAAAAGAGATGAAAGATATTAAATAAGGGCTAAACTTTTCATTGCAAGAAACTAAAAAAAATTATTTCTTCTGTGCTTTCTCTCTTTCTTCTTCTCGTACGCCAGTTTTATATATTTACACTTTTGTAATTGTCTCAGAGTTTATTTTCACTGTCCTGTCCTGCTTTTCAGTTTTGACAGTTTCCACTCAGAATCTAACTTCAGAGACTCTGCTCAGCTATATCCAGTCTACTGAGAAACCAGCGAAGCTCCATCTTCGTTACAGCGTTTTTGATCTCTAGCATTTATTTTGACTCTTTGAATTTCCACCTACTTATATTGCTCCTTCGTTCTTGTATGCATTTACTTCCTCTACTAACCATTAGCATATTAATCATACTTGTATTAGATTATGGATCGTATCCTTTAGCATTACTCTAGTATCTGAGTCTGGTTCTGATGTTCGTTCTGCCTTTTCAAGCTGTACATATTTTTTTCCTTTTAGCATATCTTGTAATGTTTGTTGGCAACCAGATACAATGCACTATGTAAAAAGAAGTGCTGTAATGGTCCTTCAGTAATGTGGTGGTGAGGTGTGGAGGATGGAGAGCAATCTATAGTCCCCTGATTATGTCTTGTCTTCTAACGAGCCCATAGTTCTGGATCGTGAACTTCACGAGAGCTTCCCAGTGCTTCCCCTCCCTTTAAGTGGTACCGGAGGGCTACAGTGGGCTAGACTTAGGTATTTCCCTTCTCCCATGTGGAAGGGTAGGGGGTTGAGTTTTGGGCAGTACCCCTCCTCACATCAGTTAGGCTCTTATAAAACCCCAGAGGACAAATTTCTGGTTAAATTCTTTCTCTTAAGGGCAGACCTTAATCAGTTATTTTGAAGATGAGAAAGGGCCAAACTGACAGCTAAATGACTTTCCCACTACCACATGTTAGTGACAGGACTCTTCCTACAACTCAAGTTCCTAACCTTGAGCAGGGGCACATATTTAATTAAGCTTTTGTGCCAGATGGTAGAAAATTGTTTTACTGAGGTACTGAAATAGTAGAACGATAGTATGCATCTGATTTTAATCTGCCAACACAGATAAAATTAACACATGCAATCAACAAAGAGTAAGCCCTCGAATTTCTAAAGAAAAGCAGCTAATGCTGGAACAAACCCCTTGGCCTAATGGTAGGGGTCAGGTTCAGATTGTTGGTATGAGGCACATTTTTTTTTTTTATGTGGGCACCGGGAGTTGAACTCAGGACCTCATGCCTGCCAGGCAGGTGCTTATGTTGCTGAGCCTTATCACCAGCCCGAGGCACATGTTTTGATCAAACACATGATTCATTAGATTTAAATCAGAGTTTGTTACCTACGTGGTGCCAAAACAACCACTGAATTCAATAAAACTGGACAAATTGTGAGAAAACAATTCCAAATTGGTCTCTTCAAAAGAATTAAATGTGATACACAAATGGAGATAGCCAGAAATTAAAAGAGAAAAAAATTGAAGCACATCACTAGAATTCTGCTCTGGGATACCACAAAGATAATGAGAAATAGGTAATCATCTAGAGATGTGTTTAGAGACATTTTAGAACGTACTCCTTCACACATGCTTCCGTAATTATCCCCATTCCAAACTGCGGGGGCTCGTCATGAATCCTTGCCTTCCTTAACTTCTCTTCCTGGTCATAACTGACTGAACTAGGCAAATCACCTGACCCACTGTGAGGCAGTGAGTGTCTCCCTGGATATTTGGAATTAGGGCTAGCAGAGTCGATCTCATTGTATGATTGGAGCCCTAAAATATAACAAAAAGAGATTTGGAGATGTGCGCCTCTCATATGGACTGAGTTACAGGGAGGGCTGGCTGCCTGAGAAGTCAGCAGATATGTAGGAAACAGAGTTTATGATTGTAATAAATGCTATGAGTTCTAAATAGTGCATGACCACGGCTGCCACCATGGATAGAGGAGGACACAAAATATTCAGACCCACCAGTTCAAAACAAAAAGAGTCCAGAAGCCTGGAGTACTTAGGTAATTATCTCAGTTCTTCGAATTGTAATCAATTACACAAGAACATTCACCTACATTGATTTAATGATGTCATTTAAAGATAATTCATCTGAAAAAAATACAAGCACAATCCCAAAGCTATGACAGAGATAAAAGTAAAGAATAGATGAGAAGTCAGAAAATCATTCTACATACAGCTGCTGAGTTTTGCATAAGATCAAAGATAATTTTGAAACACCTCAAACAGGCGTGCCTGGCAATCATAGTCCCCAGAAATAAATGTAGTCATGAAGCAAGAAAAATTACCAATTTAAAAATATTGTGAGCTTTCAATCACCCCAGATAGTGTGAATGAAGTCAGATAAAATAGGCTACCTCTTTAAATGAGAAACTCCTGTCTATGCTATCTACTTGTCTTGGGGAGTTATGAAGAGTGATGAGGAATTGCTTTGGCAAATAAGCATGACTGAGAGTTCTGTAGTTATCTTTAAAGAAGAAAGAAGGTCAAATCAAGTGTGATGGCTGCTTACGCAGAAGGAAAGGCCTCCTCTTGTGGTAGTTTGTAAAAATATCTCCAGTTTCCATGCTGGTCCAAATACCAAATATTTTCCTAAAGCCAACTAAATCCAATTTATAGTTTTGGGTTATTTTAGAGATAGATCCTTTCCCTTGCCCAATCTCTCTGCTCTTATACTCTTCACATTTTACTCTCAATTAAAAAAGTAATTTATTGCCTCCTCAAACAAAGCAATTAGCCAATTCACTTTAGAAGAAACAGTGTTTTTTAAAAGGTAGCATAATCCTAAAGGATTGATGAAAGTAAGAAAAACAGTAAAATTTGCATAACATAAGCATCATTAAAAGTGTATACTAAATATGTATATAGTATAAATAATATATTTATATATTACAAATTATATATATTCATTCAAATATATATTCAAATATATATATATATAATTATATATATATTCATCCTGCAAAAGTGATAATCTAGAATTGCGATGTTATACAAATATCACTCAATTCAATGATATCAATGTGTACTGAGACATCTTTTGGGCTGCATGGGCAACATGGGAGGAAGCTAAAAAATGTTCTGTGCTTTTGAGATTATGGTATATTTTGGGAAAGTGTCTGCTAGGAAGAAAAAGGAGGGGTTGGGAAACACATGCATATGAGCCAGTGAAAAAGTCCCAAAAGAAGCACAGAAATCGAAGCGGCGTTTGTCACAAGGTGATTCAAAGATCACCTCTACCAGAAATAGTTGGGATGCTTGTGTAAATATCCCTTCATAAATCTAATAAACCAGGTTCTCTAGGGATATGGTCATGAATGCAGGCAAAATCATGTTATTCTCCTGCTAATACCCCTTAACAGAAAAAGAATAAAATCCAAACCCTCTACCAGGACCTACGAGATCTGGCACCTGCTTGCTTCTCCTATGTCACCTCCTATTCATTGCTCTAGCCTTCTATTCCTGCCACCAACACATAGGCCTTGCTCTTCTGCCTTTCATCAAACTGATGTTCTTTCCAGTCCTCCCATGACAAATGTTCTCTATATCATCCTCAGACTCACTCATTTTGTTTCTTCTTTGGACAGTTTTCCATCATCACCCTGGCTCACAGAGCTGCCTCATCACTGCCACTACTTTTTATATCATTAATCTGTATCATTTTCTTCACAATATTTTATTAGTTTGATATTGCTGCTGTAACAAATTACTACAACCTCATCGCTAAGGACCATACAAAGTGATTATCTTACAATTCCGAAGGTCAGAAGTCCCAGTAACTTACTGTGCTAAAATCGGGATGTAAGCAAGGCTGCATTTCTTTCTGCAGCTTTAGAGAAGAGCTCATTTTTTCTCTCTCCTAGCTTTTCAAACCCACCTACAATTTTTAGTTCCTGAGCCCTGTTCTCCATCTTAAAAGTCACCACTGTTACATCTTTCTGATCATTCTTTTGTAGTCCTATCTTCCTTTGACTATAGCCAGGAAGGTTTCTCAGATTCTAAACACTCCTCTTAAATTGGGGCCACCAGATTATTGCAGGGAAATCTACCTGTCTTAAGGTCCTTAACTTTAGTGACCTCTGCAAATTTCTATCTCTACTGTAAAGCATTAGATCAGCATACAGCTGATCTTGAGCTTTTGCCTACTATGTTCTCTTTCATAGTGGTTCCTTCTCACCCTGCAGATGTACTTCCTTTCCTACATTTAATTGACACACAGTTGCTCTGCAGAGCATGTTTCTCTTTCTACTTTTAATACATGTAAAACCTTGCTACCTTTTGCATTTGTTTTGTCCAATTCTGTGTTCAGGATGAGAAGAACCTAGAAAGAATCTCTAATAGGAGTCCTCCATACCCCAGAACCTGGTAACATGCACGCATGCATGTACACACACATGCATGCACAATCCAAAAACACAGTAAAAATGACAATGCAGCTAGGATTAGTGAGGTCAACACTTCAGAGAAGGACATTCATTGAGGTGAGTTATATACACAGAGCAATAGTTTTCTGCTGAATTAATGTGCCAACTTTTGGCAAAAGAAGAGAGGCTAAGGAGCTAAAAGGCAAGAGGCAGCTATAAAAAAGGAGAAAATTTGGCAGAGTATTTTGGCAATTTCACAGGACTGTGAAGACAAAATTGATATTTGAGTCTACAAGGTTAGTATAAGAGGTATCTGGATGCCTGAAAGAAGGGAAGAAGATATAAGCCTAAAACTCAGTAGGTATCCTGTTGGAGCATTTGCCAATTCTTAAAAAATAGTGACTCACTTTATGTCTAACACGAATCCCTTTTATTGCCCCCATAGCTTCTTCCTCTGTTGAGTCTGGAGGCAGAGAATATCCAACTGTCCTTTCTGAGTTTAGAAGACAGAAATCAAATAATTAGAGACAGGGGCCATGCAGATAATAAAAATAAATGAAACCATTTGGTTACCAAATGATATGGAGTGGTAGGATCTTCCTGCAGTGAGCAAGAAAGTGCACGCTGCATTTAATTAAGAAATCAGGGAGTACTAAATAATATTTGTCTTTTAGGAACAAAGATCTTTTGCATACAAAATGGAGCAGACTTTTTGACCTACAATAGAAAAAATAAAGAGACAGAAAGGAGACAAGAAAAATCATAATTTTAAAATGAAAACTGCAGTTTCAGGACATAAGCTCAGTTTAATTTTTTTTTCTCTTCTCCCATAACACAGTAAACCTGGGCAATTCCCTTCCACCTGCAAATGGATTCAGCCATTCCCATTTTGTTTGCAAACTGTTCTCTTTCACCTGTGAATAGACCATCATTTCACCTGTAAATTACAATTTCCCCTATGAGTGGACAATTATCTATCTTACTGTGAATGGGGCATCCTCCTCCACCCACCAAACCGAGACCAAAACCATAGTTTATCACATTCCACGGATTGCCACAACCAAAAAACACATAAATATTCTTAGTTCCAAACTTTAGTGTGCCTCATTTATCTAAGCATTCGCATGTCACTCATAAGTATGACCTAAAATCTGCCTAATAAACTCTTCTGTGCCTCTTACTAATGTGACCTGAAAATTACTTTTCCAAGAAGAGAGTCAGAGAAACTTGACACATTCTGTTTAGGGTAGGTTAAGTTCCTCATCTCAGCTTTGGGAAACTTTCAGACCCAGCCTGGTAACATTTTTGGTATCACAATGGAACTGAGTCACAAAAATTGAAGTTCAGGATTCATAAAGAAGGGACCATAAAGTATCATAAGTCATCAATGATGTTGATCATAGATGAAGAAATTGAATGGAGACTGTACTATCGCACCTACCCAAACTAGAGTCAGTGCCTCCACCCACAGGATAATTCTGCAGTAACTGATGCAAACAATGGAAATTTACAAATTGCTTAAAAAGGAATTCAACATAATGATCTTAGTGACACTTAGCATAACTCAGTGATACAAGCAAATACAGATAGACAATTTAATGAAACCAGGACAATAATCCATGATCTGAATGACATCATAAATGCATACAACTGATTTTTGACAAAGGTACTAAGAATATACACAGGAGAAATGATAGTCTTAATAAATGGTGCTGACGGGCCGGTGAGATGTCTCAGCGGCATAAGCACCTGTCTGGCAATCGCGAGGTCCTGAGTTTGACTCCCGGTACCCACACACGAAAAAAGGGCCGGTGATATCGTTCAGCAGCACGGGCGCCTGCTGGTGCATGAGGTCCAGAGTTCGACCCCCGGTACCCACAAAAATAAATAAATAAATAAATAAATAAATAAATGGTGCTGGGAAAATTCGATAGCCACATACAGATGAATAAAAATAGAGCCTTATCTTGCATCAGTTAAAAAAATTAACTCAAAATGGAGTACAGACATGAATTTGAGGTTTGAAATTTAACAATTACTGGAAGAAAACGTAAGCATAGTGCTTTAAAACATTGGAATGGAATGGCACAGTTTCATTTTTTTTGTTTTTGGAAAGACTCAAAAGCATAAGAAACAAAAGAAAAAACTAACAAATGAAATACATCAAACTACAAGCTTCAGCACAGCAAAGTAAACATCCAACAGTGATAGGTAACCCATACAATGAGAGAAAATATTTGAAAACTATATAATATCACAGTACTCCATTAATATGGTATGCACAATTTTTATGGTTTTATGTAACAGTTTAAAAAATTTAAGTTGAATTTTTAAAAACCTAAACCTAATAGAAATTTTTGAGTTTAAGAATTTAACTCAGTGAATGAAATAAAAAATATAATTGACAGTTGTGATAACAGAATAGATAAAGCATAAGAACAAATATATAAACTTGAAAACAGGCCTATTGAAATAACCAGATCAGATAAAACAAAGGCAAAAAGCAGGAAAAAGAGATAAGAAAGCCTTAAAGAATGTGACTGAGTAGTAGAACACTTGCCTAGCATGCATGAGTCCCTAGGTTCAATCCCCAGTATAACCAACCCCCAAATATAGTGATGAAAGAATAGTTTTTAGAAGCAGCAAGAGAAAAACAGCGTGTGGTCTATAAGGGAATCTTCATTTGAACTTTGGGAATATTTCTCAGCAGAAACTTTGCAGGCCTTGAAAGGATGGAATAAAATATTCAGAGTGCTGAAATAAAAAACAAAGCTGCCAGCTAAGAACACTGTGCTGAGCAAAGCTGTCTTTGAGAAATGAAGGAGAAATAAAGGTCTGCACAAGACTAAAATTAGACCTGCGTTACAACAAATGCTTCAGTGCCATGCTTGTTCATCAATCTCCACCCTACAATTAAAAACAATAATTGCTATCAAGAAAATATATGGTAGTACATCTCTCATAGTGGTAAATTCTTAGTTGAACTCAGAATGCTCAGGTACTGGAATAATGATGTGTAAATCTTTAAAATATTGAGTATGAAGGTTAAAAATCAAAATGGTCAAAAATAGGTATAGCCGCTACAAATCCCTAGGAAATATACAATATACTAATTTGCAAATTGTGACAACAAAAATATAAATATTGGAAAGACAATAAATGTCTGGAGGTTTTGTATGGAACAGAAGTTATTAGCTTAAAAATACTCTATCAGCCATTTTATGTAAGTCTCATAGTAACTACAAAGGAAAAACCATAGTAGATTCACAAGCAAAAAGAATCAAAGCTTAATACTTCAGAAAATCACCGAATCACGAAAGTACATAGCAAGAGAAAAGGAAAAGAACAAAGCATCTATAAAGCAATCAAAAAACAATTAACAAAATGCCAAAGATAAATTCTTGTCAGTAATAACCTTGAATATGAATGGAGTAAATTTTTCAATCAAAAGACAAGAGTGGGAGCCATGTAGTGGCGTCTGTAGTCTTACGTACTCAAGAAGCAGAAGTGCGAGGATTACTGAGCTCAGGAATTCAAAGCCAGTTTGAGCAACGTAGTGTGACATTGTATTAAAAAAGGGATCCAACTGACTATTGTCTACCAGAGACCTGCTTTAGAAAGTTTAAGGACGCACATAGGTTAAAAAATGAAGGGATAGAAGATGAAATACCAGGCAAATAGTAAGTAACCAAACAAGAGAAGGAGTGCAACACTTATATCAGATAAAGATGACTTCAAGTCAAAAACCGTTACATGAGACAAAGAAGGTCATTATTTAGTCACAAAGTGATCCATTCACCAAGAGGACATAATAATATTCAATATATATTCACTCAGGATTGCATTACTGAAACATGTAGCATAGAGATTAGTGGACATGAAGGAAGAGAAAAATAGCAATAAAATAATAGAGAATTTCAATACCAAACTTTTAACAATGGATATGTCAACAGGACAGAACTTGCATAAGAAAGTTCTGTACTCGAACTACATTTTAGAACAAATGGACCTAACAAATATTCATAGAACTTTTGATGTAAAGCAGATGAATACTTTTCTCCAGCATACAGGAATGTTCTCTACAATAGACCACGTGTTAAGCCAAAAAATAACTCTCGAGAAATTCAAAATTATTGAGACAGTGTCTAGTAATTTCTCACTACAACAGTGTGAAAGTAGAAATTAGTAACAAGAGAAATTTTGGAAAATTTACAAGTACGTACAAATTAAATAATATGTTTCTGAACAACAGGTTAGTCAAAAATAAATCCAAAGAGAAACTTTAAAATCACTCAAAATAAATGAGAATGGGAAAACAACTTACCAAAGCCAATGATATATAGCCAAAGTTATCCTAAGCAAGAAGTTTATGGCAAAAAATGCCTACATTAAAAGAAGAAAGATCTCAAATAGGCTAACAGTACAGCTCATGTACATGGAGCAAGAGCTAACTAATCTCGAAGTTAGCTAAATGAAGAAATGATGAAGATGAGAACATAAATAAATGAAATAGAGAGTAGAAAAACCATACGAAAATCAATAAAACCAGAAGTTGACTCTTTAGGCAAATAAACAATTTGATAAATTCCTAGTGGTAAAAAACAGAGAGCACTCAAAAAATAAAATCAGAAATGAAATTGGAGACATTATAAGAGATATAATCAGAAATAAAGAGGATCATAAGTATTTTATGAAAAATTTATCATATGCCAATGAATATGATATCATAGAATAAGTGAATTAAATTAATTTTAAAAAGCATTAATTTAATAAGGGAGAAATAGAAGCTTGAACAAATCAATAACAAATTAATGGGTAGAAGAAGTAATTAAAAAATGTTCAAACAAAGAAAATTCCAGGACCACAGAACACAGGGAAAAATCTCCTTGACTTTAGCCTGGGCCTATGTTTTATTTTTTTTATTTATTTATTTTTTTTTTGTGGGTACCGGGGGGTCGACCTCAGGACCTCGCGCGCCAGCAGGCGCCCGTGCCGCTGAGCGATATCACCGGCCCCTTTTTCGTATGTGGGTTCCGGGAGTCGAACTCAGGCCCTCGCGCTTGCCGGGCAGGTGCTTAAGCCGCTGAGCCATCTCACCGGCCCTGGGCCTATGTTTTAGATACCATACCCAAAGCTTAAGGTACAAAAAGCTTCAAATGCCAAAGTAAGTAATTTGGGCTATATCAAACTAAAAATCTTTTGCATAGCAAAGGAAATAATCAACAAAATGTAAAGGAAACCTAAGGACCTAAATGTAAAGGAAACCTAAGGACAGGGAAAAAATATTTGGCAAACATATATCTGACAATAGGTTAGTATCTAAAATGTATAAAGAGCTTTTATAATTCAACAGGAGAAAAACAATCCAATCAACAGATATTTCTCCAAAGAAGACATAAAAATGGCCAACTGTTACATAAAAAGGCTTTCAAAATCACCATCACCAGGGAAATTCTAATTAAAACCAGTATGATGTATCATTTCTCATCTATTAGAATAGCTATTATCAAGATAAGAGACAAACTTAGGCAAGGGTGTGAAGATAAAGAAAACCTAGTACATTGCTAGTGGGAATGTGGATTACTTAGAGCTGCTATAAAAAAAGAGTATGAAGGCTTCTAAAGAAATTAAAAACAACTAACATATAACTCAGCAATCCTTCTTATGGTTGTAAATCAAGAGGAAGTGAAATTATCATCTCATAAAGACAGTTTCACTCCTATGATCTTTATAGCATTATTCATAATTATCTAAATATAGAAACAACTTAAATGTCCCTCAGTGGATAAAAGATAAAAAATAATGTAATACAAATTGGAAAATTCAGCCTTAAAAATAGAATTTTGCCATTTTATCACTATATGGATGGATGTGAAGGATGCATTACTAAATGAAATAAGCCAGACACAGACACTGAAAGAAAACTATTGCAGGATTTCACTTGTTTGTGTAATCTAAATTTTTTTTTTAATTTTTAAAAGGTCAAATATATGGAACTAGAAAATGAAACAGCTGTTACCATAAAGAAGGGGAGATACATGTCAAAGGATACAAATTAGTAGGCATATAGGATTCGTAAGTCTAGAGATTTAATATGCAAAATGAGGGATATAATTTTAAATTATAGTTGGGATTTTTGTTAAACAGTTCGATTTTTTGTCACTAACCTGAAATAGAAAGGAAGAAACTACATGAGATGATAAATATGTTAATCCTCTTCACTATTGTAACCATTTTACTATATAAATAGCATCCCATATCATGGTGCTGTTAATCTCAGATATGCACAGTTTATTTTAAAGAAAACAATAAAACTAACAGCTTGTTATTTAACCAGAGTAATGTCAAGAATAAGCTAAAGAATGACATTTTTAGCAAATAAAACAAGTGGATGACAAGAAAACAAATGAACAACAGCAATAATTCCATACCCAATAGAATATCCTTCAAAACATGGGATTAAAGGCATTTCCAGAAAAGCAGCCACTGAGGAAATCTATCACTAGCAGTCCCAGATGCGCGGACAAGGACAAGAGGAACTGCTCTTAATCCCACAGCTCCAACTTCCATTCTACTGACTGCTCAGATTGTCCATTACTGCTGGTCACCTTGGGTAGATTTAAGCTTATATTTCTATAATATTGAGTTGTTAATAAAAAGAGATCGCATCCAACTGTTCAAACTAGAATTGGACAGCATTTTCAAATGAATCACTAAAGGCTGAGGATGGAAGATTTTAGTTTTAATTAAGGAGGAATGGGTTGCACGGAGCATCTTGCTAGGGGTCAGTTTGTCCCACCCACACTGCCTGAAGAGATGGTTCCCCAAAGGAATGGGGGCTCTGCAGTCACAGAACGGGAAAGCTGATATATTAGTCACTTTTCCTGTTGATGAGACACAATATCTGACACCCACAACTTAAAGGAGAAGAGGTTTAATTTGACTCACAGTCTCAAATGATTCAGTTCATGGTCAGCTGGCTCCACAGCAGAAATATCATGAGGGAAAGGCATGGAGGAGAAGATGCTTAGTTCATGGTAGCTGGGCAGCAGGGCAGGGGAACAATTCCAAAGAGGAAGGAGTCCAGGACCAGACATAAATCCCACACATGCCTCCATACCCCACCCAGAAGTGAGTTCCAGTAATCACCCGGGGCAGATCTCAAAGCCAATCAAGCTGACATTTCAATTTAATCACCGAAAGTTCAAAAGCAAAGAGAACAGGTAACTGTTCTCCTCACATGCAGCACATTTGTGGGTTCCTCTATATTACATATGTTTTCTTAGGTAAATCATCAGCTCTGGGATGATTTGATAGGTTTGTTAAGACTCAGAGATTCAAAATGATGTCTCTTGATAACAAATTCAAGGAGAACAACACAGCTTACTCTTATTTAGGAAGATATTCCCATGGCTACCTCTCGATCAATAATGATCTGGACTTTGGCCAATCAGGTTCAGCTCACTCCTTCTTTCTGTCCTCCCTCCCACTCTCCCCTCCTTATTCCTCCCTTCTTGATTACGTTTCTCTTTTCCTTTCTCTCTCTATTTTGTTTATTTTTCCAGCTTTCTATTCTGCGTTTATTTGTCCAAGATGACTCTAAATCTAAGATTTTCTTCTATAAATATTTACAAAATTGAATCTTTTTCATTTTTGTCTTTTGATATTTAACCTTGACTATAAATTCTTCTTGAACTTTTAAGGGTCTATAACAGCATCTCTGATTTTTCGTTGTTTTAAATTTCTACTCATATTGTACATCATCTTTATTTCACAGGCACGTATTCCTTCATCAAAATTATCCTAACAACTTTTATTCACCTTCAAAACTCAAATCAAACTTCCATTTTGGGGGCAAGATTTCTGAAAGCTGTAAGCTAAACAAGGTTTGCATGTACAACTTTCATTTCACTGAGAGGTCATTGTAATTGCATAAGAAAAAAATGCTTTCCTAAGACTTTTGATTACCTGAAAATTAAGGGCTGTGTTATAGTAAAACTTATATTATTGGTGCCTGCCAGAGTTCCTAGTGCATTACATGCTCCATATGTATTTGGGGAAATGCATGGGAAGAGAAGGATAATATACTGTGGCTTAGCAAAGTTTGAATTTGGTGCGTCACCCAAAGGGCTCTGTGTCAAAGGCTTGTTCCTCGCAGTGGTGCTGTTCTATTTGGAGACTGTAGAAGCTTTATAGGTGGGGCCTTGCAGATGGTATTTGGGTCATGGAGGGCGTGCACTTGAAGGGGATAACAGGGCCCTGGCCCTTTCTTGTTTTCTCTCTTTTGTGTCCCCGCCATAAGGTCAGTGGTTTTCCTTCTCCACATACTCCTACCATGATGTGGAGGTACAAATTTAAAGCAATAGGACTGATAGGTCTTAGACCAAAACCTTGAAAAGTGTGGGCCAAAATAAACCTTATTTTTCATAAGACGACCAACTCAGGTATTTTTTATAGTAGCGGGAAGCTGACAGACACATGGCCTAATTCTGAAAAGCAAAAAACATTTATTTCTCTACATTGCTTTGACATTTTCTTTTATCTTCCTTCAACTCTCCTCTCTCTTTAGAATTGTATGAATTTTCTGGAAATGTAAATTTATGAAATAGTATAACGTGATCATGAAGTATTTTTCTCCTATTAGATCTTTAGACCATTTAAGAAGTAATTATATGAACTTACAGTGTTATTAGTTATGTTCATTGCATTGGCATTTTCATTATGAATCCATTTTTAATCACGCTGGACACATTTCATCAATATTTCATCTGAGAGGACCAGAATGTATAGTGGCACTTGCAAAAACACATGCTGCAGATTAAATGGAAAATGTTTGTACCTGTACAGTGTGATTAGGCAGCTGATAAGCCCTCTGAAAGACCTCGCCTACTTAAATAGGCTCTGCACTAGCAAATAAAAAGAATTTAGTGATTATCTTGATTAGCAAAAGCCAAAAACATCTACAGACTATATAAACAGTTGATATAAACAATTGACATTTTACAATGTTCTTTATTAGTTCTCTGAGAGGAAAAAAGTGATTAAAGAGGAAAATTCCAAGTTGAAATCTTTCTGTCATTAACTGGGAAAGAACAAAGAAAAAAATGGCATGATTTTTGGTCCTGTAGGATGTTTGTATAAGCCCAGACACTTCATTGCAAGTGACAGAGCCCTAATACTAGTGGCTTAAGAAGAACAAAGGGGATTTGCTGGCTCATATAAATGAAAAAGCAAGGGATATATAGTGTAAGATCTAAAAGCTAAAATGAAATATATCTCGACTTTTATTAGTACCATAGACCAGAATTTAGCAAAAAGGGCCAGATAAATGTTTTAGACCTTAAGGGCCTTATAGGTCTCCACTGCATTTTTTGGTTTTTTGTTTTTATAAGCCTTTAAAATATAAATCCCTTACCTACTTTGTAAGTGATATAAAAACAGGCTCTGGGGTAGATTTGGCCCACACAGTGTACTTTCCCAAACCTGAAACACCTTAGTCCATATTTGAACTTTTGTTAGTTCTTCCGGTAATGTTCTTTATTACCAATTTTTCCAGACTCGGACCCAGTTCAGCATAATACATGGTATTCAGTTGTCATGACTCTTTAGTTTTTTAAAAAATGAGCAGCACCTCGGCTTTTCTTTGTCTTAGCCTTTATATTTTAAAAAATGTACACACACATGCCAGTTATTTTGTAGAATGTTCTTCAATTTGGATTTGTCTAATATTTGCTCATAAGTAGATTAAAACTATGCACCTTATATGAAAGTATCAATTAAGTGTTACTTCTCATTCCTTGTGCATTGTAACATGAAGCATATTTGGTCCCTTTGCCTCAAAATTGGTGATATATGTTGGCTTTGATCACTTAATGTGAAATCTAACAGGTTTCATTGTAAAATCATATTTTTATATGCAATCCAAAGATAATTTGGGAAGCTATTTTGAAAACACATAAATATCCTGTTCCCTATTAAATTACAAGTTTTATTTTCCATTGATAATTTTTTGAAATTCCATATTAAGTTATGATTCCATAACAGGGAAGAGCTAGCTTTCTTCCTTTATTCTTTTGCTCTTTCTTTATTTCAGCATAAAATCCTATAATTCTTATTTTAATTAGTGGAATATAATTAGTTGCTATTATTTATTTTGATGTTCGGAGTATTCCAAATTTGATCCCTGAGAGTCCTTGGAGGTGGCAACTCTGTCCATTTGACGTGTCTCTTCCTTTCATGTAAATAAAATAATCCTTTCTGAGAAAATAAAATAGATATTCCTGGATCATCTTGCACTTTTCTTGCCTCAACCTTAGAATCTTTCTTTTCCCCATGAAATCTTAGTTTTTGTCTTTTTGGTATAGAATGGCATGTAACTTATCTAGCAAGGCCGTCCATGGCAGTGTCAACGAAGAGACACTGGGGAGAAGTAACAAAGCATCTGTATCCCCCCAGCCACGATGGTGCCACAACAGAAGCCTAAGCTGTCTAAACTCCCGCCCTGCACTCACCAGTAGAGTCCTGACCTTCACTGGTGTCAGGAAGGCTCATTTGGAACCTGACCATCCAGTCTCATGTGACAGCCAACTGCTGAAGCCCCACTGTCCCACAGACGCAGTGCCAGATGAAGCTTTAAATTAGATTCATAGTCTCATTACATAAAGCTCAAAATATCCAGTATTCAGTGTCAAAGTCTTAGCAAAAACAGGAAATATCTCAACTTGAATAAGAAAAGACAGTCCACAAACACCAGTGCTGAAATGACAAAGGTGTTAAAGTTATCTGACAAGGATTTTAAAGCAGCCAACGCAAAGTCCTCAGTAAGTAATTACAAACATCTTTGCAAGTAATGAAGAAATGATCGCAGGAAAGGTACATAAAAAAATAACAAAAGGTGAAGTGAAAAATTTAGAACTTAAACAAATCATCAAAACTAAAAAAATACATAAACTGAATAGAAGGACTGAAAGGGCAAAGGAAACCATCGGTGAATTTATAAAAAGAAGTATAGAAATTATCAATTATCCAAAATCAAACAAAAGAGTGGGCTGGAGTTCAGTCCCCAGAGCTGATAAATAAATAAATTAAATAAATACAGAGAAAATAAATTAAAATTGCACAAAAAGAGCTTCAGGGACATATAGAGCTATAAGAAGATATCTAACAAATGCCTGTCTCATTGGAGTCTGAGATAAAGAGGTGAAAGAGGGTAATACTGAAAAAAATTCAGATAAATAATGGCCTGAAATTTCCCAAATTTTGCAAAAATTACACAGAACAGAGAAGTTAAGTACACACACAATAGCCCAGTAGCCACTTTATAAAAGATTATTTCATGATTCATTTAAATAATTTAAACAAAATTTGAGTAGGCCTATTGGAGACCACCTATTGTTGAGGGGTTGTGTCAATTTGCAGGTCTACAGACTGCCTTTTAGCGTGGTTCCAATTATATAGATTTATGTATAAGGAATCCCTGGGGATTTGTTGATCAGGGGCCATAAGCCTATACAGGCTCCGAGAGCACAAAATATCGTATTAAACATCAGAGGTTTCTGATAATCATTGTCCTAAAACTCATTTGGTAGGTTACTTATAACATCCCTTCTGACTGAGAAGCCTGACATTGCTTGATACATCCATGACTGTCCTTGTAGTTATAAGTATCAGAGTGGTGCCTAAGGTGATAGCTCTCCCATTAATTCAAGGACCGATGTCCAAGGAGATAAGCACAAGGATGCATGCAAGATATTCTTTGGGAAGATGACGAGATGAGAAAGAAATACAGGGAGAATTGAGGGAAGAAAGGAATTACAGTATACAAGGCTTGTTAAGAATATTGGTCACCTCTTGGCTTCAGAGGGTTTGTTTCACTTTCTCTTCATGTTCCTGCATCATTTTCTAACTGGGTGATTATCAGTTCACAAACAAATGAGATATAATTAATAATATTTAGCTCCAGTGCATTTTTTTGCCAGTAGGATAAGGACAGGGAGCATTTCATTAGAAATGTGGGAGTAGAGAACAAGGAGATGAGGGAAATTAAAGGGAGCATTCTGCGTAAGCCTTCCTTCTCCCTCTTCCACACTGTCTTCACCTAGGACATGTAGGTGGCCCATGGGGTGCTCCCAGCAGTGCAGCTCCTCTCAGGCATTATCTAGACATTATTATGAGAAAGTAAAATCACTCTCCTCAAGGGTATTATTACTGTCCATTAATTGAGCATAACTCTAATATGAAACTTAGGGAAAGAATATTATCAACTCAGCTGAAGCTACAATTTCCTTGGCCATCAGACATTCACCTTGTTGGCATTAAATAATCTGCTAATAATTGGAAAATATATTACTCTTTCAGAGATAATGTGCCTTTAAAATTTTTCCATTATAAAAATATAGTATAGCTCTCTATACAAAAATGTTGCTAAAATTTGAACATTTACTACATTTCAGACACATGTTAAGAATTAAAATACCAGGCCGGTGAGATGGCTCAGTGGCATAAACACCTGCCTGGCAAACGCGAGGGCCCGAGTTTGACTCCCGGAACCCACATACGAAAAAAGGGCGGGTGATATCGCTCAGTGGCACGGGCGCCTGCTGGCGCACGAGGTCCTGAGGTCGACCCCCGGTACCCACCAAAAAAAAAAAAAAAAAGAGTTAAAATACCAACAAAGCTAATAGCTTCACATTTAATCCAGTCCTTAAAAGTCAATGAAGTAATAAATATTATTTTCACTATTTTACGGATGAGGACACTAAGCCATACTTGTCTTAAATTGGGGTGTCAGAGTTGAAATCTGGTCCTATTTCCCAAGCTCTTAAACATTATGTAGGAACCTAGACTTCATGGCCAAGAAAGATTTTAAATCTAGGGTCAGGGCAAGATAGCTTTGAATATCAAAATAAGGTGTTTGTACTTTGTTCCATAAAAGATTGGAAATCATTAAAGATTTTGAACGAAAATGTTGCATTGTTAAAATGATGTTCTAGGAAAATTTATGTGAGTGGTGTGACACAAAAGGAGGAAAATATATGCAAAAATAAAGTCTACTATTTATTGAACACCTGTGAAGTATTGGACACATATTATTTAACTTAATGAAAGCTACAAGACCTGGACTACAGCATAGGGAGAGGAATTCAATCTAAGTGGACAAGTACATAGAGGATGTACTAAGTTGAATCACCAGAATTAGAAACTGATTATCAATGGATATCTGAGTATGTCACCCATAATGTTCTCAGACAATCTTGTGGCAACTCATGTCTCCAATAATAATACCACGAAGAACAGTGTGATCATGGCAAGATTTAAAAAGATTTAAAAACACTGTAGCTTGTGAATCAGTGAATACCAGTTATTGAGGGCTCATAATACACGTGACTCCATACATCTATTCTAACAGAATATTTGGAAGTAGCAAGTAGCATATTGCTATTGTGGAAAAAAATACATATATATTTAATAATTTATATAGTATCATGAGAATATCTTTATAAAACTTCAGAGCTCACCTCCAATTTCCTCAAAGAGATTCTCTTTCCTTGGATCTGCACATGAATTTCACAGTACTGGGGCTTTGAACAAAAAAAAGTTCAAAATTCCAAAACTTCGTGAATAACTTTGATTTAAAAGATTTTTGAAGCCCACTGTGCTGAACATATTAAAACATTGCAGTTAGCATTTCCATTTTAGGATTGATTCTAATTTACTAGCAATGCTGGCAGGATGTCACTCTCCAGAAATTAAACTAAAATCTCCCTTTATTATTTTTACCCCCACCAGATCCCCAGTACCAGTTCTTCCCATTGTATTGCATCTTTCCCCAGTCACAGCTTTGTTCCAAGGATTCAAAGTATGAAATGCAAGTAGTGTTTTAAGTGGGAAATTCAAATGTGAACTAAGGCTGAGAAGAAGAAATAATTTTAGTGGGGATAAGGGATAAGTTACTGAAGGAAATATTATCTGGCTTGATTAGAGAGGAGGGAGATGCAAAAACATCAAAAGTGAATTTTCTAATAACTATGTATCATTATTTATTAACTATGTTCCTAGGATAAGCACTTAGTGTTTAAATATAATTTCCAGACTTCTGTGACCAGTCTGAAGACATTAAAAAACTGGTTCAGCAATGCAATGTCATTTCTGAGGTCCAACGAGGCAGTTAATTTTAAATAAGTCAAATGTCAGTGAGAAAACAGACATATATGTGGAAAACAAGTGCTAATAAATCCCGACGGTAGTGTCCTTATTTCATGTATCACCCACATTGTGCAGGTAAGGTAAATTGTAGTTGTACCAGGCACAGATTCAAGTAAGACAAGTCTTTTCTTTCAAAAGTAAAGGGGCTTCTTAGTTCGCATAGGAGTAATAAATAATCCTGTTCCGTGCAGTATTGTAAAAAGCGGTGTACAGAATTGCTAGCAGAGTGTACAGAAGGGATATAAAATAACACTTGGGAGTTCAGAGATGTTTCCCAGAGGAGATGATGCTTTAAATTATAAGGGACCAGAGCAATCAAATACTTGGGTACAGCCATGCAAAGCAGAGGAGTTCATGTTTTTGATGTCTATTGATATCCTGAAAACAAAACATATCCAACTACCTGAAGGCTTTCTACACTTTGAAAGTGACTCTTATTTTGATGTTTTCTTTAGACCAGTTCCCAACCTTCAAGAGAATTCAGGCATGCTTCTAGGAATAATTAACTGTTATGCAGAGCAGTTTTTTTTCCTACACAGTCTAAAGGAGACACTCTTCCATCGTGACATTCTCAATTAACTCTTTCCATTTTATTTTTATTACAGCACATAACACTTTTTGCAGATCATTCACTCTCTTATTTTCTAACTATGCCTATGAGAATGCCAGTCCAAAGGAATTAGGACCTCATGTGTCATATACATCTCTCTAATCCCCCAAATTTGAGGTGGTTTCTATTATATGGAAGACACTTAATAGATGTCTGTTACACAAAGGGATCACTGCCTTCTGTGTCAAATGCAGCAAAAATAAGGAGCACCTGGTATACCTCTGCCCTGACATTTTTATCAGCCTATTAAAGGATTGCATTCTTTGATTTTGGTGTGAACATTGAGTCATAAAACAATGTCAAAGCATCTATTCTGACACATTAAAACTTTATGGAAGTGTCAGTATTTGACAAAATATAATCACTGCTACCCTGTTGAATAGTTTTACGATAGAAATCTACAAATCCTGTGCAAGGATCGTAAGTCTTAACTGGTAGGTTTTGTACCATACATTTTAAATGCTTATGCATCTTAATACAAGAGCAAATAATATAAAAGGAAAATCAACACATTTTATCAAGCACTTGTTGAATATAGAATACAGGATAAAACTTTTGAGTAAAGTGAGTCATTATTAATTACTCTATGATTTAAGGGATGTATATAAATGTATTCTCCACTCTTTTTAAAGACTTGTTATAGTTAAAATGCCTTCTCATTTGTAAAACTGACTCATGGTACAAGAAATAATTTAAATCACAGTGAAATAGTTTTCAATTTTGAATTGTCCGAAGGTGTTGCCACTTCCATTTCCTATGTGCTGTTTCAGTAGTAAAAATGGTGATAAATTTATTCAAATGATTATAGTGTATCAAGGATCACAGCAAGCCAGGCTCTGTGTATGTATATTCAGCATACCTACAATTCTCATTCCAAACTCATGGGTAGATCTATAATCAGCTCCACTTTCATATGGGAAAATTGACACTTAGAGAAGTTTGTTTTGAAACTCATAGAGCTGCTAATATCGGGGCTTCTAATTATCTGACCACAGAACCAAAGTTTCTAGTCACTGGGCTCTATGAAACTAATATACTAACATTTTCTTACAAATGAGCAATCTAGTCACTTAGCTCTTAACTCGTTGCTTTATAATTCATATTAATTTCTATTATTGAGAATAGCTTTCCCATTTATGTACTTTATCATAGACTTAAATGTACAGAGAATCAATACTAAATTCATTTTCTATTGAACAATAATCTTACTTTTACTGACCACACAGGCAAATAAAAATAATCATACATCACAGAACCCTGATCGCATCTCAAAGCAATTAAAGATCAGACATGCTACTCACAATTCCTCTCTTGATAATTTTTTCTTAACCAGTATTGCTATTATTACCCCATATTTAATGAGTGCATTAATTTGAGGAAGTACAATATGTTTTCTTCTAGCTGTTGTTAACCCACTTTATACATTTTCTTATTTGTACTCTTTCCAGATTTCGGTGATTCTTCATACAAATAATGACTGAAAGTAATAGTGAGAGCAATAATCCTCAACTGATTTGGCTTTGAGCACAATCCTATTTGTTAAAGTGGACTTTTAAGGGTAGTGAAAAGCTCAGGCCGCAGCCCTTTGCAGACCTTGGTTCGGTTGGTGGTGCTGCTCTAACCCTGTGTCGTAGTCTCATGGTGACTTGTGTATTCTTCTTGATCCACAGTTTCCTCTTCTACTTAAAAAAAGAAAGAGAGAAATACATCTCAAAAAAATGTTTACAAGAAATAATGCAGGCCGGTGAGATGGCTCAGCGGCATAAGTGCCTGCCTGGCAAGCGCGAGGGCCCGAGTTCGACTCCAGGAACCCACATATGAAAAAAGGGCCGGTGATATCGCTCAGCGGCATGGGTGCCTGCTGGCGTGCGAGGTCCTGAGGTCGATCCCCAGTACCCACAAAAAAAAAAAAAAAAAGAAAAGAAATAATACAAGCACAAGGTCAGATATGAAATAATAAATACAATAAACGATAATATATTTTGACAGCATAGCACAGAACAACCTTGACATGAATCATAGGCACACATTTCCCTGAAGGATAAAATCAGGAAGTCAGTCAAGAGAAAGCCCCTTTGCCTGGATTTTGAGCAAGTTATTAATGCATCCATTCTTCGTAGTGAGGAGGTGGGAAGCTCACATATATCCAGTATTGATGAAGTATAGATGATAAAATCTAAGACCCATGTATTTTGTATTTAGTCAGGTAGCTGCTTCACTGATTAGTGATTAATGGGGGGAACATGACAAATTTGAGTATCAAGATACCTAGGATCTCCAGTGTTTTGGCATGGGTGTAATTTACACAAAAACCACCCAATATGCATTTATGTATTGTTTTCTTAGAGGATGATAACTGGAATATATATATATATATATATATATATACACATATATATGCATGCATGTGTATGTGTGTATCTTTTGTGGCATTTATTGTCTGATAAACCATTAGGTTCCATGAAATTTCTTTATTTAAAAACAAAGTCTTGGAAAAATCATAATAGAGCATATTGAGGAAAGGCAAAGGCAAAAAACCAAAAATCTCCCTAGGGCCATAGTCTATGCAGAAGCTAACCGGAAAAAAAAAAAAAAAAAACAACTTAAAAATATTTAAAGTAGCTTTCATCAAATATTTCTTGTAATTTATGTCCTTATCTTTTCATCATTACTCTCCCCTTAAACGAATATTAACCAGCACTACTATCTCCACTAAAGCAGGGAGCACTATCTGTTTTTCGCAGGCTGCACTGCTTTTAGCAGAGCCTGTGAATCAGAAAGAGATTCGTGACTGAGCCTTACCCACATACCTAAATACAGGAATTTGTTTGGAGTTTCCAGTGTGTGTGGCCCTGAAGTCTCCACTGCTGCTCTCAGATCCAAAACACTACATGAAAACCTGGTGAAACTCAAAAGTTCAAGGACACTAGATGACCAGGCTGCACTTAGGGTCTAATAAACGCCAGGAATTAAGTTATGGCGATTTCTCACCTTCAAAGCCAGACATGTTTTGTTAGGAGTTTCCTCTCCAAAGACTGCCTTTTTATGGACCAAATAAAGCATTAAAAATTCTGGGTTTTGGGTTTTGTGTGTGTGTGTGTTTGTGTTTTTAGTTCAAGTTATTACCTGGGATACATACTTAAGTGTTTCCATGAAATATGTGCATGGGACAGTAATAAAATCTCCTTGAATTAATGCGAGTAGTGGAGAACGTGAAAGCAGATGTTAATCATTCTGAGTTCACTTACTCCTCAATTTTATAAAACTTTGCTGAGAACCTTCTCTATCTCCCTCAAACTGTTCTTCACCCCACCACATTCATAGTAAGTTCATTTGGAATTTCAGTGTTTGAAGAGCTATGACAAAGATGAAAATGCAAGGGCCTAAACCTACCCCAATGTAAAGCTGTTGGTCAAAATGCCTCACTCTATTCTATCCCACAAAAAGCTTCCAACTGGAGATTTTATTAACACTAAGTTCCAGTGAAACACTAAATACCAGTAGGTTTAAATGCTAAAAATTTCAATCAAATTTTATACTGGTAATTTTTAACATAATGCCTACAACATAGATGGTCCTGCTACATTGGTTGAATATATGAAGAAATATTAGCTTTGGGAATTTTGAATGACTTGCAGAGAGAACATATACATTTATTCAAAAGTAAAATGCAGACACTTCACCAATTTAATAAAGAGTTATAAAATTTTGAACTAAACAAAAATGATAATATCCTACAGGAGAGGAACCTCAGTATTGCTTCACCTCTGTGCCCAGGAGAGGCCCATGCCCTCCCTGTGCCTTAAAGTACTTTCCTCCTGCTTCTGTCCTGGCCCAACGCACAGCCCACCTTCTCCACAAAGTTTCCTCTGTTAGTCCAGCCGATGTTGAGATTTTCTTTCTCAGGAATCTCTACTTTTGTGAGCAGGGCAGGTCATACCACACTTAGGGATATTTTTAGTTCAGTACTTGCTAGGGTTTTCTCTATTTCACCCTTCTCCAACATAGGAGAAGTTTAACTACATCAGAAAAAGAAAACAAAAGTAATGGAAAGGACAGGAGGGAGGACAGATGAAGGTAATGTAACCTTTCTTTCTTTCTTTTTTTTTTTTTAACCAGGCACCCTGCAGCTGTTTAATAAAACCATCTACTTTCAGTGATAAATTACCTGCAAATTATATCAACCTAAATTGCTTCCCAAGTTTCTAGCTGCTGATGGCAGTGATGTTTTATGGAGATTTAAACAAGGCGATTTGGCAAAGAAATCTCAGTTCACACTTGCACAGCCCTGAAATGACGGTTTCAGTGGCACAGAGTGCCTGAAAAATGAGGCAGATGTCCTGAACATGTAATTTGTCACTTCGTGTTGCCTGAGTTAACTGTACCACAAATGTTTTGATGGTCAAAGATTCTTAATTTTCATTATTACTTAAGGAAGTATTTGCTTTTTTATGTTATGTTTAAAAAATGATTCTATACTAGTGGCTTCTGACCAAAGTCTTCAGTGGGTTTTTGCTGATATTCTGTTTTATGCCATGTAGAAGTATTCCAGGAAGAATGGGGAAGTGAGAAATGAATATTCCAGTCCAGTCTCTCTCTCTCTCTCTTCCCTTTCCTAGAACTATGGCTTAATAACATTTCAAATATTTGGCTTTAAGTGAATTAAAGTCGAACTGCAATCATGTGACATGTTTTAAAATGAGAGGTCATCATGGTGTCAGTAAAATTTAAGGATTATTATACTTAGAACTCAAGAGCACAGGTGCTCTGTCTCTGCGCCCAGGCTCTGCTTTTCTAGCATAGCTCCTTCTAATTCACAAAGGCTTCACCCGAGGAAGAGCTGAGCTGCAATAGTTTAATTCAGACCACTGCAAAGACACATACCCACCTCTTTAAAGGTCTTTATCAGCAAGACATTTGCAATATTTTGGATTTTCTGGAAGCCTTTCAAGAGTAGTGACGGCTTTCATCAGAAACTGCCTGGCTCAGGTACGGAAGGTGTTTTTCACGCTTGGGTATCTAGTTGAAGACAGAAAATCCCCTAAGGAAAGTATCTGGCTGATGCAGTAGAGATTCCCAGGCAGGAGCTTTATAAACTAAACCAAAACCTCTATTTGTGAAAAGGGCTGTTCTGACTGATAACACTTTGCAGAAATGCAACGGAAACCCTAAAGGTGCCCAGAATTCATAGATGCAGATCCTAACTTAGTCTCACCCCTTGAACTTTATCATTCATTCATTCAATTAATAAGTATTTCATAGTGCTTCCAAATGTTACTCATGTCGTGAGGCATTCTAGTAATGTAGCCAGAATCAAGAATATAGAATCCGTGCTCATAAATATGTTCTAGAAAAAAAAAGTGGACACAAATCAAATTATTGTATGTTATTATAACTGCCAGAAATGCAAAAGAATATGAGATTTTCTACAATATGGGATAGAGAGAGGTACAGAAGTTGCACTGATCTGTGCTGGGCCAGGCTGAGGGAAGAGCACTGCAGAGATTTGAGGGGTTTCAGGAAGTCCTGGGTAGAGCAGCACTGCAGCATATTGTAGAGATGAACAAGGCTATAGATGTCATGCTAAGGAGTTTGCATTTTACTTTCTAAGAGCATTGAGAAACAACTGATGCTTTAATTTATAGCCCATTGATGACTAATAGTTTTGAATACTTTTTTGTTTGTTTTTGGAACCAGGAATCGAACTCAGTACCTTGCACTTGTCAGGCAGGCACCGTGCCACTGAGCTAAACCCCCGGCCCCTGAATACTTTTTACACACTTATTGTCATTCGTTTTTGTTCTTCTGTTGTGTGTTTGAGACTTTTCCTATTTTTATTCTTTCTTGATATTTTATTCTTGATTTATCATTGTTCTTCCTATATTCCAGATGTGTGTCTTGTTCAAGTGCTTTGAATATTATTTCCTACTTTATTTTTCAGAAATTCATTTTCTTACTGATATCCTTTAATATGCAGACATTTCATTTTAATAACGCTTATTTTATAAATTTTACATTTTGATTAGTAAATTTTGTCCTTTCACAATAATCTTTAAGTATCTTGAAGTCAAAGATATTTTTCACTGTTTATGTCTTTCTATGTAGCTTTGTATTTCTAGCTTTCACGTTTAGATTAGTGATCAGTCTCAAATTAGTTTGTATATATGAGGTGACGGATAGCTCAAGGATTTGTTTTTGTTTTTTTTCCTACATATCTAATATCCAGTTATGATGGCATCATTCATTAAAAAAACTTCCTAGTCCCATTGACGTGACTTTGCACTTTGGTAAAAACTCTAGCACATATTTGTGGTAAAAAAACAATTTTTTTGTCAATTACAACATAATTTAAAATAAAATAAAACATAATTAGTAGCATTTTCAAAAGTAAAATCAACCAGATGAGCATCACTTGTTTTTGTTACTTTAACCCACTTACCTGTCTTTATGTCAATAATATACTTCCTCAATTGACATAGCTTTATAATCAATTTTAAAATTGGGTATTGTCAGATTTCCAACTTTTTGTCTGCAAGATTATTTCCACTATTCTCTGTACTTTGAATTTTTACATACTTTTTTTTTTTTTTTTTTTGTGGGTACCGGGGGTCGACCTCAGGACCTCGCGCGCCAGCAGGCGCCAGTGCCACTGAGCGATATCACCGTCCCTTTTTTCGTATGTGGGTTCCGGGAGTCGAACTCGGGCCCTTGTGCTTGCCAGGCAGGTGCTTACGCCATTGAGCCATCTCACCGGCCCATACATACATTTTAGAATGTAATGATCAATTTCTAAATGAGTATCTTTCTGGAATTTGGATTCGGATTGAACTGATACCGCAGACCAATTTAGAAACAATATCTAGGTAATATTGAGTCTTTCAATTCTGAAAGTGTATTTCTATAATTATTGAAATCTGTCTTAATTTCAATGAGTCATGTTTTGTAGTCTTGAACACCTTAGTTTTATAGCGTTATTTGATGTTACTGTAAAAAATTTTTATTCATTGTTCAATTGTTAAGTACAAGTATATGAAATATAATTTTAATATATCAATCTTGTCTTTAGTAACTTTATCACATTTACTTATCATTGAACATTGCATAGAACTTTTTATTACAGTGATGTCAGCTGTGAATAAAGAGCTTTTCTTTTTCTTTTCTAATCTTTATGTTTTTATTTCTTTTGCTATCTTTTTACACTGGCTAAGACCTTCAAAGAATGCTATATAGCAGCTATCTTGACATTCTTTGTTCAAATTTGTAAAGTAAAAACTTGGTTTGCTATTAATTATGATGCTACATGGAGATTTTTCATAGATTTCCTCTCTTATAGTTGGAAAACCTCCTTATACTTTTTGTATACCTTACTAGGTATTTTAAAACATGAATTAGTATTAATTTTTATCAAATGCGCTTTCTGCATCTATAGAGAAGGCATAATTTTATCTTTTAATATGCCAATATAGTAAATTATATCAATAAGTTTTAGAATTTAAAAGCCAAATAATCCTATGGTCGTGAAATAAATCCCAGTTGATCATTATACTTTCAATATATTGTTGCGTTTGATTTGTTAACATGTTATTAAAGAATCTTGATCATTTTGTTATGTATCTTTTATTTTATTTTAGTATCAGAACTGTGTTGAACTCAAAAAACGAAGGGACAATTGTTTCTTTTCTCTCTGTTTCCTTAAAAGACCTTGAGTGAGATTGTTATTATGTATTCTTAAAATTTTTGAAAGAATTAACTGATGAATTTCAGGCACATGGGCCTCAAATTTTTTTGATAGGAAGGTTTTGTTATTGGCAATGTTTTTACTTTTGCCAATTATGTATTCAACTATAATAGATGAAAGGCCACTTGTGCTTTCTATGTGTTCTTGCATCAACTGGTTAAGATATATGTCAGAGGGCCGGTGAGATGGCTCAGCGGCGTAAGTGCCTGCCTTGCAAGCGCGAGGGCCCGAGTTCGACTCCCGGATCCCACATACGAAAAAGGGGCCGGTGATATCGCTCAGCGGCACAGGTGCCTGTTGGCGCGCGAGGTCCTGAGGTCGATCCCCCCGTACCCACAAAAAAAAAAAAAAAGATATATGTCAGAGAATTTCTCTATTTCAACTAAGTTGCCAATTATTTGCAGGTAGTTAGTTGTTCACAATATCCCCTTGTCCTTTAATGTTTGCCGCATAAAAATTTAAAGCCAAAAAGTTTCTTCTAATAATAAAAATATTTTGATATGTTATGTTTTACTTATCATTTGGCTCAAAATATTGTACAGTTTTCCTTGTGATTTATTTAGATACAGGGTTATTTCATGGATCTCATTCAACTTTCAAATAATTGAAAATGTTCAATATATTTTTATTATTGATTTCTACTTCATTATTGTGGCAGTCTAAAACACACTCTTTATAATTCAAATCATTTGAAATTTGTCAAATCTTAACCTGTAGCCAACCATTTAATTCATCTTGATGATTATTCGACATGTACTTGAAAAAATATTATTCTACCATTTTGGGATGTAGTATTTATAACTGAATAGATACAATTAGTTAATAGCATTGTTAATATCTCCTATTCTATGTTGATTTTTCTTAAAAATCTATAAGTTCTGGGCCGGTGAGATGGCTCAGCAGCTTAAGCGCCTGCCTGGCAAGTGCGAGGGCCTGAGTTCGACTCCCGGAACCCACATATGAAAAAGGGGCCGGTGATATCGCTCAGTGGCACGGGCGCCTACTGGCGCGCGAGGTCCTGAGGTCGACCCCCAGGTACCCACAAAAAAAAAAAATCTACAAGTTCTATAATTATTGAAAAATAGTTGTGAAAACATTAATGTGATTGTAAGTTTGTGTATTTCTCCTTGTATTGCCATTAAGTTTTACTTCAGATATTTTGAAGATTCAGGACTACATGCACAAATGTTCAGAATTATTACACCTTCTTGATGAGGAGCATCTTGTATTACTATGAATTGTTCTTCTTTATTTGTGGGTATAATATGTTTTTAAGTTGCATATTAATCACAATGTCCTTCCTGTGGTTAGTATTTGGTTGTTTTTCATCCTTTTTTTTCCAAGCTGTCTGAGCTTCATTAATGTATACTTCTTGTAAAAATCAAGTAGCTTGATCTTGTTTTCTTATCTGAACTGACAACTTTTGTATTTTATTTTTTGTCCAAATTTTCTTTCTTCTGTTTTTTAATTGATAAATATTGTCTTTACATTATATGGCATAATATTTTTATACATGTGAAATAGTTAAATTAAGATAGTTACTATATTCATTACCTCATATACTTATCATTTTATGCTTAAAACACTTAAAATCTACTTTCTTATCAGTTTCTCAGTACATAAAATATTGTTATTAATTATAGATCTATCATACAGTATGGTAACAGCCTATGTACATTAATTGGAGATTTAGTCCTAAAGTGGAATTTTGATTTATTTAGGTCTAAGTCTAGAAGCCAAAAATTCATTTTTGTTTCTCCCACTTTTTCTTCTCGATGCTATTATCCTCAGTTCTTTCTTGCCTTCTTTTTGTGATTATGTATTCATTTTTTTAAAAATCAATTTATTCCTTTTATTGACTTTTTAAACTATTTTCTAGTAGTTAATCTAGAAATTGCCATGTACATTTTTAATTTATCTCAGTCTGTACTCTGATTATGTGTCACTGAAAAATTTAAGAATATTACAATAATATATGTTCACTTATCTATCTCCTTCCCTTTCTGCTCTGTTGTCATATATTTCACTTCTTGATTTGCAATTTTATAATGCATGCTAATTTTTATGTGAATCAGTGAATAATAGTTTAAAGAAATTCTTAATTGGGCATTAAAAGTAAAGATAGAATTTATTAACTGCTAGTTTTTTTTCTCATGAGTGCTTTTTCCTCCTGCCTGCTGACCCCTTCAGGCTCATAAATTGCTTTTTACATGTTAGGTAGTGCAGGCCTTTGGAGATAAATTAGCTTAGCTTTTGTCCATCTGAATATGACCTTATTTTACTTTTTTAAAATGTTATGTCTTTTTGTTTGTTAAAGATTGCTCTACTAATTTTTACCTCCATTTTTCTGATGAGAAAGCAATAATTCTTATTACTGTTCTCAGATACATAATATTTCCTGTTTCACAGGCTTTAAAACATATATATTTTCTATATTTTTGGTTTTAAGCACTTTGATCTTATTATGTCTGGGTAGGGTTTGATTGGTTGTTTGGTTTTGTATTAATTCAACTTGGGGTATCTTGAGCCTTGAATTGATATTTTTTAGCAATTTTGGATAAATTGCTGCTGTGTCCTTTTGCACTTCTGTTGCACTAGTTTCCTTTCCTTTCTTTATAGTATTTTATTTATGCCTGTATTAGATTGATGTTGCCCTGTCTCAATTTCTCTGATTCAAAGTTTTACTTTTTTTGTGTGTGTTTCCATTTGCATTGTCTTCAAGCTTACCAGTTTTTTTCTGCTGTGCCCAGTCTTTTGTCAAGATCGTCAAATTACCTCTTCATTTTTCCTATCAAATATTTTATTTTTATCATTTCTACTTGATATTTTTAAATAATTTTTACTCTGCTGAAATTTTTAATCTCTTCACACATTTTCTCCACCTTTTCCACTTATTAAATACTTAACATAATTATTTTAAAGTCCTTCTCTGTAATTCCCACTATTTGAATCATTTATATTTGTTTCTATTAACATTTTACTTTCTCTACCATATTTCACATTTTCTTGCTTTTTTTGTGTGTGTCTTATGTTTTATTTTTAACTTAATGCTGCTTATTGTATATAGAAAAGCAGTAGGAGTTAAGTAAGTAATATTATAACCAGAAAAAAAATGCATATTCTTTTTTTCCATGCTGCTAGTCTGTATCTAATCTGGGTGCAATTTTGTTGCAGTTTTCTAAAATTCATTTTACTAGAGAGTCAGAGTTTTTTGTTTGTTGTTTGTTTGTTTAGGGTAGAATCAGGACTTCTTTCTAAAAAAAAGCTTGAGATATAGGGTGCTGATGACCCTCTAGTTTTCACACATTACAGCCCGTCTTCTACCTTGGTAGGTTGCTAGAAGTTCGTCTCTGTGTTCTCTACCACCCCTCCTCAGATTTATGCACCATATCGTTGCCTTATCCTCTGCCTTTCCAACCACTGCCTTGCAGAAGATGGGCTGGAGTGCTTTGAAAGGCCTCATTTTAATTGTTCTCAACACAAAGAGAGAGTTCACCAGAGAACATTCAGAGATTCTAGGATATTGACCAGTTTTTCCAATGTCTATTTCCTCTTCTCAAAGACAAAGGAAAATGATAAAAATATTTCACACTTTCCAAAAATATGCTCATATTATCTTAGAACCTAAAATTGTAAATGATTTCCAATTAGTAGATATTTATATGTCTTTGTTTATTCTACTTGAATGTTAATATAACTAGAATTGGTAAATAGAAAGTCAACAGTTGTCTGATTTTAGCTCTTTACACTACCTTCAAAATTAGAGGAATGCAAATGTATAATGCCACTGACAATGGCACACAGGTGAACTCACCTATCCCACATTCTTCCCAGTTAAAGATCTTTTCTCATATTTTAAAACAAATAAGAACAAAGTATCCAGCGTTCCCTGGGGGCTAAAACTGGGGACACCCATATCCAGCCTATTCCTTTATAAGCATTCTTCATATTGATAGACAGATGGAGATCAACAGGTTAATTGGAACATAGAATATACTGATGTGAACATCAATGAAGTCTGACAGTTTAATAACTTTATTAACTCTTGATCTTAAGCATTTGGGAAAACATAATTTAATATTCTTCCAATGTCAATACTTAATAGATACATGAAACCCACACTGAATTCTCTAGAAACAATACTATAACAAACAAACAAAAAAAACTTTCATTTCTCTTTGAAAAGTAGTTATTACAATTTAGGATGCATTGGTATCATGAGGAGGTGATAAGACAATGCAGATTCCTAGGTGTCCATCCCTGGGTGTTGATCTAGGTTACAGGTAAGGCTCAGTATCTGAAAGTAAAAATTGAAACAAGATCTCTCGAAACTTGCCATGACACATTACAACCTGGCAAGGACACACCTTGGCTCTTATCTCCCTGGTCTCTTCTTAAATTACTCTGCCGACATTGCTTCAACATTAGCTACACTACCCATCATTCAGCTTCTATAAAACGCATGTATCTTTGCGTCCTTTACTATCGTATGTGTGTTTTCTCTAGTCAGAACCCTCATTTATTATCGTTGTTATTGTTTGATCAACTCCTTCTTATCCTTGGCCCTCATCTTTCATACTTTCCTAACACCTGGATTAAATTAGGTAAGGCTTATTTTCTAAACCACACTCCGGTTCCTACTTGATATAATTTTTAAATGTTGCACTCCTTCACAGTCATTTACATGGTTGTAACCAGTCATTTTTTTTTTTTGTAAATACTGATAATATCATTGTTTTTCTACTAGAAGAATAAGATCTGGGTGAACACTAACCCATTGGTTATGTTCACCAGTGCTGCAGAGTGACGACAGTGCCTGGCACCGTGTAGTCCCTCAGTAGCTACTCTGCCCTCTGATGTCTCGTGTATGCCAAAAGGAGCAATGTCGCTCATCAAATCTGTATCCTTTTATTTTGCTTGCCACATGTATCATTCCTTTTTTTCTAAAGGAGATCATATACTGTGAAGTCTAAAAATAAATGAAAGGATCGTCTAGAAGAAATTAATGAAGATGAAGTGGTATGAAAAGAATTTGAGAAATAGTTATCATAGAGGAGGTAGATAGGGTTTATACCTTGGAGAAGACCTATAATGGGACTCATAAAAAATTGTTTTTATTAAAATGTATCTATTCTTTAATTTTGATACTTTTTGAATATTTACTATGTTCTATGTTTTGAGAAAATAGTGGTGAGAAGAAAAAGTTCTTATCCTCACTGTTTTTATATTCTAGTGAAGAAAACAGATGATTAAAAATTAAGCACATTGACAATATGTACAATTTTGGATAGGATATTATGATAAAAAATACAGCATGGTGAGGGGTTACAGAATATGAAGGCTGGAAGTCCTTCGAGATTGGGTTACAGGGACAGCTGCAGAAGACATTACATTTAAGAACAGATCTGAATGATAAGAAACATTCCCTATGTGAAAATCTATGGGAAGAGAAGGTATGAACTAGCTGTGAAAAGGCCACAACTTGGAAATGAACTTGTATTTGAAAAAGAGCAAAATGTCCAGTAAACTGGAACCAAGGAAGCAACAGAGATAGCAGTTAAAAATAGAGTATGAGAGAGAAGGAAGTACAAATTTAACCTGCTCATTACTGAAGCCTGAATTGCATTCCAAGTGTAGTAGAAAGACATGGAAGGCTTCAATCAGGAAACTTATGATCTGATTTGTGTTTTACGATGTAATATTGGATTCTATGAACAATATAAATTTTAGGGGAGAAAGGAAGGAAAAAGAAGAGACAATAAAGAGGCTATAGTAAGAATCCAGGCAAGAGACGATGGTGTCTGAGACAAAGAGGATGGCAGGAGATGTGATGAGAAGTAACTGAGTTTGAGAAGAGTTGAGCATTGAGCTGTCAGATTTTAAAGAGTAGAGCATAAAAGTAAAGGAAAAGATGTAAAATCTGAACCTACAGCAGCATTCTAATTCTTAAAATACAAGAAAGCATCACAAAAAGAGTTCGTAAGATGGACCCACTGAAGTAGCCAAAAGAACAGGAGAAATGTTTGATGTCCCAAAGACAGTTAAAGAAGTAGTTGCAAGAAATTGAGAAGAATCTACCATGTCAAATGAGGCTGACAGGGCAATGAAGAGGAGAAAAAGGTAGACCTCATTGTCAATCTTTTTTGTACCCAAATACATTCTTATCAGCTGCTCATGGGCCATTCTCCAACATAGACTGTGTACTAGCTCATAGAACATGCATAAAAAAATGCAAAGGAATTGAAATTGTCCCATGCATATTATCAGACCATAGTGAAATAAAGTTGGAAATCAGTGGCAAAAGAAACCACAAAATGTACATAAACACATGGAAATTAACATCCTCCTGAACAACCAATGGGTCACAGATAAAATTGAAGAAGAAATTAGACAGTTTATACAATTAAATAATAATGCCAATGCACCATACCAGAACTTAGGGGACACAGTGAAAACAGTCTTATGAGGGAAATTTATAAGAGGTGAATTCCCACATCAGGAAAACAGAACAAGCTCAAATAAACAACCTAATGTTGAACCTCAAACTTCTAGAGGGCCAGGGATATAGCTCAGCGGCACAAGCGTCTGCCTGGCAAGAGCAAGGTCCTGAGTTCGATACCTGGTACCAAAGGAAAAAAAAAAAAAAACCTCTAGAAAAAGAAAAACAAGCTAAGCCCAAAGCTCAAGCTCATACAAAGGAGGAAATTATAAAATCAGAGCAGAAATTAATGCAATGGAGACTCATTGTCAATCTTAATCAAAGTCTTTTATTTTCAGGATGAAAGGAAGTCCTGAGCAAGATTGAGGAGAAGAGAGAGGGGAAAGAGAGGAAGTCAGCAGATACTGTCTACTCTTGTAAGGACTTTTGCTGTGAAAGCAAATAGAAAAATTAAATAGTGTAGAACATAGGTTCAGTTCCTTTTTAAGAAAACTGATATGAAGGTATTTGCATATCCGTGGGAAGTCTAATAATATCTATTATAAAGGGTTGAGGTACTACGAATGTCAGTGACAATCTGGGTAAAATTTCCTTGTAAAGATGTACTATCACAGTAGATGTCTTAGTAACTTTGCTCCCCTCTTGCAGCTTTTCTTAGATGATCCACATTCCTGGCTTTTCCAAACTTCTGGGTTCTCCACTGCAACTTTGGCTTCACACTCACAGCTTCACATGCTGTCCTCTTGGGGGCACACTGCCTGGCCTCCCAGGCCTTCTCAAATTGGGGTGGAAACCTTCTTAACTCCACAACTCTTGCATTCTGCATGTGCCTAAAACCAGCACTGGTGGATGCTGCCAAGGTCTGCTGCCAGCTGGAGCAGTAGCCAGGCTTCCCTCTCTCTTGGTGGTAAGGGTTGAGTGCCTGGATCGCCGAGCGCTCTGAATCCAATTCTAAAGAACAAATTCCCTATGCTGCTGCCATTCTGGAACATGGTGCGGCTTTCTTCTCAAAGCAAAATCTTTCACTTTTGCAATTTTGAAGCTGCAAAGGGTGAAGACTTGCCACTTCTTGCGATGCCCTCAAGCCATCTCTCCTATTCTCCTTTTTCTTCTCAGCAATCAAGATCTCCCCAGCTCTATCTTTTCAGTTCACAGCCTTATTGGAGCTTCCTTTTTGGCCAAACTCACAATGTTTTAAATCATTCTGCTGGCTCTTTGCTCTTGATTCTCAACAAAAATCTGGCTAAAAGCCCTCAACAATAGTTATGCTACAGCCTCAACATGAGGCTACCTTGAAATTTCTTCTGCCAAATTAATCTGCCACCCTCAGTCTTACTCTCAGGCAAAGTCTCTGGACATGAGCGAAATGCAGGCTAACTTCCTGCCAAGCCATAACACACATCATCTGGAGTCTACCAGCCAATGTAGTCCTTCTTCCCAACAGAAATCTCCCAAGCCTGGACTTTACCAGCAGGATTTCTGTCAGCCTTGTGGTCTTCTGAGCTCTGACCAGAATCTCCCATGCAGAACAACCTAAGGTGTTCCAGCTCTACTTTTTCAGCTGGGATCTGCAAACCTTTCCAATCTCTTCACACAAGCCATTCCCAAAGGCTCTTGAACCTTTGGTTCAGCAACAACCCTGCTCTCAGTAAGAAATTCTGTCTTGATTACTATTCTCATTGCTGTGACTATACCTGACCATGTCTCAGAATGGTGGCAGCATAGAGAATTTGTTCTTCAGAATTGGATTCAGAGTGCTCAGCGATCCAGGCACTCGACCCTTACCACCAAGAGAGAGGGAAGCCTGGCTACTGCTCCAGCTGGCAGCAGACCTTGGCAGCATCCATGTGGTACTGGTTTTAGGCACATGCAGAATTCAAGAGTTGTGTGGTTAAGAACGTTTCCAAACCAATTTCAGAAGGCCTGGGAGGCCAAGCAGTGTGCCCCTGAGAGGACAGTGTGTGAAACTGTGAGTGTGAAGTCAAAGTTGCAGACCCCAGAAGTTTGGAAAAGCCCAGAATATGAATCATCTAAGGAAAGCTGCAAGGAGGGAGCGAAGCCGGCCTATGAAAGAATCCCTGGGAGCTACAACCACCAAAAGTGTTGCAGGGGTGGAGCAATCCCTCTGGAGCTCGCGACTTGCCACAGATTGCCTCTGATGCTACATGGAGCTACATGTTTGCCCTGCTGGATTTTGGAGTTGTTTTTGTCCCAATCCTTTGTATCCCCTGTTTGTAACTTTTAGAGTGAAAATGTTTATCTTGTGCCGTTTAATGTTGGAAGTGTTTAACTTTCTTTTCACTTGTACGGTGCTCACGGCTAAGAGTTTGCCTTACATCTCTGAGGAGTCTTGGGACTTGGACTTTTCAGCAATGCTGAAACTGTTAGATGTTGGCAACTCTTAGAGGTGGGCTAAATGCCTTTTGCATAAAGGGATATGCATGAATCATTGGGGGGCCAGGAGCAGAATGTTATGGTTTGTGTCTGGATGTCCCCCCAAAGCCTCATGTGGTCATGGGGGGCAGGCTTTTCAGAGGTGGCTGAATATAGAGTTTGTGATTGGTTCATTGTGTAGTGCTGGGACTGGGGATGTGAGTGCTACACCCTCCCTAGGGCAGGGAGCCTGCATACAATATAAGGGTCGGAAAAGAGTTTTGCTCCTCCCTTTTGCTCTTGTTGCTTTTTCTGTCTTCCACCACCATGAACTGTTGCCCCTCTGCTACACCACGCTGACTTGGAGCCAGCAGATTATAGACTGAAACCTCTACAAACTGTGAGTTAATGAAACTTTCCTCCTTTAATTTTGGGTGTCAGGTATTTTGTTTCAGCAATGAGAAGAGTAACCAAAACAGTAAACAACACACTTTAGAAATTAAAAAGTTAAGCTATATAGGAATCCTGACCCCACTATTAACAAATGTACAGCTTAGATAAATTAATTGAGCTCTCTGAGCCATAAAATGGAGATAACAGATTTTAAAATGTAGCAATATACATAAAGCATCTATGACAGTACTCTAGACATGGTAAGAACTCAATAATTGAGAGGAATTATCTTTACTATTTAGTTTTGACTGTTAATACCTCTGCAATCAGTGGGATGGCCTATTAGGATTTCGGCTGCACTGAAAAGAACAATTTCTGTCCTAACTTCCTCCCCCTTCATGTGCCTCCTGTTCTTTGTCAAACTCTAGTGCCCTTTCCCATTTTAAAGCACCCCAGGAGATAAAACCAGGGGGATGGCACAGCTGTGTGCCAGGCCTCACACAGAAAACTGTTGAGTTAACATAATTTTAAGGATAGTTTTCTTATGTGTAAATTAGCTTGCAGATTTTCAAGCTTCCTACCACTAATTATTAGATTAGCTAGAGTTACCCTGCAGGCGAAGCAGCAATGAGGAAGACAAACATGGCATTCTTAAGTGAATGCTCATTTGTGAAGTTCTTACAAATCCCAGTTTACAGGAAGACAACTTCCTGCTTCTCCTAGTTAAATCTAGTATGGTATTTACAGTAATGCACAAAATATTAGGCAACAAATTAGCCCAAAGCTACAATTAGTCATAATCCAGAGTCAATTCAAAGGAACAGAGAACTAAACAAATAAATCTTTTAACATTTAGCTCTCCTCTTGACCCATACAAGCTGGCAAGATAATTTCTGAATTCACAAAATGCTGGCTGAAAATTCAGCAGAGAAGCCTTGGTAAGAAAGTTGGGACATGCACAATTTCAGATGTATAGTCAATTGAACTCAATATCTCACTTCAAATGCTAACTCCCTACTGACTTCTTTCATTGAGTAAATCTATTATCCAGGACAAAGTTGTATGCAAGAAGGAACAGGGTATAAACCAATATCTCATCACTTACGGGAAAAATTGAGAGGAAAAAGATTTTGCTCAGGATTGGATGCAGAGGGTCAATGGACATTAGCAGCAGCAAATTTCTGTCTGTCTCTTGAGCTGCTTTCTTTGGTGTACATCACCTTTACTAATAGCAATTCCAGCAGAAAAAAAGTAGATTACTTCTTAGCAGCTTGGAAGTATGTGTACTGAGGGACATACCCAGCTCTGCACATGTAAGTGTGCCCTGTGTTGTGATGCTAACTAGCTAGGCCTGGACCACATGCCTGAAACTGAAGATAAAGGCAGCGTGTTCTTCATCCAACCACGCAGAGCATCCTGCTGCATCTCTTCCCCCAGGGAAAATCAGGATGTCGTTATTACCCTAAGTAAAGGAGGGTAAGTTGAGGCTCAAAAGGAAAATACAACAAATGCTCACTACTGCAAATGATTCATTTGCCCAAAGTGTTAGTTATCATGTTTGTATAAATATAAATAAATATTATTATAATAGCACCTACCTGTCTCAGTCCATTTTATGCTGCTATCACTAAATCCCACACATTGTATAATTTTAAAGAGTAGACACTTGTTTGTCACAGTTCTAGGGGCTGGGATGTGTAAGATTAGATGCTGGCATCTGAAGTGGGCCTTCTTGCAGCATCCATACATGGCAGAGGAGCAGGAGATAGCAAACCCCCTCCTGTCTGCTCTTTCCAGTAGAGGTAGGAATCCATTCATGAGGGCCCCCAACCCTGCCTGCCTAGGTACCACCTCCCAACATTGCTGCCTTGGGAATGAAGTTCTCAACACACAATTTTGGGGTACATATTCAGATCATCTTACCTCATGAGGTAAGAACATTTGGCAAATGTTAAAAGCTAAATAATTATATTTTATTATCATGGCTTTCTCAAAGTTATGATGTGTCTGCCTGGTGTAGGCTGTAACAACTGATTTCAGTGTTCTATTTCATTCCTATAATTACATATACATTATGGTTTATAAATTAGTTATATTATCCTGTTTCACAAATGGTTCTTCAGGCACAAGAAGCAAAATAATTCTTAAAGTCATGCTTCATGTTAAAAGCATGGTTAATGTGAATCTTCAAGTCCCCCAAGGTAGCCCGGTGTGCTTAGGGTACCCTGTGTCTCCTTAGACAAGTGAGGAGAATTTTGTTGGACTTAGAGAGAGCAAACACCAGGACTCATCACCTGTAAAAGTCCTGAAGATACACTGCATAGAAAGTTCAATATCAATACGCTTTATTGAAAAACCTGGGTAGTCATTCCATTAACTTTATTGCATCTTATAAAACTTAGCAAATTGTTACAAAGTATACTGAGGCCAAAACCAACTTGCCTTGATTTTTAGATATGTCAATTTGGAGTTTTAGAGGATGTAATTTTTAACTTATATATTTTTTTTACAGGTGTATGCAGTGATATTTAAAGTAGAAGGTAGAGAGGTATAAGGTGGAGTGTCTTATTTTGATTTTAAATACTTGTTTAGCTCTGTATCTAAACAAAAACTAGAACTACTGTTATTCTCTGTTCAGATTGGGAAGCTATTGTTTGAAGGACCAGAAAACTCAACTCACACTATAACCGGATGAAGTCCCCCAAAGATGAAATGAAAATCTCAACTTGGACCACTGAATAGATTCTTGATTCTCATCATGGAAAACAATTTCAGGATGCATCCGTGAGGGCACAGGCAGATTTAGAAAGTAAGAGAATAGGAAAAGGCCTTCAGTTTGATCCACTGGAGGGGGCTCACTCTGATGAAGTTCAGACTGGCCTGTTCACAGTAGCACAAGGCCAGCTCTATGGATTAGCTGAGGTGGGCCAGGTTCTGGTCAGTCATCATCTCAGTTCTGGTTTCACAGCTCTGGAGGAATCCTATGGCTTGATGGACATTTTGTTCCCACAGATGATTGTCCTCCCTTGAGGGGGAACTGCCTCATTTCCTAACATGGGGTAACCACTCTTGCTTGAGAAATGGGGGGAGTTTGAGAAGCTCTGCTTTTTCTGGGATCTGAGGTGACTGTTTGAAGATTCCTAGGTGTCCCTTGAGAGGTTTCTGGACTGGACTGTGTGAAAGATGGCAAGTGAGTGTCCCTGAAAACACTTGAAATTACTTTGGTTACTTTTATCTTAGACTTAAAAGGGCATGAGATCGATAAGTTATATTTAAGGATAACAATTCTGTCAGTAATACACTCCATAAGTGACTATCATGCATGAGCAGAGATTTGACCCAGAGTTTTAAGGTAATAGGGTGGCAAAATTAAGTTTTCTTGTCTCCTTTCTACCTATTTTTATTTCTTCTATACTACCTTAGTATGGCACTATGAATCATTAATCCATATAACTGGGTAATCTAGAGGTAAAGTAAGGTAAAGGATCGGTTTGAAAGACTTCCTCTCCCATTGATTTGTAACTGATTCATCTTATCTATTTTCTATTTTTAATTATCTCAACTGACTGGCTTTTCTCATGGTGGAAAGATGCTTATAACTCTAGGTATCACATTCACATTTCCATCATCCAGAGAAAAAGAAGGCAAAGACCTATAATGATCTCTAGAGTAAAAACAAAGAAGCTTAATTTTAGAGTTGCTGTTCTGAAGCCGTGAACTAACATGGCATTTGCTGTTTTTGGCCTACGAAGGGCATGTGTCCATCCCAGGTGGAGGAGTGTGCTAGTTAGCTTCAGTCATTTGGGGCCCATCTGTGAAGTTGCCTAGACAAGTGCAAGTGAATTGGAGATGGGGTCAATCCCTACACTAAAATCGGGCCCTGTGACCTGGGGAGGGGAAGTTACATGGTTAATGCTTTCCATTAAAAACCTCAAAGAAAAAAAATGTCTAATTCACACAACTACACAGGATTATGAAGCCATTACTAAAATGCTGTAATAAGGTTCTATGGTTTATAAGTCAGCTTTACAAGCATCTTCCTGTTTTACTTAGTTTAAAATTACTTTTAATTTATGAACAATAAAATTCTCTTTTAGGCAGTGTACAATTCTATGAGGTTTAGCACACACTGAGAGTCATATAACCGTCACCACAAGCAAGATTCAGAGCAGTTCCTTCTCTGCACAAAATTTCCTCTGCTCTTCCTTTTTTTTGACAAACCCTCCTCCCATCTTTAATCATTGGCAACTATTGATCATTTTTCTATGAACATTGTTTTGCCTTATCTGAATGTCATATAAATGAACTTGCAGAATATAGTACTTTGAAACTTTTTTATTCAACAAAAGGTATATGATTCATCCATGTTGTTGCTTATATCAATATTTAATTTATTTTTAGTTCTGAATAATACATGACTAAAGGGTGTTTGAGTTCTTTTCAGTTTTAGAGACTATGAATAATGATGCCATAAATATATTTTTGTGTAAGCACATACTTCTGTTTCTCTAGAAGTGGTATTGCTGGATCATAGGATAAGTGTAACCATAATGTTATAAGAAATTGACAAACTATTTTCTAGACTAGCCATGCTGTTTTATATTTTGACCTGCTATATGAAAGTTTTCCACTAGCTCTGCTTCCCATTCAAAACATGATATTATCATCTTTTTTCATAAGTATTATTATTGTTGTTGTGCATTTTAGGAAGTTTAAAATGTATAGGTAGATAGTGGTAATGCATAGCATTAGTCTGAATTTCTCTAGTGGCCAATAATACCTGGAAGTTATCATGTGTTTATTTGCCCCGCTAATTTTCTTCGGTGAAATGTGTGTTCAAATCAATGTCATCTACTACTTCTCTTTTTAAATTTTTTTGATGAAGCTTGAGGGTTTTTCATATAGTTTGAATAAAGCCTTTACTTGAATATATTATTTGTAAATATTTTCTTAAAATCTGTAAAAAGCCCTTCAATTCTTTAAGCAGTGTATTTGCAGATAAAAAGATTTGATTTTGATTAAATCTAATTTATTATTCTTTATTTTTTAGATTATAATTTTTTATGTTTTATATATAAGAACTCTGTTTAAACCAAGGTCATGAAGGCATTATGCTAGAGATTTTATAGGCTTAGATTTTAAATTTAGGTTTATAAGCCATTTTTACATTCTTTAAAAATAATTTACTAATATCAAATTTTAATATTTTAAAGTGCACAATCCAGTGAAATTTAGTACATTAAGAATGTTGCACGAGAACTATGTCTCTGTAGTTTCAAAACACTTCCATTACTCCGAAGTAAAACTCCTTTCCCTTTAAGCAGTTTCTTCCCATTTCCTTCTTCCCCCTCATCCTTGGAAATATCAATCTGCATTTGTTCTACACTGATATATCTATTCTGGATATTTCATGTAAATGGAATCACATAATATGCTACCTTTTTTGTCTGGCTTCTTTCATTTAGCAGAATGTGTTGGAGGTTCACCCGTAATAGCTTGTATCAGTATTTTGTTTATTTTTATGGCTGAGTACTTAAATTGCTTTTATGCGTCGCAATTTTTTATCTATTCATCTATTAATGGACATCTTGGGGGTTTTCTTTTTTTTAATTATAGTGAATATTGCTACTCTGAACATGCATGTTCACGTACTTGTTTGAATATCTTTTAATCATTTGAAGTGTAAAGGTAGAAGTAGAATCACTGAGTCATAGCAATTACATGCTTATTTTTTTGAGAAAATGCCAAGCCATTTTACACACTAGTTAAACTGTTCATTTTGCACTAACACTAGTAATGTATAAGGGTTTCAATATATTTGCATACTTTCTGTGGGTAGCCCTCTTAATAGATGTGAAAAGATATATCATTGTGATTTTTATTCTTGTCTAATGATGTTGACCATCTTTTTATGTTCTTGTTCACAATCTGTATATTGTCTCTGGAGAAATATCTATTGAAGACCTTTGCATCTTTTTAAATTGAGTCATTTGTCCTTTTGTTGTTGATAGCAAAGTTCTTTACATATTCTGGACACTAGAGCAAATATAGACCAAAAATGTGATTTGCAAATAATTTCTTTTTTTTTAAATTTTATTTTATAGAAAAAAAGTAAAACAAAATTTCATAACAAGATAATAGGAGAATAACAATAGTTAATACATTGCATACTGTTTACACTGTGTAGCTTTTCTTCTCATTCTTTGACAATTTTTTGATGCACAAAAATTTTTACCTTGATATAGGCAAGTACATGTCTTTTCCTTTGATGTCCATGTTTTTGGGTCATATCTAAAAAATCCATTGCCAAATGCAACATCATGAAGATTTACCCCAATGCTTTCTTCTAACAATTTCTTGATTTTATCTTTCATATTAGGTAACAACCATTTTGAGTTAATTTTTGCATAGGATGTGAGGTAAAGTTCCAACTTCATTCTTTCATATATGAATATGCAGTCATCCCAATACTTTCTGTTGAAGGGGTTATTCTTTCCCCTATTAAATGATCTTGGGTGCCTTGTCAACAATCACCTGGCCATAGATGTGTGGCTTTTTTCTGGACGGTCAAATATATTCCCCTAATATATATATATATATATATATCCTTGTACCAGAACCATGCTGTTTTGCTTGCTATAGTCTTGTAGTAAGTTTTAAAATCAGTAAGTTTTAGTCCTCCCTCTGATAATTTTCAAGAGTTTTAAAGCTTTTGGAGCCATTTGGAATTTCATATGAATTTGTAAATCAACATTTTCATTGGTACCAAAAAGGCTACTGGAATTTTGATAGGGATTGCATGTTCTATGTAGATTAAGGCTTCCAATGAGATACACTTCCATTCATTTATATCTTTTAAATTTTCTTTCAGAACATCATTTACTATGTCAATCCTACTCACTTATATGCATGAATAAGGCATCAACTTTATACACAGATTTAAAAGATCTCTTTCTCCAGCTCCAACTTCTTCACAGTTTCTCCCAATTTTTCTGGCTCTCAGTAGTCACTTTACTTACTGCCCTGGCTAGAGAATTAAGCTTTTAGATTCAATATGCTGTTGTGCATTTTCCATAATTGTGACTAGGTTTGGGCAGAGCAGAAAGAGAGAAAAGGCTGTGGACCACTTGCTATCACTGCTGCCAATCTCTGCCCACCATTGCTGCCACCACAGAGGGGAAACTTCATTATGGGACTTGCCTAGGGTTAGTCTGGGATAGTAAAAAGTGTCCTGTTCTACACTGGCCCCCTTTCTTAGGCCTGTGGCCAAATAGAGAGAGGTTTGAGGCAGAAAGAACTTTTTTGTTTCTGCTTTCTGTGCAGTATCAGAATCCAGTCTACCATAGAGTCTAAGGCAAAAGACATGGAAATAAAGAATAACTGCGTGTCTTTAAGTTTTAGCTATGACAAACAAAGAAATTAGAACTTGCCATTATCAACCTCAAAACAAGAAAAATTCTGACAAACTGAAAATTGTGACTTTTTTGACCCATCAGAAAACCAAGATAATGGCACAAATTAACATCCTAAAATTGGAAGAGACTGGCTCATCTAGAAAGTTGCAGTGATCAGGATTTACTTACCAGGAAAAGTCACTATAAATTGCTAGGCCCATCAATTTTATGAGTAATTTTGATAAATTTCTGCAGGCTGAGAACTGGCTAGCATGAGAATGAGAAACACCTGGAACCATACTCATAGAGACCACCTCTACTTTTTGTGAATTTTATTATCAGAAATTACACCAGCTTCTCCTGGAATGAATCTAAGAAGATCTTCTAGTAAACTTGCCATAGGGCAAAAAGCCATCCTGAAACTCAGCCAGACTTTTCTCTGTAATAAAGACTGGTCTCCAGTATGAGGAAATCTACAAGCAATTTAGAATTTCACCCCAGTCTAACATGGTACTGTCATCGTAAGGACAAAAAGTTCGTAATCAATAGTGCTTTATGAAAATGGGTTGAAGACTGCACAGTAAAAGAAGAAAGAAAGAGGAAGAGAGAGAGAGAGGCAGACAGACAGAGAGACAGGCAGACAGACAGAGAAGCTCTACTCCTGGAGCAAGGAGGAAGGCACTGGCAAAGGCCACATCACTGTGACCCAGACCCACCGACAGACTGAGTTAATGTAAATATTGCATATGTTTCCTCTTCCATGCACTTGACTCACACAATTCAGTATAATGACAGTGGGTTAAAGCTGTAAGACACAGCCTCTCACTTTGGTGCAAAGAAAAGCTCCAAACATGGGAAGCAGGACAAAAGCTGAAGCAAAAGAATTGGAAAGTTCTGATAGTGGTACAACAGTAACGAAAAAGGAACACAGCCCAGCTTCTAGACAGATTGATTGAAGTCTTCAGTCTATAGGCCTATGTACCTCAGTACCTGCTAGAAATAATACATGTCCAGCTTTATTAAAAACTATGAGTAAAAGATAAGAAAAGATAAAGAAAAATCTATGAAGAGACAGAGCACGAATCAGAATTAAACTACAACATGGCATACATTAGTTATAGACAGAACATTTAAGAAAGATTATTAATATGTTAAATGCCTAAATATAAAAGTAGACAACAGAAAAAGCAGCTAGGTAATATCAACCAAGAAGTGGAAGTTGTAAGAAAGAACCGAAAGAAAATGCTAGAAATCAAAAACACAGCCACAGCAATGAGAATCTCTTCCAAGCGCTTGTCAGTCATCTTGACACATCTCTGAAAAAAAATCAGCGAACGTGGAGATAGATCAATAGAAACTTCCAAAACTGAAATGCAAAAAGAATAAAACAATGATTTTTTAAAAAAGAACAGAACAACTGTGAAATGTGGAACAACTGTAAAAGTTGAAGCATAATCAGAATTGAAATACAAAGGAGAATCATAAAACTGGGAAAAATAAGTATTTGAAGTAATAATGTCTAAGATTATCCCAAAATTAAATTTAAAAACTATAAGGAAAGAAGCGCAGATGACACAAGCGAAAAAATAAAAAATCCCAAAACAAAAATAACTAAAATTACCTAGGCAGATCATGTTTAAACTACGGAAAATCAAACAGAAAATCTTGAAGAAAGCCAGAATGGGATAAGCACCTTGCCAACAGAAGAACTCACAGCAGACTTCTCAGAAACCGTGCAAACAAAAAGTCTTTTAAACAAATGGTGCAAGGAAAACTGGGTATCCACATGCAGAAGACTTTAACTAGATTCCCATCTCTAACCCGATACTAAAATCAAGTCAAAATGGTTCAAATATTTACATACAAAAACAGAAACTTTGAAAGTTCTAGAATATAGCATAAAGGACACACTTGAATACGTAGGCACAGAGCTAAGAAAACAATCAACAGAGTGAAGACAACCCACAGAATGGGGAAAAAATGCCAGCTACTTTTTCTGGTAGAGGGTTAATATTTAGCATATATAAATAGGACGAGAAAATTAATCCTCAAAAAATGAATAACCCACTGAAAAATGGACAAATGAACTGAATGGACACTTCTCGAAATATCTTAAGTACATAAAAAATGTTTAACACTTTAAGCACTTTAGGGAAATGCAAATTGAACATCTCTGAGATTACATCTTATTTCAGTCAGACTGGCGATCATCAAGAACACACAAAAAAAAACAAATGCTGGCAAGGATATGGGGGACAAAGCACACTTCTGTGTTGTTGATGGAAATGTTAGCTATTACAGCTGCTATCAAAATCAGTATGAGATTCTTCAAAAAGCTGAAAACAGAAATTTCATTTGATCTGGCTATACCTCTCCTGGTATATTCCTCCCAAAATTAAGGACATCATGCTATAGTAATACATCTATTCTTATGTTTATAACTGCATAATTCACAATAGCTAAGCCCTGGAAATAGCCTAGATGCCTATCAGTAAACAAATGGACAAAGAAAATGTGTTATGTATTCCCAATGGGTTATTACTTAGTCATAAAGAAAAATTAAATCAAACTAAAATATAAATAAATGAAAAAAATAATATAACATCACTATTGTGTATTGCAAACATATATTACTTAAAAGGAATGGCATTTCAAAGTAACTAAAGAAATCACTGCCATTTGGGTCATTCCACAAGATTCTATCTTCCTTTACAGCTGGGCTGGAATTCTTCAGATTCATTAATTGGTTTATTTACTTTTTCTAAATTGTTTAATTAATCAACAAGATGGCATTTACTGTATGGCTTAATCCGATAATGGACCTTCTACTTTAATTCTCATAATTATGAAGTAGGTATAATTTTATAAATCTTTCAATTAACTAAAATTCAGACAGTTAAAGAGGCTAGATCTATGTATGTTGGCTTGTTAAAGGCTGTGTCAGGAATTCCACTAGAGAATAAAAGCGAATCTTTGCTGTTTCCTTGTAACTGTGTATGAGTGGGGGGTGGCACATGCCTTTGCACTCGCTCGCTAATATCACAAAGTCACGTACTACTACAATTCTGTCACCAAACTTCCTAATAGTTAGTAGGGAACACTGATCACCACAACTTTTGTTAAATCAACCTAAGGACACAAATATTTGAGTCTTATTTTATTTAGGAAATTATTCCATTTTCCTGTTTTTTAAAAAATTTCTTGCCATAAATAATGGATTACTTCTTTGTCCCTCTCTTTGAGAGATAAAGAAAAATTACTAGGACAAAACAGGAGAGGACAAATAATGGGATGAGAAGGCACAGGACAATGACATTTATTTTAATTAACTGATATCATTAATAGAAAATTTTAAATGCCTGACGCATTTCAGATACTATATACCCTGCATTTTATAAGAGTCATTTAACTCACAGAAATACTTGCTCTTTAGATTTTCATAAGATCAAATAGCACTGTGTATCTATTCTTCATCATACTTAACACAGTTATTTCATTAATATTTATTCTACATTGTGACCTTAATTAGAGCAGAAATTCTGTTTGAATTTGCTTGCAATTATTTCACTAATGCCTGTCATTTTTCTTACTACAGTATATTTTAAGAATTATATATGGAATGAAAGTAACCTTCCTGAAACATGCTATATTTAGTTATGCTGAGAATCTGAGACAGCTCAACAAGCCCCAGACATAGCAAAAAGAAAAAAGGAAAGAATGTCTTATTTATCTTGATTTGTCTTATACGTAAGGAACCTAGCTGAGCATTTAATATGCATTTAAGAGAATGAATAGAAAAGGAAATCACTCATTAATTATGGCATTAATGAGTAAAATTATTTTAATAATCTAGGGTTTAAAGAAACACACAACTGAACATGTAAACAGAAGTCCAAAGCATTACTATTGTTAAAATGATAACAGACAATAGGAGTAGTCCTCAATTTAATTCAATTAGACTAGAAAATATGAACAGAGGGACAAGGTTCCCTGCCCTGGGAGAAAAACTGCTAAGTAGAAGGGCTAAACATTGGTCAGACAGCCAGCACATGATAATATAGAGTGCTATAATGAGAGTATGGGTAAATAACTTGGAAATCAGACCTGAGGAAAGAACCAGTTCTTTCTAGGAGTGGGCAAGAGATGGATAAGAAACTCAGATAATTTTACAGGGAGCAAGTGAAATTTGAGTTGGAATTTGAACAATAATAGGGAATTCATTTTTGCATGACACAGTAGCCATTCTTTCTGGTCATAAATCCAAATATCTGATCCTCTTTGTTCAATCCCCAATCCTATTTATTTTCTCTACCCTTGCCTAATCTTAGTGGAGAATGAATTTTTTATTCATTCTAGCAAAGATCGTTACAGCACTTTTTTTTTTTTTTACTGTGTCAGTTTAATAGTGAAATGTCGAAGGGCTGCGATGAAATGCCTATTCATGTACCTCCTGTAACCCTGACAACAGCTTGGGAATGAAAGCCCTCATCCGCCCTTCAAGAAATAAGAAAGAGCAAGCTAATTCCTCATAAATGTGTACACATAAATACACACACATTCACACATACATGTATGTATAAATGTATACACATATTTCCATAATAACCTGAATTTCTCCACTATACTTGTTCTAAGAACTTCTAATTTGATTTATAATCTTTATAAGGAATATTACTTATTCTTAAGTAATAAGAATTTTTATTACTGTATCTCTAAAAACACTAACCTAGTGAGTACTCAACAAATACCTGCTGAGTAAATTAATCAAAGAAGGTGAGTAGCACAGATATAAAAGGTTTTTTTTCTTTCTACAGAGCAAAGAGAAAAAATAATTCAGTGGCAAACTTATCATTGGTAGGAAGATTAAGATAAAAAGTAGCCAAAATTGTTGTGAGTTTTGTTCCACTTGAAAAAAAAAATCCAAACCTTCTCTAAGCATTGTTTTCACAATTTTCCCTTTTTATATATGCCTACTAATGATTTTTAATTCCAAGTTTTCTAGCCAAATTTTTTTCAATAGAAGCTGGAAACAGATTTTCATGTATTTTTCTTTTTAAACATCAGCATCAAATTACTGTCTCTTTAAAAGATACTCTGCATGTACTAATTTTGAGATGTTAGTGGCAATATATGCCCAAAATACCTCTTGAAGAGAGTTCCCAGACTTCTTGACATTTGTATGGGCTTAAAACAGTTTTGTATTTTATCGTGTTCCAGAGACAATAATATTACCACAAAACCTATCTAGAAAGTATATACAAGTTTTCATTACTATTAGAAAGACAAAAATCACAAGAGATTCTTATACTTACTTTAATAATCTAAATAAATCTAATAAGCTATGAAGTCACAATTTTAAAGCTCATCAGAGAGCTCATGATGTAAAGAAATCCAAATAAACAAATAAACAAAATTCTATAAAATCCTCTATAGGAAAGAAAAGGCAGAGGGCAGCTATTAAAATAGCAAAAATAAATATTAGATGTAAAAAAATTTGATATCAGAAAGGAAGAATTCTTTCCAGGGGCTTAGTAATACACTGGATGTAGCAGCAAAGAGCAAAAGATTGGTCAATAGAAAATATGTGAGTGGAAACACAAAAAAATGGAAAAGGGTAAAAATCATTTTTATGAGACAGTATCAGTTGATCTAATGCACGTGTATTTAGAGTTCCAGAAGAAAGAAAGGGACATGAAAATATTTGTGTAGAAAATGGCTAGTGACTTTCTAAACTGATAAGACATCTACTCATCAATTCAAGCTCAATGAAACCAAAGCAGAATGAATACAACAAACCTGCTATCTAACCATACTGAGACAAACTGATGGAAATAACTACAGTGAGCAAATCATGGATGCAGCAGGAGAAAAAGAAAGGACAATCTTTTTTAAAAGTCAGAAAATCAAATTCACAACAATGAAATTATATTTATTGTATGAAGGTAATTTTGTTTCAATGTTTGAAAATTAACCAATGTAATTTATCATAGTAAAGAATAAAGGAACAAAATCTGTAATGATCTTAAAGAGTACACAAAAAGCATTTAATAAAACTCAAACTTCATTCATTAGAAAACTCTCAGGAAAATACAAATCAAAAGACACTTGTTCGCCTGATAAAGAAGATCTAAAATGTCCTGAAGCCTGTCATCATATTTAACAGTGGAATATTGAATAATATCCTTCTTAGGTCAGGTACAGGGCAAGAATATCTGTTTTGAGGACCTCCATATAATATTCAGCTGGTGGTTTTACTTGAAGCACTAAGCCTATGGGATAGAAAGAAAAAAATGAAAATGTTTGTTGGATTATTCAGAAATGATATGATCATTTAGGATAAAACTGAAAGGGATCTAGAAGAAAACTACAATTTAAACTGGGCGTGGCAATACGCACCTGCAACCTCAGCAGTCTGGGAAGCTGATGCAGGAGGACTGCAAGTTTGAGCCCAGCTCAGGCAATTAAACAACTTGAAGACTCTGTTTCAAATTTTAAAAATGAAATAAAAAGGGAAGGAATGTAGATCAGTGTGAATGCCCTATATTCAATCCCCAGTACTATCATCAAATTTTTTTTTAATTTTATATACTACATGACTATAGGAAAGATGAAAGATACATGGTTAATCCAAAGAATTATGTGTTTCTATATATTAGCAGGAAATACTTACAAAATTAAACTTAAAAATACTGTTTACAATAGATCCAAAAACATAAAATACCTGGGGAAAATATTAAATAGTTACAGAACTTCTAAAAATTATTAAAATTCCTGAAGTAATTTAAAAATTACTCAAATGAATGCAGAGAAATATAATATTTATGAAATGGATTTATATTTATATAAATATAAATATAAATATTTGTATATATTGGAATTTATATTCCAATTCCCCTAAGTTGATCTAGAGATTGAACACAATTCATTTCTAACCTGCAACAGACCTTGATAAAAAATTAACAACTTAATCCTGAAATGTATATGGAAATGCAAATGATCTTTGAAGAGCTAAAACAATTTTGAAAAAAGTTATAAAAATGGAAAACTCACATTATTTGATTTCATGACTTACTATAAACTACAAATGAAAGACTATTGAACTTACCTAAAAATACATATAAATCCAGTTTAGGATAGAATTTATAAATAAAGTGACGCTATACAGTCAATATATTTTGTAACATGTTACAAAGTTGATGTCTTTTTGCTTAATAAGGGGAAATAATTTGAAATTTAGAGAAAGTTTACAAACATAGTGCAGAGAAATCACATGTACTCCTCATGTAGTTTCCCCTATTCATTTTTTTTTTTTTTTCTGTGGGTACCGGGGGTCGACCTCAGGACCTCGCGCACCAGCAGGCGCCCGTGTCGCTGAGCGATATCACCGGCCCTTTTTTTGTATGTGGGCACCCGGAGTCTAACTCGGGCTCTCGCTCTTGCCAGGCAGGCGCTTATGCCACTGAGCTATCTCACCGGCCCCAGTTTCCCCTATTCTTAACATCTCATAGCTATGGTATACTTGTCAAATTAAGAAAAAAAAAGAACACATTGGCTCACTATTAACTAAACTTCAGTTTCTATTTGGATTTTACTAGCTTTTACACCACTTTTGTTAATTTTTTTTTTTTATTTCAGGGTCCAGTCTAGGATGTTACACTATATTTAGTCATCACATCTCTTGGGTTTCCTCAAGTCATTTCTGGTAGTTTGTCTTTGTTTTTGACCACCTTGATCCTTTTGAATATTGGTCAGATATTTTGTAGAATGCTCCACATTTGAATGTGTCGGTTTTTCCATAGTTGGACTGAAGTTATAGATATCTTGGAGAAACACCATAGAATTAAACTGGCTTCTTATCACACCGTATCTGGGGTACGTGCTGTCAGTGTGATTTATATTAATTGTGAGTACTTGCAAAATTTAGCCTGGGCTTTCTGTTCCATATTCAATCTTTGGAAGGAAGTAACTAAGCCCAGTTTATAGTCAAGTCTATGATAAATTTGAATTTTACTACCTGAAGGAGGCAGTATCTGCACAATTTATTTGTAATTCTGCTATTCCCCCAAATATATTTATTTAATCATTTGTTTGACTTTTATTTTGTGCTGGGATCAAACACTACACGGTTTTTTTTTGGCCTTAAATCTCCCAGTTTGGGCCATTAAGCTCACTTTTAATTTGGATCTTGTATATTTTTGACAAACCCCATGCTTTTGATATTTGACCTTTTCTTGGCACTAGAAACTTCAGGCTTATGTAGTAGCTTTTTCTTCTTCAGCTTTAGAACCAACAATTTCTTCAAACTCCCAGGTATCTTTTATTGGAGGACAGTATTATGAATTAAGATTTGATCACTGGCTGTGTTCAATATTACTAGGATGCCCCTGCTTCTTGGCTCTCATGGTGGGCTAGCTAAGAAATTTATATATGTGTACTAAACCATGTGTACACATGTATCTATAATTATTCCTGGATCTCTCCATCTGTATTTATGTTAAACTAAACATATGTTAATGCAAATGTCTCTAACTCTAATCCACATAGTTTATTCTAGCCTTTGCTCTTTACTTTTCTATAAAGTACCTCTCCAAAAATGGGAAACCTATGTCCCACGACCATTTATACCCATTTAACTATTTCTTTGACCCCAGTATAAAAATAAACCATTTACAAAAATTTTAACTGGTACCCATGATAAACATATGAGAAATTAGAGAGCAGTGTTTATGCCTCATTAACCATTTTTCTTTAGTCTTACATTTTTAATTAAAATTCTATTTTCTGAAACTTCTTTGGTCAAGTATGGATTTCTTACCTTCTTCAGTGAGGTTATGTTATACTTAGTAATAAACATAGTTTTGTCACAAGCTACTTTTCATACTGGGATTCTTCCAGGCTCTGGTTTACTTCTTAAGTTAATTTGCATACATTAAAGTTACTCTGTGTTATGTGAAATTCAATAGACCTTCACAAATTCATAGAATTGTTTATTCACAATCCTGGTACTACACAGAATGGATATATCACCCTAAATTTACCCTATAGGTCCCCTTTGTAATCCAGCACTCTTTGCACCTGTAACTTCTGGCACCCCCTGATCTATTTATGGTCTTATGGTTACGTCTTTTCTAAAATGTCAAATAAGGAGAATCTGACAATATATGGCCTGTTGGGTTGAGATTCTTTCACTTAGCAATAAAGATTCATACATGTTGTGTGAATTAATATTTCAATCCTTTTTACTATTCAATATTATTCCAGTCACCCATGGAAGAATATCTTGCTTGCCTCCAGCTTGGGGAAATTATGAACAAAGTTCTTATAAACATACACACTCGGGTTTCTGCGTGCATGTGTTTCCAGTTCAAATGGGTGAATATCAAGAAGCATGGTGACCGGATCATATGGTATGTCTGTTTAATTTTATAAGAAACTTGCAAAGTATCAGGCAAAGTTGTTGAGTCATCCTGCATTTTGCCAAGAATATATCAGAGATCTTTAGGCTTTGCATCCTCATCAGCACGTGGTACCTGTTTCTAAAGATGCTTTCACCCAAAGAAATAAAAGGATTACGACAGGAAAGGAAGAAGTTAAATTATCACTATTTGTTGATGACATGATGCTGCACACAGAAGACCACATAAATTCACAAAAAGACTCCTAGAATTAATAATAAAATTCAGTAGCGTAACAGGACATAGTGTCAACACTCAGAAAACAATAGTGTTCCTGTACATGATAACAAACTCACTGTGAGAGAACCCAGGGAAACAACACCTTTTGCAATAGCATAAAAAATGAAATACTTAGGAATTGACCCAATGTAATCAACCTACAGTACTCTGAAAAAGGAGAGCAAAGATGATACCCAAAAATGGAAAAATATTCCCTGTACTTGGATAGGCAGAACCAGTACAGTGAAAATGGCCACACTTTCAAAACTGTCATACAGATTTAAAGCAATCCCAATCAAAACACCAATAGCATACCTCACAGAGCTAGAGAAAAAAATGCTAATATTCATATGAAACCAGAAGAGACCTGGAATAGCTAAAGCAATTCTGCACAGCAAGGGTAAAACAGAGGGTATCACAATCCTCAATTTGAAGTTATACTACAAAGCTACAGGGATAAAAACAGCATGGTGCTGGCAAAGAAGCAGACTTGAGGATCAATAGAACAGAAGATGCAGAAACAATTCCAAGGGGCCGGTGAGATGGCTCAGCGGCGTAAGCGCCTGCCTTGCAAGCGCGACGGCCCGAGTGTGACTCCCGGAACCCACATACGAAAAAGGGGCCGGTGATATTGCTCAGCGGCATGGGTGCCTGTTGGCATGCGAGGTCCTGAGGTCGACCCCCCGGTACCCACAAAAAAAAAAAAAAAAGAAACAATTCCAAGCACACTCAGCTACCTTATCTTTGACAAAGGAGTCAAACACCTTCACTGGAAGAAAGATAGCCTTTTAGTAAATGATGCTGGGGAAACTGGCTTTTCACATGCCAAAGATTAAAACTAGACCCATATGTCTCACCATGCACTAAACTAAAATTGAAATGGATCAAAGATCTAAATATTAAAATGGAAACAATCTGCTGGAAGACAGAATACATAGAACTCTTAAAGACATAGGTGAAGGCAAAAACTTTATGAACAAAATTCCAATTGTACAGGAAATACTATAAAGAATCAACAACTGGGATTGCATCAAAATAAAAATTGCACAGCAAAGAAACCACCAACAGAGTGAAGAGATAACTCACAGAATGGGAAACCATCTACCCCTCTGACAAAGGACTAACATCCAGAATATATAAAGAACTTTAAAAAAATCAGATCCCCCCACATTTAAAGACCCAATCCAAACAATGGACCTCTGAAACAAATAAACATTTTTCAGATGTAGAAATACAAACAACAAACAAATATATGAAAAAATGTTCAACATCACTGGTCTTCTGAGAAATGCAAATTAAAACAATACTGATATTTAATCTCACTCCAGAAAGAATGGCTATCATCAAGAAATCAACCAATAACATATTCTGCCAAGCCCATGGGGAAAAAAAAAACCTTCTCCATTATTGATGGGAAATTAGTAAAGTAGTACACTCACTATGGAAATCAGTGGGAGACTCCTCAAAAAACTAAAACTAGAGGTTCCATTGACCCAGCAGTGCCCCTTCTAGGTATCTTCCCAAAAGAGTTAAAAGCATCATACCACATCATGTTTGTAGGAGCACAATTTATAATAGCTAATTCTTGGAAACAGCCCATGTGCTCATCAACAGATGAGTGAATAAAGAAAACATGGTATTTATATACAGTGGAGTGCTACTCTGCCATAAAGGAAGATAAGCTTGAGTCATTTTTAAACAAATGGATGCAACTTGAGACTATAATTTTAAGTGAAATAAATCAGACACACAATTTAAATATTGAATTGTTTCTCTTGTGTGAGAAACCCAAAGGGTAATAAGGACCAAAATGGAGGCTAGATATTGGAAAATAAGAAGAACGTGTTCAAATGGAAAGGGTAGGAAAGGAAAAGGGATTTTAGAAAGGAAAAAAAAATGGAAACAAAGGTTTTGTAAACATGGAGGGGAAGAAGGATTGAAAGGATGGGGGGAAATGGGAAAGAAAAGAATTAAGACAATTACCTACAGGTACAAATTCCTATGATGAATGTGATCACTATGTATGACAAATATGTACTAATAAAAAATTAAAACAAATAATAAAATACATAAAAGAAAAAAATAAAGATATTCTCACCCAATATATGCCTCAGCTTACACAGAACTGAAATATAATAACTTCATGACTCTGACATAAATCAAACTCTTGTGCCTAGGATAAATTAAGAAAATGCCAGTATAAACTAGTTTTAGGATATTTGTTTTATATGTGTTTTATGAAATTAGATCTCATGAAGAGAAAGTAAAACAGGAAAATGGTTCATCTCATGTGACAATCTTGATCAGTTGCTAAGGGTGTGCTTGGAAATTTCTAAGGATTCCGAGACTATTCCTGGCCTCGGTAAGAAAGCATGTTGTGAGCAATTGGCGATGTCTGGTAAAAACAGAAACACAGCACTAGGATGCAAGCACGTTTAGTTTCTAAGATCTGGGCTAATTTCCTGCTATCCAATGGGGGTTCCCCCAAAAGACCTGTTGTGGCAGACCAATTTCCTCCAGAGATGTTCACGTCTTAATTCTCAGCACCTGTTTATTTGTTACACTACGTATTCATTCCAGGGTGAGGAATAAGTTTGCAGATGGAGTTAAAGTTGTTCATTAACTATTTTCCAATAGAAAGATTAGACTGGAATTACTGTCTGGTGGTTGTGGGGCAGAACGCTTGTCTTTGCCTTTTCTGGCTTCTGGAAGCTGCCACATATCTTGGCTTTGAGTCACTTCCATCTCCATCTACATAGTCAGAAATAGCTAGTCAAGTCTTTCTCACAACCCATCACTGAAACTGACTCTTCTTCTAGAGTAATTCTGGCAAGCGTCTCTCACAAGGGCCAAATGCAATTTGAGGCTTGGTTGAAAGTGGACCTCTGGTGACAGAAGAAGAAACACAGGTGCTGGGATCTTCTCTCAGCTTCTATACCCAGTTGCCAGAATCAGAACATCATATAATTTTGGTTTAGCCACACTTGATAACTGATCATCGTACTTATGGTCCTGGCTATGCCAACATATAGTGAAAGCTGCTACTAATTTCCTTTGGGTCTCGGAGTGTTCATGAGTTTTACTTTACTTCTATTAGTGATTAATTCTCCATCTTCCCTTACCTCCCATCCACACCTATTGATTCGGCTTTAGATAGCATTGGAGGTGAGGGAAGAAGTGAGATCATACTGTAACCACATCTGTGTTTGCTCAAAGTCGCATCTTTTTTTAAAATCCAGGATTGCATATAGGGGGAAAAATGCAGCATCTTGGATGGATGAGGAGTACTGCTTTCTTCGTATGTAAAAGAATATTAAGTCCACCATCTGTGCACACCACTAATAGGGCATGTTTATGGAAATATTAAAAACCCAGAACAACCTTGATGTCATAACTTCAGGCTATGCCCAAGAAAAAATAAGTTATTAAGTAGGTACCTTAAATTTTAAATTGAAAGAAAAGACTATAAAAGAGGGAAAGTTTTTTTTTTTTTCTTCCAAAAAGGCTAAAAGAATCCTTTTAAACAGAGGCAATCAAGACTAACGGGAACATTAACGTAGCCTCAAACCAGGGCTCAGAGCCTGCACAGAGGGAAGCAGCAGCGGAACTGTATGCCCTGCTGGGGGAGGAAGGAGGCAGAGGGCCTTGGGGCTGGAGGAGCTGCCCGCAGAGCTGTTAAAAGCTACTCCCAGAGGAGAAACATCATCCTCTTTTGATCTAATGATTCATACACAAAGGATGCTATTCCTGCCATTGAAATTTTAAAAGTATTTTTGTTTGCTTTTTTTGTTTTATTTGATAAAATTATTCACAGAAAATTTTTTACCCTAATTGCCTAGATTGAGTTGCCATTGCTGTTTTGCATCCTTGAAGAAATGACTGATGGTTATATCTCATTACAATGCTGTGAAATCCAAACTGTTGCCAAAACATTTAGATATAATGTTCGTCCACTACTAAATGCCCAGTATTTGAAAGCTTCAAGTGTGCTTATTTGATGCATCTTCCAAACAGAACACCCACAGTCAATTCAAAAATGTATCAGTGGGATAATTTCAGGACCTTAAAAATAATAGTGGGAAAAAGCATTCCTAGTATGTCACAGAAAGAGGACAAGGAAAAAAGTTTAGCTTGCAGATAAAGCATCACCTGATACTTAACAACATATCAGTAAAGCAGTATAATTTTCTCATTTTTCTGATTTAGTCAAAGCATTCAAGCCACATGTGGCAGGCTTTAAGTGATCTAGGAAAAAACAGAAAGGCTCAGACTAGAATTACAAGGCTAGCAGAATAAGCTTTGTACACGGCCTAAAATCTCTGAGCCTCTGCTTCCTCACCTATAAGATTTTATGTGCAAACTAGCAAGAGAATACCTGGTTCCTAATAAACACTGAATAAATAATTACTGAATGAATGAAAATGATGAATGAATAAATAAGTGCATTTAAAGAACACCAGGCAATGTTCTCCAAACTGCAGTGTCCACAGCTTTCCCTATTTCAGTAGATAAGCTTACTGTGTAGCATGCTTCTCATCAAATCTGTCAGGAATTCTTGAGGATCTACTTAGAACTTGACTTCTTTTCACTATCACAATTCCTACTCCCTGATCTAATGACAGTAGATTTCTGTAAAAATCTACCTAATAGATTTTCCTCCTTTTGCCTTTGTTACCCTACAGTCCAATTGCACAGTGCTTCTTTTAGAAAAAACGACAGACTAAGACCCTTCTTTACTGTAAACTTTATTTCAGTCAAAATAAAAGCCAGAGTTATTGTGATGGCCTACCAACCCCACATGACTTGGCCCTCTGTTTTCTCTCTAAGCTCCTCTCTTTCTTTCTATTCCCTTCTTTATTGACTTCTGCCACACTGGCCACATAGCTAAGCTTAGACTTGCTAGGTACAGGTCTGCCACAGGACCTTTGCACCAGCTTGTTCCCTTGCTTGAAATACTCTTTCTCTAGCTTTACCCTTGCAGTTTCCACACCACTCACTTAAGCCTCTATTCATATCTCACTTCTCAGTGATGCTTACCCTAATCATCCCATGCAATGTAATGTTTCAGCTTGCCTCTATCCCATATTTTCCATTTTCTTAGATCACTTCCTTTGCCTTCTAAATAGCTTTATCACCAAGCAAAGAATATATTATTTACTTACTTCTTAAGTTTACTGGTTAAGCCATCATTATGGTTATTGTTTCCTGTCTGTCTCCCTCTGCTAAAATAACAGCTGTCTGAGGGTTTGTATTATTGATGCATTCCAGGAGCTTGGGGAATAGGATATGCTCAATAAATCCTTTTTGAATTAATATACGCTGTTATTATTGTGCAGCATTTTTACTGTGGGTAATATTATCACATAGTAGACATGAACAATGGTGTCCTATACAACCTTTCTATCTTCCTAAAAACAATGGCCACAAAAGACCCCAAAACCAAACCAAAGCAAAAAGATGAGTGCTGAGGTCATAGAATGGAATGACTTTGGGCACCAGAAGTTCTGTCCCTGGAGGACAGAGATTGATGTCTCCTTCCTGGCATGAGGAATTCAAGCAGTTGTCTTTGAGGCATATCCCGAGGGTTTGGGACTCAACACCAATCAAGAAACCAGGGAGACTCCAGATAATAGAATCAAATCACATACCAGTATCAAAGTCATCTCTAGAAAGAGAAATAAGGAAGAAAACATCAAACTTTTGGTATCAGGGAAGAAATCTAATAAAGGTAAACCAGTGAAAAAAGCTCAAGGCAAAATAAGAACCAACTACTCCCAATTTTTTTTCCAAGTGAAAAAAATATTTTATAGTATTTCTACTATAAAAATAGTAGGGATGGAATGAGAACTACCCAAAAGTTTTGTTTTCAATGATGTTGTGATCAGCAGAGTGAGGAGGACAAGTTCTTGGATCAGATTCCTTTTGTAACTTTGGGAAACCACATTTCCTTCATTGGTCAAAAGGGAACAAGGGTCTTGTGACATTATGTAATCTTCAGAAAGCTGAGCACAGTGTTTATTAATAGCTAGTTTTTAAATTCTAGCTCTCACTATATCAGTTCAAATTTTAAAAAGGCAAGGCTCAGAGTTTTAAGCCACAAGCTATCAGAACAGCGAACTCTGGTTCCAAGGAGCCATTCGGCAGTGGAAGTGGCAAGAGGAATGTGCTTAGCAATCAGATTCCACAGGCCTGGGCAGGCCATGTAAATGTAATGCGCCTCTCCACAGTTAAACAGCAACAAGCCACCTATGCAGTGGTACCCAGCACATAGGATAAGCTTATTATCGCTGCCTGTTTTGAGTACTGGGGATTGAACCCAGGGCTTACTAAGATACATTTAAAATTATATACATACAACTTTTATTTTGAGGCAGAGCCTCCTTAAGTCACTAAGTTGCCCTCACTGTATTTTAACTTGTGATCCTCTTGCTTCAGCCTGCCAGGTTGCTGGGATTCTAGGCATGAACCACTACACCTGGCTTATTAATACTTCAATTATAATGATCATGTCCACTGTGACTCCATCCCCACTGGTTCTTAAATACAGATCTCCTTCTCTTTCACTCCTTCTATATTGTTGCTGGGCCTCTATTCCATCTGATTCATTTCCTGCTCTTCTCCTTTTTCTGGTCAAGGAACAATTGCCCTTTTTCTTGCATCCTTCAGCAATGCTGCTGCTACTGGCAGATCTCCCAGTTCCTGCCTTAACCTGACTCTTCGCTCACAAGGCCCTCTGGTTCACAGTCCCAAGTCTTCCCAACCATGCAAGCCCAGATATAAAGAAATATGGAAACATCTGGATCTATTTGCCCTCTAGGAAAACATGAGACTCTAACTCCTCTTTGCTGTCTATGTGAAGATTCATTACTGGAACTCTCAGAGCATATTCGTCATATTTGTCCATCCAACATTTGAGTTGTTGTTGTTGTTGTTGGTTTTGGAAATATATCCTCCACTGAGGAACCACTCTTACCCAGCTCATAGCCTTGGGGCAAGGGTGGAAATTATCCCATTTCCTATGTCAAAAGGGGATATGTGACTGGTTTAATACCCATTGGGGAAAGATTGAAAAGAAATCCCAGCAGATGGAGACATGGCTGAGAGATGAAGAGAACAAGAGTCAGTCCTGATGACATTGCTTCAGCCCCCAGATGAAGCCACGTCTGAAGCTGAATAAGCTCTCATTTTGTCAGATACATTAACCACTGTGTTCCTCATTTTGATTAATCCATGTCAAATTAATTTTATGTCATTTGCATATGTATCTTAATACTCTATGGATGGGTAATTCATTGTGTTTATTCTAGTATTTAAACTTTTACAGTCTTATACCCTGTTGATAATCTGCTGGAAACTATGAAGCCCATCTATGTACAAAAGATACAGAATACAAAAACAAAAGTGCGGCAAATATCTTCAGATTGCTTAGGGCAAGCAGGAAACCTAGAGCAGAACCTCATCTCTGTAACTATAAGGGGAAAAGCAAGGTTGAGATACTTATTCCTGAACTATGTAGTTTTGGGTGGGTCAACGTGAGCTGGTTTGAGAGTGTTTCATCCATTTTATGAAATCTATAAAGGCTATATAAGCTTGTCAGAGACTATAGGGAAAATTAGGCCTGCAATCAGTTCTTCCATAGGCCAGTTACAAAAGAAAAATGCATGTTGGGTACGGGATCAAATTGATACTTTTAGTTATTTTTATTTTTACTTAACTTCTTTTTCTTTCTTTTTTTTTGTGGGTACTGGGGGTCGAACACAGGACCTTGCGCACCAGCAGGAGCCCATGCCGCTGAGCGATATCACCGGCCCTTTTTTCGTATGTGGGTACCGGGAGTCGAACTCAAGACCTCATGCTTGCCAGGCAGTGAGCTATCTCACTGGCCCTTTACTTAACTTCTAAGGAAAGTTTCAAACACATATAAAAAGACCATCTTTCCCAGTACCACAAAACAAATAAAAAAAAATAAGACAGATAAAATAGATCATCTCAGCTGTATTCTTCAGCCAGCCTCAAAAATGACCAAATCATAGCCAATGTTGTTTTGTCTCTATCACTACTCTCCTCCTTTTTCTTGTTCTTTACTTTTTTTAGGTGAAATTCACATAAAACAAGTTTAACCATTTTAAAGTAAGAATTTCAATGATATTTATTAACTCACAATGTTGTGCAAGTGCTACTTCTACCTGGTTCTAAAGCATTTTCATTTGTCTAAATGAAAATGATGTTTACATTTCTACAGTTGCCCCCTTTTTCTACTCTTTTCAATTCCTATTTCGTCCAATTCCTGGCTACCACGAATCTCCATTCTGTTTTTATGAATTTATTTATTGCCGCTTGTATCAGTCAGTGCTCACTAGAGAAACAGATTTAATGCAAGATACACAAACATATAAGAGGTGACATGATTGGCTTATAGCGATCACCCACAGAGTCAGAGGTAGAAGAGTGCAAAAGGACTGTGTGCACGCTGGAGATCTGAAGGATCTAGCTGGAGGCCTGAAGCCCACTGTAGTGACCGTGCAAGTCCGTATCAGGAGGCCGAAGGGTCTGCGCTGGAGGCTGAAGAGTCTGCGCTGGAAGCCGGGAGATGACGTCCAAGGTGAAGGCGAAGACTGCAGCTTCTCTGAAGAAACGGGAGTGAGCCTTGCTTCTTTGTTTCTCTTTTATACCATTCCACACCCAGAAATATGGTGATACAATTTACTTGGGAATTTCTTACTCAAGTTGTCATAATCAGTCAACTATCGCGGGAATATTTCATAAAAATCGAATATTGCCACATGTAACATTTTTTGTATCTGACTTTTTTCATTTAGCTCCATACTTTCAAGGTCATCCACACTGTAACACACACAAACTCATTTATTTTTATATGACTATTTTATTCCATAGGTGCAACACAATTTGTTTATCCATTCAATTGTTGATGAATATTTGGGCAGTTTCTACTTTTTGGCTGTTATGAAAAATATTATTGTGAATATGTTTGCATATGTACTTATGTATTTTTGCGTATATGATAATTCTCTGTTTGGTATAATTTTTTGAGTGGAAATGCTAGGTTATTTCATAATTTTGCATTTCACTGCCAAACTGTTTTCCACGGTGGTTGAACCATGTTATATTTCCATTAGCAATAAATAGATTCAGATTTCTCCACACTTCACCAGCATGTCCTTTCTTTCCTTCTTCTCTTTCTTTCTTTCTTCTCTTTCTTTTTCTTCTTTCTTTCTTTCTCTTTATGTCTCTTTCTTTCTTTCATCTTTTCTTTCTTTTTGATTGCAGATATTCTAGTGAATGTGAAGGAGCTCTGATTTAGATTTGTGTTTCCCTGGTAACTGATGATATTTATCATCTTCTCATATGCTTGTTTACCATTTGTAAATCTTCTTTGGAGAAATATCTATGAAAGTCTTTTACTAATTTTTAAATAGAGTTGTTAGTCCCTTTGTTGTTGAATTACAACGTCTATGCTTTGGAGAACAGAACTATCAGATGTAGAACTTGCAAATAATTTTCTCATTCTATAGGTTGTCTTTTCCCTTTTTTGATAATATTCTTTAATGCACAATGGTTTTAAATTTTGATGTCTTCGAAGTTGTCTTCTTTATCTTTTGGTACTCACACTATTGATGACACATCTAAAAATACACGTCAAATCCAAGGTCATGAAGATTTAGTGCTATTTTCTTCAAATATTCTTATGATTTTAGCTTTTATATTTAGACCTTGATTCATATCGCAATTAATATTTCTGAGTGTTCATTATGTGGCCAGAACTTCACATAAGTTACCTTATTTATTCTCATGAGAATGCATTGAGTTAGGTACTTTTATTATTTCTGTAGAGATAAGGAAACTGTGGCTTGGAAAGTTTAAGGAGTTTCCCAAAGCTCACGAAGATAGTAAGTAGGATCCAGCAGTTAAAGAAAAGAATTTTTAACTCCAGAGCCTGAGTTATTTCCCACTTTCCGAAAGATGTGAGAAAGAAAATCAGTGGAAAAGAAAATAGGTTTTCTCTTTCCCTTTTTTACCTCCTTTCTTTCTTTCTCTATTTCTTTCTTTCTTTTTCCTTTTTTTCTTTCTCTTCTACCTTTTTTTTGGACTGACTATATGTTTTTACTAGTGCATATTACTTGTACATAATAATGGATTTCATAGTGACATTTTCATGCATGTATATTACCTACTTTGATCAAACCCACCCCTCTTTTACCTTCCCTTACTCCCTGTCAGATCACTTTGTTCTTCTGCAATAGTCTCCTTTCTACCTTCATATGACCTCCCCCCTGCTATATTCCACATATTAGAGAAAACATGCGATACCTTTCTTTATGAGTCTAGCCTCTTTCTCCTAATATTACAATCTCTAATTCCATTTCCTATGAATGATATAATTTCATTCTCTTTTATAACTGAATAATAAGACATTGTGTATATGTGCCACATTTTCTTTATCCATTCATCCATTGATCAACTTGGGTTGAACTCCACAACTTGGGCATTGTGAATTGTGCCCTGATAAACATGGGTATGCAGGTATTTCCATAGTATATTCTGACTTTCATTTCCGAGTATGCACCAAGGAGTGGTTTTCCTGGACCATACGGTAGTTTTATGAAAGTAGGTTTTCAGTAGTTATCTCTCACTTTTCCACTTATATTGCATTCCTTTCATGTTTTAAACACTGAGTTAAGTGATAAAGATATACCAAGATGCTCATAATGTTCCCAGTTTAAATCAAAAGTCACTTGAGGGATTCGCTCAAGATAAGAGCTACCAGGGAGCCAATTCAAGGCAAGAAATATTTTTACATATTAATAATATGGATTCTGACTCTTCAAACCTTTTACCTTAGACCCCTCACAGTCTCTAACTAAGTGGCATTTCAACACTGACAACCTTCCCAACATTTCTCTGTGCCCTGGAGGCTGACCTCCATGTACTGTATCACTGGAGACCTTTTGCATTTGGAATTCCAGTTAAACTTGGTCATTGAGACAAAATGACAATACCAGAGACCACAGCTGCGATATCCTTCCTCTGTGTTCTCCTTGCCCCTGCAATGGGCCATAGAAGTGAGTGCATCCCTTCGTGCTCCATGACCATCGCTGCTTTCAGTAGCCTTTCCTTCAGCTTCTTATTCGCACAGGGTGCTGAGAGTGTTATTCTCTGTCTCCCCTCTTCAGGCCTAGAAATGGAAATGGGAAATGTAGAACTTTAAACAATACTGGATTTTTTTCTATGCTACAGTTAAAACATAGTTGGTGAGATGCATGAAAACCGAGCCATCATTTGTGATATTGTTTCTATAGAAACTGATGTTTTGAATCTCAAACAACAAAAACACAAGTGAGTTTCTGGAAAGAAACCTATTTGTTGGACTGAGGTTCCTCTGTTATTCGCCTGCCTTTTTCTCTGTCTCTCAGCAGCCTGCTGGAAAGTGCATTCTACACTTCTTCCAACAAGTTGCCTTCAGAAAATGAGTTTGCAATGTGTTATTACTTTATGAGGTTACATGAAACTCTGTTTAGCACAGCTGTTAACTTTGAAAGATTTGCTAGATCTAAAATTAACAGAACTAGGAGGAAACAAGATTAATTCCTCTAAAATCCAAGAATAAGAAAAATTTTTTAAAACTATGAATCAAAAATCTATAAGCCATAAAGGAAAAACTAATAAACTAAGCTATATAAATATGTTTAAGCTTTTGCACGGAAAATAAAATATTGTAAGTAATGTGTGAAAAGTACGACAAGCTAAAGATAAGGAAAACTGCAATTTATACTATGGAAAAAGGACCAATCTCTCTAGTATACTAAAAGTAATAAAAATCAAAGACTGACAGTTTAATAGAAAACTGGGCAAGAGATATGAATAGGCCATTGGCAAAAATATTCTGCCTCATTCATAATATGAAAAATACAAATCAAATAAAATGCCCCTATACCAAACAGATTGGCAGAAATATATGTGTGAAAATATTCTGTTTAGGCAAGGGAGTGGAAAATGTGTCACATTGTTCATAAAAGTGCCCCAACTGTACACCTCCCTCAAGCTATATCCCAGTACAATATGTCCTTGGAACTTCTCCTAGCAAGATATAGAGTCCGTTTCCTCAATCCAGGAAGATAAACAAAATGGAGGACACTGTCATGCCAGATCTATCAGAAGCAGTCTCGCATGCCTGCCTTTGTTCTATGAATTCTGCACAGCCAACATGTGAACATGCCTGGGATACCCTTCTAGACGATGGGAAACATCAGGTAAACTACCTCAACAACAAAGGAAAGCTGATCTCAAAACCTTATCTGCTGTTGATCTTAGATCCATTACAGAGTCCATGTTAAAAAGAAAAGTTCAAATGACAGCCCAGCCTAAATTACCCACCCACAGTATTATGAACTAAGTAAATTAATGATGTCTAAAGGAACCAATTAGAGTAATGTTTTACATAGCAAAAGTTAATACAAGGACATAAATAATCTTAGATATAGCTGATAAGACTATAAAGTGTCCTATAAGGACTAAGTGTCCTAAATCTGTTAATATCTATCTACATTACATATGCGTTTTACTTTTTGACCAACAATTCCACATCTCAGAATTAATCTTGAAGGATCCTATAAAGCTATGAAATAAATTATGTTTTATTAACTTATTTTTGTAACATTATTTATAACATATATGCTTCTGGTAGGAAAATAATCATGGGAAAGATAAATAAAATACAAATAAAAATGGTTACTTACAGAAAATGGAGAGTTGAGGTGAAAGGAACAGGAAAAATTAGAATTATCTGACAATAGTATATCATATAGTATTTATACTTAAACCACGTAAATATTTTATGAACTACAAAATTCAACAAAAATATCTGATAACACAAAAATAACTTGGTGAAACTTTAAAATATAGCTCTTGAACTCAACACATGTATTGAATGTACACAAAGAAAAAAAAAAGACCTGCAAGAAAAGTCTCTTTAGTATTTTTAAATGCTCTCTAAGAATTTTATAGGTTTTATAGAAAAATGCAAATAGTGATTAATATTAGGTGACATAGATTTTCAAACTAAGAAAAAAGAAACATACAAGTGTAAACTCAGTGAAGTTGAGTACAAACTTTTTTTTGTGTGTGGGTACTGGGGGTCGAACTCAGGACCTCACGTGCCAGCAGGCACCCATGCCACTGAGCAATATCACCGGCCCTTTTTTCATATGTGGGTACCGGGAATCGAACTCAGAACTTCTGCTTGCCAGGCAGGCGCTTATGCTGCTGAGCTATCTCACCAGTCTTGAGTACAAACTTAAACACAATATGATTATATGATCTTACACACACACACACACACACACACACAATCACATACGTCTTGGTTTATCCACTAAGAATCTGGCAGCCATACCATCCCAGCACAGGATTTTGGCCTATAAATACCATTCATTTTAGCAAAAACTGAACTCCTTGAAGAAAGAGTTGACTCTAGGTCTAGATGTATCTGAGTATATTTTTCTTGAAGCAAAACATGAAAGAAAATTTTCAGAGACTAATTGGATTGTATTAAAAAGATAAAGGAGATAAATTTGGAAGGAGATGGTTCAGCTGGGACAATGAACATTGAAAAGAAAAACTATGATTGAAACACATTAATACACACACACATACACAGGCATATATGGTGTATGTATACATATATGCAAACTATAAAAATATAGTATGTAAGGTATGGGTGTAAGGTATGTAAGATATCTTTCATAAAGATATAAAGAGTAAAATAAAAGATTATCATGTAGAACTAATTTTTCTATGATGTGTATTAGTTGTAAAATTCTACCTCTAAGGAGGCCATATACCATAGTGATATAGCTTAAATTCTTAGCTTAATCTCAGATTTACTCAACCCTTGGATGAGTAAATTACATTTCTCATAAGTAGTTTCTCTATTTTAAGTCATTTAGTAGGACACATTAGCATTAAACAAGATAATAATATGTCCTTAGCATATTGCAAACATTCAATACATTTTAGTTATTACTATCACCTCATCGTCATCATACCAATAACACCTTCCATTAGATATACTATTTCACATATTAATTTAGATAAATTAATACTGCTGCCATTTGAGAAGGAGGATAAACTTGCCACATAGCTTATTTCCATTCTTTCTAATTCTCTTGGCCACTGCTTCTCAAATTATGTTCCACATAAATTTAATTTCAGGAGATATTAGCACATGCATCATAACACAAAATGATTCTACAGCAACACAAACAAACATCACAAGTGTAATTGTTCTTTGTTCAGATAAATTTAGGAAAAGGATATTTCTATCCTCAGAGATTCACATTTTATTTTCATGTATTAGAGTATTAGAAGTTTGCAATGAAGGAAATTATTTATTGTTTTTACTTACACTTAGCCCACAGTTTTCAAATTACGGAAGCATGGAACCCTGTTCTTGCTAAACTTCTCTCTTGTCTAAGACTATAGAAAAATTTTTTGAGAGTACCACTTTGGGAAATGCATGACCACCCTCCATGATTATTGTAGAGTTATCTGTGACTGAATGTCTCAGAAGGTTTTCTTCTGTGATGTTCTTCACCTGTAGAACTCTTAGTAGTTTTAGTTCTCCTTGTCCACAAAGCCGTTTTCCAAAACCAAGTAAAGACTTGAAGCCATCAAAATGTTTAAGTTGTGTTCTCATTTTCAATTCAGGCAACATCAGAACTAGCTTCACTTCTTTGAATACTATGTTTATAGACTTCCGGGAAGATGGCAGAGTGGTAAGCAGAAGAGAAAGAGCTTCTCTGAGAGTTGCCATCCAGACACTAGAATATACAAATGAGAGGAAGACAAGAAAGAGGACAGTGGGTCCTCTGGATCCAGGAAGGATCTGAAGTGAGAATTGAAGCCCACAGGGAGAGCAAATAGAAAAACTTCAATGAAGAAGGAGGTAGCCAGTAGAGCCTTCTCCCTGAGTCAGAATTCACTGTGTGGGAGGAGAGGTTCAAACCTGCAGAGACACGGTGACTGCTGGTGACACCAGAGGCCTCCATGGAGAGACACAGCAGTGGAAGGGAGCAGTGGATGTGAAAGACTGCACTAGCTGGGTGTGAGTGCTGAAGGCTTGGTTGTCCCACGGGAGAGGGCAATTGGCCATCTTGGAGAGGGGCCAACTGAGCCCAGAATTCAGAACAACTGCTGGGTCCATCTAGTGACTCCCAACTGAGGTCAAGCCCACAAAAGGTGCTCTTACTGGTGCAGGCTGAAAGCTTGGCCTCCACAGCCAGAATACAGCCTGAACTTCAAGGGGAATAAAGGTGCAGACTTGCTGACATTATCCACTACCCCGCCATAAAGCTACTGCTGGCTTGCTGGGGTAAATCAACACAGATCTGGACTCTGTTTCCACGTGTCATCTACTAATGATAGCAGAGACAAACCTGGAAGTTTTTTCTTTCTCATTCGTTTTTTTATTGTAGTGGTGGTTTTGTTTTTGTTTTTTATCTCCTTCATTGTTTGATCTTGTTTTTATATGAGTGTGAACGTGATTTCTAGCCTCTTTGTGGTTGTCGTTCTGTTCTTCCTTTTATTTCTTCCTCCTCTCTTTCTGTTCTGTCTTCTGCACCAGTTTCCCAAAGTTAGTGTGATCCCCCTTTGTCCTCCAACCTTACTTCTAATCTCTTCCTCTTCATCTAGTTCTATATTTTTTCTCTAACCCTTTTTAAATTTTAACCCCTGAGGGTAAAATTGACATATTGAAGGCTTATTTACTTCATATAATTTTCTGGTTTGTTTTAGATTTTGTTATATAACCACAAATCTAGTTCATATGGTTAAAGGTGGAATAATTAACACTTACCTCAGTTTGCTATTTTCTAGGCTATGTATTGATGCTATTGTTATTGCTGATTGTACCACTTTAGAAAAAGTGACATAATTGTTCTAACCAGCTGTTCTTCCTGGTATTCCAAGACTGAGATTGCCTAAGGGCCAGAGAAAATACTGTGGGCCAGTGCTAAGGAACCAGGGGCTGGGACAAGCAGGCAGCAACTTCTCATCCCCAACAAATTAAAGAGGCAGGATCTTGCAACACACCCAAAACCCAAAAACCAGCTACACCTGGAAGACCCCTCAGAGAAGTAGGCATTTCCTAGGGTTCTAAATACTAGCAATAAAACAACTCACCATAGGCAATTTATAAGAATCAACCCAGGAATTAAACTAAACAAAAGAAAAGAAAAGAAAAGAAAATGAGAGGATACTTAATCAAGATGCAACCTCAGACATCCAGCTGACCAAATGCAAAACCAGGGAGTAATGAGGTGGGACAATACAAAAGCCACCTACCTGGCATCTCTGAAATGGTAATAATAAAGCAATTAAATTGGGCTTTAGAAAAAAATCAAATCAGAAATAATTTCTCAGATAACTGCCACAAAGGAAACTATGCTTAGTGACACTAGAGCAGATACAGACAAAAAAAAAAATACAGAAGCTTAAGAAAATGATGGAAGGGGCTGGTGAGATGGCTCAGCGGCGTAAGCGCCTGCCTGGCAAGCACGAGGGCCCGGGTTCAGCTCCCGGAATCCACATACAAAAAAAGGGCCTGTGATATCACTCAGTGGCACGGGCGCCTGCTGGTGCACGAGGTCCTGAGGTCGACCCCTGGTACCCACAAAAAAAAAAAAAGAAAATGATGGAAGACATGAATGCCCAACATAGGAAAGAAATGGAATCCATAAGAAAGATTCAACGGATATCCAGGAGAACAAAAATTCCATTGAAAGTATTCACAGCAGAACGAGCCAATGTGACAACAGTATCTCAGATATAGAAGACAGGCTTGTGGTTAGCAATCATGAAAAGAATGAGTTCTTAAAAATAGCAAGGGACCATGAGAAATCAATCCAACAGCTGCTAGATGATGCAAAGAAGAATAACTTAAGATTGATTGGGGTCAATGAAAAAGCAGGAGATAGAACAAATGATATAAAAAACTGTTCACAAATGTCATGGCAGAAAACTTCCCCAGTAGGGAAAAGGAATTTGACATACACATAAGTGAGGCATATAGAACCCCAATTAGCCATGATCATAAAATGTCTACAGCCAGGCATATCATAGTCAAGATTCTAGAAATTCCACACAAGAATAGAACTTCAAAAGCTGTTAGGAAAAAAAACAAATCACCTATGAAGGAAAGCCCATCAGAATCACAGCTGACTTCTCCACACAAACCCTCAAGTCCAGAAGAGCTTGACTGAAGTATTTCAAGTTCAAAAGGAAAATAACCTCCAACCCAGATAGATGTACCCCACAAAACTATCTTTCAACACGGATGGAGAAATAAGATACTTCCATGACAAAGAACTGAGGAAATTTACGAATACTGAACCAGCACTCCAAAATATTCTGAAGGACGTTCTAGAAAGAGAGAACAAGGCTATAATGCCATGAACCCCAACAGGAGGAATCCACCAGGCAAGGCAAACAAACAGGGGTGGGTTGGGGGGGCAAAATAGGGGAACTAACAACAGGAAAACAACATGACAAGGATAAGTCAATACATATCAGTTATAACCATCAATGTTAATGGTCCCAATCAAAAGACATAAGACTGGCAGAATGGATCAAGAAGCAAGATCCAACAATATGCTGCACACAAGAAACACATTTAATTCAAAAAGAAAGTTATAGACTGAAAGTCAAAGAATGGAAAAGAATACTCCATGCTACAGGAACCCAGAGAAAAGCAGGGGTAACTATACTATTTGCAGACAAAGTGAATTTCAAGCCAAGTCTGATTATGAGAGACAAAGAAGGTCACTACATCCTTGTAAAAGGAACAATCCAAGAGGAACAGATGATCATAAATATATATGCAACAAATACCAGTGTACACAACTATATAAAACAAATATTATCAGACATGAAAAATCAAATAAGCACTAATACAATTGTATTGGGGGATCTCAATACCCCACTGTCACAAAAAGACAGATCAACTAGGCCAAAAATCAATAATGAAATATTATAACTGAACCAAACTTTTGAACAAATGGACTTAGTAGATGTCTACAGAATGTTCCACGCCACAACATCAGAATACACATTCTTCTCAGCTGCAATGAAATTGGAAATGAATGGCAAAAGAAACCACGAGAACTTCATAAACACATGGAAATTAAATAGCACTCTCCAATGGGTCACAGATGAAATTAAAGAAGAAATTAGACAGTTTCTACAATTAAATGATAATGACAGTACAACATACCAGAACTTATGGGACACAATGAAAGCAGTCCTAAGAGGGAAATTTATAGCAGTGATACGGGTATCAGAAAAACAGTACAAGCACAAATAAACAACTTACTGGTGAATCCCAAACTTCCAGAAAAAGAAAAGCAGGCGAAGCCAAAAGCTCATATGAGGGAGGAAATTATAAAGATCAGAGCAGAAATTAATGCATTGGAGACTAAGAAAACAATACAAAGAATCAATGAATCAAAGGGTTGTTTCTTTGAAAGATTAAATAAAATCTACAAACACTTATCCAACCTTATCAAAAAAAAAAAAAAAAGGAAAGAAAAGATTCAAATCCACACAATGAGAAATGAAAAGGATAAAATCACAGGAGACCCCGCAGAAATCCAAAAGATCAAGGATGCACCTTGAGTCCAAACTCTCCAGAGAAATAACTTGGACATACATGTGTGAATACCACATTGTTTCTCTGGGGTGAGCAACCAAAGTGTAAATAAAGACCAAAGTGTATTTTGAAACAGGAGGAAAATGTTCAAATGTGGAGTTGAACAAGAGAGAGGGGAGAGGGAAAGGAAAGAAGGGAAAAGTTAAAATACAATGAGAAAAGAAGGAAAACATGGAAACAAAACTTTGTTAATAGGGAGGGGAAGAGGGGTTGAAGGGAGGGTAGGGGAATGGGGGAAAAAAGCAAGTTATATCATGTACAGGCACAAATTCCCTATGATGAATGGGATCATTATGTACATCTAAAATGTACCAATAAAATGTAATATAAAGAAAAAAGGAATAATATGTTTATTTATTATCCTTGTTTACTGGTTTATTTATTTTCATCCACTACCTGCATATCAATCATGAGCAAGACACTATGTTACTGTATTAATAGACATTAAATATTTTCTTTGCCCAAAAGGAGTTAGCAATCTAGTTTCCACCCATCTGATTTCCTATAAATGTTATATTTTCCTCTCCTAATGAACAAGAATGTATTGTATTACAAGTTAGTTTAGGGGGAATTGAGCAAGGTGCTGGTAGAGTAAGACTCCGGCAAACACCCATTATGGTGAAATCTACCATAGGAAAGAGCTCCAGGCTCCTTAGACTCAAGCCAGCGCCCACAGACCAAGCTTCTGAGTCTACGTTGAATTGTCGGCTGAGGGATTGACTCCATTTCCCATCCTTTGGGCAGTACAGTGCAAGAAAAGATTCTATCTGTGGTGGTTTAGGAAAAGGAAGTAAGCACAGACTTGCCCTGTAACTCAGTGCTAGTCTGTGAAACCTAGCACAAGACAGATCTTAATGGCCCCAGGACTCAGGGCAGTGCCCACAGACAGAGCATCCTGAGCACTCCCTTTGGCCAGGCAGAGGAGTATTGTGCCAACTGAATGGACTCATTCCCTGGCCAGTACTACTTGCAGCTGGCTGAGGTGGTCTTAGACCATGAGTACACCACAGCAGCAGGCAGGCTATGACACCAGAGGGCTTGGTCCTGCATCCACGTTGCTTTTGTCTCAGCAGGATTTGGGTTTCAGGTACCACTCAGTGTCGCAACATTTTTGGTCTTGGAACATCCAATGCTATACCTCTCCTAACCCCAGGAAACACAATACAGAAGACGTCATTGTTTACCTGGGGAACAAGAGGGAGGTAGGTTTTCTGGATTAACATTGCACCCTTAGGAGTTTCCCTCCATGGTGAGGCCCTGTGATGGGCATAGTTCTATGACATCTGGCCATCAGATCCCACCAAGGAAGTATGAAAAGGTTTTGGGGGATGCACTATCAGTTTTAGGCACTCCTGCAGTCCATTGTGAATAACATCCCAACTTCAGATTTCAGAGAAACGTAGCAAATCTGGACTTTGAGTCTCATCTAGTGCTGAAGTCATACCAACGACCACAGGCTTAAAGAAAAAAAGCAGCATGCTTATAATTTCTGGATGCACAGACATCAAAGTAGTTAATTACAAAGACTGGAATAAATACCTAATCTCCTAATGCACAGATGCTGTTGTACAGCAACAGGCAAAAAGACCTATCAGGGAATTGTGACCTCACCATATGGAAACAACCAGTAAGTCTCCAGAAAGAGACACTAAAATATTTGATATGTATGAACTCTAAGAAGGAGAATTTTAAATAGCTGTTTTAAAGATATTCAACAAACTTCAAGAAAACAGAGAAGTACTCATCAATTTATGAAAGAAATGTAACAAAGAAATTGAAGTAGTTTTTAAAAATTAAACAAACTATTGATCTCAAAAGCACACTAAATTAAAAAAATTAATAAGATACTGGCAAACAGAATCCAACAAATCATCAAGAAGATTATACACCATGACCAAGTTGGATTCATCCCAGGGATGCAGGGATGGTTCAACATACGTAAATCAATAAATGTAATACACCATATTAACAGAACCAAAGACAAAAATCACATGATCATCTCAATAGATGCAGAAAAAGCTTTTGACAAAGTCCAGCACCTTTTCATGATAAAAACCCTACAGAAAATTGGAATAGAGGGTCTTTATCTCAATCTGGTAAAAGCTATCTATGACAAACCAACAGCCAATATTATACTAAATGGCCAAAAACTGAAAGCCTTCCCTCTAAAATCAGGAACAAGACAAGGATGTCCACTGTCCCCACTCTTATTCAACATAGTTCTGGAAACTTTAGCCAGAGCGATTAGACAAGAGAAAGAAATAAAAGGAATAATGATTGGAAAGGAAGAAGTTAAATTATCATTATTTGCAGATGACATGATACTCTACACAGAAGACCCCAAAAACTCCACTAAAAAACTGCTAGATTTAATAAGCAAATTCAGTAGTGTAGCTGGATACAAAGTCAATACTCAAAAGTCAATAGCCTTCCTGTACACAAATAACAAACTTACTGAAAGAGAAATTAGGGAAACAATACCTTTCACAATAACATCCAAAAAAATGAAATACCTAGGAATCAACCTCACGAAGGATGTAAAAGACCTCTATACTGAAAACTACAGTACTCTGAAAAAGGAGATTGAAGAGGATATCAGAAAATGGAAAGATATCCCTTGCTCCTGGATAGGAAGAACCAATATAGTGAAAATGGCCATACTTCCAAAATTGTTATACAGATTTAATGCAATTCCAATCAAAATTCCAACAGCATATCTCACAGAATTAGAGAAAACAATCCTAAAATTCATTTGGAATCAGAAGAGACCTAGAATAGCAAAGGCAATTCTGGGCAACAAAGGCAAGGCAGGGGGCATCACTATCCCCGACTTGAAATTATACTATAAAGCTACTGTGATAAAAACAGTGTGGTACTGGCAAAAAAACAGACCTGAAGATCAATGGAACAGATTAGAAGATGCTGAAACAACCCCAGACATACTAAGCCACCTTATCTTTGACAAAGGTGCCAAACACATTCGCTGGAAGAAAGATAGCCTCTTTAATAAATGGTGCTGGAAAAACTGGCTCTACACATGCCGAAGATTAAAACTAGATCCATATCTTTCACCATGCACTAAACTAAATTCAAAATGGATCAGAGATCTAAATATTAAAACAGAAACATTAAATCTGCTGGAAGGTAGGATAGGTAAAACCCTTGGAGACATTGGTGTAGGCAAAGACTTTATGAATAAAAACTCAACCGCACGGGAACTATCCCAAAGAATCAATAACTGGGATCTCATCTTATTAAAAAGCTTTTGCACAGCAAGAGAAACCACCAACAGAGTGAAGAGACAACCCACAATGTGGGAAAAAATGTTTGCCAGCTGTTCCTCAGACAAAGGATTACTATCGAGAACATATAAAGAACTCAAAAAAATCAGACCTCCCAAATTTAAAGACCCACTCCAAAAATGGGCATCTGAGATGAATACACATTTCTCAGATGAAGAAATACTAATGGCAAATAAATATACAAAAAAATGTGCAACATCACTAGTCATTCGAGAGATGCAAATTAAAACAACACTGAGATACCATCTCACCCCAGAAAGAATGGCTACTATTAAGAAATCAACTAATAACAAATGCTGGAGGGGCTGTGGGGAAAAAGGAACCCTTCTTCACTGTTGGTGGGAGTGTCGACTGGTACAGCCACTGTGGAAGTCAGTGTGGAGATTCCTCAGAAAACTAGGGTTGGAGGTCCCATTTGACCCAGCTATTCCCCTTCTGGGCATCTTCCCAGAAGAATTAAAAACATCGTACCACAGCGATATATGTGCACCCATGTTTATAGCAGCACAATTTGTAATAGCCAGATCTTGGAAACAACCCAAATGCCCATCAACTGAGGAATGGATAAGAAAGATGTGGTATTTTTATACAATGGAGTACTATTCAGCCATAAAGAAGGATAAACTGAAGACTTTTATAGGTAAATGGATGCAACTCGAGAAAATACTCATAAGTGAAATAAACCAGAAGCACATGTGTAAGCATCGTATTATCTCTCTAGTATGAGAAACTGAAAGAGTAAATAAGATCCAAAATGTACAATAGACATGGTGAATCAAAAAGAAACTGGTCAAAAGGAAAGAGAGACTGGAATAGGGAAAAGAAAGAAGGGAAAGGGAAAAAAAATTGTATATATATATATATAAGATGGTTAAGATAGATACACTACCATTTTTACTTAGTTCATTGAAGAGTAAGGTTTGTGCCAATAATGTTTGGACAATTGAATGCTAATGTCTGGTGTCCTGAATAACTAACTTAAAGATAGTAATACGTAATGTATTAACCATTGTTACCCTCCTATTATGTTTGTTTGAAAATTTGTTCTTCTTTTGATTTGTTTTGTTTTTTCTTCTCTTTAAAAAAAAAAAAAAAGCACACTAAAGAATATGAAAAGTAAGATAGAAAGTAACAATAGCAGAAGAGATCAGAAGAAAGAATCGGTGAACTCAAACAAGGTATTTGAAAGGACACAGTTGGAGGAATAAAAGAAAAAGAAAGGAAGAAGAATGAAGAAAGCTTATGAGAACACTGAGACTCGATTAAAAGAACAAATATTTAGTTTATTGTGGTTAAAGAAAGACTTGAGAATGCTAAATGGGTAGAAAGGTCATGCCAACAGAAAATAACCAGAAAACTTCCCAAACCTAGAAAAAGATACAGATGTCCAGATACCTAAAGATAAAATGTCACCAGTAAGATTTAGCTTCACCCAGGGTACTCCAAGACATCTTATAAACACTCTCACAAAGATTAAGGAAAAAAAGATTTTTTAATAGTGAGAGTAAAGGACACACAAAGATGTTCTGATTCACCCGACAGCTGACTTCTCAGCAAAAGCCTTACATTCCAGAAGGAAGATGGATGAAATATTCATAGTGCTTAAGAAAAGAAACCACCAGTGAGCATACTGTGCCAGCAAAGCAATTCTTTAGAAATGAAAGAAAGAAAAAGACATTGTGAAATCAACAAAATTTTAGAGAATTCATCACCACAAGATATAGTCTACAAAAACAATAGAGTTATTCAAAGTGAAAGACATAAATAATAACAATAAGAAAACATTACAAGGCACAAAACTCAACAGTAAGAATAACTAATAGATAAAATGATAATGTTCTAATATTGCAAACATGATATGTAAACCATTATACTTTAACATAACAATTATAAACAAAATAATTAAAATATAATAAGTACATCAAGGCAAGCAATATAAAATATAAAATGAGAGACCATAAATTCAAACTATGGGGAGGAACGGAGATTTATAAGCATTTTTCTCTCTTTCTTTTTCCTTTTTTCTATATTTATAGTCAATATTTAGATGTCACCACATTCAAATACTTTATTATAATCAGAAGACAATTTTCCAGCCTCATGGTAAGCAGGCACAAAACAATAACTTATAATAAATACACCAAAAATAATAAGCAAGTAATAAAAATACTCTACTAGAAAAAAAAAGCACTTTACCACAAAGCAAAACTAAGAGGGAGAAAGAAAAGAAGACATACACACACACACACACACACTCACACACACACCCCACACAAACTTGGAATATGAATAATAAAATCCAAGTGGTAAGATCTGAAACATTAATTAGTTTAAATGTTAATGGACTAAATTCTCCAGTTGAAAGACATAAAATGACTCAATGGATTAAAACACAAGACTCAAGTACTTCTTGCTTATAACTCACTGAAAGTTAAGGGAAGGACAAAGATATTCTACACCACTGGAATGAAAAAGAAAGCGGAAGTCTCTGTGTTAATACCAGAACAAAGTGGACTGAAAATAAAAAGAAGCCAAAGGGTCATTGTATAATGTTAAAGAGCCTATTTAGCAGGAAGGATGGAATAATAATTCTAAATATATAATCATCTAATATCAGTGCATGTACTTATGTAAAAAAATTAATAGACATAAAGGGAGATATAGAATATAATACAATAATAATAAGTGATATTAACACCCTTCTTTCAAGCAATAGGCAGATCATCCAGACAGAAAATCAATGAAGAAATAGAGTCAAACTGCACTGTAGACAACAGGACCTAATAGACATCTACACAATGTTTCATCCAATAGCTTCAGAATATACATTCTACTCAATAGCACATGGGACATTTTCCAGGGTAGACAATATAGCAAGGTACTAAACAAGTCTCAGCATTATTTTTAAAAATGTGAATATACTGAATGTCTTTCCAACCAAAATGCAACAAACTAGAATAATTAACAAGAAAAACTTTGGATACTATATAAATGGAAATTTAACAACATATTTCTGAATAACAAATGGATCGATGAAGGAATTAAGAAAGAAACGTTTAAATTTCCTTTTCTTTTTTTTTTTTTGTGGGTACTGGGGGTTGTACTCAGGACCTCCCATGCCAGCAGGTGCCCATGCCACTGAGCGATATCACCGGCCCTTTTTTCGTATGTGGGTACCGGGAGTCGAACTCAGGACCTCGCGCTTGCCAGGCAGGCGCTTCTGCCGCTGAGCCATCTCACCGGCCCTAAATTTCTTAAAACAAGTGAAAATGGAAAAAAATACAGCAAAGCAGAGCTGTGAGAGAAATTTATAGCAATGAACACCTGCATAAAAAAGGAGAAAGATATCCAAGAAAAAAAAGAAAAAAACGTGGTACCTGAATGAACTAGCAAGACACAAATCAAAATCCAAATTAGTAGAAGGAAAAAATAACAAAGATTAAACTAGAAATCAATGAAATATAGACTAACAATTCAAAAATCAATGAAATGAATAATCATTTTTCAAAAAGATAAATAAAATTGATAAAACCTTACAGAACTATGAAAAAAGGAGAGCAGATACAAATAAATAAATTAGAGGTGAAAAGCATACCTTACAATGGAGAGCAAAGGACCATTACTGATTACAATGAACAATTATACCCCAAAAAGCTTGATAACCTATAAGAAAGCAACAAATTCCTAGACATATCCACCTAACAACATTGAATCATGAATAAATAGAAAACCTGAGCAGACCAAGAGTGAGTGATGAGATTGAGCAAATAATAAAGTTCCCTTCAAAGAAAAGTCCAAGATCACATGACTTTACTGCTGATTTCTATGAGAAAAAAATTAACAAAATCAAATACCAGGGCCGGTGAGATAGCTCAGTGGCATAAGCACCTGCCTGGCAAGTGTGAGGCTCTGAGTTTGACTCCTGGTACCCATATATGAAAAAGGGCTGGTGATATCGCTCAGCGGCACGGGTGCCTGCTGGCGCGCAAGGTCCTGAGTTCGACCCCCAGTACCCACAAAAAAAAAAAAAAAAAAATCAAATACCAGTCATTCTTAAATTATTGCAAAATACAGAAGAGGAAGACATTGATCTCAACTCATGCCAGCATTACCTTAATAACAAAACCAAATATGGGCAACAACAACAAAATAAAGCTTCAGGCCAGTATCCTTGATAAACACAGACACAAAAATCATCAATAAAATACTAGCAGCATATTAAGAAAGATTATTCTTCATGATTAAGAAGGATTTATCCCAGGGAGGGAAGGATGGCTCAACATATGCAAATGAATAAATTCATATCAATAGTTTGAAGGGCAAAAACCATGTGATCAACTCAATAAATGTAGAAAAAGCATTTTGTAAAACCAGTCATCACTTAATAGAGAAACCTGGAACAAATTAGGGGTGGAAGGAATGTATCTCATCATAATAATCTCCTATTAACCTCACAGCTCACAGCTCACATCTCACATCATACTGTGTGGGGAAAAGCTGAAATCTTCTCTTTAAGATCTGGAACTACACAAGAAGGCTCAAATTTTACCACTTTTATTCAATATGGTGTTTCAAATCATAGCCAGGAAAATCAAGCAAGAGAAAGGAATAAATGTTATCCAAATTAGAAAAGAAATCAAAATGTCACTGTTGGCATTTGACCTGATATTATATATAGAAAATTTGAAAATCGCCATACAAAATTGTTAGGACTAATAAATGGATTCAGCAAAGTTGCAGGATACAAAATCAACATACAAAAACTCAAAAATATAATGATAAATGAAAAACTAATGGCATTTCTATGTGCCCATAGTGAGTTATTAGAAAAAGAAATCAAGAAAGTAATCTAATTTACAACAGTTACAATAAAAGAGCAATAGCTAGGAATAAACTGAACCAAAGAGGTAAAAGATCTCCACAATAAAAACAATTGTTGAAATAAACTGAAGAAGATCCAAAAAATAATGGAAAGCTATCATGCTCATGCATTAGAAAAATATATACTGTTAAAATGTTCCCAAATGATCTATAGATTCAATGTTACACCTTTCAAAACATAAATTGTGTTCTTCACAGAACTAGAATATACAAACCTAAAGTTTGCATGAAACTAAAAAAAATCCCCAAATAGCAAAACAATCTTGAATAAAAAGAACAAAACTTAAGGCATTACCATATCAAGCTTCAAAATGTACCACAGAAATATACTAATGAAAACAGAATACAAGTGGCATAAAAACAGACACATAGACAAATAGAACACAATAAAGAGTGAACTCAGACATCTACAAACAACTGATCTTTGAAAAACGTGCTAAGATCACACATTGGAGAAAATATAGTCTTTTCAATAAATAGTGTTCGGAAAACTGGATATCCATATGCAGAAGAGTGAAACTAGACCCCTATCTTTCATCACATACAGAAATCAACACAAAATAAAGACTTAAATGTAAGACCCGAAATCATGCAACTACTAGAAGTAATAATAGAAGAAAAACTTCAAAAGATTAAAATAAGCAAGAAATTTTTATAAGACCCCAAAAGACCATCAACAAAAGCACAAATAAGCAAGTAATATTATACCAATTTAACAAGCTTCTGAAAACCTAAGGAAAAAAGTCAACATCGTGAAGAGATAATCTACAGAATGGGATAAAATACTTGCCAATTGTGTATCTAACTGAACATCCAGAATAGATGAGGAACTCAACTCCATAGGAAATTAATAATAATAATAATAATAATAATAATAACAATAATAATCTGACCAAAAGTGGGCATTAGCCAGGTGTGGTGGCATGCATCTGTAGTCCAAGCTACCTGTGAGCCTGGGACAGGAGGATTGCTTTAGCTCTTTTCAAGGTCACCTTAGCCAACATAGGCAAACTACATTTCAAAATAAAACAATTTATAAAATTTAAATTTTAAAAGGGCAATAAACATAAATTAATATTTCTCAAAATGTGACATACAAATAGCCCAAAGTTATATGAAAAATGTTCAGTGTTACTAATTTTCAGAGAAATGCAAATCAAAACTACAATTTGTTATTGCCTCACTCCAATAAGAATCACTATTATCAAAATGATAAAAGAAGCCAGAACTGGTGGGGCACACCTGGAATCCCACCACTCTGAGAGGCTGAAGCAGGTTGATCACAAGTTTAGGCCCAGCCTGGGCAACTCAGTGACTTAGTTGGGCCCTTTCTTAAAGTAAAATATAAAAATGGCTGGGAATGTATATTACAGCATAAGCCTTGGATTCATTTTCCAGTACCACAAAAAAATAAAATAAAATAAAATAAAATAAAATAAAATAAAATAAAATAAATAAAATAAAAATAAAAGATAAATGCTGCCAAGAAAGTGGAGAAAAGAAAATCTCTTTATCCCAAACTCCCTACAAGGAATGTAAACATTACATACTGTACATGTGTACTAGTAAAAATTTTTTTAAAAGAGAATATACACTACTGGTGGGAATGTAAATTAGTAAAACCATTATAGAAAGCAGTATGAAGCTTCCTTAAAAATTAAAAATATAACTATTATACTACCCAACAGTAGCTCTACTATGTATTTATCAAAACAAAATTAAATCAGTATGACCAAGCGGCATCTGCATTCCTATGTTTATTGCAGCAGTATACACGATAGAGAAGAAATAGGAACAAAGTAAGTGCCTGTGTTAGTCACCACGACCAAATATCTGAGAAAAACAAATTGATGAAAGGTTTATTTTGGCTCACAGTTTCAGAGGTGAAAAATGAATTTAAAAATATAGTATATAAGCATAATGCAATATTATTCAGGAATAAAAAGGGTGAAAGCCTCTCATTTGAGAAACTTAGATCTGGAGTATCTCACTCATTTGTGGAATCTAAAAAATTGATTTCATAAAAATTGAGAAGATATGTCACATACATGTACCAACTCCCCACAGTGAATGTAATCATTATATACTACAAACAGGTACTAATAAAAAAAAATCGAGAATAAAATAGTGGTTACTGAAGTCTGGAGAGAGTAGGGGGAGAACGTTTAGGAAAGTGTTGGTGAACAGGTTGTAAGTGAGAGTTAAAAATAGGAGAAGTCAGCTTTGAGGTTCTATTACACAGTATGGTGATTATAGACATGAAAATGTAGTCCATATTGCAAAAGTTAGACGAAAGCATTTTGACTAATTTGTTACAAAGAATGATAAATGATTTAAGAGATAGTAACGGTTACCCTGATATGAATATTACACAATGTATACACATATTGTAACATCACATGATATCCCATAAATATGGACAATTCTATGTTAATTATGATATAAATAAACATTTCAAAATAAACACAAAGAAACAAAAGAAAATCTAAACTTATTCTAAGCTAAAAAGTGAGAGCAACATTATTTAATCAATAGGTGGTTATCATGGCAGAATGACTATCCCAATTCTTTTTGTTGTTGTTCTTTTTGTGGGTTTCCCGTTTCATTTTTAATGAGTAAGATAGTTTGTTTTATGTTTCATAACTGTGTCTGGGAATTTTTCCCAAAACTTTTATGAGTACTTTTATGACATGTAATATACATCCTAACCTTCAGTTGAACATCCTGAATTCCATGCTCAAAAATCAATCTTCTAATGTATCTGCTCTCACCAACAAGTCAGTCTGCCTTCCAGCCTAAAAGGAGAGGGAGACTTTTAAGTCTCACCTAAAGCTTAATAGTAGTTTTCCACTGATGTATGATATTTGTTTTTGAAAAAATTGGGAGTAGGGTAGTTTGGGTTTCAATACCCTAAGTAAATCCCATATGTCTCTGAACAGAAATCAATTTCTTTCTCTATATGTTTCAGTTTAGTCATAATACTAATAAAATCCAAAATCTGTTTGATAAAAATGTAGTTCAATTGCATTTTCTATGGTGACATTTGCTAAAATAATCTAAAATATCCAGTGAATTCTCAACAATAATTCTAGGGTAGTAATTCAGTTATTCTGCATTCAGACTAATTCTATTGGTGCAGGATTCTACTTACAGTAACTATTTAATGAATTTTCTCTTAATGAAGCATTTCATTGGAGGCAGAAGTTTCTTGATTTTTAATTGAAATTTAAATATTTCATCCCCAGAGTTAAAAGATGATAGTAAAAAATTAAACCATAATTGGTTTAAAGAAAGACAGCCTTCTCATCAGCCAAATGTTTCTTGCAATGTTAGAATATAAAAAACTCATCACCAAACAATTTAATTTTCATCATAACATAGTGTACATCAGGCAGTCATGCCTAAATATTTGAATAATATGAATTTAACTAGCATGGATTTTTATGATTATCATGCCTTCCGAAAATAAGTTTTGAATATATTGGGGATTTGTTTTTCTCTTTCCCAAATAAAAAACAGAAAGTTTAAGTTATAGAGAAATTAGGGAAGGGAAATTTTGTGAAAATCTCTTTGGAGGGGGCATGTATCTGAGTATTCTGTCTAAGAGTCCACATTTTCCTCCTGTAGTATTTGAATAGAGTGAAACATCTCTTCTGGTAAATACGGCTTTGCATGAAAATTGGATCACAAATGTCTTAACCTTCATCAAACCAAAGTATCGGATAGGAAAGAGAGGACCGTACATCACTGAAGTCTTAGCATTTGCCACGTGAGCTATGTGTTTTACCCCCATTCTACTTGAAGTACATTTCCGTGCAAATCCTATGTGTGAAATCATGAAGATAAATAGCATGATATTTCCCATTTTGCCCTAGGGGCTTACTTTTATCAAAAAAATAAATGTTTTTAAAAATGTTAGAAATACTTTTGATTTCTTTTGAAACTGGTAGAATTTCCTACAGAGATTTCAAGAAGCTAACAAGATATTGAGAGAAATTGGACTTGGATGTATGTTTGAAAAGTAAATTTTGATGTGGCGCCACTTAAAAAAAAAAAGAATTTAGAGTGAACCTTTTAAAGATTCATTGTAGTCCAAATGTCTCTAGAATAAAGGTAAGAATCATACAGCATGAAAAGTCACAGTAAGGAAAGATTACTAACTGCTTTTCAGCTTCCACGAAGTGTATATAAATTAAGGTGACTGACTATTGCACAAAATTTCCAAACTTGAGCTATATTCTATTCCTTATCACCATGTCTTCTAGTAATATATCCAAAAGCTAGTTATAGGAGAGGGACCTGACCCAAGCTGACAGAATAATAATATATCCCTCCTTCCCTTATCATAGTTCTTAATCCAACATATGAGCACATGACCTAGGCAATGCCAGTCAGACTTTTTGTCCACGAATTTTCAAAATCAAACTGGGATTGGAGAAACACTCCCTACACTGAGGGGAACATGAGGCCACAGTCCAGGCTAAATGGAGAGCACCCATCCAGAGTACAAGAGATTAAACAACTAAAGCACAGACATCATCAGTAAAAGGACCCAGGGAGAAATTTCAATCAAGTCCTACTTGTCCTTGTTAACAATTCACCCCTACATGAACCTAATTCATCTTTGGTTTCTGTCACTGGCATCCAATAACATCCTGTCTACTATGCTCAGTAGGTTACAGCTGGTTTCCCTTATTGGTTAAATCAAGTATAAATTTGAAGTGATTGTTGTTTACAGATTTTTCATGAACTTGGGACTTGATTCTTTGTCTATAGCAATTAAATTCACAGGAAAAGTGTCAAAGTTGCTACTTTACCAATACAGCTAATTTAAATCATTCAAACCCAAACTCCTCTGTTCTTACCTGTTTTTACTCTTACCTGTTGCAATTGCAATTATCTCAGTCCTGCATGCAATCTAATTTATCTTAGTTTCATACTATTTTGTTCACTCTGATTGATACCTAAGTCATTGTACAATGATACTGAAACATTAATTCGATTAATACTATTATTAATAGGTACTATAATGAGCATTATCAAAGAACAAGGCATTGTTCCAAGTTCATTTTATCCCTTTTTGGTTGTCATAATAGTAGTATAAGTCAGGTATTATTATAATACCATTTTATAAATACACTGAGGCACAGAAAAGTTCAGTAATGTGCCCAAAGCAACATGTATGAAATCTGGGAAGCTGTGTAAGAAAATTAAATTGTTCCCAAAGAACTCAGAATCCAATGGCACAACATCCCCCCACCTATCCCCTCTGAAAGACCACTGTTGGCTTAGTTTCCATCCTCTTTGGGATGCTGAAGGGGTTCAAGGTCATCAGATTCCCATCTTGTCCTGCCTGACTCCTATACTTCTTTAGGAAGGAATAACTGCAGATATGAGGCACCTTTTTTAGAGACTGCTCTCTGGCTTTCTATCTAGAAGCTTCCCAAGGCTAGCTTGTTTCCTGCCCCTTTAATAAAGCCCACAGACAAGTGGAAAAATAGCACAGAAAGGAGGTCAGGCCAAGATCCCTTTTACCCCTTTAGCGCAGTAATGTTTTAGGTGTGATAGCTAAAAGAAAAGTAAAACTAAAGGCCGGGGTCATTCTTTGTTTCCCTTTCTGCGCTTCTTTGCCAAGAGAACCTGCATGTTGCTCTTAAGGATCTGGTCATTGCTGAACCTCTTTCCTCTTCTTCACTTGTCATTGCTAGGACCATGGACTTAGGTACTGGCCAAAGCAGGGGTAAAGAGGAATTATTTTAGCTCTTCACTAGTTTTTCAAGTGCTGTCTTTTCCTGAATTTCATCGCAGGAGAGAATTATGTATAAACTGAATTATACATTTTGATTTCACTCTCTTCTCTAGAGTATTCCAATTAGCATTAGGTGATTTTTAATCCCTTAAGTCAGCACTCACATCGGTACCCTATACTCAGTTTAGTCTGCAGATGTGTTTTAGTTTTCTGGCATATCATTTAAAAAACATTGAACCATTATTTTTTTTTTTTTCTTTTTTATGTGGTTACCGGGAATCGACCTCAGGACCTCGCACTTGTCAGCAGGCGCTTGTGCCACTAAGTGATATCACCGGCCCTTTTTTTTCCTTTATGCGTGTACCAGGAGTCGAACTCAAGTCCTCGCGCTTGCCAAGCAGGCACTTATGCCGCTGAGCTATCTCACCGGCCCTGAGCCATTATTTTTAAATTGAGAGATTTAACATAAAAATCCAAATTTCCAAAGTAACAAGTACCAAAAGCATACTCTCTTACATGATTGTTTTTCTTAGACTAATCTTTTCTCCCTCTCTCTCTCTCCCTCTCTCTCTCTCATAAAGGAATGTTTAAACAGGCAGAATGGATTCTTATGCCTATCATCTTTATTTGTATACATTACCTGCTGCCCCTATAAAATTTTGGGTTTTAGATATAAATGATAATATAGATGATAATATGATGCCTATTTGCAAAGGAAATATATAAGTCACAGTGATACTAATAATAATAGCTAACTGAGCACTTACTCTGTACTAAGTGCTTCATATACAATATAAGATAAATACTATTATAACTTTCATTTTATAAATGAGGCAGCTGAATTTAGACAAGTTAATTTCTCACAAATATGTAGCTTGCTAGTAATTATTTCAAGTCAAATCTAGATTTCCTTGACATTGCCATACTTTCCATCAGTATATGCACTAGCCCTATAAGATATAAAATGTTCAACTTAAACAGAGGCTAGTGGTCTTCATAATCTTTTATTAATGATTTCTGAGACCCTGTTGAATTATATCTCTACAAAGATATAGAGAGTGATAGTTATCCAAGACAGCACAGATGAAAAACATAAAACATACATACTCAATAAGTTTCCAGTAAAAGCTATGTAGCACGATATTTACCAGTACGGTCAATATTTTTTACTCCAATTTGATTGAATTACTAACAACTGAAAATTGAATTCTAAATGACTTTCTTCAGAGCCATCAGCTCTGGGATATCTCTTGAGATGTGGTCAGATATCTTGGGCCAGGATCTGCCAGCAGGATCTCTGGACATTACCAGCTTAGATGATAAACCAGGGAGTACACTTCTCTATTGTTCGGCATCCTAGGAAGATGCAGATGATAATCACAAAATGGGTAATTTAAGGAGAGTAATTCACTTAGGCAAGTTATTGGGAAAGCATGAGGTATTGTATCTTAATGTTATGTGGCATAAAAACCAAGATAAGGAATTGTTTGCCAGAATCTATGGAAAGGGCCATCTGAATGCACCATAAGCTCTGGGTAAAAGGAAGCATACAAACCATGGTCATGAGTCTGGACGAAGAAACATAAACACCAGCACTTTATGCTTTTTAGGTTTCCAGGCTCCTACAAGTTCTTGGCATATGCCAGAGAGAAAGAGACCCTACTGGTTTGATGTACACAAGCCAGACCTTCCAAAGCACAGAGTAGCGTGGGAAAGGATGGAGGTGTCTCCAGAGTGGCAAATCAAAGGTACTCGGCACACTCCTCTTAGCTAACACGACAAGGATTTTCCAGGCTGTAAATCAGTACAAGCCACTCAGCAACCTGAATTTAACTGGGGAAAATTCCAGAAGAACAAAAAAGGCCCTCACAGAATGTTAATATAAGAAATAAGTTTGCAGGAATCCTCTATTATGTTTTCATTCCTAATCCACAGAGTTGGGGGATGGATAAAATAATGAATTAAATAGGCCTTAATGAAGTACCCAACTTGGAGATAAGTGAGGAGAGAATTCATCCCCAATAGATCACCTGGAATTAGTGTCAGAGAACTGATATCTAAGACAAATCATAATGTTGTTGCTCCCAGAAAAGGCTGAGATAAGTACAAGGCAGGACAAAATGATGTCTTCTACACCCACAATATTAGAATAGTCGCCCAAAAATCTGCTTTCAGTAACATGCATTTGTCCTTGGAAGTCACCTGCACATTATCTAGTCCTTCCTCTGTATAAATCCCTCTACATACCTGAAGACAACACCCAAACATCTATATGGTTCCAAGTCTTCACAGTAAAAACACTACCAATAGCTCTTACCTAGTCTTCATAGTACATATTTTTTAGACTTCATATTTCCTGGACACTCTCCTCAGTATTATGTGTAGTTAATCAATAGCTTTCTTAAGGAATAGTGCTCAGAGTGAGGAACTCATAAAAGAATAATAAAGGTTAACTTTTGTTGAATACTTTTTATTTTCTAAGCACTATTTCTAAAATGTTATATATTTAACATATTTAATCTTCACATCAATTTTCTGAAGTGTATACTATTATTATTGCTATTTTATAAACCATGGAAATATTTACAATTTTCCCAAGGTTACTCAGCTAATAAGTGGAATACAATTAATTCAAACCCAAGCAATTTTGCTTCCAAAGTTCATATTATGATCTACAAAGGGCACATCAAAGTTATATGCACCTTTGAGAAAAAGTTTCAGTCATGCTTGTAAGCAAAGAAATGAAAATTTTTCTAATATAAGAGATCATTTTTAACTAGCAAATTGTCATGTTTTAATAACAGTAAGAGCCAAAATTAGTTGAGGGGAAATGCAAACTCTTTTATGTTGCTGATGGAAGCTGTATAACATTTCTTCAAAGCAATTTCACATTATATAACTAGAATCTCAGAAACATATTTTTTGGGAACACATAGCCCGTGGAAGCATCAAAATCTATAACTACAAGGATACATGATGATATGAATAAGAAACATCAAAAACAATATAAAAGAGCAATTGGGGATTAAATAAAATTTTGAGGCATCCACCAATGAAATACAAAGCAACCATTAAAAATTACTGGCATACAGTTGTTAATAATACAAAGTAGGTTCATTCTATTTCACTGAGTGAGCTAAAAGAGAAAAGCAAAACATAAAGAAACCAGGGGCCGATTAAATGGCTCAGTGGCATAAGCGCCTGCCTGGCAAGCGTGAGGTCCTGAGTTCGACTGCCGGAACCCACATACGAAAAAAGGGCCGGTGATATCGCTCAGTGGCACGGGCGCCTGCTGGCGCACGAGGTCTTGAGGTCGACCCCCCAGTACCCACAAAAAAATAAAAATAAAAAAAAAATAAAGAAACCAGAATGGAAAAAGGAGAGCGAATTACACAGATTAGCTAATCTTTTACACAGATTCTCAACAGAACTGCCTCTTAGACCAAGCTCCCTTAATAATTCAATCAAAGAAATTTGACTCCTATAAGTATTTCTAGGAGTACACTTTTTACAGAAAGTTAGTATATTTCAGCTAAATGGGAGTTATTCATGCCCGCATCTCACATACCAGATGATCATTATTTATTAGACTGTGTTATACTATTGTGTTTATCACCGTCGCAGATTTAAAAATTCATTTTCTGCTTTATTTCACCATTTGTGTGAGAGAAAAATCTCTTAAGTCCTCCCATGCCACATTTGAGAACAGTTTCCAGCTGCCTCACCTCCAGTCCTTTTAGAAAAAGACTTGTAGCCATGCCCACATGGTGGCACGAGCCTGTAATCCCAGCAGTCAGAAGGCTGAGACAGGATAATCACCATGAGTTTGAGGCCAGCCTGGCCTACATAGTGAGTTCAAGGCCAGCCTGCACTGCATAGTGACACTCTCAAAAAAAAAAAAAAAAAAAAAAGACTTATGGGGACATAAAGAAAATTATTTATGTTTCTACTCCAATGAGATCATTTTCTGTGAACTGAATTCAAAAAAATACAGTTTTGACCTGATATAAGGAAGGTTTTACTCTCTACTTTGTGCTAGCCAAGAAATATACCATGAGACACTATATTTTTGTATACAAAGTAATATCATATTTAGTGCACAGGATATAAAAATAAAGAAAAACTTTATAAAAGTGAAAGAAAATTACCCACATTCCTACCATTTTTACCACTTTTAACATTCTGTGCTTATATCTCTAGAATTTCCCCATGGTAATATATTCCTTTTTTATACATGAAATCGTATCGTGTCTTCTGCTTAATACCCTTACACTTACAGAAGTAGCATATATATCTTTACCTGCAATTGCATATTCTAGAGTAGGGTGTATACCACACAGATCAAGCGTACTATTAAACAGAGCAAAGAGTTCTCAAGTGAAAAAAGTAAAAAGTGAGAGTACTTTCAGGCCTTTGGATTACAGTCTTGTATTGTGATTGCCCCCAAAGCAACCAAGGATGAATGACTTGAAGGAACAAGAAAAAATCTCATGTTTGCTATTAACAAAATCTTTTACTAAGTACTTTACGTTCATTGACTCATCTCAGTCATAACCTCTTGGAGTAGGAGTGTTTATTCCCCGTTTTCTGCATGAAGAAATAGAGGCTCTGAAAGGTAATGTGAATTACCCAAGGTTAAGTTCATATAAAATGGGAAATCAACATAGAGCTTTTGTCTGGTTCCAATTCTGTTTCTATAAAATGGAAGAACAAGGTTATAAACTTGGTTGGGTCTCATTCCAGAATCTTCATGCTATTTCACTTTTCCACTGCTTCCTGGAAATTCTTTATATACAAAGGTGTTTCACTGCTGTTCAGCAATATCTACTGAGTGTCTACTATTTTCCAGGGACTGTATTAAGAACTGTGCGTGCAAACCTAGATGAGCCAGAAAAGCCTTTTTGGATGACTTTTACATGCTAGAGGGAAAGATGGGAAATAGGGAAACATATAAACCCACTAATATAAGAAAATGGGAGTTCTCACCACAGTGCTCTCACAGAAATGTTGTCCAAAATATGGGCTTTCCTAAAAAAGGTCTTTAAGGCAAATGACTATGTCCTGGAACTGCTAGGTGTCAGTTCAATTTGCCCAGCAAGGCTTTCCATTGGAAAAATCCTTAACTAGTTCATCTCCTTGTCCCTAAAACGTAATACAGGATGCCGAGGTATACTTCTAGTGGAATTTAGATCTTGGCATATTTTTCTTCCATATCAATGGTCATGGGACTCAGAGATCAAGAGTCAGAAAAACATGATAGTCTATATTGTCGAAATGTATTGCATATTGCTCAAGTGTGTGAATTCTGAAGGCAGACTGCCTAGGCTTAAAGGCCCCACCAGTCATTAGCTGAGAGAGCCTAGGAAAGCTGTTTATCGTGGTATTCTCCATTTGTAAAAAAGGAAATAATAATAATAGACCTTATTTCATAGGTTACTGTGAACATTAAGATAACTTTGAATAACATCAGGTATATAATAATGTACCCAGGGTATAGCATCATGGTATGATAGGCCTCAACCCACAGCAGTGGAGGCATATCTCAGTATTATGGCCACTGGAGAGGAGGACATCCTGGCATGCATCTGAGCGCAACCATTCACTGCCTGAGTGACAATGAGCACCTTATTTAATGTTCTTAATTTTTATTTTTCTCATCCTGAAAATGGAGATTTTGATGGAACCTAATTCTGAAGTTTGCTTTAAAAATGGAATCACATAATATAAAAAAAAGAACAGAGGTAATATCTTATTAAATGTTAACTCTATTTAAATGTATAATCCCTTTCCTGACCACTGTCCCAACATACTCCAAGCCTGTCCTTTTCAGAGGGCATTAAGGCTCCTGGTCTTTAATTTACTTCATAGTTCCATGCTTATTAGAAAAATGTCTCACTTTTGGTGAGGTGAACAAGCTAAATCGGGAAGTTAAGGGGCAGTAATGAGTGCATTTATGTGTACATGCACATAAGAGCATATTAAAAATATGGAAGGTCCTTGTAGTCTTAGAGTTACGTTAAAGAAAGGGAAAATGTTTGTAGTCTAAAAATGCCTTTTTCTGCTTGTGGATTCACACTTGACTCTTTTACGTTGTGTTCTGTGTCATCACAATTTTGTATTCTCTTGATTATAATGAAGTGCATTAATTACTTTTTCTCACTGCTGATATAAAATATCACACACCAAAAGTTAAAGGAGAAAAGGTTTATTGTGGCTCACAGTTTGTAGAGGTTTCAGGTCATAGTTGGCTGGCCCCAATGCTGGTGGCGGAACAGAGGGGCATCATAGAGGAGAAACAGTTCACGACAGGCAGAAGGCAGCAAAGCAGTCAAGTAGCAAAGAATCAGCAAGGGAGGACAGCAGTCCTCTATCTGTCCCTTATATTCTACCCTAGGGGTGTGTAGCACTCACACACAGGGAGGGCCTTCCCATTATCCTCACCCAGAACTATGCCAAACCAATCAGTGGACTAATTTAGTAAACACACCCTTAATCCTAGCATCACACACTCTAGGTCCAAACACCCCTGAAAAGCCCTACCTTTGGCCACATGAGGCTTTGGGGGGACACCTAGACACAAGCCATAACAAGCAGTATCATAATTATTTTCTTCTCACAATTATTTACTTCTCTGGAACTAAAAAGCACAACAGAAATTAATTTTGTCTTGAAATTCTAGGTGGTGCTTTTCTGGAGTTCTTGTAATACCATGCTATGCTGATGAAAGTATCGTGTTACCACGCAACAAATTCCCTCTGTTTCTAAGTCAGCATATTTTAGTGCTACCTTTGCAGTCCTAGTATGAGAGGAAGACATTTTGCTTTAGAGTAGCAGGAAGTCTCAGATAACTTAGCAAATTCTACTTCTTGTTGTGCCCTTTTAATAATATATCCAGTCTCTGATTCTTAGGCATGGATACAATTGATGTATTCAAAACTGTTATTTTACATGGAGGCATTAGGAGCATCTCTTCATGTGATATTTCTCTGCACTGCAGTATTCACTGGCACACAGTGCCTACTCTGTGTACTGCACTGGGGATTCAATATTTAACAAGACAGATGAGTTCCTGCCTTACTGATTGTACATTCCAGTGGGGGGATACAGATAATTCATAAAAGCAATCATTGACGTGAAAAGAAAATACAATGGACTAGAGAGTAAACAGAGTTGGAGACCATGAGAGAGACATCAAAAAATACTTCACAGAGATAATTCCTGAGCTAAGACTTATAGGCAAGAAAGAGACAATCAAATAAAGTGGATTAAAGTGAGCCAGGCAGAACTAGCAAGTCTTTGAGGTGTGAATAAAGTTGTCATATTAAGGAACTAAGAGAAGGTGACCTATGTGGTTGCAGCGTAGTTAACAATGCAGAGACAGGGAAAGATGGGAGATCAGAAAGATAGCTGAAAAATCTTCTTGCTTAGTGCTTGCATAGAACTCTGGTTCACGATGTCTTCTTTTTCTCATTTGTTAACTTTTCTATAAAGTAGTTGGAGGTGGGAGGAAGGACATGCATGATGCCAAAGGTGCACTTTTGTCCCTTCACTGCTATTTAAACCAGGTGATGCCATTTGCTGCAACTTTATGGTATATGCATAGATCAATCCAGATTGAAGTCCACACACACAATCTCACGTTATGATCTTCAAAGGCAAGATATAAAAACATACATTTCAATTGGATCCTTCTAAGCCTTAGGTTCCTCATCTGCAAAATGGGGCTAATAACAATAGCCTATCAGTATAAGGACAGAACATCCACAGCATCAAGCTGCAACATAGTGATAAACACATTAAAGCTGCACTTTCAAGATAGTGTGGCATTAATCTTTACTTAGGTTTCTGCACTTACACAGCAGCTGTGAAAACTGTCTTCCTAGAAATCCAGTGCTGCACTCATGGACATGAATGAGTCCACAATTCATTTCAAAGCATAAATCACTCCTCTTTACCTTTTTTATGCTTCATAATCATACTAGTAGCTGAAAGGTCACCAATTTCCTGGATGTTTATAGTCAGCAGGGTTATTTTTTTTCAACTGGACAGGAAATGCCAAGTCCATCAGTAGCATTATTCACTTCATTAGCTAATGTAGTATAATTTAATATTTGGGGAATCAAAGAAAAAGACACATTTGAAGAATACCTTAAATAAGACCAAGAATATTACTCAAAAGGGAAATTCTCTGCTTAAATTACCATCGTCACTAGAGCTGATTTTCTTTTCTCAGAAAATGACCCTGTATGTCTGTATGTCAAATGACTCTATATATCATTTTCCAAATAGCCATGAGCCACATGTACAAAAGAGAAATGAAAGACCCTTTAGTACTATTATATAGTCATTCTGGTAGAAAATATTTATTAAGCTTTTAATATGTGCAATGTTCCGAGATGAGTATTTTAAATAAATCGCCTCAAAGAATATTTATCACACTCTCACAAAAAGGAACTACTGCTCCCATTTTCCAAATGAGGAAATTGGTGCTTCAGATGTGTAGCTGGGGAAGGTCGCCGAGCCTCTAAGGATACACTGACTGAGGCTTTAGTCTTGAGTATGGGTAGCCAATGCCTATTTTTGTTGTGGTTTGCAATCAAGAGAAGTGGAATTTCAAAGTTTAAATCATACTGAAAGAACATTCTATACCATTCAGCTTTGAGTGCATGCTATACCTGCACTGGCTTTGCCACTTTCTTTCAACCAAATCTACTTTATTGAAAAGGTAATCATTGAGAGAAGAAAGATCTATTGCCCTGAGGTATTCCTACCAGGACCCCATGGGGTTTTCTCAGCTCATGATTATCACGTTTCCTAATACCTCCCTCTTCTTGCATCATGCTCTAGCCACCCTAGCCTCTGTCCCCAACATATGATATAATGCTATCCACATAGTGTGCATTAATAAGAACATGGTAAGTGCATTATTAAATCCTACTGAAGGAAAATGTAATGTGTGGAAGTTCTTATCATCCTTTAATTAAAATATAGTTTTCAGAGCTTTGTTTTTGTCCTTCTTTGAACATCACATACAGGGCATAGAAATTAATGCAAAGGTAAGGTAAGGTACAGAATTTGCTCAGTTACTGAAGTAACAATTGTCTAATGAAAAACTATTCTTGACATAATGATAGCAATGAAAGTAATAGTAGTGACTTAGAATCAAAAGAAAACAGGGCCGGTGAGATGGCTCAGTGGCGTAAGCGCCTGCCTGGCAAGCGCGAGGGCCCGAGTTCGACTCCCGGATCCCACATACGAAAAAAGGGCCAGTGATATCGCTCAGCGGCATGGGCACCTGCTGGCACCCGAGGTCCTGAGGTCGACCCCTGGTACCCACAAAAAAAAAAAAAAAAAAGAATCAAAAGAAAACAAACCCACAGGTGAGAAAGTTTCCAGTTTAGCCTGATGTAAACTCATAACTGCTTCAAAAAAAGTCAAATAATTTTTCACTACTTTTACATAAGCTACCCAAAATACCCTAACAGGGAGAAATCATTCTGATACCATAACTCTCAGGAGAAAAAGTAACCCAAAATAAAACAGCAATAGTGCAGAGAATAGTATCATTTTAATGATTCTTTAAATAGGTTAGGTGAATACTCCAGCAACATTTGTCCTATTTTTTCACTAATTGTTTTCTTTTCCTGCTGATAAAAATGCTAAGCCTAAGCTGTTGAAAAATAATTTTGTTGTGTTTTTTAATCAGTGTTATTTATAGCCCAGTAAACCTAATACCCCAGAGCTGTTGTTGAAATGTTTGTCCCAACTGCCAAGGCAAATTCTCGCTTTCATATTCCTGTTCTGTGCACAGCAGCACCCACTCCTAAGTGTTGAGAGATGGAGAACTCCACAGGATGGGACGTGCAGCCGCATGGCCATGAGTGCGCAAGGGGAAATGGGATGAAGAAGTCTTCCCAATTTATAATTTTGTCCAAAGTTAGTCCTTGGAATATGGATTTAAAAATAAACATGCTTATTGTTAGATCTGAGAATACGCCACATTAAAAATTAAAGATTGCACCTCCCCCCAAAAAAAGAAAGAAAGGAAGGAAAAATGACAAAAGAAAGGGGGAAGAAAAGGATGGAAGGAAGGAAAGGAGGAAGAGAAAAAGGCAGGAGGGGGGAAGGAGGGAGAAGAAGGAAGGAAGGAAGCAAGGATGGAAGGAAAGAAGGAAGGCAGGAAGGCAGGCAGGAAGGAAGGAAATCAACGGTAGGACTGTAATATAGTGGACCAAGAAATGTACTGGGAGTTCAGCAGAGCTCTATTCCAGGTGGCTCTGCCACCGAGTAAGTGTAAGTCTCAGGAGCACAGTTTAAACCCTTTGGACCCCAGCTTTATCTCCTGTAAAATGGAATAATAATAATTTTTGTGATAAAGAAAACAAGAATTGCTTAGCAATAAACTGCTTTGTAGGAAAAATCACCCAGGGATTGCTCTATGAGGTGACTTCTGTTGGGGTTAAATCAAGAATGCCTGCAATTAGCCCATTTTAGTTAAAATTCCAGATAGTGAGCAGAAAGGCTTTTCCCGAGTGACTCTTGCTTTCAGAACATTAATTTTCGTATTGCTATCTGTGTTCTGTTTGCCCGCCACAACCACTCCCCATGCTTGCCCACCCTGCTTTTTGCTCTGGAGATGACCTCTCTTGGTGGTCAAAAGGACGCCTTGCCCTCTGATTTCCACTGGTTGAGAGTTATGGGGAACACAGATCAACAGAGAGTAGGGAAGTGTGAGGCCCCTTCCTAGGAGATCTCAAACATTTGCCTGCAACTTTCTACCCAAGCCAAAATCTCCAGTCCAGTAGTGTTCTTTTACAACTGTTGCTATTTTCTCTGGGTTCTGAGTCAGCCCCCTTCCCTTGTCCTTCCAGGCCTAGAGGTGGTAACAACTCATAGTGTCAATGAGTAGTAGATGGAGGGCTTCACAGTCTCTGTTTATCAGCTTTGTAAATTGTACTTTTATTCAAAGTTCTTGAGTTACCAGAAGTGAATGACTCACTTGTTTCCCCACCAAGAGTGTAGTCTTTACAATTGGGAGGATGTGAGGAAACAGACCCTCAGGTGGATTTCCGGGATTAGGTTCTTCATATATTTGAAAAGTGCAGATATTCTCCTTGTAGAAAAAGGACACAAGTATTCCATGAAATAAGATGCCATTATAACTATTTGAGTGATCACTGAAAATGGCCTGAGATAAAGTACAAATGGAAAGCGAGGAATGAAGAGATCAATTGACTGTGGAACTGAGTTTCTATATTGACAGTACTTGTCAGAGTATAAGGAGCTACCTGGCTGCCTCAGATATCATTAGAGAGTTCACAGACCTTCCAGAGAAGGAAAAACTGAAATATTTCACTTCCCAGCTCATAACACAACTGAAAAACTCAGAAAGCCTTGATGATAACTTCGCAATAGTCCCTTTTCTCCTATAGTCAGAGGGCTGATACATCTGAGATGGAACCTAGTGTCTGGTTGTATGTGATGCTAAGTTGGGATACCAGTTAAATGCTCAACCTTGCCAGTCATTTATGTAATGACACTGATGGAGAAGTGAAAGTCTGAATACACAACACGGTACATTTGGGCAGAACACCTATAAGGCTAAGAACTTTGCTTCCCTAAATCTCCCTGACAGAGGCAGATGTCCTGAATACAGAAACAATAAAAGGTAAATCCTAGCACAATCAAGACAGATCTTCAAGGCCTCATCTGGAAAAAAATAGAATATAGGCCAAAAGAACTGCAAGATATTGCCAATTTGTACCAGAAGGAGGTAGTTAGGGTTGCGTGGGTGTGGACTAACAGTGTTCTATTAAAGATGGCAAATGTAAAACTGCATAAAGGGCCAAAATTATTGATATGGACACACTCACCTCACTAGGAATAGAATCAATAGTCTGTGTGGTTGGCTAATTAAACTGGGATTCAATAATGACCTAAAGACATGAGCTTGAAATACCAGAAATTTGCTGGTATAACTACAGGGGAAGCAGTAACAAGATGCAGGGAGATGGAAAGTGAATAGATCTCATATATGTAACCTTCACAGGCATGCTTTAACCACTACACCAAGAGAACCCAGAGGACATTGTCTTCACCAGAATCTTAAAACTGCCATGACAGGTATCAGCATCCTTTGAAAATGATATGTTGGCTATCCTGCTTGGATCTCATGACTCCAATGGGAAAATGGGATCTGGAGTACTAAGCTCACCTAGGACTTGAATGCCAAGGATGAAGGCTTTGTATCAGCCACTAGGCATAGAATTTTGTCCATCCAAAGTGCAGGCAAAATGTAATGGGTGGTAAAATGGGAAACGACAATCACAAACCTAAGCACTATGACCAGTTATAAAACTTAGGATAGTAGTAACTATATTTTTAATAAATATTTTTTTTCTGTCTGTTTCATAGAGAAGACACTGGTTGTCATCATTCTTCCAAAGACACATTTCCAGTTTAGTGGTTCTACCTCAACTATGCCCTACCTGTACATATTTGGTCTAGATTCCAATGACTGCTCCATGTTTTGATCCCATGAGTCTAGTTGTGGTAATGGTCCCATGGTACTCTTCATCATCTCCTGCTGACTTTTCATAATACTATTCACTGCTTGGTAAATTATCTCTTTCATAAACTCTTTATAGGTCCCATTTGAATGTGTTATTTCCTTCTGGAACCTTTACTGCCAAATTATCTTAATAGGTTGTTGTGATAATTAAATCATTAATAAATGTAAAGTCCTTGGAATGACATCTGGCACTGTTAGGTATTGTTATTACAATTGCTTGGTTATTGTTATCACTATTATTATGTTTGAATGAGTTATATAATCTAGTGGAGAGATCTAATGACAACATAAAGGAGCAAAGTCTCTTAAAAAAGAAACAGTACAGATTTTAGTATAATATTAAATGCTTAATGTTTTTAAAGAATCTACTAGCAGTCATTGAAATATTGAGCCTCTGTTCCATTTTACCTATTTCTCCTTTTATAAATGTTCATTCTCTCTTAGCTAGCTAATCAAAACATGTGACTTTATAAGGAGTTCTTTATGCTTTAGCATTGACACTGAAAACCCACTCTCCTTTGGGCTGCCTGTCACAGAAAAATCCAGGTGATCCTTTAATGGTGTATTTGCTGAGAAATTGTGGCCTAGAAAGGCATGCAAACAAACTGCATGACAAGTAGAATGATATTTAAAATTCATAAACAGGTACCAGTTTTGCACTATAAAAATCATAGCAGCAATAACAATCATATAAAACTAACATGGCTTTTCCACACAATCACCTAATGGCTATAACTTGGGACAGTGTAGGAAATTAATCAAACCAGCCAGCTAAATAGAGATTTTTGTTGTAGACAGTAAGGAGAAAAAGTTGGAAAATTTGCTTTTAAGATTTGTGCAAAGACTACGGACTAGTTTCTGACCAGGATCAATAAAGGAATGCCACCTTTACAATGCTAAATCTAGCAGCTATCATTAAAAGACCATCCCTAAGTAGATCATCCTTCCCACCGTCTAAATTAATACTTAATATTAAATAAGAAGCCTGAGCAAAGGAGCAATGAATTCAGTGATTAAATGGCAATACTCAATGTAATTCTGCAGAATTTTTCATTTTCCCCCATAACGTATCTAGGAATCTTGATATTTGAGATCTATCAGTGTTACATAAGGTGACCCGCGTGAATTTGGAAGAGAGATTTTCATCCATACATATCCCTTTCCCATTGATTTTTAAATCAGAAAAGTGGACTGATAGATTTTTCAGCTGATATTTGAAAACAGTGAAAATATTTTATTTCCTGACTTTCATCTTCCTGCACAAGTCAAGGAAGCATGGAATCATTGGCCTCCTTCTGTGAAGTTGTGGTTTTCCAGTAAATTCTCTGGGGATGGAGCCCAAAATCACTTGGAATATCTTTGAAAGTAAGTATTCTCTTATATAATCTTTTGTAAGTCCCAGGTACCAAAGTAAAAAAGGAGAACTTCTTAGCTAGAAGGGAAATAAAAAATACAAAAAAAAAAAGAAAAAAAAACACTCAGTACCAGACCTAACCCTTCTAAGGTTATAAATGAATGTAAGTTTTAGGTATCAAGCAATTTATCTCAGTTTCTGGAAGGCACAGAACTTTAAAAGCATAGGTGACTGCCTTAAAAGTTGACTTGAAAACTTAATAGTGACGACTATGGACAGGAAAGGGTTCTAAGGATGAAGGCATAAGGGGTGAAGGTGGAAGAGGGTGATAGGATATGACAATTGCATGTTGTATGCATGTATGGAAATATCATACTGAATGCCAGTACTGTGTACAGTTAATATGGTAATAAAAAACAAAAATTCAAGTGAAAGCATTTACAGCAAAAGAGTTTTGCATAAAATCCTGAAGGCAAATATAATAAATGCTTTTTATTTTTACATAGTATCCAAACAGTATTTAAAACCTATGGCCTAAATCTCATTAGAAATCAGAAGAGCAAATATAACAAATGCTCTTTATTTTTAAATAGTATCCGAACAGTATTTAAAACCTATGGCCTAAATCTCATTAGAAATCAGGAAAAGAGGGAAAGAAGTCTTGTGGAAAAAGAGAAAAATGGAACCCTGTTAGCCCAAGGAAGTGCTTACCTTTTGCCATGGTATCTATCACCGTGTCCAGCAGAATCCTTTGACAAATACTCAATACATATCACTTGAATGAATATCTGGAGAGAAGACAAAGAGGGAGGCTGATCTTTGGAAGATAATTCCCACCTATATTATTCACCATATCCCAAAGGGCTCAGCTTCAAGTCATCATAAATTCTTCTGGAAAAGTACAGCCCTTCCACTTTCTTATTTTACTTAAAGCGGGCATGCAAGGTCAATTACTATCCTTCATTATATTGTATGCTCCACAGCATTCTCTCTAGAATTTCATACAGGAGGTAGTTTGTCTAATGTATTATTATACTGTCCAGAAAAATTTCTGTGGAAATAAATACAGCTTAGTGAATGTTCCAATTACATTTATCGGTACATTCAAATAAACTGCTGTCATCCTCTTTCTTGTCTTCTTCTCCTTTCTCTTTTCTGTCCTTTCTTTTTTCTTCATCAACCCTGGTCATGGCAACTAATTTCTTTCCTTTCTCAGTTCCTATATTTGCAGTGAAATATTCCCTATCTTTTGTGATTCTTTGATTTAAATATCATTCTTGTTGCCTTGAAAAAGAAAAGGCTGTATCTAATCTTAATTTCCTTCCCTTCCTCATAATTGGATAATTGCACATTTGGTAGCTTAATCAGTTAATTGTGCATGCACAAAAAATGCTTTAATATTTTAACGACAGTGTTTTATTTAGTTGTTAGCAAAAGAGATTAATGTTTGGTTTAGAGGATTTGTGAATAGACTACTTACAGCTTCCGCATCCTATTAATGGCACCTGGGGTAAAAAATGACTTCTATTTTTAATGAACGAATGAATTATATACGGAGTTGGGAAAGCTAAGAAAATTTCAATGGAGCACTGTAGTTGTCCAAAGCAGCTACACCATTTGTGGAAATGGTAGAATGTGTATAGAACAAAGAGCATTTCTTAGAGAAGGTCAGAGGGCTTGTTCATGCCCTAATTTGTAAATTTCTTTGTTAGATTCGTGATTAAACACCCTGGGATCTAGAAGTTAATTACTGTTTTACTTTTCATTTCTCCATGGGTAAAACATATTTGCAGAAATTTTAAAATGGATCACCCCAACACTAATTGTTGATCTTCAGGAAAGTCTCCTACAGAGAATAGGCTTGAAAAGAGCTAACAGTTACTACAGCCAATCTGTTGTCAATGTATTTAAAAGAGAATTCAGGGTCTGTATACAGCTCAGCAGTAGAGCACATGCTTAACGTGTAGAAGGACCTGGATTTCATCACCAGCACTGCAAAGGGAGAAGAAAAGGGAACTCGGCTGAAAGTATCAGTCAACTCTGATAAAGCCCTACTTTTCTTATACTATAGCCGGGCTATGATTATAAAAATCTGTCCCTCTTCTGATCTACTCCCTGTTCCTTGAAGACATGGATAATGAGTGAGTCACTGTCTGAGTCTTTGTAATTCCTCCAAACCACAATAAAAGAAAATTTACCTTCCTTAAAGCACGTTCAAGCTTACTGAACCTTGAACGCCCTTCAGGATGGTACCTAGACTTAGCTGCATGGGTATCTTCAGTGCTCAGCTGAGGACGAAGAGTACGACCAGTGATCTGTAAGTGACAAAAGAATAGAAAATGGAAAACCAAGCTGGAAGAAAGAGATGTAGGTGGCAGGAAATAAGGAAAGAAGAAAAGGAAGAAAAGATAAAAGGATGAACGTTGAATTAAGTATAGGGGGAAGGAAGAGGGGAAAAGAAAGGAATATAAAAGCTCTGGAATGAAAGAAATAACTAGAACTGGATGTCAAAGACAGTGTATTATAATTTTTCTTCATCTGAAAACTGAGAGTAATAGTACCTTGTAAGACTTTTTAAGTATAAGAAATAATTTATTATAAATTGTTACAAGCATCTCAGCTCCCTTCCACTCTGCTCAGGGATGAGACTTTCTTCCTCTTCAGCTGGACCTCGCTGGGTGATCACAAGAAAGACAACGTGGTACAAACACACCTCTGTTCAAGCTTCCTGCCAGGAAGCCCTTGCTCCAAAGAGGAGAAGTTTCAAAATCCCACTCTCTATTCCCACACAATTCTCTTTCCTTTTTATCATTGTCCCCTTGAGTTTAAATTTTTCTGTCACTTGTTTAGCCTCAGGAGTTTTCCTTGTTTTTAGTTGTTTGATAGGTGCCTATTTACAAATCTAGCTTCTATCTTACCTGTTTTCTGATATAACTCTTTAGTGTGAGATCCAGAAAATGTTTCAGGGTATAAGAGCTACATTCTACTGAAGGGTGGTGGGGAAAAACTGACAAATTAATACTTTAAAACTAGGCTTGAGGGCTGGTGAGATGGCTCAGCGGCATAAGCACCTGCCTGGCAAGCGCGAGGTCCTGAGGTTGACTCCCAGAACCCACATAAAGGGAAAAAAGGGCCAGTGATATCGCTCAGCGGCACAAGCGCTTGCCCAGCAAGTGCGAGGTCCTGAGGTCGACTCCCGGTACCCACATAACAAAAAAAAAAACAAAAAAAAAAACAAAACAAAAAAAAAAACTTGGCTTGAAAGACTAAGGTAATGTGGTGGACTCAGAGTGAGTACCCGACTTCCAAGTCAGAAGTTATACAATTTGAATGGCAGTCTACTGCCTCCAAAGACGACAATAACAATGCTACTGCAAAGAAGAACTTAGTGCACAGTATGGACAATAAGACTGCTCTAAAAATTCAAAGAAATCAATATTCCCAATGAATGGAACTGTCAAGAGAGACAATACTGTGAATAATATGGATTGGGAGCATTTATTCCAAAATCATATATTGAGTCAAGCCCTGTGTTAAGCATTATGGATAGAAAGTTGAATATGACACTAGTTTCCTTCCAAAGGAATACAAGGTCCCGCATGGAGAAAAAAAACACACAAATAACTGTAATGTAATTATCCTATATAGTAAACACCATAACAGCAGGATGAAGTTGATGTCTGGAAGACTAACGGAGTGAATGATTAATTCAGTCATGTGTATGTTGGGAAGATTTCTCTATCCGCTAGAAGAAAGGAAAGAAAGGGAATAAGTGGTGAGAGAATACGACACAGCTGAAGTCCATGGCTCTAGAGTAGGTTTTGATGGTGCAGAACAGCTCAGCTGAACCTAGAGGTCACTCATGTAATCCCTTAACCATAGTTTCTTCCAGGCCCTAAGACAGAGCTATATCTAAGAATATGCAAAAGAAACATCCTAGTCTTCCTCTGTTCGCAACCAAAAGGCTCTGTGTGGATACCTTAGAACCCTGATAAGAGTGAAACCTTTTGCTTACTAAAGAAACACCACCTCATTGGAAATATCATTGACTTTACCTGGCAAATTAAATGCTATCTATAAAATCCTTTATAACTAAGACTCTAAGACGTGTATGTTTGTTTGTCCCTATCCTGTTGTTGCCTCAACCAAATACACTTTGTCTCTAAAGGTGATCAAAAGGAAACCAGATCTAAACTACTCTAAAATGTCCCCACATTTCCCACTATTTTGATCTAAGCCAGTGGTGGCAAGACTACGGCATGCGTGCCACAGCCAGCTGTTTGTTACCACTGAAAGCTCTAAAAGGTTCACCATCACTGATCTAAGCTCTTTCAGATTCAGACAGGGTTGTAATTTTAGGACTCTGTTTACCAGCCACCATGTAATCTTGTTATATTATTGTGTATTATAAAGCAATACAATGAAGAAAGTCCAAAACAACCCTCCCTCCCACAACACACGTACACACCATGGATCAAAGCTAGAGATTATATGAACAGCCAAATGCCCCAACACCCATAACCCTAAGAAATAACATAGTAAAGATAGCCACAAAAAAGGCAAATATACTAGACATTCTGTCCTAATAACATGAATCTGACAATGAAGTCCCTTATACTGAAACAGAAGGAAATCCAATGAGGGACCGAGGCTAAGTCCTTTGAGCATCTAATTATTTCTAAGCAAAGAGACAAAGATCAAGAAGAATAGTTGTTCACTGAGCTGAACACTAATTGGTCTCAATCAGTCAGTTTTGCCAAGGGCAAAATAAATCACTTTGAAAAAGGGGCTGCTGTTTGCTTTTCTCCAAGTCTCTCCTCTCTGTTCCTGTAACATATTCTCCTCAGTTCAAACAAGATGGAGAACATTTACAGACAGATTATCAACAGGCAAACATAGTCTAGACCTGCTCCAGAAAAACCAGGGTCCTACCTGTACTGGTAGACCCCAGCATTATCTTAGCACCCACAGACCCGGGTTCCTGGATAACTCCTGGGCCCCAGGAGAGCTTCCCTGAGCCAGACCCCAGGGCCTCGGCTCCAGCAACCTACAGCTTTCAATACCACACACCACATACTCAGCCACTGATCAAAAACCACAGGGTTTCAAATGAATTAGAAAAATAAGACCCAACTATTTGTTGCCTACAAGAGACACACTTCACCTTTAATGACACATGTAGATTTAAAGAGAACATGTGGAAAAATATATTTCATGCAAATGGAAACCAAAACAGAAACAGGTATACTAAAATAAGTTACAATTGACTTAAATATTTTTTAAAAACTGTAAAAAGAGAGGAGGAGCTTCTCTGTGTAATCATAAAAGGGGGTACTTCATAACCAATATAAAACTATTGTAAATATATATGCACTCAACATAGTAGCACCTAATGTATGAAACAAATATTAGTAGATCTGAAGGAGATTATTAAGTACCTAATTTAAAAAGAAGAAAAGATTTCAAACAAATAATCTAGCATTACATACCAGGGAACTAGAAAAAGAGCAAACTAAGTCCAAACTTAGTAGGATGAAGGAAATAAAATAGAAAGAAATAAAATGAAGTTTATAAAAATAACAGTAAATCTGACTTTTCTCAGTTTTTTTAAGGATAAACAATCAACAATTCTACAGCCAGACTAAGAAAAACTAAGAAAAAAAAACTCAAGAAAATCAGGGCCGGTGAGATGGCTCAGCGGCATAAGCGCCTGCCTGGCAAGCACGAGGGCCCGAGTTTGACTCCCGGATCCCACATACGAAAAAAGGGCCGGTGATATCGCTCAGCGGCACAGGTGCCTGCTGGTGCGCGAGGTCCTGAGGTCGACTCCCGGTACCCACAAAAAAAAAAAAAAAAAAAAAAAAATCAGAAATGAAAAATGAGGGGATGAGGGATAGCTCAATGGTGGAATACCTGCATAACATGCACTAATTAAAAAAAAAGATATGAAAGAGGAAGAAGCACACCACCATAGAAAAAATAATCATAAGACTAGTACATTATAAGTATTTTCCTGCCATAAGTTGGATAACCTGGAAGGAATACATAAATATATAGATACATAGACCCTACCAAATCTGAATCATAAAGAAATAAAAAATTTGAACAGACCAACAATAAATAAGAAGATTAAATAAATACAAATTTCCCAGCAAAGAAAAACCCATGACCTAATGGCTTCACTGCTGAATTCTACCAAATGTTTAAAGAACAGATATTAACATTTCTCAAACTATTCCAAACATTTGAATAAGAGGGAAGATTCATTTTCTGAGTCTAGTGTTGCCTGGATACTGAAGTCAAACAAGAACACTACAAGGAAAAAAAAAAAAAAAAAACTACAGGCCAATATCTATGACGAACCCAGATGCAAAATTCCTCAATAAAATTTTACCAAACTTTATTCAACAGCATATCAACAGAATCATTCATTTTGATCCAATCAGATTCTCCTCCAGAAGCAAGAATGGTTCAGCATATACAGATGTATGAATGTTACAACACATGAACAGAATGAAAGGCAAAGGCCATATGATAATCTCAATAAATGCAGGGATAAAAGCATTTGACAAAATCAGCATCTTTTTGTGATTACTATTCTCAACAAATTAGGCATAGAGAAATGTAGCACAGCATAAAAAAGTCCATATACATATGACAGATACACAGCTAACATATCAACTGTGAAAACTTAAAAGCTTTCCTTTAATTTCAGAAACAAAGCAATTAAAGGCCTACTTTTGCCACATTGCTTTAATACAGTAATGGAAGGCTTACCCAGAGCAATCAGGCAACAGAAAGAAATAAAATACACCAAAATGGAAAGGAAAAAGTTAACTTGTTCCTGTTTCCAGATGACATAATCTTATATAGAGAAAAAAGCACAAAAAACTCCACAAAAAACGATTAGAACTAATGTACAAATTCAACAATTTATAGGATGCAAAGCTAACAAAAAGATCACTAGTGTTTCTATGCACTAACAATGAACTGTCTAAAAAATGAAAACCGTCTTATTTGTAATAGGTGCAAAAAACACACAGAAATAAATTTAACCAGAGATAAAAACCCAGTTAATTAAAAACTGTAAATGGTTGATGAAAAACAATAAGAGAGAAAATAATAGGAAAGATATTCTACATTTATGGGCTGGAAAAATTAATATTGATAAAATGTCCATACTACACAATGTAATTTACAGATTCAGTGAAATCTCTACCGATATTCTCAATGATCTTTTTCACAGCTATTCAAAAATCCTAAAGCTCGTATGAAATTAAAAAAAGACCTATAATGGCCAAATTATCTTGACTAAAAAGAACAAACTTAAAGAACCACATTACCTGACTTCAGAGAACATTACAAAGCTATATTAACTGATACAACATGATACTGGCCTACCAGTAGACACGTATAGCAATGGAACAGAATAAGGAGCTCAGAAATAAATCCACTAATTTATTGTTAATCGAGAACACCTACAGTATCTTCCATAAATTCTATTGTGAAAAGAAGACTGAAATTCGGCCTTTCTGTCACACCATATACAACGATCAATACAAAATGTATTAAAAACTTAAATATAAGACCTGAAAATATAAATATACTTGAAAAATAAAGTTAAAGCTTCACAACATTGGTCTGAGCGATCATTTTTGAGGTGTGAACCCCCAAACACAGGCAACTACTGCAAAAATAAATAAATGTGATTGTATCAAACTAAAAAATCTTCTTCACAGTAAGGTAACAATAAAAAAGTGAAAAGACAATTTAGAGAATGGGAGAAAATATTTGCAAAACACGTATCTGCTAAGGGATTAATATCCAAAATACATATTGAGTTCAATAGCAAGAAAAAAATGGGCCGGTGAGATGGCTCAGTGGCATAAGCGCCTGCCTGGAAAAAAAAAAAAAAACCTGATTTTAAAAATGAATAAAGGAGCTAATGAGACATTTCTCCAAAGAAAATATAGAAACTACCAATATAAAAAATGCTCAGCATCACTAGTACTCCAGGAAACACAAATTAAAACCATAATGAGATATTAACTATACCTGTTAAAATGGCTATTATCAAAAGTAAAAAGTACAGTGTTGGTGAGGATACAGAAAAGAGAACTCATACACTGTTGGTGGTGATATAAATTACTATAGCCATTGTAGAAAAAGTACGACTCTTTCTGAAAACAAAAATAGAACTAAATCTATGATCCAGTTATTCCTCTACTGGGCATATACCCAAAGAAAAAGAAATGTTTCCTACAAAGATATCTGCATTGTCGTGTTCATTGCTACATTACTCACAATACAAATATGGGGTAAATCCAAGTGTGTTCAAACAGACAAATGGATGAAAAAATGCAGTGTATATACATGATGGAAAACCTTATAGTGCAAAGCCTTATGGCCAGAAAAATGCTGTCATTTGTGACAACATGCAAGAACCTGAAGAATGTTATGCCTAGTGAACCAAACCAGGCACAGGATGACAAATACAGCATGATCTCACTTGTAGGTGGAATATAAGAAAGTTAAACCCATAGCAACAAAGAGTAGAATGGTAGTTTCTAGGGACAGGTTGGAGGGAGGGTTAGTTGAGGAGATGCTGGCCAGAGAATTCAAATTTTTAATTGAATAGGAGAAATGAGTTCAAGAGATCTATTATACAACATGAAGATTATAGTTAATCACAACGCCTTGCATCTTTGAAAATTGCTAAGAGAGCAAATGCTAATGTCCTTACCACAAAATAATATGTATGTAAATCAATGCATATGTTAAGTAGTTTAATTTTATCATCCATATATATATATATGTATATATATGTATATATATATACACATATATATACGTATATATACATATATCACAAAATCATGTTGAACATGATAATCCCACACAATTTTTAATTTTCAATTTAAATAGTCACAGGAATAGAACATAAAAAGGGCTTGGGAAAAGGAGAGTCAGAATCAGAGTTTTAATGTAAGATGAAAGGTTCTAGAGATCCATTACATAACAGTGTGTACATAATTAAAACTACTAAATCACGCATTGAAAAATGGATGATAGTATATTAATTTTATTTATTTTTTGCCACAATAAAAAGTCTCACTAGAAAATAACCAATCAAGAGAATGAAAAAATAAGGTACAAACTTGGAGAAAATATTTGCAAAAAATATCTTAAAAGATTGTTATTTAACGTACACCAAGTACCCTTAATAGTCAGCAATAAGAAAGTAAACAACCTAAAACAGTGGTCAAAGACCTTAATAGATATGTCAGCAAGGAAGATATACATATGACAAGTAAGAACCCAAGCAATGCAAATTAAAACATCAAGTATTACTACGCTCTTGTTAGAATGGCCATCTAGATCATGGATGATACTAAATGTGGATGAAGATGTAGGTCAATAGGAACTCTCATTCATTGTAGTGGAAATTCATTGTAGTGAAAATGCAAAACGTTACTTTGGAAGACAGCTTGATAATTTCTTACAAAATTGATCATGCCTTATGATATGATGCAGCAGTCATACACCTTGGTATTTACCCAAAGGAGTTGAAAATTTCTATCCATACAAAATGTGCACATAGATGTTTGTTACTGCTGTCTGCATAGTTCTTAAAAGTAAGATGCCCTCTGTCCTTTTAGCAAGTGAATGGATAAATAAACTATTGTATATTTGAGTGAATGAATATTATTTAGAGCTAAGAAGGAGTGAATTATCAAGCCATAAAAAGATATGAAGGAAGTTAAAATGCATATTATTAAGTGAAAGAAGCCAATTTGAAAAGGATATATACTGAATGATTCCAATTATACGACTTTCTGGAAAAAGCAAAACTTTAGAGACAGTAAAAATATCAGTGGTTGTCAAGAGTTAAGAGGGAGGGAGGGGGGCCAGTGAGATGGCTCAGCGGCTTAAGCGCCTGCCGGGCAAGCGCGAGGGCCCGAGTTCGACTCCCAGAACCCACATATGAAAAAAGGGCCGGTGATATCGGTCAGCGGCACGGGCACCTGCTGGCGCGCGAGGTCCAGAGGTCAACCCCCCGGTACCCACAAAAAAAAAAAAAAAAGAGGGAGGGAGGAAAGAACACACGAAGCACAGAAGATTGTGAGGGCAGTGATACTATTCTGTATGGCATTATAATCATACATATATGGTGTTATTAATAGTCCCAAACCCATAGATAGTGTGCCACACCAAGAGTACACCTTAGTGTGAACTAGGGACTATGGATGAGAATGATATGTCGATGTACGCGCATCAGTTGTGACAGTGTACTGCTCTGGTAGAGGATGCTGATAATGGGGAAGGCTAGGCAGTACGTGGAGGCAGGTGACAAATGGAAAAATCTCTGTGTCTGTAACTAGTCTTAATATGAGCCCAAAACTACTCTAAGCCAAAAATATTTTAAAAAGGAAAAAAAAATTGTGACAATTAATTTTGATTATTACCTTGATAGAGGAACACCTAGGAAATTAATAAAGCACACGTGGGAGTGTGTCTGTGAGGGTGTCTCCAGAGATGACTTTACATTTTTTTTAATTTTAAAGAGAAAAAAACAATAAAAACAATGATACAGAATTTCAAAACAAGGTAATAGGAAATTAACAGTTGTTGATACATTGCGTATTATCTTCAAAGTAGTTGCTCAGATTACAAGATATAGATATGAAAAATTGATCAAACAATGTAAGCACAAACCTTTCTCTTCAATGAACTAAATGAAACTAGTAGTATAATTATCTTAGCTATCTTGTGTGTGTATATGTATATATATATATTTTCCTTTTCCCTTCCTTTTTTTTTCCTTTCCCCCATCCCAGTTTTTCTTTCCTTTTGAGCAGTTTCTTTCCCTTTCACAATGTCTATTGTATATTTTGGATCTTATTTACTCTTTCAGTTTCTTACACAAGGGAGACAATATGATGTTTACACATGCAAGTTTGATTTATTTCACTTAGGAGTATGGTCTCTAGTTGCATCCATTTACCAATAAAAGTCTCAAATTTATCCTTCTTTATAGCTGAGTAGTACTCCATTATGTAAAAATACCACATCTTTTTTATCCATTCCTTGGTTGATGGGTTGTTTTCAAGATTTAGCTATTAAAAATTGTGCTGCTATAAACACAAGTGCACATAAATCGCTGTGCTATGTTGTTTTTAATTCTTCTGGGAAAACACCCAGAATAAGAACAGCTGGATCGAATGGGACCTCCAATCCTAGATTTTGAGGACTCTCCATGCTGATTTCTACAGTGGTTGCACCAGTCTACACTCTCACCAAAAGTGAAGAAGGGTTCCTTTTTCCCCACAGCCTCTCCAGTATTTGTTATTGGTTGATTTCTTGATAATAGCCATTCTTCCTGGGGTGAGATGGAATCTCAGTGTTGTTTTAATTTGCATTTCTCAAATGATCAATGATTTTAAACATTTTAATATATTTATTTGCCATTTGTATTTCTTCATAAGAGAAGTGCATATTCATCTCAGATGCCCATTTTTGGATTGGGTCTTTGAATTTAAAGGGCTTGATTTTCTTCAATTCTTTTTATGTTCTAGACAGAAGTCCTTTGTCTAAGGGAGATTTGGCTAAAATTTTTTCCAACTCTGTGGGTTGTCTTTTCATTTTGTTGGTGATTTCTATTGATGCGAAAAAACTTTTTAATAAGATGAGATACCAGTTGTTGATTCTTTGAAGTACTTCCTGTGCAGTTTGGGTTTTGTTCATAAAATCTCTGCCTACTCCTACCTACTTTCTAAAGGTTTCTACCTACTTTCTCTTCCAGTAGATTTAGTGTTTCTGTTTTAGTATTTAGATTTTTGATCTATTTTGACATTAGTTTAGCATGGTGATAGACATGGGTCTAGTTTTAGTCTTCAGCATGTGGAAAGCCAGTTTTTCCAGCACCACTTATTAAAGAGGCTATCTTTCTTCCAGTGCACATGTTTGGACCCTTTGTCAAAGGTTTCAATCTAAAATCAGGAACAAGTCAAGGATATCCACTGTCACCACTCCTATTCAATATAGTTCTGGAAACATTAGCCAGAGCAATTAGACAAGAGAGAAAAATAAAAGGAATAAGGATAAGAAAGGAAGACGTTAAATTATCATTATTTGCAGATGACATGATTCTTTACATAGAATACCCCAAAAATTCCACCAAAAGACTTCTAGAATTAATAACCAAATTCAGTAGCATAACTGGATACAAAGTCAGCACTCAAAAATCAATAGGATTCCTGTACACAAAAAACAAACTCACTGAGAGAGAAATTAGGGAAACCACATCCTTCACAATAGCATCCAAAAAAATGAAATACTTAGGAATCAATCTAACAAGGAAATAAAAGATCTATACACTGAAAATTATAGCACTCTGAAAAAAGAGATCGAAAAGGATATCAGAAAATGGAAAGATATCCTTTGTTCATGGATAAGAAGAACCAACATCGTGAAAATGGCCATACTCCCGAAATTGTTATACAAATTCAGTGCAATCCCGATCAAAATATGATTAGCATACTTCACAGATCTAGAGAAAATATTCCTAAAATTCATTTGGAAACAGAAGAGACCTAGAATAACAAAGGCAATCCTGGGCAACAAAGGCAAGGCAGGAGACATCACAATCCCTGACTTGAAATTATACTACAAAGCTACTGTGATAAAATCAGCATGGTACTGGTAAAAAAAAACAGACCTGAGGATAAGTGGAACAGAATAGAAGATACAGACGCAACTCCAAATGAACTCAACCACCTTATCTTTGACAGAGATGACTTTCATGCCAAACAGCAAACTGATAAGAAGACCCACCCTAAATGTGGGTGGCACCATCCAATAGGGTAGGATCCCAGATGGGGAACAAAACCAGAAGAAGGAGGAAGCCCACCATCACATACTCAGCTATGCTCCACCACATTCTTCCATGATGTTCTGCTTTGCCTTAAGCCCAAAGTAATGGATCCAGTGGGCCATGAACTGAAACTTCTGAAGCTATGAGCCAATATAAATCTTTCCTCCCTTATATTGTTATTCTCAGATATTTTGTCATAACAAAGCTAACACAATGGACAAACTATGGGAAGATACACTTCATTAAATAGGATACATGCTTGGCAAGTAAACCCATAAAATATTTAACATCATTAATGACTTTAGAAGCACAACTTAAAACTATGCTAACACAACCTGTTGGAATGGTTACAACAGAGGAAAGTAATAACTCCAAAAGCTGGCCCAGAAACTGATTCTTTCATACTTTGCTTGAAAGAGCATATTATACAGCAACTGTGGAAAATAGTTGCAGAATTCATTTTAAACTAATAATGAGTTTACCATACAACCTCACTTTTACACTCTTGGTTATACAGTCCAGTGGTATTTTCTTGGTGAAGTTAGTACTAAAATATTTGTAACAACTTTAGTTTTAATAGCCAAAGCCAGGAAACTATCCAAATAGCCTTCAGTGAATGAATGGTTAAACAAACTGTGATAATAATCATATGATGTAATGTTACTCAGAAATGAAAAAGAACACACAATTGATATGTACAATAACTCAAATGGGCATCAAAGAAATTATACAGAGTAAAACAAGCCAATCTCAAAAAGCTAAATTTAGCATAGTTCTGTTTATATAACATTTGTGAAAGAACATAATTATAAAGATGGATTGGTGACTGGAGTTAGGAATGGAGAAGAGAGGTGTTTAGAAAGGGGTAGAATTAAAGTGCTGTGATGATGATGATAAAGATAAATATCTTGATTTTTCAAGGGCTTACATGATGCTACGTATGAGATAAAATTGCACAGAATTGTATATATCCACACACATACCACACATACACACAAATGAATGCATACATAACTGGTAATATCTGAATACAGTCTACGTGTGTGCCAAGGTCAGTCTCCTGGCTTTGATATTGTACTATAGTTACACAAGATACTGATGGGGAACGATGCGTACAGGATGCACAGAAACTCCCTGTACAGGTCTTTGTAATTTTAATGAATCTCTAATGCTAACTTTTGTTCTTTAGTTTTTTTTAAATAAATTGACACTTCTGGTGCAGACAAGATGATGTGGACCTATTTTTACCTGCTCCTTCCTACTATGTACTATAAAATTTGAAAATAATGAGACAATGGAATCTGAAAGATGTTAAGAAGGTCAGCTGGTTTGGGACCACAGGTCCTGATACCCTGAATATCAGGATATCTCGACAGGACATCTTGGTTCCCACACCCAGTAGATTGTTTAGCAGAGCCCACGTTCAGCGACTCCTTAGCAAGAGGATACAGTGGAGTGGGCTTATTCCTTCCCAGACAGAGTAAGAGTCCCTCTGAAATCAGGGAGCCTGACACCACCAGGAGCCTTATCAAAACAAGGCAAGCAGGAGAAGGACTCTCCTCTGATTGGTGTTAGACTTTCCTTTCTGCAAGAGACACCCATGTGGATCATCTCACAACAGAGATGCATTGGCTCGTATAAGGAGCTACTTTGTTCCTGTGGAACAAAACTCTAGTCCCCTACCCAGAGTCATGGAGCTACAAGATAAAACTGGCAAGAAGGATCCAGTTACTGCTTTATGATACAGGAATCCTTAACAATTCAAAGAAAAAAGAAAAGAAAACAAATAAACAAAAAAAACCCCAATATTTTAAGAAGTTAATTACAAAAACAAAACAACTAGAAAATGAGGAAAAGAGTGAGTGGACTTTTTGATGAAGAGGTGAATGAGATCATGGAAAGATCAACATCATTCACTAACAGGGAAATGCAGATTAAAGACACAAGATAGCACTATGTTTTTATTAGAATGGCAAAAGTAAAAAAAAAAACAAAACTAACAACACCAATTGCCAGTAAGAATATAAAGAAAGTGGATATGTAAAATGAATATAAAATGGTATAATCAGTCTAAAAAACAGACAGTTAGACTCATAAAAAATTAAGCATACACCTATCACAGGTTCCAAAATGTTTAAATTCTTGGTCATTTGTTCCATAAAAATTGAAACCTATGTTTTCACAAAAATAAAGACACAAATGTTCATAGCAGCTTTAGTCATAATAGTTCCAAACTGTAATGGCCCATACATTGTTCACCAGGTGAATGTAAACAAACCATATAGTACATAGCATAGAGTACCATGGTGTAGTAAAAAGGGCTGAACAACTGATGAAAGCAACAACATGAATTTCCAGGAAATTATGTTAAGTGAGGAAAAAAGCTAAAATCAAAATGTCACATATTGTATGAATTCATTTATATATATTTTGCAATGACAAAAATGACATTAGTGTGCAAAATGGCTTAGGGACAGATGAGAGGTAAGGAGAGAGGCAATATGATTTCAAAAGGGTAACAAGAAATTGTGTTGGAACTGTCAAATCTATGTAGATACTGCTGGTGAATACATTAACCTACACGTATCATAACATTGCATTGAACTTAACACACAATTACACGTAAAAAGGGAGAAATCATAAGATCAGTGGATTGATTGAATAAATGTCAAAATCCTAGTTGAGATATTATACTCTAGCCTCATAAAATGTTATCATTGAGGAAAATGAAAATCTACAAGGGATTTCTCTGTACTATTTCTTAAAACTGCATGTGAGTCTACAAATATGTCAATAAAAATTACAACTAAAAGAGTATAAATCAAATATCTCTCATTATACCCTTGGAAACAAACTCTGATGGAAATGTTCAGTATGTTGTCTTTATCCCAAAGCCTCAATACACTCTTCAAAGCAAGATAAATCAGAATAGCCAGCATCTGATAATGTCTTTCTTTTGACTTGTTCATTCCCAGCTATTAGAATTACAAAACGTGGGCCGGTGAGATGGCTCAGCGGCTTAAGCGCCTGCCTGGCAAGCGCAAGGGCCCGAGTTCGACTCCCGGAACCCACATACGAAAAAGGGGCCGGTGATATCGCTCAGCGGCACGGGCGCCTGCTGGCGCGCGAGGTCCTGAGGTCGACCCCCCGGTACCCACAAAAAAAAAAAAAAAAAAAAAGAATTACAAAACGTTTGCTCAGTGAGCAGACCTATAGACACCGGCTTCATTTTCCCAGTCTCCTTGCTCATTCTGTCCTAACAAGACTTCCGTAGGAATCCCTGAAAATGCCTGTGCATTCCCACCTCAGGGTCTTTACCTTTGCTGTTCCTTCCACCTGGCGACCTCCCCCCACAGGCATCTCACAGATCCTGCTTCCTTTGCTTCAATTCTCAAGTCAGAATCACCTTATCAAAGAGGTTTTCCCTAACTATGTTAAATACAAGAGCGTCAACTCTCCCCAGGGCACTTGGTCTCCCCAGCTTAGTTTTATTTTTCTTCACAATACCTGTAATACTAAAAACACTGTACCTTTGCTCGTTATCTGTGTCCTTGCACTAGAATATATCTTCTAGAAGTCAGGGATTTTGTTTCATTGTTGTTTTTCAGCACATGAAAGAATGCTGGGTACAGATTTGGCCCAGTAATGAACACTAATAAATTCATGTTTTATAAAATATCCGTAAAATATTGAGTAAATAACATTCCCTTTTCAGTTCCAGGACTCTTCTGGATGTGAGTACTTCATCATTTGGTTGTATGTAGGAGATGAAATTGGTATGAAAATCCTTGGATTTCATTGCCTTATTCCTTAAGATTTTTTTTTAAACTTGTTTTTTTGGAATTGGGGATTGTTAATGTTGCTTACTTCAGTAGTACTGGGTCAGTTAATGGTTAAACTCTGCAAAGATTTTGTGTTTTTATACTACAAGTTTTATATTTAAAATTTTTAAAAATTAATTTACATTATCCTGGGATCTAGCGCTACAGTTGCTGGCAGGTTGTGGTGGAGTGGGGGTGGGGAATCCAGATAGTTTTCTCAGTGGCTAAATCAATATCAAAACTAAAGTTTTGGGCCGGTGAGATAGCTCAGCGGCATAAGTGCCTGCCTCGCAAGCGCGAGATCCTGAGCTCTACTCCCAGTACCCACGTACGATGAAAGGGCCAGTGATATCGCTCAGTGGCACAGGTGCCTACTGGTGTGCGAGGTCCTGAGGTCGACCCCCAGTACCCACAAAAAAAAAAAATTAAATTTTGGTGATAATATTGCATACTGTATCACAATAAGTTTAGATTTTTCTCTCCTGTACTTTATCACAAACTAAAAACTGTCCTGTTAGTAAATCCTAACTTTTCATTGCTCCTGTATTTAATTTGAATTACCCTTTGGACCTTTGTGAACCAAATCACTTTATCTTCTCTCCTTAATAGAAATGAAATGAAAAATCATACCGCTTTCCTGGCACCACTTATCTTGCTACTCACCATTTAATGTTTCTTCTCACTTTCTGTCTCTTACCAACTTAGAAAAATATTTGACTGCGTCTCTTATGCTGGATTTCTTGTCTTTTCTCCCTAATATTTCCTAGATTCCAGTTTCCTCTTGTATTCTCTGCTGTTTTCTGCACAAAACATCACTTAATCTTCTGCGTCCTCCCATTCCAAGTGACTTTTATGAATGTTACTGAGAATGTCAGATGCCAGTGATGTGAAAGGTGAAGACATTCTATTGGTGTTCTCTTGGCTAATATACACAAGCCCCTGGGGAAGATTTTTCTTATCAAGTTGCATCTCTAGGGCCTTCAAAGGACAAATAAAATGAATTGAAACAATCATTCAGAAACTCCAGGCTTTAAGAGCAACAGCTGCTGATGATAATAAAGTAAGATTTTGTTCTGAACTATGTCACCATTAATTATATTCCCTTGATAAGTTCTTGACCCTCTTACTTGGCCTCAGTGGAGGAGAGTGAACAGGACACTTGCACTGGGAATGTAGAAGGCAGTTAATTGAATAATTTAACAAACCAATTGAAGTTACTTTTAGATTTTAGCCTCTGAATACAGCAATTGTAATTGATCACATGGAGTTCACTTTTCTAGTCATTTCAAACTTAAATATCTAGCCTGCCAGCGCATTTTTTGTTCTATGTATACATTTTTTTTTATTTTAAAGAGAAAAAATAAAAACAATGGAGAAAAGAAGGAAGGGAAAAGAAAAGGAAAAAAAAATATATATATATACATATTTTTAGAAAGGTAAGAGAGGAGATTTTGTGAAGCAGTTCTCAGCTAGGTTAATTATTTGGCTAATTCAGTGAAAGTGCTTTGGCGACCTGGAATTGCTTTATTTGTACACTTCAGGTGACTAGAAATAACTGGTGTTTGAGCCACATCTTGGCCTGTCAGCATCTGCTGCAGCAAAGAGCAGACTGTACATGCTGCTTTCTTAATAGTTGGACCCAAATGGCCCACCCCATAAGAAAATTTCAGCTTGGAGTTACTTATGCATCTGCTACTTGCCAATAAAATTCATGTGTCAACATTAGACAGATAGCTGTGGTCACAAACTGCCAAATCAACAACTTCTAAGCCAAGTTTCTGAAGCTCAGTTGCTACTAAACTTTCCTTGCTTCTGCAAAGATGGAAGCAAGGGTGGGTGTGGGAAAATTATACAATCCAACAATTGTTTAAGACAACTAAAATAGAAAGAAAACAAAATAGGGACTATAAGAGCTCTACTTAGTTTTTTTTTCTTTTCATAAAAATATGAGAAAGACCTAGAGACAACAAATATCAGATTTCATTGAAAAACTTTTGAGCACTTACTAAATATCAAGTACAATTTTGGGGACTGCAGTTGGAGCATTAACTCCATTGATGAGCAGATTGAAGCTCATATTCTATTGATGTGGAAAAACATGCAAATGGATAACATGTAAATTAAAAATTTCAATTAAAGATAAAAAAATAAAGATAACAAAACCGAGGGATGTTAATGAGAATGACTAATATGGGAAGGTGACAGAAGAGAGTAAACATGAAAGGTTATTAAAGAAGGGACATTTGAGCTGAACTCTCATTGACTAGAACGAGGTTCCCGTGGATGGGATGTATGTCATGGGGAAAGAAATTTTCTGATAAAGGCAACAGCATGCATGAACACTTTGGGAACATGCTAGGTTCAGACAGGCCAGAAAAGCTAGAGTCCTGTCAAAGAAAAAGTTGCACTAGGCAAAATTAAACACGTGAGGAAAATATTATTGAAGGCTATTAAGTGAGAAATATAAACCATAAGGCATTCTGAACTCAATTCCACAGACACTAGGGACAGTAGACGTTTTCCAAGCAGGAGTAGGGAAGCTGTAAGCAATCTGCTTATTAATTCACTTTATCTGAAGGAAAAGTAAACTTTTTAGTATCTTCATGACAGAAGACAGCTTTACAACTTGGCTGAAGCTACTCAGAGCATTGGGTGTCTACTTTCTCACAGAAGTTGTGTCACAGCGGCACTTCTTTTCAGATTACACTTCAAAGGGATGACTCCAGTGCTCAGAGAATATACTATGAGAAGCTTTTTGCTTTGGTCTGTGCGTGTGTGTGTGTGTGTGTGTGTGTGTGTGTGTGTGTTAAGGCAAATGCTCTAAAAAAGGGAAAGTAAAGTCCTAGAGCCAGAAGGAAACTAGTCTAAAGCTTGGTCAAGTTGATGCAATGTTAAAGCCATCTTGATCAGTAGAGAATAAAGAGGAGGAAGAAGTGGAGTAGTTATGTAGAAAGACAGATGCATCACTGAACATCATGGTAGTGATAGGAAGACAGATTTTATCAGAAATATAACATGAAATCATTGAAAGTATTAACTGGGCCAACAAGTTACTCTTGGCAACTATTGTTCATACTGATAAAATACTTGGTATAAATAGAACTAGTATACATTGCACATACCTAATTTTATTTAATCATTGTAACATGCTGTTACATTGAAAAGAGGGGTCTAGAAACATTCAGGAGGTAATGGTTAATTGCGTAGATATATACCAATGTAAACATCATCTTCCTTTTGAAGATGAAAGGATGGAGATTCCGAAAGATTAAGCAAATTGATCAAAATTAACAAACTACTAAGTGTCACCTAATTTCCCCAATTTCTTAATATTGAAGAATTTTGATGATTCCCATTCTTTTAATCAACATCTGGTTCATTGATGATTACATCCAATCTCATGACTTTACATGTTTTTGGTATGTTAATAACTGGAAATTTTTAGCTTCAGCCTAGGTGATAACATGTGACGTAGGCGTAGCTACATAAATTGAAGGAAGTCTTTCAAAGGTTAGAGGGAGGGCCGGTGAGATGGCTCAGTGGCTTAAGCGCCTGCCCGGCAAGCGTGAGGGCCTGAGTTTGACTCCCGGAACCCACATACGAAAAAGGGGCCGGTGATATCGCTCAGCGGCACGGGCGCCTGTTGGCGCGCGAGGTCCTGAGGTCGACCCCCCGGTACCCACACACACAAAAAAAAAGGTTAGAGGGAGAGTTCTAAAAAATAATTTCTACTCTGATTTAAGAAAGTAAAACTGCAAGTGGACAACTTTTGGGCCCAAACCATTCTTTTCTAACACTGTTGGATAAAGATATTATGATTCTCATTAGCACACTAAGGATGATGGAGAGGAAAGATGGAGAAATTCTAGGTCTTTAATGATTATTGAGGCAATAGAGCACACCATGACCTGAAGAATTTTTATTATATAAGAGACAATTAATCCCAATTGTTTGACACTCTTTTACTTGGGTAGTCTATCACTTGTATTTGAAAACACCTAGACCAGTGATGGCAGACTATTTAGAGCTTTCAATGATACAAACAGCCCACTGTGCCACATGTGCCATATATTCACCACCACTGACCTAGATTATAGGCCACGATAAAGATTAAGAAGAACCTATCATCTAGGCAACCCACTGTCACACTATTCAGTATGGTTACTGACATAAATGTACTGATTGAAGCTCTCCAAAAAAGTTCAAGTGCCTGTTACTCAGTCCCTCTTCCAGAGGAAATAACCTTCAGGGGAGGATTTCCCTCTGCTAATTTGACAAACATTCAGGTTCTATTATGTGGTCAGAAACTACCCCAGGCTCTGGGACTCTAAAAATAGTGAATCAACCTCCTGGTTCTCATGGACTTTATGTGTGTGGTTTAGATTTCCAGTTCTCACTCATACACTGTTCTCTTTATAGCCAAACGTTTGTCCACACTCTTAGCAGGAGGAACCACATGACTAGTTCCAAACACGACCTTGTGAATGAGGGGTCCAGAACTGATCTCGATGAAAACACCCCATTTTTGAGTGCAAGAGACAAGCCTTCCCCGAATTCCATTCTTAAAGCCATGTGTATCGAGATACAGGTGCTACACACAATCTGATTTCAAAGTGGCCTTATGAAGGACAATTGCCCCAGAGAATCATTCAGTGTACTTTGTTCTTTGCATGAAAGAGAAAAACACTTTATTATGTTCAACCAGTGAGATTTTGTAGCCATAGTTTTGATTTTCTAACCTAACACAATATGTTAAATGGCACATTTCACTGTAAATCTCTTTTTAAATACAACTTTCTTGCATAAATGCAGCTTGAATAAACATTAACTACATTTTTTCTCTATGACATTTAAAATTTATCTTCTTTAAGCAGCATGCATCATTTCGTTTCAGTGTGTGTGATATACAGACACACATGTGTGTGATACACAGACACACATATTGAAAAAAAAATGATCATAAGCCAGATTCTGATTTTTATGTCATTGGCCACAATTTCCCTTTAAATGTATTTCCTCCTCTTTTGAAAACCACAAAGTAATGATTATAAGATTCTATATATTCTCTGGGATGCTGAGGCAGGAGTATCACAAGGTCAAGCCCAGCCTGAGCAACTCAGTAAATTAAAGAGATTCTGACATAAAATACAAAAATTTAAAATGAAGGGAGAGTAGCTTGGGATGTAGCAAAGGCCATGGGTTCAATTCCCAGGAGCACAAAAAATGAAAAAAAAAAACTACATATTTTTAAAATTCCAGCCACAGTGGAAAGTAATAAGAAGAAGCTTGACCAGATTAATTGATACTTAGAATACAAATTGAAATCAGAAAAAAATAGTGGTTTCAGTACATTTGATGTAAAATAATGAGTGATCAGTGACACCTACCATGTTTTTTCTGGGTTTTTTAGTACAACTCTCTGAATGTCCCAGGAAACTCAGTGCCCATCTGTCATGCCAGGAAATGACAGTGCTCCTGTTTTTAAAAATATATTTGCTCTACAATCTTTTCCATTCCTAATTATTTACCACTTTAGTCTTCATGCAAAATTTGAAGCACCAAATTCATCATGTCATAGCATGTTTTTAAAGTAGTTACTACATTAACTCTCAGCTTAATATGTCATTATCATTTTTCATATGCTTATAACCAAAATTTTCTTATATCTCCAGAAGTTCCCTAGGGGAGGTTTCTTTGTTGCAAAAATGGGTAAAAGTTTTCTGAAATGCTCTTCTAGAGTCTCCGCATGAGTACACCCCTTTGGAAGACAATGAGCTGGGGCTTCATGAACATAGGAAGCGTGCCTTGTCATCCATCACTGTGTCTCCAAGGCATACTTAGCATTGGTGCTGATGAGAAATTTAATAAACTTGCTATGTACTGGCCCATCCCAACTGCCTTTAGTCATTTGCATAAACGTCACTGTAAAGTATAAGAAGTAATAATATCTGGTGGGAGGGTTTGCTGGGGATGAAATCCAGGGCCTCACACATGCTAGGCAAGCATTGCACCACAGTGCTACACCACAATCTCCCACTTAGCAGTAGTTAATTAGTATGTTGAATGAGTTTTTTAAATGAATTGATATACACATTTATATTATCTCCCTGAATTGGAACTCTGTTGTCATTAGCTTGATTTTAATAGCATCCTGGCCTCATTTTCCAAAATTAGTAGCATTTAAAAAAATAACATTGAAATAAGAAACATGTTTCACATTCCTGGAAAGTTTATGACAAAAAAGCATACAGGAATTCAGGTTTATCTATACATCTCATTTTGTTCATTCATCTATGCCTTTTCTCTTATTTTTTTTTTCTTTTGTCTGAATTTGCAGTAAGAGACAGAGATAGCAGTCAAAAAAGAAACTCTCGACAATTAATGAAGATGATAAACAGTGTGTCTTATGAGTTTCTGGAATACATTGTGGACAGAATAATGGATGCTAAAGATGTCTGTGTCCTTATCCCCAGAACCATGGCATAGCAGACACCGTGCAGATGTAGTTAAGGTCCTGAGGTGGGGAGAAGACCCTGGATTATCCAGGTAAGTGCAGTGCATTCATAGCATCTGCATTATGGAAAGAGGAAGGCAAGAAAGTCAGAGATGTTGTGATGACAGAAGCAATAGCATGAGCCAGAAATAAACAAAATTTTCCAGCTTTGAAGAAGAAAAAAGAGTCTAAGGGCAAAGGAATACAGATGGCCTTTAAATCTGAAAAGATGCAAGGAAATCCAGTCTCTCCTGGAGTCTCCCAATGCAACACAGTTCTGTTCACTCATTTTATACTCTGTCCTCCTGAGCTAGTGTATAACAAATTTGTTAAGCCACTAAATCTGTGTTAGTTTATTATAGCTACAGTAAGAAGTTGATACAACTACTATTCCAAGTTTTCTATCAGTTTAAAATTTTTCAAAAAATAAAGTTGGGAAAAATATTGAATTTTACATGAGCTGGTATAATATAATCGTTGAAGGAAACTATCCCAATTCTTAACGATTTTTCTTTTTCTTTTCTTTTTTTTTTTTTTTTTTGGTACTGGGAATCGAACTCAGAGCCTTGCATTTGTCAGACAGGCACTGTGCTGCTGAGCTACATCCTCGGCCCCCAATATACATTCTTTAATGAGATATAATTTACAAAAAACAAAACAGGTACATTATAAGTATCCAATCTATTGCATTTGACTAATGTATAAATCTGTATAACCCTTACCCCAAATTAGAGTCTAAAACCTTTATAATACCTAAGGAGGTCCCTATGCCACTTTCCACTAATTTGCAACTAGACTTAATATTTTTAACATTTTAGATTACATTACACTTTACAGTTTATATTCATGAAATTACATTCTTTTATTTCTGACATCTTTATTTAACAAAATGATTTTGAGGCCCAGCTACATTGTTACATATACAAGTAGTTTATTTTTGGCTCATATGAATGTACCATAATTTGTTTCTCCATTCTCTGTTTGGTACATAATTTGGTTGCTTGGGCTATTTAGTTATTATGAATAAAATTGCTATTAACAATCCTACAGAAATTCTTTTGTGATTTGGCACATAATTACATCAATTTTTGTCTCATAATGTGACTTAAAAGTGAAATTGCTGGGCACAGAGTAAGGGGATATTTAACTTCATTAGAAACAGCTTAACTATTATTCAATTGGTTATTTTTCCATTTTGCATTCCCATAAGCAGACACTTTCCTTGTGTTTTATTTTGTGAACTAACTGCTTGAGTCCTTTGCTCTACTTTTATTGGATTGTCATTTTATTATTGAACTGTGGAAGTTATTTAAATTTTCCAGATGCAAGTTCTATGCAGATACTAATGTACATCATTACAGTTGGGTTTTATTCTGTCATATTATTTCTCTTTTTTTTTTTTGTGGGTACCGGGGGGTCGACCTCAGGACCTCGCGTGCCAACAGGCACCTGTGCCTCTGAGCGATATCACTGGCCCCTTTTTCGTATGTGGGATCCGGGAGTCTAACTCGGGCCCTCGCGCTTGCAAGGCAGGCGCTTATGCCGCTGAGCCATCTCACCGGCCCTCATTTTTTAAAGTTTATTTACTTTTTGTTTCTTTGAGCACTCCTTTCTGATTTAGGGCTGTTTTATTTTTATATCTATTTTATTATGTCATGTATTTTAGAGATTGCTGTCAGAATTCAATCTGAATCCTTAATTTGTACCATTTAATGCATAAAGAAACTTCAAAAATACTCTTTAGTATAAAAGAAAAGACAATAAAACAAAGATAATTCCAATCTTTTCTTTTGTCCTTTGTTTTATTATGGACTTATATTTTACACCTGCCAATATTATAAATCACAATATATTGTTTTATTTATTTTTTTTACTTAAAATATTCAATTGTCTTTTAAATAATTTAAAAGAATTGAGGAAAATAATCTTTTATATTTCCTTGCACATATACTCTTTTTTAGGGCACTTAATTCTTTTATGTAGAACTGAATTTCAACTGTTAATGTTTCTATTCATTCTGAATAACATCCTACATAAATTTTTCTCTAATTGTTTCTATGAAATTTTCATTATTTTGTATGCATTTTTGAAGAATACTTTATTGAATGTATCTACACCATAATGTTTTCTTCATTATTGCTTTTACTTAATGCTTTCCAAATGACTTTCCAGTGCATTCCAGCCTCTCTTGTGTCTGATGATAACAACTGAAATGTCTTCTCATCATTCTTTCCTTACATGGAATGTATGGTTTTTTCCTTTGGCATTTGTTAAAATATGTTCTTATATATAACTTTCAATGTTTAGTTGTGTTTTTTCTATTACTTTGCTTGTTTTTAATTTAGTATTCTTTTTCTTGTTTGAGCTCTTTGAAGCTGTCAATTGCTATTTTATTTTTAAATTAAATTGGAAAAAATTGCTATTGGTTTGTCAATTTTTTCAACTTCCCCTTTGCTTTCTTTAGGGAGTGCAAGTACATTTATGTTGAAATCATCCCTTGGGCTGGTGAGATGGCTCAGCGGCATATGCACCTGCCTAGCAAGCGCAAGGTCCTGAGTTCGAGTCCCGGTACCCACATACGAGAAAAGGGCCAGTGATATCGCTCAGCGGCACGGGCGCCTGCTGGCACACGAGGTCTTGAGGTCGACCCCCAGTACCCACAAAAAAATAAATAAATAAAAAATGAAATCACCTCACATCATTTCACTATCATTAATTCTACATTTGTTTTACTCAGCTTGCTTTTTTTGTGCTTCAATTTGTTTAATAATTTCTATCGATGCACCTTCAAGTTTACTTATCCTTTCTGCTTCATTTTAAAACTTGTGTTTAAATCCTACTTCATTTTTTAAATTTCAGAATTTTTCTTTTTCATTACAGTATTTTTGCTTAGTTCTCTTTTAAAATCTCCATATCTTTTTTACATTCAAGTATCCTACTTTCACAAATATTCCTTTACATATTTTTTTAACTTCATGTCTTTGGTTACTAATTCCAACAGTTGGGTAATCTGTGAATCTGCCTCTATTGACTTTTTACTTCTCCACATAGTCATATTTTGTTGACTTTTATTGTATCTGTTATGCTATAATTGTATACTGGATGTTATAAATGATACGAATCAGGCACTATGTATTATTTTGTTTTTCCCTAAAGTGTGTGAAGTTTTCTTATAGCAGATTATTAAATTAACAGTTGGTGAATTACGCAGCTCCTATGGTACTAGTCAATTTTTGCATCATTGATACAAAATACCTGACACCTGCAACTTAAATGAGAAGAAGTATATTTTGGATTACTCCTTCAGTGAATTCAGTTCATGGTTGGCTGGTTCCAAGACAAAAATGGAATGGCAGTGAAAAACTGTATATCACAAGGAAGCCAGAAAGCAGAGAGAGAAGAAAGGAGCCAGGAACACGATTACATCCTTCCAAATCACACGCCCCAGTGATCCACCCCTTCCACAGAAGCCATCTCTGAACATGGGAGTTCTGGGGGCATTTTATATCTAAACCATAACACACCACTCCTGACTTCCAAAGTGTTCATATCCATTTCATTACGTTCTTCTCTAAGAGCCACAAAAATCTCAACAGTTCCAGCAGTGCTGAAAAGTCCAAGCCCAAAGTCTCCTCTGAAATTCAAGGCAAACTCTTAGTGGAGAACCCCTGCAAAAATTAAAAAGAAATAAAATACTTTCAACATATAACAGCACCGGTAAACACTGCCACTCCAAAAGGGAGAAATAGGGGGATAAAACTGAAACCAAAGCAAGATCAAAACCTAGCAATATAAACATTAAATCTCATAGCGCAGTGTTCAGCAATTGGGGAAGGCTGTAGTGAGCTCGGAAGCATTTGAGTAGGCCTGACCCTACAGCACTGACTGTTGTAGTCCTCATAGCCTCTCTCTTGAGATGCTCACTTCCTGTGGCTTTCCTCAACACATATTACATGTTCACAATATCTCCAAATTTCTGGGGTCTCCACTGCACTTTTGGCTTCACTTTCCTAGCTTCACATGCTGCCTTCTCACAGCACACTGCCTGGCCTCCCAGGCCTTCTCAAATCTGAATGGAAGGCTATGTGACCCTACGTTTTTTCCATTCTGCACACCTGAACAAATAGCACTACGTGGGTCAGTAGCCAGGTCCCCATGCATCAAGACTGCAGAGGTGTCTAAGCACAGTGGTACTTTGGTTCATGAACTTAATTTGTTCTACAATTTTAGAAAAGTTGGCCACATTTGTGTTCACTTGGGAAAGATAGCCATGGTTGTGTTTGGCACCTGGTGCAGAGTTTGCAAAAATAACAAAAACAAAAAGAAAAAACCCAAAAGTTTGCTAAATGCTTCTGTTTGCAAACCAAATTGTTTGCAAACAAAAGTTTTTGTGAACTGAGATACCACTGTACCTGAATATCTAAGCACTGTGAAATGAATTCTGGGTAAGTGACACCTTAGGCCAGGGGTCTCTCTTCTCAGATAAAAGCTTTTCACTTTTGTATATATGAGCCTGCAATGGGTGAAATCTGGCCAATTCCTGAGATGCCTTCAAGCCATCTTTCCTATTGTCCTAATGCAAATTACTTCACTTATTTTTTTTTTTTTTGGTGGGTACCGGGGGGACGACCTCAGGACCTCACGCGCCAACAGGCACCCGTGCCGCTGAGCGATATCACCGGCCCCTTTTTCGTATGTGGGTTCCGGGAGTCGAACTCGGGCCTTCGCGCTTGCAAGGCAGGCGCTTAAGCCGCTGAGCCGTCTCACCGGCCCACTTCACTTATTTTTAATGCTAATATTTTTAGCAAACATGCTATGACCCCAACTTTGCAGGAGTCTCCTTTCTGATAAAACTGCAAACTTTTCACATCTGGATATTTGCTTCTGATTTTTCTCTGTAGATCTTGCAAAAAGCAGCCAGAAGTATCCATGCCACAGCCTAAATGTTGGGCTGCTTTAAAATTCCCTAAACCAGATTAATTAGTTTATTGTTCAAAGAGTTAGCTCATAGGCAAAATGTAAACAAGATTTTTGCCAGAATGAAAGATGCATGGCCTTGTCAAGTTTCCAACAAAGTCCTTATTCCCAAAAGAAACCTCATGAGCCTTGTCTTTATTATGTACTTTCTTATCAGCATTCTAGTCTTCTGAGCTCCACCAACAATCTCCCATCATGCTCAGCCTTACAGAGCTCTAGGGAGTCTCTAGGTAGTTTCCAAACCTCACCAAACTCTTGCAAATCAGTTTCAAAAGCTTCTAAACGATATGATCAGGTATAGTCACAGAAATGACCCTACTTTTAGTATCAATTTTCTGTGTTAGTCACATTTTTTGTTGCTGGAACAAAATACTTTACATCCAGAACTTAAAGGAGAAGGGGTTTACTTGACTTAGAGTTATAGAGGGTTCAGTCCACAATCAGCCAGATCCAAGCCAGGAATGGCATGGTAGAAGGCCCTGGTGGAGGAAAGCTGCTCATCCCATGACAGTCAGGAGTATAGAAGGAAGGGAGCAGCCAGGAACAAAAACGCACCCTTCCAGGTCACGTTGATGACGTTCCCATTCTGACCAGGTCTCACCTCTGAACATCAGACTTTTGCATTTTTTGTCTAAATCATAACAACTATCATGGCTTGATACTAGATTTTAACACTGAATACAACTCCTAGTCCTAGGTTGTAGACTTAGAGCTACCATGTGTGTTTTGCAATTTTTTTATTTTAATATGAAATTGACAAGTTTTAGTTATATTTATTAATGAGGAACAAAATTCTGATTCATGAAAACAACATAGAATATTAAATTGAGTTATTGTGTTTATCACCTCAAATAATTATCTTTCTTTGTGTGTTTGATGAGGATTCTCTTAACAATTTTGAGATATACAACAATTTTTATGTACTATTTTCACCATGCTATACTAAGAAAACATGAATATTTATTCCTCTTGTCTAATTCATGCTTTATACACTTCTACTATTATCTCTTCCTTTACCCCTGCCTCTGGTGATAACCCTCAGCACCACCCTACTTTATTGGGGGGATAATTATAAATTCCATATAGGAGTGACAACATGGAATATTTGTCTTTCATTGTCTGGATTTTTCATTTTGTTTTCCATGTTGTCATATATGACAAAATTTCTTTCTCTTTTATGGCTAAATAGTATCTGATTGTGTTTATATACCACAATTTCCTTCTCCACTCATTCGGTAATGAATACTTAGCATTGATCCCATAACTTCACTATTACAAATAGTGCTATGTTTAACATGATAATGCAGACATTTATTCAATATAATGCTTTCACATCTTTCGGCTGAACACCAAGAAGTGGATTATTGGATCCTGTGGTAATTCTGTTTGTTTAAAGAAACCTCTATAAAGTTTTTCATAATGACTGCACAAGTGAACAATCTTACCATCTAGTAGGTGTGAAGTGATATCTCATTGTAATTTTAATTTGCATTTCTCCAGTGATTGGTGGTATTGACTATTTTTTCATATATCTATTGGCCACCTGAATTTCTTCTTTTGAAAAATGTCTTTTCAGGTCCCTTTCTCATTTTTAAATTATATTATTTGTTTTCAGATGTGTGGCTTGCAAATATTTTCTCTCAATAGGTTGTTTCTTCATTTTGTTAAATTCTTTTTTCTTCTTTTTCTTACTAAGACAGAACTTTTTAGTTTGATGCATTTCCATTTGTCTATTTTTGGCTTTGATTGCCTATGCATTTGGGGTCAAATCTAAAAACCATTGCCCAGACCAATGTGTTGTAGGTTTTTAACCTGTTTTCTTGTAGTAGCTTTACAGTTTCAGGTCTTATGCCATATATTACTTAATTCTAAGGCAGGCCCTTTTGGAAGCTTACCCCAAAGCCCAAGGTCTTTGCTAGACTCTCATAACTTGATGAGAATCACACCACAGATACTCTTCCCAGCATCAGAGTTCAATTACATTTTTAGTTCTTTCAGCCTTTTAGTTTTTAACTCCATAAAATATTACCTCATGCATGTACTGTTCATGAACAAGTAGAAGATTTGATGCATACAAAAAACACATGTGCAGATTTTAGAGTTTATACCTTCTGTGTCCTTCCTATTTTACTGGGTTTCTCTTTCAATTTCCAGACATTCTTACAATGGGGAAAACCTTTAAAAGAGAACTGAAACTATTATATATTCCTTTTTAAAATCTTTTTATTCCTTCAAGTTTCTGCCAGTTTTGTGTCATTCTTCTATGCTTTCAAATAATTATTTTATATACCTTGTTTGATGTTTATAATTGGTAGTAGCAGAAATGTTAGCCTAATAATATCTGTACCACCATTATTCAAAGTAAGAACTCCCTAGTGTAACTTTTTGAAAAAATGTCTGAAACATAAAACTTAAGCCTAAATAAATAGCACCCTATAATTGAATAAATCTGCAATTTTATCAATCCTTTCTACCTACCTATAAGGACACAAGAAAAGAAAATAAGATAAAATGAACCATGAAAGAACAGGTAAATAACATTCTAAGGACAAGTAATCTCATTTCTCCAAAAAAGTAAGGTCATGAAAATAGCATGAAGACTCACGGGATAAAACAGACTAACAATACATAACAAGCACATGTTATAATTAGACATAGTTTATAGTTTAATTTTAAAAGAAAATATTGAAGAATTTTGAGATAAATAGGGCCGGTGATATAGCTCAGTGGCATAAGCACCTGCCTGGCAAGCGCAAGGTCCTGAGTTCAACTCCCAGTACCCACATATTAAAAAAAAAAAAAATAGAGAGAGAGATAAATAAAGAAATTTGAATATGGACTGAGAATTAGATAATATTAGGGAAATTTTTTTTTATATGCAATAATGTCATCTTGGTGATGTTTGCATAACTTCATCAGTTAAAGGTATGTCCTGGAAACTTTAATAGTAAAATGATACAATACCTGAAATACACCCTACAATTTAACAGAAAAAAGAGTTGGAGTGTAGAAATGTGAAATGGCATTGGCAAAATTATTGTACTTCTAAAACAAGTACATAAAAGTTTATTTTTACTTTTCTGTTTAATTTTAGGCATTTTTGACATTTTTATAAGAAAGAGTTTAAAATAATAGCAACAGAAGAATGCATTCAAGATGTTTGCTAAGGTAGGAATGATAAAAATGTGGTATGTGTGCCATCACTCCTGCCTTCTATCCCTGTAGAAGTCATTGTTAAATGAAGAAAGCATTTTCCCAATGAGGAAGTGAGGAGAAGTATAACTCAGCCACACCCCCTGAACAACTACAAGTAAATAAGTAAATAAATAAATAAACAAACTTCTGTCATTGTCCCTTCCTTCCATTTTATTTTCTGTTTCTCTTTTTCTGAGCCAGGATTTTCTTTGATTTTTTTTAATGGGGTCTTTACTATATATGTCCAAGAGTCTACTGTGGACAGGGGAACATGGAATGTATTAGTAGAACTCCCCAATACCCTTCTTTTAATCTCTCAGCCCACAGAAACGTCTTTTTCTGTTGAGCTGATGAAAACAAGAAAACACAATGCAATTTGTACTTCTGAATGACAATATGGAGAGCAACTGTCAGAGAAGCTGTTTAGAACAGCAGAAGTATTTGGCTTAATTGCGTTAAATCACTGATATGTGATGAAACTTTGTTGTTGGTACTGATTTCCTATCTCTGAGCATAGACTTGTTTAATAAAGGATTAAGTAAAAATGGGAATATTCTTAAGTATGGAATAATCAAAGTGGAATATTTTAAGTTGCACACTATAGTACATAAACTAATGATAATAATTGCTATCAGTTAGATGCTTATTATGAGTTAGACGATTTATTTTTTGTTTTGCAAGCAGTATCTTGCATGCATTACATGAATACAAGGAGGATTTTACATTTTACACACAAGAAATTCAAGACTCAGAGAGCAATAGTATAATAATGCATTCATGTTGGCCTAGCTAAGAAACAAGGGCATCAGAATTTGAAACTCAATGTATATATATTTGAAACCCATACTCTTAATAACTGTACTATAGGCTTTTTGAGAGTAGACAGAGCCCTGTATTTTTATTGCGTTGCCCGTGTTCTTGGTAAAAATACTAAATCCATGTTTTACTCTGCACAAGTTGAGTACAATGAATAAATACATTTTAATGCAGGAAGTGAAGAAAGCAGTTTTAGAAAATAGGTTGGGAAATGAAATTCTACTAGCTAGTTAAATCTTGTCCCCTTCTGTATTGTAAATCAATCATAACTGGTTAGAAGATGATAGCATACTTTTACATTTTTAAATACATGTAGTTTTTAAAGAAGTCACAAGCAGTATGTGTATAGACATGGGAAAGAGACTTGGAATACTAGCGAGAGCCTCTTAATCTATTGCTTATGCTATTTACAGATATTTGTTGAGTATTACAGGTATTACAGTGACAGATTCATGGCTAATATTTACGGAGCACTTAATAATAAACCATGTAATGATAAACACTTTTCATATATTACCTCATTTAAGACTCAAGCAGTACTATTGTTATCTACACTTAGAGATGAGAAACATGAGATTTACAGAGGTTAAATGACTTGCTGAAAGTTACACATAAATTTAGCAGTGCCAACAGTGACCCGAGTCTAGAGCTTCTCTCTACCATCTAAATCAATGGTATATTAGGCACTTTCCTGTCATTAGTACACAATTTCCAACAGCTGCAACTTAAAGGAGAGGTTTACTTTAGCTCAGAGTTTTCAGAAGATGATTCAGTCCATCTTTGGTTGTGTCCAGGATTTGGGAAGGGCATGGCAGAGAAAAACTGCTTAACTCATTGTGGCGAGAAAACAGAAAAACAGAAAGGAGGATGCAGGCACACAAATACACCTTTTCTACCCTGCCTCCAGTGATGAATGTTAGTGCCCCCATGATCCAATCACTTTCCAACAGCCCCACCTCAGAATACAAGACTTTTGGTGAAGTTTTAGTTCTAAACCATAACATTATGTCTCTGGCCCCAGAAAACTAACATCCATCTCATTATGCAACAAGTATTTAGTTCATCTCTAAGAGTTGCCAAAGTCTTTAAAGTTCTAGCATCACTACAAAGTCAAACTTTGAAGTTTCTTTTGAGAATCAAGGGAAACTCTAGCTGTGAGTCCCTGTAAAAATCAAAAAGAAAGTTAAATATTTTCAGTATACAAATGCACAAGGTAAATATTTCCATTCCAAAAGGAAAGGGTAGGGGAACAAAAAAACCTGGAACAAAGCAAGACCAAAACCCAGCAGGAAAAACATGAAATCCTGCAGCTCCTTGTCCAGCACCCAAGCTGTATCAAAATGTGAGCTCCAAAGTGCTTGGGCAGCCTTCCCTAATGACCTTTGTTTGTAGTCCACATGATCTCTCTCTTAGGTTGGCTCCACTGGCTACCTGTGGTTTTTCTCAGCAGATGTGCCACATTCCTGGCTTCTCCAAATTCCTGTGGTCTCCAGTGCACTTTTGGCTTCACTCTCATAGCTTCATATGCTGCTCTTTCAAAGAGAACATAGCTCGGTTTCCCTAGATTTGCTTCTGAAATCTTGGTGGAAGCCTCCCTAACCCCACAACTCTGGCATTCTGTATATCTAAAAACCAGTATCACTTAGATGGTGCAAGTTCTGTTGCCAGTGGGAGGAGTATCTGGGGTACCTTGGACCATGCTACAGTGGCCTCTGGGTGCCTAGGTAGCCAAATTCCAGAAAACACTTTCCTAGGTGGCCCCAAATGAGCTGGTTTCCCTAAAGCTTTCATTCAAAATGAAAGTTTTGCATCCTTGAGCCTGTAATCTATAGGGTCTGGCCAACTGCTGAGATGCTTTATAGCCATTTTTGCTATAGTCCTGATATAAAATATGTGGCTTCTTTTTAGTACTAATCTTTTCAGCAACCATGTTCTCTTTATCCCTAATTTAGTAGGTTTTTTTTTTTTTTTCTGGCCAATCTTCATATCGTTTGGCTTTGCTTTTTGCTACTGTTCCTTAGTATAAATCTGGCTGAAAAAAGATAGCAAATACCCATGCCACAGCTGTTAATTAGTCTGCCATGCTTAATCTTAGTCTCAGGCAGTCTCTTTGCCAAAATAAAACATGCGTGGCCTCTAGTCCAGTTTTCAATGGAGTCCTCATTTTCAAAACAAACATCATGAGCCTAGCCATTATTGTCTAAATTCTTATCAGCATTCTGGTCTTCTGAGCTCTATCCAGAATCTCTCATCAATCTCTGCTTACAGCATTCTAATTCTTCTCTAGTCAGCGTCTCCAAAACTTTCCAAACTCCTCCTGCAAACCAGTTCCAAAGACTTCAGTGAACCACACAGTCATGTACAGTCATAGCAATGACCCCATTCTCAGCACCAACTTTTTGTATTAGTCAGCTTTCCCACCACTGGGACAAAATACCTGACACTTTTAGTTACTTTTCTTTGGTTGCTGGGACAAAATACCAGATGCCCAAAATTAAGGAAGGAAAGGTTTATTTAGCTCACAGTTTCTGGAGGTTTCAATCCATAATCAGCTGGCTCCAGGCAGATTGGCATGGCTGAGGGGCATCCGTTCATGGTGGCAGAATACAACGAAAGCAACAAGAGCAAAAAATGGGGTGAAGAGCAAGCCTCTTTTCCTCCCTTATATTGTATGCAGGCTACCCGCCCTAGGGTGAGTCCTTTACACCCACACCATCTCCATTCCCTCCTCTTGCACAGGCTCAGGACATTTACAAAGTAAGGACCCTGGCTCCCTGCTGAGTCACTTAGTTAAACTTCTAAACTTCTCAAGTTGACACAATGGATCAACCATTACAACATCCTAGAGCATAAGCAGCCTCCCTATGGCATGTCCTCTATACCCCAAGACGTAGAACTACTGAGTTAGTTAGTTAAGCTTCTAAACTTCTCAAGTTGACACAATGTATCAACCATTACACTTCCAATTTGAAGGAGGTGAAGTTTATATTAGCTCATCATTTCAGCATTTTAGTCCATAATCAGCCAGCTCCAAGCCAGAATCAGCAAGGTGGAAAGCCTTGGCAGAGAAAAATTTCTGACCCCATAGCATCCAGGAAGCAGAAAGAAAAGGGACAAGCCTGAGATAAAAATGCATCCTTCCAAGTGACCTTCCCAGTGACCCACCTCCTCCGATGAAGGCTTACTCGAAACAGTACAGTCACTATGAACTCATCAATGGGCTAATGCCCATTGAGTACGGTGCCCCATGATTCAATCACTTTTGAAAGCCCCATACCTCTGAATAGGGGAGTTTTGGGGACATTTTAAGTATAACCCATAAAAAATAGCAAAGAAATTTTGTTAAAAGACAAAAATTTCTGGTAGAAATAGGAATGTAGTTGGGAACCTCAAAAGACCTTGATTTATTCTTGCCTAGAAAGTTATCACTTTCTCTATATGAAAAATTCACTCTTTGCATTTCTCCTATGCTAAATTTGTGTCTTCTCCCAAAGTTCCTGAACTGTATCTTAATTTCTAGTATCATCACAAAGAAGGTAAAACATTTTAACAATTAAGATTTACAGGGTTGGTGATGTAGCTCAGTGGCACAGCACCTACCTGGCAAGCTCAAGATCCCAAGTTCGATTCCCGGTACAAAAAAAAAAAAAAAGATTTACACATGATTTAGAAAATTTGGGGTGCTCTTGCAATCAGATCTGTATTCTAGTTCTGAACTTTAGAAGATAGATTGTATCTCCTTAATGAGCACAGACACAAAAGTACTCAATAAGATACTGGCAAACAGAATGCAGCAAATCATCAAGAAGATCATACAACATGACAAGTAGGTTTCATCCCAGGGAAGCAGGGATGGTTCAACATACACAAATCAATAAATGGAATACACCATATTAACAGAACCAAGGACAAAAACCACATGATCATCTCAGTAGAAGCAGAAAAACATTTGACAAACTCCAACACCTATAAATGATTAAACAAAAAAAGAACCTCTACAGAAAATTGGACTAGATGGTCTTTATCTCAATCTAATAAAAGCCATATATAAAACCAACAGCCAACATCATACTAAATGGTCAAAAACTGAAAACTCTCACTCTAAAATCAGGAAGATGACAGAGATGTCCACTATGACCACTCCTTTTCAATATTATTCTAGAAACACTGGTGAGAACAATTGCACAAGAGAAAGAAATAAAAGGAATAAGGATAGGAAAAGAAGAGGTTAAATTACCATTATTTGGGAATGACATGGTACTCTACATAGGAGACTCCAAAAACTCCACCAAAAGACTTCGAGATTTAATAATAAAATTCAATATCACAGCTGTATACAAAATCAACACTCAAAAATCAATAGCATCCCTGTATACAAATAACAAGCTCACTGACAGAGAAATTAGGGAAACCACACCTTTCACAATAGCATCAAAAAATTGAAATACACAGGAATAAATCTAACAAAGGAAGCAAAAGACCTTTACATTGAAAACAACACTACTCTGAAAAAGGAAATCAAAGAAGATATCAGAAAATGGAAAGATATCCCTTGTTCTTAGGTAGGATGAACCAATGTAGTGAAAACAGCCACACTTCCAAAATTTTATACAGATTTAATGCAATCTCGATCAAAATACTAATAGCATACCTCACAGAATTAGAGGAAACGATCCTAAAATTCGTTTTGAACCAGAAGATATTTAGAAGACCAAAAGCAATTCTGAGCAACAAAGGCAAGGCAGGGAGCATCAAAATTCTTGACTTGAAATTATACTACAAAAATTATACCATGATAAAACAGCATGGTATTGGAAAAAAACAGACCTGAGGATCAAATGGAACAGATTAGTAGATGCAGAAACAACTCCAAGCACACTCAGCCACCTTGTCTTTGACAAGGGGGCACATAACTTCATTGGAAGAAAGATAGCCTCTTTAATAAACGGTGCTGGGAAACCTGGCTTTCCACATGCAGAAGATCAAAACTTAGACCCATATCTTTCACCATACACTAAACTAAAATTGAAAGGGATCAAATATCTAAATATTAAAACAGAAACACTAAACTTTCTGGAAGATAGAATAGGTAGAACTTTTGAAGACATGGGTGTGGGTGAAGACTTTATGAACAAAACCACAATCACACAGAAAATGTTATGAAGAATCAACAACTGAGATCTCATCATATTAAAAACTTTTTGCACAGCAAAAGAACCACCAATAGAGTGAAGAGACAACCAACAGAGTGGGAAAAATTTTTTGACAGCTGTTCCTCAGAGAAAGGGCTAATATCTAAAATATATAAAGAACTCAAAAAGAAATCAGACTTCCCAAATTTAAAGCCCCAATCCAAAAATGGGCATCTGAAATGAATAAACACTTCTCAGATAAAGAAGTACAAATAGCAAATACATATATGAAAATATGTTCAACATTCAAGAGATGCAAATTAAAACAACACTGAGATTCTATCTCACCCCAGAAAGAATGGCTATTATCAAGACATCAACAATGCTGGTGAGGCTATAGGGAAAAAGGAACACTTCTCCACTGTTGGTGGGAGTGTAGATTGGTGCAAGCACTGTGGAAATCAGTGGGTAGACTTCTCAAAAACTAAAATTAGAGGTTTCATCTTACCCAGATATTCCCCTGTTTGGCATCTTTCGGAAAGAATTAAAAGTATCATACCATAGCGATATATGTGCACCCATGTTTATAGCAGTGCAGTCTGTAATAGCTAAATCTTGGAAACAGTATAAATGGATGAATGCCTAAAAAAGATGTGCTTTTTTATACATGGAGTATTACTCTGCCATAAAGAAGGATAAACTTGAGACATTTCTAAGTAAATAGATGCATCTTGGGACCATTTCTTAATTGAAATAAATTGGATACACATGTTTCAATACTCTCAGTGTTTCTCTAGTGTGAGAAACTGAAAGGATTAATAAGGACCAAATACATAATATATATTTGGAAATAGGAAAAAATTGTTCAAATGGGAAGGGGAACAAGGGAGGGATGAGGGAGAAAGGAAGGAAATGAAAATAAAAGAGAATAGAAGGAAAAAATGGAAACAAAGCTTTAGTAAAGGAGGGGAAGAGGGATTGAAGAGAGGGGAGGGGTTGCGGAAAAAGAAGAATCAAGATATATCATGTACAGGTATAAAACAAATTCCCTATGATGAATGTGATCCTTATGTATATCTGAAGCGTACAAATAAAATTAATTTAAAAAAGAAAGATTGGGAGCAACAAAAAAAGACCTAAATGTAATACCTATAAATAATAGCCTCTTAGCCTTAGAAGACAATTTATATTATCATGTATTTCAACCCTCTTTTTTTTTTTGTGGGTACCGGGGGGTCGACCTCAGGACCTCGCGCGCCAACAGGCACCCGTGCCGCTGAGCGATATCACCGGCCCCTTTTCCGTATGTGGGATCCGGGAGTCGAACTCTGGCCCTCGTGCTTGCAAGGCAGGCGCTTACGCCGCTGAGCCATCTCACCGGCCCCAAACCCTCTTGTTTAACAGATGACAGGAGGGGTTTTGTGACCAAAATCTCAAAGCCAATCATATCTGTAGAAAACCATCTCATATATAGTAAGCTTCAGTTTAAACTTAGAAAATTTAAACTAGGAGGAAAATTCTCACTAGGAATAACTAGAGGAAAGAATAGAAAACTGAAGCAGTTATAAAAATTTCCTTATCTATAATCTAGAAAGTTCAAGTGATTTTTTTTTTTCTGTGGGTACCGGGGGGTCGACCTCAGGACCTCGCGTGCCAGCAGGCGCCCGTGCCGCTGAGCGATATCACCGGCCCCTTTTTCGTATGTGGGTTCCAGGAGTCGAACTCAGGCCCTCGCGCTTGCAAGGCAGGCGCTTACACCGCTGAGCCATCTCACTGGCCCCTCAAGTGATTTTAAACAACATGAAATGGCATTCCTATAATCCTCATTATAGCCAACCAATATTCACAAATGCTCATAGAATGCTTAAGGGGCTCAAGTGATTTTTAGTTTAAAGTGACAAACAATGCAAAAATATACTATCCTCGTGAAGCCTATATTTTAATGAGAAAGCAAACTAATTTGTGAGTATACAAATCAACCAGAAAAATGCAAATTGTGATGTTAACAAGGACATATAGGGTGATAGAAGTCTAAACAGGAAGAGTCCACTACATAAGGGTCATCAAGGAAACTACTGGGCTGGGATCTAAAGTATACAAACACCATATAGCGGGACCAACGCATTCCAGGAAAAAGGAAGAGCAGGTACAAAGCTATATTTTATACAGATAGAAGTCAGCTTCATAATCAGTTAAGGAGCAAATTATATTTTTCTTTCGGATATATCAACTTTTGCCATCCTTACCCTGATACACTTTTTAGCATTTCTCTACCACTCTTTGCTTAAGTTTAATTTTTTTTTTCTCACTAATTTCTTTAGTGTTATTTTGTAGCTGTCCATCTGGCCTAACTTAAAATCTCTGAGGAGATTTTAATCTTTTAATAACTACGAGAGGTATACTCTATACACATTTAATTCTAGTGTTTCTGTGCTGATCATCCTAATTTCTCATACAGGCAAAGAGCCAATAGCTCCATGTGTGTAGACAGATGGAAAAGAATGTCTAATACCATATCCCACAGGGAATCTCCTCAGTAATTCCCTGACCACCATACCCACGGGCAATGGAAATAAGGACTTCATGACTTCAGTGCATGGTGACAGAACATACTGATTAGCATTGTGAGTGTATATTGTCAGTATGTGAGCCTTGATTTGCTACTCTGACCATCATTTAATTACCTTGAATGGGCCTGTTCTAGGTGCCATAGACATTACCAATAAAATCTAAAATTATAATTCCTCCCTTCCTTCGGAGTTATAACATTGCTCTTCTCCAAGGGTAGAAAATAGGTTTCACACTATTCATAGCTCTCTATATTCCTCTTTCTTAGCATATCTGTTAGTTGCAGCTAAATATCCATGTGAATGAATATTTAATATCCTCCACAAAATGTTAAGTTTCTTGGTATCAATGAACACATAGCTCACAATAGGTTCAAGTCAAATATTTTTGGATCGATGACAGAAAAAAATTAGTGTATACTTCTGTTTGTCACTCATGGTGTTAGTCTGGAGCTGGAAGGAATGAAACATAAACACATGAAATAGTTAAGAATGAAGCAGTATTAGTTTATTCAGCGAATGTTTGAGTAACCATGACATGATCATGATTGTGCTAAGATATATTAGTGAACAAAAATCAGAAAATGTCTCTGCTTTTCCTGAGATAACATCTGATTGTGGAAACAGGCCATAGTCAAGGAATCACATGAACAAATAGTACACCACTACTCAAAAAGAAAAAATTCCATCAAATTGCTGGATAGGAGACATTTTGATTTCAGGTTCCCTAAGCAAGAGATTCCCAATAAAAAAAAGTGAAGACAGTCACCTGCCCACAAGTGTGCCAACAGCTTTGATTTGTCACGTTACTTTTAACAGCTTATTTTCTTTCCATGGCCAATGCTAATGCAGAACCTGTGATTACATTTCAGCAAGTGAGACTCTTTTCTCAGGCTTTACATCCCACTGCCCTTTGCACTGTTTCTTCTGTGCTTTTATCCATAGCCGTCACTTCTTGGTTCTAACTCTTCACTTGTTCCCTTTGGATAAATGCCATAGTTGGACACTGCCTGATGTTCAGGATAAGTGGAAATATGGATTTTCGTTTCCTACTCCAGAAATTTGCTTGGTACCTATGTGGACCAGTGTTAGTACATCCCAGCCACAGACCCAATCCCTGGCTTCTGTTTGTGCTGGAGGGGTGTTGCAAATTGTGTCATATCTTTCACATATCTACCTCTGTGCTGTAGTGCTCTTCTACCCAGATGAAGGGTGCTGTCCATTCTTCCCAGCTTCTCCAGATCTAACCCAAGTGTTCCAGGTTTTCTCAAGTCTTGTCTTCCCCAGGAAGTTTTCGATGACTTCCTTGACTCTGTACTTTACAGAGCTTCCTGTTATTTCACTCAGCAGTAAGACTGATACTTTTAAAATTTGAATTGCTTAATGTCAATTCCTGCTTACAACAGTTTCAGGAATGTATATTCTATTCAAAATATAAGCAAAATCTATTATCTATTCAAAAGATAACAGATTTGGATCTGTTATCATGCCCTGCAAGGCCCTTCTTGATCTGCCTCTACAGTCCTCTCTGATGGCATCCACTATTGCTCAGTGTTCCTACTTTCAAAGTTTCTGCACATTGTCTTTTTTTGGGTTCCTAAAATATGTCAAGCTTATTCTCACACAGTGGCCATGAAACTTGCTGTTCTCTTTGCCTGCAAAATTTCCTTAGTCTCAAGACATTGTGTTCTGGTGAATACCCGCTAATGTACTGTTATCTGCTGTTACAAACATCCCTGAACATCGGCTCCCAATTTACTTGTTGGGAGTTTGTTCTTACCCTTGTCAATCTCTATTAAATCATCCTAATTTATTTTATTCATAGAACTTATTGCTCTCTCTAATTATCTTGTTTGCTTACATAAGTATTAATGGGCACGCTAATAAGGATCTAGGCTATCCAGTCAATCTCAGTTACTGAAGAAGACAAATGCAACTTCATTGCAGTTGGTTACTTACTCCTTACTTGGACATAGGCATCCACTGCAATCAGTTCTCTCAGCTGAGATCCAGTCATTTTTCTTGTAGCCCCCTTAGAGAAGAGTTAACTCATGCTCCCTTCCCTTTTACTGTCATGTACATTTAAGCCATGGGGAATATTCAAGTATTATATGCCTCGACAAGCTTGAGGGGTGCAGGCTACTCAGTGCTCTGTCAGTTCTCTTTCAATGCAATTAGCAATCACTTCTGTTAGATTTCCCAAGAGGAGTCAGACTCAAGCATACCACATTCCTCAAACTAAAGAGAAATCTATGGAGGGCTGATTTCCTTAGAGCACCTCTCTTGAGATGAAGAGGGAGGTATGCTCACCACCCCCTCCTTGGCAAAGAGAATAGTACTCAGAGAATTCCAAATGATCTCCCCCTAAATTCTCTTTTTTTTTCAAATGCTGTCATTCAGTTGTTTTCACTGCAGAAAAGTGTTTTAAGAGATACAGAAATGTATTCCACATACCACATTTGAAATTTTTATGTATGACTTCATATTTAACTTTGGAATACGTCATTTATTTTCATAGTGCTTTATTCAAAACTTCCATTTCAGTATCTTTTATTAATGATCTATTTGTATCCATAAATACATTCAAGACTTTAACCACAAATGTGGCTTGGACACCTATAAATCACAACAGAATTGGTTGAAAACAAATGGTACTGCTATGCTATTTTATACTAGGTTCACAACAGTTCTTTCTGTTTCTTTCTGAGTCGATGCCCTATGAATGCAAGAAGTTTGTTTGTCTTGTTCTCTTTGTGCAACCTTTGAGCTAAAATCAATACTCAGAACAGATTTCTTGCTCAGAAAATATCAGTAAAATGAATTGAATGGATAAATTTTAATTTGTGCCAAGCAACACTGATAAAAGCTTTATATTGAAATATATACATAAAGATAGTTATTGTTCTTTTAGATAAAAGAACTAAGATTCAAAAGCAGTTAAGTAACTTGTTCAAGTTTTTACATGTGAAAATATGTTAGCTGAAATTAAAATCTAGGTACTCTAACTCCAAAACACTTAAACTACTCTATCAGACTATTAGGTGCAGGACTACTAGTACAGTATACTGCCAGCCCTCCAGGGCTGGAACTGAGCCAGGACTGCTTCTTATATTCTCACAGAAGAATAAAGCAGAGCACAGATAACTACAGTACAATGTGGACTTCACATGCTGTAAGATTTCAGGAGAAGGCACAATCAAGCTTCACTGGACAGGTGCATATTTAGAAAAGATGCTTAAGCACAGTGTCTTCTCAGATTCTCCGAAAAGATGTTTTTAAGTTCAGTAGGTATACACAGCGGAATGAAACGGCAAGATTGTGGTAGGAACAGAAGGAATAAAATCAGAGAAACCATGAAGCCAAATCCATCATACCTGGTGACTGATCAGATATTCCAGACAAGGAGAAAGAGTGACTACTAACATAAGAACTTAAGAGCTCCAAATTAAAAACATGAGCCAAAAACAAAACGTTACCATTAAGAGAAGTGGGATTTTCATGATAATTTGGAATAAAAGTAAGAGGAACATGACAAGAGTCCTAGGAAAAGATGCATAAAAGAAAGAACTAGTTGGGAGTTCATTTTGAGGGTTCATATGAAATACCATACATGTGACTATTGGAAGGGTTTGAGAATTGCCCCTCTTACCTATGAACAGTGTAAAATAAACAGAGGGAAAGCTAGAAGCAGTACGGTGCCTCTATAACATCTAATTTTCCACACTGAAATCATTATGCAGGACCATTTACAACTGAGATTATAGTTTAAAATCGTCAATGATTTGTGAGATTTCATACATGAATCTACATTTATAACAGTAGGTGGATTTATCCCTATATCTATTATTGTATTCCCAAAATATCAAACAGGGATTTGTTCCCGCAAATTGTTAGTCATGTGAATATGACAAATCAGAGAAAATTCTCTGTGACACCAAAGATATGTGGAGATGGATAAATATTGCCAGATTGTATTTCAGGATTTACTTCAGGATCTTTAGTTTTAGAAATACAACAGTGTGTGTTGATGGAGATTTCTTAGCTCAAAACACGATTATGTAAATGGAAGCAACTCTCTGCCCCAAGTGAAGAGAGCTCAGCGTGTTTCTAGTTTATTCGAATGATGAAAGTAGACAATGGGAGGATTTTCATCTCATTGTTGGCCTATTCTTGGCAACCAACAATAATTGGTCCAATGTCTCAAGTCACATCTATGAAGACAACAAGAATATAGACAGTAATACCTGAACACACAGTTGAACCTTATATAACTTCTGTCATATAAGAAAGATGCAGTGGAGAGAATAAAACCCATAACTAGAAAATGCAAGTTCCAGTTTCCCATCTGCAAATTTGGAATGATATTTTTCACTGCCCAAGGTTGTTCTGGAGGGAAAAAATTGTTAGAGTGGATATAAATCTTTGTACTAAAAAGAATAATTTTACTTACTTTTTTTTTTTATGTTGTAACTCAAGTATTTACTGCAATTCATTTGTGCTAGTTATTACACTTATCTTTAGGTATATATTACCAAAAAAATCAATAATCATACCTGATCTTATAGCTAGTGGTATATCCGTGTAAGGAATTAGTATGAGTATTATTTCATACATATAGGTTTTACCCTCATTATCCAAGAAAATATATATATACTAAATATATATATTTCACTTGAAAGGAAGGACAGGAGTCAAGCAGACCTATAAATATAAGCAGGCTCGATCACCTTCTAGGTGTGACCTGGAAAATTTACTCAATTTACATAATGCTTCAGAAACTTTATATATCCATGAGAATAATAACAATTGCACAATCTTAGGGTTGTAGAAAGCAATGAATTAAATCTCAGTGAGCACTCTGTGCGGCAACATCTGGAAGACAGGGTCCTTTATGAATTGGGGTTTAAATGTTTTACTTGCTCAAAATGAGCTGGTCGCCAAAAGACAAATGCCATGTGATTTCACTTATATAACGTACTTAGGATAGTCAAAATTTACAGAGATAGAAATGAGAACGGTGGTTACCAGAGGCTAGGTGTGGGCAGGAAGGAGATTAGTTACTGTTTAATGGGTACAGAGTCTCAGTTGTGCAAGATGAAAAGAATTATGGAGATGGATGATGGTGATGGCCATATATTATGAATGTATTTAATATTACTGAATGTGGATTTTAAAATGGTTGAGATGATAAAGTCTATGTAATGTGTATTTTACAACAATGAAAAGATTGAGAAAGAATATGACTTGGAGATGCTTGCTTTTGCCACACAGTTGTGGGTGAATGAACTCTCTCCTCTCAGCTCTAGCTGAAGCTTGTCAACCAGGGCTACTCTACAGGATGTTTAATAACTCACATAGCTAAGGGCAGGCTCAGACATGGGTACAAGTACCATTTCAGCTTGCCTGATTCCCATGTGGACCCTGGAGCCCCCACAAATAACCTAAAGCTGGCAAAGGCACATCCACCCGAAGATCCCCTGCCAGCTTCAAGGGGAACAGCAGGTGGTTGAGCCAAATATGTTATATCACATCTCAGGGAAGCGTCTAAGGGAGAGAGACTGCTTCACTTCTATGGATGGGGTTAGCCTTCCACAGGTAAGCCCCAAGAACCTGAAAGGGAGATCTGCTATTCTGCCATAGCCCCCAGCCTACCTAGGAGGTGGTGGGCAGAATACCTGTGATTCCCTGAGTGCTGGCAGACAGCCACGCAGTTGCAAAGGTCCTGCATGCCGATATGACAAACATTCACACCCCAGCATCTTCAGGGGGCCAATTAAGAAAGCTACCACTTATGGTGCAGGAAGAATGGCTGAGGTAAACCTGCAAAAGCATCACTCCTGGGCTGCTCCTGCAGGGCTCACCTCAACTGCTGCACTGTGAGCCCCTGCTGCTTGAGAGCAATTGAAGCAGGTGCTACATTAATATGTGCATCTATCTCTCCTTTAAAGTGCGTTTGATCTGAAGGTGAGAAATGCCACACGCAAAAGCTTTTCATGAGTTTGTTCTCCTGTGACCTGATTCTGCTCCCCAAAACTTGGAGGCTGGAATTTCCAGTTAAATTGCAAAGGACTTGCTGGCTCTGAACTACCATGGGTCAACTGGTAAAATGTCCTTTTGTTGTAGGATTATTTGGAATTCTGCTCTGCTAAATCATAGCAATGATACTACCTTGAAGTGCTAAGGGATGTGCATTAATTTCCTAGGGGTGCTCTAGCAAAGTACTACAAAGGGGGTGGCTTAAAATAACAGAAATTTGTTCTTTCACATCTCTGGAGATGAGAGATTTGAAATCAAGGGGTGTGTAAGGTTGGTTACTTCTGCTGGATCTAAGAGGGAATCCTTCTGTGCATAGTCCCCTAGCTTCTGGTGATTGGCAGCAGTCCTAGGACACCTTAGTTTGTAAAAGTGTATGTGCAATCAGTGCCTCTGTCTTCACTTGATCTTCTTCCATAAGTGGCTTCCCTGTGTTTATGTTTCCAAGTCACTTTCTCTTTGTAAGGACACCAGTCATTGGCTTTGGGGCCCACCTTCATGCTTTATGACCATATCTAAAGTTTACTACATTTGCAAAGGCCCTATTTGCAAATAAAGTCAGATTCACATGTACTGGGCATTGATATTTCAGTGTATCTGGATGAGGGATCCAGTTGAACCCACAATAGAGTAGAAGGAGAGTGAAGACTGGTCAGAGCTCTGTCTTATACTTGGAACTGCTTCTTTGGAAAGTTTCCTGGTCTTTAATATAGTGAGATATGATGAAACCACAACCCCTCAGGCTCATTGCTATTCACTTGGTGACAAGAGGAAGTGGTAGTTATTTCTTTAAAATTTGCCTCGAATAAAAAAGTAGCAAATATTATATCACTGCTCCTGGAGGGTAAATTCCTTCAAGATGCTGGTCACATTTTCATCAGTTGATCAGTACATAAACTTATTTTATGTGTCTCTGTTTAAAGACATATTATTTTGAATATATTGTTGATTCTTTCACACAACTCATGGTGAACAACACTACAATTCATGCCTGAATGAAGCCTATCTAAAAACATATTTTCCTCCTTAGGTACATCACTTTATGAGCACTTATTTGGTAGTACTAGGCTTGGGGTCCATATTAAGTAGTGAAATCACCAGCATGAAATTCAACAAATGTGACCAATACATCACTAAATGGACCCCTCCCATGGACTCTTGTTTAGCACATGAGAGCAGAACAAGAAGGTGGAGCTTCCTCTTTCAGGACCTTGCTTGGGAATGTGCATGTTGGGCAACTCAAAATTTTCCCTACTCTAAGCATGTCTGAGGGTGACCACAAAAACACCATGATTATTTTAGAATTAAAAAGAAATTATAGAGTAGGTGAATTCACAAACATGAAATCTATGAATAATGAAGATTGACAGCATAGTGCAGCAGTTCCCACTGGGTTTCGTGGTAGGAATGCACCCACCTGAGCTATAGATGCCAGCATGTGTGAAGGCTGTCTGAGAGCTGTGGCAGTATCATTGCGTGCCATGGTGCCAAAGGTACATGGATACAAACTACACAATGGGACACACACTCCCAAGTACTACAATCTTAAATAAACCCTAGCTGATAATATCTACACTAGAGAGGAGGATGGGGGCTGGATTTGATGACTCTGCACATAAATATAAAAGTTACAGTTATTAAGAATTAATCAGAATTATTTTTTTCTGCTATCAGATAAAACAGAGATTAGGAATCAAGCTGAGGACATAAAAGCGAATGGTAACAGTATAGGTGCCAGAAAGCTGTGACCTAATTTACAGAGAAAATATGGGTTAGAGAAAACAAGGTGAGTTAGAAGAAGAGAAAGTTTAGTGGGACTGCAAGATAGCATTCCAGGAGAACAGTTCAAAATGAGCCATGGGAAGCATAAAAATGTTTAAAATGTCAACGTGAACCATGTTAAGTTTAGCGTTAGAAGTGCTTATTCTAAAATGGTGTGTAGGATCAAATTCTCCAAAAGGGCACCACTACAGAAATGGGCAGCTTGAGATAGGGCAGCATTTCCTTTATGGACACTAAAGTCCCCTAGACACTTACACAAGGTCCATGAGATCGAAATTGTGTTCATAATAGTAAGAAATGACTTGCTTATTTCACTGAATTGACATTTGCAGTGATGGGGCAAAAGCATGGTGCCTAACTTACTGGTCCCTTTGTATAAATGAGCACAGTAACACTAAACTATACTTGTAGGTGATCACTGTATTCTTCACCACCAACCGCTTTCATTAAAAAACAATTTCACCAAAGAAGAATATGCTTATTGAAGTAGTAAAATTAAGTTAACTAAATTTCAATCTTGAGGTCACGTCTCGTTAATAATTTACATGATGAAACGATGAAACAGGAAGCGTGCAAAAGACAAGAGCCATTATACTGCCCAAAATATAATCATCTTGAAAAAGTTGTAGGAATATTTGAGCTGCAAGCTGAACTAACTTGCATTTTTTTCATAAAATTTAAATTATGGTAGACAGGACTTAGAAATTTAACATATAGATATTTTCTTGAGAATAATAAAGTAAACCTAACTGTTCAAAGACAGTAACTAAAAACATTTATTGTTAAAGATAAAATTCAAACAGAAAAATAAGAATTTTGAGAATCGTGGCTGCAAGTAGGAACTTGACAGATTCCCAATACCTAAAGACTTCTGAGGACACTGGTGATGTCATTAACTAATGTGGTTTTTGATACTATATAAAATGTGGTGACATGTAGACTATCTTCACATTTTAGTGAATCAATATTTTCAAATGACCAGGGTATGATGTCATGAAATCATACATTAGGAAAATATTAATCAAAAATATAATGTAAATCAATGCTATTAATAAAATAGTATATGAAAGGCGTGTAGATTAAATATCACACCTGATCTTTGAAAAATTACTATTTGTTGATTATTGGTATAGTATAAAAATAAAAATTATCTGTAAAATTTATAAAATATGCAACATTTCCTACTATATGGAGGAAGTCAAATTCTCCAACTGTATGCGAGAGGTCAAATTTTCTTTATACAATTCAACACAAATATATTGACTGCAAAAGAAAATGTAACCATCTGGCTTTCTTATATCAAGCCAAACATTAAAGAGATATTTAAAATATAAAAGAACATCACTGTTCTCATTTTTTGTTTCAGAAGGTACAATTTAAAAAAAAAAATTAAATACTATGAATGAATACATACTATTTATTCTACCATGTAATGGTTTGCTGGTAAATAATGTTATTTAAGTGAAGTAATAAATAATATTTTAAAATTTTCTCAATTATAAATTTAATATGGTAAATGTCTATAGATATAAATCTTGAAAAGAAAAATATTTTCAAGGCTCAATAACTAGAGTCCTGAGGCAAAAAACACTTTAGGACCATTAACGTAGAGGAAAGAATATGGACTTATAAAACCGAGGGCCTAAACCCCATTTCCCTCTTGCACCACTAACTGACAAAGTTACCCAAGCTAAGTCACTGAATTCCCCAACATCAGATTGTCTGTAAAATGAGGCTAAAAATATTCACAAATGCAAATAGGATCACAATGAAAAGAAAAAGTGTTCATATATGTGGACACATTTTATATCCTCCAAAGCACTACACAAAGTTTATTTCCTTATCACTATCTGTAAGAACAACAGTTTCTGCTAAAATGTGATGAATCACATCAGTAATAATTACCTTCCTATTTATAAAACATATTTATGGAGCGACTAAATCATGATGCCAAAATATTTTTAATCTCATTCTAAACACAGGCTTATGTATTCGGTTTTCTTTAGGTTTTTGACTCAATAGAAACCACAAATTCTGGTTACAAATAAGGCTACTTTGGAAAACATTTTCTCAAGTACTTACTTGGAAGAACTCGTGGGTGTTGCCGCAAAACTCAAGAGAAGATTCACAATGGTCTGAAAGTAATGAGTAACAATGTGGCTGCACAAACCACCTATGACATCCAAAATAAAGCACAAAGATCCTCTGAATACTCATTTCCTGTTAATGGGAGCAAAATATATTTACATCAAAAGCAACATTAACGGCCTTCTTGTCCAGCACTTCATCTAAAGCAGGAATCTTTTTTAAAACCTCCAAGATGTTTTCCTATCTCTATTTAAATATTTCTAATTGTTAGACACATAATACCTCTCACAGCAGATCATTTCTTGTATTACAAACTTGCGTGAATTATGCACATCTAATTATATTTTCTCGCATTTCACACAAGTTTCCAGGTGCTGCTGCTGCTGATCAAGGAGAACCTCTGACCTAGGGATCTACCACAATCCCTCACACAGCTTGCAGGAAAACATGTTCCCAGTTGCACACAACTGACTTACAGCAGCGCTTATTCATGTATTGAAACTGACTGGGTGGTAAACTGTGAGTAACGTTTTGTTAATAGGAGAGCGGTGCTGTGAATAATCCACTACTGTGGATAATCCAAAAGCCATTTCAGCTTGGTTCTGGAAGGTGGTCAAGTCGAATTTTAATTTTGCAGCAGCACTGGGTTTGCCTTCAGAAAGAGGTTTTGCTGAGGCCAATGTTAAAATTGAGTAACCGTTTCCTGCATAAACGCATGCTTTCAATAGTGGGGGAGGTGAGCCAGCCGGCCAAAAATGCTGGCCATGGAGACAAACCTGGCATTCCGATTCACAGAGCAGGCAACCTCCTTAAAGGAAAACTGAGATCTGAGTCCATGTAGGATAATTGGAAAACTGTAGTTCTTAAGAATATGCGTGGGAGTTGGAAATACTCATCGGTTCTTTCTATACATTCCCACACTAATTAGACTCATAGAACCTTTGATCATGTGACATTCGAGCTGTTCTAATTGTACCATCTGCCTAGCCCTCCACGACCATGCCTGCGTGTGAGTGTGTGCATGCACAGGCCTGTGGGTATTTGGAGGAAAATGTATTTAAGGGTGTTATAAATAAAATCTTCTTTACACAGAAATGTAACCATAACCCCCAGAAATGGAGAAAACATTACCTCTCAATTTTTGAATATTTATCATAGGCAAATGTGTGCTAAATGTCATACATGAGTTCCTTTATTCAATCCTAAAAAAAAAAATCTATAAAATAGGTCTTTTCTTAGCCTTATTATACAGGCGAGACAGCTGTGGCCCAAGTCACACTGTTGTGGTGTGGCAGAACTAGGGTTAGAAATATTTGACAGACTCAAAGCCCATTCTTTTCACCACTATGCATTATCACCCCCTCCAAATGAATACATACTATTTATGGTGTCTCTTTATAAAAATATTTCCTTTTAAATTAACCTGTAGCCGGGTGTGGTAGTTCATGCCTGTAATCTCAGCACTTAGGAGGGTGAGGCAGGAGGATTGCCACATGTTTGAGGCCAGCGTGGGCTACATAGTGAGTTCAAGGCTAGGCTAGAATATATAGAGAGACCCTGTCTCAAAAAACAAAAAAAAACCTTAACTTGTATACCAAACACCTCTCATGTACTGCTTTAGATTCGCTAGGCCTCATCAGTCTCTGGTGTTTATTCTAGTTCTGGTTACCTGAGCGAATGAACAGCTTCCCACAGGCAAGTTAAGTTTCAAAGCATCACACCTCGTATGCGCTCTCTGCACCACTCACCTGTCTCTTTGGGTCTCTCCTTTTGTAATCTTTGAGGGAAGGCAGATAAATGCTTTCTGTTTTTCTTTAGATGGACTTCCCTGGGCAGCATTTTAGAAACTTCTCTAAAGAGCCTCCTTGATGGAGATATATGTTCCACTTGATACAAAGTACTTGCTCGCTTGATAACATGTTCACATTGGCCTCCCACCCCTTCTCCATCAGTCTGACTTCCTAGAATTGTATCCATTCATAGACTGATATCTCAAACGCCATTGTCATGGCTCTGTTTACTAGTACACTCACGCTAATACAATTTGGTACTTCCCAAATTCACAGTAAATTCAAGGAAAACTGTTTGCCCCTGCTGGAGAGATAGGGCAGAAGAAGACAAAAAAGAAATAAGTTATAGGACTGTGGATTGTTTCCTTCAAAATTATTTCTGCAAAAAACATTTCTCTGCTGTAAGCCATTCAACCCAAACGTTGCCACAGCCTTGTAATCAAGAAGGGAAATAGTTGTAAATAAGCAAATGAATGCCTAAGTTTTCTTTTGTTATAGGAAGGTTCTTACTCTTTGGCTCCAGGCCTGCACAGAACTCACTATAGAGGGAACCACCCAGTCTATTGAGGTCAGGCCTTGTTAAAGGCCCTCCCAATGAAAGGAGAGAGATGAGCCTCCTGGAACCAACATCAAATTATTATTTCAGGTGGAATTGAAAACCAAGCTATTTTGCCAGAAATGAGGCATTCTGTAGAAGCTATGGCTCAGAGCCAGAGCTAGAAAGGAACAGGTGTGCCTTGGGAAACAGGTGCCCTGCACCTTCCCCAGGTGAACAAAATTAACATGTGTTTCCACTTTCCTCTATTCTAGGGAAACAGAAAAACAGGAAAGAAAGGAAAGGAAAACAGTTATTTCAGAAATCCTTAGAAAGCATATATTATATATTCAAATGAAACGTGGAGCTGCAATATGTATCTAAATAATCAGAATTCCAAATACATTGGTGTTGCATAAGTTTTCAGATATAAAGGCACTAGACAACTTTGTTCTTTATTCCAAGTTCTTTTGCTTACTGCACTTTGATAACATCTGTAAATTCACTAGAGTTCCCTATAATCACAATGACCTAAGTGCTGAGCTATAGATCAGATAAGTGAACGGTTTCTAATGTCATCATACAAGGGGTAGAATAATAGCATAACACATACATGCATGTGTTTACATTTAAGACTTATTTTCTGAATAAAATTGATGGTGGGCTATTATGATGCTATAGTATGATTCAGAAAATAGGTATTAAGTTTGGATAACATGGCAAGTCCTATTCTTGGATGACTTTGTAATAATAATCAAACACGCATAAAACATAATCCCAATGAAATCAATGAATAAACGTACTGTATTAGTCACTTTCTTATCAATGAGACACAATACTCAATATTCAGAATTTACAGGAGTAGTAGTTTAATTTGGCTCATAGTGCCAAGAGATTCACTCCATGGCCACCTGGTTACAGGGAAGAAATATGATGCACTAAGTCCCTGACTTATGAACAAGTTCCGTTCTGGGAGAATATTCACAAGTTGAATTCCTTTGTAAATCTGATAAAATGAGTCATATACACCTTTGATACAAATATACAATGTAACACATTAAAAAAAATAAAAACACTCACACTGCTTTTCCCCTTGCTTCCGGACATCCTGGGCTCTGACTGAGCACTGTACCACTGTACACTACCAGAAGGTACAGTAAGCGCACAGCAGCACAACTGCGACAATGTCCGGCAGACATGGGAGTCACCTCCACAATTCGTTTGCATCTACGAATGTTCGTAATGTGAGGTCCATTCATATCTGTGAAAATTCATAGCTTGAATGTTTGTAAACTAGGAACTTATTATATAAAGGTATGGAAGAGCAAAGATATTCAGTTCATGACTGCAGGAAGTAAAGCTGCAACAGTCCCAGAGAAGAAGGGACAAAAAGCCAGGTACAGTACTTTCGGATCGCACTTTCATGACCCAAACAGACAGACACAGAAGTGTGCTCTCCTAATCCACTCAATAGCTCCGAAGCCAGTCAAGCTGACACAATAGAGCTTAACCACCACGCTTCATAACTGTAAAATTTGGTGAATATACAGGCTAATAGAGGATTATAGTTATTAGTACTTATACAACAAGGCTCACTAAAATTTCTCAAATGTTATATTCTTTGGACATTTTATCTCATTTAATTCTCAAATGATCCAATAACGTAAATGTGATCTTTCTCATTTTGCTGAAGAATAAACAGACTCAGAACAGAGAAAGGCCTTGTTTAAGATAACATAGCTAGGAAGAAGATGAAGGAGAGGGAGAGGAAGGGGAAGGGGAGGAAGGAGGGAGAAGGGAGAGGGAAAAGGAGGAAGAAGAGAAGGAGAAAGAAGAGAAAAGGAAGAGGAAGAACAACAAGAAGAAGATGAAGAAGAAGAAAAAGAAGAAGAGGAGGAGGAAAATGAAAGAGGTAGGCCAGTGAGATGGCTCAGTGGCATAAGTGCCTGCCCGGCAAGCACGAAGTCCTGAGTTTGACTCCCGGTACTCACATACAAAAAAGGGGCTGGTGATATCGCTCAGCGGCACGGGTGCTGCTGGCGCGCGAGGTCCTGAGGTCAACCCCCAGTACCCACAAAAAAAAAAAAAAATGAAGGAGCTGAGTTTTTAATCCAGATTTATGTGTATGCAGAGCTGACTTCAGTATGCTGCCCTGTCTTTATAGATTATCATTTGATTTCCATAATAATAGATAAACAGGAAAGTGACTCCTTCCATTTTACAGTGAAGAAACATAAAGAGGCCAAGTTACCCAGTTTTGTTCACACAGCTAATGGGGAAACTCCTACTTAAACTTTCCCCATTGCTTTCAAGTTTAGAGCTTTTTCCCCACACCCACATGCTCCCATAGAGTCTGGGATTCTTCATTTTTCTTTCTCATTACATGCCTTTGACAGCAAGTAGTTCTGTGAGCTTGGTCTGCTTTCTACTCGAGATGGCTGGGGACTTTATTATGGAAACCCATGGAGAGGTAGAGGCTTGACCAACTAAACATCTACCCTTCTCATTTTCAAGTGTCTTGTTTTCAACTGTCCCAGACTAGAGTCACGGCTGATTGATCTATGGGTAAGAAATGAATTCAAGATATGCTAATCAGTTCCATTCTCTGAAATTTGTGCACTTTGGACCAGAGACTCTGAACTTTTTCTTCTGGAGATCGAAACTCCAAAGTTCCTGGTTCCATTCTCTCACTCCTCACTCTCCTTGAGGAGAAGCCAGACTATTATGAGGACATAAACAAAAGTCCTCAGGAGGAAGCGGTTTTGAGAGCCCAGAGGGAAGACTTGGCAGCATCTGAGTTCCTGAGCACATTTGTTCCTGCGGTGTGGTTGCTTATCTGCCTTTTGTGGGTTTATTTAATCCTCCCTTGAGCTCTGTGAGTTAATAAATTCCCTTCATGGACTGATCTTAATTCAAGTTTTGTTTCTCTTATGAATAACAAAAATATGTCATCCTAACACAGAATCCAATGAGAAAAAAAGACCAAAAAGCCACTTTAAAAAGCTCCAAGTGAATTATGAAAGTACGTGACTACTATACCGGGACTCATCTTTGTGATGAAATGGGAACCTCGCTTCCTATCTGACTCACGGGTCTCAGCCCCATCAGTCCCACAGAGGCCACATGTTGCGGCTGTGTGAATGTGCGTTCACTCAGGGACAGCACTCGCTGCTCCGAGGCCAACTTGAAAAGGATACATTTTCAGGGCCACAATTTTGGGCTTAGGAAAGACATCGCTTTGGTTCTGTAATGACAGGATACTTATCAACTGCTGCTATCCCTACTTGGTAACTTCCAAGGAGGTCCAGAAGTAAACTCTAGAATGAGAAGTTTGCTTTCCCAGCCTTTGCAGATGACTCAGGTCTCCAAGGAAGGCTGGGGATGGAAACAGTATTATCCTTTGTTGGGTTCCCTGAAGGTGAGACTGAGATAAGACATTTGGGGGGCATGATTTATGGAGGGTAGACTTTAGTAGATGCACTATAGGCCCTTAGAGGTTGGTGCCCACAACTATGATTCTAGTCTTTCTGCCTATTCAAAAAATTTTTGTGGCCTATGAGATTCCAGAAGCTTATCCGTACTACTACTAGAAATCTCAGTTCTACACCAGTGTCCTCTCCTTATAGCCCACCCTACAGAAGACAGCCTCCACTGAACTTTTCAACCATCGTGTGATGCTGATACTGTCTTTACCAGTGCGGCTTTATTGCCTTGGTAAACAGGATACAGTCATTGATGGTTCACTCATTCAAGGCTGCTGATGCCTTCCTCTACTGTCTGCCATGGCAGTTCTGGAATCCCTGTCATTTAATATGAACCAGCATTAAATCCAAGCTTCCAAGACTCAACCTAGAAAAGCATACAGGGATCACCTCCTCAGAGCCTCTAACAAGGTGTTAAATCCTTTGACACAGGACAGTGGGCCTAAATCAACAAGGTATCTATCATCCAATTTACCATTCTAAGTACCTTGATCCTGCACCTTCAGAATCTACCTAAATCCTCTCTGTCAATTCTATCGGTCTATGATATCTGGCCTGGCTGCTCCTTTGGCATATGTGATAACAGGCTAAGACCTGTTGCTGTCTTATGCTTGTTTTTTACCTGATAATGAGGAAAAAAGGTAGAGGCAGATCCTAAAGACCAGCATTATCTTATAAGTCAACTGCCTCACTTGCAGTTTCTCTATACCCTCAAGCAAAGGGTGAGGTGGGTAGGTGGGTGGAGAGGTGCTGTCTTCCTACAGAGGAAAATGGGACACTGGTGGTGGTCCGCTGGGCCTTATGGGATCTGCAGTTTGAAGTTAAAACAGTTTGCCCAGATAGCCTCATCCTGGTCTTAGAGCTGCTTTCCTCTTCCATCGGACCCCTACTATCAGAACCGCCTACCTTGCAGCTCTCTTTAAAGGATGTCACGAATTTTTGACCCTCCTGCTTTACTTTAAATTGGTATTAATTCTTCCAAGCTTGACATCTTTTCTCTTGAAAACACCAAAGATGATCAGTACAACATTATCATTATAATTAGTGCCTATATCTTTCAAATTCCACACATATTGCATGACTCAGTGTACTCCTCCCACCTTTGTCCTGTACTGGGCCGCGACAAGTGAAAGTCCTGGCTTAGTAAGTGCACTGCAACCTCACATGAGGACTCCTGCTGCTGCTTTGTGTGCATCAGTAACAGATCTTCACTGCCAACTAGCTGACAACAGGCAGTTCAACTACAAAATCCCATCCCAGAAAGCTGCTTCCTAGGAGAACTCCCGGTACCAACTCTCTTACGCAGCTTTTCTAGCAGCAGAAACTAAGGCAAGAATTCAGTTCAAGAATCTGCCCTCTTGGTTTCCTTCTTTCTAGCATCTCATGATTCTGTATTGATGGTTTTCTTTGTATATCCACATAATTGCCTCCACATACAATTCCCCCTTCTTCCTGTTCTTCCTGTCTCTTACTCCCAAGACAAACATCTACTCTTGTACACATACAGCAAAGAATGACCGTCTAAAACCAGTCTAACCCTCTTCTCTTCAAAGAGCAAGCAATTTTTTCCATATTTCTTATCATGATCATGAGGATTGAACAGGTAATGTCACATAGTAAAGATGCGATTTGGGCCAATTCCTATGAATAACAGAATTTAAAGAACAATATATTGAGAAGTCACGCCAATTTTTCTAGTAGGAATTCCTTCTCTAGAAATAGATGAGCCAGCTTACATGAGAGTTAGAGGAGGTCATAGAGAAAAACAATATCCACTATGATTTGACAAAGTATCCCTCTCTAGAAGTGGCATAACTTTGTTCAAAGACTAGTTAAAATGAAGATCCATGCAGGCATAAACTTTGTTTATTTTGTTTTATTGATGTATTGCTGGCATCAGTAAAATTGCCTAGGTCATAGTTTGTTATCAGTAAATTTCTTGAATTAAGCAACTAATGCTTAATGTCATAATGATCTTTTTATTTGTGTCTTAGGTGCACTCACTGGCTTCTGGCTGAGCTTTCTTTTCTCACCTATAAAATGGGGATAATGACTTCCTATTTTATAAAGTTATTGTGAGATAAGTGAATATTGACTACTGTTTCATATTCACTACAGTTCCAAGCACATAGTAAGTACTCAGTAAATGATAGCTATTACTAAGCGACAGAATCAGGATATAATTATGGCTACTGCAAGAAAAAAAGACACAGAATGCAGGGTAAGTAATGCATCTTCCCCAAAGGAAGATGTGTTTTCCATTTTAGGAGAATTGAGATAATAATACAGATAAATAACTGGAGCAGAACTAAAGGCAGTCATCCCTGAAAGAGCAGATCCTTCCAATTGGTGAGAAAAAAATTAACTAAAAACAACAGTACAGCAAGCAACAGTAGAAGTGTTCGCATAAAATCTCTTCTGACAGTTCTGCCTCTGGAGAAACAGTGGTCACTATCTAACCTCCACAAAAGCTGTTACACATTCATGTGGGAGTGATTTGGCAGAAGCAAAATGTACTAGAGATGTTGCCTATATTGTGTAAGTAAGGAGCCTTCAGTGTACACCCAAGAAAGAGAGCTTAATTTTAAGCTAATAACTGCTACAATGAAAAGCATATCTAATTCCCTTTTACCTGCCTTTTTTTTTTTTTTTTCTTTTTCTCTCCTCCCTTTGCAAACAGCACAGATGGGGAGGAGAAAAGCAGACAATTCAAACTGGTACATTATGTGGGCACAAACAATTTAGGGAAAAACATCTTTGCATGGTGAGAAAAATTCCACTCCTTTCTTGGACCATTTCTGAAGTATTGGAAACCATGGCAACTAATATAAAAGTAACCAGTGCATTGTACATTCTCAGTCTGAACAATAAAAAACAAACTTAATCTGTTAAGAAGAAGTTAAAAATAAACCTAACTTGGACAACAGACTTCAACAAGCTTCTTATTCCCTCAGATGAAAACTTATAAAGAACGGGCATTTTGAAAAAAAAGTGCTATTTATGTTTACTTCATCTCAAATAATATATTATAATATATACATACATGTATACAAAAGTGTATGTATACCCATATATAATATCCATGTACATAAGTGAACAAATGATGCATATGTGACAATAGGCAGAAAGTATCCAGTACATTCCCTCATATGTGGCTAAGAATATTCCTGGATCATAGCATTGTTAAATAATCATAATTATGTATTAGTAAATATGGTAGATAAGTGTATTTAAAAGAATATAAAATGCATAAATATTATTATTCAAAAATACCATGCATAGGAATAACTTGAGTCCTGAGAATATAGTAATTAACCAACATGATCCCTGGCCCCTTGGGGTATAGAGACCTGTAGGGGAAAATGGACATTAGTTACATAGCCAATGAAATGGGTATATAATTACAAACATCTCTAAGTTCAATAAAAACATATGGCAACTTGAGCAAGTACGAGGAGGATTTAATTTAAATGAGAGGATAGGAAATTTGTTTAGCATGAAAAATCACTCCGTCTTATTGTTTTGAATGCAGTTGTAAAATAGGTCAAGGAGCAGAAAAAAGATATTCAGTTGTAAAGGTACAGGTACCTAGGTAGCCCTCATTAGAGAAAGCTAGTAGAGGGATCAACTATTTCCACTGGGGAAAGGAAAAAATTATGTCAGGTCTGTGTTGCAGAATGGAAAATTATTTAAATGCTTGAAAAACATCATAATAATTATTTAGCAATGCAAAAATTTGCTGATGGAATAAACTTCTCTGGGGAATCCAGAGGTGGTGGAAGAAGGAAATGTTACTTGAAGAATTTTTTCCGAAATTCATGATAAAAAATGAAATTTTTTCATCAGAATCAAGTAAATCTCAGTCAGTGCACTCTGTTATGTATATTGGGACAAATTAATTAAAATTCTTCGCCACCTTGCTTTTTTCTGTATCTTGGTTTTAGATTTCAAAGCCCACTTTAATCAAAACTCCTCTCTTACAGTGAATGAAACAAGTGATTTGTTCTGGGTTATTCAATAGATTTGTCAGTTGGTCTGGTAAAACAGCTTATATATTTGGACCCTGACTTTTGTGTATTAACAAGGACTGTGTTTCCTGCCCTACATTGGAAACTGAAGCCGTAATGCTGGCTTGTGAAATGAAATTAAATAAAAACAGCAAGTAAACCATACACTTGAGAAATTATCGTGACATTATGTTGAGTTTTTCACATCCTGAAACAGCCTGTTTCCTACCTTTAATAAGTTTGAGTTTGCTGTGCTCAGCATAATTGGACACAGCTGCCTGCATTTTCTGCCAAGTTATGAGAAAAAATGCACTTATTATGAGTGCTCAGTACAGCAACCTGCCTGGCCAATGTAAATCTTAAGACTTGAGTGTTTATTGATTGTGAATTTTCCATTGTGAGGGCACCTAGGAAGTCTCTTCACTAATAGGAGTCTGGAGAAAGAGGCTGAAAAGCAACCAGGATCCAATCAAAAAATTAATTGGTTGACCCAACCGTAATGCCAGAGTCAACAATGGAGACATCACACCACGTAAAATTGGACTGTCCTCAGAATAAATAACTGCAGGCAGCAATTTCCAGGGCTTGCAAGTGAAACTCATGATACTTTAAGTTGGAGGCCTTTATAAAAAAGTATTACTCCCAGTGGAGAAGGTTTGAACTCAGCATTGGTTTGAGTTTCCCCAGAAGCACACTCGGAGACAAGGACTCTGTCGTAAGCAGCTCCTTTCAGAGATGCATGGGACACTAGCAAAGAAGACAGTGATCGAGGGAAAGGCATGGGACCAAGCAAGAGTGCATCATTATGCCTTGGAGCACTATGAGTAAACTGAGGTTAACTCATGGGGAAACTGGGAGACTTTGCTCGAGGTGACTCATAATTATCCCACCCAAAGAGCAAGGGAGCTGAAATATTTATATACCAACTCCTAGGGCTATACCCACAGGTTCCTTGGCATTTCTAGCCTGCATGAGGAGCAAAAGGCCCTCCTTTAGGAACTTTGGAGAAAGTTCTCAGGGAAAAGGTGTGCATACATATAATGGCAATGCAAATCAATAAAAAACACCAAAAGGTATGAAAATATGATCGGGGCATAGACTGCCTCAAAATTCTTCAGACTGTGATGATATAGAAGCTACAATCTCAACTCTATTAGATTGGTAGTAACTTTTAGGATGGCTATATTGTTAAGAGTCCTGAGGAAGATAGAGAAGTATACTTTAAACCATTAAAGATGCCTGTCATAGGAAGGACAGGAGAGAAATCAGCACATAAGCCATGTATTTGGCATACTGGATCTGGATTAGGGGTTGGCAGACTTTTTTTATAAACAGCCAGATAGTAAATATTTTAGGTATTATATGTCACATATTGTCACTGTTGCACACTCTTCCTTGTTTTCTGTTTAACAATCCTTTTTAAAATGTAACACCCATCTTAGTTTACAAGGTGTATAAAAAGAGATCAATGGTGAGATTTGTCACATTGATCACAGTTTTCTAATACTTATCTACAGATTAATGATTTCCTGGGCCTTTTCTTAAACAAGGACATCCTTTAATATTTTAAAGATTCATACTGCTTTGAAATACAATGTGCATTTTACATACGTTTCTTAAAAATGATACCTCAAACAAATATGTGATAGTCAGAAGTATGACTGCTCTTGCAACCCACCAATGAAGTTCTCAGCACCCTGGCTAAAATTCACTTAGCTATCTCAAATGCTATGATTATAGAAGAGAAAGCTGAGGCCTAGAGAGAAGAAAGAACTTGTCCAAGTTCAAATGCTTAGTGGCTCATCAACCTAATATTTTTTGGTGGGTGATAAGGTCTTTCTAAGACAGAATGCATGAGGCTATACAGTAATAAAAAAAGTTTATAATACATAATACATGGAAGTCTAGAGGTGAAAAAAGCTAAATATAAGTTGGAATAATAAGGCAATGGTTCATAAAGAATTTCCTAGGAAAATAAAAATTATTTTAATTTTATATCATTCAATAAGTATAAATTGATCTCCACATTTGTGTTAGTTAGCAAATGAATAGAGAGTGCAGCACTCCCAGATACAGGTACTGTAAAAAATAGTTACAAAAATGGGCATAGATGTAGTGTGTTTCTGGTTCAGCCCTCACTAAGTAAGAAAAAATTACATTTTTTTGTGTGTATCTGTACATCTTCTTGGCACTGGGTAGGAAGTGCGAACAGTGATAGAGCAACACAAAAGACATCTATAAGGAACCAATGGAAAATAAGGTTGGGAGGGCTGCAGTGAAAGAGGACTGAACAGAAACGAGCTACTTTAAGATCTTGCTATTTGACTGTAAAGATGTTAAGGCTGAATTCAATGTCATTAAAACCATTGCTGCTAAGAGAAATTTTTGAACTCTTCCTCTGACACATGACAAAGATGGCTATGGATTAGAAAAATGAGACAAAAATCTGTAATCAAGATCAAGCTGTTTGCTGGTACTGTATCTTGGGGCAAGCGATGGCAGCAGTTTTCTGCTGTGAAAGCTGGAGAAGATATTAGTTTCTACCTTGTGTGTGTGTGGACTTAACCCATAGCATAAGGTGCAGCATACATTGTGGTTTAAATATATTTAAATGAAAAATCAATTCAAGGATATAGATTAAGTATTTAGAAGTGTTGTTGGCTAACATGATATATATGTATACATATGTTTATATAATGGGTACATTACATATAATTATATTATACATATAGCTACATTATATGTGGCACTATACAGATTGCTACTTTATGCATATTTGTGTATATATCTATATGTTCATATTATATTCTTTTATATATCAAGGAAGAATTGAACAATATTGGCTTCTGATATGGAGAATAAAAAATAGATAAATATGAAGAGGTAGAAAATGTGTATATATCATTGAATGCAAACCACAAAATCAATCCTCATATATCTCAAATCTGAGAAAAATGAGGTCTAATTTCAAATTTCTAGATAAATTATCTGAAATTTTCCCTCATAGTCTGTAATACTCCATAAGAAGTGAAATCAGATCCACCTTATATGCTGTTGAATCATCAACATCTAGCTATAAGAGTACTTTGAATACAGAACTCATTTAACAATACATCAATGAATGAATGGTTCAAATACCGATTTTGGCTTACAGAATATATCACAATTGCTATTACTTCCATACATTAAAAATAGGCTCCTTTGTTAACTTTTATGTGGCCAGAATTTATAAAATTTTTAAGATCTTAGCAATTTCTAGGAACTGGAAGAGCAAACTGATACTTTAGTATATAACATGGTATACAAAGAACATAAATAAGAAAAATGTATCCTGGCTCAGGAAAGTCTTACAAATCTTAATAATTAACTTTCTGTGTGGTTGACCAGTCTTTGAAAAATCTAGGGGTAGAAAAAGAAGTATACAATCAAGAAAATGTGTGAATAACCCCAACTATATGGAAAATAAAGCCTCAGTATAGCAGTAGTATTTCATATCCGGGTGCAAAATAATCAAACTGGTAGTGGCATGGTTGCCAAAGCTTGCTGGGCAAGAACCCAAGAAGAAGCACGTAACACACCAAGCTCAGCGGAAGATACCAAGAGATTCCATAATCCTGTGGCTTTCCTGGAAGCGAAGAGCAGTCCAACAGACCGAACTCTAAACATTTTTGCCAGCTTAATGCACAGCACACTCAAGATTGGATTGTGTAATATATTACCCATTTGATTGGCTCAGCTAAGTAGTCCTGGGAACTGAGTGGCCTCAGAATACAGGTGTATTCATTAAACTATGATTAAATACCATTATCCTGGTTATTTTAGGGGCATAAATCAACAACCATTTATGTTCACATATTGAGTCAAATGATACAGACAAAATACATGGGGGTGACTTATCTTTGCTCCACAATGTCTGAGGCCTCAGCTGGAAACACTAGAATGGCTGGGAGTAACTTGAATACCTGTGGCAGGAACCTTCTAGAGGATTGATTCTTTATTTACATGTCTCACAGCAGGGCTGGGACAACTTGATAGCAAGTATCAGCTGGGACTGTCTACACATGGCCTCTCCAGATGGCTTGGGTTTCCTCACAGCATGGTATCCTCAAGTTAGCTAGACTACTCTCAGGCAGCCCTGGGCTCTATGAACAAATCTCTCATATAACAAGGTGAAAGCTGCATGGGCTTTCTGACTCAGTGCTGGTTGAGAGTCACACAGCATTACTTTCCCCATTCTCCCCAGAGTCAGCTAGAAGAAATACAAATGTACACCTTTCCATGGAAGGAAATAGTGCATGGAAGGACTATTGGAAGTTAATGGCCATGTTGTCAAACTACCACACCCATTATTATCTGCTATCAAATGTACTCAAAGACTGAAAGATGGTAGAGCAGAGTGGCTGAATGACTATGTGTTTCAAGCATCAGCTCTGCCATTTATCGGCTATGTGCCTCTGGGTGCATTACTTCATTTTCTCATTCCCACTTCCACTACAACGCGAGTGATAATTACCAGACCTGAACCATATAATGTCTATGGATCAAATGAATTAATAAATGAAGTGCTTATCAACATAGCAACTACACAAGAAAATCCAGAAAGTGTAGCCATTATATATGGATTCATTCATTAAATATCAACATCATGAGTGCTTACTCCATGCCAAGGACTGCGACAGTCTCTTGGCTACAAAGATGAATGAGACAAATATGAGACCACTGACACTGAAGAGCTCATGCCCAAATTACAAAGGAGACTCAGAAAAATGGAAAGCACGTGAGATACGTCCCTATCTAAGATAATGCTGATGAAAGAGAAAAACAATATTCTTGGCAACAGCAGTTAGGATTCAAAATGAGAATCTGACAATTTTTAGCCATCTCATCTTCTCAATCCACTTGGTCTCTTATTTTTCTCACCTACTAGGGAGAATAATGCAGCATTTTCTACCCATATCATAGAATTATTGTGAAATAGTGTTTATAAAAGAGTATCATTAGAGCTGCCATCATTGACAGAGCTTCCTACAAAGCCTGATGTATTGGAATGTGACCACCTAGAGCTCAGTTTTTCACAGGGGCTCCTAGGCCCTCTCCTTAAACCATTCACAAAATAGACTCTACACAATTTCAGCATTTTAAATTGCCTAGTTTAATATTGGTTAAAAATATTTTTAGCTAAATATTTGTATATCATTTCTATATTCTGGCATGTGCCAGAGATGGAATCTAAATTCTAAGTTGGGTCATTTGTTGGGCAGACAGGTTGTCCAAAGGAACTATATGAATCACCTAAGAGATGGCAAATGTCATTTTTTATTTGAGATCTGTCATAAAATATAGGTAAGTGCCAGAATGTGTTTTTCCTGAGAGTGATTAAAAATAAGCACACATAAATTTATTTCTTTATACTGTTTAAATATTTACATTACTGGCCTGCATGGGAAGGTTGGTACCTGAGAAGAATATACTGTCATCATGCAAAAGTAGATATTTTTGCACTATGAAACTATTACATACTATGTGAATAAAGTTTACCCTTCAGAATGTTTACTCAAAGTAGAAATCATCCTTGAATAAGCTTTTCATGTCACTGCTTACGAGAAGGCAATCAGAGAAGGTTCACATTTATACTACATCTGATACAGGAGTACTGTTTGGGGTAGCTTTTAGAAGGAGAGATGAGTTCCACAAAAGAGATGGTAGGGAACATTGAAGCAATGTCAGAAACACAAATGCCAAGATTGGTTGGGCATAATAGCACACACTAGTAATCCTAGCTCTTTGGGAAGCTGAAGCAGGAAGATAGCAAGTTTGAGTACAGCTTGGACAACTTTGTGACTTAGCAAGACCCTGTCTCAAAATTTAAAAAATAAATGAATAAAAATGCTGGGGATATAGCTATGTGAGAAGGCCCTGGATTCAATCCCCAGTATTGGAAAAAATACGTAGGCAAAATTGATTTTATTTGGCTACTGGTGAAAGTGGGAAGAAAAAAGGAGATTTCAAGATTCTGAGCAGTATACTAGGAATTTTATAGACAATGCCAATTGAGTGATTGAGGGAAAGTGTTGGGACCTCAAGAAGAAGTGCTCAGAATGAATAATGAAGACTCAAGAACCATCTGTGTAGTAATAAGGACTGAAACATTAGGAGTAAAAGAATTAGTAAAGGAGGAGAGTACAGGGGAGGAGTTTATGGCTGCACCAAAGACCATAGAAAGAGAGAATAGTCAGAAGAGTTAATAAAACTGGAAAAGAATTAGTCAAAAAGTAAGGGCAGTAAATAGGAATTCAAAAGTGAAAAGGTTTCCAGGACATAAAAGCAATGTCTAAAAGTGTTACGGACTACAAAGAAACAGAGAAGTATAATGAAAGCATTGAAGACCCCAGATGTATTTTTTCAAAAGAATTATTTTAATGGAAAAGGCTTGGTAGTTGAGGGATTCAGTCAGGATAATAAAGAGTGCACCCCATGTACAGACAACTTTTGCAAAGGAAGGATTTTCACAGAAAGGGGTACTTGGGCAAACTTTCATCTGAAGAAAAAAAATGAGTGAAAATAAGTTGAAGGAAAAGAAAAAACCCTGAGGAATAGGAACATGACAATTGATAGACATCCCTTACAAGGGAAAAAAAAGAAGGAGAATGATAATTAGTACAGTTTCAGGTTTCAGCACTCAGTTCTCTCAGTTTCTATAAGGACCTAGCAGGAAGCCATCCCCCCTCACCCAGGGAATGCTGCTTATGGGATGCACTCCAGGTCACAGTTTCCTGGGCTTAGAACAGCTTCTTCAACCTGTCTTCCTGCAGCAAGTTATTGTACATTGTTAAAATACCAAGTTTCTGGTCATACATAGCTCTCTATACAAAGGAGTTTTTCATTGAGACTGCTGTGGAAGACTCCCTCAGGACTTCCATGGTCCCTAATAATTCTGAGGGAGTCCAGATTGAGATCCAGCTTTGGTGTTCTTTGAAGGATGACCCTCTGCCTGATCAGAGGTAAGGCTTTTTGTCCAAAGTAAAAGAAATCAAACACATACATGTATACTTGATAAGGTTCTACTGTAAACACATAACTATTAAAATGTGTATGAAGGGGCACATAATAAAAACATGTTAAGGGAAAAAATGAGTTGGAAAACTTATCAGACAAAATTTGAGTAAAATCAAAGTACAAATGAAAAAGAGTCATTTAGGTTAATAAAAATTAAATATACAAGATATTTAATAACTGTGTCATGAACTTTCCAGTAGAGAGTAACATAATATTGAAATACAGTAATCAAAAGTTGTCATACGAAGAAATCAAAAAAATCAGACCTCCCAAATTTAAAGACCCAATCCAAAAATGGGCATATGAGATGAATACATACTTCTCAGATGAAGAAATACAAATGGCAAATAAATATACAAAAAAATGTGCAACATCACTGGTCATTAGAGAGATGCAAATTAAAACAACACTGAGATTCCACCTCACCCCAGAAAGAATGGCTATTATCAAGAAATCAACCAATAACAAATGCTGGAGAGGCTATGGGGAAAAACGAACACTTCTCCACTGTTGGTGGGAGTGTCGATGGTGCAGCCACTGTGGAAATCAGTGTGGAGATTCCTAAAAAAACTAGGACTGGAGGTCCCATTTGACCTAGCTATTCCCCTTCTGGGTATCTTCCCAAAAGAATTAAAAACATCATACCACAGAGATATATGTGCAGCCATGTTTATAGCAGCACAATTTTGTAACCGCCAGATCTTGGAAACAACCCAAATGCCCATCAACTGAGGAATGTATAAAAAAAGATGTGGTATTTTTATACAATGGAGTACTATTCAGCCATAAAGAAGGATAAACTGGAGACTTTTATGGGTAAATGGATGCAACTTGAGAAAATACTCATAAGTGAAATTAACCGGATGCACATGTGTAAACATTGTATTATCTCCCTAGTGTGAGAAACTGAAAGAGTAAATAAGATCCAAAATGTACAATAGATATGGTAAAATAGGAAGAAACTGGTCAAAAGGAAAGAGAAACTGGGATAGGGGAATGGGAAAAGGACGAAGGGAAAAGAAAAAAATATATATATATAAAAGATAGTTATGATAGATATACTACAAATTTTGCTTAGTTCATTGAGAAGAAAGGTTTGTGCTAATATTGTTTGGACAATTGAATGCTGATATCTTGTACCCTGAGTAACTAATTTAAAGATAACAATACGCAATGTATTAACCATTGTTACCCTCCTATTATGTTGTTTTGAAATATTGCTCTATTTTTTTCTCTTTAAAATAAAAATAAAAAAATTGTCAGAATTACAGAGATTGTCTGAAACTCAATGAACTGGGAAAACTTAGTAGAACATTTTCAGCTCTCAACAGAACAAGCAGACTTCTAGGAAGATGGTGGAGCAGTGAGCAGCAGCAAATCAACCTCTTTGAGATTGGAGCGTCCAGACACTGGAGTATAGCAACTTGGGGAAGAGAAGGAGGGAGGTGGATCCTCAAAACCCAGGAAAGTTCTGAAGGATAAACTGGATGGAGTCCATGGGTTATGGACCTCAAGGCAGAACAGGGACGTGACAAAATGCTTTTTCTCCTTGACTCCAAGCTCATTGGCAAACTGTGCATTTTCCCTCACTCCCGTTTTGCAGCATGAGAGAGGAGGCTCGAGCCTACAGAGGTGTGGTGATGGCCAGGGATCCTGGAGGCCTCCTGGGAGAAATGCACCAGTGGAGTGGGCCAATGGATGCTGTGGGCTGCAGCACCCTGTGAGTGACTCCATTCCAAACATTCCCAGGAGAGGGTGATTGACTAGATGCCATTTTGGAATGGAGCCTGCTGAACCCAGGACTTGAAGCAGCTATGGGTTGGCTCCATCTTGAGGGGTTAACAGTGTCTGGATGAGGCATAGCCCTGGGAGACTCCCAGGGTCAGGGAGCTGAGATTAAGCTGGCAAGAAACACCCATAATGTTGTGGGCTGAACAATTTAGGTCACAGGCCCAAAGCAAGAGAGAAGGACCAGCCTAAACTTCTGGGGAGCTGAACCAGCACCCCACCCTATTCCTCCTGCAGGCTTGTTGGTATCATACAGTATTGATCTAGGGTCTTTCTGCCTCCTTTGTCTAGAAATGACAGCAGAGACACACTCTGAAGTAGTCTCTCTCTCTCTCTCTCTGTTTCTTTGTTTTTGTTTTGTTTTCTTTATTGTTTTTTGATTGTATATTCTTGTTTTTTCATGAGTGTGAATATTGTTTTTAGTTTTTTGGTTTTGATTAGTTCTTATTTTTGTTTCTTCCTTTTTTGAATCCCTCCTGTCTTCTTCACGAGTCTCCAAAAGCTTAGGTAATCTTCCTTTGTCCTTCAACCTTGCTTCTATTGTTCTTCTTCTATTTCTCTATTCTTTTCCTCCTATCCCCTTTAAATTTTTTCACCAGAGGGTAAAATTGCTTAATTGAGGGAATATTTAATGTATATAAATTTCTGGTTTGTTTATGTTTTGATATATAACTATTAATCTTATTCAAATGGTTAAAAGGGGCAAATTAATAGTTACCACAATTAGTCATTTTCTAAGCTATGCTAGATCCTACTGCTATTAATGACTGTACTACTTTACCCAAGGTGACATAGTTGTTCTAGTCAGTTATTCTTCCTTGGATGCCAACACCAAGATTGTCTGAAGGTCACGAACAATACAATAATCCGGTATCAAAGAATCAAGGGATAGGCCAAATGACCTCTCATCCCTAATAAATTGGAGAGGCAGGATCTTCAACAGACTCAAAAGCCAAAATCCAGGTACACCTAAAAGACATCTTTGAGAAGTAGTCACTTTCTAAGGAGTCCTCAATACTAGTAATAAAACTACCTATCATAAGCAATTAACATGCATTTTAAAATAAATTTTTAAAAAATAGAAAGTGAGAAGACATGGAAGCAAGATGCAATCCCAGACATCCAGCTCATGCAAGGCAAACCCAAGGGGCAGCAAGGTGGAACAAATCAAAAGCCAGTGGAAGTAACAAAGCAGATGAATGAGGCTCCAGAAAAAACAAATAAGAAAAAATTTCTCAGGTAACTAAAAGGATGGTGACCATAATGAAGGGCATGGTTAGTGAATCTAGAATAGATACAGATTAAAAAAAAATACAGGAGCTTAAGAAAGCAATGCAAATCATGAATACTCAACATAGGAAAGAAATGAAATCCAAGAAACAGGTATCCACAAAAGTAAAACTTCTATTGAAAGTATACACAGCAGAATCAACCATATGAGGACAGATATAGAAGACAGGATTGCAGTTAGCAATCATCACATGAAAGACTTCTTAAAAATAATAAGGAACCAAGAACAGTCAATTCAAAAGCTGCTAGATGATGCAAAGAAGAACAACATAAGATTGATTGGAATCAATAAAAACATCAAGAGATAGCACCAAGGACATAAAAACCTGTTCACAAATATAATGGCAGAAAACTTCAAGCAATTAAGAATAAAAAGGGGGGAATCACAATGGATCCTGCAGAAATCCAGAAGATCATTAATATCTACTCTTGAGAACCTGTATTCTAATAAGATGGAAGACATAGAAGAAACGGACAGATTCCTAGATACATATGAATTGCCAAAATGAATCAAGAAGATAAAAAATTCTAAAAAACCCAGTATCAGTCAATGAAATTTAAAAATATAATTAAAACTTAGAAAAGCCCAGGTCCCAATGGATTCACTGTTGAATTCTACAAGAAATTTAGAGAAGTAATGTCACTAATGCTGAAACTGTTTAATGAAATTGAAAAGGAAGCAATATTTCCAAAATCATTCCTGGAAACAGGTATTACCCTGATACCAAAAGCAGAGAAGGAACCAACCAAAAAAGAAAACTACAGGCCAATATCCCTAATGAACATAGACACAAAAATTCTCAATAAGTTATAGGCAAACAGAATGCAGCAAATCATCAAGAAGATTATACACCATGACCAAGTAAGATTTATCCCAGGGATGCAGGAATGATTCAACATATGCAAATCAATAAATGTAATACAGCATATTAACAGAGACAAGGGCAAAAACAACATGATCATCTCAATAGATACAGAAAAAGCTTTTGACAAAGTCCAACAACAATTCATGATTAAAAACCCTACAGAGAATTGGAACAGATGGTCTTTATCCCAATCTGATAAAAGCATTTATGACAAACCAACAGCTAGCATCATACTAAATGGTCAAAAACTGAAAGCTTTCACTCTAAAATTAGAAACAAGACAATGATGTTCACTATCACCACTCCTATTCAATATAGTTCTGGAAATATGAGCCAGAGCAATTAGACAAGAGAGAAAAATAAAAGCAATATGGATAGGAAAGGAAGATGTAAAATTATCATTATTTGCAGCTGACATGATACTTTACATACAAGACCCCAAAAGCTCCACCAAAAGACATGTAGATTTAATAACCCAATTCAGTAGGGTAGCTGCATACAAAGTCAGCACTCAAAGATCAATAGCATTCCTGTACACAAACTGAGAGAGAAATTAGGGAACTCCAAACACACTCAGCCACCTTATCTTTGACAAAGGCGACAAACACATTTGCTGGAAGAAAGGTAGCCTCTTTAATAAATGGTGCTGGAACAACTGACATTCCACATGCCAAAGATTAAAACTAGACATATGTCTATCATTATGCAGTAAACCAAAATCAAAATGGATCAAAGATCTAAATATTCAAACAGAATCGCTAAATCTGATGGAAGAGAAAACAGGTAGAAATCTTGAAGACATAGGTATAGGCAGAGACTTTATGAATAAAACACAGATCACATGGGAAATTCTACAAATAATCCACAACTGGTATTACTTCTTATTAAAAAGATTTTGCACAGCAAAAGAAATCACCAACAAAATGAGAAGTCAACCCACAGAGTGGGAAAAAAATTTAGCCAGTTGTCCCTCAAACAAAGGACTTATATCTAGAACATTTAAAGAATAAAAAAAATTGGATCCCCAAATTCAAAGACCCAGTCCAAAAATGGTCATCTGAGATGAATATGCACTTCTCAGATGAAGAAATACAAATGGCAAATAAATATATGAAAAAACGTTCAACATAACTGGTCATTTGAAAGATGCAAAATTAAAACAATGCTGAGATTTCATCTCCAGAGAGAATAGCTACCATCAAGATATCAAACAATAAATGCTGGACTAGTTGTAGGGGAAAAGGAACCCTTCTCCACTGTTGGTAGGATTGTAGACTGGTGTAACCTCTGTGGAAATCAGTATGGAGATTCCTCAAAAAAACTAGGATTAGAGGATCCATTCAACCCAGCTTTTCCACTTCTGGGTGTCTTCTATGAAGAATTAAAAACATCATATGACAGCGATATATGTGCACCCATGTTTATAGCAGCACAATGTGTAATAGCTAAATCTTGGAAACAACCCAAATGCCTATCAACTGAGGAATGAATAAAAAAGATGTGTTCTTTTTATACAGTGTTGTACTACTCAGCCATAAAGAAGGATAAACTTGAGACATCTATAGGTAAATGGATGCAAATTGAGACCATACTCATAAGTGAAATAAATCAGACTCACATGTGTAAACATCATATTGTCCCCCTGGTATGAGAAACTGAAAGAAAAAGTAAGGTCCAAAATGTACAATAGATATTGTGAAATGGAAGAAATTGTTTAAAATGAAAGAGAAACTAGGGTGGGGTAAGGGGAAAAGGAAGGAAAGGAAAAGAAAAAAATATACAAGATAGTTGTACTACTAATTTCTCTTAGTTCAGTGAAAAGAAAGGTTTCTGCTAGTCTTGTTTGGAGAATTTTTTATGCCCATATCTTATACTCTGAGTAACAACTTTGAAGATAAAAATACACAATGTATTAATTATTGTTATTCTCCTATTATTTTGTTATGAAATTTTATTTTATTCTTTCCATAAAATAAAATATAAAAAACAAGGTCCAACAAGATGCTGCATAGAAGAAACACATTTAACTTAAAAAGAAACTCATAGACTGAAAGTGAAATGGTGGAAAACAGTACTCCCTGAGATAGGAACCTGGAAAAAACAGGGGAAACTGTTCTGTTTGCAGACAAAGTGGATTTCAAGCCACTGCTGACCAAGAAAGACAAAGAAGGTCAGTACATACTTGTTAAGGGAACACTCCAAAAGGAAGAGATAATAATCATAAATATATATGCAGCAAATACCAGCACACCCAACTATATAACAATTATAAAGTCAAACAAGCATCAACACAATTATAATGGGGGAACTTAATACCCCACTGTCACAAATAGACAGATGAACTAGACAAAAAGTCAGAAAAGAGTATCAGAACTCAACCAAATCTGTGAACAAATGGACTTAGCAGATGTCTACAGAGTGCTCCACCCTACATCAAAATGCACATTCTTTTCAACTGCACACGGGATGTTCTGCAAAATAGAACACATACTAGCTCACAGGACATGCTTAAGTATATGCAAAGGAACTGAAATTATCCCAGGCATGTTATCAGATCATTGTGCATTGAATTTTGGAAATCAATGGCAAAAGAAACCACAACAACTGCATATACACAAGGAAATTAAATAACACCCTACTGAACAACCAAAGGGTCGCAGATGAAATTAATGAAGAAATTAAACAGCTTCTACAATTAATGATAATGTCATTAAAACATACCAGAACTTATGGCACATAGTGAAAGCAGTCTTATAAGGGAAATTTATAGCAGTGAATTCCCACATCACAAAAACAGAGTGAGCTCAAATAAACAACATTATGTTGAACCTCATGATTCTAGAAAAGTGCAAGTTAAGCCCAAAGCTTGTATGAGGGAGGAATTATAAAAATCAGAGCAGAAATTAATGCAATGGAGACTAAGAAAACAATACAAAGAATCAATGAATTGAAGAGTTGGCTCTTTGAAAAATTAAATAAAATTGACAAACCCTTAGCCAAGCTTATCAATAAAAAAGAAAGAAAAGACTCCATGCAATTAGAAATGAAAGGGTGAAATCACATTAGATCCTGCAGAAATCCAGAAGATCATCAATATCTACTCTGAGAATCTCTTTTCTAATAAGATAGAAAACACAGAAGAAATGAACAGATTCCTAGATACACATGAATTACCAAACCTGACCCAAGAAGATATAAATGTTCTAAATAACTCAATATCAGTCAATGAAACTGAAGATGTAAATACCTACCAACAAAGAAAAGCCCAGGTCCTGACAGATTCACTATTGAATTCTACATAAATTTAGAAAAGATATAATGACACTACTCCTCAAACTCTTTAATGAAATTGAAAGGGAAGCAACAATCCCAAACTCATTCTTAGAAGCAAGTATTATTCTGATACCAAAATCAGAGAAGGTTCCAACCAAGAAAGAGAATGAACTATAGACCAGTCTCCCTAATGAGCATAGATGCAAAAATCCTCAATAAGATACTGGCAAACAGAATGCAGCAAATCATCAAGATTATACACTATAAGCAAGTAAGACTTATCCCAGGCATGTAGAGATGGTTCAAGATATGCAAATCAATAAAGGTAATACACTATATTAACAGAACCAAAGACAAAAATCACATGATAATCTCAATAGATGCAGAAAAAGCATTTGACAAAGTTCAACACCCATTCATGGTAAAAAATAAAATCATACAGAAAATTAGAATGGAAGGTCTTTATCTCAATCTGATAAAAGCCATCTATGACAATCCAACAGCCAACATTATACTAAATGGTTAAAAAGTGAAATCTCCCACTCTAAAATCAGGAACATGACAAGTATATCCAGTATCACCACTCCTATTCAATGTATAGTTTTGGAAAAATTAGCCAGAGTAATTAGACAAGAGAAAGAAATAAAAGGAATAAGGATAGGAAAAGAGGAAGTTAAATTATTATTATTGTCAGCTGACATGACAGTCTACATATAAGACCCCCAAAACTCCACAGAATGACTTGTAGATTTAATAACCAAATTCACTAGCATAGCTGGATACAATGTCAACACTCAAAAATTGATAGCATTCCTGAACACAAATAGCTAATTTACTGAGAGACAAATTAGGGAGAACACATCTTTTACAATAACATCAAAAATAATTATATTTTACTATTTTACTTAAGAATCAATCTAATGAAAGAAGTAAAAGACCTTTACATTGAAACCTACAGTGCTCTGAAAAAGGAGATCAAAGAGGATATCAAAAAATGGAAAGATATCCCTTGTTTTGGAGTAGGAAGAACCAATATTGTAAAAATGACTACACTCTCAAAATTGGTACACAGATTTAATGCAATCTCAATCAAAATAACAACAGCATACATCACAGAATTAGAGAAAACAATCTTAAAACTCATTTGGAAACAGTAGAGACCTAGCATAGCAAAATCAATTCTGGGCAACAAAGGCAAGGCAGGGGGCATCATAGTTCCTGACTTGAAATTACACTACAAAGTTACTGTGATAAAAACAGCACAGTACTGCCAATAAAACAGACCCAACGATCAATGGAATAGACTAGAAGATGCAGCAACAACTCCAAACTCACTCAGCAAACTTATCTTTGACAAAGGGACCAAACATATTCACTGGAAGAAAGGTAGCCTCTTTAATAAATGGTATTGGAAAAACCGGCTATCCCCATGCTGAAGATTAAACCTAGACCTATATCTCTCATCATGCACTAAACTAAATTTGTAAGGGATCAAAGATCTAAATATGAAAACAGAAACACCAAATTTTATGGAAGATAGAATAGGTAGAAGTTTTGAAGACATAGGTATAGGCAAAGACTATGAACAAAATCTGATCACACAGGAAATATTACAAGAATCAACAACTGAGATCACATCAAATTAAAAACTTCCACACAGTAAAAGAAAACACCAACAGAGTGAAGAGACAACCCACAGCGTGGGAAAAATAATTTTGCCAGTTGTTCTCAGACAGAGGACTAATATCTAGAATACATAAAGAACTCAAAAAAAATCAGACTTCCCAAATTTAGAGACCCAATCCTAAAATGGGCATCTGAAATGAACAGACACTTCTCAGATGAAGAAGTAAAACCACAAATTCATATATTAAAAAATGTTCAACATCACTGGTCATTTGAGAGATGCAAATTAAAACAACCAAAAGATTTCATCTCACTTCAGAAAGAATGACTATTATCAAGAAATCAACCAATAACAAATTCTGGCAAGGCTGTGGGGAAAAAGAGCCTTCTCCACTCTTGGTGGAAGTGTAAATTTGTGCAACCACTGTGGAAATCAGTTGGGAGATTCCTCAAAAAACTAAAACTAAAGATTCAATCTGACTCAGCTATTCCCTGCTTGGTATCTGCCCAAAAGAATTAAAAGTATTATAATACAGCAATATATGTGCACCCATGTTTATAACAGCACAATTTGTTATAGCTAAACTGGAAACACCCCAAATTTCCATCGACCAATGAATGAATAAATAAGACGTGTTTTTTTTTAATACTATGAAGTACTACAATGCCTTAAAGAAGGATTAACTTGGGACATTTCTAGATAAATGGATGGATCCTGAGACCATACTCTTAAGTGAAATAAACTTGGCACACATTTTTAAATATCACATTATTCTCTGTTGTAGAAATCTAACAATGTATAACAGATATTAGGAAATAGGATGAAAATGTTCAAATGAGAAGGGGAACAAATCGGGGGGGGAGAAAGGAAGGAAGGGAAAACAAAAAAGAGAATAGAAGGAAAAAAGTGGAAACAAAGCTTTGGTGAATAAGGAGAGGAAGAGGGGTTGAAGGGAGGGGAGGGGACTGGGGAAAAAAGAAGAATCAAGTTATATTATGTACAGGTACAAATTCCCTATGAATAATGTGATCATTATGTATATATAAAATGTACAAATAAAATTAATTATTAAAAAACAGAACAATCAGAAAAGAAAGTACATACAAGCAATATATAGAGCTTTCAGTGTATAATTATGTTTAGACTAGCTTTTTACATATCTGGAATTCAACATTTTGCAAAGATTACAGAACATATACTAAAACTGGTTATATTCTGTGGCAATAAGATGTGAATAAATTCTCAAAGGTAAATATTATATACCACTTTCCCTAATAAAATTCCAATAAAGTATGAATTAAACAATAAAAGTACATTTTAAAACCTACCCAATGAAGTTTTTTTTAAAAAGTCAAAACTATAATTACATGCTCTTTAGAAAATAATGACAATTAGTTTCCTATGATAGGGAAAATTGTAACAGATAAACGAATGAAAGTCATACATTTGAATTAGATCAATATTTTAAAATAAATATGAGACTTTTCAATATTTAGAGAAGAAGCTCTAAAATACATTTGAGGAAAACTAAAAGAAAATTAGTAAATATTAAGTAGTCATAAAAATATATTCAAAGCAAGTGAAAGCAAAGAACTGATGGATGAGTCTAAGTGATAGTTTTTGAAAGAGATTTGAAAAATGCAAAAAATAATGAATATAAAATGTGTACTAACACATTTTATTTATTGCATCAATAGGTTAAATTATAAAACTGCATGATCACCTTAGTATATCAATTAAATTTAATATTTATTCTTCATAAACTTTGGTTTCAAAAAATGAAAAATGTACAAGATATATTTGTCAAATTCAAAACTTATTCATGGAATACAAAAAACAAACCCTGCTTATTAATCAAATATTGGTTTGAAAATGAAGTAATTAAGTGAACATTTCAACATTTCTCTTGCAAGAAATGACTTAAAAGGAAAATATATACATTCTATTTTTACCTAAATAAAGAGACAGCTAAAGCTCCAAATGTTTAGCTATGTCAGAAAACTTCCGAAAGCTGTGGAACAAAAGCAGGAACTCACATAGCAGAGGAGTGGAGCGAGGTTATGGCCTCAGAGTGTACTGTACCACTGCTCCATATTCACTCTGAAGGTGAGAGTAGCAGATATTTGTCCAAAAACTAAATCCTTGATCAACACCAATCCAAAGGAATACATGGGCTGGTAGCAAAGGTGTCCCCAGTCTCCAATTCAATAGCCAGAGGAGATAGCTCATACACAGCTCAAACTAATTTTTTTCTGTTATTTCTGGGACATGGCATCTATGTCCTTATGCGTGGAAGAAATGAAACCTAAAGAAAATTCCAGGTCAAAGGAAAAATACCAGTTAATCTGGAAGGTCCCCTCCCAACAGCAATTGTAATAAATAACTGGTTCAGGAAAAATCTTTTTATTTCAAAATGATTAGTCAAAACTCCCAAATCTGTTCAATGTATTCCACAAAAAGAAGAGGAATAGAACAAGAAAAATAGCAGCTAAAAAAAATGCATTAGAAAATGCAGCCATGAATTCATCACGAATAGTAAAAGCTAATGGTGTGACCAAGTCTATGAAGTTTGGGCAAAATGAAAATTGCAGGAGCTCAAAGAAAACATCAAGACAACAGAAAGAAATAGAAAGTGAGATAGCAAAATTACAAGAAGGAAGAAAACTAAAACTACACCAAATGAAAGTAAATCAGAAGAAACCCTGGGACAATGTTAATCACAAACTAGGAAATACAGAATAGAATTTTTGTAAAAAAGAAAGGAAAATAGCATGGAAATGAAGAGTAAAAAAGAATTTGAGAATGTTCCAATTTCCAGTATTGGCAAACTTAGTTATGCAAATCAAACTTTCCACTGAAATATCAAAGCTGTATGTATAAAATATAGATGAAAACAAAAAATCTTCAAATACTAACAATATAAAAAGATAACAAATCTCAAGTCAATTGTTCACATACAAAATAAATGGAGTATTAGAATCCTAAAGCTTTTTTTTTTTCTTGGAGAGAATCATTTGTACAGTTTGCAACTATAGTGTCTACCAATTAAATAAGATGTGATAGATGATCATTGTAGATATGGTAAAGGAGTTAAACATGGTTAGAAAAAAATAGATAAGAGACTGATACCTAAATTTTAAAATAAAGTATGAGATAAAGATTATTAGAGGGCTGGTGATATCGCTCAGTGGCACAAGCACCTGCTGGCAAGCGTGAGGTCCTGAGGTCGACCCCTGGTACCCACATAGAAAAAAAAAAAAAAAGATTATTAGAAATAGACCTTGTCTTTAGTAAAATAATTTAGAAAGCATACAATTTTTAACTTATCTTACAACATTAATTTTGTAAGGATATCCATATATCCAGGGACATATATGAGACATGGCAGAGGGGAAGTGGGAATAGTATAGAATAGAAATCAGGAATGAGAAGAATCCTCGAAATTCTGAAAATGAGAATGTGCCCTGAGTTCTCTATATCAGTGGCTTTTGAAAAAATAGTACAAGTCATGATGTACATATAATTTAATGCATCAAAACATATATATTATAAAATTCGAATGAATAAAAATCATTATACAAAATGCTATAAATGAGTGATCTCCATTTTGTTTGAACATATTATGAATGTACAGAATGAAAGAGTAATAAAGGGTATTTATGACCATGTTGTCCTCAAGATGTGAGTGTTTTGATTCTTCTTTCTACTTTTCAGATTTTGTACTAAAACCTTTTGGATTTCAGAATAAAATTAAACAGTAACATTAAAGGGGAAATGTGAAAGAGCAGTAGGGAACTAAAAAGGAACATCTAGTTTCAAACCCCAGCCCTTTTATTTATCAGCTGTATAACATCAATCTGCGCATCTGGAAAGTGGGAGTGGAAATATAGCCATTCCCTCTCAGGATTATGGTAAAAATTTCTCAAGGTAACTAATATGACATTATTTATAACTCATAAAGTTAGATCCACACAAATATTTATATAAAACATTTGGTGCTAAATATGCTTCAGAATTCAGAATTTTTCTGTTTTAGTGATACAGTAGTATAGGAATAACATATATATTATCCCAAAAGAGGTCAAGGGAACCAGCCTGTAATCATCTATTGTTTCAGGGAAATATTAATATTCTCACTAAGAGAAATAAGTAAATAATAGCCCGAGGTCAGTTGGGGTTAAGGTGTTGCTAACAAATTAGTTCAAGTGACGCTAGATTCTGCCACCAAGTAAATATTTAAAACCATTTAATTTTCAGAACTTTTTTAGTATAAGATTTGCAAATAATCTTTCTGTTATGTCTATTAAATTACATTAACTCATCATCTCCACATACATTAATCTAGTAACAAATAAACCTAAATGTTTCAAGAAAACTCAGGATGGAACGCAGAATGGGAGGGTGGCAAATATATTGGGCAAAGGTGAAGGCTGTGAAAAACATAGCAAGTGATGCACAGGATATCCAGCTAGGGAGAGGGTGCAAGAATCTAGATAAGAAATGTTAGGGCCTTGCGATTGTAACGAGCTCTAAGCCATGCTGCTTTGGGGTGAAGAGAAATAAGAACATTATATTATGGTTGAATTTTCAGACTTCCTAACCTCACATGTGCATGAAAACAAAATTTGATTCCAGGCTTGCCACTGTAACTGCTGTTCCCAAGCCCTCCCAGCCATGCTTAATTGTGCATTTACCCTCCCAAAAGTGAATCCTGGCTCCTCTGAGCAATATTGTCAACTGTCACAGCTGCCAAGCCAACAGATGGTGTGGGCCTGTGTCACCAGCAGTTTCCAAATGCGAAAATACAGTCATTTAGATGTTTTCCATGTGCACCCGTTTCTTCATGAATCTTGTAAGTGCAGCTGCAAATGTATAACTTCCTGTGAAACATAGTGGCACCCTGGCCACCCTCATTCACATCCTTCTAGAGCACCTGCGATGCCCCTAGTGCTATGCTAGAGCTCGAGATGTGCAAAAGACACAGAATAATCTCTCTTGTATTTTTCTCTGATCATTTAGTGAACCTATGATTTATCTCCTCAGCTATCCCTAAACCTCTTTGAAGATAGGGCTCACTTACTTTTTAATTTTTTTTTTTTATTGCTGGGTACCATAGGGCAGCACTTAAGTCACAAATTAATGAACATTTTTTTTCAATTGATGTTAAATCAAATCCAATTTGTAAGAAATGCCCATGGCAAGAAAATAAAACAATACAAACAAAACAAAAAGAAAAAGCAACTGAAAGAATGACTCTACAAATTATAAAGCCAAGCACAAATAATAAATAATAAATTGTTCACTGCTTTCATTTTATAATCAATTTTAGAAAGAATAATTGGAAGTTATTAATTTGTCAATTGTTTCCCACCTTGCGGCTAGCAAGAGTCTCAAGTTAGAATCTAGGCCAATAATGCCTCCCTTCTTCAATTCATCTTAAAATTTCTGACCAAATTAATGTCTTTGAAGCCCATATCAAATTTCCTCAGCTTAAAACTCTGAAGACTTTCTATTATGCACTGAAAAGCATTCCAAAAATTCTTGGCATTGCAGTTTTCCATTATCTGGTCCCATATTGCCCTTCTATCACAGTCTTTTGTTCTCTTCTAGTTGAAATCTGGGCACCTTGAGGATGAATGCTTAAATAGATCCCAATTAACATGTATACATTGACATTTGCCATGCAGTTGGTCAACAAAAGGCCTCATGATGTACACAATTGTTTTCTCATCTTTGGGATTGTTTGCCTTGAAAGAAAAACTGACATTAAGCAAGGAAGCTAAAGAATATGATAGGAAGAGACTATTAAGACACAAACTGTATTTTAATTAAGCCACTGAAAATATTACTAAGTAGCTGTTGAGATAGCGGACATAAGTGGCAGTATAAGAAAACCAAGTTTGTTATTTTTTGGATACTTATTACAAGACCACACCAAAGTACTACAATCAGTTGCTACATAATTTTCCAGTTTTCACCCTAACTTTTGACAAGCATTCGGGGAATTACAGTCCGCTAACCGTTAGAAAGTTCTCTTTCTGTACTCGTACAGGCACTTAAAACTGAACGCAATCCCAGCAAATCAGGATCATTGCACAGGCATACATTTTTGACTTCTAATTTCCTATTTCAGTTATTGAAATCACAATCCAAACGGTTGCCCGAGTTGAAGAACCCTAAATTTTCTTGCATTATTCTCACTCAAAGGTTTTTCTAATGCTACAGATTCTATTCAAATCATGAATATTTTGGCCTAGGATTGACATTTGGCCTTGGGATATGTGTACGTGTGTTTTTTGTTGCTTGTTTCCATTTGCTTTTTGACCCACATTTTGTTAGCCCTCGTAGTATTTTGCAGTTTAAAATTCAAGAGATTTTGCATTAAAAAAAAAACCCTACAGTTTTGTTTGCTTGTTTTTCATGAAAAAAAAAATAAGATTTGATAACACTGAGCTCGCATAGTTACATAGTTAAAATGAGTTCGTAGTTAAAATGAGCATGGATGCCCACTTGAAATAGGCCAAGTGTGTTTCACTCCCCACATTCCCACCTCTCCCTGTTGTATTCAAGCTGCTTCACACGATGACATCATCTATAGGTCCCAGACCTTTTCTTTTTTTCACTATTGCTGCTTGCTCTGAACATTCTCTTTCTCCTGGTAGTTCCCCCATTCTGCATATCCTTCCCACTACCACAGAAATTATACTATAGTACCGTCAATATTTTTTTTCTGCAAAGCCTACCCGAATTCTCACAACAAATGTAATTCCTTTCTTTGTACACTAGAAACTTTTTTAAAATGTATTTTATCCCCCGCCCCCCCACCCCCCCAAAACCTTTGCCTGCCAGTGGTTACAAAAACACAGTCCTATATTTTCTTCTACAAATTTTTAAGCCTTTGACATTTAGGTCAATGATCCATCTTAATGTGTCAATGTTATTTACTAATTGAATAATTAATTTCACATTTTCCAGTTAAATGGAAATTGATTCATTTCCAAGGGATTGATTTCAAGGGATTGATATTAATCAACACAAGATATAATTTACATCTGAATCTCTTTCAAGGATATAGATTGATAGCTTGTATGGTGATGTAACCATTATCTCAGTCAAGATGCAAAACATTTCCATTACCTAAAAAGTTAATTTTTCAGGCAATCCTACACCATCAGGGACTAATAGTGTTTTTTATTTAAACTGTACATTATTATTACCTTTGATAAAATCTAATATTATCCAAATTATATAGTAAGTGCATTTTTATTTTAATTTTTTTTTTTATGTGGTTACCAGGAGTCGACCTCAGGACCTCGCTCTTGCCAGCAAGCTCTTGTGCCACTGAGCGATAACACTGTCCCTTTTTTTCCTTTATGTGGGTTCCGGGAGTCAAACTCAGGACCTCGCGCTTGCCAGGCAGGCGTTTACGTTGCTGAGCTATTTCACTGGCCCTATTTTACTTTTATACCACATTATTTTTTATGAGTCATTCAAGTTGCTGATTAGTAGTTAACTTCTTTTTATTGCTGACAGATTCCATTGATCAAATTTACTAAAATTTATTTACCATTCCTTTGTTGATGAACATTTGGATGTTTTCCATTTTGACCTATTATAAGCAGAGATTCTTTAAATATCATGTACAAATATTTGTATAAAGATATGTTTTAATTTGCCTTGAGTGAATATTTATGGGTAGAATTTTGGGTCTTATCATAAATTAATTCTTACGTTTATATGAAACTTTAAAACTTTTCCAAAATGGTTGTACAATTCTGCTTTCCTACAAGCAATTTATGGTAGTTCCAGGTGTTCAATATCCTCAGTAATACTTGGTATTTTTAGAGTTTTAAATGCTGACCATTTTATTGGTTAATAAAAGTATTATAGTTTCATTTTTTATTTAGTGATGACCAATAATATTAATCATTCACAAGTGTTTTTGTGTCATTCATATATTTTCTTTCATGAAGTGTGAAATATTTTTAAATAATCTTAGAAAAATTTATCAGGATTTGTATGTTATGTATCACTGGTTCCATCAATTTTTTTTTTGATGAGTGCTGTCATAAAATCTATATGTTGCATATTGAAATTCTTTTGAAAATCAATCAATTGGATGCATGTGGATATATTTCTAAAATATCTATTCTATTTATATCTCTATACTCATACCAATGTAATACTTTTAATTAATTGCCATAGCTGGTTTTTTATTTTGGTTTTCAGTTTGTGTGTTTGTTGTCTTGAGAAGGATCTTGGTGAAGTATTATTTCAATATTTTATTTTTAATGTTAATTTAAGTTTTGCCTTTCTTTTATTTTCTGATAATTTACTGCTAGCATATAGAAATATAATTTCCTACATACAAATTTGGAGTATTTTATGGAAAATGTTTACTTATGAAATTAATTTCCTAAGTAGATATAATGTTTGACAGTTCTACTTAGGTTCAGATCAGTTTGGTTAATTTTTGTCTTTCAAGAAATATGTCAATTCACTTACATTCTCAAAGTCATTGGCATAAAGTTATTTTCCTAGTTTCCTATCATGCCTAAGGCTATACAGTGCTGCACCATCTTTCACCCTGATATTAGCAATTTATGTTGTCTCTTTTTATTCTTAAACCGTTTAGTGATTTATCTGTTTTACTGATTTATTTAAAAACTAGTTTTTATTTTATTGGTTTTCTATATTGTCTATTGTCTACTGATTGATTTCTACATTTTATTTTTTTTCCTTCTGCTTCTTTTACTTTGTTCTTCTTTTCATATATTCTTAGAGTAGACATTTAAAATCTACTGATTTGCCTGTCCTAACTTTCTTTTCACATCCATTGTGCTTACCTTCTGCTTCAGCAGTCTCTAAACTACCATAAAACTTTTCTGGGGATTTTTCATTGCAGATATTTTGTTTTGTTACCTCTAAAAGTGCGGGGCTTATGTGTAACCTATCGCTACACTCCTATGTATTAGCCTGCACTCTTGGTTGACATAGCACTGCCCCTAACTGTGCTCTTTGCTTCTCTAGTGAATGACTGGGATGTTCCACAAAGTCCCTGTTCTGATTAAGCTGTGAATCCCTCTGAGACCTGGGCATACTCTGGGAATTTTTCAGCTTGTTCATCCTTATGGAGTTTTAGCTTAAACCCTATGCTTGTATCAGTCAGTACTTAGACATAACCTTGGGAGACCACAACGTAGATTTCTGGAGATTTTTATTCTGTACAGGTCCCTCCTCTCCAATAGACTTCTCTCCAAATTCCAGCTGTTCAAATTCCCCAAGTCCCAGAATCTCCTATCTTCTCAGCCTTGTGAGGCCACTGTGCTCATGTTCCCCCAGGATGGTAACTTAAAAAGTGACTTTAGGCAGAAAGCCAGGTTAATTGTAGAGTTCCCCATATCTGCATCATTATTTCATAAATCACAGTCTGTGTTGACTGTAGTACAGTAAATGAAAATAGTTATTTCATGTATTTTATCCAGGTTTTTATTATTTATAGTGAAAGTGGAAGTCTATTACCACTTAGCCAAGCATAGATAGAAAAAGGAAATTCCCTAAATGTCTTACACCAGTGGTGGAAAACCTATGGCACACGTGCCACAGCAGCCTACTTGTATTATTGAAAGCTCTAAAAGGTTTGCCATCACTGTCATACATATCTTCATTATAGCATTTATTACACTGTTTAACAATTATTTTTCTTAATGTTGCTTCTATTAGTCTTGGGCTTCAGGAGGGAATGAACAATGACCTATGACCCCTGTTATAATCCTTGATGCATTATAAGTGTCAAATAATTATCCATGATTATATGAAAGATGAATAGTGCGAGATCATACCCATTTATACACGGCTAGATTTGATTAATATTCTGATTACTTTGCATTAAAATCAAATAGCGTTATTCGCAAGAGTCTATCCTATCAAAGGAGTACTTTTACCTCACAAAGTGAATAACTTCCCATAGTATGAATCCAGCTTCTCCAACCAGTTCAAAGTGTATGTCAAAGCTGCTTCCTGTGCCCAAAATCAAAAGGAGCAAAGCTAAGCATTCTCAGTGTCACACACCAAATTCACCCCCATTTCTTTGTATGGCAATTTGTCTTTAAATTTTATTGTCTTTTTTTTTCTTTCTTTCTTTCTTTCTTTCTTTCTTTCTTTCTTTCTTTCTTTCTTTCTTTCTTCCTTTCTTTCTTCCTATCTTGTATTTTAAAGACGGGGTCTTTATGTTGCCAGGCTGGTCTTGACCTCTTGTGCTCAAGTAATCCTCCTTCCTCAGCCTCCCAGGTGGCCAGGACTACAGGCAAGAGCCACAGTGCTTGCTATTTCTTTTCACTTTAATTTTACAAGTCTAAATACTTCTATAAAAATACAGGAAAATAACATACCACCTAAAATCTCAAGCCAGAATTAAGAACTTCCAAGTTTTCTATTTACAGATCACTTTAAAATTTTTATTATCAAAAATGAAGTCCTCTCCTCTCAAACTTACCCAATCTTAATTTCAGTATGTTTCTTTTTTATATCATATACACTCATGAAAATGTGTATGAATTTCCTTTAATACAGAAAAATATTATTCTGTGTTCTATATATTTGCACAAATTAGTAATATGCTATCTGCATTCCTGAGACTATTTTGGAAATTGAATGAAATGGTTGTTTAGATGTATGTATTATTTTTATTAATTCATAATTTTATTATGTGTATTCACTGTATTTTATCCACTCCCCTAATAATGGCAATGTAGATTTTTTTCTAATTTCATGCTATTAGAAAACTTTTTTGCACCTGCTACTCCATGTAGGCAAATATATACCAATCTGTGTATTATCAAGCACACCTAAATGGCAAATTAGCATCATGAATATACCTATTCCAACAGATACAGAAGCTTATTTTGCCCCAGAAGGATATGACAACACTGTTTCCTCATATTCTGCTGTGGAAGTTCTTTTCCATATCTAACCACAATATAGTATAAGATAAATGAGCTCCTTTCCACTTCTATCAGCTATGACATTAGAAAGATGATAAAACTATTTAAAGAGACGTAAGCACAGAATTATTGAATCCCAAAGTACCTTTTTTGTGCATATTCCAAAGTCTTTTCTAAGCTCTCTTGTCACCAAGAAGGATACCATTGCACACCTACGCACACACTCTAAACTACCCTGAAGTACTTCAGTCACTACTGCAGTGTGCAAGTTATCTTGTCCTTAAGCTTGATTTTAAAAACCTGAATCTATGTCTTGCTCCCTAGTAAATACTTGAGGATTAGATTTTTTTTTCTATCACATATACTGGGCAATGCAACCCTAAGATCTAATTTACCTGCCAAAGAATTTACTTAATAAAGATATCTAGAAAAAGTACAGGGTATATGACCCAACAAAATGCTTTTATCTCTTTTTAGTATGCTCTCCTTGACTACATTTCCTGCTGCAAATATTGACATTTATGTCTCAGTCAAAGGCCTAGTCTTCCATTTATTACAGCAACAGACACAAATTGTTGAGATTTCCAGGCCAAAACTCAGATGTCATGTGAAACAATTTATTGTGGACTTGCTGCACTTCAAATATCTCCTTTCCTCCCACTCCCATCTCTTTGAACCAACATGCATTTACTTGAAATGAACATGCAAATTCACTAAAAAAATGAGAGCTAAATAATTTTTCTTTTGTTGGCTGAATATAGGTTAGAAACAAACAACTGATTCTTCACTTTTCATTAAGGTGTTTTCTCTCCTACATTCAGCCTTCCATCATTTATTTACTATACAATGATATTGAAAAATTCCTTGCTATCTAATTCTGGCCTACGTGATACTCTTAGATGTGCCAAGAGAAGGGTTGAACCAGGGCTGGGATTAGGGTATTTTGGAGAGAGAAAATGATTCAAGGCAGGTGGCTGCAGAAAGGGATGCTGCCCGATTGGCAGTGATTAAATGGACAGGTGGGTAGGTCTGCTTGTCATCATTAGAGCTTGTTGGATCTTGGCCAGAAAACAGGCTAGAATTTAATTCAAGAAGATCCCAGCCCAGGAGGTGAACTATTGACAGAGAAAGTCGGATGGAAGCCAGATACAGGCTCTGCCAAAGTCAGGCTGAGAATGAACAGGACCAGGTGGTCAGAAGAGAAAGGAAGATGAATGGAGTTCTGTCTCTGAAGAGCGGATATGGAAACATCATTTTGATTCCTAGGAAATAAGTAAATGAAGAGAAAACATCCTGGTACAGTGCAAAACATAAAATGATTTTAAATGATAAACATTGGCTTTATTATAATTAACTTGTGATTATTTTATATCTTTTAATATTGTTTTCTTCAACTATTAAAGACAGAGTAAAAGACGTTACTTAAATTTCCTGTGAAAGTTTAGTGACAAATCACATGCAAATATTAGCTGTTGTGTTTGGCATGGGAGAAAGTGCCCTTTAAAAGAGTTCCAGAAAAAATACCCAACTAAAAATAGTAGCTAGAGAGGAGTCGGAAGATGGGTGGAGTGGTGAGCAGCAGAGAGAGACCCTCTCTGAGAGTCGCCGTCCAGACACTGGAATATAGCGGCTCAGGGAAGACAAGAAGGAGGGAAGTGGGTCCCCTGGACCCAGGAAGGATCTCAAGCGCAGTTTGGGGCCCATGGAGAGAATGAAGAGAGAAACTTCAACAAAGAAGAAGGAGGCCACCGGCTCCTTCTCCCTGGGTTGGAACTCACTGTGAGACAGGGGCAGTTTAAACCTGCGGACACACAGTGACTACCGTTGACCCCGGAGGCCTCCACAGAGGACCCTGCAGTGCAGGGGAGCAGCGGATGTGAGGGACTGCACTGGCTGGCGGTGAGTGCTGAGGGCTCAATCGTCCTGGGAGAGACCGATTGGCTGGAAGCCATCTCGGGGGGAGGGCTGAGCTTGGAACTCAGGGGAGCGGCTCCATATACAGCTCCCAGCCAGGCTCAGGCCTGCGGAAGGTGCGCTGATGGCTGCAGGCCGAATGAGTCTGGTCTTGGCCAGAAAGTGCAGGTTCGCTGAGATTATCCACTACCTCACCAGAAAGCTCTTGCTGGCTTGCTGGGACAGATCGGCAAGGAACGGGACTGTGTCTCCACATGTTGTCTACCAGGGACAGCAGAGACAAACCTGCAAGTGAACTTTTTTTTGCTTCCCCTCTTTTTTTTTTTTTTTTTGTTTTCTGTAGTGGTGGATTTTTTTTTTCATTGTTTGATCTTGTTTTTATATGAGTGTAAATGGATTTTCTAGCCTCTTTGTGGTTGTGGTTCTGATCTGTTCTTCCTTTTATCCCTTCCTTCTCTTTTTCCCTCCAGTCATCTGCACCAGTTTCCCAATGTTAGCATGATCCCTCTTTGTCCTCCAGCCTTACATCTAATTCCTTCCTCTTCTTCCACCTCTCTATTTTCTCCTTAACTCATTTTAAATTTTAACCCCTGAGGGCAAAATTGACATATTAAGGACTTGTATACTGCATATAATTTTCTGGTTTGTTTTAGATTTTGTTATATAACCACAAATCTAGTTTATATAGTTAAAAGTGGCAAATAACTGGTTAGCTCTCTCTGTCATTTTCTAGGCTGTGTTTGATGCTTTTGGTACCACTATAGCCAAAAGTGACACAATTGCTCTAAACAGCTATTTTTCCTGGTATTCCATGACTGAGATTCACTAAGGGTCACAGAAAATACTGTGGCAGAGTGCCAAACAACCATGGACTGGGCCAAACAGGCAGCAACTTCTCATGTCCAACTAATTGAAGAGGTAATATTTTGCAACAGACTCAAAACCCAAAAACAAGCTACACCTGGATGATACCTCAGAGAAGTAGTCATCTCCTAAGGCTTTTAAATACTAGCAATAAAGCAACCTACCAGAGGCAACTTACAAGCATCACCCCAGGAATTAAACTAAAGAAAGAAAACAAAATGAGAAGACACTTAAACAAGATGCAACCCCACATATCCATTTCACCAAAGGCAAACGCAGGGGGCAATGAGGTGTGACAATCTGAAAGCCACCCATCTGGCATCTCTGAAGTGGTAACAACAAAGCAACTGAATGAGGCTCTGGAAAAAATCAAATCAAAAACAATTTCTCAGATAACTGCAGAGATAATGTCCACAATGAAGACCATGCTCAGGGACTCTAGAACAGATAAAGACAAAAAATTAGATGAGCTTAAGAAAATTATGGAAGCCATGAACGCTCAGCTTAGGAAAGAAGTGGAATCCATAAGGCAGATCCAAGCAGATATCCAGGAGAACAAAAATTCGATTGAAAGTATTTGCAGCAGATTAAGCCAGTGTGAGGACAGGATCACAGATATAGAAAAAAGGCTTGTGGTCAGTGATCATGAAAAGAAACAATTATTAAAAATAGCAAGGGGCCATGAGAAATCAATCCAACAGCTGCTAGACGAGGCAAAAAAAATAACTTATTATTGCTTGGAGTCAATGAAAAAGCAGGAGATAACATAAATGATATAGGAAAACTGTTTACAGACATCATGGCAGAAAACTTACCTGGTAGAGAAAAAGAAATTGATGTACAGATTAGTGAGGCATATAGAACTTCAATTAGCCATGATCAGAAAAATCTTCAGCCAGGCATATCATAGTCAAGATTCCAGAAATTCAACACAATAATAGAATCTTAAAAGCAGTTAGGGAAAGGAAACAAATTACCTATAAAGAAAAGCCCATCAGAACCATAGCTGACTTTTCAGCACAAACCTTCAAGTCAAGGAGAGCTTGTAGTGAAGAATTTAAAGTTCTAAAGGAAAATAACTTTCAATCCAGGTTGATGTACCCCGCAAAACTATCTTTCAAAACGGATAGGGAAATAAAATACTTCCACGACAAAGAATATCTGAGGAAATTTATGACCACCAAACCAACACTCCAAAATGTTTTGAAGGACATTCTGAAAGAGATAACAAGGACTGTAGCTCTATGAATCCCAACAGAAGGAATCCACCAGGCAAGGCAAACAATTAAACAGAGGGAGGGGGAAAAAAAGAGGGGGAGCCAACAACAGCAAAACAACATGACAAGGATAAGTCAATACATATCACTTTTAATCATCAATGTTAATGGTTTCAGTTCACCAATGAAAAGACACAGACTGGCAGAATGGACCAAGAAGTAAGATCCAACAATATCCCCCATACAAGAAACACATTTAATTCAAAAAGAAATTCATAGACTTAAAGTCAAAGGACAGAAAACAATACTCCATGTGACAGGAACCCAGAAAAAAGCAGGGGTAGCTAATCTTTTTGCAAACAAAATGAATTTCAAAGCAAGACTGATTAAGAGAGATAAAGAAGGTCACTACATCCTTGTAAAGGGAACAATATAAGAGGAAGAGATAACGATCATAAATATACATGCAACAAATACCAGTGCACCCAACTATATAAAACAAATATTAACAGGCATGAAAAATCAAGTAAGACTAATACAATTGTATTGGGGGATCTCAATACTCCACTGTCACAAAAAAACAGACCAACTACACAAAAAATCAATGAAATATTAGAACTAAACCAAACTTTTGAACAAATGGACTTAGTAGATGTCTACAGAGTGTTCCACCCCACAACATCAGAATACACATACTTCTCAGCTGCATACGGGACATTCTCCAAAATAGACCACATACTAGCTCATAGAACCTGCTTAAGTAAATGCAAAGGAATTGAAATTTTCCCATGCATATTATCAGACAATAGTGCAGTGAAATGGGAAATCAGTAGCAAAGGAAACCACAAGAACTTCCTAAACACATGGAAATTAAATAGCACTCTCCTGAACAACCAATGGGTCACAGATGAAATTAAAGAAGAAATTAGACAGTTTCTACAATTGAATGATAATGACAGTACAACATACTGGAACTTATGGGACACCATGAAAGCAGTCCTAAGAGGGAAATTTATAGCAGTAAATAACCATATCAGGAAAACAGAGCAAACACAAATAAACAACTTCATGGTGAACCTGGAACTTCTAGAAAAAGAAGCTCATAAGGGAGGAAAGTATAAAGATCAGAGCAGAAATTAATGCACTGGAGACCAAAAAAGCAATACAAAGAATCAATGAATCAAAGAGTTGGTTCTTTGAAAGATTAAATAAAATTGACAAACCCTTATCCAGCCTTATTAAAAAAAAGGAAAGAAAAGACTCAAATCCATGTAATTAGGAATGAAAAGGGTGCAATCACAGTGGACCCTGTAGAAATCCAGAAGATCATCTATACCTACTTGGAAAACTTGTATTCTAATATGATGGTAAATGCAGAAAAAATAGATTCCTAGATACATATGAATTACCAAAGCTGAATCAAGAAGATATAAAAATGCTAAGTAAACCAATGTCAATCAATGAAATCAAAGATATAATTAAAAACCTCTCAACAAAGAAAACTCCATGCTCTGATGGATTCATTGCTTAATTCTACAAGAAATTTAGAGAAGACCTAACACCACTACTTCTCAAACTTTTTAATGAAATTGAAAGGGAAGCAATACTCCCAAATTCATTCTTGGAAGTAAGCATTAACCTGATAGCAAAACCGGAGAAGCACCCAACCAAGAAAGAGAACTATAGGCCAATCTCCTTAATGAACATAGATGCAAAAATCCTCAATAAGATACTGACAAACATAAACCAAGAAGATTATACACTATGACCAAATTGGATTCATAACAGGATGCAGGGATTGCTCAACATACATAAATCAATAAATGTAATACACCATATAAACAGAGCCAATGATAAAAATCATATGATCATCTCAATAGATGCAGAAAAAGCTTTTGACAAAGTCCAGCATCTATTCATGATAAAAACCCTACAGAAAATTGGAATAGATGGTCTTTATCTCAATCTGATAAAAGCCATCTATGTCAAACCAACAGACAATATCATAATAAATGAACAAAAAATGAAAGCTTTCTCTTTAAAATCAGGAACAAGACAAGGTTGTCCACTGTCTCCACTTTTATTCAACATAGTTGTGAAAACTTTAGGCAGAGCAATTAGACAAAAGAAAGAAATAAAAGGAATAATGATAAGAAAGGAGAAGTGAAATTATCATTATTTGCAGAAGACATGATACTCTACATAGAAGACCCCAAAAACTCCACTAAGCAACTACTACATTTAATAAGCTAATTCAGTAGCATAGCTGGATACAAAGTCAACACTCAAAAATCGATAGCCTTCCTGTACATGAATAACAGACTCACTGAGAGAGAAATTAGGGTAACAACGCTTTTCACAGTAGCAACCAAAAAAATGAAATACCTAGGAATCAGTCTAACAAAGGATGTAAAAGACCTCTACACTGAAAACTACAGTACTATGAAAAAGGAGATTGAAGAGGATATCAGAAAATGGAAAGATATCCCTTGCTCTTGGGTAGGAAGAACTAATATAGTGAAAAAGGCCATACTTCCAAAATTGTTATACAGATTTAATGCAATTCCAATCAAAATTGCAACAACATATCTCACAGAATTGGAGAAAACAATCCTAAAATTCATTTTGAACCAGAAGAGACCCAGAATAGCAAAGGCAATTCTGGGCAACACAGGCAAGGCAGTGGGAGGCATCACAATCCCTGACTTAAAATTATACTATAATGATACTGTGATAAAACAAAAACAAGAAAACAACAGTGTGGTACTAGCAAAAAAACAGACCCAAATATCAATGGAACAGATTAGAAGATGCAGAAATAACTCCAGACATACTAAGCCACCTTATCTTTGACAAAGGTGCCAAACACATTCACTGGAAGAAAGATAGCCTCTTTAATAAATGGTGCTGGAAAAGCTGGCTTTGCATATGCCGAAGATTAAAATTAGACCCATATCTTTAACCATGCACTAAACTAAATTTGAAATGGATCAAAGCTCTAAATATTAAAACAGAAACATTAAATCTGCTGGAAGATACAATAGGTAAAACTCTTGAAGACATTGGTGTAGGCAAAGACTTTATGAATAAAACCCCAATCGCACAGGTACTGTCACAAAGAATCAACAACTGGGATCTCATCTTATTAAAAAGCTTTTGCACAGCAAGAGAAACCATCAACAGAGTGAAGAGACAACCCACACCGTGGGAAAAAATGTTTGCCAGCTGTTCCTCAGACAAAGGATTACTATCGAGAACATATAAAGAACTCAAAAAATCAGACCTCCCAAATTTAAAGACCCAATCCAATAATGGGCATCTGAGATGAATACACATTTCTCAGATGTAGAAATACAAACAGCAAATAAATGTATAAAAAAAAGTTCAACATCACTGGTCATTTGAGAGTTGCAAACTAAAACAACACTGAGATTCCATCTCACCCCAGAAAGAATGGAGATTATCAAAATATCAACCAATAACAAATGCTGGCGGGGCTGTGGGGAAAAAGGAACACTTCTCTGTTGTTGGTGGGAGTGTCAACTGGTGCAACCACTGTGGAAATCAGTGTGGAGATTCCTTAAAAAACTAGGATTAGAGGTACCATTTGACCCAGCTACTCCCCTTCTGGGTTTCTTCCCAGAAGAATTAAAAACATCACACCACAGCGATATATGTGCACCCATGTTTATAGCAGCACAATTTGTAATAGCTAAATCTTGGAAACAACCCAAATGCCCATCAACTGAGGAATGGATGAAAAAGATGTGGCATGGGCCGGTGAGATAGCTCAGCGACATAAGCGCCTGCCTGGCAAGCACGAGGTCCTGAGTTCTACTCCCAGTACCCACATATGAAAAAAGGGCCGGTGATATTGCTCAGTGGCACGGGCACCTGCTGGCGCACGAGATCCTGAGTTCGATCCCCGGTATCAACCAAAAAAAAAAAAAAAGATGTGACATTTTTATACAATAGAGTACTGCTCAGCCATAAAAGAAGGATAAACTGGACACTTTTATAGGTAAATGGATGCAACTTGAGACTGTACTCATAAGTGAAATAAACCAGACATACATGTGTAAACATTGTATTGGCGCCCTAGTGTGAGAAGCTGAAAAAGTAAATAAGATTCAAAATATACACTAGATATTGTAAAACAGGAAGAAAGTGTTCAAAAGGAAAGAGAAACTGGGATGGGGGAATGGAGAAAAGAAGGAAGGGAAAAGCAAAAAAAAATTGTGTGTGTATATATATATATATATATATATATGATAGTTAAGATAGATACACTACTAATTTCTCTTAGTTCATTGAAAAGAAAGGTTCGTTCTAATATTGTTTGGACAATTGAATGTCGATATCTTGTACTCTGAGTAACTAATTTAAAGATAACAATATGCAATGTATTGACCATTTTTACCCTCCTATTATGTTGTTTTGAAATTTTTTTTTATTTTTTTCTCTTTAAAATAAAAATTAAAAAAAGTAGTAGCTAGATATATCAATACCTTACTTTCAGTAATGGGTAGAGCTACTAGATAAAAGAATCAACAAGAAAATAAACACTCGAATACCATTACCCAGACATCTATAGAACTTTCAACCCAATAAGAGCATTATAAATTCTCAAGCATACATGGGACGCTCTATAGGACAGGCCTCATTATAGGCCATGAAATAAATAAATACATAAGACCGAATAAATTTATAATCAGATAAAGCATGTTCTTTGACCCTGATGGAATGAAATTAGAAATCAGTAACAGAAGGGAATTTGGAAATTTCACAGACATACGACAATGAAACAACACACTTCTAAATAACCAATAGATCAAAAAAGCATATCCCAAAGGGAATTAGAAAATACTTTGAGATGAATGGCAATAAAAATAGAACATACAAAATCTTAAAGAATAAAATGAAAACAGTGCCCAGAGAGAAATCCTCAACTGTAAAAGCCTAAGTAAAAGATCTCAAATTAATAAGCTAAACTTCCTGAAAAAAAACTAAAGAAATAAAAGCCAATGAAACACACAGGAAGTGTAAGGAAAGCAATAAATTTAGACAGAAAATAAATGAAATAGAGAATAAAAAAAAACTGAGACAATCAAGAAAACCAAAGGTTGGGATTTTTTTTAAAAGATTAATAAAATTGGAAAGACATTAGATAAGCTGACCCACACAAAAAAGACAGAACACAAATTATAAAAATCTGAAATGAAGAAGAAATATTATTAACAACTTTAGAGAAACAAGATAAAGATTCTGAGCTGCAATATTAACTCTTCTAGGATTGTTTTAAAATAGTTAGATACAATTTAATACAGCTAACTAGTCTTAACCTGTGTGAACTTCCTGAATTAAAGTATGCCGCTGTGACCTTTCAGTCTTCCCCATGGTTTATGTTCCACATTTTATCTATTAAGGAAGCGGCAATTTTAGAAAATATTCAGTGGAGAATTAGAGTTAATCAAGAATCTGGAATTAAAAAAGGAAAGTGTAGCTATAATACAATTTTACAATATTCAGTTTCTTACTGAGCTTAGGCAAAAATATTTTCTTACATGTCAGTGCTGTAATTTGTAGCCAATATAGGTGTCCTCATAATCATATTTTCTTTTCTTTTTTTTTTAAAGAGAAAAAACAAAACAAACAAAAAAAGAACAAAATTTCAAAACAACATAATAGGAGGGTAACAATGATTAATACATTGTGTTAGTTACTCAGGGTACAAGACATCAGCATTCAATTGTCCAAACATTACTGGCATAAACCTTTCTCTTCAATGAACTAAGCAAAATTAGTAATGTATCTATCTTAACCATCTTATATATAAATACAATTTTTTTTTCTTTTCCCTTCTTACTTTTCCCCATTCCCCCATCCCAGACTCTCTTTCCTTTTGACCAGTTTCTTTCTGATTCATCATATCTATTGTACATTTTGGATCTTATTTACTAATCATATTTTCTTGAAAGAGTGACTCCTGAGCATTCTTATGTTTGTATAAATATATTAAATACTTGTATTTGCATCTACCCATACTAGAAGATAAAGGAAAGGTGAACCTGCAGAATAAGGGAGGATATTTGCTCCAATTACAGTCTCTTTTGAATGGAATGTTATTCATCTCCTGAAGCCTGATTACTTGGTCTGTTTAACCTAACAACATGAATCTATGTTGGGACTTAACCTTGGCCTGTTCTCCCTCGTCTTTTCTGGGATGGATCTCGGGAGATCGGACCTTTTCTGTTTCTTTATAACAGCTTTTAAAATCCAACAGTAATGGAAATTATTTAATAGACATCATAAAAATCACAGAATCAAAGAATCATGGATTCTTCAAATAAGGCAGGCTATTTTGCCACTTGTATCTCAAATTTAAGTTATTTCTATGTAGTAATATCTTTGACAGGTAGAGTCTTAGACATTATCTTAAGTGAATAGGTACTGTGTCATTAATACTCTGGCTCAGAATCTAAAGTGAATTAAGCTTAATACTGTAAAACTGAATTACTAGGGCTTCTCACCTCTATCCATAAATATTTCTTTATTTTATTTCAGCAAGAAATACAAACATTGGGAAATTATAAACGTAATTGTAAATTTCTCAGAGACTAAATAAGAAAGAAATCACAAGAAATAACAAAATACTTTGCAAGAAATGAAATTGAAACCCCAAAACCCTGAATTTTGTGAGATGCAGTTAAAATAATGTTTAAAGGAAAATTTATAATATTAAATGCTTATTTTAAAAAATAAAATGATCCTCAAATCAATGACCTAGTCTTCTGCTTTGCAAACTAGAGAAGAAACAAAAAGTATCTAAACCAGATATGAGAACAAGGAAGGAAATTATGAGCCAATATTAATGAAATTGAAGATATTTTTAATAACATGGGGAAAATTAATACAACCAAAAGACCAATAAAGTTGATGAAGTTTTGACTACACTGAATGGGAAAAGGAAAATGACACAAATTACCACCGTCAAAGAATGAGAGAGGAAACATAACTTCAGATATTAATGTGTTAATAAGGAACTATTATGAAGAGTCAGATTAGCAATGCTGTGCATTGAAGAGGTTGTGGAGTGCCTCAAATTCTCTTTTGAGTTTCTGGCAGTATTACAAAGTTGTGTATGCCTCTTTGGAACATGGTTTGCCAGTTTCTTATAAGAATAAAATATAGTTACTGTGACCCAGCAGTCCCACCACTGGGTATTTACCCAAGAGAAATGAAAATACACACCTGCAGAAAGATATAAATGTGTTCATTGAAGCTTTACTAAAAATAAGAAAGCACCAAAATGTCATCAACTGGTAAAAGGATATGTAAATTGTTGGTAGGTAGATGGTATAGAATACTACTAAGTAACAAAAAGAAACATACTACTGGCCCATGAGATGGGTGATTATTAAAGCCCAAAACACTCCAAAATATATAACTACAGAGGTGATAGAAATACTGTGTTTAAATTTTAAAAATAGTATTACAGTTAAAGACATATTGTCATTATTCCCCCCTCATAGTACTCCCTCTGGCTTTGAACTCACTTATGCCATCATTCTGACCTCTTTCTGACGCAGTTCTGGAAAATTTTTTGTGTGTCTTTCTGATGCATGAGCTAAAATATGGTGAGCCCTGCTGCCGGGTACCGTCCAAAGGGAAGTCAGGCTCATGAAAACATTACAGTGTGTCCACATCCACCTTATATACCAGATCTAGCACTGTGTGATTTCTAGCTCTTCCCCAAAGTCAAAACAGCCATTAAAGGGAACAGGTTGAATTGGTTGAGGATATTAAGGCAACAACAACAGCGTAACTGAAGACACTGACAGAATTTCCACGACAGCTTCAGAAAGTTGAAAGAAAAAAGGGATAAGAGTATTTGAAGCAAGGGAGAGTACTTTGAGGAGGATTGATGGCAATGTGTCTTTTACTATAATTTTAATTTAAATATACACCATAATTTTTATCACACCTTGTAATTATATAACATCTAGAAAAGGCCAAATTATAGTGGCAGAAAGATGAATTGTTGAAAGATGGCCTAGGTTTTGTGAAAGATAATGAAATGACTTCCAAAGGCCACATGAGTATTTTCAGAGGTGATGTTATTTTTCTCTATTTTATTTTATTATGGTGGTAATTATATTGCTAAAGTATGAAAACTCACTTTATTAAACATGCGATGTTGATCATTTTAGTGTTTGTAAATTACAATAAAGCTGATTTTTAAAGCAGTATAGAAAATACATTTCTTCCAATAGAATATACATTTTAAAGTAAGGGAAGAAAAAGTATCCTGAAAAAATGGAGTTAAAGATTGATAAACAGTGCTGGTGAGATAGCTCAGCGGCATAAGCACCTGCCTGGCAAGCGCAAGGTCCTGAGTTCGACTCCCAGAACCCACAAAAAGGAAGAAAAGGGGCCGGTGATTTCACTCAGCGGCACAAGTGCTTGCTGGCAAAAGCGAGGCCCTGAGGTTGACTCCTGGTATCCACATTAAAAAAAAAAAAAAAAAAGATTGATAAAGATAGGTAACTAGTGACAAAATTAACAAAATTTTCCTCATATCAGAAATTTAACAGAACAACCAAGAATATTAATGAGCACATTAAAAAACCTGTTTTTACCAAATCAAAATATCCTATTATTGAAAGAAAAACTTAGTGAGGCCATTTAAATTTTGACATTATTTTTTCTATTTCTATAAAGAATGCCATTGGGATTTTGATAGGGATTGTAATTAATCTGCAGATCACTTTAGGTAGTATAGGCATGTTAACAACATTAATTCTTCTAATCTGCAAATAGTATATCTTTCCACTTACCTGTGGGTTTTTAATTTCCTTTATCAATTCTTTTAACAATTTTAGTGTATGTTTTTTGTTTCTTTCATTAATGTATAAGTATTTTATTCTTTTTTCCAGGTCATTTTTATTAGTATGTGTTTGCAGTAGATAACGTTTATATACCTTGTGTGAAGTTGGTAAATGTACATGACAGACCTGAATTCCTTTTATATCCCCTTTTCCTTCCCTTCCCCCTATACAGCTCTTGATCTCTCTCAAATATTATAATTATGTACTGTAAATATGTACCCAAAAAAGTATTTTATTCTTTTGGTTGCTGTTGTAAAATGAATTGTTTTCTAAATGTCCTTTTAAGATAGTTCATTGGGTATAAAAATTCAACTAACTTTTATGTTGATTTTGTTTCTTGAAAATTTAAGGAATGTATTTATTGGTTCTAGCTGTTGTTTATTTTTATGAGGCATGGAGATTTTTGCATATATGATCATACTATCTGCAAACAGAGATAATCTTACTTTTTTTTTTTCAAATGTTGATGCTTTTTTTTAACTTGCCCAATTGCTCTGGTTAGGGTTAGAGTTAGGGATAGGGTTAGTATTAGGGTTAGGTATTAGAGTTAAAGTTAGTGTTATTGTGAAATACAAGTGGCAAGAATGGGCATCATTGTCTTGTATGGGTTATTAGAAGAAAAGCTTTCAGTTTTCTCCATGAATTATGAAGTGAAGTGTGGGCATGGTGTGGTCTCTACTGAGTTGAGGTAACTTCCATCTATATTTACTTTTTTGAGAGTATTTTCCACCGTGAATAGATGATGAAATATGTCAAAATCTCTTCCTGTGTAAATGAGACAATTATGTAGTTTCTATTTTTCTGCAATGAATGTGGTATATTACAATGATTGATTGTTGGATGTTAAACAAGTCTTGCATTCCAGGGATAAATACACTTGACCAAGAGATGAAGGGAGGGTGAGAGAAAGGAGGGGAAGGGGAAGTAAAAAGAATTAAGATGTGTTATGTACGTGGACAAACTCCCCACAATGAATATAATCACTGTGTACCGCAAACATGTACAAATAAAAGTTTTTAAAACTAAAAAAAATAAACCTTGATCATAGTGTATGATAATGGCTGCTGAATTTTCTTGGGAAGTATTTTACTGAGTGTTCTTACATTTATGTTATCAAAATATTGCCCTGTAGTTTTATATTCTTATGGCACTTGGGTGATATTAGCTTATAAGTTTGGAAATTTTTCCTTTTCTATTCTTTTTGGAAGATTCAAGAAGAATTGCTATTACTTCTTTATCGGATGTTTGGTAGGATTTGCTGGTGAAAACATCTGATCATAAGATTTCTTTGTTGGGAGTTTCCTCATTACTCATTCAATGTTTTTATTTGTTATGGAATATGTCACAAAAGATCCCAAATAGACAAAGGAATCTTGAGCAAGAAGGAAAAAGCAAGAGGCATTATATTTTTTTAAATTTCAAAATATATTACAAAGCTACAGTAATCAAAATATCATGGTACAGACATAAAAACAGACACAGAAAACAATATAATAGAATAGATACCTCAGAAATGTAGTGAATCCATTCATCTATGGCCAACAGATCTTTAATAAGGGTACCAAGAACGCACAACAGTAAAAAGATAACCTTATCAATAAATGATGTTATGAAAATAATATCCACATGGAGAAAAATAGAACTAGAGGCTTATCTCATATCATATACAAAAAAGTAATTCAAAGTGTGCTAAAGTTTTAAACCTAAGACAGGAAAATGTAAAATCATTAATCTGATAAGGAGTAAATTACTAAAATACATAAGGAATTCAAAGAATGCATTAATAAACAAAAACCCCCAAAATCATCCAATTTAAAAATAGGTGAAAGAATAGACAATTCTCACAGGAACACATACAAATAGCCACCAAGTACATGAAAAGGTTCTGAACATCAGAAGTCATTAGGGAAATGCAAATCAAAATTATAAGAAGTGATCACAAAACACTGTTAGAATGAGTATCATAAAAAAGAGAAAAGGTAATAAGAATTAACAACATCGTGGAGAAAAGAGGCCCCTTGTAAACTGCTGGTTGAAATGTAAATTTATATAAGCATTATGGAAAACTATATGGATATTACTCAAATAATTTAAAGTAGAACTATCTTTTAAAAACAGCAATCCCACTTCTAGGTATGTATTCAAAGGCAATGAAATCAGTATGTCAAAATGATATCTGCATATGTTCATTACAGCATTATTCACAACAGCCAAGATATGAAAACAACCTAAATGTTCACCAAAAGATTAATAGATAATGAAAATGGCATACAAACACAAATACACACAGCACATATTATTCAGCACTTAAAAGGAAGAAGTTCTGCCACTAATAGCAACATAGATGAACTAGAAGGACATTATGCTAAGTGAAGGTGGCCAGGCGGTAGAAAAAAATACTGCACAATCTCACTTACATGTGGAATCTAAAGATATCAAATTCATAGTGTAAAAGAGGAATACCAACATCAAAGTTTGGGGAAAATGAGATGGTAGCCAAAGGTACAAGCTTTCCATTATGAATGAGCTCGTCTTATAACTAGAAATTAGCTTAGAGAATAAATCTTAAGTGTTCTTAGCACACACACAAACACATACATACATACAAAAGAGAAAATGGTTAACTATGTGATCTGATAGGTATAATAACTAGGTTTATTATGGTGGTTATTTCACAATAAATATGTAACTTAATAATTCAAATCATACACCTTTAATACATACCATTTTGTCAGTTATACCTCAATAAAGCTGAAAAATAAAAACATTAGAATTTTGGAAAACATAAGATTTCTTATTTCATAATTACAAAAAAGATGTCTGCAACATCAAAATTTTCACCACTTTCATTTAAAATAATGTGTCAGTGGGGTTATTACTTTGTACAGAAAATGGCTAAATGAGCAAAGACAACTGACTGTGCAATATTTTTGCATCATGAGAATGTTGATTATGTAATAGTTTACTAACTGAGAAGTACCAAACAGTGTCTAGGTGTTTATGCTGTCGTTGTTAGTAAACCCAGGAACCAGTCAATCAGTACTTATGCTAATGTAGCAGTGAGAGACTGTGTGGTAATTGAACACAGGGCAGAGAGGAAATGAACACTTCATTTTCATAGTTATCACATGAATGAATATCCAATGACAGGAATTCAGTACTCATCAAACTTTTGCCGAACAGGATAGGATCTAGTAAATGAGACAAGATATAAATTTTCAAATGCAAAAATTTCGGTAAGACCAGAAAAGTTTACCTCGGCCAAGTAAGATTCAAGGTGCTCTTTAAAGAACTCAAATACTGGCAATATATAAAAGAAATAGTGAAGGGAGAGGAGAAATTAGAGCAAACACTCATCAGGAAAATCAAATGAAAGTTTGGATTTAAACTACACTCTATTTCAAGTAGACTTAACAGACACATTCAGAACATCTAACACTGATAGAAAAAATATTTTTCTTAACTGCATATGGAACTTTCTCTAGGACAGATCAGGTGACTATAGTATCTTAAACAAAGGAGGAACATTAACTTGGCCTTCAGTAGATAAATACATGAGCTTTCAAGATTCTTCACCCTTCTTGCTACAGGTATGACTAGAAGCAATTTGGGGAGTCACTTATAAACCTTTCCACCCTCCCATTCCCTGTCTCTTTACACTCTGTGTCTTATCATCACCCTCAGAATTCCCCTTCAAAGAAGAGGAGGTATCTACAAAAGTAAGCCTTGAAAACTCAAAGCATCCTAGAACTCTATTTACTACCATCTTTGCAGTTTATATGTCCTGATGGTTACCTAGAATAAACATAAAATTGATTTTCAGCAACTTGGAAAATGTCCTAATGAAGTTCAAAGACTGCAGGGAGAAATCTATGTGTCATCTCAAGCTCCTTACAAAGGGATGCATTTCACCCCAAGTTATTAATTACCCCCTACCTGTGCACATCAAGAAAGCTGCTTTTGATGTCAATCTTTTCAGAGTCCTATCTTCTTTATAATCATAGAAACCAGCTTTAGTCACTTTCCACATTCATACTTTGGTAAAAAGGATAGTGAATTTCTTGCCTTTGAAGATCTCAAATTGTCTAATTTCCACAGACTGTAAGAGAGAATAAATTTCCTTCAGAGTAATGAAAAACTTCAGGCAGAGAAGATAAGAGGAATTAACTAGGATGTTCTAAAACAATTATCAGGACTAATAAAAAAGAGAAAAAGAAGGTTTATAAGTATATGTCTGGGCCTTCAGATTATCAGAACTTAATTTTCAAATCCCTCAGAAAGAAAGGTAATGAGGAAGAGAATTCTAAAAGGCTTTACCTTACTTGTGTGGTTTACTATGTTTTGTGTTAATGTTAATGTTCCATTGCCTGAACACACATTAACTCACGTGTCCTACAAGGAGCACCTCTCAAGTCCCTCCTTAACAGCAAGAACCACGCTGGGGTCAGATACAAAGAACAGGCCTCTGGGGCTGTCTTCCAAACAGATCACCACACTTTATATCGCAGGAGACAAACAAGTAGGTGCAGAGTAACTAGGGTCTTTGTAACACAGAGTGACCTAGAACACACATCAGCCAGATAGGATGAAGTGCTTGGGAAAGCTTGTGAAGGGAAAGGTGCCAGGATCAGCCTTGCATTCTGCATTTAAGGTAACCAAAGAAGAAAAAAGGAGTAAGGAGGAACTAGATCAGGCACAAAAAAATAAAAATAATAATAATAACGTGAAAACAACCATGGCAATCATGGACATGTTGCATTCACAGAGAAAGAAGAGATCTTGAAGACTAAATTATAACCACAAGGAGAAAGGTGGACAATAAAAGTGGAGTTGTTCACAGAAATAAGCAATATTTGAGAAGGAGAAAGTTGGGAGGAAAGTGGGTGACACAATAAATATGAAGAGTTCAATATCAATAAATCAATAATATTTGAATATAAATCACATTTCTAAATCAAAATTTATGATTATATTTGTTCTATAGAGAAACAACTTCACACATTGGTCAAGGCTATTTGTTTAGATGGCGTCAACCTATTAAATTCATTAAAAACTGTAAATAAAGTATGGAGCCATTATTATAATTCCCTCTTCAGCTTCTACTGGGAAACTGTTTTACAACCACTTTGACTTTTAAAAAATAATTATTACCTGCTCCTCATGGGACTTGTCAATTGAATTATTGAATAGGGATACATACAAAGGTCAAAGGCAGGATTTGCTATGCAGAACACTCTCTACATTCCACTGCTTGAGTAGGACAGAATTATTTAGGTACTCCTTATTGCAACAAAAACAACCAATGAACTGCAGTTTACAATACAAAAAGATTATAATATTCTTACCCACACTTCCAAAAAACCACAAAATCAGAGAAAGAAAAATAATTGTGATGTAAACATGGGACACATTGAGAATGTGGGATAAAACTCATATTCACAGAGTTTATGGACTTGTTATTTTGTTGTTATAGTGCACTGACTTATATAAGAAATGAGATAGTCACACCATCCATATGACAAAGAACTGTTAGAGTTCACTAAATGCACAACCGCTTCTCATTTACAGGGGTCACATGCATATCTGTGGCGAGAGTAGCTACATGTCATGTATAAAACAAAGGTCATATGTGCAGCAGATTTCAAGATAATCATTATCCTCCAAGAGATGATTTTACAGTGTTTTGGAGGGAAATTCATCTTAATTTGTTGTTCTTTTTTTTTAATGTTAAGCTACAGATGTTTTCCAGTTCATTTTAAGTTTGTCTGAATAATGTAATCCCTCCAACATATTTGAAGCATTTTGCAATGTCAGATGTTGCTTCCAGCTGCAAGAAAATTTATCCTGTATGCTCTAAACAATTTAGAATAATTTTCATCTGTAGAAATACTAGCTCCATGTGGAGTCCAGCACCCAAGAGGTGGATGTTTCTATATGCTATTGGACTCTGTCAAAGACAGCATTGTGAAATACTCAGTGATTGGCTTTTTACGTGAGGACCAACAGTTCAACAGAGTCCTTATTATTCATACCAATCTGGCTTCAGTTCATCTTCCATAGACACTCCAGATTATATTTTGTTCATTATCATTACAGAACTAGATGAATAAGTGCTACATCTGTTCATGAAGTGGTTTATTATCTGTTCAGATGAGGTTTGGGGTGAATAGAAAAATGACTATAAAGGAGACAAATGCACCCCAGTTTACGCCCATTGTGAAATTCAAAACCAATGATGCAATCTCTGAAAAACCTTTAATATCCCCCTTCTACTAAATAAGGAATTATTAACTAATGAGTTGATACCATTTATCATGAATAAAACACAAAGTAGATAGGAATTGAACACAAGCAAATACACAGAAACCTGGCCTAATAAGGTCTCAGATTGTTCCATTTAATTTTTTTGTCCATCCTTGCAAAAGAAAATTTAGAGATCTGTAAATATTTTATCAACCATCTCATATCAGGTATTTCTCATGCAAAACAAGACTATATAAATACATGTTGATTATGAAGACATCAACACGTTACAGCTGTGCCATTCACAATCTTTTCTATCACTATTGGGCCCGTATTACCCATTTCAGTACTAGCACCAAACCTAGAGCATCTGAAGAGTCTATAGAAGTTGTGAGTTTACAATTAGATATTTGCCTACAATATTACCGGACAGTACATTCAATTTGTTATAGCCCAACTCTAAAGGTTAGTATGGCTAGGTAAATAAGCATGAATGGCTCATTTCTGCTAATACCAGAATAATAATAATAACAAAGTTAATAATCAATCTACAAAAAATCCATGAGATCATGTTAAAATGTCAATTCGATCCTGATTTGGTACACATGAGTGGGGCCTATGATTTCATTTCAAATAAATTCCCAAACTTGTTAATGTTGCTGGTGCTTAGAATATACTAGCATTAAAATAGACCTATTTTGCTTTTTATGGTAGTCGCAGTAGCCACTGAGCACTCAAAATGAAGCTACTTAAATGAAGATATGCTGTAAGTACAAAATACACATAAGATTTCAAAGATTTAGTGCAAGAAAAGAATGTAAAGTAGGTAATAATAATTTGTATCGGTAAAATGTTCAAAAGACATTTAGATGTATGTAGTTAAATTAAATATATCATTAAGATCAATTTTCCCTGCTTATTTTTACTTTTTAGATGTGGATACTAGAAATTTTAAAATTACATATGCAGTTCGCACACTTACATGGTGCTGAGACAATTTATATTTCAACATATATTGTTAAATATTATACGCAGCACCATTAACATACCTGATAAACTATCTCTTTGACTTGCCTGAATGAAGGTAAAATAACTCTATACTTGCCACAAACTGAGTAGATGAATCCATTAAAGTTCGCTCTACACTAAGGAAAAAACCATATTAAACTATAAGGGAAGGTATTTGCTCAGGTAGCTGAGTAAAATAAGATTCTAAAATGCATGATTTGAAATCTCTGACTCCATTTATTTTCATATCTCTTAGACTTAATTTGTGCTCACATCAAATGGCTCATCTACAACTGAAAAAAAAAAAGCCAGTAAAAGAAGAGACAAACACCTAAATCTATTTTAAGAGCCAGGAAACTTCAAAAATCCACAAGTAAACTTAACCCACAATTTATTGTTCCAAACTGAAGCAGATTCCTAATCTGGAACTAACCCCAATGGCCTAAAAATCATCATGTTCCTATTGCTTGTGACAGAGTATCCTGATTCAGTTACTGGCAAAAAAAATGAATGAACAAACTTGGTGTGGACTAATCTCAGGAAAGTGAAGGCTATCTTAAGTGCAAAGTAATCACCCACTGGGAAAGAAAGAGTGAAGGTGGAGAAACTATCACCAACAAGAGTAGATGAGACCCCTCTCCTGTGGTATAGATTATTACTCAGAGAAAAATACATTTGTAATGGTCTACATTTTAAAAATACATATGCATATGTGTATATAAATAGTACTCAGAATCTAATCACAGTAATAAAATATTGGTGACTCTCCTCTGCTCTTTTGATATTATATATGTGTAAATCGCATAAACTAGACATACTTAACTGTAACTAATGTTCTTATGTATTTTGCTAGAGACATCTTTTGCTGCAATGCATTTAGATCTATATCATCATTTTTCCCAGATAAAATATCTCCCTTATATGTTAAGACCAATATTCAGACTTTTTAATCAATGTGGCATGAATAGGCTTGTGGTGTGCCTCAAGAAGTTGATCCAGGGCCGGTGAGATGGCTCAGCGGTGTAAGCGCCTGCCTGGCAAGCGCGAGGGCCTGAGTTCGACTCCCGGAACCCACATACGAAAAAAGGGCCCGTGATATCGCTCAGCGGCACGGGCGCCTGCTGGTGTGCGAAGTCCTGAGGTCGACAACCGGTACCCACAAAAAAAAGAAGTTGATCCGTTCTATCCTCAGGGTTGCCAGGTAGAGATAGGGACATGTCAGCATTCAGCTGTACTGGAGCAAGGTTCTGATGGCATTAGTAAATGATAAAGCTGTGAAGCACAGTCAATCACTTCTACTACCTTCGGATATGTATGCTATTTTGAATTTATCATCAATAAAAATAAATTGTTATAAACATTGTTAGGTATGTAGATTTTCCTAGTTGTGGGATCTGCTAATAAGATTTTGGACACACATTTTTCAACAGATTCTTAAAGCTACAAGAAAAATACAAGCATAACACAGCTCAAGTGTTATAAATTCATTGCTGAATATAAGGAGATGTAGGGAAATTGTGGCTATATCTCCATCAGCTTTGAAACAAATCCCTCATCAATCTGACTTGACACCACATGGAATAAAAACTGATATGATCCATTTCCCTAAATTTACTGGTATTTATACATCCTAAAGCAATTGTCAAACCAATACAGACAAAGTTGACTTTCCTAGTGTTCAGTTAAACTATGATTGCTTTGAGACATCACTTGGTCCACGGATAGTACAGGTGGTTTCATTAGAATTTCCCATTGCTCTCTGTGTGCATTTATGCATGTGTGTATGTGTGTATGTAACACATACATATTAGGCATGTGTGTATGTGTGTATGTAACACATACATATGAGACAGAAAGAGAAAAGCAGGCAGACAGACCAAAAAAAACACTTTCAAGTGAAGATAACATTTTCTAATGGCTGGGGTTAAAGAAAGTTATGCAATCTCAAGCTACATTCCTCCAAAGGTAGTATTACCTCCTTTTTACAATAAAGGTAAATGGGGTTCTGAGAGTAACAGAACCAGAAAATCTTCAGAGTGATCTTTGACTTAATAATCTCATATTCTATTTGAGCATCACTTACTAGAGAAGGAATACATAGCATGGGCTGCTTAGGTGTCATTTGGGGGAATCCATGGTAGAAAGTGCTTGTTAATTTACATGGAACTTGACCTTGATAAAGCAGAACAATTTGGCAAGTCAACATGCAGGGAGACTTATGAAGAAGGTGCCAGATCCACATTAGCATGGAGTAACTACAAGTGGCTGTTAAAAGAGTTACTCGTGGCAAATAACTACGTTAATGGTTGCCTAGTGATCGATCTAAGTTCTGGAGAGAGGTATGCTAGGAATATTCCTGAGAGTTCTTGAACCACTTAGCACTCCGTGCTGCATAGCCTGATTCTTTTGTGACACTCATCATGTTCTTATGCATTCAATGATGGGAAGGTTGCCAACAAGCTGACACAGAATCAGCTGGGTAAGTTAAATCTTGGTGTTACATTCCATATAAACTGATAAATAACCGATGAAGTTTCAATGATTTAGGACCATTAAAATCACTTTTTATGCACCATCAGTTTAAACCACATAGATGCTACTTCTGAAAGGAGCCAATGAGTATATCCTATTTGAAAACAATTAAAGCTTTATCTCTAGTAAGTTAAATATATTCATTTGAAAACAGATTTGACATAAGCAAAACATGCAAAATCCTGACATACTCCAGTAGGTCATTTTATGATCTGTATTTTGTCATCCCATTGTTTTCTGAATCAACAAAGTAGTCAAGGAGATCCTAACTTTCTTCTTTGAGATAATTGAACAAATATTGCTTTAGATTCTTGCCTGTACTAGAAACACACACACACACACACAAAAAAAAAAAAAACCACACGGGCACATACACACACACACACAATGCAGCAGTGAGAAACATGGCCATCATTCCTGTCATGAAAGAGCCTGAAAACTAGAGAAAGAGAAACAAGCAACAGGCAATTTCTCCACCAGGTAATAGAAACTGCTTGAAGAAGAGCAGGCCTGGTAACGCATAATCCAGACTGAGGAAAGATGATATCTAACATAATTATAAAACTATCTATAACTATAGAATTAAGAGAAGGATGGTAAGAATAGAGAATGGCATTGAAAAGGGCAAGAAATTAGAGAAAGTACATGTTCATGGAACTGAAAATGCTCTGGCATGGCTAGAATGTAAAGTATAAGATGGCACTAGGATGTAAAAATGTTTAAAAATAAGGCAGAAGCTTATCACAAACTCTAAAGCAAGATAAAGAATTTGGACATTATTCTGGGGGCAAGTGAAAATATGGTTGCCAGATAAAATACAGATTCTCAGCTGAATTTGAATTTCAAATAAACAATGAATAATTTTTAATATAAATATGTATTAAATATTGCCTGGAATATACTTATACTAAAAAATTATTTATCTAAAATCCAAATAAAGAAGCCAAATAAAGAAGCCAATAAAGAAGTTTAACCACTTATCTTAGTATATAAAATGAATTCATCCATTTGTTTACAATTTAATTTTTGAGCAGCCAACTTATATATCAGACAAAGGTTTAGGTAAGAAATAAATGTTATGCTTCTACATAAAACTTAGGGCAGCGTCTCTTGAGTTGTATACTTTCTACAAAGGCTGATCAAAACATGTGTGTGTTAAATAGAAAAAATTATTACAATAAGAGAAACATTGCAATTAATCCTCCTCAAAATACTGCCCTTTGCTTCAAGCATTCTTACCGTATCATTCTGTCCACCTTCTGAAACAGTCTGGAAATCCGCCTCGGAAACAAACTCCAACGAATGTCGTTGCTGTGTGCCATCCGATGGAAGGGAAGTTCCTAGAAACACTACAGTATGTCCTCACCCACCCAGTCGATTGTATTTGCACCATGCAATTTCTGACTCTTCTGCAAAGTCAAAAATGACCATGCAAGATTAAACATTGTGAATTGATTCGAGACATCGAAACAGCCACAACAGAGCAACTAAAGACCCTTGAAAGAAGACTTCCAGAACTGCTTTAGAAAGTGGCAAGAATGAGGGGATAAGTGTGTTTCAAGCAAGGGGGAGTATTTGAAGAAGGATTAATGGAAATATGTCCTTTTTTAAATTTAAACATTCACCATATTTTTAACACACCCCATATTGTGGCCATATCATTCCTACAGCATCGATATTTAAGAGGTACCACAGTAAAGTTACTGAGAGCATGATTGTGTAGCCAGAGAATCTGGATTCAGCTTCTGACTTCTTCCACACGTGAATTGTGTGATGTGACACTGATGTTTAACCTCTTATGTCTCAGTGTCCTTATCTGGGAAATAGGAATATATCAATATTCTTCCAATTGCAAGGACAAAATAAGTTAATGTATATGAAATACATAGAACAATGCTTGACAAAAGATACATGTTATGAAAGCATCAATTCTCATCATAATCACTCCTTTTTTCTTTTAGTAGAATCATTTTAACCTAAATAAACTTACCTAATAACAAAACTTTGTATCACTATCACCTGCCATGATCCTAAGTTAATTTTTAAAATGAATACAATAAAAATGAAACAAACAAGCATGCTTGATTTATTCCTTTACAAAATAGTATGTTTAAAATCTCACTAATACATTTTACAATAGAGGAAAATGAGGCTCAGCGAGAAAGAGATCTATCCCAGTTCATAGAATAACAAACACTGTCCTGGAAATTTTATCTGTATTCATTAATTCTTAACATAGATTACGTATCTCCAGTATATCCATGGCTGATGTATCATAGCTTTGGACCTCTAATTATTCCAAAAATGTTATAGTATAGTTGCAGTGCTCAGTTTTCCATATCTAAGCCTTTCTTTGTTGTTGCCCATCTCTCTCTCCACTTATCTTTCCCAAGTATGTTTTCTCTCTCCTCTTAAGGGACGATGCATTGACCCTGACCAAAATTTTATAGCTGGAGCCCCAAGTCAAGGGAGACAGATCCTCTCCCCAGAGGAGACTTTTCAGAAGTTTCTATGTATGTACACGCACACAAACACACACATACAAATACACGCATAAATCCTTATAATTGGTAGGACCCTGGGGTTTAACACCTCCCTTTTAGCATTAGCCTGCTTCACTTTTTTCATTTACATTGGTGCCTCTTTTGCTTTTCCCTATTTTTTTTTCTTTTCTTTTCTTTTTCTGTTTCCCTGGTGGCAGGGAAAGTAGGGAGAATACTACTTCAGCAGGCTTCGTGCAAGGATGCACAAATGTTACAAATGCCAAAACCAAAATACTCAGTCATTATTACCATCTAAAATCATCTTTACAAAACTCTGCTGCAACAAAGTCTGACACTGAGAGAGCGACACCTCCACAAGGAGCCATGCTGATGACCAAGGACGAACCTTTTACTTTTCTGTGGCAGATCCGTTCACATTAAGTGATGATTTATGAGCTCGCAAAGTATACAATACCCTAATAATGCATGTACACACGACTAGCACCATTTGGTTTCCTGTATTTACTTGCTAGATTTTACAAGTCAAGGCAGCCCTCATAATGATTTTGATAAAGAAATGTGATTCTTACCTAGATGGCTGCAGAGAGCATTTTAAATACAAAATCCATTTAGTACAGATTAGCCCGAGAACATTATTTATGTAATCTGTCACAATTCCAGATATTAGAAAGAACATTTTTCTCCTTCCATTGGTACAGTTTATCAATCACCCTTGCTCCTGACAAACCCTTAGGAGGAGAACATTTATCAGAGTATATTAGAAAGACTCTAAAAATAAAAGCAGAAACTGGTATTTATAAGGAGAATATGGGCTGATTGCAGAGACTTGAGAAAAGACGGGTTAGTCTCCAAATCACATCAGGCAACAGAAGTCAAGCTTGCAGAGGTTCACTGGTAGTGGACTAGAGTTGAGGGAAGAAATCTGCTAAGGGATTGTTAAAACTTGTAATGTGCAGAGATGAGGGATTGATACAATGCAGTGATTAGTAACCTGGCTTCCAACAAGCAATGTGAAATCTATTGATAATTTGGTGCTTTTGAAATTTGCAAATGTCACAGAATTCAGGTTACCCAGTGGAGTCAAGCAAGTAATAAAAGCCTTGTATGAAGAATGATAATGCTCAGTACTTGTACATTATTGTGCTATTCATCTTGAAACTAGGAGGTGAATAGCGTCTCTTAGAGCAACGATCTAGATGCCCTCCACTACAGTCACATATTCCTCTTGGCAACTCACCTAACTTCAAGACTGCTATTCTGCTTTTGAAGAAAATAGCTTTTAGATGCGACCCCCAGGGACTTACAAGTTAAGCTTCTCAATGGGAAGAGCAAATTATAAATACACAGGAAGCTATAAATAAAAATTATTAAACACCACCCAAAACAAACTAAGATTTTTGAATGGTGAGATTCAATCACTTTTTGTCTTTGTTTCAACATCTCACATGATCCTAATGTCCTATCAGAATTGAGAATCATTGTCTTGAATAATGGTTCTCAAATTTTGATGCATATTGGGAAGTTTTAGAAATCCAAAGCTGAGGTCACGCTTAATATTAATTAAATTAATGTTTCTAGATTCATTCATCAATACTTTTGTAAAATCCCCCAAAGAGTCCCATGTAGAGCCATTTTAGTGGACTACCCCAGGTCATTATTACTTCTCAAACTTTCATGTGTATGTTGATGATCTGGGGTATCTTACTAAAATATGAATTGTTATGCAGTATATGGTGCTTCATACGCTGCAGTTCTCAATGGGCTCCCTGCTAACACAACTGTTGCTGCTCTGTGGAGTGTATTTGGCATAGCAAAGAAAGTCCTGGGTGATCAAATGCAAACTCCCTACCAATGCAAAAAAAAAACAAAACAAAAAACAAACAAACAAAAAGCCTCCATGTTCCCAGAAACTTCATATACCGTGCTTTGGACTAGCCAAAACTCAGAAGATCCAAAGTGACACATTGTCATCCTTATAAAATCCATTAATATCTTATTTACATCTTCTTGGAAAATATAGGGCGCAGGGAAACGAGGGAAGAGTACTGTGAGAGGTCTTTGAAACTGTCGTTTGGTGTCCAGTCTTACATCCTTCCTAGATCCATCCACCGCCTAGAGGGAAATAGCAAAATGCCGCGTGTTACCCAAATGAGAAGCTATGTGCAACTCTTGAGATTCACCCCCAGACCTGCAGCATGTAGGAACCACTCTGTGAATCTTCCATTATAAATTGATGAATGTTAGGCAGTTTAGAAGCTCTCTTGACTTAAACGTTGCAGTAACAATAGATTTAGATGTCATAAAAATGCTTAAAATATATAACTATAGCAGGAAGTGGTTAAAACATCTACATTCTCAAGACCTAATAAATATTTCTTACATCTGTTGCTCTCCTTTTTATTTTAATAGTAATTGTCTTTATCCAGACTTTTCTAACTGGCTTCCCTCTTTCCATTTCATCCCTTAATTTTCTATGCAAGTAATATCACCAATTTTTCCCTTTGCCGATAAAGTAGCCAATATTAGATGATGCAGGTACAGGAATTTCTGAAGACATCACAAGTATATTTCAAGAGAAAAGAGCCCCCTGTTGTGCTTCAACATAACACAAAGCATATAATAAATATATGAGTCCATTCTGATAAATAATGGATAGATAGATTAATAGACATACAGACGAATTGAGTAAGAGTTAGCACTAAGAAAAACTGGGTGAGAGGTATTGAGAACTCTCTGTCTTACCTTTGCAACTTGTCTGTAAACTTTAAACTATTTTAGAAAGAAAATTTATTTATAAACACAAGGTGCATAAGAGTACCCTCTTTTCCTCTTCATTCCTTCCCTCCTCACCATGGGCTTGGTTCTGAAATAAATCTGAAAAAAAAAAAAAAAAAAGGAACAGAAAGAATAGATTTTTTACCTACACAGAGCATGGCACCTAGAAATCCTCAAATTTTTACTGAAGAAAAGGAAAAATTAAAGATTAGACAAAGGTTGTGGAAGACTGTTGTAGAGATTCCATAGCTATATAACCTTCAACAAATGTCCCCTGTGACTTGGGAGAAGATAAAACACAGGGATTTTTAAAAGTACTGTAGAAAGAGGGTGAGTTGTGTTATCAGCTCTCTGAATGTTTAGAAATACTCATTCTAACCGAAGGATCCACATCCATTATTTTCCTGCAGCCTCACAGGAATATCTGGACATATTTGACTATTTCCATTTCATAGCTGAAGAGACTCAAACACAGAAAGGTTAAGTGCTTTGCTCGAGGTTTCCTTGTGTCCTTGAACAAGAATTTGAGCAAATTACAGTGAAGGTGAATTTGTCCTATGCCCTTATCACACTTTGGAGATATAAATGACACAAAATCTCCCATCTTTAACACCTAAGGATTGATTAATTAGCAAGTGTAGAAGTTGCCAGATTGTGTTGATGAAATAACAATGGGCAAGATCCAGAAGTTACACCAACTAGCAGCAAGTGTTAACGCAATCCAGGCTTTTAAAGTTTAGGAATTCATGAGCAACTGTTACAAATGGGAACACAATTCCCCAATAAATTAATCTGAATACTCAGACTTATGTTCATCCATTGAGCCAAAATTTTAAACCTTCTCTAGATTACATCTTAAACTTAAGCATTAATTATTCAAGTTACATGACCCATATCCAAAATGCTTGGGACCAGAAGGACTTCAGATTTGGGGTGTTTTGTTTTGTTGTTGTTTATGGTTTTTTTTTTTAATTTTCTAATATTTGCACAGTCTTCCTCAGTTGAAAATTCCTAATCTGAATATTTGATATCTGAAATGCTCTAAAATCTGAAACTTTTTGAATGCTGACATGATAAGCAAAATTTTAGATTTTGGAGCATTTTAAACTTCAGACTTTTGGATTAGGGATACTCCACTTGTGCTATTTCTTTCCCACTTACCATCTCGCTCAGAGACTGCTGGGCTCTCTCCCACGGTATAACTAACCTTCTTGGGGGGAGAAAAGAAAAGCCATGAATGAATGAAGGGAAGCTCATTCTTTGACGCTGAGTACCAATTTTCCATCCTTGCCTCTCCACACGGCAGCTCTCATGTCTACATTACCCCTGTGCATTCTCACAAGGCACCAGCATCACCAAGGACTCCCAGAGAACATGTCAGGAGAAGGAACTCATCAAGTTATGGTCACCAGCTCTGAAAACTTTTCAGTGGAACTGGCAGTGTAGTTTAACCTGTTCAAGAAGAAATAAATAAAACCTCTTCAGAGACCTGAAGCAGCTCCTGTATAAAAGCACGCTGGCTTCTAAAGGTAAGAACTGCCTATTCTGCCACAGGTCTTTTACTCCTCTTTCAGTTAAAATGTTGACCTCTTCATGTTGTAATAATTGCCTAGGTCCTGTCATTATCACCATTACCATCGTCATCATCATCATCACAATTGATAATTGCAATTTTATCTAGTTTTTGCTCTGTGCAAGTTGCTATACTAGCAATCTATGTGTACTATTCCCTTCTGTCTTGAAAAAAGTCCCTGTGTAACAAGTACTATTATTCATAATTCCATTTTACAGTGAGTAAAGTTAATCTTCCCCCTAGAAAATGGTAGTAACCTGAGGTAAACCCAGATTCAGAGACCAAACTCCAAGTACTCAGATAATGTGCTTTCATAGTTTATTAGAAAATTTGTACATTCAATTCCCTCACCTGGTCTGATTAGATTGTAACCTCTCTCAGTGCTTTCCTACCTTTAATTAAAAAAAATAGACCTATTTAAAAAAATAGGTCTCGAGTTTTGTCTTCCTTTTTCTCCTCACTGCTGTGTTCCCAGTGTTGGAGAGAATCCTGGCACAGGATGAATACTCAATAGCTCTTTATCAGATAAACAATTGAAAGGACTCTATAGAGGGAGTAGAATATATTGGAAAATCTAGAAACTGTACTCAGGTAAACTTTTACACTTAAAGGATAAAATACTTTGAGGCAGAGCTAGGAAAATAAGTATAGTACAGTAAGTACATAAGTATAGTCAAGCATTGCTTGACACAGTAACGCATCCTAAGAAATGTGTCCTTCAGTGAGTTCATCACATTTCATTCATTTTACAAATGTGCTTATTCAAGCATATATAGTTAGGCCTACAACACACCTATTTCTCCTAGACTAAAACCTGCACAGCATTTTCCCATACTGGACACTATAGAGCTTATAGTAGACTATTGTAATACTGTGGTATCTCTGCATCTTTGCAAGTAAATATACGTAAATGTGGAAGAGGTACAGTAAAAATACAAGGCTATAGGAATCTTTTGGCTCTATTATAATCTTATAGGATCACTGTTGTATATGTGTCATTGTGTGGTACACAACGGATTCCTTCTTTATAGGCAACTCTCAAGGACAGATGAGAAACCTAAGTAAAAGACCGCAGAGCTGGCAAACTGAGTTCTTAATGAGGGTGCATATTAACAGGAGTTTCCTTTCACTACCTGTTCTCTATCTTCTGAATAGTTTTCTTCGTAGAAATCATGAATCTAGATTGGAATTTGCCCCTTGATAAAGTATGGCTTCCTCATTCACTGGTCAAAACCCCACCTGTGAGTATTTTAAAGATGTTTTTGTATTCTGGCTTCACAAACAAAAATTCCCTCACTAGAATCATTAATGAAATCTGTCTGAATGCAGATGATAAGCCAGCACAGTAACTCTGATCAGTGAGGAGAAAAGATGGGTCAGCTTTCATTTTAGGCAAGAAGAGACACGTCCATTCATGGGAAACAGAAATTACTGGTTTGGAGGGAAAAGATATTGCAACAAAAGAAACTATAATGGTTGACAACATGCATCTACTGTAAAGTATCAGAGAGCAGCCTTCTTTTTTTTACTCCTTAAAGATGAAGCAACATGTGCCAGTTAGAATTCTCAGGACAAATATGAGAGAGAGAGACAGAGAGAGACAAAGAGAGACAGAGAGAGACAGAGAGAAAAAGAGACATAGATGGAGACAGAGAGACAGACACAAGGAGAAAGAGACAGAGAGATTTTTTTTTTCAATCCAAGCTTTTGACAAACAAAGAAAAACAGTTTCAGCACAGATCACAAAACCATCGTCTTCCAAGGAGGGGAAGGAAAGCTGAAGGTGAGGTTTGCCCAAAGATCTTTTATTGCCAAGCATATCCAAAGCTATTTGCCATGTTTCTTTTTATTTTTGTGTTCTTTGTGGCACTAGTCCAGTAGATCTAGAAACCGATCTTCCCTTGGTGGGACAGGGCATTGCGCTGATCCGTGTACTCCAGGCCGTGCATTACCAGGCCATTTGTCTACTCCCAGCAGATGTTGCAGAAGGCAGTCCAGATTTGCCATCCTTATCCTGGCAGCTTTCCTGTTTTCCCTTCTGAGGGAAGGGAAATGATGTTTCCTTGCAGTACACAGTAAAAGTCTGAAAAGTAGATGTGTTAGGACTGTTTTTCTACACCAATTTTCCACTACTGTTTCTTGATTAAATCTAAGAATGGTCACTGAATAGGTTTTGGACAAACAGGAGGGACAGGATTAATTCAAAAGTGTCATCTGACAATTGGAGATTATGCATTTGCTTTCCATGAAAAAAATAATAAAAATATTTATTTTATAGTCAAAGCTGGTCTGCAAGAATATGAAAGAGGGCACACAAAGCATATCTCCCAAAGCATAAAAGACTGCAGTTGGTCTGAACTACCTTTAAAGGTAAATTAAGGCACCCAAAAAACACATTTTGTTTGCTAAGTATAGAAAAGTATATGGCAGATGACAGCAGTTTGTCCAAACACTAATTCTCTTCTTTTTCTGTGTTGCCTTCTTATTTCTTGGCTAGGATAGCAGATCCCAAAATGGCAGCATGTAATTTCTCTGAAAGGTAAACAGGGGAGAACATTTTCTACAGGTGTTCTACTTACCTTTCACACACATTTTCACGGATCCATGAAAACCCTTGGAAAAGTGCAAGAAGCACTATCTTCACCATTTCCCTGACTAGTATGGATAATTTCAGCCACAATGAACAAGACAGCCATTCTGGTTGCCTCAAAGGAGAAGGATTTACTGTATGCGCACACGTGGATGGGAGCAGAAGATGGAGTGGCTTAGATCTGAGCCAGTTTGAGGGACTTCCTGCTCTCCTTTGTCCTCTCAGTATCTCCATGGCTTTTCTGTCAAGACAGCTCAGCTGCTCCCTGTACGAATCCTCCGTTTTCCCTCTCTACTGGAAGTCTTCACCTCTTCTCTACCCTGGTGCCAAATTATATGTGGATTTAGCTCATGCATATTCATCTCTAAAGGCTTCTCACATACACAAAGAAGTGAGCATAAGATGGGCGTCCTAAACTGCTGTTTTCTTAGGCATTTTCAGTTTCCAGGTGCTTTCCATACTATGATCATCATGCACTGAATATAATCCTGGTATTTAAAGTTACACATTTTCAACAAAACATGGCCCCTCAATACAAGCCAACTAACTACATCATCTGGTGCTCTACTGAAGAAGCAATAATCTTTGGCAAAGAGTTAGAAAAATTATACTATATTGGGTTAACCAGGTTGTAGTAAATTAGTCCCCCAAAGTAACAGCCTTTCAAGGGAATTTAAGGGCAAACTTGATTGCCTGAAATGACAGCTGCCTTTGGGGACCAGCCTCCAAATATACGACTACATTGTACATATTCATGCTGTCTTAGTCACTAAATGTTGCTAGGACAAAATGCACAATGCAAGCAATTAAAAGGTGAGAGGTTTATTTTGGCTCCAAGGTAGTACAGCATGGCAGAGGGGCATAGTGGAGAAGAAGTTGCTCAAATCATGGCTGCAGAGAACCAGAGAGTCAAGGTGGGATCCCAGAAGGGAGAATTGTTATTCAGGTCATACCAACAGTGACCTACCTCTTCCAACCAAGCTCCACCTTCTAACAGCTAATCAGCTATAATGCCTTAAAATCCAATCACCTTAAAAGCCCCACCTATAAATGCATGAGGCTTTGGGGGACATGTAGATATAAATGCATACCTTGGGCCCTGGCACTTTCATGGTATATTCTTGCTTTACCATATCACATCTTGGCCTTGCAATTTCCCAATTCCAAATTCCAGAAAGGAATCCGATTGGCTTGCCTCACTTTGCCCACTCCAGAAAGTGGGCCAACATTTACTAACCAGCATTTAGATTTCTTGTTTATAGATCAAAATGTTCATTGTGTGCAATTTCTTGGGTCATAAAAAGAAAGAGTAGTGGACATGACTGCTACAGATCAGAAATAATGGCCAGCATCATTTTAAAAAATATCTGGATGCATGATACACATGATACCAAAAAAAATTTCCATCTTCCAAATTTTTAGTACAACCAATAAAATACAACCAAAAAATAGCAATAGGTGAATATTTACTTCACAAAAAGATAAACAGCTCAAATTATCACATTCAATGGCATTAACCTCTATGTAGAAAAAGAAGCCTGGAGAAGCCATAGAGTGATCCTCATGTTTAAATGCAAATTAATTTATGAAATAACTATTTAATTAGTAAGCCAATGCCATACACTATAGGAAACATATGATGTATTAGACACGGAACATACCTACAAGGTTTTTCTTTATTTAGAATTTTCAAAGAATGATCAAGCATGTATCAGAGGTTACCTTTAATGCGAAATATCAACTGAGAGCAGCACAGAGGTACAGAGCAGGTGCTTTGAGAATTGGGGCTATGGAGATAATGACTTCTAGCTGGAAAGAATTTGTGAAAAAGGTAAAAATTGAGCTAGATTTTAAAAGTAATTAGGAATTGTTCTCAAAAAAGCAGTGAAGGAGATCCCAGAATAAGGCAGTACTGGAAATAGGTAATATTAGAACACTGACTGAGTAAACAAGAAATGAGAGAGAAAATAGTTTGGGTTGAAAGGATATGAAATTTTGAAAGCCAAAGAAGGCAAGAAGTTTGTGCTTTCTACAAGTCAGCAAGAAGGCTAGAGAAGAGAACTGGTGGGATCAGATAGTGCTCCACAGTGATAAAGCGGAACGAATGAGAAATACAGAATCAAAAGGGCAGAAACTCGAGGCTACCAAACAAGTTAAGAGCCCACTGCAATTTTGCTTATAAGTAATTTATCCAACAGAAACACAAACAGAACTATACAAAAGATTTATTGAAAAATGGGAAAATCACTTAGATGCTTATTAATTGGGGAATTTTTAACTGTGTATCTGTGCAGGAGAACACTACATGACTATTTTAAAAGAATGAGAACTTTGCTAGAAGAACAAATATCCCTAATATTATCATTAAAAAAATGTTGCAAAACCATTGATAATATCATCATATTTTATTTAAAAAAAAAACAATACTACTGCTTATGCAGAGTAAGGACAGAATTTGAAGATAGGAAGTTAATACAGGTGATATCAGAATTCTGGTTCAGCCACTTCTTAATATAAAAAAGATGATAAAAGTGCATACTTTACAGAGATTGCATGAGAAAATTTATGTTAAGCACTTAACACAGCTGGAGGCTCATTAATATTCCTGTATGAATTAATATTGCTGTATGAATATTAGCTAAATTGTCATTGTGTAGAAATATTGGTATAGATATGAGTTATTAATAAATACATGCAAAATACATTAAATGGGCATAAAAATCAAAAAATAACCATTGTTAATTATTACAACATTTAGGAAATGAGATCAGTGAAGTAAAATGCTCAATTTTTACTTTGTACACTTTTGTTTGATTTGAATTTATTTCCAAAGCATATATACTCTTATAATTTAAAAAATTGGACACTCTCTTTGAAGATAAGGAGCTTTATGTTATGAAATTGAACTTCAGTGGGAGAGAAAAATGATAGACAAGAGAATTACCTCTAAAACTGACTCCAAAGTAAGCACTTGTCCACTGACTGGAAACAAAATGCAAAGAAGTGGAAGAAATTAAAGATGGTGTGGATAGTTGGAGACTTGACTAAATGAACAGCTTGGATTCTGAGCAGTAATGAAGAAGGAAGAGTTGAGAAAGGCTCAAAAGTTTTGTATTTTATTAATCAATGGTAATGCAATCACTACATATCCATTCATCCCCTTTAAATGAATGAGACACTCGTATCACAATTTTCACTCTTCAAATGATGAGATCCCTGGAATAGAGGGGGAAATCTTCCAAGGTTGGTATTTCATATTATGGCGAATCTTTTGTTTTCCTATAAATATTTTAATGAAATTAAAATCTGATTTTCTAAGCCCCAAATCTTGGAAGTGGTTTCAGTGTTCATTGAGTCAATGTGATATCAAACATCGAAATGTTGAAAAGAAGATTCTGTCAATTAGACAGATGTTTCCAAATGTTCATTTACTTGGCATTGTGTGTACAGCTGCTTCCAGAAACATTGAATTGATTGATAGAACATTTTTCATTTTTCATCCACATGCTGGGTACCATAAAAACACATCTACCTTCACTTTAACATCTTTACTTGTCCAATGCATGTAATCAAACAAATGAGCGCTGAAGTTTCAGATTAAACAATGCAGGGCTGATTCTTAGTAAGTGCAGATGTTACTTTAAGCCTGTTAACTAAAATCATATCTGGTGAAAGAATAGAATCTTCATGGTAGAGACAAATAAGGAATGTAATTAGAAACTCTGTTGAATATTATTTTGTATTGCTGCCATTATAGTTTTATCTTCTACAAGTCCCTATTCAGATTTTGAATCTTTTATTTATGAAGTAGTCATGCCAAGTAATAGTAATAATTTCAATAACAATTTTGGGCTTCAGATTTCTGGAGTTTAAATTGTCCATGCTATAGCAAATCTCCCTGAATAATCTGATACTGTTATGAGGGTTTGGGTGGGCAAGGTAATTATTGAGAAATATATTACCATTTAAGGATTATTGGTTAACTGCTTATGATTATTTGAAAGGTGCCCAGTACATACTTTGTCTATTGCTCCAATGTACTGGGCATATGTAGCTATGGTTGATACACTACTGTAAAATGAAGTGCACACAGATTGATGAAGTAGTCATAGGAGAGTATATGCAGCCACTAACAAGAGAATATAGATGTGAGCTATAAGGCCATAGACTTTTCAAAGCTGTAGAGTACAATACAATTAACATGTGGAGTAGTAGTCCCTACACTGAAGCTCAGTACACTATGGGTAAATTATAGAGTTATAATCCTTACAGTAAAGTAGATTAGAATACATTTGATGCATAGTGTATCAAGCCTTAGAGTACAATATATTATAAATCAATTGATCTATGGAGCTGGATTTTGCATTGTAGTTTATACAGCAAAAATGAAAGAATTAGACATCATATGAGAAAAAATATAAAGCTGCCCTGGAAAATAGTGTGACCCATACATAAGAACTGAATAAATACAAAGTAAATTTGAATTCTATCTACTGAGATCGTAAAGGTAGGAATAGTGGTGGAGATGGAAAGTGTGGGAAGTTAAGATAGACAAAAGGATATCACCTCTCTTCTGGCTGCAGTATAAAGTTAGAAAACTAGGAAAGGAATTATTATACAAAAACCACTTCCAGGATGCCCGGGCTCCTGGTTTGCCTGTGCACTACACCTTTCCTGACGAATCAGAGGACAGAGAGCATGCACAGTAGCCCCTGACTCCTCCACACTTTTACTCTACCGCTGTTCCTGGGTCACTAGAGTTCAGTTTCTCACTGCCTACAGTGTGAAGCCAATTTTGACCAATGTAATTTTGCTACTTCTTCAGATATTTACTGTTATAACTTTCTTAGGCAGTTCAGTTTGAATGCAACAGCCACAAAAACCATTTCATTAGCAAGCCTAAGCAAGAGAGAGTCACCCAGTGTTCTGACCAATGGGAGGGCTAATAATAGCTTGAGGTTTGACTTCATGGGGGCACCACTTGCAGTGATGATAAAGTCTACCTACAGAAGCAGGAACATCTGAAATAAATTTAAGTCAAATCCATCCCTGGAGAGTAGAGCCTCTTAGTCTAGCTATATCATCAAAATCAGGAGTAGTAACAGAGCAGAAATACAACACTCTCCTGCACAGAAAGCAGACTATTAGCAGCATGATAATAGCCCAAAAGAGCAGAAAATAATCTTCTGGTGCAGAATGACTATGACATTGTTATGCACTGAACAGATCACACCATTCATTCACTCTTTTGTTCAGTGCACAGAGGTACAGAGATTAGAAGATGATTATTTCCAGGTGCCTAGACCTGCAGGTTAGTGAACATGTTTCATCCTCTTGGATCCACTATATTGAACAATAGACAGTTATCATTTCAATGTGAATAATCCCACTCTGGAATCATGGGTCAGTCCTTTCAAGAACAGGCTTAGAAAACAAAGTATCCTCTCTCCCCAAAGGTTTGCTTAATTAAAGTTGACACAACCTTAAAAATGCCTCAAAGGCAAAGATAAACATAGGTGGATGAAGTAGTCATACGAGGGCATATGCAGCCACTAACAAGAGAATATAATAAAATAAAAATAGCTAAGTTTTTGGGCCGGTGAGACGGCTCAGCGGCTTAAGCGCCTGCCTTGCAAGCGCGAAGGCCTGAGTTCGACTCCCGGAACCCACATACGAAAAAGGGGCCGGTGATATCGCTCAGCGGCACGGGTGCCCGTTGGTGCGCGAGGTCCTGAGGTCGTCCCCCCGGTACCCACAAAAAAAAAAAAAAAAAATAGCTAAGTTTTTAGCGCTTAGTATGCACAAGGCTCTGTGAAAAATATTTTACCTGAAAGACATTATTGAATCATTTACATAATGCTATGGTGTAATTACCATTAGTATGTCCCCTTTTTCAGATAAAAAAGAAAAATGCTCAGAGGGTTGAAGTAGTTTACCTAAGGTCATACAGAATGTTGGTTTTGTGCTGTCAATTTAGCTATCACAGGAATAATTAGAATTCTTTCCCACATATAGCTCTAGGTTAAGGTTATTTACCAGAAATATTAACTATAATTTGGGGAACAAAGTGAATGAGCAGCCATTTTACTTTGGAGGTCCTGATTGGTTGAGAGAAAGGCAGAGTATTTCCATTTATCCTTGCTTTTCTCCAATATAAGTCAAGATCTTTCTCGTACCTGAGGTCAGACAGCAACTCCAGGCCTACACTTAGAGGCTTCATTGAAATCTCACCAAAGCAGTCCTACAAACAGCCAGCAACATTTTACAGACTTCTGTATCAGCCCCTTCCCAATTTCGCTCCAGCAGCTGAATATGCTGTGATGGTTAACCTATGCCAGTGACTTATCTGGCATAGGTACAATTGGGTAAGGTATACCTACAATACCCTAATACTCAGGGTAGTGCTATATCCCTAAATAGCCATAACTGAAACAGAGTTAGCAAGTTATGGAGCCAGGAAGACACATGCATGGTTGTGCCCCAGCACCACTCAGTGTTAAGTGCAGTGCAGCTACCTAAGACAATGCTAGGATTAATTTATTTTACTGAGAAAATGATGAGAAGTACATAGCAGATGTCTCCAATACATAAGGACTCTTGATGTTTCCAATAAACCAAATGATAAAAACAAAATATCAGTCATGACGTAAAATTTACAAGCAAAATGCCCTTGGCGAAATGTATCTTACTACTAAACCTTCTTAAACTGACATAAATGGAAATGTTGTGCGCAACAGAAAGCTAGCATATATTATTTTATGTATGTAAATCAAGCTTCTTTTGAAGACCTCATGCCTTCAATAATAATGCCTAATGCATGAGAAGGCACAAAACATTCTACTGCACATTACAGAGGTTCCTGAGACTACCAGAGCTTGATGGGTATCAGTAGGCAATGCAAGGTTTACTAATAATTTGCAGAAAGACTACATTCTCTCCCATTTGCAAACATTCCTATGATTGCCCTGGCTGATTTTTCTGATAACAGTACATTTCTTACATTTCTCACTCTTCTTGGCTGGGTCTGAATCTAAGGAAGCTATTACATCTAAGTTTTAGATACACAATCTGATAGACAATTGCATTCAGCACAAATTTTTGGCAATTTTCTTTATCTCTAAAAGTATCAAAGTCATAAACATTATTTTGGAAAAAAGTCAGAGATAGAAAACTGCATTACCTCTTCAGGCAAGCATAGGTATAACAGGGAAAATTCAAACATAAGAGAAAGCATTGGAGATAAGGTACACAGGGGAGTTCAGTAAAATACTCACTTATATCAAGAAATGTTTTGATTGTAGAAGTTATTGGACCCTCACTCATCTTCCTAGAGTTTGAATTCAATTGTTGTATATCGCTGAACAGGTTTACATAGCCAGAATAAACCATGTGTACAATGGATGGAGATAGAATTATTGCATCCACAACATAAATTCTATCTGGGGAACATAGAATAGAACAATTATAAGGTTGCTGGAGGAAACATTTTAAGGTCCATACTTACAAATTTTGTTTTTAGTCGGTAATCATAATGACAGCTATCATTTGTGCGGGTTGTAGTCATTAACTAGACACTAAATAAAGTGCTAGAAATTAGAGTTGTATACAGTTTGAATAGTTGAAAAAATTTAAAACAACTCAAACAAATAGCTGTAAGATTATTTTCTATATCCCCTGCTTAACAAGGATGTAACCACCTAGAAAACAGACATCATCATTTCTATTTTTTCCACTTTATAGGCAAAGCAAGTAAAACTGAAACTCAGAGAGATTTCTCTGTCACGCTCCAAAGTGACATAAATAACAAAGAATTGACTCAGATCCACCTTCTTTGACTCTTGGTTCTTCACTTTTACCATTCCTCTTCCTTTTGTACTTAGAAATGTTCTTACTAGTTTGGCTCCTCAAGACTCAAGGTACATTATTTGATAATTATAAGGCACATTATTTGCAAAGCAAAATTTGGAGCTTCTGCCAGTTTCAATTAAAATCCTATGCTCACTTAATAATTCTGACATTCAAAACTATAAAGAAAAATACAGACATCTTTTAGCTTGAGAAATTCCTAAAAGAGTATATTCAGACACAATGTTAAACAATGAGCTCTATGATAATAAACATGTTGGGAGATTATTTGTGCAAATAATATCATGTTGTCTCTACTTACCAAAACTCTCACCCTTAGTAGTCTGATGCAATCCGCTTTGGTTAACCATTCCATTTACATTAGCTGCACAGAGAAAATCGTGAAAACTATTACACTAGATTATATGATAATAACTATGCAAATATTCCCTCAGCCAGATAATAAAATTCTCATGAAGATTTAGGAGAGAACTATTATAAAATAAAATGTGGGGAAAATGAAGACCATTTAATTGCAAGGTGGTGTAGCAATATTTTCTATCATTTAAATATCTGATTTGGGATCTGTCAAGGTATAACATAGTAGAGGTTATTAGTCATATCTCGATAATGAAATAAAAGCATAGATTGAACATTGTAGCAATCTGTAAAACATATACATGATAAATGGCTCTGACATTGAAAGTTGTTATGGGCATACATCAGTAAATGATGAGATTCTTGAGGATAAGAATCCTGTCTTATCTTTGTTTCTCCATATATATACATATGTCTATATATACATAATAAATATTTTATAAATGTTTGATAAATAAATTAATGAGATTTTGTTCCTTTTGAGTGCTGTGTTTTGTTTCATTTTGAGACTGTCTCATTCTATTGCCCAGGCCAGTCTTTAACTCATGGGCTCAAGTGATCCACCCACCTCAGCCTCCTGGTTAATTAACAAGATTTTAAATAAAGTTGTAACATTTGAAAAAGAGCAAAAATTCAAGGTACAAAACTGTGCTTCATCATATGAATTTAGTAGAGCCTTAGGAATATTCGATCCCCTTATTTCGGTCATAAGAAATCAAGATACTATAACAGGTAATGATTTAAACTTTGGAGTCTGAAAAACGTGGATTTGAATCACAACACCACGATTATGTAAGACAAGTTAATATGTCTTTATTTCATATGTGAAATGAAAAAATAGTACCCACATATATATTGGTTATATATGGCACATAAACGATAATTGCAACACTTGGTGATTCAATAATGATCATTTGCTATTTCTAAAATTTTCTGTGCATCAGAAATTAGGATGAAGCTGGGTTGTGTGGTTCTGTTCTGAGGATTTTCATGAGGCTTCAGGGAGATTACAGCTGAGGCTACAGTTGTTTCAGGGATAAGCAAGGGATAAGCAGGGTTAAAGACTGCCTCCCAGATGATTCATTCACTTAATCAAACAGTTGGTGTAGACCATTGGCTGGAGGCTTCAGTTTCCTACTCACGTGATTGCTCATACTGTTGTATGAGCAACCTAGTTAGTATCAACCTAGTTAGTTGGTACTTTCTGGAGTGAATGATCCAAAAATACCACGAAAGATGGCCATAATGCTTTTCCTTACCCAGCCACAGAAGTCACACACCATCAACCACGCCATAGTATAGTGATGGCAAACTTTTCAGAGCTTTAAATGATACAAACAGCCCACTACAGTACACGTGCCATAGGTTTGCCACCGCTGTGATTGTACAGACCAATGTGCAATGGATTATAGGTTCAATATTGAAATGGGTTACATGGGGTGTGAATGCCGGGAGGTGAGGATCGTTAGGGGCTATGTGAGAGACCAGTTATCACAACACTTTATAGGGTTGTTATTGAGAATAAGTGAGATTACATATGAAAATTTCTCAGCACTTAGAATGTTCAGTAAATAGAATTATCATTAGGATTACCATAACTGGAAAATAGGTAAACAAGTCTCAACTTGATTTGGCATGGATAATGACTAACTACAAAAATGGGCCTAACCTTAGTGAGTTCAATATTACCAATTTTAAAACTAAAATAATGGGCAAAGTTAAAAGATGGAACGTGGGTATCGTAATCTTTAAACAGTGTAACAGGGTACCCCAATCAATCATGACAGCTTTGTTATTAGTTATTTTATGCTAATCAATAAAGGATGAGAAAATGTAAAGTACCTCAAAAAAGTGAAACATTTCATAGAAGATGTAAGGAATTCTGTGTAATTCTCTGTGACACAACTTCTCTAAGATACCACTTCTGTGCTCAACCATGGCAAAATTATTAAACTGGAAAAATCTGTCATTAGCAATTCCCTTTTCATATCTTTTCCCATTGTCAACAATCTAATGAAACCAGGAGTATCCTTTCAGTTAGTTTTTATCAGACCTTGGTGTCCTTACCCACAGAATATTGGAAACTAGAGTAGTATTTCCCAAAAGGATTTCATCATCCTGGAAAAGGCTGAGAAAAGAAAAGTGCTTTCTGGTAAAATATGTTTATCAAACTTCTTACTGCATATGCTCAAATTGAATATTAAAAAATCATACACATATTCAAGTAATGAAAATTAGAAATATTTATTAGCCCTAATGTTTCCCAGAAATACACGACAAAAGAAGCCCATTTAAATTAATAAAAAAACAAAAAAACCACTGGTGATCTTCCTTTAAAACCACCATGCTGTTCTTTATATAGTTTATGAGTATTCTAAAGAAGTTAGCTATCAGATTTTTTAAAGACTTGATCTCTACATACATCTCTCTCTATATAAAAGAGTAATCAATATTACCTCTGAAGGAACTTTAATTTTACTTAGGCATTTCAGTAGTTGTTGAGTATCAAATAGGTATAAATTCCATAGAAGCAGGGTAAACACTAAATCAGACCAATCTTCTCTGCTATGAAGATCAAAGTCAAACAGAGTTCAGACAAGAACAGAAATATTTGTAACCTAAGGGGGAAAGGTACAGCACTGAGACATATTGTAAATAAATACAAGTGACCCAAAAAGGAGTACATGTTTCACAATGTGAAAGAAAGAATTATTTCTTCTACAAAATGGATGCTTGATTATGATTTTTAAAAATAACTGATGAATAGAGTTTTGCTCCATTGATTCCATGAAAAACTGAAAGAAACTAAATTGCTTTTGTCTCTATATGCCCATAATTATTGTATATGTTATTCTCTGTGCTATTACTTAGGGTGTCTCCTTTAAAATTGCATTCATCTCTCTGGTAGTTCTATTCATCCATTCATCCAGCCGCCCACCATTATCAAGAGCCCTTTGAGTTTAGCTATGCACAGACTCTGTACTAAGCAAGAGTCACATACTCAGACAACTACCAACCAGTAGTTTCTCATTTTAATAATGGTGTAGACTGAAGTACCCTGAGAAAGCCACTGACTTAATTCCACCTTGGAAAAGAAACTACATAAGACTATTATTCTTCGAAATCAAAATTTGATTAAAAGTAGGCAAAAGATATTATATCATCCTGTGACTGTCACAGCAATAACCAATGAGAAGTCAGTTCGCTTTGCCAGTGTAAACAATGCAACTGGAATCAAGTGGTTTTTATTTCTACTTGCATTAAGTGATACTTTCTGGGTCACTTGGGTTAATTTATTTTGTGACACACTCATCCCCATTACAATGTCTCATTAAAGTAGATTCTACTTGAATCTAGAATTTAGCATAACTTAGGTCTTGGACCTTATCAAATGCAATTTTATCACTAGAATTACAGAAAGACCTTATTGTAAGGTGACTTTTTTTACTATAAAATGGTCCCGCTGCAGAGATTTTACAGGCTTACACTGAAAAAAAACTGATTTCTAAGACACACAGCCAAACCACAAGTATCTCACACAAACTAACCTCAAAAACAATAGGCAACCAAGCTAAGGACATTTAAGCAAGCCAGAAAAAAGGATTCCTATAAATTCAGCAAAATATCTTCCTGTTTCTATTAGATCTATTGGAGAAAAAGAGTATTCCCTGCAGTATCCTAGAAAATAGTGGCTATAAACAAAGAGATAGGGCAGGTTGAAATTGGACTCTGTGGAAATTCATTTAATGATACTTCAGGTTATTTTCAGTAAATTGGCAAATGTGTGAGTTCAATCAATCCTTAACAGGGACCCGATCAAATAAGGAACTATCAGTTTCTTGACTTTCATTAGTAACTCATGAGAAAGCTTTTTAACTGAACTTATTACTTTCAAGTCTTTTCCTTACTGGTAGAATTTCCTTCTGCTTTCCCTTTTAATATTATCATTGAGCACTTGTTCAGCCAGATTGTGCCTGGGCCTCAGCTTCTCTTTGAAAGGGACAATAGGGGTGGGGATATCTGGGATACAATCAAGTAGGCAGCCAGGTGGCCCAGCTGAATCCAGGTTTGGGATGATTAGAGAAACCAGATTGTAGTTCCTGTGGCTGCCTTAACAATGTGATCAGAACTATGGCATGCATTAGAAAAGCTCATTGAGGTTATGTACTGTATACACAGATGATGGGAGGAATTTTTAGGCTGCCTGGATTTGATTCTTAATTTTATCCCTTACTAGGGAAGTGAAGTTTAATTAATTTCTTAACCTAGAGAGTGCTTCTGTCTTAGTCACTTTCTCATCTGGGACAAAATACCCAATAGTCACAGTTTAAAGGAGGAGAGGTTTATTGTGGCTCACTATTTTTACAGCATTCATTCCATAGTTAACTGGTTCCAACGTGCAAATGGCATGGTGAAATGGTCTGGCAGAGGAAAGCTGCTCATATCATGGACATCAAGAAGCAGAAAGAGAGAAGGGAAAAGCTAGAGAGAGATACCATATACTTCCGGGTCATGCCCCTAGTGAACTTCCTTTTCCAACCAGATCCTTGCTCTTAACAGCATATTCAGCTTTGGACCCTTCAGTGCATTAATTCATTGATGATTATAGTACTCCATAGTCCAATCACCTTCTAAAAGCCCAACCTCTGAACACATGAGCCTTTTGAGGGACATTCTAGAGCTAAACCATACAACTTCCATTTTAGCATCTACAAAATGAGGGGTTACAACATTATCACATGTGAAGCTTTTAGAAATTATATTTGAGTTAACATAACCCCCAGCTCAGCATATTGTCTGGCATAGTACAACAGCTCGACAAAGATAAGATGTTTATAGAAGTAGTCCTAATGATGATAGAGGTAGTGAAGGTGGAGGATACAGTGCCATAGATGCTGGTCAAAGAAGGAATATAGTATTGAAGTAGCAATATGTTACAGAAGTCCTCTGCAGCATTAAATGTAATTTTAAAAGACAAAATATTTATCAAGTGGATGAGGGTCCAACAGGTTCATTTAACCTCTTAAAGTGTGAAACATTTTAAGTAAGTTTATACCCTTTGATACTCTCAAGAATATCATGGAGAATTTAGTTAATATTTTTTTGCTTGCTTGTTTGTTTGTTTTGCGTTGAGACTGGGTCTCACTATGTAGTTCAGGCCATCCTTGAACTTACTATGTAGCCCATGCTGGCCTAGAATTCAAGATCTTCCTGCCTCAGCCTGTGCTGGGATTTTAGGTATGTACTACAGTACCTGGCTAAAGAGTCAGTTAATTTATCGATACCTGTCATGTGTGACATATTTTAAACATATTTTCTCATTTAGTCCCTACTACAATCCAGAAAGGTATTATTTTCACTTTATGAATGAGGAAATTGAGAATGAGATCTTAAATGCCTTTCCCAAAGTCAAAGTAATAGAACGTAGTTGAGGCACTTTTGAAACCCAAGTTTTGCGATTTAGATCTAAAATGTCGCCTTGAAGTCTCATGAGTTCACAGGTGAGGCTTTTGGGAGGTAACAGGATTATGGAGCACTGTACTTATCAGTATATTAATCCATCGATGAGTTTACAGTTGAGCACGGCATGGTAGTGCATGCCTATAATCCCAGCACTTGGGAGGCAGAGGGTTAGATGTGAGTTTGAGGACAGATTGGACTACATAATGGTGAGACCCTATCTCAAAAAAAAAAAAAAAAAAAAGGAGTTTATAGTTGAATGTGCTGTTACAAGGTAGAGCCAAGTTGGAGGAGATGGGTCACTGGGTCACTGGGGGTGTGCCTTTGGAGGATATATCTCATTCTGGCTCTTTTCCTGACTTTCTGCTTCCTGGCTGCTACGGGTTGAGGAGCTTTCCTCTGCCTTGCCCTTCTGCCATGCTGTTTCTGCCTTGGAGCCACTTGACCATGGACCAAGCCCTCTGAAACCATAAGCCAATATAAACCTCTTCTCCTTAGATGGTGGGCATCAGGTATTTTATGAATAATCTAGCAAGATAATCTGACTTCATAACCTGACCTCTTCTCACCAGCTACTCAGAGGCTTATACGCAGAAGGATGCCTGGTATAGTAATATATATATATATATATATATATATATATATATATATATATAGTAATATATGTACATATAGCAATATATATCATATATATGTATATATAGCGATATATATACATAGTAATACATAGAAATATATATATATAGTAACATATGTATGTGTGTATGTGTGTGGATATATATATATATACATATGTATATATATATGTATATATATATATACTCTTCCCTAACCCTATATTCCCATGGGTGCACAGGACCAAGAAAAACAAAGGAAATATCCAGGTACACCCAACACTGCTCATTGTTACCAGTGAGGACTTTTGGGTTTCATGTGACAAATCCGTTTCCAACTATCTTTGTTTCCTACATGTCACTTGTTAAAACCTGAAGTTATATTTAATTTTTTACCTCCTTCTCAAACTAGAACATAAGCTCCATGAAAGTAGGAATATATCTATTTTTCTTATTTATATCCCCAACACCACAGTGCATGGCATGCAGAACAGAACTGTTTAATTAATCTTGGTTGGATGAGTGGAAAAAATTTTGAAACAGTATTTACAGACCAATAGAAATCTTTTTTCCAAGTAAACTATATGCAACCCACTAGCTTGGCAGAATGAGCACCACGATTTAAAAAGTTTTGTTGATCAAAGGCTATGCACTTTCTTAAAATGCTCAGTGCTTTTAAAAGGTTGAATAAGTGGAGCATTGCATATTATCCAACTGACTAAATCTTACCCTTTTCATTATATTTAGTGCTACGTCGTAGCAGTTGAATAACCACCCCCAACAAGAATTGGTGAAGGAAGTCTCTAATGTGCTTGTACAACATTGGCTTAAGGAAAAACCACCCACTTTGATCATAGCTCTCTCAGACTAAAGCCGTACTTCAGCTCATTAATATGTTGGAATCTTTTGTCTGTTTAGCACTGCACACCAGGCTACTTCTCACACTCATTTTTAAGGTCCATGAGCAAGACCAAATTATGCAAACAAACCAAATTCCAATTTCATTCATTGTTCTTTCTTATTATTAACATAACTGGTTTTCAGTCTTTGGCCTTACAAGGAGAGAATTACGTATTTATAGAGAATATTCAATGTCTAAGGGACATTCTTTCCCTGTGGATCCATCTTCACTCCCAGCAGTCAGTTTACTGTATATTTCACTCAACTTGATAGAGTACAAGTAGGTGAGTATTTTCAGATGATTTGTCAATATCAACTGATGTTTTCTTGTCACAGATAAGCAGCCTGTGCCATGAATAAATAGTGTGTCAGCAATGCTGTCACAATCCCCCCAATGTGTGCACAGTGTATTGACAGCTCATATATTACCATGAATGTCTGCAAATGTTAAACAGCTCAGCTATTTGTGTACTGCTACTCGGTGCCCCTTTACAAAGTAGGGCATTTATTTTACAGGCAACCAGGTAACGTGACCACAGCTATTCTGCTGCACATGGCAGACGGCTTCCTCCCATCCCATTCCAGCTGTAAGTTTCCACTGAACCAATTAGCTGAAATCCATCTAGGCTGTGTGGCTTTGATTACACAGCTGTGCCCAAACAACATGCCGATCATTTTGTTCACATAGAAGTTGTACAGTATTCTGAACCACAGTCCTCACAATCAGTACTCTGTATATCTCATCCCAACTGGAGGCATGCAAATCAGGCCAGGTTGCTCCCAACTCAGAATGCTGGGTGAGACAGATTTTCTCTGTAGTCAAGCCCAAGCACAGGGCTCCCGATCCCAGAGCGATGAGGATCCCTAATCCAAATCAGAACCCAGTGCCAGATGAGTTCAGCCTGGAACTCAAACTGACACCTTCAACAATCTCTATAACTAACAGTACAGTGTAATATTTAGTACTTGGGCTTTGAAATTAGACTGATCTTGCTTGAAGTTCTTTCACTTACTATATATGATCCTGGACAAATTATTTAGTCTGTTTCCTTATTTTAAAATGGGGATCATAATAATAAAACCTGGTTATAGTAACAACTAAATGAGATTGTGTAAGTAAAAATTTAATTCAAAGCCTGACACTAAATACATTCTCAAAACCTGAAAATATTATTAGAATAAATAGGAAAGATAAAGAGATAAAGAAATAAAGAGATAAAGAGAAAAAGATAAAGAGAGAAGATGGCAAGACTTCAGTGAGTAGTGCATCCCATTGTAAGATGGAACTGGTAACATTTACCTTTGTGTGCAAATGAACAGCCACTTATATGACTTGGATTAATTACATAAACATCATCTTCATTTCACTTCATCGACATACTAGAATTCTTAATGTGCTTTAGGATATCACTAAGGCAAAGAAAAATACATTTTTCAGAATCTTGCACATGAAGGCTTATCCTAATGTATGTTCCTAGCTGGTTACACTTGACATGTGGTGATAGCAATATATCCACTCATTCACTCTTTGACACCATAGTTACTACACCACACATACACACACATGTGCATGCACGTGCAAAATCCAGACAAACAGTAAAGTATTTTTGTGACAGTGTCTGCTCCTTCGATACCAATCGTCTACCAAAATTGTAAGTCTATTCAAAAAATGAAATGTAGACACACTGTCTTCTCTTAAGAACCCTATAAGCACATGGAGAGGGTAATGTTCCCATTTCTCAAGTGAGAGGAGCAATGTTTAGGAAAATGACTTGCCCCAAATCATATGCACAATACCGCCCTTACTCTCAGCCAAGAGGGGATCCTGCTTCAGGTTTCAAAAGAAAAAGAGGGAAAAAAAAAAGGTATCATAATCCAATGTGGACAATATATCTAAAAGTGTATCTTAGTACAATTGTCTTACATGTTTTATATGTTCTTTGGCCTATTAGTCTGGTTTTCAATTTGTTTATATGATAATTATCTTTATAAGGTTTCATAAGATAAATAAATGAATCTGATGCTGGAAAAATTAAAAGGGGGTGGGGGGAATTTAGTCCATCTCCATCTGGCTTCTCCAAACTTCTAGGGTCTCCACTGCACCTTCAGCTTCACACTCTGTCCTCTCAGGGACACACTGCCTGGCCTCTCAGGTCTTCTTCTGAAACCTGGGTGGAAGTCTTCCTGACCCCACAACTCTTGCATTCTGCATGCACCTAAAACCAGCACCAAGTGGATGACACCAGGGTCATCCACCAGCGGGAGCAGTAGCCAGCCTTCCTTCTCTCTTGGCTGAAGGGGTCAAATGCCTGGATCACTGAGCACTCTGAACCCAATCCCAAGGAACAAATTCTCTAAGCTACTGCCATTCTGGAACATGGTGCTCTGGGACACTCTTCTCAAAGCAAATTCTTTCACCTTTGCATCTCTGAGGCTGCAAAGGGTAGAATTCTACTGATTCTTGTGATGTCATCAGGCCATCTTTTCTGTTGTCATCTTCTGAAATACTTGGCTTTTCCTTGCTAATCTTTTCAGCAACAAATGCTCCTCTGTTCCATCTTTGCAGCCTGCAACTTTACTGGAGCTTCCTTTCTGGCCAAATTCACAATGTTTTGAATCATTCTGCTGGGCTCTTTGCTCTTGATTCTCAACATAAATCAGGCTAAAATCCCCCAACATTAGCCATACCATTACTTCAACATTAGACTGCCTTGAAATTATTGCAGCCAGATTAATTTGTCTACCACCCTTAACCTCAGTCTCAGGCAAAGTCTCTGGACACAAGCAGAATGCAGACAAACTTTCTGCCAAGCCATAGCACTCATCATTTGGAGTCCAACAGGTAACGTAGTCCTTCCCAGTAGAAACCTCCTGAGCCCAGTGTTTTCCAGCAGCATTTCTAACAGCATTCTGATCTTCCAAGCTCTGACTAGAATCTCCCATCAAGTACAGCCACAGGTGTTCCAATTCCACTTTTCAGGCAGCATCTCCAAATCTTTCCTTTTCTCCTTTTCACAAGACAGTTCCAAAGGCTCTGGAGCCACATGGCCAGGTTATGTCACAGCAACAACCCCACTTTTGGTACCAAATTCTATCTTAGTTGCTTTTCTCTCATTGTGAGACAAAATACCCAACACCCAAAGTTGAAACAGTAAAAGTTTATCTAGCTCAATGTGTGTAGAGGTTTCAGTCTGTAATTGGCTGGCTGCAAGATAGGGTGGCTTGGCAGAGGAGCATTGCAAAATAGAATTAGTTCATGGCAAGCAGAAGAGAACAAAAGCAAGTAACCAAGGGACCTTAACAGTGTCTTTCTGCCCCTTTTATCTTATCCAGGCTACTCAGGGCAGGTAGCACTCATATCCTTAATCCTAGTACCCTTGAGTCTATCATTGTACCATGAATCCATTCCAGGGTCACACACTCTAGGTGCAGCCACCTCTGAAAAAGCCCCACCTATGACTGCTTGAGGCTTTAGGGGGACATCTAGATACAAGCCATAACAATATATTTTCATTATATGTATTGTAACTTACATTTATTTTTAAAAAGTATAACCATATCATGGCAATTTTGGATAGAATTATAATTTTAAAACTAAGATAGTAACTGTTAATAATGCCAAGTTATTTGGAAAAATCTTTATTATAAAAACATTGTTATTTCTTTGGCTGAACTAAATCAAGAAAACTTGGGTGAGCAGTATACAATAGTTTACAAATTGTATATATCTTTATGGCTTATTTACATTTCATTAGTTTATTAGCTAAATACCCAGATATATGCAATAAAAATAAAATTCAATTGTCTTTGATAATTTGCAGAGTTTTAGTTATTGAAAACCTAGAGTTTTACACATTTTGATTTTGTGGTTATGAAGGCAAAGTTAAGATAATAGAATATATTTTATTTAACAATTTTAAAGTTTGATTTATAACCTTTAAACACTTAGACATATGGTATGTTGACTTTTGTGTACTACTGCTCTGGCCTTTTGAATTTTGGGACCCAAATGCAGATTTAGAAACTGCCTAAGTGAAGACTCAAGCCCTTCCTATCAGAATTTAAATCTCTACCATAAAGAAAGATAAACTGGAGGCATTCGTAGGTATATAGATGCTCCTTGAGACCATAATATTAAATGAAATAAATCAGAAACACAAGTTTAAAAATTGCATGGTTTCTCTTATATGAGAAACAAACAAACAAACAAAACAAAACAAAACAAAATATATATAAAGACCAAAATAAAAGATAATAATATGAAATGGAGAGATCTTTTTTCAAATAGGAGGGCGAAAAAAGATGGAAGGAGAAAGGGAGAGGGAGGGGGGCCGGTGAGATGGCTCAGCGGCGTAGGCACCTGCCTGGCAAGCTCAAGGGCCCGAGTTCAACTCCCGGAACCTACATATGAAAAAAGGGCTGGTGGTGATATCACTCAGTGGCATGGGTGCCTGCTGGCGTGCGAGGTTCTGAGGTCGACCCCTGGTACCCACAAAAAAAAAAAAAAAAAAGAAAGGGAGAGGGGGGAGAGGGAAGGGGGATAGAAAGAAAAAGAACTGAAGAAAAACAATGGAAATAGAGCTTTTGCAAGTGGGAAGGGGACCAAGAGTTGGAAGGAGAAAGGAGGGATAAGAGGGGTAGGGCAGGAAAAAAAAATTAAGATGTGTTACATACATGTACCAAATCTCTATGATAAATGTAATCATTATGTATGGTAAACATGTAGAGATAAATAAATAAATAAATACCCCCCCCAAAGAAAAAAAGGTCCAGGATTGTTTTTCTAAGCACCAACCACCTGTCCCTACTATGTGCTGTCAGGCCTGCCATGCTCAGTGCTTTTCAGACTTTTACCTATACAAACTCATACAGCGACCAGGCAGAGATCCAAGGGGTAACAAACTTCCTCTAAGTATAGTCCCACGTCTAACACTGCTGGAGAGACAGGAAAGGGGCAAAGGATCAAGAATGAGATATAAGGTATTTTGCTTCAATTCTGGTTGCAGGAAACAAAGTCATAGCAGGCAGCAGAGGATCACCTCCTCCCCTGGCCACACAAACACAGGCACAGGAGCACGTGCGTGCACACACACACACACACTCCACATCCATGCAAGCTCACACACATTTGCACATCTCACTCTCTGAACTATACAGTCACACTTTATCCCTTTCTTCTTTCAAATCAAAACAAAACTAATTTGTCCTATTAAACTTAAACCTTCAACTCCATCATGGAAGCCCCAGCTTTTGGATACCCTGCCTTAGTGCTGGAGGCTGCTAACCAGTTAGCATGGAATCCAGAGTTAAAACCCTTATCTTTCAGTCAAAGTCCCTGGCCTTACTAGTTGTGTGACCTCAGACCAATTTCTAAACTCCCTTGGCCTGACTTCTTGTCAAGTCTGCAAGTGAGTTTGTAAACATCAAAGCTGTGATAACATAAAAAGGTGAAAGTACTTGGAAAACTCTTATCTCAGTAGAGACCAAGCCTCTCTGAGTGCTCCTTCCCTTCTAATATGAATGCAAAAGAGCTCCCATTCCTCTGGGGATCTGCTAGTCTGATAAACAAACAATGTTAATATGTGCTAATATATTCACGCATTTGTTGCTCCCAAGTACTGTAACATTTGAATTTTAACAAGTGTCATTCATGCCACAACAGGTGTGATTCTGAGGATGGGGCTTGCAGGTGGACTTGGTGGTGGGACAGGGTGCTAGTAGTTTAAAGTCTAAAACCACATATTGCAAAGGACTGCTTCTAAGCACAACTGACTTGAGTGTCTCCCACACTTATATTTCCCCCAAATTTACTATTAGCACTGAATTATTCATCCTCCCAAACTGGGATAATTTACTCTAATAGTTGATAATCCCTAGAGAGTATTCCAAGAGCCTGATAGCCAAGAGAGATAGCAGGGCTGTGCTTTTGGTGGAAGGCTCAGATCTTGGCATTAATAGTTTTGCTTACCCCCACCTGTCTGCCTGAAGGCAGGTGAGACCCCTGGTTGTTAAATGGAGCACTTAAGCCTGTGTGTGTAGCCTAATTTCTGCCTCCAAGTTAGGATTTTAGGTCCAGAGCTTCTCTTGATTTTGGAAAGAGAAATTCCTTTACATTCCAAAGGAATTTTGTATATTTACCTCCAAATTAGTATGTAATAATAGCTTAATTTCATTGCTATGGAGCTGTTTCTTATAAATAAAGGGAAATTTATTTTTAACATAAATGTCAAAAAAGGTAATGATACAATTTACAAGTTACTCAGCATTTATTAAATGTCTACTGGCTTTAAATAAGTAAATCTTCACAGAAAATCCACGTTATCATCTCTGTTTTACAAGTTGAGAAGATGAGAAGACAGGATCTACGTAAAGGCCAAGAAAGGGAGGGGGAGAGAGGGAGAGAGAGAAAGAGAGAGAGAGGGAGAGAGAGAGATCAGGACACTTGAACTAAAATTCTGGCTTTACTACTATCTTTTTGTGTGATACTGGCCAGGTAATTTAACCTGTCTTAGTCTCATATGTAATTCAAAGTTATCAGTATCTGTTTCATGAAGGATTAAGGATTAAGTAAATGATGAGGATTAAGTAAATGAAAGTATCCAGCAAATAACATACTACAGTAACTGTTAACTTTCTTCCCCTTTCCATTAATTTAAAAATAATGGAAAAAGAGGTCAAGGGCTGTTATATGACTTGGCTGTTGAATCCGTGCATCAGGATAAGATCGGGATCCCTGATTTAGTCCCCTTTCTCTGACAACTGTGTGTTGTTGCTCAGCATCCATTGAGCTGAGTGACTCTTGGAGGTTCTATCTGGCCTCACGAGTACTTCGTGTTTTGTCTACCAAATTGCCTCTTTGGGATAACTAATTGACTGATTTCCTACAAGACTACCTGGTTATCTTTTTAAAAACTAATTTGACATACCTAAATATATACATGTGCTCCCACTGTGCCTTACAGCACCAATATATTTGAGTGACATGGACTTTTGTGCTACAAAGGGGAATAATGTGCTGCAAATCATTGTAGAAAGAACTAAGCCACTATCTGCCCTCTTTCAACAAATCTTAAGTTGAAGACAATTTGTGGATGGTTATTTATCTACATACCTAGTTAGAAGTCTCAGTTGAAGTGAACCCCTCAACACGTATACATACACACACACACACACACACACACACACACACAGAGTTATCCCCTTACGTTTGTAATGTCAACTTTGTCACTACTGACCTTTCAGATAGGATAAATCTTTGCTATGGGAGACTACCTCCTGTACTTGTAGACTGTTTAGCAATATCCTGACCCCACCCACTAAATGCCTGTAATATCACCTCCCAAGCCATGACAAGTACAATTGTCTCCAGACATGATGAGTATTCCCCAGGAAGTAAAGATGGCTCCACTTTACAACCACTGACTAAACCACTGAGCACTAGTTTTTTCAGAGTCCACCTCCCCACTCTAACTCAGCAGAGTGGGAGATGGGTGAGGTCTGATGTCACCAATTGTTTCCATTTCTTTCTCTTCTAGATACCCACTCTGCACTAGTCTGGGACTTGGGAGAACTCCACGTATTTAAAGGAGGACTCCTGGCTTGTGTGTGAGGTAAGCGAGTTACAGATGACCTGCAGAATCCCAATGAAAGCTGATTTCCTTCACCCTTTTTTAACTGTCAAACATATGACCCAGGAGGTGTGGGCAGTGAGGGAAGTAACTCACTTTCATTTTATGAGTAGGGGTTAGTTCGTGGGATGCTATAGGAAAGAAAATTAGTGAAACCCTAAGAAGTGATGAGAAGAAAGAGAAGAAGAAAAGATGAGTTAACAAATCCCCACTAATGAAAGACAACATTTAAGGTTTACTTTTAAATCAATGCCCTGAATAAACACTAAGATTTAACTGAATTTATCTCTGTGAAGTAGAATTGCTGTAGTTTTTCCTTATCTAGTTTACATATTTTGACTTTTTGCGGTATTTAATAAATATGCAACCTATGGGTTTAGGACAAAAACAGTTTTTAAAATAACAAAAGAGGGGCATATATCAAAATGATAATAGTGATTGATACAATCTAGTCTCCAAAACTTCTACAAGTATAAGGAACTGCAGGTGCTCCTCAGCTTATGATGGGGTTACAACCCAGTGAAGCTATTGTGCATTGAACTTAACCCATCTAATGAAAATCTTAACTTAGCAACACAGTGCACTGAACCTTGTTTACCCTATCTCATGGCTGACTGGGAGCTGCAGCTTGAGGCCACCACTGCCTATCCTCACTAGAAAGCTTACTACTCTCTATCATTAATTCAAGAAAAGATCAAAATTCAAAATTTGCAGTACAATTTCTGCTGAATATCAATCATTTTTGCAGCGTTGTAAAGCTGAAAAATGATAAATTGATCCAGCGTAAGTGTGGAGTTGTCCATAATTTCTGATGTTATTATACTACTTTATTGAAATGTATTTCTTGATCATCCAGGTGCAGACATGGACCGTTGCTGGCCTTCCAGAAGGCCGGGGGCTGCATCTCTTGTCACTACGCACACCTGCTCCTCTAGAAGCACAGCCACCATCCTGACTTCTAACATCATAATTTTGCTTTGTTCTGAACTTTGCTTAAATGGAAGCATCAAGTATACATTCTCATTTGTATTCACTCTACTAATGAAGGACATTTAAGTTGTTTCCAGTGTGGAACATGTACTGAAATTTTCTAAACAGTGCTAAACAGACTCCAAAGTAACTTACATTTTATTCTCCCACCACCAGAGTATGAGAATTCTCATTGCTCTACATCATTGCCAACATTTAGAATAGTTGGACTTTTCAGTGTTAAAGTTTGTAAAAAAGCTAATATTATCAATGAAAAGATTCTTCCTAAAATGTACTTGCATAAAAAATTAAAATTTGAAATGATGAAATGAAAGCTACAACACAGCATTTACATTCCCATCAATATATAATATCTTACACATAAATAACTGTTTATGTACATATTAATATATTCTATGTCTGAAATGTATTCATTATATTATATTATTATGTAGCTAATTTACATGCCTAAAATAAATATTTTACTTATTGAATAAAATGTATACAAGGAAAGTGGAAGACAGTGTGAAACATTAACTATGGTAATATCTGTTTATTATCCCATTTTTGTTTATACTTAACTTCTAAACTTTCACACTGAAACACTATAATTCCATCCAGAAATGGGGGCTTTTTATGCCCACATGGTAACCTCCATATTACCTAACATCAGAGGAGAGAACAATCCGCCTTCCACACACACCTTCCTCCTCAACCCTCCTTCTTGCCTTTGAGGCTATCACTGTTCATTTTGCTTTACTTTATTGACTGAGATTGATGTTTCTCAAATTTGATGTGCATGTGACATACCTGTGTCTATTACAATTCAGATTCTGATCCAATAGGTCTTAGATGAGGGATTGGTTCTGAGATTCTACAATTCTATTCTGTTTACCCACATGGTAGGATTTGGGAAGCAAAGCACTAGACCTCCTTTTTCCTTACATTCCCAGAAACTATTTAATCCCTACTCCTAGCTGCCTATTTTCTGCCTCTTTTCCAGGATTGTTCTGAAATTTTCAATTTCAGACCAGAAGCAGAAATAGTGTTAGAGGTAAAGGTCTGGAGAAGGAAAAGTTCATGAGGTTGGTCAATGAAGCTGAATCCAGGTAAAAATAAGTCTAAGGTCATGTACCTAGGGGATATAATTATTTGATCTCTTGTTATTTTGCTCTTTTCCCCTTGTTTTAAAAAGATTTGGCCTCAGAGATCTGTACTTGTGTTGAGACGTCCTCCAGTGTTGCCTTTAATGTTGATGGAATACTCACAGAATTCCAAGTCCTCTTTGGAAGAGGCCTTTTGAAGGCCTCTTTCTGTTAGGATGTTTTCATTATCTTGGAACTAAGAGGGTGGTATCTCCATTGCCTGCATGTCAAAAACAGAAAATAATCCATCTTCTCTATTCAAACAAGCAGACACCCCTGGTATGCTTCTGTCTTTGATTGACATTTACTTATTAACAAAAGAATACTACACAATATAGGAAAAAACTGCCCTAGATACATTGTGATATAATTTTGTTAACTCTGAATCAGCTATATTTCCAACATTTCCTCAAAGCAGCAGAAATATCAAAGTGAGATATTTGGTAGCTGTACAGACCCATGACAAGTTATGTTATGGGAAATATAGTACAATCATTTCCAAATCTCAAACTTTGGTATCAGCGTTCAGAAACTTTTTAGATTTACGAACGAGCATACTCATGGCAAACCTTAAGTGCCAGAAGATATTGTGGGCTTCATTCCATTGTGAGCAGAAATTCTGGGTTTTCCAAAGGGATCTGCAGGTAGAAGCTCTCTAAAGAGTAGATCAACATAATTACCATTCTATTCATTTAGTCTAACAGTAAAAAATCTCTTATGCTTCAGCTATGCAGACCTGATTGTTATTACATCTCTTTTTCCCTTTTCATAGTCTCCTACGTTTGTTAATATCAGGTGCAGAGAGAGTAGGACATTCATCTCCTTATTTTCTAAAGAAGCAGACAGCTTTTTATTTTTAGGCACTTAAGGCCATTCTTTCATCTCAGTGACAAGAGGAGGAAGAACAATTGCTGCCACTTGTGGCACTTTTCATCTCCAACTCCATAAATTTACTGCTTCTCCACCCTTTTCAATTCCTCCCCTTCTATCTATGTTGAAGATAAGACATTAACTCATGCTGCACTTGCTAAAACAAAACTGGAGCTCTGGGTAATATGGAAAATGAGTCAATCAATTTTCACATGTAGAAATTAGCAGCAGAAGGGCTTGTATGTTCACTTCATACACAGACAGAGCAGCTTGGACAGCACACTCATTCACAGTGATGTTGGAGAAACATAATTTAAGTCTACACTCTACTAGCATCCTGTTCACTTTCTCTTTGCTCTTCATTTTATATTATAGTCCTCAGAGAAAAACAATCAGAAGTGGTTAACTTGTGGGAACCACCAAACCCCAATCCTACCCCACCTCTTCTCACAAGTAGGAGACCAGCCACAGCCTAGGTAAAAATTAATACAAAAAAATATAGCAAAACTGTGCGTAAGTAATCTCTCTCCAAATTTTCATTTACAAATCAGATGAGGACACTGAGGCCTAAAGAGGAGAGTGTGTATGTGTGGGAGGATTAAATAAGCAATTTATTAAACTGTACTCCAGATGCAAGAAGAGCAAACAGTAAAAAAGAAAGAAAGAAAGAAAGAAAGAAAGAACGAAAGAAAGAAAGAAAGAAAGAAAGAAAAGAAGCCGAAATGCACAGATAGAAGTGGAGAGCCCAGAGAAATGGAGAGAAGAAACACTTTATTTGTGTCATGAAGTGCATGTGGCTTTGTGATTTTAGGTCTCAGTGATGTCAAATTGCTTCATATCCACCAGGGAGTAGGTAGGTCTGGACAGCGCATGTGTACTCAGACCTAATCACAGAGAACAACGGTTCCATTTCAATGTACCAGGCATCTTCAAGGCACATAGGGTGTTTTTCTTCTCCTTACCCTAATAGGCTATATGGTGGTCAGAGGAAAAAGAAAAATCAAAGACATAATTTCATCCCCAGACTTCCTTCTTGGTGCTTTCATGACATGGTTGCAAGAATAAGTGATGGCTCTGTGGGGTATACATGGAGCTCTCTGGAATTCTGAGCATTTGGAAAACCTGCCCTCTGGGCCTTTGCTGCTGACACATTGTTATTTTTAAGGCTTATAAGGTGAGGTTGGTTTATTTAAGGATGCTGCTGTTCTGCCTGGCCAGGAGATTTTGCCACCCCCCTATTGGGATATTCACCTATCATAACGAGTTTCAGTGGCAGCTGTCACTGGGGCCAAGACGGATGGGAGGTGTGGGTGTTTTGTAGACATAGGAAGGAAAGCTGCCTTTGGATTAAAATTGGAGGGGAGGAGGAGTATTGTCTGAGAAGGTGGTGCTTTAGCCTATTTCAGTGACCTCATTCCACAAGCTATGATCCTTCTGTTGATCAAGTCCTGCTCAACTCAATTTATCAGAAGAATGAGTTTTTGCACAGTGGCTATGTGTAGGCCCTGGCTCCTAGTAACTACAGTGCCGCAGTGAATGAGGATATATTCCACCCAAATCTCTCCAATGAGCAGAAGCAGGAGGTCTCCTGATCCAACACCAGTACTGTATCTTACTGGCTGGATTCCCATGTGCCTTCTTTTTCCTCCAGTCTCCCAGGTAAGTCCAGAGAGTAACATCATACTCACCATCCATCTCTCTCTAGTGATTCAAGAGTATTCTTAGGACCCTTGATTTGTGGACAAAATAGCTTCTGTACTTGGCAGAAAAACAGTGACAAATTATGTGCTGTTTCTCTTTCTTTAAGGGTATAGTCAGTTTTATCTGCATCAAACGTTTCCTCCTTATGTGAATATTTGTCTGCATCCTTCAGGAATTGTGGCTTTATCTTTCTCTGTAATATGAATCTAAGGAAGTTATGGCTCTAAACAATTTTTGGAGTGTTGGGGGTCATTAACTTCACAATTTCTCAACACAGGTGCTTTCCCTCTAAGTTTTTCAGAAGAAAGCCCGTAGCTTCCCACATAAGAATACACAGGAAAATTCCCCTCCAAATGCCTTCACTATGTTGGTCTATGTAAGCGCCTATCATTCTAGTGGGCTGACGTTCAGCATGGTCCAGCATCTGTGCCATAGTGATGACAATATCTGAAAATTACCCACTGGAGGCAAAGCAGATGCTGTCCATCATCCCTAAGTGATCTCGGCGGTGACTGACTCTAAAAGATTACTGCACACGGATCCTCATCTTTCACCTGATTGGCTTTCAGTACGTCATCTGATTCTACTCTGGGTCTGAGCAAAGCAGATGCTACAACTTTAGAAGAGGTTTTCAGGACAACCTCATTACTCTTGCCTGCCATTTACATGACAATAATTTAGGACAGAGTATCCTTGCCTAATTCTATAGATGGGGTTACAAACCCGGGACCTTTGCACCTTTAACATACCCTTCCCTGTCTGGATCTCAGGTTTTGCCCCTTGTAAAAGGAAGGGATTTGCTAAATCAGCACTTCCCAAAGTGTATGTCCCCAGATTATAAGCATCCTTTGTGAGAGAAGTCTGGGAGATTCTGAGTAAACGAAGTTTGCAAGTTCCTTTTTTGCAAACCTTCTAGGGCTTTAAATATGATAAAGAGCGTTTTAAAAGGTGGTTTGTGTAAAAGAGGTTGTATTTCTCAAACTGTACATTATCTAATTCCTTCCAGATTTTGAGTGCATATCATGGGAGAAGAGTTCTGAGGAACACACTTCACATTATCAAAAGGACAAATTATTTCTAGAACTCCCCAAGTTTGAGAATTCTTTTTCTCTCCATGATCTCCTCTTCTGATTAAAAAGCATAAAAAGTAATTAGCTCTATAGGAAATGCCATAAAATGCTAAAGAGGAAGTATATATTCAGATATTTAAAGTGTTAAAGCCAAACTCTAAAATTTGAATATTTGAGTAATAGCAATGAGGATAGGCATTATTAAGTATCTGTTTAATGTGTTAGACACTGAGAAATGCTTTGCTTGGATTATCTAATTTAATTCTCTCAATCCTCTTTAAAACTCAAGATTTAATAGATCTTATGATCTATTATTCTTTATCTCTTATTTACACATGAGGAAACAAACCTCTGTAAAGAGTTTTGATAAATAACAAATAAGCAAATAGTACAAAGCCACCCAATTAACAAGAGGCAGGGAGAGGGCATCCATCCACTGCAATTACATTCCAAATACATTAAATAATCAACTTACTAAGACTTCTCCTTTGTTTGTACCCCAAATCAGCAAGTTGCCACACCAAACTAGAAATAAGCTAATTGCAGCAGTAGTTATCTTTTATGTAAAGTTCTAGAATTAGCATGAAATAATGTTGGATCATCATCCTCATATATACTGAAAATATATATAACAACTAAATGTTACCAAATGATTTATTATGATTGGTGCTAAATTACAATGTATATGAAATGGAGTCATTGATGGAAACACATAAAAAATAGTTACTTATTTCTGTAATTATATTCACACAAGAATCTGAAATATATTTTCTGTTCTGCCTTTTAAAATATATCCACAGAACGACTTTTGTAGTTTTCACCACACAGTTTTACAATACTGATACTGCACCTGTATCATCTACCTTACTATAAGAAATAAACAGAATATGAAAGCAGTTAATAGCAAATTGATTTTTTGTATCCATCAGTGATTTCAAAGAAAATAGTAGTTCATTTCCATTGGCAGTGAGAATATATGGTAGTAATTAGCATTGCAGATATTGCATACATAGATATGTATGTATATATTTATATGTTGCTCAGGGCTGTTATTCCATCTATAGGCAGTTGCCTTTTGAGTGGACCAATGATTGCCAAAGTGGTGTGCAATTTCACCGGGACATTCATATTACTATTTTTTAGCATTTTTCTCTTGCAAAAACAAATAGGTAAGAAAGAAATACAGCAGGCTGAGATCTACAATGTTACACACCAAGGTAAAACAGTTACTGAGTTATTAGAGTCACAGTAATTTATGTATATTTGCTATTCACAGACTGCAGACTTTTGCTGAATAACCAAGCCGCTGGAAATTGACAACATGTAGACATGCATTCATGTGAGTCCATAATTAATGATGTTTATACTGTAATAAGCACATTCATTTTAACATCATTCAGTAAACAGATTCCTTTAAAGTTTGAGCTAAATCTGCTATCACAATTACACACAAAAAGAACCTGAAAACAATTTGACATTACACTTATGTACAACCGAAATGCATTGGAAAAGAGAAGAGGTAATTTCAATGGGTGTCACTTGGTATACATCAGTGTGCAAGAAACTGACCCAAGTCATTAAGTACTTGAATGAGGTCAGGAAAAAGTAACATGAGCAAGGCCCTAATAAATTGCCACTCAGTGTTAGTTCCAGCAAAATTCAGACTTCTCTGTTTGTGCTGGTATCACATTGAAAGCATCAGAGACAGATAAGAGAGGAACTTGATAATCCCTGGTAAAATATATTTGAAGATTTCCAGGTAATCCAATCAACAGGGTCCTTAATTTTATAAGTGTCAAGGGTTGTGCTGATATTTTAAACATGTAGATTTAATTTGGACAAATTATTTTGTGTATTAGGTTCTATCCAGTACTGTCCTGGTTATAAAAGATGTAGGAAACAAGAATTCAACTAAGATTTTTATTTAAGTTCCTTCAGCCAACACAAAGATTCTTTATTTTACAGACTAAGCTGAACACTACGACCATCTAAGGAGTGACCCACATAACGCAGATCCGATTAACAACTTTCAGTGGGACTCTGAATACGGCTTCCCTAAATTGGTGTTTCTGTGTATCTTAAGTAGTATATATTTCAGCAATTCATGAATCTATTTTTTTTAGAACAGAAACAAGGTCATGAGGAGTTTTGACACTCCCACTTCCCCACTCCTCATGATTAAAAAAATGCATTAAGCAGACTGTTTTTAGAAAAATTCTCCTGATTCAACATTATCTTTTGAAATTAAAAATAAACAATGAAAATGGCAAGGGGACTTGAAACCAGGATGACGTAAAACCTCCTTTGGTTCCAAAGTATTGGGAAACACAGTCACTCCTTTAAGTGTCTGTCCTTCATCCTAATTAGAATATCTAACTACTAAAAAAACGTACTTTTTTCTAATGCCTTTAAGACCACATCTTCAAGGGTCTTATGAGAAAAAAAAGAATGACCATATTGAATTCACTCACGAGTGCTTTGCGTATGTCAGAGGAGCAGTCTGTGCTCCGTGCATCAGCTGAGCCCTGGGCTGGGAACCGGAAGTTTCTGAAGGGATAGGCTTGTAATCATAAAAATTGATCCCAAGGAGCACCAGGGAAACTGTTTGCATAGGTTGACTTAAACACTTTTCATATTTTCCAATAATAGGCAAAGCCAATGGCTATAAATGAGACCACAACTTACTGTTTTTGTAGGAGCGCCCAAAATTCAATCATTGGGTTGTTGTATCTCTATAGAATGCCAAAATAAATAACATTATATTTAATTTGACTATACATTGTTCCTTCTTTGAGCAACTATTTTGGTATTCGTATCAACAGGCTGAAAGGTTTGCATGAGACTAGAAAGTGTCTGGTTATTTTTACAATGTGCCCTTGAGCTTTAGTATCTATTTACAATATGCATATTATAAATTATCTACTATAGCTTCAAAATAATTAAACAGTTAGCTCCACCTATAAATCATGTAGGCCACAGAGACCACCATGAATGCTAAAGTAAAAACAACTAGGAGATGACAGTAAATTATCCAATATTTACCAGTAGGGAAATAATCACTGGTTTTGTGCTATCATACACCCACATTTTTTCTTTTGTTCCTAAACATCATCACTGTTCATTTGGTGGATTTTTAATTTTTTTTTTTTTTTGGAATGAAAAAGTTTGAAAACACATAGTTTGAAATTCCAACAAATGGTTTAATAAGAAAGCCAGTTTTATAAGTTTGGCGTTTCTTTAAATGCACTTTTGTATTCAATGTTAAATCTTGTTATTTCAATCATATTCTCTGTACCACAAATAAATATATACATTCATAGTGGAAGAAAATTTTGGAAATCAGAAATATAGTATACTATCTAGGAAACCAAATATAAATTGTAATAATTTTCCCAAACTCAAAATTCCAAAGTTTCAAACTATGAGTTTCATGTGTGTATACATATGTATAGATATATATTTATATATATACATTTAGATAGATGTAAACACATATATACATATATATGTAGTTTTATACAGAAACACAACACACATAAACACACACACACATGCACTCACACTCTCTCTCGCCTATGTCAGTACAGCTTTTCTGCAGCTGCCTCTCTCTTCCCCAACCTAGAGCAGTAACAATGAGATGTTGGGGGCGCATCATTCTTTTGGATTTCTGAGCTGACTGGAATAAAAAAAAAAAACTGTTTTAAAGTCAAAAGGTGAAACTAGAAGATACATAAATACATGTATGTATGAACACACATATCCATGCTCATACACCTATTTTATTTGTGAAACTTGCCCTGGTGAGCTAAATACAGCACAGCACACAGTTACAGGTAGAATCCTCCGGGATGGAAGCTCATCTGCCACTTCACAATGGAACAGTACCTACCAGGTATTTGTTCTGTACCATTACAGCCCCATATAATGTTTGCGGCATAAGGTACAGCCCACAGCAGGAAAAACTACCCTCCCAAATCAGTCCCTCCTTTGTCTTCTCAGGAGATCCATGTCTAGTTGTATATTCAATTTAAAGTAACTAATGACTTTCAGGAAAGATGTCAGGCTAGAATCATCCTGGCCACCCCTTGCTTAGAGTAGAAGAGATAAGAAACAGACAAAGTCCAGAGAACAAAGAGCACAGGTTATATAATAAGATGGGTGAGCCATCAGCCTTTGGATTCGACACATCAAATGAAAATCGGCTCTGCCACTGTTGAGCTTTGCTACTTTCTGTTTCTGAGCCTCACTGACCTCATCTGTAAGAAAGAGGATAGTGACAAGGCCTATTTCATTGGATTATTATAGGATTAAATGAGATAAGGCATGTAAAGCACTTGGAGTTTTGGGCACATTATAATAAATCCTTAATATACATTATTTATAACTTAATATTTAAACCATACTTGTAGAATGTCCATCAGAACTACATACAAAAATAAATTAGTCTAGGATTTCAGGGGTCTAAACTCTTTATTCCAAACTTGATTCTCTAGTATATTATAGTGTTCATTACAGTGATCTGTACTTGGTACGCATTCAATGAGTATTTCCTGAATGCATGCATAAACAAACGAATGATTAATTTAAATTCTCTTATCCTTGGTTTCCCTCGTATACAGTGGGAAGAGAATGATCTTACCTTTATTCCTTCATTTGTGATGTTGGTATGATAAATTAAAGGAAAAATGTTGAATTATTTGAGATCACATATGTGTTTTGTGTCCTAGTGAAGTACTTCATGCATTTATCATAATAGGACAAGGTGTGTGCTTAGACTTACTGAGTTCTTGAAAACAGGGAGTGAGACCCCGTGTGGACCTAGCAAGCATGTTTTCCACAATCTACATGCCATCCTTAATGAGTGGATATTCAGCCCAAAGAAACAAAATGTATGAAGAGCAGGTAAAGATGATGAAAACATTGGGCCATTCTAAAAACTTCCTCCCCTTACTGTTTTCACGTCTGTGAGTAGCTTGTTGTCTATTATTGATCACTCTCAAAACATTTGCAACAGTCATGAAAACTAAAAAGCTTCCCAAAGAGCTTCACAACCAATTTAGCTTTTACAAGTTTGACAACATCAATCAACTATAATTTTTCTAAGGCATAGAAATTGAAGAAGAAGACAGACACTAAACTATGGGCCTGGATCATCACTATCAGAATGCCAAGGAGTGTTATATATTTTTCTCTCCTTTACCTTTCATATTGATGCAAATGGGTAATTATATCTAACTTTAAATGAACCTTATGTACATTTAAATTGGTAACTAATTATTACTATTCTATTTTATCTCATCTCTTCTGGATATGGTACAGGAAAAATGCTTCACAAACTTAAACCAACCCTTCAGAGTTTCTCAACCTAAACACTATTGACATTTGGGGATAGATAATTCTGTGCTGTAACAGATGTTACTGTGAATTGTAGGATTTTTAGCAACATTTCCAGTTTCTATCCATTAGATGTCAATAGCACCCCTCGATCATGACAATCAAAAATGTCTCCACACATTGCTAAAAGACCCCTGTGCCATAGAATCACTTTTGTGGAGAATCGCTAATTTAAATGCACACAAGCCACACAAATCAAAGAGACTTTCTTTAAAACTGTCTCTGTCTTTCGTAATTGAGAAAAACTGCTGGCGATCAGTGTGAATTTTATGTTTGTTTTAGCTTTCAAAAAGTGAATTCTAAGAGGCCAGAGGGTATAGCTTAGTGGAAGAGTGCTTACCTAGCAATGAGGTCTTGAGTCCTAGCACCCTATTCTGTTTTTCTTTCTTATTCTTCTCTTTTTGGTAAGATGTTACCCTTGACCATATGAATGAAAAAGAAAGGAGGTTTAATTTTCCCCCCAAAATCTGTAATGTCGGATCAAAAGACCATCTTTACTTAATATTCTCAAGGACTGGTAACCACACTAAGACAAGCATCCTTCAGAACTAAAAAGCTGTTAAACTTTGTAACCAAAGAGTTTTCCCCATTGGCACTCAGCACTCATACGGACATTAACACTAACTTGAAAATTACACATAGGCCCCATGCACATACATGCAAACACACAAATACAATTTTGAAACAACTCTTCACTACTTTTTTGTGGTGTATCCATTCTGTTTCCATTGTGATAGATGGAACTCACATCAAGGAGGATCTGAAGTTATACTGGTTTTTATTGCGCAAATGTAGATAAATTAGCTAAAGGTCAATTCTAAGAATGAATTGGCTAGATAGAGCATATCACTGGAGAAAGGAGACTTACTAAATGTCTTGTAAATGCTTTTAATGGTTGATTAACAGGAAAATCACCTTCACCTTCCTCCAAGACAACCCTCCTGAAAATTGTTGGGGCAGGACACATTTTTCTTTATCTTTTTTAAAGTAATTCCCCTCAATAAAGCAACGATGGGGGTCTAGAACTTAAAAATTAATTACCCAATTAACAACACAATTTGTTCACAAACAAGAGAAATATTCTTTAAAGGTAGGAAGTTGGGGAAGTAAGACATCTCACTTGGAAAAGAGAGGAGAGAAGGCAACAGACCAAATCAAATTTGTTTTGTTTTTATATTGACCAAATAATCTTAACTAGATGCACAAGTTCATCTGTTTTATTAACTATTTCTTCATTTGCTTTGGCAATAATCTTTAATTAAATGTTCACCAGTGATCATGATAAGCCATTCATTATCTATTTAAACCATCCATTCTCTATTTCTTGTAATGTGGGAGTCTGGCATCTATCCTGTCACTTTGCTATATGGATAGGGTCAACTGGGTTACCATTATCACCTTCTAGGGTTTTTGTTTTTGTTTTTATCTGAATAATCATAGCATAGCCATCTCCTCTGGTCAGAGTGACTGGAAAATTACAGGACTTCACTTCCATTTTCTTTTGTGTCATTACATATGGAATAATACCATTTGAAATTCATTCCTTCTTTCCTTTGCATATATTCTTATATATGAGTTTTTGCTTCAAATTTTTAGTTGGAGTTTAAGAAATTCATTACCTGAGATCCTCATAGTTCTACCTCAAAGTGGAAAAAGTAACTATTTCAATGGTTCATAATGTCATAATAATGTCAATATTATTGACAAAATAAACCTGAACTCACTAATCAATCCATATTCACGTAGATATAAGTTATGGATCACTCTCAAGTTTCTCAGACTCAAAATGAGTAAGGAAATGAACAGCTCTCCTTGGGAAAGGTCATTATTTTTATTCCTTGTTAGATATGATTAGGATACATCTCATTTAAAGATGTACTGCCACCTACCTGGGCATAAAACTAGAATGACTGGGTGGGAGTGGGGCACAAACACACGTATGGGGAAGGGACTGTGGCTGAGGCAGATGAATGGCAAAGGGATCATGATTAAATCTAACCTACCCTAGTTCTACCAATATTCTATTTTGAGCCTTTTCTCTTGCGATAATGAATAATGCATGCACTGACTTATTTGTAGAGAGGAGAAAGTGAGAGGAGATGAGGAAGCACCAACAGCAAGTGAGAGAAATCTTGACCTCTCCATAGTCTCCAAACAGCAGTTTCTCAAAGAAAGATCAATAGACCATCTTCATTAAACTCATTAAGAATTTAATTTCAAAATGCAAATTCCTTGACCCTGATTCAAGTTTCTAACTCAAACTTTGGAGTTAAGGTGAGGGAATCTTCATTTTAAAAAGTGCTAGATGATTTCGTGCATATTGAGTGTTGTGAATCACAGCTAAAATTTTGGCAGTGAGGTCACTGGTGAAAGAATCTTCATTGCAATGTATACGGCAAGATAAGGAAAACGGGCATTTCAAACAAATAAGCTGCAGCTGTATCACAAGATTGTGATTATTAATGTTTAAGACTTCTCTTTCAGCAGGGGTGGAGAGCAATAACCATTTCGTCTAAGAACAGAAGGATGAAAGGAATATAAATCAAACCCATTCCAGCAGGTTTCATTTGGTCTAATTTCTCTGCAGATATCAATCATCATACAGGCCTGTACAAATGACATCTAACTCCATTGTAACTCAAAATACAGAACACTCACTTTGAGTCTTTTTCTAGTGTGTTATTTTGTCAATATAAAAGAAAATAAATAAATTGAAACAGTGGGCCATCAAGATTACAAGACATCAACAATACCAAGATATTAAAGAGAAATGGCCCATACTAAACCTATAACCCAGCATGCAAATTGGCAAAAATATTTATCTGCCACAGAGTCACCACGGGGAAAAAAAAACTCCCTTTATTTTTTCTTTAGCAAATTGCTATGTCAAATGGAGGTGACAAAAATTCTTTCCAAAAAGTTCAGAGAAAATTCTTATTAATTCTATTAAAGATCATCTAAAAGGCCAAGGTTAGTCAAATTCTGCAACAATGTATCTAGTGGTAGAAAATATGCTCTGTGTTAATCCTTCATAGTAGACACAAAGTTGAAAGATTGAAACTGTAGAAAAAGAATGTCTGAAAATCAAAGTTTGACTCCCACTGTGGCAACTAATGTCAAGTGATTTTGCAAAACACCTTTTCTTTTTCTCACTGGAGCATGTTTTCCTTAGCATTGACAAAAGACATTGCGGGGTGGGGTGGGGTTAAAGCCCAGGGAAATAAAAGTAATCCAGAAGCACAAGCAGTGGTAACAAGAGAATCCAGAATGAGCAACACCTCTGTGCCTGTGAATAAAGGTACCTCTAAATCAAATGAGGCCAACTGAAAAATTCTGTGTGTCAGTCCTCTTTAATCAGTGTGTCCCCTCAAAGTGAATCAGTTGGAATAGACATAACTATGAAAGAAGAAAGAGCAAAAAAAGTGCTAATGAGAGCATTGTTCTGTTCTCCCCTTTTATTTTAAATTGCCATTTAGGCATTTCCAGTAAGGTATCTGTACCTATAATTTCAAAGGAAAACATCACTGAATACTACTTTGGAAGCCACTTTGCTTTTTTTGTGACCACATCTCAGTACAATCATTTCTTAGCATAGGGAGGAATGATCTGGTATTTTTATTTTCCTGTCTTGCTGTTTTTCTAATGAATATAGATCACTTTTTTTTTTTTTTTTTTTTTTTTTTTTTTTTTTTTTTTTGGTAGTGGGTAGGAGGACTTCATTAATATGTATCTGACTCAGGGGACCAATATGCCTTTAGGGAAAGGTCTTCCCATACTCACTAGATTTAGCACTGTGGGATTTCCTGGGAGACAACCTAAATGGGGTCCTTACAATAAAATTCCCCATTCATTTGACCCATCTGATACTACTAGTTTCTTCATACCACCAATTCATCGCCCTTCTCAAAACCAATGTTCAAGAAGTGAACTACATATATGGTTTTGTCCAGAATTGAACTAAAAGTTCTAAAAACTGCTTTAAATTCAGTGAAACAAGACTGATTACCTGGGCTACAAGAGCATTTAATCTCATAACTCACATAGCCAGAACTCATTTCCACTGTTGCAGGCAACCTGGACCACAGCAGATAACTCAGAGTACCCTCAGAGCTTCTCACTGAACCAGCTGATATTCAGCTCTATTCCAGCACCCGTACAATGAACGCCATGTTGTTGTCCTAACTATTAGAATTTTTACCAAGGAGAGGGTGCCAGCCAGAGTCAGCTAAGAATAAAAGTGTTCTGTTGTTGTTTTAAAAGATCTCCTACTACTACTTTTGCTCACTGGGTGTATAAAGAATACCTGCACAGAAAAAAAATCATAACAGCCCAGGAGTTGGAGGATCAGTGCAATGAACACCTTTTTCGGCAGTATTTAATTTCCTGTTTGATGTACACAGTAGAAAAAGTGGGTTGACTGCCAACTCAGTTCTTCAGTTTTTACCTGTGTATCTATCTTGATGCTATTATAGTTAGGTATGAAATTTAAGGAAGTTGGGGTTTTGGCCAATTTACTTAAACTCCAAATTCTTTGAAAGTCCTTCCAATGAGACTACAAAAATTATTTAATCAATTTAAGTTTTACATTCAATTTCTTCACAACTCATTGAGCTCTGTGATTCTTTGCAGTATTTTCTGTTACTAAGATAATGGTATTTTGACGTACCATAAGACACACTGAAAATAATGAAGACATATACATAGGTTTTACAAGCAAAGCTATGTTGTAGTTAAAATCAAATACCTGCTAATATACTGATATATAAAAGAACACTTAAATCCATAAATTATAAATTCTCTTGACAATTCCTAAAATAAATTTCTTTTTTAACCTAAGTGAAACTTTGAACTCCATTTGAATCATTAGGACAAGAAACATTGCCTGAGTCTACCGCCCAGGTGTGAAAGCAAGAATTACAAAAATTTAGAAAGATATTCATACACTGATGAGCACTAATAACAGAAATCAATACAAAACTTTTACATAATAAATGTGTATCAGTAAAAGATTTCAAAAAGAAGAAAAGTGATCATTAGATCTTCCTCCTATAGCCATCATCCAATTGCCTTTATTACCTGTGATGCACACACACGCACACACACACAGACACAGACAACAAAAAACTAAGAGTACTTGGCACATAATTAATAATTGACAAATTATTTTTTCAGTGTCCACTGAAATGCATGAGGAATGCTGAAAATCAAAACTTGTATTTTAACCTTCATTTAGCACAAGTCTACAAAAGAACTAGCTATTGGTGCATTAATAAAATACAAAGTCACATGGAGAGATGGCTATTAACATTTTCGTTTTGGCTGTGTCCATACAGTCAAGGATATGACTGAAAAAGATAGTTTAGAAAGCCGAAACCTTAACTCCGGAGCTCCAGTTACCTAGTTGGATTGTCATGGATGTCACAGAAATGACACAAATAAATCTTAATGTGGACACAGCCAAATACCAGAATCCTGAAGGCAAACCAAAACTGGCTACAAGCAAGTAGTAATGTAGCATCATAATTTAAAATTCTTATGAGAAATTATAAGGAGGTGTGTGGAATGCAATTCCTCTAAAATAAACAAAGGCTCTACCCTTATTCAAATATGGTATGTTGTTCTTAGCTCCACAACCACACGGAAATACAGAGGACTTTGTGTGGATTGTGTAGAAAGGCCACACTAGTACAATGTTGTAAGAACTCTGAAACATTGAGAGGAGGGTGATGATTCAACTCATCCAGTAGTTATTTTCATGAATATAAATGTTTGTGTAATGCAAAGAATGTCTGACTAGCTCTTCTCATCCTCTCCTAATGCAGAGAGAGAGCAAAGTCGTACAATGGAGCCTGAGGGTATTAATTTTAAAATGGAGGAAGACAATTTGTTGATGATGAGGGTTATTCGATGTTAGAAAGTGTTGCCAAGAGAGGCTGGGAAGTCTGCCCACAAGCGAGAGTTTCAAGAAGCGGACAGAGGCTTATCTGTCCGAAGGGCTCCAGGAAGGGCTGCTGGCAACAGGAGCACGGCCCTTAGGACGTCCAAGCCTTGGGTCATATGCATTGTGTGTATACAGACTTAGCTGTGCTTGTGCTGCACAAATACTCATGCATCGGAGTCAGTATAAACTGGCACATATAGATTTAAGTGAAAAATCATATAAATCTGCCACCCCCCCACCCCATAAACAAAGGAAAAGGAAAAGAATAATAATAAAAAGTAAACCTATGCCATTTGGCCAGATCTCTTTCTACCACATATCCTTGTTCAAAGGAGGGAGGTAGAAAATGAGAGAAAAAGCCCAGTTTGTTATAAATGACTCCCCAGGTCTGTCAGCTACTCTCACGTAGCTGGTTGTCATTGTATAGAAGATACTCAGCACATGGGACCAAGTTAACAAATAACAACAAAAAAAAAATTTTTTTCTTGTATTTCCACATCTAGAAAGAAATCTACCCTGTGGATTTTACACGTTAAGGTGAACTAGGTAAAAGTAGGCAGTAGTGTATATCAGTGGACTATTGTGTTCTAACAAATGTGTATCATTAGTTGTTATTTTTCCTTTAAAATATGAATTTCTTTTAGGAGGTTTATTTCAAAATGGTAACTTGATTTTGTTTTCATTCTTGTTTTTCTTCTCCCACCCCCAACCCTCCCCTATAGATGATACTTCCGTAAGAGTTCAGATTGCCAAGGGTGTTTTCTCTCAGGAAACCGATCTGGAATTTTGATCTTTAGGAAATCCTGGATGCATTTCTCCAGCTCTTCCTCAATGGAGAGCTTTTCCTTAACAGCTTTTTTTTTGCTGCTCATGTTCGACTCCCTAGAGCCTGAAGTCAGAGTCCGGAGCAGATCGCTTTTCCGCCGCATCTCTGACTGCTGGATCAGCTGGACTGGGCCCTTCTTGATGGGACGGTCCAGAGTCTGGATGTTTGTCTGGCGTGTCACAGGCCCACAGATGACCGTCTCCTGGGGGGAGCTGGCCTCAGACTGGCTGTCACAGCTGGAGGTGGAGAGGTCATTACAAGAGGTGCCACTCTCCCCTTCTTTGTCACCTTTGCCGTTCTTGCAGCAGCAGTCACAATGGGAGGAGGACCACCTGGAAGGCTCACCTGCAGGGGAAGCACAGACCCAGGGGATTAATGCCAGCTCAGTTTGTGGTAGCAGCACAGCAACAAATACAGGCACAGGCATTACACAACTAGGTTTTTAGAAGAAGCAGGATGAACATAGGGTGGGCTACAATAGCAGCACCCCAAAGCCAAGTCCTAGAGGGCAGGACGATGATAATGTGATGTGTAATATAGAAGAGGTAGTATAATGCTGAAACCCACAGATACCCTAGACAGAAACACCCAACTACACCATTTATCGACCTTGTTACATTAGCAGATGCTTTAAATTTTTATAGTTTCGGTTTCCTCACCAGTGAGATGAAGATAATTTTTCTGCTTCTAGAGTTGCAGGGGAGGTTGAGACAAGTCAAATGAAATATACTGAGCAACACACAGTGAGCACTCGGTAAATGCTAGCTGGCTTTACCATCGCTGATGTTAAACCCTAATCCAAAACTCCATGTGACAGCAGTCAGGTCAACAGGGAGGAGGCTCTAAGTGCAGAATGACAGGGCCAGTGAAGGAGGGACTGCTCGTCTGAGCCCCATCAAAAGTCTGTGCTCTCATTGATCCTTACGATAATTCTACAAACTCAATAGTTCTACTTCTAATTTCCATACATGGAAACTAAGACCTCCAAGAATTTAAGAAACTTGCTGCAGTTTACATGACTTGTAGATGGCAGAGCAGGTCTCCCAATGTCACAACCAAGGCAATTAACCATTTTAATTTGCCTGTCTGCAAAATTCTTGCTTCTCCTTGAAAACAATGTTGAAGCTTTAACTTCTCTCTGGAGTCCTTATTTACCCTTCTGCAGAAATATTTGCCTTTTCTTCCCATGGGTATGATTATATTTTGTAAGAACCTCTATTATTACACATTGTAGTTCTTTTTTTACCTTATGCATCTCAGCTACCAGACAGTAAGCTCCCTAAAGCAGCCATAGTGAAGCATTCATTGTCATCCCAGGAAATAGCTGAAGGAGCAGGATAGAACTTCAATAAAGAATGTATCCCAATAACAACTTTTAAGTACCTGGATCCAGCCACACCTGAATCTATTCTTGTCAGTAGCTTTTAAATTATATGGTCCACTAAACTCCCTGTTACTTTTAAGCCATTGTGAATCCTTTTCTCTACATTTTCTTAAGTCTTGACTCATAAACCTGCATTCAGCAATTTGGAGACAGAGCAAATTTCAGATACACAGTTGGTGGCTCCATGAATTAGAAAAATCCACAATCATGCCACAAAAGAACTTTCTAAACATAAGTCCTTGCTCCCAGCTTTCCACCCTCTGAAGAGCTATAGTCTTCTCAAAGAATTAAACTTAATACTATATACTGCTCATATAAGCTGGGCATTTCTATACTGAAACTATGAAAAATAAAAAAAAAACATAATTGTCTTTATGCTACTAATATTAAAGGAAAGAATAATGTAGTATCTTTATATGTTTTAAAGGAAACCTAGTTTACTTTCACTATGTCTAATTCTCATAAATAATAGGTCACATTATAACAGGATCTGATTTTATTCCCATTTCTAATATGGTCAAAGTACAAGAAACCTGCAATGGAAACTATTAGGAAAGTTGTGCCCTTTCTTCTTGTATAATACCTGCTTACATGTCTGAATGATTGAAAAAATTAAAGCAACTTATCTTGATGCATTTTTCCAGAGGGAGTAAAGAAAAAGCTTCTGTGAATCACAGGTCCTGAACTATCTCTAACTTATCCCCAGTGTTTAAAGTCACTTTCTAAAATGTGTCTGAGTAATCATTGTATTTATATAGCCATTAAATTAAATGCAACAATCCAATTAGCTGAAAGGAATCTCAACAGCAGAAATGTCCTAGTTATCTCAGGCTATTACAAATACAGTAAATATCTTCCATGCAACAGAGAAGCTGCTCAACACGGACCAGCTGGTGGCTGAAAATATCGGCAGTGGAGAATGGCTTCTGTCTGCCAGCGTGGATTTTGAGATCATTTCTCACCTTCAGTAGGCCGACTCTGCCTTTGCCTCCCAAAACTTGGCCATCCCTGTGCTAATGTGACTCAATTGAGAAATGATTCCAATGAATTGGGTTTAAGAACAGTAATCACCATTGAACCAGAGGTAGAATATAGCATTAAAAAAATAAGATGGGAATTACAGAAAAGAGAAAGTAAAAAAAAATACATGTATTTATTCTAGGGCACACTTGCCTATTACCTTAAAGCAAGATGACAAAATATTTTGGCCACAAACCCTGCTGAACTAGTAGAAATGCAAGCCCTGTAGATTTCTTCTCAAGAGTTACTTCCCCATGGAAGGCATTCCACTCAGTGGACTCCAAAGGAAACCCGAGTCTCCTTTAAAAGTCATTTTAATAATTAAGCACCACTGTGTGAGGGATCCCTGTGTATTCATGTGGTAAACTGCATGCAGCCTTCCACTGTACACCTTGCCCGGAACCTGGCAATGTTGCAGCTATGTCCTCCCTGAACTGCTGGGATGATCACATATTTAAGTGTCAGCTGGAATCCTGCAGCTTCCAGGCAAATAGAAGTATTACTTTCCACTTATTTTAGGCACTATCACTATTAGAGGGAAGTCGAACAACTTAATTTTAGTGTAGTCTGTCATACTACCACATTTCAGTGTTTTATGAGTACATTTGAATGTCTTACCATTTTAGCAAGATAATTCATAAGACGTTTTCTGAAGTCTGTACATTATTTTGAAAGCGAGGAAGACAATGATTTTAATGAAGTCCAGGTAGGGTACTATTTGAAGAGTCACTGTGAAATTTGCAAAATAATCAAGTTGGGAAGCAAATCATCACATTTCTTTTTTGGAAGAAGTGTCTGCCTGACTACCCTCTTCCCCAGTGCTTAACCATAAGCAAAGAGGTTTTTAAATAGAACATAAAAGTGATGCAAATACCAAGAGATCCTTTGCCCTCACAGTCCCACTGAGGTGTGCTCACAGGTCCTGAATATGTGGAAAGACCTATGAAAGGTCAGTTCTGTAACCCAGGGTATTCTAGAATTCCTCCAATTATAGCAAACAAAATACTTTTGTGCCTCATAAATACCTTCATGCTTTAAACTGCAACATACTTCTGCTTCCAATTTGCTGAGATTTCAATACTGGCTGGAATAATTCTCTCCAATTGGGAAGAAAATAGGTTATAATTGATTAGCCAGATGTAGGGAGAAAACCATTTCATTCTAAGAAAAGCCTGATTTATTGATATTAAAGAAAGCAGAAAATCTATTATGTTTGGAGGGAATTATTAACTAGTTGCTGATCAAAAAGCCTAACAGCTCCAACTTATTTTTTAATAAGCCATTGAATTTGTTGGATATTATAACATTTTTGGTGCCTGGCACATAATATAGGCTTGACAAATGCTTGATGAATGAATGAAAGACCCAATACATGTACTGAATTATATCAAATTGATAACATGGCAGAACAGTTTTCAGGCTCTAGAGTCAGGCCTCATAAACTGTCAGCTGGAGACTTTGGATCAATTACTTTACTTCTCTGAGACTGTTACCTCATCTGAAAAATAAGGCAATTAAATTTTCTTCTCCACAGGTGTCTTAAAAAAATTAAAGGAAATGGTTAATATAAAGGCTATTTCAGAGTTTGTGGAACACAATAATTATTACATTTATTTGAATACATTGGTCCTACTACAGACACTGTTATGCAGACACTATTCTGCATAAAGAAAACAGATCAAGAGCTTGCCAGATACTATTATTGTTTTCCCCAACATACTGTATAACCAATGTTAAGCTATGAATGGAGCTATGTTAGGAAGTATGCTGATGGCACAGCTGGGCACATCAGGAAAAGCATATTGAATACTGAGTAATCCCTGCACCGAGTGGGAATGGGGAGTAACTACAAGCACGACAGGGCCTGACACAGTGTGAGCAGGGCATGCTGTGAGAAGCACTGAGTCCTTACAGTACAGTGCTTAAAATTTTACAAATGGATGAATCCTCTAGGATAGAAAATTACCTAAAATTACACAAAGTAAACTTGAATGCAGAACAGAGAGGAATTTGTATTCTAGATTAAATGCAGAGGGGCAGGAAACTCAGTTGCCCTAAGACCTTAAAGCCCAAAATCTTTGAACATTTTACAACTTGGAAAAATTGAGGACCAGTCAGGCAAGTCATGTATTGGATGTGGCCTCCTTCCACAAAAGCCTTCACTGTGGTCGTCCAACTGATGCAAAATAAAAGAGGGAAGACTACAGAATATTTTTACCCTATGAAAAATTCAAGCCCAGCTGAGTGAAACATGACTTAGCAAACTCACAAAGTGCTTATGCATTTTTAAAAGAGGGGGCTCTTCAATTCTCCGCCTGCTAATGGCTGTGAGCACAATGCACATCATTTACAGCAACATCTGGGAAAACTGCTTTTCCCTGTCTTCTCTGTCAATGATGTAGGAGCCTGCCAGTCTGGGAGCCGGGTGGCTAGATTTAATTTATTGAGGCTGCTGAAAGACTTTCTTGGTATCCCAGCTGAAAAGTCAATAATGGTGAAATTGATGTTTTTATAATTCTGCTAACCTTGGAAAAGATATTGCTTAGTGGAGATTGGGAATGGGCAGACTGTGTAAGCTTCTCAGAAAAATGGATCTTCAAGCTTAACAATCATCACATCTTGCTTTTGGTTGACCTTTTTCATTCATGAATATTTGGCCTTGGATGTGCCCAGCTCCTCATTAGTAGGTGGCGATTATGGGCAAGACCAGACAGTAAAACCATCCCTGCATCAGTCGGAGCTAGTCAGAAAAATAGACACTCTGCCCAGTTATCTTAATAGGGAGCATTTAATATAAGAAATCAGATAAACAGACATAGGAAAAGTGCAAATGTAAAATGATGACACTGAAGAGACAAAGACACAGATACAGGATGCAGCTACCACCCTTAAGTCTGGGAAGAAAGAAGAAGATACAAAAAGCTTAGGAGAGGCATCCTAGGGAGGAGATATCGGAGGATCTGAGATATCGGAGGAAAGCACGATATCCTGCTGGAATGGAGAGAGAAAGAGAGAGAGACGGAGAGACAGAGACAGAGAGAGAGAGAGAAGGAGAGGGGAGGGGAGGGGAGGGAAGGGAAGGTGAAGGAAAGGAAAGGAAAGGAAAGGAAAGGAAAGGAAAGGAAAGGAAAGGAAAGGAAAGGAAAGGAAAGGAAAGGAAAGGCAGAGAGAAAAGAAGAAGGAAGGAAGGAAGGAGTGATTAGCCGAATTAAATCCCCAGATGGGGCATCACAAAGCAAGGTACAGAGGGGTGGATTTGAGTAAAGAGACCACATCTTAATAACTAGCACACCCATACTTCCAGGCATGCAAAATAAAGACACTGCTTTTGACCTGCTAGAATGTGCACTGTCATAGAGCATTTAGGAAATGGAAATAAAAGAAAGCTGTCTCCTGCATTCAGTTCTTGTTCTGCTCCCTTTTTATATTGCAGGGTTTGTATTCTCTTCCCCTTGCCAGGAACACATAGCCTTTCGCTTCTCACCTGCTTGACATTTTCCCATCCTCACAAAATTGGCTTACATACAACTTCCCCAGGTGGTTTTACTTATCTATCCTCCACCCCAATGTGAGTTCATCCCACCATCCTGCCCCTACTACCACAGCACCATGATGTACACTTAGGGATGTTTCTAGATTTTTTTTACTTCATATGTGTTTTCCACACTAGACTATAAGGTGTACTTCTTTCCTTCTTGTTTCTAATGCACACACAGGCCAGGCTGCCAGGATATATAGTAGTTCATGCTCAGTAAATATCTGCAGGATAAACAAATGGAAGAGGAGGCTGGTAGTGTGTACAGAAAGTGTAGTTTAGAGAGTGTATCTGTGTTTCTGAGAGGGTAAACATTTTACCACTAAAAAAAGACATTAAAAGGTTATCAGAATAGAAAATATTTAGGCATATCACTAAACATTTCATTTGATTGTGACCAAAACATGCTGACATGCTGACAGAGATAATGGCAAATTCCACAGCCCTATCCAAAAATTTAAAAGCATATGTGTGTGTGTGTGTATAAACTGATCATCACTAATGATTTATTAATGTAAAACACACCTAAAATATTATACAACTTAAATTAAACAACCTATAGTCTCCACATACAATTTTCTGACTTGGTAACAATAAGCCATACCTTCCCAGCTCAGGTTTTTCAGCTGTCGGATTTTATTTCAATGCAATAATTTGCATAAAGCAAGAAATCTTGAATTCTGACTACCTAGTTTGCTGCCTTGCTCTTTCATGCATCACTTCATGACACATTTACTTCATTTTCCAAGTCCTTTTTTTTCTTGCTTTCTTCCCCATTTATTTTATCACACTAACATTGGTTTTTTTTCCAGCAAAGATCGTACTTGGTTACTTTTGTTCAACAATCCCTTATTTTGCCTACTTCAAGTTCTGTGTCTCATCCTGACCCTTCTTCATACCTGGTCCCCTTCATCTTAGATACCCTCTTTTTCATAGTTCTTCATCAATTTCATATAACCTGAAACAAGTGCCCTGAAACCTACATATTCTTTTTCTCTATCAGTATCAGGGCTGAAAAGGGGAGGAAACTTGGTCCATATGTGAAGAGAGGACTCCCTGCCTCCTGACCATACTGGGTAATTCAGGCATTTGCATGTGACACTGGGTAAATTCAAGCTCTCACTGGGACCCTTCTGCTTTACCATGTAGGTCATATGCGCCCTGCAATGTGGGAAGCTACCCAGTTGGGAAGACATGAGCACAGTGGCTGTCTTTCACACCAGTGAGAGAAGACATTCATGTAGCAATAAGCCAAGTGAGACAGGCAAAACAAAGAAATAATAAAGAGAGAGAGATGGCCCTGCATTTAGCGGTCTCAATTTGGCCCTATATCTAGGTTTACAATTTTATAAGCCTGGAAATTCTCTTTTTGCTTAATCTAGTTAGAATTAATTTTATGTTACAACAAGAGCCCTGAACACTATATCAAATTCATATAAATATATTTAATATCTGTTAAATTTATTCTTCTCATCTTCTGATCACTTATGCCACTCTAAAACTACTCTTTTAGGGGATAAGCACTGTTACTACTGAAAAGCTACATTAGGGATGACTGTTTTTTTCTCCAAACTGGCAGCCTCTTTCCTATACTAGTTCTAACAAATTTGACTCACATTTGAGTAGACAAACTAAGGCTCTTTGCTAAACTGTTGTGTATCAGGATTCCAAATGTGAATAAGGTCATAGCTCTTTAAAACCAGAAAAAAACAATAATAATTAAAAATTAAGATTTATTTAGGACTCCTATGTACCTGTTACTGCGCTCAGCAATTTTTATTATTTAGTCTTCACAAAAATCCTCTTAGGCAATGCTATTATTCTTTTCATGGAAGGTGAAACTGTTGTCAAAGTTACCAAGTGGGCAGGTGGCAAGAGTGCAAACCCAGATCTTTTGAAATACGAAGCTTAGTCCTTTTGGTGGACACATGACCAATATTATGAAAAGTTTCTACAAGAGATATTTAGAAATATTGACAGGCTAAAAGTCTTAAAGTATTAACTTTAAGACATGACCATCCCAGTGAGGCCAGCCCTTTAATGATGTCTAGAAGTACACATTTAGGAACAACTTGAAAATTCAGGCTTTCTTAGGCCTTTTATCTTTATATCTATGCAAGAAATGTCAATTCCTTCCCCCCAGCTCATTGGAAATAACTGAAAATTACTAAATGAGGATTAAATGTCCTTACACTTTTCCTGACATGTAGGATATTTCATATTCTTCCATCTATAGTCAGTTTACCATAACTGCTCTAGTAGCAATCAGCAATGTTTGAAATGTACACTTAATAAGCTCAAGGAAAAAACCCTTTCCTAGTCAACAAAGATATATTTGCTAATTCTGCTTAGTAAATAATTAGCAACCAGGTATCATGTGATATATCCTTAGAGGGAGAGAAAAGCAAACACACTAATCCATGCTTATTGGCAGCTTAAACTAAAATGCTAACTTAGACTTCTATTGATTTTTTTGGTTACAAGAATAAGACACATTATCCCAGGGCAATTGTTCAACTCAGTGAACTCAGTGAATTTTAAGAGAAACAGATAAAATAAGTAAAACAATTATAAGTTGCAAATTGTTCTGAAGGAAGTTAGGGTTGACCAGAAAACTCTGAATGCACAGGAAGGTCAACCGGGGACATAACGCACAAGTTCACTGTGGGCAGGTTCACACGGACACCACAGGGGTTTGGAACTAGAATTGCAGTGAGACATGGAAGGATGAAAAGGCCACTGAGTACCCTCCTTGTAATGAAAAATCCACAAGAGCCTGGAAAGAGAAAGGTTGTAACAGTGTTAGAGTCCAATTATTACCTAGAGCCCTGCTTGAGACCATGCCAGAGACACGGCTGGGAAGATGTGGAGTCGTGGCCCAAGACAGATATAACAAACCCAGCTGGAGAGGATTTCCCATCTGAACAATCTGTCAACTGGAAGTGGGAAGAAAGAAAAAAAGTCTCTCAAGAAGAGAGAGAGAGAGACTACATAATGATAAAACCAACTGACATTTATCTAGTACCTATCCTATGTTGGATGAGGCTGGGCACTTTCCCTGCATCATCTCATTGCATCCTCAAAGGCAGTAGAGTAAAAGGCAGGGATTATAATGCCTAATTCCTATATCTTAGGGTAAATATGTAGCTAAAGGAGACCCACACTTCTCAAGTACCAGCCAGGGAGGCTGTCATTCTGTCAGAGATTTGCTCATAATAAACATTAAAAGATAAGTTTTAAACTGCATATACCTTTGACAGAAGAATAAATCTCAGGAATCTCAGTTTCAATTAGTTTATCACAATACTTGGACCCTGCAGAAGAGGAAGCTTAGGAACTCACATTAGTGGGCAATGCCTGGAAATGGTACTTTCAAGAAATTCTCGATGAATGAATGAACTATGAGCACCTGCCATGTATCGTGTATGTCATTAAGTCACTTATAAACATTTTATTTTAGACTAACACTCTAAGTCAAGGTGTTTCAACGTCAGCACTATTGATGTTCAAGCTACCCAGTTTCTTCTGGGAGACAGTCCTGTGCCCTGGGATGTGTGACAGCATCCCTGGCCTCCACTCACTGCATTCTAGTACAACGCTCCTCCTCAGGCAAGACGACTGAAAATGTCTTCAGACACTGCCACATGTCCCCAGACGGAGGGTGGGGGATCACCCCCAGTTGAAATCAAGTGCCTTGAGAAAGACATTACTATTTAAGAAGGAAACTAAATTTCATAGAATTTTACTAATTGTCTCATGGGTCACAAAGCTAGTAATAGGCAAAACTCAGATTTGGTTTTTGGGGGCTCTGACTTCAAAGCTAATGTTCCATTGCTATGTTGTGATGCTTCTGTGAAACATTGCCTTTTTGACAGGAGTTTCTCAGGCAAAAACACAACCATCTAATTCATGATGAGTCCTGGCAGAAGCTTTGTGCAGAGACAAAGAATATTGAGTTGTCCTTTCATTTTATGTGAAATAGGAAGAGCATCTCATTTGCAGCAGGCCAGCTTCAGATGGTAACAGAATAAGTCTTGCAGAGTTTAGCAGCTCTGCATAAACATATATCTCTGCTGATTGGCCATTAATTAATTACTATTCTTTTAAATAAGATTTGAAAATGGGACAAAAAATGAAACTAAGCAAGAATTTTCCCCATGGAGCCGCAGTCTATACTAATATTATGTAAAAATAATAGGTGACATTAATTGAGGCTAACTCCATGCCACGTGTTGTCTTCTTTGGTTTCCTTTGCAGACTTTCTTGTTTGGGAGTGAAGCATCCCTGTGAAGTAGACTTTTTGGCCTTCACATTGTGCAGAAAAGCAAACTGAGTCACAGAGAGGTTAAGCAACTAACTGAACATTTTTTTGTGTGTGTGTGTGTGGGTACCCGGGTCAACCTCAGGACATCACGTGCCAGCAGGCACCCATGCCACTGAGCGATATCACCGGCCCTTTCTTCGTAGGTGGGTTCTGGGAGTCGAACTCAGGCCCTCGCGCTTGCCAGGCAGGTGCTTACGCCGCTGAGCCATCTCACCGGCCCCTGAACATGTTTAAAAGAGGGAGCTATAATGCAGATGCAGGCAGTCCAAACCCAGAATTTCCATAGAGTGTCAGGCAGTAATTCCAGTAGTTCAGAACTCGGGGTTTAAATCAAAGAACCAAGAATGGAGCACAGCTCTGCTGTCGACTTGCAGTTTCTTCATTTGAAAATGTTGGAAATCACAATATTTTTCTGGTAGGATGGTGGGAACTGAATGATATGGTTCACCCACAGAATTGCCACAATGCCTGGGATATAATCACTGGACACTGAATAACGGATTTAAAAAGAAAACTGATTAATTTTTATTCATAACTTGGTAAGGCTAACATTAATCACACTGTGAATATTTTAGAGGAAAATCCAATAAAAATAACTGCAGATAGTCCCTTATTTCATCTGCTATTCTTTCAATATATATTCTACCCAAAATTCCCCATCACATTACTTAACTAGTGTCTCTACTTTGTACTTCCATCCTGGGCTATCGTGGTTGGCTCCATTTGCATAGATTGATGATATTTAAGGAAACACCACCAATGCACAAATCCACTGATACCAAAGTTTCCCTGCTTTTGGCTTCTGGGAGAAAGATTGCCATATTTGACCTCCAGTAATGCTACGGACAACTGGAATTCCTGAAAGAGATGGTAAACTGTGCATTGTGATGACAGTTCATTGTTTACCCTAACTCTTTACAGAAGATTTACCTGTTATTGCCAAATCACATTAATTACACAAAAGTGCATAGCCTCATAAGATTTCCTAATTCACTCTGATGGGCAGAAATATCCTTCAAGCGTGGAATTCACCATTACCTCTAGGATTAATTCACTTAAAACTGTCTTTCAAATGGTTTGACGGATGTATCCTATGAGGAATGAGTGCAAAGGAGTGCTGCCAAAATAATTTAGCACTAATAATTTCCAGGCCAGAGGGAAAAGAAAAAAAAAATAGCAAAACCCTGCAATAAATATTGGAAAGTTAGATTGAGAGATATTTGAATTCTACATTGTTCGGTTCCATGTATTTAACATACTCTTTTCCCTAAATTGGTGATTAAACCCTTAGTAACATACTCGTAGTTGTTAACATCAGGAAAAAGAGATGGGAAAGACATTTTAAAAACAAAAAACCAAAAGAGAAGTATTCTAGAAATAGAACATCTCTGGAGGCTTTAACATTTCACTCTACTTCTTCCTCATTTTGGTCAGATAGAGAATTTTCTTTCTCTCATCACATCTTGCTAACTCTAAAGGCAACAAGAATTCCTGAAAGAAGTTTGGTTTTAATTTAAAAAGTCCAAAGTTAGGCAATATTTTCATTACATTTTTAAGAAAGCAGTTATTAAATCACTCAGTTTAGAAACTGTAATATTGATTACTCTGCCCCAAATGGTGGGACTCAAATATCAAGGAGAGAAGAAGAAAGCAAAAAGAATAAGTGGGGAACAGTGAAAACCTGAAGACAAAGAAATACAAATACCAATACCAGCATAAGATTAAGAAAGCAAATTTTTGAGACAGTAAAGGAAGCAAAGAAGGAGACATCAGTGGAATAAAAAAGAAAGAAGAGAAATGGAAGCAAAATAGAAAATGTTAGGGTAGGTGATGGAAGCACAATCAGTTCTATAGAAAAATCTGGAAAGTGAATTATAGGAATCAAGGTAATATTATGGGTTAATACAATGTAACTCTCAAGACTATGTACCATGGCACCCAACACATCTTTAGTTAGTATGAAAAGTTCTAGCAGCATTCTTGGAGAAGATTGCATCTATCTTTAGATAGGATTGAAAAATAAATAACGTTAGGGAGAAAAAACTCATAAAAAATTCTGTGTGATATCAAAAATACTGTGCAATGGCCAGGGTTGAGAGAAAACAACCTGCATTTGGAGATCCAGAACAGTACACTGGCTGCTGACTTGTGAGGACTGAGTGGCAAAGGTGAGAGAGACAGAGATTTAGATCATGAGGGGTCTTTTTGGAGAGGACATGGGAAGCCATTAGTGCCTGGATCATCAGTGCTTTTAAAAAGGGTGGAGAATTGATAGCTATGAGAAATGACAGAGGGGTCAGAGACTAGTTAGGAAGCTGTTAAGATAATCAAGGGTTGAGGAAATGGATAGTATAAGATACAGGTACTGAAAGCAGAAAGAAGCAGCCAGATTCCAGACCTATTCAGGAGGTGAAGGGCACAGATGTGGTTGCAAGGAGAGATATGTAAAGAAGGGTTCCAGAAGTCCGTGGCTTAGGCAGCTGGCACCTGAGGTTTTCATTCTCTGAGGCAGGCAACCTGAGAAGATGAAGATAATGAGTTCAATTTGGGAATTGTTGCAGGCCTGTAGAACATTGATGGTAATAAATCCTGATCTCCTTCTTGGTTAATACTATTTCAAATTCCCCTTTTCCATGTTTCTCCTGGAATCTCAAAAGACCCCTTTGTTTCTATAATTCCGTGTGACATACAAGTATTTATACAGTTGTGTAGTACAGAAAGATGCAAAAAGGAAAACTGAACTCAGCAAGATGAATTCAGGGTGGCTTACATTTTTCTATAAGAGATTTAACTATACTCTTGTGCAAACCTTGTCTTTCATTAGACTGTAAATTATACATTCCTGAAAAGTAAGTTCTCATTTGAAAGAGAGCTCCTGGTTGGAAAATATGCTTATTTCATTTTAACAAAGATTTGAGAAAACTCAAGACTTGTATGAAATGAGAAATTACAGCACCTAGCATTGTATAATAGATTATAGAACTGATTCCACTCATTTTACCTCATTTACCTCATCTGACCCTCACATTCATTCACTCAACTAATATTTGACTGCTGTCTGCCAGACACTCTATGATCACAGGCAATTTACATCCTACTAAAAAAGATGAACAAAGAAGCAAATAAAAGATAAAGTTTTAGAAAGTACTAAGAGCTGTAAGGAAAATAAAACAGGACAACATGGTAGAGTGAGTTAGGGTGAGGGAGTTATAGTCAGTTGGCAGAGTGGTCAGAAGTCATCTCCAGGGAAACTGACATTTGAACTAGGACCAGGGGTCTGAAATAAGCCAAGCTATGAAGATTGTGAAGTAGCCATTACTGGCAAAAGGAAGAGCAGATGCAAAGGTCCTAAGGCAGACTAAAACAGCATGCACAAGGAAGGGAAAGAAGACCTACCCGTGTTCCCAAAGGAGGAATGGTAGAAGATAAGGTTAAAGAGAGAGACAGAAGACAAATCATATAAGGCCTCAAAGCTTACAACCGGGATAATTTTAAACCAGGACAAAAAGAAGGATGGACTTCTTCAAGAGAGGAACTACATGATTTAATTGGGGTTCGTACAAGCTTCCTCTGGGTGTCCTCTAGAGAATGGGTTCTATCAAAGCAAGAATGGAGGCATGAAGGCCAATTAGGAGGCCATGGGATGTGTCCAGGCAAGAAAAAATGGTCACTTCTAGAAGTGAAGACTGAGAGTGGGGACTATCTGACATAGATTTCCTTGTTCCTTGTCTTAGTTATTTTTTCTCATTGCTGAGACAAAATACCCAACATCCACAAGTTAAGGGAGGAAAAGTTTATTTAGCTTATGGTTTATAGAGGTTTCAGTTCATAATCAGCTGGCTCCAAGGCAGGGTGGCGTGGCAGACAGGCATCATAAAGGCGAAACAGTTCATGGTGGTCAGAAGGAATCAAAACAAGCAAGCAACCTTAACAGTGACTTTCTGCCCCTTTTATCTTATACAGGCTACTTACGATGGGCAGCTCTCACACCCTTAGTCTTAGTGCCCTTGATCCTAGCATTGCACCAAGAATCAATCCCAGCGTCACACGCTCTAGATCCAGTCACCTCTGAAAAGCCCCACCTATGACTGCATGAGGCTTTGGGAGAACATCTAGACACAAGCCATAACATTCCTCTTACAGATGAGAAAAATGAGGCTTGTGGGTGAGCTATCCCAATATCCTGATTATTTACATCCTCAACAAAGTTTCATTTTTGACAAGAAGATGCTCTGGCTGTCTCCAGCTCCTGCGTACAGAGAATTTACTTGGTTAGTATTTTTGGTGATCTGCACCTGCTGGGGTTGTTTGATTGACTTCACAAACTAGAGCCTGGAGTTTAATGGTACAATCAGGAATCATTATATTGTTTGTAAACAATGACAGACTATGACAAATATGCATTCTGGTTAATTACTGCCTTCCCATGTGCTGTCTTCACTTTCTCATTTCCATCATCCTGTCACATCTTAATACCTGATTGTGTGTTCTCTACAACAGGGAGAGAAAAAATAGCCACAAACACATTGAAATGCAAGAAGACAGCCCTGTACCCTGATAGGTTCTTAGGACCAGACTGCAAACCTGAATTTCAAACACTATGGAAAACCAACAGGCTTTCAGTATGTTCACTTTATAACATTCTTTTGGTTTTTATATCATATTTTTATTCAAGAGACAGAGTTTCTAATAGATTTCTGTTACAGCCCATCCCTGAGGCTGAATTTGTAAGCATGTAGTAAACCAAGCTCCACTAGGGCCTAAACATTTGCCTTTTCTTTTTTAACAGCAGGACCAAAAAGTAGTTAGTAAACAGTCTAGGATAGAGTTCCTTTATCTATAGAGCAGCAGCTTCTGCATCAGAATTCTTGGAACAGAACGCGAAGTCTCCATATGGCTTATTAAACACCAACAATTCCCATATGGTGTGGTACAGGTGTTATGTAACTCAAGTGGCAGTGCATGGGACAGGCAGATCCACACGGAGGTAAGGAGCATGCAGCTCATTCAGATAAACCTCAGATGAATTTCATGTCCACTGTTGATCACTTAAATGGTGGGTGTGGGCTGCTGAACCTCACTTTGCTCACCTGCAACACAGGGACAATAGAACCTGCACTCTGAGGTTGTTTCAGAAGTAAATGCAAAGTCCTCTGCATGATGCTTCACTCTGATAATCACTTAAATAAATACATGTGTTCTTACCAGTGCTTCTTATGATTATTACTAAACTGTCAATTTCTTACAGATTATCCCTTGTTTTGTTTCTCACACTTGAAGAGAATGAATATGAACATACAATAGGAGCTTTTTCCCCCATCAATGCGCTTGGGTTTGTCTTACTCCACCCCCTCCACGTCCTTCCTTCTGACCACTCATGAGTGGGGAGATGGCTGGCCTGGATTTCCGGATATAGTGAGGACCCCGAGCAAAGGTATCTCTGCTGCATCAGTGGACACTGGTACTGCACCAGATATGGTACGAGACCCGTATCACAGGCCCAGTCTGGTACCAACAGCTTATATGGATTTGGCTAAATTCCTAACACCCCTATGTTTTCTCATCCCTAATTTTGACAACGTTATTGGTCCAATAACACTCTTCCATTTTCTTTATTCCAAATGAGAATGTTACTGAAAATATTGGAAGGGAAAAGGAAAAAAAATACAAGATAGTTATATTACTAGGTTCTCTTAGTTCATTGAAAAGAAAGGTTTGTTCTAATATCATTTGGAGAATTTTTAATTACCATATCTTATACTCTGAGTAACTACTTTGACGATAACAATACACAATGTATTAACTATTGTTATTCTCCTATTATTTTGTTACAAAATTTTGTGTTTTTCATAAAATAAAAAAGTTTTTATAAAAGACAAAAAATAAAAAATATTTTGCAAAATAATAACATCACAAAACATATTTAAAATAGAATTCATGTGCCTGGTGTTATTATCTTTACTGCAGTCTTCACTTTTAATCTCATTAACACTGGATTAGCCTCCTCAGCAGGACAGATGAGATCCTTCAGCAATATTTTTATTTTCTCCTTCCACTCCCTCTATTACTCCTTAATGTTTGTATATTAAATTTCTTGCCTCATTGACTATTCAGAATGTTCTTTCTGCCTAAAATGCCTTTCCCTCTTCCCTCTGCCCGGTAACTTATCAAAGAGTCAGCTTCATAACCAGGGTGTGTCTTGATTTCCACCATGCCCAAACTCAACACCCTGGAGGCTGAACTAGTGAGCTCTCCTTCACCCTCACAACTCCTTGAGACACATGGCTCCTGCACATTCATTACTGCACTGTAAGTGGCCCTTCCACTAGATTCCAAGCCCTTTACCAGCAGGCACCATGCTTAATCAACTTGTATCTGCAGAGCAAACTATCGGACAACCCAGGAGCCAGTTTAAAAGAAGAAGAAAGCACCTGATCCCTAGCTAGAATGCAGACATCTAGTGTGAACAAAATTCCTCAGGACATGGGGTCCAAGGTCCATTAGCTCAGATATTTGAAAACAGAAAGGAAGAAATCTCAAGCAAAAAGGCTCAAAGTGCAAAGATGATCTCAGAACATAGCAACTTCAGAATGTGGTATAATGAGATGGAGTCTGTTAAAAAAAAGGGGGGGGCAGCACCATCACCTCCTGTTTGCTTACTCATTTATTTGTCACTATGAACCACTCCATTAAAACTGCAAAGCCCAGGCCCACTGCTTTTTGAAAGGAATTAAAATGTGGCCTAACAGAAAAAAGTCATACCCCTGATTTTAGCAAAGAAACCCTTAGAAGGGAAGAAGGTTGTCTATCTATTAGGGTGGGGAAAAGATGAGAGAATGCAGAGTTTGCTTCTGTAAACTTAGATACTGAGGAAGCAGCTTTATGGAATTCCAAGTCATCCCAAATAAACTGGAATAAGTTTTAAAAGCTTTGGGTGTTCAATTAGGATTCTAACTACAAACTTTCATATTGCTTCTATGAAAACATATGTTCCAGATTTGATGTTTATATAATTGCAGAAATGTGGCCCATTCATAGCTTGGACATCATCTTAAAAATTTGGTTTAAGAAGAATCAGTATGCTGTGGATATTATTAAGAGCAGAATTTATAGTAGTGTTAACAATAACAAATAGATGCTGTCCTACAAAACAGAGTGGATTTGCACCATGCGTATGTGACAAAATTAAAAAAAATATACAAATTTGACATGGCTGTCTCAGTTCTTTGAATGCTTTTATCTTACAGATGACATAGACAGTCCTGCATAAACTGGTCACTGAAATCAAAAGAGCTAAAGACTAGTTTTCTGGCTAGACTGAATTCTAAGTTATGCAGCAAAATGGAGCATAGGATAAGGATTTTAGATTACCACAGAGGTGACCACTCATGTATGCTCTTGGAATCTATCGTTGATTTCTTGAGGGCTAGATCACTAGTTAGAAAAATGTGTCAACTTTCTCATCATAGGAAATTTGAGAGGTGAATTGTCCTTCATCCCAGCCTTGTCTCATCTCCAAAATTACTGTGACTGGGTTCATGTTATACTGATAGCCTGGTCATGACATCACATCAAAACCAAAGTGGGGAGTCGGTGAGATGGCTCAGCGGCATAAGTGCCTGCCTGGCAAGCACAAGGGACCGAGTTCGACTCCTGGAACCCACATACAAAAAAAGGGCCGGTGATATTGTTCAGCGGCACGGGCGCCTGCTGGCAGGCGAGGTCCTGAGGTCAACCCACAGTACCCACAAAAAAAAAAAAAAAAAAAAAAAAACAAAGGGGGCCAACTCTGAGAACTTTAGAGAAATTAAAAGTCTTGCAAAATGTTGATACAGTTTTTAAATCCCAGTCCCAGATTAAGAATAGTCTAACATCAGCTGGTAGGCAGCTACTACTGGATTTGATATTAGAATTTTGATAGAGGCAGCTCTTTTCCTTGCCAAAATCCTCTCCTTTCAGTGGCTGATAAAGAATTCTACCACAGTGAAAATCACAACACTAAGAACATTCAATGATGAATAGTTTATTAGTGGATTTTATATTGTAATAATTACATTTTATTATTATTCCTGTGAAATGATTCTTCAATTTGTCAAATGAATTAATTGAAATTCATATTACGAACTTTCCCTATGTTTTCAGTTTATGTAGACTTAAGTGGCGGGTGCTTGTGACACTAAATCCCACCATTATTTCTTTTAAGGCATTTTATCCTCCAGACTTTCCTACCAAGATCCGTAAGATCATAAAGACATCTTGAAGTAGTCAGGAGACACAACTTACAGTGAAGTTGCTTCTTTCCAGCATCAAAATGAGAGTGGGATATATTTTATGTCACTTTTGGTAGGAGAAATGCTATCAGAGAAGGAAGTCCATGTAGGCTGGTTGGGTAAATTTAGTAGGGGACTCTAAGGAATCAAAAGTGACCAGGGGTGCAGGGAACCTGGGCATCACTTCAAGGGAGAAGGGAGATGAGCACCCAGGAGCAGTGGTCCAAGAACGCAGAGACAAACTGCTGCCCTAGGATCTATTCTAATTACAAATCAAGGTCCCGACAACACACATAGATGAAGCAGGGAGCTCTGTCTTCAGGGGTGAAGGGGCTGGAAGAGCCAAATTCCTTCTCTGGACATCTTAGATGCATTCTTCACTTCCTCCTAGACACCCTTCTATTGTTGCCTGTATGTGGCGACACTGGACTGAATTATTTTACCTCAGATATGATTGGTGAGATATGCTGCGGGTAGCCTATATTGTTCCTCAATACTGGGAACTTCAGAGAAAAGCACCCTGATTGTCCGCTGATGTAAACATATGGGGAAGGGCCAGGAAGTTCTTTTCTGTACTGTCGATATGCTATTTATTTGTTTTTTCTCACTCAGCTTTTATGTTCTATCTTTACAGTGATGAAAGGCTCTGTTTCATTTCAGCCCCGATTTGGCAGCTGATTTGGTAAATAATCGAAACCAACTGATCACTTTCAAGAGCTCGAAGTGGATATATCAAAATGACTGCCATGCTTTTAAACCCGGATACTCTACTTTTCTCTAGCAAAGCTCTTTCTCTCTTCCCTCTTCTTCTTCTCTTCTGTCTCCTTCTCCTCCTCCTCTACCTCCCCCCATTAGACACATCTTCCATGTGATTAACAGTCACTTTCTTCCTTCCTCTGCCAGAAGCAAAGATTATTCTGTGTCACAGAACAAACTGATATCTTTGAATCTCTATTTCATCTAGGTCTCATTCTCTTTCTTGATTCACTTGATTCACTAATCATGCTCCATAAAACCAGTGCTGTAAGAGGAACTGAAACATAAGCACCATTTTTGAAGCTCTACTAAAATCAAACTTTAATCATTAATTGTGAAATAGAATACAAGCAGTTGGGAACTGCTAAAATATTAACACTTCTATTGAAACAGAAATCCAGGCACTTTATTATCCTCATGACTAGCTCTGGGATTTCATAATTTAGTCCTTCAGTTTGATTTATTTAGACTCTAAGCAAACTTTCAAAGTGAGTTTGAGGGGCTTAGTACCTGTACTTGGAGTATAAATGCATTGCATTTCCCGAGGCAATTTGATACTGGGGTTTCATCATTTCAGCATCCTGCCTCAGAAGGAGGTATTCTGAGAACTTCTCTTGAGCATCCTTACTCGTTACCTATAAGAAGCACCTCAGACATCTCCTTTAGCAGTGTGAATATTCAAGAAGGAGACAGAGAGAGGTGGAAAGATGTTATAGTTAGGAATGAAAATGTATTAGTCACAGCATACTAATTGCTCTTGATCTATTCTCTTTGGGACTACAAATAGGCACTTCTCTCTTATGTCCCATCGAAGCCACTAATGGGTTCTTAATATTTTCTCATCGATCAGAATGAGTGGAAAGATGCGCTTCTTCTTCCACATTAAAAAATATTCTTTCACCCTGTAAGAGTTACTTTGGTATTGAGGAACTTCGGATACAGCATAATCCTGAGATTGAACGTGTTGGAAATTCTCAGGGTAATCTGTTTCAATAGAAGTGTTAATATTTTAGTAGCTCCTAACTGCTTGTATTCTATTTCAAAATTAATGATTAAAGTTTGATTTTAATAGAGTTTCAAAAATGGTGCTTGTGTTTCAGTCCTTATAGCACTGGTTTGTCCCTTCTGACATGTAATTAATGTTTTTTCTCTTAGCACAATCATCATAGAGGAACCCAATGGAGCAACCTGGTCCACATTGCAGAAAAACAAAGAACCAACATTCAGTCTCTCTGATGTCCTCTGTGTCACCTGTCCTGGGTAGAGGTTTGAGACTAAACACAATTTGGATAAGCTGACTATTCTGCTTAAAATCTGGTCTTTTCTTTAAATGGGAATCATGACTTGAGAATACAGAGTCAAGGCGTGAAAGGAAGCAGGGTAAGTTGTTCTGAGATGCTCTAAACTCTGCAAATCAGATGAAAAATATATTATGGGTAACAGATTCTAACAATCACCAACAGAATATTTTAAAAACTTTATTAAATTATAATTGATAGGAAAAAAATTACACATGTTTAATATATACAGTTGGATGAGTTCGGACATATACTATACGTACATCTGTGATACCATCCTCACAAGCAAAATAAGGAACATATCCATCACCTCAAAAAGTTTGTTTATGTCACTTTGTTACTGGTTTTTGGTAAAATCATTTAATAGATGAGATCTATTTCTTTATAAATTTTAATCATGGAGATATCATATTAACTATAGGTACTACATTATACAGTGGATATCTAGAACTTATCTTGCATAAGGCAAACTATGATCATCGAGCACTGGTTCATTGTCTCCTCATTTCTTTCTCTCCCCAACCCCTGGCGACCACAATTCTGTTCTCTGCTCTTCTATCAGTTTGACTCTTTCAGATACCCCATGTAAGTGCCATCATGCAGTACTTTTTCTCCTGTAACTGGAGCATCATGTCCTCTAGGTATATCCATGTCCTCTCAAGTGGCAGAACTTCCTTCCTTTTTAGAGACTGGATAATTCTAGTAAATGTATATGCCATGTTTTCTTTATCCACTAGTCTGCCCATAGACATTTGGGTTGTTTCCATGTCCTGGCTATTGTAAAGAATGCTGCAATAAAGGTGGGAGTACTCTTTATGAACCTGATTTCAATTATTCTGTATACATACTCAGACTGGGATTTCTGTATCTTACGGTAGTTTTACTTTTAGCTCTTAAGGAAAATCCGAATTGTTTTGTATGACTGCTGCATCATTTTATATTTCTACCAACAGTGTGCAACAATCCAAATTTCTCTACATTCATACCAACAATTATCTTTTGTTATTTTTGTAATAGCTTTTCTAACCGGTGTGAGGTAGTAGCTCATTGTCATTTTGATTTATAATTCCCTAATAATTTATGATTTTGAGCACCTTTTTATATACTGGGTGGGCATTTGTGTATTTTTTTAGAAATATCTATTCAGGTCCTTTGTCCAGTTTTTAATTGGTTTATTAATAAGGAGTTTTCTATATATTTTGGATTTTAACCTTTCATCAGATAATGGTTTGCAAATTCTGTAGGTTGACTCTCCACTGTTATTGTTTCTTTTGCTGTGCAGAAACTTTTTAGTTTGATGCCATCCATTTATCTGTTTTTCCTTTTGTTGCCTTTGCTTTCAGTGCCAAACCCAAGAAAATACTGCCAAAGCCATTAATGAAAAGATTTACCCCACAGTTTCTTAGTAGTTTTACAATTTCAGACCCAATGTTTAAGTCGTTAATGAGATTTGAGTTGATTTTTGTCTATAGTGAAGGATAAAATTTCACTTTTTTCTTTTGCATGTAGATATCTAGCTTGCCCAGCACCATTTGTTAAAGGTATTACAATCTTTGTGAAAGTTCAATTGATTGCATTTGTATAAATTTATTTCTGGGCTCTCATTCTTTTCCACTGGTCTATAGGTCTGTTTTTGTGCTGCTACCATACAGTTTTTATTACTATGGCTTGGTCACATATTTTGAAATTAAGATATACAGTGTTTCCGGGTTTGCTCTTTCACAGATTGGTATAGCAATTTTGGATCTTTCATGGGTCTGTGATTTTAGGATCAATTTTTTCTATTTTGGTAAAAATTGCCACTGGCATTTTTATGGGGATGATGTTGATCTGTAGATAGATTTGGGTAGTATATAAATGTTTTAACAATATTAAGACTTTTAACCCATAAGTACTGAATATCTTTCCATTTATTTGCTTCTTCAATTTCTTTCACCGATGTCTTGCAGTTTACAGTGTAAACTGTAAACCTCATCTTCATCTTCATAGTTCAGTTTATCCCTAAATTTTGAAAAAGACAACCTCTACTATCTTAGAGGACTACTCTCCAACTAGACTTAACATCTTTAAATGTGTATGAATATATGGATATTCCTGGTGAGTAAATCAGATAAAAGCATTAAAAAGAACCTTGTAGTTGTATCACAGAGCTATTTTTGCTATTTCCATGTGAGCCCTTCCAGATATTATATCATCATCTTCCCACACTGTAAAGATAAATCTCTGATATTATTCTTAACAGCTTCATGGTGCTGCTCTAGTTGTACCAAAAGTTTATCTTATTCAAACCAAGATGAGTTGCTCGATGTCTATTGGGACATAATGTGATAAAATAAAAGCCATTAGGAAGAAGTGGTTTCTCATTTTTCCTAAGCATAGAAGCATTAAGTAAAGGAGATTTGATTAAGAGAATATGGAGACAAATCAAGATCTTTAATCCAGGGCTTAGTCTTTGGAATCATGATTTAATCTAAAACAGGAAGGCTCCTTAGAGCTGTCATTTAAGAAATATGCTTGCTCTTGTCTCTGGTGCTGTTTTAATGCAACTGCTGATAAGAATCCACTCCTCACAATACCATAGCCAGGCCAAGCATATTTTAAAGTGGCAGGTTCAATTTCCAACTTTAGCATCAGTGTTATGAATATAAATCACCAGCTAGAGAAGTAAATACCCTATGAAGATCCTGCTCTGCAACTCATTCTTCTCAATGAAACTGCCCAAGACCAAAATGTAGTCTCCATGAATCCACAGAGATACCTAAAGAAAGATGAGGGTTCACCTCCAAGCAGGAACTGTTTCATATACTCACATACTTAGGATACAACGCTAGGCCTGGTACAAAAAAAAAAAAAAAAGGAAAAAAGAAAAATTCAAATTTACAATTAATTGTCCATTCTCCTTGTCTTATGTTAAAAGCAGATAGTTGTAATAATGCTTAGATCTGCTACTACCTGCAAGTTATATAATGATTATCATGTTAATAATCATTTTGGGAAAAAGAATTCTAGTCAGAGAGAACAGTATATGCAAAGAAACACAAGCATAAAGAGGATAGCAAATTTTAGTAACTATATGTGGTATGATATGATTGAAGCACGAATTACTTGTGAATTTGTCAGAGAAAATCATGATAGAGAGGAGAAGTAGATAAGAGCCATATCAGATTGTAAAAGGCCTTGTATCATAATTCTAACATTAAAATAACATAGGAACTTTTATAAAATACTGATACTTAGTCACACTCCCAGAACTTCTAATTTAATTAATGGGACATATAATCTGGGCATTAGGTTGTTAAAAACACTCTGGGTAATTCTAATACAAAGTTTGGGAACCATATTCTAGGCCATTATAAGAAGCATGGATTTAATCTAAGAATACTAAAAAAAAACTAAAAAAATAGAAAATCATTATTTTAAAGCATGAAAGTATCATATTTGGACTTCTATTTGTAAAAGCTCACCCTGCAAAAATAGTAGTGATGGCAGAAGCATTGTTTTTAATTACTTCAAGTGCCTACATAAAAGCAAACCAATCAACTGGCTGAAGCAAAACTGATGGACAATATTTGGCAAAATTGGCTAACAAGGTATCCTCACAAATATCAAAATATAGGTAGAAAGGGAAAAATTGTGTTTAGCACAAGACCTACATGATAATGACATTTGTGTGGGAAGACAAGGAAACAAGGTGGAAACTAAGGACTTGAGTACAGGAAGTCCCTGAAATAGCCAACAGTCCTGTATGGGAAAGCACAGTGAGCCAATCTGAGACCAGAAACAGAAACTAAGAGAGTTCTTCCCTAACTAATATTAGGGAGAAAAGTAAAGACTAAGTGGACTAGAGCAGTATAGTCTCATAAATCCTCAGTACTCACCAGGACAGCCTTCTGAGATAGGGCCGCATACTGAGAAAAAACTGCTGGGAGTGGAATACAATTAAACAACTAACGAGAACATACATGAAAGAAAAAGATCTTGAGCAAAAGGAGGAAAAGAAAGGAATCTCAGAAAGCAAATAACCATGTTTCAAAACAGTATACCAAAGCCACCAAAGGGGGAGTTCCGTGGAGTTAGAAGAACATTCCCAAGCACTATCTTATTCTAAAAGTTCAGAAAATAATCACATAGAAATAAGCAACGGGAAACTGTTTTGTTCAAACTCTATACAAAGATGTACTAAAAAAGAGAGACTAAATGAAAGAATAAAAATTTCCATATAAAGATATTATAAGGAAAAGAGAAAAAGAAGCAGAATAATAGCCCTACAGACAATGGAGTCATGCCAAAATATAATACACATAAAGGAGATTAAAATTGCAACTTATTGTTTCAAAATGAGTTGAAATACAAAAGTTTGAACAACAAGTTTGAATTAGAAAAGATTCAGAATTTAGATGACAATATTTATTAAAGAATGACAAATAATTTAAGGAATGAAGACTGAACTAGAAGAAATACAAATGTATGTAAATACAACAGAGAATATCTTATAAATAAAAGGTGACCAGGGAACAGTTTTTTTTTTTTTTTTTTTTTTTTTTTTTTTGTGGGTACCGGGGGGACGACCTCAGGACCTCACGCGCCAACAGGCACCCGTGCCGCTGAGCGATATCACCGGCCCCTTTTTCGTATGTGGGTTCCGGGAGTCGAACTCGGGCCTTCGCGCTTGCAAGGCAGGCGCTTAAGCCGCTGAGCCGTCTCACCGGCCCGGAACAGTTTTAAAATTAAAAATTAAGAGATCAAAAAGCATTTTAAGAAAATAACAAATACTGAAAATAGGCTAACAAACCAAAATTCAATATACAGATTATAGGATTCCTTGAAAAAGAAAACTTTGGCAAGAAGAGTACAAATGTTAAAAACTAGAAATCAAGAAAAAGTGAATTTTCTCATATATGTGTATTTTTATGTGTAATGTACAATATGGAAAATGTATGATGTATGTAATAGTGCAAATAACATTTTGCCTTATATGTAATGTATTATATATAATACATACAATAACAAATCTTTTGAAATTATATGTTGAAAGAGTACACCGTAAAGATGAGATTATCAATATAGAATAGACATCAATGTATTTCTAGTAAAATTACTGCATTTAAAGAAACAAAAATGCATAAGAATATTAAGCTATCATCAGATTTTTTGGTAGCAAGACTTTATCCTAGAAGAAAATGTAGTATAAGACTTAGGATATTCAAGGTAAGAAAGTGTAAGCCAAGTACGGTGGTACCTCAATTTAAGAATTTAATTTGTTTTATGATTTGGGGGAAGATGGGTGCATCTGTGTTTGTGTGGAGAAGATGACTGTGGTTGTGTTTGTCACCTGATGGGGAGTTTGGGATTGGAGGCAAAATTTTGTCCAATGCTTTTGTTTGGGAACTGAATTGTTCACAAACAGAAGTATTTGTGAACCAAAGTATTACTGCATTTTATATTTAGTAAAACTTACATGTCTGAACAGCACAAACTGTTATCAACTATGAAAAGTAAGAGTATATTCTTTTAAAAAGCACTTTACTGGGATATGATTGACATATAAAAAGTGGTACATATTTAATGAATAATAACTTGATGAACTTTAAATCTCTGGGAAATCTATAATAAAATGAAATGTGTCTACTAAAATGACTAGAGAAATGCCCAAATAAAGGCTTATGATAAGCATTAAATACATATTTACTTGAAATGGTGGTTAAATACTGAGAACTATTATTTTCAATGTGGAAGAAAAAAAATCAAATGTGAAATCGTAGAGTTTAAGCAAAAGTTCTGTAGCTTTTCAATTGACTTTGAAGTATCAGTATTAATAATGAGTTGTTTAAACCTTTGTGTGTGTATACAAGGCATGACTGGAAAATAAAGTGAGTGCTTAAATTTTTAAAAAAAAATTTTACAGTAAAAGACATGTTGCCATTAATCCCACAAGAAATACTTCCCTTTGTTTCAAAAACACTTATCCCAATGTTTTTGCCACTCCCTGAAGCAGTTCTGGAAGATCTTTTTTCATGAATGTCTTTACTTGCACAACTGTGGTTTATGTCCTAAATTGATTCAAAACATTTAACTTTAATGGTAATTTTGCTTTTGGGGAATAAACAGTGTACAGTGTCAAATCCTGTAAATAAGGCAGATGAGGACACATTTTAATGTTTTATGAGCTTCTCTTTCTGTTGGATTGCACTCAGCAACAGTATTCATTGCATTTTTGATTATACCTTGTAAACACACTCACAAAAGTGAAATTCCAAATCAGCTTCAGAAAGTGGCAAGAATGATGGGATACATGCATTTCAAGTATGGGAAATATTTTGAGGGGGATTAATGGCAAAGTGTCTTTTATTGTAATAAATTTTTAAAATTTAAATATTCACCATATATTTTGATCACACCTCATATCTATCTATTTTTCTATTTTTGCTCTGTCCACTGAAGACATAGAAACAATGGCTACCACAATAGCAGTAAATATTTCTAAAATTCTGATTGTGATCATGAAATACATTTTTAAAAAATTTTTATTAGTACATGTTTGCAGGACATGAAATTTACATTCATTTTAGGGAAGAGGTACACACGCACAACACAGCCTGATGCTCTTAATAAAATAAGAGAAATAATCTTTTTGGACAAGATTGACTCCAGGTCAGGTCTAGGAAATACACCAGATGAGCCTGGAATACCCTAACTGCAAAGATATCAGCAACTACTAAAGCCATGTGAAAAAGACTCCAAAGCAACCTGAAGAAGCTCTCACTATCCAAGACAAAACAATTTAAGTTCCATAAAAAGAGCAATTCCAGTAGACTCAAAACTCATCAAATGGGCCGGTGAGATGGCTCAGCGGTTTAAGCGCCTGCCTTGCAAGCGCAAGGGCCCGAGTTCGACTCCCGGAACCCACATACAAAAAAGGGGCCGGTGATATCGCTCAGTGGCACGGGCGCCTGTTGGCGCGCGAGGTCCTGAGGTCGACCCCCCGGTACCCACAAAAAAAAAAAAAAAAAAACTCATCAAATATGTTTAAATTCATGATTTCAAGATGATAAGAAAAAAGTAATCATATATGGAATATGACAGAAAACCAATACATTACCTTCAAAACCAGTCAGTTAAGAAATATAAAGCTTTCACTATCCTTTCTTATGTAGACTACATCAATAAGTAAAAAGTAAGTAAAGAAAGGGAAGTATATCTTTATAAAAGCATAAAACCAAAAACATAGTAGGTAAAACTTTAGAATGGTAGAGTAGGAAATTGCCAAACTTTCTCTCTTGCCAGAAAAACAATAACTAGTGAAAATTATTAAAAATAATAATTAAATTATTTACATATTGTCAGAATTACATATAGCAAATAGAGACACATGGATTTTTTAAAAATCTACTTAATTTCAGAAAAATAGAAAAAACAGTGATTCCATGGCATTTAAACTATGACCCTCCATCACTCTGTCCTATAAGCTTGGAGTAATTGGAGTTCTAACCCAAAAACGTACATCCCAGAAGTTGGCTGTAGCCTCACTATCTGCATTCCAGTCGTAGGCTACAGTTTACTCGGGGAAATGTAGGCTTTCAAAATTTCTCATGTTCCACCCACCAGACCCCTGTTGCAAAACCTTGATTACAGGCAAAACAAAGTGGCCAAGAGAACCTGGTCTTTCTTCTTCCACCAAAATTCATCTTGTACCAAGCCACAGCAGGCTGAGAATACTGGGGCCACAGTGGCTTCATAGCCAGTTTTCTCAGATCACAGCAATTTCTTGCCAAGAGGGCCAACCCAAGAAAAGCAGAGGCTTCAACCCTCACCAATTCCTACTAATAGGGAAGGGATATCAGTGTGGGAAAAGCACGTCATTACAGTCAGCAGTGGTGTCATAAGACTAAGAGCCCCACAGCCCCACATGGGAGAACTGAATTTATGTGAAATAGAGAGTGTTATCAGTAGCAATGAAGACCTTGGTGGAAAATGATTACAAAAGGGCTGGTAGCACCAATATAAGTGAAGTGACAGCAGCTAGGAGTCTGATGGAGGAAAAAAAAAAAAAAAAGGAGGCAGCCAAGAAGAGCTCTCCTGAGATTCCAGTGAACATAGGGGTCAGAAAGGGAGTAGTAAGTGCTAAGAAGCACACACACAGGAGCAATCAGCAAAATCTGGGGCTGGTTTGAAAGCATTTCCCAATGCTTCATTCAGCAACATCAACAAAAGCTGCAGCTTACTGTCACAAAGAACAAAACTCAACTTGTGCAAAATACTGGAAGAATAATAAGCTACAATGATGTAAAGGCAACTTCAAGGAAGTCAGACTAAAATACTACAGTCATCTCTGGAAGTTTGAAAGACGGTCTGTATACTGGGCAAAAGGCTGCAAATCCTACAAACCGTGATGATAATCTCCAAGTTGCTTATAATTATAATGATAAAGGGCTAAAATCTGATTGGGTAACAATGTGTTAATCACAATATCTAACCAACAAGGGGCTTACAGCAACTTAATATTAATCCCTAGAGCCAATCTCTTAGGTGCCAGTCAAAAAGATAAAAACAAGGAGATGGTGAAAAATATGAGTGAGGGACATCAAAAACCACACAATATGAGAAATACAAACTTAGTAGAATTAGGCACTAAATAAATAAATGACCAAGCCAATAAAAGCAACAAAATATTTTAGAGAGCAGGTGGATCCAACTCTATACTCGGGAGAACTGCTACAATATATAGTATTACCTAAAACACCCAGGTTTGAAGATATTATAAGGCACACAAGGAAATAGGAAAGTGTAATATATGCACAAGGGGAAAATAAACAACAGGAGGCATAGAAAGTGCATTTGAGTGGGTCCAGTTAGTGTACTTAGTGAAAAAAATATCAAAGCTGCTCTTACAAATATGTTCAAAGAAGTAAAGGAAAACACTAAAGAAGAAAAGAAAGGTAGACAACAGTGTCTGATCAAACAGAAAATATTAACAAAAAGATAAAAAGTATTAAAAAAATAAGAACCAAATAAAAATTCTAGACTTTAGAATCAAATCTAGAACAATAAATTTGATCAAAGAAAGAACTAAAAGCCATGAAGATCAATAGAGAGTATGGAATCTGAAGAGCAGAGAAGGGTAAATAAAGAAAAATAGTTTGAATCTCAGAGAACCATAAGCACATCAAAATATGTATAACAGGGATACCCAAAGAAAAGAAAAAAGGAAAAACTTTGAAGTAATAACTGGTCACTTTACAAATTTGTTTAACAATATTAATCCAAGAACCTGAATTCAAAGTAGGGTAAATGCAAAGAGATTCCCCATCAAGATGTGTTTTAAATAAAAATGTTGAAAGACCAAGACATAAGACAAACTCTTAAAAACACCATAAGAAATGACTCATCATTTATAAAGAACTCCAATAAGGTTAGCACCTGACTTCTCATCAGAAGCAATGGTGCCCAGAAGGCAATCACAACACATAAAGTGCTGAAATAACTGTCAACAAAAGTTAAAAAATAACTGTCAACAAAGAATCCAATATCAAGCAAAATTACCTTTTACTAATAAAAGCAAAATAAAGAGATCTTCCCCCCAAAGCAGAGAATTTGTTGCTAACATACCTGTCTTACCAGAAAAATTAAGGAAGTTTTTTATGCTAAAAGTAAGTGACAATAGATGGTAATTTTAATCCACAAAAAAGTGCTGTTAAAGATAATTACATAGGTAATTATAAAGATAGTATAATTATGTATTTCATTTCCTGTTATCTTTATTGACTTGAAAAATGATTTCATGAAACAATATGAATGTAGTTATCATGTTGAGCCTATCATATACAGAAATGTAGTATATTTGGGGATAACAACACAAATGGAGACCAATTGGAGCAAAGTCATATTGAAGTAAGGAAATTAAATCTTTGGTAACTCAAACCAAAGGAAAATAATGAAGAGAATCAAAAAGGGGAAAAGGGTTAGTTAGCACAACAAACTTTGTAAATATATACTTGTTTTCTTCTTTCTTTAACTTCTTTGAAAGATAAGATTATGCAAAGTAAAAATTACAATATAGTTTTGGTTTTGTAACATATATAAACGTATATGTATAGTAGTAATTGCACAAAAAGAAAAGGTGGGGGGGGAATGAAACCACCTGAAAGTAAAGTTCTCATAGTTCTTCAAACCAAGTATAAATTATAAATATAAAAGAGGTTTATGATAAGTTAAATATATATTGCAAGACCTAGAACAAATAAAAATAAATTTAAAAATTAATAAAGGAATTAGAATGGCACATTAAATGTTACAGTTAATTTGAAAGAAAGCAATAAAAGTTTTTAAAGAATATTGAGACACATAGGGAAATAAACAAAATTTAGATGTAAATACAAGCATGTCAATAACATTAAACATGAGTGGTTTAAATGATCCAATCAAAAGTCAGAGACTGTGAAATTGGCACTTTTATGTTTTCTATGGAAGACACATTTTTGATGCAAAATACAAATAGCAAAAAGTATATAAAGCATTGGTCACATAAACATCCAGGAACAGACAGCCAATTAAGCACAGCAAAAATTATTCAATATTACTAGTAATTAGAGTAATAGTAATCAAGATCATAATGAGGTATTACCTAATATCCACTAGGACATTTAAGTTATCAAAATGTCAGATAATAATAACTATTACTGAGGATGTGGAGAAATTCTAACCCATATATATTGGAGGTACTAGCATAAAAATTAGTGTGGCAGTTACTTAAAAAGTTAAACATACATAGAGTTACCATATGATGTAGCAATTCCACTATTAGTTAGATTTCCAACAAAAATTAAAATATATCCACACAAAAACTTGTGCGTGTTTATAGTAGCAGTATTTCTTATGGCTAAAATGTGTAGACAACTCAGATAGCCACCAACTGATGAAGGAATGAATACAATATGCAATATTCATACAATGAAATGATATTTACTATTTAAAAAGGAATAACATACTTATACATGCTCAAACATGGGTAAACATTAAAAAACCTTAAGCTAAGTGAAAGAGACCAGTTACAAATGACTACATCTTATATTAATCCATTACATGAAATATCCAGAATAGGAAATCTATAGAGAAAAAAGGGCTAGTGATTGTCTGTGGCTTGAGAGTGGACTGAAGAAGCAACGGGAAGTTAACTCCTAACGGGTACGAGGATTCTTCCTAGAGGGACAATGTTCTAAAATCAGTACTTATGGCTACAAAACCATGTAGATATGTTTTTAAAGCTTTATACTGTACACTTTAAACTAGTGACTTACATATGTAAATTAATATCAAATGATTAAGGTAATATAATACCTAAAAATGACAACAGAATAAGTGCATCACCATTTTACAATTCACATTAGCTATAAACATTAGACATGAATGGCTACTAATCACAAAAAAGATACAATTAGACATGTGTTTCTATAATCTAGCCAAGGGATTTATCAGATCCAGTTTATGGACCTAGCAGCTACTTAGAAGAAAACACAGATATTGAATCGTACTATGACTTTGCAATAAGCCACAACCAAACTGTGAGAAATATCACAGTTCAAATAACCTACATTTTCTTTTTTCTTTTATTTTTCTTACTTTTCTTACCTTCCTTCCCTCTGTTCTTCCCTGACTTCCTTTCTTCCTTCCTTGTTCTGAGGATTGAACCCAGGGCCTCATGCATGCTAACCACGTACTACCACAGAGCTACGGCCCCCAGTCCAGCCTGCATTGTCAACAGATAAGTTATAAGACAAAGAAAGTGATGGAGGGATAACTGTAAATATCAAGAAAATGCTTAGCGTAAAAATTATCATGGTAGTTACCTACAGGGAGAACAAAGGGGTTGTATTGGGAATGGAGCATTGGGAAGGGGATTCCAGCCATTCTGGAAGTGTTCTTTTTCCTGATGTGGTTATGATCACATTACAAAATGTTTGTCCTAGAACAGTTCATTCAGTTATGCATACTTTTTGTGCAGTTTTCTGCACTTTTATTGCTTTTTTATAGAAATGTTTTAAAATAAATATTCTGAAAGTACTGTGGAGAAGAGACTTTTGGATTTTGGAAGATGAGACTAGAATGAGAAATAACAGAGAAGAGCACTGCGAGACATGCGGGAAATTGGGAACATTTATGAAACTAAGAGGCAAATTAATAGGATCTAGTCACCAACTAGATAAAATGTGTGAGGAAGAGGGATAAGATGATTTATAGGATTTTTGGCTCAGGTGAGCATAAGAAAAAGAATATGGGAAAACGAACATTCTTTTTCCAGCCCCCAACAGGCTTTGGTTATCAATTTTTGCTGCCCAACAGCCATTCTGCCTTAATCTGGTAATAGAAAACATATTTTACTAGGTAACCCACATTCTCAGTCCACGAGCTTTAAACAGCTGACTCTGCCTGTGGTAGGGAGCAGCAGGTTACCCGGGCCTGGCTGATCAAAGCGTCGTATACCGTGTCACAGTGATCTGCAGAGGTGTGGGCACAGGATGCAGGCTGGAGTTGTTCAGGGTGAGGGGCTGAGACTAGCTCTCCTTCTCCAAACTCAGTATAAAGCTATGTAGACCGATGACTACTGTGGCTACTATGGGGCGAGAATTGGCCTATAAGTGATGCTAATGCAGCAGGAACGGAGCAGAGATGGACACATGCAATATCCACACGTGCTCACAGAGCTAGTATTGCTTGATTCCTGCTTTCAGTCAAGCCTGAAGACAGGCTATTTCTGTATTTTTCAGCAGTGTATGAATAACTGTATTTCAATTACTCTCTTTTTTAAAGAAGAGGTTGAGGAGGATTTACATCAGTTGGAAGCAAAATTATCTTAACTAAAGACAGTTAAGATGAAGAGAAGAGAAGAAGAGAAGAGAGAAGAAGAGAGAAGAAGAGAGAAGAGAAGACAGATGAAGAGAAGTTTTACTGCTTTCAGGCTACTCAGGCAAATAGGTGCTGTACTGGTCAGGTTTCCTGTTGCTAGGACAAAATGCCTGATTCTTGGAATTTAAAGGAAAAGAGATTTGCTTTGGCTCATGACTTTAGAAGTTACACTTCATGGTTGACTGGCACTAGGGCAGAGCTATCACTGAAGAAGGGCATGGTGGAAGAAAGCTCATGGCCACTGAGAAGCAAAGCAGATTGGAAAGAGCCAGAGAAGAAACAGCCAGGGACCAGATATCACCCGCAAGATTATATACTTATGACCTACTTTATCCCATAAGGCACCACCTCTTAATAACCTATTCATCTATGAACTCATCAACAGGTTAACCCATTGATGAGGTTAATATTCCCACAATGAAATCACCTCTCCAGGAGTCGCTCAGTCCAATCAGCCTGACAATCAAGAATAATTGGCACCAGTGCTCCAGCCTAGCCGCGGCCAACAGAAGCATCTTCTGAGTGACAGGTATCATTTTAAATTTTCTAGCAGCCACATTAACAAAGTAAGAAATAGATGGTATCGATTAAATTAATTTCAATTAGAAATTAAAATTCTAATCTGTATGTATTATCTAACCTAATATTCTATAGAATCATCTCAACATTATCAATACTCTACAATTTTTTTTGTGTGTGTGGGTACCGGGGGTCGACCTCAGGACCTCGTGTGCCAGCAGGCGCCCGTGCCGCTGAGCGATATCACCGGCCCTTTTTTCGTATGTGGGTTCTGGGAGTCGAACTCGGGCCCTCGTGCTTGCCAGGCAGGCACTTACACCACTGAGCCATCTCACCGGCCCTCTACAATTATTATTAGAATACATTACACCCTTTTTTAACTAATTCTTTGAAATGGACTGTGTATTTTAAAAGTACAACAGACCGCAATGTGTAGTAGATTAATTGTGAGAGCTCAACAGTCACTTTTGGCTGGTGGCTATTGAAATGATCCACAAAGTTCCAGGCTATCCCTACCTTTCCCAGCAGGGTGTGTCTCCTCCCGAGTCTCCTTCATAGCACCTTAGAATTGTTAGATACCTTAGAAGTCATGTGGTGCTCCATGCTCTCATTTTATAGATGAAGAAAATAATAATATCCTATACCAATGAAAACAAGTTAATTTCTGAGCTGGAATTCTGTAAAAAGCCAAAAGGAAAACTATCAGATCTAAGGGCCTGGGGCTCAGTGAGTGGTGGAGCACTTGCCTAACACGCCTGAGATCCTGGGTGTGATCCTAGCATGAAAGAAAGAAAGAAAAAAAGAAAGAAAGAAAGAAAGAAAGAAAGAAAGAAAGAAAGAAAGAAAGAAAGAAAGAAAGAAAGAATAAAGAAAGAAAAACTACCAGATACTGAATGTTTGCAATGAGTCAGTTTTAATATTGATAAATTGGATTTATTTGTTAGTTTTTGGGTTTGGCTCTTCAGTATGAATTTCTTCCTGTCTGGGAAAATTAATATTAAGAAATAACATCTCTTGGCTTATTATAAGTTAGATACTATTCTAAGAACTTTATACGTGTCAACTCACTCAAACCTCAAAATAACGCTAATGAGCTAAGCTTTCACCATTTTATCCATGGAAGCACAAAGCAGTGGGCCAAGATTTGAACTCAGGGAATCTGGATCCTGAATCCATACTAGTAATCACTGCACTATTCTCGCCTTGCAGTGTTCTTGGAGGCCACCTTATGTTTCCTACCGTAGAGTTCAAATGACATCATTACTCCTTCCCCTGTCCTCTGGTAGCCCATGTAAAGGTACTAACTCAGCCTTGGAGAATTGATTATTCCCACTCAAAACTCCAGGGCCTGGGGAAAATGGTCCAAATGCAAAGGGTATATGAGAATTTACTCATTGTAGTGATCAAGAGCTATAGCCAGAACACTACGGCTGGATCAGGCCTGTGGCTTAGCCTCCTAAGGCCTTGAATTCCTGCCTGCTTCCCAAAATTGAATCTGTAGCCTCCTGCTTATCTGTAAAGTCCTCCTGTCCTTAAAATAAATGTCCTTTTGCTTAAAACAACCAGAGTCAATTTTTATTATCTGTAAGTAAGAATGTTGATCCATACCAGTAGGAAAATTACTATAAACATTTTATACAGGAAGAAACTAAAGCTTTAGAAAGTTGGGTCCTTTTCCAAGATTACCCTAGAAGTAGTTGCTGAAATTAAAATTTGAACGCCAAACTCTAGTCTTTAACTACCTGCTCTCCAGAGACTAGGATTATGTCTCCTGAATCTAGGATTAGTTTTCTTACCTTGATTCTAATCCCCTAAGCCACAAACAATAACCTTTTTTGATGAGAAAAGTCAAAATAAAGTGTGGTTTTTTTTATACAGTCCCTAAAAATTAAATCCTTGGGTAAAAATGTTCAACACTATGGCAGAGCTGTGCAAGGTACATTTAGAGAAACAGATTCTCATAACAGGTAGCTGGCAATCAACTCCACTTGCCGCCACATCGTGTCTGCCTATCCTAAAGGTCAGACATTCATTTAGTCCACGGGACTTTAGCTTCAGCCCAACAGAGAAGAAGAAGAAAGCTGAGACAGACAGTTTCCACGTTGTGGTCCCATCTGTACAACAGGCCATCTAGTTAAAACTCAAGTGTTTTCCCTGGGGAGCTCGATGGAGCAGCTCTATAAATACACTCTTAACAAACAGAGGCTATTGCCCATTTCCTATGTGGCTAGCTGAAAGTAATGCTGGGGAGAGGGACTGAAGGCCAGTAAAATGATAGCACAAGGTTAAAGTACTGGATGTAGGAATGAGTAGACAATTCTTAAAGAATAAAGTCAAAATAAAAATACACACACACACACATCTTGTAGAACACTCAAGAGCACACAATATGGACAAAACAATCACTGCAAAAGGAAATCAACTCTGCATCAATGCTCACAAAAATGTAAGAAGAATGGAAATTTTCAAATATTATTAAGAGAAGTTAAGTAAATTCATCTTCTTTAAAGGTAATTGGCAATATTTATTAAAATTTTTAAATATATGTATCCTTTGCCCTAAAAATCTCATTAGAATAGTATATAGAATAGCACATGTACAAGGACATTATTTGCAGAATTTTGTTTGTAATATCTAATAATGACCATAAAGTAAATGCCCCTTAGAAGTGGACTAATAATTATAGCATTTTCACGTAGTGGAATATAAAACAGACTTTAAAGGAATAATATATTTGTCTTAGTTGCTTTTCTCACTGTTCAGACAAAAGACTCAACACCTACAAGTTAAAGGAGGAAAAGTTTATTTCAGCTCATAGTTTATAGAGGTTTCAGTCCAGAATCAGCTGGCTCCAAGGCAGGGCAGTATTGGCAGAGGTGAAACAGTCCATGGCAGAACAGGCAGGAAGGAGCAAGCAGCAAGCAGCAAGCCTACCTTCTTCCTGTCCCTTTATACTCCATCCAGGATACAAGCCTATTGATAGGTGCCATGCACACCCAGAGTGGCGCTTCCATTATCCACACCCAGAACTATGCTACACCAATTTAGTTAGCCCATACCCTTAACCCCAGTATCACACAGCCTAATCCAGCATCATACATCCATGATCCAACCGCCTCCTAAAAGCCCCACCTATAAGCACATGAGGCTTTGGGGGGACATCTAGATAGAAGCTATAACAATATTTCTATCAGCAAGGGTGTGAAATGATATTTGTGATAAGTAGGCATGGGAAAAGCAAGTGGCAGAACAATATAATAGATTAGATCGACAGATATGTTGATCTGAAATGACATTGCTGTAAGTGCTTTCTATATGTTAATTTACTTAAATCTCACAAACCTATGGGGTGATATTATTGTTATCTTTGATTTACAAATGAAGAAATGAAGCAAGTTATAGAGAGGTAAATGCTATACCTTAACCACGTTCATATTTGTTCAATGAAATAGAGACAGTACAAGCTCATTATGTGTCTCCTTCATATAATTCTATGTTGTTTTATTTTTCTTCATTTTTAATGAAGGTAAAACATTATGATTTTTTTAAAAGCCATAAAACTGTGGATTTACATTTACATTTACCAGTGGCTGTTTCCCCACCTAATTGTGCCCACCTCAGAACCTTCCTTCACTCTTTTCTTCATGTTCTTTTTTCTTTCTCTTTGAAATGAAGAACTTTACTCCTCTGGTCTCCCCTGAGAGACAGTTCCACCATGTAACAGTTTTCATCACTAGAAAATATGTTTTAATATTTAGACTAAAGGCTCCTTTGCTCAGTTGTATCCCATAATGCCACAATTATGATTTTATTATATTAAAAATACAGAAAAAGTGTTTCACATGAACCACTGAATGATAACTACAGTCACTATGATCTAACTAGAACACATTTTAGATACGGATCAAGCCAATATTCTAATCACTTCAACTAGAGAGAAAGAGTAGGCTTTGGATGATTGTTTTAAAATAGTATCAGGTTTGTTCCATTGAAATCAATACCTTGCATCATATCCAAAAAGGTGTAATGTATAACATTACATTAAACCTGATTGAAAAGCATGAGTTAAGTACATGAGATGTGGTATAGGCGCAAATGGGGCTTAATCTTCCCTCCCATTGGCATTTTAAAAGCAATTTTAAAACTTCAGCAATAGTCTTCCATGAGTTACACATCCCTCCCCATTTAAGATCTATATACTGAATATTATGATGTTTATGAATATTATGCTATCCCTCTGTGGAATACTATCAATGTATCTATTAATTCCTGCACCAACTATAAACACACAACTATCTCTGATATCAAATAAGGGGAAAGCACTTCTCAGCTAGGGAGTAGATTTCAGATTTTAAAACAAAAGATCACCCAGAAAGGTAAAGATTCTTTATGGCCAGCTTACTCTTTTAATTATGTCCAAACAGTAAATATTTAACAACCCCAAAGAAAAGCTGGCTGTCACAGTTTAACACACTGGTTCAATGGATAGTTTTGTTTCACTGAAGAAAGCAATTAGCTTTTAGTGTGCTGGAGAGTGAGAAACACTTGCACAGATTCGTAGAGCTCTGTCTGTTGGTGAAGTTGGTGTGTGGCAAGAACCACTCCCAACGCTCTTCCCTGGCCAGCATTATCAGCAGATGGTAACAGGGCAGCTGCTCCCACTGACAAGCTCTGCACCAACAGAATACATTATCCGAAAGACCTGGTGACAGTGACTATACTGACACATTGTTTCTCCTAAGCAAAAAGGTGTGATACACTGTGTAGAACAGGAAAGATAAAGCTTTCAGAACTACGAACATCATAATTATACCTATGTTAGCCCTACCAGCATGTAAGAAGGAACAAAGAGATAACAAAGCAGATAGAAAAAGCTTATCCCAGGCTACCTGGCAAGTCAGAAAAGGTGGATGCTACTTATATACATATATATATATATATTTGACTATCAAGTATGTGATAATGACAGAGATAGAAAACTAATGTATCAGAAATTACTTTTGGCCAGCAAATGTGTTTTATCTGGCTGATGCTTTGTTTAAAATATAATTATAAAATAATTTTTAAAAATGAAATGTTACATAAAAATTAAGTTCCAACAATCAGAAATTCAGATTCATGCAACAGTTGTCATTGGCTGTGGCTCTAAAAGACCCATTTTTGCTGTAGTCTGCACCAGTCCCTATTGCCTTTTGACGCAAGGGTTGAGTAACCAGTTGCAATTTGTCACTGCACTTGACCCGTCATTTTCTAGTAGCAGAGAAATATTCCTCTGTATGCAGGTCTCTATCCCAAATAGGAAAACAGAAGAATAACTAAGAGAACCAAGGAATTTTCTATTCCTGATCTATTATATCACTGCCATGACTAATCCAGCCTCTGTGATGAGTCTGGGATACTGACTGTAGCAGATATAGATCTGTGAGAATAGGCTCTCAAAGTCAGACAGACTTGAATGCAAATTCTGACACTGCCACTTAATATTGCTTGCCTTGTGTAAATCATTTACTCTCTCTACAAATTCTTTTTTCTCATAAGTAAAATGGAATAATGATATCAATTATGTCTATTTACTATGTTGATAGTGAAAATTGTGTGTGTGTGTATAATTAATAGCTAGCACACAATAATATACAAAGCGCTATAGGAAACAACCTTGTGACGATTTAAGAAAAACTTGGGCTTGAGGTAGGAAATGATAAGATTAGCAGTTTGTTTGGGTAAACTAAATGGTTTTATCATAACTCTGGTTTTCCCCTTCCAACGGTTTAGAACATCTATATATTTTAATATAATCAGGACTTCACTTTATTCTTTGCCATTGAGGTATGAATCTGATCCAACACAATTAATTTTCTCTGGCAATTATACTAGTCACATTGTAACCATTGATACCTGAAGACTGTTTTTAAAGGTGTTATTTCAGTAAGTCCTGATACCATATATGTTCTGGGAAAAGGGCTTAAAAATGCTATGTAAGTCACTTTCTGGTTCTACTGGCTATTAACTAGGTGACTTTAAGAAATTTACACCACTGGGTCTGTTCTATCTTCTACAAAATGGGTATAACAATTATTTTTTAAAGTATTGTGTGGAGGATTACTTTGCATGTCTTTAAGGTATTTATCAATGTTCCCAGCACATGAAGGAGCTGAACACTTGGTAATTGCATTTACTTTTTCCCTAATTATTAGTTTGAAAAGCATCCTACTCAGATTAAAAAGAAAAAAAAGTAGGGTTTTAATTTTATTTTTAAATGAAAACCTGAGCAATTTAAACCAATGAAATGACATTAAATTGACCTAAATTTACATATTATCAAACAGGATTTGTTTGTAAGGCACATTCGAAAAATAAAAATGAACCCGGATCTTGTATTTCGTTTTCATTGAATTTTAGAACGTACATAGCTCCTTTCACCATATTAGAAAATGAGCAGCTGAAAATGATCAACATATTGAAAAAACATGGTATAGGAAGTTTAGCTGTGATTCCTAAGACATATGGTTTGGTGTTAACATTTCCCATAACTTCATCTATTATGTGTGTAAGTGCTCTGCAAAATGTTTCGAAGCCCAGCCAATTTTCCTGAGAGTCATTAAAGAAAGAAGAATTCAAATTATTGAAAGCACATACTGAGTACCTATTTTTTAACATTATGTATCAAGATAAAAATAAGCCAGTACCAAATTCTCTAGTGCAATATTTTTCAAAGTGTAATCCTGGCACCACTTGCATCAGAACCACCAGAGGTTTTATGTTTTGTTTTGTTTTGTTTTGTTTTGTTGACGTGGGGTCTCACTATGTAGCACAAACTGGCCTTAAACTCTCTCATGTAGCCCAGGCTGGCCTTAAACTCATGGTGATTCTCCTGCCTCAGCCTCTTGAGTGCTCTGATTACAGGTGTGCCACCACACCTGGCCACCAGAGGTTTTACAAATGCAGATTTCTTGGCTTGGGACACAAAAATTTCAACTTGGATCCGGCAATCTGCACTTAAACATATCAAGGTGACTTATATGCACCCTTAGATTTAGAGCTACACACCTATTGAAACTGTTACAAGAGCCAAACATGATTCCACTAGTAAGTGGTGCTCTAATAAATTATTTAACTGTTCACTAAAATATTAAAAGCATTACAACTGACATAGACCTTAAGAAGTCATTCATCCAACCACCTCATTGTATGTGTGAAGAAAATGAAGCAGGCATATTTATCTCCCTACAGTGACTAAGTCAATTACTATCATCCCTCAGTGAAACTAACAATTAGTTATTTAAGAAAAAAAATCCTGGATTTTCTTTGTACTGAATGTACTAAACATGTTATGTTTATGCAAATGGGATGCTATCTAGTTCTAACAGAGGCAACTTTATTTAAATATGGAATGAAATTTGTTCTAGCTTCTCAATTAAAATTAGAAATGTCATAAAATATTAATAAAGTGATATTACATTTACTCTCAAGATTCTTAATTTTGAGTCGATAATCCTCAAGAGCTTCTTTGAGGGTACATGTTTGGTCCTTGTCATGGTTTATGTCTACATATCCTCCCACAGCCTCATGGAGGCAGGAGGGGCAGGCTTTTCAGAGGTGGCTGAATCTAGAGTTTGTGACTGATTCACAGTCCAATGCTGGGATTAAGGGTGTGAGTGGCACACCTGCCCTAGGGCGGGTAGCCTGTTTATAATATAAGGGACAGGAAGAGGCTTGCCTCTCTCATTGCTTCTGGTGTCCTCTGCCACCATGAACAGTTGCTCTTCTGTCACCCTGACTTGGAGCCAGTGGATTATGGACTGAAATCTCTACAAACTGTGACCTAAATAAACCTCTCCTCCTTTAACTTTGCGTCTTGGGGTATTTTGTCTCAGCAATGAGAGAAGTAACTGAGACAGTCTCCAAGAAGTCTATGAAACTCCTGAAAATTCATGCAAAGTATTAAATACTACCATTCTTCGGGATACAGGTCTATGGCTACTAGTGTATTGTTAAGGAAGTGTATACAACAGAAACAGCTGCAAAACACTGTAAAACAGAAAAAGTAGGAAAGCAATAGGCAGAAAATTCATCCCAGGACGTTGCCAGTGAAGACTGAGAACTTTTGTCTGGCTGGAGAGATGGGAAGTTGGACCAGTTTCCTAATACTCCCCCCACCCTGGGGAGAAATGCCTCATCTGTTACATGGAAAAATCCTGGTGTACCAGTTCCCGCTAAAGCACTCATGACAGGTGATGGTTTAATATGCTGCCTGTCTCATTGCTTGAAGTCTTTCCCATCGAATCCAGACATGCTCTTCTTACTGATAATTGATAAGATTTGACACATGGAATGAAAACATTTGCTCAACTTCCTTCCTTTTTTCCTCCCCCTCCTCCTCCCCTCCTTTCTTTCCCTTCCTTCTTCCTCCTTCTCTTCTTCCTCTCTCCTCTCCTCTCCTCTCCTCTCCTTTCTTTCTCTCTCTCTCTCTCTCTCTCTCTCTCTCTCTCTCTCTCTCTCTCTCTCTCTCCATCTCTATCTCTTTCTCCTTCTCCCTCTCTCTGTCACTGACCTATATCCCTGGACCCTTTTTTTTTTTTTACATTTTATTTGGAGACAGGGTCTCATTAAGTCACTAAGTTGTCACTGAGTTGCTCAAATTTGTGATCCTCCTGCCTCAGCCTCTCAGAGTGCTGGGATTACTGGTGTGCACCACCATGTCCAGGTCAAATTCTCTTATTTTAATGAGAAATTTTAAGTACAGGAGGTGAAATGACTCATCTGAGCAAGTTGGTGTCACAGCCTGGTCTAGAAACCGATTCTGTAAGGTGTATCTGCCACCGCCAGGAGACTTTTTCCTCCAACTGCCCAAAACCCTGCTTCCCTTATGATTCTATCTTGAATGTTTTCTGTTGTCCTCTTCTGACAGTAATTCTCATTCCAAACTTCTTACATTTTTATTTTAAAGAAACAGTGGATTGTTACTATGGAATATAAAATAAAACTAACAACTGGAAGATAAGCACATTTACAAAGTTAGAAAAGAAAATGAGTCTTCTGTCATTGATGAGTATCCTTGATCAAAAAAAGGACCATACAAAGAGCTTGTACAGGGATCGTGTTTAGACTCGGCTGAGCTTGCATATCTCCTGCTCCTCTCCCATGGTTGTCATTTTAGTCACTGTACCTCATGAATTTATTATCCTATAAAAGCTACATCTATCTGTCCTCTTAACAGCTCATTTACTTCTTCTCCTTTTTTCCCATTTTTCCTTCTTTCTCTCTTGTCAATGAAAAAAAAAGTTTTCACTTTTGGCTTTGATCTCGTGTCTTAGTTCCCTGACAGAGTGTAGGTTTCTCAAGGGCTGTGCATATCCTTGCCTGCCTCATTCATCTTTGTATTTGTCATTTTAGTTCCCTTCAGTTGTTACCACTTCCCATCCATATTGCCAGTTTTTCTAGGAATAGTTTATTTCCTTGGGAAATAGCTTCTTCCTAAGTCAGAACATGTGGTTCTCTTGGGAACTGTCAATCAAAATCACTGCCAAGAATGGACATATGACTAAATCTTGCACCTCATAACCTTCATTGCCCTATGCTACATGATTGGCTAAAGGGTGGTTGTGACTTTAGCTGAGCCAGACTTCTGGAGATTGTTGAAGTTAAACATTCTAGGTCAATAGAATAAAATGGTGATAGTTCACTACCAGAGGCCACATTTCCTGTTGCTCAGAGAAGAACCTCCTACAGCTAGAAAGAATTAACACAACTCACAGTGGTAAAAAGACAGCTGAAGACAGAGCCCAACATTCTTCTCTATTCTGTAAGTTACACCAGTTTTCTTTTAATAACTGCTATATTTTGCTTATGCTTGCTCAAGATAGATTTTTGACACTTTCAACACAAACATCCTGACAAATACACTCATAATGCCTTGACCCGAATCAGTGCTCAATACAGAATACTGAGGGATTTTTCTTCCAAGTAAATCTATTCCATTTTTCTCATCTCCCCTTCCTTAGATTTTTACCTTCCTTTCTGCCCAGCCCTGACTTCTTTCCTGTTTTCTCCTCCACCTGCTACAGATGTTTTTATGCAAGGTGTCAGTGGTGGTAGTAAACAGCAGAATACACAATCCTGATACAACATTTCAGAAAAAAAGAAACTGATGTCAACTGATGTTGGCTTAAAAACAAAAAGTTTTTGGTGGGTGGGATACATTGTGTTCAGATTAAAAACACGCAAAGTGATCATTGAGGAAACAGCATCTGCTCCTCTCACTGGTTGCATCTTTTCTTCCCAATGTGAATGTTGTTAACTTTTCACTGCATTCATTCACAGGTGCACTTTTTCCAACTACATCAACACACTGGGAAATTACTTCCCTCTGGAGTGTGACTACTTTTTGGCTTTGACCTCCTAGACCTATTATTTCCCATGCTGATTCTAATAATGGAGCAGTAGAGCTTGAAAACAACATTGCTTATTATTCACAGAGTACATAAGAATGGCTTGCCTTGAAGTTTAGAGATAAAGTAATCCTTGTAAAATAACAATTTGATTTTAGTCATTCACTCAGGCAAACATGGTTCCTAGAACACCCTGCCAAAACTGCACAAAAATTAAAGGTCTTGTGATGGATGAGGGAACAGGATCTAATTGGTGTTTTAATAAATGTATTCTGACTTGGAAATCTACCTAGATTTATCAACACAAAATGCTCCTGTCTAAATCAAATTACCAAGTTATGTTATAAAAACAGTGACAAATGCCTTGTAATTGGCTATTATACAAGTGCTAGCATCAGGAAGACAAACAGGATACTGGTGTCTAAAACTGTTTTGGAGATGTTAAGTAAAAGACAAGCAACAGAAAAGAACGGTTGACCACCATTTTATCTATTCCAAATAGTCTTGGGTCAGACCATGTAGCAATACAGACTGAGACAGCCGTGCCTGGGATATACAGCTCCAGGGAACACTGCCAATTAAGCTGTCATCCTCTATCAAGTGTAAGGAAGGGAGAAGTACCTTTTTTTGTTCTGAGAGGCCATCCTGTGCATTGTTAGATGTTTAGTAGCACCACTAGTTTCTACCTATTATGTGACATCAGACACTCCTTCCCTATTATGACAACAACAACAAAAAAAATATCTGCAGACACTGGAAGGCAGTGAGAGATGAAAGAAAAATGTCCTGGTAGAGACCACCAACCTAGACCAAAGACATATTGTCTCCTCCATTACTGTCACATCTTCTAACAGGCCTGATTGCCTCTACATCTCTTCTCTACAGTCCATTCTACACATAGTAGCCAGAGTTCCACCTAAAAGCTAGCTGTCTGTGTTCCCTTAATAGAATCCTAACTCCACTATAGCTTACAGGATCTTAAATGACCAAACACCTACATTCCTTTTGATCTCATCTTCTATCACTGCCCTTATTGATCACGTCACTCCTGCAACACTACCTTCCCCCTTTATTCTTCAGACATACTGTGCTCATCTCCACCTCAGGGCAGCTGCGCCTGCTGCTTTCTCTGCTGAGAATGCTATTGTATTTCATTTGTCATAGCTGGCTCCACCTTGTCCTTCAGGTGACTCAAATGTCACAATCTTAGGCAAATGAGTCATTATTAGTTTCCTTATCTGTCTCTGTCACTCAAATGGTTTAAGATAAAAGTCTTTTTTTCAGTCTTTACATTGTAGGTGCTCATTAGACACTGGAATGCGGCCGGTCAGATGGCTCAGCGGCGTAAGCGCCTGCCCGGCAAGTGCGAGGGCCCGAGTTCGACTCCCGGAACCCACATATGAAAAAGGGGCCGGTGATATCGCTCAGTGGCACGGGCGCCTGCTGGCGCGCGAGGTCCTGAGGTCGGCCCCCGGTACCCACAAAAAAAAAAAAAAAAGACACTGGAATTATGAGATAAGGTTACTTTAACCTTCAAACATCTTGCGCAGAAGCTTATATTTGTAATCTACTGCTTTTACTTAACATTCTACTATGAGTATTTTCCTCCATATCATGGAATATTCTTTCTAAATATTTTTCATTTTAAATGGCAACATATCCTTTTATGGAATACCACAGTCCACTTAATAAATAATCTAGTGTTGAATACAAAGCTATTTCTTTACTCTCCCTTTATATACATTCCTTGAACACCTATTCAGTATACAAAGAAGGTAGGAAAATTTGACTCTTGATGTTGATAATAGTATCAGACATTTCCTCAGCTAGACATCCAAATCAAACATATAAAGCTGTATTATTTGGAGACAGAGTTGCGATGGATCTGTACCAAGCAATAAGAATAAATAGCACTTGCTGACATTTTTCAGTACAGCATGTTGTATTTTTCGCAGAAATAGGGGAACATAAATACTTCCACTGTGGATCTGTCTGAAATTTTAAAAATGTGGATGTTCTAACTTTCAAGCTGCTTAAGTAAGTGGGAAGATGAGTACATGGCACACCACTTCAATTCCCAGATCAACACACAATCACACAGAAACATTTCAATGGAAATCAACAGCTCAGGAAGCCTGGTCCTGGCTTCTCTTTCACAAACACAAGACCATGGTGTGGATGGTTATCAACTCAGCAGAGTTAATGACCCTCTTAGGTTTTTACATACTAAGCAGCCCAGAATTTAGCCAGACAATTTGATTCCAGTTTCACGTTCTCTGCTTTATCACTCAAAAAGCAGAAATCTTAGATGACATTTAAGAATGAGACAATGAAGCATATGAGGGACATTGATTGAAATGGTACCAGGGGACCCACTCCAGGTTTTTGATGAAAATTCTGCCTCATATGTAGACAAAGATTTTCCCATCATCCCTTCCTGGCTAAGGTGACATCCCAGGCCCCACATCCTAGGCCTCTCAGTACCAGTAAAGTAAGATGATGTAATTTCTATTCAAGTTTTGCCTACTTATTTTGGAATCTTTCAGGTTCTCCTCATCAGAGTATCTCCCAGTTACTTCCTGGGTTTCCCATGGTTGCTCAGGAGTAAGCCTACTTACATCCCTCCCCCTTATCATCACTTGCACCATGTCCATGGCATGGCCATGCTGAGTATGCTAACTATGCATGCACCCAAACCGCAGTTCTACAGTGGCCAAATGTAAATGCCTGTGCAACAGTGGAAACAGAGTCCCTCTCCCTGTCTCTACCATACTCTGTCCCCTAACCCTTTGAAAAACAAATGCCTTCAGCTCTGGCTCACACTCTTGACTCCACTGGCATTTACTCCCAGTCCACTGAGTCAGGTGAAATACTGATGGCATGTCATTCTATCTTGTTTCAGGCCATAGGCACACAGAAAATAATTCTTCATACTCCTGTATCCAACATATCGCAATCCTGCTAAAAGTCAGTCCATGGGAATAGATGCCAGACTGGCTCCCCAGGCCAACAGATGCACACTGTAAACACCTAGCAAAACTGTAAAACAAGTTTGGACCCAAAGCAACATCCACTTCCTGCAAATCATAAATCACTTCTTTGCAGGGAGAACTGGGGCTTGACAAACTCTCTTGATTTCATTTTGAAATTATTTTCTTTTTTTTTTAATACATTTTGGTATGATTTTGAGAAACTTAGAAAATGTCCACATTAAACCATTCAAAGTTAAGGCTAAAAAATTTTCCATGTATTCTGAAGATTTTCCAATTAAAAATAAGCAGCCAAAACATGCCTATACTTGCCCAGCATGGCCTGTCACACCGCAGCTGGGGAAAAGGTCTCAGAAGGAAAATAACAAAGTGGAGCTTAAAACCCTTAAGGTGGACAGAGAAGGAGCTGAGAAACGCTTGAGATGCTAGAATAGAAGAGACTGAGAAGATTACACTAATCTTTTCCTCTGCCCAAATTCCTTCCATGGGTTTTGAGATGATTGACATTAAGCATGGAATTCGCTTTCAGAGAGCAATCCAAACCGATGCCGTGAGTGAAGTTACTTTGAGGGTTATCTATAAGCACAACACAGTGCTTTTTTGCTGCAATCTCTCTCCTTTGATAGCATCTCCAAGAATGTCACCCTCCACGATATATTAAGGTTATCTAACAGGGCATTTGCTCTTCAGTTTTACTAGTCTTCACACAAAGGTTTGGCCCACGTATATGCACCTATATACATTGCATTAGTCTCTTACATTAAAGCCATGCCTAAAATAAAAATTAAAGGTAGTTACTCTTTCTGAGAGCACCTAAATATGGATTTGGTTCTCAAATCAAACAAAACTATAGCTGCCTTATTTTATTTTATTCAAAGTCTCTTGGGAAGCAGAAAATGAGAGAGAGAGAAAGAGAGAGAGAAACATATATATAAATACACATATACATTTTAAGAAATTATTTTGGACCTACTGTTGGTTCCTCCCTCTTCCTTACTCCTTAGATCCAATCACTCACCAAATCTTGTCAGTGCTACGTCCTAAATGTCTAAATATCTCCCGAGGTGGCTTCTTACCTGATGCTTCTCACTTATCAGACATCCAGATTACTTAGACCTATTTGTTTTACAACTCCATTCCTACTTTTTGTCTAGTTCTGGGGTCATAATTGCAAAAAGTTGGAAATTCCTTGGTCAAAATGGTAGTTACTAAACACATATTTTATCTACTTTATATTTAAAACTTTTTAAACTGAATAAATTGAAAACTGCAGGAAGTCCTAGCTATGCCTCTCCAATCTTCATCACATTCTTCAGAGCCTCAGAATGATGACATAACTTGTCCAGGTTTGGGCAGAACCCAGACTGACTATTGGGCTATTGCTTTTTTCCTTTTTGTCTTCCAACTTAACCACAACACATCATTTAGCAGAACACTTCAACAGAATAATGAGGAAGGCTCACCTGTACCTATATTTCTTTCCAAATATTTGGGTTAAGAAAAAAGTTAAGCCAGGCATGATGGTGCATGCCTGTAATCCCAGCACTCTGGAGGCTGAGGCAGGAGGATCACCATGAGTTCGAGGCCAGCCTGGGCTACATAAGTGAGTTCAAGGCCAGCCTGAACTACATAGTGAGACCCTGTCTCAAAAACAAACAAAAAAAGTGAAATATTTTGGAGATGGATGGACTGATTTGTGTTCTACTACTATTGCCTATTCCCTGCACAACATTATGGAATTTATTCCATTGTCTTTAAATCTTAGTTTCATCTGCACAACAGAAGTAATCGCATCTCCCTCATGAAGTTGTGAAGAAGAAAAGGATGAAATATGTGTAACATAGCACAGAACACTTAGTTAATAAATGAGTAATATTTATTGATATTAAATTTTTCTCCTTTATTCTACATTATGAGAATATCCATAAAATAAGGAGCTTTTTAAAAAGATTCAAATTCTTTTTGCTCAGCATCTTTTCACTCAGTTTTGCATTGCATGGTTTCCTTTATGTCTGAGGCATAAAATAACTAAAATATGTATCCACATATAATGGAGCTGGCAACATCCAATTAAAACACTCTTTGCCATCATTTTCAGTGCCCACTGTCAAAATTTTAATAGGTAAAAGCAGTAGGAGAGTTTTATATTTTACAAAACATTTCAAATATATATTTTCAAGTTTGGCCCTCTTAATAACCACAGGAAATAGGAAGGTCCATAATTGGCCTCATATTTCAAAGAGGATCTTGTCTAAAGTCAATAGCCAAGAGTTTGTCCACGAACCAGGATTCTTTCACAATGTCTCAAAGCATGTTATGAGTATATTTTCTATCGATATGTTTTGCTATCTTAAACAATAAGAGTTTATTGGCTTGCAAAGTTGATAAGTCCAAAGGAAGTTCTAGCTTTAGGAGGGACTCAAACAGTGCTATCAGGGCTTAGTCCCTTCCCATTCCTTCACTCTGCTCTGTTTCACAGTGACCTCAGGTTCCAGCGATGGTGATCTGTTTTCCCACAGACCAATAAATACTCATATTTAAAATCAGTTAAATAGGAGTTTGCCCTGTCTATCAGTAGTGTGTCTAAATGTAACTGATTTATACATCTATCCTTGAACCAATTACTGTAGTCACAGGAATATAAGGCTCTCATTGGTCAGTCTCATGTTATATCTTTACTCCTGTAGCTGAGGTAAGAGTGACTTCAAATGAAACCCACTGACAAAGAGTTGGAGGGAAGGCCTCAGAAGGAAACTGAGGTGTAAGTGGATACTGGCTGGCAAAAATGATAAATATATACTGTGCTATGCTCAATAAAACTTTGCCAAAGCAAATTAGTTAAGTCCTTTATGCTAGAGATCATGCATAAGCAACATAGCCTACAGGACCTTGCAGATACATTCTATTATTAAAATTCGCTGTGTCTCAATGGGTAAACATGCTTGAAAAAACTTCACACTCATAAGAGTTTTTGGTGTTTTTTTTTTTTTTTTTTTGTGGGTACCGGGGGGTCAACCTCAGGACCTCGCGCTCCAGCAGGCGCCCGTGCCGCTGAGCGATATCACCGGCCCTTTTTTCGTATGTGGGATCCGGGAGTCGGACTCGGGTCCTTGCACTTGCCAGGCAAGCGCTTACGCCTCAGCTCACAGATGAAGACTGAGATCTGAAGAGTAAAATTGCAGGGCCCAAGGTTCTACAGGTGTGGTGATCTCAACCAGAACTTGGATGTTCATGCTTCTAGATCAAGGCTCATTCTACAACATCTACCAGTTAAACTTCTGCCGACCTGTCAATTCAGAAGAGAATATTTACAAATTTTGTAAATTATGAACTGTATATTCATTCCAAAACATGTGGTATAATTTGAGCTCAATTAACCATGCCCTGGAGATATGATGACCAACTAGTGTTTGTTTGTTTGTTTGTTTAATCTACGCTACTGTGGATTGAACCCCAGGCCTTTGCACTGATACATCTCCAGCCATTTCTTATATTGAGACAGAGTGTCTCTAAATTGCTAACTTGCCCAGGCTGGGCCCAAATTTATAATCTTCCTGCCTCAAGTCTCCTGGAGTGCTGGGATTACAGGTGTGCACCAATACACCTGGCTAACTAGTATTTCTATATTAAATGCTACAATTCATAATAACTAACCATTTCATTTTCCCTGACTTAACTGTCCCTTCAAGAAGGTCTTGCAGGCTTGTAAGGGAAAACTTATAATATTCTTGATAGCAAATTCTGATAATACATTCCTGAAAAATACATATAAACATTTTCTCCTAAATCAACAAAGTATATACTACCTTAGTTCATAAATGAATGTTTACATGCAATCTTCAGTTTATACATTAAAGAAATTTATATTATCTTATATTAATTCTCTAGGGTGGCAGTAGTAAAGTATCACAAGGCAGATGGCTTAAACAAGAGAAATTTGTTTTGCTATGGTTTTAGAGGCTAAAGCCTAAGATCAAGGTGTCAGCAGGTTTGTATAGTTGGAGGGCCTCTCTCTTTGGCTTGTCGATGGCTGTTTTCTCTGCTTCTCCTGACGCTTCCTCTGTGTGTCTATGTCCTAACCTCCTCTTATTATAAGGACTCCAGTCTCACTGGATTGGGACCCACCTATAAATAATCTCACGTAACTGAATTATTACTCTGAAAGCACAGTCTGAGGTACATGGGATTAGGACTTCAACAAATGAATTTGGGATGAACATAGACCACAAATATCGAGCCCACAACACACCTGTATTGGGATATCTTAAGAACTGCTTCATCTTATTAGAATATTACAGATTAGCAAAAGATAACTTCTTTTCCCTGTTCATAGGTATGGTCAAGGCTTTAGGAAAACTAAAATCTCTGAAATATAATTTTCTCAACAGTATATTGCCTAGTGCCCGATCTCTAGTACTATGACAACATGGGCTGAGAACCTGAGGAACTGGACACATCATATCAAGTGGGATAAAAACCAAAATGTCACAGAACTAATGAACAAGAACAGAATAAGTTCAACTTTGGAACACACATAAGGGAGTTATTGAGAAGTGGCAAAGTTTGAAAATCCACTATATTATCTAGTGTTATTTTCTACATCCCTTCAGGGGAAAAATTGAACTTCTCTACAAATATCCCTCTGGAATTATCCCAGTTAGGTATGTGGTTATGCCCAGGATATTATGAAAGTCAAATGAAATAGCAAGGCAGTACTAATATTCGCTGTATCTTTTTTAGAAATAGATGTTATACATAATGTGATGGGGGATAAATAATTTTATAGCTGCATAAACCCAACAATTTTCCCTGTTCTGGATCTTATTCTGGGAAAGCACTATCCAAGGCCTCCTTCTTCAGGAATCAGAGAGCCAAACATCTCAAGGCCTCCCTTTACTTTGACAATGCATTGTGTCCAGCAAAGCTCAGCCGCTTTTCTGTCCTCTCCTCCTTCTAGCCTAGGATCCAGCCACTCCAACTCAAAACTTAAAGATACGTATCATGCACCTCCTCACTTACATCCTCAGAATACCTTCTTGCCTCTTCCTGGAGCTCCTCCTCTTCACTCTCACCTGAATAACAATGCGCCCTGGTCTTCCTTGGAACTACCAGAGTAGATGAGTCTGACTGATGTCTCACACTTGCAGCAGATGTTGGGCTAGTGCACAGCCACACATTCCTCCACCGGGTTACTTATCGCTCTGTTGAAATTGCCTGTTTTAATTGTCGTTCATCCTTGAGCAGTTAAGAACCTTGAGGACAGAGATGCTCCTGCTCATGGCTATCCAAAAAGACTAATGCTGTGCCTTGTTCTCAAAGATTGTTTGTTGAATGAATGATAAATAACAAAGTTTTTCCACGAACTATGCCAAAGGTTCAGTCATTGGAAGCTGTTTATTTATGTGAGTATTATGATTAGAATTCCTAACTTATAATACACTTTTGTTCCAAGTTTCTTATCAACATAAAACAAATCAGGATTCATTGGTGCCCAACCAATAAAAAAATTCAAAGCCTGATACTAAACTAACCTAAGTAATCTGATTCAAATTTTTTTCTGTTTTATTAAAACCAAAGCTAAGGTCTAGAGAGTTCTTAGAATTAACAAAGTAATAATAGGAGAGATGGACTAGAACATAAAACTTTTGACTTTCAGTTCATTCAACCACTCAGTAGTACTGAGTAAGTTCTTGTATATGCAATCAATGGGGGTATAAGAGTGAACAAGAGGAGTGTTATGGCTTGTGTCTAGATGTCCCCTCAAAGCCTCATGTGGTCATAGGTGGGGCTTTTCAGAGGTGGCTGGATCCAGAGTGTTTGATGCTGGGATCAAGGGTATGTGATTATTTTCCTGATTGGTTTGGGATAGCTCTGGGTCTAGATAATGGGAAGGCTCACCCTGTGTGTGAGTACTACCTACCCTAAGGGCAGGTAGCCTAGATGGAATATAAGGGACAGAAAGAGGGCTGCAACTTCACTTGTCGCTTGCTGCTTGCTGCCTTCTGCCTGCCATGAATTGTTTCTTCTCTGCCAAGCCACCCTGCCTTGGAGCCAGCTGACCATGAACTGAATTTAAACAAGCTAAATAAACCTTTTCTCCTTTAACTTTGGGTGTTGGGTATTTTCTCTCAGCAAAAGAGAAGTAACTAAGACAAGGAGTAAGGACTCAGTCCTCATGAAGCACATATTCTCCCGAGGGAAGGCAGGCAAGGACAAATACAAAATGAATAACAAAAAGTGGCACAATAGAGAGCTACAGAAAGTGGTGAGAGAAGGCCTTTCTGAGGAGGTGGAGTTTGATCTGGAGTTCAAGAAAGAGAGCCATGGGAAGATCTAGGGGGCAATAAAGACCACAAGGTAGGAAAAAGTCGGAACTCTGGGGAAAAGTGAGGTGGGAAAAGTAGGAGTAGAGGAAATGAAGAGGACAGTTATAAAAGATGGCACTGAAATCACAGGCAGGGCCACATGCAGAGCACAGCAGGCTGGGCTAAAGAGTATGGGTATAGTCTAAGTGCCATGGGACCCTGGGAGGGGTGATGCAATTGAGATCCTCCTATCTCCAAAGTATTTTTCACCAATGTACAGTGCCTTTGGTTTACAAAATCAGCAATACTGAACTGACATGTGAACCAGGGGTTACACCAAATAAGCAAAGATTCGTTTGTAATACACTGTCCAGAAATAAAAGAAAAGTATTTTTTAAATAAAAGTTATACTTAAATATACTTATGAAAATTCCAAAAGCAATCTGACTGCAGCATGAGTACTTTAGCCATGCTTGCATGGCTAGGATTCACAAATTCCAACAAGTTTTAGTATCCAAAATGGTGTCCTGGTGAGGATTCTCTCTGCCAGGGGAGTGCAGAGCCAATACTATTTACAAAGATTATTCAGACACCAAACCTTCTGCTTCTGGCTCTGTGCTTTATTCCAGTTGCACAACGTACAGAAGGGATGGTGAGAAAACGTAGAGGGATCTTAATACTGTCCCTTGAAAATAGTCACTCAAACCTCTGAATTTTATACTTAGTAGCAGTTTAATGACCTTAAATTATAAGTTTATAAATAAACCCTAAGTATAACTGTCTTATTTTTCAACCTAAAATTTCGTTGGTAAGATAGAGAAAACGTGAAAGAATATTAAGAGAAACAGGATGATAAGTTTTGAGACACTGATAACTCTACCTATGTGACTATTCCAACTGCCTGCCTTCCCCAGCCTTCCTATCAAAGACATGAACTTCACTTTGCAATGTTTACTCAAGACCTTTCCACCAGCTGTGACAAAAAGCCTTCTTCCTTTTTAGTCACGTAAGTCCAGGGCCAAGGGAACCACTTTCTGCTTGCAAATATCAGCTAAAAATCCTTTCTCTTGCTCTATATTGAAGTGGATCAGGAATAATATAATTTCAGCCTGGAAATCTTGGGAAATAACAAGTTTGAGAATGACCAATACATTTTCTTGCCATGTACTTTCCTTAAGAGGATTGTGGCAGGTAAAGGAAAGAGTCTAGATGCTTGTCTCAAATGGCACTTTACTGACTCTGTCAAAATCACCCCATCTGAATTCTCTGTCCTTATCTAACAACTTTAACTTTCAATTTTCCATCAAATCATGCTTACTTCTTCATTGGTCGGTGCTGAGTGACTGCTGTTGGCCAGGCTTTGTGAAGCAGGTGCCCACTTGATTATGTGCACCAATGTGATATATGTGTTATTGTGAAATGAGATGAACCATAACTAGTACATCTGGACCATAGGATAATGGGGGGAGGGGGGAAAAACTTATCTTTTGACAAAAGGAGAAAGCTATCATTTATAAATGGAGATTTCAAGAACAGATTAAAGCGTTCAAAAGATTCCCTACCATGAAGTTGATTTTTAATTTCTTTCCTTAGTTCAAATGGTTAATAACTGTCTGACCTTTAAGGTTTTTTTTTCAATGGCATATTGTAATGAATTGATATCCTTCGATGATAGTAAATGTGAACCAAAATAATGAACTAACTAGCTGTGCCTCATGATGGAAACCATCAATTGCCGTCTCTTAGTCACTGTATAGAGCGAGAACAGTCTTGTTCAAATGAAAACACTGTGTGCTTGGTGTGAGTTTCCATTCATTAAAATGAAATAGCTTTAAGAATTCTCAAGGTACTTCCTAGTTATCTCAGCTATTTTCACTGTGGTTAGGCACAAGAGCTTGGACAGTCACATCATTTGCTAAAGCAAATGGTTTGCCTTTGTTTATAAGTTCTGTATTTCACCAGAATTAAATAGCGAGTCGTATTTTTTTCTTATGTTTCAGAAAATCTGACCTATAAAAAGTCAGCCTCAGCTTTGTTTTTTATCCATTGCACTGGAAACTCAAAATTAACCACAGTTTTCAATAGTGGTTAATACCACCAAGGACTTCTAAACAGCCACTTGGGAGGGATAATACTCACAGCCTGACCAGAGAGTCCTATTGTCTTGGGTCTTTCCAGTCATTCTATTGGAGATCCCCACTGGTCCCCTCTTTTACCCCAATCAATTGCATAAAAAGCAGACCTATTTACCAATAAAAGCTCAGCCAAACTAGCACCTTCAGGGAAGCAGCTTCCCGCAGATGTGATGCTAGCTAGACTGCTTGGCCCTGGAGTTACAAGTTCAGAGCCACCTGGTGAGCTGTGGAAAACAAAGAATCTTAGCAGGACGAGGCTTCTCACGTGTTACTGAAAAACAAAACTAAGACAGGGGTCTAAAAAATAGTCTTCAAGCACAATGAAGGTTTGTTTTACAGAAATAGTAACTGGCAGGTCTCCATCTCTACTGAGCAAAAACAAGAGGAATGAGATGCGTGCTGTGACAGAAGGATTAAGGCATCCTGGAAAGTAATTTTCTAAACATCACAGGGTCCTAGAAAAGTCTTTTCAGCTCATGACATTCTCATTGGCCTGAATTCACCCCAATTTCCAGCAAAACATGGTCTGTAGGAAACCGTGCTTCAGTGTTCTCTTGATTTTACCATAATACACTGCATTTTTACAGAGGATATCAAAACTAATTGTGTTTTACTTAACACAGACTATTAATTTCCAGAGGCAACTATAGTAAAATAGTGCAAAGCTTAGCCTTTGGAGTTAGAACATATTAGGTTGGAATCCAGGTTTTGATATTTATTATTATGATCTTGGGTAAATTACCTGACATCAGTCTCCCTCCAAGGAAAATAATACATGTAAAGTACTAAAGAGAAAACCCGTTACTCTAAACCACTCCATAAATATTAACTAAGTAGACATTTTACTATTGCTATTCATTTATGAACTCTACATATGACATAGGAAAGATCTGGCTTAGTACCTTTGTGACAGAAAATGGAGCTCAAAGCTTGAATTCCCTAACTGTACCATATTCTCAGGCCAGCTCTGCATCTGCTGAGGTAAAGAGTAGTGCAGCTGTGTCCAGCTGTGAAGATGGGGACCAGTGATCAGAAGAGCATCCCTACATTTGTCTCTAGCATAAAGCTCCCTATCAACATAATGACCACCAAGGAATCTGCCATGTCTCTACTCTGTAAGATTTGTAATAGAATGTTCCCACAGTAGTATGATGCCAAATTTCCTGTTATTACTTCTCAAAAAGAATAAGGCCCATTGATTTTGCCTACTCAATCTTCCTTTATAGCTACACATTTCTGGTTTTCACTTTCCAAATCATGTTGACATCTGCCAACTCATATGTATGATAATCTTAGAATCCCTGTGACACTGATTAGAAAGGAGACTTCACACACAAATTCTGCTTGAGGTATCTCCACGATCAAAATATTTACCAATCAGGGCCGGTGAGATGGCTCAGAGGCATAAGCACCTGCCTGGCAAGCGCGAGGTCCTGAGTTCGACTCCCGGTACCCACATACAAAGAAATGGGCCAGTGATATCGTTCAGTGGCATGGGCGCCTGCTGGCATGCTAGGTCCTAAGTTCAACCCCCAGTACCCACAAAAAAAAAAATTACCAATCAGATCTTACATGTCTTTCCCAAATTAATAGGGAAAAAATACTCATTGAATATAAAAGATCACTGGATAGTCAAGCATCCACAGAATAGAGAAAGGCATAACATAGAGTATAGCATGACAATAATATCAGTATTAGTTGGAATTTATTAAGAGAGAGAGAGTGTTGTGTGTGTGTGTGTGTGTGTGTGTGTGTGTGTGGTGCTGGGGACAGAACTCAAGGCCATGAGTAAGCTCTACCACTGAGACCCATCTCCAGTTCCCATTAAATGTTTAATACTAATAGAAGAGGAGTAGATTCTTACACTTTGGCTCTATGTTTCCATATCAATCCCCAGGGAATGGCAGTTTTTTTTTTTTCTCTCAATAGGTGAAGGGGTTGCTTTATAGGAAGTTTCCAAACACATTCCCATGCTCTTACTATCTTTTACCAAAAAGAAGTATTTTTATTAAATGGATTGTGTAGTGCCAGAGATAGTCTCATGCCATGTTTCTAACTAGTGCATAAGAGTGCTATACATTAAAGACGACATTTAACTCTCTGCCCTTTCAGGACACATCCTATGCAGAAAGGTTCAGTGGTGCCCAGGCATAGCCCTCTGCCACTCATACTACTTCCTGTTCCTCATACACGTACATGGTGGAGCAAGTAGATCCCAAATTTGTTACACCAACTTAGAATGAGGGTGACATGTTAGAATTCCTCACTTCTCTCCCTTCCAGAACTGTGACTTTTGCTTTGGTACTACTTACCAGAGAGTCCTCCTTGGGGGGAGAGCCATGAAAGGAAGACAGAACATTGCGTATATGTGGCAGGTAAACTGAATAATGCTCCCCTAAAGATGTCCAGTTCCTAATCCCTAGAATCTGTAGATATGCTATATAACATGGCATATTTCCTAGAGCTATCATACCAAATTACCATAAAATAGTAGATTTAGACAATAGAAATTTATTCTCTCACAGTATTGAAGTAGATTAAGACAACAGAAATTTATTCTCTCACAGAAACACACAATTAAGATGTTTCCAAGGTAATTCCTCCTTTGAACCTCAGCAGGAAAATCTGTTCCACACCTCTCTTGTAGCTTCTGATGGTTACTGACAATCCTTGGCCTTTCTTGACTAGCAGACACATCATCCTAATCTCTAGCTCCATTGTCCTTTGTGTCATTTCTATGTGTCTGCACGTTATATTATACTATTTTTGTGTCTGTGACCAAATTTCCTTTGACTAGTCATTAGATACAGCCAGTCAGTACAACCTTACTTTAACTGATCACCTCTATACTCTATTTTCAAGTAAGGTCATATTTACCAGGGGCTAAGACCTCAACATATCTCTTTTGGCAGACACAACTTAACCCATAACACATGATAAAGAGAACTTATCAAATGTGATTAAGTTAAGGATCTGGAGGTGGAGAGATTAGCTTGGATTGCCCAGGTGTGCCCGATGTAATCCCAAGGACCTTTGTATGAGGGCGACATCAGGATCAGAACCCAGAAAAAGGATGGTTATTTAACCAGGAAGGGAGATACTGGAATGACAAACTCATGAGCCAAAAAATTCTAATAGTCCCAAAAGCTGCAAGAAGTATGAAACAGATTTTTTTCCTTGAGCTTCTAGAAAGAATTATTCCTTCTGGCACCTTATTTTATTCTCTTAAGACTAGAACCTAGATCAGTCTGACTCAAAGAGTTATATTTTTCCTTATTATTGAGCTATGTTTTTCTCTCACCCACTTGTAGTCAGTGAGATGACCTCATTGGACTCAGGGCAGAAAGCTAGGTTTCTGGAAAAACCTAGCAAAAGTGCCACGCTTGTCATTTATCTTCATACAAAATAAATAAGCATTGTTTACCTGGACACCTAAAGGGAGATGATGAAACAGAGGCCAGTAAACATCTTCCTGCTGCAGATGCTATTGTGATATCATCAATCAGTCCAGAAAGCCTCTTCTAAGCCAATGACTGGTTAACAATGCCAACTGTCTGCCATTGGCAGAAGAGGAGTAACAGCCTTGGCCATGGCATATGCCAGAGGATCCTGGCTTATGCACTAGTCTGACCTAATCTTCCAAAAAACTGACTGTTAGACAATATGTCCCTCTTTCTTTGTTCACTGGGCTATTTCTGAGTGGCTGGAAGATTGTCTAGATAAGTTCTGACACCTGTCTGATGGCACCATATCTGCTCCCAGAGCCCCACACAGTCCTGGGATATACATGATCCACAAATACTTAATAAGTGAACACAAGAGTCAGACATGCTTAGAGCCACACCCCCTCATCGGTTACATATCAGCTGTGTTAAGTAATTCACTTCACCTCACTGAGCGTGTTTCTGCATGTATGATACTTAAATTTAATATCCAGACAGCAATGATTTTCTCTTATGAAATGCTGTAGACTTTAAATACCAAGATGTTCCATGCAAAAGTTGTTTTTTTAATTATATTTTAAATTTAATTGATAAATAATAATTTTATATATATATATATACTTAGTAGTACAATATGATGTTTTAATAAGTACATTCTTCATATGTTAGAGCGGAAATACACAGAACCCACGAACACAAAAACAGACACACAAACCAATGTATGTAAAAAGGAGGTGAACTCTTTCAATTAAAATTTTAATTTGTTTCCATCTAACTTTACATAGCTAGTGGCCTGTGGGGGAAATGTTCCTATGCTATCTAGAGTCCACTAACAGCAATGAGAAGGAGCAAAAGGTGTTTTCTGGCCACTTTGCCTTTGTAGAAAAATCAAATAGGCTAATTAACATGTCCATCACATCACCTTATGATTTTTTTGTAGTGAGAACACAGAAGTGCAGGGGATGATATACTCAACATCCTGAATGAAAAAAAAAAAAATGCCAACCAAAATTAGTATACCTAGCAATCCTGTCTTTTGATAATAAAGGGGAAGTAAAGACTTTCAAACAAACAAATTCTGTGGGAGTTTATCACCACTTGACATCTAATGTATTGTAAGATATTACAAGGAATGCTAAAGGAAATTCTTCAAGATGATGGAAGAGGATACTATCAGTAACATAAGTTATTTCTTAATAAATGTCTACAGTTGAAGATATGAATAAATAGATGGTAGTTAAAGGCAACTTGCCCATATATTTTTTGTGACAAAGTGAAGCTACTATTGCAAATATCCATTCATCCATGGCAAAGTGGCCAGAAAACACCTCTTGCTCCTTCTCATTGCTGTTAGTGGACTCTAGATGGCATAGGAACATTCCCCCCAACAGGCCACTAGCTATGTAAAGTTAGGTGGAAACAAATTAAAATTTTAATTGAAAGGGTTCACCTTCTTTTTACACACATTGGTTTGTGTAACTGTTTTTTTTTGTTTGTTTGTTTGTTTTTGTGGGTACCGGGGGTTGACCTCAGGACCTCGCGTGCCAGCAGGAGCCTGTGCTGCTGAGTGATATTACCGGCCCTCTTTTTCGTATGTGGGATCCGGGAGTCGAACTCAGGCCCCCGCACCTGCCAGGCAGGCACTTACGCTGCTGAGCCATTTCACTGGCCACTGTGTGTCTGTTTTTGTGTTTGTGGGTTCTGTGCATTTCTGGTCTAACATATGAAGAAATATGTATAATTCTATACCACTTGGAATTAAGAAGACAATGCAAGTTTCCAGTGTCCCCCTGACCCCTGAGAGTGCTTTTATTTCTTTTATTTCTTATAAATATTTCTGTTAACAATTTTGTATGATTGGTGATATAATCCCCCATAAGGATATTAAAATCAATATCCCACATAAGAGTTTAAGTGTGTGTGGTAGCAAGAATGTGCCTGACTCTGGCAAGAATGTATGACTTAGAGGTCAGCACAGCACTTAGAGCTGTCACTAACCACCATGTCCAAGACATTTTGCCTCTCTGAGTTTTGACTTTTTTGTCTTTAAAATAATGGATTCATACTTGATCCTTAACTTGACCTACAAAGTCCCATGTTATGGGCCCTGCTTTCCCTTTCCAACCTTTGGCCGACTACTCTCCTTTTCGCCCACTCTGCCCCAGTTGCACTGGCCTTTTCTCTGTTCCCAAACACATACAGCCTTTCCATTCCAGGGTCATTGCACTTGTTCCCCCTGCCTAGAAATGCTCTTCCCACAGATTTTTCCCATCACTGGTTTCTTTCTCAGGTCATGTGCCTTCTCCTTAGGTCTTTTCTGATTGCCCAGTTTTAAGTTGCTACCTAATTATTATCATGGAATTTTATTTTATTTTTAAAGCATTTATGATACCTAATATTTTCTTAATTTTTAAATTATTTGCCTACTTTCCTTAGATTGTAAGATTCATGTAGGTAGAGACCTTACCTGAGGCAAATAGTTGCCTTATCAGTGAATACCCTTCATCAAAATTAGTGCCTGTCATATTAATAGTTTTGAATGATTTCAAAAGTCCGTCCATGTTATAATCTACTACAACTCATATTCCATGTCCCTGTTCCCCTCAAACACCATGCCTAACAGTAAAACTACACAAATGCTGAGGGTTTTGATGGTAGAAGGGTCCCTGCAACTGTGCCCTAGACAAGAGATTCTCGTAGAAGTTCTGTGCTTTGCCTGATTGGCTACCAGAGAGTTTGCAACTGGTCACCTCTTTCCTCCCTGTCAGGCTCTGGATTCCTCCTGTGTCCGTTTGAGTTGGAAGTGTGTGAATGTCTCCTAGAGAAGCCTCCCAGATGTTCCTTTTCTCTGCAAAACCTTTCCCTAACCATAACCTACCTCCACAAGAACTCTTTCCTAGCTGAGCCAAACTCAAACTTCTCAAACCTGTCCCTGACTGAAACAGCACTGAGAGGAACTCTTCTTGCAATAAACCAAGGATTAATTTGTATCATACACAAAACATAAATGTATTTAGAAAAAATATTAAAAGTAAGAAGGCACAGAGACCATATCTGTGTCTATTTTAAAGCTGTGGCTTTGTGGATGAGGAAAATGGGACCATAAGTTAAAGGAAAATCTGAGAAATTGAGGATTTGAATTCAAATTTATGGATTCTCAAAAGGAACAGTTCCCTTCTCTACTACCAGAGGTAAAATCAATCTTAGATTCTTTCTTCTGTTGAAATTTAGGCATTACAGAGCTGCAGTACTGCCTTGCCTCCAGAGGAAGGGCCAAGGATGAGAAAGTAAAATGAATGTAAGAATAGCATAATAATTTTTGCTATATTCATGAGAAACTTATTTCTATGTATGAAATTCTATTTGTTCATCTGATTTATCAATCAGACTAGTGTTGATTACAATGACTCTATTTCATGGACTGGACTGGCTGTCAATGAAATATATTTTAACATTTAAATCAGATTTCTAGAATGAGAAAATGTTCATATATTTTCATTATCTATTCAAATGGTTGTACTTCAAAAAATATACTTGTAATTGATATGGCAGCTGAAAAAAAAATCACAACCACTTTGCTCACAGAAAACTAATGCTATTTAGAAATGAACAGAAAGAGCAAATTACAAAAGCCAGAAAAGCCTCATTACTGTCTTATTTTTAAGGAAGTAATGCACTGGTTTTGTACTGATACTAGATTCTGCCAAAAAAAAAAAATCCTAATGAAAAACTCTCTCATTTAATGGTGGGCTGCTTATGATTCAAGGAGTGAAGGAGATAGGAATGACCCAGATAACTTGGGAGCAAAACATCATTTCATGTGAATTATCTTATATGTTAGATAACCCAGATAAAACAACACAATCTAGGTCATGTGTGTTCCTAAGGCTCAATATCCACAGCTATGGTACTGCTTTAATTTTCATATTTCCTCTAGTATCAAGAATTATACTTCACACATCGTAGGAGTCCTGTTAACATTTGCTTCAAGATAATACAGATCAGTACTCTGCTCCTTTGTATTAGCAAATGTTCCGTCATTTTGCTCTGGTTTTTAGAGATTCACTTTGGAGATTTTGAATCACAAGAATAAACTGAGAATCTTGTATTTTACCTTTGCAGCAAAGATGTTAATAGTCATAGAATATACGGTTCAAATGCAAAGAATTATTAAAATATAACAAAACACACAGCTTTTTATATTGCAGAAATTTCCTAATTATGAAGAAAGAAAAATATTCTAAAAAATGTATTACAAATACATACTTAAAACAGAAAAATCTGTAGCAGTCTCCCTCTGGGGTGAATTTATATAAATGTGTGCATAAGTGTATGTCTCTCTGTGTGTGCACATGTGTGTAATATATTCTAAAGTATTTATATGAGAAGATTATTTGTATAACTATTATAAACCTTTTCATAGATGGAAGCATTTTCACATCTAGCAAAGCTTCTAAACTTGTGAATAAATTTTAAAAACAACCTGAGAATATAAATCAACTAATATTTCTAGATCTCATGTTAGAGGAACTAATGGGGAATTTTGCTAATTCTTTCCTAGAAGTATAGAAAATTTTTACTTTCTCTTAACAATCTGCCTTGTGCCTGAGCTATGTAAATTAACATGATCTCATAATCTTGTTGGTCTAAAATAAATCAGACTGCACATAAGCACAAGTAGATTGAGGAAAAGCAAAATTTAATAAAAATGTTAAAGACATATAATAACACATGCAGGCAGTTCTTTTACTACTTGATAAATGTATTAATGCCATTCCACTGGTAAATATGAAAAATAGTAATGAACACTATTACTGAATATTTTTTAAAACTAAATTAGCAAAATACCTCATTACTACTGGAAAATCAAAAGCTAAGCAAAATATCATTGGGTGAGTTTTGTTGCAGGATTTCCATTTCTGGTAGGGTAGTAAATTCACCATATAGTCCCTTGGGTTTTAGTATTAAAAATACAAAAAAAACCCATGTGCCATATTTCAATTGTTTTGATTACTACTTGTTCATCAAACCATGGTGACCCACAGTTGCTAGAGTGAGGGCTGGGATTTCAAGACTACATGACATGTTCTATCCAACATAGTCATTTTGTTTTTATTTTATTTTTTAATCATCTCAAAGGTAATTTGAGATATGTTCTCCCAATTAGCATGGGGGAAAACTCTTTTTCATAGAATATTAGCCTGTGTCACTATCATTTTCCAAATAATAAACAACAAATACTTCTATAAAGTGAATCCAACATTGCTAAAATACATATATATGAATAATACATAAAGTACTTGATTAGAAAATGTTATAGGTCAGTTTATATCTCAGAGATTGGAAAGTGGGCTGATTTTTTCTGACACATTGGAATACTGATCAGAAGCAGACGTATTTTTTTTGTGTGTGTGGGTACCGGGCGTCAACCCCAGGACCTCGCGTGCCAGCAGGCGCCCGTGCCACTGAGCGATATCACCGGCCCCTTTTTGGTATGTGGGTTCCGGGAGTCGAACTCGGGCCCTCGCGCTTGCCAGGCAGGCGCTTATGCCGCTGAGCCATCTCACCAGCCCAGAAGTAGACCTATTTTAAACCTGTTTGAAGGAGGCAGAGCAATGCTTGGATTTTTTGATTTGCCATGTTATAGTTTAGCTGTGATCAGAAGACCTGATATGGACTTAAGAATTCACTACAGAGTATTATTTGAGGAAGTCACCAATCATAATTTTTGAAAGCTTTTATGTTTTTAAAATTGAGCCTGTGCTCTCAATTATCATCTAAGTAAGAAAACAATTAGCTCAGTGTCAATTCAGTACAAAAGCAGTTGTCCTACGTCTCCAAATCATGAGCCAGGTACATTATCTGAGGTTTACTTAACCATCTAAACACAAATACCACTGGATACGGTATTGGTCAGGATTCTCTACAGCAACAGAACTAGTACAGTATATATAATTATAAGAAGGAATATATTAGATTGGTTTACACAATCAGAGGCTGAATAGTGTCACAATGGCAGTCTGCATGCTGGTGAGCCAGAGAATCCAAGAGCTGCTCAGTAGAAGCCGGAAGCCTCAAAATAAGAGGGACCAATGATATAGCTTCAGTTCAAAGTTGAAGGTCTGGAAAATCTCTGGAGAATTCTGGAGTGAGTCCACATTGAAAGGCTGAAGATGCTGAATGGAGGCTGATGTCCATGGGTGATGACAGTAGCAAAAGACACACCCACTCAAACAGAATCAATCTTATAAGCATGGGCTGGCTTCTTCCTCTTTCCAATTTTGCTGCTTCAGGCCCCATGCTATTGGACTGTGCCTCCCACATCCAGGGCAGGTTTCTCACCCCTCCCCCCAGCTCCCTGAAACATATGCTTATTATCTCTGGAAATCCCCTTATAGATACACCTAGCCACACCCAAAGTATGTTTTGCTAATCTCCCAGGTGTCTCTCAATCCAATCATGTTTAAAATCAAAATTAACCTTCACAGATATACATCATGACTTTTGGCCAAGGACTTAATGTGATGAATATTAGACAACAAAATGGGGTAGTAGATCAAAATTGTGTGATTTCAAAATGAGTTGCTGAGACTAGCTATGACTCTTGGACACTTCACTTACATTAAGAAGATAAGGGTGTCAAGGGCAGGAAAGTAAGGAAAGGAATTGCACAGGAATTTCTTAGACAGAGTTACTGCCATGTGACCATTTCCTTTCCTTAAGAGTAAGGGAGACACTAGGGTGCTGCAAAGAAAATACCTAAGAAAGTTGCATAAATTACTGGAGTTTGAGAGGCAAAGTGGACTTGGGTCTGATTTCCCATTTCCTCTTTTTTCTACCTCTTCTTTTCTACCACATCCTGACATAGCACACCCCATGCCCTGATATCCAAAGGAAAGTTACAAAACTTTTTCTGCAAAGCCAAATAGTAAATATTTTAGGCTTTGCAATCATTACAGTCTCTTGCCCACTTCAATGTAAAGCGACCATGCCATATACATAAACTAATCGATATGGCTGTGTTCCAATGAAACTTTATTCACACAAACAGCCAGCAGGCCACAGTTGACCCATTGACCAGAGTTTGCAAACAGACATCTATGGCAGCAGAGCCCAGAGAATGTCTGCCGTGTTGCTGTCAGTCTATGTGACCACAGCTGTTAGAAAAAGACACTTGAGGATTTCTCCACGGTCCAGATTAACAACACATTGTAAAGAGAGAGCCAGCCAGGAACTGCTTTCCAAAAAGGACTACCTAGGAGGAGGAGGAAACTCCAACAGAGAGATTATCTTAGAGGAAACTGCCAGAATAAAAAGATTTAAGCAGGCCATACAAGGGCTGAATAGAGGATGGTGTGAGCGGGGAAAAATAAAGACGGTTACTGTAGGTTCCCAAATGCAGCCAGCCCAGCTGAGTTAGAAGACCTAACTATTGTGTTGAAACCTATTTGCCCTTAAAGTGTCCCTAAGACTTTTGTTGCATTAGAGTGCCCAGAGAGGGCCTCTAGGAGCTCTGTACACAAGGTAAAGATTATCATTGAGCAGCTATATTATAAAGGAAGCTTGGAAAACAAAAATAAACGTGCCTTTTTATTGTATTACATTAAATATTTATTCAATGTACATCAGACATAGAAACTTCATCTTCTCCCCATATACATGAAAAAATAAATAGATACTAAAACAACTGCCAGGATTATTTCTACACAATTAGGTTACACTCTCAGGGCTGCACCAATTCTCCAATTTCTACTTCAGTTTTGCACTGGTTCTCAAACTTTAGTGAGCATCCAAATCTACACAGCTTCTTTAAAATGGAGATTGTTGGGCCCAAGCCGTGATTCTGGCTGGGTAATATGCGGGTGAGGCCTGAGATCTTATAGTGCGAACAGGGTCCCCGGTGATACTAATTCTTCTAATTCATGCTTTCCGAACCCCTGGTGGAAGCCAAGCCTAGTATCAGCTGTGACTTGTTATCTCACCAAGACTAGGTACCTTCTAACATTAGTTGGAGACATATAAATAGTTTAGTTGTTTACATGGGTCATTAGTCACATCTAGTTCAGTTTTCAGAGAACAACTATCATTGAAAGATGACTTGTTTATGTTATCAACATTATTCATCTCTTTTTGTATCTTAGAAAACTTTCCTCAAGGAAGATGAACTTTCTAGCATTGCCTTTCCTTTGCTCACGTACGACATGAGGTATTTACCTGCCAATACCAAGCATTTTACATAACGTCACCAGTCTATCCAATGCAAAAAAAGGATATGGAAGGGAATTTACTGACATATTGTCTGACATTGTCATGATCCATGAGTGGCAGAAAATAGACACCCAGTGAGTAGGCAGATTTCCATCTGGCAAGAAGGTGGCTGTAATGAGCACCAATGTAAAATGACAGATAGTAATTGAAACTAGAAAGTCGATGGGAAAATTAGCTTTCCTCGGTTCACATCTGCACGACAGGGGGAGCTGCCAATCATGGTCTCCAGAGAGAGAGACTTATCTGGGTTCCCAACCACGTGCAAAGCCATGTTCTCCTTAGTTAAAAAAATAAAAAAATAAAAAGGAAGAAAAACCAGCACGGAAAAAAATAGAATCAGTCTGTTAGAGAGCTTTAAACAAATGTGGAGCTGCGAAACAAGCTGTCACAAATTGGCACAGAGAATGCAGAAAATCAATGTGAAATGAAAGCTGCCTCTCCCAACAAAATAAAGCCAGGAATTAACTCTTCCCATTCTTGCTTCAGCATACAAGACATTTAAATTCCAGAATGCACATTACTAGGGAATGAGTAAGAAATAGATATGCAGGTGGCAAAGAAGAATCAACTTGGCTTTCTAGATAGATAGAAAGATAAATGATAGATAGATCTGGGTATGTACGCACACATACATATGTAAACATATACATATCCAAGGGCATGTATATGCATATGGTATATACGTATGCATACATACATATACTGTATTGGCATATGAAACTAAGAACAGATATTTGAGGCCCCCCCCATGATACCTTTCACCTAGCTGAGTAGGAATGACATAGAATAGAAAGGAATATTACATGTCTTAATATTTATAATGAGAATCATATGAATTTGCTACCACTTTACAAAACAAATTAGAGAATATAGCAATTCAAATTTCCCATATGCTTAGCCTTTCAACACTACCTCTGCTCTGAATAATATTTAAGTAATAATGAGTAAAACAACTACAAAAGTCCTGGAAAGATCTTTCTATAAAAGACCAGAATTTTGATATACTTCACTAATTAATGCCACAATAATCGTGTTCTGAATCAGTATATAAAACAGGTGCAACAAAGATGAGCTATAATTCTACCAACAGATTTCAGAAGCTTTAAGTGCTATAGTGAAAATTATACAATCATTCATTATAGTATCACAATATCAACAACATTTATAAAAATAAAGTTTATTTGAAAATTAATTATCATGCATACATGTGAGCACAATAGCAATCAAGATAATTTCCTCTACAGTAACAAAGAACCTCGAAATCTCAATGGCACAGTAGATCCACTGTTAGTCAGCTGGGGAACTCTGTTAATCATGTTATTCAGGGGCTCACACTGAAGGAAGCTCTAATTAAACATGTGTTTCCACGCACATTAAGACAGAAGTTAGAGGACACAGCAAATCACATACAGTATTTGTTACTCAGTTTTCTCTCCAGACACAAGTTACTTCTCACGGTTTCATTAACCAGCATAAATGCTGAAAATTCATGCCTACCCTTAAAACAAGCTGAAAAGTAAAACCATACTGTGCTGCAAAAAAGAAGAAAGCTAAGAAACATCTGGAGAGCAATAAAAGTGTCAGCCACAATCACCCTCATTTCTTGCCTGGACCACTGCAATAATCTCTTAGCTGGCCAATCTAGGCTAACTGGTTTCCACATATGCCTGTCTCTAACCAATTCATGCAGCACTAAGAGCATGAAATTTTTTTCTCTTTAACATAACTCTAGTGGTCATATAAGTCCCTTGCCTATATATCGTTCGGTGTAATCATGGCTTAGAAGGATTCACATGGACCTAACCCTTACCTCCCGCTAGCACCACTCACCTCACTCGTAGCCGTGTTGCGCTTCCTACATTTTTTTCATCCAATGTCCTGCTCTCTCTGCATCCACTGTTCATTTCTTCAAAGTTTCCACTGCTCATTCACTGCTCCTTATATTTCTCTTACAGACAATTTTTTTTCCTTCCTAGCAGTCAGAATGCTTTTAATGATAAATTTATAATTTTGTAATTATACATGTATTTATGCAATATCTTTCTTCCTCTGTAAATTCACCAGGGAGGGAACAAGGTGGGGTTTTTCCACCATCAACCTTCCATCGAGTATGCTCACTTAGGACACAACCTTCCTTCGAATAACCTCAATACCACAGGAATAAGTAAACTCAGCGCAATTCTACTGTTAATTTCTTTTTCTTTTTTTTTTTTTGTGGGTACCAGGGGTCAACCTCAGGACCTTGCGCACCAGCAGGCGCCCGCGCCGCTGAGCGATGTCACCGGCCCCTTTTTCGTATGTGGGTACCGGGAGTCGAACTCGGGCCCTCGCACTTGCCAGGCAAGTGCTTACGCCGCTGAGCCATCTCACCGGCCCTCTACTGTTAATTTCTAACGAAGATCAACAAACCAGTTAAAATTGGTGTGGCAGAAAGCCACTAAACTGAGATTTGAAATGAAAATCCAAATGTTAGAATGAAACATGCCTTTCTTTCTTTGCCCTTACTTCACAGTTTAAAAAGAATGTCCACATCCATTGTGTCAGAGGACCCTTCAAATCCACAGTGGGTTGGTCTGGTTATGCAGTTACCGTTTACAATGACAAAGTGGAAGCTGAGAGAAATGAAGAGACTAGGTTGATTCCACACTGCAGGCAAGGGGTAATGAATCTGAGACTTCTGACCGTGCATCTGTTTCTCATTCCTCCTGCTATCCTATTTCTTGATTCAAGCAGGTCAGCCTTAGAAGAATTCATGTGGGGACAGTGTTAATGAAAGGAAAATTATTAATACAACACCTGGGCCAGATTCCAAGTAGATATTCAAAGGATGACCTTCAGTCTCACTATTCATTTCAGAATTTCTGCCCAAAGGAATTGATCAGGTAAAATAAAAACTTCATCAAGGACTCAGCTTCATAAATATAACTCTTCCCAATATCTCTAAGGATCTTTCAGTCTCCACCATTAGTTTGTGGCAAAGCAAGTTTCAAAGAAGCTTTTATGAATACTTGTGGTCCTTGCTAGGGGTTACATATTAAGCTATGACTGCATTTATCTAAGAGATGTATTTTGAGCGCCTAGTCTAAGTGAGCTGCTGTGCATTATGCAGTATGTCCAGTTAGCTGTCAATGGCGTCCGGAGGCTTCTCATTAAGCAGGAGTATAGAGTAAATCTGGGTAGAATCTCATAGGGAAAGATGGAAGGAGGAAATTAGCAGCAATTGAGAAAATGCAGGCTGCTTATAAAGGCACCCACCACCTCTCAACCAAAAGAATAAACACAGAAGAAGGTGGGGGGAAGAGAACACAGAAACTGTGTATATGTCACAATTGTGCCTTGGATGCCACTAATCTGGTTTGAAAAGAACACTTCCTAGAGTCTGTTTGAGTTCTTCTGAACATCCCAGCTTAAAGATTGAATTTTCTGCCACTGTGAAAATGTTCTCTACCCCCAGCCCCGAAGCACACACATTTCTAACAGATATGGAAGATAAACACTCAACTTTATCCTTCTCCTGCATTCCAACTCCAACATTACCCTCTCCTTTGAGGCATCACTATTTCCAGTTGCTGCCACAAGGTGCCCCCAGTGTACACTTCTCCTTGTTCTAGGTGTTAGGTTGGCCTAGACTCAAACAAGGGAATCCACTGGGCTGGGCTGACAGATATATCATGCACAGGAAAGGGTGCTAAATAATCGGATTGGCTCCAGATCTGTGCAAATTCACATAAAGGAGCTACATAAAATATTAAATGTGTGTAGCTGCTTGCTTCAGAGATAAAGAAGTTTCCAAAATACTTTATGAGATTGGGTAACGAATACCCCTAAGAGGTGCTATAGAGACAGTGGACATTCTGAGATCGTCTGCATGCTAAAGTCTAATTTTAATCAGGTCATTGTTTCAGCAATAGCCAAGACCTTTAGAAGAAAGAGGAACTAACTTTTCCTAAACAAGAAAAGGATCAAATCACTTCTGAACCCAAAACCTTCATGATCAATAGAAAGCAGCACAATGAAGAGAATTTTTACCAGCGTGCCTAAATAGCACATATCTCTTTAGTTCTGATGATTCTTCTTGTGGTTCCTTACATGATGATTTCTACCTCTGACAGTCACTTATTTCTTACGCCTTGTTCACAGAGTAGGTATTCAACTATCTTGGGACTCATTTCATCTGCTATAACGGGCAACCTCAGAAGGAGCTTGCCTGATGGGAAGAAGGGAAGTACAGCAGGCTACCCTCAGATGCTAACTTTCTGTAGCTTTCGGACAAGTTTTACATGACTAACTTTTATAGAAAACTCTTGTAACCCCCACTTACCAACATTTATGGCATTTACTACCCCTCATATACACACATATATAAACATGTGTTTTTATCTACTTTATCCATCAGAATGAAAGTTTCAAAGAGAATAAAGTCTTTGTCCGTGATACATTGTACGTGTCTTAAACAGTTTGTCCCAAACACTGTAGGTTTTCAAAAATTACTCATTTGATGAATAAATATTTCCCCATGTTGCTGTCTTTCAGCATAGCTGAGACAAAAATACAAAGAATAACCGAACTACATCATATTGCCTAAAACAGACCCAGTCTACAACAAATCACAAAGTCTGAAAATACAACGGTACCTATGGGTTACACAGACAGCCAACACTACTTAAATTACATATCTATGGATAACATGGAAGTTGGATTCTGTACCAAATGGTAGATATTCCATGGTACTAACTCTTAAAAAAGCCTAAATTGAGGATAAAAAGAAAACTCTCCTATTTGAATAGGGGTTAAGCCATGAAAATATTCAGAGTAAACTAATAAAGGGAAAGATAAAGATCGGTAATGGAAGGAAAGCAATAATGAAAAAATTTATTTTAAAAGCTTATTCTAAAATTTAAATCTGCTTTATTTTTTCTGATTAATAAATAATGTGTTCTATATATTATTTGACCTTAAAAATGAGAAAATTAATGGAGTGGCCGGAAATGCTAGCTATGCTGCTCATTACTGTGTGTCCTTAGGCAATTACTAAACATTTCTAACATCAGAACTTCTGATCAGACAAAAGGAAGAAGGGGAAGATTCTAATGCTTTCCTAATTTATAGTATCTACCCTATATAGGCTGACAGAACAGTTGACAAAACTCTTGCTGGGTCATGTTTCATGTGGTAGAGAAATCCTCTTTGAAAACTACAAATACAAAGTCATTCTTGTAAGTAGCAGAAATTGTCACACCCCTGAGCCCACAGCTTTCACTAGAGCCCCTCATGCCTCTATGAGGGCTGATGCACAACTCCAAGGTTTGTAGGTCTGTTGATTTCCTTTCCAAAAAGGAAAGTGTCAGATTTTTTCTTTACACTTCAAATAAATACAAAACACCATCACTCCTTAAAATGAAAGATTATTACCATAGGATATTTTTTCCAGTGTGGAGGAAGGAATTCAGATTTAGATTCAGAAAACCTATATCTTGAACCCTAACTTCATTATTAAATAATATGGCCTCAAAGCAATTATCTTCTCTCAGTGAAACTGTTCCTTCATCTGTAAAATGGAAATAGCAAAAATAGCGTACTCATGAGGTTATTGAAAAACCAACAGAAAACTACATATGAAGTGCTTTGCAATTGGTTAAAGGGCTCTACAGATGTCAGCTTTTTTACTCAGGTGATCTTGAAGTTGTCTTTTGTGATAAGAATAATACCCCTTTACAGTTTAGCAAGTACACTCTCATGTACATTAACTCATTCCAACTGATGTGGTCTGAGTTCTCAGAATTAGTTCTAATTCTTTGAGGAATGGCTAATTTTTTTCTCCCAAATAAAGCCTCAAAAGCACGTTAGAGTGTGTTCATTTTTATTTCCTTTCTTTGTCCACAGGTACTAGTTGAGCGTTCTTAGAAAAACTGCATTAAGCTAAGAATTCCAGAAAATATAAAAAGATGAGGACATGTTCCCTGTCATCTTAGACACACATATTCATTCATTTAGTAAATAAATATGTTTTGAGCACTTGTAAAGACAGAGAGAGAGAGAGAGAGAGAGAGAGAGAACAATTGTGACCATAGCACTATACGTAGTATTATCCACAGAGTTATCAACAACTACCCAAGATTAAGAATTACACCAGTCTCGAGTAACCCATCACCAGTATTTTTATAATACTTAGAAATCTTAAAGATATATTTTCAAGAAATTCTTCTTGAAAAAGAAGAAAAGAGAAGAAACAAAGAAAAAGAAAAAGAAAAAATTCTATGGAGCTGGACATGGTGGTACATGCCTGCAGTCCCAGCTGCTTGTGAGGCTGAGGCCAGAGGACCCTTTAGCCAACAAGTTTGAAACCAACCTGGGCAACATGAAACCCTGTCACAGAAAGAAGAAAAGAAAAGGAAAAGGAAAAGGAAAAAGAAATGGAAAAGGAAAAGGAAAGGAAAAGAAAGGAGAGGGAGCAAGGAAGAAGGGAAGGAAGGAAGGGATAAAAATTCCTCTTGTCACTAACTTCACAAAGGCATTTAAGGTTCCCAGGAATTGGTTATTGTACAGCTGGGATGCTTCAGTGATGGAACTGATGTTCAGAGTATGTGAAGTTCCCACGCTAGACCTACACTCAATTCAGCACCGAGGGCTTTTTCCAATCATCTGAGAGGAAAAGTCAATAGTTATTCAGCTCTGTAACAGAGAAGAGATTAAAGATTATTTGCCTTGCTCTTAACCAAGTTTTCCTGACAATCTGATAGACATATCCATTTCATCATTTCTATCTATATGAATTTCCAGAGATACTATCTCTCAGTGGCAGTAAGATTACACGAAAACCTTATAAGAACAATATTTAAAACACCAAACAATGACTAATAGATGGCTCAGCCTCACTGTACACCATCAGCATTTTTTAATGATAAGTAGATGGCTTGTGAAACTTTTTTATTTTAAAGCAACCTTGATGCCTTAAAAACTGAAGTTAATATTAGGCCCTATTAGGCCCACATAGTAAATAGCAGATGCTAACTTCTGGGGGAACATTTTCCTTCTTGGTAACCTCTTCTCAGGCAAACACACATATCCTCATAACAATGTGAGGAGAAGCAACATTCCTGTGCACTACAAGTGTTACTCATGGAAGAGCTGATTGCTTTAGAGGTGGGCATATACATTCCTACAAATTTGGAATTGGGGTTAAGAGTTGATTCATTCTATCTGGGTGGCTGGACAAATAGACATGAACTTGGGAACTTATGGTGGCCACATTTTCTATTGTAAGAATGGGAAGCAGAAAAACAATTGTTATGTAATGACAGAGTGGCATAATGCAGTTGGGAAAAATAGAGAATAAATAGGGGAAAATACACTGTTAGATCTATTCCACTTATTGCCAGTAATGAAGGAGTAACATTCTAAATAAGAACACAGAGCTGTATTCATAAGAAGTGGAAATTGATGTGAAGAAAGCAAAAAACAAATCTCCATGGTGTGACCCCTTACATATTACTGAAGACTATTTAAAACTAAATATGGAAAAATAAACAACAAATACGTAGGTCTGATCCTTATATTTCTGCTATCAATGATTTGTGGGCAGCAGGCAGTAATTCTACCTTCACTGAAGCCAACAGTACTTACAAGTAAATGGAAATATTTTTCTGAATTTGTGCACCTTATATTTTATTGAAGGGTTATAGCCTCAATCAACATTTCCCTTTAGTGACAGCTATAATCAAGGCAAATAGTTTTAAGCTCATATATTATTATCTTACAATGAACTGAGAAGGAAATCATGACTCACGAGTTGCTGATTGTTTATTTCCAGCTGCAGATATTATTCCCATTAGCCAAAATACGAAACTATAACACCCCACTTATCTGAATGTCACTCTTCCAACAGAGTTCAGAAGGGAAGGAGCTTCTCAACAGCCAAAACAGCTATCGCAAAATGTATGTGCTTTGTTCCATGAAGGGGATCATCCTAAATTACAGGATCTCTTACTTTACCTGTCATTATACACTTGGTTGTCCACCTTTCTATTCTAAAACCTGAAAGAATAATGTGACCATCACTTAAGAAATAAAAAAAAAACTGGAAGCTAGAAGTAAGAAACTAAAAATTGGCCAGTTACCACAAAAGACCATTAATTTAGTAGCATGAATATTCTTTATACTAAATAAATAACATTGTAAACAATGAGGTCTTCAGAATTATAACCACTATTGTCATCATTATTATTATTATTTTTTTTTTTTTTTTGGTGCCGAGGATCAAATCCAGGACCTTGGGCATGCTAGGCTAGCACTCTACCACTGAGATACAGAGCCAGACATCAGAATTATCGAATGCTTGTAAAACTCATCAGAATATGTTCTATATATTTTTATTAAAATGGTAGCAAAGTAGGTAACATATTGGGAGGATTTATACTCCAGTGGGAATTTTATTTTAAAGTAGCTTGAAAAATGTACTTACCTTGAAAAGTTCATTGTGAGATATCAGCATATTTTGGCAGGAATGCAGTAAGTGTCACCTTTGCCAACAGACATTTGGAGACAATACAGAAAGGATTTCAAGCATGCACTGACCCATCTCCTTTCTCACCTTTTTAGTCTCCATTTCTGCCTCTTTATCTGCATTTCGCACTTACAAGCATCCCAAAAGAGGGCCTGGAATTTGTCTTTATAAGGAAATGATGGGCACCCCATTTTGCAAAAAAAAAGTGGAATATATTCAAAAATGAGCCTCATGTGTTTCCTGATCTGCATGAGACAGCATGAGATACTAGAGAAGGTATGAAACAAATGAACTCTCCATCATAAACCCTCTCCCACTTCAATGGCTTCTGTTCCTCTTGAAAATCAAACTCAGCTTTCCCTTGAAAAATGAGTTCTATTTATTTCACCACACAAAATCTAATATTTCACTGGGAGAAATCATCTTTTCATGACTGTCAAATCATAGCTGCCACACTTACTCATTCGGTTTTCTGGATCAAAGAGATACCATTTTTCATGAATACAGTTTTAGATATGTACCATAATTTTGTTTTTCAATTAAGTGCGTCAAACCCATTAGAATTAGTGCTAATCCTCAGGCTCAGATGGTCATGAAGGAAGATGACAAAGGATGAGCAAGATAAACCTGTGGATGCTCACAATAATGCCTTTTAAAACTTTCAATGTATGACTCTCGTTCAACCCTATAATGAAAAACTACTAGCTGTCATTTGCTTTGCAAGCACGGGTCCTGGAGCCTTGTGGGCTATGGTAAATAAAAAAAAAATCTCTTGAGAAAAAACTGCAGCTTTAGGAAAGCAATGTTTTTGGCTGCTGTAATCATTCTAATTACTTTAGAATGTTTCTTTTTTTCCCCTTCACCCTCTAGGGCCTTTTTGCCTTCAAATCAGCTACAGAAACAAAGCAATTTAACACAGTAAAAAGCTTATTAACACATGATGCAGTTCAGTGGCATGAGAAAATGCTCAGAAGAAAACAAGCAATCCATCCTCTGAAAAAAGGTGGATCTAAATATTTCAAATAAAGAAGATGAGCTGAGGAGTGAATAACTCAAGAAAATGTGAAAAGGAAGGTCAAAACAGGAGCTCTGGATACAGAGAAATCTCAGTTCTATGTCATAAAAGATTCCAGTTTAATTCCTCAATTCACAGGTAAGGTGCCAATTTTCTAAATCTTCATTTACCATTTAAGAGACACCTCAAGTTCACTTCAACTATGGTTTCTTCTGCTTTTTTCTGACTTTACTGTGAGACATCAGGGAAGGTGAAATGGCCCCACTTCTCAGTGGCAAGTGAATGTGAGGGCTTCTGCTTTGCTGCAGAGGTAAAAGGAAGGAAGAGTGAGGACAGAAGCAAAGTACCAAAGCTATTTTCTCAGAGGATAAAAAGAAAAAACTACGTGAAACTCCTACCAGCAGATTTGGAGTGTTTGAACAGAAAAGAAATAATGTATGGAATACATGAGAATACACACCAGATGGGTAAAACAAAGTGTGAATTTAATGATGACTTATTGACTCGGTCTTATTTTCTTAATCCAAGCAGAATGCACATTGAATAATTCAATGTGCTTCCAAAAAAGAGCATAAGCATATCCTGCAGTAAAAGACATGAACATCAAGGGCCTGGCAGTGGATCTGGAGATGCTTTGAATATAGGCTTTTACTTCTCAAGAGCAAATAGTCATTCACCATCTGTCTTCTGAATGTCTGCTATATGCTGGAGGTGAGGCTGGCTGCTGGATATGTAGCTAACTATGTAAATAAAGTAAACTTCCAGATTATGGAAGAAAGAATGGCCACAAATCCATTCAATGACCATTCACTTAATACCATACATGCGTATTCAGCAACTAAATATAGTAAGCTCCATAAGAGAAATCTAAGTATGATATCAGGATCCAGGGAGCTTCTTAGAAGTGGTGATGTCTAACTGAGTTCTAAAGGTGAATTCTAGATCAAAGTACATTCCAGGCAGAGGAAACCAAAACAGTCCTTGCAATTGCATGTATGCTTTAATCTGGCACACTGTAGGGGCACTAGGCTTGCATGTAAGAAAAATAATAAAGTAAATACATATACTATTTTTATGATATGGTACATGTAAGTGTTGGAAATACCTGGATGGTTGATTTATTAATATACATTTTGCTTGATTTTTCTTTTTTTAATGTGGGTACCGGAAGTTGAACTTAGGACCTCACGCTTGCCTGCAGGCGCTTGTGCCACTGAGCGATATTACCAGCCCTTTTTCTTCCTGTATGTGGGTACCGGGAGTCGAACTAAGGACCTCGCACTTGCCAGCAGGCACTTATGCTGCTGAGCCATATCACCGGCCCCACTTTGCTTGATTTGACACAACTTCCTTGGCATGTATCTTAAGGCAGGGACAAGGATTTAAAAGTACAACCACTTATTTGTCCTAGCTAAAATTCTCCATATGAGACACCAACCAACAGGAAAAGGCATGGGTCATCTTACAGAGTGCATTGTAGGGACTGTCTTTGTGCAGCCTTAGTTCAAAGAAAGGGTGAAGACAGGAGTAGTGGTGCCCACCTGCAATCCCACTACCTTGGGAAGTTGAGGCAGGAGGATTCCAAGTTCAAGCTCAGCCTGGGCAACTGAGAAACTTAGTGAGACCCTATCTAAAAATAAAAAATAAAAAGGGGGCCGGTGAGATGGCTCAGCGGCGTAAGCGCCTGCCTTGCAAGCGCGAAGGCCCGGGTTCGACTCCCGAAACCCACATACGAAAAAAGGGGCCGGTGATATCGCTCAGCGGCACGGGCGCCTGTTGGCGCGCGAGGTCCTGAGGTCGTTCCCCCGGTACCCACAAAAAAAAAAATAAAAAATAAAAAATAAAAAAATAAAAAGGACTGGATATGTAGCTCAGTATGACGGCCCTGGCTTTAATCTTCAGTGAGAGAGAGAGATAGAGGAAGACAGACAGAGAGACAGAAAAACAGAGAGAGAGAGAGAGAGAGAGAGGAAGTGGAGAAAGAAGAAATAGAGAAAGAAGATAAAAGAATGAAAAGTTTGAATAATCCCACATTGATATTTTCTAACAAAGACATTCAAAGAAATCTATCTGAAAATGTTGATAGCATTATTGAAAGAAAAATAACAACTACAGCTAGTGCTGCAGCATGCTCCAAACCCTCCTGATGAATTCCTTGTCTCTTATCTACCATTATGATATCTATAAACATAGCCCCCAAAAGTATCTTCCAAAGCCCCCCTCAGCAATATATTCTGTTCTCTCATAACCCTTATGGTCAGAAAGCTTATTTATAGAACACCTAAATACATCTTATTACAATTCTAACCCCACCTTAGTTACCTCCTTCCTCTTCCAGAACATGAACTATCTCTTTATAAGTGATCCAATCCTCATCCAAAGTCCAAGTCAATGTGTAAACACAGCATAAATAATGAAAGAGCCTCCTTCCTGTATCTTTCTTGTCATTAATGGAAACATCTCAAGAGTCTGTCCACAGAGCAGCCCTAAAAATGGAAAAATGTAAAGAGCAGGAGACAAGGGAGAAGTGCTTAGCACTGAAAGTCATGTACCTGTCTTGAATATTTCATGATAACCAGAATCTTCTATGGAACGCTACATTGCAATGGTAGAACGTTCATCTGGAAATACCCAAAGGTCAATATTCTGTTATGCATCCCTCTTTCCATGGGTGATAAATGAATATTCACTCTGAAGCCAGAGCATCCAAGAGAAAGCTTACAATTAATATAGCAAAATCCCATTTCATGGATGCTTGCATTTTCTCCTATGACAAGTGTTAGCATAAGATCAATGTATTGTACAAAGTCATTTAAGATGAAGCAATCATCTGTCTGTGTGCAGTGAAACAGAGAGAATAGGGCAAATAATACATGAGTCCAGCTCAGTCCGTGCTTGGCATATTATCTGTTTACTTGAATAATTTAAAAACACAAGTCTATTCTACCGCCTTGATCAAGGCTAACCCTAATGAAGTTAGTCTGCCATTGGTGACACACGTGAAATGTTTTCAATGCACCTAAAACATCTTAGTTAAATTATATGAGAAAGTAACAAAGGCATAGAAATGACACAATCAGTGAAGTTGGACTCAAAACAATTAAGATTGGCTCTCTGTACACATCTGAAACTAAGAAATTATTTCTCTAACTTTACGATGGAAATGGGAATTATTGTGTGACTAGGTAGATACAAAATTTCAGTAGATTAAGAACATACAATTTTCAAATTTAGTATCTTTAGAAAAAATAAGATTGACTTACATCTTCTAAGGCACTTACAACGATGTGACAAATGAATTAACTGGATCTGATGTATTTTTTACCTGACAATACATACTGATTTACTCATATATACAAAAGTCTTGTTTCACCTCTATGTCAAGAAATTCCTCAGCCTTAAGTCCTTCTATTTTTTTTCACTGCGTATTTTTCCTACACCTCTAAACTACCTCCTCACCCTAGCCTTATGGTTAGTAGTGTTCCTTCTTCACCCAGGGAAGAAGAGAGACACCAAAGAAGGAAGGACGACTGCATCCTTCGAAATTCATGGAAATATCTTTAAAACCCCAAGTCAAACATGGAGACCTGGATAAATTAAATGTTCAAATTCTTTAAAAAAAATTTTTTTCTGTTTATTTTAGTGCTGGGGATTAAACTCAGGGCCTTACATATGCTAAGCACAAGCTCTAACTACTGAGTTATTCTCACAGTACCAAGCTCTTTTTTTTTTTTTTTTCAAATGAATCCACCCCTCCAACAGAGCACAAGTCACAGCACATATATACTGTATGTGAGGATACACTTTCTCCTACTTGGGATAGAAGGAAGTAACAGGAAAACAAAGCCTGTAGAAGATGAAAAAAAAAAAAAAAAAAAAGAAAGAAAGAAAGAAATAGCGAAACAATTACCCAGTTAACAACACAACATCCTGGCATTGTGGAAAAAGGATTACTGGTGTGGAGGGATGCAGGGGTTTGTTATCATAGCTCCCTTTCCTATGCTCCTGTTCATTCCTGGGTCTGGGAACCAAGTGAACCTGTGATAACATCTTTAGCCTGCAGAAGGGTTGTCAGCAGGATGTGTTTTTGGCACTATGGACAACACATGGATTGATATTTAGATAATCTTCCCAGGTCCCTAAATTTAGGGAAAGCTTCTGCCTGCTCTCCAACCTGTGAATTTTAAATGTATATTGCAGGTTTGGTGAGTTTAAAAAAGAAAGCATTAAAGCAAAGATGACCTGTGGGCTGACTCTGGCCCCAGAGATGCATCTTTCCATGTACAATGTAACACAATTAGTAAATATCACGTACAATTCCCAATTTCTGTGTTCTGTTGGAATCAGAAAATCCGGCTACCTTGGCCAACTTTCAACTCCAGTAGCGGTGAACAAGAACTGAGTTATCAGTTGCCCCCTCTACACAGGACATCACCAGTTTGCCGCAGACCTTTCAATTCCTTATAGCCTGATAGCCAGCCACTCACTCATGTCTGTTGTATCTAGGACCTTAATAAACACTGCATTTGGGATGCAATAGTTGAAATAAGCAAGGAGCCCCAGAGAAAGTAGAAAAAGTTCAGTAGGGGTTTCTCTTCCTGAGCAGAGAATGGCTCCATGAAGGATAGCAAACATTGGAGAACTCATTGCAAGCCTGTTAGAAATGATGGGGTAGGAAATAAGTTTAATAAAATAGGGATACGACAACCCAAACTCCAGAATTTCATCTAATGTTATCTCACATCTAAATGAGCAAGTACAAGTATGCATGCCTTGCATTCCGTTAGATTCGTTCTGTGATCTTGAATGGCTTATGGACAGACAGTTCAGTTACGGATGTCACAGGGGCAAAGCACTGTAGTAACACCAGAGCATTAATCATTTCTCATCTTTACTTTTCAAATCATTTTCTCAGCAAAGCTCATCTCTCACTATAAAAGAATTACTAGACCAATTAGCAAAATTATAACATTTTATTCCTCTTATTACACATGCATTTGGTATCTTTCTTTTTGATAAAGACTGGATCTTGTATAAATATCATATAAAATGAAAGCCCTTGAAAACATCTGTAAGAAGTTAGCTATCAACCAGCAGGAAACAAAATCATAAATGAAAAGTATTGGGAACCAGACATCTCAAAAGAAGTCTGAAGAATATATAATAAGAGAATAAAAAAAGTAGAGATGAGTCAGAATCAGATGGTTTCACTAAGGAAAGATAAGGTTTCACTAAGGTTTGATATGGAAATCCTAGAATATCAGTCCTAGAGAATATCTCATAAGAGTTTTACCTCTCCATTTTCAGATGTCAACACTGAGGCAAAGGTCTGTGTTACAATAGGGACACACAAATACAACTGCTCAAAGAAGAAACAACTTTCTCTTACACAACAGCAAAGGCAGTTCTACCCCATAAGCTTTTTCAGTTACTCAGATTTCACCATCTGGTATGTCCACCATCACCTGGAATACTGTCCTGTTTTGCAGAGTCAGCATGACATTGTTACCAATGTCCCAGATCACGGGAGGGGAGAATGACAGGAAGTCTAGGTCAAACAGGATTATTTAAATCACGAGATTATTTAAATCACATTTAAATTCATGGGTGAAATCTAGGTCATAATTCTATACTTATCTGCAGGAAGCTATGAAATTGTAGGTTCAGTTATTCAAATAAAATTCTACTATTATAATAGAACAAGAAGGAAATGTACTTACAGAAGGAATACTAGCAAACCTATGTAGATATTACGGAGGTAAGAGACTTGTAGAGATCATGTGCCACTCCAATCATTTTGCTAGCCAAGCGCTATGGCAATGCTCCTGTATTACACACACTCTCTCTCTGTCTTCCTAAGAGTTGGGAAGAAAAGATCATGAACTGGGAGGAAATGAGTCTTCAGGAACTGGATGAAGAGACTTTAAATGAAGGATTCACAGGGCCGGTGAGATGGCTCAGCAGCGTAAGCGCCTGCCTGGCAAGCGCGAGGGCCCGAGTTCGACTCCCGGATCCCACATATGGAAAAAGGGCCGGTGATATTGCTCAGCGGCACGGGCTCCTGCTGGCGCGCGAAGTCCTGAGGTCGACCCCCGGTACCCACAAAAAATAAATAAATAAATAAATACATAAATACATAAATAAATAAATAAATAAATGAAGGATTCACAGATCATGGCTAGCCCATGACATGGTCAATCCTCTCACCCAGAGTTCCAATAAACGCATGATTGCTGGAGAGCAATGTGAAAGGCAGTGTGGACCGGGGAACAACAGAGATTCCAAAAGAAGATCACTGAGAAGGAGGCTGCATCATTTTTGTTGAGTGGAAAGTAAGGAAGTGGAGTCAAAACAAATGTCTCTCTAAACCCCAGTGAAAAGCACAGCACAGCAAAGACTGTGATAGCAAAAGCCAAAGGCAAAGCATTCACATTTGCTAGGTAGAACTTCATGAGAAAAACAAAAAGCCATTCTTGTTTCTTAGGGGTGCATAAGAGGCCATATGTCTGGCCACAGGACACTGAAAGAAATGAAAGTCAGAGGAATTATTACCCAGTACTTCTCTTACCATAGATAAACTCCACTTCCATTAGAAAGAAATGAAAAATTAGAGATTTTAATATGAATTCTCATTCTAGAAAGACAAGTTAGATTTCTAAAAGAATCAGACCTATTTTACATTCTTCCTCTCATTTAGTCTGTACTATAACATTTAGTAGATCATGGTACTGTATATCATCTTGTGAATCTTTCTACCATTTCAAATATTTCCAATTCACTCTCACCTTGCTCCTAGCAGTGCTGTATTTTAATGTCTTTTGAGGCCCAGATAACCTCCTAATCTCTACCATGTCCCAGAGGATGCCAAAGAATGCATCAGACATCACTCTCTCTCATCTATTTCAAAGCAACAGAATGGTATAGGTCCTAATTTATATTGGTGCCTCCAATTTCAATTATTTCTTACTGGAAATTTAATATTTCTTTTTGGAACACTTGTCATGTAGTAGCCCCCCTAAAATACCCACATTCCAACACCCAAGATATCTGAATGTGTTGTCTTACATATTAAATAAATAAATGAGTAAGTGGAACGTTGCAGGTGTGATTAAGTAAGGACCTAGAGATGGGGAGATTCTCCTGGATTATCCATATAAGCCTTATATATAATTATAAGAGTCTGTATAAGGAAGCAACAGGGTCACAAATGGAGAATGTGATGTGCTGAGTAAATCAGAAACTGAAATGATGCAATTAGCCAAAGACTTTCGACATCTCCAGAGGCTGGAAGAAGCAAGAAGAGGATTTTTTCCTGCAGCCTTGAGAATGAACTTTGATTTTAGTTCCTTAAGACACGTTTTGGACTTCTGGCCTCCAGCTAAGAGAATAAATTTGTGCTGTTTTAAGCTACTAAGATTTTGGTTAATTTGTTACAGCATGAACAGGAAACTAATACATATATCTTCTCAATTAGCAACTATAAGTCATATGGGCTAACTAACCTTATCTTACCAATTATCAAACATGAATCTTTGATTCATAATTTGTATATGTCTCAGCCAACAATGCTTCTAGGAATTTTCCTAAGGATATTTATGCTGTAGGCATTCAGTCATCCATTAAAAAAAATAGCAAAGATCTACATTTACCTATATGCTGGGATGTAGATAATATTTCATGTAAACAAAAATAAGAAGCACTAGACATGCAGGAATTAAGAATTCATCTCAAGCAGTGTGGAAGGATATCTATCAAACTGACCAGGGTGGGTATCTGCAGGTGGTAGGATGGCCTTCACTGTCTTCAATTTGTATTAGTTTTTTTTCTCTTTTACAGTGAACATATATTATTTCAATAATTTGAAAATTGATGGTTATTTTTTCTATATTGGACAAAAGAATATCCAATACAGAAAAAACTTTACCTTCAAAGAATTAACATAGCTCATGACTCTCTGGACCTGCGATATTTGCCACCCATGTCTTAGACTTACCACCCTTCAAATCAGGGTCCTACTTATATCACCTCACTCCCAAACACACTGCCAGTCTACTTGAGGGGAGACATGAGGGAAAACCACAGAATTTAATACATGAGTTCCATTTTCTCTTTGACCGATTTCTACCTCCTGTTTTTCCTATTTCAGTTAATGACATTACCACCTACTCAGCTGCCAAAGCTGTCACACTGAGGTTATTTTGAATGCTTCTTTATACCCCACATCGCATCATTCTTCAAATTCTCCCATTTTATGTCTTCAACTTCACTCACATCTGTTCCTTGTACTTTATTCCAATTATTGATAAATTTATATCAGTTTGCCTGATAATTTCGTCCCCAATTATAACAGCATTCTAAAAGGGTTCACTGGCTTTATACTGAATTCACTGAACTCCACTTCTCATTCACCCTTCTTATTTTTCACAGGTTCATCATCTTAAGTCAACAGCTATCCAAAAGGCCTGGCACTGCATATCATGATTCCAAGCTTCAAATCTTTCCACCTTCTCTTTCATACAATGCCCTGGCCACACCTCTTGGATTCAGGTTTTATAATGACACGATCTCTCCTCCCACTGTCAAGCTTTGACAGATTCAGTTTCTCTGCCTAATGTTCCCACCTTGTCTACCTAGAATATCGTTACCCTTTGAGAACGAGTTCAGGTGTCACCTCCTCTGTGAAGACTCAGCTGAATTAGGTGTCTTCATCTCTAAACTCTCATGGTGCCTTGCAAACCATTATGGTGTAGCTCTAAACTAGACCATTTGCTACTAAAAAATTGCGTGTGGAATCTGCAGCCCAACCCCTATCCAAACAACAAACCCCTAAAGAAAAAACTATGTTATATTTATTTTTGTGTCCCTCTGCATACCGTGAATAGCACAAACAGGCAAGTAATGCATTGTTGTTAAATAAATCAACAAGCAAATGAGTAGCTAACTTTTATTGGAGACTTTCTCTGTAGCTGTCATGATACATTTTGCAACTGTGCCCCTACAAAGATCGGTGAGATGGGTAATGCTATTATTCACACTTCTTAGATAAGAAAACTAAAGCACAAAAGGATTAAATAAATTTCCCAAAATTACCCATTCAAAAATTGTTTATAAACAGAGAGTGTCTAACTCTGCGTCCTTAACTTGTACACTACAGCAAATAAATGAATGGAAAATCAACTTCCTGATTCTTCCTATTACTGTTCAACATGCAAGACTGTGGCCTAACCCTCACCTCGTCAGTGACACAGATGGGTCCAACCCACTGCTCTTTATGTATTCTTTTTTTTGTGTGTGGGTACCGAGGGTCGACCTCAGGACCTCGCGCGCCAGCAGGCACCCGTGCCGCTGAGCGATATCACCGGCCCTTTTCTCGTATGTGGGTTCCGGGAGTCGAACTCGGGCCTTCGCACTTGCCAGGCAGGCGCTTATGCTGCTGAGCTATCTCACCGGCCCTCTTTATGTATTCTTGCTTTGCTAATGGAGGAGAAAGAGAGGAGGAGTATGATTAAACAGAGCACAAGGTGAGAATTCATGGACAGATAGTGAGAGGAGAGAAAGGGAAAGGCTTAGGGCTATGAAGTAGAGTGTTAATTATTCATTAATAGTAAGTTGTTCTCTTGTCTGGCAGCTATCTCATATATAACATAACAGGACAAAAGAAATGCTTTTGACCAAATATTTCTCAGATCAAAATTAAGAATCATTTCTACTTGGTGACACACAGAGAATCAGCAGCTTTTGGTTGCTATGCTTGGTGTCAAGGAACATGAAACATTCATAAATCTCCCCTGGTGGGTATGCAGGGAAATAGTTGAAATATACTCATCTTAGAAGACAGGCAGAAAGCTTGAGTGGTTGTCACTAGAGCAAACTTTCATAGTAATTAGTGTTTGACTCTCAAGTCTCAAAATGGCCTTCAACTACGTGCCTATTGGTCACTGTAAAAACAAGTAAACAGGACAATTTTCATTATGATGTACTATGAAAACATTATTTCAGGTGAGGTTTGATCAAAAACCACTTCAATAACTTAAAACTATTGTACAATACAAAGAGAATTTGGGTAAAGGAGTAAATATGACGTTAGTACACCTATATTTATCAAAGCAGAATGAGGCAGGGAATCGGTTGCAGACAAAACACCCAAACTTCAGACCTTAGATACCAAAGGGAAATTAGAAGTTCATATTACCAAACTCGAGGGCAAGAAGGGAAGAGAGAGAATGAAGATAGACCCTCAGCTCTAGTAGAAGTCCCTCCATTTTTGTTTCTCATATGATCGCATCCACGAGGAAATGAAATACTTCTATTTTTATTATTAGAACTGTAACAGATGGTTGACAAATTAATGGAATCACCTATAGATTTTGAACAACATGTTATTTTTTAGAAGATATTTATTTCTGATATACATTGGAGGTGATAACAGTAAGTAAGGGAGGTGTTACAGGTCACTTGCCAGCTCACCTTTGATCTTTATTGCCATATAAATACAATATATATTCCCATGGGAAAAATATGTGTAATAGCTAGTCTCCAATTAGATGCCTAAGGATTTGCAGGGTACTCTCCTTTCTAACTTTTCCTATAAGTTACAGGATTCCAAGTTTCTTGTATATGAGAAAGGGAACTATGGGGAACAGTGCAACAGAAAGACTATTATTTCTGACAAGGCTCTTAGTCATACACTAATTCAGGCTTCCTTGCTTATGTCATTTTAAAAATCCATACCAAAAGTCATGGCAAAAACACTTTGAACAAAGTTTTACTAGGGCAGATACTCAGAATAGCAGGAAGAGCAGCTGCCCACTCTGGGCATATTCTCTGCAAGTACCTTTTCGGCTATTTAAAAATTTAAAATATGCAACATATTATAATGGTTTTTAAGACCAGAGTGATGAAACGCATGGGTTTAGCTCAGCCCTGGGTTCAATCTCTCATGCTGAAAGATAATAATAATAATAATAATAATAATAGGCTAAAGTGATGAAATATAAGAGCAACTAACATAAAAGCAAAAAGTATGACATTGATAGAAAAGAATCTAGATTTATACCTTTCTCGGGTTTGTTTTCTATGATACGTTAATCTAGGACCTGGACTCTCAACTCATCCCTCCACTAAGGTTAAATTCCTTCACTGCCTCTGACGAAGGGGCAAAAGACATAAACAGTGATCTGCATCTCGCTCTTAGTTATCTGCAAGGCCTTGGAGCACTCATTTCACTTCTCTGTGTCCATGTTTCTTGTGTGTAGAACAATGAAGTTGAAGACTATTGTTTTTTGAAGTGGAGCCAAAGTAAATTCTGCCATCAAAAATAAATCAGTCTCTCAGTGGACAGCCTGTTTTCAGGTAAAAAAAAAAAAAATGTTTTTTGAAGCCAGCATTACTCTTTTTAGACCAAAAGGAACCACATATCCTCCGGTCTGGGCATAAATAAGGATAATTTTGTAGGCAGTCACATCTGACATGAGTGACCTCAAGCTGCTCTGACAGAGGCTTACACTTTCCCTTAGCCCTTAGCCGCCTTGACATTCACCTCTAGTAATTCTTATTTTATTCCTCCAGGGGCCAGATCTTTTTCTCTTTACTCTTCTTCCGATGTCCTCTTTGGAACTAACCTGACAAACTGAAGTCACATTAAAGCAAAGTCTCAGATTTCCCATAACCTGCTTCCATACTGTCTCCCTATCTTTATATTCCCTATATATTATTATCTACTTGCTATTTTTCTTTCCACTTATACACTGGTTTTACTTCCTATCAACTTTACTATCATTAAAAATCATGCACTTAATGAGCTACATATTGTCTTATAATTCATATCAAAAGACATACGTGCTAACAAAAATAAAAAAATATAAAGGGCATCAAAGAAAAACTCACAAGCAATAAAAAAAAATTATATGTTCATCTACAAATAACCTAAAATCATCTCCCATATGTCCTCCCATGGAATGAATACATTTTTCATCTGGGAAATGCTGTATTAGAGTATGAATGACAAATTCTTCTTACCACGGATATTAGACTTACATCTAATGAAAATCCCCAACATCCTTTAACGAGATTTGCTATTTTCTTATAACAACGTGTATTTTAGAGGTGTCAGAGGAACAATGATAAAAGTAAAACACACACCCACACACACACATACACACACAAATGCATATATTTCACAGAAGATTAATCTTAAACCAAAAGAATGGAAAGGTCCCATAATTGTGATGAGTGGAGTCATTTTGGAGGCAGGGGCGTTTGTCCATGCCCCTGAAATAATCATATAACGATGGCTGTGGTAATAATCACAAGAATGGCTGCTGCATATTAAGTGCTGCCTATGTACTGGGATTCAGAGAGTTGCACTACCTCCCCTTATTTGTATTCCTGTCTATACCAGTAGCTGCCATCTCAAACAGAGGACCTGGGAGACTTCTTTCATGCCTGCCCTCATCTCATCTCTAAAAACAAACAGTAGGGGAGAAAATAGCCAAACCAAACTCCATGCACTGTGTCTCTCAGGCTTCAGCGCAAAACCCCATTTCATGCTTCAAAGCCTGGACTGTGACTCGTTGCTCAGGTTGCCAAGCAGGGCGGGATCCAGGCCCCACATGAGCTCCCACCACAGACTGACCAAGGCTAAATTGGCCCGCGGAGCAGCACAGCTACTTTCTGCAGGTGAAAGCTGCTGCCTGGCTCTTTTTCTGTCTCAGATAAAGCAAGCAGAGAGGGGATAAGATAAGTTATATACCTGGGATAATGTTCCAGGGACTCACTGTATCTCCCAAGTTGACAGAAGAGCCCTCATTTTCAGGTGACCAAAGTTTGACATCTTATTTGGTAAACAGTGTTGGTTTGAGCCCCTTACAGACAAGCCCGGGGTTTTCAAGTCCTGACTCTGCCAATTACTAAACTCTATTATTTTGAACCAACCAGTTGCCTAACCTCTGTGAGGCTTAATTTCCTCCTTTGTAACAGAGAAGCAAGCATCCCTACTTCCTAAGGTCTCTTGACAATTATGGTGGAATGATTATAAAGGACTTGGCACCATGCCCAGGACACACTTGTATTAGTTTCCTTCCCATGTCATAACTAATTATCAGAAATTTATTAACTTCAAACAACACCCATTTATTATCGCTCAGTTTGCAAGGATCAGAAGCCCAGGTACAGTTGGGCTTAGCTGGATTCTCTGCTTCAGGTCTCACGAAACCAAAGTGAAGATGTTGGCTGGAATGAGCTCTTATCTGAAGGCTTGGGGAAGTAACCTGTTCCCCATCTCATCTGGGTAGTTGGCAGAATTCTCTTCCTTGTGGCCATAGGTCTGAGGTTCCTGTTTCCTTTCTAAGCCAGAGGCTCCCACTACTCCTGAACACAAGTTCTTTCTTCCCTGCCTCTCAAATCCTGACACCAGCATTGCCACACTCCCACCTTTTGAATATCTGAACATCTACGCTGCCTTTGTGTTCTGCTTTTAAGGGTTTATAGAATTACATTAGGCCACCTGGAAAATGCAGCTTTATGTCCCTATTTAAAGGCCAACTGATTAATAACTTTAATTTTACCTTCAGATTCCCTTTTGCCATGTAATATAATCATGAGTATTCACACCAGAGACAAAGGTCCTACAGAACCAAAATTACGTCTGTCATGCATAGTAATCAACTTCTGTTAATTATTATTCATAAATCAGCTCTACAAAAGAGCACAGTTTATTTGCTATGACTGTCTAGTATGAATAGGAATTCAAAAACAGATGAATAATCCTTTTCTTTGATATTTATAACAGTTCTTATGTAGGGGAGGCAGCATTATTATTCCCATTCTGCAGGTAGAAAATACTGGAAGCATGGAATATTTTAGAATTTGAAACGATTCCAGAGTCTGGTAAAAGTATTTAGATTGCTTCCCTCAATGGGATTTCTGGCTGGAAATAGTGCATGCTATGGGTTGTGGCCTCCTTAAGGCCAGACAGGGGTACTTTGGGTCTCAGTACTTTTGACACTAAGATGGACCACAGTGGCCATCACAGGAAGTTGGATCTCTCAGGTATGGCACTCTTGGTTTTAAGTAAGGGAAATGCCTTGATAAAATATAAACAAACAAACAAACAAAAAAAGAAAACATGTTTTAAGATTTAATGTTAAGGGTGCAAGGAATTTCATATTTAGGGCCTGGAACCAGGAATAAGAATAAAAGCCTTACAAACCAAGGGGTCACTTTAGGGTGGCCATTCTTCTTCGCCTATTTGCTTCACTCTACTCTTGTTAGACCTGCTTTTCTGTACAGTCTCACACCTATCCTTCCCCCAAATCCTATCTGACATTCAGGTGATTAACTTGCCTAGAGTTGTGTCTTACTTTTTCTCATTGCTGAAACAAAATTCCCGACACCTGAAGTAAAGGAAGAAAGGTTTATTTAGCTCACAGTTCATAGTTGGCTGGCTCCAAGGCAGGGTGCGCGGCAGAAGGACGTTGCAGAGGAGAAGCAGTTCTTGGTGGGGAGAAGGTAGCAAAGTAGTGAAGAAGCAAAGCAGCAAGCAGCACAGCTACCCCAGCAGCCTTCTTTCTGTCCTTTATACTCTGTCCAGGCTACCCACCCTGAGGGCAGATAGCTCACTCTCAGAGAGGGCCTTCCCATTATCCAGTCCCAGAACTATGTCAAACTAATCAGTGGACTAATTTAGTAATCACAAACCCTTAACCCCAGCATCACACACTCAACCCGAGCATCACACACTCTAGATTCAGACTGAAAAGCCCCACCTATGACCTCAGAAGGTTTTGGGGGGACATCTAGACAGAAGCCACAAAAGGTTCCAAACTCCAGTTTGAAATGTAAGGGAGAGAAGTGAAGTAATTTATCCTTCTCTTGTCTATTCAGTATGACCAGGGGAGCAGGGCCACACAAGATGGATGTGATCATCAGGCCCAAGAGCAGGTGAATGTAGTGGATAAGGAACAATTCCTAGGGAAACAGAGGCCATTAACTGGACAGACACTGCCAAAAGGATTTTCTCAGTTTTCTCAGTATAGTCAGTGCTCAAAGAATCTGTCCTTTCCATGTATTTGTGAGCAATTCCACTTACTTTAAGAGAGAACCTGATTAGTTCTGAGTGCCACCACCCATCTGAGTGACCCTTGGAGGTGACTGGCCCCCATGTGGTCATTCTCAGTCTGTACTCCTGCTTAGTCACGTGTGACCTGGGAAGCAGGATTAGTTTCTTTCTGGTGATACAGTGTGGATCCCAGAGATTATATTTAAAAGACCTCACCCAGACTCTTTAAAATAGGGTGACAGGCACAGGAACATCTTGAGTTGTCATAGATCACCCACAAATACAGAGCTAGAAAGTGGTGAGATGAGTCTTTACTCCAAATTCCTTACTCTTCCAATTCGTTATCCTAGAAAAGTTAGTGAGATGTATTAGAACTTCTTATAAGCACATGCTCTGTTTGCAATAAAAATGATAGCAAAAGATGTCAGGGGTGCGAAGACTTGCTTAAGTAATATCTGGCACAAAGATCAGTGTTGTTTCCATTTAATTTCTTTACACCCCTCTTTGGGATCTGCAACTCAACAAGCCAGGGTGAGTTTTCCAAGTGTCAGTGATTTCTAGCAGGCAAATCTTTGACAGTGTAATTGGGATTGTAGATGTTAACAATTTCTATCATGGACCCGTTTTTAGATGTCCTTTTCACTGCACATTAATTAGTACCAGGTATTCTTCCAACCTATGTAAATAAATACATGTGTATATATGTATATGTGTATATTTTCAAATAGGTAAAACATGCATATGTAAAAATAAATGAGTAGATAAATAAAATAGTAGAAAGTATAACTTCTGCCATCCCAAAGCAATGATTCCTTCTCAAGGCAAACTTTGCTACAGTGTCTTGGGTATCTTTCTAGTAATAAGGTTGGTATAAATGACAATAGATTGGTAGCAGTACATTATTTGTACATTTCTTCACCAGTCTTTTTTACCTAACAGCAACCCTGAAAATTGCTTCAAGTGAGTACATGTAGATATGTTTAGGTCTTTATAACAAGTAGCAAATAAATAAATAGTCTACTGTGCCTTCACCAGCTCCACAAACCATAATCTTTTACTAGGTTGCCCATTGATGGTAATTTGGTACAGATGAACATATTCATTTGTATCCTAACAAACTCCTGGATTCTGTCTAGTTACTATCCACATCCCACTGTTTTTTACATTACTATTAACCCAAGGATTTTTCAAGAAAGTAACAGACTAAAGTAGCCTCAAGCAACTAATAAAGAGTGTTGATCTCTATTGATTTTATTCCTGAAGCTCCATGCAATTGTGCTACCTGAATTCCAAATGAGACTAGGAAACAAGTAAGGGGAAAATGTCCAGCCTACAGGAGCTTAATTAGTTTACAACTGTCTTAAAAAAAAAAAAAAAAAAAAAAAAAAACTAACTTGAGAACAACAACAACAACAAAGAAAACCTCCCCGTTGATCTAATTAGAAGTAGTGGTTACATAAATAAATATTTAAGAAGTTGCACATTCGTAGAACACAAGGCAGTTTAGAAGACCTACTCGTGTAAATGAATGATCTTTCTCTACACCTGTTTCAGTACCAAATAAATTAGTAGCTATGGCAAATCAAAATATCTCCAAGAAAAATCTTTTAAATCCTTTTCTAGAAAGAACATCTCATAACACAAAACTTTGAAAATAAAAATAGTTGTCTTGGCAATTTTTCATCAAGGGCACATCTAAGGAAGATACAAAGACAAAAAATGTGATTTTGCTCTGTTCTAAATTAACCTGTACTCTATTTTGAAAACAAAAACAGTTATAAATAAGATTTATTTTATGGAAAGTAGCCTACTTTCCAGATTGGTTAAAGTAAAAAAAAGAAAAATAAACAGCACAGAGTCTGCCTTAGCATGACTGCAAGGCTTATGAACAGTGAACATGACCTGTCAAATAAAATACTCATCTGTGTATCACCAGTTGTTTTACTTGGAATAATTCCTTTCCCAAATTAATTATAAAGCAATTACTTGCCAGTTTTCACTTTATTGGCTACTACTTCTACTCAAAGAATAGCAATTACTTCCTCATTAAACTACATCGTTATCTGAACAGTCTTAACTGTGCCTACTGACAATAAATTCTACAGTCAGTATACCTCTAATTATGTATTGCATAGAGCATAAATATGTAATAACTGTGTAGTTACATATTAACAAGTCCCTCTTCAATTTTCAGAGCCGAATACAATACAATGCCATTGGATTTACTCCATGTGGCAACCTGTGGAGTCATGCTTATTGTCCTCTTTGGCTTTCTGGAGGCCAATGGACTACAATGTATGTTGAACATTGCCCACCAGTTTTCAATTTCATCCAAGTATATTGACTAGGGCAGAGAGACAACAAAGAATGAAAAGTAAAAGTGCTCTTCTAACCTCCTTAGCATGTGTCCTTTTTGATGGGGAACCAGAGGCTCTAGCTTAAATTTAAGAATTGCAGGTGCAGAAGTTCAACAGTGTCCCTACAGCCTTGCCTTTACATAATTGCTACATATATAGTGCCTGGATTCAAGAGCAGGTAGAAGGCCTGAACTTAATTTTGAACCATGATTTTGTTTTTTATGTTCTGAGGATGCAACTTTGGTTCCAAAAGTGACCATAGGAATCAAGTATCAGAGAACAAAAGATTTAAGAACACAATCCTACAACAAGCTTTAAAAAATTCTCTTTAATTATAGAACTACATTTCAAAAACTCTGAACTGTATGAAATAATCATGTCTTCACCAACCTAAATAAAGTCTAATAACCTGCCTCACCTGGGCTATCCCACAGAATTTGAGAGCAAAAGGTAGCACTATCATTCCAGTACAGATAGTTTCAGAAAATGGTGAGAAAGAGCTGCAAAGAGACACAAGGCAAAGGATAAGGGAATAGCTCTCCTGGAAGTTACTGATGATGTCTGGGAGTTATCACGCTGGGGACACAGACCATGGCATAGACCAGTAAGGTGAGAATGAAATGAGTAGCTAACTTAGCAACATGTCTTCCTACCCTGGACCACATACCCTTCCCAGAGGAAACTGACCCATGAAAACTGCTCCTTTCTCTTTCAACCCTGGTGTTCCTGTGGTTTTAAGTATTCAGCACATACTGGAGAGGTGGACACAAAGGAGTGGGAAGAGGCAAGAGCAGAGAAAGCTGAAGCCACTATTCCTAGGGTCTCTAAGCAGAAAGACGATGACGGGATACATCTGAAAAAATACTTGCCCCATCATTAGAGTCATGGGGACAGTACTGAGGTCTGGATTCACATAATAATTTTATACGAGTTTTCCAGCCAAGGGATAATATAAATCAAGCAAATTGAAAGAATTTTAAGGCAAGACAAAAGACTTCTAAAGTAGCTATTACTATACATCAGTCACTTGACATATAACATTTTCTTGAATTTTTGCAGAAACTCTACGTGGTGTATATTATTATCTTATTTAACTGATAAGGAAGTTGAGGCACTGATTAATTAACTTGCTTACGGTAAGCATTGGGGCTTGAGTTTGAGCCCAAGTTTGTTGTACTTGTACCTATGCTATTTCTGCTATGGTGCCCATTTCCATCACTGGAGCTAACTTTTAATGAGTATTTACTAGGTGCTAGGTGCTTTATCACATAATTTTCTTCAATCCTATTAAATAAGTCCATTAAATAATTAGTGACAATTCTTTTATCATTCTCAATTCACGGATGATGAAACTGAGTTTCAAGGAAGTGAATTCTCTTGCTCAAAGTACATAGTAGGTAGGTATAGGTATACAGTAAATCGTAGAGATGGAATTTCAACCCAGATCTAGAAGCAAAGCCTATTTTCTTAAACATCACCCTCTACAACTCTTACACCAGAGATCCAAAGGGAAGGTGTGATTTCCTGACTGAAAGATGTATATAATCTATTACAGGAGTTATAGCCTTCCTACGGGATCATATTTTCCCACAAGAGTTCATTGCTGAATTATATTCAAATAGTAAATGAACTTCTCCTGTCTGGGTCACCTCTTTTTTTCTCTTGGCTACAGTTGAGGGATCAACTCCACACACCCCTGGCACCCCTGGATGTTGACTTTACCTACTGAGCCCTGAGATCCTTGGAGTCTGAAAAGCTAATTTTCATTTCTGTTGCATAGGACCATGTACAGAGCCTGACTGGAAGCAGGTAAGATTTGGAGACATGAATAAGTGAATGAATCAATGAATGGATATGAAATTCTAGACTGGAAAGGCATTAGAGAAGACTAATTCCAACTTCCTCATTTTACAGAATTCTTTTCTTGGATTCAGAAAAATGTTAAATGACTTGCCCAGAAGCAACTGCAGGATAAATATAACATGCACGCGCATGTGCACACACACACACACACACACACACACACACTAGCCTCATAACTACAGAGTAAAATATATAAAATGTGCCTCTCTTGGGACAAAAATTTGTACAGATTTTGAATGCTTTACAGATTTTTAGTTATATAGGCCACAGACTGTGATGAGAACACACCCTAATTTGGCAAGTGTTGTGTATCCATAATGAGATCTCAAAATGTTATCTGTTTTTAGTACATAAAGATATCCTGAGCAAAATATTTAACATAATTGTGGCACTTGTCATACCATCTTTCCTCCTTCTATACCCTGAAAGGATTGCATAACCTGAGGTGGTAGACAGCAATGAAGGGGCTCTACATATTTGAGAATTTTTCATGCATAGATTTTTAGAAAACATACAATTTAGGCATGAAAATATTACACGAAGGATAAAAAGCAGCTATAACTTACACATGTGCAACATATAGCAAGCTGGAGTTTAATAAAAAGCAAAGGCGGTGCAGTATAAAAATTTCAAAACTTCCTTTTCAATCTGTCTAAGCTCTTAACTCATGACAGATATGACTGTTCTCTTCACAAAAGAGGGTTAATGACGACCTACTTAGGAGAATCTGGCTCTATTGAAGAGTTCCTACCTCCTTCTGCCATCTTCTGACAGGTGTTGAGCGGAAATGATTCTGCAGAAAACATTCTGAAGTGTTTGTAATGAAGGGAACTTGTAACCTAAACTGTGAGACACATTCTGGGAGGATGTTCCATTTAAAATCAGCCCTGCAGAGATGGGTCATTTTAGGCACCTGGAGAAGTGTAGTTTCCAATTTAGTGTTTATTGTACATGACTGCATCAGCCTATTCTGCTCATTTGAAAAAAGAGGAAGTGGTCACTTGATGAATAGTCTGAACCTCCTTTTCATTTGTGTAATGAGAATGGACAACTAGACAGCAAGTCCCAAAGGTGGGTCTGCACAGTAGTACTTGGTAAATTGTACCAGATGCCCGCAATGACCCGAGTATTAGCCTGTGCCCCTCCTTAATTCATTTCTTGAAATCCTAACCCTTAAGGCCACAGAATAGAGAAGTGAGACCTTTAGGAGGCAGAGCCCTAACAAATGGGATCAACGCCCTTGTTTAAAAAAAAAAAAAAAAAAAAAAAAAGAAGGCCCAAAGGTATTCATTGTTCATTTCTATCATCTGAGGTTACAAGAAGACTATTTGTGAACAAGGACATAAGATGTCCCAGACACCAAATCTGCTTGCACCTTGATCTTGGATTTTTACCCTCCAGAACTATGAGAAATAAATTCCTGTTCTTTATAAGCCACCCAGTTCATATTTTGTCACAGCAGCCTGAATAGAATGAGATAGTCCTCCTGAGGAATTTGTTAATGGTGTTTAGGGGCAGGGGCTTAGGGTGCTGTCTGCAATGGAGTCCCACATTTACTAAAACCCTCAAACACTAACTCACTGCATTATCATTAAGTGAAATTGTAGATATGTTCTAGTTTGATCACATGTCAAAATACTGAGTTCAATAAATATAAGAATATTTACAGTTTTGGTCACCCTTTTGGTAGCATTTCTTCAACTTTAATATGCCCAAATTTAAATCTCTCACAACTTAAATCTCTCACAACTGCTGGGTCTTTGCTTTTTAGGTCTAGCACGTCCCAAGCATCCAAGAACAGATAGTCCTCCTGTATACCTGACACATTTACAGAAAAGGTACTAAGTAGGTTTTTAATGAAAGTAAGAGGCATGGTTCAACAAAAGCAGTGGGAGGAAAACATTCTTGATATGAGCCATGACATAAATAAATGCCTGTGCCCAACCTCTATAGATTCTCCTTCAGTAGGTCTAGAGGGAGCCTAAGACTACATTTAACCAGCATTTTAGGTGATTCTGAGCAAGTGTCCTGGGAGCACACTAAACAAAGAAGTAGAAGTGTATATTCTCAGAATATTAGGCAAAGGAGGATGCAGAGAATTGTGGGTGACTTGAACAGGTAAGGCAAAAACATTTTCCTCTCTTCCTTCTCCACCTAGTAAACTCTTGCTTACTCTTCACTACCCACCTCAGGTATTACCTGCTTTGGGAAGTCCCTCAGAGAGCTCCTTGTTCCATCAGTTACCCCAACATCCACTGAGCTGTGGGAGCTTTTGGAAAGATAGAGCATGTTCCTTGGTTGGTTATGTCTTATTATCTCTGTCTGCCCAGACTCCGATAACAGTGTCTGGCACCAGACGTATTCAATAACTTTGATGGCTGGAGTGTTTTTATGTTATAGTCTCCTTCCCTTTTAAATCTGTCCCAGAAGATTCCAAATTTCAAGAAAGGCACATAGATTCTGATTCCACACTCCTAAGATTACATTTTGGAACAAAACTTGAGATGAGAAGGAATGTTCTGGAGTTTGGGGGAGGTAAAGCCCTCACCCCCACCCTCTACCTTGGCTACCAATGTCTCTATCTCCTCACGTAGGGGAGCATGTTGGATTTTCTCCCTTTTAACTCTTTAGTTAAGTGCCATTTGGCAGAGAATACCATGGAAAATCTAAGGGACTGAGCCTTGTGATACACATTTTTTTTCTTTATATGGACATAGCTAGAGTTCATATTTCCAACTTGACACTGGATTAATGGAAGGATTCAAATTTAGTTATCTTACTGTTCCTACAAGTAAAAACTCCCATAATTTTATTTCATAAAATCAGCTGCATCGTAGTTACACTGGTACTGATTGAGTTGACTATTATAGGGTATTTCACAATACCAATTTGGCCATTACTTCTAATAACAACAGCTGGAATTTACTGTGTTGAGTAGGAGCCAGAGATTATTTTTAGCAATTGGTACGCCCTATCTCATTTAATCATCTTGACGTTTCTATGAGTTGACGCGAGTCTATGAATCTCTGTATTTGCCTCTACTTTATGGATGAGAATATCAATGCTTAATGTTTACGTAACTTGCCCAGAGTCATAAATGGGAGAGGCAGATACTGAAGAACACAGGTCCATCTGATCTATTTAATTACTACTCTGTATGGAACTGTCATATTCATCTTCAAAGCATCCACTGACATTTTGAGGAAGTAGAAGTCTCGAATATTCATGTGGATATCCAGTTAGTAAAGAGAACCCTGAATGTGAAACACTTGATTGCAGTCAGAGTTTGATCATTTCATTCACATAGTAGAATCCTGCTGAGAGCATGTAATAACTTATGTTAAAGTCGTGAGAATGCAATTTCACATTCTTCACATCCTCTTCCCTCCAATTGAGCAAATGTTTTCTTTGACTTCATTCACAGCATTTACAAGGCTGTGAGTCTAATCTCACAAAAGACAACACCCCAATTTAATAAAAAGGCAGGCTGGGCAGTCACACTGCAACCACAGAGCAAGCCATTTCCTAAGCCAAAGTCCTTTCCTTTCAGTTCAAGGAGCCAAGGGTCACTAAAATGCATCGAACTTTCCAATGAAATGAGAAAGTCATTGAAAGCTTAAATCAAATGCCAACTGATGTTACCTAATCTCTTTGATCTGAGTTCTTTAATATGCATGGAGTAGGACTGTGTGACCTGTTAATTAAAGAAAGAAAGCAAAGGAAAGGAAAGACAAAAGAGAAGGAAAAGAAAGGGAAGGGAAAGGTAAGGAAGGGTAGGAAAGAAAGAGAAAAAAAGGAAGTGAGGAAGCTCATTTTCTTCTTGATTGCTTTCAGTACTAAGTATTGGGAAGAAAGAATATTTTCTGTTTTCCAGACTTTTGCCCCTCAAATAAAAAGGAATAAAAAAAGAAATTTACATCTCAAGTCTACCTCCACAGACTTACTGACAAGATCAGCTAAAGGAATCAGCATTTGCAAAGAAGGCAACCTACCCAAATAAAAACTCCAAAAATGCACACACACATTAGAAAACAGAGCCCTTCTTTTAATGGGGAATAAACCAAGCACCGAAATTAAAAAGGGAAATCTGAAACTGACCTTTCAGAATCCTTCTGAATGGCTGTCTTTCGATGGGTCCAGCTGAGCAATCGCTTGTCATGGAGTTAACTGTAAAGTTTCTCCTCCAGGATTAGGCCTCTTTCTTTATCATCCAATCACAGCACCCATTCCAGCAAGCTTGTCAGTTACCCAATCTGGCTACACAGTCTTCCCAAGTGGACATCAAGGATGTTCCCTGGCACAAGGAAGTGTTCAACAGCTCGCTCCTCATAACACCTTTCTGACATCACCCTCTCCCCAACTTGTCTAGGTTCAAGTCTTAGCTCCTGAGAAGTCCTTGTCAGTCCTCACCCCTCTACTCTCCTATGGGAATTGTAAACTTCTAGTGTCCATTATCACTTTGCATGGGAACAAAAGCATCTTTCCACCTACTTTAACCCGAAGTGTTAGTGCCTAGTAGGATGCCACTCAAATAGCACAGGTTTAATAAATACTGCTAAATAAATGTCGGAATAATTGACTGCTGAAGTAAATAAAATTTGTTGGCTTTGTGAAGAGGTTAATAAGACAAGTTATTCTTAAAAGTTTTCTTATGTTTTGTATACATCAGGAGTGACTCTAACTTTGTTTGGGGGTATGCATGTGTTTTTAGAGAACCTTTTATAAAAAGAATTTAAAGCACCTACTAGACCAAGATCCTTGATTACTGCTTCTGACCCTTCTTTCTCTCCTTATACACACAGTTAAACTTTGACATTTTTTCTGTTTCAAATATGCAAAGGTAATTAAAAGCTTCTTTCCCTACATGTTTGTTCTACCTGTAAATATTTTTGTACATACATAGGCATAGAATACTCAAAGAAAAAGCATGTTTCTTAAAACTTCCTGCATTTCGTATTCACAGAAATTTGTCAAACTCCTCCTATGAGCAAGGTATAAGAACTAAAAATGAACAATGTAAAATAGAGAAGTACTTATTTTTTCATTAAGACCCTAGTAGGTTCTAACTATGTTAAATTATGGGGATCCTTGCCTTAAAAAATTGTGTAATCTTCCTAGAGAAAAGACAATCACACACGAAACAAGAAGGCAATAAACTCAGGAAAAATCAGAAGTTAATTCTGTTCTACAACCTCCTGAAAGGAAGATCAACAGGCCTAAATTTTCTCCTTTTAATGTCTCAGAAACTGCAGAGATATTTCTCCTAAATAGGCTGACCTTAGTAAGTTTAAGATGATTTAGAAAAGCACAAAGGAAGAAGGCCATTCTGGAAAAGGGGCACAGTGGAGCAAAAGAAGAAGGAAGCTGGAAATCCACCTGGTGTGTTCCTAATACACGCCTGAAAATGGCCTAAACAAACATGGAGAAAAAAGAAGGGAAACAGAATGGAGTGTGGTGAACAAAGGAGCAACTGTCAGAAACTATATATAAAATGATACATTAAAAAAGAGAAGAAAAAAATGTAGGTAGGAGGCTATACTAATTTGAGTGCTCCAAGTTGATTTCAGAGTGTATTCCCATCCACCAATTTGCAGAAGGAATGCAAAGCTCACAGCGGTGAGAGAAACTCACTGTTCCTCAAAATGCCAGCCTGCCCGCCATGTTTCCACTGCCTGTGCCTTCTCAGGAGTGGTGCTTCCTCCGAAGGCCACACTTCGTAATATTAAAATGTAGTCAGAGAGTCTGGAGATGTGAGACCCCTGAATATTCCTTCCACAAGCATTCCACCTAAAAAGTGAATGCACAAGCTTGGAGGTTTCGTTTCATTTTGGTTTGGTTTGCTTTGGTTTGGTTTGGTTTTGAGACAGGATCTCACTATGCAGTTCAGGCTGGCCTTGAACTCACAGTGATCCTCCTGCCTCAGCCTACTGAGTGCTGTGATTATAGTTACATGCACCACCTCATCCATCTCTCTTTTTCCTTTTTTGACGCTGTTTATAATTTTGTTTTAATAGGCAAAGTTAAGGCCATACAGAGAGCAGCTAGCCAGAGAACTTATCTCAAAAAGCATGTTCAGTATTGGTTGTTACCTGAAAAAACATATCTATGAAATGGCCAGAGGGCGGGCCACAGATATGGAAGTAATAGGTTTGTTTCCTGACTCAAAGTTTTCTAGATGTGTGACTCTGGCCAACTCAATCTCTATAAAATTCAATTTCTCCACCTGTAAACTTAGGTTGATAAAATCAACAACTTCATGGGGATGTTGTGGGGACTAAATAAAACAAGGCTTATAAAGTACTTAATAGACAGCCTAGCACATGTTGAGTTTGCAATAAATGTTAGCTATTATTAGCTAATGATATCTTCAAAAAATGTTAGCTGTTATTAATTATATCTTCAGATACATGGTGTTGTAAAAGACAATTTGAAAGTCATACTCCAGAAGACCAGATTCTGTACCAATTTGCACATCTTATATGAAATCTCCTTAGCAATTTACTTTTTTTCCTGGTTAACATGTGAACTTGTTTTTATTAACCAATAGGCTGAATACATACATCTGACCCAGCAGAGTAGAAATGGCCACAGATGACATATTATTCTATCAAATGAATTTATTTAGAATGTTGCAATTGGAATGTCTAAAACTGAGACATTGTCTATGTCCATCTTGCCCGATCTTGTCTAAAACTGCGATATTTTAAATTCAACATACATTAAAACTCTGTGTTTTGCAGATTTTTACTATTTTTGTATGTGGTTACATAGGAAAGGCAATCATTGCAAAATCTGGGGGCTCAAAGGACCTCAAATTGGCTATAAGTGAGGTGGAAGGCTCTAAAGGTGAACTCCAGGGTACCATGTATTGCTCGAAAATGTATGCAAATCCTGGGTTTTTTAAATGTTCTGGGAATGGGTTCATAGCTATAGGCAGATTCTTAAAGAAGTCCATGACAGTAAAAGATTAAGGCGTATATTGAACAATATCAATAAGGAATGATAACATTAACATGCTACCTAATCATAGTAGACTTATCAGTAACAGTTATTATAACTGGGTAGATCTATATATACTAACATTGAAGAAAGTCTATAATATATTACACAATAAAAGCAAATTACAGTTACTTTTTAACTTGCAGAATAATGTTTAAGGTTACATATATATGTATGTATAGATAGATACATAGATAGATCCTAAGTACTTGAATATTTCTAGGCAGACATATGATCTTTATAAAAGAAAATTATGTACATATCTATGTGTACATATATGTGAGTATTTTAATGGTTTATAACATTTATTTGCAGGTAGCAACACTAATGTATGAGGGATTCATTTTCAACTTCCATATTTTCTCAAGTTACTTTCTTTCCACATTTTAACATTTATGAAATCAGAATTCACTTTACAGTTACAGTATACATTCAACGAAGTGCTTCCTTGTTCTCCTAAAATATCATACTTATACATAACTCTTTTAATTGAGCATGAGTTTAACTAAAAATGATATGGAATGTACATATTTCTCAATTGCTTAAATTATTTTCAAGCAGTAAATATCTATTTTTTTACTTTTTTTCTAAAACTACTAGCAGAGTAAATAAGTTTTTAGTTCCTATTTATGTTTCATGTTATAGTCAAAGTAGGTCACAAGAATACATATCTACCTATAAAAATTCATTATTTGCCTATTTTCATATCACTCAGTCTCAATAATGCTAGTTCTTTATGTCTAGGAAAGTTCTCTGTGAGTTAAATTGCACTACCACAAAATGTGAGGACAAGAAAGTCCTTTCCATTATTTCTCAAATACATACAAACACATGATAGTACATATATTATTCTGGAGTTCTTTAAATCTTTGAACTGATCTAAATGCTTTATATGCTTTATCTGAATTTTCACAATAACATCATAAAATAAATTCAGAATATTCAGCCTAATTTATAAGTGAAGAAACTAAGGATTAGAGACTGAAAATTATGGTGAATCCCATAGCGAGTGAGAAGCAGTGGCAGGAATTTGACCCATCTCTGCTGACCTCTCAGTCTTCATTCTTAACCTTTGCATTTCTCCACCACCTGTTCTAGTTCCACCCCTTTGGCCAGAGAAATAGTGTAAATAGTATAAATTACCATTTGTATTCACCTGTGACTAAGCTGGAGTGTTACCAGAATAGAAGAAAGAACAATAGCACAGGCAAACCTGTATAAGATTTCTCAAAAGCAAATGTGCTCACCAGGCTCTTTTCCCCCTGAATGCGCCAGCATCTGATAGCACCCCCTGGGGATAACACAATGTCCAGGGTTTCCTATGGGGCTTAGCAGAGGCAGGTGGTAAACATTAGCCCTGGTACACATCTAATTAAGATTTTGTAGGGTTTGTTCCTATTTAGGTTACCTAGGTTTATGTGGCTTAAAAGCCACGTTACTTTCTCAGAAGCTTTGTGGAATGAACAAAGTTTAATTAAATGCGATTTGCTGGTTGATTCAGTATTTATAAACAGACAGCTCACTGGCTTCAAAAGTGAGTGTTGGTAGCAGCAGAGTAGAGGGAATTCAGAGGGATTAAAAATAAATGGCTGAAGGAAGAGGCTCAAAAAACTGTTAGCAGCAAGTCAGATGATTTATTTCCATAAATCATCCCAATATTCAGATTTCACATATTAAAATAACTCAAAAATAATTTTGCACTGCTTTTTGATCTAAAATCATAGCAAGTGCTGCCATCGAAGCAGATGAAAAATTAAGTGTCTCCATTTCTCCTTTTCTTCTGAAACAGGGCATGACCAAATTGCGCGCTTGTGAACTTTAACATCCAAATTCAGTGCTCTGTAGGGACTGTGCTCAATTTGCTAGGTTTCGCTACCACAGACACCAAAGAGCAATTAACTACAGGAATGAAAGCCTTGGGACAGAAAGGGCACTCAAAAGAATTTTTCAAGTAGTCTCAATTTCAGGGGAGAAAACAGAGAGAGTATGTGTGTCACAGGTGTTCGGATGGGAAGAATATTGGCTGACATCATGTACTCCATATTTGCTAAAGTTTCGTCCTCTGCCTGTACTTCTCTTGGTTCTCAATATAAACCTCACAGTTTCCTAGCATCTGCAGCCCACTCAACATGTTCATTCTGATTACCTTCTCCCATTATTGGTGTACCGGTCACCAAGCCTAGATAGAATCAAAAGTCCTAGTTTTCTATTTGTCATTGACATGATTGTATTTCTCAGATGAAGATGATCGTATTATTCCTTTGCTTTATTTTATTGATTTGTTTTTAATCTATTAATTGACTAAGGAAAGTTGTATATATTTATGGTGTATAATGTGTTTTCATATATGTATGCATTGTGGAAAGCCTAAATTAAAAAATTTAACATACTACCTCACATACTCATCTTTTTTTATGAGAACATTTAAAATCTATCTTAGCAATGTTCACGTACACAATGTAGTGTTATCAGCTGTAGTAAGCATTATGTGCAACAGATATCTCAAACTTATTCTTCCTTCTTACCAAAATTTTGTCCTTTGACCAATGCTTCCTTAACTCCCCAACACTCTGCCTCTGGTAAACACCATTTTACTCTCCATTTGAACTCTGCATGTAAATGACATATGCAGTATTTGTCTTGTGCCTGGCTTATTTTGTTTAACATGTACTCTGGGTTCATCCATGTTGTTGCAAAAATGACAGCATTTCCCTCTTTAAGGCTTAATAGTATTCTAATGTGCATGTGTGCCATATTTTCTTTATTTATCTTTTAGGGGGCATTTAGGGTGATTCCATAGTGTAGCTATTGTGAATAATGCTGCAAGGAACCCAGATGTATACCTATCTCTTCAACTCACTGATTTCATATCCTTTGAATATATACCCAATAATAGGATTGCTGCATGATATGGTAGTTTGTATTTTTGATTTCTTGAGGAATCTCCATTTTGTTTCCATAATCGCTGTACTAATTTACATTATCATGAACAGTGTGAAGTGATCCCTTTTCTCCACATCCTTACCAGCACTTGCTTTCTTCTGACTTTTCCATCATAGCCATTCTAATAGCGTGAGTTGATATCTCACTGTGGTTTCAATTTGCATTTCCCTGATGATTACTGATATTGTATGATCCTACCTTCAGAAATTTGCTGGCACTTTATTACCTATAGAATCAAGTTCGAATCCATTACCATGGCATAAACAGTCCTTCACATTTAGTCCCTTTCCAAAGTCATTACCCACAATGGCATTTCCCAAACATAATGTGCAGTTTCACTTCTTCACATCATTGTTTATGCTACTCTCTGTGCCTGGGATACTCTTTTCCTGACCTCTCATTCTAGGTCTAGTGCAGGTGTATTGTTTTGGGTCCAAGTTCAATGTCAACTCCTTGGAAAGACTTCTGGAGAAGGATTCAGTGGTTTCTTTCTTTGTCCAAATGGCACATTAAACTTATAGTGTTTGTGGCATGTTATACTGGTTTTAAGCCCGTTGGCATAGTACCTCTGTTCACAACAGTGAACACCTGAAGACAGTACCCTTAGCTGACCTATCTCTATACTTGCACAGCATGATCCAAAAAAAAAATGCTTCTAAAGTTAATGAATAAGAACAAGGTGAGAACAAAAACAGAAAGCAAAGGACAGGATCAAAACTTTTCACCATAGCGCAATTTCGATGAAAGAAACAGGTGTGACTGACCATAAGCATTTTCATCTGTTATACACCAGATGTACACATTCTGTTCAACCATGTAACCTCTCTTTAAAACGCATTTGATCTTAGTGGTGTCCAGACTGGAATTTTAAATTAAAATGCAGCTAGTGGTAGAGCACTGGCCTAGCATGTGTAAGGTCCTGGGCTCAGTCCCCATCACTGCAAATAAATAAGTAAATAAATAAGTGCAATTATCTTGATCCTTACAATCTTCTTCTCACATACCTGGGTTTAGGAATAGTTGAATTCAGCAGGAAAAAAATTGTACAAACTGCATGACACTCAAAATTCTCTAATAAGAAACTGATAATAATGGTTATCTATGTAAATATCAGGATATAAAAAGGTCTCTAATAAGAAACTGATAATAATGGTTATCTATGTAAATATCAGAATATAAAAAGGAAAACAAAGAAAACATCCATGCAGGATTACTTTAAAAGAGAAATACCATAGCCTCATTAAGATACCATTTGCCTAATGATGCAAGAAATGTTTTCTTTTCTGGACATGCACACTGAGATTTCTAAATACCAGGATTCTAACAGTACAACATAAACATTTTATTATCAATAGTAAAATCCTCATTTTGTTGAGATCTGTTACAGTAAGAGTGGCAGCATAGGATTAAAAGCTCTACTACAGAACTTACCAAAGAATTTGGGGAAAGTATAGCCTAGATGTCTCTTCTGAAAAAAAAAAAAAACTCATATATTTTATAATTTAATTTTGAAATTACCTTATAATGGATACCTCTGCCCTATGTCTTTACCATGTCAGAGTTGGCTTCCTAAGAACAAGATGATATTCATTTTCCCTCTTATGAGAAGAACAATGAGTGCTAGTTTTTAGGATTCTAGATTTATTGCCCTAGGAAACAATTTATATTTTATAGTTTGAAACCTAGAAATAAGTATTGACACTGCTATGGTTTGAATGTCCCCCCGAAGGGTCATATGTTAGAAGCTTGCTCCCCAAGGTGGCAGTGTGGGGAGGTGGAAAAACTGTTAAAAGAGAGGCTCAGGGGGGTTATTAAGAAGATGCTTAGTTCATTAGGGGTGCTGCTCTTGGAAGGAACTAATGCAGTCCACATGGAACCTTGGTTAGTTCCCCCCAAGTTAATACAAAAGAGCAAGCCTAGTCCTTGAGGCCCTCTTGCCTCCTGTCTCACCACATGATTTCTCCCTCTCCCATACGCTTCCACCATGTTGTGATGTAGCCAGAGAGCCCTCTCTAGAGGCCAAATAGATGGAGCTATCCAATGCTACATTTTCAGCCTCCAGAACTGTGAGCTTAATAAACCCCTTTTCTTTATACATTATTCAGCTTTAGGTATTTCATTATAGCAACAGAAATGGACTTAATATAGGCATGGCAGGAAGAGGGTGGATGGCACATTGCACTGTGGAGAAAACCTATCTCTAGGCCTTTGTTGAGGGCAGTGTTTAAAAACTATAAGGACCATGACATACATGTGTAAATTTTTCTTGATGTCAAACAAAAAAATCTATGCAAGCTCTGTGGTCAAACTGGAAAGTCCAAACTCTATCATAAAGTATTCAAGTTCAAACTTTTAAAAATAGCCATCTTAATAAAATATGTAGAAATTGGCATTCTACTTCCTGTTTGAAATAGGTATGTGTTGAATCTCATCAAAGAGGTAAAGCTGATCTGCCCCGGAAGAAGCAGATGGAAGGTGTGAGACTTTGAGGTTAAAGAAGTTCAAGATGCTAGTCACACAGGAGAGAGTTTTGTGGTCCAGAAACGGTTTCAGGACTCCAAGGTCAGAGCAGTTGTGACCTCAGTTGACTCCAGTACAGTATGGCAGTAAGATGTTTGCTCAGGTAGGGAAGGAAACCTGAGAGTTGTGGATCAGGTGATAGGACCTCAGTGAGGGGCAGTGGCCAATTGATGGTAAAGGACCAGTTCTCTACATGGCAGGCATCACAGTGGAAATTTTGGTGACCAGCACAGACTGTCCCCACTTTATCTTTTGAACTAAGTCTTGGAGTAAATTTTTTCCTGTATGTGCAAGTGCTTTGTAGTGCTATGGATGGATAACACTGGAAACAAACAGAGATACGTCTTGTGGGAGGTACTGTAGGGAGAGGAGTCAGTGAGCTGGCGAACAGGGCAAATGAGAAAAATACAAGTTGGGTGGAAAGAGAGAAAAGTTACAGGCATTGGAATGTGGATAATGAAATGAGTCAGGAAAAAAGGAATAAAGTTCTCTCTCCAGAGAAATCAGGAAAGTTTTAGATGCAGAAAGTAGGTTAGGCAGCAAATATCTCCTTGGCTGCCTATGAATGCTGGAATGTGAGAAGCTAACAGAAGGTGGTTGGACCACCAGGATAAGGCTCTGCTTCATGCACCAGCCACGGTGCAGAGAAGAGCTGGCAGCTCAACTGGGAAAGATCTGAGTGGGGCCTTCCAGGTCACTCCCAACCCTGGCACATGCTACCAGAAAGAAGTGGAACTCCCAGAGGAGAGTTTGTAATTCCAAAGCAGCAGCCACCAGCCTTGGTGTGCACCTTAGAAGGGACAGTGTGTCAGCATATTTAGTGCACTCTTAAGACATCTCAGGCTTCGCCTTGACACTTGCCATTCCCATTGCTTACAACCCACTCCCATTCAACCCTCACAAGTCAGGCTCCTCCTTATCCAGTGGCCATCTTAATCCCCCCATCTGAAGTCACCCACATCCTCTACCTCTACCATATCACCTCTTTATTTTCTCTATAGTACCCATGCGAACCTGAATATATCTTGGTTTGCATTTACTTGTTCAAAGTTACTTTCTGCCACTAGAACTGTGCTGGCCATTTTAGTAGCCACAAGCCTTACATGACTATTTAAATTTAAATATATTAAAATTAAATACTTCTAAAAGTTCAGCTCCTCAGTTGTGCTATCCATAATTTAAGAGTTCAACAGCTATTGGGTGTTAGTGATCCCATACAGCAGACAGGAAATCATTTTCTAAACTAATCTAATCAAATCTAATCTAATCTCATTCGAACCTTTCTATTGTCACAGAAACTTCTACTGGATACCACTGTTCAAGAATGTAAATTCCCAATCAGAAAAACAATACCATTCACAATAGCTTCAAAAAAAATTAAATACCTAGGAATGAACCTAATCAAGGAGGTGAAAGATCTAATGAAAGTTACAGAACTCTGAAGAAAGAGATTAAACAGGACATTAGAAAATGGAAAGGCAACCCTTGTTCTTGGATTGGCAGAATTAAAATTGTTAAAATGGCCATGTAACTAAAAGTGATCTACAAATTTAATGCAATCCCTATTAAAATACCAACAGAGCTAGAAAAAGCAATCCTGAACTCTATTTGGAATCTTAGAAGACCCAGGATAGCTAAACCATCACTGAGCAAAAAGAGCAATGCTGGAGGCATCACTATGCTGGATTTCATGGTACTGGCCCAAAAGCAGAAATGTAGACAAATGAAATAGAATAGAAGCCACAGAAACAAACCCAACCACCTACAACCATCTGATTTTTTTTACAAAGGGGCAAAAACACACCGGACAAAAGACAGTCTGTTTAACAAATGGTGCTGGGAAAACTGGAGTGCCACATTCAGAAAAGAAAAGCTAGATCTTTATCTCGCACCCTGAACTAAAACCAAATCAAAGTGAATCAAATACCTACATATAAATCCATAAATACTGAAACTGCTGGAAAACAACATAAGGGAAACACTTAAAGGCACAGGCAAAGACTTGAACAGGAAACTTCTTCAAGGCAAAGGAAACAACAGTGCAGAGACAACCTCTGAATGGAAGAAAATCTTTGCTAGCTACTCCTCTGATCGAGGATCAGTATATATATATATATATATATATATATATATATATATATATATATATACTTTTTTTTTTGTACCGGGAAGCAAATTCATGACCTTGCGTTTGCCAGGCAGGCACTGTGCCGCTGAGCTATCTCCCCAACCCAAGGATTAGTATCTTGAACATATAAATAATTTAAAAACTTAACCCCCAGAAAATAATGACTCAAATTTTAAAAAGTGGGCAAATGAACTAAATGGGTACTTCTCCAAAGAAGATCAAATGGGCAAAAAGTATATGGAAAAATGCTCACCACCACTAGTGATCAGAGAAATGACAATTAAAACCACACCGAAATTCTGTCTCACCCCAGAAAGAACATAGAAAACAATGAATGCTGGTGAGGACTGCGGGGAAAAGGAACCCTCCTACATGGTCTTTGGGAATGCAAACTAGTACCGTCACTATGGATATCAGAGCAGAGATTCCTCAAAAGACTAAACGTAGAAATACCATTTGGTCTAGCTGTACCACTGCTGGGCATATTCCTGGAGAATCAAAAGGACTGCTTACAACAATAGTGATACATGCATACCTATGTTTACAGCAGCATAATTCACAATAGTTAAGGTGTAGAAACAGCCTGGATGCCCACCAACAGGTGAATGGATTAAGGTAATGTGGCATAGATACACAATGGGATATTATTCAGCCATTAAGAAGAATGAAATCATGTTGTTTGCTGGGAAATGGATGGAATTAGAAACCATCATGTTAAGTAAAATTAGTCAGGGCCAGAAAGCTAAACAGAACATGTTTTCTCTTATAGAAGAAAGCAAATTAATTGATTAATGAAAGGAAAGAGGACCCAAAACCAAGAGGTAGACTTCTGGAGATGAGGAAGGAGACAAGTGAGAGGATGTAGGGCAGAGAGAAAGGAGTAATGGGGTTGAAATTGATTGAGTTACATTAAATGCATGTACCAACTACCCAAAATGAACCTCATTATCATGTAATATTAAATGCACTAATAAAATATATTCAAAAATAATATAAGCCCCTAAGTGCAGGACTTTTACCTGTCTTGCTCACTGCTATATTCCTGTTATTGCAGACAGTGCCTAGCCTGGGCAAGTGTTCAGTAAACATCTTTTGGATAAACACATGAGTGATACGAAGGATCAACCAATATTTTATATCCTTCTTACATAAGAATAAAGTATAAATAGATTGGTTGAAGAAAATGGACTTACAGACTGAAATAACTCAGGAAATCTCAATAACTAATCTGTATGCAGGCTATAAAACTAATGTGTGACATAGGTTATATTGCATTTTATGCTAATTAAACTTCTTAACATAACTTGGTGGCTAATTCCCATATTTCAGATATTCCCAGGAGATCTCTGAAAGAAAGATGACAGCAATAATATACTACTAAAAATTTCCATAAAATGACTTACATAAGTGACTTCATGAAAGTAATTCACTGATACCATTGTTACACAGATGTGAACAATTAATGGGTGACAAAGAATGAAAGTCTAGCATTTATATTTCCTGTGGGGCCAGGCACACTCAGCTTGTTCATTTAATAAATATATGAGCAGGGCCGGTGAGATGGCTCAGCAGCGTGAGCGCCTGCCTGGCAAGCGCGAGGGCCCCAGTTCGACTCCCGGAACCCACATACAAGAAAAGGGCCAGTGATATCGCTCAGCGGCACGGGCGCCTGCTGGCATGCGAGGTCCTGAGGTCGACCCCCGGTACCCACAAAAAATAAACAAACAAACAAACAAACAAACAAATAAATAAATAAATAAATATATGAGCATCTGCCACAGGAAACAGGGAGTACCCTGGTCTCTAAAATCCAACCTCTTTATCCTGCTATGGTTAAGAAATATGAGTTCAGAGTGGCTGAAGACCCCTTCATAATTCATTAAACCAACAAGTTAATAGGCAAACTTACATAAACTGTTCTGCTTTGTGAAATCAAAGATCAACCATGTGAAAATTCTTTTGAAGGTGGTTTTGTCTGCAGAGAAATTAATCCTCTCCATCTAGTACAGAAGCCCACTCACTGCAGATGTTCAGGTCTCTAATGAGAAAATAGGTCATTCACTGTGCCATCAAATTCACAACAGAAAGGGGTCTATAGGAGAACTAAAGACAGACCAAAGGAAGAGCCCCCATTAGAGTCCGCCACCCAAACTCTATCAGAACTCCTCCTGACGCATATGTCTGATTTACAACACACTTTTGCTCCAAGAGAGTGAGAGGAATAGTATCCTTCTGTCCCTCTACCACCCCACCTGGAAGATCAAAAGGATGCTGCTTGATCCTGTCCTTCACTGTGGGAAGGTCACAATGTTAGAGAAAGTTAGTGTCTTAGGTAGCCCAGGTGGATGTACCAAAATATTATAGACTATGGTAGGTGACTTAAACAACAAAATTTTATTTCTTAAATTTCTTGAGGCTGGAAGTGCAAGATCAAAGTGCTGGCAGATTCATTTCTGAGGACTGTCTTCCTGGCTTTCAGACAGCCATGTTTTCATTGTACCAGAAAAAGAAGTTCTGGGGTCTTTTCTTTTAAGGGTATTAATTCCCTCAGGGGGCTCCTCCCTTATGACCTCATCTGTGGAAAGGGGGCATGGGAAAGAAACAGGCAAGAGTACTCCCAATCCTGGAAGTTCTAGCTAAAGTATCCTGAGCATTTTCAATTCCTTGATGGCCTGAACTATACCTAACAAGGCTATGCATTCATTGGGTACTTTTCCAGTACTATGGCATTATGAAGAAATGAAAACAGAAATAGAATCACTCAGCAGAGTGTTTGGTATACTGTCTGTATTTTATAAATATTGCATGTACTGAATGCACAAGTGAGAGACTGGGAAAAGCCGTAGAGGCATGAGATAGAGAGAAAGGAAGTGCAATGTATAAGGACAAAAAGAAGAGAAGATGGTAATTGAACAGTGAATGTGCAAAGAAAATGTAGAGGTAGTGTCAGAGAGAGAGGAGTGGTTTTGGAGACAAGTATTTCTGAGTTCCAATTTCACCCCAGTGCCTTCTAACTATGCAAGCTCTCCAAGCTACAGTTTCCTTGTATTTAAAATGAGAATAAGTGTGTTATTTGCTTTGGGGGTTACCAGAAGGATTAAAGAAGGTAATGTACATAATGCACTTAGGCAAAGTACCTGGTACTCAGAAAGTATTTGATAAATGATAGATGCTTCAGCTGATCAAATATGACATTTATTTAGGTGGCTCAGTTGGTTACAGGAATCTGTCAAAGCATTTCTCTGGAACAATTCCTGCTTCAAGCCCCAGGGAATGAACAAATGGAGATAATCGTTCTTCAGTGCATCATACAGCACAATGGTAGTATCTTTCTTTTTAGCCACCAGCAAATTGTTCTGTACTTTCAAGTGCCTCTTACTCTGCTACCAAAGACTCTAACTGAAGTGAAGAGAATCAGAATCACCTGAATGCATCTCAGAGAACAGCTCTTTAGCTTTCCATCATCAGAACCTAAGTCTGATTTTTCAGTTCATTGTCCATCACTCCTAAACCTCAGTTAGCCCCTTCACTGACTGGATTAGCATTGCATTGGATCAGCAGCAGCATCTACCATCTATCAAGACTTACTCAGTACCAGGTACTCTGCCTAGTGCATTATGTACATTACCTTATTTAATCATCTTAAAGATTCCCAAAGCAAGTGACGAGTTTATTCTGCATATTTCTTTCATGAAGTATTGGTTTATGTCATATTACCCCAACTGAAGGTGTGTGTAACCCTTAAATTTGTCACTGAAAGATCACTTCAAACTCATCCATTCTCTGAACCCACAGGATTTCTTTTTTCTCTTCAGGCAGGAATAGAAATGTCATCTGAAAAAAAATCATTCATGCCTGCTTTTCAATACTAATTATTTATTATAACCTATTGACTATCTATTATGTTCTATGGACATTACATAGCTATTTCAACTTGTCTGATTCTCAGGGCAGCTCAACAACCCCTGTGATGAGGCTCAGAATAGTCAAGCAACTTGCTTAAGGTTGCATGAGTTTATTATGGAAGTAGGATTGGAACCTGGGCCGACCAGTCTCCAAAGTTCATGCTTTATGAGATACTACTATTTAATATGCATTTTTTTATTCTCTCAGTGCACCTAGAGGAGCCATTCCTTAGGACTTTTTCTTCCAGATACAATAATATATCTCAATGAATTTATGTAGAAGATTCTTGATCAGTATTCTCTGGGAAGAATCAAGAAGGGCCAGGAAACAAGAGAAATGAGAGAAAAAATAGTATTATAATCCAGCATGGACAACGTATCTAAATGTGTACCTTGACTTAGTATAATTGTCCTACATGATTTATATTTTCTTTGGCCTATTAGTCTGGTTTATAATCTATATGTATGATAATTAACTTTACAAGGTCTTATAGGATAATGTGTTATGTACATGTACCGATTCCATACAGCGAATGGAATCATTATGTACTGCCAACATGTACTAATGAAAGTAAAAAAGAGGGGGAGAATAAGCAACAGTGCTAAGAAAAGGAAAACCTATGAAGATGGACCAAAATTTCTTCCTCATCTCTTCATCAATTAAAAACAAACTATATTTCTTTCTGTTACTCATATCCCAAATATAATAAATAACTCTACTTATATATTATTCTTATGGGAAAAACCTAGTTTTAAGTACCTTACTTATATTAATTTTTTTAGAATTCACAACAGTTCTATAGAGCAGGTATTTTTATTGTCCCTATTTCATCCAAAACGACATTGCAGATGGAAGAGCCAAGACCCAGACCCAAAGAGTCTGGCTCCAGAGCTCTTGTTGCCACTTAGTATTTCCCTTGAGCTTGTACAGGTAAGTCAGGGCTGCTCACTTTAAGAATTTGGCAGCAGAAAAAGGACTAAATGATGATGAGAAGAAGCAATTCCTGTTGAGTCGGGTAAAAAATATTTCAAAATGGAAGTTACTACTATCTGTAAGTGCCTGATAATGGATATAAGTAATTAATACCTATTCTATTCAAAAGAATCACTAAGCTTTGTAAGAATAACTCAGACACCAAAAACATAAAAGCTATAAACAATGTATATAAGAAAAATAGAAATACTAAGTGCTTGAGAAAATGTTTGTTCTTCTTACTAATCATGGAAATTCAAATTAAGGCAAATTCGCTGGATCAATGTATACCTAAGAGATTAGTAAAATAAACACACAAAATACATTTAAGTCATAGAATACTAGTGGGAAAATTCTGGTGATATTGGCATAGTCACATTAGTAGTGACATACAAAGTTTGTACTACTATTTTGGAAAGCAATGTGAAAATAATTATTAGGAGTTATGAATTCCCCATAGTCTTTTCTCCAATAATTTTATCTTAGAACACTTATCCTGGAGAAATAATGACATAAAGAAGATGTTCACTATAGACTTAGTTATACTTGCAAATATTTAAAATTGAGGATTTTAAATATTGGAATACAAAATTTAGAATACAAGTAAAGTGCATATGATATATCACGTAACAGTTACTGAGAGAGTGATTAAAAGATAGTAAAACTCAGGAATACAAATATTATATGAATAAAGCAAAATATAAAATTATATATTAATAATTACCATTAGGTATTAATATGAATGATACCCACCCATGTAGAGGTTTCTCTTTCTGTACTGAATTTCAAATAATTTTTAATTCCCCAGATCTCGGTAACTTTCATATAGGTTTTCGAAGATTAGGAGCATGTGGGGGAGTGCTGCATGAGGTTATGATGAGTATATCAAAATGAATGAGCAGGTTTCAAAGAGAAGAACGGAGCATATGGGTGAAAGGGGTTCACAACTTGTGAAAAAGCACTTCCTTTCTTAAAACCACTCTGATAGAACAGTCTGTCTTTTTCATCTAGAAGAAATCAGAGAAACAGGCTTACCAAGTTCCTATCGTTGAAACCTGGCAACTTCTTTAACTTAAAAACATTCAGGGTTTTAAATAATGCCCTGGATGTAACCAGAACACAGCAGTGGTGGCCTCAGGCCATCCACCAAGCATGGGACCAGGGGCAAAGAGGTTTCTGGTATATTTTTAGGCTGATCAAAGCACGAAACATTAGAGGGAAGCCACAGTGGCAGCTTGCTCATAATTCAGAGCATACAAATGCAGATGCTCCTCTGGCTTCCAAGTTGCCTCACTTCTGTGAACCTGTTACCATCTCAGAGAAGTAGAGTTGTGCACAATTATGGACTAAGTTCAGGTGTACACATACTACACACTTTTCTCATTGCCTACACTGACGCTGTAATGGCAAATTTATAGAAATTGTATATTAGAAATTAAAAAGCAGTTAGTAGCCTGTTGCTATATTGAGACAGGATATGCTTATGCTGCTTGTCACATAGTTAGACTACTAAGCTCAGTTAGCTTTGACTGTCTGCATCCAGCTGCTTCTTCCAGATAGCTGGCTAGGTCAACCTGACCGCCTCCAGCTGTAATGTCTGTGTTTTTCCTACCTAAAAATATATAGGTATATATTTTTATATACATGCTTCACAGACTTTATGCCAACATGCTTCACGGACTTTATGCCCAGAACAGACTGGCCCAGTCAAGGACGCATTTAACCCCACCCGCTCTGCTCAAAACCCCTCCCTCCCAGAATGTTCCTGCCTTATGATAAACAATTTCTTTTAAGTAAACCTGCTTGGAAAAGATCTGCCTGACAACATATGAGTTGATTCATGTAACCAATCATGTAATAACCTGCTATCAGCTTTGTACTTTCTGCTTGCAAAATGTATTTAAACTGAACTCTGAGCTGACTCTGGGCTGGTGATTTGGACTCAAGTCATCCCCCAGCCCACCAGTGTTAATAAACAAGTTGCCTTCCAAACTCCTCGGTGCGAAGCCTTTTCCTTTCGGTCCAGTTTTTTCTGCAACAGTGCTATTGGGACCAGAATGTGGTCATCAGATGTCCGGGGGTTTGTTCCATCAGCATCCCAGCCCTTTCAACATTAGCAAAGAGGAAGAACTTCTAGGAAACAGATTTTACACCAGTTCTGCTTCTCCAAGGGGCAGTGCACAGACAGCCTGTCTGCCTGGATTCTGTCAATATGAAGATGCCATTGGTCTCGCAGGAACTTCCTTTAAATTAGATGGATGGCACCAGACATGGAGCATCACTACTCTGTATCTCTGCTATTCCTATGGAAAACAAGAGTCAAACCCTGCCCACCAAGGATTTTGAAGCATTTTATCATTTTAACTTTTACCCACTGATGAATTTTCAGATTCTTAAAATTGACAGCTCCCATTTTCTAAGCTACGGCTCCATTTCCTCAGCATGACTCTTCACTATCTGGTCCCTATTTGCTTCTTGATGCTCCTTTTCTCCCCATGCCTTCACCCTCCAGCTCCATCTTACACCTGCCATGCCTGCTCACCTCTCAGCAGTTTGCATCCTTTCCTACAAATAGCCTTTCTTATTTTTTCTGCTTATTTATTAGCTTTCATACCGAGGAGTCCCTCTTCATCTTCATGGCTCAGTTCAATTGTCACCTCCTCTACAACGTCTTCTCTGGATTCAATCCCTGTCTCCCACCCCTGCGTCCAAACCAAAGTCAGTTTTATAAGAGCCTTTGCCATGCTGCATCACTGCTGTGTGTGCAGGCTGTGAGGATGTCTTTCCCTTGGATCTCCACTCCTTTAGGGCAAGGAAGGCCTGCCGTCCTCAGTGCTCTACCCCCTAAACATATTTAATGCCGCAGTTCCAATACATGATTGTTAAATGTAGAAATAAAAGTCATTTTTATATAAATAGTTCTTCAATCTCCTGTCAGCCCTACCTGTTCCCTGTCTTCTACTGATTCTGGCTATGTTATTTACTTGCTTTAATGATGAACCACATTATTTTTAAGTCTTCTTTCTCTGTCTCATTCTTAGCCCCTGGCTTGTAGGAGTATGCTTTACATAGTAGGTGATTAATAATGATTAGTGATGGTAACATGCCTTCTGTTAGATGAAACCTGCTCACCATGGGAAGTAATTATAAAAGTGCAGAAGGCCCACAATTGCAAAAGATTGCCACCGTGTACAGCACAAGAAGGGTATTTAAGAAGAAAGGTTTTGTACTCTGACTTCCAGATTCTTTTCATTACACTCCTTGTGCTACCATGTGTCACTGGGTATGTTAGTTACCCTTTCTAAACTTCAGTTTTTTCTAAAACAGTAATAATAGTAACTTTAATATCTGCCATGAAGATTCAATAAAATTATGGAAGTTTCTAACACAGTGTGTGGCACATAGTACACACTCAGCAAATGAAAACTGTCATTATACTGTTGTTTCTGCTATCACAAGGGTGGTTTTTATCCTAGGTCTAAAGCCTCCCTCATTAAGTTACCTGGTGAATTTGTATTTGATGCTGCCGTGTAGAGAAGGTCAATGACTCAGCTGCCCAAATTTCTGCTCCTTCTGCAGGATTTTAGAAAATGCCTCTGTTTCCAGATCTTTTCTCTTCCAACGTAACTGACAAGTACAATCTCCAGCTTCCCTGGGCTGATCAAAGACTTCATCTATTTTGTTTTTTCCTCTCCACTTAGGTTTGGTTTTCTCTTCTCTACTAAGTCAGTTATCACCTGTACATCCACCTTCTAACTTCCAGGATGCTGACATTTCTCACCTGATATCATCTTCTAGAACGTTCTCTTTGTCCTTGTAGTTTCATGATATATTATCTCTCTTTTGTTGTTTTAGAGGGATTTAACAGGGACCAGAGCAGGAAGAGAAGAAAACTTGTGTATTTTCTACTCTACCCTTTACCCAAAGGCCCTTTCCTTCATTTTTGAATATACAGGGGCTTCCTCTAAGAATTCCTGTCATCCCCCTATAATCATAGTGGTCAGAAGGTCATAAACTCTACATATAAAATTACTTTTAAACACTTTATGGCATAAAGGAGCTCAGGAAAATTCCAGTTTGCAAATAAGAATGTAACTCAACTACACCAGAGCATTTTCTAGAAAATTACATTCAGTGTATTTCTCTTATTTCTTCAGTAATCTCTGAAACCTTTCTACTGCTCCTTAAGGATATAGAGTATTCTAAGGATATTGTTAAGATTTCCTGAGGATCTTAATGAGATGACACCAATATTGATGAGTGATAGTAACATGGTATCTTAAATTAAAAAACCTCAAAGTCTTCAAGTCTGTAGAGAAATGGACAGACTGCTATTCCTCACCCATAACTATGCTTCACATCTAGGGTAACACACTGTTTGACAGCTGATAATTCTCATTCTTCCTTCTCCCTGCGTAATTATATACTCCCTGCTTTTCAACCCGTCTCCTATGTGAACTGGGTGATCACTTGAAGTCTTTTTGAATATTTAAGTAGCAAACACATTGTGGAGAGCAAATACACCGTGAAGAGCTAATACCAGTTCATTGAAATGCATAAGCTTGGGATACTTTTATGCTTACTGAGTTACTGAAACACTAAGTCCGGTGTGTTATTGAAACAACCAGTCTGGTTGGTGCTGTGCTCTGAGGTCTGATTATCATAAAACTTTGAGCAGCTCTTTCTAGTTTAAAGTAGGCAAGACCGTATCTACTCCATAACCACACCTACGCACAACTGATACAGTACCATGAACTCTATGAGAACTTATAAACATCCATAATCAATAAATATTCTCTATGTGACCTAAAACAGAAGACCTTAGATGTGATGTCCTACTTTTACCCATAGTTTCCTTTCTTCCTAGAATTGACTTTTCTCCTTCTTTGCCAAGTAAAATTCTACGAGTATTTTAAGACTCAAGTTCAGGGCCCGGTGAGATAGCTCAGTGGCATAAGCACCTGCCTTGCAAGCGTGAGGTCCTGAGTTCGACTCCTGGTACCCACATATGAAAAAAGGGCCAGTGATATCGCTCAGTGACACGGGTGCCTGCTGGTGCGCGAGGTCCTGAGTTCGACCCCCGGTACCCACAAAAAAAAAAAAAAAAAAGACTCAAGTTCAGTTCCATCCAGTAAATCAAGTTTTATTTTCTTCACTTTGTGTTCCTATAGCAATCGTCCCTTTGTTATTGAGCACATCCTAGTTTATGACAAAGTTATCTGTTCCTGTATCTGTTTCTACCCCAGGACATGAGCCAGGGAAAGAGGACAGGGAAGAAGAGTTACAGAGACATCAAAAAGTGTGAGCTTTAGGATCAAACCAGACAGGTCTGCTACTCATTAGCTTACGCTTATATATGAGTATCAATTAGCTTATTGGAAAAATAAATGTGATTAGCACATTACCTGACATATCATAAAACTTCTATCAATAATATTAACTAATACTATTATTATTCTTAAATGCAGGGGGAGTTATATGTTATTCATCTTCTATGGTACAGTGCCTGATTAAAAATAAAAGTCAATTTCTAAACAAATAAATGAAGGGAGGAACAGATAATCTTGTCAGAGTCCGATTATTTTTATAACCTGAATAGACAAAACCCTAGATGTCTTTTTTTTAAGTGATTGACTATCTACATGGATTTTCCATATTATTTCAGTAAGTTAAACAGCTTACAAATGGTGACTTTAATTTGTGCTCCAGATGCTCAGCTTACTTCTGTGGACATGGTGAATTTATAGTCATAGCATCTACAGGTTTTCTGTTCATTTTTGAGGTCACAAGCTGTAATACACACAAGATATTATAACCACTCATGAGAATCTCAACATCATATCACTCACTGCCTTTTAGTCCAAAACATACCCTTAGGTCTAAAATGGAATGACTATAAATCATACCTGCTCCATGTTCTTCCTAGAGCTGCTAGATTGAACATATGATATGTATAAAAGTATTTTGCAAACTTGTAAGACGTATGCAAATACTCATGTCTGTGTGTTTGTTTGTTTGATTGATTGTTTATTTGTAGAAGCTTATTTCTTGGCACCACCTGAAAATTCCTATCCAACTTCACTAATATCCACATTCCTTTAAATATATTTAACAGATTGATTTAAGGCCATCAACAAAATCTGTTGCTGTTTTGATACAAAATAGAGCTCTGTGCTCCTGTAGTAAAACCCGAGAGGGCCAATAAAATGTTTTCATTGATTGCAGTGTCAGTTTTAGATGCAGCAATGGCTCTGAACAAGAACCATCTTTTAGCACTCTGATGTGGATTTACTTTTTATGGTCCTGGGACCTAGTGGGTAAATAAGGCTTCTGCATTAACACTAACCTGAAGAGACAAACCTCTCTGGAGGACTGTCTCATTTTTATGCTTTTCTAACCCTGGGGCCATAAATCCTATCAGTCTGCAGAGAAGAAGCATCCTAAAGATTACAGGGGCACAGAGGTGCTTTGGAGTGAACCCAGCTAATAAAAATTAAAGTTCAAAGTCAATTGGTAATGTAGGACATTCATTACTCCTCCACTGAACCAGTCAGGGCTGATTAACCAAGTAAGTGTCAGGCCCATGAGCATGCAGGGAAAAGTAAATACATCTAAGATTCTTGTGGCTTCCCCCAGGGGTGTGAGCATTGTGTGATGCAAACAATATTCAAAATAAGTGTGTTCTGAAAAGCAATGGAGATACAAAAAAAATTTTTTTTACTCTGATTTTCCAGGCTGGAATACAGATAGGCAGCATACTTATAGTTCATTCAGTAAAAAATCAGATTAAAAATCACTATGGCAGCTAATCTAAACTAAGAATGATAGGTCTAAATGAACCAGATGAGAAATCAGATGCTAATTATTAAAAAAAAGATAGCTACACCAAAGTCTTTCAGTGATGAAATCCAGTAAGATAAGAAATTTCTTCATAATGAAACAGGGTAGAGTGATTCCAGAAAGCAGGTCAGGAAAGCCCACAACAGGTTCCAGCTATTGGCAGTAGTTGAGAGTAGCAGGGCACATACTTGAGGCTGGATGACGGAATGCTTTGATGGTCAGGCTAAAGAGTTGAGCGGCTATCCATTAGGCCCTTCAGAGCCACAGTCAGTTTTCATGTGAATGATGCAGTGCAGATGAAAAATGACAGGACGAAGTTAATGTTTCAGCACTTCATCCAGCAGGAGTACACATTTTCTGCTTGGAGCAAAGAAGAGCCTATTCACCCCTATCTTTCTGTCCCTTCCCACACACTCAGATCACCAGGCAAAGCATCTGTTGCCCCTGTGGGATGTCCCACTCCGAAAGAAAAGAGATATAGATTAATTGTAGAAATAGTCTTCTCCTTCTTCTTCTTCCTGTGCCTCTAAATAAGATTAATGAGGAGATTCTTTGGAATTGCCTGGTGAATTCACAACCACATATGTACCTTTCCATGAATTATCAAATTTGTCTGGGTATCACATTAACGTGTGACTTTAATATTGCCTTTGACATAACTCTGATGGTGTTACATAGGATAAAATATGAGCAGACCTTTTCATTCTTCATTTCTTCCTTCTGCAAATATTTACTGTTCATTGTGTTAGCGGCAGCAGGAATCAAGAGATAAAAAGCACTGCTCTGCACTCAATTTTCTTACCTCCTAGTTGGAGGAGAGAGGAAAGTAAACCAATTTTTTATATGTAGTGTGATGCTATTGCTGGCAGACTAATTGATGTAACATATTTGTAGAGTTAACCTACTGATATTAAATAAGCATATACCTGCAGGCCCTGAAATCCTACTGTTTGGGAGGAATCTTAAAGTTGTACTTGCAGAAGTTCATCAGAGATTCTTCACTGCAGTGTTTATAGAAATATAAAGGTGCAAACAGGCAAAGTGTTTGTAATTTGGAATGTGGATAATTATAAAATATAAGAAAAAATTATCAGATAGTTGTTTAAAATAAGTTGTTTAAGGCAGGCTTATATGTATTAAAAGGTGGAGTGAAATAGATTAACAAAACTAAGATATTTTGGTGTGAGATTTTTTTTAAAAATCCATGTTTATATTTAGGTACATACACATCAACAATATGCAAAATTTCTGTTTTAAGGGAAAAAAATATAAGAAACTGTTAACAATGATTACTTAAAGAAAGAGGGACTCATTTTTTCAAAAGTATTTTCAGTATTTTTTAAAATACTGTGTGTATGTAGCTTTATATTGGGTGCCATAGAAACACAAAGAAAGGTTTGTAACTTTTAATGGGAAAGAGAGGGAAGATCAGGAAAGGTACGCAAAAAAGACAGCAATAGTCAGGAAAATCAATGTTCAACTTGGAGGAAGAGGCAGAAAGGCACAAAGGTATTCTAAAAAGATAGATCTGAGAAGTTACGAGATCTTCAAATAGATAGCTTTACATCATTCAGGGCAAGGAAATGCACTCAATTAGAAACAACTTCCAAATTTCACAAATTGCTCGAACATGTGCTCTCAGTTACAGGTCACCAATGTTCTTCAACTTCAGGAAGCACCATACACTCTGTGTCCAGGAATGCCGCTACGCATGGACCTATTGGTAAAAACTCCATTTTTACCAAAACTGCCACCACAGCTTCCTGCTCGCAATACTTTGCTTCTACAATAAGTTCAAAATGAATGTTGTAATTCCCTTTCTCTACTGAATGCTCAGTTTTCCCAAAATTCTAAGACCCCCTCAAAATCTTAGAACTTTTCAACATCAAAAATAACCATACCCTAAGTACTTCAAAAATATTGAGTGTTGACCATAACATTACACCATGGGCCAGAAAAGCTCTAAATTATCATCAGTACATGTGTGTTCTCTAGGTCCTTTATTATTTGAAGTTAATTTTTTAAAACATTTTGTTAACTCTTGCTTTCTAAAATTCTTTCTTGGAATAATTCATTCCCCAAGAGACAAAGAATTAGATCTGGGAGGAAACTACAGAGAATTAATTTTTTTCTCTTTTTTTTTCTCTTCTCCAAGTGAATCCAAGCTGAATTTCAAACCAGGTGGTGAACATATAGCTCAGAAGACCTGTGAAAACCTCCCTGCAGTTATCTTCAGTCAGGAAACGAATAGTGAGAAGCACGGAAATTAGGAGCCATGATTAGTTATAAGGTTCAATTTTGTCTGTGACACAATGTTTCCATTTCAATTTTAATGTTTTGAGTTGCACATATTGAGTGGAATTTGATAAGCTGTATGAAAAAATATTTCAACTCATCACGAACTAGTATAGTTGATGGAAAAGGCTGTAACTGTTTTTTAAAAACTTACACTATAGATTTGTTTGTTCCTCTACCAGATAATTATTTTCTATTTTTTTTTCCTGCTCGTCTCTGACATTCACCATTTCTGATCACATTGATATTCTATATTTACTGTTACTCTCTCAAAGTCAATTTGCTCCATGGACTTTACTGTCATGGACTTAGGTATCCATCTTAGGATGTTTTTGAAGGGAATTGCAGTCACAGTCATAGATTTGTACCATTTTGATGTCTTCCTTTAAACAACTGAGAACATTTTATAAGGCATAGTTACCTTCATGGGTGAACTCATTTACCATATCATTAAAATACCTGTTATACACAACTTTGACAGCAGCTCTCATTATCATTAATTACTAATACCCTCCTGATAAGGTTCTGTATGAAAACAAAAAGGAAGACACATGAAAACACTTACATGCTGCAGAGCCTTTAGACGAAATCTTTTATTAATTGAACAAGTATTTATTGAATTCCTACTGTGTGACAAACACTGTTTTGAACACTGGAAATTCAGCAATGAACGAGGCATAGTTCCTAAGTTCACCATCTTCCCAGTTGAGGGGAAAAGGGAAATGGGCGAGTTGAGAGGCAGTTAGGACATAATGTACTGCAGACTTTGACAAAGATGGTACTTGGTGTTCTGGAAGCTCAAGGGCAGGGTGTCTCCCCAGAGCATACCACCAGAAGATGCTTCTCAAAAGTTGTCATGGTCAAGATGAAACTTGAAAAAGAAGTAATAAATAGCTAGGCTGAAAGGAGAAAAGAGAATGCAAAACGAAGGAAGAGAATTCCAGTCAAAGAGAAGGCCCAGAATTGGGAGAGGGCAGAGCATGTAACTCAGTTTCAACTGAGCCTACAATTGGAGGAGAGGTGAAGATAGGTGACTAATAAAGGGCAAGTAGGTAGGGAGATGGGGACAGAGACTGTGAAGAGCCATTTAACCCTGTTGAAAGGCTTAGATCATATCCTGAAGGCAGTGAAGGTCACTACAGAAGTCTGTCCAGAATTACTGTGACAAGACATCTCCTGTGAGACAGAGGAAGGTTCTCTTAGAGCCAGAGGCAGAGAGGAGTCCATCACAGCCAGCTCAAGAAGATAATGGCTGCCTGAATTATTGTAGTGGCAGGGTGTAGATGGAACCCTGTGTGTGCTTCTGTGTGTGTGTGTGTGTGTGTGTGTGTGTGTGTGTGTGTGTGTGTGTTATTATAACCATATTTTTGTCTAAATAATCAGAGGGAAGAGATCTGGTCTATAAAACACAGTCATCTTAACCATGGATAGCACCCAAAGAGTCCCTTAAAAACAAAAAGCTAATTTGACTGGCCTTTGCTAGTAAATGGAATGATTGTATTGATTCATAGGTGGAAATTAAACGTGAACACCGACACTCAGGCTGCACAGAAACACTTGGCTGGAACTGGGGAGCTATTTAGTTGCAACACAGTAAATGTAGGAAATGGAAACGGGCAGTTGATAGAAGAGATAACGTTTAATCTATGACCATTTTTCTACAACCCATTCCAAACTTCAACCAATGGAAAGAGACTGACTTTAGAAGCAGGAGAAAAATATATGCATGGAGAGATCAAGAGTTTGGTTTTAGACATGTTCCTTCTGGGATATCTGGTAGTTATCAAAATGAAAATAATAAGCAGGCAGATGGAAAGAAGCTGGGGCTAAAAATTATATTTCAAATTTCAAAGCTCTTATACACATATACCTTCAGAGATCTATAATTGCCTTAAAGTTTTACAGATTTTTTAATTCACACATACTAATTGTAATAACTACAGCGACAGTATGAATATATAGAATATATATATTCATATATATATATGGAGAGAGAGGGAAAGAGAGACAGAAAAATTATCAAATCAGAGTAATTAGCATTTCTTTATCCTTAAACATTTATCATTTCTTTTTGTTCATAAGTTTTGAACATTCCTCCTGTAGCTTTTTCCTAAAATATATAATAAATTGCTGTGAACTACAGTAATCCCATCATGCTATAGAACATTAGCATTTAGTCTTCCTATCTAACTTTCTTTTGGTACCTGTTGTACAGCCTCCTAGTACTGCCCTTTCTCCAACCCTTCCCAGGCTCTAATAACCACTATTCATCTCTCTACTTGTATGAAACCAACTTTGTTAGGTTCTGTATATGAATGAGAACATACAGTATTTGTCTTTCTATGCCTGGCATTGCCACAATTTGAACTTTGTGTTGTCAAAATATTTACCGAGTGTGACTGTTTCAAGTGTAGTGCTAAGTGCTAGTGATGCACCGGTGAACAGCGAGAGATGTAGTCTCTGCCTCCAAAGACTCTGCTGTCTTTTGGGAGGGTGCCTCAGCACTGCCTTACTACTGTTGCTATTGATTTCAATTATAATAATTACTCTGTGTTAATTTTCCTTATTATCAATGTATATCATTGTGTCTGATGTGGTACAGAAATACAAATTTTAATAAATAGACATTGGGCTTATGATTTTAAATAGTAGATTTTAATCCATGACTAGGAGAGATATTGAATGAAAACTTTTACTAGATTATAGAGTCAGGGTAGAAACAAGAAGGAGTAAGAAACAGCTAGGTAAAGGAGAGGAGGGGAAAGAATAATCCAGAGAGGAGAGACCTCAAGATGGCGGATGAGTAAGAAGCAGGCAGCAAAACTCTCTCTAAAAGTTACCATTGGAACACGGGAATATAGCGACCCAGAAAGCGCAGGAGGGGGGGAGATGCCTCCCCGAAACCCAGAAAAGTTCTGAAGTGCAATCTGGGACCCCCGGCACCAGTGACGGGTGACTTCCAACAAAGAAGAAGGAAAGAAGGAGCAGACCGCGCGCGTGCACCTTCTAATATCCCGGGAGTTGGAGCGCCGGCGGAGGCTCAATTCTACGGACACACGGTGGCAGCTGGCGCCCAGGGAGCCCCCACGGAGGATCCTGAGACAGCGGCGGGGCAGGGGAGCGGCGGAGAACGGCGCTGACCGGCGGTGAGTGTCTCTCAGCCACAGCTGCCCCGCGCCAGAGAGCGACCGGCCGGGCGCCATTGTGGGGGGTGTGGCGAAACTCAGAGCGGCTCGGAAACTGCTCTGGGAACTTGTGCTCCAGACAGGGCAGCACAGGGCCTCTCAATTGAGCCCACGAAAGTGTGCTGAGGTCAGCAGGCGAACGAGACTGGACTCTCAGCCACACCTGTCCCGCGCCAGAGAGCAACTGGCCCGGCGCCATTGTGGGGGGCGTGGTGAAAAACCAGAGCGGCGGGAACCAGTGCAGGGAACCCGTGCTCCAGACAGCGCGCTGAGCCTCTCAGGCCCAGGGATCGTGAAAGGGCGGCGAGAGCGGAGGCGAGCTAGACTGGTCTCTGCCTGAAAGTACGCGCCTCTGCTCACCACCCACCAGAGGGCGCTCCTGGCTTACTGGGACGGACCTGCACAGAACAGGACTTTGTCACAAGGTACCTGCCTACAACAGAGTCAACACCTGGAACTGATTCTTTTTATATTTTTTATTTTTATTTTTTATTTTTATTTTTATTTTTTTTCTCACTGATTTGTTTTTTTGTTCTGGCGAAGGGTTTTTTTGTTTTTGTTTTGTTTTGTTTTGTTTTTTGGTGGGGTTTTATTTTTGATCTGTCTGTTTTATTGTTTTTATCTTTGTTTTTGTTTCTGTATGTGTATTTGCTCTTTCCTTCATTATTCTCTCTGGTTTTTTATATGAGTGTAAACAGCGCCTCTAACTTCTTTGTGATTGTGGTTGTGATCTGTTCTTCCTTTTATCCCTTCCTTCTCTTTTTACCAACTGTCCTCTGCACTAGTGTCCCAATTTTAGTGGGATCCCTCTTGGTCCTCTAACCTTACATCTAATTCCTTCCTCTTCTCTCAATACTCTATTTCCTCCTTAACTCATCTTAAATTTAAACTCCTCAAGGAAAAATTGACATACATAGGACTTGTATACTGCATATAATTTTTCTGGTGTGTTTTAGATTTTGTTATATAACCGCAACTCTATACAGCTAAAAGTGGTAAATAACTGGTTAGCTCAGTCTGTCATTTTTTAGGCTGTGTTTGATGCTTTAGTTAACATTATAGCCAAATGTGAAATAATTGTTCTAAACATCTTTCCTTCCTGATATTTCATGATTGAGATTGACTAAGGGACACAGAAAATACAGTGGCACAGTACCAAAGAATCAAGGACTGGGCCAAACAGGTAGCAACTTCGCATACCCAACGAATTGAAGAGGTAGGATCTGGCAGAAAGCTCAAAACCTAAAAGCAAGCTCCACTTGGAAGATACTGCAGAGAAGTAGTCATCTTCTAAAGATCTTAAACACTAGCAATAAAGTAACCTACTATAGGTAATTTGCAAACATCACCCCAGGAATTAAAGAAAGAAAAAATGAGACGACACTTAAACAAGATGCAACCACACACATCCAATTCACCAAAGGCAAACCTAGGGAGCAACGAGGTGGGACAATCCGAAAGCCACCCACCTGGCCTATCTGAAGTGGTAACAACAAAGCAACTGAATGAGGTTCTGGAAAAAATTAAAACAGAAATAATCTCACAGATAACTGCAGAGATAATGTCTACAATGAAGACCATGCTCAAGGACACTATAGCTGATACAGACAAAAAAATAGATGAACTTAAGAAAACTATAGAAACCATGAATGCTCAGCATAGGAAAGAAATGGAATCTATAAGGCAGATTCAAGCAGATATCCAAGAGATAAAAAATTCCATTGAAAGTATTTGTAGCAGAATAAGCCAATGCGAGGACAGGATCTCAGATATAGAAGACAGGCTTGCAATTAGTGATCATGAAATGGAAAAATTCTTAAAAATAGCAAGGGACCATGAAAAATCAATTCAGCAGCTGCTAGATGACTCAAAGATAAACAACTTAAGAATAATTGGAATAAATGAAAAAGCAGGAGATAGCATCAACGACATTAAAACCTTGTTCAAAGACATAATCAGGGAGAACTTTCCTGGAAGAGAAAAGGAATTTGACACCCCTATAAGTGAAGCTTTTAGAACACCAACTAGACATGATCAAAAAAAAACTTCAGCCAGACATATTATAGTCAAGATCCCAGAAATTCAACAGAAGGGCAGAATCTTAAAAGCTGTTAGGGAGAAGAGACAAATCACCTATGAAGGAAAACCCATCAGAATCACAGCTGACTTTTCAGCACAAACCCTCAATTCAAGAAGAGCTTGGAATGATGTATTGCAAGCTCTAAAGGAAAATAATTTTCAGCCCAGATTGATGTACCCTGCAAAACTATCTTTCAAAATTGATGGAGAAATAAAATACTTTCATGACAAAGAACATCTGAGAAAATTTATGGCCACCAAACCAGCACTCCAAAACGTTCTGAAGGACATTCTAGAAAGAGATAGGAACCCCAACAGAAGGAATCCACCAGGCAGGGCAAATAATTAAATAGCTGGAAAGCAGAAAAACAAAGAGTGGGAACCAACAACAGGAAAATATCATGACAAGTCAATACATATCAGTTTTAACCATCAATGCTAACGGTCTCAATTCACCAATCAAAAGGCACAGACTGGCGAAATGGATCAAGAAGCAAGATCCAACAATATGCTGTATACAAGAAACACATTTAATTCAGAAAGAAATTCATAGACTGAAAGTCAAAGGATGGAAAACAATACTCCATGCCACAGGAACCCAGAAAAAAGCAGGGGTAGCTATTCTTTTTGCAGACAAAGTGAACTTCAAGCCAAGAAGGATTCAGAGAGATAAAGACGGTCATTACATCCTTGTAAAGGGAACAATCCAAGAGGAAGAGATAACGATCATAAATATATATGCGTCAAATACCAATGCACCCAGCTATATAAAACAAGTACTAAAGGACATGAAAAATCAAATAAGCACTAATACAATTATATTGGGAGATCTCAATACTCCACTGTCACAAAAAGATAGATCAACTGGACAGAAAATCAATAATGAAATAGTAGAACTGAACCAAACTTTTGAACAAATGGACTTAGTAGATGTCTACAGAGTGTTCCATCCCACAACATCAGAATACACATTTTTCTCAGCTGCACATGGGACGTTCTCCAAAATAGACCACATACTAGCTCATAAAACCTGCTTAAGTAAATGCAAAGGAATTGAAATTATCCCATGCATATTATCAGACCATAGTGCAATGAAATTGGAAATCAATGGCAAAAGATCCCACAAAAACTCCCTAAACACATGGAAATTAAACAGCATCCTCCTGAACAACCAATGGGTCACAGATGAAATTAAAGAAGAAATTAGTCACTTTCTACAACTGAATGATAATGACAGTACAACATACCGGAACTTATGGGATACAATGAAAGCAGTCCTAAGAGGGAAATTTATAGCATTAAACACTTATATCAGGAAAATAGAGCAAGCGCAAATAAACAACTTAAGGGTGAACCTCGAGCTTCTAGAAAAAGAAGAGCAGGTTAAGCCAAAAGCCCGTACAAGGGAGGAAATTATAAAGATCAGAGCAGAAATTAACGTATTGGAGAATAAAAAAACAATACAAAGAATCAATGAAGCAAAAAGTTGGTTCTTTGAAAGAATAAATAAGATTGACAAACCCTTATCCAACCTTATTAAAAAAAGAAAAGAAAAGACTCAAATCCATGCAATTGAAAATGAAAAGGGTGATATCACGACAGACCCTGCAGAAATCCAGAAGATCATCTATACCTATTTTGAAAATTTATATTCTACTAAGATGGAAAATGCAGAAGAAATGGACAGATTCCTAGATTCGTATGAATTACCAAAGCTGAATCAAGAAGATTTAAAAATCCTAAATAAACCAATATCAGCCAATGAAATTGAAGATGTAATTAAAAACCTCCCAACAAAGAAAAGCCCAGGCCCTGATGGATTCACTGCCGAATTCTACAAGAAATTTAGAGAAGACCTAACGCCCCTACTTCTCAAACTTTTCAATGAAATTGAAAGGGAAGCAATACTCCCAAATTCATTCCTGGAAGCAAGCATTACCCTGATACCAAAACCAGAGAAGGACCCAACTAAGAAAGAGAACTACAGGCCAATCTCCCTAATGAACATAGATGCAAAAATCCTTAATAAGATACTGGCAAACAGAATCCAACAAATCATCAAGAAGATTATACACCATGACCAAGTTGGAGTCATCCCAGGGATGCAGGGATGGTTCAACATACGTAAATCAATAAATGTAATACAGCATATTAACAGAACCAAAGACAAAAATCACATGATCATCTCAATAGATGCAGAAAAAGCTTTTGACAAAGTCCAGCACCTTTTCATGATAAAAACCCTACAGAAAATTGGAATAGAGGGTCTTTATCTCAATCTGGTAAAAGCTATCTATGACAAACCAACAGCCAATATTATACTAAATGGTCAAAAACTGAAAGCCTTCCCTCTAAAATCAGGAACAAGACAAGGATGTCCACTGTCCCCACTCTTATTCAACATAGTTCTGGAAACTTTAGCCAGAGCGATTAGACAAGAGAAAGAAATAAAAGGAATAATGATTGGAAAGGAAGAAGTTAAATTATCATTATTTGCAGATGACATGATACTCTACACAGAAGACCCCAAAAACTCCACTAAAAAACTGCTAGATTTAATAAGCAAATTCAGTAGTGTAGCTGGATACAAAGTCAATACTCAAAAGTCAATAGCCTTCCTGTACACAAATAACAAACTTACTGAAAGAGAAATTAGGGAAACAATACCTTTCACAATAACATCCAAAAAAATGAAATACCTAGGAATCAACCTCACGAAGGATGTAAAAGACCTCTATACTGAAAACTACAGTACTCTGAAAAAGGAGATTGAAGAGGATATCAGAAAATGGAAAGATATCCCTTGCTCCTGGATAGGAAGAACCAATATAGTGAAAATGGCCATACTTCCAAAATTGTTATACAGATTTAATGCAATTCCAATCAAAATTCCAACAGCATATCTCACAGAATTAGAGAAAACAATCCTAAAATTCATTTGGAATCAGAAGAGACCTAGAATAGCAAAGGCAATTCTGGGCAACAAAGGCAAGGCAGGGGGCATCACTATCCCCGACTTGAAATTATACTATAAAGCTACTGTGATAAAAACAGTGTGGTACTGGCAAAAAAACAGACCTGAAGATCAATGGAACAGATTAGAAGATGCTGAAACAACCCCAGACATACTAAGCCACCTTATCTTTGACAAAGGTGCCAAACACATTCGCTGGAAGAAAGATAGCCTCTTTAATAAATGGTGCTGGAAAAACTGGCTCTACACATGCCGAAGATTAAAACTAGATCCATATCTTTCACCATGCACTAAACTAAATTCAAAATGGATCAGAGATCTAAATATTAAAACAGAAACATTAAATCTGCTGGAAGGTAGGATAGGTAAAACCCTTGGAGACATTGGTGTAGGCAAAGACTTTATGAATAAAAACTCAACCGCACGGGAACTATCCCAAAGAATCAATAACTGGGATCTCATCTTATTAAAAAGCTTTTGCACAGCAAGAGAAACCACCAACAGAGTGAAGAGACAACCCACAATGTGGGAAAAAATGTTTGCCAGCTGTTCCTCAGACAAAGGATTACTATCGAGAACATATAAAGAACTCAAAAAAATCAGACCTCCCAAATTTAAAGACCCACTCCAAAAATGGGCATCTGAGATGAATACACATTTCTCAGATGAAGAAATACTAATGGCAAATAAATATACAAAAAAATGTGCAACATCACTAGTCATTCGAGAGATGCAAATTAAAACAACACTGAGATACCATCTCACCCCAGAAAGAATGGCTACTATTAAGAAATCAACTAATAACAAATGCTGGAGGGGCTGTGGGGAAAAAGGAACCCTTCTTCACTGTTGGTGGGAGTGTCGACTGGTACAGCCACTGTGGAAGTCAGTGTGGAGATTCCTCAGAAAACTAGGGTTGGAGGTCCCATTTGACCCAGCTATTCCCCTTCTGGGCATCTTCCCAGAAGAATTAAAAACATCGTACCACAGCGATATATGTGCACCCATGTTTATAGCAGCACAATTTGTAATAGCCAGATCTTGGAAACAACCCAAATGCCCATCAACTGAGGAATGGATAAGAAAGATGTGGTATTTTTATACAATGGAGTACTATTCAGCCATAAAGAAGGATAAACTGGAGACTTTTATAGGTAAATGGATGCAACTCGAGAAAATACTCATAAGTGAAATAAACCAGAAGCACATGTGTAAGCATCGTATTATCTCTCTAGTATGAGAAACTGAAAGAGTAAATAAGATCCAAAATGTACAATAGACATGGTGAATCAAAAAGAAACTGGTCAAAAGGAAAGAGAGACTGGAATAGGGAAAAGAAAGAAGGGAAAGGGAAAAAAATTGTATATATATATATATATAAGATGGTTAAGATAGATACACTACCATTTTTACTTAGTTCATTGAAGAGTAAGGTTTGTGCCAATAATGTTTGGACAATTGAATGCTAATGTCTGGTGTCCTGAATAACTAACTTAAAGATAGTAATACGTAATGTATTAACCATTGTTACCCTCCTATTATGTTTGTTTGAAAATTTGTTCTTCTTTTGATTTGTTTTGTTTTTTCTTCTCTTTAAAATAAAAAAAAAAAAAAGAAAGAAATTTATCTCTGTAAAAAAAAAAAAAAAAAAGAATAATCCAGAGAGAAGGAATTCTGAAAAGAAAGGTACTTTTGAGGTCCCAAAAGTAAATGAGACAGACCTAGAAGACCGGGCACCAAACTCTTTAGTGACATAACAATAGCCATTTCCAGTGGTTAAAGGCCTGTAAATTCACCTTTCACAAAATCCTCATGTCTGTTACCATCATCATCATCACAAACATCAACATTTCTGACAATTATTAAGCACTTGCTAGAGACCAGGCACTCTGCTAAGCACTATGTATAGTTTATTACATTTAATTTTCACAATATAAAGTAAGGAGTATTGTTCTCCCAAATTCATGTTTAAGGCACATTGAAAAGTTATTCATTGGGTCACATCACTAAGCAGTAAAGCTAAAATTTTAACAGGGCCATTGCAATTCCTAAATTCATGTTTTTAATCACTGTGCAACCCTAATAGACAGTATTTAGAAGAAAGTCTCGGTAAATATTGTGGTCGTGAAGATGCATGTCACAGACCCCCAACTATGGGGAGCAGAACTGACTGAGGGCTTCACTTGCTTTACTCTGAACCAACTGCTGTTCATGCTGAGACCACACTTTCCACGGAGTGCTCCCAGCCCAGGATCGAGGGCAGCCTGCAGAGCTGATTCCGAGGGAACATTAGGACTCTCCCACTTGACTTTGGCTTACGGGCTTCTGACAGCCTTGCAAAATGTAAGACATGTCTACCCACTCTCCCTCACTCTCTCCTTCCCCTAGTGTCTAATTGTTCTCCCAGCCATTTCTGGCTTCCTACCAATTTTCATTCATGATCGTATTTCTCTATGGAGACTCCTGTACATTTATTCCTATTTTGACACCCATTTCTTGAAGGACCCTAATTAATATAGTATTCAATAAGGTACATATATAACCAAGAAACATGGATAGAAAGAAGATGTCTCATGGCTTTTCAGTTGGTCCCCTGACTCAGTTGGTGAGAGTACAGTACTTACATTACGGACCCTCCTAAACCACTCATTTTTAATCTATTCCACATCATCAGTCCCAGTCTCTCTGGAATACAGTTAGTTTACACCTGCTGGCCTGGTATAATAGTCCCTCCCCCTCTCAAGTTTTATCCAATGATACGATATCTGAGATTATTTCAAAATTAATATTGAGAGTAGAAAAAATTAATGGAATGTGAATCAATCATAATTGGCCAGTGAATGGATTGGCCAGTGAAAGAAAACTTGACAATGGGTTTATAGGAGTTTATTGTACTATTCTGCTACTTTTGTATAGGTTTAAAATTCTCACCCACATGTGTAAACATCGTATTGTCTAACTAGTGTAAGAAGCTGAACAAGTAAATAGGACCCAAAATGTACAAAAGATATTGTGAATTGAGAAGAAACTGTTCAAAAGAAAAGAGAAACTGTGATGGGGAACAGAGGAAAGGAAGGAAGGGAAAAATATATATATATATGTATACATATATGATAGCTAAGACAGATATACTGCTAGTTTCTCTTAGTTCATTGAAAAGAAAGGTTTGTGCTAATATTGTTTGGACAATACCTCATGCTTATATCTTGTACCCTGAGTAACCACTCTGAAGATAACAATATGCAATGTATTGTTACTCTTCTATTATCTTGTTTTGCAATTCTGTTTTTTTTCTTCTTTTTATAGTAAAAAAATAAAATTCTCCATAATAAATAGATGCGGAGAAGTGCTCTGGTTTGGATGATACACTATGGTCACCCTACCTTTAACCCAGGTGGCTGCCACTCTGTTCCACTGGGAAAACGGAGACTCAGAAGATGAAGCAAAACTCAATGCAAACCCATCCCTACCTCTGGAAGCTTGTGAGTTCTGAAGGTTTTGTGTTTTTTAATGTCTTTGTGACGTTGTTGCAAGTGATCAAAGTTCCGCTGCAACACCTTAACCAAAAATGAAAAAAGTATATTTGTTTGTAAAGCAATGGTAGTTGACTATAGGCATGGCTGGATTCAGGGACTTAAATTTTGTCATCAGGAGTTAGTCTTACATCTCCTGTCAGCCCTGTTCTTTCCTGTGATGGTAGACTTTCCTTTCATAATGGCAAAATGGGTGTCAGTTATGCCCCGTGTATCCCCCCTTGTTCCTGGTACATATCTTTCTCAATTGCTCTAGAAAGTTCAGAATTAGCTTGGATTGGAGCAATTCATATCATCTGTTACCCTATAACAATTCCCAGGAGAATGGAATAAGCTGATTGGTCAATCTTGGACTGGCTGTCCAACTATGGACACTGAAGGTGGTTCCTATAGAGACCGAGTTTGGTAGGGAGGTGGATGGAACAGGTGCCTACTCTCCTCCTCTGTCCGAGTATAAACTGCTTAATCGTTATGTAAGTGAAGAGCAGAACAGACTTTTTTAGGAAAGAAAATGTGATTCTACTGAGAAATTCAGGCTATTAAAAATTCTACTTATAAAGTTATTCTTATCCCTTGAGTTTCATTATAAGTGATACAATTGCAGAAATTTATATTGCCTCTACTTTTCTCCTTTCTTTATCTGCAAAGACTTTGTTTTGATTTACCTGTATTTTTAAAAATAATGAAATGGGATTTTTACTTCACTAATTAGGTATAATATAAAGCTAATTGTGATAGCAAGGATGGAGTTAAGCGTGGAATAAAGGGAAGGTTTTTCAATACATGTATTATTCTTTTTTCCTCTGAGAAGACATGCTTGAAACTGAATTTTAAACACTTCAGCACTGGTGAAACAAATTAATAATGGCTCAGACACAGAGGTGTTGCATATTATTCATGATCTTGAAATTATTAATGTAACACTGAGCCATTATTACCACATATTGCCATCAGAGTAATTAACACATCTTATCTAATAGAATAAGGCCGTCAAATCAAACTAAGAAGTAATTAAGTTATATAACTACACAGCTGAGGCAGAAAGATGCATGTCAAATGAATTTGAAAATTGCAGCTCACCTATGTGGTTTTGGATAGAGAAGTTTGTTACATACCACCTAGTTTACCACTGATAAGTCTCTTCACTGTATTGTGCCTTATTTTGCTTGCAGCCTGTGTACACTAAACCTATTCAAAGCTTAGTGTTCATAGGAATTTTCTGGGGAGTTCCTAATAAATTTGTATTTCCTAGTCTTCCTGTCTCACTTGGAGATACTGTAGTCTACAGTGGAGACCAATAAACTTCCACTTTTTTTTTATTTTGCAGCAATGTAGATCAAACCCAAGGCCTTGCATATGCTAGATAAGGACTCTACCTCCAAGGTACATCCCCAGTCCTTTTATTATATTTGAGACTTGGTCTTGCTAAGTTACCCAGGCTGGCCTCAAACTTGCAATCATTCCTCAACTTCTGGAATGCTTAATTTCTGGAATGCTTAATTTCTGGATTGGAGTGAATTACCATGCCTGGCAGGAATCTGCATTTTTAATATTCCCAGAGATTTTGAAGCAGATGAATCATGGCCTACATTTTGGGGAATTCTAGAAGAAAGGTTTTCAAATGTCTTTCCCAGTCTTACTTATCAAGGATGAGACCACTGGCTTTTCCCAGTAAGTAGAACAGTTTTTGTCACAAATTGGCATTTGTATTATATATGAAATTCCCATAATCCCCATCATCCACTTCTGGTCTGGCCTATCTCTTCACTGAAGAAGCTAGTATGGAAAAAACGAAAAGTAAATAAAGAGAAAAATAATCGTTTTCATCACTTAAGAAATGTCACTCACCTCTGAAATTATTTTAAACGCTAACACTCATATCTCATCACAGGTAGAAAATGAAGTACATCAAGGAATAACTATGAGTAACAATTTTAATCGAAATGAAATTTAATTTTAATGAAATTAAGAAAATTCTATAATAAATTCTTCCAAATGCCTTTTCCCACTAGGCTCAGATTTCACAGAGGGGGACTATTCATAGAGAAGACACACAGTATAAAATTTTGAAAGATTACAACTGTAGGAATTAGAAGCTACTGTTATCCTGAGACTCCCCAAGATTTCAGGAAAGGCTTTTGAAACAGATACCAGGTTGCATTTATCAGGCTGTGAGATGTAATCAATATTTAGCCCATTCCTACTATCTTGATGAATGGGTCATTATGCCTGGCACTGAACAGACATTCCATAAATATAAAGGAAACTGAGGAGGGAAGCCTTTGGTTAATATAAGTGTATAACACTTATGCCATACAAGTGAAATAGACAAATATCAGCTTATAATATTTATTAGTGTATCTACACATTCATATGTAAAATTCACCAACATAAAATGGTATAGTAGTTTTTGGAAAATTCTCCCATTTCACTTGTACCCAGAGTTCTCATATGCATGTTTGACATTAATGTCTTATGATCATCACAGCCACTATTTTTAAGTCAAGCAACACAGTTTTCCAGAATAAAGTGTCATCACTGCTATGAGAATCATTTGTGATAAAGTATTGTTTGAGTCAGCATATGCTGAGATCCTTGGAAATCTTAGCTTAAGTCATAATGTAACATTCTCACTGTATCTATAATGAAGCTGAAGAAGAGTTTCTAATGAGAGGAACAATGAAGGAACTGAAAATTAGGCTTGTACAGAGATTTATAAAACTTCACAAAGTACATGTTGTTGAACCAGGCTCCAACATAAGCTCCAATATGATTTAATAAATGTGCAATATTGGCAGCTTATTCATCACAGCAGAGTTAACTGACCTAACTTTAATGTGTTTGTACATTTTTAACAACTTAGGGAACCCATGTAGCAACGAAATTTAAAACAAACTCTATTCTAACATTTAATATCTGGAGATACATAGAGATATACTTGGGTGCATGGGATTTGGTAGCAAAGAGCAGATGGAACACCGCTACCTGGGTGGCCCTGCATGAATTATTTTCTATGACTTGGTTCTCTCATCTATAAAATGAAAATAAAATGTCACTATTATAAATCAGAATCAAATAAAATACTGTATTCAAGACTTCTCAAACAATAACTGGACATAAAACAAGCATATAATACATTTTAGTTACTATTACTATGTTTATTATTTATTCATTCATTCTAATAAATGTCTGCTAAGCACTTACTATGTATCAGAAACTGTTCTAGATCACAGTATTCCGCAGTTACTAGAATATCACCTTAATAATTGCAGCCAGTTCCTCACAACTTTTAACACTATTTTCTTAAACTTTCCTTTAAATTATGTCACTATTAAAATTGAATAGACACTTTCACTTGCCTACAAACATCAAATCTGTTAAATCCTATGTTTTATATGCTAGTTTTATTTTTCCTAACAAAATTTATAAGTGTTTATCTGTGAACCATCTACAGTTATCAGTGGTATGCAAACCTCATTTTGGAGGATATAACAATAAGGAACATAAAGGCATATTCTGACCTCAAAAGGCTTTTCTGTTTTGGGCAGTGTATCCTATAGCCAAATAGGGCAGGCCAAGGCACTTCTAAGAAGTATTTTAGGTCCAGCTGTCAGGTAGGGTCAACGAGGTGCCTGGCCTAATGGAAAGATGACCTCAGGATAATAGTACTGAATGTAAGCAGGACTCATAAATCTGATAATAGAACTCAGGCTCTCTTTAATATGTCTGAAAGTGGCAAAGTAATAAAATTACCTTGCTGTAAGAGAGTATCAGCTATGGTACCCCAAAAATCACATTACACACACAGAATAGTATCTGCTAAGAATAAATTATGCTTAATAAAATAAACCCATACATTTCTTCCGCATCATCAAGCTGTACACAGAAGTCCCTTTATTGCATAGCAACATACAGTGAACAAGGTATCGTCCACATCAACCAAGTTAGATCAAAGTCTGTGGTAATACATAAAATCCTTCTTTTAGTCCCTAGCTGCAAAGGGAAAGTAATAACAAAGGTTTGAGCAGGCAACTCAGGACTGTGCCTTTGATCCCTCTTTCAAGTATAGAAAGAGATTTGCAAGGATGGCCACTACAAGAAGCCTCCTCGCCTTCAACCTCCCCCACCTAGGACTGAAAGGAAGCATTGCACAGCCAGAAGAATGCCTCGCAGCTAGAGAAGGTTCATGCTTCCAGCCTCAGCATAGTGGGAAACTGAATGGAAAGCATGTTTCCCCAGATGATATGGTCACTCATTCAACAAATGTTTGTTAAGCATTATTATTTGCCAAGTATGGGGGGAAATGCTGAGGAAATACAGATGAATAAAACCCCATCTCTGCATTCCTGGATTTCACAGTGTAGTAAGAGTAACACACAAGTAAACATGTAATTGCAAACCTGGGTGACGCATGCTAAGAAATACAATGTACAGTGGAGGGATGGGGGAACAACGAAGTCAGAGTGAAGGAACTGCTGGGCTCCACTTTAAGAGATAGTACAGGGAAAGATCAGAGATAAGAGGGTACAAACAACAATTTGAAGAGATTATTTTCAGTAGCTTAGGAAAAGAAAAAGTAAAGATGTAAATTCCAAAAAGGAACAAGGGCAGAGGAGCTGAAGCCATAAACAATATAGCATGTTCAAAGACGATCTGCTATGTACTTGGATGTTCATTCTTTGAAGAGTTCTTATGGTTTTGTGTTTGGCTTTGTGTTTTGTTTTGGTGGGTTTCTGAGGGAAGGGTTGGTACTGGGGATTGAACCCAGTGCTAAGCACGCACTTTACTAATGAATTACATCCTCAGCCTGTCATTTTGGAGACTGAAACCAGAGAGGTATATGAACTTACATAAAAAAGATACAAAAAAAAAAGAAAAAAAAAAGAAGCTGGTGAACGGCCTTTGATACACACACTCTCTTGGCTTTATGAGAAAGAAGCAGAGCCCCTTGATGAGTAAGTTGTGCAAGGGCGCCACTTCGCACTTTGTAACTGCACTGCACCCAGCAAGCAGGTAGATGTTCTTTACAAGCCTGAATTTGCCAATTCACAGAGAAGTCTGTCTCCTTCCCTTTACTTTTATTATCATAATTTTAAGATGAGATTGTAGGGGACTTCCATTTTCTACGCCCATTGTGTAAATTTTTCCCACAAGCAGTATATAATTTACGCTTACCAGAAATAATGATATCCATATTTTGGAAATAAATACAAGGAAGGACTATTTAACATAGATAAGTAAAAATCTTAAGAGTACATCAAGAAATGTTTTAAAAAAGAAAAACAGTAGGAAAATTTAATAGATTTTTTTATTTGCACACAGTTGGATCCTTTTTGAGATGAGTATCCACAGTGGGATTTCTCAAAAGAAAGGTCCGGGCAAAGAAGTTTAGGTGAAACCCTAATGCTCCAAGGTCAATCCCATAATGTTTGAGGCAGCCTATGAGCTCCCACAAACATGAGCTTTCCCTTCATAGCATTTCATAGTGTGCATATGTTTGTATATTAAAAATACCTTTGAATATCAGAGATTGAGAAGGATGACCGAAAATGCAGAACAATTCATCTAATAAATGGTAATAGTTGGACCTTTCCATTAGCCCCAAAGAATATCATGTTCTTTACATAAAAAAAAAGAAAAAATCCATCCTGGGACACCCTGCATTTTATCACAAATCACTACTGAAGCTTTAGTAGAAATCTGGGCAGGAAGATGGGACTGAGCATTAAGTATAGGCAGGGTGTGGTTCGGCCCTTTTGATTAGCCAAACAGTTTTTTTTTTTTTTTTTTTTTTTGGCAGGAGGGAGAATGTTGCATGAAATTTCCAAAGTTTAAACGCATTGTCTATTTTTCATTGTGTGTATATGCTTCTGCATATACATTAAGAACAGTTAAGCAGATAGTACAACAAAAACAACAACAAAAACTTGTGTTTTCAAATAAAAGAATGAAGTACCTATTTTTAAAGGAAGTACAGTTGTTTCTCCGTATCCACAGAGGATTAGTTCCAGGATCAACACTCCCCTACTGCAGACATTAACATCCATGGATACTCAAATCCTTCATATAATATAAAATGGGGTAGTATTTTCATATGATCTATGCACATTCTCCTGTATACTCTCAGTGATCTCTGGGTTACTTATAATGCCTAATATAACTTAAATGCTGCGTAGTTATTATCCTGTGTTGTTTAGGGAATAATGGGAAGGAAATGTCTGCATGTGTTCAGTACAATATTTTTTGTAGTTTTGCTCCATGGCTGGTTGAATCCATTAATGTGAATATGGAGGATTAATCATGTAACTAAGGGAAGAACACAGATTCCTTTCATAATCCTGACATCCTTCCTTCCTCCAGCCCTTTCTTCATGCCCCACTCTTACATAAAAAATTCTTAAGTGCTGGAAGATAAACAGAGATCGGGGAGCAGGGTCCTCTCTAGTTTGTGTTTCAGGTGTTAGCAAGAGTTCTGTTACTAGGCTCTCTGATCAAGCTCTCCTAAGCTAGAGCACAATGCACATTTTTGTAGTTCTTTACCAACCATGTGGACTCCAAGCCTAAAACTCATTGTATGAGAAATTTGCCTTGCTCCAGTTTTCATTACTCCCAAGACAGTTATGCTTTATCTCAATTTGTTGTGGAGCAACCCCCAGTGTTCCAAAGAATTCGTATCTCCCAGTCACAAAATAAAAATTGAAAAAAAAGAACAAAGTGTTTCCATTATCATTCAAATACTTTGGTGACTGACTGTAATATATGTATTAATCTCCTACATTGGTAGATAAACCTACTAATTGCAAAATCTCTTTTGTTGCAAGTGAAATGAAAAAAACAGAGAAATTATTCAGGAAATTGCATCCTTTTATATGATTCTTATAAGTGAGAGTTTAGCTACATAGAGTCTAATACTACATTTCTTAAGTCAAATCCATTATTTTTATGGTTGTACAGTCCTAAATTTATGACCTCCTTAAATCTCAGTTTCTGGTCAGTAAAATGCAGAAATAATAATAGCAACTACCTCCATAGGTGATGAAAAAAAAAGTAATATACACCAAATAGTAATTCCAGAGCCTTTCAATGTAAAAATAGTTGATGGTACCTGGCATACTGTGAGCTCAATAAGTATTCCTATTACTGTTATTTCCACTGATGCACTACTATAACACCACTGAGACAAAAAAATTAAGAGATTCTGAATATTCTATATTGCTTACCCATGTGGATCAATTTTGCCACGTAAATTTTATCACTATAAGGATATCATAATTGCAAAGAAGATAAACATCACCCCCTGGCTTTCAAACAAAGGAGAGTAGAACTTTTTACAAAATTTAACTATGTCTTGGGTGTCACTAGAGTAAAATGAAAGCATCAATAAAATTGAATCATTTTTTCCTCCTAGTATAATTCTTTTTAAATTTCTTATTAGACTAAGTTCTAATCCATTTCTGATAAAAACTTATGATCGATTTACCGTTAAGTCTGATCATAGGTGACAGCCCAGACCTTGTTGATAAAACAGGGGCCCCAAGACCATTGCAGTACAATTGCTCACCTATAGATTATAACAACATTGCCAACAGGCTGTTTGGCAAATGACTCCTATTGGTAAAACTTTAAATTATAACATGGCTGGTTACGTCTAGCAGCAGATAGATGTTTTATGAATCTGACCCATTAATGCTAGTGTACCTTTTTATTTTAGCATATTTGACGTTTCTGCTTTTTGTTTTTTACTGGTTTCTCATCTCATTATAGTCACATAAAACAAAGCCAAAAACATTCCCTCTCACTTTCACTACAAATTGAAAATCATATTTTGTCAACCTTTCTCCATATCTTAAAAAGGCCCTGAATATAAGCGATAACTAGACTGCGGTGCTTTTTATAACTTTTTTCTCACTCTTTCATTTTTCCAGCCTTCTACTACCATTACAACACTTACCTTCCTACCCACACTTTTCAACTTAAGGGATTAGTGGAAATAAAATGATTAAAAACTTCCTTTAAAGACTGGATGGAAGAGACATATAGGACAGGGTTTTTTTTGTTTTGTTTGTTTGGTTTTTTTTTTTTTGAGAATCAAAACAAGTTTCTTTTGCTTTGTCACTTTCCCCCTTGCAAAATGTTGGCACTATGTTTTACAGTGAGTTTCAACACCATTCCAAATACTGTGAGGTGCCCTAGGGAAAGGGATAAAAGGAAACCCTGCATATCCCCCTTGCAAAGAGTTTCCTCTAGCACTCTGCCAACAGTACATTATCTTACCTTGTCCTTTGTGGTAGATACTTTCTTATTTGAAAAAGAACACAGTCAAGAAAGAGAATCTCCTCTTCCATGCATCAGATCACAAGTAGTATTCAATTGAAAGACCATATCAATGCAGTGAACAAACTGAATTTTTTTTTTTTTTTTTTTTTTTTTTTTTTGTGGGTACCGAGGGTCAACTTCAGGACCTCGCGTGTCAGTAGGCACCCGTGCCACTGAGCGATATCACCGGCCCTTTTTTCTTATGTGGGTTCCGGGAGTCGAACTTTGGCCCTCGCGCTTGCCAGGCAGGCGCTTACGCCACTGAGCCATCTCACCGGTCCCCTGAACTTTTTATTGTTTGACTATTTCAGTTCAATTTTTGAGCTATTTTAAGTTAACCTGAATACTTTGAGCTTCCTTCTGCATGTATTCAGAATTTCTGTATGTGAAGGGCTCAGAGAGTAATCTGACTGAAAGGAGAGATAGGAGACTTATCTTGAAGCTGTACTGGCAGTCAGTTTTATTTACACTTCAGTTATGTACTTTTAATCAAAAGGATGAATGCTAGGGATGAAGGCAAACGGACCTAACTGCTGTGGCTATGCATTTGTCCTGAAGACGCTGGTTCAGTCACTGTCCACAAGGCAAAGTGCCATGTGGAGACCGAATCTTCAATTCCCGCTCCTGTCGCAGAGACAACCAAGTCAAATGCATTTTCCTTTTCTTTGATTTGGGATGATTTGACACAGTCTAAACTAAGACAGGATTTTTGCAAACCATCTAGCAAAGTGCCTGGCACCTAGTCATTTTTGTATAAATACTTACTGAATGGAGCTGAATGAGAATTTCAGCTTAGAACTATAGTACAGTAATTTAACTGTATGTATTTAGTAGTTTTAAAAGTTATTCAAAGCAATGCATTTTCATGGAGGAAAGATTTTGAAATGTTTATTAATAACTAAAATAAAATAGAAATCACATTTTAAGATTTGTAAATTTTCCCTTTCCAGACTTTCATTAACATTTTTAGCAAGATTAAAAGTGATTTTATTTTTTCTCTAATATGTGTATTTTCCTGTATTAATAAGATGAAGTAAACTGTGCATTACTTATACAGTATTTTTAAAGTCCATAATTTTTTAAAACATCTCTGCTACTTTTGGTAGATATGCTGCCTAGCTCTACAGGCTTGTTTCACATTTATATTTATATTCACATACCTAGGTGAACTATATCTTTGGGAAGCAACCTGCTGTTTTGGCATACTACACCATAAAGCATTTTTAGTTTCACAAAATAAAATTCTACCACACAATTTTAATGGCTCCAGAGTATTCTTGAGGTAGAGACTTCATTGGTAATCATTCTTATATTTTTGAATAATTAGTGTGACAATTAAAAGTAATACTGAAGTGTGAGGTCATGAGTTCGATTTCCGGTACAAAAAAAAGTAATATTGTAATGAACTCAATCTTTGTCTATACATCTTTGCATGTATCTTCCAATTATGTGTCAAGCATACTTCTGCATACTTCTGCATCAAAAATTAGGCAGATTTTAAAGAACAATAATAAGCTTTCAGTGAGTGCTTACTATGTGCCAGGTATTTACCAAGTAATAGCTCGCATAATCTTTAGAACAATAAATGTATTAGATACTATTACTTTCTTCATTTTGTTAGTAGAAAAACTGAGTCTCAGAGACTGGCATCTCAAGACCTTCAAGCAAATCTCAGAAATTCAAGTTGGTCCAGCACACCTACACCTATCAGTGTATACCAAAGGAGATAGAATTACCATGACTGGTTTGAGTGGTAAAGGTCAGCCTCCAATGGACATTGGGAAATTCATCACAGCGCACCCTGCACTAGTCTCTAACTGCAGTTTTATGAGGAAAATATACTTTGTGGATTCTCAGTCCCTAAGGCTGCATGGTGGGGATGAGTATAAAGTAGAAACAAGACCAAAGGTAGGGGGAAGGGAACAAGGCCCTGAGGTCTTTCAGTGCATTTCAACTGGAGAATTTTAAATTCTAAACAACCAATGAGCCCCTTATGGCCATACACAAAAAAAGGGAGGAGAAGAAATAATAAAGCAATGAGCTTGGCTCCAACTTTTAGAGAAGCCTGTCATAAAACAGACCTCAATGTGATTTTAATTATTAGAACAAGTGCTTAAAAAATAAACTTGTCTTTCTTCCAGCTTAAAACAAAGCATACTTGGAAAGGAAGAAAAAAAAATCATGAAAGACCAAAAAAGATTTCACAAATTTTATTTTTAATATACACAATGACACCAAGGAGAACCAAAAATAAACTGCACTGTATACAAATTTTCCTGCCCTCCTCTCTCCTCCTACCCTTCTTCTGCTTCCATGTTCCTCAATTATGTCCCAAGGATATATAATCCTCCAAATAACCGTGTCTCTGCATCTCCTACTAATCATACCCCAATGTGTCTCATCTATTTTAGTACTTTTCAGGGAGTCACTTGAACTTAGGGCCAGTGTATGAGTTATTTAAGAAGATGTAGCTTTGTGGATTGGATAAGCAGAGGCATAGACTCTTTGGTATGCCTTTGAAGCCTATTCTGCCATCTGTATCCAGAAGTCCAGGGGACTGAGTACTAATAATTTGGCCTAAAACAGTAACAGAATTTTGTCTGGTCTCAGGACTACCCTGTCATCAGTATTACAAATTGTCCTGGCCCATTTCCCAAGCTTGCAAGGCTTAGAAGACTAAAATATTAACAACCAATGAAGACTTCATTCAAAAAATAGCAAGAATATATCAACTCAATTGTATTTCTTGGGTTTTACAACTAATTGGGTTGACCTTGAACCGCTATTATCTTTTCTGCTTGCAAAGATGTAGAGAAAATATGAATGCCTTGAGTCACGAGTCAAGATGATGCTACCCTGGCTACATATCTTTCCTTCTGGAGCTGTAGGATGTATCGATAAAGAGTTTTGAATATGGGTATTCTAAGAGTCCTTCAAGTGCTTTGGGCAGTTTGACACAGAACTGTCCGTTAACAGAGCAGTAAAGAAGACAGTATCGATTCCTTCTGACATTTCACCTCCTCTTACTACTAATTGGTTTATTTCAGAGAAAAGGCAGTGTGAAATACATTGAGAAATGTGACAGTTCATCATAGCAGACAGAAGTGAGCATTAGGATCAGATTAGCATGTGTTCAATTCCAACTCCACCATCTACAATCTGTATGACTTTGGCTGTTACATACTCTAGCTCTCAGCCTTCTCTTCTCTGTATCAGGAACTACAAAACCTGTCTCAAAGGCTTAGTGTGAGAATTCATTGAGACACTATGTGAAAAACTGCTTAACATTGAATAGGTGCCTGATACCAAAGGTGGAGGAGAAACTGACACTTTGTCCCCTATTTTTTTCTTTATCAAGATTTTTTCTTTATCCCACCATACCCCAACCCCACAATTTGAGGGTGGAGACAGGTTTATGTACGTTTGTGTCTGACTAGGTTTGCTCATTGGGTTGGACCTCTGCCTGACAGAGAGAAGGATAAATGGAGACATATACATATAAATGATATGTCAGGGCATTGTTAGTCAGAAAGTGCAGGATGGGATTTACCTCGACTCCAGATCTCTTGCAAACAGAACTTGACTTTCCTATTGAGGTGATGTAGCGGTGACATCAGCCTGCAATATCTGGATGTCCTAGCAATTCAAGCAACCCAGTCACAAAAATCCACACCTTCCCACCAGCCTCAGGCAGACTAAATTTTGCCTAGTACAAATTAGAATCTGCCCACTAAAGCAACAAAAATTAACCCAAGAGGACAGCAAATTTTCTCAGAGTGAATGCTTACCTGACTGGTTGGTGGTAGCCATTTTCAGTGCCATGTGTGAAACTAACAGGAAAACATTCTGGGTGTGGAACCAGAATGTTAACATATATTTTAAATGTACTGATGGGGGTGGGCTGCTATGACAGAAGGCTTGGCATCCTGGGCAAGCAAAAATAAAGGCAATCAAAATTTCAGAGAACCTAACCTTTTCTTCTAGCTATTGATAAGGGTGCCCTGGTTCCTCACCTAAGCCTGTATCTTATATTATTCCCTTCAAACTAATAGATACACAGCTGCGAGCTTGTGAGATAGGAAGAGTCTGTTTAAGGGTCCAAACCAGCAGACCATCTGTCAGCATGATTAATGTGCTGATTAACATTCGGCTGCTCTTTCCTTAGCATGGCAAATGCATCCAGCACATCACCTTTGTTTAGCTACCGCATGGCTGGGCAGAGATCAGCAATGTACCTTGTTCCTTAATGACACCCTGGGGCTCTGAATCTCTCCAAACCTCTAATAGGCAACCTCCTTGGCTAGGAATTAAAGAAAGAAGTTAGCAGCAGCACAGGCAGCTGCAGCATTTCTCATTACAGGACTGTTGCACGAGGTCACCTTAATGTAAATAAATTCTTAAAATGGAAAGGCCACTTAATCCAAATCAAATCAATTCAGCATTCATATACTGAGTGCCAAGAGGTGGCAATCTAGAGTAGTGGGAGAAGCATTGGCTTTGAAGTCAGAGAGAAATGGGTATAAACTCAGCTTCCAATATTTACAAACTATATAATCTTGAGAAATTAATTTATAAGTCTTAGTTACTTATTTCAAAAATATTGACTATTATATGAAATAATTAATGTTGAACATTTAGCACAAACCCTAGCACATAAACGCCTAATAAATAATTATTATTCTTAAACCACTGGATGGGTATTGGGAAGATATAGAGGAAGATAAGGTGTTTCTCCAGACATCAAAGAGTTTAGTGGAGGATGTTGAAGTAAATACTTTTAATTGTGACAATGAGCATATAAGCAAGGTCTATACTCTAATGGATTTATACAGACTGTATAATGGGAACTCAGAGAATGGATTCATTCCAGTTTGGGGTTTGAGCACATATTTCTATGGAGGAGATCACATTTGATTAGGATTGCAAAGACAGACTTCAAAGAGACGGTAAAGAAAAGAAACATTAGATAACAAAGGCATGGGAAGTACAGTAATAACTGAGCAAAATCAAGCAGACCTCTGAGGCTGGCAGTGGTTATTGGTAAGGCCAGAAAGGTGAGCTGGTTACAGGCTAAAAAATTCTGGGTAACTCACTAAGAAACTATGGCTTTATTCTGTAAGTAAAGGGTGAGAATCCCTAATCAAAAGATCTGAAATCCAAAAATGCTCCAAAACCCAAAACTTTTTGGTTTATGACATGATATCTCAAGTAGAAAATCCTACACTATGAACCTTTATTTTATACACAAAATTATTTAAAATATTGTATAAAGTTGCCTTTAGGCTATGTGTATAATGTATATATGAAGCATAAATAAATATATTTTTCATCCCTAAATATTATTATGTAAATGCAAATATTCTAATATCTCCCCAAATCTGAAATTGAATACATTTGTGACCCCAAGCTTTTAGAATAAGAGAAAATCTGTAGTAGAAAGCTATCAACCACTTTAGAGCAAAGGAATTACTTTTCCAGATGAGATCAGAGGGGAGAGATTTTTTTTTTTTTTTTTTTTTTTTTTTTGTTCTGGTATGCTATGAATAACTGTGGAATTGAATGGGTTTGGCCACAATACAACAAAGTAATTCCTGTGAGGGAGAAACTCTGACCTCCATAAATAACAGCTGAAATACCCAATCCTGTTTTAAGGCATTTAGAAATGTTGTTAGCAATGGATGGGATCCTGAGGGGCAGTGGAACTAGAAGGAAAGAGTCATCAGTGTTAACAGTCAGCCCTACCCTACCAGGCAATCCTGGGGTAGGTCCTCCCAGCCCAAGGCAAGCGGAGAGTTGAGGAAGCAAGGTAAGCAAATAAGAGCAAGGGGAAAGTCACTTAGTCCTTACAGGTTTACATCTTCCCAGTAGTTTATAATGCCCATTTCACGGTAAAGCCAGTCCCAGTAGCAATCACTAGCATAAAGTGGTTTGAAACATACAGCATAGTTCCACCAGTGATAGACAAAGGTGGAGACTCAGAGGAAGGACAAGACCCATAGTGCTGGGCTGCTGGAGTTGGGAATGTGTGATCAGTGGGGATGGTTCCAGTAGGTTCTTCTGTGACAGTAGCTAGAGTTGCAAAAGCACAACATGCTGACCTCCCCCTTCCCTGAAGTTTCTGTACCAACCAAGTACACAGCAAAGAATATTCAGAGTAATTTAGCAGCAAGGCTGAGCCATACATTTTTGGCTCCAGCCCTAGAAAAGTACAAGACTTGAGTCCAGTTACAAACTCCTGTGAAGGGGAGACTATAGCTACATTAGTTTCTGTGTAATCATCACCTACTGTTGCCATAGGTAAGGATAATGATGATAAAGACTATAGCGATACAGTGATTTACTGGAGTATCAGCTCAGCTCACAATAAACCCCATTGCTCCAAGAACTACACTGACCATCTGTATTAACTTTCTAGAATGGTAACAAAATACCATTGTAGTTTTCTAGAATGTGGTAACAAAATACACAGACTAGATGGCTTGAAAAGAGAATTTATTTTCTCACAGTCTGAAGTTTAGTGGGATTGGATTGGTTTCTCCTGAAGTCTCTCTTTTTTGGCCTACATACAATTCCTTTTTTATTTTGTCCTCACATGATCTTTCCTTGATGCATGTCCACCCCTAGTTTCTCTCTGTCCAAATTTCATCTTATAAGGACATTGGTCAGATTGGGTTAAGAACCACCCTAATGGCCTCATTTAAACTTAATCACTTCTTCAAAAGCCTGATCTCCAAATACAGCCATATTCTGAAATATTCAGTGTTTGGGCTCAAACGTATCAATTTTGAAGAAATACCACTCAACTCATAACATCACATTGGCTAAAAGACCCTCCTACCAGCCTTGAACCAAGTAACTCCTACCCCCACACCAAGGTACAGTTGATTGGATGGAGGTGAACATTTGACCCAAGCAACACATGATAAAGTCTGTCTCTTGGAAATTTGGGATTGGAGTTAAGAGATGGTCCATCAACTTGATCTTTTGCTCTAAGGAGCTCTAAATGTATAGTTTCCTCTGTGCCATGTAAATCAGACAGAGCAAGCAGCTAGGGAATGAAAATGAGGCCCAGAAGCCCAGGAAAGAAAACTTGAGAGGGAAAAAATAATTTTGATATTCTCAGTCACTTGGAAGTTTCTAGTTCCTCAAAAGGACATGTGGCTCTAGTTTTCTGTGAGATCCGCCTGCTGTATATGAGGGAGGCAACCACAAGGTAGTAGTGATGAGGATTATGTTGCTGTCAGTCAGTCACAATGTGAGCTTCCCAACACTCCTACCTTACCTCTGTGATGACCAGAGCAATCACTTGCCTTGTCTCTGTTTGATCATCACCTGGGACCAAAGCATCTTAACATTACTCAGTAGATCTTTCCAGCATTTTACCACCCCACTGTTCTAATACCTAGTCACATTCCCATTGCTTTCATTTAAACTCACTTATTCCAGCTGTCTTCACTCATAGAGCAGAAACTACAACAATACATTCTGTCCTTGAAGAATAATTAAATCAAATTCTTCTTCCTTTCACTTCTCCAGGATGATCAATTCACACTGCTTTAGCCTCTCCTCGATTGAAATAATCTTCTGTTCTTTTAAGCTCTTGGTGCCTCACAGATTTCTCTTATAAATTTTAAGGGTCACAGACCACACCTGGAGCCCTTCGTAATGAGGGCCCAATTGAAGCTGAGTACCAAGGAAAGATGACTTGCTGATGCTGCCCAACATATTCTCCCACTGCGTTTGAGGATTATGTCACCCTTTTTCTTTGCCAACAACAATACTGCCCACACTAGCTATTCATGTCAAACCTATATTTAATTATGACACCCTGGTCTCTTTTTTTGTTTTATCTAAATTCAGTCCATTTTTATCTTTATACAGTTGCTTTGCTCCTTACTTTCTTTACTGTAAAACATTTCATTTAGGTATCAAATTCCCTTTTTTCCAAGTACTTTTGTAGAGTCAAAAAATTGAGATCCAAGGTGTGAGGAGGGGGTTAATCACATGTGCTTGGAGTGGTAAACTGGCAGTTTTAGGTCCAATAGTTCCACAGATGTATTTTCTGTGGCAGCAATTTTGTAAGTGTGCTTAAATCTATATTACTCTTAGGCTGAGTTGATGTGCACTCTTTGAATTACCACAGACCTAATTCTTATCTTTTGTGTTTTACTCTTTTCACAGACCTCTAATGGCATTTAAGTTTAAACTCCTACATCCGACTAGCTCATATGAAACAGGGTGAGAGTTGCAAAGGAATGACTTTGCCAGGGTCCCAGAGCTGCTTACTACAAAGTCTTTCTCTAACATCGCTTATTTCCCACCCTGCCTAGTTCTCCCACCATCATCTATAGGTAGGAAGAAGAAAACTTAATAATGAAATGTTTTACACATTTGAAATGATATTTCTGCTGATGACCAAACAAGTACACATCACTCTGGATAATGAGCATAAAAAACTCGATGATGTTGGAAACTTTTTAAGAGGCTCAATCTTTGGCTGTTCCCACACAAAGTCCAGAAGTTCTATTTCCATCTCTGAACATCCCATCCCCATCTCAGAGAATCTTAAAGGTGCTATAAATGTTTTTTAAACAGATCATAATGGGTTTAATGTAGATCTTACAGATCTTTACATATGACTGTAGAGAAAGAATCACTTTCAAGGCTCGGGCAATTGACAATCATTTGATGCATAAAGGGACTACAGTTGAAGTACCATACTTTCAATGACATTGTCAGGAAAAAAAAAAATGGGTAAGCTAGCGAGAGCAAACTGCTCTTGTGCAGAGAAAGTCTGCTTGCAATCTGAGGTCTGCTGTCCTTGCCGTGTTATAGGATTGCTAACGACCAGCAAATCACATGTCTTCTGATGGGAGAAACTAATGCTCTAATGATGCCAATTACATATCAAAATAGTACACAAAATAAAATAACAGAGAGGAAAGACCGGCTGAGTGGTCAATAGAGGTAATTAGATTTCTCCTCTACAATATAGAAAAAAAATTTCTATATTCCACAATATCCTGCTGCTCATTCTATATACTGTACTTTTTCTCCACCAGTTACAGCCAGCCCAATGGGGGCTGAATTCAAAAAGAATAATGAAGAGGGAGGAGACAAGTGGGATTTTCAATCATGTTTTTGTATCAAATTACAAAAAGCACTCTGTCCTTCATATACAACCTGTGGTGTAATCTTTCATGTTATTTTAAAACATTTTATGCACCAGAGCAATTGCTTTTACCGAATACGTGAATCTCAGACCTAGAATCAGAAACAGGCTCTTTCATAGTTCAGTCATTCTTTCTTTGATAGTGCATTTGAAGTGCAATAATAAGTGTTCAGGAAACTAGCAGTCATTTGAGGTGATTCTAATCAGAAAGAAAAACCAGTGGGTAAAGATTTATGAATTTGTTAACAGGTTCAGAAATAGCCTGGGGGTAAGTGAAGCTACAATCCACAGAAACAATTCATACTCCATGTGTATCATTCTTCTATAGGAAGGGAAGGACCCAAAGCTATGGTTGAGGGCCCTCTTTCACTCCTTGCCACAAAAGCTTCCTGTTTTCTGTCTACTATATTTCAGTTCATTCAAAAATATTTATTACACACTTAGTGTGACAGTACACACTCTTTTTAAAACTCATTTCTTTCTCTGTCTTTTAATCTTTTTCATTTTTTTCTTCTTTCTGAAGCCTGCCCAGAGTCCCTCAAAATCCATAAAGTCCCCAGAAGGGTGTCTTCAGATTTAAAATACTTGACCACCGCGCTGCGCTAACGCTGCCTGACACTTCACTTTTTAGAAGTGCGTGAGTTTTAGGATCCGAAAATTGAGTGAAGCTCTATTGCGTTTAGCTATTTGCACTTGGACAAGTTGCTTTTAAACTGCCTGTGCCCCAATCTCCTCATTTAAAAAAATAGGATAGTGGTTAACACCTGCATCGTAGTGTTTACATAACCGTTAAATGAGAATATATCCCCAGAATATTTAGAATGATTGCCACAGAGTATTAAACAAATGAAACATTATTAGAAATAATAACAGCAAAATGAAATAAAATAATACTTTTGAGATTTGTTTTCATCTTCCTGAATCCTAAAAGTACCTAAAACTGAAAGCTGCTATGTTAAAGACCCAAAAAGATAAAGTTTTTGATGGAGTGACTTTTAAGCATGAATTGCTAAGGAAAGAATTCAAATATATTTTTGCTCACAGGGTGATACACAGAGTGGTAATTTCCATGCTATTTAGAGTGACAGAGCTTTACCAAAGATATCCTTTTCACTGGGTCTAGACCGCATAGTGCAAATGAATTTTTCAAGTACAAATGAACTCCTAATCCACTTAGAAGGCCACTTTCTAAGCACTTACTATTACATAAAATTTTGTAAGAAACAAAGAGAAAGATACAAGCAAAACATAAATTATCTTAATATCCCACACGGAGCTTAAAGTTTGGCTGAGAAGTCTGGATAGGCGTGCTTGTCTTAAGAACTCACCATCTGGGGGCCGGTGAGATGGCTCAGCGGCGTAAGCGCCTGCCTTGCAAGCGCGAGGGCCCGAGTTCGACTCCCGGAACCCACATACGAAAAAAGGGGCCGGTGATATCACTCAGCGGCACGGGTGCCTGTTGGCGCGTGAGGTCCTGAGGTCGAACCCCCGGTACCCACAAAAAAAAAAAAGAAAAAAAAAGAACTCACCGTCTGTCTTCTTAGCTATTTATGTAGCCTACATTGTTTTTCTTCTAGTCTCACTCCCTTTCAGTTCCAAAGAGTCCATAGGGCTTCAGATCCAATTATCTATCCGTTGAAAATCTTCCCCACTGCCTCCAGAACAAATTCTATTTCCTAGAACATTGCACTGGAGGTCCTCCACAATCTTACTGATTCTGACTTCCTTGCTTCTCTCCTTTCACCTGCCTCATAACATTCTATAGTCAAAACTTTTCACTATCCCATCAGCATGACTTGTCTTTGTTCTGTACCTGCAAGGTATTCCACTTGGAGCATGTCTTTCTCCCCTTATCCTGGCAAACTCCTGCTTAGTGTCTAAGAGGGATATCTCATACTGTGAAATCTTTTGGGATAATTCTCCTTTTGCACTCAGCCACATTGCTTACTAATCATGAGCTTATATGGCAATATCCTTCACCAGAGTGTCAGGTCTTCATTAGTAGGGCATATCTTCTTCATCTTATATCACCTGTAATTATCATTATCTCTGTGATGAGCTGGATAATCAATAAGTATCAATGCATGATTGAACATATAAAGTTCATTGTAGCTTGCATATTACATTGCAAAATGCCCCTAACTTGCATATCATATTGCAAAATTCTCTGTGGGTTACAAAATGCTCCCTGATACATTATCTTAGTGAAAAAATACAAAGTAATTTCTGCACAATTAAATAGTACAACTGGCAAGTTGGTTTCTCTTTTTTTTTTTTTTTTTTTTTTGAGACAGCATCTCATTATGTAGCCCAGGCTGGCCTCGAACTCACAGAAATCCTCCTGCCTCAGCGAGTGCTCGGATAACAGGGTGTGCCACCACTCCAGGATCCAACCAGCAACTTCTAAAAGAATGGTCACACAGGGCCGGTGAGATGGCTCAGCGGCATAAGCGCCTGCCTGGCAAGCACGAGGGCCCGAGTTCGACTCCCGGATCCCACATACGAAAAAAGGGCCGGTGATATCGCTCAGCGGCACGGGCGCCTGCTGGCGCGCGAGGTCCTGAGGTCGACCCCCGGTACCCACAAAAAAAAAAAATAAAGAAAGAAAGAATGGTCACACAAAATTGGAAACCACATTCAGAGCAGGTTGCAAGAATTTGGAAGAAGAGATAATGGAACTAGAATTTAAGAACTTAAAGGGTGACACTGAAGCAGAGACATTTCGTGATGCTAAATACAAAATATCTAGATCTATTTTTGCAAAGAAGTAACTGGCTACATCAGGAACCTAAAAGACTTAATTCCCTACATTTTCCTGAATATGATAGATACATCTTTGATTCCATACTATTCCACTTGAGAAATGAAAAACTATTTTGTTAATAATATAAGCATGTGCCAATTCATATCTGAGTGTGGCAGGAAGATTCAATTAGAGTCAACCACACCACTGGGCTCAACTGGTTTAAAAACAATGCAGGGCCGGTGAGATGGCTCAGCAGCGGACGCGCCTGCCTGGCAAGCGCAAGGGCCTGAGTTCGACTCCCGGATCCCACATACAAGAAAAGGGCCGGTGATATTGCTCAGCAGCACGGGCGCCTGCTGGTGCGTGAGGTCCTGAGGTCAACCCCCAGGACCCACAAAATAAATAAATAAATAAATAAATACAAACAATGCAGACTGAGAAATCAATCTGTATTGATTTCTAAGATACCCAGACTGTGATTTTTGATGAATTTTTATGGGCTGCAATCCCTTCATCTCTTGATGTACAATAAAACATGATTTTGTGTTGGCAATACCAACATTATAAGTTTTTTTATTTTTGTTACAAGACAGATGAATACATGTCATTATACTTTTTTGTTGTTAAAAATGAATTTCTAATTTTGTATTATACTTAGTTGTAAATATATTCCTTATCCATTTAATGTCCTTTCCCAATACTCCTTCCTTTCTTTTTATTCTAATACCCAGCATACACATTTTATTTAAACTGGTTGACCAAAGGATGTGGCTGCAAAAACAAAATGAAAAAAAAGCTTTCCACTTCTCAATATTTTTGAAATTCACAACAAAGTAGGATACTTTTTACTTTTTAGGAGAGGATTCTAGCAAATCAGACAATCCATTGATGTGTGAATTCTGTGGCCCTACACCCTGGGTTTGTTGAAACAAGAACATCCCTATTTGATTATGGGTTTTCCAATATCTCTCACTATAAAGGTGCTGATATATCTTGACAATATGTTAGAAAGGCCCTATAATGCAGTAATGTAGTAGTATATACTACCAGGCTGTGTGACTTTAATTAAGATGCATAACTCACTAAACTCCTTACCTAGTCATAAAATGACAGTGATGCCAATGTCAGAGGCTGGTATGATGATTATATAATCTGTGAAATTCTTAGCAGACCAAATCTTTTAATTATTTTTCTCACTTTTCCTATACTCAGAGTAAAACAAAACCAACTTTCCTCCTATGAAGAAGTACTTTTCATTTTTGGATGGATAACAGTCCCCAAATCTTCCTCTATTTACCTGGTACTTCCCCATCCCCATACCTCCTGGACTTTGGGGCCTTCATCTCCTGATGTCAGCAGAAATGAGTACAGACCTCTCCTCTGGGCCATCTTCTTGCTCAGCACTAGTCAGAAATGGGATTCTCCTTCTACCTCATTTTCCTTTGGAAAGCAAATAAAATTCATTCACCTTCCTCTCACATGTGACTGCCTTCTAGTGAACCAATATCTAGCTCTAAATTTCAGAGTCTTGGCCTTCAAAGGAAGTCAGTGGATGTCTGAAAGTAGACTCACTCAAGTGCACATCTCTCTGCTTAAGATCTAATTATGCTAAGATCTGGGTGAAGATGTTTTCATATTAAAAAAAAAGTTATATAATGTACCTGACATAAAAGGACCTTGATTTCTTTTTATTTGGCCTCTAGTTTTATTGATTAGAACAGCTTTCAAAAATGTAATCAGCAATATTGTCCCCAAAGTACAGTGTACCGGCTGACATGCTTCTTCAATTAAATGTCTATCTGAGCACTTTCTTTCAGACAATACACAAAAAAACTAAAGTGATAAAATTAATGGTGGATGTAACTAATTCTCCTTTTAAACCTAGAGGGCAGCTGCTACAGTTAGGCAGGTGGCAAATGAAAAATGGAATTCAAATCAAATGCCCATTTAAGTTTACAACTTTAAAATAGAGCATAACATTATAAAACGATGAGAAATTCAGGTTTGTGTGGTCACCACTACCCATGGGCAAGAGGAAATTAAAACCCCATTGATAAAGACAGAAAATAGAGAATGTATTTGGGATCAGTGAGACCTCTCTCTTCCCTGGAATTTTGTTGAACTATTTTTACATAGGTCATAAGGTATTATCATTAGAGCAATGCTATCAGCAAAGCAAATTTTTTTTTTATTTTAAAGAGAAGAAAAAAACAAAACAAATCAAAAGAAGAACAAATTTTCAAAACAACATAATAGGAGGGTAACAATGGTTAATACATTACGTATTACTATCTTTAAGTTAGTTATTCAGGACACCAGACATTAGCATTCAATTGTCCAAACATTATTGGCACAAACCTTACTCTTCAATGAACTAAGTAAAAATGGTAGTGTATCTATCTTAACCATCTTATATATATATATACAATTTTTTTCCCTTTCCCTTCTTTCTTTTCCCTATTCCAGTCTCTCTTTCCTTTTGACCAGTTTCTTTTTGATTCACCATATCTATTGTACATTTTGGATCTTATTTACTCTTTCAGTTTCTCATACTAGAGAGATAATACGATGCTTACACATGTGCTTCTGGTTTATTTCACTTATGAGTATTTTCTCGAGTTGCATCCATTTACCTATAAAAGTCTCCAGTTTATCCTTCTTTATGGCTGAATAGTACTCCATTGTATAAAAATACCACATCTTTCTTATCCATTCCTCAGTTGATGGGCATTTGGGTTGTTTCCAAGATCTGGCTATTACAAATTGTGCTGCTATAAACATGGGTGCACATATATCGCTGTGGTACGATGTTTTTAATTCTTCTGGGAAGATGCCCAGAAGGGGAATAGCTGGGTCAAATGGGACCTCCAACCCTAGTTTTCTGAGGAATCTCCACACTGACTTCCACAGTGGCTGTACCAGTCGACACTCCCACCAACAGTGAAGAAGGGTTCCTTTTTCCCCACAGCCCCTCCAGCATTTGTTATTAGTTGATTTCTTAATAGTAGCCATTCTTTCTGGGGTGAGATGGTATCTCAGTGTTGTTTTAATTTGCATCTCTCGAATGACTAGTGATGTTGCACATTTTTTTGTATATTTGTAGCAAAGCAAATTCGATCCTTATGATAAACAGCAAAGTGCCCTTCTTCCCTTCTTGGTCCTCGCTGGGGAAGACACTGAAAGAGATTTTGAAGATTTTTGCCAAAATGTTAATGATACAGATTTTATTCTAGGTTTGCCATAAAAAAGACAATTCATTTAGGATTCTTGCCCAGGCACAAATGGGGAAAAAAGAGAAAATAGGAAAAAGAAGGATAACCATCAAAACATGGGAAGTATTCCTTTAGCTTATTTTTTCTTTAACTTAATCTCTCAAAACATTTTCTTCTGGAATGATGCTCTTTTTCCATTTCTAGGTACTTTTGTTTTGTTTCTCTGCCAAGCAAAGCAAATGCTTTAGAGGATGATGAATTCTCCAGCTGGTTAGTTAGGTAGAATGCAATGAAATTCTCCAAAGAATTGTTGAATTTTCTGGAGAGTTCCTACAGCACAGATAAAGCTTAAACGTTTACTTACCTTTAAACAAGTGTATCTATAGAACAGTCTTACTTTTCTAATCCACTAACCTCTGGAGACCTTAAAAATAAGTGGGAAGCAATTGAAAGTAGAAGACAGCTTTGATTGCCAAATATGTACTTTGAATGAGAACTGCCAACATGCCGACCCGTGACAAGAAGTCATTTTTTGATCCTTATTTACACTTTTGGTTTTTCACACCAGAGAAACAATGTGACATTTGCACATATTGTGAAATAGGAAGAAAATGTTCAAATGGGAAAGTGAACTAAGGAGGGGGCAGGGGGAAAGAAAGGAAGGGAAAAGAAAAAAATGAGAAAAATGGAAACAAAGCTTTTGTGAATAAGGAGGGGAGGAGGGGTTGAAGGGAGGAGTGGGGAATGGGAAATAAAGAAGAATCAATATATATCATGTACAGGTACAAATTCCCTATGATGAATGTGATCATATATATATACGCGTGTATATATATATATATATATATATATATATATGTGTGTGTGTGTGTGTGTGTGTGTGTGTGTGTGTACATGCATATGTGTTCATTCATTCATTCATTCAGCTACCAGTCTTACTAAACACTACAATGGATACTATTAATGGATCCCCAGATCTCTTCTACCATTCCTGAGTTGTTTCTACTTTCATGTACTTTTGCTTTCAATTTCCATAGCTGCAACTACTCCTTGGAGACTTTTGCATGGCCTTCTAAAGTTAATTTGCATACAGAGCAGAGAGCAGCGACTCCGAGTGTCTAGGAGTTTCTATAACCACATTAGTTTTCTATCGTTGCCATAAGAGATCACCACAAACCTTATGGCTTTAAAGAACGCCAATTATAGTTCTGCAGGTCAGAAGTCAGACACAGTTCTCACTGGGTGTTGCCAGGTTATATTCCCATCTGGAGGTAACAGGGGAGCTTCTGTTTTGTCCAGATTCCAAAGGCCTCCTTGGCTTTAGACTTTCCTTGGCTCACAGCTTCCTTCTTCCATTTCAAAGTTAGCAGAGTCATTTCTCTGTGTCCCATCCGTCTTCCACCTGCAAAATACTACCTCTCTGCCTCAGAGATTTTCCACATTGAAGAACTCATGTGACCAGATTGGGCCACCTGGATAATTCAAGATAACCTCCCTGTCTGAAACTCCCTACCCATAGTTACATCTGCAAAGTTCTCTGTGCCACGTAAAGGAATATGTTCACAGGTTCTAGGGGTCAGGAGACAGTCATATTTGAGGGTCACTATTCTACCCACCATAGTCCCCCATGGTAACCCTAATCAGTCACTGACAGGTACAGAAGTGTGAAAAACTACATCTCCTGTCTTTGGTGAGGCTGTTCTGAGGGGTACTTTACCTTCCAGTTTCCTGAATGTGTAGGTTGCCGCTACTGGAGTTTGCCTAAATTGGACCCTTGTTTGACTGCTTCTGAATTCTTTCTCTAATCCTTTACCAGAATTTTTTTTTTTTTCTAAGAGAACTTCCTTATAATTTGCACACAAATTCTTATCTGGGAGTTTACCTATAGAGAACCTAAGCCCAGAGCCTTATATTTGTCAGTGTTTTAGTTACTTTTCTCTTGTTGCTGAGACAAAATAGCCAACACCTAAAGTTAAAGGAGGAAAGGTTTATTTAGCTCACAGTTTGTAGAGGTTGCAGTCCATAATTGGCTGGCTGCAGGCAGGGTGGCATATGGCAGAGGAGCAACTGTTCATGGTGGTGGAAGACAGCAAAAGCAATGAGAGGGAGGAGACAAGACTCTTTCTGCTCCTTATAGTGTATGAAGGCTACCCACTATAGGGTGAGTGTAGCATTCATGTCTTAATCCCAGCTACAACTATGCCAAACCAATCAGTGGACTGACTTAATCACACACCCTAAATCCCAGAATCACACACTCCAGATTCAGCCACCTCTGAAAAAGGCCTATGACCGCATGAGGCATTAGGGGGACATCTAGACACAAACCATAACAGTCAGGTAGTCTGCTAGGCCCTGGAGCAAACCAACAGTGGCTGATTGGAGATTCATGCATTACCACTACTAATAATAAAATGTTTATCCTTTATTGAATCCTTACTATAGATTTGGCACTTTGCTTATGACTTTACCTAACTAATGCCATTTCATTTGCATAAATTTATATGATAGATACTATTATTATCTACCATTTATATATAAGCTACAAGTCAAAGATTACATCTATCCCTAGCAGTTTACATAATTGCCTTCCAATTAGAAAATGCTCAATAAAGGGTAGTTGAATGAGGAAATTAGTATTACAAATAAAACAACTGAGTTATGGAGAGTTTAAACTAGCATATGCACATTGTGAATACTAGATCTCTAACTTCTCTGTGTTATTTTGCTACCTAAATCCAGCTGTGAAATTCAAAAGGGACACTGGGACAAGGATTCTATATAGAAGGAATGGGAAAAGGTTTCATTCCCTTTCCTCAACTCCCTAGCCTGAAGCAAAGTATTTATAAAAGGATTCCTCTACAGTGAACAGTCCTTAAGACTGATCAGGAACAAGCCTACTTATGAGAAATTCTATGAATTATTGATGGATATGCAATACATAAGTCAGATAATATTATAAAGCAAGAAATAGAGAAAAATATTGCCCATAAGAAAAAAATAAAGTTGTTATGCAAACATGTGCACATATACCAGAGTGTCAGGTATCTGGGAATGTGGGTGCATTTAAATGTCTCTATGCATTTTAGAAAAGATTTACTTCAAATGTCAAGTTTAGAAACAAGCTGCACTGAATTATAGAGTTATCAGCATATATCTGATGGGTATCAACTGAAAGTAAGTCAATAACTGTTTAAAAATTCATTATATCTGTCTTGGCTATTCTGTCACTATTTTCACTTTAGTGTCAGCAAAAGTAAAATAAGATATGACTTTTTGGTGTTCATTCAAAAACACTGCATTTTTAATTTAAAGGAATTCAGAATTTATAATCTAGTTGAATCATTTTGTAATAGTCTAAAAACATTCAACATTATATGCAAAATGTAATTGGCTTCATGTTTAATTACATAAAAATTGACTAATGAAATGAAATGGGTATTCTGCTTTATTAAACTATGCTTTGGTGGTTAATTCATCATTGAAACTGGCATAGTCCTAAGAGGTTTTTAAATTCCAGATGTACCCCACTAAGTAGGTTACCATCTTTCCTGAATACTCTTGAAGGTTTCTATAGAAAGATCAAATTTCAGTCAAAATTATGATACTTCAGAACAAAATTTTAGCAAAGGATTGGGTCAGAGAAAGTAATGATATTTAAGAATAAAGCCCCAGTGCATCTTTAAAAGCACACCTTTATAAACAAGGATTTAAATTTCTAGAAAACCCACAATTAAAAAATTATAGAAGCAAGGGCCATTCAATAATTGGAAAATGTGAAATGATTGGCATCTGTATGGTTCCTTAAACATTCCCAAAAGGGACAAATTAGGGGTGCAGCTAACTAAACAGGTTTGAGGACTTTCATACTATAGTAAAAATTTTTAAAAGCTTTAAAGAAGTAGGATAATTTTGTAAAACTGGAGATTAGTCACAAGCCATAAAATAAATAGGTTAACATCAGAGAGGAGAAAAAACAATATAAGACAAAAAAGCATGAGTGATCAATCAGAGAGAACAGCCTTAGTAGAAAGAAGAGTCAGATGTGGATTCTGTGAGAGAAAATGAGGCCCAGTTGAGACATAACCAAGATTCTAATGAGTTCAGTAACAATGTGGGTAAGCCTTGGCCTTCAGTGTCACCAAGCCCCTATACAAAGAGATAGAAGGTTCCAGAACATTTACTTAACATGCCCAAAGCCCTGGGGGTTTGCAGAGGGCTGGATTTTATACCTTGAGCCTCACAGTTTGAGGTCAACCTGGGTCCTTGGTCACTGTTGAATATTAGCCCTTCCTGGATACTTTAGCTTCCTCTTTTACGTTCAGCTCAGATGCCCAACTGTCCCTTAGGGTCCTTGCTCCACAGAAGGTAAATGCTGGGCAAGGATCCCTAGTTGCTCCTGAGAGATGGAAAACAGAATTTTCTATTGATTTGAGTCTTTCTACCTATTAGCCTCTTCTCTTGCTCTGTTCTTTCCACTGAATAAATCACTTTGTTCTTTTGATTTTGCCTCTTTTCTCTGTACTGACAGTTTCCAAACCTCTAGCTTCACATTGAAGCTCAAAACCTGTATCTAAATGGACACAATTTTAATTTTACTCAGAAGGAACTCATTTTTTCCACCGCAAACTTCATTTCTGGGGCCCAATTTTATGTCCTCCATCTTACTTTTGTGTCTTTCAGGCCATATCTCCACATTGCACCCAAGTACTTCAATCTTTGTCCTGCCCTCCTCATCTCACACTTTGGTGAGCTTCAGCTTCATCCCACCCTATACCGACTAGCCAGACACATTTTCATAAAGGAATAATTTCATCAAACTATGTCCTGCCGAATAGTACTCTGGATGACCCTAAATTCATTACCATAGCAACCATTATCACCATGCTCCAAAATATGACTCCTGAACTGGGTTCACATGCTTGTGAACTTACAATAAAACAATCATTTTTGTGCCAAATATCCCTTCAGCAAGCTGGGGAAGAGTCCATGAACCCTTTCCTATAATAAGGTTTTAAACGCATAAAGTAAAATGCAAAGGATTACAAAGAAAACGAATTATACTAAAAATAGTTAAAATATTTTTAAATCTATATAGAAATATGAGTTTCTTCATTAATGCATTAAATATCAAGATCTAATAGCATTCTAATAATTATCTTAATTTTGAAGAAATAATTTTAAAGAATACTTTGAGAATCTGAAATAAGTGATATGATGCAAAAAATTTATCATCCTCGTCAATGCAAAAGTCAGAGATACTATTAGTATTAGAATTGTTAAATGGCCGTCATTCATAACTCAAATACATGTGAAATTTAAGATAGCAGATATCAAAAATAAAATATTTTTTTCTCACCCATGTTCTCAGAGTCCCTGAATGTTATTATCTCATTTTTATAACTCCTGCTTCAATAATGTTTAGGCATAACTCACTGGAGGCCCTACAGAGAGACAAAACTTTCCTCCTAAAAATAATATGCAGTATCTAAGTTTCAAACATGTTGTGCTCAATGCAATTCAATTGAAATTGCCCTCAGCAACTAATTACCCACCTATGAGACATGATATTGAAGACATACAGCCTATCTTTAAATGTCACAAAGGCCACTGAGGGTAGTAGATCTTTAAGTCAAGGAACAATACACTGTACATCAATTTAGGGGTATACGTTTAATTCTAAAAAAGTACAGAGGAAAAACAATAAATTCTTGGAGAGTAGAAGATACTAAAAGGAACAAATGATTAGAACCAAAGGTCAGGGTGCACAATGCGGAGGGTAGAGATTGATGACACTGGCAGTGCAGGAGTTCAGAGTGCAGAGCTCAGACTCCTACTGAAGAGGAGTGACAGGGAGGAAGGCGGGACTGGATATAAGGCAGGTGTTAACAACTCAGGAGCCACCAAAGGGTTTTGGAAATCTGTGCTTAACTCTATTTCTTTGCTTACTCTACTCCATCAGCCTAGAATAGCATCCTTCTTTGCTTACTCACAATCTGGCATTTTCTGGTTTGAGACCCAACACTTTCCTTAACTACAAACTATTCATTATTCACCCCATTTCAGATGGTTGCTTTTCTCTTTCTCTTCTTCTGAGTTATTTTAATAAACTATACTGTTACAATTTTGTAATCCATATTAAAATACTTTCAAAATGAGATGGTTATGAATGAATTACTAAAACCTCTTTAAAACCCACATGGCTCTGTCTGAATGCAAAAATAGCAGTTTGTCATGGAGTCAGAGTTCAAGGGCAGCTGCACGGAATGATTCAAATCCTTTAATGATGATTTCCAGAGACATTAGCTGAAATTATTTGAAGACAAAAACTATGCATTAAGAGAAAACAAAAACAAACATTTACTGGAAGCAAATGTCTTGGCCTTGTTACATTTCTGAAAGAGAAATTTTGACATATCTATAAGGTAAATCACTGATGGATGCTCAGAAGGAAAGAATTTATTGAAGCAAAAGAGCAACTAATTTTTTAAAGAAGTCATTATGGAAACTGTTTCCCCCCTGGACATTTAATCTTTTAGTAACGGGGGGGCAATCAGGCATATAGACCCAATAATAAATATGCTTAAAATAAATAACTTGCAGCAGCCTGTATATCCATCAATAAGACAAGTGGATAAAGAAAATGTGGTATCTATACATAATGGAATACTACTCAGCTTTAAAGAAGGACAAATTTGAGACATTTGTATGAAAATGAATGTACTTGTATAATATAATGTTGAGCAAAATACATCAGACACACAACTTTAAATAGCATATACTATCTCTCATTTGAGTGAGGCAAAGTACAAACAAAGAGCACAATAAAGGACGGATAGGAGATGAGGGGACGGATCTCTTATAAGTGGGAAGGGGTCCAAGAGAATATGGGTGAGAGAAGAGGGGGAGGGGAAGGGGAAATACATAGTAGAATATGTATAGGAACCTAACAACCTCAATGAATGTGTTTTTCTATTTGAAAGAGAAAAAAACAATAAAAATAATAATACAGAATTTGAAAATAAGATAATAGGAAATTGACAATGGTTAATATATTGCATCTTGTTACCTTCAAAGTAGTTGCCCAGATTACAAGATATAGGCATGCAAAATTGATCAAACAATACAAGCACAAACCATTCTTTTCAAGGAACTAAAAGAAATTGGCAGTATAATTATCTTAGCTATCTTGTGTGTGTGTGTGTGTGTGTGTGTGTGTGTGTGTGTGTGTGTGTATATTCTTCCCTCATTTGTAGATTTTGGATCTTATTTACTTTTTCAGTTTTTACACTAGGAAGACAATATGATGTTTACACATGCCAGTTTGATTTATTTCACTTACAAGTATGGACTCTAGTTGCATCCATTTACCTATAAAATCCTCAAGTTTATCCCTCTTTATAGCTGAGTAGTATTCCATTATATAAAAATACCACATATTTTTTATCCATTCCTTGGTTGATGGGCATTTGGGTTGTTTCCAAGATTTAGCTATTATAAATTGTGCTGCTATAAACATGGGTGCACATATATCCCTGTGGTATGATGTTTTTAATTCTTCTGGGAAAACACCCAGAAGGGGTATAGCTGAGTTGATTGGGACATCCAATCCTGGTTTTTTGAGGAATATCCACACTGATTTACACAGTGGTTGTACTAGTCTACCCTTCCACCGACAGTGGAGAAGGGTACCTTTTTCCCCACAGCCCCTCCAACATTTGTTATTGGTTGATTTCTTGATAATAGACATTCTTTCTGGGGTGAGATGGAATCTCAGTGCTGTTTTAATTTGCATTTCTTCAGTGACCAATGATGTTGAACGTTTTTTCATATACTTATTTGCCATTTGTATTTCTTCATCTGATAAGTGTGTATTCATCTCTGATGCCCATTTTTGGGTTGGGTCTTTGAATTTGGGGGGCCTGATTTTTTTCAATTCTTCATATGTTCTAGATAGAAGTCCTTTGTCTGAGGGACAGTTGGCTAAAATATTTTTCCTACTCTGTGGGTTGTCTTTTCACTCTGTTGGTGATTTCTTTTGATGTGCAAAAATTTTAATAGGCTGAGATCCCAGTTGTTGATTCTTTCAAGTACTTCCTGTGCAGTTTGGTTTTTGTTCATGAACTCTGTCTACCCCTATGTCTTCAAGATTTCAACCTACTTTCTCTTCCAGTAGATTTAGTGTTTCTGTTTTAGTATTTAGATCTTTGATCCATTTTGACTTTAGTTTAGTGCATGTTGATAGACGCGGGTCTAGTTTTAGTCTTCGGCATGTGGAAAGCCAGTTTTTCCAGCATCATTTATTAAAGAGGCTCTCTTTCTTCCAGTGAACATGTTTGGCCCCTTTGTCAAAGATAAGGTGGCTGAGTGTGTTTGTAGTTGTGTCTACATATTCTAATCTGTTCCACTGATCCTCAGATCTGGTTTAATTTTTTTGCCAGTACCATGCTGATTTTATCATAGTAGCTTTGTAGTATAATTTCAAGTCAGGGATTGTGATGCCTCCTGCCTTGCCTTTGTTGCCCAGGATTGCCTTTGCTATTCTAGGTCTCTTCTGTTTCCAAATGAATTTTAGGAATGTTTTCTCTAGATCTGTGAGGTATGCTAATGGGATTGCATTAAATCTGTATGACAGTTTTGGGAGTATGGCCATTTTCACAATGTTGATTCTTCCTATCCATGAGCAAGGGATATCTTTCCATTTTCTGATATCCTCTTCGATCTCTTTTTTCAGAGTGCTGCAATTTTCAATGTATAGATTTTTTATTTCCTTTGTTAGATTCATTCCTAAGTATTTCATTTTTTTGGATGCTATTTCGAAGGGATGCTATTTCCCTAATTTCTCTCTCAGTGAGTTTGTTTTTTGTGTATAGGAATGCTACTGATTTTTGAATGTTGACTTAGTATCCAGCTATGCTACTGAATTCGGTTATTAAATCTAGAAGTCTTTTGGTCGTTTTTGGGGTCTTCTATGTAGAGTCTCATGTCATCTGCAAATAATGATAATTTTACATCTTCCTTTCCTATCTGTATTGCTTTTATTTCTCTGTCTTGTCTAATTGCTCTGGCAATTTTTCCAGAACTATATTGAATAGGAGTGGTGATAGTGAACATCCTTGTCTTCTTCCTGATTTTATATTGAAAGCTTTCAGTTTTTGGCCATTTATTATAATGTTGGCTGTTGATCTGTCATAGATGGCTTTTATCAGATTGAGGTAAAAACCATCTATTCCAATTTTCTATAGGGTTTTTATCATGAATGAGTGTTGGACTTAATCAAAAGCTTTTTCTGCATCTATTGAGATGATCATGTGATTTTTGTCTTTGGCTCTGTTGATGTGGTATATTACATTTATTGATTTGCCTATGTTGAACCATCCCTGCAGTCCTCGGATGAATCCCACTTGGTCATGGTGTATAATCTTCCTGATGATTTGCTGCATTCTGTTTGCTAGTATTTTATTGAGGATTTTTGCATGTATGATCATTAGGGAGATTGGCCTATAGTTCTCTGTTTTGGTTGGGTCTTTCTCTGGTTTTGGGATCAGGGTAATACTTGCTTCCAGGAATGAGTTAGGGAGAATTGCTTCCCTTTCAATTTCATTAAAGAGGTTGAGGAGTATTTGTGTTAAATCTTCTCTAAATTTCTTATAGAATTCAGCCTTGAATCCACCAGGACCTGGGCTTTTCTTTGTTGGAAAGTTTTTAATTACATTTTCAATTTCAATAACTGATATTGGGTTATTCAGAATTTTTATATCTTCTTGATTCAGCTTTGGTAATTCATACGTTTCTAGGAATCTGTCCATTTCTTCTGTGTTTTCCATACTATGCAAGTAAAGATTTTTGAAGTAGGTATTGATGATCTGAATTTTCATAGAATCTGTAGCAATTTCACCCTGTTCATTCCTTGTTGCATGAATTTGACTTTTTTCTGTCCTTTTTTTGATAAGGTTGGCTAGGAGTTTATCAATTTTATTTATTCTTTCAAAGAACCAACTCTTGGATTCATTAATTATTTGTATTGTTTTCTTAGTCTCAGTTGTGGTAATTTCTGCTCTGATCTTCATAATTTCCTTTTATGGGCTTTGGGCTAGACTTGCTCTTCTTTTTCTAGGAGCTTGAGGTGCAGCATTAGGTTGTTTATTTGTGCTCGTTCTATTTTCCTGATGTGAGAATTCACCGCTATAAATTTCCCTCTTAGGACTGCTTTCATTGCATTCCACAGAGTCCAGTAAGTTGTTATGGCATTTTTGTTTGATTGTAGATATTTTTTAATTTCTTCTTTAATTATATCTGTGACCCATTGGTTATTCAGGAGGGTGTTAATTTCCACATGTTCATGGAGTTTTTGTGGTTTCTTTTGTCATTAATTTCCAGTTTTATTGCACTATGATCAGATAATATGCATGGGATAATTTCAATTCCTTTGCATTTACTTAAGCATGTTCTATTAGCTAGTATGTAGTCTAGCTACATCCCATGTGCAACTGAGAAGAATGTGTATTGAGAAGAATGTGATGTTGGGTGGAACACTCTCTAAACATCTACTAAGTCCATTTGTTCACTGGTTTGGTTCAGTTCTGTTATTTCTTTGTTGATTTTTTGTCTAGTTGATCTCTTTGTGACAATGGGGTATTAAGGTCCCCCACTACAATTGTGTTATTGCTTATTTGATTTTTCGTGTCTATTAATATTTGTCTTATATAGTTGAGTGCTCCCATATTTGATGCATATATATTTATGATTGTTATCTCTTCCTCTTGAAGTTTTCCCCTAATAAGTATGTAGTGACATTCGTTATCACTTTGGATCATTTTTAGTTTGAACTTCACATTGTCTGCAAACAGAATAGCTACCCCTGGTTGTTTCTGGTTTTCTGTTGCATGGAGTATTGTTTTCCATCATTTGACTTTCAGTCTATGAATTTTTTTTGAGTTAAATGTGTTTCTTGTATACAGCATATTGTTGGATCTTGTTTCTTGATCCATTCTGCCAGTCTGTTTCATTTGATTGGTGAATTGAGGCCATTTACATTGATGGTTATAACTGATATGTATTGGCTTGTCTTTGTCATGTTATTTTCCTACTGTTGGTTCCCTGCTTTTCCCCTCTGTTTAATATCCTGCCCTGCTTGGTGGTTTCTTTCTGTTGTTGTTCTTGGAATTGTGGTCATTTTTATCTCTGTCTAGAATATCTTTCAGTACCCTTTGTAGTGTTGGTTTGGTGGTCATGAATTTCTTCAGTTGTTCTTTGTCATGGAAGTATCTTATTTCTCCATTAATTTTGAAAGATATTTTGCAGGATACATTAATCTGGGTTGGAAGTTGTTTTCTTTCAGGACTTGAAATACTTCACTCCATGCTCTTCTTGACTTGAGTATTTGTGTTGAGATGTCTTCTGTAATTCTGATAGGCCTTCCTTTATAGGTGATCTGTTTCTTTTCTCTAACAGCTTTTAATATTCTGTTCTTGTGCTCGATTTCTGGGATCTTGACTATTATATGTCTGAGTGTAGATTTATTTTGGTTATGGCAACTTGGAGTTCTATATGCCTCACTTATCTGTATGTCAGATTCTTTTCCCCAGCTTGGGAAATTTTCTGTTATTACTTATGCATAAGTTATTACTTATTTTTTATGTCATTTGTGTTGACTCCTGCTTTTGCATTGACACCAATTATTCTTATATTATTTTTCTTTGTGTCATCTTGCAGCTGTTGAATTTTTTATTTTTTGTTATTTGCAGCTGATCTTTTGTTATTTTCAAGAGATCTTTTCTTTCATGATCGCTAGCCACAATCCTGTCTTCAAGGTCTGAGAGTCTATGTTCAGTTTTGTTCAAGAGGTTTTGCCAGCTTTCAATGGAATTTTTAATTTCCTGGATATCTGTTTGAATCTGTTTCATGCATTCTATTTCTTTCCTATACTGATCATTCACTGTTTCCATCCTCTTCCTATCATCATCTATTTTTTTATCTATCTCTACTGTAGATTTGCTGAACAATTCCTTTATAAATTTCTTTTTTACCTGAGAGAATATTTCTGATTTGATTTCCTCTATAGCCTCATGGATTTGTTTCTTTACTTTGGTTGCTATCATTTCAAAAATTTCAGGTGTGTGTCTTCCAATTTCTTCTATGTCGATGTCTCTTGGACTTGTTCTGGGTGGGCTGGAGATCTGAGATTGCATTTTGCGTCTTCATCTTGTCATTTTCTATTTCAAAAAATTTTTTATTTTGTTTTCTGTGATGATCCTTGTGAGTTTTTGTAGTAGGTAGCTATATCACTAGTGTCAAGGCCTCTCTAGGAAAAGTCTGTTCTTCAGGGATGTCTTCTGTGTGTAGGAGATTCTTGGTTTGTGTCTGTCACAAAATCCTACCTTTCCAGTTAATTAAGAGTGGGATGTTGGTATCTGTTTGGCTCAGTCCCCAGTCCTTTGGCATAGGGCTGTGGTGAGGTAATTACCCCAGAGCTTCCCGGTATTGTTACAGAAGAGAGAACAATTGATTACAACAGTTATGACATCTTAGTGAAAGTAATAAAATTAGCAATAACAATACCATCAAGCACAATTTAGAAACTGACAAACTGTGGTAACTATTGATTTTGTACTTTAGACCACAGGAGCAGAGTCTACAGTTATATAACAGAACTGATCATAAATTAGGAGTTTGGGGCTGGTGAGATAGCTCAGCAGTGTAAGCGCCTGCCCGGCAAGTGCGAGGTCCTGAGTTCGACTCCTGGTACCCACATAAAGGAAAAAAAGGGCCAGTGATATTGCTCGGTGGCACAAGCACCCGCTGACAAGAGCAAGGTCCTGAGGTCGACTCCCGGTACCCACATAAAAAATAAAATAAAATAAAATAAATTAGGAGTTTGTATGCAAAGTGTTTCTCTTTGGTAGAGTGGTTTTACTCTGTGGTGGGGAAATTTAGGGAGGACAGTGTATAAAACAAAGACAACTGGAAAGGAAGTAGAAGCAAGGCTGCAGGACAAAGGATGATCGCACAAGTTTTGGGAAACTAGAGAAGTAGGTAGAAAAGAAAGAATGAAGGAGTATTTGAGGGATTATCTGAACTTGGTCTCTGGGTTTGGGGGATGGGATTAGTTTTCTGTGGCTGGAGTTCTCCCCAGCCATTTAGAAAAGAGACAAAAAAAAAAAGAAGAACAAGAGAAAGAAAAAAGAAAGAAGAAAAGGAAGAAGAAGAAAAAGAAGAGAAAAAAATTGAGAGGAAAGGTCTCATTACCAAGTCCTGGATCCTTCTCGAGCTGGTTGCTGGTCCCCTGGAGACCTCAGTCACCAGTTGGCTAGTATTGTTATTGTTAACACTAGTCTCGCCCGTCCATCCTGTGCACCTTAGTTGGGACCCTACTGTGTTGCTGGTGTTCCCTCTGGTCTCTGGGCCTTACCGAGCAGGTCACCTCAGTCATGGCAGTAGCAAGGAGAGGGGCCGTTCTTTGGGCCTTCCTGAGGGTTCACCTTTATCACAGTGGCAGAGAAGCGATGGGAGGGGCTGCCTTCCTCCCCTCAATGAATGTTTATATGTCATAAACATGGGATAAGATTAATAATATCACCAAGAACAAAAATGGGGAAAGAGGATTTATAGGAGGAGGGAGGTAGGAGGGAAGGGGATTACATAAAAGAACAAAGCTGTATTATGTACATGTATCCACTTCCCAAGATTGTAAACTGCAATGTACTGCACACACGTATGAATGAAAAAAACAAATAACCTGAAGAATATTTAAGATTGCAAGTGGAAGATAAGAGTAAAAAAATAATAATCTTTTTTCCTTTGTGCTAGAGATCCAACGCAGGGCCTTATGTGTGCTAGGCAAATATTCTACCACTGAGCTACATGTCCAGCCCCAAAATAATCTTAATAGATATATTTTAGCTAGTTCGATCTACTCAGAAAATATTCCCAAAAGGATAGATATTTTTATTGTTTGATTTTATACATTTAATAAATGTTAATCTAAAGTTTTCACTTAGATTTTTTTCATTTTATTTATTTTGTATAGCTCTTTTGATTTCATGCTATAAAATGCACTTCCAGAAACAAAATTTTAATTTATAATATTTTGCTAGCTGGAAGTTGAGCTCAATATTAAAGCTAGGTTAATGTGTAACTGTAATCTAGTAACCAGTTAGGTCTTAAAACATTTGCCTATATCTTATCTGCATTGAAATAAGACATGTATTATTAGCTTTAATTTACAAACAAGCAGACTGAAGTTCAGGGAAGCTAAGCAGCTTTCTTCTTTGCTAAGAACCTTGGCTCAGGAAGACGAGATAGAGGAGCGATGTGGGGGCATGGAGTCAGCAGAGGGAGTGGTGTGGTAGTGCCCTCTCTGCAGGTAATCACTTCTACCACTTTCCCAGGCAGACAAAAGAAGGGTAAGTAATGTGAGACCAGTGATATGCAGTCTCTACAGGCAGATAAAACACTAATGTCAGGCACATCATTCTTTTAAACTTCCATTGTCTTATATCCTTGGGAGACAGGCATTTGAGCTGATCCCTATGATTTGCTTTCACGAGATGTCAGGACATCAGACTCTCCAGAGTAAAATGTAGTAGGCTGCGAGTTCTGGACACATCCTGGTTCCCTTAGGAAACTGGAAGAAGGAAGAAACAAGAAGGGAAATTTTTCTTCATCTTCCATAACACCTTGATTTACTATTAGTGTCAATTTTAAAGGGTATCAGTAGTAATACCATGAAGAAACATACAAGTATACCAGTGAAATATCTTTTAAAGGATTCTATTTCCAAGCATCCTACCTAACCAGATGCTCCCTAAAGATCTAACATGACTTACTAAAGAAATAAAGGAGAAATCCATTCTTTGATTTATGGACTACCTGAAAGACATTCCTCTTTTCCTCATCTGGATTTAAGGACAGATACCAAACATTCCCAACTATGAAGTATATGACGTAGCACAAATAGCCAGACACTGTCAAAGAAGGATGTTATTAGCTAAGGCATTGCTGCGAGTAGGGGGTCACCATCACCTGCATTTATACAACACTCCACTCCCCTAAGTATTAACCAGTGTTTTCACATTTAGTCACCTGGTAAGTCCTGTGTTGTTAATTAATGTTGCTATTACATCCATATTTACAAATTTGTAAGTTATGTTTTATGAACTTAAACAACTTGTCCAAGGTCTTATAACTAGAAATGACCACAATCAGAATTTAATTCTACATCCAAATCAAGTATTCATTCTCTAGAACAATGTTTATAAAAGTCTGATTCAAGCAGCACTTACAAAGGATCACTAGAGACGGCCCTAAAAAACGTAAATCTTGAAGCCCCATCCCAGAACTACCGAGCAGAATCACAGAGTAGTGAGGGGCTGTTCTGCATCTTCCGGGAGGCCCTGGGGGTGAATTAATGTTAATGCTTAAGAATTACTGCCCTAGATCTTTATATAGTGTGTCACAGTTTGGACCTTATTGTAAAGATTTTTCTTTTAATAGTATCAAAGACTGCTACCTTGTATAAAGTTTCAAAATATAAGCTTGACGGTTGTTCTAATGACTAAAAGCATAGAAAATGACACCAAACTGCATAGGTTGGAATTCTGTTTCTGTCACTTATCAGCTGTTAAACTTCAGGAGATTACTTAATCTTTCTGCTGCCTTAGTTTTCTCATCTGTAAAATGGAGTGGTTGTAAGAGGTGGTGGCTGCAAGAATCCATCTACAGACTTCCAACCAGGAGCAGCGTAACTGATCAATTGACCAAAGCCCCTGGCACTTGTGCTCTGGAATCCACAGCAGCTTTGGCACCAACATCTTGCCTCGTACAGCCTTGTCCCCAACCATCACAAAATACAGGAAGGGTATTAAAGCCTTTCTAGAAGGCATGAGACTTCTTTACTGGCCAATTTTGACTCAAGGACTCCCTAACCATCTTTCCTAATCTTGCTGAGGCCTGTGGCAAACTAGGTTGCTTCCATTTAACCTTCTTTCCCTCTCACTTTCATTTGAGGCAAAATGTCAATCATGACCTGACAGAACTCCCAGACTCCCTCAGTTTCTCCCATTTCCCCAACACAGACACTCTACCTAACAAAATGTTTGTATACTTAATCTTGTCTTAGCATTTGTTTCTTAATCCTTAATTCCTAAGGATGAAGTGAGTTGAATCGTAAAATATATTTAGAATTATAAATTGTACTTGGTAAAGCTCAATAGACATATCATGTTCTTACTGCTACTGCTGCTATTATCAATTATCATAGAAGACTGATTGTTCCTCACCAGCCATGCTAAGGAACTTAGCATGATATTCATTAACCCAATTCAAGATAACTCTAGATATATAGAATAACTTTGCAGATATCCTTAAAATTAAAAGAAAAAAACATGGGTATAATTCCTTCTTATAAAATTATGTTTTAGAGTAAAATTAAATGACAAGCATACTATAGAACATCAGTAAGTGATGGCATCTGTTTCCCTGCTCAGCTCTTATGCTAAAGCAACATCCTATTCATCTTCACAGAACCAGCATTTCTCACAGTAGCTATATCGTGGTGGGTATTTATAACTATTTGTTAGACTGAATTATTAAATTATGCAACTGAATCTAAATCCTGCAACATAAAATGCAGAAGAATATATTGTTTCAAGTGCTCTATTTTTCCATCACAAATCTTAGGAGTCATTTGAAAAACAGGCATACACTTTTGTGGATTAATAACAACCAAGAAAATTCTAAAAAATGACAGTAGTAATCACAATGATGCTTCTGTGTAGGCCTCTCCATACCTACAACTCATTAAGGTGGAAAAATATATAAAATAAAGGTATATTTTAGAAGACAAGGAGCTATTGCTCTTCACACACTTACGTTGATATGAGGTTTGACTTTCATCTCAAAGCAGTCAGAGACATAAAGAAATAAAGAGCTCTATCTAAACACAAAACAATCAAAAACATCACCTCTAAACTTCCAGGTTTTATCTCACATTGATCCTGTCTGGCAATTGACAATGAGTCAAAACAATTCTTTTTTAAAAATTGTGACGATACCAATGATTTAAATCTTTTATCAGAAAACAAAATTTGAATATGACAACCATTATAATCATCTATTTTCCAGAGACTCGGGCCTGTGATTTGAACAAAAAATCTGTTCCTATGAAGGTTATTCTAATATTTTGAGTTTTGAAGGAGTGGAAAATAACTTACAAATCGTTTGATGCTTTCCTAAAAGGTGGGCTGTCATGACAGATTATCAGAATATCAACCACAAAATACAATTATTTGAGACTATAGCCCTACATTTCCAAAATAGACAACAAAACAGAAGGTCATTTTTAAATTAAAATAGAAATGCTATGTCATGATTCATCAGAATTACATTATGGGGCAAAGTGACATGGGTGCATCATAAAAGTGTTTTAGGTATACCTAGTAAAAGACCAATAGTATATCTGCATTATGCTAAGAAAAACAAAATACTCAATGATACTGAGTTCCAAAATGGATATATGGAGGACACAAATCAAACTAAAGCCCTTTGATTGTGTACAAGCCAGAGATGAGGCAAGAAAGATTGTGACAGGAGGGATTGGCAAAGAGAGAAAAGAGAGCCTACAGAAAGCCCTAAGTAGAAGTTTCATTCTGAGATACTTTTAGACAGTCAAAGATAGCTAACTACTCTATGTGTCATACTTTGAATAAAATGTTAAAGTACTTGTTTCATTGTTATCTTGCCTTTTCTTCTTATGGCAAGGATGTTCAGGACTAATTTTAGGTTCCCAGATTTTCTCAACTGCTAAACAGTCACCCTGACATTCGCAGCATGAAATGTGCTTCAATCTCTGGTCTCTTTCCTAGTTCCAAGGAATTGTGTGTGTGTGTGTGTGTGTGTGTGTGCGCGTGTGCGTGTGTGCGTGTAATGAAACCACCTCAGTACCCGTGACTCCTTGCTGAGACCTTCTTCACATCATCCTACAAACAATGTCCAAAAGGATGCACAGAGACTCAATCTTTTGTAAAATGATTTAGTCTCCAAACGTCCCACCTTCATGCCTCTGCTGGCAGCTGAATAGTGGCGATTTACTTGAGGATTTCTGTAATGGTGTATTTGAGAGGATCCACTTTGGGAAGGTGGATAAAGCACTCAACTCTGCACTCTGAATAAACTAAACAGATTATAGCGAGAGATATGGGAGAGGACAGAGAGGCATCCATAACTTTAGAAATCCCTGTGCTCTTCTCCTTCCAAATTATTTTCTTCAATCAATGTTCCGCCTTTAATTTCTATTGTTTTTTCATGGTAATAAAGATTTTCTAAAAAGAATACCTGATGTATTTTGTAACTTGAAAAGCAATCATTTAAAAATGGAAATCTGTTCCTTATAATTTTTTTATAACTAACAAAATATAGCAGGTAGCAATTACTGAAAAAGGGCATGGTGTGTCTTTTTACATGCCATTCAATTGTACTGGAGATCAGCACTTACTCTACATGTCAGTGCTAAAGTCAGTGACTAGATTAAAAGGGACAGGAGACTTCCAGGAAGATGGTGCGGTGGTAAGCAGCAAAGAAAGAGCCTCTCCAAGATTTGGAGTCCATAATATAGAATATAGACTACAGCAACATGAGGAATATTCTGGCCAGTCACCCTCTCCTGGGGGACATCTGAACCTGAATAACTTTCCAGCCACTGCAGTCTGCAGCATCCACTCCTCCGTTCCACTAGTGTGTTTCTCCATAGAGGCCTCTGGGGTCACCAGTAGTCAAATATAGCAACATGAGGAAGAAAAGAAGGGTACCCAGGACACAGGAAGGACCTGAAGCGAGAATTGAAGCCCATGGGGAGACCAAAGAGAAATTTCAGTTAAAAAGAAGGAGGTGGCAGGTGGCCCTTTCTCCCTGAGCCTGGACTCACTGCATGGGAGGGACAGCTCAAACCTGCAGAATCATGGTGACTAGTGGAATGGAGGAGTAGATGCTGCAGACTGCAGAGGCTGGAGAGTTATTCAGGTTCAGATGTCACCCAGGAGAGGGTGACTGGCCAGAAGCCATCTTGGAGAGGGGCCAACCAAGCTCAGTACTCAGAACAGCTGAGGGTCGGCGCCATCTAGTGGCTCCCAGTGTTAGGGTGAGGCTGCAGAGTTCAAGTCAGCAGGAAATCGGGGAACTGAGTTCAAGCTGGCAGGAAGCCCAGTTCAAGTCAGCAAGAAACACACAGAGTGTTACAGGCTGAACAAATCCAATTGCAGCCTCACAGCCAGAAACCAGCCTGAACTTCAGTGGAACTGAAGGTGCAGGCTTGCTGGGATTATCCACTATCCCGCCTTAAAGCTAAGATTGGCTTACAGGGATTAATCAACTTGGATCTGGACTCTGTCTGCCCACATTGTCTACCAGTGTCAGCAAAGAAATGCCTTGAAGTGGACATATTTTTCTTTTTTTATTTTTTTTTGCTTTGTTTTGTTTTTTCTTGATCATTTGTTTTTGTTTTTATAGGAGTGTGAACAGTGGTTTCTAGTTCTTTTGTTGTTATTCTGTTCTGTTCTGTTCTTGTTTTTACTGGTTCTTTCTCTATTTCCCTCCTGCCTTCTTCACTAGTTTCCCAAAGTTTGTGCAATCTTCCTTTGTCCTCCAGCCTAGCTTCTAATCTCTTCCTGTTCTTCTATTTCTCTATTTTTTCCCCCAATCCCTTTTAAGTTTTCTCCCCTGAGAGTAAAATCACCATATTGAGACCTCATTTACTGTATACAGTTTTCTGGTTCATTTTTAGATTCTGTTACCAAATCCACTTCATATGGTTAAAGGTGGCAAATTAATACTAACCATAGTTTGTCATTTTCTAGGCTGTGTTTGATGTTAATGTTCCTGCTGATTGTACTACTTTAGCCAAGGTGATATAATTGTTCTAAGCAGTTATTCTTCCTGGTACACTAAGACTGAGATTGCCTAAGGGTCATAAAAAATACTATAGGCCAGTGCCAAAGAACCAGGGGCTGGGACAAGTAGGCAGCAACTTCTCATCCCCAATAAATTGAAAAGGCAGGATTTTTTTTTTATGTGGGTACCAGGAGTCAACCTCAGGACCTCACACTTGCCAGAAAGCGCTTGTGCTGCTGAGCAATATTACCGGGCCTTTTTTTCCTTTATGTGGGTTCTGGGAGTCGAACTAAGGACCTCGCGCTTGCCAGGCAGGCGCTTATGCTGCTGAGCTATCTCACCAGCCCAAGAGGCAGGATCTTACAACAGATGCAAAACCCAAAAGCCAGCTACACCTGGAAGACATCTCTGATAAATAGTCATTTCTTAAGGGTTCTAGACACTAGCAATAAAGCTACTCCCCATAAGCAATTTATGAGCATCAACTCAAGATTTAAACTAAAAAAAATAGAAAATGAGAAGACATTTAAACAATCCCAGCTCACCAAAAGCAAACAGAGAGGGCAATTAGGTGTAACAAATAGAAAATTACCCACCTGGAGTCTCTGAACTAGTAACAGAAGCAACAAAGCGGATGAAAGAGGCTCTAGAAAAAAATAAAATCAGAAATAATTTCTCAGATAAGTACAGAGATGTTGACCATAATGAAAGACATGCTTAGAGACTCCAGGGCAGATACAGATTTAAAAAAAGTAGAGGAGCCTAGGAAAATGATGGAAACCATAAACGCCCAACATAGGAAAGAAATGGAATCCATAAAACAGATTCAAACAGATATCCAGGAGATTAAAAATTCCATTGAAAGAATATGCTGCAGAATGACTCAGTGTGAGTATAGAATCTCAGATATAGCCAGCAGGATTGTGGTTAGCAATCACGAAAGGAAAGATTTTTTAAAAATAGCAAGGGACCACAAAAAATCAATCCAACAACTGCTAGATGTTGCAAGGAAGAATAACATAAGATTGATCAGAGTCAGTGAAAAACCAGGTGACAGCACTAACGACATTAAAAGAACTCTTCACAGAAACAATGCCAGAAAACTTCCCAAGTAGGGGAAAAGAATTTGACATAAAAATATATGAGACATATAGAACTCCAATTAGCTGTGATCAAGAAAAAAAATCTATACCAGGCATATAATAGTCAAGATTCCAGAAATTCAACCCAAGAACAGAATATTAAAAGCTGTTAGAAAAAAGAAACAAATCACCTATAAAGGAAAACCCATCAGAATCACAGCAGACTTCTCAACACAAACCCCCAAGTCAAGGAGAGTTTGGAGTGAAGTATTTCAAGCCTTAAAAGAAAACAACCTCCTACCCAGACTGATGTACCCCCAAAACTGTCTTTAAAAATTGATGAAGAGGGCTGGTGAGATGGCTCAGCAGCATAAGCGCCTGCCTGGCAAGCGCGAGGGCCCGAGATCGACTCCCGGAACCCACATACGAAAAAAGGGCCGGTGATATAGCTCAGCGGCACAGGCGCCTGCTGGCGCGCAAGGTCCTGAGGTCGACCCCTGGTACCCACAAAAAGAAAAAAAAATTGATGAAGAAATAAGATACTTCCATGACAAAGAATACCTGAGGAAATTCATAACCACCAAATCAGCACTCCAAAATGTTCTGCAGGATTTTGTAGAAAGAGATAACAAGGACTACAACTCCATGAACCCCAACAGAATAAATGCACCAGGCAAGGCAAACAATTAAACAGAGGGGGGAAAAAGGGAACCAAAAATGAGAAAACATGACAAGGATAAGTCAATACACATCAGTTATAACCATCGATGTTAATGGTCTCAATTTACCAACCAAAAGAAACAGACTAGCAGAATGGATCAAGAAGTAAGATCCAACAATATGCTACATACAAGAAACACATTTAATTCAAAGTGAAAGTCATAGACTGAAAGTTAAAGGATGGAAAACAATACTCCATGCGACACAAACTCAGAAAAAAGCAGCAGTAGCTATTCAATTTGCAGACAAGTGGATTTCAAGCCAAGACTATTAAGAGAGACAAAGAAGGGCACTACTTCCTTGTAAAAGGAACAATCCAAGAAGAGATAACAATCACAAATACAGATGCACCAAATACCAGTGTAACCAACTACGTAAAACATATATTAAGGGACATGAAAAATCAAATAAGCACTAATACAATTATAATGGGGGACCTCAATACCCCACTGTCACAAATAGATGGATCAACTAGACAAAAAATCAACAATGAAATATCAGAAGTGAACCAAACTTTTGAACAAATGGACTTAGTAGATGTCTGTGGAGTGTTCCACCCCAGAACATCAGAATACATATTCTTCTCAGCTGCATATAAAACGATCTCCAAAATAGACTACATACTAGCTCATAGAACATGCTAAAGGAAATGCAAAAGAATTGAAATTATCCCATTCATATTATCAGACCATAGTGCAATGAAACTGGAAATCAATGGCAAAAGAAACCATAAGAACTTCATAAACACATGGAAATTAAATAACACCCTCTTGAACAACCAATGGGTCACAGATAAAATTAAAGAAGAAATTACACAGTTTCAACAATTAAATGATAATATCAATACAACATACTGGATCTTATGAGACACAGTGAAAGCAGTCCTATGAGGGAAATTTATAGCAGTGAATACTTATATCAGAAAAACAGAGCGAGCTCAAAAATCAACCTAGTGTTGAATCTCAAGCTTCTAGTAAAAGAAAAGCAAGTCAAGTCCAAAGTGCATATGAGGGAGGAAATTATAAACATCGGAGCATAAATTAATAAAATGGAGACTAAGAAAACAATACAAAGAATCAATGAAGCAGAGACTTGGTTCTTTGAAATATTAAAATAAAATTGACAAACCCTAAGCCAACTTTATCAAATAAAGGAAATAAAAGACTCAAATCCATGCAATTATGAATGAAAAGGGTAAAGTCACAAGAGATTCTGCAGAAATACAGAAGATCATCAATACCTACTTCAAGAACCTGTATTCTAATAAGATGGAAAACACAGAAGAAATGGATAGATTCCTACATACATATGAATTACCAAAGCTGAACCAAAAAGATATAAAAATTCTAAAAAAACAAATATCAGTCAAAGAAATTGAAAATGTAATTAAAAACCTACCAATGAAGAAAATCCTAAGCCCTAACAGATTCACTGCTGAATTCTACAAGAAATTTAGAGATGACATAATGCTGCTATTTCTCAAACTCTTTAATGAAATTGAAAGGGAAGCAATACTCCCAGATTCATTCCTGGAAGCAAGCATTACTCTGATACCAAAACCAGAGAAGGATCTAACCAAAACCAGAGCAGGATCCAACCAAAACAAAGAGAACTACAGGCCAACCTCTCTAAAGAACACAGACGCAAAAATATTCAATGAGACACCGGCAAACAGAATGCAACAAATCATAGAAAAGATTACATACCATGACCAAGTAGGATTCATCCCAGGGATACAAGGATGGTTCAAAACATGCAAATCAATAAATGTAATACACCATATTAACAGAGCCAAGGACAAAAACCACATGATCATCTCAATAGATGCAGAAAAAGCATTTGACAAAGTCCAACACCCATTCATGACAAAAACCTTACAGAAAATTGGAATATCTCAATCTGATGAAAGCTATCTATAGCAAACCAACAGCCAACATCATACTAAATGGACAAAAATGGAAAGCTTTCTCTCTAAAATCAGTAAAAATACAAGAATGTCCACTGTCACCACTCTTATTCAGTATAGTTCTGGAAACATTTGCCAGAGCAATTAGACAAGAGAAAGACATAAAAGGAATAAGGATAGGAAATGAAACAGTTAAATAATCATTATTTGCAGATGACATAGATGATACTCTACCTAGAAGACACCAAAAACACCACCAAAAGACTTCTATATTTAATAACCAAATCCAGTAGCATAGGTGGATACAAAGTCATCACTCAAAAATCAATAGCATTTCTGTACACAAATAAGCTCACTGACAGAGAAATTACAGAAGCAACATTTTTCACAATAGCATTAAAAAATGAAATATCTAGGAATCGATCTGACAAAGGAAGTAAAAGACTTCTCCATTGAAAATTACAGTACTCTGAAAAAGATCAAAGAGGATATCAAAAAATGGAAAGATATCCCTTGATTTGGGGTAGGAAGAACCAATATAGTGAACATGGCCATACTTCCAAAATGGTGCTGAACACACACATGCACACCCACATGTGTGCAGGCACACACACACATGCACACATACAAACTTTCTATATCTCATACATTACATGAAACAAGCTCAAAGTGGATGTTACACTTTAACAGGAAATATAGAACTACTACCTTTGTAAAAGACAACATCAGAGAAGGTCTTCAAAACCTTTGGATAGGCAGAATTTTCTAGATATACCATGAAAAGCACAATTGTTAAATCAAACTAAATTTGGTTTATGTTTCTATGGGAACTCTTACCTAAAGAACTGAAACCTAATTTCATACAAAACTAATAGAAAGCATAATTTAGGAGTAACAAATAGCTGAATCTGAGCCAATCACAGCAGACAAACTTCAGACACTCACAGGTACCCTACTCTACATCATGTTCAAATTAGGGAAACACAGAGCTATAGCCAATCACCTGACTCCGTACCTCCCTTGTGTTTTTATACCTCATGTCTATTTTCTGTCCATAAATTTTTACAAACCAAATTGCAGTTCCAGAGCTCATTGAACCTGTCCTGGTTCTGAAGGCTACTGAGTTCTAAAATTGTAAAATTAATATCTTTACACTAAATGTATTGCAATTTTGCTTTTAACATTATAAAAAAAAGAGTGGAAAGATTTGACTTCATCAAAATTTAAAACTTTGGCTTTGAGAAAAACAGCAAATAAAGAAACTAGCTAATATAGGGACAAATAGCCACAAATCACACGTCCTACAAAGTAGTATTTCACTTTGTAGGATTTCAGAGATCAGTAGTTCTTAAGGGTTCAGGATGGGGGTAAGCCCTGAGTACAAAGAAGCAGCCGGTAATTTTTTTGAGTGTTCTGTATCCTGATTGTGTTGGAGAATTTGTCAAAATTCAGAGAACTGCATACAAAAAAGAAAAAATAATTTCACTGTACATAAAGTTTCAAGAATCAATTTTTAAAATTTTGGTTGGTAATGCTGGCCCTGCCACTTACTATGCTGTTAAGAGGTCTTAGGATATAGCACCTCCTTAAATTCTTCTTTTTTTGGCTGTTATATTTAGGAGTTACTCTAAATTCTTTTCCAAGTTCATCAGTCAATAATTGAAATCAGGGGCCGGTGAGATGGCTTAGCGGCATAAGCGCCTGCCTGGCAAGCGCGAGGTCCTGAGTTCGACTCCCAGTACCCACATACGAAAAAAGGGCCGGTGATATCGCTCAGCGGCATGGGCGCCTGCTAGCACATGAGGTCCTGAGGTCGACCCCCGGTACCCACCAAAAAAAAATTGAAATCAATTATTTCGATAATTTTAATGATTGAAATTATTCTGTGCAAATGCCTGTCTATTCTCGATGCTTCACCTGCTCTCTACAAAAGAAAGTTATTCAGCAGTTTATGGGATAGCAATCACCCCAGTGGAGTATCACCATTACCACCGTCATCAACATAAAGCTATCTACCTTGCTAGAATTCATCAGACAATTCAGTATTTCCAGACTATAAAACCCACCAAAGAACACAAAGAATTATACAATTGCAAATTATTATTCCTGCCCTAAGCAAACTTTCCAAAGAGAAATAAAACACTTAAGGGGAAAATATATAGTGAGTTGTTCACCCCAAGGAAGAATATAGAATCTATGGATATGCAGCAACACTGAAAAAATTATATTAGCCGAACACTCAGAGCTCTGCTTCACACCGTGTCATTATACTATGGATAAAACACAGGATATGACTGTCATTATGATATAATTTCTTGCAACACTCTTATTTTTAATTACACAGATTGTGAATAGAATTTCAATAGGGAACAAGATCTCCCCTTTCAGAAAATCAAAATCGAGTAGTCAAAAGGAATGTTTCTGCATCTCTGCCAGAATTAGCAGGCTGGGAAGAAGGGGAAAATTCCTTGAAAAATTAGGATCATAGTAATTCCATTTCAAATGTACTGTTAGGACTCAGAATACAATACTCCAAAGTATGATGACCCCCCCCCACCCGACCCCTATGCACATAAAACCTGAAAGATCACTCTCTCCTTTCTCCTTTAAAGAACCTCACTCCAGAAGATTCCTGCCCTATACAAGATTGGAAAAAATACTGCCCACTGAGGCCAAGAAGATTCTGAACAGACAGGCCTTGCAGGGTCCCACCTCAGCTTATTTCCTTTAGATGTTTTCCTAGTGTCTACCACATTTCTACATGGCTGTCCATTCTTCACTGTATCTGAGTCAAAATACAGAGTTTTCCATGAGTCCTGGGATCTCCATTTCTGAGGCCTAAGGTGTCACGTAAAACTCAGATTAAATACATCTGTTGTGCTAATCCCTTGTTAACCTGTCTTTTGTTATAGGAGTGTCAGCTGTGACTTTTAAGGGGAGGAAAAGTATCAGAACAGCACACCTCACATTACCCTAATATGAACTGTTGGAAAAATATTTCTTGCAGCACTAGTGGTAATAATAAAATATTATTGATAATCTAAATGTTCACATTAATAAATTTGCTAAACTAGTTGTGATATGATTATGTAATATTAAAGCTAAATAAATGAATTAAACTATAAACATTAAAATTGATGAACTAAGAAATATTATTGAAAGACAAAAATATTATGGAATGTGTCATTTTTCATAAAAAACACAATAATTACATGCAATATATGGATATACATTTTGGAATTTTCTTGACAGGTACATACCAAATTTATAATAAGGGTTAACTCAGGAGGATAGAGTATCAAAATTAAGACAAAAGAAATTCTAAGAGAAAATGAAGTCATATTACTAGCATAATTTAAAACTTACTATTTTAAACAAAAACTCCAATACGGGCACCAAAGAGACATATTTCATCAGGAAATTTTCATAGGGCTACTCAGAAATATCAAAGAGTTATGTCACCTGTATAATCTCAGAAGCTGGAATGCCCAGCCTTATAAGAATGGCCTCCCTCAGAATACAACCTGTTATGAGAATGATAACCTGGGACCTATATTTTAGCAATCAAGGGTCCATTCCTCCTGTTAGAAAGAAACCACACAGTTCTGAAATGATTTCTAACCTGAAATTTTCAAGTCTATTAAGCATGCCCTTGTTTCATTATTTAATTTCACTCCTAAAAAGCCACCTTCATTACTCATAACCTACGCTCTTCACCACCCAGTGTTCCCAAACCAGAATGACACACATTTATTTTTGAACGTGGAGTGAATTAAAACTAATTTTGTTTTGAGAATCCCGTGATACTCTTTGGAATAATTAGAAAGACCCTGCAGTGTCACAAAAGCAGAATGGGGAAAGTATTAGCTTGTGTTGTTGCCATGGGGATCTGTCTCCTGTGACAATCCAGTTCTAGAGACAGCAGGAGGAAGGGGACAAATCTCCAGCAGGTTGCAAATAGGGCAAGGCAGCTTCACCAAGTTCACTGTACCAGGAAGTCCAGAGCTTTGCCTTCCCTCAATGTTCAGGCAGCACGCCATGCGGGGAGGAAAGAGAAGCTGCTGTGGTTATGAGTGTACTCTGTTCAGAACCATCCTGAAAAGTAAGTGCGAAGACGGAGGCACAGCTGGGAGGTGGAGTCGTGTCCCCAGGAAGCTGTCCAGACCTGGTCACTCTTCCTGTGGATGATTCAAATTCAGGGGGCTGAGCTAGGCTTTCCTTTAAGTGCATCCGCCCCTCCATGGAGCTGTATTATGTTTCCCCATTTTAATTTTAGCATCTACACTTCAGCAATTTGCATTTAAATGTGTTGTCAGTGAACTTCCAGAAATCTTTAATAGGAAGACCGATTTGCATTTTAATATGCTGTTAAAGAATTTCAAAATATCCTTTTTTTAGTGTGCATACATATTACCAGAGGAATGGCCACCCTGAAAGAAATTATAATTACCTAGCTACAATTTAAACAGCTAGTTTTCAGAAGCACTGTGGCTTTGTTGGACTTTGTTAAAAGTTACTTGTAAAACAGAAAGTCCAAAAGAAAAAGGAAATCTCATCCAGGAGGCCTTAAAGGTAGAACTGATAGCTTCAGTACACAAATTGAAGCAGAAAAGCATATGAGTACACATTGGTTGGGGTGGCTAGTTATATGAAAGGAAGAAAATCCCAAGGAATAAAAAGAAGGTAGAATTTTCTTTCCTGATCCTTGCCAGGATCCCACTCCACCCTTTCTTATGTGCTGAAATTTAACAGCTTCATCTAAAGACAGGTAAAGTCCCTTCAACATGCACAGTGAATATTACTGCCCACCATTTTCATTTCATATTTTCACAAGAATAATCATGATCCTGAATGAAGACTTGAGTTTCTGTGAATTCTGGAGAAATACTAATTAGGTCATAAACTCACATTCAGAATAATAAAAAATATTGTATATTTTTGTCCCTCTGCCTCCTGAATCACAAGGACTCCAGGTTACCATGCCTTAGCATGTCATTTCGAGTCCTCTTGAAGCTATTCCCTACCTACTTTTCCACATTTCATTATTCCATAGTAACCTTTAACCCAACCAAGCTACCTTGTTCCTACACACATTGGCTCATTGAGGACTTCCTACCATGAATGCCAGTCTGAGTTGTGTTGGAGGAGTAGGAGAAGAAGAAAAAGAAGCAAAAGAATGAAAGAGGAGAATGAAAAGGACAAAGAAAAAGAAAAGGAGAGAAGGAGGAGGAGAGATTTTTCAGAATTTATTTTTCAGTTTTTATTTTTTATTACTACATAATGATTACATTCCTTGTGGGGAGTTGGTACTGTACATAACACATATTGATTCTCTTTCATCTTCTTTTCCTCTCCTCCCTCTATCTCTTGATCCCCTTCCCATCTGAAGAAGATCTACCTACTTCCTATTATCAATTTTTAAATTTTTATTGGTATATTTTAGATATACATAATAATCACATTCATCATAGAGAATTTGTACCTGTGCGTAATATATTTTGATTGTTCTTTTTTCCCCAATCCCTTCCCCTCCCTTCAACCTCCCTTCCTCACCTTTTTTAAAGCTTTGTTTCCATATTTTTCCTTCTATTCTCTTTTTTGTCTTTTCCCTTCCTTCTTTTCCTCCTTCCCCTTCCTTTGTTCCCCTTCCCATTTAAACATTTTTTTCCCAATTTCCACTATCTATAATACATTTTGATCCTTATTTACATTTTTGGTTTCTCACACCAGAGAAACCATGTGATATTTACACATGTGTGTCCAATGTATTTCACTTAAGAGTATGGTCTCAAGGTGCATCCATTTACCTATGAGTACCTTTATGGCTGAGTAGTACTCGATTGTATAAAACTACCACATAATCACCAAGAAAGAAATTAGGAAACAACACCTTTCACAATAGCATAAAAAAATGAAATACTTAGGAATCACTCTAATGAAGGAAGTAAAAGGCCTTTACTTTACATTGAAAACTACAGTAGACTGAAAAAGGAGATCAAAGAGAATCTCAGAAAATGGAAAACTATCCCTTGTTTTTGGGTAGGAAGAATCAATATAGTGAAAATGGCCATACTTCCAAAACTATTATACAAATTTAATGCAATCCCATTCAAAATACCAATAGCATACTTTGCAGAATTAGAGAAAATAATCCTAAAATACATTTGGAACCAGAAGAGACCTAGAATAGCAAAAGCAATTCTGTACAACAAAGGCAAGGCCAGGGGCATCACAATCCCTGACTTAAAATTATACTACAAAGCTACAGTGATAAAAACAGCATGGTTCTGGAAAAAAGAAAAGAAAAACAAAACAAAACACAAGACCTGAGGATCAGTGGAACAGAGTAGAAAATACAGAAACAACTCCAAACACACTCAGCCACCTTATCTTTTTTTTTTTTTTTTAATGTGGGTACCAGGAGTTGAATGCAGGACCTCGCACTTGCCAGCAGGTGCTTGTGCCACTGAGCAATATCACCGGCCCTTTTTTTCCTTTATGTGGGTACCGGGAGTCGAACTCAGGACCTCGTGCTTGCCAGGCAGGCATTTATGCCACTGAGCTATCACACGGGCCCCAGCTACCTTATCTTTGACAAAGGGGCCAAACACCATCACTGGAAGAAAAATAGTCTCTACAATAAATAGTGCTGGGAAGCTGGCTTTCCATATGCCCAAGACAAACTACACCCATATCTCTCACCGTGCACTAAACTAAAATTGAAATGGATCAAAGACCTAAATATTAAAATAGAAACACTAAATCTGCTGGAAGATAGAATAGGCAGAACTCTTGAAGACATAGGTGTAGGCAAAGACTTGAACAAAATTGCACAGGAAATATTACAAAGAATCATCAACTGGGATCTCATCTTATTAAAAAGCTTTTGCACAGCACAAGAAACCACCAACAAAGTGAAGAGACAACCCACAGAGTGAGAAAATTTTCAGCCAGCTGTTCCTCAGACAAAGGACTAATATCTAGAATATATAAACTCAAGAAACTCAAACCCACCAAATTTAAAGACCCAATCCAAAAACTGGCATCTGAAATGAGTACACACGTCTCAGATGAAGATGTAAAAATGGCAAATAAATATATGAAAAAATGTTCAACATCACTGGTCATTTGACAGATGCAAGTTAAAACAACACTGAGATTTCATCTCCCTCTAAAAAGAATGGCTATTATCAAGCTATCAACCAATAGCAAATGCTAACAAGGCTGTGAGGAAAAAGGAACCCTTCTCCGCTGTTGGTGGGAGTGCAGACTGGTGCAACCAATGCGGAAATCAGTATGGAAATTCCTCAAAAAAACTAAAACTAGAGATTCCATTTGAGCCAGCTATTCTCCTTCTTGGTATGTTCCCAAAAGAATTAAAAGCATCATACCACAGTGATACATGCACGCCCATGTTTATAGCGGCAAAATTTGTAATACCTAAATCTTGGAAACAGCCCAAATGCCAATCAACACATGAATGGATGCAAAAATTTTATCTCTTGAAAATATTTTAATCTTCTCCTTAAAATGCCCTTTTGAGTTTTCCCAAAACTTGTGTTAAAATACACATAACAAATTTATTATAAACATTTTTAAGTGTATTGTTAATATGATGCTGCATTTAGTTTATTAGTATTTTCCTTAGGATTTTTGCTTCAAATTTCATGAGTAATTTTAGTCTCACATTCCTTGTAGTGATTTTGTCTGGCTTTGGCATCAAAGTAAAACTGGTCTGATAGAATGAATTAAGAATATTTCCCTCTGTTCAATTGTTTGGAAAATTTTGAGAAGGATCTATGTTAGTTCTTTAAATTTTTGATAGAAGTCAGTGAAGCTATCATTCCAGGACTCTAATTTTCAGGAGGTTTCTGATTAATGATTCAATATACTACAAGTCATAGGTTATTCAAACTTTCTAATTCTTCACATTTAGCCTTGGAAAGTTTTATATTTCTAGGACTTTGTTCATTTCATGTGGATTATTCAACTTGTTGGTACATCATCTTATAATCTTTATTTCTGATTATCTTCAGTAATCACACCATTTCATTTCTGATTTTAGCAATCTGAGTTTTTTTCTTCCTTAGTCCATTAAGCTAAAGGTATGTAAAGTTTGTTAGTCTTTTTGAGAAACAAACTTTTGGTTTCATTTATTTTCTCCATTTTCTATTCCCTATTTTGTTAATCTCTGCTTTAATTTGCTTCTTATTTGCTTCCTTCTGTTACCTTTTGATTTTGGTTGTTCTTTTTCTAGCTGTTACTTGTAAAATCAGGCTATTCATTTGAGATCATTCTTATTCTTTTAATATAAGTGCTTATACTTACAAATTTCCTCATTAGCAGTGCTTCTGCTTATCCCATAATTTCTGTATGTTTTGTTTTTGTTTTCATTTGTCTCTAAGTATGCTCTAATTTTACTTATGATTTTTTCAGTGGTTGTTTAAGAATATGTTGTTTAACTTCAATAAATTTGTGAATTTTCCAGTTTTCTTCTGTTAATAATTTCTAATTTCATTCTCTTTCAGTCAGAGAAAATATTTTGTACAAGACCTATCTTTTTAACCCATTGAAAGTGAATTTGTGGCCTAATATCTGGTTAGTCCTAATGTGCTCTTTTTTTTTTCACTTTTATTAGTACATGTTTGGAGTACATAATGATTACATTCACTGTGTACTACGTATTTTTTCTTCTTCATATTTTTTAATGATTTGAATATATTGGTCCATTGCCTTTCAGCCTCAAAAGTTTCCATTGAAAAATCTGCTGATATGCTTATTGTGAACTGCTTGTGTAAGATAGGTAGCTTCTTTCTTGCTGCTTTCAAAATTCTCCTCATCTTTTGAAAGTCTGGTTATAATATCTCTCCGTGACTTTTACATTCCATTATAAAATTCGTTTAACTTCTTGAATGCTTAAATTCATGTCTTTCATCAAACTTGGGATATTTAGGCATTATTTCTTTAAATATTCTCTCTGTCCCTTTTTCTCTCTTCTGCTTCTCAGAGTCCTAGAATGCATGTGTCAGGGTGCATGATGATGTTCTACAGGCTCTGTTTGCTTCCCTTCAGTATTTCCTTACTTTTCCTTCCAACTAATTAATTTCCATTGTTTATCTTCAACTTTGCTGATTCTTCTACCTGCTCAAACCTGTCTTGGAATCCTTCTAGTTAATTTATAAAAATTGTAATTTTCAGCCTAAGAATGTCTTTCTAGTTTCGTTTTAGATTTTCAGTTCTGTACTGATATTTCCACTTTGTTCATACATTGTTTTCTTAACTTTGTCAACATCTTTCTTTAGGTCTTAGCATCTTTAAGACAGTAGTTTTAAAGTCGTTGTGTAGCAAACCTGCCATTAGGTCTTTTTCAGGAATGGTTTATGTAGGTACTTTTTTAATTTCTGTTTAATGTGCCATAATTTCCTGTTCTTTGGATCCCTTGTGATTTTTTTGTTGAGAAGTGGGCACTAGAATTTTAATGTGGTAATTTTGGGAATCACATTCTCTTTTCCTAGAATATACTGGTTTTTTTTATCTTTGTTTATTGTTTTTGTTTTGTTTTGATTATTGTGCCAGTCTTTGATAACTGTATGTTGGCTCTGTGACGAAGAAATGCCTGAAGTATTTACCAAAGGTTTCCTCATGGCTTTTCTGTACCTGCACCTATCCTTCTGGGTATGCAATCACTTTCTAATTTCTTCTGTGTACATAGTTGTTTTTTACTATGGTAGTGTTTGATATCTGGCTCCTAAAAGAGGGGTAATGAAGGGAGAGGAAGAGGGAGGTGTTCACCCCTTTATATTCCCTGGAAATCAGTTCGGCTGAGGGGAAGGGCATTCAACAATGGAGAAATGTGTGACAGCTGCTGCCTGCCTCTGTACACCTCTGTGAGCATAAATAGCAGGAAGCAACTGAACCATAAAACGTTGATATTTGGAGGACAGGGTGTTTTGCCCACCCTGTCTCCCGCAAGTTGTGTGTAAGCTTTTCTGGTAGCACAGGTACAGCTACGTACACAGACCTGGGGTTGAGGAATGGGTAGCACATATCCTAGTACTACTGTGCTGAGAGCTTAAATTGACAGAACTGACCAGAATTTACTATCTAGGCTTTCCTCTACAAGTTGCAAGAGTTTCAAAATCATTACAACAGATTGTGCTAGTGCAATTATTTAGGTGGGAAATAGACTCCACCATATTCCCAGAACCTTTTCTATCCATATCGTTTAAATAATTAATATACTCTTTTGTTGAGACAAATCCCATTATAAGCTTTCAGATAAGTTTAGTTTGCAAATTGTGCTTTTATACAAAGACATATCTGTTAACAAGCGGAAAAGTAAAATCAAAGTCAATGTCAACTCGGATTGATCACTATGGATTTGTCATCTTAGAGAAAGAATGACATCTAACTTGACAAACTACATATGTGTATTGCTTCCTCCACTGATAATGCACATCCTCTGTGGGAACTTTGCACAGAAAATCAAGGAAACAGGAGGAAGAAAGTGCTGACCCAAATAAAACCCTCAGAGGTAGAAAGCAGAATGAAAAAGAGAAAAACAGATAAAACCACCCCTTTGCAATGAAAACTCAAGGAAGTATCCATTCATTTTTCAATTAATATTTGCTGCATGCTTCTATATGCTAGGCAGAAGTGCTTCACATAGCAAGTGTGCTAAGACAAGACAGAACAGAAATAAGAACAGTTAGAATTTTAAGGTGGTTCCCATGTGCCAGTCGCGTTCACTAAGTGCCTTTCACTTATTACTTTAATCTTCAAAGTAAACTTCTAGCCCAGAGCAACTTTTACCCACAGTTAACAAGCAAAGAAGCTGAGACAGAAAAGTTAAAGAAGGTGCTCAGAGTCACTCGCCTCATACGTGGTAAGGCTGACATTCAAACCAGGCCATGTGATCCAGGGCCCACACTTTCACCGCTAACATAATGTTATCCGTCTTTGGTGAGCACTTACCATCTTCGGCACAGACTTAGTATCCTCTTCGGGAATGATGATCGTTTCATGAAACACCCACATTTCACCTTGTGACCAGAGAAACAGATTACGAGACTACTGTGTACAAAGTATGTATATATCAAAAAGCGTATCAGTTAATTAAAATGTTTCGAGTGAAATTCAAATTTAAGGACCAAATAACTAAAATATCCTTGTCATAGCAGAGGGAATATAAGTTGGCAAAGAGGTTAAATGAAGATCTGATTCAATGTATTTTTCCCACACACAAACACAGTATTTCAAGTGCTGGCTTTTAAAGAAACATAACAAACAGAAACCTTGTGTGGGGCCGGTGAGATGGCTCAGCGGCGTAAGCGCCTGCCTTGCAAGCACAAGGGCCCGAGTTCGACTCCCGGAACCCACATACGAAAAAGGGGCCGGTGATATCGCTCAGCGGCACGGGTGCCTGTTGGCGCGCAAGGTCCTGAGGTCGACCCCCGGTACCCACAAAAAAAAAAAAAAAAAAAAAAAAAAGAAACCTTGTGTGTTTTGTCGGGGATATAGCTCAGCGGCACAGTGCCTGCCTGGCAAGCGCCAGGTAGTGAGTTCAATTCCCAGTACCAAAAAAAAAAAAAAAAGAAAGAAAGAAAGAAAGAAACTTTGTATGTTTAGTGGGTTCATGTACTTGGCATGTTGCTTGTTAAGCATGACACAGAAGCTGAAGTTTTACACATTAGATGGGCAATTACAACAAACTCGTGTGTGTTACAGATTTCCTACAAGAAGGAAAAAAGCACAGCAACTTTGGGGAAGAAGGTCCAGCCACAGCCCTGATATCCTTCTGTTCAGAAAAAAATTTTAAGCCTATTAGAGTCCCAGACTTTAGAGGCAATTGTACTGGTCTTGATGAAATATTACCAAGTGAATTATTTATAAAGCATCAGGAACTGCAAACTCTGGTAAACAAATCTTTTTGATGCCCTTACCTCTTGAAGGGCTGTTTTGTTGCCACTCTCTGCTCCCTTCTGCAGACATTCTGGGCTTTCTTTGGCTACAATTGCCCATTCACTTCAAAAGGCAGTACAGAGGACGGGAAGATGAGCCCTCTGCACTCCCAGGTGCCAGACTGGTGAGAAGTTAGGCCAAAGAAGATTGATCTCTCGCTCACTCTCACTCTCGCTCTCTCTCTCTCTCTCTCTCTCCCTTTCTGACTGTCTCTGTCTCTGACTCTGAATCTCTCTCTCTCCCTCTATCTCTCTCCTCTCTCTCTCAACCAGAAGGAATGGAAAGGAATTTGTTTACAGATCACAGGTTATCCCCTTAGCTTCAGTCATTTCTTGACAAAGTGCTATAATGAGGTCATATTATCCTATCTCTCTCACTATACAGTAAAATCAAGTGATGGTATAGTCATTTTCCTTCTGCATAGAGAATTCCATGGGGAATAAATAAAATGAACTCAGTGGAAGAACCTGTTATTATGGTAGTGGAGCTGTTATTGTTGCTGTTTGTTATTTTTTTACCCATCTTACCTGCTGGTAATTAAGGTAAAATGTTACACCATGCTAATATCCTTCTGCTTTGGAAAAAAATGTAAATAAACATTTCTTACACCTGTACCATTCTTACAAGTAGATAATTCCCCTACACCTGTTGGCTTGATAGAGCAATAAAACCAAAAATATTTTCTCTTATGAGAATTAGAACACAATTCAGTCAACTATGTTTTTTTGTTTTTGTTTTTGTTTTTTTTAATAGTAGAAAGGTAAAGTTGCTAAGAGATGGAAAGTGTCAGTCTCTGGTGAGGGTAAAAGAAAGCAGGAGTTTACACACCTTCCAAAAAGTAAGCTTCTCTCATTTCTTTTGCACTTATCTCATTATAACTTATTGCAATTGTATTAAGTTTTATTTAGTACAGATGTGCCTTATATTATTTGATAAATATAGAGCTAAATATTACATGTTATAAACAGAATAAATTAAAATTTTAAGTACACAGAGGCTTAATACTTAAAGTCACTCTATTCTTAATTGTTCTTAATAAGAAAAACTATAACTTTCATTTGATTTATGTAAATTAGGATATACATATTTATTAACATTTTGACATTCAAAATCATCATATTTCTAAAAGGAAAAAAAGAAACATTAAATGTGCTTGTACTTGAGTTGTGGCATTCCGTGTAGTTTTTATTTTCATCTTTAAAGTTTTGCAGTGCCATATTTCAACCATGAGCATGCATTATCTTTATTATGAGAAAAAATTACAAAATAAATAAAAGTAACATCATACATGAGACATACTTATTTTCCAGAATTGGTTTAAAGTAATTTCATGAGAATATTTTCAAACAAGTGAGGACACTAATATTACTACTCAGAAATAAATTTGTTACTACATTCAAAATATTTGTGCTTCCTCAAAATTCATATGCTGAAGCCCTTACAGCCAATATGATGGTATGAGAAGGTGGGGCACTGAACAGGTGATTAAGTTTAGACCGTCTGGGTAGGACATTCTGGATTATGAGGGGAGAGTGATCATGATGGGATTATTGCCCTTAGAATAGGAAGACAGACCGGAACTTTCTCTACTCTGTGAGGATACAGGGAGAAAGCCATGGTGTGCAAGGAAGAAAGCCCTCAGTAAGAACCCAAGTGTGTTGGCACCTTAATCTTGGACCTCCCAATCTCCAGAAATGTGAAAAATAAATATCTGTTGCTTAAGCTACCCAGTTTATGATATTTTGTTATAGCAGTACAAGCTAAGAGAGAAAGGGATCATTGGTCTAAACTATTTTCACAAAGCCTAGTCATTTCTACATCAACTTTATGTTTCTTGCCCAAAAGTCTGTACAACCATTATCATATATTTTTTCAATTTGGAGGAGGGGAGGTACCGAGAATAGAACTCAGGACCTCATGCTTGCCAGGCAGGCGCTGTGCCACTGAGCTAAATCCCTGGCTTCAATTTTCTTTTAAAGGATTCTTTAAAAACTAAACTTTATATCCCAATCCTATCTGCCATGAAGAGAAGGAAAAATAAAAAATAAATATAATTGACAAAATAACATTAAATTCCAGCCAGTTATCACTTTCTATTCAAAGATTCCAATTATAAAGTTAGCTCATTAAAAGAGAAGATTATTACCAGAGTTTAGAGGGGTTAATGATAATTACACATCAAGCTGAGAGATTCTATTTGTAAAAATTGGAGAGAGTAAAGAGTCAAAAAGGGAATTATGTTATGAAACTGTGAATCTATGTTATTTAATCTTGATGTCCCTGTCACCTACCAACATCTCCTATACTCTCCTGCCTCCTGTGATTGATTTGAGAAACACTGCTCTAAATCACCTTGGGCAAAAGGAGTACTATTCCCTTCTTAAAGACCTCTAGGGCCGGTGAGATGGCTCAGCGGCTTAAGCGCCTGCCCGGCAAGCGCGAGGGCCCGAGTTTGACTCCCGGATCCCACATACAAAAAAGGGGCCGGTGATATCGCTCAGCGGCACGAGCACCTGCTGGCGCTCGAGGTCCTGAGGTCGACCCCCCGGTACCCACAAAAAAAAAAAAAAAGACCTCTAGAATTGGAGAGTTCACAGGTACATTGATAATTCATATCAGTGATTACCAAGGAGATGATACATCCCAGTTCACCACGGCCTGACAACTTTATACATATTGTCCTATTATAATCATTTGTAGTACCTTTTTTCAAACTCAGATGTGCCTGACTTGAGACAATCCATTATATAGGGTATCGGGATAATCTTCATCTACCCATCATGTTTTGACCACCCACTCTGGCCCTGGCCCTGTGATAATGTCTGAAAATACAAAGATGAGTAAGATAGTTCTAGCCTTTAAAGAACTCACTAACAGATTATCAGAGCACAAGGAACCACTGAGTGACAAAGCAAAATGATAAGAGTCACACAGAAGTCTGTGCAATGTGCTACTGGGGTCAAGGGGAAAGAGAAGGAGGACAGATGAAGCAGAAGAACATTGCAGTTTCCTAAACCAGAAAAGCAAGAAAACCAGCTTATCAGTCATTCGGAGATGGATTAATCAGCTCTATAGAGCTAGGTGGGTCTTTCCCTTTTAAGACAATGTTTTACTCTGTGCTCATGGCTGTTGAGGGAAGTGGTATGGTGAGGATTAAAATCAGAATACATACAGTTTCCTATTCCTATTTCTTCAATAATTTTAAGATACAGGAAAACCTGACCTGCATGGTGAATCATTTAATATATAGAGACAGACAAAAATACTTGCAAAGCAAAGATAGTGTCCATTATTTACTAGTTTTAAAAATTGTGCCCCATTAATATGCACAAATTTTATGGATTACGTACCAATTAAAATAATTTAATTGAAAAAACACATAAATCAGATCATGTTACATCCTTGCTTAAAACTCTTCACAGGTTGATTATATTTTTCACAATTAAAATCCACAATCCTCTCCATTGTCCTTATATTCTGCTCTTCCCCTGCAGCCTCATCTCCTGCTAATCTCAATCTTGCTCACTAAATTTTGGCCACCTTCTAATATTCCAACTACTTTCCCAACTAGAACTCTTGTCTCTACTTCTGCTGTTCACTCCACCTGGAGCACTCTTCCCTCCGCGCTTTGAAAGTCAGACTTATTATCGTGTTGCATATCTCAATTAAAGTACCACATACTTAGAGAGGCCTTCCCCAATCCATCCATCCCTACCCACCTCACCCAGCTCGCCATGTTTGTGGTCTTCATAGCACTGACCACAGGATATCTGTTCCTGTTTATTGTCTGTCTTTCTCATGAAGGGAGGGGTAATGTTTTAACATTCCCTATGTCTAGCACAGTGATCAGCAATAAAATATGTGTTCAATAGATTAATAGAGGAAAACAGAAAATAGGTGAAGTAATTATTTAATCAAAGTGATTCTAAAAATCTTTAAAAGCAATTGTTTTCTATCCTCACTCAGCTTTGGGGACAGATCAGAAAGAGGAGAGAGAACTAAAGTTTGGGTTTCCAAGTATGTGGGTATTTGCTGAGGTTGGGAGAAGGCCAACAACTTTAATCGCTGTGAATATTAAAGAACACTATCTGTCCCCTCAGTACTACTTGCCAAGGGTTGTAAAGAGCCTGAATCTGCAGTGAGACTGCAAGACATTCTTATACTTTGAATATCTATTTCCAGATTACACAAAGGACTTCTCAGGTGACCTTGAAAAAGTCATTTAGGTAAGTTTCTGTGTTACTTAAATGAACTATCTCTATGGAGAAAAGTGATGAAGCTTGTTAATTTACATTTGTAAAAAACACTTTGAAATCTCTGGATAAAAGAATTGCTGTAGAGGTACAAAGGGCCAGATAATATGTTGGGTCAAATTCTACCCTTTTATAGAAGCAGAGAGGGAGCCAGCAAATGGGAGGACATTTGAGGGATGCCTCTGGCACATTATTTTTGAATTTAATCTTCTAAGGAAAACCCTTACTTTTAGCACATGGAGTGTTTTAATCACATATATAAGTTATTAATCTAGTAATTATTTTCCTTTAACATTTTTCTCTTAAAGTCCCAGCTTTGTTTAAATGGACTCTTTCGGGAATTTGCCTGTGAGGTTTTCCCTCTAAGCTCTTTCTTTAGTTTGTTAATTTTTATCCTGTATCAGTGCTGTTCAGTGCCCAAGCTTGACAGCCCTGGTTGCTGAGTTAATTGGGACCCAAATGGGGACATTTAATCAATTCTAGACAGATATTTACATGTTACAGTCAGATTTAAGAGTAAACTCAGGAACAAGAAAAGAGACTATTCTAAAGAAAGCTGCCAGTCTATGAGTTAATTACACCCATTTATTAAAATGATATTCATATTTACTTAAGAGATAATACCTATAGCATAGAAATTTTTCTGAGGATAATGATCTCTTTCAGCAAGATAAATACAGACTCAAAGACAAGACATTAATTGTAAAGCTGTCAAGGCAAAAAGAGAAGCAGGCAACCATCTTTTTCAACATGCTGCACTAATTATATGCTTGCAATAGCACCCAAATAACCATATAATTTCCTTTATGGTTGTCTTGACCTTATAACTTTGTTTTCTTTGAGAAGAAGCAACAAACAATTTTATCATTTGCTGTAAAAAAGAGTAGGAATGATTTATTTGCCTTACCGTGCCTTGCCCGTTATTAAAAAGCACTGAGCTCCTTGTCTCTTTTAATGTAACTAGGTAAAAAACTTGTCCTGGGAAATTTTAGTGTTCTTTTTCTGTTCATCAAATCTTTTGGGACTTGCCTTAACAGGCTTACCGCTGAAATCTCTTCTTCTTCCCCTTCTGGTTTCTCAGAGGCCACACAAGTTGAGTTCTCTCCAGGTCAAGTCTGCCTCCTACCAATGAAAATGCACCAGCTCATCATTATGCGTCCCACACAGCAGCCTTAATTCTGGTCATGTGACTACTGCACTTGGAGCCATAGGGGAGGATGTACACCAACAGCCTGAACACTTGGGGGATTTCTTCTAGTCTGCTCATACAAGAATGGAAGGGGACCGATCTACTCATATGTCACTGGATACTCTAGCTCATATTTCCACTTTTTGTTCCAAAGTTTCCTCAGGTTTTACACTAACCATCTCAAGAAGTGCCTGTTACTTCACACTCACTGAAAAGACAATACAAAGTTTCTGGGGACTGATTTATAAACTTTTATCCCACTTATTGATTAATTGCCTTGATAACATAGTATTGAACTTCATGACATGATAGAAAACAGTTGAGCCATTAACTGGGCAAGGCATCCTAAATAGAGGCTAAAATACTTAAGAAAATATCTGCTATTTCAAAAGAAGCGACTTCATAATTGCAAGGTTTTCTCTAGCTTCCGACAGTCACTTATTTGCACCTGTTTGGCAAAGAACCTGATGGTCTTGGCTTCAAAGAAAGGAATTCAGGGTATCAGCAACCATACCAACATCAATATACCCTAAGAAAAACACACCCTTCTCTGAAAACGAAAATACTCTTCAAAGAATGAATCCAAATGGAACACCCATTTTTTTAGCCACTTATCTATGAAGAGTACAAACCGCTAGGTTTGGAGCATATGAAGGGACCGAGCTACAAGATCTAAAGAGAGCATGTCTCTGAATTCAACTACTAGTTCTGTAATTTTCTTAGAATCCCCTACATTTCAAAATTGCATCAAAATCCTGGAGGGTCTACAGGAAAAAATAGGATATGCCATTTGTTTTGTTTAGAACATCTCAGTTTTATACTAACCAGGCAGTGTCTTAGTTGCTTTCTCATTGCTGGGACAAACTAGTGACATCCATAAGTTAAAAGGAGGAGATGTTTATTTAGCTTACAGTTTGTAGAGGTTTTGATCCATAGTTGGCTAGTCCCAAGGCAGGGAGGCATGGCAAATGAACATGGCAGAGGAGAACCAGTCTTCAGACCATAACCACAGTGACCCATCTCTTCCCACCAGGCTTCACCTCCCAACATCACCACCAGCTATAAACCCCAAAGTGGACTAATCCAGTATCACATACCCATGATCCAGTCACCTCCCAAAAGCCCACCTATGAGTGCATGAGGTTTTGAGGGGATATCTAGGTATACACCATAGCAGGCAGTATCTGTGTTCACATCTAATCTGCTAACCTATTGGCTGTTCTCACGAGAATATGCTTAGTACCTTCTTGTATAATTCATTGAAAGTTTTTAAGTAGGAATGTAGCATGGGAAAAGAGCTGGGCTTGAAACTGATAGACTTGGATTTGAGTGCAGCTCACTGCTTAAAGTCACCTGACTCCTGACAAATGACTAAAGCTTGCTTCCATTTCCACATCTCTAGAATGCTGTAATACCACTGAATTCATAGAGCTGCATGAAGGAAGCAAGATCAAAACCATAGTAGTATAGACCCTGGAACATCATAAATATTCAAGAAAAATGAGCAATTTCCTTATTTCTCTCCTTTTAAAGTATCCACATGTCAGTGAACGAAGGACACAAGGACTTTCAGCAACTGTGACCTTGTCTCCTATGAATTTGTACATATTTTAGGTATGGTTTAGTTTAATTATATGGCAAATATGTATAATCATATATAACCTCATGTCATTTAATGTTTTAATGAACACAGTGTTTAGCTACACATTGGTTATCCATTTAACCACACTAAACACTGTCTTACTAGCTGAATGATGGGTCCTTGAACAAAGGCCTGCTAGCATCTTCCACACACTCTTTTTTTTTTGTGGGTACTGGGGGTCAAACTCAGGACCTCGCGCACCAGCAGACACCCGTGCTGCTGAGCAATATCACCAGCCCTTTTTTTGTATGTGGGTACCGGGAGTCAAACTCAGGACCTCGTGCTTGCCAGGCAGGTGCTTATGCCACTGAGCCATCTCACCAGCCCCTATGCACTCATTTTTTAGGGTATTTTTAGTGTTCAATTTATATTTTTCTAATGAATAATTTGAATGACATGATAAATACACATGATTGACCATAACATATATCTAATCATTTATAAGATCTTTTAATTTTGGATTTTGAGAGCAAGAACTACAGTGCATTCACTAAAGACCCAGTGGATATAGGACACTGTCTTCATACAGAACTTCTTCGCATCTCATTTCCCACTGTAGTCTTGATATGACTAGTTTCCGCACTCTGAGGATCTATAATGTTGTCTTCTTGTACATTAAAAGAAAAATGTCCTGTACATGTCTGATGCTTCAAGCAGTCTAGGTTTTCATGAGTTCTTCTAGCTTGGTGGGATGGGTAGATAATGCCATGTTGTCCCAGAGGTCAGTCCTAAACACTATTACTCCATGTGATAGGCTGATCCCCAAGAGTCTAACAAGAAATGATATCTAAATCTCTGATGAGTAATCCATGGCACAAGCAAAGACGCTGTTTGGAAGTGTTTGACAATCTGCAAACTTGAAATACATCTGCCTTCCTAGTGGTTCACTGGCAATAGGAGTTCTCAATTGGATTGGCCCTGCCTTATAGATAAAAAAGCAGTTAATCTTGCTGTTACATTTACAAAAAGCTTTTTCTTGCAGTTCTGTGAAATTAAAGCTCCTCTGTTGTGATGGTGGTGGGAGTTTTTTAGAATAGAAAGAATTCCTTTAATTCCATTGTTCGATATGTGTGCTTTAAGGATATGAGGGTAAATAATGTGAGCTCTGCTCTCTAAGGACTAAAAACCAGATAGGGATGCAGATATATATATAAGTAATTCAAAAATATAGTAGAAAGATAAATGAAATACAAAGAAAAATCTTGGTGATTATGATCTACATATTCTTCTAAAAACCCAAAACTTACTGCCACATTGTTTACCTTACATATTCGGATTTCACACTGCTCACTACTCAAACAGACTATTAACACAGTGACTTGAAGATACCACTAAACCTTGCTTAAAATTCTGCATAAAAGATGTTAATCAGGGCCGGTGATATTGCTCAGCGGCATAAGCAACTGCCTGGCAAGTGCGAGGTCCTGAGGTCGACTGCCAGTACCCACATTGGAAAAAAAAAAAAAAAGATGTTAATCATATTGATTATCTGATTGTCACTTTTACCTGATTTATAATCTCTCATATTTGATTGATTTATAATTGTTCATATTTGTCACATGAAATAGTATTAAAGTCCTAAAGTTTCTAATAAATAACAAGGAACCCTAGTACGACATTGGTGGGAATGGAAATCCGGGCAGACACTATGGAAAACAGTATAGAGGTCCCTCAAAAAAACTAAAAATGAACCTACCATATGATCCAGCATATGGATCTGAAGGTATGCATCTGAAGAAAATGAAGTCAGCATACAAAAGAGGTACTTCAATACCCATGTTTATTGTGGTACTCTTCACAACAGCTAAGAAAGAAAGGAAATCAGTTTTGGTACCCATCAGCAGATATACAGATAAAGAAAATATGGTGCATATATACTATGGAGTATTATTCAGCTGTAAAGAATGAAGTTTTGTCACCTGCAGGAAGATGGATAGAACTGAAGGTCATTATGTTTAGCGAAATAAGCCAGACTCAGAAAGACAAGTATCATATGTTTTCTCCCATAAGTAGAAAGAAAAATAAGATAATCTAAAAGTAGAAGAGGAACTACTGTAGAGAGTGGGAAAGGGAAAGTGGAATTGGAGGGCAAGAGAGGAGGAGAAAGGTGAAAATATGATCAAAGCATAATATATTCGTGTACAGAAATGCCATGGTAAAACGTATTAATTTGTACAATTAACAAGTGTTAATAATTATTTTTAAAACTAGTGATCTTTCGTCTAGCAATACAAGGAATGGCCTCAAATTTCCCACTTTGGTCACTAGACTCTTCAGGACTCAGTGTCGTTTTTGTAGTGTTGTTAAGATGTTACACATTTCAGGTTAGGCCCAGGGGAAGTCAGACAGATTGTCACTGTCAAAAGATTCTTTGGGGACTTTTTGAAGGTCTCAGCTGTTAGTCTTGCCTAATATTGTCCTTCCTACTGCAGCACAGGAAATAATGAGCCTCTGTTGATAAAAGCTAAGGGTGATTCTGTTCGCTGAACCCAAACAGATTCATCTCAAACAAGTGCTCTGACAATCTTTCTCTTAGCACCAGATCTTGAACTATTTTAAATGGGAATAAAAAACACATTAAGTCCATTGTTCTGGCTGAACAAAGTGTTTACACCAGTGTTTACAATAATAGGTGATGAGTTTCTTTCGTTTTAGACTCTAATAGGAACAGAATATAGAACATAACATTTGTATTCCTACAAAGAATGATCATTTCATCTTGTTTTGTTTTGTTTTGTTTTGTTTTGCTTTGCTTTGCTTTTTGTCCAAATTATATTGCCCCTATTTCTCACATGCTATGTATGCCCAGTTAGTGAGAAGTAGAGTTGAGTTTAAGAAATAAGATATCTAGAACCAAAGGTCCTGGATTTAAATCAATAGCAGCAACATAATGAACATAATTTCATTTTATCCTTATCCAGTAGAGGCTTGAAGGCATTCCAATGCAACTTGCAGAAGCAAAAATTGATACCGTACTGACCTGTTATTTGTAGTATTAATATCTCCCTGTGTGGCTGAATAAATACCAGGAATTGCTGCTACATCCACTTCTGCCAATAAGCAGCTGGATGACCTCATCCAAGTCACTCAATTTCTCCAAATCTCCATTTATCATGATAAAAGAGAATGTTTATCATCAAACATTCTCTATGATTTTTATTATCCCTAAAATTATATGACTGTTCTAGAGTTCCTTTTTTGCTAAATGTTGATAGTTTTATATACCCCTGGACTGTCTGAAGTAAGATGAAATGATTTTTAGAATTAAACTCACTTTCCGCTCCCAAGAAATAACTTTTTTTTTCAAAGTCAAAGGCACTTAGGCCACTTGGACAAATGGGCTAAGAAACTGAATAGATATTTTTCCAGTGAAGACAAGTGGCCAATACAAATGAACAATAAGTATATAAAAAGATAGTCAATGTCTCTAATGATAGGAAAATGCAAATCAAAACCACAACGAAATATCATTTCACACACATCACAATTGATATTATAAAAAAAGATAAGCGATAACAAGTGTGGTAGAGAATTAGAGAAATTGTAACCCTTACATTCTGTTGGTAAGAATGAAAAATGGTAGAGCTGCTATGAAAATCAGTATGGAGGTTCTTCAAAAAGTAGAACCATCATGAGACCCAGAAATCCCACCTCTGGGTATTTAGCTAAAAACTGAGATCAGTTCAATTCGAAGATCTCAAAGAAATATCTGCACACCTATGTGTTTTGCAGCACAATTCACAACAGCCAATATGTGGAAACCTAAATATTCATCAGTGGATGAATAGATAAAGAAAATATGGTATATTCATGAGTAAAAGGGAATATCACAGCCTTTAAGAAAGAGGAAAATTCTACAGTATAAAACACATATGAATCTTGGAGAACATTATGCTGAGTAAAATGAGCAAGTTACCAAAGGACAAATATTGCATGTTTCCACTTACATGAGGTATCTGTAAGAGCCCAAGCCATATAATCAAAGAATAGAATGGTTATTGCCAGGGGCTGGGGAAGGGAGGAATGAGGAGATACTAACCAGTGGGCACAAAGTTTGATGCAAGCAAGATAAATACAATTTTTAAGTGGGTAGATGTTATGTTGAGTTCTTATCACAGTTTAAAAAAAGAGTCAATACAATACAAAACATTTCTTAAGAAGAAGGAGGTCTTCTGGTTGAGCTGTCAGCTTATTCTCAAATCCAAGGAACGTGTTTCTGAAATAAGATGGTGGGTCTTGGATATGCATTTACCAACCAAATTGATTTTCTCTAGAGGCTACACGGGCCTTAGATACACAGGTCAGTAGAAAACAGGTTGTTACCCTAGGGATACCAATAATCAGCTGCCTACCTCTTCCCCAAGGCCCATGTGGGAATCAATGTTATAGTGATTTAATAAAAACATAGCAAAATATCTTTTCTTTTTTTCTTCTTTTTCTTCTTTTTCTTTAATCCCTGAAAAGCCCAAAAACTTTTATAGAAAAAAAAATCTTTTAATGTTCTAAGAATAAAACATGCTTCCAGATTTCATTACACTTAATTTGGTAAGGAGACACACACACACACACACACAGAGGCATTTAATCTCTCAGGATCGAGCACCTTCAAATAGCCACAACCCCAATTTGTAATAAAAGACACATTTTAGTAGAGGAAAAAGAACCTGCTGTAAGTCCCTCTCCACTGAACAGGTATAACATCTTTAGAAAACTACAGGAAGACGCCCATGTGGTCCTCTTTTCTCTTAAATAATCCTAGTATTTTCTATAGTCATACATCTGCAGCAACTTCACTTCTGAACCAAAAAGGGAGACATCCAAGTAGCGAAATGATGTGGTCTATTCTTGTTTTTATATTTGATAAACAGGCAACCAGCTTGATAAGCAAACCTATATAAAGCACTTATTTTGTGTTAGTGACAATTCTGGAGCTCATGAAGATACAAGACACATAAATATAGTGCCTGGTAGTATAAGATGCCAGTTGTCATTCCTGCCTGTACTAATCAAAGGTGAACATTTTGGTTTTTTTCAGTTTTTTCTATATATTTTATAATAGGAAACATTTAATGATACCCACATTCCAGCATTACATGGCTGGAAAAAAAGAAGTATTTGGGTTATCCATATGCAATATATAATTATGAATTACAGAAACGTGCAATGCACGTAGATATGTATCTATCTATAAGTGGTGGTGCAGAAGAGAACATTGTTGTTTGGGGATAAGAATAACAATGGAAAGGGGGTTCAATTCAGGACAAACATAAAGCATTTTGTATGTAGCTAGTGATCCTTTCCTAAGCTGATACATCTAAATTATAAGACCTAACTTCATTCTTACTTTATTAAGAGAATTAGAAACACCTCTAAACAGGTCTGACTTTAAAAAATAGGATACAGAAATCCAAATGAGTTCCCGATTTGAGAGAAATCAACTTATAAAGAGGTAGGAAAGGAGAGAGAGGATGTAGGTGGAGGGGAAATACAAGACAAGACAAGAAAAGAAAAAAGAACATGCCCTGGGCTGTAATTTGACAGGGCCATGCCCTGGTCACTAAGTTAGGGTAGCAGAGGTGAAAGGAACTTCCCCAACACCAGCCTCCACATGGAGACTTACCAGATATGACACAAAATAGTTGCACACGCAATTTCCAACAAAATGTTCTCTTTAGGTTCGCTGACATGAGCCTCATAATCTTCCTAAAATCCTAAGAATTCAGTGAAATGATTCTTTGTGATCTGGTAGAACCTCACCGAGAAAAAAAAAATTAGTGAGACTGAAGATGCTAATTGTCATCCTTGCCTATACATACTAATCAAAGGTAAACACTTTGGGTTCTTTTCGGGGTTTTTTAAGAGATATCTCTATGTATTATTTATCTACTTTGAGTTCTCATGAAAAGTGCAAAGGTCTTCTGTCAGTCACTCGTGCCTGAAGGAAACTGACACACTGAAAACTAATAATGGCAGCTTGAAATATTTGTAGATTTTCTGAAGACAAAAAAAAGGAGAAAATCCCTTTGATTGATTTGGCTTTAGACACCCTATTCATAGTGTTATTCAGTATATATTAGTCAGCTTTCCTGTTGCTGGGACACAGTAACAGTTTAAAGGATAAGAAGTTTAATTTAGCTCATGGTTTCAGGGATTCAGAACACGATTGGCAGGCTCCAAGGCTGGAACATCATGAAAGAACGGCACAGTGGACAGAGCTACTTAGTTCATGGAAGCCAGAGAAACAGAGTGGGGAGCAGCACCAGAGAGGAAGAGGCAAGAGACCAGAGATAGTACCGCGGGTTACAACTCCATGAGCTACCCACGCACACACGGAAGTGTGCTCCACCAACCCCCTGGGTGGTTCCCAAGCCAACCAAGTTAACACAAGTAAGCTTAACCTACGCATAGAGAGTACTATTAATGCAGACTCATGCTTACTAAAATAAGTGAACATTTGGATTTACTTACTGGTCAAAGCATCAAATGTGTATGTTATACAGGATGAACGAGTCCTGGAGAGCTAGTGTACAACGTGCTGGCTATAGTTAGTAATACTATATTGTATACTATAAATCTGCTACGAGTACAAATTCACACAAAATTTCACCATACAAATACACACAAAATAACAGCATCATGGGCCGGTGAGATGGCTCAGCGGCGTAAGCGCCTGCCTTGCAAGCGCGAGGGCCCGAGTTCGACTCCTGGATCCCACATACGAAAAATGGGCCAGTGATATCGCTCAGCGGCACGGGTGCCTGTTGGCGCGTGAGGTCCTGAGGTCGCCCCGCTGGTACCCACAAAAAAAAAAAAAAATAACAGCATGAGGGGATGGATATATTAGCTTGAATGTGCTAATTATTTTACAAGATACATAGATCAAAGCATCATGCTGTATGCTTTAAATATATACAACTTTCATTTGTTAATTATATTCAATAAAGGTGAGGAAAAAAGAAAGATGATAACTGGAGTATTTATCACTTTCACATTTTAAAATTAATTATAGTGTTTTTCTAAAGAAAGACTTCTCTGTGTGCTTAAAATATTTAGTTTACAAAAATCAATATATACTCAATTTTTCAGGAAGAGATTTACTACATGCACTATATTGGTGTATCACAAATTATAAGCTGCCATAGATATGACTGCATATGCAAATTCTACTTGTGAATAGCACTTTACATAAAAATCCTTAAAGTCACCTTCAGCCCACAGTTGACTGTATAAGTTGTTTTCTTTTGGAGAAAAACCAGATTTGGGGGATTGAAAAAGAGGTTTGAAACGTCACATTTTATAGCTGCCTTACTCAGAATTCATTGGTGTGTCCATTCTAGTTAGAAGATAGCATAGAAATGGCTATCTGTTGTTTCTACCACTTGTAAATCAACTACTCAGTTCTGTTCAAATAATAATAACAGCTGCCATTTATTTAGTGATTTGTGAGGTTTTCAGCTAATAATGAAGATGACATGTCTCATAATACTAACAGTAAGCCCATTGTGTTCATAATGTTATTACAAATGAGGAAATTGAGGCGGAGATTATATAATTTGCCCAAGATCATGTAGCAGTAAACGGGGGAACTGGGGTTTGAACCCAGGTAGTTATACTATAATTAACCACCTCCCAAGACAGATTCCTCAGCCCAACACACAAAACCCTCCAAGCTTCACCTTAATTGACGATTCCAGATTTATCTCTTACACTGTAGGATTTCTTCACAAAGATTGTAAACTCTGGTAATGGAGCCACCTCCCCGTATATCCTGAGCTGTCTTCCCCAATTTTACTAACAGTATGTCCTCAGTGTAAAAATGCAGTCACTTAGAGATAGCAGAGAGGAAATAGATGTCTTTCTAAGTGTATATTAAATATGTAATTGTAATTATAGTGATTTCAAAAAAAGTTTAAATTTCTCTACTAAATATTTCCTGAAGAGTAGATTTTGCTTCTTTGAAACCCCCCCACAGGATACACTATACTTATTTTATCTCTATAAAAACCAAATACAATGTTTGTGGAAGTAAAGGCAAAGAATTCCAAAGTAAAACGTCAATTTTGTGACTTCTTGACTACAGATAACCTGGGAGGAGCGAACGTCTCCATCCACACCCCCTCCAAGCACCTCTTCTGTTAGAGTGTACATTGATTTTGTCCATGGGTAGGTCAGCAGGGGAGGAGACAACTGCAGAAAGAGCGTATGTCTGGTGAGTCTCTCTGAGTACAGCTCTGCCAGAAATATCCCAAGGTGGAAATGACGCACAATTCCTTGGAATGAGAAGTATGGAAAGTACTGTGGTTTGTGGAACATATTGAAACCAAGCATTCATTAAGTCTTCGCAGAGACCTAAGGCCCCTAGAGATATATAAAATGTAAATATTTGAAAAGGAGGATGTTTCCTGAGAGATTTCTTGTGTTCCCAGTTACACTGCCTATAGTCCAAGTCTGAGAAGTAAGTGTGTAAATTAAAGAAAGTTATTTCAACATTCCAGAGACAGAAGACATTAATAAATCTGGTTTTGGTTCTAAAAATGGGCAAAGACTCAAGTCAGCAAAATTTGAGACCACTTCTAATTTTATCTGACCCATTTGGTTTTATGCTGCTGCTCTGACAGCGCCAGTGCCTGTGGGATCATAAAGACCTGCCATGGTGTATGGAAAGAAGAGGAATTCAAAGTCAATACTCAAAGTCAAGAGACACGTTTGGTTCAAGAACAGTTCAGACTCTGTCCCTTAAGAGAAAACTTGAAGAACTTATCTGGGTCCACTGAGCTTCATTTTCTTATGTAAAATGGAGATAGCCTGACCCATCAATTTTGTATCATTAATACAAAACCCCATATGGAATATTTTGTAAAATGTAAGGTTTACAACCTAAAATGTATTAATGAATCATCAGAGGTGAAAATCACAGCCAACAAATATTTGATTTTTAAAATATGATATTATGAAAAAGAATAGTTTTCTATCTCAACTTACTCCTTTCCTTTTTACTCCCATTCACTTACTTAACAAATATTTACTGACTGCCTAATCTATGCCAGGATTATGTGGCACTGCTAGGAATATGTGGCAAACAAGTTAGGTACCTGAGGAGAGGGGAAGGGTGGAGATAATCAACAAACACATAAATAAATAAATGAATAGGGCCGGTGAGATGGCTCAGCGGCGTAAGTGCCTGCCTGGCAAGCGCGAGGGCCCGAGTTCAACTCCTGGAACCCACATACGAAAAAAGGGCCGGTGATATCACTCAGCAGCACGGGCGCCTGCTGGTGCGCGAGGTCCTGAGGTCGACCCCCGGTACCCACAAAAAAATAAATAAATAAATAAATAAAATGAATAAATTTATTCATTATAAATGAATAAATTTAGAGGGCGACAAGTGCTGTAAAGATATCAATTACAAGAGTTTCATCAGATGGGCTGTGACCTGTATAATAATAAGCAGTCTATCACCCAGGAAAAAAAAAAAAAAAAAACAGGGAAGCCAAGCATGAGGGTGCACACCTATAATCCCAGCATTCAGGAGGCTGAGGTAGGAGGATCAGTGCAAGTTCAAGGCCAACCTGGGCAAAATAGTGACTTCAAGGTCAGCCTGAACTATATAGTGAGACCTTGTTTCAAAAAAAAAAGGAAGGAAGGAGGGAGGGAAGGAAGGGAGGAAAAAAGGACAGAAAGAAGGGAAGGAGGGAGGGAGGGAGGGAAGAAGGGAGGGAGGAAAGAAGGAAGGAAGGAAGAGAAAGAAAGAAAGAAAGAAAGAAAGAAAGAAAGAAAGAAAGAAAGAAAGAAAGAAAGAAAGAAAGAAAGAAAAAGAAAGAAGGAAAGAAAAAAGAAAGAGAAAAGGAAAGAAAGAGAAAAGGAAAGAGAGAAAGTATTCCAGAATGGGAGAGCATCTACTGCAAATCCTTAAGAGCAAGTTGATTTTGCCACATGCAAAAGACAAAAATAAAGCTCCTACATTAGTAGCATGATGAATGAAGAGGAGGGTGCTGCAGCTAGACTGACAGGCAGTACATACAAGAGGAGTCTTGAAGGTTGTGGTAAAGAATCTGGATTTATTCTAAATGTAGTGAAGAGCTATTTTATAGTTTTAGGAAGAATGTATTAAGATGGCTTGCACAGTCAGGATCTTTGCTATGGACAAGTAAAGAAGTACAGCCTTTGTTAACATTAACACACTAAACGTTTTGTTATTAGGACAGGTAATATTTATCTTTAACATTCTTTTCTTCCATGGTGGAGACTAATAGGCATCTCAAACTCAACATGCTCAAAACTGAGAATGCTGTCCAAACCCACTCCTCCCATAGTCTTATCTCTTGCAGAAATGGTCATTACAAACTACTCGCTTTTAGAACAGACACCACAAAGGCGTCCTCGATTCATGCTATTCATCAGCAAAGTCTTAGGGCCCTTATTGCTATTACCATGGCCTACACTATATCTCTGCACAGAATATTGAAATGGCCCCCTAACTGGTTTCCCTGCTTTCCACCCTGTCTCTCAGTCTTTTTTCGACACAGTTGGCAGAGGGAGCACGTTAAAATGAAAGTCAGATGGTACTTCTCTGCCCAAAGGCGCTTCATCATTCTCCAATCTCAAAGTCAGAATCAAAGAGCTCACAATGTCGTAGGGGGCTTGCTGTTACACAACCCACTCACCTCTCTGCTCTCATTTCCTGCCAGTTGGCCCCACTTTCTCCTCCAGCCACACTATTCCTCTCGCTATTCCTTAAACACCCATACCCACTCCAACCTCGAGCCTTTGCTTTTCTAGTTCTTCTGCACAAAGTATATTCTCTGGATATTCATAAGGCATTTTCTCTTGCTTCTTTTTTTTTTTTTTTTTTTGTGGGTACCGGGGGGACGACCTCAGGACCTCGCGCGCCAACAGGCACCCGTGCCGCTGAGCGATATCACTGGCCCCTTTTTCGTATGTGGGTTCCGGGAGTCGAACTCGGGCCCTCGCGCTTGCAAGGCAGGCGCTTACGCCGCTGAGCCATCTCACCGGCCCCTCTTGCTTCTTTTAAGATTGTACTGAAATTCCATTTTCTCAATGAGGTCATCCTTGTTCACCCTCTCCAAATGGCACCGCTGCCTCCAACACTCCCTTTTTCAAATTTCTGCTTTAGTTTTCTCCACAGAACTTCCATCTATACTTTCTATTTTAATTACTTATCTGTCCCATTGTCAAATTCCCCTAACAAGGATCTAAGCTCCATAAAGGGAAGGATATCTGTTTCATTCATCCTGTATTTTCAGTGCCATATAACTGATGCTCAATAAATATTTATAACATAAATGAAGAATCTGCAATTCACAAGCCTCCTCCTAAGGTCAGTGGCATAGAGCATGGAAATAGCCCAGACCCTGTTCACAAAATGTGGCTTGAGGAGAAGAGTAGTGGGCAGAAAAGACAGCAAAAAAATTAAAGAGTGAACTGGGAGGAACTTCTGCAGGAGCAGACACTCCTGGGTGCCTACTGATGGTAACATTCACTTGAGAGCAAAATGAAGAATTAGTCTGCAACATCTTCTAGACTTTATGCATGTTTATAATTGGTAAGATTGATTTGCTTTTATTGGCTTATTTTTTTGATAATATACTACATAAAAATATGTTGTAAGGTAACAATCACGAACATGGCTAGATTTTACTGAGAACTGTTCAAGTTGCTATTAATATCTACCTCACAACAAGCATAAAACAACCATTTTATCACATCCACATGTTCTGTGATTAGAAACAAATGACATAATGGGAATGATTTACCTGTCCCACGTGATCTCTGAAGCCTTAGCTGGGAAGACCTGATTGCTGGGAACCAAGGTGATTTAGAGGTCTCTCCCCCCATACCCCTGACAGGCTATGCTGGCTGTTAACTGGGACCTCACCTGGAGCTACGACGAGGCTTCCATGTGGCCTGTCTATGTGTCTGAGTTTCTTCAGAGTAATTAGGCCTCTTACATGGCAGCTTAAGGCTCCAAAAGGAATATCAGAAAACAAGGCAGAAGGGGCAATGCCTCTTATAAACCAGTGCTGGAAGTCACATATCATCGTTTTCATCATACTCTGTGGTCGAAAGCAGTCAGTTACAAATTGGAACAGAAATAAACCCTGCTTTTTGATACCAGGATAGCTGGTCACATTGTGAAGTAATATAAGGGGCAGAAAATACTGTTGCAGCCATCTTTAAAATTATGATCTAACAGAAACAATGCTAAGGACTTCACATAATAACCTAATTCGATTCCCACAATATCCCTATGTAATAGCATTATCTCATATTTGAAGTAAAGGAAAAGGACCTGCAGAAATATTAAATTATTTCTTCAAGATCACACTGTGGACCTTTGGTGTTGCTGAGAGACAAACCAATGTACAATTAACTCCAGAGTTCATACTCTTCCCAATAAATTTTCCCCAGGAAAAAAGGAGGAAGAAATCAGGTAGGTACACTAAGCAGTATGATATGGGAATTGTGGAAAGATGACCTAGAAATCAGGTGACCTGAAAAGGGGAAATTTGTAGAAAAAGAAAAAAGAGGAGGAAGAAGAAAAGGAGGAGGAGGAGAAAGAAACAAAATCAGTATATGTAGCACACTATGATAATACCTGGTTGTCTTAGTTACTTCCTCATTGATTTGATAAAATGCCAGCACCACAATTTAAAGGAGAGGTTTACTTTGGCTCACAGTGTCAGAAGTTTCAGTCCATGGGCAGCAGGCTCAAATACAGAAAAAGTATGGTGGAAGGGCCTGCTGCAGAGAAAAGCTACTCACATCATGGTGATGAGGAAGTAGAGAGAAAAGGAAGAAGCCAGGGAGGGAGACATACCCTTCTCAGCCACACCTCCAGTGATCTAACTCTTTCAACCAGGCACTACCTCCCAACAGCACACTCAGCTGCTGATCTCACAGATGAGTACCTTATAGCGCCCCCATGATCCAACCATCCTCCAAAAGCCCCACCTCTGAGCCTGTGAGAATTCACAGGGAAACATTCTAGATCTAAGTCATAACACTTGTCAGTGTTCAGTCACCACTAGTGATTCGATTTCTTTTGAGGGGATATGAAGATCTCATGGGTGATACCCTATGTCCAATTCCTCCTAAGTTAACACAAAACAAATATTTAAAACATTAATAAAAAGTTACACACCATCAAAGTTCTATATTATATAGTTTACCCTATTACATTTTAAATGGTTTTTGTTACAGAATAATGAGTTATCATTACGGCATATTCATGTGTTCATATATCATACTTAAGTGTTTTGAAAGAAGAAATTCAACTTTTTGGATAGCTCCATATTTTGTTCCTTAAATGCATGTTTAGTGGATGTAACTCAAATCCAAATTTAGCTAGCTTTTATCCTAACATCTTCTACAAAATAGCCACCATTAATTCATGCAGCAAATGGGCACAGGCTGATGATTTTTAATGTTATCTGGAATTATATTCAGTTTCTTTTTGAGAATGCACTCCCAGGCAAAAACTCACAAATCCCATTCTGAATTGAAGAGTTCACAATAAATTACTCTTCTCTGTGAAAATGGTGATAGAAAATGGAAGACTCAGCTAACTGCTGTGAAGCTTGATGAAGATCAACTCAGCCCAAACATCAGCTAATCTCTATGACAGAGCATTCTCACTCACTCTATCACTCCTCTGCACATCTCAAGGGCTCCCATTGTCCTTGAGCTGAACTCCAGAATTCTGACCATGCCCCATAGTCCTGAAGGTTCTGGATTCCACATGTCTGTCAACTCCGCTTCACATCTCATTTCCTCTATGCTCCCTGCCTTTCAACAATTCCAGAATCTCTTAAGGTCTTTGAACGTATCATTCTTCTTATATCTCAAGACCTATGCTGAAGTTAGTCCTTTTGTCTGGACTACTTTTATATCTTCCATGTGTTAATTTCTATCTTTTTAATCCTACAGTAATCACAACTTCTGTGGGATGTTTTCCTCTACCTCTAAATAAGGTCAAACCTTTCATTTTCTGATTATGGACTCTTAGAGTAATATCATTCTCTCTTCAAAGTATCTGTCAGAATTTTGACTTTATATTTATTTGTTTGATGCTACAGTTAATTTTTACCTCCCTAGTAGACTGTAAGTTTCTTGAGGACAATGACTGTGTGTATATATATTTTCTTCAATCCTCAGGATACAGCATAGTGACCGCCCCATTGAAGATATTCAGTAATTACATTACGTAAATAAATGGATGAAAAAGTGTTAAAATAAATAAACAAAAAATCACAATTCAGCTTTCTGAGGATCTCAATCAGTTATCAAAGAATACTTATCTTATCTCCCAAGCTTTCTAACCTTATCATTATCTCCAAGGTTTACGGCCCCATGAGAAGTCAAAATAATATTCATAACTTAACAAATCGCATGTTTTAAGGAGCTTCATATTCATTACTAACTTTCATTGGATCCTGAAAACTACCCTGGAAGGGGATTTTTTTTTTAATTTGTCTCATAAAGAATCTTAAGCTCAAAATGATACAAAGTTCAGGCTGGAATTCTGGCCCACCAAACTCCTGGTAGATCTGACTAGGGAAGATGAGGAACTGGGAGTTGGATCCATCCCTGAAGGCACATTGAGAAAGACATCTGCTTGTAAAAATAAAGATACTTCTCCCATTCCAAGCAAAAACACATATTTATTAAAATGATTATTTTGTTAAAATTGAGAAATACTGGGCCATATATCAACCTGACTGGAAAGTGTATCTGACAGAGAAGTATAGTAATAGAAAAGAAACCAATTAATCGATTACTATGGAATAATCATAGCAACCCTGACCAATTTCTCTTTATTGATCCTGGTTTGTGCTTATTCTTTATATTGTATAAGCTTCAGCTTAACACACTCGCCTATTCTGTATTTATCTATAAAGTGCAATTAGGATTTCATTATTCAATTTGCTCTGTGTTTCCTATGTTTACATCAACTCACAGAACTAAAATAGATATAGGCAGAAAGTATGTCTTAGCACAATGCAGTGCCCCACACTCAAATATCTTATAGATCATTTAAACCAAACACCTCTTTTTACAGAAACCACTGAGTGCCCATTAATCCCAAAAGAGATCACTGAGAAGCGAAGTAGAGATTTTGTGAAAAATCAGAGTCCTGAGTCCATCAAGGTAAAGAAGCCCCAGGAACTCCCCATGCTTTGCTTTGGGAATCCCAAAGGAACTACATACTATGTACATTTCAGTCTACCCAAGCACAGGGAAAAAAAAATCTCTTTAAGCCATCAACTCTATGTCTGAATTTATAAATTTCAACCTACAAATAATTTTTAGAGAAAGTGGGTAGGGTATATTTTTCCAGGGTTCCTCTCAAGAACAGGAGGGAAGCGTTCAGTTCTCAAGTACAACATGGTTGCCACATCGCATCATAGACCTGGCACCTGTTAAATGTAGTGAGACACTGCAATGAGATTCTTTTCACATTTCATAGAACACAGGGATTTGCGGGGGTTTTTTCAGGGGGCTAAAGATTGAATGTAATATTTCAATCATACCTGAATGAACATGAGTTAATATTTCATAGCTATTTAATCCACTCATTCAGAAATGGTAATGTAAATGTTCAAATATTTATGCTTTGTAGGCAAAACACGGTGTCCTGAATTATCGTATTGTGCTCGCTTATGCTACTGACTTAGGATTCATTTCAGATCAGGTAACCAGAAAATCGCTGTATTCAACAGAGGAATGATAGCAGTGAAATCTTTTATACTTACAGTCCTTTCATTTTTATTCATACACATAAGTCTTATTTGTCTCTTTGTATAAAATTAAAATATCTACCAAAGTTAGTGACTAAAGAATTAGTGTAAAAATATTGTCTTTAATTGATCTGATTGCAATTTCTAGTCTATATTATATGTAAAATTCAAAGGCTTTTATGAAAAGAATAATTCTATTTTAATATCCTGTTATTATCCAACATAAGTATCTTCAATATAAACTTTCCACCTCAAGTATAATAAAAGCTGTGTGTAAGATTTTTCAACCCTGTCCTTTGATGTTCCTGAAAAATGTTTGGGAGTGTGACTAAGGAAAGAGAGGAACTTTATTATTTGGAATGCTTTTTTACTCATTTAGTGTCCTTCTCTTCTAGCATCACCATACTTAAGCTATCAAAGCAGAAAATCAGATTCCAACAAAAGCTCAAGATCCTTCAGAATCAATCTCAGAGTTACGAAGAGGATCTTAGATACCACGTGTAACTGGAGAGAGGACATCTGTAATACCCTAAATTGCATGCAAAATTAGAGTTTAGAGAACTGATAGGTTTATGGAGGCAATAAGAGTCCATTACTACTTGAAGGATGGATACTATTGGATAAGGCTGAATACACTGGGAATTATTAATCTATACATATGAAAGGAAAGGTGTAAACATTGAAAATGAGCAGAATGAATAGTGCAAGTTTGTGGAATAATATTAATTGCTTCCATTTATTAAGTGCTTTCTACATGGCAAGCATTTGCTAAGATTTTTGTATGTATACCCCACTTAGTCCTCTTAACAACCCTCTGAGTTTGGTATTATTAACATCCCTATCTTACATATTAGGAAACTAAGGTTCAGAGAAATCAAGTAATGTAACATTAGATACACAACTATTAAGTAGTTAAAAATTAAGCTTTAAACTCAGCTATATCTGAGTCTAAAGTCCATATTATTATTCACATTATACCTTCTGATTCTATTTTCATCAGAAAGCTTTGAGAAAGATCTCATATCTATTGAAGAATTAGCATTTTTTAAACCTTTCAAGTATCTCTTTAAATTAGAATTTACCTCCTTCTTTTCCTACATCATAAAATATGTTGTTTTTGTGCTTTGCATTTTTAATAGTTAATTTAATATTTTTAAATTTATTAGTCTAATAGAAAAGTTGAAAAAATTGTAGAGTCCCTTTGTGCCCTTTTTCCAGCCTTTCCTTCTATTAACATGGTCATAGAACACTTACCAAAACCAAGAAGTTAACCTTATTATAATATTAGGTAAATTACAGAACTTATTTGAATTTCACCAATTTTTCACATATCTTTTCTGTTAGAGGGCCAAGTTTATTTCCCAATATTGCATTTAATCATCATATCTCCATATGTCCTCCAATTTATGACAGTCCCTAATCTTTTATTGTGTTTCAGGAGCTTGGCACCTTTAATGAGTATTTGTCAGCTATTTTTTCTAATGCTTTTTATTTTGGATTTGCCTTATATTTTCTTTATGGCTAGACTGAGATTACACATTATTGGGATGGATGTTAGGAAGCTGATATACCTTCTTGGCACTTCATATTGGGGGTACTTGATAACTATCTGTGGTGATGCTCCTAGATTGTTTAAGCTATCGAGGAGATAAAAGAGGAGATGTATCTCTGAAGAGAGTAAGAGTGGGAAGTGGTGAGCTCTCCTCCCTGTATTTTATTATTCATAGTCAAAACTACTACAGTGTAGATACTTGTTCCTATCACAGTACTGAACAACCTATCATAGCATAAGGACACAATGCTCTACCTACTGGTTTGTCTCCTCTCCTGCACTGTAAGCTCCTTATAGACAACCATGTTTTGCCCTAGTTGTATCCCTAGGGTATGCCCTCGAAATGAATTTGTGGAATAGAAGAATAAGGGTAGCTCAAAAAATGATACTAAGGAATATGTCCAAAGACCTTAATTAAATTGTTTTGTTCCATCATTCCTTTTTCAGATCTTAGCATCTTGTAACCCAGTTCTTCCCGACAGAGAGCATGGCTGTTAAAGGCACTCTTAGGAAGGCACTCTTAGGAAAGGACCAACGTCTAACCCATTGAGATGAGTCAGTAAAACTGAGTGATCATGGAGAAACCCGAGATGAAGCCTCACCCTCCCCAGATAAAGCAGTTTATCTGGGCAAGTTTCAATCCTGAGTCTGTCACACTCCCTAGGCAACTCTCAGTTCCTCTACAGAAAAGAATGGAAGTGACGTGCTTTGACATAAAGTTTTCAAACAAAAAGAAACTCACGCTCCTAAATGAAAGTAAGAGGAGCTCATTGACTCTCAAAGTGATGAGAGTCTGAATAAAATCCTATGGGAAACTGAGAAGTCAGTGCCAGAAAATCTTCAAAAAATAGAAACCTATCTGAAATATTTTCCTTCCTTAATTGTTTTCAGCTATAATATCCTGTGACCTACTTCTTCCCTCATCCTATATTCAAAATCAACATTTTGATGTTTGCTCCTAACTCCTCCACTGCAACAATATCTCCTTCTTTCGATCCATAGCCGTCTGGTCGCATAAACACCACCTTCAGAATCAGAACCACGAATTGTTTGCAGAACTTGTGGTTTTTCAGAAAGTTGGCAGAGGGTTTGTTCTCCATAGTGACAGCATCGATTTCTCCATGTGGGAAAACTGCCAGTCACTAGTAACAGTATCTGATGTTAAGCAAGCAGAGTAGTTCCAGGAGGCTGTGTAGTGTCTGAAAAAGAGCACCAAACAGCATTTTCAAGACTCAGTACTGGCTTTGACTCTTCTCACTCTTCAATGTGACCTCAGATAAATCACCAGGTTTTCCAGTACTCTGTTTTAATTTTTCATCTCTAAAAGGAGCACAGGCTTTCCAGATCCCATAAGTTCTGCTGTGTAACTGACATTTACACTGAGGTTGGAGGGTGGGGTCAGAAGAGGGCATGATTAGAAACTCTGGGCAACAATAAACCTTTCTCTTCCAGACTAATCAACAGTATGGACTGTTTTTCATTTCTTATTTAAAAAAAACTGGAAATCAAATATAACACACTTAGAGGAGGTAATCTGGGCCAAATACAGGGCAAAAGGACTCATGAAAATCAAAGGCTGCCCACCAAAGGATCAGGACTAGGAGAAACCATTTTATAATCCTGGGGTGGGGGGCAGATATCACAAAGAAAAAAAGTGATACAAAGTCATTTATGTTTAACCTGACCCAAATAAAAATAACCAAGTGATAAGTTCACTGTTTGGACCATCTGTGTCTGATCAGCATAAGTTTAAATCCTGGCACCATCTGCTCAACTGGAATTTAATACTATATCAATATGCCAAATCACAATTGTGATAGCAAGGACAGCAGCCTCATGGCTCATAATCTAAATAGCAATCATTCTTTAATGGGACAAGAAACCAGAGCCAAATCAGCTTGGTCAGAAATTATTTTAAAGCTTAATGTTCATCCCCATTAAGACTAGACAGAGGCATGTAACTGGCAAAGCCATAAGCAACCAGACTCTCAGTGTAGGCAAAACATTCTGGGTAGGGTCCCTGATGCTGGAGAACTTAGAATTTATGAGAAAAACAACGAAGGTAGAAAATTGACACAGAGATGTCACAATATTTTCATCCTCCTAGGGTTAATCACTGACTTCTCAGGATGTATTATTAATCATGAGGAATTTTCAGTTGGTGATAAAGTAAGCCATTAAAACACAATTTAGTGCTGAGATAGCCATTAATTCTATAATATATCTTTAAGTTTTGAAACTTTTAAGATCACTTAACCCAAAGCAGTTACCTTACAAATCAGGAAACTGAGGCCCACAAGGTTAAGCAATTTTCTCAGGTCACAATCCAGTTAGTAGTAGAACAAACCTCCTTCTTCTCAGACCAATGTTTATACGATGATGCTTCCCCAGTGTTCTAAATGCATTTGCAAAGATCTTCCCCTCCTTGCCAAATTAGGTCAATGTGTTTTTCAAGCCACTTGATCTAATGCCTTTTTTAAATTACCCAGCCTACCTTATTATCCTAAAAGCAAGTTTCTCCAAGATTATACCTTTCATAGTCTTTATGTTACAAAATATACATTGAGCATATTTTATATCTGTACTTTACTATGGGAGAGCTGTGTCCATGACTTCTAGGTATGTGCAATTAATAATAGAATGTCTACTATCATTCGTCCTAGACATACCAAATTACCTATTAGTTCCATAAAATTCTATGAAACCACTTCTTCAATTTTGCATGTCCCTGTACATGCTGTTCCTTCTGCATGGTGTCTCTCTCTCTCTCCATTCATCAAGTCAACTCTTACTCATCTTTAAAGGTCAAGCTCAAATGTTGCCTCCTTTCCAGAGCTCTTCCTGACTACCCAGTAGGCAGGTTTGATTTCACCTTTTGCATTCAAATTTTGCTCTCAGATATAGCACTTATTAATCATTTGATAATTGTGTATATGTTTGTGTCTCTATGAGATTATCAGCACCTCATGGACAAAAATAGTGTTTTATGTATTGTAAGTATCTAGCAGTAGCTACCATGCATGAGGATCCTAGTAAATGCTTTGTTGTCTAATGATATCAATGCAATAACAGAGGCATTGCCAAGATCTACAGTATTTGTTTTTAATTCTAGACTCCATGCATGGGCAGTGGCCCTTTGGTAAAAATTATGAAACTGTCAGTAATTACATTGAAACAATACTCCTAAAGCATGCAAAGTGATAAGATTCGGAAGAACAGAGAAGAAATAAGGACTTTCGTACTATCAAGATTTTTAAACTCCTATTGTGGGTCTTGCACCCTTTAAAATGAGATTTGGATATTAAAATGACTTTAAAGGGAATGAGGTTTATTCTCATAAGCATGAATTTTCAATAATTACTCTCAAAAGACATGTCTAAAATTTGATAAGGAATAGAGAATATTGTAATAGCATTTTATATCTAAAAGTTTTCTTAAAAATCTCTCATTTTCTTAATAGTAATAACAACAACAAAAGCTAACATTCACTGAGGGCTTACCATGAGCCAGGCACACAGCTAAACATTTTACAATCATTATTCATTTAAGCCTCTCAGTAACTTTATAACATGGATACCATCTCAGCCTTACTTCGTACTAGTAGATGAGGAAAATGAGTCATCAAGCGTTTAAGTAACTTGTGTGCACAAAGACAAACAAGGACTATGTGTTAGAGTGAGGATTGATCCTAGTCAACCTGACTCCAGGCTTGGCTCCAGTTAAATAAAAGCTTTGGAAATAAACAGCTGTACAATCTCACTGAAGTTTCCTGGGCTAAATAGGAGACAGCATATTAAGCCTCTCCTACCTGTCGACACAGAAGCCACAGCTTTGGAAGAGGCACATCGAATCTCCAAAGAAAGGGAAGCATGAGACTGTAATGCAAATCAATCACAACAAAGGATTGCTAAATGGTTAAAATAACTGAATCAGTAGCCCATGCCTGGTGCATAAAAACAAGACTGCCATCCGTGCAAATGATTCTTCCTAAAAGCATAAGCTAAAAACATTTTACTCCATCAACTGGGTGTGTTTGTATATTTTCATAGGATAGAAATTGACCTTGGTTTTAGTGAGCCTAGTATGTATACTTCCTGGCAATCATTTATTTATTGCTTATTGGGAGGCTTTTAGCTTTTATCTAGAAGAGACGGAGTTAGTGATATATTTCTGTTTTCATCAGAGAGAGTGGAAAAGGCTGGGGTTCCTTCAGGGAGAGATTGATTTCTAGCCCATCTCAGCAACTCATTTTTGACCATAATAACTTTTGTCTACAGACCATGATGTGCATGGTGTACACACACACACATACATACACACACACACATACACACATACACATACGCACACACTTTGTACAGTGCTTTATAGTTTACCAAGTATTTTCCTATAAATATTATCTTACGTAACACATACAAGAACCTGGTTAGGTAGGTGGATTTATTCTCATTTTTTGCAAGGAAATCTGAATTCATCTTGTCCAGTGCCTTGTCTTGCTTCACAAAGCTGGTAAGTAGCACAACTAGGTATGAACTATAGCCTTTCAATTTCAGGTCTAGGACCTTCCACCAGCACACACTATGTTCACTTGCCTTTGGAGTTAAAGTGAACTTGCCTACAAATTACCACATTGGGTCTAATGCTTCTAACGTTACCTAAATGTCTATGATCCTAGGGATAGGGAAGGTATGTATGATAAACATGACACGATTTGACCAAGAAAGCTGAGCTTTTTTTAAAAAGGCGTGAGCCTATTAAATATTACACTTCTCACAAGAGAGTTAAAATAAGAACTTTCTCTCAGGGACTGAGACTGGGGAGAACTGCTTTTGAGATAGATGGCCTATGTTTCTTTCAAATAGGGAGACTGGAACAATTCATCTTGATTTGAATTGTGAACCTGCAAAGGCAACATCAAAAGAAAACTAACTCATTTCCTCCCTATTGCTGAGACTTGAGTACTAATACAGCACCTGTTTGGCATCCGATGACTGAGAACGCAAGTGCTCCTGTAGAAGAGCAAATACAATAACTGAACATTATATTCTTTAAATTGATCATCTCCTCCTGCTGTTAATTTTTTTTCCTAAAGAAAATATTACAATCGTGTTTTAATACTGGGAGACTTTTGTCTAGTAAATAGTATGGTTTCCTAGGTACAAAGCAGATACTGCAGAAAGTGAATGGTGAGGACTAATTACTGGGTATTTTTTTTATTCCTCTCTTTTCCCTCCCCTTCCATAGGATTGACTGTCAGGACAGCAGGGAATTTATTGTAACCAGATATAACTGGTCGGTACAATTCAAACATCTGGGCAATTCTGCCTTATCTTCCAAATTAAGCGGGGTTCTTTTATATTCATTATCTACCCTGTTTATTGAAGATCTAAAGGGTATAAAACAGGGGGAAAAACCTTATTGTAACAATGGATTTAATTTAAAGTATAAATGATGTAATAGCACAGTCTCTGGGGGACCAGAGTCTGATGGACAGAACCTAAAGCCATTATCACTAAATTCTGTGTCTTTTACAATAAAATTAAATAAAATGGGGTCAGGGGTGGGATAAGGAAAAGAAAAAAGAAGAATTACAAAGAGGACTGCCATGCAAATCTCACACATATCTTTCTTCATCTTTTTCTTTTTCCCAGGCTTAGGAAGAAAGCTCTAATAGGTAAGATTCCCTGTTTATTGTAAAACTCAAATAGAAATAAGAGTTGATCTTGATGGTGTCAAGTCTGAACAATGTAGATTTCAACATAATAAGACAACGAATTAAAAAGGATAGAGTCAAAATTCTCCTGGAACTGAAAGACAAGGATTACAACCTTCATCTGTGCCTATAAGAACAACCAAAAATTTAGCTCATGACTAACGTCACTAACAGTTATCAACCATTATCAGTGTGTTGTTTTATGAGCCTGGAGGCCCACTCAAGCTGGAAATATGACAGATATCTGCAAATCACTTATCAAAATGTAGAAAACACAATATTACAATGATTGAGAGTGAGTCTTTCTACCTGAAACAAAAATTCTATGTTTCCCAATCTTCCATTAAAAAACAATCCCCCACCAGGCATGGTGGGGCACGCCTGCAATCCCAGCACTTAGGAGGCTGAGGCAGGAAGACTGCTGCAAGTTGGAGACCAGTCAGGGCTACATAGGGAGGTGCTGTCTCAAAAAAAAAAGAAAAACCGGGCTGGTGAGATAACTCAGCGGCATAAGTGCCTGCCTGGCAAGCGCGAGGTCCTGAGTTCGACTCCCAGTACACACATAAGAAAAAAGGGCTGGTGATATCGCTCAGTGGCACAGGTGCCTGCTGGAGCGCTAGGTCCTGAGTTCGACCTCCGGTACCCACAAAAAAAAAAAAAATCTCAGGGTCTACAGATGAATCTACAGGTAATGACTGTGAGCAATTTAAGGCTCTTTAAAATGGGACTGTCTAAAGCTGCACTTTTCAAGACAGCACCAGGAGCTGCACATGGCCCTGAACAGTTGGAATGTGGCAAGTGTGGCTCAAGGACTACATTTTTAATTTTCATTTTATTTTAATGACTTTAACTTAAATTGAAGCAATAAAAATATTAAGACATAAAATAAGAACTATGTTGACATAATATTTTTACATGTTGGATTAAAATGCTGTATTCAAATTTAATGTTTATTTTTACTTCTTGTTGCTACTATAAAATTTAAAATTACATACATGGCTCACTTTATGTTTGTATTGAACAGTACTGCTCTAAAGACTGCAGAGTCTATCTTGGGGAGAATTCACCTTAGACTTCATTGAAAGGTACTTGCTAGAAAGAAAGTCTGGTAGCTTGGACCTATCGCAGCATGGCCACTTGTCACACAGAGGCTGAGAGTCCAGGCTAGGTCTAATTCTAGCTCTGCCTTTCACAGGGTGGCCTTAGGCAATTTGTTCAGTCACTCTGAGCCCATCACTTTGCATGCTCAGATAATGGATCTAATAAACTTGTAAGTGCTCAAAACTATTAGCGATTACCACCCTTTTCATTAACAGGTTATTTGAACATTTTTGGAAACATATGTGAAATTCTAGAAACAAATTTAAGAAAAAATTTGACCTTAGAGATCACATAGGTGAGCCTAGAAAGAAAGAGTAGACTATCCTTTCCCAGACTATCAAGCAGCAGGATAATTCAAGATTAGAGAGGCAAGAAGCACCTAATTCCTTTTCCCTATGACTTGCTGGAGGGGAGCATGGTGGGGCTGACAGCTGTCATGCCCCTCTCCCTTTCTTCCCTTCACTGCCTCTTGGTCCCCTGAGGATGGACTGGGACAAGTTTCTTCAGCGCCTCCCATCACCTGTAAGATTACTTTGCAGCTGTTCTCCAGGCCACCCTGATGGGACTTTTAGCTCAGACATCTGCCACTGTGCCCCTCCTCCACTCTGGCCCTCCAGGTCCTCCTGTTGCTGCTCCGAAGAAGCAGTAGGGACACCACCCCTAAGGTGGCAAGGATCAGGGAGAAATCAGAACCTATATTAACATCTGCAACCTCCCCAAACTCCAATAAGCTGTAATTAACACAGTTAGCTCTCCTGAAGATACTCTTATTTTGGCCCACCATTTTTGCAGAGACATGGCTGCTTTCCATCAAGCCAACTACCCAAATTGAGCAAAAGAACCCTCAAATGATTGGCAGCAAAGACTTGAGAATAACTTCTTCTTGTTAAGGAAGACTTAATTTGATTTAATTTTGGGACACCAGAAAGGAGTAAAGATATATCATAGAATGAGGAAGGACTTTATCAACTTCATAGCTCAGCCTAATGCAAACCACATAGGCAGTATTCTTGGAACATGATTTAAACTACCACTGTTTTGGTCCATCTAACTTACAGAGTTGGAATATACACTTTACACTCTATCACTAGATTAAAGCCAAGCTGGAAAGCTGTGAGCCACAGACAAGAAACAATAATATTAGTATGAAAAATAAATTTTAAGATAACATATTTGTACATCAATTTTCATATCAATCTATATTACTCATTGTAAATGTATGTTTCATGGGAGGAGAAACTGTTTACCCTGAATCCCAAGTATTTAAAATACACCTGTTAGAGAGTAGGCACTTGATAAGTATCACACGAATGAAGGAAAAGACTCAGTAAGAAAAATCAAAGGAAAAAATTTATAAGAGTCTGGAACGGGTACTCCAATCCATAGTTAGACATCATAAAGTGTTATACAAACATCAGACAACAGGGCTAGCAAATTTAGCTAGCATTAAATAGGCAATAACAACAGAATGAAGACATGGATAAGAATGCTTTGTGTCCACTAGGTGCCTACACATCTCTCTACCACCTAGGATTTCACCACTTCCTTTGTCCCTAGCTCTCCAGGCAGAGCCAGGCAGAGCCTCTCCCTGCTCTTATGCTCCAACTGTGAGGTACAGAGAACAAGTCATGCTCTACTTGGTTTACTTGCTTTGACAACTGCTGGTCCAGAGGCATGGAAATACTATTCCTTGTACTGTGTGCGCTACAAACTCCTTCACATTCTGTGTGACTGCTTAAGAGTTGCCATCTCAGCAAAGATTTCCCTGTCTGTTCCACACAGAATTAAACACTTTCTCTTCTATTTTTTCCCAAGAGCTGCACCACTGCTATATTATAGAAGTGTTCCATATACTCACACATAAGTCCCTGAAGTCATGTATAAAGGTATAACTCTATAAATCAGACTACAGATTTACACCTTATCCCACTGGCATTACCTAATAAAAAATAATATCTTGCCTAATTACACCTCTCTTTCTAAACAGTATCTTTGAAATATAGTTCCCACAATCTGTACATTTTTAAAAATGAGTTTTTTCTAGTTGAAAACCCACTCAACTGGCTTAAATCCAATGATATCCACTTAAGGCTAAGGATTTCCCTCTTTCAGCACACCTAAGATTTCCATCTTAGTCTCAATTATATTAAGTTTATGAGACGTATGGTCTTTATCATCAATATCAGCACTTTCATTTTCTATTCTCTACTCATCTTTTATAACATAATAAAAAATGCAATAAAATATTCAAATAATTAATCAAATACTTTCATACTGGCAGAGATAATAATGCAGCTGGAATTGCATTCTTAACTTACAATTCCATACAATACATTTTAGCCTTGCAGCCCCGGAACATAGGGCAGTACACTGCACTGCTCCTTGGTGGGCACTTAATAAATCAATATTTGGGGGTTGGTGGGGTGGTCTAGTGGTAGAGCATGTGATTAGCATATGTGAGAGCCTAGGTCCAATCCACAGGATAGATAAATACATATATATACACATACATACATACATGTACATACATACATATACATATATACAGGATATATATATATATATATATATATATATATATATATGCAATGACACAAGCTATTTGAAAATTCCACAAACTCTTTTTAATTGGACATGGCACAAAGGTAGTAAAATATACCATACTTACAGAAGGCATTTTGCAGAATGGGCTAAAAGATAAGACTCACAAACCAGATCCAAATACCAGTGTTACTAGATGATTTGGGTAATATCTCCATTTAGGGAACCTTGTACCTATTTGCCAACTCCTAGTCTAATTCTTTTCTCTAAAATGAGGGTAACAGAATCACTATGAAGATAAAATAATTCTCAGTGCTTTCAATACTCACACAAATGATCTTTGAGGACTTCTAATGAAGGTGAAATAATTCTCAGTGTTTCAATACCCACATGAATGATCTCTGAGTACTTCTAACTCCTCTTGTCCAAAAATCACATCCTTATTTAGTCATCCACTTTCACAGTCATACCCTGAACTATATCATTTGACCCTCCACAAGCTCAAATTCAGTCACCATCTTCTCCCAGGTTTCCAGCTTATTTCCTCCAGCATTAAATTTTTTAGGGATCTTTGACTCCATAAGGATCGTAAAATCACTGAGTTTATACCTTTTCATTGTCCCTTATTTCCTTTATGTCCTCATTGGATTTCTTACACAGCTTAAAGCCAATGGTCTATCATTTTAACAACCTTTTCTCACATACATCATGAGCTCTTCTGCCTGGGTTTTGCAAAACCCTATGCCTACTGGTTAAGATTATATCTGAATCCATACCTCACCTTGTCTTAGTCACTTTCCTTGTTACTGAGAAAGAATACCCAACACCCACAGCTTAAAGGAGGAGAGGTTTATTTTAGCTCATACTTCAGTTCATGGTCAGTCAGCTCCAAAGAAGAAACAGCATAACATAGGGCCATGGTAGAGGAAAAGCTGCTCACCTCATGGAAGCCAGGAAGCAGAGAGTGAAGGCAAGAGCCAGGAAGAAAGATATACCCTTCCAGGTCATGCCTCAGTGACCTGCCTCCTTGGACTAGACCCCACCTCCTAACAGCAAGTCAGCTATAAGCCCCCATAATGCAATCACCTCCCAAAAGCCCCACTTACGAGTGCATGAAGCTCTTGGGGGGAAAATCTAGATACAAACCATAACACACCCGCAACCATGCAACTGGACATAGCTAGAGAAAAATGGGCAACCATGCTGAATGTCTCACTTTAAATGTGTGGCCATTTGCTTCAATTAAGTCCTTATGCCTCTGGTCAGTAATACATCTCCCTAGTCCATTCACTGTCTGACAGTACCAGATTACTATTTTATAGCATCTTTCTTCATCAAACCTCAAGTACTTCCTTCTACATATATATATATAGGTGGATATATATACATGTATCTATGTGTATACACATATGTGTATGCATCTATAAACACATATACAATTATTGCATGTACTATACTACATATCTACTCTATATTTCTATATCCTATTCCTGTGTATGAACTGGCAAAGCTCATAATTAAGAATGAACTCTGTATGCACTCAATCCTATTTCTTGTTACTTACCCATGGAAATAACTCTAGTGCCTCTCTCTCTCTCTCTGTCTCTGTCTCTCTCTCTCTGTCTCTTATTGTTGATTTTCCTCCAACCACTAGTCTTTCCTAGGAGCATACAAACATGGTATTTCTTCTACCATCTTAAAAAATTCCCCTAATTCTCACTTTTTATTCTACCATCTAACTTCTCTATTCCACTTCACAGAAAATCTTAAAAGTACTGTTTACTCTTACTTTTCTGAGTTTCTCTGTTCCCGTTCTAAGTTCTAATGAGGCTTTTACACTCAATTGATTCACCAAAACTGTTACTGCCAAAGTCATCAATGACCTCCACATTGGTACATCCGAAGGGCCTCAGTCCTCAGAGAACTTACTCTTTCATCAGTATAGACTCAGTTAATCATTCCCTCCTACTCAAGGCATTGGGGTGGAGGGTTGAGACAGGGTCTCACCATGTAGTTCAGGCTGGCCTTGAACTCACTGTGTAGCCCAGACTGGCTTCAAACTCACAATGATCCTCCTGCCCCAGCCTCCTGAGTGCTGGGATTACAGGCTTGTGCCACCATGCCCAGCACTGAAGCGTTTTTGTCAGTTGACTTTCAGGACACCACACTTTCCTTGTTCTCCTCCCACTTGACTTCTCTTTCTGTGTCTCCTTTGCAGGTTCTTCCTCAACCACTAAATTTTAACACTTAAATTCAGGCCTCAGTTCATAGATCTACATTCTTTTACTGCATTAATTGTTGCTACTATCATTCAGTCTCTTTAATTTAAATACTTTCTACATGCTGATGACTTACAAATTTATATCTTGAGCTTTCTCAGTCACAGACCCAAATATTTACCTTCCTACTTCCTACCACACAAATGTCTAATAAGCATCTCCAACTTAATATGTCCTCTATTACCTCCAGAAAGTGTTCTTTCTTCAGTTTTCCTTACCTTGTTTAGAAGTAACTCTACTCTTCCAACTCACTTAAAATGAAAGTCTTGGAGCCAGCTGAGTACGGTGGTGCACATCAGTAATCTCAGCACTTTGGGAGGCTGAGGCAGGATGATCACAAGTTTAAGCCCAGTCCAGGCAACTTGGTGACTTAGCAAGACCCTATCTTACCATAAAACAACAACAACAACAACAAAAAAGGAGCTGTGGATATTGTTAAGTGAGAAAGCTCTAGGTTCAATTCCCAGTACCACAAAAATTATCTATCTATCTATCTATCTATCTATCTATCTATCTATCTATCTATCTATCTTGGAGCCATCCTCTCTCTCATACAACACATCCATGCCATATACCCAGAGTCTGCCCATCCTCACCCCTTCCCCTCCTGCTGACCTTGCCTGAGCCATCACCTTCTCACAATAAGATAATTCTAAGAGCTGTCTATTTTATAGCCATGCTTATTTCCTTGGCCTCATCAGTCTGTTTTCAAAACAGCAGCCAGAGTTGAATACATCCAGCTTGTGAAAATATAGGTCAAATTTCCAATATCACACAGCAAGCAGCATTTAAAGCAGAAGAGATCATGTCTCTGATCTACTTCAAACCCAACAGTGTCTGCCCACGTCACCCAGAGTCAAAGCTGAAGTCCTTACAGAGGTCTGCAAGTCTCCATACAGCCTGGCCCCCCGGTACCATTCTGGTCTCCCTAACTTTTAACTTTCTTTACCTGCTCCAGCTACACTGCCACCCCACACTGTTTCTCAACAGACCCCGCACTCACTCACCTCGAGGCCCTTGTTCATGTTTTACTCTCCAACTGTCAGATCCCCCACAGTTTGAAACCTCATCTCCTACAAGTCTTTATTTAAATATTACCACCTCAGTGAAGACTTGCCTGCCTTCTGTCACACTGCTAACCCCGTCCTGCCTCATTCTCAATCTCCTTGTCCACGTGATGCAATTTACATTTTACTTATATACATTGTTTATTATGCATCCCCCCACACCCTAGAATATACGCTCCTTGAAGACAGAAAATTACATTTGTTTTATTCAATGCTGAATTTTCAATTCCTAGAGTACTATTCAGTATATACTAGATGTTTAATAAAAATTTTTTGAAAAAATGAATAATGCAAAAACTCTCAGCACAGAGCCTGGCAGAGATAAATCTTATCTCTCTCATAAATTTTAGCTATTATTATATATTCATACAGATTCAAATCTTTTTTTCTTAGAATCAAACATAGAATTTCTCCAGGCTCAGTCACACCGTAGCCAAAGGAACAATATCCATTTTATAATCACTATGTTTTCATGATTATTCTAAATGCTTTAAAAATACTAAATTGGGGGCCAGTGAGATAGCTCAGCGGCATAAGCGCCTGCCTGGCAAGCGCGAGGTCTTGAGTTCGACTCCCAGAACCCACATACAAAAAAAGGGCCGGTGATATCGCTCAGCGGCATGGGCGTCTGCTGGCGCATGAGGTCCTTAGTTCAACCCCCGGTATACACACACACACACACAAAAAAAAAAAAAAAAACTAAATTGGGGACAGGGAAGATCTATATTTTAAGGACAATCCATTCAAATTAGAAAACACTTGCAGTGTTTGAAGTCAGAGAGACTTGAACAGCATCTGAATCTTGGTTTTGTTGTTTATTAGCTGTGAACTTCAGTAAGGATCTTTCTAGGTCTCAATTTTCTCATCTGTAAAATGGGAAAAAATGATCCTTTTCTACTAATTGTTCTAATGATACATTCTAGTGTTCCAAAGACAGTATACATACAATTTTGGGGGTGGTAATGGGGACTGAACCCAGAACCTTCACACTGAACTACATCCCAGCCTTTTTTACTTTTTTACTTTGAGGCAGGATCTGGCTGATTTGCTAAGTGGCCAGGTTGCCCAGACTGGAACTGAACTTTGTGGTTCTCCTGCCTCAGCCACCGCAGTAACTGGGTTGCCTGACCACACCCAGCAAAAGAGAACACTATGCCACCTACGAAGCACTTAGCAAAAGCACTTACTGTGATTTGCACTCAGTCAGTGGCAGTTATAATTCATTTTAAAGAAAAGCAAACAGTTAATGAAGGAATAATTTAGAAATGAGGAAAAATAAGTCTGTTCCCTGTCTCTAAGGTTCTAAGATGTTCATCACAATTCAGAAGGGAAAGGGACTAAGACAGTCAATTGGTTTTAAATTTAAGAATCAATTTTTCTTTTTCATTTTTGGTTGTAGCCTTGCTATTTTAATGGCTGGGTTTCTAAAAGTAATAGAAAGTAATAACATAAAATATTTATATGAAAATTATGTTCCCAAATAACTCTCCCCAAATGCAAAAATGGGAAAACCATGTGCCAAACGAGTTCATTTTCAGGATATTTATGACTTAAACAGAGTTTCAGGTACATCATACATTCATGCCTAAATGTACCTTTTCTCCAGGAACCAACTGTTCTTGTCAGGGTGCCTGCATTTATCTTGCTTAAAATACCTCACTTATCTCAATCTTGCCAATAATTCTAGAATCAGAAACTACTGATAATCCTTTTAAATATAATTATATACATATACTTAATTTATTTATTTTTGCTTAGGTACTTGGTAGAGTGGAGGAAGATGAAAATAAATTCTCCCTATTCCATTTCAAATGTTTTTAACATATTTTTTGTACTATGAAATCTTGTGCCTTTTCACATGTGTGGCACCTAGAAAATCAAATCCTTAAAAATAATGCTGTGTAGGAGTCTCTGGGAGAAGAGATTGTATCCCAGAAGTTCTGTGTGGGTAACTGAGGACAGATTTGCAGATATGGGCCCAATCTGGTTTAATTTTTTTGTTGTTGTTTTTGAAGCTGTATCATGGGAAAATTGTGTCCATAGACTCGAAATCTGAAGAGGAAGAGAAAGGAAAATCAGCTGTGTTGAGCACCTTCTACGATCCACACACCCTCCCCGAGGCTTTATGTGGGCTTCTCATTTAATCTTGTGAGGTGGCTCCCTTGAATAGCTGGTTGACAGCTCAAAAAAGACAGCACTGCCATCTGGCATCTCTGAGGTATGGCATGACAGTTAAGAATCCCAGAATTGGGGTCAGGGCAATTGGGGTTTGAATTCTGCTGGTACCAACTATTAGACAACATGGCAGTGACGTGGGCCTGTGGCGTAGACAGTTATTTAAAGTCCAGGCTCATCACCTGGACTTTTTGGTCTCTCTCAGCCCACCTTCACCCCATTCTCATGAATGGATGAAGTTTTTCAAACTTAAATCCAGACAGATGTGGTTAAGTTCTTCCTACACAGAAATTCTGAAACAGCCATTAACAGTGTGATGGTAAAAAAGTTAAACCTTTCTGAGCCTCAGTTTCTCATCATACAGGTTTGTAAGCGTTAAGTGAAAACCATTTTACATAGTATATGAGGTAGAGTTCAATAAATGATACTTACAATTATTGTTAACATATTAAAATTTAAATTTACTACAAACCCATATATATTTCTATCTGGTCAGGAGGACTGCAGTAGCAAGTTAGGTCAGCGATCAATTATTTGATTATACTGCATCTGGTTATTTTGAAGAAAATGTGTTTTTCCATAAAAGGAAGCAAATTACCAAGGCAAATCACAGGCTATGAAAAATATGAACATATACAAGCTATGATAAAAGAAAGTGTTCCTGCTGTTTTGTATATTGAGGAATGGCTGGTATGAGGGATTATATTCAAACACTCCTAAAATAGGTTATTTTGGTTTATAATCAAGTCTTCATGTCAGAATACAAAGCTCTATTATAACCAGAGTCTTTGCCACAGATCCTTAAGCTGTTATGTTATAATGATCTAACAGAATATACCAAACTTAGGTTTTATTAACAATACAGAAAACAATTCCAAACTACAGGTAGAGAGCATATAAAGTCAGTCATAGGAACTATTTCTACATCCTATTTTCAAAAAAAAAAAAAAAAAAAAACTTCTATTGACTGTCTTGACAGAAAAGAATATAAAGTGAATAACTAAGCTAACTTTCTCTTAAATATGCTAAAAATAGAAGTAAAATTACTCTATTTTTGCTCTTTAATTTTTCTAATAATTGCCTTCATACAGATTTGTTTTAAGAACTAAACATAGTGAAATAAATCAGACATACAAGCTTAAATATCACCTGATTTCTCTTATATGAGAAACCTAAAATATAAATAAAAGAGTAAAATAAAAGATAGATAATAGGAAATAGCAAGATAGATCCTTTGCAAATGAAAGGGGGACCAAGAGATGGAGGGAAAGGGAGGGTGGGGAGGGAAAGGGGATGAAAAAAGAATTAAGATGTACATGTACCAACTTCCCACAAGGAACGTAACTATAATGTACAGCAAAAAAATTTTTTTTTAAATAAGAACTAAACATAAGTCAAATGAAAATAGAAAACAAATAAAAATCCACACACAACTAAGAAACTAACCAAAAATGCAAAACACCTATTTTTAAAAACAGGAAAATTGGGCCGGTGAGATGGCTCAACGGCTTAAGCTCCTGCCCGGCAAGCGCGAGGGCCCGAGTTCGACTCCCGGAACCCACATATGAAAAAGGGGCCGGTGATATCGCTCAGCGGCACGGGCGCCTGCTGGCGCGCGAGGTCCTGAGGTCGACCCCCCCGGTACCCACAAAAAAAAAAAAAACAGGAAAATTCACCATTTATTTACGTTTCTTCAAAGAGCTTCCCTGTGAGTCTTAGGTTTCCTGGAATTGCCTGAAGGGACACCAGGAAGAAAGGAAAAAAAGAGGTGATGGGGGATAACTTACCTACACCCAATTCCCACTTCAGTCAAAACAGTGCTTCTTTAAAAGATCATATATGTTGGCTTCTACCTTGGGCTTCATTTAATGTCCACTAACACAGACAGGAAACTGAGTCATGGAATCATGATGTTCCCCTCACCCCATCCAGGATGCTCTAATTTTATAAATCAAGTCAGTACTCTTCCTAGCATATAAGATACATTTGAAGCTCCCAGCCAATATTATAGTCTAAGGACTTAGATAAGGGATTTGTTTCTGTCCATTTGGCCAGTTCCTGCACAACATAGATGTATGACCCTTAACACGAGTTGAGGAAACAAAATGTACCCAACATAATGTCATATCCCACTTACTCTTATGCAATTACAATGCTGGAGCTTTGATTCTATTAAAACATATTTGCCTATTTTAACTGTTGATGTCTAAATGCTTTGACAACTTTCTAAAAGAGCAAATTTAATTGCTTTCTCCTTGGCTGTAGCTACCTGTCCTTAAGACATTATCTAGATGGTCAGTCAAGCTAAGATAAAATTTGCCTTAATCGCAGACATTTAATCAAGCAGCATAATCACCTTACGTATGCCATATCATTTGCTAATTATCCTATGAGATAATTAAATAGGCTCACTATCCTTGGCATATATATGATTAAGGTACCTGAGGGTTGGAGAGGTTAAATGACATTGCAAAGTAATTTTTCTCACTCCTGTCCATGTCTCTCATCCTTTCTTTTAGGTGTAAGTTATCTTTTTCTTTTTTATTTCATTTGTTTCTACTACACTAGCCAAATCTATATATAGGCATGTGCATGTGTGTGTACACAGGTGTGTGTGTATTTATATATTTTTTTCAGTTGTCTTTGCCATGAAAGGGAATTCTGTTATAATTTTAAATGATGATGTGAGGAGGATAGACAAAAGTTAACTTATTGAGTGCCTACTGTGTACCAGACATTATGCTAGTGTTGAAGATACAAAGAACAGGAAAAATATAGCTCCTGCCCTCATGAGGCTTTCAGTCTACAGACAGAAAAAGAGAACAAAATAATAAATCAAGCAAATAATTAGTCATATGAACAGTGCTAACATGGAAATAACCAGGGTGTTGGGCAGAGAATATTTAGGAAGTCACTGGATATTTCAGCTGGGAAGATACCAGAAGGCTTTTCTAACAAAAACTCAGTAAGGCTTGACCTTAAAGGATGAGTAGGATGCAGAGGGGAGAGTGTTTCGGGGAGACAAAACGTAAGTGCAGCATCTCGAAGTGCAAAAGTGGCCAGCCAGGGGCCGGTGAGACAGCTCAGCGGCATAAGCACCTGCCTGGCAAGCACGAGGGCCCGAGTTCGACTCCCGGTACCCACATATGGAAAAAGTGCCAGCGATATCACTCAGCAGCACAGACTTCTGCTGGCGTGCGAGGTCCTGAGTTCAATCCCCGGTACCCACAAAAAAAAAAAAAAGTGGCCAGCCAGTTATAAAGACTGCTAAAAATCTAGCATGAAGACATTGCAGATAATTAAGCACCTTCAGGAGGGACAGGAGAGGTGAGCACACCAAAGGAGCTAGAGAAATGAGTGCGTGGGATTAATATATCTTTATCTGAGGTCAGGAGGGATATAGTGATAGCCCAGAATGAGACCACAGGGTAGCAGCTTGGTTTCTGCTTCCATAGTAGCCAAGATCTACTTTCCTGGATGTATGTTCTCAGTTTCCTTCTGGATCCAAATATACCTATTTGCTAAGTGAACTAAAAAGAGCCTGCAGATGAAATGCCTGGCTACTCATATAAACATAGCTAGGAAGGTTGCTTGAGCTTGACTTAGATCTCACAACACTGCCAGGAGAAAAGCTTCCTTGTCCTGCTTCTTCATACGGATGATCTCAGGTACAAAGGAGTTAACACACTTTCCCAAATATGTCCTGGGAGAAAGTGATAGAGCTAGGGTTTATATTCAGATGGGTTTGATGCTGTTAGTGTACTCAACCATATTTTTACTGTTACTCAAAGGGTATATCCATGATTAAAAGTAAATATCAAGTAAAATAGGAAGCAAATCTCATTAATTTTACATTTCACATTTCCTTTCTTTAAAATGTGGTGTTATGAATTCATTCATTCATTGAACGAATGTTTATTGAGCACCTCCTGTGTGTTCAGCACTGTGGTAGTCACTGAAAATAATTTCTGCATAAGATTGGCAAGGCAAATCAGTAATCCTCAAAGTAAAATAATGACACATACCATTTTGAGAGTCTTTATGAAAGGGCACCACAGAAACAATTATAAAGTACCCTTAAAATAAAATAAATTACTAGTCATATAGCCTATCATTTGGACTCCAATTTTGTACATATATGTATTTTTACAAGACAAAGATCTCAGTAAAAAGAGAGAATTGAGTTAAAAGGGGTGATATTGGTTCATGTCATGACTAAAATCGTTCACACAACTATCATTTAAAAAAGACAATTAAATTAGAATCAAAAGAACTGTTAGTGACCTTAAGGTTTTCCTAAGCCATTCTAGGACATAACTTTTATGACTTCATCAGTCAGTATCTTAAAATCAAGAGATACATTAAAGATTTAAGCATTTTCATCTCACTAATCACTAATATTGAATGTAGTTTAATTTGGGGACACCTCAAGTTCAGATTACCAGCTTCCTCTCTATTCCCCCATCAGTTTACACTTCCCCATTACACCAAATTAAAATTCCCCATTTACTTATCTAAGTTGTTGCTTAACCACAAGCTCCACGAGAATATTGACCATATACGAATACCTCCATGCAATCTCAGGTGCCTTGTTGGTATTCAATACATATACCTGGAGTATCTGAGCCAGTCTATGAGATGTCCAGGACCCAAAGAGCAGAGTAAGGTCACAGTGTATGCACTTACTCATAGGCCTAGAAGGTAGTGAGCAGAACCTTCAACAAATAACTGAGGCCAGACTTAAATCTACCTATTGAAGAAGGTCATTCTGATGAAGAGATGTTAAGAAGTTTTTAAAAATAAGATTACATTTGACTACATTTTTTTGTATACATGGAGTGTGAGGATGAAGGAAAGTCTGAAGTGCCTGCAGTACCCAATCAATTAAGTCTCTGCAGATTGTTAATAATTTCCCTGGTAGATTGTGGAGGAGTACTAGAAAATTATTAACATAAAGAGTTCATGAATCAGAATCCTGATTCTTTGCATCCAGATTTGACATTTTCCACCCATCTCAAGTGGACCATGCTTTATAAAGGTACTTTACGTAAGACAGATCCTCACTAAGTAAGAATCAATAAGGTCTTTCAAACAAATACAACAAATATTTTATAACTCCAAAGATCCAAAGTAGGTTTAAAATTGTTAATAGTATCATATACATATTATATTATCAATCGTGACCTTTCCATGCCACATGAATATCTGTCCAGAAAAGTCAAGCAAACCTGTTCATTTTCTAAGGCATAACTTTATTGGACAAATAGGAATTAATATCTTCTGATTGTATTGTTGCAGCTCAACAAAATCGAACTCCACACAGGTATCCTTCAGTTTAAAGAAAAAAAGACATTTCCCCTCGCTGACTAGAAAGCAATTTAATGAAAACTGAATCCTATTTTCCATTTGTGTTACAGTGTAAATTTGCAGACACATGCCCACAGGAAAACGTCTTCTACTGATGTAATAAATGCTTAAGCTGTAAGAAAATTAGCAGTGATGCCTCACACCAGTGCTCAATGTGCTTTGCATTGTGGGCCAGCTCTTTTTCTGTTTGGGGTATTTTCAGAACTCTGCAACACTCCTCTGAGTCAAGAATATTCCCTTGGTTTTAATTCCACGGCTTTGCCACACTCAAATATCCATATGCTCTATTTCCCTTATCCTAATCACTAAAATTTCTCTGCTGCTCTTAGGTCCCTTTTACACATACACACACACACACACACACACACACACACAAGGTAACATTACCAGAGCTTAGTTTCCTTTTCTCTTGTTAGTGGGCAGTGTAAATATGAACTGTTCAAAACACACAGCAGCCTGAAAGTCTCTTTAAATTAGCCACCACATTATGTACAATGTGTTGCCTTCTATTTTCATCAAAGCAACTAACAAGCTCATAATTACATTATATCAGATTTACTTAGAATAAAAGGTTTCTATAAATTGGGGTGAGAAAATTACTGTAACTTTCTGCATGAGAATGGGGTTGAAAAATGAAATAGAAAAGTATGAATTTCTTCACATGGGACAGCTTTTGAATGGGTCATATGGTAACAGCCCCCATTAACAAACTTATTCCTCTTAATGCCACAATGCACAGGTACACACAGTATGAAACAAAATGTCTTGTTTTCATTTCTAGAACAATTTAAATGATTCTATTATCAGTGGCATACTCAATAACCGTTTCCTGTCGCCATGAAGAAATTTTCTAGGCTAAGATTCATAAAAGGTTATTCTAATTCTACAGTGACTACATATGTAATTTAAACTATTCTTAATTTTCAATTTTATCAAAAATTATGGTAGGTTTTGAAAAGCCACACGTTGAAAGCAGATGGGGAAAAAGGCCATTGTTTATGATTTCCATTATGGAATAGCCAGGGGAAACAAAGAGTTACTGAAGAAGTTCTCTCTCTCTGTCTCTGTCTGTCTGTCTGTCTCTCTCTCTCTCTCTCTCTCCTTTCTGTCTTTATAATTAGCACATAGTAATCTCACATATCTACATTTAATTTGAAGCCTTTTGAAGAATTTACTTTACATTTATTCCCATTCAGTTAAAACAAATAGCCAGAATTTCCTTTTATCAGGTACACTTCTAGATATTTTTGGTTTGCTCATATTGACATGCTAGATCAACAAATTAGACAAAGTAGCCAACAGGACTATCAGAAAAAATCAGATAAGTTACTCAAAGGAAGAAACCGTGACCATTCTGTGCTATTATTACCAGGTCTATGTATTTACTAACATTTCTATAACGCTGACTGAGCCCTTGGAAATGTCATAAGTACTTTATAATATATCAACCCATTTTATTCTTGTAACAACCTTATGGTGAAGTATCATTTGTTCTCTTTTTCATTTTACATGAGGAAATTGAGCACAGATGGAAGGTAATTTGCTGAAGATCACATAGACAGTAGGTAGCATAGCTGGGATGCAACCTTGAACATCCTTTTATTGGGCAAATACCACACTTTTACCTGGGCTCAAAATCCAGGCTCTGAACTACCATGTCATGCTGCCTCTGGCATTAAGGAATGATAATTAACATTTATGGGAAGAAAAAAAGGGAGGAGATGAAACACGTTAGCAGTAAGAAAATTAAGAAGGCAAGTTTCACCGAACACTTTGTATTCAAGTAGAGTTCTTGTCCTATTGGGGATATTTTATCAATTTTGTAGCACTTTTCTGAATCCTGAGTCCCTCCTGGGTTTTTCCTTAAACACTGCCCCACCCAGCTTCAATTTCTCCTGCTTGGATGAATCAACTAAAAGGAGACCACAGGAGACTTGGCTGCTGGTAAGTGTTTTTCTCAGTTCCCTAGAGTTGCAATCTTCGTGCAGGTGCTCAGAGTACACCAGCTTTCAGTGAAAATTCCAATTTGCATGTAAAATGCTTAGCACTCAGTGAAAGTAAGAACATACCATTTTTATTATTTAAAACAATAATCACACCATCATTGATTTCCAGTTCTTCTATTAAGAGGTAATGCAACGGTATATTCAAGGTGGTGGCATTTATGATCATAACAAAAACATTGCAGTTCACATTTTTAAATGTTTTTTGGAGAAATATTTAGAGTCCCTACATTTGTGGTAAGTGCTATGCCAGGTCTTCTGATGAACATGATACAGGCATAGTGTCTATCTTCACAAAGCTCACATTTGGAGAGACAGGTAACAAGCAAGTATAACATATTATTATCTATGCTATAGTAAAGGAAAATAGGGTCCTATCAGGCAAAGGCAGGAAGTGCCTTATCCAGATATGGTGGACTAGGGAAGGCTTTCCAGAAAATGTTACCTCCTGGTGAGATCCGAAGATTTAGTTGATCAAAGCAGGTAGAGGCAGAGTTCCAGGCAGAAAGAACATCATGCACACAAAAATAAAATTAACAAATGTATAACAATATCTAAAAACTGAAAGTAGTTTACTTTGGTGAGTTTAAAATGCAAAGAGTAGGATGGCAACAATAGAGGCTGGAAAAGGAAGCAGAGGTCATTTCATATAGGGCAGTGATTTATGTCAAGGAGTTTTATATAGAAGCAGGTATAAGGCATGAAGAACTTCAAGTAGAGGAGTGACGTGGTCAGACCTACATTTTAGATATCTCACCATATTTGCAGCAGAGAGAACTGATCAAACAAGACAAATGTGGATGTGGAATGAGGAGGACAAGTCGAGTTTCTTTGCAGTAATCTAGAGAAACAGTGCTGGTGACCTAGCCAGGGTAGCATCAGTGGGATGGAAAGAAATGGACAGACCTGAGAGATATGAAGAAGAAGCAACAGGACTTGTTGTAGATTAGAGAAAATGATTGGGGAGGAGGAAGTATGCCATTTAAGTTTCATTTTTCCTCAGGCAACTGGGTAACTGATGATACTATTTACTGAGATAAGAATCACAGGAAAAGAGGAGGTTTAGGAAACACAGATGGTGAACTCAATGGAGCATCAGCACAGTTGAAGGAATCCAAAGATTCTCAAATGTAAAAACTAGAATAGACAGAATGTGAAATTTCCCACCCAAAATAATTCCCGCTCACCATCAATAAGACCCTGTCTCATCTTGGGAGGCTTACTGCACTGCTAATGGAAGATCAAACCAATGTTGAGAATTATTGTGGAATTCAAGATAGCTCTTGAAAGACTGGAAGGAAAATAGGTCCTTACATCACTTGCTTTGTCAAAAGAATCAACATAGACAATGAAGAAATCAGACCTTATCCAACTACTATTTAGTCATATGGTGAACCTGAAAAAGCTAACGGTAAAAATGTCCTTACCTTGCCTCCATAGCACATGGCATTTTAATCCAACACACATTAAAAATGTACTTGCCACCACCAATGAAAATTTCTTGCCGAAAATACTAAAACTGAATCTCATCAAGTCTATAGAATTCAGAGTCTATATCTAACAAGTTTACAGGGAAGGGGGGACGTATCAGTGATATCACTGACATCATAGAGATGGATTAGCGAAACTCAGAATGTAGCATAGATGACATGCAAACAACCTGGTTTCTTAAAACAAATAGATTCTTACAAAAAATCAGCAAGAGTGAGAGAGACGCATTTTACTTCTTCATTGCACATGTTACATGAAATATTTTTAAAATTATGACAGAATAAAGAAACATAAAAAACAAATATAAAGAATGAATTTCATTTAGATCTTGAGTTAAACCAACTTTAAGAAAAGGTGAGAAAATTAGGGAAGTTTGAACACTCACTAGTTATTTAATGATAGTGAAGAATTAACTGGGTGTGGTGGCACAGTCCTGTAATGTCAGCACTTGGAAGGCTGAGGCAGGAGGACTGCTGCAAGTTAGCAGCTTAACAAGACCCTGTCTAAAGATAAAGGCTGTAAGTGTAGCTCAGTGTAAAGGAAGTGGGTTCAATCTTCCATATCAAAAGCATCAAGAATAATTTTGAATATGATAAAGATATTGTGTTATTTTTAAATGTATTATATTTTATAGCTATATATTATAGTATTTGTGGATGAATTAAATAATTTATATATGGGATTTGCTTCAAAATAATGCAGTTTAAAAAATAATGCAGTGCAGACAGAAGAAGTAAAAAGGAGCACAGATGAAATAAGATTGTCCTGTAATGATAACTGCAATTCTCCCAGATAATTGTCGTTTATATGGAGTTTTATTGTATTACTGTCCCTCCATTTGTTTACATTTGAAAATTTTTGGTAACAAAAAATGAATTGATTTATTAAGAAAAGCAGGATTTAAATAAAGTCATAGTAATGGCCAAAAAGAAAGAACATTGAATAATGATAAGGAAACTGAGCATTTGTCTACCAGCCTGTGGAAGGTATTTCTCCTGTGCCTTGGACCAGCACTGCTAGTACAATCATTCCTCTCTGTATTTCCATTTGGAGGTGTTTGGTGGTGCTTCGTGGACTCTCACCTGTTTCCATTTCTAGTTTTCTTGATAAGATCTAAACCCCATTGGGTTGTTAGGAACATCCGGTCTTCTCTTTCCAAACACATACACTTTTTTAATGTATCAGGACACTTGGCAGCAATCTCAGAGACCCCCCCTCCCCCGTTCACACACTGGCATGTCTCTTGCTGCCACATCCACTCAGGGGTCCCACACACCCAGGAAGAAGATATTTTAATCATGTCCCACATGGAACTGAGCTCAGTTATTATTTGGCATGGACATGAAAATGGCATAATAAAAGATTTTCCTAGTATACTTATGTCATATTATACCCATATTGATCCCAATTCTCAATCCATAGCATTTTAAAGAAATAAGAAAAAACTGCATCATTACTCCTGCATTGCTACTATCCAATACCTGCCTGGCATTGGATCTAGGTTGACTTCATGATGAGGCCCCATCAGACTGAAAGTCTGCAGATGATCCACAACTATTAAAAGTGTTCCTCTGCACAAATACTTCTGGGAAAAGTCACGCCATGCCTTCAGTTCATTCTAAGTGTAATGATAGAGCAGTTTTCCTGACAATAAGTTCTGATTACAGCATGGGGAGAAAACTTGAGAGAGGCAGTTACGAGAAGAAGGAAAAGATAGTGTCCAAGCTGAAAGGACATAACAACCACAAAAAGAGGAGATGGAAGTGTTGGCAGAGACCAACCCTCACAGCACTCATGGTTTTATCTACACTCTGCTGTTTCATTTTGAATGTGCCAACCTCATATCTCTATGGGGAATAAAAATTGAAGTTTTTATTAGTGTCTTTCAAATACTCAGGAGAAAAAGAGCTAGAATCATTTTGGGACAGATGCACTTTCACCTGTTTTCTTATGAAACCAAACCCTTTAATTGATGATTTATGGTCAGTATCAAGTAAATTATTCACAGTGGACATAACCATATATTTCTTCCCAATACAAGGTCACTTTAAGTGAGAAATAATTTGCTGATACAATTTTTGCCAACAACTTATATTATTCAAAAAGCTTGAAAATACATACTGTGTATGTAGAGTAATTTAGAGACTTTTATGGAAGCAAGCCTTTAAAATTTAAAGAAATCTAAAAAAGAAGGTTATGTATCTACAAACAGCCATTTGTGGGAAAGATCATGAATAGGTAATTGTTTCTGTAATTCACAGAACTCAAAGTGTATATTTTTAAAGTAAAGTGTCCCATGAATTAAACTCCCTACCTGTGGTCATGTTATCAAAATTTTAATAGAGGCAAATGCCTTCATTTATGAATGCTTTCAGTCATTCTTTTGAAGTAGCTCACTCATGACTAGGCTTAAGGAAATGTGCATTATTCTCTTCAACCAAAAACAATCTTCCCATTCAGGCATTTGGAGGATGGCTCTAGAAATAAGGGGTTCATTTATTTCCATGCACCTGTGATTTTGTTCCTAAGTAGTGTGATGGCTACTGAGTATCTCGTTCAGATTCAGGACTTCTCTTTTCCAAATTACTTCACACCTATTTTATTTAGACGTGAACCAAGAAGCGCTGTCTGATGTTTATGACGTCACCTTCTATGTAATACGTAAAAAGAAAGAGGTATTATTTAGCCAGTTGGTTGGGAAGGGAGAAAAGGTAACTTTTTGTTGTCTTAAGTAAAAACAAAGGACGTTCCTAGAATATCTTGTGAGGCAATTCTAAAGAAACAGATGTATTTTTTCTATGTTTCTATAGCACTCATATTAATTCTTTTGGTTACAGATAAGTGAGTCATAATCCATAGTATCTCACACATCATATTTTGTTGTGTGAGTGATGTAGACAAACACAATTCTTACCTTTCTCTAAAACACATACAAATACCAGTTGACTTTTTAATTGTTTAGAATTCTACATGAACAATACACTCACCCAAATTACATCAAATCTGAAAATTTAAATAAGATAACAATCTGAAGTGTTAATAACTGGTAAGTACATTTGGATCTACCAAATTCCCTATGGAACACTTGGATGAAAAATAGGCAAACGGAAAAAAGAGGTCTCTCCCCATGACTAACACACACTGTATGCAGTCCACTAATTCCTTGTTCATTTTTTTAATATGGTATAGATACAGGCAAAGAGACTTTGCATTATTCTGGGGTTATTAGAGGAGTTTGATTGCTTAGAATTAATTCCTTGGATCTAAGTAGTTTGTCTGTGTGTACGTGTGTGTGTGCATGTGTGTGCGTGTGTGCTTTCCCCCCTACTAAACTCAGGAGGGAGTCGAGTTCCTCTGTGAAAAGCATCTTTGCACACAGTCAACTCCTTGCTTTAGAGCACCTCCCATGGTTTCAGCCCATTAACCCGAGCACAACAGCTTGATAAATTAATGCTTATATAGGCACAGTTGGCAGCTTCTAATTAAATAATTATGGCTAAGCAGCTGCACGGAAGCTGTTATGCACCCTAGAAAGCCAGCTGTCAGTTTTATTGATCCTAAGACAGAGGAAGAGTTAATACTTGGCTCTGGTTGTTGGGTGCAAAAAGGAAGTATATGATTTTCAAGATATAGACTGTTAGTATAAAGAGCCTGTGTGTTTGTGCTCGCTGTCCATAGAGAGTTGGAGAACAAAGTGTTCCTCAGCAACCTCTTAGCAGCCCAACAAAGAAGGAAACAACTATATGATCAGGAGAACAGAGCCTCTTTCAGGGCAATCTGAAGAGGACATGATGTTAGGCAGATGAGACTTTGATGAACACAGAAACGCCACTGAATTAGCAGGCAAACACATTTATGGTTGGGAGGCTCATTTAGGTGGGCAAGGAATTAAAAACATAGTGTGGTCCTTTTGAGGGGCATGACTGGTATGTTTTCATTCAATTCTTTGGTAGAAGCTTCTTAAAATGATATGTTTTCAAATGTTAGAAATTGCAGAACATGGTAAATATCACAAACCTACATTACAGCTATCTCTAAGATGTATTTTCCCCAAAAGTTTAGAAAATATATTCCTTCTATGGAATCACAGATAATGCCAATTCCTCCACAAAAGGCTAAAGAACCAGTCATCTCTATACTAGTGTGAAATTCTACAGAGGGAAAAATGAAATACCTAATGACTAAGTTCTGGCACAGGGGAAAGCATAGATTATAAGTAAAGGCCATACATAAGGTTACTGGACCAAATAATGTCTGTTATTTTACATCAGTATGCTTCTGAACTGATTTAGTTTTTCTCCACAGGCTGTCTTGTCTATGTAATCCATGCGTTTTCACTTCTAAAAACCAAATACCTGGGACACACAACACTGCTTCCCACTGGCCTCTCTACCAGAGTTTCCAACACCAGTTCCAAATGTATAAACACAACCTTAGGCAAAACCCAGTCCAAAAATTCAGTCTTACTTGTATATCTGCAGAAATTTAGACATTTTAATACCAAACTCTGAATTTGATTTAAAATAATAATGCAGGAAATTGAATATGAACACTGGAAACACAGTCCCTGTGGAATTTACTTCACCCAATTCCCAGGCCTGCTGAAAATCAGCTGTTAAACCAAGCACCAAACAGTATAAACTGATTTACTGTTCTCCCTTCAGAGATCAATGGCTTACAATACATGGTTTAGAATAATACCATTTCATAAAACAAGGCAATCTGTATCGTAAGTCTTCATTTAGGCAAATGTACTGACCTCTAAGAACCCCTACTTAAAAGATACCAGTACAACCATCTCCTTTTCTTTCACTCTGGCTTCCTCTTGTGTCAGTAATTCTGCCACCTCAGCTGTTTAAAGGTGTTTGCATGTGACTGACAGTTATGAACGATCTGGTTCTTTTTAGATAGATCTTAAATAAGTTCAGTTTAATTAAGTCTTCAGTACAACTCAAGTCTCAGTACAAAATGCAAAAAGAATCAAATAGCAGATTTTTTAAAGCCCATAAAAGCACATTTCAGACTTGGGGGGAGAAAGGGGGCCTTTCAGCAGTCTGTGCTGCCATCTAGCCAAGACCGCATCACTCTGTGCAACACCCATTTGTGTTTGAAAAGCCCCTGAAAAAAAGCATGTCTCAGGCAACTAGCTTAATAGACCCCAAAGTTCAGTCGAATTGAAGGATAGACGGAAGTATTTCATCCATTCTGACTCATCCAAACTCTCATGGACCAAGAGCCAAGTTGTAATCATTAACCTTATCTTCACAATTCAACATCTAGCAAAGAAAAATAAAAAGATATATATGCTTGTTTTCATTCCACAGATTACCCATACCATTGTCATTTGTGTCTATGATTTTTAAGGTCTTTGAATATCCTGTGACCTTATTAGAAAAGTAGATAAAAGTTGCCTTAAGGAAGCCTTGCAAGCTGAACTATAACCTCTAATACTCTAGCTATAATTCAAGAGTTACAGCAATCCCAAACCATATTCCTTAGATATTGATAGAATATGGGAATCACATACATTTCTGCAAGAATCAATATGCACGAAAAATAAATAGAACCCTTGGTACTTACGGTAGAAGACATATTCAGTGTAGCTTGACCAGAACTTGTCATCTGTATATTGGTTGATGAAAGATGCTGTCACTGATGAGTTGCATGCCACCATGTGGAATCCACACTCTGACAACATATCAAAAGCTCTTTCCAGATGCTTGAATTTGAGATAAAATCTGGATGTGTATCTCTCTGGGGCTCGGTCAGGGTCTCTGCTTTCATTCAAAGTTTCTCCAAAGACTTCCTTTGCCAAGGAAATCCTTCCACAAACCAAAATTCGGGGGACTCTGCGAAACTTGGCATCTGCTTGCCCCTCTCTACCCAAGGTGCAGGATCCCCTGTAACCCAAAGTAATGAAACCCCACTTGCGGTCAGCAGGAAGCAGTGAGGAAGGGGGGCATATTCTTGTGTCGCTTCCTTGGGAGGCATCTTCAAAGTCACTGTGGCAGAATTCATCTGGGCTTTGCTTGATTTCATCAGGAGTCAGGAGTTTGACCAAGTCTGGGAGCTGGAAGTATTCTGCTTCCCTTTTCAGTCTTCCCCTTTCTGGAAAGTGATCAGGCAGGACCACCTGCCTGTCCCTGAGATAGTCCAGAATATAACGGAACAAAAATCCATCTCTGTCAATGAAAAACCTTCCCTTGGAGTCCTTGGCTATCTCATTAGCCATGTCTCTCTTTGGGGAAAACATTTTCCACAGGAGGGAATGAGGAATGCTTATTAGTGTGGAATGGCGAGTGAAATAAACTTGACCCCCAACATTCAGTTCTATCACTTCAGGGAAGGAGTTTGGAACTGCGGCCCCTTGTTCTCGAGGGTAATAACGACTACAATTTCCACTCAGAGCCATTGTCCCTTTCTTCTGCTAGTTTGATTTAAAGGTGCAGTCCAATGGAGTCACGGCCTTATCCTTTGCATCAACTTGTAAGGGGGGGAAAAGGATGCTAACTTGTTAAAAAATGACCTCCTCTTACCCCAGTTTCTTCCCCCAAAAAGCAAAATTTAGAAGAGTCCACAGGTGAAGTGATGCTGAAAAAGTAGTTTAAACCTTGGCTGGTGATGAGCTCTTACTTCACAGAATATAATCAACTCATCTACAGTTGATCTTCCATCAAGCTTAGTAGGCAAGGTAGGCCAAGTCCCCCGTTACTCAGAAGTCCACCTGAAAGAAAAGAGAAAAATTCATTTCCTCAAACCCAGAATGAGTCAGAAAAAGAGACCTCTGGAGAGAGAAAAGAGAGGGAGAGAGGGAGAGAGGGAGGGAAGGAGGGAGAGAAAGATTATTTTACATAAGCAGCCCAGAAACTAAGATATCAGCCATTCCTCAATTAAATTGTAGCTTCCTTCATGTTATTTTGTGTCCTTATGTTTATCCATAAGCCTCTGACTCCAGCAATTAGTATTAAAAACAATTCTATTTGTAATTCTGCATTAAAAAGAAATATGCAATTTTCAACTTCTAAAGGGGGATTTTTTTTAAAGCAGGGCAGGAAAAGCAATGTCTTAGAGCTTACCTTAGTGAGTGCTGGAAACCCAGTTCTTGTGAAGAAATAACCATTTCCAAAACAATCAAAATCCACAGCCACACTGTGTCTGGATCTCACCAAATCCCAAACAGGTAAATGACAGAGGTATCAATGGAAAGTGCCAGAGAGATGTGCTCTTGGAAAATAATTATATATAGATATAGGTATAGATAGATATATACGTATTAATATAAATGTATATTTGTATATATGTATGTACGTGTATGTATTCACTCCCAATCTCAAGTTAAAAAAAGCCACAAAAAAGTTAAACCGTGACAAGGAGGTTGGTTGAAGAAGTAAAGCAGACAAAAATATTCAACCAAAGCTTCTCCAGGAAAAAAAAAAAAAAAAAATCAAACCTTTAGAAAGGATCCTTAAAACAAAGGAGAGTTGCAAGAGGTACCGGAACTTAGAAGCTTTTAAGAAAACCCAGAAGCAGAAAGACGGACAGAGGTGCCCAGCTGGGGTCCCAGGTAGCCACCCCACCTGCGGGCAAGGGCAGACGGACTCCCATGTTCCCAGCCGAGGAGCGGGCGGGAGGGAGGCCGCCGCGGCGCAGCGCAGCGCGGGGAGGCCGGCGGGGGCTCGGGGCTCGGCTCTTCGGGCGGCGGAGCTGGGTGGTTCCACAGTTCCCGGCGCAGTTCGGATGCTGTTGTTTCAGCAGTGCAGGCAAGAAACCATCCAGGGAAATGACTATTACATCATCTTAAAGGAATACGGCTTGGAGAACGCGGAGGCAGCTCAGTCACGTCCTCCTCGGTGGTGACAGGTTGCCAGGACTGACAGGGACGCCGCGCTCGGCGGGGGCACGCGACTTCAGGCGCTGCTCGCTCCGGGCTCGGGCGGGGACCGCGCTCGCAGCCGCTTCCCTCCCCGTCCTGTCCTGAGTTTCCACGGCCCCTTTCTTTCTTATCTTCACCTCCACGAACACTCCCAACACACGCGCGCGCGCACACACACACACACACACACTCTCTCTCTCTCTCTCTCTCTCACACACACACACACACACACACACACACACAGAGCAGTAACCCTTCACCCCAGCAGTGAGACAAACAGAAATAATTTTCATTTGAAAAAAACACCTTCAAAGAAACCGTTTATAGACGCACTGAATTTCCCTGCTGAAGGGCGCATTTCCCCTCTAAAGACTTAAAAAAAAATTCCCACGGAATGACTCAATGTTCAAGCTACAAAATGTTCTTTTTCAAATCCTTTGATTAAAATCATATTCACTCAAATGCCTTTTTTCTTCCATTCCCCTGCCACTACTTCAAATAAATAAATAAACCACACGCGCGCGCGCTCACACACACACACACACACAAGCGTGTGCGCACAGTAATTAATGCTGCTCTTTCAAAATGAATAATGAAATTTTTATACCCACAGAAGGCTCACGGTGTCCAACCCTGAGTCTTTACCTTGGCTTACCTGTAAGACAGTACCACCTGCAACCTCTTCTGGGGCCCTTCCCTTCTGAGCCTCTCCTCAGACATGCTCCTGCCCACTCCCAACCCATCCCAGAGGACCCCAGCGGAAGACACGCCTGCCAAGAGCCCTTCTACTCCTATCCCACAGGGGTCCCTTAAGTGCTTCATTAGAGTTTCAGGAAGGCATTTCCAGGGCAACCTAATCCACTTGCAGAGTGCTTCCAGCGGAGCCTGCCAGTCAATAATGGCCCGGCCAAGAGCTTCTTACAGTAAGTCAGCCATTTCCCCTTTAAAACCCCAGTGTCACATGGCTCATCTTCCTTATAGGAATATACTACTTTATTAATGAATAATGTATGCGAGGTACACTCTATCCCAAACAATTGCTATTTTTAAAAAGTAAAAACCAAAAATGGAGAGGAACATATGAATTAGACACATTTGATAGGATACATGTGTCTATTGCCAATTCTTGCACCAAGAATGAGCTTGAAGATATGCTCAACAGTAAGATAAATTAATTTCTATTTTAACAATCTTTTCTTTCAGTAAGCACGGGGTTACTGAACACATTCAGAATATTAGTTGACACTCTAACGCCTGATTATATTTGACTTCGTTTCTTTAGCTAATGCATTAACCTGTTTTGGCCTCAATCTCCAGGATTTTAATGCTGGACCAAGCAAGAAAATGTTTATGTGATGCACTTATATTGCCATCTAGTGCCCTAAATTTTCAGTGCAGACTTGTATGGAGCAACTGAGCCAAAAATGTAGAGTTTTCCTTTATTTTTATGTTTTTATAATAATTTGAGTTTACTTGGTATGAGCTAGTCACTATGACAACAAGATAAATATTTCATTGGCACCAGGTCAAGGACAAAAATAAATCTAAACTTATGCTTATTATGTGCTGGTTTTGGTGGCGATGGGGCCATACATCATGACAATAGCTTTGGAGCTCAGGTGTTAACATAGTCTAGGGATATTTAGGGATTCTAGGGATCTGGAACGCACCCCGTAATCCCAGCACTCAGAAGACTGAGGCAGGAGGATCTAGAGTATCTAGAGTTTAAGACAGCCTGAGCTACATAGCAAAACTCTGTCTCAAAAAAAAAGGAGAATAAAGGTCTGAGGGTAATTTGGCAGAAAATAGAGAAAGACGGCAAGAAAAATCAATCTTTTAAAACTCAAAGAGACTTGAGGAATGAAACTCTACCATCCTATCTTAGATATACAAAACTGAAGCCCAGTGAGGGGCAGCATTTCCACAGCACAGCTACAGTAGCAGGACAGGCTCTAGACCACTGTCTACTCTATAATCAGTGTCCTGTTTTCAACCTTATCTACTCTAGACTAAGGATGGAGTGAGGACAAATGAAGAAAATAAGAATTTCAAAATTATTAAATATTTTTTTAAACCTGAAAGCCATTTTAAAGGGTTTCTAATAATTTAAATTGCAAGGCTTTACAAAAGATTTTACAATTTAAAAGAAGAATATTCTAAATTTCAAAAACTGAGAAGTTCTATTCATTGGTCTAGGTATTATAGGTTAGGTTGTTTGTTTGGTTTTTTGCTACTGGGGATTTTTTTTTTTTTTTTTTGAGACACGTTTTTGCTAAGTTACTAAATTGCTGTCTGAGCTCAAACTTGCACAGGTTAAGTTATTTTTCAGGCAAGTTTTTAGCAATTTTTGGAAAATGAAACCTGGAAAATTAACACAAAGCATAAAAGTCTGCATTTGTTCTAAGGACAGAGCCTCTAAGGAAGGATTGATTATAATGGAGAACCGGGGAACTATTAGTTCACATGGTCAGAAATCCTCATATTCTGACTATAAAACTCCTTTTTGAAATGAGAGTACACACACACTCACAGAGATGCATTCTAAGGGCTGAAAAACACAAAACATTCACCAGACAACCTTAATCTTGTACCTATGATTTGCCAATATCACCTGAAACACAGTCTGAAGCTTTAATAAACACTGTGAATGTGAAACCCTATGCTTTGACGTTACATTACATTGTTCTGCGCTAAAAGTGTTAATAAGAACCAGCTGCTTCGCTAGCTCTCTTTGGAAATCTCTACTTTTTAATCTACCCATAGCCTTGAGAAATGAAGAAGGTCTGGGTTTCTCACCTCCCGAGAGGCTAGGGGTTCGGTTTGGGTATGGACTGAAATCTGTTCCTGTTGGGGTCTACAGCGGTCAAGTCCACCCCCCAACACATTATAGTTCTTGTTGCACTAGTCTCAGGGATGAAAGCAAAGGAAAGGCAAGATTTAAAAATACATAAGGCTGGAAAGAAACTCCACACGGAGATTTGAATAGTGCTAGAGTAAGCTAGTAGGTCTCAGGGAAGTTGTCAGTGAGCCCGGCTGCCTCGTCCCTTCATGAGAGGCAGGAAGCCAAGCCTAGGCTGTACGTGTGTTCCCGTCCTTCGTGTCAGCAGATAACACTGGGAGTGTTATTATTCTGTTCTGGCAGCTCTTTGCTGAAACACTGTGGGATGGCACATTCGGCCCAAAGCCTGAACGACAGACAGCACCAGATTTCTCTTAGGGAAAGAGCAAGGGGAAAATGTTCCATCCTGTTCTTTGTCATATTTAAACACAGAGCACATCACGACCTGTGTTAGGTAAATTGTGAAACTGATAAAATATGCCTTAGGCTGTGTCTCCTTATCCCACTCCTGTAGCTGAATGTTGAATAGTATTCTCAAAAGGACAATTTTAATTTTGAAATAGTGTGATCACTTCCCACATCCTTACACCTAACATACCCTTTAGTTTCCTCTCCCACCAAGCAGAGATAACTTTTATGCTGACTGTCTTTGCTCTCAGGCAGAGAATTGATCTCATTCACCTACGCATACTCACATGCTGTGCACTCATTGTGTTTTGTACTCCCGCATTTTCACCATCGTCCATAATAGCTCCTGTTTATGGAGGTTGATCATCAAGTCCTCACCATAATCTCTAGCCCTTGTCTACCCATGTGACTGGCTGTGTGACTTTGGGCAGGGAACTCAGTATCTACCAGCCCAGCCAGGGTTAAATGGCAATAAGGAGACCTACTTCCCAGGTGTGTTGTGCAAATTAAGTATTTCAATGTGTGTTAAGTCCTCTGGCACATTCTGTGGCTCTTAGCGAATGTGCAATAAATGCCATTAGTATTTATAACAGTGGTAAAGTCACTGTATTCATTGTTCTCAGACCCTAATAGAGACATAAAGAAATAATGAAAGATACCCAAAGATTGAAATTCAGTTCCACTTCCAAAATCTTTGTTCTCACCAATATGAAATTTCAGGTAAAGATCATTGCTCATTGAGTTTTAGGTTTTGTTGAGGGAGATGTAATAACAGAGTAGTAACTGAAAAAAATCACTGTCTCAATGGTTAAAAATGAAAATACCACTACCTTTTGCCAGAAAAAAAGGTTACTTTCCCGGTACCTGTCCCTTCATGCCACACAGATTAAGTGTCTGTCTCAGATCCAGCACAGCACTAGGTAGTTTGAGATACAAAGCTGAATCTGATATCATCTCTCTCTGAACTCAAACAATCAAATGCAAGCACATGCTCAAATTCAAAATCATACCAATGGAAAAAATTGTTTAAAGGTTATAGATACTTGAGCACTGCCTTTTTACTTCCTGAAATATGCCTGGTACTGTGTTCTTCCCTTGGTTCTACATAGTTCACTTATGATGCGGACAAACCACTTAACCTCAGGTGGCCTCTGCTTCCATATCTACAAAATGAAGCTGTCTCCTCTTAAAGAGATCCTGTGACTGATGACAAAATAAAGATAAAATACAGCTGCCAAGTCTTCAGAGACATCCCAGGAAGTGATTTGCTATGTAAGAAACAAAGGATGAAGGCACCAAACAGCATTTCTTGTTAATGTAAAGCTTTACAAGAAAGAATCTGTATTATCTTAAAGTTGAAGAAGGAGATGCTTCCAGGTCATCCACTCTAGCCTCAGATCCAGCTAACGGGTTGAAGTAATAGTAAATGTTCAGTCTAGTCATTTCTCTCATAGTCTCTCCCTGAAAATACTCTTGAACTCTACTCTCATAAAATAAAAATAAAAGCAAAAGCTGTTTCTATCACCACAGTGCCTCTGAATAGAAGTCTACAGGATAAAGTTCTTCCAAGTAAGCTAACATTTTCAAATCTAATCTTTAAAAAAATATATGCTGCTAGAGCCAGGTGTGGTGGTGCATGCCTGTAATCCCAGCACTTGGGAGGCTGAGGTAGGAGGATCACCTGAGTTCAAGAGCAGCCTGGACTACAGAGCAAGACCCTGTCTCAAAAAAACAAAAAAAGAAAAGTATATATATATAGTATATACTATATACATATATGCTGTGAAAAAAGGTATGAGAGCAACATTATTGAATGTATCAGTAGAGTCTAAAGATTTTAGTGTGTATATGTGGGTGTGTAGGTAGTACAGTATTATCTATAGTAGATATGAAGTCACATTTTAAGTTTCCCTTCAAAATTTGTCTGGAACAAATAGTCAAAGTTGGAAGGGTATATTTTGACCATGAAGCTGAGAAAATCCAACTCTTACGTATGTGTTTTAAAACTATAATCTCATCAGCATGAAGCCTAACCAGCAGAAATACTGACTCTTATCTCTTTTTTTTTTCCTAATTTTTTTAAGGCAGGGTCTCCTTAAATTGCCCAGGCTAGCCTCAAATTTGTGCTTCTCCTGCCTCAGCCTCTCATGTAGCTGGGATTTCAGGTGTACACCACCGCACCTATTTCTTAAAATGGATGGGCAAATGATGAGAAACGAAATACGGCTGTCTGACTATCAAACAATTGGTTCTAGCAAAGGCACATGCACTGTTGTAGGAATAGCTATAAGAAATGAAAGACTGCTGCCCCTTGTAGTCTTTTCTTTACCGTCTGTCTAACCATGTTGTATTGTTCACCATACGACACTTGTGGCATATACTAAGTTACACGTGCTGCCCTCCTCATTACATTTGTTGCACATTAGATATCTAGTGGTCAAGGAATAGTGTAATCTGTAGGCCAAAAATTACCAATCTTTTCTATATTGCCTAGGAAACTCATTTTTCAAATGACATCTTTACTGTCATTCTAAAATCTTCTACAGATATAAGCCATTTGAGATTAGAATAAATTTAGGTGTTAAGTTCTAAAACATTCATTAATAAAATAGTCCAGAACTTACAATAATATCTCTATCATCTTTACAGTGTACTTTAATTTTTTTCTAAATAGTGTTATATATTTATATACGTATAAATGGAATTTGTTGAACTTCCTAAAGCAACTTCGAGGAAATACAGTTCAAAATCCCTAGTTGCAGGCTAGGGTTGTGCTCAGTGGTACAGTGCATTTTTAGCTTATGCAAGGCCTTGGGTTTCATAAAATAAACTAAGCTGGGCATGGTAGCACATGTCTGAAATACCAGCTAACTGGGAGTCTGAAGGTGGAGGACTGTGAGTTTAAGCTCAGCCTTGGCAACATAGCAAGACCCCCATTTCAAAAAATAAAATCAAATATTTTTAAGATATTAGTTGTAAATAAAAGGAGCAGATTTTAGAATTGGCAGAATAGGGCTTGAAAGAGATAGCTACCAGCGGTATGATCAGAAGCAAATCATTGGGTATTTTCTTCACGTATATATTAGGAATGAAAGTATCCACTCTGCAGGATTGATGTAAGGGTGAAAAATAATATCCTGAAACTGCCTGGCACATAGCAAGTGTTCAGTAAGTAATGGGCAACATTATCATCTTTATGCTTGGCTCTGTCACCACCCCTCACCTTCCAATTTCTATGCATACTGATGGGTCAGTGTGGGTGAGTGGGTAGAAGAGTTTAACACTGCACTCATGTTACTGGCTCCTGTTCTGAGTCTGCTGTCACCGCTAGGAGGGGAATAGGAGAAAGAAAAACATATTGAGAACTCTAATCGTATTTGTCCTTGGAGATTGATAGTTAGTTCATGTAAAAATTCATTGCTCCTGCCTTAGAAGGTAGCTATACTTTCAAAGGATGATGAATGAGGGAAGTGAATGAACAGGCTGGCTCATTCAAAATATCTCACATCATTTTACAGTGATTCAGCACTAGCTTTGGTATAGCAATTGTTTGTAGAAGGCATTTTTCACAACTACATCCAACATGTTGTACTTATTGATGAAATGAATTGTACCAGTGGCATCTGCAGATGGAGAACAACAGGAAGAAAGAAAGGCAAAGACCAAATAATGAATGCAAATATTTAGCTGAAAGAACAAAATTGATTTGTTTTGTCAGAAAACTTAAGAAGTCAAAGCTGGAAATTTGAAGTATGCTCAGAATACCACTTTCCCCTTGTCTTTTCAGTTATTTGTAAGAAACTCATGGAATAGGGATAATTTTTTATTTATCTTGATATCCTCCAGCAGGTATCACAAAGTATAACACCAGAAAGGTGCTTGATTAATTAATGTTTTTAATTTAATTGCAGTAGCAAGAGTGATATCTTCAGAATAGTTCAAGAAAATGATATGCTAAAAAGCTGACAGCCTGATTTTGGAACAAACTATTGATTGGGGATGTAAGGTAGCTGATTTCAGTTTATTTCTCCAAACACTGAACTCTCTATATTAGCACAGACTTTTACATTTGATTAGGTCTCAGAGAAATAAACTGGCTATAAAAACCCACCTCTCATCGCTACCACTCCAAAGAGGTAATTCAAGTGTTCCGTGGGGGTTGAAACTGGACCTCTTGAATTTTTCATGTATTTAAATGAAGACTGGAGAGTAGTTACCTACAACTCCGTTATTGAAATGCCATCACACTGGACATAGAAGCTACAATTAGCCTTGGCTAGAACATCTCATAAAATCATAAATTAAGATGAAAACTTAGAAAAATCGGCTAGGAGAAATGATGAATGCCTTATTTGTTCCAAAGACAGTAAGCAAGTGTATTTTTTTTTTTTTGCCACTTTCTCTGAGACATTTATATCTATAGGCATAAAGAAAGGAAGAAAAAATTAAGCTCAATGGAGGTGATGGGTGGGTTCTATGTCAAAAACATCAGTGCTTCACAAAGGTACTGTAATAAAGTTACCCTGCCCCCCCCCAGTAAAACCTCACCTACAGAGTTGCTGGCTAGGACTGAGGGTTGGGGGGAAGTAACTCAGTTGGTAGAATGCATGCCATCCACAAGGCCCTGTATTTGATCCTCAGAAGGAAAAAAAGAAAAAAGACAGGGCCACTGGCTAATGAGAGACAGTTTAGAGTCCTTAGGGGACAACTTAGTAATGGCAAAGGTTGAAGTCTGACAAAAGAAAATTTGGGCTCATTTCAAATCCCTCTTTTCCCCCATGTCTTTTAATATCATTCATTTACTCTAATGTTTATGTATCTATTTATGCAAGAAACTATGTCAGGCACTGTCGAGAAAGTAATGATGAATAGGCACAAGACTTATTCTCAACAACCAATAGGGAAAAACAAAGGAAGACATTTTGGAGAAAACTAATGCATAGAAAAAGTAATGACTGCTGTTAAAAAAAACTGGAAAGGGCCGGTGAGATGGCTCAGCGGCTTAAGCGCCTGCCCGGCAAGCGCGAAGGCCCGAGTTCGACTCCCGGATCCCACATACGAAAAAAGGGCCGGTGATATCGCTCAGCGGCACGGGCGCCTGCTGGCGTGCGAGGTCCTGAGGTCGACCCCCCGGTACCCACAAAAAAAAAAAAAAAAAAAAAAAAAAACTGGAAAAAGTTCTATGAGAAGCACAGAGTTAACCAAAAACGAAGTCACCTTTTGAAACTCTAAAGAACATTATGATTAGCATGAAAAGCCTGTTAATAAATTATTGATGGACTAAAGAAAGTGCTAGCTTGCGTCACTATACATTTCCTGGGTGTAGAGTCAGAGAGGCACTCATCTAGAGTTCATTTAGAGCTGCTCCAGATCAGGCTGATTCATCGAGCAACTGATGAGCTCAGAAATATTTTATATGTGCATATAAATGTGAGTCTATTGCATCAGTAGACCATACAGCTAATTCACATTTGATTCTCAGCCAATTAAGACTAATAGCTATTTGAGTGGCCTTTTTCAGGCTGTTTATGTACTCCATCAGGTCCTTCTTTCTGTCACTACTTGTGTGCCACCAAACTCTTTGGTTCAAGACAGTTAACAAAAGATGTGCAAGCCACACATGGAGATTCTACAAAAAACTGAAGGAAGATGCTGGATGGTAACAAGCAGGCTTTACTGCAACATCTCCAACTGCCTCTAAGGAGATGGCCTAAGATATCCAGATCAGCAGATAATTACTGTCTGGTAGAAATCCTTTGACATGTTCAAGGGCAATGTAAGACTCCCTGCAACATGGAAAGATATGAAGGATTAATAGAAGAAATTTACAACTCAGGGGCATATCACAACATCAAGACAGTTGAAGAGAAAGAAGGACAACTTCCAAAGATTGACATCAATAGCACATCCCCTAGGTGGCATGCTGCAATACTCATAGCAACAATCTAGTTAATGTGATCATTTCAGGAACAGTTTTCCCAAGCTAAACAAGGGATGTCATTAGGTTAATGCTGGAAGATGAGGAGGGGGAGGATTCCAAATACTACTGCTACTTTAGCTACCCAGAAAACCTTGTAATTAAGGATATCCTGGGGATTGGAAGAAGTTGACTTTGTGTAAGCAGTAGTTGTTTTTTAAGGCAACTGAGTAACAGGAAATTGAATAGAAGAACAAGAATTAATTTTGATCACTACAAAAAAAATCTTTGAAGCAATTTTAGTCAATTTTCATTACTGCAAATAAAGTTTGCCTGATTTATTTACCTAATATTTACAAGTCTGGGATAGAAAAGGAAAAAAACCTACCAAGAAATACTGAGACAAAATTGAAGTACTAAAAATGATTGTTTTCTACACAGCAAAGTAGTGGGACATCATAGTGAAAAGAGTGGGTTTTAGAAACAGAAAGAACTGGGACTGAATTCCAGCTCTATTATTTATCAGTTGAGGAAGTTACATCACCTCTCTGAGCCACAATTCTACACAGTAGGGGTAACAATTGTAATTCCTTTATAGAGATTACTCAACATACATTAGAAGGTTGAGTGTTTAGTTCACCACCTTTTGCTATAATTTAACTATTGCTTATTGCCTTTTGCAATGCATGCTCATCCTCACCTCCCACTCTAAAACTGATTTACATTATCAGCTTCATGAAAGCACAGGACAGAGCCACATCAAATGTTGGCCAGTCTTTATTCTAGACCTCTTACAGATTCAAAGGAAAAGAAACAAAGCAATCACAGGAGTTTCTTTTGGAGGTGCAGAACCTCTTACAGAAAGATGTTTGTGGCAGGTCAAAAGATACCATAAGGCAATGTTTTAATTATTCTCATCTGGATAACATACTTTCTAGTTGCCAAACTGTCAGTGCCAACCATCTTTTGCCCCATAAGCTCCATATCTTGTCCTTCATTTGTTAGATGTCACTTGTCCCAGCACAGTCCTATGTATACAAAGATGTTTGGGCTAAAATCTGCACATTTTTAAGCTGTCATTTATTTCTCCTATGTACTTCTCTTTGTTGATTTAATTAAATCTCAATAGGCCATCATCCTATGCAAATGACTCCAAAATCTAAAGGCTGACCTTGATCAGCTTCCATATCCCCACTGAGCATATTCACTTCCCAGCACATCACACTCAAGTTCAGAGCTACATGTCTTTGCCATTCCACCCATTTTATTCTATCAAGTTCTCTTCCTCTGTTAATAGCATTACTGGCCTCTCTTTCTACTGACCAAGGAGTCATCTTGAGGTAGGATAGAAGAAATAAAAGGTAGGTAGAAAGGAGACAAGGAAATCATAACTAAAAATTGTACTTCTAAGAAGACTGCAACTTTGGGCCTCAGCTAAAGTTACCCAAGGCAATCTATATCAGCATTCTTTTGGCTAAATTTAGATACCTTCCCTAACCAGATCCCGAATTCCTCAAGAATACTGAAACTCCATAAACTGGCTTAATTGAGAAAGTAAAGAGCAGGAGCCTGACCCTAAGTTAAAGGAACAGGTTGAAAGAATCCAAAGAATGTTTAAATTACCAAAAAACAACAAACAAAAACAAACTTCGCCCATATCTGTAGAATGGGCAAGAACCCTTCTTGGGAGTGGCCTTTCTCTCCAGGTTTCCACCCCTTTAAGAGAAGTATAAATGTTCCCTGATCCAGGAAATAAGGTGTCTCACTCCTCTGAGTGCCCACACTCTGCTTGAGTGCATTCTAAAATGTTTGCCCAATAAGCCCTTCTCATACCTTCTACTGCCACATTTTGAAAATTCTTTTTCTTTGACAGGAATCAGTGAATCTGAGAACTTATTCTACAAGAAGGTGGGCTAGGTTCCTTATCTCAGCTCAGGAACCTCTCAGACTCAGCCCAATGACAATCAAATTCCTCCCTGTCACTAGAACAAAATACCTAAGATAATTTAAACAGAGAAAAAGCTTGTTTTGACCTACAGTATTGGAGTTTCAGTCCATACTCTGTTGGCTTTGTTACTTCAGGCCTGTGGCAAGGCAGCACTTCATATTGTGAAAGCATGTTAGATAAAAACCACTCATAATATGAGCCAGGGAGCAAAGAGAGAAACAGGAAGAGGCCAGGGTTCCATAACCCCCAAAGACCTAAGGACCTCCCACTATCCGCTACCTCTCAAATATTCCATGACCTCCCAATAATACACCCCAGGGACTAAGCCTCTAACACATGGGCCTTTGGAAGATATTTAACATCCAGACTATAGCAATCCTTTTCTTTTGGCTTCTAATTCCCAATAATGAAATCTACCTCTCTTTATATTTACTAGAATTCTTTTGAGTATGTCCTCTCTTCTACTTCCAATTTTCTGATCCAGTTCTTTACTTTTTACCTAAATTTGTTTGTTCAACAAATAATTGAACACTTACTATGACTCAGGTGAAACATAAGCTGTACAAGTCATCTGTTAGGGACCTAGAGATGAACAGGAAGTTTGTCTTCATGAAACTTTCATTCTTGGCCAAAAACAGAGACCTAAGTAAGTAAACAAATAAACGAGCAAGATAATTTCAAATGGTGATGCGAACTATGAATAAGAAGAGGTGACATGAAAAGTGTGTCTGGGAGAAGCGCCAAGAGAAGATAATGGCTACTACAGAGTGGGACTCGCTGAGTAAGTGAGCGAAGGCAAGGAGCTAGCTATGTGTTATGGTTTATGTCTGGATGTCCCCCCAAAGCCTCATGTGGTCAAGGGAGGTGGGCTTTTGGGAGGCAGCTGAATCTAGAGTTTGTGATTGGTTCATTGTCTAGTGCTGAGATTGGGGGTATGAGTGCTACACCCACCCTAGGGTGGGTAGTCTGCATACAATATAAGGGAGGAAAAGAGGCTTGCACCTTCCCCCTTTGCTCTTGTTGCTTTTGCTGTCTTCCACCACCATGAACTGTTGCCCCTCTGCCATGTGCCACCCTGCCTTGGAGCCAGCTGATTATGGACTGAAACCTCTCCAAACTGTGAGCTAAATAAACCTTTCCTCCTTTTAACCTTGGGTGTCAGGTATTTTTGTCTCAGCAATGAGAGAAAAGTAACTAAGACACTATGTGAAATTCTGGGAAGAGGAAGAGGGAAAGGCAAAAGCAAAGGCTCAGACATCTGGGATGAGACTAAGCTTGGCTTATTACAGAAACTGAGAAATGCAGTTGGAGCCCAGAGAGTAAGTGTGAGAGTGTAAGTCTGAGAAGCAGACAGGACCCAAGCCTGGTAGGGCCTCCATACCATGCTAAGAGTATAAATTTTATTGAGTGATGGAAAGTCATTGGTAAGTTTAGTTACAACTGATGTGCTCTAGTTTACTTGTTTTTTTTTTTTTTTTTTTTTTTAAGAAGACTTTAGCTGCTGTGGGGTAATGGATTACTAGGGGAGCAATATTCATTGTAAGGAAATCAGTGAGGAGAATTTTTGGGGATCCACGTGGTGCCTGTTGGTGGTTCAGGCAAGTGTTAAGGGAGAATACCTGAAAAACGGCTGGCTGGGATCTTGGACACACTGTGTAGAGGAAGCACTATTACAGGGACCTGCTAATGTTCTCCCTCTTCCCAGCTTTTTCATCCCAGTTCATTAAACACAAAGCTGACAGTGTCATCTCTCTAAAGATGCCATCTTTTGCCCATGTATCTTAACTGGCTTCCTAGTGATTACAGAATAAATTCCAAATTCCTTGGTATAGTTTCAAAGTCCCATGCTATCTGGCCTCACTTACTTTAGAGAATCATACAAATCAACTTATGAGGAAAGAACCAAGAGTTAACAATATAGTCCAAAAAGGTCTGAGAGAAATCATTTCACAAACAGTGCTATTCACAGAAATGGTGCTGGGTTTGGTTATCTTTAACTGCTCTGAAAACCTGACAGTTTCTGCCATCAGGGAAAGAGCCACAGTGCACCATACAGCGAGGCTTTAACTCCCAAGAGAAGAAACTGGAAGGCTCTGGGAACTAAAAGAAATCAAGTAGCCCCTTAGAGCACAAATAAATACAAAAATTAATTAATTTTGTTACAACCTTTGACTTCATTCACTCCCCTGTATATAATCTCCACTTACCACACAACTTAATAATATCTCACTATAAAATGTGTAACAATCAAGTTAACTATACATAGAGAGAATGTGATAGAATAAAATCACGCATCACATTGAACATCTCCTTTCCCATCTGACTGAAACAAGTATTCCTTGGAAATTAAGCATTTCTGTCAGCATCACCAAGCCAGGCTTGAGAAGTTACTGGTATTAACAATCCAGAGTGACAGAGGGGGCAGTGTTATCACAGTCTCCTGCGCTGAGCTGCGGTCTGGACTAAGGGAAACTGAAAGTTACCCTGACAACACTACACTTACCCAGGATCCCGAAGCGAGTCTCAGTTTTAATTGTTTCTTTCTTTCTACTGGCTAAGTCTCCAGCCCTCAAACTAAGTTGGCAGTGAGATCTCCCTTGATAATCTCAATACATCCTGCCAAGCCTTCTGAAAACTGATCCCTTTCTCAGCATGACCTCAAGAAATACAAGCTTATCTCACACTTATGTTAGTTATTGTCTCACCTTTTACAAAAGGATAATGAAAGAAATTCTTCTGTACTGACCTTACAAGAAAAATGCTCTACATTTAACATGTTATCAGACAAGCTCTGAAGTTTCTCTCTAGTGATAGAAAAATGGATATATGTAGCTATATACTCATTTACACAAAAACATTCACTGAGAGCCTGTTTACATAAAATAACAGAAAAAATGTTCCTAGCCCTCAAGATAATTCAGCAGAGAAGCCTAGAGGTAAGTTTGGTCTATTGAGGGAGAGGCAAGTTATGTCCCCCCACAAGAGAAGTAAAAGTTCCTAAAGGAATCTGAGGAAGGGAGAAGTAAAAGTTCCTAAAGGAATCTGAGGAAGGGAGAAGTAAAAGTTCCTAAAGGAATCTGAGGAAAGGAGAGGTAAAAGTTCCTAAAGGAATCTGAGAAAGAACGCAGCTGGCTGTCTTCAGGGTTTAAGATGTGAGGCTGGGTAAGGAATCAGAGGAGATGGCACAACTAGACAAGGTTGCAACTGCATCTTGAAAGGCAGTTGGAATCTAAAAACCAGAAGCCAAAGTTTCTATGGAGAGGGGAAAAAGTAGTGGGAAAAGGATGTGTGCAAGTATATGTCAAAGGGATGTACAGAGAATTGTAGAAGTTGGAAAAAGAACAGTACGTGGTCAGATTTGACTGGAGAAAAAAAAGGCAACTGTGGAGGATCAGTGAGTCAGCTGCCAGGGAGTCTGAACTTAATCTTGTGTATAGAAGTAGACATTGTGAAGCGTTTGACCAAAAATGACAGAAACAAGTTTCTCAACAACAACCACTTCTACAAGGTAATACAAAGCTCATTCACCCTCTGCTTATTGTCACACTTCTCAGTTCTGAGAGAAAGGGCTTCCACCAGTAACTTCAAATCAATAACCCCACTGAAAGTTGCAGCTTTGACACTGAAATTGTGATCATTTCCATTTTTACAGCAGTTTTGCAAAGTATTTTCCCCACACCCCAACTATGGAAGAAAGGGGAAATAAAGGGGAAAGCAGTTCTATGACCATTTGCCGAGTGAGGAGATACATATATTTAATGCATAACCTTAGTGACAATCAGAGAAGCTCATCCATGGTAGAAAATAAGGATTTTTATATATACTGTGGTGTGTATAAGCATGTGTGTGCTCGTGTGTATACTCACCCATTCAGTCAATAAATATCTGTTGAGAGTGTTCCATGAGCCAGGCTTTGCTCTAAGAATTGAGGACATAGCAATGAACACAAAATACCAAAGCATCTGCCTTTATGAAGTTCACATTCTACATAATAAATTAATAAAATATAAAATGGCAACTAATAATTACAGTGGAGAAAAATAAAGTCAGATGAGGGGGATATTAATTACCAGGTTGCAAAGGATGGACATTAATATAGCAAGGGGGTAGAGAGGACAAAGAAAGAGATAGGAAAAACTATGTCTTCAGTAGTTTAAGCTAAAAAGGCTTTGACCAAGCAGGTGAACAAAAAAAAAAAAAAAACATTACAGAGAGACATTTTCACTTAACAATCAATATTAATAATAGATATGATAGCAGATACCAATTATTGACTCACTATTTAGTGACTATCAGTATGCTAAGCCTTCATTTATTATCTACAGTAAACTAATAAACTTTATTAGTGTGATACTTCTAGATGCAAGGAAATCGAGGCATCGAGCAGAAAGAAAAAAAGATGGAGGAGGAAGGAAAGGGGAAGAAAGGAAACAAGGAAGGGGAGAGAGAGAGAGAGGGAGAGTCCAAGAGTCAGGTAAGCTAAATATCTTGCTGAAGTGCAAGATATTTACATGGAGCATGAGTTTCAGTGTACACAGTCTGACTCCAAAGTCTGCACTCTTAACACTTGTAATCCAGACAATTGATTGGAGTACAGAGATAAAGAAGTCATAGACTCTGCCTTGGAACTGCTCATAGTCTAGTAAGAGAGACAGACTCATTGAACAAATAATCCCAGTTCAGTGATAGGAGCTATAACAGAGGTATAATACAGTTAAGAAGACACAGAGGAAACAGTGATGAAGTACCTGACTAAGAGTAGGGTGTGGGGTCATCAAAATGCAGACACATTCATTTGTGTTTATGTAATCCACTGCTCTCTCTGGGCCTGGTTACTCACAACTAATACTCAGTTCCTTCTAAAGCCTCTTTCCAGTGGATTTCCCCAGTCTGTCTTCACAGGCTGTGGTTTATCAGCCTCATCCTACACACACTGAGTAGCTGTGACACAAGGGCCAGATAAAATCTTCAGTCACTGTGGAGAAGGAAGAAAAATAAGAAGATAGCAACTACCTCTCCTACCCTCATAAAAGGGTAAGGAATATGACAACCATGTGAATTAAAATGAGATGCTGAATCATGTTGCAATGGAAGAGAAAAGAGAAAAGAAGCTGACAACCCCCCATCTGAAAGCAATGTGCACTATGACATAATGTGGCTGACTACAAAATCACTTGGAACGGAAAACCGTATTTGATGAACATCCCCATTATCAGCACAATATGCTCTAAACCTTAAGTTCTTAATTTAAGGTCAACATATGAATATCACAAAGTTCATGAATTCCCTGGAATTGTATGCAAAACTCTATGTATATGTTGTGCATATTTTCTTAGGAATACCAAAGAATTTATCCAAATTTCAAATAGGTTAAGAGCCCCAAATAGGTTCAGAGCTGTGCCTCAAATACTTTCAGAATGGTTACTCCAGATTTAAGTATTATATGGAATCTGGAGTAACTTAGAAGTTCCAAAAAACTCTAAGTGAGTGCTTTGATAACATTGTTATTCATCACCTTTGTTGAAGTGTTTACAAATCAATGTTGCAACTCAGGTCCCCATACATGAGTAGAGGGCATTGACATGACTTCAGCCCAAGCCTTTGATTAATCTGTACACAGCTGACCTTTATCTTCCACTCAGAACTTCTTTGTAGAAAGATTAGCTCTTCAGAGAAGCAGTCAGTTCAGTAGAGGTGCTCAGTTTTTCTGTGTATTGGGAGTTAGAGATGTCATTTAACTGAGAAGGACAGTATCGCCTCACCTGTCTGGTATTTTCAAGCTATACACACCTTCCCACCCGACCCTTCTGCATTCCTTATTCCTATTCCAGTCCTATTTCTTTTTCTGTTGATAGTTTTCCCCTGGCTATATTTGGGTTACTTTTGGTTAGTCATCTCTTTATTAAATTTGTTCTCTAGTCATCAAAGAAATATTGAGAAGAGTGGAGACTCTTGCACTTATTTACTAAGCTAGCTGCCCAATGGCAAATTTGAAATGTCCTACCTATTAACCACTGGCCTACCCACTTTTGGTTAAATATCCATCAGGGGTTTAAAAGAGTTTAGGATCAGAAAACTTACTTCCATATGTATAACTTTAAATACCACCACATGAATTGTTGAAACTTTTTTCTCATGTACTTTCTAGTGAAAATCATAAAAAAGAAAAAAATCTAAGTCAAGAATATGGTCTTGGGCCAGTGAGATGGCTCAGCAGTGTAAGTGCCTGCCTGGCAAGCTCGAGGTCCTAAGTTCAATTCCTGGTACCCACATAAAGGAAAAAAAGGGCCGGTGACATCGCTCAGCGGCACAAGCACTTGCTGGCAAGCGCGAGGTCCTGAGGTCGACTCCCGGTACTCACATTAAAAAAAAAAAAAAAAAAGTATTTGGTCTTAATGATTCCTTACTACAAAATAATAGAAATCCTAGGAAAAATAGAAAGCAAATATTTATTAGCTTTTCAGAAGTACCAGGAAAGGACAGTTTGTAGAGAAAGAACACATCCACAGTACAACCCAGAAGAAATCTAAGATTTGGAAAAATTCATTACCAACCAAAACATTTGTTTAACTTCTTCCATGTCAAAGAAGTCTTTTGGTTGTGACAAGAAGCAAGAAGCTGTACTGACTGGAGATTACCAGAATTTCTTACCTAACCTAATGAAAAACAATTCCAAATATAAAACTTGCCAGTCTACCAGTGTGTATAAGCTACACTCTGAGGTAAGACAGCTGTCTGCTAAACCAACCACCTCCACTTTCAGCAGGGCTGAGGAGTGGTTACTTCAGTAACAACTTGTGCTAGTATCTTTTCATGAAATCTCAACCTGAGGCAGAATGCCTATTAGCAACGATACTCTAAACAGTCTCCTCCTTAAACATTTAACACAACTTAAAGACATCTATGTAGAATAGTTTTTACAGATGAAAATAAAATTCCAGAGATACAAGTGACAACCTAACTCTGAGGTATGCGAAGCAATCTAGAGATCAATTGTCAAAGAAAAAATTTAATAAATAATTAAAAGTCTCTTAGCCTTGGGTTATTAATGATTTAGTGAAGACATCTCATTTTTACATCTTTCTCCACATATGTTCTATCAATAAAATTTAAATCTGAAGAAAAGGGCACCCAAGTGATATTTTGTTACAGCTATGAAAATGAGCTCTTTCTGTCTCTGTCTCTCTCTCTCTCTTTCTCCTTCTTCCCCCTCCTCACCTCAGATCTTATCTTTGAAACTTTAAATTTAATTTAAAGAAAACATTAACGTTAAAACTGTTATTATAGACTTTAGGATAACACTCCGCTCATTTTTCTATCCTTCCTGGTTAGGAAAAGAAAGGCAGCTCTCAGAATGAGATGAAAATAAAGACTGAACTATTACCTGAAATTATGCATAATTATGCACAGTAACTATTATTACAGTAATGAGCTGGGACAATGAATTGTGTCATTGACAGGTAAAAAACTATCATAAGTGGTCTGCAATATCCATGGCTAATAGTTCAGGGAAAAATGACTCTAGCAAATAAATGAGATTTGTCAGATCCCTCAAGTATATATGTTAAGATTTGTGTTCTATGAACTATTCTTATGTTTATATGAATATGGAATTTAAAATTTGAAAAGTCCTAAGAAGTACTTTGGCTATTTGATGCGTGATTATTTGAGTCATGTTTATCTCCAACAATGACCTATGTAAGCTCCACAAAGGAAGAATGGTGTTTACTTTTATCCAGTAAGGCAGCCTGTCCCAAGCATCTAGCATAATGCTTGGCACACAATAGATATTTAATAAAGAGTCACTGAATGAATGGAGACATTAATATATCACTATCTAGTTTTTCTTTTTTCATTTTTCTGGTGAGGAAGTTGAAGCCAAGCAAAGCTAAAGGGGTAATAGCATAATCTAGTGATTAAAATGGATTTAGAACTCAGGTTTATCCTTTCATACTCATCTCCAGCATCTTAGGTCATCCTCTGTCTCCTTCCCCTTCTTTAGCGAGAACTGGCAATTTGTGTAGTTTTCATCAATACATTAAAATATGACATCTCTGAAAAAGGACAATCAAAAAATCTCTTCCTTTGATCAGTTTTTCAAGACATTAAAAACTTTAACATATATTTAATATATTGCTTTTGACACACTGTTTATTGGGAGTGTGTTGAAGAGAAAAGGGGGATACCCAGAGGACAGCTTGGGACTTGCTTAAACAAACTGGTTAAAACCTCCTTTTGCTTTCTTTTAAGAGGTGAAAGTATCATGAAAAAGACCTTGCAGCTATTTCTTAAGACTACAAAACTAGAATATCACTAAAGGATTCTCTACATAAAAGAGTCAGTGTTTATGGTGATCAATAGTTCTGACTTGTAGCATGGATAATTTATTATTTAAACTTTAAACCACATTCCCTTAGGCTGTGAACAGGGACTCTAATTCATTACCTTTTCTTTTTTTTTTAAATTAGAGTTTAGTATAAATTTAGTGCAATAGCATGGTATTTACATGTATATATATTTTTTCCTTTTATAGCTATACACTTTTTTTTTTAAATTTTTTTCCTTTTGAGGCAGGGTCTCACTATGTAGTTCAAGATGACTTTGAACTCATTATGTAGCCCAAGCTGGCCTCAAACTTGTGTCGATCCTCCTGCCTTAGCCTCCTGAGTACTGGGATTACAGGTGTGCACCACCATGCCTGGTTAGCCATAGACTTTAGATGCCAGTGTAACACCTAATTATGTACTAGTTTGGTCAGATGAGGGCCTCCGATGTCTTTCCTGATAGTCAATGTCAAGCGTTGACATAATTAATAGATATTAATCAATGAAATCTTTCTTACAGTGGGAGCCATCTGCATTTAATTTTCCACAATCTGCAATACAATCTTATACAGAAGAGGTAGGTATCCAGAAAGCACAGAAAACGTATAGATGATATTTTGGAAACTTTGAGTGCGTATCAGATATGCAAGATAACGTGGTTATGTACACGGGTTCTACAGGCAACTGCCTGGATTCCAGTCTTGACTACTGCTCAGCAGCCACGTGACTGAACAAGTCTTTCTCTGTGTCTGTGTGTCTTCCTCCATAAAGTGAGGACAGTAACAGTATCCACCTTACAGGAATGTTTGAAGGATTAAAACAGTTATTATTTGGAGGCACTTAGAACAGTGCCTGAAACATAACAGGTACAAGTTTTAGTTATTATTTTAGCATTATTCAGATTATATCAAACAAAAGGCAATGGCTTTTATACTGCTAAAAGAAAGCAACAGACAAACATGTCTTTTTACAGCAAAGGACTTGACAAAATGTTTCTCCAAAGATACAAAAGGCCAACAAGCATATGAAAAGATTCTCAACATCACTAATCTTTAGGGAAATGCAAATCAAAACCACAACGAGCCATCACTTCCCACCCCCATCAAGAAGACTGCTATCAAAAAACAAAAGCAAAAACAAAACAAAACAAAACAAAACAAAACCCACAAAAACAAAATAATAAGCGTGAGCCAGGATGTGAGAAATTAGAACCTTTGTACACTCTTGTTGATAATGTAAAATGGTGTAGCTGCTATGGAAAATGAAATGGTACTTTCTCGATAAATTAAAAATAGAATTACCATATGATACAACACTGCTGGTTGTATGTACAAAAGAGTTCAAATCAGGGCCACAGACAGATTTGTACACCCATGCTCACAGCAGCATTTTTCACTATACCTAAAAAGTGGAAGCAAATATTTTCTGAACACCTATCACTTGTTAGGCATTTTTCTTATTCTTCAACAAATAAGACTGCCCTGCCCCTCTAGGGCTTATTTCTAATGAGGTGTGAGAGAAGAGCAACATGTAAGTTTTAGTTCTAGCTGGATGTGTGACATCAAACAAGTCCTGCAAATTTCTGGATCTTATGTTCCTCATCTGTAAAATGAAGTGCATGTGTCAGGGATGAAATTATACTCTTCCTACTTACCTTCCTAAAGGTTTGAAAATTATATGTAAATATGTTATGGAACAAAGACACGAAAAACCACTAGGGGGCAAAATGAGCATGGCATAAACGTTTTACTCATACAAAGTTCTAGAAACAAATAGGAACACTGTCCTTTATGCATCATGAAAAAATAAGCAAACAGCAAACGTTAGGTATCACTTAACATAGAGAAAGTGCTACAGAATGTTTATCCAAATGCTTGATTCATAAGTAATGCATTTGATTTACAGATGTTTTATGAGAAATAACTGTATCAAGCAGAAGACTTCATTAGTAATTGAACCTCTAAATACATATAATTGTAAGACTGTCTACAGAACCACAAAACACTAAACAACATATTCTACCTTTAAGTAGCTCTGACATGTCAGAATCTAATTAATAAACATTTGTTTATTCACTTTTTTGTGTGGGAGGGTCAATCCTATACTCACTCTTTTAATCATTTTTTAAAATTTTTATCTTATTTTATGTCTTCACATACATATAGGTAGTGAAATGATTAGTACAGGTAAGCAATTTAACATAAACATTAAGTCACAGTTATCTGTGGGGTGTGTGTGTGTGAGGAGCTCCTAAAATCTGGCAGAAAATTTCTAGTACAGTGTACATTACTATTAACCATAGCCCATAGACTTTAGATTTCCTACATAACTATGTAGTATATGTTTATCCTATGTAACTGTTCCTTTGTACACATTGTCCTATATATCCCCCAAACCCTTCTTCCTTCCTCTAGTAACTATCTGCCTATTTTCTGTATGTATTCAAGTTGCAGAGATTTTTTTGATCCCATATATAAGAATCATGCAGGGCTGGGGATGTAACTCAGTGGTGGAACACTTGCCTAGCATGTGTGAGGCCCTGGGTTCTATCCCCAGTACTGAAAAGGGTGTTGGGGGGATGAGATCATGCAGTAATTTTGTCTGGCTTACTTCACTCAATGTCCTTTCACTTCAGCTATGTTGTCACAAATAGCGGAATCTTCTTTCTTTAAGCTAAATCATATTTTTGTGTGTGTATAACATAATCATAGTTTCTTTACACAGTTATAGACATTTAGGTTATTTTAATTTTTTGGCTACTATGAACAATGCTGCAATGAACATGGTACTACAGATGTCTCTACAAAGTGCTGATTTCATTTCCTTCGGCTGTATACCTAGGTGAGGTAGTCCTATTACAGTATCAGTCTCTCTAAATACAAAACAACATGTGCTATTCTTTTTCCACGTGCATCCTTTTGGGAAGTGGTAGTTTTAAAACATACAAAAAGAAAAAAACTTTGACAGTCTTCCCATCGGAAGCTGGAGTGCAGTTCCCTTTTTCTAGAATATGAGCCAGCTTTAGACTTGTTTCCAGCCAATAGAGAGTATATGAAGTGATGTTGTGTGACTTTCAAGGATGACGTAGAAATGGTGATACAGCTTCTGGCTCACTCTCAGGATGCTCTCCCTCCAAATCTAGCCACACCATACTTTGAGAAGGCCCTTAACAAGTGGAGAAGCCATGTGTAGGTGTTGTGGTTGAGAGCTCTAGCACAGTTTCCACCTGCAGCCAGCAACACCCACCATTTGAGCCCTCAGACCTCGTCCCGGCGTTCCTTTTCACAAGCAAACAGTAATGAGCCTAGCTTGGATGGAAACCCAGTGGTGACTTCGTCAAGCTAGAAACAGTGAGGAACAGGAGACTTATCAGGTAGGGGACTGTGGGCAGCTAGCTTGCAGTAAAACTGTAGAGGAGCTAGAATAGAATTTCTTCAAGTTAAAACACGAAGGGGCAAAACAGTATCTGTTAGTTGTCTGTAGTGAATGGCATATGGTAGAATCTCAATGAGTATTTGTTAAATGAATAATTAAATACCAAAATTCCAGCATTATTCTATGTCCTACAGTTGGGATACAAAAAATACAATATGCCCTCTATCCTGATAGTCTTGATTAGATGGCTACCACTACTTACTTACAATCGTCTATCAGCTGAAAGGCACAGAAAAGATCTAATGAATCTGACAGTAGCCATTATCATAAAAAAACTGGTCAAGCCCCTTGTTCAGATCACTTTCTACTGTTGGTAAAAGGGTCCTCCTCTCTAAATAGGACCAGTTGACAGAACATTTGATATACCTGACATTGGAAAAATGACAATGACTGCAGTTTACTAGTACTATATACTCAGAACTTAGGGCAGTGATAGTAAACCTTTTGGAGACTGAGAGCCCAAACTGCAACCCAAATTCCACTTATTTATCGTAGAGTGCCAACACAGCAATTAAACCTGAATACTGAGGTTTTAGGTTAGAAAAAATAACTCATACATTAACATATTTTTTTTCTTTTAAAGAAAATACAAACAATGCTACAAAATTTCAAAACAAGACTGTAGGACAGTAACAATGGTTAGTACATTGCATATTGTTATTTTCAATGTAGTTGCTCATATTACAAGATATAGGCATGAAAAATTGATCAAACAATATAGGCACAAAATTTTCAGTGAACTAATAGCAATATAGCAATAACTATCTTAACTATCTTGTGTGTATATACATATTTTTTTCCTTTTCCCTTCCTTCTTTTCTCCTTTCCCTGATCTGTTTCTCTTTCCTTTTGAACAGTTTCTTCACACTTCACAGTATCTATTGTGCACTTTGGATCTTACTTACTCTTTCAGCTTCTTACACTAGGAGACAATACTTTTTTTACACATGTGAGTCTGATTTATTTCACTTATGAGTATAGTCTCAAGTTGCATCATTTCCCTATGTTTCAAGTTTATACTTCTTTATAGCTGAGTAGTACTCCACTGTATAAAAATACCACAATTTTTTTATCCATTCCTCAGTTGATGGGCATTTGGGTTGTTTCTAAGATTTAGCTATTACAAATTGTGCTGCTATAAACATGGGTGCACATATATCGCTGTGGTGTGATGTTTTTAATTCTTCTGGGAAGATACCCAGAAGGGGAATAGTTGGGTCAAATGGGACCTCCAATCCTAGTTTTTTGAGGAATCTCCACACTGATTTCCACGGTTGCACCAGTCTACATTCCCACCAACAGCAGAGAAGGGTTGCTTTTTCCCCACAGCCCCTCCAACATTTGTTATTGGTTGATTTGTTGATGATAGCCATTCTTACTGGGGTGAGATGGGATCTCAGTGTTGTTTTAATTTGCATCTCTCAAATGACCAATGATGTTGAACATTTTTTCATGTATTTATTTGCTATTTGTATTTCTTCATCTGAGAAGTGTGTGTTCACCTCAGATGCCCATTTTTGGATTGGGTCTTTGAACTTGGGGGAGGTCTGATTTTTTTCAGTTCTTTATATGTTCTAGAGAATAGTCCTTTGTCTGAGGGACAGTTGGCTACATTTTTTTCACACTCTGTGGGTTATCTTTTCACTCTGTTGGTGATTTCTTTTGATGTGCAAAAGCTTTTTAACAACTTTTCCCAGTTGTTGATTCTTAGAAGTGTTTCCCATGCAGTTTGGGTTTTGTTCATGAAGTCTCTGCCTACCCCTATTTCTTCAAGATTTCTACCTACTTTCTCTTCCATTAGATTTAGTGTTTCTGTTTTAGTATTTAGATCTTTGGTCCATTTTGACTTTAGTTTAGTGCATATTGATAGACATGGGTCTAGTTTTAGTCTTTGGCATGTGGAAAGCCAGTTTTTCCAGCACCACTTATTAAAGAGGCTATCTTTCTTCCAGTAAACATGTTAGGCCCCTTTGTCAAAGATAAGGTGGCTGAGTATGTTTGTAGTTGTGTCTACATCTTCTAATCTGTTCCATTGAGCCTCAGATCTATTTTTTTTTTTGCCAGTACCATGCTGATTTTATCACAGTAGCTTTGTAGTATAATTTCAAGTCAGGGATTGTGATGCCCCACGCCTTGCCTTTGTTGCCCAGGAATGCCTTTGCTATTCTAGGTCTCTTCTGCTTCCAGATGAATTTTAGGAATGTTTTCTCTAGTTCTGTGAGGTATGCTGATGGTATTTTGATTGGGATTGCATTGAATCTGTATAACAATTTTGGGAATATGGCCTTTTTCACTATGTTGGTTCTTCCTATCCATGAGCAAGGGGTATCTTTCCATTTTCTGATATCCTCTTTGATCTCCTTTTTCAGACCACTGTAATTTTCAATATATAGATCCTTTACTTCGTTAGATTGATTCCTAAGTATCTCATTTTTTTGGATGCTATTGTGAAGGGTGTTGTTTCCCCAATTTCTCTCTCAGTGAGTTTGTTGTGTACAGGAATGCTACTGACTTTTGAGTGTTGACTTTTTTTGTGTGTGGGGAGGGGTACTGGGGGTCGACTTCAGGACCTCGTGCGCCAGCAGGCGCCCGTGCCGCTGAGCGATATCACCGGCCCTTTTTTGTATGTGGGTTCCGGGAGTCGAACTCAGGCCCTCGTGCTTGCCGGGCAAGCGCTTAAGCTGCTGAGCCATCTCACCGGCCCTGAGTGTTGAATTTGTATCCAGTTACACTACTGAATTTGGTTATTAACTCTAGGAGTGTTTTGGTGGAGTTTTTGGGGTCTTCTATGTAGAGTATCATGTCATCTGCAAATAATAATAGTTTAACTTCTTGTCTAATTGCTCTGGCTAATGTTTTCTATATTAAAAGAAAAACAACACAAGTGCCATAGTTTGCCACCACTGGCCTAGGGGAAGAGGACACTGTATACCATACAGGGCCACATGAGGGACTGCACTCAGGAATAAACTAGCATGGGCTGTCGCCTTAATATCTAAAGGCTAAGGTGACCCCTGGTTTCCATCAGTGGATAGGATTACCTTTTTTGAATAATTTCACAAGCTTATATAAGGAGGTGAAACTACTGAGGTTTAAGATCAAGCAGGATGCAGCTGATCTGATGGGGGAACAAGCCAGATAAAGGGCTTTTTCATCAGATATTGAGTATTTCCAGCAAGAACAAGGGACTGATGGCTAGGCTTTGGGGGCTCTATCAAAAATGTTAATAAGGCAGCACTTGAAATTTTAGGCTGATGATATGTCTCTTTACTATCTTGGCCTCAGACACTCATTTGTAAAAATCAGAGGGTGTGGCAAGAATTATCTCTTGTCAACTTTAATTCTCTTTAAATCTCATTATGTGAAGCCAGTTCAATGAAGAGTGTTTTGGTCATTTTCTGAGCCACTTGCTGTTCTGATGTTCTGTGAAGATCAGTCTATTTTTTATTAATTTTATAGCTCTCTCAGTGAATTCAGGCTAACCTCCCAGGGCCCTCTCAAAAATTTAACATGAAATACAGATATTTAATTTCTAGGGAGTGCGAAAGGGAAAACATTACAACATTTAGTACAGAACTCAACTTTGGAATTAAGAGAAAGAATGTTTAGAGAGAATCTAGGAAATAAATAATATTATAAATCTAAAATAATCTTTTAAACAGAGTTAATCTTTCCAAAATAAAATCTTAACAAGGGTCAAGAAATGTTTATATTCCCTTCCAACAGGAAGAATTCATTATCTCAGACAGCAGGGGATTTATGATTTTCATTAAAATGTACAAATTAGGACTCCAGGGGCAGAGTAAAGAACATCTTGGCTGCTTAAAATAAAATCAAAAGGCAAAAATGTATTTGTCTTTGACTTCCAGATCTACATGTGCAGAATTTAATGAAAATCCTAAGTTTGATTTCATGCACCTCCAATTGTTTTAAAACAAATTAATCTCCATTTAAGGAAAAGTTTGGTTGTTATTATAATCAATAGTCTTAGGTAGATAAAAAGCATTGTAATTAGGTTACGGTAACTTTTCTCTCCAAGGAAGAAAATTGAAAAATAAAAAACGTCTATTTCAAAGTTTCAATTTAGATTTTTAAAAAATCAACATAAATACAAAAAAAATTTAAGAATCAATACTCCTAATCATTAACATTTTCTTTTAGCAAGGCTTTACTCATTTTTAATTTAATGCCTCTCAATTGGTTTTAGAAATTATGGAAATCTTATTCTAGCATTTGCCCTTATACAAAGCACAGGACTAAATTGAAAACCTAATTCAGGGAACTTACTTTGGGCCAAATGTGCATTGCTTCCAAAAGAATGCAATGAAAAAGACCCCCTTGCTATGGGTTTTATTCCAAAGGTTTATCACACTTTGCAGTAATGAAAGGAAATTGACCTGGGCATGGTGGCACCCACCTCTAATCCCAGCACTTGGGAGGCTGAGGCAGGAGGAGCGCCTCAGGTTCGAGGCCAGCCTGGGCTACATAGTGAGTTCAAAGACAGCCTGAACTACGTAGTGAAACCCTTTCACAAAATAAAAAAAAAAAAAAAAAAAAAGAAAGAAATTGAGATCCAGATTGATGTGAATATGTACACAAAATGAAACAGTAACAGATTACTGTTCCAGTGTTGGTCTGTGTTTAGCCAAAGGAACACAGTAAGAACTTAAGGCTGTGTCATGTGTTCAACAGCTTACTTCAAAAGTGGTAGTTAAAGCCCTTATCTTCCGTACATCAGAATGGGACCCTGTTTGGAAACAGTTTTTCAGAGGCAGTCAAGTTAAAATGGGCCCTCATCCAACATGAATGGTGTCTTTATAAAAGGGAAATTTGGACATGGACATGCAGAGAGGGATGACTACATGAAGAAACCCAGGGAGAATATGTGACGATGAAGGCAGAAATTGAAGCGATGCATTTACAATCTGAATGATGTCGAAAAATGACAGGAAACCACTGGAATCTAGGACAGGCAAAAGCAAATTCTTTCTCACAGCCCTAGAAGGAAGCAACCCTGCCAACACCTTGTTTTCATACTTCCAACCTTCAGGATTGCGACAGTAAATTTCTGTTGCCTAGACCACCCAGTTTCTGGCACCTTGTTATATCAGCCCTAGAAAACCAGTACCGGCTGATTACAATTATTTTTTTATAAACCACTGGTTAGTTTTATAAACCACTGTCTTCCCTTTCCTCAACAGCAGTGAAATGTACCTGCTCACCAAGCTTTTCTGCACAAGTTACAATGAAAGCATGGATATGCCAGTATCATAGTTCCTATGGCTCAAGTATCGACATTCTTAAACTTTATTTTACACATCCTAACTTTTATTTTTGAAACATTTTTATGGAAAATAGTGTTGTAGAACAGAGATAAGACTGAGATGGACTGCAGTTTAATCCTTAGTTATTAAAAAAACACATACATTCATACATACATACATATATACACTCTATATGATCTTAGCCAAATTATTTAAACATGTTAAACCAGAGTTTACTCGTTGATCAGAATGAGAATATTACCTCTTAGGCTGAACCAAATGAAACTGTCACTTTTCAGATCAAATATCGGCAATTTCATATAGTCCAACCTATCTCCAAATGAATGACAAAAACATTAAATGAGACAATAGGAGTATATAACAAGTCTGTTTTCCTGATAAATTCTGTGTTTAAGGAAAAAGAAGAGAAAGAAAATAGATGAAAACATTTGTAGTGTTTTAAATATTATGAAACATCAAGAATATTAAATATGAATAGCACAGTTTACAACTTTCAAGTACAACTGCTCTAACTTATGGGTGGATCTGAATAGCATTTGACATAAAAATATTTGTGAAATTAAAATTTACAACACAGAGAAGCCAAATGTAGCAAATCTTTGATACAGGATGAAGAAAGTATATTTTAATACACTCCACAGTATCAAAAAGCAAATTATGCAATAGTACAGAATCTGCAGAAGGAGCAAAGTGAACATACATAACTGATCTCAGAAGCAGTTTGTTCAAACCCAATCCTTAAAGTTTTTTAAAAGTCCATTTTGATTCCTGATTAAATCATTATTTCTTCTGTAGTTATATTATAATACAGCAATGATAACAACTACAAATGTTGAGTACTTAGTACTGAGACATTCACTACATGTATTATCTTACATAATCCTCCTACCAACCAACATAAAAGGAATACTGTTACTTTGCCTTTACAGATGAGAAAAATGAGGCACAAAAAAGTTAATTACTAAAGATCCACAGCTCGAAAGTGGTACAGGATGTAAATCCAGGCAGTGTGGCTCCAGAGCCTGCACCCTTAACTAGTATGCAATATTAAGTAAAATACATGACTAAAGCAAAGTAAACTTGAACATAAGGAGGTTCGTCATTTGCCCAATGAAAAACATTACAAAATATTTTATCAACTTGAATATATCTATATATCGATAATACAGATACAACTATCAAATGTCGAATAGCAATTTTAATTTAAATAAACAAATATATATAGTATCACATATCACACCAAGTAGCATATTTGTCATAATTATTGCCCTTTCCACATTCACATTTTATAACACAATAACAATACAGCTCAGTGGCTTACCACAGGACTCAGGGACCAGACTGTTTGGGTTCAAACCTCTGGTCTACTACTGGTCTACTATTTCCTAGACTAATGACATTTGACAAATTATCTACACTGTTCACAGTTTCCTCACGTGTTAAACAGGAGTTTTACAGAACCTACCTTACTGGGTTATCGGAATAACTGAGTTAAAAGCTGCAAAGTGCTTGGAGCAGTGCCTGGCACAGTAAATACATACAGGCATCAGTTATTACATTTTTCAAATGCTTCACTTTCACCTGAGGCACCAGTGGCTTTGCCATCACTAAAGACCACATGAAGTTCCCCAATTCTGTTTTTCACATTATCTTTCCTTCTGTATAAGTTAATGGAAGTACAGAACTTCCACTGCTGTCACTGAAATTCTTACCCTAAACCACAATATACACTCATGTAACATTTGAAATGTGTTTGAGTACTTATAATCTCTACAACGAAACTACTTACAGATCTGTTTTAGAAGTTATCTTTAGGGGCCGGTGAGATGGCTCAGCGGCGTAAGCACCTGCCTTGCAAGCGCGAAGGCCCGAGTTTGACTCCCAGAACCCACATACGAAAAAGGGGCCGGTGATATCGCTCAGCGGCACGGGGGCCTGTTGGCGCGCGAGGTCCTGAGGTCGTCCCCCCGGTACCCACAAAAAAAAAAAAAAAAAAGAAGTTATCTTTAAAAGGCTATTTATTTATTTACTTGCAGTACTGGGGAGGGAAACCAGGACCTTCAGAGTTTTTTGTTTTTTATTTGATTTTAAAGCAGCACTTGCAATATTAAAGTCACAGCCTAAAGAATACTAAATCAGGGTTAAATTTCTTTGCCTCTTGAAAACCAGTTCTATCTAAAAGCACCCAATATTACTGCAGGCAAATCTGTCTTCCTCAAACAACAATTTATTGTCCCAAGTAAATAATTAAAATATCAAAAGCAAAATTTGAATAATATCTCTTAACATAATTAACTCAATGAAACTTTTTTTAAGAAATAAAGGATAATTTGGGGGAACACAGCTATCATATTTGGGATGTGGGGTTACATAATTAATATGCAGGAATAGTGAAAATGGACGTTGAGCAATTATATTGGTTTTTACTATTATCAGCTTTCATTCATCTTATTACTTGACATGATATGGGCACAGCTGCCAAAACTTCACCTCAGTTGGTGCTTACGGCTATCACTGATGGTAGGGAAAAATGCCCATTTTCAAACATACTTTTCTGGCACAATCCCCCATGACATAGTTCCTATAAAACAGAGGGGAAAGAAGATGTTTCTAAAATATCTACACACAATTTCACTGCCATCCTAAGAAAATGGAGTTACTTTGTATGTGTATGTAATGTCTATAAGTGTTAAGTGTGTATACTAGCATGACTGTCAAGCTAGTTAAAATATATTATTCATGACTAGAATGTCCTTTTCTTTTCAGTTACAAGTTTGGTGACTGATACATTAGGTCTCAGAGCAGCAGAGTGCAGCTGTTACAGGCCCCAGTTCATGTTCCAATAATCTGCTGACCTGTTGAGGCTTTCTCCTAAAAAAAGCCAACTCAATGATTTTCACAGACCTCAGCATATGAACCAGGTTCTCTAGTTTCCCTTAATATAATATCCTGGAGCCTATCCCAGACAAGGGAAGCAACATAAAAAACATTTTCCAAAAAGAAAGGCCTATTACAAGACATAAAATTAACTGATGTTCTCGAAATCTCCCAGGGATTTCTATAGGATACCTTGGTTTATGTTTCAAATAAAATGGAAGATTAAATCAGGTAAGTTAATTTACTTGCTTGGTTTCTCAATTGGGGCAGGAATTTGAAGAGAAAAAACTTAAGTATGATAACCACTTTCACAGGAACAAAATTTGAATAACATTTACACCTAACAATGCATTCCTAAAATTCCTAAAAAAAAAAAAAAAAAAAAAGCAGCCAATGTTCATTTAACCTTCATATTCTTATATTTCATTCAAGTTTGAGAGTTTCATGTCTTTTGGATAGGAAGAAATAAAAGCAACAGATAAAAAAAGGGAAACTAGAATATTTTAAAGCATAAAATCACTCAGTAGATAAATTGATATATTATTGCATTTTGTTGAGAACTAGAACAGTTTCATGGATAATGTAGTTTAAGAGTATGACCATATAAATTATCAGACAAACTGGGATATTCCTAAGAGTGAAAAGGGGACACAATTAATAATTATGTTGGGGAAAAACAGACATAAAATGGGATGAAATAGTCTCTAGCAAACCATAATATATGGTCATTTACCTAATACTTTGGAAACTGGCCACAGAACAATAGTCTGAGTTTATTTTGTGACAAATACACAATTCTGAACGCAGGGTATAATGAAAACGCTCACCACATAAATTTTAGTGTTATTATCCTAAAGACAGTTCTGCTCATAGGTTGATAGCATGGTGTTTGGAGTTACAGCATTCAGGATTCCACAACCTTGAGAAAGTGATTTAACACAGCAGTTAAAAGCAATCTTTTTCAAAAGGACACCACCATCTAGTCATGTCAGCTGTCAGTTCATAACCCTAAATGTTTTCCATTGCTTTTAGAATTAACACCCAAATTACACAAGATTTTCTATTTCCTGGCTATCATTCCAGCCTCAATTTCTCTGCGGTTCCCTTCATTTGCTGTTCCAATCACCTTGGCTTCATTTAGTCAAGTGGTTCCCAAACTGGGCTAAAGTTACTCCCTAAAGAACATCTAGCAATGCCTGGAATCAAATTTTTGGTAGTCACAACTTGGGGGGAGAGCTGCTAACTGAAAACCAGTGGATAGAGATCAAGGATGCTGTGAAACATCCTACAGAAAAAGAATCCTCTGGATATCAGTAGTGAAAGGTTCAGAAATCCTACTTCAGCCTTTACCCTTCCCCTTACCTCTTCCCTTCTTAAGTCATCTCCCTTTGGAACACCTTCCTCTCAGAGTGGCTTTTCAGACTCATCTTTCTAAAATATTACCTCTTTGAAAGAATTATGAGGCATTAAGAAAATTAATAACAACTCTACATGCATTTGTATGTGTTTGATTATCCCTCTCCCGCAGGAGGGCTAGCCTGTGTTCACCACGTATCCTAGCAGCTAGCACAGCTAGCACGTTAAGTTTCACTTACAAAAAGCAAAGTAAGAGTACAAACTTAATTTGGGCGGTGAAGATTAAATAATACATACAAACTCTTTAATACTGCGCCTAAATCACATTAAGAGAAGGCGGCTCTAGTTTGCGGATAGCAGAGGGGCTCTGTCGGTTTAATTTAAGCATCTCTCCGCCTTGCTCCTGGTCCGAGGCCAACGAAGGAATCGTCCCACTCAACTATTACCTAGCAATTGCCGCGCCTGAGTCTTCCGGCCTCCACCGCTGACCAGGCCGCCGGAAGCACTTTCCCTCTTCCCATTGGCCCACCACGGGGCCAGTCGGTTGATACTGCGCATGTCCCATATCATTTTCCTGCCCCTTAGCTCCGCCCGCCGTCCAACCGGAGAGCCCAAAACCTGCCACCACGTCTGCGCGAGGCGGCGTGCCCCGGAAGCAGTTCTTCGGCCCTGTGACACGTAGCGACGGGCTAGTGTACGTTTTGGAGTTGAATTTGGGGGTTACTTGGGGCCGCTGGTGCTACAGCCGCTGCCGCCACTGCACCCTCCGCCTTTGGTGAGTGTGGCAGGCCCGTCGCACACTCTCTGGCGTCTCTCGATAGCTGTGCGGCGCAGCTTGTCGCGCTCTTTCGGCGCGGCGCCGTGGTCCTTTCGCTCAGACCTCTCCTTTCAGTCCCCGTTCTGATGCGGCTCCTGCACCTCATACGCGACCTTCGGGGGTTCTGCGCTTTCCTGGCAGGCTATGAGCTTTATTTAACAAGGTGGCATTCGTGCTGCCCCTGTAAAGCTCCGTTGCAAGATAAGGAATCATCTTCGTTACTGATACTTCAGATTTCTGTAGAGCCTCTCCTCCCACGACCTCGCCCCTACCGAAGGCGTATCAGCTCTTTGAGGTCGAAGTGTCTTCTTGGGCTTCGAATTAGAGACTAGAAATTTCCTTAAGTCTCTGCGAATGCTGCTGCCCACGATTAGAGAGAAAATGTTCACCGTCTTCTCAGAATATTTGCTTAATCAGAGTGCCAGGAATAAATTAAGTAGGACCTGGCATAAACACTGCCATTTCTCTTCCATTACAGATCTTTTGCGATGTCAGGTTTTGATAATTTAAACACGGATTTCTACCAGACAAGTTACAGCATCGATGACCAGTCTCAACAACCCTACGATTATGGAGGAAGTGGAGGACCCTATAGCAAGTAACGTTTCAGCTTTGACAGTTTATGTAGTTTACACTGCAGTGAAAGCATGTGTTTAGAATGTTTGATTCTGCTTAAAACTAAATGTGAATATGTCGCTTTTTAGGGATGTCATTTTTGTCAGAATCTTCTTTGGCCTTGAGAGATCTATGACACTAATTTAGGTTTGGAGGGATTACCCTGTTTAGAATTTCGTATCTTAATGAAAACCAGATGTGCCAGCATGAAAAAGTAGCTTGTAGTGACAGTATTTCTTTGACAGTTAAGATGAAGATGGGAGCTTCAGGTAATTATTTAGGCTATTTAGTTTATAGAACTAGTTAAATTTTGAAAAATTTTTGACAGCTTGTTTGGCACTTAAATCATTCTGACTTTTAGACTTTATCAACTTTAGTTGAAAGTGCTTAATGACAGTGTTTAACAATGGAAATCGGGTGATTTTCATATAGTAATTATCATTTTAATTCTTTACAAAAGTGTTGTGGTCAATGCCACAGAAGTTACCAGTTCCAAATTTAAGAGGATCCAAAACTTTTTTAGACCTTGAACTGTTAAAAATAAAAAAATTTAACCATCATTTTATAGTGCCATATGTTGTAGCAAAAAAATATATTAGCTGAAGGCTTTCCACCAGTCTCTTCCAGGGCAGCATAGCCTTAGTCTCCTAGAACCTTAGAGAAAAACCTTATTTGGCCTCCAATCAAATGAGAGAGTTTTCCTATACCAGATTGCCTACCCCTTTTTTAGGTAGTTCTGGACCTCCCTAATAATCTTTTTCTTTTTTTTTTTGTGAGTACCGGGGGTCGAACTCAGGACCTCGCACACTAGCAGGCGCCCGTGCCGCTGAGCGATATCACCGACCCTTTTTTCGTATGTGGGTACCAGGAGTCGAATTCAGGACCTTGCGCTTGCCAGGCAGGTGCTTATGCCGCTGAGCTGTCTCACCGGCCCAATAATCTTATAAAAACTGGACCTATTTTTAGAAATATATAGGTATACCCACTTGAACACCCAAATAAATGTCCATCTAACTGAAGACAAGTCTTAAGTTATCTGTTGTTCATCTCTGGATCCTGAGTTTAAAACTCCATGGAGACTATCTCAGGACGAGAGCAATGCAAGATTGTATATCTAGTTCAGTCTATGAGAAACACGCAGTACTAGCCTGTGTTTGAATTAATATATCTGAATGAAAGTGCCAAAAATTTTTGAAAAACAGTAATCAAATTCAACCCCTCTGCATGGTCCACCTTAGATAGGTTACCCTTTTTATAACCCATGGACTCTTTGAATTTGCTTGAGAGATTTAATTTGTTGAACAATGGGAGTGAGCATGTAAAAGTACCCTCTCTATCAACGATGGCAAACCTTTTAGAGCTTTCGGTGATAACAAACAGTCAGCTGTGCCACACGTGCCATAGGTTTGCCAGCACTGCGTATGAATTACCTTTTTCTTTCTTTTAAATTCTTAATTACTGTACATATCAATGAGGACTTATTTCTCTTAATTAGGCAGAATTGGAAAATTTCAAGTGAAAGATTTTCATTCATTTCATTATCTAAATATGTATTTTTGGTGACTACTCTGTGTGGGAGGGCAAATATATCATGGCCAAAATGCATCTAGTAAATCATCACTTAGAGCAGCAAGGGCTTTGGAGAGTCTGTCTCTGTACACTAACCTGTTTTTAATCAAATGACCTTTATCTTTAGACTGAACAGAAGTATTCTATTTAGATTACAGGCTTCCAAATTTGTGTTTTTTTTTTTCCTATCCTGTCCATATTTATATCACTTAAAGGTGTGATTTATCCTTTTATCCAATTTTAGTTGTCCACACAGCAGTTGTTACTGACCATCCTCAAAATTCCAGTCCAACCAAATCATGTGCCAGTGAAAATTGCTTCAGTGCTAGTGAAGAAGTTGTATTCCGGATAATTAACCATTACCATTAGTCACTAAATAAGGGTAGATATTTGATGTTTGGAAAAACCAAAGGTGTCATGTATTAATAAATACAGTAATAAATATGGGCCTCTGAGCTTTACAAAAAACAATGGGCTCTTCTCCTTCTATGTGTAGCTTCAAGTAGGTCTGCAACGTAATATTTTACGTTGGCTGTTTGCCAAGTAATATTTTTCTAACCTGTTTGCAACTGTCAGGTTTAGTTCTCTGTTGCCAAAAATCTAGGTTCAGATAGCATATTTGGATCGTCTCCAGTTTGACTTACTAGTCTGTAATTTTGTATTTGCTCTCTGACATCAGTGTTCACATTTTGATTTCCTCTGTAGATATTTCACAAGTGTCATTTATACATTTATATACCAAACAAAAAACTAAAAGAAGATCCTTTGAATACAACCTATTGTTGTTGTTGCATATGTGCATGTGTGTGTGTGAGTCATATTGTATAGATCACACATTATAGTCCAAATATGCCTTTAAAATAGTAATATCAGTCACTTATTTTCTAAAATACTGAAAACCATTATATTTTCATCTTTGACTTAACCGATGATACATAACTTTATGAAATATCTGAGGATTTTCCTGAACTTGAGTAGGCAACCTAGTATGTGAAAATGCGCTCTTTGTTGTTGACACAATACTTAGTAGAGTATTGATTTACCATATACAATTTTTCCTGCTGTGAAAGTGTTGCTTTAGTCTATAAAGATTATGTATGTCTACCATGCCATGTACTAGTTTAAAACCAGCAAGAGTGAGTGAGAAATTTTCCTGAACAAGCACTGCTAGAAAACGCAAATAGTAAAATCCCATGGTGTTGTCTTTCTCATGTTGCATTTGGAAGATGAGATAATGATGCTACCTCTGTGTGTGTGTGTGCATGCATGTGCACACATGTGTGTGTGTAAGGGTATTTATCGTAGTGATTCAAAGAGAGAGAGAAAGCGCTGCTATCTGTTCAAGGTATGGAAACCTGTGTGTGAATGCTTCAATTATATTTTTGTTTTCTTTTCTTGTTAGTACAGTACATGTTTGTAATGTGGAATAGTGATGTTTGGGGGAATTGGTATGTGCATATAACATATTTTGATTGTTTTCAATTTACTCCTTTGTCCCTATTCTTCTTCTCTTGGGCCCCTTCCCCATCTGCAGGAATCCATCCTCTAATTTCTTGTCATCTCTTCTTTATTTTAGTCATTCATTTATTACATTTTAGGTTCATCATATAAGAGAAAACGTGATATTTTAGCTTTCTGAGTCAGGTATATTTTACTCAGATGATGGTGTCTGGTTCCATCCATTTTCCTACAAATGACTTGATGTCATGCCTGAATAGTACTCAATTGTGCCTATATACTATATTTTCTTTACCCATTCTTCTCTTAGTAGGCGTCAAGGCTGTTTCCAGAGCTTAGCTATTGTGAATTGTGCCACTGTAAACATGGGTATGCATCTATCTCTGTAGTATGATGTTTTTAATTCTTTCAGGAATATACCGAGGAGATAGCTGGGTCAAATGTTGTTTCTACTTTTAGATTTTTGGGAATCTTCATACTGATTTCCATACTAGTTGTACTAGTTTATATTTCCACCAGCAATGTAGGAGGGTTCCTTTTTTCTGTATCCTCACCAGCATTGATTGTTTTTTGTGTTCTTGATGACAGCCATTCTGACTAGGGTAAGGTGGAATCCCAAAATTATTTTGAGTTACATTTTCCTAGTGGCTGAAGATGCTGAACATTTTTTCATGCACTTTTGGCCATTGGTCTTTTTTATTTTGCTGAGCAGCTCTTTTATTTGATATAATCACATTTGTTGATTCTTGGTATTACTTCCTTTGCTATTGGAGTTCTATACAGGAAGTCTTTGCTTATGCTTATGGCTTTAAGTGTTTCCCTCATGCTATTTCCCAACAGCTTGAAAGTTTCTGTTTTTATATCTATGTCTTTGATCTATTTTGTTCTGGTTTCTGTACAGATTGAGAGATAGGGGTCTATCTTCAGTCTTTTGTAAGAGGATATCCAGTTTTCCCAGAACTGTTTGTTAAAGAAATTGTCTTCTCCAACTCATGTTTTTGGCTTCTTTGTAAAAATTCAGATGGCTGTAGGTGCATGAGGTTGTTTTCTGTTCTTTTCCAGGGGTCTACATGTCTATGTTTGTGCCAGTGTGTTGCTTTTGATGCTACCTTTGAAACAATTGCTTGAAGTGTTTCTCTTTCTTACTTGACATTTATGGGTCTAATTCAGTAATTCTCAGCATAGACTGCAGACTTCGGGATCCTTGAGACTTTTCCGGGAGTTCTTAAGATCAGAAATTATTTTCATAACAATATTAACATATTCTATACCCTTTAGAATGTTACCATTTGCACTGATATTGCAAAAACCAGTGTTTGATAAAACTCCTAGTACCTGAGTGTGAATCAAAGTAGTAACATCAAATTGTTCTCATAGTCACATTGTTGAAAGATAGACAAGTATGTTTTCATTTAAGGATTCTCCTAATGGAACATTAAGAATCGTCATTTTATTAAATCTTGACCCTTAAGTAAACATACTTCTTTAATATTCTGTGTGAGAAAATGGGAAACAGTCATAGAGCATTCCTGTTCCGTGGTGAAGTTATGATCTCTCTAGGAAAAGCGCGTGGCAATCTGAGTTGCAAGATCAACCAGCAGCTTTTCAGTGAAGACCATTTTTTTATTTGAAATAATAATTGATAGACAAACTGGTCATTCAGACTTGAGTATTTGGCACATCTTTTCTCAAAAATGAATAATAAAGTGTCACTTCAAGAAAAACAACTGACAGTATGTGTTGCTGGTGGTCAATTTTTTAGGCAAAAATAAAGATTTCGGAAAAGTTGAATTCATCAGTCTGAAATTGTCAGTTTTCTGGTAATTAACCATTTTTCTGATAGTATCAGTGGTGGTATTAACAAATGTGATCTTTTTAATGTAGAATTAAATAAGTCAGTGTTTGGAAGATACGCATGACTAATACTATTTTCTTGATGACCAATTCTTGATGTTATATAATTATACATGAGTAAAAGATCCACTCAGAGTGCAAGACAGACTGTAACAGGGCATAAAAAAGTTCATTGATGCTGTTTCAGATTCTGTGTTGCTACTTGAATTTTAGAAAACTACCACTTTGTTTTGAGTTTTAATGTGGCATCAAAAATTCATGATTATCTGAAATCTTATTGTAATACTGTTTTCCAACTACATGTCTGCAACACTGAATTTTCTTCAAGTACCTCAACTAAAACAATGTATCACAACAGATTGAATGCAGAAGCAGATGTAAAAATATCTTTCGTTAAGCCAGCCTCTGATGAGATTTTTTAAATATAATACAGTGCAATTTTCCTGTTATTTTTTGTAAGTAGTTTTCTTCATAAAAGTGTTTATGTTAAAATGTATTACTTTAAATGAATTAATAAATATTTAAAAAATTAAACATCTAATTTCTTGCATGGTAAATATTGATAGATAATAACCCCCGTAAACAAAAACTCTTTGAGGTTTAAATACATCTTAAGAATTTGGGCCGGGGAGATAGCTCAGCAGCACAGCTCCTGCTTAGCAAGTACAAGTTCCTGAGTTCGATTCCCAGTACCAAAAAAAAAAAAAAAAAAAAAAGATTTTAGAGAGGTCCTAAGACCAAAGAGTTCGAGAAATGCTACTCAGTACTATTCATTTTGGTTTTACGTTGCTGTACATTTTTTTCTTACCTCTCTGAGAATAAAATACAGTCTATTTAAACACATTGCAGAAACTGCCATACAGAGCTTGTCTTGTGATTTCATAGACTGATAAATCTGACAGATCAGCACAATAGCATATTCTATTAATTCAGGCAGTATAAATTCTTACCCTATTTCAACCAGCTAGCCCTGTTAGAAGATAGCGTACATGTGTAGGTGAGTGTATGCGTAGGTGGAAATCAACATACTTGCATACAACAAACACTGAAAAAAGTACCTGGTCAGAGCAGAACATTATAACTGTCTTTATAAGATAGGATTTTGAAGTGATTTTTATAACAACTGTTAAGAGCAGCCTTATTTTTAATTCTGGTACCACCATGGACAAATTATTTTAACTTAGAGTTTAGTTTCTTCATCTTTATAATGAGAAAGACAGTAGTATCTACTTCAGAGAGTTGTAGAGAGGATAATAAGAGATAATCCACATTAAACACTTAATGCTTTACAAATAGTAACATTCACAAAGATTATTTTGTACATTTTCAGTTAAGATACTTACATATTGCATGTAAGTTGTTTTAGAATTAACCAGTTTCTATAAGTAATAAATATTTCACAACATTTTCAAAGGTACAAAAGTTTATAATGTGAAAATTTATTAGTTTTCCCTCATGTTTCCAAGTTCCTTTACTTAGCAATACGATGGTTAGATGTTTCTTTATACTCCCAGAGATATCCTTGGCTTATACAAGCATGTGTATATTTGTGTTTATTTTGTAAAAAACACAATCACAATGGCTATGTATAATGTACACTATTTAAACATTGCTTTTTTTCTCACTGAATATTTTTGATTATCATTTTCATTAGTACACATAAAACTGCCTCATTCTTTTTAATAGGTACATAGCAATCTCTTATATGCTTATATCACAATATATTTACTGGTAGCTATTTTTTCAGCCTTTTACTATTAAAATAATGGAGCAGTGAATTCTTTATTGCATAGTTAGAAAAATGAATGGTATTTTTTAAAACATGGATTGAACTAGTTTGATAATTCCTGAGAATCATATTGGACTCTCCAAGAAGATGTGTATACCTGAACATTTACATCTTTTTGATTTTCTTTTACTCAAGATGTTTAATTAATTTAAAAATTAATTTTTATTTTAAAATATCAGTATTAATGGATATCATTATATTTTTGCATTTTCCAAAAGGAAACCACAAATTTTTTAAAGATAAAGAATTTCTAGGGCTCTGAATTTTAAAAATATTTTTAAATAAATGTTTCACTTCTGTATTTTTACTATATAATTAGATTAGTCCCATTAATTGATAAGTCTTGTTTTCCCAGAAGATAGTGAAACAGATATTTCAAGATGTGCTTTCAGTATCCTTGTGTTCCCTCTTGTCATTAAAATAGCTGTGGTAGGAAGATAAATCTTTTTTAAGGGAGGGGAATCGAGATGGAGGAAGTGGGAAGGGAAGGAGAGGGAAAAGGGATAAAGAAAGGAATTATGCTGTGTTAGGCACATGTACCAGTGACACACAAGGAATATAAACATTGTGAACTACAAACATGTACTAATAAATTTTTTTTAAAATAAATGGATATAAAAAAGAAAATAGCCATGGTAAGGGCTCTCCCTCCAAATACAGGATTTGCTGTTAGTACAAATGAGACAGTAGATGCACAACCACTTCCAAAATTTTAAAGCACTATTCAAATAGTGCAAGTTATACTGATAATATATTCAGAAAGCATTCACAAAGCAGAAGCTTAATTTTCCCACACTGTGATTTAAAATTGATGATTCTTAAACTCCAGGTGATCTCCCTACTTGAAAAAATAATGACATACTAAAAGGAATAAAGAGGGACGATGATTTAATGAATATCCAGATTACCATGGAAAATTACATAACGTGTAGTGCAAGATCTGTTATCCTAAGCTTTCCATTCATTGTCTTAGGCTATAAGTTTGTTCCATAGCATATTATTATATACCCTCACTAAGGAAGAAAAATAAGATGTTTAAGTATTCGTTGGCTTCAAGCACTTAGAAGTGTAATAGTTCATAAACTGCTTAAATTCTGCACAGGGGAATACTACCATCATCAGAAGATTCTCTATAAATTTTTCATTGTACTCAGCTTGATCTTAGTAATTTCAGTCACCATTTATAAATAAACTAATGTGGTATTCTAATATTTTGTAGCTGTCAAATGAAAATTTAGGAATTTAAAGAATACCAACTGTCAGGGTGTTGGAATACTTCTGAGAAATTTAACTTCCTTTTATTTATTTATTTATTTATTTTTTTAATAGACAATATGCTGGCTATGACTACTCGCAGCCAGGCCGATTTGTCCCTCCCGACATGATGCAGCCACAGCAGCCGTACACTGGGCAGATTTTCCATCCAACTCAGGCGTACACTCCAGCTGCACCTCAGCCGTTCTATGGAAACAACTTCGAGGATGAGCCACCTTTATTAGAAGGTAGGATTGGTTGTAACATTCGATAATACAGGTTGAATAAACACTATCTGAAATGCTTGGGACCACAAGTGGCTCAGGTTTTGAGTTCTTCTGAATGTTGGAATATTTTTGTATACTTCACTGGGTCAGCATTCCTAATCAGAAATCCAAAATGCCTAAAATCTGAGACTGTCAGAATATCACGTTGCTGTTCAAAAAGTTAGTTTTCAGATTTTGGATTTTTCCGAGTAGAGATGTTCAACCTGTACTTCATAGTATCCAGCCAGTCAGTGAAAATACATTGTTGTTTGGGGAACTTGTCCTTTCCTTTAAAAGACGGTCTCACAAAACAGTTTTCTACTCATTTTGAAGAGTGTACGAAACACCGTATTGGGCCAGAGGGGACCAGATTTTTAATAGACTTTTTAATAAATTGATAATAAAATATGTCAGAATGCTAACTTTGACTTTTACTTGAGATTAATAATTAAATTCCATCATTGAAAGCAAACAGCATGATATTGATTATTCTACATGGAAATAAACTAATAGAATTGGTGACATTACTTAAAAATTATATTTTCAAATCATTTCAAAATCTATAAAGCAGTTTTCTGAATTTTGGGAGGACTTTGAAGATCTATTGAAATATGAATACTCTCCAGAAAAATTGCACATATGCATGGAAACAGTTTTATGTACAGTCTCATGGGGCCCTCAAGCATTCCTGTAGTCTCAGGTAAAGAACTCTTACTATTAACCTTGACTGTATTTTTTTTGCTGTGCAGTAATAGCTGAGAGACATGATGATTGTCTGTTTCATCATATCGGTACCTTTTCCAACACTAACCAGAAGTTGTATACTTGCAGGACAAGCATTACAAACAACGAAGACTGGCATTAGGGACTCAGTAAAATAATATGACTTAATATTGCTAGATGTTTTGATTCTGGGGGTTTCATTATGGCTCCTGTTCCAACATAGATTGTGGTAAATTAAAAGTATGACACAAATCTAAGCTGACTTCTTTTCTTTTCCTTTAGAGTTAGGTATCAATTTCGACCACATCTGGCAGAAAACACTAACAGTGCTACATCCATTAAAAGTAGCAGATGGCAGCATCATGAATGAAACTGATTTGGCAGGACCGATGGTTTTTTGCCTTGCCTTTGGAGCCACATTGTTACTGGTAAGTCTTTAATTTCATTTCTCAGTGTGTGCTTAAAAGTATTTCACCAAAAACCATTTTTGAAATTCTGCTTATACTTCAAGTCTTTGATGTGTTTTGAATGGCATTGAGTTGGTTAAATTTATACCTATTCATCACTTCTCCACCAGTACTGTACCATATAACATATAGCATATTTAAAGAATAACTTCTTGTTCTAAGTAGTACAGTTATTGGGGAAAACTGAACAAGAATTTAAAAACCAAGTAAATAATATATGTGACTTTAGTACCTCATTAGAATTCCCTTTTATCATTTTTTCTTTTCAGAGAGAGATAATATTTTTTTCCCTATTGCTTGTTTTTTTAAATAAAAATACCGGGCCGGTGAGATAGTTTAGCGGCATAAGCACCTGCCTGGCAAGCGCGAGGTCCTGAGTTCGACTCCCGGAACCCACATATGAAAAAAGGGCCGGTGATATCGCTCAGCGGCACGGGCGCCTGCTGGTGCATGAGGTCCTGAGTTCAACCCCTGGTACCCACAAAAAAAAAAAAAATTAAATAAAAATACCATTTTTATTTTTTTTCAATGCTTAGTGTTTTCTTGTTTTGCTGATGGTTACTTTTCTGTATATTTTAATTTTTAATACATTAAAACAAAAAACAGGTTTTTCTCCCTATCTCCTACCTCCCCTAGAATGTTAAAGTTGTTTTGAAAACAATAAGAATTTATGATGATAGCTATTGTACTTGTCTGATTTTATCTTATATCTGAATTACAAGGGATAAATAATGTAAGGGTAGAAGATGGAATTTTTAGTCAGGGGCTGGGCTTGAACTCAGTGCTTCTACTTGGTCCTTGACTAAATTATTTAATCCTTCAGCTCCCTTTGATAGATGATAATCCTGTCCTGCCCACTAATAGCATTGTTTTGAAGATAAAACAAGACAGACTATGTGAAGATACTTTGAAAAGTTAAAAACACTATGCGAATATGAGATTTTATTACTACTGTGTGAATGAATTCATCAGTAAACTACCTCAGCTTTATCAACGTTCACATACTCTTAATCAAATATTTACAATTAAATTTAGAGTCAACAAAAATCTCAGCGATTTTTTCTCCATTCATCATAATCTGTGGAGATGCTCTCAAGATTGAGTTACATTTGAAGAACCTGGTGCATCTCGAACGATGCTCTATATACAGAGTCTAGTGATAGTATGACCCGAATATAGGGCTTTTTCACGTAATTTGACTGGTAAGGTAGTTCCAGCTTAGCTAATGTTTGCAGTCTGAAAACTGTTGATTTCATTTACAAGAGCAGAATTGTAAAATTAATGTTATTGTTTTTTGTTTTTCCTGTCTAAGGACTGTAAAGACCAGCAATTTGGAAAAGTAATGAAAGAAAAATACATCTTTGATTATATTCCTCTTGCTTTTTTTCTTTCCTTCCCCACAGACCCTTAGCTTCCCGCTTATCCTGGCTTCTTTTCTCCTAGCTTTTCTAATACCATATAAAATGAATAATAAAATTATTTCTGCTGTTAGGCTATGGTTGTGTATACCCATGAGAATAAGTTGCCTTGGCACATTTTGAGGAAGTAGGTGCTTTCAAGTGCTATTAGCAATTATCCAAACATTTTGAATAGCTTTCCACCTTTGTAGTTTATTTGCTTAGTGTCAACGAAAGTTCCTTTTAGAAATAAGCTGGAAAACCAAATATCTCTGTATTAGGAGGCATTACTTTAACCTTAAGAAGGCTATGGAGCCTAGTCTGCTCTTTTACTTCCCTGCATGAAGTATATATATTGCCGTAGAATTTGATCATGAATTGAATAACTTTTTTACATGTGCCATTTAGGATGAAATAAAGTCAAGAATAACTTAGTTTTTGTCCTTTAACCTGTTATCTTTTCTTTACTCATAGGCTGGCAAAATCCAGTTTGGCTATGTATATGGGATCAGTGCAATTGGATGTCTAGGAATGTTTTGTTTATTAAACTTAATGAGTATGACAGGTGTTTCATTTGGTTGTGTGGCAAGTGTCCTTGGATATTGTCTTCTTCCCATGATCCTACTTTCCAGCTTTGCAGTGATATGTTCTTTACAGTAAGTACTCATCTTTATTTTGGCGTTGGACCAATTCTATGTAATAGGATTTGTCTCACCTTTTGTTTAAGGTAATTATTGATTCAATGAGATAGTGAGATAGTGCCTCTTGTAGGTAAGAACTGCTACATGTTTTTGGAAGATAAACAATAAAAGTAGGAATAAGTTTTGAATTCTTTTATACCATCTCTATTTTATGTGTGATGAATTTTACTACCTTTATGTTTATGGACCAGTGTCACAGCAGTAACAAATTGAATAGTTGTGATCCTTAAATAACACATGGAGAAGTTCAGGTCATTAGTGTTGAAATTATGCTTATCCTTCTTTGTATGCTTTAGATCATGTCAGATTTCTTGACTTTTGGGCATATGCAGAATTTATGAATAATCTGTATTCTGTATTTGGCAAGTTAATAAGGTGTAAATTTATTTATGTGAAGTTCTTCATGGTCAATGTCTAGATGATCTTGCAACATTTCAAGCACCTCCTTGTGCTGGACCAGTGATTAGGCTTTGTTACACTAAGTAAGTTACACTTCGAAAGCTAAAAATGGAGGTTTAGGAGAAAAGTATGTATCAACTATTTGTCTCATAATAGAAGTTTGGCAGGATAATGACTATAGTATTCTTCTTTTGAACAAAAATGGTTTGGATTTTCATTGAGGAAATGGCTTCATCTTTCTTATCTGTTACAAATTGATATATTAATATTTGAATTTTAGAGAACAATTCATTTTTTTACTAATGCACTGTTGCTCACCCAAAAAGAATTTTGTTTCCCAGGGGATATTTGGTAATGTCTGGAGGCAATTTTGATGTCACAGCCGGGGTTTGGTGGGATGCTGGTATCTGGGTAGAGACCAGGGGTGCTGTTGAACATCCTAACAGTGCACAGAACAGCACTTATGATGACGATACATCCAGCCCAAATGTCCACAGTGCCAAGGTTGGGAAGCCTTGTATTTTAAAAGAGCAATAATATAGTTATAAATGAGATTTTTATCACATGAAATGACTTAGCATCATTGAATTCACTGTGGGGTTCATTTTAGCACTTGGGAAAAAAATCTTATTTCCACATATGTCTACATGTGGATTTAAAATGCTTTTCTTTAGAACAAGTTGTTGTAGTGTTCTTACATAACTAACCCCCCCCCGTTTTGTTTTTTTTTTTTTCGCTTACAGAGGAATGTTAGGAATCATTCTCACTGCTGGAATTATTGGATGGTGTAGTTTTTCTGCTTCCAAAATTTTTATTTCTGCATTAGCCATGGAAGGACAACAACTTTTAGTAGCGTATCCTTGTGCTTTGTTATATGGAGTCTTTGCCCTCATTTCTGTATTTTGAATGCGATTTATCTGGAATGTGGACATCAGTGGGCCAAATACACAAGGAGGATCTTGAACTCTTAAATTGGACCAGCAAACTGCTGCAGCGCAACTCTCATGCAGATTTATGATAGACTGTCAGAGCAATGGAAGTAAACACGTATCTTTTGTTCATTTTTATAGAACTTTTGAATACTATATTGGATTTATCTGCAGTGTGACTAGCTTTAAGTGTTTGTGCTGTTTCTTTCCTTTTCCTGTAGCCTTTGAAAAACAACTTTTTTCCTTACAAATTATATTATGATGTTTTTGATAGATTTTTATTAACCATGGGAAACCAACCACAAAGGTGATAATCTTTCTTAAAAACAACCCATTATAGTAAAGAAGACACAAGACTTACTGCAGAAATGTTTTTCCTAGGAATTAGGAAAGAAAATTGTCTATGTTCTCAAGTTAGGCGCACTGAAGCAGGAAAAAAAAAAAAATCCCAATGCAGAGTTTTGAGTTTGCAGTTCAAAAATTTGACATTCCTGTAAATTATTGAAACTTTTGCTAAAATTCAGTTTTGAAAGGTTCACAGTCTACCTCATTGTAGACAAGAAATGTGAACTGCTGTTTAGATATTAGTTTTCATTAAACCTGGACTGGCCACATTAATGCTTAGTTGGGTCTCTACCTTTCCCAAGAAAAAGATAATCACTAACCTTTTTTGAGAAAAATATTTAAAATTTCACAAGTTCAGTATTTCAGTTATCTATGTAAAGTACATTTGATGCATATTAATTAAAATTTTCCCAATTAATTTTAATTGTGTTGAGTTTACTTTTACTGAACCACTGTTCTCTGTGTCTTGATTTCTTCAACTAGGGTCTGATTTTGACTCCCGATTTTATCTAAGCTTTAAACATAGAAGTTATCTACTAAGGAATTTTAAAAAGCTTAAATGAGAAGCAATTTATTTTGAGTTACAACATTATTTTCCTAAATTTATTTGATTTATGCTGTTATGCTGTCAGCAGAAAATTTGTAGAAAAACACTATATCTAGTATCTGGTCACTGACTCTCTGGAGGAACTACCTTTGATTCTGGACAAAACTCAGCTATGAGAAAGGCATAGTATGGGGAGGAAAATATTTCTTTTTTTTTCTTTCTTTTTTTTTTTTTTTTTTTTTTTTTAAGAACGAGCCTTTCATTCTAAGTAAAAAAAGATGCCAGACTGATGTATTAATGGTTTTTTTAAAGGTAAAAGATTTTTATGATCTGAAGAGAAAACCACAGTATATTTTCTTTTTAGAGACAAGCTTGTTACTTGTAAACTTTAAGCATTAACAGAGATTGAAATAAAACATATTTCTTATAAGATCTTAATTTCGAATCTCTGGCATCACATAAATTTTTTTTATTCTCAAACTTCTGGAGAAACAAAAATTAGGCTTTGGCTATGTTTTCAAACTTAAACTGTTTTATAATATTTTTAATCTTTGGATGCTATCTTTGTCTTTCCCAATTTGTTTTATAAATACAGTTCTTGTTAAGGCAAGTGTATGAATGTCTTCCATTAATATTCATTTCTTTCTTAGGAGTAGGGTAGATGATGCCTTGGAAATTAAATTTCTCATTCTTGGTTAGATTCAACACTAAATTGTCAACCAAATTTCCCAGATGGACCAAATTGTCTTCTTAATCTGCTGACTTTCCCACCCAACAAAACAATTTTTAGTTTAAAATCATGTTGTACAGATTTTTTGTCAGTTGTCTTATTTAGTTCCAAAATAAGTTACAAAACTATTTAATACTTAACTATTGCTCTGTCAAAACAACCATACCGTAGAATTGGATCTGATGCAAGAGTTGAGTTCAAGAGTTTGCTTAAAGAGTTGTGTGTAGCAATGTTTCTCTTAATAAAACTCTCCTCGGGTAAAAAATACAATATGTGTACCCATATTTATGCATACATTAAAGACTGGTATATTGTGTCTCAAAATTAGTATGTGGCAATTTTTTTTATTAGCATTGGAATAAATGTGTTTCTTCAGTTAAATACTTGGTGGACTATCTGACTTGCTTTAGGACCCATTTTATGCCAAACACAAGTAACTTTGCATACTAGAAATACTCTGAGCATAGCTTAAAGTTTACTGAGAAACTGAAACTCCTTGGGGTGACAGATTGGAGGTACCATACCTCACCCAGGTCTTGTGCTCAGTGAGTGCAATTTGATATACACTGGTATATCATGTGTACATGCTAAGGACATGTAGTTAATTTCACACACAGTACAAATGCATGCTTTATAACTTTCCTGTATTATGTTTACCTAGTATTTTTAAGAACTATTTAATTAGATTTGTAGGAAAAGCATTCTTTCTTCAACTATAGTTATAGAGATGCAGAGAGAATTTAAGTAGTGTTGTGTATTTGGCATTTTGAATGTATGTATTTTTAACCTTGATAGACATTGTTCAATCAAAATTGTCCCAAAGCTAAATAAGTTCAGTTGTCTCATACTTTAAAATTATGCAATTATGTTTGCAGTGTTTATTATCTACAAGTAAGGTTATATGCCCCCCAATATAAATGGAAGAATTTAGAACTTTGATCAGAAAAGGAAGTGAACAATTAGAATCTTACCCTATAGAAACTTTAACTCAGTCCTCTAAAATTACAGGAAATCAGTAACACAGTTAGACATATATTTGATATCACACAGAGCAGAGCTGATATAACAACTCAGACAAGTTTGTTACTTTGCACTGTGGGAAGAAGAAAAGTATACACACACATACAAACAGACACACATGCCTATTAGCTTTTCATAAAGTACTGCTCAAAGTTTTCAAAACTATACAGCCGCTACCATGATACAGATTGTAACATTAAATTTGCTACTGCAGGACTTTCCTTTAAAATGCTACCTAGTGCAAGACTCCTACCCAAAGAATTCCCCAAGTTAAGTCTGTCCTCACTGTCCACTGACTCATTTTGCAATGTGAGATTTCAAGTACTAGTTACTAAATGATCCCAGTTTTTATAAATTCTACTTTATTTGGAAATAAGAGCTTAAAATATTTCTCGAGCAATTCATCAAAAAATATTTGCTTGGAAATATGAACTTCAGGAATGAAACATTTAGCATCAAGCAAAAACAAGTACTTTTTCTAAGACAGCTGTAGCATGTAAGTTAACAAGTGAGTCTTTCTGGAGTATATTTAGGATTTGGGAGATGGAGTGGCAATAGCAAGAGACCCAGGTCTTTGGGAATGCCTTAAAGAATTGGTTCATGGTGCCTTAATAAAAGGTAAGAATGATCTGTTGTTAGCTTGTCCAACATGTAGTGTTTGTTTTCAAACAGCCTGAAATAAAGCATATCCCCACCTCTGTCCAGTGTAGGCTGTTGTTATTCCTTTATACCACCAGTGAAAAAAGAATTTTTAAAAATTTACTTGTGCACCATACAAATTACTGAAATTTGAATTGTAGCATATTTCTATTACTTGAATTTCAGTAAATTAGTTTGTTCATTAATAATGTTTTATATGTGTGTGGTAGGTAAAATTAAATTACATATTTAAATTGTTGACATATGGATTGACAAAATACTTACTCAAAAGTGTATTATTAACAAATAATGATGGCCATCAAAACTGAAGGATGAAGTCTGATAGTATGTGATTCTGATTTTGCATCACAGATGGACATATTTCTTCTGCCCCTGTGCACGAAGTTCCTACCTTTGTTAATGAAGAACATTATCTGCTGATGGAGCACAATGTCCTGTGTTTGTGCAAATAAATTAAAATGATTACGTACTCAAATGAGGACTAATTAAATACAAAACTGTTCTCCTAATTTAAAAGCACAAACTACTTTATTGAGCACATTAGGTTCTAAATACTGAATAGTACATTTTTATGAACTTAACTGGGCTTACCTTGCATATATAAATTTGTTTTATTTCTGAAACTAGCACTAAGTCTGCCGATAGCTCGCAGAATGTATGTTAACGTGTTTTCAATAGCTTTTCTTTTTTTTTTTGTGGGTACCGGGGGTCAACCTCAGGACCTCGCGCGCCAGCAGGCGCCCGTGCCGATGAGCGATATCACTGACTTTTTTTCTTATGTGGGTTCCGGGAGTCGAACTCGGGCCCTCGCGCTTGCCAGGCAGGCGCTTACACCGCTGAGCCATCTCACCGGCCCTCAATAGCTTTTCAATACTTGTGACACTGAATAAAGAAAAAGCAAATGAAGTAGATAATGGAACCATTTAAAATATTTTTAAATACTTTTTTACCTAGTTGGGTTACTCTGATTCTCCTAAAGTTAATAGTATGATTCTTTTTTCCTAATTAAAATATAGTTCTAAAGAGTGTCCTTGAAAAATTTAATGACATTTGCATGTGGTCTTCAGTATTCCGGTCTTTGATGGTATTGGAAGACTTGGTAGATGACTCTTCAGACAATCAATGGTCCTAAAAGCTCTTCTATTTTCTGTGTTTTATTTTTCAAAATAGGAACATCTTTTTTTTTTTTTTTTTTTTTTTTGGTGGGTACCGGGGTCGAACTCAGGACCTCACGCGCCAGCAGGCGCCCGTGCTGCTGAGCGATATCACTGGCCCTTTTTTTCATATGTGGGTACCGGGAGTCGAACTCAGGACCTCGTGCTTGCTGGGCAGGTGCTTATGCCGCTGAGCTGTCTCACCAACCCCTGGGAACATCTTTTATTTCCTTCTCCAATTATACCATCAATATAAAAATTATTACTTCCATACAGCAATAAAAAGGGACATACTGATAAGCTACTTCAACATGGATAGCCCTCAAAACTATGTTAGGTCAAAAAGGCCAAATACCAAAGGCCACATATCCTTTTTCATTTATTTGAATTTCTAGGAAACTGAATCTATAAAGACTCTAAATTAGTACAGTAGTTGCCAGGAGGTAGGGTGGGAATTAACTGCAAATGAGCAGGAGAGAAGTTTTTGAGTGGTGACTTTTGCATGAGAGAACAACTGCTTAAATGTCTTTTTGTGTCTGTAAAAGAGCACAGTTTTAGGATGGAGTTCAATATAGGAAAAAGCAACATGTGCTTTTGCCCAGGGGTGAAAAACCCATGATACCAAAAGTGAAGTTGCCCCCAAATTTCACTCCACACACACACAACTCCCTTTATGTAGATTGCTGTGCGTTTTGTCAAACCATACACACAGATACCCTCCGTCCCCTAGTGGCTTGTATACACATTTGGATGCACATGTACACGTACCTATTTTAAATAAATGTTTTACTGAGATAAAACCTGTTTTAAAAAATCACCATTTGACCATTTTAAAGGGTACTGTTCAGTGGCCTTTCGTATAGTCACAGTGTACAGCCATCACCACTATTTTCAGAATATTTCATCACCCCCAAAGAAATACTGTACCTCCCAATCCCCTCAGCCCCATACATTGGTAACCACTGAACAGTTTTCTGTCTCTGGATTTGCTTATTCAGGACATTTCATGTAAATGGAGTCATACAATAGGTGGCCTTTCATTTCCGTCTTCTTTCATCTAGCATAATGGTTTCAATGTTTCCTTTTTTAAATTCAGAAATCTGTTACGGGTACCATTATATGTGCAGAACGTTGAGATTTACTTCATGCTTTTAATGGCTGTGTGTCATTGTATTTTATGAGCAGAGTTTAATAATTTACTTAACCAACCCACTTCTGTGAGGCAACCGGGGTCTTTCTACTTTAGAGTGGACCCTTGACTTACAAACTCAATTCGTTCCCAAGGGCTGGTTGTAACTCACGTTGTCATATATCAGGCTGGTCATAACTTGAGGGTCCACTTTCTTCACGTCTGAGTAGCGGTGAATTGTTACTGGCATCTTTCATTCCCAGATTATGATATTTAATAGTGCTCTGGTTGATAAATATTGTAAACTCAATTTAAATTCTGAAAATATTAATTTTATTTCATAATGATTTTGTTTAATGAGTATGGCATTTTATTTGTTGAAATACAAAAATCACATCCATGATTGTACAAGGATTTACTCTTTGTTCTCGGTCATCTCAGCATTCTTACACTATTCTTCAGCAGTGAATGTGAATACTCCCAAACACATTGGGTCACTTCCACACCTTAGATTATTTGCACATTAGAAGGGAAGACTTCAAAGAGAGCTCCCTTTTTCCTTACTTATTTAGAAAACTAATCTGGCAGTCATTTTTAGTTACTGCAAAGCTTCTTTAAAAATTCAGAAATACTCCCATTATTAATTTCTCCTTGATTGGATCTTCACACTCATTGAATTTAAACATATTTAATTGAATTGTGCTTAAATTGTATCAAAATACTAGAGGTAAGATCAAAGGTATAGCATGATATGACAATGGTTTTGCTCAAATTATCCTTTATTACCCAATTTGTTCCTATTTAAATTCCCCAGAGTTAAATTTTATTATAGTAAAAATTCTAAAATCAACACCTCAAATCCAGATGTCTGCAGATAGCAGTTTGTTACATAAATTTTTATTTAGCTCTAACAGTTGAAGCTGTCAGAATGATTTGAAATGCTTCCTTTCTTTTTGTTTCCTTTATATGAAATTGGTTGTTTTGAGGGTATTTGTTTTTGTACTGTTCATAATTTCTATACTATAGTTTGCATATAAGCTTGCTTTTAATGTATTTTTAAAGACTATTTTTGTACTGTTTAAATGTATTTTAATCACTACATGAGCAGTCATTGAATATCTCTTAGCTTAAATGTCCATTCAGGCCTTTCCTGCATGTCTGGCTCTGTCACAAGGTCATACTAAACCCAAGCTTTTTTTTTTTTTTTTTTTTTTTGTGTGTGTGTGTGTTCCGGGAGTCGAACTCGGGCCCTCGCACTTGCCAGACAGGCACTTACGCCACTGAGCCATCTCACCGGCCCCCAAGCTTAATTTTTACCCTCTCTTTATTTTTTAATAATTTTTAATTGTTTATTGATTGATTGATTGCAGTACTGCGGATTGAACTCTGGGTCTTCGCACTGAGCTATATCCCCAGCCCAGACTATGCTGGAATTCGTGATCTTCCTGCCTCAGCCTCTCAAGGTGCTGGGATTACAGACATGTGCTACCACACCCAGCTTTACCTTCTCTTCAGATCATATTCTATTCTTATTCTGGTATCGCTTACAATCTTCCTGATGGGATAACTTAGTTTTTGGCTTTTCCTGCAAAAGATGCAGTCATTTCTGTGGTTTGAATAAAAGTTTAAACTGCATCTCCAGTGATTTGGAGGGTGTTTAGACATGGTTATATTTGATCATCTACTTTGAACCAAAGTTAGAATTTAGTATTTGATGTAAGAGTTACACTGTTTTCTGGTTTTGTTCCTATCACAAAAATAAGAATCATTTATGAATAAACTATGGAAACTGTCTTAACCAGGAGCTAGCTGAGGCAGAATGAGAGCTCATTTAAGAGAGATAAAGCCAAGACTGGTCTGAAGGCAACAGAGGGAAATCTATATAAACATCGACAATAAATTTAGTATATTAAAGAAGTAAAGCCTATGTACCTGGTATAAAACAATAAACACTAAAGAACAGAGTAAACCAAACAGCAGACAGGCATGTTAATCCTTTAGTTTTGATGCAGCCCAGTTCTAAAGCAGTTTTTAAATAGCCACATAACATAAACCAATTGTTACTAATATTAATTTGCTTATAAAACCCCTTAGAAATACATTCCAGCCCTAGTATTCGGAAAAAAAAAAAAAAAACTACCACTAATTTAAATCTCCTATATTGCAATTAGAGCTGGGATCTTCTAATTCTTTCTTTATTGGAGACAGGATTAGGTCAACATCTAAGACTAAAATAGGGAATCTGTGGGCCCTGGACAAGAACTACAAGAAAGTGTCCATGCACTACCAGACTAACAGGCTTTTATTTTCATCTACCTCCTTTTACCCCCTCGATCCCCAGAGCTGAGAGTTCTCTAGCTGCTGGCACTGCTCCAAAAATTTCTTCATTGATAATGTTGATATTTTGGCCAGAATGGTCAGGCTATAATCCTATAAAACACAATCCCAAATGACATAATCCTTAATGTTTAAATCCTGAAAGATCAAAATCCCTAAAGTTGAAAAATCCCTAAAGACTAAAAGCTCCAAAATATAATTCTGGAAAAAATAACTAATAATTCTTAAAGACATTTATTTACATCTTACTTGATAAACATAAAAACACAACAGACAGTTTCTAGGCTCCTTCTCACAAAGAAATAGGCAATAATGGCATGTGTTTTTGCAAGCCTAGACATTCAGGTGTACCAATAGCATTCATTCACTTAGGTGTAACAGGTAAGAGCAGATGAACTGAATTCATAAAGTAATAGGTCAGAAAATGAAATGCATCGCTTCTCGGCCTTTTGGCTAAGATCAAATGTAGAAAATGAAACGCATAAACTCATCACTATCATTGGTAATTATGTGCGTTGAGCTTTATGAGTGCAGACATCTGAAATACCTCGATGGACAGCCTATATGTTTGGAAGAGATGGATCAAAATCACTGAGTCTCTACTGAACATGCAGTAGACCCAAACAGCTTAGATCTCAAGAAATTTTTTCACAAATGCAAATGTACAAAATGAACCTCTCAACTTACTGAAGTTTCGAAGTTCTTATGCACATGTGCAATGCTTACACAGAGGCCCTGGGATGCTGGTAGTGTGTCAGTTCATGTGTGCAAGCCTCAGAAGAAGTGAAGCCAGTGTTGTAACTATGAGGCTAAAAGCTGAGACCACAAGACTCCTGGAGTACAGTGGCCAGCACTCTTGGAGTTCTCATATCCAAAGCAGCAGACGAAAACTGTCCAACTCTCAGAGGCCAATTCATCTTCTGTATTTACGCTGTCCACATCCAGCCATCACTGGGCCTGCTCACGGGGAAGGTGGATCGCCGCACCTGGTCCACTCAGACTCTCGTGGTGGTGAATCTCTGGAAATACCTTCACAGACATACCCCCGCCGATGCTTTACAAAGTTGCTAGGCATTTTTACCACCTAACATTATGCAACTCTCCTGCAATAACCGAAACATGTACAACCCTCCCACTCCCAGAATTCAGCCTTCTATCCCTCTTATACAGCAGTCCCCTCCAATGGGAATTGCCATTTTCAGGATCTCAGCTTTCAAGATTTCAACAGTTAGGATTTTAATCTTTCTGGATTTTGGCCTTGGGAATTTTAGACTTAAGAGATTTTGATCTTTGGGGATTTTAAAATTCAAGCTTGTGGCATTTAGAATTGTGTCTTTTGAGAATATGATTGACACCATATGGAAACAGAGTAGAAATTGGAACATGGAAAAAGCTGTAAGAAATAGTTTATCTGTATTTTCGGCAGAAACGTTTAGCTAATGCCTGGGCTGTGGTTTCTATCCTGAACCTCTGTCTCCATCCTGTTTCTCACTCTCGTCTCCTGTTTCTGTTTCTTCCCCTCTTCCAACTTTAATTGACTGTAATACAGAAATGAGATGAATTTATAGCATTTATTCTGCATCTCAAATTTCATGTTGCCTATTCTCAGTTCTTTAACAAAAAGTAAATACATAAGAAATCTCATCTGTAAGGAATTGGGGAAATAATATTAAGTAAATTTTTGTAATGGATAAGGGAAAAAATAAGGCTCTTGCTTGAGATTTTTATGGTTCAGTGACTGGAGAAATGTTTTCCATCCTTGCTCAGTGAGTGTTTCCCACCTTGAATGCAAATCCAAGACACTAAGTGTCCACTGTGGACCAAATTCTGCTTTTGGCTTCCTCTTTAACAAGCTAAATGTTCTCTGCTTTAATGCTTTTTCCCACTGCTCATTTTCTTTTTCTGATTGCCTTTGAACTCTTCTCTAAATCTCTCCCAAATTCTTTTTTTTTTTTTTTTTTTTTTTTGTGGGTACCAGGGGTCGACCTCAGGACCTCGCTCACCAGCAGGCACCAGTGCCGCTGAGCGATATCACCGGCCCTTTCTTCGTATGAGGGTACCGGGAGTCGAACTCAGGACCTTACGCTTGCCAGGCAGGCACTTAAGCCACTGAGCCATCTCACCGGCACCTCTTCCAAATTCTTCACATCTTTCTTCATTCTGTAGTTCAGACTGGGACATGAATATTTCATGTATTTGATGACAAGTATATAAAAGTGACCCTCACATTTCTTTTTGCATTGCTAAAAGCTACACATTTCTTGCATATGTTTGAACTGAAAGTGGAAAATGCTATCTTAGAATTAATCTAGATATTTTCTCTGTAAAACAAACTGTTAGATTCTTTAAAACACTTCAGTTCTGAAATTCTGTAACAGTTGAGGTGGTATAAGATCTCAATCATACTATGAAAGATGTATTGAAAAAGAAAGGGTGTCTTGTATTGTAATTTTATCAGGTTATACTAAAGTAGATATAATATATCTTTTTTATGAAAAATAAATAAATATGCACACACATTTGTTGTCAGGCATGAATATTTCGTTAAGTGATACAATTCATTAATGATTAGTTGCTCTTCCAAACTTCTTGAAAGGATAGAAAAAAATTTTTGAATGTACCTTAGAAAGATTTTACTCCAATAACTCTTAATATAATTTTAGCTTTTAAAAAATTTGTCCTACTCTAATTACATTGAAAAAAACTACTATTAAGCCGGCACATCATGTATGGACCACAGTTTGATATTCTACCATTAGAGTAATTCTTGTACTTTTGATTCATCAATGTCCCTCTCAGCCTTATAAAATAACCTAATTCACTCTAGGTACCAAAGAACTTTTATCTATATTACCACTGGCCTACTGGGGTATAATAAGACTCTTCTCCACAAAATCTAATAGCCATCTTCTTAGTTCACTAGCCAGAATATCTTCGACAAAGTAGAAGCAGTGCCACTCTTGAGGAATGAAATGACGCCCATTTAAGCAACATGGAAAGTACAGGAAAAGCCAGCATAGCTCTCCAAGGGCAGTACTTATAAAGTCGAGGGAGTTTTCTAAGTTATTAATAAATTTTTCTATTTATCCTAATATGTAACCTATTCAATAGGATAAAAAGTATAATACCATGTTCCCTGTATCTAGATTGAAATGTGAAAACATTGTTAGGCAGAGTTGAACACCCTGTACATACCCTCCATATACTCTAATTGCATCTTATGTCCTCCCAGCAAAAGTCACTAATATTCTGAATTTTTAGTTTATTATTTTCAGCATTTATTTGTTTTTACTGCATATGTGTCTAACCTTAAGCAATATAGTAGTACTTGGTGTATGTTTTACTTTTATATAAATGATAATGTACTGCATTATTCTTTTTTTTTTTTTTTTTCGTGGGTACCGGGGGTCGACCTCAGGACCTCACGTGCCAGCAGGCACCCATGCCGCTAAGCGATATCACCGGCCCTTTTTTTTCATATGTGGGTTCCGGGAGTCGAACTCAGGCCCTCACGCTTGCCAAGCAGGTGCTTACACCGCTGAGCCATCTCACCGGCCCCTGTACTGCATTATTCTTATGTAATTTGCTTTTTTCTGCCAATATGTTTGTGAGAATCAGCTACATGTATCCTTGGCATAGCTCTGTTTACTAGTATGTGGTATTCCACGAATGTACCATAATACATTGATCTACTTTCTTCCTGGTGGACATTAAGTTTTTTCTGGTCCTTACTTTTCCAAACAATGGTCTGGCAATAGTGTATCTTCTCCTGTGAGGTAGCTACAGGGTTTTCCAGGGTGCCTACTCAGAGCTGAAATGCTACCTCATTTCTTTTATGGGTATTTGAAAAACCATAGAAAGCAACCTCAAAATTTTCATATAAGGATTATCAAATATTGCTTTTCACATTTAAAATCTTTAAATCCAATTGACATATGTAGCAGGGGTAAATTTTTTAAACCATATGCATAGCCAGTGAGTCTATAACCATTTATTTAATAGTCTGTCCAGGAAAGGTACTGTTAGGATAACCAGAAAGCAGTGTTCTAGGTTGTCAGTGAAAGAATGAAAGGGGAAGAAAGTTTTTTCTCTTTAAGGGGAAGAATCTTGTCTATTCAAAACCCTGTCTATATTTTCCTTTCTCCTCCTCACCCCAATCTCCTTGCTCTCACTTTTACAGAATCTGCTTCAATCGCAGAAAAAGTGTTGTGGGACTTAACAGCGTTTTGAGAAAACAGGAAAAGAAACATTTCTCAAGAAAAGAAACACTGTCTTGAAAGTTTTGACAAAATTAAAAATAATCATTGAGAGTACAACTTTTGGTATTGCAGGTCTACAAATGTGTACAATGGAATTCTTCCACATTATCTAACTTATCCCCATGCAACGTCATGATGATGTAGGTACTACTAAAGCCTATAGCAACGATACCAAACATAGGATACTTTACAATGATATGAAAGCAATATGCACCCAGTAGCAACCATATTTTGCATTTAAATTTTTGATGTTTTCCTGGGCTAGTAATATGCAGTCCCTGCCTTGGGTGAGTATGACGCTCTCTGCCAGTGTTGCAGTAGTGAGTCAGAGCGCCCATCAGCCACGTGATCACGAACAACAGATGCCCTGCCGTGGACTCTGCTGCTGAGCTATAATGTTTGGTAGGATAGGTATGCTAAAAGCATCTTCCACTTACAGTATTTTAAACTTACAATGGGTTTCTTGGGATGTAACCTCATCATAAACTGAGGAGCATTTTCTTTCTTTCCAAAGAATATGAAGTTACACAGCTACTGTGCTAATAAATGTGAGATTCATCATATGAGCCTTACACCAGACCTTGTTCTCTTGATCCTCATATACTTTTCAGAAGGGAATTGTGACAGTTAACTAATTGTTTCAAACTGAGTAAGAAACGCCCAAATAAATTGGATCAGCATAGTTCTTGGTGTGGCTGAGGGGATTCACTGAAGACAGAAGATTCACCCTGGCTAGGCTTGTTGTCTGAATGGAATAAAAGTGAAACAAAGAAGCAAGGCTCACTTCTGTTTTTTAGGAGGAGCTCCAGTCTTCACTTTCACCTTGGACGTCATCCCCTGGGTTCCAGCGCAGACTCTTCAGCCTTCTGGTGCAGACCCTTCAGGCTTCCCTCGCAGACCCTTTGGCCTCCTGTGAGATGGACTCCCATGGGACACTACAATGAGCTCCAGACCTTGGAATGGAGCCTTCAGATCTTCAGCACTTGGACAGCCCTTTTGTATTCCACACTGGACTCTGTGGGCAGCCATTGTAAATAAATCTTGTAAATTCTTATATGTTTGTATATCTTGCATCAAATCTGTTTCTCTAGTAAACACTGACTAATACAGGAATTAATATGAAGTCTTACTTTAAAGATAGAGAAATTGAAGCTCGAAGAGTTTAAGTAATTTGAACAAGGTAATACAGATTGTTATAGGGCCATGTTTATCTGCTACCACAAGTCTTACGGTGCAGCTATTTTCCATGCTTTAGAATTCACAGGAATAGCTACAATGAGCAAATCAGGACCCAATTATATTACCATTTCATGGAAATATGTCTATATAGAAATCTATAGCTGCATACAGTTTTAAGATTATAAATAAATGGTTTTAGTAAAAAAAATTGCAGAACATCAAGGAGTATTTAGTATAAAGTAAAAGTGAAATTCATTTTTTCTCTCCTCTTGTCCTCTTTGCCCTTTCATCATTTCTCTCTTGTCTTTTCTCATTATTCCCCTCCTTTTATCTACTTCCTTTTTTGCAAGTTACATAAGATCCGCTCAAAATAGAATAAAGCCCAAGAGTAGAATTAAGATTCCTAAGAATTAAAGGTGCTGTAGTTGACAAAATACAGTGGGACTCTCAAAACCAATGTCAACTAGGTTTATGGATGTATAGATCTTAGTTTCCTGCAATCAAGTAAAGTTTTGGCAAGTGTTTACTGAATGACTACCATGCAGTAGATTCTAGGAGAAAATACAAATGAAAATATAATCTACCTCTGCCTTTAAGGTGTCACAACCTAGAGAGGTTCCAACAAAGCAAATGAGAAAGTAAAAGGCAGGGACTGTGCTATCATAATTTGGCACCTTACCTCCTTTATTAAGATAGATGCAAATTAATCATTGATGTTAATTCCCAACTCACCACTGTACTTAGTTGACAATTTGGGCTAACTTCAACTTTAAGACATAAAAATGAAAAAAGCATAATCACAATTTGCATACATGGCTACAAATATGCATTTTAAAATACACTGCAGCTGAGCATGGTGGCACCCACCTATAATCCCAGCACTTGGGAGGCTAAGGCAGGAGGGTCACTGAAAATTCAAGGCCAGCCTGGACTACATAGTGAGTTCCAGCCCAGTCTAGAATATATACCGAGGGGCCGGTGAGATGGCTCAGTGTCATAAGTGCCTGCCTGGCAAGTTCGATTCCCTGAACCCACATACGAAAAATGGGCCGGTGATATCGCTCAGTGGCATGGGCACCTGCTGGCGCGCGAAGTCCTGAGGTCAACCCCCGGTACCCACAAAAAAAAAAAAATAGAATATATACCAAGAACCTATCTCAAAAAAACAAAACAAAACAAAACCAACAACAACAAAGAAATCCAAGGGCACTGCAGAGTGAAATCAACAACTAACAGGTACCTGCCACGTGCCAAATACTCTATCAGATATATTGCATGTATATATCTCATTTAAAGATGACAATAAAATACTGAGGCAGGCTTTATTATCATTTTAGATTAAAGATGCAAACTATTTGCCCTGTAAAGATGCAGCCAACAATGAGTATAGCCATGGTTTGACCCAGAGAGTAGTTATGAAATCCTGAAAATATGGCAGTATTTGAACAGTGTTCATGCTGCCTTATAATTTACTTTCAACCCTATGGGCAAGCTAGAAAGAATAAATTATATACACAGCACTGAACTGATGAATGCATTAAATTTTTGGCTCTTCCCCAAAGGGACTTTTTGGCAACAAATCAGAAGTGGGGTTATTTCCCTGAGGGTTGGATTAGGGAAATTTGGTTCAGTCCTGAAATTGACTAGAGATTTCTTCCTGTAGTTCTAAATTCAAGATAACATGAAAGCATAAAGACTTGTCCCTACCAGGTATTGCCTATGTTGTTTAAAGGCCTCTTGGAAAATACTTTAGGCATTTTTGTGGTGTTGCTTTCTCTCCCAGAAAAGAACGAAGCAGGTGTGGAAAGTGCTTGGGAGGGGGGCAAAAAGCCCAGTAATCTGGCACTTCATATCTTTATATCTACCCGTGACTCTGTCGCTCCCCCATCACATGACTTTAAGAAAATAAGTTTTTTGCTTTCTATAAAACAGTGATAAAATGGTTTCTCTGTTTTCTTCAGTGAGCACAGGATCAAAAGACATCATTTATATAACATGGTCTTACAGAGTCCAAAGGGCTACACACACGCATGGTACTCTTTTGTAGATAATAAACACAGCAACATGTTTTGTTCTGGCTGTGGTTACCTGTGGTTGGTATAAAACCAGATCCCAAACCAGATATGCTGAGCAGAGATCTAGCTTTTACTCTAAGCAGTAGAAGGGGGGTTTCCTAGACCTCGTTCACACCAAAACAAAGGGCAGGCTATTTCAGCTATCTTCAAAATTCTCCCCAAGTTCTCCACATTTGAAATTCTCATCAGGAGAAAATAGAGTGATAAAAACATCCAGACTTTGTAATATGACCAGAGCTCAAAAGTCAGTTTCTTCATTAAAATCTTGAGAAGATGTCCTCTCTGATCTTTTTTTTTTTCCCCCACCCTTTGGATGGGGATAACTATAGCAACTGCTTCATGAGGCTTTGTGGATTAACTGAACAAAAGAAAGTCAAGGGCTTCATATGGCACCATACATTACTATGACAGTAGTAGTAGCCTCAACAACAAGAGCAGCAACCATATTATGTGGAGTCTTGGATACATTTTTTTCTTACAATTGTGAATATAATTTTTGGACCAAATTTGTATATGTGTACCTAAACAGTAGACTAGTAGTCTTAAATACAACTTTCAGTTGTTTTTGATAAGCCAGGGATCTTCTTTTAAAGTTGTTGCAATACAGACTTTTCTCCTCTTTTGTATGAGGTATGTATTCCCTTTTGTTTACATATAAATTTGATTATGACTTTTATTCTGTGGAACTGACTTGTAAAATCACATATTTGCACCTCATCGCAGAAACCTTTTTTAAAAAGTCACTGCACATTTGCGTACTAGTTAACATATCCTTAATGAGATTTATCCAATTTGGCGCAAATAAAAGCAAGTACCTAATTAATCAGCTTGTTATGTGCATCTGAGAATAAGTTTGAGAGGACCCACTGTTGGAAATTTCTTTGTTTCATAAAAGTTAATACTGAACAACACGAGGGGTTAAAAGTCCTAATGCATAATTTGAAGGAGTATCAACAAGCCTATATTTATAGTAATTATATTGGGCAGTATCTCATTTCCACTTGAGCTTCAGAGCTATAAATAATTCTAATTTGCTTACTTTGTACACTTACTAGATTAATTACAGTAGAACAAGCCAAATGATATTATTGTAGCGGTTAGCTAAACTTGACACCAACACAATAATTAAAATGATTGCTTTTTAATTTCTCCAACTTTCAGTAGTTTAATAAGCTGAATTTAAAGTATTATAAGTCTTTAAGAATTTGACTTGAGAGTCACTGGGTTTTGCTGGTAATACGTTCTCCTTGTTTACACTGGATTTCGGGGCTGTTTGGTGTTGTTGGGAGTTTCCTTCACTAAGGAAACACCTGGGTTCTGCTTCCATGCGCGATCTACTTAGTAAGAAGTGTATTGTTTTCCTCATCTTTGCATCATCACAGAATAATCACATGTTTCCATTTATTTCTCCAAATTGGGCTTGTAACAGAGGCCTGCACGTGTACACGCACACACATCGTTTATAGAGAAACTGTCCCCTTTTCCATCAGTAATAGACACATGTTTACTTCAACATGTCCTCCAGAAAAGCTTTTTGGTGAATCATCATTACTCAAAACAGCAGTTGTGCTCAGCTGCTCCCCCATCCAGCCAATCTCCTAATTCTATATGTCTGATTACATGGGGAAAAGAACTGTTTTTGCTAATGTAAAAGGACATTTACAAAGCAGGGAAGTGAAAAATGTTACTGCCAAACAAATGTACGGTCCTTTCATGCTTAGCAGATTGCCAAGCTGCCTTTGGTTCTCCCATTGTGCTCCTTCATGGTTCACCAGTTAACTTTCCCCGTGCTTTGGGATCACTGGTCTGGACCGCACTCCTTTGGCTTCCCTCCCACTGACTTCCAGCAAAGTTGTTATAGATGTATTACCTTTTGGAATATCCCTTAGTGACTGAATTGCTTTGTAGGAATTTGATGCACAGACTTAAACAACCTCTTTAACAAAGTGAAGACAGAAGCAAAAATAAAAGGGAGAACACTAATGAGTTAGAATAAGAGCAAATTTTAGCTGCAAAAATTTTAATTGAATTATTTGGATTTTAGTTGCTCTTGAGAATTTTGAAACAGAGCACAGCTGAGAAATGAGAAATGGCAACATTTTATTTTTTCTGTGTATCTCAGAAGTATTTTTGGCTTCATACCTGGCTTTGAACAACTCTCTATATAGTCTACCTTTAACATGTCAAGTAATTTCTCCTAGCCTTTGATAAAGAAGAGTTTAACTGTCAGTTGGAGAAGCTCATCACCTGTGAGCTTATTATGTACTCCCCAATACTTTTTGAAATAGTGAATGGGGGCTGGGAATGTAGGTCTGTGCTAAAGTCCATATTTAGCTATGTGCAAGGCCTTGGATTCAATTCCGCAGTATTGCAAAAATAAATGAATTAATAAAATGGTGAATCTATCCCTGAACTCATTTATGGGCTTTGATTTCTGCCTTTATATCCTGCCTCCAAGGCAGTTTATCTGCTTTTCCAGATTCAAGTCTTGACAGATCTAAATCTACATCACGAAACTAATATCTCACCTATGCCCAAATCCCTGTCATCAGTTGCTTGCTGGACATTCCTTTAAAATGTCTCCTTCTCACTTTAACTTCAACCTCTGCACACTCCAACTTACTCTCCTCCTCCCTCTTCTGCTCTGACAGGCTGCTTATCTGTATTTTCTGTCTCTCTGTCTCTCTGTCTCTGTCTCTATGTCTCTCTCTGTCCTCTTTCTCCTGCACTCTCTCCTTCCTTCTCCCTTCTTCTCTCCCTCTTCACCTCCATCTCTTTCTCTCAGATATTCCACTGATAACTAAAATGCAGTCACCATTTGATTTCTTCTCTTCCAAGTTACTTACATCTATGTACTAAATAACTATTCTGTATTTTTTCATGTCTGTCCTATGACTCCTTCCTCTGTGATACTGTGTGCATCCAGGTTATGCAAATATTCATTCAACCAAAGCTTACAAGTTGTCTATACTGTGCTGGGCACTGTCCTGGGCACATTGGGGATTTGGCAAAGATACACAGTCTGTCTCCTCCCTGACATAGGAATTGTCATAACAACTGCACATGAATTACAGCTTTCTACTAATTGTTGCCTCAAAAGCCAGTGTCTCACCCTCTCCAAACCATTACCGCAAATTACCCTACCCCAAATACAACTTTGATCATACTTTTAAAAATATGTATTTAGCTATAAGTAAAATATGTATACATTATAATCTAAAGCCCCATGGTATTTATTTACAGAGTCATAAAACGTCATACTTCTAGGCCACCCAACTGCATTTTTAATTATGACTGTGTCCACTTGATCCTTCCAGCCTTATTTCCTCCAAACCCTGCTACAAATCAACCAAAGGAGAGGAGTCTAGGGTTTCATGCTGCCAGAAGTAAGACTCTCTGGAGGTCACAGTGTCTAAGCTAATGAAGCCTATGAAATGACTTCTTATTTGAACAATTGAGCACCAGTTAGTACCAAATCTACTATCTCTTGTACATCAAAAAATATATTTGGAAAATTTGTAAACATAAGTCAGTACAAGCTGACCATACTGTACGCTGGTCTTAGGTCATTGGGAAATGCACAGTGATGAAATAATACTCATTTCATTATGCTTGAAATTCTTCTCTTTGGTTACTACAGAAACAATGCTTATGTATATTAAGTAGAATGAAAACATTCAAACAATACCAAAGTATATAAAGTAGAAATTGAAAGTCCTTCAAGTGATTCCTACCTCTGAACATCATAAGAACCATGGGAATTAACTGAGGGGAATGTGTTAGACTAAAATTTTCAGCCTCTTTTGTCCTGTCACATCTCTCCTTTCTCCAACACCTACCATAAGAAAGTAAAACTGAAATGCTGATATAGCTGATCTGTTTGATCTCAAATTTCTGCTCTCAGTGGCATTTCCAAAATCGGGACAAAAGGTGGAATCCAGCAGCTGTACCTGGACCCTTCCTTGTCTGAGTTTCACTACTTTCCCCGGTCTGGGATGACAGATTAAGCTCTAATCACGCACAGCTCCTAGAAGCATGGACGTTCTTTGACCACTAGGTGGTTCTGTAACCTATCTGATGTTAATTCCCATTTCCAGGCTGAAGTGGAAATCAGAAAATTTTAGGGTAGGATTCCTGTCCTCACAGCTTTCCCACTTGTTCATCTTTATTTTCACCTACCTCTCCATGTCCAGCTAGAATTTGATTACAATCAAGGCTGTGCACTGTGTTTCCAACTAGGGAGGAGCGACTCCCCCAGACCAGGCTCAAGCAGTGAGTCTGAAGACTGTTTTCCAACTATGGAGATAAGTGGGATTCACAGGCACTCTGTTGTGGACGCTGCACAAACAGAAATCTCATGCTTCATCGACAGCTCCACATCTGCAGCATTCATTCATTCAACATACACTTGTTAATTCCTGCTATATTCAGGGAATCTTCCTGGGGCCAGAGCTTTGGGAGAGACTGGGATTCCAAGTCCTTCAGTGTTTAACAGTCAGTTATATGGGAGTGAAAACAAGCATTATCAAGGTCACTTGATGTGTATTTACCCAATCCCCAATCCCCCTTCTCCGGGATCCTTTATCCTTTGGGGCTACTTCCTTTCTTCCTTCAGTCCTTGGATACCTTGGGTATCAGGTATCTAATTCTACTTCTAACTTCTTGTGAGCCATGGGATTCCATCCAGGCCTGAGCATTGCAGCTACTGCTCACATTGATTGGTCCAGGGATGAGCTGTGGCTTGATCCAGTGTCATGCAACCTGGGGAATTCTGTTGGGACTAGTGAGAGATGAGCTTTTTCTTCTTTTATGCTGGTTTTGAAGCAGCAAGTATGTGGGTGTGATTCATACCATCTTGCCATCACACTACGTCTAAGGCTGAACCTGGAGTGGAAGAAAACAGAGTTGAAAGATAGAGCCTGCCTCTCATGATAGAATGTGAGTCTTGAATCAAAGCATGTCTGCAGCTAGATCTACTTCTGAAGTATGAATAGATTTCTAATTTGCTTGATCTTATTTGAGTCAGCTTTTCTGTCACTTGCACCAGATAGAATAAATCATATGTAATAAATAGATTATTATAATGTAGTTTGATAGACAGATGTTGTTGCAAACTCTTATTGCTATAAATAATAGAGATAGATAAAGGATAGCTAAAGGATAGAGATAGGGAAAGGCTAGTTTTCTTAAGAAGTACATTTATTTCAGAATTAAATATTGAGCACCTTATTAGTTTACTAGGGCTGCAATAACAAAGCACCACAGACTTTGGCATAAAAAGGATATGTTATTATTGCTTATTTTCTCACAGTTCTGGAGGCTGGAAATCTGAGCTTAGGTGCAGGCAGAGTAGATTTTTCCTAAGGTCTCTCTTCTTGGTAGCTTTCTTCTCTCTGTGTCTTTACATGGCTTCCCTTCTCTATCAGTCTGTGTATAAAATTCCTTTCCTTATTAAAATAATATATTATTTAGCAAGTATAAATACTAAGTTTTGAAGAAGAGGTCACTTCCAGGCAGAGTGGTATTAGAGAAAGCTTTTGGACAGTGGGTAGAATTTTAGGCAACACACAGTCAAAATAGATGGGAGAGGAGAATGACAATATGACACTTTTACATAAATCACCCATTAGAACTGAATAAGTCAATGTTTATCATCTCTTTCCACATTCTTTCCTGTATCAATGTATTAAAGAATTTGTTAAATGACTGTTTATTTATTGCTTATTTACCTAACTGAAACACGAGCATTATACATATTTATAGGGTACCATGAGAAGTTTTGGTATGTATACAGGTGTAACATTTGAACTAGGGTTAAGCATCTCTATTTTCTCAAATATCTATCATTACCATACACTGAAAACTTTCAAAACCTTTTCTTTTAGCTTTTTGTTAAATCATTTTTTAAAGGTAATTTTTCATGTAATATTCTGATTCTCTTGCTATAGCTCGAACTTCCCTGTCTTCATTTCATTTCTATCATTGTTAAAAAAAAAAAAAACTGAGAGAGGTTTGAGATTTTTTTCCTACTTGAAAGACCAAGAAGCACAACTGCCAGACAACTGCCAGAGTTTCATGAGTGTTGCTAGATGATATAAGACTCCTGGGTAAGATATAAAGGACAGCTTATTACTCCCAGAATTTTTTGTATCATGAGGAAAGCAAGATAATACTTACATATGCAGGGAGATGTTGTGGCAGGAGGAAAGACTAATTTTAGGGGAACCCATATCTTTTATGATAATCAGTAACCATGCCTGGCCTTAGCCTCTGAGAGAGACACTACCTCCATCTTACAAGGCTGTTCACCATACATTGTTCAGAAGTTAGTCTGAGCCAGCTATGATGGTGCACACCTGTGGTCCCAGATACTGGGGAGTTTAAGGCAGAAGGATCGCTTGGACCCAGGAGTTCCCGACTAGTCTGGGGCAACATAGCAAAATCTCATCTCAAAAAAAAAAAAAAAAAGACTGGAACAAAGAATCAGTGACTGCTTTGCTTACAAGACGTCCAGAAACCCAAGAGGCCCATGGAGAATTATCTTCCCATAGCTATAAGTAGCTTTGGCCAAACAAATTTCCTGCTGTTTTTTATTGCAAATAAATCCCAAGCCATGTCTATGTGGAACAAATGTTTCATTAAGTCTTGGATTTAGACTATGGGTTTTCTTTGCTTCTATTATTCTGTGGTTTTGGCAAGGAATCTGATGGCCCATTCTGTGACTTTCTCCTTTATCAGCAAATATGTAATGATTTAAACTTTGAACTCAGCTACTCATTATATCTCCTTTCAAATTTCTCTACAATATAGTAATTTACTTTAATAAGGGTCAGCAAGCATTGTCAGTGGCCTGAAGAATGGTTTTTATGTTTTTGAAAAGGAACTTAGACAGAGCCTGAATGTGGTCCATGAAGCCTAAAATATTCACTGGGTGGTCTTTCACAGAAACATTTTGCCAATGCATGTTCTAAAACTTTGGAAATGCTATGGCAACACGCAATATCCTCTCCCCGCCATTCCTTAACTGATAAGTTAAAATCATCAAAGGTTTGGAGTTAGCTTTAAAGAAGCTACAAAGTTATTCTCCTATTATAATACATCATTTGTTGCTTTCAATTTCCTTCACAATAAATCTGGGTTTACTTTTCTTTTTCCTTCCATATATACCTTACATAATGCCCTGTGCATTAAATTTAACAATCCATTATAATAAGCAGCGTTTATTAGGTGTTATATACTTCAGGTAAGCACTATATTCATTTATTATTACTTCATCCTGACAGCATCTTTTGAGGTAATCATCTCCACCATACAGATAAAAACCAAGTTGGTACATGACCTATCCATGAAACTTCTAAGTGGCAAATTAATGAACAATTCTGTTGTTCTGCCCATCATTGTCCTCCCTCACTCAGGGCAGTGACCTGTTGTACTGGAAGCCTCTGGGCACCACCAGAAAAGAGACAAGAAGCTGAGAAGACACAGAGGGACAGATAGGAAGGACTCCGTATTGATCATCTTGTATGTGTTAGGACGCTTGTGAGGCACTTTGGAAAAACAGAAATGTCACTTTGAGGGCCGGTGATATAGCTCGGTGATATAAGCTCCTGCCTGGCAAGCGCGAGGTCCTGAGTTCAACTCCTGTACCTGCATATTAAAAAAAGAAGAAGAAATGTCACTTTGATTCATTCAAAAGTGAAAGGCTTTTCATATACATGAAAAAATGGAACTCAGAGGGGTCAAGAAACTTGCCGTAGTAGAGCTAGAATCTGAGCGTGTATTTATCTTGAGTCAAAACTGGCCTGGTGTACCACTTGGAGGAGCGGCCGCCCAAGGACCAGTGTGCACTTTTGTATGCAGTTCAGCAGTGTAGCTTGACTAAGCAAACGTTTATAAAGCGTTCCTTGAGGGGCAATAGCATGTCAGACAGAGCATAATTAACCTGATGACTTCCCTTCTATAGATTCTTAACCGTATGACATTGTATGATATGACAGATAAACTAGTATTTTTTTTTTCAAATTGTGTTGCTGTGGCTTCAATATATCCCCCAAAAGTTCATGCTTTGGAAAGTTAATCCCTAAGTTAATATGAAAATAGTATTTAGAAATGGGGCCTGTGGGATGTAATTAGGATTAGATGAGGTCAGGAGGATGGAACCCCCATAACGGTATTGATAGCTTTATAAAAAGAGGAATAAAGACCCATGCTAGCACATTGGCTTTATCTTGCTGTGAGCTATCCTCCCCCATGTTACGATGCAGTAAGAAACCCCTCACCAGTTGCTGAGCAGATGCGGCACCATGCTCTTAGGCTTTCCTGTGTCCAGAATGGTGAGCCTAAAAACTTCTGTTCTTTACAAATTATCTGGCCCCTATTTTCTTACAGCAGAAAACATAGGCTAAGGTTCTTGTGCACTGCACTTAAAGTAAACTTCCTTACATTTTTGTTTGTCTTGTTTACAGGGTTTCTGACAGTCAATGACTTAGAATTAATTAGAAACAGGATTCTCACTTTGCCATAGGATATATGTTTTCTTTAGGAGCTTTTTTCAAGTGTTGGTTTTTTATAAAAGCTTGGTATGGCTACAAATATGTATATTATTTAGCCATATTATCATGTAGAAGTATGTAAATTGTCTTAAATAATTGACAAATATTTTAATCTTCCTATGTATGAGGCACTGTTTTACATGCTGAGAAAACATCAGTGACCAGCCTTTAATACATGATTTCATCACTTCTGCTATTCTTCCCCAAAATTAATAACTTTAATCTACATGATGAGAAAATATCAGAGAAACCCAAATTGAGGGACATTTGACAAAGTATCTGACTAGTGTTCTCCAAAAGTGTCAAGGACATGACAAACAAGGACAGGCAGGAAAAATCTCCCAGATTAGGGGAGATTAAGGAGCCATGGTCACCAAATACATCATGACCTTCCAAACTGGATCCTGAAACAGAAAAATGACATTGATGGTAAAACTGGAGAAATCTAAGTAAAGCCTGTAGTTTAGTTGATAGTATTCTACCAGTATTATCAGTTAATTTCCCAGTTTGGTAAATATATCACGTTTGTATAAGATGTTAGCATTATGAAAGGCTGGGTGAAGAGCATACGGGAATTCTCTATACTAGATCTTTGCAGTTTTCCTGTAAATCTAAAATTAATTCAGCATAAAAAAAGCCTTTAGAAAATCTGTGCCTTCACAGTGAATCAGCTCTAGCAGAAGAAATAAAACAAACAAAATAAAGTAAGTAAGCTATATGCATCATCAAGATTAGATAGTGTTGAAAATTCTCAGGCTCTCCAAATGGCAAAGGATGCTCAGAATTTGAAATGGCTGCCAAAATAGTGGCAGAGAGAAAAGGCTGTATGTGACTGTACAACCTTTCTGTTAAAACCCACAATATATTTAAAGGGCCCTACCCTCAGTCACAAAAATTTCCTTTGATATTTTATTCATTATGATTGTTTTGCATTTGATTACTTTTTTCTTTTATTTCTTTTGTCTTCCTTCCCTTCCCTTCCCTCTTCTCCTCTCTTCTTCTCTCTTCTTCCCTCTTTCCCTCTCTTCTCTCTTCTCCTCTCCTCTCCCCTCCTCTTCTCTCCTCTCCTCTCTTCTTTTCTTTTTTCTAGTGCTAGGGACAAAACCCAGGGCCTGGCACATGCTAGGCAAGACTCAATTTAAATTTTTAAAAAATCACATTAAAAATATTACTTGTCGTGATTACTGAGTTTTGTGGCATCCCCATAACTTGCTGCACAAGCAAAGTGCCTCAATCGGTACATCCATATTCTGCCTTCGCGGGACAGCCCGAGGTGTTATTAGCCCTATTTTATAATTAAGGAAACTCAAGCATAGATAGGTAAATAATACTGCCCAGGGTCACACAGCTGTGAAATGATCAAGCTGGACCCAAAACGTATATTTGTAAACACTATATCAATAGTATATCGATACCATTTTTTTCTTTATACTGGTAACTCTTAGGCTATTGTAGTTTGCCCCAAGATATCAGAATGTGGTGATTTTGGGACATCAACTGTCACTTCTTTATCTGAACATGTAACTTCTCACTCTTGCAACCTCTAGCATTTTTGCCGGACTAATTGCTAACTAACTGACAGTCAGGGTAAGGCAGGTCAGCAGACAGACCAGGATTTCCACTCAAGACTCAACCAGCAAACCAGCTCCATAACTCCAAAGGTCTTCTGGGAAATAAAGAACCTGTGCTTATGACTTATTTCTTTCCTCCTCTCCTCTTTTTGGCTTTTTGGTTATAAATTAGAAGGTTAAAGCAATGAAGTATAAATGGCAAATATGACACATTTCTATACTGATTATAAACCTTGAACACTGAAGGAATTGCTATTTTTAATACAGAAAAATAATATGTTTTTGTTTATGGACAATAAAAATAAACTTCTTAGAATATTTGTTAGGAAATTATTGCAATAACCAATTTCCCAGGGGCTTCCATGTCCTTGGTTAGTGTGACACATGTGGTTGAAGTATGTACAGGTAGTGTTGAAAAGATTCTCAATGTAACCTTCCACCACCCAAACATCCACAGTCTCTTCCCCACCAGCTGACTGGTTCTGAAAGTGTTCAAACAGAACACAAAGCTTTTGAACCTGCAGTAGGAGTTAAATCTAGAATTCTAGTGCCCCTGAAAAAACACATAATTTTAACAACTTCTAATGGAAGGCATTAGAATCCTTTACAGAGAGAAAAGAGAAAATAGAATGAGCTTTATGGAGTCTAAAATAAAGGTGGAGTTCTGACTTCCTTCAAAATATTGCCCGTGGCTCTTCCTGTAAAAGGTAATGTTACCTGCTTACAGCATTTGTGTAGCAATTCCACTAGTGAGCATTTATTTAATGTTCCAGTAGTGAATGCTTTCCTAAAATGCAAAAGTATTCAAAATAAGCACATATAAAGAACTTCTGCATGTGTGGGAGGCCCACGAGCCATGTGGAATTGCTCAAGAATGCAAAGAAGCCTCAGATAGCAATATTTCTTTTGCAGATGTTAATCTAGAAGGTTTCATGTTACGATTTTACCAACCACAACTTGAAGGTAAGAGTTTGAAAGAAGAAAGTTCCCTTAATCAGAGTTACTGTGAATCTTTCCACCTCCAGTTATATTACTTCCATTGAGGGCTTCCTCCCAACACTGAAAGAGGTTACATTCTCCATGGTCTGTAAAGTCCTGCATGTAATGGTCACAGCTAACCTCTCCAGCCTCAGCTCACATAAGCCCACATCACACTTACACGCATCTTCTTCCCGCCATCTGAACTGGTCCTCCCCCTCCCCCACCCTGTGCTCTCATACTCTCCTATTCACCCCTTAATATATCATCTTTCAAAATCCTTTCCTTAGGGAAGCATTTCTGACCTTTAGAACCATGCTAGGCCTTGTGCTATCCTGCTCTTTATAACATGTAGTTTAACCTCACTTAGGTCATTATTTGCATGCTTGTTCATAATCATTTGTTTAGTCTTCGTAAGTATTCCAGTAGAACAGACTTAATAATCTTGCTAATTATTACCCACGAAGACTTATAACAGTAACAGTGCCTAGCATATAGTAGGTGTTTAATATATATTGATATGTATTATTAAAAGAATAAATGAAGTAAAGGAAGTTAATTTACCTAGAAGGGCCCTGGGATAACCTAGTCCAAACCCCTAATTTAGAGTGAAAGAAACTAAAGTCTAAGTAGTTTAGATTTTGCCCAAAGCTCTATCCCAAAACAAAACTAGAGATAAAATTCAGATCTCTTCACTGTCCCAGAATATTTTTTGCCCTGACAGAAAGTTCATAGTCTAGTGATTCATCACACTGGAGGGAAAAGCAATTCCTGGCAAGTTATTTAGGACCTTAATGAAGTTGCCAGCTTGTGCTTTATTTAATACTCAGTTTATTTAAAATGAGTCCCGTAGTCCATGTTTGTTTCACCATTCATCAGTTGCTGGATCAAATGTTAATTGTCCAGAAGAGATAATGTGGCAATTTGGCAAGGCTCTGCTGAGCTAGGGAATGTTTAATAGCATCACAGATGGAGGCGTTTGAATACAGGGGGAATTTTTCCCTGGGATTTTGTCCCAATTAAAAGTTACCAGTTTAAACCAGGTTACCAGTTACAATAAATGGAACTTTGTACTTTTTAGAACCTGAACACATGCTACTGTTTCTTCAGTGTATTTATCTCGTGCCTCTCCCACATTTGATTCGCTGAGAAATATTTAATAGCCACTAGGTTCTTGAGTAAAATAGAATGGTAACAAAGCTCTTGCATGACTCCCCATGTGCACTGGACAGAAATCGAGTTTTAAGAGATCAACAGGAAGGAATACTGTTTTTATTCTTTTGCAGTCTGTGGAAATAGCTCTTGTCAGGTAGACGTTAATTAAATGCCTTCCCTAAGCTAAGCAATATTCTCAGTCCTGGGGATGTGAAGAAAATAGGGTGTGGCTCTGACTTTGAGAAGCTCCAAAATAGCAGGGGAGAGAGGAATAAAATAATGTATTTTCTGTTCAAAGTTTTAAGTACAAGGATGGATGTATAGAGAGGATGCTTGAGAGGCTAAACTGGAAAAGTGATGAAGATTCTTCCTTCTCAGAGGAAACCATGCATGCTTCAAAACTTAAGGATCAGCAGAAATTATACAAGTAAAAAGAAGGGCAAAATGTTTCTAAGCCAGCATCCAAATAAGAAGAAGCATGGAATGGAACGAGTTAAGAGGAACATAGCTGAGCTACCTCAGAAGAAAGAATGCTGGTAAAATTAAAAGACAAATAATGATAAACAAAGCTCTTACGAACTGTAAATGCCCTGTAATTATATTTGAAGTATGTTAAGTCAGTGCTTCCTAAACTGCATTTTCAGTCCCTCTCCACAATTCTTATAATTACATGCCACTATTTCTATAATTTATTAGTTTAATATTTTTTAAAAAGCAATCTATTTTAGCCTCATCTTAAGCAAGATTATCTATTGAATCAGTGGTTTATCTGTTGTTTATACTTTTCTAATACTTATCAGAATAAATACATAACTAGTAAAATATAAAAATATGGGCCATCTGGAATCACCTTAAACACACCCAGGGACATGCAAATTTCATTTTAATTTAAAGACTGGGCCTACAGCAAAAAAAGGCTGACTAGTCCATAATATATTGTGGCAGCTGTGCAATTGATTTGATGAGGGCCGGTGATCTGGAGTCCTGCGTAGGACTGGGTTAAGGCATGATTCTCGCCATCACAGTGTTCATTAATGGCATGCATTTGTTTTCCTGTTCATAAACCAACAACATTAGAAATAGCAGGAACCATTTGACAAGTCCTTGGGATGAACCAGGCATTGCATTCTGTGCTTTATATATTTGCCCATGTAATCTTCTCAGCACCTTATGAGGTTAGTTCTACTGTTATACCTTTTTTAACAGACTCAGAGAGGTTAGATGTCTTTCCAAAGTTCTGGCCATTTGTTTAGGAAAACAAAAGCACAAGAAAATTGCCCTGTGTAATTGAAAGACCACTTTCCCCATTCCTGGCTTAACTCAGCCATTGCTTCACTGTGGACTTCAGAAGAATGTCAGTTTCTCCAGGCCCCAGATTCCTTTGGTGAATTATTTACACTTGATGCTCTTCATTTGTAGACTGGAGACTCTTGGTCTGTCTCCTTATCTACAAAGACTGGCCAATAATAACCTCATGCGATTATTGCAAATTAAATGTAAGTAAAGTGCCTAGCCCAAGGATCAACACCTGGTAGGAAAGCAATAAATGGGCTTATAAGTAAAAATATGATTAATTTTGATAATTTTTACAATCTTCAAAATTCGTAATCATCCACAAATAAATGAAAATGTATTAATTATACCACCATATGTGATAGAGTATGTTAGCTGCCTATCATTTTACACAGATCAGTTTGATTTCTCTGTTTCCACTATCTTTAAATCAGATGTTCAATATGCACCCTTCACTGATACGGTAAGTCAACCTCCAAGATGGTCCTCATGGTTCTGAATACTCTTGGTGGTCCAGTCCTCTCCTACACCAACAGGACTCACTTGTGGAACCACTAGGTGACCTAGAAATGATGCCACGTGACTTCTGAGGTAGAGTCCTAAAAGACATTGTGGTGTCTACCTTAGTCTACCTTGCACTGCTCACGCGGACACTCAAGCAGCCCTGTAGAAAGGCCCATGTGATGAGCCACCACTGCCTCCTGTCAATGGCCTGTGAGGAAGTGAGGCCTTCGTTCCAACAGCCATGTGAGTGCACCACCTCGGATATGGACCCTACAACCACAGCAAAGCACCCCCAGCTTCTGAATGCAGCTCCCAACATCTCAAATGCAACCTCCTGGAAGACCTTGACTCAGAGCTGCCCAACACAGACACTCCCAAACTTCTGTTCCACCAGAAACTCTGAGATAATAAATGTTTGTTTTTTTCCAGCCTCTTAGTTTTGAGGTGATTTGTAATGCAGCAATAGACAGTGAATACAATTGAATTACTGCAAAGATTAAAGAAACTATTTTAATTGAAAACACAAAGCCACACTGGTACAATCTAATTCAGGCCACCAACAAACTGTGAATGTTCAGAGGGAGAGCAGAAGGCGGAGGGGAGGTGAGCCATGGAGAGGCTCTGCAGCACATGAGAAAAAGCCCCAGGGAGCTCTAGAAGTATCTTCTGCCTGGTGCCGGGACTCAGCCACATATTTCCCCAGGTTCTGCTTACCAATTTCAGGTTCTCATTCAGAAGAAACAGGGACAGTTGCAAGGGAGATACATCTGCAAACACATCCAATCCAATAAAAGCTCTTCTTTTTGGTCAGAAAGTCCAGTGTAATAGTTTGGAATGGGTCTCATTTGGACAGCCAAAGTGTCATTTCATCACCTATTTTGTCCTGATGATTTTTAAATACTAAAAGTTGTTATAATAATTTTTCACTTAGCAACAATCATTCATGAATGGGCAGTGTTACTACTCATGCCCCTCTGTTAAAAATAGGCTCATTTCCTTGCTTTTAAAAAGTACATTGTGTACTGTGGGTGCAAATTTGGAACAATGATAACTGGTTAATTCTGTAGAACTTCTAGTGTGCCAATTTGTAATAATCGCCTCTTGGGAAACTGACCTGAGATATTATGCAAAAGATACTTTGAGGAGAAGGGGAGAAAGGAGTTATTACAATTTCTCCTTTTCTTTCATCTCCTATCTCCAACATCCAACTGAGTGTCCAGCGTCTGGTTTTCCCTTGTCTGTTTTGTCCTTGTAAATACCATCCCTGGTCTGAATTAAGAATCACCTTCATCTGCTAGGTTTTGAAGGAAAGTAAGCATGGCTTATGTGTCGTCCTGGTCAGCATTACTGCCTAGAAATTCTTCATGAAAATATCCTGCATATACCTTCCCTAACATTCACTACAACCTGTGATTAATTACCTTGCTTACTAACTCTAGAAGCAGCCAACACAGGTTCTAATCCCAACATCGCAGATTACTAAGAAGTGTTTGCCCAGTTAACTTGATTGTGCTTTAGTATCTTTTTTATTTTTTTAATTTCTAAAACTTTTATTAGTACATATTTGCAGTGCATAATGATTACATTCGTCATGGGGAATTGATACATCTATATAACATATCCTAATGTTTTACTTTCCTTTTCCTTCCCCCTTCCCTCCCTCCACCCCTCCATCTTTTGGTCTCCTTCCCATTTGCAAAAGATCTGTCTCCTCATTTCCTGTTATCTTTCATTTTGCTCTTAAATTATTTATACTTTAAGTTTCTCATGTAACAGAAACCATGTTATATTTAAGCTTGCTTGTCTGATTTATTTCATTTAACATTATCGTCTCAAGGTACATATATTCTTCAACAAATGACTCAAATGTATCCATCTTTATATCAGAATAGGTACTCCATTGTGTATAAATACCACATTTTATTTTCCATTCATCTGTTGATGGACATATTGTGAAAACTGAGGAGCTCATAAGGCTGTAGGCAGGTTTGAAAGAATTAGTGTATATAAAGGGCCAAGAACAGTATTTGACATATATTTAATGTCACATATAAATACTAGCTATTATTCTCCCCTTTTCTAGAACATAAAGCCCACAAAGAGAAGTTTTGTCCCTCTTTTTCACATCATAGCCCAGCCGCAAGTACACGACCAGGCCCCTAGGAGCTGTTTCATTACCAGAAGTTAATATGGAAACCTGGATGCTCCTATTCTGTCTGAATAATTCACAGTATCCTTATCCTAGGAGCTTCTCAGTGGCCATTTTTCTCCATGGGTTCTCTCTGCTGCCTCTTTGGGGAGGCCCCTCTCTCTTTCAGGACCACAGACTCTCCAGATGCGGGTGCAGACCTTCATTTCTTGCAGTTTACTTGGGCACAGAAATTACAGATTCATCCATCTTTCACTGTGCTTCAGGTCTATTTATCCAAACATGGGTTCATCCCTTAAAAAGAGCACACACTGTATTTTGACAACGTTTTTCTTCCTTTTATAAATATCTTCATTCAATTTTTAAAATAATTAATGTTAAAGACAATTCTATGAGAAACAGAAAATAGAAAAGTCCATAAATATATTTAGAATTCATATGATGTACTAGAAAATACAGAACATTTTTTCAAAAATTTCACCTCTTGGGCCGGAGAGATGGCTCAGCAGCATAAGCACCTGCCTGGCAAGCACAAAGTCCTGAGTTCGACTCCCAGAACCCACATAATGGAAAAAAAGGGCCGGTGATATTGCTCAGCGGCACAAGCACTTGCTAGCAAGTGCGAGGCCCTGAGGTCGATTCCCGGTACCCACATAAAAAAAAAAAAAACATTCACCTCTCTTTTTCTAACTACTGACAACATATTGGTATATTTCCTCTGTTTATGTACATTCTTTACTTTTCTGTATGGCTTTGGTCTGTGTGTGTGCGTGCGCGCGCGTGTGTGTGTGTAACAGGGATATAACCAGCCATACTGCATCATGCGCCTTTCATTCAAATGTTATCTTTAAATGAAGTATAATATTTATTCATCCATAACTGGGCACCCCCTGAGCATCAGCCTCCACACTGAGGTTGCTTGCCATCAGGAAGAGAGCAAGGGCTGTCTGATCCCACAGTCTGAACTGTTCCTCCACTTACCCACACAGACTCCATTTCTTCAGGCTACTGATTGTGAACACACAAATTCCACAGGAGGATAACACCGAAATTCCATAAGGGGGCCTCACATAAAAATCACAGACCTGCTTTTGCAAGATACATTCTTCTTACAAAAATGAAAGATTTACCTGGAAGGCATTTTGCTTCCTTCTTATAATGAATGTGCAAACTAAAGAGAATGGGTTTTAAAGCTGAGGTTAATTGTGTGGCATTACCACCACGCAACCACAGGAATAGTCTGCTGCCCTACAGAGCTCAAAAATCCTCCAATCCTGTACACTGGCTGTGCAGTCCTCTAATCCTGTACACTGGCTGTGTAATCCTCTGGTCCTGTACACTGCCTGTGTAATCCTCCGGTCCTGTACACTTTCTGTGTAATCCTCCGGTCCTGTACACTGGCTGTTCTGATTTTGATACCAAACCTTCACCACACCATCCCCCAACTCAGAAACTCTCAAGAAAAGGCACGTTTATGGTTGGCTCTCCATCATGGTGGCTTCTTATAGTTTCTTGAACATTCAACTCTTTCCCCACAGCTTTCCTTCTACTTTCCCAGAAGTATTTACTCAAATACATTCTGTGGTCACATCTCAGCTCACATATCGAAAATACCTCAAAAAAGCCTTCCCTGACCCATCTATGTGAAATAATTTCCCTTGTTATTCTTCCTCTTAATAGTTGAGTTTTGTTTTTGTTGTTTTGCCCTTATTGCACTTGTCAAAATTTTCCAATTTTTATTTGTTTGCTTTTTTTTACTTAACACCCATGGGAGCAGGAATCTCCTTTGGACATGATTTTTAATACATTTTGTATATATATTTTTATTATATATATACTTTTATTTTATATGTACTTTTATTTGTGTATATATTTTTAATTTCTGCGTGATACTATTGATCTACTTCTGTCCTCTTTTCTGTCTTTGTTAATCTCTCCCTCTCTTCTCACCTCATCTCTTTCTCTCACATACTACATAATAATCTATGGGGTGAATTAACCACATTTTCCTCATTCCTCTTCTCAGTGGTATCCAAACTCCCTGCCACTATAGACATTTATTTCTATGAAAATTCTTCACATACCCTTTTGCAGACTTGGAAAAGAAATCCACTGGTATGTAGACCCTGGGACAGCTTTGGTGGGTCACTTGGTTTGTGGTTGATGTAATGCTATTTTAACCAAGTTGGACCCAGTTACTCCCAAAAACACTTCAGTGATTGATATTCCCCACAACACTATATGGAGGGTACCATATCCCCACATTGCCTCTTCTAATTGGCAATTTCCAGCTTCCTAATTTTTGTCATTTAATGGGTAAAGTAATATTTAATCGTTTTAATTTGAACTTTTCATTATAATGATTCTGAGTTGCCCATCATAGTTTGTTAACTTTTGGAGTTTCCTTTTCTATAAAGTTCCCATTCATATCATGCCATAATTTACAATTTTTTTTCTGCTTGAGTCATGCAAGTTTCTTACATATTCTAGAAGATACCAGTTCCTCCTCCTCCTTCATTTTCACATTACGAATATCTTCTCACATTCTGTCAGCCTTTCATCAAATGTAACCATCGTACATTCATTAACAGAAATTCTACCTTGATATAATAAAACTTGTCATTTTTTAAAACATTACAGTTTATATTCTTAGAGGCTTATTTATGATTTCTATCTTCTGGGGGTTGGCCTTATTTTTCTCTGTGGTACACAGACTTCTTCCCTGCAGTGAGGGAAGAGGGTCACCAACAGCTCTGTGATGATAGTGTCCCAGCTTGAGCCTAAGTCATCGAAAGCTCTAGGATTGAGTCCCATTTGCCTGGTTTGAGGCTCATGCCAATCCAGGATAGTCAACAAGGATAAGCCATGCTGACCTCTGAGGTCAGGAGGAGGGTGGGTCCAGTCCCACTCAAAACATATGGGTGAAGGGTCAGGAATGGAGTGGTCTCTTAGAGTAATATGAAAATACTATTTTCAAAAGTAGGGAAATGAATATTTGGCAGGCAAAAGTAATATATGTCCATTATAAAATGTCACTGCTTTTCCTATTATTTATCAGATAAATTAGTACTGTCATTTTCTCCTGATACATTCTCTAGTCCCTGTCCCCAGACTTAGTTCAATATTTCTTAAACATTTTATAGCACCCTGAACCCATCTGGTAACATTCAAGGACTTAATCCCCAAAATGGATAATGTAGTCAGGAAAAGAATGAGCTCATTCAGACCAATGGTTTCCAAACAAGGCTGAGCCTTAGAATCACTAAGTGAGTTTTTAAAATAGATTCTCAGGCTTTGCTGCAAATATGTTGAAACCTGGAAATTGTGTTTTAAAATATTATTAGTTGCCAGTCACAGAAGGAGAGTCACAGGACCCTCATTTCACACATGAGAAAACCCGAGCCTGAGAAAGCCCAGTGAGCTTGGGGTCATGTGCTGCGTAGCTGCTATTTGTGTGTATTTTCTTGCCACTGGACTTTCATATTTTTTGGACCCTGTGGAAAAGGGGCCAGTGAATACAAACACAAAATTTTCAGGATTTATTATTTGACCAAAAACCCTTAGGCTTTCATCTCTTTGCTTTAGCTCACCCAGAAATGCTGGCAGACCCACAACCCTGGAAACATCCTACAGTTCACAGCAGCTTCAGACACAGCTGTCCCGACTCTAGAGAGCAGTCTCCTGCTGCTCCGTGCTGTCTCTTCAGTGCTGCAGGTGTTTAGGAGGAAATCTCAGGAGTCAGCTGCCCCTGATTCAAATCTTGGCTCTGCCACTTACCAGGTGTGTAACCTTAGGCAACTGTTCTCACTGCAGTTCTGTTTGTGTCTCAGGGGCCTTTGTGAGGATGAAGTGGGAGAATGCATTTCCACTGTGGGCCAGGAGCCTCGCACAAAGAAAGTGGTGAGTAGACACTGGAGACTGGGTCTTACTGGCACTGCCTATGTGCTAGTCCCCGTACAGGGTGATGGGTTATAGGATGAGTAAAGCATGGTTTCTGCTGTCCATGAGCTCAGTCACATGAGGCTAAAAGATTAACAGGCAACAGTGAAGAAAATTGTGATGTCCCCTGGCCCGGCTTCTTAGCCTGCTGCAGATGCAGACATAACTAGAAGCTCCAGTCCCAACCTGGCCCCTCCTGTCTACAGCAGGAAAGCTAGAATCTCTGCCTTGGTCCTGAGATGGCCACTGCCCCTGTGCTAAGCCACTCCACCAGCCCAGGTGGAGGAGGCCGAGCAGCAACAAGGCTTTATTATCCTTCCATCCCACACATGTGGCTTGACATCTTCTGCTGTGGAAGACCCACCTCATTTCCTCTCCCTCATCCCCATGTTTTATATTCTTCTATGTGATAGGTGCAACCACAAAAGAATACATAAAAGAGGGTTGGGGAACAAAAAGCATGCTCCTGGTTAGACCTTTTGCTATCTCTAAGAATTGGTTAACCCAGGCAGGGGTAGTCTCTCCCAAGCCAGAAGGGTTATGTAAGATGTCAAAACATCAGAATAGGTAGAAAATACAGTGGTACCTCGGTTCATGAACTTAAATTGTTCTATGACTTTGGAAAAGATGGCTTGTGGCTTTGTTTGTCACCTGATGCAGAGTTTGCAAACAAAAACAAAATTTTACCAAACACATCTGTTTGTGAGGCAAACTGTTTGGGAAGAAAAGCATTTGTGAACCAAGGTACCACTGTATTTGAATATTCATAATACACCCCAAAGCCTAGACTCTGCTTGGTGGTAAAACTTTTCAAATCATTGCTTGATCTTCAGTGTCTTACTCTGTATAATTTCCTCTGAGTTAAGATAGATGCTTACTCAGTGTATTGTAGACACAGGAAAAACTCATACAACCTGAAGACCCAGAGAGAACTAACCCATTACAAGATGACAGGGAGCAATTTGTATTGTACGGAGTCCCTTTATTGGCTTCCAATAAACTAAGCATGGTGCACAGTAGTAAGTTATTTAACTAATGAGCGAGTCTTTCCGAGACAGCATCTATTTTTTATCCCACCTTAGTTAGTTTATACTCCTTTATGGAAGTTTTCACTGAGAATGAGGATACTTTTTTTCAACTAAATTTATGTGTTAGGTATATAAATTTATATTTTTGTGGTAGAAAATACTGGAACTGTTATATTTTCCCTGGTATTTCCTGTGAACACTTTGACTCTTTCCTGAATTGGCCCATCCAAGCTGAGGGAGGAGGAGACACAGAGACAAAGCATTTGAATGCTAAAAACTATTACTTTTGTGTTTGGGTGGGAGCCAAACCTAGAAAAAGTAGAAGCAAACTTTCCTAGCCTCCCAGTCTAGAAAGTTTCTTCAAATTAGACATACATGAGAAGAAAAAAAGTAAGAAATTTAGACACCAGAATATACCTGAGAAAGCCACCATTTAACCTCTCTAACCTACCAGTCCATGCTCAGGTGGATGCAATTCTAAGAGTCAGGGTGACAAAATTCCAGATAGGTTTGGGGTATCTGAGAGAAATGTGAGCTGTGCTCAGCTTCTGGCTATGCCATGGGAAAAGATGAGACCCAGAGTAGAAATAGCTATGTGGCACTTCCAGGAAGATGAGCCTAGGACAGAAAATGACAGAGACCTAGGGACGGTGTGAGCAGAGCCATGTATTAAGGGCTTGGCCACCAGCCTGGGGCACTATTGGGAGGCTGTTGAACCTTTGAGAAATGGGGCTTAGTGGAAGACAGTTAAAAATCATGGGGGCACGCCCTCAAAGGGCATTTTTGGGACGTAGGTCCCTCCCCTTTTGCCTTTTGATTCTTGGCTGCCTTCAGGTGAGTGGCTTCCTTTATTATGCACTCTCACTAGGATGCACTGCCTTGCCCCAGGCCCAAAGGCAGCCAGGCCAACTGATCATCAACTGAAAAGATGAGCAAAAATAAATTTTTCCTCCTTGTAGATTGATTTATCTCTGTATTGATTTATATCTGCATTTGTTACAGTAATACAAAGCTGACTAACATACCCACACAGCTGATAAGGCCCAGAGGTCAGATACAGACCACTCTGGGAACAATCTAGTAGTTATCTGTAGTGCCAGGGATTGATATCAGGCAGAGATAAAGGTATGAAAGCAGAGAAAATGGGCAGATAAAGCCTGTCCCACATGTCTGGGCACTACAGTACCTCCCCTACCTCGCTTGTAAGAAGTTAAATCAGTCGGAATTGATTGATACTAGGTGTCTGCCTAATGGAAAGAGGGTCATAATAGGAAATAACTTATGAAAAAGATAATTAAACTTCTTACATGCCAGAGTTTGAATACTATGATTTATACCTGCTGCATTTGGTGACACCAATGATTTTAGATAATTATAACAATGTTGGGATAGCTGTTTCATGAATGTCAAATATCTGACATTTCTCTGTAGCATAGCATGTATTATGGGGCTGAGCACAGAAAAATACTATACATGGATTTTTAGTGTGTGTGTTTGTGTGGGGGTGGTGGAGCCTATGGGCTTCCTTAGAACATTGTTTTTAAATGCATAATAAAATCAGATTAGAAGGAAACCAACTATAGGAAAATTGATTATGAAAATATTTTCAAAAAGAGATTTGTGGTGTAGTAAAAAATATGGTTCCTTATTCACGCATTAAATAACAAGATCTAGCAGCAAATCTAATAAACATGATATCGAAGTGATGATGAGTATGATACTTAGAGATAACTAGATCAAGTACTATGATTTAAACATATTTGATTTGTATTGGTGACAAAGTCACAGATTCTGTTTATACTATTGTATTTTATTGCCTACATGTATAACTGAAGAATGAGTCACTTCCATTAGAGGTTAATTAAATTAAAAAATGTATTTTTCCACACTGATATTCCAAAATCTTCTGGATTCTGTTCATGACCTTTTAGAATCTGTAAGCTCTATATTATATTCATATTATACTTCTTGACTGACCAAAAGATTTAACCTTAATCTTTTCAAAGCCCTGCCAAACTCTACTTGAGAGAATAAGAAAAGCTAGAGATTATAGAGATGGATAGTACTTAAAGCAATTCCCTCTTAACAAAGGGCCCAAGAAATCTAGGTGAAGTCAGCTCTGGCTGATCCCTCTACAGTGATTTTCATTCAAGACCTTGACCTTGGGAAATCATAATGGAGGAAGTGGACCACTGGGGGAATGCTTTGGAGGATATATCTCTCTATTTGTCTCTTTTCTTCTCTCTCTGCTTTCTGGACGCCATAGGCTAAGCAGCTTTCCTCTGCTAGGATCTTCTACCATGCCATTTCTGGGAGCCTACTAACTGTGGACTGAACCTTTGAAACCATGATCCAATATATCTCCCTTCCTTTATGTTGTGGGTGTCAGGTATTTTGTCTCAGCAACCGAAAAACTGATCAATATAGAAAATTCGTACCAGAAGTGGGGTTGTTACTGAACAAGTGTTTGAGTACAAATGAAATGTACCCAAGGTGACTAGGGCCTGAGTTTTTAACAAAAATTAATTTCTTGGTCTTGGAAGCTGAATAAATTTCTTAAAGATAAGGTATTATGTTCCCTAAGGTACCTGTAGCAGTATTTGAAAAATGGTAGAATGTTGACAAATGCTGTTTGAACAAACTAATGAACTGATGTAGTATGCAAAAATATTGAGGTATGATTTGGAATAAAGGGGAGGCAACCAGGTGTAAATTACTTAGCAGCAATGTAGACAATGAGAAAGAGCTTGATTAATGCCAGATATTGTTGTTACTATATAAAGCATGCTTTTTGTATTGTACTCTCTTGTCTATTAGCCTCAAAGAATTCACATAGCTTTCCAAGTGGCCTCTTTATCTCTAGAATTTAGATATGAATTAGATAAGAGTAAATGACAAAATGTATATAAAATATATAGCATGGTAGCTGATAATTAGGAAGTGGTCAGTATGTGCCATTATTAATATTAATATGATAAAATATTTGCTAGTATTAATATTAGTCAAGGCAGTAAGTCAAATTTAGAAATATGTTAGAATCACATAAAGAATGTTCAAAAATACTTATTCTCCACTAGTCCCCTGAATCAAAGTGATTCCTTTTGGGAGGGACGCTTTTCTTCTATCCTTACTATTAACAATATCTGTTTTATCCAGAGATTTATGTAAGGAAGAAGAGGAGAAGAGAAAGCCATCTGGAGCTTCCAGATGTTGTGATTCTTATATCATGAACTAATTTTAATCACATGAAGGAAAAATAGTTCAGAATTTGGGAGCTTCACGCAGATGCCTTTAATGTACATCAGAGCAAATGTGTAGGATCTGTCTTTCCTCATTTTGTCAATATTTTAACAGGAGTGCATGGAGGGAGAAGTAATAGAAACCATGGCAGAAACATGTAGAAAGAGGGGTATGTGTATTTGTTGGCTGGGCATACTGCTTTGCCTGCCCATCATTTCCACACCACATCCCTACATATTGTTCAACATATTTCATATCCTGTCCCAGCTGGCTTGTCCAGGAAAGCCACATAATCTAAGTTAGACAATCAGATCATTTCTCTAGGAAGTTTGAACTTGGATTCTAGATAATAAAGTCATTCTTTCCTGGAGGTAGGTGCAGCTGCAAACCATTAAGCTTGGCCAATGTCAATGTTGCATTTTTTGCTATGTAGGCAACAAGAAAAGCAAAAACTGTAGAGAAAGAAGTGGATATATGAATTAGAGAGAAAGCATTCAACTATGTATATGAATCACCTCCAGTAAAGACTCAGATTCACCCACTCCGAAGTTTCCATAGTGGCCGAGCAATGTTGTACAAGTGCTACAAATTGTGCTAGTCCAAGGTAAATCAATGATAAATTCCTTTAGTGCAAGAAACATATCAGAGTTAGTCACATGATTGTCACTCAGTAATAGAATGTACTGGAAAAAAGTGTGGAGATTCTGTTAAGTAATAAGAAGACAGCAATGAAGCAAACAAACCAACATAATAACTGAGAGCCTATACGTTGCATGCCCCAACAAATCTATTTCTGTTTCTGAAGAAACAAACTGAAGAATATATGTGGTAAGAATATGAAAATTGAGTGAAAGTCATTTTAATACTGGCCTTCAACTAAGGAAAGATGATTACAGACTTGCAAGCCCACATTCATCTAGCTCCTGTTTGAATCATAGCTATTTCTTGCTACCCAAAACTATATTACAGTCTGATTCCAGAATTTATCATCTGTATAAATATGGATGGGCTCATTTCTTTCACCACTGTAAACTTTTCAGTGAGTGTACTACTTGTGTATTCTGTGGGGGCTTTGCTAGGAAACTAAGCACCCTAATTTAAAACCTGGAATCTGATGAATTCAAATTTAAGAAAATATCTAGAAGCAGGATGGAAGAAAATGGTCTCTCCTGTCTTTGGATGCAAAAGGAGTCATTGTCTCTCCTCCCTCTGGGAATTTTTCACTCTATATTTATTGCTAGCATTTATTGTGTTCATATTGTTTGCCAGGTGCTGTTCTAAGCAATTTGCGTGTATCAGCCAATTTATTTCTCACAACATTCTATGAGATGGATAATTTTATTTTACTCATGTTACAGATGAACCTGCTGTGACTCACCTGTTAAGTAGGAGTGACAGAATTTGAACTCAGGTGGTAACACTCCAAAGCCAGAACTTTTAACCACTGTGCTATGTTAGGTGAGGGTCTGTTAATACATATACCTGACATTGAGGATAGTGGATAGTGTGGTAAGCAAAATTACACAAAGGCTGCTTCCGTGGAGCATTTTCTTTGTGGTAGATGGACAATTATACACTAGAAGAAGCAATGGGAACTCTGATAACAGGCCTGGCCAGAGCATCAAGAAGGGCTTTCCTGATGAACTAACATGTGAAAGTTAAATGAGAAGTATGAATCAGCTACATAAGAAAGAGGAGGGGAAGGAAGAATGGGCAGACTTTGGCTACAGCCTACACAGGCTCTGAGATGGGAGGAAGCAGAGCTTGCTGGGGTCCCTGGGCTGACCCTTGTCGCTGCTTCAGGGAGAGCTGACCAGACCAGAGAGTGTGCAGGGTGGGCCTGGGAGGAAGGCAGATCTACATCCCACAGGGCCTCTAGGCCACAGGAAGTTTGTTACTGATTTCAGGAATAAAATCAAGTGCTGAAAGACTAGATTTTGCTGTCCAGTTTGCACAATAACTTGGACAAAGTGCTGTGGGCAAGGATCTATGGTTAGCCCAATGTTGAGTTCCGTTGTTCAGAGATGAGACATGCGCACACCCAAAGGGAGAGACCCAAAGAAAGAAGCATGGAGGCTCCTGGCGCATCCTCATTTTATATCCTGCAACATCTTCAAGGGCAGATGTTTGCTGGTCATAACCACAAAGGGAATTCACAGTCTCACAAATCTCTTCTTTTCCGTAAAATCATATATAGTTTATATATAATGGTTGGCTGCTGCCCCACATTTCTCCCTTTCCAGCCCAGGCCAGGGTCTAGACCTTTTGGTGGTCATGCGTGGCATATTCAGAGCAATGGACATCTTTATTTCCACTCTGCCCCACTAGGACAGAACTCCCCCTAGATTCAGTCTGTGTTTTGCAGTTGTTTCCAAAGGAGGGACTATAAGATTTATGTATTCCATCCCATCCCCAACATCGCATTAAAAAATCATAAATTTAATGTATGCTAGGCTAAATCAAAGCAGAATAAAAATTCCTCACAGTTTTGAAGAATGGAAAGGGTTGAAGGGAACAGAAAACCCCTCCTGCTACACTGAGCTGAGACAGAAGAGTCCGTCACATTTGAAGAGTGGTGCAGTGGTCCTGTCTTCCATCTGCCTGAGCTCTGGCAGCAGTGAGTTCAAAGCCTGATTACAACCCTCCCGGAACTCTCACTCTCCTCAGAGGAGGAATGACTACAGCATACATCTTTCGAAGTACACGCCCAGGTTACAATTTTTCCTTTAATTTGTCTCCTATTTAAGGGGCAGGCCTGGCCCCAAGACTCTACTTCGTGTCCACAAACTTGGTGAATTAGACAAGGAGTAATTATAGGAAGAGTGGGGTGGAAGGAGGTGGGGAGAATGGAGACACACTTCTTCTCCCGGCCTGAAACCTCCGTGGGGGAGAAGGATCCCTGCCTCTGAAACACCAACCATCTCCTCCACGCCTTCCTCCCAGGAAGAAGAACCAAATCTCCTGGGCTTGCTTGGCTCAGCCTTTCCCTCTTGGTGCTTCTATGAACTTTCTGCCTACCGGGAACATTTGCTGAGCCCTGCTCCCCTCTGTTTAGATAAGGGCTCCTGCTCCATGTTAAAGCTCCCTTTGTAGCGCATTTAAGTCATCATTACTGACAGTAAAGTTAATAGGTTACTTTTCCATTCCCCTATTCTTTCTGAAGAGCTTTACAATCCGGGTAAGAAAAGGGATATTTGGGGGGGTAATTGGGCTCTATCAAATCCAATTGGCTGTTACGAATCAGTCTGTTAAACCTAAGCTCTTGAGGCCCAGGGATCTCTGATATAAAAGAATTTAAGGAATCTTTGGAGATGCTCGTCAGAAAAAAAGGCCCCAGTTCTGGGACGAGTTCCCATAATTTCCAGAAGGAGAGTTAAGTAACAGTTGGAAAACATCCCCCAGACCAAATCTAGGAGCATTAAAAAAAAAAAAAAAAAATATATATATATATATATATATATATATTTCTGATATATATATCAGAAATTTGAAGGAGGAAGGCATAAGTTGCTTACGGTGAATTTACCTTTGCTGTGGATAAGAGAAGTGGGATTATGTGAAGTGGGGGCAGCTTTGTGCTTCTTTTGGGGTAGGAGGGCAGTCCACAAAGAGGAGTCAGTGGTACCTTGATTCATAAACTCAGTTATCTCCACGATTCTGGTTGCAAACTGAACTGGACAAGAACTGAATCAAATTTCCTCATAAGGTCAACATTGAACCTAACCACTGAATTTGATTCAGTTATCGTCCAGCGTGGTTTGTGACCAGAATCGTGGAAAGAATCAAGTTCGTGAACTGATGTGCCACTGTAATTGTTACTTGTGGATTGATTTCATGGGGATGTGGTGATGCCTAGGGGTCATAATGAGATTTGCATTAAGGTTTTAACGTACATTCAAGAATGTAAAACAGTCTTTTCTTCTGGCCCCAGCTTGTTAACTGATTAGGCTTGTCCATCTCTCCTCCTCATCCTCCAACCATTATTATTATTAAATTTAGTCTATCTCAGAACTTTTCTCGAGACCAGTCAGAGCCCCTTCTGTGGGACTGGGAGGGACAGATCTACCTAGGGCGTAGGTCACAAACATGTCCATATGAGAGTTGGGCACAGCCACGTCCAGCCTGCTACATGGACCTGAAGGTCGTAAGAAGACAATCAGAAGAGAAAGAGCCAGGAGAGATGTGAGCAGGCCACACCGAGAGGCAGAGAAGGCTTTCTGAGGGTCTGGCTCCCAGATCAGCCCTTACTGATTGTCAGGCAACCTCATGGGATCCACAGCACCACGATGTATCTTGAAAATATATTCTTCATATGGAAACTTAGCAAGAAGTTGCCACCAAAAGAATCCTAATGCTATCCGTAAAGGTCTTGTTAACATACTCCCCAAGAAAAGAAATTCATATACTTTCATTTTTGAAAAATGCCTAGAAGTTGTTTACATTTTATGAAGTGAATGTTTGAATATATATGCAATTTATTATACTCTGGTGCATTACAGCTGCAAAATAGAGGCTAAGGATTGCCTCCTCCATAGGTGCTTACCTGTGTGAGAGGTCTCGCAGTTTTGGAACTGTGTTATCTGCTTTGTTGCAACAACTTTAAGCTGAGTTCAAAATAAAGGCAAAAACGAACTCAGATTAATAGTAGGTTCTCACCCTTCTGTTACGCTGTAGAACCCGGAGTGACGGTATGGTTATGGTTTTCAACAACAACAATAGAAACGATGATAATTATTGTTCTGATTTGAAAAATGCTTTCATCTCCATTTTTTTCCTTGTTACTTTTTTACTCACACTCCCACAGAGAGATAATGTGAAGCAATCATTGTTAATAGCTCCATATTACAAAGGAAGAAATTAAATATTAGAGGGGTAGAGTGACTTGTCCAGGTCCACATGCCTGGAAAGTGGTACTGCGAGGGCTGAATTCAAACTTTCTGACCTGGAATCCTGTATCTTCTCCAAAACCCTGTGCTGCTTAGAGAAAAGTCATTCACGGAGCTACATAGGACTATGTATCTTGAAGAAAATGTGATACTGAAACACTTCACTCTGGGTAACAATCCTTCCTGTACAAGGAGAAGCTCTGTCCAGGGCATAGAATTGTACTGTGCACCAGCATGGAAAGCAAACTCATCCTTCCAGGGACTGCTATTCCCCACAAAGTATCCCGGGAAATACAGAAGTTCAGTGACTACAAAGTACTTGAGAGAGTGCTTGGCTTATGATGAGCTTCAAAAATTGTTCACTGAATGAACGAGTGAGTGAATGAATGATATGGAGAGAGAAAATGTATTAGATTTAGATTAGATCCAGGAATCTTAACTTTAAAGACATATTGATGGGCTTCAGGAGACCCATGAAACCCCAGAAATATGAGTAAAATTGTGTGTACTATGGACATTTGGGGGGAAATAGGATCCTAGGTTTTGTCAGAATCTCAAAGAGATTGCTGAGTCAAAAGTTTAAAAATATTATTGATGTCAGTTATGGAGAGGACCTAGCCCAAGAAAAGTCTCATTTTTTGCCTAAGGAAGCCCATTGTTAGTATACTTTCGGGTTAAGAAATTGCTAGCTTGAATGTTCCCTCCAAAACTCATAATGAAATTTACTTGCCACTGTGACAGCATTTGCAGGGGAGACCTTTAAGAGGTGATTAGGTAACTAGTGCACTGTCCTTATGAATGGATTAAGGCCTTTGTCATGGGAATCAGTTATAAAAATGGAAACTTTGAGTAAGGTGTGGTGGCACATGTCTGTAATTCCAACACTATGGAAGGCTGAGGCAGGAAGTTCACAAGTTTGAGCCTAGCCTGGGCAATTCATTAACTTAGCAAGACCCTGTCTCAAAATTTAAAAATTAAGGGGCGGGTATTGGGAGATGTGGCCCAGTGTGAAGGTCTCAGGTTCAATCCCCAGTACTGAAAAAATAAAGGGAGGGTAAAATTTGACTCTGTCTGTCTCTTTCTCTTTCTCCTTCTTTGTCTCCCCGTTTCCTCTCCCTCTTCCTCTCCCTCTTTCTCTCTTTCTCTTTCTATCTCCCTCCCCCTTCTTATTTCTCCCTCTCTGTCCTCCATCCTTCCCTCCCTCTTCTCTCCTTCTTCTCTTCCCTCTTCCCTCTCTTCATCCTGCTCTCTTACCATGTGACACTTTCTGCCTTGTTATGATATAGCACAAAAGCCCTTACCAGATGCAAGCACCTTCATATTGAACTTCACAGCCTCCAGAATCATAAGCCAAATAGACTTCTATTCTTTATAAATTACCTATTCTGCAGTGTTCTGTTACAGCAGCCATAAATGGAGCAAGAGAGGAATCAAGCTCAACCATGTTTGATAAGAGCAAAGATTAAGAAAGGATGTTAGAATCACATTTTTTTTCCTTCAATACCCAAAGGAAAGTCAAAAGGAGACTTTATTGCCCAAAAAATGTCTACAAATTACCAGTTCTACCCTGGTTTCAGAATCCTAAATCAAATTTTAAAATGGAATGTAAGTATTTTGATTTCTCAAGGCTTGTTTTTTATTTAGTTTTAAAAATAAGTTTACCATCCATGTATATGGAAGTCTTAGAGCACTCCATCCTTGAGGCAGAACACTGGAATTAATGATGGAACTGTCTTTCATCTGTATGTTTATAACACAGTCTAAGGATTCCTGCTAGAGAATGCCCCTCAGGTTGGGTTTATATATGATGAATTACATCTTGTTGTTATGGTAACTAATTGACTAAATATAGCATGAAGAAAAAGAGTCCCAGTTACAAGGCAACATGAAATTGTTATGACAACAATAGTTTTAAAAATAAGGAGATTAATGCTGTGTTTTTCTTCTTTCTTCCTATAATGAGTATTATACGGTCTTAGGAATGAGTCAGATTTTCACCTTAACTTACAAATACCAAACCAAACAAAAACAACTAATATATTTTGTAAAAGTATCCCCTCTCAGAGAATAGCCAGATCAATTATTTTGCATATCTATATCTACCCATAATATGTAATAGAATATACTAACATTAAAAGTTCATGTTTTATGTGCATGGCTAAATGTTTGTATAATGATACATAGAATATTAACATGATTATCTCTACATGATGGTATTAATAGTAAAAAACACACACAGAGCTAGTCTTGGTTCAGGTTTTAATGGGATAAAATTCACATACCATAACATTTACCTAAGAAAACATTTAGTTCAGTGAGTTTCAGTATACTCACAAAGTTGTGCAGCAGCATCACAGTCTAATTGTAGAAATCTTCATCGTCCCAAAGTGACACACCGTATCCATTAATGTCTGATGCCCCCCACCTAGGCAACCCCTGGGAACTTCTAATTCATTTTTTGTCTCTGTGAATTTATCTATTCTGAATATTTCACATAAATAAAATTGTATAATATGTGGCCTTTTGTGCCTGACCTCTTTCACTTAGCATGTTTTTAAGGTTCATATATGTTGTAGCATGTGTCAGTATTTCCTTTTTATTCCTAATATTCCATGAGCAAATGTACCATGTTTGGCTTATCATTTCATTAGCTGATAAACACTGAGACTTTTCCCACTTCTGGGCTATCATGGATAGTGTAGTTATGAACGTTGATGTGCAAGTTTTAGATGGATATATATTTTATCTTGGTTATAAACCCAGGAGTGAAATTGCTATGTCATATGGTAACATTTAGCATTTCGAGGAACTGCTAGGATGTTCCTCATAGCGGCTTTACCTGTTTACATTCCTACCAGCAAAATGTGAGTGTTCCAACTTTACTTCACTGTCTCCATTACTTGTTATTGTATTTTCATTAAATTCTAACCATTCTAGTGGATGACAGTCCTATGGTTTGAATGTGGTTTGTCCCCTCTGAAATTCATGTTGAAATTTGGTACTCAGTGAAACAGCAGAGAGGTGGTGGGATATTAAGAGGTGATTAAGTGGTTAAGATGGATCCTTGCCTTTCTTCTGGGACTTGGTTAATTCTTACGGCAGTGATTTAATTCCAGCTCTTGAAGGACTGGATTGGTTATCACTATAGCATGCTATAAAGTAAGGCAAACTCACTTGTTTTCCCTCTTCTGCATATACCCACTTTCCCATCATGTTATGATTTACCATGAGGCCCTCGCCAGATACAACCTTATGATCTTGGACTTCAAGCCTCAGAACTGTGAAACAAAAAAGCTTGTTTGATTTATAAATTTCCCTATCTCAGATACTCTGTTACAGTAACAGAATATGGATCAAGATAAGCAGTATCCCATTGTGGTTTCAATTTAAATTTTTCTAATGGATAAGCATAATTAATGACTTTTTATGTTCTTATTGACCATTCCTTAATATATGGAAAAAATGTAATTTCCCCATTATTAATTGGATATTTTTATTGTTGCATTGTGAGACGTTTTTATAGAATCTAGATACAGTGGTACCTCTGTTTATGAACTTAATTTGTTTTACTGTTTTGGGGAAGATGGCTGTGTTTGCGTTTGTGTGGGGAAGATGGCCATGATCATATTTGTCACCCAGTGCATAGTTTATGAAGGGAAGCAAAATTTTGCCAAACACTTTTGTTTGTGAACAGAATTGTTTGCAAACAGAAGCACTCATGAACCATGGTATTATTGTACAATTCTTGTTAGATATAATATGCAAATATTTTATTTAATTCCGTTGTCCTTTTACTTTCTAATGTTGGCCTTTGTATCTAAACTTGTTAATTTTAAGTCTAATATGTCTATTTATTGTTGTTGCCATTTATACTTTTGATATCATATCTAAGAATCAATGGCTTAATGCATGGTCACAAAATTTGAGGGCTTGTACTTAACTATAGAATTCTTAGAATTTTAGCTCATATTTAGGTATAGAGTCCATCTTGAGTTAATTTTTGTGTATTATATGAGGCAAAGATTCAAATTCATTTTTTTATATGGTGTCAATTGTCCTAGTTCTCTGTGTTGAAAGAGTATTCTTTCCTCCATTGATTTGTCTGGCAGTCTTGTTAAAAATAAATTGACCATAAATGTAAGGGTTTATTTCTGAATTTTTTATTATAATCCATTTATCTGTGGGTCTATGTTTATTCTTATGCCAGGACCACACAGTCTTTATTACTATAGCATTATAGGAGATTTGGGAATCAGGAAGCCTGAGTCTTCCAACATTGTTCTTCTCCAAGATTAGTTTGGCTATTCTGGCTCCTTTGCACTTCCATGTGAACTTTAGGACCAGCTTGTCAGTATATGAGAAAAGTAACTGGGATTTTTCAAATCTATTTTTATTAGTACATGTTTGTAGCACATAATGTTTATATTCTTTGTGTGGAATTTGTACATGTGCATAACACATTCCTTTTTTCATCTCCTTTCCCTCCCCTCCCTCTCCCTCCCTCCATCTCTTGATCCCCTTCCCATCTGAAAAGACACATCCTATTGTCCATTTTGCTCTTTATTTATAATTTGGGTTTCTCATATAAGAGAAAGCATGCAATATTTAAGGCCCTGTGTCTGATTTATTTCACTTAATATTATGGTTTGAAGGTGCATCCATTTTCCTACAAATGACTCCGATTTTCAAAGGGATTATGTTGAATCTACAGATTAATTTGGGGATTTCTGTCATTTTAAGAATGTTATTCCAATTCATAGACATGGACTGTCTTATGTATTTCCATTTATTTAGATCATCTTTAATTTCTTTCAACAATATTTTATACTTTTCATGTGTACAAGCCCTACATTTTCTTTGTTAAATTCATTCCTAGGTATTTTATTCTTTTTGTTGCTATAAGAATTGTTTCTTAATTTCTTTTGAGGATTGTTCATTTCTAGTGTATAGAACTGACTTTTGTGTGTTGCTCCTATATCTTGCCAAATTGCTGAACTCATTTATTAGTTCTAATAGTTTTTAGAATTTTCTATATACACAATCATGCCACTACAAATACTATAGCAATACTATAGTATTACAGTTTTACTTCTTCCTTTCCAATATGGTTGCACTTTATGTCTTTTACTTGCCTGTTTTCCCTGCTTAGTTGGAGCTCAGTATAATGTTGTACATAAGTGGGGAAAACAGACATTCTTGTCTTTTTTCCTGGTCTTAGGAAGAAAACACTCATTCTTTCACAGTCATGTACAAAGTTAGAGATATATTATTTTGTAGGTAACCTTTATTATGCTGAGGATGTTCCCCTTTATTCCAAGTTTGTTGAGTAAATAATCTTTGTGTGTTTTTCTCTAAAAAAAAGTATAGTCTTCAAAAGAAAAAATTTTTTAGATTTTGAAATAATTTTTATAATTATATAATCTTTAAAAAATGGAAAGATAGGGCCGGTGAGATGGCTCAGCAGCGTACGCGCCTGCCTGGCAAGCACTAGGGCCCAAGTTCGACTCCCGGAACCCACACATGAAAAAAGGGCTGGTGATATTGCTCAGCAGCACAGGCGCCTGCTGGCACACGAGGTCCTGAGGTCGACCCCTGGTACCCACAAAAAAAAAAAATGGAAAGATAAATATATATATACATATATATGTATATATATATAGTATATATATGTGTGTGTATGTGTGTGTATATATATATATATATATATATATATATATATATACACATATATAGCAAAAAAATGTGTAACACACCATTGGTATAGTTTGAATATGTCCCCTAAAATTCTTGTGTTCGTAACTTGATTCTCAAATTCATATGTGAATGGTATTTAGAGGCAGGCTTTCGGGAGGTAATTAGGACTAGGAAATGTCAAGAGCATAGGGCCTCCGCAAAGCCATTCACAGCTTTATAGAGAGAAGAAGAAAGACTTGAGTTGGCACACTTGCTCTGTCTGTCCAAATGACACCCTCTGCCATTTACAGTACAGCAAGAAGACCCTCACCAGGTGCCAAGCAAATGTTATTGCCATGCTCTTGGACCCAGTTCCAGAATCACGAGCCAAATAAATTCTGATTCTTTGTAAGTTACTCAGTCTCAGGTTATTTAGTTATTGCAACAAAAGAAAAAATGAAGTCAGTCTCTCTCTCTTGCTCTCTGGAATTATAGTGTTAATTGTCATGTTGTATAAAGGAGACATAATTATAATACTGGCAATGGGACATAATAATTATTTCTTCATGGTGTCATTATAGTTTTATTTTATTTTCCTTACTTTCCAAAATTCTTTACCAACTGTAGCAGGCGCTCGTAGTTGTTCTTGTGTATCTCTGTTTCCTCTGGGCTTGTGAGGAGGGAAGGAAACTACCACCATGGTGGCCACAGGAGAGGACTAAGGACCCGGATGAACACTATCATCTTCCTAGCAAGTAAAATTGGCTGTGAGGTGTGCAGCTGACCCTGCAGGACAAGCAGTGTCTTCTGCAGTGTAAGATGCACACATGGGAAGAAAGCACTCACTCTCCCCTGGGGTGTTAAGCCTGCAAGATTTTGACTTGGATTTGTTGAAAGCCATTTGTGGCGCTATTGGGGAAGCTTGCCAGCAAAGGAGAGGGTATAACACCACTGGGCACAGCATAGAATATGCCTCCAGTCCTGTTCTTCTCAGTATGATAACTAACAATTCCTGTTTTTATTCTGAGTTTTGTACCTAAAACATACTGTGTTTCAATATACAATATGTATTTTATTTTTAAAAGCAAAAATAGAATTCTCTTTACTTTTTTCCACAATGTCTCTCTTGGGTCTCTATATAGGTATGCAGAACATTTGCATCAAAAAAAGAAACTATCAAAACCTTCAAATTAATAATTTTCCATTTCATTTTATATTCTATCATTTTCTCAACTGGTAGATCTCATATATCAAAATCAAGGTTAGTTAAAAGAATCAATTGTCTTTTTTCTGCTTATGCAGGTTTTTGATTATATCTTGCACTGATTTCATGGTAGATAATCGTTATTGTCAACACACAAGCCATTCCATTCTTTTTTTTTATCCTAACAAACTCTACCTTTGCTAAAATTGTAGGTATTCCTACGTAAAGGGAGTCTGATAACCTCCCTATTCCCAGATGAAAAACTCTTGATTGGTCCCAAACAAACCTGAGAATTCATTCTCTGTTATTAAAGATTTATTTCAGAATAAACAAGAGGCCCAGTTACAGCCAATGAAAAGTAAGGGGAAGTTTTCTGGAGGGTATTTGCAAACAATTTTTCTACCCTCATCAAAACAGATGCTTTTCATGTCTTTGGATATAGTTGGGTGAAGTGATGCTTAGAGCTGCAGCAGTATTTTTGCAACTATGAGGTGATGAGGCTGAAAATAAGAGCCAAAATGCCAATGATGCTAGAGAAGAAAAGTGGCATTCATTGTTAAAACTCTTATACAACAGATTAATTAATTCTGGGATTTCCTAAACCTGGGCTTCTTACTCTGTAAAATATTAAATATATGTTACATGAGTTTGTGTACAATTGTGCAGATTCAGCCCTGTTCAAGGCTACCCCATTACTCTGTGCTCACCACAGTGATTCCTGATGTAGAATCATGTTTATTAGAAAAGGAGGCACTTTTTCTAATTTGCACAAAAGCCAGATTTGGTTATTGGAAGTTGTGCTTTTAAAAGCCAAACATTCGCTTCTTTGCCTTGAAAGTACTCAAACTTGATGCATCATTTATCACATTTCCTTGTAGTTTTCTGTTTAGTTTATATATCACTTGACAGTGAATCCCATGACAGGGAAGGGACAAGTCAGTCTGTCCTGCTGGCACATAAGTAGATGATAATCTTAAAATGCTCGATGACTAATGAGTGTAATTTTTATATTATCCAATTTGTGCCACCATGAGCTATGCATACGAGATGTCAAACATCTGAGTACTTTAGAGCATCTGGATGAATGACTAAATTTTTTTCATCTTAATCTGGATGTTTTGGCATCAAGTAATGTAACCCCAAGGTTAGCCTGCAAAAATTGGGGGCCCTCATTCTTTTACTCTCAGATGTGGTGAGATGCTGAACTATCACAGATGAATGATGGCTCTTTAACATGCTGTCATCCTGCCTCTGGGGGAATTTCCTCCTGGGGAGCATAAGGCAGCCAAGATTCCTCTGAGAGCTCTGCCCTGATTCCAGATGTTAAGTATATGACAAGATATGTTCTAGTGTGCTGTTTAAAGCATAGACGCTAAGAGAATTCAAAAAAGGGAAATTGGCAACAAAAATCAATGTTCCTTTATGGGATCAGAGGCATCTGACAGTTGTGTAGGTATCAGAGTAATTGCTGACTTTTTTCTCTTTAATCTTCAAGCATTTCTTCACTATATCCCTATTCTCAGATTGGAACCATAACTTGAAAGTATCTTAATTAGCTTATCATTCTCTCCCTGTCCTAAGGGCATTTTGATTTAAAATTTAGCTTGGGTATATTTTAGGATTTTGTATTATGAATATACATGTATTTTGAATTTATTAGCTATTACCTTTTTCTTTGAGTTTCAAACTGCATTCTGAGAATTTAAATTCAAAGTTTCAACACAATTTTAGAATAGAAAATAGGAAGTAGTAAAAGATATTATTAATAGAAGGCCTTTTCTGTTGCTAGTGACACCTCATAACTCAAAGTAACTTCAGTGGGACTTGTAGATGTGTGTGATACACAAGTAGGAGTAGCTTTGGTTACAGCTTCATCCTGGGCTTATGCAGTGATAATTGAATAGGTTACTAAAAGGGGTATTGTCTTAGTTGCTTTTCTCATTGTTGAGACAAAATACCTGACACTCAAAGTTAAAGGAGGAAAGGTTTATTTAGCTCAGTTTGTAGAAGTTTCAGTCCATAATTGGCTGGGTGCAAGGCAGGGTGGCTTGGCAGAGGGGGATCCCAGAGGAGAAACAGTTTGTGGTAGCATAAGACATGAAAAGCAACAAGCAAGGGACCTTAACAGCATCTTTCTGCCCCTTTTATTTTATTCACACTGCCAAAGCAATCAGTGGACTGATTTAGTAATCACCCACCCTTAATCCTTGCACCCTTAATGCTAGCGTTGCACCATGAATTGATCGATCACACTCTCGAGTCATCCACCTCTGAATAGCCCCACTTATGACCTCAAGAGACTTGGAGGGACATCTAGATACAAGCTATAACAGGTGTCATAGTTCAGCCCAGGGGTCCTGCAAAAGGTAAAAGTAGCAAGTTCTCTGTATGATCCCCTTTAAGTCCTTTCTTCCATTTATTGTAAAATAAGGGCCAAGCACCCCTCCCCTTCCACAAATGCTCAGGAAAAGAGGCCCAAACACCTCCACTACCTGCCTTGTTCCAGCTTCTTTTCTACTGTGGAGAGGGTGATGAGTTAATGGACTAATGCTGTGTAGCACAAGGCCTTGGAATGCGGAGCACCTGGAACCTAGGATTATATTTTTGGCCTCTGGGGTCCCTGGCTGGGACCAAAATAAACATTCTGCTAACATTTTGTTAAATATACTTATATTCATACACCCACAGAGGAAAAATCACAGGTAATGTGACAAGGCTGTATTTTATATATAGCCTTGTGTTCTTTCTTTTTCACTCCACTGTACAGTGAGAATTTTCAGAATATTGAATATTTACAACAAAAATGAATCTTAGTACTGCGTAGTATTTCACAGTATGGCTCTACCATGATTTACTTAAACTGACTAGTATCAGATAATTAGATTATTTTCAATATTATGCTACTGGAGTGCACATTTGCATACAATCAATTGATTTCTAAACTACTATACCAGGAACTACTAAATTAAAGAGTGTGAACATTGTTTAAAGAATTTTTCATTCATTTCCAAATGAAGACAGATATGGCAGTTTGAAACAATACTTATTTATTTTCTTGTAGTTCTGTAGTCACAAGTCCAGGGGACTTGGCTGGTTTCTCTGCTTTGAGTCTCCCAAGGCTAATATCAAGGTGTGGGCAGGTCTGTGTTCCTGTCTGGAGTCTCTGGGGAAGAATATGTTTCCAGGCTCTGTTGTGTTGCTGACAGAATTCAGTTCCATGCAGCTGTAGGACTAGGTCCTGTTTCCTTGCCAGCTGTCAGCCAGGGCTTCCCCTAGTTCCTAAGGTCTCTTGTAACTGAGGACCAGAAGTGGAGTTGCTTCCTTCTCCCACTGTTGCCTTCCTCTTCTGATCTCAAGGGCTCAGGTGATTACAATGGGCCCATCTGAAAATCACCCTATCATGAGGCCAGTTAATTAGCAGCCTTAATTCCATCCACAAAATCCCTTTTGTCCTGTAAGGATCAGAAGCCCTAGAATCCAAAATCTGGCCTACCACCGACATGGTATATATTACCTTCTAGAATGTTCTGTATGTGTTTATATTGTCTCTAGCATTGTATAACACTTTCTGTTTCCTAACCCTTTCCTCAAGTATCGGTCCTATTATTAAATCAATGAATAGTACAATAACAAACTTTACATCTGACAAGGAAAACATATCTCCATGTTGTTTGAACTATGTTCCTTAGGTTGTTCATGAAATTGAGTTTTTAAAATTTTATTCTATTTTATTAGTATATATTCACAGTATATGATGTTTACATTCATCTTAGGGAGTGAGTACATGTACTTAATAAATCCTGATTCTTTTTATTCACCTTCCTCTCCCCACCTACCTCCTTCCCTCTGTCCCTAGATTCCCTTTTCTCATTATTATTATTATTTTTATTATTATTTTTTAATATGCGGGTACAAGGAGTTGAACTCAGGACCTTGTGCTTGCCAGGCAGACACTTATGCCGCTGAGCTGTATCACCAGCCCTGTTATTATTTTTTTAGTTCATGTTTGTGACATATAATGATTGCATTCATTGTGGGTAGTTGGTAAATGTATCTGACACATCTTGAATCTTTTTACATCCCCTTCCCTTCTTGCCCTTCCCCCACCCTCAGTATCTTGGTCCCCTTCCCATTTGCAAAATATCTGTCATCATGGAATACTACTCAGCTATAATGAAAGATGAATTTGAGACATTTGTAGGAAAATAGATGCACCTTGAAACATAATGTTAAGTGAAATAAGACACATAAGTTTAAAAACTGTATAGTTTCTCTCATTTGAAGTATCAATAGTACAAAGAAAGAGCAAAATCAAAGACTGATAAAAGGAAACAGGGAGAAATTGAATTTTAAAGAGCATTTTGTAAAATCAATTCACAGTTACAATGCAGTTAACAGGTAGATCAATGCACAGGTAATCAATGTACAGTTACATAGTTAAAATACATTCATGCATTGAGCAAAGACCCATATTATATACATGAGGTTCATCAATCCATGCAGACTGCAGTTTGGGTGGTGGAAATCCAATGTGCCTGTTTCTCTGCTCACAGCAAGGTATGGAGAGGGGGCAGCTATGAATGGTGATGGGAGCCAAAGCAATGTCCAGCAGCTAAACCGACCAAGAACTGACAGCCTTCCACAGTAAGAGACAGTCACTAGAACTATTTCCATCCATGTGTTTTTACATAAATCCCAGAAAAGAGACCTGTCTTTGTTTTTAGCATCCTGTGCCAAATATGCCATGATGTGTTTCATAGCGTATTCCTCTCTCTCACACACACAAAATGATGCCAGATTCAGGTTGCTTTCAAAACAAAAGATGTAGAACCAAAAAATTTAACTATAGGAGATTGCTAAAGGAAAAAAAAAGAAAACCATTTTGAGAAGACAAAGCACATGCTGAGAAGAAAAGCATATTGAGAAGACAAAGCACAGCACAGCAGGGCTTACTGATGGACTGTTTCAAACTTGGTAAAATAAACACATTCATCAAAGGAAATTCCTACAGTATTTTTGTATATACAGCTCATTTCATTAAAAATAGTGATAGTATCTTGATATTCAATTCAGAAAGACCAGGGAATTGGATTTTATCAACACATGCAAAGATGACTTAGAATAGGTAACATAAAGGCAATGATTTCAAAGCCTTTCTTTTGCTTTGCACAGACAAAGTAAATGGAAAACTTGGCCAAGGCTGTTATACCAAATTCTGCCGATAAATTGTCTGAACTATCAGACAAAGATTCCTAGCATCATGATATTTTATGCATACAAACTAAGATTCCTAGCACGATGATATTTTATGCATACAAAGATTCCTAGCGTGATGATATTTTATGCATACATTGATTCTTTTAGCAATTTGTGGCTTGTTGAATTGTAACTAACTCATGTACAGATAATACCATTTAACTTATTAATTTGACTTTACTTGGGAAAAAAGGTAACCAAAAAGTGTGTACAGTAATGATTGCTCTTGTGGTGGATGGGTAGTAATGGAAGGGTACTTTTCAAATAACATTCTATTTATGGAACTGAGTTCTGTTTATACATATGTGTTTGGTTTATGAAACTGTGTACTTATGATATATTCACTTTCATATATATATATGAAGAAGGGTGAATGGCAGTCGGGAGAGGTGGTTAAATTCACAATATTTTTTAGGTGCTACAGGTCTTGAAATTTCATATTGTCAATACCAGAGGTTATCAAATTGCACTCTGTATGCCAGCTTTAAACCCATAGATGTGTTTGGTCCACAGGGCTAAACAAAACTTAAATTAGTTGTGAACCTTTGAAAATTGGGGGGAATCTACATCAAAATCTATTTGTGAACTTTTTTGAAAAGTTGGAAGATTTGCAGAACTGAGCTTACATTGCTACATGGCAACAATCTGGAAGAACGAAGTAGAGGCTCCTCCTGCACGCAGGTATGTATTACACTTGGCCACGGTCTCCTGCACTCGCTGTCATCTCACTGATGAAATGTATGCCTTCTATTATCTATTAGCCTGTCAATTGTCAGGTGACAACTACAGTATATCACATAGCTCCGTATACGGGGAGGGTTGTAGATGTTTGTAAATGTCCAGCGTGGTTTACAGAGAACAAGGAGAGAAGCACAGATTTGGTTATCTGGTTAACTACACAGACACAGTATGAGTAGAGAATCTGAGTCTCTAGAACTGTCTGGTAGAGACAGGCAAAGCCATCACCACAGCTCACCACCTGAAGCCCACTAGGTATTTCTTGTGAAATAAGGTCAGAGGAATGAATTACAAATGAACCCATAGGTTTACAACAACCATAAATAAATAGCTAACATATCTATCTTGAGGTTGCAGCTGTAGTCTTTTTTATTGTGTATGTATTTATGTATTTACTTATTTTTGTGGCACTAGAGATGTAGTCCTTTTATTAATCATGCCTCCAGTCTCTGGGATGTGAGCCTCACCGATGAAGTGAGGCAAGACTTAGAAGTACTATGCTTTGTGCTGGAACTGCCATGAGCTGCCTGCCCTCACCACTGACTCAGAAAGAGGCAGGGTGAGTTGGAATAAACAAGGAAAGAGCATCAGAGGAATTGGCCTGCACACCCCTGCCATCAAAATCAGCATATCTAGGGCCACACCAGAAAATGCTTCCAGGTTCTAGTTGTTGGTAATACCAGAAAGGCAGTTATGGCTCTGGAGAGTGCAGACCACAACACACATGTTGGTCATCAATGTTCTGGTAACAGTGTGTTTCAAACAACGTTTCTAGCTGATGTGTGAACAGGTCCAAGCCCTGTCTAATTTCAAAGAGGGTGGGTATTAGAATTGAGCAGATGCCTGCGGATGTGAATGGAAAATTCTCAAGTCACATGAGTCTCAGAATTTGCTTTAGTTTGCTAAATATTTTAGAGCTGATGACATTTTCAAAAGGCCATCCACATGGAATTGATATTCCTGGCCCATCTTTATTTTAAAACGCTGTGGATTTTAATACACGTTTTTCACACATTTGGGCCCAGCTACACTTTAAGCCTAAATTGAGCCATTGCTAAATGGTTCTAGAGTTCAGAAAATGAAGTGGCCTGCAATAAGCCTGACAGAATTCCCTCCTGTCATTTGGGAAGTTCTCTCCAAGCCATGGCTGGGGTGGAATGAAAAGGGACTTCATATAAATAAAACTCTTCAAAATGAAGAGACTGAACAGCAAAGTGTAGACGTTCGATATTCCCTAGGTCCAGAAAAAAAAAAATAACCTGAGAAATGAATCACTTGCCCATGATCACAACAACAGTTAATAGCAGAGGTAAAACTAGAACCTCAAGCCTTTCATTAAATCGGACTCTCTTGCAAAGCAAAGAAGTAAAGCCACGAAGTAAGTCATTTGGGCCACGGACCATTTGGAGTATGTTAACAAGATGACAGATATTTCAGCAAAAGTGAAAAATTCTATCTATCGAAATACAAATATTTGCAAATATCTACACCTTTGGTGTTAAGTATATAATTCACAGTTACTGCTTTTTTCTTTCTGTTTTCATGTCTGGGTTAAGTGCTCCCCCCGCTTCCCACATTAACCAACACCAAAAATATCCTACTTCCATCCCTTACAATAGCACTTCTTATACTGTGTCAAGGTGTTTATTTGCGTCTCCACCAGACGAAGCACTGGGGGTCAGCATTGTTGGAGCTGCGTAGCAGCTACTCACAGCAATTGATTGTTAGATTTGCAAAAATTATGTAAGCCACCTCATGACAAGCATAAATTGACAGCATGAAGTCAACCTTGGTAGACATATTTACACAATGAAAATTGTCAAACAATATAAATCAGGATTCTTTCCCTGTTGTGTTGAGTCAGTTTTCAACATTTACCAGTGTACCACTCTTCAGGCACCTTACTTGTCTGGCTCACTATTCTATCCTCAGTTGTGCCTGGTACATAATAGATGCTCAGTACACATGCACTAGAGATGTCAATGATGACTAAATGAAAGAGTAATGAAAGTGTCTCTTATTTTCTTTCCAATCCTAACTTTCTAGAATTCATTTGTAGCTGAAAAGGTATTTAGCTTTGTGTGAAACTCCCTCAGTAAAAATGATAGTTTCTGGAAGATACCGAAAGTCCTTGGCCCTTGGAAATAAGCAGAAATGGATTCCAGCTAGGATTTGAATTCTAGATCTGTCAGTATCAGCTATGAATTATAGGTAATTCAGCTTTCTTCTCTGAGTCTTAGTTTCCTATACAATGTATGGTGTTAAATAATGTGTAATAAAAGTATATACTAATAAAACTTATGGTGTTGAAGTAAGGATACTGTTACATAAGGCTCCAGCCCACAGATGCGTAGTCCATGCTAAGTCACCACCTTGGACTGAGACCTCCAGTACTACACAGATTTTCCCACAGGCCCCAGACGGTCCACACCACACATTCAGCTCTAACATATTCAAATCACTGATTATTGCACATAATTATTTGTTGATCAATTTATTGTTTGTCTTTTTGTTAAGAAAGTATGTTTCTGGGAGCAAGTCTTTATCTGTCTAGTTTGCTGCTTTATCTCTAAGGCCTTTTTTTTCCCTCCAAGTTCACACCGGACGGGTAACGCGCCCACGTGGTAACAAGGGTTGAGGGAGGCAAATCTCATGCATACAGGCATGAGCACCCAGTCATCACGCTCACGAACCAAAGGGTCATCTCTAAGGCCTTGGACAGTGGCTGACACACAAAGTAACCTTCGAAATAAACCTCAAAACCTCGAATGAATAAATGAATAAACAAATAAATCAATAAATGATACTTCTTAGGTAACCATCTATAACAGAGGTCAGAAACTATGGTCCATAGGCCAAATTTACTCTATCATCTGCTTCTGAAATTAAAACTTCACTGGAACAGAGTTGTCCTTCATTTATGAATTGCTACTGTGGCTTTTATGCTAAAACAGCAGAATTGAGTGAGTGCAACGGAGACCTATAGCCTGCAAAGGTGAAAATATTTACTATCCCGTCCTTTACAGTAAGAATTTCCTGACCTCTGATCTATAAGATAATCTCTGAATGGCATTCATTTAAAGCTCAGATAACTGAGGAATTTTCTGAGCATTGCTAAATAAATTGGTGGTGACAGGGGAGGAAAAATGGATGGCAAGCCACTGAAGCGTAACATCCTAAGACTGGGAAGAAAATGAGGAAGACAGCAGACATCTCTCTCCTCTAAGCAAAACATCTCAACCCTCCCACAAAGATGAATATCTAAACTGTTTCAACCTATCTCAACACAAATCACTTTTTCTTCTGAGTCCAGACAATGATTATATTTTTCCATAAGATTTTTACACTGGCTCCATGGGAAAATACATGAAGGTTCCAAAAGACAGGATAAAATTTGAGATGGCAACAGCACTCTAGAAACATATTCAGCAGAGCTCCAACTTTCATCATGGCAGCAGTATCTAATTATTGCAGTAAACTTTGAGAAACCTGATATTATGCAAATAAACTCCAGCTGCATTTTATGACAGCACATGCAATTTTTAAAAAATTAAAATCCTTTTTTATGTGGAAAAATCCTTGTCTTACTGTATTTGGAGTTAACCAAAGATACAATCTAATACCACGTTATAGCTTAATCTGGTACAAATGTTGGAGCAAATTGAAACACTTGTTTAGATAAAGGAAGAATCCTCTGTGTGTGTAATACAAGACAATATTTTCTGCCGCTTGTTAGTGGGGGGCAGTGGGAGGGCTGGTGCTCTTGTGGGGGTCCTGGGGTGGGGGTTCCACTTTCCAAAGCAGCAAACTGCGGTGGCTATTGAAGTGGGAGGGATGGAAGTCTTGAGTCAGTCGTGGGTTTGAGTCACTCACTAGATGTATGAATTGGGCTAATCCAATCTGTAAAATGGCAGAGTACTAGTGTATCAATCAAGCTAACAATAGCCTCAAAATTCAGAGATGCTGCTGGCTGTAAAAGTCATCACCAAAGCAGCTTATGTAAGTTCTGCATACATAACCAACTGTAGCCCAGTTGTACGGCTTTATCTAATTTCAAAAGAGGCTGGTGACTTTGAAGGGAAAGTCATACCCAGGAGATATCAAGGGGAAGTAAGTGGTTTGGTGATCCAAAGCACATCTCATATAAAATAGGTCATAAGGCTGCTGAAGGCTTTGTACTGTTGATGTCTATGGAGTACTTGGCACGGGGCCCAGCCCAAGGTAGAGCCTTTATGAATGATAGGCAGCTGCTGCTCCACTTATGAAAATAAGATGGCTAGGTCACAGGTCCCCTCTAACAGGGGCAACAGGTGCTTGGCTTCATAATCCCTTATCTGGAGTAGGGTGGGAGCCTCCAGGCCCTCAGAAGCTGTTACCAGCCTGCAGAAAGAGATGCTTCCATTTTATTATCTTTCCCCGAGCAACAAACACCACTGTTAGAAAGGCCTTGCTTGATATAACTCTTTGTGAAGCCTTTCAAGTCTGTTTATGTTAATTATGGGGCTAGTCTTAAGAAGGATACAGAGAGTGATATATTCCTGAAAGAATTAAAGTCATCATACTACAGTGATACATGCATACCCATGTTTATAGCAGCGTAATTCACAATAGCTAAACTCTGGAAACAGCCTACATGCCTGCCAGCAGATAAATAGGTAAAAATGTGATATATATACACAATGGAATTTTATTCATCCATAAAGAAGAATAAATTCATGCTATTTGCAGGAAAATGGATGAATCTTGAGCCCATCATGTCAAGTGAAATAAATCAGACACAGAAAGTTAAATATCGTGTGGTTTTTCTTATATGAGATGGTGGGAAACAGGGAGGCAGACTTTTTGGAGCTGGGGAAGGAGACCAGGGGAAACAAGGAGAAGAGAAGAGTAAAAGGATTGAGAATGAACAAGACATGATATACATATGTACCGATTCCCTAAAACAGATGTACATATTATGTGTCACAAACATACCAATAAAACAGGTAAAAAACAATCGTTCTGTAAAGTCACTAAGTTGACCAAATAAGAAGTGACCTTGTGTTTGTGACAACTGCAACTCTTGTCCATACATGCAGAGTGACTGCAAGGCACTCAGGAAACTTTGGTTACCTCAACCTTTGAGGAGAATCAGATCTGGGAACTCAGATTTAAATACCATTAGGACCTGTGCCACTTGAGGAAAATTAACCCTAACACCTCTTTGCCTTGTTATCTCCATTTGCAAAATGAGGAGAATTTAATTCTCCCCATAAGTTTGCAGTGACAGTAAAATTACCTAATGCCACTACTTATCTGGGATCTGGCACATAGTAAAGACTTAACGAAGGTGAGCTGTTATTATTGTTAATTATTAAAAACCTTAGTGATGATATTCTGATTCTTTTAACACCAACTAATCAAAGCTGATGAAAATTTTCATTTCTTATCCAGTTGTTTTAGTGTCAAATCAACTCAAATTTCCTCTTGCCCTTCTATATCAGCAGAGAGGGATGGACTGATTAATAGCATTCTTGATGCATCTAAAAAGTAAAACAACTTTCTCCAATTTTAGCAAGACCGGAATACATTCTGTCAAGTCTAGCTCTCTGCATTATTTATTTAGAAATTAGAGTGGCTGGCATTAATTTTTCTAGGCCAGGTAATTCACCTAAAAAATCATTTGATTATAGAAGTTTGCTCCTCACATTTTTCCTTGTATTTGGGAAGGTCGACAGCAGTATCAGCTGTAGATAGGAGAATATGTGAAAGAACAAGACATGCCCTGAAGCACCTTTTGCATTCTGGGCTATATTCGAAAATGTAAATTAGTTCAGTCACTATGGAAGTCGGTGTGAAAGTTCTTCAAAAAACTAAAAGTAGAGCTACCACACTTGAGTGTATACTTGAAGGAATTGATGTCAGCACAGTACAGGGACACCTGTATACCTGTGCTTCATGTGGCCCACTAACCGAGATATGGAGCCAGACTACGTGCCCATTAATAGACAAATGAATAAAAAGAAATGTAGTATACGTACACAATGGAATATTATTCAGCCATACAAAAGAGCAAAAGTCTGTCATTTGTAGGAAAATGGATGGATTTGGAGACCATCTTTTTGAGTGAAATCAGCCAGACTCAGAAAGAAAAATATTGCATGTTCTCCCTAATATGTGGAATCTAATAAAGATTCAAGAAAATAGAAAAAGAAGCAGAGAAAGAGGAGGAAATGCTCAGAGAAGGAAAGAAACATCCTGGACTCCTGACCTATCCTGAACATTCCTAGTCACTTCTGACCTTCACTGCTGCTCTTTAGGAAAGCAGTTGACCCTGCAGGATAAACGTTACAATTGCCCTTGGATGCTAGAACTAAGAAAGTACACTTTACTCCATCCAGGTTTTCTCTGTAAGAATTTAAAATTCACTTGTGAATTCATTCAAAAACATTTATTGAGCTGCTACTATGAGTCAGCAGTGAAAAACGGACACTGTCCCCTTCCCCCTTAGGACTTATTAAGAGTCTAATAGAGAATGCTACCTGAACAACTACAGGTAAGAAGTATTATGGAGAAGTAACATAGGATCCTAAGTGAGTATAGATCTGAGGAAACCTGACCTGGTCTGGGGATTGGCAAGGAAATGCAAGGCTCTACACATAACATACCGCATAATTCCAGGGGGCACCCATCATGAAGTAGATACTAAATATATGTGCTTGTTGCAATAATTTTCCTGCAGTTGAAGCTCAAATGTCTCAAGGAATAGGCACACTGTTAATATGCACAAAGCATCATATAGACTAGGAGGGTCCTAAAGAAAGCCCCTCTCAAAAGGCAGTATATACTTAATAGTTGAAGAGTTAAAAAAAATCAGCCAAGTGAAGGAAGATAGAAATTTTCTCAAAGCAGTGAAGAAAAGCTCTGCTAATGTTAGAGCCCCAAGAGCAATGCATGGTTTTAGAAGATTCTGGAAGGCAGTCTTTGGCAGAGATAGCTGAAATCTACAGCACCTTTTCATGTACCAGGCACTTTTCTAAGTGCTGTGTGTGTACTCAGCCATTTAGTCCACATAACAAACTAGGAGGTAGGTGCTATTGTTGTCCATATTTTATAGGCAAAGAACTAGATGCAGAAAAGAGTAAAATAAAATATAATATCACACAGAAAATGACAAAGTTTGGATTTAAACCCCAGATATCTTGCTCAGTAATTTAAACTCTTAACCAGCAAGGCATGTTGAGATTAGACTATTAAGGTCCTTGAGAGCTTCTTTGCATGTTATTCTCAAAAGAACCTACTAAAAAGCTATTAAAATCAGTAAACACATTACATTTAATAGTGTTACTGGATACAAGCTCAATATACATGAAACAGGTCGAGCATCCCCTAAGCTGAAAACCCAAATCTGAAATACTCCAAAGTCTAGAACATTTTGAGTGCCAACATGACAACACAAGTGGAAAATTCCACACCTGGCCTCACGTTGCAGGCCATAGTCAAAGTGCAGACACACTAAAAATATTGTATAAGATTACCTTCAGGCTATATGTATGAGGTGTATATGAAACATAAATGAATTCTGTATTTAGACTTGTGTCCCATCCCCAAGATATCTGAGTATGTATATGAAAATATTCCAAAAAATATCTAAAATCTGAAACACCTCTGATTTCAAGGATTTCAGATAAGGGATAGTCAGTCTGTAATTGTATTTTTATATAGCAGTAACAAATAGCACATAAAAGTGGTTTTTTTAGTGCTATCACTACTAAGGCTACTTACTTTAACCTGGCAGAGGAGCAAGGAACTAGAAAAATCCTTTTGAGGAACATGGTACTTTCAAGACTGCACTGCAGTTATTCTCCAAAGACTATAGAGCAAGACAGAAAGTAGGAAGAGGGACTCTGAGGCAGAAAGCTGAAGTTGTGGGTGAAGAATAGAGAACTCCGCAGTGACCCCAGAAGGTGGTAGCTAGACTATAAAGCACAATAAGATTTCCCCTTGCCCAGAAAAGATGGTGGATCAGCTGTAAAACATAAAGAAACTTTCAAAAGCTGCTAAGGGCAAGATCTTAATCCCTGCTGAATTGAAAATCCTAAGCTAGCTCCTAAAACATTTGAACAATAGTGAGCTGAACCTAATTGAAATATCAACAAGCCAGTTGTTGATAACTGTAGTTTAACTACACATTGGATTCCTCAGTCTCCCTAATTGGCAGCCTGTCAGAAGAGGTGGCATGGCCTTTGCTAGAAATTAATCCTATTTACTTCTATTTATGCTGTCTTTTAACATATAAAATGTTGAGACAAAGAAGGGACAGAATATGTCAAATGCCCTATGCTTAAAAGGGAAAATATGCAAAAGATAAGTCACAGAGTTACATACCATGTTGAGATCATTAAGATAGAACTTTAAAATAACATATATATGTTAAAGAATAAAATGATTTTAAGAGAACTAAATTAACAAAGTTACACACAGTGTGCATGGATTAAATTATAGATTGTTCTATAGATTCAATACAATAACAAATCAAAATACTGGCAGGTTTTTGTAAAACTTGACAGCTCATTTTTAAATCTGTGTGGATAGTCAAGGGACCAAGAATAGCAAAGACACTTTTAAAGAAGATAGATAAGAGAACTAGCTTTACCAGAAATCAAGACTTATTATGTAATTATTATAGTGTAGTATCTGCACTAGAATAGATTAGCTGAATAATAGAATAGTGTCTAGAAAGAGACCTACACATATGTGGACATGTAATTTATCATGTGAAAAAACCCTTCTCATACACTACTGGATATGGTCAATTAATTCAGCCTTTTAAAAGTGAAAGAGATTAGCATTATCTAATAACATTGAAAATACACATTTTAGGATACAGCAATTCCCACTCTTCAGTTTATACTTAGTATTGCCAGGTTCAGCAAATAAAAATATAGGATGCCAGTTAAATTTAGATCTCAAATAAAGAATAAATTTTATTCTAGGAATGTACAATATAATATTTTGCATATACTTACAGAAAAATTAATCATTGTTTATCTGAAATTCAAATTTCACTGTATGTCCTGTATTTTATCTGGCAACCCTAAATATACTCCAGAGAAATGCAAGCACACACTTATCAGCAGGAATGTATAAGAATATTCATTACATTATTTATAATCACTAAAATCTGTAAGCTGCCTAATTCTATCGGCAATAGAAAGGAAAAGTAAATCATGATATATTCATACAATGCAACATGATACAACAATGGAAAGAGATGAACTCTTGCCAGACTAAACAACAAAGATAAATCTCATCACCATAATGTTCAGCAAAGGAAACCAGCCATTAGGAGCATACATGCTATAATTTCATTTATATGCAGTTGGAAAAGCGACAAAATAAACTCTGTGTTTAAGAAGGTATGCTTAGGTAGTGAATTATAAGGAGATTTTCATGAATAATGGAATAATGTGATAACCTGTCCTCGCATTTCATCATAACAAAGATTCAAAAAATAGAGGAAGAGTCCTCAGGTCACGTGGACTTACACCTATTTTTCTAATCTATGTGTTGAGTCTTTTAAAGTAACTCTCATTAAGAACTTGGAAGAATAGTTCTATGACTATTTCCTGTGCACGCTTTCTTAATAAGGCTCATCTCCAAGTCTAGGTTTCCCTCAGGCCTCCTTCCACTTTGCTTTTATACTTTCTGCCTTGAAACATGATTTTTTAAAAGTTATCACACTCTCATGTCACAATCTTTCTCTGCCATCACTATTCATCTTTCATTAGTAAGTATAAACCCACCTGGACAAAAAGGATTTAAATGGCAATAATTTAAAACTTACTAATCCCTAAGAGAGATCACCAACTTCAGAATAAATGCACATAGATGTCCTTGTGACCAAGTTGGTACCTAAATCTTGAAATACCATATTATTCCTTGGCTGTCATCAAGAGTCACTGTCATAGATCTTTATTGCTGCAGCAATCGTGGAGCTCACAGTGGAGTTCAGAGTGACCTGAGAGGATCACCCACATCACAGTCACCTAGAAGGCCTGTTAAAGATGGAGGTAAAGCCAGCTTACCCCAGGAATCTGCATTTTAAGATCCTCCCAACAAGTCCTTTTGCACTAAAAAGTTAGAGAACCCTTGCTTTTGGATGAAACCATTGAAGCACTGTGAACTCTAAGAACAGCAAATTAGTGATAGAAGCTCTGCTGGAGCCACAATACTGTAGCTACCACGACTGAGTGTTCTCCCCTAACATTCCATCATGTGGCTGGGAAATGCCACAGTAAGAAAAAAATATCAAATTCCCCAACCTTCCTTCCCCAAATCTCCTTCCACTAGTGAGGTCTTGAGGTAATCAGCAACTGTAAAGGAAAAAAGTAATTTAATCCTATTTTCCTAATGTGTGCCAAATATTTCTTCCCTGATGAAACACACATGATATTTAAATGCCATGTTTCCTTCCCAGAAAAGAAATCACGGTGTGCTCCAGATCTGTACCTTTTGCTGGGACCTGGAAAGTGACCTCTGAACTGTCCCTATTATAACAGAATAGGCAACTTCTGACTGTGCATGATTTGAAGGCATGGCCACGTCTTTGTAAATCTACACATATTCTGTGATTTCAAGGACTTCCCAGGTAGATTGTAGCTTCTTCTCTCTTCTCTTGCCTCTAATCACTTCCTTTACCTCAGCCAAACCAGGTCCTCACAAGCCCACATATATGCCCAGGAGTGGGAACAGTTGGCAGCCAGAGGCTGATGTGTTTCCTTCCACAGGCCCATTTCCAAGCCTCATAGAGGAAGACATTTGCCAGGAACCAGTCTACATATTAAAAAACAGAATCTTGTGCCTGAGGGATCCATACTCTACCAAAGTTTGGGAACATGAAGAATCAATAGCACTAAGACACTTCAGCCATCAGACTAAGACTGCTAGAAAGAGGTAAAATGGCACTTCTGTGGAGAAACGTGCATGGAAAAAGATTCAGTAACCTCAAAAGGCACTGATTCCACATCTCCTTACTGAGGTGTGACTGTGCCTCTGTGTAACTCCTGTGACTACAAGATGCTCTCTGGTCAGGAAGTAGCCATTCCAGGCTAAGGCTCCCCAGGGATTGGAAGAGTGCCGCTGATACGCCCATCCCCACTGGTGGACAGCATATGTTTTCCAGGCTAGGGGTGTGATGGAGTCAAGAGACAAAATATGCTTTCAGCTCGCTAACGTTTAGGGGTTGGTATGCCTATGTAAGGGCATGCGTTCTTGTTCCAGCGCAGGACTTGGCTCATTTTAATATATTTAATAACTGCCATGCTAGGCGAATTATATATGTTGTAGAAATGCTGAAAATGGATTTGTGTTTCTGCAGATATTATACTGATTATTGTTTTTAAAAGAGAGGACAGCTTTCCCTTTCTTGATTACAATAATAAAATCACTAACATTTATGTAGCAGTGGTTATAAGAAGTGTTTGGCTTTGACTATCAAATATGTGCCTTATAACCATCCTATGAGGAGAATGGAGTAATTATTTCAGTTTTGTAGAAGATAAAAGCAAGGCACAAATCATTAAATTGTCCAAAGTTACACACCTCGTAAAAAGGTGTGATTCAAATTCAAGCAATTGGAATTCAGAGCCAACGTTATTAATCGACTATACATTGTAGCCTCTCTAATTGTATTATTAATGTCCAAGAAACTATGGTGAATTGAATTTTTAAAATTTGGTCTTTTTTTCCAGTTCTTCATTTATTCAATAAAAATTGTGTAAGTACCAGTTCATATGAGACATTGGGCTTTGTTAGTGAGATGAAGAGGACAGTTTCTGCTCTCAAGGATCTCACCTGTGCAAGAAAGACATCTAAATAAATGATGGCCAGTGGAACACGATGAGAAATTTAAACTGCCTGCAATATGTTTGGTGAGGATAGAGAGAGTCAGGGAAGGGATTCTGGAGGAAGCCATTCCATCCAGAATTCCGGCCAGATTTTAAAGGTGAGGAGTCATCAAGGAGGGATAAACAAAAGGAGCGCCCCCAGGCAAAGTGGCTTGTCAAGCACTGCTGCACGCAGTGTCCCAAGCTGGTTAGGGTGAGAGATACGGAAGCAGTTTCCTACTCTCCAAGAACAACAGTGACAAATATGTAGTGTGCCCACTGCATGGACACAAGCGAAGCTCTCTGGCAGTATAGGGAAGGAGGGTTTTCATGTCCACCTCCTATGAGAAGGTGGGAAAGATGTGAACTATGCATGGAGGACCAATTTGAATCTGTTTTGGAATGATAAGAAGAGTTTTGCAAAATAGAGAAGTAGAGGAATTAAAGAGTGTGGATTGTTTTGGGAAAAAGCAGTCCATTGCGAATGGAACTAATGAACTTGGAGTTAGGGATAGGAACCGAGGGGCATGGCGTCTACGCTTGAATGCCTGAAGTGCCAAGTGAAAAGTCTGGAAATCACTGTTGAAATGTGGACTCCATAGATGGGGCAGGCAGAATTCATTCTAGTTCAGTTGTTTTCAAACTTGCTCTTAGCCAGAGAACACTTCTTCCATAAAGACAAAGCTCTAAGCATTTAAAAGTTAAAACTGGAGCCACTCTGGTTGACATGTGCCTGAAGAGGCCCAGGATCCAGGCTGTTCAGCTGCTCCCCAGGATTCTGTGAAATACAACTTAAATTCACCCCCAGCCTGGAGAAAAGGATACTTTCAGCTCCATTCCATGGCTGAGAACAGCAGCAGACATACCAGTATTATTCCTGGCAATAAGATGACACTAGCGGCGGGTTTGGACATCATTGCTAGTTTGATTTATACCAGCAACAAGACAGCAATTCACACCTGACCCGTGGGCAGCTAAGCCTCAGGTCTATGTGGACATGGATGCCCTAAGTGAGGCACTTGGAGGAATCCATTTACCACTTGGAATCTGCTGTCCTGAAGCTGTTTTCTACTAAATGGAATCCTGAGGGCTGGAGAGAGTCAACACAACTTCAGAGCAGCCTCACCCTTTCCCACGAAGGAACTTGCCCACTGGAAGAATCTGGCTTCATGCTGAGGATTCACTGCCAGAAAATGAAAGGCTCCACTGTGTCTATACACCTGGAAACCCTCAGGAGGAAGGAGCTAGGGAAGGGATATCTCATTTGCAGTTTCCAAAAGTGTATCCCAACAGATCAGGAGAAATAATTATCCCTGAAAGAAATATGCCTGAAGAAGCCCATGAGTTGTCAAAGAGATAATCCCTGAGAGAGTATGTCAGATAAAATACAGGACACCTGCTAAGCTTGAATTTCTCACAAACAACAAATCACTGTTTAAGTGCATCTCAAATACTGCACGGAGTAAATGTATACTAAAAAAATATTTTCTTGAGATTCAAATTTAACTGGATGTTTTGTATTTTTATTTGTCAAATTTAGCAACCATACCTCCAAGCATCTTGCCCCATGGAGGTGTTCCTCTTCTTTACCTGCCATTGAAGAGAATGTCAGCCCAGTTTTCTGGTCCAGGGCCTCCCTGTAAGTCCCTGTGAATATGAGCTCAAGCTTCCCCATTCCACACTAGCACTCACTCGCCCCAGCTACAGGAAAGGGGCTGCACCCTCCAGAGCCCCATGCATTTCCAGCGTGTGACTTTTGAAGTCCTAGCAGGTTGATCAGAGGCCAGAATGAGAGTTTCATTGAAGTTTGGCTAGGTAGGGGATTAAAGAGTCCTAGTCACTGCCTGATGAATAAATGTTTACAATAGCCGCATTCCCTCCTTGACTAGATGGAGAGTTTCCATCCGTGCTGCATCTCCACTAGGCAAGTTGTTTGCTTTTTTGTTAGAAGTAAGTTGTTGGTGTACTGCTGCTGCAAACGGAAAACATCTGTGGAAAGTCCACAAATAGGAAACTTTTCAGGGACAAGTGGGGGATAACTCATACTGCGGCTGACCCTGCTGAATTCATGTTTGAAAAAGAAGAATGTAAGTTAAATCACACCCCCAAGTCTAAGTGTAAGCTAAGCCCAAACTGTGACAAAAACTGAGTGGCACCAAGCAGGTTTTGTCCTGTGTTTTCTTTTTTCTTTTTGTCTAAACAGAGTGCAGAGAAGAGAGGTTTCCTTTCCCCTGCTAGCTCCAATTCATCAGGGAACATGGTAGCTGCCAATAATTTTTTTTCTGGTGTATCTTATATGCAAGTATAGTGGCAGGAGAGGGATGCTGTTGTGAATTACAGATGGTCTGTTCCAATGGAGTTTCCAAACACATATCATCCTGAACTGTTCCAGCCAGAGTAAAGTAAGCAAAAGAATGTACATGACAGGCTTCCCATGGGAGAGCATTCGACCCTCACATTTACAGGCCATGAAGGGATTTTGGGTGGTCTACTTTCCTCAGTGCTAGGAGGCTGAGGAAGTTTTAACAATAAGTTTAGTGTCCTCAACACGTAAGGTGCCAGGGCTGGAAAATATATGGCTAGAGAAAGGGAGGCAGGAATGAAATTTACTCTCTGTGTTTTCCTTGATTGATCCCAATACTGTAGGACATCTAGGACCTGCCTCCTTCTTCTTCCCTAAACTTATGTGTGTCTGTGTGTGTGAGACAAAGTGACAGACCTATATAAAGATAGGGACAGAAAGGGGGGTGGAGAGAGAGAGCATGAAAGCCTGAGAGACAAAGATAGAGACATGCCCTACTGCTTCATCCCAAGCCAGCTTACACACAGCTTGGAATTTGTGTGCCTTGAGGGCTACATAGCTCATCAAGAGGACTCACCCTTTTGGGATTTAATGACCTAGACTGAGGAAAAATTAAATACAACTTTGACTAAGTTTTCTTTGGGATATAAATTTCAGGGATAAGAGTAACTCCATGCCATCATAAGAATATGTCCTGGGTGGATGAAAGGGTGGTTTGAAGCTATGTTTTATGCATGGTAGGGGTAAGAAAAGATAAAAATCAACTTGAAAAAATGGACAGTTAGCAATTCTAGTAGAAAAAATGAACATGGCCAGGTGAGCTTTCTTCCAGGTGTATTTTACTTGTGTAGATTCTTGCCATATAATTTAATTGGTTATCTTGTGGTTCTCCAAAGTCAAAGTCCATTAGATTTACCTAGGTAACATGTTTTTTTCAGAAAGGAAAACAAACAAATAAAAAGGTGAAGATTCAGGGCCCCACCCTCAGTTTCTGGTTTTGAAAGTAAATCTGGTACAAGCATACTTCAGAAACAACATTAAACAGATAAAAGTGTGGGGGACCACCTGGATGGCTGTCCTTGAGAGAAGAGCAACTATCTCCATCTTGGCTGAACCTGGCCCTAATTCCACCTATTGATATGTACAGAGCTGGCTAGGATTTTTCCTTATCTCTTTAATTGGCTTTAGGCAATGCAAATAGGTCCAGCCCAGGTCCTGATGTGTAGTCTTTGAAGCAAAGCGACAGGCCTGTGTTTCCCCACCCCTTTGCTGCCAATACATGGTTGAGCCTGGCGGGATGGAGAGCTGTGCTCCACGCTGTCAGCTGGGATCAAGCCTTGAGAAAGAGGTTATGACTTCCCAGGGCATAAAAGATTACACATCAGAGCTGAAGCACCGAACCCAAAACATTAGATACTATATTGAATTGTGTTATGCAGATTACTCCTTTTGCACATCCATCCCTCTGCATTTGCAAAGGTGATTTTCAGGCCTAGCCCAGCTGTACTTCCCACCACTCTCACAGTCACTCATCCCCGAGCCACTCCCCTCCTTCAGAATTAATAAAACCCGGGTTCGGCCCTGGGTCGTGGCCTTTGTTCCAGTAGCCACCATCTTGACGGGACTTAGGACCTCTTGGCTCCCCACAACTATAGATATGTCTTAGTGTCTTTATTCTCTCCGTGGATTGCATTGGGTGTGGTAGATTGGAATTAACTCGGTAGAATTCCAATAACTTCTTTTTGGGTTTACAAATCTAACTTCCTGGACCGGGACAAGGACCGGGAAGGGCTCTCTATATAGAAGGAATAAATTCCTGTGTTCATTAGCACAGTGGGGTGACAATAGTTCACAATAAACAGTGATAAAGAGATGGAAACATTAATTACCATGATTTGATTGATACACATTGTATACATGTATAGAAATATGGCACTATATCCTGTAAATACATACAGCTGAAATAACTAATAAAAAGTAAAAGATATTTTAAAAACCTAGATGATACTTTTCAGAAAATAAAAGGTAGCAAGGAAAAGAAAGAAAGAAAGAAAGAATCTGAAGAAAATTAGTCCGAATAATTTGTAAACAGGTAAAGCAAACTTCCAGGCTCCAAGCTCAAAGAAAGAAGCAGCAATATGGTGATTGAAGGTAAGGACTTGGGAGTCAGACTAATTTCAGCTTCACTCCCAGAGCCTATTACTTGCTAGTTTATGATCACTGGTAGTTACTTAACCTTATTAGAACTCAGACTCCTCATCTATAAATACGAGATGTTATGTATAGTATGACACATGCCTGCTCAGGTGGACTCAATCATATGAAGCCTGGAAGGGACTCATCAGAAAACTTGGCCAGAAAACTTAGTAACAAATTACTGTTACCACCATTAGTGACAGCACAGTCACCATCACCATCTGTGATAATTTATCTCTGTATGGAGGACAAAATTTGTGCTAGTCAGTGAGCTCACAATTCTGCTCATTGTATTTGTTTTATAAGTGTAAGGGTCACATTATTTATACTTGCTACATGTAAAGATGCAGAAGTTAAATAATCTTCCTCACCTCACCTAGGTGGGAATTAAAAGAGCTGTACCTCTTATTTTCCCTCAACCATCCCTGAGCTGTAGTACCCTCAGGGACCAGAGGGTACTGTATTTTTTTTTTTTTTTTTTTTTTTTTTTTGCAATGATCAAGTTTATTTCCACTGTCTCTAGATCATTATTGTCAAACATAAATCTCTAGTGGTATTGCTAGGAAATGGTAGACAAATTGTGTTATAAGTAGAAAAAAATTCTCTCTTCAAATATCTAACCGAGCAAAACTTGAAATAACAGGAATTCCTACTTACAAAGATTTAATTTACAGTCTAAAACTCTCATCAAAAAAATTTGTTTGTAAGACAAATGAAGAATCAGTTGTTTTTGTTTTTAACTTGGGTTTGTTCTTGTTTTGTTTTGTTTTGTTTTGTTTAACTGAGTGATTTTTTTTCAGATCTTACCTACAGGCCTTCTTAATTATTTATAAATGCTCTTTACATTCTTACAAAATACCATAAATTATAGTTATTTTAGCCATTTCCAAGTGATAAATATTTCAATGGTCTTCCTTCCTTCCTTCCTTTTTCTTTACTTCCTATTACTAATATTGATAAAAGGATATAATTTGAGTACCTTTTTAGTTATTTATGCCAAAATTTTAGAATTGATCCATTAAGTACTTTTAAATAATGTGGAGATTAAGAGATTAAAAATGGCATAGTAACGGCCCACAGAAAAAGCTTCTCAGGGAACTGGAATCAAGACACCTGGAAAACAACTTAGTGAAGAAAAATAGAAGTAGAGGCCCAGGATTTAAGAGGCAAATGGAAAACTAGACACCACAAAGAAACTGGAGAAACTAAAGAAAATGCAGAGAAAAGAATGAAGCAGTCTGGAACACTAACCCCAGCTCCCTGGGAGGAGGTCCCGTTTCTTAAAACACGGGTAAGCCTGGTTCTGCACCCTCTGAGAGAAACAATGAACTGGCAGCACTAGTTCCATGAAAAGCCACAGTAATTGTAAGCTGCAAATGCAGTGTGAGGTTTTACTCTGAATATGACTCCTTCTGTTATCAGGTAGCTCCTTTAAAAGTGGCTCACCAATTAAACGTCACCAGCTTCTGGGTTGCTCCCCTCTCTTGTCTCAAATAAAGAATGAAACAAAAGGAACAAAAAGCAGCAGCAAAGTTTATTCAAGAAAGTAAAAGTGAAGAGTGGGGGAGAAACTGGCTTTGTAGAGTGAGCTTGGGCCAAGTAAAAGGAGAAAAAGCAATATAAAAGGACAGTCTGAGGAAAGCAGGGTGGACTACCATGAGGAAAATCACAATAGCAGGCTCCTCATGCCACCTGCGTCCTTATATGTTGTCCAAATATCGAGGAAGCCCACAAGAACTTCTACATATGGGTCCCAAGGGGCAATGCTGGGATCCCACACCTCAGGCTGATGTCAGGTGTAGGCTTCCTATTGAAAACCTGCTCAAGTTCTCGTGATAAGTCCATGTGCAGGGCTTTGAGAACTGTTCTGCACAAGCCTTCCAGAATCTTGTAATTAACAGGTCATGTCTACCTTCCCCATCAGCTTTGCCATGCCCTAATCGCCTATCTCTCTTCCACATGGCAAACTAGAACTAGAGAAAAGATTCACTGCAATGTCTGCCATGCTTGGGACTGATATAATCAGACGCCATTTTGGAAAGGAGCTTACTTTTTAAAACTGAGCTACTCCAGTGATCAAAAGCTACAGAACTCTGGGATTATAGTGACTAAAGTGGAGACAGCCATAAGAGACAGTCTTGGAGAAAAGCCAGGGAAGTGACAGATCCTCTGAGAAGTTTAAGCAGTGATGACCTCAGATTGTAAAGGACATGGCAATCCCACCCCCTGATGAGAAGGCAGGCTGGTCATGTGGTTTTCTGAAGGGGTTGTGTGCTGAAAGTACAGTGAACTGCTCCCCTCACCCTTACTGCCTACTTCCAGCACAAAACCCAGTGGTCTGTTCGCTTTTCTTACCTTCCAATCTGTTCAGGGATACACTTAGTCTTAGACAGTTGCCATGTCACAGAGTGTACAGACAGAGGGGCCTTTCGAGCAAGGGGGGCACCTCACAAGCCCACAGGCCACCAAGGAGCTAGCAGTGACTGGGGAGCACACAGAAGGGCACAGACACTAAGAATCACTGGAGTGAATATAGCCCTAAGGTGAAGACCATAGTAATCACTGACAATGCCTGGCAGGAAATGTGAGGCAAATATAATGAGTGTCAGAAATAGAAGACAAGGTGGACATAGTAGATCATAATCTCAAGGATACCTAAAGATGACAAGTACCAGGTAAACTGGATCCAACAGTGGCTAAAAGACTAAAAAGAAATCAAAAATATAAAAAAATAAAATAAAACAAAAACAACTTCAGAATTACAGGAATAAAGAAAATAAAAATTTACTCACAGAAATCACAGCAGAAAATTTCCAAATCTAGGGAAAAAACTCAATATTCAAGTAGAAGAGGCATAAGGAAACCCAAATAGCCATAAGCAGAAAAGAACTTCTCCATCACACGTCATAAACAAAATTCCAGAAATTCAACAAAAAAGAGAATACTAAAAGCTGTTAGAGAAAAACACCAAGTAACCTATAAAGGCAAGCCCATCCATGATTTCCCAGCATGAACTTAAAGGACAGGAAGGTTCGGAGTGAAGTTTCTCAATCCCTAAAAGAAAATAATTGTCAACCCAGACTTTCATATCCTGGAAAATTAGTCTTCAAATTAACAGAGAAGACACAGAAATCCTAAAGAAATATATGACTACTAAACCAGAATTGCAGAAAATACTTAAGAGAATACTAGGCAGAGACAGGGAGGCTAGCAGCACCAAAAAGCCCAAAAGAAAATATGTGTCTAACTGGGAGAGTAAGCAAAAAGAAAAAAATAGATAAAGGACTCAGCCCTGGAAAAAATAATATAAAAACAGGATTCAATAAATGCCTTATAATAATAACTCTCAATATCAATGCTTTCAACTGCCCAATAAAAAAACACAGACTTGCAAACTGAATTTAAACAATGCAACCACCTTATGTGCAAAGGATGCACCTAGACTGAAAGCGTAAGGATGAAAAATTATACTCCATTAAGCCAAAGCCCCAAAACAAACAAGAGTTGTTGTGTTACTTTCTTCTTGTTGCTGAGACAAAATACCCAACATGCAAAATTAAGGAAGGAAAGGTTTATTTAGCTCACAGTTTGTGGAGGTTTCAGTCCATGGGTGGGTGTAGCACTCACACCCATAATCCCAGCATTGGAGCATGAATCAGTCACAAATTCTAGAAGCCTGCCCCCATGACTGCATGACACTTTGGGGGGACATCTAGGCACAAACCATAACAGTAGTTATCTTATTTTCAGACACAGCAGGCCTGAAGCCAAAACTGATTAGAAAAGACAAAGATGGTCAGGACATAGCAGTAAAAGGAACAATTAAATGGTAAGAGATAATAATTGTAAATATGTGTTCATTAAATGTCAGTGTACCGAACCTCATAAAAACAAAAATGAGTGGACTTAAAAAGACAGATAAACACCAACACAATCATAGGGGGGATTTCAATACCTAATTCACAAAATTAGGTTAACCAGGCAAAAAAATCAGTGAAGAAACATTAGAGCTAAACCACGCCACTGAACAAATATACTCAACAGATATCTACAGTGTTTCATCCAACAACTGAATACACGTTTGTCTCAACAGCACACAGAACTTTTTCCAAAATAGACCATATCTTAGGGTATAAAGCATGCTAAAATAAATACAAAAGAATTGAAATAATCCCCTGGATACTAATGGATCATAGCAGAATTAAGCTCGAGATACACAGCAAGAGAAGTCACAGAAACTACACAAACACATGGAGGTTAAAGAATACAGTACATTATTGAATTATCAATGGATTACAGAAGAAATCAAGGAAATAAAAAATTCCTAGGATCAAATGACAGTGGGGAAGTAGAACATGCCAAAGCCTATGGGACACAGTGAAAGCATTTTTTTTTTATGTGGGTATCGGGAGTTGAACTCAGGACCTCGCGCTTGCAGGCAGGCGCTTGTGCAGCTGAGTGATATCACTGGCCCTTTTTTTCCTTTATGTGGGTACCGGGAGTTGAACTCAGGACCTTGCACTTGCCAGGCAGGCGCTTATGCCACTGAGCTATCTCACTGGCCTGAAAGCATTTTTAAGAGGGGAGTTTATACCTGTAAATGCGTACATAACAAGAACAGAGAGACCCCAGTTAAATAACCTAAGGAGACAGCACAAGTACTTAGAAAGACAAGAGCAATCCAAATCTGAAGCTAATAGAAGGAAAGAAACTATAAAGAACAGAGGAAATTAGCAAAATTGAGTCTAAGATAAAAAAAAAAGAAGAAAACAATACAAAAGATAAATGAATCAGCACCAATTCTTTAAAAGTATGGGAAGGGGTTCTGGGAATGGGAGAAAGTGGGAGGGAGGGGAGAGAAAGGGGAAGTAAAAAGGATCAAGATGCAATATGAATAGCGGTACCTTGGTTCACGAACTTAATTCTTTCCACAATTCCAGTCACAAAATAAATTGGATGAGAATGGAATCAAATTTCCATGAACCTAACCATGGAATTTGATTCAGTTCTTGTACAATTGGATTTGTGACCAGAATCATGAAAAAAATTAAGTTTGTGAAACAAGGTGCCACTGTATGTACCAATTCCCCCATGATGAATGTATTTATTATGTATTCCAAATGTATACTAATATAAAATTGAGAAAGATTATTGAGACTGCATGACTTTGTCAATTTATTTTGAGAAATATCTTCAAAAGAGGAACTAGAGACTGAGAATAAGGTGGGCTCAGCCCACCAAGAGCTTTCCAGGCAAGGTGAACAGTAAATTCAAAGGCCTAAAAGCTAAATAGAATATGGTAGAAATTGGATCCAAGTGGCAAGGGTGAGAGTTCAGAGAGGTAAAAAGGAACTAAGATAATATAATGCTGGTTATGCCAGGGTAAGGAGTCCAAATATGATTCTAATTGTATATAGGAGTTTTGAAAGGTCGGAGTGGTAAAGCAATCTGATTTATGTTTTAAAATAATTCAGGCTGTGGGAGAAAATGCTTTACACGAACATGAGTAGGAATAGGAGAAGTGGTATTATAGGAGCTGGAAGGTGATGATGGCTTGACTAGATTGATAGTGGTAGATGGAGCGATACAGATGTGTTCAAGATACACTGTAAGGTGGGATGACTCAGCCTCACTAATGCATTTAAAGGAGAGGATGATTAGACTTTTGGCTTAAGTAACTGGGTGGACTGTGTTGCCACGTATTAAGATAACAAACATTGGGGAGTAGGTGCCCCTTAAATGTGGAAAACATGGAAATTAACAAGATAGTTTTTGTTTTCTTTTTTTTTTTTTTTTTTGTGGGTACCGGGGGGTCGACCTCAGGACCTCGCGTGCCAGCAGGCGCCCGTGTCGCTGAGCGATATCACCGGCCCTTTTCTCGTATGTGGGTTCCGGGAGTTGAACTCGGGCCCTCGCGCTTGCCAGGCAGGCGCTTACGCCGCTGAGCCATCTCACCGGCCCAACAAGATAGTTTTTGGATAGGTGGTGATGGCAAACTAAAAAAATAGCCTGTCTACTTTCTTCCTTTGGACTGATATTATTGTTCTGAGAATGATCCCCCAAATAGCTAAATAGTAGCTTGACAATCAGGTATATATCAGTCAGACTATCCAAGGCTGTGTGTTACAGAAAATATCAATATAAAGTGGCTTAAACATGAAGGAAGATAAATCATTTCCTCTAACAAGAGTTATCTAGGCAGCTGAACTCCAGAGTTGAAGAACCCTGTGCCTCATGATGTTGTTGCCATTCCTTATTCCTGTGTCATTCTCAGTCTGTTGGCTTTGTCCTTCCCTAATTCCTCACCTAGGGTCTTCATATGATAGCCATGGTTCCATGAATGAGGGCTTCCAAATTAAGTTTTCAAATAACACAAGCTATCAGATAGTACTAGCACTCTTTTGCTCTGGCTCATTGGCTTGCTTCACATGCCAATCTAAGTCAGTTGTGATTAATTTAGACTAATTGTTCTACCCTGAAGCAAGTGACCTATTGAAGGAGGTGGCTGTCCAAGCAAAATCAGAATTCCCATTGAAAAGAAGTTTAGATAAAGAAACAAATTTTTTTAAGTGATCAACTCTACCTACAAAAATATAGACTATATTGTCCTACTAATATTCAAAAATTAAACTATAATTATATTTAATAACTAAAATATATACATGCAATATATAAAATACATATTTATGTGTAAAACATGTATATTTGTATATAAAATTAAAATGTAAAATTCCATATATACGATCTATATTTAAAATCCGTAATGTAAAGCCGCTTCCAATATTAAGTCTAGATGATAAATGAAGCTATATTACATTTTAGAAAGTTCACTCTTACCAAATACTTAAATATCTCCATTTAAGCAAGAAGACATGCTCTGTTTTGGATTTCACAAGTCCACTCACACTGTTAGCTGTCAGAACTATCATCCTTTAATAGAAATAATCACAGTAACATGAGAATGTGGCCAGGCTGGGAAACGATAAATCATATCCATTTGTCTGTAACATGCTCTGCATCTTTAAAGGTTACAGCATGTTCACATTAATAGAGGTTTTTTCAAAACCTCTTTTGATAAAATTTTTCCTCTTCTAGTTTTATGTGGTAGCCTCATACATTTTTGATGATGTAATCATTGGGAACTACGTCACATATAAATCCATCAAATAAATTGAAATATTAATGAGGAAGTCTTAAACTCTTAACCTGTGGAGAGGAAACAATCCTTATTTCTAACAAGAGGCAGTAAGATGATACACTGCTTGATCAAAAATTGAAGTGGATAATCCATCAAAATATTACATTCCTCCTGAAGGACTTTTAAAGGGAGGAATGAAAAATTAAGACTTGAAATATTCCAAACATGATGAGGCCTGAATATTTGATTCACTTCTAGGTGATAAAAGGAAATGATGAGTGAGTCATAAATTTGAGAAATTTGACTACTGAGTAAAGGAATTCAGCTAAAAATTTTCACATGACCATGAATCATGAATCATGAATCCCGCCATCTCCTTCTTGGGTTTGATAATTTGAATCATGGTCATGATGATGGTTTTCAGGGAATTTACATTGTTTATGCCATGTCTTTATTCACTGGTTGGTCCAGAGTAATTATCCTACTTTGTTTCACTCTTAGGGAAAATTTTGCTCAATTCTAGATTTTGACTCACTCTATCCCTCCTGCTGCTCCAAGTGTGAAAAGAAAACAACGATCCTAACCTCTGGATTCAGTCATGTTATGTACACACACGATATGTATGCTGTACAGTGCTGTAAAATGTCAGGAATTACAATTACTAGGAATAGCTGGGTTGTTTTCTCAGAGAAAATAATATGGGTGGGAAGGGCGGATATAAGAAATCATTTCAACTCTTAGTAAAGTGATAGGCCATTGAAAGTTCCTTTGAAGACAGAGAGCTGATCCTCTGTTTCTGTATTCCCTTGGTAATTCAGGCTTTGCATACACCAACAACTCACTATGCACCAGTATGGAATGAGAATATTTGAGGTAGCAAAAAGGATAGTTATTCTGCTTGCGCTTTGATGTGAAATCCTGAAAGTTACCACAGGTCCCATAGACCAGCAGTCTGTAAAGAATCAGATAATGCTGTAGTTTGGATCTGGAATGTCTATCAAAGATCTATGTGTTAAAGGCTTTTTTGTCAAGTTGGTACTGTTAGGTACTGTTCTAGAGGTGGGGCCTAGTGAGATGTCCCTGGGGGTGTTTCCGCAAAGGAGATTTTGGAACTCTGGGCTCTTCTTGTCTCTCACTTCCGGGCCATGAGGTGAGTGGTGTTCGCTCTGTCATGTGCTCCACCATGATGTTCAGTCACAGATCCAAAGCAACAGGGCCAATTGATCATTAACAGGTCCCCCCAAAACTGTGAGCCAAAATGAACCTTTTCTTTCTATAATTATCTCATGTATTTATTACAGTGACAGACAGTTGACTACCATAAATATCTTACTTTTTATGAGGTATATCGTTTTCAGTTATAACCACTTACTCAGATATCCATAATATATAAATCAGTGAGTGGGGCTATGCCCCATCAAAACTTTATTTATAAAGATAGGTACAAGCAGGATTTGGCCTAGGGGCTATAGTTTGCTGACCCCTGCACTAGGCTGTAATATACCAGATCCTCCTGTCATCATCCTTTTAGATGACCATCTCCAAAGATGGTGTTAAAGCAAATATCACAGTGTAAATTAAGGCAGTTACTAAATCATGTAGAGAAGTACTAGTGTGGGAAGTTGTATAATACTCATATGTAGGGGGAAAAAAATAACAAATTGTTTCTCTTGCTCTCACACACAGAATACTTCACATTTGGTCACCAAAATATATGGGGGGGCAGTTTCCCCCACACATCCAGCAATTCTCCAGCAGGCATCAATTAGGTGTCATACGATCAGTGTTAGATCTCGCAGTCCCACAAGACTTCCCCTACTGCAGATGGGAATCACGAGTAGTAGGTGTGACTTGTGGTTCTGACTGACTGTAAGCTAGGGTCCCCACCACCTCCTTCTTGGGTTCGATAACTTGTTAGAATGGCTCACAGAACTCAGGGAAACACTTTACTTGTATTTATCCGTACATTATAATGGATATTACAAAGAATATGGATGAACAGCAGGTGGAAGTGATGCACAGGGAAATGTACGTGGAAAGGGGCCCAGAGAAATTAAGCCCCAGAGCTTTCAGCACTCTGCCCTTTTCTGCAGACTGGAGGAGGACTCAATCATACCTATGTAATGGAGCCTCCATAAGAAACCCTTTTTGGGTTTGGAGAGCTTCCTGGTTGCTGAGTACATGGAGGTGCTTGAAGGGTGGCACCCCCAGAGATGGCATAGCACCTCCGTGCCCATTCCCACATACATTTTACCCCCGCGCATCTCTTCCAACTAGCTGTTCATCTAATTTTCCATATAAATCCGCTACATACATTTTCCTATTCTTGTACTCATTTGCTTATTCTTTTTCACCCTTAATCTATTAGTATTTGTGCCTTATAATAAACTTGTTCAGAACTATTAAGCACAGAAATCAACTGATGTTTAGCTACATACAGTTCCTTCTCAGGCCAGGGATTTTCAACAGTTATTCCATCAATCTCCCAATACATTTGGTTGTCAATATCAGTATTATGTTTACATTGTATCACATATATTTACATGAGGTGCTCCAATCTCACCAACACCACCAATATTATACTATCCTATAATCTGATCATGGTACAATTCCATTTCATTACAGAACAGATCAGTAAGAATTAAGGAAGTATTTGTTTTCCTTCCCAACAGAGTCTACACTTTCTCCTATACCAGATATTATTACAGACAAGTATTGTTGCAATTGGCCATGACTTGGTTATTTCTTGGTTAGATATTAAAGGGAGACAAAGCCAATCACCCTGTCTCATCTCACAGGCTTGTACTGAGCCTGGTTCTTATTGTGTATGATTGTATAGCGGGCATACCTGTCTCATAAGGGTAGGTACTGAGTGATATTTAGAGTAGTTCCTACTCTTACTAACTATACTGCAGAATAGGTTTGAACCTATTCTGGGAGGCAAGAGTAGTCATAATAGCTCAATGTAAATTCTAAGTGCCCCAGAGAACGTCCATAATTTTAGAAAGTCAGAAGATTCCCATAGGTGAGTCCCATAGCGTCAGCAGCTAGAATAGAGGACCATTGCCCTATGGCCACTTCAGCTTTCATTTCGTATTAAAATAGACAAGAAGCTTTGTTAGATCAGCGCATAGGCCTGTCTGAATATGTTTCATGTTGCTATAACAGACTACCATAGTTTGGGTAATTCCTAAAGAAAATAAATTAATTTCTCACAGTCCTGGAGACTGAGAAGTCCAACAGCAAGGGGCCAGCTTCTGGGAGGGTCGTGTTGACGCATCATTAACACACTGGAAAGGAAGAGGCCAAGAGAGCCTGGAGAAGTGGGAAGCTCAGCCTTTTATCAGAAACCCACCGTTTCCTGCAATAGTGACATGAATCCACTCATGAGGGCAGAGCTCTCATGACTTAATGAGCTCTTAAAGGTCCCACTTTCACACTGTTGCCCTGGAGATGAAGTTCCCAATATGTGAATGTTGAGGGACACATTCAAACCACAGTAGGCCCTTTCCCATTGCTGGGGTTTAGCATTACCCTGCACTATTTGCTAGTTGGACTGGCCTACTTTTCTGAATCATCATTATCTTTCTAGGCTGATGTCCATCTTTTGCCTTCCTTCTGGAAAAGAATTCCCTCTGGTCTGCCTATTCTAATTAATAAATCATTTTTCCATGAATCTTGCTCCTCATTAAAAGTAAACTCAGCTTGTCCCAGGATACACAGACAACCATCACTCCTAAGGCCCTTTTCCATCTTGTGGCGCAGTGTTAATCTGCCATGCATGTTACTGGACTGTGCATGAATGCACTGAGTGCAGTTAGGATACATGTTTGCTCCCAAAAGGGTTGGGTACCCTATATTAGGGTTAAGTGGGTGGTGGTCACACCAAGGTATGAGGGAGTTTGAACATGTTACATGTCCCAAGACTTCTTTGTCATGGGGCCTTTCCCCCAGGAAACAGGGAACTCAAATCTACCGCTTGATGTCCTGTGCTTTGGTCCCATCAGGGACATTTTCCTATTTTATCTAATAGCTTTCCACCCACAGAAACAAAGGTAACATTTACTGAGCATAGCACACTGTGGCATGTTGGGCACTGACAGAGATTCCTTGTGTCGTCAGACTTCGGTCAGGGTACTGAACCTTCTCCTATAAGCAATGTGCACTTCCTTGTAAAACTTAGTTTTAGCACAGAACCCTGCTAAGTCAGTTTACCAAGAACCTCCCACCCCCGATATCTGACCAGCGTCCCTCCAGGTGATGTCGGATCACCCTGGTCCAACTACAGCAAGAATTCTATTAGGTTGGTTTAACCAGAATCCCCATACCCTTGTTGTGTTCTCTAAGTAATTTTCTATCCACTGACCCCTATCCACTCCTTGGCTACAAATTTTCACTTAGTGATGTTATATTCAGAATTGAACACAATTTTTCTCCTTCACTGAAAAATCCCATCATAGTAGTTCATAGAGCTATTGTGATGGTATTGAATGAAGTCTTTCTTACCATGCTTTAGAAAGCATCATTGAACATTTATTCTTTAGCAACATGCTGCCATTATACATCATCCGTTATAACTGGGGATTCTTCTAAAAATTCAATCATCAAAATTTATAGATACACAATGTGGTATTCAGTCTGTTGAGATCTGTACACCACTCAATTTGAAATTTCAGTAGGAAGCAGTTCTTAGAAATTCCTTCCCAATGGTATCCTTTGCAGTAGATGTAACCTGAAAACTTCACTTCAGATGTCAATTTAAAGTAGTAGGTTGTCACCTATGACTGAAGGCCTAAAATTTAAAGTTCCATCACTTCCTCCCTCAGTTCAATTAATTTGCTAGAGCTGATCACAGAACTCAGCAAAACAATTTATTTACCTTTCTCAGCTTATTTATAAGGTAAATAATCAGATAGATGAAGACTATTATAGGGAAAGGAAGATCTGGAAGCAAGCACAGCAGCTTCAAGTTTCTACGAAGTTAGAGTGCATGGCTCTCCTGGCCTGTGGATATGTTCATCAACCTGAAAGCTCTCCAAATCCTGTCCCTTTGGGTTTTTATGGAAGCTTCATTTTGTAGACATGACTGATTACATCATTGGCCATTGGTGATCAACTCAACCTTCAGCCTCTCCCCATCCCCCTCCCCAGAAGTTGGGGGAGGAAGCCTGACTGTCCCAACCTTCAATCACATCTTAATCTTTCTGGAGAGTAGACCCCATCTCATTAACGTTCAAAAGACATTTTTTTTTTTTTTATATGCGGGTACCGGGAGTCAAACTCAGGACCTCACACTTGCCAGGCAGGCACTTATGCCGCTGAGCTGTATCACCGGCCCTCAAAAGACATTTTCGAGATAGGGTCTCACTATGTAGTTTAGGTTGGCCTTGAATTCATTATGTAGCCCAGACTGGCCTTGAATTTATGGTGATCCTCCTGCCTCAGCCTTATGAATGCTGGGATTACAGGTGTGTTCCACCACACCTGGCACAAAAGACATTTATCATTCCAGAGGTTTCAAAGATCTGTACCAGGAATAGAAGAGGAAAATCATTTCCATCATGGATGGATAGATAGATGATAGATGATAGATAGATAGATAGATAGATAGATAGATAGATAGATAGATAGACAGATAGGCAGATAGGCAGACAGGCAGATAATATTTTTATAATAACATATTTTACCTAAGGGATATGTTATTTGAACAAATGCTAATGTCTTAATTTTTGATTTTTTTTCTTTAGGACTATTTAGTTGGCTAATGGAATAGAAATATATACAGTCATCATCAAGATCAGCATATCCTGTGCACGTGCAATTTAGTGTCATGGGGGAGACCTGCCTTATAGCCAAAACCAATAGAGAGCTGATACAGTGATAAATCATTGCTATGGTTTGTATCTAGATGTCACCCCATAGTTTCATGTACTCATAGGTGGGGCTTTGGGGAGGTGATGGGGTCATGGAGCATGATACTCATCAATGGAAAGTCCACTGATGAATTTATGGTAAAAAAGTGAGGTGAGGTGAAGCCTGGGCAGAGGAGGTGGGTCACTGGGGGTTTGGCCTGGAAGGGTCAGTCTCCCTCCTTTCTCCTTTGTTCTCTCTCTCACTCGCTCTCTCTCTCTCTCTCGCTCTCACTCTCTCTTTCTCTCTCCATCTCGCCACCACACCATGAGCTGTTTCCTCTCTGCCGTGTCCCTTTGCCATGTTGCCCTACGTGGAAGCTAGCTGACTATGGACTGAAAGCTCTAAAATTGTGAGCCGAAATGAACCTTTCCTTAGAGTTGTAGATGTCAGGTATTGTGTCTCAGTGATGAGAAAGTAACTAAGACAATCAAGTTACAAAATTAAAAGTAGAAAATCATGGAATCTAGAGGCGGACAAACCTAGATTTGATCCTACTGCTCCACTTATTAGATGAATGACTCTGAGTGAATAAATAACCTTTCACAGCTCCAGTTTCCTTATTTATAGAGATAATAATGTGATCTATCTCATAAGGTTATTGTTAAAATTATACATAAAAGTATTAATACAAGGATGAATACATAATAAATATTCAACAGCTAGTAGTGATTATGGTTATGATTATGCTTACTGATTAGTAAATATAAATACAGGTTCTAGATCTACCAGTAGGTCTCTCTGTGACCTTGGATGAGTGTCCCTCTCTCATTGAGACTCTTCTGCATCATGAGGGACCAGGTCAGCCCTTGAACGTCCCACTTCTAAAATAACTTCAGGAGAAGTCTCTGCTGCTCCTCTGATAAACTAGAGCTGGACCGTGAATATGAAACCTGTTATTTCACAGTGGAGTCTGCAAAGCGCGAAGATTCTGTGAACTATGCAAATCGGCCCGTAAGGACTTAAAATATGCTATAAGGATCAGCTGACCTTTCCATTCTCCACTATTTTCTGGTGCTTGTTTATGTGTTGTTGCCTTCTCTTATTTAAATCTTGTTCCAGGGCAGACAGACTTGAAAATATCAGCGCTAAGGCATGAGAGAGCCTCATAAATAATTGAAGAATGAGCGCAAAGCAAAATAAGATCTCTCCTTCTGGCCAGAAAGCAGGCATGAAACGACCACTAAAAAATGAATGATCTCAGTTTCTGTAATGCAAGGACTTTGGAACAAGAGGATTTAGGCTCCAATCTAAGCCCAACAATTACCAACTCTATGAGCTTGGTCAAGTCAGTTATCCTTACAAGATAGCTATAAAAGAGTAAAGATAATCCCTATTTCATAAGATTGTTGTGAGGATTCATTATAATTACTGTTATACGAATTATTTAGCATAGGGTTAGATCACAATTCTTGGATTCTATGATACCTTTTCACATTCTGAAATGGGAGTGTATCTCAATTGATGTACTTAGTAGGGTTTGTTTTCTTGTTTTCGCTTTTTCCCCTCTCCTTTCCTTCCTTCCTTCTTACCTTCCTTCCTTCTTTCCTTCCTTCCTTCCTTCCTTCATTTCCTGGAAAATGTGAATAAGTCAATGGCAACTTAAAATCAAGAAACAATTTCTTTGGGTCTTTATTTCTACTGAGGGCTCCTGTGCCACATAAACATACATTAGAATTTCCTTCTGTTAAACTATCTTATAGAAGTTTAATTTTAGACCTAGCCAGTACCCTACAGGTGAAGGTAAGAATTTTCAACTTTTACACTATGTATCTCCACTAATTCCTCAAAGTCCTAGTACTTATAAACTTCATTTAGGCATTCACTTACTTTTAATTTATTTTTATTGCAGCTATTTATATATGGAGCTGATGTTAAATTTAATGGGTCACCTTTATCTCCAAATTTATTTTGTATAAATAAATTTATACAAAATTTGTTGTATACATTAAATATGTACAAAATTTTACAAGTCAATCATACCTTAATAACTTGGTTTAAACAGCAAGGAGATAGGGCACACTAAAGAGGGTTGACACATTCACATCTCCATTTTCATGACATCTACATCCAACACCACTGCCATAACTACTCCCGTGTCTATCTGGTCACAGATTATTTAAAGAATAAATTCTCCCAATTTTATTTTATTGGTGTAGAGTTTAAACACAGAGAAATAACTTCTTTTAAGTGTGCTGTCTAGTCATTATTATAAATTTGTACACTTTGTACACCACACCTGTACCAAAACATATTTTCACCAATCCAAAAAGATACCTGTGTCTTTATCCAGACAATGCCCCTCCTAGAAATAACTGCTAATCCTATCATTTACCACTATATTCTAGATTTTACATCTTTTAAAGTTTCAAATAAATAAAATCATACAATGTCATCTCTAGCATCTTTTTAAAAATCTCATTTAGTATAACATTTTTGGAATGATTCATGTTATTGTACACAATGATAGCCTATCAGTAGTTACTGGTGAAGACTATTCCATTGTAGAATGTACATAGCTTCCTTACCCAATTTCCTACTGATGGACAGCTGGAACTTTTTTTGGGTTGAGGCTATTATGAGAAAAGTTACTATAAATAGTTCAAATAGCTTTCCATGCACATATGTTTTTGTTTCACTTGGATAAGCTCTAGGAATGGAATTGTTAGGTCATAGAGTAAATATATATTACACTTACAGAAACTGACAGTTTCTTGAAATAATTGTTTCATTTTATATTCCCACCAGCAATGTATGAGAATTCCTGTTGCTCCAATGTTTGATGACCTCAATATTTTACACTGTATCCATTCTAGTAGGTATCCAGTGGTAGTCACTGTGATTTGCACCTGCTTTGTCTTAATGGCTAATGATGTGAACTCTTTTTAATATGTTTATTTGTCATCTGCATATATTCTTTTGTGAACAATTTGTTTGAATCTTTTGTCCATTGGTACTGTTTTTGTCTTATGGCTGAGTTGTAGGAGTTCATCATATATTCTAAGTAGAATTCCTTTCTCGAATGTTATTCTGATTTTTTTTTTTCTAGTATGTGACTTGTTACCTTATTTTCTCAACAATGTTTTTGGAGCAAACTCACCCCACCTGTTTTCTTTCTTTCTTTCTTTCTTTCTTTCTTTCTTTCTTTCTTTCTTTCTTTCTTTCTTTTTCTTTCTTTCTTTCTTTCTTTTTCTTTCCTTCTTTCTTTCTTTCTTCTTTCTTTTTCTTTCTTTCTTCCCTCCCTCCCTCCTTCTTCCCTCCCTTCTTTCCTTCCTTCCTTCCTTCCTTCCTTCCTTCCTTCCTTCCATGTACCAGAAATTGAACCAAGGTTCTCCTTACCTAGATACACCCCCAGTTCTTTTTTACATTTTTCAAGACAGGATTTAGTAATTTTCCCAGGCTGGGCTGTCCTCCTGCCTTAGCCTTCCAGAGTGCTGGGATTACAGACTTGTGCCAGCACACCCATGCTCATCCACTCTACTTTTTTTAATAAGCAAAGTTCATAGTTTACATTAGAGATTTTTCTTTTGTGTTGCACATTTTAAAGATTTTGACAATGGCCAGACTTACATACTTCCCTAAGGGATGAATGGAAACTGGAGAATGTATTGTAATTGGTACCACCACATAGTCCATTAAATCCAGATATATATCAGAAACCTGGGTGAGTGACCAGAACACCTGGACCCATCCCTTCCCCAAAACGTTCCTGTTTTAGAAGTCATAGACAAGCCAAAGTTAATGATGTCATCCATAGGCCCTGCTTCCCTATTGGATCAATATTAGCTAAGCAGCTATACTTATAATCCTATAGGTTGATTAAGTTTGACCTACTTTGTACTCACATTTCTGATTTTGCTGTATAAATTACCCCTGACAAAGGGCCTCAATGGCAACCCACTTCCTGTCTCTTAGAAGCTATTAAACATTTCCTACTCTTAACCTCCTTTATCCTTTGGAATTCATTCTTCAATTTCAGGGGACATGAACTTGACACATCTGACATCTAGCAAGTTGGGAGTTATATTTCTCCTATATCATCAGGACACAAGTTTTAAGCTCTTCTGTTGCACTTACCACTCTGTCTTAGACTAGGCTGTTTATGGGTGTCTCCCCGAAGAGGGTCTCAGTTCCCTGAGGACAGAAATGATCTCAGACACCCCAAGACAAGACGAAAGTAACCCCCACGCCTTGTTTGTTTTTTCTGACCTCAGGAGGGACACTTCAGCCTGCATGGGGTCACAGTGTTTTGGAAGGAAAGGGATAGACCCTGTGGTTTCTTATCCCTTTTCTCTCCATTCCTACTGTCTGGGTATACTGGTTTGGATATTGCTATGGTAACCAACAGTCACAGAAGACAGATTATGACCTACCTGACCATTAGCCACAGAGACTTGAGAGCTGAAGATTCTGTCACATCTCCTGTTTATGTTCCAAGAGTTGGCAGTGAAATTTTTCCCCAATATCTTCCATTTTCTCCCCTTGAGAAACTTCCTGTGTCGACAGAGACCCTCATATTGGCTGTTCAATTCCATGGCATCTTCATCCCTTAGCAGCAACCTCTCTCACACAAAGAACTGCAATTCTGAAACCAAATCCACACTAAGCCTCCCTGGGAGCTATTTCCCCTGTGAAAACCCCTCACCCTGTGAGGATATCATCTGTCTCTAAAACACAACTCCCAGTGTGTGTTCTTCAGGCGATCTCATCCCTCCTATCCAAGGCATGTGGGGGACTGAAGGGGAAAAAAAATGGCCCAAACTACAGAATCTACTTCAGGACAACCCATGGCAGATCTACAAACTAGGTATCAGCATGGTCTGGGCTGATGACAATGACTTTGAAGAATCAACATCTCATGAAAATCTATGTGGAGGCAAGGGATTGCTGGACAGGTGCCTCAGAGACAAAACAAAACTTACTTAGTCCCCTGAAAATGCTGAAGATGCTTCAGGGTGTTCACACGAATAATGGAGAAATCCAAAAGGATGACAATGAAAATCAAAACACTGACAAAGAAAATGACAAAAAAATTTAGAGAAAGAAGAAAGATGATGATGGGGTTTCTTTGAACTTGCTCTGGTAGAAGACCTCTGACCGAGCAGCTGTTCCCCTCCACACCTGGGTCAGGTCACTCATGAGGGACATGAGGCATGTCAAGACTCACCCACCTGCAAACCATCAGAAAACAAAGATGTTGTCCCCTTCCCAGAGCTGCTTGTGACACCTAAGGGACAGGTATGTGCTGAGCGGCAGCCACAAGTCAAGAATCACAGAGACCTCGACCTACTCAGCACAGCCGGAGAAGGACGCTCCCAAACCACAGACCACTGTGTCTCTGAGCATGGCGCAGGCCTTCCACTGGCCATGGAAGAGAGTCCTTTCCACTCGATACGGAAGACAGGACCCTGAGCAGGCCCCCAAGAGCTGTCTTCAGCACCCACCAAAGAGAAGATGATGTCTTAGAGGCAAAAGGATCCAGCCTGAAGGACCCCTCGAACAATTAGGACAACCCCATATCACCACATTTTCATGCTGTGTGCTACCCCATTTTCCAAAATACAGATAGGTTTACTACTTCTCAGTAAAGCAAATATTCATGGTAAAAAGGTCATAATCATTAAAACTATATCTACTGATAAACTATACATTATTTAATGTACTACTATGTAATGGTATAGTATATACTTCTAATATGTTGGCATTAAAATATTATGTATTTAGCAAACAAAGTACGTGTTAAAAAGGGTAAGATATAGATGAACTACATGCAATGTTTAATTTATTAATGTAAGTACAGCCACCCTGTTCTCCCTAAACATACTGGTAATGATAATTTTAAGAATACAATATTAGTGAGTATGTTTCATTGTTTCTTAAAATCTTGTTTTAATTATTTGTGATAAAGTAAATGAATTGAGTGGTTTTAAGTTAAGTTCTTTTTCTGTGATTCCTGTCATAGTTGAACGTGATACCTTCAAAAGATGGAGTAAAGCTATTATTGGCTGCCATTAGCGAATCATAATACATTTTAAAACCCATCAATTAATTATATAAGAATTTTTATTGAAACTTGATTTACCAATTTCCATCACCTCTGATGTCATTTAGTCTGTTAAGTAATGTGAAGTTTTAGTTGGAACAAATTGTTTAGTTGGGGGATTTTTTACAACGGGTTAGAAAAACAGCAAGAATAAGAATGCTTAGATTAGAACACAAAATGTAAGAAAGGGTTGAATCTATTGAAATACAATGAATAAGTTCTGTATGGAGAACAGTCATATTTTTACATGTAGACATTAACAGCACACGATTTCAAGTGTACAGATATGAGAATTTTACAGAGCTCCCAAATACGTGCTCCCATGTATTTTCAGAAGCAAATCATTTAACGAGTAAAACGTTTCCAAACACTCATTTTTAAAATGCTTTCTATAGCATAAGCTTCTTTTTGAGAAGTAGTTATTTTCTCAGTTATTATTAAAATACCAAACTGGGATTTGAAGGGACAATACAGATACATGGTTGACTAAAATCTCACGCAGGAGGAGTAAAAATGTAATTTCTGGCATTTATTAAGCTTGGATTGTTGATGTTACCTTTAGAATTCTAGCCCTTTAAAAAGTCCATTTGTCCAGTTTGTAAGGGTTAGCTCAGCTCAAATATTTAATATGGCTCAGAAATCCCGCAAACCAGACCAATATAAACAATTTCTGTGAAATACTGAACTCACCAAATGAAAGTACTGGTGTTCATCCACACTGCATATATTAGTAAAGTTTAATTTCTTTTTATTTTTGTATAAAATAAGCATAACTAGGATTCTAGTATCTTGTAGAATTTTCTTCTCCTACCTCTTGGACTACACTGCACAGCCTACAAAACTGGTCACCCTCATTTGGAGATCATACAGTAGGTCGTTTTTACTGAGAAATGAAGAGCACCTCATTTTCAGCCACAGTTCTCACCACCACAGCTTGGCCATGTGGCCACTTCCATTAAGAAGATTCCTATGTACTCTTCATAGACTTTTGGTTTCATATTGAGATCTAGTTTTATGAAATCATATTTCCAGTGTTAATTTTCTTATTGTCCATGTTACATGAAAATTTCAGCAAAGGAGAGACTTCAGCTCCAATACACATTGGGAGAGATCAAAGAAATGAATGAGACTGATGCAGCTTTGGCAAGGGTGAATGGCAAGGCAGTGTTATTTTTACCAGTGGGATTTTTGTCTTCTTGTTTCTTGGGTTTAAAGATTAAAGATAACAGAAACACTCTTCTCAACTGAAAGTTTTAGAAATAATTTCTCCATTACATAATTGTGAGCTCTCCTTCTTAAGAACAAATCCTATTTACAAAAAAAATATTATTTGCAGTGTAGGATGATGGTTAGAGTAACTATGAAGTTTTATGTCTTTGCTGTGGTATATTTGATCTTTGGTGATTTAGGATCTCTGTGTTATAGTCCAGTTCATTACAAAAGAAATGACTTCATATAGAAATGACCTTGTCAGAGGTCTAAGAAAAGCCATTCCTTATCAGTATAAAATCATACCATACTGGTAAAAACCACAACTAAAGGCCATTCTTTATCAGCTTAAAAATATGTGGTTCATACGTTTTTATAGTTAAAAGGTACACTATTTTACAGATGAAGACAATCAAGTCCATATGGTTTAAGTAATTTCCTCAGGGTCACAGAATTTATTAATGGTAGATGACACTGGGCAAGGGATCCTGACTCCAAGGTCAGAATATTTTCTGTGAGGATGCTCCAGTGATGTTTATTTAGGCCAGAAAGCACAGACATCAGCTACATTCTGGGGTAACACAAAAGCATCATCAGTTACCTAAGCAGGTAGAGTGGGGTATCTCCGGCAGGGTCAAGCTGAGAAAATCTGTCTTCTATTAATTGCACCACGAAGGGTCTCAGTGGCAGTGGTAACTACAGAAGAGCTAGTTCATGCATGTAGCACAACATAACATCCCACAAATATGGACACAGAACTGTAGCATTTTGTTTTCCTGCAGTGTCCAGGCTCTGATCTGTTTTGGATTATCAGTATTACTGGAGTTAGCTGCAAAGGTACAAAGTGATAGAAAACAGATGGTATAAACCCTGCTTTGTTCTACACACATTCCCTTAGGGTTTTCTTCTAAGGATTAAGGAGTAGGATGTAGAATGTCTATATACATAATTGCAAATTAGTGCCTTTAAACTCCTTTTATCTGATGAAATATAAAATAATCACACATGATCAGAGTTATCACATTATCCGCAACCTTCTTTTATGACACACACTACTCCATCTACCCTACGCTAACCACCCTACTCTCCCCATATACCTCTAACTACCTTAGAGGTCAATTTAGACCTGGTGTCCACCTTCCCCCACCCACCCTGACTGTAGCGTACACAGAGCTGTGTGGCAACACTATCTGTTCGTTTCCAGCTCCACAGCCTCTGACTCCACCATGTCCTATGTGGTGCGGATTGTTTTTCCATTATGATGGTGACAACAACTTCAAAAGTCCATTCAAGACTTCTTCAAGGCTTCTTTAAAAGGAATTGTTCCATCATTTGAATAATTAGATTCTCAAGTTAACAATCTTTCCGTGTGGTTTCAGACACATTCTGCAAGGAGGCTAGGATGACCAATGAAATTTTAGGACCACATAGAGAGTGCTCAGTATTGCAGAATGCCTTTTATTCGTTGAAGAAAGGACTGCTAAGCACATCCAGGCAATGAAGTGAAATAAGAGGATATGGTATGCTTGGTTCCTGCTTTCTTCATGCTTATAATCTAGTAGAGCAGGCAGACAAGCAACAGCCTAGAAAGCTAATCTGAGGACAGTTTGTGCAGATTCTATGTTTGAGAGCAGAGGTAACATCATTGCAGCCATCCAGAGAAGCCCTGAAGCAGGTACTTGGAAAGATTTTCTTAATCTCTGAAGCTTAGCTATCTGTGGAAAACCCTTTGGAGTTGGTAAACTACTGTGGTGTATTGGGTTCAAGATGGAGAACCCAGAGTGGTGGACAAAGGCAAGGCTGTAGACATTGGGATACTCCAACTGACTACATTAAGGAGTTGGGGAGAAATCAATCATGGTCACAGAATTTTAAAGAGAGTTATCAACTACTGGCCTAAAGGCCTTACCTAGGCTGAAGATGTGTTTTAAGTTAAAGTTCTTTTCTAATTGAATGATATCACATAAAAATACAAATTTATTGTCTTCTGGTCTTGAAGATCTGTCAACGATCCTTTTACTTTACCATGTGGCAGCCATCTGGTGAGCAGTTTGCTGGCAGCCAGCCCTCTATGGTTAGAATATCATGGGGTCTTGTTCTCTCTAGTTCCCATCACTCCCTGGTGTCTCACTGTCATGGTTTATATCTAGATGTCCCCCCAGTGTCTTGCACAATCATAGATGAGATTTGGAGAGGTGATTGGATCATGGGGATGTGATACTCATAGTGGATTAGTCCACTTTGAGTTTCTAGCTAAATGTGATGAGAAGTGAAGCCTGCTCAGAGAAGGTGGCTCACTGGGGGCATGGCCTGAAATGGTGTATATCCCTCTCTCCCCCTTGATCTCTCTCTCTCTCTCTCTCTCTCTCTCTCTCTGCTTTCCACTGTCAGGCCATGAGCTGTTTCTCCTCTGCCATGACCCTCTGCCATGCTACCCTGCCTTGGAGCCAGGTGACTATGGACTGAAACCTCAGCAAACCATGAGCCAAAATAAACCTTTCCTCCTTAGAGTTGTGGGTGGTGTCTCAGCAATCAGAAAATAACAAATACTCCCTAGTTATTGTCTTACCCTCAGCCTATGTTTTACCCCTCACCTCTTAAAATTCCTGTCCCTAGTTATTTCAATAAAAGACAAATCTAGGTACTGCAGTGAAGGGATCTTTGGGGATGCAGTTAAGTCCTAATCAGCTGAATTTAGTGTCTAGGTTACTATGTGGGTCTCATCTAACAACACAAGCATGAGAAGGACTTGCTTTTGAGATGGAGGGGAACAAGTGAGAAGAAATGTGGTGGGCCTCCAAGGGCAGAGATCAGACCCTGGCTGATAGTCAGTAAGAAAACAGGACCTTCAGTCCTAAAACTGCAAGGAACTGCCAACTTCCAACAACCTGAATGACCTTGGAAGAGGATTCCTTGAGCCTTCAGATAAGAGCTCAGTCAACCTTCACCTTGATTTCAGTCTTGCAATAGAGAGCCTTGCGTAGACCTCAGCCAATTTATCCAGGACTCCAGGTGGACAGAACTGTAAGATAATGAATGGGTGTTGTTTAAAGCCGCTAAATGTGTGTGATGATTTATTATACAACAATAGAAAATGAACACATGGACTTGGTGAAATCGGTCAATTGTGGGTTTTATTATCTGTATTCTACCTTTTATTATCTGTATTCTCTAGGGAAATCTCCTTACACTTCTTTCCTCATCATAGAATGAGTACATAAATATAACATACCCCATAAAGTTATTGAGAGGATTAACTGGGATAACACATTGTAGAACACTTAGTTTAGTGCCTTAGTACATAATTAAGGACTCAGTAAATAAATTAGCTCCCAATAAGCATTTCCATTTTATAAGTATCCTCTGTAAAAAAAAAAAGAAAAAAAAAAAAAACTTTTTAAAAAGTGCATGAACAGCAAATCATTCAAATAGAAAAAAAAATCAAGTTGCTTGCCTGTTATCATAGACAGCAAACTTGGTGGTTGAAATACCTTGTACTGGGATGCCCTTTGAGAGATTTTTATCTGTTCCAGAGCTCCTGAGTCCCTGTGTGACCAATCTGGTAGAGGAGGGAAAATCTATACTTCAAGAAGGGCAGCTAATGTGGGTTCTCACTCCCAGTACTGTAAGTAGTGAAGGTATCTTGGGAATACCTTTCCATTTTTCTAGATCTCATTTTTTTCCATCTGTACAAGAAATGCAATTGAGCCTCCTCACTCTCCTCTTTTGAAAAGTTCTAGATGAAAGACCGGAGTGAGGGTGGCTCTTGGAATTAGAGAAGCAGCATTGTGACTTTACATTCAAAAGCCAAAAGGCTGGTAGAAAGAGCTGGCCCAGGGCACAGAGGTAGGGACAGAGTTCCCCCCATTTTCACTAATGATAGGTCCCTTCCTATTTCCTCCCACTCTTTAAGGGTTATGAGCGGTAACAAGAACCTGAGGGAATGGCAGAGGAATCTGTCAGTTACTCTCCCAGGATTTACCAACCACTCATTAAGTTAGCTTCTCATTAATCTGTACATGATAAAGATTGCTTCCAGAATTAGAAAAGAATTAAAGCAAAGCTATTATTAATATCTGCATCTTGTTACTTGGTCTATTACCCCATACATTATGAAATCCATCTTTGTAATAATCAGTCCTCATCAAGGCTCACAAGGTGTTGTTTCAGCTAAAGAAAATGATGGAAAATGCCCACTTGTGCACTGGGGAAGAGCTTTGTGGATGAGGATACTGGCATTTGGAACCATTTATGCTGCTTTCTAATCCTGAGTGATTACTGCTGTTCATGTTTATTCAACAAAGTTCCTTAGAGATTGTTGGAAAGGGCACATGTTCCCTCCACAGGTGAGATAAGTCAGCCTGCTCTCTGGAACAAAAAGAGGAACAAAAGTGGCTCATCAGTGACCTCAACTCTCTGCTGCCTGTGACCTGACTGCTGTGAGGCTTTTAATGGGGAATGTACAGAGAAGATAGGATATATGGTTTGGTTTGGTTTTTCCAATATAACCACTGGATATATGTTCTTGGGCTACTCACTGTACCTCTCTTGACCTCCTGTGAGCATGAGGTTAAAAGCAGACCTTTTATTAGTCCATATTATCAGAGTGTAAGGAAATTTACCTATATTCTTTTTCTAATTCTAAATGAATCCTTTTTGTCAGGGTTGACAAGAAATCCAATGTCAGTAGTTACTAGAATGGGAGAGAGGCATAGCCAGTTTACAGCAGCCTCGCTGGGCCAGAAGTCTGGAAAAGATGGTAAGGGCCTCTTTTTCAGTCCATTTCTGTGGCCACTTAGGTGCTCACTGTCCACAGGACTATTCCAAGGTTAGCAGCTGTTCTGCTCACAGTGGCAGCCACCCCTTCTGTGCCCATCCCAGCTGTTGTACCTTTGGCACAGGTCCAATACCATACAGCATGGGGTCTGGACCAGGGCAGCCATGATCTATCACTGCCCCGCCTCTTCTCATGGAGGTTTGATTCCAGATTCCTGCCACTCACAAAACTTGTCATTCTACTATCCCTTTCAGACCCCAGGGAATCCAGTGTTTCTCCTCTAGTCTGGCTATATTTCAGTGCCTCAACCCTCCCAACTTGGGCTAATCCAGCTCCACATTTCAGTCAATCTAGGCTAGGGATAAGAGTGGACCACCAAGTGACCACAGCATTCAGTCTTCTGGAATGTGAGGTAAGCTGAAGTAAGAACTACAGCAAACTTGTGAACATATGTGCATCTACAGGAAGAAGTTGCTACTCAGCTCTAAGTGGCTCATGTCACACAGGAATACAAGTCCAGCATTGTATGTTTTCCAAAGTTCAGGCAAAGGAGAAATATAATATAATTTAGAAGTAAAAACATCACATAGATCAAAGAGACCACATCTGATGATAGTTCACTTATGGTTGTATTGGTTTACCAGAGCTATAACAAATCACCACAAATAGGGGGGGATTAAAAAATAGAAATGTATCATCTCACAGTTCTGGAGGCTAGAAGTTGGGATCAAAGATGTTGAGAGACTTATTTTATCAACATTGACCACATAATTGAATCATATAGTTCATGATGAATTACTAGTGCTATATACTTGCATACTCATGTTATTCTCTTCTTATGAAAATACAATATATTGTCAAAATGGCATTGTTCCCAATTTGATGAAGAAGGCATGGGCTTTGGAGAAAAACAGACTCACGTCCTGCGCTCTCCCCTTATTTGCTGGGTGTCCATGACAAGATGGAAAGCTTCTCAGAATGTCAGTTAATCATTTATAAAGAATGAATGATGTAATTTTCAGATGCCTGTTGACTGGGTTCTGGTACCCATTACGAGACAGAATGATAATACTTGCTACTTGTTTATGTTTAAGTCCTCATTGAGTACTTTTGAATCAATTTATTAATTTTATTTTTCCCTTCAGTTTGTGTTGTATTATGAGCTGTGTTAGTGAGGTACCAACATAAACTGGCTTAAGGAGAAAATTTTTTTTAAAAAGCAATTTATTTGCTGATGCAGCTGGGAAGCCAAGTGTGGTTACTTCCAGAAGCTCAAATAACAGAGCTCTGTCTCTCTCTTTGCATCTCTCAGCTTAGTTATCCTCTGTGTGGTTTTATTCTCAGAAGGCTCTCCCTTTATGGTAGCAAAAGGATTGTCTGCAGGTCCATGCTCATAACTGTCTTACAGCTTTGAATTCAGAACAACAGATAAAAAAAAGTCTTTCTTTATGATGCTAGTACTTAAAAAATCATTTTCACAATCACATTCCCTATCCTGAACTGTGGGTAAGATATTGCAGGATCCTGGCTGGCTATGCCTGAGACACATGCCAAGGAACAGAAAGACTTGGGCTTGCTCTTGTTCCCTTAATACCTGGAACAGGTAAGGGCTGATTCCCCAAAGAAAGGTGCCCAGTATAGGTGGTGAGATAGCTATGGTAGTGTACAATGGGTTCTGGATTTCTCCAAGGTTATGTGTTAAATCTTCTAAAACTTTTCCAGCCAGTAGTTTTTTCAGCCTTATAAATAAATCTGACCATTTTGAACATTGATATATTGGCTGAACATACAAAAAAGACAGAAAAAACACAAGCTCCTAAAAATGAGTGGCTACACTTTGCTTAAAACCAATGTCTGCATGTATGCACACACACACACACACACACACACACACCTTACCTAAGCGCTTTATTCTCTGTGTAATTGTGTCTAGACACTGCAATATAACCTTCATGGCTCTTCCTAAGATGTTATAAACTATAACCCCATACAGTTTGGATTTAGAGACTGAGTCCTGTGTTAAAGTTTACAATACTGGGACGAGGGACTTTTCTGAGGCTTGATCACAAATCTAAGAGTATTCCTATACATGTAGGTATTTGGGGACACAAAGGTGTGAGTGTAGAGAGCGTATTAGAAGCTTATTTGCACAAGCACCAAGGTCTCTCCTGGGGTAGGAAAAACACCAAAACAAACAAACAAACAAACAAAAAACCCAAAACCTGAAATATATGTTATGGTTGGCAAATACATATCTAGGCATATTTGGGAGAATTATGCATCAGGCTGAGGATTTTCTCAGGAAAGAGTTCCTGCTGATAGGGAAGGAGTCTGGGAACCCTAAGTTTGAGCCAGCAACAAAACCTTCTCCCTGTGAAGAGGAAACTTTCTGTAGAGTGGATTTTGTCCCTAAGATTTATTCTCCTGTTTCACCTCCCCTGGTTGAATACATGAACCCATTAAAAAGCAAAGGAGTTCTAAGTAAAATGCATGATACAGCAGGTGTTCCAGTGACATCCCTAGCACCCATGTGACAGAAAGTCAATCAAAGTGTTCTCTGTACTCCGCTGCACAGTGCGTTCTAGAGCCTTAGTCATGGAGCCCGTGGAGCAGAGGGCAGCCGTGCTCTCCAGGAGGCAGTGGTGGCCACTGGAGGGAAACAGTCTCCCCACGCTACGCAGTTCCCTTGAACAAAGCAATTTAGATCTGTTCTGACCACATCTATTTTTCCCTCCCCCGACTCTTAAGGTTATCCTCAATGATTTGACTCTTATGCTGACTATGATGATGTTGACAATCAAAAAATACAAGTTAGAGGGATTTTATACTCGGTCCTGGAATATATATCAAAGGTTAACTACAGTTGTCTCTGATTAGTGAGATTATGAGTAATTCATCTTTTCTTTTAATTCCTTCCTTTTTTGTTTCTTGGGAAGGCTTATCTGCATTTTCTAAATTTGCTACAATTAATTTGGTTTGCCTTTATAATTTAAAAAGGGCTCATTTAAAGAAAAGAAACAAAACCCCTTTTTTGCATTTTTAAGTTCCATCTTAGAATCTAAATCCTCAGTGAAGCTGTTTCTAACGCCCTTTCCTCCCACACTTCCCTGTCAAATAATGAGGAGCTGTGACTCCCTTGAGCTGGGGCAGTGCCACCACCTCTGCAGTCACCACTTTAGCCCTTGCCAAATGTTGGCTGTCTGTTGAATGTACTCCACCTAGGGCTTTAAATTAGTCACGTAATGGTTTCAACTCTTTAATTCAATTAAATTTAATAAGTTCTGATTGAATGTCCAAGTGGTATGCTGAGCCATGGCCCTTTGCAGACACAAAAGTGTAGTTAATGGCCCAGCAGGAGTGCCTGAAAAGAACTCAAGAGGGAGCTCCCCTTCTCCTTTAGTCCACCTGAGTATTCCTGATGCCTGGATGCCTGTTCTACTGTACCCCCAACTATCTGATTCCTAACCCCTCTTTTCCTGTGGATCTCTATACTTTGTTTCTTATCTTATTAGCAGGACAGACATCTGGGTCCTCTTGCCTCTTCTACAGTGATAGGGAACTTGTATTTTAATATGCAAGATTATCTCTTAGGAGAAGGGAAGGAAATATTAGAAGTTCAACATGCATTTACTTTCAACCTAAAACAAAAAAAGTAAAACTTTACCAGTATTCCATATTTGCTGACACATCAACCTAACTAGCTACTTATCAAGGGTGATGTATAATTGTGGTGTTCAAGAGATCCTGAGGAAGTTGACCGATGCTTCAGTGCATTGGTTTTCAATTTTCACAACTTAGTTTGGTGGATTAGAGATTATGTTACCTGGCTTCAACAAACCATCCCTCACAACATGGAATACTGACTTAGAAAGATTTCCTGCTATGAAGAATCCCTGGATTAAAGATATTACAAAAAATCCAAGCCTAAAAAGAAATCCATATCTCTGAATTCCTACTCTTGACATAAGTCCGTTTTAACCACATCCACTGATGACTAAATCCTATTGGTAAAGTCAGTGCATGGGTACAGATTTCACTGATATTAATGATGAATTTTTTTCATAAATGTATAGCGATACAGTTTTGGGTATTTTGATATTCTGGTATACAGTGGGGTTTTTGTTGTTGCTGTTTTTCAAACACTGGAATATCAGTGTGGAGGATATGACTATTTTTATATTAAAAAACTAACATATGAATTATTTATGTTTTGAGATATTCCTGATAGTTATAAATTGCACTAAAATTTTAAAGCAAAAAAGAAAAAGATACACCTGTTTAGAAAGTGTCCTTCATGTCTTCAAAACCTTCAAGAGGGAGAAGATAATGGTAGTTGACAAAGCAAAGGTTCTATTGAAAGAATAATTCAAAATATATTTCAAAGACTTTGAACAAGTGGAAAATTAATTAACAGCACTGAAACTGATATAATTAACTTTTTCTTCATTGCAATCTCAACTTCTCTATGATGAAAATCATCTTAGATGAACCAGAAATGCTTTCTTTAAAACAAAAAGTGAGATGTGATCCAAAAATACAGTGAGAATTTAAATTTTAAGAAATTGCTACATTTGCTATTAGTCCCCCTCACAGTACTCCACCTTGCTTCAAACACCCTTGTCCCATCATTTTTGATATTTTCTGAAGCAGTTCTGAAATCTTCTTTCATGAGTGTCTTTACTTACACTGCTGTAACTACCATGATGTTCCAAACTGATTCAAAACATTTACCTTTCACGGTCATTTTGACTTTGATGAAGAGCCAGAGTCTCGAAGTGCCAGACTAGGTAAATAAGGTGGAGAAGGACACACCGTAATTTTTTAATGAAAAATAAAACAAATTTCAGAACAAAATAATAAGAGATTAATAATAGTTAATTCACTGTAATGTTTTTATTTGACAGAAATTGCCATTTATTTGATCAACTGGGAGATCAACAAATACAGTGAATGTTTAAAGAAATTGTTACAGTAAAAGACACATTGCCTTTAATCCTCCTCAAAATACTCCCCCTTGAACACATTTATCCTCATAATTCTTGGCAATTTGTCATTTACTGTAAGAAGACTTTTAAAAACTTAAACATTCGTCATATTTTCCAATCACACTTTTCCCAAATGACATAGTGTACTATCATTTGAACAATTACAACCTTTCTTTGGGGAAAAGGTTACCCTATAATAAAAAAGGGATTATTTGAAGAAGAGACAAACAAAAATATTTGGAGTTAACTTACAACTTTCTCCTCACTGTTTTTCAACTAGAGTTATAAACCTTTCCCATAAACTGGAATGTGTGTTAGCAGTTATAACGCTTCAGTATTGTATTCTAAAGAATTGAATATACTTCATTTTCAGGTTTCATAGTAAGTTGTATTTGTTTTTATTTAATATGTGGTTTATTTTTGAGTAATGTTTTATTTTATTCATAAACCTGTATGTTTTCTATTTAATGTTTTAAAATTTGCTTTAACTTGTTTCTTTGTAATACATTTATGATTGTATGCTTATAATATGGTAAATATTTAGCTTTACTGACTTTTTATATCATGCATTCTGAACATGTGAATTAAGAAAATGCCTACATGCATGCTTTATAATATGCAAAATGAGTACCAAAATGTTTTGCTATCATTCTTTTTTTTATTTTTTATTTTTTTTATGTGGGTACTGAGATTCGACCTCAGGACCTCACGCTTGCCAGGCAGGTGCTTATGCAGCTGAGCCATCTCACCGGCCCTTTTTTATATATTTTGAGGAGCTGGTTAATGAAAGTGGGAAACCATTGTAATTAGGGAGAATTTAAATCAGAGTATTTTAACTTTATCTCATTCTTTGGATGTTTTATAAGGAAAGAATTATAGTAATATAGTAATCCACTAGGATAATTTATAAATACACAGGTGTATAGTAAAAGTAGATGCTTGGTAAATTTAATAGGGAGTACAACTTTAAAAGGTTGTTTACTATAAAAAATTATAATATGTATTGGCAGAAAAAAATATTTAAGAAAAGACTGCATTCAACAAATACGCACCATCAAAACTATCCAAAGATGCTAAAAATATTTTGGGAAGACTCTAGGGTTCCTAGATTGATCACAGATAGTTCAGGCCATGCATTCTCCAGCTTAAATTGAACTCTGTACTCACTGTCCCATCCATTTCTCCTTATAATATTAGCTAGAGCAACGGAAAGGCATATGACTACTTAATTTTCCATGGTACCTTGTGGCATATTCACACAAGTCCTCACTAGAGGGGCAAAATGAGAAAATATTACTTGGCTTTTGTTCAGGAGATATTTCAAGTACATGTGTCTGAATGGCCCCCCTGAATATCTAGCCTGTGACATCATTTGGCTGAAGGCTTCCCTCTGTCACAGGATGCATGTAATAAAACTATCTGAGAGCAGATAGAGCCAGTTCAAACACTCGCTGCTCTGTCTTGCCTTAAACAAAGGAACAGGGAGAGCCTGTATTCCTAAAGAATAGAGGATTATTAAGATGTTCTCTGCTTTGGGAAATACCATTTGCAGATGGAAAGGAGATGATTGTTGACATCAGGTACAAATAATTTAAAGCCTCAAATGTCAAGAATTTACCACACACATTAAGCCCCACCTTTTCCCACATAAATGTTTGCAGTTTCAAAGAGACACCAAGCCAACAAGAAGAGAAGGATAGTGCTTCATCTCTAATGTCAGTCCTGAATTCTATTTTCAATTCCATCCTACTAGCCATCAATACTTGGACAAATATGGGAATGGTGGCCTTGATTCGTCAATTCTAAAGTTATGCCTTTATCTGTTGATTCAGAAATAATATCTCTATCACTTCTGTGGAGACTTTCCTGAAATAGTGCTCACACTTAGTCCACATGTAAATTCGGATAACGATTGTTTGAGTGTTGACAGAGAACTTGGCAAAGTGCCTTGCAGAACCGATGGAACTGTAGAAAAGCTGCTTTTATCCTTTACATGGATCGAATCTAGACATGAGAAAAAAACATGACTTCCAAGAATGTTTTTCTAAAACATTGCTGGGGAGAAATGCAATTGAATGGAAATCTGACATGTAACTGGAATATATTAGGTAGCTTACTCAACTTCGTAATCAAAAGCAGTTGGCATTTGATTGAAGTAGAAGATCAAGAAGGAAGTTGTTTTATTTCACTGCATGAATCCTTTGAAGTCACAATCACCTACACCTGCAGATAAATTTTCAACAAAAACCACATGTTATTGGACATTTTAATTGTGATTTAAATTTTTGCTTTAAGAGAGTCTTTTAAGAATGGTGAGTAGAAAGGAGAGATTAATGAGAAAATACAAACATTGATGAAAGCTGACTAAAATATTTGAAAGTATGAAGTACATTTGATTCATAAATATTTTGCAGTTCCAGTGCTAAAACTTTCTTAAAATTATGGTTATGTTTCAATTGGAGGGAGAATCTACATTCAAATAATGTTAGCTAAATTAACTATAGGTAAGTTTCATCTCAATTTCTCAAATACTAGGATACATATGTAATTCTTTCCTTCATTGTTATTTTCTATTTAGAAGGTAAAATAGTTATAAACATAGGTAATGTGACATTTTATTTGCTTCAAAAATACATGAGAACTTATTTATCAATTTCATTCCACTATGTCTTTTTTAACTGGTCACTATATTTTAAATGAATATATATTTGTAATACATAATAATTACATTTATTTTGGGGAACTGGTACATATACATATTGCATCTTTATCATTTTACCACTTCTACCCCCTCACCCTACTCTCTCTAACCTTTCCCAGAGTCTGCCGCCATGTTTTCTACCATCTCTTTTCCTTTTTAATTTATTTACCTTTTAAGTTTTTCATATTTAAAAAAACCCTATAAGACACAGTATTTGTTTGTCTGATTTATTTCATATGGTCTCAAGAGCCATCCATTTTCTTACAAATGACTCAAATGTATCCTTCCTTATGCTTGAGCAGTGGTCCATTGAGTAGATTCACCATATTTTCTTTATCCACTCATTGGTTGATGTGCATATGGGCCACTTCCATAACTTAGCTATGTATTTTTGATGCTTTAAAATCTTGAGGCTTAGGGGCCAGTGATATAGCTCAGCAGCATAAACCCCTGCCTGGCAAGCACAAGGTCCTGAGTTTGACTCCCGGTACCCACATATAAAAAAAAAAATTGAGGCTTTGCGAGCTCTACGGAGACTGTTCCCACCCCCAGGCTAGCAGATATCTAGCAATAGCAAAACATTAACCTATGACTGAGACTTTCATATACAAACCCACCAGTCCCGAGCTCACACCCCCAATACATCCTTTATTGAGCTCTTAAACTCCAGGCTTTACAATGTTTCTACCCAAAGAACACAACTCCAAGCACCATTCCCCTGCCCTAATCATCCCAGGGCCAGGATGGTTAAGAAATGTATTTATCAACAAGAGAACTGGATTTGAACTCCCATTTTTTAAATTTTAATTCTAAATATGAGCATTTTGGAGCTTAAATAGTGAGTGTTTTTTTTACAGTTTATGAATTTACACATTTCACATCTTCAATCATTTTGCCCAGAATATTTTCTAACTTCTATTGGTATTTCTTCTCTCATCCACAGGTATTGTAGAAATGCTTTCTTTCCAAATATACAGCAATATTGTAGTTATATTTTTCTTACTGACTTCCATTCTAATGTCACTGTGCCGAAGTACTGTTCTGTGGGGGTGTTGGACAGAGGTATGCATGAGATGGAAGTGCAGAGATAAGGGATTTTTAGAGCCACCAGCCCAAACCTCCTAGAGTGCATCGTTAAAGATCAAAAGTTAGCCTACAGGGTGATAGTCCAAGTAGGATCAAAACATATTGCCTTAAGAAATGTGTCCTCTGGCCCTTGTCCTTACCGTACTCCAATTTGTTACTTAGATTGGCCCTCAGATCAGTCCCGTAGCAGACCACCCTGTCCTTTCCCTGAACTTCCCCTGTCCCCTACCAGAATTTCTGCCCAGGTGTCCTTTTGTCCTTTATTCCTACTTCCTGGTTTTATCACTAAAAAGCCACAGAAGCGTCAGATCTGGGCTGTTCTCCCCTGAGACTCTGTCAAGCTGAGTAACCTCTCATCCTTTGTGCTGTGCCACAGTCATGAACTGCGACACTGTCCATAGTTTTATTCTTTGAAATTTGTTAAGCCTTGACTTATGGTCCCAGCGTGCAGTCTGGTAAAAACTCATGTGCTTTGAAAAGAAAAGGATAATGAAGTTGTCGAGCGTGAAGTTTTATGTATGCCATTTGGAACCACTTTTTAACCTGTTTCAAATCTTCTCTATACTCCCAGGTGTTTTTACTTCATATCCTATAGTTGCTGAGAGACATATGTTGACAAACCCAAATACAATTGTAAATTTTTTTAGTTTTCCCACTTTTTACTTTATGAACTTGGAAACTATATTATTAGATTCTTACAAGTCTAAAACTGTATAACTTCTTGTTTAATTGATCCTCTCACCATTATGAAACACCTCTTTTAATCTTTAGGAATATTTCATGTTTTAAAGTCTACTTGACTGATAAAAGTCCCCAGGAAAACTCATAGTAAAGTTTAATCACCCTTGTGAACTAATAAGAGGTGGGACTGGGTGGGGTCTTCAGGAAGTGACTAGGGTATGAGGGCTCTGTCCCCAAGAGTGGAATAATCCATTAGTGGATTAATGGGATATTGAGGAAGTGGCTTGTTATAAAAATGGACCTCTGGCTATCTTGCTCAGGCTTTCCGCGGGACACCCTGTGCCACCAGCAGACACTGTGGAGGGTCTGCACAAGCCAGAAGACCCTCACAAGACTTAGCCCCTTGACCTAGCCCCTTAGTATAAGAACTAAATTTATTTGTTAATAGATAACCTAGTTTGTGGTATTTAGTTATAACAACAAAAACAGACTAGGATATATACCTTTTCTTTTGGTAAATGTTCCATCATATTTTCTATTTTTAAAAGTTCAAATCATTTTATGCTTGTATTTAATATATTCATCTTTTAAGATATATATAATTATGGGCCGGTGAGATGGCTCAGCAGCCTAAGCGCCGGCCTGGCAAGTGCAAGGGCCCGAGTTCGACTCCCGGAACCCACATACAAAAAACGGGCCGGTGATATTGCTCAGCGGCACGGGCGCCTGGTGGCGCGCGAGGTCCTGAGGTCGACCCCCCGGTACCCACAAAAAAAAAAAAAAGATATATATAATTAGATTTTGAAAATTCAGTCCAAAAATCTTTGCTCTTTAATTGGAATATTGAATCCATATTAAATGAAACTGCTGGTATACTAGTGCTTATATCCATGATCTATTTCTCCTATTTTTTTGGATTAATCAAGAATCTTATTATTCCATTTTCCCTTGCATTAATTTTATAGTGTTTTTTAAGGTGTGTGTGTGTGTGTGTGTGTGTGTGTGTGTGTGTGTAGTACTGGGGCTTAAACCCAGGGTCTTTGCCATGAGCCACATTCTCACACCATTTTTATTTTGATACTGAGTCTCACTAATTTGCCAAATTTTCCAGGCTGGACTCAAATTTGCAGTCTTCCTCCTCAGCTTAGCAGAATGCTGGCATCAGAGGCAAGTGCTACCATGACTGGTTTAAAATATTTTCTATTATATTTTAATGGTTTTCCTAGAAATTATGATATGTACCCGTGACTTTTTAGAGAATGCCTTACATTAGTGCTCCTGTTATATCCTGAAGAATGTTAAGGACATTATAGTAACATTGCAGTTAGTTTTAACAAATATTTGCCCCCAGATTTTGTGAACAGTTATGTGTTTCAATTCTATGAATACTTTAAACTGTTATTGCTGTTATCACTATTTATTATTTTGAAGAGTTAAAAATAGTTTAGATATACCTACATATTTTCTCCTATAGTCATTCCTTTCTGAACCCCTTTCCTTCTGTTTAAAACTCCTTCTAGTATGGAACTATACATTAGTAGTGATTTTACTTCAGAACCAATGGATAGGGTTATGTGTGTGAGTGTGTGGACATAGAAGGGGGGATGGACTGAAAGTCTTGCTTAGTCCTCTAAAGGGTAGGCCTGCAGGATGCATGCCAAGGAAAGAGTCATAGTTCAAATCCCAAGACAGTCTGTTGGCAGAATTCCTTCTTGCTCAGGGTAGGTCATTATTTGTTTTATTAAGGCCTAAGTTCTCCAAATTATGGAGGATAAATCTGCTTTGCTTAAGCTTGACCAATTTAAATGTTAATCTTACAAAAAAAAAAAGAAAGAAAACCTTCACAGAACACCCATAATAATGTTTAGGCAAATATCTGGGCACTGTAGCCCAGCCGAGTTCATGTATAAAATCAACCAACACAGTCTTCAACCAACAAATTCTTTCAGGCAGTATCTCCTTGCAGACTTTTCCTCCTCCCCCATTATCTTCTTCTTTCTTTTCTATTCAGCTCCAATTTCACATTAAACTTTTTCAATGTGATATATATATATATATGTATATATATATTTGCCTTCAATCTGGACTTTTGTTTCTGTTGATCTCTCTTCATTTCACTAATCCCCGCTCTGCTTTGCCTAAATTGCTTAAACCCATCTAGAGAATTATCAATTTCAGTCACTTTATTTTTTAGTACTAGATTTTTCACTTGATTTTTATATAAATTCAAGTAATCTAATGAAATTCTTTATCTTTTCATTTATTTTGACACATACATGAAAAATTGCTTTGCTTATCTGAAATTTGAATTTAGTGGGTGTGCTCTGTTTTGTTTAGACTTCTCCTTCCCATGTATGTGCAGCTGAGGACAGGTAAATGATTCAAAAGGATATTGGGAACTCAGTGTCTCCTCTTCAGGTCTCCTTCCTCTGGGATCTTGATGCTTCAAGTCCTTTTAGCCTTGTCTCCCTGAATCCTAGTTTTGATCTCACTACTCCAGGAAGCCTACCACAAGCTCAGGTGCCACTTGCCATTGGACTCTGTGCCCCATGACAATCATTAAGTACATCACAGAGGAAAATCCGTGCAAATTAGGGGCTTCCTTTGGTGCATTTTCCTTTTCTCCAGGCTCTTCACTCTCAAATCTTGGCTGATTTGTTCAATCTCTCTTGCCTTCAAAATATGTTTATTTGTTTGTTTGTCATTTTGTTCAGCCTTTAAAACTACTCTCCATGAAAAGTTTAGTCTGATAAAAGCTATACTGCTGTAGCCAAAAAAAAAAAAAACAAAGTAGAGCAATCCTACACATAGTATTTAAGTGAATCTTGGAAATAGCAAGTCTGAGCTTGATGATTCTTGGGGAGAGCCCCCAAATGCTAAAACATGTGGGACAGACTTGTTAGAAATACATAACCATTTGAGTGATCAAGATTCAAGGTCATGAGGCAACATCACTGAGGAGCTAGGACTCGGGAGTGGTGTTTTCCAGACACCTCATCTGCATGACAGTCATGGTGTGTTGCCCATTCTCCTCATGTCTGGGACAGTGTTAGTCATGCTGTTTTCTGGATGAAGATGGAGATTTCCTTTCAAATTCACTTTGAAGCATCAAAGCGTAGCTCTTTACTGCCTGAAGCAGTTTTATGACCACATAAAATAAGCAAGAGATATGTGCATGACAGATTCTATCTCAAAGCTCCATGCGAACTTCCCTTGCAGCTGGAGTGAGCTGCTCAGAACAAAGGCCGTGGGTCCTGACTCTTTCCTGCTCCTCACCTTGGCCGTCTCACCAATGTGGTTCCACTGTGACTGTCAGTTACTAAAACTAGTGAAGATCCACTCTGTCTCTTAACAGCTCCAAAACCATGGGTGCCACTTTACTTCTCTGAGTTTTGGCTTCCTCACCATCAAAGTGAGGAGTATAGTAGTACGTACCTCCTAGGATTGCTATAAAAATTAAAAAACATCATCTCCCAAAAGCACTTAGCCCAGTACTTGGTATACAGTATGTTCTATAACTGGCAGTTATTATTATCACCTTCCCAACTGGGGAAGGTAAAAATAAGAGTTTGATAAACATATTGTCTCCTAGACATTGTATGAAAGATCAAATCATCCATAAGTGTGCCAATGCAACTGAGATATCTGGCAACTGCTGCACATTGTTAGCAGACTCAAAGGTTTCATGCCATAGTTAAGAAGGGAATTTTGGAGTGAATAAAATCACATATCTATTTATTCCACAGAAACACTTTATTCTGAAAAGGGTTCAAAATAACCAGAACAGAGATATGTATACTGCAGCATGATATAAAGTTAAATGTGAAAAAATAAAATTAAGAGGGAAAATAAAGGTAGGCAAAATCAAAGAATATAGTAATAACAGAGGAAAAATTTGGAATGTGGTTTTAAACATCTGACATTTGATGTGTTTCATCTGTGCTTTAAACACAGCCAAACTGTATGTCTCAATCTGGAATGGAGAAAAAGGCATTGAATCTTTTGAGTCTATTTCCCAACTCTTGTGAGATTGTCCATGGTATAAGATAAAACCTTCTACAGATACATAGTTATGTGCTTCTTTAAAAGATGGCCAAATCACACTTATAGACATCCAAGAGCCTCAAAAGGACATGCACAATTCCTTTGTCAGCCTATAGGGCCCAAGTGCACTAGTTGGGTCCTGCTGAATAATGGGCATTTACTATTTTGTTTGTTTGTTTGTTTTGTGAATCCTCAGTGTTTTTTTAACATTAAGTGCTTTTATATTTCCTGCCTTATGAATCCTGCCTTTTCAAACCAGAAAACTTCCCTTTCCTGCCTCATTTCATGACTCAACTGACCCAGGCTCCATGGTGAGATAGACCCATGAAAGGCTTTGAATCAAAGCCAGCAGTGGTAAGGAAGCAAGTGTCATGCAGAATTCATTTTATTTCTGGAAAATGTAGCTGAGCCTACGAAGCCCAGTACCTGGACCAGAGGTGACATTGGTGTTACAGGGAGAAACGGGTGTGCTAAGTCCATGGCAGGCAGGCAAATGGAATTGGTAGAGCTTCAAGAGCTCAAGAGCCGTGTAGCAGTTTTCTTATCAAACCCGCTTTGCTGCATGTCTTGGGGTCTTCATCTGTTTGTGCTGCTATAACAGAATACTTAAGGAAAAGTAGTTTATAAAGAACATAGATATACTTCTCACAGTTTTGGAGGCTGAGAAGTCAACATCAAGGAACCAGTTGGTTTGGTGTCTGATGAACTGCTGTTCTCCATAGACGACATCATCTTGGTGTCCTAACATGGCAGAAAGGACAGAAGATGAATGCTGTATCATCATATGACAAAAGAGCAGAAGAAAGTGAGCCCACTTCTTCAGGCTCTTTGGTAAGTCCCCTTATCCCATCCAGGAAGGTTCTGCCCTCATGATTTAACCACTTCCAATATGCCATAAGTTTCAATATATGAATATTGGGGGAAACATTCAGATTAAGTACTTGGGGCTTGCTTCTTAGGTCTGTTACCCCACCCCTTTCAATGTTTCTATGACCTACCCAGTAAATACTCTTTAATAAACACCCTTTCTGCAAGGATCAGCTTCTATCACTTTTTAAAATCTGTGGTTTGATTCAACTGCTTTGTTAGCAGAAATGCAATTATGGAAAAAAGGTCTTTAATTTTTAAATTATTTTTACATACATATAATTTGAACTTGTCTTAAAGAGAATGAATTACCTTACTAATTTTCAAAAGCTTAAAATGTGAAAAATTCAGGTTGTAGCCAGAGTAACTTTTTCTGCTGGGCCATCAGGCTGCCTGCTTACAGACTGAATGTGCAAATGGGCAGCGTCCAAAGCACCTATACAGACAGGACGCTGATGCACAATCCATAGCAACCAGACCAGGAAGCCCGACAACAAGCACATTCACCATCAGCCCAAAGTGACCAGGACTTGGTCATTAACTGAAAGCTTCTCTAAGTTTTGTCCCTGTTTCTAATGTACAACCGCCAGGAGAAAACCAAATATATTGCCTTGATCAATCACATAGGATGCCCTTCTAGTCAGCCTGCCTACACGCTTCCTTCCCCATAACGACAGCCTCCGGTGCTGGCCTCCTGACACTCCCCCCTTTTCCACTATAAAGCTCTCTCACTCTGCTACCAGCCTCTGAGTGTCTGCCAACCACAAGCAACAGTGGCTGTCTCCTTTGATATAGCAAGCCCTAAGCAAACAAGCTTTGCTTATTTTCACTGAGTGGTCTTTATTTGTTTCCACATCACCTGGGCTTTGTTTTGACCAGGGTGTGTTGCTGTAAGTGGTAGATTGGCCAGAACCATGACCTGCATTCCTCAGTGCTTCCATTTCTGTTACCTCCACTCCTCCTAGTGAGCCCCAGTTCTCAGCAGGGTCCCTCATGCCCTGAGTCTGTGCCTGTGAAAGCAGCAGAGGTGGTAAATATTCAGGGAAACACAGTTGGCTCTTGCGTGTGTTCCAGTTTAATATCACAGTCCCTAAATCTGGCTTCCAAAGAGAAAAATTATGTTTTAAAGTGATAGTAAGCAAAATAAAAGATGCATAATATAAAGCCAGAGTAACAACTAATCCTGTTATTTTAAGGCATTGTTTAATGGAGCTTTCTAATTCATGCTGCAATGTCTCAGCTTTCAAAATTAATTCTTAATAAGGGGGCTTTTATGATATTTAATCTCAAAATATCTTATTTTGCTCTTCAAATATACATAAGTTCCAATAAACTATTAAATAAACAAATTATAGTTAAAATTTATAGTTAACGTTCTAGAGTTGTATTTAAATTGTTCTTGCATTATTTGGATGTTATTTGATGTACTATGAAGAACTTAGTCAATGAAAATAATTCCATTGTCCTTCCCATGAGTTGTTAGAGAGAGCAGATTTTAAATGGATTATCCACCTAACCCAAATTAATTTTTCAAAGTTTCTGCAGTCGTATCTGTTCATTTCTCTCTTTATCTCTTTTCTAAGTAGTTACAAACAGGTGTCATTTTTACAATCAAAGCAATGACAGGACTGTCTATTAAAACAGGAAAATTGAAACAATGATCCTTAAGCACGTTCCTTGTTTTGGATCACATTTTCCTTCATTGTTCAAAAAAGTCAGCTCTTTACTGAATTTCATTTATTTTATAGCTAATTTTTTCACATTTTAAAGGTATCTGAAATAATTTTACATTTATAATCAGTGATGTATCATACTTTGTATTTTTTATTTCCTAGTGATACACAAAATAATGTATATTACGATTGATACATCTTAAATCCAAAGAAATATGAAAATGTATTTTAGGAAGCATTATTTCCTAAATATTCTGTTCTGTAACAGGTGCTGTGACAAGCACCCCTTGCCTGAGAACACCAGGGTGCAGCCAAACCCACAGAGCTCAAGGGTTTCTTTTGTGAAGGGGAGCAGGTAGATCACAAGGCAGCAGCTCTCTGCTTGCTTGCTTTCTTTCTTTCTTTTTTTCTTTCTATCTCTATTCTTCTTTCTTCTATAGAGTGGGTCCTCTGTGTGAACTTTGCTTAGAAGAGAGACAGAGCTGCTAAACCAAACTATTTTGAAAAATCAGTGACCATGAAGATTGACTCTGCCCACAGCTGAGTAAAAATAGAGGCCCCCTCTTGAGCTTTACATGTATGTGGGGGAAGGCAGCTTACTGAGGTACTAGTTTATGTTCTTTTGCCTATAATTTTACCATCCCTTCCCCATATCTACCGGGGAATAGGCTTCCTGCCCTTCTTGAACATGGAAGGTTTGTGACAGGGGCACAAGCAGGAATGACTTTTCTTGTTCTTATAATGAGGTGATATTGGCTGTCATAGGAAAGTTAGAACTTTCTATCTAAAGGCTCCATAATTGAGTCTGCTAAAACAAATGGACAATTGAAAGATTAATGGGAGAAAAGGCCAACAGACTCATTCAAGTGTTCATGAGCAGGTGAAAGAGCTCCAGCAGGGCCAGGTCAGTGAGGCTTAGACTCTCTCTTCATAGAGGAGAAGGGAGTGGGACTGAAGGCAATGTTAGAGAGGTAGAAAATGATTTTTAGTGGAGAGAATAAGCCTAGAAAACAATAGTAGTCGGGGACAAAATTTCTTGGGCTTGATGTGTGGTCTTTGATTTTTCAGTCTCTTCCTCTGCCATAGGAGCTTGATCTTCCTTGGTTAATGACATTTCAGTAAGAAGAGCTGAAGGTAATTGTGCTTCTCCAATCGCACATCCGGTCTTTAGGTAGATAAGGGAACTTCAGAGAAAGACATCCCCAGTAGTCACTGCTCTCCAGGTGTTCTCAGTGTCGAGTTCACAGCAGCATTTTTGGGGTATCCTTTTCTGAGCCCCAACTCTGTCCTGTGCCACTACCCTCCAGACAAGGAAGATACCTGGGTCCAAGTCCAGCAATTTTGTTCCCTCTGTGTAAGCAACTTCAGAGGATGATTTAACTCCAGAGGCATGCAGGAGGCGGCTCACAGGCATAAAACCCCTACTCCACACAGTGACCTGCGCCTGAAGAGTGCCAAAAAGAGCAGGGTCACCAGACCTGCAGCCACAATGTATGTCTCCTTGGCACAGGGCACGGGGCGGGGGGGGGGCATCTGGAGGACTCTCTGACACTTTGGTAAGTGTAGGGCTCTGAGAGCTCTGAGAGTCTTGTAGAAGAGAGGTGAGGAGAGAGGGTCTCCAGGAGTGGTTGTGCTTGACTTTCACAGCCTCCTTGTAAGTGCAAACTCGAAGACAATTTTAAGTCAATTTAAGGGAAAAAAATTTCTTGCACAGAATTTGGGGTTGCAAGTTTATGCCATATATCCCCATCAAATTTCACAAAGGTTGGTGTTCTACCTGTTTATTATTGAGGCTCAGAAAGGGAAGAGGTTCAACCAACTTTTCAGATTAAGCCTGTTAATGCAGAAAGCATGAGTGCTAAAGGGAGACCACATTCTCTACATAATTATTTAACTCCCCACTGCAAATGACTTCCTGGTCCAGCCATTCCTTAAAGGTGGACTGTCTGATTGTTTTTCTTTAAAGTGTTGAGTCTTTCAGGAAAGAAACCCTGCATTTGAGGAATTATTCTCAATTATGCCCACAATATCTTAAAAAAGTTAAAAGGAATCATTCAGCTACATCTAGAAGATTAAGAGCACTGTAAATGTAGCCACCATAGGAATACAATGCAGAGCATTAGTTTAAATTGTGGTAGAGTGTCCTGCTTTGTGTTTGTTCTTTTTTTCCTCAAATGGGATCTGACATGGAATCTCAATATTTGAAATGGGCAAAAGCAAATATAATCCCCAGGAATTCAAAAATTCAGTTAGACTGAAAATGCATCATTGTTTGTGAAATCCAAGAATCATCTTCTTTGGAGTTCTAAAGATGCCCAAAGCAAATCTGCAAATCTCCTTTTTTTTTTTTTTGAGGAGAACCCTAATGAGAATACAGGATAATGATGAAGAGCAGGAACTCAGTAGTGGGATGACCATTCTGTTTCCTGTTTCCAATAGTAAGTTAGAGACTTATTAAACATGATTTGCACAGTAATGACATGTGGCAACCCTTATTTTTTTTAACTATTGGGGAAGGCTGAACACAGGCTCAGGGGTCTTACTGCCAAGATTCCAGATTGAGTTCTTTCACTAAGCAGCTAGGTAATTGAGGCAAGTTATTTAATCCTGTTAGCTTTATCATCTGGAAAATAAGAATCATAACAGAATCTACTTTATGCGTTTGGGGAAAGATTAAATGAGACAAAGTCTATAAAAATCTTAGCTCAAAGTCTCCACACAAGCTCCTAATAAACGGTTGCCATTATTGCAAGTATTAATACCATAATTGCTGCTTTTACTTGCAACCTCAAGACTGTAAATGCTTTAAGTTAAACTCAAGCAGAAATCGTTTTCTTCTCCTTCTCTTATTTCTTCTCTCCTTCTTTTGTTTCCTCTTTCTCCTGATTCTCCTCTTTCTTCCTCCAACATGACTTGAGCTAATGCCAAAGTCCTAGAGCCCACATTTTCAGCCTTGGTATGAAAAATGAGGGTTTCCAAATCCTGAAGTAAATTTACTTTGAGACGAAGCTCAGAGCTGGAGAAGAATAACAAGTTATTATTCACAGTTCTATAAAAACTGGAAGGTAAATATTGGACTTCTAGTTGCAAAGCATTAAATTTCCTCCAAAATTTGTATAAAATGGTTTTCCACTAAGAATATAAAAGAGATGATTTTGTTTGAGAGTATTTATTATTATGCAAATTAGATGTTAACCTTCAAAAAATCTTATTTGATACTTCAACATTCACAAGAAAATTAGGCATGCTAGGACATTCTCATTTTTAGAGCGCTCAAAAGAAAGTCTACCTCTGTCAGCAGATATTTAAATACATGCAGATATCTCTCAAAATCGTCAATCTAGATGAAGATTGTAATTTAGCCTGCAGTGCCGCCATTGATGACAAAGCACTATGATTTCTTCCTTATTTTTTATTCAGGCATATTCAGTGAAAGCAATGATTAATTAGTAAAACAGACTTTCTGAAAGTGTAAGTCTAAACAGGTATTTCAGTGCTTCAGAGCAATGCTAGTATTGTGTTTCCTTCTCTATTATAATGGGTCTCAACTTCCTGTGGCCTTTGTTGCTAGGAAACCAGTCTCTACAGAATTGAAAGCCACCTTTCCTATGTGGACTCTGTTGAATCTGAAATGAACCAGGCATCTCTTGCATCTTTTAGCATCAGCTATCAATAATGCACTCCAGGATGAAGTATGGATGATGTGAAAAACTCTGAGCTCAACATTTTCTATGGAGCCAGTTCTAACACCCAGGAGCAGCGTAAGCCCCTTACAATTTCCCTAGGAGAAAAACCCATTAGCCTATCCTGCATAAACTTAAGTACCCCAGAAACAGAATAGGAAAGGATTACAGGTGTTTTCCACTTTTCTTCATTTCCACACTGCAATAAGATGCAGTCCACTGTAGGAACCCTGCAGATGATTAGAGAGGTACAACTTCAAAGCAACAATGCATTCCAGTGCAGGTTGCATTCTTTCAGTATAAACTTTTTGCATTTCTAGTTCAAATCTGAAATTTGGATACATGCTGGAGGATTTTAAAGTTCTTCAGTGATATTGAAAGTTACCAAAATGCATTTCCAATTTGAATAAATGTATTTTAAGGCCATGTCTTAGTAGAAGAAGATGCATGCAATATGCATGTAGCCTTGGTTCCTCCACAACCCAACTGGGAAACACAGATTCTGTCTAACAGCATTGTGATTCTGATGCAATTCCAAGTGTGCATTCAGAGGCAAGAGTCTTGTCTGTAAGATGCAAATCATTCAATATCAGAAGGTATGGTGCAAGGTAGTTTCTTAAATCCAATGTGATCACAAAAAGATCACCGGCCAATAGTGGAATGCAGTTTAAGAAACCCCAGGAAAAGACTGAAGACTGGCTGGCTTGATTCTTTGTAGCTTTTATGCTTTTCCTTTACCTTGAGTCATTTGTATGAAAATGACTGCACCCTGAGACCATAATATTAACTGAAATACATCAGATACACAGCTTAAATATCACATGGTTTCTTTATGTGAAAAACCCAAAATATAAATAAAGAGCAAAGTAAAAGACAGATAATAGGAAGTTTGGAGGTAGATCTTTCTCAAATGGTAAAGGAATCAAGAGATGGAGGGTGGGGAATGGGAGGGGAGGAAAAGGAGATGAAGAAAGGAATTAAGATATAAGTGTGTGTGTGTGTGTGTTTATGTAACTTCATTATATTTTAAAATCTTTTACCCCCAGCCTTGAATGTCCTGGTGTGTTAGGCAGTGTATTGAATATAAGTAGTATCTACCAGGTTACTAAATTTACTCCAGTAGCTCTTCATAGGTGACTTTAATTATGTCTAAATTATGCCCCAGATTATGAACATCTTTTTGTTAAACGAAATCCACCAAATCAGTTAAAGGAAACACAGACATTACATAGATACAGCCAAAAAGCTGATTATGAAGGAAGCCATTTTAATATGATAGCATCATAAGTATTTTAATCACTGTTTCAGTCAGGTCACCTTAGCCCAGGTAGCTGGTAAAGCAATATGGATATGTCATCTCCAGCTGTGACAGTGAGAAGTGCTGGCAGCTGAATGGTGACTGGTCTAGAGGATCATGATAGCTGCCCTTGTCTGTGACTCCGGCTTCTGCCGTGAGCACCAGTGAAGTTTTGTTTTGTTTTGTTTTTTGGTGATGGTGGTACTGGGAATTGAACCCAGGACCTTCACACTGAGCTGAGATTTTTTTTTTTTTTAGTACATGTTTGCACTACATCATGTTTACATTTCTTGTATGGCATTAGAACATATACATAATACGTCTTAATTCCTTTTTTCCTCCCCTTCCACTCCCCACCCTCCATCTCTTGATTCCTTTACCATAAGAAAGATCTGTCTCCAAACTTCCTATTATCTGTCTTTTCTTTTGCTCTTTATTTTTATTTTGGGTTTCTCACATAAAGAAACCATGTGATATTTAAGCTCATGTATCTGATTTATTTCAGTTAATATTATGGTCTCAAGGTGCAGTCATTTTCATACAAATGACTCAAGTTTATCTTTATGGTAGAGTAGTACTCCAATGTACTACTGTACATTGTGGTGTGTACTGTACTGTACAGTGTGGTATAAATATCACATTTTCTTTATCCATTCACCTGTTGATGGGCATCTAGGCTGCTTCCAAGATTTAGCTATTATGAATTGTGCTGCTATAAACATGGGTATGCCTGTGTCACCGGAATATGATGTCTTTAAGTCTTTGAGGAAGATACCTAGAAGGGGAATAGCTGGGTCAAATAGAATTTCTAGTTTTTGTTTCTTAAGGAATCTCCATACTGATTTCCATAGTGGTTGTACTAGTTTATATTCCCACCAATGTCGAAGGGTTCCTTTCTCCCCACAGCATCGCCACCATTTGTTATTATTGGTTTCTTGATGATAACCATTCTTTCTGGGGTAAGATGGAATCTCAATGTTGTTTTAATTTGTATTTCTGTAGTGGCCAGCAATGGTTAACATTTCTTCATGTATTTATTGGCCATTTGTACGTCTTCTGTGAGTGTCTACTTCTTTCAATTGCCCATTTTTGGTTTGATCTTTTATTTTGGGGCATCTAAAATAAAGGGGTTTCTGAGTTCTTTCCATAGTCTAGATCAGTGACCGCAAAGCTTTTAGAGCCTTCAATGATACACACAGCCCACTGCAGTGCATGCTGTAGATTCACCACCACTCGTCTAGACATTAGTCCTCTGTCTGAGGAATAGCTGGCAAAATTTTTTTTCCCATTCTGTAGGTTTTATTTTTCACTCTGTTGTTTGTCTCTTTTGCTGTACAAAAGCTTTTTAAATTGATATGATCCCATTTGTCAATTCTTGGTACCATTTCCCATGCAATCTGTGTTCTGTTCAGAAAGTTCTTGCCTACAAATACGACTTGAAGAGTTTTACCTATTTTATCCTTCAGCAGGTTATTTGTTTTAACATTTAGTTCTTCAATTCATTTTGATTTTAATTAGCACAGGGTGAGCTATATGGGTCCAGATTCAATCTTGGGCAGTTTACCCAGCACCATTTATTAAAGAAGCTGTATTTCCTTCAGTGTATGTTTTTGGTCCCTTTATATAAAGTCAAATAGTTGTAGTGTTTGGAATTGTTTCTGCATCCTCTGTTCTGTCCCATGTATCCTCATGTCTGTTTTCGTGCCAGTACCATGCTGCTTTTTTCACTGCAGTTTTGTAAAATAATTTCAAATCCAGGATTGTGATGTCTCCCTTTTTGCTCTTGTTACCCAGTGCAGACTCATTTCTAGCTTCAAAACCGCGCTTCTCATCAAGTTCCCAGCCAGCTCAATCCAGACAGACTAGCTCGGGATTCCTATATCTTATAAACCAATACCCCTGATGATTTTTCCTTAGTCCTTTCTCAGGAAACTGAGCAGAATCTCATTTTTAGGATCCAAAACACAAATAATCTGACGCAGCTCCCTTTCTTTGAGTGGAGCTTCCTGTCCATCTTCCTAACACACCCACTTTTTAAAGGAGATTTGTCATCAATGTCTAGAGTAATCAAAGAAAAATTACTCTCATAAAGGTTTATTAAGTGCTTCTAAGGAAATTTTCTGGGACATCTCTTCTGGAATAGGAAAAGAGAGCTCTAGTAGAGCACCGTTTCATATTAAATAAGGATAAAACCTTTTTTTTAATTTTAGAAGCTTTATTTGCCTCTTGTCATAAGATATTCATAATAGAGCAGTGGAAAATATTAGCGTTCTGGAAGGAAGCCACGTAGATTTAAATACTACCCTGCTGAGTAATTACTTTCTATCTCGAAGCCTCAGTTTACTGGCCTACACAAATATCCATGCTCACCTTCTAAGGCCACTGTGAAAATTCCATGAGATAATTTATGTTCTTTACAGAAAACTTGGCATAAAGTGTACAGTAAACTGTTGCTATTATCATGCCCATTATGCCTCGCAGTAGCATCCCATGAGCACTATCCTTGCAGCAAGCGCTGCTAAATATTGAGCGGTGGGGGCTGGTGGGGCAGATGAATGAGATAGGCATCCTACTTTTAAGGAACACTCAGTTCAGTGAAAAAAATAGACACACAAAGACTAAGTTACAGTCCAAATGGTGTAATAGAAGACGGGATACAAAACTTTGACTGTTAGAGGTTCAGGAAGTTTTCACGGAGGAGGGAATGTATGAGCTACATAATGAAGGAAGAAAAACAGAGAGCAGAAAATATTTTCAGGCAGTGGAGCAGCCAAAGATAAAGAGCTCCTGCTGTGTTGGACAACTTGGCACTAAACCTGAGCTTGGGATGCTTGTGCATGGGTGTTGTGAGGAAGTGTGCAAGGCTAACAGTAGAGGAGAGAGGTCTTGATGTATTTCCTCCCACCAATGACCATTTCTGGTATTTTCTAGGTTGTCCTGTGTATCAAAACTGATGATTAAAGTGGCATGACCCAGATTTGCTATTTCAGTTCCTTGACTCTAAATAGATGGTTCCACCAAGGAGTTGGCAGGCTTTCGTTGAAATTGTCTGTATTATCAGGTATTGGTAAAGATAATAAAGGAAAGTTTCAGGCAACTTTCTTAATAAAGCTACTGAGAAATTTCCTTTCCTTAAATATTTAGGACATTTCTGGTCAAAGCTTCTCCAGCTTGAATGATCCAGGGGTATGATTTCATTTTCATATCATTTTGTGTATTGGTAGCTTAAATTTTACCTTCTTTAAAAAAGCCTTCTTATAATTTCTTTGGAGGACATTGAGGCTTCTTAACAGAACTCTGTAATTAAGATGAGAGATTTTGTGAGGGCCACCCTTGCAGCACTTTTGTCTGCAGAGCACGTGCTTTTGAGATGGGCAGACTCGGGCTTCAGTCCCGCTTCCCCTCCTACTGCCTTTGTGCTCTGGGGTAAAGTACAGCCCCCTGTAAGCCAAACTTCTTCATCTTCGAACTAGGCACGCTTCTCCTACTTTAAAAAAAAAATAGACTTTATTTTTTGAAAGCTGTTTCAGTTTCACAGAAAATTTTAACAAAAGCTACAGAGACTTCCTGCATATGCGCTGCCTCTGTATATGTACATCCTCCCCTACCTATCATCAATCCTTCTTCACTTCTGGCGATAATTTTGCTGGGTACAGAATTCTAAGTTGACTTTCTTCTTTTCTTTTTTTCCTTCAGTTTTTATTTTTTTATTAGCACGTGTTTGCAGTACATAATTGTTACATCACTCCTGGGAAGCTGGTCCATGTACATAAATCATCCTTATTTCCTACCCTTCTTCCCCTTTCCTCTCTCCCCACTTCCTCCCATTTGCAAAAGATCTGTCTCCCTATTTCCTATTATCTATCTTTTATTTTTCTCTTTATTTATCCTTTGGGTTTCTAATATAAGAAACCTCTTATATGGGATATTTAAGCTTTTCTGTCAGATTTATTTCGCTTAACATTATGGTCTCGAGGTGCATCCATTTTCCTACAAATGACTCAAGTTTATTCTTCTTTATGGCAAAATAGTACTCCATTGTACATAAATCCACATTAAAAAAAAAAAAAAAACAAATGCCACATTTTCTTTATCCCTTTATTTGTACATTCTTTTCTTGTTTACATGTTTTCTGTTGAGGGATTTTCTGTATCTTTCGTCCTTGTTTTTCCTCACCTAGTTTTTTCTAAGATTTTCCCTTTGTAGTTAGTTTCTGCTGACTTAAAGTTCACAGATTCTTTCCCCAGCCATGGGTAGTCTATTGATGAGCCCACCAAAGGTGTTTTTAATTTCTGTTGCAGTGTCTTTGATTTTTTAATATTTCTTTTTGATGCTTTCTTAGAGTTTTCATCTCTTCACTCAACTTACCATTTGTTCATGTGTGTTGTCTAATTTTTTCATAGGCGCCCTTAACATGTTCATCATTGTTGTTTTAAATTCTCTCCCTGACTGGTAATTCTAAGGTTTGTGTCATAATTGGGTCTGGTTCTGAGGATGGCCCTAGTCTCTTTAGACTACATATGTGTGTGCATGTAAACATGTTCACGTGTGTGTGTCTAGATTAGGGCTGAGGCAAAACTGGTCAAATAGCTGGGCAAAATCTGTCAAAGTCCTGGAGACCCAGGGCACATGCACGGAACGCAGGATCCGTGATGACTCTGCAGCTCCTGGCCCTGCACGGGAACCAATCAGAACAGTGCTGTTTTCAACTCTTCATTTACATCTGGTACAAAATCAAGCTAGTCTTCAATAGCACAGTTTAAATCTGCCACCAGGCCAAGTGAGTTTTTGCTAGGACAACCGTTCCAATGCCTTACTTGGATAAGAGAGAAGCCAATTCAGGAATCCCAGATACAAAAGACCCCTTTCCCTTGCTCCTGTGATCTGTTCACTGGCCTGCTTTCACTGTGCAAAGCATACTTTTTTCCTACCTTCAATATATGTACATCCTCACCATCTTTACTGTGTTTCTTGTCCAATTCTTTGTTCAGGACACAAAAAACCTGGAAAGAATTTCCCAGGGACGCATATCGGTAACAGTTGGAAATCTGGCCTCAGGTACTAGGAAATTTGAGTGAGATTTATATTAATCTGACCAGGAGTTGGACTGTGTTTAATGTTTCTTATAGCTATAGGTGCCAGAGGCTTCTTATTTTTGTCTCTCCCCTTGATTTGGGCTTTCCGAAGCGTTCCTCCTCGGAGAGAACCTGTGTTCTGCAGTTCTCTCAGAGCCACCCCACTGTTTTGGACTGAAGAATTCTCTTGGGCTCAGCAGAAGACTATACTAGAGACCTTTATTGTGGTGCTAAGGTGTGGAGGACCCAAACCGAGGTCATGACCCAAACCGAGGTCAGACCACTGCATGTGCAGGGTGCCCAAACCAGGTCAGGCAACGTGTGCAGTAGTTCCAACGTCAGGGTTACGCTGCACGTGGAGCACCTCCAAACCGAGGTCAGACCACGTGTGTAGCCTCGTGCCAGGGTCATGTTGAGTGTGCAGCCTGCCCCACATTTTAGAGCCAGACCTGCCCAGGAGGAAGCTCTGTCCTGTTACCCCAGCGGTGGAACCACCCATGATTCATGGCTCTGCCCTGTTGCATTAAAGTCGGAACTGCCGGGGTTGGAGGCAGCTCTGCTCTATTTTCTATGATTGGCTACTCCAAATGTTCCTGCTAGTCATGCAGAAATCTGTTGGCCATCCTTTTTCCTGGCACATAGCTATTCCAAACTGCATTAACAGATCAGGAAACCAGGAAAAAGAATTGTTCTCAAGAACTGGGTTTTACTCAAAAGTTTACCCCAAAGATCTTTACTTCCACTAACCTGTAACACACACAAGGAACTCATAGAGGGTTTAAAAAGTTTGGAGATGTCACTTAGCAACTATAGATGACATGCTAGTTTAGATTGGGAAATAAACTTGAGACCAGAATTATCATTAGAATACCAGAACCAATTAAGATGGAGGGAGGAAGCAAGCTAGCATTAGAAAAGAGACCCAAAGAGGCTTCAGGAAAAAACAAAACAAAACAAAACAAAACAAAACAAAAAAACCTATCTGCAGAGCTCAGGTGGCTCTACGGCCCAGGGAGGTCATGGCACACAGCTGAGAAGGACTGAAGTGGCCTGCGGGTCTCTCCCACCAACTGGGGAAAACACAGAGGCCATGCACTCCACCCCCCACCCCATATAGTGGCACACACTAGAAACTGTCCCCAGATCCATGAGAAAACTTCCTGAGTTCCCCAATTCCCTAGTCCCCTGCACCCTCCAGCTCCCTGCCTCTCCCTGATAACTAATATCAGAAAAAGTTAAAGGATTTGGGTTTTCTGACAGATTAAAGCCTGAGTGGGATAAAAGGGATGAGAAGGGGTTTGTTTGGAGATTTCTTAGGGGAGAAAGGAAGAAAAAATGTAAACCAGTGAGCTTCTTCTCAGTTTGAGTCCATAGACTTCACTAGGCCCCAAGGATAACATCAGATAACATCTGATAACATCGGATATCACCTGAGTGACCACTTGAATCTGCATGGCTTAGGAGGTGTTCCCACTTACCCAAAAAGAGGAACCATGGCATCAGGCCAACAAAGTTTATGTCCTTTAGTTCTGAGAGAGAGAGAGAGGGATAGAGAGAGAGACAGAGACAGAGACAGAAACAGAAAGACAGAGAGGGAGAGGGAGAAGGAGATGGAGAAGGAGAGGGAGAGATAGATAAAAGAGAAGTTTGGAACGTCTCCTTTTGTCTAAAGTGTTTAGAACCCCAAAATGTGCATGACTTAAGGAGGCTGCTTTCCTCAGGTGTCACTTCAAAGGCTGGTGCTCTCCATGGTGTCTCAGGACTGAGTTTCCCATGCTGGTTGCACAAGAAACTGTTCGAGGCACTGGAGGGGCCATCCTCATACATGTCTCCCTGGTGAGCAAATTTTAGTCCCATCTGACCCAGGAACAGGGTGTGTCAACCTGAGGGAGCACATAGTGAGGCTGCTGTGTGTCTCAGAGGCTACCTCTCCTGGTTACCTTACCAGGAGCAAGTGCCTTGTCCTTCATGCTTTGGGAGTCTACGTTCTGAAAAGGAAAACGCTGAGACTGCAGAAGTTTGTAGGACAGCAAGAGAGAAAAATGAGGAAAAGAAAGAGATAAACTATGCTTCAGAAGGCCAGGGATTGGGGGAAGTGGGGAAGAAGAAAAAAAAGATGTAAACCGTGTAGTTGAATTTAACAAAGTCGCTGTCGCAGACACTTCTGCTTTTTCCCTCTTGCCACTGGCTCACCGAGAGAAAGTGTTACAGGGCTGGGCCTGAGAGGACCCAAAGGCTGACATAAGGAATCTACCCCACCCTTTCGTAGAGAAGGTTTGCAGGTTCTCTGATTCCCATTGTAGAAAAAGAATTTTCAGGATGCATCAGTAAGAGGCACAGGGAGGGTTTATTAGGCAGAGATTTTAGGATCCACGAGAGTGAAGTGCAAGGGCTCAAATAAATGAGCTGCATTGTGAGCCAGAGCTGGGTGTATTCATGGGGTCTTTGGGGGGGTGTCCTTGAGCTGGGCGATCTAGGGTGTGCATTTCCACAGGTCACCCTTCAGGCCGGCTGTGTGAGAACGCAAGCCATTTACATGGTGTAAGTTTGAGATATATTGCTCACTAATATTTCTACTTCTTGAAGGGGGAGGAAGTACAGCTTACACGTGAGAAGGACTGGTCCAGAGCCCAGTTTACAGGTTTGCTGTGTCTGGAAGGTATACTTTTTTTTTTTTTTTTTTGAAGTACAATTTTAAAATTTCGATTTCCTTGTCTCCTTTCTGCCTCGTTTTTATTTCTTCCATTCTACCTTACCTGGAGGTAAAACTCCTAGAGGTTTGGGAGGTCCTCTAAGACTAATTCTGGTCCCACAGAGTTTCTCATTCTCAGTTTAGTACATAGAAATCTTCATCAATTGATCAAAACTACCATTAAGTGTCCCCATGTTTATGATTTTATTTGCTCCAGAGAAGCAGAACCCGATCATGACTCCGTACGTGCTCGCCTCTACATTTCAGTGTTGCTGTTTTTCCTTCAACCTCAGTTCTCCAATGATTCCAAGAAAAGCCATTGGTCTTTGTTTTGTTCAGTATTTTTGTTATTGTAAAATTAAGAGTGATGATTTATAAGTTCTTTACATGTTGGAGCTGGAACCAGAAGTCCAAATTGGAGCCAAAAATAGTCTGCGTGTCAGTTGTTTTGGGAAGATACAGTGAGATAAAGCATGCAAATTGCTTGGCAAGTATTTAACACAGTGTGTTTGGTAAACTTTAGCTGCTGTTATCGTATCAGACAAAAGTTAGAGTTTTGTTTCTAATAACACATAGCAAAAAATAAATATTTTACTACACCATATTTCTGTTCTTAACCTAAAATAAAAGACACTATTTTAACTAGTCTACATTCATCTGGCCAAATAGTACAATATTAAAACTGAACACCATCCAAATTCTAAGTTATAACTTCAGTTCCAAAAATACAGAGCTACTCAGCCTGGCCATGCTTCACTTATCAAACCACACTTGCGTTGGCAATAAACATCTCAATTTCAATGATTTGATGATTACTTTTTTAAATGTACATTTTATACACCAGAGGCTGTGTTTTTCCTCCTGTGATTCCTCTGGAATTGTTCACAATGTGATGGGAATAAAGATGTAGAAGGGAGTCACAGTGAGTGATTAAGGAAAAGCCTCTGATGTTGGTCTGACTCCATTGAAATCCTAGTTCAGCCACTCCCAGAAATTGTCAATAAAGTATTGGGCAATTGTTTAACCTCACTGCGTTTCAGTTCACTCATCTGTAAAGTGAAACTAATGAAACAATAGTATAGATTTTGGTGCATGTACAGTGCTTAGCACAGAGCTTGGATCAAACCAAGTATTTGGTAAATTTAACTCCAGTTATTAACTGTGAACAAAAAGCTATGATGAAAAGTAATGAAACTTGATGGCAAAAATTAAATTATATTTCTGAAGCTATCCCAAGTGCCTGGCAGATCATAAGTTCTCTGTATAACAGCCAAGTTAATAAATGAGTCAGTGAACGAAGGGGACATTAGTTCTGCAGAAGGTATCCTGGGGTGGCATTTGAATCTGGTTTTGCAGGATAAAGAGGGTTTTACCAAGTGGGGAAAAAAAAAAAGTTTGGAGAAAAAACATCAATCATAACAGAAACTGGGAAATGTCCAATGGTGGCCTAGAATTTAGGTTTCAGAGAACAATGTTATCTACTTAGGGAACACAGAGATCCCTAAAACACTTCCTTAGAAATCTTATTCTAAATCAAAGTCTTAGGCTCCATTTTTTAAAATTACCTTGCCCCTTTTTACCCTCTTCTTCCATAAGAACAAAAACCAAAACTAAACCAAAGAAACCAGGCTAGGTAATCAAGGAGTAACTATTCTACAAGGTATGATAAAAATATATGGTGTGAGTTTAAATTTTTAAAGAAATTATTACAGTGAAAGTCACATTGCCATTAATCTGCCTCAGAATACTTCCCCTCACTTCCAACACAATTATCTCATCATTCTTGCCACTTTCTGAAGCAGGTTGGAAGTCATTTTTTATGAGTGTCTTTAGTTACTGTTGTGGTTGCCTTGATGTCCTGAATCAATTCAAAATATTTACTTTTCAAGGTCATTTTGATTTGGGAAGCAGCCAGAAGTCTCTCATGGTGTCAGATCTGATGAATAAAGTAGATGATGAAATCATACTGTTTTTGTAAGCCTGGTTTTCTACTGGATGGCACTTGGCAGCGGTACTCAACGTATTTTTGATCACATCTTGTAAAGACACTCATGAAAGAGGACTTCTATAACTGCTTCAGAAAGTGACAAGAATGGGGGTATAAGTGTGTTCAAGGTGAGGAGGAGTATTTTGAGCGAGATTAATGGCAATGTGTCTTTTATTGTAAAAAATTCTTTTCATTTCAACATTTACCATAGTTTTCAATCATCCCTTGTATTTTGCTTTATAGTAATTGACCACTCTATTTCTATTTCTGTAGGTTTTGCCTTTCAGGTATACCTAGGTAACTTTCTAGAATTCGTATTCCCAGGCTTTCCCTCAGACTTACTGAGTCAGGATCACTGAGCGAAGGGGCTAGAAATCTGTATTATAACATACATAGCAGGCAATTCTTTGGCACAAGGAAGGTTATCCAGTATAGGCTTAATACAAGTGCTATGGTTTACATATGGTTTCAATGTGTCACCCAAAATTCACGTGTTAGAGGCTTGGTCCTCCACATGTAAAGGTGGTTTAAAGAGTAAAGCCTAGTTCAGTGGTAGCGAACCTATGGCACACGTGCTGCAGTAGGCACGCAGAGCCATCTCTGTCAGCACATGAGCCAAGTCACCCCACCAGGTTTGACAAATTTATCAGTATGCATACAACAGTAGAGATCATATTAATTAAAAGCACACCAAAAGCAAATCTTTACCTTTCAATAAAGAGTTGTTGATAGCACTTAAAGCTCTATTATTGTGTTTTTCTCTACAGACAAAAGATATTAATGTATGAATTGTTTTTTCTAAACTAAAACCTCAATATTCAGGTTTAGTTGCAGTGTTGGCACTTTGGGATAAGTAAGTGAGTTTTGGGTTGCAGTTTGGGGACTCAGTCTCTAAAAGGTTCGCCATCACTTGCCTACTTGGAGATCACTGGAGCGCCTGCCTTTGGAAGCGAATGTAGTAGTTCTCATGGGACCATAAGTTAGTTTTTGCAGGGGGATTGTTATAAAAACTTCTCATTTGGTAATGTGGTCTCTCTGTTGAACATGTGTTCCTGCCATTATGGTGCCATCTGTCATGAAGCCTTTACCAGAACCAAGTAGATGCTGGCACCATGCCCTTGAACCTCCAGAACTGAGAGCTAAATCAACCTCTTGTCATTTTAAAGTTACCAGCCTCAATAGTTCATTATAATAATGGAAAACTGACTAGTACAGCAAGAATCTCAAATTGACTCCTGAAAGATGAATATATATATTTTATTATTTCTTGTATCTTGGCTTTTGTCCCTCTGTTTCCTCTGACTGGAACACTTTTCTCTGCCTTTCTTATTATTTTACACCATACACGCAATTTTTGTTTCACTATTTTTCCAATGTTAATTTAGTTATTATTCTTCAAATTTATTTTATAAACAGGATCTACTGTGAGCCACTAACACATACATCATTTTCCTTCTCTAAGTTAAATACCCCTCTTATTTTCTTTCATGACACCCTGTATATTTCACTCTCAAAACACTGAGGAGACTATGTTGAATTACCTGTTTACTTATCTTCCTGCTATGGATGGAATGTTTGTTCCACACCCCCAAATTCATATTTTGAAGTACAATTCCCAATGTTATGGTATTCAGATATTGGGCATTTGGGAGATAGTTAGGTTAGGGGGTGGATCCCTCATGAATGGAATTAGTGCTCTGGTTAAAAGAGAAACAAGAGACTTTGTTTCTTCTCTCTGTTCTCTTATGTGAGAGGATATAAGCAGATGGCCATCTGCAAACCACTAAGTGGGCCTTCTCCAGACATCGTATGTGTCAGCATCTTGATCTTAGACTTCCCACCTCCAAAACTGTGAGAAACATTTGTTGTATAAGCCACCCAGTCTGTGGTGTGTTTGTTATAGCAACAAAAACTGATGAAGACACTCCCTTAAAAATGCTTTATGAGACCAGTAACTATATCTTATTTTTGTTGTCTCCCTAGTACCTACCTTGCACACTTCCTCACATATCATAGGTACTCTATAAGTGGCTGTTGAATTAAGAATGAATGTATCAGTCAATAATTGCTGTGTAACAAATAGCCACAAAAAATCCTAGGGACATATGACAAGAAGCATTTATTTCATGAATGCACCTGGGAGTCATCTGGACAGAGCTAATCTGGGCTTGACTCCAATTTGAAGATTGGATCTGCTGCATGTCTCTCATTCTTGGACCAGTGGGCTAGCTAAGGCATATTATTTTCATGGCAAAAAAAAATCAGAACATAGCGAGAAGGCAGAAACATAAAATGTCTTTTAAAGTCTAGGCTCAAAACTGATATAATGCCACTTTTATTCACATCCAATTGGTTGAAACAAGGCAAAGACAAAAGGTGTGGCTAAAGAAGGGGGAAGATTTAAAGTCAAGAACTCAGTCTGCCACATAACAATTAAAAAATAAATGGAGGTTTGAGTGAAAATATTTGGAGGGGAGGACACTACCTTTCAGCTAATTCATTTGTTTCCACATCTCGGGATTCCTGGGATTCTGGAGAAAGGTAACTGTGATAAGGAACACTTGGAAAGATATAACCCAACTTATATTTGGGGATTCACTGGAACTCATTAAATCACATATTGAAGAAAAGAAAAAAAGGCTGGATTCTTGAATTCAATAATAATGGCACATAAGTGTTTTAGCTACCTAAAACTTTAGAACCTCTTCAGAGGTGTTGAAAAGTAAAAATATTAGTCCTAGACACACCCTTCCCTGTTTCCTCTCCTATTTTTGTGCTCATCTATTTGGGGACACAGTGGACAATAATGAGTGGCTTGGAGATGAACCAGGTAAGGAGAGGAATGGGAGAACTTAGTGCAGGTTCTGTTTTTAGGACAGGTAGATTTCTAGAAATATTTGCTATTTATATAATACAAACACATCAATGTTTCCTTTTTTATTTCTTAAGGTTCTTTTAAAGCTCTAGATAAAAGGAAGTAGTCACTAATATCACTAAGGTGATAGCAGACTTAATTAGTCATGCTCATTTGGAATCTTGTAGAAAGTTCTCTGATTCATATTTATTATCACGATGATTTTTTATTAAATTCTTGAATAGCAGAGTGGAGGTCCTTAGTTTACGGTACTAAGAATCCCAATTCCTAATCATGGGTAAGTTGCCATGATTATCCATGGTATGTTTACCCAAATACATAAAGGTTCATCCATAGGATGAAGTCTTAAGCAGCTTTCAAACCTCAAGTTTACAGGAAAATATTCCAGTTTTGAACATTGGAATGCAACAATATGTGGCAATCCCAATTTTGTTAAATATTAATAATCATATGGGTACATGCACAGAAAGAAAAAAGATGTAAATAAAACATACCTTAAAGTTATTGGTATTTCTCACTCATTGGAGTGACTATATATAATTGTCTTATTTATGCCTTCTGTGTTTCTTATAATTCATTATAATGATGCTCTAATGAGGAAAAGAAAATAAGAGGTTGCATTTACATGACCAGATTTTTAAACTTTATGTTGATAAAGTTAATTTGCATTATCAAGTTGACAAATATTTGATTAGCCTGTTAGCTTGTTGAGGAGTTTTTTAAAGTTAATACAGGGCCGGTGAGATGGCTCAGCAGCGTTAGCGCCTGCCTGGCAAGTGCGAGGGCCCGAGTTCGACTCCTGGAACCCACATAAGAGAAAAGGGCTGGTGATTTCGCTCAGCAGCACGGGTGCCGGCTGGTGCATGAGGTCCTGAGGTCGACCCCTGGTACCCACAAAAAATAGATAAATAAATAAATAAATAAAGTTAATACAAACTCAAAGAAAAATATAAATACTCTAAATCATTGCCATAGATAATAAGACAAAAAAGTCACAAAAGAAGTCAAGAGTGATGTTGTATGGATTATAGAGGTATATATGACCATAGGTATACTTTTATATATGAATATAAAAATATATAAGTAATAATGAAGAAGTGATATTTTTATTTTCAAAAGAATTTGACAAAGATTTCCTTTCATTAAAATTTAAGTTAATTTTCCTTGAGTGCAAAATAATGTGTCAGCCATTGTGGTAATTATCACATTTAATTCTCAGAATAAATCCTCTGAGATAAATCGTCTATTAGCGCATTTTTAGATGAGGAAATTCTGTCCTAAAAAAGATCTAACAGAAATGTAGTAATGAAGCCAGGACTTGAACTCATGTGTCTTTAAAATCTGTAACCAATACAATACAGTGTGATATTTCCAAATATTTTGGTGAGGAAATCATACTGTAAGTTAAATCAGTATCTGGTATTTAACAAACTGAGAAGTGACACAGTTTACCTGGGCAAGAATACATGGAAAAGGTAAATGTGTTCTTTCTGTCAGTTGGTCTCATTTGCTTTCTCAACTCACTTCAAAAAACAGAACTACCTTGCTTTCAGCATCTGTAGAAGTCTTTATCAGGCCTTAAAGACTGCCCTTCTAGCTCTAACTCTGTTTTCAAAGAGGAAGACAACAGGAAGCACTAGTTTAGGACATTTGAAAGGAAGTCACTGAGTAAAGCCAGCTCTGCTGGACACAGCATGAAATCCCCGACTTTAGCTGAGATGGGTGGGTACATCTTAGCTGCTTCGGTCCACATTTTGAGAATAACTGACAATTCACATTGTGAGATAGTGGGTTTGCTGACTGTGCTTAAGAAGACAAGAATAAAAATGTACTTCATTGGGGGGTGGAGGTATAGCTCAGTGGTAAAGTGCTTGCCTAGAAAGCACAAAGCCCCTCCCCTACACACACACACACACACACACACACACACACACATTTTAGTAAGACAAGCAATATAAAGGGATTTTAGTATTTTATCATCACCCTGTAAAGTCTTTGAGGAGGGCTGGCGTTTTGGTCATGGAGGCCTTACTCCTAGGCACAGAAAATCTATCCAAACTACTGAACATGCAATTCCCTGGGCTCCTACAATGGCCAGTGGGTAATTGTAACCCTTCCAAGTTTCTATGGCTGGACTTGCAGCACTGTGAATTTTCGTAGAAAAAGCAGGTCAGGTCAATATTCCAGATGTTTCTAAGGATCCAGACATGGTGTGATGGCAAGCCTATCCAGATGGTTACTGAATATTTAATCCTTTGCCTGGATGTTGGCTGCCATCTGTACACCCAGGCTTAGAATCTAATAGGACGTTAGTCAATACCATGATGTCTGTTAATTAGAGATTTACTTGAGTACATTTTGTCCACTGGGTGCCTGCTGTCTCAATAATCTTCCAGCCAGACACATTTACGTGAATATTCATGGTCACTGAGGGGGCACTCTGCATTCACACACTAACTAATTATTTAATTCTTCCTACCTACCTGTCAGCTTCCGGTCTTACTGCCTATTCACTAAACTTTTATTATTTCCATTTTCAAATTCTAAAGATTTCTGGAAAGAACGCTACACAAACGTCTTGGTGATTGCCTGAATTTACATATGCATTGCCCATCTGAGCAATTTCCACTTGCTGGTCAGTAATGCTTTTCTTGTAGGTGGTTTGGTAGCCTCCTGCTACCTACCCTCCATTTTAAAAATCTTCTCAGAAAAAGCCTAAAATCTTTGCCATGGTTTAGAAGGCATTGTAGGTCCTATCCCTGATCTCCTTTTTTATTTTTATCATACTTGCTTTCTTTTCTTCTAAAGTAGCATTTCTTTTCTGGCATTTAAATCTTCCCACATTCCTGATCCTGCTTTCCCGCCCTCTCTGACTCACTAAACCCCACTCAGCTCTGAGGTTAAACTTTGCTCTGGAAAGATGTTCCAAATGCCCCAACCAAGCAGTATGTGCCTAACCTGCACTCCTACAGCATCGTGTATGTAATTTACCTCCTTTGTAGCTATCCTTGTCAGTCTCCCCTGAGATTGTCTTATCCCAAATGTTCACGACCATGTGTGTTTTTAAATGCATAATCTAGTACCTGCCATAAAATAGGCATTAAGTAAATATGTTAGAAATTAGAAAATGAAAGAGATTAGAAAATGAAGATAGACATTTAACTTGGCAAGTTTAGGATCAATGTAATAATATTAAATGTAAAAATGGAATTGCTCTCTTATTTACCAGGCTCCATGTTTGAGATCCAAAAAAAGTAACACATGGTTTCTTTTCCAAAGAAATTATCAAGTTAAAGTACCTGTGTTAGATGATGACCAACATAACATTGTATAACCTGTTTTCTTTTTTTATCTTTTTTTTTTTTTTAAAGACAGAGTCTCACTATGTAGCTCAGGGGCCGGGGATATAGCTCAGTGGTACAGCGCCTGCCTGGCAAGCGTGAAGTCCTGAGTTTTATTCCTGGTACACACACACACACACACACACAAAGAGTACACCATGTAGCTCAGGCTAGCCTTGAATTCAGTGTGTAGCCCAGGCTGGCCTTGAACTCAAGGCAATCCTCCTACCTCAGCCTTTCAAGTGCTAGAATTACAGGCGTGCAGCACTATTCCTGGCTTAATCTTTATTATTTTAAGGTGCGGGCACATAGTTCTACTAGTGACCAGATGCATGATTATTTTTTATTCTTTTCTTCTCTCTGTTTCAACATAACAATTGTTTATATGGGGATTTAGGATATTGGGTCTTCCAACTTCTCTTCTTGAGGTCTACATAATCTCACCATGTTAAAGATTAATTGGCTCCTTTGTGATTTTGTTGCCCTCCTGGCCTAAGAACATCTCCATTCAGCTCATCAGCTGTGTGTGCGCTCCTCTAGGAAACATAGCTATGGAAGTTGGGAGAGAGAGGAATAACTCCTGTCCTCTCTCCCAATGTATGAGACTAGGCCTGCCTACCACTTCCTTCTTGGAAAGAAGGTGATTGGAGGACGTAAACAGGGATAGGCTAAAATCAGGCTTTGCATTGGCTCATAAAACCAAGTAGACTGCTCTAGAGAGGGGAGAGACAGTCTTCCTTTATGTTCAGCCAGGTCTATGGTAAGATGACAGAGCCCTTGGAAAACTTTTGGATTCCTGTTCTGCTGGCTCATCACTTACTTGAGCCCTACTTTAAGAAAAACTCACAACTTTATTGAAATATAATAGACATAGAACAAATCACACATATTTTAAGTATATAATTTGATAAATTTTGACATAGGTAAATACTCTTAAAGCTATTATCTACTTTTAAAGTGTTATTTCTTCAACTTAAATTCCATGTTATATTATTTTTTTTCTGGACTGGATAGTACTTAACATCATGAATTAATTTTCAAAATGACTTCTAATCAAAGACTAGGTGATAGGAGATTAGGCTGAGAACATAGTTGAGAGTTTTGAGTATGGAGGGAAACGTGTTACAAAAGGGATACCTGAGATACCTTTTGGGGTGGGAATGAGAACCAGGAAGATGGGGTGGGGCTTGGGTAGTTACTAGCCCTTGTGTTGTGACACAAAGAACCCTGGACTTGAAGCCAGACAGACCTGGCTTAGTCTTATTTGCTGCTGACCAGCTGGGTGGCCAAGAGCATGCTGCAGCCCTAAGCCTCAATTTCTTCCTCCGTTACATGAGAAAAATGTTCCTTACCTGGAAGGACAGTAGTAAGACTTAAATAAGAGAACATGAATTTTTCTTGTAAAGGATAGTACATGAGGTCATTGCAGGGTGATAAGCTGGCAAAGAATTGTCAATGGGTTCAGGGCCAGACTGCCCACACTTAAAATTCGGCTCTTCCACTCTGTCCAGCAGCATGACCTTAAGTATGGTGCTACATTTTCTTCATTTTAAAGCGAGGATGATAAATACGGATACTTCATGAGACTGTGAGAATTAAACAATTTAATATGTGTAAAATGCTTAAAATAATCCTGAAAGGTTGAGATTGCACAGCTCAATAAAACGAAGAGATGGTGCTGATGCTGTTGCAGTGCTGATGCTGATGCGGATGTTCTGCTAGTGAACAGTAGTGGTGTCCAGAGTATCAAGGGAGCTGGGTGTTGTGGTGCATGCCTGTAATCCCAGCCATTTGGGAGTGTAAGATTGGAGGATCTCAAGTTTAAGCCCAACCTGGGCATTTTACAAAACCTTGTCTCACAATAAAAAAGAAAAAAAAGCCTGGCAATGTAGATCAGTGGCAGAGCATCCCTCCATTCAATCCCCAGGACCTCGAAAGGAAAAAGGCTTCGTGTGGGGAGAGCAAAGGCTCACGAGTTTTTTGGCTAAGTCCAAATGTTGGTCCAGACCGTACGAAACTGAACGCGGTGCTCGGTGTCACTGTGCTTCAGTTTTCTCATATACAAAATGGGAATCAAACTGTGTCTACTCAACAGAATTGCTTAGTGGATTTGTAAAATTCACACACTGTGCTTGACACATAAGTACCAGATACACTCGGGCTATTATTATTGTTATTATTAAAAGATGAATGTTAACAGAGACTACACATCAGAGTTAACTAGCCTGGGGAAGGTGGAACAAAGGACCCTGAAATATCAGAAGGATGTGAAGCTGACTTCCCTGGTATTCCAGTTTTCTCGGGCCCTCAGGTCTAACTCAGCAAGTCTCATGGCTTCTACTCTACTTTGCTTCTCCATTTTCTTGCCATCTGTTTCTATAACACAGATATGCCATGATTCCAAAACCAGACAAGAATCCAACCACACAATATAACTACAGGCCAATCTCATTTATGAACACAGATGCCAAAATCCTCAACAAGGTACTGGCAAACAGAATGCAACACATCATAAAACTATGATCATACTTCATGACAAAGTAGGTTTCATCCCAGGATGCAAGGATGGTTCAAAACACACAGATCAATAAACGTAATATATAATATAAACAGAAGCAAAGCCGAAATCAGATGATCATCTCAATAGTTGCAGAAAAAGGCTTTGACAAAATACAACATCTATTCATCATAAAACACTGAAGAAAATAGGTACAGAGGCACCTTATCGCAATCTGATGAAAGCCATTTATGACAAACCTACTGCCAACATTATATTAAATGGGGAGAAACTGAAAGCTTTCCCTCTAAAATCAGGAACAAGACAAGTATGTCCATTGTCATTACTCCTGTTCAACACAGTTCTCAAAACATTAGCCAGAGCAATCAGGCAAGGTACAGGAAATGAAAAAGTCAAATTATCATTATTTGAAGATGACATGATCCTCCACAGAGAAGACCCAAAAAATTCCACCAAAAGACTCTTAGAATTAATAACCAAATTCAACAATGTAGCGGGATACAAAATCAACACACAAAAATGAATTGCGTTCCTGTACACCAATAATGAACCCACTAAGGAAGAAATTAGGAAAACAATACCATTCACAATAGCATCAAGAACAATTAAATACTTAGGAATTAACCAACAAAAAAATCCAAAAAGACCTCTACAACAAAGACAACAGTATTCTAAAAATGAAGATCAAATAGGATACCAGCAAATGGAAAGATATCTGTTGTTCTTGGATAGGCAGAACCAATATAATCAAAGTGGCCATACTTCCAAAATCTATATGTAGATTTAATGAAATCTCAATCAAAATACTACAACATTCCTCACAGAACTAGAAGGAAACAGTCCAAAATTCATATGGAACCAAAAAAGTCCCAGAAGTGCAAAAGCAATCCTGGATAAAGCAAAAGGCATCACAAACTCAGATGTGAAGTTACATTATAGAGCTACAGTTATAAAAACAGTGTGGGATAGGCATAAAAATAGGCATGAGGATCAATGGAACAGAATAGAGAATGCATAAACAACCTCTAGCACAACCAACTATCTGATCTTTGACAAAGGGGCAAAAACATACACTGGAGGAAATATAGCCTCTTTAACAAATGGTGTTGGGAAAAATGGCTGTCTGCATGCTGAGGACTGACTCTAGACCAATATATCTCACCATGTACTAAACTCAAATCAAAATAGATCAGAGATCTAAATGTTAAAACAGAAACATTTAATCTGCTGGAAGATAAAGTAGGTAAAACTCTTCAAGACATGAACATAGGCGAGGATTTTTTGAACAGAACTCCAGTGGCACAAGAAATAGTACCAAGAATCAACAAACAGAATCATATGAAATTTAAAAACTTCTGTTCAGTAAAGGAAACAAACAACACAATGAAGAGACAACCTACAGAACGGGAAAGAAATTTTGCAGCTATTCCTCAGACAAAAAATTAGTATCTAAAATTTATAAATAACTCCAAAAGATTAGGCCCCTCCCATAAAAGACCCAATCAATAAATGGGCAACTGAAATGAATAGACTACTCTTAGAAGAAGAAGTACAAATGGCCAATAAATGCATGAAAAAATGTTCAACATCTCTGGTCACTAGAAAAATCCCAATTAAAAGAAAGCTGGGATTTCATCTTACTCCAGGAAGGATGGCTATCATCAAGAAATCAAATGATATCAAACGCTGACAAGGCTGCAGGGAAAAAGGAACACTTCCACATTATTGGCAGGAATGTGAACTAGTACAACCAGTATTTAAATCAATATGGAGATTCCTCAAAAAAATAAAAATTAGAAATTTCATTTGACCCAGCTATTCTTCTAGGTATCTCCCCTAAAGTGAAAAAGAGCCCAGCATGCATACCCATGTTTAAAGCAGCACAATTAATAATACAGTAGCTAAATCTTGGCAGTGGCCTATATGTCCAACAACAGATGAATAGATAAAGAAAATGTAGTATTTATATACAATGTAGTAAAAGAAGATAAACGAGTTATTTGTAGGAAAATGAATATGCCTTCAGACTATGACGTCAAATGAAATAAATCAGACACACAAGCGTAAGTATCACATGGTTTCTCTTATGAGAAACCCAAAATATAAATAAAGAGCACAATAAAAAATAGATAATAGGAGATAATGATATAGATATTTTGCAAATGAGAGGGAGATCAAAAGATGGAGGGAGAAGGGAAGAAGGTGAGAGCAGGGGTTATAAAGAATTGAAATGTGTTATGTACATGTACCAACTCCCCAGGAGGAATATAATCATTAGGTACTGCAAACATGTATTAATAAAAAAGTAAAAGTTGAAGAAAAAAAACCCAGGGAGGTGGTTTTAATTTTTAATGATTGAGGCACTCTAGGGTTGTAGAACAATTATTTCAATAGAAATAGAGAACATTGTTTAAAAGAATAAGTTCCAGTATCAGATAGCCTCTAGATCCCTGTCATGGTACGTGTGACATACCATCTTTGAGTTTCAGTTTCTCAACTATGATATGTGGGAAATAATACCAATAATATCTATCCAAGGAATTGCTGTAATTATGGAATAGTATAACACAAGTAAATGACTTATTTGCAGTAACATCAGTATTTATGTCACACACGTCACAGTGGACCATGGCAAATTTGGGTTAATTTATCTTGCTTCTAGATAATGTATGTGACTGGTAATCCAGAACTGGCTTGGAGGTAAGTGTGGATGTCTCCCCTGAGAAGAATCACTGTGACATTTGCAGGGTCCCTAAATTTTGCTTTCTAGACTCTGAGCCTCTCTGCCAGTTTAGCAAAAGGATTCTTTTTTTTTTTTTTTTTTTTTTTTGTGGGTACCGGGTGTCGACCTCAGGACCTCGTGCACCAGCAGGCGCCCATGACGGTGAGTGATATCACCGGCCCCTTTTTTCGTATGTGGGTTCCGGGAGTTGAACTTGGGCCCTCGTGCTTGCCAGGCAGGCACTTACGCCGCTGAGCCATCTCACCGGCCCCAGCAAAAGGATTCTTGTTGAGCAATTTCTAGAAATTCTGAAAACAAAGACTACTTGCCACTGATTTGCCGTGGCTTCCTGCAGAGGCATCCTTCAGAGTCTCATGCAGTGGGAAGGGTAGAAGAGTGAAATATTAGGAATATGAAATGTTATTAATTCCTAAGAAACCTTAATGTGAATACACCTCCTATGGAACATGGAGAGTTGGTGGTTGTTTCATTCCAGGAAGGACCAAAGGCATTTTAAGATTCACTTTTCTTCCTTGTCTATGATTTAGATAGGTTATACTCTTGCAGACACCTGTTTTTACTTTTATTTTTAATGAAATTGGGCAATTAATCTCCATGCAGAGAACCCATGAAGTCAGCTGGAGAGTATGATTTGAAATCATTTCCTTATTTTTGATAAAAATTTTATTTTATTAAAAGTTGCTAAATTTCTGGCCTCACTTGGCTTCCTTTAAGGCCAGAAATGAATTTTATGACTTTGTGACAAAGCCAAGTTTCTATTCTTGTAACAGTCAAAAACAGATGAGGCAATTTGAACAATATCAAGGGCAGATACAGGCTGAGAGCTAACCGAAACCAAACTCCCTCTTGACATCCATGCAGCTTCTGCCTTCTCCATACCATGACTTAGTTATACACAGTGTTTTTGCCTAGGAATAAGAATGTGCAATAGCAGAATCCAAAATTTAGGAAGTTTTTCTTGAAGTGTAGTAAAAGTCGTATAAGTTCTTTGTTATGGTTTAGATCTAAAATGTCCCCCAATGTCTCATGTGTTGGGGAATTGATTGGATCATGGGGTGATATACTCATCAGTGGACTAGCCCATTGATGAGTTCATAGCTCACTTGTTGCTAAGTGGTGGGTTCTGGTTGGAGGTGGGTCACTGGTATAGCTCCCTCTCCAGCCCTTCTCTTTTCTCTCTGATTCCTGGTCACCATGGGATGAACAGCAGTCCATCGCCCGGGCCTTTTCACCACGCCATTTCTGCATTGGAACCAGCCGAGCATGCATTGAAAAGATGAGCCCAAATAAACCTCTTCCTCTTTAAGTTGTGGGTGTTGGGTATTTTGTCCTGGTGATGAAAAAGTAACAAAAATAGGCTTTTAAATGTTACCCTAAAGCCATTGGCATGGGTGTCGGTGAATTATTGATGAGAACCCACCCCAACTGCCCAGCTGTGTTACTTTCTCCCTTAAACTACGTCCACATTCTGTCTCCCCGAGTATAAAACATTTTGGAAGTCAATCGCTCTCAACTACTCTGTTACCCATGCTGGTTATGGGATACATTTTACAAGGATGTCACCCAATTTTCTTACCTGGATATGGGGGAAGAGAATGTGATTGCTGAAACCCACTTTTTTCTATTTTGGGGTCCCCTGTGGAGAACCTCTGGTGTGTTTCAGTTCCTGTGGTTTCAGTGGGCCTGGCCCAGAGCCTAGATGCAGATGTGGGTAGGTGCCCGAGGCTAAAGCAAGCAGCATTTCCTCCCCTTTGGCTCAGGGCCTTTAAGGCACTTAACCCAGGTGGAATGGTTCAGGACCGGACGCATGACCCAACTTGAGCCAAAGAAAGCTGGGCCCCTGTTCAAACTCTTGAGAATAGAAGACTGAAGCTGTCTCCTGTGCCCTACATTTGATTCTGGAAAGATTTAAGTCTGAAGCTAAAATGTCACCATATAGTGTTTTAAATTAATGTCAGCACAAGGTCAGGGGAGAGAAGATCCAAGCTAAGAGTGGAAAGAGTTTGTAGTATGGTGACATTCAACTCTCTGGATCTAGTCATGCCTGAAGCTATCTGACTTCTCCCTTACATGAAGTAATTTTTTTTTTTTTTTTAACACTGAGTTCATTTGAAGCTCTTTCCTGTCTGTTAGAAGAGACTTCAGCACTTCGGCAAGCATCATAAGTTCTCCACCCCAGGAAACCCCTCATTGTTGTGCAAACTGGGCAATTGGTTACTCTGTCCGCTGCCAACAAAGAAGCCCTACCTGACTCTAACACATATGATAACCTTAAGGTTGAGGATAGATGATGGTACAGTGCTATGCATTGATGAAATGTTGAACTAAGCTCTTCTTTTTATATGAAGCAGGATTTGGCACAATTTGATGTAAGAAATGAGAAAGTAGAACAGAGTTAAAAAGAAGTCAAAGCATGAAAGAAAGATGGCTTCTTCACAGAAACTTCTGAGGACTTTTCCCCTGCATATCTAAAATAAGAGGGGCAAGGCAATAAAGAGTCTGTTCAACCAATTGAGACATGCAAGGTGGTTCATGTTATAATCCTAGCACTCTGGGAGGCTGAGGCAGGAGGATCACAAGTTGGAGCCCAGCCTGGGCAATTTAGTGACTTAGCCAGACCCTGTCTCAAAATTTAAAAAGGGGTAGTGATGTAGATCACTATGAAGGCCTGGGTTCAGTCCTCAGTACTGCCCCCAAAAATCAGTAAGAGGTGAAATGTTAGCCAAGAAATAGTGCCTGTCCTGTTAATGTGTTTCCATACACTGGTAGACTTTCTTTTCTGGACTATGTTATCATAATTACTGGCCTTATTTAAGTGTTATCTTGAGTATTTTCATTAAACCATTACAATTTTTATTTTCAAAACACATTTTAATGATAATGAAAAGATAAAAATAACTGGTTTCACCAATATGTCTACCGTTGAAGTATAGCTTGTGTACAGACCTTGCTTTCTCTTCTGAATCTTAAAATTCTCAAAGATAGATTTAAGGTTTGCTTATTGCTTATAGCTTGTGCTATATTTTCCTTGTCCACCAAATGCCATTTGAACATGAGTGGCAATCAAATAATTTGGGGCCAAATTAATCTGGGTGCCCTTAGAGTATAGAAATCTAATAGAATTGAAGGACTTTTAACCACTTGAGATGGCTGAATTACATTAGCAAGGGTTAGAGTTTTCTGCCAGAACTGGAAAAGTTGGAGAATTTTCAGTATTTGGCTCTGAGTGTATTGAGAAGATTTGTGTTTGCAACAAAGATGCTTTTCAGAAGCGGTAATTTTTAAAAATGTTAGTGGGGATGAGAAGTGTTAGGAGAAGGAATTATAATGAGATTTCTTTTTTTGGATAAAGGAAAAAAAAAAAAGATGGCCAGAGACAGAGAGGAAGAGAGAAATATGTCACTGTAAAAAGTCAATGATCTCTCTTTCTATTCGTATCAATACAAACGGGTATATCTGGAATTCAAAATCAGAGACTGTAATTCTGTGACTAGAAGGTTATTTTACTTTTCACCTTTATTGGAATTTGAGTCAGAAATTAAAACTTTTAAGTTTGTCTAATGTGATAGTTGGATTTAAGAGTTCCAGGGTACTTTACATACCCCCACAACTCATAGCCTAAGGTATTTATAATGATACATTATATATGCATAATGTTCTATATTTATGTCCATTCCTGAAATATATTCATATAAATGCATGCCTAAGTGTATTCAGAGAATTCTTAACAAATGCTTATAGATAATTGTATTTAACAGCTTAAATATGCAAATTTCATGAATGTGACTCAGTAATATTGAGTCACTCTATAATTCTAGCAGCTCACGCAAAGGCCATGGAGACTTAGAGTCAAATGATTCTTCTTCCTGGGGATCCAGGTCCTATCGGGATTTAGCGACAGGTCTTACAGACAGAAGACTTTGTCTTGTGCCAAAGTTGATGGCCTCAGGTTTCTCCTGGATAAGCAAGGAGAGTCATATTTCTCTGTCTGTAATCATCTTTTCTTCTTTGAACCTTTCTTGTCCTCCTCCCTGAAAAGGAGCCTGCAATGGATTGCTTAAAGTCATGGATCCTGCACTGAAATTCTGGTTCTGCTGTTATTAGTCCCATTACTTTAGTTTATCTTGTAGGCTCTAATTTTACAAATGATATTAACAACCGTAACTACTTAGGGGTTGCTATGAATTAATATTAGTGTACAGGACAATGCCAGCATTAGCTCCTGCTAATATTGCCCCAAAACCACCTTGTTTAGCTACAGACAACTGGAGCTGGATTGACAACCTACCCCAAAAATATGGAATCTGGACACAGTTTATCGAGTGAATAAACAGAGAGCCTAGACCTGAAATAACATAAAATCAGAACAGAGGTTGCTATACCTGAGACACGGGCTCTGATATGTCAACCAGAGGAGGCATTAGTTTATAGAACCTTAACAGATACAAGATGTTGTGCAAACCACTTTACATGTATTCATCATTTAAAACAACACCACAAGGTAGATAATTATTTTGAAAAACTTTACAGAAGAAAAAACTGAGGCACAGAATAGTTAGGGTTCCAACACAGAAAGTCGGGCTGTGGAATCCACATTCTTTCATACACTGCTGTTGAGTAAATGAGCACAGAGAGGAGCAGAACAAGGAATAGGGAGAAGGGGAGGCAAGGGACTGTGCCTGGCTGCTTGTCTCATTGGTGTCCACTTCTGACTCATGGGTTCAGTTGGATATGTGTGACATTTCAAGAAATTTTCTTTTGCTGTATCTAGTTAAAATGTTTTATCATTATTTGCTCACTCATAACTAAGAGTTCTTTTTGTTTAGTGATGAATGGGGTTCAAACTGATCAAAAGAACACCGTATTTATTCTCACAGTGAACTGCAACTCATGGTTCTTGAGGTACCTGTAGAACAGTCTGCTGACACTCCACCAAGGAAGGCTGGAGAAGGCACTCACACCTTGGACATCAACTTGAAGTTAGGTTTGAGATCCAGCCAGTCACAGCAGGCACAGGTCATTGTCAATGAGATGAAATCATTTCCTCTACCTTAGAACTAAGTCTTGTGGAAGAACAGATGGCACCAATATGTGGTTGTTGTATCTCAATGTCATCTCAGATAATTTGCATTCCAGCTTTTGCCTCAAAAAAAAAAAAAAAAGTCAGTGTCAGCTTTCATAGTTAAAGTAAATGGGTAGTTTGAGCTGGGCTGAAGATATTTTAAATTAGGAATTCAGGCATCTCCATGGTAATCCAAGTCACCAAAATAGGTCAAAGCCAGACTATGTTTAAAAAAACATTGCTAGGAAGTCAAAGAAGAGAAGAAAGGCAGCTATGATGTTCTGAAGAGAAGGAAGTTTATTTTTTTTCATATGAAAATGTGGTTCACTGATAACTTTAAAAAACTGAAAGCATTATATCTAGTAACGTGTCATTTGAAAAAAATGCCAGAAGGAAAGGAGAGAAAATTACATTGGACCTATCAAACATGGTAGCCATTGAAAGAAAAACACTGACACAAAATATTTCTGGGTCCATATGATTTCCTCTGGTTGGCTCAGTATTTTGCTTCATTTCTTCTGTTTTTATCTAAGCTTTGCTTAAGCACAAAATGCCTGCAAAGAGCCAAATTCCAGCCTCTCTGGCAATGAGCTATGCCTCATTCCTCATGTACGAACTCAGTTTCAGAATGAATCTCTCCCAGTGGAAAGAAACAGGCAAAGAAACACTGGAAATTAGTACAGCTCAGATCTTGTTCAGATTAAGGAAATTCAACTCAGTGAATTTGTAATAAAAGATGGATTTCCCCCCTCCAGGCAGTCCTTTTTAAAAAGTAAAAAAAAAAGACTAAATGCACACACACAATAAATGTCAAGCTAATTAGCTACTACAAAGCACCACATTTCCCTATGTGTCTAATCCCTTTTATGAACAAAACTAACTGGAAGAATGACAAAGGCGCTATGAAACTTCAGGGACTTTTAAGCTACAGGATGATTGTTACCTGCCACACTGTGAGCAAGCATTTTAGGTATCCCACTGTCAGATTTCTTTGTGTTCCATCCTCATTGCCTGATTTTTAAGCTCCAGCTTACTGTGCCCATTATTCCTTCCATTCCTATGTTTCACCTTGCACACACTAGATTAGTTTGCATTTGCAATAGGAATGGGGAGAGAAACTAGGATTGAGGTGAGGTTTGGGGTATGTTGGAGGATATATGAGAGAGAAACAGGGTATAGAATCCAGGGTGAAAGAGGCCTAAATAATGGATTCCTGGTCATGTGACCTATGCAGTCACCTATGACCTTATGCTTAGAAGTGATCCACCCTTGGTTCTATGTTCTGCTGTCACCATATTGAACAGTTTCATAGCTTTGAGCAAGAATTCTCACATTTCCCTTTTGCATTGAGCACCACAAATTATATAGATGATCCTGAAGGCCACTGGGGAAGGAGACCCAGGGGGAGAGCAAGTAGAAAGATCGAGCAGACTGTGAAAGACTATGGAGAACTCCTGAAGTCCAAGTCACCAGCTCCTCAGGACTGAACTCTCACAATCAGAAATGTGAAAGCAAACAAGCAAACAAGGGATGTGTCCTTGGTCTCACTGCCCCGGGCTTTCCCTTCTTTTCAAAACACCAGCACCTTCAACTCCACTCGCAAAATGAAATTCTTTTGGCTTAAGATTTTTCCTGCTGTTAGGAAATATACACATGAGATAATTAGTAATAAGTCATTTACATTTATCCAATCAGGAAAGAAATATTTCTCATGAACCTCTTATAGCAAGTCATTCTTCTAGGAACTGTGGGTATAGAAGTAAGGCATACAGAGGGCTTATACTCAAGATTGTATGTCATTGAGGAGATAGAAAATAAAACTCATAAAATAAGTAGATAAAATGATAATATGTGGCACTGACATATGCTACAGAAAAGATAAAGTGTTGAGTAGAGACTGTATGAGCAGGGGTGGCCTCTCTGAGAAGATGGCCTGAGAGTTAACAGCTGAGCGAATACATAGAAGGCAACTATGTAGATATCTGGAGAAAGAGTACTTCAAGAGTTAGAAGCCATGGAGGTAACCCAAGGAATCAGAGACTATTAGCTTCAACAGGAGTGATAAACATGGAGATGTCAAAAATTGGTAGGACTCAGGATAGATTTTGGAGAAGAACTGACTGGACATCTTGATGGATTAGGTGTGGGAAATTATAGGAAAATAAAAGAAAGAAAAAAAAATGGCTGGTTCCTAAATGATTGTCCTGAGCAGCTGGTTAGATTATAGATCCATTATTATTATAGAGAATTTTCCGTGTTAGAGATGAAAGAGAATATAAGAATTCTTTCTAGTCCCTTTACATTTGAAGAAACTAATGATATCTAAGTGGAAATGTTGAGTGGGCCATTAGATATCCAAGTCTAATCATGAGAGATGAGGTCAGGCCAAGAGACACGGGTGAATTAAAAATACAATAGTATATTCTGGAGCCATAGATGGAATGAGAATTGCCTTAAAAAGAGAATGCAAGCAGAGATCAGGAAAGAGCTAAGAATAGAGCAATGGACAATCCAAGATTAGAGATCTATTCTGACATTAAGAAGAAATAAGAAAAAAGGTATGTCACAGAATCAGAGATGAAATGTTTTTAAATGAGAGAAAAACTGGACGGGGACATGTGGTGAGAATCCAAGGTAGAACAGAAAATCCGACTATTGGATTTGGCAAGATGGAGGTAATTAATAACCTTGAGATGAGCTATTTATGTGCACTTTGACTTGTGGGGGATGCTTAATTAGAGTGGATAGCAAGGACCAAGAAGTACAGATGAGGGAGCAGATGGTGAATGTGGTGAGCTTTTGTGGGGAGGAGAGAGAAGAGAAATAGAGTAGTAGGTAGAGAAGGACACAGGGCAAAGGAAGACTTTATTTACAAAGCCACGCGATGTGTGTGTGGTATTTTGTTACGGCAGCCCTAGCAGACTAACACAGCCTGCTGTACTCCCTATTGTGATTGTGTCATTTCAAAATATATTGGATAAAATTAAAAAAAAAAAAAACTGTGTTAGAAATACCTTTTTTTATGAAACCTTAGCTAAATGCTTTGGGAAGACTTCTTTTTAACAAGTTGCATAAAATGCTACTATCCCATTGTTATGGTCCAATTATAAAAGATTGGGAAAAAATGTAAAAAATCTAGGACTGCAATTTAAAGAGCAATTTAAAGAAGTAGATTTAAATTGTCACTCTACTTTAAAAAGATGAACCAGAACTATACCTTATGGACAAACTGTGGTTCCCTATTATGTCAGATAAAAATACATTTGCTACAACATACATTAGAAGGTGAGATGGGCTGGGATCTAGTACCCAATGGGAAGAATTCTTTTTGTCAAAAGCATGGACATTGCTTCCATTTTCACAGAAAGGAATATCTAATATGCCGGGCAGGTAAGTTGATAGAATTGGTAGTGATAAGGTGAGACTGTTCTGATTGAATTGCTTCCTTTTCCCCTATGAAGTCTGAGGCGAATCAACAGAAAAAGGAAAGAAGGTGTGGTGGAGATTTGAAGAACATAAAGTGTGATACAGTTGACTTGAGTGGGAAAGCTAATTTACTAGAGAGGTGCATGGGATGGTCTTGCCAAACTGAGTGCCCACCTGAAATTTGTGATGATAAACTTGAAGTGAACACAGTTAATGAGGTTGCCTAATTTTCTCCTATAAAATGTATCTGCTCAGGAGCCAATGTACATTCAAAGGGTATGTGGTTTTAGTAATTTTAAGTATGATCGATGTTTGCCGAGCAAATATGACAGAAAGAGAGTGAAACAAAGAAATGAAAGTGTCTCAGAGGAAATTATTCTAGTAATTCATCATGGGATTTGAACTCAGGAGAGAAGAGAGTTAAAAGGGTGATGGTTCATAAAAATAATATTATTATAATGCAAGAGAGAACTCAATGGGAGAGACCTCAAGATGGCGGATGAGTAAGAAGCAGGCAGCGAAACTCTCTCTAAAAGTTACCATTGGAACACGGGAATATAGCGACCCAGAAAGCGCAGGAGGGGGGGAGATGCCTCCCCGAAACCCAGAAAAGTTCTGAAGCGCAATCTGGGACCCCTGGCACCAGTGACGGGTGACTTCCAACAAAGAAGAAGGAAAGAAGGAGCAGACCGCGCGCGTGCACCTTCTAATATCCCGGGAGTTGGAGCGCCGGCGGAGGCTCAATTCTACGGACACACGGTGGCAGCTGGCGCCCAGGGAGCCCCCACGGAGGATCCTGAGACAGCAGCGGGGCAGGGGAGCGGCGGAGAACGGCGCTGACCGGCGATTGACTAAGGGACACAGAAAATACAGTGGCACACTACCAAAGAATCAAGGACTGGGCCAAACAGGTAGCAACTTCGCATACCCAACGAATTGAAGAGGTAGGATCTGGCAGAAAGCTCAAAACCTAAAAGCAAGCTCCACTTGGAAGATACTGCAGAGAAGTAGTCATCTTCTAAAGATCTTAAACACTAGCAATAAAGTAACCTACTATAGGTAATTTGCAAACATCACCCCAGGAATTAAAGAAAGAAAAAATGAGACGACACTTAAACAAGATGCAACCACACACATCCAATTCACCAAAGGCAAACCTAGGGAGCAACGAGGTGGGACAATCCGAAAGCCACCCACCTGGCCTATCTGAAGTGGTAACAACAAAGCAACTGAATGAGGTTCTGGAAAAAATTAAAACAGAAATAATCTCACAGATAACTGCAGAGATAATGTCTACAATGAAGACCATGCTTAAGGACACTATAGCTGATACAGACAAAAAAATAGATGAACTTAAGAAAACTATAGAAACCATGAATGCTCAGCATAGGAAAGAAATGGAATCTATAAGGCAGATTCAAGCAGATATCCAAGAGATAAAAAATTCCATTGAAAGTATTTGTAGCAGAATAAGCCAATGCGAGGACAGGATCTCAGATATAGAAGACAAGCTTGCAATTAGTGATCATGAAATGGAAAAATTCTTAAAAATAGCAAGGGACCATGAAAAATCAATTCAGCAGCTGCTAGATGACTCAAAGATAAACAACTTAAGAATAATTGGAATAAATGAAAAAGCAGGAGATAGCATCAACGACATTAAAACCTTGTTCAAAGACATAATCAGGGAGAACTTTCCTGGAAGAGAAAAGGAATTTGACACCCCTATAAGTGAAGCTTTTAGAACACCAACTAGACATGATCAAAAAAAAACTTCAGCCAGACATATTATAGTCAAGATCCCAGAAATTCAACAGAAGGGCAGAATCTTAAAAGCTGTTAGGGAGAAGAGACAAATCACCTATGAAGGAAAACCCATCAGAATCACAGCTGACTTTTCAGCACAAACCCTCAATTCAAGAAGAGCTTGGAATGATGTATTGCAAGCTCTAAAGGAAAATAATTTTCAGCCCAGATTGATGTACCCTGCAAAACTATCTTTCAAAATTGATGGAGAAATAAAATACTTTCATGACAAAGAACATCTGAGAAAATTTATGACCACCAAACCAGCACTCCAAAACGTTCTGAAGGACATTCTAGAAAGAGATAGGAACCCCAACAGAAGGAATCCACCAGGCAGGGCAAATAATTAAATAGCCGGAAAGCGGAAAAACAAAGAGTGGGAACCAACAACAGGAAAATATCATGACAAGTCAATACATATCAGTTTTAACCATCAATGTTAACGGTCTCAATTCACCAATCAAAAGGCACAGACTGGCGAAATGGATCAAGAAGCAAGATCCAACAATATGCTGTATACAAGAAACACATTTAATTCAGAAAGAAATTCATAGACTGAAAGTCAAAGGATGGAAAACAATACTCCATGCCACAGGAACCCAGAAAAAAGCAGGGGTAGCTATTCTTTTTGCAGACAAAGTGAACTTCAAGCCAAGAAGGATTCAGAGAGATAAAGACGGTCATTACATCCTTGTAAAGGGAACAATCCAAGAGGAAGAGATAACGATCATAAATATTTATGCGTCAAATACCAATGCACCCAGCTATATAAAACAAGTACTAAAGGACATGAAAAATCAAATAAGCACTAATACAATTATATTGGGAGATCTCAATACTCCACTGTCACAAAAAGATAGATCAACTGGACAGAAAATCAATAATGAAATAGTAGAACTGAACCAAACTTTTGAACAAATGGACTTAGTAGATGTCTACAGAGTGTTCCATCCCACAACATCAGAATACACATTTTTCTCAGCTGCACATGGGACGTTCTCCAAAATAGACCACATACTAGCTCATAAAACCTGCTTAAGTAAATGCAAAGGAATTGAAATTATCCCATGCATATTATCAGACCATAGTGCAATGAAATTGGAAATCAATGGCAAAAGATCCCACAAAAACTCCCTAAACACATGGAAATTAAACAGCATCCTCCTGAACAACCAATGGGTCACAGATGAAATTAAAGAAGAAATTAGTCACTTTCTACAACTGAATGATAATGACAGTACAACATACCGGAACTTATGGGATACAATGAAAGCAGTCCTAAGAGGGAAATTTATAGCATTAAACACTTATATTAGGAAAATAGAGCAAGCGCAAATAAACAACTTAAGGGTGAACCTCGAGCTTCTAGAAAAAGAAGAGCAGGTTAAGCCAAAAGCCCGTACAAGGGAGGAAATTATAAAGATCAGAGCAGAAATTAACGTATTGGAGAATAAAAAAACAATACAAAGAATCAATGAAGCAAAAAGTTGGTTCTTTGAAAGAATAAATAAGATTGACAAACCCTTATCCAACCTTATTAAAAAAAGAAAAGAAAAGACTCAAATCCATGCAATTGAAAATGAAAAGGGTGATATCACGACAGACCCTGCAGAAATCCAGAAGATCATCTATACCTATTTTGAAAATTTATATTCTACTAAGATGGAAAATGCAGAAGAAATGGACAGATTCCTAGATTCGTATGAATTACCAAAGCTGAATCAAGAAGATTTAAAAATCCTAAATAAACCAATATCAGCCAATGAAATTGAAGATGTAATTAAAAACCTCCCAACAAAGAAAAGCCCAGGCCCTGATGGATTCACTGCCGAATTCTACAAGAAATTTAGAGAGGACCTAACGCCCCTACTTCTCAAACTTTTCAATGAAATTGAAAGGGAAGCAATACTCCCAAATTCATTCCTGTAAGCAAGCATTACCCTGATACCAAAACCAGAGAAGGACCCAACTAAGAAAGAGAACTACAGGCCAATCTCCCTAATGAACATAGATGCAAAAATCCTTAATAAGATACTGGCAAACAGAATCCAACAAATCATCAAGAAGATTATACACCATGACCAAGTTGGATTCATCCCAGGGATGCAGGGATGGTTCAACATACGTAAATCAATAAATGTAATACAGCATATTAACAGAACCAAAGACAAAAATCACATGATCATCTCAATAGATGCAGAAAAAGCTTTTGACAAAGTCCAGCACCTTTTCATGATAAAAACCCTACAGAAAATTGGAATAGAGGGTCTTTATCTCAATCTGGTAAAAGCTATCTATGACAAACCAACAGCCAATATTATACTAAATGGCCAAAAACTGAAAGCCTTCCCTCTAAAATCAGGAACAAGACAAGGATGTCCACTGTCCCCACTCTTATTCAACATAGTTCTGGAAACTTTAGCCAGAGCGATTAGACAAGAGAAAGAAATAAAAGGAATAATGATTGGAAAGGAAGAAGTTAAATTATCATTATTTGCAGATGACATGATACTCTACACAGAAGACCCCAAAAACTCCACTAAAAAACTGCTAGATTTAATAAGCAAATTCAGTAGTGTAGCTGGATACAAAGTCAATACTCAAAAGTCAATAGCCTTCCTGTACACAAATAACAAACTTACTGAAAGAGAAATTAGGGAAACAATACCTTTCACAATAACATCCAAAAAAATGAAATACCTAGGAATCAACCTCACGAAGGATGTAAAAGACCTCTATACTGAAAACTACAGTACTCTGAAAAAGGAGATTGAAGAGGATATCAGAAAATGGAAAGATATCCCTTGCTCCTGGATAGGAAGAACCAATATAGTGAAAATGGCCATACTTCCAAAATTGTTATACAGATTTAATGCAATTCCAATCAAAATTCCAACAGCATATCTCACAGAATTAGAGAAAACAATCCTAAAATTCATTTGGAATCAGAAGAGACCTAGAATAGCAAAGGCAATTCTGGGCAACAAAGGCAAGGCAGGGGGCATCACTATCCCCAACTTGAAATTATACTATAAAGCTACTGTGATAAAAACAGTGTGGTACTGGCAAAAAAACAGACCTGAAGATCAATGGAACAGATTAGAAGATGCTGAAACAACCCCAGACATACTAAGCCACCTTATCTTTGACAAAGGTGCCAAACACATTCGCTGGAAGAAAGATAGCCTCTTTAATAAATGGTGCTGGAAAAACTGGCTCTACACATGCCGAAGATTAAAACTAGATCCATATCTTTCACCATGCACTAAACTAAATTCAAAATGGATCAGAGATCTAAATATTAAAACAGAAACATTAAATCTGCTGGAAGGTAGGATAGGTAAAACCCTTGGAGACATTGGTGTAGGCAAAGACTTTATGAATAAAAACTCAACCGCACGGGAACTATCCCAAAGAATCAATAACTGGGATCTCATCTTATTAAAAAGCTTTTGCACAGCAAGAGAAACCACCAACAGAGTGAAGAGACAACCCACAATGTGGGAAAAAATGTTTGCCAGCTGTTCCTCAGACAAAGGATTACTATCGAGAACATATAAAGAACTCAAAAAAATCAGACCTCCCAAATTTAAAGACCCACTCCAAAAATGGGCATCTGAGATGAATACACATTTCTCAGATGAAGAAATACTAATGGCAAATAAATATACAAAAAAATGTGCAACATCACTAGTCATTCGAGAGATGCAAATTAAAACAACACTGAGATACCATCTCACCCCAGAAAGAATGGCTACTATTAAGAAATCAACTAATAACAAATGCTGGAGGGGCTGTGGGGAAAAAGGAACCCTTCTTCACTGTTGGTGGGAGTGTCGACTGGTACAGCCACTGTGGAAGTCAGTGTGGAGATTCCTCAGAAAACTAGGGTTGGAGGTCCCATTTGACCCAGCTATTCCCCTTCTGGGCATCTTCCCAGAAGAATTAAAAACATCGTACCACAGCGATATATGTGCACCCATGTTTATAGCAGCACAATTTGTAATAGCCAGATCTTGGAAACAACCCAAATGCCCATCAACTGAGGAATGGATAAGAAAGATGTGGTATTTTTATACAATGGAGTACTATTCAGCCATAAAGAAGGATAAACTGGAGACTTTTATAGGTAAATGGATGCAACTCGAGAAAATACTCATAAGTGAAATAAACCAGAAGCACATGTGTAAGCATCGTATTATCTCTCTAGTATGAGAAACTGAAAGAGTAAATAAGATCCAAAATGTACAATAGACATGGTGAATCAAAAAGAAACTGGTCAAAAGGAAAGAGAGACTGGAATAGGGAAAAGAAAGAAGGGAAAGGGAAAAAAATTGTATATATATATATATAAGATGGTTAAGATAGATACACTACCATTTTTACTTAGTTCATTGAAGAGTAAGGTTTGTGCCAATAATGTTTGGACAATTGAATGCTAATGTCTGGTGTCCTGAATAACTAACTTAAAGATAGTAATACGTAATGTATTAACCATTGTTACCCTCCTATTATGTTGGTTTGAAAATTTGTTCTTCTTTTGAAAAAAAAAAAAAAAAAAAAAAAAAAAAAGAGAGAACTCAATGGAGCTAAAGAACTGAAGACAGAATGGTAGCAAAAAAATACTAGAAAAATGGTAGGCAAGTTCAAAGTTTAAGATGTTAGATATGGTACTGTTTCTGATAATGGAAAAATCTAGAACTGACTGACTATGTGAACTACCCATTAAGAAGGAATTGAGAAGCCAAGCGGCAAATGGATCATCAAGCAGATGCTGACAGTGGAAGTACTACTGAAAAGGAGAGAGAAGTCAGGGGCTCAGATCATTGGTGAGGAGGGAAGAGTGAAGGAAGTTCAGTTACGAACCAGTAGTGAGGTGGGGTGATCAATTCTGAATGCTTTAGTATACATAATTTTCAACTTGGAAAGTTTAGATTTGGTAAGTGAGAACAGAGTGTGAAAATTCTACAAGCGCCACTAGCATTGAGGAGTGAGTCAGAATGTGAAAGAGGCAGGGGAGGAGTCATGTAGATAACTGGTCTACTCTTCAATGGGCTTCTGTGGACCGGCAGACCAGCACTGTTTAATGGCGCGTGTATGCACGCACGCATGTGAAGTCCCTCTACCGATGGCAGAACTCAGCTGAGGGAGCTGAATATTTCACTGCATTAAAAGAGTTCACTCATTAATGCCACCACCAAAACTTCTGCCTCAAAAACATGGCACAGATATTCTTTGAGATGGTAAAAATGGGGGGAAACAGCCACTCTCACCTGCTGAAAGTTGGGCATTAAAGGTTGCTGAGTCTGAGGCCAGCTTGTGGCTTCTGTCAGCAAATCCTTTTTCTCCCTCAGAGTCTTTGCACGGTGCCAAGAGATGTCTGTGTCAGCCCACGTTCATAAAATAAGAATAAACATGATGCAAAAGAAAAAAAAAAAAACACGATGTTCTGAAAGTAAGATGTGGCCACTCAGGGGAGCCTTCAACCAGAAAAATTAAAGCCCAGAGTAAAATTTCTTAAGTAAGCAAAACGACAGGGCCTCTGCATTTCACTTAGTGTGAAAGGCTACCAGGGCAAAGGACAATTCAGAGAGAAGTGTGTATTTAAAAATATCTAAAGAAAAACTTGTGTAGAAGCTTGCTAGATTCTGGGAAAGTTAGTCAATAATTCACTTTGGCGAAACTGCCTAAAAGTTCAATTTGGAGCCATCTGGATAACACTAAATTTGTATCTCAGCCAGCTTGGTTCTCTCACCCCCTCTATGCAACCTATTAGTTAACGCCTTGTCACTCAAGAGCAGAAATGAAGTACCAGCCCCACTTTTCTCAGAAAAATGGCCACAAGATTGTTATGTCTACTCTGTTCTGGAATGGGTGTAGGGATATGCTTCTCCAGTACATGAACTCTAATCACTTCAGCCCATTTGTCAAACTAGGTGACATGTAGACAAAACAACTGGTTAATTCCACATTTTGCTCCTCATTCGTGGTAATCTTCAGTCCAAGGGGAGGTTCATCTGTTTGGACAAACTGGGGATATATTGTCCACTTACAGGTTCTCACTATTGACCTTCCATATATCACATGAGTAGTTGAGCTGGAAGCTCTTTTATCCCAGCTAAGACACATTTGTATCATAAAAACTGAGATCGAACTATATGCAGTGTTCTGATTCTTGCTCTTCCTCTTAACGTATTGCCAGAGCTTTCCTCTGTGTTATTAGAAGTCTTCCAAAATGTAATCTAATGCACATGTAATAATTTCAGCATACCTACCAACCATCATTTATTTAACTATCTCTGTGTTTATATCTGCATATATGGCACTTATCAATGAAATTTTGTCTGGCAAATAATAGTGATAAATATCTTTTTACATAAATTACATATGTGTTTACTGATATATATAATATATAATATATATAATATATTTATTTATTTATTTATTTATTTACTTAAGAGTAAATATTAAAAATGCAATTCCTAGATCAACTAGTACTTTGCTATATGAGAATGTGGCTGTTTCCCTAAAATTTCAGCAGTACTAGTTTACGCTTTATTTTGAGGGGGGGGAGGACGTTTTTCTTTACCTAGGCAACTCTAAATTTTTTCTGAGATTTATCTAGCTGTGTACCTCCTCATTATTACAGGTAGCAGTTGGAAAAACTGACCTGAAACCAGATTAGCATTTAGTCCCGGCTTTGCAATTTACTTCTCTGATCCTGAGCAAGATGCTAAAATCCTGTCAGCTTTCTTATCTATATAGAATATAATTTTGTAAGATTGTGAGAATTAGTGTAAGTAATATGAATGAAGTGTTTAGACAAATGCCTGACGTAGTACATATCCCCAGAAGTCTTTATTATTACTATTACCCATTATTTTTTATTATGATGATTTATTTTCTCTCACCTCGCAAAGTTTTTACCCTCAATTATGTTTTACTGTAATGCATATTTCCAATAGTTCTAGCTTACTCTTAAGAATTACTGTGATTGTCAGTTTTCTGTTCTTTCTTCTCTCTATCTCCTCCTTCATCCTTTGATCTCTTTATATTTTCCTTGTACATTGTGAGATGACCTTTCCAATGGTGTCCTCCACAATACTAATTCAATTTTCTGTCCTGACAGGACTGATTTTTATCCCCAATGGGGATTTTGATGATCTTACTACAATTTTGGTCTCCTTGCAATTCTTTTTTTCCTTGCAATTCTTTTTTTTTTTTTTTTTTTTTGTGGCTACCGGGGGTCGACCTCAGGACCTCGCACGCCAGCAGGCACCCGTGCTGCTGAGCGATATCACCGTCCTTTTTTTGTATGTGGGTTCTGGGAGTCAAACTCGGGCCCTCATGCTTGCCAGGCAGGCACTTATGCCACTGAGCCATCTCACCGGCCCTTCCTTGCAATTCTTAAGTAGATTATCCAGTTCCCTTTTCATCTCAGCTCACTATCTTTATACTTCATCCCGTTTTCCCCTTGATAACTTTCTACTCTCATTTCATTTTCTTCTATTATTCTATTAATAATATTCTAAAATTTTCTTCAAAGTTCTGTATGTATAAAATCACTTTCAGAAGTCTTTTCTTCAAAAAGTTCAGGGTGACTTTTGGTTTCCTTCATACTGAAGTAGTTTTTATAGCCCTCCTTGTGACTTTTAGGCCATCAATACCCATCTTTGAGCAAAGAGAAATCTTTTGGAACAAGGAATATGTCCATGACCAGTTGTACAGATCTTTGCCTCTATCATCACTCCATTGAGTTATCAAATTCTCCTCTAGATTCTCCTGGTGATTGTTTCTAACCTACAGTCAGTTCTCAGTGTCAAATAGTCATGCATCTGGTTTGGTTCCATACATTGGGCTAACATCTTCTATATGCACTGCCTGATTCTTTCATATTCTGAACTAATGTAATATTTGGAAAACCACAGTTCCCAATATGTGCTGTTCCTAGGGCTCTCCTATCTTTATGGGAACATACTTCACAGGACAGAGTATGACTAAGTCAGTCCCAACCTCCCTCTCTACCCAGGTATTTCATGGAAGTTGTTTACTAATGGATATAGGAAAGTGGAAATAGAATGATTCTTCAAGGATTGTAGTCTTGCATTCTATTTGATGGAGATCCTAGACGTTCAAATCAGGTTGCAGGAAGATGGGAGAATAATTCTTTCTTCCATCTGTTCATAGTGGAGAAGTCAGCTTCAAGAAGTAAAGGATGGATGCATATTTTCTTAATTGAGTTTTATAGAGCAGCTGCATTGATCCTGGGTACAATGGAAAATGATCCTGGATTCCCGCCATGGGATTTCTGACAATATTAGTGTTCAATATGTGCCTAATTTTCATCTTTTTCTATCTCCTTAGGAACTGAAATAAGGACCCAGGAAGGTTGCATTAGGGTCTAAAGGCCATATAGTTTTTACAACTGAAAATCTCATCTGCTTATCTTTAAAAAGTTCAATATTTTAAAAGTTCAATATAAATACTTTTTTAAAAATGAAAAGTGTCTCGGTAGAACAGCCTCCTCTAGCTCTTGGTTTTCTCTTCTTTGCTACACGTGATTACATTTTGTTCCATCTCCCATTTTTCTCTATGTGTCCTATCTGTTTCTCATCAATGTTCCCTATTGGCCGCCATCATGTCTGGGTCATCCAGACATTCACTGGCCTGCCTTGTACGGAACAGTGTTCTGGAAATCTCTGAAGGAGCAATGACAAGGGAGCACAGAGAGGCTCTTTATGGATCTACTTGTGGTGGCAGAAGGAAAAACTGGTTGTCAACTCCCTCCAGGGTCATTCTGAAGAGTTTTTTTTAAGCTGTCTGATCTAATGCATTTGCAAAAATTTGTATTGGGCTCCTATTACATGAAACCTGTTTAAGGTTTCATGATGACTAAGCCTTGTCTGCTGCCCTCTCCAGTCTGGGTAGAAAACAGCCCTGCATGAGCCACTCTCACAGAGGGCAAGCCACAACAATGCTTTCCTGGAAATTCAAACGAAGTGCAGAATTCCAGTGAACTGGGTTGTTTCTCCTTACTGACCCAAGAAACATTTGTTGAGGACTAACTCCAAAGCAATGCGATAAGCATAAAACATTCACCTAATTCTGAGCAGACCATTACCAGGGAGAGCCAAAGGGCCATTCTTGATTTGTCTATGTGATTGGGGGTGTACACATTCCCTTCTACTTACACACTGTTGAGAAACCTCTAACCCTGGATTTTCAACCCATTAATCAAACAATTATAGTTTAGGAATTAGGCATTAGCCTAAATGCATCTCTTGTCTATGGTGTTCTCTTCTTGCTTCCCTTTCATTTAAGACGATTTCTTTTCTCAGCAATAGTGTTGTTTACTGTAGGAGAAGAGAAGGTGCTACCCAAGACATCTATATTTGTGTTACCGGAATAGCAGGTGCTTTCTTAAGCAGTTTTTAATCATAATTAAGCTTTGTTACTGAAAACGGCTTTGCCTATTTTCCGATGCCACAATTTGCTTCGTTTAATACTTGGTAGATGTTTTGCATTCATTGCCTTCTAATGAAAAGATAAACATTGCCAAGAGGCCTAAATCTAGGCTGTTAAGTAAAAGGAAAGAGCAATGGACAATATTACACAAATAAAACTTGTAAATAATATAGCCATTTTTAATATCGTTCATATTTGTAAGGGAAGCAGAAATGGTATATTGATCAGTAAATGGTATATTGATCATTTTAAAGATCAGTAAATTAATCAAGACACAGACAAAAAAAGCACAAGTCACGAGTGACTCAATAAAGTATAGAAGCTAAGGGTATGGTTTTTATTTCATTCTCACGGAACTGCATTGCCTGGTTTCCACCTATGTTTATAGGTACCACACACTTTTTAAAGAGCAAGTATGTGAAATATCCTAATGACGATACTAATAGCTAACTAGATGAGCTCTTAAAATTTGCCAGATCTTCTCCAAAGCATAAGTAAATATAAATAAGACCACATCCCTCTCTGGTTCAAAGCCCTCCAATGCCTTCTTATTACACTCAAAGCAAAGCCAGTTATTCCGACGTCTCTGAGTCTCCGTAGAGCCTGCAATCCTTCGCCACCTAACCTCCCCCACTTTCACTCCTTCTACCTACCCCATGCATTCACTGTCGCCGCATCTCTGCCTCCTTATTTCAAACACCTAGGTGCTCTGTCTCAGGCCATTTGCACTTGCTGTTTCTTAGTCCTTAAGTGATACTCTAATAGCCACCAGCACTGCTAACTCATGGAGCAGTTAGAATAAATGCTGACCCTGAAGGCCTCTCGTGAGAGGAGTCATTGTTTAGATGTAAGCTTCCTGGAGAATCAGCTATACCAAACAGCGGACCCGCTTCAGTATTTTAATGGCTCATTTGACCTTACAAACCTTCCTGGATGAATGTCAGCTTCATACGTAATAAATATTCTCCCTCCTTAGATGTCAAAAGGAATTTCCTTACTTCCTTGGCCTTTGCTGACATGCCACCTCTAAGTGAATATCTATAGTCCTGTTTTACTGCCCATCTTCTTCACTGGAATGTAAGCTCCATGAGAAAGCGTCTTTGTAGTTTTGTTTTGCTTTGTCTTTTGTTATGTTTTATCACCTGCTGTGATCCTGGCACCTAGAACGGTGCTTGGCACACAATCAACACTCAGTTAACATTTGTTAAATGAATGACTGGTTCCAAACGGCTTACAGAATGACTGCGTGTACATGTATGGAAATACAGAAGCGTCCTGAGCAGACCATATGCTACAGCGACTGTCTCCTTAGCATTCTCCTCTGGACTATTGAAGCACAAGCCAAGGGAACACGATTCCTGCCTCCCACGCTCCCACCTCTCCCCCACCCCAGAGAGCCAGTTAGGCAGGAGGGACCCAGGATGGGTCCTCTCCAGCAATTTTATTCATTTTTATAATTGTGATTAAAATGGTCTTTGTGACACAATCCCAGCATCCTCCTACACAGCAAATAGTTTTATTTCTGTTTTGCCAGATAAAGTATCATTAACAATTTGCTTTGTTTTGACAGCATGGGGCTATAATTAGTTTCTACAGGAAAATGTGCCAATTAACAAAGTGTTTGCTTCTTGGCTTGAATCAGAAAGGAAATTGGAGGAAACTAACTGAGAAAATGTAAAAAGAGTCTACAATGATATTACTAAGAAACGTACCTCCGTATAGACTAAGAAAGCTGTGCAATAATTCGTCTCTTCTTCAAGAAATAGGTTCCTCTCCCCTGTCAACCCCAAGAAATTTTATCAGTGCCCTTCCCATCCCTGATGTCTCCATTCTCTGAAATTTTCTCATCTTTATATAATCACTCATACATAATACTCAGAAATGTGTAGCACTCTGTTGTTATTTTCAGTATGTTTACCAGATCACTTAAAATTTAAAAGAATTTGGAGTACTATTCAATAGGTTAATGATAGATAGGAAGAAATTTCTAGGGTAAGTTTAAGTGAAAAACATTAGTTTAAAGAACAGTATATATGGTAGACTTTAGGCTAGGCAAGTGGAAAAAGTAAAATATGTATTTATATTTGCCAAATTTGCATAAAGAAGTATTGGGAGGATAAACAAAAACCTATGAAATGACTAACTGTAGGGATGAGAGAGAACAAGAAAAGTGAGTATATTATGGGAATATCTCAGGGTACACCTTTTAATATCACTTTGATGTTTGAAGTGGGTAAATATATTGCCTACTCAATTTTTGTTGTTTTCCAAAAGGACTGTGTTGTTGTACCTATGCAGGACCTAATCTAATGCTAGTGACACCAATTGTCTAATATGTACGGTTGATTGATTGCCAATGGAGCCATAGAGCAGCTGTGTTTTAGTTAGCTAAACCCAGCCTGGCTACTTTGTGTTTATGTGGGACATAAGGAAGTCATTTGGCTTGTTGAGATGCTCTTTACTCAGTTCCCCGGCATGGCCAACTTCCCTCTTACTCCATTAGAATTACAGAGATGCTCAAATTGAATATCATCCTTTTCCTCTTGTAGTAATAAGTAGTAGGTATACAGTGTTTCACAGTTTACTTGGCTGTTTTGTCAATTTTTTCTTTGGACTGGTTATTTGTAGACACGATGCCTTTGTTCCCTTGGTCTAAGCAGTTTAGTGCCATTGCTATTCCAGGCCAGCCTGAGAGAAGAAGTATAGCAGAGCATAATTACTTAAATGCACAGATTCTGAGTAAGAACAACCTTGTTTGAAACTCCAGACTCACCACTTATTTGCTACTTTGGACAAATTACTTCTATTTTCTGAACATTTATATCCCCATCTATAAACCAGGCATAATTAATTCTACATATTAGGGTTATTGTGAGGCCTGTACAAAGAAAGAAAAGTCAAATGTATAGTACTATATATTAAATATGTGAATTCCCAACAAATATTAATGATTTATTATTCTTATTTATATGCATCAATTTCTAAATCCATTCTAGATTTATATATATCCAGAAGGCCTACTCCTCATCCCTTTCCAGATTGTCTTCTTGTTTCCTGGGATAGTTCACTTTAGGGCACTAGAGATATTTTACTGTGGGTTAAGTAAATGCTTTGCAAGATGTCCTCATTAAATATGCAAATTTACACCTTAGCTTAACTTTGATTTTTTTTTCCAAAATGACTATCCATAAGCAGATACTAAATGGAACAAAAACTGGGGGCAGAGGGGATCAGAAAGAGTAATTTCAGATCAGGAGCATCTCTTGTTCAAGAATAAAATATCAAGGCAGAGTTGGAGGAATCAAGACCATCTGCAGGGCCGTGGTAAATCAGGGATGCAGGAAGCACCTGAAACAGCAATGAAGACTAAGAAGAGAACACAAACAAGGGGCTAAAGGGCCAGAAAAAGCTTCCTACTCTACAGACTTGGAAGGCCATCGCACAACACTACACTGTGCAAAGTCAGCTCAGATCCTCGGCATCTACATCTCTGCTGGGGTAGAGTATGCGATGGTGAGCCACTGGATATGGCTTCTTGAATCTCGCCATGGGATTTAAGCAGCTGTTGCAGCAAAAATGTGTATCAAATAGCTCATTTTCTCATTATCAAACACATGCAAGCTTTGGAGCATGAGTACAAAGAAACAAATTACTCTTGGTGCTTTATGAGGGGGGTTGGAGTAAAATGAGACTAACGGCAGAAATAGGGACTGGGAAGTGCTGTCCTAATCCAAAAATGAGGACAGAAGGCCAAGTGCAGTGGATATATTTGTCTTTCCTCCAAGGATTACTTTATTCTGGGGCCATGTTTCCTTATAACCGTTATGTCGATATCTCAATGTTGATTCATTGTTGTCATCATCTTGCTAATGACTACACAATAATCAGCCTGTTCTTGAAGTTGTCCCTTTTTTTTTTTTTTTTTTTAGGATTGGTACTGACTATATCTATTTCTTAGTTAATTCAGCCTTATAGTCACATTAGACATACAAATATCTCTTTCCTGAAGCCAGTAGGTGTCACTATTGATCAATTGGAAATAAACATGGTAGCCTCACTAAGATGAGGGTATCTCTACCTCTGATTAGTAAAGAAAAGATGAGTTTGGCATTTCAGGATAAAGAGCCATTGCCTCTGATCATTGGCTTCCTGGCAGATAGATGAGTTGTCAGAAGAATATATTTTTCCATCACTATCTGACAGCAGGTGCCAGGCAAGTAGAGGTTTTCAAGGAAAATGGAGTTCAAGAGCTACTCCTCATGGTCTGCTTCCCAGTCTCAATGCTCTCAGAGTTATTTATAACCTTATTTTCTATATATTTTTAAAATTTTTGTATCTAAATGCAGTCAATCCTGATTAACCACCAAGTGAATCTTCCTGTGTAGATTTTAAAATGACCAGAAAAATTTTCCCCATTTGATCTATTCCTCAGAGAAGTATATGCCAGAAATAATCAGGTAGTTGTATCATAGAGTACACTTTTTTTCTGGTACTAGAAATAGAACTCAGGACCTTGCGCTTGCCAGGCAGGTACTTGTGATGCTGAGCTATATCACCGGCCATAAAGTACAATTTAAAATCAATGTAAACCTGGGGACAGCTGACCTCTGACTCTGAATCATCCAGGGCAGTTATCTCCTCCAATGCAAGATTAAACATAAGAAAATTTGTTGAATAGATCTATGCATATCCTTTCCTCCACAAATATACACTGAATATTACTGTAGGCAAACTCCTATCCTTCCTCTGTGAGGCCTATCCAAGCCCCTTTCTCCCCTATAGAATTAACTCTTTTATTTAGTATTTCTCTATCCTTCATATTTATTTTCTCTCAGTATTGCCCTTGTTTAGTTAGGTATACATGTATTTTTCTACTGCGTGACTGCGAGTTCTAAGTATTTTAAACAGGGCATGGTGACACACACCATGAAGTGTTCAGAAGTGCTGTAATCACAGCACTTCTTCTGAGGTAGAAGGATTGCTGCAAGTTTGAGGCCAGCCTGGCCTACATAGTGAGTTTAAGGCCAGCCTGAACTACATAACGAGATCCTGTCTCCAAAATATTTTAAAAAGACAAAAGTGTTGCTCATCTTCTGTCCCAGACCCTCCTCAATTCACAGGTGTATGATGACAGTAGCCAGCATTGCTTGGTTCTTTCTTTTTATGAGTACATGTTTGTAGTACATAATGATTGCACTTATTATGGGGAGTTGCTACATGTGTATAATACATCAATTCACTTTTATAACGGAACCACCTAGAGCAGTGCCTGTCATACGAGAAGTATTCAATAAATATTTTAACTCGTGCATTTCAGTAATGCAGCAGCAAAGACCCATCCTCTGTCCCATTAGTGAGAAGGTTATAGTTTAGAGGGAAAAATAATATATGCCTGCAAATAGGACTTCTTATCTTATGTTCAGTCCAGCAGGAATAAGCACATAAAGTGTATTGGCAACTCAGAAAAAAAAAAAAGTGACTCTGAGCCAGAGATATAGCTCAGTGGCACAGCACTTGCCTGGCAAGCACAATGTCCTGAGTTCGACTTCCGGTACCAAAAAAAAAAAAGTGTCTCTGAGTGGTTGGTTATGAACTGTGAGGGGGAGGGGGATGGTCTTGTGTGTATGCGCGTGTGCGCGCACGTGTGTGTGTGTGTGTGTGTGTGTAAAGGGAAGACAAGAATATATATTATGTATATTGTTCAGCTGGATAGAAGCTTGAGTAGGTAAAAAAGTATGAAATAGGACCCAAAAATTAGGTGCTGAACATTCATATTTATGTAGACAGTAGGGAATCTATTGACTTTGGATAAGAAAAATAACATCTGAAGAATAGCATATATGTTATTGTATGTTTTTATGAAAATGCAGTGTAATAATTTAATACTTTGGGCAGCTATATTACCATATTTAATTCCTTTGGTGCTTCCAATAACTTAATTCCTTAAATAATCAAAGATAATTGGCTGAGAAACTAATAAATCTTTTATTTAATTAAGATTCCAAAGAACTTGGTGTGTAAAAATTTCAGAGAGAGGGAAGTGTAAGAGTAAAGTCCTTAAGTGTATTTGAGGAACAGAAGAAAAAAAAAAAAAAAACTATTAGTGGAAGTTGAAGACTTACATCTGGAAATGGACAGGAAAGAGAAAATACAGAAATGGCCCTCTAACAGAAAATCAGTCTGGCCTAGAGGCCACCAACTCTGGGCGGTAATCTCCAGCAATTTGTTTTCCTGTCCTTACATTAAGAATTCCAAGGTTGATTTTGGAAGGGAAAATCCAATTGGCTGGTTTCTACTAACCCCTGTCTGTCTTCTGGCTAAGCCAGGATAGTAAGAAAGAAGAATCCATCAGAGAGGGTCTCCAGGAACATTTTAGACCTCCTTAGTTGGTAGCAGATCCATAAATTTACCATTTCCTCAAAACAATACTCAATGGAAAAGAGTTAAATACCCCATGAAAACTGAAGTACTGTTCAGGACAAGAAAAGACATTTGTGAGGGTCCTGAAAGCAAACACATACCCACTTCAAGAAGAGAAACACTGAATTAAAGCAGAACAAAAACATACTAATGGAAAATGGCTAGTAGAGAGGAGTAGAGTCAATTCTTTTTTTTTTAGGGGACCATATTGCTCAAGAACCATAAAAAAGCGTTCTTTCACCTGCTCTTGTCAAGACCCTCTCAGTTCCAGTGTATTCAAATTTCTATTGAGCGGGACATAAAGTATGTACTCTAAATTCATATATCTTTGAAGAGTCAGGATAAAGAGGGGGATTTTATTTTTTATTTATTTTTTTATTTTTTATTTTTTATTTTTATTTTTTTGGTACCGCGAATTGAACTCATGACCTTGCGCTTGCCAGGCAGGCACTGTGCCACTGAGCTACATCCCTGGCAAGAGGGGGATTTTAAAATCAGAGGCATTGAATAACTGAGTAGGGAGGAAATTTGTAAACAATAGTGACAATAGTGCAGGAACATTGTGAATCCTAAACCTTGATAAAATTGTGTGGATACCTGGTCCAGAAAAAAGGTAGATGCTTCTAAATGAAAACAAAAAAACAAAAAAACCAAAAACTATCTGATCACTTTAACTGTTTTCTTTTCCACCTTTGACTTGTGGAAAGGGCTAGATTTGTAGACATGGCAAACAACTATTGATTGCACATAACCTGGGAAATCCTTTTGCTTTCAGCTACTTTTACATGTTCTGACATTCAAGACAAACTAGAACTCTTATGACATTACATAAGTATTCCTCCCTGCACATTACCATGTCCTTATTAACATGACTTTCTCTATCTAGAACCCATTAGATACAACTTGAAAACCTCATCTCACCCTAAGGTTAACTTCTTATGATCACATCAGCCAGAAGCTATTTGTCCCTCTAAATTCTCATAGAATTCTAAATGCCCTCTTATAAAGTACTCACTATATTTATACTTCATACTGCCGGCTCACTGGGGCCAGAGACTGTGTCTAGAGTTGGCTCTACATAGCACCTGCACAGAACCCACCTGTGGCAACACGTGGTGACCTCAGAACTGATGAATGAATAGTCCCTAGAATCCGTGAGCGGGACTCTGCGTTCATTGCGGGATAACCAGAACTTTAAGATCTCCTTCAGCCTGGAGTTAGATCATAATGGAAGTGCTGATGGGTCCATTAGAAGCCCGAGGTATTAGAGAAGTCCTTGTGTAGGGATAGTGGTACCTTCCCAGGGGAGACTGAATCCTTTATGATGCATCTTCCTGGGGAAGTCTTTCAGAGCTATTAGGGTCATTCTCAGGGAAAGCTCTGCACTGAGTAGTGGCTGCCCAACTCAGTATGCTGTTCTTCTTGCTCAGTCTTACAGCCGCTTACACCAATATTATTAGGCACCTGGATAGTAGAGAAGCGTATGTACAAGCGCCTCATGCAATTATTTAGCTTAGCTGATTCTAGTGAACTCTAAGATTAGACAAGGAATTTTAAATTGAGATCCTGAAAAAACTGTGAGTATGCAAAATATCACTTCACAGTACCTAGTCTTTAAGACATCTCACTTCTCTTTAAGGAAGATTTTGATGGAGACATCAGTCACAGAGATGCCACCAGCCAAAGAGCCCAGGCTCAGATTATCCCCTTTTCGGTGTGAACAATGTGTGCCTAAAACAAATAGAAGGACAACACATTTACAGATAACTGAAAGGGACTTCTGGAGTCAGATCTGAGTTTGAATCCTGGATCTGCCATTCATTTTCTTTGAAATAGGAATGTCCTTAAGCCTCATTTGCTATGAGGATTAAAATGATCACATGTTCTTCACTGTGTTGTTTTTGTTTTTGTTTTTGTTTTTTGGTACCAGGAATGGAACTCATGACCTAGCACTTGCCAGGTAGGCGCTGTGCCACTGAGCTGTATCCCCGGCCCCTACTGTGTTGTTGTAAAGCGCATGAAATAAGTCATAGAAAATATTTAGCACTGTGCTTTTATTGTGCTCAGTATGTCTTAACTGTTGATGTTGTTACTGTTGCTACCCCTTTGTTATTATTCCATAGTCATAGGTTATAGCATTTAGAGCAAATTAGGGTGTTTAGCATTTTTTCATTTGATGGTAGGTTTCATATATGAATCATCTTCTGCCTTCTTTTCTTACATCCTTCTTTTTTTCTTTCATTTAATAGTCATATTTGGAAGATCTGATCAAGATCTATATTAAGTTCAAGGGATGCAATAATAAACAAAACATGTTCTCCAGGAGGTCATAGACAAATAGAAAGACATATTAATAAGTAATTTCTTGCACTGTGGTCATTGTAATAGTGGATGCACAGTGTAGAATGAAAGAAGCAGTAAGTAACTCTAATAGGGAGAGAATGGCCAGAGGTCAGGAAGAATGGGAGTTGGCCAACTGGACATGGTGGGGAAGGCCATGTCAACAGAGAGCAAAACCGGTGTAAAGGTGCTTTGGTATGCTACATGGTAAGTTTGGGAAATCTTGAACAGTTTCATAAACACATAACTCAGTATCTGTAGGAATATTTTAAGACACAAGGCTAAGATTCTGACACACAGAACTGTATGTAAAAATTAGAATTTAGGGAAAAGACAGGTTGTATATATTAGAATAACAACATTGGAAGGAGTCAGGAGAAGTCTTTGGAGGCAGGAAGATCAAGATGGCCTTATAAACATCCAAAAGCAGATAGGTGAGCTAAGGTAATATGAGAGAAAGTGAAGATTCAGAGGATATAGTTAAAAAAATTTCTTAAGACACTTTCACTGCAGGGAAGAGAAGATCCAATTAAAATGTTTTAAGCAATTAGAAAAACCTATGATATATAAAAATCTGTGAGGTATAGAATTGCATAGATTTGTTAAATTAGTATTTCAAGTATCTTACTAAATGTTCTTTCCACTAATTCTCTTGGACTTACTTTCTTCCTGATCCCAACGTGGCTGCTGTGAATGCAGTTATCACGTGCAGATTCAGCAATGTAGATCCATAGAAAAGGAACCATTTAATTCTATATATTTCTTACTAACAGATGTTTCCTCATTTGATCTGACAAAACTATATCACAAACCCACTCCTGAATGAATCACTTGCAAAGGAAACAGAAAGAGTACAACTGGCTTAGGCTACACTCAAGATTCATCAAGGCTAACTGAAACGTATTCAACAAAAGTTGAACTTTCTTGGCAATAAAGAAGACCAGAAGGTAGACAATCACTGTTGTCTTCTACAGACATCAAATAGACCTCAGTGACCACGTGTATGTTTGAGCTGAGGAGGGAGAGATGACTCCCAGGCTTCTGGCAAAGGCCTCTGCAATAATTCTGCAATTATCTAAATAGATGTGCTTCAAGAGGTTTACGTGCAGATGAGGACTGTATTATAGTGCATTTACATGTGCCTAAGGGATAAAGAAAAGATTCAAAATATGAGTTTATCTTAACTGCTCTATGGAATTGAGTCTGTTTTGAATGAAAGCTGAATATTCACTAAATTATTGCCCTGAATGGAGCACATTTGGGAACAATATGTGCATATCCAATGGTTTGATCTCATTTGTCAATAAAGTAAACATAGCTACGAATGCCAGCATCAATGCAAAATAAAATATTCTGCTTAGGAAGAAATTATTTTTAAGGCAGAACAAATTTGAATTTTCATCCATACATGTTCTCTCTGTAAGTATTGGACATGTTATTCCTTCCTTACATACTCACTCAAAAATCTTTAAGCTTGAAACGACATATTTACCATGATCTAAACACCCAGTCCTCTATTTCCAAAATAATCAATCTTTTCTGTCATTTGCATCTGTCACTGAAAAAGGTGCTCTTTAATAAGGGCACATTTGGTTTCTCTCTATAGTAGGAGACCTGTCTATTTCTAAAGATATGTTGCTATGTTACAAATGCATCATTTTTGTACTACAGGCAGGAAGACATTTGCTAGAAATCAGCCTATATAAAGCTCATAATGCAAAATATTAAGTCTGAAAGTTCTAAAGCATCAGTTCTTGTCTACATATTTTATCTGTTTTCAAATAAATATGTTTCCCTTTCTTGCCCCCCCAGAGAACACACACTCAATATTCTTAAGTAATTTGACATTAAAGAGAACTAGATAATAGATTAGGTTTTAGTTCCTAAGCTTTTATATCCTACGAATTCTCTTCCACATATAAATGCAGGAATCTTAACTTCAGCACTTTGTAAATGAAAGTTATCTCCAGCAACATGCTAATTTCAGTTTGTGGTGCCAACAGTACAAGGGACATTCTGAATGTTGGTTCATGTTGGAGGTAATCTCCAATTAGTGTAAACAGCATGGAAAGACTGACACTAATTATATCATAAGGGTGTTAAACCTTAGAGGGAACATCGAGCCCTGTAGAGTAAAGTTTCATAGTGACAGCCTGGAGAACCAGTGATATTTCAACCTGGTTGTGAAGTAGGAGAAAAGGCACTGGAGGCCACTGTATAGCTCGCATAGAGAAAAATGTTGTAATTCTATATATTTTAAATTAACTAAAATCATATTCTATACAGTATCGGATTTTTTTTTAAAGAGCAGAATACATTTATTCAGGGGAAAGAAAGCATCTGTCCGAGAGAGAGAGACAGAAGGGGTCCTGAGTAGGTTGCCAAGGACCCTGTGTTTTCTAGGGGATTTTTATAGAGCAAATCCATGACGTGAGGCGGGTCCAAGGTGGGGAAAAATTGGAAATCACAAGGTGGGCACGAGGTGGGACAAAACGATGGTCAACCAATAAGATTACAAGTATAATTGCTCGGGTAAAATTGATTAATTTGGGATCAAATGGGGAAGCAAGTCATGTAGCAAGCGGGCATGAATACAGAACAGGGGCTTTTCCTGAAGGGGGTTGGGTCAGTAGCTCTTCCTTGTTTTCTCAAGGTGATCAAGTATCAGATAATTTTTATAAAATATATTCAATTTGGAGCTTTTATATTTGTATGCATAAAGGTGCCTCTTCTTTCAATTGTCATTTTCCAGCTATCTCTTTGCCACTTTTCATCCCAATAGTATAAAACCTCATATGAACTACTGCGCAGCCTCTTCATTGGTCTTTCTGGTCACCTTTCTTCTCCCAAACCAAACCCACTTATTAGATTGTTTTACAGGACAATACTGACCATATTATTCTGATATTTAGTCCCTAAGTAATGTTTAATCACCTGATTGACAAAGTCACCAGCCTGACAATCAAATTTTTTGTGATGTATAATCCCAATCTAACTCTCGGCTTTATATGCCCTCGCTCTCCTACTTTTATTATTTGCATCCTTCACTTGAAGAAGGGTTAACCATGCTACCCAGATGTCTACATCATTGAGGATAATCTGTAAGTAAGGGAGCGTTTGTTTTCTTTGACGATACTGCACAGTTTTCCTGCCTCTGCCTATGATCTTCCTTCTGCAAGGAGGAAATGCCCATCTCTTCTACCTATATCTTTTCTAAGTTTAAAGACTTGTGGGATCTTCATTGTCAAGCATAGCAACTCTATGTTTCTTCCCCCAACAGTAACCATAAAGATTCCTCACCCATGATCCCATCTGGTGTTCATTTTTATAGTACCTGTGTGACTGGGACTTTAAGAGAGAACATTGTGAACTCAGAGATTTCAAGGGAAAAATGGCAGCATGATATTCTTCATTTGGTAACTGAATGATAGAAACTGGAAAATTCCACAGGAGCCAAAAATAGCTCATGGCTCATTTTTAGAGGAAAAATATAAAGCAGAGGCTCAGAGCTTGGGTTCTGGAATCCTGCAGATCTGAGTCAAACCTAGTTCTACCATTTACTACCTGTGTGATCTTGGACAAGTTTCTTATGCAATATAAGCCTCCAATTCTGCAAGGAGGAAATGCCCATCTCTTCTACCTATATCTCTGCTAAGTTTAAAGACTTGTGGCGTCTTTAAACCTAGAAAAGATATAGGTAGAAGAGATGGGCATTTCCTTAGAAATGCCATAGAGAAATGGGCATTAAAATTGTTTCCTTGTCACAACAAGACAGTTATGTAACTGATAGACAAGTACCATCAAACACACTTAAAGGAAGTGAACTTTCTTTATGGAAAGAGAAATTATGAACATATTGCACAAACTGAGAGACAAGGCAGTGGGCTGCTTGTTGGAGACAATGACTTCTCAAGTCTTCAGGTCCTTCTGAGGTCACTAAAAATGCCAAATATTCCACCCTCAAGTTCTCATCACCTGTACAGTAAGGAAATTCTGCACAGTTTAAAACTTGCTCTTGCATCACCATTAGAGTCTTTGTATCTTCCTCCCTGACTGTTATCCCCTGCCATGTCTCTGCCAATTAGATACAAATTGTGTGACATAAAACAACACTAGCAATCTATACATGTTTATTATGAAGCATATAGGTCATTTTCCCTTACACATTTCTAAGGTCCATCCTGTTCTAATATAGCCTATATCATTTTTAAAAATTTTTATCTTAAAGAGAAAAAAATAGAACAAAATTTCAAAACAACATAATAGGAGGATAACAATGGTTAGTACACTGCATATTGTTATCTTTAAATTAATTACTCAGAGTACAAGATAATCGGCATTCAACTGTCCAAACAATATTAGCACAAACCTTTCTTTTCAATGAACTAAGAGAAATTAGTAGTGTATCTATCTTAACTATCTTTTATATATATATATATTTTTTTTTTTGCTTTTTCCTTCCTTTTCTTCATTCCCCCATCCCAGTTTCTCTTTCTATTTGAACAGTTTCTTCCCATTTTACAATATCTATTGTACATTTTGGATCTTATTTACTCTTTCAGCTTCTCACACTAGGGAGACAATACGATGTTTACACATGTGCATCTGGTTTATTTCACTTATGAGTATGGTCCCGAGTTGCATCCATTCACCTATAAAAGTCTCCAGCTTATCCTGTTTTATGGCTGAGTAGTACTCCATTGTATAAAAATACCACATCATTTTTATCCATTCCTCGGTTGATGGGCATTTGGGTTGTTTCCAAGATCTAGCTATTACAAATTGTGCTGCTATAAACATGTGTGCACATATATCACTGTGGTATGATGTTTTTAATTCTTCTGGGAAGATACCCAGAAGGGGAATAGGTGGGACAAATGGGACCTCCAATCCTGGTTTTTTGAGGAATCTCCACACTGATTTCCACAGTGATTGCACCAGTCTACACTCCCACCAAGAGTGGAGAAGTGTTCCTTTTTCCCCACAGCCCTGCCAGCATTTGTTATTGGTTGATTTCTTGATAATAGCCATTCTTTCTGGGGTGAGATGGAATCTCCATGTTGTTTTGATTTGCATTTCTAGAATGACCAGTGATGTTGAACATTTTTTCATGTATTTATTTGCTATTTGTATTTCTTCATCTGAGAAGTGTGCATTCATCTCAGATGCCCATTTTTGGATTGGGTCTTTAAATTTGGGAGGTCTGATTTTTTTGAATTCTTTATATGTTCTCGATAGTAATCCTTTGTCTGAGAAACAGCTGGCAAACATTTTTTTCCTCACCTTGTGGGTTGTCCCTTCACTCTGTTGGTGGTTTCTCTTACTGTACAAAAGCTTTTTAATAAGATGAAATCCCAGTCGTTGATTCTTTGAAGTAGTTCCAGTGCAATTGGGGTTTTATTCACAAAGTTTTTGCCTACACCAATGTCTTCAAGAGTTTTACCTATTCTATCTCCCACCAGATTTAATGTTTTCCTTTTAATATTTAGATCTTTGATCCATTTCGAATTGAGTTTAGTGCATGGTGAAAGAAATGGGTCTAATTTTAGTCTTTGGCGTGTGCAGAGCCAGTTTTTCCAGCACCATTTATTAAAGAGGCTATCTTTCTTCCAGTCAATGTGTTTGGCACCTTTGTTGAAGATAAGGTGCCTGAGTATGTTTGGAGTTGTTTCTGCATCTTCTAATCTGTTCCACTGATCTTCGGATCTGTTTTTTTGTTTTTTTTTTTTGCCAGTACCATGCTGTTTTTATCATAGTAGTTTTATAGTGTAATTTCAAGTCAGGGATTGTGATGACCCCTACCTTGCCTCTGTTGCCCAGAATTGCCTTTGCTATTCTAGGTCTCTTCTGGCTCCAAATGAATTTTAGGATTGTTTTCCCTAATTCTGCGAGATATGTTGTTGGAATTTTGATCAGAATTGCATTAAATCTGTATAACAATTTTGGAAGTATGACCATTTTCATTGGTTCTTCCTACCCAAGAGTAAGGGCTATCTTTCCATTTTCTGATATCCTCTTCACCTTTTTCATAGTGCTGTAGTTTTCAATGTAGAGGTCTTTTACATCATTCGTTAGACTGATTCCTAGGTATTTCATTTTTTTGGATGTTATTGTGAAAAGTGTTGTTACCCTAATTTCTCTTTCAGTGAGTTTGTTATTCATGTACAGAAAAGCCATTGATTCTTGAGTGTTGACTTTGTATCCAGCTATGCTACTGAAGGCCTATATCATTTGGGAGAATAAGAATTAAGTGAGATTATGCATGGAAAAATACAGTACTGGGCATGTGCTCACTAAATCATAGCTGTAATTAGACCTTTAGTTGTTTGCACGTTAATTCTTCTTCCCTCTCCAGTGGAAGACATATGTGAAGTTAGAGTAGGTTGTCTATGCCTTTTGTCCAGTAGAACTACTTTAGATTTTTCCCCAAGTCTTACCAGGATGAATGGGGACAATAGAAAATAGAATGAGAACAATGACATTATCGATGGTAGGAAGCAAGTATTATTTAAATGCAGAGTGTAATCAGTACCAGTCTCACATTCCTCTGGGATGAACATTCTCTTTGCTAAGGTATAATCAGAAGGAGGCAGAGCAAAACAGGAAGGAGAAATCAGGCATGCGAAATATCTGCCTATTTTGTCTGCCTGTTTGAGAAGTACTGTATAAATTCTCATGAAGCAGCATACAGTATTGGGCACCTAGCTAATGTGCAGTGTCCTGCTAAATTCTCTGAGGAAATGCAAGGAAAATTTATGGCATGTTACTTCCTTCTCTTTGCCCTGACCTCTTACAATTGAAATGCTACAGAGATCAGTCTTGTTTTCTTCCTTCTCTGTCTACATTCACACCTTTAGTGAGTTCATCCAGTCTCATGGCTCTAAATACCAATTATATGCCAATGACTTCCAAATTATTTACATCTCCATCTAAATCTCTCTTATATACTGTAGATTGCTAGGTCCTACTGGTGCAGAAATCTCTCTTCTACATCCCAGCTTCCCATGTCCTATTGTCTACTACACAAGAGATCTAATAGACTTCTTAAAACTGAAATGGACTTTAGTAAGAACTAGACTCATATTCCTGTCTTCCCGCCCCACCCCTGTCATAGAATTCTACTTCACTTGCAATCTTCCCCTTCTCAGATAACAGTAACTGCGTCCTTCCAATTAGTAGGACCAAAACTTCAGAGTTGTTCTTGATTCTGCTCTTTCATTCAGACTCCCGAAATAATTTTCCATAAATATTGTTGGGATTACCTTCACTATTTATCCAAAAACTAACTAGTCATCAGCTATCATCAACTGTGTTTCTAAATATCCACAACAGTCTCTTAACTGGTCTTCCTGTTTTAAACTTTGTCTCAACTTCCATCATCTGTTTTCAGTTCACTAGAGTGATGCTCTAAGAACCTAAGCCAGACCATGCCCCTCTGTTCAATACTATGATGCTTCCCATGGAGATTAAAAGCTAAAATTTTTACATTGGCCTCCACAATCAGTCCTAGTACATCTGTAACTCATCAATAATGTCTCCACTTCTTACTCATGCTGTGGTGCTGTGTCACTTTCTGCCCTCCTTGCTATTTTTTAAACATATAGCCTTCAACCTGCAACGGTTTAAATATGTACCCCACAGTCTAATGTTAGAAACTTAAATCCGCATTGCAGGCAGCAGCATTGGGAGGTGGAGCCTAAAAAAAAGGTGTTTGGCTCATTAAGGTTCTGCCTCAAAAGGGGTTAATGCCATTTTCTTGATAGTGGGTTGATTAGTAGGAGGAAGAGGCTCTTTATAAAAGGACAAGTTTGGATCCTTGTTGTTTTTTCTTACCCATTCTTGTCCTCCCGCTTTCTACCAGGGGATAATGTAGAAAGATGGCCCTTTCCAGATGCCAGCACCCGTGATCATGAACTTCCCAGCTTCCAGAACCATGGGTGAATACATTTCTGTTTATTATAGATTACCCCATCTAGAGCACTCTGTGAGAGCTTCAGAAGATGGACTCAGACATTCCCACCATAGGGTCTTGATGCAGTTCTTTTCCTCCATCAATAATATTCTTCCCCAAGATGTCCGCTGGATGGCTACTCTCCTGTCTCTTTTAATTGTTTTGCTGTGGTGCTGTCTTGTCACTAGGATTCACCCGGCTCGTCTGGTAATATTAAATCAGGAAATAAGTGAAAGTAATTCAATCTCTACTCAGAATATTCACTTTTAACCAAAGATGGAAGTATATTCTTAACATCAGCAACACTCTCTGAGAATCTTCTTGTCCTCTCAGTTCAATTGCGCTCACAAATATGAGGGCTCTTCCAGTCTCTCCCTCACTTCTTCAAGTCAATTATATTCAATTATATTAAATTCTTCCCTCACTTTCACCCCACAAAAAATGTTTCACACATTCTCTCAACTGTTTCCATCCCCCCTACGTACTTATGCTCCTCACTATAAAAAGTAGTTTAGCCCTTCTGGATTCCATATTTTGCTTTTTGCTTTGCCAATTATTTGACCTCTGACCCTGGATGGAAATACTTGGTTCTAACCCAGCAAATAAGAATCTTCACCCTTGGAGAAGAAGTATTGCAAACATTTACAACTTATGAACTTTCATTTCTGATGGTTGAGTGGCAAGAGATATAAACAGAACTTCCATGGATTATATGGAACCTAAGATAGACCTTGAAAGCTTAGTAGAATCTCTATAGGCCAAGATCCAAGTGGAGAAAAAAAAACTCTAAACCTAAATGTGAATGATTGGGTTGATTACCCAACCAGGACAGCTTAATAAGTTTAAATAACTGGGAAAATTAGGTTAGACAATTGAGATGGAACAAATGTGTTCTAAATTTTTATTCTTACAAAGGCTTTATGAAATAGGAATTATTGCTTCCATTCTGCAAATGAGGATATTGAAGTTGAAAGAAAAGTAACCTGACTAAAATCATGCAGCTAGTACAAGACAAAGCTGATTGGAATCATTGTGTTATATTTACATTTGTGCCTTGCATTATTTTTTATTATGTCATACAAGAGACTTCATGTTGCCATTATGTGAAAGGTTATTAATTTTATTCTCCTTGTTTCATGATGTGGATCATGTCACATTGTTTATGAATTCCTTAGCTGCCACTATAGTTAAGAAATATCTGTAGAAATACCCTTAGTTTTTAACAAACAGTAGAAGGATTAATGACCTATCAACCAGTAAAGATAAATATTTCAAAACCAGCACATATATTAAATGCAAACTACATATAGATGTTCTTGGCTGACAAGACTATTTCTTAAGCATACTGCTAGCAATGTTGCATTAAGTGTCCCATCGGAGTAGAGACTGGAGTCAAAGGAATGGCTGGTTTGGAGATGCTAACAGAATGTACTTCCAGCCCCAGGGAGCTTGCTGATAACAGGCAAAGAGGAACCAATCCCTAGACTGAAACCAAAGGCCTTGTTGTAATAAACACAAACAATGATCTGTGTTTCTCAGGAAAATCAAACATTCCACCTTCATATTCCCCTAAACCTACAAAAATTTCTTTCCTCCCATTTTGCCTTTTACCCTCCTCCATAACAGCTAGGTCTCTGCAGGTATCAGGGATGGAAAGAAGACACTAGTAGGTTAATATCTGTTGAGAGAAGTCAGTGGAAGAAATCCTAGACACACACACATGTACATACACACACACACACAACAGGGCAACTACTATCTCTAAAGTTTCCAAATGAAAACAAAGATCCTTGTTATAAAGAGAACATATTTTTTAGGCTCAAAACATATGTTTTAAAAGGTTACAGAATGTAAGAGCATGAAACCTTTTGGGAATTGACTTGTCTTCTCTCAAATGTCACATGGAAGTGAAGGAGTCATCATCCCAGCATTGGACGGAGGCAGCTGTCAGTCAGTCAGCAAACACTGGTTGAGTGTCCATCACCTCCCAGGGAGAGCCCAGTGTGAGGAAGACACAGTGACAAACTACCTGCTCTAGGGGGCTTACAGTTTACTAGGGAAAACATACCAAATAATTAATTGGTTACTTCTGAGTGTGCAAAAGGCTATGCCAGTCAAAGAGGAAGAAAAGGACTCACTGGTATAAACAGAATATTTGATGATTGGTAAACATGTTGAAATAACTGAGTTCAGTTCACCTAGAACACAGAAAGAGAAGAGTACTATGGAGGAAGAAACCAGACAGGTGCACTGGAAATGAGCTGAGCCCTAAGCCTGACGATCCCTGAGATTTTCAGTTGTGTAAGTCAATCAATTTCCTTTCTTCCTTAGTTATTAGAGCTAATTTTCTATCTTTGAATCAAAAAGTGTGGCTAATAAAGGGCAAGGCAGCAAATCATGCTGCCGAAGAGAGGAAGACCATGGAAGTGGCCTGAATGCAACAAAATCTACTCTTCACATGCTACTCTCCCTGCTGGAGTAATCTCACTTCTACCACATTCACACCTCAATGCAAACTTCATTTTCCCCAGGAAGACTTCCTTGCCCTTCATGCTAGGCCTGTTTGTGTTTCCTCTTATTCTAGTCCTTTCTTTTAGAGCTCTGGTTACAAATTGTTAGTGTGTGTTTGTCAGTGTGATTCATTGTTTAATAATGGATTCCTTCTCTTGACTGTAAGCTTCATGTAAGTAGAATCCAAGGGATTTTGTTTGCTTGTTTTTCTTTCTCTTTAGAACACAATACAGGGCCCAACACGTAGTATGTGCTCGGTGAAAGCTGGTGGAGTAGATGAACAGAGAAAGAACAATGGACACAGGCGTGTTGGCCAATGTCTGTTATTCTAGCAATCTGCGAGACTGAGGCAAGAGGATCCCAAGTTCAAGCCTAGCATGGGCAATTTGGAGAGACCATGTCTAAAATAAAAATTTTTAGAAGTCTGGAAATGTAGCTCAGCAAAAAGGCCCTGCATTCTGTCTCCAGTGCCAAAAATGAAAGAAAAAACAATAGAACAATGGATCATGTCCATAGGGATTAGGGACTGAACTCGTCATTTTATTCAACCAAGCCCGGTTGTCCCCTAGAAATCATCAACTTTGAAAACAAATGAGAAATAATTAATTCTAAGACACGAAGGGGAAACAGTCCACTGCTCCTTGTCCAACCCATAAATCAACTGATTGCCCTTCAAAAGTTGATTTCTTTAAAAATGTTCCTATCCTTACAAAGATGCCTTCTGTAGAGGAGCAGATCTCACTTGCAGGAGAGGAAGTACAGAGGATGATGTTTTTTTCCTCTTGCTAGACAAAGTATAAGACAAAGTCCTCTGTACGCTTTATACAACTCACAGCCCCTCTCTTAAATAGGAATTATACCAAAAGGGGCAGACACTGTTTTAAACATCACAGCTACCCAAATGGGCTTGTCACTTGTGTTTATGCTTAGCTCCATACTGCAAGGTAGAGGCTATGAAGTGTAGTGGTTAAAAGAACAGTAGCCCCCCGGGGGGGCTGCTCTCCACTATCTGTGCAGCCTTAAGTAAATGACCTTAGCCTCTATGTTCTACTAATAAAATGGGAATAGTTCTTCTATCAAGTTTTTGGGCAGATTTAGTGAGATGGCATTATGAAGATATAGAGCAAGGGCTTAATAAGTGAAAGTTATATTATTATTCTTCCTAGGTGACTCTCTTCTTTTTTAAATCTACTGCCAAAAATTGGTGAGGCTGTTGTAAAGAGAAAAAGATTATTCACACCAGCCCCTTTTTAATTTTTTATTTTGAGACAGATCTTCTAAGTGATTATAACCACATCCCTCTTGTTTTTTACATCTAATTCAGGTCTAATAGAAAACTTCTCTTATGACTGGTGATTCAAATCATGCTCTTTTACAGCCAGTGATTTCTCTGTCTACTGGAAGTAGATATAATCATGGAAGTCTCCCAGTTCGCAGTCAGAAGAAGCAGCGCTCAGATTCTAAGTCAACCACTAGGTAGCCCTGCCTCTCTGAGTATCAGTGTCCTTGGTGAGGCGAGATAATGTAAGTGCCGTCCCTGATACAGCATGAGGGTGCCTGGGCTTAGGAGCTGTTAGTAGGGCTTCTCTGAGTCCAATCTTATGGGTACACTTTTCTAATAATGCTATTTACCTAAGGGAGAATAGTCTGCAGAGACTGTAGGCCAAAACTTGTCTTATCATCCTTTTGCTAGTGATTGTGATAGTTGTATGTAACTAGAAAAATGTGGACTTCTTCCAGCTCCAGTTATTTCATATAGAAAATGAGTTATTCTTTGAATAAAGATTTTATCAAATATGATTTTTCTTTCATTTCTCAATTTAGGGTTGGCCTGGAAAGTTAAAATGTATTATTACAAAGTTGTACAGGCATTAGAGTAGGCTTTTTTATTTTCTTATTTATTTTTCCCAATATCAAGCTCTGTAAATATTTCTCTACCTGCTTGTGGCACAATCCCTAAATGTTCTCACCTTCCTTCTCTTTTTCCTTCTTTCCTTCCTTCTTTCCTTCCTTCCATGTGTTCATCCATCCATCAGTCAACCAAAGAAGTCATTGTCAAATGCCCACTTAGAACTACATGCTACATACAGTCCCACTCTAGAAACAGGGACAGAGAAGGAAGACATGACGGTACAGAACAATCAAGGAAACATGATTATAACACAGTAGTGTGACATAGGGTGACAGAGTCTGAGATAAGTGCAGCGTGGGATGGTGAGGAAGACATGGACTTTAGAGAATGAAGGTAGCAGGAATTGGCTCTTGAGCTCAGGTTTGAAAAATAAAAAGGAAAGAAAAGGACTGAGTAAAATACTGAGACAAGATAGGCTGTGATAAACAGGTAGCACAGTAGTAGTTCTGCAAACTTGAATGCAGGTTGACGACGGTACAGTCACCTTTTTCTTCCATCCTGTTAGTAGAGCTTATGTAACTGCCACATTTTAAATGTCTGTGGAAGGATCAAGGATTCTGACTCAAAAGAGCTAGAGTAAGAGTAGGTTTTGTTTTTATGTTGCCCAATTATTTAATCTGAGAAAAACCAAGCTGAGCAACTTAGAAAAGAGAAGCATTGGCAAATTTTAATAATTTTGTTATTCTACTGATTGAGATACAGATTCAGTTACATATTTGGAACATGCTATGACTAATCTCCAAAAATTCATAATACTGTTTTCTGGAAAATTTCCCTCAGTAGGACACTTCAACTTTAGGCATAAGTCTAGAAACACTGTGCATTATGTGTTCAACAATTACTTGGATTCTTTCTTTCTTTCTTTTCTTCGTTCTCTTTCTTTTATTCTTTCTCTTTCTTTTATTTCCTTTCTTCCTTTCTTCCTTCTTTCTATACTAGGGATTGAATCCAGGGCCTCACTTATTTTACTGGTTAGGGTCATCTAGAGGAGAATTGATAGAAGGGGATTTATTAGGTGGGCTTATAGAATCGGAGTCAGGAGAGTCCCAAATGGCCATCTGTGCCCTGGAGAGCCGGAGGATCCAGTAGCTGCTCAATCCAAGAAGCTGGAAGCTGCAGAACAAGTGGGATCGAGAATGCAGCACCAGTCTGAGACCAAAGGTTTGGACGCTCCCTGGAAGTCATCAGTATGAGTCCTGCATTGGAAAGCTGAAGAAACTGGAGTCTGATTTCCACAGGTGATGGCAGCAAGAGACACACTTGCTTAAGGAGAATGGATCTTTTTCAAAAGCACCAACTTCCTTCTTTCCCTTTTATTCCATCCAGGCTATAAGCCTATTGATTGATGTTACCCACAACTGGGGTGGGTTTTCCCCCATCGATTTGCTGGCATTTTGTTACTCATCCCTGAAAACACCCCACAGATACTCCAAGAACTATGCTTTACTAATCTGTTAGCTACTTCTTAAACTAGTCAAGTTGTCATATCACAATTAATGATCAGGAGCATGCCAGGTAAGTGCTCTACCACTGAACTCCATCCCCAGGTAAGTGCTCTACCACTGAACTACATCCCCACCCCTTTTACTTTTGGCTTTGAGACAGGGTCATGCTAAATTCCCCAGGTTGGGCTCAAACCTTTAATCCTCCTGCCTCAGCCTCCCGAGAAGTCGGGATTACAGGCATGTGCCACCACCCAAGTACTCGGATCCTTTCTATAAGTAGAAGTACAAACAATGTAAAACTCTAGACCATTGCAGTTTTTCAAAAGAAATAAAGTCAGAAGTATGTCTCTGTATACACAACTTTGATTCAGGAAGGGCCCAGATAACAAAATATACTGATAACAATTGCTGAGAAAGCTCTGTGTGGGCCACACATTAACATGCTTCATTAAACCATCAAAACTAAATAGATCTTGTAGCAGGAAAGAATATCTTGTACAAAAGGTGCGCACTTTGTGATTCCAAATCCACAATAATTTGTTCAGAAAACACAATTCCGACATTCAATAATACAAATTAATATGAATTATTTTCTAATGCCAACATAAGTACATTTTGTACATGATTAATTTTCTTCCTCAAAAAATGATCTCTAGCCCCATTTCAACAAGAAGGACTGTAATAGAAATATGAGATGCATCAATAAAGCAAACTGCAAAACCTCTGCCCTCAAGGATCTTATATTCTGGTGGAGAGAGACAAAGAAAAAGGGTTGGTGCAATAAATAAGTAAGCAGTATTGTTTATTCTAAATGGACCTGAAAAAATGAGATCAAGAGTATCAGGGCTCTGGAGCGAGGGCTGCAACGTCAATGTTAATTAAGGTAGGCTTTATTGATAATGTATAGTTTGAACACAGGAAATGAATGAGGTACATATGTCTCTGGGAAGAGCATTCCAAGGAGGGGAACAGTCCTAAGGCAGGGGCAGTGTCACCATAACAGACTGAGGAAGGCATGAGTAGGAGTAGATGAGTCAGGAAGGGAATGGTGAGATGGGGCAGATCGTTTAGAACAGGAAGACCTGTATGTGCAATGAAAAGCTAATGGTGAGTTTTAAGTAAAGAGTGCAGAGTCCTGACATGTTTTAAAGGATGACTGGTTTTTGAGTTGAGAACACATTGTGAAGGGCAAGATGGCATTGGGGAACAAGTGAGGAGACTACCACAGTCATCCAGTAATCCAACTCACAGTGATCTAGCTGCAGTGGTAGATGGTTGATTAAAAGTGGTTGGATTTACAGAATATTTGATAGTAGTTTAAATATGGAGGGAATTGAAAGATAAAAGGTAAATCACCTTGAGATAAATAATCAAGGATGATTCCATGGTTTCATCCTGAAACTGAGATGCCTTGAATTGCGATGGGGAAATTTGTGAGTAGAGGACATTTGGAACACATTAGATGGGATTTAGGACAGGTTAGGCTTGAGACTTCCATTAGACTTTGTTTGAGTGTCCTCCAGTTGTGCACTGTGGTTGAAGCCTTTGTCTACAGGGTGGTATCATTGGGAGATGGTCAAACTTTTGGAGAGGTGGGGTCTTGTAGGGGGTTCTTCAGTTGGGGGTTGTATGAGTTTCTCATCGATTCATTGTGGTTCTCCTAAGGGAGTAAGTATAAAAGCCCAAGGCTGGCCCCATCCCAGGTCTCCCTGCTTCTGCTTCTAGGTGTAATCACTTCTACGTTCTCTCACTGTTGCTGTCAGTGCCACAAGGTGATGCAGCCAAGGGGCAACAAACCCTCCCCATGGAGCCTATAGCTTAGACTTTTAGCCTTCAAATCTGTGAACTGAGTAAACACCTTCTCTTATAAAGAGTTGCCTTGAATATTTCATTGTAGTAAAGCAAAGGTGAATAATCAACTTCCATATGGATATGTGGAGTAAGCAACTGGATTTGTGAGTCTGAAGCTCAACAGAGAGATTCATAGAGTTTAAATTTAGGTATCTTTGCATAAAATGGCACTTAAAGCCATGGAATTGGAAGAAATAACAAAGAGAGGGCAGAGAAGAAAGAGAACAAAGGACTTTTATCAGAAACTCATATATATTCACTTCCTATTTCTACTGAAAAATTACTATGAACTTAGTGGCTAAAACACCATAAATACACAATCTTACAGTTCTAAAAGTTAGAAGTCGTAAATGAGCCTCACTGAGCTAAAATCAAAATATAGGCAGGGGTGTATTCCTTTCCAGAATATCTAAGAGTGAATTGTCCTCTCATCTTTCCCAGCTTCTAAAGGCTGCCTGTATATCTTGGCTTGTGGCCCCCTGCATCTCCAAAGACAATAATAACAAGTCAAGCCTTCTCATATGGCATTACTCTTACCCTGACACTTCTGTTTCCCTTTCCACATTTAAGGACCCTATATTTATAACAAGACCATCTTTTTGTTTACATCAAACTTATTAGCAAGTACAACACAGTGGTACCTCAGTTCACGAACTCAATTCTCTCCACAATTCTGGTCACAAACCAAACTGGAGGAGAACCAAATCAAATTTCCCCATAAGGTCGATATTGAACCTAACCATTGAATTTGATTCAGTTCTCATTCAACTCAGTTTGCAACCAGAATTGTAGAAAGAATCAAGTTCATGAACTGAGATACCACATATGAAATTCCTCTTGCTATGTAAGGTAACATATTCATAAATTCCAAGGATTAGTATGGGGACACTTTTTCTTTAAGAGAGGAGTCTGCCTGCAACATTGTGGAAGTCTGTTCATTATAGTTATGGCTCGGCTCTAGAATGTCTCCTAAAAGCTTCATGTGTTCCGAGGCGGGGCTCTTGGAAGGTGATTGGATCATGGGGCACTATGCTCATCAGTAGAGGAGCCCAGTGGTGAGTGCATAGCTGACTTGCTTTTAGGAGGTGGGGCCTGACAAGAAACGGGGCACTAGAGACATGACCTGGAATGGTGTCTCTCCCTCCCCAGCTCCTTCCCTCTATGCTTCCTGCCTACCATGATGTGAGCAGCTTTCCTCCAGACCCTTCCACCATACCCTTCCTGCCTTAGAGCCTGACAACTACGGACAGAATCCTCTAAAAACCATGAGCCTAAATAAACCTTTCTTCCTTTAAGTTGTGGGTGTCAAGTATTGTGTCCCAACTATGTGAAAGTGACTAAGACAATTATTAATAATGCAGAATCCTGCGCCTCACCCCAGAACTACTGAACTAGAGCCTCTGGGAATGGAACATGCTTCATAAACAATGCCCATCGGTTATTCTCTGTACTACATTGGCTTAGTAATGAAAGAGGTGGTGATAAAAGGGGAAGAGAGTGAACCTCTGATCCCACTTCACCAAGAAAGACCTCGGTCCTGTGACTCCTGTGGAGTTAACGACTGCCTCGAGGTTACCGTCCTGGTCATCCACGCCACATGAAAGTATGAGAAGTTCTCGGTGACAGGGCCAGGCTATAGTGCAGAACCTAAGTGGTCAGCAGCACCAGGCTGGAACATGGCAGCGTGCTGGCTGATTCCTCTCCCAAAACAGCCCAGAGGCAGAAGTTGTCGAGGTGCTTTATTAAGGTTAATACAGAAAGAACAGAAGTCAAGAATATGGTATTTCACTGAAGACCCTTGCTTTAGTGGCAAAGGCTAAGGAGTTGGGCATTTCTCTTTACAAATGTTAGAGAAGTTCCCAAGCCATGTGACATGATTTTAAAACTGCACTCAAATACAAGTTAAAAACACAATAAAACTGTTCACACTTGGCACAGGTGTAATTAGTGAGTAACTTCAAGGCAGTAATACTTAATTCTCCAAACTTGTACTTTTTCCCTCTGATTGACTTCCAGGACTTTAAAGAAGTTTGGAGGCTCCAAACCAAGAATTGTTCCGTGCATGAATTTGGGCCTTAAAAATGTTTCCTAAATTTATTATATATGAAATAGGAGGATGCATTTCCGTATAGAAATTAATTCAGAAATGTAGAGAACAAAATGTGAAAGTGCACTTCTACCTCCTCTAACATCAGAGATAATAGAATCCCATCAGAGGTTTGGAGAGCATCCTACCTTCTCCCTTTATACACATTGACCTAAATATGTGTGCGTGTGTACATATTTTTCTCATATAGGTAAGGTCATATTTTCATTTCACACATAATGATGTTTTGGAGATCTACACATGACAGCATAAATAAGTTACCTTATTCTTTTCAACTATGGCATAGTTTCTTAGTTTGAACAAACCACAGTGTTTATTGTTTTAATATTTATGTACAATTAAGATCTTTTTTCTACTTCCTGGTTGTGTGACCATAGGCAAGGTAACCTCTCTGGGTCTTTGTTTCCTCACAGTGAAGTAGGAATGTTGATGTTACCTCGTAAGGTTGAGTATGGTATCAGTAGATAGAACATGAAAAACACAGCCATGCCTGGCATCCACTAAGCCCTTAATTAATGTTGACTGGTTTTTAAAATTTACAAAAAATGCCTGGGCAAACATCTTTGTAATCGTATATTTTGGGGGACACACATAATAGATTTGTAGCAGTGAAGTATCTAATTATAGCAAATATGCATTTAAAATTGTCATTGGTACCATAACATTAGCTTTCAAAAATCCTTCCCCAGTAGATACTTCTGTCAGTATTATTTGAGGATTCTCACTTTCCAATATCTTTCTTGAGGAAGAAACTACAGTTGTTATTTGAGGATACCCAAAAATTTGGACACTTTTTAAATGTTTTGATAATTCTACACATTTGAATCTTTCTTTTTAAAGGTAAATTCAAAAAAACTACATTTCCCAGCTTCCTCTGGAACTAGGACACCACTAATTAGAAACATATTAACCTTTGATTAGAAAAAAGCTACATGAGGGAATCCTTCAGCTGTTGCTGGCTGTCACTGGGATCCCTAAAGGAAGTGTCCTTTTAGAGGAGGAAGAGAACGTGTGATTCTGGATAGTGGCAGCTGCTAATTGGGGCGACTGTGAAGCACTCATCTGAGAGGCACTGCATAGCACTCAGCCTTTACAGCCTATTCTCCAACAAGTCTAATTTTCTGAGAATCAAATAATTTTATTATGGCTAATTTTTTGTTTAGAAATAGTAGATTCTGTTATCTTCAACTAAGAATTCTGACAGATTCACAAAAAATCTTAATAATTAATGTGATTTTAACTTTTGCCAGTCTTACGAACAAAGTTGATTTAATTTTTATTCAGATGTCTAACAGTGACCTTTTACATCCTTTTAAAGAAGCCCTATCTAGATGCAGTATTATCAGGACCATAATTTTGCCTAGGGACAAAACAGTAAGCTGCAATGCCTCCGCTTCTTCTTTTATCCTTCTTTACTAGCATTATTGTTATTATTAAACTATACTGAATAACTAATTTAAAGCTAAGGTGATAAATTATTTGAGATCATCAAGATACTCCATCTTTGTCTTTATTTATTAAATATTTTATATGCAAACTTTCTTCTATGATACAATACATTTTCCTCTACCTTAAGTTTTCCTTCTACCACTGGATTTTTTAGGGAAATATTTTTTTACAAAATAATTTAAAAGAAATTAAAACTCTTGTTTATTTATTGTACTAAATACAATTTTATAGTGAATATATTGGTATGTTATTATATTATTCATTGTTGAAGAACATGGTTTGATAATCTTTCCTCTTCATTACCTGGCCAAAATCTTTCTACCAGTACTATGGGTATTTACCAAGTGTGCAGAAAGTTGAACTATGTTCAGTGGGGATAGAAACATGCTATTTTCAGTGGTAACTGATCCATAACTTTGAATAAAACATGAAGTAATCCTATCAAAATAATTGAATGCTGTTTTTCTTTGGTTCTTTGTGCAAAAATTTCAGGCATCCAAATTATTCTGCAGGCCAGATAAATACTTACTGTATATATTTATTATTGTGTTATTTTTTAAAGAAAAGAAAAAAAGTAATATCTTAATCAATTCAGGCTGCTATAACACAATGCCATTAACTGGGTGGCTTAGGCAATGGACATTTATTTCTCGAAGTTCTGGAGGCTGGGAAGTCCAAGGTCAAGGTGTCAACAGATTTATTTCTTGATGAAGGCCCTTTTCCTGGCTTGTAGCCAGCTACCTTCTCTCTGTGTCCTCACATAACAGGAACAGAGAGAGCTCTGGTCTGTTCCTCTCATATAAGGACACTCATGCCATCATACAGACCCCACACTCTTGACCTCATGTAATCTAACTACCTCCCCAGGGACCCTCTTCAAACACACTGAAGGTTAGAGCTTTGACATGTGACTTCAGAAGGAACACATGTATTTTGTTCATAATAGTTAGAATGCAGGCTACAAATCCTGAAGAAGCTTTCAAATTTATCCCCAGCTGACTAAAAATAATTAATCCTTTTACTTCACTCTGCATATATTTAAACAATGTTTTAAATTACAGTACATTGGTAAATGCATTCTGATAACAAATAGCTAATTCTTTATTCAACTTTCACATCTCCAAATGAAATAAATTATCTATTTACATGCATCACTAGACCATCTGATCCCAACAGAGAACCTACTAATTGTTATACATGTTTACTCATTATTATTTACTCATTTTCTTAAAATAATGAATATCTAGGACCCTTACCAAACAATCACCATCACTAGTTGAAAATTTGGTCTTGTTACCTAAATAGGAAAAGACAAAAGAACCAAGTGAAGTTGGTACTAAGAGAAGTAATTTGCTACTGTGCCTTTCTTATATTATCAAGGGGACAAGTTGAGGGGAGCAGAATATAGTAAAGAGTCTTATGGAATTAGAAATAGAGGTCAGTAATCCAGAGGTTTGAATTTGTAGTTTAAGCAACTAAGTTACATTTTTCAAGTGTATTTCTGAAATTCTTTCTTCTGTTATTTCCCTGCCCATCTTAGAATCCATGATCACTCTCAACATTTGCATGGCCAGAAATGATGCATTCACACCTAAGCAACTAATATGATCATGAGAGAGAAGGTATTAAAAGTCCAGAACAAAACATAACTTAACCAATATATTTGTATCTGTGTTAAAACTGCACGCAGAAGAAAGCTTAGTGCATTACAAAGACACTATAACCCATTTTTTTTAACAAAGATCAAAGTGAAATATTATTGTATGATTCTCTTACTTATATGAATATGAACCAGACAGTATTTGAACCCAACTTCTACTAAATTTTTTTGCTTAAACTTCACATTTCCTAATCCTTTGGGCTAATTTAGTTTTCCTTTCTAGACATACCATAACAACTTCTATGTTTTTGTATAACTGCTTGTAATCGTGTTCTTTGTAATTATATTGTCAATACCAAGAAAAATCTATGATTTCCGGTGTTTTGTTGGCAGCTAAAAGTTATCAAAATTATCGATAAGTATCGATGGTACATCTTCCTGGAGCAACAGTTTAACTTATATTTGTAGTGTTTTTAAATTAAAACAAGCCCAATTATATCATGAAATGAAGTGCAAAATTCATGTAAATTTTCAAGTTAAAATTAAAAACGTTTCCCATAGTTCATGCTTACCTTCCTCTGCTATCCATTCTGGTTTTGGGGGAAGTTTAAATATAGATTCATGTGGTAGCCTTGAGTGTAGCTCTCTAAAGATCAGGTAACTGGAGCCTACCAAGCTCAGACATTCCATCATGGAAGGAGAAAGGACTCTCCATTCCACAGGGCAAAACAGAGTAACGAAGGGGAAAATGTGCCTTGGACAAGTTATTTTAATGGTTCAATTTTGCCAAGTATAAAGTGAGAGCTTTGGATTGGACATTCTCCAGTGGCCCCTCAATCTCAAAAATTCTGTTGTGATGAACTGTTGGGATTTTTGGCTGACCATCCATCTCACACCCACAAAAAGGCAAAAGAAAGAAAGCAAATAGTCTCATTTCTTTTTTCTCTCTTAAGCTTCTAAGTGTCATGTTTTGCTTTAGAATGATACTTGTAAATGCTGTGAAATAATTTTTTCTTTATACGAACTCATAGACTCATTCAGATGTCTAAAAAAGAAAAAGTACAATAAATATAAAACCACAGAAGTACATTTTTATGGATCAGTCACTCATGTTATCAATTGAGGTATTATCATATATTTCATCCTCACAATCAGATGTAATGGAAAATATTGATTTCAAATACTACATTTAAAGAGAGGGAGTCTATTTTATAATACCCCTTTTCCTACCACATCCTTTTACCTTCTTTTTCTTTCTTGACATTTTAGCTTTATCTCAGAAACTTTTGCAAGACTGTGTAGTAACTACTATAACATTAGTACAATCTCTCGGGAGTTGTTAGATCAAACAATTGCTTTGCCTTTGTATCAAGCAAATCTTTTCTAAATACAAACAAAAGAGAATCAGTCCATGTCAGCTTGGTGCCAAACGTTGATAAAACAAGTGGTTGATATTGAAAGCAAAGGAAACTAAAGTAGAACAGCAATTATACTTTGTCAAGTTTATGTGTATTGCCTGGTGACTGATTGGTTCAATCTACAAAAATAAATCTTGTTTTGTTCTATTGTATTGTCTCATAATCAAATGCATTCAGTACATATCTACTACAGGTGTGACTTCAAGATTTGATGCTGCCTTATGTGTGCTCTTCATTAAAAATAATAAAAATGTAAGCCAAGATCCTCTGTGGTATATACCCTGTGTACAACCTAAAGCCTAGCAAAATAGGAAAATAAAATCAGAACTCCTAAATTCACAGGTCAAACAATTCAAAATGTTTGTAATCCATTAAAAACAGGAGCTCTAGTATACTGCAGGTGGGAGTGGAAAATGCTATAACCACTTCGGGGAGCAATTTGGCAATTATCTAGTAAAGCTGAAAATGCAAACGCCTACAAACAGAACAATTTTATTTAAATACCTCAGGAAAACACTTGTACGTGTAAACAAGAAGTCATTCTTGTAATAAGACAAAGAGGGAAAGACAGCACTAAATGAGTTTGATAAAGGAGTTGATAAACTGTTATAGATACTAAGAAGAATACTATATAACAGTTAACATAAGTAGACACATGTATTAAGTTAGATAGATACCATATTTAATAAAACATACGCAAATAACAAAATACACAGTACAAAATAGACCACTTTTGAAAATTTAAAATCATAGACAGTAGCGTACTATTTGGTTTCTGGATAGCCAGTCAAATGTAAAAACATGGATTGGGAAGATATTTGCCAAGTTCCAAAGAAAAGCTGTGTCTGAAAAAAGAGAAAAGCGAGGGATAGAAGACTAGTGCAGAACATGAAATACTTCAGCTTTCTCTGCAATGTTTTATTTTGTCTTTATTAAAAACAATTTTAGAAGCAAATATGACAAAATGTTAACATTAGTTAATTCTGGGATGAGGACATGTGACTATTTTTATTCCATGTACGTATTTGTATTAATTGCTCTTCCAATTAAAACAACAAAAGTTCAATCACTTTTGGTCACTCAGTTCATAATACTGCATCACTTTAATTTAAGGAACCATGACTATATTTAAATTGTTTAATAGACTGTATTTTATTCATTTACAGTGTTTATACTGGATAAGTAAACTAGGGGCTTTGGAAGGCTTTCCTTGGAATTTCGGCTTAATTAGGTCTCATTTCTGTGTTCATTGAACGTAGGCAAAGTTTTAAACATCTGTTTATACAAGGTACACAGACTAGAAAATGTTTCCTTTGCTTTGTCCTTAATATCCTGTGCCAATAAGAATATTAGCATCAAGTTACTGTATTTCTTCCCACTGAGTGATTCAGTGTGAGTGCTGCTATGTAAATGTCACTGAACCCTATTTTGGAAGAACTTTTATAGCCCCACGAAGTGCAGACATGAGAGAACTTTAGCTCAGAGGATCTTATTTAAGTATAAACAATATAAAAGCCAGTTTTCATGCTATGGAGTTTTAATTCATTCTCTCTCTCTCTCTCATCACGTGCAACTCATCTTGTCCCTGCCCCAGCGCTGATGTTCACAGTTACCTGAGACATAGCGAGGAGCCATAAGATGACACAGGGAAGGGAGGGGAGGTAAGCATAAAAGCGTAGGCCTAAGACAAATGCGGGTCCAAATTCTGGTTCTGTCATTTGCTTATCGTGTGACTTTAAACAGACTACTGAAGTTCAGCTGCAAACCAGGCATAGCACGAGTGATACCTCATGGATTGGGTGAAGAGTAAATGAGATCCAGGGATCACACACAGGGATGGTTGACATCGTGTTATCTCTGTTACTGCCGCCACCTCCACAATCTACGGGATCTAAAGTCCTCTTCTTTTTTAGCAGATTCAAAGCCATTTCAGGTGTTGTGTCTCCCTTTAAGGGATAAAGGGCAAAGAGCAGTTGGAACCTTTTTGGACAATTATTAGAGACGAGTCTTACAAAGGTTTGGGTTCCTGTTTCACTTTTTTATTTCTTTAGTTCTATTAATTTTTTATTTTACTTTTTTATTATCTTTTTAATTGAGGGGGCTACATTTTAGGAAAGCAAAAAATATTCTTGTTGCTGCTCGATTCGAGTTTCAGTTCTTGTGTGTAGTCGTAGCATAGTCTTGTCTTTCTGGTTTTCACTTTCTCCTTCAAATGTGCACATTCCATACTTCATTACAGGGACCATTTCTTTCATCGGCACTTCAGGCTGAAAAGCAGTCTGCTAGACTAGTTCCCCTGTAGATGTCTGCTCATAAGGATTAAACCCGTAATTTTAGAGTAAAGGAAATAGAGGCAGTATTTTAATATTGAAAATCTTCAAAACATTTTTTAATAGTGAAAGTCCTCAAAAAGTCTTTTTGAGTTGCTAATCCTAGAATTTCAGTATTGTCACAAATGGAAAACATGTATACTTTTTTCTGTCAAAAGCCTTAATTATATTAACAAAATGATGCCACGTAGGTCCTAAACTCCTCTGACTACTATAAGATCAGCCTGGATTCTTGTCGCAGCATGAAGTACCAGCCTTCTTGTTTCCTTCGCAAGCTCGTAGAGAATCTTGATCATAAACCATGATACTCTCTCTGGCTGAACATGACGTGACCCGCAATCCTCTTGACATAGAACTATGAGTGGGGGGGGGCGGTGAGATGGCTCAGCGGCATAAGCACCTGCCTGGCGAGCGCGAGGGCCCGAGTTCGACTCCCGGAACCCACATACAAAAAAAGGGCCGGTGATATCGCTCAGCGGCACAGGCACCTGCTAGCGTGCGAGGTCCTGAGGTCGACCCCCGGTACTCACAAAAAAAAAAAAAAAAACTATGAGTGGAAACTATAAATCTTGGTCAATAAGGAAATATGTGTATATATTTGCTGATTTTCCAGTTGTAGGAAAGGAAGATGAACAGTGGATCATTTTAAAGAAGAATTAGAAAAAAATAGAAAAGTAATGACAGGCTTTTCCTTATTTTAACAGGATTATAGAGGGAGCCTGTGTGTGAAATAAACTCAGATATAACCATACACAAACCATATTTTTTTCAACTATTGGAGTGAGTGTTTAGGATAGTGAGAAAGATTATCTTTATTTTAAATCAACAGAAATTATGAAATTATTGTTTTTCCTAATAAGCTGCTCTTATGTTTCAGATTTATTTTAAGCTAGAAATAGAAAACTACTTCTTTCATGATGTCATTTTGCTTTTATTTCTTGTCTTGTCATTTGGTCAATCAAGCAACACTCTCATGATGTCTTCTTGGCCGGAATGAAACTGTGGCCCAGGCTTAGAGCCCAGTGAAGCAGATTGAGATCCTCCTGATGGACTGGGTGGAGAGGTGAAGATCAAAGAAGAAATAAAGCCTATCTTAAAGTTTCAAGTCTTGGTGTGTGGGAAAACAGGAGACTCTAACAGATACAGGAAAGTAAGAAAAAGTAGCAGTTTTAGGGAACTGAGAAAAAGTTTAGATTTAGACTTAAGATTAAAAGATTTAGAAAGGATAATTTGGCATTATGCCCCCGGCCTTTGAAAACTGGGGCTAAACATTTGAAATCATTGTCTTTGAGGAATGGTGGAAAAGACTGCTGACCCATTTAAACCCCATTTCTAACAGAAAGATGTTTTGAAGAGTGCCAGAAATTAAGAAAAGGCAGATTTGTTTCTTCAGTGAGTCACTAGGATTCTGAAATATTATAAGATAGTGGCAGCTCCAGAATTTCTTCATGGGGAAAGGAAGGCAATTTACAAATGGGAGTCTGGTTGTAAGGCAGAGTAATGATTTTGCATATATGGCAGTCTACAATAGGTTGACAAAATAGATGTTTTTTTTAATAATGGCAGGAGGAAACTGGCATTGCTGTGAGCTTCCAACTAGCTGCCACTGTCCTATGCATTGATCAGCTAGAAAAGAATTCTTTTTAGACAAATTATTCAAAATTTGCTTGAATCTTTCACTTACAAGACACTATTTCTCATTGAGTAATAAAGTCATATTTATTTTAAAGAAACAATGATATACCTTGACCAGTGTTCCTTGGAGACTTCATCTTTACCAAGGACATTTAGCAAAAATGACAGTGAAAACACATGTAGATCTGTGAGATTAATTTGAAGCCCAGAGAGAGTTGTTCTAACCCAAATCAGGTGATCTCACTACAGTGCCAGGCAATGACCCTTGGTCTACATGGGAGAAATGCCGAGAACGTGTTCATTCAGGAGTGATTCATGCTCGGTGTAGAATATATTAAACGGACTTTACTATTTAACACTTTAGTTACCAACAACAATAGTGACTTTCCATTGCCCCTGACCTATGGCAGAAATTCATGTTGTGATCCAGAGCATGTCCTTGCACATGCACGCCCACACAGAGGCTGACACCAGAGTTTGATGAACCAGTCATTAACTTCACTGTATCTAATCCACTTACATACTTTCCAGCCTAGTTCTTTTTCTTAAATTTATCATGATTCTTTGATTTCATGACCCACAAATAATCATGATTCAAAGTCTGTAAAACATTGAGCAGTACAGTGATAGCTTCCTATTTATGGTCTCGTCAATATCCTTTGTTGTTAATTCCTTACATACTCTCAGTGCTAACAACCAAGTCTGGTTCTTAATCAGTATAAAAGAAGCTATATTTTCTCCATAACTATAATTATTTATTATACTAAGTGGATGTTAGGTTGGCAATAATGATCTTACATTTATTTACATTTATTTTTCTTTGCATTTAAGGTGATATACTTTCCTTAATGACTGTAGAAAAAAACTAAAAAGCAAACAAATCTTGTGATTTAGTGATTGCTGAAACATTTATAAAGGAATCTGAAAGAAATGAAAAAGAGTATTAGGTATATCCAATGGAAAACTATGCAGCGTTTAGTTATCTGATACAGTACTATCATTTTATTACTTCAAGGTTATTTTATAAGGCGTAGAGATAAATAGCTAATAGCAATGAAAATAATTCTTGCCTAGACACATGATTTCTGTCTAGTGTGGGGACAACCATCTATTCTACTCCCTCCCCACTCTCAGAAACAGTTTTGTGAATGAAAATTTGTAGATTTGTTTTAATATTCCTGATCTATAAGTATGACTTTCCTTGGATTCTCCTTTAAACTGATTGCATCATCTTACTGATTCCTTCATTAATAAAAACTTAAATATATCTCTATCTATCTATCTATCTATCTATAATATATAGTTAAATAAAATCTATAACACATCTTTATTTCATATCTATATAAAATTAATGATTTCACCTCTTTGTTGAAAATCATCCTTTAACATATGCAAAAGCAATATGTGAAACCAACCCAAAAGCAAACGTATGCCAAGAGCTGGACAACCTGAGAATGAGCCTAAGTACACTTTTCCTTTGAGCACTTGGATATAGTTGTACCTGAAATATGTCAGTTCTTTTTCTTTTTCTTTTTTTTTTTTTGTGGGTACCGGGGGTCGACCTCAGGACCTTGTGCGCCAGCAGGCGTCCGTGCCACTGAGCGATATCACCGGCCCTTTCTTCGTATGTGGGTTCCAGGAGTCGAACTCGGGCCCTCGCGCTTGCCAGGCAGGCGCTTACGCCGCTGAGCCATTTCACTGGCCCAATATGTCAGTTCTGAATGAGTGTATGCCACTTATAATAAAAAGTCTCCTAATTAGGAAAATAATAGGACTGAAGAAATATTGGCATATATTTTTGAGTGTTGGAGTTATAGGTGATTTTATACTTTCTTCTTTTAAAATAATATAAATGCATTACCTTTCTAGTCAGAGGAATCAAATAAGGAATGTAACATTTTTCTAGATGCTCTTTGAATAGTTGGATATCTGAGTCAATCCAATTCAGCAATATTATTCAATCTAAATACTGCATTTAGAAAATGCTGGGAGATGTAATTTCGCAGTTTGATTATGTCAGTTTTTCCTCTTTAGTTCCATTTACTAAAATCAACAAATTCTTGGTGTTCTGTTATCCTCTAGTATGAATTTTTTAGAGGGTACTTTCTGGAGTCTTGTGGGAAAAAGGTAAATAAAAACACTACATAGAACAATTAATATCTCCAGTACACAGAAACTTGGGGTTAGTATCTTAAGTCAGACCTGGTTTTGGGAGTACACAGGGACAAGTTTTTCCAGTAACTTCTGGCTTTTCCCACTGAATGAACCTGGGGCAAAAGAGAGGCACAGGGGAAAAGAGAATCAGTGCTTGCCTTACGCTTTTTTATGCTTGAATCACATATATTTCTATTTTTATTTGAGATAATAAAATGATATGTAGTTGCAAGAAATAATAGAGAGATCATGTGTACCCTTTTGTAGCCTCCCCCAATAGTAACATTTTGCATAATTATACAATATCACAACCAGAAATCGACATCTCTCAACCTTAGTTGGATTTCCTCAGTTTTACGTGCACATGTATTTGTGTATTTAGTTCTACAGAATTTTATCACATGTGTAGGTTCTCATGGCCACCACCACAGTCATGACACAGAGGAGATCCATCACCACGGGGGTCCGTTTTATAACCACACCTACTCGCTACCCCAAGCCCTCACAGCTACTAATCTGTTCTTCGTATCTGTCATTTGAAGTATATTTTTAGTTTTTGGTGTATGTTTCCCATAGTCTAGAAATATCAAGACAGGTTGAGTGTGAAATTTAGGAAGATTTCTTACATCCCTACTAGTTCATCCTTCCTTTGCTTAGAGGAATTTTTGGACAAGCATTTGTGTAGCTTTTTTATTAATAGGGAAGTGATTGGGTTCATAGCAGGCAAAAGCACAATCATTCATAACATGGCTCTGTTGTATTCTAAATTCATGATTTCTGAGCCCCAGCTACTTCATATATAAGTATGGTTAGTAATTCTATTTATCTCCTAGAGTACTTTAAAGACTAAATGAAATAACACACGTCAACTGTGCATCTAGTCACTTAAAACCGAGAACTCACTGCCACAACTCATTCAGTTTATCTCACAACAATACAACCAGAATTTTTAGAAAATTGTTCCCTGTACAGAGTTAGAGTTCTCCTCTTTCAAATTTTACTTCTTGGTGATCAAATTTTGTTTTCTGAAGTCTTACAAAATAAGTTGGATCCATGTTCCACATGGACAGTATTTTAGCTCATTGAAGCCAAATATTGTTTGTCTATTCTCCATAGCCTACTTTCATTAACTTTTCCCCCTAAATAAAACTCCTTGAGAACAGAACAGAGTCTGTCGTATTCTCCACTATGTCATCTCCTATAGCAGTGCCTTACTCACAGACCATGCTCAAAGCAGAATTTTAAGGTATGGTATTCTTTAGCGTTCCTTTGTTATTATAGTTGCCCACCTCTAGTTGGCACACTCTATTTGATCAATTTCTCTTTTTTTAAATGATAGCACCCAAATATGACATCTATTAATCCCCCTATAAAACAAGTCTTAATTCTGAACTCCAATAAAAATAAATGTCATTGTCATTGTAGTGTTATTCGAACACGAGAACAAGAAACAGATTTATGTGCAAATTTCTGAAACCAAATTTATTCAATAAGAGAGGAAATTCTATATTTCTGCATAGTTTTCTAAGTATGCACACTGAGTCTCAGCTAGCTTTTTTGCTGACCAGTTAGTCAGCTAAATCGCTAGATCTTTCCATAGGAATAGTCACCATAGCATCAGTTGTTTCTTCCATATCAGTTAGCACTAAATCCAAAAGAGAGATAGCCCTCCTTGCTACTTCTACTTTTTGAGAAAAGAAATTGTCACAGACAAAGTTCAGAGATATCAGATATCCTCCTTCCAAATAAATGAGACTCCAAGCATAAATTAGGAAAAGTGATTCCCTTTCTTTGTTTCCATCTCCACTACTATTTTTCTAATTTGGGCCACTACTATCACATCTGAAAAAAATTGGCAGTAGTGTCTTAGCTAGTCTCTAATACTGTTCCAATTTCATTTTATCCTATTCTCCATATTACAGCCAGAATAATATTGCAGAAGCAAAACTCCCATACTGTCCCTTTTCCTGTGGCCATTCCCCGGTCACTCACCATTCCCATTACTCCTTAGTTACTAACGTCCATTTCCTATGTCCTCCATTAGGTACTGTGATGAATTTGGGTTTTATTGCTCCTGATTTTCGAGCATGTACCCTCTGCCTGAAATACTTTCTGACTTGTCTAGTCTGTGTAGATATGACTGGCTCCGGAAGGCCATTTTCCCAGACCCAAAAGGCCTTGCAAAGAACCCAGTCTATGCTGGGCAACCTTTCTGGAATTTGCCGCATTACAATACTCATCACACTGCATTCTATGCCCTTGCTGAAGGCTTAGTGAAGGGAAGAAGGGACTGTATTTGCCCTGTTCTTAGCAGGCTCAGTGTTTAGCATAGAATGGTGTTTATAAAAAGGGCTTCAGTTTTGAAAATTAAAGGAATGAATAGTGAAAAGTGTCATGATAATATTTTTATATGGTAAGTGAGGTAGATGTGGAGAAAAACAGTTTAGGGTAATTCTATAATATTTTTTAAAAGAAATGTTCATCCTATAACTATTTTCATGAGTATGCATTATGCTCCAAATTTTAGTTTCCAAACAAGTTTTCAGAATCCTTTTTGTCACAAACATTTTGAATACAGTGTAAACAATTCTACACGCCTTGTGGGTTTTCTTCTATGGGGTAAGAGCTATGCATTATCTACACTCTTTCCACTCCAATTATAGACTTTCTGTGGGAGGCAACTTTTTTCTCCAACATAGTGAAGATTCAAGAAGTTCCGAGCTTGTGATTAGCCAGAGCAATTGTGCCTGAGCGCATACATCACTCCCAAATGGAATTGGAACATTAAATGCTTTGTTTATTTTGTAGTAAAATAATATTTTTTCTAACAAGAACCATTTGCCATCCAACTCATTCGCGGTCTCTATTTATATTTTCCTTGAACAGAAAGCTTTTGTTTTTTTTTTTATTTTGATTACTTTTCTTTGATGGTGTGCCCAGTACCACAAGATGAAATCAGAAACTTTTTTTAGGAGTCTCATTTTAGCTTACACTGTAGCAAAAGTCCATGTCCTCTTAGGAAATGAGTAGAAATGCTTCATCTCCTTATTGTTTACCTCATTTTATATAGAATAAGCAAACACCTGTAAATTGAAGAATTGCAATGAAAAGAAATCCCAGCAATTCCTTCTGTCTGCTGTCTCTTGACAGTTTATGAGACCAACAGAAAACTTTTGGACACACATTCACCCTCAGGACTGACTGCTGCAGCATTGCAAGAAATGGCAAAGAATTAAAAACCAGGATGTTCATAGGAAAAAATAAAGGAATAGTGAAATATGTTGTAGCACATCTACCCTATGGAATATGAATAGTCATTTAAAATAAATATATTAGACTCATCTCCACAAACCATGATTTATTGTTCAATGGAAAAATAAGGCTGCAGAATAGTGTATGCAACACAATTCCCTCTGAGGGCAGCACGGCAAGTTTTGGGTAATCCAATGTGTCTGTGTATATAGGAAGGCAGAGAGATGGTAGGTAGGTAGGTAGATAGGTAGATAGATAGATGATAGATAGATAGATAGATAGATAGATAGAGATCTGCATGCAGTTTTGAGAACCTTAATAAGACTAAAACAGGCTAAGCTGTTAACATTAGTTATTCAATAAATGTAGGGTTAAAAAGGTTTTTTAAGTTTGCTTATTTTTAAACTTTTTTTTTTTTTTTTTTTTTTTGTGGGTACCGGGGGGTCGACTTCAGGACCTCGCACGCCAGCAGGCGCCCGTGCCACTGAGCGATATCACCGGCCCCTTTTTCGTATGTGGGATCCGGGAGTCGAACTCGGGCCCTCGCGCTTGCCGGGCAGGCGCTTAAGCCGCTGAGCCATCTCACTGGCCCTATTTTTAAACTTTTTATTAAAACATACTAACTATATATATTAATGGGGATACATTTGATATTTCCTACATGCATACAGTGTGCAGTGATCAAATCCAACCACCCTTTTTCCACCCTCCTCACATACCCTTCCCAATCTCTAGTAATCACTCTTCCACTTTCAGGTCAAATCTTTTTAGATTCCACTTACAAGAGAAAACATGCAGCCCTTCCATGCCTGGCTTACTTCACCTAACATAATGTCTCTAATTTCATCCATGTGCTGCAAATCACAGGATTTTGTCCTTTGTGGTTGACTGATACTCTATTGCATATATATGCTATATTTTCTTTATCCATTCATCTGTTGATGAACACCCAGTCTGATTCCATATCTCGGCTATTGTAAATAGTGTTACAATACAGACAGGTGTGCAAGTATCTCTTTGTTGATACTGATTTACACAGATTTCATTTTCTTTGGACATACACTCAGTAGGATAATAGCTAGATTATATGGTAGATCTGTTTTTAATTTTTTGAAGAACTTCTATACTGTCTTCCATAATGGCTGTACTAATTTACGTTTATACCACAGTGAAAAAGAGATCCCTTTCCTCCACATCCTCTCCAGCATTGGTTTTTTGGGTAATAGTCATTCTAACTGGGGTGAGATGGTACCTCATTATGATTTTGATTTGCATCTCTCATCACTCAAATTACTGAGCATTTTTAGATATATCTGTTAGCCATTTATATTTTCTATTTTGAGAAGTAATTGTCCCATTTTTAAATTGGATTACTTGGGTTTTTTTGGGGGGTTGTTTTGTTTTGTTTTGTTTTGAGTTCCTTATATATGCTAGATGCCAATCTTCTGTCAGATGGATAGGTGGCAAATATTTTCTCCTATTCTGTAGATTGTCTCTTTACGATTGATTGTTTCCTTTGCTGGACAGAGGGCTTTTAACTTTATATAATCCCATTTGTTTATTTTTGCTTTTGTTTCCTGTGCTTTGGGATTCTATTTTGAAAATTGTTGACTGTAACAATATCTTGACTGTTCTTCTATGTTTTCTTCCGGTGGTCTCAGAGTTTCCAGTCTTACATTTAGGTCTTTAAACCATCTTGAGTTGATTTTTTTGTATAGAGTGAGAGATAGATAAGCTTCTGCATGTGACTATCCAGTTTTCCCAGCACAGTTTATTGAAGAGGCTGTCTTTTCTCCAATGTATGTGTCATTATTTTTGGTGTCATCATTGAGAATCAGTTGGCTGTAATGTGTGGATTTATTCCTGGGATCTTTCATCTATTTTCTACATGTCTATTTTCTAATTTTTATTTTATTTATTTGTCATTTTACTAGTACATGTCTGCAGTACATAATGTTTACATTCCTTATGGGAAGTTGGTACACGTACATAACACAACATACTTCCTTTCTTCATCTCCTTTCCCTTCCCTCTCTCCACGTCTCTCCATCTCTTGATCTTTTCCCATTTGGAAAGATCTAGCTTCCTATTTCCTATTATCTATCTTTTATTTTACTATTTATTTATAATTTTTGTTTCTCATGTAAGAAAACAATGCCATATTTAAGCTTGTGTGTCTGATTTATTTCACTTAATATTATGGTCTTAAATTACTCTAGTTTATCTTTCCTTAGATACCACATTGTGTGTAAAAACCACATTTTCTTTATCCATTTTTCTGTTCAGAGATATATAGGCTGCTTCCAAGATTAGCTGTTATGAATTGTGTTACTGTAAGCATAGATATGCATATATTGCTGCAATATGATGACCTTAGCTCTTTCGGGAAGATACTTATAGAATACCTGGGTAAAATGGGATTTCTTTATTTTTTTTTAAAGAATCTTCATAGTGATTTCCATACTGATTGCACTAGTTTACATTCCCACAGACAATGTAGAAGTATCCCTTATTCTCTGCAGCCTCGCCAGTGTTTGTTATTATTTGATTTCTTGATGATGGCTATTTTCTGGGGTAAGATGGAATCTCAGTGTTATTTTAATTTGCATTTCTCTAGTGACCAGTAGTGTTGAAGATTTCTTCGTATATTTATTGACCGTCTGTACTTCCGTGAAGTGTCTATCTATTTCACTTACCTTTTGCTGTTGCTGCTGCTGTTGTTACAATGGCTCTCTAATATGTCCTGAAATCAGAAATTGTGATATCACCAGCTTTGTTCTTTTTGCTCAAGATTGCTCTGGCTATTTAGGGTCTTTTGTGCCTCCATATGAATTTTAGGACTACATATTTCTAGTTCCTGAAGAATATCATTGGCATTTTGATGGAGACTTTTTGAATCTATAGATCACTTTGGGTAGAATGGAGATTTTAACAGCATACTTTCAATCCATGAACAGGAAAGGTCTTTCCATATTTTCTATCTGCTTCAATTTTTTTCATCAATATTTATAATTTTCAATGTAGTTGCATTTCACTTTCTTTGTTAAGTTTATCCCTAGGTACTTTGTGGTGGTGGTGGTAGCTACTGTAAAAGGGATTGTTTTCATGGTTTCTTTCTCAGCAAATTCATTATTGATGTATAGAAAAACTACTGATTTTGTATGTTGATTTTCTATCCTGCCACTTCATTTGCTTACTAGTTCTAATAGTTTTTTGGTGGCGTTTATATATAATGTTTATGTGGGTTTTTATATATAGAAAATTATATCACCTACAGACAGGTATGATTTGACTTCTGCTGCTTTTGGTATACCTTTCTTTGCCTTGACTAATTGCTTTCACTAAAACTTCTAGTACTTTATTAGGTAAGACTAGTGAGAATGGATATCTTTGTCTTGCTTCTGATCCTAGAGAAAAATCTTTCAGCTATTCCCAATTTAGTATGATATTGGGTATAGGTTTGTTAGATAAAAACTGTTTATGTTGAGGTGTTTTTCTTCTACACCTATTTTTTCAGGGCTTTTTATCATGAAGGAATGTTAATATTTATGAAATCAAATGAATTTTATCCTTCATTATGTTATCATATTTATTTATTAATTTGTGTATGTTGAACCTTTTTTGCATCCCTCAGATAAAACCAACTTAACTATGGTGAGTCATCTTTTTTATGTGTTGTTGAATTCAATTTACTGGTGTTTTGTTGAGAATATATATATATATTTTTATGTGGGCACCGGGAGCCGAACTCAGGACCTCATGCTTGCCAGGCAGGCGCTTATGACGCTGAGCTACCTCACCGGCCCGAGAAATTTTGTATCTATATCCATCAGGGATATTAGCCTATAGTTTTCCTTTCTTGTTATATCCCCATCTGGTTTTGGTAAAAGGGTAATATTTCCGGCCTCATGTAATGAGTTTAGAAGTGCTCCCTCTCTTCTGATTCTATGGAATAATTTGAGAAGAATTGGCATTAGTTCTTTGGTAAAATTTAGCAGTAGAGCCATCCAATCCTGGGCTTTTCTTTGTTGAAATACATTTTATTACTGTTTCAATTTCATTACTTGTTATTGGTCTACTCAGATTTTTATATCTTCATAGTTCAGTTTTGGGTGGGTTATGTATGCCCAGAAATTTGTAATTTCTTCTTTCACAGTAATCCCCAATGATCCTTTGTGTCAGTTGTAATGTCTCTTTTTTCATGTCCAATTTCATTTATTTGTGTCTTTTCTCTTTTTCTCTTGGTTAGTCCTGGCTAAAAGTTTTCATTGTTGTTTATCTTTTCAAAGAAACAACTCTGTTTCATTGATCTTTTATGTTCTATTTTAGTCTCTGTTTAATTTGTTTTTACTCAGATCTTTGTGTCCACCCCCCTTCTACTATTTTGTGTTTTGTGTGCTCCTGTTTTTCTAAGTCCTCCAGGTTCATTGTTTGGCTGTTTATTTAAAATCTTTTTGTTTCTCTTTGTTTTTCATTTGATTTTATTTGTTTGTTTATTTGTTGATGTAGGCCTTCATTGCGATCAAATTCCCTCTTAGTGCCCTTGTTACATCCCACAAGTTTTGGTATGCTGTGTTTCCATTTTCAGTTGTTTTGAGAAAATTTTTAAATTTTCCTTCTGACTTCCTGTGAGATCCACTGCACAAACATGTATTGTTCAGTCTCCATCCATTTTCATGATCTCTAAATTTCTTTTGTCGTTGATGTCTCTATTTTTTCCATTGTGATAAGAAAAAATATATGATATGATCTCAGTGTTTTTTTTAATTGTGAAGACTTGTTTTGTGCCTTAATATATAGTCTATTCTAGAGAAAGTTTGATGCCCTGATGAAAAGAATGTGTATGCCACACCTGTTGCATTTAATGTTCTATAAATGAATATTGTGTTCATTTGATCTGTATAGTATAGTTTAACTCTGATGTTTCCTTTTCGGGGGGTCTGGATGATCTATCTTTTGATGAAACGGGGTGTTGATATCCTCCACTATTGTTGCATTGGAGCCTATATCTCCTGCTACTGTTCGTTTCATAAAATTGGAGACTCCAACATCTGATGCACATAGATGTACAATCACTACATTTGAATTGATCCCTCGATAATTACATAGTGACCTTTTTGTCTCTCCTTATAGTTTTTGTCTTAAAGTCTATTATGTCCAATTATAGTATAGCTACTCCTTCTTTCTTTCAGTTTCCATTTCTTTTGAATATCATGTCCAGTCTTTCATTTTCTGTCTCGGTGTATTTTTACTGGCACAGTGAATTTCTCTTAGCATCTTGTTGGAACTTGTTGTTTCATCCATTCAGCCAATCTGTATCTTATAATCAGGGAATTCAGTCCATTCACGTTCATGATAATAAGTGAAGACTCATTCCTATCATTTGCCAGTTTTCTTCTAATGATATTGAATATTCTTTGTTTTTTTCTTTTCCTCTCATTCATCTTTGTGGTTTTATGTCTACTGATTTAACAATGTTTGATTCTTTTTCATTTCTCTTTTATGTATCTACTCTCCTAGTGTGATTTATACTTTCATATGCTTTAATGATGGTAGTTAATTTTCTTTGATTTCTGCATGTGGGTTCCCTTAAGCATCTTTTATAAGGGTAGTTTGGTGTTATGGATTGTGTTCAGATGTCCCCCCAAGCCTCATGCAGTCGTAATGGAAATAAGAATAAAATCTATTTTGTCAAGGTATCTAAAAATACCCTAATTCATAATAATTGCTCAAATATTATGACTGTTCATTATTATTATCATTATTAATATTTTCACTTTATTGGCTCAGAGGTTTCCTTCATATGTGGCCCACTTAAAATATTTTCCCTAGGGTCAGAGTTTTAACCTATATATTGGTAATCCTTGTATGTGTTCCTATACATCAAGTTCAAAGAGAAAGACAGCAAAGCATATCACTGAGGACCCCTGGGGGTTAATATTATTACTAAGCATAAGGTAATAGAATATTAAAGTTACTAATTTAAATTATTATTTTTTTGTGTGTGTGGGTACCGGGGGTCGACCTCAGGATCTCGCGCGCCAGCAGGCGCCCGTGCCGCTGAGCGATATCACCGGCCCTTTTTTCGTATGTGGGTTCCGGGAGTCGAACTCGGGCCCTCACGCTTGTCAGGCAGGCGCTTACGCCGCTGAGCCATCTCACCGGCCCTAATTTAAATTATTAAATGTGATGAAACTTTAAAACAATTTTGAGAAATATTTTTTAGAGAAAGACGTAGTTTATATATAGGCATTTAATTACTGCACACTGAAACTGTGGCGAATTAGCTGTTTTTTCTTCTTTGTTTTTCATAATAAAAATAAAGTTGATTCTGTCTGATCTTAACTAACCAGATTTGAGACTGTAGAATTTGGTCAAGTTCTTTCCTCATTCTGCACCTGCCACTCTTCCAGGTCCAGCTGCCAAGTGCACCTCTGTTTGTTGACTTGTGCAGCCCCTGAAACTTTTTCACTGCTCCAGAAGTAGCTGAGAAAGTAGCAGGAGACACAGTCAACTGGCCTGCCACCACCATGTGGCATCACAGCCTCACTGGCTCCTGAAGGTCGGTCTGCACACAGTGACCATGGAAAATCAGCATGAGGGTTAAAGTAGAAACATGTTTCACAGTTAATGGGGAGTGGGCTCCCTGAAGTAGCTAATTAAACGATTTTTCCACCAATGTAGCATAGATATCTTCACTCTGTGTCTGTATGGCTAAGTATAGGGGCTGGATTTCTGCACTTGGATCCATCAGTGAACCATTTTCATATTAAGAACAAATACAAGGAGCCAGTGAGATGGCTCAGCGACATAAGTGCCTGCCCGGCAAGCACGAGTTCCTGAATTCGGCTCCCGGAACCCACATACGAAAAAAGGGCCGGTGATATTGCTCAGCAGCACAGGCATCTGCTGGCGTGCGAGGTCCTGAGTTCGACCCCAGTACCCACAAAAAAAAAAAAAGAAAGAAAGAACAAAAACAAGCTGAAGCATAAATCAAGAGTCCAGGGCTGATTCTTTATGTTAGTTATCATGCTTTGTTCTCATAGATATACTGAAAAGGAAAATTGAAACAAGCCTGCAAAAATGATTTCTGATAAACTACCAAGATAATTGATGTAAAATTTGTCAAGGTAACAATTTTATACCATTATGGAATATTGGCAATTATTTGGTTGAACCCACCACTCAAAGCAGAAATCACCTCCATGATAACTACCTAGTCCACATTTGCTTGAACATTTATTTCTGCTTTTAGTAAATGCAGCACTTTGCAAGCAGCTGCCACCCTTATGAGGCTAGATCTTCCTTATGGAAAGACAGAATATGGGACTGATCAGCTCCTAGCCTCACTCCTGTCTCTGCTGCTTTGAACTGCACAAAACATATGTAATCCTTACTGCACAAAACATATGTAATCCTTCTCCAACTTGGTTTCTCCTTAAAAATTCATTCAACATATAATTATTAAATATTTTATTCTAGGATGCAAGCAGTTGGGAGAATAATACAGAACTGGTCTCTGACCTCACAGGGTTTGGATTTATTGCCTTGATTATACTGAGTCTCTTGTTCAGGTTGAGCATTACTAATTCCTTTCTATATCCCTTTCCCATAGAACTTATTTCTAATTCCCAGGTCAAACATTTAAAACAAGAAATATAAAAATGTGTGTATTACTCCACCTGTGGTATGGTATGACTAGAGCAAAGCACAGTGGCCTTATTAACCAACCTACCTTTGCATCTTTATTAGCATTGAAAGCAGGCCTCATGTGCGGTTGAGTACTCAATAAATATGTATGAAAGATTCCAGGTACTCCAGCCTTTCTTATGTGGTCTCTGGTTTAAATTCTTCCATTAACTTCTCATGCATAGATGCAACCTTAGCTTACACATGATTAAAACCAATGCTGGGGGGATAAATAATAAACCATGTATGACTTGGACATTAGGACTTTTAAAATAAATTAAATTCACCTTATAAAATCCCAATGAAATATTTACATTGAATTAAGTCTTTCGACACATCAAAGTGAAGTTCCAAACCTAGCTGGTTAATATTTTCAAGTAAAATGACTGAAGATATTCCTGCTTTGTTATATGATTCATGCTAGATTTTTGTCTACTGCCTATTGACTACAAACAGTTGCATTGGACTCAGGTGATTAGGTAAAAATATATATTTTTTAAATTAGTTAGGATTCGAGTTTTAGGAGGTGCTATGTTGACAGACTCTCTTAACCTTTAGAACCAATTCTTAGACTGCACACATACATAATATTGAATTTAAAATTTTTTCCACATGGTATTCTCCATGCTTATTTATATCAAATTTCAATCATCGAAGAAGACTGAGACTGTCAAAATAAAGCAATTGTAAATATTTTATTTGACTGTGACCAGCAATTAAAGGCAGACAAGTATCAAAGAATATTTCCTATCGTAACATGGCTCTTTTATTGATCTCATCAAAAGGTTCTTTCTTCCCTATTTTCCATCCTGGCACATTAATCATTTATGTTCAATTGAATTCTTATATTTCCCAAACAATAGTATTTTGGCTAGTGAGCCTTAGCTTTTCCAGACAATAATCTTTTTCCTTGTGGCTCTCTAGAATTTTTAGACTGAGTGCATATTCTCCCCTACAAGTCATTTACGATATTGGTGAAACAGGAAACAGCTCACCAACCAAGACACACTACACATCCCTCAGTCAGTTGAATTGATGTGTTCTTATACTGGATGATTTAACTAACTTTAACGGGGTATACTAATCCATCCATTACTGAATCACCAGTAACTATTAAGATGTTCTCAATGAAGTGGGCTGGCCAAATTAAAGTCCACTCACACAGTGCTTATGGACATGATCAGAACTGAAATGATACATTTTCAAAATTCAGAAACAAGTGCTAAGAAAAACAGGGACTGAGGGCCTCATTGGAGTATATGCATCTCCTTTGAAGGTTAGTGTTGGAGACATAAGTAAGCATGGGAAATACGACATGGGAGGAACTCTAGTCCCTGTAGCATAGTGAGGATCCTGGCCAGCAGTAAACCCACACCTGCTAGACATTAACAATCAAAATGACCATTTTCGAAAATAATTAGTCAAAAAGATAATGTGTTTATAGTTCTGTTCAGTTATAAAAAGGATATGTCAGTAACAAGGAAATGTTTTTACATTTCATTAAAAAGCCTTTCATTGAAAGGCTTTTGTTTCCCACACTAGAACTTGATTATTATGAATAAAAGTATGCCAAAGAATTTATTCTGCTTACGATTTTATATATACTCCCTGTTCTCTCAGAGTAATATTTTAAATTAGCTTGGGTTACCTCACCTCGAAAATATCACTTTCATTTCAGACATAACATAAAACAGCTCTTGCTGTTGTATTTTTTTTAGCCCTAACACAATTCTCTTAAATTCACTTTCTATTTGCAATTGCTACTTGTCACAGCCCAGCACTATCTCTTATGTAAAAGGGGGATAGACATAATTTATAATAAACTTGGATCATCAATATTGGTGCTGACAGTAACTTAGGGTACCCTTGAGCAGGAAGCAAATGAAGGAGCATATTTTTCCTATCAACTCATATTAACCTCACACAAAAGGTAGAAAGAGTCGCTTCATGGGAGAAAGGAGCAAGTTCATTATTTCTGTAAATAACTCTAAAAGACATCTGGGTCATCCCTTCATTTTGCCATCAACAAGACTAAAACTCAAGGAGATGAAGTGACTTATCCCAGGTCCCTCAGCTGGTCAGACAAATTGGGACTAGACCTAGCCTTAGTCTTCCAATATAATGCATTTTCTACTTCGTGGTTACCAAGAAAAGACAATTGCCCTTAACGCATTACATAGTCTAGAGTTTTTCTTTCCAAAAGGTAGGATGGGCCAGCAGAGTAGAAAGTCATCTTTATGATATAACATAAATTCCAGAAAGCACCTCCTGCTTCAGCCCTATGCTGTCTTCTAACACATCAGTCCTACTGAAAACAATTTTTTCTAACATCACTGTAAGCTGTCTTTTGAGAGGAGACTCAAGCAGAGGGCAAGCATGCTACCTGAAAATTTCTTCAAAGTGAGCATCAGGACTTCTAATTTCTCTAAGAGGGCCTAGAGTTAGTAGCATGTGTAAATGATAGATACCCATTCCATGTTTTGTGAACACTAAAGGTTGACAAATTTGTTTGGCATGTTTTGCTCCTTTATTATCAGATATTCTAATCCTGAATTTGGGTTACCATTAAAGATTATGGAAGAAAAACTTTTTGGGTTTAAGAAGAAAGAGTGGAACTGAATTACTCTGGCCCAGGGTAGCCAAAGGAGTTTTCCCACTTTCTCAGTTCTGCTAAAGACTCTTGTCAAACTACTTTGTGGAGCTGGAGGCTATGACTCGATGAAAGCATTTCAGTGAGAACCACCAGTGCCATTTACAATGTGGTAGCACACACTTGACCCTATTGCACGTTCATGGAAGACAGATTGAAGCAACTTCAAACCTAGACCCATCATCTACCATGTGCCCTTAGGCAAATGACTTAAGTTTCCCAGTTTCAAGATTGATTTATCTGTGAAGAGGGCGTGAAAATGCCAATCTTGTCAAATTGTTGAGGGAGATAATATGCCTAGAACACTCAGCACAGGCCTTGTACAAAATGTTGAGGAAGCAGCATCTCTAAGTGGACTCCAAAGTGGTTCATCAAACAGATCAGGTGAGTTCCATGGGCAAGGAACACAGCCTATCTAAGCAGTTCACTCAAGTAAAATGGAGGATAATGATCCTTTACAGCCAATGCCTGCCTGTCCAGAGCTGATCAGAGAGCTGGGACCTTCTTTAGAAGATACAAGCAGGAGTGTTATCTCCCTGCCTCTCTTCCCAGCACTGAGGGCTCCTGAGGGCAGCATAGAAACTTTGTCCTCAAGTGTGGAAAGGGAGAGACAGGCAGTTCTGCTGGCAATCCCACTCTTGGTTGTTTTCTGCCTAAACCAGTTTGCAGCTTACCGGGACCCTATCTCAAAATAAAAAATAAAAACAGCTGAGAATGTAGCTCAGCAGTAGTGCCCCAGGCTTCAATCTCCAGTCCCATTAAGGAAATTTTAAAAAGCCTTTCCTGATTCTCCCAGACCTGATTAGATTCGCCTTTAATAATCTGTATCTCTTATTTGAAAGAAGTGCTATTAACAAATTGGTTAAGTAATTACTAAATAGTCATTTCCACCACCAGAATATAAGCAACACAATGGTCTTTGGAACCTCTCTGTTCTCAGCTCTTGATGTTCTATAGCACAGTAGGATAACTATGGTTGACAACAATTAATTGTATATTTCAAAATAAATGGTAGAGAGCACTTTGAATGTTCCCAACACAAAGAGATAATAAATGCTTGACATGGTTGGTATTATCCTGATCTAATCACTTAACATTATATATACATTGAAATGTCACACTATCCTCCAAATATGTACAATTATTATGTGTTAAAATTATTTTAAATTTTACAAAAAAATTTTAAAATAATCTCTAAAATGAAACAGAAACATGTATATAACTTTATTTGTCAATTACAGCTTAGTTAAGTTGGGAAAATGAAAAAAAGCAGCTAATTTTTGTTGCACCTCCAACAATGACTTCTCCCTGTGCTCAACAAGGATTTGCTCACTGGACACAGGAGTTAAGGAAGGGCTGAGCAGCTGAGTGCTGTGTACCTGGAGGAGCCACCAGCTGACCCACGTGTTTGTTCTGACTCTCGGGCACTCACTGGATCCCTGGGGCAGATTTGATCCAGTGTGGATCAGCATGATCCAGTGTTGGCGTCTGCAGCTTGGAAGCTGGGTAATTTCATATTCTGACCACCCTCAGTGCTTTTCTCATGGACCCTGCCCAGACCCCTCAGGTAGGGTTGTAACAGTAAGCAGAAACACCAAAACGACACTCAGGATTTGGAGGCAGATTTATTTACGTCGACGGGCACTGATCAGGATCATTCCCAGAATATCAGGCCCTGATCTCTGGTGGTCTAGGGCTTATGTGGGATAAGCAAGCAGGAAGTACAGAGGCAGAACGGCTCGTCAATTGGGGATTGGTTTATACAATGTTCATGGTAGTGACCAGCTATGCATCACAGTGACCAGCTGTTTCTAAGAGACAGAAGCAATGGAAACTGGAACAGGAACTATTACCTGGGCAACTAAGAAACTGAAATACTCTGGTTGGGGGGTCATTTTCTGTTACAAGGTCTCACTTGAGTGAGAACCACTTTCCACCTCTCCAAGAAATCCTCATTGCCTCTGAGATCAGGTAAAACCATGCAAGATTTACTTTTTCCTCCATCACACCTAGCTCAGCTTTGCACATAGTAGGTGTTTGATTAACTATATAATAAAATGCAGACAGTTGTTTCTTCTGTCCCATTGTAAGCATATAACAGCAATTCACCTCTTGGCCCTGAACTATTCAGCTCTGGTTCCCCATTTCTAACTCTGTTAACTTCCTTTTCAAGTTGGGGTTTCTGCAGACCTACTCCCTTCCTTCCATTGATTCATCTACAATGTTTCTGAACCACTTTTAAAATTTGGGAAGAAATGGAAATTTCGGGCTGGTGAGATAGCTCAGCAGCATAAGCGCCTGCCTGGCAAGCGCGAGGTCCTGAGTTCGACTCGCAGTACCCACATACAAAGAAATGGAAATTTCATGAAGCTACAATTATTATAAATACTGTGGCCTTTCCTTCAAATCTTCTTGGGTAGGTTCTTAGAGCAAATATTGTTAAGATTGTTAAATATGCATTGCATAATTTGTTACAGTTTCAAGACAATTCTTCATTTCTAACCATTTCATCTTGTATTAATATTTTTTTTTTTATCTTGGTCAAAGGTACACCTTTCTCAGCTCAATGGCCTAATTACATGCAAGAATCATAAAATTAGTCAAAGCTCAAATATTAAGTAATTCATGTTAAAATGTATGTGTCTCCTGCCTACTTAAACAGCCACAAAAACTGTGATGATAGACAGCATTTAAACAGGCCTGTATAAATGAAAAGAAATAGGTGCACTCTTATCAAATCATTGTGAAAAGTCATGTCTCAAACAAAACAAAACTGCATTTTAAGCTTCACTTACTATCTTGTATTTAACAGAAAAAAAATTGCTTCACATCTGAGCAAAACTGTACAGCCATTTTTCAAAGTGAAGAGAGAAAAGTGAACTAAACTTGGAAGAAAAAAACAAACTGCAAAAGTAAAAGTACAAATTAATTCACTGTGAGGTCACAACACACACACACACACACACACACACACACACACACACACACACTTCCAGTGCTCCAGAGCTGGGGTAAGATGTGATCCCAGCCTACACACAGCAAATTCCCCAAGCAGTCTGCCTGCCTTGCCTGCTTTCCTTTGGAATCCAGCAGAAATCCTAGATTCAGCCTGCTTTCTGTTTTATTCATTTTAACTATGGCAGACCTCAAAAGGGGCCAGGGAAACTGTGAAACTCCTGAACTTGAACTGAAAGAGGCAGGATGAAAAGAGCTTTTCTCCACAGGATCAAGGAAATTGAAAGAACTGTTTACATAACTGGGTTCAAACCGCTTTATTCTCAAGTTCACCCCATTAGCTCCCTCACATTCAGCATGTGGCTTTCATCATGGGGCCACATTCTCATACCTGGGAAGGCTACACGCTTGGTGGAGTGTGGAGCCTTTGACGTAAAGGAGACCACTAGCCTGGTCAAGGTGACTCCTTGCGGAGGATTTACAGCATAGTCCTTTATAAAATTTCGTGCTTTGAGAAGATTTTATTTTGCAGCATTTCAGTAACCTATGCTGGGGACATGATGCTTTTATTGGAGAAAGCAAGGTTATCGTGGGTAGTGAAGCTCTGTTACTATGTTACAGTGTCTTTAAATAGCAAGATAACACACCTGTCAAGTGGAGCCCACCACCAGTAATCAAGAGTCCTTTCGTATCTTTGTTGTTGATTTCAAGGCAAGACATGATGAGCAGGGAGGAGTAAAAAATATAATAATAATAAGGAACACATTACAGAATGCGTAGTAGGCATGTGGCAAGTAGTTTGTATATATTTGCCATCTCATCCTATCACTACCCTATGTGATAAATTTATAGTAGTCCTGTGTTACCAATGAGGAAGTTAAGGCTCATGGCAACTTGCCCTAAATTCACCCCTAGAATAGAGCCAGCCACACAACAAACATTCAAATATTTATAGGAAGAAAAAAAAAGTAGGAGGGAGGGAGACGTCCAATAAGATCAATGTTATCTTCAAAGCGAGGAATGAAGAAAGTCTAGCCTAGAGCAATGGAGTAGGATCAGAGAGAAAAGTTCATAAGATATTTGAAGAAATAACATTAGAACCTTAATAAAACAAATATATATTCAGCACTTCCTTTATGCCAGACACTAAGGGCTTTACTGTTATTAACATCTATTACATTTGATTTATTTAATGATCATTAATGAATTTTTACTTAATTATTACTGCTTTTCAACATTTAATTTTTACAGCAACCCCATTTTACAGATGAAGTCAATGGTTTAGGTCAAGTTCACTGCAAGCCGGGCCTCAGATGTGCTTTCTTATGCAAAGGAATGATTGAAGGGGGAGATGGAGGGAATTCTACTGGAATTCTGCATCATGACTAACACCTAGGGTGAACCGATCTGAGGGACAGGGCTGGATATTTATACCCTACATTAGTCATTCATTGGCTGCAGGCAAGGTTGGAATTGAGGCCATTCTTTGGAAATAGCGCTGCTTCAAGCTATTAGCAGCCAATACTCACTGTCATCAGTAACAGTTGGGGTGCGCCTGCATGGAATAGGGAATCTGGGTGAAGCATTGAGAAGGACCACTATTGTAATGCACTTAAAATCACAGACTTGGTACCAATGCCCTTGGGCTTAATGGCAGCTTGATGCTGCCTCCACTAACCTTATCCCTATTAAGCCTCAGAATTATTTCAGGAATTCGTTGCTCATAATTTGAGTGGGATGCGATCCCAAGTAATGGATTTAATCAGGGAGGCCCAGAAGGCCATCTTCCAGGCAACAATGATGAAGCACCGTGAGGAAGCCAGCATTTTCCTCCTAATATGCAGATCTAACCATATTAATCCTGTTAGGAAAAACATCAACCTCTCCACAGTGCCCATAGAATAACTTCATTATTAGAAGGGTTCCAAAGGTCACCAATACCTGCCTCCAGCCCACTGACCACCTGATGATCCAGGGATCTATCTGCATGTTTTAGTTCCTGCCACAGTGAACTATTCGCCAATCCTTGAACAGGCCCTACCCTCCTCCCTCACAGTCACCGAGTCTGAGGCCCTGTCTCAGGACCACTTCCTTCCACACTCACCTCCTCTCCACCACTGGACGGTCCCTTATTCTCTAAAGCTGCTCTTCTCCCACTGAAGCTTGCCTCACTATCTCAACTAGAATTAATAACCATCGGTGCCACAGTCTGCCTTCTTCTACAATTATGAATATTCTCACTAGATGGTTAGATTCCTGAGAACAGTAAAAGGATAAGGACTATTAGTTGAGAAACTCGACCCAGACTGGCTTGAACTAAAAATATATCCTGTCAGTTCCCAGAATAGGGAAACCTAAGATAAAAGGCTGGCTTCAGACAAGGCTGAATTCAAGAATTCAGATGATATCAGGCTTTCTTCTCTGTTTTTGGTTCTCTCTGTGTGTCAGCAAACATGGCCACACCAGCTTTGAGCTTAGTGTTTTCACAGACTGAGTTAACAGTGAAACAAGCATGCCCTTTCTCCAGCCACCAGATCGGTCTTCATAACTAGTTATTCCAAATAGGAGAGTGAAAGCCTCTCCTCAGAGCCCTTCTTCATTCACAGAAGGGTCCTCTTGTTCCTTCATCCATCAGTGTCCACTTCTGGACCTGCCCTTGGGTCCAGAGAATTAGTTGGCTTAAATCACATGTCCACCTCCACTTGACAAATGAAAACCTTAGCTAAGTGCTTTGGCTGGATTATCAAGGGAGGTTCTGCTCACAGGGCACAGAGAGCATAGATATACAAAATCTGCAGGCACCCACAACAGCTATCATACTGTTACCCCTGGAAGGGGAGAGGGCTTGGGAAATCACCAAGAACAAGGGAAAGGGATAAACAAATGCAGGGTGGGAGAGGAGGCGATGTGGAGAGGCCACTGCCGAGTTTGACTCAGTGGCAGCCTTGAAGGAACCAGGGAGTTAAGCCTGAGGTCTGTGGGTTCCTGCCCTTGAGAAGCTCTTGTTTTGCAGAGAAGCAGTGAAAACCTCAGTTGTATTTTAAGACAAATATTCTTACTTTGCAGGGCTTCAAAATAAAGAAGGTCATAAAATTTTATGAATATGGGAGGAAAAGTCAGAGGCTCTTTGGCTTTAACATACTGTTAAAATATATTGTCTTTAATCTTAGGATTCAATGAAAAGTATTGGAGCTCAAAAGGCATGTTTCCCTCTTGCTAAGCTTTGCCTAGTTTTACATTTAAAACAAAGAAAAAGAAAAGCACACTTCATGAAATAGTAGAATATTGATTATTTTGTGTCCATGATTTATTTTTTCTTTGTTGTTTTGCTTTTCTATCTTTTAAAAGAATTTTGGCTTTTCTCCCCAAGGTGGAAGCAGTTTTGTCTTTGTCCTGATACAGCATTTGCGTGTAAGCCATGTTCTTCATCACACTGGGGCCTGGTCACGGAGAAGGAGAAGCTGAGCCTGTGTACACAAAGCTGACACCAGTGACTCACCATCAATAGGCCACGGGCTCAGAGCTGTTTTCTGAAGAGCAGAGAAATAGCCAAAGCAGCCTTCGGACTGAGGGGACCCGTTCATGACTAGATCATCTAGGGGAGAATGTTTTCATCACAGACAGAATTGCTTGTTATGAGAATCACACTTGCAGTTGGACCCCTTTCATCTGCTTTATACAAATGTATACATGTCAGAGCTGCATGAATTAATTCACCTTCTCACTCTATCTTACAATGCGGGGAGTCACTATGTGATTACAAGCTATATCAGTCATGGTACAAGGAGTGTTTTTTAATCTTTATCAATATCCCCCAAACCAACCCAAATAATCAAGTTTCTAAAACCCCCTTCCTGCCACATCGCTACCTTTAAACTCACTCATTTGGAAAGCCGAGTTGGGAGCATATTTTATTTTTTTTTAAATTCTAGAAAGTGATTCCATACTACCCTGTCTATAACTGTACTTTAAAGTCTTATTCCTCGTGACAACAGCCTCATGAGGGTTTAGAGTTTAACCACATTTTAGTTTCATATCACTTCTCTAGAGTCACTCAAGGATCCCTCACACAAGAGATTCTTAGCAGTATCATCCCTCCTCTAGAAAGTTTTTTTCTAGAAAGTTTATCTTTACTTTAAAGAATGGCTTTCACATCTCAACCTCATTTTCTTAGATTCTATGCACAAAAACTCATCAGTGGCTCTCAAACTTTACTGTGTACCAAAATTTCCAGAGAACTTGTTAAAAATGCAAATTTAGTAGGTCTAAGGCAGCTCCAATCTAATTCCAGGAATCTGGCTACGTGATGGTAATGCAGCTGGTCACAAAGTCAGGAGCCCATTTGGAGAAATACAGATAGGGTTTCAGCCACCAGACAGGTCTGATTAAGTTTAGGTTTAGCTGCTAACTGCTGAGCTCATTGAACTAATTACTTAACCTTTGTGTGCCTCAGTTTTCCTTTCTGTAAGAGGGGAAATCAGTGAGATTATAAGCAAAATGCAAAGTGATACATAATCGCCTTTTACAGTTTACTATTAGAACACAGATTGGTAAGTAGTACACACTAATAAATGTTATATTGCTAGAGATAGTTTTGTAGGTGGATAAAATATTCTTCTAGGCTTCCACACTAATAAATGTTATATTGCTAGAGATAGTTTTGTAGGTGGATAAAATAGGCTTCTAGGCTTCCAGGGTGATGAAGGGTCAAAAGAGAAGAGACAGGGCTGAGCAAGCTAACCAGCAGCTTTGAAACCAAGAAAAACCTGTCCCAAGTAACTTCAAAACATTGGTGAGTGGCAAAGGATTTTGAACATAAAGGGAAAATATAAGTACAATTTGTAATTTTTTGCTCTAGTCAGTTAAGACTAAATAATGATTGGTAAATAATGATTGTTATAATTAATTTTAAAAGTATATGACACTAATTTGGGGTTATATGTAGCACATTTTGCAGCAGTTCATGGCCTGTTTTCTTAAACTTTTAGAGACTGTTGTTTTTCAAAAGATTTTAACTCTAATAGATGGCCTATTTTAATTTATTCTGGTTCTTATTTACAACTACCATTTATTGAACACTTATTGTGTCCCAAGCATTTTCTGCTTATTATTTTAATTATAAGTCCAAGATCCTCTGTAAAATAGATTGTTTCCATCTCTATTTTATAAATTATGAATGAAACTTGGAAGAGTTGTACAACTGGTGGGACCCAGAGGCGATAGGGATGCAATGGGGAACCAGATGTCTCCCACCAAAGCTGTCCTTCCATTACATTCATTGTCCCACTGGTGATTAGTAGCTGTACTTACCTAACTAGCTGAATGGGGCCACAGACCTACACACCACGGTTGGCCTGCCCCATACTGTGGCATTTCTCCATGGATCCCTGGGTTTCAGCTCTGTTGCTTTATGATTAATTGAAATCAGCAGTGGCCCAGGTTTATATATGACTTTGAGCAAGTTACTGAATTGTTCTGAATTACATCTAGTGACCTAAAAGATATCTCATGGGTCCTATGGCTGTTATTTCATATTTCCTCATTTATATTAAGAAGAAAAGTGAGAAACAGATTTGGACAGGATTGTTCAATGAGAACATTGATGATGGTAAGGGCCAAGATATATTAAATATTTATGTGCCAGGCATTGGGCTAAGCCCTTCACATGTAAGACGGTATTGACCTCACCTTATTCTATAGTGATGTATTAGCTCTGTCATAAAGATAAGTAGATAAAGACTTTAAAACTTTGAGGGACATTACCGGGGATTAACAACCTGCAAATTGCCAAGCCAAGATTACAACCCATGACCAAGAGATTTATTACTTCATGGGGAAGACAGATAACATAAATAAGTAAAAGGAGCCAAGAGGGCCCCATATGCCAGGGCACATGTATTGTTTCAAGAATGGCTACTTAGCTCCAGTACTTTGAGGCTGTGCAGAGTTGGCTGTGCCCTGCATCTTCTGATATTTTTCAAGTTAAGCATAAACATTTTATGTGAAATCTTTTAATTTGAAAATGTTAGCATTTATTTGTTTCAAATGTGTTTCTTTAAATATTTTTGAGGATCTAATAAACACATCTGTGGGTCATGTGGTCCTGGGCTTCCTAGATGCTACCTCTGATACAAGGCCCATGCTTAGACCTCAGGCTACAGGAACATCAGTGTCTCGCTGGGCCACCACTGTGAATAGTTATTTCCAGGTCTGTCATTCTTAGATCTACATCTGCCTCCTCCTCTACAAAGAACTTCAAACCAAGGCAGACAGGCTGGCAAAGTCAGAGGTTCAGTACCTAACTTCAGTAAATAGAACACCATTGCCAGAACCGTCTTTTCCCAGGCACAACCTTCCACCGCTCTGGCCCTCAAAATTCATAAATGTTTGCATCTCTAAAAGTACAAGGGCCAACTTGGTGTTTCCTTTCCTAGCAAAGGAAATGGCACAGCACACAGACAGCCTACAGAATGTAAGAAAATACTTATAAACAATATATCAGATGAGGGGTTAATATTCAAATATGTAAGAAAGTCGACTCAACAACAAATAGCTCAATTCTTTTAAAATAAGAAAAAGATCTGAACAGACATATCTCAAAAGAAGACAAATGGCAAACAACATATTTAAATAAATGGTACATATCACCAAACATCAGCGAAAGTACAAATCAAAACAATGAGAGGGCCGGTGAGATGGCTCAGTGGCATAAGCTCCTGCCTGGCAAGCGTGAGGTCCTGAGTTCGACTCCTGGTACCCACATACGAAAAAAGGGCCGGTGATACTGCTCAGCAGCACAGGTGCCTGCTGGCACGCGAGGTCCTGAGGTCGACCCCCAGTACCCACAAAAAAAAAAAATGAGATATGATCTCACTCTATAAGGATAGCTATTTTCCAAAAAGACAAAACATAACAAATGTTACCAAAGATGTAGAGAAAAGGGAACCCTTACACATTATTGATGAGAAAGCAAATTTGTACAGCTATTATGGCAAACAGTATGGAGATTCCTCAAAAAAAAAAATAGAATTGCCATATCACCTGACAATCTCATTATTGAATAAATATTAAAGGAAATCTAATCATCATGTTGAAGAGATAAATATTCTCATGTTTATTGTAGTACTGTTCAACAACAGCCAAGGTATGGAATCAATCTAGAGACGAACAGATTAAAGAATGTGGTACATATACACAATGGAATACTATTCAGCCACAAAAAATAAAACTCCTTCATTTGTGTCAGTATGGATGAACCTGGAGGACATTGCGTTAAGTAAAAGAAGCTGGGCACAGATAGACATATACTACATGATCTCACTCACATGTGGAATCTAGAAACGCTAATTTCATAGAAAATAGAGAGTAGAATAATGGTTACCAGAGGCTGGGGAAGATCGAGAACTGGTCAACAGGTACATAGTTATAGTTAGACAGGCGTTTAGGATAAGTTCCAGTGTTCTACAGCAAAGCAAGCTAATTAGTTAACAATAATGTATTATCTATTTCAAAATAGCTAGAAGAGAGGTTTTTAATGTTATCATCATAAAGAATGGATATGCTAATTACCCTGTGTATACATCTGCTCTACATCACACTATGCTCCAGAAATGTATGTATTAATTGTGTCAACCATACACTTTAAAAGAAAGAAAAACAAATACATGGTGCCCTTTACAGATTATTTGCCTTTTTATCTTACTTAGAAAATAAACAGATACACTTTCAGGGACAGAATTCCTTCAAATTTGGGGAACTATGTGTGGTGCCCTTCAATTTATCATTTTTTTCTGAAAGCCATTTACAGTATCTCCTGTTATCCTTACATGCCCAGTCATAACGGAAGTGTTGTAGCATTGGAATTGGCTCCATCTAGGTTTCATATTGTTATCCAAAAATTTTGTTTGTTCCAAATGGTAGAGTCTCCCTTCGGAGGTTTTCCCTGAGACAGCTGGGCCCTGGGCATGCCTAACTTTCACCCTGTGTTCAAAGCAAACAAGGGAAGATTCGCAGGCAGAGAAAGGCTGAGAAGTGACACTTCCTGCATTCGTGTCTCTTCCCACTCGTGTTTATTAATATCTGGGCAGAAATGTGACAGTGAGAAGCTTTGATGTGCAGAAAGAGGAAGGCTACAGCAAGTGCGCATTCTCAGTTTAATATAGCGCCATCCAAGTGGGCTGTGCTGAGAAAAGGAGAAAAATGGATCTTAAATCTATTTTGTACAAAGTAACTAAGTACTGGTTTGAGTCAGCAAATGAGATACAAAATACAGTAACAGCTGAGAGCTATGACAAACTTTGCTCTAAGTCTGGCCTATGGATTTGTTGTCATTTCTCTCTAGAAAGTAAGATTTCTTTCGTGATTGATAAATGCCATTTAAGAAATATGATTTTAGTGGATCCTTACAACATCTTCAGAATTGGAAGTCATATCCTAGTTATTCCCAATTGTCATTTTATGACTAAAAAGGGCAAAAGTATCTGCCTATGAGTAGCACAACCTTTCCCCTCTGCCTGACTTCAAAAGAGAATTATATGTAACTTATCCTTTCCCTTCCTCTTCCATGGCTGATGCTGAATCAGGAGGCTAAGAAAACACATACAGCACAGAAATAGTCTCTTTTTCTAGAAAACTCCAAAGAGTGGGCTGGGGGGAAATTATCTGCTGAGACTCTTTTGTGTGGGGAGGCAGAGCTGAGAGAGAGGAGGAGGTGGCTACCAAGAGGGATGAGAGAAGTTGGATGAAATAGACGAGGAAGATGGCTCTAGAGAAAAAGGTAAGAGATTCCAGACACTTCTGAGCCCACAGCAGAAAACAAATGATTTTAATGTTTTCATTTGTGGCTTGAAAGATGCCATGACTCATTAGAATTCCTTTCGGGTGATGTTTAAATTCCACATTTCTCGTGGATGGAAGCCTAAGGGTCATAGCTGTAATACGGTTACAGTTGTACATGGCTGTGCCAGCTCGTGCCTCCCCTCCTGTCAGGCAGTCTATTTCCAAAGAGACTTGACACAGAGCACAAAGACGTGGACCTTGTTTTCTCAGCCAGAGGAAAGGGGCCTCTTTAATCAATGTGGCACCGTTCCCAGATTTCAGAATGACATGCTTCTGGGTTTGGGGGTCAGCCTTTCAGTGCACCACCAAGGAGTTCACTGTTACCTTCTCATGGAGACAGATACCTATGTGAGCAAGTACGACATTGATATTTAGGTTCTCTTCAAGCCTCTTACTCATTCATTGAATAATAAATATTCACTAATCAAGTACCATGTACCAAGCACATATTCTTGGTTCTGGGGACACAGCAATTAACAAAACCAACATCCTTTCCTCACAAAGCCCACATTTCTTTTTATACATGTCTTTTTCTAATGAAAAATTTTCAATTAAGTAGGCAAGAAAATGAGAGTGGCAAGTTATGGGCTTGATATTTAAGTTAGTGGGAAATTAAAATCGTATTTCAGTATTCTCCTACAATTACAGAGAAGATGCATTGTACCAATATTTTCCTCCTTTGTCCATCTAAAAATTACTAAACTTGAAGGGAAGTTAAAACATTTCTCCTCATCTTAACAAAGGCTTGTACACAGTCACAGGGAGCCAGGGACTTGCAGGTCAGTGATATGGGCTGAGGGGACATAAAGCCAGAGCTGGGTTCCCACTGGGTCACCGTGTGCCACAGGAGTAGCTTAACCTAAGTCTTAGTTTAATCACCTGTAATGTGGGGCTTCCCCACTAGGTTTTGTGTGGACTAAATGAGCTAATCCATGTAAAATGCTTAGCTTAGTTCATCCACAGAATGCACAATTATTACTTATTCTTATTATTCATTTCTTTGTCTTTAAAGAGTGGGCTGGAGGAGTTGAACTCCTCCGAAGGCTCAACTCTACAAAAGAAATGAGAAGAGACACGGGTGAGGCAGATTCACTGACGAGTGAAAAGACATGTCAAGCAAGTCAAATAATGATAGGTAGGGTAGTAGCAAGTCTGTGCAGGATTTCGAGTAAGAGCAGAGAATGTGCTTTCTCCATGTGTGTCTCTGTATATATCTCTGTGTGTGTCTGACTCTGTCCCTCTGTCTTGGCGTGTGTCTCTGTAAGCAGCTATTTTTTTTTTCTATTAACCACAACTAGCTGTTGAATGCAAATAACATCTTTAACAAGCTCGGTACTAAGGAGGCAACAAGACTCCATCAGTACAAGCTCTGTGTTCCAGGAGCTGTTTACAACTCTAAGAAATCCCTTGATGAAACAAATTATGATCCAAGTGGCAGAGACAAACAATGCAGAGTGCCAGTGTCCAGCCAAAGAGGTTCTTGGGGAAGTATCATCAGCTATTCTAATTCCAAAATTTATCTCCAAACTTTTTAATGGGAATATTGACAACAGTCTAACCGACCCATCAGTGGAAGGTTATTTTGAGTGATCTCTAAGACGATCTAATGCTGACATTCTTTACTTGATTGTAGTCTCACCTCATCCATTTTAGTGATGGCTTTTTTCATTTTGAGGCAAAATTTGTTTTCCATGCTCTGTGCTATCTGCTTAGTACCAGGAAGAGTGCAGTGCAAAGAACACACAGAGTAGGGCAGGCCTGGGTTCAAATCCTGGTTCTGCCACTTCCTAATTATCTGAAGATCAGCTGGCCCTGGAGTGCCAGTTTCCTCATCTGCACAATGATATTCCTCCTGCAGGGAGGCTCTGAGGATTTGAGATGGTCTCTTTCTACTTAAATTTACCTGATAAACCTAGCTAGATTCCTGACCTGTCTCTTCATCAAATGAGTTTTTGTGTACTCTGAAATCCTCTTTTCATGGCAGCATTAGCACAAAGACAGTGGATGTCACTGACATGATGCACTGTGGAGCCAAACAGCCTGGGTCCAAACCCCGCTTCTACAACCCATTACCATTTTACTCCGGGCACATGTTTTAACATCTGCTTCAACCTCCTTATTTGGAAAGTGAAGGTGGCACTATGAACTGACTCAAAAGGTTTTCAGAAGAATGAAATGACTGCTGCATGAAGAACTTTTACAAGTTCGGGCTATTATTGTTTACTTTCAAATCAATATCTGAAAATTATTTAATGTTGGATCAGCACAAAGTCATCAACCAGTTAAGTAGGAAGAAAAGAAGGACTAGGGGGACGAACCACCAGAGAAAGAGAAAAAGTGCAAAGCTATTTCCTCCATGTCCTGCAGAACTCCATGGTGAGAAGCAGAGTCCTGGAGGAAGCCTCAGTCTCCCAGGGCTGTGACCAACGCCATATGAGCTCCTCCAAGCAAAGGACAGACTGCATAGCCTCAAGGCTGACCCAAAGGAACACTGAGGAAAGTTTTTGGAATAAATAAAATGAAAGTAAGAAAAGGAGCACAGAACCTTGTACTGCTGCCAGGAAAACAAAACCTCTGATTTATCTGGTGACTGAACAATCGCAAACTGATAACACACAGAGTAAATTAAAGCCCTTTACAGCTCATCCGTGGGGAACCTAAAACGAAGCCTTAGATGATTCCAGGCCATTTCTCAAGGCCATCAAAAAGCAAACAAACAAAAAACACCTTCCAAACAGGATATCTGGTCAACTTAGTGAACCATACACTCTTGGACACTATTAAACACTAGTAACCCAATTCCCCACTGCAGCAAGAATTCTCTGGATCAGTTTTCAAAGACAACACTATTATCCCTGTGACCTCTCAAGATGCACATCCCTCAAGTGATGCATTCAGTGACCTCCGCGGGTGCACAAAGTGGTATCCTTGTGGTTCGAAATGGTTCTCCCCCTCCTCTTTCTTCACCATGAGTCATTTATTTCTTCATACTGTAGGACATTTTCCTTGTTCATACCCAAAGCATCCCCGTAAAAGAGGCAGTAAGGATATAAAAATAAACCCTTTAGATGCAGAAATAATGGCAAGTCCTTCTTGGTATTGCCCTACCTGAGCGGCCATGGAGTAGAGAATTGCTTAGAATTTTGTCTGTGATAGCAGACCACCTCCGTTCACACCCTTCCCCTACATGTGACAGATATGTTATCTTGGGGAAATTACTTCATCTCTATGTACTGCAATCCTGTTTTTTCATTTTATCTTTATTTTCTATTATTATGTTTGCCATACATAATGATCACATTCTTCATGGGAAATTTTTACCAGTACATAATATACCTTAATTCTTTTTTTTCCTAATTCCTCTCCCCTCCCTTCAACCCTTCTTCCTCTCCCCATTTACAAAAGCTCTGTTTCCATTTTTTTCTTCCATTCTCTTTTTTTTTGTAATTTAAGTATAGTAACTTTATGTTAAAAATTACAGTTCATTTATAAAATTATTATTTAAAATTAAGTTCAAATTATCATACATCAGTTATACACTGGTTTCACCTTTGAAGAAATGTGCTATTCACAAGACTTTGGATTAATATTTCTACTGGATAACTTGTTTTCTTTTGACAACAGACTCTCCTGGAAGCCAGATATCAGACACATCTCATTTTCTCCTCAAAAGACCAGACAAAAAGAAATGAGAAAATGAAGGGTTAGAAAAGTAGAGCAGCTTGCCCTTGTTCACATAGGTAGCAAGTGGCAGAGCCATATTTGGAACCAGACCTGACTTCCATTACCATAATTAGGATATTTTTTAGTAGTAATATTGAGAATACTTTTTAAGGTCTCACAGAATGTAAAATAGCCACTATTTTACTGAGTACACCATGATCCCATTGACTAGATATATTCTTCAAGAATACCTGGAAGAACTAGTATTTAAAGTGATACATAACATTTTAAATATAAACATGCCTTTAAAATATGCAATACAGAGGGTTAACTATCACTTAGTGTAAGTATAAAAATCATCATGATATAGCTGATAAACATTCTACAAATAGAAATTGTCCAAGCTAAGTATCCTACAATACAGAAAGTATTTGCACAGTTTAAGGCTTTAAACTTTAATAATTAAGTCTGTAAATGTTCTGGGATTTACACTTACATAGCTGATGGAGCTTTCTTTGACATGTAATGGGACCTGAATACTGCTATCTGCAGTTAAAGTTTGCCTTTCATTGCACCACATTGTCAAAGAATGTAAATAAACACATGTTGCATACAAATGTACAAGGTAGCAAGGAACTCTAGCTTATACAATGTATATTTGGAAATTTCCAAATATTTTATTACTATATACATTTACATACTATTTTTGTTATACCTAAAGTTGAACCATATTTTCTTGCCTTAAGGATTAAGCAGTTCATGAACTATAATAAAACTATTTAAATGCTTAAGAGGAAATATGCATGTTCGATATCAAAGATTATCACATCAAAAATATAAAATATAGTACTATCAAATCACTTTATGAGAGCCCTATGTCTATTCCACAGCATAGCAGATGTTCAATAAATGTGTGCTTAAAAAATTAAGATATAAAAAACAAATCTTAACGCTAGGATAAAAGTCTAACTACTCTTTTTTTAGAACCCCTTTCACTTCCTTCTCTTCTCCCTATCCCCTTTCCTTATTCCCCTCCCCATTTGAACAAGTTCTTCCTGCTTCCCAATATCTATCCTCCATTTTGCTTCTTATTTATACTTTGAATTGCTCACACAAGAGAAACAATGCAATATTTAAACTTCTGTGTCTGATTTATTTCACTTAAAATTATGGTCTCAAGGTGCATCCATTTGCCTAAAAGTGTCTCAAGTTTATCCTTCTTTATGGCAAAAGAGTAGTACATTGTATGTAAATACTACATTCTCTTTATTCATTCATCTGGTGATGGGCATTTGGACTGTTTCCAAGATATTGCTATTATAAATCGTGCTACTATAAACATGAGCATGCTTGTGTCACTGTGGTATGATGCTTTCAGCTCTTTCAGGAAGATACCTAGAAGGGGAATAGCTAGGTCAAATGGAACTTCTAGATTTTAGTTTTTTGAGGAATCTTTATACTGATTTCCATAGTGGTTGTACCAATTTACACTCCCACTAAAAATGGAGAAGGGTTCCTTTTCCCCACAGCTTTGCCAGCATTTGTTATTGGTTTATTTCTTGATGATAGCCATTCTTTCTGGAGTGAGCACCTCAGTGTTATTTTAATTTGCATTTCTGAAATAACCAGTGATGTTGAATATTTTTTGTATATTTAGTTGTACTTCTTCTTCTGAAAACTGTCTATTCATTTCAGATCCCCATTTTTGTATTGGGTCTTTAAATTTGGGGGGGGTCTAATTTTTTTGAGTTCTTTATATATTCTAGATATTAGACCTCTGTCTGAGGAGTAGCTGGCAAAATTTTTTTCCCACTCTGTGGGTTCTCTTCACTCTGTTGGTGGTTTATTTTGCTGGGGCAAATCTTTCTAATTTGATGTGATCCTATTTGTTGACTCTTTGTAATATTTCCCATGCAGTTGGAGTTCTGTTCATAAAATCTTTGTCTACACCTATGTTTGTGTACACCTATGTCTTCAAGAGTTTTACCTATTCTATCTATCTTCTAGCAGATTAAGTGTTTCTGTTTCAATATTTAGATCTTTGATCCATTTCAATTTTAGTTTAGTGCCTGGTGAGAGATGCAGATTTGGGTCCAATGTTTGGCCTGTGGAAAGCCAGTTTTCCCAGCACCATTTATTAAAGAGGCTGTCTTTCTTCCAGTGAAGGTGTTTGTCCATGATAAGGTGGATGAGTGGGTTCAGAGTCATTTCTGCATCTTCTATTCTGTTCCATTGATCCTCAAGTCTGGTTTTTGGCCAGCACCATGCTGTTTTTATCACTGTAGCTTTATAATATGACTTCAAATCAGGGGTTGCGATGCCCCTTGTCTTGCCCATGTTGCACAGAATCGTTTTTGCTATTCTAAGTTTCTTCTGGTTCCATATGAGGTTTAGGATTGTTTCTAGTTCAGTGAGGAATGCTATTGGTATTTTGATTGGGATTGCACTAAATCTGTATGACAGTTTTGAAAGTATAGCCATTTTCACTAGATTGTATTACCTAAATTTTCTCCCTGCAAAATAGAGGTAAGAACAGTATCTTCGTATTCTGCAAGAATTGAAGACATAAATATAATAAAGCAATTTGAACAATGTCTGCTATGTGACAAGTAGTCAGTAAAAATTATCTGAAGTTTCTGTTTGGGAGGCCACTGTGAGTTCTCAGCATTGAATGTATTCCTGAAGAAATAAAAAGTGGAGTAAAGTGAGTTAAAGAACTGAGAGTAAAAATTTGCAATGGCCATAGTCACCCATCAAGTTCTCTGGGTTCCTCCCTTCCTGTCTAGTTATATGCTAATGACAGAAGCCAATTTAGAAAAGGGAATTCTTCATTTGTTTCACTAAAAGAAGTTCATTCTCCAAAACAACTCTGAAATGCATTAAAATATTTCACTTTCTTTCACTGCTGACTCTGAACTCGAATATGAGAAAATGATTCTTTGAGCTAGGGTTTAGACAGAAAGAAAGTAGGTACTGTGAGAGTTCCAGTGTTAAAATCTTTCCTTAAAAATTGGGTCCCTTACATTCTTGCCATGCACCACAGGAGTAGACAGGCATGAGGGTGATATTGGTGGAGAGCGCAGAGCTGTCAGCACTCCAGCATGGTTTCTGCTGCCCTCCCACTTAATTTTAGTTGCAAATGAAGTAAGTTTCTGGAAACCACTCTCTGTGTATTGACATCTGTGAATGGAAGCAGAGAAAAAGAAAAGACAATATAATCATTACCCATAGATTATGGTACACTGATCTGTGATTTTTCAGAAGAGAGGGACAGTAACATTCTATAACTCTATCAAAGTCCTTCCGCTTTTACATTTTTTCCTGCTAAAAAGAGAACAGTCAGCAGTGTCTGACAATTAACGGTGAATCAACAGCTTTTGGCACCCACAAGAGGTGAAGGAATCAGCTGCATTTCCCTAGGTCACTGCTGCCCTGTACACCAAGAATCAAGAGAGTGCTGAGACCTCAGCCACAGGTTTCCAACAACAGTCCTGGTAGAAATTTCCCTCACTGTCTTCCATAAGTTCGGTCTGATACATTCACTTTGTTCAGGATGAGGAGGTGCAGAAGAGAAGATGAATGGCAGCTCTTTCCAAGCAAATCTGTTCCCTGCCAAATAAGCCCACCATCAAAGAATACAGTATGGCTTTCTACCCTGAGTGGTTTGGCAGACGCTTTTCGTAACTGATAACGGTGCCAACAGTTTGCAGCAGCCTCCGCCACAGCAAATCAGCTGTGATATTAAAAAGAAAAACAGACTGGCAATGTGGAAATTATCCCATGCAGAAGTATTTTCCAAAACAAGAGCCTTGATTTTGCTACCCAAGTAAGAGTGACAGAACTGATTAATCCTTTATTCCAAATGCCATTCTCCACCATCAAATTTTTGGTTATTTTTTAAGCTTTTATACAAAAAGACAACATTGTGTCTCTATTTATATAGCCCAAGTGAAGTGAAGATTTGGCAATTGCACAGTAAATTTAAGCCAGCCAAACTCAGAAGAAAAGAAATTGGGTTATACAAGGTAAAAAAGTCCATTGTTCTCTGAACTTTCGGGATTGACTCACCCTATGGTGACATCACTTGCTTGCCTCTGGTAATAATCCAGTAAGCCATTGTATTATTTAATCTGTACCTACAGCTGGCCCATAAACTTTTAAACTCAACATGGATTCTTTTTAGTCTGAATAATCTACAAGTCCTAAATTAATGAGAGAATCATCGGCTCCTTACTGCATCCGCTGGTTTTCCCCTGGAAGCATCAGGAAGAACCAGCACAAGAAAGCTTTGGTTACTCTAGCTATTGAGCACTTCAGCTGGCCAGCTCAAAAGAGACTTCAAATGGAGACGCTTTATGTGGCCAGTCAGCGGTGCTCAGAATATTTTGGGAGCTCATTAAGTACATGTTTTCTTTTTCCTTTCAGCAGCTGCTGTTGTCCCAGATTGTCTAGTGCAAGCTCTCTACTGTATCGACAAAGCTGAGACCCATGTGGCTAAAGAACCACCAAAAGGCCAGCAGCTCACTGAACCCAAGAAAAGGTCAGTGCACCCGGTGACAGTTGGGCTCCCTCAGTGAGAAAGGTAGTCAGAGATACTAACATGGTAATCTACCAAACAACTAATTATGCAGCCTTGGGCACTAACTAGTTGTGTGATTAGTTACTTAACTTCTCTGAGTGTCAGTTTTCACATCTATAAAATAAGCCTGAGAACTATACCTGTCTCAAGAGGTTGATGTGAGAATTAAATAAGATAGTGCATGTAAAGTGGACCGTACAAAGGCTTACACAAAAAGCACTCCAACAAAACTGCTAATTACCATTTGTTTAAGCTGCAACTACATACCTGCCAAATACTTTTACAGATGTACAAGATAGTTTGAAGCTCTTCTGACAACTTCATACAGTAGGTATGTTATTCCTGCTAAAGAAAACAGTGAGCTACAAATAGTAATTAAAGGTCAGATGACTGTGGTTGTTGCTTCTGATATAATTGCCAATCAATTAATAGACAAGTGTGTGGTACAATTTTTGGCAAACATGAGCTCTGGGGTCAAATGACTTGGGATTTCATCTCAGCTCTACCACATATTAGTCAAATGACAAATGACCCTCACTGAGCCTCAGTGTTCTTACCAAGAAAATGAGGCTAATAATCATACCTACCTTGTTGTGAGGGTAATTCAACAATAAATGAAGCACACATCCTATAAGGAACTAGTGATACTCGATTGAAAATAAGGCAGTGGTTAGGAGCACGCTGCTTATTTGGATTTCCTGGACTCTCCACTTGGTAACCAGGGGACCTTGAGCAAGCACTTAGCCTCTCAGGTTTGTTCTCTTCATGTGTAAGATGGAGAGGCTGTTGAGAGGACTGGATGATTTAAAGCACATGAAGTGCTTACTTGGTAAGGGTTCAACAAGTCTGAAAGAACATTTATAGACATAGGCTGTCACCATGACAAGGTCGAGCAGAAAAGGGAAGCATGAGGCTGATGTCAGAGGCAGGAAGGCTCTCAGAGTGCCAAGGAGGCAGAGACAGGTTGTTGAGAGGCACTCAGAGAGTAAGTCCGAGTTCAACCTCAAATTCAATTCAGTTGAAAATTTACAGCAGCTGGCTATGTTCGGGGAAAACGCAATGCATCTGAGAAGTCTCCGCTGGCTGGGACAGCACACTGTCTGGAGCAGTAGAGGGGTTGGGAACAGCTGTCTGACCAGATGACCAGGTGTTACACCAGACAATGGCTGAAAATAAGGGTGTTACGTGGAATGGGCCAAAATAGTCCCGACAGTGAATGGTTTGGGCTCCTCGCTATGTCGCTTTGTGTTCTTAAAGCTGCATCAGTTTGGACCTCCAAGGATATTTCTACTGGAGGATCATCCTAGCAGGTTGGTTATTCAGAGGTTGTATACAATGGTGACCAGGACTTTGATCACTCTCACTCTCTCACACTCTTATTCTATTTATAAACCAAAACATATTTATAAAGAGGCAGAAATGTCACCAATCCAGACCCAAAGATTCTAGGATAAATGAATTTTTTCATGCTTTTGATAAAGGCAGATTAAAGCAGCTTTCACCTTTTTTCTGGGTGCTCAAACTTTTCTTCTTTTCATGCTATACTATTTTGATTCTTCACTAAAGACATTTGTTCAAAAGAAAAAATGCTAGATACCATGGAAAGCTTCAAAAAATTCCAACCGTGGAACACACCATAACCCCTTATTCCTACTCCCCCTCCCATTTTTGTTGTTATTTAAAAGGTCTTCAATCCCAAGTGTGGAATCCCTTAGCTTTCACCATAGCTACCTCCACCTCACTGGCAAGTTTAGTGAATTTAAGTTGTCATCAAGTCCCAAAGCCCTACTCCCTACCTGTTCAAGAATCGACTTCTCACTGTCCTAAATTTCAAGAGTTCAGATTGACCAACTGAAGGGGCCAAGCACCCCTCCAATGTGAATCCACAATTGGAGGCACCCACAACCTCAAAGCTCTGAGACATGGGCTCAGCCAGCAGAGCTGTCCTCAGAGATGTCACTTCCATATATGATGCTCGAATAAATTTTGCAGCTCCTTTCAGCTTATAGAGAAGATTCTTGATGACTATTACTCATGGCTACACGTAGCAGTAGAAGACTCGCATAGGCGAATTCATTTCCTTTATAAAGACTATTGAAAAAGTACTCTGGGCAACTGGGCCTAAAAGAGATTTCTTCTAAGTTACATCACTGCGGTTATCCATTCAGTAAGGTGGTTGCCTAGCAAAAAGAAGCCGAGCTAAAGGAACAGACTCCAGACCAAACTGCAGACTTTGTTTTAATAGCTTCAGTTACTCCTGGAGTCCGCCCTGTGGTCAGACTTCTGGTGGGTTGTCTGGACACCTGGTTACACAGGCTGCCATTTTCCCTGACTCATGGTGGATTCAGAAAGGCTTTATAACCCAAAGATTGTGCTCATTTTCCCCACCACCTCCCTGCCACACACAAGAAAATGGAAAGCTTTCAAAAGGTTTGCTGAACAATGTTCTTTAATGGACATGGTGTTTTCTATGGTCCTCCAGGCTCTGTATAACTGGTTCAGTGTTATCACTTGGTCACCAAATGTGCTGCATAAAGAGAGGAACGCTCAAACATCTTGTTTGAGAAAGAATTTTGCAGCTGTGCAAATATAGTCTGCCTGAACATTAATCTCTTTGTCAGGTGAGATTTCCTTCTTTAAATAGCAAAGATTCCAAGTGGGGTGAATTAATGTCTATACTATAAAAGTTCTCCTGGAATTTGGATGCTGGGTTTTCATGAGAAACAATAGACAATCCTCTCTAAGCAGCTTGGCCCAAGAGTTTCAACATCATGTTTAATTCTGACCTATTCACTGAAAGGTCTCATAATGTACTAGCCATTGCGTACTTCTTTAAAAATACCAGGTGCTTATTGTATGCCAACTAGGGAACAAAGATAAATAAGAACCAACACCTCCCTGCATGGAGTTTGCAGTCCATGTGGAACACAGATATATCAACACAGTGTGGAATGTGTTTTGTAATATAAGATAGAGTGATATCCAAAATGGGTAATAGGGTCGATTTTTGATGGATAAGTATGTTTCAGGGATACGTACTTCTTAAAAGACAGCTCGCAAGCAACAGGTCAGGGGTGGAGAACATGGTTTAAGTCCCCACCTGAGCCTGGGAACAGAGAAATAAATAGGAAGGCAAAGGGGAAGGATTCCAGGCAAGGGGACAGCCATGTGAAAAGACTTTAAGATGTTAAAAAGAGGTGAAAAAGTGACCTGAGTCACTTAGGACTACATGGGAAGCTCATGGAGGGCCGTGTGGATTATTTTGAAGTGTGGAACCACTGAGGGCTTTCCATCAGAGGAGAAGTCTGCACTGGATGGCTCTTTGGAAATACACTATAGAGGATGACATACCACATTATACTTATTTTTATGTCAAATAATTAGTAATTCACATAGTTTCTCTTCTTTAATGGCCTATCAAGAGATAGCAAAGATACGTGGCAATGCCTCCCTTCCTGCATCTGTGACAGACGTTGCTAATCAGGTTTAGCATCTTTCTCACTGAATCCAGACACAGATTAAAACTCTTTGACCCTGATATTCAAGTATTCACCACCACCTAGTTGGAGTTGGCTCTAACTTAAAACATGTTCTCTACCCCTGACCTGTTGCTTACGAGCTGTTATAGTTTAGAATTAAAATGTCTTCCACAAATCTCATGTGTTCAGAGGTGGGGCTTTCAGAAGGTGATCGGATCATGGGGGTACTATATTTATCTGTGGATTAGTTCATTCATGAGTTTATAGCTAATCGTGCTGTGAGGAGGTGGGGCCTGGTTGAAAGAGATGGGTTACTGAGGGTGGGACCTGGAAGGTTATGTTTGTCTTCCCAGATCTTCTTCATTGTTTTCTGGCTGCCATGGGTGGAACAGCTTTCCTCCGCCATGCCCTTTCTCCATACTATTTCTGCCTGGAGCCAGCTCAGTGTGGGCTGAACCCTCTAAAACCATGAGCCAAAATAAGTCTCACCTCCTTTAAGTTGCAGGCATTGAGTATTTTGTCCCAGCAATGAGAAAGTGACTAATACACAAGGCCACAGCCTTGTATCTGTGGCAATCAGATACGTTTTCCTGATATACTTGTGGGGGGCGGCTCTTGGTGTGAAGCAACTCACTCCAGGTGCACTAGGTCCTGTTCTTTTGTTTTTCTCCCTGAGTTTTTCCACCTGTGGCCCTTTTTCCAGGCATGAGGGACCCGAGTCCAGTATGTTTCCTAAACCCTGGGGACACGTATCAGGTTTTCAGTGGTTCTCTACAGCCCACACTCAATTGGTTTAAGGCAGGGGGGAAGCACCCCACTTTTTCACGGACTGGATTTCCTGGGGAGCTGACTCTGAAACAGGGTTTATTAGGTAAGATGGTTCTTAAGGTGATCCTGAGGGTCAGGTGTGTGGAAAAGGAAACAATGAAGCAGTGGACTGTGGGAGAAGCAGAGCAGCCACAGGGCAAGTGACAACCTCAGCCAAGCCCTGAGGGAGCTTAGAGTGGTCCTGGGTCATTGAACATAGATACTGATGAATGGCTGTGACTTTGGCAGCCGTGACAATCTCAAAGAGGTTTTCTCTTCCTGTTCCAGCATCTCCAACTTCAACTGCTTTCTGAGCCAAAGGAGGGAATTCAGGAATGTAGGTGGATCTGGTTTTGGAACTTCTTACCCTACTTCACGTGGAGCTTTAATGATAACTTTTGCTAACTTATAATTTTTGTTTTCAGGATTTGAGGCATCTACTGAAGTGAATTCACAGAGTTCCATGTCACCACCTGCTACCTCTGGTAAGTTGTAACACAACCTAGATTGCAAAGATTGCAATAGGCTGTCAAAGACTGTGGTTGATATTCCTGTGATGGTCCATGGCTCAGCCGTTACAAATAATCCAAACTTTAGATGATCTTTTCTGCCGTTACACCCTCATTTTTGCTTTGGGAAACATAGCCACTGTGCACACACTAAAACTTAGCCTAAGGGGGCACATAAGTGATACCTCCAGACATTCAGAGCTGACTCAGTGGTTTTTGGGGGTTTTTTTTGGGGGGTTGGGGGGGTTATTGTTGTTGTTTTGTTTTATTTTTTGCCTTAGAAGCAGTTAGTGAGTTTGAGTGAGGGCTGCTTCAGTTACCTGTAGCTTTCTAAATGCTATTGGGAGGAGTTTCACCACAGAGAACTTCAGCTCTCTTTTTGTATCACTTATAATTATCCCAGGCCTTGGAAGAACCTGTTACCCCTTTTTTTATTCTCAGGATAATTAAAGTAAATCAAACAGTTCTCTAGTTCTTTCTGCTGACCTCCTCCGATAAGTTCCTGAATAATACTGAGATATCCTGGCTATCACTAGAGTTGTAAAAACCATCTTTGAGGATTGGATCTACTTTGTAGTTCTGTGAACACCAAACCAAAAGGAAAGAAAAAAGGAGTAAATTAAAGAAACAGACCAGGAAATGCTGATTTTTTGGAGATGTGGATTTTAAATCAAAATGTTATTCTGGTTTCACCTGTAAGGTGATTTAGACATGTTACTTCCTCATTCTCTCTGTCTTGCTTTCTTTTCTTTTTTTTTTTTTTTTTGGTACTGGGAATCGAACTCGACCTCATGCTTGCCAGGCAGGCTCTGTGCCGCTGAGCTATATCCCTGGCCCCATGTCTTGTTTTCTTTACCAATAAAAATAAAGAGAATGAATAAATTCTTATTTTTTCCAAAATTTACAGTTACTCTATGCATGCAGTTTCCTAAGATATGGTCATTCCTCATAGCAGAGAACCCTGAAGTTCACAGGCAGGCGGAGGAATAAGGGATAGTTACAAATATCAAGAATAATGACCAGAAAGGTAGGAGAGAAACCAGAAAAGCAGGAGGTCATGAAATGAAAAAACAAAATTAGAATCCTAAAAAGGAAAGGTTAATCAACCATATCCTATTCCTTAGAGCTCAAATAATATAAGAACTGAAAAGAAATGATATTCAACTTAGTGGCCAAAAAGCAGTTTTAAAAAATAAGATGTGTGAGTAGAAAAAGGACTGGATTGAGTATTCCATACTGTTATTGCTAGTTCCTTTGGGATGGAGGTGAGGAGAAAACTAGAGAGGAAGGTATCAGAGAGCATCAATTTTTAAAAAATATGCTATTTGACTTTGTATTACTTTGTTAATTTTTAAAAATCCAAATGAATGAATGAGAGGTATAAAAGTGGAGATAGCAACTATAAACTATACTTCCAAGAAGGTTCTCTGATAACCATAAATGTTTACACAAGTTTTTGCTTCTAAACCAAAAGAGCCTAGTAAAAAGTAAAAAACATGACCATCAATAGGCAGTTCCTCACATTTGATTCACACTTTACCATTCCACCTCCACTACCCTTTTCCAAGTCTTTTCACTCACTAGAAAAAAGAACAGTTTGAAAGAGAAAATGGGACCTGATATATAATACATTTATCACCCAATTTTCAAAAATAATTCTAGGGAAGGAGAAAAAAGATGGCGGATGAGTAAGAAGCACGCAGAGAAACTCTCTAAAAGTTGCCATTGGACTACGGGAATATAGTGACTGGGAGAGTGCAGGAGGGGGGCAGATGCCCCCCTGGGACCCAGAAAAGTTCTGAAGCACAGCTTGGGACCCCCGGCACCAGTGAAGGGTACTTTTCAACAAAGAAGGAGCAGACCGCGCATGCACCTTCTACCATCCCAGGAATCACGGCGCGACAGAAGCTCAAAGCTGCGGACACACGGTGACAGCTGGCGCCCAGGGAGCCCCCACAGAGGATCGCGAGACAGCGGCGTGGCAGGGGAGCGGAGGAGAACTGTGCTGGCCGGCGGTGAGTCAGTGTCTCTCAGCCACAGCTGTCCCACGCCAGAGAGCGACTGGCCAGGCGCCATTGTGGGGGGTGCGGCGAAAATCAGAGTGGCTCGAAAACAGCTCTGGGAACTTGTGCTCCGGACAGGGCAGCGCGGTGCCTCTCAGCCCCATAAAAGTGTGCTGAGGGCGGTGGGTGAACAAGACTGGTCCCTCAGCCACACCTGTCCCACGCCAGAGAGCGACTGGCCCGGCGCCATTGTGGGGGGCGTGGTGAAAATCAGAGCAGTGCAAAAGCAGTGCGCTGACAGCGGCAGGCAGAGGAGACCGGTCTCTGCATGAACGTCCACGCCCTGCTCACCGCCCGCCAGAGGGCCGCTCCTGGCTCGCTGGGACGGACCTGCACGGAACAGGACCCTGTCATCACACGGTGCCTGCCTACAGCAGAGTCAACACCTGGAACTGATTCTCTTATTTTTTTTTTTTTTTTCTCTCTCATTAGTTTTTTGTTCTGGTGAAGGGGTTTTTATTTTTGTTTTTATTTTTTTTAATTTTTTTTTCTTTTGTGGGGTTTTATTTCTGTTTTATCTGTTTGCTTTGTTGTTTTTGTCTTCATTTTTGTTTCTGTTTGTCTATTTGCTCTTTCCTTCATTATTCTCTCTGGCTTTTATATGAGTGTAAACAGTGCCTCTAACCTCTTTGTGATTGTGGTTGTGATCTCTTCTTCCTTTTATCCTTTCCTTCTCTTTTTCCCACCAGTCCTCTGCACCAGTGTCCCAATGTTAGTGGGATCCCTCTTGGTCCTCTAACCTTACATCTAATTCCTTCCTCTTCTCACAATACTCTATTTCCTCCTTAATTCATTTTAAATTTAAACTCCTGAGGGGAAAAATTGACATACTAAGGACTTGTATACTGCATATAATTTTTCTGGTGTGTTTTAGATTTTGTTATATAACCGCAACTCTACTTTATACGGCTAAAAGTGGTAAATAACTGGTTAGCTCAGTCTGTCATTTTCTAGGCTGTGTTTGATGCTTCAGTTACCATTATAGCCAAATGTAAAATAATTGTTCTAAACAGCTTTCCTTCCTGATATTTCATGATTGAGATTGACTAAGGGACACAGAAAATACAGTGGCACAGTACCAAAGAATCAAGGACTGGGCCAAACAGGTAGCAACTTCTCACATCCAACGAATTGAAGAGTTAGGATCTGGCAGAAAGCTCAAAACCCAAAAGCAAGCTCCACTTGGAAGATACTGCAGAGAAGTAGTCATCTTCTAAGGATCTTGAACACTAGCAATAAAGTAACCTATCATAGGTAATTTACAAACATCACCCCAGGAATTAAAGAAAAAAATGAGACGACACTTAAACAAGATGCAACCCCACACATCCAATTCACCAAAGGCAAACCTAGGGGGCAACGAGGTGGGACAATCTGAAAGCCACCCACCTGGCATATCTGAAGGGGTAACAACAAAACAATTGAATGAGGCTCTAGAAAAAATTAAAACAGAAATAATTTCACAGATAACTGCAGAGATAATGTCCACAATGAAGACTATGCTTAAGGACACTATAGCTGATACAGACAAAAAAATAGATGAGCTTAAGAAAACTATAGAAACCATGAATGCTCAGCATAGGAAAGAAATGGAATCCATAAAGCAGATTCAAGCAGATATCCAAGAGAACAAAAATTCCATTGAAAGTATTTGTAGCAGATTAAGCCAATGTGAGGACAGGATATCAGATATAGAAGACAGGCTTGCAATTAGTGATCATGAAAAGAAAGAATTCTTAAAAACAGCAAGGGACCATGAAAAATCAATTCAGCAGCTACTAGATGACTCAAAGATAAACAACTTAAGAATAATTGGAATAAATGAAAAAACAGGAGATAGCATAAATGACATTAAAACCTTGTTCAAAGACATTATCAGGGAGAACTTTCCTGGAAGAGAAAAAGAATTTGACCCCCCAATAAGTGAAGCTTTTAGAACACCAACTAGACATGATCAAAAAAAAAAAAAAACTTCAGCAAGACATATCATAGTCAAGATCCCAGAAATTCAACAGAAGGGCAGAATCTTAAAAGCTGTTAGGGAGAAGAGACAAATCACCTATGAAGGAAAACCCATCAGAATCACAGCTGACTTTTCAGCACAAACCCTCAAGTCAAGAAGAGCTTGGAATGATGTATTTCAAGCTCTAAAGCAAAATAATTTTCAACCCAGATTGATGTACCCCGCAAAACTATCTTTCAAAATTGATGGAGACATAAAATACTTTCATGACAAAGAACATCTAAGAAAATTTATGACCACCAAAACAGCACTCCAAAATGTTCTGAAAGACATTCTAGAAAGAGATAGGAACCCCAACAGAAGGAATCCGCCAGGCAGGGCAAATAATTAAATAGCCGGAAAGGGGAAAAACAAAGAGTGGGAACCAACAACAGGAAAATATCATGACAAGTATAAGTCAATACATATCAATTTTAACCATCAGTGTTAACGGTCTCAATTCACCAATCAAAAGGCACAGACTGGCAAAATGGATCAAGAAGCAAGATCCAACAATATGCTGTATACAAGAAACACATTTAATTCAGAAAGAAATTCATAGACTGAAAGTCAAAGGATGGAAAACAATACTCCATGCAACAGGAACCCAGAAAAAAGCAGGGATAGCTATTCTTTTTGCAGACAAAGTGAATTTCAAGCCAAGAATGATTCAGAGAGATAAAGACGGTCATTACATCCTTGTAAAGGGAACAATCCAAGAGGAAGAGATAACGATCATAAATATATATGCGTCAAATATCAATGCACCCAACTATATAAAACAAGTACTAAAGGACATGAAAAATCAAATAAGCACTAATACAATTATATTGGGAGATCTCAATACTCCACTGTCACAAAAAGACAGATCAACTAGACAGAAAATCAATAATGAAATAATAGAACTGAACCAAACTTTTGAACAAATGGACTTAGTAGATGTCTACAGAGTGTTCCACCCCACAACATCAGAATACACATTCTTCTCAGCTGCACATGGGACGTTCTCCAAAATAGACCACATACTAGCTCATAAAACCTGCTTAAGTAAATGCAAAGGAATTGAAATTATCCCATGCATACTATCAGACCATAGTGCAATGAAATTGGAAATCAATGGCAAAAGAAATCACAAAAACTCCCTAAACACATGGAAATTAAACAGCACCCTCCTGAACAACCAATGGGTCACAGATGAAATTAAAGAAGAAATTAGACAATTTCTACAACTGAATGATAATGACAGTACAACATACCGGAACTTATGGGATACAATGAAAGCAGTCCTAAGAGGGAAATTTATAGCATTAAATACTTATATTAGGAAAATAGAGCAAGCGCAAATAAACAACTTAATGGCGAACCTCGAACTTCTAGAAAAAGAAGAGCAGGTTAAGCCAAAAGCCCGTACAAGGGAGGAAATTACAAAGATCAAAGCAGAAATTAATGTATTGGAGACTAAAAAAACAATACAAAGAATCAATGAAGTGAAAAGTTGGTTCTTTGAAAGAATAAATAAGATTGACAAACCCTTATCCAACCTTATTAAAAAAAAAGAAAAGAAAAGACTCAAGTCCATGCAATTGAAAATGAAAAGGGTGATATCACGACGGACTCTGCAGAAATCCAGAAGATCATCTATACCTATTTTAAAACTCTATATTCTACTAAGATGGAAAATGCAGAAGAAATGGACAGATTCCTAGATTCGTATGAATTACCAAAGCTGAATCAAGAAGATTTAAAAATCCTAAATAAACCAATATCAACCAATGAAATTGAAGATGTAATTAAAAACCTCCCAACAAAGAAAAGCCCAGGCCCTGATGGATTCACTGCCAAATTCTACAAGAAATTTAGAGAAGACTTAACGCCACTACTTCTCAAACTTTTCAATGAAATTGAAAGGGAAGCAATACTCCCAAATTCATTCCTGGAAGCAAGCATTACCCTGATACCAAAATCAGGGAAGGACCCAACTAAGAAAGGAACTACAGGCCAATCTCCCTAATGAACATAGATGCAAAAATCCTTAATAAGATACTGGCAAACAGAATCCAACAAATCATCAAGAAGATTATACACCATGACCAAGTTGGATTCATCCCAGGGATGCAGGGATGGTTCAACATACGTAAATCAATAAATGTAATACAGCATATTAACAGAACCAAAGACAAAAATCACATGATCATCTCAATAGATGCAGAAAAAGCTTTTGACAAAGTCCAGCACCTTTTCATGATAAAAACCCTACAGAAAATTGGAATAGAGGGTCTTTATCTCAACCTGGTAAAAGCTATCTATGACAAACCAACAGCCAATATTATACTAAATGGCCAAAAACTGAAAGCCTTCCCTCTAAAATCAGGAACAAGACAAGGATGTCCACTGTCCCCACTCTTATTCAACATAGTTCTGGAAACTTTAGCCAGAGCAATTAGACAAGAGAAAGAAATAAAGGGAATAATGATTGGAAAGGAAGAAGTTAAATTATCATTATTTGCAGATGACATGATACTCTACACAGAAGACCCCAAAAACTCCACTAAAAAACTGCTAGATTTAATAAGCAAATTCAGTAGTGTAGCTGGATACAAAGTCAATACTCAAAAGTCAATAGCCTTCCTGTACACAAATAACAAACTTACTGAAAGAGAAATTAGGGAAACAATACCTTTCACAATAACATCCAAAAAAATGAAATACCTAGGAATCAACCTCACAAAGGATGTAAAAGACCTGTACACTGAAAACTACAGTACTCTGAAAAAGGAGATTGAAGAGGATATCAGAAAATGGAAAGATATATCTTGCTCCTGGATAGGAAGAACCAATATAGTGAAAATGACCATACTTCCAAAATTGTTATACAGATTTAATGCAATTCCAATCAAAATTCCAAAAGCATATCTCACAGAATTAGAGAAAACAATCCTAAAATTCATTTGGAATCAGAAGAGACCTAGAATAGCAAAGGCAATTCTGGGCAGCAAAGGCAAGGCAGGGGGCATCACAATCCCCGACTTGAAATTATACTATAAAGCTACTGTGATAAAAACAGTGTGGTACTGGCAAAAAAAACAGACCTGAAGATCAATGGAACAGATTAGAAGATGCTGAAACAACCCCAGACATACTAAGCCACCCTATCTTTGACAAAGGTGCCAAACACATTCACTGGAAGAAAGAAAGCATCTTTAATAAATGGTGCTGGAAAAACTGGCTCTACACATGCCGAAGATTAAAACTAGACCCATATCTTTCACCATGCACTAAACTAAATTCAAAATGGATCAGAGATCTAAATATTAAAACAGAAACATTAAATCTGCTGGAAGGTAGGATAGGTAAATACCTTGAAGACATTGGTGTAGGCAAAGACTTTATGAATAAAAACTCAACTGCACGGGAACTATCCCAAAGAATCAATAACTGGGATCTCATCTTATTAAAAAGCTTTTGCACAGCAAGAGAAACCACCAACAGAGTGAAAAGACAACCCACAACGTGGGAAAAAATGTTTGCCCGCTGTTCCTCAGACAAAGGATTACTATCGAGAACATATAAAGAACTCAAAAAAATCAGACCTCCCAAATTTAAAGACCCACTCCAAAAATGGGCATCTGAGATGAATACACATTGCTCAGATGAAGAAATACTAATGGCAAATAAATATACAAAAAAATGTGCAACATCACTAGTCATTCGAGAAATGCAAATTAAAACAACACTGAGATACCATCTCACTCCAGAAAGAATGGCTACTATTAAGAAATAAACTAATAACAAATGCTGGAGGGGCTGTGGGGAAAAAGGAACCCTTCTTCACTGTTGGTGGGAGTGTCAACTGGTACAGCCACTGTGGAAGTCAGTGTGGAGATTCCTCAAAAAACTAGGGTTGGAGGTCCCATTTGACCCAGCTATTCCCCTTCTGGGTATCTTCCCAGAAGAATTAAAAACATCGTACCACAGTGATATATGCACACCCATGTTTATAGCAGCACAATTTGTAATAGCCAGATCTTGGAAACAACCCAAATGCCCATCAACCGAGGAATGGATAAGAAAGATGTGGTATTTTTATACAATGGAGTACTATTCAGCCATAAAGAAGGATAAACTGGAGACTTTTATAGGTAAATGGATGCAACTCGAGAAAATACTCATAAGTGAAATAAACCAGACGCACATGTGTAAGCATCATATTGTCTCTCTAGTATGAGAAACTGGAAGAGTAAATAAGATCCAAAATGTACAATAGACACGGTGAATCAAAAAGAAACTGGTCAATAAGAAAGAGAGACTGGAATGGGGAAAAGAAAGAAGGGAAAGGGAAAGAAATTGTATGTGTATATAAGATGGTTAAGATAGATACACTACCAATTTTACTTAGTTCATTGAAGAGTAAGGTTTGAGCCAATAATGTTTGGGCAATTGAATGCTAATGTCTGGTATCCTGAATAACTAACTTAAAGATAATAATATGTAATGCATTGACCATTGTTACCCTCCTATTATGTTGTTTTGAAAATTTATTCTTTTTTTTATTTGTTTTGTTTTTTCTTCTCTTTAAAATAAAAAAAATAATAATAATTCTAGAGGTGACCTCTGTACTACTTATAGATTTCTTCAGACTAACCAATTTGTTATTACAAGGATGCTCCTGTGTATTAGGGGGTGAAGGAGGTACTGGGAATTGAACCCACGGCCTTCATCTCTTACATCCTTACATCCATATACCGCCACCTTGGCTTCACAGGTGCTTTTGGAAGTGCTAAAGCTTTTGCACTATTGGGCCAGTCTGAAAATATAATCGTACTGCGATACACCTAAAGGAGCATGAAGGGAGGTGAGCCAGAAACTTCCTTGGATGAGATGGAACCTCTCATTCAAGCCAGAAGTGGTGTACCTGCCTGTAATCCCAGCACTCTGGGAGGTTGAGGCGTGAGGATCATAAATTCTAGGTCAGCTTGAGCAACTCAACGAGACTCCATTTCAAAATAAAAAGACACACACACACAAAAGGGGGTACTATGGATGTAACTCAGTGCAAAGGCCCTGGACTCAATCCCCAGTACTGCAAATAATAAAGAGTGACTTTTTTCATCTGTAGACCCAATCAAGAAAAGAAGCTGTAAAGATAAGCAGAAAGAAATGAATACTACTGCATGATTGAAAACAATTTGTGTTTTGTCAGTCTCCTAGCATAACTTGAAAAAAAAAATAGCTTTGCTGTATTATGTTTGGAGAAAAAAGTTTTTTAAAAAAGCAACCTTTTTGAGATCAAGGATGAAAGGCAGTTTTGTAAACCTGGCAACCGCTGGAAATTTTAACAGAATGAGACAAAAGGCCGGGCAGAAACAGAGGGCAGAGGGAGGCAACCAAATCACTTGGTAGTAGAATTTTTCTCTTTACTCTGATATTTTACTCAGTGCAATATGAAGCCAAATATCCCCTGCTCACCATCTAAGAACCTCCTACCCATAAGAAACTTTCCTTTAGTCACTGAGCAGCTCCCATACGTTGGCTGAAATTTCTAGTACAGTACTGAGCTGGAGGCAGGAGGATGTTTTTAGTATGCACACATGCAAGCCACAAGCAACACAAGTGAGGATCAGCACAATGAGGAATAATAGAACACAGAAAAATGATGAACAACTATAAGATCATCTCTCCCAGCTGGCTATTCTTACTGCCTACTTCACAGAAAAATAGAAGTTGCTGAGGATGAACTACCTTTGCATTATTCACTGCTACTCTCCATTCCTACCCACACCCAGAGTCTCCTCCTTCCCCCCTGCACCCTTGTGATGAAGTGTCGTCCTTCTCCTCGAGGCTAACTTCTTGGCCCATTCTATTGCAACTTCTTCAAAGACTTTGACCAACACTAGTTCCTCCATTCTCTTTCACCTTGAGCCTTCTTTTTGCTCTACTTGATGCCAATACATCCACGTTTTCTCCAGCTCCTTATCCTCCTTCCAGTGAGGATGTATGAAATATGACCCAAATATATGGTGAATGTTTAAATTTAAAAGAATTTCTCATGGTAAAAGACCCACTGCCATTAATCCCCCTCAAAATACTGTCCCTTACTTCAAACACTCATCTTGTTTTTCTTTCCACTTTCTGAAGCAGTAATAGAAGTCCATTTGCATGTCTTTATAAAATATGATTTAAAAAAAAAATAGTGAATGCTGCTACCGAGTGCCAGCCAACAGAAAGAAAGTCTCATAAAAACAGTACAGTATGTCCTCATCCACCTATTTGCCAATTCTGGCACCATAAAACTTCCAGGTCTTCCTCCAAGTCAAAATGCGTATGAAAGATACATATTTTGAATCAATTCAGGACATTGAGGCAGCCACAACAGTGCAACTAAAGATGGCGAGAATGATAAATGTGTTTGAAGTGAGGGGAGTACTTTGAGGGGTATTATGGCAATGTGTCTCATGGTAAGAAATTTTTAAAATTTAAATATTCATGTTTTTATCATGCTGAGTATACCTCCAAGCTCCATGTACATCTGGATGCCACACCTCCAATCTTTCTTCTCATCTTTCTCTTTGTCATTACCAGACTCTTTCCAAGTTATCCTCACTTCTCCAGTTCTTTTCTGCCTGTTCAGTTATTTCTGAATCCTATCCCCAGTGACCAATGAAAGAACAGTCTAAAGTTGCCAATGAATATGAATGTCTCAAAGTCACTAGACTCTACTCTATTATAAATATCAGTCCTTATGAGTATCTCAAAGTCACTGGACTCTAATCACAGTTCCCTCTTGAAAGGCTTTCCTTCTTTGGATTCTGTGCCATAGAAGCTCTGGTCTGTCTCTCTTCCTGAGAACTCTGAGTTCTCTGAATATTTCTCTTTTTCTGTCAGGACCATCCCTGCCCCTTCTCTTCCTTCTCTGTACACTCTCCCTCTGGGTAACATCATCATCTATTCCAACAGCTCCAGACCTGGCTATTCTACCTACTGGATGTCTTCACCGGAATATCTCACAGACTGTTCAAACAGAACCCTATTCCATCTCTAAGTGGATGTGCTTCTCTTCAAGAATTGCTTCCATGTCTCACTAAATGGCACAACTGTTTCCTAAGTTGCCTTAACCAGAAACCTGGGAGTCATCCCTTACACCTTGTCTCTCAGTTCCCCTACCCTAGTCTTCCTCCTTGAATATCCATTCAGCCCAGCTGCCTCTAACTGATAAGTAGGTTTCCAATCCAGTTGCTTACTTCACTCCCTACCACCACCATCATATTTCTCCTTTACTACTACAGCGGTCTCCCTGCTTCCAGCCTCACTTCTGCATAATTCATTGCATTGTAGAGCCATACTTGTCTGGTTATCCATCCACAACGTAAGTGACTCTTCTCTATTCAACAATTGTATAATTTTCAAGTTCTCCCTGTTTTGGAATTCTCCAAGCAGTCTCTAGCTTTTCTCTTTTTGCTACTTAGTGGTCGCTTGGGCTCTCTCTTTAGGATATCTCCCTTGGCCCCTTTAAGAAGTCAAATCAGGATTGTCATCTAAGGTGTAGCTGTCCCTGCTTACCTGCATGTGCTCTGTCCACCCTGTTCTCACTACTTTTATTGTCTTTATCTGTCTCATCTTCTCTGCTGGAATGTAAACTCAGAAAGGGCAAAAATAATATTTAACTTGTTTTCCACAGCATTCCTTGGAACTAGAACTATGTCATAGTTGTTGAGCTTGTACAATTTGCTTAAGAAGAGGTAAAATGGATGAATAAATGGAGGAATTTAAAAATTTTTGCATGTGGAACAATGGTTTTTGGTCCAAGTCATTCTGCTACTAAAACAAAATAATGGAAATCTTTTCTCATTTTAAGAAAAACTTAGCTGTACAATTATCTTAAGCTTAAACAAATGTGTCATAGCTTTTCACATCTGTTACCAACCATGTGTATATTACATTCCACATGGGTCCTTGTGGTCTGAAACAGTTTGAGTACTGTACTTTACATTCATTCCTTTACTCTTCCTCTCTGTCTAGAATATCTTCTCTCCCTGCCTGAATCCACCCTGTCCCCAGCGGCCATATCACCTCAGGGTTTGCTGTGCTGTGCACAAAGGCTCCTGTCAGCAGGCCAGCAAAGGTGGAAATTCCACCTTAAGACCTGGTTCTGGTACAAAGATGCAGAGAACCCACAGGCTGCAGAGAATCCGGAGAAGTGGCGCTTTTTGTCAATTCATGTGCCCACCGAGTGTGCCTTTTTGCTGTGTGTACGAAGACTCTTTAAATGCTAGATGATGGCAAAATGATGCCTCTAGTTTTTTGAATTCCCAGGTCAAAACTCTCCATGGCCAATGGAAAAAGGCAAAAATTATTGTCCCAAAAATGGCTTTTCTGGGCCGGTGAGATGGCTCAGTGGCGTAAGCGCCTGCCTTGCAATTGCGAGGGCCCGAGTTCGACTCCCGGAACCCACATACGAAAAAGGGGCCGGTGATATCACTCAGCGACACAGGTGCCTGTTGGCGTGCGAGGTCCTGAGGTCGACCCCCCGGTGCCCACACACACACAAAAAAGGCTTTTCTGCCCATTTCTAAAATAGAAGGTCCAAAACATGGGTCTAATTGGCCGCTGAGATGCTTCACTGTTTCAACGCATTTGTGTAAGTCTCAGTTAAATTCTGGGTGTGGGTTAAAGTGTTACCTCCTTCTCTGTGAAAATGCATCACCTCAGCATTTTTTCCAGCAGCAGTTTTAGTAAAGAAACCATTTCTTTCTGCTTTAGCCTAAGCAGCCAACATTTGTCTACTGGTTTGTGGGGTCGTCTGTACATTTTGTGTTATTTCTGGTGTGGGGGCAGCGTCCGGGGCCTCATTTCTGAGGACTTAGGTCAATGACATGGCAAGTTGGGACTGTGCTCAGCCTGCACTAAGGGGGCATCAACCATGACTGTGTCTTTCAGTTCACTAAATGCAGTGAGAAGCATGTGGTTATTGTACTCGATTGTACAGATGTCATTTTCAGCCTTTGTATTAATGTATTGTTTAAGTTGTGTTTCTTGAGATGTGAACAGGTATTGCATGGAGAAAATGTGCACAGTGAATTTGAGAAATACTGGATTAAACGCTGCTGAATGGGTTTCTTTAAAGCAGGATTTATCAAAACTTTATTGTATAAAAATAAATTATAAATCTCCAAAGATGAGGACTGCAATGAGCCATATTCCCAAACACATGTGGACAGGAAACTTCCTTCAAAGTGCAGTTCCTCAGGGGCTGGTGTTCCACAGAGCCTACTCCAGAAAGTATTGTTCAAAATATCCCCCTCCAGGGTCCCTTCTGCAACATCTCCTCAAGTTCCTACAGAAGCAGCGCAACCCTCATAAAATTCCCTTCCCAATCATCATAGTATGGAACCAAACAAAAGGATTTTTGAAAGTTTAATTTTACTAAAAGGCAGTAATTAATTCTAAGTGATGGACAGCAGTAATTTGGGGTACTCAGGCTTAATGAAATTTAAAATAATGTTGGGGGTAGGAGGATTGAGAAATGCACTGAATGTGCAGTTAAATTTCACCTTTGGGGAAGTAAAGGATTTATATATTGAAAATTGCAGGGCCGGTGAGATGGCTCAGTGGCATAAGCACCTGCCTGATAAGCGCGAGGTCCTGAGTTTGACTCCCGGTACCCACATAAAGAAAAAAAAAAGGGCCAGTGATATCATTCAGCAGCACAAGAGCCTGCTGGCAAGAGCGAGGTCCTGAGTTCGACCCCCGGTACCCACATAAAAAAAAAAAGAAAAGAAAATTACAGTACTCTTAAAAAGGAGATTGAAGAGGATATCAGAAAATGGAAAGATATACCTTCCTTATGGATAGGAAAAACCAATATAGTGAAAATGGCCATAGTCCCAAAATTGTTATACAGATTTAATGCAATCCCGATCAAAATACCATTAACATACCTCACAAAACTATAGAAAACATTCATAAAATTCATTTGGAACCAGAAGAGACCTAGAATAGCAAAGGCAATTCTGGGCAACAAAGGCAAGGCAGGAGGCATCACAATTCCTGGCTTGAAATTATACTACCAAACTACTGTGATAAAGTCAGCATGGTACTGGCAAAAAAAACAGACCTGAGGACCAGTGGAACAGATTAGAAGATGCAGACACAACTACAAACACACTCAGCCACCTTTTCTTTGACAAAGGGGCCAAACATGTTCACTGGAAGAAAGAGAGCCTCTTTAATAAATGGTGCTGGAAAAACTGGCTGTCTACATTCTGAAAACTAAAACTAGACCCATGTCTATCACCACTCACTAAACTAAAGTCAAAATGGATCAAAGATCTAAATATTAAAACAGAAATGCTGAATCTACTGGAAGAGAAAGGTAGAAATCTTGAAGACACAGGTGTAGGCAGAGACTTCATCAACACAACCCAAACTGCTCGGGAAATACTCCAAAAAATCAACAACTGGGATCTCATCTTATTAAAAAGCTTTTGCACAGCAAAAGAAATCACCAACAAAGTGAAAAGTCAACCCACAGAGTGGGAAAAATTTTTAGCCAACTGTCCCTCTAGATAGAAGACAAAGGACTTCTATCTAGAACATATAAAGAATTGAAAAAAATCAGACTCCCCAAATTCAAAGACCCAATCCAAAATTGGGCATCTGAGATGAATACACACTTCTCAGATGAAGAGATACAAATGGCAAATAAATATATGAAAAAATGTTCAACATCACTGGTCATTTGACAGATGCAAATTACAACAACACTGAGATTCCTTCTCACCCCAGAAAGAATGGCTATCGTCAAGAAATCAACCAATAACAAATGCTGGAGGGGCAGTGGGGAAAAAGGAACCCTTCTCCACTGTTGGTGGGAGGGTAGACTGGCACTACCCCTCTGGAAATCAGTGTGGAGATTGCTCAGAAAACTAATATTAGAGGTCCCATTTGACCCAGCTACTCCCCTTCTGGGTATTTTCCCAGAAGAATTTAAAAAATCATACCACAGCAATATATGTGCACCCATGTTTATAGCTGCACAATTTGTAATAGTTAAATCTTGGAAACAATGTAAATGCCCATCAAATGAGGAATGGATAAAAAAGATGTGGTATTTTTATACAATGGAGTACTACTCAGCCATAAAGAAGGATAAAGTTGAGACTTTTATAGGTAAATGGATGCAACTTGAGACCATACTCATAAGTGAAATAAATCAGACTCACATGTGTAAACATCATATTGTCTCCCTGGTATGAGAAACTGAAAGAGTAAATAAGTTCTAAAATGTACAATACATATTGTGAAATGGGAAAAAATTGTTCAAAAGAAAAAAGGAACTAAGATGGGTGAAAGGGGAAAGGACAGTAGGGAAAAGGGAAAAAATGTAAGTCAGTTAAACTGTTACTGTCTCTTAGTTCATTAAAAAGGAAGATTTGTGCAAATATCAGTTGGAGAAATGTTTATGCCCATATCTTGTACCCTGAGCAACTACTTTAAAGATAACAACATGTAATGTGTTAACTATTGTTATTCTCCTATTATTTTGTTTTACCTTTTTTCCATAAAATTTAAAAAAATTTCACCTTTGCCTTAGGTCAGATGTTCTTTTTAAAATTGTTTACTTGTTCTTAAATTTAGGATTTTTTTGTGTTTTGCCCTGATAGTCTCTATGCTGGCTCTAATTGCCTTTCCTTCTCCCTCTCCTAACTTTAGGATCTCCTCCATATTTCTGGTTCCCCTTATCCACAGGAGATATATCCTAAAAACCCCAGAAGATGCATGAAACCCAGGGCAGCACTAAACCCTATAAGTTAATGACCTTTCCATCTTCATTAAGTGCTCATCATACACTGTGGCCCTAACTTTTGCAGTTTTAAATGCAACAGCAAAACTTACATGAATTTCATTTTCCTTCTTCACAATTTCAAAGATTCATTCTTAGCATGGACCTTACCAACCTCAGCGCTCCAGGTTTCTTTCATTATTAAATCAAACACTTTTACCTTTTTTGCTTAAAGGAGGCACTTTATGGTTTCTCTTTGGCATATCTGATTTTTGCCAGCATAACTACTCTTGTACTTTGGAGTCATTAGTAAGTAAATGAGAGTTCTGAAACACAAGTACTGCTCTACTGCCATGGCCAATCTGATAACGAAGATGGCTATTGAGTGCCTAAGAGAGACACAGTATACATAGGAAGGATGTGCTCGACAAAGGAATGATTCAGTCCCAAGGGGGACAGAGCAGGATGGTGCCAGATTTAATCACACTACTTAGAACAGCACACAATTTAAAACTTGTGAATTATAGATTTCTGGAATTTCCCATTTAATATTTTCACACCACAATTGATCACAGCTAACTGAACTATCAGAAGATGAAACCATGGATAAGAGAGGATTACTCTCTTATGAACAGGAGTGGAATGAGGAAGGAAGTTGAGGAGGGTAGTCGGGGGAGGTAGTTGAAGATGGTGGTTTAAATTCTGATACCCATCTGTATCCCAGGCCATCTTCATCAAAACCTGGGGGATTGGAACTCTCAATTCTTTCCCTATGCACTTCGGTCTCAATGATTGTTATCTTGTTTTTGTGTAAATTTTTCTAGGCTGTAGTACTTAATATGTTGTCAAGCACCAGTCTAGATGTTGCTGTGAAGTTATTTTTTATAGATGTGATTAACTTTAGATCAGTATACTTTGAATAAAGACAATTACTCTCTATAATGTGTGTGACCCTAAGAAGAAATACTGGAGTCCCCAGAGAAAGAAAGAACTCTGCCTTGAGGTTGCCTTCAGCATTAGGCTGTCACCTCAGCTCTTCTCTGGCTCTCCTGCCTGCCAGCCAACTGATACTCTCATATTAGCCAGTTTCTTAAATTTCTCAATATGCAGATACGCAGACATATATACACACTATCATTCCCATTGGTTCTTTTTCTCTAGAGAACACTGAATAATATGGTATTTAATCAATCTCACCTACTTTTATCAGGACTGTGGCCTCTAACCTGCTGCATCCATATTTTTCATTATAACTCATGCTCCAAGTAATTTCTTTTTCACAAAGTAACATACTGAATCCAACCAATAGAGCCTTTATATTTGAGCAATGAGAATAATACATCTTTACTTGACCAAATTAGTTCCTTAATTGCCCTTGCTCTTGTACTTAAATGTATCATGTTGATCTTGAACATTTTTAATAAGGAGATTTATATTAGAGACCAAGTGTTAAAATTGTTTAAACTTGAAAGGCTCAATTTGCAATGAAATGAAATAGATTCTGGTGGATGTTTCTGAGCTACCAATAAGAATTAATTGAAACTCAAATGTTGTTTATTTTTTTAATTATCTAATTGCTATTCATCCAACCTTCTTGATTTTCCATGTTAAATAATCATGCTTGTATTTCACCCCAGCCTCTCTGTTTAGTTAACCAATTAATTAAGAATGGGGATATTCTGCATTTATTAGCATTTTAATAGGCAGATTGATTCCCTGTGGTCCAAACATCTACATGTGATCTGTTCTTGAACTCAGCTTTATTCCTTTTTAAGTGATTATAATTCTTAATTGCAGATACTAGAAATTGAAAACCATGCCTTTAAACATCCAGTCCAAGCCATCCATCCCATTAAAATTTCCACTTGAAAATAAAGCTTAAGTGTTGCTACAAACACACAAAGGAATCATACACAGTGGAGTCCTAAAATCATCCTCCAGCAAATTGTGTTTTCTATACTGTTCCTATCCTCGGGGTACCAAGGATGAGCAACTTTGCAGGGACACTCATTGACTTGAAGGTCATACGATCTTTTATTCCCCCAAGAGGCTTGTAAGCCAAAGCCGTTGTCAACATTCACTGGGTTGCATTGCATCAAATATTAAAAATTAGGACTCTGTCTCTCTCAAAAGACAAAATTATGAAAAACTTGGTTTAAAAATCGAATTGTCAGGCCGGTGAGATGGCTCAGCGGCTTAAACGCCTGCCTGGCAAGCACGAGGGCCCGAGTTCGACTCCCGGTACCCACATACGAAAAAGGGGCTGGTGATATCGCTCAGCGGCACGGGGGCCTGCTGGCGCGTGAGGTCCTGAGGTCGACCCCCGGTACCCACAAAAAAAAAAAAAAAAATCGAATTGTCTTTTATTGGCAATCCATGAATTGAGGAGCATCTCATCTGAAGATTTAGAAAAGGTGCTCTGCTGAACATGACAGAAGAGTTAGTTTTTGTAGGGTAAGAACAAGTAAAAAGAATAATAATTTTTTTAAAGCAGACCAGTAAGGCTTAAAGCTGAGCAAACTTCTTTATCAGGCCCGCTCAGATTGGCTGGCCCTCTCATTAGTTGCTATGAATTTCCTGTGTTTAAAATACAAAACTGATATATTTGGAGATTTACCTGCTCTCTTAAGCTTCAGTTTGATTATGTGGCATTTAGCATAAGTGATTCCATTTTGGTTTTGTCTCTTAGGGCCTAAGACAATCCAAAACAGTGGTTTCCTGTGAACTTTACTGAATATCTTTGAGCCAGAGAGTGTCTGTGTTTTAGAGAACCTCTGAATATGGACTACAAGGTTTGTATTATATTTAGTTAACCTCAGCAAGTCAAATTACTGATAAAAGGGAGCTCTGTGGTTCCTGGAGAGGGGAAAATCATTTTAATCAATAGTTTAGGCAGGTAGAAGAATGATTAATTGGTGGTCATGTATGTATGAAAGCCTACCTTTTGCTTGGGAAGAGGGAGGGCCAGTTACGTAATGTGCAGAGCCCCGTGCAAAATGAATGGCAGATGTGTCAGCTGCACTGACTCACTGGAAGACTCCATTGTCTCATCAGTCTTCATGTACAAAACTCGAGCTTAATGATGAGATCATTAAGAATTTCAAGATAAACAAACAATAAAACCCAGTGTGGGTCCTTCTGAACATGGGCCCCTGCATGACTGAGTAGATCACACACCCTGGTGCTGTCCCCGACATGGGGTACAACTCTTCACCCCTTTAGGTGGGGAGAAAGCTTTGATTCCAACCTTTTTTTGTGTCATCGTGAATTTCTTTGGAAGTTACCCTTTTTATTTAAATCCAAAGATGTCAAAAACCTCATCTAGATAAACTGACTCCACCTTTCCAGGTGTTAGTAAGTTAAACGATTCCACACGACTTTGGCTTTCCATGAGGTGTCATATCCTGTAAGGAGGAAAATTTAAGATTAGGACTTTAGATTGGAAGGGAAGCAGCAGAACGTGGGAGTTAACAAGATTGGATCTACAACCCAGAGGAAGCTGTATTTGACCAAGCCTCTTTACTTCTGTTGTGTGACCTTTAACACATTTAAAATTGTGTGTTTTCCTTCTGAGGAAAATAAAAAATTAATAATGATAATGCCCCATAGGGTTGTTGAACAGCTCAAAGCCAGCATAGTGTCCACACATAATATCGATAACTTTGGGGATGATCACTGAGCTCTTCAAACTCTGGAAATGTTAGTTCCAATTCCCATCCCACCCCCCACCCAAGGTCAGTGCCCTTTTTCTTTGAAACCTCAGAGGACTCAGGTTTTCATGGTCCCCTTCGGCACTGAGGTCCTACTTGTGCTTAGTTGCCTATATGGAGATCACTTAATTATCCCATGCTGCTGTCCCTGACTGAACACCCCAGACATGAACTAGATTCCAGGTCTGGATTTACACACGCATGTACACAGAAAGTCCACCAAGACCTCTGCGTGGATAGCCTACAGTATGACGGGTGGGATGGTAGATTGTGTTTGCATTGCAGTATTTTAAGCAATTGCTCTTAAAATATTCATTTTCATATTTACCAATTTGGACTTCAGTCTGCCTCCATCTCAGGAGAAAAGAAAAGAAAACCTGCAATGCCTGCCTTGTTTGTTTGTTTTATTTTTCTTGCTCAGATCAAGACATTTCCTTTAGTTCTCTCTCTCACTAAGCCAGACCCTGCCATTTTGCTGCACTCAAGTGGACCTTTGTAAAGTGTTTTCCTTAACAAAGTTTCTTTTCTCACTGAGATCAATGTACAGTTTTATAGATGAGGAGACTAAAATTAACTATTTTGTCTAAAATTATTGCTAAGAATTGGTTAAGTTAGAATTCAAATCCACATTTTTCTGAATGAGAAGCCCAATATTTATGTACTATGTTGTGCTTATTTTCAAATTTGTAGATATTTATTAAACACTCACTTTATACCAATCACAATTGCATCACAATTTTAATCCTCACAACATTGTTAGGTACAATTGCTGCCATCTGACAATGAGTTACCCAGGGAAGAGGAATATAAAGTAACTTGCACTCCTAATAATAGTAAATTTTAATTTCCACTCTAGGTCTGTTGCACTTGGTAAAACCACTAGGCGAAGGCAGTGCTCAGAAGTCACTCCTTGTTTAGACTGAACGTGTGGATGTGGGCTCACTCACATCCTCATCCATGTAGCACCCCATCACTTCCTTGTCCTTCCTGTGTGGATAATTTTAGTACTCCAATTATATAACTAGGATAGATGCCAAAGACTCAAGATAATTCATACGGGAAGATAAGGGAGAAATTAAGCCAAATTAAGACTTAAGAACTTTAATGCATGGGTTAAGAGGAAAATAAATTAAGAGGGATTTTTAAATATATTTAAGAATGTTTTAGTTCATTTTAGTGAGTTTATCTGAAAAGTATATACATATTTAGGTAGATTAGTCATAAGGATAAGAGAAATAAACAAAGCTATTAGAGAAAGGAAAATCGTTTTACTTCTTTGTTTTTTTAAGTAAAACTCAAACCCCAAATCTTGTGTCATGTGAGCACTTTCCTCTCACACAGAATAATCCTGCCATCTCAATAATTTGCTCAGTGATCTAATGAAATATGTGCAAGAACTAAGATGTTCTTCAGATTTTGGATACCTTCTCAAAAGACCTGATTTATCATTCTAAACAAAGTGAGTTAACATGTCGTAACACTGTTTTAGCTTTGCAAATTTCTGTTTTTTCACTTGATTTCCTCCATTCAACCATTCATTCAACTGTGCCGGGCACTTTTCAAGGCTCTGGGGATATAAGTCAAGTGAGGCTTTTGCTCTTAAGGTGTATATTTTCTATGCTGATGACTTTCAAGTTGAGACCTAAAAGATAAGAAAAGTTCAGGGCCCTGGAGGCAAACATTGCAAATAGAGAATATCGTGTGCTGTGAGCTGAAGGAGGTAGCTCCGGTAGTTTCATTTTTCTTTATAGAATTTCTCACCTGAAGCCCTGTATCGTGTCAGGAGACCAAGGAGGGCCTCTGAAGTCTTGGTAGACACAGTTGAGGGAGGATATGTCTCTACCACTATTTAGTCTCCCAAGAGGCCTAATGGACTAAAGATTAAAACATGATAATAGAGAAAATATGGTAACAATTTTTTTTGTTTGTGTGTGGGTACCGGGGGTCAAACTCAGGACCTTGCGCTCCAGCAGGTGCCCGTGCCACTGAGCGATATCACCGCCCCTTTTTTCGTATGTGGGTTCCAGGAGTCGAACTCAGGACCTCGCGCTTGCCAGGCAGGCGCTTATGCCACTGAGCCATCTCACCGGCCCCTGGTAATAAATGTTAAAAAAAAGTTATCACAGAACTGACGTTGCTTTCTCTTTCTATAATATTTTCTAAGAAAACTTTTGTAATTAGGAAATTTTGAATGAATATCTGTTCGTTTCCTAAATGTGTATATGAAATCAGCATACCTGGTGAACACAGACATGAATGAAATAAGGTTTTGATTCCATGAAAATATAATATAAAAATGAGGTGTTTCTCTCCCCCTTTCACCATGTATCAGTCTCGCTCTCTCTCCACCTCTCTCACGGAAGACTTCCACGGTGCTTCTCTTTGGCAGGATCTCACTTAGAGTTTTGCTCTCAAGAGACTGAAGAATTTGTCGATCTCCAAATTTTCTTTTTACAACACAGGAAGCAGAGACAGACAAAGGACAACACTGAGCTGTCAATAAAGAATCCAAATAAGGAATACTCGATAAATATTGGAATCATCTTGGAAAAGTCCCTTAACATCCTGGTATCTCAGTGTCCTCTGAGATAGCATATTAAATGTAATAATATATTAAACACGAAGGCAAAAGACTAAATTAAGCAAAATAGACGTGAATCCAAAGATTCCCACACATGTTGGGCATGTAGGTAACGGTGACAGTAGAATCCAGTGGCAAAGAGCACAGGCTTGGGTGGTAGACACGTTTAGGTTGCAATGTTGGCTCAGTTACACACTAATTATGCTTCAGGGCAGATGACTTCATGTCTCCAAGCTTTGGGTTCCCCATCTGCAAAGAAGATGTAATAATAGTACCAGCCACAGAGGGTTACTGTGAGGATTAAATAGGGAAAGTACAAAAAAGGGTTTAGCACAGTGATTGACACAGAATAAGTGTTTAGTTTATGTCAGCTTTTAGAAGTAACACCATGTCAATTCTTTTCTGTGTTTGTGTGGGTAAAGCATGAGATGTAGCTGTCACCTGCACAAACATGCTGCTAAATAACAATTCTGACTATACTAAAGGGAATCAAACAGGATTGTGCCATCTCAAATGCCAAGATATGAACAGAGAGCCAGTGGGTGTCCCTTCTGTAAAAGCAGTGTCTAACAAAAGTAATGGTCCATTGCAAGACTTCAGTTGCTGGGCTGAGCCAACTACATTTTTGCTCTGTGTTAGACCTGTAAAATCCTGTCATAGCTGTCTGCTATGCAAATAGAGTTCAGTCTATTGCCAAACTCCAAAATAAGATGCTCAGTAACCTCATCCCAGCTGTTCACTTCAGTTAGCGCATGTCAATACGAGTGAGGTCTATTCCAGTTCAGTGATTTTCCATCACTTGTCAGTCAGCACAGCCTTTTCCTGGTTCCCTCTCCCTAGTGGCGCCCGGACTGTTTAAAGAATTTCTTACCACTTTGCTTGGTTTGTTTCCCTGGTGCCTTCCTTCTCGTTTTCCTTTTGAATGTTTCATGAAAAACTGGCAACAAGTCTGAACGCTGGCCAGAAGATGAAAGGCACACAGACTTGAGAACAGAAAAATACACATGGTGCCCCCAAAAGACAGTCTCCAATCTAAAACTTTAATCCCTGAGAAACCATTGCTTAATTTCCCAGCAATAATTTAACTCATAAATCTACCAACTTCCCAGCTCACAATTTGTAGACAAAGATATATTATAAAACAAATTCCTAGATGAGGAAAGACATTTGAAAAATAATACCCAGGACCCATAGTCTGGGTGATACCAATTAGCACGTGAAAATCTCTGCCCTATATGCACATGGCAGCTAGAGACCATTTCAAAACGATGTGTGTGATCACCCGGAGAGGCAAGGGGCCATAGGGTGGCATCCCAAAGTTGCCAGAGGGAAGGCCAAGAAAATTCAGAACACACAGGAAGCAAATGTGGTCTAGAGGCTACTGGATTCCCACAAAGAGCACAGTATAAGTACATAGGTTTTGGTATTTTTATTTGATTCTTTAATGATCTTAGGTAGTTTAAAATTAGTTAAGCTACTTTAAGTCTGAGAACTGAACTCGGAGAAGTTATGATCTGTGCAAAGTCACATGCTAAAAATGCTGGCACCGTTTCCAGTTCTTTATTATTGTGCCAAGAAGCAAGTGGCAATCCTTTTTATTTAATTAGCCTAGACAGTGGTGTGATTCAATTAAACTACTGTCCCCGAGCTTCTGTCTGCCTCATTTTGCTTTTTTTCGTGACAAAAGGAAGTTATCAGAATTGGAAAGCATTGGAACCACTGGACCTCACATAGCCACTGCCCCAGCAGAACCAAGGGAGACACTGTGGATTGTGAATTTGGATTAATTCTTGGAATTTCTCTAACAAAATCCTCCAGGCAGGTATCACCTATCAGTTCCAATTGACTCACATGATAAAAACCCATACACTATGTCTAACTATCCAGTATTTTTTCCACCGTACTACTGCTACTGATAAATCCATATGTAAAGAAAAAAGTCTTGAAAAGGAAGTATTTTAAGTTCTGCATAAAATTTTTCTATCACCATTTAGAAAACCAAAATGGTGCCTATAGCAGGAGCTAACAGCTGAAGAAGCCATCCTTCCCTCAGCCCTGTATTGTTGGTTGTCTTGTTTAGCAAACGTTTCCCACATGATTTTGGATTCTCTGTGTTAACATGGTATGAAACATTATAGGGGATGCAATAAAACTTTATTGGATGCCAGCTGTATGCTAGGTACTCTTCTAGGTATTGAAATATAGTTGCAAACAGAACAGGATCTATATTCTCATCAGAGTTGCAAGACTGACAGTAAATAAAAAATAAGTGTGCAGAATAACTACAATTATTGATATGTGCTGTAAGAGAAATAAAAGTTTGAATGCGATGAGTATGCTCTGAAGATGGCTCAGAGATACTTAAACTGAGACCGTAATGATGAGAAGGAACCTTATTTGAAGATCTGGGAGCAAAGCATTCCAAGCGGTCAAGGTCCCTGAGCAAACGTGGTGTGTTTGAGGACAAAGGAGCAGGACACTGTGGCTGCAGCAGAGTAATTAAAGGGAGAAATATAATGTAAGCCTCAGAGGAGGGAAGGGCCAGATTATTTCACTACCCGTAGGTCATGGTAAAGAGCTGAAATTTACAGTCGTCCCTTGATATGCATGGAGAATTGGTTTCCTGACCCTCAAAGGTATCAAAATCCATGGATGCTCAAGATCCTCATATAAAATGGTGAAGTATCTGCACGTGACCCACACACATCTTCCCATATACTTTAAATCATCCCTAGGTTATTCGTAATAGTTAATACAATGTACATGCTGTGCTAACAGCTGTACTGTATTGTCTAAGGACTTGTGACAAGAAGTCTACATGTTCAGTACAGAGGAAATTTTTTATTTTCAAGTATTTTCAATCTATGATTGGTCGAATCCATAGGTATTGAATCTGTGGTTACTGAAAGGCAGCCGTGCTTGAAATTTATTTTGAAATCTGTTGGAGAACTTTCACTAAAAGGGAGTCCTGGAATGATTTGTATATCTGAAAAAGTGAGCCAGAAGAAAGCACAATTGTTGTCCTCAGGAAGCTGATAAACTATGCCACTAACTATAAGGGAGGACTTGAAGGATGAGTTGCAAGGACTGAATATAGATTGTGTATATCCCCACCAGCCTCACCATCCGGCTGCTAAGTCGTGTTCCTATCTGTCCTATATTTATAGTATAATAACAGGAGTTCAACAGCATGGATAAAATTAGCTGGTGTATTTGAACTCAAGAGGAAATATTCATCACTTTTATTTTCTTTTTGAAATGCAATTACTAACTTCCAGAGAGCACAATAAAATATTTTCAGTTCCTTCAGAACGGGCTTGTGTGGTGCAAGTCCTGATGTCCAATCTTTCATTTATTTGATTTGTGGAAAAGAGGACGCACAATCCCCTAAGCATTTTATACTCAGAGTAGTCTCTTTGCTTTTGTGTTTGCTGATGGGGGAAATTGAAAAGAAATATTTAAATGTTTTAAATGGAGTTAATAAAAAGTCAAGTTATTATCAATGTAGTGTCCTTCATTCAGGAACTTGTCGTGTCCACAAAGAGCAGAGTTCCTGTGGTTGGGATCTCTGGGTTCTTGCGTTCGCCCACCCTGAGCAAACATTTTTACTATGGGGATTGGCCTTGGCTACTCATAACCAAAATGAAGGAATTGATTTAGACCATACCTGAGTTCTATCTCGTTACACTTTACTTCCAGTGATCTGCTATTCCTCCTGTCCTTGAGTAGATTTAAAGACCACTATATTAACAATAATCATTTGCATTGAAAAATGGAATAGGGTAATTAAATTAGGATACTTTAGATATTCTGGTCTATGGGGGAACAATGTAATATCCTCAGGAGGGCAACCATTATTAGAGAAAGACAGGCAATATTTCTGTGAACTATTTGTGTTTTCCATTACTGCCGTTATTAACTTTCTCTAAGAGTTGAGTACTGAAGGACCTATAAAGGAATATTAGACATAATTCAGAGAAATTATGACCTATGTTAGAAGGTAAGACAGAAATAGATGAGAAGTTAAATAATATAGTGCAAGTAGAGGAATGTGATATTCTACAAGGTGTTACGTGATTAATTATTAAATGAAAAAATGTATAGAACAAAATAAACATAGGAAAAACTGAACTCATAACCTTTGAGAGATGAATTCATTTATTTATTCAATTTTTTTAATCATCTAACGTGTACTTATGGTTTGCATTTTGCCAAGAGCTCTGGTAGGTTCTGAGGAAGAAGTGGTGAGCCAAGGTGGCCATGTTGTTGAATGTATGAATCAACAATTGGGGTCTTTGGGAGGTACTCGTCCTGCTGAAATGTCATGTTCCTTCATTTCCACACAAAAGTATGCATTAATATGACTGTGAACTTAGGATATCAGAATTTCCTTGGACTTGTCCCAAGATTTTCAGACTTAGAGAACATTCCAGTTATCAGCTATTACTTTTTCCAGTATTCCCTACACAGAATATATATCCTTAATTCAAATGTGTTCATGTTGTTGAGAGAGAGTCTCACTATGTATTTCAGGCTGGCCTTGAACTCACTATATAGCCCAGGAGGGCCTTGAACTCCTGGAGATCTTCCTGCCTCAGCCTCCCTAGTGCTGGGACTACAGGTGCATGCCCAGCTTTGCATGCCACCATGTGCAGCTTTGAAAAGATACTTTAAAGATAATTAAGCTATTCCATTGCTTTTTTAACATGCATGGTTATGTAGCAGGTAGGGTAAAGGTTGGTTCCAAGTAGGCAGGTTCCAAGTTTCCTTTGGGTCCCTGTGTTCCTTCAGCAAAGGTTGCCACCTCATTTTTCATGTCTCACACAGGGTGCATTTTATTTTTTTTTTTTATTTTTTTTTTTTATTTTTATTTTAAAGAGAAGAAAAAACAAAACAAATCAAAAGAAGAACAAATTTTCAAACAAACATAATAGGAGGGTAACAATGGTTAATACATTACGTATTACTATCTTTAAGTTAGTTATTCAGGACACCAGACATTAGCATTCAATTGTCCAAACATTGTTGGCACAAACCTTACTCTTCAATGAACTAAGTAAAAATGGTAGTGTATCTATCTTAACCATCTTATATATATATATATATACAATTTTTTTCCCTTTCCCTTCTTTCTTTTCCCTATTCCAGTCTCTCTTTCCTTTTGACCAGTTTCTTTTTGATTCACCATGTCTATTGTACATTTTGGATCTTATTTACTCTTTCAGTTTCTCATACCAGAGAGATAATACGATGCTTACACATGTGCTTCTGGTTTATTTCACTTATGAGTATTTTCTCGAGTTGCATCCATTTACCTATAAAAGTCTCCAGTTTATCCTTCTTTATGGCTGAATAGTACTCCATTGTATAAAAATACCACATCTTTCTTATCCATTCCTCAGTTGATGGGCATTTGGGTTGTTTCCAAGATCTGGCTATTACAAATTGTGCTGCTATAAACATGGGTGCACATATATCGCTGTGGTACGATGTTTTTAATTCTTCTGGGAAGATGCCCAGAAGGGGAATAGCTGGGTCAAATGGGACCTCCAACCCTAGTTTTCTGAGGAATCTCCACACTGACTTCCACAGTGGCTGTACCAGTCTACACTCCCACCAACAGTGAAGAAGGGTTCCTTTTTCCCCACAGCCCCTCCAGCATTTGTTATTAGTTGATTTCTTAATAGTAGCCATTCTTTCTGGGGTGAGATGGTATCTCAGTGTTGTTTTAATTTGCATCTCTCGAATGACTAGTGATGTTGCACATTTTTTTGTATATTTATTTGCCATTAGTATTTCTTCATCTGAGAAATGTGTATTCATCTCAGATGCCCATTTTTGGAGTGGGTCTTTAAATTTGGGAGGTCTGATTTTTTTGAGTTCTTTATATGTTCTCGATAGTAATCCTTTGTCTGAGGAACAGCTGGCAAACATTTTTTCCCACATTGTGGGTTGTCTCTTCACTCTGTTGGTGGTTTCTCTTGCTGTGCAAAAGCTTTTTAATAAGATGAGATCCCAGTTATTGATTCTTTGGGATAGTTCCCGTGCGGTTGAGTTTTTATTCATAAAGTCTTTGCCTACACCAATGTCTCCAAGGGTTTTACCTATCCTACCTTCCAGCAGATTTAATGTTTCTGTTTTAATATTTAGATCTCTGATCCATTTTGAATTTAGTTTAGTGCATGGTGAAAGATATGGATCTAGTTTTAATCTTCGGCATGTGTAGAGCCAGTTTTTCCAGCACCATTTATTAAAGAGGCTATCTTTCTTCCAGCGAATGTGTTTGGCACCTTTGTCAAAGATAAGGTGGCTTAGTATGTCTGGGGTTGTTTCAGCATCTTCTAATCTGTTCCATTGATCTTCAGGTCTGTTTTTTTGCCAGTACCACACTGTTTTTATCACAGTAGCTTTATAGTATAATTTCAAGTCGGGGATAGTGATGCCCCCTGCCTTGCCTTTGTTGCCCAGAATTGCCTTTGCTATTCTAGGTCTCTTTTGATTCCAAATGAATTTTAGGATTGTTTTCTCTAATTCTGTGAGATATGCTGTTGGAATTTTGATTGGAATTGCATTAAATCTGTATAACAATTTTGGAAGTATGGCCATTTTCACTATATTGGTTCTTCCTATCCAGGAGCAAGGGATATCTTTCCATTTTCTGATATCCTCTTCAATCTCCTTTTTCAGAGTACTGTAGTTTTCAGTATAGAGGTCTTTTACATCCTTCGTGAGGTTGATTCCTAGGTATTTCATTTTTTTGGATGTTATTGTGAAAGGTATTGTTTCCCTAATTTCTCTTTCAGTAAGTTTGTTATTTGTGTACAGGAAGGCTATTGACTTTTGAGTATTGACTTTGTATCCAGCTACACTACTGAATTTGCTTATTAAATCTAGCAGATTTTTGGTGGAGTTTTTGGGGTCTTCTGTGTAGAGTATCATGTCATCTGCAAATAATGATAATTTAACTTCTTCCTTTCCAATCATTATTCCTTTTATTCCTTTCTCTTGTCTAATCGCTCTGGCTAAAGTTTCCAGAACTATGTTGAATAAGAGTGGGGACAGTGGACATCCTTGTCTTGTTCCTGATTTTAGAGGGAAGGCTTTCAGTTTTTGGCCATTTAGTATAATATTGGCTGTTGGTTTGTCATAGATAGCTTTTACCAGATTGAGATAAAGACCCTCTATTCCAATTTTCTGTAGGGTTTTTATCATGAAAAGGTGCTGGACTTTGTCAAAAGCTTTTTCTGCATCTATTGAGATGATCATGTGATTTTTGTCTTTGGTTCTGTTAATATGCTGTATTACATTTATTGATTTACGTATGTTGAACCATCCCTGCATCCCTGGGATGAATCCAACTTGGTCATGGTGTATAATCTTCTTGATGATTTGTTGGATTCTGTTTGCCAGTATCTTATTAAGGATTTTTGCATCTATGTTCATTAGGGAGATTGGCCTGTAGTTCTCTTTCTTAGTTGGGTCCTTCTCTGGTTTTGGTATCAGGGTAATGCTTGCTTCCAGGAATGAATTTGGGAGTATTGCTTCCCTTTCAATTTCATTGAAAAGTTTGAGAAGTAGGGGCGTTAGGTCTTCTCTAAATTTCTTGTAGAATTCGGCAGTGAATCCATCAGGGCCTGGGCTTTTCTTTGTTGGGAGGTTTTTAATTACATCTTCAATTTCATTGGCTGATATTGGTTTATTTAGGATTTTTAAATCTTCTTGATTCAGCTTTGGTAATTCATACGAATCTAGGAATCTGTCCATTTCTTCTGCATTTTCCATCTTAGTAGAATATAAATTTTCAAAATAGGTATAGATGATCTTCTGGATTTCTGCAGGGTCTGTCGTGATATCACCCTTTTCATTTTCAATTGCATGGATTTGAGTCTTTTCTTTTCTTTTTTTAATAAGGTTGGATAAGGGTTTGTCAATCTTATTTATTCTTTCAAAGAACCAACTTTTTGCTTCATTGATTCTTTGTATTGTTTTTTTATTCTCCAATACGTTAATTTCTGCTCTGATCTTTATAATTTCCTCCCTTGTACGGGCTTTTGGCTTAACCTGCTCTTCTTTTTCTAGAAGCTCGAGGTTCACCCTTAAGTTGTTTATTTGCGCTTGCTCTATTTTCCTGATATAAGTGTTTAATGCTATAAATTTCCCTCTTAGGACTGCTTTCATTGTATCCCATAAGTTCCGGTATGTTGTACTGTCATTATCATTCAGTTGTAGAAAGTGACTAATTTCTTCTTTAATTTCATCTGTGACCCATTGGTTGTTCAGGAGGATGCTGTTTAATTTCCATGTGTTTAGGGAGTTTTTGTGGGATCTTTTGCCATTGATTTCCAATTTCATTGCACTATGGTCTGATAATATGCATGGGACAATTTCAATTCCTTTGCATTTACTTAAGCAGGTTTTATGAGCTAGTATGTGGTCTATTTTGGAGAACGTCCCATGTGCAGCTGAGAAAAATGTTTATTCTGATGTTGTGGGATGGAACACTCTGTAGACATCTACTAAGTCCATTTGTTCAAAAGTTTGGTTCAGTTCTACTATTTCATTATTGATTTTCTGTCCAGTTGATCTATCTTTTTGTGACAGTGGAGTATTGAGATCTCCCAATATAATTGTATTAGTGCTTATTTGATTTTTCATGTCCTTTAGTACTTGTTTTATATAGCTGGGTGCATTGGTATTTGATGCATATATATTTATGATCGTTATCTCTTCCTCTCGGATTGTTCCCTTTACAAGGATGTAATGACCGTCTTTATCTCTCTGAATCCTTCTTGGCTTGAAGTTCACTTTGTCTGCAAAAAGAATAGCTACCCCTGCTTTTTTCTGGGTTCCTGTGGCATGGAGTATTGTTTTCCATCCTTTGACTTTCAGTCTATGAATTTCTTTCTGAATTAAATGTGTTTCTTGTATACAGCATATTGTTGGATCTTGCTTCTTGATCCATTTCGCCAGTCTGTGCCTTTTGATTGGTGAATTGAGACCGTTAACATTGATGGTTAAAACTGATATGTATTGACTTGTCATGATATTTTCCTGTTGTTGGTTCCCACTCTTTGTTTTTCCGCTTTCCGGCTATTTAATTATTTGCCCTGCCTGGTGGATTCCTTCTGTTGGGGTTCCTATCTCTTTCTAGAATGTCCTTCAGAACGTTTTGGAGTGCTGGTTTGGTGGTCATAAATTTTCTCAGATGTTCTTTGTCATGAAAGTATTTTATTTCTCCATCAATTTTGAAAGATAGTTTTGCAGGGTACATCAATCTGGGCTGAAAATTATTTTCCTTTAGAGCTTGCAATACATCATTCCAAGCTCTTCTTGAATTGAGGGTTTGTGCTGAAAAGTCAGCTGTGATTCTGATGGGTTTTCCTTCATAGGTGATTTGTCTCTTCTCCCTAACAGCTTTTAAGATTCTGCCCTTCTGTTGAATTTCTGGGATCTTGACTATAATATGTCTGGCTGAAGTTTTTTTTTGATCATGTCTAGTTGGTGTTCTAAAAGCTTCACTTATAGGGGTGTCAAATTCCTTTTCTCTTCCAGGAAAGTTCTCCCTGATTATGTCTTTGAACAAGGTTTTAATGTCGTTGATGCTATCTCCTGCTTTTTCATTTATTCCAATTATTCTTAAGTTGTTTATCTTTGAGTCATCTAGCAGCTGCTGAATTGATTTTTCATGGTCCCTTGCTATTTTTAAGAATTTTTCCATTTCATGATCACTAATTGCAAGCCTGTCTTCTATATCTGAGATCCTGTCCTCGCATTGGCTTATTCTGCTACAAATACTTTCAATGGAATTTTTTATCTCTTGGATATCTGCTTGAATCTGCCTTATAGATTCCATTTCTTTCCTATGCTGAGCATTCATGGTTTCTATAGTTTTCTTAAGTTCATCTATTTTTTTGTCTGTATCAGCTATAGTGTCCTTAAGCATGGTCTTCATTGTAGACATTATCTCTGCAGTTATCTGTGAGATTATTTCTGTTTTAATTTTTTCCAGAACCTCATTCAGTTGCTTTGTTGTTACCACTTCAGATAGGCCAGGTGGGTGGCTTTCGGATTGTCCCACCTCGTTGCTCCCTAGGTTTGCCTTTGGTGAATTGGATGTGTGGGGTTGCATCTTGTTTAAGTGTTGTCTCATTTTTTCTTTCTTTAATTCCTGGGGTGATGTTTGCAAATTACCTATAGTAGGTTACTTTATTGCTAGTGTTTAAGATCTTTAGAAGATGACTACTTCTCTGCAGTATCTTCCAAGTGGAGCTTGCTTTTAGGTTTTGAGCTTTCTGCCAGATCCTACCTCTTCAATTCGTTGGGTATGCGAAGTTGCTACCTGTTTGGCCCAGTCCTTGATTCTTTGGTACTGTGCCACTGTATTTTCTGTGTCCCTTAGTCAATCTCAATCATGAAATATCAGGAAGGAAAGATGTTTAGAACAATTATTTCACATTTGGCTATAATGTTAACTAAAGCATCAAACACAGCCTAAAAAATGACAGACTGAGCTAACCAGTTATTTACCACTTTTAGCTGTATAGAGTTGCGGTTATATAACAAAATCTAAAACACACCAGAAAAATTATATGCAGTATACAAGTCCTATGTATGTCAATTTTTCCTTGAGGAGTTTAAATTTAAGATGAGTTAAGGAGGAAATAGAGTATTGGGAGAAGAGGAAGGAATTAGATGTAAGGTTAGAGGACCAAGAGGGATCCCACTAAAATTGGGACACTAGTGCAGAGGACAGGTGGTAAAAAGAGAAGGAAGGGATAAAAGGAAGAACAGATCACAACCACAATCACAAAGAAGTTCGAGGCGCTGTTTACACTCATATAAAAAACCAGAGAGAATAATGAAGGAAAGAGCAAATACACATACAGAAACAAAAACAAAGATAAAAACAATAAAACAGACAGATCAAAAATAAAACCCCACCAAAAAACAAAACAAAACAAAACAAAAACAAAAAAACCCTTCGCCAGAACAAAAAAACAAATCAGTGAGAAAAAAAATAAAAATAAAAATAAAAATAAAAAATAAAAATAAAAATAAAAAATATAAAAAGAATCAGTTCCAGGTGTTGACTCTGTTGTAGGCAGGTACCTTGTGACAAAGTCCTGTTCTGTGCAGGTCCGTCCCAGTAAGCCAGGAGCGCCCTCTGGCGGGCGGTGAGCAGAGGCGCGTACTTTCAGGCAGAGACCAGTCTAGCTCGCCTCCGCTCTCGCCGCCCTTTCACGATCCCTGGGCCTGAGAGGCTCAGCGCGCTGTCCGGAGCGCGGGTTCCCTGCACTGGTTCCCGCCGCTCTGGTTTTTCGCCACGCCCCCCACAATGGCGCCGGGCCAGTCGCTCTCTGGCGCGGGACAGGTGTGGCTGAGAGTCCAGTCTCGTTCGCCTGCTGACCTCAGCACACTTTCGTGGGCTCAATTGAGAGGCCCCGTGCTGCCCTGTCCGGAGCACAAGTTCCCAGAGCAGTTTCCGAGCCGCTCTGAGTTTCGCCACACCCCCCACAATGGCGCCCGGCCGGTCGCTCTCTGGCGCGGGACAGGTGTGGCTGAGAGTCCAGTCTCGTTCACCTGCTGACCTCAGCACACTTTCGTGGGCTCAATTGAGAGGCCCTGTGCTGCCCTGTCCGGAGCACAAGTTCCCAGAGCAGTTTCCGAGCCGCTCTGAGTTTCGCCACACCCCCCACAATGGCGCCCGGCCGGTCGCTCTCTGGCGCGGGGCAGCTGTGGCTGAGAGACACTCACCGCCGGTCAGCGCCGTTCTCCGCCGCTCCCCTGCCCCGCCGCTGTCTCAGGATCCTCCGTGGGGGCTCCCTGGGCGCCAGCTGCCACCGTGGGTCCGTAGAATTGAGCCTCCGCCGGCGCTCCAACTCCCGGGATATTAGAAGGTGCACGCGCGCGGTCTGCTCCTTCTTTCCTTCTTCTTTGTTGGAAGTCACCCATCACTGGTGCCGGGGGTCCCAGATTGCGCTTCAGAACTTTTCTGGGTTTCGGGGAGGCATCTCCCCCCCTCCTGCGCTTTCTGGGTCGCTATATTCCCGTGTTCCAATGGTAACTTTTAGAGAGAGTTTTGCTGCCTGCTTCTTACTCATCCGCCATCTTGAGGTCTCCCTCACAGGGTGCATTTTAATTTAGTAAAGAGACATATAGTCATACTGAAGTTAAATTCCCACATATAAAAGATGACTGGATTTCAGAAGCTATATACAGGAAGTTTGTCTCAGACTTATTTTCATTAGCTCAATTAAGATGACCCTGATAGTCATTAAAAATGATTATTTGCTTCCCATTTGAGAGATGGAGTAGGTAGGAAAAGAGAGAAGAAAAAAGGTATTAAGATGTGTTATGTATATGTACCAACTCCACACAATAAATGTAAACATTAAGTACTGCAAATATGTACTAATAAAAATAATGTAAAATATATAGAATAAAAATATATACACATAAAACACAAAACTAAAAAAGTGATTATTTGCATAGTGATTTTTCTAGCCATGTTTCCTAGTTCTTAGTGACCCATGGAACCATTAAATATGTCTATAAACAAAGAAAATAATTTACCTATTTTCAGAAACTCAATGTTTTATGCCACTTACACCTACATCTTAGAGTGACTTCCATGACAGTGTGCTCTCCTTTGTTGTTTACTCTGTGGAATCCAATGGCGAACACCCCCCGTTGTAAAGGATGCTGTTAGTTGCAAAGCACAGACACATCATCAGTAGGCTGAGACTTCACTGGCTCTCAGCTATTGACACCTGTCATGTCCAGACTGTGGGCACAGCTGCACCTGCACGGGCTCACAACATGTCCTCGGTACTTGCACACACTCTCTTCATCTTGTAGATGATGATCCTCTGGATGGGCTCTGTTTTTGGGCAGGTTTCTCCTTGGGAGGCCAGGTGACTAATGGCACCACGGAGCCTACCTCTTTCAGCACTACAAGAAGAGAACCACCATTCCCAACTGTCCTTGAAAGCCCTGTTATCAGATCCTATTGGCCCAGATTGGGCCGCTTGCCCATTTCTAGACTAGACCCAGACTGTTCCAGAGGGTTAAAATATACCTGTTGACCAGTCCCACAAGGTTATCCGGTGCAGGGATAGAGGGTAAAGTGAGGACAATTCCTTGAACCTCATAATTGATAGGACAGAATAAAAGGGAAACTCAGTGAAAATCAGGGAGTAGGTGCTCAGCATGTCAAAGCAATAGATGTCTTCTATGGAATTTTTTTTTCTAAAGCAGGGTTACATCATTCTGACTGAGAAGACAGAGTCTTTTGGGTGGGGAGATAAATAACCAAAATTCATCATATTTAGCTCGTTAATGGCAGAACCTCAGATGGAACTCAGGTCTTCTGACTTCTAGTTCAGTTAACCCTTCAAAATTGTCCCCTTTTTAAAGTTAATCACATAATTTCTGAAATCCAGCACAAAGTGAAAATGTTGACACCTTGTTCAAAAATTATTAAGCATCTCAAAATGGCAACAACAGAGCATTCAACAGAGCACAGATTACACACACACACACACACACACACACACATCGTGCAGCCCACCCTCATCATCCAACACATTTTTTTCCTTGGGTGCAGCACACAGTATTTGTCAGAGTACATGCATACAAAGAATTAGAAGGCCTTACATTCAGTTCTGCCCAGCTTTGAATTTAAGGTGGAAATGGAAGGGTCACACAGATACAGCGTAAGATACAATGGCTTTGGAGAAGCATGTAAACCTGGACTCTCTGTCATGCGAACAGATCTTTGACAAAAGTGAATGTTACCTTGGGCTGAATAAATAGGGGTATAAATTTCATAAATAAAAGACAGCCCCATTCACTCCATGCTGGCTAGGTCCCATAACATTTTTAAAGTTTCCAAATCATGTCATTTGCCCAGTAAGTTCATTGGTTTGTGTATGTTTTATTTGTTTGTTTGCTTTAAAATTTTTGCTGTATTTACATATATATTTGTTATGGACTGAGTTGCATTCACCTTCAAATTCACACATTGAAACTAACGCTCTTGGGCCGGTGAGATAGCTCAGCAGCATAAGCGCCTGCCTGGCAAGTGCGAGCTCCTGAGTTCGACTCTCAGTACCCACATACGAAAAAAAGAAAAAAGAAAAAAAAAAAAAAAAAAAAAAAACGGGCCGGTGATATCACTCAGCGGCACGGGCGCCTGCTGGCGTGGGAGGTCCTGAGGTCGACCCTCGGTACACACACAAAAGCGAAACTAACCCTCTGATTTAGGAAAAGGGCCTTTATAGAGATAAAGTTGAATAAAATCATAAGAGTGGAGCACTAATCCAATTATATAGGTGTCCTTGTGTATTAGTCAGCCTTTCTGTTGCTGGTGCAAACTACATGACACCCACAGCTTAAAGGAGGTTTATTTGGCTCATGGTTTCAGAGGATTCAGTACATGGTTAGCTGGCTCCAAGGCAAAAAATGGCATGACAGGGCCGGTGAGATGGCTCAGCGGTGTAAGCGCCTGCCTGGCAAGTGTGAGGTCCTGAGTTTGACTCCCAGAACCCACATACGAAAAAAGGGCCAGTGATATCGCTCAGCGGCACAGGCACCTGCTGGCGCGCGAGGTCCTGAGGTCGAACCCCGGTACCCACAAAAAAAAAAAAAAAAAGGCATGACAGAAAGGAAAACTGCTCAACTCATGGTAGCCAGGAAGCAGAAAAAAGATGAGGGAGTATGGGCCAAGAATACATTTTTCCAGTTCACACCTCTAGTTGCTCTACCTCTCCAACTGGACCTCACCTCCTAACAGCATGTTCAAGTATGTTCATCTGTGCATTAACTCACTATGAGTATAGCTACCCTATGATTGAATCACTTTCCAAAGCCCCACCTACACACAAGACTATTTGGGAGACATTTTAGATGTAAACATAACATCTTATAAAAACAGCAAGAAACACCAGGAATACAGATCTACAAAGCAAAGACCATGTACGGACATGGAGAAGGTCACTATCTGCAAGCCAAAGAGAGAGGCCTCACGACAAACCAATCTTTCTGGTTTCTTGATCTTAGAATTCTAACTTCCAAAGGTGTGAGAAAATACCTTTCTGCTATTTTGTTGGGACATCTCTAGTAAAGTAATAGAACACCCAATAAATATCTGTGTAATGAATAAGAGGAATACTTAGAGGACCTGTGTAATCCAGACATTAAGAGTAAGTATAAGAATTATCTGGGGAAGAACTTGTTCAAATGGGAATGGAACCAGTGAAGGGGATAAGGGGGAATGGAAAGATGGGAGAGTGATTTTTTTAAAAATAGAAAATTGAAGGAAAAATGGAAACAGAGTTTTTATAAATGGGGAGGGGAAGAAGGGTTAAACAGGGGGAGGGGAATGGGAAAAAAAGAATTAATATATGTATAGGTACAAATTCCCCATGATGAATGTGATCATTATGTATATCAAGCATGTACTAATAAAAAAATAAATTTTAAAAAAGGAACTTTCTAGCATATAAGGAGTGTTCCCTGTATATCCCTAGGGGGAAAACCTAAGGCCAATAATCAGAAGTTGCAGAAAAGTAGATAGTAGATCAACATAAGAAATACCTTCAAAAACTAGACTTTATTATTATAATTCCTTCAGGGAGAATATGATCACAGACTTTCACAATTTAAGAGCAATTCAGGAAATCCAATAGCAGGGAAAAGCCAGCAAGCAGAAGCTGATCAGAAAAAGCTCCAAGTGTAAGTCTCCTTTGGAAACAAGAAAGGAAAAGCTGCCCCCACAGGATGGTTGCTCCAAGGCATTCTAAGGAAGGCATCCTTTCTGAAATCCAGGGAAGATATATGGGTAATAAATCAACTTGGGAAGAAATTATCGAGCTAAGACTGGACTGTACAAAATCATGGCTTAAACTAACTATAAGGCAAGTTTTAGTGAGATCTTTTTCTTTTTCAAATGGGAAGGGGAAAAGAGATGGAGGGAGGGGGAGGAAAGCAAGGAAAAGGGGATAAAAAGGAAAATTGAAGAAAAAGTGGAAATAGAGCTTTTTCAAATGGGAAGGGAACAAGAGTAGAAGGGAACAGAGAAGGATGGGAGGGGAAGGAGACAAAAAAAGAATTAAAATGTATTATGTATGTGTACAAACTCCCTCACGATAAATGTATTAATAATGTACTGCAAACATGCACTAAAAAAATAAAATATTTAAAAAAGCATAACTCAAGTACTTGGTACAATTTTACATTGTTCTATATTTGGTAAACATTTATTAATTGTTGATAAGGAGAACTCACTGTATTGCATTGGTGTGAATAAAGTTTCACAAACACTTGCTACTGGGATATTTCCCTGAGGATACTTAGCTGTTAATCCTAAAACTCAAGTGGAAACTGCTGCTGTCAGAGGAAGTACCATTAATCCATCTGGTAATAATGAACAGTGTAAAGGATACAATCCAGAAAGAAATGAGTTCCCCTCCTTAGAATTTGCTTCAACCATTAATGCAATTAAAAATACCACATTTGCTGCCATTGATGAGTAAAGGAAAAAAAATACCTATAAGAGCCTGAAGAATAGCGAATCATTTTGGGTGAAGCCACATTTTACCTACAAGTCCCTTGGATTAATTTCATTGTCACTTACTCTAGAAAGTACAACCAATACAACTTCCTCTTTTTTCTAACATTCTGTCAAATCCTCTAGGCAGGTCATCGCTGTCCAATAGATACAATGCCAGCCACACAGGTAATTTTATTTTTTTAATAGCCACATTAAAAAGAAAAAGGTAAAATAAATTTTGATAATTTATTTTACTTAACCCAGTGTACGCAAGATATTATTATTTCAATTTGTTATCAATACAAAACACTTTCCAATGAGATATTTCACATATTTAAACTAACTCTTAGAAATCTGCTATGTATTTTGCACTGATGACACATCTCATTTTACACTAGCCTCATTTCAAATACTCTCTTGGCACATGTGGCTGAAACAGAGGATAGTAAGAGCAGTGGAATGATGTATCTACTAAGGCTCATTCTATGACAAGCCTATTAGGAAAAAATAATCATCTATCTCCCCCCCAAAAAAAAGTATATATTTATATATACATTTATATATACATTTATATTTATATATACATATTTATATAAATATATATGTATCGTTAAAAACTGTACACATGAAATATAATTATACACTCTAAACAAACAAAAATACAAATCAGGATGAGATAGACAAAATAAATACATTCTTAACATTTTCATCTATTGATTACTTCAAAATCTTTGTATCTCCAAGCTCAGTGGGGCTCATGTGTAATCCCAGCCACTTAGAAGGCTAGGGCAGGAGGATCACATGTTCAAAGCCAGCCTAGGCAACTTGGTAAGGTTCTGTCTCAAATTGAGAATAAAAAAATAAAAGGGTTGGGGATATAGTTCAGTGGTACTCTGTCCTGGACTTGATCCCCAGTACCACACACACACGCACACACACACACAGTAACATAACTATTATTAATAAATACAGTATGATAAACATATTTGAAAAACTTGATTTAGCAATTTTAATATGTGTAGTTCAGCAATTCAAGGTCTGTCGCTAAATTTTGTTTATTCTACACCTTCGTTTTAATGGCCGTCAAGCTGAAAAATATGATATTTCCTGAAGATAAATAGATCTAAATTAAAGAGTGTATTATTGGCTGCACTTGAAATCATGATATTCATTTTTCATTCCCTTCCATGTCCACCAATTATGTGAGTCTTGATAATAATTTGGCCATTTCTACTTCCTTAATGTCAGTGATTCTTTCAGTTTTATGATATTTTTAACAAATGTATTTGAACCTTACTGAACATTTTTTTATGAATATTTATAAAGTGACTGGAAAATTCTGTATGTCAGACCCCAAGGAGACCCTTGATGGTTTTTCCCCTTTGGAAAAACAATACCTTTGCCTTTGTGAAATCCCTTTCATTAGATTTGTGGAGTTTTTGTGTGTGTGTGTGTGTGTGTACCAGGGGGTCGACCTCAGGACCTCGCGCGCCAGCAGGCGCCCGTACCGCTGAGCGATATCACCGGCCCCTTTTACGTATGTGGGTTCTGGGAGTCGAACTCGGGCCCTCGCGCTTGCCGGGCAGGCACTTAAGCCGCTGAGCCATCTCATCGGCCCCTTTCATTAGATTTGGACATGACATGTGACTTACTTCACCAACTGAACATGCCAAATGTATGAGATGTCACTCTTGTGCTTGTTTGTTATTTAAGACTGTGTTATGGCTTGTGTCTAGATGTCCTCCCAAAAAACCTCATGCGGTCACAGGTGGGGCTTCTTCAGAGGTGGCTGGATCTGGAGTGTGTGATTAGTAAATTAGTCCATTGATTGGCATAATTCTGGGTAGGATTAAAGGTGCCCCACCCTGGGTGTGAGTGCTACCCACCCTAAGGGACAGGAATATAAGGGACAGAATGAGGGCTAGTGTGGTCCTTGTTGCTTGCACCTCACTTGCTTGGTGCCTTCCGCCTTCTGTCTTCTGCCTGCCATGACCTGTTCCTCCTCTGCAATGCCCCTCAGTCTCACCACTCTGCCTTGGAACCAGCGGATTATGGCTGAAACCTCTATAAACTGTGAGCCAAAATAAACCTTTCCTCCTTTAACTTTGGGTGTTGGATATTTTCTCTCAGCAACAAGAGAAGTAACTGAGACAGACTCTCAGTATACTACAGGAGAGACTCTTGAGATCTAGAGGAAATATATAGTGCATTGGGGAGGCCCACAAGAAGGAACTATGGGTCATCTCTAGGAGCTGCAGCAGCTTCTAGACCTGCAAGTGGCCTTCAGCTACCAGCCAGCAAATAGCCTGCCCCCTCTGTCCCAGAGTCACAAGGAAATGAGTCCTTCCAACAACCTAAATGAACTTGGGAGCAGATTGTTTCCCAGTTGAGCCTCCAGATAAAAGCACAGTCCAGCTGAGACCTTAATTGCAACCATGTGAGACACTAGGCAGCAGATATTAAAATGTACCCACACTTCTGACCTAGGGACACTATGAGATAATGAATGTGTGTTGCTTTCAGTTGCTAAATTTCTGGTGATTTGTTTTAGCAATAGAAAATGCTGCTTCTGATTTTTAAAATAATTCAGGTAGGAGACTTTTTAGAGGTAGCACATCATCATGTTGTACTACAGAGTCAGAGAACAACGGAAACATTTCCAAATATCTATTTTTCCAAATGTTCTATCTAAAATAATTTGTTTTGTAAAACACTCTTCTCCACACATTATTAAAATGTCAATTTTACCAGTAAGGGGATAGATTAAGTGTGCTTATGTCAAAAAATGTCTGCTTGGGCTGAAGAGATAGCTCAGTGGCACAGCGCCTGCCTGGCAAGCACAAGGTCCTGAGTTCAATTCCAAAAAAAAAGTCTGCTTAGTAAATTTAAACTAATTGCCTTTATCATTACAGAAAAGATCAGCAAATTCTGTACCTTTGTATTTTTATAAAAGAAAAATACATAAGTTTCAACTCTTATAATGCATTTCTGAGTGGTAAAAAAAATCCATGTTGTCTTTGTCTTCATCTTATTACAAAGTAGCACACAGGTTCTACTTTATTTCTTAAAGTCTTGATTTTGAAAATATCTTCAATTTTAAATTTTAAAATCAAACACATTTGTATAGCCATTTTTTTGGTTATGACTTCTTGTTTGTATTATCTATGAACAATGCAATAAATGAATTCCAAGTTTGGTGTTATTTATATAGAATTATCCACGAAACTTAAAAAAAAAAAAACCTCTTCACAGGAACCACTCTTTCAGCAATATACTTGAATATTTCCTCACAAAACATTTACTTACAGAAGTTATTCACTCTCCAAAACATACATTCTTTTGAATTTAATGACAAATAAGAAAAATTCTTTGTGTAGTTATTGGAATATAATCTAGCAAGTAATATGTATTAAAACATGCTAGAAACATCTGTACTTTCCACCTGGCTATTCTGTGTCTTCTATTCAAAAAGTTGTTTCTTCAATCTTCACTATTTTTTCTACATAATGTTCCAGAAGTATCTCGGTACAAAGAAATATTTTCTAGTTTGTCACCATGTTGTTTTTATTGTAGCATTTCAACCATACCACATCAGGCAAAATAACCCTCCCTCCCATGGTATATGTTGTTTTCTCTTTGATTATTACATCACATCAGAATTGTCCACATTAAAGAGTAAGACACCAAGCCACACAGGTCAAAATTAAAAGAAAGTTTGTTTCTCTCTTATGTAAACACGTTCATAAATGGACAACCCAGACTGATAGATACTTACATAGTCTTGTCTCTTTGTTGTTCTTCCATCATTAACGTATCTTCTCAGATCCCAATGGGATTGTTCAAGGTCATGCCTATTCATCTGTATTGCTGAGATAAGTAGCCTCTGACACAGGATCCCTGACTTTTGATCTCCATACCCTAATGCTTTTCGATCCCCTGAGTGTGAGCTGGATCTAATGGCTTCTTGTAGCAAAAGTAATGGAGCGTTGTGTACATGATTTAGTTGTAAAAGTTTGTGTTTCCATCTTGATAGCACTCTCTCCCTTGCTGGCACCACTCCACCCCCTTCTGACCTGCTTGCTTTGCTACTATTTTGAGAGCTACCCATGTGGCAAAGAATTAAACATGCCAAAGAGTTGAGGGTGGCCAGTGAGGACAAGAAGCTCTCCATCCAACAGCCACACAGCAGTGAATCCTGCTGACAACAGTGTGAGTAAATTTGGGAACTGAAGCCTTCCCTCTTGGAGTGTTGGGATAGCTGTACCCTAGCCAATGCCTTGATCATAGCTTTTTCAGAGACCCTGAGCTAGAGGATTCAGCTAATCCATATCCAGATTCCTGGCCTATAGAAACTGTGATAGGATAAATGTTGTTTAAGACACCAGAACTGCAGGGTAAATTTTTATGCACAAGAGATCACTATTCTATCAGCCAACAGGGAGGAGAAAGGAGAAGAAAGATGTGTCCTCTTCCTTTTTAGGGATCTTTACAGGAATCCAAGGGCATTTGTATTCATAACCCACTGGGTAGAATTCAGTTACAAGGGCATGTAGCTGCAAGGGAGGCTGAGGAATACCTTTTTCATCTGTATAGCAATAGTCCCTGCTAAACATTGGGGAATCTGTTATTGAAAGGAAGAAAAGAAAAGGAATTGGATATTGGCATAGGTAATCACCTGTGGTGAAGCTACTCAGAACCCTAAAAGAGGCTTCTAAACATCATTAACATTGTTCGTGGCACAGCCCCAGCTATTTTTTATTTTTTATTTTATGACAAGTTCTCACCAAGTTGCTAAATTGTCCAGTCTGGGCTTGAACTTGCAATCCTACTACATCAGCCTCCAAGAACGCTGGGACTGCAGATGTGCCACCATGCCCAATTTAGAAAAAATTGTAAATTCTTTGACTAAGCATAATATGGCTGTAAACATTGCTTTGAAATCATACAATTTATCTTATATTCTGGATACATGCTTTTAAATGTCTTTTTAATTATTTAACAATAATGTTGTACTACCTAAGCTAATCTCTTAATGCATAATTAAACATGTTATGGCTAAGATCATAACTAATAATGTTTAAAAATTTGTATTTCAAATTCTTTTCTTAATAATTTTTTTTTTTTTTTTGGTGGGTACCGGGGGTCGACCTCAGGACCTCGCGCGCCAGCAGGCGCCCGTGCGGCTGAGCGATATCACCGGCCCTTTTTTCGTATGTGGGATCCAGGAGTCGAACTCGGGCCTCGTGCTTGCCAGGCAGGCACGTACGCTGCTGAGCCATCTCACCGGCCCCTTTTCTTAATAATTTTGAAGGGAAATTTTCTGATTAGATCATTCTATTTGTCTTTTTAGACTGCCATAACAAAATGCCATAGACTGTGTGGCTTAAACAACAGAAATTTGTTTCCTCACAGAACTGGAGGCTGAAAGTCTGAGCTCAGGATGCCAGCATGAGGTGGTTCTGCTAAGGTCTCCCTTCCTGGCTTCCAGACAGCTGTCTTCTCACTTTGTCCTTACATGGCAGAGAGAGAGAGAGAGAGACAGAGACAGAGAAAGAGAAAGAGAAAGAGAAAGAGAGATTTCTCTCTGCCTCTAATTATAAGGGCACAGTCCTAGGGAATTAGAGCCCCATGGTTATACCCTTATTTAATCATTATTGTCTCTGAAATACCTTATCTTCTGATAAGGTAACATTGTAGGATATGTGAATGGGGGAGCACAATTTGGACCATAGCAGTGATCCTAATTTTAAATTCATAATGTTGATAAAGAGCTTATACTAGTAGTACCAGAGGTGACAGGTAGGATTTTCTTGTTCAGTTATGTTTGCATTAAGTATTGTCTTCATATTTCCTGGGGCAATCTATTAGAGTCATTCATCTTTCTTGAAGCGAAACAAAAAAAATCAGTCTTAAATCTGCACCAGGCTCTACTTTCTTCATGCTATGGAGCATCTTTTGTGTTTCTTTCAAGATACCCTGAAGTCCACGCATGACATAAAACCATCTCAATCTGTACGTTAGCAAAGCTTAATAGATTTGTATTTATAGATGCATAGGCATTTTAATGTTCTCTTTGTCCACCTCTCTTCGTCCACCCATATTAAGTAGGAGGACCCCACTTTGGAGGACATTGTTATGATTGTGTTTGGCTTCTGCAACAGACTCTAGGGATTTTCAGAAGGTGCACAATCTTCTGAAAAATTTATACAGAATTTTGAATAGTACCTAAAACGATAACCAATGTTTTATGGGATTAAGTTTTATTTTTTTTTAAGTTTTAAATGAGAAAATTAGTTTAAAATTTTTAGCCTCATTCACAATACAAAGTAAGTGCTCTACAGATGTTAGCTCAAAATAAGTAAACAGTCTCCTCAGTATCACTGTCAACGAACACTGAGTGAGGTAATTTGGCGATTTGAATTTTACTAAAATCCAGTTTAAGGAAATGGTCAGGCTGCTTCTTTAATGATCATAGTGTTCTGGGAATGAGGAAATACAAGAAGTTTCTATTACTGTTAATGACACAATATAGGTTAGAGTCCTATAAAAATCCTCCTCTTTTATTTAAAATGTATTATTAATCAGCTGTTTTATTCTTGGGCTTTGCTACATGCTGGCCATACAGTGATGAACAGGAAAATGTGGCCCTTGTTTTCAGGGGGTTTCTTTAACTTTATTCTAAGCAGGGAAACAAACATGGTACTGAACTAGAGGAAAGCAAATTCCTGTTTCAGCCTTGCAAGGCTTCTTTGAGGGAGTAGAATTTAAACTGAGATCTGAGAGAAGAAAAATGAGTGATGCAAAAGTTTAGGGAGCATCATGGGCTCAACCTTATGGCTGGAAAGAGCTTAGTGTTTTTGAAATGCTATAGCAGCGTAGCTACGACCTAGCAGGCAAGAAGGAGAGTTTTACAAGATGATGGGATGGGATGGGATGGGATGGAATGGAAGAAGAAAGATGGAAATAGATTATCCAGGGCCCTCATAGTTTATTTTCTATGTAATTGGAAACCACTGGGGAGGGTTCTTTAAAAAGATTTCTCTTGATTCTGCATAGAGAATGGCTCAGAGACAGGCACAAATGGATGAAGTCATCCAAGGGAGAGGAAATAATGTCTCAGACGAGGGCTGTGCCAATGGAGATGGCAGGGGTGGAGAGATGGGAGCTACTCTTAGAGGTAAAATTGACAGGATTTCCAGTTGGTTTGATATGAATGTGAAGGAAAGCAAGAATCAAAGTTGACTATCAAGATTCTTGCTTGAATGATGATATGGATGATGGTACAATTTATTGATATGAAGATGACTAAGTGCTAACAGAAATAGATTTGGAATGGAAAACCAAGAGTTCCATTTTGCTTATATTAAATGTGAGATACTCATGAGACATACAAATAGAATGCTAAAGTCAAAATGAATATGTGAGTTTATAAGAATAATTTGGACTAGAGAGATAAATTTAGGTGTCATTAGCATAACCCAGTATTCAAGTCCATTGGAATTGATAAAGCACCCTCTTCCTGCCCCAGAGAGAGAAAGTAAGAAGGAAGCCAGGACTAAGCCCCAAGGACCATCAGATATAGAGATGTATTAGACATGAGAAGCCAGCAGCAATACTGAGAAAGATTAGCTAATGACATAGAAGCTCTATCAGGAGATGACAGTATCATGAAAGCCCAGAGAGGAACACGTGTCTGAAAGGAGAGAATGCTGTGCTTAATGTACCAAAGACCTTGACAAGCAGTTTCAGTGGCTAAATCTGAAGGAGACACACTGATACGTAAGAGTGAAGCCAACTGAAGATTAGCAAGTGTCATTGGTATGTTTAAACAACTCTTTTGAGAAGTTTATATAAAAGGGATTAGAGAGATGAGGCTGTATCTAGAAGAATATGTGAGGTCAAGGGAAAGTTTTGGTTTTGTTATTTGTTGATTTTATGATGGGAGATATTGGAACATGTTTGCAGAGAGAAATGAGCCAGTACAAAACAGACCAGTAGAAGGGTGATGGAGGAAATCTGGAGCAACTGAGCCAGCGCTGGCTTTCAGAGGAGGAACACAACCCCCACTGTGATGGAGGGAATTAGAAGAGGGTTGTAGACTGCAAGTGTAGGTCATGTTGGACCTTCAGTTGTTGAAAGAAGGGGCAGTTTTCCCTGGTAGCTTCTAATTTCTCAATGCAGCATGAGAGGAGGTTATGGACAATGGAGGGAAGAATGTGTGAGGCATGAGGAGATGGAAGAAGTCACAAAATTGTGTTCAGCAAATGAAAAAACAAATCTTTTGGGAAGCAGTAGGATTACTGGAGGGCACTGAGTACCTAATGGAAGTATAGTATGAATTAAAGTGAAGATCTCTTACTTCGTGAGTTTATCTGATAACACTCATCTGCTCAGCTATAAAGCTGGACAAGACAGATGGGGCTCACCCGAGTTGATGTTCTTCCAGGAGAAGATGGAGAAGGGAATGATAGACAATGGGCCTAAGTGGATTTGTAAGGGAGTTATTATAATGATGGGTGATGGATTCAGTACCAAATAAGATGGAGCCAGGCAGAGTCTTTTGGGGAGAAAAGGGGGAAATGTTACAGGGTGTGAAGTTCCTGAAATACCAAGGGACTGACCTTAATCAGATAACATGCCAAAAGCTTAAACAACAAAATGGATAGGTTTGCCTGTTCAGTGCCATGCACCTGGTTTGGATTTTTCTTTGCAGCAATTGGCTCAAACATTTGCTTATCATCTCACATAATCGTATCAGTGCTTGTTCGACAACTTAACAACTTGGCATTGGTTTTCCCAGTCACTTCAAAAGGAAGCCTTCGCTTCTGTTATATGAGCAGTGCTTCTGAATTACAACTCCTTTCTTTGCTTACAGAGAGCATTTAATTCAAGATCATCTCAAAGTAATTCATTTTCACCTTTTCTCCATAATGTTTAATATGGAGAACTATCAGACTAGCCACTCTACTCCTACACAGGCTCATCCAGGGTGTCTTACCTCATTAGCCCACTTACAGTCTCAGTCAGCAAATAAAGTGCTTGAGAGATGCTGATGAAAACACACATCTGTGACTAGCATTCAAATTAAGGTCTCCAATGCCATATGGCTTGCTTCTTAGCATAAATCATGCATAATCAAGCAAATGCTTTGGAGGTCAACAAGTTTAGATCTGGTTTTACTGTATGAGGCAAATGAAAATAAGAATGATTTGATAATCAGTTATTTTTCAGAACTTCTGTTTTCACAACTCCAAGACCTGGACCTCATTCACAAAATGGGAGGCTCAAAACTTACTGAGAAACATAAATATCACTTTGAGTCTGGTCCTATTCAGTCACTTTTAGTCAAAAGTCCCACTCTTGCACCATACTGCTGTATCACATGAAAGTCATCTTCAGACACCCGTGGTCTCACCCTGACCTCGGCCTTTTTCTGCTCACTTCTTTCTTTTGTCTGACATCCAGCACTACTTACTTGGCTTCTCTGTTAGTCAGATTTCCCATTGCTAGGACACAATAATGGACATCTACAACATAAAGGAAAAGAGGTTTAGCATGGCTCACGGTCATAGAGGATTCAATCCATGTTCAGCTGGCTCAGAGTCAGAAACATCATGGTGGAAGTGTGGCAAAGCAAAGCTGCTTAATTCACAGTGACCAGGAAGCAGAGGAGGGGAACAGTGCCAGAGAAGAAGGGACAAGGGGACAGATATGGTACTCAATTTGCACCTCCACGACCCACCCAGACACAGCCAGGCATGCGCTCCACTGATCCTCTGGGTGGCTCTTAGGCCAATCAAGTTGACACAATCATGGACAATAATCACAGTTTCTTAATTTTTGCTTTTCTCCTCAGTCTGAGTCAGATTCTCCCTCTAGGTATCTCAGGGTTTGGCATCATAATAAATATGTCCTTTCTGGTTTGAAGTGGTCCCTGGAAACTCAGATGTTGGCATAGGACTTCACAAGTGTCGCATGTTCTGGGTTTACCTTGACTGTAAGTGTGGGAAATGTGTACTTTGTCAAGACTTATAGCTGGTTACTGAAATAACAGGTAGCAAATTTTGCATGACTTCTAGGGATTCATCTTCTAGGCCTTGCCCATCTGTCCTGAAGAAGTCCCTAAAACCACTCCTGCCATACAGAGGCCACCCAACAAACATCTGAGTTCATAGTAATAGTATATAATAGAGACTGTTTACTGCATGGCAATCATTCTCATGAGAAGCATTGTAGTGTGACTTATGTAGTTTAGCCTTCTGAACTCTGTAAAACCAAGAAAGATATTATTATATCTCTAATTATTAAGCTAATATGATAGAAAGAGAGGTTTTGACTCAACCTGCTCTTGCATTCCACTTCTGGCCAGTAAGGAGGTGAGTTTTCAGACAGTTCTGAGTCTAATTATTGCAAGCATGACATCTCTTGATCATCCTGATCAGTGAAACAAACACTAGAATCTGAGATCAGACCAGCTATTTAAGAACCAGAGAACCAACATTAATAGTTCATATGCACTGAGCACTTCACATAAGCCAGGTCCCAATCAGGCCCTTTGTGGGCAGCACCTCATTAGCCCTTGCCATCTCCTCTTGATATTGTTCTTCCAGTTTTAAAATGAATCAAGTGAGGCTCCAAGAAGTGACTTATTCAAAGTTACGTAGCTGGTAATTGGTGGAGCTAGCCTCAAACTTGGGTCAATCTGGCTCTAAAGCCATTGTTCTTGGTCATTCTGCTTTACTAAAGGAGTGAAATTTCATACTGTCAAGTAATGTATCAGAACTATTTCATCCTGAACTTGTACATAGCTCAGTTGCCCAAATGCCTACTTAGGTAGCTGCTTTATTCTACTTTCTAGTTGGATCAAAGTTGAAACATTGATTTAGAAATTGTCTCACCGTTAACACCTCTCAATGTGTCAGTTCTCAGAAAAGGGAGGTACAAACTTTTCTTCACACAAGGGAATCCTCCTCCACAGTGGAAACAGGGCCATTGCTTGACCCTTTTCATTGATTTGTCTGAATTTCTCTCCCACTTTGAAAATCAGCTGTTTGGCAACAGAACTGACTGAAGCAAACTCTGAACCTTTGTTAGTAAAAGAAAGGAAAAGCAATCAACTGAGATCTTAGGCCTTGGAAAGGGATTTCATGGCCACCAGAATTCTCTCTTGCCAGTCTGTCCAATTCCCATCCTTACACTCCTCGACCAACCAACAAGCATTCTCCACTTCTCTAATTCCATACATGTATTTGAATGCGAGTATATTAATAGCCATAGCTACTATTTATTGGATGTTTACTCTGTGCTGGGTTTTTTTGGTGAGTGAGACAGGAAACTGGCTCTCTGGCCCAGGTATAGCTGTAAAGACCTCAGAGGGGAAAGGATGGCTATGGGAATATTTGAACATTAATTGAACTTCAGGTTTCATATTCATATATGATTTCAAAATATTTCAAAAAACCATACATTAGCCCAGTGGCAAATATCTCTGGGCTTCTTCCAGAGCATTAAATTTCTCAGTAGCTAAGAAAGACTGTCCTCACTATTTTACTCTTCTCCTGGTCTAGAAAGAAACCAGTTTAAGCAACAGAAATGCTATGTGTGTGACAGAAGGAGAGGAGAACACAGTTAAAGGCAGTGATGGAATCCACAGCCACCGCATCTATCTCACTTAAAGAAAATTATTTTGCTAACAGAGTTCAGTCTTCAGATATCTTTTTTGGGGGTCCTAGTACTGATAGTAAGCAGTGTTTACCTCCATATCTTCATTCTTTTACCAACAGGGACTACTTTGGAGTTATTTTGTAAAATTAAGGGATTATGAAATTGTTCCAAAGAGCCAAAGTGGTTTTGGAGTTTTCAGTTTATCCTACTAGGGGCTAATAGAGAGAAGTTATGTCTACAGGCAGTGGAGGAGGGGCTCTGTTGCTCTACATTTATATTTTACAAGGAACAATGATTTCATCACAACCGACAGTAGCTCTCCCAGTGTATCCTTATTATAACCACTGTTTATTTTACCCATCATGGCTACTTGTGAAGTAGGCTCTCAAAATAGTTAATATTTATTGAGTGTTTATTATGTGGCAACCCTCTACTAAGCCCTTTACACATGTTAACTCCTCATTTCGCCAATGAGAGAAGCAGAGCTCAAAGAAGTTCAGTAATCTAGATTGTAAGGGGGTAGTGTTGGTATTTGAATCCAAGCCTCTTTGACTCCAAAGTCATTGGGCTTTATCTCCATATGGGTATTTGGAAGAAAGAGACCCTCTTTTAAAAAGGCAGACTCATGCAAAGAATCCCATGCAAGCATCAATTCATGCAGTGTCCACAGTGTACGCTCCAGAGACAGGAAGTGGGATGATGAGAACCAGATGGGCTCACAAGAGAGAGTTTCATGTGCAGCCCCGCAGAGGGTGGAGGGGACCCAAATCCACGGACAGCAGAGTTTTTGCCTGAATGCACAGCGTTGCTCCTTGCTGCTCTACACTACTTTAAGCCTCCATTGGAAAATATTTGCCCAGAGCAGTTTCAGGTAAGGACGAGGTTAGTGTCTTTTTTCTGTTCAATCTTAGCCAAGAAGCAAGGCCCCTTGTGTTGTCATGAACTCATGAACACACTATGATATTCAAGTGAGCCTGTCTCTAACAGAAAACCATTTTTAAGGAAGATAAGCTGTCATGTGTCACTTAATGACTGGGATACATTCTGGGAAATTTAATCATATGAACACTGTAGAGCATACTTATTTGGGATGGGTCAATCCCTGCATGTGGTCTCTTAGAGACATAAATACAAGATATATTAGGCTTATGCCGAGGTAACATGGAATACTGTTTACAGTGAATTTATTTTTATAAGTAAAATGACTACATTCTGATAATTAAAAATGTACTAAATACATAAACTAATAACATCATTGTTTGTTGTCATTATTATGTTCTGAACCTAATTGAATGTGTTATGCATTTGTATGATTGGCAGTGCAGTAGCTTTATTCTCACCAGCCCCACCTCAAATCCCCAAGTAATGCATTGTGCTACGCGGTTACAACAGCTGTGCAGTCACGAGGTGGAAGAATTTTTCAGAGCAGTTATAATTTGTGGGACCACTGAAGTGTATGTAATCCATTGCTGCCCAAAATGTGGTGTGGTGCTTGACTGTATTAGAAAATGCCAGGTTGTGAGAATCTTATCGTGTTGATGTGTAATAACCTTTTACTTCAACGGGGTAAATGTAAAGGTAGCTTGTGAGAAGTAGCAAATGACTGAGATAGTAACGATGGCTGGCATTTGTCAGAAATCCTGCCCCAATGAACTCACCCAGGGAATCTGCAAAACAATCCCAGGAGGTGACTGCTAGTATCCCCATTTTATGGATGAGGAAACAGAGGCTCATGTGGCTGCAGCTCAGGGTCTCACACTAGTACATGACAGAGCTGCAAATGGAAGCCAAAACCACAGTTTTGAGCATAAGCTGTATCGCAGAGTCTATTTCCTGGATATTGTGACACTGATAATTCATCTTTCCTGGTGAAAGCACAAGGCAGAGTGCTCACTCGGGAAGTGGAAGCGCAGGGCCACAAGCGACTGCTTATTACTAAATGTCACTAATTTCCTTTTCAAATATTGCCCAAATATACAGAGAAGTCCCTAAAAATTTACCTGTTCTTCATGCATCATGACACTTGAATTAATTATTTAATGAGATCGAACAAGTTAATTAAAACAGACCACTGGGTCTCTGGTTTCATATGTTTGTAACGTCAAGGGCTATCAGTAACTGCTAAAGCATCAGGTTCTGGTAATCATCCCTTAAAGAAAAGAAAGAGCACCAGAAGTGAGAACCTTCCCAACCCCAACTCCATTGCCCACAATATCTTCCCACTGGCATTCTTGCCATTTATTTGCAAGAGGTGTTCATGAGAACTTTGTTAACCAGCTTAGCTGAGTGTCTTGATATATTCCTATGTCAGCCAGTCATTAAAGGGTTATTTCTGTGCCTAGCACCAGGCAAAGCACTTTGGCACAGCCCCCACAAAAAAAGCCCCAGAATTTAATGCTTTAAATACAGGCATTTTCCATTTATTATAATTCAATCCTCAAAACAGACTTTTGATGCAATTACTGTGTGGAACCTCTCAGGAGAAACAAACTGAGACTCAGGGGAGCTAATAAATGACTTTTAGGTGACAACTTTGTAAGTGACAGACGAGAATATGTGATCAAAATATACTGTGAATTTTTAAATTTAGAAAAAATTAATTACAGTAAAAGGTATATTGGCATTAATCTCCATCAAAATACTCCCACTTCCAACATATTTATCCCATCACTCTTCCCACTTTCTGAAGCAGTTCTGAAAGTTATCTTTCGCGTCTTTAGTTAAACTGTCATGGTTATCATGATATCCTGAATCCATTTAAAACATTTACTACAATGTCTGCCAAGGTAGTGTGTCCTCATCCACTTTATTCTCCAGATCTGGTGCCTGCGCAACTTGTGGATCTTCCCCAGTCAAAATGTCCATGAAAGGTAAACATTTTGAATTGATTCAGTACTTTGAGGCCACCAGAACAGCACAACCAATGACACTTACAAAAGAGGACTTCCAGAACTACTGCAGGAAATGGCAAGAACAATGGGCTAAGTGTGTTGGAAGCAAGGAGGAGTATTTTAAGAGGGATGAGTCGCAACATGTCTTTTACTGTAATACTTTTTTTAAAATTTTAAATATTGTATATTTAAGTCACACCTCATAGAAACCTTGTCTGTGTGACTTCAGTGTCTGTACTCCTGTCACCAGTGCTCTGTGCTATGTGTACTTTATGCAACTGAATGTGGTTAGGTACCACTGCTTTATTAATGTGTCCCCAAGGTAATTAAAACAAAACTTGGAGAGGTAACCCAGTGATTCTGTGGGTCTGACTCTGGTTTCTTTCTCATCCTGAGTGTTCCTGTCTTGAACATTTATGGATATGTTTGAGCTCTGCTCAATGGGAAATTGTGCCCTTTGCTGTACCCAATATCTTAGATAAGGTCTGATTTCTCCAGAAAATGTGGAGGGCACTCAGTCTGCATAGTGGCACCTCATACAAAGTAATTGAATACCAATCGTGCTTTTTTTAAGCCTAAAGTTTTATTTCAACTGTACGCCTGGGGATATATGTGCTCATTTATTCTTACTGAAGTCTAATAAGTACAAGCTGGATCACTGTGGCTTCATCTTAGTTTTATACATAGGGAAAATATCAACCATGTTCTATACTCCAAGTCAACAAACAACAAACAACAAGCATACTTACTTGAAATTTTACAGCACAGAATCAAAATAGTGCTTGGAAAACTCCAGGCTTGACAGTGCACCATCAATCTTAACCTCTTTGAGGCACAACTCATAACATTTTATTAGATGCTCCCAGGCAGGAATCATGCCTGGTTTCCATCATTTGTAGGATCTAGCATAGTCTTCGCAATCAGACACTATTTATTATCGTCACTCCTTTGTATTTCCACTGACATCAATGCAATTATGATCATTTCTAACAACTAGGCTTCCAACATCGTCAAGAGCTAACCCTGAGAAGACTTGACAAACATGCTGTTACAAAGATACTTTTCAGTGAAGCTTGGTGAAGATAATTTCCAAGCCTTAATGAAAGGACCAAAAGTTTCCTTCTAGCTTTGACAATAAGAACTAAATAATATGCTATGGAGATATTGCAGAAGATTGGGGCAAAAGATGGCACTAGATGCCCTCTAATATTTTTTCCAACCCCTAGAGCTTTTGTGGTTCTTCCATTTCACTTAAAATTTGTCTCCCATTCACCTTTCCCCATTTTTGGTTGAAATGCCTTGTGTTAGTCAACTCTATCACTGTAACAAATATCAGAGGAAATCAACTTATAAAGAGAAAATATTTGTTTAGGCCCATAGTTTTGGAGGTCTCAATCCATAATCTGGCAGATCAGTTGGTTTTAGGCCTCTCTTATCATGGTGGGAGAACTTGGCATAGCAAAACCATTTGCCTTGTGGCCAGGAGGTAAAAAGAGTGGAAGAGAAAGGGGCTGGGGCCCTACTGTCCACTTCAAAGGCATCCGCCCAGTGACCAGATGACCTCTCACTAGGCCCCACTTTTTAAAGGCTCTGCCACCACCCAATAGAGCCACACCTGGTGACCAAGGAAGATTTAACACATAGTCCTCTGGGAAACATTTAAGACCCAAATACCTCATGAATTCACATTTGAAATCCCTGTGTTAGAAACTGGATTTTTAAATGCCAGTTGTTCATGGCAAAGGCTATAATTTTATGCAATTAGAATTAATGGGAAATTATGAGTTTCTCTAACAGTGTATTCAGGCCAGTGACAGTGCACTCTAATTCCTAGAAAATACATTATTAGAAAATTTATCGTATCCCCTGAGTCCAGTAAAAGCTTGTATGGTACCCTAAGTAGATCCCAAATGTTTTTCCGTTAATGTTTTTAAAGTATTGTCTCTTAAGTTAGCAAAATTTTCATCTTTTTTTCTAACTATTATACGCTCCCATTTCTACTGGAAGTTGAACACATTGTAGAGCAATGAAAAATATTTTAAAAGCAAAATAAAAGGAAATACTACCCATTTGAAATAATTAGGGCTCTTGGGCAAACCATTTGCTTTTAAGGCACCACTTGTTTATTTGTCATAAGCCATTTGTTTATAATATATGTACCTATTGTACCATTTCATAATAAGTGTCAAAAGAGCAGGCTTTCTGTTTCACTGGTCTGAGCCAGAATTTGCTATATTAACCATTCATGGGCAATTAACCAGATTCTTAAATGTCCACTATTGTCTTGGAAGAAGGAAAGAACCAAACACAACAACACTAGGCACAGGGTAAACATCCAACAAATGCGTACTGTCAATTGGTCGCTTAATTAACTGAAAACTGCTTTCCTTCTTTCCGACAATGAGCATACACATTAGCACAATGGGCCGCTGAACTTCACTAATGCTGAAACTGACTTCACCCAGGCTTTCAGGAGGGCTTTCCTGCCTGCTAGGAATGAGCTTTGGAAAAATATTTTCTGACATGGTATTAAATTATAAATCCATAAGTAGTGCTGGATACATAGTGGTGTTCTGTTGTTGGGTGCTGAATAATTTAATGATCATAGAATAAATGAGGCATTTTACCGCAAGACTTGAATCATTTTTTTTTACTTGAGTCTTGCTTTAGCTGTCTCATCACACCAACACCTGATTCAGTGCCTGGCATACTGTGCTCGATTATTGTTGAATGAATCATTTAATGAATGAACCAAAGAACCAAACAATCATAGTGTCCAGCATGGTCGTTCTGTAATGGAGTCTTCATCCAGCAGGTGGAAGCTCTTTGTCGGCTACTAACTCATAGTCTGCCCTGTAACTTTGCCCTGATTGGTGTAAATTTCTCCACACTAAAGAAGGTATTTGTCACCTATGCTCAGTGGACTGTTACCCTTACTATACCTGCAAATGAGGGGGAAAAAGTTATGACCAATGCATTTTGCAAACTAAACATTAGCCAGCTGGAACTATGACGGAGGGAGGAAGGTTGAATTTATGATTTCTTTTTTTTTTTTTTTTTTGGTGGGTACCGGGGGGTCGACCTCAGGACCTCACGCGCCAACAGGCACCCGTGCCGCTGAGCGATATCACCGGCCCCTTTTTCGTATGTGGGATCCAGGAGTCGAACTCGGGCCCTCGCGCTTGCAAGGCAGGCGCTTATGCCGCTGAGCCATCTCACCGGCCCGAATTTATGATTTCTGTGTAAGTACTACTTAGCATTTAAAGTTAGGCTTTTCTCTAGGGTGAAATGAAGATGTGTATGACTCTGCAGCCTTACTTTTGGTAAATATTAGCACAGCGCTGCCAAGATGTCTGTGCTTGTCTCAAATTACACGAAGTACAGAATCTGTGACAATGGCAACTCTTATTGGCTGTGCTGATCCCAGAGCTGTTGAGCCCGTCCTAATGTTTTGACATGGTTCACAGGGATGATGTAAATCAGCCAGCTTGCCACGTTTACTGTGAGGTTACAAGTACCAGAGGTATATTCCACCGGGAAGATTTTTATCACTGTAAACAGGATTAGATACATCTCAGAGGCAGATATTCAGAAGAAGCTGTTTGTCTTATTAGTCTTTGCAGGAAATTGTTTTCAAAGACGATGGTTGTCCATGTGTAATGAATTGGTCTTGCTGGGAAACTTATTTTCAACAGCCAACATAGTGTCTTAATTGTTTTGCTGTTATTAAGCTAAGGATGCAGTTTAAGTGAGATCAAAGTATTTAAGATAAAAAACAGATTTTTAAAGAGGAAAATGTCTAATTAGCTTCCTCTAGTACATAACTTCATTTCTTCCTAGCCAATGGGGATAATGAGAGGGAGAAAACCAGTGTGCTCTAATTCACTCAGAAGGAGGGACTAAATACCCTCTTTGGGCTATTAAATTTCAGTTACAGAGGCTAAGGAATGCACAAATGGAAGCAGTGACATAGATATGGGAAACTTTGATTGAGATGGGATTTTTAAATCTAAGGTACCTGGTATGGGGCTTGAAAATAATTCTCTCTAGTTGGTAAGGGTTTCACAAAATACTCTTTCTCCTGCCTCTTTGAGTTGAGAGTTGGCAAAAGTTAGTCATTAACCACATTTTAAAATATGGCTAGTAGCTGTGTGTGTCTGAGTGTGTGTATTACTTGATCATCCTGCATATTACACTGGAGTTGGGAAAAAAGCCCAGAACTGTATCCTGGAGCTAGAAGAGCTCCAAAGGCATCCTCACCCATTTCTCCTTGATCCCCTAAACAGGTTCTCCAGAATTAACCTTTTTCTTTTTTGTATTTCTCACACAGTTAGAAATCTCAAGCAATTACTAAAGCTATGAAAATAAGCACAGATCCACCTGATCCAAATCTAAACTGATTTGTGTATTTGTCCTAAAGGAGAAACATTGTTTTGCTTCCAAATCAAATGCATATTCATCTGGACTAATGTCTTCGCAGTGCATAAATTTGGACAGGCGGAGCACATTGGTTGGACTTGTTCAATAATTTACTCTTGAGGGTATGATTGCATCTGCCCTGTCCTCTGGTGCACCTATAGCTCCTAACGAAGTTTTTGGCATGTAGGACAAAGTCGAAAAATCCTAACAAATGGATACATATTTTTATAAGTAAATGAATGAATAAAATAATTTTTAGCTTCAAGGAAAAATTAAGTCTCTTATTCATTTTTTTTTTTTTTTGGTGGGTACTGGGGGTCGAACTCAGGACCTCGCATGCCAGCAAGCGCCCATGCTGCTGAGCAATATCACCAGCCCTTTTTTCATATGTGGGTACCGGGAGTCAAACTCAGGACCTCACGTTTGCCAGGCAGGTGCTTATGCTGCTGAGCCATCTCACCGGCCCCAAGTCTCTTATTCTTTAACAATTAAAAACAGCAGTTAAGGAACATTTGCTGAACACATCTCATGTTTCAGGCTCTGGAATATGCTAAGGGATTTACCTACATCATCTCCCAAGTGGGCATGTTAAATATTTTTGACATAATTTGACAAGTTTGGAACTCCTTGGTGGTGAGACTGCAAACTCTGTAGGACGAAAAGAACAAACAGGAAAAAGCACGAGGGCTGGAGGGCAAGTGAGGAGTCATGATGTAAACCCAAAAGAACTCATCGATGCTGATTTCTCAGCTCTCCTGAGGACTTACTGAGCCACCTGCCACCTGCATTGACTCTCCTCTCTCCTTTTGCACCTCCTTGACATTCCCAATTGCTTGCTTGACCCAAAGAAGCAAAATCATCAATTCTAATGTTTTATTTATCATTTAATTAGTCTCTAACATTCATTTTTCTAATTCATTTGACAAAAAATGTAGTCAGTGCTTGTCATTTACCAGACATGGTGCCAGAGATTGAATTGTACACCAGAGGACTTGACTTGTGCTTGCTTCCAGAGCTTCCAGTCTGTAGGGGAGATTTATAAATTAAAGAAATACGAAAATTGTCTACTAATAGGGGAACTATAGCAGTAATCAAGATAGTGTGATCCTGGTGAATGGAGAGTAATACACATCAATGGAGCAGAATGTAGAATCCAGAAAAATGACTATACAAATATAGCACAAATTAAAAAATTGGTTTATTTTTAAAGTTAACTTTTTATTTTGGAATAATTTTAGATTTATATAATAGTTGCAAAAATAATACAGCAGGTCCCATACACCTTTCATCTAGTTTTCCCTAAAGTTAACATCTTATGTTGCCATGGTGTATTTGGTAAAACTAAGAAATTAACATCGGTACAATATTCTAGTCTTTATTTGGGTTTCACTATTTTTTCCAGTAACTTCCTTTTTCTGTTCTACGATCCTCTCTGGGATACCACATTACAATTGGCTAGTTAACTTTTGACAAAGGTACAAATGCAATCAAGTGCAAATCCTCATGTTCTAGGGGTAGTTAAGGATTTCTTAGAAATAACACCAAAAGAATAATCCATAAATGAAAGCATTGGAAAGTTGGACTTCACCAAAATTAGAAATATTTATTTGCAAAAGACTGTTAAGAAAATGAAAAAATCAAGACACACACTGGGAGAAAATATTTGCAAATGACATATTCAAATAAGGACATATTCAAAGAAATCTCAAAATTCAAAAGTAATAAACCAATTATTTAATTTTTCAGAGCGCAGACTTTCCCAGACACTCTAGCAGAGAGAATGTAGGGATGGCAAACAGGCACATGAAAAGATATTCAATATCCTTAGCCAATAGAGAAATGCAAATTAATGCCACTGCACACCCATTAGAATGGTTTAAAGACATTGACAGCACCAAGTGCTGGTAAAGATATGGAACCCAAAACTCTTAAACATATGATATAATACAGTCACTCTGAAACATAATTTGGCATCTTATAAGGAAACTAAACATATACAACACAGCAATCCCATTACTTGGTATTTATAAAAGACAAGGATTGACAAACCATGGCCAACAAGCTTAACCCAGTCCACGCTCTCTTTTGTAAATAAAGTTTTATTGTAACACTCCCACACTTACCACACTTACTCCTTTAAAGATGGTCTGTGGCTGCTTTCACTCTGCAGCTGATCTCTAACTTACTGTGGTTCAATGAGCTTTTCCAACTTCATGATGGTGCAAAACAAACAAACAAACAAACAAAAAACCACGCACATTCAGTAGAAACACACTTGGAATTTTGGATTTTGATCTTTCCCCACCACAGCGATATGCAGGATGAAACTCTCTCACAATGCTGGACGTCAGGCTTAAGCTGAAGCTTTCCGTTAACAACCAGTGCTCCCGATGCGATGTTTTTTCACTTTATGATGTTGTCAGCTTCCGGTGTGTTTATGTGGATTCACTGCATGTTAAGGGCATCTGTAGTTGTACCAGACACTGGATGTTCCACAAGGCTAAACGTCTGGCCTTACACAGAAAAAGTTCACCTTCCCTTGTGGTAAAGAAACGAATACATGTTTATCTAAAAACCTACACGCAAATATTTTTATAGAAGTTCTACTCATAATTGTCAAAAACTTGAAACAACCCAGTGTCCTTCAATGAATGGCTAAACAAATTGTGGTCAATTCACACAATGGGTATATTTAAAAGGAACAGTATTTTAATAGAGCAAATTATTTTATTTTATTTTATTTTTATTTTAAAGAGAAGGAAAAAACCAAAACAAAACAGAAAAAAAAGAACAAAATTTCAAAACAACATAATAGGAGGGTAACAATGGTTAATACATTACATATTGTTATCTTTAAATTAGTTACTCAGGGTACAAGATATCAGCATTTAATTGTCCAAACATTACTGGCATAAATCTTTCTCTTCAATGAACTAAGCAAAATTAGTAGTGTATCTATCTTAACCATCTTATATATAAATACAGTTTTTTTCTTTTCCCTTCTTTCTTTTCCCCAGTCCCCCATCCCAGACTCTCTTTCCTTTTGTCCAGTTTCTTTCTGATTCATCATGTCTATTGTACATTTTGGATCTTATTTACTCTTTCAGTTTCTCACACTAGGGAGACCATCCAATATTTACACATGTGCGTCCGGTTAATTTCACTTATGAGTATTTTCTCCAGTTGCATCCATTTACCTATAAAAGTCTCCAGTTTATCCTTCTTTATGGCTGAATAGTACTTTACTGTATAAAAATACCACATCTTTTTTATCCATTCCTCAGTAGATGGGCATTTGGGTTGTTTCCAAGATCTGGCTATTACAAATTGTGCTGCTATAAACATGGGTGCACATATATCACTGTGGTACGATGTTTTTAATTCTTCTGGGAAGATACCCAGAAGGGGAATAGGTGGGTCAAATGGGACCTCCAATACTAGTTTTTTGAGGAATCTCCACACTGATTTCCACAGTGGCTGTACCAGTTGACACTCCCACCAACAGTGGAGAAGGGTTCCTTTTTCCCCACTGCCCCTCCAGCATTTGTTATTAGGTGATTTCTTGATAATAGCTATTCTTTCTGGGGTGAGATGGTATCTCAGTGTTGTTTTAATTTGTATCGCTTGAATGACCAGTGATGTTGAACATTTTTTTGTATATTTATTTGCCATTTGTATTTCTTCATCTGAGAAATGTGTATTCATCTCAGATGCCCATTTTTGGATTGGGTACTTAAATTTGGGAGATCTGATTTTTTTGAGTTCTTTGTTCTCGATAGTAATCCTTTGTCTGAGGAACAGCTGGCAAAAATTTTTTCCCACGTTGTGGATTGTCTCTTCACTCTGTTGGTGGTTTCTCTTGCTGTGCAAAAAGTTTTTAATAAGATGAGATCCCAGTTGTTGATTCTTTGTGATAGTTCCTGTGCAGTTGAGGTTTTAGTCATAAAGTCTTTGCCAACACCAATGTCTTCAGGGGTTTTACCTATCCTACCTCCCAGCAGATTTAATGTTTCTGTTTTAATATTTAAATCTCTCATCCATTTTGAATTTATTTTAGTGCATGGTGAAAAATATGGGTCTAGTTTTAATCTTTGGCATGTGCAGAGCGAGTTTTTCCAGCACCATTTATTAAAGAGACTATCTTTCTTACAGCGAATGTGTTTGGCACCTTTGTCAAAGATAAGGTGGCTTAGTATGTCTGGGCTTGTTTCAGCATCTTCTAATCTGTTCCATCGATCTTCAGGTCTGTTTTTTTGCCAGTACCACACTGTTTTTATCACAGTAGCTTTATAGTATAATTTCACGTCGGGGATTGTGATGCCCCCTGCCTTGCCTTTGTTGCCCAGAATTGCCTTTGCTATTCTAGGTCTCTTCTGATTCCAAATGAATTTTAGGATTGTTTTCTCTAATTCTGTGAGGTATGCTGTTGGAATTTTGATTGGAATTGCATGAAATCTGTATAACAATTTTGGAAGTATGGTCATTTTCACTATATTTGTTCTTCCTATCCAGGAGCAAGGGATATCTTTCCATTTTCTGATATCCTCTTCAATCTCCTTTTTCAGAGTACTGTAGTTTTCAGTGTATAGGTCTTTTACATCCTTTGTGAGGTTGATTCCTAGGTATTAGAGCAAACTATTAATATAGGCAAAAACCTGACAACCTCTAAAACATTGTGCCAAATGAAAGAAGCTGCTTTCGAAAGGTACTGTCTGTTCCTATTCACATAACGTTTTGGAAAGACAAAAATCTAGTAATAGAGGAGCTCAGCGGTCACTGTGGCTTATGGGTGATGATAGGGTTTGATCACAGAAGGAAAGCATGTGGGAGTTTCATGAGGTAACAGAATTGACCTATATCCTACCTGTAGTGGTGGTGTCATGAATTTATACATGTGTGAAAATTCAGAAATGTACACCAAAAAAAGTCAATTTCACTATATGTTAATTTAATAAAGAAAAGATAAGCTACCTGTCCAAGGTCAAAAAAGTAGCTGGAAGTAGACATGAGATTCTAACCCAAATTGGTGTCTGTCACTGCATTAATATTGAACCTAATATACTAATTTTCTGTAAGAGTAAGCAAGGCTCAGAGGGGCTAAATCACTCGAAAGGTGTCATGTTCTGTATGATTCACCATGGTTATATTGAACCATGGACGACCCTGGATCTATTGGGCTGGGGTACTTACGAGGCATTCTAGGTGGGGCCCCTAAGTTGTTCTTCAGTGACATGAGGTGTCTGGATCCCTCAAACCTTTGTGTAGCTGTAAGCAGAGACTTAGTGCCCATGCCCCTGGGCACCCACCCAGGAGCCATGCTATCCCCAACATCTTCAGCATCAGCACCACACCCCTTGCATTGTGTGTTACATATAGCTTTTCACACAGCCCTGGATTTATTTGAACTTTACAACAACTCAGGTAGAGAAGAAAATGGAGGCATAGCCAGATTAAACAATTCCCCAAAGTCTCAAGGTCATATGTGACAGAGAAGTGCCTAAACATCTATGGAGTCTTACTCCTAGAACACATTGCATTTTCCTTTACTACTCTTGGCCTTTGCTAAAACCTGTTCAGGTTCAAAAGTGTTTAAATGTGTAATAAAGACAGTCACGAGTCTGTTGTGTGAAATGTAGCTGGGAAGGTAACCTCATTGACAAATGATGCTTTTCTGAATACTGTCTACCAAGCCATCTCCTTGTTCTCCAAGAGCTGCTAAGGCCAGAGGTCATGGGCTTCCCCATGAACTGAAGTCATTTTAGAGCTTGATCACCTGAAACCAAGCCCTACCTCACTTCTTAGGTTCTCTCCTTCAGCAAACACAGACTACAACAAATAAACTCTTTTTGACACACAGTTCTTGAAGAAGAAAGTTGGGTCATCCGGCTGACTATCTCTGCTTTGCCTAACATGTCTTTCGATAAAAATCCTTTTTTCAAATTGTTCATTACATTCAGTCTGCATGTTAGGTTACGTAATAACTAACCTTGACTTTTCATTGTTGGTTTCCCCTCTTCCCAAACTTATGTTTGAAACAGGTTTTCCCAGGGTATTTAAATCTTAAATGTTTGAATCTTGAATTAGAAACCAGGTATTTCTCACAATGAAACAGCAGAAATTTACGTGGAAAAATGATCAAAATTTCTTGAAGACAAAAAATAAGTATTTGACTATTACCTAAGCAAACCTAAATGCTTTGCACTTTGAATAGAAAAATAGGGCCTAGGAAATGAAACCTGATTATACTGAAAAGGACAAATACATGAACAAATCTAGGAGAGTATTATTAATTCCCACTCCCCGCCCCAGTAAACTCACCTTCTCTCCGTTTTGTATGTGCTACAGAGCAGGATGAACAGCTATCAGGGAAAAGGTACCTGAAGGGAGCACTGCAGCATGCATATGAGAAAGGAGGCTTGGTCCAAAGCCAGGCTGGCACGATCAAGTGGTTTGTGCTTAGTGAGGCAGACTGTGATTCTGTTAACTCACTGCTGTCTTTGGGAGTGTTAAATGTCTGCAGCTCCCCCTGAGCAGGTGATTCAGCACCTTGTACAGCGAGGGCCAGAAATGACTAAATTTCACTTTGCGTGATAAGATTATTGTTGCTAAGTCAAAACGAGATGTGGTGCTGGGTATATGCATCAATCTGGTTCTATATATTTCTTTACTGGGATGTTTATTTTTTCAAATGCACCCACTTTCCTACTCAGTCTTCTTTCTGTGGTGGAATATGCTACAGTGTTTTTGCAAGATATCAGCTCATTATTTGTGTCTCTTGTGACATTCATTCTTATTATTCACCCTTAAGGACCTGGTCCCACTCATTGCTGGAGGTAGAGCCAGAGGTGAATAACACACACAAAATGATTTCTGGTTTTAATTTTAATGGCAACCAGAGTCTCTTTCCCTATTCAATTATTTTTCTTGGAAGTAATTCCCAAGTGCCTAGTTTCAGGGAAAAACCATCACCAAATAAACAGAATATCAAGTTCGTGTTAACGTGATGAGATAGCATTTAGTACTATCAAACCTTGTTACTAAGGCTTTGACCAATGAATAAGAAAAAGAATTCAAAATTACTATTATAAGTTACATGGAGGAAAACTGTGATTTTGTGTAAATAGATAAAGACTTGTCTATGCACATATAAATACCTACATGAAGCAAGCAATGCGAGGTGAGATCTCTATACATGCTTATTCACTCAGTCAACCAACACAAGAGCATGGTCTCATTAAGACAGTTCCATGTGGCTGGACACGGCAGGGAGAGCAACTGCAGATGGGACTTAAGGAAAAGTTGCCCAATGACACAGAATACAAAGTACTGCCCCACCCTACCCCAAAGAGCACTTTTTGAGCACTGAAACTAGAGTAGTGAGAGGCAAGATCTTTGGCCCTTGCTAATTACAGTCTAATGGAGAACATACTTTAAACAAAGAAACATGATAATAACAGATAGTGATTACCGCCATGAAGGAAATTACCAGAAAACATAATAAAGAACAACGAGGTAAGAAAAAAGCTGGGGAACAGGTTATTTTATTTAAGGTGGTTATTATGAGTGTCTCTAAGATGGGACATCTCTACTGAGAGAAGGAAAAAGAAGAGCCAACCATGAAGAGTATGAAGGGAAGAGTGTTCCAGGCAAAGGGAACAGTGATGGCAAAGGCAAAGTTGTGCTGTGCTGGAGGCATAGAAGAGAGATTCAGCTGGTTGGAACGTGGAGAACCAGTGAGGTATGGATACGCAGTGAGATTGGAGCCACACAAGGATGGGCAGACCACGGTGATGCACTAGGACCTAGTGATGGCGAACCTTTTGGAGACAAGTGCCTAAACTGCAGCGCAAAACCCACTTATTTATTCCAAATTCCCAACACTGCAATTAAACCTGAATACTGAGGTATTCTCTGCTAGGTTATTGTAAGTGCAAGGAGAAAGATTTTGAACAGGACTGGTCTGTGAAGTGACATCAGTTCATTCTGGCTGCCGGGAAGAAAGACTACCGTGGAGGAGACAGGAAGAGATGAAGCAGGAGGAATGACTAGGTGCCAACTGTAGTCATCCATGCAGGATAGGTGCTAGTTAGTAGCAAAGGAGATTGCGTGAATGACAGATACATGACATGGAATGCCGAAGGCCCCACTTATTTGTTGGCTGTAAAGGATGAGGAAATGGAAAGTTATGGCGATGGCTCCTATGAACATTAAAATTACTTTCAGCTGATGCTATAAACAATGCCGATGTCTTCCTAGAATAATTAACATTTTATGCTGAACGCCATGACTTTTCCCTTCCGGAAGAAAAGTGGTATGCAGCTGGTTATCACATAGCGTTTATGAAGCCAAGTCATAGTTCAGCTGTGTGATCTTAGGCTGGACACTGCCCATCTTAGGGCTTCCGAACCACCTCGACTGAGCTCCAGGATCCCTTTGAGATAGTGTGGTTTTCGTTGATGCAGACATAGTCATTCCCTAGGTGTAAATGGGAGCATAGGTATAGACAAACTGAGTCAGACAAACAATTGGTGCAGTGTATCCCTCACCTGGATCTTCTAATCTCGAGTGTCTTATTGGTGTTCTTCCTACAGTTTATTTTTGCAGCTTATGTCAGCACTGCAGAAAGTCCAACGCAGGGAAGGGGGGGTAGCCCAAAATACCACCACCAGAGGGCAGCATGGAGCTGTGCATGCCCAGCCCAGCCCCCTGGAGGCGTTTGGAGGTGGACTTGTTTCTGATGAATGGCTACATCCGGGTCAGGAGTCAGTGCTGCTGAAGCAAACCAGGAAAGGACACGTTCCTTTTAGTCAAGGTACCAAGAAGAGTGTGAGGGCGTCATTGCTCCAAACAATGGCAAACCCGAAATACAACTGCAGATCGCACAGTCCAAATAACAGATAAAACTTTATTTTGATCTTTAGCTATCGTGTATGAAGTAGCATGTGCTTGGCACAAATGGTTATATATTATCTCATTTAAGTTTGACATCAACCCTATGAGCTATATGCTAGTTTTTGCCCCTATTTTACAGATAAAAAACTATACAGTTACTGAAGATCACTGATAGGGGCAATTGTAGCAAACTATGAAAGTCCATTTAACTATAAAACCTCCCCTCAAGGCTGCAACATTGCTTATTATTTCCCTAGTGTTATGTTGGATGCTCTGAGTATTTAAAGGAAGTACAGTATTAAGTATGCTCGATATATAGAACTTGGCTCTTATCCACAAAGTACATACATATACTTACAAACCAAACAACTAAAGAATCATACAAACAACTGAATGTAATCCAGAGCTGAACAGCTTAACAAAACTGAGACTTACATCCCTCCAATGTCAAGTTCTTCATTTATATCACACAACTACTGTGAGCAGGGTCACCTTCAAATTTAAAAGCACAGAGACAGGCAGCAAGGTACAATCACACATCCATTCATGCAATCATTCATTCTCTAAATATTTAATGAGTATCTGTGACTATGACAGGCGCTGGCTGTCACATAGAAAAATACCAGTTCCTGCCCTTGAGGAGATTATAGTCCAGTTCCGGGTGGTGAAAAATAGACAATACAAGTAAATCAACAAATAAATGCTAGATTACAATCACGATGCATACCATAGAAAGCGTCCCATGGTTAGCTATTATCTCTGGTGAACTCAGATCCTGGACCAACAATTTCTTGTCCTTAATTCTTGTGAGCTCTTTCATTCCAGCCACGCAGCAGCTTTGTTGTAAACAGTTCTTCTCTTCTGTGATTGTGATGTGTTCAGATTTCCTGGTCCCATTCTCATGAATGTGTGTCTCTCACACTCCCTTTTCCGTCTTCTCTTGCCTATTCTGGATGCCATGGGAGATAAACTCAATTATGCCCTTGTTCCCGCTCTGAAATTCTCCTGTTCTTCTATCATACCCATCCTGATAAATCCTGAGTCTGACCAACACTCTTTCCTCTTTTATCCCAGAAGCCTCTCGCTGCCCTAACTTTCTGCACACTCGTCCTCTCTGATGGACCCCGGCAGCTATTCTGCAGTCCTGCTAGGGGTGCTTGCCTTTGCTTCCTGTCTCACTCATCCATGCACAACTGCATTCCCTACTTTATTCCACAGGTATGTATTGACCGGTCAGTATTTGTAGCCTTACAGCTGGCACAGCGGTTATGGCATAGTACTCCAGGAAGCAGGAGGAGCAGGTCAGGACCACTGGAGCATAATGAGAAGGGAGTGACTTGATCCAAGGTGAGCTCAGAGATCTGGAACCGCTATCCTATATGACACATCGATATTTTGAACTTACTGTAAAAGAAAAGGAAGCCATATGTGATGGCACATACCTGTAATGCCAGCACTCCGGGAGGCAGAAGCAAGAGGACTACAAGTTCAAACCCAGCCAGGACAGCTTGGTGACTTAGCAAGACCCTGCCTGGAAAAAAAAAAAAAATGCTGGGCATGTAGCTTGGTAAGAAGGCCCTGGGTTTACTTGCTAGTATCACAAAACACAAAGCAGGAAACTAATGCGAGAGGCTGAGCAAAACAGTGGAATGGTCTGACGTGCCGTTTCCAAAAGACTACCATGATGGCTGTGTGGGGACAAGATCAGAAGGGACCAGAACAGGAATGGGAAATACACAAAATATACACACACACAAGCTTGTGTCATAAACCAGTGAAAGGTGATGGCTTCCTGTGTGTAAAAGCGCTGATAATTGAGCTCTGAGTCTCCTCCAGCCTCAGCAGCCCCTGGACTCTGTGACTGAGTCCTTGCAAGAGCCCTGAGGCTCTGGCCCTACTCTCCTCTCCTAATTTATCTCCTGTGGAGGGCCTGTGCTCGTACCGCACGCTGTGCCCGGATGAAATGGACCGTTCCGTTCCCTCGGTGCTCAGGCACATCCCCATCCCAGGCCTTTGCTCACGCTGCTCCCTCAACCCGAATATCCCTCCCATCTCTCCGTCTGTCCCCATGCTCGATTCTTCTGATCACCACAGATAGAGTAGTTCTCCTCACAACTTTACGTGTACAACTTTATTAAAATATTACTGTATGTCTTGCATTTTAATTCACTCATTGCTGCTGCCCCCTCAGCTGTGAGTCTTAGGAGAGAAGGAACATATTTTATTAGTATTTTTATTCTCTTCTTTAAACCCATACCACCTTGTGCAGGGGGATATCTTAGTGGGTGTTAAATGCTTATTGTATCAAATCACGAAGAATCCAATTTAGTCTAATCCAATCCCATCGAATTCATTCCCATCCAATCCAATTTGGCTCAGTACTTTGTGTTTTTGTTATTTCCTTTATGGGTTTTTAACTCCTTTAAGCTTAGACACTTGTATGGAGCATTTTTGCTCATAGAGGATGTGTTTGATAAATGTTTATTGATTGGTTTACTTAAAATTAATGACATGCCTTTGATAGTAGAAGTGTAAATTAACCCTGTATTTCTATCCTTTCTATTTTATAGATACCAGTACTTACTTTTTGGGTCAAACATGATATATTTGAAGCTTTAAAATTATAATTACAATTGAAATGGTCAGATAATGTAATGTAGACTTTGAAAGAATTCCAGTACGTACAGGTCTAATAAGATAAATGGGTTTAGATACGTGTGTATAAAGTCATCAGCATGTTACAGTATTCTGGACAGGCTGTTTAATAAGGGAAAAAAGAGTCATTACTGAAGGAGAGGCTGTAGCCTCCTCTGGTGATATGATTTAAGGGACCACAAAGAACCTTCCTCCAAATATATGCAGCACCAAAGGGAAGCCTCCAAAGAGGCTCACAGCTGAAGGTGACCTTGGTCTTATCCTAACTCCTCGAAGGTAGCATCTGTAATGCTAGGGGCCCTGTTGCATATTCATTTGCATTGCATTCAGGTTCCTTTACAATCTGGGTCAGTCTCCTTCACCAAATTCATCTTTAACCTATGCACTGTCTACCTCTTACATAACAGAAATGCCTTTGTAAAGGACATCACATGTTTTTTCATCGTGATAAAATACACATAACATAAGATTCACCATTTTAACCATGTTTAATGTACAGTTCAGTGACATTAAGTATATTCACGTGGTTGTACAACCACCACCACCACCCAAACTAAAAGTCTGTACACAGCCATGCCTTTTTTAAAATTTTAAAGTGATGTCTTCTAATGTTAGGAAATTCAAAAATATCAAATTATATGAAGTAAAAAGTACAAATTTTTCTTTCACAGTCCATTGTATATCCACTTTTTGCTGTTAATAGTTTGTCATATTCCTTCTGGTCTTTTTTACATGCATAAAACACACAGAGACACATTCATAGAAATATATTATTTTCTTTTAAAAATTGGATCTATATATACAAATATACACATACATACACTTATATATGCAAGTATACACATACACACATATATATGCATATATACATATATATTACATATTATTGCTTTTTTCATTTAACCAAGTATTATGGACCTTCTCCCATGTTCTGACATGTTTGTTCCCCATTCCTTTTACTGTCCACTAGAATTCTATAGTACAAATATACCATAATTTATTGCCCTAATGATAGACATATAGCTTTAAGATTTTCTTTTTCTTTTAGAGACAGTGTCGCAAGACAGTATACACCCAAGCAAGCCTTCCTGTAAGACACATTTCTAAAAGTCAAATATTGAAATGTAAATGTTTGCACATTTTTTTTAAGTTGATGTATGCTATCACATTACTCTGTAATCATGCTAACTGCTGGCTTCCCAATGTGTTGGAAAACATGGCTCTGTGCTTGGTGGCCACTTTTAACTCACAGACTCAAATCCACTAGTGTGGATTTGCTACAAGCTCCTTGCCTTTTCATGAGGACTCTGGATGCTCTCAGAAGAGGAGCTAACAAAAAAAGAAGCCTCCAGAGAAGCTGCTAATTGACAAATCAAGGTCCGTTGGTTCCGTATGAGGGCTTCTCACTTCACTATGCAGAGCAGAGGTGAAGATATGCTTTCCACATGCTTGACTTGATCTTCTTCATGTGCAGCTCTTTTCCCCACTTCTCCATACCAAAACCCTGGGTTTCCAGGAAAACCCCAAAAGTGGTGTCAGTACTCATTGGGGTGGGGGGTGCGCCTCAGATACGCATCATCTTCAGCACCTGTCAGTTCCGAATTGCCCAGACATGCAGAGAATCTATAAAAACGAGTAGCCTAACTGGGAATTGAGCTTGAAATGTCTCAATATTTTCTGCTAAGCACTAGAAAAACTCCTAAGCAGATCTGCCATCGCTTGGGGTAAAAGAGACTGTTTTGAGTTTTGTTTTGTTTTGTTTTGTTGCTAGTGATAAATTGTTAATTTTTGTACTAAGGTATGACTTAGTATTTGCTACCCTAAATTTACCTTCATTAGAAAAGTATGCAATTCGTTTAATTTTCCAACAAAATCAGTGGTTTTAATTAAGGAGAAAATTAAGAAAATCTAAAACTTGGAGGGGCAATTGGCTTTATTAACAAAGGACCATGCTAAGTCCTGCAAAAAAAAATCTAATTTTCTACAATTAACTCATATTACTCACTAGTTAGAAAGGCAATCATGGATACAAGCAGAAAACCATACTGCTGACCTGGAGAGTTTCTAATGACTCAACTCTGAGGATAACTGCTGAAAAGCAGAAAAACATTGAGCCAATATTTTTCCTGATACATTTCATGGCAGATCTCCCTAACACCATGAAACGGGCCTCTTATTTTAGAGCCAAGCCTATTGGAAGTGAGATGATTCTCTTAACAGTTTTTCCAGAAGCCCAGATTTTTAAAGGCAAGAATATCTGGTCTTACTCTCCTTGCGACTAAGACAAGGAAAGAGACTTGAGAAAATTTGATCTGTGGCCCTGACTCTGGTTTTAAAATATCACCAGGGACCTTCAGAACTGGAAAAAATCTAAATGTTCAATGTATAAACACTGAGACACTGATACTGCCATTGTGATTCTTTTGAAGCTATAGATTAAGCTAGAAGTCTTTCAAATATGGACAAGAATTCCTCTCAGATATCTACAGAGAGGTTGCAGCATGTTGTAGATTTTTAGGAGTCTCTGGCCTACTCACAATGACCCATGTAACTGCTTTTTTCCATTCAAGTGGTGGGTCCCTGGCAGCCATATTTTATATTCTGTAACTCCTCTGCCACTGCCTACCGCTGGCCAACCAGCAGAGAAAAAGCAGAGGAGGGTGGGAGAGAGACAAGCAGGGAAGAGAAATGGAAAAGAAAGTTCTTTGGTTTTTATGCTTTCTGGTTCTGGCGATTTCTGAAGCTTGGTTGAGTTGCTGACTTTGGGGTTCTCATAATTCCCCTGTATTCTTACAGCAGACCTTCTCCTGCGTATGTTCACCTGAGTAGAGCTGTGTTCTTTACAGCAAAAGGTCTAACTCACGCACGTGTTAGAGAACATGTTTAAGGAGACTCAGCAAATGTAGAGGTCAGAGAGGAAATGAGCAAAGAGGGGAAGAAACGGTCAAGTGCCCTCTATGTGTCAAGCAATTTGCTAAACACTTTAAAAATTATTTTCTCAAAGTATCTGTAAAAGCAATGCATTTCTTTCCATGTTTTCAGGTAAGATACCAGCATTTCAGAGTTTCAAACTTGAGTTACATAGTTGGAGGAAGAACTGAAATTGGTATTCAGCTTTGGGCCACTAGGGCTGGGCTCTGACCTGACTATGATAAACAAGCCTTTTCGACCCTTGTGTGCTCTTAGGTTACTCACCTCACCTTCTAGTCTTTAAGATCCCTTCTAGATCTCATTATATATGATTACTTGAATGGTGTGTTTAGAACAGTGTTTCTCCGTTGGGATGGTTAGGGCAGAGGGAATGAGTTACATCCATGCTCCCTTGGATGCTTTTTCAAACCACACCCATGCTTCCTTCCTACCGTATGCTTCCTCGGGAGATTCTGATAAATTCTGGTGTGGGTGGGAAGGTTGTAGACAGCAGATCTGGTATTTGAACCCAAACCTGTCTATCACTTCATTACGCCACTGCTTCCTCTCTTACTATATCTATGGGAGCGTAGGAGTAGTTCAATTATTTCTCTCAACTGAATTGCATTAATATTGATCACAAATGACTAATATGTCTTATTTTGAATGTTTTGCACACCTTAGAATCAACTCATAAATTTCTAATAAAAATTCTGCTTTTTTATTGAAATGCATTGAATCTATAGATAAACCTGAAGATAGTGATACCTTAACAATATTGAATTTTCTAATCCATGAACATATTTCTCCACTTTTTCTAAAATCTCTATTTTCTCTCAGAACCGTTTTATAGTTTTTAGTGTAGAATTTTTGCAAGCATTTATTAAATTGTCTCAAGATATTTAACGTTCTTAGATGCTATTGCAAATGGTATTGTGTTAAGTTTACTCTTAAAGTGTGTACTCTAGTGTATAGAAATACATATTTTCACATACTAACTTTATTTCCTATGACCTTCTTATGCTTTAATTCATTAATTAATTAGTAATATAAGAGACTTCGGACATGAAAAATCCTCTTTGAGGTCCAATTGACAAAAGGTACTTCATAAGCAGTGTAACACCACCACCAAACACAATGTTCACGTTCTAAGCCTCACAGCCTGTGAACATATTAGGTAGGTGGCAAAGGAGAAGTAAGGTTGCAGATGGAATTCAGGCCTCTAATCAAGTTATCTTAAAGACATGATCTTAGATTATCTGAGTAGGTTAATGTAGTCAAAAGGATCCTTTTAAAGAGGAAGAGGGAGCCAAACGAGGAGAGTTAAAAGAATACTAAATATGGAAGTATTAATACTAAATATGGAGAGTTGCAACATTGTTTTAAAGTTTTAAAGATGGAGGATGAGGCCAGGAGTAAAAGGATGCAAGTGGTGTTTAAAAGGTAGAAAAGGTAAGGAAAAGATTGTTAACTTGAACCTCCAGGTTAAACCATAGTCCTGCAGCCACCTTAATTTTAGCCCAGTGAGGACTCTGATGGACTTCTGAACTCTACAACCACCATAAAATAATGAATTATGTTGGTTTAAGCCACTAAAGCTATGATAATCTAATACAACAGCAATATGGAATCAATACGGAGTTAGGGAAGACTTCTGAATTGGGGGGAAAGCAATACTCTCTCCACCTCTTCTCCCTCTGTTCACGGAGCTTACTCCGAGAAGACATCCTGTACATTGCCAGCTTGGGAAACAGTTTCGGGCAGTAATAATATTTGCTTGGCACCATTAATGGTATGAAGCTGAGGGATCTTCAGGAAGGTTTGAATGCAGATAATAGACATCAACAAAAGGGAGCTAGGTAAGGAGAAGAAAACTTGGTAGATACCACATGCTAACTGTCGTAGTCAGAGGGATTTGCAGCACAGATGAAACGCCACTTTGGAGGATGACTTTTAGCGGGGGAGAGTTCCATTTTGAGGAAGTAGGAGGCTGAAAGGCGTGATCTATCTGTCCTCTATCTATCCATCTATAAGTGAGACCAACTCGGTTTACACTAATAACAGTTTATACTAACAATAGTGAAATCATTAATTTCTTAAGTTTATGAACTACTTTAAATATAATTAGAGAAGATTGAAGATTGCCATGGTAATACATCGTGCTTGCCTATTTATTTTTCAACTTCTGGATGAAAAGAAAAGTAGAATTTGAGAGGTTGTGCTGCATATCGCGCACAGCCCTCGGACGGTCTTCTCTTTGCCAGCTAGGTCCAAAGGGAGCCCCTACTGGGGATTTATCACTGACGGGTGTAATGGTCATGGTTTAGTGTCATGTGTCTGAGCTGCGATTTCAGTATGCTTATAAACAGTTCTCTTTTCATTTTTCTCATGACTATATTTTTAATAAAAAAAGAAGGCAAAGACAGATGAGGAAAATACAGTGTATCTTTATAATTCAGTACATGTCAGTAAGAATGATGCTTTGAAGTCTCAGTTAATAATGAAATTGGAGTTACAAAGACCAAATCATAAATAAAAGTGAATTTGTAAAAATGCTAATCATAGTAATGTAAACATATGTCGACATCATGTGCCATACAATGTTTGCCTCTAAAACTAGTTATATCTGCGTCTACTCTTCAGTACCACAGTTGGTCATCTCATTTCCATTGCTCATGGAGCCAAAGTCTGAAATAAAAGTGGTTAAAATAACAATGAATACCCGTGTATATTTATTTACATTTTTCCTTGCAGAGTGACAATTTGGAGATAACAAAAGATCAATTTTATGACTCACATCCTTATAAAATATTTTTATTAGTTACCCTTCCAAAAGAAATCTATAATTTAATCTCTCATCAATAGGAAAAAACATGAATATGCTTATGGGATTAACAATGTCCTTTTTTATTTGAATTTCTGATTTAAGAAAATATGGTTACTGTCAGCTGACTTATACTGATGCCACGAATGTCCTTTTGGTTTCTTGCTTTTCAGTTAAGTTAACACGGAGTGCTTCCACAGTGCCAGGCACTCTGCTAGGTGCCAAGGACGCAGAAATGGCAAAACACAGCTCTTTTCCTTGAGAAGTTCCTGCTAGGACGGGGGAGACAATCTTCAGACCAAAATGTATGACCATGAGGGCACTAAGGAAGAAGGAATTTATTTTGCCTGGGAAGAAGGAAAAATCTTTCATAGAATATGTGGCATTTGAAAGGGACCTTGAAGGAAAAGGTGAAGGCCAATAATTGCATGCTTTAAACTATGCAACAGCATGAAAATCCTGAAGAAAGTTCTGTTTGAGTCCTGGGAGCAGCTTATGCAACTGAAACTGAGCATTCTGGGGAGTGAGGATGCTAAGGGATAGAAGCTCCCACTAGCCTCCATCCGGAGTCTGTAGGAGGAGAAAAAACACAGGTGTCATCAGCACGTCACCTTCACCTCTTAAGAAGGCTGGCGAGGATCCCATGTTTCTTTTAAAGAGGAGGAAAAACAGATAAAAAGATGATAGCAGAGCCTTTCTGCAACTTCCTGGCTCTAAAGTGATGTTAAGAAGTTCATCTGGGGAAAACTGATCTGTGGGAAGTAGTACTTCCCTCCAGGGTTTCTGTGAGGACAACAGAGAGAAATGCTTAGTGGTAGTACGCCTGGGATGATGGTGACGGCAATGATAAGGGACACGCCGGGTTTCTGGGTGTCTTAGGGAGAGGGAACATCCCGAGAGGCTGTGCCCCAGTGACTTCCTGCACATCTGCACTTCCCTTGCCGTTGTTCCGTGGCTCAGGTGGCCCTGGAAGCTGCTCCAACTGCTGCTGCGGGTGACCTAACTGCTGCGGTGAACCAGGCAGTGGTCTATTAAACCCAAGCTCAACTGGAAAAAACAGACCTAAATAATTCCAGCAACAAGGTCCCCTTCTTCTCCCTCCTTCCTCTCCCCTGCCTGCTCCGTCCTTATGCACCTGTTGTCATTTTCGTCTTATTGCACTTTGATTTCCTTTCATTCTCTTGCACCATTCGCTGCCCCCTTCCCTCTCTCTTCTCCATCCTCCCTACAACTGTGCCTGTTTCTTCCGCCCTATGCGCTCGCTCCTCCTCCAGTTCTGGTTTTCCACCATGGTTGTGCAGTGGAGGACGTGGGGTCAGAAGGCACAGCGATCGCCCTGCTTCCGAGGTGATGGGCAAGCCGCTTCACCCACTAGGAGGGTACTTTCCTCCTCACAGAATCTAACAGGTTGAGCCAGAGTGATCTCTGAGTGTTCTTTCCACCTTAAATTCCCATCCGGTTCCTTTTCTTTGTTTGCCTTTGTGCCTGCTTTTCCTGTTCCAGCTGACTCATCTGTCCACCTGCCTTTCTCATCTGCATTCCCCGCGGGGTCCAAGCCACCATTATCTCTCACAAGGTTCACTGTAGCAGCCTCCTGCTACTGCAGGTCTCCCAGCTTCCGTCCTTCTTTGTCCAGTGTGCCCCCTACATTGAAGGCAAAGCGGCCTTTTGAAAATATAGAGGAACCGGCTCATGCCTCAGTTTAAATTCCTCCACACTCCTTCCCAGTCATTGCCTATCTTCTTACTGTTTATTTTCCTTGGAGCAACTGTTATTGCCCGAACTTACCTTTATTTACTCATTAATTGCGTGATGTGGATGAACTTGTTTATTAACTCTCTTCTCCCACTAGACTGTAGGCTCCACGAGGGCGGGCTTGTCCTCTTATTCACTCTGTACCCTCACTGAGTGGGCCAGGACCTTGCATTCAGTAAATGCGGAATAAAGAAACCTCTTTTCCCCATAGGACCCATCTCTCCCCTACTTGAGACAGTTCTTTCCTAACTGTACAATTTCTTCTTTAGAAATATCTCTGCCTACCAGAAATTCTTTATTTTTACTTTATTTTATTTTAAAAAGAAAAAGAAATTTCGAAACAAGATAATAGGAGAGTAACAATGGTTAATACATTGCTTATTGTTATCTTTAAATTAGTTACTCAGAGTACAAGATATAGGCATTTAATTGTCTAAACAATATTAGCACAAATCTTTCTTTTCAATAAACTCTGCCAGAAATTCTAACCCTCCTTCTCAGTCAGTTCTGAGTCAATCTCCCTCCTTCAATTTTCTCCACTACCGGAGTCCTGCGTTCTCATGGAATATGGCAGAGAAACTGGTTGTTCTGTCCCTATACTTTTAATATGTGCAGATTTCTTAGGTTAAAATAGCAACAACTCTTAGACTCCCATCTAGATCACTGTCTTACAATGCCAAAAAAGAACTTCCTTAGGAAAATTTATTAAAATCTTCAAAACCTGTGCTTGGTTCTGAGGAAATGGTTAGTTTCTTTAAAACCAGTCTTTCTAATGTTAATAGACTCATTTTACAGATAACAAGGCTGGGGTTGGGGTAGAAAGGCCATGTAGCTGGGTCAAGGTCACAGAGACAGCTGGGCAATGAGCCAGGATTTGAATGTGCAGTGCCAAAACCAAGAACCTTGTCACAATGTTATTCCCCTTCATTCTAGAAATTAGAATGATTCTGCTTTATTTTTATCATAGCACTTACAAATATGTGATGTTGCTGATTCTTGTATCTCTTAGCTTTTCTGTGATTGTTTCCTTCTGTTGAGATGTAAGCATGTCTGTCCTGCTCACTGAACTTTGCCCACTGTTCAGTGCCTTGCACCCAGTGGACATTCATCAATATTTGTGAAATGAATAAATAATTTGCATATTAGGAAATGAGACATAATACAAAACCTGATAATTCCATGCATAAAACTCGATTTTCATTGATGGAATTTTCTCTAAGATATCACTATCGATGGCAAAGATCTTTTCAGAGTACATTTGATTTTTGCACTTAGCCAAAAATGTGAGAGTGATTTTTTGGTCAAAAAGAACATATGGTCACAAAGAAGTACCACAGTTTTCCTTGCCCTAAAGTTAGACCTATTTTCTAGAGCTACCTTTTGTACTTTGGGAGCCTTTGGGACTCTGGAAAGCTCCTGGATTCCATCTCAGATGAAGCACATAAAAGAAAAACTGGGTTGTAAAGGAACTAATTATATTGAACATGGTTATCAAAATATAGAAATTATAGTACAGTAATATACTTGTTTATATATTACTTGTTATACTTGTTATAATATAAGTATATATTATAATATACTTGTTATTAATAACACTAAATAGGAAGATCTAAAAAAGTCTAATGTCTAAAATGCAAAAATTGAAATGTGGTATGAAAATAATGAAAAATGAAAAGATTCATAATTTCTATTGATAAAAAATCATTGGCATTCTAATGCTTTCATAATTAAAGAAAGCATTAAATTGAATAAAGTTATCAATTAGGTTAATAAAAATAAAGGTTCAACTTTTCCCTGTCCAGGACTACAGGTCCTATGAATTTTATCTACAAACTCCGTGGACCCTAAAATGTTAAAACTCTGTATTGAGGAATCCAAATTAGGTTCAGTAACAACAGCTACTTTCAAAAGTGACAAGTAAACAGCTTATTCTTTACTTGGTGCATAAATTGTAACATGTTCGGTTGTTTTTAAGTTCACCCTCACAATTTTCATCCCCATAGAAATTTTGTAACTACAAGTAATGAGCATAGTTATCATTTTAATATACTTTCTCAGTATCTTCCTACACAGAAATGAAGTGATATCCTACAAACTTAATCCTTGACGATTATGGCTTCATAATTATGTATTTATTTATTTATAAATATAAGTTTAAAGTAGTTCATGCACTCATATAATTAAAAAATTTAAAGTTTAAAAGAATAGAACATCCCCTTCTACCTTTTTCCACTGTCATTTTGGGTCTCTCCTTTTAAGGAAATCAATCTTATTAGTTTCTTATATATGCTTTCAAAAATATTTGATACCTACAAGCAAATATATTTAGGTATTCTTTTACTTTATAGCATATTATTCACACAATTTCCAGTTAATAATATGTCTAGATATAAATCTAAATTGGCCATTAAAAATTGCATTTCTTTTTTTGTGGGTGCATAGTCTATTATAAAGATGTAGCATCATTAACCATTTCCTTATTGATGGATATTTAGGTTGCTTCTAAATGACTTGTTACTATGTAAAAAAAAAGAAAAAGAAAAGAAAAAAAGGAGCATCAAAAATGTATCATTTAAGATAGGCATTTTGTCACAAACATTTGCATATGTAGGACTTGGAATCATGGAACCCACATATAAGCAGGCAACAAGACATTTATACCACATAGAGGTTAATATACTAAGAATCACAACATAATGGACAATTCACCAACAAGATTAAGAAGGACAGAGATGTCATCAACTCTATCCTATGGTCTAGAAGAACTTCAGTGCTTTTTAAGACTCTAAGTGGGGACAACTCTAAGGTTAAGCAGTATCCAGAGATTCTATGTCATCTACTCTAGGAGGCACTCTTCCACTTGTAACTCTTCCATCTGTGGTCTGTAATGAAATATTAAAAAACCAACATGAAGTGATTTCTCTTAGAAGTAAAGCTGTTGGAAGAAGGAATTCCCCAGCAGCCCCGAAGTTCCGGTACATGGCTTTAAAAATATACCCTGCACACAGCAGAAGGACTTTTCAAAGTAGGAGGGAGAATTGGGCAAGCAGAGAGAAAGGAAGTGCCAGAGGGAGATAGACCAGCGCATACCCAATCAGGTAGCTGAAAACTGATGTGCTAAGGATGGGCCAGGTGACGGAAAAATCAGAGGATCACTTTTGGCCCCCAGAGATGAAACTTCACCCCTTAAAGAAGAGTAATTGCTTCCTGTCCAATTTCTGAGGCTCGAGCATTCTTCGATTTCCAATTTATTTTCACTAGGCTGTATCTAATCGAAATGCTTATGCAACAAATAGAAATGTCAAATAAATACATAAATAATCATGGAAAATGATCTCACCAAATTATAGGCAAACAGTTTATGTTTCCAGATTTATGCTATGCATGTATTATCACAAATCTAGCATCATGTGGCTTTTAAAATGTCCCTTCTTTGTAAATGAGCCTAATGGTCAGACTTTCATTCCTCTGTGACTTTACTGCTGTTAAAGATCCGCATCATAGCTTCCTAGGGTGCTGTGAAATCATCCTAAGACCATAGCCTGAGAAGAACAAGAAAAAAGAAAAACTCAATGGAAGGAAGAGAGAGGAAAAGATTTCTTTTGTCGAATCTATGAAAAATGGTTCATAAGAGTTGGCATTTTCTTGACCAGCCAAAAGCAATGATTACCCTGTGAGAGCAAAGAGTAGAAGGGAAGTAAAAGGTCATAGGGAACATTTTTTATTTTTGTTTTCCTTGAATACTTTTTCATGCAAGAGAAAATTCAAATCTCCCTCTTTAACCTATCTGCGAGGTCCTCTCTTACAATTTCCCTCAAAAAAGAACATTTCCAATTAAAGATGTCCTCCAGCTTTTCCACAAAACTGACAGATGACGCATCTCCAACATTGAGAAACACAAACAAGATATCTTAAAGTATATGATTTCCAAATAAAAATTACATATGAAGACATATTTCTTAAATAGATTGCTTCTGTTCCACAACATGGAATGCTTCCAAGACCCTGAGATTCACACTAGAGTAAAATTCTTCCTCTGACACTGGCATGTGAGGCCCTCTCTCTGACCCTTGGTTTCCTCACTATTAAAACTCAAGTAATTACAGTAAATCCTTCTTAGTGTTATTATAAGGTTATATGGCACATACTTAGTATTAAATGGCTAAAATTAAAACATGCAATAGCAAGTGCTGAGAATATACAGCAACTGAAACTATCATGCATTGCTGGGGGGAATGCAAAATAGAACACCCACTCTGGAAAATAGTTTGGTACATTCTTATTTGTGTATTTGCTATGTGACCCTACAGTCATACTCTTTGATATTTATCCAAGTGAAATTAATATCTACCTCCATTCAGCAATTGTATAAAAACATTTATAGCAGTTTTAATTTACAATCACTAAAAACTAGAAATACCTTGAAAGAATGTCAGAATGAATAAATAATCTGTGGTAAATCCATCATGGAATGTGACCCAGTAGTAGAAAAAAAAAGTATTTATATGCACTGTAACTTGGATGAATCTCAAAGGAATTTTTACTGGGTGAAGAAAACCAAAGATTACATATTGTATGATTCCACTTATGTGACATTGTTAAAAAGACATAACTGTAATGGCAGAGGACAGATCCCAGTTGCCATGGATCTGATCAGTTTTGGGGGAGACAGTGTGACTATGAGACAACAGGAGTTTTGGGGGGTCACGCACCTTAGGGAGAAGAGGTACAAGAAGCTAACTGCACCTTGTTCTGACAGCCTTCAGCATTTGAAATGTTGACCAACCTATCATTTTACGATTTTATCTACATATTTAATTGATTAATTCACTCAACAATCTTTGCTGATCTCCTATGATGTGCTAAGCTCTCATTTAGGTAGACACAGAGTTGAATGATTTTAAGAAGCTTGATCTATTATGTGGTCTATAATTTAGTTTGGAACACTTCATCACAGGCGATGTATTATAGATACGCATATGTTAATCTACACCTAATCAGAAATATGCATTGCAGCCTGGTCGGCTAGCACTTAACCATTAGTCATACCCCAGAAGTGCTGCTATAAGGATTCCAGCTCTTCATTATCTTAATGGATGATAGAGAGGCATTTTTATTAATGAAATTAAGGTGTTTAAGATAGAGACCGGAGCCGGTGAGATGGCTCAGTGGCTTAAGCGCCTGCCTGGCAAGCGCGAGGGCCCGAGTTCGACTCCCGGAACCCACATACGAAAAAGGGGCCGGTGATATCGCTCAGCGGCACGGGCGCCTGCTGGCGCGTGAGGTCCTGAGGTCAACCCCCCGTACCCACAAAAAAAAAAAAAAAAAAAGATAGAGATCAGCTAAAAATAGTATAGAGACACATTCCATCCTGGCATGATAGGATATGAGAATCTTTTAACTTCACTGGTCTTTGTATTTTGTTGAATGAAGACACTGTGTATAGAAATTTATGACGACTCTAGATAATGTCTACCAAAAGTATCAACCATTTCCTCTGTGAAGCAGATAGATTTGGGCTAAAGAACACCTTCCCTACACCTGTGACTGGTGTGGGGGGATTTTGAATTTGCTCCTGTTTCCATAATGAGGTTGTCCTTCCAAGTGAAAGCCTGAAGTGTTGCCCAGGTCCCTGGCCCCTGTTAGATCCTTGATTTCTCAGTGATTAATGAAGTACAGAAAATTCCACTCAGCTTTTCAGAGGTTTTCCATTTTTACTCTCTGACCCTATGTAGCTTCAGAATTCTGCAAATATCTTGAAGGGAAACCAAGAGACCCAAAGGTCTCTAATTTTGTCACTCCACACTCACATGAATGCCAAAAGTTTTGCTTTCCTACCCCCCAGCAGTGGCCATTTGTTGGGCTAAGTAGGATGCCCAGCACCGGCCACACTCACAATTGGCAAATGCTGCCAGAGTAAAGGTGACCACAGACTGGTCAGCTCACCACTGCCACAGAGTCCCTGCTAGCTCAGAGCGCCTTTCCAGCAGGCCAAAGTCTCCGCAGACGCCTGAACTTAAGGAAAATGCTGTTCTGCTTTTCAGACATTTCAAAACTTAGTTTCTAGGTCTCCCTCCCTGCCCAGCCTCAGAATTTAGCAAATATCTTCAAGAAGAAAATAGCTGTGTGTTGAAGCCATTCAAATCACCAGTGTGGATCCGCTCAGAGCTGCATAATTGCACAGTCAATGCTGTTTTCTCTTTTCAGTGGCAGAGCCCTTCATGGAAGCCAAGTCAGGTTTCTCAGCCTCTCGGCCACACCCAGAACTGGCAAATGCCCCTGGGAAAATGCTGCAGAAGCTCTCAGCTCACCCCGCTGGGGTGTTCTCAGCTGAGACTTCAGCCCATCTGGTCTTTCTTGCTTTTACAGCTCTCTGATGCCTTAAAACATACTTTTTTACTCAATTCAGCTTTTTTCTGTTGTGCTCAAGAAAGAGTATTAAACTGCCACACACCACTCCACTCTAAGTGAAAGTCCCTATCTGTACCTTTCGAAATGGCAGCCAAAGCTGGGCCCTGGGTGCTGATTTGGATGACTGTGTTTGCCTGATACCAGCCACAGGGTTAATGATATGTTGACCTAGAATGTTACCAGTTTGCATCCAGTGAGATTTTCATGCATAGTATCATACTAAAAGGACAGAATTGGAGTTCAAGGAAATCATAGGTTCTAGAAGGGTGCCTGCTTCTAGTAAATTCTATAGTTATAAGAGAGCTTGGCTTGTGACTTACTTTTGTTTTAATCTGAAAGCAAAACTGTAGGGGAGGAGAACCTTAACTGTAACTACCTTTACATTTGTAAGGCTACCAGTTCTAATAGGGCCAAATTGGCAAGGTCCGTTCTCAAGATGGTCTCTACTTACCAAAGTATATCTTTTGTCTATGTCACTTCTTAAGTAGTAAATGCTATAAATTAACAAATCAGAGTGTCAAGTGTTATTTCCTGTCTTTAACACTAAAAATAACTTTCTATCCCTTGAGCAACTTAATTTATCAGATTCTAGAGATCCACAAATTTATAAATATATTTGTCTGTTACCTATAGGTTCCCTTGATTATTTTTAAGATATCAGTACAAGGTCTTCTCAACATTAGTGTTCTGGTTTTGTTGGTGTTTTTGTTTTGTTTTGTTTTGTTTTGTTTTTTGTTTTTTGTTTTTGTTTTGAGTGGTTATTTTCATTTATTTATTTATTAAAATCCCCAGTTCTGTATCATTTTAATTGATCCTTTAAGATTGGCCCCTTTATCTCTGTACTCCTTTATTTGTCCATGAAAGAAAGACTTGCTTTATTGTATCTGGAGCTACATACCATATATAGCTACATATTGGCTTTGTAGCTAAGAAAGTTCACAACACTATTTGGTTCCAGATATCTGAAGGTAATTGGTATTTGATTGTACTATCACTCTCTGAACTAAAACAGAGTTCGTACCTTCTGTTCACTCTATACATTGTTTATCATTTTATATAATTTCCTGTACATAATAGGCATTTAATAAATGTTGCATTAATATATTAATTGATGAAAACTTACTCTCATTCAGAGAGTAAGTAAAAGAGCACCACTTGTAATCTCTCCCATGCTCTTCTGAACGTTATCTAAAGTAAAATCCCAGGTTACAGAACCAGAGATCTGTTTGGTTCTTCTGATCAAAGGAAGCAAATAAGTATCAGGAAAACTTTAAAAGTTTGCCATTGTTTTTGAAAGAACAGAAAAGTGAGGCTGGAAGTTTCTTCAGAAGAGAAAGGCTCACAAAAACTATAGAAAGGGTAAACAGAACAGGCCCAAGAAAAGGTTTACATGTAAACCAAGAAAGGTGTGGAAAGGTAAGAAATCGGGGTGTTTAAAAGTCCATTTAGGGCTGGTGATATAGCTCATTGGCATAAGTGCCTGCCTGGCAAGTGCGAGGTCCTGAGTTCGACTCCCAGTACCTGCATATAAAATTTTTTTAAAAATGTCCATTTAGATTAAACAAGACAGTAACCCGAATTTACTTTCTAGGTGGAAATTCCAAATAAAAGCTATAAGGGACCTTGGAACAAAACAGAGGAAGTTCTTTTTACTAATTTCTTTCAGATCCTATGGTGTCACCTACTCTAGAAATCTATACATGATAAGCATCCTAACCACTGTGCTATAAGGATAAATGATGAGAGAGAAAGTTTGTGTGTACTTTGGTATTTATAAAGATCTTTTGGAGGTCATCATATACTGAGACAACCATTTATTTTACTTAAGTTTTTTTCTTTTCTTTTTTACTTTCCTCCTAAAGAGGAAGAAAAGGGAAAAGTGATTTCTGGAAAACTTTTCTCTCATCGAAGCTTTTTTTTTTTTTTTTTTATGGCATCTGCACTTACTGTCGCTGGGGAAGACATTTGGCTGAACTGATATAATGGTCAAGCATGCAAGGAGAACATTTAACAGAGTGATGGTGTAAACAACACACCTGACGCATCGCCCAGGGGGAGATGGGACGTCAGTGAATTCTAGGATAGTTCCAAATTCATTTGCGGATAGGTGTAGAGGGTTAAGTCTGACGTCAAACACAGAGTAAATATTTGATAAATACAGTCAAATGAATAAATCAGTGTACAAGCAAAAAACAAGTTGAATTATATGCAGGCAGGGAAAACACTGTTGAAAAAGGCACACCATCTCCTGCCAGATCATAGATTTATTGCATCAGCAAATGAAACAGTAGACTTGTTTTGTGCATCTGAAAAAAACCTCACTTGCAGATAAAGGTATCTTAAATTTAAAAAGAAAAAGAGAATCTTTAAAACTTATGTGTGGAAGCCCTAATTTAAAAGCAAGATCACAAAATAAAACAAAACCCCTGTTCAATCTAACTGGAACATATAATGAAAAACAAAGGGATGTTAGGCCCAGGTTTGGATTCCTGTTTTATCTTTGCTGCTTGCTTCAAAGACATTATTTCACTCCTTCCAAGCCTCGTTCCTCATCTGTAAAGATCATCATACTCACTTGGAAATGCATTAACCATGTATAGAGACTAAGTTCGTGAAGGTTAAGGCTTTGGGGTTCTTCTTATTTGATGATTTTCTATGCAGTGTCTTCTTGCCTCTTGGAGTATATTCATAATGTTCCCTTAGCTGTGACTACAAAGTAATGTGCTCATACTGTTTTTCAAGAGAAGCAGAAAGTTATTAGGTTCTTGATCAGAAAAGCATGCAGTAAGATAACAGTAAGTGCACAGGTCCCAAGAAGAGGTTTTATCTTATCTGACAGTCACTGTTCTTCTTTCCTTGAACGTTTCACCTTCATAGCTACTTCACATTCACCATAGAGCTGCCTGGAACACAGATAGAGGAAGGGGCCCAACAAAGTTATGATCTTTTAAGTTAGGACATTTCTTTGCCCTGGCTATTGCACCAGTGGCCTAGACATTTTCCTCTGGCTCACACTGCATGGTCCCTGTCACTGTGCTCTTATTAATCAATTCAGGAACATCACAGTTGTCATGCTAATGGATGGGCTCAGAGAGCCATGTCCATCACCTTTTCTTTCTCTTGGGACAGATAGCCTTGATGGCTTTAAAATAAGAGTTAGATATCATAAATCCATTGACAATAGGGACAGTTTCCTTTTGGCTAGAGCAGTAGTTCTCAAGCTTCAGTAATTTTAATATTATGGCCATGCTTTTTGTTACATTGCCACATCAACTCTTACTATCCTCATGTATTTTAACATAGTTGCTTAATATTTACTTAATATTCTTTTAAATCACCTTCTCATTTTACCCAAAACTACTTAAAAGGAAATTTTATACTATTATTGTAATTGCAAAAACATTGTAAAAACAAATGTAAAAAAATAATGTTTACCTAAGCAGTTGTCTGCCAAGCTTGTCACTTGCTTTTTGGTTATAAAGGACATTATGAAGTGTAAAAGATTAATAACTCCAATCTGAGACTTTGTGTTTGATGAAATCAGCATTGAGAAATAATTTAAAAAAAGAATCACTTTCTCACTCTGTGGGTCCAGGAAATTTAATGCTTCATTTGAGAACTATGAGTAGCTTGGATGTATTCAGGGTAGGTGGAAGGGTGAGGGAAGACCTGCTTCTGGGAGACCTCCACATTCTCTGAGGCCCATGAACAGTATGTGAGTGTCGTGGCCAATGTGCAAAGGGAAGGATACACCTTCCTGGCGAATACTCTGGCATACGGTAGACTTTTCATAAATGCTGGTTCCCTAGAATCTCCTATCTTCCACCAAATCCTTGAAAACCCCACCTCAAGTCCCACCTTAAATTAATCAAAACAGTTCTTACTGAGGGCTCTCTGTGCCAACCTGTTCCATGTATGATTTTACTTACTCTTCACAACACTTTTTATTTTATAATCAAGGAAACGATTGATAATTGAAGCAACTTGCCCCAAATTACCCAAAGAGGGATATCCTATGATTTGGGAGTTCTATCTCCAAGACATAATTAGAAATAAGGATATTATTCAGCTAATTAAGTCAGAGACACACCATATTTACCTCAATTATCTAAATTTTGGCTCACTATTATTAGTTTGACTCAGAAATTATGCTCTTCTATTTTCGAGGAACAGTTTTGCTTTTGGCTTGGGTTGTCTAACTTATTGCCTGTGTTCTCTCATCAGTGGCTACCACAGTAGCTCATTCACTGAGGCAGTTCATAAACATAGATAGAGGAAGAAAGTAGGGGAAAAGGAAGAAAGGGAAAGAAAGAGAATGAGAGAGAGAGAGGAGTCCAGGGAGGGAGGGAGAAGCGAGCCTTTCTGTGATCAACCTACTGGAAATATACACCTGACAGTCGAGATCTGAACCACAGGCTGCTAATAGGCCTCACAAGCTCCTATGCCTTCGCCCGCTGCAGACTGCTGAGTTTCTCTAACCCTTCCGTCCTGTACTGGAGCTCGTAGCATTGTCCCCGACCTCCTAGAAGAGCTATGTGACAGATTAATGAGAACAAGTTCCCGGAAGTTCTCTACTCATAAGTACATCACTTTAGGTGGGGTTTGTTCATTCCTGGAAACCCAGCCAGAGGCTCTGCCCTTGTGCTGTAAGAAACCATAGCTTTGGGGGTTCCTCAGAACTATGGTCACATCCAGCTAGACTGTAAGAAGATTAAACAATAAACTCTTGATCTTATCTAAATTCTCCCTGCTTTGTATTTGCAAAAGTGGAAATCCCAGAAACACCGTTCTCTGATTCCAAGGTCTATTAATAAAACTCTTTTAGTCCCCAACACAATTTGGACACAGCACACACATAATTTAAAGTAGCATTGATTCAAACATACAATATGTTTCCAAGAAATGAAAACATGTTTTATTTCAAATATCTGATTTAACAATTTGGGGGTGGATAATTAGGTAGATGATCCCCAGGACCACAGAAACAAACAGAAAATAAGGTGGGTAAACGTCTCAGTTGCCTACTTCATTTGTCTGTGTGTGAGTATCCATAATATAGTTACATGAATACAGAATTATGGAGATTCTTCTCTGATTTTTTAAAATGCAGCACCTGTTGGAATTCTGTAATGTTTGCAAACAAGAATTCCCCAAGCACTTTCCATTTAGTTTAAGTCTCACGAGTAGCTTAATGAATGTGGGGTGTGTGTTGCTCTCAGATGTTTATGGGCTCATTATCACAATAAAAGCTTCACTTTCTAGTAATAAAATCTTTTAAAATTGCCCTTTGAACTTTCACTCTAAGCTTATGGGATTTATGACAGTGTCTTGTTTTGTTTTGTTTTGTTTTGTTTTGTTTTGTTTTATCAGTGAATGGAAGCACTGAATGAACAAAGTCCTGGACTTGCTGAATTTAGGTTTTCTCAATACCTATTGGCAATGTCAAATCACTTCCAAGTTTGTCAAGATGCTTAGTTCTGTACCCTAGAGGTTGACTATGTATGTCCCACAGCCTTCAAGGTCCCAGGCAATCCATGATTTTAAGAAACAATATCCCCAAACTTTCCCACCAGCAGGACTTATAGCTGAAGAATGAAAAACCCCTTAGGGATTTGTTGACTTTAACCAAAGCAACTTAGTGGAGATAAATTTAAAGATTATATTTTATCATATAAGTCCACGTGAATTTTGCAACTATAACTGGAGTTTAATACATGACTACCTATATACCCTTGAATGCATCTATTTGTCTCCACCCCAGGGCTACCACCCTAGTCCAAATCCTCCCAGGAGTACAGCAGTAGTTTTCCAACTGGCCTCGCCACACAGCCTCTGCCCTCCTACATTTCAGTGCCCATGCAACAGCCAAAGGAAACTTAGAAAACAGATCTGATCATATCACCTCCCCAGCTTAAGGAAGAAAAGACAGTGATTTCTCCAAACTGTTAGGAGGAAAGCCAAAGACCTCAGCACTGTTCCTCTTGACCTCTCTGGTTTCATCACACATTGCTCTCCTCTGTTTTTATGTATTATCCTCAAATCCCTATGCCTACTACAGAAAGCTCCCCTCTCTCTTCACTTCTATAGGTGCTATGAAATAATGTATAAGGCTGCATTGAGGTTTCAGTGAATTACTACATGAAAAATGCTTAAAAGAAAGTCTAGCATATAGCACACACTCAGTAAGTGATAGCTGCTATTGGAGATCTTGTAGCCTACAGCTCTTGGATCAAATAGCACTTCCCTGGCAGGCCTCCACACTCCTCCAGGGAAAGCCAGGGCCACCTATTAGGTGAACTCATAGCTGCCTACCTTTCTTTATGGTATTTGTCACACTTTGTAACTATATGTGTGGGGTGACTATTTGATTAATTTCTGTCTCGCCTGCTATGGTAAACTGTAAACAAAATTAGATGAGGAGCCATTCATTTCAAGAATCTATAGTGTACTGGGTGGTCAGAAAATATTTATCATGTGATGTTGAAGGAATGCAAGGATGGGTGGATGGACGGACAGATGGATGGATGGATGGGTAGGCAGATGGACAGACAGATGTTAAACTGACTCAGATAAAGCAACAAAAAGAATATTAGAGAGCTAAGTACAACCTGGATACTGTGAAAATAGAGACAAATGTCAGGTGGTAACACACTGGCAATTATTTAGAGGAAGGAGAGTTATCTAAGATTTGTTTAACAAATATTTACTTCCTGTGGAAAACAGCACTCAGGGTGAACTTTCCGGGGTGACCAGGGTTACAGGAGGCAAATAGTGTCTGAGTGATGGCTCACAGCACAATGCTGAAGACCATACATAGAGCACAGACTCCAACACGTTAGTCCTGATTTGAATTCCAGCTCTAACAGTCCCAAACCATCAACAGGAAGCATGCTAATTCACATCCCCAAACTCCACTTTTCCCTCTGTAAAATGAGGTAATAATAATGCGCCTCATGAAGCTATTAGAAAGTTTAAGTAAATTTCAAAAGTAAGGTAATTTACTCAATGAATTACCTGGAGCACAGTGAGAAGAAACTGCTATCCTAGGCCCCATCTTAAAATACTCCATTTTGCAACACAGCTTGTCCACAGCTTGTCTTATAAGGGGCAGGGGAATTGCAAGAGAATCACAAAAATATGCTTCTGTTCCTGCAAAGTAGCATACAAAGCTATACACTTAGAGGGACACGTTCTCCATCTACCTTAACTTCCTACTGCCCCTCCTTCCACCCTCTATATGACCCCGGGTCCTTGGGGTTTCAGCTGGTATTTTCACCAGCTGAAAGTTAGTGTATGAAACTACCTTTCTAATTACTTAAATTATTATAACTTGCATTTTTTTCAAATATGTATTATTCTATAGAGACTACTGATTTTCTCTTAATAAAATAAAGTCACCAAATAATCTAGTTGTGCTCTTTTTCCCTAGGCCATACCAGAAAGAATGGGGAATATGTACTTCTGCAATCACTTCATGTCTCCTTGATTTCCTCATTCGCCAGCAGAAAATTTAATAACGGACCCAGCGCAATTCACAGGGAGGGGAGAAAATCTCCCACCCCAGTCCTGGAGGGAAGAGATGAGGCTGGTTGAAGAGTGAACCTGTAATAGCTGCCTGACTTTCTAAAGAAAAGGAGGCCGGAGCCACTTGCAGGGTTCTCTGTATAGGAAATGGGTGATTGTGTTATGTCCACTGAGAAAGGGACATTGAGCCATGTGGTTACTCTTGGGCTCAACATCTGGGAGACGCAAAAACCACACAGATGACAGAACACACAGAGCCATCTGCTTCCAGACAGCGAGAAAGTCTATTTCTGCCTGGTGTAATACAAATAGGGTGATTATGGCTGGCAGACTCCATTAGTTTTACACTTGGTGGCTGTGGGTAGCGAGGAACCCAGTGTGGACTTCTATAATATAAACAGTTTTTAAATTCACTAGAAATTATCCTCAATTCTCTGGAGCTACTGCTACTGTGAACGTACAATTTCTTCCATAAAATTCAGATCATTTCAGATTCTTAATGATTCTGTACAGGGAAAACTAAGAATAATCGTGAAACTCCTTTTCTCTGACTAAAAAATATTTGTCTGACCCTTTCTACACTCTGCTCCTCTGAATAATAGGGTTGCTTTTAGGAGTGATTTTCCATAAACAAATACAATTCATTTGTTGGTTTGTTTGTTTCCTAAGAGTCACCGTGCATGTGAGGCAGGAGGAACATAAAGCCATGCAGAGATTTGGTTATGGATGACGGGCGGGAGGCAAGGCTCTCTTACGAGCTACACAGACAGTGTGAACACAGCAGAGGGAAGGCAAGCAAACAAACTTGACGGGCACCTTCTCTCTGTCTGGTATGATGAACGTCCCCTTTCTATCACGTGATCTTACCCAGAGCCCGGGCACGTAACCCCTTTACAGAAATTCTGCAAGGGAGATTTGGCTCTATGCCTGTTTAAAGGCAAAACGGAGACTCGGGAAGGTTAATAAGGAACCTTTCTTCACAATGAGCAGGGTCTCTAAGGAGCTGTTCTTCAAACAAGAAAGTGAGCTTAAATTTTGCCTCCTGGCCGCAGTCTCAACCAAGATTCCGTATCAAAATCCCTCAGAGCTTCTGAGGATGAAAGGTGCCCCCATCTCCGATCCTAGCCTGTGCAGTCAGGACCCTCCGTTTGTGAAGTGGGAACTTGAATTTAGAAGGTGACTCTGATGACAAAGCAGTTTGGCGAACACTTGCCTTAAAGACCAAACAGCGGCTTCATTCCTCAGACAACCCCACTAATTATGTAGAATAATTCATTTATATCATTTAATCTTGCAATGACCCTTAGAGGGATGACTCAGATTTCTATTTTACTGGTGAGGGGAAAGGTGAAAAGAAGCCTAGAAAGTGGCCTAGTGTTACATAGTTAGGGAATGGAGGATGCAGAATTCAAACCTTGGTTTTGATGCACAAGTTTCTCCTCTATGGGATTGTCTCTCTAATATTCAGAATACTTCAGAAGAGCTTCACACTAAGGCCCAGAAGTTCTTACCATTTTCCCAAAATCTATTGAAAAGGATAGGGGAACATCTTTGAATATAATCAATACATGATTTTTCACAGCATTTTTTAGTTTAAAAGGGTTACATTCTTATTATGCTATTTAATGCTTAACAACAAACGGGATAAATGTTATTTTCCTTATTTTAGGAACAATAACCTGATGGTCGGAGGAATTAGGGAAACTGCCCCAGATCTTACAGTAGTGAGTGATCAGGCCCAGCTCTCACCCTGCTCTTCTGTCTGTGCAGTGCCCCCTGCCCTGGCCTTGCCGTCAGTCCCCGACCTCGGAGGAACAACTTCTTTATCCCCTCTGCCTCCCCTGTCTTGCCACGCAGCCTCTGGGTTTCTTTGTGTTTTTTGGTAAAGGATGCAATAATAAATAGACAAGAGCTTGGTGCACACCCTCGCAATTCTGGAAAATCTGATGCAGTCACCTTTCTGACAGAACCCTCAAGGAATAAATTGTAGAAGAGAGAGAGAGAGCTGCTGGCTTTTGTTTTGTGTTAAACAATAATAGATGTTCAAGTTGCTGTCTCTGCTTGAGATTTCTAATCAGCCAAAACTGTCTCCTCTATAATATATGCTGACCTTCTAGGATGATCAACCTGCATAATTACTGACTTCTGCAGAAGTCGTGTTTGCATATTATGTTGGGGACATGGTCTGACAATATCGGGAACAGCAAGTATGATACATGATTACCGGACAGGCTGGCTGTGAGAAGGTGCTTTCAATTGTACCAGGCAAATGGCAAACAGATGAGTTTATATCAAGGCTAGAAGTAAATTTAGGCTTTCTCAACACACTCATCTTCCAGATCAAACCAGAACAGCAATTTTTGTTCCCATCGATTTGAGGAGATAGTCTCTCAGGGGTCATAGTGGGTTTATTTGCCTTGTCCGTGACTGCAATTGGGCCAACAAAAACTAATGTACATCACCTATTTAAATGAGAATGTTGTCTTTGTTTTACTTGGTGAGACCTGTCGTCAAACTATAAAGTTAAAAATCAATCAACTATTTCTCTGTATAGGTCATGGCAAACAAAATAGCTCCCCCATATTTTATGAATTACTTAGCCTATATATTGACTGACTACTACCTTGGTATCTGATTTTAACTCATTCATTTAAAAGTATTTATTGACCACCTACTGAATGTAAAGTACTACAGTAGCACTGAGCCTACAGTTAAGAATAACATAGGTAATGGTCTTGGCCTTATAGGGTTTACATTCTAGACAGAGATGAGAAATAAATTAGTGAAATGAAATATGTCCTTGAATATTCAGGAAGCAATTGATCCTGTGAGGAATGGTGGCAAGAGACTAGTTATTAATATTCTGGGGAGGAGCATGCCAAAGCCCAAACAGGAGTTGTGCAGCCTGTTGGAGGAAGAGCAAGGAGGTTGAAATAGGCTTAGGTGGTTTAACAAGGGTATGAGGATGGCATGGGGTAAAAGACAGTGCAAGTGCTGAGTTTGGAAAGGTAGACAGAAACCAAATCATGTTAGGCCTTTCATACTGCAATAAAATTTTGGGGTGCTAAAGACTACATGCATCTATCTATCTACCCTGCTGCACTATCCAAGCAGATGCATCTTCATCCGCTTCTTGCACTTTCTCCTAAATCTCGGGAGGCGAGAGTTCCCTGTCCCTCGGGCCTTCTTAAAGATGGCCAGTGTTCTGTAGGGTTAACCACAGGCAGTTCTGTATCTTCAGGATACCAGGAATCCTGGATATTGGAAGAAAACTTGACTCTATCAGTTTTTTCTCTCTCAGGGAAATGCCTCTGGTGGTATTTTTTCCCCTCTATGAAATCTGATAGAGATAAGGCCCCTTGGTGTGATGGTACTGATAAGAACAGAAATGACACAGCTGTAAATATGCATGTTTGGCTTGATGATGTAGTGATGGTGGCCCGTCCAACATGAGAACATTTACAAATAGGTGATGTTGGATTTGCAAATACTGAGTTTTATAGATCTCTATAATGGAATAAATCCAAAGAATCCTGGGGAAATATTTTCTCTGATTCCCTCACTGATCTCCTGGCTAACTTCTATTCATCCTTCACATCTCAGCTCAAATAGTAGTCGCACATCAAGGAAATAGTACTTTACAATAAAAACTAGTCGGTTTCACTATGTATTCTCTCTTCTTTGGTGCTGTATTTTGCTTTGAAAACACTTATCCCAACAGTAATTACAGTCATATGTGAGTATTTTATTGTTATCATTCTCATTAACTAGAGAAAGCAAGGCCTACGTCTGCCTGCATTTATGTAGAGTCAACAGATGTGCATTACACGCTCACCATGCGCCAGGCAATGCTTGCAGTGGGGTATAGGTAAGGGCCCTGTTCCTCTGCAGCTCATGTTGGAGATGGCAGGCTCGGTTGGCCCTTGGAGTATGATCCTTCATCAATTTTCTTTCTTCTCTCTTCTTTCTTCTTTCTTTCCTTCCTTTCCTCCATGAATATTTAAGCAACACTTGCTCTGCCCCAGGCCTTTAATTAGCTGCTGGGGAGGCAGTGATTAGCAAGACAGTCTCTGGCTTAACTTGTGTCGTACCACTGTCTGAAAGGGAGAAAAGGAAGTAGGAACTGTAACTTGTGTTGTATAACTTATAGCTGAGGCTGAGTATTAGGCTTAACGTGCAACTCTTTATCACCCTCAGAAATAGAGTTCAGATATGGCCTTACTTGCAGTGAAGGGAGAATGTTACTGGTATGAAGATGTGCTCTAGACAAAGGTACACAGACTGTCAGTAATGAGAGATCTCATTAACCTCATGTAGACAAAGGGACAGAGTAGTTGATATCTCCTACCTTTCTCCACTTCTTCCCAACACTTACAGAGGATAAATAACAAAGAAACTTTTTCTCAGTTCAGCGTTTTGCATCTTCTGCCAAGTATCACACCACCCTCCCCACAACAAAACACTATAACAGCCTGCTGGCAAGCGCAAGGTCCTAAGTTTGATTCCCTTTACCCAAAAAAAAAAAAAAAAAAAAATCACTGTAACCTCCTACACTGTGAGAGGGCGCTGGTGTAAACAAACACCATCTTCAAAAGCAGGATATATTAACTAGCTACTGCAAAATCTCCTCTTTTATCCCAGTAAGCTCCATGAAATCTGAAATCAAAAACCAAGAAATGATATGATCTTCAAAACTACCCAAAAGGAATAGATTTGAATTTGATAGTCATTATAGGCGAAGAATCTGCAGCCAAGTCCTAGTGAATAGATTACAATATCCAGAATTACCTAAAGTTCAGATATTTCTCCAAATTTCCATGAGTTGCTTGTCATTTTTATTATTTGTCATATCTCTTTACTACCTTTAATGTTATTAAATTTTTGGTTAAAATTGACTCATATTTCAATTTTTTAAAAAATCCTATTCCCTATTAAAAATGGAAAATCAGTATCAATTAACAGAATATAAGGCAATGATAAAAATAACTATAAAGATATAAAATATTTACATTAAAATTTAGCTATATGGGCTGGGAATGTAGCTCAGTGGTAAGGCACTTGTCTTGCCATTTATACCTGCCAAGTACATTTGACTTCCCAGTACCATACAAAAAATTCATAGGTATATATTTCTGCTTCCAGGAAAAATAGTAGGAGTAATGTCTACTGTCCCAGTTCAACATCCAAAGCACGGACCCTAGACACCAGATAGCAAAGGATAGTGATCTCTGAGAAAGGGAAACTGGGTGAGCTACAGTTGCTCCAGATTACTACTGAACATCCCTGAGCAGCAACGTAGAAAGAAGAGTCACACAAAAGGATTAGAAGGAATAATATTTGGGGCTCACACAGGGACAAGCATGGTGCCTATTCCTACCACCCAGAATGGAGAAAACCTCATGATTCCCAAGTTACTGGGTAAATTTACCTTTGAAGAATCTTGTTCGGAAATGGTAAATAATTATCCCAACGTTGATTGCCACTCTGGTGCTACCTAACAAATCTTAGAAGCAAAGCCCAGAAGTACCAAAGTATTTACACAGCATAGATTGTGACTCAGAACAAAATTCAGTGAATTTTTAGGAATACAAAAATATAAGGTAACACAAGGAAAAATTTACAATATCTTGTAGTCAATAAAAAATTAGTAGCTATGCAAAGAATCAGGAAATCACTATGTATAAGGAGAAAAGTCAGTAAGTTAAAACCAACCTAGAATTGACCAAGGTGCTATAATAAGGAACTAAAATTATTATGATATGCTACCATATATTTCCAATTTTTGAAATGTTAACTGGAGATGAAGATATGAAAAAGGCCAAAATTGCACCCAAAGAGCTGAAAAATACAATATTTAAAGTGAAGAATGTACTAACGAGATGAATGACAGGTTGTATATTATAAATGAAAGGACTCATGAACTTAAAGGAATAGCAATAGAACAATACAAAGTTAAACAGTACAGAGAACATTTTTTAAAATGAAAATGTATCTGTCATCTATGGAATGGCTTCAAAAAGCCTAATATCATGTGGATTTGGACTCCATAAAAGAGATGAAGAAAGGACATAAAATGTTTTTAAGAAATAATGGCCAAAATTTTTCCAAATTTGATAGAAACTATAAAGTAAAAAATCAAAGAAGCCAAACTAATACTACAGTGGGACACATTATAATCTAATTGAGTTTTTAAAAACCAGTGATAAAAAGAAAATCTTACAAGTCATGGTACGTAGGAAATAACAAAGGTAAGAATGTCAACGGAGCTCTCGATGGAAACCAAGCAAGCAGGAAAACAGTGGAAGCCTCATCTTTAAAGTACAGGAAGTTGGGTAACCTAGAAATCTAAGCCAAGGAGAAATGACTTTCACAACTCAAGGAGACATAAAGGTGTTTTCAGACATAGAAAAGCTGAAAGGATTCATCGCCACAAACCTGCTGTGAAAGAAACATTACAGGTCGTCCTTCAGGAAGAAGAAAAATACTAGGTAAAAATGTGGATGTCCTCAAAGGAAAGAAAAGCAATGAGTGGTGAATACATTGAAAATATGGAATATTTTTCTTTTTACTTAACTTTTTAGAAAAGATAACTGTGTATAACAAAATATATATATAATTTAATAGAAGGGAGTGAGATGTGAAAGTATAGTATTACAAGCCTCACATTATTTGTGCAGTAAAATGATGTCACCCAAAGGTGAACTGTGACAAATTAAAGATTTATATTATAAATCATAAAGCAAATATTAAAGTAACAACATTGAGAATATCACTAATAAACTAACAAGATAAATAAAAATGGCAAAAATATATTTCATCTAAAAGACAGAAAAAGAGGAAAATGGAAACAGAAGGGATATGAAAAATAGAAAGGACATGAACAGCAAGATGATAGACTTAAGCTCAGCTATATCAATAGTTAAAAGAAAGTAGTCTAACTGTAGACTTTCAAGAAAAGGACTTCAGTTATAAAGACACAAGTAGGTTTAAGTAAAATAATGTAGAAAGGCTATAATATTAACCCTAGTCAAAAGAAAACTGATAGCTATATTAAGATCAAAGTAGATTTCAGAGTAAAACAAAAAGAAATTACCAATGACAAAATAGATATCATTCAAAATGTAAAAAGATCAGTTCATCAAAAGTATACAATAATTCTGTTTATTCACCTAATTACAAAGGTTCAAAGGAAGCAAAATATAGATATATCCACAATTATAGTCAGTAAATTTAAAAACCACCCCTCAGAAAGTCATAGAAAAAATAGACAGAAAATCAATAAGGATACAGATTTGAACAAAACTATCAATCAAGTTGACCTAATTGACATTTGTAGAGCACTTCAACCAACAACAGCAGAATACATTTTCTAATCAAGTACACGTGGAGTATGTATCAAGATGAACCATAAACTTTAAACACAAGTTTCAACAAACTTCAAAGGACTCAAGTTCTACAAAGTAATTCTTTGACCTCCGTGGAATTAAAATAGAAATCAGTAACAGAGAGATATCTGAAAAATTCTCCAAATATTTGAAAATTAACATATTTCTAAAAACCCATGGGTCAAAAAAAATTAAATAAAATTAGAAAGTATCTTAGTTGAATGAAATTCAAAATGCAACATAGCAAAATGTTACTTAGGGTGAATTTTTAGTAATTTATATCTACATTAGAAAAGAAGTAAAATCTAGTATCAATGACTTTGGCTTCAACTTAAAACACTAGACAAAAAGAGCAAATTAAACTAAAATAAGCAGGGAGGAAAAAAAGGAAAAATAAATATCTGAGCAGAAAGTGAAATAAGAACAGAAAAAACAATCGAGAGAAATCCATAGAATTAAATGGTGGTTCTTTGAGGATGTCAATATAGTTATTAAACTTCTGGAGAGAAAGAAAAAGAGAGAAAGAGGGACAAGGAGAGGGAGAGAGAAAATAAACTACCGATACCAAAAATCACCTAGAACTAATAAGTTTAGAAGGTTACAGTTTTCCAGATCAATATCTAAAATCAATTGTATTTATATATACTAGTAACAATCAGAACTAAAATTTTAAAGCAATAATATAAAAAATGTTAAATATTTATGGATAAATATGGCTAAATTTAAGATGTGTATGCTGAAAACTACAAAGCATTGTTGAAAGGAATTAAAGACGACCTGAACAAATTGAGGGAGAAATGCTGCTCTTGGGCAGGGAGAGTTTAATATTGTTAAGAAGTCATTTATCCAAATTGACTTATGGTTTCCATGGATTCAAACAAAATTGCAAAAGCATGGCTTTTGTACTGAAATTTACAGACAGATTCTAAAATTTGTAGGAAAGTGCAAGGCCCACTTCTTAATAGAAAATTGAAAAGGAATAGCCAAAATTACTTTGAAAAAGAACTAAGTTGGAGACTAACATCTATAATAATCAAGACAGTGTAGTATTGGCACATAGATAGACGTAAATCATTGGAATAGAATAGAGTCCAGAAATAGACCCACATGTATTATGCACATTGGATTTTTAACAAACATATAAAGATAATTCAGTGGAAAAAGTGTAATCTTTTCAATAAATTGTGCTGGGTCAATAATATAAATATAAAAAAAATCTTTAACCTACACATCACACTATAAACAAAAATTAACTCAAGACATAGACATAAATATAAATTTTAACAGTATACAGCTTCTAGAAATAAGCCTAAGAGAAAATCTGTGTAACCTTGGCTTAGGCAAAGATTTTTTAGATAAGACCCCAAAATCACAAAATATAAAAGAGATATGCTTGATAAATTAGACTTTATCAAAATTAAAACCTATTATTCTCAAAAAAAACATTGAAAGAATGAAAAGATGAGCTACAGAGTGGGAGAAAATGTTTGAAAATGGTATATCTGGTAAAGTACTGAAACTCAAAACTCAAAAATAAAACAACAACCCACTTTTGAAAATTGGCAAAATATGTTTAAAAAGTCTCACTACAAAAGATAAACATTTGGCAAATAACATAGTAAAAAACATTTAATATGCTTAACATGTTAGTCACTAAAGAAATGCAATTACAAACTGCAATGAACTATGGCTATGTACTTACTAAAATTATGTAATTTTTTTTTTTTTTTGGTACCGGGAATCGAACTCATGACCTCGTGCTTACCAGGCAGGTGCTGTGCCGCTGAGCTATATCCCCTGCCCAAAATTATGTAAATTTAAAAGATGTGAATTTAAGATAAGGAGAGCGGATAAGGATGTGAAGTGCTCACCCTCCCATACTGTTCTGGTGCGAACGTAAAATGGTGTGCCCACCTGGACAAAATAGTTTGGCACTTCAAGGTAAATGTACACTACCATATAAATTCTTCACTCCTAGCTATTCACCCCCAAAAATGAAAACATAGGTTCTTACAAAGACTTGAACATGAGTATTCATAGGTTCTTTATTTGCAATAATCAAAAGCTAGAAAAAAAATGTCCATCTACAAATGAATATTTAAACAAAAGGAGGTACATGCGTACAGTGGAATGCTACCCAGATAGACACAGCAGTGTGGCTGAATCCCAAAATAAATATGTTAAGTGGAAGTAGCCAGACACCTCCACCATTATTCCACTTCTACAAACCCAAATGTAAACTAATGTGTTGTGACAAAAAGAAGGTCAGCGGTTTCCCAGGGAAGAGGTAGAACACAGTGTGGGGTAAAAAAGGACCATAATAGATCACAAGGAAATTTGGGGAGGTGATGGACATATTCATTATCTTGATTATGGTGATAGTTTTGTAGGTATTCACATATGTCGAAACTTTTCAAATTTTACACTTTCAATAAATGCAGTTTGTTTTATGTCAATTATACCTAAATAAAGCTGTTTAAAATTTTTCACTGCCTCACTCTGGCCTGCCCTTCTATAATAAAAGCCAGATTACCTCAAGCTAAAAAGTGTCCAAGGCACACCAGCCAAAAGGGTTTAACCTTGATGCATAAAGATAGCTTGTAGGAGAATTCAAAAAAGAATAACTCTCACCTTCCAAAATGCGATGTTATCAGACGTATCCACGAAGCACTTTAAACCACTTTATCTACCAGCACAATACGCACTTCACACCAGTGAAACACTGAACCAGAAGAAACACTGTAAGAATATAGAATGTGCTTAGTAAATCTGTAAATGGGAGGCTGGTGCAACAAGGACTCTGGACCAGAGCTGCTTAAGTGAGGAACCCGAGACACATCACCCCCGCACTCCTACTGAGGCGTCCTCAGTGATTATGGCTTCTTGGAGTTTCTTCACACCCTAGAATTCTAGAGATGTTAACAGCCCATTCGATGTTCCGGCCTCTTTCCCCAAGCCAGGGCATATGCATGGTTGATTTCAAGGTAAGATCTATGGTAAACAGTAAAATGTGAAAACATGCATCTCCAAAGGAAATGAAAGGTGAATAAGATAGCTCAAAGAACAGAATTACTGTAAGGAGTTTTCTAACAAAATCATAAAGGCCAAATCTTCCCCATCTGTTGCTGCCTTCAAAATATATAAGGTAAGACTGACGCCAAATGAGGTTACAGCAGAGGTCAGGGCGCGTCATTCCAGCTGGAGAAGGAAAGGGTGTCCCCGTGCACAGGAAGGCAACGCTCGTCTAAAGCTAAAAGTGGGAGCCATAGTGCATGTGAGATAATGCAGGCTGAGGCAGGACAGTTAGCTGAGGCTAAGATGTCAGAGCCCATGTGTACTACAGACCTGTTTGCACTGTGGTGCTCTGAATTGCTTGCTCTATCAAGACAGAAAGTTGCAAATATCATTGTATTAGTTTTCTGTCACTTCTATAACAACTGACCACAAACAGTAGCTTAAAATAACAGAAATTTATTATCTTACAGTTCTGGAGATCAAGAAGCCTGATATGGCCAGGCATAGTGGAGCTTGCTTGCAACCCCAGCCACTCAGAAAACTGAGGCAGGAGATGGCAAGCAAGCCCAGGCAACTTAGTGAGACTCTGTCTTGAAGTAAAAATTGCTAAATGACTGGGGATGTTGGTCAGCAGTCCCTGGGTTCCATCCTCAGTACTACAAAAAATAAAAAAGTCTGACACAGTTCTCATAGGCTAAAATCTTGGTATTGACAGAGCATTCCTTTCTGGACACTAAAGTTAAGAATCTGTTCCCTTGTCTTCCAGCTTCTAAAGACCACCTGCATCCCTTGGGTTGTGGCACCTTCCTCCATCTTCAAAGCCATCAATGGCAAGTTGAGTCCTCATAGTGCATCACCCCCACCTTCTCATCTGTCATCAAATTTCCCCTTGCCTCTCTCTTCTGCCTTCCTTTTCCACCTCTAGTGACCTTTGTGATTATTTTGGGTTCACACAGATAATCTGGAACGATATCCCCATCTTAAGATCCTTAATTTAAATCAAAGTTGCTTTTGCCATGTGAGCTGACATATTCACAGTTTCCTGGTTTTCAGAAGTGAACATCTTTAGTGGGTTGTTATTCCGTCTTCCACAGTCACTGAATTACTAGTGTATATACAGGGGAGAGAATAATGTTAGGATGCTATAAAGGGATACACAGGGCAGCAAGAAATGCACACCTTTTCATGGTGTCCTATAGAATGGATGAGGATGTCAGGTGAATGGGAGAGGGCTCTTGACAGGGAGGCTTGGAGCTTAGAAAATCATGAAGCAAATGGGGTAGAATTTGTAAATGAGAAAGGAAAGAAAGAAAGTAACCCTGTGAGGTACAACCTTTTTTCAAGATCTTTCATCATAAACATAAAATTGCTTTGCCTATCCCACAAGCGTAAAGTATAAAAGTTGCAAAAGCTCGTTCACATGATGGAACAATACTTTCTGGATAAAGACAGCAAGGCCAACAGGCTGCCTTCAAGTCGCGTGACTGAAGGATGGATGTGGGCCAGCCTCATTCACAGGTCTGGGCTGAAAACTTGCCACCTCCTCAGTATCACTGCTTCTGTTAATTCATTGACAAAATGTCCTAGACACCATATTCTTTCCTTAACATTTAGATTTTAGGTCTATGAAAATCCATGTCCCTTCTGGGTGTGACAGCATACTGAGCTGTCATCAATGTCAAGGAAGGAGCCCTTTTTCTCTTTTTTTTAACCCTTGTTTGATTTTCATCAGTCCAAGCCCCAGGGAGGAGGGGTTACTCCCAGATTCCAGAGCACTACTTGGTTCATATTTACTAGCTAGTGAGGTCACGGTGATTTCAAATGTCACTCACCAAAAGAACAGCGACCAGTCTATACAGAATTTGTTAGTAAAGCCAGACTCCTGTTTGAGGTTAATTACCTTGTTCTGTCTTCTAACTTCCTCCATTGAGGCTAAACATATCCTCACTTTGAGTTCCAATGCCGGAAGCCAGCAGCACTTGGAGGACCCAAAGATCTAGGTTCCATCTCTTAGCTTTACCAGGGCACCATTTTTCCATTTGTGGTTTCTCCTGTGTCACTCTGCCTGTAATCTTCCCTTCAACACTGAACATGCGTGTGTGCATGCGCACACACACACACGCACACACACACAGCTGAATCTTCTTCCATGCTCAGTGGTCATGAGGGCCTGGACAAGGGGCAAGTTAGTTAACCTCTCCGCCATTTTATTTCCTCACCTCTAAAGTTGAGCTAATGTGATGTGTATCTCATGGGACTGTTGTGAGGATTGAATGAGTTTGTATCTCATTTGAAGCAATTAGAACAGTGAGTGCTCAATAGTGAATACTCAGTAAATGTTTATTTATTTTAAATATATTAGGAACACTTCATTTTTGCTTCCTTAATTCCTTTCTCTGTCACTCTTCTGTCAGCATCTCCTTAGGTATCTCTTTCTTCCATGAGTTTACAGTTGCTAGGCAGTAACTATGCCATGTTTTTATTCCTAGCATTAAGTCCATCCCTGATACCCAGGCAGTCAGTGAATGCTGAATGAATAAGTAAACCACTAAGTGGAAAATATAAGATGGGCTACAACTGTTGGTAAGTAATGGTTTTATAAAAAGACTAAGTACATGTACAGCCTTTATGCTATAGAAAAAAATAGGATGAGAGAAAATATATCAGATTGTTAAGAATGTTTATCCAGGCCGGGTGTGGTAGTACACACCTGTAATCCCAGCATTCAGGAGGCTGAGGCAGGAGGAGTGCTGTGAGTTCAAGGTCAGCCTGAACTGCATAGTGAAACCCTGTCTCAAAGAGACAAAAAAGAAAAAAAAAAAAAAAATGCTGATCCTCAGCAGGTGAGACAAGTTGTAACATTTATTTTCTTCTTTCTACCTTCCTATTTTTCCTATAATGAGAGGATGGAAGGGGTCAGCATTAGGTACAGAGCAAAGCCTTCCATGCGTCCAGAGGATTAAGACCTGCTCTACTCAGAGAAATGCTGGCCATATGTTAGTGGAGATGACACTGGCAATATTAATAGATGAACTTGGAAATTTGGGATTGGTATGTGGTAGAAATTTATTTCTTGCTCAGAGGTATGCTTAGAGGTATGTGTATGTTTTGTATACATTTCGTGTGGTCCTTTGGGGTCCCAGACCCACAAAGAATCTGCCATTGGCATGTGGTTTCCGGGTTATCCTGGTCGTGGCATCTGACTAGCGGACTAAGGAAGCAGTGGCGCTGGTATGGAAGTTAGCACGTGGTGTGCCTCACTTCTGCGCTCCCCTGATCTGAAGTCAGTGACACAAACACATCCTATAAGGGAGGCCCAGAAAGTACCTAGCTCTGTGCCCCAGCGGAAACGGAGTAGGTTTGGTGGACAGGCAGATGGTGGGTCCGCTTGCCCCCTGCGTCCCCCCGCCCCGCCACAACCGTGTGGACTCAGCAGCTAGCTCTTGCCTGGGCTCCCTTCTCAAGTCTCTTCCTATCTCTGCTGCCTCACACTGCTGCCAAAGGGACTGTTAAAAGATAAATGTTCAGCACGTCATTTGCCTCGCTTAGCTTCGTATAACTTACTGAAAACAGTTCTCTCAAAGATAAAAATCCAGTGCATGAACTGAAGTGCACAAATAATATTTCTGTCTATGAATAAATGTAACTTAAATTCGAGCTCCCATACTGCCAGGTAGTAGAAATGTAACCTTAAATCAGAGCTCCCTCTCCCTAGACTGATGTGAAGTCTGAGTTCTCTGGAGAATCACATGACACCAGGGCTTCCGATGGGCATCTGATTCTCAGTGGTAGTCTTACCACTAAACTAAAGAAAATTAAACATATTTCTTGCTTTTAGAACACTCCAGAAAACCACTTTGTGTGTGTGTGTGTGTGTGTGTGTGTGTGTGTGTGTGTGTACCGGGGGTCGACCTCAGGACCTCAGGTGCCAGCAGGCACCTGTGCCGCTGAGCGGTATCACCGGTCCCTTTTTCGTATGTGGGTACCAGGAGTCGAACTTGGGCACTCACGCTTGCCAGGCAGGCGCTTACGCCGCTGAGCCATCTCACCAGCCCAAAACCACATTTTGAGAACATCATTCAAATAATGAAAATGGGCAACCAAGCCCAGCAGAAAAAAATAAAATAAAATGAAAAACAAGAAAATGTCACTGTGGGCACGGGGAGGGGAGATTAAGAAAGAGTTCATGGTAGAAGATGAAATCTCTTGCAGTTTATCTTTTTATAAGAATAGAAGAGAACCAACCTGTAATAAAAATGTTGTGTAATAGCCAGCCAACTAGTATATAGTGCAAAAAAAAAAGCAACAGCATATGCTCTAGTGCTTCCCTATTGGTATAATAAGTCCTAATTTATAGTTAAGCATGATAATTACCTTTCTATAGAAGCCTGTTCAACCAAAATGCAACTTTCACTTTAACTTTCAGGCAGCAAAATAATACCGATAAGATACAGTACATGAAGATATATCTGCTTTTCTTAACCATAGTCAAACATGAAAGAAGAGATGTTTACAGATATGGTGATGACAAAAGTATTACACTCAGAAAGACCTTTCATTTTATATATAGGGAAGTTGGGGGCTGCAGAAGCAAGGGCCCACCCGTGATCACGCATTTACTAAGCAACAAGCTATGGCCGGCATCTAGACCTCCCACCCACTCTCATCTGAAACAATGTGAATGGTCAAGGAACTTGGCACATTTCACACAGAGCTTCTGAAGGTTGCAACCTTGAGGGTTTCTGGAAAACAATAGATGCCAAAGCAGGATGCAATAGTCAACAGCTGAAGCTTTCCTTGTATTGTGAACACTTTTGCCGCCTTCTAGCCAGAATCATTACTCACTTCTTAGGCTCTTAAACCATAGCTACTGCTGTATTCTGCATGTGTACTTATTGTGGTGGTTATGTTATATGTCAGCTTAACTGGGTTAAGGGATTCCCAGAAGAGAGTCATATATGAACCAGTAGGCTGAGTAACAAAGATCCACCCTCACCAATGGGAATGGGCATCATCCACTCCATTGAGGGTCTGAGTAGAGCACAAAGGCAGACAAAGGGTGACTTTGCTCCACTGGAGCTGGAGCGCCCATTATCACTGCCCTTGAACATGGACTCTTCTGGTTCTCAGGCCTTCAGTTTGGAGTGAAACGATACTTCAGCCTTTTCTAGGCTCCACCTTGCAGACAGAAAGAACTGGATCTTCTCAGCCTCTAAAACTGTGTGAGCCAATTCCTCATAATAAATCTCTTTCTCTGTATCTCTACATGTCTTATTGGACTAATAAGACATAAGCCTAGGTGCACCGTGCATAGTCCCCTCCCTCTAGTAACAGTTTCTAAGTTGCCTTTGCAGAATGATCCATCCTCGGTTTCCGCTGTCTTGAAGAAGTTCTCTATCTTGTCTGATTTTGTCTTGCTTTAGGATAGTACATGCGAGCCTTAGACCAATCAGAGTCTCTCTCCTGGAGAGACTGGTCTTGATCAGAGTGACGCAAAGGTGAAAAGACAGTGGAGCCAATTTATCCACTGATGACACCCTGAAGAGACTGTCCATTAGTGCCTGCTCCTGAGACAATCAGTGTTTCCCAAGTTCCCATTTTTCTGAGAACTAGTCGTGTGGCTTTCCCTTCAATTTGGTGTGTCATCTCAGGGCCTTCCAATAAATTGCTTTCTTCGCCTAAATTTATTAGGATTGTTTTGTTTACCTGCAATCAATATGAACTGAGAAAACATTCATTTAGCAGTTTGATTGATCGACCTCCATTTAATGGACTATTTATTTATCTTCTTATTTAGTAGTGCTTGGGATTGAACCCAGGGCCTCAAGCATGAGAGACAAGCACTTTGCCACTCAGCTACTTCCCCAGCCCTAATTCACTTTTTATTAACCAAGTACTAATTAGGGCCTTAGCATGATGATCACTAATGCTTAGTAACCCCAAATCCAGTACCTTCATGCACTCCATTTGAGCTCTACATTTACCAAACATTATTGTCTTTGCTTATTCTCTTTGCACACATTATAACAATTATGTACTGTAATTAAATATTAACCAAACCAATGAAATACAAAGGCAAAAAATGGCATTGTGAAAACCGAGTTGAATCTTGATAAAGGAAAGCAAGTAAGAAATGTTATAAACTAGCTGTGAGAGAATCGTCAGATAGTGACACAAAATAAAGCTTTAGGAGGAATTTAAAGTCAGACTATTTCTCAATGGCTAAATTCTTGCTCCCCATTATATCAGTCCTAGAAGTCACAAAGTTTCTAATGGATGACTAATTGACAGACCCCCAAATCAAAGGAAAGCCCTTAGCCCTATGAAATATTGGGAAATAAATGTATGATAACTTAAAGTATTCAGTGTGTTATTTCTTATGATTTTCTAGTTTAACTCTGCTTTTTCAAAAAAAAAAAAAAAAAACAGTAAGTGATCAAATTGAATAGGAGGTCTTTGTATAAAGAAACCCACAGGGAAACTACTACGTTTTATCTATTTATGTGTTAGTATCCAGTTGTACTGCCTGTCTTGAATTTAAGAACATCTCCCAATTCTTTGCTTCTCAGAATATAAAAATTTCAAGAAGTATGAAAGATCATCTAGTTCCCATCTCTTCTTTACAAAGTAAAAAGTAAGGCTCAGAGAGACGCTATGACTACGCTGAGTAGCACTGGTTCACGTAGAACTGAGACTGTGACTCAGGTTTTCTTTGGTCCAAAGGATTTTATTTATTATGTCCTTGTAGACATAGTTTTTAACACAAAGGAATTCTTATAATAAAATAATGTAAAATCAATTTTAAGGCCAGTTTAGAAATAGCATGTAGTCCAAAAGATACAAACTCATTATTCAGAAGTGAAGGTAACATGAATGAATTACTCTGGGAGCTCCGAATAAACAAACTAATTCATTTCAACAATCCAAATACTGATGATTGCCTGTGCTAGCCCTGGTCTTCTCTCTCCTGTGTCACCCACATTCTCACATCCACAACTCATTTTACCTGTACACTTTTATAAATGTAGCAAGAGAACTACATTTTATAGTCAATGACCAGGTAAGCAAGATTTTTGTCCTTAATATCCCAGAAATAAAGATGTGCTTTTCACCAAAGTAGATGTGAGCATGAAGGTTAATGGTTAAGTAGTTCGAGAAAGCAGGATTGGCTTGATGTACTTTTCACTGGCTGATTTTGTTTGAGCTTAATTGAAACAATTAAATGACAGTTTGGTTTTAGGTAGTCAAGGGCAAAGAGAGTTCATTACCCACCTGGCATAAGAAGGATGCTATATTGGAGGCATGTAGCAGGGCCAATTTTCCTCTCCCACTTTTCTTCCATCTTTCCTTTCCCTGAGGATTTTTAGCATATTTCGTTTCTCTCCCTTTTCAAAGGACAGACAGTACTGCCCCAAACCAAAGAACTGACCGGGTCAGACTACTGCCTTCCTTGGTTGATTTTGTTTCCTAGTCGTATCCAGGAATCCAGATCAGACAGAGGTTGCAAAGCCCAACACCAGAGGGTCAGGCAAGTAATGCGTATGAAGACGCAGACAGAGCTGGGGGCAAGTGGGGGGGTTGCTCTGTGCAAAGTGGGGAGGCTATATCTCATCCAAAGGGGCAGCCACAACGTAGCGCCAGCCTCCAGAAAAAACATGAACTAAGCTAACTACATCTCTAACTTTTAAAGAGAGCTAGAAATACAATTATTTCATGTAGAAATCTCTCAATTCTAATATTAGTTAAGAGTTAAACAGTACTTAAGCCAAACAAAATATGTCTACGGACCAGCCATGATCCATGGCCTACAAATGAGCGACTCTGACTTCCCCAGGACGCCTTCCCTGAAATGTATGCTCCTGATCAGCCAACCCCTCATAGAAATGCTAAAATTTGGGAATGGAACCTTAAAATTTAGAGAAAAAGACAAAGAAAGCCTTGTCCTGTTTTCATTTTAGACAGTTTGAACTCCTCATTTTAGACAGCTTGAACCTGTCCAATCTCACCAAGAGTCCTTCCAGTGGTCTAGCACAGCTGACCAAGTTCAACATTAGAACATGGGACCAAAGCTTAGTATCATGAAGTATTCTTTATACAGACAAATTTTTCTTGTTCTTTATTGGTGAATTTCCCCTGTAATTCTCTGGGAAAGAAATCAGTGGTTCAAGATCTCATTTCTTGACCATCTTTCCTTTAAAGTTATCTGCAAGTAGCCCTGTTACTTCTCCCAAGCTTCCTTTGTATGTCTTAGAGACGTGGGCAGAAGGTGAGGATTAACATATCTGGTAGTCTGCCTCATTCTAATTAACTATATTGTTCACTTCACTGACTCTGCATCGACACAACAGAAATTTTAGAAGACTTCACTGTAGTTCACTATTAAAGCTGTAGTAATTTTATTTAATGAAAATATTCTGTATACTGTATTTGCCACTTCTAATATTTTAAGGATCACATAATTCCTGTAAATAATTAGAATTCAATAGGACTAATTGTTCATAATAGGGAGATCAAAATGCATTACATCATCTTTGATTCCATACATTTCATGTAAAAATTAAAGAATGCCGCATGTTGGCATTTATTCTTTCTTACAGTCTCTGTATGCAGTTAACAAGTTTTTAATTGAAAATCATCTCACTGAGTGAAACTATAATGTGCTAACTGAACCAATAGTATGTGAAGCCAGAGGCTCTATTTTGTAATTTATTGAGCAGTTATGTGCAATTCTGTGTATGAGTAAGATATTAATTGACCATTTTTTTCCTAGAAAGTACTCAACAAACCCACCATCAGGAAGAATCTTTGGGAAGATCAGCTATGGTTTGGAAGTGCACTCATACCCCCATTCTTTGGCATCATACTTCATGTTCCCTTGCAGTGGAATTGCAAGATCTTCCCTAATGATTTTTCATAGCCTTGACTTCGTGAAGCGTTGGGTGGATCTGAGTCCTTGCTCCACCACTCATTTATTGAATGATCTTGGACAAGTCTCTCTTCAAGCAGGAATTTTCTTATTTGTTAAATGAAAACAATTATCAAGTTTTTTTGTGTAGTAAGGATTAAATAAGATAACGCATGTCATTGGAACAGTAATTGTCAGATAGTAAGTAGCACCACCCTCACCAAAATGTTTACTAGTAATATCCCAGTACTGACATGAATACAGTTCCTTAAAAGAAAGCCTTACCCAATTAGAAACAACCCTGGCTACCGGTCCCAGTCCGCAGTTAACTAACTCTGACCCTGAGCAAGTTGCTCTTATAAGAGCTTTTGATTTTGCATCTATAAATGAGCAGCTTACACTGTGAATGTTGATACTCAACAACTGATAATTTACAACTTCCCAAGGTGATATCTGAATGCTCCTGACAATTTCAAAATACATTTTTCTATCTACATTGACTAATCTCAGCCCAAAGATGTGGGTCAGAATAAATAGGGATTTTGTACGGTCTAGGACCATCATACAGATAATATAATACTTTCCATTTTTCTATACAGAGAAACATTACTCTAAGCAGGAAAAGTGTGGGAGAAATATTTGGGTCTGTGTCTCCTTGCTCCCTTCTTTTTCCTCTTTCTCCTCTTCCTCCTCCTTCTCTTCCCTGAGTCGTTGAGTGAGCTGGGGAGAAGGGCCGGGGGAATAGGGCTCAGCATTCTCATCGTAGGAGCAGCCGTGTTCCATCCTGAGTCTCTTGCCTTATGAGAGGCCTCTAGCTGTTGCCCTCTGGCTGGGTAGGTGGGCTTCATTCAGAGAAAGTACTGGTAGTTGCAAATCCAAGTTGTTCTAATTCAACTGCACCGGTAAACCTGGCATTTTGATCTTAAGCTACCTCATTTGCAGTGATATATTTCTCAATAAGTTCTAAACCCAGAGGGGCAAGTGAGCCGTTATTTATGTGACCCCCCCCCCCACAAAGTCCCAATAACTATCTAGGGTCTATTTGAATTGTTTAGAAGAAAAATGCTCCAAGTCCCGTATGGCTTATTTACACTACGATGCAATCCCCTAACCATGCCGGACCACAAGGATCCAAAATTTCCAAGGACCTATAAAGAGATATTCCCCATTAAAAGGTGTAAGTCTTCGGGCTCCAGATGCCTAGCCACTGCTTTCTGAGCCAAACCTCCACGGTAGAGGACTTCTTCATTGGAATGTGACTGCCTCCACCATTCCTCCTTGCCTCAGCAAAAGGTTCTCTGTTCCAGCTCTGAAATCCTGAGGAACTATCCATCTTGTTTTTATTTAAACATTCTAACCCCAAAATAACTTGTAGGATGAAAGGAGTCTTATTCAGCTCCACTTGGGCTGTTTTACATGGCTACAAGCATTTTCTATGTGCTTTTTCTCAGCAGTCCCTACAGAGCACTAATCAGAAAAATGTTCCCTCTTTCCTGACTTCATATTAGCTGTTTAAACATCCCAAAGTATGCCAGCAGCTGAGGCAAGTGCACACATCATTGCCATAGTAATTGTATTTTATATCCTCCACTCTTTCTGCTAGTCCTTGCAAGTGGGTTCAGATAGATTTGAAATTTTCTCATAAGGAACATATTAAGCTGTCTAGATAATAAAAGTAAATCCAGCATTTGTTTCCCTGTAAGATAAAGTATTGCCAAGCTTCCCCTTGCGTATAACTGTGTGCCAACCAGTGTGATGTTTTTACTCTGATGGTGCTCTGGCCTATAGAATTTAGGTCCCTTCTAGCCACCCAAAGGACACAGGTAACTGATGATAATGAAGATAGATATCTTTGAGCTACAGTTGATGGGCTCTGCCAGGTATCCATTGATTTTACAAATGGTTTCTTTTCCAGATTGCAAAAGGAACTGATAAGTCATTTCCTCGAATCATCAGAGCACTTCATACTGGAGCTGAGCCCTCTTTCATATCGATCTACCGTCTTTACTCCTAGCCCTCACTCTAGCTTAAGGCATGAAGAAATTTCCTTTAAAACACTTCAAAATTTTCCAAATAATCCTGGTGAGTTCCAAAAAAGTACAACTCTTTCCCTGGATTTTATTTTTTATAACACTAAGTCTCATGCATTATCAATTGAAAAAGAGAACTGGGGACCAGGGATATAACTCAGCAGCACAGCGCCTACCTGGTACATGCGAGGTCCTGAGTTCGATTCCCAGTACAAAAAAAAAGAAAGAAAGAAAGAAAGAAAAGTAGGATTATTAGATTGGAAATGTCAGAGGAAAAGATGTCTACCGCTCATGTTGTGTTTTAAAATGGAGAGATCAGAATCTACTTTTATAAAGAATTCTATTCTCCTGAGGGTATCTGCTAACCTTGCAGATGAAGCAAATAATAATATCTGAGTATAAAAATCCATCATTTGCATTGTTTTTATTTAGGTAGCATTCTAATATTTATCCTAAAATATTAGAAGTAAGAATCACTGCAGATGAATTGCAGTTTTAAAATTGTTTCTCCCCTGAAAGTGGATTGATACTACTTTTCAGAGGTATTTAACATATGTGCAGTTGAGCAAAACACTGCAGAAAAACAGTGTCTAGACAAAATCAAGAGCTAGAAAACAGCATTCGAGGTGCAGAAAGGACAGGCAAGCCCTCCAGCATGCTGCCGATGCCCTGGCACCCATAGGACCAGCAGAGAATTTAGCGACAGGAGGTTAGGGACCTAAAGGGTATAGATAGATACAAATATACATATAGATATACATTATATGTGTATATATATTCTTTTTTAAATACAAAAGTCTAATATTTAAAAGGAAATGCAACAAATACTGGTGTACCTGCCATTTTAAATGAATCATACTTTGCAATATTTACTTGAAGAGCTCTTTTATTTAAGGAAAGGGGCACACACATTACAGAGAAAATTGCCATCTCCTCTTTTTCCATCCTCAGGTACATTTACATCTCTCCAATCCCAGAAGATAAACCTATTCTAAAATAAAATATGTTTAATTCCCATATATATGCATACAGTGTGTGTATATTCACATATATCCATTAAATGCTGTATTACCATTGTTTGTCATTTTAAATGTAAATAAATGTATCAAAAGGCAATCCCTTTGTCTTTTAACATGCTTTTAAGACCTGTGCGTGTTGATGTACAACAATGTTCATTTACTTTGGTAGTGCACAACATTCCGTCTTCATCAGTATACCACAATTTATTCTCTTACTGATGGACATCTGAGTCATTTCCAATTTTTTGTTATTAGAAAAAAATGCCTCAGAAAACATTCTTTGTCATAGGGTATATGTATTGTCAACTCTCCTTACTACCACCAAATCACTATCTAAAGCAATTGTACCAGATGGCACTCCTACCATCAGTGATCAGGAGTTCCTTTTCCTCCACCAACACTTCATTTAGCAAACTTCCTAAACTCTGCCAATTTTACTGTTGTGCAATCTCCCCATAACAAAGATAATCAAGAAAAAGAGAAAAAGCATCCACCTGAAAAACTTATATATTAAAACAGAAATCAACTTCCGATAGCACCTGCTTTGTGCTCATAATAAATTTCAATAAAACAGCCTCTGAGACAAAGGAGAAAGGTTAGATCATTGTCTTATACAGAAAAATAAAGGGAACTAGGTAAATAGTGAAATATAGGGAGAAACTAATATTACTATAATTAAAATTTTAAACTGCATTATAACCAATAAAGAGTAGAATCATTACTGGGAAAACTAAATTAGCTGTGTAAAGGAGAAGATGGAATCACTCTCCCAGATCAAAGACAAATGAAAATGAGAAAGAAGTGCGTGAAATCAAAATAAAACATACACACAATCAAAAAGTACTTCGCCAAGCTGAAGATCTGAAATTGCAGATCAAAGGTGTTCATCAGGTAGCCAGCAACATTGTGAAAATGAGATTGGCACTTAGTCATTTCCTGGTTAAATATTTGAATTTCAAAAGAAAAGGTAATTTCCTATAAAGAGTCTGGCAGAGGGGGTTGGGTTTTGCAGGGGGGGAAGTATTACTTATAAAGAAAAAGACTCAGCTTGTCCTTAGAAGTCTTCTCCACAACATTAAAATCAAACAATAAGAAAAAATAAAACAACAGTATCAAATTCCTCATTTAGGGTAAAACGATAAGTAGTAATAAAACAGATTTCTGAAGACTAAAATATCCTTACAACCAAAAGAGAAAAATCAAAACAAAGAATCCAGGATGAGCAAATTATTTAACAAAAGACTAACAAGGAAGATTAATGTAATTTTAATATAGAATCATTTGTATAATTATTTTACATCAATATAAAACAGCGTGAAAATATAATTATTCTTGAAAAAGAAAATGTATAATACTAAAAAATGATAATTTACAATAATAAAGTGAGTCTAAGGTCTTATACAAGGAATAGAAGCACATTGGGGTGATTAAGAGAAATCAGTGGAATTCTGAATTTGTGTGAGAGAGCATAATGTGTAAGGCTTAATTTATAATGTTGATAATCACAGTTTTTAAAATTTAAGGATATTAGGAAGTTTTAAATCATGATATATACCATTCATATTATTGGAGGGAAAAATGGTAAGGTAAATGTTACTTCCTCTCCACTACCTTATGCTGACTAGTCCAAAACCTACTGTAATTAAGAGGATTAAGTCATACTTCATAGTAATTTATAATTAATAATGGCACCATGAGAAGATAAGCAAACTAAAAGTTAATATCCATGCTATCATTAATATCCATGCTAGCTAGTTTCCACAGGAAATACTTGAGAGCTATAATTTGGGTTAAGAAAAATCCTTTATAAGTAAACAAAATATAGGTAGCAAAATATCTCTAGTGCTCTTTTCCGAATTGAGATAAATTTAAAGCTTACTAATTTATTTGGCTCCAACTAATAGTTCAATGAATTTATATTCCCCCAGCAATGAAGCTTTCAGATTCTTGGCTTTGAATTTTATTTATCCAGAATTTATTTATTAACAAAACTATCCCATCAGTGTCACATTCTGAAATCTCATTAAGGTCTTGAGAGACATCATAATTCTAGAAGGGGTAGTAAATGAACATTCGCGTTAAATTAAGTTTAACTAATGGACTCAACCTCCACATCCTTGATCCTATGTGCACAGATATTATACTCCTTTGTTTTGCTACATAAAAAGGTTCTGTCTCAGGGGTGTGTGTGTGTGTATGTGTGTGTGTGTGTGTGTGTATCTTTGAGTGAATCTCAGACTATTTCCTACTAAGCAAGGTAAGATGGAAGTTGATCATTCAGAATCCAAAATATTTAACAGATATTAGTGTGTTTTCTAAAATAGATGTATCTGCGGCACAAAGGGAAAATAATTTCATAAATAAAGAAAAAATTTTTAAATCACAAGGAATGGGTAGATGGAAAGGTAACTATTATACCACTGTAGAATCTATAAACAACACTGGCAGTCCCAAATAAGATACAGCAATGGTGGTCTAAGGAGACAGAGCTAAACTTGAGAAATTTCAAACCAGTATACGTTTCTTGTTTGGGGAAGTATGATGACCTCAAACACATGTTCAGATCCAAGGTAAAGGAACATGATGTTGAGACAATCTATCTTTGACATTTAACAACATAATCTTTTTCTCTATTTAAGGGGCACAAAATATGTCAGAAAAGTTTAAAGGAATAAGAAACTGAAAAGACCAACCCATGTTTTTACATCCAATTTTGGTCAATTTGTTCCTGTCACAAATAAGGAAAGAAAGCAAACTTAGTGTAGCTAAAAGTTGTAACAAATTTGTTTACAAAAACTATACAATAAAGAATGGATTAGGGCCAGTGAGATGACTCAGTGGCGTAAGCGCCTGCCTGGCAAGCGCGAGGGCCCAAGTTCGACTCCCAGAACCCACATACGAAAAAAGGGCCAGTGATATCGCTCAGCAGCATGGGCGCCTGCTGGCGTGCGAGGTCCTGAGGTTGACCCCCGGTACCTACAAAAAAAAAAAAAAAAAAAGAATGGATTATAGTTATGTTTTCTGTTTCAACAATGAACGTATCTTTGACCTGAGAATTCAAGGACTATAACAGTTCCTATTGCCTCCCTGAATATGCCAGCTACATGTGGCCTTTCGTTTCTTGGATTTTATAATTTTATATAATAGCAGCCATCAGTAGATGTGGAGACTTACTCAAGCTAACAATTAATTACTCTTTATACTAGAACTATAATCTTGCTAATCATTAATGTATTTGCTATTATTTTTTATTATAGACATTAATACAGTTTGGCAAGGATCTGAGGGGTCAAATTAGAGGCATTTTGCTTCTCTTCTATGAAAGATGATGAATTTGATGAGGAAAAAGGAAACAGAGCCAAGCTCAGTTCCTGGCACACACTGGAGAAGATAAACATTAGCGGAATGTCTGGGATTAGCATTTATTGAGTGTCTACTATGCAATAAGCAATGCTTAGTATTTTACATCATTATCACATCTAATCCCCTGGTCCCTGTAATGTGGCTATTACTGTTCTCTTTTTTTCCACTAAGGAAGCAACAGTTTAAAGAAATTGACATATACACCTATCACTTGGCTACATAGCTAAAATTTGAACCCAGATTCATTCAACTATAAATCTCAGCTCTTTTTTACCACACTGGTACCAAATATATAGATCACTGAAAATTATCTACAAACTATGTGACAGGAGTTTTAAAAGTCTGGTAACATCAGTTCAACAGTGAGTTATACATCAGCAGTTTCTTGAAAGTATTACATTGATAGTAGCATTAAGATCATTTTAAGAAACCCTTTAAGAGAATCATAGAAATTGAAGATCTGAAGAGAATTCAAGCTCTAATTTTAGTGGGAAATGTGTATCTGTTTCCTTGATCAAGATGCTGAACATTTTTAATACATCAAGTTCAAAACTCTTTCAATGCTCTTTGCTGAAGAAGGAGAAACCATTGGAAGATGAGTTGCCAGGGAATCGATGGCAAGTGTGGGAGACTAATTCAGTGAGAATTTGAGAAATAAATTCAAGTGTTTTATTTTCCATTTCCAAGTCTTAAGACCATAGAAATAAGTACTCAACTGATCTCAGAATTTGAGGTTACTTTATCATGAAGTTCTGTAATAATGTTGGAGACCTTCTCAGGTCGATGATGATGATGATGATGAAGAAAGCACAACATATCACCTTTTGAAGCTGAGAGGGTGGGAAAGGAATGTTTAGAAGTTCACACGAATTGTACGTATTCAGGTTGGAGGTCAGGTATTTGGAAGCACGTAGAGAATATATGAATCCAATTGAATTGTGGGGGAGAGATAACATGTCTATGTCCTGATCCCCAGGACCAGTGAGTGGCAAAAACTCTTTGCATGTGTAATTGAGTGAAGGATCTTGAAATGGGGAGAGTGGCTTAGATTGCCCAGCTGGGAACAATATTAACACAACAGTCCTTATAATGCGATCCCAGGAACATAGCTTCAAGGTAGCACACCAAGTTGACACTTGCAAATGAGGGTTTAAGAGGGATAGAAATAAAAGGGCAGCTAGAAGCTCCTCAGAGGAGCTTTTATATCACATGGACTCGGGAACTAACCTACACAAATACCAGAAATTCTTTGCCTCCAGATTTGCATAAATTGTACAGAGTTTAATCTTTTACAGTTTAGGCTTCTAATTAGGGTACTTCCATCCAAATCCATTTAAAGGCTTTTTTCCTACCATCCATTTTTCTCTGAATACTTAAACAATGCTTGTCATGCGGTACAATGCAACAGAGCACAGAAGGAAAAGAAATTAGTTGCACACACTTTTGTCACCAGCTAGCGTGGGTCCTTGTTTTCATGATTATGGAAATTAGAACTACAGCAACGATATTAATGTATAGCAAAAGCTTTAATTAGAAAGTAAGAGAAAATAAAGGGGAGCACGGCTCTGACAAAGATTAAGCCAGTCCCCTAACAAAGGAAAGTAAGAGAAGACAGGAAAGAGATCAGAAGAGGTGGATCAGACGGGCCCATTCACAAAAGAACAGAGACCTGTTTTATGGGGTGCTGTGGTGGGCTGGGGTCCTGGTTTCTATTTCGAGAAGAATCTCATGGTTCGAGGGGCAGTTTGGCTCCCATGAGATGACTGTTCTTGCTTGAGAGGTCGATCGTGTCACGGGGTGTCTGTGAGGTTTGGGACAGTGCTGCAAACCTCGGATGCTGTTGCAGCTGATGCTCCCAGAAGCCCTGAGAATTACCTTGATTACTCTTATCTTGGTGCCCTCAGTCTTGAAGAAGAATGAGATAGGCTAGGTAAATTTAGGGCAAATAAACCTTGTTTTACCAACTTTTCCTAAATGATTATATCCAAGGTTTTAAGGTAATAAAGGATACAAAATGGAAGGCAAGCTTTGTTTTGCTTGCAGTTTCCTATTGAGCATCTGTAGGCCTAAGAGAAGATAGGTTTTAGCAAAAACTGCTTTTAAGTCCCTGGTCTTCGAAGAAAACACGAATTATACTTTTAATAAGTTACAATTTAAGGGGCCAGGAATTTGTTTGTCCCCATGGTAATCTCTGACCGTAGCACTTTGGCCTATGCAAATGAATTAAGATGTAGTTTAGAAGGATCTATCCAGGCAAGATTATACTTCAGAGTAGGCTGAATGTGTGGTATAAGTCAGCACCACACAAATAATGTGATGATAGACCATGTGTTTCCTAATACACACAATGAAATGGCCTGTCATATTCTGAACTGACAGTTGGTTTGTGTAGCTGTAGCTACAGCATTAAAACACGCACACAAAACAATAGATAAGGCTGAAAAGTCTATTCTAGCATGTCTTGGTGTTGCACAGACCAAGTGTACAATTTAGTAAAATTAATCCTTCTTTGGTAAGTCCCTCCCCATCTTTCAACCACCGTACTCTACAATTTGGACAAGTTTTTATCAGAAAGCATTAAGACACAAAAGAAAAATAAAAACTCAGCTAATACTCTGTGCTGCTCATTAACTGATTTTTTTCCTCACTCATACTGGTTGCTAGTTTTACTTCTCATTACCTTCGTTGTGCTAAATAGTTTTTGTATTGAATAGCAAATCCAGCCATATATGTGATCCAAAATAATTGTTCTTGATGGAATGAGGAAACATTATTTTCCACTCAAAACAATTTCCAGATGAACATTCATGACTTGCACGACTGCAGCATATACCACAGGCCTTTCCAAGAATTTTTGGCACCAGAGCTGACAATAATGATGCTGAGAATGCTAGATGCCCTGAAGTGTTGACTGAAATTAACCACGCCACCAAATTTGACATGCAAAATGAACATAGTTTCTGAGCTAGCTGTTAGCTCACTGACTTCAGAACAGCTGAAATTCTCCTTTAGAAATGAAAGATTTCCTTTGACCAGCCCTGTAAGTATGAGATGGAACTAAATCTTGTCAAGAGCCATTCCTTCCAAATCGCTTTGGCCGTTCTGCTTAACAGCTTCATGTGCACAGCCAGGCTCCAAACACAGAAGCAGTAAGAATCATTCCAGAATTATAAAGCTGTATCAAGGAATCCCAGTAAAGTACACAGACAGTATCTGGGGTCATGTCTGAATTTATGCAAGCAAAACTTTAATCCATGTTCCCTGAACTGAGTGCAACATTTAGTGTGAATTTAAAAAATGCTGTGTAAGGTCATGTGGAGGTTGGTTATGCATAAGTGAGGTGTGGTGGCCCACACTTGTAATAGCAGCACTCTAGGCAGCCGAGGATCGCAAGTTTAAACCCAGCCTGGGTAACTTAGTGACTTAGTGAGACCCCATCTCAAAATTAAAAAAAAAAAAAAAAAAAGAGAGAGTTCAGGATGTAGCTCAGTGCAAAGGCCCTGCCTTCAATGCCTGGTATAAAACTCATTATTCTGGCAAGATACTCGTTTGGTTTTCTGACTCACAAAACCTGTGTTAGTTAAGATTTTTCGTCCCCAAGAAATAGAGATTCTAGATAGCTTAAATAATAATGGTGGATGTATTTTAAGAACATACGGTTGACTTGAATCTCAGGTCAAGATGCAGCCAGTTCTTGAAAGAACTAGACCCAGGAAGCTAGGAAGCCCTCTCCTTCCCACCTATTCCTGTGAGCGTTGCCCCCAGTGTCTTCACCTCAGCAGGGGCCAGTCTCAGAAGCGCCTGAATCCAGTACACACTTTTCCCAAAGTACATATGTAAAACCAGCTTCACTGCACTCTTCTCAATACACCGGCCCAAGCACTGGCCAATCAATGCCTCCAGAAAGTGTCAAAAGTGTTACCAGCTCAGAAGTGTCTCCCCCTGGGCACAAGGGGACCTAGCAGGGCCCTTTTCTTAGAGGACTGAGTTTCAGCTCCAGGGCTCCTCTTCCAAGCTTCCAAGGTATGATAGTTCCAGTCTCTTCTTTTTCTCCCTCCAACCCTAAGAGTAATAGCCACTTCCTACAGTTGCTATTTTTAGCTTTTCTGGTTTTGGTTACATATCTGACAACTTCATGCCCAATTAACTGTTCTTTATGTTAAATTGTTTTTGTTTAAATAACTGGTAGTTTTTTTTGTCTCATTGGACTCCTGAGTGATATAGGGGTCTATTATTATTAAGCTACATGATTTCAGCAGTTCCATCAGCTTTGAAAGTTTTCTAACACTTAAATAAATGTACTTTGGTAAATCACAAGTATTTTATGAATGTAATAAGCATACTTGAGTATTAATAATAAATGTCCAAACACTCAGCACCATGATAAGAGGTTCATTTTATTTCACGTAGTCCTCCCAATAATGCTCTGAGGCATGTGGAATGGTTATCCTAGTTTTCCAGAGGTAATTGAGGTTCAGGCGTAAAGCTAGTAAGTGATGGAGCCCAATATTCAAGTCTGGCTCCTGGTTCTTCTCTTTGTTCCTTTCCATCAGCTATCCTAGCACTTAGGCATGGTGTAGTAGTCATTCAATTTCACAGCAGTTTATCTCATACTGTAAGAACAGAAACCTGAATTTTATCTGGCTTTATATGTCCAATATAGTCACTATTAAAAGAGATCTACAGTAAATGTTTCTTGAGTTGAATCCTGAAGAAAATGATTCAGAGGATTTGAAGAGATAGAATGACTCATGAAGAGAAGTTAAATCCTCAAGCTATTTGGGGCAGCCAATTGAAGTAGCTTTCAAAGCAAATGCAGGACTTGGCACCTAAACAGTATGACTGTGTGCCCAGGGAAGGAGAATTCAGTGCAAGATATTCTGTATGCAGAACCCAAGTTCTCAGAAACTGGTGTCAACTCAGGAAGGATGGACCTAAATCCAAAAAGAAAATTCACTCTTTTGTGACCAGAGAAGTACAAGAGATCTCTGGTTTGAACTATAAACTGGAACTCATATTAAACTGAGGACACATAACTCACCAGTCCAAATATAATTTTTATCCTAAAATGTTTTCAAACTTTAAAACACTGAGTCTACTTTTATATGGCCACACATGGCACCCCTTGCATTCCCCTTTAGAGAAAGAAACCCTAGTTCCTGGAAAGTAATGGCAGAAAGTTGTTCAAACCATACTGACTTCGACAGGAACCCATCCGATGAGGGATTACAGAGGCTTTACCCACTTATGGCACAGTATTTCTTCTTGGGAGTAAAACAATAATCTTCCTATACATTTGATGACTTTATTATTACAACATGCTATACACTTGGAAGTCTAAACATCAAATTTAAAACACCAGTGTAACCTATTAAGAATCAATTAATTTGCCCTGCTTCTCAGTGAAAATTTCCTATGATATCAGGTACACCAAAATATTTATTGACAATCAGAAAGAAATAATCAGTTTTTAAAATTTAGAACCTTTTATATTTAAGCACTTGGGAAACTATTTTTTCTTGCCTAATGTACCCATTCATCTGGTATTGTTAAATGCTCAGGCATTTGGTTGCCCACATGTTTTTTTGCAGCTGTTTCCTAAGAGGCTCTGAGATGTTTCAAAGTTCAAGTTGTTGTTAAGCCATTGGAAGTTTCCAAATTCGACTTCTAGGCATGAAGGGCCGGAGTCTTCTCGTTTGTTTCTCATGAAATTTCAAGCAAGAAATCCACTTTTTTATTTTGCACCACCAGTAGACCACACTTTATTGTCCATTAAGCTATGAACCTCCAAGACTTGAATGGCCTTGAAAGTATAAATTCTTCCATTTCATCACAATGAAAAATTTTCTCTATAGAAATATGTGATTCAATAAACTTAGAAAAATTTAGGGTGCAGTAAAATATCCAAAATTTGTCCAAACTCAAGCAAACTAAAAATCCTAACCAATTTTTCTCAATCATCTGGGCCTCAGTTTTGCCATGGACATAGAGCAGGAAACATGAAATAATAAAGCAAATTATAATTTTGTTGGTTGTCTCACCAAACCAAAGACTGATAATCTGACTACAAGAATTTATAAACATCTGAGATCCACCCAGCTGGCAAAATTGACTTTATCCTATACAGTACATTTTTAACTAATAAAAAGAAATGAGAATTTGGTTAAATGTTATGATAGAAAATCCCAAGAACTTTAGCTAATATTTAGAGCTTATGAGCTATTAAAGCAGTCTTTTCTCAGCTGCTCCAAACATCTGTGAGCCATATCCCTAAAGTACACAGAAACATAAAATCCACACTTTACTTTGTTTTACAACTGAATATTTTGATATTTAACTATATTAAAACAATGAGCCCAATTATTGAAATAATCTTAAACAGTTTTCCCAGAAAAAGCAATGCACTGTGTCAGCCAGCACTTCTTTTTTCTGCCAACCCTCATAAACACTAGCCTGCCATAAATTAGTGTAGGGCTTTTCTGATGGCTGCACTGAGTTACCTGCAAACTTCCCTAAAATACTTACCTTATAGTAACTATCAAGTATGCTCATTGATTTAAAAAAGTATGCTTTGCAGGAATTGTTTGCCGGTTTTAATCAATTAAACAAGAAACATATTAAATTGCTGTAGGCAAATAAACTTTTTTCTCTTTTGTCCTTACCTATAGAAACAAAGGGACATATTAAGATATTAAAAGTTGTATCCCTATAATTACCAAACTTATTCAACTGACCTTTCTTTAAAGCGTAATAAAGCACAGTCGAATATTGTGTGAGAGTGTGTTTATTTACAAAGTGATCAATACTGGTATTAACAAGGGCTGGAAGAAATGATCACTGGTCACCTAAGTCTAATATTCTCGCATTATCCAATATCATGCCATTGTTAACCAAATTACTAATTTTCTTCTGAAATTGTCAACTAGACACATCTTATTTCCCAATAAGATGCCGGCTCTCTAAAACTACATGTTATTTAAAAAAATCACAATTGCCAATTTCATAATTTGATAATAACTGAGTTTCCACTTCACAAAAGTACCATTGGGCCTTACGGTCAGTCAAGTTGAAATGTATCCTTCTCCATTCTGACTCCTCGCTGCCCACACATCCTGTTCCAGCCCTCCTTGCTAGGGAATAGCCCTTTATTAATTGTTGCTGTAAGACAATTTTAACCTGCTGCTACTTAAATGGGATGGTTTGGGTTTGCTTCTTATTCGTGGTTTGTTTAAAACACAATTAACAAAGAGCAGTCTTGAGAGGAAATTTGCAGTAACACCCCCCCCCCCGCCCAGTTGCTGATATACCCAATTCTCTGAATTAAGAGCACAGAGGTGCATGCTTGGCTCATATTCCTTTGCCTTCAAGTTCCACTCTCAAAGCTGCTCACCTGAAAATTTAATGTGTGCTTTCCATGGAAGAAGAAGCTTAACATGTACTGGGACCTGCTGAGAGCCAGCTATCAGGCTCTCATTTCATGAATCTTCCAATCATCCTTTGAGATTGGAATTATCACATCGCTCACTTTAGGAATAAGAAACGGAGACTCAAAGAAACTAAATGCTTTTGACTAAAAGTTACTTGTATCTAAGCCTAGGGGAAATTGGGTCTGCTTCAGTAAAACTGAATCTTATTCCTAGGAATAAGTGATATTTTGAGATACTTGGTATTCAAATGGACAAGTAGGCAGTAGATATTTTTTGTGTCTAGCACAACCCATAATCAAGAATTATTTCAGATAGCATTTCTTTAATATTTGCCTTTCCTGTTTTCTTGTAAGCTCCATGAGGAAGATGTCATTTGTGTTCTTCATCATCGCATTTCCAGTGTCTAGCACATGGTAGAAGTTCAGTAAATGCATTTTGACTATTGTGTATGTACTCTGCTTCCTCTACTGGCTTCCTTGAGACTTCTCCCATGCAGGTTGGCACAAGGTCAGGATAATCCTGGATTTGTCCATCAACAGGCTTTAATCCTATGCTTAACCATTGGTCATTATCCTTTAGAAGCCAACTGTACCCAACTTTTTTTTCATATGGAAAAAAAAGTAAAACAAAATTTCATAACGAAATAATAGAATAACAACAGTTAATACATGGCAAAATATTGTTAAAGTAGTTACTCAGAGTACAAGATTTGGGCATAAAAAATTCTCCAAAATAGTATTAGCACAAACCTTTATTTTTAATGAACTAAGAGAAATTAGTAGTATAACTATCTTGTTTTTTTTTTCCTTTTCCCTTCCTTCCTTTCTCCTTTCCCCATCCTAGTTCCTTTTTTCTTGTGAACAATTTCTTCCCACTTGACAATATCTATTGTGCATTTATTTACTCTTTCAGTTTCTCACATCAGGGAGACAATATGATGTTTACACATGTGAGTCTAATTTATTTCACTTATGAGAATGGTCTCAAAATGCATCTGTTTACCTATAAAAGTCTCAAGTTTATCCTTCTTTATGGCTGAGTAGAGCTCCATTATATAAAAATACCACATCTCTTTATCCATCCCTTGGTTGATGGGCATTTGGGTTGTTTCCAAGATTTAGCTATTACAAATCGTGCTGCTATAAACATGGGTGCACATATATCACTGTGGTATGATGTTTTTAATTCTTCTGTGCAGATACCCAGAAGGGGAATAGCTGGGTCAAATGGGACCTCTAATCCTAGTTTTCTGAGGAATCTCCACACTGATTTCCATACAGATTTCTTTTAGAAGCCAACTGTACCTAACTTTTATCTAATTGCTTCCAAATCTATTAGGAATGTTTGTAAGTAAAATAATAATAATATACTGTATATAAATGAGGAGATAAAATGCAAAATGAGTGACAGAAGAGCAACACTGGGGATGAAGGACAGCCCAGGAACCTAGAGAGTCGAGGTTCCCAGGCTTGTCACTGCAGCACTCTGTCCCTCCCCATTTTCCACTGCTGTCCCAGGTCATCCCTGCGATGCACCCCAAGTGCCCCCCTGTGAGTCTTTCACTACATTCCACTTGATGCTGCAACAGCCGTGAGGGTGCTGCCTCAACTTCCTCTGTGAAGTAGTTCCTGTTCTCACAGAACAATATCTGGGAGAGGCTAAAGCCATCCCAGGACACTCAAGGCATCGCCAAATTGCATCACATTCCCTCTGGTCCTCACTGTTCCCAAACTAAGCACTGGGATACACTTATGTGGAGAAAACAGCCTGTCAAGGACTTGGACTCCACCCTGTTTGTGAGAAAAGCACCAAATTTCCTACCCTTCACCCCTGGATCTATAAATACCCAAGTGTCTGCACATACAACTTTCAAGCTCTCTTTTTCCCTGTGAAATAGGGACATACACTGAGATACTGAGACTCTTGGCTTTGGCTCCACAAGGCCCCACGACATCCTGATCCACCACTAACAAAGGTCACTTTGACTTGAAAAACAAAAGCCAGCCATTATGGTTCATTATTTATCACCACATTGTAAACTGCCCCCAAATGTAATGACTTAAAATAATGACTTTATTATTATCTGTGATTCTTGGCTTGACTGGCAGTCAGCTCTATGCCTTCTCTGTTATTTGCACTTTGCTTCACTCAGACAAGCATCTGCGATCAGATGGGAGTCAGCTGGGCTGGAACATCTACAGTGGTTTCAGGCACTCCCTTCTCCCTTCATACTGACTTCCTACATGTCCTTCAAGTCTCTGCAGAAGTGTCACTTCCTGCCAGAAAACATCCCTGACTCCCAACCGGGTCTCTTCCTGTATGTGCTGAACTTTATTTTCATAACTCTCATCATACTTGTAAAGTCTTGTTTGGTACCTGTCTCACCCAGAGACTATGAACTTCGTGAAGGCAGCCATCTCCATTCCATTCATCACGGAATCTCCAGTGTCACATACAGCACTCTGCCCATACTGCGTCCAATAAACATTTCAGTGAATGAACGATCACTTCAAATCCACCTTTTACTGCTCAGAAGTTGTCATTTCTCCTAAATCCCAAATATAGTCTATTTTTCTAGGATCTATAAAATAGGCTTACACAAACTAAATGAAAGAAAAGAATGAAATACTATCTGAATTATCCCAACAACAACGCAAATAACTCTCATTCTAAAGTATTTATACATTCTAACTGAAGTTGGTTTATGAATGTAACAAGAATGTCTGGGCAATTTCTTGAATTAATGATCTGTTCATTTGATTATATGTCCAAGCAAGAAAACAAAGATTTTTACACTTGATAAAATTGGGTTTTTAAAATCCATCTCCTTTCTCCCTCTATAAAAGATAGTTTCAGGGGAGCAGGAAGAGCTGCAGTAAAAAGTATGTCTTTGTAAGCTGAGTGAAATGTTTCTCGCTTCTTAAGATAAACTTTGCTAACTTGTTGGATTTTGCAGTTTCTGGCTTTGCTTCATGAAAGTGTTTACAGGAAGTGTTTAATTTGATGTTCATTGAGTCAGATGCCATAATCTGCCTTGGGAGAGCCACCTGATAAGGAAGCTTGATTTATAAAATAATTTTGCTTTGATGATTTCAGCCAATTAATTTTTTGTCAAGGAAATTATTCTGAAAAAGCAGGGTATAAAAATAGTCAAGCAGAGCGATAGTTAACAACATTAAAACCTAGGTTCATCAAATTTCATTTGCTGGAGACATTCAGATAAGCAGACAACATTTTTAATCTTTGTTTATATTGCCACAGCCTTGTTTTTGGTCTTTATTGCCTCTAAATTGTGATTATTGCTGGGATTTTCTTACTGACTTATTTATCCTTGGAATTTTCTTTAAACTCTGCCTGAGAAATCAAGTTACTAACGCAACTACAGTGAACAACAATTGTTGATCAACTTCCATCAAAGCCATTTCTGCTTATCAGTTTCTAATTTTTGAAATACAGAGCTAAGAACTGGAGATACATAATGAAGACCAAGAGTCTTAGTAACTAATCCATAGAGTTGCGTGGACTCACCTACATCTGCAGATGTTTTAATTTCACTTTCTTCTTCCCTTTTTTTTGGTACTGGGGATTGAACTCAGGGCCTTCACAATGAGCTACATTCCTAGCCCTTTTAATTATTAATCTTTTTAATCTTTAGGCAAGGTCTTGCTCAGTTGCTAAATTGCCCGGATTGGGCTGAAACTTGGGATCCTCCTGCCTCAGCTTCCCAGAGTTCTAGGATTACAAACACCATGCTCTGTGGCTACTATCCTTTCTTCACAGTCATTTCTTTCCTTTTTGCTTTCCTGGTGATTCTTTTTCCTCTTTCTCCTGGATGACTATAATCTTTTCCTCTATCCTTTGAAAATATGGTAGTTTAGTGTTTTATACTTGGCTTAGTGATATATATATATATATAATATAATATATATATAATCACTTTATATATATATTTCCACTTTGAATGTATATATTAGGAGCAGCATCAAGTGTATTATTTTATCTTTGATTTATACTTACAAGAATCTAAGGAGTTTGTTTTAGTCTCCATTGAATTTACACCACTTAAAAAAGCATCCAGTATATTATGGTACTTTATAGCCATTCAATACATATTGTTGCATGAAGAAATGAATAGGACATTGGTAAGGACTGAAATGCAAAAGTTGTCCTTTCTAATGTTTTGCAAATCTGTTGCCAAACAATTTTGTTCTCCTAGAAATGAGTGAATGCATTTCATCCTTAAGTGTCTGGAATTTATTAACTGAACAGATTGATCTCCCAGGTTCTCTTAGCCAAACAAAACACTCAATGTTAAACATTCAACACCTTTTATTACACTGAAAAGCCTAGATGTATCTAGGATGGAAAGAGAAGGATTTCAGTTTAGGACTCACTTTGGAAGGAAGAGTTTATGAAGCCCTAGGTTGGTCCTTAAGTGCCCATTTTAATTTGCTGCAATCCAATTTAATTTCCCTGAAGATTAGCCAAAAACATCAACAAGACCAGAAAGAGATTTCTGGTTTCTAGAAATGAACCTTTGGGCCACAGCTAAAGCTATTTCCTCAGAAGAAAGTAATATGATTTACTCTCCCAGAGAGAAGTTCTTGTCTCCCTGCACTCTTTATTCCAAAATGTGTTGGGAGTAGGGGGCCAGTGGGACAAGTTTATCCAGACTGCTGATAACTGTCCTCCAGATGCTAAGGTGTAGGATGCAAATCGATGATCTAGAAATGAATCTGGCCTGCAGATGTATTTTATTTGACCCAAACTATTTTTTAATTGAATTAGTTCTTGTTATTGTTTGTTTCTAGATGTCCCCCCCAAAGCCTCATGTGGTCATAGGTGGGGCTTTTTCTGAGGTGGCTGAATCTAGAGTGTGTGATGCTGGGATTAAGGGTGTGTGATTCCTAAATCAGTACACTGATTGGTTTGGCTCCACCCTACTCCTGGTAGCCTGGATACAATATAAGGGACAGAAAGAGCCTTGTCTTGTCCTTGCTTTCTTTTGTTGTCTTCTGCGTGCAATGAATTGTTGCTCTCCTCTGTGATGCCCCTCTGCCATGTGCCACTCTGCCTTGGAACCAGCCAACTGTGGACTGAAACTTCTATGAACTGTAAGCCAGCTAAGCCTATTCCCTTTTAATTTTGGGTGTCGGGTATTTTGTCTCAGCAAGGAGAAAAGTTAATAAGTTGTCAATAGCGTAAGTTAGGAGAATGCAAATAAATAAATAAAAACTAGTTTTCTTTCTTAAAAAAAATAAAAGATGGCAGTACTAGGCCTAAAATCCCAAACTGTAGTAACAATTGGCTGGTGCTTAAGTTCCAGCTACTACGCAGTAGTCTGCCCTTATCTGTGGTTTCTCACCCACAGTCAACAGCCATGGCCAGCGTTATTCACGTCCCTCGCATTTCATTGCACCACATAGGCACGTCATCACGAGAAGGAGGACGCACACATATGATAAGATATTTTGAGAGAGACCACATTCACACAGTTTTTAATAGCATACATTGTTAAAACTATTCTATTTCATTATTAATAATCATCATCAATCTCTTACTGTGCCTCATTTATAAATTAAATTTTATTGTAGGTTGTAGGTGTGTGTGTATGTATGTGCATATAGGAAAAACATACTGCCTTTTGGGCTCGATGTTCCATTATTACCGGGAGTCTTGGATGCACTCACCATGGGTAAGCGGGGACTACTGCATTCCTGCCCGTGCCTGCTTTTACTGTGCTGCGGGACATAGTCTCAGTCTCCACTCGTGGTTAACCTGCATTGGTTTGGTTTGTTTTCTAACAGCCTGCTCATCTCACACACTTACTTAGTGTAGCCTTTGCATACAGCTATCACCCTATACTGTGCCCCAAATATTATTAAATCTAAACTCTCCTTGCTGAAGTTCACCCCAGTTTTCTGTGAACACACAAGAGTTCCAGTTGGAGCTCTGTCCTGAATCATTCTGCATCAGCTGGTTAATTTCAGTTAGAAGAGTTAGCTCCTCTCAACCTCAGTCACCAAAGGGGGTAGGGTAGGATCAACGAAAAGACTAGTTGAGTGATAGAATTGGTTATTCCTATGATTGTGGCTATAACGAACACAGCTGAGTGTCTCAGAGTAATCTCCCTTAACCCATTCCACATTGGGAGACTTGATAAGCTCTTTGCAAAAGAAAAAGCCAAACAGAGTGTTGAAAGAAAAGGAAGATAAGCTTCTGAGTGTATACGGTGCCTATCTTCATTAAAGCACTTATTATTATATACTTACACATACATTTTTACATATACACAATTATTATTATATGCTTACACATACATCTATAGTTAAACACACACAGAAAGTTTTACACAAAATTACATTGTCTCCTTTGGGGCCATTGAAAGTGTTTTTAAAGTTAATTTTAACTATATAATTTTCCTTAAACTCCTTAACTCTTCATTTATTTATATTGCTTTTACTATAATAGAATAATACCTAAATATTATAGACATAAAATTAGAAATTAATACTAAATGTACAGAATTTTTAAGACATTCATACCCCCAAAGATATTCCAACTGAATACAAACAAAACAACAAAACAATACAAATCAAATGTCTAATCCCAATATATCACTACTGTTGACATTACTTCACTGAAATAGGCCTTAGCAAGATAAGGACACTTGGTACATGTTACAAGGCAAGCAAGTCCTTTTGAGAAGATCATATACTATTAACCACAGTCCCTTCTCTGAAGTGTTCGGGACAGGATGTACCACCACTGAATTTGAAATTTTTCATATATTAAAAAGAGAGTATCCACCAATCAAATACATTAATTTTTATAATGTAATATATATGAATATTCACACTACACACACTCATTAAAAGTATAAATACTTCACGTCAGTGCAAGTCAGTACTATTACTAAATGAATTTGTCACAAACTTGCAAAAACCTTTTGATTTTCAGAGCTTTGGATTTTTAATTGTGGATACCAGTCTATATGCTAGGTGATATTCATTCACATTATTTTCCTAAATTCTAAACTCTTTGAGGAAGAAGGAGAAAGAGAAATAAAATAATAATTAATAAAAATAATGGTTATCATTGAATAGCTTCTTCTGATGTCCTCTATGCTATGTTATTTAATATTTACTACAATCCCACAAAGTAGGGATTATTCTCACTTTTCAGACTAAGAAACCAAGTCTGTGGGAGTTATAAGAGTGACCATAAAATGCTGCCTTGCTGATGCCAACTCGCAAGTATTCTGCCCTGGGATGTTCACTGGGAAAGTCTCTGCTACTTTGTTTTTCAAAATATTTTCTCTGTTAACCTCATTAGGAAAAAGGAACAGGGCTGGATTAATAACACTATGCACCGAAAGCAGTGATAGATGGGCCTGCTCAGGTCACATGCATTTTAGGTAATACTAGTATGGATAATATGATCTCAAAAATTATAAATTTGGATCCCAACAATTTAGAAAAAGGAAAATATTTAAGTTTGGCCTTTTAAGAAAACAAAATTTTTAGGAAAATCAGTAGTACAAACAAGAAAGTTTTTTATCTTACTAGAAAGAATGTCCACTATAAAAAAAAAATTCACAAAAGAAAAGACCTAAATATTTGGAGCATAAAAATCAAAATGTGTCACATGTCAATATTCATCATTTTCAAAACTGAGAGAGACAAACAAGCCAGACAATTATTTTACAGACAAAGGTTGAAATATCCTTAATGTATGAGCATTGTAAGTTAGAAAACTACAAAGATCGTAATAAAGTTATGGTATTAAGACCGAACAGCCAGATCCAAAGCCAGAAAGTTAGATTGGCCAACCTGTACATGAGAGTATTTTCAATTTTTCCAAATAAATAAAACTTTTTAAAATGTCATCAAACAAATTATAAAAGATGGACAATATTAACAATGCCCCGTGTTGGTGAGAATATGGAAATGTAGCATGCCTGTCCACCCTTTGTGGAAATAAAAATTAATACAAAACTGCAATGAAATGTGAATTTTGCTTTCTGAAAAACAAACACATTTAATCCAGTAATCCCACTTCTAGGAATATATCATGAAAGTATCTTGAACAAGCATACAAAAAGTGTATGTATTGCTGCAGCAGCAGTATAATAGTGAAAATCTACAAATAACCTAGAATTCTAAGGAAGAAAGGACAGGTGACCATTTCACAAGAGACTATAATGAAACCATTTAAAAATATGACAGATCTCAAACAAAAAAGGAGTTTTACATGTATTTTACATGTATTGAGTGAAAACAAAAAGTAGCATATGTAAAATAGTGTCTAGTATGATTTCACTTTGGTTTTTATAGAAATACTGAAATCAACAGTGAAGTCAATCATGACTTCAAACATGACCAGCACACTTCCACTTCTCTTGACAATGATCTCCAGTTAGATTCTCCAGGCACCTGACTCTGAGATAAATTGGAGTTGCAGATGTTTATTAGGGACAAATACCTGCTAGAGAGGCAAGCAGCTGGGCAGAGGGAGGTCAGCTACTGTGTGTGCCTAGCGACACCTGCCCCTACCATAGGGAGCTCTGGAGCCCAAGAGGTCCCATAGTGGGCTGCCATGGCAGACCCCTACCCCTCCACCTTAGTGGCTTTGTGTGGGCTACCTAGGAGGCCACTGTGGTGGACTTGGCAGCAGCTCTTTCCTCCCTAAGCCCTTTGTCAAAAGAGGATGCCAGAGGCTCTCCCTGGACATCACTCGCAAGGGCTGGGTCAAGGGATTTTCTTTGACAGGGATCAGGCTGGCATTTCACTATATCCACTACAACAACATCTTGGTAATCTCGTTATTTTTAGTTGTGTTCAAATTAAAAATGTGTCTAAATTTTAAATCTCACGTCCTTAGTTTCTGTGCTGCCCCTCCCCCACCTCAAGTTTAACCTGAGGCTTGGAGCCCAGCAAGAGGTAAGAGACATACATGATCTAATAATCTACGTACTCTATGAAACCTGTTCTTTGCTTTCCTTGCTGTTTCTCATCACCTCCCCGGAGCAGCCAAGGTCGGGCTCCTTACAGCTATGACTGGAGTGCGGCCATCTTAGAGGCCTCCACATGATTCAAAGAATATTCCCCCAGCTTAGCCTTTGAGTGTGACTGCTTCTCCTGCTGTCTCTCTCTCTCTCTCTCTCTCTCTCTCTCTCTCTCCCCCCCCCCCCCCTCTCTCTCTCTCTCTCTCTCTCTATCTTTCTGTCCCCGAAGAGGATTTTTAGTCTGTCCCTACAAAACACAGGCCCAATCTCTGTCTCCAGATTCTTGGAGCAGACCAGGGGAAGTATGGAGTTTTCCACAAAGTGGCAAGCTTGCCTTGAGGAAGTGAGGTACCATTTTCCATTCCTGACAGAGAATTCGCCCTCTTTCTGGACCCCCCCCCACTCAACTTGTAAGGAGAGGACATGCCACGGCATTGCCTCCTCCTGTGGTTTCTTTTACACTGAATGATTCTCCCCAGATGTGTATCTGGCCATTTTCTAAAAAGGGCTGGAGGTAGGAGCTGTATCCTGAAAGTGGACATCCAGTGGACAGTTTTCAGCCAGATGTTTAAGATGTTCTAGCCCCCCTTTCTGGAATATGTGGCACTTGTCTGCCATTGTCCTGAGCTTTAGGGCCTCAGCTGAAACCATGAAACAGCCTGAAGAGCCCCGAGTAGTAGCTGGTTACATGTACAGATTGTATATGTGTACACACACAGGTTGGGAGGGATAATTGCTAACATGCTGGTGTTGGTTGCCTCTAGCTGGATGAATGCTGGAGGAATTTTCTTTGTTCTTTTACCTTCTACTCTGAACACACACTGTTCTTTGGAAGCCAGAACTTATTAGAAAGGAGAGAAAGCACCAGAGTTGGAGTCCCATCTCCTTAGATTCCTATGTCCTAATCCTGGCTGAACTATTTAACAAGTTCTACAGCCTTGCGATAACTATTTAAATTCAGTGATCTCATCCATGAAGAAATTTAATTAAGTTAGAATAACTAACCCTTGTCCTTCAGCCAGAAAGAAAACCAGGGCGTTTATCCTTGGCTACCAAAAGTTACAGAGTAAATACTACTGTACTTAGGATAAGAATTTTTTTTACTGAGCAGATCTATACCAAACAATTGCAATGTGTGAAACTCTAGATTAAAAGAAAGACTCGGATATAAAAAAAAAAAGCCAGTACACAAATTCAAGGACCTCAGTAAGTAAGGAAGTCAGAGCTGCAAATGAACCCATGACAACTCAATTGGTAAGTGTCCACACCTCTGGGTGGAAAATGCAGACTAATTCTAGGTGGGGGAGGTCAGAGATTGCTTTTTAAGTCGGTGACACCGACCCCTAAGTATATGTGAAAGATGAGTAGGAATTTATAAGAGAGATAGTGATATACTATTAAAATTACTCCAGCATTTTGGAGGCAGATTAAGTAATATTGTAGAGGGAACTTGAGGGGAAATCAATTTTCCTTTGATGTCTTCCAGCTTAATCACTTACATTCTCTGCTGAGACATTGCCCAACCCAATCTTAACACTTCTGTGCCCCAGAGGTGAAGGCTGAGTGCACATCAGTTTGTAGAATCTCTTTATTCTTAGTGTGGAGGAACACACAGTTCTCAACTCTCGCTTTGGAGCTTGTTGCTTTCTAATACTGAAAATGCTAAGATAACAAGATTCTTATCTGTTTATTAAGACATTCACAGGGTTCTCTAAGACACAAGCCTCCTCCTTTGCCTCTAAGCCCTAACAAGGTCCTGTCGGTGGGAACTTGAAAATAACCAAATCTAATTCTTTAAGTCTCTTCTAACTCATGAACTCACCACTGACGAGCCTCCCTCCGATGGGATGAATTAATGAGAGTAACTCCTTCTGCGCGTGGGGAACAACTACATTTAGCTAACACACCCCGAGGGCTTCACATTGTGGTCCTGGTTCATAATAGGAATGGGACACACGTGGGCTCCACAGAAGGACTGCTAAGTACCATGCATATACACACATATACTATAAATATTTAGTCAGCCTTTGTTCAGCAGAGAGGCTGAAAACTACACAAAGACTGAAAAGGAAAAGAGACCTCGGGCTGTCCGTTAGCCTTCCAAGTGATTTAACACCACCGTTAATATAATTTGCCCTCTTCCAACTGCAAAAGTGAGGTTCTGCAGAGAAATAGTAGCATGCTTTTTAGGCTATTTGTACATATCCCTTGCAATCTCACCTCCTCTGTCCTCAAGTGTCTCATTAAAATGGTCCCTTGCCTTTGTACAATACTCATGACTCTATGAGAGAAGTCCAGGAAACCATAACTGTTTTCATATTGTTACATGTGTAAGTCTATTTGGGTGACCCTTTTAGTTGACACACCCACTCATCCAGTATGCAAGGATTGTTTTTGTCATCTTCTTGTAGCCATGACAAAATAACTACCATAAACAACTTAGAGGAAGAAATACTCATTTTGACTCAGAGATTTAGAGGTCTGAATCCATGGTCAGCGGACTCCATTGTCTCAGGTCTGTGGTGAGGCAGTATGGAGGGGCAGTTGGGAATGTGTTGCATGTATGTTCTGAGAAAATCCAGTGGCTCTAATCATGGTAATGGTTCAGGTCACTGTCCTGAAAAGCTAAGGCATCAGTATCAGGAGTGGATGAAGGGAACAATAAGATTGTCCATAGCAGTTGTGAAGAAGAAGGAGAAGGAGAAGGAGGAGGAGGAGGGGGAGGGGGAGGAGAAGGGGGAAGGGAAGGGGAAGGAGGAAGGAGGTGGAGGGAGAAAGAGAAGAAGGAGAAGGAGGAGAGGAGGGGAAGGGAAAGGAGGAGGAGGAGTTGTTGCTCAGTGTTAAGTGTGATGTGTGAAGTCTCTCTCCTTCTCAAACAATATAGCTCAGAGCACTCATATGATTATTAAAGGAAGAGAGTTTTCCTTGGTGATGCATTCACTTTATCGCTAACAGGGTCTGAAGGGCTTGTGAGGAATCTGGAATTTAAAATAAATCTGTAGTTTGGCATCTTAATTGGTGATCACCTTATTGTTTGCTCTCTTTACAGTTATGCTCAGGGGTATGGTTCCCCTTACTGCGCTCACACCTGTCTGTGCAGAAAATTTGCCCAACATCGAGTGTGGTTTAGAATACATTTAAGCTATATCCATACCCTCAGAGTAGGCCCATGCATCTTTGATCTCAAAGCCAGCCAACAGCAAAAATCCATGTCTATTTAATTCTAGCAGGAGGCAGGCTGTAAAGAGACACATTGTTACAAAACAATGCTTGAGATAAAATAAAAATGACACTTTATTTAAAGTACTTAGTCTCAAATTTTCTCCAATGTAGGGATGTTTTCCATTGAAAGCAGTGTAAATGAAGGAGGCCAGGGCAGGGTTGGGTCATGAAAAAGCCCGAATACTTACTTCATTATTTATATGATTAAGGGAAATGCAAGTAGAATTCCATTCCCCTGTGACAAGTTGTTTCACACTGACTTGGAAGTAATGTTAATGGGGAAGGAGAATTGTTTCTCAGGGCTCCGGAGAAGTGGGGATGGGTATGATGGAGGTAGAGAGGGATGGAGGGGAAGAGATTAGAAGAGACGCTTTAGGAGATGTAGGTGAGTCCATGTAATGGAAAGTAGAGCCCAGTTTTATCCTGAAGGTAGTGGAAAAACACTGAAGAGTTTTATTTAGAAGAGGGACATTGTGTTTTGTTTAGTTTTGTTTTTTAAATCACAGCTGTTTTCACATATGCACACAATATTTATCCTAACTTTCAATATGAATCAACTCATATGCATTTTTCAAGTTAATACAAACTTACTTTTAATCTACTTCACTAAGAAAACCTACCTTAATACCTCAACTGCTGGGAACTCATATTGTTTCATCATATATTTTAATTAACCATTTACTTCTTTCTCTTTTAAAACATGGGGGAAAATCCATGATCTCTCTCTCTCTCTCTCTCTCTCTCTCTCTCTCTCTCTCTTTCTATCTCTGATGCCTATGAAGAGGTGTCCCAAAGAAATAAAGAGCCTCACATTTATATTTCTATTATGGTCTAAAGCAGGCTCATTCCCAAGCCCCAGTAAATACTTTCTGAAAAGGGAAAGCTGCATAAGTTCATTACAACTTATAGGAGGTGAGGAGATGAGGATTCTCAGAAAGAAAAAACAGAAAAAAAAAAAACTATCAGAGGGACAAATGACATCCCAAAAGGGAAGATGCATAAATTAATTTTTGCCTCGGCTGAGGAAAGGTGAAGTTAATAGAGGGAAAAAAATCTCAGATGGGGAAATGAAAGCCAACATGCTTCTGGCTTATTGACAGTACCCCCTGCGTTAATTAATTACCTGCGAGGGGATTTCAAAGGGAGTTGTGAACTTCTCTTCATAACAAAGAGGAAGAACCATAGTGTGAATCTATTTTGAGGGGAAGAAATGGGCTTGGGAAAAATTGTTGAGATGCTGGAAATGAAAGAAAAGTGAAGCAGATGGGACCTCAAGATGGCGGATGAGTAAGAAGCAGGCAGCGAAACTCTCTCTAAAAGTTACCATTGGAACACGGGAATATAGCGACCCGGAAAGCGCAGGAGGGGGGGGAGATGCCTCCCCGAAACCCAGAAAAGTTCTGAAGCGCAATCTGGGACCCCCGGCACCAGTGACGGGTGACTTCCAACAAAGAAGAAGGAAAGAAGGAGCAGACCGCACGCGTGCACCTTCTACTATCCCGGGAGTTGCAGCGCCGCGGAGGCTCAATTCTACGGACACACGGTGGCAGCTGGCGCCCAGGGAGCCCCCACGGAGGATCCTGAGACAGCGGCGGGGCAGGGGAGCGGCAGAGAACGGCGCTGACCGGCGGTGAGTGTCTCTCAGCCACAGCTGCCCCGCGCCAGAGAGCGACCGGCTGGGCGCCATTGTGGGGGGTGTGGCGAAACTCAGAGCGGCTCGGAAACTGCTCTGGGAACTTGTGCTCTGGACAGGGCACAACGGGGCCTCTCAGGCCCACGAAAGTGTGCTGAGGTCAGCAGGCGAACGAGACTGGACTCTCAGCCACACCTGTCCCGCGCCAGAGAGCGACTGGCCCGGCGCCATTGTGGGGGGCGTGGCGAAAAACCAGAGCGGCGGGAACCAGTGCAGGGAACCCGCGCTCCAGACAGCGCGCTGAGCCTCTCAGGCCCAGGGATCGTGAAAGGGCGCCGAGAGCGGAGGCGAGCTAGACTGGTCTCTGCCTGAAAGTACGCGCCTCTGCTCACCGCCCGCCAGAGGGTGCTCCTGGCTTACTGGGATGGACCTGCACAGAACAGGACTCTGTCACAAGGTACCTGCCTACAACAGAGTCAACACCTGGAACTGATTCTTTTTATTTTTTTTATTTTTATTTTTATTTTTATTTTTATTTTTTTATTTTTTTTTCTCACTGATTTGTTTTTTGTTCTGGCGAAGGGTTTTTTTGTTTTTGTTTTGTTTTGTTTTGTTTTTTGGTGGGGTTTTATTTTTGATCTGTCTGTTTTATTCTTTTTATCTTCGTTTTTGTTTCTGTATGTGTATTTACTCTTTCCTTCATTATTCTCTCTGGTTTTTTATATGAGTGTAAACAGCGCCTCTAACTTCTTTGTGATTGTGGTTGTGATCTGTTCTTCCTTTTATCCCTTCCTTCTCTTTTTACCACCTGTCCTCTGCACTAGTGTCCCAATTTTAGTGGGATCCCTCTTGGTCCTCTAACCTTACATCTAATTCCTTCCTCTTCTCCCAATACTCTATTTCCTCCTTAACTCATTTTAAATTTAAACTCCTCAAGGAAAAATTGACATACATAGGACTTGTATACTGCATATAATTTTTCTGGTGTGTTTTAGATTTTGTTATATAACCGCAACTCTATACAGCTAAAAGTGGTAAATAACTGGTTAGCTCAGTCTGTCATTTTCTAGGCTGTGTTTGATGCTTTAGTTAACATTATAGCCAAATGTGAAATAATTGTTCTAAACATCTTTCCTTCCTGATATTTCATGATTGAGATTGACTAAGGGACACAGAAAATACAGTGGCACAGTACCAAAGAATCAAGGACTGGGCCAAACAGGTAGCAACTTCGCATACCCAACGAATTGAAGAGGTAGGATCTGGCAGAAAGCTCAAAACCTAAAAGCAAGCTCCACTTGGAAGATACTGCAGAGAAGTAGTCATCTTCTAAAGATCTTAAACACTAGCAATAAAGTAACCTACTATAGGTAATTTGCAAACATCACCCCAGGAATTAAAGAAAGAAAAAATGAGACGACACTTAAACAAGATGCAACCACACACATCCAATTCACCAAAGGCAAACCTAGGGAGCAACGAGGTGGGACAATCTGAAAGCCACCCACCTGGCCTATCTGAAGTGGTAACAACAAAGCAACTGAATGAGGTTCTGGAAAAAATTAAAACAGAAATAATCTCACAGATAACTGCAGAGATAATGTCTACAATGAAGACCATGCTTAAGGACACTATAGTTGATACAGACAAAAAAATAGATGAACTTAAGAAAACTATAGAAACCATGAATGCTCAGCATAGGAAAGAAATGGAATCCATAAGGCAGATTCAAGCAGATATCCAAGAGATAAAAAATTCCATTGAAAGTATTTGTAGCAGAATAAGCCAATGCGAGGACAGGATCTCAGATATAGAAGACAGGCTTGCAATTAGTGATCATGAAATGGAAAAATTCTTAAAAATAGCAAGGGACCATGAAAAATCAATTCAGCAGCTGCTAGATGACTCAAAGATAAACAACTTAAGAATAATTGGAATAAATGAAAAAGCAGGAGATAGCATAAATGACATTAAAACCATGTTCAAAGACATTATCAGGGAGAACTTTCCTGGAAGAGAAAAAGAATTTGACCCCCCAATAAGTGAAGCTTTTAGAACACCAACTAGACATGATCAAAAAAAAAAAAAACTTCAGCAAGACATATCATAGTCAAGATCCCAGAAATTCAACAGAAGGGCAGAATCTTAAAAGCTGTTAGGGAGAAGAGACAAATCACCTATGAAGGAAAACCCATCAGAATCACAGCTGACTTTTCAGCACAAACCCTCAATTCAAGAAGAGCTTGGAATGATGTATTGCAAGCTCCAAAGGAAAATAATTTTCAGCCCAGATTGATGTACCCTGCAAAACTATCTTTCAAAATTGATGGAGAAATAAAATACTTTCATGACAAAGAACATCTGAGAAAATTTATTACCACCAAACCAGCACTCCAAAACGTTCTGAAGGACATTCTAGAAAGAGATAGGAACCCCAACAGAAGGAATCCACCAGGCAGGGCAAATAATTAAATAGCCGGAAAGCGGAAAAACAAAGAGTGGGAACCAACAACAGGAAAATATCATGACAAGTCAATACATATCAATTTTAACCATCAATGTTAACGGTCTCAATTCACCAATCAAAAGGCACAGACTGGCGAAATGGATCAAGAAGCAAGATCCAACAATATGCTGTATACAAGAAACACATTTAATTCAGAAAGAAATTCATAGACTGAAAGTCAAAGGATGGAAAACAATACTCCATGCCACAGGAACCCAGAAAAAAGCAGGGGTAGCTATTCTTTTTGCAGACAAAGTGAACTTCAAGCCAAGAAGGATTCAGAGAGATAAAGACGGTCATTACATCCTTGTAAAGGGAACAATCCAAGAGGAAGAGATAACGATCATAAATATATATGCGTCAAATACCAATGCACCCAGCTATATAAAACAAGTACTAAAGGACATGAAAAATCAAATAAGCACTAATACAATTATATTGGGAGATCTCAATACTCCACTGTCACAAAAAGATAGATCAACTGGACAGAAAATCAATAATGAAATAGTAGAACTGAACCAAACTTTTGAACAAATGGACTTAGTAGATGTCTACAGAGTGTTCCATCCCACAACATCAGAATACACATTTTTCTCAGCTGCACATGGGACGTTCTCCAAACTAGACCACATACTAGCTCATAAAACCTGCTTAAGTAAATGCAAAGGAATTGAAATTATCCCATGCATATTATCAGACCATAGTGCAATGAAATTGGAAATCAATGGCAAAAGATCCCACAAAAACTCCCTAAACACATGGAAATTAAACAGCATCCTCCTGAACAACCAATGGGTCACAGATGAAATTAAAGAAGAAATTAGTCACTTTCTACAACTGAATGATAATGACAGTACAACATACCGGAACTTATGGGATACAATGAAAGCAGTCCTAAGAGGGAAATTTATAGCATTAAACACTTATATCAGGAAAATAGAGCAAGCGCAAATAAACAACTTAAGGGTGAACCTCGAGCTTCTAGAAAAAGAAGAGCAGGTTAAGCCAAAAGCCCATACAAGGGAGGAAATTATAAAGATCAGAGCAGAAATTAACGTATTGGAGAATAAAAAAACAATACAAAGAATCAATGAAGCAAAAAGTTGGTTCTTTGAAAGAATAAATAAGATTGACAAACCCTTATCCAACCTTATTAAAAAAAGAAAAGAAAAGACTCAAATCCATGCAATTGAAAATGAAAAGGGTGGTATCACGACAGACCCTGCAGAAATCCAGAAGATCATCTATACCTATTTTGAAAATTTATATTCTACTAAGATGGAAAATGCAGAAGAAATGGACAGATTCCTAGATTCGTATGAATTACCAAAGCTGAATCAAGAAGATTTAAAAATCCTAAATAAACCAATATCAGCCAATGAAATTGAAGATGTAATTAAAAACCTCCCAACAAAGAAAAGCCCAGGCCCTGATGGATTCACTGCTGAATTCTACAAGAAATTTAGAGAAGACCTAACGCCCCTACTTCTCAAACTTTTCAATGAAATTGAAAGGGAAGCAATACTCCCAAATTCATTCCTGGAAGCAAGCATTACCCTGATACCAAAACCAGAGAAGGACCCAACTAAGAAAGAGAACTACAGGCCAATCTCCCTAATGAACATAGATGCAAAAATCCTTAATAAGATACTGGCAAACAGAATCCAACAAATCATCAAGAAGATTATACACCATGACCAAGTTGGATTCATCCCAGGGATGCAGGGATGGTTCAACATACGTAAATCAATAAATGTAATACAGCATATTAACAGAACCAAAGACAAAAATCACATGATCATCTCAATAGATGCAGAAAAAGCTTTTGACAAAGTCCAGCACCTTTTCATGATAAAAACCCTACAGAAAATTGGAATAGAGGGTCTTTATCTCAATCTGGTAAAAGCTATCTATGACAAACCAACAGCCAATATTATACTAAATGGCCAAAAACTGAAAGCCTTCCCTCTAAAATCAGGAACAAGACAAGGATGTCCACTGTCCCCACTCTTATTCAACATAGTTCTGGAAACTTTAGCCAGAGCGATTAGACAAGAGAAAGAAATAAAAGGAATAATGATTGGAAAGGAAGAAGTTAAATTATCATTATTTGCAGATGACATGATACTCTACACAGAAGACCCCAAAAACTCCACTAAAAAACTGCTAGATTTAATAAGCAAATTCAGTAGTGTAGCTGGATACAAAGTCAATACTCAAAAGTCAATAGCCTTCCTGTACACAAATAACAAACTTACTGAAAGAGAAATTAGGGAAACAATACCTTTCACAATAACATCCAAAAAAATGAAATACCTAGGAATCAACCTCACGAAGGATGTAAAAGACCTCTATACTGAAAACTACAGTACTCTGAAAAAGGAGATTGAAGAGGATATCAGAAAATGGAAAGATATCCCTTGCTCCTGGATAGGAAGAACCAATATAGTGAAAATGGCCATACTTCCAAAATTGTTATACAGATTTAATGCAATTCCAATCAAAATTCCAACAGCATATCTCACAGAATTAGAGAAAACAATCCTAAAATTCATTTGGAATCAGAAGAGACCTAGAATAGCAAAGGCAATTCTGGGCAACAAAGGCAAGGCAGGGGGCATCACAATCCCCGACTTGAAATTATACTATAAAGCTACTGTGATAAAAACAGTGTGGTACTGGCAAAAAAACAGACCTGAAGATCAATGGAACAGATTAGAAGATGCTGAAACAACCCCAGACATACTAAGCCACCTTATCTTTGACAAAGGTGCCAAACACATTCGCTGGAAGAAAGATAGCCTCTTTAATAAATGGTGCTGGAAAAACTGGCTCTACACATGCCGAAGATTAAAACTAGATCCATATCTTTCACCATGCACTAAACTAAATTCAAAATGGATCAGAGATCTAAATATTAAAACAGAAACATTAAATCTGCTGGAAGGTAGGATAGGTAAAACCCTTGGAGACATTGGTGTAGGCAAAGACTTTATGAATAAAAACTCAACCGCACGGGAACTATCCCAAAGAATCAATAACTGGGATCTCATCTTATTAAAAAGCTTTTGCACAGCAAGAGAAACCACCAACAGAGTGAAGAGACAACCCACAATGTGGGAAAAAATGTTTGCCAGCTGTTCCTCAGACAAAGGATTACTATCGAGAACATATAAAGAACTCAAAAAAATCAGACCTCCCAAATTTAAAGACCCACTCCAAAAATGGGCATCTGAGATGAATACACATTTCTCAGATGAAGAAATACTAATGGCAAATAAATATACAAAAAAATGTGCAACATCACTAGTCATTCGAGAGATGCAAATTAAAACAACACTGAGATACCATCTCACCCCAGAAAGAATGGCTACTATTAAGAAATCAACTAATAACAAATGCTGGAGGGGCTGTGGGGAAAAAGGAACCCTTCTTCACTGTTGGTGGGAGTGTCGACTGGTACAGCCACTGTGGAAGTCAGTGTGGAGATTCCTCAGAAAACTAGGGTTGGAGGTCCCATTTGACCCAGCTATTCCCCTTCTGGGCATCTTCCCAGAAGAATTAAAAACATCGTACCACAGCGATATATGTGCACCCATGTTTATAGCAGCACAATTTGTAATAGCCAGATCTTGGAAACAACCCAAATGCCCATCAACTGAGGAATGGATAAGAAAGATGTGGTATTTTTATACAATGGAGTACTATTCAGCCATAAAGAAGGATAAACTGGAGACTTTTATAGGTAAATGGATGCAACTTGAGAAAATACTCATAAGTGAAATAAACCAGAAGCACATGTGTAAGCATCGTATTATCTCTCTAGTATGAGAAACTGAAAGAGTAAATAAGATCCAAATGTACAATAGATATGGTGAATCAAAAAGAAACTGGTCAAAAGGAAAGAGAGACTGGAATAGGGAAAAGAAAGAAGGGAAAGTGAAAAAATAATTGTATATATATATATATATATATATATATATATATATGATGGTTAAGATAGATACACTACCATTTTTACTTAGTTCATTGAAGAGTAAGGTTTGTGCCAATAATGTTTGGACAATTGAATGCTAATGTCTGGTGTCCTGAATAACTAACTTAAAGATAGTAATACGTAATGTATTAACCATTGTTACCCTCCTATTATGTTGGTTTGAAAATTTGTTCTTCTTTTGATTTGCTTTGTTTTTTCTTCTCTTTAAAATTAAAAAAAAAAAAAGTGAAGCATAAAAAGCTTTTCAACTGTAATAGGTAGGAGGACAACTACTTTCAGTAATATCCCGAGCTGGCTGAGGCCGCCACCTGTGGATCCAGGATGAGATTATGGATTTCTCTTCTTCCTTGCTTTTTTCCTTCCCTCTTTCCCTCATTCTTTTCTATCCTTCTTTTCTGTCTTATCCAATGGGTAAATCTCTGTTATGTGATGGGAACAGTCCCAGGCTCTGAGCAAATAAAAGAGATACTGTACTCACAAATGACATTAATGAGTAAGGAATGCGAGAGAGGGAGAATATTCTTTCACCAAGTTGCTGTTAGAAGCGAAACAGTAACAACAACAACAAACAACAAAAATATTTGGAATAAACCAGTTTTTAAAAAAGCAGTTAAAGGGCCGGTGAGATGGCTCAGTGGCATAAGCGCCTGCCTGGCAAGCGCGAGGGCCCAAGTTCGACTTCCGGATCCCACATACGAAAAAGGGGCCGATGATATTTCTCAGCAGCACGGGCGCCTGCTGGCGTGCGAGGTCCTAAGGTCGACCCCCGGTACCCACAAAAAAAAAAAAAAGCAGTTGAAAAAATCTTGATGAATGGAGATGGGGCTGAGGACTAGATATGAATGAGGTGTAAGGATGAAGGGAAAACTTCCCCTACCCTCTGTGGGTTTACTTAAATTAAAATTACAATTAACAAATTCTGTTGGGGGGAAGGGGGCATGCAAATTTGTGTACACAGGGACGTGATGGGATTACTCAGTGTGTTCAGGTTCTTATTTACCATGTTTCATAGACAAAGACAGATGGAAGAATGCAGGCAATTTTAAAAGGTAGTAAGTGATTGTTAGGGGAAATGAATGAGTCCAATATGGAGATAATAGTTCATAAATGAGAATCTTCAGAAGTTGGACGGACCTAGGACACATAATAGCTTGTGATGAAGTCCGTCCAAATGTGACATTCCTTAGTCTTCCTTCTTGTAATATAAAGTTGACAAAACCTCAGGGACAGGCATTAAGGCAATCATTTTCCTCTTTGGTGGCCTGGTCTTCAGGAATATCACAGTACAGCCCCTTCCAACATCTGGTGGTCTCCAAAGGACTTTAAAACCATCAGCGTATGAAGGTGTCATATTCCAGGGTGGCGCTCTCTAGACTCCTTCAGAGGCAAAGGGAGAAATTCTTTAATGCGCCAAAGAGGGGAAGAGTGAAAGCGGAATAAAGAGATCAAGATGGTGAAACACTCCACTCCAATGTGACTCTTCACCAAAGTCACAAAATGTTCAAGATAAATTCATTATGAAAACGAGTAAAGGTGCTGGTTTTGTGTATAGGGTATTAGAGCTCAAGAGAAACAACACCCAAAGTGCCAACAGAGACCAAAGAAGAACTACAAAGAAATATGACAATACGGCCACAGAGACTCATGAAAAGCTTTGCATATCACAGGCCAGGAATTAAGGTCCTGGCTGAGTTTGACCAGACTTTCAAGAGTCAGGAGCTTCCAGGTTACACTGGAGTTTCACATTCAACTGTCATGGAAGTACATTGGAAAGTCCATTACATCCATCATTTGAAGATAGAAAAAAAAAAAAAAAATACATTGCAAAGCCCAACCCATTTAATGGTGGATCAATGACATCCATAGAAAACACTTTATATTGCACATAGTCAGGGATAGGGCCCCCAAGTAGTTATCAGCAGGCCACAGGAAAATCCACAAACTTTCCAAAATTATACACAAGATGCTATGAAAATAGATGTAGATATAGCTGTATATTTTGATGAAAAAGTTTTTTAACCTTCATTAAATTTGCAGATTTAAGATATTAATGAAAGTAACTACCACTTATCATTCATTGAATGTTTCCTATGGGATTACTACACAATTATTTGATGCTCACAAAAACCTTACTTAAGGGCCGGTGATATGGCTCAGCAGCATAAGCACCTGCCTGGCAAGTGCAAGGTCCTGAGTTCGACTCCCGGGACCCACATTAAAAAAAAAAAAAAAAAAAAAAAACCTTACTTAAAAAGAAATCCAGGCGTGGTAGCCTGTGCCTATACCCCCAGCACTCTGGGGAGCTGAGGCAGGAGTATCACAAGTTTGAACCCAACCTGGGCAACTTACCGAGACCCTGTCTCAAAATAAAAAATAGAAAAATAAAAGGGGTGGGGGAGATGTAGCTTAGTATGAGGGCCCTGGTTTCAGCCCCCAGTATAAACAAAACACAAAACACCCTTTGAGAAACCTCCTCACCAAGGTCACAACCCCAGTGAGTGGCAGAGCAGGGATATGAATTCATCTGAGTTATTAACCTGCATATTTTGCTGCCTCACACTAACACATACTCTAAATTTTGCTGAATCCTGAGTCAGATTTTGTTATCATTTCAAATGTCTTTTTTTTCCAAGAGAAAGATTAGAGAAATTAAATTAGGTGCTTAATAGGGCTCAGACTCTACTACTATTTTCTGGGATGCTAAACATTCCAAGCACTTTCATATATGAATCACCATTCCATCCTCTCATAACCTTCTATTCAGGACAGCAGCATAATTATTTATTTGGCAGCTGGAAATGCTCAATTCAGTGTAGCAGGTTTTGTCCCCCAGTCTTGCCCTCCATTACACCATAGCCCAGCCCCAAAGTTGCAGTGGAAGGCTTTCCAAGAGGTCAAGGATTTTATCTCACATTCCCACTTGGTGGATCTGCACTGAGGAGATTCATCCAGAAGGCTAGTTAAACTGTTATTATAAGATCCACCAAACTGAATTGCAGCTTGAATCCTGCAAAAGAAGGGGCCTCATAGAGGTGGCTTTCTTGCTGGGGGTGTAGATCTTTAAAATGTCCACAATGTACCAGGAGAACAAAGTCACCAGGGACTTTTGCCTTGGAGACTGCTCACTTAGCAATACTGAGAGACTTGCCCTCACGCTGTATAGAAAGTTCTCAGGGTCCTCCTGTTTGCTTGACCCTGCCGGCATTCTTCCAGCTTGCTGTGAGAATGACTTAGCAGACTATGGATGCAATCCTTTGAGGGAACAAAAAGAGCTAGAGCTACACTACATCCTCCTTAAAAAGCAATCTTCGTTCATGCTTTCAGTAGACACGGATACCTCTGTCGAACGTCAGCCCTGGAACTGCTACAAGACGTGCACAGGGCCATTAACAGAAAGGGAAAAGAGCATCTTTTTTTGCTCATGACTTGTACTCTGAGTAACATTTTGGCCATTCTTTTTTTATACTGATACATTTTTTTATTTAGTTTTTACTAACTCCATTTATTTTACAAATTGGAAAGTTCCCACCCATCCTTGTGTAATTGAATTTGGTAAACTGTCACAATTTTTCTTTTCTGAGTTACTATTGGGAACTTGACTACCTAGGGAATTGATTCTGGATCTTTGAAGATTCATTTTTCTTAGTATTTCAAATGGCTAAATCATACTTTGGACATTCTTTTAAAATCATGGTACACCATATATTTTAATTACCGCTGATACTCTCTTAATTATTTGGTTATGAATTTTATTTCATTTTTTCATGGAAGTAAGAAGAGTTTTTTAAATATTTCCTTTATCAATACTACATTGAAATAAAAAGATTTTAAAAGCTGAGTGAGGAAGAAGGCATAGGGACCTGATGATTTTACCACCTGGCTGTACAGTACCAACTTGGTTGGCACTTTGCTAACCATAGCTTAGTTGAAATAGCTGCACAGTACAGCAATTCAGCGTTTTTAAAGCAAAGAAAGAAAAGACAGAACAAAAGAATTCTTAGGAAAGAACCACCCCTAGAGTTGTTCTTTCTGCTTGAGGAATGCAACATAACTTCAAACCCCACAGAGGTAACACCTGAAGTCGATTAAGATCTGACATCGGCAAATCACTGGCCATTTGTCATGCATGTATCGCCTCAGTAACAGTTGGAGGAAAGTAAACCTTTTCTAAACTGTCCTGTGTGGGGTGCTAGAACTGCTAAAGACATGAAGCATCCAACTACCAAAAGAGAAGGACCCACAGCCAACCCAGTGCTGTGCTTCTCAAACAGCACTGGCATTAGCGGGAATTCGGTAGAACTGCGAATTCTCAGGGCCCATCCCAGACCTACTGAGTCAAAAGTCTTGAGGCTGGGCCCCGGCAATCTGCTTGAACAAGCTGTGCAGAGGATTCCGAATGTGCAACCTTTGGGAAGCTCATTAAAGCACGACAGAAAAGTCTATCAAACTCAGGGTCAGACAGACAGCTTTAGGGCCCCACTTTTGAAACTAGCACATGATAAAAGTTTACTCTCCTAGCTGTGAGTTCTTTCTACTCTGGCTAAAGGGAAACAAATATGAAATGCTTAATACTTCGTAACTGCTTACTGGGCAAATGGCACCTTCTACTGGGGGCATTCAAAAGAACACAGTTTGGTTGTTTTGCACTAAGGTTTGGGCAGCACCATAGCTAAGTATGGTATCATAGTTAAGCATCATTTATTTCAAACTCTTTAAAAACCATTGTTTCTCAGAGAACAGAGTACCTGTATCATAATTAGCTGAGGTGCTAGTTAAAAAGAGACATTTCTCATGCTCATGTGAAACCTACAGAGTCTGCACCATGTAAAGTGTGGTAAAAATTTTCCCAGGAGGTTCTTTTTTTTTTTTTTTTTTTTTTTTGTGGGTACCGGGGGACGACCTCAGGACCTCACGCGCCAGCAGGCGCCCGTGCCACTGAGCGATATCACCGGCCCCTTTTTCGTATGTGGGTTCCGGGAGTCGAACTCGGGCCTTCGCGCTTGCAAGGCAGGCGCTTAAGCCGCTGAGCCGTCTCACCGGCCCCAGGAGGTTCTTTTGTAGACTATGGTATGAGACTCATTGGTAAAACGAAGAGATAAGACTCAGCATGGCCGTGGTTTAGCCTCTACTTTCTGTATCCTAAGGATGGAGGCTGAAGGAGGCAAACTCTGTGTCACAGTGTTGCACCAGTTAAGTAGAGCCACAAAGTGAAACATTCTGCCCTTTCCTATCCACTACCCGTATTTGTGGTGGCCAATGAGAAACAGGCTGCCTATCGCCAACACGGAATTGAGTCAATCTTACTGATTGCTAAAGCAACATATTTTTGGTGGTAGCAAGAGACCTGGCCCAGTAGGGGGCCTGTGATTGTAGATGTTTTGAGCAGAAAATTCCTGTATGGAAACAGGAGAGTGCAAGATGGGGCACTTTGATTCATGCTATGAAGGGCAGGGGACCTGGGAGACAGTGGGTTCTGTGTCAACAGAACTCCAGGGCTGGCACATCTCCCAATTCCCCCATGTAAATAACTTCTGTAGCCAACATCCTTTGCTGGCCTATATAAATAACTTCTATAACCAATGCCACTTTGCTGGCACATAGCCACCTTTTTCTCTTTGGGCCATGTACTCTCCTAGCTATGACTTCTTTCTATTCTATGAGGTTAATAATGGCAACAACAGGGCTGGCTAAAGGAAAACAAACATTTATGCCCAGACAGCCCTGCTAAGAGGCACAGCCACGTGACTCCTGGAAATAAAGATGTCAAATGTGCCAACTGTTTCTCCCATCTTCTTTTGATTGCCCACCCCCTCCCCAACCTGTGGAACCTCTGTCATCATTCAGCAATGGTTCTAGAGATCTGCTTTGCAAGGAAGCTGTGGTACCCTCTTTAAGGAGTTCATAATCTGGTAGAGTGGGACACAGCTCAACAATTTGGTGTTCTCTTTCCTATTCCTACCTAGGGATCCAGTATGACCCACTTCAGTATGAGAATTGAGGCATAAACAGGTTAAAGTCATCTTTCCAGGTACATGACCAGGAAAGTTCCAAGTTAAGAAATACGACTGACTGTCACAACCCAGTTCTAAATCCTTGCCACTCCTGGACCAGCACCTTTCTGGAGCTTCTGAGAAAAGTAGAATCTCAGACTCTACCCCAGACATACTTTTAAAACCAGACTTTGCATTTTAACAAGGATTTGTGGAAACCTGCGGTTTGAGAAGTACTGATCTAAAGCACAAAGCATTTCTTCAAGTGTGTTTGAAGTATCACCTCAAAATCACCTTTGGTGCTGGGTAACTAGGTAGATTTTGCACCCTCTGGAAATTTCTGCAGCTGAGTTCAATGATAACTGCACTGTAAACATGCTCCCCAGGTGATCATAATGTATGCTTGATTTTGGAATCACTGCTTTTGGTTCTCCTGTTTCTGACCCTTGCTTTGCATTTCAGTTAGAAGGAGAGCAGGGCAAAGCACGTGAATGCTCTCTAGGCAATGATGACAACAGGATTTTGAAGACCAGCACAGTCAGCCAAATCAAGGAAGGGCAAGGAGAATTTTGTCTCCCCAACTTTAATATGTTTCAATCCCAGATTTTGTGATGGGCTTTTTATTTCAAGTCCAATTTTAGGTTTTTTTTTTTCCTTTTTTTGCTTGTTTTGTTTTTAAAGGGTGTCTTTGTGAAAATCTATACAACTATAAGGCTAGTGCTGAAGTTATTTCTTTTATCTTGGGCTTATTTACATAATTTCCACATCCATACACCTAAAAATGGGCAGTGATGCGTCATCGCGTTTTTTAAACACTTCAGAGGAAGATACCACATGAGAAAAGGTTTGGAAAATGCATGCGTCATCGCGTTTTTTAAACACTTCAGAGGAAGATACCACATGAGAAAAGGTTTGGAAAATGCCTAGTAGACAGATGTGGATGACTGATATTTAGCCTTAAGGATAACACAGGTGATATTGCTCGTCAAATTCTTGTGTAATTTCTAATGTTGGCCGAGGAGAGTCCTCCCAGGGGAAAGCAGCAACAAAGGCATAAGGAGGGAGCCTTGAGCTGAGAATTTAGTCCTATTCCAGCACTGCTAGTGGCACAAGCTACCAGCATGACTCCAGGGCAGCTCCTAAATTTTTTCAAACCGTGTTTCCCCATTTGTTAAAGAAGAGGTCTTTTCAGGTATAGTATTTAATTCCAGCTACCTAGAGACCAGGCAGGTAATATAAATGAGAGAAGTCAGCTGCAAATTAAGAACCCCGAGCTGCTGAGGGCGTGCCCCTTCTGAGAAGAGTCCAGCAAAATGAATCTGCAGCTCCACTGACTCCAGGATGGACTATCTCTAGTCATCCTTCCAGTTCAAGGCCATAACTTCTAATTTTGGTTCATTCTTCATTGGAGATCAACATGTTTGTTGCCTGGTGGTATTGGACCAGAATCAGGAAGAGATTGAGCAAACTCAATAGGAGAGGTGGGTCTTCTTTCTTTACTGAAACTGGGGACAAGTAGCAAAGTGCTGAGCTTCCCACAGACTAGCTGAGGACTCTGCTGAAGAGGAACATGCATGTTTTTTCTAAATATATGGAGGTCGATAAAAGATTCTGAAAAATATATAGCATTATTTTGATAAAGTTTGCAGGAAGACTTTGATGCCATGGCATGGGAACATGGTCGGGCAATAGTTTTGTTTGCTTTTTTGTTTTGCCAGTGAGAGAGAGGGAATAAATTTTAAATAAAATGACAAGTTCCAATATGAAAGCTCATGGTTTCAATAACATTTCCAAACTTTTAAGAGCAAAATCAGTTATTCTGGGCTGGGGATGTTGCTCAGTGGTAGAGTGCTTACCAGGCATGCAGGAGGCCTTGGGTTTGATCCACAGCACTGCAAAGAATAAAGGAAATTATTTTGTATCTCTAGATGTATGGAGGATTTCCATATTTATTTGATTGGCTCTCAAACTGTGACCCCCCCTGGGCCAACAGCATCAGCATCACCTGTGAAGTTGTTAGAAATACTGTACAAATTATCTGACAAAAATTCTGATTCAGGAACTCTGAAAATGAAGCCTTTCAAACTATGTTTTAATTAACCATCCAGGCAATTCTGCTGGGCCCTAAGTTTGAGAATTGCTGATTTGAGTATTGTTGGAACTACTGGGGAGGACATAGGTCTGAACAGTGTTTGAATCCTTTTGTCATATCCCCCATATTTGTAGGTATTAAAATGGTTTATTTATAAGAATAATGGACCCCATACACAACAAATAAGAATTTGGTGATTAGATGTCAAGGTCAGGAAGAAAACACAGTCAGCTAGACCTATCACTGAATAGAATCCATGCGCATTCTGCAGGTAAGTGAAGGGGTATTTTGGTTTCATTTCTTTGTTCATTCTTAGTGTTTGTTAATTATACAGGTTTTATTCTGTATTATCAGATTAAATGACTCATAAATGCCCTATTTAAGCAGTGATGTTATGTTGCATTACTTAACTGTATAACCCTTCATAAAGTAACTTCAGTCCCTCATCAGGAGAAAAAGCAGTACACTCCTAAATAAAAGGGACCTGTCAATAATTTTTCTGCAAGCATAGCCGGGGAAATCATTTTACCAGTTTCTGTGGTGTGCGGAGCAATCCATCTCTGCAGGGTCTTGGTTTGCTAATACCTATTACATTGGTGTAATTACATTTTTTGCTTGTTAATGTACAATTGTTCCTTTGTGGTCTTAAGAATATAGCCTGTTAGTCATCACTGTTCTCACACTGTACCTGCAAGAATTAACTACGTCTCCACATCTCCAGAGCCTCTACACTGGTGTTTCTTTTGGGGACAAGTAGAATGATTAGAATTAGAACATAATGTGGGCTAATGCCTAGCAGTGACTGATTTGTGAGGGCTTATAAACTGGTTGCTAGGCTTTCTGGGTGATATGCAATAGAAAGGACCTTCAAGAGAAACTCAGAGCACAGAAAATATTTTCTTCCATTTATTCCAGAATCTGTCATACTAAGATTTGAATTTAGGCTCTGTTCATTCACTATACATGTTTATATGTTCTTTCTTTGGTCTCTGAAAACCACATAAAGCCAAGATTTTTGTTTGTGTACGTGCAGGTAGCTTATACAATCAAGTATGTGTATGTATGTGTATGTAAACTGATTATTTAGAAAAAATAACAAAAATTGTGACAATTTTTGGTGAATTGCTATAAATTGTTCTTGATTTGAGAATTCTCAACAAAATGGTCAGAGCTCCTCAGCATTCCAGGATCTTCTGAGTGGCCTCTCGGTTTTTCCGTAGATAGGCCAATCTATTGGAGGTAAGTCTTGCTTAAAGTAAAAGCTTACGCCATGCCTAATCTTTCCTTATTATTCATACAATACCACACACCCAGTTGGTTAAGTGTTTTTAAGAATCTAAAAACACTGTGTGAAACACTGAAGTTTTTAACAGTGACAAAACTGAGCATGCCTTGTCTCTTGTCATCTGGTGGTGTAGTAAAGACCACTAGCTGGTCACATACATCCATTGACTCTTCCTCCTATGTTTATATTTTGCAGCCTTTGTTGAGGCCAGGTATGGCATGCGGCCAGGTTCTACCAAGCAGTAGGGTGGAATAAGAGTACATTGATGTGTGTCATTCTGGGCCAAGCCCCAAACTGTCCCATACCTCCACCTCCACACAAGCCTTCATGCTTTTTATGCTTCTCTAATACATGGGAAAAAGACATAAAAAATTATTGAAAGTGTATTGGAGAGATAAGAAGATAAGCTATTGCTCATGACCCTGGTCCCTGGGGATCCTTGGATCTCAGGAAAGTCCCCAGAAAAAATATTTTTATCAGGCTTGGTTATTTGTTGTTAATAATTACTAGTTTTATGTAACTGAGAGACCTCAAAAGAGATTTCACTGAGCACAGTGAAGACAAACCTAAGAAAGGGAAGCGTGAGTTACTCTTTTCTAAGCAATTAGTTCCTTAATTCATTTATACTGTATTAACACAGAAGGAAAAAGTTAGAGCAGTAATAGTGAACCGTTTAGAGCTCTCAATGATAACAAACAGCCAGCTGTGGCATGCGTGCCATAGGGTTGCCACCACTGGGCTAGGGTACAAAAGCCAATGTAAATGTGTTTTGCAATCCTAGGGCCACCTAAGAGTAACTGCAGTTACCTGTGTACATAGAGTGTTTGGCTCTTTTTTGTCATTTAAAGTTTGCTTTTAACATTGAGGCACAGTGGTTGGTGAGGTGAGAGTGGTCTACCAAGGGTGGCATATAATAAGGGTGCTGATTGTCTGTAGAGAATTTGAAAACTATTTTTCTCATTTTATTTTAATTTTATATAATCTTTTTTGAAATTGTATATAATCTTTATCATTCTATTTTTATAATTTTTATCATTACCTTGTACTGATAATTTTGAACAATGCCAGTGATAAAATATTCTTTCTACTATGGCAAACTGCTCACACAACCCTCTGCCTTCACCCCCAGCCCAGTGTGATATATTTCTAGACATTGTATGTAGCAATTAAGGATGGTTTTCAAAGGCTTTTAGTACAACAGGAGCAGTTCCATGCCAGGAAATAAAGTTAAGAATTGTTAAAAGGGTATTGCCCAGAAAAGTGAACCAGATGCTCTTATTTCTGCCTGAAAAATGGGCTAATGATGCTAAGAAGGCTTCATGTAAAAGCTTCTTGAGATTTTAAAAGGAATTGAGCAACAGAATGTAATAAAGAAGAGGGTACATAGGATAAAAAGGAGAGAAATCTCCCAAGCGAGAATGTAAACCAAGAGTAGAGATGAATTTACATGAATTTAGTGACATATAACAACAGATCAACCAAACTGCTATAGCTAGAACTCAACTAGTGTCAAAATTTTTGTTGTACTTGGAAGGTGTGAAGTCTTTCAGTGTCAATATCACATGGTCAAAACAGTATGGTATCCACAAATAATGTACAGTACCACCATCGCCTGTATAAATAACACTGGTTTGGGGCAGGTGAAAAACTGGAGGTGCGCCACTGTAAATCATATGGAGCACATCATCGTGTTATGGTTTTTATAGGTGATAACTGCAGGGACCTGCTCTGCATAGTGTTTGGTCCCCTACATTGCAGTGTGTGAAGCAATCTTAACTGTCCTGAGCTGCCAACAGCAGGTCTGAGCTCAGTACTACAGGGGTGGACTTGGAGCTCCAAATGCTAGACACAAAGCCACGGACAACCAGTGTGACCTTTGCCTTTACCAGTTTAGTATTCCGAGTTCTTGGTTTTTACCATGTCTCCCACCGTTGTTTTGGCTGTCTTGTTTGATCATTCTCTCCCATTGAATGAAGTGGGGTGTCATTTGAAACTGACACCTCTTTTGTGGGTAAACTTAGGTCAAAGCATTTACAAAGAGGTAGCTGGGCATCTGAGGAGTGCGACTGCCAGTTGCAGACACACAAGAAGTCTTAAGGAACAAGATGGGGTTGAGTAAGATGAGCAGTCAGTGCAACTCTAAAGAGAGGAAACGATTTGAATGAAATCTCATTTGCTACAGTATAAACAGTAATCATCAAACCTCAACAAGAACATAGACAAAAGTTACTGTTCAGCCCAGAACATTGATTATTATTAGTCCTCAGTGAACTATGATTTTGGGGCGTGGTAATATCATGAGTGAGCCACCATATGATCATTACATTGCGCAATTTCAAAATGGGAGACTTCAGTAATGAAAGTGAGGTTACTTCCAAGACTGTCCTTCCCCTCCTGCAAATCCGTGCTGTAGTTCTTCAGACTAAACATCAGATGCAGTGAATAGTCGTCTAACCTGTTCTCTGCCTCCCTCTGAGGCACAGCATTAGAGCTCCATTATCAGTGAGCAAAGAGAAACTTGCCCAATAAAAGCTCTGTGCAAGTTCCCATCCCTTTGGTGTCAACCAAGCAGAATCATTTCATTTAGACCAATACTTGTAGAATTAATCAATTGTGCACTCTCTCCCTCACTCTCCTCTTTCCTCCCTCTCTCCCCTTCTCTCTCTTTATTATGGCTTCCAAAAGCAGAGGCAGCAAGAGAAACCACCCAGGAAGGGGACAGCACTTATTATAAGGATAAGCCCAGGCACTAAACAGCCCCTCTATTTGAGCCAGAACTGCAGTTCTATTGATATCCCACTGATGAGTCCAAGGATCCCAAAATCCAAGGTTGGAGCTTTTTGCACTAAAAAACAAAGCCCTTTCCACTCAAATCCTCTAAGCAGCCAAACTTGTAAGCAGAATTTTAAACACACTTTTGGCAAATTTCCAAGGTGTTCATTTTTAAGAATGCCCATTCATTAAATCCTTTCAGAAGATCAGCATTTCTTTTAGCATTAGAGACATAAACAATCAGTGCTGCCATTAATTTGGAGGCCTTTCTCTCTGGCAGTGATGCAAATTGAAAACTAATAGTTCAAAAGACACTCTAATCAGGTCAGGGGGGAAAATGAATAGCCCAGCCAGAGGCTTTGTTCTGCTGTTTTTATTTAAGGAGGAAAAAGTGGGGAAGGAAAAAAAAGTGTCAGTATTCTATTTTCCAGTGACACTTTGGCAAACCTTCCAAACCATACAATACTTTTACTGGTTCCCCTATATCTGAAGGCCTTTTCAAATTACTGTAGTCCCATTTTCATTTTGTTTTCCTTTAAGTTACAATACTTATATGTTTACACTTACTGTGTACTTATCTGTATAGAAAGTTGGATAAGTCTCCAGCACTTGAATCTTGTTTATGTAACTTGCTCTTCTAATGCCTTATCACTGAATTGTAGAGCTGGCAGTTTTGTATCTTGCACTTTGTCATTCAAATTTTCTGCTTTCCAGTGAAGCAAGTTATGGTCCATGGCCCGGGAATCCCCTTATATAAGAAGTACATTGAAAATGTTTTATATATATTTTTTAAAGAACTAAGTCCTTCCTTCCATCCCAGCACTGACTGCCTCTGTTCTCAGTGGTGGCCAGTGGCCAATACAAAGAGAAAAGGGAGCCTTAATAACATTTTAGAGGATGCTAACTATAAGTAATGAACTCCACAAGTTACAGTTTGGAGGCCTATAAACTATTTTCGCAATCACTTAAAACCATGTGTCATTAATTAAAACCTTAGACTGCCTTTTTGAGCATCAATCAAATCACAATATCACCTAGTCTTTTGTATTAAGGAAATGCCTGGTAGAGTCGTAATTAGTAATCCATTAAATTAAATCCTTTCAGAAGACCAACTTCTCCTTGAGCATTGCCGAAATCTTTTTAATGTGCCTCTCTGAGGCACAAACAATCAATGTGTCATTAAAGAGGATTAATGTCTTTTTCAAGAAAAAGTAGAGATTGGGGGAAGGTAAAGGAATTGCTACAATTTATAGTCTAAGACCCCATTGAAACCTCAGATCAGCAATTAAAAACATGGAAATTGATGTTAATTTCCAAGATGTTTACTCAGTCACTAGGTCTTAAAATTAATATCACTTATAAAATCACCTTTTCTTTCACCTTATTATGAAAAGGATATTTGTTTACTTTGTTTTATTTTTTAAGAGCATTTTTTAATTAGTACATGTTTGTAGTACATAATGTTTACATTCCTCATGGGCAATTGGTACATGTGCCTAACACATCTTAATTTCTTTTTTTTAATCCCCTTTCACTTCCTCCCTCGCCTTCCATCCATCTCTTGACCCCCTTCCTTTTCTTTTTCTTTCTTTCTTTTTTTTTTTTTTTTGGTACATGTTTGTGATATATAATGTTCACATTCCTTTTGTAGAATTGGTACATGTGCATAACACATCTTAATTTCTTTTTTCATACCCTTCTCCCCTCCCTTCTCTTGATCCTCTTTTCCTTTGAGAAAGATCTCCTTGCCTCCTATTATCTCCTTGCCTCCCATAATCTATCTTCTATGTTACTCTTTATTTTAGGTTCTTATGCAAGAGAAGTTATATGATATTTAAGCTTGTGTGTCTGATTTATTTCAATTAATATTACAGTCTCAAGGTTCATCCATTTTCCTACAAATGACTCGTTTATCCTTCTTTATGGCCAAGTAGTACTCCATTATATATAAAAACCACATTTTCTTTATTCATTCATCTACTGATGAACATACAGACTTCTTCCAAGATTTAGCTATTATGAATTGTGCTGATATAAACATGGGTATGAATGTATCACTATAATATTTGACACTTTATTTTCTAAGTTTGAAATATTTTCAAAGCTTGGGATATGTGGATGTGTATAAGTCATGTTTTGACAACTGATCATCACTCTTGTTTCCAGTCATCAGGAGAGATTTTCAGTCCCTCTTTCACGTGCCATGCCTCCGGGTCAGAGCTCAGGTATATGGCATGAGATCAAATCTCTGTTTTGGCCTCTTTGCGACTCTCCATCCCAAACTGAGAAGCAGCTGTAATTGTCCACAGTTCCCAAGTGCAACCTCTTCTCAATGGCATTAAGTTTTCCACAGCATATGAACTACTCACGTGACACTCCTGCCACCTTAGAGTGCTCGTTTTATCATTCAACCTCATTAACGGTAAGGAAGAGATGAGTCCAGTGATCCTCGGTAATAAAAGCAGCCTGAAGGGGCGACTGTGTCCTTCAGCTGCACTGCCACTCTGTTTCCAGCTCCATAGTGTGCGCTAGCCTCCCATATACACCAAGAGTAGGTCATAGACCTTAGAGCATTGCTGACTCTTTATCGAACATTTATGCATCCCTAGATGTTACATTTTATGGGCTCGGCCACTACTCAGCACTGGGCTCTCCTGTCGAGCAGAGTTCACAACAATTTTAGAGCCAACTGACTTCCCTAAGTGCCTACAGGGAGCACATTATTTATGATCTATACCAGGAGACATCTGTGTGACGAAGGGGGTAGTATTGGTAATTATGCTGGGACAGTATCCCAGGACTTCCTGGGAACTCCCCAGATGCAGTGTCTTCTCTACTTCTAACCTATGCAAGGGTACTGTGTGCCATTCATCACTCCCTACATCTTTAGCTGCGGTAGTAGGCTGGTTTCACTGAAAACTCAAGTTATCAGTTTTGTAAACTTGAAGATGAAGGAACCTGTTTGAAAAATTCACTTTGAAGGGAGGAAACCTGAGTATTAGCACTAAGATCTCCCATATTCAATCAAGTCCCACTGACTCTAAATCCTGAAGATCTCTCTAATCCATTCACATTTCTCTGTTCTCTATTACTCTCACCGTGGTCCCAACCACCTCCATCATCCTTCCCCTCAATGCCTGCAATGGCCTCCTAAATGTTTTTCCTCCTCCAGCCTTGCCCTTCTTCAATCAAATCTCTAGATATCAGACAGCGATTTTTCTGAAACCAAAGCCAGGCCTTATTCTGGGCAGAGGGAATCCAGAAGTAAATGAGCAAGTCCAAGTCACTCCAAGCTACTTACCTTCTTGCAGCAGAGAGGGATGGAGAACGAGTAAATTAATAAACAATCATTTCGGACTTTGATATGAGCAGTGGCGGTACCAAGGGCGTGATGGGGAGAAAGGCTGATGGGAGGCTAAATAGGGAGATAAATACATTAAGGTTCTGGCGAACCTGGTGATGTTGTCTGAGATGAGGAGATGAAACAGCACAGCCATGTTGAAAACCAGAGAAAGGGCATCCCAGGCAATGGGAAGAGGAACATTAAACATCTTAAAAAGGACGCACTTGGATGTTTTCAAGAGGCAGAATGTGATGCCTGAGCCACCATCACACAGCAATCAAGGGGCGAGTGGTTTGCAGTGAAGCTGGAGGACAGGCAGGGTCAGGCCTTCTGGTGCTCTGTAGCCCAAGGAGTTTGGATTTTTATCATAAAAGCAATGCAAAGCCATTAAGAACAATTAAGTAGGGGAACTAATTGAACCAATTCTCTTTATTTTTAAAGCTGATACTTTTATCTATGGGAAAAAATAGATTATTGGTACAGGAACATTGGTTAGAAGGCTGGAGTCCTTTCAGGTGAGAAGATGGTTATGGGAACATAGAGAATCTTTCCAAATTTTTTCTTATTTGTGGCATTTATAACTACTTAAATAATCTTGTAATCAACCTTATATCTTCCAGATATATCCCATTCTCCTTTTATTATTCTCTTGAATGTCACTTTTATTTCTTTTAGTGCTTGTTAAAGTGTTATCTTTTGGAAATTAGACTTTTGATTTGTGGTTTTTGTTCAAATAGCTTTGTACATCTTTTTAAACCAATCGACTATGAGCTACTACAATTTAGAGAATTATTGATATTCTGTACATGCTTAAGAGTCTAAAACAACTCCTGACACTGATTTTAATCCAGTGCAGAGAATCATGATAAGTATGTAAACCCACAGTTACCTGCTATTTAACTCTGTCCCTAGTAGTATTGTGGCTTTTTGATCGCTAACATGACAAATAATGTGTTAAAATCTGAAGTAAATAATCAAGTGTTTCAATGTAAAGGGACTATATACTCTTCAGCCTGGTGAAATGACATTTAGTCATGCCAGATAGATATGAATGTGGATATGGATATAGGTATAGATATGGATGTGGACATAGATATAGATGTCTATGTGTCTCCATTTATGCATATTCTCAGGTATACAAATCCCTGCCATGAGGAGAGGGGGATAATTGATTCTAAAGGCTGTAAAACAACCTAGATCTTGCTTACATCCCACTCTTTAATGATTTTAGACCTATATTCTTTATATATTTGCTTGTTCTCTGTAAAGGGCAGTGGCAGTTAGGACTTGGCTGATTGACCCTGTGCAAGAATCAAGCACTTGTTTGCAGAGCAACATGCTTTTTGTACTGTCTCGAAATGTCACTGTGTGTGAGGAAGACACATGCAATACAGATGTGTCTGGGCTAGCTTTCTTCATGCTGGCTGCTGGAAGTCTGCAGGAGGAAATACCTTCTTGATTAAATTCTCCAAGGCTGACATCTTTTGCTGTTCAGCCTGCTGAATGATTTCACATGTGCTTTTTGCAGAGTCAGAATTCTTTAGTGATGTACAGGACAGTTATTTTCTTGGCAGAATAAAGTTCTTTTGGCCACCATGGTGGGGAAACTATTTTAATTGTATGAATAACAGACAATTTAATTTAGAAGAAAGCATGTGTTACCTCTTGGTCACTTAAAATACATTTTTAGGTCAAATAATTATGACCCGTGGAAAAGATTGCACCATCATTGAATGAATTTCAGATTTTTACAAGAGTTTTGCTTCCACCTGCCAGTTTTCTTCCTAATGAACAACACCAATATAGAATTTTAAAACATTTAAACACTCATACACAATAGCTCCCCTACCCAAATTTTATCTTTTTGTAAGTGTATTATTTTGACTCAATCTAATTATCTCCTTCAACTATGTTTTTGCTGGACATGACCCTGGGGAAAAATATTGTAAAAAAAAACAAAGCCATGATCCAGACCCGCCCAGAATGACATTAAGTATTTTCCATATTCAACAGTGATGCTTGTTTGAGAACTCACAGCCAGTTTGAGTTAAGTCCAATGTTTTCCTTCTTTTCTGGTTCCTAATTTCCCAGGGGCCTACTACTTTTGTGCTTAGTTTCAAACACAACATTCTTCCAGCAGAGAATGGTATCTGGTATATTGAAATCAATTAGGGCTCTGGATGAGAAGCATGATTACAGACAAAGATAACAGATCATGTTTTTATTAGCTGTGGAAATTCTGACTTACTTTATAAATTGAGGATGAGAAAGACATCTTCCATTGTGCAGGTTCTACATTTTGCCTCTAGTACCCCACATTACTTCACTTGGTTTTCACAAATGCTGTGTTGCGTATTCTTATTCCTATGTCAGTCCTCTGGGACGAGCACCCAACTGAGACTAGTGAGTTTCGCAGACATGGCATTTTTCAATGCTAAAATCAGATGAGTCCTGAGCAAATGGGGACAAGTTGGTCAGCCAATAAGCCATCCCACTAGTGGCCTAAAGCAGCATGGTCATTTATCTCTGTCTTTTGGGCTGACAGTATGGTGGCTCTGCTGGTCTCAGTTGGGCTCCTTGAATGGCCACTTGGCTGAGGATGGAGGAACTAAGATGTCCCTGGCTTCAGCAGAAGCAGCTGGGCCTCATCCTCCACGTTATCTTTTATCTAAGCTTTTTTACTACATTTGGGGAGTTGCAGGGTTACAAGAAGATGAGAGCAGATGCTTCAGGGCCTCTTGAAATGGTGTTCAGAAGTTGCTTCTACCCCATTAAGGGCCAGTCCAACTCAAAGCATGGGAAAATAAATTTACCTTTTGGTGGGAGGAGCTGCAGAGAATGGCCATTTTTAATTAATGACAATCTCCACTCTGAGATCCAGTAAACATGAGTAACTGTTCCAAGCCCACATAGCTCCTAAGTGACATTGAACCTTGATATTTGTGTCTGAAAAACCTACCCTCTGATGCCATAATGCTTCCACAAGGGGTATAACTGCTTCGTCCATCTCAACATCACTGGGTGTGTTCCTGCTACTCCAGGGTCGGGTAGAGGACAGAGAGGTGGAAAAGAAAGAAGAGACGGAGAAGCAGGGACCTGGTACGTCTGAGTAGTTTCAATCATAATCTGTCCAAACTATTCTGGGAACATAACTCATACTTGTTTAATTCTGTAAGATGTTTGGTTTCTGGCTGTCTTTATCGCTCCTTGAGTAAAACCATATTCCTAAAAGCAAGTTTTTCTAAGGCCCTTACATTCTTGGTCCTGATGTTTCTGTCATGCTCTTATGTGCTGTCTTCATTGTCTCTCACTTCATAGGCACTTGTGTCACCTTTCACAGTTAACAGCTTAAGAGGTAATTGATCTGAATCACTTGCTTCCACAATGGGAGAGTCCCCAAGACCGTTTCAGGAAGTTCCTGAGATCAGAACTCTTTTTATAATACTGAGATAATGTTGGCTTTTCTCCACTCAGTCTCTCAAGCATAAGGTGGAGTTTTCCAGAAGCTACATGATGTGTAATATTGCAACAGGTTGTAGAAGAAACAGATATGAACACTACACTATTTTTATTAAGAAAGATATTAAAGATTTACAGAAGCACAGCTGGGGTGTGAGTCAGCGGTAGAAGCTCGCCCACCATGTGTGAGGCTCTGTGTTTGAACCCCAGCAACACAAAAAAGGGAGAAAATATTTGGGAAGAAATGTAAAGCAATACCATTCTTTTATTTCTTTTCTTGTTTTTAGAAAATTTAATTTTCATGAAAATAGTAATTATGTAGACCTGTAAAAGTTTGTCGTGGTTTTTAAATGAATTCATATACACAATTTTAAAGTCGCTTAATTTCTAATGTGTTAAATATCTATTAATAACTGCACATAAAATAACGATCTTTCAGGTCCTCAATAATTTGATAGGGTTCAGAAACCACAAAAGGTTGAGAGTGATTTTCATCGTCATCGTCCCAGCTGCCATTGTCTGAACCCATGTTGTGCCCAGGTCATTTCTCACAGGCTCACTCAGTCCCCCAGAGTGTGGCCTGGTCTTCAGCGTCATCAGTCACACAACTGGAGTGCTAGGGCTTGAAACTAGTCTGTGCGACTCCAGAATTAAACTTTGAGAAATAAATAACCTCCTTCCATGCAATGGAACTGTTGGTCTTCTGAACAGAGAGAGAATGAGAGATCGACCGGGATCTCTGGATGACTTGTCTGATGGCACCGGCAGCAAGAACCATGACTTTCTGCCAGTCTGTCCCATGAATAGCCCATGAGGCATAATGAGTCCTCGAATTCTGCCTTATGAAAAAGGAATTCCTTCAAATTCGAGTGATATTCAGAACCTTAGTGGGGTTTTGTTTCTCTTATAAGAAGTATTTTTAATAACTCATTATGCAAACTCTACTGAGCACTCAACAAGGAAGAAACATTTGTTTGTCTAATTATCACATCCTAAACTGTAGAAACAAATGTTTATTGCCTTCATCAAATTTCCCAATTAGTTTACAGATCAACCAGCAATTTGCTAGTCTGGGTCACATTTGTAACAGTAAAGCAACAATTGCTACAATGTACTGAGCACTTATGTGTCAGGCGCTGAGAGGGGGGTTTTCTAGATTTTACAATTACAGTCTTTCTGCATCCTCAGAAGAATCCTTCAAGGTAGACAGGTGTTACCTTCTCCCTCCTACAGATAAGCAGAGGTGAAGCTACTTGCCTGTGGTCACCCAACTGGTACCTAGATGTTGAGTCAAGGATAGAACTCGGGTCTGGGTAGTGCCCAGCATCCTGTTCTTAATCATTATGTTGTGCTAGCCTCTCAAAGTCGAGGGTCAACCTGGCTATGGGAAGGAGTTTTCCAGAATGTTCTTGAAGTAGCGCAGATCAGTTAGGAAAGGGATGCTATTTTTCCTTCGAAGATTTCTAGAAGAAAAACCAAAAGATGCAACCAAAATACATAATAAGAAACAGATACAACTCCTTAATCCTAAACCCTCCAGTCACACTCAGCGGTACCTGGGCTTGGTGGTGCACACCTGTGACCCCAGCACTATGGAAGGCTAAGGCAGGGAGACTGAGTGAGAGCCCAGCCTGGGCAACTTTGTGACTGCGTAAGACCCTGTCTCAAAATAAAAAACGAAAAAAGAGCTAGGATGCAACACAGTGTGAAGTCCCTTGGTTTAATCCCTAGTATGCCCCTCCCCCAAAAAAGTATACAGAGAAAGGCATCTATATCTGCTACTACCCAGGGATATTTTAGGATGATCGGTAGTGCTGACTAAGTTTTGGGTTTAATTGTGTCAGGACTGTCTTCTGCCTGGAAGGGCGGTCCTTCAGTTTTGAAATACCATGAATCACTCCCCTAGTGTTAGAGGTGATGGGAAAGCTGGGGCTCCAGATGTGTCAACAACAGATGCAGCATCCCTCAGAACACTGGAAAAAGAGAGTGATAGGATTTCCCTTAGGGCTACTTTCCAGGTACCCTGGGATGGGAGGAGGACAAAAGTCTTTTGTAATTTATTTTGGGTGCCAAGCTAACCAGGTGCTTTCAGCAAGAGCTCCCATTGCAAATCTGGGTTCTAACAACCTTCTGGTTCCTGATAAAGTAGCTTGCTGCTACTGTCCTGAAAGTTTAGAATTTTGGCATTAAAAAGGTTCATCTCTACTCCAGCTCTTACCTAATTTGAATAGTATTTTTAAATTGTGTTTGAGCCATAATCTGAGGGGATTCAACACTGCTTTTAAAACTTATCTGACCAGAGCAGCTTTTTCCCTGTTGCCCTGGAACCTAATATAAGAGACACAAAACAGACTTTGTAATGTTAAATCCACGCACTTAATTATCTCTACTCTAAATTGGCTCCAGAATCACACACAAATGGAAGTATACAAATTCGGACCATGTAAGCAATTGACCAGAAGGTCAGAAGCAGAGTGTTTTAATTACTCGTCCTCTCTGCCTCTCCTGGCCTCTCTCTCTCTGTTCTCTGTTCTCCTGACCCAGGAGGGCAGTTAAACTATTACAGCATCCTGCCTGCAGGAGTGCTGTCTACCCATTGTTCTTTAAACTATGATTCGTATGAGTGTTTCCTTGGCAGTCTGTTATTGAAGCAATTTTATGGAATCTCATAATTCTTTATAACTTTTATGATACTTAAAACAGCAATCCAAGATGGCATTTGTGTACTCTTTAGCTCCTCTACTGGATTATAAAGTCAGAGGTTCTCTATGACTTCAAGGCCTCCAGTCCAAGTGCTTTCCAAATGATAAATAAATAATATTACAAACAATAATAACAACAGTTCTTGAGCTTTTAGTGTGTGTTCAATAGTAAACCCAGGGCTTTATCAAATTCCTCTGAGAGACAAGTCCTATTAAGATGCATGTGTTATCCCCATTTTACAGATAGTCCAAGGCCTGGTCTCCCAGCTAGTAAGCAGCATTGCCCATGCATTTAACCATTTGTACTACCCTGCTTCCAAGTACTTGTTGACTGAACAAGCATCTTTGTAATTCATATTTTCTTTCCTGCTCATCCTTTTCCTTTTCATCTGTCTCCTCCACAAGTCTCAGCAGTCTGCATTTTTTTCTAAATTTACTGGCAGTCTTGGAAGAGTACAGGGAAATCATTATGTTGTTATTGTTATTCACCTCTGAAGTCTTTATTACTTTCAGGTTTGTCAATAGATGTGGACTCATTATTTGATGCCCAGTAATTCATGTGGGTTCTAATATGTGCCACTCATTTCCACCAGCATCTATGTCCAAATCTACCACACGTGGGGACGTTGGGGTCCTCTCTTCCCTTTTCACTACTTTTGCTCCTTTGTGTCTGATGTCAAGTGGCCTTGTGTGCTTGCCTTCCTAGACCTCTTCCCAAGTGGAATGAGGCTGGGGGAAAACAGGCTTTTTTTTAAGTCTATCTTTGTTTTTAAAGAGAAAAAAATTACAATGATACAGAATTTCAAAACAAGATAATAGGAAATTAACAGTGGTTAATATATTGCATATTGTTATCTTCAAAGTGGTTGCTCAGATTACAAGATATAGGCATACAAAATTGATCAAACAATATAAGCACAAACTATTCTTTCAGTGAGCTAACAGAAGTTAGTAGTATAATTATCTTAGCTATCTTGTGTGTGTGTGTCTATATATCTTCTTTTCCCTTCCTTCTTTTCTCCTTTCCCCCATCCCAGTTGTTCTTTCCTTTTGAGCACTTTCTTTCCTTTCACAATATCTATTGTAGGTTTTGGGTTTTATTTACTCTTTCAGTTTCTTACACTAGGGAGACAATACGATGTTTACACATGCGAGTTTGATTTATTTCACTTCTAGTATGGTTTCTACTGCATCCATTTACCTATTAAAGTCTCAAGTTTATCCTTCTTTATAGCTGAGTAGTACTCCATTGTATAAAAATACCACATCTTTTTTACCCATTCCTCAGTTGATGAGCATTTGGGAATGCTTCTCCACTGTTGGTGAGGATATAGACTGGTGCAATCACTGTGGAGATTCCTCAAAAAACTAGAATTAGAGGTCCCATTCAACCCATTCTGGGTATTTTTCCAGAAGAATTAAAAACATCATACCACAGTGATATATGGTCCCTCATGTTTATAGCAGCACAATTTGTAATAGCTAAATCTTGGTAACAACCTAAATGCCCATTCCAGAAGGGGAATAACTGGGTCAAATGGGACCTATAATCCTAGGGTTTTTTTTTTGTTTGTTTGTTTGTTTGTTTTTGTATTGGGAATCGAACTCAAGAGCTTGTGTTTGCCAGGAAGGCACTGTGCTGCTGAGCTATATCCCCGGCCCTAATCCTAGTTTTTTGATGAATATCCACACTGATTTCCACAGTGGTTGCACCAGTCTACACTCCCACCAACAGTGGAGAAGGGTTCCTTTTTCCCTACAGCCCTGCCAGCATTTGTTATTGGTTGATTTCTTGACGATAGCCCTTCTTTCTGGGGTAAGATGGAATCTCAGTGTTGTTTTAATTTGCATCTCTCCAATGACCAATGATGTTGAACATTTTTTCATGTATTTATTTGCCATTTGTATCTCTTCATCTGAGAAGTGTGTATTCATCTCAGATGCCCATTTTTGGATTGGGTCTTTAAATATGGGGGGCCTGCTATTTTTCAATTCTTTATACGTTCTAGGTAGAAGTCCTTTGTCTAAAGGACAGTTGGCTAAAATTTTTTCTCACTCTGTGGATTGACTTTTCACTCTTGAATTTTTTGATGTGAAAAAGCTTTTTAATAAGATGAGATCCCAGTTGTTGATTTTTTTGGAGTATTTCCCGTGCAGTTTGGGTTGTGTTGATGAAGTCTCTGCCTACACCTATATCTTCAAGATTTCTACCTACTTTCTCTTCCAGTAGATTCAGTGTTTCTGTTTTAATATTTAGATATTTGATCCATTTTGACTTCAGACATGCATCTAGATTTAGTCTTCGAAATGTGGAAAGCCAGTTTCTCCAGCACCATTTATCAAAGAGGCTCTCTTTCTTCCAGTGAACATGTTTCACCTCTTTGTCAAAGATAAGGTAGCTGAGTGTGTCTGTAGTTGTGTCTGCATCTTCTAATCTGTTCCACTGATCCTCAGGTCTGTTTTTTGCCAGTACCATGCTGATTTTATCACAGTAGCTTTATAGTATAATTTCAAGCCAGGGATTGTGATGCCTCCTGCCTTGCCTTTGTTGCCCAGAATTGCTTTTGCTATTCTAGGTCTCTTCTGGTTCCAAATAAAGTTTAGGAATGTTTTCTCCAGTTCTGAGGTATGCTAATGGTATTTTGATCAGGATTGCATTAAATCTATACAACAATTTTGGGAGCATGGCCATTTTCACTATTTTGGTTCTTCCTATCCATGAGCAAGGGATATCTTTCCATTTTCTGATATCCTCTTCAATCTCTTTTGTCAGAGTGTTGTAATTTTCGATGCATAAATCTTTTACTTCCTTTGTTAGATCGATTCCTAAGTATTTCAGTTTTTTGGATGCTATTATGAAAGGTGTGGTTTCCCTAATTTCTCTCTCAGTGAGTTTGTTGTTTGTGTACAGGAATGCTACTGATTTTTGAGTGCTGACTTTGAATCCAGCTACGCTATTGAATTTGGTTATTAACTCTAGGAGTCTTTTGGTGGAGTTTTTGGGATCTTCTATGTAGAGTGTCGTGTCATCTGCAAATGATAATTTAACTTCTTCCTTTCCTATCCTTATTCCTTTTATTTCTCTCTCTTGTGTCATTGCTCTGGCTAATGTTTCCAGAACTATATTGAATAGGAGTGGTGATATTGGACATCCTTGCCCTGTTCCTGATTTTAGATTGAAAGCTTTCATTTTTTGTCCATTTAGTATGATGTTGGCTGTTGGTTTGTCATAGATGGCTTTTATCAGATTGAGGTAAAGACTGTCTATTCTGATTTTCTGTAGGGTTTTTGAGTCATGTTTTTCAAATTCTGTTTGTTAATTTCAAATCTACTTAAATTCCTAAGCACAGACAAAGCAAACATTTCCTGGGCCCAGAGGATCAGTGTGGAGAGACGCTCGGGGGGCCCTCACTCAGGGTGGTAAAGAAACAGAGGCCTGGGACCCTCAGAGAGGGTCATGTGGTGGACACAGAAAACTGGGAGGTGCAAGACATTTCCAGGAGAGCCTGGAATAGTTTGGAGTTATTCTTCATATATAGAAAAGAAGCTTCCATCTGGATGCAGGCGCTGGGTTTGCTTGTCCAGTGGTGCACACATGTGTAGATGCCATATGTGTAATTCATGGGAATCTCTGACTCTACAAACTTCATTTGGGGAGACTACAGGAAAACCCCTACCACCATGGGCAGCCATGTGACCTGATCAGTTGCTTAATATACCAAACCATGGATCTCATCTGTTTGTAGAAAGGAAATAACAGCGCTACCTGACAGATTTGCTGTGGGAATTAAATAATACAGCACAGCACTTAGCATGTTAAATCGGTCTAGTTCACAGCAAAAGATGGGAACTTTTTCTTCCTCTGGCCTATTCTGCCATTTGAATTAACAGCATTAGGGAGTTACATCTATGGGTTTTTGGCACTGCCTGTCATTTTAAAATACTCTTCCCAAAAGTATGTGCTGTTAGCACATTTTAACATATAAATTTATCAGCATTAGGAGATGAATGACTAAGGCTCCCTATGAGCAGAGAATAATAACAGGGACTATCATTTATTGAACACATACTATGATCCAGGCAAAAAGCCAAACATCCTATATGTCATTAAATCATCTCAACAATTCTATGAGGTGCTATGTCAAAGGCTGAGTAATGTATCCAAGGTCATTAGACCAGAAGTGTTGTTAACCCAGGACTGCCTCATACCAAAGCCAACACTACTGTTACTATGTTCCGTGACCTCCACTCGGCTTTAATGAAAGAGATGCAGAGAATACCAAATCAGGCTGGGCCTCTTGAAAGGGCCTCTTGAAAGGACCTGGGCAAAGGGCACAAGGTCACTTGGCAGGGGCAAAACGTACGGGTTCCAACATAAGTGTGACAGTGGGCAGCACAGAAGAGAAAGCTACCGGAGCTGCTCCCAAGTGGCACTTCCTAAAACAGCCTTGCTTCATGTGGCTTCCAAATGCTGTGGCTCTATCTCTGCTCCCTTTGGGTCTTGGCTCTAAGTGCTCCCGCCTCCCTCTGCACCTCTGGCTGTGGCCTGGTCCCTCCATGTATGATATTCCTCTGGGTCTCTGATGTGCCATTTGATCTGCTAATACTTTCTCCGGTAAGGACCACATCTCTCTTGTTCACCACTTATCCCTAACACCAAGGGGAATGGAAGTTGACTTATAAGTTTGAATGGGCAAATGATTAGTGAGCAGTGAATGGGACTTATTAGGACTTTATCTGGGCCAGTTCCAACCAGCTTCTGCATGAAAGATCTGCAATTGTTCTTTTTCTTTTGTTTTATAACCTCATTTAAACACCCACCCTCATTTGTTTCTACCATTTAAGCATCTGTGCCAGTGTGGTCAACTGGATATTGGGGCTCTTCTGTGCCCCACTATTCCCACCAGTGCAGTTTAACGAGGCAACCAGAAAACAGGCCACTTTACTGTGAGGCCTTTGTTCCCTCAACCTCCTGCTGCCTCAGTTTCCCTGGGTAGGAGTCTCCACCTAATAGGAAATAATATTGGGGTCTTCAGGAATCCTGGGATTAACTGCTGCAGAAAGGGGAAGTCCGGCTCGTTCTGGAACTCATGCCCTAATTGTAGAGGGTGACTCTACGTCAGTGACGGCGAACCTTTCAGAGCTTTCAATGATACAAACAGCCTGCTGTGGCACGCGTGACACAGGTTCACCACCACTGCTCTCCATCATTTTACATGCATATCTGATGGCAAAACATAAGCCATCATGATGTTTTATTCTAAAATATAGTTCAATGCAGAAAAATACCAAAAAAATGGTAAACAGAACACATTCTCCCTGCCCAGATAACTTTTGATATTTTTCAAAATAAAATTGTGTAAATTTAGAAAATTATCATTTTAATTTTTGGCTAACACTTTTTCAGAACTATGTTGTGTCACACAAGAACATCCCTTTGTTATGAGAAATTACAATTTGATCATTGTTAATCAAAGGGCAGCGTAGGAATCAGATAGAGAAGTAGATCTTACATCTGCACCGCACTAGGGAATGTCCTATGGACCAGTTCCGATTTCCCGTAAGGAGAGTTTATAATTAACTGCCAACTGTGGTGATACGGGTTTGTTGTTGGTGTTGTTTTTCCCAGAGCTATGGATCATATAATATCTAGAATTACTCAAGTGTCAGGTATTAGTTATCAATGACTACATTACCACAAACCTAGCCTCCTAAAACAACACACATTATTATCTCATCATTGTTGTGGGTCAGGGATAGGAAGACTAAGATGAGAAAAGATGGAAAATCAGTGCAAGGGAGCTTTCTCTAGTTGGTGCCCAAGCTGAACTTTCCATGCTTAATTCTACCAGACCTCCTGAAGAACTTCATGAGATGCATTTCCAAAGGAGAAAGGGAAAGCACATGTCATGCTCTTTTTTCCACCATTCAACAGCAGCTCTCCAGGCATTCAATCTCCTGCATTCTGAGTTGCATAAATGTGAGTGCAGAATGGGCTGCTATCAAAGTCTTAACTAGGGCAGAGTCTTGAAGGTTGAACCAGAGAGAGATCCAATTCCAATCTCACATGGTTGCTACAAAATTCAGTGCTTTGTGGGCTGTCACTGGATGTCAGTTGGAGGCTTCCTTCCCATATGGCCCTTTCCATAGGCAATTACAACATAACAAAGCAAACGAGGGGAGGGTTTCCTAGAAAGACACATTAGAATCATGGGTGATGTATTCATATACATCATGCAACCTTTGCCATATTCCACTGGTTAAAAGGAAGTCACAAGTCTGTCCATATTCAGGAGAAGATGCATGAATACAAGGAAACAGTGGTCATAGGGATCACTTTAGAGTCTGCCTGCTGTAGTGACTGAGAGGATACCGAGGTATTAGACCAACAGGAACAGTACTAGTGGCTAACCTGGACTGGCATAAATTTAGGTTTATGCAAGCATTTTGCACCCCAAGAAAGCAGTGAAGTTTTTTCAAAACCTTATGTGCTATGAATTTATCTAATATCCAAAACCCTTCTTTAACAAATGTTTCATATTATACATATATATAATATGTATAGATATAAATATAAGTAAATATAATACACTATCTTAGTTACTTTTCTCTTGTTGCTGACACAAAATACCTGACGCCCGAAATTAAGAAGGGAAAGGTTTATTTAGCTCACAGTTTGTGGAGGTTTCAGTCCATACTCGGCTGACTCCAAGGCAGAGTGGCACATGGCAGAGGGCAACAGTTCATGGTGGTGGAAAACAGCAAAAGCAACAAGAGTAAAAAGGGAGGAGCCAGAACTCTTTCTGTCCCTTATATTGTATGTAGGCCACCCTCCCCAGGCTGGGTGTAGCATTCACACCCATAATCCTCGCATTGGACCATGAGTCAACCACAAAGTAGGAGCCTGCCCCCATGACTGCATGAGGCTTTGGTGGGACACCTAGACACAAACTATAACATTCCGCCCCTGGCCCCCCAAAGATTCATGCATATCCCTTTATGCAAAAGGCATTTTAGTCCATCTCTAAGAGTTGCCAAAGTCCTAACAGTTTCAGCATTGCTGAAAAGTCCAAGTCCCAAGTGTCCCCCAAGATGTAAGGCAAACTCTTAGCTGCAAGCCCCTGTACAAATGAGAAGAAAGTTAAACACTTCCAACATTCAGTGGCGAAAGAGAGACATTTCCATTCCAAAAGTTACAAATGGGGATACAAAGGAATGGGACCAAAGCAAGTCCAAAATACAGCAGGGCAAACATTAAGTCTTGTAGTTCCATATTCAGCGTCTGAGGCAATCTGTGGCAAATTGTGAGCTCCATGGGGCTTGAATAGCTCTGCCCCATGGCACTTCTGGTGGTTGTAGCCCCCATGGCTTCTCTCTTAGGCCTGCTTTGCTCCCTCCTTGCAGATTTTCTCAGTCAACCCACATTCCTGGCTTCTCCAAACTTCTGAGGTCTCCACTGCATCTTTGGCTTCACACTCACAGCTTCACATATTGTCCTCTCAGGGGCACACTGCCTGGTCTCCCATACCTTCTTCTGAAATCTGGCTGGAAGCCTTTTTAACCTCAGAACTCCTGCATTTTGTATACTCCTAAAACCAGTGCCATGTGGATGATGCCAAGGTCTGCTGCCAGCTGGTGCAGTGGCCAGGCTTTCTTCTCTCTTGGATATAGGGGTCAAGTGCCTGGATCACTGAGCACTTTTGAATCCCATTCTGAGGAACAAATTCTCTATGCCACCTCCATTCCGGAACCTGGTGTAGCCGTCGCCACCATTCTGGAACATAGTGTGGCTGCCGCCATTCTGGAACATGGTGCTCTGCAGCTTTCTCCTCAGAGCAAAGTCTTTCCCTTTTGCAGGTTTGAGGCTGCAAAGGGTGGAGACTGGCTGCTTCTTGTGATGCTCTCAGGCCGTCTTTTATATTCTCCTGTTCCTTCTCAGCAATCGAGATCTCCTCAGCTCTATCTTTGCAGTCCACAGCTTTACTGGCACTTCCTTTCTGGCCAAATTCACAATGTTTTAAGTCATTCTGCTGGGCTCTTTGCTCTTGATTCTCAGCATAAATCTGGTTAAAAGCCCCCAGCAGTATCTGTGCCACAGCTTCAATGTTAGACTGCCTCGAAATTTCTTCTGCCAGATTAATCAGTCTGCCACCCTTAATCTCAGTCTCAGGCAAAGTCTCTGGACATGAGCAAAATACAGACAAACTTTCTGCCAAGCCATAACACACATCATCTTGACTCCAGCAGCCAATGCAGTCCTTCTTCCCAGCAGAAACCTCCCAAGGCTGGTTTTTACCAACAGGATTTCTATCAGCTCTCTGGTCTTCTGAGCTCTGACCAGAATCTCCCATACAGAGCAGCCTAAGGCATTGCAGCACTATTCTTGCAGGCGACATCTCCGAACCTTTCCAAACTCTTCCACAAGCCATTCCCAAAGGCTCTTGAACCACATGGTCAGGTATAGTCACAGCAATGACCCCACTTCTCTGGTATCAAATTTTGTGTTGGTTACTTTTCTCTTGTTGCTGAGACAAAATACCCAACACCCAAAGTTAAAGGAGGAAAGGTTTATTTAACTTACAGTTTGTGGAGGTTTCAGTCCATACCCGGCTGACTCCAAGGCAGAGTGGCACACGGCAGAGGGAAACAGTTCATGGTGGTGGAAAACAGTAAAAGCAACAAGAGCAAAAAGGGAGGAGCCAGAACTCTTTCTGTCCCTTATATTGTATGCAGGCTACCCTCCCCAGGCTGGGTGTAGCACTCACACCCATAATCCCAGCATTGGAACATGAATTGACCACAAACTCTAGGAGCCTGCCCCCATGACCGAATGAGGCTTTGGGGGGACATCTAGACAAAAACCATAACATATACATATAATCCCTAGTCCATTTCTTCTAGCATTTAGATTCCCAAAGGACAGAAATGAAGTCACTTTTAATTAAGCTTTTTTTCTCCACATAAAATTATTCTGTGACATTTTCCTTGACACTTCAGTGTTTGGCTATTTAGCATAACTTTAATGAGAGTATTAAAAATACACCAGTTAGGTCAAGTCATTGAAATTTACAAAAAAAATTCCCTCAAATCAATTTCTTGTCCCTGGTTTTTCCTTTTAATTAAAACTAGGAGAGCCACTGTGTGACATATTTATTTTTAATAGTGTTGTTTGCAGAAGCATGTTTATTTTTTCTTTGTTATACTTAATGTGGTACATTTTACAGATGTTGAGAGAATGTTTCAGGATGTCTTGAAGGGACAATGAAAGATTGTGGTTAACAACAAAGCCTCTCACAGTGCTGGGGCCTGTTGGTAGGGGCTGGATTGTTGAAGTGTAAGATCCTCAATTGGTCTTCAAAAGGAATGTGTTCTTGTCAGCGCAGAGCTGCATATGTTTGTGTGCGCCCCAGTGTTCTTTACGGTTAACGCTCCCAAAGGCTTATTGTACTTATTGCATCATTTGTTTTTATTTGTATGAGTGTTGTAGAGGCTTCAGAGCAGTTACAGAGTCATTACAGCTTCTAGCTGTAAATGGTTACGACTGCCCATGGAAATTGTGCTGAAGACAAACAAAAGTAAATAAAAGTCCTTCTTCTGTACCCTTCCTCTCTGTAGCATTTCCAACCCCTTTGCACTGGGGAATCCAGCTCTGTGACATTGCTCGAGGCCAAGCTTCCAATCTGTGTCACAGCTCATTCTGATTTATAACCAATTTGTCTCCCAAGAAGGGCTTTGTAGATGTAGGTGAAACACCTGTGCTAAAAATTAAAGCTGACATATTTATTTTGAAGACTGGAGTAAAATAAATGATCCTTAAAAGTTCCTGGAATATTAGTTTATTTTTCTCATTCTTCAAATGAGGGGGCCAGCCACCTGACTCCATACCTAGGGAAGCCAACATTGAAAAGCTTTAACATGGGTAACCTACCAGGGTACTGGAAAAGCAATCCACATTAGGAAAATAGAATTATTAAGTACTACAAATCACTCTCCAGGGCCCAGTCAGTTAAGCATCAAAATTATTTTTCAACATGCTTTGGCTTTCATTTCTAATATCAAGTAGATCTCAAAAGAGAGAAGACTTGTTATTCAAAACCATAATGCACAAAAAACACAGGTAGTGTCTCCTCTGGTCCCCAGTACACAGTTTTGTGTGTGCAACATGACAAACCATTATTAGCTGTGATTTTGTTCATACTTTGTCTTAGGTTGTTGTTTATTATTGATTAAATGTCTAATAAGTATAATAGTATGCTTGAGTGGGCACCATGGACAGAGTTATAGGGAGTCTTTTTCCTCAAAGGGCTTCCAGTCTGGATAAACTCATGATCTTGCCTTTCTTAAATTCCCCAGTGGATTTCATTTCCCTTAGAATGAGACCCAGCTCTTAGCCAGATCTTGTAGGTCCTACACACAATCCAGGTAGCCCCTGTCCCTACAGCAGATGCTTCAGTGATACAAATCAATGCTATATTCCCAATTGGCAGGGCCAGAGACAAGGCCCAAAGAAGCTTGTAAGTTTATAAACAATAAATATGTAGCAGGGGGATGCAAGGCCAAAGTTCTTATCTCCTAAACCCTTTGTCATCTTTCACTCTCCTAAGTTGTGATTATGGGAAAACATGATCAATTATCTCACTGAGATGAGAGGTGATTACTCAAAAATACATATCTTATGAAACCAAAATTGTATATCAGTCTCAACTGGAAAACACTAGATTCAAAATGAGAAGAACTAAGAACATCTCCTGGCTGTGCCAATTAGCTGTGTGGTCTTGGACATAATATATTTTCTTTATGTATAAAGTGATAAAATCTGACCAGCAACTTCTAAGCACTATGTCTGACATCTGCACTGAATAGTCCAGGATTGCTGTAGACCGTGGGACCATACTTGGAGATCCACCATGTGCAATTCAATAATAAAGATGTCATGAGATTCTGCAGGTTGAAACTTGTTAGCACAGCCCTTTTTAAACTTATTTCAACCCAGAGCACTTAGTCATGTCTCATAGAGCTCATGTTCCATAGAACATAATATGAGAAATGATTTTCCAAATTCTCTTTGGGCTCTAAAATTTAGTAGTTGACATTTTCACTCATGCAATGTTCCATACCTTCAACCCATGTGTTCTCTTTTAGTTGTGAATTTCCAGCCCCCTCAGGAAATGAACACAGTGGGCAACAAATAAATGTTATTGACTGATTTATTCAGCTCTTAAGGTTAATGTATTCTAAACAGGCTTATTGAATATGTTTGGCAAAATTTAGCCTAACACAAAACAGTTCTGGGTGGGAAGCACTGTGCTCTGGGAATGGGCCGAAAACCACCAACTCTCCCCAAAGCCAGCCAAAGAGATGCCAGATGACATTTCAGTACCATTTGGCTATGAGAGTTTCATTCACATGCAAAAACAAAAGACTAATTCTGTCCCTGGTTAGCCGACTCGTCATCTAATTGTCCGCCTGGGTCTGGTCTGAAGAATGTCAAAGCATTTGGTGCTGGGCAGCGCTGCGTAGTCACTCCGATGTGCCAGCCATCTTTCTCATCTTCCTTCTAGTAGTTTACAAGTTGGCTCTGCCAGATTCTCCCAAGGAAGAAAAGATCCTCCTTTTCCTCCCTAAAATGCCACTTGTGTCTACTTCAGCAGTAAATCACCAAATGCCACCTTCATGGTTTGAAAGAGCTTATTCACATCGAAAGTGCCAAAGAGTTTCCCAGGAACTAACTTGACTATGTGACATTTCTTACTTTTGTTTGTACAAGAATACAAAGTAACTATAATGTTCAATAGAATAAAGACACAGAAATGAACTTTAAAAAAGGGAGAATTGTTTTCAATAAAACATCTTAATACAGCATTGTTTACATCTTTGGAAACAAGTGTACGAGTGACTTATATTGTAGTAAAATTTTTATAGTATACCAAGAATCATAAAGATACATAACACCTTAATATTTGTGGGATTCTACCTGCATTTACTTAAATCGTTTCTTTTATCTTTGTGTTTAAAAAACAAAAAATAAAGATCCTGTGAAATTTGTATGATAAAGGAGAATATTAATATTATAAGTTCACTTCTAGAAACACCAAGAAAAACATTTTTGTTTCTTCCAACTTTCTTAAGTACAAATGAATTGTCAAAAAAAAGGCCTTTCTTCCTGGGCCTTTGTATAGCATCAAGTGTAATGTGGTGGTAGGTATTTGAAAGGTGTGGTATAGAGCAGTGATTAAGAGTAGAGAATTGACTTTCAGGTAGAATCAGGGTGTGGTTAGTATCTCTGTCTCTTAGGAGCTATAAGCTTTGCTTTTATTAATCACTGATCTTCAGTTTCTTTATGGGTAAATAGTACATATACCTTTTTCACAAGTTGTTTTAAAGCTAAAACATGATGTAATCCATAAAACTCATATCCTATGCCTGCCCCATAATAAGCAGGTAATTAATACTTACTAATTTATGGTGATTTTATTAGTTCATTTGACAGGAGAACCAGAGGTAGAATTGGCTCAGGAGTTTCCTCTGATCCTCTTGGCCTCAATCTCTCTTTTTGGCTTCATCTGAAGTAATTCTGGGTCTCTCATTCATTCAGTGATGTTTATCTAAATGATCTTGCCCAGAAGCTTCTAGAGACTGTCTTGATGTATCATTAGGCCAAACTAAGTTGGGTCACATGTTTTTTTCCTTCCCTGGCAAGTAGGATGAAATAACCCACAGGCCAGTCAGGCCATAACTAACATAAGAGCTGGGAGCAGTTCACCAGCCATGCGGGCTGCACGGGGGAGGGGTGGGTCACCTTCACAAAGCCAGTGTTGTGCTAAGAAACAGGAAATAAGGCAGGGTTCTGGCTAGATACCATCAGTGTCCAATAGCACTGTTGCTCCACCAACTTCATAAGGTCATCTGAGCACCCGTTAATAGCCAAACTTGGACTCAAAATTTCCATAATGGAGCCTAAGATTATGCATTTCTAACAAGTACCCAGCTGATGCTATTTGCTGTTCTTACTGTGAGCAATAAGATTCAACAGCAATGAACAGCAACACCAGCAAGAGGTAAACTGAGACCAACAGCTCCTAACTGCAAGAAACTGGCTGAGATTAGTGGCTAAATAACAAAAAGAACATAACTAACCAATACAGAAAACAAACACTTAAGTGACCTCTAAATAGATCCATTTTCATCAACTGACTGTATGAACCACATGAATTCCTAATTAATTAGGGGATATAATACCTGGTACCCCACAGTCAAACTGGGAATTCTGGATAATACAGCAGATATTCATTCCAAACTAATGCCTCTAGCAGATGCTGTCATAGCCCTTATACTTAAAATGATAATCTAAACAAAGGGTTTGGCAAACTCCTTTGTGTGTGTATGTGTGTGTGTGTGTGTGTGTGTGTGTGTGTGTGTACCAGGGATTGACCTCAGGACCTCGCGTGCCAGCAGGTGCCCGTGACGCTGAGCGATATCACTGGCCCTGACAAACTTCTTAAAGGGCCAAATAGTAAAATATTTCAGGCTTTGTAAGCTAAAACATAAAACCAAGTATATTATACAGGGATTTATATGGGGTTACGTACCCATATAAAATGTTACCATTTAAAATGGAAAATCATTCTTAGTTTACAGATCATAAAAATAACCTGGGGCTTGGCCCACAGGCCTGAGTTTGTTGATCTCCAATGTACTCGAATACAATACCTGTCCTCATGGAGCTGACAGTTTATCCAAAGTGTGACATGATGTACTGACATTATTTTCAAATCCTCCTTTCCAATCTCCCTTGTCATTTGAATGAAGCTGAGACCATTGATAAAATTGTCCAGTTTTACCTATCCTTTCCCCTCAAATCTCAGAATCATTGGTCAGGGGTGTACAACAAAGAGCAGCTTTGATAACGTTCTTCTGGTGTTTAAAGCCATTGCATGAAAACATACTCCATCAAAAATTCTCAAGAGCTCAGTAGCAATAGAGAAAGCATTAACCACAGAATCATCCCTTCAAATACCTTTAGATGCTCATCACAGACCCATCAAAAAAGAGCTAGACAGCATGTATATATAACCAAGTACAAACACGCACTTACCCACAGATATTTCCCAAGAGGCCATGCAGCTACAACTATTAGCCGTATTCCACAGCTTGGGAACCGCAGTGTGAACTTCTCCCAGGTTCTCAGTTTCAGCTAGAAACAAAGCTATTCCCCAACAGGTAAAGAGACTGGATAGCAGGGAGCAGTGTGTTGGTGCTGCCTGTTCTGAGCAGGTTTTCTCAGAACCCACTTAGGAGGTGTCATCCTGAGTCTCAGAGGAATAGAAAGTTTGCTCGGAGACAGTTTACTCGTCTACTCTCCAGCGATTTGGTGACCTTCTCTGCAGAGAATGAGATTGAGTTGTGCACTACCAAACTCTGCCTCCACCCCAAGGTATTTGTTTTTGCAGCTTTACCCCACCACCTTTAATTTTTTCGTACCTGTTGGCCTTTTATGTGTTTAACGATATCACTTGAAATCTGCAAAAGAATTATTTTGCTGTCATTTACAATTTTAAAACAGATGTGATAGCATGGCAGTGCTAGTGCTGTAAGTCAGATAGATTTTGCAAGTTGCATCCCTTTTTAAAGTAATTCATAGGCATTAAACAAATAAGGTTTAAAAATACTTTTCTGTCCCAAGAATGGTATTCAAAGTACATGAAAACCATTTTTATTCATTCTAAGGTGGCTGACTGAAGTCATAGCCCATAGAGCTGCATGTTGAAAGACAAAAAAATGTATCCCAGAATCTCGAACCCATTATCTGCTTGGTCTTCTAAATGTCTCTTTTTTAATGACAGCTGTCTTAGTTACTTTCTTCCTCACTGCGATACAACACCAGACACCGACAGCTTAAAGGAGGGGAGGTTCATTTCAGTTCACAGTTATAGTCCATGGTGAGCTAGTTGCAAGGCAAAAACAGCATGGCAGAGGGACAATTCAGAGGATGGCTGCTCATGTCATGGAAGCCAGGAAGCTTAGGAGGGAGGTGCACAGTCACCTGTCTCTTCTGACCAGGGCCACCTCCCAACAGCATTCTCAGTTGCTGAGCTCACCAGTGCATGAATTTATGGATGAGCATAGCATGACTCCATGATGGCGTCACCTTCCAGAAGTCCGGTTCTGAGCACATAAGGCTTTGGGGGGACATTCTCCATCTAAACCATAATGGTCATCCACCTTTAGGATTCATGGGTTCAGAGTTGTATGTGCTTATCTCAGCATTTATCTATGAATTTGTTTGTTATGAGCATTAGGTTTTATAAACTAACAAGGATTGGAGAAAGTTTTTAAAAATAGATGATGCATGTATCTTCAGCTAGCTTTCAATCATTAGAGATATTTTTAAATGAATCCAAATGACTTAAACATCCAAAATTCCCAACCCCCTCCACAGAATAGCCACAACTGCCCCATCATAAAATTTTCTAATTTTCTATAGCTTTTAACAATTTGGGTTAAATAATGGACTATTTTGTAATTTTTTCTAAATGACTTTCACATGAAGTCTTAATGACTCCCATAAAATGTGCATTTTCTAAAGGTAAAAAATTTAAATTTCTATGACTCTTTATTTTGCTAGTATTACACGAAGAAAATGGTGGGCATTTTCATCTGCCTTGTATAAAAATCCTTGTCAAGAAGTTATAGTCGTTTAAGGCTTTGGAGTCAAGACCTTGACCTCCTAAAGATATTACCTCTTTCCTCAGACTCAATTTTCCATCTGCATGATGTGGGATACTAATCGTACCCGCCCTTGTTGTAAGGATCATGCATGTGAATGCATGTAATACATATGACATTCTTCTTATATGCTAAGTGCAAAGTATTCTGTACATGGCTCCTGCTGTTTTTATGGCCACTATTGCTCCCCTATACTCCCCACCTCACCTCCCAAAAATTGCATAGCAATCTGAGGTAAGACACCTTGAAGTAGCACAATAGCCGGACATGGTGGCACATGCCTGTAATCCCTGCACTTGGAAGGCTGAAGCAGGAGGATCACTACAAGTTCAAGGCCAGCCTGGGCTACAAAGTGAGTTCAAGGCCAGCCTGAACTGCATAGCAAAACCCTGTCTCCAAAAGACCAAAAAAAACCACACACAATAAAGCCTGATACTAATCCTAGAAGCAAACCTAAAGCCAGACAGTTTTCCTCATTTTCAAAAAATCTGATAGTAAATAGTCCACTGTAGCCTTGAGAATAAAAATTAAGGATAATGTTTCAAAGGAACTCAGCACATGGTTACCAAAAACAGTTTGTTCTCTGGGTACAAAGTCCAGTGCACAGACTACTTTCCGGGGCCAGTGTCCAGCTTGAGCCAACACCCCTACAAGTCCCTGGATGGCCTTTCTCTGTAGATCCCCCCTGGGAGGGCTGCCATGTCTGTGCTCCGATTTATGGGCATAAAAACAGGGACACAAAAGCAAGTCACCAACTGGCCTTAGGTCCAGGCTTGTAATTGGTAGCAGAGTATTTTCCATTGCTTCTTTTGTACTTCCCCTTCAAGCTGCCAAAGTGATTTGGGATATTTTTCTGCTACATTCTGCAAGCTTTTAGGTTGGCCAAGCAATATCAACCTATTGGCTCCATAAAGTGCATCTTCTCAGTTTCTGCAGGTCTTCGGCACAGACTTAGAGTGCATTAGGATTCTGTTGGTTGCCAGAGATAGAAAACTAAATATAAAATCAGCTTAAACAAAAATGCAAATCCTTTGGCTCATATAAATGAAAAGTCCAAGGTGTGGAACATTTTACAAGCTTAAATAATGTCACTTTATCTATCTTTCTTGTCTCTCCTCTGCCTTCTGCTGAGTCTATTTCATTCTCAGGGTGCCATGGTGCTCTCTGGAATCTGCAGGCTTATATCTCTCCAGAGTTGGTGCACATCCTCACAGAAAGGATGAAAATGCCCAGCCTGACCACTCTTGGTCTGAACTAGGTCAGTGTCCCTCCAGAAACCAGTCACCTGGGCCAGGATAGGCAACTCTGGTGGGCTGAGACTTGGGCAAGGTACGCACTCCAGTGAGCCACTTGCAGTGGGGTCAATCTGCTGGAAGTGTTTAATATGAGAGTAGAGAAAGAATTATCCCAGGTAGAGAGGAAAATGGAGATGCTATTCCTATAAGAGCTCTGAGCAACCAGAAATATGGAAAGAAAAACTATTTGCTTGCCAGGCCATGAGAGTCTAGAGAGCAAAACAACCTCTGTCAGCTTTTCATGTCATCCGCTCATCAGTCATTTGCTCTCTTCACAACCGTTTCCTAGAATTTCTGCCAGAGCACAGAGCTGCTCACAGACTAAAACGAGAGTACTATGGGGGAGCATAACTTTAGGGGCTGGGAGGGAGGATATTAGTGGTCACTGTGAAGCAGAGTTCCCACTTCAGTATGTCTGAAGTTGTTTTCTGTTACTTGAGAAGAAAACTCCAGGTTCGTTTGCTTATTTAGGAGAGAGGAAGCCAGGCGTCTGGACTTGTCACGCCCTGTGCTGTCTGATGAAAATACAGAGGTAACAACTCTCAAATTTTCCATAATTTAATGTTCCCTCCAAACTACACAAACAAGATGCCATGGATCCACTACTCAGAAAACAGGTGCGGAATTGTTTGCAGAGTCACGAAGTCTGATGGCTTTGACCCCTGGCAACCAATAACACGTTTGCAAGTGTCACCTTCTCTGCAAAGATTTCTGGTTCTATTGATTGTTGTCTTTGCTGTGTTAGTAGCTACAGAAGTTATATTAACAGTGTTGACATTTATTGAATCAGTTTGTGGCAGTCATGTCAAGAGCTCCACGTGTTTTATATCACTTAGGTCTTACAGTGATTCTAGGAAATAGGTATCACCTGCATTTTTACAGAGTAGAAACTGAGGCACAGGGAAGTTAAAGAATTTGCCCAAGGTCACAGAACGTTAAGTGATACAATTTGGTTTCCAAGCCACTTGTGTGCATAACCACCGTGATGCTCTCTGGCTAGTTTTGCCCCTGTTGCAGCATGTAACAATAGCTAAGCTTATTAAACATTCGCCATGCATCCAGTGCCATGCTAACAACATAACTTTAGGAGCATCATTTCCTTTCATAGTGACAGCAACTCTGCTCTCTACACCCTAGCAGTATTACTACTTTACAAATAAGAAAACTGAAGCTTACAGAAGCTCACTAACCAACTCAAAGTCACACAATTCAAGTGCACAATCTGCACGCAAGTTCGTGCTCTTATTTGTGAGTCAACATCACCAATGCCCTTTAAATTTCATCTTCTGTGCTATAGTCACTTGTTTAGGGACAGCTTTCTTCACTCGACTGTGAGGTCCTTGGGAGCAGAAACTGGGTTTTAGTCACTGAGTTCATAAAAGGTGCTTAATAAATGTCTTGTTCACTTGTTTCCTTGGTGCCAAATATAGTGCTAAACATGTAAAAGGTGTTCCTGTGATGAAAAGATGTAAACGAATGAAAGAGTGGGTGAATGATTGTATTACAGCCAAAAGAACTGTTTAGATGATTTCCATAGACTTGAGAGGTCAAACCCATGGCCTGTGCTTTGCAAAAGTAAATTCAGTCCAAGTGACTTAGTGCCAAAATTGAAATGACTTGGCCTTGGCCGGTCTACCACAAATATTATAGGGTTTTAATTACTTCCCCATCACTATAATAGCTCCTCTAGAAAAACGAAACAAAAACTCAGGTATTAGATAAGTTTAATACAGAAGAACTCAGTCCTCAAGACAGTTCTTTCTGGGCTAATCTTTGCTGGGTTTCAGTTCCCCTGACCTTTAAGGTTTCTGTCTGCAGGAATTTCACAGATGTCACAGAAAATGACATTAACACAATTAATCCAGCCTCCTAAGAACCAGGCTTTAAGCTTCCCAGGGCCAGGTTCTAAGCACTCTAAATATGACCTAAACCCAAAGAAATGAATGTCCTTTTCCCAGTGGGGGAATCCATTCTGAAGCAAAATGATAAACCCTAAAGCAGACAATTAAAGCAGGTTGTGGTTTCTAGCCAGCTGGAAGGTGAAGAACGCAAATAATTAGAGATGCGTTTGGGAACTCAAGGTGAGACCGATGTGATATCAAACCCCTACTTGCAAAACTCAATTGAAACAAGTCCATGTTCAAACAATTGTGGTTTCTTCGAGGTCAGGAGACAGCTGTTTGGAAAATGACTCACTAGAGAGGCTAAATGTATTGTAGATGTTGTCTTGAGAACATTTATCCACATGTAAGAATCAGTTACTCAACCCATTGTAAAAGCAATAGATGTGTTGGCTAAAAGAACAACTGTGTAATTGACCACATTCCACCACAAAAGACCCACATCCCATTGGGCAGATTTTTCACAGTTTGTTTCCCTGTGGACCTTTGCCTTTCACAATTATTTTCTGAGTATCCTGGATCAGACATGAGATCATTTTACAAAGATCCTATTCTGTGGCACACACCCTTAGCTGCCCAGTTCTTGGTTTTATTTGCCTGTTGCTCTTGCTAGCAGAACCTCTTTTTTTTTTTTTTTTTTTTTTTTTTTTTTAAGATCTTTTCCCATTTATTTTTTTTACTTTAGTTTTTAGGTACATGTGTGCAGTGCATACTGTTTGTTATATACATGTACCAACTCCACACAAGGAATGTAAATCCTGACATTTTGTAGCGTTCATTCTCCATGGCCGTGTGCACAGCCTTCCAGGTGATAAATGTGAGTCTAAGCCAATCATAGCAAATCTATTCTTACCAGATACCGGCATAAGTGTAGGCTAATCTAGCCCATAAGCAGATAGCAGCTATGGGCCATGAAGGACTTTTCTTCCCTGATATAAACGCCTATGGGAGGAAATAGTCAACCTACTCTGTTGCTGAGTATCTTGTGTGTTGTCTGCATTAACCATTGCAATCATCTTAATACCACGAGAAGTGACGCCCCCCTTTGCACCACGAGGGCAGCAGAGGATAAAGATAGTAAGTACCTGGGTCCTTGACGATAGTGTTGTGCCACCAAAATGATCAAATGTGCTTCCAAACTTCTTGCCGTGTAAGATAACATCTTGCTGTGATGAAGCCATCTTTGGCTGAGTAATTTACTTGCTCACTTGATAAAGTGTTTCAAGGCAAACTTACATTTTCTTAAATATTCTTGTTCTAGTAATCATGTCTTTTATCTTTTGAGAAAGTGCAGCTAAATGGTAGGCAGCTCTGTTTAAACCAAATGCGGCATCTGAAAATCCATCAAGGATGCATGATCTAAAATAAGGATCGATAATTTTTTTCTGCAAAGGGCCAGGTATTAGTTATTTCAGCTTTATGGGCCATAAGATCTCTTTCGTAACCACACAACTGTCATTGTTGTGCAAAAGTACTCATATACAATACGTGAATGAGCACAGCTGTGGACCAACAAAATTTTATTAGCCTTCTTTTTGTTTATCTGACAAGCCCCTACCCTGCAGGATACACACACTCCAACTTTGAGAGCCTTTGCATGTAATTTTTTTTTTCCCAGAATGCTTTTCCTTGGCTCTTGTCACTGATAGCTTTTTCTCATTATTCAAGAGTAAAAACAACAGATCCGGAGACCCAGGACAGGCCGGGCCCCAGGCGTGCGGGTGCACACACGCCTTTGGCAGCCTGACCAACCCAAACCCCGACACTCAGGACAGGACAGGCCCAGGCATGGGGCTACACACAAGCCTTTGGCAGCCAGACTGAATGGAACCCCAGACACCCAGAACAGCAGGTTCCCTGGTATGGAGTAATCAGCAGGACCAGCAATGTGGAATTATCCAAAGCAGCAGCTAGGAGCCAGAATTTGGGCTCTGGAGAATTCCACCAACAGAAGACCAGTCCCAGCCCCCACATCCAGAGGCCAAGACCAGCTCCATACCCAGCACAATTCCCATGGCAAACTTGGCTGGAGTACACAGCACACCTCTCGGATCTGCCATGGACACTATCACAGAACTGTAAACACCAGAGTTATTTTACTACTTTTATTCTCCCTTGTTTGTCTGATTGGCTATCCCTTTCTTGTCTGGTTGGAAGTTCTCTTGTTTTGTCTTATATTTTGTGGTTATTTTTGTTTTTGCATGGTTTTTTTTCTCTCTCCTCTCTTTCTCGGGTCTTTTTTTTTCTTTCTTTCTTTTCTTCCTTTCTTTTCCATTCTCCCCTTTCTTCCTTCTTTTTATAACTGTTTAGGTTTTTTACCTATCTTTTTCATTTTCTTCTACTGATCTTCTTTCTCTCTTTCCTCAACTACTTTTTGAATTTAAACTTTCAAGTGAGTAAACATTGTCTCTTCCCTTTCTGACTACTCCTATGCATTCTATTTCATTCTTTTCCTCCAGTTTCCCAAAACTTGGGTGATCATCCATTGACCTCCAGCTTTGACTCTACTATATTTGACCTCATTCATCACTTTATCCTGGACTCTGCCCATCTTAACCTGCCCCTGCCCCCTGCAAAAGGGTAAAACCACTCCAGTAAGGGGAAAATCACTGCATACAAGTACATGGCATATGTTTGATTTTGTTATATAACTTTAGAGTTTGCTCCCATGGTTGGAAGTAGCATGTTAATGGTTACCATAGTTTGTCAGTAGTTAAACTGTACTTGAAACTATTGTTATTGCTAACTGTACTACTTTAGCCAGGATGTCATACATGTTATAATCGGTTTTTCTCCCCTGTATAACACTGTGATTGTATGAGGTCATAATCACCACCACAGCCCAGTACCAAAGGATTGTGTGCTGAGACAAACAGTAACTTTGCATCCTTTACAAATCGGGAAGGTAGGTTCTTGGGATAGCTATAAAGAACCACCTACATCTACAGGACATCCCTGAAGAATAGACATCTCCTAGGGAAGCCTCAATACTAGTGATAAAGCTATCATAAGAAATCAGCAAGAATCAACATAAAAAAACCAAATAAAATAAAATAAAGGAAAATAGAAAATGACAAGATGCAGAAGCAAAATGCAACCCCAGACCCCCCAGCCCACCCAGGACAAGCCCGGAACACAATGAGATAGAAGAAATTGGAAGTTAAACACTGGAACTTTCTGAAATGATAGCAACAGAAGTGAAAAAACAAGTGGAAAAGGCTATAGAGAAAATAATCTCTCAGGTACAAAAAGAAATGATGCTTGGGCCGGTGAGATGGCTCAGCGGCTTAAGCGCCTGCCCGGCAAGCGCAAGGGCCCGAGTTCGACTCCCGGAACCCACATACATAAAAGGGGCCGGTGATATCGCTCAGTGGCACAGGCGCCCGCTGGCACGCGAGGTCCTGAGGTCGACCCCCCGGTACCCACAAAAAAAAAAAAAAAAGAAATGATGCTTAAAATCAAATATATTCGAGAAGACACAATAAAACAATAGATGAGCTTAGAAAAATGATGGAAACAATGCCCAGTGTAGGAAAGAAATGGAATCCACGAAACAGATCCATACAGAAATCCAAGATATCAAAATTCCACTGAAAGTATATGCAACAGATTGAATGAAGGAAAGGATAGAATATCAGATCTTGAAAACAGAATTGTAGCTAGTGGTCATGAGAAGAAAGATATCTAAAAAATAGCAAGAGACCATGAAAAATCAATCCAACAGCTACAAGATGATGCAAAGAAGAGTAACATAAAATTGATTGGGATCAATGAGAAAGCTAGAGACAGCACAAATGCCAAAAAAAAAAAAAAAAAAAAAAAAAAAAAAAACTCTTCACAGAAATAATGGCAGAAAACTTCCCAAGTGTGGATAAAGAATTTGACATACAGGGCCCATGAGATAGCTCAGTGGCATAAGCGCCTGCCTGGCAAGCGCGAGGTCCTGAGTTCAACTCCCAGTACCCACATATGGAAAAAGGGCCGGTGATATCGCTCAGCGGCATGGGCACCTGCTGGCGCACGAGGTCCTGAGGTCAACCCCCGGTACCCACAAAAAAAAAAAAAAAAAAAAAAGAATTTGACATACAAATAAATGAAGCATATAGAACTCCAAACAGCCATGACCAAAATAAAACTACTCAAGACATATAATAATCAAGATTCCAAAAATTCAGCACAAGAACAGAATATTAAAAGCTGTTAGAGAAAAGAAACAGATCATCCATCTATAAAGGAAAGCCCATCAGAATCATGGCAGACTTCTCAGCACAAACCCTCAAGTCAACATAAGCTTGGAATGAAGTATTTCAAGTCCTGAAAGTAAACAACCTCCAACCCACATTGATGTACCCTGCAAAACTATCTTTCAAAATTAATGGAGAAATAAGATGCTTCCATGACAAAGAACAACTGAACAAATACATGACCACCAAACCAACCCTACAAAGACTACTGTAAGATATTCTAGACAGAGATAAAAATGACCACAATTCCAAGAACAACAGAAAGAAACCACCAGGCAGGGCAAGCAATTAAGAAGAGGGGAAAAGCAGGGAACCAACAGCAGGAGAATATCATAACAAAGATAAGCCAATACATATCAGTTATAACCATCAATGTAAATGGCCTCAATTCACCAATCAAAAGAAACAGACTGGCAGAGTGGATCAAGAAACAAATCCAACAATATGCTGTATACGAGAAACATATTTAACTCAAAGATATTCACAGACTAAAAGTCAAAGGATGGAAAACAATCTTCCATGCAACAGGAACCCAGAAAAAAGCAGGGGTAGCTACCCTGTATGCAGACAATGTGAACTTCAAACCAAGAATGGTCAAAAGAGGTAACAAAGGTCACTACATACTTGTTAGGGGAAAATTTCAAGAGGAAGAGATAACAATCATAAATATGTAGGCACCAAATACAGGGTCACCCCGCCTATAAAACAAATATTGATGGACATGAAAAATCAAATAAGCACTAATACAATTGTAATGGGGGAACTTAATATCCCATTGTTACAAATAGTTCAACTAGACAAAAAAATCAACAAAGAAATATGAGACTGGACCAAACCTGTGAACAAATGGACTTAGTAGATGTTTTCAGAGTGTTCTACCCAACATCATCGAAATACACATTCTTCTCAGCTGCACATGGGACATTCTATAAAACAGACCATATTCTAGCCCACAGAACATGCTTAAGTAAATGCAAAGGAATTGAAATTATCCCATGCATATTATCTGACCATAGTGCAATGAAATTGGAAATTAATAGCAAAAGCTGCAGCAAAAAATCTATAAACATATGGAAATTAAATAACACCCTCCCAAAAAGAACCAATGGGTCACAGATGAAATTAAAGAAGAAGTTAAGCAGTACCTACAACTAAATGAGAAAGCAGATACAACATACTGGAATTAATGAGGCACAATGAAAGTAGTCCTAAGTGGGAAATTTATAGCAGTGAATTCTCACTTCAGGAAAACAGAATGAGCACAAATAAATAATCTAATGTTGCACCTCAAGCTTCTAGAAAAAGAAGAGCAAGACAAGCCCAAAGCCTGTACAAGGGAGGAAATTATAAAGATCAGAGCAGAAATTAATGCAATGGAGACTAAGAAAACAATACAAAGAATTAATGAATCAAAGAGTTGGTTCTTTGAAAGAATAAATGAAATTGATAAACCCTTAGCCAACCTATCAAAAAAAGGAAAGAAAAGATTCAAATTCATGTACTGAGGGATGAAAAGGGTAAAATCGCTACAGACCCTGTGGAATTCAGAAGGTCACTAATACTTACTTCAAAAATCTTTACTCTCATAGGATGGAAAACAGAGAAGAAAGGGACGGATTCCTAGATATGTATGAATTTCCAAAGCTGAATCAAGAAGATATAAAAATTCTGAATAACACAATATCGGTTACTGAAATTGAAAATGTAATTAAAAACTTACCAACAAAGAAAAGCCCAGGTCCAGATGCATTCACTGCTGAATTCTACAAGAAATTTAGAGAAGATTTAATGCCAATACTCCTCAAACTCTTTAATGAAATTGAAAGGGAAGCAATACTCCCTAACTTGTTCCTGGATGCAAGTATTGCCCTGATACCAAAACCAGAGAAAGACCCAACCAAAAAAGAGAACTACAGGCCAATCTCCCTACTGAACATAGATGCAAAAGATACTAGCAAACAATGAAGCAAATCATCAAAAAGATTATACACCATGACCAAGTGGGATTCATCCAGGAATGCAGGGATGGTTCAACATATGTAAATCAATAAATGTAATATGTCATATCAACAGAGTCAAAGACAGAAATCACATGATCATCTCAATAGATGCAGAAAGGCTTGTCTGCAAGTTGCATGTTTAACAGGGATGTTTCCATAAAAAAATGAAGCAGGTAGCTCTACCCAGGTTCGGGTCAATAGCTGAGCTCACACCTGCTCAAATCTTCAACAGTATTTGGGGAGCTAAGCGTCTACTTTATGAAATAATACAAATAAAGGAGAGATTATACACTCATGTGAAAGATTCTTTTCTGTTATAAAATCTCATATTTGGTGATTTTCAACTAGGAATCTAACCAGCTATAAGGCTACATTACTCTGCTTGTCCATAATCTACTTTAGAAAGCCCAAAATAGAGCTTACAAATAGAACGCAACAGTCAAAGTGGGGAAGGGGAAGCCAGGGTGAGGAGTATATGTGTGCAGGGCTATTTCCTTTTGTGAGTTAGTATTTCTAGCTTTTCTGAAGTTTTGGATTATCTTCTCTCTCCTCATAGTATGAGTCATCCCCATCCTTGACAACTGCCTGCCTTGATCTGGGCCCCTTGCCCAGCTTTTTTCAGACCAGGAAATCTGGTTAAAATACAGTCTCTGGCACTTGACTAAATTTTTTTAAAAATCCTCTCATTAAAATTGGTGACTCTCCTATGAACCTCCCTCCCAAATACCCTCCAAGGGATACAGTGAAAAACAAAAATGTGCTCAAGAAATGGAAGAATCACACAGGAGGAAATGAGGCTGACATAGCTCTTATTAATGCTTTTCTTTCATTGATCTAAAACTTATTCTCCCACCTGAGGGTGATTCTCAAGTGTTTTAAAAATCTTTGCTCTCATCCTTGTAGGGGAGACAGTGGATACCTTTCTTGCTCAGAAAGCAGACATGGAGTTGACAAACACATGAATGTCAGGCATTTTCGCTGGCCACCACCAAACCTTCTAGGCTTATGTAACAGGCATTGTGAGCCACAGTAAAAAGACTATTTTTGGCCAACACTAGCTCCAGCAAAGGAAGCAAACAAAAGTACCTACAAAATAACATTAAATGAGGGCTGGAGCCAGGTGGAAATTGCATGCTATTGGTGGTGGCCACTATGAGTTCTTGCCAACTATGACCACATAAAAGAAGGTAGGCCTAACGTTGCCAGATCTTCCAATTTTTCCAAAAACAATCCTAAAACCTGAATGACTCTTCCAATTTTAAAATGTTGGAGAAATTCAAGAAAGCAAGAGAGAAGGCCAAGTCAAATGTGCCCACAAGGCCACTGTGAGCCTGTGGGTTGCCCATTCAAGGCCACCGTGTGATGGTCACACAAGTCCATCTGGTACAGCCAGGGAACAAGGATGTCCTCAGCGTATGTGATCAACAGCTTCCACATTCAAAGTGGGGTTCTCAGTGTGTCCAAAGCTATAGGCACTAGGGCTTCTGAGGTGCTGCTTTCTTCTTGAACATCATCAAGCAGGTTATCTGCTTTGTTCATTTCCCAAGCTTTGTGGCACACACAGAAAAAAGCAGTATACAAAAAAGTGAGGTTAACCATTTGAGACTAACAGCCTCTTTTCTATCATCATTAACACACTTAGGTGAAAAAGATAAAAACCTGATTTTTAATAATGAAGACATTTTTTGCATCCATATTGAAATGGTGGGGCTTCTGTGTCTAAATTTAGGCTTGAGCTCAAATCTCATGCATTTTTTTCCTTAGACCTGAGTCGAACATGAGTTCCCAATGGATGTATGTTTTTTTTTTTTTCCAGTTTTACTCTTAAGGCTCCCCCAGAATTAGATGCAAAGTGAAAATAAAAGTGAAGACACAAGAATATCTACTGTTTACATAGCACAAATTTTATTAGAAAATATGGTTTCTTTCATTAAATTAAAGAATAATGACTTAAGTTAAAAACAAGTTCTTGTTAAACTAATATTTTGTTTAAATATTTTGGCACGTGTCATAAAACTAGAATGTGACCAAGTTCTTGGTCAACAAGTCTCTTCTTCCAAATTACTTCTCTCTAGCTCTGCCCTGTGTCTCATCTCCTCTCCACACTAAGAGTAGAACTCCTGAAACAAGGGCCCTGAAGAAAGCAGCAAGTGCTATAGGGGTCGCCGTACAATAAGAACCTGAATAAGGGCTGAATTCAGCACCAAGTCTAAGGGAGTCCAGTTGTCCTTACTGTCCTTTCTCCAACCGCCAGACTCCATCTGTCATGCTTTTTGTCTGGAGACTCCCTCAGATCCACTTGGTAATCCCTGTCCAAAGCACAATTTGTTTAGAGCTGGCTAAAAATTGCTTATGGTAATGTAATGTTGCTTTTGCTGGGAGTGGTACCTCCCCTTTTAAGTTCTTCTTTTAAATATTTTTCTCATTTGTACGAATGTGGAAAACTATACAGTGGCAAATGGATTCCCCAAGATTTTAGTCTGCCTCCAGAATAACCACTATGATTATTTCAGTTTATTTCCTTAAGATAATTAGACATAGGTTTAAGTTTTTCTTCTATTATAAAGCATGCTATTAATTTGTGTTCCTACTACTTAATGAAGCTAGTTCATTCTTGTCATTTTGTCTTAAATATCACCATCTTAGATAAACCTGCCTGATCACCTTTCTACAGTAATCATCGCCCACTACCCAGACGCTGCACTTCGTCACATCCCCCTATTCTGTTTTATTCTTAGGACTTAATACTACCTGAAAGTGTTCTCTCTCTCTCTCTCTATTTGTTCATGTTTCTATATTAACGATCCACACGAGAGCATAAGTTCAGAAGAGCGAGAAACGCTCTGTCTTCTTCATTTCTGTCTGCAGAGCCTAGAACAGTGCCTATGCTCTCTTCTAAAGACCTGCTAAAATGATAGCACATTTTAAAAAGCTATAGATTTGCCAGGACAGGAAGAGGCAGAAAGAAAGAAAGTAATACAGATGAGTGTTAGTGCTAGGAAAAGTAAACTCAGCACTGATGTGTTCCTGTTCGGGGTGTCTCTTTATTGCGCAATAGGATCCTGGTAAACCCATCTCCCTACAATCACACCAACACTGGTTTTATCTGGATGGTACTGATTCTGGCTTTGGACTAAGGATCATGAGCTCAAATCTGTTTTCCTCCCAGTAAAGATATGAAATCATCAATTCTTCCCTTTAACCAAATCTATTCAGAGATAACTACTGTTAACATTTCAACAAATTTCTTATCTTGTCATTATATGTATTTTTTACATAATTAAGATTGCATTGGGGCCAGTGAAATGGCTCAGTGGCCTACACGCCTGCCTGACAAGCGTGAGGGCCCGAGTTCGACTCCCGGAACCCACATACGAATAAAAGGGCCAGTGATATCGCTCAGCGGCACAGGCGCCTGCTGGCACACGAGGTCCTGAGGTCGACCCCCGGTACCTACAAAAAAAAAAAAAAAGATTGCATTAATCTAAGTGGGCACTGGAGTTCTTGGCAAATTAATAAAATAGACTTCATGCTATAGTTGCCGGCCAAGTGTCTGTTTGATCCACCTAAGAGCATACTTAATAGAAAAGTCAGGTCAGTAATGTTAAAATAAATACAGAAGCCAATGAAAAACTGGTATGGAAAAGTTTCCATTAATTTCTATTTTTAATATTTATTATTCTCTGTATCTTATTACAAATAATATTTATGTGATTAAAAACAGGTTATTTTCTAGTAGCCCATCTCCTCCTGTTATAGATTTCTCATCTAAATATATTCACAATTTGTGACATGCAAGTCAGAAACAGTGGAAAAGAATGTAATGACATTGATGATTGTGGCTTTATGGGTTAAATAACCTGCAGACGCAGAAAAGTTCCAGAGTTCCTATAAATCCAATTAAAAAGAAAAGGGGAGCAGTTAAGGTTATGTGAATGACCCCATAACGTGAAGGGTTTTTTACTTGCACATCTTTGAAACTACTCTGGATCCCTGTTGGAAACAGACTGGGAAAGTTCAAACTATCACCTTCCTGGTCTTTTAAGTGAATCAGGGATAATTTTAGGAAACAGATCTGTAAGTCAGATAAATTTCTAAAAACCAAATCCTATCAAATTAAAATAACATTTTTTAAAATTTTGAGTCAGGAAGTTAAAGATGGAATAAGTCCTCTTTCAATGGGTTGTAAGGTTGATCAGTGAAGATAAAAATGCTAATTGATATCATTTAAGAGAATGGCTCATGTGCATTTTTGGTTTCTTCTCAATAATGGGGCTATCAGAAGTATGGCCAGTTTCTGCAGTTTTAGTAAGTAATGAAGTGTCCTCTGCTTCTGGGAATTATGGAATAAGATCCAACTGGATGAGTTTTCTGTGGAAAATAACTTTAAACCTTGACAAAAGCTGGAGGCATTGGAGAGTACAGAGAAGGCATACTCTCATAGGAAGCGACACTTGTGAAAGGTACAAGGGCTGTACAAATGAGGTTCCCATCCTCACAGCTTGTAGCTGGAGGCTAAGTGCAGTTGGCCACACTGCATTCAAGGAAGCAGAGGAGCTTGTGAGAAAAAAATGACAGTCTCTCTAGCCAGAAGAACCAAGACATTGAAAAGAATTCGGATATCACTGAAAGGAAAGATCCAGAGCAAATAGCCCCAAATTCTGTCTACCCATATCTCTGACTCTTAATCTATGATGCATGGTTCTGACTCAAAGCAAATAATCTAAAAACAAGCGTTTAAGACTATAGTTACTACCCAAGCAACAGTTTGGAGTTTAATTAAGTCTAAGCAATAATTGCTAGCTAAAATGAAAAAGCAACTCTTGTTGGAGAAAAATAACTGCATGCCAAATTTCCACTAGTTGATATTTGCAATGTTTAAAACACAGTCCAAAATTACCCAACATACAAAGAACCCGAAAATGGGATGTATTCTCAAGAGAAAAGAAAATCCACTAAGTCTGATGACTGAATGAACCAGATGTTGAAACTAAACGATTTTTAATGTGGTTACTATGACTATCCTAAATGATACACATGATGGATGGAAAGACAGGAACTAGGTATACTCAGAGAAATATATATAAACCATAAAGAAAAAGCAAATGAGAGGTCTAGAATTGAAGAAATACAATATCTGAAATAAAAACACACTAGAGATGCTTAGCTGCTGAATGGAAATGTGAAAATAGAAAGAGCAAGTGAACTCAAAGATAATAGAAAATGCCCAACAAGAACAATAAGAAAAAAACTGAACAAAAAAGTTGAAGCCTCAGAGACATTTTAGATAATTTAATATACTCTAATGTATAAATATGTATGTGTAAATAAAATACATAAAGGTAGGGGAGAGAGAATGGGACAGGGATGATATTTTAAGAATTAATGACCATTACTAAATTTTATAAAAGATAGAAATGTACAGCTACATGATGATCAATGAAAACAAAGCAGAATAAACCTAAAGAAGTTCTCAACAAGGCTCATCATAGTCAAACTGTTGAAATCCCAGATAAAAAGCAAATCTTGAAGGCAGAGAAAAATGACATATTCCAACAACCATCTGATCAATGGTCTATTTCTCAGCAGAAACTACAAAAGCCAAAAAAGCATGGGGTAACATCTCTATGGCACTGAAAGAGAATAAAACTTGTCAAACCACAGTTCATCACCCAGCCAATATATCCTGCAAAATGAGAACTAAGTAATGACATTTCATGTAAAATAAGTTGTCACTAGCAAACCTGAAGTATGAGATATGCTGAAGGAAGTTTTCCAGGATGAAGGGAAATGATAGCTGACGTAAACTTAGATCCTCAGAAAAGAATGGAGATCACTGGAAAGGGTAAATATCTACAAAATGCGATGCACTATTTTTAAATTATTGCCTTATATTTACAAATTATATAAGTATTTAAAACAAAAATTGTAACATTGTCTCATTGTACTTACGTACCTACATGTAATCACTGTAGCATTAAAGGAAGGGAGTGCCCATATAGACCAATGTGAGTATAAGACATTTACAATTTAAGTGGTAAAATATTAACTGCATGTCAACAATAGAGTATTAAGGATGTATGTTGTAGTCACTAAGCAGTTGGAAAAATAATAACAAAGAAAAAAGCCAGTAGAAAGGTTAAAATGGATATCTAAAAATTCAAATAATTTTAAAAAGAAGGGAAAAAAAGGAACACAAAACAGAAGACAAGTAGAAAAAAAAAATGGTAGACTCACACCAACCATAACAATAATTACATTAGAGAATTGAATGCTCCAATTAACAGGCAGAGATTTTCAAAATGGATAAATAAAACATGACTCAATAGACTTTCTATAAGAGACATGCTTTGAATATAACAAAGACATGAGCTGGAAGTAAATGGATGGAAAAATGTATGCAAACAATATGCATAAAAAGGTTGGAGTGGTTATATCATTATCATAATGAGAGAAAAGTTTAACTCAAGTAATGACTAGAATATATTATTTGAGAGTTACACAGAGTTCTCATGTTTTCCTAAGATAAATGTTTTGGATTTTCCACCTTCTACCATCTTTAATATTTTACATTACAGTATATAGCATTCACATGTCTGTGGTTATGGCAAAGCAGGGATTTTACCCCCATATTAAAAAGGACAGGATTACCAATGCAGAAAACAATGAATCAATTATTTCCAAAGAAATATTAGGCCAAATTTTTCACCTAAAATCCAATCTGTGGACTCCAGCTGCCTGTGTACTACATACACTATGTCTTACCTCTTCTCCAGTGGGCGTCCTCTATTGATGGTTGCATTCCTCAGGAAGGCCTTGCTTCAAGGTCAGAATATATTGATTGTAGTAGAGGTAGAATGTGTATCTATGAGTATACATCTAATGCTTAGGTGGAAGAATGCTAAGGATCCTCTAATGCTACTTCATTGTGCTGGATTTTTTATTTTCTCAATGCAAACTCACAACTTTTTTTTTTCTTTTTGTGGGTACTGGGGGTCAACCTCAGGACCTCATGTGCCAGCAGGCGCCTCTGCCGCTGAGCAATATCACCGGCCCCTTTTTCATATGTGGGTTCCTGGAGTCAAACTCGGGCCCTCGCGCTTGCCAGGCAGGCACTTATGCCACTGAGCCATCTCACCAGCCCCTCACAACTTTTAATTAAGAGAAAAAAGTATTATATAGGCAGAACCTCTATTTAGAAGGAGGAATGCTATTGGCATCAATGTGGGATACCAGGAGAGCCACTTTTGTCCACACATTTGACACCATCCAATGCTCATCTCTTCAAAGTAGCCTTTGAGCAATCTTAAGAGAAAATTTACCATAAATGATCTTATATTCATGACAATGGATAATTTGTTCTTCTGTTTTATATCTAGCCATTATTATGCTGGGCACTCAATAGTAAAAGAAAAAAATCTATGATGGTAGATATCATGTCTGAGCTGACCACCTACTCTGTATTTACGACACACTGCTATTTGATTGGGCAGAGAAAAGAAGCAAGTTACAGAGGGGAGGAGTTTAATATAATTTTCAATAAATATGACTTCAAATGTTTTCTGATTTTGCTGTGACCCAAGGTATTTAGGTCACTAAAACAGAATTAGTTACCACTAATCAAGAGTGGAAAAAATACAGGATCAATGTGGGTTTAATTTATAACATACAGAGGAACACATAGGTGGTCTAATGGAGCATTTGACTAGACAATATCTGAGGTAGCTTTCTATTTGCAGGTCCTAACAATCATCTAAGAGTTCACAAGGAAAAGGAGAGGATGGTGACTAGTGCACTTGGCTTTGTCCTATGGTATGCAAAGTATTCTACTGAGGGCTTTGTATTTGTGATCTCTTTACATTTTTATATTGGCTCAATGAGGTGGGTGGTATTATGCCATTTTATAGAGAAGGAAATCGAGCCTTCCCAAGGTTAGACAGGTATAGTAGTAAGTTGTAAAGACAAGTTGTGGGCTCAGATCTACCCAATCTAAAGACATCCTCTTCGCCCTCTCTAAGTCATCCTCTTCCTACCTCTCCAAGTTAATTTGCACCCTTCTCATGTAGTCCTACTGGCCACCTCTCCCTAAGCTGATTAGGGCATTCCAGCATTGCATTACAGTCACCTTGACTATATGGAAGGAAGTTTCAGGAGCATTTCAAAATTTTAAACTAAAGAAATATCTGATACACTGAGTACCAACGTTATAAATGCCAAGTTTGTGAAATAATATGCCTGTCTTCACGCAGATTGCCCTCCAAGAGAGGGCAGTCTATGCTGCTAGATGATCACAACGCTGAGGTTTTTAATTCCCAGGATATCTAGCAAAGTGATATAATCAGGAAAGTTCTCAATAAATATTGGAATGAAAATGAGCTAGTTATACAAGGGATTATTTGACTGGTGGCTGACTAAAAGTCCATTAAATGGAATTCTTTTTATCATCTTTCTCCTAACTTTTGGAGAAAGTCTCAGCCCCTTGTTCTCTAAGAGTACAGCAGGAAGTTACTTCTATTTGTGCAAATGGAAAATATATGTCAATCTGAATAGCAGACAGATGTTGCTTTATGCCAGTGGTTCTCATCTCCATAAATCTCAAAAGTCCCTTCATATTTACATTAAAAAGTAATAGCAGTTTTACTGTCCTATATAGAAACTCAGAGATTATAAAACCCATACAAAATTTTACAAATGAATAAAATATCCTATATGTAATATAAAAGGAGATAAACATTATTTAGAACACATTTCATCAGAAAAATGTCATCCATGACAACACTGAAAAACATTTTTATAGAGAACAATGAATTACCGTGAATATTGTTACTGTTAATAGTGATTACATTACTATGAATGCAACAGCAGAAATGCAGACAGATATGGGTGTTACACTGGTCACTCAAAAAACCATTCACCGGCCGGTGAGATGGCTCAGCGGCTTAAGTGCCTGCCCGGCAAGCGCGAGGGCCCGAGTTCGACTCCCGGAACCCACATACAAAAAAGGGGCCGGTGATATCGCTCAGTGGCACGGGCGCCTGCTGGCGCTCGAGGTCCTGAGGTCGACCCCCCGGTACCCACAAAAAAAAAAAAAAAAAAAAAAAAAAAAAACCATTCACTGCCTTGCATTCATTGCAGTCATCACTCATTGCAGTGAGTCACTAGTCCTCTTGGTAAAGTTCCAAACAAATCAAATATAATCTCCTTTGATTTATACAGTAGTTGCATTCCTGGCAAATTCAGTCTATGTACATATATTAAAACTGTATAAAATATTTTGTGATCATGTCCAAAAGAGTTAGGCTTTAGGCTCCAGGATGTCTGCTGAAACACGTTGTTGTAAAAGACTGCCTGATTGAGGTTCCCTGGGCTCCATTCCCAAAATGCCAATCACAGTATCTCAATCACTGAGACTTAACAAAAAGGCTGCCACAAGTTTCCAAAGCATCTCTGAAGAGGAAGTAGCCACCTCCTTGAAAACCACTTCTTTCTTTATATGCCCACTGAGTTTCTGACAAGCTATGTGTACATTTAATTTTCTTACCTGGATCGGAATTTTAACAGTCATACCTTGGTACTCACCTGCTTTGAAACTCAGTGAATTTGGTATTCAGTATTTTGACATGAAAATTTTGTCCTGGGACTTGTCTTTTTTTTGGTACTCAACATGCAAGCTAGAACTTGTTGGGGTTGATTGGCTAGTGACTCACTACCCTTTCTAGCCAAAATAATCTGGTACTCATCGTTTTTGTACTCATCACACCTCCCGGAACCAATTAATGATGAGAACTAAGGTACTGCTTTATTAAATTTTCTTAAAATGATATACATGCTTGGAAAAAAAATAAAAGACAAATCAGTTTGTGAGGCATCAACAAAGGTGCTCCTGGTGCACAATAAATAACATCCTTGGCTCACCCTTGGTAATGACGTAAGGCACTATTCACTGATGCCACTCAAGTGAGAAGGCAGCATTTACATCTGCGTGTACAGAAGCAGATAAACCAAGAGCGAGTGGACCCAGATGTGGTAGAGATGCACTGGCACAGCTACTGGCATCTGTGTGTTCAGCTGACTCCTGGAGTAGGCACAGGAGTTGGCTCTCTCACAGGCTGAGGAGGTCAATTCAGGAAAAAGGCGAGTTCAGGGAAAGGTGGATGCCGGTAGTCAACAGGAGGCTAAAAGGTTGTGACAAAAACAAAGGATGTGAGTCAGGGCACAGTGTGAATGTAGAGATGCAAACAAAGGATTAATGATAGTCATAAGGTCACAGTTGGCCCAGGTGAAGATACCCAGGCGATGCGAGCTACCTGGTAAAACTTCTTGAAGACATGTGCTTGTGCAGGAACTTGTGGTAGATGGCACAAAACTATATTTTACTCCAGATCAGGAGTGGTAGCAGCATGCAGTTTGGGCTTCCTTCCACCCTGTTCCCAAGACACCTTCCACTACCTTTACATCTCTGGAAAGCCAGCTCATTCGGCTGTGTGAGGCGAACATCTGTTCACCATATGCATTGGCCAGAGCAGTGTCTGTTCTTCGGCCCCTTTGGGAGAAGAAATGGTGGGCGTGATTTCACGCAGAAATTCTGGCAGGCCAATAAAGACCACCTTCCACGTTCCCTAGGCACAAGCCTTCCCTGCAGCTAACCACCACAGCTCCAGCTCGCTGCAGTTCTCATGCTTTCTCAGATCCTCTTTGTAAGAAGGCTCTGAAATGCAGGCCCAGCTGGACTCCAGTGCCTTTTCATCTGAAGTTCACAGGCAGTGTGCCGGGTACCACATGAGCAAGCTGTTTCGCAGCCTTTTGTTAATGACATGATTTCCTAGGCCAGCGGTGGCAAACCTATGGCACGTGTGCCACCAGTGGGCTGTTTGTTACCACTGAAAGCTCTGAAAGGTTCGCCATCACTGGCCTAGGCTTTCAGATCCCATTATGAAACTTTTTATCCTTTACTCAAAGCTTTATCTTTTTTCTTTTGAATCTGCCGTTTTAGTTTGATGGAAAGAGATGTTTGGAAAATTGCCACTTGGGGCTGGACGACACAGTGAGTCATAAGCCCTGAGCGTATTAGGAGATGGTCCTGTAGTCACCCCATTTTTCCCTGTCTTGTATCTCCTCATGACTGACAGTCACTGGCTATTTTAGCGAATCAGCTCGAGTGGAAAGAGGGTAGGACTGATTCCCAGGGAAGTTGCTGAGATTTATCAGAAGAGCTGTAGGGAAGAGGCCCACCCACGCCTTGCCTTAGGGCCACCTCCACCCTGGGGGACAGGAAACAAAGAGGCCCTTTGCTGTGTCCGGCCATGCCTTCAGAACCCAGCATAGATGCAGCCAGCCTGTTATTAGAAACAGTTACCAGCCAACAGCAGTTCTGCCTGCTGCTTCACTATGGTTACACACAACTTCAGAGCTGTGATACATCCACTTCACCCCGAGCGAGGAGAATATAATGTATACCATGCAGGCCCTGAGTCAAAACAGGGGCCTCAGAATTGGCTTTCAGAGAAACACGCATTTTCCTGAACATTCTCTTAGCTGCTTGCAGCTGTCAGGGAGTTCTTCTCTCACAGGAGCTTGTTTAGAGAAAGCCGCAGGTGATGTCACCGTGTGGTACCCACATTCCCTCAAGAGGTCACACATTTCATTTACAGGGAAAAGTGGGCACAGGATCCTCAGGAGAGCAGGAGCATAGTTTATCTCCACAGCTGTGGCCTGAACCCAGTATGGCACCTGGCACACTGTGGCGACAAATGAATCTGAAAGGAATAAAGTGACTGAGTGAGGAAGCCATTCCTCCCACTCTCCACCTCCTCCTCTCCCTATGTTCCCCCTCCCACTGCTCCCCTCTCCCAGTTCTTCAAAAACCTGGAACAAAGTATAAAATAGGAAACAAGTAATCAAGGTTAAGTGCTTAAGATGGAGAAGCAGCATCTACACTTGTGAAGAATATAAACTTGGGAGCAGGAACACCTGAATTTTGCCACCTGTTAAATGGGTGACCTTGGACAAATTGTTTACTCTCTCTAAGTGAGGTAATAGTACCTACCACATAGGTTTATTTAAAAGAAAATAGATAATACATGTAAAGTGCTTGACACACTGGCTGGGACTTAACATGATAATTGCTTGTGTGATTTCTCATGTGCTCATTAACATGATGGGAGAAGTAACCCAGCCATGTGACCAGTCAGGGCTGCACTTCTCTGAGGAACATTGCTACCTCTTCCATCTCTGCAGCAGCTCAAATCTCTAGAATTATTCTCAGTACTGATTTGACCATTGATTAGCCTGGTTGCCATGGTTACATTATCCAATCTTTTGGGCTTTGGATTTTTCATTGTAAACAGAGATGGCTTGTCCAGCTCTGCTGAAAAATAATCACACGTGAAAATGATTGGGAAGGGTCTTAATGAGTCAGTATGAGTTTTTGGTTTATGCTATTATCTGGACAGCTAACATTTTAGCATTAGGTGTAATTGTAGGAGGGAATACAAAAGTCTAGGGGCCCTATCCCAACTCTACTGACTCAATATGCATCAGTGAACCAAAGGATTCATGATTCATAATTCATAATAATCATGCCTGGTGTTCTAGCTGTGTATAGATCAGTAAACATATCCTCTTAGGAAAGCTCAGAAGTCACACGGCCTCAGTTTTCATTCCAGTGATGCTCCCTGGCTTTTTTCTTTTTTTTTTTTTTTTGCTTAGATAATTAAAAACAAGAAGGTTGTATTTTCCACTAGTAAACAGTCCTTTCCATCATACACAGGGAAGCAGTTTAGATATCAAGCAAAATCATGAAAAGTAATCATGTTAACATAATTACCAATTCTAACCTGTAAATAGATGCCATTATCTTCGTTTTACAATTAAGACTTTTTCGGTTAACTTGGCCAAGGTCACACAGCTGTGAATTGTGGAGCACTGCCCCTTCTTATGTCTACTTCTTGTGTTTTGTTTCCTCATGGATGGTTGAGTGGAGCTGGCTATCCTCTCCACACTGACAGAGTACAAGGCAGAGGTACATTTAAAGTACTAGATGACTCAAGTTGCTATTAATACCCTGTGGAACTGAAAAATAAATAATGAGCTTGTGGCATGGACATTTGTAGTCTCTGGAATCCCACATGCTTGCACCCATAGCTGTAGCGCAGGACCATTCTACTCCCCTTGAGTACCACAGCCCTATCCTCCCTGCAGTGATCTATTGGGCTTTTTCCATCAATGAACCTGTGGCTCAGTATCCTTCTTCATCATTTATGGAGCATGTTCTCTAGATAAAGCTCATTCATAGTGAGGATCTAGAGGTCAGAAAAGTATGTCCCTGTCCCCCAAACAGAGCAACTATTCTAGTAGAATTGACATAAGCAACTAGCCAGGTAGATTAAAAGTAGAGACAGATAAATGGATAGAAGGGTGGATGAGAAAAGAGTGACAAATACAAGAAGAAAGGCCAGAATAATGTGTTGTCTAATCAGGCAGGGAAGAGGGACTAATTCTAGCTTATGGCTAGGGGCCTATAAAGCCATCTTAGAAGAGGTGGAATTTGGTCTGGGCTTTGAAAAAAGAATGAGGGAGAATTTTGAAAAAGCGTCATGCTACCAGGCAGAGAATATTGTCTTGACTATTGGCCCACAGGTGGCCATCTTTTCCTTCTTTTTCACTGAGTCCAGCCATAGTGTGGGCACCCTTCTCCATATAGCAGCCAAAGGAATCACCACTAATTATGTAACCCAATTCATCATAACTGAATGGTATCCCTAACAGACCCCTTTTTAGTTACTCTGAAGGCAGGAATGTTAAGTCAGGTAATAGGGGAATGGTTGCACCCCAGTAGACAAAGCAAATATCCATCTGGTCTCAGAGAGGGTCTTTCAAAAACAAAAAGTGACCTATTTTAGGAATTGAGGGTATAACTCAGTAGTACACTGCTCGCCTAGCACTCACAGGGTCCTGGATTCAATCCCTAGCACTGCAAAAAAAAAAAAAAAAGTTTTTAAAAGTATTTGCTACCTATAAATACTTCCTTGGAACTTCCATGACATTTTCTATCTCTCTCTGTCTATACCTTTTGTGAGGTTTTATTTAACAGAGAGGTTTATTGTTCACCTACTTTGTACAGGGCTTTTTGGTAGAAACCATACAAAGATATATATGATATCACTCTCTCCTCAAGGAACCATCAACTGCCAGAAGTTGGAAGGTAAGTGTTCAGAAAACTCTGGTGTCCATATAACCAAAAAGTCATGTTCATAGGCATTTTGAATTCTCCACTTTCCACCTACCACAAAGTAAATGACTTCAAAGAAATACAGAAATATACCTCCCAAGTATACAGTCTGGTCTCAACAGAAAGCAATCCACCACAGAAAGATAATTTTTCCACACTCTCAGCTCTTTTCCATTCATATGAGCCCAAATTCAGAGTAATGAGATGTATCTACCATGTTCCTTTGGCTTGAGCAGCATTAGATTCTTCTCATCTCAATTGATTATCTTATCTAAATAATAGCCTCTGAATAGGAAAAAATATGACAAAATAAAAATCTATGTCTGATATTAATATTGGGAGCCAAATGGAATAAATAATTTTTACATCTCACTCTGAGCATCTAGGGAAAAGTGCATAATCTGTATATTCAAATCATTTAAATAAAAGATGAATTTGAAACAGAAAGTCAATAACCAATTAATTATCTTATTACAAAGAAAATGTAACCCACTTCATTATTGTAATGGCAAATGTCATTGGAGTGAAAATCAACCAGTCTTCTTATATTAGAAAAATATCTGACGCCTGGTTGCCAAGGAAACTCTGTTTTTACTAGCTTTTATTTCACTCTCCATAATGGATTAGAGCCCGTGAGGACTGACTAGCGCATCACGAATGTTAACGACATGTTAGATACATCAAATATTTCAGTACTGTTAATATAAGATTGGGTTAAGATATGGAGTTTAAGCCCAACCATGGTGGTGCCTGTCTGTAACCCAGCACTCTGGGAGACTAAAGCAAGAGGGTTGCAAATGTGAGCCCAGCCTGAGCAGTTTAGTAACCTGAGAAGATCCTGCCGTAGATAGATAGATAGATAGGTAGGTAGGTAGATAGATAGATAGATAGATAGATAGATAGATAGATAGATAGATAGATAGATAGATAGATAGATAGATAGACTGATTTAGAAAGGGAAACTGGGGAGGATAGCTTGGTGCAATGGCTCTGGGTTCAATCCCCAGTACTCCCACAAGAAAGAACAAAAGATGTAGAATTTATAATTCTATCTGAAAGTGAACCTGTTTGGTTTTGAATATGTTTGACAACAAATATGAAATCACAGAGAACTATATAAAAAAGTAAATATCAAATTGGAAAGTGAGGGACATAAGTCAAAGAGGGAAATAGTTATTATTTATATTCAAAGCAAGACTTCCCAGATAAATCACCTAAGTGATTGTATTGTGGGCCAAGAGGTTTACTCCTAGTGTTATTAAACTGGATTACAATTAAGGCTCTCACATGTAATATACTTTTCTAAAAATACCTCGCTTTTCATGCATTTTTGTCATGTTCACTCATTGTGATTTTAATAACTCAGAGTGCTGTAAATAACATAGAAGAAGAAAAGTAACAAAAAAAAAAAAAAAAGAAGAAAGAAAAGCACAACATAGAGGAAAAAAAAAGAGTGCTCAGCAGTGAGGGCAGGCATGAGGGTGAGTACACCCGGAGTACACACACTCAGACCCTTCCTGCAAAAGTGGGACATGCTCCCCCAGCATTCCAGTCACTTTTCCAACCTATGATTAACGAATGTGTGCCTCCTGGAGGACACTGATTTTGTGAGTGCAGGCATTTCAGAGTGCCCGCAGGAGAAGGGGAGTCTCTACCATGACACCCTCATTCTCCTCCCCACCCTCACCGACCATGTTAAGTAGAGCGCCTTCCAACAGGCAGGTCTTAGAGGGCACAGATGTGTGTATGTATGGGTAGCATGTGTTACCCTCTCTTCGTGTGTCTCAGTCCTTGAATTTTTTATTATAATGAATTTGTTTATTTTCTGTTCTCATGCCCAGGAGCATATTGCAGTAGGCATAATTTTAAAAATTGAAGAAACAATTAGTTTAAGGTGATAAAATACATTACTTTAAATTATTGAAAATGCTTAGTACTATACCAGCTCTGTGTAAAATAATACTTTAAGAAAAAGTCACCCTTTGAAATCTCCAGCTCCAGAACACAACACTATTAGTCTAAAAATATAAGGTTGGCACCAAGCCCAGAAAATTGGCAAGTGGAGCTTTGATAGACCAAGACAGGCAGAGATTCCAGAGCCCCCACTAGACACGCCTCGCCTCCAGTTGCCTATGGTCTAAATTGGGGATCCATTAGCAGAGACCCACAGTGCATTTCAGTTGTCACTATTTGTGTGTACAGAGAGCTTAATTTTAGCTAGGACAGTGACTTGGTACCTGAGACTCTAGCAGGTTGGGATTTTAGATAGAGTTCAAGTTGCGAGAAGTGAAGACATTTCTTTTTGTTGGAAGTAGCTAAACAGAGTAATAGAGATATGTTATTGTTCATTCATCCTAGAAGCTTGAAAACTTAGTTTCTCTGGGGCCAGTGAGATGGCTCAGCAGCTTAAGTGCCTGCCCGGCAAGCGCGAGGGCCCGAGTTCGACTCCCGGAACCCACATACGAAAAAGGGGCCGGTGATATCGCTCAGCGGCACGGGCGCCTCCTGGCGCACAAGGTCCTGAGGTCGACCCCCCGGTACCCACCAAAAAAAAAAAAAAGAAAGAAAGAAAACTTAGTTTCTCATAGATCTCTGAGTCATTTGTAGAATGGTGAAATGTACACATTGCTTATATATCTCTAATCAAGCAAACCTAATTTTTACCAGCTAGTTAATCATGCATGAATATGATACTTTCATTTGAAAGCTTTGTCTTCATAGCTAAGTTGGCTCTGATACCTCCCAGCCCATTCCCTTAATCAGGCACTAAGTCTCATTTATAATCTGGGCCTCTCCTGAGCCTACATGTTTTTCTTTTTTTAAAAACTGTCCAGAAATCTCTCTTCATGACAATGGATTTGTCAGCTAAAAGACAGTGAGATTAAACAAAATATTTGCAAAAATATGTGTAACATAAATACCAATTGTCTTATGCCGATCAAAATTAGTATGTTAACCTAACAGTACAAAAATATGTTTTGCTGCTTAAATCTTATATGGTCAGATTTGTACCATGAGTTTCTACTAAGGTTAATCACACATTTTGTATCTTCAGATACTGAGTTCCATGCTGACAATTAATTCATTTCAAGGGAAACAGAAATAGCTTCAGTCTCTGCTTTCGTTGACTTATTTCTCCTTTATTTGTTTTTCTGGATCAAATGTGAGATTGTAGACTAGTTTTAAAAAACAACTCTCTAGAATCTGTTGACCATTTTTTTAAATAAGCCTAATTGCTGCAGAGAAAATTTTATTTAATTTGCCATATGACCTTGGACCCTGAAACTGTTTCCTTATCCTTAAATTGAAATAAAATAACTTCCCAGCTTTCTTTTCAAGAATAATGTGAGATTCATTTTCCTCTTGGTCATGAAAAGTCTCTAAACTACACTGTTACATAAATGTAATGTAGCGTTATCCTTTGCTGATCTCTCTTTAATGCCTTTCATGTGTTCAAGGGTTTTGCTAAACATAATCCGGCAGTAAGATCTCAATGGTTCTGTTTCAGTGAAAGAAAAAAATAAAAGTACCAGATCTAAATGGAACTGAATTAATTGAAACTTGGCTGTTGCTTGTTTGGTGGAATTTACTATATCTATTTGTGTGTGTTCTCCACACCTATTCTTTTTTCCATCTACTTTTTAATCCCTTGGCCTGAACTAAGGAAAAGATGGAGATAATAAAAAGAGGTCATTGTCAGGTTTTCTTCTTTTTTGCAGCAGGAAGAAAGAGAGGAAACAAACCTCCAAAATTTCTGGTCCTATGTTTCAATTTTGCCTAGAAATGGCCAGAAAATCTGTAACTCTAGTCATTAGGACAAAGTTGGTCAACTGAGCTTCCAGCCTTCTCTACAATAGAGGTGACCAAAGTAGATAGGGGACATTGGAGAGTCATCAGGTCCAGCTGTTTTGACTTAATTGGGAAGACTTGGTTTCACCCATGCTGTTAAGTACGGCTGTCGTGAAATGATTACTTTGCTAACATTTTAAGAGCAATTGGTCTGAACACAAACGAAGAATTGGAGTTTACACATTTCAGAGCCATTTCTAAGAACACTTCCTTCCTCACGATGCGCTTCTTCACAAAGCTTCGCAGAGTTCTTAGAGCTCTTTATAGAGCCAGCTTCAAAAGTGACCCCCAGAGATTAATGGGCAGCTACTGTTACAAAGCCTGGTGAGCAATGAGATGTCAAAGTGAAGTGGCTTTATGAAGACGCTTGCTTCTGCTTAGATTCTAAATCGTTTATAAAGGGAAGGAAAAGTTACAATTTAAAGCCAAAGACTTGACTGCCTCCTTTTCGCATGCTGGGGGAGGCAGAATTCCTCACAGGGGAGACAGCTTTTTATTCAGGAATGTGCCTTGCTGGGACACTAAACGGGAAATGAGAGCTGCTGCTTCCTTCGCCAGGCACCATGTTTCCACAGGAAAAACAGAAAGGAAGCCAAATCAGGGATCCTAACATAACAGGAGTGAAATGCGGAATGAGGGCCCCAGAAAAGACAGGAAAATCCGAGGAAAGGCTCTGAGAAGAGAGACAGCAGCCGCTCATGGCTAGCGGTGGAAGAGCCACTGGCCACTCTTATCCCTTGTGCCCCGCTACTGTTCACCACAGCCCTAGGGCCAGTAGGAGGAATTCGGGACAAGTGTGGAATAAGCAAGCGTGCTTTCATGGAAGTGTGGTGGACAAAGTGCTGTGGGGACATCAAGAAGCAACCAAGCAGCCCTGGCACGGGGAGTCTGGATGTCATCAAGAAGAGGATGGATGAGAAGGTGTTTAGCAACTGGAGCAGGCACAGCGGGCTGAGCATTCCTCTGAAGATACAGCTTATACAAAGGCCCTCAGGTTTGAAAGGACCCAAGCAGTCTAGAGAAAAGCCAAAATTTGATGGCTCTTTTTGATCAGCTAAATGTTTTTTTTACTGCTAAAAAAAAAATGAGCAATGAAAAAGGAATATGCAGAGGAGAAAGGCACAAAAGGATTTGTGTCATAAAAAAGAGGTGTGCCTTCCGACCACTTATTCATTCAACAAATGTCCATCAATCTCTTACGTGCCATGACTATACTAGGCAGGGAGGATTTAGTGATCAACCAACAAAATAGATCTTATTCTCATGGTACTTACAGCTTGGCTAGGAGACTGATGTGAAAAAATAGTCACAATAAGAAAAGTTGAATTTAAAGTAGTGGCAAATGCTACACAGGAAAGTCAGGTAGTACCATGACAGAATCCAAAGGGAGACCTCACCTTGACTGGGGTTGAGCCACCAGCTGAAACTCAATGGATGATTAACTACTAACCAAGCTAAGAGGGCTGTGAGGCCTGTGGAGTTTGGGGAGCTAGAATCTTAACAATCATTTAGTAAGCTATTCTAACGGACCAGGCAGACTCCTGATAGCTCAGCTGCAAAAAATTCAGGGCTTGGTGTGTGTAGGTCACTAAAGCCACTTCTAGCTCTGAAGTTCTATAGCAAGAATCTTCCATAGCGAGGACATTGTGCTAGGTACTGACTAGAAAGGTAATAAAAATATATAAGATATGGGTCTTCAACCAACAGAGTGACAGTCCAACAAATTGGGCATTTGATGCAAGTTTATAGCTTAGCTACTTTAGATATATGTTATGTTTATAGGGCCTTCAAAAGATTCTTTTAGCACTTTTCATTATTTGTTGTTGAAATTATAGAATGATCCATCACTTCCCTAGCCCAAGTTCTGTTTCCTAAGTTTCTTCTCTTGGATCATCTCTTATTTAAAACTAAACAGTCACAAAGAATGTGTGTGTGTGTGTGTGTGTGTGCATATACACATAAATATTTGGAATGTGTATATATTTTTATATATATTTGATGTATATATATTTGATATATCTGAAGCTTACAATGTCTGGTACAGTATCAAACCCATGGTAACACTGTAACAGTCATCTTTAGGGTGAAGGTAAAAGCATTAGTAACTAACTGAAGAACTGCCACATTATTGGTGAATACTTTTATCCTAAAGGAGCAGTGCCTTGCACCTAAAAGACATGCAAAAAATATTTCAATGAGTGGATGGAAGGATAGATGGACAAATTCCCGCTTCAAAGTATTCAACAAATAGGCAGATGCCTGCCCCAAAATCTCTAGGACTGTGAGACACATACTGTGGGACTATGATGCCTTCACTAATGTGATAGACAAAAGGCAGGATGTGCCCCCACTCTTTCACTACCTAGCTAAATTCATTCTTGCTCTACCCACCCAGTTTCTCTTTCTTCCTCCAATAAGCTCCCAAGAGCTGTTCATTCTCCCTGATACTCAAGGCTTTTACATTCAAAATGGAGAAAAAATTAGCAAAAGAGGTGAAAAATGCTTGGCCTAGGGTTGAGAGGAAAGTTTATTTTTTTCTTACTTTTTCAGTAAGTCTTATAATTTTGCATAAATAGGATTATAAGTTCTATTTGTACTATGAGCACCATTTAGAATAAGGTTTTACTTTTCTTGCTAGTTTGCTTACCTCCGCACCCCCGGGAGGAGTCTATTGTCTATCAGCCTTTGATTCCTATCTTCTTTTTGGAAGAGGAAGCTACCAAAGCAGCTGTAGTGGGGAAAGGAAGGAGACAGAGGAGAAAAAGGGAATCTTTAGCAGAGTTCTTCAGTGCATGAAACTTCTTTATAGTATCCAAGAAGAGCAAGCAAAGGAGATGAGGTATGATAGTAAATTCTGTCTTGGGTGCTGCTAGACTATTTCAGTAATCAGAAATTGGCTCTGAAATGGGCTCAGGTGGGGACTACTCCGGTCCTCCAGGCAGTGACCGCCTTCCACGTAGGTGCCTCATGACTACCCTTCCAATGTTAAGGACAGATTCTAATTTCTGGAAAGTAGACACAGGACCTTAGGCAGGTGCTGGGCTAGACTAATATGTACAAGTTATAGAAGGCACATTTAAGCTCAATACATTTAAGTTTTTCTAAGATGTAAAAATAATTCACAAGAGTGTTTTTTGTTAATAGCATTGACAAAATATATCCTGTCCTAGGCAGGTGGTAGCTCAATATCACCTCCAGTCCCCTTTCACTAAAATGCCGTGAATTAAGACACTCACTAAATGCACATGGAGTGGAGAAACGTACAGTCATTGGGTAAACCCAAGATGGAGCCCTTTTCCTTCCTCCACATCAGATCTCCAGGACCCCAAGTAACCTGGATGTTTTTCAAGCGGGTTTCTCAATAATTCTATTGGGTAGAAGGTCTTTTTAAGGTTCCATTTTTTTTTCTAAATACCAAAAGGCTTGTTTAATCTGTATATCTACACCTACTACCAAACTCAGCACCAAGTTTTATCTTAACTTTTTTTTTTAACAAAAAAAGACAAAGAGTTGTACAATTCAACTACAATGCAAACAAAATTGGCTACAGGGTGGTTCAAAGTGTTTAGAAAAGCACTTCCTTCCTATCCTGGAGAGGAAGAAGCTCCATCAGCAATCACAAATTGAAATCATGTTACTCTTCAATACTTTAGGCATGCCAGAAAAATGTTACAAAGCAAGATTAGGTTGTGGACAATATAATCAGATGCATTTACAAGCTAGAATTAATTGACCATTTATGATGTGCTGGGCACTGCATTTCATGTGCATTGTCTCCTATAAACCTCTTGGTGACCGTGTAATTGAGGCTCTGTTATTTCCCTTTACAGTTGAGTTTTGTTTTCTGTAACACCTGGCTTTGGATGACCCTCATGTACTTGTCTCTACACTCTGGAAAGTTCCCGATCTTCCATTAGTTTCTTTTGCTACTTCTGAAATGAGTACTGTGGTGTTTGCCCTCCTTAAGGACTTTCTGATCCAGGAAGTTTGGGAGTCAAGGGTCATTTCAAGTCTCATGATTTTTAGTCAATTAGAACTTTCTCGAAACTTCAGCAGAATTTCCATATATTTGCTTGCAGTCAGTCCCATGTGCCAGAAACCACATCCAAAGTTCTTGTTTGAAACATAGATTTCAAAACAATTTTTTTTATTCCTTTGTTGATTGCTTTCAACTTAATGGCCACATACTACATTTGATCTTTGCCCTGAGTCATGTGAGACATCTGTGTTTCTGGACATTTGTTATTCACAGCCGTTTTATATCACATTTCTCATAGTTTTTGTCCAAATGCAGTGGCTTTTCCAGTCTTTCAAGGCTTCGCATTTCTGCCAGTTCTTTCTAGAGAGTATCTTACTCTTTTTCACTCTCACTCTTGTACTTTGCTGACTGCAGCCAACAGTGATAAAAACACACTAAAAATGTTATATCTCCTAGCACTGCCACCTCAGTACTCATGCAGTCTCCCTCCTGAGTTATCAGAGGTGAAATCTCTAACAAATTTCATTTTGCTACTGAATAGCATCATCTTGACATTTCCAATTCTCATGATTAGTCTCCTCACTGACTACCACATGACTGCTAAGCCGTATACCTTAGAGTTTTATCATGGCAGCACCTCACTTCTAGGATCGTATTCTGTTTTTGTCATAAACTACTTTATGTTGTAGAAACACTCCCTCCTTCCAAACATTGATTGCTTAGCTTTGAAAGTTTATTTTTCACTCAAAGTCCACCATGGGTTTGATGAATCTCTATGATATCTCCCTCCCAAGCAAGGACTCAGGGATCTAGACTGTTTCTGCCTTTTAGGTACACAGTAGGAACACAGAATCACCTGGCAAAGAAGACGGAGAACCTATATGCTCATGTGCCAGCTCTGAAACACAAAGTAGGGACGCATACTCCCTTCTGCTCACGGTCCTCGGCCTTGACACGCAGAGCTTGCCTGTCCAGTAAAACAGTGAGACTCTCTGGCACACGTACTGAATCCAGCTCTGAGGGTAGGGTCTGGAATCTTCATTTTAATGTGTGCCGGTGGGTGATGAGATAGGTGATGGCAGTTCTGTGCTGTTCATAATAAAACTGAAGCTTAGAGATGTCACAAGTTACCCAAAGTCACACAAATTTAATGACAAAGCTGTATGTGCCTCTTAGCTCAGGTTAATTCCAAATGCTAAAGTATAAAAGCTCCAGCATAATGTACGCCATGTCTTACTCAAGATCATAGAACGAAAAACCACTCTTTGCTTTTCCTGGGGCCCTAAGAGTTGAAAGAATCTGTGTAGGAAGACAGATTAAAGCAGTGCATTCACAAAGTCAAACAAAAACCAGAATAATAGAAGCAGAGGAGGGAAAGAAATATGTTCCCAGAAAAGAGGAAACAAACTTGGTCAAGCATAAATGTGTTAATGCTTCACGCCCATCAGCTTAAAACAAGTCACAACCCCAATTTGATCTCATCAGTCTTTAGCTGGACCACATGCAGGGTTTGAAAGCTGTGCTGTGGACCTGGATGTCCACACTGTGAGTAGGAGGGTATGGGCCAGTGTTTGATTCTTCTAGAGAGAAGAACTCCATTCTCAAGCAAAAACTGCCTCCCTATATCTGCAACAAATGTTCACGTGTCCTGGGAGTAAAAGGATAAGCCTCAGACCAGCTTGGAATTTGTAAGCATCATGCTTGGATTATGCCAATGAAGAAAAAATAAACGTGGGGTGAGGAAGAGGGATATTCTTCCTCACTAAGAAGACAGAAATAACTTGAACTAATTATATTAACCTAAAAAAGTAAGGGAAAATTAATGATAAATAAGAATCTTAACGCTTGAAATAGCCTCTCATCTGTGCTATTGAAATCCTATAGTCTTCAGTGGAATAGGTTCAGGTCAGGAGCTAACTCGCCAAAGTGAAATTCTAGAAGCAGGGAATGCTTCAGGCATCTTGAGTCCAACTACGTATCTTGTAGCATTTTCCCAAACTTTTGGGCTCAGTAAAATATGATTCAAATTTTGCCTCAAGCCATTACTTTTAGAAAACCATATGTATTTTTGAACAAATTCAATTTGGATGCTTCTTATTTTCTTGCCCTTTAACTCATTAAAATGTTATTTTGTAGGAGTCATTTGGGAAGCAATCTGATTCTTTTGGAAAATCTTTGAAAGCCTTTGTTGTTGGAAGAAGCAAAAATTTGCTTATTCTTGAATCTATACATTCAAAGTGAACTGGAAAATTATGGAAATTATCTGAATTAGAAGTCTTAAAGTGTGGTCTCCTGGCCAACACCATCATCACCACCTGGACATAGGCCTGCACATGCAGAAGGGCCTCAGACTTAGTTTAATTCTACTGCCATTTTAAGTTCTTCATTATTTTGTCTTTGTAAGTAATATTCAGTGCGACACTGGGACATTGATGGGCTTCACGAGTGTGAGCAGAGGTACAGGCACCAAGCATACCTGCAGTTCTTGCTGCCGCATTCAAAGTACCGTTCCTGACACATGATAAGCACAGAGTGCCAGTGGCCTCACGTGCATGAAGGTTCAGTGAGATTCAAAGCACGTGTGAGGTAAGCATGTTACTTCTACAAATGAGCAAACTCAGGATGGAGAAGGAACTGGAGAGGGCTCTGACCTCCAGAGAGGCCACACTTCCCATTTGAACCAAGACTTTCTTTCAATGCAGAAAGATAGCAGTGGCATCTAAGAAATGTGAACATCAGAGGAGACCGTCGCAGGCTTCTCATGTGTGCGTTAGCCAACCTCACTACTCAGAGGAGGACAGGGAAATACAGGGCAAGTTGTGGTTGTCTTTTCAGTATTTCTTTACTGCTCAGTAAGTCAGTGGTTGAGAAATTCAGCAAAATGTTTGCATATCAAGAAGCAAAATAAAAATAGAGCCAGTTTTGTTCAGCAATTCCAGTCTTCTGATAAGAAAGGAGTACATATGTAGTCATGCATTTCTTAAAGATGAGGGTAAGTTCGGAGAAATACATTGCCAGGTGACTTTTCTTTGTGTAAATATAAAATATTCTTACACAAACCTACATGGGACAGGTCAGTCACTAGATGTGACCTCTCGATGTGACTAGAGACATGGTAAACAAGAGATGTATGAGGCTGCAGCCAGTGTAACAAGGCATACTATTTTACAGTGAGCTGGTTTTTCTTCAATACAGGACTATACTCTAAAATAACGATAAAAGCATAGTATAACAAGTAAGCCGTTGATTATCAAGTACTGCCCCTAATTACTGTACTTTTATAGAGCTATGAGGTAGTTTTAGTAGGTAAGTTTGTTTACACCAGCAACACCACAAGCGTGTGAGTAATGTGTTGTGATATGACACCGATGACACTAGGTGATAGGCATTGTTCAGCTTCACTGTAGCCTGATGGGACTAATGTGCAGCCTATTCTGACTGACAATCATTATGCTACTCAGGACTATGGGTACATTCTACAGAAGGTGAGTTGTGTCATTTCAGTGACTCCCGAGACAAGTTAAATGTTCTTTCAAATTGATATTGCATGAGCTAAAGATGAATGGTTAAATTCTTGCTAATAATTTCCTATTTTATTTTTTCTGTACCTAGAACATTAAATAGCAAATGAAAGACACTATGCTAGTTGAGAGAGACCATGGTAAAAAGGAAATAGTTTCTTTAATCTTTTAATATCTTATTTCATAACATGTTTTCCTGCTTCTTGAATAAGAGGCCCTGTATCTTCATTTTCTCTAGTCCCACTGATCCGTAGGGCTGCCAGGGAACTTGTTAGAGACGCAGATTCGTGCACCCATGTGCACGTTTGAGAAGCACAGCTCTGAATCATTTCACCTGGTGAGCCCCACGACTGTATTTATCCAGAAGTTTCAGGTCTGCCTAAGTGTCTTCTTTCCTTCATCTACTCTATGCAAACAGGTCTCCTAAGAGGTGGTGAGGAGCGGCACTGCCTACAGACCTGGCTCCACGCGTCTACCGCAGAGTACTTGAGAGCCTGTGCTGCTATGCAGCTTTGGGCTGGATTCTCAACCTTCCTGGTACTCATTTTTCTCAGCCATGAGACCTGGGTATTACTTTCTGCCTCATATCTATATATAAAAGGTTTATCACAGTGTCTAGCACATGGTAAACACTCAAGGAAAAGTGCATTACAATTAAAGTATTAATAATCATGATTATCTCCGGTCCTCATTGCTCATGCGTGTTAGCATCATCCTAGACAAATCCCTGCCTTTACTTGGCGCTCTCTGGGTTGCTCCCTCTTCCTCACGGTGAGATGTAAAACACAAAGGTAGAGCATTTCTAGTTACTAGCAGAGGGGACAGAATGAGAAGATGAATGGGCCGTTTATATTCTGGATAAGGCATTTTCTTGTCTAAAAGTGGTATGTCCTGCCTTCTTAGATAATTTTGCCTTATAGTTCTAAAACGCAGAGGGATGAACCCATCCTCGTTGTCTTGATGCTATGTGGTTGGAAGAGATTTCATGGCAGCTCGGAGCCTGAGTCTTTGAGCTGAGCCATTCAGGTCCTGACTCTGCCACCACCTGGCTGAGTGATCGTGGGTGGTGGCAGAGCTGCTCACAGGATGGTGGGAGGAGTCAGTAAGAGCGTGTGTGCCCCAGACCAGGTGCTTGATACCTGTGGGTGGCAGTGGTTATTATGAAACAAAGTTCATAATAAGACCAGGTAATAAGACTCAGCATCTTATTACCTTTGTATACTTTGGCAAATAACTTCCTGGACTCCCTTTCCTCCGTGTACAAATCTTGTAGTACTAATAGTCTCTCCTGACTGTCCCTAAATATGAGCCCACGGAAGCATGCAAAAGCATGTTGTACACTATTGAAGCTTCGCAGACCATAAGGAAATTTATCACGGTTGTCTGTGGCACGAACATGTTGTTGTCACTGTGTCCCTCTGCATTTGGTGTGAATTCAGAGACATCACGAGAACCAAATCCTATTTATTTCTGTGTGTTTATTGCGGCAGGAGAAAATGTGTGTTAGCATCAACCTAAAAAGTGATCTACAAAAAGCCATCACGGAGAGCTAAATGTTCTGCTACCGCTGAGATCATTAGCGGGAGGAAGCACTTGGAGCAGCTATACGATGAGCACAGTGAGGTCTCAGATCCAAACCTAGGACTGCCTGGGGTTTCCTCAGTGCCTAGTGTGGCACATCTGTCACGAGCCTAGTTCTTAAATGGTCTCCTGGGAGGAATCACCTCCCTTCTGCCTTGATTCTATCATAGGCCCCAAATTCCTTGAGGATAAGTTTGCTTTCTTAAGTGAGTTACGCTTTGCAACAGCCCTTTGCAAACTTTAATGTGCATATAAATCACCTAGAAATCTTAAAACTCTGAGTCAGTGAGTCTGCTTGGGGCTAGAGACCCCACATTTCTAACAAGTTCCCAGGGGATGCTGGCACTGCCAAGTCACAGACCACACACACTTTAAGCAGTAAGTGTGTACACTTTAGGCCACACTGGGATTTTGCAAAGCCCATGGTGAGGGCATTGTGTTTTTGGAACAGAACTGAGAAAGATGAAAACTGGGAGCTACACCTGTTATCCAAGCTACTCTAGAGGCTGAGCCTGGATCACAACATTGCAGCCAGCCTGGGCAACTTAGGGAGACCCTGTTTCAAACTAAATTTTTTAAAAAGAACCAGAAGTCCTGGGGACTTGGCTCAGTGGTAGAGTGTCTACCTTGCATGCACGAAGCCCCAGGTTCAAGCCCTAGTAAGTAAGTAAGTAAATAAATAAAACAGAACCTGAGGGTGGGGTGAATAGATGGGTGTCACCTGTGACCGGACAGAGTGCGAGCACTGACAGGAGAGTAGCTGACGGACATATTAGAGGTGCCAGCGTTGGCTGATGGTCTTCAAGAGCAAAGACCTGATTTCTGACAAGATTCCAATAAAATAGAGGCCAAAAGGGTTTTAAGTAGGGAATCTCTGGATAATGTTTTACCTAGAAAAAACACTCCAGTAAGTAGCATACTGCAAAACATCAATAATGATTCCATTGCTGCTGGGTCCTTTTTCTCCCACACTCCTGACTTCCGGTCCCTCCGAGGTTAGATCCCTGGGATAGGATGATCTTGACAGCGCTGGAACAGTGGTAGGAGTACTGGCTGTAGGCATAGCCACTGCGGTTCATATTTTAGAACTTATAATGTAAACAGAAGACTGTATCAAGAGATTTGTCTTTTAATATTTACAACAACCCTACAGCAAATGTTTTAAGTTTCCACAGCTAAGTAGCGGATGTCTTCATCATCCCCTTTTCCCCGCCACCTCATTCATCCTCATGCTACATTTTGTGATTAAAGGGATCTCCGTACTTAAGAGTGTTACAGTAAATGCTAAAGAAGCGATGGGGAACCGGGAAGTGTCCCTCAGCCTCTCCTCCCCGAACATGACAGAATGACATGGTAGAGAAAGTAGGACACCCTCACAGTTTGGGCAGCAGCCACTGCACCACCTGAGCTCACCAGATCTTCCCTATCAGGAGCAAAACTGAAAACATGAAGCAATGCGCCCTGGACGATGACTGTACAGTTTCAGATGAATATGCCAGATGAATGAGCTCCAGAGATCTGCCACACAGCGTCATGCCCATACTTAACAACACTGTACTGCATCCTGAACGCTTTGCAAGAGGGTAAATATCAAATGTTCTTACGACAAAAATGTTGGGGGTAGAAGCAGGAAGAAACTTTTGGAGGTGAGGAGTATGTTCATCAACTTGATAGTGATGGTGGTTTCCTGGGTGTGCACATATGTTAAAATGTATCAAATTCTATACATTGAATAAATGCAGATTTTGGTGCTGGGGAATTTGCTTTTTCAGTACTGGGGATTGAACCCAAGGCCTTTTACTGAGCTACATCCTGGCTGTCTTTTGTTTTCGTTTCTGTTTCCTTACTTTCCTTCTTTTTTTTTTTTTTTTTTTTTTTTTAATAATGTCTCACTGGGCTGGTGAGATGGCTCAGCAGCATAAGCGCCTGCCTGGCAAGCGTGAGGTCCTGAGGTCGACTCCTGGAACCCATATACGATAAAAGGGCCGGTGATATCATTCAGCGGCACCGGCGCCTGCTGGCATGCGAGGTCCTGAGGTCGACCCCTGGTACCCACAAAAAATAATAATAATGTCTCACTAAGTCACTGAGTTGCCTCGGCTGGCTCAAATTTGTGATCCTCCTGCCTAAGCCTCCCATAGTGTTAGGGTTGCAGGCATGCATCACCACCCCGGACTTAAATATATGCCACTTCTAATAAAATGATTATTCTTTAATAAAGTTATTACAATGAAATAAAGAGAGCCATAAATAAAATAAATAACAACAGTGAAGAGCATTGGCCATGAAGCCATCAGGTGACTGGTCTGAAACCTCGTATCTGTTTCTCTGCTTCCCCACAGGATTCTGACTCTCTGGGTCCAGAAAGAGCTTTCTTCCTCTTTGTTCAAATACTCAAGGATTTATTTCTAAAGAGCAAGTTCCTTCAAAGCTCTATTTCAGCCCCACCAGAGCTTGGCTCATGGGCTATATCCACCGTATACCATCAGTAGGTTAATTGATCCATCTACTAGCCACGGCCCTCATTCTGCCTAGCAGAACGAATGCAAGCCTTGTCTGAGTGGAAGAGAAACCAAATCTCTTCCCCAAAAGAATGCAGCTATGGGCAGTGGAGAAGGGAAAGTAGCCAACTATTCCACAGACATTGCCAGGCACTGCCCTCAGTGCCTGGGTAGCAGTGAGGAGCGGGACGACGTGTGGCTGTATGACGGTGCAGGCCGTGAGCCCCCGCTGGAGGCAGGTACACCTAGACTTGAAGCATAATCTACAAACTGCTACTTACTTAACTTTAGAAGCTCTCAACATCTCTGAGCCTCCGTTTCCTCCTCTGATAATAGAAATAATATGAGCAGCTACCTCACAGTTATTGAGAATTACCGGACAACGCATATGAGTTGTTTAGCACAATGCTCCATGTATGCTAACAATAACTATCAGATCATGACACGGTGATCCCTGCCTGCATGATGATGTTAGCAATTTCTTCTCTGAAGAGCTAGATAGTAAATAGCTTATGCTTTGTGAGCTATACATAGTCTCTTCACGGTTCAACTCTGCCACTGTAGTAGGAAAGGAACCACAAGTGATCCATGATCTAATCTCATATCATTTTAACATATCATGGAATCTTTTTCTTCTTTTTATTTATTCCAACCACTTAAAAATGTAAAACTCATTCTTAATTCACAGAACACACAAAAACAGGCAACAGACCAGATTTGGCCCAAGGACCACAGTTTACTGACCCCTATTCCAGAGGGGAAAGTGGGGAATTTTACAAGCTGTTGCAATACCATGTGTTTCTTCAACATGTAGAGAAGTGAGGGATTTATTCTGCCTGGCAGTGAGAGAAGAAAGATTAAAAATGGCTCTATCGAAGAGGAAATATTTGACTTGGGTTTTTGAGAATGAACTGGAGTTCACCTGATGGGACTTACAAGGAAGCAACCAGTAGAAAAACAAAGAGCAAAGGGGAAAAACGACCTTTCTAGGAAATTGACTAAAGCTTATTGCTGCCCGGAAAGCTAAATCACACAAAAGGTAAAGAGAAAGGATTCTTGAGATGTAAGTGTTTTTAACCACTTGTTTATCTTCTGAAGTCATTGTTTGATTTGGGATGAAATTACAAAGACCCCTCAGGGCAGACCTCACATTTGTTCTCAGTTGTCACGTTTGTACCCCCAAACCAGCCTCCATCACCTAAGCTAGGGAAACTCTGAAATCTTACCTCACAGTTCCCTAAAGAAGCCTCCATCAGCAGAGAACACAGCTTTCCTGTTGGGACAGTTTTGTAATTCAAGTTAAAGAAAATGTGAAAATCCTAGTAAGATAGCTTTGCAACTCTTTATTTAGTAAGTTAACTAGTTGCCTCTATAAGTGTTTGCTGAAAGTAAGCTTTTTAAATAGGTATTTTTAAAATATTTTTGTTTCATATTTTTCTCTTTAAAATTTTTTTAAAAATTGTTCTTTGTTACCTATGGCAATCTCACTATGAAAAGTGGACAACTCTTTTGTCAACAAAATTATTCCTCTGAAAAACAACTTTATCCAGATATAGAATGGTTTAGCGTACCATGAAGATTATTTGAAATTATTTTTAAACCAGGCCGCCTTCGAATCCAAAAACATATCATTTTAAAATATGTTTAATAAAGGAAAACTAGAATTTGCTGATTACATATTAAGCAGCTTTAAAATATGCGAACTATTTTTTAGTGCTATGAAACATTCTGATTTTTTAACCTTTTTTGGCATCTAAGGTTCAAGAAACCAGGGAAAATAATTTGCATTGTCATAGTCTTTTAATCAACAAACACATATTGAGGCCGACAGTATACCAGGCACTTTGCAGTGCACTGAGCATGCACAGGGACTGAGCCACTTTCTCTGCCCTTTCAGTGACAGAAAAGACACATCCCAGTGTATTTAATGCAGGCCCAAGGCCATGGTACAGAACACAAAATGTTCTCCCAGAGCACTGGTCGATCAGCATGGAAGGCTCGTGTTTTCATCCAGGAGCATTTCTTCTGTCCTCGTTACTCCACCTGCATTGCAGGTGTTCCACTCATCTGCAGAAATGAATAATTCAGTGCTGAGGTGTGCACAAATGTCCTTCTACATACAACCACACAAGGGCACCCAAGGAGGGGAGTAGGTTGGAAGGGCCAAAGCCCTCTCAGTGGTTACTCCGCAGCATTGCTTCTGAATCTATTACAAGGCTATGAGGATTATTAAAAAGCAAACAGTACTCACCTTATCATACCTACAAGGGTAAAGACTTTGCTCTCATCACCAACAACTGGTTACCATAGATTAAATAGCAATCTAAGATAAGGAGAATCTAGCAGTGTCTTAGAAATCAAGGCTCCAAGGCAAGAGAGACAACTGGAAAAGAAAGTAGTCCACAGGCTAAAACCCCAAAAGTAGAAGAGTGAGAAGAAGCTGGTGACTGACAGTTCAGGTTACCTGTCGAGTAGACACCTTCATGACTCAGCTGTGTCAGAAAGAGAATGAGGGTTTGACTTTTTGTTGCTCTTCCTCCAACAAGGCCTGCACTAGAAAGAAGCTAGAGGAAAGGGTCTGAGCTAAGTTGTTTTCCTCTGTGGAACGTGTCCTGTCTCATTCCATTTACTTACAGTTTCCATGGCTGCCCCCGAAAGTCTTCAGTCCTGGTAAGGACTACCATACAACAATGAATTTCTTTGGTTAAACTCCTGTGAGACAGCAGAGTGACTCTTCCGTAAGAGAAGAGGACATTCATTCTCTTTTAAAAAACATATTACTGTATCTCTGAAATGTTTTATTACTAAGACTCCTGACAAGCAATGCTAAATGAAAATCATAATCAAATTCAAAGCAGACCCATTTGTCACAGAAACATATCTGATCCCAGAGCCTCGTCTGGAAGAAAAATAATTCATAAAGAAGGAGGCCAAGAGGCTTTGAGATTTTAAGATCCTGTGTTTTATAGAAAGAAGCATTTTTGCTTCCTTGATTTTCATTTAACAGTGGAAACTGTTAAATGATGTAATTTTCTTTCTGAGGCTGTTTTAGGAGGACTTACAATATTTACCGTAAGTTTCAGAAACTTGTGCACTGCTAGTAGCCTACCCCAGTTCATTATCATTTCTACCCAGACTACCACACAGATCTCATCACTGCTGCCCCCTCCCCCACCTCCTGCCACCCCTAAGGGGCCTATGGCTGGTCCAGTTTCAACCATCAGGTCTCAGATTAAATGCCACTTCCTCCACGAAACCTTTGTTCACAACCCTGCCCACCACTTACTGTCTATCTCATTTGATTCATTTTCCAATTGCTTTTATGACACATAATATAATCACCTTAATCTAGCTTATTTGCTGGAGGACCATACCCGCCCTATTTACTGCTGTGTCTCCAGTACCTAGCACTCAGTGTTTGGCTAATGAATAAATAAATGAATGATACAAGGGGCTGATCACTAGACTAATAACTTACAATTTTTTTCTAGCCTAAAAAAAATTCTTCAATATGCCAAGCGTGGTGGTGCATGCCTGTAATACCCAGCACTTGGGAGGCTAAGGCAGGAGGATCACTGTGAGTTTGAGGCCAGCCTGGGCTACATAAGCAAGTTCAAGTCCAGCCTGCACTACATAGCGAGACTGAGTCCCAAAAAAAACCCCAAAAGATAATAAAATAAAATAAAATAAAATAAAATAAAATAAAATAAAATGAAATGAAATGAAAATTCTCTGTTAAAGTTACTACCAGCCTTACTTTCTGACCCAGCAAACAAACACACAGATGAGATCACACAATTTTTAGGAAGGAAGTGAAGGCTTCCACTTGGGTTTCACAGACTCCAAAGTCACTTTTATTTCTACCAAATCATACTGTCTTCTAAGTAGAAAATCTTTCTCATAAGACAGAAGGCTTCGAACTTTTTTAATATCCAAAAATTTTGGACCCAGCCTAAAGCTTCATGATCTTAGCCCAAAGTTCTTATCATGCTATCTTACTGAATTTTTTTTTTAAATTTAAAGAATGGTTTTTCCTTTGAAACAGATTTGACACATGTTTAACCACTCTGTGCACATACATGCCAACCCAAAACTGTCCGGGGGAATTTTTATGCTACTTAATAAGTGTATATTGTTCAACCGGATAATGACTATAATTGACATTCCATTTATATTGGTTATGAATTGGCTTCTTGTGCGTATATCAAAACTATAGCCTGTACGAAGTGTAATGTGTAGGACTGTTTTTGTTTAAGTATATATAACCTTCAGGAGGAATATGCATGGCAGAAACCTTCCCAAGCGCAACAGAAGGATATGTGTATATGTGTGTATACATGTATGTGAGTATGTACATACATATATGTATATACCTGCACACATACAGACTTACATATAGTTATATACATAAAAACTATATCTCACTGGAGAAATGAACATGGTCAAAATATACTGCAGAAATATACAATTAGCCTATTCATTCATTAAATTCCTATTTATGTGTCATTTTCTGATCTGTTTGACTAAGCTTTTTTCTTTTAATTTTCATGCCTAAAGTTAATGTATTTCCCAAAGTATGATTGAGGTCTACTTTACGTCCCTTTAATAGCAAGGATTCAAGATCCATATTAGCTTGACCTAAGTGCAGCCACACTGGATGACATTAAATAAAGTCCCATCTGAAGTGAGGCACCCGCACCACCCCCGGGGCAAGCCAGGTGGGAAATTGTTTGGAAATCAGTTTGCTTCATCAGTGTGGAGCCCGCCTTGGGCTGCAGGGACCACAATTTCATTGTATTTATTTATGTGGTTACCTTCTATTTATGACACAAGATATTAGTTTTCTACTTATGACAGCAACAGCTTTTTTAGGTGAATATTGAAAAATATGTCAATTTTAAAATATAAATTGTGCAAGTAGTGTGCAGAGTGGCAAAAATCATGCAAGTCATAAGCAAATCATTCGTGGAAAAAAAACCGGAAGTCTGGGAGTCAGAGTTCACTACTTAATAACCGAGTAACGCTCAGCAAGTTACTTAACCTCACCTAAAAATAGCAGCAGTAACCTCTGGGCTTTTGTCTAAGTGGAAAATACAGCAGGTGGAACGTGGCAGATGCCCAATAAATGATCTCTATAATGACTATAACTGCCTTTATTACTACTAATGACCATAAACAAACTGGTGTCTGTGAAACATGTGGCACAGAACCTAGCAGAGTGGGTGTCCAGCAAAGAGGGTACAAGGCTTCCCCACCAAGACAGCAGCCTTCACAAGAGACCTAGAAAGAGAAGTAGGATCCATGCCTCAGTCCTAGCTGACACCCATCTAAGCTGTGAACATCAGGTGACCTACTTTCAAATGTGAGCATACAGACTGTGTGGTATCAGATTAGCTTAGCATACAGAATTCTAAACAAACAGCCTCACCATATCAGCAATGTCTAAGAGACACACCACAAAAACAAAAAGTTCTGTGCACAAAGAGCAGCTTTCTGTCCTGTAGAGCACATTCCCCTGTCTCTGCTATGATGAAATGAGTTAAATATTAATCATCTGTCAGTTTGGGATCATAAATTGAAAGGTTGAAACTAAATCTTAAAAGAATTTCTGAAGTCCCTTTTTAAGCAGAACTTCAGGAAATTCAACCACAAATCTAACACAAATTAAAAATATTTCTCAAGAAAACTAAATTAAGAAGGGCAACTTGAAATTATTAAGAAAATAAACAGAGGGCCTTATGTTATATAAAAGCAGGGAAAAATAGTTTTTTATAGAACCCCATCTTAAGACCTCTATGAGGACAATGGGATATATGTGGAATTAGGTCTTTGTTAGCTTTTTAAAAATTGGTGAATCAATATAATGGGAATATAGCAAAACTGAGATCAGTCCTAATGAGAAAAGAGAAAGAGAAGTGGCTATTGTAGATATAATTTCAAGTCTTTCTCTCAACTTGATCAACATTCTGCCAATCTTGTTCTGTATAACCTCATATGACTGGGGGATGTGTAGGGAATGAAGCTGGGGTATAAATGTCTTTGTATGCGTTTTTAAATGCTGAGGACAATTTTACATAATTACTATGCTATTTTTATTCTTAACAAAATTAATAGAAATTCCTTAATACCATCTAATATTTAACTTCCAAAGTAGTTTCAAAAATAATTTCATAAAGTTTTGTCTAAATCAGGATTAAAACATAGTCCACAAAATGTATTTGATAGCTTTATCTCCTAAATCTCTTCTATAAGTTCACCTTACCTTTTATATGCCATTTGACTTGTCAGAGAAATGAAGGCATCTGTTCTATAGAATTCAGGATTATTGGTGGGCTCCTGGATGGGGCTAGTCATCAGAAAACCCAAGCCATGATAAGGAGCTTGGAACAGTCATCTCTAACCCCTTTCTGTGTTCTGGGCAGTGGAGAGAGCCAGGAGATTGATTAATATTTGAATGTGTCTATATGGCATACCTCCCTAAAATCCCCTGAACAATGGGGTTCAGAGAGTTTCTAGGTTCCTGGATGTGTAGACATGGCAGTCCCTTAACATGTACCTGTGTATGTCTTCCCTCTAACTGCTCATCTGTATTCTTTGTGATATCCTTGATAATATAAATGCTAAATGTAACAAAACAAATGCTACACATCATGGACTTGGCCAGTTGCTTCATTGTGACATTATTTAATTTACTCCTTTCTCATCTATATTTGTTACAAATGGTGGTTAGGTCTAGACACTCGATTAGATTCTAGTTGAGGTTTTTAGGTAAGACTGCTTCATTGGTGGCATCTTACACTTTCTGGTTGTTGTAGTCCTGGTTTGCAAGGGAATAGATTTACTACAGGACCCGTAATTTATAGGATTATTTTATAATATTCACCTAAAAAGTCAAATGCAGAAGAGTGCGGGAGATCTGTCCGCACACCAGAGACCCAAAGAATCCAGCTGAGGGCCTGGCTCCCACGGCACTGTCCTGCATGAGTCCAGCTGAAGACCTAGAGCCCATGGCAGTGTCCTCCACGAGTCCAGCTGGAGGCCTAGAGCCCATGGCAATGTCTCATGCAAGTCTGTATCAAGGATCTGCGCTGGGAAGGCCCAAAGGCCAGTGGTGGAAGCTAGAAAGTCTGCGCCAGCGGGTGAAGGATCTGTGCCAGCAGGCTGCAGAAGCTGCACCGGAGCCAGGAAGTGACTCTCAAGGTAAGGACCAGAGCTCTGCTGAAGAGAATCGTGGCCATCCTCAGTGACAGTGAGGACCCGAGCTCCTCCGATGAGGAGAACAGAAGAGTTCATAACAGGAAAACCAGCGTGACGAGCTTCTCCAGGAGAATCAACAGCATGTCATCTTGCGCTCCAGTTCTTTTTATGCTGTTGGCAACAATCCTCAGGTGGGCCTTCCACACGCGGCATCATGCTGACTCAGTTCAGCTGGGTGTTACAAGTTGACCATTAATCCACCACGCTCATACCATATCCTAAGGCACATGATGCCATTTTCAGGAACTGACAGTGGGTTCTCATACTTCAGTCTGATCCCTCTTTTATTAACTTCTGCCATTAATTTTTCATATAATTTTCCATGCCTATATCCATTATCTTACTAAGGTTGCAAACAGTGATTATCTCACTTTAGCACTCCTTATTAGCTGCATTCTTCCCTAAAGAATTTTCCTTTATCAACCATTCAGTTATTCTGAAATACAGTCTGTACAAGAAAGGCAAAATAAATTCTTGATTCCTCTATTTATGAGTTTTCAGAGTGCTAAGTCGGTGCCCTAGTAACAGTGGGGCTTTTCCCTTGTAATTATTGTATTTTGTAGGCTTAATTTCTTATAATTATTATCTTTTTGACATTCAGATTGTCCCGTTTTAGCAGTAGGAACACCCTATAGTTCCCTGCTTTGTCTTCTGGTATGACCCCTCTTAGTTTTTGCAGCTTCCTTGCCTTCCCACCCAAAAATTTCCAGTCTTACTTCATTCTCTCCTGCAGACCTGAAATCAGTCACTTTTCTAAGAACCCTGATTCCTTTTGGCGAGAAATAGCATTTAGAAACACAATTTGGGTGCTGGAATTGCTCATTGGCTCTGAATAGTCATTGCTTCTAAGCCTTTTTAATAAAGAATGCCAGGACAAAACATGTTTTAGAGGGAAAAAAATCATGATTTCCTGCTGATGTTCCCAAATAATATTGAAAGGGGTTTTTTATTCTTTGATTTTATACTTGTAGTTTTTTCCTTTTTTTCTGAAAATCTAGGCTCAACATTAATATAATTACTTTTTTCATTTTTCAAGGTACCTATAATAATTTCAAATAAGATCACAATATTATTACTGGCAATATGACTCCTAAATGTAAAAGTATGTTCTTTTCCCCATTTTTAGAAAAACAACAGGAGCAGCATAAATGGATTAATTTAAGAAGTTATTCATGTGCACTGGACTTAATTTGCCATGTCATATTAATGGGAGGTATGTCAGTTTCCAGGTTCAGGTAATTGGTATATGAGTTTATAGACGATATTACCAATGTATTTGAAGCTAGCTTGTAAGGATCCATCAAATTCACCCTAAATTCCTGGAACTCACTCCTTACTGTTTACCCCTACCTGATAGCTCTACAAAATAAGCTCTATAAAGGGTAAGGATTATGTCTTTTATTGACCAACATATTAGACAGCACCTAGTGAAGTGCTATGATATGTATGCATGCATGAATCAATCAACCATTCTGCACGTTTTCTCAAAGTCACTGTAAGGGAAAGTTTCTCACCCAATGTGATGCACCAATCGTAAGTGAGAACAGAGTGACTACCTATTTCTTCAGATTCTCTACCATTGTACCAATGCACATTTTCAGACAGAAATCCCAAGTGTTGTTTATGGAGTAAGAGCTAAAATATCTCATTAAAAGCCTAATTCAATCTCTTTGTCTCCAATAGGAAACTAAATTACACAGAGATCCAGAAGTTTACCCCAAATCACTCCTAGCAGATAACTCCTAGCTGAGCCAAAATTAGGACCCAGAGCCCCTCTTTTCAGATCTAGAATGATTTCCACTATGTGACACTGTAGTTAGTTTTCTCACCTATTTCTTGCATGTTCTCTGGACCAGCATTGATTAAGCAAATAAAAGTAAAAGTTTTGTTTAACCTTTTTTGGAAGAGAATCTCTCATTTGGCTCAGATTGCTGATAAAATCTCATACTAACTATAGACTTTAATAATGACATACACGGGCCGGGGATATAGCTCAGCGGCACAGCGCCTGCCTGGCAAGTGTGAGGTCCTCAGTTCGATTCCCGGTACCCCCCCAAAAAAGAGCAACCTACCAAGTTGCCATAGATAGACTTTTGTCCATCTCTAATTGGTACTAGAATACAAAATCCAATATTCCTAGGAACAGTAATAGTATTGCTCTGTGTAACACAGGAAAAATTCACTGAAGTAAAAACCTACTGGAGGAACATCTACAGACTTCGTATTTGATTGGGTTCCTAATTTTATTCTTCACATAAAAATTGAGGTTTGGGGCTGGTGAGATAGCTCAGCGGCATAAGCGCCTGCCTGGCAAGCGCGAGGTCCTGAGTTCGACCCCCAGTACCCACAAAAAAAAAATTGAGGTTTGTTCATTAATCTTTATTCTTGATTACCAATTCTCTTCTGACTTCACAGCATAATAGACGACTGGCTGTTCTCCCTCCCCACTCATTAAATCCGAGATAAAACATCTGATCATTGTTAGGAGGCCTCGTAGGCATAATGACTCCATAGGGTTTCCATGCCCAGAAAAAGCTCAAAACCCTCTTAAATCAGGAGACTTTGGGCAACATGGTGACTGTGCTTTAGTAATACATCTATTTTGCACTTGAGTTTTTAAATTGCTTTCCTAGGACACTAAATACAGAAATTTTAAGCCAGAAATTTTAAGATTATAGAGTAATTATATGTTAATTACATGGTACTATTATTTAGATGATAATGAAAGTGTATGAAAATATAGACTATTCTTTAAAAAGTTAAATTCTATCTGTAGTACATTGTCACATGCTTTTCTTTCAGCTGCCTAAAAAATCTCAGCATTTTAGGTAATGTACGGTAATGGAAATTTCATCAGCTATTTCAACTAACCGCTGCAACATTGTTACTTTTATATCTTCGTTGTTTTTTTAAAGAAAATTACAACATATACACCTATAACAGATTATCAGTGCTATTTTTTTGTATAATAATCATTTCTCTTTTTTAAAAAACATATTTTGAAATTTATCCAATTCTGTGTAAGAAGTAAATCATTTTGAAATATCCTTGAATGCCAGCTCACCACTTAAATGTATTTCACAAAGACTGGAGGTTGTTTCTGCTTTGTTTGTTGCAGCGCTAGCAATCAAGGCTTGTGTTTTATGTGTGCTGGGCAAGTGTACTACCATTGAGCTGCACCCTTACCCTGCCCTGGAGGTTGTTTTGCTCAGAGAAGTGAGGGTTTAGATGGTAACGTTTACATTTTTTATCATATCAGCCTTTATCCAAAACAATACCAATACATGTGTGATCTTATTTAGAAGCATATTGCAGCAAAGAGGAAAAGACCTTCTCTTTTTTCAGTTTTTATTTATCATTACTATATGCTTGCAGTACACAATAATTACATTCCTTGTGTGGAGTTTGTACATGTACATAACACATCTCAATCCTTTTTTCCTCCCCTTCCCTTCCCCTCCCTTTCCTCCTCCCTCCATCTCTTGATCTCCTTCCCATTTGAGAAAGACCTATCTTCCTACTCCTGCTATCTATTATTTTGCTTTTTTTTTTTTTTTTTTTGTGGGTACCGGGGGTCGACCTCAGGACCTCGCGCGTCAGCAGGCACCCGTGCCGCTGAGCGATATCACCGGCCTTTTTCTCGTATGTGGGTTCCGGGAGTCGAACTCGGGCCCTTGCACTTGCCAGGCAGGCGCTTATGCCGCTGAGCCATCTCACCAGCCTATTTTGCTTTTTATATTTTGCATTTCTCATACAAGAGAAACCCTGCACCCCATGGTCTTCTTTTTATCCTGAAAATAATAAATATGAATAGTGAAAATATAAAGTGATACATAAAGATATGGAAGGTAAATACTTCCCTTCCATAATCTTCTACAGCCTCAGCCCAATTTCTCAAAGATAACTATAGTTAACAACTTTAAAAATGTCCTTATAGAAATACTGAGTTCATATACAGGTATATATTTAATATCTTAGTTTTTAGCAAATTGATTAACATTATCTTTTCATTTTAAACTTAATAGATCTTGAATATCTGTGTTAACATATCTAAACCTATATGTATGTACATAAGTCTAATGTTAAATATATTGGTTGCTTACTGTTGAAGCTGGATATTGAAGTAAAATATATGAATTTCATTTTGTTATGTGTGTTGGAAATATTTTTCCCACTTGGTACTAATTTTGATCATACGAAAGTATTTAATTTTTGTGGATTTAAATGCATTTCCTCTCTGACTTTTGTGTTCAATGTCTTTATTAGGAAGAATTTCACCATTCTAGGATTTTCCTTTTCTTGTTTTCTTCTAGTACCTCATTAGCTTTACTCTTTAAATATATATATATATAAATCTTTGAGCTAAGTGAAGGAACTAATCTTTGAGCTATGTAAAGGAAGTAATAAGATCTTATTTTTCCCAAGGTAGTTGTTTCAAACCCATTTCTTTGTTTATTTATTTATTATTTTTTTGTGTGTGTGGGTACCGGGGGGTCGACCTCAGGACCTTGCGCGCCAGCAGGCGCCCGTGCCTCTGAGCGATATCACCGGCCCCTTTTTCGTATGTGGGATCCGGGAGTCGAACTCGGGCCCTCGTGCTTGCAAGGCAGGCGCTTATGCCGCTGAGCCATCTCACCGGCCCCAAACCCATTTCTTTGGATAATATGTGTTTTCCCCTCTAGTTAGAAAAGTTCTTTTTAATAATAAACTAAAATCCTATGTGAGTCTACTTGGATATTTAAATTTGTTTCTAGATTCTGCTAGTTCTTGTTTTATTTGTCTATGCCAGAGCAAAACTGTTTATTGCTGTAGTTTTAAATTTTAATTTTTAAGAGGTTTTAATACTCATCAGAACTTCTATTTTTTAGAATTTTCAGGTTAGCTTTTACAATTTAATTTACATTTTTTTATTTAGTTTAATTTTTATATGGACTTTTTTCTAATAAGCCTGTCGAGTTCTGAAAAAAGACAATGAGGGGAACCTTAGTATTCTGATTAAGATCACTTTTAATTGATTGATAAATTTAGGGTGAATTAGTATCTCTACAATATTAAATATTTCTACCCTATTTATTCAAGTTTTCTTTTTTAGAAGAACTTTAAAGTTTTCTTTGTAAATCTTACACATTTTTGCTAAGCTTATTTCAGATATTTTATATCTATTATTTTCACAAGCAAGATACATCTGATCCTTACATATTTATAGGACTATTTTATTAACAATTTTTGTTGGTTACTGAAGTCTATTGAATGGATCTTTGGCAAGTGCTTAAAAAGAAAACAAGTGACTTCTCTCCTTTGACCTATTTCTTTGGTTAGTCTCATTAAATACTGTTCCTATTGCTCCATCTTTGTGTTAGTTGAATATGTACGACGCTATTAAGGAATACTATGCTGTAAATGTCCTGCTTGGTTCTTTTGGCTCATGTTTTAGTTTAGAGCAATCCCAAGTTTTCAGAATAAGCAACAATCATATCTATTTTACTCAGTTTCTGCCCAGTACACAATAATCTAACCCTGTGCCTGAAGCAGACAAAATGCTCAATAAATATTTGTGAAAATTAGGGTGGTTCTATGAGTCACTTTATTTGCTTTTTTCTTAACTCTTCTGGTCTATTCTAGAAAAAAAATCTGTAACTAAGAGCAGCATAAAGGTCAAGTTGTTCATGTGAGAATGCACTCAGGTCCTCTGAGAAATTCTTTGTGTTTTCACACAGCCCGTTTGATCATTCACAACCTTTCTGGGTCCTTTCTCCTCTATCTTGACTAGATATATTTTTTCTCCTTGAGCAATCTTCCAGACATCAGCAAAGTCATCCCTAATATGAGCAAGCCTCATTTTTCAGAACAAGCTGTTTTGCAGCTCTGCAAAGCAGGGCTAGGGTGTGTAGCCCAAACCGAATCCAACAGAGCTTTGGGAGGAGCCTGAGCCTGACCTGGCAGATGCCTGAAGTTGGCTCCATGGCTACAACCTAATTGGCATAGTAGTTAAATTACCTGGCCAGGGTTCCAGGCAGCTACCCAAGAGCCCCACCAATATAATCCTGTGTGTGCCCTTCCTCCACTCACTCTCACCCTCACACTTCAGCAGTGATGGATGAAATCCTGCCCTTGGGTGGCACATCAGCAGCTCCATCTATGTCCTTGAAGAGTTCAATGGCCTAGGTGTGCAGGCCAGATCTAAACAAAGCCATGTGCAAACTAGAAGTATAAAAGAAGGATGGGGCTGATAGCAACTTGTATCAAAAGAGCTGGGATGACTGATGCTACAGATGAGCAATGACTATGGCTACTCACCTATATTTACTCTCACCCTCCCGAAGTTTCCTGAATATAATGGTGTTTTATTTTGTTTTCTGCAATTGCTGCTTGTTTGTTTTGTTTGTGACAGGGTCTCACTGTGCAGTTCAGGCTGACCTTGAACTCACTATGTAGCCCAGGCAGGCCTCAAACTCACAGCTATCCTCCTGCCTCAGCCTCAAGAGCGCTGGGATTATAGGTGCATACCAGCCTGGCTGTTTTCTGCAATTTTTCCCCATGTCTCCTGTCTTGTCCCACAACTGATTCAAATTTTTCAAAAATTTCCACATACTCCCTTTTGCCTTTCCCTTGTGTTCTATTTAATTAACCTCTTTTGGATTTTCTTGTGGCAAGTTATATCTACTATTTTACTGCAGGCAACACTCATGGAGGTCTTGTACCTTCAATTACACTAACTCTCCAGTTGAAAATTGTATTTCCAATAAATCTAGTCTATATTTTGATATTCCTGAGTTAATAGGAACATATTTATGGAAATCAGAACAATACACTAGTTTATTGGATTTTACATCATTAATTCTCCTGTGGCTTAATAAAGGGGTAATTGATAACTTATTTGATAGCCTAGCACAATGTTAGTATCATTCCTAAGTAGAAAAGCACATAAACTCTACCTTTATAATTTAAAATACACTGAAGTATAAGTGTACTGAGAAGTGTTTACGAACTACAGAAGCTAAGTTTTTGTGAAACACATTGACTATGCTATCGGGATAATTAAAGCTACAAATGACTATTACAAGGAACATTTTGATAAACTGATGAATTTATACACAGAGTAATTCAGTCTTAAAAACTGTAGTTCTGAGCCGAGAATGGTAGCACAAACCTGTACTCCCAGCTAATCCAGAGGCCAAAGCAGGAGGATCACAAGTTTGGAGCAATCCTGAGTTTTGAGTCTCAAAATAAAATGTAAAATGGGCTGGAGATGTAGTCCAGCACTCCCTGGGTTCAATCCCCAGCACCACAAAAGAAAATGTATGTAGTTTTAGACAGGAATTATCTACTTTTTAAATGTGGATCATGTTAACTGAAACATATCCAAATTTTTGCTTTACCTTGTGGTACAGAGACTTGGCATGAGGCCACGTAGCATGCATGCTTCCATCAACATCTTCAATTAAAGCAGGAACCACAACCAGCAGATGATGTCTCCTATTGAATTACTCCTCCTTCAAAGATGAAGACCTGCTGCACAATGGCAACTCTCACTTTTTCCACATTACATAATCTTTTTCTGTTACCCAGTAATTCCATGTAACCATCACATAAGTGGAACCAGAAGTGTGGTTTGGTTAATGCTTCATGTTGATATTGATGGGTTACAGAATAGCAGGTTCCTTGTTGCCTAGCAACCAAGCAAAGTGCCTCAGCCCACTGACCTCAGTATAGGTACCACTTGCACAAATGCAGCTTATAATTGAATAGATTGTTGCCATGTTCCTGATGATTCCTAGCCATATTTAGTGCCTTCAGCCACCCTGATTAGGGTTCTGATTAAATTCAATGATTGTGCTATTTTTTTCTAATAGTCTGAAGTTTAATCTTAAAACCAGGGCCATACACTAATAAAATGCCCTTATTTACCAACTCTTATCACTGATTCTGGGACCAGGTGGCCTGATGGAGAATCAGAGACCATTTGTTCATTGTCCTAAATAGAGGCAATAAAATTTACTTGGTACAGTTGTCTTTTCTTTTGTTATCAGTCCTCTTTTATAATTTTTATCAAAGTCAAGGCTCACCAACAAGAACAGTTAACTTGGGCCGGTGAGATGGCTCAGTGGCCTAAGTGCCTGCTTGGCAAGCTCGAGGGCCCTAGTTCGACTCCCGGAACCCACATACGAAAAAAGGGGCTGGTGATATCGCTCAGCGGCACGGGTGCCTGCTGGCGCGCAAGGTCCTGAGGTCGACCCCCCGGTACCCACAAAAATAAAAAGAACAGTTAACTTGTTTACTACATGCCAGGCACTTAAAATATATATTCTCATCACAACACTATGAGAAAGATACTAATATTTTCCCCTTTTTTACGTAGATCTGAAATTTAGTGAAATTTTTTTTGTTGAAATAAGATCACAGAATTAGTTTAATAGAGTGATGTTTCAAACCCTGATCTGTCTCAGTAGAAGAAGATCCAATGATAAAAATTGCATATTTATTTTTTAAAAGTTCATCTTCCCTCCCATATCAAAATTGTTAACATTACCAGTTTCAAAATTCTCAATTAGAAATGTCAAGTTGCAATCACAAAATGTTGGAGCATATCAGGTCTCTAAATCGAAACAAACATGGAACCTCTACTAGTGTATTGTTCACCTCAAGATTTAATCAGAACTGGCTACTGGACTAGGCCTGGTGGGACACGCCTGTAATCCCAGCAGCACTCGGGAAGCTGAGGCAGGAGGATCATGGTGAGTTCAAGGCCAGCCTGGGCCACATAGAATTCAAGGCCAGTGTGAACTACATAGCAAGACCCTGTCTCAAAAAAAAAAAAGACAAAAAAGAAAACTAGCTACTGGAAGTTCAGAATCACTTAACAGTAGCCATTAGTTGTACCGAGAGCTCGCTATGTACCTACTCACCAAAATTAGCTTCCATTGTGGATCTTTTATTATCCACACTTACAATTGAGACTGTACTTGGAGGAAAGTGAGGCTAAGTCAGCAACTCTTCCTAAATTGCACTGTTAATAAGCAACAAAGTCAAGATTTAAGCTTAGGATTTTCAAACTCCAAAGATTGTCATTGGATTGTTCAGATATACATGTTGGGAAACAAAACCAAACCACTGGCAGAACACTGTGACATTGTTCAAGGACAGCATATTCTATACACCTGAGTTACCGGTGTAGCTACGAGGTGTTTCCAATGATCATAACAATTACATTAATGACTGTAGTGTTCACACTTGCTGAGCGCCTTTCTGTCTGGCCCTTACTCTGCCATTCAGCACTTCACGTCATGTCACTAGAGGCTCACAGGTGCTGGGAGTAGTCCAGGAAAATTAAATAGGGGCAGGGTACTGAACAGTGGAGGCTGGGTCAGCCTCCGTATCTGTCCAGGCCAGGCTCCAGCTTTCACCCTGGACTTCCACTGCTGCACGGTCTCAGAAGGTCCATACAGAATCCATCTCCCTGTGCAAGCACGAGGGTATTTTTGGTTCTTTTACAATTAAGTGATCACTGCTCTTTCAAGAATGCTTTTGTCTCTGGATGTCTACTTTGGCACAAGGCACAATATTGGAAGAGTTTGCCTCTGTAGGTAGGAAATTCACAGGGAGGGAAAGCCCACTCCTGTTACCTGAGGAGGGGGTAAAATTCACATTACTATGACTCTCCCTGGAGTGCAGAGATGAGACTGAAAGTCAATGAGAGGGAGTTAGACACTGTACAGTCACCTGACCCATCCACAAAACTCAAATTGGCAAACGCTCCCCAATCCATGTTAGCAGTGCCAAACACAATATATAAACTGCGCAGCATTGTCTGTGCATTCATTGTGTAGCCCTCATAAACAGTTACAGTTTAAAATGGAATGAAAATTACCCTACAAACACTGGCCTTGTGACTGGGAAATCATTTGTGCTCGACTTGCTAAAGGACACTTGAAGGTCTCAGAGCTACATGACTGAGAGCTACATGACCGAGATTTGTGTTCCAATCTTTCTGTCTCAGCAGACTGAAGATGAGAGAGAGGAGAAACAATACTAATGTCACATTGCAGGGGCCAGTGAGGGCCTTTGTTTACTTTGGTTGGCTTGGGATGGGGTAACCAGATCACCAAGCTTATTAAAATTGTTTGAAACAGAACCAAAAGCAGTTTCTGGGTGAGATCTAAGGAACTCCCTTATTAAGTGTACGAGGTTCGCTGTTTAGACTTGATAACATCTGTTTTGTTGCTCAAGGAATTTCTGCACTTATTTCCGGATCCTCCTTATTGGTTCAAGTCCAGTGGTTTCAAATGTGCTTTTCAGTCTGTAGAGATTTGTTATGGTTTGGATCTAAAATGTCTTCCAGAAATCTCATGTGCTAAGAGGAGGGGCTTTAGAAGGAGATTGGATCCTGGGGGTGCTAATTTACAATGGATTGAGCCGTTGATGAGTTCACAGCTGAATGTGCTATTAAGAGGTGGGGCCCAGTTGGAAGAGGAGGGTCACTGGGGTGTGCCTTCAGAGGGTGCATCTCTCACCGTGGCTCTTCCTTCTCAATTTGCTTTCAGCTGCCATGGGTTGAGCAGCTTTCCTCCACGTGCCCTTTTGCCATGCCATTTCTGCTTTGGAGCCAGCCAACCATGGGATGAAACCATGAGCCAAAATCATCCTCACCTCCTTTAAGTTGCAGGTGTCAGGTATTTTGTCCAAGCAATGAAAAAGTAACTAACACAGGGTTCCAGAACCTCGCTTCTCTGCGTCTCTTGGGAGACATCTATTGTTTCACCACCTTTCTTTTGATAAGAGCACCCTGATTTTCTTCTAGAAATCTATCACTCACTGTGCATGTGTGTGTGGTATAGACTCCTCTGCCAGATGCAGGGATGGGTGTGTAAGAGACTCGGGTCTAATCAAACAGAGCCTCCAACCCATCTAATCCCAGAGGCAGTTTAGGGCAGGGAACTTGACCTGATTGGGGTTAGTGAGTACTGGACTTGCTTAGGCCCAAATCAAATCACCATCCTTTTCTAGGTCTATGATGTGGCTAGAGCTTTAGTTTCCTCGACTGTAAACCAGGATGATGTTATTTATTCTGAGACTAGAATTCACAAGTAGCACATATATTATAAAATATGAGATATTACTTATGAAACCATGTGAAAAAATGATTACTCAGTTTTATTAGATTTTTTTCCCAATTTTTCCATTTAACAATTACCCAAATGCCCTTTATAACATCCCCTCCCTCACAAATAAAATCCAGCACTTTCTATTTTTTAAGCCAGCCACTCTCTCCACCCATCTAAATCCCAATCCAATTTGTTTTCATTTTTCTCCTCTTCTGGTTCCGCACTTTCCTGGTTCTTCAAATTGTGTGCATGAGGGACCTGGAGAGAGTCTGCTTTCCACTGGGCATTCAGTGCCCGCAACACCACACTTCCCAAAGGATGATTCTCTCTTTTCATCTACCTCCCCCATTCGTAACATCATCCTGCGCTGAAATTCCACTTCTTTCCAGCATTACCTTGAATCCATTTCAATTTATTTTTGTTTGGCCTTCTGCACATTTTCCAAACTCCACCTCCTGTTGATAGGCTCTTAGAATTTCCAAGCAAGTTGATGGGCTCTTAGAATTTCCTTGTCAAAGCTATTTGAGGATGAGCTCTCCTCCCCATCTTGTATAAGTTGAAGGTCTCTGGGATATGACTTGAGGTATCTTGAGAAAGGAAGAAGGGCAGAAAGAGGGATGCTCAAGGGGGTGAAACAAGGGAAAGCAAACAGGATTTTGTGCTTGGGAAGGGGAAAAGTTCCCTCACTATTGAAAAGCTCTGGCTCTACCCCAAGGGGGTGGCAGGACTTGCCTCACACCACCGGGGAAGCAGGACCCTAGGCAAAGGTGCTCCAGCCTTGACAAAGTTCTCAGGTCATGGGTGGAGCACAAAAATAGAGACTGAAAGATTGTAAAAGAATCTGTTGCCTGGATAATGAGAATGTCATGATTTTAGCCTGCTATGGCGCCCCAGTAAGGAGAGGGCCCCAACAACTAAGGTTAGCCTGCCTGCCATGCTGGCTGGCAGGGCGGGCACTGAAAATATGACTTTAATCAAAATAAAGCATAGTAAAGAGATGAGGTCATCTTGTACACTGTATAATTCCCCCACACACCAGCAACCACAGCTGGCCGGGAAGCACCAGTATGTGTGAGCATTTCAGTCAAGGGCTGCGTCAGGAAAGGCCCTAGTCAGGAGGGTGAGCCCAGAGTACCGCGGGAGAGGAAAGCATCTTCATCTGAGGTCACAGGTTTAACCTTCAACGTGAGCAGGCGTGCGGATAGCAAAATTACAACCCTTTTTAAAAAATCACTTCCTTAACCCCAGGAATTTCACCCAACCTCATCCATCTGGAATTTTCTGAAGCTAAACCCATCAATCAATGTCAAAACCAGAATGAAAGGAAACTTTTTGAAGAAACACCCTCCCATCCTCTCACGTCATAGGTGAAACATGCCTGGCTTTGTTTTCTTGTGAAGGAAAATAAAACTTCAGGCAGATCGTGATGCTTAGTCTCAAGTATCTTCATTTCCAGATGCCCTCACAGTTCCCAAATTGTCCCATCAAACTGAGTTACAACCCCATTAACGTGCCACACTCAATATTTTTGTCTAACGCACTAATACTCCTATCCCTGGCTGTCAGCAGACAGTAAGGAAGCTCTCCTACCCAAAGGATTTCATGTGGTTTATCTTGGCCAGGAGGTATGGGAGAAGCAAGAAAAAGAGGACAGACCCAGAGAGAATACAGTAGCTGGCGATGAAGGTTCCCAAGTGTTGTTAATTCAGGCAGTCTCTTCGGCAGCCCTTCAGGCTGCTGGTACAGGCGGGCAGACAGGTGAAGTGCCAGTGTGAAGGACAGACGTGACCAGACTGAAGGAGAGCCCTTCAGCCACTGAGTGGTGGACGTGAAACCTGTTAACCATGCACCAGTTCATCACTGAGGAGAGGGGCGTGGCCCTGCGTGACTCAATTCAGGCACTTCTGCCCAAAAACAATTATGGAACGCAAATATTTACAAACTGCAGGGTTATTTAGCTCTCCTCAAAACACTAAACACATATGCTGCATCTCCAAACTAAGAGAAATGAGTCTTCTGAAATTCCCTGAACTTGCATAGATAAAAGGAAAACAAACCTGTCAGGCAAGGGTCTTTCTCTCACTTCGTGTATAATTATCTGTCAGGCACCCATTGTTGTCTAGCTGTAGTCCTCTTAGTGGAACTGAGGGGCTTTGTATAGAAGGAGACATCAGTGTTTTTGTAATGCACAGCATGGCTTCTCTTGGGGAGGAATTTGAGGAGAAAAAAGAGAGAAAAGGATTAGGAATTTTCCACTTGAAGTGCTTCTGGCCTTCCAGACACCATACAACTCTCTTAGGCAGGGGAAGGGTTTCAGCTTCCCACATTTCCACAACAGTGCCTGGCACCATGCCTGACAGATGAGAGTTGACTGTCTCCATAATGGAGTTAGGGGAGTAAGATGGCAAAGGGTACTTGTTAGCAGCAGGACAGGAGCCAGATGGCATCACTGTGGGAAAAGGCAACTGCCCTCCTAGGACACCAACTTTTCTCTGAGCACCACCATGATTTTTTGAAAGGAACTACAGAATAAAGTTAAAATTCTGAATAATAAGAGTTACTGAAGAGACAAATGTATTTCTAATACATAGCCAAAAACTACAAGAATTAATAATGTAACTACCTTATGCCCTGAAGTTACTAGAGATTTCTTTTCTGGTCAAAGTGAAATAGAGAAATAAATCAGGAGTCTTGCAGAAATCTTGAACATGCACCTGTCTGCCTCAGGCCAAGAATTCACCCATTGTGTATCTAAGTAGGAAGCAGGAAAAAAAATAATGAAAATGGGAACAGATCTAGTTAAAACACCTGACCACACAAACCTGGAAAATATGATAAGCCTGTGTGGTTAGAGGAACTGTGGCTCCTTCAGAAGTTACAAATGCTCAAATGTAAGTGTTGAAACCAAAAGAAATCTATTTCTGGGCTCACTGACAAGTCTCAGAATGGGTGACTGATCGTCCGACATATGTAGTAATTATAACAATTACTTATGGCAATTACACCTTCACCTTCTTCCCTGCCCACTCTATGTCCCCTCAGGTCTCTGACAGCAATGCTTTTCTTCTAATCTGATGTGTGACTTGGTTGCATGTGGATACACTGAGATCCAACGTGCATTGTGAGCCATGGAATCATAAGGGAGGTTGAGATCATTGAAAATCAGGGAATAGTACAAGCTACCTATGTTCTGTGTCATACTGCTTCAAAAAAACAGCTCAAGACTGACAACCAAGCAGTAGGCTGACTTGATGGGATGAAAGCAGAAGGACTAAAGCAAAATTCAGAATGTGCTTCTGGGCCAGCAACATCAGTAGCACTTGGGAAATTCTTAGAAATTTCAATTATCATTTCCTATCCCAGACCTTCAGAATCAGAAACTGGAGTTGTGTCCAGCAATCTGTGCTTGAACAGAGTGTTCTGTCCCCCAGATGATTCTGATGCAGTAGAGTTTGAGAACCAGTGGATAAAGAATCAAGGCCGATTATCTAATAGATATAAGTTCGGCCCAGAGTACGGCCTACTGAGCGGTCCTAGTAAGAACTTGCTTCAGCAGTACTTCATCCCTTTAAGCAGACTGGCTCTTCCCTGTTGAAATTATCTTTAGAGACTAGGACAAGGGTGGATATCCTTTGCTGATTTGTTTCCTTATTTGGAAACAAAAAGCCTTATTTTTTTTATAAAGAGCCAAATCACAGCTTGACGACCAGACCCATCTCAAAATAACTTTTGTCAGGTTTGCAAACTCAAATGGAACCTCAAAGGACAAAGCTTTCTGAGTTGAGATTGTTCAGAAGAATGTGATTTGGGGCATTATCTGCAGACATGTTTACTTTAACCCTCAGCTCCTGATATGCCTATTTCTGCTTGGCACTTATTAAATATAATACCCATCTGGAAAAGTCTGAGAACGTGGTTCTTTTAGGTAGGGGGGAAGTGCAATCACAAAATTACAAAAGATAACCTGATATACTCTGGGAGATACTAGGTTGTGGATCAGAGGCAGATGTCACCAAGAAAATAGAGGCATAAAGTTTCCAGGACTGTTTCACTTGCACGGTTTGCATTCTCAGAGTAGTTTTGACAGTGATGGGCCATGAAACAGCTGCCAGATTCTGACAGCCATGTAACAAAGCAGTGAATGCAAAATACTACACAGATAGGGAGCAAGATGTCACACAGACTAATCCAGAAAAAAATCCAGTTAATTTATTCTCAACACCCCATCTTCCCATTTGGCCAGCATAATGTTTGCCAATGAAAAGTGGCTTGTGCATAACTGAGATTTGGGAAATATTGAGATACTGAAATGACCCAAAGCGTCCCAGGGGTATAAGAGTCAGAGGGTAGCTGGATTTAAATATAACTCAGAGAGAGAGTGTGATGTTAGCAACACTAATTACCACACTTGCTAGAACTTCTGCATATGGCTGCCCTGTCCCATTTTTGTGGCAGCCAAGATATCAGGAAGTCATGAGGAGAGGTATCTGTTCTGATCAGAGAGCCTGGCCAATTTCTTTAATACTCCAAAATGTGTGCCTTCACCAAAGCTTTCAACTAGAATTTTGGAGTAATCTAAAAATCCTCATTTGCTTGCAAGTTATCTATATTTTGTGTCTCATACACAAATTTCCCATCGTGGGAACTTGATTAACAGCATACTGACTGAGAGTAGATTAAACACATAGAAATGTGTGTTTGCCTCACAAAAGTTTATAAAGGAACAGTCCAAGGCTAGAAAGATGCCTTCAAGGTTCCAGATTTGTCTCTCTTCTTGGTCTGCCATCCTTGGTTTGTGCCTTTTACCTCACGATAGCAAGAGCTGTGCCTCCTATGTTGCACCCATATTTCAAGCAAAAGAAGACGAGAGGGAAGAGAAAGTACAAGCAGACTTCTACTTGCATCTCACTGGCAGAACTGACAATGGCCATATCTAGCTGGAAGGGAGCCTAGAAAATCAGGCTTTTAGTGTTTTAAATCTCTGAAGGAGAGAAGGAGGTTGGGTCAATTAATCTAGAGTGTGTGGTTACAAACATAATATATAGCAGACCTCTGCATTAATACATCCTAATGCATTTCAGCAAACATTGTCAAGGGCCTACTTCTGTCAAAGGCTCTGACACAGGATATAACCCAATTAAGACTAAACACCAAATATGTAAGTAAAGCCTTTGTTTTGCTGGAGGGGTGAAGGAAGTCTTTCTAGACTAGCTCAGTACTTCTCAAGCTTTCATATGCTTTCAGAACACCTTGGGATTTTGTTAAAATACAGATTCTGATTCAGTGGATCTGGGGTAGGGCCTGAAGTTTTGCATTTATACCATGCTCCAAGGAGACATCAGTGGTGCTAGACACCATGGAGCATGTGATGAATAGGAGGAATTTAGGGAACATTTCAACAGGGCCTCAGCATGAGTAAAAATTCACCTAATAGAGAAAAGACAGGAGCACATACCCAAACTTGAGGGTGAAACATGCACAAATGTTCACATTCATCCCGTTACGCAGTCCTTCATCACACTATTCCTAAAGTATTCCTTAGTAAGTATACCAGGAGTTGAACTCAGGACCTCGCGCTTGCCAAGCAGGCTCTTATGCCGCTGAGCTATATCACCAGCCCAAGTATTTCTTTTAATATTAAGACATGTACATGGGTGGGTAGATAGGTAGATAGATAGCTAAATACATACAATAAACAGATGTTATATATTTAATCAACTACCCCACATACTCATAGCCAGCACATGTTAATGCAAATTATCCGCCAGTGAGAACCATATCCTACTCTCCCAATGCAGTGTGTTGATTTTTCTCTTCTCTGACCTTTCTTCCTGTTATTCATATTCTATTCTGGGGAATAGGTTTCACCTATAATGATTGCTGAAAGACTTGCCAGTATCGATGCTGAGGCTGTCCAAAAGCACAGAGGAAGAGCATTGTGTTAGAGGTTAAAAAAGCAAGCTTTACTGCTTGTTTCACTCAAGGATGGTCAAAGGCACAAACAATAAAGATCATCCTTTAAATGTGAGAAATCCTACCACAAGCATGCTTGGAGCTTGGAATGACTGATAAACAGCTGTGACCTGTAGCCTATAAAAACGATGGCCAGAGCAGGGCTGTGACTTTAGAGGATTTGAGAAAAATCTGAAGAGCCGTTGCCAGGGCAGGATGCTGGGAATGGCCCTCTGGGAAGATCACACTAAAATGACTCCACATAGGGTTAGTTCAGGTAGCATTTCTACTTGCGTAAACTTATCCTCCACACTAAAAGAGGACTGCTTTATGGAGGCACATTTGAAGGCTGACAAGTAGCTTGACCTTCTAGATTGCAGGCGTAGTAGCAGATAAGCCTGGAGAGTTAGGTTGGTTTAGCCCTGCTGAAGTCCGCTTTAGCCATTAGCAGTGGAGAACTGGCAAAATTCATCAACAAGGGAAAGGCGTGATTATGCTCAGGCTTTAGAGGGGTAATTTTCTTGGCAATGCAATAGGTACACACAGAAAAATATAGTGGCTAAAGTGGAGCTGCGCTAGGTAGGAGGAGAAAGCAGATGAGATTGAATTACAGCAAAGACCATAGGAAAGGAAAAAAGAAATGAGATTCAGTCAGTCATGCCAAAGGTAGGATCAATGGGCAAAATAATCTGTAAAATGTGTGGTTGAGGGAAAAAGAGAAGTTAAGGATGATTCTAAGAACATAGTAGTAGTTTTGATTAGCACGGTGACTGTGAGTGTGTGTGTGTGTGTGTTTACATTTAAATACCTTCACTTGTTCACAGGTCCTTCCACACCATTTGCCTATTGGCCCCTTCACGTGTCCATGACACCTGTCAAACTCTGAAGACTTTTCAGATTGAACACAAAAGTTCTAACTTGGTCAACAGGAAAAATGATGGTGCCTCTACCTGAGAGAGTGAATTCAGAAGAGGACTGAGCTGCAGAAAGCAGTGAAGATAGAGCCTTACCAAGAGGAGAATGGTTTGGCACTCATGAGTCGAGAACTAGCTTGGGCCTTGATTCACTTTTTCTGTGACCTTTGGCCAGTTCACTTGGCCTTCCAGTAGCTATAAAGCAGAAGAAAACATCCACTGCCCTGTGAATAACTCCCCAAAGCCACTAGGCTCATAACATTGATCCTGGCCCAGTACACATTAATCAGTGTCATCTCTTCCTTCCCGTAGGCATCTTTACGAGCCCTCATTATGCTGTACACCCAGCTCTCTAGGTGCAGAAAATATCTGCTGATAACTTGCACTCCCTTGTTTCCCCAGAACAAACCTGGCCTGTAAAGTCAGAACTGAGAAGGGAGGACAGAAAGTCTGGTATCAAGTTTCTCTGGGACCCACCTTCCAATTCTCAGTATGCAAGAATTTTTAGAAACAGTCTGGTGTTTATTTTCACAGTTGAACTAAAGACCTCTGGAAATACCAATGATAACCACAGCAATAATAACTATTTAATTTATTACATTTGCACATGCAGATGGAAAGAAAGCAACCTTGGCACAAAGACAAGTATAAACAAATGTAAATTACAAATCAGATAGTCAAATTGGGAATTGAAGGAGAAAAAAATTCAAAAGCCACCCAATGTTTTCCCATTCCCATATAAGATTAAGTTATCAAATCCTCACTCTTTATATCTACTAATCTGATGTCCCTCTTCAGTAAATGAGGTTTTCTTTTTTATGTATTCGATTCAAAAGACCAGGCACTGGGGCCAGGCACAAGGAATGCTTGTTTCATTTAAACTTTTTCTTAAACTTTACTCTATTGAATAAGGAATTGTGATTAAACTACATCTGAAGGTAGAAAGAGATCAAGTGCTTTACCTTATACTTTTATGATCATGCATTTTGCTCTTGCATAATTTTCAAATATCCATTCATTTCCTTAAGCTGAAGCATCTTGAGTAGTTCAAATACATAAATATAAATATCTACACTGGAAGCCAAGAGGTGATACATTCCTTCAAGTGACACAGCACTGTTTCCTCTACCTGTCAATGAGTAGCCCCAGTAACTTTATAGCTCAACCCTTAAACTTCTATCTGAAATCAGCAGGGAAACTGATTCATTTTCAGCTTCCCAAAACCATGAACTTGGTCTACATTACTATCTACTTCCTCTAGACAAAAGTAAAAACCTGTGCTAATGTCCTTTTATCCTCCCTTGCCTCTTCCACTCTACTTTCCACGCTATAAACAAAGTGGTCTTTTGAAAGTACAATCTCACTATATGAACTCAGTGCTTAAAACTCTCCATGGCTCTTGGGATAAGTAGAATCAGAATCCTCAGTGTGGTCTTATATCCCGTGACTCCTACCGAACTCCATGTCTCCACACTCAGTTTATGCTACGTTTCTCTTCCCCTATTGATTGCTCTCACAGCACCACATAGCTCTCTTTGATGCACTTATCACAGGTATAATTCTAGTTAAATTACTAACCCTTGTTTGATAACATATATCAACAGAACACGTCCATTTTTTTTTATTTAACATGTCTATTTTGGCCCACAGTTATATCCAAAATGAGCTTAAAGGTTTACACACAGAGGGCATTTAATTTATATTCATTGCATGAATGAAGGAATACATGAATACATGATCTATTATTTGCTCAATCATCAGGTGTTTTTTTAATAGTTGCAAAAATTACTTCAGCAATGCAAACTATGTCCATTTTGTTTAATTCTAAAATAAACGTTACCTTCTAACTATGTCAACTATGCCTTGATATAGTAAGTTATCAACCTGCTCTGTAAAAGGATTTGTATTTCTACCTTTACAGAAGAATGGAAAGGGAGGCAAATCATGGTTATGATCTACTATCTCTGAAATACACTGCCATTGTCTGCATTTACCAGGTGCTGAGTGTCTCTAAAAATTTACAATATATTTTGTTTCTAGATATTATGCATTTTATGTTGTTTTAAATATAGAAATCATATAAATGATTATAAATGATTCCTTGCTTGCATTGCTTACAGTGTACACATTGACCCACCTTTTATAGATCAATAGTTGTAATTTTAAATGTTAGACCACGGAGACCAGTAAGATAACGCTATGTTCTTAGAGCTCATTCCAATAAATGTGACTGACTTTTAAACAATACAAAGCAGTAAAAATAGAAATAGAAGTACATACAAGTCTAAATGAGGAGGAATTAATATGATAGGAAGTCTAGAAATTTATTTTGAAGTTTATATGATCACTAAATCCAAGAAGTTTATAATAATTGGCCTCACACTAAGGATACCAAGTGAAAAAAGAATGTCCTTTCTTTCTTTATTTTAATGCGTAAAAGTTAAGTTTAAGCTTAAACAGCTTGCATCCAGTTATATTTTTCCTGAATGAAAACTTGCTTAACCAATTCTACCCGTGTAACTATACTTGCCCTGAATGATTTCTTTCATTTCGGACCCTCGACTCTTGTTACCAACTCTATTTATGACATGTTCCTTCAAGTAATCTCCCAATAATACATCTTTTTTTTTTTTTTTTTTTTTTTTGTGGGTACCGGGGGTCAGACTCAGGACATCACACGCCAACAGGCGCCCGTGCTGCTGAGCGATATCACCGGCCCTTTTTTTGTATGTGGGTTCCGGGAGTCGAATTCAGGACCTCACGCTTGCCAAGCAGGCGCTTGAGCCACTGAGCTATCTCACCAGCCTGCCAATAATATATCTTGACTACCCAACAGTTCCGTTCCTGGAACGTGAACGCCGCCAGTGGATGGACTCTGCCAGCCCTAGAATCCATACACTGCTCCACCTGAGGCAGAACTCATATCGTTAGAGAAGGAGACAGACATTAACACAAATAAGCTGAAATATCAGCAAACATAAATGAATATGAGAGGTCTTGTAGTATTGTTCTTGAGAGTGTACATTCTAGATTATGATGATTGGGTTCAAATCCTGGTGCCATCTTTCATGAGCTGGGTTAGATGAAGTAATTTGCTTAACTTCATTAGTAGACTGGAACAATGGAACCTAGCTCATAAGGCTGTTGCAAGTATCAAATGAAGGGATTTATATAATATGCTTAATACAATGTCCTGAGGGCATACAATAAATAGACATGACAATGATGAACAAAAAATTATAAAGACATATATGCATTATCATTAAAAAAAAAAACCAAGGTATAAATGACTGCTTAAGAAGGTCTGACTGAAGAATAAACATTTCAGATAAATCTTGAAAGGTAGAAGGAAGCCAGTAGGGAGACTGAGAAAATGACATTTCAGAGAAAGGAAATATCATAAATTAAAAATAAAAGTCTGACTTGAGGCTTTAAGAGACTACAGAAAAGAAGTAATGATTAACTTCCTTGACTCAGGCCCTCAGCTGTGTAAAACAGAGGAGAATCTGAGCTAAATCTTGGAGATATTTCCTAGAGTAGGTTTTCAAGTGATGACGTAAATTAAGAATTTTTAGTGTGAAGTATATGCAATTAACATCTTTGGTTTCACAACATGGAGCTGTTATTAAAGGCTCACCCTCTTCTTTTCAGGCATTCATATGGAATCTCTGTTTACTACAGTGTTCACATCGCATGCTTCTGTTGTTCAAAACTCCTTCTACCATTTTGTTGAAAAAAGTGCACATTTTTGGGGTCAAATAACAAGTTCAAAGTCATAGTCCTTGATTCCTCTCTTCACTCAGAGGCCATATTGTTCATCTGGGCTTTAGGAAGGGAAGTTGGTTCAAACACTTCCCCCAAAAGTATTTTTGGTCATTATGTTTGTGTTAGTTTTCTACCACTATAATAAAATATCTCAAACAATTCAGTTATAAAGGAAAAAAGGTTTATTTAGCTCACAGTTTTAGAGGTATTAGTGCACGGTAGGACCCACTGCTTTGGTCATCTGGTGGGCATGCCAGATGGCAATGACAGGGAGCACATGGTCGAGTAAACCACTCCCTTCATGGCCAAGAAGAAAAAGAGGAAGACACTAGAGTCCCACAGTCCCCTTCAAGCACATGGCCCCAGTGACCTAAGGACTCCCTGTGCTCCACCTTATAAAGTTCCTACAACCTCCAAGTAGTGCCACTCTAGACACTAAACCTTTAACACAAAGGCCTCTGGAGGACACTCAACGTTCACAGTATGACAATGCTCGCATGGGACGCTCTCCTTGAATGCTTGCTTTTTTTGCACCAGTATCTGTCTATGTGTCCCCACATCCATGCTCTGGTCCTTTTCACCCTTTTAATCAGCTCAAGTTCTTTCACAATCGTTACCCTCACTGGTGAGACTTTGAGCAATTTGGTATTTTGCTTCTGTTGTTTTTTATCCTCATACACTCTACAAATCACCCAATACCTTCTACTCCATTACTACCAGGCTAACATTTGAGAAACACAGCTTGCTATTTTATTTTCCTCTCCCATTATTCATCCAGCCCCTCCAAATGTATTTTTCTTACACATGAACTCAGTTCTAAAAATATATTCACTTGAAGGTTCTGCCAAAATACTTAGTGAATGAGTAATCCAACTTGTCCAAGACTAGAAGAAGTGTGGGGGTCGTTAGAAATGAATGAACCAATTTGTCTGGAACCTGACTTCATTAAGACATTTCAAGCATGTGACTCCATGGGATATAAAGTCCCTGAGTCAGTCTGACATTCAGGGTAGACCTCATGTCAGCTTTCAGGAATTGATGTCCTTCCCCAAATACCACAGGTTCAGCCAATGATCTCATTCACAGCACTAGAATATGGTGGCCTTTTTGTTTTTGATTTAATTCTTCAGAACGCTACTCTTTTTCTAAATATACTGTTTGTTTATTTACTTTTTATTTTCTATATTTTTCTTTCTAGACCATAATTCCATGAAGGGAGAGGGGCTTTGAGTTGTCTCCTACTTTGTTCCCAGCACTAAATCAGACTCTCGCATAGCATAGGTACTCAGACATGCTGAATCAATTGTCAGCCCCAAAGTTCAATAATACTATTTGCTCCTTTTTGAATTGTATTACTCCTAAGAATAAAATAATTAAGATGGCTATAATTAATAAGTCCCCAGTATGTGGCTAGATGCTGCATTAATCTATATAATTCCCCACAGCTGCCCTGCATGCTCTATACTTAGATCACCTTCTGTAAATGAGACAACTGAAACTCAGAGGTTAGGTAAGCCATCCAAGGTCACATAGCCCAGTGGCAGAAGCCTTAGAATTTAAACCTAGGACTGCTTTACCAATAATCCCATTTATCACAGCAGTTCATCACTGCTACCCTTTACCATCAAATATGATGTGTCATCTTCAAATTGTCAGAAGTTAACCCCCTATTTTAAAATTCTGGATTGGAGCTAAAGAAAGGATCTGTCAGTTTCAGTGACTCGCCGCCCCTTGTCTCAGGCCACAGAGGGCTAGGCATCATCATTCAGCCTTCAGCTTCTCATTCCTTCTGTCTACTTCAGTCCTCCATATCCTTTGGAAAAAGCAAAACACAAATATCTCCTTTTCCAAAACTCGTTATTCTCTCCCATTTATATTTCTAAGCAAATCTGTGAGAACCCAAGCTTCACAGCGAACTCCCACCATACAACCAGTTTAGATGCACCCGGATCTGGAGGGAGGTCTCAATCCACCTGAAGCATTCTACCAATGGCAAGAGTAGCTAACTTCCATGCAAAGGTAAACCAATACAAAAACCATTTGTAGGATGCCCATTTCCCTACAGACTGGCCTTTTCTTTCCTGGATCCAGTTCCAAGCCTCTGTTTACAACTTCTTAGGAGCTTTGATTCCAACCACTCTTTCCACTTTGCTCACTGAGCCTTGAATCACAGCCACCATTCACCCAGATAAAGCAACTGCTGCTTTTATTTATTTGCTTTTTCAAAGGAAGAGGTCCTTGAGCCCGGTGTAGTGGCACATGCCTGTAATCCCAGCTCCTCAATAGGCTGAGGCAGGAGGACTCCAGCTTGGGCAAATCAGTAAGACTCTTTCTCAAAACAAAAAATAAAGAGAGCCAAGAATGTACCTCACCAATCATCTGACATTTAGCAGATGCTCCTTAAGTGTCAAGTTCTGTGTAAACACAGGTCATTCATTCTCTGTTGGAATACTTCTAATGACAGCTCACTATTTTAATAACCAGCTCCTTTTTGTACAGATACAATTATTAGAAGGGTAAAGTTCTTTTCTTGCATAGGGCTGAATTCAGTATCCCTGACACTTCCACCTTTGGTCCTAGTTTGGCACCCTGGACCCAGACAAAGTCCACTCATCTTGAGGATTTCAAGATAATTAATGTGCCTTTTCTAACTCCTCTCTCCTCCAGGCTGCACACCCTGCTCACCTCTACAGAGGGCTTTCACATGAATTGTAACTTATAAATCTTCATCATCCTGATTCCTCTTCCCAGGGTAACCTCTAATTATCAATATTCTTCAGAAAGAGGGGTCTTGTGCTATATCTCAGACACAGAGGCAACACTGAGTATTATGGGATTCTACTGAGTTGAGCTCTGTATTTTCATAAAAAGGCTTCCTAGCATTAGATTTTTAAGTATTCTATTGGTTTTTTCTTAGGTACTTTTTTAAAGTAGGTGGAAGTCAGGTTTCTAATTAATTCTGCTAAAATTAACTTTATAACCTTAAAAGTAAAACTTTATATTTGTCAGTATTAAAAGATTTCTTGTTAATTGGGATTTGAGAGTACTTATGTCTAAAAGAGTAAACTCTGCATATAATTATATAATTTACTTTCTCTACTTTCAGATGTCTATAAATAATTGGGTCATTAGAGATCCAGAGTCTTTCAGCTCTGTGCCCTGCCACCCCCCACCAGTGTCCCTGGCTGTCTCCCTCTCCCCATGGTCACAGGTGGTCCCAGCATTTCAGGACAGTCTGTCTTATCCAGTGACAAAAGCATGCAGAGAAAAAAGAAAATGACTCTTCTGTAGGACCCCTTTCAAGATAAAGAAAAGCCTTTTCCAGAAGCTCCCACAGCAGATGTCCCTCTGTCTCTGGGGCCAGAATTGTATCACATGCTCCTGCCCCAATCGACCACTGGCGAATGGAATGGGGCTGCTGTGTTTGACTTAAACCAATTAGATGCAACTCCAACTTGGAGATGGGTCACCTCCTCTGAAATCTATGCCTGTAAAAGGAAGGTAGATCCCTGAATACACCTGGAATTTCGCTAATGAGGAAAAGGAAAGAATGGATCTTGGGTGGAATGCACAAGAGTATGCCACAATCCCCAAATCTTTTCTGATGTTAACTACTCCTCACCAGCACAGCTCTGATCCCTCCAGCTTTCTCGGCCTGTGGATGGCCTTCTGGACTTTACCTTCATTTATCTTATCACTACTTCCACTGACTTCCATTCAGTCACTTAACCAGAAGTTTATCATGACTGCGTTGGTTGGCTTTCCAAAGACCAGATTCACTCCATGTAAAGCAACTTGATTTAGTCATGTAAAGTAAGCCATTTAATATTTATGAAGCATAACTCAAATATAATTTCTTCCCAGAACTATTAAAGACCTCCACTCTACCAGCATTTACATAACCTTAGTTAGCACCCAGGCAGGAAGAAATTACTCAATGATGTGATAAGAAGCATTGGAGGAAAAGACTGGCGTGGACTCCTTACCACACTGATCCAGAGCACTTGGCCATGGCTCCATCTGCACTGAGATGACACTGCAGCCGGACCACTAAGACCATTCTCCAATTTAACTGTATCTCTTCTTACAATCTCCTCCTCTGTTTCACTCCACTTTTCCACTTCCACTGCCTGATTCCTAATTACCTTTTGGCTCACCAGGTACAGTAAGTACCCTGCTTTATGCTTTCACACAAAGATGACTGCCTGTCACAGTGTATATTACGCTTTAAGATTTCTCTTGCTGTTGGGCTCTTCCCTTAAGACTATAAACGAGGAGGATTTCATCATTCTTTGGTTTTCTGATTTCCCTCTTTTATGGATGTAAGTGGTACTGAAGTTCTGTTTTTAAAAATCATTTAATATACAACTTCTATCCTTGGCAATGGTGGACATCAAATTTTGATAAATGTGTTCAGTTAAATGCACATAATATATGACATCATTCACCAAAGATGTCGTATATCTGCCCCTATTGATGAAATATTGAAGCATTAAGGGAAAAAAAGCTGATGAGCTTATAATAATATAAGCTTATAATAATAAGCAGGTGCCCTCTCCATGTTGTTCACCCTTGTTCCCCTAAGTGCTGAGCACACAGGTGAGGGTCGCAGTTCATTTTCTTATTTAACCACTGCATGAATGAATAGCATCAGTCAACCTCATCACACCATGTAACGTCTGTCAGGTTATAGCCACATAATACAGCTTCTCATTGTCATGTGATGATCCATTTGTGACTAGAAAGTGTGCCTTGTAATTGGCTTTCTTCTTGACCAGGGCTCCCAATACTCTATTATTTCACCATATCCTTATCTCACCTGTCTACAGCCTTCTGCTGGGGCAGAAGCTGGGCTGAAAGAGAAGCCCATCATGTTCTCACAGGAACAGCACTTCCTAAAGCATGATTTGTACCTGTCGGTAGTAACCATAGTGATTTTGAGTTATACACCTCTTTTAATTATTTGGTGTTCATTTCTATGATTAACTTCTATTTATGGCAACACTTACTTTACATTTTTTGTGGCAATTTTTTTGTTTCCTTTTTAAAGAAAAAATTTAAATCAACCTTTGTATGATTCAGAAATGCAAATTAAAACAATACTGATATTCCATCTTAACCCAGAAAGAATGGTCATCATTAAGAAACCAAATAATAGCAAATGCTGGTGAGCTGCAGGGAAAAAGAAACACTTCTACATTGTTGGTGGGAATGTAAACTAGTACACCCAGTATGGAAATCAGTTTGGAGACTCCTGAAAAATCCAAAATAAGAAATTCCATTCAATCCAGCTATTCTGCTTCTAGGTATCTTCTTGAAAGAGTTAAAGTCATCATATTACAATGATACATTCATAACCATGTTTATAGCAGCACAATTCATAATAGCTAAATCTTGGAAATGGCATATATGTCCATCAACATATGAAAGGATAAAGAAAATGTGGTATTTACACACAATGGAGTACTACTCTGCCATAAAGAAAGATAAATGATTCGTGGGAAGTTGGAAGCACCTTGAGACCATAATGTTAAGTGAAATAAATCAGATACATGATCTTAAACACTGCATGGTTTCTCTTATATGAGATACCCAAAAGATAAATGAAGAGAAAAAGTAAAAGATAATAGGAAGTAGGGAGATAGGCCTTTTGTAAATGGGAAGGGGATCAAGAGATGGAGGGAGATGTGGGAGGGAAGGGAAAGTGGATGAAAAAAAGGAATTAAGATGTGTTAGGTACATGTACCAATGCCACACAAGAAATGTAAACATTATGTACTGCAAACATGTACTAATAAAAAAAATTTAAAAACTAGAAACAATTCAAATGCCCACCAACAGGTAAATAAACAAATTGTGATATATCCATGCAATGGAATATCATATTAATAAGTTAATTCAAAAGCAGTAAAGAACAAATTACTGGTACATGTAACAATATGGATAAATTTTTAAATTATAATGAGTCAAAAGTAGATGAAAGAGTACACATTCATATAAAATTCTGGAAAATGCAAACTAACATATAGTGACAGAATACAAATAAATGATTGTTTAGGAATGGGGTAAAGTGGAATATGGGCTAAGAAGGGGCATAACAAAATTTTAGTGAATGATGGATTTTTTTACTATCTTGATTGTGATGAGAATTTAATTATAAATACCTGTCAAAACTGATTACATTTTATACTTTAAATATGTGCAGAATGCTATATTTCAGTTGTTAGAAAAATAAGCCAAATCATGTAGAGTCTTGGGGGATCACTGTCATGAACTTTTCATTTAATTCCACATAGGATACGATGCAACTCATGGGGCCAAAACAAAGGGAAGATGTGATCAGGTTAAACATTTAGTACAACAGATCCACATAAGGCATATTTTTTTAAAAGGCGTGTTTTTATTTATTTTATTATTTTTTTTTTTTGTGGGTACCGGGGGGTTGACCTCAGGACCTCGCGCACCAGGAGGTGCCCGTGCCGCTGAGCGATATCACCGGCCCCTTTTTCGTATGTGGGTTCCGGGAGTCGAACTCGGGCCCTTGCGCTTGCCGGGCAGGCGCTTAAGCCGCTGAGCCATCTCACCGGCCCAAAAGGCGTGTTTTTAAAGTCTTTACAAATCTCAGAATCTTTCCAGATAAATCAATTAATATTGGCTTATCCTCATTGCTAATACATTGGATTGGCTGGAGTAGTCTCCCTCCTAAACGCACAGGAAGGTCAAAGCTTCCCTGGGAGACCATGTTGACCTTGGTTCAAATAATGAGCAGAAGATGCTGAGCCAGGCTTGTCCCACAAAAGACTGAGAAGCAATCACTGGGAGGCAGAGCACATCCACTCTGTACTTTCTTACCTAAAGTCCACGAAAATAGCGTCTGGATTTCTAACAGTTCTTTGGAAAGAGTTGAAGTGCCCAGGAGACTTGAGGAAGCATACCCATGCTCCGTTCCTTTCATACAAGGATAAGAAAGGAGCCAGGAAATATTAGACTTTGATATTGAGCTAGGATCACAAAGAATGAACCAGAGATGAGACTGCAAGCACATGGTCCAGGCTTGGCAGGACCGTCGGAGAGAGCTCAGCCTGCCTGGAAGCCTCCACGCTCATTTTCTTCAGATGCTGCATGAAAAGAAGTGATTGACGGAGAAGATGGCAGAAAACTGGAATTTAAAACCTACCAACTCTGAAATCAGTATTTTAAAACTAAGGGCTCATTGAGGACTTAAACAGTTAATGACTGAAGATTGAGGAAACGGCTCTCCTCCACCCTACCTTGTTTCTAAGGCACTTAAAGGAGCTCTTTTGAACTATCTGAAATTTAGTAAGTTATCTCTAATTTTTTTTTTTCTTTATGTGGGTACAGAGAACCGAACTCAGGACCTCATGCTTGCCAGGCAGGTGCTTATGCCGCTGAGCCATCTCACTGGCCCTATCTCTAAGGTTTTTTTTCCCATAAACTTAAAGCTTGGACATGGTTCTCATTGAGGCAGAATTTTATCCATTATTTTATCGCTCACTTCATCGGGCGCTGTATAAACAATGTGACAAATCAAGTGTGTTATCTGTGCTGGGAAATACCTCTCACCCCCTGCTCTGACGGGAAGTCGCCACTGTTGATTTAGTTAAGAGAATTTCTTTAAAGTTCCTTTGACACACAGTGTTAGAAGTTGTGCTTATTCTCCCCTTCTTTTAAAGAATGAGACTTATTTTTTCAATGACTGTATGCAACAAATGTTTATGAAGCACCTACTCTGTGTGCTGGATAGGAAGCCCTCCAAGGTCAAGCTATAGACTCGGGGTCAAGCAGCCCGGATTGCCTGGCTTGCATAGAACTGCAGTGGGTATCAGCTGATTTACTGCCTAAATCCTGAAATTGCAATTCCACCATGGTTGAAAAATAAAGGTTAAAGAGGTACCTTTAAGTAGAGCCTACCTTTAAGTTAAATACAAATCTAGTTGGAAGAGTAAACATTTTGAGGACCTACTTCAAGCAAGTAGAAGAAATTGTGAAAGCGTAGCTGCTTCTGAAATTTCCAGATCCAGAGTGGTGTTGAGAATCGATGTTGGTGCTGCCTCTCTGAGAGTCTAAGGAGTTTAAAGGAGGTGTCAAAGTTGTTCTTTGTTCAGTGCTCAAAAGACATTTATTCCTGGGAAAACAAAGACACAGACCCAACTACAGAGAAAGGGTTAAGGACTGCCCTGTCCTGGTTACTTAAAATGCTTCCTAGCTCTTCTTCTTGCTCTGAGAGATTATTTAGATAAAAGAGCGGTTAATGAAAATACATTTCTTCTGGCTTTTGTGTAAATATTGTCAAGAAATGGAAAACCAACTTGTAGAATCTTGGGTCATTCGCTCATTTTGAAATCTTAAGTAAATCAAGAGCACAAAGAAAAAAGCCAAGAGCATTTAAACCTAGACTGCGTTAGCTTTTCTTTCCCACTTATTAACACCTCCAGTCAGAAATCTTAGTACATATCCTGCTTCATTCCCTACACCAAGATAAACTCCAATGTGTCAAAGATTTAAATATATAAATAATGCTATCAAAGTAACCAGAGGAAAAGTAGGAGTTTATTTCATTAGTATTATTGGAAGAGAGAATACATGAAGTACTGTAAAACCAAAAGTCATGAAGAAAAACAATAAATTAGACTACATAAGAATATGCCTCTCGTTTAGCAGTGTAAAATATCTTTGTTTATAGCACACGCACATACATGCAACCATAAATAAAGTCATTTTACACTTGAATATTTGAGATACTGAGGGCAATATTTGTTCTACATGTATCTGAAAAAAACTAAATCATTTCCTTAATATTCAAGTAGTCAATGATAGACCTAGCGAAAAGTATGATAAAAATATGAATGATTGGAGAACATAAAAAGAGACATTCAATATCATACGTCATTGAAGAAATGGAAAATTTTAAAAATCTATCAACTTGGCAAGAAAAATAAAATTTTAAATTTTAAACTACACTGTTAATAAGAGTGGGCAGAAATAGACACTCTACATAAATTGTCAATGAAAGAGTGATTTGGTACATGTTTTGAAGGGTGAGACTTGGGAGGATATGTTTTAAACATACTTTTGACTCCACAATTTCACTTGTAGAAATGTATCCAGTACCTATATTCACAAAAGGATGTGTGTCTATGTGTGCAAAGAACATTTCATTACAGTATTATAACAGCAAAGTCTTGCCATTAAAAACTGTCAATAAATAACTGCTCCTTCAAAGTATGCTGTATCTTTACTATGGATTACCATACAGCTGATAAAAGGGATGTAGTAGATATAGATGTACTGATAAAAGATGTCCAGTACACATTGTTAGTTTACAAAGAAAGTTGCAGGCCAGTGAGATGGCTCAGCGGCATAAGCCCCTGCCTGGCAAGCCCGAGGTCCTGAGTTCGACTCCTGGTACCCACATACGAAAAAAGGGCCGGTGATATCGTTCAGCCGCACGGGCTCCTGCTGGCGCGCGAGGTCCTGAGTTCGACCCCCAGTACCCACAAATAAATAAATAAATAAATAAAAATTTAAAAATATAATAAAATAAAAAGAAAGTTGCATAGGAGTATTTCAGTTGCTTGTGAAACCTAAGTCAGATCGTGTCAGTCTTGTGCACAAAACCTTCCAATGGCTTCCTACAACACTTGGCGTGAGAGCTGCCCAGTCTTCTGTTTATAGTCTTCTGGGATCTGATCCTTGTTACTTTTGTTAAAATTCCTCTCCTATCCCTGCCCCTTCACTCACTCTACTCAGCCACGCTGGTCTCCCTGCTGTTCTTCAAATGCACCAGGTACCTCTTGCCTCAGGCCCTTTGCACTAGACTTTTCACTGCCTGGAGCATCTGCCCTCTTTACCTCTTTACTTCTTCAAATGTCACCTTTTTGTGGGGGGGTCTGTCCTGATACCCTTATTTAAAATCTTGATACTCTAGATCTCTCCGACTCCCCCACATTCTCTCCTATCCCGTTCTGTGCATCCATCACCTACTGAAATGCTGTTATGGCTTACACCTAAATACCCCCCAAAGCCTCATGTTTAGAAGGTGATTGGGTTTGGGGGGCATTAGAGCTGGCTGGCTGTTTGGAGTGGGGTCTGGTATGAAGGTATGTGCTGCTGGAGCGTAACCAGGAAGACTGTATCTCCCTTCCCAGCTCCTCCCCTGACTCTCTCCGTCCTGTCCACTGTGAACTGAGCTTTGCCCACCCCGGCCCTTCCACCATGCCACCAACTATGCAAGGACTGAAACTTCTAAAATGTGAGCTACAATAGACCTCGCCTCCTTTAAGTCACAGGTGTGAGGTATTTTGTTCCAGTGACAATGAAAGTGGGTAAGATAAATACTACTTATATGGATTATTCATATGTTTTATGTATTGCCTGTCTCCCTGCACTGGAACATGAGCTACATAAGGGCAGGGATCTTTGTCTTCCTTGTTCCCTACTGTTTCCTCGTGGTCTAGTGCCTAGAAGATGCTCCATAAAGATTTTTAAGTGAATTCAAGAAACTATCTATTCCTGCTCTTATGAAAACAAACAGAAAACAGGCACTGAGAATTTCTGAAGGGATATGTAAATCATTTCTGGAAAGAAGTCATAGAAGGCAGCATTTTATTTTATACCTGAAGTTTTAATTTTTTCTTGTGAGTTTAAATCACCTTCATAATTAGGATGAAAAACAAGTTAAATATTAAGTAACTTTTGGATTCCCTTTGAGAAATGACTTCAGCAGAAACATAAAAATGTCTTTTCACTTTAGCTTGAATAACAGCCTCAGGGAATACCCCCGGGGGGCTTAGAGCAGAACTGCCTGTGAGAGCCACAGGGTAACTGTGTTGTGCCTATCTGTCCTGATCCCAGACCAAATATTGAGGAGAGCTACCCTGAGGGGTAGTTCAGAGTTACATAAATACATCTATTAAGGAGACAAAATTAAAAGACATAAGAAATTTGGCATATTGTTTAAGAGGGAAAAACCTGAATGCAAACTGCCTGAATTGGGGCCTTGCCTCTTCACTGAATAGCTGTGCAATTAATCTTGATCAATTAATTTTCACATGCCTCCGTTTCCTCGCGTGTAGAACAGGATACTTCCTGAGCTTGCTGCAAGGATAGCATGAGCAGGCACCTTAAGGCCCCCACAAAGCTTCTGGCACCATGCTGCAGTCAGCATGCATTAACATCTACTAACGTAGGGGAGCAAAAAATAATAATAATAATAAAGTTAAAAAATACAAGGTATTGATGTAAATTTACATCGTTGTCTAGGTTCTTTCATACTAATACAGTAATCTAATGAGATCTTTTGGCCTTTCCTTTTGGAAAATTGCTCTCCATTTTGACATAAGTACAATCTCATTTTTCAACTGGTAGATAAAAGAACAGGGTAAAAAATAAAAGATCTGGTGGTGAAATGAGAGTCTTCTCATGTAAACAATCACTGAAGTATTTTCTCATTTGTCTCCATTTAAAAAGACAGGAAAGCAAAGATCCAAACATGATAAAATGACTGTACTCACGTTGTACAAACGACTTCAGCTGTGTTTCGTGAACACGCCTATGTTTGTTCACTAAAAGACAGATAATGATATATATTTCAAAAGAAACTGCTGGGCTGACTCTGAATGTGGGTGGAAGAGCTGATTTCAGAGCATAAAGCTTCAGTTTCTATGATCTTCCTACTTAGAGTGATTTGAAGTCTTAGCCCAATTTCCGTGATGGTCTCCTACAGGAAGGAATCAAAGGCCAGGCGGTCTGCTCAGCGCCCCCTGGAAACAAACAGACCTTCCCACGGTGGGCGTCTCTTTTCCTTCCACTGATTGCGTTTTCTCTGCCTGTCATTCACCCCCATTGGCAACATGGTGTTAGCACATCTTTGATTCATCCTCCTGCACACTTCCCAACGCAGAACAGCTAATCGATTCAGAGTAAACTAGAAATCCCGCTCAAATCAGTCCTAGTGGTTTGACATCAAGCTCCGCCCCCCAAGCCTTCATGGACTATCTACTATGGCTTTCTGCTTTGGCTGTGTTTCACTGGGTGTTAATCAGAAACACATTTTTATTGTTTTGTCTCAGAGGGAATATTTTTTAGTCCTAGTTTTTTTTTTCTCCGTACTATCTTTCTTTTTGTTTTTTTTATGAGATTTGGCTTTTCCCTTATTCCCTCCCACTAGAGATTTATTTGTACTACAATACCAGACATAGGGAATAACGAAGATCCTTACCCCTATCTTCTTGCCTCTTTTCCACCCTGCCCAGCATTCATACACAGCCATAGGTCCCCTCACCCACCCAAGGACCCACACATGATGAATTTACTCTGTGACATGTGGTTCCTGCTGCTCTCCTGTGAGTCCCAACCAGTGTATTCACATAGCAGCAGCACCAGAGAGAAAGGAAAAGGAAGGGTGTCAGTGTGCAAAGCAAAACTCACCAAAGTCACAGATGGACATGAGCTGTACTCAGTTTGAGGTCTCTTATCTCAAAGCAAATCTTTGTTCCTGAATGAAACTGCTAGATGCCCCCATGAAACCAGAGATGCTTGCTTACATCTCAGCCTCAAAAGGACTCATCAGTTGCCTTGTGAGCACTTTTGGTGAACCAGGCGCTCTCTAAACACTTCACATGGATTAATTGAGTCATTCTTCACAGTAGCCCTGCAAAGAAAATTCCATTATTATCCCCATTTTACAGATGAGAAATAAGGATCAGAGTCTCAAAGCCACACAGCTAGGAAGTGGAGGAGCCTGTCTTCTTTACCACTAAGCCATTTGGCCTTTATTTTCTAGACAAAGAAGCTGCAGCCCTGGAACACTAAGTAACTAGTTCACCAGCAGACAGTAATCCCACCTGGAGTCTCTTCTGACGTCCTTGGTACTCACTGTGTTTCTTACTTGACCCACACGCTAATAAAATTGGCCTCTTTATGCTTCCACAGTTCCCTACACATCCTTCTTTCCAGTCATCTATACCTCATTAGTGCTCTTTGCACTGGGTCTCTCTACACATGTCCTCCATGGTGGGGCCTGGTCTTGTGGATCTTTTGCTCTCAGTCCCTAGCATATGCCTGGCACTGAATCCTGCCATTCTTTCTTCTGTACCTCTGAGAATATAATATTTCATGGATTCTCTTACATTTGGTACAAACAGTTGTATGCTTTAGATCAGTGAAATCATTATCCCCAGAAGAGCTTAAATTCTAATCATAAGTTAAAGTTGGGCTACCCTGTGGATGCTGAAATTTAGATTTTACACCTAGGAAGAGTCACAGGGTGAAATGGCCATGTTAGGGGAGGCAAATGCTTTTCTTCTCTTACAATACTCCTGATCTATTTGTAGTGATGACCAGGAATGCCGTGTTAAGGATTTTATTAGTCTGGTTTTCATTGTTAGAACAAAATATGTGCGGCTGAGGAAATTTATCAAGAAAAGAAATTTAGTTAGTTCACATTTCTGGGGATTTAAGGACAAAGCAAGAGCATTAGCTCAGTTGTGATGAAGACCTCATAGCAGATGCCACCACAACAGTAGAAGCATCTGTGGGAGAAGAGATCACATCTCCAAACACGAACCCACAGAAGATTCAGGGGTTGGAATTGTTCTTGTAACAACTTGCTCTCAAGAGAGCACAAAGGTCTCATAAGAACTTCCTTAACACATTCACCATGGGCCACACATGCATGACCTTCACCATGAGGGGTACACGCATGACAGCACCACCCCATGGGTCTGTCCCATGTCACCCGATGGGACAGTTATGCATGTACCACTAGTAGTTCAGGCAGGTGGGAAAGTGCTAATCTCTTCTAAGGGTTCTGTCCCCAGTGACCTAAAGCCCTTCCACTGACCCCACTCACCAGCATGGCCACACTAGGGAACAAGTTTCCAACACATAGACTCTTAAGGGACAGCCCACATCTAAAGCACAGCAAGGATCATCTGAGGAAGTTACTGACTGTTGGGGCAGGAGTGATAGGATCGGTTCTAGAATCATGCACACTCAGTACACTTGATTACGTTGGTGAATAAGTATTTGGAGTATGTTTCAGTGCCTTATAGACTCAAGAAGCTGTAGCACCTGAGATTTAACCATTCTTACAATCCTTTTTATTGTAATACAGACCTTTGGAAATCCCACCAGACTATAGCAATGTGCTTGATGTCATGTCAGGAAAAAACCAGGGCTGTGATAAGAAATTGGAGTCTCTCTGTTCATGGGTGGGTTTAAACGCCAGTGGAAAAGATGAGTTCAGAGAAAGAAGATGCCTGAGGGCAGAAGATCCCTGAAGTCAGTAAGACAAGTAGGGGGAGAATCAGGGAAGCCCTGTCAAGGAAGCCAAGGAGATAAAAGGCCTTCGAGGCAAGCATCCACCCGGTCAGAATGCTGCAGAGTAAGCCCAGGCCTGGGAACAGAAAGCTAAGCAAGATGTGGCCCCAGAGCATACCAGGAAAAGGTACTGGGAGCATTCTTTATAGAGAATATTAAAATAATAGCAAACCAACCCAAATCTATTGCTCTCTTATTATTGCTCTACATTGACAGTTCTAAGCAGTCTCATATGGGTTTAAGTTCCAATCAGCTGCTGAAGTGGCTGTGGAATTTTAACAATAATAATATATGATTCATAGTAGGTTTTTATTTCCTACCTTTCGATAAATATTGTGTATGGAAAATATTCCAAGAACCTCCAATTAAATAACTGCTAGGTTTTTGTTTGTTTTATTGTCAGTTTGTAACGGTTTGGAGTTGACTGTGCTTCTGCCTCAGTGTCTCCACTTTGGAATCACAGATTCCTGCATTTATACAGAAGATCTGAAATTTAAAATGATAATACAGGCATTGTAAGAATGAAAAAGAGTCAACTGTCACTCTGTAAATACGTGGAGTTTTTATTTATTTTTGAAATTTTTGGACTGCAGAGCCATTTGAAGGCTGTTAGAATTGATTACAAGTAAACAAATTTATAATTTATTGTGAACCGGGATTTTTATGAATTTCAGCCAAACTTATATTCAGATTTCTTCCATATATCTGTTGTTTTATGTGCAAGTTTTCAAAAATTTTTATATGTGTTCCTTAGTCAACCGTAAGAGAAGATAGAATGAGAAACCTTCTTATTCATCTAGTGAATGCAAATATGTGGAAAGAACAGTTTTGATAGTCATTGACAAATGTGCATAAAGCCAAGAAAACAGAAATTATAATACTGCCATTCATTTCTGTGGCAGACCAATTGGCAGGTATAAGATTTTCATTTTCAAAAATATAGTGATGTAACTAAAATACACAAATCCATTTTCCTTTCCTTGCATTATAGCATTATCTTTTTTGTATTTTTAACCTAGCATGACTACATGTATATGTAGCACAATAACAGAACATTTCTACTGTCTGCATTTCTTTTCTCTGATCACTAGCATTCCTTTCATTTCATGATTGGTATTGGGAGCAATGCCATTATGTTGAGGAGGAAAGTATGACTTTCAAAAATAACCTTCCTAGGGTAGCAAAGATGGGGGGGTTATGTCATGGGGTGGCCCCCATCCTGGAGGTGCCCTCAGCCCTGCAGGAGAAGGCTCAGCATGAGCAGATGAGGTTAACAGAAAGGAGCAGGCTGTGTGAAAGAAGTGTGTGTAAGCAACAGTGGAAGCAAAAAAGTTACGAGAACTCCAAGGGCAAAGACTGGGTGGGGATTTTCAGAAAAGACTCTATTAAAGGATTATTAGTTAGCTATGGGAGTTTGGGCACATTCCAGTTCTGTGCTTTCTGGAAAATGATGAGATCTGAAAGGTAGCATTGGCCAATGGTAAAGGTGTACTTCCTTGCACTTACTAGTTGTGAGCCTTGGGCAAGTGATATTTACTATTTCTGTGCCATCTGGGTGTGGTAGTGCACACCTGTAATCCCAGCACTTGGGAGGCTGAAGGAGGATCACTGCAAGTTCGAGGCTAGCCTGGGCTACATAGTGTATTCAAGACCAGCCTGAACTACACAGCAAGACCCTGTCTAAAAAAAAAAAAAATTTACAAATAAAATAACCAGAAAAAAAGATTTTAAAAATATTTTTAGGCCACATATGTAATCATACCTGCCTTACAAAACTGTTGTGTTTCCTACCTTTCAATAAGTACTGTATTATACATGGAAGATGATTCAGGTAATTCAAAGAATTTTCAGTTAAATAATTGCTAGGTTTTTGTTTTGTTTTTAATGGCAGTTTGTAAAAAGAATCATGCTTAGAATAGTGCCGGGACACAGAAGGCAAGATTAATGCTAACTGTGAGGAAACCTTGGTGGTGTTTCAGTGATGCTAGACTGTAAGGACGCAGGTTCTCATGGATCAAGTCACACTTCCTGGAAATTTGGTTCTGATTGGATAGAGAAGATAGAAATGCTACAGAAGATGGAAGGTTTAGGAAAGAGAATAGACTTAGTGGATTTCATCATACTCCCATACCTAGCTCCAGGCTAAGCCAGAAGGGTCACTCTATGTCATCAGCCTGTTTTATTTTCTATAGAGTTCTGGACATTGCTTTGTTCACTTTTTGTTTATCATCTTCTCCATAACCAGCCTCCTTTACCCTAGAATGTAAATTCCCTAAGAACAGGAGTCTGGGCTGTCTTGTCCACCCATGTGTCTGTGAAGCTTAGAATTATCCCCTGCTGATGCTCAATAAATATGTGTTCAATTAATTAATTATCGGGTTAATGTCATACGCTCTCAATCCCACTCACAAGGGTATTTGAGCTCATGGGTCAGCAATGGGAAAGAGTCCAGGAGCAGGAGAGAGCCTGACAATCCTGGAGAGTAAGAATCATTAGGAGCCTAGGCTCGAAAGCACAGGTGGAGGGATGAGAGTGGAAAGGACAGGGAATATTTTTTCCCTAGATATCAGATTTCATCTAGCGCTGACAAATATCCCTCTAGTGCTCACTCCCAGACAGCTGGGCTCTGATACGGTGTGATTAGGCAATGCTATAATTAATCTTGTGTATAAAGTAGCTCAAAGAAGGTTACATCCAGTAAGCAGCCATCTAACCTTTTCATGGTCTTCACAGTCTTATATTTTTTGTGCATTGGTTTACTCCCTACAATAAGTAGGCCTTGTCTCACTCTTTCAGCAACCCTAAAAGATGCAGGAGAGGTTTTTATGAACTCTGTTTAGAAAGCTGCACACACAAATGGGAAGGAGGCTTTGGCTGAGATAAGACAGCTCATCTAAATGTAGTCTGCAAGTGCATACTCAAATCTCCAGAAAGCGCTTCAGGGAAAGGAAATCTTCCACCTGTGGATGAAAAGTTACAGGTTGGGAAAGACTAACAGGAGGAGAAAACTCTGACTTCTAAGCTTTAAGACAAATAAATCACCATGACTTATAGCATTTGCTGTGTGGCTTGCTCTGTATTTTAAGGCATGCACATACAGATAATATCTTTCTGGTGACACTTTAATGTAGAGAATATCTTTCTTAATGTAGCTATTTATTTTTGGAAAAGATTCTCTTTGGAACACTTAGCAAAGGTAAAATTTAGTCCTTTTTGACCATTAATGCAGATATGCGTAAAATTCTGGGACACACAGAAAATTACATGTTAAGCAGTAAAGCCAAAACTATAAGCATAATCAAGCACATATTTCTCCAGACTTCATAATGGTGAAGAGTATAAATTGAATTTGCTTTTCAGTGTAATTATTCATTTGATAAGCAATAAAGTAGTACAGGTTTTCTCTTAGAGAAGTCAGTAGAAGAGAGTTATATCCTAACCCCACTAGGAACATTAATGAATTATATCTAATTCAGAGAATCCACCTTCTGTTTTCCTTTTTAGCAGTGTAACACTACACTTTTAAACATATTTTAAACTGGCATGACCCCATATGTGAAACCTAATAACAGAAGCTTTTCACTTTCAGCCTTTATTTGCCAATAAATATTTTAATTACTTTTTAAATTAGTACCATATGTCCTCATTTAAAGAGCTCACTTGTTAGCAGACAGAAAGAAGCCAAGAGTAGGGAAATCTTGATGCAGGACAACAGGAATCATTGGGAATCCTCACTCCTGGCTTCTAGGATCATTCATTCAACTAACAATTATCAAGCCCCTACCCTGTACTAGGCCCTGTGATAGACACTGGAGACAGAGGGTGAACATGATGACGATTCTGCCCCACAGAATAATTACTAGTCAAAAGGGAAAGGCGAGGGATCAGTGATTTGCAGGGTAACAAAAAGAAGGCAATGAGACTGAATGACTGCTCGCCATTGTGGATAGTGTGGTCAGCAAAATATTCCAGGAGAAGGTAGCACTTAAGCCAAGATATGGATATTAATGAGGAGCCAGCTGCGCTGGAATCTGAACAAAGAGGCTTGCTGGCAGAGAGAACCCATGCAAAGGTCCTGAGGAAGAAACAAGCTTGTGAATTTCCTGGGATAGAAAGGCAGATTCTGTGGCCAGAGCATGGTAGGTAAAGGAGGGAGCGGTGTGAGATGAAGTCCGTAGGTAGCAGCTGCCCAATTACACAGAGCTTTGTATTTCAGCATGAGGCTTTTGTACGCTGCTATGGCCTGAATGTCTGTATTTCCCCAAAGTTTGTATGTTGAAACTTAATCCCCAATACATTCACACGGTACCAGGAGATGATTAAATCAGAAGGGTAGATCCTTCATGAATGGGATAAGTGCCCTTTTAAAAGACGCCCAGGGAAACTTATTGACCCCTTCTTCTATACTAGGACACAGCAAAACGTCTCCACCTATGAGGCAGAAATCAAGACACAAGACACCAAATCTGCTGGTGTCTTGATCTCGGCCTTCTCAGGCTTAAGCACTGTGAGCAATAAATTTCTGTTGTGTATAAACTACACAGGCTGAGGTATTTTCTCTTAGCAGAGCATACGAATGCATATAGATGCCAGTGTATAAACAGCCACAGAAAGGCTTTTTCTTTCACTCTAAAATTTTTTTAATAAATATTCTGGCACTTGTGTGGCTAAAGACTCATGAGAAGGAAAGAGAGGAATCAGGGACCATTTGGGAGATAAGAGTTACCAGGGATTGCAACTAGGGCAGAAGCAATGGCAATGATGAAAATTACTGGCAATGTATTTTGAAGAGGGAACCACAAGACTGATAAATGGATTGGACAATGGCTTCATAGAGAAACAGGATTAAAGAGGCATCCAGGTATTTGACCGGAGCACAGGTAGATGTAACCTATTTCCTGAGATGGAGAAGACTAGGACGGGTTAGGGAAAGAGATGGGGAGTCCTGTTTGGGACAAGTTAACTCTGAAGTACCAAATGCCAAATTCTAAATAAAAATGTCCAGTAAGAAGCTGGATTTTCAGATCTACATAGAGGTTAGGAGTAAGGTCAAAACAGAAAGATTTCAGGAATCACCCATGTCTGGTGTTTAAAGCAGTAAAGCTGGGTAAGCTCACCTGGAGAGAAGCCACATAGAGAGGAGAATTCTGAGCACAGCATTTAGAAACTGAAAAGGAGTAAAGAAAAGAAACTTTAGAGTTGTTTATGTGGTAGAAAGGAAACAAAGTGGGATGTGGCACCATGGAAGCATTTCAAAATTAAAGTTTTAAGGAGGACATGGTCTACCTTGGGGAATATATATCTATCAATTCATAACTATCAATTCTGCATCCATGAATTCACCTAATTTCAGATCAAAGATATTCCAGAAGAAACAAATCTGTTTCGAACATGTACAGACATTTTTTTTGCTGTTATTCCCTAAAAAATACAGTATAGCAAGTGTCTACATAGCATTTACATTATATTAGGTATTATACGTAATCTAGAGGTAATTTCATATGTATGAGAGGCTATGCATATGTTATATGCAAATAATACACATTTTACATTAGGAACTTGAGTTTCCACAAATTTTGCTATTGTAGGGTATCCTGGAACCAATCCCCTACAGATACCAAGAGATAACTATGGTATGCCAAGTGATTAAGTCCAATAAAGGCAAACAGTTTCCAAATAGCTGGTAATATTTCAGTTACCAAAGGCTTTGAGAAGAGCAGATTGGCCCCAGAGTGATCAGGAAAGAAGAGAAGATAAGGAAGTGGACACATTTGTTTCAACAACTCTTTTAAGGAGTTTTGATATAAACAGAACTTTAAAAGAATGAAGTTAAGCTTGGAATAAAACAGATGCACTTCTTAGAGATAATAAATCACAAAGGTGGTGATAAAACTGGAGACCAAGTGCATCCGTGCTCAGCTCAACTCAGCTCAGTTTAAGACTAACATGGCCGGGCTGGTGAGATGGCTCAGCAGCATAAGTGCCTGCCTGGCAAGCACAAGGTCCTGAGTTTGACTCCTGGTACCCACATAAATAAAACAAAACAAAAAAAGCCTAGCAAGGCCATACAGCAATTGAAGACCGATGTGTAGATTTCCAACTTTTCAAGAAAATCTAGAAGGTGTATTTTTATTCAAAATCTCCCAATTTTACCTGCTGACTCTATTTTTCAAAAACTCGTTGTGACAATCAAGCAAATCCATCTGTAGGCCAGATGTTTCAACAAAGGAAAGCCCTTGGCCTGATGATTAGAAATGCCTGCTCTCTGCTCTCAACCCTGCCTGTGTTCTCATTCTGAGTAATATCCACCTCACAGCCTTACTTTTATGTATCCTATTCTAAAGTAGAAAAAAGTTTTAACTATTTTTGTCTGAATGGTTCCAAATAATGAGTTTTACCATCTCTCAATGCATTGTTTTGATTCACTTAGTTAAATATTTATCAAACCTTTGGACTGAGAAGCTACCTCAGTGGTTAGTTCTTAAATAGTATGTGTTCCATCCCCAGTATGGCCAAAAGAAAAAACTTATTAAAACAATGATAATCAAGTAGAAAAGAAGAATTTTAAAGCAATAATATTTACCATAGCAGAAAATAAAATATCAAATACCTAATTAAAATTCTAACAAAAGACAGGCACAAATTCTATATAAAAAATCCTAAGGAATGTCTTTGGGAGAAAGTAAAAATGATGGTAAATAAATGGAAATACATTGCATGTTCAGCAATTGGAAGATTCACTATACTATAATGATTATAAGTTCTCTCCCAACTGTTGTATTGACTCAGTAGCTGATCTTGAAGTAGGCAAACTTGATCAAAAATCCCTGGCACGGGAATCTAAATTAGTACATCCTCTAAGGAATCCAGGACATAGATTCCCCCCACACCCCCCAAAAAAACGAAAATAGGGATGTGAGTGGAGATGCAGGTGCACAGGTCTAGTCGCTGCCGACCTGTGACATGAGCATCCAAAGCGATGGATAATAGCTCCAAGTCTGCAATTAAAAATGGTCTGCAATAAAACTCATACATTGCAAAAAAAAAATGGGAAAGAAACAAAATGGAAAAAGTTAAAAAGTTAAAAGGGCAGAGCCTGAAGAATTTGTGGTTGAAAAGTACTGGGCCAATGTGTAGTGAATGGGAATGTGGAGTATTTCCTCAAGTGGAAGGGATTTACAGATGCTGACAATACAGGGGAACCTGCAAATAATTCAGATTGTCTAGAGTTAATTGAAGCATTTCTTAGTTCTCAAAAAGCTGGTAAAGAAAAAGGGGGTATGAAAAGAAAATCTTATTGTGAGTCTGACGATAGCAAATCAAAGAAGGAAAGGGAGGCTGCTGACGAACCAAGAGCCTTTGCCAAAGGTCTTGATCCTGAACAAATAATCGGTGCCACAGACAGTCGTGGAGAGTTGATGTTTCTCATGAAATGGAAAGATTCAGATGAGGCTGACTTGGTGCTGGCAAAAGAGGCAAATATGAAATGCCCTCAAATTGTAATTGCTTTTTATGAAGAGAGACTAACTTGGCATTCTTGTCCAGAAGATGAAATATATATATAATGTATAAATATATTATATATATACAAATTATATACAAATATATGGGTCTTGGTTTTTGACTTACTAGTGTGAAAAAAACTGCATTCTAATGAAGATCAAGTTTAATATGTTGGTTTTGACAGTAGTATTTGGGAGAGTTGTTGGGTTTTGTTTGTTTTGCATCAATAGCACTAGTTACTTTGAACAAATAAAAGCTTTCTGTAGTTGCTTCCTTTATCAGAAAAGAGCACTTGATGGCCTTGGTGTATTTTCCTCTGCTTTTCTAAATATTGGGGAAATTGTCCAGAGTCAAGCTCAATCACACAGCTCATTTTTAGCTCACGTGCTTAAGGACCACTCCGAGTTTTTTGTTTGTGTATGTATAAATAAAATACTTCTGTAAATGGTTTTTATTTTGTTTTTAAACATTCGTTAAAATAAAACTATGGCTGATAAGCCAATGGTTCTGCTATGCCCATCATTCTGAGCAATTTAAGAAATAAGTCACTTCCAGTTAAATTGAAAGTTTTCTTGAAGCCATAACCTTTCAAGTTAAATAGATGATTCTGAGGTTATTTGGACAGTTTAAAGTGGATATTTTCAAAGCAGCCATATCAGAATCCATGTCTATTTCTTCAGTTATGAAAATGCAGCAGTTTAGTACTTGCAAAACTCCTGAAAAGAAAAATTGTATCACTACTAACAACTTCCCCACCCTAACAAGAAAACTGGTCAAAACCTGGTGCGTTTGAATTAGCTAAGCAAGACCTAAGGGAACATTTAAAGATTCCTAATGACCCGTTCCTTTAAATAAATTTAAATCTATGTACTCAAATGTCACAATTCGTGGATATCCAAGACTTGGCTCATGGAAACTACTGAGGTGTTTAGAGGTGTTCACAATTTAGGACCTGCTAGAATTAATGAGTGAACAAAGTTTGGTAATCTAAATTATTGACCTGCATGTTTTCCTTGACCCCAACTTGTTCCTTACCTGTAGGCTCAATCTGTTCAGTGTTTGGGTTACTGTTTGACAAACCAGGAAATACCTTTGTAGTAGTCAGAATGTTATCTTACTGTATAATGTTTACTTTATTGAAATAATGGAGAGCAGTGGTCAATAAATAGCCTTATATTTCTTTTTAAAAAACTAAAAATAGAACTACAAAATTATCTAGGAATCACACTCCTAGGTTCATGCCTAAAGGACACAAAGTCCGTATGCATAAGAGACACCTGCGTAACTGTTTATTGCAGCACAGTTTACAATAGCTAAGCTCTGGAACGAGACTAGGTTCCTGTCAAACAGATGAATGGATTTTTTAATGTGGCACATATGCACAGTAGAATATTATTCAGCCAGAAAGAAGAACAAAATCATTTCATTTGCAGAAAAATACAAAATGAACCTACACACATATTTTCTCTCATATGTGGGATCTAAAATATGTAGATTTTTAAAAAGCCAAAAGTAGTAGAGGGCCTATTAGGGAAGAAAAAGTCAAGGAGGGAGAGGAGAGTGAGAAGGAAGAGTAGTACAGACTGTGGATACCATCGAATCACATATACGCATTTATAGAAATATCACAGGGAAGCTCATTGATATGTACATTTAATATTATTAATAATTATAGTTTTTAAAATAATTTTTTAAATTACAGGAGATTTTCTCACAGATAGTGACAAAGAGGATCTAAAATTTAAATGGAACTGCAGAAGGCCAAAAATACCAAAGTAATTAAAGGAGAACAAGATTGGATATCAAAATTTATGGTAAAGCTACAATAATTAAGACATTGTGGTATTTGCACTAGGCAAGACAAATTAAACAGCAGAACAGAATTATAAAATACAGGAACAGACTCATACATATATAATTGAATTAGGACAGAAGATAACCTTTCAAATAAATGGTCATGGAACAATTAGATATCCATTTGGAAAATTGTGAATTTTGACCCCACAGACACAAAAATCAATCCCAGCTGTATTATAGATCTAAGTTGAAAAGTTAAATAGTAAAGTGTCTATCAGAAAACAGAGTCTCTTCATAACCTTGAGGTAGTCAAAAAAATTTTTTAAACAAGACACAAAAAACATTCAAGCATCTTAAAAGAAAGAAAATGATTGCTTAGTTGTATCACATGAAATTAAGAACTTCTGTTTATCAAAAGCCACCATTAAGACAGTGAAAAAGCAAGCCACAGAATGGAATAATATACAATATTTGCAACACCTATATCTGACATAGGATTTACATCCAGAATGTATGTAGAACTCTTGCAGATCAAGGAGAAAAAGAACCAAAACTCAATTAAAAGGAAAAATGGGCAAAAGATTTACTGAGTACTTTATAAAAGATGTTATTCAATTTACTAGAAACATATGTATAAGGGCCCAATGTTATTTACCAGATAAATGTAAATTAAAGCTATAGTGAGAAACCACTATAAATCTACCAGAATGGTTACAATCGAAGAGACTGATAATTCCAAGTTGCTGGCAAGCTTGAGGAACAACTGAAACTCTTATATACTGCTGAGAGGAATGTAAATTGGAATAACCACTTTGGAAAATTGGCAGTTCCTACTAATGTTGAACATATGCTTTGGGAATTTACTTAAGACCCAACAATTCCATTTCTAGATATATTCCCAACAGATCTTTATACACGTACGCACTATAAGGCACATTCAAGAACATACATAGCAGCATTAATTTTAGGTGCCCAAACACCAAATGTCAATTAAATGAATTGTGGTACAGTTATATAATGTAATGCTAAACAGCAAAAGAATGAACAAACCTCAACTACATGTGAGAATATGGGTGAATCCCTCAAACATAACACCGAGCAAAGCAAACCAGTTGCAAATGAGTAATTCTGTGTAATTCTATTTATATAAAATGCAAAATCTGGCCAAACTAATCTATGGTGATAGAAGTTAAGATTCCAGTCCTTCTTAGGAGTAGTGAGTAGGAGGAAACATGTGGGTCTTCCGGGGTCCTAGTAATAAACTGTTCCTTGATCTTGGTTGTTGTGTTTACATCATGAAAATTCATCATGCAGTACACTTATGATTTGTGTAAGTTCCCATTAAGTAAACAGATTCCTTTTAAAAATACTTTTGAACACTTTTGATGCACCAGAAATGGCACGGGTATAGAGAACATGGCAATAAACAAGAGGAATGTGGGCCGTGCCTTCAGGAAACTGAGTCCAGTGAGGGATTTAATGTGCTAGGTTTCTTGGGTTTGGTTTTGGGGCTTGGGGGTTTTTGTTTTGTTTGTTTTGTTTTGGTGTAGGAATGAGCAATCATCTTGAAGCTCAAAGACAGATTATAGAAAACCAAATTTGGTGACATTTGGGTGTTTAAGATATTCTGAAACTTCACTTTCCCTGAAACTGCATTCAACATTTCTCACCCATGTGTAAATGTAGAGGTCTTCTTAATTCTAATGCTTATCCTTCCGCTTGTCCTCTGAACTCTATCTTTCCACTCATATCTATCTCTATTAATACATTGCATTATTATTTTTATCAACATGAATGTCTTCTCCACCATACTGTGATGAGAACAAATGCTAACACTGTCCTTTAATCCTCATGCCTGGCAGAGTGCTGACCTACAGTAGCACACAGTTACTCCATAAGTATTAGCTGGATGGGTGAAAGGAAGAATGGATAAACATGTAATTTCTATGTGGATACTTCTTTTTATTTTTGACCTCTGATATGTCTTTAAAATACATTTGAGTTGGGCCGGTGAGATGGCTCAGCGGCGTAAGCGCCTGCCTTGCAAGTGCGAGGGCCCGAGTTCGACTCCCGGAACCCACATACGAAAAAGGGGCCGGTGATATCGCTCAGCGGCACGGGCGCCTGTTGGCGCGCGAGGTCCTGAGGTCGTCCCCCTGGTACCCACCAAAAAAAAAAAAAAAATACATTTGAGTAATAATCTTTCCATCAGTTCCTATTATATCAATTGAATAAGGATAGAGAATCTTGAAACTAGTGATATAAAGTATTCCTTTCCCATAATTTCAACACTGCCAAACATGTGATGGTTGAGTTGTCAGTCACCAAATGATGCTCCAACTGTGTAGAAATTTTGGGCAATACTAAAAATATTTAAAGCATATCTATCCCTCAAAATGTTCAATTTTTATGACCAATATTTCTTTGTTATGAGTCCTCCAATGTGAACTTTCATAACAAAATAAATGAGTGACATGACAAAAAAAAAGTGAATTAGTGACTTGGCAATTAAAAATACCATCATCTATAACCTAGTGACCCACTCCCTTGAGAACATCAAAAGCATCCAATAGTCTTGGTTTCAGTGCTTTTGGAGTACCCTCCTACCATCACTTTCTTTACCCCTTGTCTGAATGGACCCTTAGCAGTCATTTGCTACTACAGAATCCCATCCCTATTGATTGGACAGGACTGGGTGCAAGCTGAGCTAATCAGACTTTTCTCCAAGAATCTGAAATTAGAAAGGGGAAGAGATTTTTCTCTTTGGAGTAGACCCATAAAATCTGGATTTGAGAGCCATGGGGTGCCTTGTTCTGCCATGACATTGGGAAGTGGATAAAGTGCATCTACAGAGACTAAGAATGAGACAGAGATATGGAGAAAAGCAGGAACAAGACACAGAGAGAGGCTGTGGCCTGACTGCAGAAGGGTTTTCCACTTCCAGATATTTCTGAGTTATAGCTATGCTCTCTGCTGTGCAGTTCTGTTAGATACTCCTGTTCTCTTACACAGAGTGATTTCCTTATTGTATCTTAAATTGGTTTTTGTTACTTGCAACCAGAAAGTCCTAAATAATACAAATTCTCATTCTTGTTTTGGAAAGGGGCATTAGAAGCTTCTAAACCTTCCACAAAGGTGATCCAGTTTTAAGTGATTTTGATTCATATATGCATAAAATAACCTATGACCATGGCATAAGAATATGAAGTGAAAAATAAAAATCTCCTTTTACTCTCAGTGCAAAGTATTTATTCTTATAGTAATATACAGAGTCCACCAAGAAAGTATACATCAGGAAAAGAAAAAAATTGTATAAATATTTTAATACTAAGTTTATTGAGATATCATGAGATTAATACAAGTGAACTTTGGCCTCTACAATTGTAAGAAAGTGGTGGCCATTAGCTTCCAGACATTTATTAGTACAGCAAACTGCTGAAGTGTGTATACATTTTTTGGCAGACTCTGTATATAGTATCTACCTTAAGATATACGGGCTGGTGAGATGGCTCAGTGGCATAAGCGCCTGTCTGGCAAGCAAGAGGTCCTGAGTTCAACTCCCGGTACCCACATAAAGGCAAAAAAAGGGCCGGTGATATCGCCCAGCAACACAAGAGCTTACTGGCAAGCATGAGGTCCTGAGGTTGACTCCCAGTACCCACATTAAAAAAAAAAAAAGATATACATACATACACACACATATATAAATGTCTTATAAATATACAAGTGGATATATCTATAGCTTATATTACATAAATGAAGTAAAATGTTTAGCAGCTTGTTTTTTATGTAGTAATACACCTATGGTATGTTCCTATGTCAGAAGATACATATCTTATTATTTATAAAAGCAATATAATATCCTAATGTATACAAATATTGTGATTTCTTTAATAAAATTTAGGAATTAGATTGTTTCTGGCTCTTTAGTGTTATGATCAATGTTGCAACGTCTTGTCATATATCTGAGTGCTTTTATGAGTCTATGTGTAGCAAAAATTCCTAAATTTTAATTCCCGGACCCTATGATTTATGCATTTTAAATTCAACAAGTATTGCATAATTAACTCTTTCTATGAGTTTAACTTTGAATAAAATCTCCAGTAAGTGGGGTCATAAAAAGTGCAGTATAATGAGTCAGATAAAGTAGAAAACATTGAGATATGAGAGGGAAAATGGCTTGTGTTACACAACCCAAAAGATCTTAAAGTCCTCCTCATGTGATGTGACCAAAGCCAATGAGTTCTTAATGGACTAGATTAGTCACCTCGATAAGATTCACATTCACCCACATCCTGCCTGGTAGAGGGAGACATGACAAGTAAAACCCTATCCTACTGTGGTTGTGAATACATGAACTCAGATCTTTAGAAATGAGAATTCTTTCTTTCTTTCTCTAATCCTCTCCTCTTTTCCAAAAGTCCTTCTGAGCAAAATGGAAAAATGGTAAGGATTTTCCCCTTTGTTTGGCACCCAGAGAGCAACATTTTATTCTTTATAAGATTCTAGAGTACCTAAGACAATACTACTACACTAGTCGGCTTTGTGGTACTGTAACAAAACCCCTGAGATAACTAACTTATAAGAGGAAAATGTTATTTTGGCCCACTGTTCTGGGGTACCAGTCTAAGACTCAGTGGCCCCACTGCTTCGGGTCTCTGATGAGGCAGCACATCATAACAAGATTATATGGCATCTCTTTATATGTTCTAGATAGAAGTCCTTTGTCTGAGGGACAATCGACTAAAATTTTTTCCCACTCTGTGGGTTGTCTTTTCACTCTGTTGATGATTTCTTTTGCTGTGCAAAAGCTTTTTAATAAGATGAGATCCCAGTTGTTGATTCTTTGAAGTATTTCCCGTGGAGTCTAGGTTTTGTTCATAAACTCTCTGCCTACATCTTTGTCTTCAAGATTTCTACCTACTTTCTCTTCCAGTAGATTCAGTGTTTCTGTTTTAATATTTAGATCTTTGATCCATTTTGACTTTAGTTTAGTGAGTGGTGATAGACATGAGTCTAGTTTTAGTTTTCAGAATGTAGACAGCCAGTTTTTCCAGCACCATTTATTAATGAGGCTCTCTTTCTTCCAGTGAACATGTTTGGCTCTTTTGTCAAAGATAAGGTGGCTGAGTGTATTTGTAGTTGTGTCTGCATCTTCTAATCTGTTCCACTGATCCTCAGGTCTGATTTTGTTTTGTTTTGTTTTGTTTTGCCAGTACCGTGTTGATTTTATCACAGTAGCTTGTAGTATAACTTCAAGTCAGGGATCGTGATGCCTCCTGTCTTGTCTTTGTTGCCCAGGATTGCCTTTGCTATTCTAGGTCTCTTCTGGTTCCAAATGAATTTCAGAAATGTTTTCACTAGTTCTGTGAGATAGGCTAATGGTATTTTGATCAGGATTGTATTAAATCTGTATAAATGGAGTATGGCCATTTTCACTATGTTGGTTCTTCCTAACCATGAGCAAAGGCCATCTTTCCATTTTTCTGATACCCTCTTTGATCTCTTTTATCAGAATGCTATAATTTTCAATATATAGATCTTTTACTTCCTTTGTTAGATTGATTCCAAAGACCCAATCCAAAAATGGGCATGGAGATGAATACATACTTCTCAGATGAAGAAATACAAATGGCAAATAAATATATGAAAAAATGTTCAACACTTTGGTCATTCGAAAAATGCAAATTAAAACAACACTGAGATTCCATCTTACCCCAGAAAGAATGGCTATCACCAAGAAATCAACCAATAACAAATGCTGGAGGGGCTGTGGGGAAAAAGGAACACTTCTCCACTGTTGATGGGAGTGCAGAGTGGTGCAACCACTGTGGAAATCAGTATGGAAATTCCTCAAAAAGCTAGGATTAGAGGTTCCATTCAACCCAGTATTCCCTTTCTGGATATCTTCCCAGAAGAATTAAAAACATACCACAGCAACATATATGCACCCATGTTTGTTATCAGCACAATTCGTAACAGCTAAATCTTGGAAACAACCCAAATGCCCACCAACTGAGGAATGGATAAAAAAGATGTGGTATTTGTGTTCAATGGAGTACTACTTAGCCATAAAGAAGGATAGATTTGAAACTTTTGTAAGTTAATGGATGCAACTTGAGACCACAGTCATTTGTTAAATAAATCAGACTCACATGTGTAAACATCATTTTGTCTCCCTAGTGTAAGAAACTGAAAGAGTAAATAAAGCCTAAAATATACCATAGATATTGTGAAGTGGGAAAAAATTGTTCAAAAGGAAAAAGGGTCTAGGATGGAGGAAAAGGGAAAAGAAGGAAGGGAAAAGGGGAAAAAATGCAAGTCAGTTATACTATTAGTGTCTCTTAGCTCATTGAAAAGGAAGGTTTGTGCTAATATCTATTAGAGAAATTTTAATGTCCATATCTTGTACTCTGAATAACTACTTTAAAGATAACAATATGCAATGTATTAACTATTGTTATTCTCCTATTATTTTGTTATGAAATTTTGTTTTACTTTTTTTCATAAAATTTAAAAAAAAAATCATATGGCAGAGCAAATGGCCTATTCTGTGAGCCACGAAATCAAGAGTGACACAGGAAGAGCCCAGAGCTCCCCAGTCTGCTATAAGGACACACTACCAAGGACCTAAGGACCTGCCACTGAGCCTTGTCTCCCAAAGGCTTCCCCATCTCCTAGGAGTGCCACCCAGGGACCAAGCCTTTAAGACAGGAACATCTGAGAGACACTCATCAAATCCATAGCAAATGTCCACTTTACAGGGGACAAAACTAAAGATCAAAATATTTGATGACTTCCTCACAATAGAACCAGTAAATTTTCAACTCTAGATCCAAACATAGGGGCTCTGGCTAGCAAATAGGCCTCCTTCAAGCAGGGCCTTTTATCTGAAATAGCTAATTTTAGTGCCCTGAATAAACCATTTATGTGTAGCTAGTACAACCCACTTGTTAAGCAATAATTCTCTTTCCAATTAGGTATTTGGAAGCCATGTAAACACAGCTTCAGGACCTCTGCAGGGGCTGTCAGAGTTGGAGTCGTCAAGGTTTTATTGGGTCAAAACCCTCCACATGTTAGAACCACTCAGAGTTTATTGAGCACAAGCTCTTAGGAAAGAGATGAGTAAATACTTCTGATGATAAGTCCAAAAGTCCTAAATTAGCAGGGTTTTCTGAGAAATTTTGACATGTTAGGAAATCCTTAAAACTATGGAACTATTTTCTGCAACCACTTGCTGCCCCTCCCACCCACATACACACACAGATTGCCAAAGGTCATTCTTAAATTTCCGTGAGGTTGAGTTCTGTTGCCAAATCAGCAGCAGTAAATGTTAGCACCCAGAGCACCACTCTGTGTCCGGCTGCCTTGGGTCTCCATTAGGAAACGCAGTTCCCTCAAGTGACAAGAACTCTGCCTTGCAATCAGGGGTATTAAAAATAGATGTGTGCATGCAAGAGGAACAACCATGGGAAGTGGTTTTTGGCATTTCCTGTGGTCATATGTACATCTGTTACCCACCAACTGATTTCTAGAATGAGATTACAGATAGCTTACAGTAACAATTTGTATACCAAATATCTAATTATTGAAAGCATGTGACTCTCCAGAAGTATAAGTGCAAGGTATGGTGAAGAACTGAAGAAGATCTCAGGATGATTTAGAACCTAAAATAAAATATGTCAGCATAGATCATATGCTTGAATATTCCAGATGTTCCCTTCCCTTCTCAATCTACACACTTTCCTTCACTGTCTCATGGAGTTACTGTGCAGAACTATGGAATTATGCACCATCATCGTGCTGGTGGCTCCACGAGTCCATCTCCAGACCAAGTAGAAGCTTGTATACAACTCCCCTGTGACATCTCCAAATGTCTCTCTAGTGTCTCGGACTTAAAACAGATCCAAACATAGGGGTTCTGGCTATCAAACAGGCTTCCTTTAAGCAGGGCCTCTTAACTGAAACAGCTAATTTCTACCCCCTTTGTGGGAGAAGAATTTCCTATTCTTCTCCAAATGAGTAAATGGTACCATCACTCACCCAGTTGCTCAAATATGCCCCTAGGAATCATTGTTGATTCTCACATCCAATCCATCAGCAGGTCATCTGTGCCTCTGTACACTCATGGCTGGTCTTCCAGGCCAAGCTTCCTCCATCTCTGAATTCCTAAAATAGGCTGGCTTTTACTCTTGATCCCTGACAACCCATCCTCCCCTAGTAAAACTATCCAATATCCTCCCATCACACTTAGAATAAATAAATGTCTTGTACTGTAATGCCTTCCAGAATCTAGTCCCTGCCAACTCATCTGACTTTGCTCATTTCACCCATGTATACTCATGTGCTCCAATGGCCTTGTTTCTGTCCCTCAAACATACGGAGCTTATCCCTTACAGCATCTGCTTCTCCCTGCTTCTGGAATGCTCTTCACCCAGATCTTCATATGGCTGGTTCCCTTTAGTCTTCCAGTCTCAGCTTAATTCCCTTCTCCTTAGGCCTTTCCTGAGCAACCAAATCTGCTCCTTCCACCCTTCAGTTACTAGTACATATCACATTATAAAGTTTCATTTCAACATGGTTCCCATCACTATCTGAAATTTGCTTTTCTTCTTCATTTTTGGTCTCTTCCTGTAGGAGATAAACTCTTTGAGGATCAGGGCCTTGTCTGTCTAGCTCTTCATTTAATTCCTCAAGCCTGGCCCATCGTTTGTTGAATGAATACCTGACTTCCTTAGTAGATACGGGCGAAGCCTGTGTCTGACTGTTGGCTCAGGCAAGAGGCTGAAGTCCTCCAAAGGCAAAGCATCATGTGTATTTGATCTCCACCTTGTCTGAAAATTTCTCCTGACAAAGGAAATGAAGAATCCGGCCAGGACTACGAGAGCAGTAAGAACTTCTGGCAAGATTCAACTTGCTTGTTCATATTCCCAGATGTATAAATTAAAAGCCTGTAACATGAATTTTTTATTTATTCTGAAAATGTTTATCAAGTTCTCACTGTACCTAGTGACCACGGTAGCCAGGAAAAGTTCAGTGGTGACTGGGACAGTCTCTTCGCTTGTGGAATTCATAGTTCAATGGGGGAGACATATGGTTAATGAGTAACTGCACAAATAAATATTTAATTATTCTGTGATGAGAGCCAGGAGAAATAGCACAAGACGCTGTGGTAGGAAGACCTAGCCCAGAGATCCAGAGAAGGACTTCCCAAGAAACTGCCAGGCGGGGTCAGCATTGAGGCAGACTCGCAAGAAAGAATAGCAACCGCAAGGCCAGCCTTGCTCCTGTCTAATTTCCCTTCCTCTTTCCTCTGCGGCCACTCCCTTTACTAGAAAGGAGGTAATATTTCCACACCAGCGGCACAAGGCTGGGTGACCACACTGAATCTAAAACTTGGACTTGTAAGACTCAGATGGGACACCAAGGGAAAAGCAGGTGACCCATTTGAGCCGAAATCTTTGTAACATACTCACTTTTATCATTCCACCCATCCACTAAAAATTAGCATGTAGTGAAGGATTCATTCCAGGAGGGAACAATGCCACCATGACTGCTATTGCTACTGTTCATCTTCATCTGCGATGGTGGGCGCTGACAGAGCCCGCAGGCACCAGTTAGTATCCTAAGCATTTGCCTTCCCAGCCTCCTTTCTCATTCACCGCTATTGTGGTACCTACAATCGTTCATGTAATTTTACGGATAAAAAAACTGAGATTTAAATAATTTGACCAAGATCACAAGAGAAAGTGAAAAACTTAGAGTTAAAACCCTGATCTGTTAGCTTTCTCTTACCTACCATCGTATGTCGCTAGTCAGTGGTCGAAATCATCAACCGGAATCTCCTCCAGAACACCATTTGTTCAGAAGGCTGCATGAGACACGTCACAGGTCCTATGATGTCTGACGTTATTTGAACTAAAAAGAGCTTATATTAAAGATCATGTTGCTTGATTTTACAGGATGTGAACCTTCCAGGGTAATCTGTTTATGAGTTACATTCAGTAGTTTCAAGGCTCTGTGTGCTTTGAAGATAAGACCTCGCTTATTCTCAGAATATTGTGACCACTTTACAGGTAAGCCAACTAAGGCCTAGTGCTGACAAAGCTGATATGGTCCCCCAACATCTCCAAGCTACAGCTTCCTATCTGCAGCATGAGACACCTAGGTCAGGGCTTCTCTAAGAACCTGCCTTTCCCCACCTTCGTATCACTCAGCTTTGGGTGTAGGGGTTACCATTTATCTCTGCATGCCTAATGAATATGCTCTTTTCTTTTGGTGTCTCTCGTTAGTTTTCCTTTGGTAGGCCAAGTGTAGCTCTCCGCCATGGGAGGGCAGGGCACATAGAATGGCATCCCTCCTCCATCCCAAAGAAAAACAGTGGCTTCATAGAGGAAAATCAAGGTGTCATTAACCAAAACATGTAAAACCACCAGGGACTACTCTCTAGCGTGCTAGGTCTCTTCAACTTCCTCCAGCCCTGCGCACAAGAGGCCCTAGGCCCAGGCACACTAACACAAGAGCCTCTTTAAGCAGGAAAGGACTCCAGGCATACAAAGGATTCATGTGGAGTGAGAAATTTGTCCAAGGTCATTTGAGGCTCTTACGAGGAAATCAGGCCACCTGGCTCTTACTCCAAATTTTCTTCTCGCTCCTCTGCTCTTTTGCTCCAAAGCCTGAACCATATGGCTATGTTGTCCCATTATAAAAGGAAGATTTGCTTCTCTCTTTCTTTTTATTTTACTTTCCAAACAAGTTATTAATAAGGAGAATCTTTGATATTTCCTCCTATGTTAAGGAATAAAGAAAAATCTGGATTAATTTAAGGCCTCTAGATGTGAGGAAAGAAAGATAAGAAACAAATGTGACAACAGGCCAAAAAGAAATGAGATTATGGAAGAAAATAACAGGGTGATCACTCTGTATCTGAGGTCACAAAGTGGCCCAAGAACAAATTTAAACCCTCCAACATATATTATTCAGCTAATATGAAGGGTCTTTTTGTGGAATTAATTGCCAAATTTTAAGAATTGAAATATTTCACACATAAAAAGATTCACATGAGAGCAACTTTGAGGAGCAGGTGCTCCCTCTGGACCCCATAAAAATTCTCTGTCCTCTACCTTGCTCACTGCCCACTCTTCATTGACTGCTAGGCCCCATAGTCATCTGCTATGGTTTAGATATTGTTTGTAGCCCCTAAAGATTCATGTGCTAGAAGCTTGGTTCATAGTATGGCAGTGTTGAGATGGTGGAACATTTACAAGTTGGGCTCCAGGGAAAGGTAACTAGGTCATGGAGTCTCCATCCTGATGAATGGATTAATGCCATCTATAGGACTGGGTCAGGCCCAGTAGGAGTGGAAGTTCCCAAGAGTACAAGTTACTATAAAAAGAGTGAGTTTGGCCCCTCCCCAGTTTCTTGCTTCCTGCCCTGCCCTGTGACCTTTCTCTCCCTTCTGCATGAGGCAGGTCCCCTTTCTACTTTTTTTTTTTTTTTTTTTAACCGTGTTGTGGTACAGCCAAGGGGTCTTTGTCAGGGTACTATTTGGATCTGAGCGAAATAAATTTCTTTCTTTCCTTTATACAGTATCCAGCCTTGGGTATTTTGTTACAGCAGCAACCATTACCAGGAGTTTATCATTTTCCTGAGTTTCATGATCGCCCTGGAAACTGAGCTGCACCAAGAATGTTATAGAACCTGTGTTATTATCTTGTCATTCTTTATCATTCCTGCTTTGAGAAGAAGAACTTAAAGTACTACTTAGTCTAGTCAGGTAAAATAAGATCCATTAAGGGTGGGGTTTACCTATCATTTATGCTTCTGCTGTCAGAAATGGAACTTTAAAATGAATGGCTTGAAGGAAGGTAAGTTAGTAAGGTCTGCATATAAAATGAATATACACTGCTGAAGATCTGCCAGGCAGGAGAACTGGCCAGCTTCTAGAAACCCCAGAGAGGACAAAGTGGAAGAAAGGGTGCAGGTGAAAATACCTATCGAGTTACAGAATCTAGGGAATGATACAGAAAAACAAGAAAGTGTCTGAAATGTTTGTGCTCAGTCAAGTGAGGATTTAGCCATTCTATTAGTACATTTAAGCACTTTTGGTTGATAGGTAAATTTTAGCTCCTGGAAATCAACTTTCTTCTTTTTATCATATGAACTCTTCTTTCACCCATCTATTTATTCAACAGACACTTACTGAACACCTCCTATGTGTCAGGCACTGTCCCAAGCTTTGGGAAGTCTGACCATGAGAGAAAAGCAGGCATTTAACTTACTTTATTATATCCAAATATTTCTCTGCTATCCTGTAATGCACTGTTTTCTGTACTTTTGGAGTGTGTTGACCCACGGAGGAACTGTTGTATTAGGTCACCAGCTCCTAAAATTGTTATGGTGCTCCGTGGTGATAGTACCAGATGATAGTACCAACAGGAATTTGAATGCTCTCCACCAATCCAATTAACTAAAGGAAGGTTGCCAGGCAAGACATTCCCAAGGCTGCTCAGGTCCCATGCAAACTTCTATACCACTTCACTCACTCAACAACAGGGTGATCTTTCCAAAGTGTAATCCTGCTCATGGAACCCCACTGCTTTTACCGGCTATCCCTACATTTGACCAAGAAGCACAGAACCCTGAAGGTATCCTCCAAGGCCTTGGCTCTACCTGCCTTTCCAGCCACAGTCCTTAGCCATCCCATGCCCTCCCCCCACTCCAGACTCCCTTTAGATGCTCCGGCTGATCAGGGTTCTTCTTCAGGTACCACCTTAGATGGCACTTCCTCTAGATGTTTCCCTACCCATCCACTCAAAATCCAGTTGCTCCTTAATATTGTCTCCTATTTTTAAATATTGTCTCCTTTATATTACTTATTATAATTTAAAACCACAAGCTTATGTGCGTTCTATTATAACATCTGTCTCCTAGTAGACTCTAAGCTCTTCAGAGAGAGAGTACTTGGGAGATTTGATGCTGCCATGTCCAAGGGCCCACTGAGAAAATGGCACTTAGCATTTGCTCAAGAAAGATTTATTGGAAAGAAGAAAGAAAACGAAGGAAGCACAAAATTCACTTATCTATAGATATACAGGTACATACATACCTATTTTCAGAGTACTGAGGAAGAAAGAAAAAAAATCTAGGAAATAAATTATGTCAAAAATGTTGGTGAGGCTTCCTAAGGATTCCTACCAGTGAAATACACCATGTTATGTGTCTGCAACTACAGAGAAAAGAAAAAATATATTTATCAAATGAGCTAGGCTAGCAATTTTTAAGTGCTCTAAAGAAGAGATTCAGGTATTCTTATGTTCTTGACTCAGTGAAAAATAATCAAAAATATTTACTAAAAGAATAAATGTAAAATGATTAAACAAAGCATAAGAGGTCAGAAAATGTGAGCTAACAAGCCATAAAAAACATGAAGCAAACAAAAAGTGCATATTCATAAGTGAAAGAAGCCAATCTGAAAAGGCTACACACCACATAATTCTAAATATATGATATTCTGAAAAAGGCAAAACTATGGAGACAGTAAAAAGATTCATGGTTGTCAGGAACTGGCACAGGGAGAGATAAAGAGGTGAAGCACAGATTTTTAAGGCACTGGAACTACTGTATGTGAAACAGTAATGATGGATACATGTCACTGGACATTAGCCCAAACCCACAGAACACACAGCACCAAAATTGAACTCTAGAGTAAACTATGGACTCTGGGTGATTATGATGTCTTAGTGTAGGTTATCAGTTGTAACAGATGCACCACTCTGGTGGGGGACATTGGTAATCAAGGGTGGTGGAGTTCATGTGTGGGGAAAGGGGCCATATAGGAAGCCTCTGTATCTTCCTCTCAATTTTGCTATGAATATAAAACTGCTTTAAAAGTTAAATTCTAAGTGAGAGTAGAATATCAGACCTAGAACACAGGATCATGGTTAGCAATCAAAAAAGAAAGAGCTCTTAAAAATAGCAAGGGAGGGCCAGTAATATAGCTCAGTGGCATAAACACCTGCCTGGCAAGCATGAGGTCCTGAGTTTGGTTCCCAGTACCCACATAAAAAAAAAAATAGCAAGGGACCATAAAAAACAATCCAACAACTGCAAGACAATGCAAAGAAGAACAACATAAACTGATTGGAGTCAATGAACGTTCAGGAGTCAGCACAAAGGACATACAAAACCTGTTCAGAGAAGTAATAGCAGAAAACTTCCCAAGCATGGAAAAGAATTTGACATACAGATAAGTTAGGCATAAAGAACTTCAATTAGTCATGACCAAAATAAATCTACACCAAGGCATATAATAGTCAAGATTCCAGAAATTCAGCACAAGAACAGAATATTAAAAGGTGTTAGAGAAAAAAATCAAATCACCTATAAAGGAAAGCCCATCAGAATCAGAGCAGACTTCTCAACACAAACCCTCAAGTCAAGGAGAGCTTGGAATGAAGTATTTCAAGTCCTGAAAGAAAACAACTTCCAACCCAGATTGATGTACCCTGCAAAATTGTCTTTCAGAATTATTGGAGAAATAAAATACTTCCATGAAAAAGAACAAAAGAAATTCATGACAACAAAACCAGCTCTAAAAAGAGTTCTGAAAGATATTCTACAAAGAGAAAAAAAAGCCCACAATTCCAAGAGTACCAATAGAAAGAAGCAACCAGGCAGGGGAAGGAATTAAACAGAGGGGAAAAACAGGGAACCATCAACAAGAAAATTATATGCCAAAGACAAGCCAGTACATATCAGTTATAACCATCAATATAAATGGTCTCAATTCAACAATCAAAAACAATAGACTATCAGAATTGATCAAGAAACAAGATCCAACAATATGCTACATTCAAGAAACACGTTTAACTCAAAAAGAAATTCATAGACTGAAAGTCAAAGAATGGAAAACAATACTCCATCCAACAGGAACCCAGAAAAAAGCAAGGATAGCTATTCTATTCACAGACAATATGAACTTCAAGTCAAGACTGGTCCAAAGAGATAAAGAAGGACACTACATACTTGTTAAGGAAAAACTACAAGAAGAAGAGAGAACAATCATAAATATATATGCACCAAATACAGGGGCACCACACCTATATAAAACAAATATTAATGGACATGAAAAATCAAATAAGCACTGATACAATTGTAATGGGGGAACTTAATATCCCACTGTCACAAATAGATAGATCAACTAGACAAAAAATCAACAAAGAAATATCAGAACTGAACCAAACCTGTGAACAAATGGACTTAATAGACGTCTACAGAGTGTTCCACCCCACAACATCAAAATGCACATTCTTCACAGTGGCACATCGGACCAAAATAGACCACATACTAGCCCATGGAACATGCTGAAGTAAATGTAGAAGAACTGAAATTATCCCATGCATATTATCAGACCATAGGACAATGAAATTGGAACTCAATGGCAAAAGAAACAAAAAAACTCCATAAACACATAGAAATTAAATAACACCCTACTGAACAACCAATGGGTCACAGATGAAACTAAAGAAGAAATTAAACAGTATCTATAATTAATTGATAATGCTGATACAACATTCCAGAACTTATGGGATACAATGAAAGCAGTCCTAAGAGGAAAATTAATAGTGGTGTACTCTCACATCAGGAAAACAGAATGAGCTCAAATAAGCAACCTAATGTTGAACCTCAAACTTCCAGAAAAAGAAGAACAAATTGAGCACAATGCTTGTACAAGGGAGGAAATTATAAAGATCAAAGCAGAAATTAATGCAATTGAGACTAAGAAAGCAATACAAAAAGTAAATGAATCAAAGAGTTGGTTCTTTGAAAGATTAAATAAAATTGACAAACACTTCACCAACCTTATCAAAAAAAGAAAAGAAAAGACTCAAATTTGTGTAATTAGAAATGAAAAGGGTGAAATCACAACAAACCCTGTGGAAATCCAGAAGATCATCAATACCTACTTTGAGAACCTTTACTCTAACAAGATAGAAAACACAGAAGACAGATTCCTAGATGCAAATGAATTACCAAAGTTGAATCAAGGTATAAAAATTCTAAATAACCCAATATCAATCAATTAAATTGAAAATGTAATTAAAAATATACCAATAAAGAAAAGCCCAGGTCCTGATGGATTCACTGCTGAATTCTATGAGAAATTTAGAAAAGATAGAATGTGATTACTTGTCAAACTCTTTAATGAAATTGAAAGGGAAACAATACTCCCAAAGTCATTCCTGGAAGCAAGTATTACCCTGATACCAAAACCAGAGAAGGACCCAACCAAAAAAGAGAACTACAGACCAGTATCCCCAATGAACATAAATGTAAAAATCCTCAACAAGATACTGTCAAACAGAATGCAGCAAATCATCAAGAAGATTATACACCGGGATCTGGTAGACTTCATCCCGAGGATGCAGGGATGGTTCAATATATGCAAATCAATAAATGTAACCCACCATATTAACAGAGCCAAGGACAAAAACCATATGATCATCTCAATAGATGCAGAAAAAGCATTGGACAAAGTCCAACACCCATTCATGATAAAAACCTACAGAAAATTGGAATAGATGGTCTTTATGTCAATCTGATAAAAGCCATCTATGACAAACCAATAGCCAACATCATATTAAATGGTCAAAAACTGAAAGCTTTCTCTCTAAAGTCAGGAATAAGACAAGGATGTTCACTATCACAACTCCTATTCAGTATACTTCTGAAAACATTAGCTAGAGCAATTAGACAGGAGAATGAAATAAAAAGAATAAAGATAGGAAAGGAAGAAGTTAAATTATCTTTATTTGCAGATGACTTGATATTCTACATAGAAGACCCCCAAAACTCCACCCAAAGACTTCTAGATTTAATAATGAGATTCAGTCACAGAGCAGGGTATAAACTCAACACTCAAAAATCAGTAGCATACCTGTACACAAATAACAAACTCACTGAGACAGAAATTAGGGAAACCATACCTTTCACAATAGCTTTAAAAAAAATGAAGTTCTTAGGAATCAATCTAACAAAGGAAGTAAAAGATCTCTACATTGGAAACTAAAGTATTCTGAAAAAGGCGATTGAAGAGGATATCAGAAAATGGAAAGATATCCCGTGCTAATGGGTAGGAAGAATCAACATAGTAAAAAGGGCCATATTCCCAAGATTGTTATACAGATTTTATGCAGTCCCAATCAAAATACCATTAGCATACCTCACAGAGCTAGAGAAAACATTTCTAAAATTCATTTGGAACCAGAAGAGATCTAGAATAGCAAAAATAATTCTGGGCAACAAAGGCAAAGCAGGGGGCATCACAAAAACTGACTTGAAATTATACTACAGAGCTACTGTGATAAAAATAGCATGTTATTGGCAAAAGAAAAAAAAAAACCCAAGGATCAATGGAACTTATTAGAAGAGGCAGAAACAACTTCAAACACACTCAGCCACCTTATCTTTGACAAAGGGGCCAAACATGTTCACTGGAAGAAAGAAAGCCTCTTTAATAAATGCTGCTGGAAAAACTGACTTTCCACATACCGAAAACTAAAACCAGACCCATGAATATCGCCATGCACTAAACTAAAATCAAAATGTATCAAAGATCTGAATATTAAAACAGAAACACTAAAACTACTGGAAGATAGAATAAGTAGAACTCTTGAAGACATAGGTGTAGGCAAAGACTTCATAAACAGAACCCCAACTAAACATGAAATACTACAAAGAATCAACAACTGGGATTTCATCTTATTGAAAAGCTTTTGCACATCAAAAGAAATCACCAACAGAGTGAAAAGACAATCCACAGAGAGGGAAAAATCTTAGCCAGTTGTTCTTCAGACAAAGGGCTAATATCTAGAACATAAAAAGAATTGAAAAAAATCAGACCCTCCAAATTTAAAGACCCAATCCAAAAATGGGCATCTGAAATGAATAGATACTTTTCAGAAAAAAAGTACCAACAGCAAATAAATACATAAAAAAAAAGTTCAACATCTCTGGTCATTTGAGAGATGCAAATTAAAACAACACTGAGATTCCATCTCACTCCAGAAAGAATGGCTATTATCAACAAATTAACCCATAACAAATGCTGATGAGACTGTGAGGGAAAAGGAACACTTCTCCACTCTTGGTGGGAGTGTAGACTGGTGCAACCTCTGTGAAAATCAGTGTTTTGGGGATTCCTCAAAAAACTAGGACTAGAGGTTCCATTTGGCCCAGTTATTCCCCTTCTTGGTATCTTTGCAAAAGAATTAAAAGCATCATACCACAGCAATATATGCACACCCATGTTTATAGCGGCACACTTTGTAATAGCTAAATCTTGGAAACAACCCAAATGCCCCTTAACTGAGAAATGAATTAAAAAGATGAGGTATTTTTATATATTGGAGTACTACTCAGACATAAAGAAGGATAAATTTGAGACATTTATAACTAAATGGATGGATTTTGAGACCATAATCTTAAGTGAAATAAATCAGACACATATGTGTAAATATCACATTGTCTCTCGTGTGAGATACTGAAAGTGTAAATAAGAACAAATATGTATAATAGATATTGTGAAATAGGAAGTAATTGTTCAAAAGGAAAGGGGAATTAAGGGGGATTAGAAAAAGAAGGATAGAATGGAAACAAAGCTTTGTAAATAAGGAGGAGAAGAGGGGTTGAAGAGAGGGGAGGGGAATGGGAGAAAAGGAGGAACTAAGATGTATCATGTACAGGTTCAAATTCCCTAAGATGAATGTTATCATTATGCATATCTAAATTGTACCAATAAAATTAATTATAAAAAAATAAATTCTAAGGAGGATAAAATACATAATGTGAAAGTGTTCAGTGATAATAAACTTGCTAAATAAAAATAGGAAAATAGAAGCGATACCATAACATAGTAACACATTAGAAATATGACTGTAGTCAATACTTAGAAAACAGTTACTTCGTGCCAGGCAGCACTATGGAATCTTTACATATGTTGACTCATTTAATTTTCACAACTACCCTTATAAGATAGGTTCTATTATTATCTGTATTTGAAAAACAAGGAAACTGAGGCACATTGAATTCTTAACATGCCCTTTGTCTCCCAGCTGTTAAATGACAGGCTGAGAATTCTAATCCAGGGCACCAGGCTCGGGCCTCTGAGGCTTTAACCATTGTCCTATCCTACTGCACTTAATAAAATAAAAATATGTACAAGCGTATGTGATGTCTATTGTTCCAAAAAGCAAATTCATTCTCACCCATGGTCCACAATGCGCTTTATCCAAATTTTGATCTTTTTTATGCTATGAAAAAAGGACTTTAGTCTTTGAGATTAAAGAGAGGTCTTGAAAAGGAATAAGTGTCCTAACTTTCTAGGGATGTCTGGATAAATGCCACCCAGACATCATAAATCTTTATAGAAAGAGTCATTTAATCAGCAAATATTTATTTTATATCTACCAACTATGAGACACTGCTAGGGCTTAGGGATTCAGCAGTGATCCAAACAAGCACAGTCCTGCTCTCAAGAAGCTTATAAGTGGGTGAAAAGACAGACAAGAAATGGAGAACTCAATAATTACTGCTATGAGAGGAATCAGGAAAGAAATGTCAATGATGGAAAAATGACTAAGATGTGATACGTGTATGTATCAATTTACCAAGACAAATGTAATTATTATGTATTGCAAACATATACTAATAAAACAAAAGACTGAAAAATGCTTCAATAAAGCTGAAACTTTAAAAGGAAAAAAAAAAAAAAGAAAGATGAGAAAGAAAGGGTGCTATGCACAAAGAGAGGCGATCACATCACGAAGGGAGTGGGCCTGGCCCTCCACTAGGAGTGGCTCACAGAGGTAAGGGAGCTATGGAGGTATGGGCTCTGTCCTCAGTCCTCCTTTGCTGCACTGGCTAGAGAGGGTAATTCTACTGATCGAACCCCGCCAACCCACACCAGCTATGTGGCCTTTGGCAAGTGACAGCATCTCTTTTGCCTCCATTTTCACATCTATAGAATAGGAAATATAAATGCCTATTTCCTGAATGTAGTATGAGGAGAAAGTGAGATAATAACTGTACAGCACTTAGAACTGGGGCCTAGCAGGTAGTCACCCCTAAATAAGTAAGAGCCACTATCATTATAGGAGTAGTATAACAGTATTATCTCAAAACCAGAGATCTGAATCTAATAAATTTGGAAAAATATTAGAGTGAGTATCAATATGTGGGACTATTTCAAGGTCATAACCAAAATAAACTGTCATATCAAAGTACTAAGATGTCTGCTCAACCACCTGCAGGATCTACCCAAGGGCTTTCCAGAAATTGTCTCCCAGCTCTTCATGCTCAACCTGAGTCAGAAATCCCATGGTCAGAGACAGAAGAATCCATTCTGGTTTTTCCCTGAAACTTAACTGTGTGTAGCTGGTATCCCAGACATTGCACCCTGGTATTCTGAAGCTTAATTAAGTTATTTAGAGTTTGTAGCAAGGGTCTTGGAATTTCCTCTGCCTCAAATGAATTTTTAATGTATTACTGTTAAGTGATGCTAACCATAATTATCATTCTATATCTTTATAAGTAAACATAAATTCTTTAAATTTCAATATTAGAAATTACTTTAAGACACAAAAAAATATTCAAACTTATCCATGTTATTTCAGCCCCATCGTGGCTTGATAATATGTAGCCTTGAATTTTACCTTTAATTTGCCAGGTTTCTGGATTTCCAGTACGAAAGTTAATTAGAGATTTATATTTTCTATAAGAAGTAGAAAAGACTCTAATGAAAGAAACATGCTAGGAGAGAGTCAGCCTTCCTGCCAGTGTCATGGCGTCTCAGCAAGTTCTCAGCATAGTCGGGGATGGGAAAGACGGGGAAATACCCACCCTAGGCACTTGCAAGGAGGAAGGGATAAGGGAGCTGAAGGAGCTGATCACCAGGCCTGAACAAAGGGAGAGAAATATTTACAGCTTTCGTGAGTCACTAAATCAAGTCTCCAGCATAGTAGGGGCCCCCTGAACTTTGAAACTTGGACTTAGTCCAGACGTGAAATATGGAAAGGCACTCTATGCAATGCTTTCATCACCACCGCCATTTTGCCTCTTTCATGTTGGTTAAGAATACAAGACAGGTTCTTGTAACGGCTCCCTGTGATTGCCATGCTAACAAAGCTGTTTACATGGAAATTAGGACAATTTCAGAATCAAATGACATGTGGAGCTTGCAAATAAAAAAAAAAAAAAGTCTTCATATCCACATTCGTAACGATTCCATCTAGATGCTAATTATAATTATGTTTTACTGGTATGTTTAATAGTGATCACTGTTATTGACTGTTTAGTGAGCAAGAGAAATAGACCTCTGTTTATATGAGGCCATAGCATTGGTCAAATGAGTGACAAGAAGGACAAGTCGTAGGGATTAGAGAACACGCACACATACATATGCACTTGTCAGACAACTTTAAAAATCACTTAAAGTCTTAATGAAGAGACGATCCATTTTGAGCCAATAATCCTGAATTCCCCACGTGGACACTTGTCTCCTTAGCAGCTGGGCTCATGCCCTTCTCATCCTGGGGACAGGACTAGAATCAGAGAAAACACAAGATTCGGTGCTGGTAACTACCATCTATTCTCCCAAGGTTCTTTCCACTTTAAGAAAACCCTCCCCACAAAAGAGAGGTGTGCGTATTTGTATTTTCAGTTAAGTTGACTCTCTATCCACATTTCCTGCTGATGAGTCATTTATGCAGTTTACTGAAAAAAATAAATTGAGAACCAAAGCACTGCAAAATTAAGGATCAAAGACGCAAAACTGACGTAAACCCCTAATAGATATGGGTTAAGAATTTAATCAGCAAACCAGTCAGCCAGCACATCAGGACTGTGCTGCCAGAGAGATTGGTTTTGGGGGTTTTCTGCTGGGGATCAGCATGGCAAGCCTCTCTGAAGCATCTGTGTGCCACTTTCGCTCATCGGATACTTATAAACAGAGAAACTAAACAAGAAACTAAACCGCACTCGCTGGGCGCCTAAATGAGGAAAGATCTTGCACTCTTTTCCAGGGACAGCTTTGTAAAAGATGTATATGTTTGTCTCTGTAAATAAAAGGCCTGGGTGGAATGGAAGACCACAGGAAAATTGAGCAAACTCACCACTTACATGGTGCAAAGGTGGAGGAAGGCATCAGTCTTCAGCATGAGATCACTGGCTATGCATCTGGGGAAGCAGAAGGGAGATCCCCAAATACGCCCAAAGTGGCTGGGTCTGCATTCCATACACAGGCTGGCTTGTCCTTTGGTTGCAAAGTGGAAGATAAGATTTTCTGGATGCATTTTTGACATTAAAAAAAAAAAAAAAACCAAGGGCTGGGGATATAGCTCAGTGGCGCAGCACCTGCCTGGCAAGTGCAAGGTCCTGAGTTCAATTCTCAGCAAGTTCTCAGCATAGTCGGGGATGGGAAAGACGGGGAAATACCCACCCTAGGCACTTGCAAGGAGGAAGGGATAAGGGAGCTGAAGGAGCTGAAGGAGCTGAAGGAGCTGATCAAAAAATCAGAGAGACGGATATCCATATACATACTTCACTAAACATTTATGCATCACAAAAATATCTAAAATAGGTGAAAACACCACGAGGAAGCTTAGAAGTGCATACTAAAAACACATATTTAGTAAGCATGTAATATACATATACATATGTATATTTTATATATATATATATTATATATATATAACCTGTGTTAATTAATCCTCAGCATGACGTCATGAAAGAGTTATCATTGTTATTCTCATTTCATAGGTGAAGAAAATGAGACATAACTTTGCCAATGTCTTTGGCAGGTACAATCCATCTTGGTTCTAAGTTCAAGTTCTTAGGCACCACTGTGTTGACTGTCTCCCTTTGAAGATGAAATATATATATATATATATATATATATATATATATATATATCTGTACAATATCCAACTGATTGTACTGTCATATCAAATCCTTTCTGCTATGCAAAGAATCAATTCTTCAAATTAAGACTATCTTAATATCATACCTAAATCCACAATCCACAAAGCATAATTTGGAACTATCATACATATTTTCTTCATAGTGAACAATGAACATGGGATCATCACAATATGATGACCAAGTGGGTTGTTCTCTTGTGTTAGTTTCCTGATGCTCCTGTAACAAACTACCAAACACTTAGTGGCTTAAAATAACCCAATTTATTACTTATGGTTCTGGAGTTCAGAAGTCTCACTGGGCTAAAATCAAGATAGCAGCAGGGCTAGGCTCATTTTGGAGGCTCTAGGGAGAATCTGTCACCTCTCCTTTTCAGCTTCAAGAGGCCACCTGCATTATTTGGCTCTTGGCACCTTCCTCCATCTCCAAAGGTAACCGTTTAGTGTCTTCAAATCTTTCTCTAACTCTGACTTCTCTTTTTTCCCCATCCTCCACATTGAAGGATATTTGTCATTTGATTGGGATTATTAGATAATCCAAGACTTTATCTCACTATTGTAATGTCAGTTCATTAACAGCCTTAATTCCATCCACAACCTTAGTTTCCCTTGCTATGTAACAGTATATTCACAGCTTCTAGTTATTCGGCCATGAACATTTTTGGGAAACCACTATTCAAGCTGCCACAACTCCCATCAGGTGTCTCTCATCTCTCTGTCTCTGTATTCCTGTTACTACCTCCCTAACTTTCCTCTAGCCCCACCCTGGAAGCAGCATCCTGAAAGGGGCATCCTAGGGGATGGACCAGGCTTCCAGACCATGGGCAGAAGGGCGTGAGCCCTAGGCAGTCCCTGAGTATCAGGACCAGTCTGCCCTGATCCCACCCACCCACTCTCTCCTTTCCTGCTCACAAAACCCCATTGTCTCTGCCAACTTTCTGACCAAAATATGAACACTTCATCCTTGCTTCAAAGGACTTGCTTCTGTGACTGGCTATGGGGACACCTTATCTGCAGTAACTGACAGTATGACAATTGTTTACGTGTGTCATCCTGAAAATCCATCCTAAATATCCAAAAGAGCTGGGTCCTTCATTTCAACAATTTGGATTAACATCTCAGTTCTACAGCCTATTAATTATATGATCGTTGAAATGTTATTTAACCTCCTTGAGTCTCTATGTTCCATCTATAAAATTGGTTAATACTATCTGAATGGCCTGCCATGAAGATCAAAAGACTTTATGCACATAAATCCCTAACCCACTAATTAGCATAAGTGTTTGATTAATGGAAGCTGTATAGCACACATCAGGAAACATTTTCTATAGAAAGCCAGAGAGTAAATAATTTAGCCTTTGTGGAATACATGGTTTCTCTTTCAAGAATTCAACTCCGCCATTGTAGTGTGAAAGCAGTCAAACACAAAAATAAATGGGCATAGCTTTGTTCGAATAAAACTTTATTTTTAAAAAGGAGTGCTAGGTTTTGTCAAGAGGCCAGCTTGCTGACCCTGCCATGTAGCTACATATAGGAGGTGTCCAGTTAATGTCTGTTGGCTTTCTGATGCCAAAGTGAATAAATGAATATAAAAGTTAAAAGTCCCAAGTTCTTCCTTGGCTCTGCACCTGACTTTGAACTCAGAGGCAGAGTCTCTACCCTTACCTGACTGATCCCGGAGGCCTCATTAATATTGCATACTGATTCTTTTGCCAGTGTGGTAGACTGAAGTGACCTCACATTCTTTGTCCCTCCTTCTCTGGAGAGGGAGAGTCTAATCCACTTTGTTTTAAACCTCCATTGGCTGAAGTGATTTGCTTGACCAATAAATAGATGGGAGCAGAAGTGACCTTTTGGGACGTGAGAGACTAGATCACAAAAAGCTTTGACCTTCTTCCTGGCTTCCCAGAATTCCTGCTCTGTAAAGCCCAAACCACACAAGCAGACCAGTCAGCAGCTCCAGCTGCACTCCAACCATCCCCCAGCCGCAGTCATGCCCGCACAGGACAAGCCCCACTCATGGAGTGAAGATGCTGTCTCGGAAGAGGACTCTCCAGCCCCAGCTGCCATGCCTGATGCTATCTGGAGTAGAGATGAAGCAGCCAGCAAAGCCTTTTCTGATTTCCTAACACAAAATTGTGAGCAAACTAAAATTGTTGTTTTAAGCCCCTAAGATATTAGGTTACTGGTCATATAGAAATATATAAACAATCAAAACAATTGGGGATTTCTTCCGAACGGCTTTATCTGACTGCCCCAACTCCACCAAATTAGATCAGATTCCCCTATACTTTGCCTTTCCCTTCATTATGGTAGCCCCTGTTATAATTCACGGAATGATTATTTTAAGTACTTGTTTAAGGTCTTTCTCCCTTCTAGAATATGAGCTCCCTGAGGGCTAGTTTGGGGTTCCCCATGTTCCCTGCCCTCCCTAACACCTAGCAAGTACCAGGCATCAGGTGGGTACCTGGTAAACAGTGCTGAATAAGTACTAAAGCCTGCTTTACAATAACAATTTTATCTAGAAAGTCCTATGGATTTATACAGCCCCAATCCCAAGAGCAGCATATGTCATCATTGTGAATGAAATGCCAAAAAGTTTAAAAATCTCTTACAGAGGCTTTTCCTCCTGGCCTTTTCTTTCCTATTTATTTAGTTATTTGTTTATCTGCTGGATGGCCTGACAGAGCTTTCCGTTTTCCTCAGGCCCTGAGTGTCCACACAGCTGCACACTGAGCACAGACTTATTCAGCGAGGCAGCTTCCTGTCACATGGAGGACCCCAGAATTAGGTTTCTGCCACAGCCTAGCAGGCTTGAAGTATCTGTGCGCAGCTCTGCTGCTCTCAAACACTGCCACCTCTGTGGGTTCAGCACTGGCCACCTGGTCGCCCTCTTCCTTTGCAGGAAAGAGGCAGTCTGGGTCTCCAGATGCCTGCTGCTGAGGATGGGATGAAGGAGAGTCTCTCACCAGGGCATAAGAGGGCTTTGGCCTGAGAACCTGGAAAAGAGGCCCAGAGCACTGGTCAGGAGCCCAAGTGGGACATGGAAACAGCCCACCCCTGAGTTAAATTAAGGAACACTCCTATTTCCATTTCCCTTGCCATCAACTAATGCCCCGCTTCTGCCCTCTACCAACTACAAACTATAAACTACCATCATTGACATTTAGGAGCTAATCTGATCACATCAAGCCAGGGGGCCCTATCTCTGCCACTTACCCACCTACTCATTAGGTATTTCCCTTCACAGCCCTGAGCCTAAATTTCCTCACTGTGAAGTGGCAATAGTGCCTACTTGTCGGTGCTATTGTAGGGATCCAGGATTCATAAAGAAAAATAAGCAATCATATATGAGCACTAACTATGCACCAGGCATTGTGGGATAAGCTCTGGATGTATAGCAGTCCCTCTTGTCCATGGGGGATACATTCCCAGACCTCCAGCGGATCCCTAGAACCACAGTAGTACTTAACCCTATATATGCCATGTTTTTTCCAATTGCTCTACGGCATTGCTGCCCAGTACCTGGTTAATCCGTCTTCCCACACTGTATCCCCTAGTACCTCCTCTGCATCCCTGTCCTCATGCTTTGTGCTACTGCATAAAATGTGTTGCTTGAACACAAGCACTGTAATACCACAACAGTTGACCTGATAACCAAGATGTCTCCTAAGTTACTGCAGGTAGGAGAGTATATACAGTTTAAATATGCTAAACAAAGAAACGATGTATGGCCCAGGCAGAACAGGACAGAGTGAGACTGTGAGAAATGTCATCACATTACACAAATCCTATGCATAACTTAACATTTGTGAGTTGTTTATTTTTGGAATTTCCTATTTAATATTTTCAGACCTCAGTTAACCATGGGCAACTGAAACTCCAGAGAGAAGAACCAAGGATGAAGGGGAATTACTGTATTTAACCCTTCCTACTTGGTTCTGAGGGAAAGACTCTGATTACTGCCATTTTTACAGATGTGGAAACTGAGGCTGCAGAAAGGTTCAGCCATTTGCCCAAGATCATCTTCATGATATGCTGGAACAAAATTTCTGTAACTGTTCAGTGCCCTAGAGTTCAGCACTCAGATTCTGAAGCTGGACGTTGTGGGTTAAAATCCAGGTTCCACAGCATTCTGGCTGGGCAGCCTTTGCGTGCTCACTCATTCGCCAACCTGGCCAAGCATCTCGGTGAAATGTATCTTCCAGGAAACACCTGCTTACCTTCATGGTTGCCCCAGCCGGAGGACTGGGTAGCCCATTCACAGGAAGCTGAGTCCATGGGAAATTCAGCTGCTTTCATAAAGCTCTCACCCCCTCCCTTGGACATGTAAAGGCCGTGCTCCAAATTAGGCTTTAATATGGTTCACTGTTCCTGGACCTCAGTGAAACTTCCAGACACAAGAAGCTACTCAAACTCATGTTCTTTATACCTGCCTTTGTTCTTGTCATTCCAAAGGGGACCGAGAAGTATGTGGGAACTGCACCACAACTGCTCTGTTCTCTCATCCCAAAAGAGCTCTCACTACAGTGGCAGAATTGGGAGGGATATAAAGTAAAATTGCCCCTAAAAATCAGACCATATAGTCACTACCTGCCTGAGTACCTTCTTGGAAACATTCTGAAATCCTATTTCCCCTGCAATTATCAGCTCATTGAAATTTGCTTTCAGTTTTTACCAGATATTTTGAAGCCACAGATATGCTATAGGAAATAAGAAATCCCAAGGACACCCCAATCTATGCTGTCTCCACCCCACCCCAAAAACATACTCCCCTTTAACCTAATAAAGCCCAGGCCATTCATCAAGGCAGAAGAGAGAACTTTGCTGAATTTACAACAGCAAATGAGAAGGAAAGCTCTGGACCAAAGGATTGTTTCAGGATGAAACATCTCTAAAAACAATACAGAAATGTTTTTCTTCAACATGATTACAATAATACAGGTCTACATGGCAGGTGCTGCATGAGGTGCTGAACATTTAATCCTTACAGCGAACAGCTGAATTACAGAAGATCCTCCACATCTACAAATAAGGAAAGGAAGGTCCAGAGATGTTGAAAACTGGTTCACAGCCACAGAGCCAGTGTGGGCCAGAGACAGGGCTCAGGTGTAGGTCTGCCAGACTCCAAAGTCCAGTCTTCCTGTGCGCCTCCCCACAAACAGGATTGATTTTGTCTCTTGGACTAAGAAAGCCCTAGGTAACCCCCCCTTCCCGCAAAGAATCAGCTCCAAAGATTGTTTGAACAAGGAAGCCAACAATTTAAGTTAGTAGCAGGCAAGCACCTTGCATGTTTTTAGTTACGTGTATAAAGAAGGGGCAGCTACTTGTGGAAAAAGCAACTTTGCAGTCTGATGATTAGGCTTATTGTCTGTGTGACAAGTATAACTGGTATCAGTCGGCTGTACGTGCGAAGGATGGGCCAAGTTTGGTAGCTGAAGCAACTAGTGAAATTGACAACACTTTGCATTTTTCAAATTGTCACTGAGGTGCCATACAGGCAGAGCCAGAGCTCCAACCAAGGTGTCACACATTCACAAACCATTGCCTTAGAATCCTTGATTGACTTTTAAAAATCAAGTTTAAGGCCTTCTCCCTTATGGGAATGTCCAGAATGCCAAAGGCCATTTCTATGCAGCTGAAATTTACCACTTCTCTGGAGATTAACTACCTGCCTTCTACCCCAGGTGGCATGTCAGATGCCATGGGAATTTAAAATGTTCTTTTTGTATTTTAGGAGCATGAGACATGAATACATATACAAGGTTCAGAGAAAAATTCCAGTATTTAGCAATATACAAAGTACGAGTTAATATCCCTCTTACCTACCCTATTCTCTATTCCCCAAATCACTCCTGTCCAGAAATAGGTGCTTCAATCAACACGATACACATCTTTCCATGCTTTTTTCTATATATTGAAACAGACATATGGTACATATATGTATGTTCAATTGTTAGATCATTAAAAACAGACTACATAAATTATTCTGCAACACCCTTTTTTCTTAACCATTTTCCACTCAGTATACAAATCTCTATATTATTATTGTTATTATTTTAAATTCCTGCATAGCATTCTATCATGCACATTTATTCAGTCATTCCTCTATCATCATGTGCTAGGTTAATACAAGTTCTCACTATTACAAAAAATGTAATGAAATTACTCATACATCTGTCCTTGTACATTCTTTAGACTGTATCTGAGGGCAGATGCCTAGAAATAGAATTGCTGAGTCAAAAATATATATTTATGTTTATTTTTAATTTGGATATAAAAACTGTCCAATTATACCCTCTTGGGAAAAAGAAGATAATTTTCTCTCCAACCAACAGTATATGAAAGACCGTGGAAATTTTGCAACACCAGCTTCTCAAACCACTGCATGAGAGTATTGCTTCACCATCTAAAATGTTATTCCTGGTATCAGAACTTCCTAGTAGCTGATGCCCTTCAGTGCCCCCTTCTCTGGAGGCATTTGGTGAGCCCCTTGTACCCCAGTGGAACTGGATGGGCATCCACACTCCCTACCAGGGAACTCCCACTGGGCTCGGGTCCTCACAGCTCTGAGTTCTTCCTGACGCTCTTCCTTCCATACACTCCCCTAACTTTTCATATTTTGCCTTTTCTCGCACAGAAACCCACCTGAATCACCTTCATATTCCCAACCCCTGCCACTGCTCTCTGAGTCATCTTTTGAATGAATGGTGGGAGAGAGACAAGAGGAGGAGAAAGGAAAGTAGGTTGGTTCTCTAACAAAGTTGGAAGGGTCCCAAACCAGTAAGGCTCAGTAGAGCTGTACGTGGGCTGATTCACAATTTCTAGTCCTGCTACAACCTAGAAATTTGAGCATTTGGAACCAGAAAGAGGATGTGTTTGGTTTCTAAGACATTCCCCTACCATATAACTGACCGAGGTGAAACTGACAATTTCCAGTAAGAACAGCAAGATAAAATTTAGGACTTACGAGACAGAAATGCCATGCTTGGAGTTTTCCAAATACCCTTCACTCTTTTCTGGCCCTGCAGCTATCTTAAGTACTAACCAAGGTGTGTTTGGAAATATGAAAATCAGAGATGTTTCTGGTTTAGCCTTCACTCTTTTGCAGGATCTGTCCTCTTGGTGCTCAGAGGCCTTCCTAAGACCACGCTGTCTTCTTCCCACTTAATTTTTCAGACATCCTGCAGGCTTCCTGCCCACTCCATCCTGCCTTAACTTTCTTTCCTACGCAAAGGAACCCCCTGAAGGGAATTCTGTGCTCATTATTTAAACAGCTGGAACATTGCTTTGTCTTTTCTCTGCCCACATGTTGCGTACAGGACTTACAGGATATGTTTTATCATGGATACTTGAACTGCCTCAGGCAATTTCCAGGAAATATTAAAATTTTCCTGAATTCAGTCAAGTTCAAGGAACTACCTAGAACTAAGGCTGAAGCTGAGTAAGCTGTGTCTAAAGTCACTAGCGTTAATGATCTCAGTATATGAGAGAGATCGGTACATAAAGGCCAGCATCCACACACAAAAGAAATGAAAAAAAAAATGAAAGAGGGAAAATAGGGTGGGAGCGAGAGAAAATAATCTTAGAGAAAGGTACAAACATTGTAGTTGAAGGACGTGGTGTATCTTATTTGCCAAAATAATGAATCCACGGCACTGCCATCTCTGGAGGCCCCTCTATCACGCTAGTTGAAATATGCTATGTTCACACAAACTGGCTCCTATGTGCCTGGTACACTTCTTTTTCTGCTAATGATCAAATGTTTATTTCATTCACCAGTTGCTTTAATACTCCAGGCTTCCCAGATTGTTATAACACATCTGCAACTTTAGACGTGAGCTGCATGGCTTAGTCCAGCAATCTTGTAGCATATTTAAATTAGCATGTCCAAACCTACCAACTAATTTCCAAAGGGGCCTCTTCCAGCAATACCTCTACCATACTGTTTCTGAATTTATGGGTTTATGGTTAGAAATCCTCTTTAATATTTCTATATATTTATATATAAAGCCAATCAAGAGATACAAGTACAATGTATTTTCTTTTCTGAAGTTGTCCCTCCTGCCTTCTGTCTCCTTTGCTATATACCCAACTACCATCTACTATCACCCCAGTCCAAGGATATCTTTCCTTCTGCCATTACTTACTCTCTGATTTTAATGTTATCAGTACCATATTATTTGTTTCCTTTGTCAAACCAGTAACTTATTTGAACTTTTTCTAAACCAGAGGGGTTCTTAGCCACAATGTTGAAAAATTATTTGTGTGGATCAGCACAATCAGTAGGTTCCCAACACCCAACTCAAAGTGGGTTACACAATTAAGAAAGCATATTAGCTCCTATTCTAAACTATATAAATATGGATTCGTGCATGCGTGATCTGTACATGTGGTTATACAGACTTAAGCGTCCTTTTTACTTGGCTCTAGCTCCTTAGATCTGCTGTTCTCTTGGCTCTGCTGACTTTATCGCAGGTTGACTTCCTTTAGAACAGCAAAATGCGGCAGCAATACCAGGTTTCATGATCACACTGCACTACATCCAGCAGAAAGCTGCTCTCTTCCCCTCCCAAAGTGTCAAGCCGCAGTCTCGGTTTTCCCTCCAGGGAAACATAGGTCACATGACTTCCCCTGAACCAAAAAGAAAGGATAAGTGCTTTAAGTCAATACAAGCCTCCTGCTACCGCGAGGGATAGGTCCTTATCACCCAGCCCTGTTACCTCTATTCATTGCAGCTGTGAGAAATGGAGGCCGGGAATTCAACAGCAACAACCACATACAGACTATCTGAGAAAGGGAAGGGTCTGTAGCTCCCAAGCCTGGAAATGCACATAATCTGCAAAGTGACGACTTATTTGTGAATGTCACAGCCCAGAGTGTCTTTACTAATAAGGTGACTGGGTTGAATACATGAAATATTATTTACCTAGTCAGACTGAAAAGGTTGAGAACTTCTACTCTAAACCATCTGCTACTCAAAGGCAGGAATTATGTGTTATTTGTCTTTGCTGGTATGGTACATGGCGAGTCTGAACTGAATTTATTGTCAGGCTCCCTTACCACTGAATGGCCCCTCTGCTTTCACTTCTGTTAATATCTTATATTTACTTTCCTTTTTCCTAGACCTGGTTTCCATCTTCTCAAAGGTCAACCAATAAAAAAAAAAAAAAAAAAAAAAGACAAACACACTCCCCACCCTACCCACTTTTCTAAGAGAATATAATCTAGAAAAAAGACTTTAAGTGCTTGAACATGTAATCGAGTAAAGTAACTTCATTGAGAAAGCCAGAAAATGATATGTCTCCTGGGTGAACAGCAAGGAAAGGCACCCATCCATGGCTTGGACTTAATGCTGTTCATCTGTGACTCTATGTCCAGCATTCCCAAAGCTACACAGAGCTTTGATGCGATTGTATAAGATGCTATCAAAAACTACAGTGACTGTTTAAAGTTCTTTTAATTATTACAGTAAAAGACACTTTGCCATTAACCCCCCTCCAAATATTCCCTTCTCTCTTCAAACACACTTATCTCATCATTCTTGCCACTTTCTGAAGCAGTTCTGGAAGTCTTCGTTCATGTTTTCAGTTGTGCTGCCACGGCTACCCCAATGTCCTGAATCGATTCAAATCATTTACCTTTCACGGTCATTTTGATTTGGGGGGAAGAGGCAGAAGTCGCACAATGCCAGATCTAGTGAAAGGCTGATGAGGACACTCCATGATGTTTTTATTTCACAGAAATTTCCATAAACATAAACTGTAAATTGCTTCAGAAAGTGGCGAGAACAATGGTATCCATGTTTTCAAAGCAAGGGGTGATATTTTGAGGGGAATTAATGGCAACGAGCCTTTTACTGTAATAATAACCAGGATGTTTGATCATTAAAAAAAAAGAGGCCTTCAGACTGAACGTATTCCATCTGTCACATGGCACGAGGATGTTCTGGCCCACTATTGCAGGATGTGTGACGCCCGTCTTCTTCATCTGGACATGAAGACTGGAAAGCGAGCGGCAGGTGCTCTTTCTGAGGCCCTGGAGAGAGGCCCTTGCAGGAGCTCTTTCTACAGTCTGGGTAAGATCTCCGGCCATCGATCAGGATTTCTTTTACTCAAAGAAAACTGATTTAAATAGGGGTGGATTATGATACTTAGAAACTATAGCATTGACAATTATGATGCTTTCCATTTCGTTAATTGAAAACACTTTTATAACATTTAACTGCAAAACACACAATTTATATGCATACAGAAATCAGAGTAATTTAATTCTGGCTTTACAGATGGCAAAATCCTGACTATGTTCGATTAATCTGAATTATTCTCTCCTCTCCCTAGAATCTTTCTTTCAGTGCCCCTGTTTTACTGATGGGACTTTAAGTACCTACTTACACTGTCTTTTGAATAACACTTATGGGACTCAAATAGCTACCTTTCCCAGACCTTCAGTATTCTAACGGGCTGTGTGAACTTTTTCTGCCCCCTCCCCCGAATATGCCAGCTTCTCCATGAATTCTGTCTGAGCACCCTATTTAAAATTGAAACCTGTCCTCCATTGCCACTCCTGATCTTCTTTGTTCTATTTTTGTCCTATTTTGTTCTATTTTGTTCTATTTTTCCAAAGCTTTTATCACTTTTTGAAATACTATATAGTTGCTCAATTTTGATGGCTAATGTTTACTGTCAGTCTCCTGGGAACCTCTAGAATATAAATCCTTAAGGGGAGAGGGGCTTTGGTATTACTCACTTTATATCCTACATACTTATTATAGTGCCTGGTACTTCCTAGGTGCTCGATGAATACTAATCAATTTCTAACCTTTCACTACTCTCATTTATACACGTGACCATTTTCTATGAATAATACTTTTATATTTGATTCTGATTACATCCCATCCTACATATATATGTGACATGCCTAAGACCTATGATATAATTATTGTCATAAGGTCCATGTCACTAACGTAAGAATCATATATATAGACCATAAGAGGCATGACTGTGTCACTATCATGTAAATAGCAAGATCCGTATTTACTCTTTAAATGGAAGGGACTTTCAAGGCCATCTCTCTGAGCCCACTCTGCAACACCACTCCTGTATCAGAGCACTGCGAGGAAATTAGCGAGGGTAACTGAAATTGGGATACAGCAGCGATCTCTTGGCTCTAATTCCCAAATTTGCAGACCCACCACTTTTGCAGTGACATAGTGGCTAAGACCACAGGCTTTGGAGTTAGGCTGACTTCTGGAGTAAACTACCTGTGACCCCAACCAGAAAACTCAGAAGGAAACAGGACCAAAGCCCTACCAGTGTCGACAAATGAGTTCTGCCGGTAACCTGAATGAGTCTGGAGTCTCCCTGAATGAGTCTCCCTGGACTCCAAGGAGATCAACATATCGATTTCAGTCTTATGCAACTCAGAATAGAGAAAGTAGAGAAAGGCCCACTGAGCCTCTCAACTGTAGAACTATGAGATAATAAATTCATATACCAATGACTAGGAACATGGAAATCTATGATAGCTGTCTACTGTTTATATAATATACCACACATCCTCCAGCAGAAAGGCTGTCAAAGTGGGATGGTGTGAATGGGAGCTAACAAGCTGATCTCATGTTAGGCCTCATGTTAAATCCTTGCCATAGATCACCTCACTTAAAAACAGAGTCTGGGGCATATATATGTAGGAAGGCCTTTAAAATAGAATAGAAGATCAAGAGTTGGACAATGAAAAGGGAAGAAATTTGTGCCAGAAATTATAGCTGAGGTTAATCAATTTAATTGTAATAATAATTTCCATAGAAATGTTTGACTTTTATTATAAAAATTTCAAAGATAAGCTGGGCATGGTGGCTTATGCCTGTAATCCCAGCACTCAGGAGACTGAGGCAGGATTGCCACGAGTTCAAGGCCAGCATGGACTACATAGTGAGTTCAAGGCCAGCCTGAACTACACACCAAGACCTGTTTCAAAACACACACACACAAAAATTTTTTTCCAATATATACAATATAGAATATGACAAATATCCACTTACCCACTACTCAGACTTAATAAATACAGTCCATTTTCCATCTTCAACTCAGATCTTTTTATTTTTAGAAAGAACAAAAAAAGCAATAGCCCAATATGCTGTACTCCAAGCTCTCACCCCAACTCCTCCCTACTCCTCCACAGCTAACCCCTGCCCCTAGACTGTGTGGGTCCTCTCTGCCCAGGATTCTACACTTCTGCCTCATAAGGACACACTCGTAAATCCTTATATATTGCTGCTGTTTCAATCACACAAATGGCAATGTATTATACCTTTCATTTTGCAACTTGCCCTTTCCACTCTACAGTACTACTGCTATATGTAAATCTAACTTGTTTTGATTGTTTAATAGTGGTTCATTGAATAAATAAACTACAGTTTATTACCCATTCACATATTAACAGTATGTGCCATGATTTGAATGCATCCCCCAAAACTTCTATGTTGGAAACTTAATCCCCAGGGTAAGTGTTGAACATTGGCACTTTCAAGAGATGCCAGAATTGTAAGAAATACACCTCTGTTCTTAACAAATTTTCTAACCTCGGTTATTCTGTTATACTAGCACAAAGTGAACTAAACTAACATGTTTTCAAATATCTGCTATTACAAAGACAGCTGCAATGAGCTCTCCTGTAAATGTATCACTATGGGCACATGGAGATTTTCTCTAGATCACTTTATATATCACCAACCACATAGGCTACGCACATCTGTGTAACTTCTCTTTGCTTGACATTGCCAGTTGCTAGCCAAAGCCCTTCACCATTTCACATACCTACTAGGAGTATATTAGAGTTTCCCCACATTCTTTCCAATAATAGTTATTGTCAGAGTTTTAAAACATTTCCCTATCTGATATGTCTGAAATTATTTTTTAATGATAATTTCCTGGTTATTAGTAAGAGTCATATCTTTCCATACCTTAACTGGTCAGTCATTTCCCTTTTCTAGGAATTGCTCATTTATATTTTTTTGTCCATTCTTTGAATTTTGATGTTTTTCTAGCTAATTTCCAACTCATTGTATGATCTAGAAACAAAATACTTTATTACAAGAGCTGAAAATATCTCCCCCCAATTTATGACTTATTTCTTTATTTATTTTTATGTAAGATACCTTTTTTAAAAAGACAGAAATTGCTTTAGCATAGTCAAATGTATTGATCTTTCTTTTGTGGCGTGTGCTGTCTGGGTCTTTTTTGAGAAATCATCCCCGCCCTGCAAAGATTCTTAGAGGTTACGTAGAGCCATCAGGGAAGGAGGTAGTGAGAAGGGCCCACTCTACCCCATCCAGAATGGCACCTCACATACCTATTTGGATTCTTGCATAGGATTTCCACTAAAGAAGAATCTTGCTGTTTAAAAAAATGAGCATTACTGAATTTATTCTGAGATTCCTGTCCATCAAACAAAAAAGAAAAATGTTATGAATTATATTAGCTCCTAAGAGAAAATAAAGAATAAACAGTGTATGTCATATAGCTTTTGTTTGCTGGTAAAAGAGACTTCCACACAGAAGGACAAGTACTGCATGCTCTCACTCAGATGTGGAGTATAAAACAGTTGATCTTACAGAGGTTGAGAATAAAGTGGTAGTCTCCAGAGTTTGGGAAAGTAGGGAGATGGGAGAGATGGGGAGAGGCTGATTAATCATTACTAAGATGTAGTTGGATAGGACCAAGAAGTCCTGGTGTGCTGACTATAGGTAATGTACCTTTTAAAAAGCTAGAAGAAAAGAGCTTGAATGTTTTCACCGCAAAGAAATGATGTGGATTTGAAGAGATAGATATGTTTATCATGATTTAAACATTGCACAGTGATTACTTGTTTTGAAATATCTGGTATGTCATTAATATAAAACAGTTTTTATGTTTTATATATATATATTTTATATATATAAAATTTTTATATATATTATAACTAACTCCTAGTAGGAGTATATAATAGTAGGAGTATATAATATACTCCTAGTAGGTATGTGAAATGGTGAAGGGCTTTGGCTAGCAACTGGCAATGTCAAGCAAAGAGAAGTTACACAGATGTGCGTAGCCTATGTGGTTGGTGATATATAAAATGATCTAGAGAAAATCTCCATGTGCCCATAGTGATACATTTACAGGAGAGCTCATTGCAGCTGTCTTTGTAATAGCAGATATTTGAAAACATGTTAGTTTTATATATTATATTAAAATGTAAATTAAAAGGAAAGAAAGAAAGACTAGGGCTGGTGAGATGGCTCAGCGGCATAAGCGCCTGCCTGGCAAGTGCGAGGTCCTGAGGTCGACTCCCGGTACCCACATAAAAATAAATAAAAAAATAAAAAATGAAAAAAAAGAAAGAAAGACTAGCAGTCTGATAGGAGAAGAAAACTCTTAGTGCTAAATCCAAGGCACTAAGGGACTGTGGTATAATAAGGACAGAGAGTGACAGCAGGTTTCAGAGGTTCAGAAAGATTCTCTGGTGGCATTGCTTATGGACTGGTGGGAGAGATGTTCATACTGGAATACAAAGTCTTTTTAGAACTTTAGTAAAACAAGAGAGCATGAGTGCTCTGGCCTCATCCCAAGTGACATGGTTTCTTGTGGGCTGCACATACAAACCCTGCTTGGTGCCTCAGCATCTGGTGAATCAAAGGATCTGGCTTGGGGAGCCTTCTCCCTCCTGGGGGATACATGGTGTTCAGCTCCTGCTCTGCTCCTCCTCTTCCCCATAGAACAGCAGGGTTTGGTGCACAGACCCATAGAACAGCAGGGTTTGGCCTCAGTGGTCTGAAGGCTGCACGTGGTCAGCATCCTACAATTGTGAAGTAAACAAACATGGATCTCTGCTACCTTCAAATATAAAAACCCCTCCCATCTACAACACCATGTTCGTGAATTTAGCACATTTTACAGCATGAGGAAATCGGTCTAATTCATGCTTTATGGTGGTGATAGCTGGATAACCCAGATTAACTGGAACATTTTACTTTGAAACACATATCTCTTCAAATATATGTGCATATCTATAGCAACTATATGAATGTAAAGAATAAAACATTTTACTTTATTATAAATTTGGCTTTTCCTTTTGATCTTGTGCTCCTCCCTGCATATTTATGTCTTTTTTTCTTTTTTTCTTTTTTCTGCTTTATTTTTTATTTTATTTTTATTTTTAATTTCTGGTTTGCATTGTAGTCTCCATTTGTATTATCTCTGCTAGGGCTCCTTGTTTATGCTTCACTTCATTTTCTGTGTAACCTGCTTAAGTTTGTGATCTGTTTGCTTAAACAGGGTTGGCACACATGCTAGTACGTTTCCTGGCACTCTGCCATTGCCCCATCACCCAGCTCTTTAGATTCAAGGCTTGCTTCTTCAAGAATGTGCAGACCTGTTCCGAATAAAGATAAAGAATTCAAAACTCTTCTCCCGACAAAGGCGTGCAGAGTGATTTTTCATACCTGTGCAGCACAGAAAATGAGTAAGGCATTTACCTTAGGTAGTAAGAACACTAAATTAAATAATGTTCAGCCAGATCTTCCTGCCACCACCCTAAAGTATGTATCAGTGTAATTTCCACTGTGAGTCAATAGGTGGAAGTTTCCCCAAAAAGTTGTTTATTTCATGGGTCGGGGAAGTGAACCATGTAAAAAGAACCCACTAACAACGAGAAGGTCATCACACAGTCTCAAGTGTTTATTCAGAAAACCCTATGTATTGTACCTTACACACGTCTTTCAAAGTACAAAGCAAGTAGACCCAATCACTACTGTCAAAGTCCTGGCAGCCAGAAAACAAAATGCCACCAGTAGGGTTTAATGAAGGAATTATTTATGGGGTAAATGGAGCCAGCAAGGGAGGTGGAAGCTTCACGAACCAGCAACAACAAGGAGACATTTCTACCCCTAGAACTAAAAAGAAAGGGGAGGGAAGGGTATTATGGGAGCCCAGTAAGAGCTGAGCCTGGGAGAAGCTGGTTGCCGGTACAAGTGGGGCTCAGAAGGCAGTGGGAGATAGCAAGGGAGCAAGGGCAAAATATTCCAGCCTGACTCTTCCAGCCTCTCATATCCACTTCATTGGCCAAACCCAACCAGCAAATCAGGCAGAGAAGGGAGCCAGGGTACAAAGTCTATGGATCATCCTCTTAAGGAACGGAGAAGGGCCAAGAAGGGATGGGTCGGGGGGGAGATAGTTGCAGTTGACAAAAGGAAAATAGCCAGCGCACCAGTGAGTAAATTTAAAATTTGATCAAGATCCTTTTTAAAGATGGTCTTACTCTGTGCATTAGACTTTGGGTGTCAGCATGGAGAGGTAAGTGGCTTAATTTGCACTCTGGCCTTCCAAATGATCTAGCCTTGCTATGAGATTCAAGCTGACATCAATGTGTGAGAATTCTACTGAGCTGATGGATGGACAAACATAAATTTTTGAGTTGAGAGGGACCTTTGATGTTCATCTAACTGTACCACTGTTCTGTAGAGATAGGAAATATGAGGATTAAATGAATTTTCCTTTATAACAATTTTGGGAAATGAGTATTATCCCTATTTTGCAGACAACAGAGTGAAAGGATTTAAACCAGTCTGCTGAAGTCCCACAGTTTGTATATAGCAAAGCTGAAGGTCAAGCTCAGATGATCCAAGTCCAAATGAGGCACCAAGCCCAAACTCTCAGAGCAAAGTTGTGGAATAAGCTGTCTAGTAAAGCTCCCCTCTACGATACATGGCGAAGTTCTTTCACTTCCACGCAGTCACTCAGTACAGAATCACATTACAGCAAACAGCATCCAAATGCTGAGTGTCCCCCAGAACCCCAGCCTGGTTTATAAATTTGATCTCATCTCTTCCTCCACCATTCTGAAGGCTCAACTCTGTTCAAAAGCCAAGATTCTACATCCTCTACCTTTAATGTGTTTCTGCTGCTCAGTACCAGAGGGCCTTGCTCAAAGTGGCTGTTCCACTGTGGTGGATCTACTGCCTGAAAGCCCACTGTGGCTTAGCTGGCTTGTTTTGGTGAGGAGAAAAGAGAAGCCAGAGCCTCCTGGCTGAGATTGTCCATTAAGCTAAGAGGAAACCCACCTTTCAGAAGTCACACAAGACAGAGGACTACTAGTGTCCATTCCAGAGGTCGTGCTCAATACTGACCCCTCCTGAAGCATAGCATCTCTGCTCTAGTCAGAACCTCCTCTCAGGGAGTGGCCTTTGCTCCATTTTGTACCTAAACAAGCAACAGAGATAGTGTTACTTTGGCTTTCCACCACTAGCCTTCAGAGATGTGGCGGAACCATAATTGGAACCTTTCAAAGAGCTATTTGGATAAACAGACTGTCAGTTCTTAGTTATAAATAAACTGCTATCAGCCATCTAAAAAAGACCAAATGATAGCAATGTACCAAAATGCAAAGGGACACACACCTCAGAATGCCAAGCTGTCCAGGACCAGTTGCATAATCTGTAACTTCCCCCTCTTCCATTTCCCAAATTGATGACGTGCACAGTATAAGAAAAACAGCCCACATTTATGGTCAGACAAGTCTGAGTCTGAATTCTATCTCTATGTTCTTTAGTGGGAGCCTTGGGTTAGGTGTTTAATTCCTTACAACTTCATAATCATGGAGAGGGAAGGGAATAATTCCTTGGGTTGCTGTAAGAACACAGAACAGACAGGAAACCGAGGAACTGGCATACAATGGTACTGAGTAAACGATAGCTCTAGTGGTAAATATGATGGTGATGATAATAGGCATGGTGATGATGATGATGATCATGGAGATACCGTGGTGATAGTAACAGGTATGGTGATAATGATGGCAGTGATGGTGATGATAATGGCAGTGATGATGTGATGGTGGTGACATATGGCATCACCCAGTATTTGAGGACCTCTGCTGAGCCCAGGACTCAGGGATATAAACTGAAGCTTGAATTTATTTTAAAAAAAAGTTTAGTGGGATTAATCTAAGTGCTTAATGGTTTGTTGTTATTAACAGTGAGAATATTGACTTATTCACTGTTTTCCACATGCCAGACATGGCCACAAGCAATTTATATCTATTTCATTTAATCCTCACAATATCTCTTTGAAGAACAAAGTATAATTAGTTCCGTGTCATATTAGAAACACAACCTCAGAAGGGCTCTGTTTCTGATTCAGACATATAGCTGGGGAAACTAAATCAAGGATTCAAGGCCAGTGCTCTCTGACTTCAGAGCCCCAGCTTGTAGCCACCATATGCATTGCCCATTTCCCAACCAGATGCACAATAGCAACTCTAATGAGAGGAAGGGGCTGGGGTTCACTGAGATAATGGGTGACTGCAAAGGACTTATGATTACGGTTCTTATAAAAATTTACACAAATTAATAAAAGTATACTTGAGATATGTATGAGGGTGTAAGCCAGAGATAGCAAACAAACAAATCTGAGAGATATTTTGTTGTCCTCTCATAGTATTCCTAACATTTAAGATTAGGTTGTTTCAAAATCCAGACTTCAAAAATCCAGACTTCCTTTTCTTAAGAAATTGATGATCTAGAAATACTGAATCATACTCCAGAAGGTTTCAATGAATGGAAGAAGTTGCTGCCTATAGCTCACATGTGTATTCTTGAGTTTTTCCTGTTCGAAGAACTCCCTATTTCTTTTGGCTGCAAACATCACTTGTTTGTACTCTTTGTTTGACCCTTATAGATATTTGAAGTGTGACCTTCTGTAGAGGCTCAGGCATAGGACAAGGGCACAGTTCAGGCAGCAGTTAGTGGGACAGAGGGTCTTGGCCAATAATTGTGCACACTGAAGAAAGTGAAGAGGACCCAGACCTCTTGTAGGCTAGGCCATTTCCACTCAAGAAGATCAATCTGCTGCTGTATCACCAAAAGTCTTCTCCACCATCAATGGTGGACTCTGCTATCAATCATACCCTCCACCATCAACCATGACCACTGTCAACCAGGGCCTCCATGGTCAACCATGACTTCCACTGACAGCCAAGGCCTCCCCACTACCTACTGCCTTCTCTCTTTTCTGACCTGCTTGCTGGCTGCTGATCACTCCATTCTCTCCTTTTAGAACAATATTCTTATCTACCTCTCTTGCAACCCATTGTTTTTACCATGGGCTTCTTGGTAAAGACATGGCTTACTAGCTGTATGTCACTTCATTTTTCAGAGCTTAAATTCCACCATAAAATGGCAGCACATACAGCACACAAGGTAGCTGCAAAATGGCTTGGAAAGTTGCATAGTTATACAAGTACCAGTAACATTTGAGCTACCTTCTCTTGGCATTAGTCACTTGTTCATTATTGAGTGTCCAAGGATTAGCATTTTGTCTGGCCACAGTGAGTGTTCAGTATCCATTTGTGGAGCATAGACTCTTAATACTTTGGGTCCAATACTCTTTTCACCTCTGGTACTACTAGTACCTAACAGTGTCTGGCACACAGTAGGTACTCAAAAAAATGTTTGATAAATATAAATTAACAGCACATTATCTCTCAAAATGACTAAAAACATCTAACACCAGCACTTCTCTTTCAAGACCCAGAAAACAAAACTTCTCAGGGTTCTTGCCTGAAATTAGCCACTATTATTTTCACCTAAAGCAACACAAAATGCTAGAGACATACAAAAACAAACACCTCTGCTGAGGCAGATGACTACAGATAAAGCTTTTTTCTTAGGTTTGTTGACATTCTTCTTTGCCCAAGGACAATCTGTTTATGAAGGAGATATTTTTCCCTATCTACTTCAAACCAAATTCCAGACCTGAAATCCAATATTGGATAGCAAGTAGTAAAACTTCTCATATCCTTTACCCGAGGTGAGTTTTCAAGTCTACCAGGAAGAAAGTCGAGTTTCCTTTCCAGTTTTTCTCCTATTATGCAATTTTCTGGGAGGTAGGTGGTAGGGTGCATGGAGATCAATCTGACAGGAAAATGTTGGCTTAGTTTTGGTTCAGGTATCAGTACAGAAACATGGCTGAGTGATTCAAGAGGTAGTTCTGCAGTTTGAACCTGCTGTGTTGGGCTGACCGTTCATACCCACCGTTTGGGATGGTCCAAGAGGATCTACTGCCTATTACTGCTCTAATCTGCTCTGGGCCTGGCCAGAGTCATTTCTCCCTCTGGAAAGAACAACTGGGTGGCTGGCAGATATCAGAGCTGCTGTGTGACTGACGAGATTCCTTCTTTACCACTAGGCCTTCTCTCCCTTTCCTCTGTTCAACCACATCTCCACTACTCCCATTGGTGCAGTGATAGGAATGACAGGCAGCAAGAGCATGAATCTTAAAAAGCATAGGATGCAGGGCTGTGGAAGCATAATGTCTCTCTTTTACATTCACACTCTGGCCCATTGTCTTTTCCTTTTTGTTTTCGCCTGTTCTTTTCTTGCTTGTGTTAAATCACCCAGGGCTTCTCACAGTGCAGCGTCTGTACTGGGAGCATCAGCTCTACCAGTGACTTTGATGGAAATGCAGATTTTCAGGCCCTGCCCCAGATCTACTACATCTCTGGAGGCGAGGTCCCAACCTCCGAGGGGATCTGGTGCAGTCTAGTCTGTGAAGCACCGGTTTAAACTCTTTCTTCTTCTGAATCTCCTGAACACACTATCTTTTAGCAGTTAGGTAAATGAACAAAGGTCTTCTGATCACACTAAAAAGAACAGAATCCTCAAACTACAGTCTTTGAGATAAGGCCAGAAGAAATGTCAGCCTCCGAGAATTCACCTAAAAGTAGCCAATAAGGTGACCCGGAGGGAGCAAAGATCCTGACATCACACGGCTCTGGGTTCCTGCAAGTCCGCCAGATGTTCAAATCTACCACCTGCTCATTGTGGGGTCCTAGGCTAGTCGTTCCTGCATCCGGACATTCTCCGTGGGGTTGGATGAAGAGATCAGTGTGATAGGACTGTAATGAAGATGAAGTGAGATCGCACATGTGCAGTACCTGTGACAGACAGCAACCACTCGGGACACATTCATGTCTTCCTGTCACCTACCCTCATCTCCAGTAAAATCACAATAAAAATGTTCACCACTGCACCTTAGAGCTCCTCCTTGACTTTCCCACAGTTTTATCAAGGGGATTATCTGAGGCTAGCCAAAAGACCAAAGTCTCTCTCTGTCTGTTGTCTAAGCAAGATTGTTGACCTCACATGACCAATATAAATAAGTTAGTATAAATATAAATAATATAATCCTTTTATTTTATTTAATTTTATGGTGGTTGCTATTAGAACAGAGTGGAAGTATGCATGAAATCTAGAGAATGGAGATTCAGTGTTTAAGAATGTGTTAGTATTCACCCAAAACTATTAAACAAAAAAATGACAGATGCTTTCTTAGATGAATCCAGTGATTTTGACCACTATAAAGGAATATAGGAAGTTCAAATATTTTCCATACTCTAGACAAACAGTCCTTTAAAATATCCTGTTCCCTTTAGGTTGAGTCCATACCAATCACTTACAATTTATTGACTGTTTATCATATGCCTGATCCTGAGCTAGTAAACGCTATGTATGCATGAGTGCACTGACTCCTCAGAGAGAATTAACCTCTCCCTCGGTATAAAGGTAAAGTTTAGAAGTTAGAGACAACTTGCATGAAATCACTAGTACCAAGATTCTAAGGTCCTCCAGAGTCTGTGCTTGTAGCCACCAAATCTGTATATCTCAATTCAGTTTCCCAGGTAGCTCTAGACAAGGGAGTCATCTCCAGAGTAGCCAAAGCCAGTATTATACTTCATGGAAAGTTTTATGCCCCAACTACAAATCAGTCAATTGGTATTTGACTTATAAATCTGCCTCCTGTTAGTTTCCTTAATGAGTCAGTGCCTGAGAGCTTGATAAATTCAGGCACAGCTGACTGAATGAAGATTTTAAAGCTGCTAAGGCAAGGTCTAGGTCTTGTCCTGAGTTTACCTCACCAAGGAATTATTGACCTAAGCAGGCCTGCTGGAGGCAGCCAGCCACCCAACCAGCCACTTGTCTTCTTTGATGCCACTTTAAGTGTACTCTATTCAATCACAGCTCACATAAAGCTAGACAATTTAGAGGAAAACTAGGATGATTATGTTGGAAGGAGCAGGGTTTTAGGAGCTTTGAAGATATAGTGGAGGTAAATGCAGCCATATATTCTTAATAATGGCAAGTAGGTTTCATTTTATGTGACAAATCTCATCAGTTGGTGGCAACAATTGCCTGGGGTCTTGCATTGAGAAAGATTCTGAGGCTGCTTCTGGCTCTCATATGAGAGAATATCATAATGGATTAGTAATGTCTGCCATGGTGGAGGTGGGCATGGGGGCCATATGTCATACATTTAGCATTCCTTCTCCAAGTGCCAGAATCTAGGTTGATATTGACAATTATTTTGAATGTAGTGTACAATTACATTTGAGTAGAAAATAATATTGTGAAAAATATTTACCAGTCATGAATTATATAAAATCATTGCAGTATAGGAAGATTCCTGCTGGCATGTATATGACTGTGTAAATTACTCTTTCAAAACTTCTGTCCTCAAAGATTAGTTTGCCTTAGTTTGGTAAAAAGAAAAAAAAAAAACTCTTTCAGTATAAGAAATTTGGAAGCTGAATTTTCTTGTGAACAGGAGTATAGTAGATGTTGCATTTAGGGCATAGGTCTGTTTATCCAATGTAACTGCAAAGTCATAAGGCAAACTCTGTAAGGTACAAAAATGGTTTGGTTTTGTTTTAAATTTTGTAATGGGAGATGGGTCTATTCCTGAATTTGGAAATGTAAGTAATATAATACTCCCACAAGTGCATCTGAACTATTATTATTTGCAGATTATATGATTTTATACCATGATTTTTTTAATTTACAGAGAAGCTAGTAAAATTAATACTTGAATTTAGCAATATTGGTAAATACAATGTCAGTATACAAGAAATAAATTGTACTTCTATATTCCAGCAACAATTAGAAAATTAAAATTTTCAGTACCATATATAATAACATCAAAGCATAAAATATCCAAAGATAAATCTAGAGAAAGATGAATGAAATTACACTAAGAACTATAAAATGTTACTAAAAGGATTTAAAGAAGATATAAACAAATGAAGGATTCTACCATGTTTATTGATTAAAAGGCAGCATTTTTTTTCTGAAATTGGTCTACAGGTTCAGTGCAGTCTGAATGAAAATCTCAGAAGTGAAGTGTATGTGTGTAAAATTGGCAGGTTACGGCTGGGCATTGTGGGAATACCTGCAATCCCATCAAGAACTCGGGAGGCTAAGGCAGAACAATCACTTGAGTCTACCAGTTTGAGATCAGCCTGGGCAATATGATAAGACCCTGTGTCAAAAACAGAATTACCTTAATAAATTAAGAGATTTAAGAGATATAATAATTGAATAAGTAGGTAGATCCTGATTGGCAAGTTGTTAGTAAAGACTAATTTAAAGAAAAAGAAAGCCAGAAGGCTTACATTACCAAATCCTAAGATTTGTTTTAAATTTACAGTAATTAAGAGAATACAGTTATATTGTGACAACAGACAAATAAACCAGTGGATTAAAATTCAGAAAAAGAAAACAGATTGATAACGGCCAGATTACTAACAATAGTGTCATTACTGCAAGGGGAAAAGATGGTCTTTACAACAAATGGTGCAGAGTTGAGTGGATTCCCATATGAGGGGAGAAAAAGTAATCCTAATCCCCACCTTACACCATGCACAAAACTTAAGATATGAAAAGAAAATAAGCAATCTTCCAAAAAAAATACCCACAAAAATACTTTCATCACACTGGGATAAGAAGAATTTCTTAAACAGGACATGAAAAGCACCAGCCATTAGAAAAAGACTGATAAATTGGACTATATTAAAATTAAGAATTGCTCACCAAAAGATATTGTTAAGAGAATGAAAACACAAACTACAGAGGAGAAAAGATATTTGCATACATATATCTAACATACATTATATATCCAGAATATATTTTCTAAAACTCATATAAATCAATAAGAAAAGTACAGATAACCCATTAGAAAATTGAGCAAAAAGACAAGCAGGAACATCACAAAAGAAGATATGAAAATGACCAGTATAAGAGCTCAACATCTTACTCATCAGGGAAATGCAAATTAAAACCACAATGGGATAACACTATTTACCCACCAAGCTACATCTTTTTAAAGAACTTAAAATCACAATTATTGGTAAGAATGGGAATGTTCGTTATTATTTATTAAAAACTAAATACATATGAACCTTATGACATAGCCAATTTTACTCATATCTGAAAAACAGAAATGTATGTTACACAGAAGATACACAAAAGAGTGTTCTCAGCAGCATTATTTGTAGTGGCAAAAGGCTGAGAGCAACACAAATACTCATCAAATATGTTACAGAATATTCATCCAAAGCAATACAATACAGCAATGAGAAGAAATGAACGTCTGCTCCACATGGAAACATGAATAAATCTCAGAAGCAGGTGACTGAGTAAAACACACACACACACACACACACACACACAAAAGAGCACATACTTCGAAATTCAAAATCAAAATTTATTGTAATAAGTCAAAAGATCAGTTTTCTTTGGTTGGGATGAAAATACATCTGGGTTGCCTGAAATGTTCTATATTGTTGGGTGGTGGTTAAGACAACGATTATACTTAAAAAATTAATCTATACTGCAAGAAGCAAGAAGAGTGGGAATAGTGAGTGGGAAAGGGCTCTGGGTGCTTCTGTGAGCTGTGGGTGCTGCATCTCTTGATGGGGGGTACATAGGTGCATTCTCGCTATACATTCATCAAGCTACTCACTTAAGGGTCTGCCCTTGTAGTGGGGATTTTTTTTTTTTTTTTTTTTTTTTTGTATCTTAGAAAAAGTTTTATTTAAAGAAAAAAGGTGTTTGAGGGAGAGATGCAGTGAAAGACCCGAATAAAGTGGATGACCATCTTCCTTGAGATAACAATAAGGTAGGACATTTACTGGACACGACACCGTGCTAAGCACTTCACACGAATGTTCTCATTTAATTCTCGTGTGTTCCATGGAAACTGGTGCTATTACGATCCATTTACCGATGAAGGATCTGAGCTTAGCAAGTTCAAGGGACTCGTGTGAGCTCAAACAGCTAGCAAGGAGGCGAACTGAGACTCCAGGGCTCTCAGTCTGCCCAATGGAAACATGGAATTCAAACAACGCTTCTTTAAAAAAAGAAAGAGAAAGGTGGAGGGGTTTTCCCTGATACCTGCTCGTATAATAGCACTCAGCTGTCCACTGTCCCTCCGTCTGCGCAGCCGACTCGCCCTCAGCCTCCCGGGCCCAGCGGAAGGATCTTGTGAATTGCCTTTTCCTTCACACTTCGTCAGCCTCCGAGACCGAGGGGCGGATTTGTTTGAATTGGAGCTCAGGGCCACAGTGTGGCCAGCACTCGCTGCATTTCCTGTAACTGGCGGAGAGTGATGTGACGGCCTCGCGCGAGGGTGGAAAACAGGCCTCGCGGTGAGCGCGTGGGAAACCGCCCTGCGCGGACCCGCCGGGAACAGGCCCTCGGCCGTTCGGCCATGCGCGCGGCCCACGCATCCTTCCCACCGCTCTCCAAGGCCCTCGGGACTGCTCTCTGCTAAGAACCCCAGGACTGGAAAGACAAACCTGCGGTTCATTCAGAGCGCGGCCTCCCCCTGGGCTGCTAAGCGGCTGCGAACGTTACTGGTCTCAGCTGGAAGGCAAAGTGGGCCCTTTCGTCACAGACATTCTGTGGAGACTCTTCAGAAGCCTCAGGGTGAGCGGTTTCTGCCATTTCTTCCAGACTGTAAGCAAACCCAAGCGTGTAGAGGGAGCAAGGTTACAGGAGGCGGGAGCCTCTCTCCACGCAGGTGGAGCAGTGGGCGCCCCACGCAGCTCCTTCAGCAAGGTGAGGGCGGTGTTTCAGGGGAGGAGCGGGCACCGCGACACGCACAGGGGCAGGGGCCTCCATCGCTGTTACTGGCCTGGTGGAACGTGTAGGTTCCACCCTCCCACTGACTGCAGAAGGACCCTGAGTTCCTGCTCTTCCCCCCAAGAAGACCGCAGGTGCCCACTGCAAACCCTGCCAATACTTTTAGAAAAATCACCAAGACCGAAGACTGTTCTTAGCCAGAAATTTTCCATCAAGTTCCTCCACATTTATACCACAATGGCACAGTCTCCTCATTCGCCTGCTTGTTCCTGTTTTTTTTTTATTTTTAATTTCATTTTATTAGTACATGTTTGCAATACATGAAGTTTCATTCATCTTAGGGAGTAGGTACATGTACATAACACATCTTGATTTTTTTATTCCCCTTGCTTCCCCACCCACCTCCCTCCCTCTCTAGATCCCCTTTCCCCATTACCATTATTATTATTTTTTTTTTAGTTCCTGTTTATGGCATATAATGTTTACATCCTTTGTGGTTATTTGGGACGTGTACATGACACACCTTTAACCTTTTTACTCTTCTTTCCCTCCCCTCTCCCCTCATTCATGTTTTATCAATCATTCATTTGCTTACTCTCATTTATTTAACAAATGTTTATTGAGTACCATCTGCTCTGTGAAACTAGCTATGAGAAGACATTCTTCCTCTCCTCACGTTACAAAATTAAGTGTTCCTATATCAATTCCTATATATAATTACAACTACATAGCATTTATTGACTACCTACTATGTGCTGGGCACTGTTCTAACCATTTTACATGTATTACCTCATTAATCCTCACAATACTGTACAGTACTCCAGGAAGATTCCTATTATTTTATAGGTGAGAAAAATGAGACAAAGAAGCTAAAAATAATTTCCCTTCAGCTCCATAGCTACTAAGCGAGAGCTAGGATTTAAGCATGGAGGTCTTATTCCCTACCTAGTCTTTGCTCTTAACCATTTCATGTGTCTATATAGGGGAATATACAAAAGATGCAGAAGGCCATACCAATTTCAATTAAAGTTATACTGTTATGGGGGGGTAGGGAGAAGGTAGAATGACTAATGATCTGTATTTTATTATTTATTCTTGCCAGAAATTCTCTCCTCCCCCACCTCCCTTCTCTCTGTCCCTCTCTCTGTCTCTGTCTCTCTCTCCCTCCCTCCCTCCTTCTCTCCCTCTCTCTCTCTCTCTCTCTGTTGTTTGTGTTTTACATTTATGAACAGAAGAAGTTGATGGAGTAACAAAAGCATCTCAGAGAGGCTTGCAGCAGTGAGGCAGCTGTAGGACACAAAGGGTGAGGTCAGATGGAGACATCTCTCCATCAAGAAGTACCACATAAGAGGGAGTTGAATTTTCACCTCAGCAGCAGTTCAGCAACTCTGCACAGCCAGAAGCATTCTCAGTGACAATGCCTGGTATTTACAAATAGGAAGGTTCCAAAGTGGGTGGGATTTTTAATGACCATGCTGGCCTTGTAAGAACAATGTGTGCTCAGGGAACAAATATGTCGCATAATCACTGGCCCAGAGAAGGCTAACTGCAAAAAATTACCTGCTTTGGAGCAAGCCTTGGTGTCAGTTTAGTCACTGTGACAGGTTACCAGTGATCCAGGCTGCAGAGGCCTCCTGGCCACAACCATTACCCCGCTACGAAGTAAATAATTATGTTGTTCTTTCTTCAGTGATAGTCTCTCGTTCCCATGTCAAGAAGTTTGTTTGTTTATAGCAATAAAAAATGAGTGCTATTTCATTTGCTCATAGGGAATAACAATTAACTAAACATTCATTCTGTGGCAGGTATTGCATATTTTAGATCTCCTAATTTCCAAAGCAAACACATGTAGTAAAGTATGACCACCCTCACTTTATAGATGAGAAAAATTGAGGCTCAGAGAGGTCAAATTACTTGACAATTAGCAATTTTCCAGGAAAAGGTCTGATAATCGAAAGGAAACCAACCTTTAAAAAAATGGAAAGAAAAAATGTCAGTACAAAAGAAAATGCATCCTCAGCTCCTCTGGAGAACATGTTGAAAATGAAGGGACCAGGGAAGGCTCCCATCCAGGGGAAAATTTATTTCCTTTTCAAAAAGTAGAACCGATACCTTGTTTGTTCACCTAGTGATATTTTCAAACCAAAATATCTTCTATGGTTCAACATGGTAAGGTCATGTTTATAACTTGTATTTTATCCTAAGGGCAACAAGAAGCCATTGAAATGTTTTCAGCAGAGACTGACCAGGTCGGATTTGTGTCTAAAGCTCATGCTGTGCACAGAGGGGATAATGGATTGAATATCTGTTGTCCCAACTAGAAAGTAGGTGCTATTCTTGTTGCCCTTTATTCACTGATGCCTGTTTGTGCCTATTCAAATGTCAGGTGCATGGAAGCAGAGACCTTCTCTATTTTTGTCATTGTTGTGTCACTCAGTGGCTGGAATAGTGTCTGGCCCAAGGTAGGTTCCCAATAAATATTTGTTGAATGAATAAGTAAAGAAATTAATAAAAGATCAAAGGAAGAAATCACGCAAATGAAGTGAGAGAAGTGTATAAAAGCATGTAAGAGGGGTCTTTGTCTGGTGTTGGGAGGATAATAAAGAGTGTAGCTTAGACCCAGAGGTGACAGGAAGTAGATTCAAGGCATGTTTATGACATAAAGCTGATGAGACGATGTGGAGGATGGACAGGGAGATAAAATTTGTGGAGGTGAAAAGAGGTTCTGGAAATGGGGGAGATGGGAGGTAAAGGAGGGGGAGGGGAAGTAAAAACTACTAAGAATATATATATATATATTCCCCATGATGAATGTATTTAATATGTATTGCAGACATTCACTAATAAAAAGCTTTTTAAAGACGAACTTCCTTTCCTCAGCCATCCAAACAGGACAATGCAATTCAACTGGACTAAGTGACTATCTCCAAGTTGTTTCCTAGTTGTCAGTATAAAACATGTGCAGGCTTCTGAGCATGATTTTCCAAACAGCAAGATTCTCTGACTAAAAATAGGAAAGTAAAAAGGGCCGTTTCTAGTATTCATGGGACTCAGTAGCAGACTTTCTAGGATGCTTTCTTCAGCACTTCCTCCTTTCACTCCCTGATGTTTCTGTTAGGTTTCCATGACATCACAGCAGTCAGTTACATCCATTCTGTCAAAAAGAGAAGAACTTCAGGATACAAAGTCAACACACAAAAATCAATTGCATTCCTATATACCCATAATGAACAACAAGAAAGAAATCAGAAAAACAGTTTCCTTCACAATAGCTTCCAAAAAATTAAATACCTAGGAATCAACCGAAGCACGAAGGGGAAGACTGCCCTAATGAAAAGTACAGAACTCTGATGAAAGAAATCGAAGAAGGCATTAGAAAATGAAAAGACATTCCTTGTTCTTGGATTAGTAGAATTAATATTGTTAAAATGGTCATATTACAAAAAGCAATCTATAAATTTAACATAAGCCATATTAAAATACCAACATTCTTCACAGAACTGCAAAAAAATCCTAAAATTCATACGGAATCAGAAAAGACCCAGAATAGCCAAAACAGTTTTGAGCAAAAAGAGCAAAGCTGGTGGTATCACAATACTGGATATCAAGTTATACTACAAAGCTATAGGAACAAAAACAACATGATACTGGCACAAAAACAGACGTGGAGACCAATGGCATAGAACAGAAGGCAGAAAAACAACTCCATGCACCTTTAGCTATCTGATTTTTGACAAAGGAGCCAAAAACATATGTTGAAGAAAGACAGCCTCTTTGACAACTGGTTCTGGGAAAACTGGATATCCACTTGCAGAAGACTGAAATTAGATCTCTATCTCTTATCCTATACTAAAATCAAGTCTAAATGTTTCAAAGACCTAGATGTGCAAACAGTTTGAAACTGCTGGAAGATAAGATATGGAAAACACTTGAAGCCGTAAGTACAAAGACCTCCTGAATAGAACTACAATAGCAGAGGAAATAATATAAAGAATCAACAAATGAGATTACATCAAATTTTAATGGCAAAGGAAACAATCAACAGAGTGAAAAGACAACCTACAGAATGTGAAAAAATTTTTCTAGCCACTCTTCTGATAAAAGATTGATATTGAGAATATATAAGGAACTCAAAAATTAACCCCCAAAACAAATTACTCAATAAAAAATGGGCAAAAATGAACTGACTACACACTTCTCAAAATAAGAATTACAAATGGCCAATAAGTACATGAAAAAAAGTTCAACATCTTTAGCCATTAGGAAAACACAAAATAACTTTGAGATTTCATCTTACCCCAGTTACAATGGCTATCATCAAGAACAAATAAAACAATGAATCCTGGCAAAGACACAAGGGGAAAAAGGAATACTTCTCCACTGTTGGTGGGAATGTAAGCTAGAACCACCACTATGGAAATCAGTATGGAGATTCCTTGAAAAACTAAAAATAGAAATTCCATTTGACCCAGCTCTACTTCCCCTGAGTATATTCCCAAAAGAATTAAAGAGATCATACTATAGTAATACATGCATACTCATGTTTATAGCAGTATAGTTCACAATAGTATACTCTGGAAACAACCTAGATCCCTGTTAATAGATGAATTGATAAAGAAAATGTTGTATATAAATGCAATGGAATATTACTTAGTCCTAAAGAATAAAGTAATGTCACTTGCAGGAAAATAGTTGGAACTTACAACCATTATATTAAGCCAGACTCCAAAAGTTAAATATCACGTGTTTTCTCTTACATGAGAAACCTAAAATATAAATAAATGAATGAACAAAATAATGGAGAGGTGATAGGAAATTAGAAGGTAGATTCTTAGCAGTAGAGAAAAGGATCAGGGAGGAGGGGAGGAAGGAGATAAGGGGAAGGAGGATTGGAAATGATCAAGATACGTTATATGCATATAGCGATTTTCCAAAACAAACAGAATTATTCTGTATTACAAATATGCACTGAGTTAGAACAATGGCAATTTTTCTTATAAAAATAAAAACAAATTTTAAAAATTGGTCAGGAAAAAATTGCCTTTCTTGCAGCTGAATGAATACACCCACTCCAAACCCCAAAGATGTATATGCACACACACACACACAATTATTGCTCCTAGCACAGAGCTAAGCACAGTTATTTTCAAGTATCAGTTGACTCACTGAATGGGTTAAAACCACTTTTCTATGTTACAGAATTTTTGTGGACCTCCAATTAATATTTCTAAAGAGCCGGCCGGTGAGGTAGCTCAGTGGCATAAGCACCTGCCTGGCAAGCGCGAGGGCCCAAGTTCGACTCCCGGAACCCACATACGAAAAAAGGGCCGGTGATATCGCTCAGCGGCATGGGCACCTGCTGGCACGCGAGGCCCTGAGGTTGACCCCCAGTACCCACAAAAAATAAAAATAAAATAAAATAAAATATTTCTAAAGAGCAATTTCAAATGTAAGTGTTCTTCCATTCTGTACTCTTGGAAATTATTCCCTTGAGATTAGTTGCTAAAGTCAGTCACTATAGTTTTAAAATTACAGATAAAATTCCTTTCTCCTTGTCCTCAAAAACCTGTCATTTTGTAGCTATGATTTCAAAAGCTACAGGAGAGGAGACTATTTTCTCACACATGTATGAAGGTCCTTTTCCCCTCAACTTCCTTGTTCAGAATGTGTTGGCTAGCTGGCCCTCCTGAGCTTGCCTGTGATGGGTTTTATTTGGGACTTCCATTTTTGTGCTGTGAATATTTTAGCTGAGCTCACAGAGGGTTCATTTACAAGTTTGAGAAACTCTTCTCTTTCTAGATCCAAGACTTCCCTTTGTGCAGCACAGTGGACTACTGAATCCCCGCCATGGTGACTGGTGGATGTGTGTCACTGTCAACACTTTTAAGTTACAAAGACATGATGACTAAATAAACAGCATATGATCTTGATCACACCAGGGATCCTCGCTTGACTAGTTCATGGGGTTCTCTTAGGTGGGTGCATCTGTAGATGGTGGGCAACTCTTGTGAAAACAGTTGAGATGCAGTGGTGTCTTCTCAGGCCAAATGCTTCTGCAAGGCAGAAGCCACATAAAGCACATCTTAATCATCAAAATTCTATGGGTCAAATAATACGGTGAGCACGAAGTAGGATTTCTTACACCAAAGATGTTCTAGGCATCCAGAAATACCCACATGAATTACCACAGTTCTAAGTCAGTGTGCAACATGTCCAGTTTCTTCCATAGGTATGAGATTCTAGTAGTTCTGAAAATACAAAAGCCCCAAATAGACACTAGGCTGGGGCAGCCTGATATGTCTATCTGGGAATTTTATACTTCCTTCCTGATGTCTGCAGGGTGGTCATATACACTTAAGTGCCTCAGTCTCATAAAGGGTTCAGTGAAGGAACTATGTGATGAACAGTTGACAAAAATAAACGAAAGGTTCATCTTTTAAAAATCTTCTTTGGGATTTGTTTTGCCATAGTTGAATATAGGACCCTAAACAAAAATATAGAAAATTTTAATAGCCTGATATTTAAAATATAACACAGTTCCCTATGACTTTCAGACGTAAGATTTCTTTCGACTTTGTGCATAATGTGTATTATGAGTGAGGGAACGGGGGAGCATGTTGAATCAGGCTTTGATTTCTTCAAAGCTGTCCTACTGCATGTATTTCTTCTCATGGATTTCAGTGCCCTGAATGTTCTTGGCCTTCTTTTAGGAATTTTCAACCTTTATCACTCAACTTTTCTCTGTTGTCCTGCCACCTATCATTTTTCTAATTCCTAGATACTTTGTCTTGCCTCCCATCCCAGAGCCCTTATACATAAAATAACCAGGGCTGGACAACTCACACCACATACACATACACATACACAAACACATACACATACACGTACATACAAATACACTTATCAACCCCTCATGCCCATCAGTCACCCAATCTCTTCTACTCAGTTAACCCCTAGTCATCCTTCAGATCTCAGTTCAGGGACATTCTTGTAGGAAAGCCTATGCTGGCCCTCCCAGGTCAGAGTGTTTCTGTCTTCTGCGTCCTCATAGAGCCTACTCTTTTCCTGCAGAGCACTTGACTTGGTTGGAAGTTATATAACCATTTGGGTAATTCTTTATTCATTATAGTCTCCACCCTAGATTTTGTAAACTCTCTGAGAACAAAGCCTGGATATATTTTTGCTCAACATTATACAATCAGCTTCGACTATGTGGGGCCTGGCACATCATTGGCTGCAGTAAGTGTTGACTAAATGGATGAAGTGATCCATGCATGAATGAATGAATGACTAAATATGCTGTGTGTGTGTGTGTGTGTGTGTGTGTATGCATATCTGTGTGTGTGTCTTTTTGGGGATGGGAATGTTACTAACGTGACTAGCAGAGTAGATTTTTGGTTTTCTTTAATTCAGGCTGTTCTGGAAAACAGAAAGTAGAAACAACAATATTCTTCATATGAATCAATTTTCTTTGCTAATTCTGCTTAAGAAATCAACATTCATTCAGACATATAAACACTATGAATGATTCAAGTGCCTCTGGTTAGCATTCAAGAAAAAAAATATTTATATAAATTACAAATATCATATAAATACGATGTCTTTTTAACTATGCACCTGTGTTCACTTCAGCTTAATCACAGAAACAGCAATTACTCCTCTCTAACACCATTAACAACCCCTTAATGTGTCAGAGATAAATTGCCCAATAAATAAATATTTAAATACATCAGCAGTGTCTGAGGATTATGCTACGCACCCCAGCCATCCAGCAGCAGTCGCCTTCCTTCATTCTCCCTTTCCCATTCTCCTCTCCACAGTGGAACAGCCTGTGGAATTTGGGACCACTCCAAATAAAAAGGCTGAAGAGTACAAATACATACACTGAAGCTTAAAGAGAAATGATATGGAAGGGCCCCATCATCCACTATTGACTGGTACAATACACCTGGGAATGCATTTTTTGATCATGCACCAGATAATTCAAATAGTTGCAAAATGGATAAAGGTTAATAAAAAGCACATGGGGAACCAGAGAGCTTAAAATAGTCAAGATTGCACACCAAGGCAAGATTTGAGCTCTAGCTAGTAGTGGTTTATGCCTGCCTGAAAGCTGGTTGAGGGAAAAATGATCAAAGCATAATTCTGCCAGTAAAACTATATTTAAATAGAGAAAATAAGCCTTAAAGAATTATCTTATTTTTTTGGCTTCCAAGGATGTACTTCTAGCCTTGCCTACAGCACCCAACAATCCATAGAATAATGAAAATATATTCTGTGATTCATAATGCTCATAGGATGTATCCCCTGAGGGCTGCATTTGTGGGTTCTAGGGTAATAAGCATCAAATGTTAATAATACAGTCCTGGGCCGGTGAGATGGCTCAGTGGCATAAGCGCCTGCCTTGCAAGCGCGAGGGCCCGAGTTCGACTCCCGGATCCCACATATGAAAAAGGGCCCGGTGATATCGCTCAGTGGCACAGGTGCCTGTTGGCGCGCGAGGTCCTGAGGTCGACCCCCCGGTACCCACAAAAAAAAAATAAAATAATAATAATAATACAGTCCTGCATTGTAGCTTCCATTTTCTTTTAAAATCTCTCAAACTTAGAATAATTTATTTTTTAAAGCCTGAATTAATTTGCATCATAGAAATCATTCTCTTAAATTTATTATTATTTTGGGTATACACATTTTTATAAACATAGAGAGCTACATTAAGTCATAGAGATGTTTATAAATTTAAAAGTCAAAGTTCCTTCTTTTCTCTTCCTGCTGCAGGTTATATCCCTTTCCCCAGAGCTATACACTGCTAACGATTTGACATATTTACTTTTTTACTGGGGAATTTATTTTTTTTAATTTATTAACACATGTTTGTGATACATAATAATGTGATACATAATCATTATGGGGAGTTGGTCCACACACATATCACATCTTAATCCTTAATTTTACACAGATGGAATTCTGCCATGTAAACCAGTCTGTAACCTACCTTGGTTTTCTTTAAGACATATTTCAAATGTACTATTGGAGGAAGCTGGGTACACAAGAAGTGTATATGAGATTTACTGTACTCTTTTTTTCTTTCACTGACTAGTGAGCTTGTAAGTACTTGAAATGTTTTTCAAAAGAAATCAACTTTTCACTTTCAATATATTTTGGGCAACAGTACTACTTCAGTGCATTACAGCTACTTCATTTTATTGAATATATTAGGATACAAAGTAATTCTTTTAATCCACCTCTAGTTGATAGTTAAGTTGTTCGCCAGTTTTGTAATATCACAGCAATGATGTAATATACAATGTTAGACTTTTATCTCCAGTCGTGATACAATTTGACAGGCACTCTTCCATTATTCTTCTGTGAGGCATATATCTCGACTTTACAATTGTGCCAGGAAAGCTTTAGCATTAGCACATTTACATTTTTGTGAGAACATCTAGTAGGCGTAGACGCTGGACAGTTACTGGGAGGTTGGTGTCTGCTCTGCAGCCACGTCCTCTCCTGGAGGATGCACACGTTCACCAGATCCTTTCCGTGCGCTCAGAAGAGTCTCGAGGAGGTTTGCGTGACTGAGCAGCCTTCAGCCTTGACGCAATCAAACAAACCAACCATCTGCATATTCAGGAGAGGAGAGAAAAAGCTTCCCGAGCTGGTTAAAAACACAGGCAAAGAAAGAATGAATTTGTAAAATCTGTTGCTTAAAGTTGTGCAGGGCCTTCTAAATTTGGCACCTCAGAAGATTAAAACTAGACCCATATCTTTCACCATGCACTAAACTAAATTCAAAATGGATCAGAGATCTAAATATTAAAACAGAAACATTAAATCTGCTGGAAGGTAGGATAGGTAAAACCCTTGGAGACATTGGTGTAGGCAAAGACTTTATGAATAAAAACTCAACCGCACGGGAACTATCCCAAAGAATCAATAACTGGGATCTCATCTTATTAAAAAGCTTTTGCACAGCAAGAGAAACCACCAACAAAGTGAAGAGACAACCCACAATGTGGGAAAAAATGTTTGCCAGCTGTTCCTCAGACAAAGGATTACTATCGAGAACATATAAAGAACTCAAAAAAATCAGACCTCCCAAATTTAAAGACCCACTCCAAAAATGGGCATCTGAGATGAATACACATTTCTCAGATGAAGAAATACTAATGGCAAATAAATATACAAAAAAATGTGCAACATCACTAGTCATTCGAGAGATGCAAATTAAAATAACACTGAGATACCATCTCACCCCAGAAAGAATGGCTACTATAAAGAAATCAACTAATAACAAATGCTGGAGGGGATGTGGGGAAAAAGGAACCCTTCTTCACTGTTGGTGGGAGTGTCGACTGGTACAGCCACTGTGGAAGTCAGTGTGGAGATTCCTCAAAAAACTAGGGTTGGAGGTCCCATTTGACCCAGCTATTCCCCTTCTGGGCATCTTCCCAGAAGAATTAAAAACATCGTACCACAGCGATATATGTGCACCCATGTTTATAGCAGCACAATTTGTAATAGCCAGATCTTGGAAACAACCCAAATGCCCATCAACTGAGGAATGGATAAGAAAGATGTGGTATTTTTATACAATGGAGTACTATTCAGCCATAAAGAAGGATAAACTGGAGACTTTTATAGGTAAATGGATGCAACTCGAGAAAATACTCATAAGTGAAATAAAACAGAAGCACATTTGTAAGCATCGTATTGTCTCTCTAGTATGAGAAACTGAAAGAGTAAATAAGATCCAAAATGTACAATAGACATGGTGAATCAAAAAGAAACTGGTCAAAAGGAAAGAAAGACTGGAATAGGGAAAAGAAAGAAGGGAAAGGGAAAAAAAATTGTATATATATATATATATATATATATATATATATAAGATGGTTAAGATAGATACACTATCAATTTTACTTAGTTCATTGAAGAGTAAGGTTTGTGCCAATAATGTTTGGACAATTGAATGCTAATGTCTGGTATCCTGAATAACTAACTTAAAGATAGTAATACGTAATGTATTAACCATTGTTACCCTCCTATTATGTTGTTTTGAAAATTTGTTCTTCTTTTGATTTGTTTTGTTTTTTCTTCTCTTTAAAATAAATAAATAAATAAATAAATAAATAAATAAAATAAATTTGGCACCTCATTTGACAGCCAGTGACAGGCTTCACCAAAATTTAATATTTCATTCCTTGGATGAAGCCAAATTTGTTTTGAATGTTACTATTTGTCATTATACTACATATCCATTTTGATATTTATTAATGTAGAAAATTTACTATTTTCAGCTCATGGTACCTTGGGTATTAGGATATAAAAATAAGTAAGACACTACCCACACACCCAAAAATGCTCTCTGTGGACCAACAGTGCTTAGCCTGTTTGGCAGCCATAGACCCCTTTGTGAATCTGGTGAAAGCTGAGGAACTGAAATACATGTGTGCCGATGTACACACAAATACCATGGTATTAGGTACTAAAGGGAAAAATGGTCGAACAGAAGAACTAGAGATCACCAAGTTGAAGCATCCACTAGGGCAGAATGCGCTCAGACCTTGAGGTACTTCTCATTTTGTAAAGTGCTTTTTCACGCACATATCCTCCTGTGGTAAACCTAATCCACTTTTGTCAGATGAGGCAAGACGCGCAGAGAGATGGCATGACTGGCTAGAAGCTGGCAGACTCTTACTACAATCCAGGTCTGTCACATACGCTGTTTCACCAAAAGGAACTGATGACCAATATGCAATGCCATGATCAAAGTTTAAAACAATGAATCAGTGGGAGACAACATGGCTGAATAGAGGAGGAGCCTCGTTCAGAGCTACTGAGAGAAATTCAACTAAAACACAGGTAACTGGAAGAAAGGGGAGGGACATACACCCTGCAATTAAAATCAATCTGACATAAGAGACTCATAGATCAAGCCAAACATAGATAAAGGTCTTAATAAAACGGCCAGCCCACCCGGCTGCCAGCAGGTTGCTGGATCGGGACAACTGCCTGCCATACTTGGAATCTTAAAAGAAAAAAAAATAAATAAAAATTTAAAAATTTAAAAAAACAAATCCTGGTGTCCATCGAGTGAAGATGAAAAGTTTTGACCAGTCATCAGTTTTGAATATGAATATTTCTTTCATCTCTCCCTTCCTCCCTCTCACCTCTTTCCCTTTCTTCCCCTCTCTCTCCCTCTCTCCCTCTCTCCCTCCATATTTGTTTATACAATGAGGTCCCCCTATTAAATTGCATATTCCTTGAAAACTAAGACTATAGCTGGTTTATTTCCATTTCCTCAGTGCTTGGCAAAGAGCCTGACACATAGTCAGCATTCATTGTCTGTTGGGTGAATGAAAGTTTATTGTACAAAGAAAGAGATTAGAGATATTAGCTTCCACTAAATGTTTTCCTAAGTTCTTTTTTTTTTTTTTTTTTTTTATGGGTACCAGGGGTCGACCTCAGGACCTCACACGCCAGCAGGTGCCCATACCACTGAGCGATATCACCGGCCCCTTTTTCATATGTGCATTCCGGGAGTCGAACTCAGGACCTTAAGCTTGCCAGGCAGGCGCTTACGCTGCTGAGCCATCTCACCGGCACTGTTTTCCTAAGTTCTGCCTTCAAAGATTATCTCTAGGACATAGAAATTGGTATCATCAATTCACTGACATATTACTTTTTGTTTCTCTTGCATTTTTTATTCTTCCATTTTTATGGTCTGTGATATTTGATGAGTGGAGCCAAGCTGGGTTGAGTTTAGTTTAGGCATCTTAACACTGAGCAGTCTTTCACTGCACATAATGAAAAAATTTTCCATCTTTTATGCCAAAATGGAAGAAATTTAAGCAATAATTTAATTATTTAAATTAGTTGCAGGGTTTAGATTTTTTTTTTTAGCTGAAAGCCTTTAAAAAAAGAGAGAGAGAGAGAGAAAAAAAAGCCAAACTGTAACTTACTCCTCAGTCCAAGCCAAATAACAACTTTGAAAAGCAATGTGGTTGCTAAAGCAATAAATGAATAGTTTAGCCCCTCTTGGGCCTTGGAAACTGTGCCCACCCTTGCCAAGAAGAAGTAAAGGAGTACGTCTGTGATTCATTTAACTGCACTGAACTTCTTGAGGGTAGGTTCTATTCCTGATCCATCTTTGTGTTCTAGAAGATTATCTGACCCATAGTAAATAGTCGGTAAGTTTTTATTGAATTAGATTTTTGCAAAATGTATATATCTGTAATATATTGTTATATATGTGTACTATTGTATAAATATTCTGTGTAGGTAGACACCCTAAAAGGGCAAGCTATGCCTCATATCTTCCCATATATAAACTGAAAAAGTCCATAGTATTCATTAGTGTGTGTGTGACCATTAGAATTTCATCTAGTAGAGCAGTTGCTTAGCCTATGCTGGTTAAAGCCACCCTGTTCAGTACCAATTCCTTATAATACTGCCTCTGAAATATTTTCCTAAATAAATAGATAAACTAATCTGCTATAGTGTGTGGCTAATATATACTTTATACTCAACCAGTGTTCAGTGGGGTGGAGACAGTATCAATCAGCCTTAGGCAACTTCCACTCTACCACACAGCCCACCTCAGCCACGGGCTCCACTGCTCCGTGCTGAGCTGCCCATGGGTCTACACTGCAGGTCGTTCCTGCGTGTATGACTTCCTGGCAGTCATTTTAGCCTTGGTGGACAATTCAGATCCACAATGGCTGACAAAGGGAGCAGGTAATAAAGCTGGATTTACACAAAGAAGAAAAGGGAGGATAAAAAACTTAGTTTTATTAAGGCTCAGTGTGCTTTTAGGAAAATGGTTGGTGAGACAGGACAAAGATTAGCAGGTAATTGGGGATTTGTGAAAGTTGTGCAACAGTATTAACAGTATAGGAAATCTCACAGTGGCCTGGGAGGATGACCTGCAATTGGAGGCAACTGTGGCCTGAAGGAAGGCACTCAGAGGAGTCAGAGAAACCAGGAGAACTATTATGAAAGCCCTCCGGGAACATACTATACCAAGTCCTGATTACAAGTCCTCACTTACGTTATGAAGTTTTTACGGGCCATACAACTTAGAAGCACCGCATTCTTCAGGACCAACAAGGTACCCCAGGAGAAAGTCTACTCTGCTTCCTTATCTAAATTGCCTTTGCAGCAAGGACAGCTGAAGTGAGCAGAACTCGAGGAGCAATTGTAACGCTTGACCCATAATGACTCTATTTCCTCTAAAATCACCTCCCCCATCAGGGGCGTGAATCTCAAGGCTGTAAAAGGGGAGCCGGACAGCGCCACATCTCTTCCCCATGCATTCTGGACCCTCAGTGGCTGGACTGAAATGTGGTTCCTCTCTACCGGCACCTGATGCAGCACCCCGGCGCTTCATAAATATTTAGCACTATCAAATATACTTCCAGGAAACAGCTTGGAAACAAGTTGCCTCATTTTTCAGTAGCTGCTTGAGAACTGTATATTTTGCAAAAACTAAATGGACTTGTTAATAAAAATAAATGAGTCCATGTGTTACGTGATAGTCTTTTAGCATTAGTTTCAAATCCACGTGCCCCAGAAAAAAGCTCCTTTAATAAAAGGGAATGACTCAATTTTTTTATTAAAATGATAGTGAAATCCATACAAATATTGAACAAATGTTTGAGCAGCTTACATGTCCAGTACTGTACTGTTGTAAACACTGAGACTGTGGCAGTGAGCAAGGTAGACAAGATTTCACGGTGACGACATTCTGAAAAGAAAATGCACAAATAAGTAGATACACGCTATGACATGTGCTATAAAGAAAACCAAAGTGGAGAAAGGGCATAAAGAATGATGAGGGATGCTGCTGAACAAAGGATAACCATCTCAGAAGAGGTGACTGAAAGGAAGAGGCTGAAATGAATTAAGAGTGCAAGGCCTGTAGATACCCAGAGAGTTCTAGGTACATCGACAGGAGAGTTAAGCAGAGACCTCAGGTATGCGTATTTGGCCACGCTCAAGGAACTACAGCAAGTAAACCAGTGTGTTTGGATAAGGAGGAAAGGTAAGGAGATGAGGTTGGAAAGATAGCAAGATGTCGTGTTTTGTAAAGCTTTACAGACCACGCTGAGGCCTGGAGAAATCATTGTAAATGTGACAGAAAGTTACTGGAAGCTTTCGAGTAAGGCATGCCTCGATGAAACTTTGGATAAGACACTCTCAACAACATTAAAACAATTCAAGTACAGACTTCTGTTTTGAGTCCAACAAGAACTAAATATTTAGAGAATGCCCCCCCCCAGTTTAGAACACCTCAGAGCTGCGCACACACTGCAAGTGTATATCTGTTAAGCTGGCAGAAATATAAAGGAATTCCTTAGAGGCTAAAAGTGTAAGACCAGAGGGATAAGCAAGCTTTGGAGTAGTGCTTGCCACGTGAGCATAAATTCCTGGTGACTTGGTTATTTTAAAAGCCCTTTCCTCTAGAAGGTATGAGATATCCTGAGATCTAAGCAGGACAGGACATCAGACTCATCATAAGGTCATGGCACTCCTAGTTGATATCTTATTGGTCAAAAAAAGAAAAGAACTATCCTACGGAAGGAGATTGTGGAAATAAATGTCTACTTGGGTTAAGGCCTTAAGTGGTATGTTTTTTTAAAAATCTTTCTGAAAATTTATAAGTATAATATTGCAATTACACACAAATTTGGGGATATAATTCATAAGGCCTTTGAGGCAAAAAAAGAAAAAAGAAAAGAATTTAAAGTAGTATGGGGTTAGGAATTCCCACAGAAGCCTGCTTCTGCCAATACAAATCTTCTCAGGAAAAAATGGTTTTTTATATATGAGCTTCAAAACATCTCACAGAAAAAAATTTGTAAAAAAAAAAAAAAGTTCACCATCAAAACTCAGTAAGCACTAAGAAAATAAGCCACCGTGAATGAAAGATGACCAAAACTAAAAACTATAAAATCAGACAAATGTCTATTTTTATTCAAAGTATCAACTACAGAACATAAAAAAGTTTCAAGAATTATTTCAAAAAACAAAATATGGCACTGAAGTTATAACAGAAATATGAAACTAACAAAATGTATTCAGCATATATGAAAAAGAACCAAATATATTTCCTATAAAGAAACATAAATATTAAAATTAGAAATTCAATGGAGAAATTATAAAGCAACTGAAGAGAAAATTGATGAACAGGAAAACAGAACAGAAGAAAATATCCAAAATGAAGCACAAAGAAAAAAAAATACAAAATTAGAAGAGACAAAAGAAACAGCAAAAAAGTCTAATATACATTTCATTAGAATTACAGAGGAAGATCATAGAAAGAATTGGAAGTAGAAATATTTGAAGAGGAAATGGGCTTACTATTGTCCAAAATTGAAAAAACAAATACTCAAATTTAGAAATACCAAGCATGATTTAAAAAAAAAAAAAAAAAAGGGGGCCAGGTTCTGGGTGCCTGCAATCCCAGTACTTGGGAGGCAAAGGCAGGAGGATAGCCACAAATTCAGGGTCAGCCAGGACTACTTAGTGAGTTCAAGTCCAGCCCGGAATATAGCAAGACTCTGTCTTAAAAAAAAAGAAAAAGAAAAAAAGAGAAGGATGAAGAAATAATAAATAAACAAATGAAAATAAGTAAACCATGGTTAATCATATAGTGAAACTATATAATGAAAGCAAAGAGAATATGTATAATTTGGAAAATTTTAAAAGTCAGGACAAAAATGAATATTTAACAACAAAAATATAAGTAACACTGCTGTTAAAAAAGCAGTTAAAGGAGAGTGTAATGTTCATATCAAAAAAATAACAAAAGCTATAAATTATCTAGCTAAATATTTACTTTGATTGGTAGGATAATAAAAGAAAGTATGATAGTAAGAAAGAATAAGCCAGGCGTGGTGGTCCATGCCTGTAATCTCAACACTCAGAAGGCTGAGGCAGGAGGATTGTCACAAATTCAAGTCCAGCATGGGCTACACAGTGAGTTCAAGGCCAGCCCAAACTACACAGTGAGACCTTGTCTCAAAAACCAAAAAAAAAAAAAAAAAAAAAAAAGAGAACAGAAAGAAAAGAAAGAAAGAATATAAGAGTATTTTTCCAAAGAAAATGTAAAATGATCAACAGGTAGAGGAAAAAAAAAAAACTCAACATCATAATCATCAGGGAAGTACAAATTAAAACCACAGTGAGATATACCTTATACCTCAAGTATTGACAAAGATGTGAAGGAGTTGGGACTCTCATATATCACTGTTATAAAGTGGAATAGCCAGTTTGGAGAAGAGTTGGCAATTTCTCACAGTTACACATATACTTTCTATATTACCCAGGAATTTCACTCCTCCTTATCTACCCAAAAGAAATGAAAGCATACATTCACACAAGGACACAATGTTCATAGTCAGAAACAATGCAAAAAGTTAGAAGCAATCCAAATGCCCATTGACTGGCTTAAGAGTCAATCAAAGAGATATTGATACAATGGAATACTTCTTCACTATAAGGAGAAATACACTACTGATATTCACAACAACGTGGATGGAAACATCAAACTAACTTGGTTCATTTTTTTGTTGCATAAAATACCTGAGACTGGGTAATTCATAAAGAAGTTTATTTGGCTTCTAGTTTTGGAGGCTGGGAAGTCCGAGAGCAGGGTGCCAGCATCTGCACTGCAGATGGTGAGGGACTTTTTGCTGCATCATAACATGGCAGAGGATCACATGGCAAGAGGGTGAGAGCCAGCTCAGGTCTCCTGCTTTTCTTCCTTTTCTTATAAAGCTACTGATGCCATCACAGGCCCCACCCATCAGACCTCACCTAATTCTAATTTTATCACAAAGCTCTCACCATCAAATAGCATTACGTATGAATTTGGGATTAAGTTTCCAACACATGAAATTTTAGGGGACACGTTTAACCATAGTACTAACTAAAAGAATCCTGTAACAGAGATTAAATACCACAAAGTTCTATTTAGATTAAATTCTAGAAAAGGTAAAACTGTAAAGACAGAAGTTTGTGGTTATTGAGGTGCAGAGATTGAACACAAATACAAAAGAACGGGAGAATTTTTTTAAGTTATCTAAGTATTTTATAGCATATTGTAGTGTTGTTTGCATAACTGAATGCATTTACCAAAACTCACTGAACTTTACATTTAAAATGGTTGGACTGTGTTCCATTTCAATCATACAATAAAGCTTTAAAATTCTAAAAATAAAACAGGATAAGGCAGTATTATAAACAGCATTCTGTCAAATTTGAAAATGTAGATAAAATGGGCTATGAAAATTACCAAAAACCGACCCTAGAAAAATAGAAACTTGTTTATCACTATTAATGAAAATGAATCCGTAATTTAAAACATTCCTTAAAATTTACATAGGATGGGCCAGTGAGATGGCACAGCGGCGTAAGCGCCTGCCGGGCAAGCACGAGGGCCCGAGTTTGACTCCTGGAACCCACATACGAGAAAAGGGCTGGTGATATCCCTCAGCGGCACGGGCACCTGCTGGCACAAGGTCCTGAGGTCAATCCCCGGTACCCACACACACACAAAAAAAATTTACATAGGATCCCATTTTATGGGTGAGTCCTATTGAATACTCAATGTTAAACAATTTAAAACTTCAACAAACTTTATCAGAAAATAGAAAGATGATAGAGGGCCACTCTCCAATTCATTTAAGAGGTCTGTAGAACCTTGATAGAGAAAACTAAGAAGAATAGGAGAAAGGAAAAATAGGAGAAAGGAATCTCATTCATAAACATATAAAGGTAAACAAAACCTTTAAATCCAGTAAATCAACGTATAAAAATATGACTCATAATTTGGGTTTGGGATTTTTTCCCAAGTGCAAATTTAGTTTGAATTTATAAAAACCTATTAATGTAGTTCACTACATCATCCAAAGAAAGGAGGCAAAATATGATTACTGCAATATATCAGGAAAAGAATTTAATAAAATTCAGTAACCATCCGTGATAAAATCTCTTAGCAAAGTAGGAGGAGAAAGGAACCATTTTGATCTGGTAAATGGTGTCTGTAGAAATCAAGAGCCACTATCATATTCAGTGGAAAAACACTGCAAGAATTTTTATTAAATCAGGATTAAGGGCCGGTGAGATGGCTCAGCACCATAAGCACCTGCCTGGCAAGTGCAAGGTCCTGAGGTCGATTCCCAGTACCCACATAAAAAAAAAAAATCAGGATTAAGACAATAATGCCCTCTATCACCACTTCTACTAAATAATGTGTTAAGATCCTAGCTGGAAAAGCAAGGAAAAGGAAAGAAAGAAGGAAGGAAGGAAGGAAGGAAAGAAAAAGAAAGAAAGAAAGAAAGAAAGAAAGAAAAGAGTAGAAGCACTGAGAATGAAGAAATAAAACTGTAGCATTCATAATTAATGAAATTCTATATAGACACAAAAACATTTTCAAATTCTTAAAATTATTTAGAGAATTTGGTGGTGTTTTGGGTATGAGTTCAACATAAGAAGTCAACTATAAATCTAGTTACCAGTCATAAGCAGTGAAAAATTTTATATTTTCGAAGTTACCACTCTAATAGCAGTTAAAAATATAAGCCACTGAGGGAGAAAATCCTATGAAAGACATGTACATTTTAAAATATAAAAACTATTTAAAAGAAGCTGGAGATGGTGGCACATACCTGTAATCCCAGCACTCTGGGAGGCTGAGACAGAAGGAGCACAAGTTCCAGCCCAGCCTAGACAATTTAACAAGACCTTGTCTCAAAATAGAAAGGGTTGGGAATGTAGCTCAGTGCGAATATTTAAAAGGTATTTATTAAGCACCAGACACTGTGCTAGGTAGCAGAAATACAAAGGCTAGTAATGAGGTAGGAGTTTAGGGCTGGGGCCAACTGGACAGCCAACCCAGCAGAATGTATGTATCAGAAACCCACAGCTAACCAGTTGAACGAGATATTTCCCAACAGGCTGCTTCCTAAAAAGAGAAGACATGCCGGAACAACGGGCCCAGAATGACTCCAGGTTTAAGGCTCCGGAGAACTGTACATGGAACCAATCAGAAAGTGATATGCTCAGTTCTTCATTTGAATTTGGCGCCATTCATGGAACCGAGCAGAAAAGTACTATTCCTAATCCTTCGTTTGAACCTGGCCCAGTCAGATGTTATTCTTAATCCTTAATTTACATATGGGCATGACCAGTTTGGAGACACTGTTTCTGATACTTCATTTACATCTGGACAAAGGCCGAGTGAGTTTTTGATAGGATAATTGTCGCAATGTCATATTCACATGAGGTGGGGGTCAATCCAGGTATTTTGGATAATTAAGTCCCCTTTCCCTTTATCATCAGGGTACTGTGGGCTTTCTTCACTCACCTGCTCTCACCATGTAGAGTGTACTTTTTTTCCAGTTTCAAAAAATCTACACCGTCGCTGCCTTTTCTGTGTGTTTGTACAATCTTTTCAGGACACCAAAGACCTGAAAAGAATTCCCACCACCACCACCATCTGGTACCAGTAAAACATCACGTTTCTACTCTCCAGTGCCAACAGGCTGGTAGAAGAGACTGGAACCCAAGCAAATGGCTGCTGCATGGTGGGACAAGTACGATAGAAGTCTTTTCAAATACAGTGCCAGGAATGAGCTATATTCGAGAGGCTGAGAAAAGGGGCATACAAAACTGGAGATATTTGTGCTGATTCTTGAGGATTACTAGGACTTGTCCAGAAAAGCAAAGAGAAAGATAGAATAAGCAGTGCTTGCCAAGCAGAGGGAACAGAATGGTGACAGAAAGAGGCATGAGGCATTCAAAGAACCCTACTTTCCACAGCCGTCCCAACTGGCAACAGATGTGCTGAGGATGCTATCACTTCCCCCACCTTTGCTCCCTTGTGATGTCGTATCTCATCCTGCCTGCTCCCTCCATCTCTGTCTAATAAGCTCTTTCCTGGCCTGAAGGTCCGATTCAAATCACTTTCCTTACCACCCCCCACCCCACTAGGGTCTACCTCTCCCCTCTGTTCTGACAGTAACTTGGTGGAATGCCAGCTAAGTTCTGTTCACCAAACAGCAATTCAAGTATTTCTACTACCTTCACAGTATAACAAGCTAATAGTGGAGTAGGCACTGGCGAATATGTTGCAAATGGACTGTCATTACTCACAGTAAGGTCTTCTCTACAGCTGCTTTCAGATTGTGATTAGAAGGAAACCAGCATTGTTGTTGGTTTTATTTTGTTGCATGACATCACATTGAAGTGAATGGCCATTGTCTAACCAAGAGGGAGACCAAAAGACAAAATCTGTATAACTCTTAGGCCTTTAGAGTAAACAGCATCCTGCATGCTTTAAAACAATATGGATACCCCACCCTCTCCCACTTTCACTTCCTCTCTAACTAAAATGCCCTGTGTAAAAATGAAGATGATTATTGGCTGTTGGGTTACATTCCACTGGTTAAAACACTGTTTACACATCAATTTGTGCACCACAAAGCAAGTTTAGCTGGATGCCCAGAGAAATCGCTTCTGATATTTCCTGCCACTGTGCTCTTTCTACATCATAAAAAATTAATAACTTTGTACAATTCAGAGGAAATGATGCTGTCCCCCACCATCCCGGCTTTTTAAGGAAGTATGGCTATATGGAGTAGGAAGAGGACTGCACTTGGAGGTACTCAGGAAGACATTGTTGGGAACTTGAGGAAATCTAAATCTTTAGAGCCTCAGTCACCTCTCTTCAAGGGAGCGATAATGTCACTTGCTCAGTCTATCTCGTGTGGCTGTTGGGAGGATCAGAGGGGCCAGTGGCTGTGCTCGCAGTTTGAGAAGTGAAGAGCTACGTTCCAATGCCCTGTTTACTAACACCAGCCAGTACGAGCTGATAAACATTTTCTCTCACGTGTGCATAAATCCTTCGAACCTATTAAATCTACCTGCATTGCGTTAGCTCTTGGGAAAATACCGAGATATTTCACTGAGGACATCACTTATTTTAGACTGCTAAGACTAATTCCCAGCAAAATTTATGATCTTCTTTTAGCACCTTCCAACACTGCCTACAAGTCCACTGCTCTTAAATAAAAATAACTATATTTTTATTGGTTACATTATCAGGTCACACTGTCTTCAGAGTAACAAATATCTAAATTGTGTCCTTAGCATATTCCCAGGGCTCAGTTAAGTTAAAACATTATGTAGTATCTTTTGGTTCTTAATAGTTATCAAAAATACTTCCTCAATCAATATATATATATGTCTGACATAGGTAGAGATCTTTTTCCTTTGCCTGTTAAATATCTAGCCTTTAGAGATAGAAATCATTCCTACTTCTATATTATATTTCTCCATCATTCAGACAGTGAAATACTATGCAGCATTTTTTAAATTTTTATTTATTTTTTTGTTTGTTTGTTTTTTTTGAGACGTGGTCTCACTATGTAGTTCAGGCTGGCCTTGAACTCACTATGGTAGCCCATGCTGGCCTTGAATTTGCAGCAATCCTTCTGCCCCAGCCTCTTGAGTGCTGGGATTACAGGCTAGAGCCACCATGGCCAGCATTACGCAGCCTGTTAAAATTAGACTGAAAATCTAGCTTTACTAAGGAAAAAAAAATTCATCATATGGTTAAATGTTAAATGAAAACAATAACATATTGTAAAGCGATAGTGTGCTGTGAGTTCATTCTTGTAACAGGAAATGTGCACCTGAATTACCAGATAGCAAAAAATCGGGATACATAGAAACATTGGATAATTATTAAGTGCATAGATACTAGTGTCAGATTAACATGGATTCAAATCTATCCTCTGCCTAACTGGATGATCCTGAACAAGTTGTTTAGTCTTCCCCAATCTTACTTCTTTCTTCTTTAAAGGGAAGAATGACTAAATTTGCTTCCTAAAGTTGTTAGGAGTATTAAATGGGTAAAATGTTTCAAGCATTTAGCATGGTGCCTGGATCACAGTAAGTTAACTGTAAATGATAGTCATTACTATCATGATACATGAGAAGGCACAAGCTGTCGATTTTTATCTCCTCTGGGTAGGAGCTTAAGAATGATTTTCTTCTGTAATTCTTTGTACTCCATCCCCACCTTACTCAGCCATTCTAAAGCATTAATGTGTATTTTTTGTACGTGCATATTGCACAATAGGTATTATTTTGCAATGTGTTTTTTAAAATCATGTGAAACTATCATACATCTCATTGATCTCAGTTTTTTCACTAGGCTCTGTATTTTGGCACTTTACCATCCACCCCATCTTGCTGTGTGTTCTTCTAATTTATTCCTTCTACATGCTGCTTAGTACTCCAGGGTCTGTGTCCTCAACGTTTTGTCTCTCTTCTCCCCCAGCGATTGCTTCCCAGTCTCCACAACTACAAGTAAAATTGCATAAATACCCTCATGCACATCTCCTTAAGGATCCACTCAAGATTTGCTTTGAAATATTTATTTAGGGGTGGAACTGCTGGGTTATAGATCATGCATATTCTTAATTTGACTGAGTAGTACCAGACACTTTCCAGATAGGCCACAGTAGTCTGCCGACGTCCTGTATCCCCACATCTGCACCAATACTCAGCCTATTCCATCTTCCTAACCTTTGACAGTCTTCTAAATGTGAGGAGAAAGCTCACTGTTGTTTTAATTTACATTTCTCAGATGAGTCATAACTTGCGGCATCATTTCTCATATGTGCAGTAGTAACCTGTGTTTCTTCTGTAAATTTCCTATTTATGTCTTTGTCTATTTTTCGTTTGGCATCTTAGCCTTTCTCATGTTGGTTTGCAGCAGTTGCTTACGTGACTCATTTAGCTCTTGTGTGTTTTTGACCTTTCTAACATGTTCCGCATATTGTTATCTGTCTAATAACTTTGTCCACAGTGTCTTCCTCAAATAGAAAGCCTTGCTATTGATGGACTCAAAACCATCAGTACCTTTCCTTATGATTTGTGCTTTTTAAAATTTTATTTGAAACTTTTCCCTGCCCATAGGTCACCCAGATATTCTCCTACATTGTTCTCCATGCACTACACAGTTGTACTTTTGCATTTTAGGCTTTAATCCACGTGGAGTCTGCATTTGCAAGTATGTGAGGCAAGGATCCAGGTTAGTCTCTGTACAGTGAGCTAACTGTCCCCATGTAAGCTGTGAGGTACTGACTGGTGACACCCTCCTTACCACCTATACACGTGGGTCTGTGTCTGAGTTCTCTGTCCTATTTAATTAGTTCATCTGGGGGATGTTTGTTTTGCTTTTGTTTTTCTGTTTGTTTGTTTGCTTTGTACCAGTACACCACTGTTTTTAGTGCTCTTTGGCAGTTCTTTTAATATCTATTATCTAGTAGGGCAAGCTCCTCCTTTCTTCATGTTTTTAAACCTGACTTGCCATTCATAAACATTCCTCTAAATAAATTTTAAAGTTTTATAATGCTCCTCCAAAAAAATCTAAGGATAACATTTGATGACATTCTATCAAGTTTATAGATAAAATGGGAGAATTTATGCCTTCCTAATATATTATCTCATTCAAAAGCATAAGATTTCATTCATTCATATCTTTTGTGTCCTTCATTCTCATTTTTAAGATTTTTTATTTTCACTGTAGATGTCTTTTACATTACTTGATTCAAATAATTCCTATATATTTAATAGATTTTCTTGGTAGTGGGAATAATGTACATTTGTTATATTTTCTATTGGCTATTGCTTGTTAGTACTTAAATAAAAACAAATACATATATCCAACAATGTTACTCAGTTCTCATACTGGATCTAATGCTTTGTCTTTGGAATGTGTCTGGATGAACGATCACAGTCTATGCAAATGAAGACAGTTTTCTCTCTTACTTTCTGCATTAGCTCTCACTAAATTATATTGTAATCATGATTTCCAAAACTCAGTGACTTACAACAACAAAACCTTAACCACTCATTCCTATAACGTGCTGAATATATGTTGACTGTGTCTCTGCTCTGTGTGTTATCTTATTCTGCAAGCCACACTGAACAGGCAGCCCTAATCAGGAGCACACCAATCTCACAGTAGAGAAAACACCGGAAAGTCGGCAAATCCACACTATCGCTGCTGCAGCTTCTGCTCCAAACTGGCAACACCATCAAACCTATCCATACCCACTGCCCAAACAAAGCCCAAGTTGAACACTAAGGACAACAGGGTAAAATGTATCCTGTTCCCAGAGGAAGTGTCTACAAGCCACATGGGCAGACAAAGTAGTAGTGAATAACTGGAAATATAGTCGATTATCCCTTCTGAACTTCTATGTTATTCCTCTGTCTTTTCCTTAACCTTTAGCCAAGACCTCTAGTGGTAACAGTAAGAATCCTGTCTTTTATCTTACAGGGAATGATTCTGAAGTTTCTCTATTTGTATAATACTTACCATAGTTCCTTGGTCAAAATAACCTTTATTAAGTTAAGGAAATCTATCACTATTTCCAGTTCACTGTGAGTTTTGATCACAAATTTATGTTGAGCCTTATCAAATAATATATAATATATATTATTATAAAATAATATATATCATTATCAAATAATATAATATATATTATTATCAAATAATATATATATTTGGTTTTGACTGATAATACACATTTTTTCCATTAGCCTAATTCACTAACATATGTAAATGAATTTTCTCTGCTAAACCAGCCTTACATGTCTCAGATAAACACTACTTGAGCTCAAGATTTATTTTTAAATCTACATTTAGTTTAGCTAATATTTTATTTATTTTTTGAATACATGTTAATAAGTAAAAATAGCTTATTATTTTCCTGTGTGTGGTGTCCTTATCTAATTTTGGAATAAAACTCTGTTTATTGCACATAAAATGATATGTATATATTTGGCCTTTTCCTGTTTTCCAAAATAACTTCTGTAAGATAGAAATTAATTTTCCTCAAAAGCTCAAAAGTTTCTAATAAAATCATCTGGGTCTGAAGTTCTCTGAGAAAGGCAAGACTTTGTCATTTTCTAATTATTTAATGTACATCAATGCACTTAAATTATATATTTCTTATTTATACCAGTTTCGGCACTTCATCTTTTATTCTAGGAATTTATTCATTTTAACTATGTCGTTGAACGTATTACTCTATAGCTGCTTTAAAGTCTTTATCTCAAGATATATTTTTAAATCTACAGTTACACTGGAGACTTTTGGGTAGGGGGAAATTATAATGTATAATAGAGATTTCCAAGGGGGGATTATAATCTATAATGTACATGCCCTGAAGCTCCCAGTACACTGTCAATATTTCATAAATGATAATAATTAATGGTCACTATCTGATAGACAGACTGCACAAAATGTTAGAAATTATCCCAAGAGTAGGATTAAGGGTAATTTGTATGTCTAGTATATTCTATGTTCTTTTGACAAGATACTGCCTTTATATAATCAGGAACAACTAAAACTATTTCTGTTTTGTACTGAAATTAGTCTATAAGTCTTGCCTAATTTAAAAGTTATTTTCAAACACCCATAGTCCATTGAGATGGTGGTATTTGGTAAATTCACAGATGGACCTGTTTCTTGGGGATAGAAGTTATCTGAAAAGAAGCAAAGCCTTTTGGGGGCTGGGGGGAATCATGCCCTGAAACTCCCTGTGCACTGTCAATATTTTATAAATAATAATAATTAGCAGGCACTATCTGACCCTCTGGGATTTATACCAATTCTTTTTCTGTAAAAGCATATTTTAATATAGCCAGCTATGGGTACTTTTTTTATTATTTGCTATTGAACTTTTGGAACACGAGTTGTTTGTTCTGCTTGTCTTTTTTTTTTTTTTTTTTTTTTTTTTTCTAACTTTACTCTCCACTCAAGTAAGGGTTTTATTAAGCAGTGTATGTTTCACTTAAGGCCTCGAAAATGTACTTTTTGAGAAAAAGGCTTTTCTTGTGTTTTATGGTGAGTGGGGCCTTATTTCTGTTTGGTCTTTAGCGTGTGCTGCGTGTGGGCCCTGAGTATTCAATGAAGCTGTTTTCTTTTGAAAAGCTGTCAGATAAGACAAATTAAATCCAATAATGGAAAAGACATAGCCAAACAAGTTCAGACAGTTCACATACATTTTAAAACAAATGAGAGGCACAGATAGAGGAAGAGATTTTTACAATCTTCCCCTTCCTACTAAATGTCTTCAGTTCTCTGGGGAAATACCTAATAAGTGCATCAGGTTGTGAGATTCAAATTAGCACATTAGTTAGAAGCACTTAGCACAGTCCTTGGCACAATGGGTAATAAACACAAACAGAGTTGGTTTTTACATATACTTCTCTGCATCTTCTCACTGCACCAGCTTCCTCTGGGTGAAAGAATTGAGCTGTCTCTGTAATAATGGGTTGATGTTCTAGAACAACACAGATGTGTCCCTGTTGGTCACCATTCTCCTGTGGATGGGCCTTCTAGTTGACTCCAGATTTTCACCACTATAAATGAGTTCTGCTCAGAATCTGCCCATCTCCTCAGACAAGGTCTTCCTCCACAGGCCACTCACAAGTCCCTCACTGTTCCTCATCCTCCTGCCAGGCAGGCCAAGCCAGAGCAGAAGCCACCCAAAGCCCCAAGAAGGACTGGAAGGCAGCCAAGATGATGGTGAAGCCAATGCTATTGAGACACCACCATCCTGAAGATTGCTGCAGTCATGATTCCTGGTGAAAGAATTCGGGTGACTAACAGAAACATGGCAGGAAGCCATTTTGAGAAAAATGGAGAAAAACAACACCCTGGCAATCAATTCATTGTGGACTCCAGCTGTTTTAATCCACAACCTGGACAAAACCCTAGTAGGGACACCAGGTAGCCGGCCACTGATTTGGCCTGTTTTAGGAATTAGCCACTAATAATGACGCTTGTACAGCAGAGTGACCTGTATGTTCTCAGAAGATTCTCATGGCTCCGTTACATTGTTCGGGTTTTTCAGCTGAGCTAAGTGACACCGTGGCTCAAATCAGCTGACCTGTGACATAGCTGCACTGTTTGGGTTAGCTGAAATACTAAAGCCAGCCACTTTCAGCCTGGTGTTCTGTGTTATAAAGGAAGTTCGATGTATTCCCTCAATGTTCACATGAGCTTATCCAGTTCCCACTAGTCACGGGAACTAACAAGTTACTAAAGTTATCTGTGCTGTAAACTGCTCAAATGCTATCTGGCGCTTAATCCTCCCTGAAACTCAGGAATGTTATATAACAGATATATATAAGTAACACATACATGTTTTATTATAAGTAATTGGCTCATTCCATTCTAGAGGCTAAGAAGTCCCACAATCTGCCATCTGCAAGCTGCAGACCCAGAAAAGCCAGTAATGTAGTTCCAGTCCAAGTTCAAAGGCCTCAGAACCAAAACAACAAATTGTACAAGTTCAGCTCTAAGTCCAAAGGCCCAAGAACCAGGAACCAAAGTTCTAGGCAAGACGAAAGACTTGAGAACTTGGAGTTTTGATACTATATGACTCAGTCTGAGACCAGGAGAAGACCAGTGAGCCAGCTCAGCCAAGCCGAGAAAATTCTCCCTTCCTCCAACTTTTTGTTCTACTTAGGTTCTCAACAGATTGGATGATTCCCAAGCACATTAGGGAGGACAATGTACTCAGTCTACTGCTTCAGATATTTCTATCATCCAGAAGCATCCTCAGAGACACACACCAAAACAATGTATATCCAAAACCTGGGCACCCCATGGTCCAGATAAGTTGGCTCAGAAATTAACTATCACAGCAATTTTAGAGTTTCGCCTAATTCTGCCTTTTACCGACCTGTGTTTCACAGTTGCTCTTTGCTGCAGGAGTAGGTAATCATAGAGGAGAGAAAAAGTGAAATACGTGTGAAAACCACTGCACGTGCTTTCCGCCTCATAGAGAGTTGTGTGGATTAGCATGTTAACAGCTCAAAAGACACATATTAACTTTATTTTACCCGGTGTTTCCCAACCTTATTCAAGCACCCAACTGTTTAAGAAGAGAGGAGTCCCACTATGATATAGAGATACATTTTCCTAAGTGGCCATGGTCCCTGGACTCTGGGGCAATAAAAACTAAGAATACAGTATGCAGAGGCCAGAAAATGCTAAGTTTTTGTTGACTTTATGGCATCCTCCCTTCGTCATTGACAGCCCTGGAATAACCTAACCCAGAGAATTTTTCACAAGGAAAATACAAAGCTTCAAAATGAACACTAGCCAAGATCTCATCTATCATTTCCAGCCCACCCATGACTCACACCAGGAAGCTAGGGAGGAGAGAGGGAGCCGATCAAGAGAGACAACATTTGTGCTGTTGAGTGTCTTTTCATCCTTTAATACTGCAAGTAAGCTATAGCCAGACTCCTCTGAACTTTTACTAGATTGCAAAAATCCTGAATGTATATACAGATGGCAGAAAGTATACACTCCTTACCTCTCCTGCTTATACTCTTATTGAGAAAGACTTGAAGCGAAGTTCTGAATCTAAAGACATATTTGTTTAACAAAATGTAAAACAATTAAAAGGAAGGAAAGCTTCTATAGGACTCTTCAGAGCCAACGCCTCCTTGACAAGCTCCCTGGAAGAGAATAAAAATGGGACCTATATCTGAGGGTATTGTGGTCCTTCTGAGTTCACTGCTAACTCTATTCCACTCTCTGACCTTTGTGTTAACAAAGGTCAATGACATTAGATCAATGATCAATGACATTAGAACTCAACAAATTGGGGCCGGTGAGATGGCTCAGCGGCACAAGCGCCTGCCCGGCAAGCATGAGGTCCTGAGTTCGACTCCCAGCACCCACATAAAGGAAAAAAGGGCTGGTGATATCACTCAGCAGCACAAGTGCTTGCTGGCACTTGGTTGACTCCTGGTACCCACATTAAAAAAAAAAAAAAAGAAAGAAAACTCAACAAATTGCCACTGATATCTGACACGGCACTGGGGTTCCACAGAACCCAGTTTGGGGAGAGTTGTCTTACCTTATCTAGATCATCTTTAAAACATTTTTAGAGGTAAGCATGGTTATGTATGCCTATAATCCAACACTCTTGGGAGACTGAGGCAGGAAGATCACCAGTTCAAGTCCAGCCCAGACAACTTGGTGATTTTGCAAGACACTGTCTCAAAATAAAAAATAAAGAGAGATGGAGATGTACCTCGTTACAAAGGCCCTGGGTTCAGTACTGGGGGGAGGGGAGGGGAGGAGAAGAAAGGGGAGGGAAGGGACAGTAGGGAAGGGAAGGGAAGGGGAGAGGAGAGGAGAGGAGAGAAGAGAAGAGAGAGAAACAGACAGAGAAACAGACAAATGAGAAAAAGATAAAAGAATTCCTTAGATAATCTCTATTAGTCCTCCATCAATAAAGCAAAATACCTGACATTTATGAAGGCTACTTATAAAGTAAAAAGAGGTTTATTTTGGCTCACAGGTCTGGAGTTTCACGTCCTGATCAGGTGGCCACATGTGTTTGGGCCTTTTGGAGGGCAGCACATCATGACGAGAGTGTTTGTGGGCATGAACACTCACCTCTAGCCAGGACAGAGGAGGGGAGCCTGGGTCCCACACTCCTTTCCAGGGCTGGCCCTCAGTGACCCAGGGACCTCCTGTAAGGCCCCACCTCTTAAAGGGACACGGTACCCCACAATTACCACCCTGGGACCAAGCCTTTACATAAGGACCTCGCTGAAGGACATCCAGCCCATAGCAATATTGTAACTTTAGTTCCACAAGTCAAACACATGACTCCATTTTTCTTTAAAAAATTAGAATATTATGGATAAAGCTAAGGTCAAAAAACTGGTCAAAAGATTGACCAATTTCCTCAATCTCAGGCCTTTTCCCCCTTCCAAGAGGTAAAGAGAGAGCTTTGTTCTCCCCAGTGCACACACACTCTTACATACATATATAAAACACATATTCATAACTTATATAAAATATTTAACATAGGTTTACATTTTTTGCATTAGTGGTATCATATTGTTCTGCAATTTGCTTTTCAATGCAAAATATGTGTGGGACATCTATCATATTGATATATATCTAGTCATTCCTTTCAAATGCCACGTGGCATTTCCTAATGATTTTACAGTAATTTATCTATTTCCATTCTATTGGATCTAAAGGTCATTTGCCATTTGAGCCACTCATAAGCCATATGGCACTGCCATCTTTGTCCATGATCCCCTCTGCCATACAAGAGACGGAGGGTAGATACCCAGAGGAGTTATTGCCGGCCACAAGGTGGGTCTTAATTCTCAATAGATGCTGCCAAGCGGGGAGTGAAGAACTCTCATCTGCAAGAGCCTCAAGGGAAGGGATCTCCACAGCGACTCACGCAGTCGAAAGGGGTGAAGGAGGCAGGTGCAGTGGTTGCTCTGGAAAAGTCTCTGAGGTTCCTCTTCAAGTTAACAGTCCCCAAACTGTTCACTGTCAATACTAAAGCTACGGATCCTACATTTTTTTCAACCTAAATGCTGCCTCCTGACTTTTAGTGCTTTCTTCTATCCTTAGAAACTCTTCTTAGTGCCCTAAATTGGTATACTGACCTTAACTGCCATAGAATATGTGTACGCACACAGAGCAGAAGGCAAATATTTTACCATGGAAAGTTTACCATTAATTTTTTTTCATTTCTTCTGAATGAAAAATCTCTTTTACTTAGTGATAAATAGGTAAATGACAGCCAACTCATATACTGTTAAATATATAAAATACATATAATCCAACTCTGGAATGACAACCAGTTATGAAAATTTAAGGGTAGCACGGTACAGTGGTGCACACCTGTAATCCCAGCACTTGGGAGGCTCAGGCAGGAGGATCATCATGACTTCAAAGCCAGCCTGGACTACATAGTGAGTTCGAGGCCAGCCTAAACTACATAGTGAGACCCTGTCTCAAAAAACAAACAAACAAAAAAAAAAAATTTAAGGGTAGATTTTTGAAGTATGGAATTCTAGACCGATGAGAATAAAAAGAGAATTTTAATTTTGCTTATATATCTACTGGTAATGTTGGATTTTTTTGGAATCTTGTGCAATTTTTAAATTAAGTAAAAATATTAAAAGCATCATAAGCATGTCTTTTCTTGACTCTTTCATAGTAAAATTAATGGTGGGAGTTTTAGGCTCTGATATATCGCCATATTTGAGGCCCATTGGTGCCCTCAGATTATACTGCTTGCCATCCTCACTGGCCGGGTATGCCAACGCACAGGCGCCAATGGTAAGTACTCTGAGCTGAAAATTAAAAGCTATAACTTCTCCCTCTTTGACTCCTCTTACCAAATCTTAAAAGTGTCCATCCTTGAGGAGATTATACCCCAGGGTTTAACTGAGGAAATGCTCTGTTCTAATGGCAGTGGCATGTATTCACCTCACAATTCTCCTCCCTTATCTTAATCTGGATCAGAAATGTGGGGGTGGGGCCAGTGATATTGCTCAGTGGCATAAGCACCTGCCTGGCAAGTGCGAGGTCCTGAGTTTGACTCCCGGAACCCACATATGAAAAAGGGCCGGTGATATCGCTCAGCGGCATGGGCGCCTGCTGGTGTGCGAGGTCCTGAGTTCGACTCCCGGTACCCACATATATATGTAAAAAAAAAAAAAAGAAACCTGGGGGTGTTGGAAATATGACAGGCTCGGTATGGGGCAGACTGAAAGAACTAAGTTTTGCAAGAAAAAAATGGTCTCATCCCTTTTTGGGATCTACTGGCCTTTCAACATGTATGGACTCCTATATTTTGCCTTTTTGTTTTTTACAAAGTTCTGGGGTGTAACATAATACCATGTGACCTCTGTGCCTACAGTTTGAAGAGAACACAAATGAGTAGTGTGCTTACTTACAACTGTTATGTTCAGATATAAAATTTAAGTCCAAGGTTTTGAATGTTCTTTAGTTAGAAAACCTAATGGCTACAAATGGATCACTAATGACATGATATCTTGCTAATAAATATCCCATTGCTCTTTACTGTAAATCTATCACTTCTTGTCACAACTCATCACTGCAATGTCTATGATCTTTTCCCCTTCTTACTTTATCCAATAATCTATAAATTGGCTGTTATTTTCCCACCTCTTTCACAGCACTTTTAATATTTCACATTTTTTTAAAAGAGTTGCAAGGTATTTCACATTCCACATTCCTCTGGATGTCCTATAACCTATAAATCTGGTCTCCTAACGAAGATATCTAGGAACATAATTGCATATAGGAATAAGAACATCCATAAGATTATTTTTAAATAGTGAAATGCCAAAGCAAAGAAAATGTACATTTTAAACTCTGATAAATATTACCATATTTCCATTGAAAATTTTATACTCATGGTGCACAAGGCCAATATCCACATTTTCACCGGTAACAAATTTTATCAAATGTGATCATTGTCTAAGTGAGAAATGGTTCATTTTTATATTTTTGTCAATTTAGTAAAGCACACTGTTTTTCTTTGTATTTCTTGTATTATGATAAAGTTGAACTTTTTTTGTGATTATTGGCCATTTGTATGTTCTTTTCTATGAGTTCCCTCTTTGTTATCTTTGCTGTTTTTTATGTTTCTATTTTTTATAGTGAATGGTAAAAGCTATCTGTATATAGATAGCCTCTGTCACATGTGCAGCAATTTTTTGTCCTAGTTTATCATTTACATTTTTACTTTATGTATAGAATTTCCTGTTATTATTTAGAAGTTTTAGACACTGACATAGATAAATGTACAGTATTTTCCTTTATAACTACTGCAATATATCCATCTTATGTATTTGACATTCTCTCCTGACTTCCGAATCATATTTGATATTTGATTCTTGCTGCACACAGCTTTCACTGACTTATATTTAGTATCCATATGTGTACATGTACGTGTGTGTTAATCTCTCAAAGTAGATTAAAAACCTCTTGAAAGGCTGGAGGAATCAAATGTTTCTGTAATTCTCCACATTACCTAATACCTCGTAGCAGAAACATTGAGACCTGGGGGAATTTCAAGCGGAAGCATTACTAAGAAAAACACTGTAAGTGCTGTGAGGATCTAGAGAGGCAAAGGCCCAAATTGACAAACGCACCCGTTTGTCATGAGAAGTTCCCCAGAGAAGGTGTGAAAGAGGCCCCAAACAAGCCCAAACTTCACCTTTTGCCTAAAGTGAAGATAGTTTTAGTTTTTCATAATCGTGTCTCCACCCCCTTTTCAACTTTATCTTGTGTCAAACTTTCCCTTGCTCTTTCTATCCTGCTACCCTGACCTTCTGTCTGTGGTTCAAATTTCAGCCAAGTGAATTTTTACCTAAGCCTTTGTCTGGAGTGTTCTTCTCCTTGATTTTCATATTCCTAACTCCATCTTGACATTTAGACGGTGATAAAATGGATTCTTCAAAGATGGTCACACTGCAACAGACCCCATCCCATATGCTCTTCTTAAAATGGGATGTTGACACTCCTTTATCGAGAAGTAGGGGCCTTTGTTTCCTCATGTTGAACCTGGGTGGATGTTGGCAATCATCTTAACTAGTAGGGTATGGCAGAAGTGTCACTAGGTCATGAAAACCGGTAGATCCGGCACTTGCTCACTTTTTCTCTTGAGATACTCACTCTTGGGACCCAGCCACTACTGAGTAAGAAGACCAGACCACATGGAGGGGCCCAGTGTAGCTGTGCTGCCACCCAGCTGACAGCCACCACCAGTGAATGAGCAAACTGCCATGGTTCCATGCGCAGCCTGGAAGTCTTTTAGCTAGGCCCCAGACATGGTGAGGTGGAGGCCAACGTCTCCACCTGCCCTTCTCAGAATTCCTCAGCCAAATAAATTGTTTTATGTCACCAAGTTAAGGGCCTGCAGCATTCTGCAGAAGAATGAGACCCCAGCTTAAATGTCCTCAGAGAATTTGGACCTCTTGATCTAAAGCTGTCACTCCGTTACTTCATGGCTTTGTGTAATTTTAATTCTCTGCACAATACTCAGATAATTGCTTCATCTGTTTGTCTGGGTTGCTTATTGTCTGCCTGCCTGCACTAGCAAGGACTCCACGTGCACAAAGCCCTTATCTGTCTAGTTTACCTCATAAGCCTCAGCACAGGCAGCAACATTTGACACATGTAAGTATACTTGCTGAATTCATAAATGGAAGGCAATTAGATCCTTCCATTAGTTCTTATTTTCGCTGCTTAATATAGCAATCTTTGACTTAGAACTTTTAAAGGGATGCGTAACAGTTTCCTGTTCTGTTCTATATGTGTACTTCAAAGAATGATGTCACGCAAATACAAGGGAAAATAAGTAATAACCAGGAGACACATAGGATGAGATTTTTTAAATTGAGCTTAGACATAACAGACATATAGAAAAATCAAATAAATGAAAGGAAAATAAGGCAAACCCTTAGACTATTTTTTAAAAAGAGCTTTCCAAAGGAACTTATGATTTTCAGTCATGCACAATGAATTCAGCCACTGTCATATAATTTGTGATTTCTAAAAACTAGTATAATCCTTTCTGTTTACTCAAAGAATACCACTATGTTGGTCAGAGAATGAATTAGACAATATGGGAAAAATCAGCTCTTTGAAATATGATTCTTTGTATTTCTTTATGTTTGAGTTGAATGTTAAACCAAAAACTTTCCCCTTTCCCCTACTTAATTAACCACTCTGCCCCAGATGGGTTGGAATCAGTAACCCAACCAATGGAAAAATGAGAGAACCCACAATGTATAAGTGAAACTGAGGCCTTTTTAAAAATCTTTGAACCTAACTGGTCTTAGAAGCTGTTCATGAAGTACATCTGGTTCTGCCAGATACCTAGAAGTTTCTTCCTAAAACAATGAGGTTCAGTGCATTTCAAATATATATGTTTCTGGAGAAGGGAAATGGGATCAAGAGAAGGGGAAGGGGGAGGGAATTGAAACGATCAAGATATGTTATGTATGTGTAGCAATTTCCTAAAATGAATGTAAATAGCATATGTTACAAACATATACTAATTTTTTAAAGTATGTTTCCTTTCCTCCCTTGTTCAAGTACCATTTACATTTTTGTTTTCAAAATCAAAACCATTTTTGCTATTTTATGAAATGTTGGGACCAATTTATCAGTTCTATTGGCTTTAGAGAAAGTTTGGAATCTCAGAAAGAAGCACAGGCCTAGAGTTATTATAAAGAGTTGTTTGGGTAAACACACATTTTTATGGATCCTTGGAAAAATAAACACCTAACAGCCATGAACTTGTAACTTGTTTGTGCCTGTTATAACTGATAACTTACAGTAGTGATATCTTGTCACTAAAAAATGTTCGAAGTTCTTCAGCTAGAACAAGCTATCAAGCATGGGAGATGAGGCATGGCGTGTTTGAAGCTAACTGTTCCTCTAGAATAATAATACAGTGCAGAATAAATAATACTTTCCAGAGGCTGTAAGATTAAAATGAGAAATCCTCTTCTCTTCCCTGCCACCCACTGCTTAAATATCACCCAATGGCCCTTTATCATACCTACTACACCACCCCTACTTAGATTATTTGCAACCATCCACACCTTTCTTTCTGATCTGTTACCTATTCTGTAACTTTTATTATGCATCTCAATCTAGCTAAAATTCTTCATGGCCCTCTCCTCAAATCTGGGATGAAAAAGTAAATATACAAAATATATAAAGTAAAATTGTTCACTGTGTCAATCATCAGTCATTACCTATTGGCTCAGAAGACAACTCGGCAGTGACCTAAAACAGGAGTAGAACTAATCACTAGACAAAATCGTAACTTCAGTTCTACCTACAGATTAATTTTACTTATTCAGCAGGCTAGAGACTGTTACTTTACTCTTCTGGCAGGAAGGGAAATAAGCGAGGGGAATATGAAAAGTAATCAAAACAATAACAAATGTCCTACACACAGATATCAGAAATTGTGTTCCAACCTGTATTTATTGGGTTGGGTTAAGACACGTCCTCATTTCCTTTTGCAAGTTGAATGTCAGAAAGATGGTCCCTGGATGGGCGTTACAAAACTAATTGCTGGCTTCCTAACCCTCGAACTTGCCTTCCCACAAGAAGAAAAGTAGAACCTAAGTAGATTTCTTCTACACAGAGAATCTATCCACAGACTGTGTTTTTTGCTCGCAAATTTAATGCCATTTGTGTATGCCAATGCTTTTTTTTTTTATTTTAAAGAGAAGAAAAAACAAAACAAATCAAAAGAAGAACAAATTTTCAAAACAACATAATAGGAGGGTAACAATGGTTAATACATTACGTATTACTATCTTTAAGTTAGTTATTCAGGATACCAGACATTAGCATTCAATTGTCCAAACATTATTGGCACAAACCTTACTCTTCAATGAACTAAGTAAAATTGGTAGTGTATCTATCTTAACCATCTTATATATATATACAATTTTTTTTCCCTTTCCCTTCTTTCTTTTCCCTATTCCAGTCTCTCTTTCCTTTTGACCAGTTTCTTTTTGATTCACCATGTCTATTGTACATTTTGGATCTTATTTACTCTTTCAGTTTCTCATACTAGAGAGACAATACGATGCTTACACATGTGCTTCTGGTTTATTTCACTTAACAGTATTTTCTTGAGTTGCATCCATTTACCTATAAAAGTCTCCAGTTTATCCTTCTTTATGGCTGAATAGTACTCCATTGTATAAAAATACCACATCTTTCTTATCCATTCCTCAGTTGATGGGCATTTGGGTTGTTTCCAAGATCTGGCTATTACAAATTGTGCTGCTATAAACATGGGTGCACATATATCGCTGTGGTACGATGTTTTTAATTCTTCTGGGAAGATGCCCAGAAGGGGAATAGCTGGGTCAAATGGGACCTCCAACCCTAGTTTTTTGAGGAATCTCCACACTGACTTCCACAGTGGCTGTACCAGTCGACACTCCCACCAACAGTGAAGAAGGGTTCCTTTTTCCCCACAGCCCCTCCAGAATTTGTTATTAGTTGATTTCTTTATAGTAGCCATTCTTTCTGGGGTGAGATGGTATCTCAGTGTTGTTTTAATTTGCATCTCTCGAATGACTAGTGATGTTGCACATTTTTTTGTATATTTATTTGCCATTAGTATTTCTTCATCTGAGAAATGTGTATTCATCTCAGATGCCCATTTTTGGAGTGGGTCTTTAAATTTGGGAGGTCTGATTTTTTTGAGTTCTTTATATGTTCTCGATAGTAATCCTTTGTCTGAGGAACAGCTGGCAAACATTTTTTCCCACATTGTGGGTTGTCTCTTCACTCTGTTGGTGGTTTCTCTTGCTGTGCAAAAGCTTTTTAATAAGATGAGATCCCAGTTATTGATTCTTTGGGATAGTTCCCGTGCAGTTGAGTTTTTATTCATAAAGTCTTTGCCTACACCAATGTCTCCAAGGGTTTTACCTATCCTACCTTCCAGCAGATTTAATGTTTCTGTTTTAATATTTAGATCTCTGATCCATTTTGAATTTAGTTTAGTGCATGGTGAAAGATATGGGTCTAGTTTTAATCTTCGGCATGTGTAGAGCCAGTTTTTCCAGCACCATTTATTAAAGAGGCTATCTTTCTTCCAGCAAATGTGTTTGGCACCTTTGTCAAAGATAAGGTGGCTTAGTATGTCTGGGGTTGTTTCAGCATCTTCTAATCTGTTCCATTGATCTTCAGGTCTGTTTTTTTGCCAGTACCACACTGTTTTTATCACAGTAGCTTTATAGTATAATTTCAAGTCGGGGATTGTGATGCCCCCTGCCTTGCGTTTGTTGCCCAGAATTGCCTTTGCTATTCTAGGTCTCTTCTGATTCCAAATGAATTTTAGGATTGTTTTCTCTAATTCTGTGAGATATGCTGTTGGAATTTTGATTGGAATTGCATTAAATCTATATAACAATTTTGGAAGTATGGCCATTTTCACTATATTGGTTCTTCCTATCCAGGAGCAAGGGATATCTTTCCATTTTCTGATATCCTCTTCAATCTCCTTTTTCAGAGTACTGTAATTTTCAGTATAGAGGTCTTTTACATCCTTTGTGAGGTTGATTCCTAGGTATTTCATTTTTTTGGATGTTATTATGAAAGGTATTGTTTCCCTAATTTCTCTTTCAGTAAGTTTGTTATTTGTGTACAGGAAGGCTATTGACTTTTGAGTATTGACTTTGTATCCAGCTACACTACTGAATTTGCTTATTAAATCTAGCAGTTTTTTAGTGGAGTTTTTGGGGTCTTCTGTGTAGAGTATCATGTCATCTGCAAATAATGATAATTTAACTTCTTCCTTTCCAATCATTATTCCCTTTATTTCTTTCTCTTGTCTAATTGCTCTGGCTAAAGTTTCCAGAACTATGTTGAACAAGAGTGGGCACAGTGGACATCCTTGTCTTGTTCCTGATTTTAGAGAGAAGGCTTTCAGTTTTTGGCCATTTAGTATAATATTGGCTGTTGGTTTGTCATAGATAGCTTTTACCAGATTGAGATAAAGACCATCTATTCCAATTTTCTGTAGGGTTTTTATCATGAAAAGGTGCTGGACTTTGTCAAAAGCTTTTTCTGCATCTATTGAGATGATCATGTGATTTTTGTCTTTGGTTCTGTTAATATGGTGTATTACATTTATTGATTTATGTATGTTGAACCATCCCTGCATCCCTGGGATGAATCCAACTTGGTCATGGTGTATAATCTTCTTGATGATTTGTTGGATTCTGTTTGCCAGTATCTTATTAAGGATTTTTGCATCTATGTTCATTAGGGAGATTGGCCTGTAGTTCTCTTTGTTAGTTGGGTCCTTCTCTGGTTTTGGTATCAGGGTAATGCTTGCTTCCAGGAATGAATTTGGGAGTATTGCTTCCCTTTCAATTTCATTGAAAAGTTTGAGAAGTAGGGGCATTAGGTCTTCTCTAAATTTCTTGTAGAATTCGGCAGTGAATCCATCAGGGCCTGGGCTTTTCTTTGTTGGGAGGTTTTTAATTACATCTTCAATTTCATTGATTGATATTGGTTTATTTAGGATTTTTAAATCTTCTTGATTCAGCTTTGGTAATTCATATGAATCTAGGAATCTGTCCATTTCTTCTGCATTTTCCATCTTAGTAGAATATAAATTTTCAAAATAGGTATAGATGATCTTCTGGATTTCTGCAGGGTCCGTCGTGATATCACCCTTTTCATTTTCAATTGCATGGACTTGAGTCTTTTCTTTTCTTTTTTTAATAAGGTTGGATAAGGGTTTGTCAATCTTATTTATTCTTTCAAAGAACCAACTTTTTGCTTCATTGATTCTTTGTATTGTTTTTTTAGTCTCCAATACATTAATTTCTGCTCTGATCTTTATAATTTCCTCCCTTGTATGGGCTTTTGCCTTAACCTGCTCTTCTTTTTCTAGAAGCTCGAGGTTCACCCTTAACTTGTTTATTTGCGCTTGCTCTATTTTCCTGATATAAGTATTTAATGCTATAAATTTCCCTCTTAGGACTGCTTTCATTGTATCCCATAAGTTCCGGTATGTTGTACTGTCATTATCATTCAGTTGTAGAAAGTGTCTAATTTCTTCTTTAATTTCACCTGTGACCCATTGGTTGTTCAGGAGGGTGCTGTTTAATTTCCATGTGTTTAGGGAGTTTTTGTGAGATCTTTTGCCATTGATTTCCAATTTCATTGCATTATGGTCTGATAGTATGCATGGGATAATTTCAATTCCTTTGCATTTACTTAAGCAGGTTTTATGAGCTAGTATGTGGTCTATTTTGGAGAACATCCCATGTGCAGCTGAGAAAAATGTGTATTCTGATGTTGTGGGGTGGAACACTCTGTAGACATCTACTAAGTCCATTTGTTCAAAAGTTTGGTTCAGTTCTACTATTTCATTATTGATTTTCTGTCCAGTTGATCTGTCTTTTTGTGACAGTGGAGTATTGAGATCTCCCAATATAATTGTATTAGTGCTTATTTGATTTTTCATGTCCTTTAGTACTTGTTTTATATAGCTGGGTGCATTGGTATTTGACGCATATATATTTATGATCGTTATCTCTTCCTCTTGGATTGTTCCCTTTACAAGGATGTAATGACCGTCTTTATCTCTCTGAATCCTTCTTGGCTTGAAGTTCACTTTGTCTGCAAAAAGAATAGCTACCCCTGCTTTTTTCTGGGTTCCTGTGGCATGGAGTATTGTTTTCCATCCTTTGACTTTCAGTCTATGAATTTCTTTCTGAATTAAATGTGTTTCTTGTATACAGCATATTGTTGGATCTTGCTTCTTGATCCATTTTGCCAGTCTGTGCCTTTTGATTGGTGAATTGAGACTGTTAACATTGATGGTTAAAACTGATATGTATTGACTTATACTTGTCATGATATTTTCCTGTTGTTGGTTCCCACTCTTTGTTTTTCCCCTTTCCTGCTATTTAATTATTTGCCCTGCCTGGTGGATTCCTTCTGTTGGGGTTCCTATCTCTTTCTAGAATGTCCTTCAGAACATTTTGGAGTGCTGGTTTGGTGGTCATAAATTTTCTCAGATGTTCTTTGTCATGAAAGTATTTTATTTCTCCATCAATTTTGAAAGATAGTTTTGCAGGGTACATCAATCTGGGTTGAAAATTATTTTCCTTTAGAGCTTGAAATACATCATTCCAAGCTCTTCTTGACTTGAGGGTTTGTGCTGAAAAGTCAGCTGTGATTCTGATGGGTTTTCCTTTATAGGTGATTTGTCTCTTCTCCCTAACAGCTTTTAAGATTCTGCCCTTCTGTTGAATTTCTGGGATCTTGACTATAATATGTCTGGCTGAAGTTTTTTTTTGATCATGTCTAGTTGGTGTTCTAAAAGCTTCACTTATAGGGGCATCAAATTCCTTTTCTCTTCCAGGAAAGTTCTCCCTGATTATGTCTTTGAACAAGGTTTTAATGTCAATTGATGCTATCTCCTGCTTTTTCATTTATTCCAATTATTCTTAAGTTGTTTATCTTTGAGTCATCTAGCAGCTGCTGAATTGATTTTTCATGGTCCCTTTCTGTTTTTAAGAATTCTTCCTTTTCATGATCACTAATTGCAAGCCTGTCTTCTATATCTGAGATCCTGTCCTCGCATTGGCTTATTCTGCTACAAATACTTTCAATGGAATTTTTGTTCTCTTGGATATCTGCTTGAATCTGCCTTATGGATTCCATTTCTTTCCTATGCTGAGCATTCATGGTTTCTATAGTTTTCTTAAGCTCATCTATTTTTTTGTATCAGCTATAGTGTCCTTAAGCATGGTCTTCAATGTGGACATTATCTCTGCAGTTATCTGTGAGATTATTTCTGTTTTAATTTTTTCCAGAGCCTCATTCAGTTGCTTTGTTGTTACCACTTCAGATAGGCCAGGTGGGTGGCTTTCGGATTGTCCCACCTCGTTGCCCCCTAGGTTTGCCTTTGGTGAATTGGATGTGTGGGGTTGCATCTTGTTTAAGTGTCGTCTCATTTTTTCTTTCTTTAATTCCTGGGGTGATGTTTGCAAATTACCTATGATAGGTTACTTTATTGCTAGTGTTTAAGATCTTTAGAAGATGACTACTTCTCTGCAGTATCTTCCAAGTGGAGCTTGCTTTTGGGTTTTGAGCTTTCTGCCAGATCCTACCTCTTCAATTCGTTGGGTATGCGAAGTTGCTACCTGTTTGGCCCAGTCCTTGATTCTTTGGTACTGTGCCACTGTATTTTCTGTGTCCCTTAGTCAATCTCAATCATGAAATATCAGGAAGGAAAGATGTTTAGAACAATTATTTCACATTTGGCTATAATGTTAACTAAAGCATCAAACACAGCCTAGAAAATGACAGACTGAGCTAACCAGTTATTTACCACTTTTAGCTGTATAGAGTTGCGGTTATATAACAAAATCTAAAACACACCAGAAAAATTATATGCAGTATACAAGTCCTATGTATGTCAATTTTTCCCTGAGGAGTTTAAATTTAAAATGAGTTAAGGAGGAAATAGAGTGTTAGGAGAATAGGAAGGAATTAGATGTAAGGTTAGAGGACCAAGAGGGATCCCACTAAAATTGGGACACTGGTGCAGAGGACTGGTGGTAAAAAGAGAAGGAAGGGATAAAAGGAAGAACAGATCACAACCACAATCACAAAGAAGTTAGAGGCGCTGTTTACACTCATATAAAAAACCAGAGAGAATAATGAAGGAAAGAGCAAATACACATACAGAAACAAAAACGAAGATAAAAACAATAAAACAGACAAAACAAAAATAAAACCCCACCAAAAAAAAAAAAAAAAAAACAACAAACCTTCGCCAGAACAAAAAACAAATGAGTGAGAAAAAAATAAAAATAAAAATAAAAAAAAAATTAAAAGAATCAGTTCCAGGTGTTGACTCTGCTGTAGGCAGGCACCGTGTGGTGACAGAGTCCTGTTCCGTGCAGGTCGGTCCCAGTAAGCCAGGAGCGGCCCTCTGGCGGGCGGTGAGCAGAGGCCCGTACTTTCAGGCAGAGACCAGTCTAGCTCGCCTGCCGCTCTCAGCGCCCTTTCACTATCCCTGGGCCTGAGAGGCTCAGCGTGCTGTCCGGAGCGCGGGTTCCCTGCACTGGTTTCCTGCCGCTCTGATTTTCACCACGCCCCCCACAATGGCGCCGGGCCAGTCGCTCTCCGGCGTGGGACAGGTGTGGCTGAGAGACCAGTCTCGTTCGCCTGCTGACCTCAGCACACTTTCGTGGGCCTGAGAGGCCCCGCGCTGCCCTGTCCGGAGCACGAGTGTCCAGCACTGTTTTTCTTTCGCGCCGCTCTGAGTTTCGCCACACCCCCCACAATGGCGCCCAGCCGGTCGCGCTCTGGCGCGGGGCAGCTGTGGCTGAGAGACACTCACTCACCGCGGTATGCCAATGCTTTTAATCCAACTATCCTTTGTTATTTTCTGTTTTCCCTTCCAGTTCTTATGCCTGATCTATTTTTGCAATCATAGTTTTTAGGAAAAAGTTTGTTCCAGCAACAATCAGAAAATAACCCAAACCCAATCAGTTGAATAAACACAATCATCATCATCAATCATTACCACCATTGTTACTATCCTTAAGAAAGTGTGGCAAGAGCCAACCTGGTTTTAAAAGAATGAATCCTAGCAAGCTTAAAATTCTTGAGTTCTCTTTGTGTTAAATTCAATGTGGAAAAATCCACATTTTCTCTACTTCTTCCACCAAAATCCAAATTCTAGCTCAAGAAAATAAGCTTTCAGGAGGTTTTTTTGGAACAACTTAAATGGCAAAGTTGGAAATCAAGTGGTTCTGACACAATAGTGATTTTGATGAGTTGACGGCCAGTGAATATACCATATGGATGAAATTCATCCTGAAATGCATGTGGGTGTGTTTAAGGATAGAACACGTGGGGCAAAACACATATCAAACTTTTTCAAAAACCCATATATTTGCAAAATTATCTGATGCAACTCCAGAAACTTGGGGCTCATGCAGACACTCGGGTCTTCAAGCACATGGGCAGGTTAAAACAAAGACACTTAACATGCAGTTCCAGTGCAGTGGCTGATGTTGGGCCATGCTGTTCAATTCTAGCACCCACAATTGTTCTAGGACACTTTGTAGCCACATCATCTTGATTCATATGCCTCATCTTTTTTGCTATCGAATCAAGTTTCCCCAGTCCCAAAATGTAACCCACCACTGAGTTTTGAATTTAAATGCAGCGATACAGTGTTACTCTCATTAGTCCTCATCTTGATGGTTTTGATTCACTGGGTTATCATATGAAGATTATTTTGGATCCTAATTTAATCACTCAGGGAGTTATGTCATACAACAGGATTTGGATCTAACATCAGTGTACTCAGGGTTTAATCTGTTATCAGTTGTATTCCAGATAAGACTCAAAATCCTTCTCAAATAGGGTTACAGCCTCTGCTATCATTCAGTCTGATTTGGCATTTGAGGTTAAATCTGTTCACCACACCTGCTTTAGAAGTTCCTTTCTGTCTCCATTAGCATTATTCATGAATGAGACTCAGAATTACCGTCTTTAGCAACTAAGTTTCTCTGGAGTTAGATCTGTTTAAAATGTCTGCTCCATAACAAGCCTGCCCAAGACATTTGAAAGCTGTCTCCCCCAAATCTGGGTGAGTTCCCTAAAGCCACTGGTATTTGCGGAGTCACTTTCTCTTAGGTCTCATCCTTCCCTCATCCCCCGTCAGGGAGGGGCCTGTTGCTCAGAGGGAACACAGGAGCAAACTCCCGTGGTTCCTTCTATATTGTGACTGAAAAAAATCAAAGCAGATCGAGAATTTGTCAAGCTATATAGCAAAAAAGGAAAGTCAATGGAACATTAACTACAGTTGCTTTTGATGCCATGCTACATGGAAAATAGTTTCCTGAGAACAGACTACATAGACCAAAGGCAAGGAATACTGCTACTTCCATTTCATATTCCAGCTAAGAGTCTCATCCAACATGTGTTAACAGTACCTGCAATATCATTCTTGCTTTCTTGCGTTCCAATGCCAAGTTAATTTTGTTCTTTTCCTCTAAGTATTTGTATACTTGCTATCAATATAGAGAGGCCAGGAGCTTTGACTTCTTATTCCTCCACACCCCAAGTGATAAGCATGTTACCTAGCCCATATTAAGACACTCAGTAAGTATATGATCATTGAATGAAGCTAAAACCCTTAATATTTCTTATTGTTTTTTCCTAAGAAGTATTAAGGTATCTCTCTGCCATCATTTTTGGGGTTTTTTGAGGTTTTTTGTTTCTTTGTTTTGTTTTGTTTTGTTTTGTTTTGTTAACATAAAAACAGTTTGAAAAGTGAAGGTACCATATCTACAAAATTTGATTCTCTGAATTTGGTGAATCATAATAATTTACTTTAAAAGCACAAGTGGAGTTACTAATTTCCAACCCCTCCCCTATCTCTCTCCACTCTAAATCTTAGAGCACAGCATAATGAAGGCAGTTTAGAGAGCACATTATTTTGTTCAGTAACAAGAATGGATTGACATGCAGGGCTATCAACATGTCCAAAAACATTTTTTCCTAGATGGCTAATGTAGGTAAGGCCTGCCGGTCAGCTCTAGAATCAAAGAGAAGAGTATGTCCCATAAAAACAAAGTCATCAGACTAATCTTGCTGGGAGAGTATCAGTCTAGCTAGCTATCTACTGGCGATCTCCTAACCTTTGGCCCTGCATTCAAAACAAACAAAACCATACCGATTCTGAAAGGCAAAAGAAGATAAAATTATATTTTTCTCACCCATTTGCCTCTCAAACAAAAGATGAAATGTAAACTAGGATGTAATATAGAAAGCATAGTTTAGTAAGATCATGGTAGCTAAGTCACTTTAGTTACAAACTGTATAATTTTTAGTATTTCTTTCAAGTCAAGATAGTATAATAATTGAAAATTACAGGGTAATGATGGAGCCTCATGGTTAAACGTTTGAAGTTATGCAACCTGAATTGAGTTCTGGTTTTGTTACTTTCTTTCACTGTACCTGAGCAGGTTACTTCCTTTCCCCAGGCCTCAATTTCCCTGCTGCAAAGGAAAATACTGACTTTTTCTACTTCACAGGTTGGTATAAAATTAAGTCTGATAACCCATGGAGAACACTCACACAGTGCCTGGCACAGAAAAGTACTTAATAAATGTTAACTATTATAGTCATGACTTCTACATTAACCCAAGAGGAAATAATCTGACAGAAAAGTTGATGGGTTGAATAGAAATGGCATAGAAGTGTCTGATCATCAAGAACATAGTCTTTCTGAGAAATCAGCCAGCCAGCAACACCAACTGCTAATTCTATTTGGAATGAAACCTAAGACAAATACACCATTGTAAGAACCAGGATAGAGAAACGCACTAGGAGGAAGGAAATCCAGTGTGCTCTGGAGAGATCCTTGACCACTGGTCTCAGTCAGGAGCATGCTCTGAAAATCTTTGTGGCTCTGTCAGAAAGCTGAACCAGAGCCCTAAGAAGCTAAGGAATTGTTGCATATCTGCCCTTCAGGAGCCAAGAGGATGGCACTTGCAGGGACAGACCTTCCGCTCAAAAGGCCACTTTTCTTTCACTTGGGATCCTGCAAATCCATGGCAGACAGGTCCTGGTCTCATGAGACTCACAGCTCAGTTGAGGGGTGACAATACAGGGTGGTGGGTACCCTGGAAGGTGTCTGGGCGGGCACTTCTGGGACTCGAGAATAAAACGCGTAGCCAGTCCTGACAATACCGACGATGCCATATGAAGAGTGAATGGAGTTAGAAAGACAATGAGTGTTGATGGGGGAGAAGGTCCATCCGGAGGAAAGAGTGCAGGCAAAGGGCCAGCAGAGGACTGCGAGTGGCATACGTGATGGTCCATGGCACTGTAGCAGGGAGCGTGGAGCACATTCATTTTCATCTTGGCTTGCCAACATTAATTTGCACTTACTCTATGCCAGGCCTGTGACAAGCAGTCCCATTAGAATATTAGCTCATGAAATCTGCACAGCAATCCTCTAAGCTAGGGATTATCGTTCATCTCATTTTGCTAATGGGGAAATTGAGAATTAAACAGGTTAGGATTCAAGATATGAATTTTAGCACCCACAGTCTGACAGCCTGTGTGTGAACTGGGATTCCTACTCTGCATTCTGGCTTGAAAGCGCATATCTTAACCACTGCACCATCCCATAGCTACAGGCCCATTAGCGCAAGGCAGCTCACCCCTTGAGTCTGAAGACACAGGATTGGAAAGTGCTTTTGAGTAGAGCTTTTTTTTTTTTTTTTTTTTGTGGGTACTGGGGGTCAAACTCAGGACCTCGTGTGCCAGCAGGCGCCCGTGCCACTGAGCAATATCACCGGCCCTTTTTTCGTGTGGGTTCCGGGAGTCGAACTCGGGCCCTCGCGCTTGCCAGGCAGGCACTTACGCCGCTGAGCCATCTCACCAGCCCCTTAAGTAGAGCTTTATGTTTATGGTTTCACTAAAGTTAAATTGAAATAGCCTTTCCACCAAAAAAGTTTAAAAAAAAAAAAAACAAGCCCTCCAAATATGTTTCTGAGTGCTGGACGATATAACCACAGAGTTTTACTTCTACACAATTTTTACAGGGGTTGTTATCACTGCAAACTCCTTCTTCTTGCAAAATCTGGAGAATCTTCTGAAATCCTCTGGATAGAAAAACTGCCTCATCCAAGAGATCAGTCCCCTCTTAGACTTAAGCGAAGTTTTTGGATGTGCCTGAGGCTGAAATTCTATCCAAATGCCAAGGGAAGGAAGCTTTTCTCTTTAACCCCGAGCTTCTATGTGGCCACTTGAAAAGAGGAAAAGCTACTACGTGTGTATAACTTTGGAACTGTGTATAAATAGCCAACCAGAGTATGGCCTACAGCCTAAGTCCTACAGCATCCAGCATGGTCTCTTGCACATAGTAGGTGATTAAATAGATACTGGAAATGAATACACAGAAGAGCTTGAATAAATAAAAGAAAGAAGTTTCTGTCATTTGTATCTTGGATTTCTTGTAGAGGTGGGGTAAGATAGTGTAAGAAGAAACTTCTCTAAAAGTGGTCAGAAGTCATGATAACTAATGATATAATTTCTATGACTACAAAACTGACATGATCTCAAAGAGAATTTGTACACCTGACACATTACACTATTAGCCACGGTAGCCAAAATGTGAAGACCATCCAAATAGCCATTGATAGATAAATAGATAAGCAAAAAATATATAATTTTTAAAAATTTTTAGAAGTTTAAGTGTAGAGTATATGTAGGATGGAATATTATTTAGCCTTGAAAAAGAAAATTCTGACACATGCTGTAATATAAATGAACCCTGAGAACATTATGTTAAGTGAATTAAGTCACAGGAATAATACTGTATGATTCTACTCATATGAAGTACCTAGAGTAGAAAAATTCATACAGATGGGAAGCATAATACTGGTTACTGGGGACAAGGGTAAAAAAGAATGGTAAGTTATTATTTAATGGATTCAGCGTTTCAGTTTCACAAGGTGAAAAGAATTCTGGAGATGGATGGTGCTGGCATTTGTAGAACAATACGAATATACTTAATACTATTGAATTGCGTACTTAAAATGGTTTTAGTGGTAGATTCTGTTATGTCTATTTTATCATAAATTTTAAAATTATTTTAAGTGAAAAAATAGAGATATTTCAGACAAAAAAGTAACATGGATTATTATACTATGATTATAACATAATGTTGGTGTGGTAGTTAACTTTCCATCACTGTGAAAAATACCTGAGATAAACAGCTGAAAGGGAAGAAATAGTTATTTTGCCTCACTGTCTCAGAGGGTTCAGTCCACAATCACTTGGATCCATCACTTTGGGCCCATGGTGAGGCCAAACATCATGCTGGGGAAGCAACAAAGCTGCTCACATCATGGCAGCTGGGAAGCAGAAAGAAGAGAGGATGGGACTGAAATCCCAATACACCCTTCAAGGGCATGGCCCTATGACCTAGCTTCCTCGAACTAGGATCCACTTCAGTTTCCACTGCCTTCCAGTAGCACCACTGGCTGGGGACCGAGCCTTTAACACATGAGTTTTTTGTGTTTAAAACCAAAAGGTAACAATTGGTGGGTGATATTAATTATTATAACTCATACTTTATATAATATGTAACTATAATATATTATATAACAATAATGATGATAGCTAACATTTATTTAATATACTATATTATACAATAATAGTTGCTGACATCTACTGAACACTTACCATGTGTCACCCTGTTCTAATTATTTTATGCTTATAACAACACAATGAGGCAACTACTATTTTTTTCTCCTATTTATGGATCAGGAAAATGAGGTACACAGATATTAAATAAGGTACACAGATATTAAATGAGGTACACAGATATTAAATAAGTCTCCAAAGGTACAAAGCTAATAAAAGAAGCTGTGGTTATCCTAGGGGAATAACTAAAACATGGCCACTCCATTAAGGCCTTGCAGCTAGTCAAGGCTATCGGCTGAAACTGGCTGGTAGTTTGGTATAGGCAGACTAGAGGTCCTAGTAGTTGAAATCTCACCCAATGTTCTCCAGCTATAGCAAATCAACAATTGAAACAGAATTAGGGCTTGAGATGCCAGGTATGGAATAAGGACTTTAAATTGTTGTCTAATCTTTCCAATGACAATAGGAAGTAGATGCCAGTCCTGTCCCCATTTTATGGATGAAGAAACTGTGGCACAAAGAGGTTAAAACACTTGCCCAAGGCCATAAAATGAGGAACAGGTGAAGCCAGGAGCTAAACTGCAGGAACCTAATGCTAACCTCTGTGCATAGACCATGCCAGTGTTCCTTAAATCATGTCTAAGAACTTCCCAGTATTATTCACGATAATTATGAGATAATATTTACTAAGCAGTCATCATATACTGAGCTAAAGCCTCCATGTCTTATCTTATGGTAACCTCACAAGTACCTTTGAAGGAGGCGCTATCATTAGCCCCCATTTTATAAGGAAAGAGGCCTTCCCAGGTCTCCCCACCAGCAAAAGGTAGAACCATGATTTAAATTCAGGTGGTCCCATTCCAAAATTGGAGCCTTAGAGACTCCACCCTTGCTATTCCACAAGGCAGCCTCCAGCAGCATCCCCGGGAGACAGAAACACAGACTCCTGGACCCCGTTCCAGACACAATGAATGAGAATCTAGGTGTTTTGTGTGCATACTGAAGTTCGACGGGTGTTACATTCTACTCCCTTTAACAAAGGGAGGCCACGGGTCTGCAGTAGAAAACACCATAGGCAAAGCCTTACCTTCCAACAGCCTCCACATACAGGATGGGGGAAAACAGACTACACATAAAGAAAGAATTACAGTTAAGTGCTAGGCCTAGGGTGCATCTAAAGATGCCATTTCCTGATCTCCACCCTGGAATTAATGAATCTGAGTGTATAGGGAAATATCTACACTTAGCAAGGTGAGCCACACACCCTAAAAGTGCAAGAGCCTCTACGCTCTCCGTTAGGACTCGGGGAAGAGTCAGGAAGGAGAACACTGGCATCTTTCCAACTATTCTCAGGGCCAAAGAGGTAGACCACAAAACACCTCCTCAATAGGCTGGGCAACTGACAATCCACAGGTTGATTTAAAACATGGAACCTCAGAGAGACACGTGCCACTTAATATAGTGTGTAAGGCTGCGGGCACTCACAATTGTCCCTGCAGTGTTGACTGGTCCCTAAGGAAACGGTTTCTTGCTTCTAAGCCTGGCTTTAGCCATCTGCTGCATAGTGAAGACCACAGCCCCAGCACCCTTGGGACAGTTCTAACATGACAGCATCAGCCAGAACCTACACAGACCCTAACCAATGCCATGAGCACATCACAGCTGGGAATCAATTCTCATCTAAGAAAACCGGCCTGATGCTGGCTCCTAAGGAGTCTCTCATACAGATCACTTATTAGCAACTCCAATGTTCTCCCGTTACTGACAAGGCTCAACAGAAAGAACCAGGGAGAGAAATACAGGCAAATTGTTTCCATAAATTTCACCTTGAAAAGCCTAATTCAGAAGAACCAAGAAAAAGGGAATAAAATAAAGAATTTGCCTTTTTCCACACGGTAATAACAATCCTAAATAACATACAGTAAGTGCTTACTACATGCCAGGCACCGCACGAAGGAATCAACGTGTCTCATTTCATTCACTCATTACCCCTAGAAAGTAAATATTTTTACCTTGAAATGTAATTATTTCCATTTCACACAGTAATATAGGGTTGTCACTTTACAGGAACAGGGGGCAAGGAAGGGAAGGACTGAGGGATTAAGGCAGAGAGGGAAGAAATTGGGGTGAAAGGGAAGGAAATGGGGAGAGAGAAATAGTGAATGAGCCCTGAAGGAGAAGGAAACAAGGAAAGGAAAGGCAGCAGCCCAGAGCTGCCTTTCTTGTGCACAGCACACAGAATGACTGCAGAAGACCTAAAGTAAAAGAAATTTCTCTAAGGATCAGGAATGCTATGAATGGAAACTGACTTTTTACCTTAATTTGGAATAATAAAAATACTCAGAGAATGGCTTGTTTCACAGTCTAAATTTAGACAAAAATAAGCTGGCTTAATTTTAAACCTACCCAAATAACAAACATACACACAAACATACACATCAAGCGTTCGTTTTCTCAATTATGATTTCTTGGGAGTGAATGGAAAATTTGGCCATCTGATTAACTGTAACTACAATGAAATAGCACTGAATTGGTGTTTCATATGCCCTTTGTTTCTCATTATCCCTGGAAGACTGTCAAGAGTTTAATAAAACTAATACTTTGGGATTTGGATCACTCATAACCAGAAACCAGAGCCTGTCCAAGGCTAACAATTCAACCCATGCTCTTTGAGCCAGGGGGATGTGCCAGGAACTAGGCTATGTGCTATATATATATGGTCCCACAGAACTCTCCCAGTGAACCCCACAGTGAAGATATGACAAATATTTCCATTTTACAGAGGCAGCTGAAGCTCAAAGGGATTATGTAACTCACCTAAATGGTAAGAAGAGGAGCTAGAATTGGAGCCCAGGCTGTTGGACTCCAGTGTCTCCTCTCAAACACTACACTGAATGCTAAGCTATAAAAATCTTGGCCAAAAAAATCTCTTCTTTAGGTCAGCCAAACTGGTTGTTTGGTGTAGAAATACAAAAATGTAGTTTAGCTAATTGTTTTTAATGGTTTTGTAAACAATGCTTCAGAAGACATCAAACCTCCACAGAAGATGCTGGGGGAATGGCTGAGATTCCAGAATATTATTTAGGAGTTATTGTGCCCACCCAGTCATTCAACCTTCTCTTCCCAGCCTCTAAAGGAGGCCACATTGGGCACATGGGCCCATGACAGATTGAAGCATAGGGCTGAAGCATTCATTCGCTTGATTGATTTTAGCCAACTGACTGCCATGTGACAAACACCAGGCTGTGCATTTCCCATGCTATGATTCTTTAAATCTCACAAAGCCCTGTGAGGCAAGTGCCATTATTATCCTTATTTTATAGATAGGGACACAGAGATTCAGAGTAGCAAGACTTTTTACCATGTCTATCTGTTGAGTCTAGAGTTGGCTCTTTTGAGCAGTATGAGCAATAGCAACAGTAAGCAGGAAAAGAGACATGGTCCCTACCCTGGAAAAGCCATCATGCCACAGCGGAGGTGTTCAATTCATTACTAATTACCCACTTAGTTTACTTCACTACCACTTTGGAAAATTGTTCACAGTTGAAATCAGGGCCCTTGTGCATTTGTGTAACAGGACAAACAAGCTAGGGGACTACAGGATCTTGCCTGAGAAAGTGATAGCTCAGGTTAGAGCCACAGTGAGTACGAGTTAATCAGAAGAAAAGAAAGGGGAACAGCATTGCAGATAGAGGAGAATAGAAAGAGGACCTGACACATTAACACTGGCATGTTGGATAGGATTGGGGGAGGTGGCCAAAGATGAAGTAATCTGTCAAAATGGTCAGGTCTTCATCCCTTCTCTTCTACTTCCTTGTGTCATTTTCTCTACCAGTGAAGGAACTGGCCTCAGGCAAAATCCACCCACTGTCAAATTCCTCACTGTGTGCCCAGTGTTGCCTAATATGTATTCAATATCTCATTGATAAATGAATGAAACAAATGCTTGAAAACTGTTTGTTTGGTCTAAAGTCAAATAATGTGCTGTGGGTAAAGGAAAACCCGCACAATCAATATTGGGTATCACATAGATATAGGTTTAGTAGCTGACTTTTCTAATAGGTTACCTATGATTTTAATAATTATATGAGCTAATGAGGAAAAACCTTTCAACAAATGATGCTAGAAAAACTGGATATCCACATGCAAAGGAATAAAGCTGGACTCCTTCCTTACACTACATACAAAATTAACTCAAAGTAGAACATAAATTTAGATGTAGGAACCAAAACTAAAACTCTTAGAAGAAAACATAGGTATAAATCTTTGTGACACTGGATTAGGAGCACTTTGTTATATACGGCACATAAAGCACAAGCAATCTAAAAATAAATTGGATTTAATCAAAATTTTAAAATGGTTATGCCTCAAAGGACACTATCAAAAAAGTGGAAAAAAAGCCTTCAGAATGGGCAAAGATATTTGCAAATTCTATATATTGGATGAGTCTTATATCCAGAATATGTAAAGAATTCTATAATGCAAGAGTAAAAAACACATAGCCAAATATAAAAATGGGCAAAGAACTTAAATATACACTTCTCTAAAGAGGATATACAAATGGCCAAGAAGCAGTCAACATCATCAGTCAATAGAACATGAGCATAAACATAAAAATCATGAGGTACCACTGTACATCGACTAGGGTGGTTAAAAAGATAATAATAAATATTAGGCAAGGATGTGGAGATTTGAACCCTTACACATTGCTGGTCAGAATGTAAAATGGTACAGCAACTTTGGAAAACAGTTTGACAATTCCTCAAAATGGTACACACAGAGATACCATAGGACCCAGCAAATCCAATCCTCAGTATCCACCAAAGAGAATTAAAAATATATCCACACAAAAATTTATACATGAATGTTCATAGCAGCATTATTTGTAATAGCCAAAAGTAGAAACAACATAAATGTCATCAGCTGGTGAATGATAAACAAAATGTGGTATGTCCATATAAGGGAATGTTATTCATTGATAAAAGAAATGAAGTACTTATTATACATGTTTAAATATTGACAAAACTTAGAAATATTATTCTAAGTAAAAGAGGCCGGTCACAGAAGACCACATTTTGTGAACTGTTCAGAATAGACAAATCCATAAATATAGGGAGTAGATTGGCAGTTATCCGAGCTGGAGCAGGGAGGGAGGGGAGTGGTATAGGGTGTCTTTTTGAGGTGATGAAAATGTTCTAACGTAGATTATTATAATGGTTGCACAACTCTCTGAATATACTAAAAGCCTTCAATTGAATTGTATATTTCAAATGGGTAAATTCTATAGCATGTGACATATTGCAATAAAGATACTTAAAAATTATATATGAATTAGAACTACTACCAAATAGTTACCTCAAATTTTCTGGAACTGCATCAGTTTTTGGTGGGCTTTATTTTTCCAGTTTTTGCCCTCATAAGGAAAGTCTTTGATCTTAAACATCTTTTCACTCCTTGTCCCATAAAAAGGACTATTTCTAGATATGCATAAGTATGAACAAAGATTAAGTCACATCTTCTCAACTCTACATCAACAGGCCTGCCCAATCATAATCATTTTCTTCCTAATGATTCCTCAGGGCCTGAAGAGTCTTGAATCACTCAAAGATAAAAGTACAGTACTTTCCTTCTACAGTGTCTCCAAGCCCCTGCCACAGCCCCCCAAACTAAGTCTACAAACAAATCTTGCAATAAATTTTTCTTAGTCCAGGCAAAGTAGAAAAACAAAGACAGCAGCAATACAACCAACCCATTCCCCAAGAATTTGAGTTATGTAGTTTTTTTCCTATAGTTGCAGCACCATCATTTAGACAGGATTTGGCTGCAGTGTGAGGAATTTATATTACAAAAAAGTCATTTTCTTAGGAACATTGCTGAACAATGGGCTATTGAGCAATCATGTAAGTTTTCCATCTGTGGATAGCTTTTTTAAAATTTATTTAAAGATTTTTATCTGTAAACTTCAAGCTATGATAAATTTAGTCTTCCCATAAAGCAAGAAAGCTAACAAGATTTCTTATAATCCCCCTCCATTCCTATTACCTATGATATTTAATGGTATCGCTTCAACTCTGTCAGCCCCTGAAATTCCTCTTCTGTTTTACTGTTATTCATTTTAAGCTTAATAGCCACCTCATTCTATGCATCATCTCTCTGAATTTCAGGGAAGAGATATGTAAGAGAAATGCACTCTTTGAATTTAGAACAGTACATTACGTGTATACTTTTATATTATGTTCCATTTGTGCTGCTTCAACAGCATTGGCTGAACTCAGTGGCAAACTGAAATGACTGCAATGTTTCCATTTGGAAACAGCAGCCTATTTAGCAAATACATAAAAGCATTTATTTTCTTTACTGTTAGACATAGTTTTGTGTGTTTGCCCCCCAAACCAGTTCTAGGCATCAGCCCACCAAGTTTGAACTATATGCCATGGCCGAGAAGATTATAATCAATATTTTGGTTTTGTTTTTGAGGCTCTTCTTAATCCAGAAGATTGATAAGATTACCCAAAAATCTTTGCTGGAATTTTACAGAAGTACTGTTTTTAGTACCAATTTTTAGTACTCTCTAATGAAAGTAATAATACAAGGTGATGTTTATAAAAGACTTGTAATGGACCAGCCACTGTTTAAAGATAGATATAAAATTAACCTGTTTAACCCCAGCAGTCACCTTATGAGGCAAGTATCTCATCATCATCATCATCACCACCATTATTATCATTGTTATATTATCGCTATTTTATAGAAAAAGAAATTGAGATAAAGAGAATTTAAGAAACTTGTCCAAGATCACACAAATTTTCAGTGGCAGTACTAAGATATTAAATCCAAGAGTCTGGTTCCCAAGCCACAAAGCTATAATGGCTGGTGGCAGGAGTTTAATAACAACTTTGACTAAACAAGTAGTGGATACAGAGCAATAAAATAAATCTATGACAGCAAAATTCTCTGTACTCATCTCCACCCATCTTCTCTACCATATGCCCTCCAGGAAGCCTCCCAAGATTACTAGAATATAAAGGACATTGCTCTGTCATCCCTCCTCCCTGCTTCTTTTTTACCTCCTCCTGAATGTGGAAGGACATTTATGGAATGTATTTATGGAGAGAAATGTGTGCTCACAAAGCAAGACAGTTCCCAGGAAACTGGACACTTGTGTGCAAATGCATGAGGTAAAATCTAGTTTTTGACTTGTTATGACCATAAGAATAAAAGAGGAAAATTTTTATAAAGCAGATAGGGGCAGCAAAAGTTCTGTAGTAAGAGCTACTTTGGAACCCAGCGTTCTGACACTGGGGTTTTGTGGTATTAGTGGTGGTTGGTTGGTTTGTGTGTTTGTTTGTTGGTTAGTTTTGGTGCTAGGGATTGAAGCCAGGCATCACACATGCAAGTGCTCTACCCCTGAGCTACACCCCCAGCCCCTAACACTGGGTTTTAATCTTATCTGTCCTTAACTCTTGCTTGAGACTAAAATTTCATGCTTTACACTGGACCTTATTAACTACTTTGAAATCCTCCCTTTGATTTCTTGGTAATCAGACAAATAAACCAGGTGGCTTTTTCTCAACTGCCAAACCAGAAGTCGGTACTTGCAGTTTCAAAGCATTTGGCCCATGCCAAAGTGTTCAGCAGTGACAACATTCTTTGTTCAGTAAACATAGCTGGGTCATTTGTTCAGAAGTGTTAGTAGACATCCAACAGCTGCAGGCCTTCACATGGTATCTGCCCCAACACTTTAAATGTGACGAAGAAGAAACTGAGATCAGGTGAGAGGAATACAAGCCTAGCAAGTTTGCCTCACCTGTTGGGAAATCTCAACTGAGCCTGGTTTTAAGCCACATACTCAAACAGCCAAGTACGCAGCTGTATATACATTCACTCATTTAATCTTCCTGACAGTCCCATAGAGTGTCTCGTTTACCTCAAGGAAGAGGCAGAGAGTCAAGATGTGAACCAGGCCCTCAGCCCTCTAAAATCTTCATTTATAACACTGCTATCTTCACAGCTTAGCATGAAGGCACAAGTTTTGCAACAAATCCCTTTCCAGAACTAATTTTACTCATTTCAAAAACTCAGTAGAATTTTATAGGAAAATCCACACGTATTTCTCTCAAGAGCCTAATTTTCCCATAGTTGGCTTTTGGGAGTAAGATATCATTTCTAGAATAACCCAGTTAAACTTAGATAAGGAATAACAACTTATAGGCAATAACAAGTTCAAGATAGATGATAACAAATTACTTTATATTCTTGTTGTACTGTTGTTTTGTACAACTCTTGCACTATTACACTTGGATAATACATTTTGGTCGTTGATGTTCCAAAGTCACATAATACATCAGGTTTCAAAATCTTTTCTGTAATATTCTTTCATTTAACCATTATCACAACATCCTGAGGTAGGCAGAAAGGAGATTATTATTGCAAATTTATAGAATGAAAACTGAGGCTTTGTATTTCCAGTGTAACGTGTAGTTGAGTGGGTTCTCCACCTTTGTTTAGCTCCCAAATCAGTGTTCTTGTTACTATTCTGCACCGTTTCTCATACATCCATCATGTCATTTTCATACTACCATACGTTGGCTTGTCAGCCCTCTCAAAACCGATTTCTGATGTAGACTTCAAAGACACAGGACACATCATGTCTTGCAGGTGGATGAGGAGAAGAGCCAGTATATTGGATACCACGATCTGCCCTACAAGAAGAAGAGCTTTGCAGGTTGAAGTATGCTTATGGTATTTTGTAATAGCAAAAATTTGGGAAATAACACATCAACAAGAAAACAGATTAACAGTGGAACAGCCATAGAGTGAAACACTATACAACAATCAAAATAACCTCTGGCTCATCACAGAAGCATGAATGAATCACACAAAGCTTGAAAGAAAGAAAAGCCAATCACAGAAGGACAGATGTTATGTAACACATATAAATGTCTTACGTGTATAAAAATATGCAAAGATACTGTAAATTTGTATATAGTATGGCAAAAATAGTAAGATATTTGTGAAAATAGTAGTCACCAAGTTCAGACCATAGTAGTCCCTCTTTACCCACGGGATCCAAGTATGTTCCAAGATCCCCAGTGAATTCCTGAAATCACAAATAGTACCAAACCCTATATATACAATGTTTTCCCCATACAGACACGCTTATGACAAAGTTTAATTTATAAATTAGTCACACACAGTAAGAGATTAACAACAACGAGTAATAAAATAGAACAGTTATGACAATATGCTGTAAATTCACATAAAAGATATGTGACTAGGAACTCTCTCTCTCTCTCTCTCTCTCTCTCTCTCTCTCTCTCTCTCTCTCTCTCTCTCTCTCTCTCAAGAGCCTAGACAAGTATTAATGATTTTAGACCACAGCTGGCCACAGGTAACTGAAAGCACAGGCGGGGTGGGGGTGGGGGTGACGACTGTCCTTCCTGGCTGCTCCAGGACAGCAGAATGTGCCCACACAGGGAAGCAGGAACTGGAACTCACCTGGTATCCTTTCGTTTTTCATCCTGTTGTCATTCCATGAGGGTTCATAGTACTTTTCTTTCCACAAACCGTGTTTATCCTAAATACTTTACAATACGTATTTAAAGAAGAAAATGAAGGTGACTATTCACTCTGCAAACACTCAGGCCAAGTGAAATGCCAAGTGCCACGCAGTGTTGGAATAGATCAGTGGACGCAGTAGACTGTTTCCCTGCCCTCTCGGACCTGCTGAGCTAGCAGAGAAGATGGAAGAAGCATGCCCAGGGCAGGAAGCACAGGACACCTTGGAAGCATGGGACAAGGGACCCCCAGTGTAGTCCTGGTGACCTGGGAAAGCTGCCAAGAGAAAACGAAGCTTAAGCTGAGATGGAAGAATAGAAAGTGATAGCCCAGATGATCCTGTTCAACATCTAAAATTAAACATTGGAGCAGGCAGGGAAGACACAGGCACACAGTAAGACTCCTGCACCCAGAGGCAGGAGTCAGACCATGCAGGATCTCCTGTTCCATCCTCGCTAACCCTTTGGCTTGATGAAGCACTGCCTATGGTGTGTGTGCTGGTCCATGCTGGCAAGGACACAGGGGAGGAGGGTGGAGGAAAGCAGAGTGTCCTAAAATGTCTCAGCCACTTCACACTTGCCAAAACACTCCCATATTCTATCCCAATACAGAAGCAATTTCAGCAACTGAGGGCAGGGTGGGAGAGTGTGAGCGTGAGCCAGTGAAGGCTTCCCCTCCCACTGCTATGAAGGGGTTATTCAGGCAGATTTCCACACTGCAGATATTTTATCATTTATCATAGGCGAGTTACACAACTCAGTGATTAAATTACCAGCATAGCTCCTATCTGAGTAGAGAAGGTTCAAGGTTGTTTCTTGCTCTTGCACTTTTGATTAATTCTTTCTTAATCTCTGTATTTAGAAGAAGAAAACATAAAAATTAGGTCCAACCACCAATGGAACAAAAAAGCAGCATTTGAGCTCATTCATCATCTGCTAGAGCCCCCGTGTCTAATCTTGGTCCTGTGTTTAGATTTATACAGTGTGAGATCATTATTGGTTTTGTTTATCTCTGTTATTAAATTTACTAGGTCTCCTTCAAATGATATTATATCTTCCTATCTAATTCAAATTAATGTCTTACTCATGGCTAGAATGCAGATGGTGAAATCTCATTGTTAACTCAATAATTGCAATAATCTCATTGTTTTGATTTCCTAATAGAATCTTGAATTGATAGTTCATGCCTGAAATTCTACCCAATTTCACCAAACTTTTCTGAAAACTGCTGTTCTTGAGAATCCCCCTTGTCTGAACATTTTTATAAGGATGGAATTTTCTTGCACTATTTTTTAACTAGCATTTATCTTGTACTCTTTTTCTTATAAATAGCATAAGCGTTATCATGTAGATTCAATGTTTGTCTTTTGTTGTTGTTGTCATAATTAAATATGCTGGTGGTATAGTAGCTAAAGGCACGGGCTTTGGAATAAGTCCTAGGTTCAAGTGCAAGCCCTGTGACCCTAAGTGACTTAATCTCAGTTTTCTCATCAGTAAAGTGGGGATAATCATAATTACTCTATAGCGGTGTTAGAAGACATAATTGAAGTTATTTTTAATCTCTGTTGACATTGGTTGGCTCAAAACCACACTTTAGCCAAATAAAGTATTGTACTCTGTATTCAGCTTGACTAGAAACAATGGTTTATCCTTTAAAGGTTTGAATCAGCCTTCTGCACTGGGACTATGAAGGGGATTTCTTTTTTTCTGCCTTACACTGCTCTGTGCTTAGAATATTTGCATCTGAATCATTAGTGCCTCCTCTGTCATGCATACAAACCAGCATCTAAGTTCATCTTGTTTGATTTGGTTTCATTTTGCTGACAAACTTCCCCTCTCCTATTGGGGCAGCTCTGGACCTGGAGCAGGCAGTACATTGTTCCTCAGCACCTGCTTCAGGTGAATATCCCAAAATGGCACATTCCAGGTTCCCAACCACAACAGCCAGTGCCGCCTGGTAACCAAAAGCAGCAGCCTGAGTGGCTGGAAGTAGCCAAGATGATAAGGGAGGGGGATTATCACCCTTCCCTTATCAGCCTGAAACAACAGTAACACCACCCAACCCCATGCACTCTTTTGTAACTGGGGCTTAACACATACCCTTCCCTCAGCCTGCAGCCATCTTCCCTGCACTCCTCCTTCACAGGACTAGTTCCCACCTATCTGTCAAGTCTTGTATGCCACTTTCTCCAAGACAACTCTATCCCCACAGACTGCTAAAATCTCTGTTGCAAATTTCCATGGCATTTTTAAATTATCCCCATTGTATGAGTATAGTTTTTCCTTTATGCAGTTCAAATATGCACTGATACTTCAGTTGCCATTATTTTGTTAAATAACGCTAGTCCTCCAATAGCACAGTTTAAATGTCAGTTATTACAATATATGAACTGTAAGATATTGCATGAATTGTGAGTGGTTTAACGTATGGTAAACAAATAACTTCTTAAATAGCAGGTTCACGTCATGATCAGAAACCAATCACATCTCTTCTTCCAAAGTGTGTGATTTGTCACTGTACATTTGTTCTGTTCATGTGCAGACAGCAAAGTGAGTAGTTGCTTTGCCTCCTTGTCTCCCAGAATAAGTCCATGTGACACCTTACAAATATGGATAATCAAAAGAAGGAATTAGCCAAAACAAAGAAATAGATAAAAGTGCAGCAAAGAAATGAAAAGTGACTAGCCTGGAAGCAAAATCCAAGTCAATTATAAATGAAGTTTCCAGAGAAAGAGCTGCCTATGGAATATGGACATCTTTCACAATTGGATGTTCTGTGGATATGCAACTAAATGACTTAGTGAAGGCAAATTTAGTGGGATAAATGAGCAAAAGGACCATAACCAAAAGGATGAAGATGTCCCAGAGGAAGTGAGCTAGCAAACTATTCCATATTTAAGGAACTCTTGGAGATAATTCATATTGACATAGAGAAAGCAAAGGAGAATTTTTTAGAAGCTGATCCAGCTTAGAAAAAAAGTGACAATCTGCCAAGACATGCAAAAGAAATTTGCTCCATGTCGTAAGTTATATGATGAGAAGAGGAGGCAAACACCCTTCAAACTACTCTTCATGGTTTACACTAATGCTCACTATTTCTAACATTTTAAATTCCTGTGACTAAATAGGTAATATTTTTGTTATATTTTTCACTTTCTTTTATATTTATTGTTGACAATAAGAAAGTTTTTAAAGGTCATGTGTGAAACAATTGTGATTTTTTTCCCTATTGATGATGGTGGTCACTTTGCACAGTTACAGCTAGCATGGTAATTTGTATGGCCCTATGCTATTATAAAACATGAGGACTGCCTCATATTGAACATCAAACATAGCTGACACATCATAGTGAGTTATTACACAGGGACACGAGGATATAATTTCAGGTTTGAGTGAGTGAATACTAAATAGGTGAATAAATAAATTCATAATAAATAAATGAATAAATTCTAAGTGGGTTTCACCTATGTTAAAATATTAGGGATGAAGGAAGACATTTCCTTTCTCCCTGACCAAGGTGATTTACCATAGTCCCTTCCCACGTAGATGCCTGGCGCATATCCTAAGGAAAAGACCCGCTCTGTTCTCGATTTCATCCTGTAGCCCTAAACACAGCCCTAAAGCTGGAAGGCAGCTCCCTAGATAGGAAGGCAGTGCAACAACTTGCAGTTAGCCCCACCCCACCCAGCCCCAGCCCCAGCTGGTCACAGCCATTCCCACTGCTGTCTCCATCTGGAACTGGGTTTATAATTCAGATGCTTCCAGTCTTTGACTATGGATATAGTGCATAAGGATACCTTAAATAATGACATTTATTATAATATAAGCTTCAGTCTGGCCAATAACTTTTACATCTTATCTTCTACATCTTTAGTAGAACTGGTAGTAAATATCAGATTTCACACTCATTTTTCCACACTGAAGAGCAAAATGGCCAAGATGTCACCACTGCAGTAACAGCCCTTCAAAATCCATAAATGTAACCTCAAAATAATTAAAAAGTTAACTCTTCTGATATTTTCTCCTCGCTCTTATCATTATAATCCTGTTGGAAATGTAACTGGGAAGAAACTGAATATAAAAAGGACAATATTCCCACAGTTTGTAGATGTCAGATGGGCGATCTCATTAAGACATTTCCAGGAAATACCACAAACCAATTTATTTATGTTTCTTTTTCTCTTGGGATTCTTCTCCAAGGATGTTTTAAAAATTGAATTAACCTCTTTCCAAAGGCCTTTAATAATTGTTCATTCCATGGGTGTACTGAAATTTTCTTCCAAATCCATTGCCCAGGAAGAACCCTGGTGGTCTCATGGCTAGGATTCAACATTCTCACTGTCACAAACCAAGTTCAATGACAGTTATTTTGCACAAGGTTTGGTTGGGAGTTCTGTCCCATCCTTTATTCATTTGGTAAACATTTACTGAAAAACTTACTCTGTTCCCAGCTCTTTGCTGGGCACTGAGATCAATGCCGAGAGTCAAACATAGGCCTGTCTGGGACTTACAGACTCATGGCAGAAAGAGACAATAAACAGAGGAACAAACAAAAGGACTTGCAGTTAAACTCACACCACCTGATGTGAAGGGAGAAACCACTGAAGGAAGGGAGGATACCAGGAAAGGGAAAGACATTCTTCTGAGAAGACGGCCATGGAGGAACTTTGAGGAGATGAGAGCTGGAACACAAGTTGAGGGAAAAAATATCCTCCCAGAAGAAACATGCCAGTGGGCTTTGAGACAGGAAAGGCCTGGAGTACTGAAGAATATGTAAGAGAGGGAACTGGAAATTGCATGCCTACTGGTACATAACTGAGGTCAATGTAAGACCAGAGTCACTAACGCTACTTCTGGATGCCCCCTATGAGACTGGTTCTGGCTCCACCGGATGGAGGAGGCTCCACTTGGGAGACTTGCACTGCGAGTCTGCCCCCTCCCCATACACTGCCCTACCCATCTGTTTCCTGTTTGCAGCAGGGCTGCCCTGATCACAGCTCATGCTGAAATGTTCCATCCACGCCTGCTTCTGGAAAACTTGCTGACCTTGACTTGAGAATCATACTAAGGTTCCTAGTTGCAAGTTAATCTTTCCCCAAGTGCTTTCTCTATTAACCACTCAAGCACAACCGTTTCTTCATCCATTCCCACTGCCCACAGTAGGAGGCTGAAACTATTCCCAGCCGTAGGCTGGTAAAGGAGCCTCCTGGAAGGGGTTTCGCTGAGTTGTTGGAAGGGAGAACGGCCCTGGCCAGTTTCACACAGTGAGGAACCCAGCATGGTAGGAGCCCAGGGAGTCTTCTGGTCTATTTCCTCATTCTTGTTGCTTGCAGATTTCAAAAGAACCACAGTACCAAATTTTAAAACTCATTATAACACATAATTGATAAAATCTTCTATTTGAATTAAGCTGAGAAACTACTTATCTCCCACATGTCATCATGTCATATAATAAAAGTATAACAGATACAATTTTAAGTAATTGATTATAGGACTTTCTTGGCTGTTTAGCTTAGCTAGTCACAAAGACTTTACAATACTTATCTACTGTTATCATGGTGTGGGGGAAAGGGGATGTCTTAGTCATTATCCCAGACACTAGCAACTTAAAAAAGGAGAAGTTTATTTTGGTTCACACTTTCAGTAATTTCAGTCCCTGGTCAGTAGACTCCAAGGCAGAAACATGAGGCAAAGGGGCACAGGAGAGGAAAAAGTGCTCAACCCATGGCAGCCCAGAAGCAGAGAGAAATGGAAAGAGGCAGGGAGGGAGGGGTACTCTTCCAGGTCACACCCCAGGGACTCTCCTCTAACCAGCCCCCACCTCCTAATAGCAAGGGAGCTATGAACTCATCAGTGGAGCAATTTACTGATGAGAAAAGCACCCCCATGATCCAATCACCTTCCAAACACATGAGGCTTTTAAAGAACGTTTGAGATCTAAACCATAACAGGGAACAACAGATAAGCTTATATTTCCAAGTCGTTTATCTCCGTAAGACTCAGTTTCCTTACTAGTTAAAAAATAAGAAAAAAAAGATAACACTGTTGATCCATAAGACTGTTGAAAATGTTGAGAGAAATAAATGTATGTGTCAAGTGCATTGTTTTGCCTAAGTCATAGCTGGGTTCATAAATAGTAACTATTATCAGCATTTCTCTTTTAAAAATATAATTCCGTAATTCAGATTTTTATCACAAGGACAAACTCATCAATTAGTACAAACCAAGGATTTATTCTATGTGCCACCTATGATTTATTTTTAATTTTCCTTATATTTCTCAGTTGTGCTAATAATGTACAGATCACAGATGGGTCCTTCCTCCACGGACAGCACATTTCAGTCCCACAGAGGGCAGCTCTGAATTCACGTGGAGTCCAGCATTGCCAGCACAACGATCAATTCACAACAGCAGTGTTGGCTTCATTGGAACTAACGACATATGACCTATGCTATATCTATTCTACTTCCTGGGCAAAAGAGATTTTGACATTCATTATTGTAGAAAATATGTGTGATCTAGACATAATATTAAACATTGTGATTTTTGACACAAGGTGTATTTTCTAGTTCTTGATGCAATTCTTCAATGCTGACCATATGTCAGCCTCTGTGCTCAATGTTCTGTGTGAATCATCTCATCTCATCCTCCACCTATAAGATCTTATAAAATCCGTCCCCGAGCTGCTCCTGCCCCATTTTCCAGTTCATAACACAGAGGTTTGGAGCCAGGAGGTGCGCAGCCCCAGGTCTCCCACCCGCGGCAGACACAAGACACAGACCCAAGTCTCTGCACTCATAGCTGCACTCTCTGGGAGAGAAACTTGTGCCATCTCTTCATGCTAACTGCATTAGGTAGGCGGACAGACTTCTGGGCAAGCCACATTGCCTCTTTGAGCCTCAGCTTCCTGAAGTGTTTAATGGGGACAATAATCCCACCTCCCTAAAATAGCTGTTGGAGCTGGGGGTAAGTGAGATGATGCATGCAAAGCACTGAATCAGAAGTAATCTTCTTCACTCTTTATAAAACTTTATGGGAGAGCAACTCCCTGATGGTCTTGTCTGACAGTCCACTGTTCATAGCCCAAGTCACGTTCAGTCACTAGTTCCCCTCCCTGCCTTAGCTTAGAACTTACTTAATCAGTACCATTTGATTCCCTGTCTAAGAAATATATATTCCTATATTTCTGTTGATTTGGGGACTAAAACATACAGCAGTCCTCCAAGTCACATGATCCTGTTCCCAGCCTTCCTCTTCATAGAAATGAAATCTTAAGGAAATCTGTTAGGCCAGGTTGTCCATCCTGGAAGGATATATACCAGGCAAAGGACTGAGATCACCTCTCACTGCAGCCACGTCACACAGATGGAGGGCCATACACCACGCTGTACTCACTCTTATTCCATCGCCCTCTCTTTGTCCATCCTTCTCTCCCCTGCCCTCTCTTCCCATCTATTAGCTTTCTACCTGTCTTCTCATTTAATCCATGTAATGCCACTATGAGGAAGTAGTTAAAATGTGGGCTCTAAAGCCATACTTCTGGGGGTGAAATCCTGGCTCTACCACTTACTAGCTGTATGAGCTTGGGCAGAGTGTATATTCACTCCATACCTAGTTTCCTCATCTGTAAGAGGGACTATTGATAGTGCCTGCTTCATAAGATTGTTTGAGTCTAGTGCTTAAGACAGCAGTACCTGTCACATAGCTAGTTCAATAAAGTATTATTATTGTTCCATTTAATTGATAGTAAACTCTCATTTTGAAAGGTTAAATAACTCACCCAAGGTCACACAGGCCATGAGTTGTGGAGCTGGGACTGGCCGATTGCAGATTTGGTGCTCTTGTTTAGAACAAGTGCCACAGTGCCTCTTGTTTAGAACATGCTGTGTATTCATTACTCAGCTGTGCAGGACTGGGTTTTGTGGGATCCTCAAAATGGACAGAAATGCCCTTTGAACCAACTGTTTCATTTCCAAGAACTTGACCTGAAATGGAACAAGTATATAAAGGCATAGGTAAAAGGATGCTCATTGCAACATTATTTGTGATGGCATAAGACCAGAAGCAAAAAAAACAAAAGCTGCCTAACAATTAGGGGCTCTGTACATAAGGAAGAATACATCTGTACAGGCCGGTGAGATAGCTCAGCGGCATAAGCGCCTGCCTGGCAAGCGCAAGGTCCTGAGTTCGACTTCCGGTACCCACATAAAAAGGAAAAAAGGGCCAGTAATATCGCTCAGTGGCACAAGCGCCTGCTGGCAAGTGTGAGGCCCTGAGTTTGACTCCTGGTACCCACATAAAAAAAAAAAAATACATCTGTACAATGGTTTCTATGTTGTTGTTATGCACATGAAGAATACCAACTTGTACTCATATATAAAAGATCCCCAAGGCCTGGAGCTTTAAGAAAAAGAAGGGACCCAAAACATATAAACATACGTGACCTCAGGAGGAATTATACAAAATTTAACTGCAGGGGGCTCTGAAGAGGAGTGCTAGGTATCTTGAATAGGAGAGAGATTTATCTTGCTGTTTGTCTTTTTTGACTGTTTGAGTTTCTTCTCTTTCAATTTTTATTTTTTTATTAGTACATGTTGACTGACTGAATTTCTGATCTAGATACTTAGCAGTTTAAAAAATTAGACTATTAAAAAGCCTGTTAAACTTAACACTGAGTAAATGAATATTTCTCTGTACATGATCTCTGAAGCACAGTTTTTCATGGAAAATGTAAATTTTACTTTTTAAATATTCAGGGAAATCAGGCTGTGGGAAATAGTCACCAACTGGAAGAGAGATAACTGGAACTATTTTAGAAATTCCTTTTTGGGCAGCAGTGCAGGAAATAGTTCAGAGTGGTGACTTGGAATCTGACAAGTCCAAGGTCAGACCTTGGTTCTATCACTAATCCACTGTGTGATCTTTCAATCTGTTTCCTTGTGCATGAAATGGGGTGATATTATTTTGTTTGTGAATTGAAATGAAGATCAGATGGCACGAACTACTTAGCACATAGTAAGTATTTAGTAAATGGATACAGCTACATGCACAAATACATGGGTGAATGGGTAGGTGGGTAGGTAGATGATGATGATAGGTAGGTAGATAGATAGATAGATAGATAGATAGATAGATGATAGATAGATTGCTAAAAGGTCCTAGATCTATCATTTTTTCTTTGTTCTCTCATTTCTCGCTTCCCTTACCCAAGAGAACTCCTGTCTTGCCTCTGTTGGCTAGATGTCATTGTAATAGCAGTTTGGCAAGCTTTGCAATCACACAGGCCTAGACTTGAATGCCAGTATTACCAAGAACTAGCTGGTGACCTTAGGCAAGTTTTAAACTGAGTCTTAAAAAATGATAATAATAATAATAATACCTACCCACAGGGGATTATGTAGACTAAAACAAAATAGTCATAGTCCCTGCTCTCATGAAACAATCCAGGGTCCCCTGCAAAAAGCCCAGCATGAAAGGTCCCATGCAAGTCCTCCATAAACAGTTGTTCACTCACTGTACCTACATCTTTCCAGGAAAGGCATTAGCAATATCTTGATCTTCTTCCAAATCACTTAACTGTCATTTTGCTGTGAACTCCATTTTTTTTAACTTTTCAGGCCCAAGCATATGCACTCATCTTAAACAATATAAGTTCTGTCTTTTCTATCAAACAGAACTGACTCCATCTTGGGCTCTAGCCCATCCTCGATAGCCCTTCCTGAACACATTAAGTTACAGAAAATGCCCGCTCAGTTCCAATTCAAGCAACCCAACTACAAACCAAAGATAGCTTATCATGAGCCAAGGATTTTCTGTTCTCCACATCCCCCTCCGCTGTGCTCTCCCTTCCCCTCAGCAAACCCTCAGATTCCCCTTGCTCCATCTGAGTTAGTCAATCCAGATAGATTGTAAACCTCCAAACCAGCCAATGGGAAAGAGGTCAGTCAGCTGCTCCTCCTGCATTAAGGATAAAAGGGGCTACCCTCCTTTGTCCTGCACGCCTGCTGCCTCAAGTTTGTGCCCTTTTGCAAAAGTAAAAAGCTTTGTCGAGATTTCTTGGTGTTTGAGTGCTTCAGTCTCTGCCCCAACAAATTGAGTCTGGGGTTTTTTTCCAACACGGAGTCCCATTTCATCAAGTGATGCAACTGAAATCTCTTTTATTCCCTAGCTACCCCCCCATTCTTGTTTTCTCACTCTCTCTTGCTTTCTCTTGGTAAGTATCCAATTCAAACTACCCAAGCACCATGTACATCAGGTTCCACATACCAGGAATCTAGGAATTCAACTCTGTTTCCAAAGGAAAGAGACTATCTCTCCTGGTTTGAGATGCAAAATCCTAGGTGGTCTCAGCCTGGGGCTGGTGGAGTGAACCATGTGGGGGTGAAGAGCACGCATATAACTACAGACAAAAGTGTTGCACTTCACTCTCCCACCTTAATTTGGATCTATCCATGTAAAACAAATATTTAGATAGCCAGCAAAGTCTTAGGCATTTTATTTTTTAATTAGAAAAAAATTGGTGCACTGCTTAATTTAACACGGCGCACTATGCACTTCCCTTTGCATGTGCAGACACGACCCTTTTAAAATCTGCATTAAAAAATAGAATTGGCAATGGCGTCTGCTCCTGCTTGAGCCTGCCAAAAAGGTTGGAAACGAGCGTGCTTCTTCCTGCCTTTCTTGGCCCTGCTCCCTGTGAGGAGTTGGTGGAGACAGAAACCCTTCTCTCTCCCACTTTCTCTTGAGCTGTACGTGGACTCAGGGGTGGGGTCTGGGAGAAGGGCCTCTGCCTTTCACAATCTCAGAGGTAGTGATGTGGAAATATCAGGTGCTGACAAAAAAAAGTTTGGGAGCTTCTGATCAAGTTCCCGTGCTACTGTTTAATCCTTAATCATCCATGTGGGCATGCCTCCCATTGCTACTGCTTGCATAAAGTTGGAAGTGGCTAATTGCCTCAATCTGTATTTGCTATAAGGCCATGCTCAATGCAAAGCTGAAAGGTACTGCCTGTATGATGGTTTTGACCTAATAGGTCATTTTATTTGCTTCTAAGAAGTCTCTTCTATCTTCCTCTAACACGCTGAAATTTTCCTAGTCCCAAGTGAAGTCAACAATATGGGATATATTCAAACATTTCCTGTAAAGAAACAAGATGCTAGTTGAATTCCACACCTTCTCTCTGAATGGGATTAATTATCAATGGGGATTACTGCCACAAAGAGGAATCTTTATGGAAATTACCTCACCTATTTTGTTCTTCCTAAAGACAATTCCAACAGCAAAGAACAATCATTACTCTTCAAACTTCTATACCAAAAAATAAGATGCCAGATTGATTTGGGCTCTTGCGATCTAAAACATGTTACTCAACTCTAGACTTTCTCAGAAGAAAATTGATCACTGCACTCTTTAGGAATGAAAGCACAAGATTCTCCCACATCATTGCATAAGCCAAAGTGCCCAAGGCTAACCCCACCCAAACAGAGAGAGGGCCAACCCTGGATGCCGTCCTTCTGTTGCTGGAGAAGCCCTTGCCCTAAAACCGTTCTCTCTGATTTTGATGATCATATCATTCATGAAAACAGACTTCAAACCCCTAATAGCCACAGGAAGAAAAATATAATCAGCTCTTAATTGTTGTTTGTTACATCTTTCCCTATGTTACAACTAAAAGTGGGAGTTTTTCATGTTGCTCCCTTTTTGTAGCTCTTACTATAGAGAGACAGATAGACAGATATGAATGTGAATTATTTGGGAAAAAGTGTTTACTTTCTTGCTCCATGATGAGAGATGCTTTAGCACACAATTCCTTTAAGGAAGGAAAGAAGAAAAATGCTAGGTTGAATGTGCAGAAACAAACACAAGAGACAGAAACCTAAAGGCACAGAGCACCTCATCCACTGTGATACTGACTAAGCCTGGGCAGCTCAGGTAAGGTGGCCACACAGTACAAGGGACACACACCAATTTCTGCAGGAAGTATTTTCCACTCTCATTTCTAATGATCTATGCACACCAGTTCTACGAAATTAATAGATCCCTGAAATAACACTTACACCCAGTCTCATTCCACATCCATTGCAGTGAATCCTTTAAAACTCAGAGCCACTTGGCAATCCTGAAGGCCCAGCAGAGAGATGATGTGACTAATCCAGCTTCACCCAGGTGTCTACGCCCCTGGACGAGTCATCCAGGACCGAGAATGCGACTCTGGGGGCATGGTGGCCCTGGGCAGACTGAAGGGAGGCTCTCAGAGGAGGCAAGGGTAAAAGGACTTCTGCAAATTGTATGGCTTTGGTGAAAGGAGTTTGTTCTCTAAGAGCCTATACAGTGGATTGTACTTTCTACTTACTCTAAGCAGCACTGCTTTATAAACTCATAACTGCTAGTCAAGAATGCTAGAACCTCAGATGACAGCAAGTTTCAAATGAATGACCAGTATCATTAGGCTACCAAAAGAGCCAGCTTGATCTTGGGACACTGTAATGTAAACATATACATTAAAATAAGAATGGTGACAGCCTTTCTCTGTTGAATGTAAATCTGGTTCCCCTACATAGAGTAGAACCTTTAATTTGAGGTATCTCAGTGAAAGACATTGTGGCAAACTGAAACAGGATGTGGTAAAACTTAATAATACCTCTTTACAACATATCATCATATCAGAGAGGCTTTTTCATAAACTCCAGGCCACAAGATCTTAAACAATTGGAAATACATTCATTTATTTATACAGAGCAAGATATCTAGAGACAAGTACTTACTGATATTGGGTCCATGGTCCAAAGGGGTCAGAGCTAGCATCTCTGTGATCCTCTTGACCTTTTCTTGAGCTTCTGGTTGCAAGATAGTTTCAGAGCTCCACACATCTCATCCATATTCCAAGAAGGAAAAGGGACAGAAAGAGGTACTAGCTCGATCTATCCTCATTATCAGAAAAATGAAAAATTTCTCTGAATAAACTCCAAAAAGACTTTGGTTCACATCTCATTCATTAGAACTGTGTCTTATGACCATCTTTAACTGGAACTGGGAAGATGCATGTTAAGGAAGGGGTGGTAAGGAAAAAGGAGATCGATAATTGTTACATCAGCCAAATGGTACTGTCTGCCACAAAGGTCATTATTTCCTTTCCCCTTTTTAAATAAGGAAATATTTTTCATATATGAGAGAGAGAACATGACAGGTTTTGTTTAATCAGGTGTCCGTCCAACCCTGATCCAATCAGCAATGATTTAGATACAGAACATTTATTACTGTTTAAAAACAAAAACAAAAACAAAAACCACCTCATAATGTGCACCTATACCACACCCAGCTAAAAACTAATATATCATTTTCCCAGACTGGTCCCATAACCGATATTATACCGAATTTGCCATCTCTATCATTCCCACACATATTTTTATTCTGTATGATTATTTTCATAATATTGCTTAAGTGATTTTAAAATTTTGTCCAAATGGCATTACACTGTAAGATAGCCCTCTTCTACTTTCTTTTTTAAAGCTAATTAGGATTTTTAGAATTATTCGCATTTGAGCTAGTTCGTTCAAATTCACTGCTGTGTAATTGTTGCTTTACTGGAATGTAACACCATTTGTTCATCCATTTTTTCATTGATGAATATTTAGATTATTTATGCTTCCTTGCTATTAAAGCAGTGCTTCTTATACACACCCTCTTCTGTATATATGAAATAATTTCTCTAAGGCATAGACCCAATAGTAGAATTGCTGAATCAAAGGTTCAGCACTCTTTAATTTTAGAAAACATTGGTAAATGGCCCTTCACATTAGTTTATCAATTATCTACCCACTGCCATGTATTATTGTTCTACTTCTTCTATATTCTCATCAATTTTTGGTATTCTTATATTCCATTTTTTTTCAGTCTCCTGAGTGTGAAATGGTACCTTGTCATTTTAACTTCCATGTTTTGATTACTAATGACATTTAGCACTATGTCAGATGGTTTTGGCCACATGCCTTTTATCTTCCATTAGTTTTCTATTGATATCCTTTGTCCATTTTCTAATGGATTTATTGTCTTTTCTTTATCATTCATATCTTTCTATGTCAGATCTCTCAACCTGACTGTGGGCGTCTCTAATCAAGGATCATTGACTCCACCATTAATTCGATTAATAGTCACTGAATGCCTAGTACTTGCTGGACACTATGGAATTTTGGAAATAGGAGGTAAATGCCCAGGAAATGTTATTATGTCTTTCAAATTGTGTGCCTTTGTCTGGAACCCTAAGAGATTTGTTGAGTGCATGAACAACAAACACGACTCAGAGAGACCTGAGAACTCTCTTCTGCAGTCTTTATGTGTGCAAGTCCTCAAAATTATTCTGGGTACTATAGAGGAGAAAATGAACATAAGCAGGTGAAAACTACATAGGAAGACAAACTCATAACAAGAGCTTTCCCATTACCAGATGCGTTCAAAGATGGAGAAGTGAGTTCCCAATCACAGGAGGGGATCCAAGAAAACCCATATTAACTTTCTACCAGATGTTTTGGACAGAGAAAAGAGTTAAGGTTTGAACTATTTAAGTCCTTCTCTATTTTCTGAACTCTAATAAAATAGAATGTATCACCTTATTTAACTTAAGATCCTAATTTTCTAAAATCCCTCATAATTAAATGTAAAATTCACATCCATCCATCTGATGATTTTCATATCAATTGCTCACCCAATGTTATAAATCTTATGTGTGCTGCTGGTTTCATAAATCATTTCACTGGTAGCCCTTCTACCTTACATAACCCTTCATATTATGACAGAACAAACACAACCTTATTTCCTGCACATGACCTAATGCATTGCACCATGACACTTGGAAAAACAAAGAAATATTTACTTCTTATTCCAATGCTACTCCCTAAGGAACACCATTACTGTTGTGAAGCCAGTCCTTTCATTACTTTGTGGGCATCTGAAAATGTGGAACTTAATGTTTGGAATTAGGTTCTCCAATAGTATAAAAATACATGTGTTATCCTATAATCACAGATTTAAAGGCAGGAAAAGACTTATAATCTGTTATATTTATGTAAATCTAAATCAAGGATCTGATATGAGCAGCACAAAGGAATCAGTCCAGTCCTCTTTTACCTTCTGAATATCTATCTTGTTTGTACATCATAGGCTGCTATACAGCTCCTTAATCAGTCAGTAAGCATTGATTGAGTGTCTGCTAGGAATGAGACACTGAGCTAAAGTTAGGGCCTGACATGCTGCATAAGACAACAGAGTCTCTACTCTCCCGGATCTTGCGATCTTGTTGGAAAGAGAGGTCATGCACATGCTGAGAACAAAGACAGTAGGACACACATGCATGAAAGCCAGAGTGTGGCACACAGCACTCACCCCAAAGTGTCTCCATAACAAACAGGGCCAGGATGGCTTCCAGAGTTGTGGGTTGCATACTTAGATGGCTGGCAATGCCATTTACTGAGATAAAAGACATTTCAGGGGGCTGGACTAGAGGCTGGGAAGACAGAGAAAGATCATGAATTTGTCTTGGGCCTTCCTGAGGAAGGACACTATTGAATATCCAAGAGTTGTACCTAAGAGGGTAGCACCCAGAGCAAGGATATAGCTAGGATGGAGATATAAATTGTGACTTCTCTGCCCAATTGAGAGTTGAGAGATGAGAGAGAAGAGTCTAGGGCCATGCTGGCAGAAATGCTGATGTGACAGTTGGGTGAAATGGATGTACCCACTAAGAAAGCAGAAAAAGGCAGATGGGCACTACAGAGACCAGGGAGGAAGAGTCAACAGCAAGACTGAAAACAGATGAGAGGCCATGCAGATGACAACAGAGGAGGGGCTATGGGCTTTTGTTCATGGTAGCTGGAAAAGACTTGGAGGAGAAGTCAAAACTTGTGCTGATCCCAGAAGAGGAAGGTGGAGGATGGTGCTCAGATATGGAGAGGAGGGAGAGAGGCTGCTGGGAAGGGGAGCAGCACTACCTAAAATCCAAACACTACAGCAGTAGTCAGGGAATGATGTGTGTCAGAGTAGAAATTTCCTACACAGTAACCTTTGGAAGGGGACATGGGAGAGGAAGCTAAGGCCAGAAAGGCCTTGCATGTCTGGCAAAGAACTTGGATTTTCCTCTCCAACAGAAGAGTCATCTGTGGTTTCTGAGCCTAGAAATGACTGTGGAAAGCTGTGAGAGAAACTTAGTAGTTATGGGAGGTGAGGTCCTTCTTTGTAACTAGGTGGGGATACACTTCAAAGACAAGTTCACATTGAGATGTAGAAGCAAAGGCTAAAAACACAGTGGAGCAAGCAGGTGTGTTGTACCGTCCTGTGAGCTCATGGACTGAAACCCTCTGAGGGAGGTGCTGTTTAGAGTTGTTATCAACACTGTCATAGCCACCCAAGGAGAAGGGTAGAAAACCAGAGCCTCCAGGCGGAAAGTGGGAAAACAGCTACTACCCTGCTCCTGTAAGTTTTGACTTTGTAAGTTACATCAGGAGGAGCTGTGCCAGGTCTACGGAGTTGAGCTGACTGCATTCACACAGCAGAGCCTGGTCATTTCTGCCTCCAATCCAGGGTTAATTTTATGAGGATGAAGTCTCAACTTGCTCTGGGAGAGTCTGTCTCTCTGGGCATTGGGCCAGGGATTCACAGCTGTGTGTTTTAAAAATGCTAGTGCCCTGACCCCTCTTCCTCCTGCCTCCTGTCTCTAGCAGAGAAATAGAATGGAGAACCCAGATGAAGAGGTTTGGGGTCCTTTCTGAGTCTTTGCTGGACAGAGAGTTGGAGGCTTAGAGAAGTCAATGAAGTTGATAGCAGGAAGAGAAGGACAAGCCATGAACCTGATTCCTGCCTATGTGCCTCCTTTCCTCTCTCCCATCCAAATGACAATAGTGACATTATTCCTTCTTTCATTTATTTGCTGAGGCCTTACAATGCGCTTGGTATGGATCCAGGTACTGGGAACCATCCAGTGGGCACCCCAGACTCCACCCATGCCTCACGGCAAGGAGAGGCAGAGGCAAATGAGCAGTCACTGGTGGGGACATGTGTTTGCAGGTATGATGAGTGCAATGAAGGACAATGACAAGGGACAAAAACAAGGGATACCATCTGGAAGCTGAGTGGCTTCTCTGAGGAAGTACAGGTGGGGGGGGTCATAGGATTACTAGGAATTTAAGGAGTCAAGGTGGATTGGGATCAGATTGGAGAAGAGACAAAAGAGAGGACCTATGGTTTGAAAAAGACCAACAGGGCCAGGAAGAAAAAAGAAAGGCTGGACCAAAAGGGCAGGCAGGGGAGATGACACCAGGGACATATGGATTTAGGTAGTTACTCTAAAATCATGGGGGCAGCCAAGAAGCATTTTTAAGGAAGCAGTGGATATAGTAAGATCAGATTTCTATTGGAATCATTAACGACAATACAAATAGTATAGCAGCTATCATTGTATCCATGTTAAGAATTGGAAGAGCACTTCCTTGGCCTCCTATCCCTTAGGGTTTGTGCAACCCTGACTCTGTACATTTTCTGGGGTCAATGGATCACTTGGCTGCTGCTGAAGGAGGAGAAAGAGGCAGCCGGCAGATGTTCTCCAGAACAGTGGCCAAAAGAATACTGCTCTCAGGCGGCTGGCACACACTTAGCAGCATGGGAGTCAAATAAGGGCAGCTTGGAACTGTTGGGAGGTTAATCTAGCTTACTTAGGAACGATATGCATATAGGGGAAATGCCCGAGATACACTGTGCAGTGGAAAAAGCCAGGGACATGGCAGAGGAGACGCAATCCTGCCCTGGGTTCTCCAAGTGCTTATATGAACATATAGGTAGGAATATATGAATACATTTGCATGAAAAGGAAGCCTAGAAATCAATACACAGGAACTGTTAATGTGTTTTTATTCTTCTTTCTGACTTACTAGGTTTTCAGATTTTTTCTCCAGTAAGCCTTTGGCAGTTGGTAAGTGGGAAAGAAGACAGCCAGCACCAGCTGCCTGCCTTCAGATCAAGGCAGGTGCTAGTTTGCCTCTCCTGGTCTTGCCATTCCCAGACACCCTTGCTCAGCACAAGTTCTTGTTGGGGTGATCTGAACAGGGAAACTCAGCCCCAACTGACCTGTTTTCTCTTAACAACTGCTTTGCTCTTTGGGATCCCAAACTATAACACAGAGGACCCAGAAAGGGGCTCATTTAGTCATCCCCTCAATCAACCTATTGTGTGGCCCCCTCAGACCAGGTGTTGTGACTCAGATAAGAAGAGAGAAATACGTTGCCACCCACAGAAGTAGAATGAGCCACTGAAGTCCCCTATGCCTTACCCTTATATGTTTTGTACTCTAAGAAAACTGGTCATTTGTAAGACTAATTTTTAATAAGTTTATTAGTCCATTGGACCTGAAGGTCAAGGCTGAGTATGAGGGTTGACCAAAGTAGAAAACAGCCATCATTTAGATATGTATCACCAAACACTGTATCCTGATCCACACACCTGTCATAGCACTTTAAGTCTACATGTAGAGGCTAGCCTAAAGTTGTTCCTCTGCCGTGGGAAGCATTCAGAAATGTTTCTTGATGTATTTGTTAGGAATATACCAATAGCTGTTGAGACTGAATTAAACTGGAAAAAAAAAAAAAAAAACAAGGATTCACATACCTGAAAAATCCAGGGCAGAACTGTGTCCCATTTGCCTGGTCTGGGTCACATGTCCGTCACTGATTGATCACTTTTCTAGGAGGCAGATCTGGGGCAGCTACTAGCCCTTGGCATCTGGGGAAGGAATTAGTCTCCCTTGAAAGCTCAAACTGAGGGTAGAATAGGAAGAGTTCCCCAAATAGGAAATTGAAATGTTGTTAGCATCAGATAAAGAAATGAGTGCTGGGACCAGTGAGAGAGCTCAGCGGCATAAGCGCCTGCTCGGCAAGTGCGAGGTCCTGAGGTCAACTCCGGTACCCACATAAAAAAAAAAAAAAAAAAAAAAAAAAGAACTGAGTGCCCACCAGACAGAAACAGCAGGCACCCACAAAGCCCAGGGATTCACTTACAGTCTTTTCAAGGCATTTGCTTTCATCTGGATCCATGGAGGTAACTTGGTGTAGTGGGCAAGACCAAGAGTTCAGAAGGGAAAAGACCAGTGTTCTAGGCTCACTAGTTCTCCTACCTCTGGCCTATTCTCACATCCATTTTCCACAGTGTTCCCATAGTGATCTAGCTAAAATGCAAATCTAACCATGTCTCAGCTTGGAATTCTTCAGTGTACCCAGCTGCCTCTCCACCCACATCCATAGCCTGCAGGATCAAATCCAAATTCCCTAAGTGGCATGCAAGGCCTTCTACATGCTTTTCTGCCTCATCCTCATTGGCCTCACACTGTCACCCCAGCAACACTGAGCCACTGAGCTTGCCAGAGTTCACACTCACAGACACACCAGTCTGAGTTCACCCTTCAGGTCTTTGCTCATGTGTTTTCCTGGAACGTCTCTTTCTTTTTCCCATCCAATGTTTACCTTGTTAATTCCATCTCATCCTTTTCAACTTGATCTAGATATCATCTCCAAGAAGCCCTCTTCTTTACCCCTCATCCTTGCATAAGCACCATAAGCATACCTCTCTCTTTGCACTTATGTGTGTTTACATTTATACAAAATAATCATGGTAGGAATTTTGTCTTGATATATGCAGCCCCAGGTACTGGCACACTCCCTGGTCCCAAGTAGATTCTTAACAAATGTTTAATGAATTAAACAATTTAGGACTCAGTTCCCCATATATAAAATGAGACCACCAAACTACATGAACTGAAATTCCTTCCAGTTCTGGAAAGTCACATATCAAATCAGTTCTTGTCACTAGACAGCAATATCAGGAAGGGATGGGACACAAGGTAAATTTTGATTTGTGGGTAGAAACTGAGACTAAGTCCTAAGCAAGGGGAGATATCCCTGGCCAAATTAGACAGCCTATGCATTCTGTATACTTTTTTTTTGTTTTTTGTTTTTTGTTTGAGACAGGTTCTTGCCATGTAGTTCAGGCTGGCCTTGGACTCACTATGTAGCCTAGGCTGGCCTTGAACTCTTGGTAATCCTCCTGGCTCAGCTTCCCACCATGCCTGGCCCCATTCCTGTACACTTAAGATGGAGTGAGGTTAGCATGTGTCAAAAACAGTGGTGAAAAATAGAGCTACATGCACTCCTATGGCAAGCTCACCACATAGGGGTTGTGGACATTAATATGCAATGTCCAGCACGTACTGACCACAGAGTAAGAACTCAACAGTGATGTTGAACCTAATGCTAAAACCAACTTCATCTGCATCTCCATTGACACTTGTGTGGTAGGAGTTAAGGCAACCTCTGTCTATATCGTACAAATAGCCACAGACAATCCTGACCACTTCTTACTAGCAGCAATTCAGTGTGAAAAATCTCTGAAAAGATTTCTGCTCACCAAGAGGGAAGGGCAAACATTTGAAAAATAAAAATGAAAGTTCATTAACGTGACAAAGGCTTAATAGCAATGAAACAGTCCTACCAGACTGTGAGTGCCATTTGAATATTTGCAGGAAGACTCACTCCTGTAAGTGTTATCGCCAACTTCTTTAGATTCTTTTGCAGTTCTAACATCTGGTGGAAATTGGATTACAGGGAGATTGAATTAATGGCCAGTGGAAAATGCACTCTGAAAGTAGGACAAAAATGTCAGTATTTCATCACTGTTAGCCAGACGGACTTTCCCAAAAGATTCCCCACTTTTCAAAACTTGCATGTCAAATTACCTGAGGAGAGAGAAATATAAATTAAATTTTTTTAAAAATCACATATTTTAGGATGAAGTCTAATTAACAGTGTTCAAGATACATTTTCTTCAAAACAAAATTAATTCTCTTTGATAAATCTAGCATTGATTTCCTAACACTTAGGAAAGATTATTTTAAGGGGTGTTACCTCAGCATTTGTGTTGCCAGTTTGGTTTTTTAAACCTTCTATGAGTTTGTGCCAAAAGATGAGTCTTGTCTCATGACCAGAGCTTTGGTAAAATGAATATATTTTGCTTCATTTAATATATTCATTTAATTTCTGCTTGAGGGATATTCATCTATCTTCTCCCCTCTTATAACTCAGACTTCTTCACAATTTTATATAGAAAATTAAAGTAATACTCCTTCTGAACCTGAATTGATTTTGTCCAGGTCTTGTTTCAGAAATAATAGCGAAGAAAAATAATAGACTCAAAGACCTTGAATTTCACAGATTCCTTCTTTGCTGCCTGGCTTGAAGCCATAATATGAAATCAGAACATTTTTCTCTCTCCTCTTCATCTCCCACATTTAAGAGTAATCACTTGACTGGTGTCACTGGCTCGTATGACTTTGTCATTGTTGCTGAAAATAAATCAGTTCAAGGGCTAGTAATTAAATCATCTGGTTTTCCCTCCCTTTAAAAGTCACTCAGAACCAGAAACATTCTTTCCCATGGTTCTGTGAGGCAATGGCAAAGAAATCTTAGACTCCTGAGCTCTGAAGTTGAAGGGAACCATCCAGGTCAGAAGTCTAACAAAATGGAGGTGGTGGGAGGGGCTGCCACCTGGATACAATAATTCAACCCCACTCATCACATGACAGTTTTATTTGACTTCATTTATCCAAATACTTGGCCTCATTCCTTCTTTTGTTTTCTTTGTATACCTCCTCCCTCCAATCCCTTTCTCTCTCCCTCCCCCTCTCTCCTCCATTGTATGAAGCTAAGTAACTGTGGCCTGGTAAACTGGCCAGGATAAGCAAGCACATCTGAGGAAGGAAGCCTATTGCCCCATCTACTCCCACCCTCCAAAAAATAAAACTCATGTGAACAATCTATTTATTTGTTCAAAGATTACATTAGGAAGATGACATCTAGGTCTCTACCCTAAATAAATAGATGAAGCGTTAAAATTAGTTATATTTTCCTTCAGCAGTGTCATCCCTAATGTTTAGCCTCATGATACAGGGCCAAGGCATCTGTCAGGATTAGTATTTGGGAGAACAAAGTTTTAAAACTGGCACTGTCTCTACCCAGCTGTGTAGCTAAAAAAGCCCTTAAGTTTTGTAGGTCTCAGTTTCCAAACATGTAAATTTTACCTCAAAGTCTTCCTACTTCTAACGCCCTGGATTCTCTGATCTCTACTGAATATCTTCTCTAAATCCTAGTGTTCTGTGTGCAGTCCTTTTATGATGTCCAACTTTATTCTTAAAAGAAAGCAAAAGTCACATTAAAGGAATTTTTTCATTTTGATCACACATGTTTCCACTATAATATCCATAGGAAATATGTGATAATACTTGTAGGCTCTATCATAGCCAATTTAAAGATATCCCCACTTTGGAGAGCTCAGTCCTACCGACCCAAGGACATGCTCTGTAACAGCAAGCCTAAAAATGGGCTTTCTCTGGTCTCATCCTGACGTGGGCCTCCTCCCCAGCAAATGTGCTCACAGGATGGGAGGGACTTGGCAACAAAGGAAGAATATAATATTTCTGAGCCTCTTCCTTTGGCCATCCCAGTGGGACCTCCAGTAAAATCAAGACTCAGGGTATCCACCACAAGAGCTGCTTTCCCTGCGTGGTTCTTGCACACTTGCGATGTGCCTAGAGAGAATTAAGACGTGTTATAAGCATAAAAATGCACAACAGATTTCAAAGGCTTAGTCTGAAAATACAAATGTAAAATATCTCAATAATGTTTAAGTTGATTCCATGTTAAAATGATAATTTTTTATCTATTTGGTTAAATTAAATGTGTGATTAAGCCAGGCATGGAGGCACATTTGACTATACTCTCAACACTCAGGAGGCTGAGGCAAGAGTTTGAGGCCAGCCTGGGTGATACAGAAAGTTTAAGACCAGTATAGACTACATAATGAGACCCTGTCTCAAAAAAAAGAAGAAGAAAAAGAAAAAGAAAAACAAACCCCCAAAATGTTATTAAAATTAATTTCATCTATCTCTTTTTAGTTTTTTCTACTGTGGCTACTAGAAAATTTTAAACTACATATGTAACTCACTCTAAGACCAGAGAGACAGAAGTTTCTTCTACTCACTGCAACGGTCGCCTGGATCATTCCTTTGGTCTATCTGGACTCATTGAGTAGGAGGCTAAGAACACTACCAGGCACAAGGGCTGACGCCATTTTGGCTGACCCTAGATGGTCACGTTTTCTTACACTATGCAAAGAGGGGAGGCCTGGTACCCCAAAATAAGGAAAGTATTTCTCAAAGCCAAGTTACATAATTTTCTTTCTTTCTCTTTTTTTATGTTTGACAAATTCACACTGATTTCAGCACCAGGAACACTGCCAGTTTGGCAGTTCTGTTCTGAATTTTCTCTCTGATCTGAGGTACAAAGTTCCTGGACTGTGTAAGTTTTCCTTCCTGCTATAGTACTTCTGAACTGTTTGGAAAGGTTAGAGTCAAGAATTTAAAACTACCACAATGAGATTGCAGTATGATGTAGGAGAAAGTTTGTGCAACTGAAAACAAAACAGAACCAAGCAGCCTGACATTAATGCAAACGGAAGAAAATAGCAGTTTCCCCTTGCAAACTTCCTTTTCTCTAAGGGGTAATGCCCTTTTAAACAGCACATTACAAAACCCTCCTCTCTGACATGTACTACAAGCCCCTTTTCCTATGACCCTGTGACACTTCTGCCTGCCCAGTTTCTCCCTGGCTGTGCTTCCTACTGATCTCCCTTACACACTGCTGCTGCTCCACTAAGCCATTTGCAGCCTCTCGAGAACACTTTGCTGCTGTTCCCTGCGTCTGAAAGATTTTCCCCTAATCTTCTTCCTCCACCTGGCAAAAACCTTCTCAACTGAGTTTCAAAACTCAGTTACAGCCTGGTTTTCTTCCTGAGGCCTTGTCTAAATGTCAGGCCCCTGAACAGGCTTCTAGCCCATGCACGTAAAGTGTGAATTTCACCCTGCTTGGTGTTTGCCTCCCTTCCCTCCTTTGCAAGATCCTGAAGCTATGTCCTTGTTGGCAGTGCCTGTCTCGATCCTGACCAGGACAGGCAGGTAACAGGTGCTTGTGGAGTGAATGAGCGAATGAATAAATTAATATTTAGTCCCTATTATTTCAGTACACAATACTGGAATTACTTCAATAACCAAACTAAATTTTCTTATTCTCTAATGTGAAAATAGACTCTTTACATTTGAACTTTAAGGCTCTGTATGGGACTTAACTCCAAAACACAGAGCAAGATTATATATTTCCCCATGTTTAATTTAGGCTTGATTCTGTTTTATTTTCAAATGTTCATGAGACATGATAAAGAGGCAATCCAGTGGCACTGAATGATGGGTGGGTCATCTTGAATGCACTATCCATCATTTCCTAGGGCACATACTTTGCCTTCTTGGTTGAGGAGTCAGAAGTGTAGATTTATCCATTTATATTCTCTTACACCCTCTGTGATCAATAAAAAGTACTCTCAGGTATGGTAGGTGAAAAATCTACTTCCATAACCACAGTAAAACAGAATGAAATGAATATCCCAGAGTAAAATGGAGTTCAAGACTTTTTGCCTCATTACAAAGGCCTCAAAATATCCACTTATTACCAGGTATGAAGGGAAATTCATGACATGTGTGAGTGAAAACCTGAATAAATTGTTTTTGTTTTATACCTTCTGTGTAGGCCATAAGCTACAAAAGAGCAAGGATCTTGACTATTGCATTCACCAAACAGTAGTTACCACCATGAGGGGGTACAGCATAAATATTTGTTGACTGAAAAGGTGAAAGAATAACAATTGCATGTGAGATAGAAAAAGGCATATTATCAAAATAGCCCCATAACCAGGTAGTGCTGAGAATAGCTTATTATTGGTAAACATTTTCTCTTTTATATAACAGATGGAGAAGGAAGAGAAAGGAAAGAGAAGTAAAAACAATACAGATGATATATGCACAGGCACCAACTGCCTAGGATGAATGCAATCATTATGTACTGCAAACAAGCACTAATAAAAAAATTTTAAAAGGTGAAAAGACCGATGCAGTGATATCACCAGACTATAGCTTCCTCCTCATACCAGTTTTTAATCTAAAATTAAGCATTATGTCAAGAAAAAGTCAAGAATGACAGAAATAGTTTTCATTCCATAAGCATCAAAAATGAAGCATGGAAAAACAAATTTCTGTGGAGCAACTACCCTGGCAGGCTCTTCAAAGAGTTCACTAGATAAGAAGATGGTATGGATAGAACGAGCAATGCATGGGACCTTTATGTGTGACTGGTTTCCTGTTTCTCTTCTCATCAAGTCAACAGAGTCCCACAAGGGGTCATGCCAAGTTTCTGGGTTTCCAAATTATTTGAACCCTTCAAAAGCATGTTGAAGCCAGAATGGGAAGGAAAAACGTTTCGCAGAATGGAAAGTTGCAGGCTTAAGGGAACTTGGTGCCAGAATAATGACTCTGCTTAAAAAGAGTGGATTTGCAAAAGCTTTAGTGTTTTCAAAATTAACTATGTCCTTACTGATGTTACTTTAAATTTAGCCAACTATGAAAAAAAAGGGCACATTTTAGTTAAGTGGGAGTGTCCATAATTAAAGATTTCTTTCGATTCACTGAAGTAGCGTTGAAAAGTCGAGAAAGGTTTGGACATTTTGTATTTCTTCTTCCTCTGGAAAGAATTTTTCTGTCATCATCTTCTTTATCACTGTGTATTTAGCACCTATACGAATTCTTGGAGATTCTACAGAGTAATGGTCAAAGCACAGTCTAAGATATCTTAGAGTCAAGACAACTATTCCACTTAGCAGTTTGACTTTAGACAGTTCAACTTCTGTGAGAATGGAAATAGTAGTGAGATCTAACAACTTCATAGGGTTATTGTGAGGGTTGGATAAGACAATGCATATAAAGTACCTTGTATACGGCAAGTGCATAAAAACGTTGACTTTATTGTCATCATTATCATCATCATCACAAAAATTAATATGCTATGTGCTCATTTAAAGCAAGACTAACATGGTTACATTTCCTATGAAGAAACATCATCTTGTTAATCAAATAACAAAATAAAGGTTGTGAGGGAAGGAGTATATTTTTATAATGAAAAACAATTTAAAAGACATCAGTAACCAGAAGTAATGTGGCAAAACTAAATACAATTTTGGTCTTCTCTAATCCTTAGCTTTGAAAAAACTCATCCTATCAACATTTCTGTCTATCTATTTTCAGCTGTATTTGTGTCATAAATATAGTTGAAAGCCTGTACAGTTTTTAATATATTCTAAAATTCAAATTTTATTCTGTTCAACCAATGCATTTATTTCAAATGAATTGTGTGAGAGGAAGGAAGAAAGGGAGGGAGGGAAGGAAGGAGAGAGGGAACAATTTTTAATGTATTCTAAAATTCAGATTTTGTGGGGCTGGTGGGATGGCTCAGCAGCATAAGTGCCTGCCTGGTAAGCGCGAGGTCCTGAGTTCAATTCCCGGAACCCACATACAAAAACAGGGCTGGTGATATTGCTCAGTGGCACGGGCGCCTGCTGGCGCGCGAGGTCCTGAGGTCGACCCCCGGTACCCACAAAAAAAAAAAAATTCAAATTTTGCTCTGTTCAGCCAATGCATTAGTTAAAACAAATTAATTGTGTGAGATAAAGGGAGGGAGGGAGGGAGGGAGGGAGAAGGAGGGAAAAGAGGAAGAACAGGAGAGAGTGGAAGAAGATGGGGAAGAAGGAAGATCTTTCATAAATGTACTTGTAAAGAGACAGCAAGAATTTACTTGTACTAGAAAACAGGCTTCTGTAGAACAGCATTGGCTTGTGGAAGACAAACAAGGTGGCATTACCTGGCAAATGTGGAACAGCTGCAGTGACTGACAGACCAAACCCTGCTGAGTCCTTTTTTTCCACATATTTCTCAGCCTCAAATCACAGGATGAGGGAGCTTCAAATAAATCTTGAGCATTGAGACCCGGTGGACTGTCCAGTTATCAAACTCTAAACTGTCACTTTTCAGCTCAGTTTGGCCCAGATTAACCTTGTAATTTTAGGGTTATAACACTGAAAAGTCTCCAAGAGGCTCTTCAGAGCCTTGCACGCTCTCTCTCTCTCTCTCTTTCTCTCTATCTCCCCGTTCACCCCATCCACCCTTAAGTATATATATTTTAGTTACTTTTTATGTCCACAATGGAAAGAGGTACAGGTTCTACCAGAACTTTTTTAGACCGTTTGATTATTACAGATTGGAGACATATTTCACAGGCATTACCACACACCAGACTGCCTGCTTCGGCCTCACTAACTTTTTCCAGTATGTTAAACACAGATCGCCTGCTCCATTTTATATAAACTGAAGCTAAATTTCTGGAGTGGAGGTTGAGAGAAGACTTCATCCACTAACGAGGTCCCAGATGATGTTAACGTGCGGTCGTTTGTAGAAACCCTTGCCTAGGTGCGTTTGAGTGCCGTACGGTCCTGTCTCTGTGCGCAATGCCAGGAATCTTAACCTAAAGGAAGAACTCTGAGTGGGAAGGGGGAAGGTGGAAGTGGGGAGACACCAGGCTTCTACAGCTATCCCCTTCGTAGCTCCCTCATCCTTCCCATTTCAGTCCACACATTGTCTGTACTTGTGAGAACAGCTCAGCAAACATTTATTAAGCACCTACTAGGTGTACTAGATGAGCGATGTAAGGCTGAAGATCAGGCATATGTTAACTAACTCTGACATGCCGTGCTGTGGAACCTGCTAACAAACTGCAGTGCAGCATGGTGGAAGAAACATTAACTCTGATGGGAGAGAAAAGAAGGCATTTCAGAAGAGCAACTCACAGGAGGGAACACAGAAGTTGTTTCACTAGACAGAAAATTGATGGTGGTATATTTAAAGTCACTGAGACTCTCGGACGTTTTGGTATCTTCATGCAGTGGTAACAATCTCCTGGAACCTTACTGTTAAGGTTTATATCTAGATGCCCCCCAAAGCCTCATGCACTCATAAATGGGGCTTTTGGGAGGTGATGGACTATATGGGTGTGATACTCACCAGCGAATTACTCCGCTGATGAGTTTGTAGTTAAATGTGATTTGGGAGGTGAAGCTTCATTGGAGGATGTGGGTCACTGGGGGCGTTTCTCCCGCCCTCCTCCCTTGATCTCTCTCTGCTTCGGGCTGCAGCCATGCCATAAGCAAGTCTCCTCTGCCATGCTGCCCTGCCTTGTAGCCACCTGACTATGGACTGAGAACTCCACAAACTCTGAACCAAAATGAACCTTTCCTTCTTTAAGCTCTGGACATCAGGTATTGTGTTCCAATGATGAGAAAGTAATAGAGACACTCACCATTCCCATGCACAAAATAGCACTGATCAGTTTGCAGCTGAGAGGACCAGAAGCAATCACATCCCAGTAGCAACAACCATGCCAGTGCCTAGATCTTGGTTTCTAATGCCGTTCTCCAACAAAGGGAACCAAGGACCCCTGAAGGATGACTGATCCTAGGGGCAGGACAGAGGACATACGAGATGAGTCTGTTAAAGGAATGCAAAAGCCAACTGAAAGGGCTCCCAATGGCCAGAGCTGGAACAGTTTGAGCAACAAAATAAGAAAGTATTAAATTATGACCCAAGGTATAAAATAAATACTCATAAATCTGTACTTATATAAATAATGATGATATGAATAAACAAATGGGGGAAAGAGACAATACTCCTTGCAGAAGTTTAAATAATTTATACCAATGCTGTCAAGGGGGTGCAGCATAACTGCCCAGTCCTTACACATGGGCTGTGATAATGACTCCCTCTGGGGCTAGTACAGAAAGTGAAGCATCTTGGTGGAGATCAGCACTAGCATCAACAGTGATAAACCATCTTAATAGTATGTACCATTCTCATGATATTCTGAGGAAGGAACTTCTTTCCTGGGGTCTTCCTCCTGAAAACACATAGCCCCACTCTAATCATGAGAAAAACATTAGAAAAATCCCAACCCAGGGTCACTCCCCAAAACACCCAGCCAGTGCTCCTCAAAACTGTACAGATCATTAAAAAAAAAAAAAAGGAAAATATGAAAACACGATACAACAAACAGAAACCCAAGAAGACAGAACAACTAACTGCATTACGATTTCCTGGATGGAATTCTGAAATAGAAAAGGGACATTAAGTAAAAAAACAAGGAAATCTGAATAATAAAGTATGCACTTCAACGAGTCCTAATGTATCAGTGCTGGATCACTGATGTGTCAAATGTGCCACACTAATGCAAAATGTTGACAACAGAGGAAAACAGGTATGGAGTATTGAGAACTCTTACTGTCTTTAAACTTTTCTATACATCGAAATCTATCCTAAAATTAAAAGTTTATCTTAAAAATACAGAAATGATCACCTGCTTCCCTACCTTTTATGGCTGCTGTGAGCATCAAATGACATAATATATTTGAATGCACTTTCCAAATTATGATGCATGCCTCAAACATAAAAGGTTTGAAGTGGATTTTAACTTAAGTAAAACATTTCACTTCTAATTTTTAATGTATTAAATAATTTTTAAATATTTAAAGTTATTCTCAGTATGAAGTTGAAGGTAGACTGATTATGTAGGCTGTGACCAGACTATGAAAAGCCCCCCAAAATGTGTTACAGACTTCTCAGTCCTATGACAATGAACAATTAAAAGTTTCTTAGCAGGAAGGGGATGTGATTAGATCTGAATTTTGGGCCTGAAAATGGAAGGAGGCTGGAATCGTGGAAACCACAGAAGTCTGGGGAAAGACGCTGAAGTTACAGTTAAGGAATTAGGGGAGGAAGCAATTGAGTCTGATCCCCTGCTGACAGGGATTGTCCTCCTCCACCCCAAACCAGTAACTGTCCAGCCCAAATTTTCTGAGGACAAAGGTAATTTGATGTCATTTTAATATTTTCAATGGTGATGATCACTAATTAAGTACATGAAAATATTATACCTTATTAAATCTCCCACAAATACATAAATCGCACAGAAATTTGTGGTCATCCCATCTGTCTGCTTCGAGCTTGAGAAGAGTCTATCTTTGTCCTGAGAGCCTAGGTCAAGTGAGTGCATAACTAGCCTCAGTTTCCACCTCCACATGAGGCATCATTATAATCTCATAGGTTGTCATGAGAATAAATATAATACATCAGTGCAAAAGCACATAGCTTATTACCAAGCACGTAGCTTATCGCTAATCACATCCCACTAAACAATAGCAAGCAGATAGCAAATGGTAGTTATTATTCAATGGTGGAGGTAGAAGTAGTGTGCCTCCTTGGCATTGCTCAGGGGAATTATTATACATAGTAAAATAAATAAATTTCTGCTGCTGCTCACCCTAGAGCACTCCATATATTTGTCCCAAGGAGAAGCATTAGATCATTGCTAGTAAGTGTCAACAATTGGGAGCATCTATCCTCAGTGACTTTCCTCTTGAGGCTCATATATAAAACCACATTTCTGTTCTCCATCCACTTCATCCTAATACACATTAAACACTCACCAAGCATTAGACATTCTTAAGAGTATTATAAGACCAGCTTTTCGCAGTTGGCTGTCCCATGGACTGGATCTCCTCAATTTCAGCTACACTAGAGGCCACTACCCATCTACTTGCAATGCTCCCCTAAGGTCCATCAAAGTTAACTTGTTTCCTATGATGCGTTGACAGGCAAATTAACAGCAACTTAATGCTGTGAGCGTAAGTCATGAGGGTTTCCTGTGCCCAGTTGTTATCTTCTTACTAGGCAACTTGAGGGCAAACCTCTGTCCTACCCACCTCCTCATGGTCTTGGCCTCCAGTTACCCCTGAAATAAGCTGGTGATGAAAATTACTGCAGGAGAAACTTCTAGGAAACGCCACCTCTCTTTCTAGGAGTCCGTAGGCAGAGGCACAACACACCCAAGCCAACTCCCCAACTCCACAGTTCTACCTGGGGTTAACTCCCTTTGGGAAATTTGAATGCATTGGTCACATCTAACGGCACCATTTATTTTTAAAAGAAATGAAGATATTTTCTTCCCTACTTCGCCATTCCAGGAATCTATCTGTAGATTTTTTAAAGGCAGGATTATTATCTAATAATGAGTAATTTCACTGGTCTATATTTAGTAGCAAAGAAGTTTCTTTTTTTAGGTCACTGCAGGGAAGTTCTCAAAAATTATACAAGTTGGGAAGAACTGACAGAAGGTGACTGTCACAGATTTCTTTTTTCCTTCCACAGCAAAAGGATTCACCACCAAGAAACAGGCCCCAGAGAGTAGATAGTAGGACTAGGTGTCTTTATCTACAAAATGGGTGTTGCAGTATTGACGCTGAATTGCTCTAGTGAGGAATGCACAAGATAGCAAGTATAAAGGTATTTACCCTGCTGCTACTGCTGAACTGTCCTCCCACCTGTTCATCTCGTAGCCACCACCCTTAGTCCCTCCCTTCTGCTAGATGGTCTCCTGGTTGATTTCCCACTATCAAGCTCCTCCTTCCATTGGTGAGTTTGCCCTTATTCTTCCTAATGCTCAGCTGGGGGGCATCACGCTCTTCCTTGAACTCTTTCTATTTTCCTGAGCCCTGGACCAGAGTTCTTAACCTCTGTTAGGGCACTGCATCCCACAGTTCTAAAGTTTGCACCCCTTAATCGCCTGTGCAGTGACTCAGAGTTTCTGAAACTGTTTATGCTATTTATTCACCTTGTATATTTCTTCTCCTGACCCTTCGCAAGAGTCCTGCCGGTCTCCACCTGCAATTCAGAGCCCTGGATCTGTGTTTCTCTGCCACTGAACCTCCTTATCACTCCACTGAGAAGCTTTCTTTGTCTTAAATCCTACAGCTGTCTGCATACTTTTCTTATGCTTCATAGTATCTAGTACATACCTAGTATGTAGTTATCCAGGGATGTTCTCAATTTATTTTTTGAGAGGCAGGTAAAAGTAGTTAAGAGTACAGATGCCAAAACTAGGTCTAAATTGCTTGGGGTTAAATCCAGGCCCTGCCACTCCCTACTCTGAACTTGACAAGCTACCTGTGCATTTTCATGTTGCATTATCTGCAATTTATAGAAGATTTATGCGCTAAACCTCTCTGACAACAATGTAACAGAAGTGACTGTATATGCCTTCCTTCCTTCTCTTTCTCTCGGATCACTAACTCAGACAGCTGGGAAGTTTGAAGATACTCAAACAACCTGATGGAGAGGCTCATGTGGCAAGAAGCCCAGCCTTCCAAAAAGTATAGTGTAGTATAGTATAGTGTAGTATAGTTTGGTATAGCATAGCATAGCATAGCATAGCATAGTTTAAATGAGTTAATTTTCATAGTAAAGTTATTCAGTGATGGGCACCTGGAACAGAGTGAATACTATTACAGGGACAGCCATTGAAGTTGTTTTTTTGTTGTTGTTTTTTTTATGTGGGTACCGGGAGTCGACCTCAGGACCTCGCGCTTGCCAGGCAGGCGCTTATGCCACTGAGCTATCTCACCAGCCCAAAGTTGTTATTTTAAAATGTTTTAAGCATACAGAAAAGTTTAGCATAGAATACAGCAAATAGCCATGACCTCGACATCTTTATCAAATAATAAAATTCAGCCATATTTTTCATATTTTAAAAATTTTACAGGTAGTGTTGAAGCCCCAGGTACCCCTACCACATCCCATTTCTATTTCTCCTTCCATAGCAATGGATACACTCCCAAATTTTGTGCAACACATGCTTTTATACTTTTATTTGGTATTCTAAAATTTTACTTATGTTGTATAATATTGTACATAGCCCTTTTCAAGTTGCATTTATGTTCAACGCTATGTCTTAAGATTTATCCATGTTGACATAGGTAACTTCAGTTAATTCATTTTCATTTATATTATATTTGTATTACATGCATGTAATTTATTCATTCCACTGTTGAGAGACACTTATATTGATTCTTGTGTTAGAGATAGAAGAAAGATCCAAGATCCTCATGCAGGTGAGAAGATGAAGCTGAAGAAGGGAAATGATTTAGCTAAACTCGTTTAGAAGATAGTGGAGCCAGGATTTTGTTTTAAACAGATTATAATAGTCTGGAGTAGTCAGTTGTCTGCTCAACAGGTTTTTTGCTTGCTTTCTTCAGAATTCTTGGGCGGACTTCTCTTATTCCATGAGATTTTGTTAGGAGTGTCAGTTACTCCCTCACCAACCAGCAAGGGAGTTCATGACTCAGTTTCGTCAATCGCAGCATGAAATTTCTAGGTGTATAACGTTTAGTTTAGGGAAGATCATGTGACCCAAGCTAAGTCAATCAGAATCCTGTGATTTGGCTAAAGTGAAAAAAATAGTAAGCCTGGACTTCACAGAAAACATCACTCCTTACATGTGGGAGGAGCCTACATCCAGCAGACAGAATGAAGCCGACACAGAAAGAACTACTGTAGTGACAAACAGGAGCGGGAGAGAAGAGAAAGAAAGAGATAAAGAGAGCCTTAATTTCACTTGACCCCCTGAATGCAATATTCCTAAATTTCTCATTTATAAAATCTGCCCTTTTGCAACTTTTTTTCAGTTTAACCCAGTTTGACTTGTGTTTCTGTAACTTACAATAGAGTCCTGGCTTTAAATTTACTGTTCCTTTGTACTTTGCCACAGCCATACCCTCTAGACACTGAGTAGGCATTTAATTGAAAATGATGATCTCAATGAAGCCATAAAAATACCTCTAACCTTGGACTTAGGGATTAAAACAAGATTAACTGTGGTCCAATTTGTAATGTGGCACTTCCCTTCTTTAAAATATTTCACCCTGGCCTGTCATCCATGTATTTAATAAATATTTATTATGTTCCTACTGTGTGCCAGATGGAAGATATATGAATAACATCAAGGCCATAGATGTAATGAAATCATTTTCCAGTTATTTTATATGAAGTGATATAATATTAAATTCTAAATGAACAGCCATTAATAAATAATGGATATGTTAGTCCCTAGAGAAAAGACTAAAAAGTCAATACTGGAATTACATGGACTATTAAAAATTATTTGATCAGCCCAACAGGAAATACAGATAGACAAATGGGAAATGTATAGCAAGATATTAGACTTAAACCCAAACTTATCAATGATTAGCTTAAAAATAATCTGAGACTTTTTTTAAGAGACAAAAATTTTCAGACTGGATACAAAAGCAAGACCTAGCTCTCTGTTATCTACAAGACTCATATGTTAAAATTATGTTGAAAGCAAAGGAACAGAAAATATTCCATTCAAATTATATGCATACGAAAGCTAATATGGCTATATTAATGTCAGACATAGATGACTCAACAGGGAGTTATATCAAATATAAACACAGAGTCTTCATAATGATAAAAGGGCCCTTTCATCAAGAAGACACAACTATGATAAATATATATTACCCTAAAAACAGAAGTTCAAAATATATGAAGCAAAAGCTGACAGCGCTAAAGGAAGAGCTAGACAAATTCATAATTATAGTTCCTTTCTCGGTAATTGATAGAATAAGTAGGCAGCAGACAGTAACTGATAAAGCAAGGAATTACTAGAATATCCAAACACTATCAATCACCTTGACCTTGACCTTAATTCCCAATACTGGGGGAAAATGTTGACACAGACAACTTCTTCCTAGTGATGTCAGTTCTCAAGCCACATACAAATGAGAAAATAATGGTGGAATGGAGTTGAGTGGAGACGAGAGAGATAAGGAAGAGAGAGAGAGGAAGAAGAGGAGGAGGAGGAGGGGAGAAAAGAGAGAAGAGAGAAAATGTATTCATGTGAGTACAGTGGCAAGGAGGTACAGATTCATCCACCAGCTATTTTTAAAATAGGAAAGTAATAGGTAAAGGTATTTTAGAGATTTATATGGCTTTCCATGGGAAAAGCCCAAGGTTTTAATCAAGGACCTTTTGTCCTTGTTCAAAAAATAAAAGTCCCACATTTAAAGAGAGCGGGCACAAAGAAAGAAACTAACTCAAGAGAAACCCAGAAAAATGAGGAAACACTGGATATCAGAAAGAACCTTCATGAAGAAGTGGGGTGGGAAGAGGAAAGTAAGCCAAAGCCGTCATGCTTAAACAAATCAGTGTAACGCTCTTACCTCTTCGTCAAGCACAGTCTCGGGCACTGATGCAGAAAGTGAGGGTCCGGGAGGAAGGACCCTGATTCTGGCTGTGAGGAATTCTGTAGTTTCTCCAGACCCTCCCTACTCCCACCCGCCACTTGACAGCTTAACTCTGCTTTGGCTTCCTGTGGAGCCCTCCGGGATTTCCTAAGGCCATGCTGGGAAGAACCTCATGTCTCTACCCTGTGTGCCTCTCACCCTATTCATCCTTTTTCTAAGGGTTGTTTGGTTATGTGTTGTTTATTTGTCTGGATCCCTAATTTGACTGTAGACTTGTAGGCAGGAATTTAAACTATCTTTCAATTTCTAGAGCCTAAGAAGACACTTTTCATGCTTAATAAACATTTGAGAAACAGAGGAGGAATAAAGGAGCAGTTTGGTCACTCTGTTTTATTTCCTAGGCAGAAAGACACATCCAATGGTACTTTAGACATTGATCCATTTAACCCTATCTGTCAGTCACCAGGATATAACATAGCCCAAATCCTTGAGGGGTGGATCCCTTGTGGGACTAGTCTACGGGCTAGTAAAATGAAGTTTACTAGGCATGTTTTATGTGTTGTTGGGGTTGGTAATACTGGGCATATAAATTGTCAAGACTCATTGAGCTGAATATTAAAGATCTGTGTTTTACCTTGTATGCTAGTTAGTTCTCAATAAAAAGTATATAAAGAAAGAGATGTAGAGAGTAATTTAGGTGAGCAAAAGGAGGAGCATCAAATCTCACTAAGGGGCAAGGGTCTGGGGAGGCTTCTTAAAGGACCTAAGTATGTACAACATCAAGGACTTGTTTACATATTTGAAGGAGGGAAAAGAGACTCGTATGTGGGAAGTGATATGTCCATGCCGCCACTGCACTTGTTTCTTACTTCCTCTTATCCCACGATTGACCACTTAAAAATATGTGCATTAAGCAGACAGATTCGTCCTTTTGAAATGTCAGTCAGGTCATCTCTCTTACTTACTTAAAATTGTCCTTTGTTTTCTTCCTGCACTTAGAACAAAATTCAAAGTTTTACAATGACCTAAAAGGCCCAAAATGATCTGACTCCTATTGCGGGTGCTGTGCTTTGCTTCCCGGACCCCAGACACAGGGACAGATGGACATAATCTCCACTATTAGGACAGCCTGACAGCCCCCATCTCTAAGGCTTGCATTTTGGAAAGCAGCCCACATGCACAGCTGCTCTGAGTTAGGAAGTTGTTAGGAGTTAGGAAAACCTATTCTCTTCTTCCCAGCCTGGAAAAGGCTGAAGAGCTCTCTGGGGCAGGGCTGACAGGGGCAGAGCTCTCTGCCAGGCTGACTGAGGCTTTGCTGTGATGGCAGTTCCCTCTCATCCCAGTCATATTCCTCTCTTTTCCTCAGAGTTGGTAATGCCAAGAATCAGGGTACCCAGCAGACAATAACCCCTGATACTATGCCACTGTCCTCCAGCCCAGGTGCCACACTACCTTTGTTCCTGTGTTGTACTGCGCTCCTTGTGGACTCAGGGTTATTGCTACTGTTTGCTGGCTCTGTCCCTACCCATCCTTCACAGTTCATTCAAAAACAACTTCTTCAGCAATTTATCCCTGCCCTAGGAGTCGTCCATTGCCTGCTATGTACTCTCACAGTACTCCATATATTTTCTGGCACTTACCTCTAATCACTAATAACTTACACTAATAACTTAAGGTTTGTGTTTCTGGTAGAATATCTGTTTCAGGAGGGAAGTGATTTTGTCAACTTTTTCTTTTAACTATCTCTGCTTAGCACAGATCAGACTGCCTGATATAACAGGTGCTTAATAAATTTTATTTGTTGAATAAATCAATGAACAATTTAATTCCCTTGTCTTGTTCCTTAATGACAGGTAGAAAAAGACAAATGTAAGGGTTTCTGAATAATTATGGGTAACAACAACTTGTCCTTCCTATTAATGAGAAAACAAAAGAAAGAAAGAAAGAGAGAGAGAGAGAGAGAGAGAGAGAGAGAGAGAGAGAGAGAGAGAGAAAGGAAGGAAGGAAGGAAGAAAGAAAGAAAAAAAAGCAGCACTTAAAGAGAAAAAAACGTCTGGACCACATCCAGAGTCAAACACAGGAGTTTCTGGCAAGAGCCTCAGTTAGCTAAGGTTTACTGACAAACACTTCAGCCAATAGAATTCAAAGAGGAAAATGACCTCGGGAAAGTTTAGCAAAATTCCCCCGCATCCCTCTGGAGTTCAGTTTTCTCAAGCATTCAAATGTGTCAATTAAATTAAACTCAGTTCAAGACACATCTGTTTTTTTAACACTTCTAAAATTTCAATTTTTATGTTGAAATCTGCTCTTTTTTTGGAAAGTGACAGTCTACATTTTTTAACCACATGAAGGCCTTTCTAAATATGATTCAAAATCTAGCAATCATAAAAAACTAATAAAGTATATAAAAATCAAAACAAATTTACATGGCATAAATACTACAAGTGGAGACAAAATACAAATTACATGTGGGGACACAAAATTGCAATTCATATTACAAAGTGTTTACTTCTTTGATATTTAAGGGATGTCTTGAAATTGGTAAGAAAAGGCCAACGGTGCAATAGAAAATGGGCAAGAGAGAGGTATGGACAAGAGAGAAGTGGAGTCAATTCACAAAGAAGACAAAACAAATGACTTTTAAATGTGTAAGATTCTCAACTTCACTTTGTAAGAGAAACTACAGCAAGATGTAGTTCTCTTCTTGTCATACTGGCAAAAAACATAAACGTTTGATCGCTCATTCACTGGTGGGGCTGTGGGGAAACAGAGCAGCCTCTGCTCGCTGATAATGTAAATTGGTGAACACTTAGGGAAGCAAATTTGACAGTTTCAACTGCCAATGCATATAATCCTTATTCCAGCAATTTCAGCTCTAAGAATTTATCCTACATTCATACTGGCACACGTGAGAAGGACTTATGCAAAAAATTATTCATTATAGCGTTGTTTGTAGCACAACAGATTGGAAATAACTTATGGCACATTAATCTATAGGAAATTGATTTCTAAGTAATGCTTTGCAAAGAAGTTCAAGATGTATTTAGTTGAAAAGAAAAAAATCTCAAACTGACAACTCCATTTGGTAGCTACCTTTTATGTAACAAAGAGAGAGAAATAAAAATGTATAAATTTTTATGCAGAGATACAGGGAGTAAGTTATTTTGGGGATGATGTTGGTAGAAGGTTGTTGGAACCAGGTGGAAAAGTGAGAGATTCAGAGGAGATTTTCACTGAATTTATTTCTCCTTTCCTTCCTTTCTTTTTTTCCTTCTTCCTTCCTTCCTTTCATTCTCTTTCTTTCTTTTTCTTTCTCTTTCTCTCTCTCTCTGTCTCTCTCTCTTCTCTTTCTACTTTTGAACAATGTGAGACTTATCACTGAATATTCCTTTTTAAATTTTTGTATTACCTGTCTGCATATTAAATAACAATATGAGAAGAACCTGTGGTTTCCATGGATGAGGAACTCATCCATGTTATGACATGTCCTTTTTTTTTTCTTGGCATTAGTAACTTGAATCACTAATTTCTATTCCTATAGATTTTCCTCATGCCTTACAAATGAAACAGTATCTTCTTTAACCTCAGTAACTTTAAAATTCATTCATGTTTTGTGTGTATTGTTTTTTATTATTCATGTTTTGTGTGTATTTTTATTATTTTTGATATTCCATTATACATATATGTTCTACAATTTGCTTATCTATTCGCTACTTGGTGAACATTTAGTTGGTTTCAGTTTTTTGAAGATTATGAATAATGTCACTATTAACATTTGCATATTGGGTTATATGTGGACATATGTTTTAATTTCTCTTGGCTAAATACCTAGGAGTGGTGTCATTGGGTCATATAGTAAATCTATGTAATAAAGTACACACTTTTCCAAAATGGATGCACCAATTTGCATTCCAATCAGCAATGTCCATGAATTCCAGTTGAGCCACAGGCTTGCTAATATTTGCGATTGTCAGTTTAAAAAATTTTATCATTCTAATAGATAATTGTATCTCATTGTGGTTTTATTTTATTTCCTTATGAAGAATGATGTTGAGGATCTTTTCATGTTATTATTTACCATCCAATTGGCTAATATTTTCTTTAGAAATTTTGTATCATCAATGATAGTTTTCTTTTTTTTTTTTTTTTTTTTGTACTTTTCCTCCAGCCTTTGGTATCAGATTTGTGCCTCGTAAAATGAGTTGTGGCAAATTTTCTCTGCTATATTCTGGAAGAGTTCCTGTAGTATTAGTATTGCTTCTTCTCCCTCCCCTCTGATCTTCACTCCCCACCCCTTCCCCTCCCCTCCCCCTCTCCTTCTACTCCTCCTCCTCTTCCTTCTTCTTCTTTGTTGTTTTTTTTTGTTTTTGAGACAGGGTCTTGCTATACAGTTCAGGCTAGCCTTGAACTCATTATGTAGCCCAGTTTGGCCTCGAGCTCATGGCAATCCTTCTGCCTCAGCCTCCAAGTACTGGGATTATAGCATGTGCCACCATGCCCAGTGTAGTATTGATTCTTTAATATCTTATAGAATTCATCAGTTAAAACCATCTGACCTTGAAATTTCCCTTGTAGAAAGGTTTTGGCAATTAATTTAATTTCTTTATGTTACGATAGGGTATATTCTGATTATACCTGATTTTGACAGGATATATTCATAGTAAGATATATCGTAATCTTCTGTTTATTCCCATGTCAGTTTTCATAAGGTATATTTTTTAAGGAATTTATCCTATAAGATGTCAATTTTTGTTGGCATAAGGTTGTTTATATTTCCTTATAATCATTTTAATGTCTGTACAATCTATAATGTCATGTCCTCTTTCATTCTTGATGTTGGTCATTTGTGTTTTTTCTTTTATTGATCTTTCTAGAGGTTCATCGATTTTGTTAATATTTTCAAAGAATAAGCCTTTCCTTTTGTTAAAATTAGCTACATTGTATTTTTCATTCCATTTGATTGAATTTGTTCTAATATTTATTATTTCTGTTTTTCTATTTACTTTAGCATCAGTAGGCTCTTCTCATTCTGGCTTCTTAGGGCATGAAACACTGTTTTTTCTCATTTTTATTCTAACATAAACATATAAATTCATAAGTTTCTAAGTGCTGCTTTAGTTGTATTCCACAAATTTTAATATGCTATATTTTCTTTATCATTCATTTAAAAATATTTCCTAATTTTCTCGTAATTTCTTCTTTGATCCATATGTTATTTTAAAATGTATTGTTGGGCCAGTGATATAGCTCAGCGGCATAAGCGACTGCCTGGCAAGCACAAGGTCCTGAGTTCGACTCCTGGTACCCTCATATAAAAAATAAATAAATAAAAATTAAAAATAAAAATAAAATGTATTGTTTAAGTTCCAAAATATTTTGGGGCTGCAAAGATCTTATTGCTATTGAGTTCTAATTTAACTTCATTATAGTCAACACATATTATGAAAGATTTCAGTCTTTTAACATGCATTGAGGCTTATTTGTCGCATTGGATATGGTGTACCTAGGTGAACATTCTATGTGCACTTGAAAATAATGTATTTCTGTAGTGGTTTCAGCTAGTCTATAAACATGATATTATGGCTTGTATCTAGATTTTCCCCCAAAGCCTCATGCACTCATCGGTGTGACTTTTTAGAGGTGGCTGGATCTGGGGTGTGTGACAATTGGATCAGTTCACTGATCATTTTAGCGTTGTTCTGGGTGTGGGTAATGGGAAGCCTCACACTGGGTGTGGGTGGCACCAACGAAGAGACTTGCAGCCTGGGTGGGAAAGGAAGGCTCATGGCTGCTGCTTCCTGCTTGCCCTGCCTCAGACTATTTCTCCTCTTCCATACCACCCTGCCTTGGAGCCAGACAATAAGGGACTGAAACCTCTACAAATTGTGAGCTAAAATAAAACTTTCCTCCTTTAACTTCGGGTGTCAGGCATTTTGTCCCAGCAACAAGGAAGTAACTAACATGACATCACTAGGAAGAAGTTGTCTGTGTCAACATTTTTCCCTAGTATTAGTAATTAAACCCAGGGTCTTCTCGCTAAGCTACACTCCCAGTCTTTTACACTTTTTTTTTATTCCACCACAGAGTCTCCGTAAGAGGCTAAATTACCCAGGCTGGGCTTGAATTTGTGCTGCTCCTGCTTCAGTCTTTCAGAGAGCTGGGATAACAGGTTTATCCTACCATACCAACTCCAAGATTGTCTTACTCAGAGGACTGGATGTTTGGATGGATGGATGGATGGATGGATGGATGGATGGATGGATGGATGGGTGAATGGAGTGGCCTAGACAACCAAGCTTCTGATAGTTTTCCAAGGCCACCTTTGAAAACAACCCTCATTAGGCAACCCAAAAATGAGAGTCAGCAATGATGGTGATGACAATGACAATAATACTGATGATAGTGTAACATGATAAGGGCTACAACAGAAGAGTGGGAGAGTATGCTGGGGAGAAAGGCGGGAAGATTCCCAAGAGTGAGGCAAGGCTAAGACTTCTGATTTTCCTCCTCCACTCACTAAATAAACATTTATGGAGGAGTCTTCTCAGGCATCACCTTTTGCTCAGCCCCTGCTGTGCTCTGTGGTGAACACAAGAAGTATTCCATGGCATCCTTTCCTGTTTAAGATTAATTTGAGCCTTAAGTAAAAGACCCCTTTTCTTTGTTAACCCTAAGTTAAATAACCAGTTCTTTGTAAAAGCATGTCAGTAAAAGATTCTGAACTCTATAAAAGACAGGATCATTCCAAAGTGTTTTTCAATAGGATTCTTTTTATTTTCTACTCAGGGTAATATTAAGTAATAATGAGACAGTATCCACACTATTTCTCTGCCTTCTACTTAGAAGCCTTCTTTCCATGAATTGTTTGAGAAGTCCAAATCAGACTACCTTATTTTAGCAAGCACAGACAGAGGGATCCATATACATCCCTGTTCAGTGGAGACTGCACCTGGAAGGGACAGAAAAAGATGGCATGTTTCTTTTTTGCATCAAAATGATTGGTATGAGCAAATTATAAAGGTAATGAAGAATGTCTCAGGCTTTCCTTTCTTCTCTTACTGTAACTAGGGCCAATTATATAAGCCAATGTAATAACTCAAGTGGTATTGGCATGCAGTCCAAAACCCCATTATTTTCCATATGAAAGAGGGACCCTATGTGACAATAGCCAGGAAGCCTCCCAGAGTAGGTACAGCAAAGTACAACAAGGCCCTGGCTCCTTCCCAAGAAGACATTTTACTCTAATTGCAGAAGCAGAAATAACTCAAAATTCATACAGGCCTAAAGCAAAGGAGAAAGTATTGAGGATAAGACTATAAGCAGAAATAGCAGGAGCCAAAAAGGCATAGCGGCCTATGTACAAGGTTCATTTACTTTTTTTTTTTTTTTTTTTTGTGGGTACCAGGGGTCGACCTCGGGACCTCGCGCGCCAGCAGGTGCCTGTGCCGCTGAGCGATATCACCGGCCCCTTTTTCGTATGTGGGTACCGGGAGTTGAACTCAGGACCTCGCACTTGCCAGGTAGGCGCTTACGCCGCTGAGCCATCTCACCGGCCCCCAGTTCATTTACTTGTGGTACCGGAACACACTCCCCCAGACTAGTCACTAATGCTGAGCATCTTAGTTTATATGTTAGGTCAAATCTCCCTGATCAGCCTCATCCTCACCCCACTGGTGCAGAGGCCTGGCCGGGGTCCCTAGTGTGAGCTTTCATAGGATTTCATATTCTCCCTATCACCTGGACCACAGTTGTAACTAAATCTATGAGATTGCTGATGCCTCTCTTTCACTACCATACTGTAAATTCCACAAAGACAGAGAATGTCTACCTAGCTCATCATCATTGACACTCCTGGTACCTCGTTATGTTGAAAATAGATACGTGATTCTATAATAACTGAATGAGAAGAAACATCTGTTCTGCTGAGAACACAGGCTTAAGGAGAAGACCTAGGTAGAGTCCAGTGACAGAAGGCGGTCAGCTGCCATTGCCCAGCCTGGAGAGACCCCCAGTGACTGAGTGCTGAGCCCGAGGCCTGAGGAAACCCAAGTCCCTGAGAAGCAGCACTTCTCTTGTGTCCCAGTGTGTGTTGCAGGATACTTTAAAACAAAAATGATGAATTCTCGGTCACCCACAAATGTCCCCAAAACAAATAGCAAAGAGAAAGAAGCCCAGGCTATGTGCCACGTAAGCGGAATTATCTGAGTGGAATGCTTCTCAAAGCCTCAGAAAAGAATCAGTGAATTAAAGGTTTGTATTAACCTCATTTCGTATTTCTTTTTGTTTACAGGAAATTGTTTTAATTTTCCGTGCCCGTCTGTTTGATGCTTACTTCACAGACTGTACGAAAGCCTAGCTGCATCGCTCTGTTTTGCTCTAGGTTGTTTATATAGAAAAGGACCCCAGTGGATGCTTCATTAGTTGTGGTATAATAATTTGTTTTCAAAATACTGATTTTTTTTTTCATTTAGACTACTGGACCTTTGGGAAGGGGACAAATACTTTTTCAAGAACATCATGTTCAAAGAAATAGTAAGATGTTCCTACTGTCTTCCGTATATGATTGTTTTAGATATCCTGCTTGTTGAACTGTCTCATTTTTCTATACTTTTTAGAGGAAAAAAATGGTGTTGTTTTTAATGAGATAGGCAGAACATTGCTTTAAGAAGAGTTTTATATGGGCCAGAAAATTCTTTGTTGTGCATGGGGCCTACTAGGATGTTTAGCCACGTCCCTGGCCTCTACCCACTAGATGCCAGTACAACCACATAGTCCCAGCTATCACCATGAAAATGCCTCTAGGCATTGGCAGATATCCCTGGGGAGCAAAACCACACTTGGTTGAGAACTACTGGTTTGAGAGAGGGAGAGGGTAGAAGGCAGTGACCCTCTCTTTATCTTCTAGGAAAGACAGACTGGATGAGGCAACACCGTCACTAGCATTCTTGGTCATATATTTGTCCAATCACCAGTGTAGTGGAAAAAAGGCTAAATGGAGTACCATCCCCCAGTGAAAACATAGAACAGAAGATGTCTTTCTGGAATCCCTAGAGGCCCTCCTTGTATCAGTCACACCAGCAGTCTGGCCCTTGTTACCAGGAGTCTCAGGTTCCTCATTTGTACATTAGGATATAATACTATACTTGTCCATGTCAGTGAATAGTTGGGAAAATAAATCAAAATGTACCCAGTGTTGCTTCCCATAAGCAGCAGAATCAGACCAAATACTTGTTGATCTGTTGCCTTTTCCTGAAAAAATTACTTTAGCCTTAAGGAAGGAAAGGGAGGCACTGCAGAGTATGGTTATAAGTCTGGTCGTTGAACTCTAACAGGCCAGAGATTAAAGCAATTATGCCGACTCATCACCCGTGAAGTGGGTACACCAACTAGGGCACATCATCTCTGTGCGTCTCTTTCTTCACCAATAAAATGATACAATACCTCTTGTATAGAGGGGATGGTGAGAATTATATTGCAGAATACATGCAAGGCAGTTCGTATGGTGTCCAATATATGATAAGTATGCATAAATTATACTTGTTGCTGTTAGCAATTTTAATAAGTGAAGACAATGCCCTGCTCTGTCCAGCTAATGGGAGAGACATTTGGAAGCAGAGTTTCCTTTTGGATCTCTAAACCAACTTTAATAGAAAATTCTGTTCTATTACTTTGCTTAAAGCCAACAGCATTGACAGCCATATTGAAAGATCAGCCCTTGATCCAGAACTCTGTCACTCACATCTATATTCAAAGTACCTAGCATAGTGCATGACCATGGTAGGGGCATTCATTCCTATATTTGACAGGTAAAATTACTACACATCTCCTATGTGCTAGAAACAGTTCTAGACTATGGGGGAAGGGCCAGTAGTGAGCAAAAACAGAGATAATTATGGCCTTCAGGGGATTTATAATCCTTTTGCAAAAACTGCAAGTTGCAAATTCACAGGGAACAGACAGATGTCAGAAAATCTACCCAACCATTTTGATCTTTCTAATTTTTCCAATTATGGTAGGCGCATGGTTATAGAGCAATAATTCTCAACTTTAAGAAATCCAATATTGGAAGAATGGTAATGAATGGCAGATGACATGGGCTTAGTTAGGGAGAGATAGGGACTGAAGAGAAAGTGTAGAGAGCAAGGGAGAATGCCACTATTAGACAATAAGTAGTACATTCGTCAAATAGTTTTGACATTTCTGGCTCTGCCAGAAGAGAGCTGATTTCTGACAATGGTGGGATTGAGATGAACAGAGGAGGGCGGACAGCTACGAGGGAGGTAGACCAGGTATAGCATGGTCTCCAGGAGTCCAGGCTACAATCCAAATTCCCTGAGCTCCTGAGCCCACAAGGCTTAGCCCGGTACATAATACTGTAGGTGCTGTCACACAACTAGAAGGTAGATAATGGTTGACCTACCTCTTTAAGAAGAACTTTAAAAAAATACTCACTTGAATTCTACAGATGAGGGGACAAAAAACACCTTTTCATTCAGTCACTCCAAAAGATAAATCAGAAAAGCTCCCCTCTTATTTATTTTAAGCATCTTTTTCTTATAGGAAGAGGCCAATGGAATTAAGCACTGCTCTCAGTCAAATCGTAATTCTTTTAGAAAGAAGGTCTGAAAGACTTGCTAACTGCCTAGGGATGTTCTTAACCCTTGGGTGCCTGTCATCCCAAGTCTTGACATCTTGTGCCATTAGTATGAGGATCATATGAAATGCTCCAAGAGAGATTAAGACCAGACTAAACCCAACTTTTCTTTTCCTTTCTTTCTTTCTTTTGATTTTTGTTGGCTATAGAGTCTATAGAACTCTAGAAAGGGTATGAAATGAGCATAGGATTGTAAGGAAATGCGAAAGGAGCTAAAGAAACATTGAAAAAGGAATTTTTTAAATCAGATTTTATTGGTATATTTTAGACATACATAATGATCACATCTTAGAGAATTTGTACCTGTACATGATATAAATTTTTTTTCTTTTTTTCCCATTCCCCTACCCTCCCTTCAACACCTCCTCCCCTCCCAATTTACAAAAGCTTTATTTCCATTTTTTCCTTCTTTTCTTTTTTTTTTTACCTTTCTCTTCTTTCCTTTCCCCCTCCTCTCTCCCTGTTCCCCTCCTCTCTCACTGTTCCCCTCTCCATTTGAACATTTTCTTCCTATTTCACAATACCTATTATGCATTTTGGTCCTTATTTATATACTTTTGGTTTCTCACACCAGAGGAAACAATGCAATATTTACATATGTGTGTCCAATTTATTTCACTTAAGAGTATGATCTCAAGGTGCATCCATTTTCCTAGAAATGTCTCAAGCATATCCTTCCTTGTGGCAGAGTAGTACTCCATTGTATATTTTTAAAAAACCACATCTTCTTTCTCCATTTATCAGTTGATGGGCATTAGGATTGTTTCCCAGGTTTGGCTATTCCAAACTGTGCCATTATAAACATGGGTGTGCATATATCACTGTGGTATGATGCTTTTAATTCTTTCAGGAAGATACACAGGAAGGGAATGGTTAGGTCAAATGGAACCTCTGATCCTAGTTTTTTGAGGAATCTCCACACTGATTTCCACAGTGGTTGCACCAGTCTACACTCCCACCAACAGTGGAGAAGGGTTCTTTTTCCCACAGCCCCTCCAGCATTTGCTATTGGTTGATTTCTTGATTGACAGCCATTCTTTCTGGGGTGAAATGGAATCTGAATGTTGTTTTAATTTGCATCCCTCAAATGACCAATGATGTGGAACATTTTTCATGTATTTATTTGCTATCTGTATTTCTTCACCTGAGAAGTACGTATGCATCTCAGATGCCCATTTTTGGATTGGGTCTTTAAATTTGGGGGAGTCTGATTTTTTTCAATTCTTTATATGTTCTAGAGAGAAGTCCTTTGTCTGAGGGACAGTTGGCTAAAATTTTTTCCACAGTGTGGGTTTTCTTTTCACTCTGTTGGTGATTTTTTTGATGTGCAAAAGCTTTTCAATAAGCTGAGATCCCAGTGATGTTGAACATTGTTTTCATATATTTATTTGCTGTTTGTACTTCTTCATCTGAGAAGTGTGTATTCATCTCAGATGCCCATTTTTGGATTGGGTGTTTAAATTTGGGCAGTCTGATTTTGAGTTATTTATATGTTCTTGGTAGTAATCCAAAAAATGAAATTTTTAAAGAATTTCTGGATGTCATAGTCTTACAAAAAGTGCAAAACAAAATTCCAAAATATACATCATTCTATATAGGACAATAAGAGGGGCATTTTTAACAAAATGTCTGCAACATTTTACATATAAGAAAATGTATAGCCTTGTGGTCTTTATCATACAGGTTTCAAAGTTGTCTGTTTTTCTTTCGGCACACTTATAAAAGCTAGTATAAATTTAATTCTATTTTAATAACCCTTAGGGTACAGTATTACATACTAGATGCAATTCATTTTTTCCTACCCCATACTTATTTCCCACAGAATACCATTGCTTTTATATAAGACAGTCTACCCTGTAGGGAGAAAACCAGGCCTAAAATATAAAGCCCTTTCTTTTTACAGACATCCTGTAATTAGCTCAAGTTTTTATCTCTTCACAGCAAGATCCTACTGCACAAAACAGAAAAGTTTTCTTTTCTCAACATGTTTTTGCCAGATGTTTCCACAAAATAATGTAAAGGCAAAGTTTTTTTGTGTGTACTGGTGTACATGACTTCATCCTTAATGACTGCTTCAAAGTGCTCCTCCTTCTTAATTAAATAAATGAGTTCTCTCCCAAGTTCCTTTGTGAGGACCATCTATTGTCTCTGTCTCAACAGTCTCCCAGCATTTTAGCCATTTGTGATCTCAAAAGGAGTCAAACTTTGGGTTCTATTCATACTCATTCAGTATCACCTGCACAATAACCCCCAATAGACACTTTAACATTTCGACCAAAGTAAACTCAGTTAGTTTCAGATTTACACCTGAAACTTTTGCTGTTTCTTCAATTTACCTTATGCTTTTGTCTGATTAGAGATTATTTTATGACTCAGAGCTGTAAATACTACAATAACTTTGCATCAGTATTAGTAACCAAGCATTGTCTCTTTCTTTTGTTTGAGATATACAAGATACCATCCATACAAAATTTTGTAATTTCATACAAAATAGCCTTCAGGATCTGCGTCAGCCTCTTATTTTGTAGTTGGTAAAACCAAGGGGAAGGGACTTGCATAATCATATGTCTGATTAGTAAAGATTTCTTTACCTTCATGCTATATCCTATACCTGAGTACAGATTGCCCTGTGTTCTCATGTGAGAACCCAAAACCAAACCTTAAAATTTTTCTTTTATCAAGGACACAGGCTTGAAATCACTGAGAATGATGCTTACATATACTTCCTACAAGTTGGAAGCCAGTATTCTTTGATCCAAATTTATCCTGGATAAATTTGGAAGATAGGTGAGTACAAGTCACCAACAAGAATGAATGGCACTGTAGTCAAATAAGAGTTCAAATCTCAACTTTTGCCTCTTGTAAATGATGACTTGGGGCAAGTTTATTGATTTCTATAAGCCTCAGGTTTCTCATTTTAAAAATTGGAATAGTATGAAAAACTTCCTCCCATGGCTGTTATGAGGAATCAGTAAGTGAAATAATGAGCATAAGTATGCAGGATATGAGACCTGAACAAGCAGGCCCTGACATTTGGACATTTGTTATGTTTGGTTAAAATTGCAAGGTTTAGTGACAACCTGGGTCAAAAAGTGGGAGAAAAGGAACACAAGGAAGCTCCGCAGGGGAGGCTGAGGTTTCCAGCCTAGGTTGCTAGACATTTCTACTGCTCTTGAATACCCAACTAACAACTCCCTTTTCCTAAACACAAGGAATGCTACATATCCTAGCCCTTTTCCATCAGGCTGGGACTAGGGTGACCCTGGAGGCACTAGGTGAAAAATATAAGCCATTTGTTATTAAAAGAAGCCACACAAGGGCCACCTCTGTAATTGCATGATCCCAAGAGTGACAGTCTCCTAAGATCTCATACTCTGGGCACTTTCCTCCTCTTCCCCTAGTCCCAGCCTCAGGTAGGGTCGTGTGACAAAGTCTGACCAGTCAACTACAACTACAAGTGACACTTGAGAGCCAGCACTCAAATCTCCATGCTCACTTCTCCTCCTTGGCCACAGCAGTGCGGAAGTTTGCCTGATTTGGAAGGTGGCATCCAGTGCTAGATGAGGCTGGTTTCCCTGCAAACCTACACAGATACGTTGCCTACACAGACATGTTGCATGATCAAGAAATAAAATTTCCCCGTATGGAGCCACTGAGATCTGGAGTCTGAATGCACTGCTTCAGCAAAAACCTAACATACACATTATTACCGTCACTGTTGTCTTTAGCATTACCTCAATCAAAATTAATCACCCTCTTTGTTGCTCTTGCCAACTACTGAGCTTGCAGTGCTGCTGCATGGCCTGCGTTGTTTCCTGGTTGGTTGTAAGAGGGAATGTGCCCCTCAGGAGACTCTGTGTGGACAGGGAATAGCTCAGTGTCCCCAAGCCCTAGCCTGTTGTCTTGACATGCTACAGGTATTTAACTGATGTTTGTTGATTAAGGAGAAGACTTTGGTTTACAAATTATAAGAAATTTTCTATAAAGCAAAAGCCACAAGCCAGCAGCAAACCAAGAAAATGGCCTGGATTCTCTCCTGTTTCTGTCTGTGAATTTCTTATTCTTTCCATGCTGCATCAGCTGGGTTGCCAAGGTTACCTCTCATCATCTGTGGAATATTATTAGATGTTGACCCATATCGTGTCAAAATTATACATAGACCTTGGTGTGTGTTTGCCTCCCTTACTGTTCTAACTGTTGTCACTATCTCATCTGATCTGTTTCCTTCATTCTGCTGTACTTAAATTTGTGGAAGATTTTACAGCTTGGTTATTCACCAGAATGAGATATCACTCTGCATTGTACTGACTCAGTGGGACTTCAAGGGAGTTCAATTCAGACTGTGAATAAGTTGCCAAGCTCTTTTCTTCCAAGGTACAAGAGAGTCTTCTTTTTAAATTTATAGTCGCCATACAGAGTTCCACCTCAGAGTTCTGATCAGTTCTACTTTTTAAGCCTTCGTCATCATTGTCCTCATCATTATCTTGGCAATTTAGTGATTTTTATCTTATGTTGGGTTCTCTGCTAAGGCTTTACATAAGGCTCACCACCACCTCAAGGAAGAGGTACTATTGCTACTCCTGTTTTACAGGTAAAAATACTGAGGTTCAAGAGGATAAAGAATCTGCCCAGAGACACTCACTACCAAATACTAGAGATAACGCGAAGCCCAGGTTCAGTCTGGCTCCAAATCCTGTATTCTTAGCTTTCTACTACACTGACAAAGAGATAAAAGTAGAGGAGATCTCAAAGGTGCCCCAGTTTCCTCCCACTTTAAAACAAATGCTAGAATAAGGACGATGATACCTAACATTCTGATCATCTGAGTAGAAATTGGAGGTAGAGAAGAAAGCTAGTGAGCCGGTCTGATGGAATTGGCTCACATAAAACATTACTCTGGAAAACACCTTCCGAGCTATACAGGGCGTAGAAGTGCAAGTGTTCCACAGTTCAGTAGGGTGAGTATCGGTTTCAACGAGCAACCAAAAGGGAACTGAGAGGCAGGCATTTCGAGGCTCCAAACGCAAAGAAATGATAAATGTATAAGGAAATGCAGATGTTAATTATCCTGATTTGATTATTATACCTTACATGCAGGTATTGAATTATCACATCATACCCCATAAGTATGTACAATTATGTATCAATTAAAAAGAAAAATTACAGGCCAGTGAGATAGCTCGGCGGCATAAGCACCTGCCCGGCAAGCACGAGGTCCTGAGTTTGACTCCTGGCACCCACATTAAAAAAAAAAAAAAAAAAGAAAGAAAGAAAGAAAAATTACTTTTAAAAATACCTCCCAATTTTTTATAGCCTAAAGTTTTAACAGAACTGGGGTGGGAATCATGGCATATTAAAATTGTTCAATGGGAGAAAGTATTTTTAAAGCCACTTTTAACTGTGCATGTTAAGATTAAAGTTAAGAATCTGGGGCCGGTGAGATGGCTCAGCGGCGTACGCGCCTGCCTTGCAAGCGCGAGGGCCCGAGTTCGACTCCCGGAACCCACATACGAAAAAGGGGCCGGTGATATCGCTCAGTGGCACGGGTGCCTGTTGGCGCGCGAGGTCCTGAGGTCGTCCCCCTGGTACCCACAAAAAAAAAAAAAAAAGGAATCTGGTATGGTGTTGCACACCTGTAATCCCCGCACTCTGGTAGGTTGAGGAAAGTTCAAGCTTGGCCTAGGCAAATAAGCAACTCAGTGAGAACCTGTCTCAAAATTTTAAAAAATATATTTTAAAGGGCTGAGACTATAGCTCAGTGTGACAGCCCTGGGTTTAATCCCCAGCATCATACACACACACACACACACACACACACACACACACACACACACAAAAGATTAAAGTTAAGAAAGAGAAAAAAGGGCCAGTGAGATGGTTTAGCGGCGTAAGTGCCTGCCTGGCAAGCGTGAGGGCCCGAGTTCGACTCCCGGAACCCACATATGAAAAAAGGGCCGGTGATATTGTTCAGCGGCACAGACGCCTGCTGGCGCGCAAGTTCCTGAGGTCGAACCCCGGTACCCACAAAAAAAATAAATAGAATAAAATAAATTTTCTTTCAAAAAATCATTTAATTGCTGAAGCTGAGCACCTTATGTTTGTTCCTGTTTTTATTTCCTTCAGTGTGAAATACCCCCTCGCAAATGTTGCCTATTTTCTCTTAACACATATGTATATATAAGTAATTTTCAATGCCTTTCTTCATATTATGGAAATTAGATCTTTTGATTGTTATTGTATTATAAATATTTTTCCAAGTCTAATATTTACATTTTGTGTGTTTATGGCATTTCTCTCTAAAGGTAGTTTTGATTTTCATGCTTTATAAAGTAGCTTCTATGTTTCCTATAATTGGGAAAGAAGTTGAAGGTCTAAACATAGTTTCACAAATCTATTTCATACCAATAATGAGAAAGCAAGGAGCCATTGTATAATTGTGAAGCAATTTGAGGGAGGTGTTTTGTTTTGTTTTGTTTTGTTTTTACTTTGAGCATCATTAAATAATAGCGATGTGCTGATTTGGCTACTTTCCACACAAAGCCGAATATCAGCACTCACATCAGCCCGCAGTGCCTGGCTGGTCTTACTAGGTGTTAACACAAGCCAGTAAAACTGCTGCTACTTCATGGTTTGTCAAAATGTCAAGTGTTTTGCTGCTGAGAGAAAGAATGAAAGAGAAGAAATCTGGAAAAAATGTAAAGGAAACATTAAGAGAAAAGGAAGGACTAAAAGAAAAAGGAAAAGGAGGAAAGTAAAAAAAGAAAAAAGTGGGTTAGAGAATCATTGAAAGAAATAGGAAAGACTAAGAAAAACTAGAAAGAAAAGAGAAACAAAAGAAGAAAGGACAGAATGGTGGGAAGCAAGGAAGGAAGGAAGGAAGGAAGGAAGGAAGGGAGGGAGGGAGGGAGGGAGGGAGGGAGGGAGAGAGAGGGGTCAAAATTTTAAACTTCGAAGTATACAAAATCCTAGGCGTGGGGCCGGTGAGATGGCTCAGCGGGTAAGCGCCTGCCTGGCAAGCGCGAGGGCCCGAGTTCGACTCCCGGATCCCACATACGAAAAAAGGGGCCGGTGATATCGCTCAGCGGCACGGGCGCCTGCTGGCGCTCGAGGTCCTGAGGTCGACCCCCCGGTACCCACAAAAAAAAAAAAAAAAAAAAAAAATCCTAGGCACAAAGGAGAACACGGGGTTCCCTTACAGCTGAAGCTTTCATCTTACAGATAGGAAGCCCAAGCCCAGGAAGGATGAATAATTTGCCTCACAGAGCATCTTTGTAACAAAGTGAGAATCAGACCCCAGGGAGGTCTTCTAACTCCCAGTCTAATGTACCAGTCCCGCTGCAACGCTTTCATTTCACTGGAAACTTGATATCTGAATTGATTTAATGCAATATTTCACATAAATAATATTTTAGGGGGAAAATGGGCTTTCTGCAAGATCAAAAAATCTTCCCCATGGAATTTTTTTAAATTATAGCACATTGTCATATCAGATTTTGGCCTATACTGGGCAGACTTTAAAAAGACAGATGAGCTTACACTACCTTCCTATGAAAGAAAGAAAAAAAGAAAGTTGTTGTTAACATATAACAGAAAACTGCATTTCAAAGGAAATTACTTTGGATACTTCAGAAAAGACTGAGTTCTATTTGGTAGCATTTCGATATTTTGCCATGCATGCCTGATGGGCATGATATTTTTTCCATTCCTGTCTGGGGCCAGATTGTCAAAGATAAAAAGAGGAAGGTCGCATGTCAGTCCAGTTGGCCATGCACTTCAGTGAGTGATTTAAGATAGATGTATAACTTTCCTAAGGACAGATCATGGCGGGTTGTTGAAAATCAAAATAAAAAATTATGAATACTAGAAAACTTAAGTGTTTTTCCCAATGCCCTTAAACCCAGAAAAGGTCCCCTTTAACATGGCTTGAATGTGCCTGTCATTCTTGCTGTTGAGAGGCAAGATCGAGTGTGAGCTTCATTTCCTTTGGGTCCTTTGCTTCTATATGATCCTACAAAACAGTTCTTTTTTAATCCCTTTGCCCAAATTAACTGGTTATTCCTTTAATTCTCTCTTTTGCTTTGGCAACAGGGACCTTGCTTCATTCTATTAATTTATTTTGGATGGCACTCTGCTTTATTATCTTAGCTGTTTGGAATTAGTGCCAATGAGGCCAGAGTATGTGATTCCATCCACTCATTCAACAGTATTTATTGAGCTACTCAAATACCAGGCACTATCTTAGGTGTTGGGCATAAGTAATATAGCATAAACAACACAAATAAAAGCTCTCACCCTTGAGAGTTGGGACATTAGCAGGGGAGGGAAGCAGATAGACAATCAAAATAAGTCTGATAACATATGGGGTGTGACATGGTGATACGTGCTAAAGAGAGAAATAAAGCAAGAAGAGGAATAAAGAGGGTGGGGCTAGCAGAGGAGTCTTAAATGTCAGTAGGATGATCAGGGACTCCAGTGGAAAGACTCCTCTGATGGCTGAGGGATCTGTGCAGACACGGGGAACGTGCTTGAGGACAGACATGTGGCCAAGGCAGGGAATGGGGGAAGGCTCAGACAACTCAGGGGTCCAGATCCTGCAGGGCCACATGGGCCACTGTAAGGGTTTGGCTTTAACTGACAGTGAGATGGAAAGAATTTTCTTTTCCCATAGGGATGCATTTTCACAAGCTCTCCTTGGCTACTGGATGGAAAAAGGCACTCTCAAGGGCAAGAGTAGGAGCAGGACCAGCACTAAAAGAGGATATTTAACCTAAGCAGGAACGACCACTGACTGTCATACTAGTTAGAGTGAAAGAAGTACAGTATATGGTGGGTTCTGGATATATCTGAGGCCAAAGATAACAGGATTTCTTTTTTTTTTTTTTTTTTTTGTGGGTACCAGGGGGTCGACCTCAGGACCTCGCGCGCCAGCAGGCGCCCGTGCCGCTAAGCGATATCACAGGCCCCTTTTTCGTATGTGGGTTCCGGGAGTCGAACTCGGGCCCTCGCGCTTGCCGGGCAGGCGCTCAAGCCACTGAGCCATCTCACCGGCCCAACAAGATTTCTTAATGGATCGGATATGAGGTATGAATGAAAGAGAGGCTTCAAGATGATTCTAAGACTTTTGGCCTAAGCAAATGCAGGGACAGAGTTGGGATTGCTATAAAGCGAAGTGGAGAAAGCTGATGGAGTAGTTATGTTTGTTTTTATTTTGCAGTATTGGGAATTGAACCCAGAGCCTCACACATGTTAGGCAAATGGTGTACCACTGAGCCACATCCCCAGCTCCTGTTCGTGTTTGTGTTATGAGTGGAGATTAAGAGTTCAATTATGAATAAGTCTGCCATGCCTACTGGATATCCACCTGGATGTCAAGAGTAGGCAGTTGGATCTATGAGTCTGGATATTAGAGAGACAAGCAGGTTTCTGATATAAATTTCTGTCTTCATTGTAGAGGTAGTACTTAAAACCATTAGGTTAAATGAGTCCCCTAAAGTAAAGAGCCCTGAGGCACTCCAGCATTATGATGTGGGAGAGATGAGGAATCAGCAAAGTAGACTGAAGAGGAATGGCTTGTTCCATGATCCTGAAAGTGTATCCTAGACTAGAAGATCAGCATTGGCCGGGCATGGTTGCACACCCCTGTAATCCCAGCACTCGGGAGGCTGAGGCAGGAGGATTGCCACAAGTTCGAGGCCAGCCTGGGCTACATAGTGAGTTCAAGGCCAGCCTGAACCACATAGTAAGATCCTGTCTCAAAAAAAAAAAAAAAAGAAAGAAAGAAAGAAAGAAAGAAAGAAAGAAAGACCCATTAGAACTGGCCCCACTTCAGCCCTACTGAATCAAAGGTTCTAGTGGTGAACCTGAGATTTCCATTTTAACAAATTATTCCAGGAGATTCTGCTGCACACTAAAGTTTAAGAACCACTGGGCTTGTGAAATAGGAGAAAAACTACAAGTGTGTGTATCCTAGAAGCCAAAGGAAGAAAGTAGTTCCAGGAGAGGGAGTAAATGGGCTACAAATGCTGGTGTTGGGGACCAAGAGGGATGGGGCCAGGCAGCTGGCCATTGGATTAAGCTACGCATTTGTTAACCATTCCATTGGTGATTTTGGTTTGGTTTGGTTTGGTTTGGTTTGGTTTGGTTTGGTTTGGTTTGGTTTGGTTTGGTTTGGTTCACTTTGGTTTGATTTTATAGTCCTGGAGATTGAGCCCAGGGCCTTCCACTGAATTACATACATAGCCCTTTTTATTTTTCATTTTGAGGCAGGATCTTGCTAAGTTGCCCAAGCTGGACTAGGACTTGTGGTTCTCTTGCCTCAGCCTCCCAGAGTGCTGGGATTACAGGTATGAGATTTGTGATTTTGATCAAACCAGTAGAATGGTAGGCAGCAAATGACTGAGTGTAATGGATTCAAGAAAGAATCTAAGCAGAGGAGTTAGAAACTACGAACAAAATAATGCTTGCTCGGGCTGGTGAGATGGCTCAGCGGCATAAGTGCCTGCCTGGCAAGCGCGAGGGCCCGAGTTCGACTCCCGGTACCCACATATGAAAAAAGGGCCAGTGATATCGCTCAGCGGCACGGGCGCCTGCTGGCGCGCGAGGTCCTGAGGTCGACCCCCGGTACCCACAAAAAAAAAAATAATAATAATAATGCTTGCTATAAGTTTGACTCTGAACTGGGTCTGGTTATCTTCATTCTGTTTTATATTCAAATAAATCTCCATTGTTCACCATAAGCCTCTTCTTCTCTGCCTCCACCCACCCTAGGACCACTTACATTTACAGCCAACGTGTCCACACAAGTTTTCTGCCCCTGGGACTTGTCCCCCTTGACGGGGCTCAGCTGGCAGCCCAACCTGAGTTTAAGACCTAAGTCATAATTAGATCTCTGCTGTACTTGTTTCTTCCTTTTCTATGGCTTTTCAGATTTTTTAATCTTTCAATGGCCTGATTACATATAAGCCTTTCTGTTACTTTTAAACTTCTGAGGGATGAATAGATGGATGAACAGGTGAATAGGAGAAAGAAGACAAAAAAGAAAAAGAGACTGCAGAGAGGGAGAGGGTGGAGAGAAGGAGAATGAGAGAATATAAAAATGACCAAACAGTGAATAATTATGCTGAATTCTTTAATAAAAATAAATGCAAGGACACTGTCCCTGGGCAAAATGAAAGAACTTGATAGATACTGCAGATTAATCACCCCTCCCAAAATTATCAGAAGAGGACACTCACTGGGAGTGAGGCCATGGTATTAGTTCCCCAAGTTGATGACTAACAGAAGCTAACCTCATAGTCGACATTGATTTCTTTTGAAGAAAACAATAAAAAAGAAGAACAAAACATGAAAGGTTAAGAAGGAAACCAATGTTCAGTATACACTAACTCAGAAAAGAATTAGACTGTTTTAGACTCCAAGAAGGAGGACAGTGTTCTAAATGCACTGTCCTAAAGATAGTGAGATGGAATTAATCTTAGCACCAGGATGATGATTTTTTGGTATTTATCACCTTGAGACTACATTCATTTATATACTGTATGCTCAATCTCCTTCCATGACAGTTTTAAGAACATATGTAATAGAAAAGGAAGAGGGAACAAAACAGCTGAAGGAATCAGAGTGAAGAGAAAATTTTGGTAAGAAAATAAATCCAGAGGTAACATGAATACACCCCACCCATACATTCCTCCAAACAGAAAGAAGTGAGGTGCAAGCATGAAGTTCTGCATTCGCTAGAGATATTCCGTAAATTGGGCTCTGAGCGTCCTATCTACCAACCCAAAGAATAAACTGTAGTAAAAACCTACAGTTTCCAAAAAATTTTTAAAAACCAGCCACTTTTTGGATGCTAATGTTAAAATCTAAAGAAACTATATCCTGTAGAACCACCTAATATGTATAAAGACCTTGGCGATATTCTTTCAACAAATACAATGACAAGTTTCTTAGAGCCAGTTTCCTCTTACACTATTAATGAATTGTAAATCTTTTCTACTTCTTAAGTACCACATCACCACTGAATTCTGGTAACTTTTATTTCATGCTTATTTTTCTAGAACAATTATAAATGTGCCATAAAAACGATCCTTGCCTCTGTGGTAACAATTTGACTTACTACTTCATGTGTACCAGCTATTCAAATAAAAAGGCAACAAGTTTCTAGGCACAATTTCCACAGATATATTATGTAAAGTAATGATATCCTTAACAACGTCAGTCATTTCATCTGCCTCAAGCAAGATTTCTGGAAACAAATCTATTTGAAAAACTCTGCTGTAATTAGAGTTCAGTGTAACCAAATGTACTAGATGAAAACTGATTGGGGCCAATGAGGTTAAGATCACTAGTTCTTCTGTGAGTGTTCAGCCCTCTGTAGATCAGATATCTTAGGGTGGAATGCTTTGGGAGGCTGCCATCACCAGTATCAATTTGGCCATGTAATGCATCTCTCACTTGCTCAAATGTTTGCTTAAAGCTGAGCTCATTTACAACCTCAGTGCATGCGTAGGATGGTGATCAGGGCACTGCACTAATTTGGGTATTATGTTTTAGGGGAAACAAAAAGTATGTTAATATTATTCATTTTCAAATTAACTACAAATTGTGCACCCTTGTATAGATCCTCCTCAGGCAAATGAGGAAACCCAAGTTGTTAAAATTAATGTGTAGAATCAAAATGAAAAAAATTGCTTTTCCTGGCACCTGCTTGATGACAGAGAATTTTAATCAATGACAAAACTGTCCTTGAGCCCAAGTTTCCAGTTGCCCCCACTGGTTGGTCAGAGCTGATGTGAGGTTTGCTCTCACCCCCTGCAGCATGTCCTCATCCTCTCCTCTTGTTTCCTCTAGCCCTCTTCAGAGTAGATGCTGATCACTTTCACTTCAGCTGATGAAATTACAACACACTTCTTTAAATGGTAGAGTGAAGGAGAAAACATAGATCTGATACCAAATCACTGGACCTTGGAGGGTCAGTGATCACTCAGGCCCAGTAGGACCATAAAATGCCTATGTGTCTAAGAGAGGCAGTGGAGCATAGTGGGAAGGAATAGAAAATTAGTCAGAAAGGGACTAAGAGAAGAAAAAGAGGAAAGGTAGTGAAGACAGGTGGGGGGTTGTACAATTCTGTGCATTCATCTACTCCATAAACCCTTGCTGAGCACGACCAAGTCAAGTGCCCAGCACCAGCATCTAAAGATGGTTTCCTGATACAGGGAATATCTGCTCAAACAGTAGCTCTGAACTGAACCAAGAAATTCACCAAAATGAGAGACACAGTATTCACAGCTCTGAAAAAAACCATACCCAAGAAAGAATCCTCTGATCTAAAATATTCCCTCTTATGAGATTCTCTGCTTCATGTTCGAAGCAAAGAAGGTATTGGTGGTAGCTGTTTGCTAAAGTATGGCGCAGTTAGTTCCTTCTGGAAAGAGGAGTCTGTGTCCCATCTATGTCAGATTCAGTCCTTCTGTTGCTGTGAGAGCAGTCAGCCTCATAAAGGGGTGGTTTCTGTGATGACTGGTGCAGAGGCAGATGCTGTCTGTGTTCCCCAGATAGGAGGTTTGATAAATGCCTCACGAAAGCCTGTTCTGTGCAAGAATGGAGAGGAACAAAGCACAGCTCTACCCTGCTGGGGCTTGCATTGCACCTTAATAATCAGCATTTGCATTTGCATCCATGCAGCTCCTTTCTACAGCCTGCTTGGCCCTGCTTTTTCAAAGGCTGCTTCAAAAAAGGGTCTGGAAGGAAGGTAGATGGTGTTTTTATTCCCATTCTACAGCTGGGAAAAGCGAATCTAAAGAAGTTAAATACTTGCTGAAGGTCACACAGAGGTCAGAGCATCAGAGGAAAAAATGATCACAAGACTGATATTGTGTGCCAAATAGTTTAAACTGTAAAGGAAGAAGACATCTTTCATGAGCTTATCTAAAAAAGAAATGCATTGCTCTAAGTTTCTTGGTTTCATTTATTCAGCAAGTACGTGCCAGGCACTGTCATAGGCAATGAAAACAGCAGCAAGCAAAACAGGACTGATACGGAGCTTGCATCCAGAAAGGAGAAACAGACAATACGGTTTTAAAAATATACAATATGTTAGAAGAAAACTAAAATGTAATAAGAGGACAGAGTGATAGGAGGGGCTTTTCTGTGGAGGCACCATATGAATAGAGATCTAAATGAAGGAGAAAATCACATGGCTCTCTGGGGGACTCAGGGACAAGACCAGCACATAGAGGGGCCCTGAGGTAGGAAGAACTTGGCAAGTTTGAGGAACAGCAAGAAGGGCAGCGTGGCTGAAGCAAAAAAAAATGCTAGAGCAGAGAACAGGAGTTGAAGCCAGCAGGGCCCCAGGGGAGGGTGCAGACTTTGCCTTCATCTCTGAGTGACTGGGAAGCTACTGAGAGTTGTATGCAAAGGACCACAGAGCCCTGGCTTAGGGTTTAATGGGATTCCTCTGGCTGATGTGGGAAGGACTGGCTGTAGCAGGCAGGTGTGCTGAGTAGGGAGAGCACCCAGACAACTGCTGCAGTCATCTAAGTGAGAGCCGTGGAAACAAGGTAGGGGTTGATGGTGGAGGCAATGAGGAGAATCTTATCATGTACGCTGAATTTGAAGTAAACAGGATTTGCTAAAGGATTCGATGGGGAGAATGAGAGAATTCAGCTGATCCTTTAAGTCCTTTACTCAGGGCCAAGGAAACCTCCCTGTTTTTCTTGGATACACCTTTGTTTGGCCTGCACAAGATGACACTTATATTTAGTGCCTGTTCCACCACTGACGAGCTGAGAGAGTGGAACACATGAGGGTCTCTAATCTTCTGTGTCTTTGCTGTGATGCAGGGATGATCCTTTCTGCTTGGTCTCCCTCCAAGGGAGGTACTGAATGAAACTCTGTGAGCTAGAGGCTGCACGGGCTTACAACTGGTTAGGAACAACATCAGTCCTGTAGGAGTTAATGCTGGTAGTTGACAGTGTCACCTTTGGGGCCGCCCTGCAATAGCCAATCATGGTGAAAGAATTTCACAATTAGCCAAATTCCTTTCTGTCAAAGCATTGTGGACCCCAGATATCCTCCTTCAAAACAGAAACTAAATCGAGCTGCTGCCATTTGTCATCTGAGGTGAATTTATATCAGATCGCTTTTCTGTCATTGCAGTTAGCTGAAGTTTCAATGGGAGACAGGAAAGAATAAATATGCACAGAGGATATGTGAGTGGAGGGTGGCTCAGGACGCTGTGGACAGATGATGAGGATCTCTGGGAAAGGAGCCTCCAAAGATAAACTGTCTATGGTGAAATCTGCCCTGAGTGGCCTCCAGTCATGGTGTTGCTAACACCTAATAAAAAATGAAATCCCGGAAGGGTGGCTCCTTGAAGCCAGTATAGCTAGTAGCCACAGAAGTAAAACTGCTGAAAGGAAGACATTGGATCCACAGAGAATTGTACCTTTAACGGCCCCTTTGGCATGTTTGTTTGAACAAATTCTTCCCAAATATCTCACACTTCACCAATGGTGGGTGTCCCTGCTTCATCTCAGCCTTTAAAGAGGCCTTATTCCCTAAGTATTTCTGGAAAAGTCCAGGGTTGCTGACGTATGGTTGGAAGTAACTCTTTTGAGTCTCCCCGCCATGGCAGGAATCGATAGACCCAGGGTCCAATGCTTCCAGAAGTTCCATCAGGACTAGAAGTCTGTCTCTATCCCTGTTGCCACCCCAGGCACCAACCCTAGGAAGACTCAGGTTGGTAAATTTGCAATGCCCACCAGTTCCCTGTGCTAGAAACACTTGTCACCTCCCCACTCAGCAAAGTGAGATGGGAATGCTGGGTACTGCCCTCAAGAGCTGTCCCACAACAAAAGTGCCCAATCCCACATGTTTTAGTGGCTTGTGGCAGGTGGTGTGGTGAGCCTAGCCAGAAGTGTGCACCCTGATTCTGACAGCCCTGCACATGGACTACTCCACGCCCACCAAGGTTTTAACTCTGCTTCTGTCATCTCTATAGCTACCCTCACCACCTCAGGGACAGTCAGCTCTGTGTCCAAACCAACATAGCTGTGATTCATTAAAAGCTAGAGGGTGTAATTGCTGTAGTCCACTCAGCTAAGGACGCCACTACAAAGTCATGTGAGCCCCAGAATGTTACTACATTTAAAGGGCTATCATTCTTCCAAATCAAATACACTGTACCTTTGTCCAAGCTGCAAAAATGTTTCCATGGTAGCTGGGTTCAGGTAAGCTCTGATATCAGCTGAGAGACTGTCACCCCCACTCTCTGCTGACAGCCTTTTAAAGCTGGAGACACAGTGCTAGTTTAGTTCTTCTTTGGGAACACCCAGTTTGTCAGTTTTGCAATGCACTGGAGAGCAGGATTTCAGCTGTTTCTCTAGAGTTTCCTAAGTATTACTTGAAAATAAGTAGATAGAAATAAAAGCATTGAGGCAATGATGGCCTCCATCTCTTTCCCAGCCAGAGTTCCTGCCCAGTCTTGCACCCTATTGTCCTCAACTGTGTACAAACCCTTTTCGCTCTCCTCCCCTGAAGGAGACCAAACAACACATCCCATTAAACTACAAAGACCCCAAAGCACTCTCCTCTCTCCTCTCTATATCCCTGAGCTACACTGATAGAGGATTCAACTCAAGACACAGGTAGCTAGTAGTGATAATTAACAAGGAGTTACTAAGCGGGGTGCAAACAGAGTGGAGACATACTGGTGTTGGCATGTGAAGGCTCATCTCTCTTAAACAGGATGGGCCCTTGCTGAGAAGGCAGGCTGTGCAGCTCAGGGTACCAGCCTCTCTCCTCAAAATAATATGTGACTTAATCTGGTCAGGCTGCTATAACAAAATACCACGGACCGGCCAGCTCAAACAGCATATAGTTATCGTCACGGTTCTGGGGACTGGGAAGTTCAAGATTCGTGAAGTTCCCTGGCAGCTTCTGTGTCTGTTGAGAGCCTGCTTCCTGGGACACAGGAAGCTGTCTTTTTGCTGTGTCTTCATGTGACAGAAGGGGTGAGGAGGTCTCCAGAGTCTCTTTCATGAAGGCATGAATCCCATTCTCCAAGGCTCCACCATCACGCACTAATCATCTCCCAAGGGCCCTGCCTCCTACGTACTGTACTATGCCATACAGGTCTAGGATGGGGAGACACAAATATTTAGTCTATAGAAGCATGTATTGTGAAATTTTCTCCTTATAAAAGTAATATATCATTGACATAGGAGGCTCACTTGAGCCCAAGAATTTAATACCAAACTGGGCAATAATGTGAGACCCTGTCTCTTAAAATTTCAAAAAAAGTAATATATCTTCATTGGAGAAAGCAGAAAGTCCAGAAAAGTATATGGAAGAAAATAATAATTCACCATCATCCTACTTCCCAGAGAGAGCCATGGTTACTATTTTAGTGTGTTTCCTATGAAATTATTTAATATAAATTAACACAGTGTAGATAACAAAATCTAATATAAATGCATGAAATTCATAGAGACACACAAAAATAAAGTTGTTATTATGTATATGTATACATATGTATTTCTATATATACATGCAAACAATATATACTTGTTATTTGATATTTTTCCAGATTATTAGAAACTCATGATTTTTTGAAGGCAGTATTCTACCTTATGAATACCATATAATTAATTTAATCACACTCCTTTTGTTTAATAGTAAGGTAGTCTCCAAATTTTATTATTACTACATTTCCTCTTGCTTCCTTAAGACATACTCTTCAGAGTAGAACTTCTTTCTCAAGGGATATATATAAGGGTTGATCAAAATTTACAGTGAGGGGCCGGTGAGACAGCTCAGCAGCATACGCGCCTGCCCGGCAAGCGCAAGGGCCCGAGTTCAACTCCCAGAACCCACATACGAAAAAAGGGCCGGTGATATCGCTTAGCGGCATGGGCGCCCACTGGCACGCGAGGTCCTGAGGTCGACCCCCAGTACCCACAAAAAAAAAAAAAATTTACAGTGAGTATTTAGAAATTAAAAATGTATTACAGTAAAAGACACATTACCATTTAACTCCCTTAAAATACTCTCCCTCACTTCAAGCACATTTAGCTCATTGTTCTTGCCACTTTCTGAAGTCATTCTGGAAGTCCTCTTTCATGACTGTCTTTATGAGGTGTGAGCAAAAATATAGTGAATGCTGGTACCAAGTGCCATCCAACAGAAAAGCAGGCTCAGAAAAACATTATGGTGTGTCTTCATGCACTGTATTCACCAGTTCTGCTGCCCTGGTACTTCTACCTCTTCTTCAAGTCAAAATGATCATGAAAGGTCAATGTTTTGAATAGATTCAGGACACTGAGGCAGCCACAACAGTGCAACTAATGACACTCATGAAAAAGGACTTCCAGAACTGCTTCAAATAGGGGCAAGAATGTTGGGATAAGTGTGTTTTGAGGGGGATTAATGGCAATGTGCCTTTTACTGTATTTTTTTTTAATTTAAGCATTTACTGTATTTTTTTAATCACACCTCATTGGGGAGGGAAATTTTTTAAAAAAGTTATCCATAGTTAAATGCCATCCACACTATAGTGTCCCTGATTTAATGTTCATAAGGCTCCAAGATCACGAGTGTGCTTTAAGAGGCATTGCACACACTTCAATTTTAGCTGTTGGTTTTTTTGTTTGTTTTGTTCTGGTTTGGTTTTGGTTTTTTGAAACAAGGTCTCACTATGTAGTTCTGGCTGGCCTTGAACTCACTATGTAGCCCAGGCTGGCCTCAAAAATCACAGCGATCCTCCTGCCTCAGCCTCCCAAATGCTGGGATTACAGGTGTGTGTCACCACGCCCAGCTGGCTTTGTTTTTGACAGGAAGAATTTAGAGATCCAGTTCCTAATGTTCTGCTTTAAAACGGCTATCTGACCTTGCCATATCACTTAACATTTTATGCTTCAGTTTAGTTATCAGGAAAATGAGATTTTGATCTATTCAGTGAACTGTAAGTGATACCTCAGTTCCCAAACGCTTTTGTTCGTGAATAATTTGGTTCCCAAACAGAAGCATTTGCCAAAATTTTGTTTTCATTTGCGAACTCTGCATAGGGTGACAAACATGACCGTGGCCATCTTTCACACATGAACACAAACATGGCCATCTTTTCCAGAGTCGTGGAATGAATTAAGCTGGCAAGGTACTACTATACTTCTACACAAGGATAAGGTATTAGTATTAAACATATGGTGTGGCTGTGTAGCTAAAATGAATTAACTGGTGCTCTACTGTCAGACTGCTGGCTTTAAATCCTGGATCCATCATTTAATACCCATTGTTGCATGTACTGGACAAGTTACTTGACTTTCATTTTCCTTAATTTTCTCATCCTAACAAAACACTTACCCTGTAAGTAAGATTGGATAAGATGGTTCTACTTGAAGTAGTATGTGTTAGCTACTATTATAATCACTGCTACTTATTAGTAAGCAGTGAGTTTAGAGTCAATGTGAAAAGGTTTAGAAGTCATTGTCCTCCTGTTGAATGTTTTTAAAGTAAATAGTGGTAGGAGTACGTCTCCATCACGTAATTATAACTTTAATCAATATACCAATGTAAATTTAATCAAATTGTCAATCAAAATAGTAAACTCAGTGTTTCATGAGTGCATCCCCAAATCATAAATACTAAAAGGTGTTTTCCAGGGACCTTCGCTGAGCACAGGGTTGGTAATCAAACTGGTGAGGGCATTAGGGGTTTCAAGGCGCTAACACACATAGCTGTGCTTTCATGGCAAAGTTCTTTGCTAATGAACAAAACCATTCTTTCTTCTTGGACTCACAACTAGACTTCATTTCCCAGGTCCCATGCAGTTAAGTACTACCATGTGCTTAAACTGTGGGCCATCTCAGTGAGTTGGGCAATACCGAGACAAACAGGTATGCTATATTCCAATAAACTTTATAAAATATTGCCGTAGTGTGCTGTTATGGTTTGTGTCTAGATGTCCCCTCAAAGCCTCATGAAGTCATGGAGGCGGGCTTCTAGAGTTTATGATTGATTCATGGTCTAATGCTGAGATTATGGGCATGAGTGCTACACCCACCCTGGGGCGGGTAGCCTGCATGTAATATAAGGGAGGGAAAGAGGTTGCTGTCTCTTGTGCTCTTGCGCTCCTCCCTTTTGCTCTTGCTTGTTTTTGCTGCCTTCCGCCGCCATGAACTGTTGCCCTCTGCCATGTGCCACTCTGCCTTGGAGACAGCCAAGCATGGATTGAGACCTCCACAAACTGTGAGCCAAATAAACCTTTCCTTCCTTAATTTTGGATGTCGGGTATTTTGTCCCAGCGACGAGAGAAAAGTAACCGAGACATGTGCCAATCCCTGGATGGGAGCCAAGGGACAGTTGTACATGGCTGGAAAGACAGAAAAGAGCCAGACAGGATACACTTCATGGATCCTGGTATAAATTTTGGCTTTTATCCTCAGAGCCAGAGGGAAGCCTTTGAAGAGTTTTAGGAAGGTTGTGACCTGAAACAGAAAAGTTCAAGCCTCAGGTCAGTCTTCCAGCTTTCACATGTGGACCATTGTGGACCACTGATTCTTTTTTATTACTCTCTCCATGGAATCTCTTCCTAAGGAAGTTCCAAAGGAAGTTCACCCTGAGATGGTGTCTTAGGGAAAGACCAGCATGTAGATCCCAAGGGGCTTCACAAGGTGGTATTTGCAACCAGTGAACTCGCCAGGTCTTGACTCTAACCCATAACTTGGCAGGATCAGAAACCCAATCTGTCAGCTCACCATCCCTCACTTCCTGTCACACTTACACACTAAGCGCAAGTGATTAACATAGTCAAAAACCCACATTAGTAATTTTCAATGAAAAAATATAATTGCCATATGTGAGTAGTCCATTCTAGCTTCATAGGCATATCTTCAGTGGAATAACAACAATCATAATGGTTAACATTTATTAACAATAGCATTGTACCAAGCAGAGTATAAAGCACTGTATAAAATTATCACATTTAATACCTACAATAAGTCTATCAGGTAGAAACGGTGGTTAAAAACCCTAACTTCTTACTTAAGGAATAGACTGGAGCTCCTCTTCAAGGATCAGAAATCCTACAGCTAAAACACAGTAGGAAGTTGACTGAGGCAAAGGTCTTAGCTACTGAACTCCTTTAAGGAAGCACAACTGAAGGCAAAGATCTGCTTTCATAAACAAGAGTAAGAGCCTGTACAGCTTACGTATTAACCCATGATCAAAGCCTACATCCTCTCACACAAGTGCTTTTTCCAAAGGATAAACAAAGTCATGCACATCTACGGAAAAGAGAGCAGGTAGTATTGCTGAGCTTTTCACCATGAGACACACTGAGGCTGGCAGCCAGAGCCTCAGGGTCAGCCAGGTAAAAAGCTGCTCAGTACACTGTAACACATGTGTGTCTCAAAATGACTAATTTGTATTTATGAGACAGGATCTCACCCACTGATTTATATATACATATATATATATATATATATATATTTTTTTTTTTTTTTTTTTTTTTTTTTTGAGACAGGGTTTCACTATGCAGTTCAGGCTGGCCTTGAACTCACTTTGTAGCCTAGGCTGGCCTCAAACTCGCACCGATCCTTCTGCCTCAGCCTCTCCAGTGCTGGGATTATAGGTGTGTGCCACCACATCTAGCTCACCCACTGATTATTATAACTTAAAGTTTTAATAATACAGCTTCATTGGGCCGGTGAGATGGCTCAGCGGCGTAAGCACCTGCCTTGCAAGTGCGAGGGCCTGAGTTCAACTCCCGGAACCCACATACGAAAAAGGGGCCAGTGATATCGCTCAGCGGCACGGGTGCCTGTTGGCGCGCGAGGTCCTGAGGTCGACCCCCCGGTACCCACAAAAAAAAAAATAATAATAATAATAATACAGCTTCATTTATATCCAGTATATGTAGCAAAGCACCTGAAATACTTTATTATATTTATTTATGTGTTTATTTTCCCCATAAATTTCCAGTGTCATAAAGGACTTGATTTATATCTGATTCATCTCTGGGTCCCCAAAACCATGCCCTAAAATAGCTAATATATATTTGTTACAGGAGGAGAAAGGAGTAACGTAGAAAGAGAGGATAAATAAGAAGGCAAAAAATAAGGAAAAGTTGAAGAAAAAGACAAAAGAAGCACCTAACGTTAAGAGTTTACAGTGTTTTAAGAGGTAATTCATTCATTCTCACAGCAACCACATGAGCTAAGTACTCTTGTGTTCTCTTGTTTTAGTCCTTTTAGGCTGCCGTAACAGAATACCATGGACTAAATGGCTTAGAAGCAACAAAAGTTGTTTCTTACAGTTCTGAGCCTGGAAAGGCCAAGATCAAGGTACTGACAAATTTGGTGTTTGTTGAGGGCTATTTTCTGGTATACACATGAATAGCCATCTTCTCACTGTGTCCTCACATGGTAGAAAGGGGAGAGGGGCTCTTTGGGGGCTTTTTTGTAAAGGTGCTAATCCTATTTGTGAGGGCTCCACCTTCACGACTCAATCACCTCCCAAAGGCCCTGTCTCTTGATACCATTACTTTAACCTCAGAGTTATATGAATTTTGGAGGCACACAAACATTCAGTAGCATCCCCATTTTGTAAATGAGGACAGGACAATGTGACATGGAGAGTTAAATAATTTGCCCAAAGTCACACAACTAGCAAGTAGCCTAGGCAACCTGGCTCCTTGGTCACACTCTTAAGTGTTACACCATGCTGCCTCTCAAATAAAGATCCCTGGACACCGCTCTCAGAGATGAGTTCAAGGAGTTGGGGCCCAGATATCCACACTTAAAACAAATTCCTAAGTGATTTGATAGGCAGCTCAGATAAAAATCAGTGCTGTAAAGGATGCCAAGTAAAACACCACGGGAGGTCAAAATAGGGAAGAGAGACCTCCCTGAATCTTTGCAATAATTCCCTGAGGCTGGTACTACTGTCTTCCCCATTTTACAAGTAAGGAAGCTGAAGCACACAAAGGTTAAGAAGCTTTTCAAGGTCATGCAGCTAGCAAATGGCAGAACTACAACCAGGTAGTCTTGAAGGAAAAAAGAATGAAGGATGAGGCTCATTAACATCGCAATTTAGATAAGCTACTTGGAGCAAATTCTCATTCAGCAAAATAAACACACAGGCCCTCCCAACACCCCCTGTCTCTGGCCCAGCCCTGGCAGAAGTGTCAGGCAGGTTTCAAATCTCCCTCTTCCCAAAGGCTACAGGAACCACTATGTAAGTGGCCATTTACATCCCTGTGGGGGTAGAGACAAGCCCATACTTTTAAGTTTCTTGACTCTTGAATAAAAAGACTCCCAAACTGATGATAAGTTCATTTCTTTTTGGTGAATTACATTAAAATTATCATCTGAAAAATATATGGTGAAAAAAAAGTCCATTATTTTGGCAGCACAAAAAGTTTGAATGACCGTACCACAGGCTCTGGAGGACTTTGGCTTTCAATGTTCAGATGTGTCAAACATCCAAAAGATATGCTTTTGCAGCTGAACTTAGACTCCTTAGGAATACATCTTTGCTGTGCTTCTTGATGATCACTGAAAACAAGCAGTGAGTAGTTTACATCAAGTGACGAATTTCACAACCTCAACACAACTGACACTTCGGGCTAGACAGTTCTTTGCTGTGGAGGTCTGCCCCGTGCGTGGTGGCATATTTAGCAGCACCTTGGCCATTACTCACCACATGCCCGTGGCATTCTCCTTCTTCCATATGGGACAACCAAAAATGTTTCCAGGCATTGCCAAATCTCCCCCGGTGCCAAAATCATCCTTAGCTGAAAATGACTGTCTAGGAAAACCAGTTAAAGGCACCTCTATGATCCCCTGTTCCTTGTATAGAATGTCACTTTTTTGTTATAGTGCTTCAAGTGCTTATGTGTTAAGAGTATTTATGAACAAAATATGTTTGACATGCCTGTGACGATGGAAGAGAGAGAGGAACAAGAGAACAGAGATCACATGTTATTGGTGAAAGTAAACTGGTAATAATACTATTACTCCTTAGTGCCAAATGTCGTACTAAACTTAGCATATATCATCACACGGAATAGCCACAGCAGCCTTGAGAGGAAATCCGATCCTTATGCCTATTTAACTGTTCAAGAAACTGGATAACTAGGTCAAGGTCACAGAACAAGGAACACTGGAGCCTTGATTCTTTTTAGTTCTGTCCTCATCCAAGCCATTTTTTGTTACATTGCTCTTTCAGCATGATCATTTTCATCCCTGAGCCTCAGGCTCTGTCTGTCTACCCCCATCCAACTCCATGACCGCTCAGCCTGACTCTGCTAGAAGCCTTCCCTGATTCCTGCCTTCACCTCCGACTCCCAGGCCCCTGTCACAACCTGTGCACATCTTTATTATTGTATTTACCTATCACATCACGTATTTGTGTTTCTGTCCCCTTTTAACTGGGAGAGCCTAGAGAACAGGGTCCTATCTTACTTATCTCTATCTCCAGAGTCCCACATACAGACAGACAGCAGGAATCCATTAAATATGGGCTGCTAGTAAAAGCTTTCAGCCAGAGGTAATGAGAGGACCATAATTACAGTCAGCCTTCTGCATCTGCAGATGGAATCCTGCATCTGTAAGTTCAATTAATTGCCAAACAAAAATATTGGGGTGAAAATTGCATCTGTACTAAATACATACAGATGTTTTTTGTCATTATTCCCTAAACAATACAGTTGAACAACTATTGAGTATTTACATTGAATTGGGTATCGTAAGTAATTCAGAGATGATTTAAAGCATGCAGGAAGATGTGTGTAAGTTATATACAAATACTATGCCATTTTATAGAAGGGACATGAGCATCTGTGGGTTTTGGTATCCCCAGAGGACAACGAATCCTAGAACCAGTTCCTTGAGGATACCAAGGAACAACTGTAATTCTCTGTGGGTTGAGAACAGTGAAGGAGGAAAGTCCAGAGAGTTAAGCTGAGAAAGGTAAACAGTTGAAAAGAGGAAAAGTAACTTACTCGAGATTATACAACTGAGGAGCAGGACAGGAAAGGGCACAAAACCAAAGCCCTGTTCCCTGGTCCCATGTTCTGTCTACCATGTTATATAAACTTTGATCAGCAGTTAAAGGTTTTTCGATGGCACTGATATAAGTAAACCTACGAATTTGTGGGTGACTCATGAGCAGCAATAAATTCATAAAAGGTAAAGCCTAGTGCCTGAAGATGGTCTATAACTATGCATCCCTGGGATGAGGAGTTAGTAAAGCTCATGTGTGTATTTTGGTTCCTTGACAAGTCAGTGAAACTCCAGACAAATCATTCCGTTTATCTGTGCTTTTGTTTCTTTTGGCTGTGGCATTTTGCTGGTTTCAAAGCAGGTGATCCATTTCTATTTTTTCAAATATGTCTCTATTTGAGCATGGTCAGTTGAATGGGAAAAATCTATGTTTCTCTTAGGTTTCATAAGTTAGAAATCCCACAGAGATATGTAACGTGTAGTTTATAAAATTACAGACCCCAAAGCTGTGAGAAATCTGATAAATCATAAAATGAAAATTAAAATTTCTATCTGGACTTGGCATGGGTGGCATGCCTATAATCCCAGCACTCTGGAAGGCTGAGGCAAGAGGATCACAAGTTCAAGCCCAGCCTGGGCAACTTAGTGACTTAGGGAGGCCCTGTCTCAAAATAAAAACTAAAAAGTTGGTGGTAACTCAGTGTGAAGGGCCTAGGTTCAATCCCCAGTATTGCAAAAAAGTAACTAATTAATAAAAAATAAAGTTCCCAAATAGTATGGGGTTGTTTTGTTTGTGGTACTTGTTCACACTGAGCTACATCCCCAGCCAGTGTTTTTCTTTAATTGTTTTTTATTTAGAGACAAGTTCTTACTAAATCGCTAAATTACGCAGCTTGGACATAAATTTGTAATCTCAGAGTGAGAGATTACCAGTGTGCACCACCATGCCCAACCAGACCTGGACTTGTTTACAGACTCCCTGGCAGGTGTTCAATAGCCTCCCTTCACAGTGCATGATGTAAGGAGGAAAGAGGCTTAGTTAAAAGGAAGCTAATGAAGTGTCTGTGTCCTTTAGCATGGAGTATGCCCACATGGCCATCCCACTTTCTCTAGGGGTAGTGGTAACAGTTACTTACCATGCAACTGTGATGTGTTTTACAGACAATACCTTACTTACTCTGTATAAAAATCTTATGCAGCAAATACTATTACATTTATTTTTCAGACAAGAAAACTCGACTCAGAGAAGGAACTTGCCAAAGACATATGTCTATTAAGATGTAGAGTGTCAAATCTATTTCAAATTGAGCTGGACCTATTAATAAGTAGATAAACGTCCCTGAGTCCAACTACTGATATCCCTATCGACCATCATCGTATTTTATGCTCCTGCTACAGATAAGATAGAAGGGTAAAGTTTATGTAAATAAAATTAGAATAATACATTTACATAAGGATTGTGGATTTAATTCAACTAAGGAATTGATTTTTTATATTAGTAGAGCTTTCTTTTCAGCTATCAGGTTTTGGTTTCAAGAGCACAAATGCCAGTGAGGTATTAAAATATTTTAATACATATTCAACTAGTTCATTTTTACAATACTTAAGTTAGTACATCATCAAGTCTGCTATAAGCAAAGCAATAAAATTAAGTCTGGATCAATATGGAAAGCAGAATCATGATTTAAATTGCTCTAAAGAAAAATTAAATAAGATGCTTCACTTGAAGGATTATCAGGGTTTTTTTTTCTTTTAAAACACACCCTAAAATTGAGAAGCAATTTCTTTATTAATAAAAATGGACATCTTAGGCAGCTGAAACCAGAATCAGTGAATTTAATAGAGGTTGGTATTCTCATTCATGTATACGTATTTTAAATGAAAGTATTTGATTGTTTCATCTAATTAATCATTGAAATGAAGTTGTAGCCCAACTTGTGAAGCAGGTAAAGTTCATTTTTAGACATTCAGTGAGTTTCTCTTTTGGGCTTTTCCATTTCTTTTGAGCTCCCTGAAATCCCTCTCTTCTTCAGTAGTAGCACACCCTCATGCTTAGATCTTTACTTCTGGTTTCAGAATCCTCTCAGATGCAAGTTTTTGAGAGAGAACTCCAATGGGCTGACGTAAAAGAAGAGGAAGAGGAAATGAGCAAAGAGGAAAGGAAGAGGAAGCTGCAGGGAGAAAGGAGGAGGAGTTGTCTATTGGAGTAATAGTCAAGTCTAGTGGTAGCCTTAGCCTCATGATCTAGATATTCAAATTGGGATTGTGCTTATTTCCAGATCTCTCTCTGTCTCTCTGTCTCTCTCACTCTCTCTCTCTCTCTGTTTCTCTCTGTTTCTGTCTCTCTCCCTTTCCTTCTCTCCCTTTCTCCATTCCAATAGTGGCTCTAAGTGGTAGACTCCAGCTGCTCCAAGATTGGATCTTATGTTTTGTTGAAAAGAGGTAAGGTAGGTCAAATTTCTAACTACTCTCAGAAGGCCCAGAATGAAAGCTTGTTTGTATCTGCCATGTGCCCACCTCTCTCTATACTAATGCTTAGATAAATTGGGCCTGGCCCATCCACAGAGTGAGGCATGGGGCTAATAGTACCACAAACACATGAACTGATGTTTAGGAAAGGATATTTTCCAGAGGATATTTCAGGTCCTGGTACCACATGTGGAGGTGGATACTTGGCAGGCAAAACAATGCATACCCAACATGTGGCCATGATATAGGGCATAAGGTGCCTTTTAGGATGGAGGCTGGTCAACAGAAGCATCATGGTACCCCTAAATGAACCCTTGCTGGTGACTTTTCCCAGTTTACAGGGAAATCAAATCCACTTGAACTTACAATACATTTAACATAAGAGGGATTTGATAAAGGTGCATCATTAAGCAAGACACAGGGCATCTTCAGGTAGTGGCCTTTTCTTCAGTCATCTAGTACTCCTACTCTAATTGAAGTTTTCTAGAATGTCCAAAGTAAGATGAAAGTATAAAACAAGCTAGTAATGGACAAGAATTTTGTTATTGTTGTTTTGTTTGCTTGTTTTTCCTATGTGAGACAAGCTCTCACTCTGTAGTCCAGGTTGGCCTTGAGCTTGCTATATAATCCAGGCTGGCCTTTAAGTTGCAGTTCTCCTGCCTCAGCCTCCCCAGTGCTGGGATTACAGCTGTGTGCTACCACGCCCAGCTTTATAACAATTTTTAAATAAGCCTGTTAATGTGGCACATTTAGCTACTTAATAATTGTTATGAATCACATTTACCTGAGAAATTCTATGCTACAGAAATACCTGCACAATGATGCAAAGATATAGACGCAAGTATATTAATTGTAGCATGGCTTGTAATAGTGAAAATTTGGAGACTGAAATATTCAATAAGAGAGAGGCTAAATAAATTATACTGTGTTACTACCACCTAAAAATTTTGACATGAGAAGTCCAAAAATGTTTCACAAAGTTTAAAATAGATGTAGTAAAATCTCATTTTTGTTTTTAAAAATATACTGTATGCGTCTTAGTTACTATCTCCTCGCTGGAACAAAATACCCAGCAACCACAACTCAAAGTAGTAGAGGTTTATTTTGCTCACAGTTTCAGAGGTCTCAGTCCTTCCATGGTTAGCTGGCTCCAAGGCTGGAAGGACATAATGGAAGAGCCTGTCAGAGGAAAGATGCTCACATCATAGTGGCCAGGAAGCAGAGAGTGGAAGGAGGATCCAGGGTGGGAGATATGCCTTTCCAGGTCACATTCCCAGGGACTTGTCTCTCCCAATCAGGCCCCTAACAGCACATTCAACTCTGAATTCATTAGTGGATGAATCCACTGATTTGTATAGTGCTTCGATGATCCAATCACCTTCTGAAAGCCCCAATTCTGAGCATATGATGGATTATGGGAACATTCTAGATCCAAACCATAACAGTAAGTACACGCATGCATGTATACATGCATAGACAAAAGATTTCGGGAAGTATACATACCAACTCTTTAAAAATAGTTACTGCTGGGGTGGTGGTACAATCCCAGCACTCAAGAGGCTGAGACAGTAGGACCATGAGTTGGGAGGCCACCCTGGGCTACATAGTAAGTTCAAGGCCAGTATGAACTATGTAATAGGACCCTGTCTCAAAAAATAAAAAACAAACAAAAAAAGTTACATCTGCAAAATGGAACCAGGGGTGAGGGGGTGGTGGCGGGAATTTTTACTTTTACTTTATACATCTCAATGTTCTGTGTGTTTAGGTCTTTACAGTAAACATGTATTGCTTTCTAGCACCTACTACTTTTAAGATTCTTTAAATGACAAAAGTAATAAATTTATACATCATCCTTTGTTTTTGTTTTTGTTTTTTTTGGTACCAGGAATCAAACTCACAACCTCGCGCTTGCGAGGCAGGCTCTGTGCCACTGAGCTATATCCCCGGCCTATATTTCATCCTTTGAATGCCATCTACATAATCTAATTATTTTTCTTGGATATCCCTCATCTCCCTTCTATAAAATCTTTCCCTGGGCTGGTGAGATAGCTCAGCGGCATAAGCGCCTGCCTGGCAGGCGCGAGGTCCTGAGTTGGACTCCTGGTACCCACACAAAGAAAAAAAGGGCCAGTGATATCGCTCAGCAGCACAAGTGCCTACTGGCAAGTGCAAGGTCCTGAGTTTGACCCCGGTACCCACATAAAAAAAAAAAATATTTACCTAATTATCATATCCATAAATCATAGCCTCATCTCTCACCACTCTATTTTCTATACCGATTGAGCTCAGTAAGGACTTGTAGCCTAGTTAAGAATGATTTCCAATGCAAGAGACTAATTTGTAAAGCAAACATGGAATGTACTAATATAGCATCAAGCACAGAATAGTCATTCAATAGCCTATTTTCTTTTTTTTCCTCCTACCATTTATTCCCTCACTACTTTCAGAGGATGGATCGATGGATACAAGATAGATTAGATAGATAGATAGATAGATAGATAGATAGATAGATAGATAGATAGATAGATAGATAGATAGATATAGGTGATAGGTAGATAGATGATAAATGGATAGATAATAGATAGATGATAGTCCTATTGAAGCAATGAAATTTAGTACTAGAAACTAATCACAGGAGGCTCTGTTGGTCTGATGAACAGAAACACATGTGATAAAATCACAGAGTGGTAAAATAGAAAAGGAAAATCAGGACCAAAGAAAAGGGAGTAAAAATACACTGGATATCATTCAATAACTATTTGCTGATGGTAATTATAGGGATGGAAAACCCATCAGGCCTATGGAGCTAAAATTAATCAGCAAGTATTCACAGACTGCCTCCTGCTTCTATTACTGGTTCTGGCTTCCTGCCTGCCCAGTGCCAAGGCTGGAGACATTTGCGTGACATTCAGTTTGTCAAGACAGAAAGAGCAAAATAAGCAGGCAGAGGATCACACAGCCACCTATATGCCATCATATTCATTGGAATCACAGTCAGACAAGACACGTTTTTTCTCTAGAGGACTATAAAATAGCTGAAAATTTGTAAACATCACTATAAGACCTGGAAAGAGACCACTTAAGTGGAGATACTATTTCTATAAAGCAATAGTAAATTTATGTGTGTACTGTTTGAAATTTCAAAGTATAAATCCACATTCAATTTCTATTAAAATTAGAAATTAAAACCAATAGGACTTGTACTTAATTTTCAGGGTTCTTTCCATTGTTGACAAACATTGAGGTCATGTCTAATTCTGATAAAATGTAAAATATGATGTTTATATCACTGTTAACATTTTAATAAATAGCTATTGTAGTGGATGTCTGTTGTTTTCTGCATGCCCAACACCCATTTTTCCTATTTTAATTTAAAAGCCCCAATTTCCCTCTCTCTCTCTCTCTCTCTGTCTCCCTCACTCCCTCCCCCATTTTCCCTCCCCCTCACCATTCCTACCTTCTCTTGTTCTCCCCATCCTCCCCTCTCTCTTCCACTCTATGCTCCACTTGTAGGTGTCAGTGGTAGGCACCTGACCTAGTTTTTGCCAATTGGAGTATACATCCCTTATGTCTCTTGGTCATGGTTAATGATTAATGGATCAGTATGTGGCCCAACTAAACAATGAAGCCTCTTCCAGAAACAACTAAGACTATTGAAAAAGAACTCTTTTTCCACTGAAGTTATCAAACTGATGAGGAATTTTAAATCCAGTTGCTACAGTCTACCAGGTGAGTATTAGTCAGCTCCCCTGTCACTGAACAAACTTCCTGACACCTGCATCTTAAAGGAAGAAAGGTTTACTTTTGGTACAAGGTTTCAGAGGCTTCAGTCCATGGTTGGCTGGTTTCAGGAAAGAACATCATGGCAGAAGGACATGATGGAACAAAGCTTCCTACTACTTCACGGCAACTGGGAAGCAGAACACAGCAGAAGAGTGCCAGAGAGAGTTACACCCTCCAAAGGCACAGCCCCAGTGACCCACCACCATAGCACATTAAGCTATAACATCAGTGGATTAATCCCCACCATAGTCCACTCACTTCTCTAGGAGTCCCTTAATCCAGTCACGCTGACAATTTAGATTTACTGGTAAAAGGTGGAGACAGTCTTCCCAAGAATAAAACCAAAACAGAAAAGTTAAGCTAAAAGACAGAATGAAAGCCCTTTTGACATAATCTGAGCTCCTACATCCAGGCATATCTAAAATTAAACTTCCCCTGGAATTTTCAGTGCAACAGTGAGCTTTCTTTTTGATTTAACATTCAGATATCTTTCAAATGCACCAAAAGGCAAAAAAAAAAAAAAAAAAAACTTGATAGAATACTAATGACAAGCTTCCTTTATGTGTGTTCCTACTTGAGAAATAGCCAAATAACTTGAAGCAGAACCTTCATAATTCATATCAGTCATACATACCTCCAGGCAACCCTTCCAACCATGCCCATACCCACATTCACTTCTCTACTCCTAAACACTCAAAATGTCTTCCCGATTTACATGTAGTGCCTTATGTATCTGTCACCACATTTCTCCAGGTCTGCATTGTTTGATACTGACTTGTTCTTCTGTTTCAATTTCCTCCACGGTAAGTGTTGTATTATAAAAGCTCTTGGGCTGGTGATATCGCTCAGTGGCGCAAGCACTTCCTGGCAAGAGCGAGGTCCTGAGGTCAACTCCCAGTACCTCCCAGTACCCAGTACCCAAAAAAAAAAAAGCTCTTGAATTTAATAAATATTTATTTACATGTTTAAATTTCTTTTTTTTTTTCTTTATGTGGGTACCAGGAACCGAACTCAGGACCTCGCGTTTGCCAGGCTGGTGCTTATGCCGCTAAGCTATATCACCAGCCCTTAAATTTCATTTTTAACTGACACATAATAATAACAACATTTAAAACCCTATAATCTTATACTGGGGTCTAACAAATAATAATTGCTATTTTGTTGAAGAAATTATATTTTGTTGAAAGAATGAATGAATGAGAGAAAAAATTAGTTATGTAAGTTCTTGTCTTCTCTCTTTTTTATTTTTTGTGGTGCTGGGGTGAACTCAAGACCTTGCACATGCTAGGAAAACACTCTACCACTGACCTACACCTCCTTCCTTCTATTACTAAATTTTCCATGGTTCATTGAAACTATCCATAAAATATCTAATTATCAGAAGACCAAAGTGAACCAAATTGATATATCCAAACTGAATCTTCAAAGTGTTAATCCTTGGTGGCTTTATAGTTGAGAATTTTTCCTATATTCATTAATGGAAGTATAAGAGGCAGTACTATATGTGTAGCATAGGCTAATAAAGTAGGAATTTTACAATTAAAATAGGCCAGTACTGGGGGGAAAAAAATCTTACACTAGGAACAATGAAGGTATTGGGATGAACAAATAATTCTTCTCCGTAGACAAAAGTCAATAGTTTCTGATGAGTACAATAATTTTCAAATATATGAATCACATTTATGACATATTATTGATATTTGGGGTTACCTCATTCCACCTGCACTTTGAGGAAATTAGGCATTTCACTAAGAACCAACCCTAAATTTCTCCATGTGCTTCAAGGTATTTGCAAACTGTAGAACTGCCTATATTTCCTTTTATGGCTCCCCTGACTCCTTTTCTACCCTATTCAACCACTGAACCTTCTTGGAATTCACCAGGCAGCAGACCCTTAGCACGGGACATTTCTGAAAGTCTATCTCTTCCATAGAGCTGCTAGACTTATTTGCCTTTTCACCTCCAAAATACCTTTCCTGTCCGACCAGAGCATCTCACTATTGCACTTCTATTGCTATTGCCCTATGTCAAATCTCTGTTATCTTTCCCTGGACAAATGTGTCTGCCTCCTCACTGTTCTCCTCGCTTCCTCCCTTACCCCCTACAACCCATACTCCACAGAATGAGCTTTTCAAATGAGTAAATTACATCATGTCCATTAGTGTGCAGGTAGATGTTTAACAACTGCCTGAAGGGGAGTATCTATCTGTTTATTATAAATTATACTAATATAAAGGATGTATTGCACACAATTTACAAAACTTGCCATAATACAATATATGACACCCTTTAATAACAACTTCTGTGTGGCCAACTGAATTCACAGAATGGTATCACTAATTTTATTTTATTTTATTTTATTTATTTATTTTTTTTTGTGTGGGTACTGGGGGGTCGACCTCAGGACCTTTCGCGCCAACAGGCACGCGTGCCGCTGAGCGATATCACCGGCCCCTTTTCCGTATGTGGGATCCGGGAGTCGAACTCGGGCCCTCGCGCTTGCAAGGCAGGCGCTTACGCCGCTGAGCCATCTCACCGGCCCGGTATCACTAATTTTAGCCTAACTTTTGTATCCACAGCTAACCTATGGTTACAATTCAACCATGTTTGACAAAGACAAAATACAAAGAAATATTTAATTAATATTCAATTCAGCAAAGAAGTCACTCATGCTACTGAAGTTCCAACAAGAATGTTGGTGACTATTACATTAATAACAAAGATGTATGTTGAGATTAAACTCATTCATCAGTGACATGAGTGACTTGCAGAATCAGATAATAATTTGTGTGTGTTATTGACAAACTAACACACTTGTATTTTTAATATTGTTTATCAAAATTTCCTCTAACACTTAAGTCTAGACAATCAACAAAATAATTCAAGTTCTGATTTATAGTGCTTTCCAATTTCTATAGTATAAATATTCTACCATAGTTAATTTCAAACTATCAAAATAACATTTCTGAATATACAGTTGGGAAGAGATATGCTGTATCACCCCATTCTATAAGATGCTCATTATATAGAACAGACAGGAATAACTTTAAGAGCATAGAAAAAAACAGTACAATGTAAAATAATTAGGAAGAGAAGTTTTGGGCATTTATCTTTGTTGCTAAAGTAATTGTAAGTTTATAAACAATTTAGTTTTTAATAATGACCACAGTTAAAGACTTACAAAGTTCCTGAAAATTTAATAATCAGCTCTGGAGAGTTGGTACAGGGGGTTCAGCACATGAATAAATTGTTATTCCCTTGCCTTAAATTCTAGGTTGCCCATTGTACTGGTTATCCAGGAAATGAGTGAAAAGAAGCGAGGATAATTTCACTTTTGTTGTAGTGAACTGCTGATTCAAAAATTCTGTAAGACTTTCCTTGTTTTCCAAACCAACTTGTTGTTTAAACACATAATTCCATTTGAAACATGTATATTTTCTGTGAGAAAGGTAGGGTATGGTATATCATTAACCTCCTTTGCAGATAAAAAAAAAAAATTAAAGACTGGCCCAAGCTCATTTAAGCAAGTAAATGGTAGGTAGAAAAGGGTTTCAAACACAGGTATTATGTAGAAAATTACACAAGAGACTAGAGAAAATTTAACTGACTAATACTGATACCAGATTATTTAAAAAATTGCAACAAATGTCCTTTGTAGCACTTTAGGGTCTGATATGAAGTACTGTACTTATAAACTCTATTTCTAATTTGGCTTAAAACAAAACAAAAACCTGCATAACCTAATGAGTAAGCTGTAAGAACCAAATTAAAAACATAGGTTCTCAAACGTGAGCTGAGAGAGTCCACTGAGAAATGGGGCAGATTGAAACACTCTCTACCAAAGGAACATGGGACAGAAAAGATTATATCAGAAAAGGAAGAAAGCTAATGACATAACGGTGAGCCACAAATGCCACAAATGCAAAACAATGTATGTAATCTTCATTAAAATTATTCAGTATGCTTAAGGCCATCGAACATTAAAAACATTAGGTTCCTTCTTATGGTCACATTTTGTTTATCTGCTGATATTTACCTCATCCTTGAAACAGGTATTGATTAAACTAAGTTCTATTAGTGTCAAAAATACAGACTTAATCGGGACTCCAAAATAGCATTTCATGCATATTGGGCACAAAACTGTCATATTTTAGGTTGCTTATGATGAAATCATTCAAAGCATCATGAGGAATAGCAAAACACCAGGAAGGCTGGTAATAATTTAGCATTTCTCAGTTCATGTGGGAATGTTAATTCTAATTACAAAGAGAAGTACCAAAGTGGAATTTATTATGAGTAAGAACTTGATGTACTAGTGCAAATTGTTTATAACAGGAAAGTCTGTTGTAAAATGTAAATACTGAAAAAGAGAGATGGGGCATTCCAGATCAGCTGGGTTAGTCTGAACCTCTTATCTTAATAAATTAAATAAGAATAGAAGTGTTTCCCTAAGCTATTATTTTAAAGAGGCATCTAATAGCTAGGATGGCTGCAGGAATAATTGTTTTTAATGTAGGTTCTGCCAAATAACAAAAACTGTGTTGGCTTAATTTAAAATTAACATACTCAAAATTACTAATACATACACATAAAATTTTATTTTAATGTACATTTAACATCACAGATTTAAGGAGTAGAAAAATAAAAGAATAACTCAAAACTGTAACCATGACAAAGAATCACATATACTGTAGGAAAATAAGTCACAAAGATGTGTCCTTATATAAGAGAAAATGTACATGACAAACAGCAGAGGTGGGAATGTAGTTAGTGTGCTAAGCCTTTTCTGAACAAGATCTTTCATAACCAACACTAGTCAATTCATTTCAACTAAACCAAGTTCTAGTCTCCCTGGAACACGTATGATGGACGCCCAGGGTATGGTGAAGGTAGAGCCACCATTACTCAGTGCTGCTGTCACCCGCTGAGCCAGTACCACTGCTTCTTGGGCTTTTTCCTTGACGACATTTATGACATTTGTGCTTGTTGTTGTAATTACTTAATTTCATTCAATATTAAGTAAAGGTGACATAAGAGTATAAAAAGACATCATTGTTGTTCCACAAAATCTAAATAGAAAGATTCCATTTAAACAATTGCAGTCAAAATAAGGTGGATGTGAGATAATTTTCAAAGACTGAAGTGAGGGCAAAAGGGAAGAATCATAAACATTTGGAAATATACACTTATTTTGTAAATACCTTTCATGTCTTGCTCCAGTTTGAAAAAGAAATTGGGGAAAACAATAATACTACAGATTAGTAATAATAATAATTGATGATGATGATTGAATATTTAATATATGTCCCCAGGAATTAGTAGTCTATGTATTTCACATATCAAACTTGTTTATAACTTGTTAGTACTATTTTCATTACCATTTTACACATTTCATAAACTAACGCATAGTGTTAGAGAACTTGCCTAACATTTCTCAAAGTGAAAGAAACTGGATTTTGCCCAGTCTGGCTTTTAACCACTATGGTGGTCTAGTGCACTGTGGGTATAGTTTATATACAAAAGAATCATGGAACTCCAGTTAGTGAATTTATGAAACCTTTAGAACTTCATCAGAAGATTAGCAAATAAATGTCCAAATGATAGGTTTTAGGTTTCAAAGAGTTTAAAGCTTGCAAGTAATCATTTTTTATAATTCCTTTGCTTTAAATAACTTTTAAAAATTTAAATGTCAGACTAATCACATAACCTAGAAGGCTTCGTCTTCTACAAAGGGGGCAGGTGAAAGATGATAGTCTTAAATACCAGAGCGGAAGAGTGATCGGCATATCACTGAATTTACAACAATTTATTGTATATTTGGCCCAGGAGCATGGCATGATAATTGATATTTTAAAGGGGTAATCTGGTAAAATCACTTGGGTTACTTTAATAGAAATAGAAATGATAAAATGGATGAGCAGAATGGGAGAACTCTCTTGGATAACATATCAAATACTATATAAATATAAAAGATGATTCAGTTATTTTTCCATCTTAAGGTTTTGTTGATCTTAGGCCACAGCCTTTAAGACTATATACGTTCATTCAGCTAATACCCACAGAGCTTCTACTTTCTTAGAGATACAGCAGTGAAGAAGACTGACGCAATTCCTGCCTTTATGGGTTTATGTTGTAGTGGAGAACAAAGCAGTACAACAAATGAGTGAACAAATAAGGAACTATCACTGCTGAGTGCTGCCCAAATACATTATACAGAATACTATAAGAACATATAATAATAAAAAATAAACTTAACATTCTTTTAAGGGGAGGGACATATTTTTAAATCCATGACAATAAAAATCAAGATCTTGAGTAATATTTGTACATTTTTCATTAACTCATATGGTGACCACAACAACCCGAAGTGATTATACCCAGTTGACTAGTTGATCAATGTTACTATTATAACTAAAATATTTGCTGAGTGTATTGTATATGGGGCTCTGTTCTAGGAGTGGGACATAAAGCAATGAAGAAGCCAGGTCAGGTCCTTGCCTGGATAGAGTTTGAACATTCTGAGACAATCAAATACATTTCCCCTCAGATGAGGAAATGTATTTTATTTCTTATCTTGTAGCACTAACTTTCCAGGGTTACAGATAAATATCATATTAAAGAATTAAGATACAGTGCATTAAAATGTTCAATAGTGCCGGGCAGACTAGTAAGTGCTCAATACATGTTAATTATTCTTAGAATTATAATAATTAATACTAAATCTTATCTCCTTTTTTGATATAACAAACTTCATCTCTTAAATTCCATAAGCACTTAAGTCTATCATGGGATTGTTATATGCTTCATGGAAATTATGAGGTCAGTGAGAAAATCTTCTTTAATAGTAATGAATTCCACCCTCAACACTTAGGGGCTGTGTGATCTTGGATAAGCATCAACCTCTGTTAAGCCTCAGTTTCCTCACACTGAAAAGTAAAATAGGGCTGGGTATATAGTGGTAAAGTGCTTGCCAGAACTAAGAGGCCCTGAGTTTGATCATGAGCACCAAGAAAAAAAATCAAATACTGTAATAATACTTATTCAACTGTTGTCAGCAAGAGTGGGCAGCAAAGGGATGTCAATAAATGTTAACCATAAACCGTAACTGTTCTTATTTTGACAAACAGATATGGGTTAATGTACAGTTAACTAAGAAGTCTCATAAAATCATAAATTATTTAAAAGGAAGTTAGCTACTGCAATGGCAAGCAGAAACACCGAAATGACACTCAGGATTTGGAGGCAGATTTATTTACCTCGACAGGCACTGATCAGGATCAGTCCCAAAATATCAGGCCCTGATCTCTGGTGGTCTAGGGCTTATATGGGATAAGCAAGCAGGAAGTACAGAGGCAGAACGGATTGTCAATTGGGGATTGGTTTATACAATGTTCATGGTAGTGACCAGCTATGCATCACAGTGACCAGCCCTTTCTAAGAAGCAAAAGTAACAGGAACTGAATAGGAACTATTACCTGGGCAACTAAGAAACTAAAGTATACTGGCTGGGGGGCCATTTTCTGTTACACTACCACTTAAAATTCCAACATGTATGAGAGATGAAGTGGATTCGTTTTCATACAGCAGAGATTCAGTTATGAAATAGGTGTATGGCATGGGGAGAAGTTTTATCAGAAACTGCTATGGTCCCTTTACATACATACATATATGTAACATGTATGTATGCATATAAGTATATGCATACATGTATAATTTCTAGTTCTTTTAAATGTACAAGGATACAAATGTACAAGGATAATTCCTTTTAAAGCATGAATAAATTATCATAGGATTGGGTCTTGTGATTTTTTTTCCCCCAAAAATTGTTAATTGGAGAACGAATCCATGAAAGTCACCTGATTCTAGTACTTAAGATTTAGAACCTGGACAAACTGGCAAGTAGGCAAAGTAGAGTTTCAGAGTAAATTCTTATTTATTCTCCACTATTGGCATCCAAGGCCAAGGCATCCTTCAGGTTGACTTGTTCCTTCTAGGGATGCAGGAGGAGGAGGCTCTTTTGGATTGAAAAGGGGGTTTTGTCAACACTGAGTTGTGCATGCTCCTCATAAACATTTTTTGGGCAGGTCATTCTCCATTGGCATAGGCTTTTCTTCCCTTTTCAGAGGCAGCCCCAGAACCCTCTGAAGCACCGCCCCCCAATCTCAGAACAAAATGCCTGCTTAAAGCCAACTTCTTTCCTTACATATCAGACTGGCACATATGGCCGCCATTACCCTTTGAACCAAGGAAGGGCGACTTAGGCTGGTCACAATTGAGAACTTTTGCCAAGATGGTGGCCGCGAAGTCCGGCTGGCATCACCGCTTTACCAAGATGGCGGCAGCCAACTTCCGGCACGTGCTCCCCCACTCGGCTCCAAGATGTCAGAGCAGAGGCGGCCGCCGTCAGAGTCGGAGCGCGGAGGGAGGAGACAGTGGCCGCGGCCGCACGCCACCGGGGCAGAGACCAGGTGGAGCTGTGGCAGCCCCCACTCTTGTCAGAAGCTGCCAAGTGCTGTCACCTGTGGGGACGCAAAAGTTACCTCCCACATCCTCAAGCGACACAGCACCACCTTTCCCCGAGTCACAAAAATCCTAACATGTGCTGCACAAGGTAGGAGGCTCGGTCCTGGCGTCGCCCGAGCCTACCCCACGCGGCGGGCTGGGACGGGGTCTCCCACGCGGGCACTCTTCGCCCCACGAACCTCGCCTCTGCCCGGGGCCGGCCCACGTGTTTCTCCGGGCGGAGGGGAAGGCGTAACGGGAACAGCTGCGGGGAGCTCACCGTTGACGTTTTAACGCTGCGTGTGTGTCGCTTTACTGGAGGACCAGGGGTCCCAAGAACGCGAAAGGGTGAATGACGCTTGGAGTCCGGGGCGGCAAATGTCAAGACCCGGGGGAGGGGCCTCCGTCGCGAGCCTGGAGGCGCGCCCCGGAGGGGGCGCAAGGAGAGGTCAGAAGTTGGGATGGCGGGGGGAGGCGTACTTCGCCAGCAACTTATTTCTCTGCAACTTGCTTTTCGACCTGCCACCCCCTACTTTCCTTAATCACAATTTAGAAAGTGCAAAGAAATCCAGCTAGCCGGAGGTTTTGCATTTGGCGTGCAACTTCCTTCAAGTGTGAACGCGCAGGGAGGGAGGGGCAGGGGTTGAACTTGGCAGGCGGCGCCTCCTGCCGCCGCCGCCGCCGCCTCGCAGACTCGGGGAAGAGGGCGGGGGACGGCCGGGCGCGGGGGAGGGTTGGTTCTGCTTTGCAACTTCTCCCCGGGTGCGAGCGCGCGCGGCTGCAGGCGGGGCCGCCCAGACGATGCGGGGGTGGGGGACCTGGCTGCACGCGACTGCCCCAGGCCCAGAGTACTAAGCTCCGACCCCTCTTCGCCTTCCCTCCCTGAGCCTCCCCGGAGCGCGGCCGAGACGCCTCGGCTCCGTTTCCGCGCAATCCCGCAGCCCCTCTGGAAGTGACATACTTCGTGCAACTAGGCCGGGGGGCGGCCCTGCTGCGGACCGCGTCCCTGCGCCCCTGGCTCGCCCGCTGTCACCCCCGCAGGGGCGCTGACGGCGGGGGCCCGGGAGAGCTCCGGAAGAGGTCCCGAGCCTCGGAGCTGGGCGGGGGCAGGCAGCAGGCAGCGCTTGGAGAAACTCCGCTTCCCCCTACGCCTGCCCCTGCGAGACCGGGCCACCCCGCCGCCTCACTTCTTCCTGGGGAGGAGGAGCCCCGGGCGCCCTGGCGGCGGCGGGAGACCTCTTTGGCCGCGGCCACGCGGGGGACCGCGGACGGGCGCCGTCCCGGCTCGGGTAGCGGGCGGGCTGCCGCCCTGCAGTGCCGAGCGTCGCCAACAGGTTGCACCGTTCCCCGCGGCCTCGGGCGGGGAGCGGCCGGGGGTGGAGTGGGAGCGCGTGTGTGTGCGAGTGTGTGCGCGCCGTGGCGCCGCCCCCGCCCGCCCCCCGCTCGGTCCCGCTCGCCTGCCGCGGCCGGGCGGCCCTTTCGCGTGTCCGCGCTCCCTCCCCTCCTCCTCCTCCTCCTCCATTTTGCGAGCGCGAGTCTGTGACGAGCCCGGTTCACTGCCCGCCCGTCGGGGACGGATTCTAGTGGGTGGAAAGAGACGCCGCGGCGGAGCGACGACCTGGGACGCGGGCCGCGCGCTGGTGCCCGGAGCCCCAGAGCCGCGAGCGTGGCGGAGGACGGCTTGTCAGCGAGAAATGGAGACTTTCTGAGATAGGGTCTCTTTCCCCACCCATGAAGAAGGGGGCGACTGTTTACTTCCTTTTTTTAGGAAAAAATTTTGCCTCCTGCTCCTCCCGTTTTCGCACGCTAACTTGTTTATCTTGGCCGCAGTGGAAGCTGTGGACGGCGGCGGGTGAGCGGCGCCCCTGCCCGAGGTAAGGGGGTCTGGGTCGGCGCGCGCTCTCTCCCTCAGGGGCCGCGGAGACCGGGTCGCCTCGGGAGCCGCCGCGGGAGCCTGCAAACTTTTATTAGTCTCGGTAGTGGGGGTGGGGGCTGGCGAGGGCCGGGTGACGGTGACGAAAGGGCAGTGAGCGGGTGACAGCGCTGGCCTCTTCCTCTCCCTGCGCCGCGGTTCCCCGGCGGGGCGAGGGGAGGAACCTGAGCTCTGACGGCGAGTGGAGCCTGGGCCAGCGTGCGGCTTGGGGTTTCGAGCCTCCGGCTCCTCGGCTGGAACCTGGTATCTTGTTTTCCAAACCTCCCTTTTCAGTTTCTTCCTAGGGGCCGCCCAGTCGCCCATTTTACGGTGAACTCCGACCCGCGTCGCCCCAGTATTTCCTCTCTACCCTGGTGCGCCCGAGCGCGCTCCGAGGTTGGGTCGAGGCCCCAACGCGCCTCTCTTCTAGCGGGTCTGCGGGGTGTTTGTGTGTGTGTGTGTGTGTGTGTGTGTGTGTGTGTGCGTGTGTACGTGTGTACGCAGGCGGCTGACAGCTTGCAACTTGGAGACTTCGGCCAGGGCTGGCGATAGCTGGTAGAAGTGGGCGTGTCGGGGAGAACGCAACAGGTCTGGACATATTTTTCTTTAACGGCCCCCTCCCGTTCTTTTGCTGTGGCATCTTTTTGCTCCCGACTTTTCCAAGTGGCCTCCTTTACAAAAAAAAAAAGACCCTCCCTAACCGCGTAATAGTTTTGTACTGCGATTTTTGACAAGTGTTAGTTTAATGTTTGAAGTTGCGAGCTTGATAACTGCGACCTTGTAATACCACTTAAGACACCTTGGCATGGTTCATTAGGGCCAATGATTGTGACGGCTTATTTGCAGTTTAAACTGGGGAATAATGTAGCTTGTGGGAGCGTTTTCTCTTATGAAGTATTGTTGTGGTTTTGCGTTTGAAGATGGCTTTCAAAAAGCGGCATGGAAATTCATTAGGCTCTATTTGATACAGTACCTTGTGTTTAGAGATTATCAGACAAACGCAGGAGGGCGGGGAGTTAAGCCCTTTACCCTGAAGATTCCAAGTGGCAGGTCCCCACCTCTTTCTCCTTCATCATACTCCTTTTCCAGGGAGGGCCAGTGACGTTTATGCTTCTTCGTACTAGAAAAGTGTCCTTTTATTGGATGGGACTTGACAGTAATGTTCCAGATGTACTTATCAAAGTCTTGCCGCTTCTTGAAACACTCTATTGACAGTATATTACAAACCCAGTCTTTTGAGAATAGGTTCAGAATTTGGATAGGCGAAGATTTAGAATGTAAAGAAAATTATCCTGAACATTGTATTGGACACTATTTTATCTAGATTTATATGACATAATTTTACAGTTGTGGGTTTTTCAGTTTTTCAGTACTGAGATATTTGGAAAGGAAAATTTTAGAGGTAAAAGTTGAGAGATATACTAGTAGTATTTCACAGAGGGTCTTTTTGTGTGTTTTGTTTTGTTTTGTGTGTACAGTAGGGATTGAACCCAGGGCCTTCTCTCTAAGCTACATCCCCAGCCCCTTTTTACTTTTTTGAGACAGGGTCTCACTCGATTGCCTGAGCTGGCCTTCAACTTGGGATCCTTGTTTTTCAGCCTTCCAGAGTGGTGGGATTACAGGCATGTGCCACTACTGGCTTGCCCTGAGAGTCTTAAGCAATTTAAAAAGGAAATGTAGCTTAAGTATTAGTCGGAATTAAATCTAGACATTATTGAGAGTTATGGTAAGGGCCAAGTATCTCTTATCACATTTAAATAAGCTGAAATTGTATTAAGACGCTACTATTCCTGCTTTTTGTAATGTAAATTTTAGGTGGCTTACATATACAATGTATCTCACTTCATATACCCAAAATTTTTAGGTAGGCACTGTCAGATAGGAACATCCAGTAAGGAATATGGGTTAAAAATAAAGAGCTTTTTCCTGGCTTATTAGAAGACAAGCAAATCAGTATTGTTTATTTTCCACATTAAACGTGCAGTGTATCGTACTGGAATTAAATCTGTGACTGGCAGGAGTTGAATTTGGGAATAATTGGGGATCGAGAATTGTAGCACAGTATTTATCAAATGTTTTATATATATATGTATATATTTATTGGTTCTCAGAAAAGCCAACAGCTGTGATTGAAAAGAGGTAGGAATTTTAATGATCACACTTTTTTAAAATTGAATACTCTGGTTGGGTGAGATGGCTCAGTGGCATAACCGCCTGCCTGGCAAGCGCGAGGGCCTGAGTTCGACTCCCGGAACCCACATACGAAAAAAGGGCCGGTGATATCACTCAGCTGCACAGGCGCCTGCAGGCGCGGGAGGTCCTGAGGTCAACCCCCGGTACCCACCAAAAAAAAAAAAAAATTGAATACTCTGATATCAACTTGAACCTTTAGAATAATCCGATGCAATAAATTACGGTGTCTGTGATTAACAAAGCAACTTGTCCCTTTAGTGAGTGGCAGGATGAATAACAAAGCTCAGTTTGATACAATTTTGTCCTCAGCTGTGCAGATGGACTGCATTGTACTTTTAGATGTGGCACACTGAATGGGAACGGGAGACATGGCTTTTTATTCTCAAAGATAGATGCCACAGTTAAGATAACAAAGAATTTGATTTGGAGTTAACTGAAAGTTCATTTAACTGGCTGTTTCTTAACTAATTGGATCACAGAGATAATGTAACCTTATAGCTTATTACGTCTCCCTGTCTTTTCTTTAGCTGATGCTGATGGACTCCAAAGAATCATTAACCCCCTCCAGTAAAGAAGTCCCCAGCGGTGTGCTTGGTTCAGAGAAGAGGAATGTGATTGGTTTCTATAAAACCCTAAGGGGAGGAGCTACTGTGAAGGTTTCTGCATCTTCACCCACACTGGCTGCTGCGGCTCAGTCAGATTCCAAGCAACAAAGACTTCTGGTTGATTTTCCAAAAGGCTCAGGAAGCAATGCACAGCAGCCAGATCTGTCCAAAGCTGTTTCACTCTCAATGGGACTGTATATGGGAGAGACAGAAACAAAAGTGATGGGAAATGACCTGGGATTCCCACAGCAGGGCCAAATCAGCCTTTCCTCTGGAGAAACAGACTTTCGGCTCCTGGAAGAAAGTATTGCAAACCTCAGTAGGTCAACCAGTATTCCAGAAACGCCCAAGAGTTCAGCATCCGCTGTGTCTGGAACCCCCACAGAGGAGTTTCCCAAAACTCAGTCTGAGGTATCTTCAGAACAGCAAAATGTAAAGGGCCAGGCTGGTACCAACGGTGGCAATGTGAAGTTGTATCCCACAGACCAAAGCACCTTTGACATCTTGCAGGATTTGGAGTTTTCTTCTGGGTCCCCAGGTAAAGAGATGAATGAGAGTCCTTGGAGACCAGACCTGCTGATGGACGAAAACTGTTTGCTTTCTCCTTTGGCAGGAGAGGATGATCCATTCCTTTTGGAAGGAAACTCGAATGAAGACTGCAAGCCTCTCATTTTAGCGGATACTAAGCCGAAAATTAAGGATAATGGAGATGTGATCTTATCAAGCCCCAACAGTATACCACTGCCCCAAGTGAAAACAGAAAAAGATGATTTCATTGAACTCTGCACCCCTGGGGTAATTAAGCAGGAGAAACTGGGCCCAGTTTACTGTCAGGCAAGCTTTTCTGGGGCAAATAGAATTGGTAATAAAATGTCTGCCATTTCTGTACATGGCGTGAGTACCTCTGGAGGACAGATGTACCACTATGACATGAATACAGCATCCCTTTCTCAGCAACAAGATCAGAAGCCTATTTTTAATGTCATTCCACCAATTCCTGTTGGTTCAGAAAATTGGAATAGGTGCCAAGGATCTGGAGATGACAACCTAACTTCCTTGGGGACTATGAACTTCCCTGGCCGATCAGTTTTTTCTAATGGCTATTCAAGGTAAGATTAAGCGTTTTTATTTTGTAACAATGTTAGTTGAAACTAGTTTGATAGATTAAAAGCATTTATAGGTATTCTCCAAATATTCTTGTTCTTTCTATATATGAATAAGTGGGCTTTTGAAAGTAGGCATGATAGACAGTGTAAGTATATTACCCCTACATATCCATTTGAGGTTTTTTTGTTGTTCTTGTTATTGTTGTTACTGATGTTCAGTATCTCATTGGCTGGTATGGAAAATTTTATTTGAAAACTTTAAAATAATATTGTTAAGTAACAAGGATCTTAAGGGGAAGTTGTATAAGTTCAAGAGAGTTACTGTCCGGTAACAGTGTAATTATTGTGCATATTTATTTAGCTGTATTAGAATGCTACTAAGTTAAAATACACACTTAATATAGACATAAAGAAAAAATGTGCCACTGTATTTTTGTGAAGTGTTAACTTGAGATTAAAGGATTAAAAATTAAAAGTACTAATAATAAGCCCTATTCAAACTGAACCTCAGTTGATGGATTTCAGTTTAGAAATTGCTAAAGCACTGCATGATACAGTGTACCACATCACAGTATTAGACATAGGTCTTGTTCACAGCATTCCCAACCTGAAGTAGAAACGTTGAGTTTGCTGGTCAGTCTCTAAAATAGGAACTGGTGGCAGTTGGGTGCAAAACAAAATTTTACTTTCAAATGTTTCTGCAAGTTCTCAAGTAGAGAATTGATGGCCAAAATTGTTAAGCTTCAATTCTCAGCTATCATTTCATTTCTCTTTTCTTTTTCCTGAGTAATTTATAGGTATACTGACATTTCTCTCTGACCTTGAAAAGGCCCTTTAAAATGGAACTGTCAAAAAATAGTTCTAAATTTAGATATAATGTGTTGTTAGGGGTTAAGTTCTGTAGTCTGTACCCTGCAATTCAAGTCAAATGCTAAGATTGTATGTACATTTTAGGTGTGTAGGAAAATATAAAAATGTAGATTGCAGGGCCAAGATTGATTAATCATTTTTTTTTAAGAAGGCAAAGCAGTGACTTATTTGTACATAACCATTTCAAGTTTTTTCTTAAAAGTTAGTGATGTTCGTTTTTCTATTAACTAGTCTGTGAGCATTTTACTTAAAACTCTTTAAAACTATTTTTTCTGTGAAAGGTATCTCGATGTTAACATGCAAAGAGATGCCTCCTCCTCATGTAGGTAGCTTTTCTTATTAGGGAAAAAGTTTAGACTTAAATTTAGGCTAAGTTCTTCTGAAAGCCTTGTTTCTTATCAAAAGAAAAAATATCTTGGTTCTTCAGTGTCTTAATGCAAGCTATTACGTAGTAATGCATTATTTTAAAATTTTATTTAGAACACTACAACTTTTTAACTGTTTCTGAGTTAAAGGTTTAAAATTTTTCCAATAGGGAGATTTTAGTTCTTGTTGTATATACTGTTGTTTCAAATGTTTCAAGACATGCTGTGTTTTAAATTTCCCAATCTCAACATTTTTACAATGGATTTCATGTACCTGATTTTTTTAAAAGAGTAAGCAAAGTTGATTTGACTAACTGTAGGAAACTATTAAATCGATTTATAAAACATGTAATTATACAAAGAAAAACCATATATTAAGGAAACTCTTTGTCCTGATATCATATATTATTTTCATTTTGTTATGATAAGGAAAAAAAATCCATGGACAAAGCAATTTTCATTCACTATGAACTTTCAGTAAACCTTATAACATTTGAGACTGCAGAATAAGTCTTAGGTGAACATAGTTATGCTTAAATCATTAATGATAATTTCAATTTTATAGTACTTTATGACCTACCAAGTGTCTTCATATATTTTTGAGCTTTATAACTGTTACAGAGTTCTTTAGAAGTTTCTTACTGGCTCATGAAATGATTAATTTTTACGCTGATAAGTGATTTGAAATTATCACTAGTTTGTATTCCAACAAACAATATAATAATACCTTAATAAAGGATACTTTGATAATGTCTGCAAATATCATACATTATAGCCTTAAGTAAGCACTGATTACCCAGAACAAAGCTTCACCCAAATAAATTGAAACAATGTTTCTTTTCTAACCATCATTGAATTAGTCTATTGTTTCCAAACAGCAGCCGCCATAAAACTAAAATTGGTTGCTTTCTCTATATATTACATGATTTTAGCCAAGGATTAGCTCTGACCAATGACCCTGAGTTATCAGCAACTAAACTAATACATTGAGGCAGCAACTTGATTGAAAACTGACTTTGACTTTAGATATAAAAATATTAAATGGCTCTAATAATTCATTTAGTTTTTAGTGTATAAAAGTATAAATTATAATTCGATTTTTTAAATTGTCACCTAAAATTGCTTTGTTCAAAACTACTGTTTTGAGTTTTTATTCAAAACTACTGTAATTTTATTTAAAAAACTACTATAGGCAGTTCTCTTAGATGTATTAACATACCACAACATCAAGTTAGCATATTAAATTGTAAAATCATGAACAGCATGGTTGAACACAAAAACACATTGTCTTTTTAAGGGTTAAGTTCATTGTTCATAAAATAAGAGAAACCTTATTGATGCCCAAATCTATCTTAAATATGTTAAACTAGCTATTCTGTTAATGTGGTTTTTTAAATATTAAAATTCAATAAGGTTAACATAAATATAACCTTGATGAAGGCACATTTCTGCAGGATTTTATTTTCAACATTGTTTCTCCTCAGCAGTAATTTTAAAACTGCTGAAAAGAAACAGAAGTAAAGTTTTAGGTGGAGTTAGAACTTATATACTGAGATAATGTTGAATATTTAGTGCTAAAATGTTGACTGTTTCCTGAAGGCTAGGGTTATTAGAAAGAATGATACAGGAAGAACTTGTAAATTTAGTCTTAGGTTGTGTTTAGGGTTCTGGTTATCAGTACTTAATAAGACTATTTAGGTAAATTTAAATGTCTCAGTCATATCTGTGTCTAATTTTATAAAAGTAATGAAGACTTGTCCAAACACAGGATAATGAAGTAAATTCTGTCCCTTTTTCATTTTTCTTATTAAAAATATCAGGTTAAATGTTTTCTGAGAAAGGGAGGAAGCATAAGGGAAGAAGCAATTTTGTTTTGGATATCATTTCCCCTCTTTTTGATGGATGCTTTTACTGCTTATGTTTTCTTTTTCCTCCTCTTCCAAAGATTCTTGGGTGTTTCTGTGACTTTTTTGTTTAGTATTTCTGATATGATTTAGTAAATCATAGGAAGTGATTTCTGAATATAATTTGCTTTTGGGTATACATTTATTTATTGTTAGCTTTATGATAAAATTTTTTCTTTTTAAAAGAATTTATACCTTGTTATTTATGGCTGTAGGATTGATTTAAGTTTTAAAAACACAATGTATTCAGGTGTGTCAATTTATTGTGGAATGATTACTACAAAAAGGTGTGAGGAACATTTACTCAGATTTTATTGAAATTACTTTTGTGATGTTTGACTATTCCCTGTACATTTTCAGAACTGATAACAATTTGTATTCATAATGCTGTTTTGTGTATGTCTGTTTGTGTTGCAAATATTTTAATCTGACCATTTTCAATATATTATTGAATGTTTATGAATTTTAGACCAGATGTGTAAAATATACTTTTGCATAAGTGTAGATTAAATATGAAGTACAAATTGTATTAGTAGTAAAATTAATATGTGAGTAGAGATCACTTTAGAGGACTTTTCGAGATTTTAATGGAGAGATTGGACCAAAATGACTTATTTTATCACGAGTGCCTAACGTGAAAGACAGAGTATCTGTATTAATTAGTTAGTTTTGTAAATCTTAATTCACCCTGGCCTGTAGGTGATTTAAATAGCATAGTTATGTTAGGAAATCTTCATTTACATTACGTTTAGAATAGGTTTGAGGCACAGTTCTTAAAACACGTATTTTTTTTCTGGCTTTAATGATTATACCTACTTTAAAATTAGTAGTATGTTCATATTGTGTCCTATGTGAGCAGATTAAATTGGCAAAATAGGTTTGTGTCGAATAGCATTTACCCTTATGGGGTTACCTGGTAATGACGTCATCCTGGTAATGCTTTCATCAAAAATAATGGTGTACTATAATATTTATAGGTATTTGCTAAGTTAATGGACACGTCCTTTTTTCTGAGTCAAGCACAATACATATGTATTGGTGAATCCTGTTGAATAAAGTTTTCAATAAATATTTTGTTGAGTTAAGCTGTAACTGGAAAATAAATCACTGACCTTACTGAACAAAGGGTTTAAAAGCTGATGCATTTTTTATTTCTGTAGCTTTAGAGAGCCAACTGCTTTCATTTTCTTATGGAATATTCTACCTGGGTTTTGTATTTTTCAAATAGATAAAAATATTCCTAAGGAAAATTTTGAGTTTAACCAAAGGCCCATTAAAGCCAGCGGTGGAGTCTCACATCTGTAATCCCATCATTTAGGAAACTGAGGCAGGATTGCTGAGAGTTTAAGGCCACCCTAGAGTACAAAGCCAGACCCTAACTCAAAAAAAAAAAAAAAAAGAGAGAAAGGAAAAGGCCCATTAAGTGTTCCTTTCCCTTTTGAACTGCGTGTGGTCATTTCTTCTATGCTAAACTGGATTTGGGTGTGACTTGTGATGGTGATTCTTTTCATTTTACATATTAAAATTTTTTTATAACATTTCAAAATTAGTTATAGACGGTGGTTTCAACCTCCAGTGGGTAAGGGGCAAAGAGAGTCGTGGAATGGTGAAGGTATGTTTAAAAATACCAAGAACAGTTCCTTCCGAAAACCAAAATTTGGATCACCTGTTACAAATTCAGAGGTTTAAGAGAAATCTGGGACTGTGCTTATGAATTCAGAGGTCTATGAGAAATTTGGGACTGTGCTTATAAAGAGAGGGCACTAACTGGGGATTACAATTGTTTCCTTTAGGTGGAAATCTAAAGCTGATTGTAGTAATATGAACCTGTTACATTCTTGTCTGTTGCTATGTTTTATTACCAAAATAGGAGAGAGTGAGCATTTTACTTCTTTTTAGTTTATTTCTGCTAAAATCTAGTCCATATTTGTCCCACTTTTATTTTGGCTGCTATTTAATAAATGAAAATCCAGTGACTTTAATGCAGTTGAAATAGTGATGTCTTATTTGATATAAACATTTCATTTTTCACAGTGTGCTTTTACAAATATTGTTAATTGACTAGGGAGTGCCACACTTTAGTAATATATTTCCATGTGTTACGTATTTTTCTGGTAAAATACTGAGGAAATTAAATTCTTAAGTGATGGTAAATAGGTAGAATAAACTATGGGTTTCTGCAAGTGCTAGACACTCATTTAAACTATACTGCAATGCAGTACTTAAAAGTCAGTTATTTTGAATGAAAGTATGTCATCCCTTAATTTTTGTCTCTGGGCCGGTTTCAATATTAATAGCTTGTCTTGATAGAGCTAAATGCTTAAGCATACTTATTCATAGTAACTCAATATTAATTTTGACTGCCTTGAACTTTTTTATTTTCAGAAGGCTTCAACCATATTAAAGTATGTTATAGTACAGCAAGCTTAGAGAAAGTACTTCTTTAGAATATTTTTTTCCATTCTCACTACAGCATACCAAACATATTTATATATAGAGAGAGAGAGAGAGAAAGATTTAACAATATGGTTATAGTTGTTTTTTTGTTTGTTTGTTTGTTTTTGTGGGTACTGGGGGTCGACCTCAGGACCTCGCATGCCAGCAGGCGCCCGTGCCGCTGAGCGATATCACCGGCCCTTTTTTCGTATGTGGGATCTGGGAGTCGAACTCGGGCTCTCACGCTTGCCAGGCAGGCGCTTACGCCACTGAGCCATATCACCGGCCCAGTATAGTTGTTTACATATTGTTTTACCTTAAATTTTTATTTTAGTAACTAATAATTTTAAGTTCAATTTAAGTGTACAATGTTTGACTTTTTTTGCAATAAATGTTAACTTTTATTTTTATAATAAAATTAGCCTTTATTCTAGTTGATTTCATAATTCTTCATAATATTTAGCCTGGGCTATTATGAAAGTATATGTGATAGCCAAATTTTGAAAGCTGTTGTAAAATGACATTCAATTTCGTACACGATTTATTATTTCATGCTAGTTGGGGCAGTGCTATGAGTTATGACCTTATGATTGTCACATGTTGAACATAAAAATTCTACCAGCTTGTTATATACAGTTTTATGTTGTTGTTTTAATGTTTTGTAATTATTGGGGATAAGAGCTTCATTAATTTTAAGGTGCAGGATTTGGTGCCCCCCAACCCTTCCGAACAATTTGATTTAGACATTCAGTAATAGAAATACTGTAGTAGAACAACAGTGAACTAAAAATGAAAAGACCTAGGTTCTAAGGCTGAGCTGAGCCAATCCACAACTTTAGGTAGTAAGGTGTTTTGGGGTCAGAAATACTTTTTTTTTTTACAACTGGGTTGAATTGTCTTCAAAACATGTGAATGTGTTTACCTAAAATTCTATAGTCTTATTAACCTATTTGGTGAGGAAGTAGTTGGGGTATACTAAAGTTGGTTTTCTGACGTTTTCTTTATACATTATTGAGTAAAAGACAAAAAAATGAACTCAAGATTTGGAATTTTATAAAATAAAGATGTGAAGTAATATGGTTGGTGGCATACAAAAATCAAATGTAAGTATTGCTGTTGTTAGCACTTAAGAAATGGGGCTTTTGGGTTCTCAGAGATTGTTTCATGTATTATCGTTTCTAGATTAGAGTTTAAAATGACTTGAGAGCTCATCTTTTCCCACCCCCACATCTTTTCAGATGCAAAATCAGACCCATAGAAAGGAGTTAGGGAAAGAATACAAAATTAATTAGTGGTATGGCCAAGTTGCATAACTCAGTTCTCAGTATCTGAACTCCCCAGCAGGTTTTTCACATCCTGATCCCTTCTAGAAATCTGAAAACAGTTGATTGAAGTAATACTGACTAGCCCAGGTGTTTTACAAAGATACTTTGACTAGTTTAGATTTTTAAATATACAGTGTCTGTATTTCCTGTACATTGGGTTAACCGTTCCCCCATTAATGACTGAACGTTTTGTGGCAGCACTGTGCTAAGCACTTCTCATGCATTCATCTCACTTCAATCTCTCAACTCTACAGTATGGAGAGATATGATCAAGCCTTTGATCTGCAGGTATTTGTGGAGTCCATTGTTTTTTGCCACAGTTTCAACTTCCGTAAAATTAAAATAGTGAGGGCACCCCGCATTTTTCCCTGATAGAATTTGTGAATGGTGTTTACTTTGAATAATAAAAAGGGTTTTTAAAATGCAAGGTGGCATGTTTAAAGCTCTGTGAAATCCCACTTACATCAAACCAGCATGATCTGTGCTGGCTAAGCAGTTACGCTATCAGTGTCTGTGGTGTAAGGTATTTCCTATCCTCAAGCACTAGGATTTTTTTTTTTTTTTTTTAGTTTTACTGTGTGCAGTCCCCAAAGGGTCATGGGTCCATTTCATGAGGACTCAGAAGGTTGAAAAATCTTCAGTAAGACAAATTTGGTGGATTAAACTAAATGTCTTTTATATATACAAATATATAAAAAAGCAAGTATGGAAACAAGTTAAATGGCAGCTCAAATTGGTAAACATACCAATGTAAAACATAAGTTTGTAGACAGAAACTTTAAAAATTTTAATTAGAATATTATGTGAAATTTGTCATCTGTAATCCAGCTGGGTTAATTAATGGACAAAATAGGACTATAAAATAGATTACTTTTTTTATTAAAAAAAAAAAAAAAAGAAAACCTAAAATGAATGTTGTATTTCTAAGCCTCTACCTTGAGAGGCTGTGTGTTTCTCTTTTGAAACTGCCCTCAGAGACACCTTCTAACCCAAGAAAATTCAACTCATTACAATATAGAAATACATAAATGTTTTTACTTTATCAGAAAATATATTTATTCCATATCTTGACCTTTTTTCTGAGACTCCAAATGAGTCAAGTATTTCCAGAAATTTAGAAATTTAATACTGTCTCAAATGATACTGTTTTTGTTGAGAGAATTTAAAACAACCCATGTAGGTATTTCTACAGGTATTTAATCCTATTTACTATTTTAAATATGCCTGGAATAAGAGCATAACCACCAATGGTGACTATTCTAAAATGGAGGATGCTCAGTGGTTAAATTCTGATTTGTATTTTCTTTATTAAGAAACATATAAACAGCTTATATTCCCTTTCCTGGACACAGTGCAGAAAAAATAGCAATTATACACTTCCTAAGCCAGATTTTTTTTTTTTTTCCTCCCATAAGTGTTTATGTTCAAGAAAGTTGGGCCTACCTTTGACTTGGACTTCAGGGGAATTTGGTGATGGTAGATATAAAGTAAATATGTGAATTTCTATAACAGTCTTTATTTATTTATTTTTTTTTTTTTTGTGGGTACCGGGGGGACGACCTCAGGACCTCGCGCGCCAACAGGCACCCGTGCCGCTGAGCGATATCACCGGCCCCTTTTTCGTATGTGGGATCCGGGAGTCAAACTCGGGCCTTCGCGCTTGCAAGGCAGGCGCTTAAGCCGCTGAGCCGTCTCACCGGCCCTATAACAGTCTTTAAAGCAGCTTAATTTCTCATTTCAGTTCTTTTTGTGTATCAGGGAATTAACAGTTTGACACTCATTATGGCAATAATAATTCATGTACACTAAAATTTACAGCCATAAAAATGTTTTGTTTCGTTTTTCTTGTGGTACTAGGGATTGAACCCAGGGCCTTTGCACAGGACTACATCTCTACCCCTTTTTAAATTGTTTTTTTTTTGAGACAAGATTTTGCCAAGTAGCAAAATTGCCTGGGCTGGGCTCGGACTTGTGAACCTCCTGCCTTCGCCTTCTAGGAATGGGAATTAAAAATGTGCTATCATGCCTGACTCATAATAAAGTTTAACAGAGAGTTATAACCACAATATAAAATACATGTATTTTCTTTTAGTCCTCATAGGCTGAAAAGAAATTTTTGCTTTTACTGACTACTTTAAAAAATTAAGAATTTAAGCTGTTAGTACTATTTTCCAGTTTATTTTTCTGTACATTATTCACAAAGGCTAGGATTAGAATAGATCCTGGCCTTCGAAATCATGAAGATATATGCAGTACTTTTAAAAACAGAATACACCTTTAATAACTATTAGTGCCAAAATTTTTTGAGAACTTCTTTGAAAATAGCCTGTTTAAGAACTTTAAGTTTTTTTGCATTTGTACTAAAAGCAGCTTATTTTCTCAAATAGTTACTCATTCTCCTCAAAAGATAACTTACAAGTTTCAGTGGCCAAGAAAAGGGGATAAACAGCTCTCACAGAATGGCAGATGTGCTTCACTGCTGACTTTAGTGTTATATTTCATACTGTCTTATTAGCCTTGACTCTTTTAGTTTTGTTCTGTAAGGAGAACTGGCAGATTTTTCTGTTAGGTGGCAAATCTTTCTTACTACTAAACACATCGTGAAGTTGGTGTTAGTGTGATCTATGAATACTAAATTTTTAATCTAAGAAGAAATATTTTTAAATGAAAGGTAAGAAAAATAAATGAAATCATTTCTAATTCAGTACATTAATGATGAATGATAAACGTTATTTAACAAGAGCTATACAGTGCTTTTGCAGTACCACAAACATATTTAAAAGAGAAAACAAATTAAGGAAACCAGAAGGAAAAGTTAGACCACCTATAAAATGAATGAAAATTCTACATTTCTGTTCCAGTAACTGGCTAAATTTGATTTTGGTATGCCTAAATGCTTCTGTATGGACACAGGAAAATGCGGAATATAAGCAGCCTAGCTACGTTATTATGTTAATAAGTGGAAGTGTGGCAAAGACATATTCTACGAAAAGAATTCTTAAAATGGGTGGAGTGGGAAGTTAACTAGATGATCTCAAAGTTCCTTCCAGTTGTACTTAAGCAGCAAACACATATTGAGCTAAGAACTGGGTATCCTGAGACGAAGAAGATAAAAATCCCCAGTCTCACAGAGAACGATCTGGTGATCATCATACCTCTTCCACCACCCCCCACCATTTGCTTTTTGAATGTGCACTTGAAGGATCTCAAGCTCCTTCCTGGAAAGGCATAAAACTGATGGCGGAAAGTGCAGGGATGAATGGGAAATGAGAATTGATTCAGCCATTTGGAATAAGAAAAGGAATAACAAGGAGTCTTGGATAAAGAAGGAAAGATACAAATTTGAAAGTAATATGTGCATACTGTTATCCTAAGCACTGTGCCATATAAAAGAACAAAATTTTCAATGTCATCTCAGGTTGTGGACCCTAGGTGTGTGGGATTCTCTTTATTCCCTAGGAGAACTGTGGTTCTCTTTCTAGGTCCCCAGTGCATTAGCCAAGGCTGAGGTAGTTTTTGTAGAATGCTTTTCCCAGGTATCCACGTTATTCACTCTCTCTCTTTATGTCTCCACTTAAATGCTGATTCCATAAGAGAGATTCCTGACTGCTTTATATGAAATGTAGCATCTTTCACATAGTATTCCCTTACCCTTGACATGTATCTAATTGCTATAATCTTCTCTGCTTCCCCACTATAATGTAAGCTCCATGACAGCAGTGATACCTTCTGCCTCGCTTGCTCGTTTCCCAGCATCTAGAAGAATGTGTAGCACATAGTAAAACCTCAATAAAAGTATGTTGACTAAGGAATGAACAAAACTTGACAAATAAATAAAGATATGTAGGAATGGGCTATACCTCTAATAAATGTCAGCAGATAGTATTGGTGAGGTGTGATAGTCTGAGTTATCTTCCCCAGATAGAAAATCAGTCTTACGATTGACGGTGGCTTATGTATATGGACAGAAAGTATACATAAAATATGTTTTCAGTTGTCATCAGTCTCTAAATTTGCTCTAAGACTTTGGAACAGATAGCTTTTTTTTTTTTTTTTTTTTTTTTTTTTTTTTTGTGGGTACCGGGGGGTCGACCTCAGGACCTCGTACGCCAACAGGCACCCGTGCCACTGAGCGATATCACCGGCCCCTTTTTCGTATGTGGGATCCGGGAGTCGAACTCGGGCCCTCGCGCTTGCAAGGCAGGCGCTTACGCCGCTGAGCCATCTCACCGGCCCACAGATAGCTTTTTACAGTTGCTTATAAGAACTCTGGTACATTTATTTTTGAACAAAATAAGGTAGCCAAAAATTGGAAATGGGGAGTTTGAGGGGGTTTTGTTCAGTTGGTTTTTTTTTTCCTTATGCGGGTATCAGGAGTCGAACTCAGGACTTCGCACTTGCCAGGCAGGCGCTTATGCCGCTGAGCTATATCACCAGCCCGGTTCTTTAAAATCTTGCTCAAGATTATAACTTACAGTAATTTTTCACTATAGAACCTCTGATAGTAGAAGCTTTTCCGTTCATATAAGAATTGAGATTATATTGTAGCAGATAAAGCTAATGTGTACATTTATATTGAGTTACCTAGAAAGTCAGGCAAGGGATTAATTTGTCTGTTTAGTGTGCATATTATACTCCAGGAGAAGGGTGTCTTATTTTTCCCAGGATTTCTAAATTACCTTTCTTTAGCGTATTTATGTTTTAGATTTGACTTACTCTGTCTATAGTCTGTACAAGCAATTTAAAAGACCAGTAGGGTAAGTTTCTCTCTCTAAAAGTTGTACGTGAGTACTTAAACCTAATATGGCAAACACAGTCACAGAAAAGATAAAATGTAAGTAAGTAGGTATTAGCTGCAGCAAATCAGATGAGGTAATTTAAGAATGAACTCTGGTGTTCAAGGAAAAAAAAGAGGACCAAGGACTGGGGTCTGGAAAACATCCAAAGAGAGCAACCACAAAAGATACTGAATGAGTAGCTGGAGAATTAGGAGAGAAACAGAGCCAGGAGAGAGTAGTTTATGCTGTCACATCAACTTGGGTAGTAGAAATAAACAGAGTATCATAAATATCTGAGTTACTGTTGAAGCCAATCTTTAAAATATGTAAACATTCTCAAAAGTCGAAGCCAGAGAAATTAATGAAATTCTAACATAACTATTTGTAATTTTTTTAAAACCTAAATTTGAAATTCAGGTTAAAATACTGAAATAGATAAGAAACCCACATCCAAGACCACAAAGACTCTGACACTGGATTAGGAGTAAGGGACAAAGGCTAGAAGTCAGGAGGGAATTAAGTTTCTCTTCCTTGAGAAGCCAGCACAACAGGAAAAAAACAGCCACACCCTAGCTCAAACTTTTATTGTTCTTATCAGTAGTCTCCTAATTGTTTTCTTAGTTTTCATCTCTCATAGTCCATCTGCAGTGTCCTAGAATAGTGCTTCCAATATTATTTCCCTAATCAAAAAGGATGTCTGTGGTTCTGTTGCTAACAGCGTGATGAGTCTCTATTTGCTTTCTACCACAGCCCATGTGCCAGATGATACATGCAGGTAACCACATGAATTCTCCACAGCCCTAGGAAGATTTGGGTTATGCATAATTTCATGCAACCCTTCCTTGGTCTCTTATCCAAGAAAGCATATCTGAGTGCAGATGAACATCATATGAATAGTCTGTGAATTGAGTCTTTTAAAATTCATTATTTTTGCAAATTCCTCTTCAAAGTTTATAAAAATATGTTCATTCCCTTTAGTAAAATTATATTAGAAGTTAGTAAACTTACTTCTATTGCTTCTCCATTCCTCTTTTTTCTCCTCTATCTCCTCTTACCCTACACATTTCTCTGTACTTACATAAGCATAAGTAGATACACACAATGGCTGGCTTAAAAATTTATTTCTAAGCATAGGTTCCCTAAAAGTAGGTTTGCTGACTCAAGGGTATGTATATTTAAATTTTAATCGATATTTCCAATTTTTCATAAGGATTACAGTAATCACAGTCTTACCAGGCAGAGTTTAATACTTTTCTTTATAATAAAAATACATAAGCCATTATTACTCATGAATTCCTTGATCACAACATGCCATTGTACCGTGTGACATAGCTGAAAACTCTTGCAGTCTGGAATCCAGGCTCCACCTTCCATAACACTGGCCATCTAGACCAGTTAAATGACAATTTATACATTTTCCTTTATGTTACCCAACCTATAGCATCCTTCTCTCATCTGATAATATCCTGGGGCAAATGCTTGACCATGTAGTTCTTTATTCCTGACTCAGTGATTAGCATATAGTAGGTACCCAGCAGACGTCTACTGAATACTGTATTTATATATATCAATAATACATAAATACTATTGAGTATTGTAAATATTTAATATATAAATATTTTATATATAAACATTATAAATACATGAGATGTAGCCATGGGTGTTTTTTCCTTCATGTGCATTACTGGGGATTGAACTCGGGCCCTTTGCACTGAGCCCATGTTTAATTTTTGTTTTGACACGGGCCTCACTAAATTGCCCAGGCTGGACTCTAACTTGTGATCCTCCTACCTTAGCTTCTCAAGTATCTAGAACTACGGGCGGGAGTCACCATGCCCAGCTTTGTACTCTTTGAATATTTCTAATTTACCTTTTAAAGCAGACCCAATCTTCTTAAGGACCATAACATCTAGCACTTGAGACACTCATTTTAGGCTGGCTGTTTGAACAGAGAACCACAGACAGGAAGAAGCAAATAGCATGGCTTTGCCTTTAATATATTTTATTCCTTTTAGGGAAAACTGGAACTCGTAAGTACCCAGAAAAAACAGCAAGAATAGCACTTACATTGTAGTTATTGTAAGGCACAATTTAAGCACCAAAGGATTCAGCAGTAAACAAGACCAGTGTTGTCTGCCTTTGTGGAGCTTATGGTCTCTGGATATTATAGTTAGAACATCCATATTTTAAAAAATGGTATCCAGTTTCAGTCTCTCCTGCAGAGGCTGTGGAATATTTATCTGTTTCTTCAACATTTACCTAGTGCGAACTCTGCCAGGAACTACAGAGAAAGTCCAAGGGCACCAGACCTTTGCTGGGAGGTGGCAAACTGATCAAAGGTGAGTGCTTGTGGGCAGGAGGCTTACTTCTCAAAGTAGCCTCACCGTTTCTGTGTATGCATGCAGAAGGAAAAGAGTAGATACAATGATTAATGTTACCGTATGTCCCAGGGATACTCCTTTGTAGGGGAGGGTGTCAATCCTCATCAAGCTAACCTGTAATAAACCACCAGGAGTAAGCACCTATCGTTGTCACAGCATCACGGAATTCCAGTTGAAGCTGTTCTTGATATCTAATCCTAACTTTTCATATGAGGGAAGTAAGGCACAGTACAATTAGTCTTAGATTGGGAATAAGAATTAGGTCTCTGCAGTCAGATTTCCTGAATATGAATCTGACTCTTTAATATCTGTGTGAGCATGACCAAACTTAGAACCCTATGAACCCTCAAATTCTTCACTTTTAAAACGGGCACAATTAGATGTGCCTAGGGCCGGTGATACAGCTCAGCGGCATAAGTGCCTGACTGGCAAACGTGAGGTCCTGAATTTGACTCCCAGTACCCCATTAAAAAAAAAAAAAAGATGTGCCTGTAAACCATGTAATGCAGTGTTTGGTACTTACAAAGCACTCACGAAATGTTAGCTCTTATTTTAAGTGACTTGGCTTCAGGTTAGATGGCTCCTTAAAGTTTCCTGCTTGAAAATTCTGTTCATTGTGCCGTATCTCCATATTCGTAAGTCTTTTTCATTAATTGATAGTTCTCGAACTGGCTTTATTATAGTTTTAACTTTCAAACTAAGTAATTATAGTTAGGGAACTATAACTTCATAGTAACTATAACTTTAGCCATCAGATTTAGGTTTTGGCTCTGATTTTTAAGAGGAACTGAAAAATGCATATGTGATAAATGTTTTGTTAAAACAAATGCTTCCCATCTGGCTCATTTCATTATATGGCCCCATATACCCCATCACATACGTTTCTTTACTCAGTCACTCATCAGCAATTTGACTCTCTTAGGAATTTGAGGTTAAGGTAAATTAAAATAACTGAAGATGAGCTGGGCTTGGTGGTGCATGCCTGTAATCCCAGCACTCAGGAGGCTGAGGCAGGAGGATCACTGTGAGTTCGACGCCAGCCTGAACTGCATAGTAAAACCCTGTCTCAAAGAGACAAAAAAAAAAAAAAAAAAAAAAAACGAAGAAGAGCAAACTTTTCCTGTCTTGACAAATTCTTGGGGTGTTAGAAATAAGTTCATTGCTTCTGCTATGTCCCTTTGAAAGTCTTATTTAATACTAAGGTAATAACCCTCATCACAGGTGTTGTTGTTGTTGTTGTTGTTTTGTAATTTCAGATACTCAGGAGGCTGAGGGAGGAGGATCACACATTTGAGGCCAGCCTAGCATATGCAAGGCCCTGAGTTCAATTCCCAGTACTCCCAAACTAAAAAAGAAGGGAGGGGATCATTCTCCACAATTCAGGATGAATTAAATCCCCAAATTAGAAAGACTTTGCTTTTTTTTTTTATTAGTATGTGTTTGCAATACATAATAATTTGCATTCACTTTAGGAAATAGGTACATACATATATCACATCTTGGTCATTTTTACTCTTCCAGTCAAAACCCCTACCCCACCCTCCTCTCCTTGCTTAGTTTCTCTCACCTCCTCAGAGTCTACCTCCCTTTTTTCTACCGTCTTTCTTTCATTTTGCTCTTTCTTTATATTTTGGATCTCTCCTGTTAGAGAAACCATACAATATTTAACTTTCTATATCTGATTTATTTCACTTCACATTATGGACTCAAGGTGCATCCATATACAGCTGAATCAAATTCATCCTTCATGACTGAGCAGTACTCCATTGTGTATATATACCACATTTTCTTTATTCATCTGTTAATGGACATATAAGTCACTAAGACTGCACTATTACAAGTTGTGGTGCTGCAAACATGGTATGTATGTGTCACTGAAATACGATGTCTTTAACTCTTACAAGAAGTCACCCAGAAGAGGTATAGTTCAGTCAAATGAAATTTCTACCTTTAGTTTTTTGAGGAATCTCTATACTGATTTCCATCGTGGTCATACTAGTTTACATTTCCACCAACAATGTGGAAGAATTTCTTTTTCCCCACAACCTTGCCAGCATTTGTTGTTTTTTTGAGTCCTTGGTAATAGCCATTCTTACTGCACTAAGGTGGACTCTCAGTGCTTTGACTTTATTTCTCTAATGACCAAAGATGCAGTTTTTCATGTACTTTTGGCCATTTGTACATCTGAGATGTGTCTATTCATTTCAGTTTCCCAATATTTAGTTAGGTATTTTATTTTTGATCTGATTTTTTTGAGTTCTTTATGTGTGCGTTGTAGATATTAGTCCTCCGCCTGATGAGTAACTAGAAATTTTTTTCTCATTCCGTAGGTTGTCTGTTCACTCTGTTGGTTGTTTCTCTTGCTGTGCAGAAGCCTTTTAATTTGAGATAATCTCATTTGTTGATTTTTCATATTTTATCTTGCACAATTGGGGTTCTGTTCAAGAAGTCCTTGCCAAGCGCCTGCCTGGCAAGCACAAAGTCCTGAGTTCAACACCCGGTACCCACATACGAAAAAAGGGCTGGTGATATCGCTCAGTGGCATGGGCACCTACTGGCGCGCAAGGTCCTGAGGTTAACCCCCGGTACCCACAGGAAAAAAAAAAAAGAAAAAGTCCTTGCCTATGCCTGTATCTTCAAGAGTTCACTGAGCTGGGGATGTGGCTCAGTGGTAGAGCTCTTGCCTTGCATGCACAATGCCCTGGATTTGATCCCCAGCAACACAGGAAAAAAAAAAGTTTACCACTTTTTTTCTTCCAGAGGATTCAGTGCTTCTGTTTTTATATCTAGGTCTTTGATCCATTTTAATTTGACTTTACTACAGGGTGAGAGATAAGGCTCTAGATTCATTCTTCTGCATATGGATAACCAGTTTTCCCAGCACCATTTGCTAAAAAGGCTATCTTTTCTCCTGGGTATGTTACTGGTCCCTTTGTTAAAGATCAGATGGTTGAACATGCCTGGGGTTGTTTCTGCATCTTCTACTCCAGTGGTGGTGAACCTATGGCACGCATGCTGGAGCGGGCTGTTTGTTATCATTGAAAGCTCGAAAAGGTTTGCCATCACTGCTCTGTTCTGTTCCATTGGTCAACACATCTATTTTTGTGGTAGCAGTAAGCTATTTTTTATTACACTAACTTGGTAATATAACTCAAAGTCTGGGACTGTGATACCTTTTGCTTTGCTCTTGTTGCTCAAGATTGTTTTTGCTGTTCTGGGACTCTTCTGGTTCTGCATAAATCTTAGAATTGTTTTTCCTAGTTCTGTGAAAAATGCAGATGATATTCTGATTGGAATTACATTAAAACTATGTATCATTTGGTATTATGGCTATTTTGACAATACTGGTTTTGACTATCCAGGAACAGGAAATATTTTTCCATTTTCTGATGTCCTCTTCAATCTCTTTGTTCAGAGTACTGTAGTTTTCATTTGTAGAGGTCTTTCACTTTCTTGGTTAGGTTAATTGCTAGGTATTTAATTTTTTGAAACTATTATGAATAGGATTTTCCTGCTTTCTTTCTCGGCTCACTGTTGGTGTATAGGCACACTACTAATTTTTGTGTGTTTGTTTTGTATCCTGCCACTGTGGTGAACTTATTATTTCTAAGAGACTTTCAGTGGAGTTCTTTGCATCTTCTACATAAAGAATCATGTCATCTGCAAATAAGGATAGCCTGACTTCTTATTTGAATCCCTTTTATTTGTCTCGATTGCTCTGGCTAAACTGTCCAGTGATGTATTGAATGGGAGTGGTAAGAGTGGACATTTTTGTCTTGTTCCTAATTTTAGATGGAATACTTGCAGTTTTTCCCCATTTAGTATGATGTTGGCCATGGGACTGTTGTAAATGGCTTTAACAGTTTAAGTTCCTTCTATACTTATTTTCATCATGAATGGATGTTTGATTTTTGTCAAAGGCTTTTTCTGCATCTGTTGACAGGATTGTGATTTTTATCCTTCTGTTAACTTGGTGTATACTACATTTAATGATTGATGAACTTTTAACCATTCTTGCATCGCTGGGATGAAACCAACTTGGTCATGATGTATGATCATTTTAATGATTTGTTGTATCTTCTTGAGGATTTTTGCATCTATGTTCATTAAAGATATGGGGGGGGTTCATTTCCAGTTTTGGTATCAGGGTAATGCTAGCTTCAAGGAATGAGTCTGGCAGTGTTCCTTCCCTTTCAGTTCCATGGACAAGTTTGTGGAGTACTGGTGTTAGTTCTTCTGTAAAGTTCCAATAAAAATCAGGAGTGAATCTATCAGGTCTTGGACTATTCTTTTATTGCTACCTGTATTTCTTTGCCTGTTATGTTTTTATATTGTGGTTCATTTTTGGTTGCGCTTATGTTTGTAGGAATCTATCCATTTCTTCTGGATTCTCCGATTTATTGGAGTACAGGTTCTCAAAGTGGTTACTAATAACTTTCTAGATCTCAGCAGTGTCTGTCATGCTTTTGCCTTTTTCATTTCTAATTGCATTGATGCGAGTATTCTTTCCCTTTTTCGTTAAGTTTGGCTAAGGGTTTATCAATTTTGTTGATCCTTTCAAAGAACGAACTTTTTGATTCATTGATATTTGTACTTTTTTTAGTGTCAATTTCATTCATTTCTGTTCTGAACTTTATAATTTATTTCCTTCTAGATTTGGATTGCTGTTGTTTTTCTAGCACCTTGAGATGCATTATTAGGTTATTTATTGGGGATCACTCTGTTTTTCTTAATGTGGCATTCACAGCTATAAACTTCCATTTTAGAACTGCTTTCACTGTGGCCCATACATTTTGATACCATATGTTGTGCTGCGACTGTTATTTGAATCTAAGAATTTTTAAATTTCTTCCTCTAGTGGGGGACTTCAACATCCCGCTCTCATTAATAGGTCAACCAGACAAAATATCAACGAAGAATATCAGAGTTGAACCACACCATTGAACAAATGGATTTCACAAATATCTATGGTATTTCATCCAACAACAGAATATACATTTTCCTCAGGAGCATACTAAACTTTCTCCAAAATAGATAACATTTTAAGCTATAAAGTCTGGTTAAATACAAGAGTTGAAATAATCTGCAAGTATTTGGACATAGCAAAATGGAACTAGAAATTCACAGCAAACAGAATCACAGAAACTACAGAAGCACATGTACATTAAATAATATGCTCTTGAGTAATCAATGTATATGACCTATACAAGAAATCAAGAAGAAATACTGTTTCCTTGATACAGATTTTTAAATACAGAATTGCTCATGTTTGTATCTTAACTTACTGTAGACACTGAAGCACTTTGCAAATTCTTTAATGGATCAAGTCACATGTTTCAGCCTTATTTTGCAAATATAAGGATTTGTTAAGCATTTATTTTAGTATCAACAAGTTTTTCCATTTGGGCCTTTTAGAATCAATCTGTCATTTTGTTTTCTCTCCTTGGTCGAAGTAGATTTGTTTGATAGCTGTATCAGTTAATATTGCTCAGTAACAAACCACCTCAAAATTTAAAGGGTTTTAAATAGTAATCATTTAATATTCATCATGAGTCTAAAGGTGAGTTGGGCAGTTCTTCTAATCCATCCAGGCTGAACTGACTTCAGCTGGGTGCATTCAGTGTCTCTGTGATCAGCTGGCTGGTTTGCTGTAGCAGTGAAGAGTAATAGCCAGTTCTCATCATCCAGCAGGCTATCCTGAACTTTTTTGTAGCAGTAGACTTCCAAAAGAACCAGGAGGAGCATACAAAAACACGCTCTAGGCTTGCAGCAACTCAATATTAACCACATTCTATTGATCAAAACAATTTACAGGTATAGATTTAGGAAGTGAAGAAGCTGCAGATTTACACTACAAAGAGGCATGAGCACAAGGAGAGTGGTTTTTGCAGTCTGTCAACAATAGTTATAAGAATTAGAGGTATTTGAAATTCTGATCCTTCAGTTTGTGACATTTTAATTCTACATGCAACTAACCTGTGGTGGAAAAGCAGAACCATTGTGATCAAAAAGATAAGAACTTAGAGACCAACTAAAGTTCATATTCCAGCTCTATTATTTATGTGGGCAATCCAGTACAAGTTAACTAATTTTCCCAGTAGTCAGTGGATAATGATTGACTCAGCTAAACCTTAGATTCTTTATGTATTATCAAGAAAGGGCTAGGTATCTGCAAAGTACTTAAATAATTGCTCATTATTTTTCTTACAAACCTGTTTCCCACACTCCCACATTCAAGGTATAAAGCTCAATGACTTCCTTGAGTTAAAAAGGAAGAGAAAAACATATAAAGAAAGGGAAGAAGAATATTTGACTGTGGCCTAAAATGAAATGACCACTCACTGAGGTATTTTCCTATAATAGAAAAGCTGACTCATTAAGAGATACAGATGCAGAGATTCCATTTCCTTAGGTAGGATTCCTGGTGATTCATGGAATGAGAATCATAATATTAATACAGTCCAAACCTAAATTTTTTTAAAGGAATTCTGATCCATCTCAGACACACTTGTCCCTTAACACCAATGTGGAAATTATCACTTCTAAAAATTAGATACTACATGTCTTGTTACTTCCTTATTGCTGAGACAAAATACTTGACACCCACAAGTTAAAGAAGGAAAGGTTTATTTCGGTTCAGAGTTTGTAGAGGTTTCAGTTCGTAGTGGGGTGGCTCCAAGGCAGGGGGGCATGGCAGAGGGGTATCTTGGAGGAGAAACAGTCTATGATGGAGTAGGCAGGAGGCAGCAAAGCAGCAGCAGCAAGCCTTTCCCTTTTATCCCACGCTACAGACACACACACACAGGGTAAAACTGGATTCATTTAATGCATACAGAGGACCAGATATCTCAGAATCTAGACAATGAGAAATGTTAAGAGTTTTTAATACCTGTCTTAGGAGAAGTACCAGGTGAATATTCTCAAAGAACAGGAAACTCAGATCGAACTTTTCTGACATTAGCTTATTTGTATCAACACAAGCAAGTCGGTTCATCTTCTTGTGCCTTAGCTACCTTCTATGTTTAATAATTGCATGTTATTTTAAGAAAGTTTGGGTATAGTTTTTTATTAATGAAAAATAAAATGTTTTAGAGTGGTTAAACAACAGTGTTTGGTATAGAAGTCCTTAGTTGATTTTTTAAAAATTTATACTATGTCGGCTTTTATGGATTTCAGTCTTTGCTTTTTTAATCAATATTTTGCAAATTCATTCTTTACAAAGACCATTTTCAACCATAAATCAAGGAAAAAATTGAGCTTCTCCAAACGTTTGGAAACCAAGGGTATTTTCTCAAAACATTCAGTGGTATTTTTGTAAAACCCACAAAAATGGACTAGTGACAAAAATTCTTAATTTGGGAAGGATAGCTAATTTAAAAAAAGAACAATTTGAGAAGCAAGTAGGGTTAAGTGCTCAGAAATGAAGGGTCATAAACAAAATGCAGTAAAAAGATTTCTCCCCACTATTACCTACTAATAATAGGGTATATCACTGAGGACCTTTCTCTATATTCAGTGTTGCATAGGTGTTCAGGGTTAGAAAAGAGTAATTAATGTTATGGGGGTAGGGCATGGTACTGGGGATTGAATACAGGATCTTCACCCCAGACTTTATTTATTTATTTATTTGTTTGTTTGTTTGTTTGTTTTAAATTTTGAGACAGGGTCTTGCTAAGTTGCCCGGCTGTGATCTTCCTGCCTCAGCCTCCCAGAATACTGGGATTATAGACATGAATCGCCACACCTGGTGAGAGACCATGTTCTTCTTTATCTTGAAGGAACTGGCACCTGCCTAGGGGGCCATGATGCAGATATGTGACATGATTGAGAAAGAGTTAAATGAAGCAGGTACTGAAGAGTGTACTTAGAAGGTCAGAGAACAGTAATGCTAGTATGGGAGGAGGGACAATGCATAGTTAGATGGCTTTTCCTTATGCAAATCAACATGTCCTATGTGTCAGATCTCATCCTGGACACAGTTCCACAGATGTTGTTCTAAGGGTAGCCTGAAGCAAGACACAAAAATCCACCATGTTTGAATCATGACGCTTTTTTTGACCCCCTCTTCCCTCCTGCCAAATGCATATAGTATCCTCACAAAACTTCATTTTAGGGCCAGTGAGAAAGCTCAGCGGCATAAGCGCCTGCCTGGCAAGCACGAGGTCCTGAGTTTGACTCCCGGTACCCACATTAAAAAAAAAAAAAAAACCTTCATTTTAGTGGCGAATGAATTTATACTTTATCAGTGAAAGTTAACAGTTGAATATTGAGGGCTATTTCCATTTTAACAAATGATACACCTCAAGGAAAGAATGCCATTGTAATGATGGAATTTCAGGATTAGTAGAAAGCTGGATACATTGAGGCAAAAGAGCCCTCCAAGTGTACCTCAAATCGCAACTACTTCACATACATAGGAATCATAATGTGTCTTCCATAGAACAACAACTACCTTGGTTTTTTTTTCTCCCTGCATCATTCATTCTTCATTTCCAGTCCCCCACTGCACCTTTTCCAAACCCTCATACGTATCTACTATAAGTCACAGATAGTGGATTAGTCAAGACTAGTGTCATGAATTGAACTAATGATACAAAACTCTTCCTAGTATGCACAAAGAAAAATAGATTTTTTTCTTGCATATCCCCACACCCTTTCAAATTTAGACAGGGAAAGTTTTGAAGTTGCCTTAAATATCAGAAACATTAACAAATTTCTTATATTTTTCTTTATTTTTATTGGTACATGTTTGCAGTACATAATGATTACATTCATCATGGGGAGTTGGTACATGTAGATAACACATCTTAATTCTTTTTACATCCCTTTCCCCTCCCCTCCTCTACCCCTTCCTCCAGCTGTTGGTCCCCTTCCAATTTGCAGTATATCTCTTTGTTTCCTATTATCTTTTATTTTGTTCTTTATTTATACTTTGGATTTCACATAGAAGAGAAACCATGCAATATTTAAGCTTGAGTGTCTGATTTATTTCACTTAACATATGATCTTGAGGTAAAACATTTTCCTACAAGTGACTCAAATTTACCCTTCTTCATAGCAGAGTAGTCCTCCATGGTATATAACAGTACATTTTCTTTATCCTTTTATCTGTTAATGGGCATATGGGCTGTTTCTAAGATTTAGCTATTGTGCTGTTATGAATGTGGGTATGCATGTATCAGTGTAATATGATGACTTCAACTCTTGGGAAAACGCCTAGAAGGGGAATATCTGAGTCAAACAGAACTTCTAGTTTTAATTTTTCGAGGAGTCTCCATACTGATTTCCATAGTGATTGCACTAGTTTAAACAGTATTCCCACCAACAGAGTAGGAGGAGGTCCTTCCTTCCCCACCACCTTGCCAGCATTTATTATTTGATTTCTTGATCCCATCCATTCTTTCTGGAGAAGATGAAATCTGTGTTGTTTTAATTTGCATTTCCCTAATGGCCAGAGATGTTGAACATTCTTTCATGTATTTATTAGCCATCTGTACTATTTCTGAGACATATCTATTCATTTCCATCGCCTGTTTTTTGATTCAGGCTTTTATTTAGGGGGGGTGCTTTTTTGTTTTTGAGTTCTTTATTCTAGATATTAATCCTCTGAGGAGTAGCTGGCAATTTTTTCCCCCATTTTCTAGGTTGTCTTTTCACTCTGTTGGTTGTTACCTTTGCTGCGCAGAAGCTTTTTAACTGGATATAATCCCATTTGTTGATTTTTTTTTTTTTTTTTTGAATGTTACTTCTTAAGCAATTGGGATTCTGGCCTATGCTTAGTCATCAAGAGTTTTACCTATTTTTATCTTGCAGCAGACAGTGTTTCTGTTTTAATATTTAGACCTTTGATCCATTTTGATTTTAATTTAATATATGGTGAAAGATATGGGTCTAGATTCAATCTTCTGTGTGTGTATAGCCAGTTTTCTCAAAACCATTTGCTAAAGAAGTCTTTTCTCCAGCATATGTTTTTGGCCCCTTTGTCAAAGATTAGATGGCTGAATGTGCTTGGGGTTGTTTCTATACCCTCTGTTCTGTTTCACTGATCTACATATCTGGTTTTGTACCAGTACCCTGCTGTTTATATCACTGTAGCTTTGTAATATACTGGAAATCCAGGGCTGTGATGCCTCCTGCTTTTCTCTTGTAGGCCAGGATTGCATTTGCTATTCTGGGTCTCTTCTATTTCCATATGAATTTTAAGATTTGTTTTCTCTAATTCTGTGAGGAATGCTTTTGGTATTTTAATTTGAGATTGTATTTAATCTATATACCAGTTTTGGAAGTATGGCCCTTTTGACAGTGTTGGTTCTGCTTATCCAGGAAAAGGGATGTCTTTCCACTTTCTCATATCCTATTCAATCTCCTTTTTCATAGTACTATAATCTTTCATAATAGTGTTCTTTCATTTCATTTGTTAGATTAATTCCTAAGTGTTTTCTTGAAGCTATTGTGAATAGTATTGTTTACCCTAATTTCTTTGTAGGTGGGTTCATTACTGGTATATAGAAATGCCACCGATATCTGTGCTTTATTCATTTTCTGTAGCAGTTGTGTGAGGTCCACCCTGCAAAGGATTTTGGAGAAGCTGAGTTCAGCTGTAACGCTGGCCTGTTGTCAGCCTGGAGTCTGGCAAGCCAATACATTGAATCTGGTGTCCGCTTGCACCCCAACGTCTTGTTACTGAGATGGGTGTTTTTCATCACTTTGAGCTAGCCATCCTGAATTATAAGATGGAGCCTGTAGACAGTAGGTAAAATGTGAAGGCCTAAAGATGCTTGGAGAAAACAGTATAATATAGATACTAAGTAAAACAGGACTGAGAATTGAAGTCTCAGGTTCTAAATTTAGTTCTCTTCCTATATATGTTTTGACTCACTGTATTTTTAATCCCTTGGTTTCATTTACTCTATAAAATATTTCCAGGTTAGTCTAAGGTTGAGGTGAATTACTAACAATTTATACTATTAGAAAGTTAAACAATATAAATAGTAAACATCCTAAAAAAGCAATGAAGGAATATGCATAATACTTTATATATTAAGTGGCAAAATACGTAGAAGTTGGACAGGATAGATTAACTGAATTTAATGAAGTATCTTAAACATTTTTCTGTATTTTACTGTAGGAACCAGTTTTTTTAAATTTTGTAATAGACACAGAAAAAAGTATAACTTTCATGTATAGTTTCAAGAATAATAAGGGCCAGGGATATAGCTCAGGGCTGGGGACATAGCTCAGCAGCACTGCGTCTGCCTGGCAAGCACAAGGTCATGAGTTCAATTCCCAGTACCAAAACAAAACGAAACAAAAAAATAATAAGCACCAAATAACCTCTTTGTACCTACCACTCAACTTGAGGAACACATATTGTTACAGCTTTGGTGTTCACTTTATGCCCTTTCCCAGTATGTTCCCTTCCTCCTTTCACTATCATACTAATTAATTTTGTAGGTTTTACAATCTTTTACTCTCTGATTTTACTACCTAACACTTTATCCTATATAGAGTTTTTTGTTTTGGTTTGTTGTTTGAGACTAGGTTTCACTGTTGCCCAGGGTGGCCTTGAACTGGTGCCCTGGGTTCCACTGATCCTTCTGCCTCAGCCTCCTGAATACCCCTGTCTATATCTGTAGATAACACATTATTTAGTTTTAGGTGGTTTTTAACTTCACCTATTAGATCATATTATATTTAGTCTTTTACAGCCTATTTTGTAATGTTATGTTTGTAAGATTCATCTGTGTAAACTGGATAAACATGATGCTATTTAAATTTTTTTAATGCATAAATCAAAGCAATTTTGTTGTTTTTTCAATGAAGAAACTGTGGTTAGAACTTGGAATAAACATTGGTTCCAAAGTTCCAAAGGAACTTTTTTTGTTTTTGTTCTTGATATTCAGGAGCTACTCTGCCTCACTGAATACAAATAGAATGTTAAATTATTCATGTATAATTTAGAAATTAGAGTACTAATTGTGCTTATTGAACAGAATGATAACAAGCAGCTTTTGAACGATTATATGAGGGACAGGTCAGTTTTAGTCTACTTACAGGTCAGTTTTAGTCTGCCCAGTTTTTTTTTGTGGGTGTGGGTACCGGGGGTCGACCTCAGGACCTCACATGCCAGCAGGCGCCCGTGCCACTGAGCTATATCACCAGCCCTTTTTTCGTATGTGGGTTCCGGGAGTTGAACTCGGGCCCTCGCGCTTACCAGGCAGGCGCATACACCACTGAGCCATCTTACTGGCCCAGTCTACCCAGTTTTTATACTCTAAAAGTTGCAACAAACTTTAAGGACTCATGTGAGAGATTTAAGATAATGATCAGATGTGATAACGCATAGGGAAGGAATTTCAAAATTTACTGTTTAGTGTTAAATGAAGGCTAAGGATCAGTTCAACAATTTGAGTATAAGCAAACAATTATTTGAGAAAGAAAAAAATGATTAATATTTTACATTACCAACAGTGGCATCAATAATGTTAAGTTATGGTCACACAGAATTTAATATTTATAAAATGCTCACATTTGTGATCCCCTTTTTAATGATAACCCTGAAAGAAAGGTAAGAGAAATGAAACCAGTTAACAAAAGACACTCTTTTAGTAAGTGACAGATTGTGTGTGACCTCAGGGCTCTTCTTGCTAAGCCCAGTGTTCTCCTTGGTACTTTTCTGTCTCCTGAGCATCACAGCTGCAGTTTCTGCAATGTGTAATGTCTAACAACAAACAGACGTTACTCTAACTTCTGAACACTGATATCCTAGGAAGCACTGAAAAAAAAAAAGGATTCCTGCCCAGGAACTTGAAGTTTACTAGAGTAACAAAGACTGGTATGAACCATGAAGAGCCCGAAATGATTTCTAGTTAAGTGCTAAACTATGTTCTAAAAATCTGCATTAGTTGTAAGCCAAAAGCAAAAGCACATATCCACTAAAAATGTGGAAATCAAAAATTAAAGGAATTTTCAAAATTCTTGAATTTTCTTTTAGGGAAAACACTTTTCAGTCCAACAATTATGATATTATTCATTTGGTAAACTCAAGTTCCCATCTAATAGATGATGAACATATAATGGAAAAAAACAAGTTTTTATTTTTGAAGACTAATGTATAAACTAAAAAATTTATCCATGTTCTGATCTTTGTTCAATTAAGGACTCATTTAAGTATCAGAAAGTTCACAGAAAACTTTTGTTTCTATATTTTCATGAAAGAGTTCTCCATGCCTTATACTTGACTGTTCACTTGGCTGTGGTTGATAGTCTATGAACATTTGAAAGATGAATTTTACTGTTGTTTTTGTTTTTTATGTGGGTACTGGGAGTCAAACTCAGGACCCTGCGCTTGCCAGCAGGCGCCTGTGCCACTGAGCAATATCACTGGCCCTTTTTCTCGTATGTGGGTACTGGGAGTCGAACTCAGGACCTCGCACTTGCCAGGCAGGTGCTTATGCTGCTGAGCCATATCACCGGCCCATGAAAGATGAATTTTAAAAGCTTTATTTGGATTGATTTCTAGTCACTACCTTCACTCTTAAATACTAAGTTCTAACCACATAGAAGTTGATGATAATCTTTTTTAATATAGATTTAATTTCACTTTCTTTAAACTTCAGATTATTTTTCTTTTTATTTTCTTTCGTTGCTATTTTATTGTATTCTTGAGTCAGTAGAAGCTTCCAAGTGGGAAATTTTGTGCCTCTGTATCTGTCACAAAGCTACTTAAATATATAGGTGTTCAGTAGTAGCTTGATGCCAGACCAGTAGAGCCTCAGGTAAATGCCATTCACTGCTGAAGTCTGGAAGGACCATTGACTGTGGTGTGACCATTGTGTTGTATGTAGCATACAGGTCTGTAGGCAGTGTTCCTAATATATTGGCTGCATGTCTTATGATTTCTTTCCACAAAATACACAGTTTAAAAAATTCAAGTTATCACTGTGCCCCAGAAAAGTATTCTCAAAATTAATTTATCCTCTCATTTTAAGTTGACTAAACAGTAGTGACGTATTTAGTCAGTGTTGAGAAAGATGATGGTAATGTGCTTTAGTCCTCAGAATTAACATTTTTTTAGGTCCTTAAAAAAAGAAAAAAGAAAGCCCTCAGGTATTGTAATATCTTACAGAGCCAGAAAGAGCCATATTCCAATTTAATATGATCGCACACAAATTTTTAACTTGGATCATTAAACAAACACCATCGAAATGCATTCTTGGACTAGGGATCTAGGTCAGTGCCAGAGTGCTTGCCTAGCATATGCAAGCCCCTGGGTTCAATCACTAGTACTGTAAATGAAACCATGAAATGCATTCTTTATTAAGAAAGTGATTATTTTAATATCTTTCCCAAATTGTATTTTGATCATCATAATCTGTTCAAGTACTTGAAGTAAATATAAAACTATCCCTATTTATTTTTTTTTTTTTTTTTTTTTTTTGGATACAAAACAGATTCAAAGAGTTTAAGTGAGTTAGATAAGGTTAATGCAGCAGCGCTAGGATTTAAAACTAGGTCTTGGTTTTGATTCTGTGCCTGTTCCCACTACCCCTCTGTGCTTTCTGCTCCATGAAGTTATATAAGTGAATGTTGACTTCTCATATTTTTCAAAAGTGCCTCTGTTTTGTAAGTTAAGGCATTTCTGTCTATCTTTATGGATTTGGACACCTTCAGTCATGAGAAACTCCCTTTGAAAGCTTTGTGAACAATTTTTATATCAAATAAGGATTAAAAACATGATAGGGTAAGTACCAATTCCAGTATAAAAAGATTAGAAGAGGCACCACCATACCCCCAACTTTTTAATGTTTTATACACAAAATTTTATAGAGTCCCTGCATCAAGAAGCACACATGCCTATATACCACTAGACCAGTTTTGAAGTTCTGGATCTCCATCTCAGAGCCATAATTTCATCTCCTCCAATGACAAAGGGAAATGCACAATAGCAAGAGATGTCTACAAATGAAATACTCTGTAAACAAGTTGTAAAAAAAAAAAAAAAACACTGATAGCATTCAAATTGCCCCAGAATTCCCATATCCTTATTGATGAACTCAAATTCATTTAACTTGGAAGATTTTGAACACATTTTTAAATAGGTAATCTTCTCTCCTCCCCCTTCCTCTTCCTCCTCTGTTTTCTCCTCTGGTACTTCCTCTTGTTCTTTTTGGCAGTACTGGAGGTTGAACCTAGGGCTTTTGCACTAAGCTACATTCCCAGCCCATTTTTAATTTTGAGACAAGTTCTTGCTGAGTCACTAAATTGCTCAGGATGGGCTTGAACTTTTCCTGCCTCATCCTTCCAGAAAGGTGGTGTGTACCACCATCCTTGGCTTAAACAGGCAACCTTAAAAGGATACACAGGAGACTAGCATAGTACTGGAATACTCATCCCCTTCTGATCCGACATTGCCAAAATGAGTGAGGAGTTAACCACTGTAGCAGCTTCACAGTACTGTCACAGGATGGTGATGGTATTAATGTCATTGATTTAGTCTTTTCCCTATGTACTAGATGAATACTTAAGAATGCAGTTTTTCAACTTCATCACTATTGACATTTTGGGCCAGGTAATTCCTTATTGCAGGGGCCGTTGTGGGCATTGTATTTAGCAACATCTCTACAATTGGGAATCTTTCTCTGTATTTCTTTCTGGACATTTCATGTAAGTGGAAATCATCATACATGTATGTGGCCTTTTGTTCCTGGATTCTTAGGAGTATTTCCAAGATTCATCCATGTCACTGCATATAATACTTCATTTCTTTTTATGGTTTATGGATTTTCTGCTGTTGTACAGTATTCCATTATGTAATTAGACCACATTTTATTTATCTCTCTGCTAATAGGCATTTAGGTTTTTCCTACTAGTATGAATAAAGCTGTTGCAAATATTCATATAGAAGTTTTTGTATGGACATAGGATTTGTCTTGTGTAGATACCCAGGAGAGGGGATACTAGGTCATATGTTAACTATGTTTAACCTTCTGAGGAGCTGCCAAACTTTTTCACAGTGACTGTACCATTTTATAGTCCTGCTAGCAATACATGAGAGTTTCTGTTTCTCCACTTCTGTCTGCACTTATTATTGTCTTTTTCCTCATTATAGCTATTCTAGTGGATATTTCATTGTGGGGGTTTTTTTTGGTTTTTCTTTTTTTTTGGTTTTGTACTGGGAATCAAACTCACGACTTTGAGCTTGCCAGGCAGGCACTGTGCCACTGAGCTATATGCCCGCCTGTGTTCTTGATTTGAATTCCCGAAAAGACTAATGATGTTGAGCGTTTTCTCATATGCTTCTTGGCCATTTGTATATCTCCTTTAGAGAAATAGCCATTCAGATCTTTTGCCCATTTTTAAAATTAAGTTGTCCTTTTTTGTTATTTGTAAAGTGTGTGTGTGTGTGTGTGTGTGTGTCTGTGTGTCTGTGTGTCTGTGTGTGTCTATTCATTCTAGATACTGGCTCCTTATGAGATATGACTTTCGAACAATTTCTCCCATTTAGAAGGTTGTTAATTCACTTTCTTGATAGTCTCATTTGACTCATAAAAGTTTTAATTTTGATATAGTTTCACTCAGTTTTATATTTTGATTGGTTGTGCTTTTGGTGTTGTATCTTTAAAAAGTTTCCTAATCAAAGGTCCTTCAGAATTTCACTTAAGTTTCCTTCTAAGATGGTTTTAGGTCTTATGTTTAGGTCTTTGTTGCATTTGAGTTTATTTAAATGGTGTGAGGTAGGGATTTAACTTTATCCTTTTGCACTGGGATACATAGTTATCACAGTACCATTTGTTAAAAAGATTATTCATTCCCTATTACATAGTCTTGATGCCTTGCAGAAATAAATTGACCCTAAATGTGTGGATTTATTTCTGGATTCTAAATTCTATTCTGCTGATCTCTATATCTTATCTTCTGTCAGTACCATATTATTCTGGTTATTATTTCTTTGTACTGAGTTCTGGAAGTGAGTCCTCCAACTGTTCTTTTTTAAAATTGTTTTGCCTATTTTGTGTTGTTTGCAAATCTGTATGAATTTTAGGATCAGCTTGTCCCATTTCTGGGGAAAAAGAAGCACTTGGAATTTTGATAGGGATTGTATTGTACTTGTATATCAATATGGGGACATAACAATATTAAGTCTTCCAACTCACATACACCAGATGTTTTTCCATTTCTGTAGATATTTAATTACTTTTGACAAAGTTTCATAGTCTGGTTAAAATTTATTTCTAAGTATTTTTGCTCATCTTGATGCTATCATAAATTCAATTTTTTTCTTTCATTTTCAAATTGTTTATTGCTACTGTGTAGTAATACAGCTGATTTTTGAGTGTCAATTTTGTATCAATCAGCCTTACAGAACTTATCAGAGTGGGTTTGCTTCTTTTGGGTTTTTTGGTGGGTTCTTTAGGGTTTCTATACATAAGATCATGTAATCTGGAAATATAGTTTTACCTCTTTCTTCCAGACTGGACACTTTTTCCATTTCTTGCCTAACTACCCTAGTTAGAGCTCCCAACACTATTTTGAATAGTAACGGTAAGAACAGGTACCTTTGTATGGGCCTTGATCATAGTAAAGCTTTCAATTTAAATATGTTGTTAGCTGTGGGGTTTTTATAGATGCCCTTTATTAGGTCATTGAATGTTTCCTTCTGCTCCTGCCTTGTTGAGTGTGCACGTGTGTGTTTGTGTTTTAATCCTGAAAGTGTATGAGATTTTGTTAAATGCCTTCTGTGTTTGTTTGTTTTATCACATTAATTGATTTGCATATATCAAACCAACCCCGTGTTTGGGGGTTTAATTCCATTTGGCCATGGTTTATAATACTTTAAATATACTCCTATATTCATTTTGCCAGTATTTTGTTGAAAAGTTTGCATTTGTATTCATACGGGATATCAGTCTGTAATTTAATTGTGGTATCTTTGTCTGGCTTTGATATAAGGATAGTATTGACCTCATAGACGGAGTTAGGAAGTGTTTCTTCTGTTATTTAGAAGAGTTTGAGGATTATTGGTAATTTGTCTTCAAATACTTGGTAAAATTCATTAGTAAACCCAGTTGATTTCAATCTTACAAGCTTTGTTTTATGGCCTAATGTATTGTCTACCCTAGATAGGATTCTAAGTGCATATGAGAAAAATGTATTTTCTGCCTTTGTTGGGTGGAGTATTTGATTGATATCTCTTAGGTCTAGTTGATATGGTGACGTTTAAGTCTGTTTTCCTGCTAATTTTCTGTTTAGTCATTCTCTGTCTTGAAAGTAGGGTATTGAAATCTCCGATACTGTTGATTTGTTCATTTCTCCAAGTCCATCACTATTCAAATATTTTGGTGCTCTGTTGTTAGATGCAAATAAGTTGATAATCTTGATGAACTGACCCTTTTATCATTATACAGATGCCTTTGTCTCTCAAACCAATTTTTAAGTCTCTTTGGTTTCATGTCAGTATAGTCTCTCCAGCTGTCTTTGTGTACTATCTCCATGGAATATTTCTACATTCTTTTACTTTCCATCTATTTGTGTCTTTGAATCTAAGTGTGTATGTGTCACTATCTGCCACTTTCTGCCATCAGCATTTAATGTAATTATCATTAAGGACTTCTGATATTTTACTGTTTTTTTGGTCATGTTTTTGTTCCTAAATTCCTCCATTATTGTCTTCTTTGTATTAAATAGCTATTTTCTAGGGTAACAATTTTAATTGTTCATTTCTGTATTTTGTTTTGTTCTTAGTAATTGCTCTGGATATTACATTAACTTCTTAATTTATAACAATCTAATTTGGATAAATACCAACTTAATTTCAGTAGTAAACAAAAGTTTTGACTCTACCTTTCCCCCCTTTTATTCTGTTACAGACTCATATTTACTTTTTATACTGGGTACCTGTCAACGTGGATTTGTAATTGATTTTTGTATAGTTGTGCTTCAATCAGATAGAAAAAGTGTTACAAACAAAAGCATTTGTATGGTCTTGTGATGTTTACTTATATAGTTACTTTTCACTGTTGTTCTTTATTTCATGTGAAGTAGTTATTGTCTGGTCTTTTCCTATCAGCCTAAAAGATTCTCTCTAACATTTGTTGGGCAGGTCTGCTAGTGACAAACATGCAGTTTTTGATATCTGTGAATATGTTAATTTTTCTATTTTTTGAAGGGTAGCATTAGTGAATATAGAATTCTTTGACAGTTCTTTCACCACATAGAATATGTCATCCTACTGTTTTCTCTGAGGACATGGTTTCTGATAAAAAATCAGCTGATAAGCTTATAGAGGATTACTTTCAAGAATGAGTTGCTTCCCTCGCTGCTTTTAAGATTCTCTGTGTTTAGATTTTGATAGTTTTATTGTGTCTAGTTGTGGCTCTTTTAGAATCTGTTTTATTTGGATTTTGTTGGGCTTCTTGATTTGGCAAGTTTTTTTGCCATAAGTTATTGAAATATCCTTTCTGCTCTTTTCTCTCTTCTGTTATTCTGATTATTTCTATGTTGGTCATGTATGGTATGCCACAAGTCTCTTGAGACTCTTTCAGGTCCCCCACCATCACCCCACCCCTGGCCACCATTTTATCTTTCAGTTCCTCATATTGGATAATCTCAATTGACCTATCTTCAAAGTCTCTCCTCTCTGCTGACATTGCTCTTGAGCATCTCCAGTGAATTTTTCATCTCAGTTTTTGTACTGTCCTCCAAAGTTTGATTCACTTTTATAATCCATATGTTAGTATTCTCAATTTAATGAGACAATGATTCCATACTTTAGTTCTTTAGACATAGTTTTCTTTATGTCACTTAGCATATTTAAAATAGTTAATTTTAAATCTTTGTTTAGGAAGTACAATGTCTTCCTGAGGAACGGTTTCTGTTGATTACTTTTCCCGTGCATGGGCTATACTTTCTTCCATAACTGTGTGATTATTTGTTGAAAACTGGACATTTTGAATACACAGACCCTCAAGTTACGACTGGCCTGACATACCAACAACTGGGGTTATGACCAGAATTTTAGTTTTAAATTAACACTAAAGTCTTGAGTTATCCTAATGCCAGCCACTTGTGCTTTCAGATGGTCTCAGATACATATTTAACCCTTAAATAGTTCTGGAAGGAACATTACAATATCCTTTCCTGTATGGGGTTAATTGAGAAATCCTGGGCCAATGTCTAAGGACAGTGAGATCTGCCTGTACACAACAGAGATTTTGAAGGCTGTGTAGAGGAGCCTGAGCCTTCAGTTGACAACTTGAGTTACAGCCAGCCACTGGGAACGAATTGAGTTCGTAGGTCAAGGGTCCATTGTACAGATTAAGCATTCCTAATCCAAATATCTGAAATTTAAAATCCAAAACTTTCTGGGTGCCAACGTGACAATTACACATTCTGGATTTTTGAATTAAGGATACTCAACCAGTAAAGTCTATGCAAATATTCCAAAATCTTTGGGGGGAAAAAAATCTTTGAAACATTTCCCAAGCATGTGTAGTGTAGTGTGGAAACTCCAAAGTGATTGTCTTCTCTATTCTATTTGTTGGTAATGAGTATTGAAGACATTGTTCAATGACTTTTGTTTAGCTAATTCTGTAAAGTTTATATTCCCTATCCATTGTGAACACCCTGAAGTCTCAGTTCTCTTAGCTTAGTGGTCATTTAATGATTGAACAGAACTTTCATCAAATGCCTAGAAGAAAAATATCTTCCCCTTTTTGCCCAGGGGCTCTGTGTGTGGGTAGTTGAGGGTAGCTTTCAGCTCTCACCCAGGGAGTTTAGTCATTACTTTACATTACTTTACTACTTACTTTAGTCATTACTTACAGCTTCTATATAGCTTCAAGGTCAAATAGGAAGTGAGAGCTTTGGGTCTACTCAGATCTTTCCTGAGCTTGTATACAGCGCTACTCATGTATGTGGCCTTCTAGATTTCCAAGAATATGTCAGACCTTTTCAGAGCCCTTATAGGACCCTAGCTTTTCCTTCCAAGTTGTTTGGCTAGTCTGGTTTTTGTTCCCACTATTAACCATCACCTCAGGCAGCAGCAAATTAAGATAGTATTAGAATAAATGCTTTCCACACCACCCTTCTCCAAGATAGCACTTTAGCACTAGCTAGTTGTGAATTAAGCAAAAATAAAGACAGTGCTTTTGAGGTGGTCTTCCATGTAGCCACCAGACAGGTTGGAACAGATAATTCTTTGTGAATGAGGCCCATTCTGTTGCCTCCAGGATCAGGAATGTGGGTTGCTATTTTCATGGCTACTGCTGAGCTGGGATCAGGAGGTGGGACTAGGTAAATTAAAATGCCACATAGTTTACTTTTCTTACTAAGAATGAGCTAAACATATTCTTTCAGCGGGGGGCAGGGTGTTTTTGAATACTTGTTTTTGAAGACTTGGGTTGCTCCAAGTCTTCAGTTAATTTTCAGAGTGCTGCAAAAGTCTGAAAGTGTTAACCTTTTTTCTTTGCTTTTATGAAGGGGCAGAAGCTAGCATTCCTTACTCTAATTTTGCTGACACTACTCTCATACTTGTTTTAAAAGCAGTATACTCATTTTAAAAGCAGTTTGTAAAACCTGAATGCTTGTCTCTCTCAAGTCTCTCCTAGTTCTGAATAATAAAAAATGCCCTTACTCTCCTTTGGTTTGGGAAATGAATTATATTGGCCCAAATCCAGGATTAGACCTCTTTCAGGCTGTTTTACCACTTGTCTTAACTTTAGAATTTGATGATTCCTATACATTAACACAGGTGGTCCTCAATTGTCTATAAAGTTCAACTTTGGAACAAATGAGCTTTTTGTAGAGAATTACAATTGTTCGAAATTATATACTGATGCCCTGTCCACCAAATTTTTTGATGGAAATCCAGAAATTTATTATAGCAACTGATTCACTAGTATATGGTGGTACTGACACCAAGCCAACAGGTTTAACAGTAATGCCGTCTTTTTCTGTGTGATAGCATTTGAGCAGTTGATTACAATGTTTTCTCAGCTCCCTTGAAGAACCATCAAGAACTGTAATGGGTGGGTATAGTGGCACATGCCTGTAATCCCAGCTACCTAGAAGACTGAAGGCTGGAGATCCCAAAGTCAAGGCCAGTATGGGTAAGTTAGTGAGACCTTGTCTCAAAAAATAAAGGATTGGGGATTTAGCCAAGTACTCACCGGGTCAATTTCCAATGCCACAAAACAAAACTATTAAGTGGGAGCTCAGAGAGTCTAGGGCAAATATAGAGAAATTAACCTATATTTTACTAAATACCTGTTTCCAGAGACGCTTTCCTTTGAAGATAGGAACTTCAAAAATTATTTCAAATACTACTTCTTGTTTTGTAATTTTGTTATTTTAGAGAAATTAATGAAAGATAGATAAGTATTAATACTGGTGATAAGAATGTTGAGTTTCTGGCTGGGTGTAATTTATTAATTTGCATATGTTAAACCAACCTTGCATCCCAGGGGTAAATTCCATTTGGTTACAATGAATGCTCTTTTTGATGTGTTGTTGAATTTGGTTTGCTAGTATTTTATTGAAGATTTTTGCAATAATGTTGATTAGACACTGGCCTATAATCTTTTATTTATTTATTGTTGGTATTGTATTTGTCTGGCTTTGGTATCAGAGTGATCCTGGCCTTGTAAAATGTGTTTAGAAGTATTTCCCTGTAGCTGTTTTAGAAAATTTTAAGAAGCAGTTGTAATAGTAATTCTTTGAATGTTCGGTAGAATTTAGCTGTGAAGCCATATGTTCCTTGGCTTTCTGTGTTGGAAGGGTTTTAATTCCTTCATCAGACTCTTTGTTATGATCTGTTCAAGCTTTCTATTTCTTCCTGATTCAGTCTTGGTAGGTTATATTTTACTAGGCATTTATTTTCTTCTGTATTATGCAATTTGTTGGCATAACATTGTTCATAGTAGTGCCTCAATATCTTTTTTGTTTCTAAGATGTTAGAATGTCTCCACTTTTTTATTTACGTATTTATTTTATTTTTTCTTAGTTTAGCTAGGTTTTGTCAGTTTTGTGTTTTCATTCTCCCCTCTCTAAAGAACCAACTCTTGGTTTTACTTATGTCCCACCACTCCATGGATTTTCCATTCTAAGGATTTTATTTCTAATCTTGATATTTATTATTTCTTTTCTTCCTCTAACTTTAGCTTCAGTTTATTCTTACTTTTTCTAGCTCCCTGAAGCATAAAGTTAGGCCTTTTGAGTCTTCTTCATTAATACAGGCATTTTTTGCTATAAAATTTCCTCTTAGAACTGTTATTGCTACATTCTCTAAGTTTTGTTATGTTGTGCTTCTATTGTCATTTGTCTCAAGACATTTCAAAATTTGCTTTTCAGTTTCTTCTTTGATCCATTTGTTGTTCAAGAGCATATTGTTTATTTCCATGTATTTATGAATTTTCCATGATTCTTTATTTCTAGTTTCATGACTGTGACTAAAGAAAATGCTAGATATGATTTCAGTCTTCTTGAATTCCTTATCACGTATGACCTAACATGATCTATCCTGATGGATGTTCTATAGTGAGTAGTTTGTGTTTTTAAATACCAATAACTCAATAATTTACTCCTACATAAATGTAATAGATAAGCTTGAAAACTCTTTTTAAAAAGCTACCTCAGGGCTGGTGAGATAGCTCAGCGGCATAAGCGCCTGCCTGGCAGGTGCAAGGTCCTGAGTTCGATTCCTGGTACCCACATAAAAAAGGAAAAAAAGGGCTAGTGATATCGCTCAGTGGCACAAGCGCCTGCTGGCAAGCGCAAGGGTCCTGAGTTTGACCCCCGGTACCCACATTAAAAAAAAAAAAAAAAAAAGCTACCTCAAGTCCTTTCTGAACCAAGGCAGATATCTTTAAAGATTTTTTTTTTTAATAGCTTGGTAGCACACAAAGCTGCAGAGAAAGAACTTAAACATATTTTAAAGTTGGACTGTACACAAGCCAATGGAAGTGGCTTTATGAATAGTGGTGGAGATCAGAACTCATGCTATTTTTCACACACAATTAAAGATTTTCTTTACAATCTAGTAGCTTTTCTGTGTGCCAAACTTTAGCTTTGTTTTTTTAAATTACTCAGCAGGGTACGCTGAAATCACAAATACCAGTTAAATTAAACTGTATGCGTTCCATACGTGCTTTTCTAATTTAGTACATAGATTTCAAATGTTCATTTCTAAAATTCAGGTATAGGTGTTATCTTTAATAGAAATAAATTATTTTTTTCTAAAAACACTATTTTTAGTGCACTTCTCTATTAGCATTCGTGAATTTGTACCATGCAGCTCCTTATCACATAAACAGTCCATTAATAAAAGTGAATACAGTACTTCAGTATTGATGAGTGGCAGAAGTGATTGAGTACTTGGGGAAATAAGAGGAGACTGCTTTTGCTGAAAGATGGTTTAGGGCCGGTGAGATGGCTCAGTGGCGTAAGCGCCTGCCTGGCAAGCGCGAGGGCCCGAGTTCGACTCCCCAAACCCATATACAAAAAAAGGGGCCGGTGATATTGCTCAGCAGCACGGGCGCCTGCTGGCACGCGAGGTCCTGAGGTCGACCCCCCGGTACCCACAAAAAAAAAAAAAAAAAAGGATTTTTTTGCTGAGGGTTTAAAAACTTGTCTTAAAAAGTAAAGGCAGAGGAAAGAGTTAAGCTCTAGTGTTCTGAATTTTTTGAAAATATTTACACAAGAAAATTCTTAGACATACTAGAATTCTTTTCAAGGGGGAGGGAGAGCAGAAGAGGGGAATGAAAAAAGAATTAAGCTGTGTTATGTACATGTACCCACCCCCCCATGAATATAATTATGTAAGTACACATGTCCTAATAAAAAGTAAAAAAAAAAATTATTTTCATAAATATTTAATGGTACCAGATATTAGATGCTTATAATGGCTGAAGCATTCAAAGGATACTATCATATTCATGACTCATGGTCAGAGTGACACTAAAGGTGTCTCTCTTTAGAATTAAATCCTTTATTTTTGTGGAATACTTACTTTTAATGTAGAAGATGTCCAAGGGCCTTCTTTCTTGTGTCCTCTTCTGATTTTTCCATTACTGAGCTAATGAGTGTCTCACTGAATATACTTAAGTTCTCACTAAAGATTTTTTTGTCTTATCTGTAATAAATGTTGAATAACAGCACCTTATTTTAAAATGCCAGCAAAACACTGGAAAAAAATGAATAATGAAATAGAATGAATATATATATCTTTCATTAGGGTGGGGAATGGGAAGAACAGCTGGCAGTCGGGTATGTGGAAAGAAAAGATCTATCCCCAGATCTTGACATGCTTTATTGCACATAAATTACTTATTCAGTAGTACACAATAATTAGAAATCAAGTCATTTTAACTTCTGTGTTTTCACATTAAAGAACTGTTCATCTGGGTTGATCAGGTAGTCCAGAAAATATCGCTTAAATTTTTTTGTTGTTTATTTCAGGATTTTCACTTAGCTATTAACCAAAATTTCAAAATTTAAGAACCACTTTTAGTTCTGGAAGTCTAACAACTATAAGGAATTGAGAAGTAGGAGAAGATAAAGACTAGGAATGGTTTATGAACTTATGGCAGCTCTATCACTTAAAAAAAAGATAAATTACAATGAAATAATTAGGTATGTATTTTTCAGTAAAGACAACTAAAATATTAGTACAACGTATTTTCTGTTGAGTATTATAAATACTATTTTGGATGTGCTACTCTGCAAAATTTTAAAAGGTGAAAAGTGTAGAAAGTAAAGGAAAGGAGAAAGCAAACATGGCATTCCCCTATTTATAGTTTGTGATGAGTTTAAATTACCTTTTGCCAATTCAGTTACAAGCTAAGGATTACAGAATTCTTTTTAAATTACTTAGCATTATTTTTCACTTATTTTATCCAATTTTAGCTTTTTCATACTGTATTAGTTTTATATAGAATAAAATACATATTTCCTTAAGCTAGCAAGGTGGAGTTTTTTTTTTTTTTTAAGTGTTTGAAAGGGAAATGGAAGCTAGAAGAAATAAATTTGTATCATTATTATACTTTACCAAATTAAATTTTAGTTTTCTTTGTGCTTCATCTTCTTTCAAACTATTTACCATTATGTGGAAAAACAAACTTGCTTTTCTATAGCAAATACATAGCAACTTTCAATGCATATAGAACTTTCAACGCATTTAATGAATAGTTGGTACTTGTTTAGCCGAAGTGAAGAAGTACCACTGCTTCCTCAGCATTATTTTGAAGTTTTGTTTATAAACTACAATTTCTAATACATGAAGCTGACACATTTTGGGGTATTAATTATTGGAACAAACATGGAATTTAATTTTACTTATTTACCTACTGATTAAAGTCTTAATTTAAATCATACACCCCAGTGAGATCTTACAAACAACCTGTGTACTGTGACCTATACTAGTCCCAGTATTTTATGCATATATTCTTGCTTTTGCGCTCTGAAAAAGAAAATTTACCTAGATACAATGATTACCACTGAGTTACCACTGAGGTTTTCCAGAAAAATGTTTAGAGAACAGTATAGAATAATTTAGTAATTAATACAAAATTTGTACCTTTTTGGAAGAAAAAGAAATTATGAGCAACAAAAACAAAATAAGTAGAAAAAGCATTATCCTAGGACCAAAAGATTGCAGGAACTGAAAATGCAAAAACTTATTGCATATAATGGAGTAAAAAATGGGATCGGGGGGCCAGTGATATCGCTCAGCGACACAAGCACCTGCCTGGCAAGCACAAGGTCCTGAGTTTGACTCCCGATACCCACATTAAAAAAAAAAAATGGGATTGGGGTGAGGGATAAACTAAGACTAGCTCTGAGGAGCTAAACAATTGATTAAAATTTACAACATTGTTAATAAAGTGATCTGCTTTGCCATTTGGGCTTGGGAGTTAAGTGAAATTGCTGTATGTTCTAGAAACTGGCTGTCATAAAAATATTTAAGGTACTATAAAAGATGTAGGTTTCCAGAATCTATGAAAAGCTGGCTCAAAAAGCATGTGAAGGAGGAGCCAGAAAAGCCAAGCCTGCACAGTTGTGTTTTCGTGTGTTTTAAAGTACCTATAGCTTTCAATGTTGCTATGGTTTTAGGAGCTTCTTTTTTTCTATAGAAGCTGTTAAAGATATCTATCATTTCTGTAGTTGGTCATTTGCTGCAGATATGTGGCTTAGAAAGTTCTTTTAAGCCAGATGTGGTGGCATATACTGTACATCTGTAGTCCCAGTGATTTAGAAAGGCTGAGGCAGGAAGATGACAAATTCAAGGCCATCCTGGGCAACACAAACCAAGTCTCAAAAAAATAGATATGTATGTATATATTTTTATTTATTATACGATATATAATACATATACTATATTATATATATGCATATATATACACATGTATATATTTAGGAGTGTAGCTCCAATAGTAGAGCACCTCTCCACCATGCATGAGACCCCAGGTTCAATCCCTAGTACTCAAAACAACAAAACCTTTTGATTCTTAAAGTCCTTTGGGATAGGATTTGTTTAAAATGTTTGATTTCACTGATTCTAGGATTAGGTTGATATTAATGAATTAACCTGACATATTACCTTATTTCTGTCACTCATCTTAATATTCATTCATTGATCCTTCTGAATGGATGATACATTCTGAACTTTTCAGTGACAGTTGATACTGGGTGATGGTATGTAACCTTGAGGAGACAGTTTAAGGAATACTTCGTGACAAATTTGGTCCAAAGAAAAGGGGCTTTTTACCTGATTTTCCTTGAAGTGAACTAGCCAGTGAGGGTGGGAAGAGTCTCTCCAACACCAAAGAGTCTCTCAAACACCAAACCCTGATTTCTAGGGCTTAAGCAAGTATTATGTGAATCACTGTATTTTTCTTTCTTCTAATCTTGTTAATTAGGGTCCATTTTCTGTTTTCTACATATTCTCTGGATATTCTGTTTCTTAGAGCAACTTGAATGAACTTCAATTGAAGTAAGTTCAAATCCATTTTTAGGAATCGTGACCTTTAAAAATTACATTTAAAAGGTACCGAAATGATTAAAGGACACTGACTTTTTCCACTGATAAAATTTTAAGATCACACATTGACAATGTCTGTTAAAAATGTTGAGGTTATGGAAAGTGGATTGGAATGTTTTACTGCAATATACAAAGTAATACCTGTAAAAACTCATTAAAGCTTATAAGCCCTTCTTTCTCTGATGATCTATTTTGAAAAGACATTCTGACTATGTCTGTAGGCATTTTGTCTCTGTGACAGGATTGGTAGGCAGGGAGTAAACAACTTACTGTAAATGGGCTGTGTGCCAGCTGGCTTCAAGCAGCATCAAGCTTGTGACTTGCAGTCAGGGTTAGGAATATGCCTTTTAACTTGTTCATTTCCGCTGCCCTTAAATATGGGGAAAGGCACAACTGTACTAATTTATTAAGTACCTTATAAGAGCTTTTAGGGCTTACAAGATCTTTTAAGAATGCTCTAGAAGTTATTAGTGTGTTTTACTGGATCTGAATACTTCTGACATGATAATGAGGGGTATTTTAATAATTACAAGGAATTTCTCAAATTGGCTTACCTCGCCTTGTTTGGCGTATTTGAGATCACATTTGGGAGTTTCTCTGACCTTTACACCATTTTCAGTGTATTTAAATTATTATTCAGCAATGTTTTGGGGCAAAACCTGAAGATAGTTTTCTTCTTTAATTCAATAGATCAACTAAATGCCTTAGAAACAAAGAAAAGACTTCATTTTGGTCTCCAAAGACATATTACACCCAAAGCATTTGTTTGGAGCTGGTGAACCTTCTAACCACCTAAATCAACTGAGCATCATCTCTATGTAAGAAGTGGAGGCTACAGAATTCTAGCAAAAATTTTGACTGAAAAATTAGTCAAGACATAATGGTCTTCTAAAATATTATATCCCATTGTTCTGCAACTTAGGAAATATGCTTAGAAGCAGTGTTAAGACATCAAATTACTAACTGGGAGATTTCTATAGACTATTTGTAAATTATGTGAAGTTTGGAATTTTATCCCCATTAAAATTTATTTTAAATTTTATAAAAATTAAAAGACTTGGTTTTTTAACAATAAAACCTTATATACTTAAAGCTATCGCCAAATAACACACTGATACAGTAACTTGCATTGTAGTTCTTTTCCCTTTAAAATATTTTTCCAATATCTGAAAGAAAGTCTTTTAGGGTAGAGTTCCACTACATGATAAATCAATTATTAAAACAAATTAAAATAAGTAAGTTTTCTTTCAGTGAAAAAGACATTTATTAACTTGTTGTATTTTTTTTTCATTTATAAGATCACTTAAATCTCTCCTCATTAGTGAAAACAAATTATTACAGTTGTTAGCTAGAAATGGAAAGGCATTTGATGTTTTGTCTTCCAAAGTACGAAAGTAAGAGTGTACAGTGTTCTTCAGTAAACCCTTTACTTATGCTCCCTCAATCACTACTTAAGTTTTCTTGGGATATAAACCCCTTGAGAATATGACAGAAGTATCTGATCTCTGCAAGAAAAAAACAGATGAAATACATTTCAAAGCTATTAGTATTTGCCATTTCATATAACAGTGCTTATTCAGAATTATAGCAGTGAACTAAAAGTCAGGGTAGGTGATGTGTAAATGATTCTAAGAAATTAGTTATCTCTAAAATCCACGGCAGTTTACCAAGCTAAAATCATAAATCAAGACACTGATCTTGATTTGGTAGAAACATTTAGCAATGACAGAAACAGCAAACAAATCACTTTGGTTGTCTGCCCCAAGTATGTGACATGTAAACTGTTTGCTACCTCTAAGTGCTGCAGTCTATGATATGTAAAACATGGATCCTACAGCTAATCACCAAATCAGAACTCCAGGGTATATATACATGACTTACTAAGAATTTGGGGGATTGGTTATCTGTGTCTTGGTGTAAAGCATCCCTCCAATGCTTCTAAAAATCACTGGTGTAACATAACAGCTCCAGCCATTACAGAGATATTCTATCATATTTAGATATTAATATTTTGTGGCCAAAAACCCCAGCATGTTTAAAAAAAAAGTAGAAGACATTGAGATTTATGAATGAAAATGTTTTGCCCTATATAAGAACATGATAAATTTTAATTAAGGGAGAACAAATTTCATGGTGTTTCACTATAAACCAAGAACGTAAGTATGGGATAGTCCATTCTTGCTGATAACGGCACTTTTAAGTTCCCAGTGATAAAATTTCAGACAGTAAGATGACTTTTTATAAATATTATTTGTGATATAGGATTTAGTGCACAGTAATCTTCTGGTAATCAATCCTAGAATCGCTTTACAACCATTTGCCATGTATTATAGTGTACCAAGGGAAGCAAAGTTAGAAAAGAGTATCATCTTTGCTAAGCATTTATCTTTTCACTGCATTGTGTATGAGTAACATGTGTGATTGTGCAAAGTGATAGGAAACTACCCTTCTCCCAAAAAAACCCCAAAGTTAAAGGAATGGGAATGTTAAGAGGAATTAAGCTATACCTAAAAGTACATAACAAATTCTTCATCTGTTAGGCCATCTTTAACACATCTCTTAAGTTTGTTAGAGACCTCTCTCCTTTGTTTGAATTAAAATTGGTCTGAAAGTCTAAAATGGTTTTTTACTGACAGTATTTCCTAATAAACGTGGTATAACTGGAAAAGTATAACAGTTACTAGTTTAGTGCAGTGTGTACACACTCCCCTCTTCCAGCTGGACAGCTTCTACAAAATTGTTAGAGGGTGGAACCTTTCAAGAGAAAATCTTTATCTTTTCCACCTCCTGTGTAAGTCATGTATTTCATACAACACAACAAAGAATGTATTTTATGACAGTTTGCTCTGTCAGATGTTTGTTCATTTTGGTAGAATAAATAGAACCTTGGACCTTTCCTTTTTTTTTTAGACAAAAGAAATGATTCTTATCTGCATCCCCCTAATTTAAATCTTCACTCTTTGAATGTGTTTGAGAGGGGTTCGGCATTTTTATAAAGTCAGGTGTTTAAATTATAGGCAGTATGGCTGGACATATGGATTAGGGCCACATAAGGGAAAGTTTTGAATATTGTACTAAAGGATTTGTATTTTACAAAGGGCAGTGGAGATCCATTATGTTTTTGAGCCAGGATTGATTTGCTCTGTGCTGTGCCTTAGAATATTACTTTGGCAGTTATGTATAGGATGCATTATATATTGTTTTATTTGGGGAGGAGGAGCTCTGTAAGAGAGATTACATACAAAAGTAGTTACAGGAACTAGCACCAAAGGTCTGTCAAGAAATAATGAAAGTATGAACTAGAGTGGTGGCAGAAAAGGAAATAAAAGGATAGGTGTGAGAGTCGTTTGGAAGGTATGATGTGGCAATTAATTGACCTTGGAGAATCACTGGTTTCTATTACTCCTCCATTGACATTGGCCTTTCCAAGGTTACCAGTCACTTTCTTGTCTTTAAATTCAGCAGACACTTTCCAGTGGCCTACTGTGCACCAGCCCTGTGCTAGATACCATGATCCTGGTATGTAAAGGCTTTTTACTGTGATTTTTATGGTACAATTTTGTTTCTGGTTTTCCTTCTCCTACTTCTCTGGACTCTTCTTTGTAAGTCCCTCTTCCTTTTCCTGAGTGATCTTAGTTCCCATTTGTCCCTATGCATTGGACACCCATATCTTTTGTAGCTCCACCTCAGATCTATTCTTATCAACTCTGGTCCCGTATTTCAGACCACCTGCTGGATATTTTCTGTTGATATATTACAAGCCTTTCAAACTCAACATGTCCAAAATAATTCTCCACCTTCAACATCTCAAATGTGCTTCCTTTTGTTCCCGTATTCTCTGTCTAAGCAGATGTATGCTACCCTGTCATTCCCATTCCCAAAAGAGAAATCTGGACATCATCCTCAACATCATCCTTTTCTCAGCTCTGCCCATAGTGATTCATCCACAGATCTGACAAAATACTTTACCAGTCTATCCAATTCTTTACCTTTATTTTTGCATTCTGGGGATTCATCAAACCCAGGACTTCATGTGCGATGCAAGCACTCTACCACTGAGCTATACCTTTATCACAACTTCTTAATTGCTCCCACCTTAATTCAGGCAGACTATCATAATTTTTAGCTGGATTACAGACACCCTTGTCATCTTCAGTCTACCCTGTTTTGCAAACATACAGATATGTTCAGATCATTCCTGTTTTAACACTGTAGAGTCCTCAGTGCCCTCAGGACAGTTGAATGGTTTACTGTGGCTCGTAAAGTCTTTTACAATTTAGTAAGCTTTTTATTAGATACCCTTTCTAAACTGTTACTTCTCCCTCTTGCTCCTGTCCTTTTGCATAATACTGTTCCCTGTAGTTCACTCTACCTCCAAACTCTATCTCCTTTCTCTACCTCCTCCTCATCTAAAATCCATCCAGCTGAATGTCACATCCTCAAGTAAACTCATTCCTGATGGACCTGTATCAGTACCATCATACCAGCAGCATTTCCCCATCCTAGCATTTACTTAATTGTATTACAACTTAAAAACTGATGTAAAAGGCTTTTTCTTCCACTTGCCCTCTACTTGTTTTTCCCTATATTATTCAACTTGTTTTACCCTACATTATTCAACAACTGCAAATTTGTGTAAAATTTTACTATGTTGCCATGCATGGAGAAAAAAATGACCAGATGTCTCTCAATGATCAATGAGCATTTGTGGGGGAAAAAATGTTTACAAATATAGTAAGAACTATTCACTTTCTATATTTACATAAAATTTTAAAATTGAGTCCTTTAGAGACTTAAACAACAAATAACATTCTAAAATGTACATGTATATAAAAATCTGTGTTGAGTGAAGAATGAGTGGAAGCATCAATATATGGATACATACAAACAGATGGGAGGGGACTTAATTAAGGGCAAGTTCTGTACTTGATTCATATTTTTCTTTTAGAGATAAGTTTGCTATCTTCCACAGTTTAAAAGAAGAAATTAAAGACTAAGTGCAGAGATCACCCAGAAGTCAAATACCCCTCTTAATATTTTATTAACTCTTAATATTTTGGTATATATCTTTAGACATTTTTATTTTCTGTCTTCATAAATTCTTCATAAAAAGAATGAAATCACTCTACCCACAAATCTTACTTATTTTAGGATGTATGAAACACATTTTAACCTGATTTTTTTAACTTAATATTTTGTAGAGCTTCTCCATGGAGTAAGGCATCTAACTCTGTATCAGGAATTTGTAAGCAATGGCCCTCTCAAAACCTGTAAATAAACAACCTAATGGTGAACCTCAAACTTCTAGAAAAAGAAGAGCAGACTAAGCCAAAAGCTCGTACAAGGGAGGAAATTATAAAGATCAGAGCAGAAATTAACATATTGGAGACTAAAAAAACAATACAAAGTTGGTTCTTTGAAAGATTAAATAAAATCGACAAACCCTTATCCAATCTTATTAGAAAAAGGAAAGAAAGTACTCAAATCCATGCAATTAAGAATGAAAAGGGTGATAATCACAACGGACCCTGCAGAAATTCAGAAGATCATCTATACCTACTTTGAAAACTTGTATTCTAATAAGATGGAAAATGCAGAAGAAATGGACAGATTCCTAGATACATATGAATTACCAAAGCTCAACCAAGAAGACATAAAAATCCTAAATAAACCAATAACAATCAATGAAATCGAAGATGTAATTAAAAACCTCCCAACAAAGAAAAGCCCAGGCCCTGATGGATTCACTGCTGAATTCTACAAGAAATTTAGAGAAGATCTAACACTTCTACTTCTCAAACTCTTTAATGAAATTGAAAGGGAGGCAGTACTCCCAAATTCATTCCTGGAAGCAAGCATTACCCTGATACCAAAACCAGAGAAGGACCCAACTAAGAAAGAGAACTACAGACCAATCTCCCTAATGAACATAGATGCAAAAATCCTCAGTAAGATACTGGCAAACAGAATGCAGCAAATCATCAAGAAGATTATACACCATGACCAAGTTGGATTCATCCCAGGGATGCAGGGATGGTTCAACATACGTAAATCAATAAATGCAATACACCATATTGACAGAACCAAGGACAAAAACCATATGATCATCTCAGTAGATGCAGAAAAAGCTTTTGACAAAGTCCAGCACCCATTCATGATAAAAACCCTACAGAAAATTGGAATAGATGGTCTTTATCTCAATCTGATAAAAGCTATCTATGACAAACCAACAGCCAATATCATACTAAATGGACAAAAACTGAAAGCCTTCTCTCTAAAATTAGGAACAAGACAAGGATGTCCACTGTCCCCACTCTTATTCAACATAGTCCTGGACACTTTAGCCAGAGCAATTAGACAAGAGAAAGAAATAAAAGGAATAATGATTGGAAAGGAAGAAGTTTAATTATCATTATTTGCAGATGACATGATACTCTACATAGAAGACCCCAAAAACTCCACTAAAAAATTGCTAGATTTAATAAGCAAATTCAGTAGTGTAGCTGGATACAAAGTCAACACTCAAAAATCAATAGCCTTCCTGTACATGAATAACAAACTCACTGAAAGAGAAATTAGGGAAACAACACCTTTCACAATAACATCCAAAAAATGAAATACCTAGGGATCAATCTCACAAAGGGGGTAAAAGACCTCTACACTGAATACTACAGTACTCTGAAAAAGGAGATTGAAGAGTATATCAGAAAATGGAAAGATATCCCTTGCTCTTGGGTCGGAAGAACCAACATAGTGAAAATGGCCATACTTCCAAAATTGTTATACAGATTTAATGCAATTCCGATCAAAATTCCAACAACATATCTCACAAAATTAGAGAAAACAATCCTAAAATTCATCTGGACCCAGAAGAGACCTAGAAAAGCAAAGGCAATTCTGGGCAACAAACACAAGGCAGGGGGCATCACAATCCCCGATTTGAAATTATACTATAAAGCTACTGTGATAAAAACAGCGTGGTATTGGCAAAAAAAAAACAGACCTGAAGATCAATGGAACAGATTAGAAGATGCAGAAACAACTCCAGACATACTAAGCCACCTTATCTTTGACAAAGGTGCCAAACACATTCACTGGAAGAAAGATAGCCTCTTTAATAAATGGTGCTGGAAAAATTGGCTGTACACATGCCGAAGATTAAAATTAGACCCATATCTTTCACCATGCACTAAACTAAATTCAAAATGGATCAAAGATCTAAATATTAAAACAGAAACATTAAATCTCCTGGAAAATAGAATAGGTAAAACTCTTGAAGACATTGGTGTAGGCAAAGACTTTATGAATAAAACCCCAGTGACACAGGAAGCATCACAAACAATCAACAACTGGGATCTCATCTTATTAAAAAGCTTTTGCACAGCAAGAGAAACCAGCAACAGAGTGAAGAGACAACCCACTACATGGGAAAAAATGTTTGCCAGCTGTTCCTCAAAGGATTACTATCGAGAACATACAAAGAACTCAAAAGAAATCAGACCTCCCAAATTTAAAGACCCACTCCAAAAATGGGCATCTGAGATGAATACATACTTCTCAGATGAAGAAATACAAATAGCAAATAAATATATGAAAAAATGTTCAACATCACTAGTCATTCGAGAGATGCAAATTAAAACAACACTGAGATTCCATCTCACCCCAGAAAGAATGGCTGTTATCAAGAAGTCAACTAATAACAAATGCTGGAGGGGCTGTGGGGAAAAAGGAACACTTCTCCACTGTTGGTGGGAGTGTCGACTGGTACAGCCACTGTGGAAATCAGTGTGGAGACTCCTCAAAAAACTAGGATTGGAAGTCCCATTTGACCCAGCTATTCCCCTTCTGGGTATCTTCCCAGAAGAATTAAAAACATCGTACCACAGCGATACATGTGCACCCATGTTTATAGCAACACAATTTGTAATAGCTAGATCGTGGAAACAACCCAAATGCCCATTAACCAAGGAATGGCTAAAAAAGATGTATTTTTATACAGTGGAGTACTACTCAGCCATAAAGAAAGATAAACTGGAAACTTTTATAGGTAAATGGATGCAACTCGAGAAAATACAAGTGAAATAAACCGGACGCACATTTGTAAACATATTGTCTCCCTAGTATGAAAATGCAGTTTCACTGTGACTATTCCATTCCTTAGTCTTCTATTTTTACCTAGCTTTTACATGGCTTAATCCTATACTGAGTAATGTTTTTCTCCATTGTACATTCTCTAATTCTTGAGTTTGTTAATACATAAGAATGTTTACTTGTTGTCTTAAAAAAAATTAATTATAAAAGAAAAGAGGCATTCAAACCTCTAGGTTTTGGCCCTATCTTTCATTTTCAGCCTTATTTTCCCTTAAAAAAAAAAACTGTAAGCTAAGAATGGTTTTTACATTTTTTTAAATGTGGTGAAAACAAGTAAGCAAAAAAGAATGTGTGACATACCACTCACAAAGTTTAACATATTCACTTTCTGGCCCTTTACTGGAAAAGTTGCCAATCCTTGACCTACATCATCCTTTTTATTGTATGAGATAAATAGGAAGAAAAATTGATTTTCATTATTCATGGTAATTATGTCCTAAAAGTTACAGTGAACACTGAATTAACAAATAGTGAACCACTGCTCCTAAGGGAAATACAGAGCCTCTGATTGCAACATTTTTTCAACCTATCAATATATAGCCATGTTTTATGTGTCTTTTTAAAGACACCTTATTTCATATACTGTATATCATTGATTCATTAACATTGAACTTATGGCTGACACCACTATGAATCATACCTGATCAAAGCTTATCTGATATTTGTACTTTCTCCTTAGGTACATCATAGCTTTCTTGTGCTTTAGGACACTACAAAGCATTTTAGCACTATGCATGGGGGGTGTATTTTAAATACCAAAATCACCAACCAAAAGCACAAAACTGCAAATACTGTTGCATTAAAATATACCATAAAGGATACTTGTTTACAGTGTGAGGGCCCTGAAATAAGGCAGCATGACACTTTGTGTGACCTCAGTTGGGAAAGGGAACATCAGTTCAATTTTTTACCACTTGTGTTTATCCATAAATGGCCACCACACCATTGCAAGTGTTGATTCTGAGGTTACAAATAAATTTTAGTAAGTAGGCAAACACAAATATGAAACCTACAAATAACTCTTAATAAGTTTATTTGATCATTAAATCAGTTTCTAAAATTAACAGCACCTTAGAAATACTCTGATTTTTAGTTATTCATCAAGTGGTGTACTTTATAGTTTCTGTGGACATTTTCAGTAGTTTTATCTTAAGTCATATTCAAATCTCATAATTGAAGCTCCAAAGTATGCTACCAGAAAGGTGAGTTGATGCTTTGAGCAGAATCAATAAAGTTGTGGGCCAGAATGATTAAGAAATTTTGGAGGCCCAGAAATTTGAAATGAATACTGAAGAAGTGCATGCAGGGAATGTCAGTTAAGCTACCTGTACTTTGAGGGTGTGAAACCTCAGACCAAAAAGACACCAGTGGACAGATGTTCAGAGATCCCGATTTGGGGAAGAGATTGAAAGCTGACACAGGAGCATAAAGGGGTGGGAGCTCATTCTTGAAACACAGATTGAGCACAGGCAGCGGAGTTGTATTTGCTAACTGAAGAAATCTGTACTTCATTCTCTACAAAACAAATCTATTAGGTTTGAGGAATTGCACAGAAGCTGCATCTTAGCACATATTTGATAGAGCTATTAACTGCCTTTCTTAATGTCATTTTACACAAATGATAATTTTTCTTGATGTTTAGTTTGGTCTGAATTTCTACAATGGGAACGTGATTGCATATTCTTGATTAAGGGAAGGAGGTGGCCTTTTCAGGCCGAAAGTCTTGGGTAGCAAAAGATAACACCTAACTTGACTCTCCACTCTGCATACAGTAAAAATGAATTTACAAAAAAGTCACTATGTCATTGAGTAGGTATTAGAAATGGCCAGTATTTAAGTGGGATTTCTAAGTTAAGACTGCCTTTAATTCTCTACCAGTGTGACACCCTGTTAAAATGATTAATTTTAAGAGTTGGGGCACAGGTCTGCAGGTGCATTTCTCTCTCACATGTTAGCTTGCTGTGGTGGCTGGGAGGTGGGGACGGGTTCTGGGCTCAGTCCCAACATCTGGGTGACTGGAGCTTGGGAAAGGTTACAGCCTGTGACATGACAAGATTGTGAAATCTCTAGTCTCCACTTAACTTTGGTAAAGCAATTCAAATAAACTGTAATGGGATAAATGCAAAAGATCTTTGTGTATTTTTGAGCATGTGGATATTTATCATTTTAAATACCGTTAATACTTAAGTATTCAGAAGAGAGAAGCTGTTCCATAGGTACAGTACTTCATTCTCTGATGAGAGGTTTCCTTTACTGTGCTATTTATTAAAGACGATGTTGTAAATCCTAAAACACAAACACAGATAAAGTCACCCTCTTATTGCTGTTTTATAACATCAGGAATCAGTTTTCAAGAGCCTTGTAACATTCACTGTGTTTTTGGCAAGTTAAAGGCTCTTATTTGACTTTCTGATTCTAATTATTTTCTGTGCATGAGAGATGTCACTCCTTATCCTAAATTGAATGACCTGTTGCCGTGTTTTTAGTTTCCAAAATAGCTAACACATAAGAAATTCAAAGTAGAGTTGTGTAAGTTTTTGAGTTCCTAGTCATTTCAGTTCTGCTGCTGTACTCTTATGACATCTTCTAAGAATAATTTCATTTTAGCCATAACTGGGATCTGGAAGTTGTTTCAGTCAGTCATGGCCTTTTCCTTGTAATCCAGAGATTGTCTAAATTTGGGAGATTTTAAATTGTTAGGTTTATAACTTTTATATTAATACAGCAATCTAGTTTCCTATGCATCTTAAGGACCCCTACACCTTCTATCAAATTAAAATGTTAATGGCAGATGAAAAAAATCACAAAGCTAAAGTAGTGCCAAATTTATTAAATAGCTGGACAGAAATCTATTTTCCTCTTCTGCACCATCTCGTCTTTTCTTCTGGAGATAACTCTGTAGGTTGAAGGTTTGAAGTCCGTAGAACCTAGGCTATAACAGATTAGAAGTCTGTGCCATATTTTAAGTGGCAGATGGCATGGAATTTTAAGCTGCTTGTATGGGAGAAGGAAAATACAGTGGAATAATGACCCTGACACAAGCCTCATTTGCCTACTACAGCCTCTTAATTGACTTTCCCACTTAAGTAGGTATCAGCTCTAATGCTTGCTGATTATCTCTAATATCTCTTTTTTTTTTTTTTTTTTTTTTTTTGGGTACCGGGGGTCAACCTCAGGACCATGCGCGCCAGCAGGCGCCCGTGCTGCTGAGCGATATCACCGGCCCTTTTTTCGTATGTGGGTTCCAGGAGTCGAACTCAGGCCCTCACGCTTGCCAGGCAGGCACCTATGCCGCTGAGCCATCTCACCGGCCCTAATATCTCTAATTTTTCAGGAGCTTACACTGAAGATCTAGATTTAATATTCTGACAGCCTGCAATATATGCCTCGTGATAACCTGTTCTTTATTAAAGACATAAAAACATTCTGTGTTTAGTACAGTGGTTCATTTGGAATCCACATAGTTATCTTCTAGTTGTGTGATTTTCTTTGTGCAAAGTTAAGTAATCTTCTAAGCCTTGATTTCTTCATCCATGAAAAGGATGTAATAGTAATTCATAATGCATAAGGTTTTTGTAAGGATTAAAATAATATTTAATAAAGTGCTTCAAGTGCTATTCCAGCACATAGTATAAGTTCTTAATTTGTATTAGTTGTTGTTATTGCTGTTTCTTTGTTATGCTGAAACACATGTTTTGAGACAAGTTTTCACAATGTTGTCCAGGTTGGCCTCAAATTCCTGAGCTCAGACAGGAGTTTGAGCCTGCCTCAGCCTCCCAAGCAGCATGTACCACGGTACCCTACTCTGATGGCACTATTATTTTGAAGTGGCTATTGTTGTGGTAACATGTGTGTTAACAGGACATACTAAAAAAAATTTCAAGAACTGAATTCATATTTTTCTTAGTCTTTTTAAACTTTAGATTTCCCCAAACTAAACATAGCAAAATACATTTAAACCAAATATTGTGTTCTAGTAATTAACTTAAAGAAAGGTTGCTGCATGTCATTAGTAAAATTCCTCAATTTAGAAAAATACTAGCCTAAATTTTATCTATAAAAGTAAAAAAAAAATCTTTACTAATAACCATAAAAAGTTGAGTGAGTTTTGCAGTTCACCTCTCTATGATACTAGCTTACTTTATGTAATTTATGGTATTTGGAAGAGCACAGAAATGGAGGTCATGAAACTTGGATGTTAGTCCCAGTGCCATCACTGAATTCCTGTGGGTCTCTTGAGGGCTTCAGTTACCTTATCTCTAAATGCAAATAATAGTACTTTTGTTTACCTTTCAAGTATATTAGGAAGATAACACTTCCTAATACGAAAAATCTAAGAACTATAAACGTACAGAGGGTAACAGTACTGGGACTATTGCTGCTTAATGTTAGTAAGAGAGGCGGCATGTGACGCACCCTGAGGATTAAAGGCATGAATTCAGGAGCTCGGTGCCTGAAAGAGAAACCTAAATATACTACTTGTTTTCTCTGAGTTTTCATTTTCCTTTCGTCCACATAATGGGAATAGTAGTAGTACCTACCTACATAAGCATTAACTACTATTACTGGTTCTCCTGAAAAGAATGTTGTTGGTGTTCATCCCCGATTGTTTGCCTTTGTATATCTGAATCAGAGAATCATGGATGTTAGAACTGAAGGAATTGTGCCTTTGCAAGCTTGGTGGCTTTATTCATAAATCAAAGAAATCTTCCAGGGAAGCCAAAAGAGTTGTTGATGATCACCTGCAAGTTGGTGATGGAAAAATACCTGGAATCCTCCTTGTTGCTCATTTTGGGGGTGGGGGAGTGTTCTGCTTTGCACTTAAGTACTATAACATTCTAAAGATGAAAAATGTAGTAATTCCATTGTGTTATCAAGATTTCTACCATTTCACCCTCCCTTCCCTAAATGCTGTCTTACCTCTCCAGCTCCTCTAGGAAAACTTCCCTGGCACATCGACTTAAAGATCCTCCATATTCTCCCGAAACAGCACGAATCTAATGTATATAACTGGCCAGTTCCTTGTATGTCTCCCACAGTGAACTGTAGAAGTTTCATGAAAATACAATCTGTTTACTAGTTCTAAGCATAATCCTAAGGATAGAGCATACAGTACAGTATTTCCTGGCTCCTAGTTAAGAACTCAATTATTCTCTTTTGCATACTTGCGCAGGACTTTGTGATTCCATTTTAAAACATTTTGGGGTAAGCTTTTCTCAGGCTTCCATGAAACCTTTGCATAACCTTTCTAGCTTCTCTTAAAAGTTGATTCATCAAATGCATGTCCATGGTAAATGTTACTATCAATGTGTCATCAACATAGAGAACAACAGAACACATTGGTGAAACTTCACCATGTATGCAGGTCTGAGAATTTGGCATGTTTTAGGTTTTGTTGTTGTGTTGTTTTGTTTTTTGAGACAGTGTTCCACTGTATTCCAGGCTGGCTTCAAACTCACTATGTAGCCCAGGCTGGCCTCAAACTTGTGATCCTCCTGCCTTGGCTTTATGAGTGCTGGGATTACCTATGTGCACCACCACACCAAGCTGAGAATCTAGATTCTTGTTCTCACGGAGCCATCACCTTTGTGTCCTTGACTCCTTGAGCCTCAGTTTCTTTAACTTTAAGCTGGAATATTAATGAAACTCATTCTCAACATGTTGCCAACATTAAAACAACTGAAATCATTTTTGTAGAGCGTATAGCCCCGTGCCTGCTACATATCAAGGGAGTTAATGTCAATTGTATTACCATGAGAAATTTAACAGATGAAATGAGATGACCAAAAGGATATTGTTATTCTTGAAATGTATTTCCAAACCATTTTTCTTCTGTGAAACACCTGCATGGCACATTTTTGCTATAAATAGTTTTTGACTATGGCTGCCCCACATTTTTATTTGAAGGTCTCAGAGATCAATTTGTCATCTCGAACATGGCATCAGTGGAACAACTTACGACTCAACAATTGCATCATCCTGGATAAACATCAAATGGATCCCAGCCAGGACATGATGTGATGAAAGACATTAATTTCTACCCTCTTTTTTCCTTGTTATCTTTGCTATAAGACTATTGATGTCAAGCCCATAGCACTAACATTTCAGTCTAATTCATAATAAAAATTAAGGGAATTTACATATATTATGTGTTGTAAGTTAAATAATTTTATATTCTTCCACAATTTATTTGAAAGGGGTCTTAAGGATTCTGCTTTAATAACTAAAGAGTAATACTTCTCTACAAATATTTAAGAACCAATTTGTATTGTATTTCAGGAATGTTACTGATTTTGTATCTTGCTACATTAATGAATTTGGTTATTCTAGGAGTCTTTTGGTGGAATTTTTTGGGTCTTCTATGTAGAGGATCATGTCATCTGCAAATCAGGATAATTTGACTTCTTCCTTTCCTGTATATACACCTTTTCTTGCCTGATTGCTCTAGCTAATGTTCCGAGTACTATGTTGAACAGGAGTGGTGATAGTGGTCATCCTTGTCTTGTTTGTGATTTTAGAGGAAAAGCTTCAGTTTTACCCCATTTAATATGATGTCCAGCCTAGGCAATTTAGCGACTTAGCAAAATCCTATCTCAAAATAAAAAGGGCTGAGAATGTAGCTCAGTGTGAAGTCCCTGGTTTCAATCTCCAGTACAGGGAGTAGAAAAATACATTTTGGACCTTATGGATATGTTAAGTTGTATGGAGTATATTCAGTTTTCCTCTCCTTCATAAGTGAAATGGCACAAGCTTACAACAGGAAGTCATTGGCATGTGCCGTTTCACCGTATATGAAGCTATTTGTTGATGCTAGCAGGAAGACAACCCAATTGCCCCTATTAAAAATGGAACCACCTAGCCACAAATACAGTTAACCAGTCATGTCATTTACCAAGTGCAGTCCACAAGAAGGCATAAGCCCTTCATTTTTTCTGTTGCTTGAATTTCCTTAAGTCACTGTTGCTTTTTTTTTTTTCAGATTTAGAGTTTATGCTACATTTCTGAAATCCCAATAATATTGCTTTTATATTATTTTTCAGTATCAGAAAAACTGAAATTTCAAACAAGGGTGCTTTTCAGCTACTATATGCCCTCTTGGTGTACAGGAATGGAGACATTTCCCCTCAAGCTGACTAGGCAAAGTTTCGCTAACAACTTCCATTGTAATTTTGAAAGATTTCCTTCTTTCTGTTTTCTTTCTACTCTTAATTCTTATGGCTGAAATTTATGATCCAGGGTCTTTTGTTCTTACAGAAAGTGATGGATAAGTACAAGGAAGATAAGGTTAGTACAAGCTGTTGTAAAATAAACCCAGTACAGCTAAACTCATACACTAATTTCCACCTAATAAGTAACAGTGCATATTGTGATATTTTAATGTCCTGAACACTTGTGAGTGGTCAGTGGGATGTGACCCAAGATGATGTGGGAAAATCATTTAAAAATAAAACATTCCATCTATAGTTGTGGTTGTCTATGCAACAAGTTAACGACTTGGCCTTGAAATACCAATTTTGTGATTCACCTTTTGGCAGGTAGTAGATGTTGTGTTCTGTTTTATACTATAGATGAAAATTTTGTTACAGTCCTTCCCTCTTTCCCCCCAAACCTCCAAGTTTTGTTCTTGCATTTAACTATTTTGATTTGTGAAAGGGGCTTTGAAATTATTTTGTTGGGTTAGGGTTTGAAAATGTAACAGGTTTAAAAACACTGGCTTTAAGGATTGTAGTTTCAGAAATTTCATCTCTTAAATGTTGGAGATGCTACTTGGTGGAAGTGTCCAGTCACCAGTGTGATATTCAGCAATTTCTGTTTCCGCATGCAAAACTGCTTACATACAAATATAGTTTCAAAATGCTTTTTAATGGCTAACATTCACATTCTTATTTTCAGGAAAAGATTTGGTTTACTTATGAATAACAGTTCTTGTAATAGTTTACTGAAGACAAACTTGCAAAGAGGTTTTAAACAAAGTTTGTTTTAGGGAATATACTATTGGTTTTATTTTTACATGTGCAGATAATTTTAGAAAAAAGGAAAAAATTAAAAGCAAGCAGAATTACTGTTATTTGATTATACATGCTTATCAGTTCCCAGGCTCCCAGATTTCATGCAGTAGCAATACTAGTAATTATTTATCCCTTCTCAAAAAATTACTGCCTGTGCCCTTGAAATTTTTACATTTTGAAGAACATCTCTAAAATAAAAACCACATCATCACTTTGGTTTTTTGGGGGGTGAGGTGGGGATGAAACCCTGGGCCTGTCACTTGGTTTAAAAGTTTCATTTTCGGGCCGGTGAGACGGCTCAGCGGCTTAAGCGCCTGCCTTGCAAGCGCGAAGGCCCGAGTTCGACTCCCGGATCCCACATACGAAAAAGGGGCCGGTGATATCGCTCAGCGGCACGGGTGCCTGTTGGCGCGCGAGGTCCTGAGGTCGTCCCCCCGGTACCCACAAAAAAAAAAAAAAAAAAAAAAAAAGTTTCATTTTCATTCCCATGTGGTTTCTAAAATGTTAGCAAGTACCATTTTTAAAGAAATGCAACTTATTTTCTAGTGAATATTCTAAAATGAAGTACAGTAATTTATCTTTATTTGGACTCTGAAAAGTGAAAACAAAAACTTGTTTTCTACTGCTAAATTTACTTGAATGGAACTACATGGTAGTTTATATTCCTTTATCATTCTGTCATTATGAATTGAGAAAATATGTGGACAAATATATGTAAATCAGAGTACATCTACCTTATGTATAATTCAATACATTTTTTCAGTATGTTTTGATTCTTAGTTACATAATTTACCAAGGAGATTTTACCAGAGTATAAGAATTACTGAACTTTGGAACAATTTACATATATTTTTTTAAAATGTAGCCAGCCCTTTTATCTATTCTGGAGAACACAGAATAAATGACTTAAGTGGGTACTGGTGGAATAGTACTGATTTGTTACCTATGATAACTATTACTTGGAGTATAATTTGACCTTTTTTCCTTTGAAAGACTTCTAATATTTTCTAGTTTTAATAATCTATAATCTACCATACATTTAGACAGCCACAAGTTTATTACTGGTATGTACTAAAAACAGTGGTAGACTTGGAGTCTTGAATTCAATTTTAGGCTTGGCCTTTTAACAGTGCATTATATAGGGCCCTAGGACTAGTTCTGTTAACATTTATGAGTCTTAGTTTCTACATCTGTCAAGTAAAATTAGTGGCATCTACTTTCAGGATGGTAATGAGGATTACAGAATATGTATATCAAGTACCTTGCACATAAAAAGTGCAAAATAAATTAGAGCTATTATGTAGTCAGGCTAAATGTACTTCAGTGCCTTATGAATAATTAGATTTTTTTGTTTTATCAATCTGCTCAGATGAAAGATAATGTTCTTTTTTTCTAGTCAGTAGATATTAATCTTCAATCAATAAAATTGATAGTGCAGCTAGATACCACCTGTGTAGTTAAGCGTATATAATATGAACTTTGGCACACATGATGATATGAATATACTTGGCACCTTAGTGGAGCAGTATATTTCATAAGAATTAAATGTGTCCCCCCAAAATTCTAGGGTCTAATACATAGTCAAATATACAGTATACATTAAAGCTGAGGGCAAAAACAAAACACTTGTAATTTCTACTTTCATATTTTTATATGTGGTCTCCATGTTAATTTAGTGTTTTAATGACTAGCATGACTTTCAAAAAATAATTTATAAGGATCTAAAGGAAAAAGTGAAAATAACCTAGGTATTTTCATATCTTTTACTTTCTACTTAATACCAACAATAGTTTCTTCTCCATTGCTTATCAATAATAGAAGAAGGAAAAACAAATTTTGGTGTTTAACTTTATCTCAGGACTATTTGATAACCCTCATAATATTTTAAGTACTTTGTTGAGCTTAATGGCTACTATCCTGCCAGACAATAGTCAAGAAGGTGAGGTACATGGATTTTGGAATCAGGCAAAGCAGAATCCAAATTGAAACAGTACCTTATTTGCCCAAAGTTTTCATCATAAATGACTTGATTTCTCTATATTTTCATCTGTAAAATGAACTTAGCAGTAAAGATTATTTTAGATTATATATTTATATAAAAGTGTCCAGCCATAGTGTGTGGCATACAAAATTAAAAATTAGAGGTTTCCAATATGATGATTGCTGTGATGGGACATTTTGTTTCACCTACTAAAAACCTCTTCAGTCTTAAATTTTTCATCCAAGTTGCTATATTGCCAATTTCAACTAAGTAACTTGTGTATCATTCTGAAGATATTATTTCTTTACATCTTGACCTACTAGAGAAAAATGACCAGTATTTTCACTATTTACTAAATAGTTTTTTTTAGTTCTCTTAAATTGTTTCAGTGGACATTTAAGAACTAGGGTGTGAAAAGCATCATCAAAACCATAAAGAGAACTTACATATTAAAGAATCAGACTAGCGTGACCAAAATTGAGATCTCAGTTACATACAAATCTAAGAAAGAAGCCTGCTTTTAATCAAAGGAAGAGAGTATGTGGCCTTTACCTCAGATTGAAGATGGTTCTGAGGGTTTTCTTCTTTTCCTATATATAATACAAGTACAGACACAACTGTTATACATTCCTTTTGTTTTTATAAAAGTGGAATTTACAGGTACCTTAGGTTATAGAATATTTGAAAACTTAATCAAACATCTCGGATTGGTACACAGTTTTAAGGCAACTATTTTTAACCATTTGATCTGCTCTGACAACTCTAGGCAAAAAATAATCCTCATTTACAAATTATGACTGGAAGTGGGCAAAGGAAGTTTGATACCTTTTTGCTTTTTGTTACTGAGAAAGAAAATAGAAGACATTGGCTGGGGATATAGCTCAGCGGCCCAGTGCCTGCCTGGCAAGCGCAAGGTCCTGAGTTCGATTCCTGGTACCAAAAAAACAGAAAACACGACCCAGGACTGAACCCAGGTTTTATTAATTCTTGAGGAGGGGAGTGGCTCAGGGATGAGTGACTGTGAGAGTGGCGGGAAGTATGTGAGTGCGTGAGCTGGGCTAGGTAGGTGGCCTGAAATCACCTCTGCAATATGCAGAGAGAAGGATATGCAGAAAGAGTAATCTGCATAACACAATTCAAGGTACTATCTAATGTTTTGGGGTCTGTGCTTCAGCTCTGATGTGTAATTTTCTATGTCCTGGGACGTCGTAGCCTCTTACTTGAGGCTTGATCCCAGCCGACAGCGTGGAGCATGGCTCTCCATCCCACCTGGCTCACGCATGTGTTTGGGGAGCTATGGGGGGGGCGGGGAAACACTGACCTGTCACCTTGCTTCAAAGAGTACACATCAGCACCTCAGCTGGACCTATTTACATTGCTTAAAGCCAGTTGAAGGGATAAGGAAAAGTCTTAGCCAGCTCTGTACATATCAGTACATGGAAATAGGGCCAGGTTTGGCTAAAATGGAGATAATTGCTCTTCTTTCAAGGAAGAGACATCCAGGTGGTCCTCCACAGAGGACCTGGATATATTTTCCTTAGTTCTGGCACTTTATCATAACCAAAAAAGGGGACTATTGGCAAGAATGTTGATGTCAATATCAGAAAAACCTGCGTTTGAATTCTGGCCTAGTTATTTACTAATTACATCATTTTAGGCAAGTCAACTTCTATAAATCTGTTTCCTCATCTGTAAATGTTTAAATAGTGCCAACCTCGTAGGACTATGGAGAGGATTAAATGGGATAATGTGTATAAAGAATGAATTTGCACAGTGGTGCCCAGTAGGGGCCAGTGTTCTAGGTATAATCTCAAATATCCAGCATGTCAGCTTCAAAATCTTTTGCAGAACAGATGAATATTTAAAGAAAAAATAAGCTAAAAAAAATAGCATGCACTGACCCTGTATAAGATGTCCATGATTTTCAGAGGGAGTTTCTGGTAGAAATAGGATACATGTAGAAAATATACATACATCAAAAAGTAACAAAGTCATCTGTGTAAGACTGCTGTGGAGCAATGTCGAAATGTTGTTATGGACATTTAAGGCTCAGAAGCAAAACCTTCCAGGAAAAATGTGACACACAGTAAGCAGGACCCCTGAAATGATAAACCAGATGGTTTATATAGAGCAGTAGGAAAATATGGGGTTGGAAAATGAACCAGATTGTGCACATACTGCACTTGCATTACACACAGTGGAGAAGCAGCTGAGGTTTTTAATCGTGATGGGAAAAAAGTTTTAACAGTGTGGCAGGTGGAGTGGAAAGAGAAGCCAAAGCCAGGACTACTAAGTGTGAACCACTGCAGTGGTTAAGACAAGCAGTGAAGGAAAGCATGCATTAGATGGTGGTAATCAGAGTGCACAAGAAGGAAAAAGTATATGACATAGCGTTGTAGGAGTAATAGGATGTGGGGAAAATGTTGGAATTGGCAAACTCTTTGCATTTATGCCTGAATTACCAAGCATGGCAAATGGAATTCAAATCCAAGATTGGAAAAAGATCAGGTATGGTGGCACACACCTATAATCCCAGCACTTGGGAGGCCTAAAAGGAGGATCAAGAGTTAGAGTCCAGCCTGGCCTCTACATAGCAAGACCCTGTTCAAAAACTCAACAGAATCAGAGAGACTTCTGAAGCAAGTAAGGGCTCTTTTCTTGGGCACCTTAGCTGATTAGCTGGGCATGATGCAAGTAAGGGCTCTTTTCTGGGGCACCTTAGCTGATTAGCTGGGCATGGTAGCACTTGCCTGTAATTCCAGCACACTCTAGACAATTTAGCAAGATATTGTCTCAAAATTAATTTTAAAAAGTGTGTAATACGATATTTGGAAATAAGTTGCAATTTAAGATGTGTGATATACATAGTTAGAAGGCAATAACAAACATTGGTAATTCTGTACATATCAAACCATGTATTCTTGGGTACTCTTAAGAGTATGCATCAAATGGAAACAAAATTAAGTCTTTATAACTTAAAGTAAAAACAATTTTCACCCTCTGTCCTTGCCATTCTTGCTTTTTAGATCACTGCGCCTTCTAAGACATGTCCCCTAATGTCAGCTGAGCAACAAAACAGAGCACACAGCCTGAGAAGGGAGTGCTTGGGGTCTATGAGATTTAAAATGTTTTTCTCCATCTTTGGCACTTGGTTTGAAGAGTGAAGGATGACACTGTTATTAGGAATGAAATTATGTAACAATGACCAGAGGAGCGATCTCTTCCAGTGAGAAAATACTGATTTAAGCTGACCACATTCTCCCACATAAATAAAGACAAAGGCCTGGACAACCCCTTACAGTTCCATATTGATTTATACCTTCAATTTTACAGTCAAGGAAACTAAGCCCAAGTGGAAAGCCATTGGTGTCTCAAGGGTTTGAAAAAAGAACGTTTAAAGCCTCCTCCACTGAAAATTCCCTTTGCCTATTACTATATAGGTTTTGTGGATATAAATCCCTCCCTAAATGAGAGAGTATAAATAATGCATAGTTTGTAGAAAATGTCTTATTATGCAGCTAAAGTTGAAACTACTCTCTTTGCTTTATATTTACAGAGTGAGAGAAATCAGTCTTTTTTGGGCTTATTAAATAAGATAAAATGTATTTTCCTAAACCATCTAACAGTATTGTGAAAGTCTTACCCTAGTGTATTTTTGGTATCTGATTTGAAAACTATTCCATAGCTTATTATCAAACAAATCAGTAATCCTTTAGCTAAAGCAAAGATAAACAGGCAGTCACAATATATAATCGCCTGGTGTGTACAGCCGAGTATTTACATTTTTTCTAATGAACAAAGATAGAAAATTACAGGTGACTATAATGTGTAAAAACTGCCTTTTAGTGCTAGCTATAGAGGGAAAAATAAATTACTGGCACAAACTAATCCCTAGCCTGTAGAGTCTCTGGCCTCAGCTTTCTCTCTTTGGATCTGTTTTGAATCAAAGACTATTTAGTGCTCCCTCAATAGAGTGGTTGTTCCAGTTTTAAAGAGTTTTCAGACTTGAAAATGTTTCTGGTCCTTGTTGATTTTTCTTTTTCTCCCCTCCACTTCATGCTGCTGAAAGCTTTATGGCAAAGGTTTCTCCATCTCAGCAGTATTGACTTTTGCAATGGAATAACTGTTTGTTGTGGAGGCTGCCCTGTGCATGGTAAGATGTTTTAACACTACCTGGCTTCTTATCACTAGATGCCAGTAGCATATGCCCAGTTGTGACAACCAGAAGTACTCCAGACATTCCCAAATGTTCCTTGGAAAGGAAAACTTTTTCCCATTGAGGTCTTCCTTATGAATTTGGATGAAATGAGAACATGCCTATTCCATTTATAGTTGTTAAAAATTAATCCAGTTATAGCAGCTGTATGTCCAGGATTTTTCCCACATTAATACTTGTTTTCTCAGGTGATATCCTTTTTGCTTTTCTTCAAATGGATTTCTTGTATTATATTGAAAAACTACTGATTAAATTGACTTAAATGGAAAGCTAAAGCAACCACACATCACTTGAGTTTGTTAAAAAGTTAGCATCTACGTCCGCTTATTTGTGGAGAAAAGCCTTTAATAATTTAATAAGCAATAATCTATCCTTTTGCTAGGTACATTAACATATGGCAATAGAGAATTTAGAGAGAGTAAAAGGTCACACCAAGCCCCTACATTGCAGAGTTAAATTATGAAATCTAGCATGCCTGATTTAGAGTCTTCATTCACTATTCTCCTTAACAGCAATTCTCACAGTAACTCCTGCAAGTCCCCAAGGCCCCATCAGAACTATTTTTGTGATATTACATACTGTTACATACTTTATTTGCCCTTTCACTTTGTTGAAATTTGCACTGATGGCTTTACAAAAGCAAAAATGAGCAAACTGCTGGTGACTCAGTATAGAGTAATTTTATTCACTGCCACACAGTTAAGAGAAAGCTCCAACTTGATGGCCTTGATGAAGCAAAAAAATTACATGTTAAATCTCAACCATACTACATCTTTAATATCTGTGTGACAAACAGGAAAGGCACATAAAACATGGGCATATAGTATTTGATTTTTGTTTCAAAGAAAAGCATATATAAGGTTAAGTTCTTAAGGCAGTTTTGTTTTGTTTTTTTCATGGAGTACCGTGAGACCTAAATTATGGTTTTCAGCTGTGCAGCTTTGGTAGCTGTTTCTCAAAAATGACTGAACTGAACTTAGTATGTACCTTAAGGAAAACAATGGACAGTACTTGTTGCCAATTGATAAAATACAGGTTTCAAACAAATTTTATCTACCACTATGAGCTTGGTAAATGTAACTTTTACATATTATGTAATGGATTATGTCAGTATTTGGAAGATCTGGAAAACTCAGGGAACCAGTTTTCTAAGATTAATAATGCCTGATGTAGGCTGAGAATCCCTAATCCAAAAAATCACAATGCTCCAAACTCCAAAGCTTTTTGAGTGCTGACATGATACTCAGAAGTTTCAGATTTCATATCATTTCAGACATTGAGATGCTCTCACCTGGTAAAATCTTTGCAAATACTCCAAAATCAAAAAATGCCAAAATCTGAAACACTTCTGATCTCGTTTTCTAGATAAAGGATACTCAACCTGTATTACAAAAGTATGCATGGAAAAAGATCCATTCAAAGTGGATTTTAATGCAACAGTTACATTACCAAAAGTTTACTAATAGCGTTTCAGATTCCACACTGAAACATTAACCTTTAAGAAAACTAATGAATTTTGGTGAAGTATCAGAAAAGATTACATATAATTACCTGAATTTCAGCCTCTGACCGTTAACCTTCCCTAGGATCACAGAAAAGGCATACAGCACTTCTCTTTCCTTGGGGTCTTCCAGCAGGAAAAGGAGTTGGGGAGGACAAAAAGAGATAATCCCTATGGGTAGGGTAAAGACCTGTTGTTTGACAAGACCCAAGTGTGATTATATAATCCACACAAAAATTCAGGAACACACTCAAGTTCAAAGCAGCTGTCCTGATGGTCATACCGCTGTTAAGAGCACTGAAGCTAGGATTTGAAGCCAGATTATCTCTCTGTAAGACTGACTGCTCTCTAGTAGTACTGTGACATAAAGGGTGGCTAAAAAAATACTGTAGTTCTGCTGTCCTTCCTAGACAAAAGTTTCAAAGCTCATTATTTCAGTAATGCATTTCATACATGATAAGGCTTCAGTATCCCCACAGTGCCTGACATTCAGTTGCCAGGAAGTGTCTGCTGAATAAATGGGTGTAATTTACCTGCACATTTCATTGCTAAGGTGTGTGATTAATACATCCATGAATGTTTCATCCATGATCATCCTTTCATCAGTTACTTTTCTTACAAGAAAATTACATAGAAAAAAACCATATGCACTTTCTTTCTCAACTCTGTAACCTTAGGCAGGCCTCAGTGTCCTGCACACTTAGCATTGTGACTAGAAACCAACTTCCTTCACAGATTCACTTGAACAAGGTATTTTTGTTCCTGGCTTTTCACTTAAAGCACCTCAGGTATAGTGAGTTCAAAATGGAACCTCTCAATATCTTCTACAGGTGGTAATGCCCTTAACACCAGGACATCTTAGCTTTCCCACTCAAAGGGGGCAAAATATACACTGTTATGTGGTGTAACTTTAATCTCTTTTGCCCCACCTATCAGTGCATGAGGATTTGCGGGACATTCTAGATATAAATCATAACATGTATTATACCTGTATAGATAACATACTTTATGTAGAGTTCCAAAATCAACAGGTTTGCCACCATCCATATTTTTGGAAGTCTGCTTGAGAACATATGACCAGATAAAGAATGGGCAGTTTCTAATTATAAACAGAGGGTTAAAAATTCTTCTTAGCTACATAATACAGTTTGGTTCTAAAGCTGATGTATAAGATGAAAACTCCTTAGGAAAATACAATATTGGAAGCCACTATAACTTTTTTCTTGCAGCATTAACAAGATTGTTGTTTTACTGTTTTATAAACAAATGTGGCAAAATGTTCAGATTTGGTAACTATAGGTAAACAGTATATATGTATTGTACTTCTTTGATCTTTTCTGAGAGGTTGAAAATCTTCAAGAAAAATTATATGCTTTTCAGAGTTAACATATATTAAGTACATGTCCTGTTTCTAAAAACCACAAACTAAGAATGATAACAAATATACTCTTTTATAATGTATATGTAAAGAAGTCATAGGGATTATAACAAGGGCTTTTAACTAGAGTTTAAAACTATATTGGGCCGGTGAGATGGCTCAGTGGCATAAGCGCCTGCCTGGCAAGCACGAGGTCCTGAGTTCAACTCCCGAAACCCACATACGAAAAAAGGGCTGGTGATATTGCTCAGCGGCACAGGCGCCTGCTGGCGCGCGAGGTCCTGAGGTCGACCCCCAGTACACACACACACACAAAAAAAAAAACTGTATGTTTTATGATAAAGGGCCTTTAACTTAAGATGGCCAAAGCACTGATATATTTGCTGAAGTTTTCTTTTTCTGGTATTAAAAGTTACTTAATACTTGTTTCCATTTTAAAAATCATGAAAAATTATATATATATAATAAAAATATATATTTAAGTAAATGGTAGACCTGCACTTCTTGTGAAGTTTGCAAAAGGAAAAATGAGATGTGGTAAGAGAAACAGTTTCATATTTTCACCTTTTTCTTAGGGGTGTTTTTGTTGAGAGAGGAAGGCAGAATGGTCCCTCTGTATTGAAAGCCTGTATTTCTAGTATTAATTGCAAACCAGACAGGTTATAAAAGTAATTATTTCTAGATTAGTCTTTTTAAGCTTTAAGAACTATGGTTTCAGCTAGTATGACACTGGGAAAAAGAGATACAGGACCAATCTTGTAAGGTAATTTTTTTGCTCTGATAGAGGACATGGGTAGAACTGTAATGAAACTTGATTGAATTTATAGATACCGGTACAAGATCTTAACAGGATCTTTAAGGGGGAAAAAAAGAGCCTGAAGCAAGAGGATCACAAGTTCAAACCCAGCCTGACTGACTTAGCAAGAGTCTCTCTCAAAAAATAAAAAAAGGTCTGGGGGATGTAGCTCAGCATAAAGATTTCCCAATACTTCAGAAGTGAGTGGGGGAAGGAGATTGGTATCAAAAGCAATTAAAGGAGTAGGAGGTATCTTTTTGGAGCGATGGAAATCTCTCGATTGTGGTGGTAGTTATATGACTTAAATAACAAAACTCATAAACTGTACACTTAAAATGGTAATATTTTGTGACATTTTAAGTGATTATAAAAATAAATAAGCAATTAAAATTATAATTGCTAAATGATATACGACCTTACCATTCTGTTGAGGTACACTTCAAAAGAAATGACCTCCTTCTCATCATTTCAATATATTTAGAAGCTAGCGTGATTGCTGACATGGTGTGAGAAGCTAAGAGAAATGTAATCTGGCATTGCTATTATAGTCCTCACAGTTAAATCATAACTGTTTTTCCTCCTCTAGCCCTGGAATGAGGCCAGATGTAAGCTCTCCTCCATCTAGTTCCTCAACAACAACAGGACCACCTCCCAAACTCTGCCTGGTGTGCTCTGATGAAGCCTCGGGATGTCATTATGGGGTCTTGACATGTGGAAGTTGTAAAGTATTCTTCAAAAGAGCAGTGGAAGGTAGTGTGTGTTTTGAAGAGTTCTATTTTTTCTCTATTTGATTCCCATTTCTCACAGTAGATTGTAAAATTTCTACTTATATGCAAAGCCACTAAGATTAGAAAATCAGGGGGCTGGTGAGATGGCTCAGCGGCATACGCGCCTGCCTGGCAAGCGTGACGGCCCAAGTTCAAGTCCCGGAACCCACATATAAAAAAAGGGCCGGTGACATCGCTCAGTGGCACAGGCGCCTGCTGGCGTGTGAGGTCCTGAGGTCAACCCCCGGTACCCACACACACAAAAAAAGAAAATCAGTAAAGAATGTGGCTCCTAATTATTCAGTAGGAAGGAGATATTTTTTAAAACACAAGCAGAGCTAAAATTAAAAACATAAACTGATGGGACTTTGATTAGAGAACTGAAGGTAACACTAAGACAGTGCTGTTACGTGAAATGAATGTTGTTAAATTTGGCAGTAACATAATACTCATTTTATTAGAATCATAGGGTTTGAGTCCCCATAAGCCAGTTGATTTCAAAGCCACAAACTATACCAGTTGGTATAGCCAGTATACCGGACTAGACCAAATGTGAGTGGAAACTGAGGGGAAAATAGACATTCATTTCGGCTCCCCTCTGCTTTCTTTATCCTATTAAGCCAGGGTACCATGCTAAATGGTACAAATACCATTAGACCTGATCCTTGCCCTCTTGGAGGTCACAGTCCACCAAAATGAAAGATGAGTTAACAATTACAAGTACAGAGATTATAATAGAGGAGGAAGTGATAAATTCTGCCTGAAGTTGAAGTCAGGAAAAGTATTTTAAAGAAAATTATTTCATTATATGAATGTTCTATTAATGTAAACCTTACTCTGGTTATGGATTTAGACTGATGACAGGAACAAGAGCAGTATCTCCCTAAAGGAGTTATTCATTCCATAGCAAAGTATTACTGGAAAGGACTCTAATTTTACCAGTGAATCCTCTTGGAAAAAAATAATGTAATTTAGTTATTTGTAAAGTAGTTTGAAGGCATGTGGCCTGAATGCATTACCTGAAGCTCTGATTATATTAAAGAAAAGTAATTACTCATCCACTGTATAGGGATTATTATTTGTCTAGAGTTATGTTTGCATATCTTTGAGAGTCAGATGAGTCATTTTGTTTGGATTATTTTTTAACACATTAGCACACTATAAAATTACTCATGCTACCACACCCAGATGACAAGGATAGAAGTTGTGATAGCTCCCAGTGTATCAACTAGAGTTGTAAGTAAAGACCATCAGTGCCATCTCCCTAACAATGTGGATGTTAGGTAACATATACGCAAAAAAAGGGGGAGTCTCAAGTGTTTTCCATGATGTGAAATTCAGAGGCAGTGGACCCTTAAAAATTATGAACATTAAAAAATATTTTTTACATGTTCTTTAAAACAGGAGTATAAATTCTAATGCCTTTAAGGATTAGCTGTTGTGGGGAAAGAAGGGCAAAATTGGTATTAGAAAGCACATACAAACCTTATCTAAAAGCATCAAAATGTAATTAAACCAGAAAACAAAGCTAACTTATCTCCCAAATACACCACCATGGAAGGCCACATGGCCTTTGTGCCTAATCTCTGCTTTGTATTAATTTCTTTATAACATGTTTCCAGGTAAAATTTTTAAATGTCTATTATTTATGTTGGCTAGGATATGTAATTAAGAATAAAAGCAAATGTGGACAGTGTTAGGTAAATCACTTTATTCTATTTTCTTCATTTAGATTTTAATGTTCTCAAAGGCCCTTTCCAGCTCTAAAATTCTTCAATCCTTTGATACCCTCATAGTCATTCTGTTTTTCCCATCTAGACACAATGAACATATGCTTTAAAGCCCAGATACATACTTTGGAGCACTGGTGTATCTATGTAGACATGCTGGTCATGTGCCGGAGACTTCTAATTTTTACTGGGCCAGGAGATCCTCACTTAGTTTTCATCAACATTCCTTAAACATTCAATAACCAGACTAAAAGAAGACTGTAAGAATGTACATTGAGTCTTTTCCTTTTAAGAAACTGTAGTTGTTCTTAATACATTAGTGAACTCTGGGTACTAAAAGATTTAGATAGTAACAGTCTTAATATTTGCGATCAAATGGGAATCAAACATTGTTATATTCTGACATGTATCTACCTATGGTAGTTTAATTTGATAATTCTATAACTTACCTAATCAGTGGCTGACAACCATAATATTTAAGAATATTACTGTTTAACCTTCACTCACTTTACATTTGGGATGAGGGGCACATGTTATTTGCATATGGTGGCATAATGTTGAATTAAAGCCATTTCCCCTTTGAGATTCCCACAGTATTTTTAAGTTTCTTCTTTAGTCTTATTGGCATCAGGCCAGAAGTCATAATAAAGTGATTACTTTCGGTGAGTAGGGGACAATTCTGTTTCTGAATCTGAGAGGTAGAGTGCTCAGTTTCTTTGTGAAAATTTATTAAGTATTATACTTATGATTTGGGTACTTTTATGTATGTATACTGCAGTAAAGCTTCATTTTAATAAACTACTTTTGTAGATGACCTCTCAACTTTGTAATTAACGTCCATTTAGGCAAGTACACTGTTACCTTCCTTAATCAATGCTTTGTGTCCTACCCAAAACAAAAACATAAAGCTTCTTTAAGACTTGAAATTTTAAGTGTCTTTTATTCCATATAGGACAGCACAATTATCTTTGTGCTGGAAGAAATGATTGTATCATTGATAAAATTCGAAGAAAAAATTGCCCAGCCTGTCGCTATCGAAAATGTCTTCAAGCTGGAATGAACCTGGAAGGTAATGCAAATAAATTGAAAGGAATTGTTCATTTCTGTCATATAAAAACTGATCATTTTACTTTTTACGACATAAGTAGATTGATGTAATAATTCACTGAACCTCAGTATATATGTGCTTGACTAGCATAATTGTGTATTATTGCCCAGTAAAATAGGTTTTTTTGTGAACATGTCACTCTGTTTAAGTTTATTCACTAGTTCTTGTTACAGACACTGAATTCTTGTTACAATACACTAGAAAGGAAATTACATAAGAGTAAACTTACACAATTGAAGCAACTTAACTTTTACTCCTTTTTATTTGGCGGGGGGGTACTGGGAATCAAATTCCAGACCTCGCACTTGCAAGGCAGGCATTGTGCCACTGAGCTATATCCCTGGACCTTTTACTTCTTTTTAAATTCTCAAAACTATTCCCTAAGGTTAGAGATGCTTCTGTATTAGTTACATGTTCATTTTTCTGTCTTTTACCTTTGCAAAACACACTTTTTATTTAGATGTATGTATGTCTTATTATAACTATGTAAGGAAAAAAACTCTAGGAAGCATTGTATGGGTTTTGCTTTTCAAGTTCGAAAGTAGTTATGTTAGAATTTCATATCCCTGTTTATATAATAAGTTGTATAATTAACACTGATCTCATCATTAAAAACTTTGCTCTGAAAAAAAGCTGGAATATGGCAAGTTCCATGAATATAGTGATCTCATAACTCATGTGTTTTAGTATTTGTTGTGATACTAATGCTTTCATTCAGCAAGTAGTCACCAACAAGACAGTTTTTACAGTTTACTATTTAGGTTGACAAAACAGCATGGCATACCACAGGAGGAATAATGCTGTAGAAACAAGCAGGAAGATCCACCTAATTCTGTCCTGGAAGTCAGGGAAAGCATCTTGGAAGAAGTAATATTGAATTCTTAACATAGAAGCTAAGTAAGGATCAGATAGAAAATAATATCAAATAATCCAGATAAGAAAAAGAATGGAATTCATGTGGTTCTCTTGATAGGACAGACTAAATATAAAGAACCTAATTCCCTAAATCACACATACACTTCAAGTAGGACCAGGTTACTTGACTGCAGAAAATACATTTTCCTGTAAGTTGGAGCAATGACAGGGACTTATATAGTACTTACTGTGTAATAGGACCTGTTCTAATTCTAAAAACAACCCTGTGAGGTAGGGACTAATATTATTATTTTACAGAAGAGAAAATTAAGGCACAAGAAGTAACATGTACAGAACCTAACTATAAAATGGCAGAATTGATTTACGTCCAATATGCTAGTTTCAGATTGGTACTCTTTACTACTTTATTGTACAGTACCTGGAAGATAACATGGCAGCTAAATTAATAGTTATGTCATATGATCCTGTTTCTCTGTTTTGAAATGTTATCTAAAAATTAACTTTCTCAATGCGCACACAACAGTCTTTAATATGAATGACAGGTTTTTCTTCTTAGCCATCATATCTGTCTTCCACAAACTCTATTTTATCATTCTAATGATAGAAGGTCTAAAAACTATTTTAATTTGCATTTACTTTTCCCTTTGTAAAATGTTTTGCATGCTGACAACTGAGGTAGGTACATTTCTTCTTTCATAAAAATTACATTCCTTGCCCTTCTTTGGCATATTCAGTACTGTCTCCTTAAGGGAATACTGTAATTCTTATTCAGTCAATAAAATAACTTCAAGAGTATAAATAAGTGTACTAAAAAATGCAGAGAATCCATGCTATAATTTGATTAGAGTGTTTCATACAAGATAACTTTAATTACCCTTTATAGTCATCCTTATAAATTTTCCGTATAAAAGGGAAATTTCTCTTTGATAACTTATGTTAAAAAACAAAAAGTTTTTCTTTTCATCTCCCCAATTGTTTAGTCCTAATTAGTATCTGTCATGTACACAGCGGATTTTTCTGTTGTTACAACTATAATGCTATTTTTAGCATATGATCTGTCACCTTCCTATCTTTTTTTTTTTTTTTTTTGTGGGTACCGGGGGGTCGACCTCAGGACCTCGCACGCCCGCAGGCGCCCGTGCCGCTGAGCGATATCACCGGCCCCTTTTTCGTATGTGGGATCCGGGAGTCGAACTCGGGCCCTCGCGCTTGCCAGGCAGGCGCTTATGCCGCTGAGCCATCTCACCGGCCCACCTTCCTATCTTGATAAGAGTCTTTGAACAAGTATTTCACGTAGCTCCCCTCATTATATATACTACCACAATTTAGGTTAATCCTAAAAAAAAAAAATTTAGGTTAGTCCTAAACTACAACTTTTAATCTTTACGAACTTAGATTCTTTCAATTGATAGAAGTCATTTACCTTATATAGCACACATGAAAATTTTCACATTTAGAATGAAAATGACACAAATTAATTTACAGAAGAATTTACAGAAGTGAGTTTGCACATATTGTTTTAATAACGTTTATAAGACTTATTTTATACAACTGAAGTAAATAAGTTACTGGCTTACATACAGGGAAAAATAGCATCAAAAAAGTTTCTTAGGAATCCTTTGCTTTCAGAAAAAAACAAAATTGCTACTCTTCCATGTCATTTTATCATAATTGTTAAAATATTTCTCCTTTGTTAAAATATTTCTCCTCTTTTAGTATTAATAGTTTCAGAAGTTTAAAATACTTCTTGAATAAACTTCACAGCCTATTCCTTCCCATTATAATTCATTTCTATGTATTTTTTCAATACCCCCAGCTCGAAAAACAAAGAAAAAAATAAAAGGAATTCAGCAAGCCACTACAGGAGTCTCACAAGATACTTCTGAAAATCCTAACAAAACAATAGTTCCTGCAGCATTACCACAACTCACCCCTACGCTGGTGTCACTCTTGGAGGTCATTGAACCTGAGGTGTTATATGCAGGATATGACGCCTCTGTTCCAGATTCAACCTGGAGGATCATGACCACACTCAACATGCTAGGTGGGCGCCAAGTGATTGCAGCAGTGAAATGGGCAAAGGCAATACCAGGTAAGATGCAAAGGAATGAGAACTACATTATAAAACTGATTTTTTGAACAAAAAACTGTCTTTTTATCATTTTCATCTCACAGCACATCTTGTTCTTCCTTCTCAGTTCTTAGGATGGAGAAGCAGAAAGTTGGGTGAATATGGGCAAAGGGGAAGATTACAGTAAAACTTTTGCTCCCTACTTTTCAGATTATTTCTCGTAACAATAATTTTATAGGGGATGATGTAATGTCAGAATCAACTGACATCTAGGAGAATAAAATGTGTAATTAATTTTAAGAACCTCACTTGTTTTCCTTCAGGTTGTTTGTAAAATTGGTAAATATCAACAGTGTTGACTTGTCAAAATGTAGTAAATCTAATTTTTAAGATAATTTTAAACAAGTTTCCCTGTGGAACACACCAAAAGGCAACAGTTAGGGTCAGCCTGACTTTACAGATAAGAGGGAAATTGATAAGGTTATGGTTATACAACTAGAGGCAGAACAAGAACGAGTAACCTGTTGGCCCTGTTCTATCAAGGGGGAAAGAAGTGTGAACATCAGGGAAACTTTTAAGTTCACTGACTGAGTACAATTCCAAACCAGGACTCTTGCTTTTTTCTTCTACTGTTTAGTTCATTTTTAGTTAAATGCACAAAAGGGGACAAAACTCTTTTCTTATATAGAATGCCATTAAAAAGTTCTGAGGGTCTGGGTCTTTATGTGTCAGATGACAAAAGAAAACTGCATTAACTTTTTGTCTGTTAAGAGTCTTCCCACACCAAGCTAACTGATTTAACAGCTCTTTGGCAGTTCACAGAGGGATGATCTCTGGCAACTAGAGTGTTGCCTCATATACCCATACCTTGATTTCTCTCAATTTAGGATTCAAAAACTTACACCTGGATGACCAGATGACCCTCCTGCAGTACTCATGGATGTTTCTCATGGCATTTGCCCTGGGGTGGAGATCATACAGATACTCAAGTGGAAATATGCTGTGTTTTGCTCCTGATCTGGTTGTTAATGAGTAAGTTATGTGTGAATCATTTTGTCTGTATTCATTCATAGGATATTTTTAACCAACCACTATTTTCCTGATGGCCTGCTAGTGTAGTAATTTTGAATCAATTCAGTCCTACCAGCTATTGAAGAACTGGGCAAACTCAAAATTATCAATGCTTAGGGCAAATCATATGTAATATAGAATATGCATGTGGCATTATCACTGTCCCAGCACATAGTTAAGGATTTTTTTTTTTTTTTAAATAGTGGGCATCTGTGGGGTCAGTGAAATCTGTGCAAGTAACAAGGAATCTTACTGTGATGTTGTTTAAATTATATAACCCTATTCTAGAAAGGAAAAGGAGCATGAGAGAACTCATGTGGCCTCAGTAGGGACAATTACAGATGAGGACATCTTGGCTGAAGGGGTGAGAGGTATGGACCCAGCAACAAGAAGTATCTCTCTGTATGGCAAGGTTCACTAAACATCTGTGTCTTAGAACATGGAAACAAATTACTGGTTTTGTTTTGAGACAGAACTAGTCAAGCCTTTATAGATTTTATAAATCAGCTCTTTTCTTACCCTTTAGGCCTGTGCCTCTATTTGTGAAATATTTCAGGTGTTCATTTCCATATTATATTGCAGTTGTGTCGACTAGTTTTCTACTGACAGTGTAGCCTTTGTTGTGTTGATTTGTTTTATTTCTGAAGCACAGTTCTGATCACAGATGTGTTCAGTATCTCCTCATTAACCATCCAGTGTATACAGTAAATGCTTTCAGCCTTTCCAGAACTTGGCCTCCCTTTACTCTCCCATGTTCTTCACACACACACTGTTCCCGTTCAGCTAAATCTTTCTTCAAACACACCCTCAGCTCACACAGCCTCAGTTCATGGTGTTGTATATCTCTAGTTTTTCCTCACTTTATTTTGCATTACTACTTTTTGTGCCTGCACTTACCTCATTTTATTAGAATGTAAATAAGGAGTTCACACATAACCTGTTGTCAAAAAAGGAAGTTTGTACTTATGTGAAAAAAGATGAGGGTTTCCTTAATTGTGAGCTCTGGATGCTGTTAAGAGCCACCCCCAGCCCTGCCAAAAAAAAGATTAATGAAATTTTAAACCACATTACAGTAACAGTCACATGCAAGACAATGTGAGTAAACCCATCACTAGTTATTTTCAGAACTGAGTGCCACATTAAGAATATGGACACCCGAAGTTATGTCCAGAGTGGCAAGGAATTTGAAAGGTAATACCTACTGATGAACATGGGATGTTTAAAGGAAAGAGAAAAGGAAACTTGCAAGCACAGCCTAAAGACACAGTGTATGAAAATATGCAAAATATTCCTTGTTGGGTGTGCCAGGTTAAAGAGTTACAGAAAAGCATCTACTTGAGCTCCATATTAAAAGGAACAGCCTGATTTACAATGTGGTAAGTTCCCATCATTTTAAGTGTTTTAATAGGGACTGGATGACACTAGTCCCAGATAGTCTCAGATATTTTAAAGAAGAGATTCTGAGGCAATATGCAAAAAGCCACAGGTAGCAGGGTGACTGTAGGTCCAGGACACCTCTTCTTATATTACTACTAGGTAAACTCAAAGCTGGCACTCTCTCAGGATAAATTAGATTTCAGGTTTCCCTGCTACTAGATTAACAGCATAGAAAACCAGTCTAAAAATCCTAGCTGAACTCTAAGTTAAACCTGGTATTGCTTCTCCATTGGTGCTACTAATTTTCCATCACTATATTTATTCAGTGGTATTTGAATACTTACCAAGCGCCAGGCATTACTACAGGAGTTTGGAATATAACAGTGAACAAAATAGAAAAGGCCCCTGCTGACCTTCTGATAGGAGAATTCAAATAAATAACCATAATTATTTTACAGAGCCATGATGTAATAGTAACTGGAGGAAGGGAGTAAAGAAGAGAATGTGCTTAGATTTTAGGACTGCAGAAGACCTAAGTAGTTGATCATTCAGTGGTATAAAAGAACACTCTATGTGAAAGTGTGCAGCTTTCAAAGCAGAAGAAACAATTACAAAGACCTGCAACAGGGCCGGTGAGATGGCTCAGCAGCCTAAGCGCCTGCCCGGCAAGCGCGAGGGCCTGAGTTCGACTCCCGGAACCCACATACGAAAAATGGGCTGGTGATATCGCTCAGCGGCACGGGTGCCTGCTGGCGCGCAAGGTCCTGAAGTTGACCCCCGGTACCCACAAAAAAAAAAAAAAAAAGACCTGCAACAAACTTGGCCTGTGTGAGGAATTGAGAAAAGGCAGCTGAGCATACTGTTTGTTTTATTTTGGCTTCTGCTCATTTCTCTAAAAAACTCAATCTTTTAGGCCATGAAATAAGAGGTTAGATTTTATGACCAAGAATAGAATAGCTTAGAGGGGAAGGACAAATGTTCATTATAGTCCTAATATGTGCCTAATATGGTACATGACTTAAGCAAAGAACAAGACAAACAAGACTCCCCTAACCTTTATTTGCTTATATGTCATCCATAAGAGATACACAGATAACCACCAAATAAATAAAATAACTTAGTTCTTACTAGACCTTAGTTTTTACTAGACAAAAGTCTGTTTCAAACAAAGCAGTTAATGAATTCTTGGAAGAGGTGTCATTTAGGATGAAACACAAAGGAGAAAGGATCAGGCTTGATCAGGCTTCATAGTGAGAAAAAGAATGATGAGGTATATGAAATACACACATAATCATCAGGTGGGATAGTCCTTACCTGTTCCTCCTTTTGGAGGGCAGGTAGAACATGATGATTGGGAGTATCACATGATACGTGATTAATGTCTCTCTGTAATCAGGACTTGCAACATACATTGTACTGTATTCAATTGCTTTCTGAGGGGCCATATCTCACAGCCTTCGGCTAATAGATACTACCTGTGCTTGTCCAGCCCACTCCTTCACACAGACATTGTCTCAGTATCTGTGTCAGAGGAAGAAGTGACCTGGGACCATCTGTTGCCAAAAAGAACTTTGAAACTACCACATCATAATGTAACAAGATTGTTTGATCCAATTTTAAGCTAACTGGTAAATATATTTAGCTTATATGGAAATTCGACATTTTCACTCATTTCAGAATCCAACAGTGCTTTAAAAAAAACCTGTTTACAGTCACTTTCTAATAAGCAATTTGAAGTCATTTAATTGGAATTAAAACTATGAGTAAGTTTATATGAAATGACAACTTACCCCTTTTATTTGTAAGTTTATATGAAATGACAACTTATCCCTTTTATTTGTAAAACTAAAATAATATAATTCAGCGTTTTATTTTTAGGGCACTCCAATTTAAATGTAAGTACAACGTGGTAATGCCACATACATTCCGTAGAGAGATTTTGTTCTCCAATTTACATTGATTTCATTTCCATTATCGAATATGTGTTTTTGGAGATTTTATCTAGTTGTTAAAGTATTTTCTTTACCCTGTGTTCAACTCCTTGGGAAGATCAATGGCATAGTTTTGAAGATGGCATTCTTCACACTCTTATGTTCCTGTGGTGCTACGTATGAAATGGACAGGCCTCCATCTTTCCTTTTTTAGCCCATCGTGTTTGTGCATTGCTCTGGTGTCTGATAGGCAGATTTAGGGTGTGAGAGTACAGGTTCAAGTTCCAATTTTCTATGTAACTGTAAAACAGTCTCATGGTTGTCCTTGGGTCACAATGTGTAAAGAATATTTTTTACAGCCATTATACTCTATTACAAGGTAAGGTCATCGAAATTTTCAGTTATAAGAAGGATTCTAGCCATGAATAAGAAACTAAATGGGAAAAGGCTTCCAGAGAGTTTTTAATTACTAGTGGAGGATTGGGAAGGTGCCTCCTTAGTGACAGATTTTAAATTTAAAGAGCCATGGAAACTCTTCCATGATCATTTTGGCCCATACAATTCATGTCTAGTTCATTTTATCACAGAAAATAAACCACATCTTCAGTGGAAATAATGACTTTTATTTTTGAGACAGGGTATCAGTATGTAGTTCAGACTGGCCTTGAATTCACTATGTAGCCCAGGCTGGCCTCAAAATCACACTGATCTCCTGCCTCGGCCTCATGAGTGCTGGGATTTTCCTGATTTAAAAAGCTGTGAACTAGGCCCATTTTCAGGTTCTTAGTGTTAAATATTTCCAAAGTATTAAAAAAAAAATCTATTTGAAAGTCACGGATGTGATAGTGACTACTAAGATTCATAATCAAGAATTGATTTAGTACACTGAATTAAAAGAATGCTCAGTAACATGTCTATCAGAGGCAGACTTGAAAGGTATAAGAGGGCTGGGGATGTGGCTCAGTGGTAGAGTTCTTGCCTTGCAAGCACAAGGCCCTGGTTCAATCCCCAGCACCACCAAAAAAAAAAGAAAGGTATAAGAAAGTCTAGAGTCATGTGCTAGTTCTGGCCCTTCTAAATAACTAAACAGTGTCACACATGACTGTCTCCAGATGGAACATTATTTTTTAAAAAAACTAGATTTTCAAATGTCTAAATTTCAAGTATCTAATTTCAAGGATCTAAAATTTTAAATGGTTTTAAGTGGATAGCCCATATTCACATGCTAAACCTTGATTTAAATGAGCACCTGATAATAAATTCTGTGGGAATAACCTCTGTGCTGAAGTAAATAAAACAATACATGGCATGCATTGATAGAAGTCTTTTTAGATACCATATAGACGTGACGTAAAACTTCTAGAACTTTCAATGATACAAACAGCCTGCTGTAGCACATGTGCTGTAGGTTTACCACCACTGCTGTATACCCAGGAAAAAGTTTAAGGAAAGTTCTCCAAAACTATGGTTCTACAACAAATTAGCTTTAATAGCAATAGTTATGTTTCATTTATAAGTTAATAATTTTGTAAAGCAAAAGAAATGTACATTTTTTGGAAATAGCATTCTTCCTCTTTTCTCTTACAGGCAAAGAATGTCTCTACCCTGCATGTATGAACATTGTAAACATATGCTATATGTTGCCTCTGAGTTAAAAAGGCTTCAGGTATCTTATGAAGAGTATCTCTGTATGAAAACCTTACTTCTTCTGTCTTCAGGTTGGTAAGAACACCTATTCACTTCAGTATGAAATATGAAAGTCTAGAAATTATACAAAATACTAGTAATTCTAGCAAGTCTATTCCTGTGTTTTGCTAGTCAGATTTTTTTTAAATGCAAAATTTTAGAAAGGCATATTCAATGATGCCAAGATTAATGAGACAAATGGGTACAGGAGAAATATGTACCTGAGCTGCTCAGGGAGTGCTGTTAATCAGAATTTGAGCATACTGCTTTCATCTTCCTTCCTTCCTTCAATAAAATTAAATTACTATGTGAGACAAGAAGAAATAAAACAACAATGATTTTGTTTCTCTGGTTGTTTCTTGTTACCTAAGGAGTACTACCTCAGTAAGTAATAAAAGGAAGGTCTAGATTCAAAATATACAAAGAATTCTTAAAACTCAACAGTAAGAAAACAACCTCATTTTAAAAATTGAACACATACCTTATACAGGCATCTCACTAAAGAAGATAAATGATGGCAATTAAGCATATGAGAAGATGCCCCCCATAATATACCATCTAGAAAAATATACCATCTAGAAAAATGAAAGTTAAAATACCACCACCAAATACTGGTAAGGATATGGAGCAACAGGAATTCCCATTCATTGCTAGTGGGAATCCAAAATGGTGTACAGCCATTTTGGAAGACAGTTTGGTGGTTTTTCAAAATTAAACACTGTCTTACTGTATGATCTAGCAGCTGCACCCCTTGGTATTTATCCAGGGGAGATGAAAATGTATGTTCACAGAAAACATCGACATGGATGCTTTATGTAACTGAAACACCAGGTTTACTTTAACAAGTGTATGTTACAGGTGACATTAATCAAGTCTCTAGCAGTGATCTTTACCTATAATTTTCTGCTGGGTTATGGAAATTTTTGTTGCTTTGATTGAAATATTAATATTCCTTATCAGTTAATAAAACATCTTATAGTGCAAAGATAGTGTAAAAGTATTAATACTGATATTACAGCTCTATTGATGAAACAACTAAGATGTCCTTGTGGATAAATGGATAAAAAAACTGGTATATCCAGATGAGGGGGGAGTATTCAGCACTAAAAAGAAATGGGCTATAACGTCATGAAAAAATACAGAACTAAGTGAAAGAAATCAATCTGAAGGGGCTATGTATTGTATGATTCCCACTATATTCCTACATTCTATAAAAGGCAAACTATGGAGACAATTAAAAGATCATTAAAAGATCAGTGATTGCCAGGGATTAGGAGGAATAGGATTTTTAGGGGAATATTCTGTATATTACTATAAAAATATTTTGTATATTACTGGGATGTTAGATATATGTTATTATACATTTGTTCAAACACATAGAAGGTACACCACCAAGAATGAACACTAAACTGTATGGACTCTAGGCCATAATGAAATGTCAATATAGATTCATCACTGGTAACAAATACACTTTTCATGGAAGAATGTTGATAATGGGGGAGGGCAGCATATGAGAAATCTCTGTACCTCCCTCCAGTTTTGTTATGAATTTAAAATAAAATCTATAATCTTTGTAAGATCTTTTATAATCTTTAGGCCATTCCACCAAAAATTATGTATCAAGTTAATATTTATAAAACACTAAGTTAGTGGCTGAATCTCTCTTATTAAAGAGTAAATTTGGGGCCGGTGAGATGGCTCAGCGGCGTAAGCGCCTGCCTTGCAAGCGCGAGGGCCCAAGTTCGACTCCCGGAACCCACATACGAAAAAGGGGCCGGTGATATCGCTCAGTGGCACGGGTGCCTGTTGGCGCGCGAGGTCCTGAGGTCGTCCCCCTGGTACCCACAAAAAAAAAAAAAGAGTAAATTTGTAGTGTCTATGGAAGTCTTCATTTCATTAGTAATTATGGGTTCATAGGTGCTGAGTAACTTCAAGTTATGGGTTATGGATATTGCTCATGTCCAATGCACATATCAGTATTAATACTTTTACACTATCTTTGCACTATAAGATGTTTTATTAACTGATAAGGAATATTAATATTTCAATCAAAGCAACAAAAATTTCCATAACCCATCAGAAAATTATAGGTAAAGATCACTGCTAGAGACTTGATTAATGTCACCTGTAACATACACTTGTTAAAGTAAACCTGTTGTTTCAGTTACATAAAGTTCTGATCAGATTGGTGTCTAGACACTAAATTTGTAAAAAGTAATGGTTCAGATTTCACACGTACCAGACTCACTAAGCTATATGTATTCTTTTCATTGTAGATAAAAACTAAATTGAACTAGTTACATACTACAGATTCTTTAAAAAAAAAAAGTGTAGAATCACAAGGATAGGAATACATATCTTATGGATAGACTTTTACTTTATAGAATACTAGTATTAGAATAACTAACAATGGTGGTCTTAAAAAACTAAAAACAAAATGAATATAGAAACTCAGAAGTAAAGGTTCATCCTGAAGCTGGCTTTCTCTTGTAGAACTTGGTCAGGTTAGTAATATTTAGTAAGTTTAAAGACAAGGATTAGAGATATAAGTGAAATTAAAAAGTAATGGATAGATCTAAAAGCTGATTATAGGCATATATGACGAGACTCTTGGACTGACATATGTATCTAAAATCAGTGTCTAAAATCCAGAATACGTTTTTAAAAGTGTGTATGTTTGTATGTATGAGCAAGAAAAAAGCTCTAGTATAGAATCTGAAAATCAGAAACTTTTTTTTTTTTTTTTTTTTGATGTATCAGAGAATTGTCACAGGGCAAACCATCACCTCAAAATCTGGAGAAACACATAAATTCAAAGAAGCAGCCAAGGTCAGTTTACTGGTCTCAAGCCAGTACTGCTAGGAAGACTTGTAATTTGAATGGATTGCTAGAGGCTGAATAAAGACTAGAAACTCCCAGAAAATCACTGTTTGCCATTCTTTCTTAGGTTTTACCTTCAGAAACTTGTGATGATGACAGAAAAAAAACTTTCATTTTTCTGGTGGTAGAAGGGAGAGGGTAAATTTGGATATACATGGCACATGTTCTTTGTGACAAAGGCTTGCCCTCTAAAGGGACCTATTTTTGCTAGGGCTTGGTCTGACCTGGAGGAAAAGGCAAATTGAGAAATTTCAGCCCCTTTTGGCCTTCCTGTCTCTTGTAGGAGGGGAGAAGGAAAAAGACTAAGAAACATTTCTGAATCCGCAGGGATTCAGGACCAGTAAAATAGCAAAGATTTAATCCTAAAAATTACAGAACACTTCACCTCCCCAATACTTTACCAGCATATCAGTATAATAGTAGATTGCAACTGAGATAATAGTTGCAGGACACAAGCTACATAAGAATTTTTTAGGGGAAATACAAAGACCATGGAGGGAAAACAAAAAGAAAGTAAAGCCTCTGGCACAGCTACAGCAAACATTCAACATGCCCATCCCTTCTGATACATCTTTCAACAAAAAACGATTAAGGCATGCTCAGAGGAAGAAACAAGTCAGTTTGAAGAAAGCAAGTATGAGATAGGAAACAATTATATATTAGGGGTTGTGATGGAAAAAGCAGAATACATGCAAGAATAGATGGGTAGTATAAGGAGAGAGGTGAAAATTCTAAGAATGCTAAGGAATTCTCTAAGGAAATGGTAGAGTTAAATATAAGAATACTATAGACGGGCTTTTCAGAAGACTGGGCACAGCTAAGGAAAGAATCAAATCAGTGATTAAAAAAGGTGTAACATTCAAGTATGGAAACTAGAAGAAAAAGAATAAGAGAAAGGAAAAAATATTTGCAGTAGAAGCTGAGAAATTCCCAAAATTAATCACCAAAGCTATATCCTGGAAGCTGAGAGAACACCAAACAAACTAAATAGCAAGAAATTTGTATCTTGCATATTCTACTTAACAGAAAACCAAAAACAAAAATCTCACGAGAGAGAAGAAAACACCTTACGTATTTTAGACTTCTCATCAGAAACTATGCAAGTGAAAATACTTAAAACCACCAATCCAAAATAGTGTGTACAGCAAAGTTATCCTTCAGAAGTGAAAGAGAAATACACTTTCTCAGACAACAAATTGTGGGAATTTGTCACCACCGTTAAACTTGTTTTGCATGACATGCTGAAAGGAAAATGATACGTCAGAAGCATGGATCTATATAAGAAAAGAGCATTAGAGAATGAATACATGAAGATAAAATAAAATTTCAGTTTTCTTAGTTGATCTAATAACTGTTCAAAGTAATGATGAATTGGATGATTAAAACATGAAAGTGGAATAAATGACAGCACTGTAATACTGTTTAGAAGGTACCTACCTATATTACCTATGTAGTTGCATAGTGTTTTTTTGAAAAGGGATGAACTGTACATTAGTTGCAAATGTAAGTTGCAAACTAAGACAGCCACTAAAAACAAAGGGAGTAATAATATATTGAAAGAAAATGTAATTGTGAAATGCTCAATAAAATCAGGCAGGAAAAGGATACAACAAAAAAGCAAAAAAGTACGACAAGTAGAAAATAGACAAACATGGTAGACATTAGTCCAGTAATAGCAACAGTCACTTTAAAAAGGTCTAAATACATTAATATTCTATTTTAAAAACGAAGATAAAAATGTTTGCCAACACAGACCGTCACTAAAAAATACTAGAAAATAATGTCATCTTTAAGAAGGAGTAAAGAATGAATACAGTAAATACATAGATGTCTTTAGTGGCTTGGAACTAAAATATGCAGTAATTACATACAAACCCAAACTGGAGTTCGATAATAATGAATGCTGAAATTCCAAAGATAACTAGAGTATGCAAATTAACAAACCATTGAGGATATAAAGGGAAGGAGCGTAGCAAAATACAGTCAGTGAATGCAAGATGGGGAGAGCACAAAAAGGGGCATGATAAGGTAGTACTAATAAATTCATAATTTCTGTAGAGATGGATTAAATATTCCAACCTTAATTGAAAGCTTGGATTTTTAAAAGAATACAACTTTATGCTATTTACAAAAATATCTAAATGAAGACACTGGAAGGTAAAATAGAAGGGTATCCAGTACTATGCATAGGATAAGAGATGGCAAATTTCTGTAAAGGGCAAGCTGATAAACCCTTGAGCTTCCCACAGTCTGTCATAGTTCCTTAACTCTGCCCTTATGGAATGAATATGATCAATGATAATATTCAAACCAGAAGTCTCAAAACCACCATACAGTATCTCTGAGAAGTCCTGAAATTCAGAAATCTGCTGAACTATGTTTAACTACCACTAATTTTCATGAGCTGTTTTAAATATTTGCAGGTACATAAAGAAAGGCAGGTATTTACTCCCTATTTCTTCTTAGGCTGGAATCATATCAACTCAGTATGCTAGCACATTTCTTAAAATATACTGCATCCTTATGACTGTAATCTCAGTACCCTGGGATGCTGAGGCAGAAGAAACACAGATTCAACCCCAGCCTGGGCAGTTTAGCAAGATCCTGTCTCAGAAGGACTAGGGATGTAGCTCAGTACAGAGGCACTGAGTTTGATCCCCAGTATGGGGTGGTGTGTGTGGGGGGGTATTGCATGCTAATTTCAAAGTTTTAATCAACTAGTGATGCCATAGATACTGTAAGGTATAACTCTTGGAAATAACACTTATTGTTGAAAGCTCTATCTCAAAATTAGAATTAAATTTGAGTGCAGAATGACAGCCAAATCACTGTATTAATTCCTTGGTTTTTAAAACAACATTGAGTAATAGGAGGAAAGTGTCATTGCCAGTTCCATTTTATAAGTTTAAAAACCAAATGATTCACCCAAGGTTAAGACCCTCTATTATCCTGCACTCTCTCTTAGCTGCAGTCTCACAATCCTTTGCAAATGCATGTATTTTAGAATGCATTAAGACTAAACTGTGAAGTATGGTATTAAATGCCATACTTGATGTATGAAAACTTACAGCAAGGAAATTCTTCAATTGACTCCATCTTAACCTTTTAGTTCCTAAGGAAGGTTTGAAGAGCCAAGAGCTATTTGATGAAATTAGAATGACCTACATCAAAGAGCTAGGAAAAGCCATTGTCAAAAGGGAAGGAAACTCCAGCCAGAACTGGCAGAGGTTTTATCAACTGACAAAACTTTTGGACTCAATGCATGAAGTAAGTGTCAAACATAAAGCCATATGTACAAAAGTTTTGTGATATATAATGTTTTTATTAGTCCATATAATTATATAACAATAGTCTCTATTGCCCCCTACACTTAGTCCCCAATTTGTGAACTTCAATTTTGCATATATTTTTCATAAGGCCAATTATGAAATATTATTTCATCTACTCATGTATAAAAAAATCAATATGGTTTAATACACAAATTTTTTAAAAGGTAGAATTCCATTTTTGTATGAATAGTGTATAAAAGAACATGACCTTCACATATTCTAGACTGAAATTCAGCATAAAGCACTTGTTTTAAATTTAACTGTATGCAGAATTGCATGAAATTGTCTTTTGTACTTGTTTGACTACACTTCTTCACCTGCAGAATTCAAGACTTGTGTATTTAGTGTGACATGTTCATCCTAATCAGTTTTGAAGCCTAGTTACACTGTATCTTTTCTTGCAGGTGGTTGAAAACCTCCTTGGCTATTGCTTCCAAACATTTTTGGATAAGACCATGAGTATTGAATTCCCTGAGATGTTAGCTGAAATCATCACCAATCAACTACCCCAATACTCAAATGGAAATATCAAAAAACTTCTATTTCATCAAAAATGACTGCCTTACTAAGAGATTGCCTTAAAGAAAGTTGAATTTATAGCTTTTATTGTACAAACTATCTATTTGTCTTGTAGAGGTTTCATTGTTTTATTTTTTCTTTATGTTTTTGTCTGTGTTGTTGTTGTTGCTGTTGTTGTTGTTGTTGAGTACGCACTACATGTGGTTTACAGAGGGCCAAGACTTGGTAACAGAAACAGTTGAGTCATCACTTTACAGTGATAGGTAAGTAGATACTGAAATTTATTATTCGGTATAGCTTAGAAATTAGAAAGAATAATGTGGGAGTAATCTCCACTATCAGAGAAGGATAGCACCTGAACCACCAGTGCCCAAAGTCTTTGTGAACTTTCTGCTCATACTTTTCAGCTGGCTGGACAAAACTTTCTAGATGTTTTGTTGGTGTATTTTCCCATGTATAGTTAGGATAGCATTTTTGATTTATGCATGGAAACCTGAAAAAAGTTTACAAGTGTATATCAGAAAAGGGAAGTTGTGCCTTTTATAGCTATTACTGTCTGGTTTTAACAATTTCCTTTATATTCAGTGAACTACGCTTGCTCATTTTTTCTTACATAATTTTTGTATTCAAGTTATTGTACAGCTGTTTAAGATGGGCAGCTAGTTCATAGCTTTCCTTAACAAACTCTAATCTTCTGCGTGAAAATGGGTTGGTGCTTCTAACCTGATGGCACTTAGCTATCAGAAGACCACAAAATTGACTCAAATCTCCAGTATTCTTGTCCAAAAACAGCTCATATTTTGTATATATCTGCTTCAGTGGAAAATTACATAGATTGTGCAAATTAACAATTCTAACAGGTATAGAGCACCTAATCCAGTGACCTGCTGGGTAAACTGTGGATAATGGCTACAAAAAACTTTAAAAAATAACTATCAAGAGGCCCTGTTTGTGCCTAATGCCCTATTCTCTGCAACGGTTAGATGGCAAGAAAGTTGGTAAACTAAATGTCTTTTGGGACTTTTTGAAGTAGTGTGTATAACTTCCTAAAAGTTATGATTCCAGATAACCAGCTGTAACACAGCTGAAAGATTTTTTAGTCAGACCAAGTAATTCCTCTCACCAAACTTCACCCAAAAACTAAATCTCTGATATGGCAAAAGTGGCTAGACACCCATTTTCACATTCCCATCTGTCACCAATTGGTCTATCTTTCCTAGTGGTACAGGAAAGCTCAGCTACTGATCTTTGTGACTTAGAACTGAATGTCAGACATCTATGTTTGTAGAACTACACATCCCTACATGTGCCATAGAATTTAACACAAGGCCTGTGAATTTCTTCACTGTTGAGAATTATTTTAAAACAGAAGCTGTAGTAGCCCTTTCTGTGCACATCTTACAAACTTTCTGTAAACTCAAAACTTAACATATTTACTAAGCCACAAGAAATTTGATTTCTATTCAAGGTGGCCAAATTATTTGTGTAACAAAACTGAAAATCTAACATTAAAACATGAAACTTCTAATATATTTTTATATTTAGTTATAGTTTCAGATATATATCATATTGGTATTCACTAATCTGGGAAGGGAAGGGCTACTGCAGCTTTACATGCAATTTATTAAAATGACTGTAAAATAGCTTGTATAGTGTAAAATAAGAATGATTTTTAGATGAGATTGTTTTATCACGACATGTTATATATATTTTTTGTAGGGGTCAAAGAAATGTTGATGGATAATCTAAATGACTCATAGTGTGTACAAATGTTCATACAGGAAACAGTGGTCTCAGAAACAAACAGGTTTGCTCAAGAGCAGTGATGGCGAACCTTTTAGAGCTTTCAATGATACAAACAGCCCACAGTGTCATGCGTGCCGTAGGTTTGCCACCACTGCTCTAGGGGAAGATGGAAACTGGCGCTGTGTGCAGTGAAGGTTGCTGAGGCTCTGACCCAATCAGATCACAGAGGAATTAATTATTTGCCTCTCCTTCTGACTACCCTTCTCATTCCAAGAGTGAGTCTGTTAGCACAGGTTTAGTTTACTAAATCTCCCCTTGCATTTACAGTGTGTAAAAAAGACAGAAAGGTGGTGCTTACATATTTATAGGCATCACCTAATAGCAGGGTTACTTTCACATACAGCCTCTCCAGCAGGCTTAAGAAGTTTGGCAATAATATGCATAGAGGTACCAGCAATATGTAAATAGTGCAGAATCTCAAAGGATGCCAGTAATACACTAATTCCTTTCTATCCTACAACAAGAGTTCATTTCCAAGTAAAATGAGGACATGTTTATGTTTCCTTTGAATGCTCTCTAAAAGAGAATGTTCCTTTTGTAATGGTTTAAATTTTCCCAAAGTACTTTTAAGTTGGTTTGTAACCCAGCTGGTTGTGAATGTATGGTGCCTAAGAAATACCACTTGAATATTAGCAATGACAGTGTTAAATTTCAAAAAAGAGCTGCTCAAAGTAGATTGTTCATTTATATAATGTTACATGGTTAAAACCAGAAAGCACATCACACTTTAATCTTTAGTCCCAACAACATTGACTTTCAAAAAAAAAGTCAATAAGTCAACTGACAGCCATAAGACAACTAGGAGGCTTTTCATTAAATGAAAAAGCTTTGCTCCTTTAAAATATGTGAGAAAGTTACCTAATTATGTTTGAGTATAATTATGGATTTAAGTGAAAAAAAGATAGTTTGAAAGCAGCTCCATTTTCTAGGTGTGTGGTTTCTTGACATCCCAAACTATAACAGTAACTTCAGTGAGAGTTGGTGACAAGCCTAGGTGATTCACAACAAATCCAAAAGTATTTTTAAATTACTGGTGGTAAAAAGTGACCGTCTCAGTGTTTTTTAGCATTGCTGTGGGATATTGTACAAGCAGACCTGAAGAGTTAAGGACTTGACATTTCTTTGGTATACCCAAATGTGCAGAACTATCAGAGGGAACCTAAAGGGGGGGCACCTTCTTTCTCTGGGGAAAAACAACTTGGGCACCCCAAAAGGAAAATTACCATGATGAGTGGCTGAAGAGCTTCATAATAAGCATAGGATGAGCTCTGGGCAAGCACACACAGGAAAGCCAACCTTACTTCAGAATTTGGGGGGTAAACAGGGGAGGAGATGAACAATTTCATTTTTATTTGTCCTATCATTAGTTCCCTTTTAAATACCCTAAAACTACTTCACCATGAAATGAACAACAATATTATACTTTGATCTGTCAAAATGCAAGAATCATGGTAGCCTTCAGTGAGATTTTGATCTTGGTTGGTCACCCCAACGACTACAGCTGTAAATGAATGTGTTTTTATGTGCCTGGTTTCAGTGTTCACAGGGAAAAATAAAAGTGTACAGTGAACACTTTAAACCACTTTGGGTGAAAGTTTTATCATATTCCAGACTATTTTCAATCAACCTGGTCCGCCAAGGATTAGTGACCAGATTTTCAGGAAAGGATTAGCTTCTCTCTAGAAAATGTCTGAAAGATTTTATTTTCTGATAAAAGGCTGTTTGAAAATACCCTCCTGAAATAACTTGCTTAACTACATATAGATTCAAGTGTGTCAATATTCTATTTTGTATATTAAACAAATGCTATATAATGGGGACAAATCTATATTATACTGTGTATGGCATTATTAAGAAGCTTTTTCATTATTTTTTATCACAGTAATTTTAAAATGTGTAAAAATTAAAACCAGTGACTCCTGTTTAAAAGTTGTAGTTTTTTATTCATGCTGAATAATAATCTGTAGTTTAAAAAATGTCTTTTTACCTATGCAGTGAAATGTCAGACTGTAAAGTGTGGAAATGTTTAACTTCTATTTTTCATTTAAATTTGCTGTCTGGTATTATCAAACCACACATTTGTACTGAACTGGCCGTAAATGTTAGTTAGCTATGTACAGCAACGCCAAATATAGAGAAACATCATAATAAAACTCTGCTTTTTCATTATGTGACTCCCAACATGCTTTTGTAAAACTTGTACAGTTCTAATTTTCTACTCTATTTTTCTCCTTCTACTGAAGGTACAGTTACCACTTCAGGAAACTTAAGATGATAAAGAGGACCTTAAAATGTCATTGTGGCAGTGTATGCATGCTAATATGACATGAATTCAAAATGAGCTTTACACTGGTGTCAAAGGTCCAAAGATTATCCCACCCATGCCTCAATTGGCTATGTACCTACTACTACAGAGGGTACTGAGAGAAGGAAAGAAGACTCCTGAGGCTGCTGCAAATACAAGTTCTTACCATAAAAGATGACATGTAAACAAATGTTATCTAATTAAAATTCTTTGCTTATTTATTTTAAGCTCTAGTCTTTCTCTAAAAGGGAAAGGGAATAAACACAATATAGCAGTATTGTACAACAGTGAAAATAAAGGCAGAGAGAGCAAAGCAGTAAACAAGCTATCCTATACAATCTGTTCAATACAATACCTTCTAAAACACTGTTTAAGCCATGTCTACAAATTAAATGACCTAACAGACTTTCCTATAAATTTTTTTCCACTCAGGACTGCTATCCCTAAGAGAAAAAGTATTAAGATTTAAAAACCACATTTGAGGGCCGGTGAGATGGCTCAGCGGCTTAAGCGCCTGCCCGGCAAGCGCGAGGGCCCGAGTTCGACTCCCGGAACCCACATACGAAAAAGGGGCCGGTGATATCGCTCAGCGGCACGGGCGCCTGCTGGCGCGCGAGGTCCTGAGGTCGACCCCCCGGTACCCACAAAAAAAAAAAAAAAAAAAAAAAAAAACCACATTTGCCTTAACCATCACATAGGGTTGATAAATACTATATGATAAATATTGAAGATACAAGATTAATAACAAAAACACCATTGCTTCCCTCAACTACTTAGAGTATGTGATTGGAAACCTGTGTAACAAACCTTCTTTCTCAGTGTTTTTAGGTACAATGCAGAAATAGCATATAAGGCACCAGTACTTATATTCAGTATTACTGGACCATTCACCTGCAAGTATTAACCTCATGTTTTTTTTTTTTTTTTTTTTTTTTTTGGGTACCGGGGGGTCAACCTCAGGACCTCGTGCGCCAACAGGCACCCGTGCCGCTGAGCGATATCACCGGCCCCTTTTTCGTATGTGGGATCCGGGAGTCGAACTCGGGCTGTCACGCTTGCAAGGCAGGCGCTTACGCCGCTGAGCCATCTCACCGGCCCAAACCTCATGTTTTTGTAGAACGCTATCATATACATTATATCAGTTAATCATCACCCAGTGAATAAATGAATACAAGTGATGAGGAAGATAATTTTATAAAAAAGGATATAGGCTCAGAATTTGAGCAACTGATTCATACCTGTTCCCTTTATATAAGTTTGAATGGAAAAGTTCTATAATGAAAACATTTAGCTATAAGATACTTCTTTAGCCTAGGAACCACTCAGGGAACTAGTTATGGTGGTTTTTTTAAATTAAACTAATGCTTTACTGAACACTTTATGTGCCATGCCCATTTTAATACAGTCATTTAATCTTAGCAACCCTATAAAGTGCTACTATAAATAGTACCATTATCTTTTTGCATTTATATGAGGAATCTGACTTTAAAAATTAAGTAACTTGCCTAGGTTCACAAAGCTTGTAAATGGTTAAATAGGACTTTTTTAAACACTGGTCATCTGGCTCCAGAGTTCAAATCCTCAACCACTACAGAGAAATTAATATGAAGCTTCTAACTAGAGTAAATGAGTCCATATTTAGCATTGTATGTCCAGATCTTTTGACATGTGCTTATTTAATTAACGTGATCCCTTTTACTACTGTATCTGTTTTGATTTAGACCCCTGAGGAGGCTGATATTAAAAATAAACACATAAAATAGCTGCCCACAGATTAGAGAATGCCCTTTGGTTTGTCACATATACAATAAGGAACCTGTCTCACTTAACAATGCCCACAGAAAGTCAACAAACATTTCTTCAAGTGATACGGTGCATAGAGGCTACAGTCAAATTGAAAGAAAGTCATGTATAAATGAAAATTACAAAGCAAGTCAAAGTTTGTTTCTAGGCTGACAAGTAAAGTAAGAGCTATCTAGACAGTGGATATAGAAAAGGTTGAAAACACAGGCATTTACACTAGGTAAATATTTTAGGCCTTTAATCTCTCAGTTGGCAGTAAGTGGCTTTTAACAGCCTTAGTAACTTTATGGTACTTATATTCAGTATTACTGGATTGTTCACCTGCAAGTATTAGCCTCATGTTTTGTAGAACACCATCACATACATTATATCAGTTAATCTTCACCTAGTGCTGAAAGACTTTTCCCTGTATCTGGGGATTGAACCCAAGACCTTTGCACTGAGCTACAATCCCCCAGCCTGTTTTTTGTTTTTTAATTTTGATGTCTCACCAAGGGCTCAAGCTTGCAGTCTTCCTACCTCAGTTTCCCAGACTGCTAGGATTAGAGGCATGCACTACCACTCCTGGCTTCATCTCCTTTCTTTCATCAGACTTGTTTCCCAGTTAAAAATGAGACAAAACTTTGATAGAGAATCATTTAGTTATAGAAGTGAATTTCAAAACAACAGTTCAGGGCCGGTGAGATGGCTCAGCGGCATAAGCTCCTGCCTGGCAAGCGCGAGGGCCTGAGTTTGACTCCTGGTACCCACATACAAAAAAAGGGCCGGTGATATCGCTCAGTGGCACAGGCACCTACTGGCATGCAAGGTCCTGAGGTTGACCCTGGTACCCACAAAAAAAAAAAAAAAAAAAAAAAAAACGAGTTCACACAGACCACAGGAAATAACCCCAAAACTTTCTTCATTCTCCACTTGAATATAAGACAGTTTTTATATTCTGTTCCTCTACTATGCCTTAGTTACTTTCTCATGGCTAGGACACAATACCCACAACTTAAAGGAAGAGAAGTTTATTTTGGCTTGTATTTTAGAAGTTTCAGTCCTTGCTTGGTCGGCAACATGTAATGGAAGGACCTGCCAAGGAGGAAAGCTACTCATGTTGTGGCAGCCAGGAAGGGAGCCTGGAAGGAGCCTGCCCCCAGTGACATACTCTTCCAACCAGGCCCTACCTCCTAACATCACATGCAGTTACAGCACCTATTCAGTCCCCTTCAAAAGTCCCTTCTATGAGCTCACGAGGCTTTGGGGACATCCAGCCAAAACAATACTCTCACCAAAAACAGTCCACGGAGTTCTAAAGTATATACAATGTAAGGTATAAGCTTTTGTTGTTACTGTGCTTTTGTCTCATAAAGTACTATGTACATGGGATTAGGTCAGAAGTAAGACAGTAGGCCATACAAAACCTCTAAGATTGCTAGGATTGTAAAGAATCAAGAAAAACAAAATTCTTTTCAAAGTAAGAAAACATAAAAACTAAGCAAAAGCTCATATGAGAATATATCACAAATACCTCCTGATGAGTTTTGCTACCCATTGTGCTGTATGCATGTAAATGATCCCATTCAAAAACCACTAATAATACAAAACCATAGCAAGAGGTTTCTACCCTCAAGGAATTAAAAACGGGCAAATAACTCAGTAATTCCATCCTAATCTACTCAAAAGAAATGAAAAAAAATATATATATACAATAATTTGCACGTAAAGGTGCATGGCAGCGTAACAGCCAAAAAGTGAAAATATCCCTTATGTCCATCAAATAATGAACGGATAAACAAAATGTGGCATATCCATATAATGGAATATTATATACAGCCATAAAAAGTGAAATACTGATGCATGTTGTAATATGAACTTGAAAAATATGCTACATTTTAAAAATCCAGACAAAAAGGCCACATATATGATTTCATTTGGATGTCCAAAAAAGGCAAATCTATACAGCCAGAAAACAAAGCAATGGTTGTCTATGGCTAGGAGTGCCATCAGGGATTAAGTACAAACGAGCATGTGAGGGAACTTTTGAGGGTGATGGAAATGTTCTAAAACTAGATTGTAGTGATGGTTGCACATCTTCGTAAATTTAATAAAAATAATCTCCACACTTTATGTGGGTGAAATTTTAAACTTCAAAAAGTTGCACTGAATTACCAGTTAACTTATAATTCTACTCCAAGGTATACATCCAAAAGAACTGAAAACAGGTACTCAAGTAAACATGCTTATACACATTCACTGCACCCCTATCATAATAGTCCAAAGGGAAACAATACAAATGTCCAACAAATGAAGAATGGATAAACAAATAGCATATATAAACAGAATATCATTCAGCCCTAAAAAGGAATGAAGTACTGATTAATGCTATGACATGAATGAATCTCCAAAACATTACTTTGTGAATGAAGTCAAAAGCAAGAAGCTATGTATATAGCATGATTCCATTTATGTGATACAAGTAGAATAAATAATCTATAGATAAACAGTATAGACTGGCTGCCAAGGAAGAGAAAAATGGGGAGAAACTGTTTAGCATTGAGAGTTTCACTTTGGAGTGAATTATTTTGGAACTAGTGAAAGGTGGTGGTGGTATAATACTGTAATACACTAAATGGCACCAAATTGTCCATTTTTAAATGGCTAATTTTATGTTAAGCAATTTTCACCTCAACACGTTTTTTAAAAGCTACTAGAAATAAGGAGTTTAACAAGATTGCAGGATACAAGGATCAGAAAACTATGATTTGTGGCCAAACCTAGCCCTATCTATTTTTTTTTTTTTTGTAATGATTCAAAACACATTTATTTGTCTGTTCTACTCTTTTACTGTAAAGGGGAAAGTTAAATAGTTGCAACAGAGACCATATGACCTGCAAAGCCTAAAATATTTACTAGCTGGTCTTTTATAGAAAAAGTTTTCTGATGCTTGGGATACCAGATCAATATAGAAAAATTAATTTCTTTCATTCTTTTTTGTTTGTTTACAAATGCTTGTGTCGAGGGCTGACTGACTATAAATAGATCACAGCGAGGTAGCTGCTCTGCTGTATACAAACTCCCGACCCAGAAGCAGGTTGTCCACAAATGGTTTAGCACCAGATCTTCCAGCACAAATGTGTGTGGGTAAGAGGGTGGTCCCCCTTCTGACCACACCTTGTTTCCCAGGACAAAGGGGTGTCTGCACCAGACTTCAGTCCTGGCACAAAAATTAATTTGACTTCTATGCACCAGCAATAAATAATTAGAAATTGATATTTTAAGTGCCATTTATAATAGCTTCAAAAACATGAAATATTTAAAAGATAAATCTCACAGACTAGAAAACCTCATCTCTGAAAAGCAAAATATTGCTGAGAAAAGTTGACATTTAAATACATGGGTATCTCTTGTTCCAATACAGTGTCATTAAGACGTCAATTCTCAACGTATAGATTCAACCATCACAGTAAAAACCCCAGAAGATTTCCGTACAAACTAACATGCATATTCTAAAATTCATTTGGAAATAAAAAGAACCTAGAATAACTAAAACATCTAAGAAATGAACAAAATTAAGAGAGCTAACACTGCATGATTTAAAAATTTATTATAAAACTACAATAATCACAACAGCACAGTACTAGTGTAAAAACAGACAAACAGATCAGTGGAACGGAATAGAAAGTCCAGATACAAATATACACACACACACACCCCAGTTAACATACATATCCTTATATATGAACAAGTGATTTTTAACAAAGGTAGTTCAAGAGTAATACATTTGTCTCATATTCCCATGGAAAAATAGTCACCAAGTACAGAGCACATTCTGGGCCATAAAAAACACCTTAACAGGGCCGGTGAGATAGCTCAGCAGCATAAGCACCTGCCTGGCAGGCGCGAGGTCCTGAGTTCCACTCCCGGTACCCACATAAAGGAAAAAAAGGGTCGGTGATGTCGCTCAGCGGCACAAGCACCTGCTGGCAAGCGCGAGGTCCTGAGTTCGACTCCTGGTACCCCCATTAAAAAAAAAAATTTAAGATAATGAAAGCATACATACACTATCTTCTTTCAGACCAAGACAGAATTAAACTACAACTCAATAACAGAAAGATAATTGGAAAATCACAAAAGATGTGGAGGTAACATATTACAAACATGGATCAAAGAAAAAATTACAAATGAAGTTTTAAAATATTTTGAGCCACATGAAAACAGAAACTCAATTTATTGAAATATGAGGGATGTGAAGAAAGCAGTGTCTAAAGGGAAATGTATAGCACAGAACGCATACAGTAGTACAAAAAAAAAACGTCTAAAAGGAATCATTTAAGTGTCCACCTTAGGAAACTAGAAAAAAGTAAGTTAAACCCAAAGCCAGCAGAAGAAAAGAAACAAAGTTAAGAAATCAATGGGGGCCAGTGAGATAGCTCAGCGGCATAAGCGCCCACCCAGCAAGCACGAGGTCCTGAGTTCGACTCCCGGAATCCACATAAAGGGCCTGCTTACAAGCGCGATGTCCTGAGGTCGACTCCTGGTACCCACATAAAAAAAAAAAAAAAAAAGAAATCAATTAAATGGAAAACAGAAAATGAACAGAGAAAAGCCAAAACTACAGCTGGTTCCTTGGGGGAGGGGATCAATAAAATTGATAAGCCTCTAGCCATGCTAAGGAAAAAAGAACACAAGTTACTAATATGAGACACAACTAATACGATAATTAGGAATATGAACTACTCTATACCTACAATGTTAATACAGATAAAATGGACCAATTCCTTGAAACTCTGCCAAAACTCACACAAGAAGAAATAAACAATCTAAATAAGCTTGTATCTATTAAAGAAACTGAATCATTCCAAAATAGCAATAGGCCCAGATGAATTCATTGGTAAATTCTACCGTTTAAGGGAGAAATTATTTCAAATCTCTATAATCTCTGAAAACAGAAGGAAAGGGTACACTGTTTTAATTCATTCCATGAGGCCAGCATCACCCTAACACCAAAACCAGACAAAGACCTTACAAGAAAACTACAGACCAGTATCGCTAATGAACACAAATGCAAAAATTCTCAACAAAATATTAGCAAACCACACCTAAAAGGAGCATACACTATGACCAAAAGAGATTTATTCCAGACATATAATATGTGACACTTCAAAATCAACTAATGTAATCTCCATCACATCAACAGACCAAAGAAGAAAAATTACCCAGGTTGCACACGCCTGTAATCCCAGCAACTCAGGAGGCTGAGGCAGGAGGATCACTGCAAGTTTGCGGCCAGCCTGGGCTATAAAGTGAGTTCAAGACCAGCCTGGGGCTGGTGAGATGGCTCAGCGGCTTAAGCGCCTGCCCGGCAAGCGCGAGGGCCCGAGTTCGACTCCCGGAACCCACATACGAAAAAAAGGGGCCAGTGATATCGCTCAGCGGCACGGGCACCTGCTGGCGCGTGAGGTCCTGAGGTCGACCCCCGGTACCCACCAAAAAAAAAAAAAACTTTCAGTAAACTAGAAATAGAGGGGAACTTCCTCTGCTTGGTAAAGAGGAAGGATTACTTACAAAAAGAACCTATAGCTAACATGTACTTAATGGTGAGAAACTAGAAGCTTTCTCACTAAGATCAGGAACAAGATAAAGGTATTCCCTCTCAACATTCTTTCAATACTACACTGAAGTTCAAGCTAATAGAATTTTTAAAAGGAAATAAAAGGTATACTGATTGGGAAAGAAGAAATGAAACTTTTTTCACAGATGGCATGATTGTCTTATGTAGAAACAAACAATGAACAAGTGGAAATGTAAACTGAAAACATAATATTTATATTAGCAGCCCCCAAAATAATATATTCCATATTCATAGGTAGGGAGACTCATCCAAGTATCAGTTCTTCCCAGCTTGATCTTCAGATTCAGTGCAATTCCAATCAACATCTCAGAAAGTTATTTTGTGTATATACTGGCAAGGCAATTCTAAAGTTTAAGTGAAGAGAGAAACCCCCCAGAACAGACAACATAATATTGAAAGAGAAGAACAAAGTTGTAAAACTGATACTACCTTACTTCAAGACTTAACATAAGGGCCGGTGAGATGGCTCAGCGGCTTAAGCGCTTGCCCAGCAAGCGCGAGGGCCCGAGTTCGACTCCCGGATCCCACATACGAAAAAGGGGCCGGTGATATCGCTCAGCGGCACAGGCGCCTGCTGGCGCGCGAGGTCCTGAGGTCGACCCCCCGGTACCCACAAAAAAAAAAAAAAAAAAAAAAAAAAAAAAAAAGACTTAACATAATAGAGCTGGTGAGATAGCTCAGTGGCATAAGCGCCTGCTGGCAAGCGCGAGGTCCTAAATTCGATCCCCAGTACCTACATTAAAAAAAAAAAGACAACATAATAATGGTATAGTAATCAATGTGATGTGCAAAAAGAAGAAAAGGCATACAGTCAATGGAACAGAATAGACAGCACAGAAATTGACCCATACAGATATAGTCAACTTATCTATGACAAAAGAACAAAGGCAATATAATGGAGAAAAGACTTTTCAGCATGATACTGAAACACTTGGATATTACATGCAAAAGATGGACGCAGACAAAAACATTAAGCCCTTAACAAAATCAACCCACAAGGGATCACAGACCTAAATATAAAATGCAAAAGTACCAAACTCATAGAAGACATACAAAATATTCCACATGGTACATCGAAAACATGATCCATGAAAGAATAAAATGAACTATATTAAAATTTAAAATTCCTGCTATGCAAAAGATAGTGTCAAAAGAGTGAAAAGACAAGCCATAGACTGGGAGAAAATATCTGCAAGAGACATACCTGATAAAGAACTATCATTCGAAACTCAAAGAACTCTTAAAATTCAACAAGAAAATAAGGCAACCAGATTTAAAAATGGGTCAAAGACCTTAATGAGCACCTCACTAAAGAAGATATTAAAATGACAAGCATATGAAAAGATACAGCCCATCAAATATCATCAGGGAAATGAAAATTAAAACAATGAAATACCACTACACATCTGTTAGAATGGCCAAATCCAGAACAATACCGCCACCAAGGATGGCAAGGATGTGGAACAACAGGAACTCACATTCATTGCCAGTAGGAATATTAAATGGTATGGTCATTTTGGAAGACAGTTCAGTGGTTTCTCACAAAACTAACCTTCTTGGCTGGGCATGGTGGTGCACACCTGTAATCTCAGCACTCAGGAGGCTGAGACAGGAGGATTGCCACAAGTTTGAGGCCACCCTGCACTACATAGTGAGTTCAAGGCCAGTCTAAATTGCATAGCGAGACCCTGACTCAAAAACAAAAAACAAAAAAAGTTAAACACACTTTTACCACATAACAATTGCACTCCATGGTATTTACTCAAGGAGTTGAGGGGCTGATGAGATAGCTCAGCGGCATAAGTGCCTGCCTGGCAAGCGCGAGGTCCTGAGTTCAACTTCTGGTACCCACATATGAAAAAAGGGCCGGTAATATCGCTCAGCAGCACGGGCGCCTGCTGGCATGCAAGGTCCTGAGTTTGACCCCCGGTACCCACAAAAAAAAAAAAAAAAAAAGTTGAAAACTCAAGTCCACACAAAAACATCCATATGGATGTTTATAGCAGCTTTATTGGTAAGTGCCAAACCTTGGAAGCAACTAAGAACGGAGAAACAAACTGGTACGTTCAGATAAGAAAATATTATTCAGCATTAAAAAAGAAACAGGCTATCAAGACATGGAAAGACAGAGAGGAACCTTAAATATACACTACTAAGTGAAAGAAGTGAACCTGAAGAGGCTACATACTTTGATTTTCACTATATGGTGTTCCCACATTCTGTAAAAGGCAAAATTATGGAGACAATTAAAAGATCAGGGGTTAGGAGCAAAAAAGGAATGAACAGGAGAGCACAATAGGACTTTTAGGGCAATGAAAATATTCTGTATGATGCTATATAGGTCCAAACCCACAGAAAGTACAAGAGTGAACCCTAATGTAAACTATGGATTGTGGGTGATAATCATGTGTCAACATAGGTTCATCAGCTGTAACAAATTTCTCTGAGGTGTAGAGAGAGGGGTAATGTTCAGGAGGCTGTGCATCAGTGGAGGCAGCGAGTATTTAAGAACTCTATACTTTTTCAATTTTGTGTGAACCTAAAGCCCTAGAAAAAGTCTTTTTTTAAAAAGTAGTTCAGTGGAGAAAGAATAACTTTTTCAATAAATGTGTTGGAATAACTGCCTAAATATGTTTTTTTAAAAATGAACTTGGGGGGGCCGGTGAGATGACTCAACGGCGTAAGCGCCTGCCTGGCAAGCGCGAGGGCCCAAGTTCAACTCCCGGAACCCACATACAAGAAAAGGGGCCGGTGATATCGCTCAGTGGCACAGGTGCCTGCTGGCACGTGAGGTCCTGAGGTCGACCCCTGGTACCCACAAAAAAAAAAATGAACTTGGGGGGCTGGGGATATAGCTCAGCGGCACAGTGCCTGCCTGGCAAGTACAAGGTCCTGAGTTCAATTCCTGGAGAAAAAAAAAAAAAAAGAACTTGGATCTGAATCTCACATCATATATAAAAATTAACTCAAAAAGGATCATAGACATGAATATAAAAATCTAAAAACTATTAAATATGTAGAAGAAAACATAAGAGGAAATCGTTGTGAACCTGGTTTAGGCAGATTTGTTACACATGGACAACTAAAGCACAATTCATAAGAAAAATTGAGAGACTAGACTTCATTAAAATTTAATATGTCTAGATTTGAAAAAAAAACATGGCAGCAGGAAGGGAGTGAGCCCTTCCTCACTCACAGGAAATCTTGGTCAGGGAAGAGGCAGTTAGGGGAACCAGAGACCCTGAAACTCGCCAGACCCGTATTTGCCTCTGACTAACACTGTGCCTGGGGATTCCACACTCTGGCCATGGCTGCCAGCAAACTCCAAGCCCATTATGCATTCTGTGTCTCCTCAGCATGGGAGAGCAAAGGTGCTGACTGATGTGATTTTCTGGACAAGACCAAAACCTGAGGAGAAAAGCTAAACCCAGGTTCACAGCTCCAGGGAGAAACAATAGACCAGGCCAGCAGCTACAGCCCCAAGAAAAGTTTTATAAACTGCAAAAACAGCATGGGATTTTACTCAGAAAGTAAAGTAACTCCTCCTGTACAGCAGGCTAGACTTGGAGAAGAAATCCAATGCAAAGCCCACCATATTTGAAAGGGTTTATCAGGAGCCATTCAGGGAAGGGGCTAATTGTTTCAGACTGAGCCACAGAACTACCACAGAACAACCTTACTTCAGGCTTTCCAGGGTTACCACAGTGACTGGGAGAGATGACCACAAAAAACAGTTGTGGAGAGGGTGTGGGCTAGACACAGACCCCCTGAAAAATTTAATCTCAGGCTGGGAAGGATAAAGGGCCACACCCTCCATGGTGAGAAGCCAGGCTCCAGCATACGTGGCTTTCAGAGGCCGATGGATTTGAAAGTGCTGGCATTAAATCCAGAGGTCTGTTTGATCCCCGCCCAGCTACCTCTTTCCAGCAGAGACCACTGGTCTGACTGCTTCCCCCATTTGCCAGTGTAAGCAAAGGACACACATCAGGTTGGACGCATGCTACATCCTGGTCTGTACTGACAGAAGGGGGTTCTAAAGACGGGGGAGGGCACCTCACAAACCCCCAGTCCATAAATCTAGGGATAGAAAACTGGCTTGCTGGATTCCAAGACTGTAGATCCTAGAAAGAAACCACTCAGTCAATAGAGGAATTTCTCTTCGATGCATTTTTTTTCCTTCATTGCTTTTTGGAGGCTTGAGGCTTTTTCCCTTTTTAGTTTTTTTTCTTTTCTTTTTTCTCTCTATTGTGCTATTTTTCCTTCTTCATTTGTTCATTTCTGTTACATTTCTCTAATTGCATGAATTTCCATTTATTCCTTAATACTAGGATCCTCTATCTCACTTTTCTCTCTTTCACATTTTCCATTGTTTAATTTTTCTTTTTTCTTTTTCTTTTTTTTTTTTTGTGGGTACCAGGGGTTGAACTCAGGACCTTGCGCACCAGCAGGCGCCCATGCTGCTGAGCAATATCACCAGCCCTTTTTTTGTATGTGGGTTCCGGGAGCCGAACTTGGGCCCTCGCGCTTGCCAGGCAGGCGCTTACGCTGCTGAGCCATCTCACCGGCTCTAATTTTTCAAATTTTACTATTTTCATTCTCCCCTTCCCCACCCATCTTTAAAAATGTAACCATTAAGCTTTATTAGATAACTTTAGATAGTTAACTTTATTCAATTTCTGATTAATTCTTCTCTACTGTTACAGGAAGTATAGTTGGTGCATTTAGTACATATTTATTTTATGTCAATATTTGGTTTGTCTTAGGTGTTTATATTATTATAGATCTCTTCTCTATGGTTAAGGTTGGTACATTACTGGTTCCTATTGTATGTCAATATCCAGTTTTTCTTTAACACTTCTATTGTTGCTGACTTGGTACTGTCAGGGTGGCATAGTTGTTGCTATTAATTGGTTTTCTCTTTTACGCCAATACCTGCATTACCTTTGTGTCATCAGTGATACTTTTCTCCATTCCCAGCAAACAGGATGTGAGGCCAATTACACTGCAACCTCCCCTCCCAAATTAACGGAGGTGGTTGGATCTTGGGACAGAGGCAAAGGCCTATAGTTAGCCATGCCAAAATGCATTACAGAAAAATGACACTAACTAAAGAGGTCTCCATGCTAGCAACTGTGCCTTTCCACTATAATCAATCCAGAAACCTCAATGCATGTGCAGACACGGATACACACACACACACACACACACACACACACGTGCGCGCAAAACAGAAACATGAGAAGACAAGGCAACAAAATGCCTCCAAAAACTACCAAATACCACCAAGTTGATCCATAGTGCATCAAGGGAGAGAACATAAAAAGTCACACAAGTGAATTATTCAAAATGATAAAAAGGACATAAAACACAGATCAATAAGGTGACTGGCAAGTTCACACAAGACATAACTAAATAGATGATAGATTTAATTTTAAAAAGTCAGTGAGTTTACAGAAGACACTAATAAAAATCTAGCTGAGCTAAACAAGATAAAAAAGATGAACGACCAGATTAGCAAAAAATTAGTCCGTGAAAATGTACAGTAAGTCCCCAACTGCTGGGGACCAGGAATTGAAAACTGACATAGTATCTGTCCTGGGGTCTCCTTGCCCTGCCTGCCTTGTGAGCTGGTGTTGGAATGTGTAAGTCAGAAATCGTCTTCCTCTCAGTCAATGAAATTAGCACCCCCCTTCCCCCCATGTGGGTGGGGTAGATCTTGGCTTGTTGCCCGTATGATGTTAAACTTGCCCATTCTATCACAGCCTCTGTGCTGTTCCAGGAAAAGCACCCTACTCTCTCCCCTACACTGGCTAAAAATAGTGGCTAGCTTGGAGTGTCTTTGTCTTTGCCCATCATGAGGCACTGACCTCCCCAGCCCCCATCATGCATTACTAAATGTGTCTGTCTCTTATTTCATCTTTTCGCCATACCCCTCATACAGGTAGTTGGGGATCTTGGCCAGGTCCCCAATACCCAACTTATGAACGAGTTCCGTTCTGGGAGAATTGTTTGTAGGCTGAATTCTTTCCTAAGGAACAAAATGAGTCTTATATGGTATACCTGTGAAAGTTCAAAACTTGAATATTTGCAAATCGCGGACTTACTGTACCAACCAGAAATCCAAGACATTAAAATTTATACTGAAAGTATGGGCAGCAGAAGTGACCAATATGAGGATAGAGTGTGAGATCTAGAAGACAGGGTTAATATCAGTGATCAATTACTCAGAGATACCTTAAAAACAACAAGAGACCGGAAAAATTGATTAAACACCTGATAGATGACACAAGAAGATTAACTGGAATTAGCGAAAAAGATCAGAAGATAGCACGAATGATATACAAAACCTTTCTGCTGAAATAAAAGCAAAAATCTTTCCAAATATGGGAAAATGATTTAACATACAGGTAAGTGAGGCATATAAAACCCCAAACAGTCACAGTCAAAAAAGAACCTCTCCATGGCACATCATATTCAAAATCCCAAAACTTCAACACAAGGAACAGAATCTTAAAAGGTGGTAGAAAAAAGCAACAAATCACTTATAAAGGAAAACCCAGAATTAGATTTAATTAATAGAATTAATTCTAAGAAAACCTAGAATTAGAGCAGGCTTCTCAACCCAAACCTTAAAAGGCCAGAAGAACTTGGAATGATGTGTTTCACAACCTAAAAGAAAACATCTTTCAACCCGGACTGATATATGCTATACAACTATCTTTTAAAACTGAAGGAGAAATAAGGTATTTCTATAACAAAGAGCACTTTAAGAAATCCTTGACCATCAAACAAGCACTACAGAGCCAATTCTACATGAAGAAAATAGTATAAAAGGACCTTATCTCAATTTGAGAACAGCCGTTTATTACAAATCTACTGCCAATATCACATTGAAAGGGGGAAAACTGAAAGCTTTCCTTCTAAAGTCAGAAACAAGACAAGGATGTCTACTATCACCACTCCTGTTCAACACAGAACTCAAAACATTAGCCAGAACAATCAGGCAAGAGGGGAAAAAAATGGGATATGTACAGGGAAGGAAGAAGTCAAATCATCATTATTTGCAAATGACATGACATAGAAGACCCAATAAATTTCACCAAAAGACTCCATGAATAATAACCATATTTGGTCATGTAGCAAGACAGAAAAAAACACAAAAATCAACAGTGTTCCTATACACCAATAATAAACTCACTAAGAAAGTAATTAGGAAAACAACAGCATTCACAATACCATGAAGAAAAATTAAATACTTAGAAATTAACCTAACCAAGGAAGTAAAAGACCTCTACAACAAAAACTACAGTACTCTGAAAAAGGAAATGGAAGAGGACATCAGAAAATGGAAAGACATCCCCTGCCTCTGGATAAGCAGAACCAACACTCTCAAAATGACCATACTTCCAAAGTTTATATTCAGATTTAATATAATCCAAATCAAAATACCAAAAGCATTTCTCATAGAACTAGACAAAACAATCCTAAAATTCATATGGAAACAGAAGAGAACCAGAAGAGCAAAAGCAGTCCTGGCCTACAAAAGCAAAGCAGGAGGCATCAAATTCCCAGATCTAAAGTTTTATTACAAAGCTGCAGTATAAAAACAGCAAGATACTGGCACAAAAACAGACACACAGATCAATGGAACAGAATAGATGATGCGAAAAGCTCCAAGTATATTCAGCTACCTGATCTTTGACAAAGGGGCCAAAACATACACTAGAGGAAAGATAGCCTCTTTAATGATGCTGGGGAAACTACTATCCACATGTAGGAGATTGAATCTAGACCCATATCTCTCATCTTGTACTAAACTAAAAGCAAAATGGATCAAAGATCTAAATGTTAAAAAAGAAACAATCTGCTAGAAGATAAAATAAGTAAAACTCTTGAAAACATAGGCATAGGCAAGGACTTTCTGAACAGAACTCCAACTGCAAACGAAATAACATCAAGAATCAATAAATGGGAGCCGGTGAGATAGCTCAGCAGCATAAGCGCCTGCCTGGCAGGCACGAGGTTCTGAGTTCGACTCCCGGTACCCACATAAAGGAAAAAAAGGGCCGGTGATATCGCTCAGTGGCACAGCTGCCTGCTGGCAAGCACGAGGCCCTGAGTTCGACTCCTGGTACCCACATTAAAAAAAAATCAATAAATTGGATCATACGAAAATGATTCTGTACAGCAAAGGCAACAACCAACAGAGTGTCGGGCATGGTGGCGCATGCCTGTAATCTCAGCACTTGGGAGGCTGAGGCAGGAGGATCGCTGTGAGTTTGAGGCCAGCCTGGGCTATAAAGTGAGTTCAAGGCCAGCCTGAACTGCCTAGTGAAACAAAACCTTGTCTCAAAAAGACAAAAAAAAGACAACACAGTGAAGAGACAACCTACATGCCAGCTATCTTTGGACAGAGGATTAATATTCAGAGTATATAAAGAATTCAAAAAATTAACCCCCCCCAAAATAAAAGACCTAATCAAAGAATGGGCAAGTGAAATGAATAGACATTTCTCAGAATAAGTACAAATGGGTGATTAAATATATGAAAAAGTGTTCAAAATTTCTGACCATTGGAGAAATGCAAATTAATACAACACTGGGATTCTATCTTGCTCCAGAAAGAACTGCTATCATCAAGAAATCAAAGAATAACAAATGCTAGCAAGGTTGTCAGGGAAGGGAACTTTTCTACATTGTTGGTGGGAATGTAAACTAGTACAACCACTATGAAAATCAGTTTGGAGAGGCCCCCATAAGTAAAAGTAGAAATTCCATTTGATCTAGCTATTCCCCTTTTAGGTGTCTTCTTAAAAGTGTTAAAGATATTGTATTACAGTGATATATGCAGTGATACATGCATACCCATGTTTATAGCAGTACAACTCATAATAGCTAAATCTTGGAAGCAGCCTATATGTCCATCAACAGATGAATGGATAAAGAAAACATGGTATTTAGACACAATACAGTACTACTCTGCCATAAAGAAGGATAAACAAGTCATTTGTAGGAAAACAGATGCACCTTGAGACCATTATGTTAAATGAAATAAAAACTTATATTGCATGTGTTTTCCTATATGACAAACCCAAATTATAAAGAGCAAAATAATAGACTCTAGAAAACATGGAGCTGATCTTTTGCAAACAGAAGGGGACCAAGAGATGAAGGGAAGGGGAGACTGGAGGAGGAAGGGGAGGGACGGTAAGGGATGAAAAAAGAAGATGTGTTATGTACATGGACCAATTCCCCACAAGAATGTAATCATTGAGTACTACAATCATGTATTAATGAAAAATTAAAAGTTGAAAAAAGGAAAAAGCATAGCCCTATACTATTTTTCTAAGACTTGTTCTCTACTCTTAAAAAAATGCATTTTAAAAATTCTGTGGTGACTAACTATAGTAAAGGAAAAACCTAGGTAATAAAGACCTCTCAGAGGAAAAAATAAATATGTTCGTCTTCAAAGATAATTGTTAAGAAAATGAAAATTTCAAGTAAAAACTCTTTGTAATGCACAAATGAAATAAAGAACTTGTATGTATGAAAAGAACTCTCAAAGCTTAACAAGAAAAACAATCCTAGGGCCAGTGATATAGCTCAGCGGCATAAGCACCTGCTTGGCAAGCATGACGTCGAGTTCGACTCCCGGTACCCACGTATATATTAAAAAAAAAGAAATAGGGAGATAGAGCTTTCTCATATGGAAAAGGGATTAAGAGACAAAGGAGTGGGTGGGGAGGGGGGATGAATTAAGATGTGTCCTGTACATTAATCTACTTCCCAAAAGGAATATAAGCATTGCATGTACTAATAAGAATGTAATGGAAATGTACTAATAAAAAATTGAAAATGAGAACACTAACAATATCTGTTTCTAAAGATTTAAACACCACAATGAGTTAATAGACAGTGCAAGTGTTTTCAATGGTAAAAAGTTACAGAAACAGTAACAAAGGAAAAATATTTTTCACGTTCAGAGAGCCAATTCTGAAGAGTTTAGTACATAATTTCAATAAATAATTTAGAAATATTTTCAAAGACAATGACCACAGTCACTTGTATGGTTTTGATCCTGCATGTGTTGAGTAATGCCTTTGAAAATCTGTGCTTAGCATTTAACACCATTTAACAGTCTAGAGCAGTGGTGGCAAATTTATGGCACATGTGCCACAATGGGTTGTTTGTTAAGCTCCAAAAGGTTCGCCATCAGTGGTCTGGAGCATTCAAACTACCTTGGAGCAGAGGAATATAGCTAAAGGATTTAAAATATATTTTCAATTTTATCTAAATAATTTTTCCAGTTATAGCTGAAATTTTTGGTTAGATCCACCTATGAGCTGGCCAAAGTGCAACCCATAATGAAAACTTTTCAAAGTTTAATGCAAAAGTTAAATAATGGAATAGTTTTCTAAATATAGCCTGCAGTATGTCAGAGATAAAGATTTAGAGAAAATGATTTTTAATGAATAAGCCTCTAATGTTGAAAATGAAAAATATGAATGTTATAGTTCTCTTCAGCAAAATACAATGTGTTGCCATCTATTAGTATATTTAAAAAGATAGTCAATTTTGGAGGACCACCTGGACGACTCCTTGAAAGAAGAGCAATTATCTCCATTTTGGCTAAACCTGGCCCTATTTCCAAGTACTGATATGTACAGAGCTGGCTAGGACTTTTCCTTATCCCTTCAATTGGCTTTAAGCAATGCAAAGCAGTCCAGCTGAGTTGCTGATGTGTACTCTTTGAAGTAAGGTGACAGGTCAGTGGTTCCCCGCCTTGTAGCTCCCAAAAAACATGTGTGAGCCGGGCGGGATGGAGAGCCATGCTCCGTGCTGCGGCTGGGATCCCTCAAGTAAGAGGCTCGAAGTCCCAGGGCATAGAAAATTACACATCAGAGCTGAAGCACCGACCCCAAAACATTAAATACTACCTTGAATTGTGTTATACAGATTACTCTTTCTGCATATCCTCCTCTCTGCATATCGCAGAGGTGATTTCAGGCCACCTACCTAGCCCAGTTCACGGCACTCACATACTTCCTGACACTCTCACAGTCACTCATCCCCAAGCCACTCCCCTTGTTGAGAATTAATAAAACCTGGATTTGGCCTTGGATCAAGGCCCTTGTTCCGGTAACCACTACCCTGACTGGACTTAGGACCCCCTTTGCTCCCCACAACTATAAATACGCCTTAGTGTCTTTATTCCTGCCATTGGGTTGCACTGGGAAGTGGCAGATTGGAATTAACTCATTAGAATTCTAATACCTTTCCTTTGGGATTAAAGGAATATAAACTTCCTGGACTGCGATGAGGACCGGGAAGGCTCTCTATAGACAATAACAAGTGTTGACAAAAATACAGCAAAACTAGAATTCTAATACAGTTCTAGAAATGTAAAATGATATATAGCTGCTGTGGAAAATAGGCAGTTCCTCAAAAAGTTAAAAAGACTTATCACAGGATTCAGCAATTTTGCTCTTAGATACCAAAGAGAAATGAAAACATATAGACATAAAAATTTCTACATGAAATGATTTTGTGTGTTGACAAATATCAACAGCATTTCTATACACCAATAATGAATCCACAGAGAAAGAAATCAGGAAAATAATTTTATTCACAATAGCTTCAGAAAAAAATAACTACGAATCAACCTAACCAAGAAGTAAAATATGTCTATAATGAAAATTGCAGAACTATGATGAAAGAAACTGAAGAGAACATTAGAAAATGGTATGGCATCCCTTGTTGTTAAATTGGCAAAATTAATATTGTTAAAATGGTCATATTACCAAAAGCAATCTATAGATTCAATGCAATCACTATTAAAATACCAACAACACTCTTCAGAGAACGGGGGAAAAAAATCCTAAAATTCACATGGAACCACCCAGACCCTAAACAGCCAAAGCAATCTTGAGCAAAAAAGCGAAAGGGAAGCATTACAATACCAGATTTCAAGTTATACTGCAAAGCAAGAGAGTAAAAAGACGACCTACAAAATGGGAAACTTTGTCAGCCACTCTTCTGATAGAGGACTAATATCTAGAATATATAAAAAGAACTCAAAAATATTAACTTCCCAAAAAATGACCCAACCAAAAATAGGCAAATGAACTAAACAGACACTTCTCAAAAGAAGTAAAATGACCAATAAGTACATGAAAAAAATGTTCTCCATCTTTAGCCACTAGGGAAATGCAAATCAATACAACTCTGAGATTCTATCTTACCCCAGTCAGAACAGCTATCATCAAGAAAACAAAAAGCAACAAATGCTGGCAAGAATATGGGGGAAAAGGAACCCATCCACAATGCTGGTGGGAATTTAAGACAGTACAACCACTATGGAAATCAGTATGGAGATTACTCAAAAAACTAAAGACAGAAATTCCACTTGACCCAGCTATACTTCTGCTGGATACATTCCTAAAAGAATTAAAGACATCATACTCTAGTAATAAAAACATATCCATGTTTATAGCAGAGCAGTTCATAATAGCTAAGATCTGGAAACAGCCTAGACATCTGACAACAAACAAATAGGTAAAAGAATATGTGTTACACATACACAATGGACTATCACTCAGCCATAAAAAAGAATATCATTTACAGAAAAATTGATGGAACTTGAGACCATAATGTTAAGGAAAATAAGTCAAACACAGAAAGTTAAATACCACATGGTTTCTCTTCTTATAAATGAATGAATGAATGAATGAATGAATGAAATGAAGCAATGATAGCAAACAAGGCAGCAGATTTTCTGGAGATAAGGAAGGGGGTGAAGGGTAAGGGACAGGGGGTAAAACGATCAAGATATGTTATATGTATGTCAAAATTCCTCAAGATGAATGTCATTATTATGTATTACAAGCATACACTAATAAAAAGTGTTGTACATGAATGTTCATAACAGCATTATTCGCAATGGCCAAAAGGGGAGAAAACCCAAATGTTCATCAATTGATTAATAGATAAAAGTGGTATATCCATATAATGGAACATTATTCTGCCACAAAAAGAATTATTATTACATGCTACAACATAGATGAACCTTGAAAACATTATGTTAAGTGAAAGAAACCAATCACAAATGATCACATATTCTATGATTCCATTTATATGAGATATCCAGAACTGCTATAGGAGAGAAAGTAGATTAAAGGGTACTAGGGTACAAAATTGCTTTTCTTTCTGGGTTCGGGTGTGTGTGTGTGTTGGGGTGGGAGTGTAGGATTTACTGGGGATTAAACCCAAGATCTCTGCACTGACCTAAATCCTCAGCCCTTTTACTATTTTGAGGCAGGGTCTCACTGAATTGCTCAGGCTGGGCTCAAACTTTAAATCCTCCTGCCTCTATCTTCCAGAGTACCAAGATTTCTTTTTTGAGTGATGAAAATGTTCTGGAATTAAACAGTAGTAATAACCATTAACACAACTGTATTAGTACAGTAAAACACAATGAACTATATGCTTTTTGCTTTTATTAGTACATGTTTCTAGTACACAATGTTTATATTCCTTGTGTGGAGTTATGTACATGTACATAACACATCTTAATTCCTTTTACCATACCCTTTCCCTCCTCCTATTCTTGATCCATTTCCCATTTGAGAAAAATCTTACTTCTTATTCTTTTATTTTGCTGTTTAGTTATATTTTGCGTTTCTCATATAAGAGAAACCATGTGATATTTAAGCTTGTGTGTCTTATTTATTTTATTTAACATTATGGTCTTAAGATGCATCTGACTCAAGTTTATCTTTCTTTATGGCGAGCAGTATTCCATATGTAAATACCACATTTTCTTTATTCATTCCTGTGCTTGCTCACATGTGGGAGGGACCTGAATCCAAATACTTCGAAAGGGTGAATTATATAAAGTGTATAAAAATACAATATATCACAGCAGGATAATGCATCTGATTAAACAAAGCACAATATTTGTGACATGGGCACCATGAGACATTTAGCTATTTCCTACTTAAATATGTTAGATCACAGCTTATGTATGTCCTTTTTTTTTTTTTTTTTTTTTTTTTTGTGGGCACCAGGGATCGAACTCAGGATCTCACGCGCCAGCAGGCGCCCATGCTGCTGAGCGATATCACTGGCCCTTTTTCTGTATGTGGGTACCGGGAGTCAAACTCAGGACCTCGCGCTTGCCAGGCAGGCGCTTATGCCGCTGAGCTATCTCACTGGCCCCTGTCCTTTTGGCCAAGAATCCAAAAATTGGCACTGTCAAATCAAACACATGAATGAGAAAATTAATATCATACAACCCTACATACATAAAACTGCCAGAGACTCAGCTGAAAGCTTAAATCTGCTAAAACATCTTTCTGGGTTGGTATGTCCCAAGAATTCATCCAAAAATTGTGCGTGCATGTGTGTGTGTGTGTGTGTGTGTGTGTGTGTATACATGTACATACATACACAGCTCTTAGATACAAAGTTAAGAAAACATTTTCACAAACACTCCTTGCTTGAGCTAAACCCATGTTTTGGTCTTCAGTAACACAAAGAGGAATTCTCAGCATTGTTTTGTTCTTGGAATACAAATTAATTCACAATATACTGAATTTTCTGGCAGAGTGAGGTATTTTATTACAGATTTTGTTCTGTGTAAATAATACAGGAGTAGTGCACTACAAAACATATGATCCTAAATGGACTCTTTCCCCTGCCATAGTTATCCATAGCCAACTATGGATAAGTAAGAAGAAATCTGTCCTATGGAAGTCATTAATATCATCCATGATCTTCAACTCTCTGGAAGACAGGCAAATAATCTCAATTATAATAAGCGTCAAGAAATGGCCAACTAACCCAGAACACTAAAGTCCAATGAATATAGTTTTTGGCACTCCATCTTTAAAGAAAAGGAATGCCTTCACTGCTTACCCTCATATTCAAAACTCTAACATGGTAGCAGACGCTCTTATGTTCAACACACTCACATCAAGTTTATGTCACTAAAGTTTATGCATATTTCACAGACAAGGCCTATATTTGTGTTGCTCACCTAGCCTGGAGCTTAGTATAGTGATTAGCATGTTACCAGTAATATTTTAAAATTAATGTTTAATGAGTACAGCTATTATAGAAAACACTAAGAATGTTCCCCAAAATACTCAAAATAGAACTAATATTAGGGCAAGAGTATTTTCATTTTGTTCCTTAAACCTCTGAATTTAACTAATAGGTAGAAATCTTTAGTTGAACTTTAGTCCCACTGCCCTTTCTGTAGCAATAAACTTCAAAGAGGAGAAACGGATGGTACTATCACAAACAAATGGGTTTTCCTTATCACTATCTTAAGGTCATATAACCACAAAAAGGGAGACAAATGGTTTTAGCACAGGTGGTACCTGCTACCCCATCCCCAGTGTTAACTGGCCAGATGTTTGAAGAACCTTGAAAACTTTCCCGAGAGGTGATATAGTAAAAAATACAGTTTCCATGGCAACCAAGGACTTTGTAAGGCCTCCAAAAGTGTATTTAAGGAGGAGGACACAAAAGCTTGGTGTCAGCTTCTGCTGTCCCCGGCCGGCATCAATTAAAGAATTCATTTGTTTCTCGAATCTCGTCTTCCTGTGAGTGAATCTATCTTGTGATTTTGCCGTAACACTACCACATCATCCAACAATCCTACTACCGGATATATACTGAAAGGAAGACAAAACAGTGTCTCTAAAGACATCAGCATGTTCATATTCACTGCAGCGTAATTCACAACAGAGAAAAAGTGGAAACAACCTGTTTGTACATGCATAGAGTGTGGCATATACAATACTATATTATTCAACTATAAAAAGGAAATCTTCCCATTTGTGATAACATTTTCAATCTTGGGGGCATTATACAAAATGAAGAGGGGGGGCCGGTGATATAGCTCAGCGGCATAAGCGCCTGCCTGGCAAGCGCGAGGTCCTGAGTTTGACTCCCAGTACCCACATATTAAAAAAAAAAAAAAAAAGAGAGAGGTACAGAAAGACAAATCCCACGTAATTCCATTTATGTGTGGAATCTAAAAAAAGTCAAACTGATAGAAAGTAGAAAGGTGGTTGCTGGGGGCTGGGAGGTGGCAAAAAAGAGATGTAGGTCAAATAGTACAAACTTTTAAGATGAGTAAGTTTTGGAGATCTAATGTACAGCATGGTGACAACAATACTGTATTGAACACTTGAATTTTATCAAGAAGGTAGATCAGAGGTATTCTTACCACAAAAAAAGGTAATTATATAAGGTGACGTGTTAACTAATGCGACTGTGGTAAAACATTTCATAATATACACATACAGCAAAGCATCGCACTGTACAACTTATATATAATTTTGTCAACTTCACCTCAATAAAGTCGGGGGGATTTCCAATTTTGAGCCAAAAATACTTAATGTTTGATGAAAACCACAATCTGAACTAATGACTATAAGCACTGTAACCAGAATTCAAGACAATGTTCCTTTTCCACTTATCTATTTACTACAGGGCTAACTTTTAAAGGGAGTTTTCATGCGCCATCTCAAGCACATTTCCTGACGTACTGGTGGCATGACCTAAACAACCTGTCTAGGCTTCCGGCTCTCCATCTGTAAGACACAGAATCATCACTGCGGCTGGATCGTGGGATTGCCACAGGGGAGACATGCATTTGTATAAAACACCCGGAAGACACAAAAATGTAAAGCTTCTCCCTGAACCATTCAGTGTTACTGAGGTAGGGTAGAAGAAATAAAAGATAGGTAGGAGGAGACAAGGAAATCGTAACTAAACTTGTACTTCGTAATGACTGCAACTTCCAGGACACAGCTGAAGTTACCCACGGCCATAAACTGGCTCAATTAGGACAGTAAGGTACAGGAGCCTGGCGCTGGGATAAGGACAGCCCCAGTATAAAAGTACTCCTTTCCCACCAGACCCATCCCTAGAAAGCCATAAATTGACCCAATTAAAGTAAACAACAGGTCGAACTAATCCAAAGAATGTTTAAATAACCCTATACGAACAAAACAAAAAACTGTGCCTGCTGCCCCCCTTTCGAGGGAGGAGTAGGGGGAACAGGTGGGCACTCTCCTCCCTAGCTTTTCACCCCTCCAGAAACTATAAACACTGTATCTTCAGTTCCAAACCAATGCGGCTCATCTGTCTGAGCGCCCACACTCTCTTCTCGAGGGTGTGCTATGCTGTCTTTGCCTAATTAACCCTACTCCTGTCTTTCTGCCTGTCCTGAAAATTCTTTTCCTACAAAGGGAGCCGGCGAGCCTGCCAGGGCGTGGTGGGTTAGGTTTGCCACACTCAGACCCAGCCTCGTGATTCTGAGGAAACACAACACCCCACAATGGTTCCCGCCCTCTCCAGCAGCTTTCCAGCGCGTGCGCGCCACGGGGGGGGGGGTCTCGAAATGCCTCGCGAGATTCCCCATCCACAGGGAGCCCGCGTCAAGCAGGCAGGGCCACAGGAGCGCTGTCAGCGCCTCAGAGGAGGCCGCGGGTGCCGCTCTACCCTCACTTGCCCTGCGTGAGACTCCCTCGCTCACCATGTGAAACCGCAAACGCTGGGCCGCGAGTGGTGGAAAATCATCACAAACCAGCTCAAGCAAAGATTTAAAACCGAACAGCTGTACCTCACAAACTGGAGAAGCAGAAGGTACGGCTCCAAACCAGATTTCTGTGGGTCTTCACCCTGTAGACCTCGCCGTGTAAGATGGCGACAGCCCCATTTTTTTTTTTTTTTTTTTTTTTTTTTTTGTGGGTACCGGGGGTCCACCTCAGGACCTCGCGCGCCAGCAGGCGCCCGTGCCACTGAGCGATATCACCGGCCCCTTTTTTTGTATGTGGGTTCCGGGAGTCGAACTCGGGCCCTTGCGCTTGCCGGGCAGACGCTTAAGCCGCTGAGCTATCTCGCCGGCCCAGCCCCATTTTAAGAGAAGTGAGAGGCAGGGCTTTTTCCCAGAATCCCACAGCCCTGTACTCGCTTCTCATTGGCCGAAACTGGATTGGGCCTGCCCACCCTTCAGTCAATCAGTGATGAAGGAGAGCAGACGTCCTCGCTGCAAGACTAAGGGTGATCAAGAGAGAAGGGAGCTTAGGAAGTCAGTCCCAGTGTCTGCCACAGAGCACTTAGTAAATAAATATTTGATGAAGGCTTGGATGGAATGATGAATGGCTCCATCTACAATCTAAAGAAATTGGTGCTCTTTTAGAAGACTTTTTTTTTTTTCTTTTTGGTTAGGCAAGGGGAGGAAGAACCTGATTTTGGTTTGTGTATAGTTAAAGACTGAGGGCCGGTGAGATGGCTCAGCGGCGTAAGCGCCTGCCTGGCAAGCGCGAGGGCCTGAGTTCGACTCCCGGATCCCACATACGAAAAAAGGGCCGGTGATATCGCTCAGCGGCAGGGGCGCCTGCTGGCGTGTGAGGTCCTGAGGTCGACCCCTGGTACTCACAAAAAAAAAAAAAAAAAGACTGAGTAGTCTGAGTATACCCCAAATAACTTCGTTGAATAACTATCAGCAATTAAGCATAGACTGTCATTAATACAAATAAACATGAAGCAAAGAGTGTGGCACACACCTGTAATCCCAGTACCCTGGAAGGCTGAGGCAGGAGCATTGAAAGTTCAAAACCAGCCTGGGCAATTCAGTGTCTTAACAAGTCCTTGTCTCAAACTTTTAAAAACAAGTAAAATTAAAAAGAGGCTGGGGGTGTAGCTCAATGCAGAGTTCCTAAATCCAGTCCCCGGTATCAAAACAAAACACTACTAAGCTCGTAATATGAGTCAGACTGTACGTGGATTGTAATCTGCAGCAGGATTTCAAGTGAAACAGACCGAGGCTCAAATGTGTTCAAATCCTAGCCCCTTTATTTATTAGGTAATCCTGGACAAGTTGCCTAACCTTTCCAGGCCTCTGCCAAATGGGAAATCAACAGTTCCTACCTCATAATATTTAGCAAAGTCACAGTCTGATAAATGCTATCATTCATAATAAATCATCCTGAATCAGCTTAATTAATTTGTGAAACTAGAAAAGGTATCTTTTCTCTGACTCAGAATGTACAGTACAATAAATGGATGACAACTACTAAAATAGTCTTCTTGATCGCTGATAAAATCATGGTGGACAGGTTACTCTCATCTAAGATGGAGGCTGCTTACTTTGGGGACATGGTCCTGTTCTGTGACAATGCCACAGCATACTTCCTGTATTTGCCCCCAATCTGTACCTCCGACAAGGCAAGTTACTTCTAGTTTCTCTGTTTAAAATTTATGTATTTATTCAAAAGAAATGGAGACATATAACCTCACAAAGGCTTCTACACAAAATGTTCATAGCTTTATTCATAGAAGTCAAAAACTGGAAACATAATAGTGAATGGATAAGCAAACTGTAATATATTCATAAAATGAAACGTTAGTGAAAATAATGGGATAAACTCATATATGCATGAACCTCAAATACTTGTTGACTGAAAGAAGCCATGCACAGGGCACATACTGCATGATTCCATTTATTTATCATCCTAGAAAAGGCAAACTGATCTACAGTCATGGAAAGCAGACCAGTGGTTGCCTGAGGCCGGGAGTTGGGGATAGGTAGAGATTGATTGGGATGAGGCAGGAGAGAATTTTGAGGAGTACTAGAAATGTTCAACATCTTGACTGTGGTAGTGATAGTTACAAGAGTATATTACATTTCAAAATTCATTTCACCATTCACTTAAAATGGGTTCTGCATATCACGTATAAATTATACCTCAGTAAACTTGATTTTTAGTGGAAAAAACTATATATATATATATATATATATATATATATATATATATATGACTGTGGGCTTTTTAAAAATATGGGCCTATATGTTTAACTATATAATATACAATTACCCAATTTTATTGGCAGTTATATGTTCCAGCGTTTATCTGCATGTTTTATGTTTATTCCTCGTAACAACCCTTGAAATAGATACATGCGGGGCTGGTGAGATGGCTCAGCGGCGTACGCGCCTGCCTGGCAAGCGCGAGGGCCTGAGTTCGACTCCCGGATCCCACATACAAAAAAGGGGCCGGTGATATCGCTCAGCGGCACGGGCGCCTGCTGGTGCGCAAGGTCCTGAGGTCGACCCCCCAGTACCCACACACACACACACAAAAGAAATAGATACACGTGTTATGCCATTTTATGGCCGAGGAAAAGTAGGCATTGAAATGAACTTTCCCACTATCACAGAACTGGTGAGTGGCAAAGCCGTGATTCAGAAATGGACGGTTTGGGTCTAGACCCCATGATTTTAGTCACTATGTTACTCTGTCTTCCTAGACATGCACAGCCATATTTATACACACACCTCTGGAAATGTCAGGGAGGTGCCACCCCACAGTGTTAACGGTGTTTATTTCTGAGCACTGTAGTAGGATTTCTGGAGGCTTTAATTCCCTACAATTTTCCAACGTTTCCATAATTGGGCAGTACACAATTTTAAAGCAATGACAAAATAATTCATGCTAGATCTTAAGTAATACTAGTTTTATTAGTGCAGTAGTTATGTAACATTTTTAGCAGCAGATCCATTTTTTCAAAGTCTTATATAAAATATATAATGCAAATTTAAGGTTGAGTGACATTTCACTAGTACACATTGAGACTTATGTTTATCTTTCATGATCATAAACATAGTCAATTATAAGTGAGAGATAATTTCTGTTCTTTTTAATTTTTTTTTTTTTTTTTTTTTTTTTTTTTGGGTACCGGGGGTCGACCTCAGGACCTCGCGCGCCAGCAGCCGCCCGTGCCGCTGAGCGATATCACCGGCCCCTTTTTCGTATGTGGGTTCTGGGAGTCGAACTCAGGCCCTCGCGCTTGCCAGGCAGACGTGTAGGCTGCTGAGCCATCTCACCAGCCCCTAAAATTTTTTATTAGTACATGTTTGCAATACATGAAGTTTACATTCACCTTAGGAGTAGGTACAGGTACATAACATATCTTGATTCTTTTTTTATTCCCCTTCTCCTTCCCACTTACCTCCCTCCTTCTATCTCTAGATCCCCTTTCCTCATTTTCATCATTATTATTAGCTCATGTTTACAACATACAATGTTTATATTCTTTGTGGGTATTTGGTACATGTGCGTGACCCATCTTAAATCTTTTTACTTCCCCTTCCCCTGTCCCCTCTCCTTGACTTTGGTCTTTTGACCCATTCCCTTTTGCAAAAGATCTATCTCCCTGTTTCCTTCTATCAATCCTTTACTTCAGGATCCAGTTTCTCAAAAATTATAAAAAGCCTTTCTAGGGCCGGTGAGATGGCTCAGCGGTGTAAGCTCCTGCCTTGCAAGCGCGACGGCCCGAGTTCGACTCCCGGAACCCACATACGAAAAAGGGGCCGGTGATATCGCTCAGCAGCAAGGGTGCCTGTTGGCGCGCGAGGTCCTGAGGTCGACCCCCCGGTACCCACCAAAAAAAGCCTTTCTACACCTCATTGAGGTCCAGAAAAATTCACCTTTGTAATCCCATGGAAAAGTTATTGAAATTCTAATAATTTAATTCCAGTCTACCACTTCCAGTGCAAGGTATGACGAGAATAAAGACACTAAGGCATATTTGTATTTGTGGGGAGCCAAGGGGGTCCTGGGTCCAGCTAGAACGATGGCAAACCGAAACAAAAACCTCAACCCAGTGCCAAACCCAGAAGGGAGTGGCTAGGGGATGAATGACTGTGAGCCACGGTAGGTGGGAGGCCTGAAATCACCTCTGCAATATGCAGAGAGAGAGATATGCAGAAAGAGTAATCTGCATAACACTATTTGAGGCAGTATCTAATGTTTGGGGGTCGGTGCTTCAGTTCTGATGTGTAATTTTTTATCCCCCAAGAAGGCATAGCCTTTATCTCAAGGCTCGCTCTCAGCCAACAGCATGGCTACACGCAGCCTAGCTCATGCATGTTATTTGGGAGCTGTAGGTGGGGCTTCACTGACCTGTAGCACGGCTTTAATGACTACACATCAGTACCTTGGCTAGACCCATTTGCATTGCTTAAAGCCAACTGAGGAGATAAGGAAAAGCCAGCTCTGTACATTTCAGTACATGGAAATAGGACCAGGTTTAGCCAAAATGGAGACAATTGTTCTTTCAAGGAGAATCATCCAGGTGTTCTTCCACAAAAAAATAATCCTGATGACTCAGGTGAGTGCCTTCGAGTGGTAAGAGTTTTTCCTCAGCATTTTACTTTACAACCTTAAACTATTGTTCTATTAAACTAGCCCAGAAACTTGAAAGAGAGATAATAGAAAATGACTTAACGGTTTATCTTAATGAAATTAAAGACTAATACAAATACCAAGAATTTAGCAACTTAAATAAATGAATATTTTACCACTTACATTTCTTAACACAGACATAAAATAGCAGAAAAAAGTATCTCAATTATAAACTGAGACTACAATAATAACATTACTGCCTTCGTTAAACATTCATTAGTTTTAATGACTTTACTCAACATCATTCCAAGATACCATGTGAAGAGAACAAACACTAAGCAGTTGGATTTAACCTTGCCCAGACTTCAAGTCACGTCCATGCATCCCCTAGTAGTATCCTTGATCGTATAACTGCACATACGCAAATATATACAGACCTCCATTTTTTTTTAAACCAGGAGGAAATGTCCTAATATATATATGTACAATGATGATAATAGAAGTTTTAATCCAAGGATCACATGAAATGAGTTAGCCTGATAATCAAGTTAAGAGGGTGCTGCTCCATGGGCCGGTGATATAGCTCAGCGGCATAAGCGCCTGCCTGGCAAGCACGAGGTCCTGAGTTTGACTCCCAGTACCCGCATACAAAAAAAAAAAAAAAAAAGAGGGTGCTGCCCCATATGTCAAAATTCAGTATACAACATAGGACAGTATGCACATTATCTTTCAAAAGAGTCGATACAACATATTTTAAAATAATAAAATTACATGGAAAGACTTGTGTAATTACAGAAGACATAATTATTAAGATAGTATGAACAGGCCAGTGGAAACCCCAGAAGATCCAGACGATAGCAAAGAACGTGTTTGGTCAGACAGTCTCTGTGCAGTAGTTTAGCTGGCACAGGACAAGCCTGGGCTGCCAGTGGAAATGTTGGTACCCTGAGAAGAGACGCCAGCAGTGAAGGCTTAGGTAAGAGGTGGAGAGGGGCAGATCTCTGATGACATCCTAGAGATTCTCCATGCAGCTACATCTGAGTGCAAGGGCATCTCTTGGTCTTTTCCTTAAGTGGGCCAATAGAATCTTTTTTATTTAAGCTGTTCTGACTTGAGTTTCTATAACCAGGAAAGAAAAGCATTTCACAAAGAAACAGACTGAGAGCAAGGTGACACAGTCGGCCCTGCAGGGAGGAGTATTTTATCATGACCTGTTTAGAATTGCCAGTTCATAATAAAAAGCAGCTTTTAGTTGGTTTTACTCTTCTTTGCATTCTCAATAGACAATACCCTTCCTCACATCCAGCCCAGCACACATGGATTGCGCTGCTTCCTGTCACCCCACCCCCTCTCCTCACCTCTGTCTTTGTTTGACAAACATAGCAAAATGACAAGGATCCTGAGATTTTTGAACTGCATCTGATATAAGAAAGTCCAATTCCACCATTTTAATTTATCAATAAGAAACTGAGACTTGGAGAAAAGACTATATTAGGCCAAAGTCTGCCTTAATCCAAAGGGTATGACAGTGAGAAGCAATGTGCTGAGGTAACCCAGGAAACGAAGCCCAAGATGAAGTAGAACCCTTGGTGGCCTGGGGCGTTTCTGTTCCTGTGTCCTGTGTGATCCTCTAGGCATGGGTTAGGCTGGGGGACTTCTCCAGTCTACTGCTTGCATGCTCAATGGTTCGGTGACATTAGTCTCAGAACTGGTCTTGGAGATACTGGAACCTGGGCTGAGTTCTTGTCTCAAACGTAACTGAGGAGCTGGAGAAGTGGAAATTTCACCACTGGCTGCCCTTCACCATGGCACACAATATTTAGGACTAAGACTCCCGGAAAGGCTTTCTGATTGAAAAGCTACAGGGACTGGTCCAAGACAGTTCAGAGAGGCCCACTGGCAATTACAGGTTCGTATGTGTTGAGGGATAAGATTCTATACTCGCTGCTCCTCAGTCACAAAGTTCGAAGACTGGGAAACAATAAAATCCCCAAACATCTCTCCCCTTAGTCACTCTTAGCTTTGATTAATTGTAAAACAAAAAGGTTGATCTCTCCTATTTCTGCCCGCACCCTTCATTTTGTCTTGCTGGGCAAGGAATTGCTAAAAAAGTTACCTTGGACATGAAGGTATGGGTAGAGAAGAAGAAAGGGCCATGTTAAAAGATTGGTTTTAGCCAGGGATTTAGCTCAGTGGCACAGCACCTGCCTGGCAAGCATGAGGTTGTGAGTTTGATTCCCGGTACCAAAAAGAAAAAAAAAAAGATTGGTTCTCTGTTGGACCATGTGGCCTTAGACAACTGTTTATAAGTAAGCTCCAGTGTCTGAAAGATCCAGGTTCAAAGCCAGCTCCATAAGGTACAGGCTTTGTGATCTTTGGCCCCACAGCGGGCCACAGCGATCTGTGCTTTCCATTGTCTCATCTGTAAACTGGAGATCATTGAGTATCAACCCCGTGTAGTGTTAAAGTGAACTGAACACCAGTGTCTCCACTGTGTTCGTGGCCTAGCATCATCAGAAGGTCAGACTATTCTTTACAGAGTTCCCTGCCACATTTTCACATTCCTCAGGTCCATCTCGTAGGCCTGAGTGGCATGCGCTGGACCGCTAATCCGCTTCGTGGCAACCCTCAGGCTAAAGTCCAGACATCCTGAGTCCCAGGCCTGCAATCATGTCTTAATAGCTCTGAGCTACACTCAGATTTGTGAGGGATACAACAACGAAGTAACCACAGCTGCCTCAAAACAAAGTTGAAGAAAGGTCAGGCTCAAGAGCACAGTCAAAACAAAAAAAGTCCCCTCCATAGGGGCTCTTGGCCTGGCTAAGACAGAGGCCAAGGGGACGCTCATTTGCGAGGTGGGAAGCACAAGGTAGGCCTGAAGAGGGAGCGGTAGTTTCGCCAGAGGGCATGTATTTTAACTCCCCTCCCAGAGGGAAGCGGGATAACGAGGTCAGCAAATATTCCTTTAGTCACCCATGAAGAATCTTGTGATTTCTGGGCTACGAAATTCCCAATTTTAAGCTGCTTCAGCAGGAGGTAGCCAGCTACCTGTCTTCCACAGAAATTTTCTTGCACATGGCTTAAGTTTGGAGTGGTCAATGAGAGGAACAGTGTTGCCCTATTTTTTTTTTTTTTTTTTTCATATCCAGAAAGAATTTTATTTTATTTTATTTTTTGTCCTTTTTTATTGGTATGTTTGTCGTACATAATGATCACATTCATCATAGGGAATTTGTACCTGTACATAATATATCTTAATTCTTTTTTTCCCACTCTCCTCCCCTCCCTTAAACCCCTCTCCTCCCCATTTACAAAGGCTTTGTTTCCATTTTTTTCTGTCCATTCTCTTTTTTAAATCCCTTTTCCTTTCCTTTCCTTCCTCCTACTCCTCCCTTGTTCCCTTTCCCATTTGAGCATGTTTTTCCTGCTTCCCAATGTCTAGCCTCCATTTTGCTCCTCATTTACCCTTTGGGTTTCTCACACAAGAGAAAAAATACTATATTTAAACATGTGTGGTGCTCACTTCAGCAGCACATATGCTAAAATTGGAACAATACAGAGAAGATTAGCATGGCCCTTGCGCAAGGATGACATGCAAATTCGTGAAGCGTTCCATATTAAAAATAAATAAAATAAATGTGTGTCCAATTTTTTTCACTTAAAAGTATGGTCTCAAGGCACATCCATTTACCTAAAAATGTCTCAAGTTTATTCTTCTTTATGGCAGAGTAGTACTCCATTGTATATTAAAAACACATTTTGTTTATCCATTCATCTGTTGATGGACATATGGGCTGTTTCCAAGATTTTGCTATTATAAATTGTGCTGCTATAAACATGGATATGTATTTATCACTGTGGTATGGTGCTTTTAACTCTCCAGGAAGATACCTAGAAAGGGAATAGATAGGTCAAATGGAACCTCTAGTTTTAGTTTTCTGAGGAATCTCCATACTGATTTCCATAGTGGTTGTACCAATTTACATTCCCACCAACAATGGAGAAGGGTTCCTTTTTCTCTACAGCCCCACCAGCATTTGTTATTGGTTGAGTTCTTGGTGACAGTCATTCTTTCTGGAGTGAGATGGAATCTCAGTATTGTCTTAATTTGTATATCTTGAATGACCAGTGATGTTGAACATTTTTTTCATATAGTTTTTTACTTCATCTGAGAAGTATCTATTCATTTCAGATGCCCATTTTTGGATTGGGCCTTTAAATCTGGGAAGTCTCATTTTTTTGAGTTCTTTATATATTCTGGATATTAGACCTCTGAGGAGTAACCATCTCTGACAAACCAACAGCCAACATCATACTAAATTGTCAAAAACTTGAAGCTTTTCTCTAAAATCAGGTATAAAACAAGGATATCCACTATCACCACTCCTATTCAATATAGTTCTGGAAACATTAGCCAGAGCAATTAGACAAGAGAGATAAATAAAAGGAATAAGGATAGGAAAGGAAGGAGTTAAATTATTATTTGCTGATGACATGATCCTCTACATAGAAGACCCCAAAAACTCCAGCAAAAGACTCCTACATTTAATAACCAAATTCAGTAGCATAGCAGGATACAAAGTCAACACTAAAAATCAGTAGCATTCCTGTACACAAATAATAAATGCACCAAGAGAGAAATTAGGGAAATAATAACATCAAGTAAAATGAATCAATTCATTAGGAATCAATCTAATGAAGCAAGTAAAAGATCTTTACATTGAAAATTACAGTACTCTGAAAAAGGAGATTGAAGAGAATATCAGAAAATGGAAAGATATCCCCTGTTGTTGGATAGGCAGAACCAATATAGTGAAAATGCCCATACTCCCAACACTGCTACACAGATTTAATGCAATCCCAATCAAAATACCAATAGCCTACATCACAGAATTAGAGAAAAATTCCTAAAATCCATGTGCAACCAGAACAAACCTAGAATAGCAAAAGCAATTCCGGACAATAAGGGCAAGGAAGGGGGCATCACAATCCCTGACTTGAAATTCTAATACAAAGCTACAGTGATAAAACAGCATGGTACTGGCAAAAAAACAGACTTGAGGATCAATGAAATGGAATAAAATATGCGGAAACAACTCCAAGCACACTCAGCCACCTTATCTTTGACAAAGATGCCAAACATATTCACTGGAAGAAAGCCTCTTTAATAAATGGTGCTGGGAAAACTGGCTTTCCATATGCTGAAGATTAATTAAATCTAGGCCCATATCTCTTACCATGCACTAAACTAAAATCGAAATGGATCAAAGACCTAAATATTAAAACAGAAACACTTAATCTGCTGGGAAACAGGATAGGTAAAACTCTTGAAGACATAGGTGTGGGAAAAGACTTTATGAACAAAATCCTGAACGCACAGGAAATATTAGAATCAACAACTGGGTTCACATCAAATTAAAAAGCTTTTGTACAGAGAAAGAAACTGCCAACAGAGTGAAGAGTTTTGCCCTAATTTATTGGTCCTGATGGGATGATAGGGAGAGAAAGCCACTTCGGCAGCAATGCTGTTTATGGGTGAGATTTCTTTGGGTCACAGCTTGAATGTTAGCCCCTCCTCAGAGCAGTCTCTGACTGCTGCACCCTGATGCCACTATGAATGTTTCCTTCACAGCTCTCACACTTTACATTTTTATTAATCTCTTTATTTCTGCAGATTTTACAAATGCAAATTACTATACTACCATTGTGGTTGTCTTCTCTGGAGGGCTGTGAGTGCTAAAAGGGAAGGAATAGGGGAGCTGTAATCATTACTGTTCCCCCATCAGATGGCATCATTTTTAGCATCGGATGCCCCTGAGTCTGTGGCATGAGTCACAGTGCACACCCACATGGGCGAATGGATGCCTACACAGGCTCTGCAGCGCCTCCTTACGGGAATTTGGATCAGTCACTTACCCTCTTTGTGTTTCAGTTTCTCCAGTTAGCAAGAACAAAACTTCTGGGGGCTCCTACAAGGCTAAAATACTGTGATTCCGTGAGTGTAAGGCTAGAAAGGGCCAGAAGCAACTCACATCCCATAAGTCAGGCTGTCTGACAAGCAAAACCTGAGGGAGGGTTTTATATAACGACTCCAGCTAGTAGTTATATTAAAAGAAGTGCTATGCTGTGATGAGTCGGACCTTAGATACCCTCACCCTCAGCAAGTTCAGAGCCTTCTAAAACCAAACCAGGGGTTCAGTGTTTGACAAGCTGAACAGGTGGTCCCATGGGAAGTATACCAGGGAGAAATAACAGCAATCACATCCATGCTAGGTCTGGTCTTTAGCTGAAACTTCTCCTTCAGTGTTTGAGGCTCCGTCCTCTACCTTCAAGCTCCCACTCATTCTCCCACCCCTGAACTGGCCAGTGCTTCTCTGAACCTGGGGCTCAAGTCTCAGGAAGGTTCTGGAATATCTGAACCCAGTTCTAGTCCATGAGCTCAGGGGTGAAGAAGATACAGTCTTATAGCAGGTCGGAGAAAGCCCTTCTAGTGACACAAATGAAGAATGTCATTTCAAATTGGGAGCTTATGAGAGCCTATTTATTTATTTATTTAGGCATCAGGAATTGAACTCACGACCTCACGCTTGCCAGGCAGGTGCTGTGCATCTGAGCTATATCCCCGGCTATAAGAGCCAATTTAAAATAGTTTCCCCTCCCTCCTTCTAGGGACTCTTTCCAGCCTTACATTTTCACCTGAAAGGGATGCACAGTAGCAATTAGCTAATCTGATAAACTCCTCATTGCTTTTTCTCTGGGCAATTTAAGAGCCCTTTATGTGGATGTCAAAATCAAAACGCACTTACCCAATGAACAGACAAGTCCACCTTTAAGAATTCATGTTGCTGCTATACTTCATTTAAAGTGTGAAATGATACATTCAAGGACATTCACTGAAACCCTGTAATACCTAGCAAAAGATAGAAAGGAACTTAAATGGTTATGACCAGGAGCCTACTTAAATGATTATACTCCTATGCAAGGCAGTTGCAGTTCAATGTAGGCACTAACAAGGCAGTTATAAGGTAGGCAGGTCTCTTTGCACTGATACAGGAAAATCCCCAAGAATATTATAGTGAAAAGCCTAAGATATGGAACCAGCCTAGGTTCCCAACAACAGAGGAATGGATTAGAAAGTGTGGTACATGTGACACTGGAGTATTCAGCCATAAAGAAGAATGCAATCTTATTTGCAGCAAAATTGATGGAACTGGATGACATTCAGTCAAGAGAAATAAACCAGACCCAGAAAGACAAGTACTGCACTTTCACACTTACATAGGAAAACTAGAAAAAGTTGATGTGAAAGTAGAATAGTGATCCTAGGCGTCAGCGAGGGTATGGGGAGTGGGCGTGTCTGATCGCTGAACTCTGTTTGCAAGTATGGCAGCCTCACACTGAACTGCAGATGTGTGATTAATACATGATAAAAATATTATAGTGTAAAAAGTATGATGCAGAATAGTGGTTAGAGTGGGCTAGCCTTCATTTACAAATTAACCTATATTTAAATGCCTATGCGTTACAGGTTAAATTGTGTGCCCTACCTAGGAATTGATCTAATGAAGGATTTAAAAGACCTCTACATTGAAAACTACAGTACTCTGAAAAAGGAGATTGAAGAGGATATCAGAAAATGGAAGGATATCCCTTGCTTTTGGGTAGGAAGAACTAATATAGTGAAAATGGCCATACTTCCAAAACTGTTATACAGATTTAATGCAATTCCGATCAAAATTCCAACAACATATCTCACAGAATTAGAGAAAACAATCCTAAAATTCATCTGGAACCAGAAGAGACCTAGAATAGCAAAGGCAATCCTGGGCAACAAAGGCAAGGCAGGGGGCATCACAATCCCTGACATGAAATTATACTATAAAGCTACTGTGATAAAAACAGCATGGTACTGGCAAAAAATAAAACAGACCCAAAGATCAATGGAACAGATTAGAATATGCAGGAACAACTCCAGACATACTCAGCCACTTTATCTCTGACAAAGGTGCCAAACACATTTACTGGAAGAAAGATAGCCTCTTTAATAAATGGTGCTGGGAAAACTGGCTCTGCACATGCCGAACGTCAAAATTGGACCTATATCTTTCACTATGCACTAAAATTCAAAATGAAGCAAATATCTAAATATTAAAACAGAAACATTAAATCTGCTGGAAGATAGAATAGGTAAAACTCTGAAGACATTGGTGTAGGCAAAGACTTTATGAATAAAACCCCAATTGCACTGGAACTATCACAAAGAATCAAGAACTGGGATCTCATCTTATTAAAAAGCTTTTGCACAGCAACAGAAACCACCAACAGAGTGAAGAGACAACCCACTACGTGGGAAAAAATGTTTGCCAGCTGTTCCTCAGACAAAGGATTACTATCGAGAACATATAAATAACTCAAAAAAATCAGACCTCCCAAATTTAAAGACCCAATCCAAAAACGGGCATCTGAGATGAATATGCACTTCTCAGATGAAGAAATACAAATGGCAAATAAATATATGAAAAAATGTTCAACATCATTGATCATTTAAGAAATACGAGTTAGGGCCGGTGAGATGGCTCAGCGGCTTAAGCGCCTGCTGGGCAAGCGCGAGGGCCCGAGTTCGACTCCCGGAACCCACATACGAAAAAGGGGCCTGTGATATCGCTCAGCGGCACAGGCACCTGCTGGCACGCGAGGTCCTGAGGTCGACCCCCCGGTACCCACAAAAAAAAAAAAAGAAAAAAAAAAAGAAATACAAGTTAAAACAACACTGAGATTTCACCTCACACCAGAAAGAATGGCTATTATCAAGAAATCAACCAATAACAAATGCTGGTGAGTCTGTGGGGAAAAAGGAACCCTTCTCCACTGTTGGTGGGAGTGTCGACTGGTACAGCCACTGTGGAAATCAGTGTGGAGATTCCTCAAAAAACTAGGATTGGAGGTCCCATTTGACCCAGCTATTCCCCTTCTGGGCATCTTCCCAGAAGAATTAAAAACATTGTACCACAGTGATATATGTGCATCCATGTTTATAACACACACAATTCGTAATAGCTAAATCTTAGAAACAACCCAAATGCCCATCAACCGAGGAATGGATAAAAAAAGCTATGGTATTTTTATACAATGGAGTACTACTCAGCCATAAAAGAGGATAAACTGGAGACTTTTATAGGTAAATAGATGCAACTCGAGACCATACTCATAAGTGAAATAAACCAGATGCACATGTGCAAACATCATATTGTCTCCGTAGTGTGAGAAGGTGAAAGAGTAAATAAGATCCAAAATGTACAATAGATATTGTAAAATGGGAAGAAACTTCAAAAGGAAAGAGAAACTGTGATGGGGGAAAGGAGAAAAGGAAAGAAAAAGCAAAAAAAAAGAATAAAATATATACACACAAGAGAGTTAAAATACTTATACTACTAATTTCTCTTAGTTCATTGAAAAGAAAGGTTTGTGCTAATATTGTTTGGACAATTAAATTCCTATATCTTATACTCTGAGTAATTTAAAGATAATAATATGCAATGTATTAATCATTGTTACCCTCCTATTATCTTGTTTTGAAATTTTATTTTTTTCTCTTTAAAATAAAAATAAATAAATAAATTGTGCAGCCTTCCAAATTCAAAGGTAAAATGAGATCATGAGGTTGCACCCTCTTCCGGGATGACTAATACTCTTATAAAAAGGGGGAATTTGGATAGAGACATAGCACACAAAGAGAAGGCCACATAAAAATGAAGGCAGAAATCAAGGCGATGCTTCTATAAGCCAAGGAATGCCACAGATGGCCACAAACTGTCAGCAGCTAGGGGACAGGCTTGGGACAGATTCTCCTCCATATCCTTCAGGCTTGGTCTCAGCTTCCAGACCTGCAACACAATGGGTTCCCATTATGTAAGCCATGTGTATACGGCACTTTGTTGTACAAGCCACAGGAAACTTAACAGCAGCTGCTCTGTGACTGTCCGTATATAAAATCTTTCTATAAAATCTATGTATATATGTCATGTGAATGGTCCCAATGTATGGACATGGACACACACACACACACACAAAGATGATGCTGGTTACCTCAAGGGAAAGGGCCTATGGAACTGAGGTAGGAAAAATAATTTTCACTGAATATTCTTCTTTACCTTTTGAATTTTATACACTGTGTATTACCTTCCCCCATACTCCCAAGTCAAATAATTAGCCATGAAAAAATCATAGTAGCTTTCTGAAGATCACAGTACTCATCCTGAAAATACTCACATCTTCCTGATGTAACCTCAACATATCGATATTTCTGGTACCAAATCGGAATCGTGAGGGTTTGTTCCTGGGACGGTTGTCTTGCCTAGGGTGCTGGGCCTCCCTGAACTTGGTGGAGGAAAGTGCATCAACCAACCAGAATGTCTTCAAGGTGCCTAAAGGGGAGACAGGGTCAGGAGCTAGAAGCCTCTTCCCCTCTTGACCTGTCCTGTTATTGGCTCAGATGGGGGTTTCAGGTTTGAGGGTTTAGAGGGGAGTATGCAAATAATATGCAGCTTCGTGTCAGAGGGAGCGCCATTCTTACAGAGCTCAACTACAGCCTGAGTCAGGCAGGCGGCTCTGAAGCAATGAGTCACTGCGTGCAAAGAAGCCTTCTTCCTCTCTGGTGTGAATGGGCAGATGGACAGTCACCGTGTGAGTCATGAGGCCTGAGGCCCACATGGCTGTGCAGATGGAGAAAAACTGAGATGGCGCACAGGAGGCCTGTAGCCAAGCATCCCGTGGAACCTGCCCCCTGCATGAGCTGCACCTGCCAGAAGGTACCAGTTCCAAGAGCCAGTCTGAGCCCCTGTAGCAAAGGAAGCATGGAGACATGGCACGGCTGTGGCTACCACCAGGACCATGATTAAAAAACTGAAACCAACTCAATGTGGAAGAAATTAGAATGAAGGCTGTTGAGTGACAGGGTTGGTTTAATCCTGGCTCCAAATATCATGAAAACACGACCAGGCATGGAGAGGAACACTTCACCTGCCAGGATTTTAAGGCATTGACGGTTGTTTCCTTTTCAGAGAATCCACTCTCTAAGGGGCAATAGCAAGACCATCTCTACCTCAGAACCCATAAACAAGCAGACTTCCCTGGCCAGGAAATCCGGAATACAGTATTTTTTACAGCTGAGAGACATCCCTCAGAGATCTGTTGAGAAGGCAGTAGATCAGAAAGGCAGGCAAAAGTCAGGTGTGGTGGCACACACCTGTAATCCTGGCAGTCTGGGAGGCTGAGGCAGGAGGATCACAAGTGTGAATCCACCCTTGGCAACTTCATAACTTAGTGAGACCCTGTCTCAAAATAAAAAATAATAAAAGGGCCAGGGATGTAGCTCAGTGCAAAGGTTCTGGGTTCAGCCCCACCCCACCAAAAAAAGCTCAAAGGAACAATATGAGGTCAAATGAAAGAAGTATGGGATAAAGGTGAATTTGTAGCCTTGAACTCTTTCACATAATCAACCTTCTTATATTTAGCAGATTATGAAGGACAAAGGACAATACTTCGAGTGTACAGTGCCACTTCAAGGTACTATGGCACATTATATACATTCCAGCCCACCACGTCCTTTCCAGAAGGCATTCTATGTCCACTCCTGGGAGGACTGAAGTCAACAGGGCAGAATCCCTGATCTTGAAAAGCACACAGTGTAAACATATAAACAATCACCACAGGACAGACTAACACATTATAAGAACAAAGATACCAAAAACCTGCTCTGGGAGAACAGAGGAGGGAAAGAGGGAGACTTTCCTTCCATAGAAGGTGATTTTTTAGCTGAATTTTAGGAGTAAGCAGGAATCCCCCGGGTTAAACAAGGAAGAGAAAAGAGTCAGACAAGAGAAGACCTTGTTCAAAGGCTGCTAGCAACTGATTAGGGAGCAACTGGGGAAGTGGTGAGCAGTCGGGTATGCAGGAGGGAGGGGGTCAGGTCAAGATGAAGCTGGAGAGGTGTGGGGCTGTGCATGGAAATGTAAGAGTCCATCGCACAGTCACCAGGGCGCCAACGCATGCTTCATCGTGGTGAGAGAGTGCTCGCATAGGGGATAACTTTACCCTTAATGCAGAGAGTAAACAAGGGTGTAGGTGGTGGAAGGAAGACTAATTAGGAATTAGGAGGCTGCTGAATTAGTCCAAGCGAGGGATCATAAAGCCCTGAATGTCAAAATGTGAGGATGTGAAGAGGAAGTCTCAGATAAGAACCATGTGGACCTGCAGTGACTAGGACCTTGTAACAGTAGAGGGGTTGGAGAGGAGGGTTTCAAGTTTCTGACTTGGCTTGTGACACTACCCAAGACAAGAGGAGGGGTGAGCCATCATTTCGCACATGTCATTTTGGTGAGGACATGGCCGTGGGTCATCTAACTGGAGATGTCCAATAGGCCAGCAGAAGTATGGGCATGGGTGTGGAACTTGGAAGAGAGGATTCTGATGGCATATTTTTCTTGTGACACATTCCTGTTAAGCCTCCATTCCTTGGGTTTGGCTAAGGCCACCGCGGACAGAGTGGTGGGGGGTGTGCTGTCTGAGATCCTGGGTGTAGTCTTACAGTCCCAACAGCAAGGCTGCTTTCTTGCCCTGCCTTTGCATGGAGAGTAGAATTTGGGCAGGCTCAAGGGTACTGGCAAGATGGCAAACAGAAAACACATCCACAGCTCTAGAGCCTGGCATTAAAGTTCCATGTGTTTTCTAGATGAGCTTCCCAGGCAGGGTGAATTCCTGCAGAGTCATGAAGTCTCAGAAGCCCCGGGACTCAGTGGGGAAAATGGGAACCCTAAGGTGGGAGGGGAAGGAAGAGGAGCCAGATCTTTCCCCAGGAGCCTAGTAGGAGGCAGCATCAGGAGACAATCGACACAAACAGCAATCAGTGTTTTGTGTCATCAGAAAATGCCGTGTCCAGGACAGGTGAAGGAGAGAGGCGAAGGTACAGCATATTTTAATAGAATTATTCTGACTCTAAAAGATTTCAGGATAGTATCATAGTAACATAATTTTTACACCGGAAGTTACTTTAGGATGCAGGGGCATAAAACCTTCATTTGCACTATCCATCTATGAGACACTATCCCTGTGAGTTTTGATGCATACTGCAGTTATCCATGGACACAGTTTCCACTGATGGATGACAAAAGCGGAGCGTGCAGAGGTTAAATGACCTCCCCCAAATCGCCTGCTGGGTAGATGGTGATTCTAGGAGTTGGAAGCAGTCTGGTTGGCTCCAGGGGCTGCCCTCTCAACCACAAAGCCACAGGCTCCAGGGTTGCATGTGTGTGGCTGATCTATTTTATGGCACTTTGTAGTGGCTAAAAGTACTTTTTTACACTGATGTCCTCCAAATTGACAGGAACAGGGCCAAGACGAAACCTTTAGTCTGAAATGGCCTTTCGATGGTGTTCTGTGGGGCTGGGAGACAGACCTACTCTCCGGTACACAGCAGTCCCTTCCAGGCCTCTGAGCCTGCGCAGCAGCCTCGGTGAGAGCCACACTGCCCACCACTGGACACGTCCCTAAGCCACAGTTCCTGTAAGACCACACACTCCCCCTCGGCCCCCATGCCTGGGCCCAGAGCCACCAAGAGGAACTAAATCAAGATGAAAGATAGAAGACTGGTGGAGACTACATTTTGCAATGTAAAACCAAAACGTGCCTTTCGCAGATCCCTGTATTTAAGTTGAACTACTTTTCTTTTTTGGCTTTTAAACTCTTTAGAATGGACTCGATGTTCTGTTATTATGATTAATTAATATAACGGCAATCACTTTCAACAGCTGCTCGGTATGTAAGTTGCCAAAGTAGTGACGAATTCCTGGACACCTGTTATTCAGACCCTCTGAAATTTAGCATTTAATTACATACACTGCACCTATCATCCTTCTCTAATTGTTTTCCTTTACTATGTAAGAGTAAGTCATAGACCCGAGTTTACCCCTAAGCAGTTATTTATATTTCCTAGAAATTGTCCTAAAAATCCTGCCTCTCAAAACTACAGTGCAATTACCTAAATCATGATATTAACACAGTGCAAATATGTTAATTTACTCTATACACCTTACTCAGATTTTTGCCAATTGTCCTTATAACCTATAATGTCCTTCCTATCCAAAGAAAAGCCAAGATTTCATGTTGCAAATGCAACATGTTTGTCGTGTCTTTGGATATCCGGAACAGTTCCCAAATCTTTCTGTTTCGTAACATTGACATTTTTTTTTTAGGTGAACAGCTGTTATTTTGTGGAACACCCTCAGTTTGGTCTGTCTTTCTCTTGGTGAAATTGAAGTTATACTTTTTTTCTGCTTTTCTCAATGCCTTATAGGAAGGACATGCCCTTAATTAGTCCCATTAAAAGTTAGTGTCCATGCCAGCTGTGATGGCATGTGCCTGTAATCCCAGCACTGTGGGAGGCTGAGGCAGGATGAAAAAAATAAAAATTTAAAAGGGCTGGGAGAGAAAGCTCAGTGTGAAGGCCCTGAGTTCTGTCCTTAGGACTGGAAAAAAATGTTTAGCATTTAGCTGCGTGTGCCAGCACATGCCTGTAGTCCCATTTACTTGGGAGGCTGAGGCAGGAAGATCACTTGAGCCCAGGAGTTCAATGCCAGTCTGGGCGACATAGCAAGAACTCATCTAAAAAAAAAAAAAAAGTAAGCATCTGCTAGTTTTTCCTATGGTAAAGGTACTATTTTATCCTTTGTGACTAATAAGTGTCTCATGAAAGATACTCTGAGACTATGCAAGTATCCTGTGTGACTCCTCCACTGATTCAGACTCAGATACTTCTAAGTTTGCCAAATGGCGATATTCTAATTGTCATTCCTTTACAATTATTATTTGACGTTCAATTAGTGTGTACGGTAGAACTTTCTTGCATGCCTTACTTTTTTCTTTTCTTTTTTTTTTCCGTTACTGGGGATTGAACCCAGGGTTTTTGTACTGAGTTGTGACCCCTGGCCTTTTTAAAAATTATTATTAATTTCGAGATAGAGTTTCACTAAGGGCTTGAACTGTCGGTTCACCCGCCTTAGTTGTCCTGAGTGCTGGGATCACGTGTGCACGCCACCATGCCCGGCTCCTCATTTACTTATTTTATTGGCATGGACTCAAATTCTCTTTGTTCAGTTAGAATTCTTTACTATTTTTGCTTTGATATTAAATTATCCTGGATATTTGCTAGATGCTTTTATGTAAATTGTTTTATCTAATTCTCAGTCATGTGGGGAACCATGATTACTCTTGTTTTGCAGGGAGAGACTCTCCCCGAAGCTCGGAGACATTAACTTCTGCAGCACTGAGCGGTGATGTCCGATTCGCGCAGAGCGCTTGGCCTACGCATGTAGACAGATGTGTCTTCTCCGACTTGGTGATTACCTCAGGAGTTACTCACCTTCCCTCCCCCTCTCCCTTATTTTCTTAAAATGAGAAAATTGGCTCAGTGAGGTTAATCAGCCTGTGAAAAAAACCTGTGATGAGAATTCGAAGGCCCACTGAAATCCCCTGATATTTTCTAGCAAACCACAGTGCCCCCTTTAAGACATTTTCCTTTTGCAGATGGGATACTTAAGCGCCTGGTTTTATGTTTGCTTGTTTGCCACTTACTTAATTTTATTCAGGACAGAGGAGGTGAAAGGAGAAATGGTTGCTGTTTTACTGACAGCCTGTCTTTGTAATGGTTTCTGCTTTAGCCAAAATCTGCCCTAACTCTAATCGGCGCCAGAGCTTGAAAACTGGAGATTTAGAAACTGCAGAATCCTTGTGTTCTTGGAATAGTTTGTGGCAGTTGAGTTTCTAAAACTTTAGTGTCTTAAAGTGAGTTTGCTTCAGTATTTACAGAAAAACTCTGGGGCCATCTTTTATCCTCTAGATACCCTCTAATTTATCAAGTAAATAGTTGGGTGTGCTAATCGCGGTACAGTGCTCAGGAAGGTTGCTAATAACAGTGTGAAGAAACCTGAACATCTCAATACTTAATCAAGAAAGGAAACGCCCATGTTAGAGCATCAATCTGGTTTGGCTTTGACCCCCTGGGACTGCAAAAAGAGTTTTGAGGATCACCAAGCTCATGAGCACCCAGGTATCCATTAGAATCTGGGGCATCATCCCACACTCATCAAATCCAAATGCTTTGGCTTTAACAAGCTTCCCAGAGGACATGAAGTTCACGCCAGCAAGCCCGGGTGTGCTGGGGCCTCCAACAAGCCTGGTCCGTGTTGGTGCATGACAAACTCTGCGGGCTTTCACCAGAAGCATCATGCTTTGGGCCTCTTGCCCCATGCCTGGACTATTGCCCATAACAGTCTCCAAGGGCAGGAGTCATTCCCAGGTCCCAAGGGAGGCAGCCAGACTCAGTGGTCCTGGGCAGCTCCCCTGACCTTGGGGAACACGCCGAGCCAGCCTCCATCTTGCTGAGCTCCAGGGACAATTCATCTTTGCCCAAGTATCTGACGCACAGGGCCTGTACATAGTTCTTGGCAGCTCTAAGCAAAGTTCTGAGAAGCTTCTTTGAGGGGAGAGGGGGAACCAAACTCTTTTCTCTAGGTCTAGTTAAAAGCAGTGCAAATAAACAGAAATTAGCTGTTGATTCAAAAGGCAGAGTATTGCCTGCACTTAGGAAATGTTACTTCATCTCCAAACTAAGTGTGTTAGGAGCTTCTGGCTTAGGTCCAAATGGGGTAGTTGTAGTTTTTCTCTAGTTCTACACTCCACCCCAGTTCTTCCCCCATTAGGCTGAAATCATCTTGGCTGTAAATGGAACCAGGTTCAGGTGTCATCCATCATTTTAACTCCCAAGTGACCTAAGCAGCGGCGTGCTGATAAATGTTAACCAGCTGACTTGGGCAGGGGCTTATTTGTAGCACTGGTGATTTCAGCTGTGTAAATAGCTCCCACCATGGGCAATTTCAAGCTTCTAGTGCTGTATGTGAATGCTTAAAGAGCAACGGGTAATGGTAACCACAGTAAGAGACTGTTAGTTTGTGAGAACTTTGGGCCAACTCATCAGTCCTGGCTGCAAAAGGAGGTGGGCATGAGACCCACACAGCACCCTTTCCTAGTGTGAAACCTCGGAGTGGGTGTCCTGGTTCTAGAGCTCCACTTTTTACTCAGGGTAAGAAACCCAAACTTTACACACCCTGCGTCACACATGACCCTGCGCCAATTGTTTAGCTGCCAGAACCTCTGGTTTCCCCAACTGCTGGCTGAGACGCATCAAGGCTCAAGGGAGGGCTCTGCTGGTTGGATGGACTAGAAGTCCAATACAAGGAGGTGTTAACTGTAGAGACATGAGATCATTAGGGATCCTACCACAGGGCATGAAGTAGACCTGACCCTGTAGAAAAATAGGAAGCTATTCAGCACTGAGGCAGCTTTTCTGTTTGTTTTGTTTTTGCAGTTCTGGGGATTGAGCCTAGGATCTTGCACTGAGCTACACCCCCAGCGCCCCCCTTTCTTTTCCAAACAGGGTCTCATTAAGTTGCCGGGTTGCCCAGGTTGGGCTTGAACATGTGATTCTCCTGTCTCAGCCTCCCAAAGTGCTGGGCTTATAGGCCTGTGCCACCAGACCCAGCCAGCCTTTCCATCTTTCAGTGGTTCCATTTGCTTGTCTCTTTCTGCACCAGCCTCTTGCCTCTGCAGCCAGGGCTCCTTGCGCTTTACACTTGAACCCAGCACAACATGGTTCAACTGGCTAGCAGAAGCTCTCATCTCTTGCCCTGATCTCTATGGGTGGCTTCCCTTGGAGAGCAACACACAGGAGCAAAAAGCTCACCGACCACGTTACAAGTTTAGGACAGGCCACCCGAGCTGCAGGACACTGGCATTGGGAGAGCCTTTGGATGACATGTCTGCCTGTGTCTAATCCTTGTGGCCACCACCAGGAAGCAAGTGGGGAAAAACATGATGTGTAAGTTTGTCCTTTAAGGGGTGATGGGTAGAAGTCACACAGCCCCAGATGCCTCCCAGCACTGGTGGACTGAGTGCGGCAATGGCTTTGCAGCAATTTAACAAATATCTAGATATTGCCAACTCTTTGCAAGGTACCAAAGAGTTACAGACTGTGATACTCTATTATTGAGTTTTGAGGACAGTGGACTTTATAAATACATTAATAAATGTTAATCAAAACAACCTTAAAAGGTGAGCATTTTTATGTCCATTTTGAAGATGAGGAAATTGTATCAAGAGAAGATAAGTGATTACCACAAGGCCCCACAGTTGGGAAAGAGAAGCATACTTACTGTTGGGTTTTCTAACTCCAAGGCCAGTGTTCTGTCCTCATCACAGAGACCAAACGACCAGGAGGGACAAATGACTGTAGAATTTACTCAAAGCTTTATCTACAGCTTTGGTTTTAAGTGAAAGAGTCCCGGCCAAGTGGTTTTGGACAAAACAAGAATGTCCTGGCTAATATAGTGGAAAAGCTCAGGTGACTGAGTACTGCTATTCTTTGTCTCTCTTACTTAGCACCCACTCATGGGCTGCCCAGTTCTCAGGCTCTCCATCAAGGGGACAAGAGGACTGCCAGACGCCCTCACGGCTCTAAATATCTCACTACTACTGCATGAAATAATCCAAGTACTGATGAACTTTGGATTCAGTTAGGCCTTTACCTATTCCTAAATCAACCAACCACTCTGGATGGATCTGATGATCTCCTTGGCCTGGCCAGACCAGAGCCACGTGATCACCACTGACTCCAAGGCTGATGCCAGGCCACACAAATCCATGGGATCCAAGGCAGGTGAGGGTTTCTTCCCAAAGGAAAACTGAGGTGCTATTAACAGAAGTCAGATCTTCCCTTGGAGTGGGAAAAGTGAAGGGCAGTTAAGTCTGAGTTAGCCTCAGCAACACAAGTGGGAGCATCTAGCATTGGGTGTGGACACAGTGGAGCCCAATAAATACTAAATGAATAAAAGTATAAACATTGTTTCAGACCATGGTAGAATGATAAAGAGTTAGTGCCTCTGGGCCAATGTGAAACAGTGGAGAAAAGAGGCTGGCGCTGTATTGGAAAGAATGCTGAATGCCATGCTAAGGAGCGAAGACTTCCCTTCCCTTCCCTCCCCTCCCCTCCCCTTCCCTTCCCTTCCCTCTCCTTTCCCTTTTCTCTCCTTTTCTCTTTCCTTTCCTTCTCTTTTCTCTCCTTTTCTTTTCTCTTTTCCCCCTCTTCTCTTTCCTTTTCCCTTCCTTTTGTCTCTCTCTCCCTTCCTTCTCTCCCTCCTTTCTGTTTTCTTTCTCTCCCTCCCACAGGGAACATTTGAAGGTTTGTTGATCAGGCGTATGCTAGGGGCAAAATTTGAAACACAAAAAAAATACCTTGAACATATTGAAATTCTGTGTTTAGGTTAAAATAAGATCTTTAGTGGCCCAAGAATGCCCCCTACCCCATGCCTATAGGATTTCCTGTAAGGTCTGGAATCTCTTTCTTTACCTGGTAGTCCTTGAAACAAGAGATCTCTGAGCACGCCTTGGGGACAGAGCAGCAGCAGGGCACCTGAGGCTGATTAGATAGACCCACCCCTTCCCAGGGCCTCCAACTATGCCACCCCACCCATGCAAAGGTGAAGGTCTGAACTGGGTGCCCCTGGAGTTTCTCGACTTACATTGTGGGATGGTTGAACAGGTTTGGGTGCGGCCCCCAGGGTGTGTGAACATCTTTCTGAGCTGAGGAGCACTTTGTGCCATCCAGTTCCATCCCATGATTGGGCATGATTTATTGCCAACTTGATTACAGCTGACTGGTGGGTCTGTCATGAGAACTCCAGGGTGAAATGTCACAACACTGATGAACCACCAGAGGGGCCAATCGAGTGATGACTTCAATCAACGGGCTGGAGAGGTATTTGCAGAGGGCTCTGACTGACACAGTAACTTCCTTTTCTTAGGAGACCCAGTTATGGCTTCTCATGCCCCAGAATGGAGAACAAATGTCAGATTTTTAAACATTGGCTTTCTTTGCCAAGTGAAAAAAAGTGGACTAATTGCAGGACTGATCAAACTAGAACAGTGTTTACCATTTTATTTTGCAATGGAGTTTTTTTTTTTTTTTTTTTTTTGGCCCCGGGAATCGAACTCAGGATCTCGTGCTTGCCAGGCAGGCACTGCACAGCTAAGCTATATCCCCAGCCCCCTGCAATGGATATTTAAATGTTCTGCTTGCTCTCTGAAGTGACTTTTCTAACAGTTACGTGTTTATATTCTTTTTTTTTTTTTTGTGGGTACCGGGGGTCGACCTTAGGACCTTGTGCGCCAGCAGGTGCCCGTGCTGCTGAGCGATATCACCGGCCCTTTTTTCGTATGTGGGTTCCGGGAGTCGAACTCGGGCCCTCGCGCTTGCCAGGCAGGCGTTTACGCCGCTGAGCCATCTCACCAGCCCAGGTGTTTATATTCTTAACAGAGTCCACATAAAGCTGGGGCCTCTCACACTGGGCCTTCAAATAAAGACAAGTGGCAGGCAGAGCTATGCTAAGAAGCCATCTGAGGGTGTGGGCAACAGACTTACTGTTCTTCACTGATACTAGGACTTCCCTGTGGTGTCCTGTATACCTTGCCCAGGGACAAAGCCCTAACACTGTGGACTTAGTCAGGCCAGGGTCAATTACTGAATCGACCAATCGCTTTGATTGCGTGAATTTGATCTCATAGGCCAGACCAAGGCCACACGGTCACCACGGGATCCAGAGTTGATGTCAGGCCACACAACCCTTGGGACCTTAGGGAGGGACAGGTGGCTCCCCAAAGAAATACCGAGGTGCTGATATGAGAAGTGGTACCGCAGAAGGCCAACCAGATAACAACAGCGATTCCCCTGGGATGCGAGAACTGAAGGGCATTCAGTGGTGGGGCTTCTGAGCCCTTCCCAGAGTTAGGAAATATGGGAGTTGAGAGCACAGCTCTGGGGTCAGTTTGGATCAAATCTCTGCTCCGTTACTTATTAACTCATGACTTTGAATGAGTTGCCCAATCTAATCTTTGGCTTCCTCATCTGCAAAAGAGAGTAACAGCAGTACCCATTTCACAGGGCTGATGAAATGAGATGATGTATGTAAATCAATGCATCTGATGCCTATAAAATGAAAGTGCTCCATAAGTGAGACCTGCGTCACCCCTCTCATCTTAGCATGCAGCAGGGTAGCCCTTCAGGGACTGCAGAACCTGTGTGAAGGTCTCTGTCAGGAGCCCATCTCAGTGGAAGTCGGAACTCCCTGTGCCCTGCAGGATCTCAGCTGTCATCTGATTCAAGTTCCCTGCGCTCTCCTGTAGCTCTGACTTTTCCCAAATCTCATGAGGCTTAAGAAGAAGTTAAAAATGCCATGAAAATTGTCTATTTTTGAACAATAGCAGATAGGGCTAGAAACACTGGTTCTCCCACCAGAAGATACAAGCTCCTGAGATTTCCCTGGCAATCCCACAAGAGCCAGTAGGTCTGTCCTCAGCAGCTGGATCAGGGTAGGGAAAAGGACTGTTTTCAAATTGTTAAGTTAAAAAAAAAAAATCACATTACTTATTTTCAGCCAGCAAAACATGGCTTGGTCCTGTGCAAGGGCTGCCCTCATGCGGTGTGCTCAGGGGTGATGGGACTGGCCAAGGCTTGCAGCTGGGGTTCCTGGAGCTACCTAGAGAACCAGGAGCGTCTGCGTGACCTCCCAAAATGAGGGCTACTCACCCAAGATGAGTGAGCAAAGGGCTCCAACAAAGAAAGTTCTTTAATCAAAACATATCTAGCCCCTATTCTTGCCCCTGCAAAGCCAGAGCTGTGTGCATGCCAGAGGCTGTGCTTTCCGAAGGGCTCCTGCTTGGAAGGGCAAAGGGTAGCTGTCGCCATCAGCTTGGGGGAGTGAGGAGATTGCTGGGGAGGGACAGCACAGCCAAGTCAAAAACTTCCAACAAATTAAAAAATAATCACGTGATGTGAGTAGGTGTATGTACTTATGGAAAATCATATGTGTCTATCTAAAGAATTTTTTTTTTGGTAGTACTGGAGATTAAGTTTATGCTTGGCAAGAACTCTATCACTGGGGTACAACCCCAGTCCAGAAATTTTTTTTCTTTTTTGGTAGCAGGAATCGAACTCAGGACCTTGAGCTTACCAGGCAGGTGCTTGTGCTGCTGAGCTATATCCCGAGGCCCAGAAATTTTAAAGGAAGTTTTAAAAGGGCAAATGGGCTCTAGAAGCCAACAGACCTATGTGGGAATTTTAGGTTTGCCTCTTCCTAACTTGTGTGAGCTTCCTGATACTCGAGTTTTCTCATCTATAAAACGGTAATAATGTTCGCATGTCTTGAGGATTGAATGAGTTAATATCACACAGTGCCAGGTGCCCAGTAGGAAGTAAATGTTGGCTAATATTGTTGTCGCTGAGGGAAAACAGAAGCCCAAAGGCTAAGGTGGGGTGTGGGCAAGGGTGACTGGTTTTCATTTCTTCAGAAAGCCATATCTCTTCATGTTCCAGTTGTACTGAAGCCAGACCCTCATCCCTACATTCATGCCTTGGTCCTTGCTGCCCTTTTGCTTGTGACACTTCTCTGTTTGCCTGATGGGCAAATTCCTTTCCCTCATTCAAGGTGCCATCTTGAGTGCCACCTCTTCTGAGAAGCTTTCTCTGGTTCTTATTCTCCACATGGCAGCCACCTCTCCCATAGGCCATGAGTTCTGTGAGGACAGAGGTCACATCCTCCACTTCCTGATGGAAGTAGCTCCCAGCACACAAGAGGTGGTTGAGAAGCGACTGCTGAATGGAAGCACAGAATGGAGGGTGATCACTCTTGAAGGCTGATGGTCAGTTGTTCTCCATTCCAGGAAAATCAGAAATAGCTTTAAGCTGAAACATGGGAAATTTTGACCAGACACAAAGAATTCCCTCAGTGAGAGTGCTGGATACCAGACCAAATTCCCATGGGACTGTGCGGGATTTCCTTGATGGGTCCTTAGGAAGGAATACTTTTAATACGTGAGGTGATTCTGATGGGGTTTTGCTTGAATGTAGGCCCTAGCTTGATATGAGGGTCATAAAACAACCCCTATGTAACCCAGATGGAACAGAGTATTTTGGCTCATGGTTCCTTGTGGCATGCACCTTCTGAAGAGGCTGGGAAAGAACATGGCAGTGTGCCCCTGAATGGACCACGGAGGTCTTGCACTGATAGAACTCAGTCCTAGCCCATGAGCAAATGGAGTTTGCCAAGGGTCACATTTACCACGTGCTCAAGTACCCAAGTCTAATGAAACCCAGTTTCTTTGTTTCAGCTCTTTTTCACAGAGGAAGGTTTGGAAGACAAAATAATAATAATAATAATAATAATAATAATAATAATAATAATAATAATGTAAAAAACATGTTTCTAATAACCTACCCCCACAAAATGCAAGAAGGACATTCAGCTAGTGTCAGAACACATCCGTGAACTTTAGGATGGCTACAAGACCTGGATGCGATTTGGTACCTGACGAAAGGACCCATGAATTCAAATTTACTCTGATTTGCCGGCTGACGCTGAGAAGACATTAGTTCCCTGGACTTCAGCTAACAGAGGCCGTGGCTGGCCTCCAAGGTCAGTTACGTAAGAGGCTGGATAGATACGGAGTGTGAAGGGGTTTCCAAGTGCTGTGTGATACAGTGGATCTCAATTTTGATCATTTCAGCGAAAAACCTTCCTGCCTTGGTCCCCGCGGCCTGCGTATTGCAGGGTGATGTTCTTGGGGAGGCACTGTGGCGTGGACACGCCCCATCCTAAGGACAGCTATTGGAAGCTCTCCCACGCGAGCAGCCTCACCCACACTGAGCAACGGGCATTGTCAGAGCCTCCCCTGGCTGCTGTGCAGGCTGGAGCCGGCCAGTACAGACCAGCTCAGCGCAGTTAATGAGATGCAGCTTAGCTTAGTGCTATTAAAAGCAGGGCAAGCCGATGACATTGACACATTGGGGGTAAAAGAGATGTGCGGTATCTGAGTGGAGGCTGAGAAAGAAACTGAGAAGAGAAATTAGAGCCATGACATAATTGTCAAGAGAGCAAGCATGTTTGGGGTCTGAGGAAAACTTTCTTCACGCCCACTGTCTAACATTTGCCTAATTTCAAGTGTCAATCAAGTCCATTTCTAACCGAGGTGCTCTTACAACTAACCACGCAGCCAGAAGTACCAACTGAAAACACAAGCAAAGCCCAGGACGTGACTATCGGAGCTCTGCTCTGAGTGGGTGCTAAAAGCAAAATGAAAATGAAAACCTTTCACGTTAGGAAGATGTGAAAGTTGAGGTGATGGAGAAATCTGTTGGAAAGGCCAAGGCCACAGATAAGATACGAGCGCACACCACACAGCTCATTCTCTTCTGAATGGCATCAGATGAACGTGTGTGCCATGCTCAGGAAGCTTCACACAGGTACTGAATGCTGCTACCCACATAGGAGGCTCTGGGTACTGGGAGAGTTTTCCAGAGGAGCCTGCAGACTTGGAAAGGCAGCAGGTGCTGGAAGTCTGTGCTGTCCACAGCAGGGAAACCAGTGCCTTAAATGGCAAATGAGGACAATGTCAGCATCTCTTGGGTGAGCCACAGATTCCAATAACCACCTCCTTAGACCCAGCTACAGGGAAGCCTTCCATCTCTTCCTCCTGCCCCTAGCAACCATCATAAGTCAGAAGCCTCACCTTTGGGCTACAGAGCCTGGGTTCCCCATTTCTCTCCTTCACAGAGGACAGCGAGGCCCCTGAACCTGCAGCAGAATCTGGGAGCTCATTGTAAACCTGGGTCCCAGGCTACAACTCAGGATGTTCTTGCAAGGGGTATGATGGATAAAAAAACTCAGGCATGTGGCTTGGCCTGCAGCAACACGTTCCGAGTTCCAAACAACTGTTTGCACCAGATGTACGGTGTTTCGGCTCCTTTGATTATGTCATGCCGTGTTCATGAAGTTCCATGAAAGAGTAACTGATTAGAAAACTGAATTTAGGAAGAACAAAATATGTGTTCTAGGAGATAAAGTCAGAAATGTTACACTGAACATGACTCTTTGAGGCTTAATTGTACAATATATTTTCAAGTGTAAGAGCATTTGACCACTTCCTAACTAGAAAACAAGGCCAGGGATATAGTTCAGCTGTAGAGCACTTGCCTAGAATGCAAGAAGCCCTGGTTTCAATCCCCAGCACTGCAAAAAGAAAAACCTCACTGGAACACAAAGCTGCTCAGAGTTCATCAGAAAGTCAGCCCTGTCACCAACGGGGCAGGGGATCTTTGATCATAGCCTACATGCGCTTATTTGAAGAAATACTAGAATATTTTTCAAGTCAAAATGTATCAGAAACTCAAGAAACAAACGTACCACCAAAAGGAAAAGTCATTTAATTCAAAATCATACTTCCACTCATTTCGTAGGAATTGTCACACGAACCAACCAAATGTAAGAAAGCTGTCTCAGAGGCTGTTTGCAGAAATTGTATTTTCTTTATAGATAAACACAGTGACGCAAAACACATTTTTTAGAAAAGCCTGAACACGGCAAACTGTTTCTCTAATAACAGGGAAGAAAATTCTATTCTAGTCACAGATTCTTTTATTATGGAATTTGATTCTATGCACCAGTCAATATTCAATACTGAAGTTTTAAAACAGTGCATTATTTATGGTATTTTTAAAAAGAAAACATTAAAGTGCCATTTTATAAGTACTTTATTGATATTATATCACACAGCACTTTACAGTATAATCAAAGGCAGCCTAAATTATAAATTAAACATGCAAATAGTTGCTTTCCCAAAATATGGACAAAATGTTTTTTAGAGTGCTTTTGAACACTAGCCTAGCATTAGCTACTAAGCATTTATGGGATTGATCTTTTTTTCCCAACAAGACTTTTAATAAGTTAATAAGGAACATAGCTGCAGATAATATCTATTTGATAAATATGAACACAGTTTTAAAATGGCACTTAATTTACATCTTTGATCTTTCAGTAGGCAATCGACAGCCTTTTTTTTTTGTAATTTTCAGTCTCCAGATCTTCAAGGCTGTAAATGCTCAGCAACCGCCAGCTCAGTGGGTCTCTACGCAAGAGCCTGTGTCTTTACATATGTAGATAGTACACACACACACACACACACACACACACACACACATATTTTAGAATAATCAGATGTATCCTTTCAGATCCAAGGCTGATCCTGGCATTTAAATACCCAAGAAAGCTGCTTGTAGGTGTCCGTTTGGATGACTGTCAAAATGACTGACACGGAATGGCAGGCTATCTTGCCGGTCTGGGGTCACGCCAGGTAATGCAGACATTTTGGTTATCAACAGTCTCCTTGACTACACTCATGCAAATTTTGACACAACGATTAACTCAGTTAAGTGCTACCCTTCTATGTATCTAGGCCTAAGCTCAACCTTTGCTTTCTAAAGCAACCCACCTGAAAGATATTTTCATTTTGTAATGTCCTGCTAAACTTTTGTAAAAATATTAGTTGTGTGAAATATTTGATAGTTTTTCTTCCTCCGAAGAACAATACTTTATCCCTTTGAAAACATTCAAAATTCTTCAACATGGTTTGCCTTTCTCTTTTTCTCTGGTTTGTGTTGCATCTGATCCTTTTCCTCCCGTAAATACAGGTGCTTTCATTAGAAGCCCACATTTCAGCAAGGGCTGGCTCCGAGTGACATGTGGATTCTCTGTGTGGCCTGTCTGCTGAGGAAAGTTCTTTAGTTAGACAAGTACTGTAGGCAGCTGAAGGAAGAAAGCTAATTATTACTTGTTGGATTCTTGTCTCAGGTATGCTGTAGAATTGTGCAAATTTCACAGCTCTGTACTGTTGTCATTTTGATGTTACAATTACAGAGAAGTGGTTCAGCACCCAGCTGATCAGCGTGGCTGCCAAACACATGGAGTGCGATAAGATACATTTTTGAAACACCAGCACAGGGTGTGTGAGGGTACTGCGCTGACTTTAGAGGGATGTGGGGCAGGTTTGTCAACGTAATTGCTCACAGAACACCTAGGACATTCCTTTCAAAGTCAGGTAGCTAAGAGGCTCTTTGGTTCCTTCAGTGCTGGCTACTTGCTCGGGCAATATGGTTGCTCATAAAACAATGCTAGAGCGAACGATTGGTGCCATGGTGGCCACTGGTATACCTGGGGTCCCAAGTCCATAAGCTAGGTGGTCCAGGCTTGCTTTTGGAAGCAGAAGCCAGAAGATGAAAGGTGCCAATAAACAGTCATGAAGAGATGATCAGGTTGGCTTCAGCATTCTGTCTCCCTTACCCCTCAATCACAGATGGTTTTGGAGACTCTGAAGATGAGAGAGCTTTTAGTGTGACTGTTATTACCAATTTCAGAAGACAAATTCAGCTGACAGAAGAATCTCTCTTTAGGCTCAGGTAGGGCATGCACATCTCTGGAGTCTTGGGCAAGTGCCTGAAATGACCATGCCACTAGCAATGGCTCTGTCCTAATACCAGTGTGCCAATTCATATTGCTTATTTTCTTTCTTTTTGTCTCTCTGTCCAAAAAGCTCTCATAAGAACACATAATTTATTAATACACTAAAAAACTGGTTCTAATGCTAGAATGTCAATAAGGGCTGTATTGTACATGGTCCATCCTTGTATATTTATTTTGAAAAAAGGGAATTTTCTAGTCTTAATAAATCAGGATTTTACTTTCCTGGGGGCATGATTTGAAACTAGCTATCTTTTCATGTCATGATATTGTTTAGGTATGGAATTCTGTGACTACCCAAAGGAAGAGTGAGACACAGAGTTTAATACCCCAAGAAGACGGAAGCTATAACTGATTCCTGGGCCTCACAAAGGACCCGCTTAGGAATTCTGGTGAATTGTTTTCTATTCCGATACCAATCCATTCCCTTAATCTGCCTTAAAGTTCCCTACTTAAGCAGAATTAGGAGTGGGGACATAGAAACTGGAGAGACTAAAATTTTTTAATCTTCAAGTTCCTTCTGACTTGGTGGCTCACATTCTGAACAGTTTCTCCAGCCAATAGAAAAGAGGAAAGCCTGAGGGACAAAGGGAAACAGCAGCCGTCTGTCATAGGCCCAGCGTGGTCTTAGTGAAGCAGGGAAGAGGTTTTCCTATAAGATCTCCTGGGTAGCAGCTCCTAGTCAGGGCCAACTCAGGAGGGAGGCACATGCTTCCAATCAGACAGGCGGGGGCCAAGTGTCTGCAAGTGCGCTTCAGCAAGGACAGTCCCTAAGCAAGAGCCTTGGGCTTCCGGCTCTCCATGTGAGCTCCAGTTATGACGGGGCAGGTGACAATTAAAAATGTCAAACGGATCAAAAGCATTCTGCTGGGCTCTTCCAATTTGGGAAACACAGTGATATATGAGCACGCATCCCTCTCAGCCCCACTTCCCATTTTCTTCTCATTCCCGAGTCCCAGGAGAATAGGTCTGGCACCGGGTAGTCCGATCCTTTTTTTCCTTGGGTTTTCAATAATAGTATTCTTGAGTCCTGTCATGATCTTGTCTACACTTAATTCTTGTTTCCTGATTCAACAGTAGTGTCTTGCTGGCTTCTGGGTGAGGTCTTGTATAACAGGTACTTTATAATCTTTGAAATGGTAATTGAATAGTGAATCGCAATGACAGAATCTGTTAACTTTAAAGCCACCTTTAAAACTGTAATGGCACAATCTATATCCATCTTGGGGTCTTTTTCTTATTTTGGGGTCATAGGGAATCTGAAGTTGAAAGGGAAGAGCAGGAACACATTTGCTGAAAGGGAAGCAGCAGCATAGCACATCAAGAACTAAAGATCCTAAGCCTGTTTTTTTTTTTTTTTTTTAGAACTTATAGACACACACAAAATTTGCAAACTAGGTTGGCCTCATTTATAAAGCCTTAGAAGATGTGGAGAAAAGTAAGGAGTACAGCAATTGTCCCACTTCCTTCTGTCCTGATATCTTGGGGTACCAAAAAATACACCTGAGAAGAAAAAACTAAAAAAAAAAAAAAAAAAGTCACCTCTGGCCCCACCTATTTAAATCCTGAGCTTCATCTTACTGCTAAGTAAGTGTTCTTTGTAACACTCATTGCCTGAAGATATTCTTTCTATCTCTAAATTCAAAGCTCAAGGAATTCTTAATAACATTTGTAGATAGAGAAGGCTGAATGCCATCAATTAGTCACGCCCACTAGCGGGAGTCAACACAGCGGACACACAAGGATATCCTCCCCTTCCACCAGCCCAGAGAGGGGACCACCGCCTTGACTTTACAACCTGGCCTTCTCCCTCTCTTAACACACTTGTTCAGCAATCAAAGCCTAAACGTGCAGAGCAACTAGCTTAAAGAATATCAAATATAAAACTTTGCCATATAGTATTTCAAATTACTCTATTTACAAGTTTATCTTAAAGAGAAAAGTAAAAGATACAGTAATTCAACACAATTCAAGTTTTTCCTTTTCTTCTTCATTAAAGGTCCCTAATGGAATTCCAGAAATAGAAAATGCTCTCTGGAGTGATGCTGCTATCCGAGGGGCTCCTGGGGAGCTTGACAGTTTACAGTTTGTCTGTCCAGAGTCCCTCTTGCAAGACATTCACGTGTGGGAGATATGGTCACTCTGTTCTTTGCAGGCCAAGTGAGTTTGAAACGTCCTGGTGGAACATCTCCATAAGAGGCAGTCTTTCATAAGACCCGGCCCCCTTTGACCAGGAAATTCCCTTTCTTAGATGGTATCACCCCAGCCTCCCTGGCCCCACCTTTGGCTGTCTTCCTGAGTCACAAAGGCCTCAAGCCTCAAAAGCCTGAAATTCCCTTTTTCTGGGTGGCAGTGAATGCAGATATCCTTTTAAACTATAGACCATAGAGAAACCCCAGAGTCATCCCTGAAAATCACAGGGCACCAGGGCTTAGCAGTCCGAAGCACTGCACAAGGGCTGCTCAGTGATGGGCAGGGGTGGGGAGGAGTGAGTGGGAAGACGTGAGGGAACCCGTCAGATGATGCTACCCATTGGGAGGTGGCATCTTGCCCCTCTAGAAAGCAAACACCAGTTGTGTGGACAATAGAAATATTAAGCCTGTATGTAATTTAATCTCAAAGCATTACTAGAGTTTGCTCTAAATATATCCTAGTGCTGCTGAAATTCAGAAAGTGAACAGTTCTGTCTGCCCCAAGTAGCCCACCCTAATACCCTGATCCTCTGCTTTAGGCTGTTGGAAGACCATTCACAGAACTACCAAGAAGAGAAGAGACAGGGGAAGTGTTTGGTTTGGTTTTAGAGTAAGTAGAGTTGTCACGGTTACTAGGCAACAGCAGCCCTCAGTGGCACAGAAGTTCCTAGCTCAGGAGGGGAGGATGTGGGGTGTGATTGCTCCTTTGCATGAAAAGGCTGGCCTGAATTTTGTTGATGATGGGCCAATGGCTACTTCAGAGATGGTGAGAAACTGGATCTTATATAAGCAGGGCTATCACCCTTCTCCTCCTGCCTGTAGACAGACAGATCCAGCTGCCTGCTGCAATGTGGGTCTGCAGTAGCAGGAACAGGCATAGAAAGTGTGTCAGCTGTAAACAAAAGCAATGGAGCCAACCTGGATCTCACTGCCGGTTTCTTTGCCCTGCCCTGTCAAACTTAGCTGCACTGTGTGTTCTTGGGGATAACTTATATGTTACTTTCTTTTTCAGAAGGCTGGGAGTCTGGATGACTGTTGAAATAAATTCAGCATTCCCCATTTAGGATACTCCTAAGAAAGCTTTGCAAGCCTTTCTCTAGATTATCAAAATCAAATGGCCTCCTCTCCTGATTGACTTCTGCTTGCAGTATTGCCACACATCAGCTGAGATGATCATGGAGATGGGTGACGTGAGTTCCCAGAAACATTCATGATGACAGGTAGCAAGTCAGTCTCCTCGCACTTCTCAGCGGCAATGAGAAATAGCTACAACACTGGAATCAGCAGTTGTCATGGATACCATGTAAAGCACAGCAGTTCTGCTGGGGCCCATGGTTAGAGAAACTCCACGTAGTTCTCAGGGATGAGGCCAGTCTTTCCATTCAGAGTCCCCTCCAACCAGCCAGGCTCCTGGGATGGATGAACTGTACAGGAAAGGGAGAGAAAGGAGAGGCAATGATATAGACAGAATAGGAGGTTGTGTGCTGTGGGGTGTGTATGTGTAAGAAGGACGTCTGGGGAATGAATGCAATCACTTCGAGGGTTTGTTTGAACCACAGACTCTTAATATTTTGTAGCATATAAACCGTCTGATGAAGGCTGGTCTGATGTTTCTCCACAACAAAAAGGAAGACAGACACAGACATTCAAAAATTTGCATGCTATTTTAGGAGTTTCATGGACTTGCTGAAGTTCCTGGTTTAAACTATAAGTGACACACTTACACTTTTTAGGCTGACCTCTAACCTCCATCTATATGTATCACCCATCCATCCATCCACCCACCCACACAGGTACCCACATACCTACTTAGTATCAGATATCAACCCAGTGGGGCACCTGTGGAGGACCGCTAAGAAGTAGTCCTTGCGGATATCTAGCTTGTAATTATGCATTTTACTTTCCTTCAGATCCTTACCCTCCACTTCTAATTCCTTGCAAAGTCCTTTTGTGCTTTCTGTTTTTCATTTTATAGCTTTTGAACGCTCTCCTTCTGCTCCACTCAGGGGTGTTCTTATTTTCTTCCAGTACTCTAGAATTTCCCCCGTCCTATATAATGGCTGAAAGCTGTCCTCTTCCTCTTTCTACTGCAATTTTCAAAGCTACTGTCCCTTTGATTTTTCAGTATCCAAAGAATATAGATCCATTTCCGTAACATCATAATCCATCTCCATGGAAACCACTGTGCTATTATAAAGATTATAGAAAAATCCAGCTGAGTCTGCAAAGTAGTCAATAGCAGGAAGGAAGAGAAGGAAGAGAAGGAATAGTGGAACTAGGGGGTGGGGATATTTGTGCTTGTGAATCAGAGATATACAGATCACCCTGGAGTGTAGCAAGGCATTTACTCTTAATGTATTAGGAAAACTCCAATTATCCAAGATTGTTTGGAGAGAATGAGTTTCCCTTGTTCCCTCCCTGGGCTAATTAAGTGACTTCCTGAGCTTGTTTTAGAAAAGCATTTCTGTCCCAACACTACTATGTAATTCTAGTTTTGGCTTGTAGGGAAAGAACAGAAACCAAAGGAACTATAGCGTAGGGAGCCAAAGGACAAGCACTGAGACTCTTAGAAGATCAATGTCAAACCTGTATAGACCTCAAATGCCTCTTTAGAAAAAGACAAGGTCAAACAGCTATTAGTTGGCCTCCAAAATCTTGCACAATTTCCTGTCACTTGTTCAGTACTAAAGTCAAAGTAGCAAGGGTACTATAGATCCATGGCAACCCGCACAAGAGTGGAGAGAAGTGCTGCGGAAGGACACGCACAACTTCAAAGCAACCTGGCCTCTCCTGTTACCAAAGTCTCCCTAGACTGCCCTAAATAATACCCAAATACCCCTGCCCTCTGCCTGTCCACCCAGTGGAAGTTGCTACGACCACTTCTGTTTCTATGCCTATAAAGCGGTGACAATAAAATCTCTCCCCTTCAATGTGTTCTTGTGGGGATTAAAGGAGCCAACATGGTTAAAGCAATCTGCACAAAACCAAGAACATTGTAAAGGCTAAATATGGGTCAGTCAGTCCCATTATCTGACCAGTCACACGGACTAGTTCACCACACTGTCCTAGCACAACCTGGGTGAAGACTTGGTCTCCATAGCCATTGAAACTTAGAACCAAAATGAACAAACCAAACCCACTGCTCAAAACAAATGACCTAGAAAAGAACAAACCAAACAACTGCACAAAATAAACAGCAAGAAAGACCTCTCCCACTGGACGGCAAGGCTTACAGCTGAGTCGTTACTTTGCAGGTGCACCAAGTCCACCTCCTTCAGTCACTTCTCCCTCCCTGGCCAGCAGTTCAGAGGTGCAGGTACTGAGCTGGTGACATATACAAACATCAGACATGGAATTTGCAGACTAAGGGACAAGGGAGGCCCTACAACTGGAAGCCAAGAGGTATGTCACATGGGATGGCAGGGGATAAAGCAGCCTTTGGGTCAGTCTGCTGACTCACTGGAGTCTTCCAACCAGGATTTATTTCAGCGTCATGCTGGACCATATGCACCACTATCACTTGCATGCTTATTAAAACCGTGGGCTCCCAAGTCACATGCAAGTCAATTAAAGCCAAATCTTGGGTAGGAGGGCCCAGGAACTTGTATTTTAACTGGTTCATAGTTAAAAGCTATAGCTTTTCTGGGCCAAAATGCCTTGATAATGAAGGTGGTAATAAAAATTAAAACATAAGTTCTCCTTACTTTCTGGAAGAGGGAGGCAGTCCCAAATGCCTCCCTTCTTCCTGTTGTCTGCTGTTTCCTGTGCTCAGACTTTCAGGATTAGCTGAAGCCCCACTTTGTTCAGAAACAGTATCCTGGAATTACTTCTGCCTGCTCCCCTCTTCCTCCTGACTCCTAGAAGGCTCACAGTACATCCCACCCAGTACTATGGGTCCTATCAATAAGCTGCTCAAATGCGAAGCTTTGCTTCTCTCTCTAGTTTTTCAGTGCATTTTGGTTTGTGTTTTGGCACTCTCTGGCTTGACGGCCTCTAATAGTTCCCCTCTACCTCGAGAATTATAGCGATAAAACCCAACACTTAGAAATACTGACTGTCAAGCTGCCATGTGCTCAGTATATTTAGATATACTGATTCATTTGATCCTCACAGTCCTAGCTTGTACTGTTATCATTCCTATTTCACAGATGAGAAAGTAACTTAATTGGTACCTGGTCATAATAGTAAAACCAGTATTTGAACCTCACTTGTCTGACTTAAGAAACCCAGACCCACTTTATCCTGCCCCAATTCAACCAGAGAACATGCCCCTTGAGGAAAAGAATGATAATACATGTGTGGTACACATGTTCATTGACAGGCCCTCTGTGAATAAGTGCTTCACCTGCATACCTTCTCCTATCTTCACAGTGACTACAAAGTGGGTGATACGATCTCATTTTACTAAGGAGAGCCCGAGGCTCAGAAAGGTTAAGTATCTTGCCTCAAGTTACATAGCTGGTAGATCCTGGAGGTACATCAAAGCCCAGGATATCTCACCTCAGAGTCTGCGGCCTTAACCTCTATAGCTTCATCTAGTGCGATGCTCTGAGCATTGAAGACACTCAGGAAGTGTTTGGTGGGCTGAATTTGCCCACTGGCCAGTGAACTGTACCAATGTCTATATAAAGACACAAGGTGTTGTAGCAAGCTGCCTGGGTGGCTTTCCAGCCCAGCAAGCATATAATAAACACAAACTGCTGCTGACATGGCTGTGCTTCCCACCAACACTTCCTCTCAGCTGTATCCCTGGATATACCATACATCCCTGCATATACAACTTGTGGTTTTCTCCCCTCCTGGGCTCGCTGAGGTTAAGAAGCATGTGTGTGACTGAGATCTTTAATGGTTGACTGTCCCCAGGGGAAGAAGCCCTAACTGTAAGAGCTTCAGACATCTGTGTAGTTAAAATGTATTTACCCTTTAAGAAATGTCTACTGAGCTCCGCCTATGTGCCAGATACTATGCTAGGTTGTTGTATATAATACAGAACAAAGAGGCAAGATTCTGCTCTTGGGGAGGGACAATCAATGAATAAGCATGTAGTTTTAAATCGTGATGGGGGCACAGATAGACAGACAGACACTGACTCTGACAGGGATTAAGAATCTGGCTAGGGAGGGAGATCAAAAAGCTAAAACCTAAATGATCCAAAGAGGTCAGCAGGATGTGGGTAATGCAAATGCAAAGGCCTTAAGATGTGGAAAAGCTTGGTATGATTTCAGAACCATGGCCTGCAAATTTTCCATAAAGGGCCCCATAGCAATGTGTCTCTCTACTCAACTCTGCCATTGTAGTGCCACAGATAACTTGCACACAAAAAGGCATGGGTGGCTGGGTTCCAATAAAATGTTTTTACAAAAATAGATGGCAAGTTGGATCTCCCTGGCAGGTTAAAGTTTGCTAGCCCTATTTCAGAACATAAAGGTGACCTGCGAGGCTGCAGTATGTTAAGAGAGGGGGAGAGGAAACCAGAGGGGCAGGAGCTGGGCCACGGAGGGCCTTGTAAATAATTCTCAGAGCAAGGGGAGGTTCCTGGAATACTCTGAGCAGGGAAACAACATGATGTGATCTCTATCTTTCATTGTGTAGTGAATGGACGGAGGGGATAAGAGTGGAAGTGACAAGAACTGCTGGGCAGCGGTGGAACTGCCCATGTGAGAGGCAGAGGTGGTTTGGGTGTGGGTGTGGCAGTGGAGACAGTGAGGAGGCTGAGAGACTCCCCTCACGAGCTCTCCCATCACCCCACTTCTGAGCAGCTCAGGGCTCCCTGGTGAGGTTGCTTCCTATCAGCTGAGACCTTGGAACAGCGCTTCCTGGCACCGGTGCTGCTCCCCGCACACAGTAATGAATGGATCCAGCTCGCCTCACATCTAGACAAAAGTATCCCAGGAACTCAGTTTTAGTGACTACCACATGAGTTTTCCAGGTATAGCTAATCACGTTGCTTCCAGATGACTAATGCTCCTGAGAACACAAGTTATTTCTCTTTCCAGTTACTATGTGAAGTGAACAGTTTCCTAGTAGATTGGCAAGGGCTGACATTAGAGTTACTTCTGAGTATTATACATCCATCCCCCACTGCACAAAGTCCAAGCGCTGACTAAGCAGCTGCTCCAGAGTCACAGCACAGGCCTCTGAGATCCAAAGGCTGTGAGATTAATCCTTACAACAGACTTTCAGCTTCATGTGCTCCTCCCTCTTCCTCCTCACTCCTAAAGAAGAAAATACACAAAACACAACACACACAACATACATAAGAGTGCGTGCATGTGCGATCTAAACCTGTCATTCAGAAACTTTCTTCTGATTGGTCTGACGACGGAGCATCTAAGTTAAACAGCCCTTACCTAGTATCTCTAGCGCTAAACTAGTGAGAAATACAAGGAAAAAGACCCCTTACTTAACATGGTAGTAATTTTTTTCTCCTACGAATGAGAAGAGAGGAGGGAATAGGATATATGCAGCCTTTTCCTTAAAAATAGGACCTCATAAAATATCCCTCAAACCAATCTAGAAAGTGGATCAGCATTTCGTCAGACCCTTCTTTGACTGCAGCTCAGTCAGCACCAAGTGCTGCTTCCCTTGGGGTTTAGTTTGGCCCTGCTCTTCAGGGAATCTGAAAGCCACTAGCATGGCTGATTAAAAACAAATGGGGGTCAGTGAACTCTGCATGACTCCCAGGAATCACAGGAGGGGCTCTCATTCGCTCATCCAAACCTCTCTCCTGCTCTCGTTCACTATTACAGGATTTATGATGACGACCAAGCTGTAGGGTGGAAGTGAGCTTAGAACCTGCTTGGCACAGCACTCTGCAGGGAAGGAAATGATTTGTTAGTTAGAATCATTTAGGTATCTTTTCTTTCTTTTTTTGTTTTAAACTACGTAAACTACTTAGAAAAGGAAACATAAAAATTTTAGGGGATGGGAATGTAAAATGGTGCAATCTCTTTGTAAAACCGTGTGGCATTTCCTCAAACAGTTAAACCCAGAGCTGCTGTATGGCCCAGGAATCCCACTCCTAGGTGTATCCTCAAAACAACTGAAAACATGGTGTCAAAAACTTGTACATGAACATGCACAGTGGTATTATTCCGAATAGTCAAAAAGTGGGAATAATTAAGATACCCACCAACTGACAAATGTTTAAATAAACTGTATATCCACACAAAGGAGTATTATTCAGCCATATAAAGGCATGAAGTTCAACGTGAATTAACCTTAAAAATATTATACAAAGTGAAAAAAGCCAGTTATAAAGACTATATGTTTGGGCTGGTGAGATGGCTCAGCGGCGTAAGCGCCTGCCTGGCAAGCACGAGGGCCTGAGTTCGACTCCCGGAACCCACAGACAAAAAAAAAAGGGCCAGTGATATCGCTCAGTGGCACGGGCGCCTGCTGGTGCATGAGGTCCTGAGGTCGACCCCTGGTACCCACTCACACACAAAAAAGACTATATGTTTATAATTCTATTTGTATGAAATGTCCAGAGCAGGCAAATCTGTAGAGACAGAAAGTAGATGAGTGGTCCCCTTGGACTAGAGGGAAGAGGGTTAGTGGCAAATGGGGCCTGACTGCTAAAGGGTATGAGATTGGTTTGTGCGTGTATGCGTGGGGGCAGGTAAAAATGTCCTGGAGCTAGATACTGATGACAGTTGCACAACTCTGAACATACTAAAACCCACCAAGTGGTACATTTTAAATGGGTAAATTGTATGGTATGTGGATATCTCGAGCCATTAAAAAATGGAAGAAGGCTGCATTCAATAAAAGGAGTCACAAATAAAGACACACAAGCACAGGCACACCTTCTGATAGTTTAAACGAGCCCCATCAGGGCTCTTCTGTGTGGTCAGAGTGAACAGTTGATAGGAACATGGTGGTCCTTTGCCCCTGTGAGCAGCGAGTTGGAACTTAGAGGATAGAGCCACAAGCCCTGGATTCACCTGGAAATATGAGGGTCTCTCACACCCTGCTCATCTATGGGCAGAAGCCCCTCCTCCGCCAATGGCAGAACACAGAAGCCCGAATAACACAGCTCGTTCTGGCTTGCCTGTTGCGAAAGCTGTGTCATGGTATGGCTGGGCGGGGGCTTCCCCACCTAAGTGTATGCAGGGGACACTCACCAATGCCATGGTTTTGGACAGCATTCAGCAGACCCACTGTACCTGCTAACCTTCCAGGGCCTGAAAGCAGCAGCTGCTGATGAGAGTAGCTGGGCTGCCTGTTCTGCACTCTGGCTTGAAATGCACACAAGTGGACACTGATGAAGGAAAGGTTTCAGGACAGTGCTTTGAAAGCTTGCAGAACCGTAAAGAGGACATGGGCTTATGCAGTTCTAAGTTCACCCCCCACTCTGCTGGCCCAGGGCTGAGGGTCACTTGGGAACCCCCCTGTCCTCTGTGCCCTGTTTCCCATGCTACCACACCTGATTAATAATGTCACTACCAGGCAGCCCTTTTGAATGTGGATGAAGTAAAGGCTGGTCCCCCGGAGTCCACTCTGCTCTGCCTTGTAATGTAAGGCCCTTCAAGATAGCCAGGACCCAAGGAGTCGAAGTGAACACCTACTGCTCAGTTGGAAGCCAGGCCTGGGCCACATCAGCCAAAAACGAAACACTGTCCTTATGAACTATGAGTGTCGAGTCTTTTCCTAACATGGACATCATAATGATGATCCCAGCAACAATAACATGTTACATGCTTAATATGTGTTCAGTACTGTTCTACACATGTGATGTGTATCATCTCAATTTCCTCTTCATGACACCCTCTGAAATAGGCAGAGTTACGTTTCCATGACAGAGGAGAGAACTGCCACTAGGGCATAGAGAGGCTGCCACTGCTTGAGGTCACAGAAGAGCAAATGGTCAAGCTGGGACTTGTACCTTGGCCTGGCTCTAGAGTTCAGGCTCTCCAGTGACACACAGGCATGCTGGCTGCCTGTGTTGCTGGCTCTGTCAGGTGGGAGGAGGTGGAGTCCAGACCCAGGCAGGGCTACAGCCAGGATGGAGAGGGCTTGAGCGGTGCACACTCACCCATTGCCAGGCTTTTGCCCCCTGCACCTGAGGCCAGGGAAGTAGCCAGAGAAAAAGCCACTTTCTGAAACCTGGCAGCCGGCTTTGCTTGCTACTTTGAGGAAAACAGACTTGCCCTTTTCCCCACAGATCCGGGAGGCCTACTCTCGAAGGAGAACTTCACCTGGGGAAGAACTCAGCTGCCACAGAAACTTGGGAGTATCAACAGGATACAGATTTTCCTCGTAGGTTAAAGATAAGTTATGGCAATTATGACACCAATTTTCATTTAAAAATATGTTTTAAAGAGGAATATAAAAAGGCACACCAAAAACTGTGCATTAAGCAAATACATGATCCCAGTTTTATGAGAAGTCATGATTTTATTCTCACATCAGAAAGTGAAACAGGACAGCTGGTGGTTTGCAGGGTGACATAACAGTGGGGTAGTCCACCCTCTGCTCCCAGAAGTGAAGAGTGATGAACACGAACCCAGTGTACTCAGTGCCCCAGAGCATGCCCAGTGCCCTGCCATCTGGGAAATCCACCTTACCTGCTGGGAGCAGGATCCACCAAACCCAAGAAGAAAAGGGCGCAGAGCAGGTGGTCTCGACTGGTCACCCTGACCTGACCAACTATAGCTCATCCCTGTTCTCCACTCTTCTCTCTTACCCTCTGTCCAGGCCCCAGATTCTTTTTTTTTTTTTTTTTTTTGTGGGTACCAGGGGTCGAACTCAGGACCTCGTGCGTCAGCAGGTGCCCATGCTGCTGAGTGATATCACCGGCCCTTTTTTTGTATGTGGGTACCGGGAGTCAAACTCAGGACCTCGCGCTTGCCAGGCAGGCGCTTATGCCGCTGAGCCATCTCACCGGCCCCAGGCCCCAGATTCTTAAAGCAACTGCCAGGTATGCCAGGTACTGGGTTGAATCTCACTGAATATTTGTAACAACTAAATGGGTTGCTGACAACATTTGTCTAACTCTTGATAATGTCTCTAGAAGTTCTGTCATTCTCTTATTATGGAAAAAGATACACAGACATGCACACACACTCACTCACTCACTCACTCTTTTTTGGTCTTACCCATTCTATCGAGATTTTTCCCTAGACAGGAACTTGAAAAATGCCAGTTGTTTGCTCCCCCCACCCCCAGCCCCTTATTTTTGCAAAGGGATGAGAAACTCACCATTATCAAAGACCGTGCCTGCTGTGAATGACAGCTCCGAGTCGTGCTCAGCTTTGCAGGCGTACAAGGCCTTTGCCTTCCGGAATGGTGTGCTGTGTGAAAACAGGAGTTTATTTAATATTTTCTTCAACCTGCAGAAAGTCCTAGCTAGTTCATGTCTCTTCTTCCCTTTCCTTGCAAGCCACCTAGTCCTCTCTCACAGCAAGAGCCTGACAAGGCAGCCAGATGGTAAAACATGAAGTGGGAAAGTTGTAAAGGTCACAGGAGAAAAATGAGAACTACTCAGAGAAAAGCTATAAGCTTCAAGAAAGCACACTTCTTGAGGGGTCACCTTGTGCCACATTAAAACTTTACCTGGGAGTTACAACAGCTGAATGTGGGAGTGTAGTCTGGACCTCATTTCTGGAGCAGGAGTACCTTGTGGGAGGGAGGAAGAAGGGGTCAGGAAGAACCTTCCAAGCTGCTCTGGAGAACCCTCCCAGCACTCTTGGAAGTTGGCAGGGCTCCATGAATCAAGGAGCAATTCCAGCAAAGCCAGGTTTCAGCTCCAGGCCACAGGCTGACATCAGCTCTCCCACGTGTTCCTCATTTCTCATTAGGTTGGGTCTTGCTGGTGGAGCAGGATTCCAGAGCTGGAACTCCCCAGCCCCCAGGGCAGGGCACGGAATGGAGGTGTGTATGGGCAGTTGCACATGTATGTGCATGAGCACACACAAGCTTACGTGAAGGAGGGAGACAGGAGAGGGGACATGATGCATTTGTGGTTACGGTTTTGTTCTCCGTCCTTTTCATGCCCATAAATGTTGACAACCACTCTCCCTGTGCATCAGAATCAACTGGGGCGCATCTAAAAATTGCAGATGTCTAGGTTCTGCTAACTTGCAGAACCAAACACAGAGATCAGGACAAAAAAAAAAAAAAAAAAAAAAAAATACTGGGTGGTCATCACTCTCCAGCTGATTCTCATATGCAACCAGGGCTGAGCAGAAGTTGGCAAACTTTTTTTTGCAAAGGGCCAGACAGTAACTCTTTCAGGCTTTGTGGGCCATATGGTCTTTATTGCAACTACTCAGTGAAGCACTGAAGCCTGTTAGCAGCCCCAGACTACAAGTAAATGAATCAGTGTAGCTGTGTTTCAATAAAAATTATTTATAAAAAACAGGCAGCAGTCTAGATTTGACCCACCCCAGGCCACAGTGTGTTAATCCGTGTTCTAGAAAGTAATTTTTAAGAACTAGTAAGTCCTGTTACCTTCTGTCAACTGTGGCTTTGATATCCAACTAGTTCCACTCTACAGACCTCTCAAGGGCCACAATGAAATTTTACTTTCACAAGTTGGCTCTTTATTTGCCACAAGTGGTCTTCTTCCTCCAAGTCATCTGGGGAAGTACACGAAAGGCCTCAGAGGCAGAATTTTTAAAAAATGGTCCTCAGGGTTAGAAAATTATTGAAGGGATACATGTTATTTCTTTTATCTTCGCCTGATTCATGGACTGCCTCAAGGAGCCAGCAGTGCTTAAAGCTCCCAGGGTACACTGATTTCTAGTGGCTGGATGAGACTTAGCTGAAGAAAGGTCGAGACCTTTCTCAGGTAAGGCCAGATAGAACCATTCGAGACAGGACATCTTGGGTCGTTGTGGAACTGTTATTTCTTGGCTTCATCAAGTACAGCTTTCCTCCAGAAAAGGACAGGCACAAATGGGTGGAAATCTGTAGCAGGTCCAAGGGTCTAAACCTTCCAGTCTTGGATCCATGAAAACGGAAGGAAAAAAGTCAAATCAAATCACAGAGGGTCTGTTGTACAGTAGGGTGAGTAAACGATTATCCAGAATTTGTTGTCAGGGAAACAAGTTTACTGTTGTTCTCTTTGACATTCCAGTAGCTAAGAGATGATGGCCAGGTGGGAGAAAATTGGAGAAGTGGAAGAAAATTAAATGAGGCCACTGGGAATGAAGGAGGGAACCTTTCATATTCATCACCTCCAACTGGAAAACAGCTCTTCCTTCTAATTATTTTTAAAGAATACAGTTTGGGACAAGAGGCATTTTCTGTAATCTAACCCAAGTCCATATGTTGGCAGGGAAGGGTCAAACATTCAATGTGCAAATTTCTGAAGGGGGGTGGTCCTTTTTTCTTTAAGGGGTGGGGAGCACAGCAGAGGAAGCATCTGGCTGTAAAAAGTGCCAGAACAGCCAAAAACCTGTACTGGCAGGCAAGGGGAGCCTGTCATGACACGGAAAGTGGAAGGAGAATCCAGGCCGTAGGAGCCAGGGTCCTAGAGACCAGGTTTCAAGGCCTCCTGACGACAGGGCAGAACAGGTAGGTAAAGTGCAGAGGCAAGGGAAGGAAGGTTCTTTTGGCTGGGTTTTTGTAGAGCTTATTTATTAACCTCATTAAATAAAGGAAATGGGACAAAACAGGGACAAACCAGAGAAACCAGCTAGGGTGTTTGGCAGGCAGAAAGCATAGGGAATGATCTTGGGTGCCCAAGATGATCATTCAGAAGAAGTAACTTTCCGCTAATATGAGATGCTTGGAATTGAATAATAAAATAACAAGAGAATAATTCACTAAAAATAAAAACAAAGGTCAGGGGATAATCTTCCCCTTAACAGGTGACTATCTTTGGTACAGTCCTTTCCCCGGAGACCTCCCTCCACTCCTTTAGGATGTGCAAAAAAAAAAAAAAAAAAAAAGGGAGGGCTGACAGAAAGGGTACTTTTATTATGATTTGTTATTTTTTTGTGGTTCTGGGGATGGAATCCAGAGCCTTGTGCATGCCAGGCAAGCGCTCTACCACTGAGCTACATCCCCAGCCCTCAAAGGGGTGCTTTTAAAAGGGGGCATTCCTATTCCTAGGAGTAGGGTTGCCAGATAAAATAAATGACACCGAGTTAAATCTGAATTTCAGATAAACAATGAACACTTTTTTGATATATCCATATCCAAAAGATTGCATGGGACATACACATACTAAGAAATTATTTGCTGTTTATCTAAACTCAAATTTAATTGATTATTCTATGCTTTTATTTTATTTGCTAAATTTGCCAACCCCACCCCAGGGAGAGTCTTATCTTCTAAAACGTTTGTCAGCCCTAGTCCATGCGCTACAGCTCCCTCTCAAAACCCTTGAGGAGTTTGCTTTAGGTAAGGTTCCCACCGAAACAGACAGATCCTGCTGGCAGAAGGGCTGTACTTGTAGGCTTAGGCTCTGATTAAAAAGTAAAAAAACTGCACCAAGCGCCTTTGGTTCTTTGGTTCCCTACTCTCTGCAGTGAGCTCCAAGACCAAACACAGAGAGCGTGGGGTGGTTTTGGCTGCCTCTGTCTCAGCACCCTTTGGCCCTCAGCTAGGCCTTCAAGGGCATGAGCAAGTATGGATCCTTCTGCTGGTTCACTGTTAATTTTCACCTCTGAGCATGGCACGAGGCCAAGAAAGCACTCAGAGGAGTTTCCCTCAAATGCCCTTGCAAGCTTGCAGAATGACAACACACTCTTCAGTATGTGCACCATCACAGGAGGGCCAGCTAGACTGGCAGGTTGCAAGGACTTGATCGTTAAGGCACAATCTCCAGACCCATGTGCAAATGCACATTATGGCTGTGGGGCTGGGGGCTTCTTGAGAGGTGCACGGGCTAGAGAAAAGAAGGGAAACGAGAAGGGATGCTCTTCTAATACACTTGCTCCTCTGTGCTGCAAAACGTGTTTTCATTCTCGAGCATGAATCAACAAGTTCTAAAAATGGCGTGAAGAGGGCAGAGGAAGCCACTTCCAGAGAGACATCATGTGGAAGTTCATGGTACCATTTATTAGGTCTTATTCAATATTTATTTTTAAAAGCCTTGCCCAAGGAAAGAAATCTGAAGTTTCATGTTCTGGAAGTAGATTTGGGGAAAGGACCCGTAGACCTGAATGATGGGTGTATGCCCACACCTCTTGACTGTACACTGCAATAGTAATTAGGGGACTATAGTCCTCTCAGTTCCTCTGGTGGGCTAACTCTCCAGCAGTGTTCCTGTCTTGCTCACCTTGGCACATACATTTACCTCAGTGACAGCCCATTCCTAGCCGCCTTCTGCCTTGCTTATTCCAAAATGGCAACTTCCCGAAGGGCTGTAGGACAGCATCCTCCAAATGGTGCTATTCTAACAATGACCAGAGGGGGCAGTACCAAGTAACCCTGATCCTCAAACACTGGGTGAGCACCGTCTATTACAACTGTCCTCTGCCGATCTGAAGCACATTGGAAGGTAGAAAGGAGTACCTAAAGGGGGGAATCTGTAAGTACTCCAGGAGCTGGGAGTGGAGAGGTAAACACTGGACAAGTAGAGGGCCCACAGCTCAGGGATGCGAAAAAGTAAATACCATCAAGTCAGAGTACATTACACTTTTTAGCTGACTGATTCCATTGTCCTGACTCAATCCTTTTTGCCCAAAAGGCCAATGTTTTAATAATTTTACTCCCTTTTGATAAAAATGAATGAGCCACATTCTCCTAATGTCCACGTCTCCCTAATGAGCGAGTGAGGCACTTCTGAAGGGCAACTGTCTCTGGTCATTGTAATTTGGTCTGGTGTGGGTCCTCATGGGACAGCAAGTGCTTTAACCGAACAATCCTTACCATCTCTGGTATCTTAAAAAGTAAATGTCTCCCAAAGTACCCAGAAGTTGTCTAAGAAATAATTAGGAAATCACTTGAATGTCAGAGAAATAGGATCTGAATTTTTTTTTTTTTTTTTTTTTTTGTGGGTACCAGGGGTCGAACTCAGGACCTCGCGCTTGCCAGGCAGGCACTTATGCCACTGAGCCATCTCACCGGCCCTGAATTTTTATATTTATATAATGAGGAAAAAATATTGAAAAGCTATCTTTCCCATCATCCAGGACAAATATTGATGTGGCAGCCAGCGTCTAAGACTGGGAGCTGCAAGGGAACTTAAAGGTGGGGTTACTCATGTGTTTGGAGGAAACAGTGCTGGGCTGAGGAGGAGGACTCCTGAATTCTGCATTGGCTCTCATTCTGTCATGTGACTGTGTCCCAGTCACCTCTCTGTACCCTAGTTTCCTTTTTGTATAATAGGGCTTATGCCATTTCTCTTCTGATTCTCACATGAAGACAGAATGAACTGGTAGATGTGAAAATGCCTAGAGAGGATTTAAATTTTAATTTTACATTTATATATGTATACACATATATATGTATGTATGTATGTATATCTATAAATGTATGTATATCACAGCTGCATATAGCACAGCTATCTCTATCTATCTATAGGAATAGTAATATATATTTTTTATTTTAAAAAGTGAGCCAGCTTTATAAATTATTTAAGCCTGTCTGTTTGACCTACCTCTTTGCAGAAAAGATAGATAAGAAAATATTGCCAAAGCCCAAAACGCTTATGATATTTATAATTGGGTTGTACAGTTTGGTTACCTGAAAGCAGGGACTAAGTTCAAGAATCACCCATGCTCAGGTCCTACACAGTTGATGGATTCTGCAGGATCTGTATTTGTTTCCTGGATTTGAAGAGCTTTTTTACAAAGAGCTCAAGAGCAAAGAACTTAAGTATGGAAGTCACCAGGACAGGGAAAACCACACAGCACAGCCCCTGGGGAGAAGAACTAGGCCAGGCCACTTGCCCTTAAAGAGGTGGTGCCGTTCCCACAGCTCTCAGGGTCAGGACTCAGAGACAGGAGCAGATGGGAGCCCGGATGACTTCTGGAGTATGGGAAGGGCCAGAGGGAAAAGCCATGATCAATTAAAGAGGAAGTGCTTCATGTCTCAGTCTTTTATTCCGTGTTACATTCGTCTCTCACCCAGTGAATCTGGTCTGAGAGACTATGTGTCAGCACTCAGGGCTGGTGGTCCAGCTCCACCAATAAATACTGCCTGACGTTACCTGAGAAAAAAGAGAGAAGAAAAGGCCGCCACGCATCTCAATACTGTTCCTTTGTACGCTATTTTATATCAAAATACAGAGAGCCCAGATGACTAAGAGAGCCATCTAAACAGGAGCCTTATTGAGGCTTGCGTTTGGGTTAGAAAAGGAGTAAAAAACGTCACGTGGGTTCATACGAATGGTCCCTCCTGGCTCTGGTCTGTTAGGATGGAGCCACAGGAGAGCAGAGGAGCTGCTGCCCCTGACCAGCTGTGGATAAATGGGAGCAGAGTGGGCATCATCTGTGGTTTTACCTGGAATCTCCATGAACCGCTTCTTCTGGCCTGTCAAAAAGCAAGTGCAGGTTTGGATGGCAGGGAACAAAGTTGACGAGGAGGCTGAACACTGCATGAAGAGAGGACCAAGCCAATGAGAGAACAACAGCAGCAACAGAAAACCAAACAAACTCTGCCACAGACCTGACGGGGGATGAGTCGCTGGACGTGGATGAGGTGGGCATAGGGCTGGATGGTGCCGAGAACATGGGCCAAGATGGCGAGAGGGGTGAAGTTGGGCTTGGATTCGGGGGGCTGCAAGACAGAATAACCAGAAAACTTGTCAGCACACAGGGAAACCACAATGGGAGGAGGTTCATGGGAGACCAAATGATAGGGTGCTGGAGCAGAACATGGGAGCACTGAAACCCAGGGACAAGTGGCCAGTGCCAAGTCACATTTTCCAGACCAGACCTCCACATATTCCAAGGGATCCACATTCTGTGATTCCTTGAAGCACAAACATGTTTCTTTGTTCTGCAGAACTAACTCTAGGTGACAGGAGCATCTTCAGTCATGTCCATTGTACCTCATGTGCATGAACTCCAATGCCCACATCCTATCACCAGCCTGGTTCTCAAACTGACTGGCTTATAATCAGCCTTCAGCTCCCACTGTTGTGTGAGTATTTTAAAATTATGTCTCAGCAGAAATGACAAATTTTCTGGGTCACAAAGGCCATTCAGCCAGAAAACAATGTCCTGTTTACATTTTTAACTAAATGGGCTGCTTGCCACTAGAGAGCCAAAGCACTGTATTAGAATCGTGGTAACAGTTATGAACATACACTTCTTAGGAGACTGCGTGCAGTTACTGGCAGTGTACAGTTCTTTGCAGGTTTGCTCTCTGGGCCTGACCATCCTCCTTCATGGACTTTGGGCATTTTGATGCTCAAATAAAAGGCTCCAGTAGGAAGGCAATTAAAAAAAAAAAAAAAAAGAACAGAAACCTTCAATTTGTCCATTTTGGTCTTTGATGGGTAGTTGATCAAAGGTTTGGAGAGGAAAGGTTGAAATTACTGACTAAACTAAGGTGTGTGGATTTTAATTGGTTATGCTAGCTCTTCGACTAATTTCCACAAATTATACAAACACCTTAGCAACTCCATGAAATCACATTAAAGCACAAATAGTGCAAACACAATAGCTGAGACGATGTGGAAACCATCCAGCCACAGCACCACCTGCAGCACCTGGAACGTACCCAGCTGCTGGACTGTTTAGACCAAGCACTTCATGGAGGTGAAAACGATAACAATTCAATTCAAGGGGAACAGATTTTCTAAGCAGACTGGGATTTAGCAAGAACACATAAATGTCCTACTTCACGGGACTTCCGCAGGGTTACACCAATTCAGACCTAAGACCCAGTAATGGTTCTAATTACCTACTGCCTACCTAAAGACCTATGGACACATGCAGTAAAATCTCATTGTGTATGTCTATCAGGAACCCTCAGACGAATCTGATTAAGCATTTATTAAATGACATTATTGTATTACATTTCTAGAATATAAGTCCATGAGAGCAGGGACTTTTGTTCTTTTGCTTACTGCTATATCTCCAATGTCTAAAATAGTGCCTGTAAGGTATTCAATAAATAAGCAATAAGTTAATGAATATCCTTAATCCACCCAATAATCACACAAACGGGCACAATTAAAATTTCCATTTACAGGTATGAAAACTTGGGCTGGGGATACCCAATCTGTAAGTGATGAGGACATGGTTTAAATCCCAACCCCCAACCCCAAGCCCAGGGCTCTTGTTGCCAGGGTGAGGGGACAGCAGGGCTTACTCTGTTCTTCTAGGCTGTGCCAAGCTTCTTTGCAGGCCCAGCCATAGAATTAGCAATCTTCATAACCACTGATTTACGAGTTTCCTTTAGATGCTTACCACATTTTAAACGGAACACAGGAATATAGCAACAGACAGATTCAATAAGATTCAACACATTGTAAATTCCAACAAACTCCACAATCCTGCCTCCAATGTTCTGTCTGGTAGATTCATACAGCAGATGGAATTCATATAGGGGAAGAAATTAAATTTAAAGAGTATGTTTATTTAAATTTTTTTCTCAATCCAGCAAAGACTCATGATGGAGCACCTAGACCAATAAATACAATAAATGGAATTTGCAAGGTCCCTGACTTCAAAGAGCTTAACATATCTTTGACAAGATGGGACAGATTAAAAAAACTGGGGACCGGTGAGATGGCTCAGCGGCTTAAGCGCCTGCCCGGCAAGCGCGAGGGCCCGAGTTCGACTCCCGGATCCCACATACGAAAAAGGGGCCGGTGATATCGCTCAGTGGCACGGGCGCCTGCTGGCGCGCGAGGTCCTGAGGTCAACCCCCCGGTACCCACAAAAAAAACAAAAAAACAAAAAACAAAACTGTAATATAAGACAGTAAGATTCATCAGCTGAGGGGTAAGTTACTCTGTTATTAGTTTAATACCTGCTGTGGTTGACTCTGTCTGGAGTCTTGGAGTGGTGCTGCCTCGTATCCACTGCACAGTCTGCAGTACTATGCTGGCAAGAGAGGTCTCATGTTCTCACTCCTCTCTCTCTCTGTGACCCTGTTCACTAGATAATGTCCCAATAGGCAAGGCCTAGCATCAGTCCCGCACTGCAGCCCAGCCCAGGCACTGGAGTCTGACCAGGAGCGATTTGGAGTGTCAAGAACAGCCCAGGTGCACGGGCTTGGACTAATTTGTTCCTTTGACTGTGATTACCACAGGATAATTAAAAAGTCCTCAGAACTTTTTTTTTTTTTTAAACAACTGTCATGCGTAGGAAACATCCCTAGATTCCTATCACATCTAAACCAAGAATTATGCCTTTAACTACAGGCATAGTTGGAAATACAGTCCAGGGAACACAATGTGGGTTCTGAGTGTTTTTTCACATCTTCAGATTTCTAAGTAGTTCTTGGCCAGTAGAATATGGCTAAAATTATCTGGGGTGCAGCTGGAATTCATAACTATGGTAAGAATTTACTCGTCAATCCCCATGGCAATTGCCCATAGTATCAGTTGAAAATTTTAACATCCAATAGAATTTCATTTGTTTGTGTTTTAGTAATAGCAATAACACTTATTTGCTCTGAAATTACAATTTAAAATTTATTACCACTATTTTTGAGTTAGTTTAACAATAAAATGCATACTCCATAGTACTTCTGATTTTTTAAACTGAGAATTATGCCTTTTATTCATTTGTACTTTAGAAACGAGTAAATGTCACTATCAACAATATTACTGCATATTTTATATTCTGTAATGATGCTTATAGCAGCAGAAGGCCTATGTACATATAAATACTCCTCTAAGAGACACAGAGAAAATTATATTTTAGTTTTGATGCAACTCATACAACATTAAAATAGGATAAAAGATGCACAAGAACAATGATAATGGCCCAAGACTGTATAATCTCACAAAAATGACAACAGTTGTCAAAAAGAAATCTCACTCCATATAAATCCAAAACAAAACAGGCCAAAACAACAACAACAAAAAAAACCCACTTTTGGGTTCTAAACCCTCTGATAGGGAATTCTCAACCTTTTTTCCCACTAGTGAGGCCAAAGATAACAAATGATTATGGTTAAGATAGGAGGAAATAACTTTATAACTACGATTTTAGCAGATGACCCCTAGAGGCTTCTCTACAACTCTCCGTCCAGCTGGGTGTAACTGAGCTGAATGCCCCAGAACACTTTTTGCCCTAAATATTCCTGTGTTCTGGTCCTGCCAAGCCCCCTCACCAAGGCCCATCTACGGCAACAGCAGCAGCTTCAACTTCAGCATGGAAGGAACCTTTGCTGGCCTGGTTTGCATCCGGTTGGAAGGCTTGCATCAGCTGTAGTTCGTTGGCCTACTGTCTCCTCAAAAGGAGTCAGACAGTCCCAGTCAGTTCCTCTGACATTTGCTGGACAGTGAAAGAATAACGGGTTAGGAAGATAAGGCTAAAAGGCTTGGCAGCATGCAGGCTGGTAGCTGATAGTTCAAGTACAGTATGTAGCAATCGCATCAGCTTGACGCCCTTCTGTGGTTACTCCCTTGAATGACGGGGTGTCTGGTACACCAGCCAGGCAGTGCCTGCCACGCTGCAGCAGGGATATCGAGGCAGGCTCCCTGTCTGATGATGGGTAGGGCAGGCCCTCTCTGCTCTCCCTGCCATGACCATGGAGCTGGCACAAGATGAGAGGTGCTCTCACTGGAGAGGTAAACTGAACTACAGAAACCAATTCATCTTCCTAAATTCAGATAAGCAAAATTCCAGGTGGCTTTGTAGAAAACTGAAAAGTACTAAAAAGCAAGAGCAAAAGCAATAAAGTCATACATAGTTTACACCCCAGGAAGTCACTATCAATATCTTATATTCCTCCTCACTTTTCAGGGGGCCTATTACAACAGTTAGTAGCATGTTTAAATTGCTTAATAAAAGATTTTACAATGTCACTAAATAGCTTTTGATAGCACATTTTAAAAATAGCTACAGGGCATCCTATTCTACAGTATACCCTGATTTATGTAACCATTCCCTTACTGTGTATGTTCAAATTACCATCACCCTTTAGCTATTATAAATAGAGCTGCAGTCACATCCCTGTAGTGGACCACTGTCTCTGACACCAATCGTTTCCTTAGCATAAATTCCTGGAAGTAAAATCAGCAGGTCAAAGGCCAGGAGTTTCATCTTGATATATCCTGCCAAAGAGTTTTCAAAGATTCTATCGAACTGCACTCCCACCAACAGCGGGAATTCCTTCTTACCACAACTCCACCAGCATTGGGCCTATTATCATCAAACAAATGAAAGAAAACCACTACCACAAACAACAACAAAAAACAAACCCGACAGAGGTGTTTTCGTTTGTTGTTTTACTTTAGAAAGGTTACCCCGGACTCGTCTCTTTCCTACCATTCCTAATGATGTAAAAGTGAGTACAGTTCTCTTCCTGTGTTTGGTTTCTATCTGGAAGTGATGTTTAATTTTCCAAGGGCATTCTTCCAAGAAGGTAATGTGGGAAGGAGAAAAGCAGATGGACAGAGAGACAGACAACCACAACCAGGGGATGTCAGACTCCTATCCTGATTGTATGGCTGGTTCAAGGGAAATAGGGAGTAGGGGGTATTTAGCTAGGACTCTCAAAGACAGGACTAAGTAGGAGGCAGAAGGTACACAAGGAGGGGCCAGAAAGTCTCGCGCTAGCATCACACAGTGGAGAGGACACAAAATTGGCATTTACATCTGCCTGCCAGGCAGTGGCCCATGATCTGCAGCCCAGGTTCCCAATCACGTATTTCAGGCCTGGGCTGGGCTGTGGGGTCACTGGCACAGACTGACCTTAATAATCCGTCTGCCCTCCTTCCTGGTTAGACCTGGTACTAGGGATGGTGCTATTAAGTCCAAGGGAGGCTGCTTTCATTCCTCCCCGCCAGTGAGAGGGAAGAGTACATTGCCCGCAACCTGCACAGTCTTATCTAATCCCAGACCAGTGAGTGCTTTACTCTGGAAAATGCCTCTTTATGTCTTGACTTACGGTACCACAAAAAAAAGAAAGGAAATCAAACAGCCAGGAAAACAGCACCACGAGGAATGCCGATAAATGGGATAGTGATGAATCAGAGCAAATGATACAAAGATCAATTTTTATCTATTGGAAATTACACAGAAATCCTATATACATCCCAACCTCCTGAAGTTTCAGTATGTGCTTTACAACTTTACAAGTGGAAAAAGTTCATGCGTCCCTGAGCTTCACTGTTCTGTATTCTTTTCTGACTCAGAACTAGTGTGCATATGTATTTACACAGATTCTTTCCCCTCATCTAATATAATTTAATATGCATTTTTATTCAGATAATGGTAGAGTTCTGTTTCTTATTTTAATGACAGTAACTGGTAAAATCCCCCTAGGGTCTTGACAATTATAGGCAGTTGTTTTTAAAAATAATTTTAAAATGATTTGCATTAAAATAGTTTGACTAATCTGCAGTGCAGTGGTTTTGTTCTCTGGCTTAAATTTTTTTTTTTTTTTTTTTTTTTTGAAGTATAAGCTCAGATGATGTGGGTGGGAATGGCAATTCCATGATTAAACAAAATTCGCTATCTTAGAATAGGGCATCTGTTGCCCTTATGGGTCCTCTAGTCAATAATTTGAATCTTCTCATGTAGAATAACACAGAAATACAAGATAAAAGGAAAAACTCTGGATTTGAAATAAAGATGTCTGGACAACAGTCCTAGTTGGAACTGCTTACCATACAGAAAAAAACCTCAATGGAAGGGACTAAAATGGTTAAGTGGGTCAAATGCCTCTATTGTGGGTATGGCACAATACAATACATATTGAACTTAGTACTCTTTCCCACTAAACCTAAGCGTCACTTCCCAATCTTCTTCAATACCACACTCAGGTATATTAGAATTGGTTCCTGAAATGAAATGCATTTACTCTTTCAACTAAAAAATTTCACAAGTTACAAAGCTTTTTGCAAAGAAATGCTAAAGCATTTTGGGGACATGAAAAAATATCTATATAGTAACATTCTCAATTTCAAAAGATATGAATGGCTGCTAAGAAATACCACTATCTCCTTACTAGGTGTATCACTATCTTAAACTGAGTGCAGTACCAATGTCATTCTCTATGTAATGAACCTATTGTACTTGCAAAACCAAATTCACGCACCGTAACATAAAAATAAAAGGAAAGCCATAGTACTACTGAATTATGTCTTTTACTGTTCTAAGGTATAACTTACAGCCACTGTTCTAATCACAGGGATATTCAAGCATGAGTCTATATATGTATGTGTGTGTGCATCTACCTATCTATCTATCTATCTAATTCTTATTAGTACATGTTTCATGCTTGCAGTTCAAAATGTTTACATTCTTTGTGGAGTTGGTACATGTACATAACATGGCTTACTTCTTTTTTATATCCCCTTTCCTTCCCTTCCTTCTCCCCTCCCTCCATCTCTTGATCTCCTTCCCTTTTAAGAAATATCTGTCTCTCTACTTCCTATTACCTACCTTTTATTTTGTTTTTCAATTCTTAAAATCTGTAAGCATGAAGCTATAACTGCCTGAGGGGACTGAGAATACAGAACCGGGAATACAAGCACGGATTAAGCATTTGCTTTTAATTTGAATTTTTGTTTATACTTTTTGAAACTTCTTTCTCAGGTTTATACTGTTCTATAATAATAATGGAAAGTGTTCTTCTATAAATAGTACCAGAATAATTGGATACCTATATGCCAAAAATGACATATGACTCCTTACCTTAAATCACACAAATCAGATGACTTCCAGATGGATTATAGACCTAACTACCAAATCAGGCAACAAAGGCTCTGGAATAGAGTAACTCCAGGAATTTGGGAATAGGATTTATGCAACAGTGTGAAGAGGGATAACTGTAAGGAAAAATACTGATATATCTCACTATAGCAAAACATTAACTTTTGTCTATCCAAAGACAAGATTAAAACAGAATGAAAAGGCAATCTACAAATGAAAACAAAGGGCTCATAGCTAGACCATATAAAAAACTATTACTGGTCAGTAGGGTAAAAACAACCAAACAAGAAATGGGAAAGAAACCCGAATAGGGACTTTAAAAGAGAGAGGAAAAAAAATGAAAAGATCTGATGTTCAACTTTTCTGTAATTCAGGAAATGCAGATTAAAACCACAGTGAGATGATAATGTATATCCACTAGAATGACCAAATAGCTAATATCAACATAGAGACAATACCGGGTGTTTATGAAGGTGTGGAACATCTAAAATTCTTATATTTTGCTGGAGGAGAGGGATAATCACTATTACCTTTGCATCATTTTGCAAAAGTGAATATATCAACCGCTATGACCCAGGAGTTCCATTCACAGATCTATACCCTAAAGGAAAGTGTGCATGTGTATGTCAGAAGGCATGTATAAGAATTTGTCAAGCAAATTATTTGTAAAAGTTAAAACTGGAGGTCCAGGGATATAGCTGAAGCAGCACGGCGCCTGCCTGGCAAGTGCAACGTCCTGAGTTTGATTCCCAGCTGCGCCCCCCAAAAAAGTAAAACTGGAAACCCAAAATTTTAGCAAAATTACAGGAAAAGGAAAATAATTTTAGTATATTGTTATCACAGTGTGCCCTCCTACAATGAAAATGAGCTACTGGTGTATATGTACAAGCAATGAAAAATTTGAGTCACCCAATATCCCCAACTGAGATCAAACAAGGCAAGGCTCTGCCTTTTAGATTTAGCTCTCACACTGTAAATAAGCATACTTTCAAGATCTACTTACTGTCATATTTTTGTGCTTATTTAAGATTTTACTGTTTAAAATGGCCCCAGGCATATGGCTGAAATGCTATCTGGTGTTCCCAAACACAAGAAGGCTGTGATGTGCCTTACAGAGAGAATATGTACTTATATAAGCTTTATACAGGCATGAGTTATAGCGCTTTTGGTCAAGAGGATGATGTTAACAAATCAACAATAATATTAAGTAAGGGATCTTTAAAGAAAAATACATGTAAAACATGGCTCTGTATGAGTAGCTGACAATGTGACCTCAAGAAGTTTACAGAAACCTTACCCTCCACTTTCCCTAGGGGCACAGATTTGATATTTGCTATTTCAGTGTTCGCAAGGAATTTGTAGAACACAAATACTGCAAATAATAAGAATCAACTGTATTTAGAAGGTAAAAATGTACATAAAAATAAAGAATCGATACTGTAAACATCAGAGTAGTTGTTACCTCTGTGAGGATGAAGAGGACCACACAAGGAAGCAGAAAGCAAGAGATGCAGACACTGGCAAGAGTAAACTTCTAACCTGGATGGTGGTTCTATGGGTGTTTGCTAATCATTAGTTAGCTACGCTGTATGTTCACATCTCCTGAAACTTTCGATACACATGCTTAAAAGTATCTCAAAACATACTTCTAGAGAGGAAGTATATCACCGTATTAATGTAACATTAATACAGCATTCATTCTCTGGGTAATGAGATTAGAGGTAACCTGCATTCTTCATGCTCTTTTTTTCCCCTTTTAAATAGGCTTTATTGGGCCAGTGAGATAGCTCAGCGGCATAAGTGCCTGCCTGGCAAGCGCAAGGTCCTGAGTTTGACTCCCGGTACCCACATACGAAAAAAGGGCCGGTGATATCACTCAGTGGCACGGGCGCCTGCTGGCTCGCAAGGTCCTGAGGTCGACCCCCGGTACCCACACACCAAAAAAATAAATAAATAAATAAATAGGCTTTATTTTTTAGAACAGTTTTAGGTTTATACCAAAATTGACCAGGAAGTGCACAATTCCGATAAACCTACAGTCCCCATATAATCACAGTCTTTGTGTTTTCTAAATATTTTCAACAATTCGTGTTATATTTATAGATGTTATTCTAAAAATAACTTCCCTTGCCATTTGAAGTGGTAATTGAAGAAGAATGTTTAATAGATAGTTCAGACTTCCTTGTACCAGTCCAAGGTTTAAGTTACATAATACAGTTAGCAGCTTCCAAATGATACTACTACTCTTCTTTTTCAGTCAAATGCAATCAACAAATATTTGAGCACTTTCCATGTGCAAAAACAAATTTTTCTATTTTTCCCACCTCATGGAGAAATTATGTTAACCATTCCAGAGATATTTTTAAATTTTGGTGAAGGCATTACAGTCAGTCAGTGGTGTCTTCCTTTCCTGGGGAAATCAAGGAGGCTGTCAAATTCTGAGCAGGCTGGACATGGGAACAACCCTGGCTCGGAGGCCTTGGCCATCTGGCACACTTTTTTATACAATCTACTTTCAGGGAATATTTCCTGTTTGGACTATGGGGAGGAAGAGGAGGGAAAAGAATTTAATAAGAATCTAAATGTCCACTACTGAAAACAAAAGAGCATCTAAAATTAGCAGCGGTGGCCCAAGATACTTCAGCTTAACAGTCACCCTGGGGAACAGGGACTCCTTGAATAAAGATCCTAAAATACTTCACTGTGTTTAATATGTTCTGTTCAGCAGCAGAAAAAGCACTTTTGCTGAGGGCAAAGTCTAGGAGGATTAAGTTAAATTCCTGCAACTGTGAAACCTGGGTCAGGGTACTATGAAAAGTGTATGAGGCAGAGATAAGGAGAGATGAACTCTGCAGGAAAGGCCAGCAGTCTCTGACTTTTCCCCATGGGCACGGCTGCCTTCCCTCTAATGCGGGCTTTATTCAGTAGTCTGCAATAGTGGAAAATGGTTTCTGATCTGATTGCAGCCTACTCAGACTTCTTCTGCCCTCCATTTATACGCATATCTTCCGTGCCTGGCCCTGCTCCTTCCGTGTGACCGTGCACAAAGCCCACATTCTTCTAACATCTTGCTTGCCCTCCACCACGGCTAACCCAGGCTGCGGTGAAGGAATGTATGTAATCTCGCTGGGCTGCATGGTGATTTTACACCCCTTGTTCCTTTGGTACTGAGGAGCTTATTGACTGGAAAAAAACTTTAAATGATTTTCCAGCAAAGTCACCCTTTCCACTGGAAAAAAGAGTCTTAACATCTGTGAATAAAAACAAACTGAAGGAGAATGATTTTTATATTCCCCTCTAGTTCTTGTACTTCAAAACCAAACATCCACTGAGAAGTCAATGAAAATAAATACAGCAAACCCCCATTAATTCTGATCTCACCAAATGAGAATTTCTATTTTTTTTCCTTCAAATTTGAGATGGATCCAAATTTACTCTGGACAATCTATGAGGTACTTAACAAATTTACAGGACAAATGAGATTTTTTACAAATGTAAATGCTTAATGTAACAGAACCATTCTTGGTGATCACTTCAAAAATGCAAATATGATTATATCATTTCTCTGCTTAAAACACTTCCATGTTTCCCCACTATTCATGAGACAAAGCCTAAGGCCTCGCCAGCCCTCCCATTCCTCTTCTTCTGGTTCCCTTGGAGAAGTTCTTGTCCACGCCAAGCGATTCAGGCTGGTGCAGTGTCCCACTGATTTCACTGCAGGAGGAGACGTGGAACCCAGACTAGCCACCACAGTCCCTCTCCACCTGGCCACAGCAACTGGCTCAAGGAAGGACAGGTAACCGAGCATCATTCTCATACAGTCTAGTATGTGGATGCTGCTCTTCGTGGATCTAACACCTAAATGTATTCGCTCATGGTGACCAGAGTTCTTTTCTTCATATTACACGGCAAACATCTGTTTGCAGAGGAACCTAAGAAACAAGGAAGAAGAGCCAAGCAAAATAATAATTTGAGTTTTGGGGTCAAATTGTGCTTAAGTTTAGAACGAGACTTTCCAGAACATATACTTGAACTTCCATTTTTTCTTCTTAAACTTGCTAGGTTTCCTTCATGAAGGAAGGAAAGGCCTCTCTCAGTACTCAGCACTTTGTTTACATGTCCCTGGGGCTCACCAGACCCACAAACCTTTTCTTTTTTTGTGGTACTGGGGACTGAACCCAGTGCCTCTGCACTGAGCTAAATCCCTTGCCCTTTTTAAATTTTGAGATAGGGTCTTACAAATCGCTGAGTTGCTTGTGACTCAAACTTGCAATCCTCTTACCTCAGCTTCCCAGATGCTATGATTACATACCATCATACATGGCTTCCACAGACCTTTTCTTAAAGGAGCATATGGTAAGTAATTTAGTCTGCAGGCCAAGAGGTAAAACTGAGGGTATCATGTAGGTACTTTATGATAACCATTTAAAATGTTAACCACATAACACTGGAAAACACTTACCTCACAGGGCATAAAACAGATAGGCATCTGCCTGACTCTGGCTCATGGGCCAAGCTTTGCCATCCTGTTCTTGTCAAATGGCAATAGCTTATTTGTGCTGGGGCTCAGCATTAAGCTTTCCCACCTGCATGTTCTTTTTCTTTTTGTGGGTACCGGGGATCGAACTCAGGACCTCACGCACCAGCAGGCGCCTGTGCCACTGAGCGATATCACTGGCCCTTTTTTCAAATGTGGGTACCAGAAGCCGAACTAAGGACCTCGCGCTTGCCAGGCAGGCACTTATGCTGCTGAGCCATCTCACCGGCCCCCTACCTGCACATTCTTGCTGGTGCTGTCGTTTCCACTTGGAGTGTTTCCTTCCCTGCCCCTCACCACTGCCTGTCCACTATCCAAGGCCTGTTTCAAACGCCATGTCCTTTCTGAGGCTTCTTTCATACCACATTGAGACACATCTTTCTCTTTTGAACCTCAAGGACTGTATTTATCTTCTGGTCTTGATCCTACCTTGTACTGTGGTTATTTTATTCTTTTGTATCTCTTACAAACTGCAAATGCTTAATAAGTTTCTTTGGAATTCAAAGGCTGTATTTAAGAAAAAAAGCCTCCACAGGATCAAAGTAAAAAGTTAAGGGAAAGGAAATATAGGTCTACCAGAAACCAGAGGTAAGACTACTGGTAGCCAGGGAAGTCGGACGTTTCCAAGTCAGAAACATCTGATGTAAAAAAGAACTGCTCTCACTTTAGTGTTGCCATGACAACTATGCAAGTCACTTGTTTGTTTGTCTAAGACGATTATGCTCAACAAATATGTCGGGAGTTTCAGACGTTTTGTTTCTGGTAGGGAGGGCAATAGGAACACTGGATGAGTTCTGATGCTTTGTGTTCAATTTCAGTCACTCACTCATCATTCTTCCTCCTGACAACTGGCAGTGTTGCCCTACCTCAGTCACGCAAGCCCCAGTCTCATGAGTTTTGCTATATCAGTGTATCATTTACATTTTTTTTCCAGTGCTGGGGATCAAATATGCCAGGCAAGCATTCTATCACTGGGCTACATCCCTAGCCCACATATGTTTTTAATGTAGAACATTTATTAATACTTTAAATTTTTCCTGTTAATAAAAGTCTAAATAATAAAATATCATTAGGATTATGATGGAAAATAAAAGCTCATCTATGCACCATTTAAAATAATCTTGGGTATTTCACTGCCACAAGACTTATGTTTTGGAAATTTCTGTTCTTGGCAATCATTCCTGGCTTTTTTTTTTTTTTTTAAACTCTTGTGAAAGTGTGACATATTTTATCCTAAGATCTATTTAATTACACTGAAGAGCTAAATTAATTAATAAAAATGTATTTGTCCATTCAGGCAAGGTGTTCACAGTCATTTTATGTTTTTCTCTCTGAATTTTGATATAATTTGTCTATGTTTACCACAGAATAAAAACAACAATCAACATTTACGGAATACTCAATATTCCTAGGAGAGCTTAAAACAGTTTTACTGAGGTATAATTTACAGGCCATGAAATTCACCCATATTAATACCCAACTTTTAGTACACTGATGGAGTTGTGAGGTCATCACTGTATCTAGTTTTACAATGCTTCCATCACTCCATAAAGGACCTTCTGCCATCTGTAGTTAAGCTCTGCTTCCATTTCCCAGCCATGGGAAATGCCACTGACCTACATTTTAGCTCCAGAAATTTGCCCTTTCTGGACATTTCACAAAAATACAATCATATCATGTGTGGTCTTGTGTGTCTGCCTTATTTTAACATAATGGTTTTGAGGTTTGAGGGTATAACGTAGTTATAGCATGTGTAATACTAAATACATGTTTACTACTAAGTTACAGTCCATTCTATAGATACCTGTTTCTTCTTACTGAGTAGTAAGGTTTTGGCATCAATTGTAAATACTAGTTCTTATTAAGTGAAAATATTTCCAAATACACTTTCCCCATCTGCAGCCTGGGAAAATACACATTTTTTTTTTAATACACATTTTTAGTAGTTTTTTTTTTTTTTTTTTTTGGTACCAGGAACCAAACTCGGGGCCTGGAGCTTGCCAGGCAGGCGCTATATCACTGAGCTACATCACTGGCCCTAGTAGTGTCTTTTGAATAGCCAGTTTTTCATTTTCATGTAGTCCAATTCATTAATTTTTTTCTTTTAAGGATTTTGCTTCTGTTGTCATATCTAAGAAATCTTTGCCTAACCTGAAGATTTTCTTTGGTGCTTCCTTCCATAAACTGTCTGGAAATGTCTTTATTTCACCTTCAGTTTTGAAGAACAGTTTTGCCCAATATAGAATTCATGACTGGCAGGTGCTTTTTAAAGGCTTTCATGCTCACGCAGCCTCCGGGGGCACAGGGCCTCCCTCCCGTGTCCGGGCACGGACACGCTGCGCCTGCTGCTCTGCAGAATGGAAACGCCCTCCCCTCACAGCAGCCTTCACGGTGTGTGCTTTTACCCTCAACCCACCGAAGCCTTCTCATTTTATTTAGGAAGCATGGATGGGAAGACATAATATATCTCAGATTATTTCTTGGGCAAATTTCCTCAAAAAGCCTCAGAAGCAGGTCGAGCGGTACCATCTGTCACAAGGGAAATGAGAAACCACCTGTCTGTCTGCCTGGGCCCCGATCTTATCAGGGAAGGTGTAATTACCTCCTTGGCGAAGGATTTGAATCATTACAGTAAATTCCTTATTCAGCATGTGTTGTCTTAGGAAGGCATTCTGACCCTGAAAACCAGAGTTTTCCCTCCCTCTGGCCTCTGAAGATACAGCACAACCTCAGCTATTCAGAGCCTGGAAGAGTAAACTGCACCTTAGCCTTGTTTGCTACCAAAAAATAAGGATTTACTGAATATTTACTGGGTGCCCTTTGTGCGCCAGGCACCACTGCAGGAACTGGGAACTCGGCATGAAACAAGGCCGGCAAGGCCTCTGTCCCCAGGTAGCGCACATTCAACTACAGAGAACTTCAAGGTGGGGTGTGGGGAGCACAAGCTGGTGAAGAAAGCACAAACAGCAAAGCTTGTATGTGTACTTCAGGAGCTTATCCTTGTAAGGTTGTATTGTATGTATTTCCCAATGTGTGTTAGAGAACAATTACTATGGTCGGTATGTTTTATAAATAGCAAATGGAAACGACAAAGACAAATTGGAGGTACTGTATCCCCAAATATTTTTTCTGATAACATTTTGATCATTAATGTGATGAAAGAAGCTTAGGGAAGACTGTACATGCATGTGTGTGTAAAACAATGAACAAGTAAATAACCAAATAAGAAAGTTTTAGATGATACTAAGAGCTACAAAAAATAGTAACACCAGGGCAGTATAAAAGCAAGTGCCTGGGTGGTCAGGGCAAGCGGGGATGATTTGGATTCTGAGGACAGGGCAGCTTCCTTCTGGGCTGATATCTAAGCTGAGATCACAACATGATCACTGAGGACTCACTCTCTTAAACGCCAGTGCACCTTTAAATTTTAATCACTGGGATTAAAATAAGACTAACCCGCATGTCCTCCTAAGCTTCTTCACAGTCTCTTTGTTTGATCGTAGAGCATTTCCCTGGAACGCTATGTGAACTTCATGGAAAGAGTCCTATTTTGAAAAGAAGATTAGCACTAACATTGGCCTGGCTGTAGCAGAATTCCAAGTAGTAGCTGGTAATAGCAAAGTGTAGTTTTCCTACAAGAAACTGTTTCTGGGTGAATCTGAAAAATCATTCTGTTTGGGAAAAGAAATGCTTGCGTTTCAATGATGTCACTGCTCTAAAAACAAGCATGTTGCTTGTTCCTTTTTGAAAAACAGAAATTACACAAGCCACAAACAAACAGACAAACAGCCCAGGGACTAATCTTCCTATGTGTGAAGCGCCACATGTCCAGTTCTCTAGAAGAGCGACCATATGGTGAGACACCACGGTTATCACACTTCCGTGTTTTAGTTCATCCTGACTTTTACGACCTGAATGTAACATTTCTGAAGTTCTATTCACTTTTATGTCAATTTACTTACACAGGTGCTCACAGTCAGAGTGTTGCAAGCCTGTCCGATTCCCCTCAGAGGTCCTCGGTCTATATTGTCCAATATCCCCACCTCGAATACCAGTGAGTCTTCCCACAGTGCCATCTCCCACTGTGCGTCTCTGACAGTCCTCCCTCCTTGTCACCCAGGCTTGTTAGAATAAAATGGCCCCTGGATTTACTTAAGCTTTCTGTCATTTGCCCAGGAAACTATGGAAAGGAAAGGAGAATCCTAATGGAAGAAAATTACAAACCACAATTCAGCAAATTATGAAAATGAAAGAAAATAAAATGTCCTTTCCAAAATGAAAATGCCTCACACTAGCAAGTGACTAAATGAGTCCAGAAGATCTGGGGCCAACGGATATATATTTTAAGAATGCTATCCCTCTCCAGCCTTGAGGTTCTGATGAGCAACTTGAGATAGGAACCATTGGCCCTGGGTTTCTACTGTATTCCAAGTCACCTTTGGTAATTACCGGGAAACATGCACATATCAAGTACTTAGAAGAGCAGGAAAACACTTCTGTGATTATTTTGTTCCTCAAAAAACTTGGATTTGTTTGCATGGATTTTATTATTTTTGGCGCTGCAAAGACATGTGAGCTTCTTATTGACAATAAACTTCAATGTTAATCTGGGACTTGGTCAAAAGAATTGAAGGAGGTCAGAGAAAGGAGAAATCAGTCTGGGCGGAGGAAATTTGGGAATGTATACTGTAAGTCGGGGTGCTCCCCATTTTCCTTTTTAGGCTTTAAAATTAAGGGGGCTGTGGCCTCTTGTACCTGGGACAGGAGAAGCAGGGTCAAGAGTGAAATGTGTCTCTGCAAAGACAAGACAAGAGATGCAGCAACACAAAGCCCTGCCCTGAATACCAGCTCCCCAGTGACATGCCAGGTTAGACTGGGTGCTTCTTCCTGTCACTGACTTCTCCCAAAAATTCTGTGAGCATTGCCCTGCTTTTGCAAAAGGGGAAGCTGAAGGTTAGAGAGGTTGAATAATCGTCTAAGAGGCAGAAAGGGGCGATGCTAGGACTGAACTCAGGCACCCGATTCCTGTGCCACTGTAGTCCTCCCTGCCTCCTTCTGGGGCTTCCACAGGGCTGGTGGCACTTAACAAAGTCCCCAGCATGCTGATTTAAGCTTGGCAGACACAAGGGCCCCATCTAACACAAACCTAGGGCACTTAGAGGGAATCTGTTTCGATGACTCTATCACCTGTTGCAACAGGCAAAATCCCAGTTCCAAGAGCTCATAAATACATATAGAAAATAAAGAAAATTGGTCAGGAAGTTTCTTAATAGTTTGATAGGTTGTCTATTTCCAGAGAATATCTGTCATACTTGATAAACAGAGTTCTAAATGGAAACAATATCTATAAGAATAGTGCATCAACAGTTAAAAGCAGGAGTCTGGGGTGAGAGAGCCCTCAAATACTGGTTTTGGTACTAGTTCTGCCACTCATTCCCTGCGTCGCCTGGGGCAATTTATTTAACTTCAGCATGCATTATTTTTTTCCCTTGCAAAAATTTCTTCCTTATATCTCAGAGGACTGGTGAGAAAGAAAGGAGATCATACACACAATGTACTTAGTCCATTAAGGGTTGGCACATAGTATGTGTTTACTAGGTGGCAGCTATTATGATTAGGATATGCTTGGCTGGTCCTGAAAAAGGGTTCTTGGGGCCGGTGAGATGGCTCAGCAGCAAAAGCACCTGCCTGGCAAGTGCAAGGTCCTGAGTTCAACTCCCGGTACCCACATAAAGGAAAAAAAAGGGCCGGTGATATCGCTCAGCGGCACAAGCGCTTGCTGGCAAGTGAGAGGTCCTGAGGTCGCCTCCTGGTACCCACATAAAAAAAAAAAAAAGAAAAAAAGAAAGGGTTCTTCTGTTTTAGAATGAAAATTAGATTTAAGGAAATAGTCCTTGGTACCATGTATAAATGCTAAGGCACTGATCCAAACAGAAGTGAAAAATCAACAGAAAAGTACAGCATCACCTAACCAAATGGAAAGAGGGCCAGGTACTGTGCCTCAGGTTCAAGGGCTTTCATCCCAGGATTATCCGCCCTCTTAGCACAGCCCTGTCACTGTCTCTGTACAGCAAAGCTCCCCAGTGAAGAACACACAGAGGCAGGGTCACAGATGCTCAGGTTGTGTTACCAGTGGCGAACAGGCCCACAGGTATCCAGTTACCTATGCCCAAAGCTCAGAATTTCATGTTCAAGTGGAGTGTGGATACCAAGCTCTGGCTCATTTGTGAACCTTCATTAATCCCTCGCCTCTTCTTTCAGGGCCAGCTGGCTCCAAGGCAGAAATATGGCAGAGACCCTCAGTTCATGGCAGCTGGGAAGCAGAAGAGGTGAACAGAACCAGAGAGGAAGGGGCCATGGACCAGATGTAGACTCCAAGGTCACGCCTCCATAACCCACCCAGACACACCAAGAAGTGTGTTTTACTAACCCCTGAGTGGCTCTCAAACCAAGTAAGTTGACAGTCTACCCTACATCACAGGTGGTGTCACTGGAAGGCTTGATGTTACAGCAAATGGGCCTGGGGAGAAGAGAAGGGCGGCCTCCGAATCATCAGCCCACACTCATTCTCATGGCAGCAGTGGAAGGAGTCTGAATTCCCGCGTGCTCCTGTGAAAAGCTTCCTGAGAAGCCCCACATGGAGACAGAAACAGACAGACAGGGAGGACACAGTGTCAGGGCAGAACAGCTGTTCCTGGCTGTCTGAGGGAGATTGGGCCCAGGACGCCCATTGGTACCAAAATCCACAGATGTTCGAGTCCCTCATGTAAAATGGCAAAGTACAGAACAAGTGTCATGGTTTGTGTCTAGATGCCCCCCCAAAGCCTCATGCAGTCGTGGAGGCGGCTTCTAGAGTTTATGACTGATTCATGGTCTAATGCTGGGATTATGGGCGTGAGGGCTACACCCACCCTGGGGCGGGCAGCCTGTATGTAATACAAGGGAGGGAAAGAGGTTGCTCTCTCTCTCTCTTGCGCACGCTCCTCCCTTTTGCTTTTGCTGTTTTTGCTGCCTTCCGCCGCCATGAACTGTTGCCCTCTGCCATGTGCCACTCTGCCTTGGAGCCAGCTGAGTATGGACTGAAACCTCCACAAACTGTGAGCCAAATAAACCTTTCCTTCCTTAATTTTGGGTGTCAGGTATTTTGTCTCAGCAACGAGAGAAAAGTAACCAAGACAACAAGTATTGGTATATAACCCACACGCACTCTCGTATACTTTAAATCATCTCCAAATCACTGATAATATTGAATACAATGTAAATACCATGTCAATAGCTGTCATTATCCCTTAAACAATATATAGTATTAAACAAAAAGTTCTATATGTGTTCAGTACAGATGCAATTTTATTTTAAAAGTAGTTTTGATTTGTGGTTTGCTATGCAGTAAATGTGTCCCCCAAGGATTCATGTGTTGAAATTTAATCCCCCTGTGAGGTATTAATTGGGTGGAAACTTAATCCAGCTATGGTATTTAGAGGTGGGACCTCTGGATGGAGATTAAGATTACACAAAGTCATCAGGGTAGAGTCTGCATGACGAAATACTGATGGTTTTAGAAGAGGGAGGCAGACCACAACAAATGTACTCGCAGTCTCTTGCCATGCAGTGCTCTATACCACTTTAGGACTCACTAATAAGAAGACAGATATGGCCCTTTAACCCTGTATTTACATAACCATAAGCCAAAATAAACCTCTTTTCTTTATAAAGTAGCCCACCTCAGGTATTTTGTTACAGTGGCACAAATCATACCACTAATACATGGTTGACTGAAACTATTGATGTGGGACCCATGGAGATGGAGGGCCAGCTATACTTCTTCTTTGGATGATGCCACATTCTGACAAATGGCATCACAGCATCACACAGGTTTCACACAAATGTGAAGGCTGGTGTTTTCCTTCTTACAATATTCTGCATGGTAACTACCAAAGAGTTCCCATTACTAAGTTGGACACAGTAGGGTGGGCTGCACCCTGGACATGAGGCCTCTGTGAACGGCTGACTCTCTTCAGGTGGCAGGTCGGCCACGGCACAGCTTCCCTCCCTTCTTCTTCTTCTTTTTTTTTTTTTTTTTGGTGGGTACCGGGGGGTCGACCTCAGGACCTCACGCGCCAGCAGGCGCCTGTGCCGCTGAGCGATATCACCGGCCCCTTTTTCGTATGTGGGTTCCGGGAGTCAAACTCGGGCCCTCGCGCTTGCCGGGCAGGCGCTTAAGCCACTGAGCCATCTCACCGGCCCCCTTCTTCTTCTTCTAAGTCACCAGCCTCTCACCATCTAACTTCCTCTTCCCTGTGTTCACCTCCGCCAAGAGGCTTAATTCTGATTCTTTAATAGGACGGCTCCTTTAGGAAGACAAGCGTGAGACCTGCTCAGTGAGAAACACTCCACAGTGCATGCAAGATGGAGTGGGAAGGGCAAGGGCCACGGCAGAGCATGGCTGAAAGGCTTCACTCCTCTGCTTACTGTCCTATGACTGCCTCGTTCTCCTTCTTTGAAGGCCAGATAAAATGTTACCGATAAGGGTGTTCGTGAGGTCCACAGGAGTTAACACACATAAAGGGCCAGACACCATGCCTGGCACATAGAAAGTGTCTCCTGACATAAAAGCAAGTACTGATACTTACTGACTTTGCTAAAGCAGTAGAGTTAAGGAAAAGAGTAAATAATTTTAGCATTAGCTCAGCTATATGTGCTTTTCTAAAGCTGACCAGAAAGGATTCCAAGGCTCTGTTCAATTCAAACAAAGCCAGCTCAGCCAGGTGTGGTGGCATACACCCGTAATCCCAGCACTTGGGAGGCTGAGGCAGGAGGATTGCCTCGAGGCCAGCCTGGGCTACACAGTGAGTTCAAGGCCACCCTGAACTACATAGCAAGACCTTGTCTCAAAAAAAAAAAAAAAAAAAAACCCCATAAAACAGAAACAAATCCAGCCCACATTTTTCCTCTTCCATTGTTTTTAGTTTTTTAAAAAAGTGATGCCCCATAATACCTTTTTAATGTAGAAATATATTTTAAAATACAGGAAGAAAATCCATTGTTTCCGTTTCTAGCTATAAAAGGAATTCAAGCTTAATGCAGAAAACTAAAAACAACAGGTACAAAATCAAACCAAATCAGCCATCAATATGTCCACCTCAGATATTCCTGTTAACACACTAGAGACTATTTTAGAGCCTTTCTTTGTGCATATATGCATCCACATGTATTTTGTGTTGGGCATTTAAATGGCAGCATAATTTATATATAAAATATTAATATATATAAAATATTAAATATATAAAATATTCATATATTTTTGTGCCAATTAATCTTAATTGTCAACTTGACTGGACTAAAAGACTCTCGGAGGGGGTGGTTGGATCATGTGGGTGCTAGCTATACTTTATCAGTGGGTTAATCCTCTGACATTCATAGCTGAATGTGCTTTTAGGAGGGGGGCCCCGTTGGAAGTGAATCACTGGGGGTGTGTCTTTTCAAGGTATACCTCTCATTGGTCCTCTTCTCCTTTGTACTGCCACGAACTGAGCTGCTTTGCTCCACCATGCACTTCTGCTATGATGTTCTGCCTTACTTTAGTCCATAGCAATGGAAGCAACTGACCAGGGACTGAAACCTCTGAAGCCATGAACCAAATAAAGCATTTCCTCCTTTGAGTTGCAGGTATTGGGTATTTTGTCCCAGCAATAGGAAGGCTAACCAATGCAATTTTATTATGCTTTTTTTTTAGCAAGGTAGTTTATTATGAAATATTCCCATGTTAATGAAGTTATCAGCAGGATAATGTTTAATAGTTGCTTTATAGGTCAGGCCGTGGAATAATCACCATACCATCACCATTGTTGGACATTTATATTATTTTTCTCTTGCTATTATAAATAATAAAAATCAATTCACATTTGTGTGGATCTCTGATTATCTTCTTGTGATAAACAGCAGCAATGCAATGGCTGAGTCAAAGAGTAACCATATAGTAAGGCTTTTACCCATACTGCCTTACTACTTCCAAGAAAGGATTTAATGATTTACAATCCTACCCACAGTGGGGGCAATTTGGCTCCACACACATACCTTCTTCCTCCTTCATCTCCCCCTTTTCGGTCTCTTGGGTGTATTGATTTTGTTGCTTCTGCTACATGAACCAATCAACACAGCTAAGAAAAAAATGGGGCAGATCTACTCTAGGTTATTACAAATATCCAGTCTCCAAAATGAATGAGAGCTATGAAAGGAGACTTCTCTGAACCAGTGCAGTGTTTCAGAACGAGGCAGTTGGTGAGAGGTGCTGGGTAGGTTTGTTCTCTCTTAGTCTCTTCTCCTGAATTGAGAATGGTCCTCCAGTTCACCAATCAGCAAGCCGAGTGTGCACACTGAATTACAGTGAGGAATGAATGAGCTTATATGTAGTAGGGACCCACATCCTGAGCACAAATGCATGCACACAGACACCCGCTCTGCACCTCCAGCTGTGATGCCCGACACAAGCTGGCAGGTAAAATGTCCTTACAACCCTTGTGGAATTAAAGGGAAATGTTTCTTACTCCTTTTTTAAAGTAGTAAAAGGAGAATACTAAATCAATTTGGGTCAGAGGCCTGGATATTTGTAATGAGTATTTTAGCTAGTTAAAAAGAGACATTCTCTACCCGCCAGGGGCAGGAAAGGACAGCTGGCATTTTGGAGTTGGCAAATCCTTCCTGAAAGATCAATGTTGTCTCTGTATTGGGTAGACTGATGTGGTCCAAGGTTTATTTATTGAAATAGATAATGTAATATTCAGACTGTCAGCATGTGCACACATATACTGCTTTCCCTTAACCCTTTCATTCTGTGAAACTTCCAGAATTGGAACACCTTATCCCTTTATCAAAGAGGCAGGGTTTCTAACAAGGGGCAAAGAAAATTTCAAACTATGTGGCCACCATGAATAGAGGAAGGGAGATAGAAAAATCAGTTTTCAAAATCCATAGATTGTCCGACTTCTTCCGAAACTTAAAATAGAGTCCTTCCCCAGGCCTTTCTACTACCCCTCTCCCAAATCTCTGCCTGCTTATGAAGACAAGAGAAAGGCTGGCTCTGACGGCTGTGAGAAGCAGGGGCACTGCAGTGGAGCCTCAGGGCTCACACTGGTACCTGGAGACCTATCCAGGACACTAAGGAGTTGGCAGAGGAAGCCATTCCCCTAGTGTGCCTTCTCCCATAATCAGAGGTAGGGAGTGGCCTAAAAGGGGACCCTCAGGGAATTTCCACTAGTAAATGTAGCTGTTGCTTTCTGGGCAATTCACAATATGTATGGGCAGGGAAGAGCTCAAGAAATGAGTTTCCTGAAGCCGACTCATATTGCAAACAGCTACTGGCAGATGATGGACTGAGGGAGAGTTTTGCAACCACTCAGGACAGGGCAAACTCCTGGTGGATTAGCACCAAAGCCCAGGAGTTTGTGTTCTTCCAGAATAGTGGCTGAGATGAGTCAGCAATAGCAGTAGTTAACATTCACTGGAGGCTTCTTACAAGACAGCCATGGAGCACCTTGCTATCATTATCTCCTTGACCCCACAACACACCCAGCAGGTACGTCCTAACCGAGCAGTCCACAATGTATGGATTAAGTGTTCTGGGAAACCACAGAAAACTTCCCCGGATTTCTTACTCTGGAGCTACGCCAACCTATTTCCTGCCCCTTAGCTCTGCAAATACTTGGCGAAGCACTGTGTTTACATATCTTTTGAGAGGTTATGTGCCACTGAAAATGGCCCAATTTTCCCTACAGGCCTTATCTAGGAAAGGAGAGATTACTTTTTTGGTGCCTCTTTTAAATTGCATGAGGCGTAAGGAAAATAATTCTAAAACCAAAGCAGCCAATCTGCTGTCAATGTGGTGGGTTCAGATGGAGCGAGCACAACCAGGCAGTCACAGGGTTCTTACCAACTGCTGGCACCAAATGTGCGAAGAACCTCTGCTACACAGGATCGGAAGACTGGGTTCCTCAAAGACCACACCCCCCAAAATTAGTTTTCTTGACACAATTTATGGAAATAACTACACAGCACCTGGTATTTTGAGAACAGAGTGGTTAATGACATAATAATTGACTACATAAGAACTGGCATAGCCAGACTACCAGATACATAAAGAATTGTCTTTGTATGTAGAAAATTTCAGACATTTGGCTATGAGTACATAAAACTCAACTGCTATGGGAATAATCTCTTACATGTTTCACGTAACAGGCTTTGGATAAAGGAGTTCTTAGCTTATTAACAAGTCATGTTTTGTTGTTTGTTTTTTAATAAAATGGATTCACTTAACAAATACTCCTAAAGTATCAGAGCCAGCCCCCACCCTGGATGCAAGGAATCCAGTAATACACAAGATAGGATGGTCCTTACTTTCATGGAGCTTACAGTGTTGTAAGGAGAGAGAGAAGCAGTAAGCACGTAGGTGGTGAATTATCACCCAAGAACATTTCAGAGGGAAAGTGCTCTGAAGTACATAGAGAAGGTGATATGGCAGACAGCGAGTTGGTGGGGGTCAGATGGGGCAAGGCACGCTGCAGCATGTGAGGATCAGGGAAGAACTTCTGGAGACAGCTAAGGCTCTGAGCAAGAAAGGACTTCGGTTTGTACACAGAACAGGAGCGGCATAAGAGCACAATGAACAAGACAGGCAGCTGTAAGGGGTTAAGCAAGGTAAGCGCGGGCCAAGTGGTTAGGCCAGGAGGAAGAGGTTAGACTTTATTCTATGTGCAAGTGGAAGGTACTAGGAAGTTCTAAACAATTTCCTGAAGCTGGGGCATTGCTAAACATCTGAGGACTTTACAGATTTAACAAACAAAAGGCAAAACAAAACCACTTAAAATCACAAAGATACTGGCATCTCCTAAGTGGGGTGTGGGGGATTCATCTTTTTGCCAAATGGATTGTCCAGAAATTTTTTCCAGTCTATTTTATTTATTTACTCATTTATGTTATAAAATATTTTTAAAATTCTATGTTCCAGACGCTGTGCTTGGCACTGACAAGATACAACTGAGAAGACTTTTTTTTTTTTTGCCCACAGGAATATGAGACAAATAACCAGGCCATGACAACCCACTGCAATAAATCCTCTATGGGGGGATAAAAGCTCCCCAAATATGCAAGAGTTGTTCCACCCAGGCTGAGCAGGGGAGGAAGTGGGTGAGGAGGGGGAACCAGGAAAGGCTTTCTGAAAGATGTGATGTTTAATAACACAGTGTTCCCGGGAGGTGAGAGGAAACAGGGCAAGAGTGAGGAAGTAAAACAAGTTCAGTAGGGCCAAAGTAGAGTGTTTAAACACAGCCTGCAGTGTCAAGCAGGGGTGGACCACCCAAGCCTTCTCAATTAATAAAAGGATTCTCAAGGCTACAGGATTAATGGGCGCCACCACAGACTTTTATGCAGGGGGAGTGATGTGTTCATGTTTGCATTTTAGACCAACCCCTTAGGCTGCCATATTGAGAATGAGTAGTAGGGGCCAGGCAATGGTCAGAAAGACCAAACAGGCAAGGCTTGGGCAAGGGTGGTGGCAGTGAGGAGTCAAATAGGCAGAACCAATAGGTTTTGAACAACGACACTAAGTTGATGATGAGTAAAGGAAGCTGGCTAGGTTTCTATGCACCAGATGGAAAATGGTGGAATTCATGGAAACAGGAAACACAGGGTGGGGAGCAGGTGTGGGTGCAGAGAAGGAAGGGGAAGCACTCATGTACAACAGTGAACTGGTGTGGGGGCTCGGCAGACAGTTGGATATGTGGGTCTAAGGAACAGCGGATGATAGAGAATACAGACAGTAGTTGGCATACTGCTGGTACGGGGAACTAGAGAAAGGGTGAGATTAATCTAGGAGTTAAGAAGAGGATTGAAAACCATATCTCAAGAAATAACTTTTAACGGGGAAGGAATCCTCAAAGGAGGCAGAGATGGCAAGAAAACCAGGAGAGTATGGCACCACCAAAGACAAGCAAAGTGAGGGCTTTGGGGGCTACTAACAGTGTCCACTCTTGCCAGAAATAACGAAAGGGACTGCGAGGGTCCATAAGGGTCCATAGGGAGGTCATGATCTGGGTAGGGGACTGTCAGTAAGTAGGTGGGGACACATTCAACTGAGTGAGCAGTACACAGACAGGAGGGAGGCCTGTATTTAGTCTCCAGAGTAGGGATCAAAAAATTCAGCACAGGACTTTCCCCACACCAACAAGTCAAAGGTGGGCTTACCAAACACTGGAAATAACTTCAGATTTCTAAAAAGTGGAAAATAAAGTGCCATTCTGGAGCAAATGAACTCAGGCAGGAAAAAGCCTAAGAAACCCTCCTGAGATTTCTTCCAGTGCCTTCTGGAGTAGCCACACAATGGCTGGAGCTAACCACTCCCTGGGAGCCAAGCCTCAAGGGTACCAAACTCCAGACATACACCCCACTGCCGGTCTGAGCAGCAAGGGCGGTGTTCAGGAGTGGTAATCACAGCCAGCAGACCAGAACGCCACAGTTATGCAAAGTGACGCATCACAGCCAGTCATGGTCTGAGCCAAGAAGGTGACAAGGTTAACTGTTCAGTTAGTTTCTCACCACCTTTCTTGCTGATCTACCCAACAACCACATTTAGTACATGCCACCTTGATACTGGGAAAGGCTGTAGATGTTAAGGAGGAATAAGAACCAGTCCTAGCCCTAAAGCAACTCAAAGTCCAGTGGGGAAATCAGGCATCTAAACAGATGAAAATCCTATCTTTAGTTAAGCGGTAGGATCAGCAGCCTGGAGTCCTATGATGATTTATAGGTCTGCCCCTTTTAAGCTATGTGATTCATACAGTTTCTCAGTCTGAAAAATGAAGTCACTAACAGCCTCTCTCCTGGGGGTAACTTTGAGTGAATGTGAAGCCATCAGCTCTGTGTCTGGCACCAAGGGAGCCCCCAATGAATGACAGCAGCTGCTGTTGTTAAGTACACTGACAGAAATAAGAACTGGTTACTGTAATTGTGCTGAAAAGAGCACCTAATCCAGTCAAGAGGAAGTGGTCAGGGAATGCTTCCCAGAGGAGCTCTCAGTGGATCCTAAAAGGAATGGAACATGTGGCAAGCGTAGGTAGAAGAGGAAACTCCAGGCAGAGGACACTGCTATCTGTCACTTTTTCATCCTCATATAAGAACATGATGCTGTTTCTCTGGGTGCTGATTCACCAGAAAGAGCACTGGACTTGGAATCTTGAAGTCTAGTATCAAATACAAGTTCCCAGGTTAAGACTGCCCTACAGATTTGAAAAGGCTTCTCAAGTCCTCTCAGCCTCAGGGGCTCTCATTCATGAACTGTAGCAGATAGTTGTCTTGCACTCCACATTAGTTCAATCCATATTTATCACACACCTACAAATAGCACTGGCAAGCACTAGGGAATAACAGTGAATAAGAAATAGGCAGGGGCTAGACATATATGACAGTATAGGAATAAAGAGAAGAAAATGGGCAATTATAAATACGGTATGCCAAGTGCTATGGTTAAAGTTGATATGAAAATTAAACACTCTGAAGGAAGTGGCTCTAAAAACTGGAAAGCACTACGTGTCTTGTAGTGTGCTATTATTATTCTTGACAAGAATACTAGCCAAATGCTAAATCTCCCAGGCATATTTTCCAACTTCTAGTCAGCTGATGGCACCTTATCTCCAAGGGAGCTATGGGTCAAGGTGTACACAGATCTATAGATCTGGCATGTGTGCCAGGTTCTCTGTGGTCTGGTAACCAACCAGTACCAGAAAGAGTGTCTTGGCATTTTATGAAGCCTGTTCACATTAGGATACATTTTGGCTGGTGACCTTAGAAATATTTAAGGGATCCAAACCATACAGGCTCGTGGTGTGGTCTGATGAACTCACTCTTCCACTCAGTAAGCACTGCACAGCAGAAGTTAGCCAAGTACTATTCTCAGAGACCAGAGGTAGAGAGACAAACAAGGAGGAACCTGGACTAAGAGGGATCAGCTTAGTGAAAAAGACACCTGGGAAACCAGTATCCTAAGGTGTTATGATTAATACAAGACTGTATATAAAGAGGGATCATATAATTTATGATCCAAACCAGGTTGGTCCCTAGATAAAATATAAAGGTCAAATGGTTTGCTCAAGGTAATGGCAGATGAGTGCCAGAACCAAAGCATACTGATACTATAGCCTAATTAGTTGTCACTCAAATCTTTGCTTTCCATGGAACTAGTTACATTCTTTTGATGGCTCCTTGTAATATGTAATTTTCGCCTTGTATTGGATCCTGAAGGCATTTGTGGATTCTGAGATTATGAGCTGAAAATTGTATAAGGGTGATAATCAGACACCTGAGCCTTTTATGGCGGAATTTTCATTATAGTACTGAAATTTAACGTTCAGTGCCAAATCTAGACTTCTGACTAATAGCAAGCTACTTAGGTTTATGTTAAGCCTCTATCTAAAAGAATTCTTTCCTTGGGCTCCAAAATGAACTGTCTTTCCAAGTGCTTTTTAACATTAACATTTAAAAGCTTTTTCTAAACTACCCTAGGGCTAAGCTAAATTAATTTCTCATTTTTAGACTGGCTCTTTATAGTCAGTGGTGAAAGGACGTCCACTTTAACGCATATGAACACGGAAGTGATATTCCTGGTAAGATCAATTGGAGGAGGACACAAAAAGCTTTTGGAAACACTCACGTTATGGTGTCTGGGAGTCACTGTCCTGCCTCAGAGGCCACCTGCCAAGCCTGGAGGTAATTTTCCATGTGAAACTTACTTTCAAAGTAATGTCCTGTTGGAGTAATTCCTTCCACCTAAGAAATACTCTTCTGGTCATAAATAGGAAATTGGAGTTGTATTCACGGTATACCGAGCAGCAGATGTCTCACTGCACAGGGGACAGGATTCCCACTTTTCTTAAGGGCTAGCATCTGCCCAAACTTTAACCTAGAGAAAAAAAACTACATCTCATAAAGATAATTCTGTTTCATTGTCACATGCCATTTTACAGACAAGGAACTTAAAAAATGAAGGGGCAATGAATGTTGGTTAAAAAAATTCCTTAAGCCAGTTTTGTCTCAAACCTAAAACAAAAATCATAAACCCAAGCCTTTTTTCTTACAAAAATATAAAGCAAAAGAAAAATATTCCCCTGTGCTACAAACAACAGCACACAACAGTACAGAACTTCTAGACCAGGTACTTAATTTTATACCAAAAGAGTCTGGCTGTTTGTTAGCAATCTTTGACATTTTGGTATTGATGCACCTGAATTTTTAGTGGTTTTAATAATACTGTACTTATGAAACACAAAAAGTAAAAGTTAGCCCTTAGGTCACCTGAACAGTCTGAAACAGGAGACATAAATTTTGAGTTCCTTTCCTAAAGAAAAGGAAAATCTCCCAAAGAGCTGGAGCAACAGATGCATTCTGAGCACGTGGGTTCTCTTTGGCATTCCTCCTGCAATGTAGTTAAATCACAGGTTTGCACTTAAGCTTGCTTATCTCTGATAATGGACTTGGCCACATATCAAAGAACCTGCCCATGTGCAGTTATCAGTCCCTGACAGGTACCAGGCTTAGGACTTGAATATAGGGCTTTATTGCTCACTTGTTTAGAAACTCAGATGTAGTGTATCAGCAAGTATTTGGATGAGGGCTCCAATTACTTATGGTCTCGGGTAATCCTATATTGCTACAGGGTTGTCTGGTTATAAGCCACAGATTTAAAATACTCTTATGATGGATAATTCACAACCAGGGGATAGAAGTATATACAAATATCCATCAACCTGTTTAGGGGGCTGGAGAGTTTTCTTTTTAATTTTTTATATTAGTGTATTATTTTGAATGGTTATATCAGTTGACAAAATTCCCAAACAGTATAAAAAAAGGGGGGGTGAGATAGAAAATAAGCCTCCATTCTCACTGACCCCGTCTCCAGAATTAATCATTATTGAGTTTCTTATGTTTTCTTCTAGAGATATTATAGAAACATGCAAACTTATAGGTAAGATTGCACCTCCTTTCCTCTTTCAAAAAACAAAGGGTTACGAGGTAATCACATTGTTCTGAACACTGCTTATTTCCCCCTCACCATGTTTACTGGAGACTGCTCTATTAGGACATGAGAAGTTGCTCCCTTGTTCTTTCGACTTTATAGCTTTGCGTTGCAGGGATGTGCGACAACCTATTCAACCAGGACCTTACCAATGGATATACAGGTTATTTCCTATCTTTTGGTTTTGAATGGGACAGAATTTCAGAGCTTGATAAACAGAAGAGGCAGTGTCATTTTGTCTTGCCTCCTACCATCTTCCTTTTAAAAATTACTGATGTTTAGGCCAGGCATAGTGGTGCACGCCTATAATCCCAGCACTGTGGGAGCCCAGCCTTAGTGACTTCGTGAGACTGTGTCTCAAAATTAAAAATTCAAAAAGAGTTCAGAATGTAGCTCAGTGGCAACCAAGACCCTGAGTTTAATCCCCAACACTGGCGGTGGGGGTGGGGAAAGGGGTAGGGGATGAGATTGGGGAACCCAGATATCTAAATAACATGGAGAGGCTGCAGGAAGGAATGGATGTTCGCCTCCTGCTGTTGCACACAGGGAGATAAAACTTCCCTTTCTCTCTAAAGCAGATGAGGTCTCAAAGAGGCCCTCAGGCAGCGGCGGAATCCTGGGAAGACGAACTACTCAGGTTTACCAGAACCAGCTTCATTATGTTAGACCAGCCTTGTTGTCTAGGCAGCCTCTACCAAAATTCTCCACAAAGAGGTAGATCTGTTAGGGTCAGAGAAGCCTCGGGTGGAGTCCAGCTCTAGGTCACCCCTCCCTTCCACACTGTATGATTCAGCACTAATTCTCTTGGGGCTTAGGCTATGGACAAAAAAATTCCCAGTGAGGTGGTGAAAAGTCTGTGGAGATGGACTGCCGGACTCTTGGCAAGCTACTTTTCACTTTCCTTTCTGTCTGTAAATTGGGAAAAAGAGTATCTCCCTTAGAGGGTGACTATGAGGATTGAATACAATAATGTGTACATAAGTTGCTAAGCGAAGTGTTTGAAGTAATGGCTCAAGAAAATGTTAACTATTATTAATAAAACAACCCAAACTCACTTTTTTTTGGAGGGTAGGGTCCCGCCTACAAATATACCTCTTATGAATTGTGTTCCAATATGATGCTCCATTTCCTGATTCTATGCTCCCTGTCCCTGTATTTCCTAAACACCCTGCTGAATGACCTGATTCTTGCATGCATGATATTATAGCTCCATGTTAGTGCTTGTGCGTGCCCATCTGCCTACAACATCCCCCATCTTCACATAAGGACATTTTTACTCACTTCCTAAGAGGTAACACAGAGGGTGAGGTTCAGTGTCCTTCCTCTGTATACCCCTGCATATCTCTGGATAGCCCACTTCCTATAATCACTGTCACTTTCCCCAGAAAGGTCTTCAGAAGCACTGAGCACTAAATTCCCAGCACTGAGCTGGCTCCCTGGCGGCACTTGGTAAATTCAAGTGGACCCCATGGAAACATAGATTCCAGTCAGCCGAATTTTCTCAATAAAGCCATGGATTATGCCTCTGGCTTCTTATTCCAATCAACAACATGGGTATCTTCATTCAGGTCCTTATATTCCTATAAGCCTCAACTTAGAACCACTGGTGGGATAGTTTCTGTCAGAAGTATGGGTATGACAACTAGGGAGAGACTTGGTCTGAGGGGGATCTTGCTTTCCATGCATCATCCTACAACCAGGCAGATCACCGGAAAACACTGTAAAAAGTACCTTTCAAAACTTCAGCTTAACATTACACTCTATGTTTAATCAGAACTAGTAGGAGAAATAGCTATATATGTACAATCTCCCATTTTTTTGCATGAAATTGCTATCGAAGACATTATCTACCGTGCCATTCAAAATCATTATTATAGGCCTTCATATGACACATTAATATTATAACCTGCAACTCAAGATGCACTGGTATGCTTTCTTTGAAGACAACTAAACTACACATCCCATTATTTGTTTTCCCCTTCTTTGTCATGACTGCTAGATGGTTTAGGACACTTTTATGATAAATTACTCTCTTCTTCTCGGCTTTCGTTAATCTGATGTTATTATTTATTCCAATTTTACTTCACTGTGTATTTTAGAAGACTAATAAGGCACACATTCCTGGATTTTGTTTATCTTTGATGCTCAAAGGACGGTTGTCACCTGATATCTGGCACATGTCACCCAACTGTGCTCTAAACACACACATGCACACGTACCAAACTTGTCAGCACACAAAGGCTTGAAATAACAAACAAATGCCTGCACTTAGTAAAGGTCTGCAAGTCTTGAAAATGCTGCCCCAGTTTTAGCTGGCAGGAGGAGATGAGTGTGGATATGATGATTGCCAACACAGATTGTGAGGTGGATGTGGTTCCTGTGCTGTGAAGCCATCATTTAATAAGCGTACTGAAACCAGTCCAGCCCTAAGGGGGAAAATCATACCTGGATTCCAAGAAACAAAAGGAAGGAAATAGAAAAAAGTTAAGAGGAAGTTCAACTCCCAAGCCACAGACATAAAAACAAATTGGAAATGCAATTAGTAGACCCCGAGATTGTGGCTATGCCAGAGAGAAATGCTGGGCTTGCAAACATCCTGCTGCCTGCCGCCTCTTCAATTTGGAGAGAAGTATAGTGACAACCAGATGGTCAGCTTTTGAGGGAAAGTTATTACTTTAGTTTTTTTAAAATGGCAGAAATGGGCAAATGTAAAAGAAATCTCATGAGTGTGAAAAATGCAGCTTACCTGGGACTGGAAGCTTAGGGAATGCCTCAGGAGAGAGCACCTCTGCCAACACACTTAGAATACAAGAATGGGCTCTGTAAAGTCTGAAACTTGGGAGAAACGAGGCATGCTCTAAACCTGTGTTCCCTTTCCCTGCCTTCCTTGGAAAAAACAAAATGACAACTGGCTCCCTGCCCAGGGCTGGCTGTACCAGAACCCTTTCTGCGTACCTGTCAGATCTCAGTATCTCAAGGATGGCTCACATCTGGGGCCAAAAGCCATGACAAGGAATGAGAGACCGGTCCCAAGACCACAGAAGACCTGTTGGCCAGGGGCTCTAGGGGCCTCGGTCCAAAATGGTTCTGCTGCCTCCTGCGTTGCGATGTTGAGGAAGCCACTTTATCTCCTTAAAACCTAGTTTCCCCACCTCCAAAATGGAGGTACTGTTACTGTAAGGAAAATTAGAAAATGTATGTAAAATCTCTAAACTAGTACAGGGCAACAGAAGATGGTCAATAAATATCCATACTTCTCTTTAGTCTCTTTGTTTCCACATCCAAGTGCAGTAGCTGGCACAACTCAACCATGGGTTATGGAAGCAGCTGAGTATACTGGCTAGACATGGTGGAATAATGGACTTGGACCACCCAAACTGCCCAGGTTCAAATCCCAACCTCTACCCTTAAATACGTTAGGTATCCTCTTGGTGACTATTTTCTTATGTGTAAAATAGGTATCATAACAGTTCCTCATGGGTATTATGATTAAATAAAAGTAAGTACATGTAAAATGCCTGGCACATTAGTGCTTAATGTGAATTTATCACTATCACCATTATATCTGTAGAGATTTGATTTCAATCTTTGAGAGCAAAATTTGTTCTCAGAAGTATAAACCAGACACTGGAGGATCCAACTAAGGTGGAATTTTCCAGCAGGTCAAAGTGATCTTGGCAGAAGAATTAGTTTCTATTCACACTGAACGGTTTTGGACAATGTCACCACAAGTTGGAGACTTTCGCATAGCTCCTAAGCTGGCTTTTGGCTGTCCCACTGTTTCTGGCAGGCCACCAGAAGATGCCACCAACCAGCTACCTGCACCTCAGGAGCACTCAGAGCCACTGAGCCAGAAAACACACAGCTCTTGCATGTGTATGGCTCCTATAGAAGGGCAGGGACAAGTCCTCTTCAATTTCTTTATATCTGGTTCATCAAATTCTAAGATGATGAGAATGACTCCTTACAATACTGTCATTAAACTACTGGAAGCTAACCTCAGCACACTGATATTTGCCATATGCTCTTTAATGGTCTGTAATGAGTACTGATAATGGGAGTCTTTTCCCCCCAAAATTGTTTTTTAAATGAATAAACTGAGCCCAAGGCTAAGTAAGAAGATGACATTGTCTTCATTTTTAAAAACTGTAATAAGATATTATTCTTGAAGGAATCAGTAAACTAAGAATAAAATAAATTATGCAACAACCAGTTGGATTCAAAAAAGGGACATTTTCAGAGAACATATAAGGAAGTCCTGGGGGGTGGGAAGAAGGCAGGAAAAAAATCTTCATCCTGGAGTATAAAGTCACCAAATCCTTTATTGAGTGCACATAAGAAAAACCTACTGTAGTAGACACCAGTGCTCTGGGGCTCTCTCCTCTGAGGACACCCTTTCTCCATTCTCACAGTCCATGTGTTTGGCATGTCAATCCTCCCCTTCCTATCCGGTCAAGGGATGAATAGGCAATTCAGGCCTATCCCAGTAGAACATCACACACTCCTGGCTAAAGACTGGTTAAGGGATGGGGTTAGGCCACAAGAAATCAGTCCCAGACAGTTGTCGAAACTATTGGAATGAGAGGCTCTATTTTGCTGGACTTGGGCTTCTATGGAAATAAGTCCAGCTGGTAGAGCTCATCTTGGAAGAAAAAAGACAGGGATTACCTAAGAGATGACAAGACCCGGGTCTCAATGGCAACATTGGAGTTCCTGGAAGCAACCATGCTGAACACCAACATTCCTGGGCCTCTCGAGTACACTTATGAACCACTAAGTTCCACTTTGGTCTAAATTAGTAGAGACACCTTTTCCGTTACTTGCAACCAAGAATCCTGATTGGTAAATTTGGCCAACTTAACATATAAGACCTTGAACATAACAACTATCTGTACTTTTAAAAGATGTCAGTTATAGTAATGCTCATTTCCTGGATAAATATAAGAAGGACAGGAATAGTCAGGCTTTGTCAGGGCCCAGAAAGGCCCTGGACTGAGAGAAATGCAAACATTCTCAAACTAAAGGCCCTGATAGTAACTTTAGGTGCTTTGTGACTGTGTGCCAGCCTACAGATGAGTGTTTGGAATGCAGTTTCCATAGTTCATTTACAGTCTGAGAAAGAAAGAGAATGGATGTCACCAATCCAAATGAAAATAGAAACCAAGTACACTCGCATAGGTTTAGCACAGTAACCGAAGGCTAAACACACAACTCTACCTAAGAAGTAAAAATAAGGAGGACTTTTCTGTAAGGTTATGTGATCACTATTTATTCTCCCTCCTTATCAATCTTACTATGAATCTGGCCTATCCCAGTAGTCTCCGAGCTGCTCCACTCTCTTGGGACTCAGTGCTAGCCAGTCTCTTAGAGATACACCCTGACTCCCAGGAAAACTGCTCTTGTGGAAAGCTAAAGGTGCCAAAATTTGTCTGATTTGGGGTAGTAATGTAGAAAACAGGGATAGAGCTTGTTTTCAAATCTCTGTGGTTGGCTTTTTACAATATAAACCTTAAAGCAAAGACAATGAAGCAGAATGTTGTAGGACTTTGTGTGATACTTACAAATGTTCACAGGCCCTTTGTGGAAGAAAATGTGGGCTAAAAAAATAAAATAAAATAAAATAAAATAAAGAAGTTCCAGATTGTGAGGCCTATTTGACTGTGAAGCAAACTGTGATGAAAACAGTGAATGTCTCAGGCAAGTCAATTACACAGGATAAATTGGTAGAAGATGTTCCATGGGGATCCAGCTAGCATGAAATTCTGGAATGGGAAGACAACATAACTAGGGTTCCCCAGCTTTATCGCCTAAGGAAGTAAAGATCATATTGACACAAGAAACAAAACAACTGTAATATTATAGATGAAAAGCATATGTTCAAAGTTAATTATAAGCAGCTCCCTGCACATGCCCTGGATGCTGCTGCCCCTGAGCCTTTTGTCACTGTTCTCTTCTATCTAAATTAACTCATCTTTCAAAATGTGAGGTCAAGCGCCAATGTGATCATAAACCTTCCTTGATCATCCAAGCCAAAGTCACCTCTCCCGACTGGGATATCCAGCAGCACTGACCTTGTAGCATCTAGACCTTTCAACTTTGTCTTACAGTTATTTTATATTTCTGTTATCTGTCCTCATTAAGGACAGATATCCCAATCTAACTCATCTTTACTATATAAGTGTACTTCAGAGATACTGTGGCTGTGGTTTGAGACCACTCCAACAAAGCAAAATACCACAGTAAAGCAAGTCCCATGAGTTTTTTGGTTTCCTAGAGCATATAAAGTTATGTTTACACTCTAACATAGTTTATTAAGTGTGCAAGAGTATTATCTGTAAAAACAATTTAGATACCTTAATTAAGAAATACTTTACGGCTAAAAAACGCTAATAATCATTTGAGTTGCTGGAAAGATAGTGCTGACGGACTTGCTCAAGGCGGAATTGCCGCAAACTTTCAATTTGTAAAAGCAGCACTATCTGCAAATCTCACTAAGTGACACACAATAGAACGAAGCATGGCTGTAATTTGCGTATATAGTTAAGATGTCAGGTGAAAACCGTTGAATGACTGAGAGAATAAAAAAGCTAAATTTGGGCTGGAGGTGTAGCTCAGTGGTGCAGCACTTGCCTAGTATGTGCAAGGCCCTGGTTTTGATCCTCAGGACCAAGGGGTGGGGCATTCAAGGTAGTACAGATACTCTGGTGACAGAAGACTGAGACTCCTTCAACTACAGTAGGAAAAGAGAAAGCCTTCTGTCTAAAGTTGCTTCCACCATCTCCCATCTGTTTCTTCTTCCACACTGAAATGGCAGCAACTGGACTTGGTAGGGACTGTAGCTGCTGACCGTGCTGGAGGGCAAGGCTTAACAGCTCCAGTTTTTTTTTGTACTGGGAATGGAACTCAGGACCTTGTGCTTGCCAGGCAGGTGCCATGCCGCTGAGCTATATCCCCAGCCCCTCCAGTTTTAAACAGATATATGAAAACATTATGGTTGATTTGCCTTGGTCATGTGCTTCCCCTCATTTTCTCACACTGTTATCATCTCTGGGTCAAACAGAATTGTGGTGCAAAATTTACATTAATGAAGAAGGTTTTCCATCAACTCTAAAACAAATTAAGGAGTAATTATTTAAACACTCTTGTTCTTATAACCAATGGAAATCTTTCTAAGACAGAGTACGTATTTCTCTACTTTCAAAATCAGAGTATAGGGCCGGTGAGATGGCTCAGCGGCCTAAGTGCCTGCCTGGCAAGCGCGAGGACCCGAGTTCGACTCCCGGAACCCACATACAAAAAAAGGGCTGGTGATATTGCTCAGCGGCATGGGCGCCTACTGGCGCGCCAGGTCCTGAGGTCGACCCCCCGGTACCCACCAAAAAAAAAAAAAAAAATTAGAGTATATCAAATGTAATTTACCCAGAAGTGCGGATTATAAAAATCAATTACTGCCTTGTACTGTCACATAGTTGTGACCGAAGGAGCTACTGGGTGGGAAGGGTAGCTTACTGTTTACCCTTGCTGTTACAAGATTACAGTTTTTATGACTAAAAAAAAAAAAGTTCTTCTGTACCTTGTCTAATCAGCAATGAATTTTGCGTTCTCTGAATATAACCACCTCTTATAGCATGAGTGTTACTTCCAAAATCCTGGATGATGGAAAACCTAGTATAATTGTGGACAAAATAAGGTACCTCCTGGATGTGGCAACCTTAGAACCTCCTGTACCCTCAGTTCCTGCTGAAAAGTTGAGTAACGCAGCCCCCTCTGGCCACAGGTGATCAAATGGTAGAATCTCCAGCCTCAAACTCTCTGGACTATAAGCTGGCTACCAGCAATGACCTCGTAAAAAGGTCAAAAAGCTGACCTCAGCCAATCAGATTCTTTCTCAGGAAATAAGGTTGGGAAGCAGAGGATTCTGCAGAAGCTGCTGGTGAAATTATATGCAGAGAGAAGCTGAGACAGCACTGTGGCCGTAAGAGGTCCTGGCAATCCAAAGCTTTGAGGAAGCAGTCAGGAGAGACAGGCATGCGATCGTGGGAAATACAGGCCAGGTGGGAACATCAGGCAGAAGCAGTTGGACTGTGAGTGGCCAACACACCAAGCAGCTGAATGGTGCCATGGACCCAAGAGAGCCACTGCAGTTCCTTCTGGTCCCTGCCTTCTTCCTTGCGGCCCCACCGCTCTGGAGTTGCTGCTCTGCCTGGACCCCAACATCTCTGAACAGCACCCTGACTTGAGGGTATCCAGCAGAACGAGAGACCCCGGACAGAGCTGTGGCTCTCTGACTACTCGGAGAGCTTTTGTGCTCCCTGCCTGGTGAGAAACCAGGTCTGGTCTCGAATCGGGGATGGCGAAGCTTTTAGAGCTTTCAGCTATAACAAACAGCCGGCTGCAGTACATGTGGCCTAGGTTCGCCACAACTGGTCTAGATGCTTTGCGTTGGGTGTAGTGTTACTCTACACCTCAGATGCAAGCAGATCCCGTGGGGCGGCATCCCGGCTCACCCTGTGCCCAACACAAATCAGGACTGAGCACCTTAGTGCAAACACCAAAGATATTCCAAATCCTCAGTTATTCTTAGGGGAGCAACTATGACTATCATTGTGGCAGGTAACTTTTAGAGCACTCATGTGCTGGTACTTTCCATGAACTATTTCATTTAATTCTCACAACAACCTTATGAGGTAAATACCATTATTATTTCCACTGAATAGATGATGATTACAGAGGTCATGTAACTTGTGCATTGCAAAATGGCTAATAAGCAGTGGAGTTGGGATATGAAATAAGCCTGCCCCAAGGCCCACATTCTCAATATTGTCTAAGACTGGGTAACAGGAACTGATTTTTTTTTTTTTCTGAAGACTTTATGGAGTGACATGGAAGAGGATTCACATTGCATACCACATACAAGAAACTTCACAAAACTTCCTTTAAATATTTCTGTTCCTCCAAAGTTCCTCCCCAGTTGACAATACCTCATCTCTCCTCCCTCTTCTCCATCCTGTTACCAAAGAGCTCAACCTGTACCTCCACTCTGCAAAACCACACCATGGTCGCTGGAGTCCTAATTCTGCCCCCAGCTTTGCACAAACACACAATCCAGTTTCGCAGATGCAGCGTGGAATCAGGCTAGCCTTATCATGTGCACAGAAAAGTAATCTGGTAATGCTTTCCAGAGAAAAAGGGCTGTCTCCATAGGTGGCAAAATGCACATCAGTTCAACTGAGCAGGGATTTTGTTTTCTTATTTACTAATTCTTGTACTTCGACACGAATCCAAGTGAAGCTAAGCATAAGGCTGTGGCAGCATACAAATAGGTTCTGCTTAAAATCACACTGCCTTCCTGTTTTGGAGCCCAACATGCTGATTGCATATTCAGATTCTAGACGAGGGTTTTAGGTTTCCCTGAACATTTCTGCACACAGAGATCTAATTCTTCGTGAGGCATGCCAAGTTCAGAGGGTTACACCATGAACTAGCTTGCAGGAGGCGAACCAAAATGCAGAATGAGGTAAAAAGCCGGCTCTGCCTGGGTTTCAACAGGAGCCTTCAGGTTATGGCTGACAGACAGAGCTCTCTATGCTCCAATTCAGAGCCAGCTGCGCTCAAAGTATCAACTCCGGTTTTATTAAGCCTCCCTTTGTATTGCCCCTGGAATTGGTATACCATAGAAAAAAATAAACTCCAGGAGGTGACAATCCTGGAAGTGGAAGAAGAGCCTGGAAAAATCAGCCAGGGATGCAAAGAAAAATACAGCCTGAAGAGTGCCTTTCTTTGTAATGCTGAGCCAGGGTGCTTGCTTGTGTGCATACTATATAGCTGATTCATGCTGAAACTCAAGGCAGAATTCATAACCGCCTGGTGAGAAAGAAGGCATTTAATGTAGAATCTCCTTATAGACAAAGAACAAAAAACGAGCCCTCAGCCCTATATAGAGATTTAGGGATCACATGAAAATTTACTGACAGAAATTCCCCTAAGCCACAGCAAGGCACAGTCTCATTTCACTTACTTTTTCCTAGCTGATTGAAGGTTTAAATAACTACTAATTTTGGAAACTTTTCTTTCCCATATAAGATCAGAAAACAATGTTACAAGTCTGAATTAAATTTCAATTTAATGAGCTATTTGATTTAGGGCTTTCTATAGGAAACTATTACAGATTTTTGTCACTAAAATATTAATAAACTATTAACTGGGAAGGAAAAAAAGTACAGATATTTCCTAATGAGAAAGTAAAAAATGCAACATATGGGCCGGGAATGTAGCTCAGCGGTACAGCACCTGCCTGGCAGGCTCAAGGCCCTGAGTTCAATTCCTGATACCAAAAAAACAAAAAACAAAAAAACAAAAAAACCCCAAAATGCAACATATTTGAATGCTCAAATTCCAGCTTTCTATACTTTTTGGTATTTACGTATATCATTCTTACAATCCAAATTTTAAGTCTTTTGGCATCCAAATCATTGGCGCCATAGAGATCCCTGGGGGTGGAAGGATACATTTGGGATGTCACCTTATCTTTTCTAATCCCAGAATTTGACAGTCTCTTGAGTCTGAGATGTAGGAAGCCTTATGGTGAACATGTTAAATAAAAAAAAAGAAAACTTGGGTCATGAAACTAGGGCTCCTCCTCCCAAGCTCACAGTAAACTAGACCAAGGAGATAAGGAAAGTATAAACTTTAAAGCAGATCTAGAAGAGGAACTAGGGGGATTACTGGAAACCCTGCCCATATAATGCACAACTGCAAAGATAACCTCGTTTAACAGTAACTATTTTTGGGTAAATGATCAGTCTACTCACTACGTAGAATCTATCTTATAATAGCAGCAATGCCCTCCCATGCATGTATATCTGAACTCTTCCATTTGAGCATTGAGAGATTTGAAGGGAGAAGACAATTTAGCCTCTTTCAGAGAGCCTGGAATAATGACTTCAATTGGGAAGGGACTGTCTGGCAGATCTGGCTGATTCTGGATGCTGATTTTGGATTCTAATGAGTGCTCTAGACGGCAATTAGGCCACAGCAGCAAAAATTTAACTGGTGTTGCCATACTCCAAAGGGAAACGTAAGATGAAAATAAGTTTGTGTTATATAGAGATGTAAGGGTAGAGAAAAAAAGCAACAGCAACTGGTAAGAGTTTAGTAATAATTAAGTGCTTGCAGGTTTCTCTTGGGATAGTGCGGGGTCTAACTGCTGTCTGGATGAATGCATCGGGCCTGTCAGTCACTAACATGTGGATCTTGTCTCTACTGCATTAGCATGTCCAGGATTCCCATGACTGCACTTTTTTTTTTTTTTTGTGGGCACGGGGGGTCGACCTCAGGACCTTGTGCGCCAACAGACGCCCGTGCCACTGAGCAGTATCACCAGCCCTTTTTTTGTATGCAGGTACCAGGAGTTGAATTCAGGACCTTGCACTTGCCAGGCAGGCGCTTACGCCGCTGAGCCATCTCACCAGCCCATGACTGCACTTCTTGATTCCTGATCTTCTGCCAGTTACTTCACTGTGACAATCGAACATTGTAAGTCCTGCCATGGGATGATTAAGGACATATTTCCTCCAATTCCAGATTCATAGAAAGGGTCAAGAGAGGAATATAAAAGAGGATATGCCTATTAGGGGTAGCAGGACTATTTCTCCCCCAGAGGAAGCAGAGAATTACATGAAGCTCCTACCATGAGGTTGATGTTCTAAATTACAATGTATAGATTCTACAGGAGGATATAGATTTCTGCTATGACAGAGTGGAAGCCAGTAAACTGATTTGAAGATAAGAAATTTCTCCTGTGTTTCAGCTTTAGGTTTGCCAAATTTCAAGCAGTATTCTTCAAGTCAAAGTGCAGGAGTTGGTGGGCTCTTGTAATCTTTGTCAGTGATATTTGACATGACAATAGACTTGCCAATTTCACCCTCCCATTCTATCCCTTGGTGCAGCTGTTCTTAAATTCTATTGTTCAAGTTTTACCTACTTAAATCTTCTCAAGTTAAGAGTACAGGGCTAAACCAAACAGAATGAACAGGGTTTTCCAATTTGCTCAAAATCTAGGATAAATTCTATTCGATCTCACTTCCTTAGCAAAAACAAAACATTAACAAAAACTTTTTAGTGAGTATCACAAACAATACCACTTCTCTTACAATAGAAGCTGAACAGATTATAAAATTACTACAATGTCCCTTTTCTTCATTAGCATGAAGCAGGTGATCTTACTCTCTTGAAGGCATGAGATGGTGATGAATACAAGTGATTTAAGCAGTGTCTGAGGTTGCCAGGGCAACTGCTGATTATTATTGAGTAACTCTAGTGTATCTGCATAAAGGTCAGGAGTGAAGGTTTTTCTATTATATATTCCTTTAAAACAGAGCTTTTAAAGGAAATTGGGTAGAAATCAGATGGAAAATGACAGCGAAAGATCAAATTAAAGAAATATCTCAAGATAACTGAACTACTTCACAATGTTGGTTGGGGGCTGTGGGAAGAGTTCATGAGTAGTTGTTCAATGCTAAAATTTACTTTCTGGTTTCCTAAGTTAGGGCTTCCCAGTTTTAGTAAGAAATCTGAAATAATCCAGGGGCAGGAGTGTAACAGGATCCACTGTACTGAGCTCTGAGAAAGAGAAGCGGGGGAGAGGAGAGAGGGAGGGAGGAGGGAGAGAGCGGGAGAGGGAGAGGTGTGGAAAAAGAGAGGGAGAGGGCCAAGGGTCACTGCATCTGTGAGGGCACTGACAATACAACTTTCCCCACTTCTAGATTCTGGTACCATTTTCCATTCATGACTCTTTAACCCAAGGGTGGTGACTGGTTGACAGCTAGCAGCCCTGGTGTACTGTACCATCTCTTGTGATTCACCTGCATCAATTCTTTTGCAAAGAAACCCTCCTTGAAGCAGGTGTTCTGACTATGCTGATGTTTCTTCTTAGGCTCCTAATACATCATCCTTGGATGAACACCTTTGCCTTCATTTGTGGACAATATCTGCCCTCCCCTCCCTTCCTCCTTCCCTCCCCCTTTCTCTTTCATCTCTCTTTCTGAAGACATGTTTCTCCAAAATACAGCAGCAAGAGACAATAGGGCCATCTAGGGCTAGGCAGCTATCTCATCCTTTTTCTTAGCATTTTTGAGAACAGCTAAGGAAGAGCCCCAACGCTAGCTGTGGTGGTTGATCTTGACTGGCAAATCGATTGGCTGAGAAACGCCTGGGAAATTAGTAAAGCACACGCCTGTGTGTCTGTGAGGGTGTTTCCAGGGATGATTGGCATGCGGGTCAGCAAACAGTGGGAGGAGATTACCTCAGTATGGGCAGCACTATCAGTAAGGTTGGGTCCCGGATGCTACAAAAGGGGAGGAAGGTGGGACCCCACCATCTCTGTTCTTGTTCTGCCTCAGGCCATCATGAGGTGAGCTGCTTTGCTCCACCACATGTTTTCTGCCATGATGATCTGGTCTCACCGTGGACCCAGGAGCAATGGAGTCAAATGAGTACGGGCTGAATCCTCTGAAACCATGATAAAAATAAATCTTTACTCCTTTAAGTTGTTTTTCTCAGGTGTTTTGTCACAGCATCAGAAAAGCTGACTAACACACCAGCTGTCTTCAATTTGTAAATAATCCTGGAAAAAAACACTGCAGCAATGTCTTCATGAGAAACACACTGCTTCTTTGTGAAGGAAGCTGACAGACACTGAAAGAGGGTCTGCAGCAGAGAACAAATGCAGCGAATGACTCAGATGCAGAATTTCAGAATGACTTCCCTTCAGAAATTGTTTTCCTTTTTGCCATAATGTCAGTCAAATTAACACAGAGTCAGAGAATTCAGGGAATTCCTAAGGCTAAATTACTCCCCAGTGAAGGATGGAGAATGCAATTAGTTTCTAGCCTAATTAGTGTAGTTCCAGTTGGCTCCACCCAATGGAGAAACAATAGGGTAGGAGGCTGGCAAGACTCCCCAGGGTGCGCACAGTGTCTTCTGACTGTGCAAACAACTTGAAGTCCGTCTTACAGTGGAGTGCATCCATTGATTCTGGTGTATTATTTATAGTTAATTCAGTTTTAGGCATATTAATTATTTTAAAAATTATAATCATAATTTTAAAATCTGAGTTGCTTTTTGTCACTTCAGGATCAAACAAACAAAATAAATACTGAGTAAACATCTACTGTCACTACTGAAAAAACATCAACACTGAGGGTTTACCCATTGGTGGGGGCAACCTAAGCAAATGGTATAGAAATAAGGTCATACGTGTTTATCAACAGGGGTATGTTCTGAGAAATGCATTGTTACGTTATTTCATCACTGTGTGAACATTATAGAGTATGATTATACAAATAGAGAGAGTTACAATGTCACTAGGTGCTATAATTCTATGGAACTGCAGCTGCATACACAATACATTTTTGTTGACCAAAATACAGGTTCTTGGCACATGACTGTAAGAAATAAAAACTTAAAGTCGTCTATTTTCAGGATAAGGGCTTTCAAACTACTATTAGCCTAAGGGCGTGACTGAGGCCATGCATCTTTGTTTAGAGAGGTCTCTAAACAAAGGTGGGAGGACAGTCAAAAGCATGGAATTCACTATGCTAACTGACTGGAAAAGCACTGGCAGTTAAGAGGTTAACCCCTGTGACACACACCTGTAATCTCAGCACTCAGGAGGTTGAGGCAGGAGGATCACTGAGAGTTGGAGGTCAGCCTGGGCTACACAGTGAGTTCAAGGCCAGCCTGAACTACATAGCGAGACCCTGTCTCCAAAAACCAAAAGTTACTCCTGTAGTTTAATCATTTGCTTTTAAAACTCACAAAATGGTTAGAGGGAGCAGGCTAAAGGTATAGGTACTCATCAAGGTGATTGTGTCATCCCCCCACCCCACTCAAGCCAATAAGGAAAAGGGGAAGGGAACTGAGTGCCAGGAGTTAAATTGTTCACTGTAACCACCCTGGGGGTGTGTCAGTCTGTTTGTTAGTCTGCCACCCGTTCTTGCAAGATCCAGAAATAGTCTTGCTTTTGCTGCACTCTCCCTGTTCTCAGTCTGATCTGTCTATTGCACCTGATAAAATGTGAGGGGGGCTTATTACTCACAATGACTTTATAGTGGCACCCAATTTTTATTTACTGCTCGCTCTGAACCAGGCTGTGTACTAAGTGTTATAAAGGCATTATGCTGTGAACACATTGTCTCATCTACCCTGAAAACAATCTTGAAAGTAGGTATTATTCTTCTTACCATTACTAATTCGCAGAAGAGGTTTTGCTCAGAGCAGGCAAATAACTTGTTCAAGTTTACTGTTAGGAAATGGCAGAAGCAAGGCTTGACCCCATTAGTCAAGAACATATTGAACTTTGTCCAAACTAGCTCTGGCCTGAGCACTGCCCCCACTGCACCCTGACTTTTCCTGCATCGGTCTGAAGAATACTGACTTAAAAATCTCCGATCTTCTGTCCATGTTGATGCAGATCTACCACTTTCAGGATCACAAACCCTTGGAAGTTGTTTTCCTATCAATACATCCCAGTATCCTGTTCTTTGTTACACACATACAGTGGATGCTCAAGGAAGAGATCTGTTGGCTTAACTGATGCATCCACCTCCTCTTGATTTGTGGCCAGAAGGCCTGTGTCTGCAAAGAAGATGGCTGGGTTTCCTTGGGGGAATCTGAAAGTGCAGCACTAGTAGGCTAACTGGGCTCCTCTGAGAGCAACGCCCCCTCCCAGCCACACTAACTGTGACCTGAGGCAGAGCCCTGGGAAGCTGCACTCCTGTCATCACAGTGTGGACAGAGAAGCAGCTGCTCGCCCTCAGAGCTGCAATGAGATAAGTTTTGATTTGATCCTTGTGGAAGTCCATCCAGCGAATGCACTGACCCACTACAGTTCTCAGACTTTAGCGCAGATCAGAATCACCTGCAGAGTTTGGAGAAATATCCCTGGGCCCTGCCTCTAGACTTGTTGTTCCAGTGAGGGGCTGGAAGAGAAGCTGAACATCTATCAAGTTCAGGCGATGCCCATGACCTTGTCCAGAACCACACCTTGAACCACTGCACTGAAGTAAGACTGTGCCCTGGAAGGCCACTGCCACAGAGACCAAAGGAAGCCTCTGGAGAATGTGAACAACTTTCCAAACCCTTAGAACAGAGAATCGGTTAAAAACAAGATCCAGGGGGCCGGTGAGATGGCTCAGCGGCGTAAGCGCCTGCCCGGCAAGCGCGAGGGCCCGAGTTCGACTCCCGGAACCCACATACGAAAAAGGGGCCGGTGATATTGCTCAGCGGCACGGGCGCCTGCTGGCGCGCGAGGTCCTGAGGTCGACCCCCCGGTACCCACACACACACAAAAAAACAAACCAAAAAAACCAAAAACAAGATCCAGAGGCTGTTTCCAACTAGGAATGCTTTCCTAGCTAAATAAGCATTTGCCTCCTAGATTCACTAAAAACATTTAAAAAGCAGTGCTTTAACTTGAATGTAATTTTAAAAAACCAAATTTAACATATGAATCCATCAATAAGATCCTCCAGATTATAGACAGAGTAGGAGGAACATTTCATATTAACTGTGAGTGAGAAAAATAGCACTGTCAAGTTCCTTCAAAGCTCCTTACAGGAATAGTAGTGCCGAAAGCCATGCAAAATCTTAAGCCTATTTCCTTCCCTGAAATCTACCAAAAATTTCAGATTTAAATTGTCTAACACCTACGTGCACATATAAAACAGAGTGCCATAAGGCATTTGAGGACAGCTAAATTCAGAATGAAATTCATTCATTCATGCCTTTAATTAAACCTCAAGGCTTTAAAAATGTATGTCATGACAAATTTGAGAAGTTGCTTTAGATTATTTAGTAAGATTAATAAGTTTACAGAAAAAATACAGACCCTTTATATGATTTTAGTTTGTAAAGGGAAAAAGAAAAGAACACGTGTAAGAGAAAACATTCATCTGCTGGAAAACAGGGATGTGGCCAGGCATTAAAATGTGACCCGACTCCCCCCAATCCCTCTGTGGACAGCCTGTAGAGACCCTGTGCCGATGACATCCCTGGTGCTTGGGAAAGAAATCCTACTGGCTCATGAAGTGTGAGGGCTGCCTGAAGCAGTTTGTATATTTTTTAAAAATAAAGAACTGCTAATACCGAACACACTTACCCCATAAATATCAGACGGTTCACCAGCTAGGGATCTCCACCCTCAACCAAGTAAAGCCCAGCCAGGCTTCTGATTGGTGAGTGAGATCTTGTCTAGGGAAAAGGAGATGCTGACTGAGGCCACTTAGAAAAGGTGATGGGAAGGTACGCCAGTAACAGTCTCTGAAAACAGCAAGGGAATGTTACTTGGGGGAGCTGTAGCCTTGGCAGCCCCAGGAACCTGAGGTGATGGAGGGTCTGGGGCACATCCAAGAAGCAACAGTGTCAGGAAGCTGGAGTCAACAGGGTAACTGTGAGGCGGAGCGAGCAAAGCCAGACGATTCTCACAGAATGTGATTACGCTCCCAAGATATTTCCCAAGTTTGCAGGCAAAACAATTCGAAGAGACCCTTTTTGTTTCCAGGTGGGTGAGCAGCAGAACCCTCAATCTAACAAGATCTTCTTCCACGTGCAGCTGATCTAACCACAGAGGAAAACTTCTCTCAAATGCCTGAATTCCACAACAAATACCAAAAGACATTCAAAAACAAAAAAAAAAAAACAAAAGACCAAACCAAAAATCATAATCAATACCAAAACTTTTAAAAACAAACCCTGCCCCCCGTCTCTCCCCCCTCCATTTAAGGAAAATCATATTTGCCTGTTTGGGTGTAACTCCTTTGGCAGATAACAGTGTTGGGATGATAAAATTACTTTTTTTAAAAAATAAAGTGCCATAAATGATCATTTATCTAATGCACATTATTCCTTTTGTGATTCATTTTGTGGCACTAAGTAAAAGCTAGGCACACAGCTCAGCAGGTACCTGTGGAATCTGGAAATTTCCAAGTTTTCCAGGAACAGGTGTGCCTACCCCAGCTGACCTGGGACAGAGGCAGGGCAGCACCTGCCTCTGCAGGAACAGTTCCTTGGCAGCAATAGCTCCAAGGCTGGGACCCACAGACAGCTCCAGGCTCACCCTGGAGAAAGGGAGCTGGGGGGAGGGAGGGGAGCAAACAGCTGGGACACTTCTCCACAAAGGCAAAGTGCATACCAGGGTAAGGGGACAGAGAAAGGGAAAGGATAATGTGTACAGGGAGCTCTGCAAAATAACTGCTGCCATTCATAAATGTTAAACATGTGAATGAGATATAAAGGATGAACTCACTGAATCCTCACGGCACTTTCTGAGGAGGGTCTGATTACCCTATTTTACAGATGAGGAAATGCAAGTGCAGAGAGCTAGAGTAACTTCCTTCCTTTGCTTCAAACCTCTGTCTCCTTCACTCTACATTAGTTTTTTCCACAGAACTTCCCACTATCTAATATGTTAGACATAGATTTTTCTCCTATCTCCAATAGAATGGAAAATCCTGACAGCAGAAACACTCAATTTTCTTTTTTTTTTTTTTTCTCTTGCAGTACTGGAGATGGTATGCAGGGCCTCACACATGCTTCGCACGTGCTCTACCACTAAGCTATATCCCAAACCCTCACATTTTATTTTTTAATTGCTGTATCTTCAACACTCAGAATTAACACCTGGTCCACAGTAGGTATTCAACTGATATTTGAACAAATGTTAACTAAATAAGCAGAAGATAAGTGAAATTTTAGAGACATCTCTCTAGGCAAGTATCACCCAAGTTTCCTCAGAGAGCAGCTGAATTAAACTCAGAAAGAGCCAGAAGAGCTTCAGAGAAACAACTCCCCTGGAAGCAGGCCTTGTTTATCCTCTGAATTCCAGGAATGGCTCTTGAACCGCTCACTGGCCACTAAGACAGGAGAGAACAGTTGACTCTGGCAGAACCTGCAGGCGTCTGGCATGTGCACATCTTTTAGGTCACCAGAAAAAACTTGGAAATGCATGTGTGTATGTGTGTGTTAAGAGGAAGTGATGAGAAAAATTAGTCTAATGTACAAGGCTACTGAGCAGTTGTTATTTTTTAGATGTGGGGATCACGTAGGGAGAACTTGGAGGCTGGGCTCTGCCATACGCATTCCCCTACCCTCTCAGCCTTCTTTCAGTCTTAACAAGCCCCTCCACCCCTACCTCAGCTGCCTGAAGAAAGCATCCTCCGGGGAGTTTCTGATTTGGGGGAATTACTGAACGATGTAATGTCCCTAATGGGACATCCCCAGTCTTCTTTCCCAGCATTTGTTGAGTTCATCCTTCAAAATTCACTATCTTGCAGAAAAGAGTTGGCACGATGCCAATTCTACTGGTCATTGTGGAAGGAGAGGGAACTTTTACGTCTGGAGCCTTTTGTAAGCATCCACTGAACAACCTCCATTCTTGCAGATGGGCCAGCCCCACTGCTTCCACCCCAGGAAGTGGGGGGCGGGTGTGTTCAAAGCCAAGGACTTCTATTATCAGCCAATCTCTGTTGGTGCCAGGGTTAAAACCTAGGGTTTCCTGCTTTCCATTCCAATGTTTGAGCCAACTTTCTTGTTTGCCACAGCCATTAGCTAGGGATTTTGTTTTGTTTCTTAATTTCTTAGAATCTCAGTTACGAGTCATTTTCTTTCAAAGAAGATTCTGAAAACTGAAAGGCAAGTTCCCACATGGCTCTATGCTGCAGTGAGAACTTCCTATACCTTTCTGTTGCACCCAGGTAGCTCAGCCCCATCCCCTGGCAGCTGCCCATGACTCCCAGGTCACAAAATCATAGGCCTTGTCTTGTTTAACTATTGCTGTGTATTAAACTACTCTAACTCAGTGTATTATTTATCATGAGTCCATGGGCTCGTTTGGTAGCTTTTAACTCATGTGGCTGCATTCAACTGACTGGGTGCCCAAGGGGTAGGCTTGGCTGAGACTGCTCGGCTTCCCTCTCTAGGAGGCTAGAATAGGCTTCTGTACATGGCAGCTGGGTTTCATGGGTCAAGAGAGGAAACTGCAAAGCGTTGTGCTCAGGACTGTCAAGTCGTATGATGACACTCCTATCACATTCTATTGGCCAAATTAAGTCCAAGCGTGAAGGCCAGCCTAGATTTAAGGGCTCCAGCTCTTAACGGGAGGGGCTGTAAAGATTCTGAGCTATATTCAATCTGCTGCAGGGAGAAGGTCTAAAGGAGAAACACAAGCCAATGAGGGTGGGGACTGGACACCCTCTCCTACCAAGTAACACATAGCTGAACCATGTAGCTGAATCTTCTACCTTTCAAAAGGAACTGGAAATCTAGACTTTAATAACTATTTTTTAGAGCAGTTTTGGTTTCAGAGAAAATTACGCAAAATAGGTTTCCATATACCCCCTCTCTCTTACTCTCTAACTTTCCCCAATCATTAATATCTTGCAGTAGTATGGTACATTTGTTACAACCGATGAACCAAAATTGATATATTATTATTAACCAAAGGCCATAGTTTACATTAAGTTTCATTCTTTGTGTTCTACAGGTTTTACTGGTTTTAGCGAAGTCATAATTTCATGTATCCACCATGCAGCATAGTTTCACAGCCTCAAAAAACCCCTGTGTTGGGGCCGGTGAGATGGCTCAGCGGCGTAAGCGCCTGCCCGGCAAGCACGAGGGCCCGAGTTCGACTCCCGGATCCCACATACGAGAAAGGGGCTGGTGATATCGCTCAGTGGCACGGGCACCTGCTGGCGCGTGAGGTCCTGACATCTACCCCTGGTACCCACAAAAAAAAAAAAAAAAAACAAACCCTGTGTCCTAAATGTTCATCTCTCTTCCCTTCTCTCTGAATCCCTGGCAACCACTGATCTTTTTACTAAACCAAGTTTTGCACTTTTCAGAGTCATTTAGTTGGTATCATACCATTTCATACCATACCATCATACCATATTATATTCTTTCCAGATTGACTTCTTTGACTTAGCAATATGAATTCAAGTTTACCTGCTCACATCTACTGATGGACATACTGACTGCTTCCAAGTTTTGGTAATCATGAATAAAGTTACCAAAAAACAAAAAAAAAAATCTATGTGGATATTTGTGTGTGGTCATAAGTTTTCAGTTGATTTGGGTAAATATCAAGGAGCATGACCACTGGATAGGATGGTAAAAGTATGTTTAATTTTGTAAGACAAAAACCAAATTGTCTTCTACAGTGAGTGTACCCCTCTGTGTTCCCAGCAGCAGTGAGGGAGAGTGTGGCTCCACATCCTCGCCAACACTTGCTATTGTCAGTGCTCTGCGATTTTGGCCATTCTAATAGGTGTGTGGTGGTATCTCTTATTGTTTTAATTTTCATTTCTTTGGTGACGTGATGTGGAACATCTTTTCATATGCTTATTTGCCATGTGAATCTCTTCAATGAGATGTCTATTCAGATTTCTTGCTCATATTTTAAGTATGATGTCAGTTTACTTATTGTTGAACGTTAAGAGTTCTTTGTACATCTTGGATACCGGTCCCTTATTAGATATGTATTTTACATACATTTTCTCCTAGGCTGTGTTTTATCATTTTATTAATTTAACAGCTTCTTTCACAGCGTAGAAGTTTTTAATTTAAATGATATCCAATTTAACAGGTTTTTTGTTGTTGTTTCACAGATTATGCCTTTGGTGCTGTATCTAAAGTTACCACACCCAAGATCACCTAGGTTTTGTCCTACATCATCTACAGTTTTAATAGCTTTGAATTTTACATTTAGACATATGATTCATTTGGAGTTAATTTTGGTGAAAAGTATCCAGTCCATGTCTAGATTCATGTTTTTGCAGGCAAATATCCAGTTGTTTCAGCATGAAATCTGAATTTTTATATGGAGTCTTTGATTTTACAGGTTGTTTTGTTTTGTTTTGGCTTTCTGCTAGTAGTGATAGTGGAGAAACTATAGCTCCCTCCCCTAATACATGTCTGTAGGCTTCATTTATCCATCCTGGATCATTTCTACTTCCTTGCTCCCTTACCTAGAATGCTCTTCACTCACCCATCTAAATCCTCCCTACACTCACCTCACACTTCATCCACCGCAACTCGCCCAATACTCTGAGTATGTGTACTCACAGATATTCAGGTAGTACTGAGCTCTGAACACAGTGATGAATTACGAGACCTATTTAGCACTGTTCTGTGCCACTGTCTTTCCTCAGCCAGACTATAAACTTAGGAGGTGCAGGAATTCTCTTTTTCTATTTTATCCAAGGAAGTTTAGCACAGATTTAGGAACAAAAGATATTCAGCAAGACTTGTTGATAATTTCAGACCACATGGACTTTGGTCCCAGCTTACCAACTGTCCCTTGATCTTTAGGAGCGATATCTACTCCCGGAGTCTAGATGAGGACCTGCCGAAGGTTTAAACACAGCAGCCTTGCCATGGCATAGGTAGAACGGCAGCACCTCTAGTTTCGATGCCTGATTTAGCTTTATGTTCATGCAAATAAGAGGGCCCTGCTTTCTTGAAACAGTGGTGGGGACCCTATAGCACGCGTGCTATAGCAGGTTATTTGTATCATTGAAAGCTCTAAAAGGTTCCCCATCACTGTCCTAGAAGAATTACAAAAAGATTTATCAATGATACAGTAAAGTATCATGAATAACAAAGGTATTTCTCTCCTCATGAAAAATAATCTACAAAATAAAAAGGATAGTTTCCGAGTGACTGGTTCCTTACTTTACGCCTAATTAATAGTCAGCTAATGGTAGCCCTCTACTCTGCCTTTGTTTTCCATCTGTATCAAGTATTCCCATTTAAGGATCTCTGTGCACTCAAACTGAACAATGGTGGAGACAATGAATGGATCCAGTACCAAGGTCTTGTTTGGTACGACTCAGCCTGATCACCATGAAATACTGTGCTCACAGGCTTCTCGGGATTAATTTTCTCAGGGAAGGTACTAGGACTCCTACTTTGTCAGGACTGCCTAACTCCCATTCAGAGTCCAGCAGGCAAACCCCAGCGAGGAAACACTGGGGCACACGGAACCTAGAAAAATGCCTTGGATTTTAGAAATGGCCTCAGAACCTGTTCGTAAAACTTATGAAGGCTTTAGCATGTGCCTCGCTGGAGGACAAGGCAAATGCTGGTTCCAGTTCTGGTATCACCACTAGTTCTACCTCAAGAGCAGCCCTCCCTGACTCACAGGTATCAGTCAGACCCGCTCAGCTTGGGAACAGCAGTCCTGTTGAAAGCACACCCACGCTCCATCTCTGACCCTCCTCCAAAGACGAGTAGGTAGAACTATTCCCGTCATCACCCTCCCTTCCTGGAAAAGCCCCGCAAGTCTGTACTGGGTAAAGTGGGCAGTGATCCTCAGTATGATATACAAAAAAAGCACACGTAGCTACTCAAAAAATAAAAAATTCAAGGCTTCTCCTCCAGGACCTATTTAAAAGATACCCCCCACCCCAACCTTCACTTAGCTGCCTAAACAACCTCTTGGAACACACTGTTCTCAGCAGTGACTCAGGGGCCCACAGCGACCAGTGGCTAAAAACAAAGATTAAAGACCACTGGTTGGTACTGGTTGGCTAATATCTGGAAATATGAAGCAACACGGTCTAGAAGTTCAACTCTGCTCACGCTGAGCAACAAATAACTTTAGCAACTGCCAGGTACAAAGACTTTTAAACCAAATGGAAGGGGGAAAAAAAAGAATCTCCTTAAGGTCCAGGAAAGCAGATATAAGAGAGCCTGAGAAAGCATTTGGCAAGGCCAGGAGGCTCTGTAGGCAAATCCGGAGATGAAAAACCAGAAGAGACTTACTGCCCACAAGCTGGACAAGCTCAGCTATTCTGAGCTCTGGAGGCACTGGCCCACTTCTTGGTGAACTAAAACATTATCCACCAAATAATGGGCACGCAATCGAACTTCCTGAACGCTGGTACAATTTAAAAACTGTCAATAACTAAAAAGAGATCTGACTTCCCCACAGTTTAAGACTTCATCTTACATTGTAGCTACGTTTTCATTATCAGTACCTCTTACATCCTTTTGGAGTATTTTTCCTCCCAAGCATTTAATACCCCTTAGTCTGCTATAAGGCAAAAATTATTAGACCCATTTTATAGATATATAAATACCGCACCTTAAAGAGATGGAACAGCAAGGCACTAGCACACGACCACAGCACACAGAGGGGCAGGAAGAGGTGGCTGCCTTCCTCGTACCTCACCTTCATGCTGGTGTCTCACCAAGGAAGCAACTGCCTGAAGACAGTCTGTGGCTGAACTGCAAACTATTTTCACTAGAGAAAGGCAAAGTCAACATGGTTTTTCCTGACTCTTATAGAGCTGTAGCCTGAGTCCAGTTGTTCTGGTCATGGCCTAACATTCTTCTGGCAAACACTCGAGCTGACAAGATTTATTGTGTGGCCTGAAGAAGCATGCTAAGCAATGTAGGTTGGAGCCACAAGGGAGAAGTTTCTGGCCCTTTTAGAATAATTTCTGAAGGGGGACTGGACAACCAGTCCCCAAACTGCCTATTTTGGCTATGGTTGCTCGGGGTCCAAAGTGAAGTAACAAGGGCTCTTTCTAGGTCTCTAGTGAGCGATCACAGTCACACTAAGGTTTGAGAATGCAAAGACACAAAGGGCAGCGGGCCTGTCTTTATGGCTGGAGGCACAGAGGTAGCACTGAGCATTTCTAACACAGTCAGGAGAAAGGGAAACTGAGACCACATTAACGAGTTCAATGGACTTGGCTACTGATCTACTAAGCAACCACAGTCCCTGGTGTTTGTGAAACTAAAAGAAACTGCTTTTCATGCCCAGCAGCCAGCCTAGGCAGTAGCCATCACCAAAGCCATCTCAGCAGGACAATAAATCAAAGATGACCAAGGCCAAGCAGCAGCATGTTAATAATCGTGACTCCCCTTTGAGATGATAATGCTTAAAAATTCCATAGCAAGCCAGCCAAGCTCCAAGTTTGGGGAGAAGTTTACACCACAGTCGTGGGACAGTGGCCCGAAGTCAGATGGACCCAGACAGTACATTCTCGCAGACTGGCTGACTGAGACCCCAGGCAGTTGGACATCATACTTACAGTGAGTTGGGCCGGGTGGGTTTGATCACATCCAGGTCTGGGTCACTGGAGTTCAGATTGGGCTGCAAGCTGCTGCTGGAATTAAGGATGCTGTTTGCATTTGAGGACACGGATTCCAAGCTGGAGTTGATGATGCTGTTCCTTTGTTCCTCTGGCAGGGAAAAGACCACAAGCCCTGTATCAATATTATTGTATAGCGATAGTTTGTTCCTACATATACAAAATTATAAACAATGAGGCTTCACTGAGATTTCTAAAGCTCAAAAAAGACATAGGAAAGAATAACAATTAGCAGTGGGAAACAAAGTCAAAAGGGAACAGGTGACATGAACTTTTAGAGGAAAAACCTCTCCTGCTGACAGGATATACCTTCCCTGTCACACGAGCCAGCCCTTTCCTAAGAGTGGTCCTGCCATTGCACCATAACTTGTGCCATCTTTTAGTGGATGCTCAGAATACACAGCAGCCCTCGGAGACTGCTTACATTCAGCCCTGTCCCCTCGGCTTCTGTGACACTCACCTTTTGTTATAAAAATCCTACCCCTAATACTTCCCAGGCTATGAACTACCTCCGACTCTACAGCACCTCATCATAGAATCTCTTTTGTTTGGCCACCAACTTCCTTATGACTTAAACAGTCTAAATTCCTGACCCCACCCCAGACGCACCCTTGTACTAGCTCTAGTTTCATGTATCTGATGCCTAACTTCATGTCAATTCTGTGATAGAACTGTAAGAGGCTACACAGTAGTCTGCATATACAAAACAAAAAACTGAGTTGATGATCCAAGCAGTCATATGCATGCTTGGAGAGTCTTATGAAGCCAGGAGGGAGAAAACCTGAGTTCTCTTCAAGAATCCATCTCTGATGGGGTGTGTGGCCTCAGGCACTTTCCACTTGCTCTCAGATTCTTAGTTAATGAATCCACAAACTGGGGAGAAGGAGAGCCGCCTAGCATAGCCTGTGGAGCTGTCAGGAGGATCAAGTGGGATCATATGCAGGAATGTGTTTTGTAAACTTTAGAATACTGCTCAAAGAAAAGAACTTTCTGTCTCTTCTCATCTTCAAAAAACTTGGAACCATACAGTGAAAAAACATTTGGGGGACGATTCAGTCAAATGGCACGGGCGCCATCATTGCAGCAGATTATTTCAGACTTGGAGGTCATTCTTCATCCTTATTCACTACAGATACACCACTGAAATCAACGGGTGTTCTTGGCGATTGTTTCACTTGTCAAGAAATTAATGTGGGTTAATTCTTACCGGGCCCTTTTTGGACAAGAGTTAGAGAGATAGTATATTCCTAGGAGGACAGATTAGATTCACTGACGTGGCAATTTATAGGTCAACAGTTGAACTCTCTTTAGCCTATAAAGGTGATGTCGTAAGAAATACTTTCCTTTTTGCACTAGTCATGTCTATAAAAACAAATTATGCTTATGGAATGATATCAGAATAATCTTCACATTAAATATGCATACTCACACTACAATACCTCCTAATATCTTGGCAAATTCTTAATTCCCCGTAAAAAGCCCCAAAGATATAAAAACTCTGTGAGGTGTCTGGGATATTTCTGAACTCTATGTAGATTTTGGGAAAAAAAACAAAAATAACCAGTATATTACTAGAGATTCAGAGCTAGTCATAATTCAAGGGTTTAAATTTCAAACAGAAACAACCAGACAAAGAGAACTGTAACCGTTACATTGAGCAGGAAGACTAACGGAGCCTATAAACCAGAACTTGCCAATAGGAAGAGAAATAATTCTCAAAATTTATAATTAGGGGGCCATTGAAAGAATGAATTAAGCACCTGTTAGTATGAATCAGGATAAGTAAAAACCTCCTTTGCACAAAATGCTCACACCAAGATTCCTGAAAATTGTAAAGAGCTCAAAGTAGAACCACACAAAGGAGAGCGAACTCTTCTTTGGCCTTCAGCTGAAGACATTTTCTGCTTCACATGGGAAGAGAGGTGAAGAGTTTTATTGATTCTAGTTTGTGAAGCTTGAAGGGCCAACTCTGCATGACATAACTTTCTGAATTCTCAGGAAACAGAAGAGAATAACTATAGTTCACATATCTCTCATGATTATATTCACTTGTCCATGAGAGGGTTATGATCCTACAAATCTAAAAATAACACATTGTTAAAAGTATACCAGTTTTTCTAAAATGTTATCAGGACATTTTCCCCTCCCTATTACTATTCATTAGAGAAGATAATTATCCGAAATGAAACTTCCTCAATTTTCATTTATTCAATTAATGTTTATTGAGAACCTAGTGAATACCAAACAAGGTCACCAGACAGTTAAAAGACTTCTACATTATTTTTTGGGTATTTTATTTATAAATATACTTGAGTATTTATCAATTTGTGCATATTTGTTTATATGTCTATCTTCAGTGGACTACAAGCAATTTAAGACAAAACCCTGGAACTAAATTTAAAATAACATTATATAAAGATGTTTTGCTTTATAAAATACGTTATCACAATCCTGATTTTCATAAAATGAGTACAAAAACTGGATTTAGATAACATTTTAAAGAATGTATCTACTACTACAGTATTAAAAACTGGGTAACTCTCTGACCTAATGGGGAAGGCTACAGCAAATGGAACACAGCATGTCTGTCTGAAATAAACCTGCTAGAGAAAAAGGGGGGCTGGTGGAAAACAAGGATTTGACTCTCCTTGGACTAGAAAAGTCAACAGAATACAACAAGTGCTTACACCCAAATAGAGCTTGCAGATTTCTAGTATTTCATTTACTACAAGACATTAGTATTCTTTTTTTAATACATAAAGTTTTAAATATTCTTTCACAGATGTATAACCTATAACAACACAACAGCCAAAACAAAAGATCAGAGAAAGGAGTTATTTGTCCAAGAAGAACATACAAAAATATATATTATAAAATTTCACAACTTTATAGTCAAGATTGTCAAACATGCATGCTAAGAGGCAGATTTTTTATTGGCAGCCCTTGATGGGCTATATGACAAGGAAATCCAGACACCTGGCACTCCCTGACTACAAGACTACTACAGTTTGGTAGAGATAAGTCTCATCATCTATGATCACAGCAAATGAGACAGAAATCTTGGGTGGAAGATCTAAGCTGAGATGCTGATAGTCCTAACAGCAATAGAGGGAGATGGTAAGAAGTATTTCAAAGAAGGGGTGGAAAGTACAAAAAGAAGCAAACCAATGGCTTCAATGGTTATGGCAAACTATACCAAGACAAATTCTTAAGAATTTGGAATAAATTAAGAAATGAAGAGAAAATAATTCAGTTTTGTCATTCAAAACAGGAGGATTTTTTTTCCCCTGAAGGCAAATAAGTACCTGCTCCTAACAGGAAAGCATGAGAACAGGCAGCTCAGAGGACTTCTTTTAAATAAAAATAAACCAAATCTTTCAAATAACGGAACTGGACTTGAGTCACTGATGAATCAGTCCAACTCTGGCACCCTCATCAGAAGGTATAGGAAGGACTGATGGCAATTATGTTGCTAGAGGAAGAAAAATTACAGGTTAGTGGACCTCAAAAAAATACAACAACCAGTAATGAGTCAAATCAAGATCACAATGACCAATTAAATGACAAAAAGAAAAAGAATGCCCACTCCTGAGGAGTGCGTGGCACAGGCTGCAGTCGGTGAGAGAGCTCGCCTTTCTCAAACATGTTTGCCAACAAGAATGTCTCTTTATATTAGTCAAACAAAAACAAAAGCAAAACAAATCAAAACATAAAACAAGAGTCCAGAAACAAGAATATGATAAAATAAATCCCTAAGCCATTATAAATATGTATCAGTAATGTGCTGGGTGCTTCCATGGACATGTATTTTAAAGCACTGACAAACCGAATGAGAAGTTGTTCCTTAGGGATGCAAACTACTGAAGAGCAGGCACACACCGCCTCGTCACAAGGTATCCATTAAAGTCACTTGGTGGGTTAATGTTTACTGCACATTTCTGGTGCCTATGCCACACATCCTAGATACATAGTTACATAGTTATAACATAAATAATAAATATGAGAATAACATGCAATCAAATTGTTTTTTGCGGGGGGCTGGAACAGAAAGAGGCAGTTTGATTGAATTCTTCAGGTGCTTCAGAAAAGGACCACTAATGTCCTTGAAACCAAAGTACTGCCAACAGTGGGTAACATTTTTATTTTCTGTACAAATCAGGAGTGGAAAAACATGAGTATGCAACCAAATCATTGCAACTAAAAAAGGAAAACCACAGAATAATTTTGGTGATATTGTACTTGTTCTGGGGGTTGCCATGGAAATCTGGGAGCTAAGCTACTTCACTTTCCATATTTACCAAGTGACTCTGACTCATTTTAATGGCAACTCCATCACACAGGGGAGACAGGTTCTCTGTTTATCACAGAACCCAGAGGCAAGGCCAGGAAAGCACATCACAACCAAGCCAAACTCACACATCTTGGCAGGCCTGAACATGTCTGGCCCACTGAACATACAGAACTAGAGGGTAAATATGAAACACAGGTCTTCAACATCACTTTGGAGGAGGTTTCCCATTGTACATGGAGGTCTGTCAGAATTCAGGCTAATATGTCATCTTTTCAGCATACTCAAGAGTAAAGGTAAAAAAAAAAAAAAAAAAAAAAAAAGAGAGAGGGAAGAGGACTCTTTTTTAACAGCTGCTCATGACACCTCACAGAGCCAAAAGGAGGAAACTCTTCACATGATCAAAGGAGGAGAAAAGGGAGTTACCAGAAAGAGATTTGCAAAGACACAGAGCTTTCCACAAAAAAATAGGAAGGCACAAGAAAAATACCCAAAGGCTTTCCTGAACTGTAGTTGGGAGAGAGGTGTACTTTCTCCTGCTTGTTAAAGTTTTGTAATGAAACCTGTAATGCATCATCTTGACAAGATAGGATGATAATAGCATGGCAGCTTAATGAATTTTGCAATAAAAAACGATGAGTGCAGAGCAATTTCTGAGTTTACCACCTCTGGGAAACACTCAAGTACATGGGAAGCTTGGAAGCAGACTTTCTGAAGCACTCTTCTTCCTGTAGCTTTGTTCCTGGTAAGAATGGCATGCCACACCACAGGAAAAGCTGAGGTGGTCTCATTCCATGATGACTTATTTCAGTCTCGACGATAAAAATAATGTTAAAAACCAGTTTAGATAATATGTTTTGGCATATAAAAACAGTTTAGGCAATGCTTTAAAAAAATCTTAAAAAGCAGATTGGGCAATGATGGACTGAACGATGAATTGACAAGTGAAAAATATGAGCAGACTGTTTTCCTCATGTACACAACACCTGATATCAAAACTTTTGGCAGGTTGTTTGCACCAAAACAGCCTCTGGTTTTGGTTCTATGTGGATTGAATGATTCTTGCCAAGGTACTCCTAATAACCCTTTCCTTTGCAAAAGGAAAGAATGCTAATAAACTGGATTTCAGAGAGAATGGGGATAGCATTGGGCAAACCTAGGATTGAATTTATTCACAAGAATGAGACGTGGAAGCACAATGGGGATGCCTGGCTCTGAAACACCACCACTAAAAACAAACAAACAAACAAACATCCCCAAAAGAAAGGTAGGAACAAGCCTCTAATCAGTGGATGAATAGGAAGTTGACTGATGGGAGTTAAACAGGCACTCCACTCTTCGAAACCGAGCTCCTTTCCTACTTCAGAACTATTTCTGAGTAGAGACCCCTATCATTGCCAGGTATCTGAGGGAGTCCACACTGAGGCTGTTCACTGTAGTGCTCACTGGAGAGAAGAAGCTATGTACTTACTTATTTTTATACCATGACTCATTGCAAAATGGACTTGAGATAGTAAATAGAAGGTACAATTAGGGAGTTCTGTTTTCAACTTAAAAACAAGTTGATACCTAATAAATAGGCATTCCTCTGTAATTCAGAAAGCATAGAAAAGCATACCCAAACACCCTGTATGAGCACTCTCCAGCTGTATTTATCTTGGCATCTAAACATTCAGTGGTTTTGCTATATATAGATGTACATACAGACATACACATTTTTTTCTTTTAACAAAGAACGATCATATTGCACCTAATGCTGCAATATCTGCTTTGCTCACTTAGTGATAATGCCAGAGACATGAGCCTTTAATACTCTTTTTCGATTTAATGGTTCATCTTTAACTTTTTCTTGACATTGGCTTTTCGCACATCATTTTTTTAAACTGCTACATCAACTGTGTGGTTTTCAGTCACACACAGTAACCACACATAATTAAGCTGAGGGCCAAATTACACCTTCTGCAGCCTGTGTGACAATAGGACTCTATGTGGATAAACATTTCTTCTGCCAAAGCAAACAGGTGTGTCCAGAAGGCCCGTGATCTCCAGAGGCAACCTGAAAAACGGCCCATGCTACAGCTTTGGCTGCTCACAGAACAGCATTATGTAAGCCATCAGACAGTATGAATTCCCAATCATTTTTCATCAAGGAAGACACACGTGACAAGGATATAATCTGAATTTTCAGTCTCTCATTGGGCCTGGGAGAGGGTCCAGAATGCATTAACTGAACTAAAAGAATTAATCAGAGCTATAATCCCTGTAGCTAGTTAACATGATCCATGTGAAACAATGCCCAAGGATCCATTCCTATCCCCACCCCTGCCAGCTCCACACAATGTAATTCAGGCTGCTGGTGAATTTGCACTCAAGCATCAAACAGGTTCCCTCTGGAACCAGTGTTACTCTGCATTTCCCTCACCGCGGGCCTCTCCTTTGGAATCCATGGGCTCCAAAGGAGGATTGCTTCCTGAGTTAACTGTAAGGAAAAACTACAGCCTGATGATAATCATCATAATCATAGCTAACAGCTCTTAGGTACTTACCATGTTCTAGGCCCAGTGTCAAGTACTTTACATGTGCTGGCTCACTTAGGCTAATTATTCTCCATGGCAGCTATTATTAGTGATTGATTTTACAGATGAGAACATGGAGGCTCAGGAAAGGAAAGGAGTGTTCTCTAGGCCATGGAGGTAGTAGATGATAGAGATGGCAATAAAAGAACTCAGTCTGTTTTCAACCACCATGCCAGGCTGCTCCAAACCCTGACAGGGAGTCGCAGAGATGGTCTGCTAATGACAGACTACCAGCAACTTCTCTGCTCCTACCTTGCTAAGCTTCTCTAACTTCAATTAGCATGGGCAATGCCAGATGTTTTTAAATATACAGATGCCTGAGTTCCAGCCAAGATCTCCTAACTCAGAATAAGGTCCCTGAAATCTAATGTAGACTCCAATAGAAAAACTACTGTTCTAAGAAACTCATTTCAGTATCTTGGTATAAATATTAAAAATCTGGGATAAAATCAATTATAAATGTCACTTTGTGACCTCTTGGGAGAAGTTTAAAAGGTATAAGCCCTCATTGTTAGTTCCCTCCAATCCTTGTGGCTCTACCTTCTATAGCTGTCCCAAAAAAGTGCAGCTTGGATGTCGGGACCTCTCACTCAGATGTACAATCCAGCTTCTGCTGGAGGATGTATCTGTGTGGAAACTTGGAGATTAAACAGTAATCTCTGCTACCATCGTCTGCCAGTGCAGTTGAAAAACCTGTTTGGAGGTGATCGCAAATGAGAGTGAGTACCTTGGCCCAGGATATTAAAGCCACCACTGAAAGCATACAGCTCTTTGCAGAGTCAGTGCTAGATTTGGAGGGAAGGCTGTCATGTGGTTGCATCCTGCCAGTTTGCATATTAAGGAGCCCATTCAATATGGCTCGACTGCCCCCACGGTGGCTCTGGAAGCTGAGACAGATGGCTTTTATTGCTTCTGTAACTCAGTCTATCAAGGTTTTCACTTCTGTGGCTCAAGAACAGACAAAGAGACCTTGTGGGGATAATGTGCAGAGAGAAGAGGCCATATGTGCAAATCCCTTCTCTGACATTTGCTAGTTGTGTGGCTGCTTAACTTCTCTAGCCTCAGTTTACTTGTCTGTAAAATGTGGATCAGAACCTGCCTCTCAGGACTATTAATTGTGTGGATATGATGAGGTCATGATAGGTTTAGCAGGCCTCTTGGCATATTACAATTTTTAAAAAATTGTTGTTAGTGAATGAGCTTCAAATCTTACTTGGCCCCAGGGCTCTTTATCAGTTGCATCCATTTGTCCTTCTGCATCAGCCCCCAAGCTTCTAATAAGCAGGCTCCAAGCATAATGAAAATTTAACCTCCGGGATCATGAGGAAGCATTTTCCCTCAGAAATAAGGTTGGGTTTGGAGACTTGGGCACAGTAGCAAACCCTAACAGAACCACCTCTCCTCTGGAACTATTCCACCACTGAAACCGGAAATCTGAATTACTGGTTAATAGCACAGCTTTGCGGTGTACTAACTGGGTACAAAGCTACTACTTTGGGGCTGGATGGCCCTGAGTATATGAGGTAATATAAAGTTTATTTCCTCCCAACTGGAAAATAGGGATGTTATCTGTGTCATATAATTTTAAAGTTTAAATGATGTTGCTTTACACAGTACCCAGCACAAGCAATCATTTGATAAGTTATGTAGTCACATACACTAAACACAGATAAACAGAAAACCAATTTCTATGGGAAAATGTTTCCCAAGTTGTATTTGAGGAAATTATCGCTCCACGGGCCTCTCATCAGTTCTAGAGACAGAGGCCCCCACGGGTTCTGGCAGAAAGGACTCACTCCTGCTCCATTATACACCACAGGCCTTCTTTCTGTCCTGTGGGCCAGATTAGGACACTCATTTCTTTTGGTATCTTTCTCAAAATTTCCCCTTTTAGAAAACTCTCCTTGATGAGCTACAGACAACTGTGATATCTAGCCCACTCTTCACTAAAATAGTCAGTGGTTTCCTGATGATTTGCATGTGCTGATATGATACTTTTTAAATCCTATGTTCTCCCATCATTTTCATAGCCCTTTTCCCTGAAGTTTTCATCTCTCAAGCCACTCCTATTTCATTCCAACCCCCAGGTCCACTGCACACTGCCTGTGGGAGGAGAAGTCATATGCTGCCTGATAATTGACCTAAATCTCCACCCAGTGCACAGCAGGAGAAATCATGTGGTTCGTCATTCTGGGAAGACAGCACTGTCATCAAAAAGATGACAGCTTTACCTTTAGGGAAAAGGAAAAAGTCCTCAGAGAGGATTCCACTCATTCCTATACATTAAAGGCGAAAGTTGTGGACAGGAGCCTCGGTTATACAATTGGTCTACCTACACAGCAAAAAAATTTCTGGAAAATGAGACACACATTTATGACTGTCATCTAACATGCCAGACTACTTCCATGAGTCTAAGATAGGACTGAGCCTATGGATTTCGCAAAGTGACCCTCAGGAGAGTCCTTTCTGAAAAAAGGAAGGCAAATGACAATCCAAAGCCATGAGTACTGGCACAGATTCACCTCGGACAGGAAACAATGGGCTGAACTTCTGCACAGAACAGGGTCACTGCAGAGATGGGGGGTAAAGGTATGCCGATGACAAACGGTCAGAACCTCCAAGGGAGGCCCCCAAGGGGGCTACTCCAGAAGCTTCAGCCCAATTAAGTGTCTCAACTGGGGACTGCAAAGGGGACTGGCCAGTGGAATGGAGGGAAAATATTAAACTGCAAGTACTCCACTGAGGAGAGAAAGGAGCGCAACTGGACTCGAAGGAGATCAGGCAGACAGACATAAGAAAAAATGAACTTCTGGAAAACATGACATGGCAATTCTGAAGGTAGAGGAGAGATAGATATGCGTGTGTATGTGCCATGTGTGCCTACACTACATAATCCTCTAACAGCGTTTTTGCTCTGGGGTGAGAACCTGAAGAAAGGCAAGGTCACATCAGACCTGGACAGGTGTCACAAAGAGCTGAAAGTGCACAGCATGATACTGACAGATTAGTGGTGAGCGCTCACTGCAACATAAACAGCCCCTGGCATATTCTGAACCCAATTCTAGTCAAGTAAATAAAAGAAACAAGTTTGTATATTTAAACTAAGAAGAAAGACTAGAGTCAGTCAAAATTAAGAGCCAGGTCTGTGGACTCCAGACTAATGGTGCACGTTCGATAATAGGTGGTAGACAAGAGAATTCTAAGTGAGATGTGGATGAACATTTTTTATTTTAATGGTTACATATTTATTTTGATGTATGGTAGAGAATGATACAGTGAGACCACTAAATTCATGTTTTTAGAGATTTTTCGTATCAGGACAAGACCACGTTGAGAAGTGGTTTGCTTTAAAATCAACTGAAGTATACTAAACAAATAATGGGGTTGAGTTACGTGTTTGTGGCCCCAAGAGTGAGCAGAAGTTTATGTAAATGGTTGAAGCTTGAGAAGCACTGAGCTAAAGAGAAGCACTGTCTAAAGAGGCCTTAAGCTGAAGAACATTATTCTATGCAAATATGCATTTCCCCCACAGATTACCTCTATAATCTTTATGTGTACTTTAACTCCAAAGAATGCTTTGATAAAGTTTTCTTTGTCTGTGGACCAAAGGGAAGGGAAAAGTGTGTGAAAACGTCACAGTACACTGGCACCTGCTGGTCTAACAATGATGGGGGCTGGATAACAACCTGGGAGGTGCAGGTCCCACAGAACCTTCCAGTTCCTGGCCCAGTCCTTGCAGCACTGACTCTACCACCCTTGCCATGGTGCTTTCTTTAATAGCCCAGTATCATCCCCGTTTCCTAGAGAAAAAAAAGGTGTGTTCAAAACAAATGGTAAAATATACTCACATGCTTTTATGTTTATACATGATTTTCAACTATCATTAAAATGTTTTCTCTCTGAGAAAGCAAGAAGCTAGGCCCCCACTAACATCAGAGCATGTGGAGATTGTGGCCTGTTTCCAGGGAGCGTTTCCTAACGTTGAGAGCAGAGCCCTATTGCTTCACTGTCTGCCGCACACAGGGACACAGCAGCCTGTTCTGCAGCTTAGGCAGGTCTACTTTCACACGTCCTTAACTTTCACTCTGCCTCGTGTGATAAAATTAATCTTGAACACAGATCTAATTGATTTTCTCCTCATCTCCAACTTCCCTACATGCTCCAGAGTGTGCTTGAAAACCTGTTGAGAGGCTGCTTCTGTGCCACTCAGGCCACAAACCCAGCACTATCTTAAGCTTAGGGAAAATGATACTGTCTGGCTTGTCCCAGTCTGCACTGTACAGTGCTTAGCAGGAAACCTTAGGTGACCGTGGCTTTCCTGGAAACCTAAGAAGTACATCACCACGTAGCCTGATCCTTCATTTGCTCAGCAGATGGGGGAGAGGTCAGTCCTGTTCCAAATATTCCCTGGTATACACGCAGAGGCCCAGGCCATGCGCAGATCATGGAGAAAACAAGCCCAGCCAGATGCCTAAGAGGAACACAGACTGTTAGAAGGAAGCCAGTGCCGAGATGGAGTCAAAGCCCTGAAAGTGTACTATCCACTGACCTAGGAATTCTTCCAGGAATTTATCTTAAGGAAATGATCATACATATAAGCAGAATTAGGAACAAGAATGATAACAGATATACTTATAAAAACAAAATTTCTACAGCGACTCAAATGGTGCTAAATACTAAGATGTGGCCTTATTATGGACTACTACAACGTCTGTAAGTGCAGTGAGGTTTGGGAGCAGGGTAGATTTACATTCAAGAGTTATGAAAAGAAAGACCATTGTTTTTGAAATACAAGGGTATCATAAACATTTTTGTGACAAAAATGGAGAGAGATGCCAATCCAGATATGGAACCTCTCTTCAAGACAAAGCAGGTCACTATTCTTTCTGTGCCTTTGCTGTATCTCTTGGAGATCAGCAGTAGTAGTATCAGTAGTAGAGATGATGATGATGATACCACCACCCAGCATTTACCAAGCACTAACTCTGCACCTGGCACCATCTGAAGGATTTCAATCATCACAACAGCCCTATGATTCCAGCAGAATTTAAGGCCTCAAGTGCTACACTACACTACTACACTACACTACACTACACTACACTAGAGGAGTCTCTTATTACAAAAGATGAAATAAGGGCCCACCACCTGATCACCACAAAGAACTCAGAAATCCCGGAAAACCATTATCCCTATTTTCCAGAGGTGTAAGAGGCCCCAACATGTTACACGACCCCCCAAGTCACACATAGCTGGTGAGCAACAGAAGCAGAATTCCGCCCTGGGTATCCTGGAGCAACAGTGCCTATGTTTAACCAGGGCATTCTCGTGCCTCCCCTCATGCACATTTCTCTAGGAGAGCAGTTACTGTGCTGACTTAACCCCAGTGTACTCACTGGTCTACTTCCCTCACTCAGCCTTGAGCTCCTGAGATATAAGACCTTACTTTTGTATTCCCAGCCCTGGCAGGCATCATGTAAACATGAGCTGCATATACAAACCAACGTTGGTATCTGTGTGCGATTAAAGCATAACTAATAATGGTAGCAGTGGCTCTTAGTTTTCGGCCTTTGCCATGTTCTAGGCCTTGTACCAGATGCTGAAATCTATCATTTCATTTTATCCTCACAACTTCCCTATGAGTTAGGCACTATTGTGCCTATTTTATAGATAAGCAAACTGAGGCTTTTTAGCAGAGCTTGAGGTTTCTACTCCCACACGACACAAGTCTCTTATTATAAAAGCTGAAACAAGACTGTATATTTTAGGCCCAGTACCTGATTACTGCAAAGAACATCTTAGAAGTAAAAATTATTTGAGATATTTGTGGTGATAACACTCTGCTATTTGGAATAAGGAGGAATTACTCTCTAATTAATTCATTAATTAATTTCAAATATTATAAGTGCCAGCTCCACACTAGACACAGAAAGGTAGAGTAACGGGGCAAGCAGAACAAGATCCTGGTCTCACAGAGACTCATTCTAGTAGGACACGTGATTCCCTCTAATTCAATTACAAACTGAGAAAAGGAAAGGAAGCTGGTTCTATGGGAGCTGCCAACAAAAGAGGGGCCACGAAGGCAATGCAGGAGCTGAGTTCTCACTGTGTAACTGGGGAAAGAGGCTCAGGTGTTTGCCCACAGATCTGGAAAGAGAATGCTCCGCGGCAGGCCCTGCCTTTCATTCACAGCAATGCTGCTTCCTGCTGTATCAGGGTTACTGAGCAATGAAACCTGGAAGGACACCACGAGACGGTCCGCAAGAACACAAAAGGCCCGCAGCTCACAAAGGCCAGAGGAGGCCCCCACTAGCAGCAGGAGGTGGCATGCGATGGCCCTGAACACCGCACCGGCCCTCAGCAGCAAGGACTCACGTTTCTCTGAGGACTGCATGGCATGGAAGAGCGTCAGGGGCCTCTCGCTGCAGGACGGGGGCTTGGAGTCACTGCTCTTCTTCCGCAACAGATGCAGCTGGGCATTGGTGAGCGGCACATCAGGCACAGTGTTAAATATCTGCAAATAAAGTTTCATGAAATGGTCATACACTTCAGTGAATCAGGCTTGAATTGGTACAACCGTAAGCTTAGTGGTGACTTAGAATCAGCAGGAAAAGAGTAGAAAAGACCAGGGCATTTGCTCAGCGCTTCCCTGTAAACAGTTCTAGGAATTCTAGTTAGGCCCCAGCGTTTGGTAACCATTCGCTTCCATTTCTAACTCCTACCGTAATTTTCATGGATCTCTTTTTTGTTCTCTTCTCCAGGGGAAATGGAAAGTAGTTGATATAAAGACAAACCACTGTCGATTAACAGTTCAAGTTTTTGACCACTTTTTTCCAGAACCAATCAATCAAAACGAACCAACCAACCTTCCTCCCTCTCTCCCTCCTTTCTTCCCTTCCTTCTTTCCTTCCCCTCCCCAGGCCTTTTTAAACTTTGATACAAGGTCTCACTAAATTGCTATGTTTCCCAGGTGGGGCTCAAACTTGCAAGCCTCCAGCCTCAGCCTCCCAGAGTGCAGGATTACACGCGTGTACCACCACACCTGGCTCGTTCTTCACTGGTTCTGCTTCCCATTTATTAACTGATTGCTAACTTTCTTAGACTGTGAAGCACATATTTAACATTACAGAATGACCCAGAACAAGGTACGGTGTCCTCTGTAATTCCCTGGTCTCAGGTGCATCCTTTCTAGTGCAGCGTTGCTGGTCTATCTCTGAGGCTCAGTTTCCATTTCCTTGTTTAAAGGGTAGTGGTGGTGGTAATGTGTGTACTGGAGGTCACTGCTTTTTTAACCCTGGGTTAAATAAGTACCTATCTATCTATTTATTCCAGTTTGGAAAACGTACAAGTCTCAAAAGACAGAAAAACTCCCAATTCTACCATTTAGAAATTATCACTATCAGCATTTTATTTGTTTATGACCTTTTTTCTTTTGAGCTATTACTATTATCATTTAAGTTCATGGTTAAAAAAATGAGAGGAAAGTGACAGACAAAAATCATGACAGCTTTTACATTTTTTCCACAGAATTTACTAGTTACAATGGCTAGCACTTGTATGGCGCTTGTTGTGACTGCAACAGCCATCCCTTACTGCCAGTCCCCAAGGTATCAGTCACTTCCCTCTGCATTACATGTAGCTCATTCAACTCTCAGCAATCCTGCACAACAGCTAATGTCCTCTGCCCTCGATAAAGAACAACTAAGAGCACACAGAAGTGAAGCTGCCACGATTATAGATATAATTACAGATGATAACCAGGGATTTTTCCAGATGCATTTTAAAGTGTATATAATAGTAAGATTCATCCATCCAATTGGCAAAATTCTTTTGAAGATCTACTCTATACTAAGCACTTTGGGTGTAACAGGGAATTAATGACACAAATATGTCCCTGTGGTTACAGAGTTTGCATTCCAGTAGCTATGATTTACTAAGTGTTTGTTACATACACCAGGGAATGGGTTGTGCTTTGTATAAATATTCATTTAATTCTAAACACACTTTTCCATACTGGGAATTATATTCTTTATACCACTGTGTAACCTATACACTTTTTAAAAACTATATTGCAGTATTTTCCTCTTCATTAAAATTTTTAATGGGGGTATGGGGAGTCGAACTCAGGACCTCATGCTTGCCAGCAGGTGCTTGTGCCGCTGAGTGATATCACTGGCCCTTTCTTTTCTTTTATGTGGGTACCGGGAGTCGAACTCAGGACCTCATGCTTGCCAGGCCGGCAGTTACGCCGCTGAGCCATCTCACAGGCCCAAATTAAAAAAAAAAATGTTCAACAAATCATTTATTTGTAAATCAATAAATATAGATATGCTAAATCTAAAAATTTAAACAATCAAGACTACATTAGTAACCCATAAGCATGTAAAATAAGGCCCAATTTGCAAAGCTGAATGTTGAATAACATTTATTACATATGTCATTTATAACCTCAATTACTATTACCAATTCTAGTTATTTTCACTATTTCAATGGAGATTCTTATTAATTATAATAAAAGGTACATTTTTACCTACGTAACACAGCATCAAATATAAATAAGAACTTCTGAAAGAGGAGAGAAACTAAGGATTGGTGTTTCAGACTATCTACATTTTAAATATTAAATCTTTCCATATACTCTTCCTCCTTACACAAAAGGTACTAAATAAGTTACAGTTAATGTCCTTATATTTCTTGCTTTGATATATGTCCATAAAATCTGTGTTGTCTAAATTTTTAGGCTTGTATAGTTAGAAATTAAAAATACACATGTTTATGGATATGTCAGCTAGTTGAAATAAGTTAGCACAATCATTTGAATTGCTTGTCTGCATACTGGGCAGGGCTTATTTCTTTTCTTTTGCTTCTCTGCACATGTGAAACATGACATAAGATGTTTTCATTTGCCATGAACAATGCAACCATTTTTAGGTCGACCTTGGCAAATCACACAAGGTTCAGTGGCATTAAAGGGAAAACTAGCTTCCACACTTTCTTTTTTGTCTTGTGCTTCTTCCTTCTCAAACTCTTTAACATCTTCTTGGCTGCTATTAATAATGCTACTAGAAGTTAATGCCTGAGAATAGTCCTCACTTTCTTGTGACTGGGAGGCTTTTGTGACTTTATCATTATTTTCATCAACACACACCTCTCTGGAATCATCTGCTTTAGCTTTTTTACCATCAGGCATGTCCAAGCCCTCGTCTGCCTGTGTTGAGTTTTCTAATTTGGCTCTCCCAGGGCTTTTCCCTTTATCTTTCCTTTTGTCTTCAGGAAGCCAATTATCACAAAGGGACCAACATCTGCTGCAATGGGATGGAAGGGGAGGGTTCATTTCATTGCATGAAGTACACTTTCAATAGTCAGCTAAGGAAATTTCAGGATCTTCTTCAAGGGAATCCGTATCACTTTCCCCTGCCTGATACATAGTAATTCGATATACCTCACCCTCTTCATCCGAGAGTTCTCGTCCTTCTTCACTAAGACTATAATCTTCTGAATCAAAAGCTTCAACTTCAAATTCTACACTGAATTGATCTGAAACTGAATTGTGATCCACCCACTTGCCTGAACGTGCACTTACAGCATCATCCAGATCCAGATTTGATGGAGTCCCTGTCGATTCACTGCTATTACTTCTTTTCCAACATATCTCCCTTATTACACACAGAGCCAGGCTTTCATCAAAAGAAAGAGAAGTGCTATCTGATTTGTGGCATTTTCTTTGTTGTTCACCAGACAATTTATCTGAATTTTCGTCTGTTTCTCTAATTGCTCTCCTTCTAGAAGAGACAGATAGGCTAGAAACCAACTCTGAAGAGGAAGTCTTCTTTTCCTGTAGCTCTTGCCCAGGGTCTTTTTGTTCACTCGCACCTTCAAGGTGACCCCTGTTCTCACTCATAGATGTGCCAGAGTCTGAGGCTCCTGCTGACCGACTGCTGCCAAGTTTCTGTAGATCACTGTATGTATTTTCCTGTGCTCTTTCACAGAAAAGGTTCCAAACAAATCTCCTAGATCATCTGAACAATATACAATATGTTGTTGTTTCTCATCGTATAATCACTTAGTCATAATACACTGGCCAAGATAAAACTAGGACCTCCTTCATAGTGTAAGCGTCTTTTTGTGCACCAATAGACTTTAACAACTTCAAGAGCAATGGCTCTGGTCTAGCCAGGGTTTTTTGTTCCAAAGCAGGAATCGATGAGGTGCCCACAGCACCATCAGTAGACACAGACATGTTGGCAGTGCACACTGGTCTGGATCAATACAGAAAGCTTGCTGTACGCCGGTGATCACAGGTGTTTATCTCCAATTGCCAGTGAACACAGCTGCTCCTCATCATATGGGGTTTTTCACGCCAGGAGTCCCCCCAGGACACCCCAGTTCCTGTCACCCGCTACGCAGAAGCCTGACACCCTGGGCCTCAGCGACTATTCTCCTTGCAGGCCCAGGCCACTGGGGTGCTGTGAGGCACTCAGGGCAGCGAGGAAGGAGGCTCTGCAGGAGCTGCTGGAGCGGGGGCGGGGGTCAGGGCTGCCCTGCAGACTAGGCTTCTTGCTCCATCTTCCAGTCACACAGGGCCACAGGCCCTTCTAAAAGTTTTTAAAAACGTGATGCTTAATAGGTACATAATGCCCTCACTGTTCTGAGATATCAAAATATATCGATCCACTGGTTATCATCTCTTACTCTGTGAACTTAGCCTCCTTCGAGAGCTTTTCTTTCCAATAGTTATGAGTCACAAGAGGAAGGCGGTGGCTGACCTCTACCCCTCACCTATGGTGGCCCTCAACACCCGAAGATGCTTTCTCATGGTTCCATATCCTTTGTGTGTGCATTTAAAAGCAAATTCAAAAGCTGTTATACAGAAAGCAAAGTCATAAGAATTGTAAGAATTTCAGCCCGAACAGCTGCTCTCCCTGGCTTGGCAGGTCCCTGGGCTCCGACAATGCCAGCCAGCTGGTTAAGTCAGTTTTGTTCCCAAACACAGTTGTCTGGAGGCAGCACTATCATATCTTCCTAAGAGGACTGAAAATCCGCAGTAAGATAAACAGAATCACTACACATAGCTGAGATCAACTGGGGTGAAAGGGTAGGAAGAAAAGGAGATTAAAGACAAAGCAACAAGACATCCTAGCCTCCAGAACAGCTACAACCCTAGTAATTTAACAGAGCTTTAGGCCTTCAGTCTATCTAATTCTTAGGGTCTAAAATGAAAGAAAAGGGATAGGTTGTGGCTGCTATTGAGCTCAAGAACTGCAAACCTCTAAGAAGCCTTTCCACAACCTCACCTTTGTTCTCCAAACCATGCTGAGCCACGGCCATTTGCAGGCCACATCCTAACTGTGCACCATTATCATCGACATTTTCAAATGGCTCCTACATATGCATGCTTTTACCTGCCAGCCACTGGGCTAGGTGCCTCGCCTCATGCATCCTGAAGCTACAGGCCAACTCTGCACCATGAGTAGGATGATCTCATGACACTGAGAGATTCTCTGACCTGCCATATGGCTAAGCAACAGAGGGACCAGAAGTGGAATGTGGGGCTTCAGTGGCCATTCCTTCAGCTTGTCCTCTCCAGCCATTTGTCATAGAGAAGCCAGTGTCCCCAAACCCACAAATATGATTTTCAAAAAATAATGGTGTCTCTTGGCATCCTGCTGCTTCTGGCCTCAGATAAAGCAGCTTCAGCAATCCCTAGTGAAGAGCATTCGAAAATGAATTCAGAGTTAGAGACAGGCCTGGTTCTCCTATTCTCCCCTCATTCTCTTTCATCTCTGCTTTTAAGATTTTGTCTCTCTTATCCTGAGGTGTTACTAAGAATGAGATTCTCTCCCAACTACAATGGAAGCAAAGATAGGGTACATTTTAATTTCAGTGGTCAATAAAAATGGGAGTGTTGATTCTTTCCTAAGAACTATATTAAATGTTGGAGAAACAAGGAATCATGTGAAGAAGGACTGTGGATTTAGACACATGCATGAAAAATTACTTCTAGAGCAATATTTCTATGGAACACAGCAGGAAGAAACATGGGGACACTTGAGGGAGGATTTCCTCTTCTCACTGGCTATTTTCTCTAAAGGAAAGGTTATTTGAGCATGATGGAATCAGCGCTAGGAGGGGATTTTCATGCTGGGCAACAGATACAGTCCCAAAAGCCAGGTCACTGTGAGTCAGGTATAGGCTTCTCAAGAATTCTAGCAGGCTGCTCTCAGGATCAAAAACAATAATGTGCAAGTGAGCACACTGCAAAATGTAAAGCACCAGGCACAGGACCACCATCATTATTACACATTTTCCAAGATGCAAGGGCACTTCTGTAAATTAGGCCAAGTCAGAGGAGGAGGTAAAAATATTCATTAAGGAGTCTGAAAAATCATCCTCCAAACTGCTGTTGTTCATTTAACCATGAAACTTCAACACATGCAATTTGATTTTCTGGCCACCTTCTAGCAAGGCCAAGGCTTTGCCTCTGTGCTAAAAGTTCAAGTTGGAATTCTGCTGAGAATTTGAATTAATCACTGTTTTGTTGGTTATTCCAATCCTCTTTCATTTAGAAAAGATGATTTCAAGATAATCAAATGAAGTTTTCTTCAGGCTGTCAAGAAGAATCACTGTACAAATGACTCTGTTGAACGATGGGAGCATGAGCTCACGTAAACCACAAGCAATGGATTTATGGAGCTCTACTATGTGGCTAGAACAAACTTCTCATTTCACACTTTCCAAATTAATATAAAAAGGGCAGATTCATTCTGTGCCCTAAGTCTCCTCTCAATATTGTCCAACTTTAAAACTACTTCCAACTTAGATAAGAAGAAAACAATAAGCCTGCTGGAAGATACTGGAGAATATAATTATAAAAATACAACTCTGGTAACTCTCCCAATCATCCCTAATTTCATGCTTCCTATAAGTGGAAATACTGGATCCATAAACATCAAGCTACTATTTTCCCTTAAGCCATTGTCTTAGTTACTTTTCTCTTGTTACTGAGACAAAATACCCAACACCCAAGGTTAAAGGAGGAGAGGTTTATTTAGCTCATAGTTTGTGGAGCTTTCAGTCCATACTGGCTGGCTCCAAGGCAGGGTGGCACATGGCAGAGGAGCAACCGTTCATGGCAGGGGAAGACAACAAAAGCAACAAGAGCAAAAAGGGGAGGAGCATGACAGAAGACTCTTTCTGTCCCTTATATTGTATGTAGGCTACCCACCCTAGGGTGGGTGTAGCACTCACATCCATAATCCCAGCATCGGACCATGAATCAACCGCAAAAACTAGAAGCCCACCCCCATGCCTGCATGAGGCTGTAGGGGGACATCTGGACCCAAACCATAACAGCAATGAAAGACAGTAGTCAGGGGTGGACTGGACCCCTCAGGTTCTGTCCTGGGTCTGGGGTTCACTCAGCAGATAACACCAAGAGCTACACTGACCTTACCATCCCTGACATCCACTGTCATATCACCATATAAAATAATAGGAAGGGAATTTAAGATATCCATATCAATATTAAGTAAATAGGCTTTGGAGCCAGATGGACTTGAGTTCCTATTCACATAGTCAAAGCTATGTGGTGGCAGGTGAGGTCTTTAACCCCTCTGAGTCTACTTCCCTTGTGCAAATGGGTATCTATCACCTACCTGCCTTGCAGAGCTGCTGAAAAGATAATGCACTTAAAAATGCTTAACATAGCATCTGCAAAGAGTAGGCAGGAGGAGGTGTAGTATAAATGGCAATAAAAAGAACCAAAATTTGTCCAGTATGTAGATTATCTACCTAGATTATTTTACTAAAAAAAAAAAAAAAACCCTGTGAGGGAGATACTACTATGCTTGCTTTCCTGTAGATGAGGAAACTGAGGTTCAGTCAGATTATTTGACTGGTCCAAGGCCACATGGATAAGTATAGCTAGATAGGGACTTGGCAGCTTGGCTGTCTTACTCTTAGACACCTGTTGTCTTTATACCTATTAATAATATGAAAGACAGAGGACGAAATGTAAAGATTGTAAGTTTTAAAGTCTGGCAGATACGCTTTTAGGCACTTTGTGACCTTAAGCAAATTATAGAACTTTCTGACCTTCAGCTGTCACATCGGTAAAAAGTCCCAGGGCTGTGGTGAGGACTGAAGCAACTAACAGTTTGGCCTTTGCTATTCAAAAGGTAGTATTATATTCAATAAAAAAGGAGACACATAAAGTATAAGAAGAGAAATAACTAGAGATTCAAAGTGAATTATTTACAGTTGGAACACAAGGACTTAATTTATAAGCATAAATTTAATTACTGCTCTTTACAAAACATTGATCTTAACAGCCTATAGCAATGTTAGAATTTGGCATTCTTTTCCCTTGCATTGTCTGCAAAATTCCAGTATTTCTGGATCCCCTCTGGCCCGTCTTGACGTTGCAGACTATTGACACTTGCAGAATTTGTTCTTAGCTATGTCACATACACGTTTTTATACCCTTTCCAATCCCATCTGCCACGTGCCCCTACAATTTAAAAGGATTAGAAGTCTCCCTGTAATGTGTGTGGTATACTCTTTATTATGTGCTGTGATTTTTATGGGAGGAAAATTAGGTCATGATGAACAGCTTCTGGTCTACAACTGCGAAGTAGCTCAGAGACAATAAATCACCCAGAGAGTCCTGAGGAATACAATGCAAAACAGAAAAGTTTATGTAAGAAAAGACACAGAGCTTTTTCTAGAGACGTAAATAGATCCGGGCTGCATGTAATATGGGGCTGGCTTGTTTAATCTGAGGAGCATCTGCCTGAGGAATGGAGGGCCACAGCTACTAGCGTGGGTCATAGAATGCTCACACTTCTCATGGAGGCCCTGCACAGGGCAGAGGTTGTGAACCCTGCACCTGTGCACTGGAGGGCCACACAAGCCATCACTTAGTGGGGATCCTTTGCTGTAAACCGCGAGGAAGCCAAATTCAGAGGCTGGCGCTGCAGAGAGGTTTTTTAAGGACAGATGAAGTCCTATGTCCTATTGATATCAGCATTTTGGCAGAGGAATCAACAGTTTGGAAAATAGTTTGGGGAACTTTATTAAAAATCTCTGAAAAGGAATCAATTACAATTAGTAACTGAGGGTATATATAGAAGACTACAATTTTTATCTCCATAAAGATTCTATTTCCTTGTTGTTTGTTTTGCTGATAGAGAGGAATAAATTAAGATACAACCAACTCCACCTCTATTTGAGCAACATTAAAGGAACTTCCCAATTCAAACCATTATTCATTTATCTGGGGCTTATTAGGGGGAATATATGTGCTGAGATCCACAAATCTACTATATTAATGAAGAGGATTTTCTTCTTCCCACTAGAAAAGAAACTCCTACAGCAGAAGCATTCTAGCTTTTTTTTTTTTTTTAAGTGGGTACCGGGAGTCCACCTCAGGACCTCACGTGTGCCAGCAAGCGCTTGTGCTGCTGAGCGATATCACCGGCCCTTGTTTTCCTTTATGTGGGAACCGGGAGTCGAACTCAGGACCTCGCGCTTGCCGGGCAGGCGCTCATGCCACTGAGCCATATCACCGGCCCAGAAGCATTCTAGCTTAGCACACAAGGAAATCTAGCTTGTTTCTGAACCTAACAAAGACAGGACTAAAAAGAATACCAAGAACTATTTCAATGCATCTGGGTATACACTATTACCATTATTACTGATTTTGCATATCGATTGTGAAATATCATGGAAATGAAACACAACTGCCAAATATGTCAGCTGCCAAATCAACTGCATTCTATTATTTGACATACATTTTGCATACAAAGCCCAACATAAGTGAAATGGATTTCAGTGCTGTCAACAGTCTGACAGGGGCAGATCAAGGCAGTCTGCTGGATCCAAGTGAAGCTAACTGCATGGAAAGTCACCACCATTTCATTGGGAACGTAAGGTTGCTTAGGATTGGGTGTTTACAGCAGGTCACCTCTTCCAAAGCTCAGTGGTGGACTGGGAAAGGAATATCATAACTTGTTTAGTCAAGTACTGATAGATAGTGAGGGGCAATACTGACAAGAGTGTATGGTGTGTGGGCATGTCCTGCTTCATGTACAGAAACCCTTTCCAGTGCCACAGCCAAAAGAAGTGTTGTGGGTAATTACAAAGCAACAGCTCCAATCTTACTATATGCGCTGGAGCTTCACAGTAAAGTGTAATACCCACAGACACACACACACACACACACACACACACACACAGAGCCTGAAATTTCACGTTGATCAAAACTATGAAAAGAAGGCAACCTATTTTCTCATATGGTTGTTTTCCCTAGCCATCCAAAATTTTCAAAGTCATCGACAAGTAAAGTTTAAAAATTAAGTGAACGAAAATCTTGTAAGAAATTGAAGAATTTCTGTACTTTGGGGTATTTGGGGCAATAACAACATTCACTACTTTGCTTTATTTTAAAATATTAACTATAAGTATTATTTCTACTATAACCCCAAGTATTCATCTACTTTATGTTTTAGGACTCAGGGTGATAAGCTATGAGTCTGGGAAAGAGATTTTTGTCCATATAGCAATGGTACTTTTAAATATTTGACTATGTATTACCTTAAATAGCATGGCAAGAGCTAAAATCTTTGCCCTCTGAGCTCTCAATTCAAACTTGGCTATAGGTAAAAAGAGCCAAACTCTCAAGTCTGTTTTTCTTTAGCTTTCATATATTCCAAGCAGAGTCCAGGGTATGGAGTCACTCATGGGAAACGATGCTATGAGCTAGCATTTCCCTAGGAAGTCTGGGAAGACAACCAAATATAGGCCACTAGGAACTCACTCTACCTTCAAAGTGAAGACCATGGGTTGAAGGTTACACTTTCTGAGCTGCATAATCATGGCGTTGTCACTCATTTAACAGGTGACTTTTATATCAAGAACCAGAACACAATTTGGTTCAACCTTCAGGGATGTCTTTTTAAAGTACTGGTAAAATCACTTTACCCCTCTACTTGGAAACCTCTGAGAGCTCTCGGTTTTCAGGAGTAAATTCAACTCTTTTTACGTAGCTTTCAAGATCCTAACAAATGGATGAACTCCAGCCATCTGGCACCATCTTCCCCTACCTGTTAACATAGAAACCACAGTTCTCTCACGACCATGCCATTTAAAAACATAAAACTTGATTAATGCTCCCCTGAAAGAATCACAACTCTTTATCTGCCTAGAAAACTTCTATGTATTAGCCAGAGCCCAACACAAACTGAATTCAATTATTTCTCTTCGTTGGTGTCACTGTACTTTATTCATCTTACTGGCTGCCACCTGGCATACTGTACTATGGATAGTTATATCCTGGTAAAATAATAGTGCTTTGAAAAAAGAAACCATCTTATTTCTCTTGGGTCAACAGTGAATACTCACTAAATGTTTATTGTATCAAATAGAGATTAACTAGAGTGGATTTTTATAGTATGGGTTCTAAAAGTGTCATAAGTTTAACCCTAGTTCTCTTCCTAACAAGATACTTCTTAAACTCTCTGCACTTTAGGATCATAATTGGTTAAGACAGAGCCAAAAACACTGACCTCACAGGACTGCTGTAAAAGTTAAATGAGACGTTAGATATACAGCTGCTTAGCACCAATATCTTGTGCATAATTAGCTGGAAGTAAAAGTTATTATACATCATTATTATTATTTCTGGACTATGCTAAAAAACAAGATCCATTTACTTCCACTGAATAAATCTGTATGTATTAACAACATAGAAAAAATTGCCATGAGCCCCTAAATATAACACCATATATTGTTTTTATTTTTTTTTCTTCTTTCTGCCTATTCTTACTCTAGAACTTTGTTCCCTAAAACTGTGCCAAACACTGCTCTCCTGAATCTGCTGGAGGAGGTGGGCCAGAGTTTCTAAACCACTGTGATGGGGAAAGTATGTGGTACGTATGCTTTCTCAGACCACACTGGTGGTATATGAGAAATACATCACTAAGGCTCCTATGAAAGACACACAGGCAGGTTCTCTGTGAAGCAACATGCTCAGCAGAGATGTTTCTAGACTGACAGGTACTATACCGAAGGTGTGTGGTTGTGCCACTGACAACATAAAGGAGTTCATCTTCATTTTTAACCCTTGGACTGAATGTGTTGTGTTAACCTTTAGAAAACAAGAGACAGAGAGAGACTGAAAAGATGCCATGTTTTAGCCAGTTGAAAAGCAGAGTTCTTTTTCCTTCTACTGAAAAAAAAGGTATGTTATCAGGTTAAAGGAACTGAATATTCTAGTTAGCAAGTATGCCCTTTCTCTCCTTAAAACAATGTCAATTTTAGAGACAATAATATTTTTTCAGTTTCAGATATTTATGAGTTAATTCTCCACAGTGAGGCTTACAAAAGGTAGCTAAAAACTGAACTTGCCACTACCACCAAGTATTTGAAATCTCTCGTCATGTCAAAAATGGCAGTCTGAGTAGAAACAGAAGAATACTTTCCATAAAAAATACAGAGGAGTTGCCCACATTGGGCACAAGCTACTAATAAGAATGCAAACATTTTCTTTCCCAGAGGGAACTAAAGAAATGCAAACCCACCTAGAATGGTAGATTGCTTGCAAAGTTGGCAGCCAACCGTTTTCCTACACCTGTGTGTATACACTGCTTCTCTCAACCAGAGGTGTAGTTTATTAGTTCATTTTGTGTTATTGTAATGAAATACAAAAGGCTGGATAACTTCGTAAGAAAAAAGAGATTTATTTTTGGTTCACACTTCTGGAGATCCAAGGCCAAGGAGCTGTAGCTGAAGATGGCCTTCTCGCTAGCAGAGTCCTGAGGTGCTACTGAGCATCACATGGCAAGACACAGGGAGTGTGTGTGTGTGTGCACACGCACACATGTCCGTGTGAGATGTGTACATATGCTTCTTCTGGTCTCTTCCTCTTCTTAGAAACTCACCCATAATTTAATCATGGGACTCCACCTTGATAATCCTAATTGCCTCTCGAAGACCCCACATCTAAACACCATACTCAGATTAAGTTTTCATCCTCCTAATACCTCATAATGGGGATTAAATTTCAACACAAGAATCCATATCCACACTGAAACCATATTCAAACCACAGCATAGAGTTTAATTCCCTCTCCTTAAATCTGGCAGGACTTGGGGCTTGATTTGATCAACAGAATGTGGTGGAAGCAACACCTTGTTCCAGGCCTAATTTTAATGGTCCCTGATATTTCTGTTTTGACCTTTGACGTCTTCAAAGTTTTGGCTAAACTACTGAATGATGAGAGATCATGTGGAGTGAGAGAAAGGGAGGGGAGCAGGCCAAGTGAAGGAGGATAAAGATGTTCCAGCCAACAGCCAGGACCAATGTCCCAGACCCATGGTGTGAGGCAATCTTGGACCTTTTAATCCCTGTCAAACCCCTTGAGTTGATGCCATAAGGGACACATGTGAGCCTTCCCCAAGTTTCTGACCCAGAGAATTGAGAGCAATAAAAATGTTGCTGCTTCAAATCACTATGTTTAGAAATGATTTGCTATGCAATAATAGAAAACTAGAACAGGCATCTTGTGATTTTCTGTCTCTCTCTGAGATGGTTCTAATGGCTAGACGCCTGGGTTTCCACACCCTTTCAGAACTATTTTCTATTTATTCCTAACTCTCGCTTAATTGCTATTCCAAGGCATAAAGTTACTACCTTATATAAAATGTTCTTAACATGAGTGGATAATGTGCTAGTCACTGTGGGGGTCATATAGTTAAACTCCATATTAGGACTTGTTTCAAGCCAAGAGGGCAGATGCTATCAGATGAAAAGGCGCTGCTGGAAAGCATTTCTTCAAGTGGGGCTTCAGCATTTTGTTCAAATTCTGACACTAAAAATTACTCAGATAAGTAGTTACTTCTAGACATTTGTGTGTTTGTAAAAAATTATGGCCAAGCCTAAAGGAATGCTATTAAATATTAGCTAAGACCTTAATGTTGTGGATTTTGAAGAATAAGTCTCTAATAATATTTTCTAAGGACATAAACATGCTCTGGATTTGGTGGCTACAGTTAAGTTCTGTTGGAAGGGAGTTTATCCAGAGTGTTGTCTCCAGAAAGCCAGAGGCCACGGCATGGCCAAGGATGCTTAGGATTCTTGTGGGACAAACACCAAAGACTTCAACAGACACTGAGGCAATATCTCCTCACTTTGTACCAGGCTATGCCTGAAGCTACATTTAAAAAGGAGTCAAGGGGCCGGCTCAGCGGCACAATTGCCTGCCTGGCAAGTGCAAGGTCCTGAGTTCAGTTACCAGTACAAACAAACAAACAAACAAATAAATAAATAAATAGAAATGAAATGAAATGAAATAAAAAAATAAAAACAAGTCAAGCTGCCTACTGTAAGTTGTTTTTACTTTAAAGACAAACCTGATGGATATTAAGAATTTCCCCTCCACAAAATAACACACATATACAGGTCTTGCATATAACAGTGGCCTACCGTAAACCCCATATTAAAAAGCCTTGCTGGGCCGGTGAGATAGCTCAGCGGCATAAGCACCTGCGTGGCAAGCGCGAGGTCCTGAGTTCGACTCCCAGAACCCACATACGAAAAAAGGGCCGGTGATATCGCTCAGCGGCACAGGCGCCTGCTGGCGTGCAAGGTCCTGAAGTCGACCCCCCGGTATCCACCAAAAAAAAAAAAAAAAAAAAAAAAAACAAAGCCTTGCCTTAGTGGTACACTAACTCTCTCAGGGCTGAGACCAACTTTATTCCTCAAATATTTTTGCTCATACTCATTCACTGGCTTCAACAGGACCATAAATCCTGCTGTGATTCATCCCATCCTCTAGTGTAGACTAATGAAGAAGAATATATAATGAAACAGTATAATACTCTTTTATTTGCACAACACCAAATCAACATCAAAGAGTAATATAATTCATAATCCAACAAACTAGGTAACCATTTTCATCAGCCACTTGCTCATACATTTATAGGCCCTGCCATGAATTTCATACTTCTGCTCCTGTATATTGTATCCAAGATAGGATGGCTATTTGTTTATACAAGTTTCAGTGACATTACTAGGAGCAACTGTCAAGCTAGTTTTATGGTCCCAAGGACACCCAAACCCTTAGATGCTGCTTGCATAAACTTGAATACATCCTTTAAGGGCATGAAACAATAAAAGTCCTTGTTCCTTAGAGTTTGGTCTCAGTATTTTAAATGATTTTAGTTAAGATATGATTAAATTGTAAAAAGTACTATTTTGGAGAAAGGGTATTCTTGATATCTGAAGACAATCTTGAGCTCTATTTCCAAAGAATTTTGTTGGGACTGCTAAAAAAAAAAGTGGTTTGTAATTACTGAAGCTTACTATAATCCAGAACCATAGCTAAGTCCTTCACAGAAATCACTTCATTTAATTCTCACAAAAACCAACTGAAGGAATGTGGCAGGCTGGTGAGTTGATCTTTAAACTTGCTTCCTTTTCTTGTGAGCACACAATTAGGTTGCTTTTCCTAGCCTTCACTCCATTTAGATGTGGCCATGCGACTGGTTTGGGGCAATCAAATGCAGGGGAAAAATAAAGCAAGTATCCTCTAGGAATAGTCCAGAAGAATCTTACCACTTCTATTGATGCAGAGAATCAGCAGAGACAGAGCTATAAAGTGGCAGGAATTTGGGGTGCTGAACTACTACAGAGGATGCCACCTGAGAATACTTGCATGGAACTGTAATGTGGGCAAAAGATAAACGTCTACTGTCCTGAATCCCTGATACTCTGGAGTTGTTTGTTGCATGGTTCTATGCTATGAACCATTTAGTGGCTTCCCACATCACTCAGTATGAAGGTAAGTCAGGCTCTACTGGACATACTTTCATGAGTATTGAGAAGTTCAATAATCTAAATGCTCATGGTCACATGGCTAGCAAGAATTAGTGGATTTAAACCCAAGTGATTTGCCCTTAGAAACCAGGTTATTAATTACTAGTATATATAGTCTGTTCCCTTTCCACAAGTTCATTTTTACTGTATATAGCATAAATAACCCCTCTACCCGATTTCCTATGTTTGAAGGCGATAGGGAGATTGGGCCCCAAAGTTAAGGATAGAAAGAAGGCATTTTTCTCCAATAAATTATTAGTTTTCTGTATCTCTTTTTAACCCTTTAAGAGGAGGACTATGTTGCTTAAACAACTTTGCAGGAGATGCTGTTATCTTGTAAATGTTTATATTCACAGGTTCTCTAATAGTCACATAATACTCCATAACAAATTATTCCTAAAACCTACTAGATTAAAACAACAATTCATCTCTCCCCATTCCTGTGGGTCAGGAATTTAGAAGGGGGTTAACAGAATAGCTGTGACTCAAGTTTCTTTTATGAGGCTGCACTCAACAGACTGGCTGGAGCTGTGCTATCTGGAAGCACAGTCAGGGCTAAGGCATCACTTGCAAGGTGACTGATTACAGGGCTGCCAAGCTGGTCTGGCTGTTGGCAGGAAGCCTCAGTTCCTCCCCGCTGGTCTATCGTGACTGCCCTCATAATATGTTTGTTCCCCAGAACAAACAAACACAGAAACCAAGACAAAGGTGCAAGGCCTTTCATGACTAATCTTAGAAATCACAGATCATTATTTTTGCAGTGTTCTATTGATCACACTGGCCATCCCTATTCAGAGTTGGAGGGGACTATGCAAGGAGGTAAATACTAGAGGACAAGGTCACTGGCAACTATTCTCAAAGTTAACTGTCACATTCACCCAACACCTGTTCCTGAGAACAGGTGCCACACAATGGAACTGGGAGCCACACAATGAATAAAACAAATGAAAGTTCTTGCCTTCATGAAGCATATATGCTTGTGGAGAGGAGAAAGGCAATAGATCTAAAATAAGTCAGTTATATAATATGCTAGAACGTGATAAGTGCAACAGAAAGAAAAGCAAAGGAAAGAGGAAAGGGAATGCTGGAGGCTAGGAGTGTTCGCTGTTTTAGACAGAGTTCTCAGTAAGCCTCACTCAGGCACTTCAAGGAAGTGGGGAAATGAGTCACGTGGTTTCACAGAGGATGAGTGCTCCCCGTGAAGGGAACAGCAAACACAGAGGGTTTGAGGCAGGAGTGTGCCTGCCATGTCCAAGGGCACCAAGCAGTCAGAGAGGCTGGAGGGAAGATGCAGGAGATAGATGAGCGTAATAAACAGTGGGAGGACAGAGGCTGGGGAGGACCTTTCTAGGATCCCATAAAGTCTGACCTTCACGCTGAATACAGTGGAAAGCCACTGATACGATCTGAGCTGGCACGTTAAAAATCTCATTCCAATGGCTATCAGAACAGGCAGGCTGAGGGGGGAGCAAATTAGGAGGCTCTTATAAAAATTTAGACAAAAAGTGACGGTGGCTTACATTACCAGTGCAGGTAGTGCATTCATACCTCAGTACTCAACTGCTCTGAAACTCACCGAATGCGGTACTAGACGAATTTTGATGCAAAAATTTTGACCCAGCATTCGTTCCTGCAGCACTTAAAGTGCAAGTAGAACTTGTCAGTGTCAGTTGCCTTGTGACTCACCGTCCTTTCCAGCCAGATCAGTTTTGTGCTCCTCCTTTTTGGTATTTGTGCCTCTGGGAACCAATTAACGACAAGTACCAAGGTACCACCGTAGTCAGATTCTAGATTTATCCTCCACGATTAACTCACCATTCTAGGCAAAATTTTTATTTAGTGAAAGGAGTATTTTTTATGAGATTTCAGAGCTGTGGTTGCCAAATGATAGCCTAAGGAACGCTGCCTAAGCCCGAAGGAGGTTACTTCACAGGGCTTCGCTGTTAGGAACACGGAGGCGGAACAGATGAAGAAGCTCCGTGTCCCCTACTCTCAGTTCTTTAAGTGCAGCTCTGAGTTAACTCAGGGGGGCAGGAGAAATCTTAAGAAAGACCAGAAACCCCAATGCCCTGAAAGAAAAGACTGCATCCATGCACATATACAGATACACACAAAATGTATAAAAACACATTATTTATTAAGTCTAAAGACAAACTGTATGGGAAAATTGCTTGTAAAACAAATGAAAAAATGGTTAATATTCCTAATATTAAAAGCCTCATAAATTCCTAGGAAGACAACCAAGTAAAAAATGGGTGAAGGATATTTTAAAAATGAGGCTTGTAGGGCTGGTGATATAGCTCAGCGGCATAAGCGCCTGCCTGGCAAGCGCGAGGTCCTGAGTTCGACTCCCAGTACCCGCATAAAAAAAAAAAAATGAGGCTCATGATAGTAACTCCTTCACTGGATTATTGTGAGGATAAAATGACAACCTATGTAAAGAGTTAAGCACTGTTCCTGGCACAAAATAAAGGTTCACTACCATAACCACCATGGCTGTACCATAACTGCCATTGTCACCTCTACCAGCATTTCACCACTATGTTACCGTAATCAGCAATTTCATCATCATCACAGTGCAAGAAACATTAGCAATGGAAACCCATGTCAATCTGGAGGCCAATTCTGATGCAGCTTCCTCCAAAGTAAACTTCCTTGCCAGGGACCAATTATATGTTACCTTTTCATGGTTCTCTATTAGGATCTCAATGACAATGTTCTGAAATTTGATATCCATGATGGCTGCTACTGTTTCTTCCTGAGGCCTCAGCAAGGTGGGTCCAAACACCACGCCAAGGTTTGCCACGGTCATCAAATTCTGCTTGTGGTTGTTAGCAACACTGGGAAAAAGGAAGAAAAAAAGGCAAAATGAGGACAGTACGTTGGGGACAGCTGGCCTTCCTGTACCTTTCCTACCTTGCTATCTTCATACCTATGGATTTCTTCTCTGTAGGAGCCAGAACATGGGGCATCTTAGACAGTATGAATTAGGTGAAACTTTTCTACCTATATTTTCACCTACCAAGGTTTACAAATTTTTATTCAGCATCCAGGCTATTTTGCTATTTCAGGATATGACACTTCTTACGATTTCCGGTTGGCCTAAAACAACCAAAGAATTGGCCAAAACAGCTACCTGCCACATTATGAGTCTCTGCACATCTGAATTGCTGTTTTGAAAGTCCCAGTAACTGCTAATCCTGCTTAGTTACAACTTATGTACTTGGCTATTGCTTAAACCGCACTGATCATTAGCATTTTCTCTACTGCAAATATAAAAACTCTTGACGGCTTTAATTCATTTACAAACATAGCAAAAAATAAACCTAATTTTTAAAATGGCAGTTCTGGTATTTAAAACCAAGTCAGGAAATTCAGCACTTTAGACTCGAAATATTAAAGCCCCATTAGCTTAAACATGTGGCTCACATTAAGTGAAAATGTGGCATAAACAGAAATAAAAAAGCACTACTATATACCCATGTATGAGGCTGCGCTTATACTGTCATTTATACTCAAAATTTAAGAAACACACAGGATCTGTAGTATGTGGGTCTGAGTAATTTACTAAACACACATGCATATTTTTAGATAAACAATTACCCAAACCATATATCTAAACTCCAAGCATAGGCCACAGTAGGATCTAGCTTTAAAACCCAATTGTTCATTGGCTAGCCTGGTATATAAAAATACACAAGTAAATAACCGACAAGAAATTAGTTAAAAGCTCATGCCATTTATTATTGCTAAGAAAATACCAGAAGCTTCCCTAAATCACCTGTTAGAAGAAGGAAGCTATTCATTATTAACTTGAACCTTGAGAGAAATTGAGCAAAGACGGGCAGTTTGCACAGATTTACCTCCCTACCATTTAGTGCTATTTATACTGAACACTTTTTCCTCACAAGCCTATAAATGCCTGCACTGTTTCTCTTGTACACCTCTATTTTGCAGGAGGAAAAGAGATTTCATACCTTGAGTGCCAGTTTTCTAAACTGAGCCTTTACTGAAATACTACATCAGCCAATTTTATCAGCATATGTGTGCTTTTCTATAATTTCTGAGGTCTAATTTAACTTTCCCCTCTGAAAGGGGCGGGGTGTGGTTAGGTCTATGGAATTTTAATGATGGCACAGCCCAGTCAGGAAGAGAATTTGCTTTTTGGCTGCTAAGCAACACCTGCAGCAGGGAGTGTTGCCACCAGTGTCCAGGCCTGTTTCTGGTCCACATAAAGATACTTTATAAACATTCTCTTAGTTCTAGCTGAGTCTTCTGGATTTACTATAGTTTTCTATTCTTCCCAGAATGACATGGCATTGCCAGTCTGAAAGAGTAATGCAGATGGTCAAGTTTGTACCTGGCTTTGGTTCTGTGCTTCAGTCAATCATCAAGTGCGCATATTTACAAGCTGCTTATAACATCACTACTTTCCACCCCAGCCCCTATGTGTGGGAAGGGAATTCTCTGTCCTTCTACTTCCTTCCCAAATGAGCTAGGTCATTAGACTTACCCCTCCTTTCACAAAAGTCCCTTGTGCAAGTGAATCAACAAGCTATTTCTGTGTGAAATCACTGTTATATTGTAGATCATTTTTTACCATCCTGTTTTTCCACACTACATGGGACTAAAACAAAAGGCTAAGAACGAGGCTGTTGATTCTAAAACGTCTAGGTTCAGCGTTACCTTGCCTACCACCACAAGTTACAGTCTGAAATCCAGTTCTGCCCATGACCCTCCTCTGCTGAAAACAATAGTCTCATACCTCTCCTGGTTGCTATCAGCGAATACAATGGCACAGCGTATGTGAAGTGTTTAGCAATGATGCTGTTGTTTAATTGACGTGATAACTGTAACAATAAACCTGTGGTGCCCCTCCTTTATTTTTGAGTTGGTAAGGATTAAACCCAGGGCCTCACACACATTAGGCAAGCTCTATACCACTGAGCTACACCCAAAGTGGAAACTCATAATAAAAAGCACACATTTCCCAAACCCATTTCTAAGCCTTCCTCTGCTACCTCCCAGCTCTGGGTCCCTGGGGAAGTATAACTCATTATGCTAAAACTCCAAAGCTTTATAAAAGGAGAGGCTGGGGCGAATGATACACCTATTTCATGATGTTTATGTACAGATTAAATGTGATAATTCACAGGAAATGCAGTCATGAGTAATTCACCCTCCATCCTCTTTTCACTTTCACCCCTCTCTGCCTTTGTCCATATCATTTCCTCTCTAGCATATTCTAACTCTTCTTTGCTTGGCAAACTGTTGATCTGCCAGGCTCAGTCAAAGCCAACCCTCTTCCCTTCTGCTTTTCTCCTGTTCCCCCCAGTCCTCCACCCCTGGTGCAGGCAGACATGCCGGCCTGCTGCTGCACTTATTCCGCTGTGCTGATGTCTCTACTGCTGCCTGAGGAGAGAGACTGCGGTATTGTACTTGGTTGAACGAGTGCTGAGCAGAGTATCTGGCACGGGGGAATTTTCAGCGAGGCATTAACAGATGAGTGGAGCATCTTAGTAGACACGAACTATTATTCTCAGCCCAACTACTTACTCATAAACCTCAAATTATTATTGATGATTTTGGGGAAATCCATTTGAACTCTCCCAGACTCCCTTTTTAAAGTCTCAAGCTGTGTTCCACCTCTTAAGATTTAATTAATGAGTAATAATTACTCTGATTTGCAGGGCCCAATGCCCAAAGGCGTTTGGAAAAAAGGTACAGTGATTCTGGATCAGCAACTCTGCATATCAATAGGCTAGAAGCTATTCAACATTCTCTATTAATTCATTACCCTATTAATGATCCATTTTATTTTGGAACTTAAAAACTACACTGATCTAAGTCTTAGGAAACTTTTGGGGGAAAAACCTTCACCTTTTCATCACCATCTTCTTTTGGCACAGTGAAGTAATAAATTGATCTGTCACTTGATTATTACATCTCGCCACTTGGTATAGCTATGTTCATTACTCTAGAATGAATTATTAATGACTTGAGATCTCTACGTGTCCCAGAGAGAAAGGCCCAGACTGCAGCCTCTGTTGGTGTCAGCCATGTATTACAGCTTGATGGACTCGCAGAGACGTGGGAGCAGGCTGGCAGAGAGGTGGGAGGCTGGTCCAGCGGAGGCCATGGGACTCGCTCATCAGCAAGGTCCATAAAACACCACGTGCCTGCTTTCTGTTCTGGTAGTTGAACTGCCTGAGCTCTTCCTCACACAAGTCAGAATTCACGTTGTCTTGATTTAAAATCCACATGCAGACATTCTTGTGCACTGCACACTGCACTGACAGGGCCTTCCATACCTGCCTGCTAAATCCCTACGTCCACATGGACCACTCTGCTGTGGTGCCTTCTTCAAGTACTGCCAAGTCTGCAAGCTTCCCTCGTAGCCTGCAGGCAAACAATCCCACACGTGATTTTCACTTGGGAGAGCGTGGCTCCTGTTGTGACCACTGGAGTTTCCAGCTGAGAAGCAATCCATCTCCTGAGATGTGCATTTACAGGGCAGATATTGGGGGATTTGTACCCCATGTTCCATGCAATTCCCTCATGAACTGCAGTTAATGAGGAAAGAATGTGTTCCAATGAAAATGGCCTTGGTAGAGCTACTTCTTACCACCTCTGTTTCAAAGGAAAATAGATGGATATTCTCGGTTGGTCTGACACACATTGTGATAGTTAACTGTTGCGTCAACTTGAGTAAGAAATGCCCAGCATAGTTCTGACTATGTGACTGAATGATGGACTTACTGAAGAAGGAAGACCCACCCTGGGTGGCACCAACCAATAGGCTTGTAGCCTGAATGGAATAAAAAGGGAAAGAAGAAGGAAGTCTCGCTTCTGCTTCTTTGGAGGCGCCCCAGTCTTCACTATCGCCTTGGACATTTGTCTCCTGACTTCCAGCGCAGACTGTTTAGTGTTGCTGCACAGATTCTTCAGCCTCCCAGCACAGACCCTTTGGATTCCAGATACAGACGTGCATGGGACTCTACAGAGAGCTCCAGGCCTTTGACCTCGGACTCGATCCTTCGGGTCTCCAGCGTCCAGACAGCTCTTTTGCCCTCTTCCACACCTGACTGTGCAGGTGGCCACTGTAAGTGTACCTTACATTGTAAGTAAATATATCTATATCTATATCTATATCTATATCTATATCTATATCTATATCTATATCTACATCTACATCTCTATCTCTATCTATATGTATTGCTAGTGAGCACTGACTGTTACAACCCTTTGAAAGGCAGAAAGTTAATTACTTCCAGATGAAGATGGAGAAAGTAATGGGGAAATATTATGAGGAGAGCAGATAGTAGCCAACACTTTTGAGGCCTGTAAAGAAAATGCATGCTGCCATAGGGATCTCACCTGTTTTCTTCAAGTTTAAATGAAAGCCAGAGGTCTATAAATGCTAAGTAACAATTTATAACCACTGTCTGGTCCTGAATATGAATGCTAAGCAATATTTTATAACCACAGACTACTCCAACAATACATAGCTTTGCAGGGTTTGCAAAATGATTATGTTGAGGAATGTCAAAGCTGAGTCGCAGTTCCACTGGGCATAATGTGGTGAGAGGTTACCAATGTCTGCATGGACCAGATGGGTGGAGCAACAGCATGTCACAACTTCTCTGCCACCCCTTATTTGTTTGTGTCAGCTTTCAATGTTAAGTAATAATAACCTAGACTTGCAGCGAGTTTTAGACTTTAATAGTTCTGCAATAACTTTTTATGTTTAATTGATCTTCATCATAACTCTAGAACAGTAGCTCTCAAACTCTCTGACAATGATCCAAAATAGGAAATATGTTTTCCTATGGACTATTTCACTACTATATACATACATACACAGAGAAACACGTCAGCAACAAATGTTTCAGAAACAGTTAAGTGGAATGCATTGTTACGTTCTATTTTATTGTTTTTGTCTGCTAAATTGGTTCACAACCCACTTGTGTGACATGAACTACAATTTAAAAAGCACTATTGTAGGGATCTAGCACACAAATGTTGTCCCCAATTTATAAATATGGAAAATAAAGCTAAGAGAGACAGTAGAACAGTGGCTGGAGTCAGATGAAGAGAACCAGCTAGATGACAAGGTAAGTCATACAGCCTCTCCAAACCTGTTCCCTCAATGTGAACAATAATACCTACTTCATAAAGCTGGAAGGCAGATAAGGCATAATTATATAAGTAAATCACATGGCATGAAACAATGGCTTAACAAATGACAGCTACTATTGTCATGGTTGCAGTTAAGGGAAGGGAATGGTGGTGGTAACTGAAGTGCCAATTGAAAATGGCACTGGGGTTAGTGGTTTCTCTTGGTATCTGTCTAGGAACCTCAAGCAGCTGATCCTGCCTGGGGCAAGGAGCCCCACCTCTCCACCTATATTTCAAGGACTTCTGTTACACTATCTACGTGTATTTCTCTTATTTTTATTCTTTTTCTCTTAATCATGAAGTACTTTAATTTGTTGGAAAGTACAAAGCACAGTGCACTCATTTTCTATCTCCCTATAAGCACGTGTGGCACTGCAGGCTGAGAGTCTCCTGGGAAGCCAAAACAAAGTCACCAAACCCACACTGCCTCGACACCAACACCTGCATGCCCCTGACTCCCTGCCAGCTCTCCCCAAAGTAGCCAAAGCCCAGCATCCTGAAAAGGGCAGCCCTGGCACTACTTGGACCGCTGGCAGCCATACCAAGCTTTCTCTTCTAGACAATATGTCCCAGTCCACCCCATGAGGTATTTCCACCTTGACTGCTCCCCTTTTGAGAGGTGCCTCAGGACTACAGGTTGGCTCATGACCTCAGAACGCACACTGCAATACACAGGCAGGTCCCAGGCAGGCCTCGGGTTAACAATTCTCAAAGTGGGCGGGCACCCAAGCCACAGGGAGTACCACTTTCCTCTCTGCTGTCTTCTCAGAGAAGCTCCAAGCTCTGGAGCAAGAAGGATTCATTGGAAATGAAGCTGCCAGAACTATACTTTTTTTGTGGTTAACTAGAAAAATTTGTTTCCTGGGTTGTTAAGCTGGTTCTTTTCACTGACTTCAGATCTATCCTTAGTGCATTATGGGAAATGATGGGGGGGAGTCCCCAACCCCACCGACTGTGTGTGTGGTGCCTGGATATCATCCAGAGTTGGAGAGGTGCGACCAGTCTGCACGATGCTGAGGAAGTCTCTGTCAAAAAAGCCCATCTGAGCCATAAATACAGCTTTGCTGAGCTACACCAACGCCTGGCACTAGAATGAGTGTAAAATAAACTGCTTGGTACTGACTGGGGCCTCACTCATCAACTACATTGTATTATCTTCCTGAAGTGGTTATCTAATGAGCAGCCAGACTCCAATCTTTGAGTAACTGAGTGCTTATGACAGGTACTTTTAACCTTCATAAGAACCCTTTCAGACAGGAACTGTCACGACATGACCATTTTACAGGTGAGGAAACCAAAGCACTGAAAAGTTAAGTAATCTGCCTGAGGATACAGCTAAAGAAGGGCAGAAGCAGGAGGGGAACTAAGTCAGCAGAGCCCACCCCCTCCTCTTGATCATAGCTCTCAGCTGCTCCCACATGATCACAGGTAAGTTCGATTTTGGCTAAAAGAGATGTTACTGCCTCAGAAAACTTTCAAAAATGAACATATAGAGAAGTTACACGGTTGAGACTGGTACGGAAAAGCAGTGGTTATAATAGGAGGGAAAAGGCTGCTCACCACCACCACGTTACTCAGCTGGAAGAAGGAAAAGAGAGAAAGAGAAATGCTATACTGGACAAATACTGTTTCTTCCCTCTTCCTATGAGAAATATGGCTATGTGCTCGACAAAGTTATGAAAATGCTGAAGTTGCCCCTTGAGGTGATGACGTATCATTTACAGTTGGCAGGCACAGCCAGAGACCTATTTTCTAATAATGAAAAAGTGAACATCACTGGATTGAGAAAGAATAATAAATTAAAAATAAAGCAAGAGGCGAACTGCCAACATGGTTTCTATAACTAAAAAAAAAAAAAAGATGATGGCCATACATATATTCATCCAGGTTGCACTACTTTCATCCAAGCATATCACAGCTCTGTGAAAAACCTGCAATGTGTTCTCTGCTTTGGTGAGAGTATAAACTATATTCCAAATGGGTAAAAATGACTTCTGAGACACTAGGCATTGCTCAGAACTACTTAAACCAACTTTACCCCACTTACTGAGGACTACTTGGTTTTGAAAATTCTTTCAAGAAAAGGAAAAGGGACATGGGAATGAAGACAAGACAAGGTGCCTCTGTGCACACTGCTCGCAGTCTAATGTAGAGGTATTCTAAAGTCTGTGTGTGCAGGCAGCTCCATTTCTACTCTGCCCTCCACAAATCCAACTGTCCTCTCTGTTTAAAATCTACCAAAGCCTTCTGGCTACTTTAAATTTCAAGTTGAAAATCCTTGGCCTGGAGTATGATGCGTCTTCAAAAGATTACACATAGAATTTCTACATGATCTGCTAATTCTGCTTGTAGATGAGTATGAAAGAATTGCAAGTAGGGTCTCAGAGAAGTATTTATACACCCATCTTCATGGCAACATTACATTATTCATAAGAGCTAAAATGTAAAAGCAACCCAAGTGTCCACAGATGGATGGGTGGATGGATGAATGGGTGGTGAGTGAGTGGATGGATGGATAAGCAAACTGTATCTGTACATACAAGGAACTGTTTAGTCTTAAAAAGGAAGGAAGCTTTGACATATGCCACAACGTGGGTGAATTGAGAACATTATACTGAGTGAAATAAATCAGTCACAAAAAGACATATACTGTCTAATTCCACTTACATGGGGTAGTCAAAATCACAAGGACAGAAAGTAGAATGGCAGTTGCCAGGGAGTGGAAGAAGAAGGTGGTGGGAATTTTGTTGAGGGGTATAGAGTTTCAGCTTTGCAAGATAAAATGAGTTAGATATGGATGGTGGTGATGCTTGTAACAGCAATACAGATTTATTAATATCACTGAACTGTGTGAAAATAGATGATAAATTTTATGTTACTGGTATCTTATAATAATAAAAAATGTAAAAAAGAAGAGAAAACCCTTGGCATCTCCTAAAAGGTTGCGCATAATCCAGCTGATACCCTTCTCCACCATAGTTCCCTGCTCTTTGACCTCTGGGTTATAATTCCTCTAGGCCTCAGTGTCTTCCTTCCTAATGCTGATCCTCCCTGCCTGGGAAGCCCAACATACCCCTTTACCTAGCTCTCTCCTACTTATCACATTCATTTCTTCCTAGGGGTTTTTCTAGATACACACTCTAGGTCAATGGTGGCGAACCTACAGCACATGAGCCCCAGCAGGCTGTTTTTATCACTGAAAGCTCTAAAAGGTTCGCCGGGGCCGGTGAGATAGCTCAGTGGCATAAGCGCCTGCCTGGCAAGCATGAGGTCCTGAGTTCGACTCCCAGTACCCACACAAAGGAAAAAAAGGGCCAGTGATACCGCTCAGTGGCACAAGCGCTTGCTAGCAAGCGCGAGGTCCTGAGGTCAACTCCAGGTACCCACATAAAAAATAAAATAAAATAAAATAAAAAAAGGTTTGCCAGGAAATGCTCTGGGTCATTTCCCTCACTAAAATTCTAATTCCTCAATTTTTTTCTAGTACTTACTGAATTACAAATATATCATCATTCATGGAATTGTCCTCATCTGTCTGCCCACTAGAGAGAGACTCCAAGAGGACAGAGATGGTATAAACCTTCCTCGTGCCATATCCCCAGTAACTAGCAGAGAGTTTGCCATGTCGAGTTTTGAGGGGAAAGAAAACAGGACACATGGGTGCTTTGGGAGGCCACCTTTTTCCACCTGCAACAAAGCTCAGTTGCACTAAACGCCTAAATTGTCATGCAACCAATTGGTGTCTTAGAGACTTTGCCAAGCCCAGGAACAGTGAGGGGAGGGGTATATGCAGCCACAGCAGCTCATCCTGACACCCATGGCACATAACAAACCAGGCGTTTCTCTTTGGTCGCAGTAATCTGGAAAGTATGAAGGCCATAAAATATTTACAGTGTATAATAATAATTATTATATGCATTGCATAATACACAATATATAATATTGCATAATGCTCACATTATAATGCTATCCTTCCAATATACTCATTAAACCTTCTAAAAATCTACTGTGTCTTTTTTCCCTTAGCCTTTTCTGAAATCCCTTTATTTTCTCCCTACCTTTGTTTTTATTTTTTTATTTTTATTTTTGGTACTGGAAATTGAACTCAGGACCTTGCGTTTGCCAGGTAGGCACTTGTGCTGCAGAGCTACATCCCCGGCCCTTCCCCACCTTTGATTATTACTATGATTGTCATCAAAATAATAGCAACTAACATTAACTCAGCATTTATTGTGAGGCAGGCACAAACACTCCAACAATTATCTCATTTGATCCTTAAAATAACCCTATGAGTTAAGTTTCATTATTCTCCTATATGAAAACAGTGAGGTTCCAACAAATTTAGAAAATTGTCCAGGGTCACATTTCTAATAAGGAATAGAATTAGAATTTCATAATTCAAGAATAGGCAATGCCCTATTGCATCTGCAGTTTGCAACCTGATTTTAGAGCTATTGCTCTTAAATGTTCTTGTACAATGCAGAGTGGAGTGTGTGTATGATAATTTTATCTCATTTGCTTCTCTTCTTTTCTACATGACCTAACTTTAAAGAAATTATGAGCAAAGAAGAAACATTTTTAAAACAATAGACCTTGAAAGTAAATAATGTCCATCTTTGTCAATCAACAGTATAAATTCCCTAAATTATTCTAGCAGTAATATAATAATCAGGGTCATGGGATATACTGCAACCCCTCTGGGAAACACCAGGTTTCATTAACAATAAGGATTATACTTTTGTTGTAAGTTGCTTAGTTGTAAGTTGCTTAGTCTTTTAGACACCAAAAATAGGCCAACTTGAATTTTATTTGCCTTGCATTGTCTTGGCTACCTGATATTTGAATAGCCTTATTCACGAGGAAGGTATATGCCTTAGATCTAGAGATTAATTGATTAGTTTTTACTTTTCTGGGCCTCGACAGTGTAGATTTCAGCCAGCAGCTATGTTGTGGGGGAAGAGTGACATTTACACAGAAAAAGGCCTGCAGAGAAGCTGACTCAGGGAGCCCTTCTTCCTGGAAAAATACTTAACTATTTCAAATTATGTAACAATCAAATCTAAAGCTTAATGTAATCAACATTTGTCAAGTATTTTATACTTTACAAAATGTTTTCACATTCATTATCATGGATTTCTTGGTTAGTTCTCAAATGCAGAGAGAGATGCCAGAAGGCAGATAGAGGAAGAACAAAAGTTGTAAACGTGCATGCCAAACTGATGTCACCAAGTGCTGCAAATGCATCAGTTCCTGTTGGTGTGACACTTCCTTCAATGACACAGACCACCAGCTTTAAGCTAACACAAAGGTGAGCTATGGATGTACCGCTTTAGAACTTTCTACCCGAGGGAGAAACTGTAAGTTGACCCAGCACAGAGATCATTAGGACATTACCTATTCTTCAATTATCAAATACTTCTAAGTACCTGTTATTTGCCTGGGATTGCTTTAAGTGCCAGGGATATAGCAGTAAATAAAACAGACCCTCCACCCAATTCCTTGCCTTAGAGCATCTTTGGTTCTTTTGGGGTGGGATAGATAATAAGTAAATAAAATATATGATGTTATGGTAAAATAGCAAGCAGGGGAAAAAGTCAGGGAGTACTGAGGAAATGCTTGCATCTTTAAACATGAGATCAGATCAAGGAAGTCTCCCTGGAAGGAGGCATGTAATGCCAACCTGAAGGAGGTAAAGAAGCCAGCCACATAGACATCTGGAAAGAAAGTGACAGGCAAAGGAAATAGCAAGTGCAAAAGTCTCAAGATAGCAAAGTGTGGGGCATGCTGGCAACATCAAATGAAAGCTGGCAACACCAAATGAAAGTTCCAGTGTAGCTGGAACAAAGTGGTAAGGGGGAAAAAATCAGGAGAAGCGGGAGAGGTAATAGACTGGGGGGCAGCAAATCCTGGAGGGCTTTGCAGGCCACTGTAAGGACTTTGTTCTTCACTCAGTGAGATGAAAAGCAATTAGAAAACCCCTATCTGAGGAGTAACATAATACTAGTCGTCCCTCTCTGTAGGCTCAGGAAGGCCTGAAAAAATAAGACTTAATGCTCAAATTCTTATGTTTCAAAGAGAGGGAGAAAACTTCACAAGCTACCATTAAACCCAATGAGAGAATTCAAGACATGTACAAACCAGAATATAGCACGGTTCGTACTATATTTGAGTAAATAAATGTGAGGCGCTGTGCTTTGTGCCTATGTCTGTGTAGGTCTCAGAGTTGTTCCCATTTCCCCCTCAGTCGCTGTATGAGAGAACTCATAAAGTCCCGCAAGGCTGCAGGACAAACAAAATGCTTGGCCAAACCTGTGTGGAGGCCTGGAGTAAGTGACAGCTTCTAAGTGCTAGTTACCTTCCACTCAGCTAATAGTCATCTGTGAACAGCAGCAGTATTAAACATTTCAATGAGACATTTATAGAGTCAGTTGAACTTAACCACCGGAATAATCTTTAATTATTTAAAAGAAATAGCCATCTTTTAAATCCACATCCATATTACGGGTCTCATTTTACAGCTAAAGGAATAGGAACAAAAGGAGTTAAGTCAAAGGTTAAGGGATTAGCCTGGGCATGTGGTTTAGCTCCAGCAAGATTGGTGGTTCTGAGACCTAGCACTTGCAGCTTCTGGATTCCCATGAAATGCAAAACTTGTTTCTGCTTTATGGAAATGACCATAATCCTTTTTGGAGGGAAGATCAAGATCCCAAATCTACAAATGGGATTATGAGAAGTATTAGAAAGTGTTACTGACAGATTGATAGAAAGAAAAAAATACAGTCACGCAGGCACCCACCCTGGGTAATCTAGCTCCTTTCATGGAGATCTTTCAAATGAGGGAAGTAATCCATCTGACTGGCATATTTTTGAAAAGCACTGTGCTTTCACCCCAAAAAGGAAACAGAAATAAAATTACATTCCTTTCCATGAGTACTCAACAAATTCAGAGGCTGAGGTTGAAAAAGATGGCTTTATTTCAAGGCCAAATCTACCAAAAGGACCAAAACTTATTACCCTACATGTCCTGTCAGAATATTTTTAAATTGCATGTGGATACCTAATTAATAGAGAAAAACAGGTGTTTATGTATCTGGAAAAATTTATGGCTCTTCATATACAAAAGTTGAGACTCCATCAAAACATGCTGGAGGTCAATTCATGTCAATTAGGGAAGATGAAAAACATCCCAGATCTCTAATATCTATGAAAACTTATTTGAATAATACATCAACATTCTATATGTTCAAATGTCTGATGCTAATGAATATAATTCACTAAAAAAGGCAACACAATCTTCACAGTCCATACAAGTTTAAAAACAAATGAGTGGATTACACAAACCTTCACACATCCCCCTGCTGCTGAAGCTCTGGGCCGACTTCTGCTAGTTCCTTCCTGCACTCAATTGTTATCTCCTAAAATTTCAATTTAAGTTCAAGTCTAACAGAAACAACAGCTCCTCTTATTTATTTATGCATATAAAATAATTCTATTTATATATAGTGATGTATGTCAGAGTAAGAGAGAACACACCAATCTTTCCGTTCTATTTACTGTTTTAATCACAAAAATAGATTCATCAGGGAATAATGCCAATAGAGTTCTTACTTCAACACATGCAAAGGAAAATCTGATTTATCTTCCTCACAGGCAGCACAAAACTGGAAACTTAAGGCATTCTGCTACCTTGAAAATAAATTTTAAAATATAGTATTGACAAATGGGAACTAGAGATTGAACGTGAGAAAACCAACATATTATTAGGCAGAGAACAGTAAAAGTGTCTGGTAATAGAGACATCTAAGAATTCAAAGAATAGAAGCTGATCTGGGTCCCTGATCCACCCAACATTCAGGCTCTCAGCAAGTGTCATTCTCAAAGCCTAAATCAAGCAGACAGTTTTCAAAGGGGAAGTCAAAGTGTTTAGTGACAAAGTTCTAAAACACTTTCAACTGTGCAAGCATCAAAGCCTGACACTCTGGCTGTAGCCATCTTGCTTTGCTGGGCTCAAAAAGCACAGTGGGTAAAGAAGGCCAAGCTGATGGCAGTGGAGATGCAGAAGAGAAATATAATGCAGGCTAAAGTAGCAATTCAAGGATATGATCATGGAAATTCCCAACAGAAAAGCCATCAGTAATCAGCGTTAGCAATCTGTGTTGGATAAACTCTCAGAGGTGAAACAACAAACATCAGGTCCTCAAGCAAACTCAACCCCTTGCCATGGCCAATATGATATGACCCCCGCCTACCATTCCAAGCTCATGCCTTGCCATTCTTCCCTTACACTGTTCCAACAGCCCTGGCCTCTATCTGCCAAGTACGTTCACGCCCAATACTGACTGAGCACGTAAGAGATGCCATTCACCCTTCTTGGAACTGGGATGCAGCAGGGAACCAAAATGACAAGACCTGTGCTTTCATTCCAACTGGGAAGACAGACGATACACAAATCGGTAAGAATGTCGGACTGTGAAGGTGGCACCAAGAAATAAAACAGGAACATGTGACCAAAAACTGTTGAGCAAGGGGCCAGGGATATAGCTCAGCAGCACAAACGTCTGCCCAGCAAGCACAAGGTCCTGAGTTCGATTTCTGGTACAAAAAAAAAAAAAAAAAAACCTGTTGAGGAAGAACAACTTGGGTAAGGCAGGAGGCCTACCCAGGTAGGTGAGTGAGCTGGGCCCGTGTACCTAAGGGTGAACGTAGAGGTCCACAGGCTTTAACAGACTACCAATCACAGCCACAAACATCAGTGATGCCTGCCTGAGAACTCTTCAAAATGAACCCCAACAAATTATGTTCCAGAAGCATTTACTTCCTTTTCCAAAATAGTTCTGTAGTTTGTGTCAACAGCTGCTGAGCACAATTGGAAGCCTTGTCACCCCTGTGGCTTCCCACACAATGATGAGAACACCCTGTGGCTTCTGGCTGCTCCCTCTGCCCATCTTTGTGGTCTCGAACCATTTAGGAAGCAGCTCCTCCTGAAAACACGCCACTGACAGATCTCACTGCTCAGTCCTGCACACAGAGGCACCTTTCAGACATCTACCTATAGGGAGACAACCACACCAGCCTCCTATGACATTTCGCCAGCATTTGGTGGAATTATGTAAAAAGTAATCATTAAACAAGAATGGGAAACAAGAGAAAAAGTATACCTTTAAAAAGATCCCTTAGTTTTGGAAAACTTTAGGGGAGAAAAACAACAAGGCTTAGGAAATCCTCTATGAGAGGTTAGGACTCAGATACCAAATAGGAATCCCCTATTAGCAGATATTCAAGTTGTATCCAATACTTTATTATTTCCACCAAAACTGCAGTGAAATCTATGCATATAAATACTTGTACATATCTCTCTCGAGAAAAATTCACAGAAATGGAATTTCTGGATGAAAGGATATAAATATTATTAATAAATATTATCAGTCACCCAGGAAATCAGTACCACTTTACATTCCCATTTAGAATTTTTAATCTGCCTGTTTCTCTGGGCCTTTTATTTTTCTTGCATCAAAATAAGGCAAATTTATTTTCAAAGGTTTTATGAAGAGCATACAACATTGTGACTATCTGATTTTCAGTTGCATTTATTTTATTAGCAATGATACTGAACTTTTTCCAAATATCTATTGATCCAGTGACTTTTTAAGGGTCCAGAAACAACAATTACTCTCTTAACAAAAAAGACTAAAAGTAACAGGTAAATAATATGACATATCAGGCAAGGATGGTACCTTATTTCTACATTTTCAAAATCAGAGCTCTACAACTCCTAAAGTATTTCTGTAATTATAATCTATCTATCTATCTATATATTTCATAAATTTAATGAAGAAGATAAAAACTACTGAGATTTTAGTATAAAATCTCTCTATGAAGCTGGGCAAAGGTGAATTTCCCTGCCTTGATATTACATAGAGATCTATTTAGACACAGATAAAGTGGGCCAGAGGGATCTCTCCATCCCTTGGTTTGTGAGCGCCAAGACAGTAAGGACCATGTCTACCTTGCTCATCAAGGTATGCCCAAGCTGGCAGAACAGGGGCTGGAAGAGCATTTGCTAGGTGTATTTCCAGGCCGATAGCCAAGGGACTTGAAGGAACATGTGCATCAGAACTCCGGCTCACTGATTTTCTGTATCCCACCAGGCTCTAGTGAGTGCTGTGCACGTGGAGGAACTGCTTAAAAGCTTGTAACTGCCACAGAGGCCAAAAGAGGGTCCTTACATCTCCTCCTTGGTCTGCTTGCCAGGACACAGGGATGCTTTAAGGATAAGTGGAGGAAGGGAGGTGAAGAGAGTTCTAAAAACTATGAAGTGCTGTACAAAGCTGGACAGTGAGGAGGAAAAGGAGGGAGAGGAGCGGGGAGAAGCAGTTTAAACAGAAGCCTTGAAGAGGCAGGCTGGGTGACTAGCACAGCAGGCCTTTAGTGAAGAGGCCTGGGAAAGAAATCAGGTTTCCTGCTCGGGGAACCTGTGAGCTAAGCAGTGAGCGTCTCTGTCTCCCTGAAGCCAGGATGGGCAACACAACAGGCTCAGCTGTGTAACCAGGCCAGCGCAAACTGTGCAGCCAGCCTGGGTCCAGCAGGAAGTCAGTGACTAGTAAGAACTTGTTCTACGGAAAAGTCAGAAACAGCAATCATGTTCGGCATGCCTGGGGGCCAACACGAGGCCTTGGGTGAAGGTAAACCCCTGAAAGGGGCAGAAGGTGGCATCTGTAGGAAGAGTTGCCAGGATAGATTAATACTTTTGTAATTCCCAATGGGGCAGATGAATTTTCCAATTCTGAGAGTAAGATGTAGAGGGAGAAGCTGGAATGGTGGCTTACAGAAAGGCTTGAACACAGCAGCCTTACTGGACAGCTTCTGCATTAGGCACGGAAAGGGCCCACTGTGCCCCTTCCTTGTGATGCTGGCTCTCTTTGTACTTCTCAGAAACAAAGCCACCAGAACCTGCCATCCATATACATCATCCAGCCCCAGTCAGGAAAATGACACTAGTCACTATGAGAAAGTGTGCTGAGGGCAATGTCGCTCTTCATTATTGTTCCCCACTTGCCACACTCCAGTATACCAGCACCACTGCAGCGCCCTGGGAAACTAAAACCTGTTGCCATGGCAGCTGCTTTTCCTCCTCTTAGGAAGGGCACACTCCAAACCATTACAAAAATAAAAACCTTTTATGTTGCCTGACCAACTCCCTGCCGCCTTCTCTCCTTGCTTGTCCAGTAAATTCCGGGTAGAACATGCAGCAGAAATTGAAATGTGAGCATTTTCATTAAGCAATGACAAAAAATAATAATAATCCAGACAGAGAAGGGCAAAAAACAACTGTTCACAGCAACAGTGTGTGTGTTTAGGTTAGGAAACTTTAAAAAAAAAAAAAAAAAGGAATGAAAAGACATTCTCTGAAGAACATTAGATCTGACAGTCACCGAAGAAAGCACTGTCTACTCAGGTGCTGAAGAAAGGAGAAGGAAAAGTCAGTAATGATGACAACTGATGAGGAAGAGTCCCTCAAAAGGGCCAGGGAACCAACCTATTCTTGTTAATGGGAACCAAAAAGGCTTCTCTGAAGACCCAGAAAAGATACACTTAGGGACCCCTTCCATGATGAGAAGGGTGGTGTACTAAGTCACAACTCTAAGACATCTGTTGGTACTTAGTAGCAAACCTGGAGCAAAGATAATGGGAAAGACATGAAAAATGATATATCAGGATACGGCATTTTCCTGTATTGTCCTTATCTCTAAAAATGCACATCCTTCCTGCCAGCACTCACTCTCATTCACTCAGCTCTCTGCTCTGACAGTGCATGAGTGAGGTATCCTGGCAAATGACTCAGTCCCAGCGGTGTTTCCAAAGTGAGGGATGGCTTCGGATCTCTATTTAAGTCCAGAAAATGGAGACACATGTATCCATTCACACACTGAAAGGAGAAGCAAAAGAACGACTTAGGAAAATCAAGTCTGCGCCAAAGTTGTAGACATTTCATTTCCTGCCCACAAAGCCAGCAGAATTCATTCCTAAGGGGACTGCCAAGCAGGAACTATTCTGGTTTTACGATCCGCACCTAAAACTGGAAGAAAGAAGGCTAACTTTTCAAACGCGGACCACTGGAGGTGATTAAGTCTAAAGGTAGAGGTGAAAGTAAGTGCAGGAAAAGATGTCCAGCTGTAAAATGCTACACCTAACAGACATCAGTCTCAAAGTGATTTACAAAAAAGGTCACACAGAAGAAAGCTGTATCATTCAACATGCTAATGTGACCAGGAATTGTGGGATCAAGGACAAGGCTACCGATAGGAAGTTCGCTCAGTACTTTCCAAAACACTGTGGGTCCTGGATGCTTGGTTACTGTTTAATAGTTGTTCATTATGGACTTTCCCATGGTATGTGCTATGGTTTGTGTCTAGATGTCCCTCCAAAGCCTCATGCAGTCTTAGGCCTCTGCCAAGCCACCCTGCTCTGGAGCCAGCCGATTATGGACTGAAACCTCTACGAACTGTGAGCTAAATAAATCTTTCTCCTTTTAACTTTGGGTGTCAGGTATTTTGTCTCAGCAACAAGAAAAGTAAATAAGACAGCATGTGTCCTGAAGCTTCTGTAAGATGTATATTTGTGTTGACTGACCTTCATTTCTTTTTTTGGAAAGGGGCTGTGACTACTAAATCTGATGTTTCGTCCGTCTCAATTTTAGAAAATTCTCAGCCATTATTCTTCAAATATTATTGCTATGATTTGTGTCACCCAAGGGTTCACTGTGATTAAAGGCTTGGTCCTCAAGGTAGGGTTATTGTAAAGTGCTGCAGAATCTTTAAGAGGCGGGCCTGGTGGAGGTCCATGGTTCACTGGGGATGTGCTCTCAGAGGGGACTGTGGAGATGTCTCTCTCTCTCTCCTCTCTTCCTGTTTGAAATGTGATGGCTCATGTCTACAAACACTCCTGTCATGATGGGCCACCGCCTCACCAGAGCTCAAACCAGTGATGCTGCCTGATCTTTCACTATGAACCTCCGAAACTGTGAACTAAGCAAGTTTTCTGTTCTTTATAAGCAGCCTCTACCTGGTATTTTATTAGAGTGTGTTGTGGCATCTAAAATGCTCCCCAAAAGTCTCATGTGTTCTGAAGTGAGGTATCCAGGAAATGGTGGGTCACTGGGGCGGCAGGGGGGGAGGTGGTGACCTGGGAGGATGTATACTTTTCCCTAGTTCCCTTTTCTGTTTTTCTCTTTCTCCCTCTCTCCTTTCCTCCTTCCCTTCCTACATTTTTAATTGTTTTAAACATAATTATTTTATGGTCTGTATTGAATTTTTCATTATTGTTTTACTATTTGCAGTTTCTGGGTCCTGACATTCCTGCACATTGCTTTCACTGACTATAGTGGATAGTGGACTATTTCTTTGTATGTTTAAAAGTCTGCATTTATCTGCAGAGGATCTTTAGTTATGAAAATTCTAGTTCACATAAGTTGAATGCAAATTCTTCAGCTAGTTTTCGAAGGGTATTACTGAGTGACACCAGTAGAATAAACCTGAATATCATTACCAACTTCTTTACAGGTCTCAGGTTCAGGTAGGAAAATAAATTCCCTATTGTATCTCCATGCTGAAAAGTAGACTTTTTACTTAGTACATCCTTTCAATGGTGGTAGTTCCTGTCAAGGATACCTGATTAAGGTGGGGGTCTCAGTTCTAATTGCTTCCAGCTTCAAGTTGTCCCTAAGTCTCATCTCCATTCCTACATGGTTTGAGAACCCATGTTAACCAACACTGGCAAGTTTTTGTTTCTCTGCCCTTGCCCCCAATCTGTCCAGGGTAGCTACACTGTCACTCAGGTCCTTATTTTCTAGGGATATGATTTTCTCAGGCTACGTAAGTTTTGCTTGACTTATATTACTGATGAGGACACAGACTCCATAAAGATAGATTTCAACTTAAATTAAAATTGCCAAGTTTGTAAATGACTTTTGTCTGGTAGAGGTGCAAATAATTTTTGTTGAACAAGAAAAAAATAATCTCAAAAGTTAAGGTTTTATTGTCCTGTAAAACAGCACTGAGTTTTGAATCTAATTTAGAAATCTTATTTCAGCATTTTTCTTTCATTGACTATATATAAACAAGTCTCTGCTATCCTCTTTTGAACCAGATATATATTTCTACTAGTAGCCTCATATATCTTTAACATGTGCTCATTCTATATTTTTTACAGACTTTTTTTTTCTTTTAATATGCGGGAACCGGGAGTTGAAATCAGGACCTCGCACTTGCCAGGCAGGCGCTTATGCCGCTGAGCTATACCATAGGCCCCATTTACAGACATTTAAAAATGTTTTAAAAGTTATATTTTAATATTAACTCTATTTATTATGTGTTTATCAAGTTTAAGGCAATGTATTAACTTCCTTCTATATGACTCAAATGCAGTCCTCTGCTCTTTTCTCTTCAAATTTAATAGGCTGAATATCGTTTTGCTGTCACGTCTTACCATTGGTGCTAAAACTACAAGGGATTGTTCTTTCCCTTCTATAGGTAAAATGATCCAGCAATGTAGATTAAAATTACATTAGGCTTTTGAAGGTAGACAATTTACAGTCAAAAGAACCTCCTATTGATTAATCTCACTAACTGGTTTTAATTAAACTTGAACTCATTAAGAACAAAATAATTGCAAAAGATAACAAAATTTAATTTAAAAATTGAAAAATCATATTTTGATATTATTAAAATGACAGATTAGAAATCATGTTTGGAAGAAATTGACTTTTAAAAAATCACAACAGTTATGCTATCTAATGTAAAGATCAAGGAAGAATATATGTCCTAATGTTGAATTATACTTTACAGTAAACTAGAACAAGAAGAATTTAATGGGAACCTAAAATGAGAATACTAAGCTTTTAACTCCACATACATACTTTACTTGGTTAGACAGGTTCTTAAATTTAAAAAAAAATTAGAAAGGAAAGGCTATTTTAAGAAAGGGGCTAAGTATGAAACTCTGAGAAGTTAGGACTCTGAATTTGAACTACAATATTTTTAAAACTTAGAATTCTACCAAAAATCAATTTTTTAAAAATCTCTAGGTTTTTATATTTATCCAAAATACATTCCACTAAACATGTCATCAAACCAATTATGTTGAAGACAATTGAATCAAAAATGTTAGATCTGAGTAAGTGACAAAGGGGCAATTTTCAAGTTAGTTTTGCTTTGACAGAATTTGCCAAATTCTCAGGAATGTACATGACTATTTCTGTAGAATCAGGTAAGTTTGCTCTAATATACCCACAGTGAAATGTCTTCTAATTCATACCTTCCAGTCAGGTATACTCCTCTTCAGATGTGGCTGGAATGAGCATATTATTTGTGAACTTCTGCTTAGGTAAGATAGCAGGTCTCAAAGTGATGCTCCATGGACTCCCAGAAAGGTACCAAACCCCTTTCAAGGGCTTCCAAGAGATGCAAAACAATGGTCAATGAAACTGTTGATGCCTTAACCTGAATCTAGACAGCATCATTAAGCTGCACAACAGGCATTGTAGTTTTCACTACCACACACTCATTGGCTTAAAAAAAAAAAAAAGAGCCTAGTTTTATTCAAAATTTTCTTTGATAAACTAATAAAATTATTAACTTTATTAAATCTTGATTTTGTCATGCTACTTGGAGTGATGATATGCAATTTTAAAGCCTACCATCTAATTTTTCATGTAATGTCTTCAGGCCATGGTTGACTGTGGGAAACCTCAGAAAGTTCAGTGTGGATAAAAGAAGTACTTATGGACTGAATGAGGAAGAAAATATGATTTATCCAGTTGTCCTCTATTAAGTCAGATATATTAAAGAGATTGCAGTACGTAACATAATGCCATTTAATGAATAAATAAACATTTTATCAGTTTAAATTTCTAATACAGTAGATATCAGTATTACAATCTACATAAACAAAGGCTGTTGAAGGCCTCGATAATTTTGACAGTCAGAAGAGGCTCTGAAGCCAAAACGCTGTAAGAACACTGAGCTGAGTATGGTACCTTGGACAGGGTCTCCGTTGGGATTGATGAAAATGTCTCAGAATTAGGAGTGAAAGCTGTATATATAATATGATCAATGTACTTGATGCCATAGCATTGTATACTTTAAAATGCTTAATTTATTTATATAGATTTTTACCTAAATAAAAAAGAGTGCTGAAAAAAAAAAAAAAAAAGAACATAATGCCGTAGCACCTGCAAGTCAAAAGCCTAGCTGATCTAGCACGAGCCTCTGTAGGATGAAGACCAGGAGGCATGAGCTATCCAGCATGAGATTTTTTTCAGTCCACGATCATATTAGGTTCTACTTCATGTAAAATTTAGACATTCAGGAGGCCTTTTCCTTGGAAATAATGAACACTGTGACCAAATTTTTATAATTTGGCCAAAACTCCTGAATATTACAGTCTCTAAGGAATCTCAGACCAATACAGCCAATACAAATCATCTACTTACCCGTGCACTCTAACATGCATGTACTGCCACCCTACATGCCATACTGTGGCAAGTCCTGGGAACAAAAGGGTGATGACAAATCACAGGTGATCCTGCTGTAAGTACGTGCAGGGCTTACAACTTAGTGGAAAAGATAACTATAAATCAGAAAATGACACAAAGGATACAAATAAAGGGAAATACATGGTTGTGAAGAGTGTTTTGGGAAGGAAAGGTACTGTATTCAGTGTCAGGGGCACAGAAGTAGGGGCTCTGACTTAACTGAGAAGCAGAGAAAGATTCTTAAGGACTAGTGGTACCAGCTATACCTGAAGGCTTGTAAAAAAGTCCCAAATGTCAGGGCCCTTCAGACCTATTGGAGAATCTGCATCCTAACGAGCTTCCCCTGCGATCTGTGTGGAAGCACTCACTGTTCTAAACAACCACAGGGGTTAATTAAATGGAGGAGGAATCTTCTGGGCCAGATGAGAGACAAACGCTCAGCAGGCAGAGAGGTGGGCATGACTGAGGGACCAAGGGAGGCAACTATGGCTGCAATGGAGGGAGTATGTAGAGCACACTGCAAGAGATGTTACGGTCTGGCCTATACTAAATTTGGTCATAAGTAACCAGGAGGGTTAGGAGGGATTCTAGTCCCCTGAACTCTACCAGGCATGTCTTCCTGGCACTAACTGCTTTCAAAACAAACACAACAGTCAGACACTCATCTTTTTATAGTTGCTGAAGGGCAGATTCCTTTAATTCCAACCAAAGAACCAACTTCTTATAGCACATGTAGCAATAGCTCTGGTTCCTTGCAATGTGAAATAACAAGGCAGGCTTGCAACATCTTAATTTGAATGTAAGAAATCATATTAATGTCATGATGCCTCAGAAGGCCCTGCCAGGGAGGTCTAAACACATACGCGGTAGTGACTGCACTCTGGATACTGCACATATCTTCAAACATTGTGTATTTGAGGCCCTTGAAACAAATGTGGGTCACAATGCTAATGACCCTGGTGACCACTTTATTTAGTGCTTGGAAAACTTGTGGGAAAATGACTCAGCACATGCTTGTAAAACTCAGCAGATTGCATTGAGGAAACTGCACTAAATAGACCAAAAAAAAAAAAGAGAGAGAGAGAGACAGGCAGACAGAGAGAGGGACAGAGATAGACACAAAGAGACAGAGATAGAGACAGAGACAGAGACAGAGACAGACAGGATGTGAGATCCAAAACTTCCACAAGGCTCCTGGCATTCATGGATGCCTAAGCATGGGGAGAGCCAGTCATGCCTAGTGGCCCCTCCATGTGAAATAGAATGAGTTCAGTGGTAAGAAGACCCCCCCACCCCGGGAGTGCGAAGACTCATGATGTAGTCATAAGCTGGACAAGAAAATATGTACATGAAGCATTTAATAGCAGCCAAAAGTGCTAGGAAGGGTAGAAAATATCTTCATTAATATAAGGAAGATTGGCTCAATCTCTAATACACCCCATAGCAGTGTTTCACTCACAAGATTAACATGTCCAATGTGAGGGGAACTCAGAGTTAGGATTTAGGACTCTTTGAGGTACTTTCTTGCTTTTTTTTATCACTTCAGGGACCTAAGTGTGCTGGCTAAAATTTCTTATATGACACACTAAAAATAAAGATGAAGAACCAAGTTGATTTCCCCCATAGCCAAAATTCTAGATAAATGAGCAACAATGAGTTTGTATCATTTAAGTAATGCTAGAGGAGACTGGTAGGTAGTTTTCTAGTTCTCTGAATGGCTATATCCATCTGTACAATTCTTTTTCCAGATACTCCAGAAAGAAAAACATTCTTCCAACAAAGATACAATCAACTTCTTGTCTTACAGGTTGTAGACTGTATTAGCAGCCATGATATGGAATCCCAAATGCCCAGCTTCGACAATCTGAAACTAGGATGACAACAAGAGTTTTGTCTTGTTTCTTTTTGAGCAATCTATCAGCCTCGGTAGATTTTTCACTTCCTCACATAATGGGGAAAAGTGCAGGCAAAATTATTCAAATTTTGAAAGAAACCATTAAAGAAAAGTAGGATGGTTTCCAATGAGTTGAAATTCAGGGCATTTATCTGATTAAGGAGGTCTGCTTTCCTTGACCCACAAGCCACTTCAGGGCTGAGAAACCTCAGCTAACTTTTGGCATCCACTCAAATCCAGACGAAGCAGATATTGGTTAATCTGAACAAATGCTTTGGGGCACTCTACATTTGCTGCCACCAAACCCCAGTATCTGTCTTTCAGTGTTGTCTGTCTGGTTATAAAACTGAGACAGAATACACTTAGAAACTGTTCATTATATGCAGTTATATTATTGCCTCTGCTTAGTTCTCCTAAGTTAATCTTCATCTTGGCCTCTTCTTTGCTGTATTTCAAACACACTGCTTGCCTTCACACATGCCATTATCTGGAAGCCTTTATTTCCCTTGTCCTTCACTTTACTCAACTAATCCTTCAGACTGCCTACTTCCCTTGCTCCCATATTAGGGACCTGGTGCTCTGCTGCCATTTGTAGTTACATATCTCTGACTATATGGTGCATGTCTCCCCCATCACAGGATGATGTGTGAGGCACCTATAGCAGGCCAGGCCAAGGGATGTGGGACAAATGATGTGACTGATATGGAGCTTGGCATCGAGAAACTTGTCCTATAACAGAGAAAAGGAAATCAAGTAAATCGAGTATTTCAGAGGCTATGACCACAGTATGCAACAAGGCACAAGGTGGGGAACAGCAAGTTCTACCTATGCGGACAGTGTTGCTGATGGATATATTTGCACAAGCCAAGCGAGTGGGGATGGGCACTGCAAGCAGCTGGTTATTTCCAGAGTAGCAGGTTTTGTAGATGGAGTGGAGAAAGGCCAGGCTGGAGAGGAAGCAGTGACCAAATAACAGTATACCTCTGTGTGTCACACTGGAGAGGACGGACTTCAGCTTTAGGGCAAGGAAAAGGGCAGGACTCCCTTTTGGTTTAAACACACACCCCTCCAAATCTGTGAAAACTCAGTTCATAAACCTTCCCGTGCTCTCTCGCCAAATTTCCCATAAACACTCCATGCATTCTGTTCAGGGGAACAAAAAAGAAGCGAGCAGCTTTTTCATGCATTCCAAAAGCATTTCTGTGAGCCATCACAAATCAATCAGTGCAGCTGATTCTCAATCTGAGAATCCAGAGCTCATGGCCAGGCACAGACAGCCAAATCCGTATCATTCTCATTTTTTCTTTTTCTATTTTAATGACATATGATAAAAAAACTTATTTTTTAAAGTGGGATTAAGTTTTAATGATAGGGAATACTGCAACCATGGTGATGATCCTAAATTTCCCTGAAAATTAATTTATCCCCTACAGCAGGTTATTAACTGCAGTCTTTCTCAGGCTGTTAAATTCCCACTCAGTTATGGTTTGACTATACTTTGAATGCAACTGGATGCGCTGGGTTGGCTGCATGATATAAAGGTCAATGAGATGGACAGCTGAATACTGTCTAGTTTCAATAAAGTAGACAGAGCTAAAGGGCCTCATCCCCTATCTTGAAGGACATTATTTGCTGTAAAAATCATACCTCAATTTTGTTATATGTAATAACTTAAAACTGATCCTCTACATATGAAGTATTTTAAGGCTTTCTTACCAGAGAAACAAATCCCAAGATATAAAATGAGTAAAAGATATATTGGATTAGAGTGAAGAAGAGAATATAACGGGGATTCTTCTCAACTCAAAGATATTTCCTGTGTACCTACAATGTGGCCAACATAGCTACTGAGGATATGCAGAAAAGTAAGACTTGATTTCCCACCTTACAAGGGACATCAGAGTGGAGAGAAGGGGAGAGAGGGAGATAAAGATAAATGTGAGTAACTGACCATTGGACCAGTTACCAAGGTGTACACTTAGGGCAGAAGTGAGGCCACAATTTGAGAACTATCTCTAAATGGTAAACCAGCTTCTTTAGGAAGGTGGCTACTGGCCATGACTTAGATCACTAGATGACCTCTAGGAAACAGCCTCTAAATGGAAAGAGAAAAAGCAGCAAAGAAAAAAAAAAAAATCTAGCTTTGGCTTCCCAAAGGACATTAAGGCTGCCTTTACCTATTGGATGCACTCTGTTGAGATTTTTAGGAACAGTACCTTATTGGTGTGGCCCAGTAAAGTATGCACTCAACAGCGATGACCTTCTATCTTAAGGGATATGAGACAATATTTCACTATCAATACCCAAATAGTCAGGAAACATCAACCTTTTCCTAATTTTTATACTCACAAGCTTAAAAAGTTTGGTTAAAAAAAAAAGTCATTTTAACAGCTATTATGGGAAAACATCACTTAGGCTTTTGTGATTTGAAAAGGAATAATTTTGTTTTATGGAACTCAAAGGGAAACAGAACACTTCAGAAGAGGAGGTCAGCTTAAAGTTAGTTATCCACCAGCTCCCATCATTTTGGTTTCAGATCTATAATTATGCTGATGTGTGACTAGAGTATAGTGAGAAAGAAACAGGTTCAGGACTCAGCTAAGAACATACATACGGGATTAGAGATGTGGTTCAGCAGTAGAATGCATGTTTAGTACACATGAGGCCTTGAGTTCGATCCCCAGCACCACCTTCCAAAGACACAGGTACAAATTCTGACTTTGAAATTTGACAGCTGTGTGACTTTGGGCAATTATACAATGCTGTGAATCTCAATGTTCTCTACACATTAACAGTCTCAATATCTGTTTTGGGGGATTTTTGCAATGATTATGGATATTAGATGTCTAAAGCACCTGACACATATTAGATTGTCAACAAATGCAAAGTGACTTAGATTTCTCCAAAATTCTTAGGAGTAAATTGTTAGTCTAATGACTTTTGAGCAGCAACAAACAGCTATGAGAACTTTTCTCTCTGGGTGGGAATAATAACCACAACTCTATATTCTTATACAGAGAGAACACTCAGTTCAATCACCCTGAAAGAATTTCCAGGACAGTATGATTATCATCTTGGTGACTGGGTCAAGAGGTTGGAGCAATCGGGGCACTAACACCAAGCCGAGAGTCAGCAACAAATACAAACAAAAGTTATAAGCAGCAGAGAAAAACCCCAATATGCAAGGTAGAAAGTGCAATATTTCATAAAAGTATCCAACATCCTCATTAAAACAAAACAAAACAAAATAAAAAAAACCCAAGCCAAACCAAAACAAAACACATTAATGAGGTAAAGCTGTCATTTTTGAGCCCTTACTCCATGCCGAATACCACGCACCAACTCACTTCATCTTTACAACATGACTTTGAGGTAGGTATTATTATTCTCCCCATTTTATACATGACTCACTAGGCATGTAATTTATAGCAGGTCCCCAGCTGGTAAATGAGAGAACTGGACTTTGAACTGAGGTCTGCCTGATTCCAGGTCTTCCACTCTTAAACACTGTGCCATTTCCAAACACATCAATGGAAAACAGAAGTCATTACCTTAAATAAGCCAACTCTATTCCCTAAGCAGTAGGCTAAGTCTCCTGAAGTTCCACTTTTGTTTGTTCTAAATTGTGAGTCCCAACTAAGACACACCCCAGAGCTTGTGTTCTGATCCTTGGTGGCTCCTTCCAGTCTTCATTGTTAAGCATACTCTACCTACTTCTAAATGTTGCCATGGCCAAGGATTCTGTCCTTGGACCTCTTTTCCTGTACTCACAGACATGCCATAGGTGAGCCCTGCCCTTCAATCCCACAGCCGACATATAGCAAAGAAAAATCATCACTATGTTGAAAACTCACAACTAAACTGTTGGTATCCTCACCCCTGAACTACCACCCTGATAAAACAAGATCTCCCTCCTTCCCCTTTGGCAAACTGAGCCCCAAACCCAGAAGTCATCCTTGATTCTTCCCATATGACACATCTAGCCCATCAGTTAATCTGCGGGCCCTGTCTTCAAAAATATATCTCACTTTGGCCACTTCTCAGCACTTCACTACTATCATCTTAGTCCAGACCCCAATGTCTACCATTTGTACTATGACGTCAGCCTCCCAGGTGGTCTTCCCAACTCTGCTCTTGCTCCCACTTGGTTCATTCAGCAGAGAGCAACAGAGGATGCCAGGGAAAGAAACAACAACAAAACAAACCAAGTCACTCTTCCCTGTACCCTCTAGTGGTTTTCCATTATAATTAGAATGGAACTCAAACTTCTTTCTGTGACCCCCACCCCACACCACCTGGTCTGGCTCCTGCTTACCTCTCCAAACTCAGTGTGTACCATACTGTCCTCCTTATTGTTCCTTAATAAGCCAAGCATGTTTTCACACTAGGCAGGTTCCTTTCTCAGGCCTCTGTACTTACTGTTACCTCTTCCTATGAGATTCTTCCATCAAATGGCTTTGCTTTCTCACTTCATTCAAGCAGTGTCTTAAATGTTACCTTCTCAGAGAGACTGTCCCTGACAGTCTCTGTCCCTATCCTCAACACTCTAACCACTTACTCCAATCCCAAAGCACTTAACATACCCTGAAATTATCTTTTTAATATATTTAGTCTATATTTTATGCTGTAATTTAAAAAAATCACTACTGTATTCACAAGTCATAAATACAAAGTAGTTGCTCAATTAAAACGCAAGCTCAAAGACAGCAGGAACTTTGTTTTAGTCCTTGCTGTATCTGCATGCCTCGAATAGCACTTGCCATATAATAGACACCCCAATGTTTGAAGAAGGAAGAATGAAGATGTGAAAGGATTCTAGCAGTCCTACAAAGACCATGCCAATTCCCATCTTACAGGCAAAAGAATGATGAGGCCATTTGAAGTGTTTCAGTAGTTCAAAGTCCATCATTATCCACAGCCAGATCATAATCCTGAGATTCCACATCAGATCCTCCCCATCCCTATGCCCTGGAGCTATGTGAGAGCTGCCTTGGTGTTCTGAAGAGGGAGAAGACCACCCGAGGCAACCCGAGGCCAGAGTCCGGGGACAAGAAGAATGCTTCATCTCCCTCTGATCTCCAGATTGCCCTCGGAACTAGCAAAGCTTGAGCCAAACAAGCTCACTTTCACTAGGCCACTGTATCACTGATGAATTTCTGCGAACACCACCACACTAAAGCTGTAGGGAAATGAGTCCAAAGGCAAAACAGTTTCTCTGTGCACCCCAGCTCTGTCCCATGGAGCCACAGAGATGATGCGAGTACTTGCTCTGAGGCCTGGAAAGGCATATATGCTTTAAAACACATTTAATTCAGTCTGACAGTGAGGAGGGTTTGTATGAGGAGGGTTTGTACCAGGCCAGCTGGTAGACCCTGCAGGTGTTTTCAGTTAAATGTGATAATCAAATTAACTGCACAGCACGCAGTTCTAAAATGGCAAACTGAGCATGCTGGGTGATCTCCGTGTCTGCCTTTTTCCCTTGTTAACTGCAAAGACCAGAGTTAACCTAGCAGCAAGGCTAAAGTGTAGGCTGTAAGCAAAGGCCTGTACAGACCCCCGGGTGGATAAAAACAGAGAAGTGGAAAAATGGGGTGTCCCTGCTCCAGTACTCTGTTAAGGAGAACGTGCTTATTCCGTAGTAGACAGGGATGGAGAACACCAATTCTTTCCCAAGATTCATTCCATCTAACTTGTTCTGTTGACCAAGTAGATAGAATTGTATCTTCCTGTCCCTTTAATGTTTCCAAGTTGACTTCCCACTCAGATGTGATTAAGTTTCTTTGTACAGCTTGAGTATTCTTTATCTGAACTCCTTGGGATAAGAAATGTTTCAGATTTTTTTTTTTCAGATTTTTAAAGTAATTTGCATACACATAACATGTTATCTGGGGGATGGGAACCTAGCCTAAACATGAAATTCACTTATTTTTCACATAAACAGAGCCTGAAGATAAGTTCAGACAATATTTTTAGCATACTTGCATTTTGACTACAACACATCACGTCAAGTCAGGTGTGAAGCTACCACTTATGACATCATGTTGGCACTCAAAAAGTCTTGGACTTTGGAGCATTTCGGATTTAGGAGTTTTCAGATTAGCGATATTCACAAAAGAATGTAAGTTAAAGACAGGAGGGAAAGGCCTTCTGGGGACTGGTTATACAAAACCAAAGAAGAAGTTAACCTGTGGTAATAAATTGATTATCCCTGCAGCTTTTCCAATATTATTTTTGCCCAATTCAGCTCAAAATTACCTTTGGCCTCTGCATTTGCAGAGCATGGTCAGGAGATCATATGTGTGGACTGTAAGACTGGTTCCTTGCCATGAAATGCCGTGGGAGTTCAGTGTCTCCTCCACAGCCACCTGTTTCACCAGTCAGCCATCAGCAAGGCACTTAAGAACTCAGAGCTAAGAAAGTCTCTAAAGTTGCTTTTCCAGTTCCTAAGCAAATCAAACCCACCTGTGTCTATTTTGCCACAGTTATATACAGAGCAAGCTTTCACTTATTGATGTTTACAGAGTGGAGGGAACAATTTTCAATTATCCATGCTATGTAGCAACAGATACATTCCATAAGAGTTCTCTCTAAATCAAAATTCTGTATCTGAAACTCTTTGAACCCGAATGACTACTATAAAATCCCAGATGTGGTCTGAAATAGCAAACTGAAGACAGTCTGAGCAAATCCATGCTCAAGCACCATCACTGGGCACAGGTAGGGACTGAGAGGAAGAACTCAAGTCTGAATATTGACACAAAGACCCAACATGGGAATTCATATAGAATCAGAGCATGGACTAGGATGAGACAAGAGATATGCCCAGGGTGTAAACCTCAGAGAAGGAAACTCTTGCTGTCAGGCTTGTTGCAGGTTATTGCCCCCTTAAAGTCTACACCCAGGTATCACTCTTGCCTCACCCTAGGCCCAGCCCTGCTAACACATCATCTTGGTGTCCAGATTTACTTTACCTACAACTTCTCCTGATCCATTTTCCCTTCCTCCCCCTCCCCACTCCCTTCTTTTGGCAGTGCTAAGGACTGAGTCCTGGCCTTGTGCACACTAGGCAAGTACTCCATCACTGAGCTACATACCTAGCCCTACACTTCATTTTCTTTCTTTCTTTTTTTTTTCTTTTATGTCGGTACCGGGGGTCAAACTCAGGACCTTGTGCTTGCCAGCAGGTGCTTGTGCCGCTGAGCGATATCACCGTCTCTTTTTTCCTTTTCATGTGGTTACCAGGAGTCGAACTCAGGACCTCATGCTTGCCAGGCAGGCGCTTATGCCGCTGAGCTATCTCACTGGCCCCCACTTCATTTTCTATTGAGTTTCCAATAACATAATTGCCTGAGTAACACAGGAACCTAACTTCTGTTCAGATGTTGCTTTTTCTCTTCATTAGCTAGCTTGCTGGTTTTCTTCCTTCTTCCCTTCTTTCCATCTTCCTGTCCAATCACAGGAGGTAGTACATTATGGTGGTCTGTCGATTCATTTCAGTGGTAGTTAAGCAAGAGAAAGCCTATGGAGACTGAGTATCTTTACAGGCAGGTAGCAGAGGTGAGGGGCAATCAGGGCCTTGAGGACATTCCTGGAAACCAGTGCTGGGTGAGGGAGATAAGCTCAGCTTGCACACCAGAAGGAGAGAACCCTGGCACCATTGCAAAAGCCCCTCCCTCATTTTACTGAGAGGCCACACAAGCAGTGAGCATTCCTGACCTTCCACCCCACCAGGTGGTCCAGATGGCTGTGTAAACCAACAGTCAGAAAGAGACTTTTCTTTGCACAGTTCATTTTTACAAATTCCTCATACCACTTACAAATTTCAGACTCATCGTCTACAAAGACTTCTACCAAGACGATGGCAGGGCCTTATTATCCCTGTAAGCCAGAAGAGGTAGCACTGTGTAGCCATAGTGACTTGGTTAACCAGGAGCCCCATCATCTGCAGGAAGCCCCTCAAAAGTGTGTCTGCTCCTGCTTGGCTCCCGGGGAGCTAGGGCTATTTTATGGAGGCCTGTGGCAGAGGTTTATGAGCCTTGGTATTTAAAAATAAACAGGACCTGCTAAAGCCTCAGCAATGACAAGGAGAAGGCCAGGTGCTGGGGTGTTTCTATGTCAGATCTCTCTGGGCGGTTTAATTATCAGCCTATGAATCCTACAGAGATTCACCCCTTTGGTTCCTTGGTTCTTTTTCTTCCCCGGTATTCTAGACCAGTGATGGAGAACCTTTTAGAGCTTTCAATGATACAAATATATAGGTTTGTAACCACTGTTCTAGGCCTTCAGCCAAGCTGTTCCAATTCTTAGTATGGAACATATTCCACCAACCTCCACTCAACTCCAACTCCTGCTGCCTAGCTAACCTGCTCACATCTCTTCCGGTTCAGGTAGAAACGTAATTACAGACTCCCACATACTTCACACATTCAAAGAAAAGCACTGCTGTGGACACAGTCAGCGCTATCCAAAATATGCTGCCTCTATATCTAGCTATTGCTCCAAAATGAAAACCAGGTCAGGCATACAAACTGAGTCATCATGGAGAATAATCTGGCAACATTGAGAAAAACAGGCAGAGCACGCCCTTGCAATTTCTTTTTTCTTTTGTCAATTAAGAGGAATTTATTTTCCTCTTTTTTGTTAGTATATGTTTGTGATACATAATAAATGCCATTCTTAGGTATGCATCATACCAAGATCCACACACATGTGAAGGGACATGCATGAAGATGTTCACTACAGCATTGTTTACAATGGTAAAAAATGAATCAACTGTAAGTGTCTAACAATGGAGAAAGGGATAAAAAATGTTGGCATACTTGCATAGCATCTAAAGGGATGACTAGCATTTATCTCAAAAAGATAAAATTGAGTGAAAAACACAAGCTGAAAAATCAGAGTACACTTCAATACCATTTATGGAAATTACAACACACACACAAATATCAGGTGCCCATCTCCAACTGGACACAACAAAAAATAAATCAGTTTTAAAGTATCAAAATATAATTCCGAAGGATGCACACTAAAATTCATGTTAATGTTTTCCATGGAAGGCAAAGGGAATGGAAGGGGCACAGAGAGGATTTCAAAGTTCACATCAGGCAATAGAAGAAATATGATGTTAACTATTAATATAAATAAAATACAGGTATAAATGCAGGTTTAAAATATATATATAATGGGCTGGTGAGATGGCTCAGCGGCTTAAGCACCTGCCCGGCAAGCGCGAGGGCCCGAGTTCAACTCCCGGAACCCACATACGAAAAAGGGGCTGGTGATATCGCTCAGTGGCACGGGCGCCTGCTGGCGCACCAGGTCCTGAGGTCGACCCCCCGGTACCCACCAAAAAAAAAAAAAAAAAAAAAAAAAAAAAAAATATATATATATATATATATATATATATATATATATATATATATACATATATAAATTATATACATATATATTCTACATTTTTGTATATTTTGCTCTAGGTTTCTTTTTTTAAAAGAAAGGAACAGAAGAGAAAGAAAGAACAAGTTTTGGGCAATCCAAACTATCCCTTCAAATTGTGTTGAGGAATTTTCAAAAAGTTCTGATTTCAGGGAGAGATAGAATATGATAATAAAGAGAAAACAATTTAAAAAGTAAAGCCAAAAACAACTTTTAAAATGCATTTTTGGTCAATACTACCTTCAGTTATGCCCAGACTTTAGTGTAAATAGAAATCACTTGGCAGCTTACAAAAGCCCAAGGTCCCCCACTATGATTCAGGAGTTCCTACGATCTCTTTTCGATACAAAAGCCAGACATCCCCAGGACAGTAGTCCAGCCTTCATTAAATGCACTGCAAAATATTTTTTAAAAAGAACTCAAAACAAATGAAAATTGCAATTTTGACCTAAAAATCTATTCTCTCTTGCTTACAAATACACAGCTAATTATGACTCTTCAAAGAAAACTTTGTATTTTGATAATCAATTAAAATCATGGTATATGTTAATTTACATAAGCTCTGTAAAATGACTTTATAGTAGAGCGATAATTTTAAAGTACAATCGAAAAGTTAGGGGCACAGTTGTTAAAATTATGACAGCTCTTGACTAGGTAAACAAATAATTCTAGTATTATGAATAAAAGTAATCAACATAGAAAAAAGTGCAGCTTTTAGGCTATCCAGGTTTTGCTACCTGTTATCTAAAGACAATCTCCTTTCCTCCTGCCGTCCCAAGAAGAGTCGGGGTCCTCCTCTGAGTTTCCACAAGCCCTGACTCACAGCTAAGCACTGGTCCCCAGCACTGCATTGCTGTTTACCTGCGCACTACCCATGCATTCCTCTGGGCTCTGAGCTCCTGCCTCCTAACAAGGGAAGTCTGTGCTCATCGCTGGGCATCTGTGTCTAGACAGTGTATGAGGCATGAGAGCAAGTAGTTGTGATTAACTTAGCACAGCTGAACAGGTCTTAGCTCTAAGGCACCCAAGAGAAAGGAGTCTCTAGCATAGGAGTTTTGGGAGATGATTTCTCTTCAAAATAGTTTCTCTTGCAACTTTTCAACTTGCTATTGTAGCTCAAAGACTGTCATAGATAATTAAGTAAACAAGTGTGGCTCTGTTCAAATAAAACTTTTGAACACTGAAATTTTAATTTCATATAATTTTCATGTGTCCTGAAATATTACTCTTCCTTTGATTTGTTTAATTGTTTGAAAATGCAAAAACTATTCTTAGCTTGTGGGTTGTACAAAAACCAGCAGCAGGGTGTTCCAGTCTCTGCTCTAGCAGATCTGGACGAAGAGGTAGCTGGAAAAGCCATGGGATACCAGACAAGCTAGCACAGCCTGAGTGGAGGAAAAGAGAAGCCAGGGGTCTAGGATGGGTGAAGGCACTGCACCCTCACTAAACCTATAAGCAGGACAAACAGCAAGAATGCAGAAGCAGAAACAAGAAGCAATACAGTTTCACTGTTACTGTTTTTCTTTTATTTTAAACCAGTTCTAAGTAATGATGATGCCTACATATAATTAACTAATGGCTAAAGAAGTCAGAAAAATAAATTGGTATAGGTAAAAGTCACTAGTAACATTAGTTATAATGAAAAACAGAGAAACCAAATGCAAAAACCTCGCAAGTTATAAAGTTTTACCATTTCCAGCACTGCTGCAATATACCCCTTGTCTCCGCTGCTCACTGCCCAGGAGTGCAAATGATCAGGGAAGCAGACAAAAGACAGGGGAAAGAGCAGACTGAAGGGGCTCTGTCTCAGAAGACCAGACTGTCCTGTCCAGTCCCACCCAGGCCTGCTGCACGAAGTCACAGGAGGCTCCCAACTTAAGAGGGGTCCAGAATCTCAGTCTGCTTCTCTCGTTATAAATAATTATATGGTAACTTTTTAGATAGCACACATGGTTATATAAAAATTCAAAAATAAAAAAGTTGAGAGGAAAACCTAAGTTAGGCTATCAATGGCTACTTTGTAGATTCTGTTTTCCTTGACTACATATTGTGTGTGTGTGTGTGTGTGTGTGTGTGTGTGTCTGTGTTTACATACTTAAAAAAAAAAAAAAAGAAACTCTCTCACTTTGTGAAAAAAAAAAAACTAAACGCCTGCTAAACTAGCTCAAGGTTGTACATAAAATGAGTTTGTAAAACCACAGGATGAGAACCTCTGCCTGTTAGGCCAATGCTATCCCCTACCATCAACAATACAAATAAATGATTAGCAACCTGACTAAGACAGTGCCTTATCCATACCTGGTGCTCAATAAATTAATACATGTTGAAATGAATGATGTTGCCATCTGTGTGGCACCATTTCTCTACCTCAGTTCAGCTCTGCCCAAGTCAGTTTCATTACAGATGCTATGATTATCAGTAACACCGGAGCACACAGTTTTCAAGATGTCAAACCCCAAAGAGCACAGGGATGAGAGAGAGCCCCGTTAACAGGATCTGATATGTAACAGAGACTTTTTGCTACCTGAAGTGCTGTACTTGGCAGTTTACTTTTGTCTTTCCTTTAAAGTAAGGCATTATTCTGAATCCTTTATGGACCACTTTATTAGGAATCCAGTTTTGGGTTCTGCTGCGGGGAGCATCTACAGGGGCAGAAAGTGTCAAGACATCTTCATAGAGTTTGTCTTAGGATTTGGTTGACTAAGATCAGACTTAACCATGACTAAAATAATTTCTCAGGTGCCTATTCATGACAAGAATCACAGCACTCAAACTTCGGGACAGGGAAGGGATAATTGACATTTTTGCCAGTACTCCTTGCTTCATTAGCCATCTGATTTGGGTTGGGGAACTGTGGATAGGTAACAACTTCGGAAGGGAAGCTCATAACAGTTGATGTGACAGTTCTGAATGAAAACGGAAGTATAGTTCTTAAAGAAGGAAAATAGCAATACACAGGATGAAAGAGTGACTAGTCAGATAGATTGAGAAACATGGAAAATTCCCATTTCCCCTTTAAATAAGGAAGCATATTTAAATGTACCCACTCTGGAGAGTTTGGTAAATCAATCTAGCACCTTCACTCTATCAAGAAGATGCTTGTGATTATCAATAACACTGGAGAGCAGTTTTCAACAGACTGTCAAACCCCAGAGGGCACAGGGAAGATCATGGAAGATGATCATGGGCCCAGGGCCCATCCAAAGACACTTAGTGAAGTGAAGCTAGGCCTCTGTAAAGGCTAGTGCATGTGGAAACAGAGTCAGGCATTCTGGGGAACCAGGCTGTATAATCAGGTATTAAGTATCTGAATGCTATGTTTGCTGTATTGAATTAATTATGATGGTCACGTCTTTCAAATAATGATGCATAAGTGTTATCAGGCATTTACAAGGTCTCTTATAGAGTTAATATTTGTGCCATGGTCTGATTCTAACATGAAACAGGGATTCTCGATGGCAAAGAACTGCATTTCAGTAAACACAGAGCTTGTTAATACCTGTTATTTTTACCTGCCCGGCATCTTTTGAGAAATGGCATCCAATATTTCTTCGGAAAATTTCCAGTTGGATGTTCCTCTCCCATTAAATGCAGTCCTACAAGGAATGACAGTGGAGTACCCTACTACCACCTTGCCACACAGTGGGTGGTTACACAAGAAAGCCATTACAAATCTCTGTACTAGGAATGGCAACCTGTAGTGGAGTCACAAAGGGACAAAAGTGGCTGGAGCTAAGGCACTGCAAAGGCGGTGCTCAAAGGAGCCACCCATGTGTTCCCTGGGTTCTTTCCAGTCTTTCTTTCATTTATTTAAAAAAATTCCTGAGTGCCTCATACTATGTGCAAAGCACTGTTCAGGTGAAAAAGATAAAGCAGTGCAGAGCAGACAGAAATCATGTGTCACAGAGCCTACAGCTCAGGGAGAAGACAACAATAAGTATCCAAAAAATGGTCAAATATACAGTACATTTGACGGTGACATGTACTATGGAAAAAATTAAGCAATGCTAGGGAGTGTGGGGGCTGGAGCTGCAATCTTAGAGCAACTGTGGAAAATTTCACTGGGGAAGGAAAGAATGGAAGGAAGAGATGTCAGATTTAAGGAGTTCAAGGCTAAGTCCTGGGGCACAGCAAACAAGGCTGAAAAGGAGCAAAGAGGGAGGCAGGAAAAAGTCAGGAGAATGCAATGTCTTGGAAACCAAATGAGGAAAACATTTCAAAATGAAAGCAGGGAGAAACTGTGTTAAATCCTTCATAATTACCAAAGAAGGGAAGACTGAAACTGATTTAGTGATTTGTCGGTGTGCAAAACCGACATGAGGTGTTCTGTGGGATACTGGGTGGAAAAACCTGGGTAGCTTCCAGAAAGAATGAATGGGAAGAGATGCTTTGGGAATAGCAAGCACAGACAACTATTTGAGAAGTTAAAAGGAGAAGAACACAGAGAAATGAAATGCTATCTAGGAGAAGAGGTAGGGTTGGGAAAGGTTTTCTGCAGTGGTTTTCCTGGTTTTAAAGGACTGGAAATGATAGCATGCTTATGTGTTGAGGGAAAAGATGTAGCAGAGAAAGAAAAGTTAATGATACAGAAGGAAGATAGGAAATACGTTGGCGGCAAGTCCTCACAGATACAGTAGGGAGTCAGCAGGGAAGGGACTGTGTTTAGGTAGAAGCACTGACAGGTCCCTGCCACGCTGGAGGGATGGTAGAAATACAGGCACTGGGTGGACACAGTGGTGGTAGCTTGTGGAAGTTCTCTTCCAACTTCATCTATTTTCTCACTGAAATAGGAAGCAAGATCTGAGACAGTCTTCTAGATGAGAAGAGCCAATGGCCTAGGAAAGTGCAGTAGGATGCTAGGCCCGAGATTGCTTTGCAAAGTTGGATGCATTGATTACACTTTCAATTATGTGATTAATTCAGAAGTCTTATAATAATTTCTTTCTTCCATTTTTTAAAAATTAGCCACAGTGAAGATTTGTTGCTCACAATAAAAAATTAACACAACTCTTCTTTTGAGACCTATGCTACCCCATTTTCTCACTGGAAGTCTGACTTTAATGAAATAGTGATTTTACTCTACCCAATGCTATGCACCTCAAGTGCAGAGGAAGACCTTACAATATACAAACAAGACCACACATTTTGCTTTACCACCTACTAAATAGAATCAAGAAAAAATGATTTACACTTAGAATACCAAATTGGAGACACTAAATCAGGACACTGAACTGCTTGAAGAAAAACATTCCTGTATATGTGAGAAAGCAGAAAGGAATGATATCACAATTCAAACACCTGAACATTTCTGGAAACTTCATGAGTTAAACTGCAATGATAAAAAGTATCATGACAGAATGGAGTCATATATATATATATATATATATATATATATATATATATATATATATATACAATCTTCCTTACTTCAGTGTAGAATACTGCTTCAATATAACTTCTAGCAACTTGGGAAGGAAATCCATGTGAAGAGTGTACTTAGGGATAAACTAGGCAACAGAGAGAACAGTTTTTCACAGTGGATGGTAATGTTTGGTCCAGGAATGCATCTGAGAGCAGTAAAACTGAGTCAGATTAAAAGAAATTCAGAGTCTCCCACAAAGAGAAACATTGTAAAGATTACAAAGATGAGTGGAAATTTCCAGACCATACAGACTAAGATGAGTCTTCATGATATAATGTGTCATCTCCCTCCAGGAAATTAAGAGTTATTAAGCTGCAGCAAAGACAGCTGCTTCTGAGATGAAATCAGCCTTGCAACACCAAGGAGCAGGACGGTGAGGAGGAGGACGAGGAAGAGGAGGAGGAGGAAGCGGGGAGCTACTTTCAGTGGAACTGAGCCCCTCTCAGCTTGCACTTTTGAGCAGGTGCATTCTCCATGGGGCACTGAATCACAGACAGCCCTGAATCCTCACAGGGACGTGTGAGGCTTGCTGTAAGGTGGGACCTGAAACCAGATATGAACAGCTCTTTCTACCAGCTGGCTCTAGCTGGCTCATTTTTTGCTAGGAAGAGTGAGATGCTCAGCCTTTTGGGCTAAATGTATACAAACTGCCAAAAAAAAAAAAAAATCAGAAAATAAACACATGAACAGCAGAAATCTCCTAAGTGGACTATGTTTTCGACACCCAGCCTTAAAAGTTTTGCTTACCAATAACAACTGTGAAGAAAACCCTGCCCAAGTCAGTGAGAATGCCTTATTTTGGTTTAATTGCTTTACTAATTGCTCCATTTTCCCTTACCTTAAGGCACAGCTCCACGATCCATCTTCTTTTTCCCATGTCCTGATTCCTCACATTGCAAAAGCTAACATTTACAGAGGGTGTACTACATGTTCGACACATTTCTAAGAGTTTTATGTGGATTTAATTTAATTCTCACAACTCTAAGAGGGTAGGTACTATTATTGTCTTACTTAAGGTTTTCTATAAAGAAGAGACTGAAGTAAATAAAGGCCGATATGACACTACTTTACTAGAGGATACCCAGGAGGAATGAGCCAGAGAACCTAGCTACTGCCTAGTTCAAGGACCAATCCTTGCTCAGCCTTAGGACCATCTTCAAAGAGGCTGTATAATGACTGCTTCTTAGGACCTCCAGCTTCATCCCCCTCTGGCCAAAGGCTTTCTCTGCGGAGTGCTGCACCATCCCCTGGCTTCCAGATTATAGCTGATGCCATTTTGTATCACGCGTCCCTGGAGCAGGGGTTTGGGGTGGAGGCAGGTAGGGGTTAAGAGGCACAGGGCACAAGGTAAGTGCAGGAGGCTACAAGCTGCCAGGCTACATTTTCATGGAGTGAGTTAGAGGCTACACAGGACTATCACTAGAACAGTGGCTATAAGACAGACCAGAGAAGGCTGAGGCAGGAGGACTGCCACAAATTCCAGACCAGCCTGGGTTACATAAGAGTTCAAGGCCAGTCACGAGCTACACAGCAAGACTCTGTCTTAAACAAACAAACAAACAAACAAAGATAGGACAAGTGTGAGAAGCTGATGTGTTAATTTAAAAGTTTTTGATACAATTATTGTCACCTTTTTTAGATATGTAAATTTAGGCATAAAGAAGAGGTCACTCATGGAAGGTTACAGGAGACATAAGATTAAAATCAGGCAGTCTGGATCCAGAATGTTTTCTGTTAACCACTGTGCTCTCAGCCCCACCAAATAAACCTCAAATACCTGGAAGTCAACCTTCCACATTTAGACACAGTCGTGAAGAACTTGTGAGAAACCAGTCACAGTAAGAAAGTATAACAAATGATGATCACCACACAACACAGAGAGGGTGCATCAAGAGAGGACTCCAGGGCTCAAAAAAGAGAGACATGGAACAACTTTTCTATTAGGGCCACTGCATAAGGAATCTAGGCTCTGCAAGGGCTGGCAAAGAGGAAACTAAGGCATGTTCACTTTTGTTGATGCTCTTGTTTTTATAATAGCCCTAAAATAAACAGGGCCAGCAACTAAGAAGGGAAAAGAGTGTCCTCCTCCTTGAATTTGAGGAGAACTCCATGGGTGACTCCCTGAGTTCCAAAAGGGAAGAGGCGAATCAGAACACAGGAAAGTCATTGAAAAAATAAATCCAAACAGAAGTGGAACAACTTAAAACAAATAAGAGTCCCAAATCAAAGGCGTCTAAGGCTGTAGAGACTAACAGCTTGAAGTCAGGCATTTCCCCTTGAAAATGGGTGTTCCATGAGATGGGAAAGATGTTGTTCCTTGAATTCAGCAATTCTCCTGATTTTTTAAAGTAAAAAATTTAAATTGAACTTGTATCTTTCCTTTTCCTAACCCAGGTGGCTGGAAAGCCACACACCAGAGAAATCCTTGCACTGAAAGTGAAGATCTGGCTAAATAAGGGTTGAGCTCTGATTTCTTCTGCATTTCCATTAATTTAAAGTGCTAAGTTGCCTGTTTGCTTTAAACTATGTGGTTGTCCTCTTTGCAGTGTCCCTTTAAATAGATTTTCCTTTGGCTCTGCCAAAAATAGTTGGAGAAGGTCCTTTGAGAATCCCATTCTTAGTCTTACAAAAAATACACACTTTTCCCTTCTCCATAAGCATAAATAGGCCTTGAACCAGCATCACCCACTTTTTCCAAGGGACTGCCAGTCTATCAAAAATAATTAATCTTTCAGGAGAATAAAAGAGCCAGTCAGGGAAGTAACTAACCCAGTCCATTTCTGTTTGTTTATTTATGTGAACAACAAATATTAAGGTCTTTTGGGATAAGCAGACAGGTAGGTTATGGGTTGAAAACCCTTTAAATGCCTTCAAGGTGGCCAAGTAGAAGGCCAGGCACAAAAAAACAACAGGCACTGTGAGGAACTGTGGCAAACTGGAGAAGGCACACCCTGGCGGATAGGGTGTGGCTTCTCCTTGGCTCCGGCCAACTGTCAGCACAGAGAGTGAATTTTTCTAGTAAAGTCACCCCCTTTAAAAACGTCTGAAACCTGTTCAAATTTTTGGAACAGCAGTGTGTGGAATAATGCTGCCAAATAGAACACATATGGGCTATTGAGCTAGAGGCCTTGTTTGCAACTTCTAGGTAAAAAACAAAGCTGAAGGGGGACAGACTGCCCATCCATCCCCTGAGGGCTTCTGATCTAGAAGGAATGAAAGATACACCTGGCAAACTCTCTCACTGCTGGAAAGCGATACACGAAAAAAAGAGACGAACAACAAAGGCTGGGGCAGCTTAGGAAGATGAGCGGGTACTTGAAGCAGGAAGGAATCTCGTAGGCCGAGGCATGTGAGCTGAAGCTAGAATGAGGTAGCCTTTGGCAGGCAGAAGCTGAGGAAGGGCCGTTCCAGAAAGAAAATGAACTGCAAAAAGTAAGAAGATGGAGCAGGAAAGAGGATGTTTGACAAATGGTCAAGAGACTATTCACGCTTCAGCTCAATAAATATTTCAGACTTTCTGCTCTGTGCCACGCAGTGGGAATATAATGGTAATCACGAAAGACATAATAAGAGGCCGCAAAGTCCAAGAAAGCCTGGTACGGACAAGGCCTAGGAGGCTGTATCTTAACAGGGCTTTATCGTAAGATCAACATGGAAGCTGCCTTTAAAGTCTTTTTTTTTAAACATGGGAATCAAGTGTTGAGTTTTGCCGTTTGCAAAGTTCCTTGGCTGCAGGGCCTGCACTCACTAAAGGGAAGCCAGAGTGCCAAGAGCCAGAGCCAACCACAGAGGAAGACTCTTCAAGCAGTCTGGGAAAGACATGGCATCTTGGACTAGGGAATTAGTGATAGAAGTAGATGGGTTCAAGAGACAGGGGTCAAAATCTCTAGAACCACCAGGTCAGGGTGGGAGTTGGTGAGGAGCAGTCTAAGGAGACTGAAGACTGTGTTCAGTGGAGTTCCACGGGGGATCAAGCCACACAGCAGTGGGCCAGCAGCCACACAATGCTGCACTGGCAGCAGAGGGTGTCCAGTGGTTATTAGAGAACAAAGGTTTGGGAGCCAGCATGTCTGGCTGAAGGGCAGCAGCCAGAGAAGCTCACAGGAGCCTCCCATCTTAGAAAGCCATCACCTCAAAAATACTGTTTGCTTTCAATGTGCTCTGTAAAATTCCACAGCTATTTTGTTTGGACAAGTGTTGATGGCAAAGAAATGACTAGCTCTTTTTGTGTGTTTAACAGCTCTTATCTTTTAGACTGGGGATGGAAGAAGAAGGAATATTACAGCATCTGTAAGACATGTGTTAATGCCAGGGATCAACACCCATCTCTCTTTTATTTTGACCCCTTCTTAAGAACTTGAAGGAGGGCCGGTGAGATGGCTCAGCGGCTTAAGCGCCTGCCCGGCAAGTGCGAGGGCCCGAGTTCGACTCCCGGATCCCACATACGAAAAAAGGGGCTGGTGATATCGCTCAGAGGCACGGGTGCCTGCTGGCGCGCGAGGTCCTGAGGTCGACCCCCCGGTACCCACAAAAAAAAAAAAAAAAAAAAAAAAAGAACTTGAAGGAATGCTACTGACCCACCCGGGGCAATCCTCCTGGGTGCCAAGGCCTATCAATCACTTGTTTTATAATCACAGACATTTGAACATGAACTCAATTTACTCTTTCTAGATCACTAATAAAATATGAATATATCTTCTGATTTGCAGGGAAGCCTGCAAGTACTCAAACTCCAGTTACAAGAATGAGAAAAAAGCCACACTACCAGATAGTCAATCCTTGATAACTTCTGCCAATAAAGTCTATACATTTTGATAAGGTTTCATTTGTATCCCAACCACTGGTCCCATAATTTTTTTCATAATTCCTGCAACTGACAGAATTTTATCCCTCTGAAAAGTTATAACATGTAACAGATGATCAAAGTAAACATAAGACAACTGGGTAATGAAAAGAACAATAAGGACAAAGAAAAAGTCAATGGGACAAAAGTCAGTTTTTCCTTCTTCATTACTCTGTCTTACCTCCCCCTCTTCGAAATCTCAGTTTAGTGCACATGTACTCATCTCTCCTCTCAAACTGGCCTTTTGGTTCTGTATGTCTTGAATGATAGTCATACTGGATAATGAGGTAGCTCACTATCCAAAAGTCATTCAATAAATTTAATGCTCTCTATCGAATGCTATTTTAGGAAGACTTCTTGCTGCAGATACTGTTGGCTGCCTATGCAAAGCTAAGCTTTTATTCTGGTGTTTGTGTCTCCCACAATAGCTCAACTAAATCTTGTGTGGTGCAAAATAAGCATGGTGGTCCCTTTGTCCTTTTTGGTGATTGCTTTGGTCCAAGGAAATGTGATGAGAAGTCTGCTAGAGAACATCTGGGAAAAGTATCATCATAAAAAAATTGCAACCATAGTTCTTAAAGAGACTCAAAGCAGAAACAATACCTCTTCTGCCTCTGATCAAGGACTAACGTGCAAGGACACGATGTAGCATTTTATGACCCTGAGAGGAGCCAGACAACACAATGAGACTCAATCCGCAAGAACATAGCCATAACCTGAGTCCTTCAGGAGCCGAGAAATTAACCAACTCTCAGAACTGATTTTGTGTAATTACACAAAAGATCCCTGCATTGTTTAAGCCATTTAGAATTGTATTTTCTGTTTTGTATAGGTAAAAGCACCCTAAATGATACCACCTCGGAGACGCAAAACAAGGTTCTGCCTCTCTGGCAACATCCTAGCAACAAAAGAATAATCCCCCCCACAAAAAAAGAAAAGAGACTAAGATTTATTTTCCAATAAGTATTTTGGGAAAACCAGCTGTGAAAAGATATTTTTAATAGCAACTCCTAATGTATGGAGAGCCCTTTGAAGTCCTCCTGTGTTACATAAACACTGTAATAAAGTTACGATGAGCCAGTATGAATGGTATGTGTGGGGATATACAACACACTTGGAGTCATCATAATGTGTAAACATTAGGAAACTACCACGAAATTAGTCTTTATTACTCATCTACTCTTATTTTCTTCTACAATTATAAGATCAGAAAAAATGTTTTTCTTATTCCTATACCCCCTCCCCAACAGATGAAAACAAAGAATCACAGAATTGATAAGAAACTCAGAAAAAAGAGGCTCAAAGAGGTAAAATAATTTGCACAAAGTTCCAAACCTAGCTGGGAATGCTTTTCTTCATAATTAAAGATGTTTTATACAAGATTTTAAGTCATTTGTTGAAAGCTCAATCTAATGGATAGTCAAAATGCAAAGTCTTACAGGATTTTTTTACTAATTTAATCATGATGATAAAATTATTGTGAATGTGAAGCTTTAAGCTTCTTATTCCTCTTACTAATACCTTCCCAAATCCCAATGCATATTCCCTTAATACCATTCCTGTCTCTTAGAAAATCTTTACATACGGCCCATTCAACAGGCCAGTGGTTGTCAAAAGACTGTTTATATAATAATTACCTAGGAAATAAATCAGAAATGCAGATTCCCAGGAGGGATCTCATTTAGTAAACCCAGAGTGCAGCCTAGAAATGCCAAAGTAAACCAGCACCCCAGGTGACTCTAACCATGCTCTGAGGCACGTGACTCTGGACTCTACACCAGATTCCAAGATCCAAATAGAAAACATCTAATTATCACAGTAGATTCAAGCTGGAATGACAAAAATATGTGCATGGTTGCCTATAATTTTTATGTTCCCTCTGAGGTCTGAAACAAACCCAGCATCTCTGTGATTTGGATGTACCCTGGTAATCATTTGTTTTAAGAGTTTTAGAGTTTGTATCTTTTCCCTCCAAGGCTTTTTCCTCTCTGAATGTATTTTTCTTCAGGAGTAATACAAAATGCCTTAAATCTTCCTCAATAGTTAAAGAAAATCAATTTTGGAAAAGTTTTCATAAGAGTTCTTTAAAAAAAAAATACACAATACAGAATGACTTGACTTTGAACCAGAAGCCTGAGATGCACGAGGCAAACAGTAGGTAATGAGAGAAGTAAACACTGGGTTTTCCAGCAGAACAGGCCCTGAAACCAAAACTTAGGAAGGAAGCTGACCATTAAGCAAGTGGCCTAAAAGAACAATAGCTCAGGCAAATCTCAAGTCCGAACCTGAGAAAACTGGAATCAGACAAAGCTCTTATCCCAAGTTAACTTTCCCTTACAGCTGAATTTTAAAATAGGGACAGTACTGTAAGTGAGAATGTAGTTTAAGTGGAATCTTAGAACTCCTGTGGGTGCCAAAGAATTTTTTGAGACTTAGATAAATACTCTTTACTGGATTCAGCAGTGCTCACTTACACCCATTTCCCTCCTCAGGGACATTTTAAATCTGGAAGCTCTGCAGACCAAAAACACAGCACACTCAGAACGGGAGTCTATGCTTTCCACTAGTCGCTCTCACCAACTCACACTAAGGCATGAGAGCTTGTCAATAGGTAGATTTCTTAATGATTAAATGAATAAAGAAATGCCATAAGACCAAGGAAAGTCATTCTCAAGTATCAAAATTAAAACACAGAGCCCCAGAAATGCTAGGGAATAAATAACTTCAACAACAAAATGGTTAGAAGGCAAAAAGTCAAGAGCACAACTGTAACTCTCATACACCAGCTGTACTATGCCTTAGGTTAGGAACAAGGCTAGCCTGAACTTAATGGAATTAGGGAAGGAAAGGTTGGAAAAAAAAAGGGAGAAACAAACCACACATCTTCATCCATCAGGGGATGAATAGGCGCAACTGTTCAAGAGCTACCTTCAGGGTTTGGTTTCTTCCTCACCTCGTTAAAGAGTCCAAACAATTCTCAGGGCAGTTAATACTGGCCCTGCTGGATCACCATTCACTCTTGGTCTCTTTCAGTCCATGTAAGCTCTCACTCACTCCAATTGCAGTTTGACAAGACCCACTGCTTTCAGCTGGTTCCTAATGCTGCTCCAGCTGCTTCCAGCCTCCTCAAGGCCTCCTTCAGATGCAGGACCATAAAGCAGTCACAAGCATCCCCGCATACAGTTGGCTGGAATAAGTACCAGGAATCTCATGTTTTAGTGCATGCTCTTCAAGTGTACAAAGTTTTGCAACTAAGATCAAAACCAGTTTTATTATTTAACAAATGCCTGACTCAGTTCTGTGCAACAGGTACTAAACTGTCATCCCAGAGCAGGAAAACTACTTTTTAAAGCCCAGTTTCCATTATTTTAAACACATTTCATCAGAATTCATTTTGAGGGCAATCTCCTAACAAACATGTTCTCTGCTGTACTTGTTTCTGGACGTGCAATTCTGATATGGCACGGCAAGGGAAAAAATCTACCAATAATGGAACAGCCCTCAACTATACCCAGCTGCTTCTCATTCACACACAAAACACATGCCTTATTAGGTCTGTACCATATGAAATAAAAAGAAAAAGACAAAAACAAACAAAAAACCACATTCCTTTCTTCATACTAGTGCAAATCTTTTTTGGGAAGGTGTTGAGACAGGGTCTTGCTATGTAGTTCAGGCTGGCCTTGAACCTTGAACTCACTATATAGTCCAGGCCAGCCTGGAACTCAGGGAGATCCTCCTGCCTCAGTCTCCTAAGTGCTGGGATTACAGGCATGCACCATCATACCTAACCATATGGGTACAAATCCTTATGGCACCTACAAGCTTTCTCTCTAAAAGGCAATGTAATGTGCTTGTCAGAAAATGAAAACTAAGCGTCATAATCTCCCTCAGATGAATATCAGCTTAGTCCAAAGGACTGATTTAACGGTATGAGCCAAGTGCTAGTAAGGGCCAAATTTAAAACATCAGTTCAGTAGAATTTTGCGCTTGACAGTTTATGTTAAGTGCTACATGCTCATTCTTTTCTTTTGCTCCAGTCTGCAATCAACATTCCATCAAAGCTAATGGAAGGTTAGAACATAACATACAGAAGTGACCAACACAGCAAGGGAGGCCATTCCAAAAAGAGTCAAGCAACAGTAAATACACAAAAAATTCAAAACCATTCCAACAATGTAAATACTCCTAACAGGAAAATCAGGCCCTCACTGAATGCTTTGATTATCTCAGAGGACAAGTGAGCATTTGCCAAAAATAATTCCTTTATTCTGTATATTTCTTCAAAGGCTTTAAAGTCATTGACCTTATAGAGAGACTCTATTCTACACTTGCCAAATGAAGAAACTAACGGATGGAAGGCTCAGTGGGGTTTGTTCAAAATTGGTTAAGTGTCTTGCTCAGAAGATAATTAGCTCTAGAATCCAGGCTTCCTTACTCCAAATCCAAGTTCTATAAACTCACAACATATTCTCATACGTCCTTGGATCATCAAAAGAACATATAAGCCCTAAAAACTTGATGTGACCTAGCATTGTGGATGACACATTCCAGTTTACCCTTGATCAGGACAAGAGCAAAATTTCCCTGCAAACTCTGCTTAGCAGCCTGGTCTCATGGGCACTTCCCCAGCCTCCTCTGTGAAAGCCATCTGGCATTTACTGCTGTTATCCACTGCAGTTAACATTTCACACATTTCTTTCCTAAGCCTCCGGTATACCTGATGCAATAGTGGGAGAGGGAAGCATAAGCAGAACTGAGACCAGCTTTACTGCTAAGATAAGAACTTCCTAGGGTGAGAAAAGGGCCAGCAATCAGTTATAAACCTACTTTGCCAAGTGGTTCATGAGCAGCTGTAACATCTGCCGATTTTTCTCTGGGAGCCGATGAACAAGGCTGTGGATTTCAGAGACTCGAGTCTCCTGGTTCTCCAGCTCTGTGAAGGAAGGAGAGAGGTAATATTTTACCAGTTTCACAGTTAACTTGCTTTAAAAGACAAAATCAAGGGAAACCAAAGTTTGGACACTAATGGATCAAGTTTTCCTCAAAGATTTATGATCCTGTCTTGTGTGTGAACTGCATGACCAACACAACCAACTAGATCTCTAAGTCCTTTTTAATGGTGTTTTCTGTAACAGGGTTCGCCAAAATGATTGTCAAAATATTCAAACCAAAATGATGACGTGATGAAAGGGAGCTACTCAACTGCATACCCAGAGCAGGAACAAACTCAGGAGCAGCTGGCTCCCTAGAGGGCAAACTTCATTTCAAGGAAGGAAGGAACTTTATGCACTCAGAAAGTGATAAACAAATCTTCCACCAACAACACTGCAAAGGTCTCAAATTTCAAAATAATGTGTCGGGACTACATCAAAGAAACCAAAGGAAATCCCCATTATTCTCAAGGTATGCATGACGGTAGCCTGGTAGAAAGAGAGCAATGGCAGACAAAGTATTTAAATCTTACTGCCACCCTGTAACCTATATCATGGCTTGTCATATTCTCTTGGTTAAACTTGGGTAAGTGGCTTCATTTCTCTGGGAAGTAGATTGCTGATACTTGTTGCATCTATTTATAGGACTGATGTGAGTTTTAATTAAAGAATGGTTGCTATGGGTTTGGAATTTCTCTGAGGAAGAAATCACATAAACATCATCTACACTCTCAGCTTTCTCCCATGTCTTTCTCCTACCAATTTTAAGCAGACAACTGTGAGTAGATGAGGTCACCAGAACACGAGGTACTACTAAATTAGGCCAGTAGTAATTGCAAGGGTAAACAAACCCTGAAGGCTAAAAGGAACCAGGGAGAGGCACAAGCTATTGACACAATAATACTGCGAGGATTCATGCCAGATTTAAATCTGATAGAGAATCGAAATGGCCCTTACAACAGGCCTATACCTCACAGACAGATTCCAGGATACTTACACTAGCTTGCGTCTGATCCCTATGTATTTTAATACCAGTAATATGACATTAGGGACCTGGGAGATATGACTGAAGAATGATCAGAAGCTGTAAAAGGAAGACAAGATGGAAAGAGGACTGTGAAGTTATATAAATGGTATTGCATGCAGGGAAACACTTCCAGTGCTCAATTTAGGTAATGTGCAATGTCTGATTCATTCTGTAAAATGCCACTCAAAGGATGGGGAAAATCCCAAGAAGTTAGAACTCCAATAATCAAAACTAGAAAGGCAAATTTGCTTTTTTCTCCTCACTCAAGAAAAACACCTCTGAAGTTTCTAGCCCCCTCTATAAATTCAGTGTCATAAGCAAGGCCCTTAGCAGTTCTGATTTGGCTTCAGTTCTATTCTATGTCTTCTAAGCATGCACGTGAGCACTCAGACACAGATTACAATGGACTAGAGAATATTTATTTTGAGATAATGGCTGTTGGTTGAAATAGAAAAATCTATTTTCTTCCTCTTAAAACTGGAACAAAAGATGACTTACTTGCTGCTTTGATGAAACTTCTTTGAAACTGATACATCATGAGTGGTCCTGGAAGCATTCTGGAATATAAAGATACAGACTAGTCAGCTCAATAATAAAATAAACATATTTTCTCTAAACAGCAGCCTAAAGACTGCAAAAAGGGTATTACGTTTCTCAAAGACAAAATTACCGGGAAACAAAAGCAACTCAACCTAGCTTCCTGATTGAAAGGAGCCTGGGATTTCACCTGAAATCTTCATTATCTTTTTGGAAGGAATGGGTATAGCTACACTTCATAGTCATAGCTAGAAAAGTGCTAATGCAAAAGTCTAGCACAAACCAAGAGATTTCCTTTTCAATCAGTGACTCACCTATCAACAAGAGCATTTTAGGATGTGTCTGAGAAACAAGCAACTGACTGCACATTTACAATTACCTGTGCTTAAATCTCATCTTTTCAGCAGCTTGTTGTTGGTATCAGTTCAGGTGGAAACACTATGAAAAACTTTGGAAGTGTTTTATTCCAGAGTGGAGTTTTGCTCCAGAGCACTGCCAGGCTAGAACCCCTAACACTAGGTATAATACAAGCAAATCTCACCTGCTGAGTATGAACATATTTAAATACAAATGAGTTTTTTCTGATACGCCAAATAATAAACTCAACAGACTATACATCATTCATGGCTTAGATTTTATTCTTACTGGATACCCTAATTTATCTCTTAGTCACCCTCTGTATCTCACCTTACTCCTGACTTCAGTGTGAACTATAATATTTACCCTTCAGATCCATCCCTCAGTCTATTCACGAAACAGAGATACAAGCAGTAGTCAATAACCCAAGAGACAGAGAAAGAGGCAGCAGCAACACCATTTACAGGAATACAAGGAAAGCAGTCTCTTCAGTAAGGTAATACTATGTACTATGCACTGTGCAGTATTTCCTAGTGTAAGTGGAAGGGGTCGAATGGAGTACTAAGTTCTTACTTTGAAGGCCCACTGTAAGCAATATTGTGCAGAACATAAAGCTATCAAAATACAGAGGATACGGAACCATGTATTCTCAGCAGAATGTGGTACATGATTTCTTGTTTTCTTAACAGATCATTCAGGGAAGACCATATTTTAGATTTTGTTCCAGGCTATTTACCTCAGTACTTCTCATTACGAGCAAAGCTTCCAAATGCACTATTGGCACCGTCCCACAACGGCAACCCTCAACTATGGATGACTTACAATCAGTCTGACCATCCGAAATCAATGCACCTACACAGAAGCTGTTTCCACATTTCACACACCCACCAACAGCTCTCTGGAGGTTGAAAATAAAACTGCTGTCTTCCTGACTGCATGATAACTCGCTGGCACCCTGCCCTGCACATGGAAAGTCCCTACCTTAGGTAGGTTTTCAGAGCACTCGTGATGGTCTTTATCTCCCATTCAGCACAGATATCTGTTTCCGTCTCTGAAGCTGTTTTGGGATCTAAAATAAAGAAAAGACAATGCATAAAGCAGCGCATAAATACAGTTAATAAACAAGTGCACATAAAAGCATTCAACCTTGTTAGTAACAGAGAAATGAAAATTAAAACAAAAATGACACATACTTTTTGCCTAATATATCAAGGAAATACTTAAAAGCCCAAATGTCTAGTGCTGGAAGAATGCAGTGAAACTGATTCTTTCATAAATTTCTGGAGGCGGTAGAGATAAATCCAACAGTTTTGAAAAGCAATCTGGCAATATGTATCATCAAGAGTCTTAAAAATGTTTATATCCTCCGAACCAGTAATCCCATTTCTCACAATCTCTCCCCAGGAAATAAGATAAAGTATGAGAAAAGATACTAATCCTAGAAATGTTCTGCAGACACTTTATAACAGTGGAAAAAGCACAAAGTTTAGACAACCTAAAATGCCTGCTCATAAAAGAATGGTTAAATGACTTACAGTATGTCTTCTTAATAGAATATTATGTTGCTATTTACATGAAACTGATGACTGTACAGCAATATGGAAAGTGTATTATGTAATGTCAAGTAAAAAAAAAAAACAAGATATAAAACTTTGTGAGAAGCGCATATGAACGAGGGCTGAAAGGAAATACTCTAAAATTAAAATAGTGGTTGGGTTAAAGTGGTGAAATTGTGGTTTTTATATTTTCTAAACTGTGCATGACTTGATTCCACTGCTTATATATATATATATTTTTTTTTTTTTTTTTTTTTTTTTGTGGGTACCGGGGGGTCGACTTCAGGACCTCGAGCGCCAACAGGCACCCGTGCCGCTGAGCGATATCACTGACCCCTTTTTCATATGTGGGATCCGGGAGTCGAACTCGGGCCCTCGCGCTTGCAAGGCAGGCGCTTATGCCGCTGAGCCATTTCACCGGCCCTTACTTTTATATATTTTAAAGATTACATTAAGATCAGATATGCAGTGAGAACAACCCTAGTTATGCTGGCTCCTGATAATTTCCTCCTTAGTCTCCTCCTGTGTGGAATTTTAAACAAATGTGTGTATTTTAAAGTAAGGGTACTGTAGAAGGAGAGAAGGAGTTCTTGTAGTGATCCTGAGCAGCACTCAGGAAGAAGAGAGTAAGAGTCGGTGGCTTGGGAGTATGAACTGCTTCCTCATGAGCAGAACCCCATGTTGTCAACTGCATTGGTGGCTCGGGTCACATGCAAACTGTTGGGAAGGCAGGGGAGTCTATCAGTGCATCGAGGGGAGAATCCAGCTTCCTCACACTGGCTAAGGACCAGAAGTTGCTCCCATCTCCTGTTCTTTCTGAGCAGAGCTTCACTTCCAGTTGAGGAGCACTCCTTTTCTTATTCCTTCCAGGGACAGGAACTGAGATTCAGGACAGCACCCAGAGGCATACCGCTTTCTGGTGTGCTGGTTCAGGGATGGCCCAAGATCTAAGCCAGTCAGCCACAGGGAACATCAGGACTTTTCCAGGAGGCAGGTGGTTATTTGCTGGGGTTGCACCTGGAAGATTATGTAACTGCCAGGTGCCACCATGCAGAGCCTGAGAATGAGAATGAGTCCAAACAACCAGGCCAGAGACAGGGAAACTGCGATAGTGCGTCTCGAGGACATGGCTTCAGCCCTTATATCTAACTATGCCTTTTAAATCATGTGAGCCAAGAAATCCCTCTTTTTCATTAGCTAGTTTTGGTCAGCTTTTCTGTTTTGAATAATCCAAAGATATCTAAATGATACACCAAGGAAAGTGAGATAACCATTGGAACGTCTCTTTCTGGACAGTCCCCAAGAACTGACAGCAACTGAGAAAGAGGTTCCTCCTTCAGGCCCAACTGCCTTTCAATGGAGAAAGAAGAATGAGTCACAGGTGGCCGCAGCAAAGTTTTTACTTACTGGGGGAAAAACTCACTTTTATCCTAAGAGGAAGAGGCCAAATACTCATGAATGGCTTAAGGACGTAACCTTTAATTCCCAGGTCAGGGCATAAATCCAGCATGTCCCTACTGCTCTCAGCACCTTGCCTTGACACTTCCTTGTACAGGAGACAGAAAAGAGCCTCAGTCCATAATACACATGGCTTCTACAGCCAGGGGACCTGTGTGATGTTTACAGGTGACTTAGGGGCAATAATGAAATCTTTCTTGTCACATGAAACAAACAAAGGAGGGCCGGTGAGATGGCTCAGCGGCGTAAGCGCCTGCCTTGCAAGCGCGAGGGCCCGAGTTCGACTCCCGGATCCCACATACGAAAAAGGGGCCGGTGATATCGCTCAGTGGCACGGGTGCCTGTTGGCGTACGAGGTCCTGAGGTCGACCCCCCGGTACCCACAAAAAAAAAAAAAAAAAAAAAAAGAAACAAACAAAGGAGACCCTTAAGGAGCATGATTTTATTTCTGGAACCACAGAATAGTAAGTTCTATAGATTTCTATCACAGCAAGTTTCTAGAAAAGCTCAAAAATGTGACTTTCCTTATAACTGAAAGGTCTACAGCTTTAATTTCTTTCTTTGTCACCTTACACTCCCTGAATAATTTCTTCCAGCAGATGTATGTATGTATCTAAAATTTGTGTTTAGTATGATCCTTTTCCTTTCCCGTCCCCAAGACCCATGGAGAGCTGCCACACTGCAAGGTTTCTGGACCCAAGACAAATGTTACTGTACATTTTTCTGAGGAACAATCCAATTTTTAACCAAGAAGAGTGAACATGAAACTAAACCAGCAGCAGTTGGCAGGTCTGGGCGTTGTGCACTATTCCATGAACCACATTTAGCAGACTAATGATTAGCTTCTACTTATTACTCTGTAACCATAGGAATACTGCATAACATTTCAGGGAGGAGAGTCAAATTACAGTTTGGCTAAAGGGCTTTTTATAGCACTGATGAGGTAAGGCTCATAACTTGAACACGTTTGTTTTAATTCATTTAATATCTAAACTAAATTGAATACAGCCTCCCAAGCTACCCCATTTCCCAGGCGTGCTGCCTATTTCTGTACTGCCCTTCTAATGCTCCCTTCGCTTACAGAAGCTGCCTGGTGGCATCTCAGTGTGTTGCTGAGACATCAGCTGCTATTTTCTACAGAACCCAGCACACTTCTCCCCACTTTCTCCCTTGACCATACTAGATCGTAATTTAAAACAAAAAACAAAAAAAACATAATTTAGAGGATCAGTCCAGTGTACAAAAAGGCACCAAGCAGGTAAACTGGACTGAGTTTATCTCCTCCCCCACCATTTACCATTCAGAAAACTAAGAGGCTGGAAGCAGTGCTTACAAGGGGAGGTCATCTTAGGGAGATCACAGCAGACCAGAGCCAAGAACTATGTAGTCTACTGTTGTATTGCTGGCAGACAATGGAGGACATTCGGAGCTCTATGTCCTTCTAAATTTCCTAACGATCTATTACAAAGTATGCAAATGAAACATTTTTCTCTTTAACTGAGAAGATTAATATATACACTTAGTAAAAAAGTTCAATTAAAAATAGACATATAAAAGGATAAGTCTTTTCTATGGTACAGGCAACTATTAATACAAGTTTGTGTGTGTGTGCACGCCTGGGAAATGGGGTAGCTTGGGAGGCTGTATTCAATTTAGTTCAGAATGCCGCAAGGAAGGCCTCTGAAGAAGGAGCCTCCAGACAATGAGAGGTTTTGGATATCAAAACAGAAGTGGCTGTGGGTACCTAGGATTCGTAGGCACTAGACAGGAGGAATGACTAAGGTTTTTAAGATGTATCACTTTAATAGTAGGAAAATAATTCCAGTAGACAAATTTGCTTCTCAACTTGGAAAATATTAAGTCCGATCTTAAAAGGATTACATATGGTATAAATGGAGTCTCATCTACACAGAGAATAATAGATACTGGTGATGTGGCAGGAGCAGAAAGGAAGGTGTGGTGCTTTCTCTTCTCTGGAATTTAGGATTGAGATGGGTAGCCACTTCCCAGGCTCTCAGAATGAATCCTTCACGTAAATAGTCTCTTATCTCCTGATTCTGTCATCATATGTCTGCTCCTTTTATTGACAGGTAAAACTGAAAGTTACTGCTGGCTTCCCTGTTTCTATTTGGCTACAGACTTCAAAATCTGGGGTTGTTTCTATTCCTTACTATGCATAACTTTACATCTCAGAAGTCATCATAAAGAATGTCCGTTAATTTTGAATCTCAGCAGAAAGAAGTCCTTGATTGCTTTTATTTATGGTACCCTACGAAAAGGTATGGGAAATGAGGTGGACAGGAAAAAAACAAAAAAGGAATGCAGACATTCCAGGTTTCAAGGGGTAAGGAAGGACAGTACAAGGCTGCAGAGCAGGGGTGAGGTATGCTGCTGTAATTTGGTGATTTCAAGCATTGCTATTTAATACCTTGAGTGTGTTCTCTATATCACTAACTTGGCTTTGAATACTGTAAAAAGGGAAAAGTTACCAGCATGAGAAAAACAGCAATGTTGAATTTGGATTCCTTTACCACAACAATGAAAGAAAGACATACACTTTCAACAGTACAGAAAATTAAACACTTTGGTCAACATTCTCCTGTCACCAGAAAAATGCCCACCAGGCAAAGCTCAGATGAAGGCCTGAGGAAAAACCATTTAGGGGAGCAATGTGGTAGGTGAAAACCCTTTGTCCACCCTCAAGTGTAGCCCAGGCCACCTGGGGAAGAAGGTCATGCTGCACCTACCCCCCACACCCTATGCCTCAGCACGTACACTTTAGGGCAAGTGCTTTCAAAAGCAGCTATTGCAGCCCTGAAATTATAATGCTGGCCGTGAATTTAGACTGGGGAATAGCAGTGGGGTATCCCCCTGTATCAAAGCAAGTGAATTCAGAAGTGAATTCTAGAATAACTACGAGAGTGACAAGGGAACAACCATAGCTTCACGTTAACAGGAATAAATACTTCTCCCAGGACCATAAACAAATAGTAGAACCAAAAGACATCTATTCAGGAGCATCGGTCCATTCTAAATGAAAGATTTACGAATGCAAGGAAGTTGGCCAGGATCATGTATAACAGCCCCCCAATTTCACGGAAGAGGATGATTCTAAATAGGATTAAGGGAACAAGAAGAAACTATCCAGAATGAATTTAACAGCAAAGATTTATAAACTTCTCTGAGCTCAGGTTTGATTATACAGAAGATAAAAAAAAGTCTATACAATATTTGTTGGCATAAAATACACAGACCAAGTACACAGACCAGTCTGAAAAGTAATTCAGAAAGCACCTCCTCTATAATAGAAATAAAATTCAGAAAATATGGATTCTGTGAAATAAGCCATCAAAGGAAAATAAGAAACAGACTAAAATAATAAAGGTGATAGCTGAAAGGTAAAAACAAAAAGATCTTAAATAAGTTAGTAAAGATACTAAAAATTCAATTACAAAATTATAAACAGAAATGATGATGATGACGATAATAAGGCAGTAATCAATGCACCAGAAATTTAAACGACCAATACGTATTTTGGGAACAAATTTAAGAATTTTTGGAAGTACGCAAAGAATCAGGAAAAAACATTAAAAAGGTAAAATATGAATATCATGTGCTTTTTAAAAGGAATTTATTTCCCTTTAGAAAAACATGCCTGAAACTCCTGCAATAGGTATTAAAGAATGGATGCACTTTGAGACCATAATGTTAAGTGAAATAAACCATACACACAAGCTTAAATATTGCATTTTTCTCATATTAAGAAACCCGAGTTATAACTAAAGGGCAAAATTAAAGATAATAGGAGGTAGGAAGATAGATCTTTCTCAAATGAGAAGGGGATGAAGAGATAGAGGGAAAGGGAATGAAAAAAGGAATTAAGATGTGTTATGTACATGTACCAACTCCACACAAGGAATGGAAACATTACGTACTGCAAACATGTACTAATGAAAAACAAAGAAAGGGGGCCGGTGAGATAGCTCAGCGGCATAAGCGCTTGCCTGGCAAGCATGAGGTCCTGAGTTCGACTCCCGGAACCCACATAAAGGAAGAAAAAGAAAGAAAGAAAAAAAAAAAAAGAAAAACAAAGGAGGTTTATATGATGATACTTAGAATAATGGAAAAGGGAAAGATGTAGTATATAGCTATTGGTCAGTTGTATATGTATTTGAGGAAAGGGAGAGTTTTCATTTGGATGATTATTTTCCATTGGATTTTAAGTAAAGGAAAAGGTTTTTGTAATCTTGAAAAGGAGAGGATGTTTTAAAACATATTTCATCTAGTAAAAGATCAAAAGACTGGTCTTCAGAAAAATTTAAAACACACAAAAGACAAAAAACAAAAGCACCATAAAAAAGTTCAAGACAAATAATAATCTGGATAAGAAATACTGTTAACACGGCTTCCAGATCTAAAAAGGGCTTATCACCAAAAGATGAAAATAAAAAACTAGGCTAAGAACATAAACAGGCAAGTCACAAAAGAAGTGTAAGTTGGCAATAAACATTTGAAAAATGTTCAACTTCACCCAAAATCACAGAAATACAAAGTTAAATAAAAAGGAAATACATTTTTAAATGCTTAAAATTTATATGCAAAAACATAATATAGAACAAAGCCAGGTTGTGAGGTACAACACACTCAGACTTCCCTGACAGCCAACATGGGACTACCAATGAAGAGCCTTGAAACTGTATATATATATATCTTGATCTAGCAACTTAACATCTAAAAATAAATCCTAAGGAAATAAGTAGAGATGTGTATAAAAATAGAAAATTGTGACAGCGAATTTCTTATTTACATGTGCAGGCTCTGGACATACGACCCACATGCATCTTTTCATTTCATCTTCACATCATTCTGGGGGCAGGGACTATTTTTACACAGAAGGAAATGGAAGACTAGATTGATTTAAATCATCTGTGCAAGATCAAAAGAATAAACAGTGGAATCGCAACTAACTCCAAAATGCATGCTATTAACCTCTGCTACCCTGCCCCATGAAGATGTTCCCGTGAATACTTTGTAGGATGATGAAGAACTGCAATCAGCCTTTGTATCCAAGAATAGGGGCTGATTAAAAGATTATAGGACAGTTCTACAAGGAGCAGTCGAAAGATACAGTGAATGTTTAAATTTTTAAAAAAACTTTTTACACTAAAAGACATATTGCCAAGAATGATGGGATAAATGTGCTTTAAGTAAGGGTGAGTGTTTGAATATTTTGAAGGGGATTAATGGCAATGTATCTTTTACTGTAATAAATTAGACATTCACCATATTTTTGATTACCCTCACTGACCAAATACTTATGGCAATACCTGTCATTATAAAGCTTATGGTGTGTCCTTATCCACCTCATTCACTAGATCTAGCACTATGCAACTTTTGGCTGTTTCTCAAAGTCAAAATGACCACGAAAGGTAAACGTTTTGAATTGATTCAGAACATCTAGGCACCCATGGCAGTGCAAGTAAAGACACGAACAAGTAACAGGTACAATGGGATAAGTGTGTTTGAAGCAAGGGGGACTGTTTTGAGGGGGACTGATGGCAATGCGTCTTTTACTATAATAAATTTATAAAACTTTAAACGTTAATCATATTTTTCTATCATACCTTGTCTGTTACAGGCTTTTTAAACAGACTTCATTAATATAACACTGTAGTGTATCTGTTTTCCTATGTTATTTAAATTCTTATAAAGAATGCTTTTCTTACACACATATGGTATGAGATGTTTTTACAAGCCTGCCTTTCCACTGGATGGCACTTAGCAGCAGCATTCACTGTATTTCTGATGACACCTTCATAAAGACACTCATGAAAGAGGACTTTCAGGTCTGCCTCAAAAACTAGCAAGAAGGTTGAGATGAGTGTGTTCAAAGTGAGGGGAGTATTTTGAAGGATATTAATGGCAATGTGATTTTTACTGAAATAAATTATTTTTATTTAAACATACACTATATATTTTTATCACCCCTTATATGCACAGTGTGAGTCTAATTTTGTGAGTGTATTAATATAGTACATGATATTTATTATGTTACAATCTTATACTATACAGTACTATATTAAAAAAGATGATATGGTAAAATGATCTGATTCAATATGATGAAACAAAAAATAAAAAGTTTATCTCTGGTTTGTAAATTCTTATTTTCTTTTTTCTATTTTTCATATTTCTGCATATTTTCTACAATGACCTTGCAACTTTTAATTAGAAAAAATAATTATTTAAAATACATGGAGTCACTGGGTGTGGTGGCACATGCCTATAATCCTAGCACTAGGGAGGCTGAGGCAGGAGGATTACTGCAAGTTCAAGGTGAGCCTGGGCTACAAAGTGAATTCAAAGCCAGCCTGAACTGCATAGTGAAACCTTGTCTCAAAAACAAACAAACAAACAAACAAAAAACAATATATATATATGAATGAGAAAGGAAGAGAGGCAGACATGCACTGACAGGCATGTTTACAGCTGATTGACATATATAAAAAATGGGCTAAAATTTGGAAATATTTATGTTCACTTAATATTCAAGGGGGAAGAAACAATACACAGAGAGAAGGGACTATTCTGGGAAATCTGCAAGTCTTCTTGAGAAAAGGTTTGCTATCCAAAGACTAATGGCCTCTGTTGCTAAGAGGAAGAGACCGAGGCTAGCTCTTGGTCTAACACTGGAATGAAGCGCAGTATGACACTGCCTTTGCGGTGAGGAATTCTAGGCTTTCTCAAGGAATCTCAATCAGTAAAACAAAGATAGTCTCAAAGCACAGACTCTCGTATTCTTCTTCCAACCTAAGTCTCCCAGTGTATTAAGAGTACAAAAAATAAACTCATGATCAAAGTTAGTCTCTGGTTTTAATTCTAAGCCACATTTTCAATAATCAAAATGCAGTATTCCACATTAGAGAGCCTCGGCCAAAAAAACCAACTCTTGGACAATGCCTAGCACGTAACAGGGCATTCAAAGGATATGTAATAAAGGAAGAGTGAATGAGAGGGTCACACTGAGCCCAGGCATCTCAAGGAAAGGTTTTGCAGTACAGCACCCACATTTATTTTATGCTTTTGGGTAGCCCAGACCAATACCAAAGCCAACTATGAAGGTATAAGGATATTCATGAAAGAGGAAGGAGACAGACCTGGGTGTGGGGCTCTGGCCTAACACAGTAGACAGATCTTCAAATGCAAGACTCAGACTTAAACGGTAGGGAGAATCTCAGCTACTAGGCTCAGATTGGATCTTGCACTCTGGTCAGCTCTCAGCTCTGGCTGGATCTCAGTTTAAATTCCGATCTATCTATAATATCTCGTGGCAGAGGCAGTTGGCCTTGTGACTTTCAGCCACTAGGTATTATTTTGCATGACATTTCTCAGATTATTTTCTCTATCCTAGAAAAAACTGAGGAGGAGAAAAAAATGTCTTGTTTGAGGGCCACTAAGCAAAGTGATAAAAACAAACTCCTTTCAAAATCACTCTTTTGCTCAGCACCACAGAAGTAAGGTGGTTCTTTTTTAGATTAGCAAAGTAGTCTAAAATGTCATATTTCTTTTCACTAGTGTCACCTTACATAAGCATCTGTCATCTTTGAAATCTCTCTGCCCCTTTCGCTCCCCCACATTTGGCTAGTTACAAAGTCTTGTTGATTCTTTCTCTACAATCATTTTGAGCCTGTGCTTTTTTCCTGACCTCAGCCTAGCTGTTTGGTAAAGCCTTTGATAGGGTATTCTCTGCCTAATTCACTGCAACTCTTCTTCCTCCATGTCTTTCTGTGCCAAATACATAATACACGCTCCACATTGCTTCTGGGTTATCCTTCTGAAGCTAGAATCTGACCCTGGCACACCTGTGTTAGACATACTTCTTTTCCATCAGCAGCCATTATTTCAGGAGAGCACTCCTCTATCACAATTCTATTAATAATCTTGCTCACCCCACAGGGTTCCATGGACTAACCCTACAGGTACCCAACACCTTACTTCCTTCAGGAAAACAAAACCAAACCCAAACTCCTTAGCACAGTATTCAAGTTCTTCAACAAGAGACCATCTTAAATTTTTCAGCTTTAATTCTCCTTACCCAGTGTCAATTAGTTCTTCAAATATTAAAATAATCATCATCAGGGCCGGTGAGATGGCTCAGCGGTTTAAGCGCCTGCCTTGCAAGCGCGAGGGCCCGAGTTCAACTCCTGGAACCCACATACAAAAAAAAAAGGGGCCGGTGATATCGCTCAGCGGCACGGGCGCCTACTGGCGCGCGAGGTCCTGAGGTCGACCCCCCGGTACCCACAAAAAAAAAAAAAAAAAAAAATCATCATCAGAGAACTCATACCTTCTACTACAGCCACTACATACCCTGATTTCTTCTTCCCATGCCAACTGCTAATAACATGCCCCGAATCTAATTTATTCCTCCACTTTCTCCTCTAGTCAATCTTCCAGACCCATCTCTTCTTAATTGCTAACATATTTTTACACCACAGCTTTCAGACGCATGCACATCTCACCCTAGCAGGACTCTGCAGAAAGACATGAGCTCTTTGTAAAGCTTAATATCTCTAGCACCTGACAACCTGTCCCAGAGAGCAGATACCCCATGAATGTTTGAAACTCTGGTCAGAAATAAAAGAGGGTTGACAACCTATTAGCTGGGGGGGTTTTCTGTTTGTTTGTTTTGTTTTTCTGTTTTTTTTTTTTTTTTTTGTGGTGGGAATGGAACCCAGGGCCTCAGGAAAATGCTAGCCAAGTGCTCTACCATTGATCTACATCCCCAGCTTGAACTGCATGTAGACTTTACCTTCTGTTTTGCAGTACTGGGAATTGAACCCAGGGGTTTGCAAATGATAGGCAAGTGCTCTACCATTAGGCTACATCCCTGACTCACAAGACTCTTAATTCTTCCTTACATCAGAATTTCCCCAAAATTAGCTATATCATCATATGCCCTCAGGAATTACATGTTGGGCATTTATCCTACAAGAACAAATGTATGTTGTTATGGTCTGGATCTAAACTATCCCCCAAAAGACCCACTGTGTTGAAGGCCTGGTCCTGAATCCAGAAATGTTCAGAGGTGGGGATTTGGAGAAGGGATCCGATCATGAGGATGCTAACTTCACCAACAGAGTGATCCACTGATAGGTCATAGCTACATGGGTGTTTAGGAGGTGGGGCCTATTTGAAGGGAGTGGATCATGGAGGCATGGCCTTGGGACTATATCCAGTACCCGGCTCCTCCTTCTCTGGCTCTTTTTCTCTCTCTCTGCTTCCTGGCTATCATAAGGCAGGCAGCTCTGCTCTGCCCTTCTTCTATGTTCTGCCTCACCTCAGGCCCACAGCAATGGAACCAGCCCACCGACTGAAATTGTAAACCAAAATAAACCCTTTGTGTTTCAGGTCAACTTTCCCAGGTATTTTGTCACAGCAATGAAAGGACGACTAACATATTTTCACATATGTTCATACAGAAACCTGTATGGAAATAAAAACAAACTTTGGTACATCTGTACAGTAGAATACTATTTAGCATAAAAAAATAAAATAAAATAAAATAAATACATATAAATGAATTATTGTTAAATAAGTTGAATAAATCTTGAGAGAATTATGCTGAATGATAAAGCCAATCCCAAAAGGCTTGTACGATTCCATTTACATAACAATCTTGAAATGACAAAATTAGAGAAATAATGAACAGCTTATTGGCTGCCAAGCTTAGGGATGGGGTGCAAAGTAGGGCATAAGGCTGATGGGTGTAGCCATAAAAGGGCATTGTAAGGGATCCTTACGATAATGGAAATGTTCTGAATCTTAATGCATCAATGTCAGTATCCTAGTTTTTGATATTGAAATTGTCTTTCAAGATGTTATCATTGGAGGGAACTGGGAAACAGGGTACAAAGGACCTCTCCTTATCATTTCTTACAATCATATGTGATCTTCAATTATCTCAAAATATAAAGTTTAATTTAAAAAACTATAGTATATCCCAAGTCTGAACTGAAAAACAGATACTCAGTGCTAAAATACCCCACGGTCACAGTTTTAAATAGCAGATTTCCCTATAACTAATGGTACCATAGGGTTTTGTCCACAAGGGATGAGCAGCTCTCTTAAAACAAAGGAAGAGAACCGTCATTTGGCCCACATGAGAGAAGAGGCTTTTTCACATATGAAAGCCATTTTCAGAAACTGGATGGCAAAAATCCTTATAAATAACTGACAAAAGAACCATCCCTGCCCAGGACACAGATCTAGAACCCTGAGTGATCATCTAACTTTACAAGTGCATGGCTGGGGCTACATGGAAATGAATAACAGCCACTGATCTGTGAAATCTGATCTGTTTGCCATTTAGATCCATGTGACTCACTGAGGCAGGCTGTGTTCATATCTAAAAATACAGGAAATCTGCAGCCTAAGCAAATTTGGCTCACGGACTCATGGGTTTTCTATTCAAATACTGCACATTTGGAGATAGTGGTTTTATATTTGTATCAGCCACTGGCAAAGGCAGTTCTCCTGCTCAAGTGACTAGGCCTAGTTGATAACCTGGAAGCAGAGAGGATCGGAAGATATGTCTGCATATATCCATCTTATTTGGGAGTTCAGTAACAGCAACACGCCCTCTGAAGTCCTCTACAGGACAGAATGACGCCCTGCTTTGGGCATGGGGTGTGTCCCACTAAATACCTGCCCCAAAAGAGAACAGAGGGACTCATGAGCTATGACAGACAGAGTAGGGTGTGGTGGCTACATGAGTGGTCAAGTGCCACTTGGACGGCCCGTGGCTGAGGATACAGAGAGGGTGTGGCCTGAGACCTGCTATTTTTTATCTTGTACAGTCCTGCTCAGAACCTTTCCCAGTAATGCGTGTAGTCATGACGACTGGCTCACAGGGCAGTGGAATTCAGGGCCTTAGCTCTTAGACACCCTGATTCCTTCCTGACACCAACCCTACTCAGGGACCTGGAGACTTTTCAGAGGGGGCCCCCCGAGACCTGCCTGGCAGAGTCGCTGCCACACTCACCCATCAGAACACTCAGCAACTTCTGCACTCTGGAGTTGACCCCTACGATCCGGTAGAGTCCTTGTTCGTTGATCCCTGAAAAGAGAAACAAGGATGATTTAATTAGAGGCACATCAGAACACAAGTCAGGCAGACGCGGCCACATGCTCTTTTTACTTTTTTCTTTTCATTTTCTCAGTCCTTCTAAAAGCTGCTCTAATTAAAGTCCCTTGTCACTCAGCTCAGCTCTTAGCAAAGGAGTGGGATTTGGTACAGCTGTCTAGGATTTCACGGATGTGCTGCACACTTCAGCCCTCGTGTTAGTTCAGCCATCAGAGGGGGAAGAAACTTTCCTCTTCTCTTGCCAAATGCACCATCTGAAGACTTTTAAAAGATGAAAAGTATATTCTTTCAAAGATGTCCTATTTAACCAATTTTTAATTTTAAAAAGCCAAAGATGACATGATAAAAATCCATATAACAGAAAGGACAAATGCTTTTATAATCTATTTTACATAGAGAATGAAAATAATAAAATAGAAGGACATTTATAATTTTGAGGAATATTAGCTGAGACTGAAGAATTAGAAAATCTACTCATCTGTAATGTAAATATTCTTTATTAAACAAGAAGACTACCTTTATTGAATTCAAGGAACTGTGCAATTAGACTAGAATGAGTTTACTTTTAAACATCTGAACAAAGACACAAAAACTAACCCACAGTCATACTTCTGATCATTTAAATGCAGATTAAAGCACCATTGTACCATTTCCAAAGGGGATAATTTAGACCAAGGATTTGAAATAATTTTTCTCCTGTTAGTCGTAGGCCCATTGTATCTGACACCTCTGAAGTACTGGTCTCCTGCTTCCTATCTCATTCCCCTGATGCCCATTCTCTAAAATGAGTGTAAATCAGCTCACATCACTTGTTCTTGTAAAACCTTCCAAGAGATTCCCATTGCACATAGAATGTAAGTAAACCTTCTTATAATGGCTACGAGGCTTATCCCGCTGAGCGCCAGGCCACCTCTGACATCATCAACCATCCCTCTCATGCGAACACGCTAACTTGGACCCCACCTCATAGCCTATGCTCTAGCCCCATGGTGGCAAATCTATGGGACACATGCCCCAGCAGGCTGCTTTTTGCAGTCACTAAAAGCTCTAAAAGCTTTGCTGTCACTGCTCTAGCTATTTCCGCTACCTGGCTCACTCTGTTCCCAAGTCTCCATCATGCACAGTTTTCAGCTCAACCACAACCTCTCTGATCTGCCGTAACGTCCTCATGGCCGATACTCACAGGCATTTCCTTACTGTTTTCTTTTCTTTATTGTAATTAGCAATGTCTGAAATTATCTTTTTTTCTGAATTTCTGAAGAAATTTAAGAAAGCTCTGGTTCTCCAGTATTTACAACAAGACTCATACAGAAGAGGAACTAATGGGTAAAAAAGAAGTGGTCTGGAAGGATAGAAAATGTGTCAGCCTAAAGGCCTGAAAGGTCTACAGGGACTCTACTTCTTTTACCCTTATGCTTTCCTAGGACTTTACACAATCCTAGCTCCCACTGCTGGACAATTACTGATGAATCCTAGAGAGTGTGGGATGTCTGTTCATTGCTAGTTATTACAGATATGTGTGTCCATAAATACACTACAGTAGATAAATAACCACTTCCTTCAACTATTTGTACTAAAATGGTATTTAACTTATGCTGTCCTTATTCCTTCTTTGTGCTAAATGAAAACTTTCTTAGAAGTTCAAACGTATCAATGTCATCCTTATTTTAGAGAGAGGAAGGGACAAGGAGGCAGAGGCTATGAAAGAAAACTCATGTGTGAAGCTCTTTTGCTACTACTTATTGCATGTATTTTCTAGTTTTGCATCAGAAAAGGTGGTCCTGAGCTACTAGTTTGCATTTATCACAAATTCTGTCAACAGTTTTACATGTTGGTCTCGGTTTCAGTTGCCGAAGACTGAGAGACAAACAGGTGGTCCACCATAGACAAATGAATCAACCTCACTGGCATGGTGTGCTTTGGATTCATGTTTGCCGCCACTCTTATTCTTCCCCCTTTGTTAACTGTGTACTCCTTTCTCATTCTCATCTTTTAAAATGAAAAACATATTTAAACTCATGCTGAAAAACTACCTTAGCAATATAAACCTCAAAAAATACTTAGAAACCATAGTTAAGACAAACAGATAAATCAAAGATAGTAGGAGCCGGCAGAGAGAATCGCCTATAGTATAGGGACAAACTGCACAACTGGACGCAGTTTCTCCCTGCCACTGCTAGAACAGGCTCGGAGTAGGCAGCTTTTTGTAAGTACATTTTCCCATTTAATGTATATAATTAAGAAAATGTTGAATGTTAAAAGATGTATTTCCATTACGATTTTAGTGATTCATAGTTTTTTACTGCATAGATGAACCACTGATGATTTAACCAAGTTTTGAGACATTCGGCCAGTTTCTCACTTTGCACTTCATCCATGCCATTGTGTAAACATCTTTATGGCTCAATCTGACCTAAATCCTTATTTCTTCAAGATCAATTCCTGCCTACCTCTACTTTATGTTCTCTGGGTATATTTCATGTATTTTTCCAAGCTGTTTTGACTACTGAAGGGAGATGCAACAGAAATAAGCAAACATTTAAAAAAATGCTTCCACACATTAAAATAATTACTTTGAAAGGAAAATCTTTTCATAGGATACATGGGTGCAGAGGCTCGAAAAGATATTTCTTCCTCCTTCTCTATTCAATGCTTCACAGCCTTTATTGAAAGCAAGTTTTGTATTTCTCTACTGGTAAGAGTTATGGACCATGCTTTAAAAGAAAGAATTTCTTTTAAACAAATAAAAAGGGCTGGTAGGTAGAGACAGTAGAATAAATAAGATTTACATCTCTGACAAGAGTATAATCAGATCCAGTAGAAAGATGGCTAACAGCTTTTCTCAGAGCATAAGAGACCAGTGCACTCTAAGCTCCACACCGTATGGACTCTCCTTTGTGGCAGTGTCCGAGGAGAGACCACAGGGGGAAGCAGCCTCCTAATCCCAGGTTCCTGAGCCAGTGGGCCCTGGAAAGGTGGGTGTGCAACAGGGCCTGACTCCTCTGTGTAAATGGTTCCCTAGGGTCTAGCTCCCAGCGCAGGAGTCCGCAATCTAGGGTCACTGACTCTAACACACGATTCACAGCAGAGGATTCAGGGGCCTCTGAATTAAACAGGAAAATAATTACACCTTTATTTTCACTAACCTATAACTGACATGATACATTTCCTTCCATTAGCAGCAAATCGCAGTAGCATTAGCAGTACCCGCCACTTGGTCAGAAATTACAGATATTTTCAGAACATACTACAATTGTTACAGACAGCTTGAAATATCAGTGCTTCCAGTTATCAGATCCACCACTACATCTTGCAGAAGACCTTGGTAACAAAGAAACTGGTACATTACCATATCACAACTATGTTTTTACGTATTTTAATAGTTTAATCGCAGTAACTGGTTTCTATAAGCCTGTGCATTTCATATGTATGGATTTAAAATATTCTTTTGATCAGCCAAGGAAGTTAATGACACAAAAAAGCTCGAGAATCCCTGCTTCAGACCAACGTACCCTATGGAAATACACTGATAATGGCACTAAGGGAGTTAATGAGTCACTGAAAGTTGGGAAACAGCAGGTAGCAGGTCTTATGCCTCACCAGATGCATGGCCTGCTGTGAGAACAATGCCATCTGTTAGACCACGTTACCTCTGGTTTCCACAGCATGGATGCACTTCCTGATAATACTGAAGCCAATGCTGTCCAATTGCGCAGCTGAAAGAGCAAAAAGAGGGCAGTCAAATTGTAGCCGTGCAAATTCATCTCAGAGAAATGCTTGACCAATCCATAGTGAGACAATCACATGGTGTGGTCACATGTCCTTTAATTCTTCCCATGGTAACGATAAAAACAAAAATTTAAACAAATAATTATTACAAAATAGGTGGCACTGATTGAGAACTTACCATATGCCAGGTACGCATCACATGTTTTAGGTGCATTATCTTTTTTAGTTCTCATAATAACATCGAGTTATAAGAACCTGCAATACTATCCTCAATTTATAGCTGAAGAAACTGCAGCAGAGAGCAATAGGTACCTTTAAACTAGAGCAGTAGGACTGACTGTGGTCTCCTTCAAAATGTAAAACTTAAGTGATCTATAAATGCTGGGTATGTGCTTCATATAAATTACCTCCTTTAATCATAGGAAGTCCTCCAGGATAACACCATTATTAGTCCCATATTATAGATAAGTGGTGGCGAACCTGTGGCATGCGTGCCGTAGCTGGCTGTTTGTGTCAATTGAAAACTCTAAAAAGTTCGCCATAACCGTAATACAGATGAAGAAACTGGGACTTGGTAAAGTTAGTATCTTGGTCAAAGCAGGGCTAAAATGTGGAGACTTGCTCCAGAGCCTGTATCACCAAACTGCCTTACATGTGACTTTCAGTTAAAGTATAATCCTGCTCAGGAGACTAGGGAAAAGTAAAAATGGAGAAAAGAAAACAGGACAGAGAGGGAGAGAGGGGGAAAGGGGGAAAGGGGGAAAGGGAGATAGGGAGGGAGGGGGAGAGAGAGAGGTTTGGAGGAAAATTAAAACCAAGAACAAAGAACAACCTGAGGAAGAAGCACTGAGGCACAAGGCCATTCCTCCACGTGGTAAATCAGCAGGTGGTGATAGGCTTCTCCATTCTGCTTGAAAACCCTCTAAGGTCACTCGGAAAGTAAATGATCCACATCAGCAACTTTTTCCACAGTGAGAACCAGTTCCTAAAGCAACACAGAGGCTGCGAATCGACCAAAACTCAACCCCAGTGATAAAATGCATGTGGCAGTCTTTAAAAATGGGTTCATCTTTGACCTTAGGGAATTAGGCAATGACATTCTCCAGCTTACTGTTCAGAGTGAAGGAATGGCACAGAGTAGGAAGGTAAGAATTTACAAGCGACTTGTGATCATCCAGGCCAAGCAACAAACCTGTCACACATGAGAACTGAGCAGAATCTGAACTCATCTTGAAACCTATCCAAATGAAATCATTCTCTAGCCTTTAGTATATATGGGTGAACTCAGATGCAACAAAGATTTTTAAAAAATTTTTAAATCACTAACAATATCCAAAATAAGACTAAAATGAGATGCTAACTTGCCCAAACTTTTGTTTCCAAAGTGAAACTGTTCCCGTACTTCTGTGCATACTTATTGCTTAATGACACTTATTATAAACACACTCAGCCTCTAGGATAATAAGTACCAAAAGGGAAGCAGGAAAACGATGTTCTTTTCCCTGGAAATTACCTGCTATACAAAACGTTCTTCTTCCTCTAACACGGTAAGGAGGCTACTAACTCAATCCTAGTTTCTTTCAGTATGAACCAGAATTTACTCTGCAAATAGTGATACAGTATATCAAGTTTTCTGACAGGAAATTACAAGCCAGACTGAGGTAATATTTCCAAATGAAACTCAATTAACCCCTGCAGTAAATATTTTTCAAAAGCAGTAGCAAGACTTAACATATAAGCCAAATTCCTGTTGGAATGCGAAGAAGAATTTTTGTTTTAAATTAACAGTTTTATTGACACAATTCACATACCATGAAGTGTCAGTCATTTCTCCTACATTTACAAAGCTGTACACTAATTATCATTACCTCCTGAACATTTTGTTCACCACCCAAACAAAACAAAACAAAATCACACACATTAGCAATCATTCTTCATTTTTCCTTCCCCCACTGCTGGCAACCACAAATCTCCTTTCCTTCTCTGTGGACTTGCTTATTTCACATATACGAAATCATAAAATGTGTGGTCTTTAATACATACTTTCTTCACTTATTATGTTTTCAAGATCTTTCCTTGACCTTGAATAACAACAGTATTTCATTCCCTTTTGACAGATAAATGGATAAAGAAATGGTGGTATTTATATACAATGGACTACTACTCTGCCATAAAGAAGAATAAACTTGAGTCATTAGTAGGAAAATGGATGCATCTTGCGACCAATAATGTTAAGAGAAATAAATCAGACACACTAGCTTAAATATCCCCCATTTCCTCTTACATGAGAAACCCAAAATTTAAATAAAGACCAAAGTAAAAGATAAAGGAAATAGGAAAATAGATCTTTTGCAAATAGGAAGGGGACCAAGAGATGGAGGGAGGGGAAAGGGAGGGAAGGAGAAGGGTATGAAAAAAGAAATGAGATGTGTTATGGATATGTGCCACTCCCCATGAGGGGCGTGATCATCATGTACTGTAAACATGTACTACTAAAAAGTAAAAACTGGGAAAAAAAAGACAATAATATTCCACTGTATGTATATACAACATTTCATTTATCTATTAGCTAATAGACATTTGGGGTGTTTCTATCTTATGGCTATTAGACTAATACTACTATGAATAACAGAGTACAAGTTTTTGTACAGACATGTATTTTGATTTCTCCCATGCATGTACCCATAAATGGAATTGCTGGGTCATGGGGTAACTCTGTGTTTAACTTTTGAAGGAACTACCAAATTGTTTTCCAAAGTACTTGTACTGTTTTATACTCCCACCAGCAATGTATGAGGGTTAGAATTTCTCCATGTCCTTGCCAACATTTGTTACTGTTTTTTGTATGATAGCCACCTTCACAGATGTCAAGAGGTATTTAACTGTGGTTTTAATTTGCATGTAATGGACAATGACTAATGGTGTTGGGCATCTTTTCAGCACAGGGGAGGATTTTTATTCCTTTATCCACTAGTAAGAAGAGAACCTACTGGAAAGTACTTGTGAGAAAAAGAATTACATTTTTTTTCCCAAGAAACAAAAACAATGATACAGAATTTCAAAACAAACTAACAGGGGATTAACAATGGTTAATATATTGTATATTGTTATCTTCAAAGTAGTTGCTCAGATTAAAAGATATAGACATGAAAAACTGATCAAACAAGGTAAGCACAAAATTTTCTTTTCAATGAAGAGAGATTAGTAGCATAATTATTGTGTGTGTGTGTATATATATATATAAATATACGTATTCTTTTCTCTTCTTTCTTTTCTCCTTTCCCCCATTCCAGTTGTTTTTTCCTTTTGAGCAGTTTCTTCCCCTTTCACTTTCACAATTATCTATTGTACATTTTGGATCTTATTTACTCTTTCATTTTTTTACACTAGGGAGACAATATGATGTTTACACATGTGAGTCTGATTTATTTCACTTATGAGTATGGTCTCAGGTTGCATCCATTTACCTATAAAAGCCTCAAGTTTATCCTTCTTTATAGCTGAGTGATACTCCATTGTATAAAAATACCACATCTTTTATCTGTTCCTCGGGTGATGGGCATTTGGGTTGTTTCCAAGATTTAGCTATTACCAATTATACTGCTATAAACATGGGGGCACATATATCACTGTGGTACGATGTTTTCAATTCTTCTGGGAAAATACCTAGAAGGGGAATAGCTGGATCGAATGGGACATCAAATCCTAGTTTTTTAAGGAATATCCACACTGATTTCCACAGTGGTTGTACCAGTCTACACTCCTACCAACAGTGGAAAAGGGTTCCTTTTTCCCCACAGCCCCACCAGCATTTGTTATTGGTTGATTTCTTGATGATAGCCATTCTTTCTGGGGTAAGATGGAGTCTCAGTGTTGTTTTAATTTGTATCTCTCAAATGACCAGTGATGTGGAACATTTTTCATATATTTACTTGCCATTTGTATTTCATCTGAGAAGTGCGTATTCATCTCAGATGTCCATTTTTGGATTGGGCCTTTGAATTTGGGGGGGGCCCTAAGTTTTTTCAATTCTTTATATGTTCTAGATAAAAGTCCTTTGCCTGAGGGACAGTTGGCAAAAAAATTTTTCCCATTCTGTGGGTTGTCTTTTCACTCGGTTGGTGATTTCTTTTGATGTGCAAAAACTTTTTAATAAGATGAGATCACAGTTGTTGATTCTTTGAAGTACTTCCTGCACAATTTGTGTTTCGTTCATGAACTCTCTACCTACCCCTAGGTCTTCAAGATTTCTACCTACTTTCTCTTCTGGTAGATTTACTGTTTCTGTTTTAATATTTAGATCTTTGATCCATTTTGACTTTAGTTCAGTGCATGGTGATAGACATGGGTCTAATTTTAGTCTTCTGCATGTGGAAAGCCAGTTTTTCCAGCACCATTTATTAAAGAGGCTATCTTTCTTCCAGTGAATATGTTTGGCCCCTTTGTCAAAGATAAGATGGCTGAGTGTGTCTGGAGTTATGTCTGCATCTTCTAATCTGTCCCACTGATCCTCAGGTCTGTTTTATTGCCAGTACCATGCTGATTTTATCACAGTAGCTTTGCAGTATAATTTTAGGTCAGGGATTGTGATGCCCCCTGACTTGCCTTTGTTGTTCAGAATTGCTTTTTCTATTCTAGATCTCTTCTGTTTCCAAATGAATTTTAGGAATGCTTTCTCTAGATCTGTGAGGTATGCTAATGGTATTTTGATTGGGATTGCATTAAATCTGTACAACAGTTTTGGGAGTATGGCCATTTTCATAATGTTGGTTCTTCCTATCCATGAGCAAGGGATATCTTTCCATTTTCTGATATCCTCTTCAATCTCCTTTTTCAGAATACTGTAATTTTCAGTGTATAGATCTTTTACTTCCTTTGCTAGATTGATTCCTAAGTATTTCATTTTTTTGGATGGTATTGTGAAAGGTGTTGTTTCCCTAATTTCTCTCAGTGAGCTTGTTGTTTGTGTAGAGGAATGCTATTGATTTTTGAGTGCTGACTTTGTATCCAGCTATGCTACTGAATTTGCTTATTAAATCTAGAAGTCATTTGGTGGAATTTTTGGGGTCCTCTATGTAAAGTATCATGTTATCTGTGAATAATGATAATTTAACTTCTTCCTTTTCTACCCTTATTCCTTTTATTTCTCTCTCTTGTCTAATTGCTCTGGCCAGTGTTTCCAGAACTATATTAAATAGGAGTGTTGACAGTGGACATCCTTGTCTTATTCCTGATTTTAGAGTGAAAGCTTTCAGTTTTTGTCCATTTAGTATGATGTTGGCTGTTAGTGTGTCATAGATGGCTTTAATTAGATTGAGGTAGAGAAAATCTATTCTGATTTTCTGTAGGGTTTTTATCATGAATGAGTGTTGGATTTTGTCAAAAGCTTTTTCTGCATCTATTGACATGATCATGTGATTTTTGTCTTTGGCTCTGCTGATATGGCATATTATGTTTATTGATTTGCGTATGTTGAAGCATCCCTGCATTCCTAGGATGAATCCCACTTGGTCATGGTGTATAATCTTCTTGATGATTTGCTGCATTCTGTTTGCTAGTATCTTACTGAGGATTTTTGCATCCATGCTCATTAGGAGATTGGCCTGTAGTTCTCTTTCTTGGTTGGTTCTTTCTCTGATTTTGCTATCAGGGTAATAACTTGCCTCCAGGAATGAGTTAGGGAGAATTGCTTCCTTTTCAATTTCATTAAAGAGTTTGAGGAGTACTGGCATTAAATCTTCTCTAAATTTCTTGTAGAATTCAGCCGTGAATCCATCAGGACCTGGACTTTTCTTTGTTGGTAAGTTTTTAATTATGTTTTCAATTTCATTAACTGATATGGGGTTATTTAGAATTTTTATGTCTTCTTGGTTCAGCTTTGGTAGTTCATACGTTTCTAGGAATCTGTCCATTTCTTCTGTGTTTTCCATCCTATGCGAGTAAAGATTTTCAAAGTAGTTATTAATGATCTTCTGAATTTCCACAGTAGTGGTTTCACCCTTTTCATTCCTCATTGCATGAATTTGAGAGGTTTTTTTCCTTTTTTTGATAAGATTGGCTAAGGGTTTATCAATTTTGTTTATTCTTTCAAAGAACCAACTCTTCGATTCATTAGTTCCTTGTATTGTTTTCTTAGTCTCAATTGCGTTAATTTCTGCTCTGATATTTGCAATTTCCTTCATTTTATGGGCTTTGTGCTTGACTTGCTCTTCTTTTTCTAGAAGCTTGAGGTACAACATTTGGTTGTTTATTTGTGCTTGTTCTGTTTTCCTGATGTGAGAATTCACCACTATAAATTTGCCTCTAAGACTGCTTTCATTATGTCCCACAGGTTCTGGTATGTTGTGTTTGCATTTTTGTTTGATTGTAGATACTGTTTAATTTCTTCTTTAATTTCATCTGGGACCCATTGGTTGTTCAGGAGGGTGTTATTTAATTTCCATGTGTTTATGGAGTTTTTTCAGTTTCTTTTGCCATTAATTTCCAGTTTCATTGCACTATGGTCAGATAATATGCTTGGGATAATTTCAATTCCTTTGCATTTACTTAAGCATGTTCTATGGGCTAGTATATGGTCTATTTTAGAGAACGTCCTGTGTGCAGCTGAGAAGAATGTGTATCACGATGTTGATGGGTAGAACACTCTGTAAACATCTACTAAGTCCATTTGTTCACACGTTTGATTCAGTTCTGTTATTTCTTTGCTGATTTTTTGTCTAGTTGATCTATCTCTCTGTGACAATAGGGTATTAAGGTCCCCCATTACAATTGTGTTATTGCTTATTTGATTTTTCAAGTCTACTAATATTTGTCTTACATTTGGGAGCTCCTGCCTTTGGTACATACCTATTTATGATCGTTATCTCTTCCTCTTGATTTTTTCCCCTAACAAGTATGCAGTGACCTTCTTTATCTCTTTTGATCATTCTTGGTTTGAAGTTCACCTTGTCTGCAAACAGAATAGCTACCCCTGCTTTCTTCTGGGTTCCTGTTGTATGGAGTATTGTTTTCCATCCTTTGACTTTCAGTCTATGCATTTCTTTTTGAGTTAAATGTGTTTCTTGTACACAGCATATTGCTGGATCTTGTTTCTTGTCCACTCTGCCAGTCTGCTTCTTTTGATTGGTGAATTGAGGCCACTGACATTGATGGTTATAAGTGATATGTATTGGCTTATCTTTGTCATGTTATTTTCCTGCTGTTGGTTCCCTGCTTTTCCCCTCTGTTTAATTGCTTGCCCTGCCTGGTGGTTTCTTTCTAATGTTAGTCTTGGATTTGTGGTCATTTTTATCTCTACCTAGAGTATCTTTCAGTACTCTTTGTAGGGTTGGTTTGGTGGTCATGATTTTCTTCAGTTGTTCTTTGTCATGGAAATATCTTATTTCTCCATTAATTTTGAAAGATAGTTTTGCAGGGTACATCAGTCTGGGTTGGAAGTTGTTTTCTTTCAGGGCTTGAAATACTTCACTCCAAGCTCTTCTTGACTTGAGGGTTTGTGTTGAGAAGTTGGCTGTGATTCTGATGGGCTTTCCTTTATAGGTGATCTGTTTCTTTTCTCTAACAGCTCTTAATATTCTGTTTTTGTGCTGAATTTCTGGGAATTTATATGTCTGGGTGTAGATTTATTTTGGTTATGGCTGTTTGGAGTTCTTTATGCCTCACTTATATGCATGTCAGATTCTGTTCCCGTGCTTGGGAAATTTTCTGCTATTACTTTTGCAAATAGTCTTTTTATGTCATTTGTATTGACTCCTACCTTTTCATTGACACCTATCAGTCTTATATTGTTTTTCTTTGCATCGTCTTGGAGCTGTTGAATTGTTATTTCCTGGTCCCTTGTTATTTTTAAGAGATCTTTCCTTTCGTGATCACTAGCCATGGTCCTGTCTTCAAGGTCTGAAAGTCTATCTTCAGTTTTGTTCAAGAGGTTTTGCCAGCTTTCAATGAAATTTTTTATTTCCTGGATATCTCTTTGAATGTGTTTCATGCACTATATTTCTTTCCTATATTGTTCATTCAAGGTTTCCGTCATTTTCCTATGCTCCTCTATTTTTTTTTTCATCTATGTCTTCTCTAGCTATGCTGAGTAATTCCTTCATTATGGCTGTCATTTCATTTTTTACCTGAGAGGTTATTTCTGATCTGATTTCCTCTATAGCCTGATGGATTTGTTTCTTTACTTTGCTTGCTATCTTTTCAGAAATTTCAGGTGTGTGTCTTCCAATTTCTTCTATGTCCATGTCTCCCGTACTTGTTCTGGGTTGGCTCGAGGTCTGAGACTGCATTTTGCTCTTTTGTCTTGTCATTTTCTATTTCAAAAATAATTTGTTTTAATTCTGGTGTCTGTGATGATCCTTGTGAGTTTTTGTAGTAGACAGGTATATCACTAGTATCAAGGCCTCTCTAGGAAAAGTCTGTTCTATGTGTAGGAAGTTCTTAGTTTGTGTCTGTCCCAGGATCCTACCTTCTCAATTGAGAGTGGGATGTTGGTATCTGTTTGGCTCCATTCCCAGTCCTTTGGTGTTAGGCTGTGGTGAGGTTATTACCCTACAGCTTCCCAGTATTATTACAAAAAGGAGAACAACTGATTACAACAGATATGACATCCTAGTTAAAATAGTACAATTAGCAATAACAATATCATCAAGCACAATTTAGAAACTCACAAACTTTGGTAACCATTGATTTTTAACTTTAGACTATAGGAGCAGAGTCTATAGTCACCTAACAGAACCGATCATAAATTAGGAGTTTGTATGCAAAGTGTTTCCCCTTGGTAGAGTGGTTTTATCCTCTGGTGGGGAAATTTAGGGAGGATATTACATAAAACAAAGATAACTGGAAAGGAGGTCAAGCAAGGTTGGAGGACAAAGGATGATTACACAAAGTTTGGGAAACTAGAGAAGGGGGTAGAAAAGAAAGAATGAAGCAGTATTTGAGGGATTATATGAACTTGGTCTTTGGGTTTGGGGGATGGGATTAGTTTTCTGTGGCTGGAGTTCTCTCCAGCTGTTTAGAAAAGAAAGAAAAAAAGAAAACGAAAAAAAGGAGAAGAAAGAAAGAAGAAAGGAAAAACAAAGAAAACATTGTGGAAAAGGAAAAGTAAGATAAAAAAATAAGTCAAGATTAAATAAAATAAAATTAACTTTAAAAAAAGAAAGGAAAAAAAAAAGGGGGGCCACCCCCACCCACCTGCTTCTATTCCATGTGTCCTTCTCCCTAAGCACAACGCAGGTTCATCTAACTTACCACCTGTTGGTTTGTATTTAGGTCTTTTCAATCTTGCTAGTCTCGCCTGTCCATTGTGTGCACGCTAGTCAGGGTCCTACTGTGTGGCTGGCATTCCCCATGTCGCCAGGTCCCACGGTGTAAGGGGAAGGGCCAGTCACCTGGATTCCTCCTGCGGGCCGGTTGCCAAGTCCTAGATTCTTCCCAGGCTGACCAGCCTAGGTACATTGATGTGAACCAGCCGTTGGCTCATATTGTTAGTGCTGCTTCAGACTTCTTCAGACTGCTAGTCCCACCTGTCTATTGTGTGTGCCCCAGCCGGGGTCCTACTGTGTGTCGCCGGTGATCTCGCAGGCCCATCCAGGCTCTCTGGATGGAGGGAGGGGTCGCTGGCAATCAAGAATTACTTTTTATGTTTAAGGAGGTTTCCAAAACGTTTGTAACAATAAATCAGAAGTTGGTTGAAGCCTTTTAGTTTTTCTTTTGAGAGATGCTTCAGAGAATCTTTTTGAAGGGATGACAGACAAAGAAGAGAGAAATAAGTAACATTTTGCACAGGTTCTGGGGAGCTACTGAGATTGATCTCAGACTTGGATGTTTTAGTAGGATGTTTGCCAATACTGTCTTGTTTTAGGCACTGGTGAACTTTGTCCTGGATAAACACCATTTCCCTCACCCATAAGCATGGATAAAAGTTTTGGAAAACTGGAAAGAACTTGGCAACAAACAGAAATACAGAAATGGCTCCAGTGGTCAGCAGATGAGCCACCAGCCCAACTAGTAGAAAAACTAAAAGCAGAGTTAGACAGTTTTGCAGATGCAATTCAGTTCTTAGACCTATTTTTTACATAGGAAGTGAGGAAGTGGGATCTTTTTCTAGGTAAGTGATATGTAGTGGAAAAGAATCTAACTGAACATTTTAATATATCCAGAAAAAAATTAAACTTGCACCAATCTACATTAACTACAATTACTTCTTTTGGAAAATGGCAAAGCAAAACCTCTACACTTGGTCACTGAATAAATGTAAATTTTAGGGTTTCTCCAATTTCTTATAAGTTAGCAAACCCTTTTACACAGATTTACAAATAAAGCCTTATGCTTTATACACGTAAGACAGTATTTATCAGTAATCTTATTTGTCTGAGTTCAAATGCATATAGTATTTACATATTGTAAAGCCAAACATAAACGACTAAAGGAAACTCTTGTTAGACTCTACTGTATTATACCTGCATACTGTCGATATTTACTCTTCAGGAAGCAGGTAAAACTGTGTTAAGAAATAAAATCTAAATCACTCAAAATTCCCTAACAAGGGATTCATGAAATACAATTTAGCAGTCATTGTTCTAAATCTCTAAACTAGAACTGGTACAAGTCACTACATTATCCACTGCCCATTGCCCTGGCATTTCTCCATCTCTCTTTGTATCTTACACACACACACACACACACACACACGCATGCATGCACAAACAAGGGGGGATTTGACTTCTATCTTCATCAACTTTACTTTCCTGCTGACATCATGATTAGGTTACTAATGATTAACAAGTACTTTACCATTTAACATGGATTCAGTACCACTAACGTGATAGGAACTATAGTGCACATGTAACCAGATCACTGGTCCTATCTCTGCCCACTGGGTACATAATCTAAGGTAATTGAGATCTCCTACTCTGAAAAGTGAATTCCTACTAAAAGATTTAGAACACTGGCACCACCAAGCCAGTATGCAAATGACAGAGAAAGTGGCCTGCCAGATGGAAGTGGCTGTCCTTAATCCCCTCAAGCAGGTGATTCAGCTCTTTCACTGAGCCAAGGCTCAGAAAAGGTCAGGGATTTATTTGCAATTTCTGTATCCTTATAATCTCCAGAAATAATCTCTCATTAAATATCTATTAGGCTTGCATTATTCCCCTAATTTGACTTGCAATGAGTTGCTGCAGGCTCTGACTCCAGGACTGACATCCCCTGTCTTGCAGTTAAGGTGTGGACTGACTTCTCTTTCTCCCTTGGCTCAAGTTCAGCTCTGCCTAGGTTTACACTCAGGCAGCCCAAACTATTGGCTTAAAATGAATGGTGGCAGGGCGCACACCAAAGACCCAGGCTCCCAAGTTACAAATGTGCCTCCTCTTAACTTTCATTTCAGTGCTTGGAGCCTTGTTTCTGTCTTTCTTTTTAGAGGAAGGAAAGGCAAGGGATGCACAAACCCATGTTATCAAAGCTCTGTGGAGACCGTGAGAACACAGGAGATGGGTGCATGCTCAGTTAACTTGAGGAGTCTCACAGCAAACTGCAGAAATGGAAGAAAATGCCTGACAGAGCTTTTGGGTTGAGTTCATCATGCTAGGATATGACCTTCAGGAACAGGGAAGCAGATAAAATCCAGAGACTGCCTGTTTTACTGCAAAGGGCTGAAAACAACACATAATAATGAACAACCAAATGCTTTTCTTGCTTAAAAGAAGGAGGCTGGTGTTCTAGGTATAAAGACAAGGGCTTCACATAACTGCCAGTGCCATACCATGACATTTAAAATGTCCCTGTCGTGCTCTGCAGCTTCTAGTATCTCACCTGAGATACCTTTCCCTGGTTTTTTTCACCTTTAAAAGAAATGAGGGACATGGTTGGTGGTGATATGCCAACCATAACAAAACCATGAACAGTACCCTCGGCACTGCTTCTCTTCTACCTACTATATGCAAAGTATTACAAAGTCCCTCAATTGTATCTCCTAATATCTCTCAATTTTGTCTAGCTCTCTCCATCATTGCCATCATCATTCTGGTTCTGCCTCTATCGTCTGTTGCTGGGGTGACTGCAATGCCCCGCTCTGTCTGTCCTCCACCCTGTAGTGTGCCCGTGCTTGACAAAGTCAGACCACATTACTGCCCTGCTCACGGTCTCCCCATAGCACGCAGGAGGATAACGCACATCCTGGACAGGACCCTCCAGAGCCTGCGTAGCCTGGCCCCAGCTGCCTCTCCAGCCCCTCGGGTAACCACTCTCCTGCTCTCAGCATGAAACCACACTGGCTTTCTTTCAGAGCATCCATCTGGCCATGCTTTCTCTCAAGACTTTGCAAAGGCTCTGGATCTCACCTGAGTCTCTTGGCTCAAGTCATATAGCTCTTCCCTCAAGTGTCATTTCCTCGAAAAGCCTCTCCTGACCTCCCTACCCAGGATAATACCACCATGGTGGGCTTAGACTAAGCACCATCAACCTCTTTCAGACTGTGCCATATTGCAAGTTTACATTTACTTGTGTGATTCTGTGAAAAAAATGCCTATCTAGTAAAATGAATATGCAATCATGAAGAATATATATATTTCCACTATTGTATCTCTTACTGTACACTATAGTCTATAGTGCTGGAAGTGAAATGACTGTGTGTTGTGTGTAACTTTTCACTTTAGATTCTTGGGTAGGTAAATCAGTGACTGAATGATAGAGCAGTGTGGGATAGTCAAAATGACCTTTCAAATTCCAAATGATATAAACTCTACGAGAGTAGATAAGTTCTTCAAGCCTCTTGTCTTTGGGTGTTTTTTTTTTTTTTTTTTTTTTTTTTTTTTTCCCAATCTTTTGTGAGGATACAAAGGTTAAATAAAGAAATGAATGGCCTGATCTAACCACTTCCTTCCTTCCTTCCTGTATTAATACAAAGAGATATTGCTATCTAGCCCCAAGAATGGGTCTAAAAAAAAGGAAAAACAAAAGCTGTACAGGACAAAATATAAAACAGAGGAGCCAAAACTAAGTAAGTTTAAGTTTTCCTGGGACTCCTAGAAACCCTCTGCCTGTCCACACGTGTTATCATTACTGAGCTATAAGAGGCTGGAGGCTGAGGTTGAAGGGGGACTTCCATATCACACTAACTAGGCCATATAAATAGCAGAGGCCTGAGAGTCAAGGAAACCACTAGAAAGGAAAAGGATTCCCCCGAAGAGCTTTGTGCTCCCCAACAGACCTGACTCCTCAGGCCCAAGAACTCCTTTCTGAGAACCACCTTCCTGCTATTGTTCACGTCAACCCTCAGTACTCAGAAAACTAAGCAATTAGGCAAGAAGTGACCAAATCACTATTGAGTAGAAAGGACCTTTCTATACCATAGTTTGACCTGTGCACAGGTAGTCTATGAAAACAGCGCTCAAAGCACACATTCTGAAGTCACCCCATGCATGCAAATCTTCAGGAGACAAATCCATTCCAAATGAGAGGAGCAGATCTATTAAATTAGGCTCAACATGCAGTAAAAACGATCACCACTTTCCAAAAGCTGGTATTCAGGTTTTCTCCCTGTCAGAAACTTTTCTCCCAGGAAACTTATTCCATTTTCTTTTAGTTGAAAATAAACAAACAAACAAGAAAAATACCAACAAAACAAAAATTAAACTTTTAAGTTTTTGTGGAGAAATGAAATTTGCTGGATGTGCTGGAAGATTTCATAAAATCAAGAAGCCTGAGAAGTAAAAGAAGTTGCTGTCCCACTTTTAAAATGGATGGATGGATACAGCACAGGGATTGCGAACCTTTTAGAGCTTTCAATGATAACAAACATCTGGCTGCGGCATCACTGAACAGGAGAGCACCTGGAGATGCCATGAGCAGGCCACCATTTCATGGGCAGCTCCAGGTATACTTTCTCACCACAGAAATTTACTCAATTTCCCAGTGGGATTTGCTCTTTAGTGTATGCCTGCCTCCCTCATTTTGAATTTAATCAATTTCAGCACCACTAAAAGCCATGACGGAACATACCCACCATGAACTGAACACAAAGCCACGTAGAGAACAGATCTGTAACTGGCTCACACAGTCAGAGGGAGGGCCAGGGGAGCTCAAGCGTTCTAATCACGTGTGGTCCCAGGATTGCTATGGCTTCCTGAGCTGTGGCCCCTGGAAAGCTGTCCCCACGGCAGCAGCTATCACTCTTCCACTGGGGCCCAGAAAAGCTGGCAAATTGATTCTCCATTATTCAAATGTAAATTTTCTGCTTTTTGATGACCTACAACCTATTTTTAATTCCAAAGCAGTGCCTCAGGACTTTGTTCACTATTTGTCTAGACTACTATACACGAGACTGTACCAGATTCTTTCTCTACTAATGTATTCAGAGAATACAAAGTAATGTAAACATTAACTGAATCAACACAGAAAGAAATGGTATGTAGTCGAATGAGAATGATAAGCTTTAAAGATAAGATGGAATCTTATCTCCGCTACCTCTTGCTGGATATGAACTTAGGCAAGGTATTTCATTTCTCTTAGAGTCAACTTCCTCACCTGTACAGTAGGGACAACTCACCGAGGTGTCACGAGGGCCAAATGAACTGTACAGTCATTTGAATACCACATAACTTATTTGGTATTCAATAAATGGTCAGTTTCAGTATTATCAACATTAGGATGCAACTACATCCTATTATTTGAATCAAACTTTCCAGTTGATGAAATGCTTTTTGTACCCAAGTTCATGTTATCCCAATAATCCCATGGGGTAATATTGCTACTCTTCTTACTAACAACTTCTTGCTGTGTTTTCACACTAATGAATATAATGAGGAATAATATATTACAGTTTATCAAATCATTATAGTTTATTTGATTTTCCCAATCTCTCTGCTAAGTTTTTATGATAAGAAAAGCCAGGCTCAGGATGTTAAGTGGTAACAATTATGGTAAGACTAGCTAACACTTACTGAGACACGCTACACTGCTCCAGGATACACACTGAAAAGCATCATCTTCTTATCATCATTACCATTACCCTTATTTTGCAGACAGGAAACCTCGGCTTAGTTGGGCTAAGGAACTTCCAGCATTAGTAAGTGGTGGAACCAGGATTCTGACTCAGTCTAAACCTGGAGCTGATTCTCATTCAGAGGACAGTCAGAAAAGGATTAAGGGAAGGGGATCAGGTTTTCAGGACCCTGCCCCTTCTATTCTAGCAGCAATTTTCAACTTCAGTGAACAAGAAAAGCAAGGATGCATGAGGTGTGATTGAAATATACATGAATCCTTAAATTTTAAAAATGTATTACAGGGGCCGGTGGGATGGCTCAGCGGCATAAGCTCCTGCCTGGCAAGCGTGAGGTCCTGAGTTTGACTCCTGGTACCCATATTTAAAAAAAAAAAAAAAAAAAAAAAAGTATTACAGTAAAAGATATATTGCTATGCCAGTGTTATTGGAAGTTTGTAGAATTACTGTTTTGTTTAAGTGGAAATTTTGTTCTTATGTAATGGTTACATTGTTGCCATTTTAATTGCTGCTTAGCTCAAAATATACCCCTTTGCTTTGAACACACTTAATCCCATCACTCTTGCCACTTTCTGAAACAGTTCTGGAAGTTGTCTTTTGTGAGTTTCTTTTTCTGAATGTCTTTACCAGGTGCGATCAAAAATATGGGGAGTGCTGCTGCTGAGTGCCATTCAAGGAAAAAGCAGGCTTGTAAAAACATCACAGTGTGTCTTTATCCACCTATTCACCAGATCTGGCACCATGGGACTTCTGGCTCTTCCCTCAACTCAAAATGGCCATGAAAGGTAAATGTTTTGAATCCATTCAGGACATCAAGGAGGCCATGACAGTGTAAGTAGATGCTCATGAAAAAAGACTTCCAGAACTGCTTCAGAAAGTGGAAAGAATGATGGGATAACTGTGTTTGAGGCAAGGGTGAGTATTCTGAGAGGGGTTAATGACAATGTGTCTTTTACTGTAATCTTTTAAAAATTTTAAACATTCACCACATTTTTTGATCACACCTCATACTTGTATTGTGAATCCTAGGTCTCTCCCAGAAATCATGTTTCAGTTGGTATGAAAACTCCGCTTGGAAAAACGCTATAGTCTATACCAAGTAACTCAAACTATCATCACCAAAGATAAAACAAAAATGAATGCTGACTTAGTCAACTGTCAATATCTATGCTACTATATTCCCCACTGGACATTAACGATCTGCCAAAGCCTGTGTCTTAACAGCTACTATGGTTTAAATCTAAAATGTCCCCCAAAAGTCTCACATGTTCAAAGGTGGGGCTTTCAGAAAGTGATTGTATATTGAGGGTTGCTACAGTTATCAGTGGATTAGCCCACTGCTAAGTTCATAGTTAAGTGTGTGGCTATGAGGTAGGGCCCAGGTAGAGGAGATGGGTCATGGGCTTGCTCTGGCTCTTTTCTCTCTGCTTCCTGGCTGGGATGGAGTGAGCAGCTTTCTTCCACCAAGCCCTTCCAGTATGCCATTCGGCCTTGGAGCCAACTGACCAGGGACTGAGCCCTCTAAATCCATGAGCCAAGGTAAAACTCTCCTCCTTTAAGTTGCAGTTATGACATATTTTGTCCTGGTAGTGGAAGAGTGACTAATACAATATTTAATGTTGACTTATGCCACCACTGGTATATGAAATTATTCCAAATGGTTAACAAACATTTCTAATAGGCACTTATTTCAGGGACTATTAGAAATCCACTGCTTTATCACACACAGCATATTTCCTTTTTAAATAAACTGAGGTAAAAATGATTAATTGATTTAAAGAAAAACAGTAAGTAAATAATAAAGGTGACACATGTGTATATAAAAAATTATGACAGGGATAAGCAGATAATACATTTGAGAGCTTACATCCTTATGTGTCCCAGGCCAGGGATTATATTCAACCTGGCTGGAAGTATGAGATAGGAGGGTACCATAGTCTACCAGCAACATGCCCTGTTCTAATAAAGCCATACTTGATTCCTTGCTTTCTTGCATCCTATATCTAACACACACCCCACATCCAGTCCATTAGCTACTCCTGTCAGTAATAACTTAAAAACATATCCTGAATCCAATGACTTCTCACCATATCCACTGCCAACCAATACTTTACCCCATGCCACCATCATCCTTTTCCTAGACTGCTGCACTAGCCTCCCAGCTGGTTCTGCTTCTGTCCCCTATTTATTCTCCACAACCAGCCAGAATCTTCTTTTAAAAACATACATATACTCATGTCATTCATCTAATAAAACTCTCCAGTGACATCTCAGCACTAAGAACATAATCTTATCTCCTAACCTCATATAGTCTAGCCCCAGCCTATCTGACCACTCTCATCCAGGCCTCCTTTCACCAGTCAGACACAGAGGTCCTTCCTACCGCTCTTAGACAGAATACAACCAGTCACTGCCTTCACCTTAGGGCCTTTACACACAATACTCACGCAATACTCATCTGTGAACTTCTGACATGCCTCCTTTCTTCCCTTTGGTCAGGTTTTTCCTGGAATATCACCTCTGTAAAGAGGCCTTCCCTGCTCCAGTTATCCCAATTAGCTGCCTTTCTCTTACTCCCTATCCCTTGCTCTTAACTTCTTCACAGTACCTGCTTTCACCTGAAATTATACCTCTGTCTACTTGCTTACTTTTGTTGTCAGTTTCTCTCCATAGTATAAGCTCCACATCACACAATATATACATGTACTGAGACAGCACATGTTATCCTGTTAGTATGTACAACGTTTATGTTTTTATGTATCAGTTAAAATACATTTAATTAAAATTTAGACAATAGAATAAGATCTATGAGAGCAGATGCCTAATCTGACTTATTCATTACTGTATTCCAATAAATATTTCCTGAATGAAGGAACAAACACAATCATATTTTCACCAGCTGGGACAGCAAGAACCAATAGGTAAAAACTCCTGACACCCTTGGAACTGCAAGTGGTGAGCAGCTGGCTGAACATACTGGTACCTTCTAGAGTTCAGGGTCCCTGCAGCAGAGTGCATGAGACAGAAAGGACCGACAGGGATCACACTGATTCTCTGACCCCTAAGCAAGAGTACTGTTAATCAGAATTTTTTTTCCTTTAGCCTACCAGATACACAGGCATCCGTTTTTTTTCATGGTGTCTAGAGGACAAACACAGAAAAATAAGCTGAGAGAGACAAGATAGTTAAGAAAGTAAGATAGATACCAGGAAAAGAACAGTCCTTTCCCTGCCTGGAATAAACCTACCAGCTCTCCACCTGAGTCAAAGGAGGCTCTGAGACAGCTGTTTCAATTCTTGGCAAGAGTCAGGCAGCCAAAGTGGCTGCATCTGAGTTCTTGTATAGCACAGGCTGAGGACTACACATCTGTTTTGGAGGAATGGAATGTTTCATTGTGGGTTTCTACATCTGCAATTTTCTAGTTCCAAATCAGGACAGCAGTGAAAGATCAAGGCTTAATGCGCTCTGGTAATGCCAAGCAGTTTCATGAGGACCATTTGTTTCACGCATGAGGATCTGAACATCCTGAGAATGAAGTACAGTCCAGTGGCCCCAATTCTTTCCTGCCTTCAAGCCCAGGTAGTTTTGTGTGTGTGTGTGTGTGTGTGTGTGTGTGTGTGGGTACCGGGCACCAACCTCAGGACCTCGTGCGCCAGCAGGCGCCCGTGCTGCTGAGCGATATCACCGGCCCTTTTTTCGTATGTGGGTTCCGGGAGTCGAACTCGGGCCCTCGCGCTTGCCAGGCAGGCGCTTATGCCTCTGAGCTATCTCACCAGCCCAAGCCCAGGTAGTTTTGTACTGAGTTCTCAACCAAAAGAGATCATCAGCAGCTCCATAAAGGTGGAAGAGTTTAAACAGAGCTGGCTACCTCTGGCTATCAAAACCACTCTTCTGCCTTTACTTACCTGTTCTATCACCTTCCAATGCCCTAAGAATGACTGAAATGTTCTCTGGTCACAATAAATGCTGAAGCAGCAAAGGGCAGGGAAAGAAATGGCATTCAGAATCAAAAGCCCTGGTGTTACCACATGCTGGTTGTGTGCCATGGACATGCTCTGCCTCTCTGATAACTCTCCTCACTTTTATAAAAACTGAATAAGGTAATGCCTGTGAGGCACTCTGGGAATTCCAGAGAAACGGTAAGGTATCATGCTTTTATATTAATAGGTTCTGGTTGGTATAACAATGACATTATTGACAGTAACAATAGGAACGGGCAACATTTAATGACTGCACATAATCCCAGGCACCACTGAGCAAAGGATGTTCATCCTAATCTCACTTAATCTTTCTCACAAACCAAAGATATCCCCATTTTACAGATAGAGGCCTGAAGCCTAGAGAAATCACTTTTCCAAAGTCACCCTAATAAGCTGTGATGCTGGGATTCCAATCCTTGTAATATTCCAGAGTTGACACTCCTACACATTGCTCAGCACTACCCCAACTAGAGGGAAATGTACTTTACATTATCGCTTCTGCTAAAGCTTATATGCAGAGTGAGTTGCACATTCTGAAAACTCTCATCAGGGTGGGAAAAGAATGTCTTTAGGTGACTGCAAATTTTATTTTATTTTATTTTATTTTATTTTATTTTATTTATTTGTGGGGGTACCAGGAATTGAACTCAGGACCTCACACTTGCCAGGTGGTGACTGCTAATTTGCACTCAGGTTTCACATTTGTAAATGGGGTCAATAATACTAACCCACCTTTCGTGGTTCTTGTGAGAAGCAAATGATATGATGAGTAAAACAATGAGCACACTGCCCAATACATAGTACATGCTCAATAAACACTGACCATAATAATCAAAAGCCTGCATTTGGTGGCAGTGGGGAAAATTTTTCAGTCCCTGTCTCAACAAACCCTCTCACTGGCCATTAGCTGTTACAGCCCAGGACCTGCTCACTGTTGCCTAATGCCGAACATGGGATGCCAAGGGGTGGCTCACACCTGTCCAGTCTGCAGCCTACTGTTAGTACAGAGCCCACGTCATGAGGGAAAGGGGGATATTAGGCCGCGGCAAAGTCATACACTGGCTGCATCTGTCAATCTAGAGAACAGAGTTGCTTCGAGTCTTTTAGGGTAGGCAGAAAGGATTCTGATTATCCACACACTGATGTCCAAGGAACACTACCACAGTCACATCTTTAGGGGGCAGGGTCTCGCCAAACAAAATAGCTGAGAACCCACATCATAGAATCTCTGAGCAAACAAGCCGTTCCTGCTCCTTCCTCTCTCTACTCCCTGCCCCCAGGCAGACCACTCTAGAGCCGGGCTGATACTGCTCAACTAAATATAATTCAAGCTCAGTGTGGCCACAGCTACTGTGCTGTACATGCAACTCCTAATGAAAGGGAGGTGCAGAGAATGAGCTCCTAGAGTGAGCTAGAACTACACCCTCTCACCTGACTGTGGCTGAGAAGACAAAGTAGTGGCCACAGAAACCTGCACAGCACAGGAGGGAGGGCAAAAAAGGAAGAAAAAGGGCCAAGAAGAATACAGGGAGCTGGCAAGTGTGTCTCCGATCAGCCCAGCCCTGGCAGGCAGGATGGAAAGCCGAAGGGGAAGGTATACTCAGCTGACTGCCTCGTGGGCCAGTGCAGAGGAGGCCAGGCCGCCATGCCCATTAATGCCTTCCATCCTTCTCAGGTTTAAAAGGGGAAATGTTCTATTTATAAGCCACCCACCAGGAGAGACCTGGCAGCCTCCAATGGCTCTGATCCCAAAGGGATCCTGCTTACCAGTGACTGCCTCCTCCTGCCTCTCAACTGTGGGTGTTCTAACAGTAAAAACCCGAAGGTGACTGGAAGCAAAAGAAAAAAAAAAATCATCTGTTCTGCCCTCTGCTGCTTTCATGAGACTAGGGGTGTTTAGTAAGAAAGGATGAAGGCCTCAGAACCCTTTTAAAAAGAGTAGGCCATGCCATTCCACTAAGGTTTACCCGCAATCTTCAGGGAATAAATAAATCTCCTCTTCTGTTTGACAGGTCAAGGGAAGCTGAGGCAAACAGATGAAGGGAATGTACAATCAGGGGCCCACAACGAGCAAACAGAGGCACGGTAACGATGTCTCTGCCCATCTCCTCTCCCGGTCCTTCCTCTTGTCCATATAGCACAAGATAAGCCCTAATGAAACACCTTCAGGGGGTTTGATCTAAATGAGTCGCTGAAGGACAACAGTGGATATAACAGAAACAACATAGAAAGTGGGTCTGGAATGGCCCCCCGCCAGCAAAGAACCAGACAGGTTAGGAGTTGGAGGCTAATGGTGACATTCCTCCTGGTCCTGCAGGGTTGATCACATGACAGGACAGCAGGACAGAGCAACAATGCTGTGGATCTCAAGAGCAGCAGGGCGGGGGGCGGGGGGCGGGGAGCAAACCACATGGGCTTGGGCTTGGCCACCAGTTTCCCTCCTGACAGTGCTACCTTGCCCTCTTTTAGCCCACTTACTCATTTGAACACTTAGCTGTTTCGAACAGCATTTCTGCAAGTAGCAGCCATTTAGGTACCACTTTCATGCTCCCTGACAAAACTCCATCCCATCTTAAACAGATGAATTATTTTAAAATTTTAACCTTGTATTGAGCAAAGATTAACAAACTAAAGTTCATGAGACAAATTCATCACTGTTTTGTAAATAAATCTTTATTAGAAAACACCCACACTGTTTTCATATTGTGTATGGCTGCTTTCACAGAACAACAGAGGGTGAATAGTCTAGCAAAAATGAAAAATGTTACCATCTGGCCCTTTAGTGAAAAAGCTGACCCTGTGCTAGGCAATAACATTTATAAAATCATAAAAGTTAGTAAGTCATTGTGCCCCCCCATACAAATTAAAATAACTACAAAATATCTACCTCTAAATGGTGAATTTAAATGTGTGTGTGATACTGACACTGAGGAATGCAGTCACCAGAATTAAATGGACTTTCATAAGGCACCACTGAAATGTGGCAGGAGGGTTGGCTGTCCCTCCTCCTGCTCCTCCTGCTTCTCTCAAGAGCAGTTCTGCCAACCTAGGGGCTTCTCCTTTCCAGAAGAATTTTCTCTCTCCCTCTCTTTTTCTTTCTTCCTTCCTTCCTTCCTTCCTTTTTGTTTGTTTGTTTCTTTCTTTCTTTCTTTCTTTCTTTCTTTCTTTCTTTCTTTCTTTCTTTCTTTCTTTCTTTCTTCCTCCCCTCTCCTCCCCTCCCTTCTCTTTTCCTTTTTTTTTGAGGGAATGAGTAGAATATATGAAGGATAAAACCCAAGAGTATTCAAGCATTACCTAACATGGCAGAAACTGTACTGAACTTTAATTCTCAGACTGAGTTTATTCAGTTATGGTATTAATATCCTCAATTTGCAAAAGAGGAAATAGATGATCAAGAGAGGCCCAGCATCTACCCAAGGCTCCATAGCCAGCAGGCTAATCTATACCATTTGTACAGTATCCTCCATGGAAACACCTGGCCAAATCCACCCCAAGGAAAGAATCTGACATATACACAAAGACTGATGGTCAAGGATGCATAGGCCTGTGTTATTAAAAACAGCAAAACTCTGGAAAGGAGTGGTAAAGTCCAATGATAAAAAAGGTTCAATAAATTAAGGTATAATTCTATGACAGAACATTAAACAACCCTTTCAAATGATACTAATAAACAATTTTCATGACATGGGAGATAGCTTGTAAATTTTTTGAAGCAGAATGGAAACAAGCATATTACACTCATTTAGTACAATGCCAATTACATAAAAATACATATTGACATTGGCAAAATACATGTAAGACATCGGGGGGAAAAGGCAATAAGGAAATATCTCTTGAACTGCTTGTATGGATTATTTTTATTGAGTTTTAAAAATTATTTTGCTGTCTTCCCTTATTTTATAATGAGTTCATACTATTTTTACAGCAAGAGAAAATATATATTTTTAAACCTGTTTAAGAGTGAAGTTCGGAGATTCAATGTCCATACCCTACAAACGACTAGATCTTAACTCCAGCTCTGTACCGAATAGTCGTTGTCCAATTAGTCTTTCATCCACCTTACAGTGTAACTGACAAATTGGCAAACTATAGTGAGCTCTTTAGCATTACTCAAATGCAAATGATTCTTATAAAAGCAGTAGATGAAGAGTAAACTGGAAGGAATGCAGGCATTAAGACCTGGGGAGCAAAGAGAAGGCATTCTACCTCCTTATTTGGGGGAAGGTGGGAAGTTTTTATTTTTAAGTTTTCCAGCCTAAATGGAATCCCAGTTTGAGCTCACCCTCCAATCCACCAGCTCTGGGCGTTCTGACTGAACACGGGGCGCATCTGTAGAGAGCTTGAGTATTACACACATGCACACGATGAAACCAAGTCATCTGCCTATTGCCTCTCTATTGTCTGAACCTCCACAGCAGACCACATACCCCTTAAAAGCAGAGAGACACCCACTCTAACTCAAAGTGTCCTTCCCCTTCGGCACTCAAATAGTTCAGTGCCACTTGCCCTTTAGAAACCCCAGTGACATTCGCTGAATGAAGAGCTACAGGAAGCCTGGATTCCTACAGTTTCATCTAGCAAACGATTCCAACAGGAGCAAGGAGGAACATGTGAAACAAGAGAGAGAAGCAGAGGGAACTACTGTAGTGCCATCCTGAAAAGCTAGATTGGTCAGCATTTAGCTGCACCCCAATGTGCATGAGGAGGCATTCTTGCAGCAATAGGACATGCTCCTTTGAATAGACTCCAATTAGCCTGAATTAATTCCCACTTTGAAGAAGGCACTAGAATGCCAGATTAGCAGACTAGGTCTTCTCTGTCCCAATCCTTCAGAATTTAGCCTTCAAACAGCTGGAGAAGCAGTGGGAGAACAGCATTTCTGTAAATAAGCTAATCTTTCTAGAAGTATAAAAGTATAAAATGTCACTTTAGGCAGTGACATTTATTATTTAAAACCTCAAACTTGGGAAAGACCAACTCACACTACAAAGCCTGCCATTCCCTAGCTCCCTTGCACTGGACTGGTCTCTCCCCTCTGACAAGTTGTTGGCTAACTGTCCTTAGGCTGAAAACAGGTTGCTTCTCCTGTTTCTGAACTGGGCTTATTTCAAAGGAGAATGAACCAATTCTCACACAGCCTTTGGGGAGCAAATCTTACAAATGTGCCCAAATATAATTCATGAAAGGAGACACAGACCGCAGGTAATACGCATTAAGATGCCAAAGGGAGAGAGGGACAGGGAGAGAAAGAGAGAGAGATACAGAGAGAGAGGCAGGGAGAGACAATAAGAGACAGAGAGACAGGGGGAGAGAGAGAGAAAGAGAAGCGGGGACAGGGAGAGAGAGAGATGGATGGATGTTGCCCACTGCAGAACCTGGGCTAAGTGCAAACCTAGATGACTGGATCGACACTGGCAGTGTACACTTCCTCAGTAAACAACTTTTAGGAGAAAAAAAAAACTTTCTTCCTCTTTGTATCTGCATTATCTGCATTCCTATTTTACCTTCACTTTTTCTACTAGGTGAGCACTTCACCAACTACAGAACTCGGTATCACTGGCATGTATTTCCTGATATTCTAGCAGCAAGGTCAGGGAAGGTTCTCTGCTAGCAGTAGAATCCACGGTGAGAGAACAACAGGACTTGTAAAAAATATAGATTGGTTTTTTAATTTAATATGTACAGATTAACCTAACCAAGAACACACAACCTTTAGATATAAAACTAAAACTCAAATGATGTTGGGGGTTTGAATAAATGGAAAGACATTCTAAGTTCTTGGAGAAGAGAAATTAATACTATAAAAGGGTCAATTTCCCCCAAAATTAATCTATATAATTCAATGTAATCCCAAATTACAATTTAATTTAATTCCTTGAATTTATTCTAGAAGGATAAAGGTCCACAAATAGCTAAGTCAAACCTTAAAAAGGAGAGTAAAAGGAAGGGTCTTAAATTACCAGACACTAAGATTTGATTCAATGTCATCATAACAGTTAAACAGACTAACAAAATAAAGAGCTCAAAGTGAGAACTCAAAATACAAACCTAGCATAAAAGAGCTGGCACCATCAATCAATGGGGGGAAAGAATGGAGAGTTTAGTAGATGTTGGTGGGAAAACTGACTCTTCATATGGACAAAAATAAGACTGGAACTTCATGAAACATCACAGACAGTACAATTAGAAACCTAAATGTAAAAGATACTAAAAGAAAATGTAGTCACCTATCTTTGTGATATGAGTCAAAAAGCCTTCTTCAAAATACAACTTGAAAATTATAAACTAGAAAGCAAGCAAGAAAGCAGATGTGAATATACGAAAATGTAGCCTTACAGACAACCAAGGACACTACATATAATTTTAATAGATGATAAGATGTGTATATATGAAATGCCTAAAACAAACAAGGGATTAGTATTATGATCAAAGGAACTTTACTAATCAACAAAAAAAAGATGTCAACTGATGTGGAAAATGAACAAGGGACATGAATAGGCAATAAACAAAAGAACAAACCCAGGGAACTAGCTCAAATTCATTATTTACCAGAGAAATGCAAACTGAAACAATGAACTATCATTTTGTATTTATCAGACTTGTCATTTTATATTTATCAAAAAATTAGAAGGCTGACAAAAAGAGGGTAAGAATGGAGACACTCGCAGGAGGGCTGATGGGACCGTGGACTGTCTACTCTGCACAGCAATTTGAGAGCATTTAAACTAAGACTGTGCATAAACCAGTCACTTAACCAGCAGTTCCCTGGCTTTCTGTCACTCAAGGTGAGTTGTTTTCCGTGGCTGGGCCCAAGCTTGATCAACTTGATGGTAACTTTCCTGGGAATTTAAATCCCCTGACGAGTGAAGCAAAGACCACAATATTACCCAGAAGATCCTTTTCCTTGGGTCCTGGCTCTGGGTCCTAGAACTGGTCTATCTGCAAGACTGTGTCTTCAGCTCTTTACCTTCCTATGCTGCAGCCTTCTGCATTTCTTCACTGTCGTACAGCTGTTTCTGGAAGTTAGCCAGAGTTGACTGCAGATGCTCTAAAACAATTCTACCTGATTTAGGGTGCAGGGTTATTTATTTCTTTGTTTCCTTGAATATATGCTCGAATTCCTTGTGCAATTCTTGAGGAGACAATTTTTTTTTTTTCAGTCACAAAGGCCTTCTAGCCTATCAATAGCAGTGACCCCAAACTACATAACATTTTATACTCCATAAACTCCTGGTAAAATTTGTATTTTAGAGAAAATGAAAGGGAAAATAAAAATTCTGTCCCATAATGGCTTTAAGGTAGGAAGAGTGGAAGGGAGGGAACAAGGGAGGGAAGGGAGGCAGGAAGAGAGGATGGGGGGAGAAGAAGAGAGAAGAGAGAGAAAGAGAAAGAGGAAGAGAAAGAGAAAGAAAGAGAAAGAGAAAAGAAAGAAAGTGAGAAAGCTAGCTCATCCTTTTCTCCATCTAGAGGCCCTGTTCTACTGACTTTCCTGATATTACTGAAATTCATCGTATGGGTGCCTTTAGCTTTTTTTCCAAGTGGATTTTACAAAGCAAATCTGAACCCAAGAGACAAGATTTCCCTTGTACTTTAGTAGCAGCCTGGAAGGCATTTGGTTTTTCTCTTATGCACCAAGGAGATAATCAGTCCAAACACTTCACCAATAGGAGTTTGATTTTAATCTCATCGCCTTCACAAGGTTACAAGTGGTCTTGGAAATGAGGATTCGCTGGAGTGCTCTGAGCCTGCAGCAGGGGAAATGCGCTATCCACTCTAAGAAGGCTGCTGGGGCACTTCCACCACAGAGGAGCAGTATTGTACTCAGTTAGTAAGTAGGCACCTAAGACAGCTGTCACCTCTCCAGTCCTCTGGGCAGACTGTGCAGGCCAGGGTAACTTTGGCTTTCCCACAGCATAAGGCCCTCAGGGTACTGGGTATTGGTAGATTTTAAGTACTGACTAGAGCTACAGTTTTAAGACATAGAATTAAGTGAGATAATATACACAAGAATGCTATGTAAAGTGTTATTTAAGTGCAAGCTGTCATTACCCTGGTGATCTTGCCAGTCACGCTCAGTGAGTGGCCCCCTGAAGTCGACACGGAAAGCCAGGGTGGAAGCATCTCATGATATACTTAGTGCATGGGCTGACTCGACATGCCCACAGCACCTCCTGGTGGTGGATCCCGGAGTAGTGCCTTCTCAAAGCCCACTCCCCACCCTGGCAGCAGAAAAGTACAAAAGCATCATACTTACTCCCTTCACTCTGATTGTCTTTGTTCGAGTTGTAGACCTGCAAAACAGAAATAAAATATTATTTGGGTACATTGTATAGCACCCTACAGGTTCACTGTAGAAAACCACTGCCTTCCCCGTTTCCTTACTTTGTACCATGAGATGGAAGACGATTTCTGGCCCGCAAAGATGAACCCTTTCACTAATTATCCACTTAGTGCTATGTGCTTCAACTGTTCTTAAATGTGCATGTGTCACCTATGAAACTTTATTGCAAAAAATCACATTCCATCTTTTTAAAAAAGCAAGTAAACTTATGTGTATATACAAATAAAAAGGAGATAATTTTAAAATTAGTTACAAACCATTAAGCATTAACTATGCACCATGCAAAGTGCAAAGTAATTCACACAAATTATCTCACATAATCTACACAAAAACTCTGCTGGTAGGAGCTGTTATCATCACTGTTCTACAGCTGGAGAATCGGAGGCTTAGCGAGGTTAACCAAGGTCTCACAGCTACAAAGTCAGGGCAAAGGGACATGATAAACTTGAGATTTAACGTGGGGAACAGGACTAGCCACTTTTTACTCTACATACCTTTGTAAATTCGTTATGAGTAGAATATATTATATATATAATAAAACCCCTTAAGTCATTTGTGGAAATCATAAAAAGAGAAAGCAACCCAATACAATAAAAAGGAAAGTACATCAATATAAAAGCTTGCTGCAAGGGTCAGCAAGCTTTTCTATAAAGGGCCAGAGAGAAAATATTTTAGGCTTTAGGGACAAGAGGCAAATCAATATTGCACAGGTTCTTAGATAACAAGAGAAAATAAATTTTCACAGAATTGATAAAATTCTAAATATAATAATAAAGTATAACTTTTTGAAATACAAGTCTACTAATTAGATGAATACTTTTTTTGTTTGTTTAGAGGGAGGATGCTATTTAGCTCAAATGGAGTTCAAAGCTGGTATTCCCTATAATCAGTCAATCGCAAATGTGCATCCATAAGTACTACGCATGGCTCATGAACTATACAGAAGTGGGTGCTGGATTTGTTCTGTGGGCTACGGTTTGCCCATAGTTTGCCTATCATTGATATTCTGTCACTATTAAATAAGATGAAACCTCTGCTTAAAAAAAGAAAAAAAAAAAAAGTGCCAAATCCTTCTTTGGTAGTTACGATTCTACAGGTATCAAAAGCCATACAGCAGGGATGGCAAACCTGTCAGAATTTTCAATGATACAAACAGCCCGCTGAGGCACGCGTGCCATAGGTTTCACCACCACGGACATAGAGTGAAGCTGATAGTCACAACTTAAGTATCTAGCCATCTACCTACCCCAAGTGATTCTCATGACCACTTTAAGCTGAAAGCCACTTAACCTCTAAGGGGACCATGCAAAGTATCTCTGAAAAGAGAGCCATTAAGCCCAAATAAGACTTTTTCCCTGCTAAGAAGTATGGATGGAAATGACGGGTCAGGAGCTAGGCAATGGGCCCCACTCTGCCCCCAGCTGCCTCACATCACTGTAAGTCTCCTACACTCACTGGGCCTTCATTGCCTGCTCTATGAACCGAAGTAGGTACCCAAGATCTTTGAATTATAAAACTCTAAATACAGAAAATAACTGTTTGTTAATATCTTCTTTACTTTCTAAAGAAGACTGAAGCTGCACTCATTGATTGAAGTCAGAAGGGTGAGGATTAAAGAAATGGGTTTCTTATCTTAAGGAGGATAGTCTCATGAATAAACGGGCAAGAGGGCATGAGCTTAAACGTTCTAAAGACTCTGATTCTGGCCTGCATTTCACCACTGGTCACTTCACTTGGCTGAACTTCAATTTCTTCATCTACAAAAAGGGGGTGAAGATGGTTATTCTGCCTACCTCTCCCAGGACTGCTGTAAGCATCAACTGAAGCTGTAAAAGAAAACGTATGGAAACACTACAAAACTAATGCAGTGCTCTGAGCTGTGCTACTGGGAAAAGAACTGTTCAACTGTCATGGTTAGGTAGAGGCTGACACAGAAGTTGTGTGAATTTCTGTCTGTAACACAGGGAATACAGTTGCCTGCTTTCTCTCAGCAGCATCTCCATCATCTGTATAAATGAAGAATTTGAACTAGATCATGGTTCCCAAATGGAACCCCAAAGTATCTGTACAAGGACTGCCAAAGAGGCTGGGAGAAGGCCCCCATCTTTTGCTTCTATGGGCTTTACTCATGCGGTTATCAAACAAAGGGATACTGGCTTTGAAAAACTTGAGGACCTCTTGAATGGGTAATTGCTAATGTTACTTGAAATTTGTTTATTCGTGCATACATTTATAAAATATTTACTGAGTGCCTGTAATAACTGGGCAATGTCTTAGGTACAGAGGATACTGGCCAGTAAAACAGCTATGATCTCTGCCTCATGAAACTTTCCCAGTAGCGAAGAAAAGAGACATAAATGTACAAATATGATATCTTCAAATACTGATAAGTACAACAGAAACAAAAAAGTGGGTACTGTGTGTCTGACGTGGCGGAAAGCTGCTCCAAAGCAATGAAGTTTGCAAGAGACCTTAGTGGTAAGAGGAGACTTCCTTGGGACAGTGCCCAGCAGGTCCCTGAGACGGGAAAAGGCATGGCCTTTTGGAGGGAGGAAGGTCAATGTGGCTGGCAATCAGTGCAAGGCAGAGAAAGGTAGGAGAGGAGGACAAGGCAAGGGGGCAATTGCCTGTCCTGCAGCGCCTTGTGACTCACGAGTGAAAAGGGTAGCCAGGTAATAGCTCAGACCAACAGTCCATAATGACTGGCATTGAGTAACATTGGAAAGTTGGATGAAAAAGTAAAAGGAAAAGATCCTATTTGGACAAGTATTTTTTTTCAGTCATCCTTAATCACTGTATTTCTCCCATTAAATTCAAACATTCTATCCAAGAGAAACTTGTTCCTATTTATAAATGGCAAAAATCTATTAAGAAAGAATAGTAAAACACAAGGCTCTCAGCCTTTCTTAATTAGGTGAGTTCATGCCAAATTACTTTCTTTCAAGGTTTCCTGGGTCTCAGGAGTCCCCTGCCTGGAACACCCAAGCATTCCCTGAATTCAAGAGGCGTAATCAAAGAGCTGAAGGTGCCAGAAACGTGCCACCCAATCCTTGGGGGCTGGGCCATTAATCTCTGTCTGATTCGAGTAAATGAGCCAAAGAGAATGAGTTTTGAAATGAGGCTAATAAGCCACACTTGCCAGGACTACATGACCCAACACGGAAGGCCTAACCATCACAGAGGCCAGCTGGTGGCATGATAACAGCACTAAGCGGGAGTGCTTTTGTTTGCTGAGCACCCACCAAAATGCCACACATGACAATATCTAATACTTGTAACACCATATGGATTAAATCTAGTGCCATCCTGAGGCCCACAGTTCTTCCAAGAACACAGAACTAGTAAGTGGTACACTATCCTAGCTACTACAGGGATATTCTAATCCCCTCTTACCTATCTAGGTAGTAGCAAATGCACACAATTATCAAGTATGCCAGTAGTCAATATTATGGTTTACAAATACATTCTATACTGGCAGAAGCAAAAGGCATCCAATTCACCCTTTAGAAATGGTTAGTCTGCTCCAGGCAATGTTTCTTACATAGATCACATAGTGTTCCACTAGGCTGAGGTTCAGAGGTCAGAGCGATGTCCTAAAATGAAAGTTCTCTTTGATGGTGGCTTTGTCTTATGATTAGCAGTTACTTCATATGCTTTGAGGCACGCCTCTCAAGAGTTCCATCTTCACAGGACAGAACCCAACTCCTGAGGATCAACTCAAAGGGACGAAAGTCATGAAACAACACCTGCATTATGGCTCCTAGGAAGACTGAAGTATCCCATGTAGTTTCGCAACAGCATATGTAACCTAGGTTTAGCTGTCCTGCTTAGCTGGAATACTCTAAGATTGGACCACTTTAAAGTGTTTTAGCCCTTCGGCTTTGTGTTTTTTGATGTAGGTACGCTCCAGTTTCTGCTGAATACTGAACATGAAATCTGCTAAATATCCATGCCAATGAATATCTATTTTCTTATATATGTTTCTAGAGATAGAATTTGCATGTATTTATCTTATCAGCATCTATCTCTGAGTCATTAAGAAACAGTTTCAACACATACAATAATAACAATGATGATGACAGAATCCCTGCTCCATGTCAGACAGCATGCCGGGCATTCTATAGCAATTCAGTGTTCATACAATCCGATTATTCCTGTCTCAGAGATGAGAAAACTGAGGGCTTAGGAAGTGAGGTCACTTGATCACAGCGAGCCAGCTGGAAACAGGAAGAGTGCAGACAGGAACTTCCACAGTCTATTTCCAGAGCCCAAGCACTTAACTACTAACCACATGATAAATAAGACATTGTGGTGGTGTTGGTGGTGATGATGACGATGATGATGACGACGACAATAAAGGTAATGAGGTATCATGGGCAGCTAGAGCAAGTGAGTCACTGGAAGAAACAACTTGCCCTGAGTCAGAGAAAATGAAACTGGGAATGGCCTTCAGATTCCAGCCTGAAGTATCCACTACTAACCCACATAACCAACTGGCAGCTGACAGAGAAGTAATACTCTATTCTCTCCAAACCAGAGTTCCATCCTGAAGATAAACACCAGGGCAAGAAAGTAGGTTTTTAATACAAATCACAGGGTACTGCAATTCTAATAGGCCTTACCCAGAAGCTACAGTAAGAGTACAATTTAATACATTAAAAGAGGGTGCAGAAAGCCTTCATATGCTTTCTCTGTACTAAGATGTGATTTTGCAATAAATTCTGTCCACTGCTGAGCCAGTTCAATTTACACATCCCTGGAGAATTAACAGAGACTATGCAGAGTCATTTGGATTCCCAGAATTTTCTACAGGTAACCTTTATTACCATTATCCAAGCCATACTGAGAAAATACAGAGATGTACCTTTTAAACATACAAATTAAAGGCATAAGTAAAACAATAATTAGATAGAAACAATGTAACTTTTCCCTTTGATACACAGCTGAATTAATACTTGGCTACACCACACTTTGGATCAAGATCTACACAAATGAAGTGTTAGCAAACTTTTTAAAACTGCTGCTCCTACCTAAACTGTGCTGTTTCACTTGAACTCACCGCCAAACTCTATCACTCCCCAAGGTCTCTTCCAAGTAGCCTGAGATATCTATGCCTCTTTTCTCCCTGACTGTTCCGGAAACACAGCAACATGGAGACACAAAAATCAGAGCTACAGAGCCAGTATCTCAGAATACTGCACAGGCCAGTTCTCCACCAATGGACATGACCTTGTCCCTCTCCCTGTGACAGCTTGTCTTTTTAATTTCCTATCAGTGGTAATAGATTTGTAGTACTTTGCTGCTTAGGTTCAAAGTTCAGCTTTACCATTTATTGACAATGCATATATATCACTTAACATCTGTAGACCTTTATCTTGCCATCTGTAAAAGGGGATACAGTACTAACAGTACTCACCTCTTAGGGTTGTCAAGAGAATTAAATGGAATAATGCATATCAAACATCTTACACAGGGTATAAAATGCATATTTCATGGCCCACAGGGCATTCTATAATTAACTTCTATCATCAATGTCACCATCATTCCTCTCCTTCCTTCTCCTCACATTTTTTGTTTAAAACAAACAGTTTTCCTAGTGAGGGAAAGCTATCCACAATGGGATAAATGGCCAAGGACAGGAATGCCTTTTGAGGGACCCAGTTGCTGGCCTCATTAGCAACATAATGTACCCAGCTGGGCCAAAGGAAAGGAAAGGAAAGGAAAGGAAAGGAAAGGAAAGGAAAGGAAAGGAAAGGAAAGGAAAGGACAGGACAGGACAGGACAGGACAGGACAGGACAGGACAGGACAGGACAGGGGAGGGGAGGGGAGGGGAGAGGGGAGGGGAGAGGGGAGGGGAGGGGAGGGGGAGGGGAGGGGAGGGGAGGGGAGAGGGGAGGGGAGGGGAGGGGAGAGGAGAGGAGATAATCTAAGGCCAAATTTAGGAGAAATTATTCTCAATTAAAAAAAAAAAAAAAAGACGGCAATCAAAAGTAAAAATAACCTCCCACTATCAACTACTTTTTCAGTACCCATTATGTGCCAGGCACCATACTACTAAGCATTTACATGAATTGTTTTATTTCATCCTCAGGCCTACAGAATATTACCCCTGCCTCTCTTCCATAGCGTTCCATGGGTTAACTAACCTCTCAAAGGTTACACAGCCAGCAAATTACAGAATTAGTATTTGAACTAGGCAAGCAGCGTCCTTTAGACTGGAGTCTGTACTCAACCACAACTTCGTACAGCTTCCCCACCCAGTTCTGATTCCCAGTGGAAAAACAGCTTGGTGATTAACAAAGAACTCAAAAGAAGCTAAGCAGTAATTAAAATGGCAACAATGCAACCATTATGTAAGAACAAGATTTCCACTCAATTTAAACATAACAGTAATTCTACAAACTTCCAATTAACACAAGTATGGCAGCAACCGAAAACCACAGCCAGCTTGAGACACTTTAGGACGCCCCAAAACATCCTTCCTACAATGAGCAGATACACAAGGACTTGGCCAGCATTACCAAGGACTGGGTGGCAAGCAGATTTCTCAACAGAGTAGCACATTAGAATACTCGGCAAACTCTAGCAACAGCTAAATTTAGGCACTTTTAATAACATCTCCGAAAAGTGACAAGCAAGACACCCTGGGTCTGAGGAATGCTACCCATAAAACCCAAGAATGGACATCAATTTCTGGATCAGGAAGACCTTTCTTTTTACAGACGTCCGCAGGCCACACGTGGAAAGGCTTTCAGGAAGGAACAGAGTCTGATGTATAAGGGGATAAAACCAGTTTGAATAGCTTGGAGTAAATAAAAATATACTTTGACATAATAAAAATATACTTCTGGGAGCTAGGTACTAGTCCTCTACCCCCCCATCAGAAATGTGCCCCTCACCACCATGGTCCTAGTGACAAAACATGCTCAAAAGAATAGAAAGAATAGCAATAAAAATACTACATTTGTTGTCTTAAGGAGGCTCTTTCAAAAATAAAGCCAATAGAAATATGTTTGATGGCATTTTCCAATAACCTAATCCTGAACAAATGTCAAGACTTTACTCTTTCTTGCCCAGCTGAATTATGCATAAAGAAGGTGCAGTAACTGCCATATTAACAGCCACTCGAAAGTACTGGTTGAATGAATAAGTTTTGAGTAAGAAGGAATAAGAGAGAAATTGGAACAAAAACAAAAACCCCACGTTGGCGTTGAGGACAACACACTGACCAGACAGAAAAGGCAAGCCACATCTACCACCTCCAGGTGCCTGTATCTCATTCTTCCCAACATCTGGCAAATTCTCTAGGAATTTTTACCTTCTAGAGAAATGGGAAGATAGAATGCAGGTTTTATTGTGAGAAAATATCCAACAGATTTACCTTATTTGGCTTAACTCAAAGCTATCAAAATCCCTCACATAGCTATTTATTTTCTATGGTCTACTGCTGCATGTTAGCTCTGTACCTATAAGGTGACAACAAACTGTGCTAACACTTTCAGACCTCTGGTGCCATTTGGGGTTCTGAAATGAGGGCTAAGGAAGGGGCTCCCATACTTGATGGTCCTGGATAGTCCCCTCCCCTATGTACTGAGAGACACCTGAGGACTCAGGCCCTTGGAAAAGAGCCCCATAAAAGGTGATCAAATGGCTGTGCTCCTCAACCCATTTGGACAGTCTTCTGACAGCCCCTGAAGCCTTCCTGCATACTGAAACAACAGCATGCTAATGAACAAAATCACTGCTTGCGGTTCAGTGCGGTTGTGATAGTGATGATGGATAGAAAAATAAATGCTGTTTTCTATTAGTTCAAGCATTGCCTGCTGCTTTATACCTTATGGATACAAAAGGGGTTTTGTTTTGTTTTGTGGGTTTTTTTTTTTTTTTTTTTTTTTTTTTTTGGTATTATTCTTCAGTAATACTGCAGGAAAACAAAATGCTCTGGACTCCTGCAACTAGTACTACTGCCACTATGTCCCTCTTTTTCTAGGGATTTCACCCTCATTTTCCTAAAGGAGCTAAAACCTCTATGTAGTTTGGGTTGCACTAATCTGAATTCCACCATGCATCCTTGCATGCATATGATTTGCCTCAGGCCAAATGTAGCAAACATACTTGCTTTTTAACATTTTTTATCACAATTGTTGGAAATAAGGCCCTGTTGCTAGAACATGTCTGTAGCTTTTGTGGACAACTCTACCACCATCCAAACAAAATCTGAGTCAAAAAAGTCAAAGGAAAATAGAGCTGAGATATGAAGAGAGACTGGATTCCAATGATATATCATTTAAGCCTGTTTAAATGTATCCGAAGTCCATTCTGCTCTCCCTATAGTGAACCAGTAACCTCCTTCTTTCCCTTATTTTTAAATTGTGCTTCTGTGGCTTACAGCCAAGAGCTGAGGAACATATAAAAAAGAAGTACCTTACAGAAAAACCTACTTGAACTTCATAGGGTACTCTAGGATGAAGGAAAAAAAATATGCATCAAAGTAGAAGGGAAGCCAGGTGTGGTGGCAGATGCCTGTAACTGCAGTACTCTGGAAGGCTGAGGCAGGAGGACCACAAGTTCAAGCCCAGCACAGGTAATTCAACAATTCCTTTCTCAAACTAAAAATGTTTCTTTAAAGGGCTTGGGAAGTAGGGGGAAAAGAGGTAGAATGGGAAAGAAACTGCATTCATACCAACCTTGAGTCTTCCCTTCCTTCTACCTCACATATCCAGTACCAAGTTTTATCAGTTCTATTGCTAACATATAACTGGAACTCATCCCCATTTCTTTTTCTGTTGCCCTAGGACAGGCTTTATTTGCCTTCTCCACTAGACCTTGACCCTGGCCCTCTCCTGGTCTTGCTGACTCCTCTCTTTCTTCTCTGTTCTCATCAGTCATACACACTGCTCCTACAAAAAGTTGCCCTAAACCACAACCTTGGTTGGAGAAGAGGAACTCTTAAGATATACTAGCCTTCAAATTCTCAAAGGGCTATCATGTGAAAGAAGGGGAACATCCACGTTCCTGAACAGAGGTGAGGGTCACAGTGGAGTCCCAGGAAGGCAGATTTCGATGGCCACAAATAGCTGGCAGTGAAGAGCTCTTCATGGTCCACTGTTGCAGTCAGACTGGCCCCGTGTCACTCCTCCACACAGGACTAAGCTCCCTTTCACCTAGAAAGCAGTCCTGGGTGGGTAAATTTAGCTACATTTGGGAATAATCATTGCTAGCCTGTCCTTTCACCTATATGGGTCTCGGATAAATTCCAGAACAGAGAAAATGAATTTTGATGAAGGAGAGGTAGTCACAGTATGCTATGAGCTTTGGAGATTTAACATTAAGGCCTAATTCCAGCACTTTCGAGCTCTGTGGTCTTAGAGGATCATTTAATATTTCTGAGTCTATTTGTTCATTGTATAGTAGAGCTAAGTAATGGTACTGACTTTATGAGAGTATTGGGAGAATTAAAAATAGTTCTCACAGTGCCTGAAGGTGCTCAAAAGTGTTACTGCCCTTTTCCCTACTCCACAAAGATTTCCTAACTTTATGGCTGCAGAGCACCCTAATCCAGCGATGGCAAATCTTTAGACCTTTCAGTGACACAAACAGCCCACTGCAGCATGTGTGCCGTAGGTTTGCCACCACTCCCCTGATCGCTCCCTTCTTGGACTTCTCAGCACTCTTATAGTCTGCTCTTTAGAGCTTAATGCTTCTGAATACAGTTTTTCATTCTTCATTTCCAATCTCTAACCCAATCAGTCCTTTGATGACAAGGGAGGAGGAAGAGTCTTTCTGGCAACAAATATAGTGCTCAGCACATATTCGGTGCCCGAGAAATCACTCCTGATTAAAGGACAAGGGGCTTAAGACAGAGGATATGCATTCTGTTGTATGACTTCTCTGTGGGGTCAGAAGCAGCTCACAAGGACCTTGATGAGCAAACTGTCCTTATAGTAATGCTTTCATATTTTGAGAGCTACTAGCACTTCCTGCACTTCTCCATGAGAAATCTCAAACAAATCTAGTATGATATCCAAGGGAAAGTGAAGCAGCTCTCCCTGGAGCATGCGGGAAGTATGTTTCCCTAGACATCCAGTGAAGGGGAGGCCATTTATCGTCACTTGTTTTCAGTCCTGGTGAATTAAGCATGAACAAAATGTCTCTGGGGTTATTAACACTGATTGTTGTGGGTGCTCCTCCCCCCTCCCAGACTTTGATTTTTGTGTTACATAAACACTGTTGCCATAGTTACATTTCAGGAAGCTTTGTTACTTGACCTCAAGAAAAATTCAACCTCAAATCAGGATAGCATTGAGTCTCTAGACTACAACAGACCATCAGAGTGCAGCATCTGCCAAATCCCTTCAAGCTGCAAGCTTCTAGAAGGAACTACTTACTGTATTTTGGGTAACAGGCAAGCAACAAGAAGAGGAAACCCTGTGATGTTATGCAATTTCCTTCCATTTCATATTCAGAAATCCTAAAAACCCTTATAAGCAACTTCTTTAGCTTTCAACTGAAGATTAGAACCATGGCCAATGTAAACAAAAATTAGATGCAAAAGAGAAAAATAGAAATCTAAGTAATATACAAATCAAAAAATGGATTACAGGAAAATTTTCAAGGCAGCAGAAAGGGCACAAACTCACTCAGCACAGTATGTGTGACAGTTAAGCACATGCGGGTAAGCTGATATGCACGAAGGATGTGGCCAGGTCACAGTATGAGGGATCTTCTGGCCCTAACATCTCCTGGCTTCATGCTGATGCAGCATTAAAAAGTAGGTGTGAACCCGCTAGTCCATCAGCACACCGTTTCCATGGGGAGAGGAAGAACCACCTCCCCCCCTCAAAAAAACTGAAATCTTAACAGAGATGTCTTTATATGTTCCACTCTCTCTCCTCCCATGTCTTTGGGAAAGTTACACAGCTCTGTTAGCAGAAGAGGGAGCCTTGTTCTTTTGTGCTTTGGAAAAGTGCAAATGAGAAATTCCTCAATACAGTATGCAGGGTCCCAAAGTGAGAGTTCATCGGGTTCATCTGCTGCCCAAGCAGGGCCCTGCCCAGGAGAAACCACAGCCAGAACATGAGTCATGCACAACGCTGCTCTCCATTTCAAGCCCTCCTTCCTCCAGAGGACTTAAGGCAGGGGCATTTACACCATCTCCACCATAACCTGAGGCTGACTAAAGCCAAAGGAATTCCCAGTAATGTTGTGATCTCATCCCCACCCCACACAACAATGCCCTTTGAGGGAGCACAGGCATTGGGAAAGGAGCTACCCTTGCCCTGCCATGGATAGCTGCGAGTTCAAAGCCAGCCTTTCTAGAGACATGACTCAAAGCTCAATTTCCTACTCCAAATGTAGAAATAATCCTGATGCCAACTCATATGCATGCAGCGCAAGTTCTGAGCCTATTTACTCTCTTATTCCACTGCTCTGAGCCAGGGAAACAGGTCCCTAGTTTTGACCTCACAGGGAGTCTCGGTGTTTTTCCTTGGAAATGAACATTGTTCTTTGGCCATGCAGCATTCATTCACTTGTCCTTAGACAAATATAGTCAGCTGTTTCTTCACCGACCTACCCTTTCCCGTCACAGGCACACCTCACCCTACTTCTGATTGTGAATACAAACAGTATGGCTTAGGTACAGCCAACCAGAAAAGCAGATTCACTCTCATCCCCAATGACTTATGAAAATTCTGAAACCCCCCAGAAAGATGGAAGAAGGGACAGGGAACACTCACGTTTCCAACATCCCCATTCTCTAGCGGTTCATGTTTTGCTATATTTGTCTCATACCATCATATAGCACTATATATGGGCAGGGATATATATAGCCCTCCCTGTATCAACATCCATCAACCCATCGCATTATTTGATAAATTTTACAATAAGTTGCAGACATCAGCGTTTTTCATTTAAACGCTTCAGTGTGCATATTATCTACTAAATCTCAATATTTGTTTGTCAACTTTTAATGTAGAATTTACATATGATGAAATGCACAATTCTCAAGTGTGCCAATCATGAACTATGACAATTACATACACTCATGTAAGGTACACCCAAGACTGATATCGCTTTCCTACCCATCATCTTGGGTTGTTTCTTCAGACTTCTTCCCATCTTGACCCCACCAGTTCTGTTCTGTTTTGCTCCCACCATTACTTTAGATCAATATAGAAATGAAATCCCACAGTATGCATTCTTTTATGGTTATCTTGTTTCAACCAGCATAAAATTTTTGAGATTCCTCCATGTTGTGGTGTGAATCAATGCTTTTGGTGCTTTTTTTTTTTTTTTTTTTTTAACTTCTGACCACTATTTCATTATTTAAATATACCACAGTTTTTATACCAATTCTCCTGATCATGGATGCTTATACTGCTTCCTGACTTTGGCTATCACATATAAAGCTGCCCCAAATTTTTTGTACAAGTGTTTTTGAGGGCATATGCTTTCATTTCTCTTGGACAAGTACTTAGAAACAGAAGTGATGAATTATTTTTTGTTGTTATTTGTTAGTAAGAAACCATTCTGGGGCCAGTGAGATGGCTCAGCGGCATAAGCGCCTGCCTGGCAAGCGCGAGGTCCTGAGTTGGACTCCCGGTACCCACATAAAGGAAAAAAGGGCAGGTGATATCGCTCAGCGGCACAAGCACTTGCTGGCAAGTGTGAGGTCCTGAGGTCGACTCCCGGTACCCACATTAAAAAAAAAAAAAAGAAAGAAACCATTCTGCCCTACTCCAAAGTGACTGCACTGTTTTATGCTCCCACCAATAAAAAACAAGAGTCCAGGTTCCTCCACATATTCACCAGTGTTTAATGTCAAGTTTTTGACCTTAGCCTTCCCGCTGGTATGTAGTAGTATCTCATTATGGTTTTAGTTTTCATTTCCCCGATGATTTATGATGGGAAACAATTTTCGTGTGCTTATTAGGCATTCTTAACTTTACGAGGTGCCTCTTCAAGTCTTTCCTCCACCTTTTAATTATATTGCTCTTTTTATTACTGAGTTTTATGAGCTCTCTATATATCCTGGACATATTTTTTGTCAAATGTAAGTTTTACAAATATTTTCTGCCATTCTTTGGCTTTTAAAGATATCTTTGATATGGACAAGATTTAATTTTAATAAAGCCACTTTTTGGGAGGACTACTGTTTTCTGTGTCCTATAAAGAAACATTTCCCAATTCCAGACTGCAAAGATTTTGGTTTATGTTTTCTTCTGGAGGGTTTATAGTTTTGGCTTTTATGTTTATGATCCATCTTTAATTAATTCTCCTTTGTTCCTCTAGTTTGTAAACATAATTTACAGGTGCTTCTGAGATGCAGCACAGATTGAAACTCACTGGTTTAAAATAGAAATTTAAGAACAAGAAGCACTAACCCCTCCTCTCACCCTCCCTGCCCAATGAAATCTATTCATATAACCCTTGGGATCCTTCACAATATTAATTAAACTGGTATCTGCTTACTGCCCTTTAGCTCACTGGACAAGTGTGCTAAGCATCATAAACACCTATACATAAATGCTCAAGGCTAATTTTCAGGATATGAAGCTGACTACTACATGGCTACTTATAAGGTATTATCTGAATGGGCAGGGCAGGGTGTCCAGGAAAGTATAGAGGTTTTTTGTTTTTGTTTTGAGGTGTTTTGTTTTGTTGACACTGGCTATTGATCCAAGGGCCTTCACACTGAAATATACCTCCACCTCTTTTATATTTTGAAACAGTGTCTTGCTAAGTTGCCCAAGGTGGGCTCGAACTTGGCAAATCGTCGTGCCTCAGCCGCCCAGACTATAGAAGTCTTGACCAATGAGTTACTGACTTAGTGTGTGACCCTGATTGATTCCTTCCTTCTCTCTGGATCTTATTTTCCTAATGAATCAAAAGGACTTAAAACAGACCAGCTTTGAAATTCCGAATTCCACCATCACCCATCATCTTTAATACCCCACCATGAAAATGAATTACTTTAGGTCCAGCAGGGATCTTCATACACTTTAAGAGTTTCATGTTACATGGAAAGATAACACCTCAATCTCATCAGCAAACAGCTGAATTGGAATTTGCTGGCAACTGGTTAGGAAAGAAATCCTGCATATTTCAGAGAACAAGGAGGTGGGTAGGGACTGCAAAGAAAGGGAGGCCTGAGAAAAGTGATCCAAGGTCACTCAGCTCCCTGAGCAATGTTGCCTAAAGCTGACCCTATCGAAGGGGTTGACACCAAAAGCACCAATTGCCCAACCTAAACCTTTTGCCTCTTCTCTAAAGAGACCCAAAGCACACTGTACACAGAGCCACCAAGCTCCAGTTAGAAGCAATCAGCTTCCAAAGGTGCCTGGGAAGACTTCAGCCAAGAAGTCTTTGGCCTCTACAATTACAAGAGATGCTCAAAGTGATGGCCACTAGCTTCCACACATTTATTAGTACGGTGAACTGTTGAAGTGTGTATACATTTTTAGTGGACTTTGTATATGATCGATAGAAAGATAGATAGGTAGATAGATAGATAAAGATTTTGGAAAACAGATGTATTCATGCACTTACACATTGTCTGTGGCTGCATTTGTGTAACAACAGCAGCGATGAGTCATTCCAACAGAGTCTGCTGTTCAACTTTACCAGATTTTGGATGGTTGTACCAATTTATACTTCCACCAATAGTATATTATGGAAGCTCCAGAGAGTATGTTTTAAAAATTCCAAAATCTCCTTCCTTGGAGTTCTTTGCTTAGCGCTCTCTTTTTTCCACATATAACACTTAGAAATCTCATCCATTCTCACAGTTTCAATAGGTGCCCCTATGCAAACAGTGCCCCCACCCCAAACCTGCAACCCTCAACTCCCTCCCCCTTCTAGGAGCAGACCTTCCCTGAACTTCTAACCCAGATTCTGTTTCGCCTATCACCACCACGAAAGGTTTCTTGAGACAATGGGAGGAGTAACACCTTACAACTTGTGAGTAACCAGCCACATTAGTTATTTTTAGTTGCTGATAGCAAGGCTGCTGGACAGAAAATGTATATAAAATACTAAAGTTTATTTTCACATAGCAACTGCTACTTTCTCCTGACCGTCTCTGTACTCACTGCCTGCATGTATAAAATGGAGAACGCACCATCTAAACGAAAGGGTAAGACAGCACAGCAGAGCAGCTGGCACTATGTCTGGTACATAGTAACGGCATCACTTTTTATCTCAGGAAGGTGGACGTAAAATCTCAATGTCCTATCTTTTTACTCCTACATCTAATCAGGTGACAATAACTGGATTCTGCTTTCAGCATGATGTTCGCATCTGTTCCTCGCTCTGCAGTCCTGACACTCCCTTGGAGGAGCACAGCACCTGCTTTCACACTGGTTTCACTTCTGCTCTCCCCTTGCCAGCAGATTTTTCATATGGCCACAGCCCTGAAATCATAAACTTTCTGCTCATAAACTTTCCTGGTCACATGACTCCTTGTAACAACGTTTCTATGTGAGGCTTCCAACAAGCTCGCCCCAACATTTCCTATCTTATTTCTCAGCTCCCCTCATAGTCAGCACCATGTAGCTACTGGCTATTTCCTAGGCTTGCCCCCCGCCCGCCTATCTAAGAATCCTCATTTCCATCTTCTTGCTGAGAAAGCCCTGCTATCCATTTCTATTCTGCATATCCTTTCATGTCCTATGTATATGTCTGAAGTCACCTCTTTTATGTCACTAGCACTGCGTTCACACCTCAGACCGATCTCTCCTACTCTAAAATAATAGCAAAGCAACAGGTTTATCACTGTATGCCCCAGAGTGCCTTGCACAGAGCAGGCAATTAATAAACATTAGACAAGATGAGTCATAGAGACTGAAAGTGTCTATATGCTATAAATGCACATCCCAGAAGCAGTTCACAGTAACTTTAAAAGGTGCCAATGCAATCACCCAAAGTGGTTATATAATTAAAAAATGAACCTAGGACTGAAAGAGCTCTTCCAATCTGGGAAGCACAAATGGCCATCTGCTTCCCAGCATTGTGAGTATTAAACTGCTCTTTACAGTTGTGCTCATACCTAGAAAGGTAAGCAGTCAGCATCAGGGCCAGGCACAGAACCCAAACGTCCTCACTGCTAGCAGTGTGTCCACCAAGAACATACAGGGTCTCTCAAAGCACGGCAGACCCGTTTCTTCCATGCAGATGACCTTTACACACACCCCGTGCTGAAAAAGTCACAACTGCACTTTTGACACCATCTTGGAGCACTTCAAATCAGTTGTGAAGTCAGGAATTATTCAATAAATGCTGTTGAGATAACAATAATCTTTGAGAAGGAAAAATCAAGATAGACCTCCACCTTACATCACATTTTGATGCCAAAATAAATCTCAGGTAAATATTTATCTTAGAACGGGGATGAATTCAAGCAAAGATAGAATATGTAAAGTAGTTCACAGTCTTAATATAAAGTGTTCCTCTAATCAATACAAGAAATATAAATATACCCCCCAAAGGATAAACTATATGCAAAAGAAGGATAAATATTCAATAAATATAAAGAATATTCAAATTCAACAGAAAACAAAGAAATTCAAATTGTAACAATGAGTCTTTTTTTTTGGTGGTGGTACTAAGGACTGAACCCAGGACCTTCACACTGATCTACATCCCCAACCCTTTTAAAAAATATTTGTATTTTGAAACAGAGTCTTGCTAAATCACCCAGGCTGGGCTCGAACTTGTGATCCTCCAGTTTGAGCATCCAAGAATGCTAGGACTACAGGAGTATGCCACTATGCCTGGAGACTTTTAACCTTTTAAAAACAAAATCAAGGATTTTTAAAAAATTGGTAACACCTAGTATAGATGTGAACTCAGTGAAGTGGACAGTCCCACATGAGGCTCACAGAAGTATAAATTGGCACCATCGTCATGGTGAGCAAGCTTCAAAATAGATATGTCTGTTCACCAAGCAAATACACTTTCACGAATTTCTGCTAAGGAAAGATTCATGGGTAGCAGGCCACTAAAGCTTTCAGTGAAGGCAAAAGCCTCCTGTGTGTTACACATGAAATGTTACATATTTATACACTTCTCTGAAAAGAGTGCCCACAATTTTCATGATATTATCATAGAAGTATTTAAGTCACTCAAGAACTCCTGATTGTGAAATATTACTTAGAAGCAAGGAATGGTAGGTGTTGCTAATTGTCAATATAATGTCCCTTAATAACAGACCTCTGACATACAAACCAAAATTTCACCCAGATGAAAACACTGCATTCCTTGTAAGTAGGAAGATGACAAAGGGTTGGGCAAAGAGACATAAGGAGATGTTTACTAAGGATTTCTGGGAAACCTTTGTTTCTCTGACACACACCACTCCCTTCTCTTCCTCCCACCTGAACCAAAGGTGTGATGCCAGGAGGTACAGCAGCCATCTTGCAATCATGAGTTCATGAGGAAGACCAAATCCTGTATTGTAAAGATGCAGGAACAAAAAGATGAAAAGAACCTGGGTCCCCAGTAGCTTCACAGAGTCATCTTATCTGTCCTAGACTGCCTCTGTTACACCTTAATGCCTAAATACTCTCATTTCTTTTAAACCACTGCTTACTAGATTTTCACTTTTTTTATACCAAAATTCATTAGCTAAACTGACAGATAAGAGAAAGTATAATAAGTTAAATGAAATTCCTACCTATAGCATAAGTGAAAAATGATCCTTTATTTTTTGTTTATATGTATGCTTCTCTAGATACAGAGAGTGAAAGTTGAAAACATGAACATCAAAAATTAATCACTATTTTCTGAGTGAGACTGAAACTCATTTTCCTCTATGCTTTCAATTATTTCCACATTTTCTACACTGTTACTCTTTCAATCAGAGAAACTTATTTTTTCAATGTAAAAATGCATAAAAACATGCATTCCGTCGTGCCTGTACCTCTTAACTTCCTAAAGACTTCAGAATTTCTCCTTTCTATTTTTAAATGACTTTTTTTTTTTTTTTTTTTTTTTAAAGAGAGGGTCTTGCTATGTAGTTCAGGCTGGCCTTGAGCTCACTAAGTAGCCAGGCTGGCCTCAAACTCGCAGTGATCCTCCTGCCTCTGTTTCCTGAGTGCTGAGATTACAGGCAAGCACCACCATGCCCAGATTTATATGACTTTTCAAAAAATAACAGAAGAAAGGATTAGTATCTCAGAGTCTAATTGACCATGCGGTAGCACAGAAAATCGGCCTCTGATACCAAAGGCATATACAGTGCGCCTGAGAGCAGCAGGCAGCCAGGTGACCTCTGCTCGCTCTCTCCCACCAGCCTTCGAGGTGCTGACCAGCAGGAGATGTTCTCTGGTGCTGCTCTGGGGAGGCCCAGCAGTCACAGACAGCTCCAGGAGACCTGGCCAAAATCATCACCACTCCTGGAGGCAAGGCTGTCTGCATGTGTGCCACAGGCAAGTGACACCCTGCTTCCTGATCGCACTGAGGGGACACACGGGGAGAATCAGACCTAACGATGACCACCCTGCGAGCCCTACCCTGGACCTCCCAGAGAGACATTCCCAGGGCCCCCCTCACCAAAGTCTCAGGTCCATCTTTTGGAGCGAGTCTGCCTAACTACAGCCGCATGGGGCCTCACAGCAGAGGAAAGAATGACATTTCAAAATCTTCGGGCCGGTGAGATGGCTCAGCGGCGTAAGCGCCTGCCTGGTAAGCGCGAGGGCCCGAGTTCGACTCCCAGAACCCACATACGAGAAAAGGGCCGGTGATATCGCTCAGCGGCACGGGCGCCTGCTGGCGCGCGAGGTCCTGAGGTCGACCCCTGGTACCCACAAAAAAAAAAATCTTCGAGAGCTGTATATGACAAAACGGGAAGACCAGATGTTGGGCAGACAGAATGGCAAGGTGGGAACGAACTCTCACTAATGCTCAGATCTGTTCCTTCCTCTGCCAGTCCCTTCCTTCCACTCCCATGTTGACTCCACGGGGCTGCCCGGCTGGACAACAGGGTCCTTCCTATTCTGTGCCCCTGCCTATGCTTTGCTGTTTAATAAAATTCAAACAGGAGGGACAGACACTCTCGTGCCACAAGACACTTCCTGAGCTGCCCCAGAGTGAAACCACCAGATATGTTTAGGGATCACAGCCCTGATCTCACTGCACTACTCTGATCCACACAACTGAGCAAAACGATTGTTTTCATTAAAAAAATGAACCCACGCTCCATTACCAGTGCAGGCATTCCCAAGTGCTCCAAAGCTGAGTTCGCCTGGGCCAGCAGCCAGCCATCTGGACTGTTCCAGCAACTTATGTAACTTTCTGGGTTTTCCACCTTGGCCTTGAGGCATGGGAAGGTGTGCTCAAGGCAGGAAACAGATTAAATCAAGCCATCAATCCACCATGTCTGAACAGCCTGCTAAACATTTGGTCACAGGGCTTTTCAGCCTTCAAAAGCAGCATAAAAGAGCAGGATCATGATGGCTTACATGTAGCAGCAGGAAAAAAACCAGCTTGTAGTCAAATGGATTGGAGAAAAGACTTCTGCATGGGCTAAAGTAAAGAAAGCCTGCGATTAGAGTCCTTTTCGGTGTTAACAAGCTACAGAGTAAAATGCAGGCAGATGAGTAACTGCAACAGAGGATAGGAAACGGGAGCCTTCCACTCAGCCAGGAACTTCTAGGGTTTAAAAGGAAAAGGAGGTGGGTGCTGAATTCATTCTGACCCAGGCTCAGTGTGCCAGTGCCATGGGTGAGCGAAGTGCCTTCTCCCTTCCCAGGGACAAGTGCAACTGTGTGGTTTTGGCTGGTAGTTCTGGAGGCTGACGAGAGGCCAGAAGGAAGCAATTAGTCCTTTTAATCAAAAAGTCTACAAAAAGATCACTTGATTGAAGGTAGTTCTGCCCTTTAGGAAGATAGCTAATCTGCTGTTAGTAATAGTGATGATTGAAAGTACACTAAGGCCTTCAGAGAACTTTCTAAACATCAACTTGTACTCCAATTTAAACAGCAGACGTTATACATTTAGGAGACCTAATCCCAAGAACAGCTCATGTTCTCACCATTTTGGAAAGCAGGGAGGCAGGGAAAGGTGTATGTAAGAGGAGACCTCTAGGACACTTAGACATTCTGTGCTTATGTGTTGTTAAGGCTTTATTAATATGGCCCAAAGTGCTTCAGGAGAGATGTTTTAGGAAAGGCAGAATAGCATTGAGAAAATGGATTTGGATCTAAACTCAAATGATGGCTCTGACACTTCCCAGCTGTGTGACCTTGAGTGATATTTCCCAATCTGGATAGCAGAGATAATAACAGAATAACCTCTAAAGAACAATGTTACAATCAGATGTGCTAATACACAAACACACTTAGAACTGTATCTGGCATATATATAGTAAAAATTCAAATGATGGGGCTGCTACTTTTTAGTACTTGACTGGAAGTGAAGCTCCCTAACAGCTAGAATAAGGACTCTTGGGTTCCAGAAAGGTTCCCTAGAAATACCCTAGTGTAAAGCGCCATAAGAAGTAGATGCTTAATAAATGCACATGAAGGGTTGGGGGTCAGAACTGGGCTGAGAACTTCCAGAGCTGAGCCATCCAATGAAGCAGGCTGATATCCAAGACCCCACAAGATGCATGGCTGGTACAGGGCTGATGCAGGAAAGGGAAGCAGGACAATTAGGTACTTGTCAGACAGACAGGACAACAGAACGGGGATGTTCTATCACCTGGTGTTAAAAATGAAAGAACACTCACACACTTCTAACCCCCATATTCCAAAAGGAGTCTCTCCTCCCTTCTCCCAAACACCCACACACCAGCATAAGCAATAGTTACTGACCCTCTACTACAAGTCCGGCACATATCTCCCTTAATCCTCCAAATAACTGTTGTTCTTATTGTTCAGTGCTGTTATCCCCATTTATAATTGAGGAAATAGGATCAGAAAGCGCATCAACACTATACTAGGGGGTAGCAGGCTGGCACATGACTCCCTGCTGTCAGACGCCAGTGTCCACGCTTTCTGTTACTAACAAGTGGTGTTGCTGCCATGCACAGACTCTCTATCTGCATTTTTCTCTTCATGATGACTTTTGATGGTCATGTCACCTTTATTTTTTTAAAAAAGAGGTTAATTTCTAATGAAAAGATGGCCAGAAGATGGTATAGGCCTTTCACAAAATAATCAAGTGGTCTCCATGTCAATACTGAAGAAGGAAATGCAAATACATCTGCAATGAGATACTACTACATACACACCAGAAGGTTTACAGTTAAAAAGTAGACAAATGCAAGCACATAAGGATGTGGAACACCTGGTACCCTTGTACCTTGCTGGTTGAAGTGGAAATGGGTATAACCACTTTGCAAGATTATCTGGCACTATCTATAATGTAAACACATATCTTCCCTACAATCCAATAGCCCCACTCGTAAGAACACACACAAGAGAAATGAATACTTACAGCTCCAAACATGTAGAAGAATGTTCCTAGAGGCTTTATTCATAATAACTCAAATTTAGAAACAACCCCAGGCTTACCAACAGAAGAATGAAAAAACAGTGATATATTCCCAACGATGAAATGCTTTGTAACAGGAGCACATAGAAAAGAACTACTGCTATGTGTAAGGAGACCCTCACAGATATTACACGACTGAGAGACCTACTGAAGGAATACGTGCCACATGATTCCACTTGCATGAAGCTCAACAACAACACTAATCAATGACGACAGAAGGCTGAACAGTGGTTGCCTAGAGTGGGGAAGGATGGGAGAAGGTGGCGGCTGAATGCAGTATGGAGCCTTCCGGGCTACTGGAAATGTACTATATGTCTTGATCCAGGTGGGAGTTACATGTTTGTAAATTTGGCTTGAGAATGGGAACAGCACAAACCACAAAGTGCCATTCCTCTCCAATGCCTTCACTCTGGAGTTTCCAGTTGTTGGTCAGGGATTCACAGCAGGCAAGGAACCGCTCCTGCTACCTCCCTTACCCCTGTGCCTCCTGTGCTTGTAGGTGGTGACTGGACAGAGGGAACTTCACACAGAATGATCTCCTGGGGTTGGGCTCATAGTGGGGCAGTCTCCCTCAATTCTCATATAAACGCACCCCCCTTGCCTGGGAGACAAACAGTGGAGGCAGAATCCCAAGCTGGGGGCTCTGCCTCTGGATATTCCTTTTGTTTTGATTGTTTGCAGAACAAATTTTAAAATATTCCAAAAGCTATCAGTTTGTACTCGCTGATTTCTTCTGTAGGGCTTGATAACATGGCCCCATCTGAGGCATTCCTAGCCTTCAAGAGATACACCTATGTTTACCAAGTCCTAAGTGAAAACTGCGTCAAGAAGAACATGCCTGGTACACTCTGTGCACCAGGCTCACAGCAGAGAAGAATCCACTTTCTGAACAATTTGCTCTGGCTAGACACACAGACTGGGCCAGAACAGACACCAAAATGACACCAACTGGCACTTTAGAATTCAGTAGACTTGAGGGGTCAAGTGGAGAGAAGAAACAACATCTAGCTGAAAGTGTCAAAGTAACGTTATTTCTTGAGGTGGAAAAAAAGAAAACGTTAAAAAGGAAAGCTTCTTTCTTACAAATCCCAATCTTCTTTAAAGTAATAACATTTTTTTTATAATCACCATGCTTTTATTGCATGCAACAAAATCAATGATAATGTCCTAATATCATCTGATAAGGACTCCACAACTACCTCAAAAGGGTCACTTTGTAATTGGTTTACTCAACTCCAAGCCCAATTCGTGTCCACACATTACATTTACTCAGGAGTCTTAAGTCACTGTTATTTTACACAGTCTCCTTCCCCTCTCCTTTACACAGCATTGCTTTATCAGAAGTTATGAACCTGTGACACTTTAATTCCTTTACAAAATCCCAAATAAGTATGGTACAATGTTGAGATTTTATAAACGACTGGTGAGACATGGTTGGTCATTTTATTGTTCATTAGTCTTCCTTGTATCCCCTCCCCAAGTTTTGCTCGGAAAAATTTCAAACTTTACAAAAAAGACATCCCCATCTTGACATAAAGCTGCAGAATTAAGATAATAATGGTAATATTCATTGGCTGTTCACTATGTGGTAAATGTGCCAGGTGATTTCCGTGAATTATTTCATTTAACTATACTGAGAACTCAAGGAGGTAAATGTCAAATCATCCCTAGTTAAGAAACAAGAATCTAGAGCACAAGGATTCCACTAGTCTGGGAGTAGGCCTGAATTCAAATCAGGTTGTCTGAAACCAGATCACACTCCTGGCTGTCGTTCTACACTAGTGTTTCCATTTCCAGTTTTGAATGGCTTAGTTCAGTGATGGCAGTGGCCACTGGCTAATACTAGCTATATTTTCAAGATGGGAACACAAGAGGTAAATGAACGATGCATCTTTTTCCAAAGGGAACTGAGGACTTCTCAGACATGACCTCATACCCGCTTATCACTAGAGGAAAAGAGGAGCAACAATGAAAAAACAAATTTGGAAAGGTATTGCTATTGAGAAAGAGAACATCCTTTTACCAGGACCTACCACTGATGTCCTCAGACGTGCCCTGCAGTGCCCACAAATACAACTAAATACAAAGAAACAAAATCTAACACCATCCCAGTTAATGCAGACAGAAAAATTCTAAGATTTATTCTGCTCATTTATAGGAAACTCTGCAAGAATCCAGGAATCAAATAGAAAATATTTTTAAGATGTCAGGATCACTGAAAATAAGTCAGCGTGGTCAAGCGGAAGGAGGCCACCTTCCCCCACTCTGTGGGTGACCCATCCCCCCACACACTCAGCGATGGGCTGATGAAACCTTTCAAGGTCTTGCCTTGCTCCTTTATGTTGGTGAACATGGCTGGAAAGAAAGCCACCGTGGCCAGAACAGAAAGATACAAGCCACAGGAGGCCCGCGGAGCTGTGCTGATGACTTACACTCTGGAGCATCTCTGACTCACTGACCTCCTTAGTGAATTGTTGTGGTCAAGGGAGGATAGCAGATCTCTCTTTGGGGAGGCAATATGTGAAATGCTTTTGCTTTCTCTCCCTACCACCTTCCCTTTACTTTCCAGGCCAGGAGACGGCCACTGACTTCTGGAGACAGTTGCTTCAGAGGGAGCCAAGCACAAAAAGGTTGTCTCCTCACCCAGGACACTGCTGGGGTCAGCAAGAAGACCTGAAGAAAATGTATGACGATCCATATCCCACTGGGCGACTCCCACCTGGCTGACCCAAAACAGCCCCAAGACTTCCAACCTGTTCAATCCAGCAATGACTTGCTGACCTTTTACATGCTTTTAGAACAAATCAAGAAATGAAAACAGGATAGCTCCTCTGTCTTCTTTCTTTGCAAAATAAGGTTAAACAATGATGCTTTGTGTAGTAATAAAATAAAATGCTGAATATCTGTTTGCAGCTCTCTTTACTGGCCCAGCAATGTCACATAACAAAAGACATAAATCATGAAATGAGAGAGCCCAAAATCTCCAAGAAGTACCAGGGTTCAGCTATTACTTTCATATAACTATCCTTACCCATCACCACTAACAGCCCTCTCTGAAACTTGTCTGTATGAACCCTTACTATTGCTCATTATAAGGCACATCTGTCATTTCTGCCTACCCAGAATCCCGCACCCTTTTTACTAGGGACTACTCCTCAATTTTCATTTAAGGTACTGTGAAGTTTGATGTGACATAAAGTTATGTTTGTTGAAAGATTCATATAAAAGTTATACAAGTTGTAATTCTGATGTGTTAGGCCGAACTATGTGATGGCCATTAGGGCTCTAACTTATTGGGCTCTACCCTATTAGACTCTAACCTATTAGATTAAGTTTCTGTTTCCCTACCTCAGGGCAAATTCCTGGAAATCATGTGACTTGGCTGGTTGCCAAGCCCGCGCGCGGGCTACATTCCCGCGCCCGGGCTCCTTTGTCTCCTTTGTTAGCCTTTCCTCCAAACTGATTGGTTGCCCGTTTGCTAAGCTCCCCTATCTATAGGTTCCCCTAAGTAACCAATGAATGTATTAATTACCCTTTAACTCTTTGCGATTGGCTTCTGTAAAACTTCGCTTGCCTATCCCTCATTACCATACCCAACCCTATAGAAACCCCTTGCTCCTGCCCTTTGTGGTCGCCTTAGCACATTCGCTGGGTGACCCTACGCTAGTGTAGCCTTTCAATAAACCCCGTGCTTTTTACATAAGAGCCTGTGTGGTTCTTGGAGCGTCTCCCTTCTCGGACCCCTCTTCCGCGGACGTTACAGTACTACCCTGCCCCCCCATCTCTTCCTGTGTGGTTGGGTGAGGCTAATCCCAGAACTAGTATATGACTCAGGTCTGGCCCTAGTCACAGTGACAAGGATGAAGGCAAGACCTGACCCAGGGTAATGAAAGTGAGCCCCAGGGCTTTTGCTGGCATTGTTAGCAAAGAGGCATTCTCTTCCATGGGAAGTGGGTGGGGTATAAGCCAGGAGTTTAACAAGGGCCTGTCTTTGATACCATGACAAGAACCTACCTGAGAATGATGCCACACAAAAGCTGAAACAAGCAGCTTCAGAATCTAAATTCTCCACTTCACACACCATTTAAGCTGGTATGTTCACTTCTAAGAGTTGAAATTCCACCTACAGGGAACCAGATGTCTCTCTACAGAACTGTCTTTCCAATATAGTTTAGTAAGGTCTCAATTTATATTTTTGGCACATAAAAAATATCTTTTCCCAGCAGGAAATCTTTTTTTTTTTTTCCAAAAGAAGAACAAATTTTCAAAACAACATAATAGGAGAGTAACAATGGTTAATACCTGCGCTTTTCAATACACGGTTTTATTTAGGGGTCAAACACCTGGCATTACAGAGCCCCTGCTCTTGTGCTCCTTTCAGGGTCAGCAAAAGAACCAAATGGAGATGAAGGGGACACTCTTCCTCAGTCGACAGTCCCTGCCCTGCAGAGGCAGAGCTGCTCTGTACAGGCAGCATGATGTCAGCACACTTATTTACTTTATAAACTTACCATTTCCTTAAAGGAGCTGCTTTCAAAATGGTTTCATATTTGTCTTTCAAAAGGACTTTTTAAAAATGTTTTTAAAGGAGTAAGTAGTAGTATGGAATCATCATCCTGTAATAAAAATCTGCAAAATCCTTCACTGGAAAGAACTTCCAAGGAGGTGAAATGGAATACAGTGATATTGCCTTTTACTTACTTAAATGTTAGGTTCTAAAACTAACACTCAAGGAAAACCCAGAGTGAGAATTTCTCTTGAAAAGCCCTTCAGCAGTACATGCGGCATATTACCCTTTGCTTTGTTTAACCAGCACATCGCTGTGCTGCCTGTTGGTAAGTTCCACAGAGAACTTTGCCTGCTCAGGGTGGTATCCTTAGCTGAGCACCAGACAAAGCAGTTACTTGTGCTCAAGGGCCACATCACATGTAGATTTTTGTTATTTGCAATAATACTTAATAATACTTATAATTTAAGTACACTTAAATTTAATGCATGTATAATGTACCTTGACCACTTTTACTATGCTTTCTTAATACTATCCAGGTGACTCATGAAACAAAGACTGCAGTTTTCTTTATCCTACATAATCCTTTATTAAGCAGTCTTAGGTAACCAAATTCACAACCAAGGTAGTGAATTTTATATGCTGTAGATTGGGAGACGAGGCACATAAGAAACATCTAAAACACAAAGCCAAGTCAAACTAATACGATTTATAAGTTACTAATTGTGTGTAAGAGACAGTGACCATATCTAATCTGATGGTTTAAAAATAATTTATGGAAAATCCTTTATCAAGAATAGATAAATAGGGGCCGGTGAGATGGCTCAGCGGCGTAAGCGCCTGCCTTGGCAGCGCGAGGGCCCAAGTTCGACTCCCGGAACCCACATAAGAAAAAGGGGCCGGTGATATCGCTCAGCGGCACGGGTGCCTGTTGGCACGCGAGGTCCTGAGGTCAACCCCCCGGTACCCACAAAAAAAAAAAAAAAAAAAGATAAATATATAGAGAAGGAGGGAGAGAAGAGAGGAGTATGGAATGTAAAATCCCAGAGTATCAAAGACAAAAGCAAGAAAGCTCTGAGAAAAGCTAGGAAAAGGCCTAGCTTTCACCTCGACAACTGCAGAATCCCAGAGATTCCTCAAACAATCTGAAAACTAATCTAGAGGCAAACCCCTAGTCCCAGTCAGTTCATTCTACAGCTATAGAATCACTGGCCTATAGAAGGTAAGCAACTTTCCAGTTTAGTGGCATTGCTGTAGACATCAAATTTCCTGACTGCGGTTGCCACCATTTCCATTACAAAACTGCCTCCCCTCCACCCACCACCTATTACACAAGATGTGATCTTTCAAAAAGGGGAAGAGCTAAAGAAGATCTGAAATCATCAAAACTGGATGTACTAGGTAAGGCAAGACTTCTGGGAAAGGGGGCAATTGGTGCTAGATCTTACAGAAAAACGAGTCAGGAATGATTAGTGGGAAAATTCATTGTCCACTCTTCATGTGACTGAAGAGTATGACAAAGAAGACGTGTGGGGGGAGAAGCGTGATAAGCAGAACCCAGTGGAAAGTGTTCAAAGTGGATAGGTGGGAGAGAGAGAGAAAAGGACAAAAGGAAAAATGTTAGTGATGCTAAATAGCTGAGGGAAAGCTATTTTCTACAAGATGCTTACATCCCTAAATGTAAGCTTGCCAAATACTTGCAGTTAGTATTAACATGGAAACAAAGTGAGATGGATGAAGCAGCATGAGGCTAGAGCCCTACAGAGGGCCTGAATCTGGAGAAAGCTCAACTTCCTCATCATCAAATACTGAGAGCAAGTATGAGATAATGTTTTAGAAAAAGAAAAAAATTATAAATATTAATCAGTATATATAGTTATTGCCCTTTAAAAATACAACTATGCAATAGATGTAGAATTCATCTATTCCCCTGAAAAGGCCATGTAAAAAGGGCTACTGCCTGTAAGTTTCAAACACAGTATTAACAAGAAGTTTATAGGCATCACCCCGCCAAGATTTAGATTTTATAGGGACAAGGCTGAGAACCAGAGTCCATCCTGTTTGATGGTTCTTGGTTGTATGACTGTATATCAGATACTCTAAGAAAACCACGCAAAGTTCCACTTCCTATGTGGGTCACAGACACTGAAATATCCAGATATTTAAAAAACCACCATTACAGTACAGAGATAAGAAGGTGCGAATGAAACAGGATAGAAAGGGAGTGATCACAACTAGACATACACGCTAACCTCCACCAGAAGCAGTCGGGATGAGAAGCAATAAAATACTAGATGTGAAATACAATGCAACTGATCAAATAAAAAGAAAATAAACAGACTCTAAAAACATACTGTAAAAATACAGAAGGCAAAAGCTAAAAAATATCAGGGCATTGCCTAGTTTAAAAGAATCTCTTCAAAATGTACGCAGAAAACAGAGGAAAATGATTAGAAACCACAACAAACACAAAAAGGCAAAAGGAGATCAAGAAAGCAAAGTCAGTGCCCTCTGCTAGCACCCTCCCCTCCCACAGCGACTCCAAAACCGACAGAGGATTTTTGGGTTGTGCTGCTGACCTACTTTTGAATATCCATGGAATAAATAACTTCAGTTCTATGAAGCCTGGGAGGGAGGGAAAAGAAAGGATATGTCCTATGTCTTAGGGTACTTAACAGACTTAGCCTCTTAGAAACACATTCATGGTTTTAATTAAGGACTTTTAAGAACTTATTTTATTAAATTTCATTTTTATTCATTCCTTATCCATAGGTGTTATTTTCAGTACTATACTATGGTCTCTTAAATAACGGTAAGACATGTGCATGAGGCAAAATCAAACTGTATAGATAAAATGAAGTTAAAGCCCTGTGTTCTCTCTCCCGAAAGGATTCAACTGTTAAATTTTTGAGCATCATCCCTAGAAATTATTTATACACTAGGAAGAGGCTGTACTCCAACTTCATAAACATCCTTTTATTTACTCAAATGAGATCATATTACTCACAACGTTTTGGATGCCTCTACTGTACCAGTGCTTTTACTATCAGGACACAAAGTCCTGCATCGTGTAAAACAGAGCTGCACACTCCATGCACATGCATGCACCAGCAGATGAGCCAGTCTTGTACCGGTGAAGCATTCTGAGCAATGCCTTTTTCTCTATCTATCCAGGCTTCTTCACCAACACTGCCATGAACATCCTTATTTATACGCCTGCATTCGCACTCTGAACTGTCAGGGTCTGTCTGCATTCCACAGTTAACTCTCAATTAACTAAAGGAGGGCCAGGGATATAGCTCAGCAGTACAGCGCCTGCCTGGCAAGCACAAGGTCTTGAGTTCGATTCCTGGTACAAAAAAATAAACAAAACAAAACCAAAAAAAAAAAAAAAAAAAACTAAAGGGATTGGGAAGTACTACTGTAAAACAACCCCAAACCAATATTTAGCAATAGTTAAAACTTAATTGGCCAGTGAGATGGCTCAGCGGCATAAGCACCTGCCTGGCAAGCACGAGGTCCTCAGTTTGACTCCCAGTACCCACATACGATAAAAGGGCCAGTGATATCACTCAGCGGCATGGGCGCCTGCTGGCACGTGAGCTCCTGAGTTCGACCCCCGGTACCCACAAAAAAAAAAAAAAAACTTAATTGATATAAAATCTAATAAAAATTTACTTGGATAACCTTGTATCTAATACATGGAAATAAATACCTTTTAAATAACATCATAGAAAAATTAACAGAAAAGTATAGATCAATCATGCCTTTGTTAAAAAACAAGAAAGGTCCAAAGTGGTATCAACCTTGTAAGGCCTTATTGTCACCAAGTCCTCCCTCACTCAGAGGAGCTCTTGTTGCCTCCAATGGGAGAAGGAACCCAATGGACAGCAGCTGTTTTCAAGCAAGCTGCTGATGTAAACTGCTGACAACTATTTACTGTGTCCCATTGTTTCTACCAGGAATGTCATATGTATTATCTCATGCTTAGTGAGGTAGGTACAGTTATTGTTCCTGTTTGGCATTTGAGGAAACTGAAAGCTTAGAATGGCCATATCCTGAACCCAGGCATCACACCAGCATGGGAAATTAACTTACTCCTTAGCCGCAGCTCCCTCAAGCCACCCCCCATTATAGAGGCCCTCAAACTCCCCCACATTAGCTTGATGGTTGACTGCAACAATTTACATCATCATCAGCCTCAGTTTTAAAAATGAGCATGCACAGTAAGGGGTGCCCCAGTTCTGAAACAGATTTGTGCTTAGACATCTGATTAATCCTGCTCAAGCTTCCCACAATACAGCTAATTAGTTATACCCTAAGGCCTCCCCACCCCTGAAAGAGCAGCTAATCCAGGGCTACAATAAAGCTTGGGCACACCTGACTAGAAAAGGAGGGACGGGGACCTCCTCCTAGTTATTATCAATTTCCAGAAAAGTATAATGTTCTAAAATAGAGATAGATACTTTCTTTTCTCAGCAATTCCATTTTTCTTCAGTGAAATTTGGAGAAAGGCTGGGTGTGGTGGTGCACACCTGTAATCCCAGCACTCAGGAGGCCGAGGCAGGAGGACAGCCGTGAGTTTGAGGCCAGCGTGGGCTACATAAGCAAATTCAGGGCCAGCCTTCACTACATAGTGAGACTCTGCTTCAAAAAACAAAACAAACAAACAAACAAAAAAAATTGAAGAAGAATGAAATTCTATTTTTCTTTATTTTTAACCGTGTCTATTCTGCCCTACTCAACTATTCAAGAGTTTATAGTACTATACTCAGAACACTCTTTTGCAAATGATAGATGCTAAGGAGAAACCACTATAAGTTCTGTTTTTGTTTTTTTTGTTGTTGTTTTGTTTTGTTTTGTTTTTTTTGGCATTACTAGAAATTAAACCCAAGGCCTTTGCACTGAGGTACATACCCCCACCACTTTTGAGACAGAATCTTGCTAAGTCACTAAATTGCTCAGGCTAGGCTGGAACTTGTGATCCTCCCACCTCAGCCTCCCAAAGTGCTGGGATTACAGGTGTGCCCATCCATACCCTGAAATTTAAGCTATTTTTCTTCCTCTGGGGACCATTTCTCCCCTGTGTCAGTCCAGCTGGCTCCTCCCTTTTCCTGCCCTTGTAAACCAGATCTGGCCAATCAATGTGTTTTGTCCTCTTCCTTCCTGACATGGGATTAGCTTGAGGGTGGGTACTGACCTAACTCTAAGACTTTGACTGGAGCAGAAGGGGGAAAGTAAGTTTTCTCACTGGGCTGTGGGCTGTGGGCTGCAAGGCCGACATAAGCTTGGGGCCACCAGAGGTAGATGGCTGGTGGGTCACACACACAAAGACACAACCCAAGGATGAAGTCAACTGTGAGTAAAACAGGAAGAGTCTATCTCTGGGATTTTTGGACACATGAGCTAAAACATTTTCTTTTTCTCTTGAGCCAGTTTCAGGCATTTGGAAGCAAATCATGCTCACTAATAAAACTGCTTCATTTATTTCTTTACATGTTTATGTCCTTCTATTAGATCTGCCTATAATGGGCAAAAACTAGGTTTCACTCTCTGTATCCCCACAATCCAGCAGAAGGCCTGTTCCAAGAGTGCTCGAACATGTGTGCAGCACTGGGCTCAATGGGAATTTTCCTACAACTAGTTCTCCTCTTCGACAAATGCTTATGTGCACCCTCTTCTGCAGCTTAAATGTGACTAATGGTAACTACGAAAAGTACTTGATTGTGGGCTGTGTAGACACACTGGTGGAAAATAAAGTGCTGCATTCTTCCTTTCTGCCTACCAAAAAGCACGCACCCATTCATTCTTTATATACACCCCAACTTCACACATTTCAAGAACAACAAAAAGCCACCAAAGTTTCCAAGGCATTGTCAACAAAACAGCATCACATGGAAAGAGCAGAGTGATCATGACAAGGAAAGGCAAGCAGAGGCGACAGCTCCACTAGGTGCAGAGGGTCTCAACCAGCGCTCTCCACCTTCTCTGAACACACAAGTGCATTTTCTAAGTAGGGGACCCAAGGCTTAGTCATAACCTCAAAGGGATCTGAGAGCCCCAAAATGTTAAGAAGCACTACTCTACAGGGTACAATAAACATTTTATTTCTCTTCCCCTGCTAATTCAGTTAAACGAACATTATTCAGGCAAAGACAAGAAATAGTCCACCTGGAGCTATCTTACTTACAAAAGTGTCTTCAAGGAACAGACCAACATAAAATCAAGCTTTATCTGTTTGCTTGCTTGCTTGCTTGCTTGTTTGTTTCAACCTTATGGAGAAGAGACTATTTCTCAGAGAAACTGTCTCTCCTGTGAATGAACAGTGGCAGTCAGCAAACCCTGGCTAGATGAAGGAAAAGAGCTTCATCTTCAACCTGCCAAGAGCCTGCCAGCCTGTGCAGGTTTCATCACAAAAGGGCCAGCCTATCTGACATGAGGGAATTGTGCTTTTTGATAATCATGGAAAATAGACAACAAACTAAATGTTCATTAAAAAGAAGACTACTTACATATTATAGCATAAGACGATGGAATCAACATGATATATTCAATCTTGAACATCTGTTAAGTGCCAGCAATATGACAGGAAATGGAGACACAAAGGCAAATCAAAGAGATCTAGTGATACATACGTATGCTCACTAACATGGTAAAAGCTCTGTGATGCTACAAAGAGTAAAACCAAAAACGAAAAAAGCAAAAGGGCACAAGAAACAATTTCATTAACATACATGCACACATGTATGTAAAGTGCATACACAAGCACGTACTGTAAAAGCAATGTATAAGATACATGTACAAATCAATGAAGCAAGTGCAATCCTATTAACACCAATACATGTGCATTTGGACAGCACTGACAGCACAGCCACTAAAGTGTTACCTGTGGTCATCTCTAGGAAAGTGAGAATTTGGATAATCCTATCTTCTTCTTGCTACTTCTATATCATTTGGATTTTGAGAGTGGGCATAAGTAATATTTGTGTGTTAAACATGATTGAAATATATCACATAAAACATAACCTGGAGACCCTAAACTGGTTTTCTGAAAGAGAAGAGGCTGAGGAGAAGCTGTATATCTTTATTTTTAATAATGGAATTATAATTGCCAATCCAGAGGCTATTGTGCAATGTAATAATGAATAAGAGCAATGGCTCTCATTCCAGATGGCCTGGGTTCAAATTTTACCTCGACTTATTAGCTGTATGACTTAAAATACATCACTTAGTCTCTCTGCGCCTCAGTTACCAAAATAATAAACTGAGGAAAATAAAAAGGCCTGCCTCACAGATTTGTTATGAAGAATAAATAAAGCTAATAAAGGGGATAATGATAAAGAACAAGGAGAGGAAGAAAAGCTGCTCCAGATGTACTACGCACAACAAGCCTCATTTGAAAACACCTCTGAGTACAGATCTGATCCACATATTCCTAACAGCAAGGTCCACCTCTCTAGAGGCATCAAAAGCCTTTAGCAAACTCCTGCTCATTTCCCCACAATTTATCCATCTCTCGGCCAATATAATCCATACCATGCACCACCTTCTACTCTCATACCCACAGGCCCTCAATTCCCCAACAAACTGGGTTCTTTCCTTCCCTTTATATTGCTCTTATCCAAGTAGATCTGACTCTAATGATTCTATTCTGTTCTGTTCTGTTCTCTTCTCTTCTCTTCTATGCATCCCAGTGCCTGGACTGGTGTTTGGAATATGTGGGTGTTAGAGGCTTACTCTGCCTCCCCACAACTTCTACCTTAAACTCTGATTTGGATTTGTGCTCTTAGAAGCTCTCCACCTACCCATCCGTCTCTCCACCCACCCACCCAGCCAGCCACCAGTCAATTCATCATCTGCTCTTCAGCAAATGACCGTAACAAGGCAAATATTCTGCCAGGAAACAGAGCAGGAGAGGTATCTGAGACTGAGATGGACTATCACAATATCGAAAATTAAAATAATCTACACACACCCCTTCTACAGCCATCAAGTTTAATGGTGCTATTAAGATTCGTATCTATTTGACTTCTCTGTACAACTGGAATTCGATTTGTCTTATTGGCAACTGTTTTTATACATATGTGGCTAATTTTTATCTTTCTTTTTTCCTTCTCCTGACATTCCTGATAAAATATTTTCTAAATACTTATTTAGTAACTAAAAGAACAATAAGAATTTTTTCAATTTATCAGCCCTAACAACTGTTTTACTTTCCTGTGTTTTCTCCAGGAGTTTGTCCACGTGCATGTGTGACGTACAACACATACGATATACAATATACTATGCACACACACACAGGATTGTAACCATAACATGCATACATTCTATTATTTTTTATTTATTGAGAAAGCATTCTAAATTCAATATTTATGTTGAAATAGCAGTGTAAACATTTAGAGGGTTTCATACTCCTGTTTACTTACTTATTGCCCTACTGGTGAAAACACAGATTTCCATTTTGAAATATAAATCTTAATAAGTGATCTCCCTGTATTGATATTTCTTATTTTTTTTTTCAGTTTTTTGAGATAGAGTCTTGCTCTGTAATATAGGCTGGCCTCGAACTCACAGTGATCCTCCTGCGTCAGCCTCCAGAGTGCTAGTATTACAGTCATGTACCACCATACCCAGCTCTTCTTTTTAATTACAGACTTGGAATAAATTTTTTCAGCAATGAGATTATCAGACCAAAGACTATGAAAAACTTAAGGTTTTTAATGATCAAATGGCCATTCTAAAGGGTTTGAACAACTAAATGCAACTAAAATTAACACTTTATTATACATATTAACAGAGAAAAGCAGTACTGAGAATAACCCAAGTTACTTCTGTTTGCAATTGGAAGGCCAAATATTTGCACATACTGTTATATTGCTATAAGAGTATTTTTCTTCTTAATTATGTTTCACATGCCAACGAAAGGCAAGTAGATAAAATGAAATCAGGTATGTGAGTACACTTTTCTGAAAAAGTAAAAGACCAACACAAATTTGAACCCTACTGGGGACAAGGGGAAGTCAGTCATGGAATTCCAAATAAGCCAAAAGTCATCTACACAGAGGCACCTGAGAATTCTTTCTGTAAGTAGGCACACCTCTCATATTTTATGAATGCAACTAGAACAGTTTTCCGATCTGTGATTCCATTTGGAGCAGAGTCCTTCCAAACAAGAAGGGGAGTGTGTGTCAGTATTTGCCTTTCTCCTGTCCTCTTTCCTCTACCATCCCAATCTTACAGAATAATTGCTATTCTGCAAATTACTAACAGCAGAATCAAAGCTGTCCAAAATGCAAGAGAGAAAAGAACAGAAGAGAGAAAACAAAAGGCTTACACTGTATTAGAAATGTCTACCAAAGATTAAACAACAAATTTTTACAAGCCCTCTAAGCCATTATGTTCTATCTGTTTACACTGGATAGCTTTCAGGACCTTGCCTCTGCTCCTAGCATCCCCAAGACCAACAAAATCGCTCTGCATCTCAGCAGCATCCTCCCAAGCCTGCATTCTTCAAGTATCAGACCTATGTTGCTGTGCCAGGGATGGTTCCATGTGACCCAAGAATACATCTCAGATTGTATGTTGCAACCACAGAGCACACTCCCTGTCTATTATCTTTTAAGCTTTGTGATATCATCTAAAAGAAGTCACCATTTAATATTAGCAGGCCTCTAAGATTTAATAGTTGCTAATGCTGGGGAAGCTCAGAAAAGGATACCCCCGGAATATGAAACTTTGTACTTCACACTGACAGCATCTGAGGAGCAGTAACTGCAAGGATGGCCTTTCTCTGAAGTCCTTATTTACATAAAAACCAAGTCTGCAGTGGGAAGAACACAGCTGCCTTCAACTCTTCTTAATGAAATTTCATTAACCAAGAAAGATTAAACTCATAGCACAGACTGAAAATTCAAACATCACACCTGAAGCCCATAGGAACTATGTCTCGGCCCATTGTCTGTTCTCTGGGCTCATTCTCTTCCCTAAAAATAATTTTCTACCCCTCTAAAAGTGTCTACAGCCCCTATTTGCCTTCCTCCTATGAGAACAGTATTTAAGCCTCAATCATCTGCCCTTTGAGTTTCCTATCTTGTGTAGCCCCACATGTGCACAGTAATAAATTTATATGCCTTTTCCCCCCATTAGTCTGCTTATTTTCCAGTTGTTTCAGAAAACTCAATTACCAAACCTTTGGAGGGAAAGTTTAAGCTTCTCTGCACTAACATCCTTTTTTGTTCATAGAAAGAAAAGTGGGACATAAGCTCAGAGGCTTTACCAAATGAAAGTATAGAGGGCTGGGGATACAGCTCAGGAGCACAGTGCCTGCCTGGCAAGTGTGAGGTCATGAGTTCGATCCCCAGTACCAAAAAAAAAAAAAAAAAAAAAAAAGTATAGAGTTAGAACTTAATGATATAGTTTTATTTCTATTTTATTTATTTTTATGCTTTCCTTATATAGCAAGTGCTGATTTATGTAAGATGTGCACTTATTTTTTTAAAGTTTGTAAGTAAAGTAAGTAAATTAAATAGAAGGAAAGTATTAAGCAAACAGAAAAGTGTTAATGGGGTATGATTAAAATCAAGAAGGTGGTAGGGGAAAAACTGAAGTTTGGGAAACTGCATTAAGCCTATTTATATTTCACACTTACTATCATTTGCATATTCTGATCTTCTCAATTTAACTCTTGTATTCTTTTTTTTTTTTTTTTTGTGGGTACCAGGGGTCAACCTCAGGACCTCGCGCACCAGCAGGTTCCCATGCCACTGAGCGATATCACTGGCCCTTTTTTCATATGTGGGTACCAGGAGTCGAACTCAGGACCTCACGCTTGCCAGGCAGGCGCTTATGCCGCTGAACTATCTCACCGGCCCTAACTCTTCTATTCTTAAAGAAAAAGGACTGTATTTTATCATCATGTTTGATTTCAGTTGCCAGGTATCCCATATAGAAACAAACAGTCTAATCTTTCAGATTTGTATCCATTTAACAAAACATTCAGATACATTAAATCCATCAAGACATTATAATTTTCAGTTTACTTTATCTTGATTTCTCATTGATCTTTAAGTCCATTTAAAAAATCATTATAATTTAACCTTACTTTATCTTGACTCCTAACTGCTTTTTAATCATTAATGACTTGGAATACTTCAGCTTTCAGTTTTACCCTCTGTTAAGTGTTTGATGATCTATAAAGATTATGGCAGATATTTTAATAAAACAAGCACAACGATCCTCTTATTCTACGGAAATACATGCAATCATACTGACATACAGATGATTCCATCCCTAACTGCCTGTCTGTGAGAGATTCAGGTATTCCCTGTTAAGCATTCTTTGTGATCACATGAAGGGCTGTGCTGACCTATTCTATTCTGGCTCACCTGCCTTGCCTGCTTGGGCTCAAGTTCTTTTTCTGACCACTGAAGTAGAAGCACTGGTTTGTACATAAATAGCTTTATCAACCAGAGATTTTAAAAACAAACAACAACAACAAAAACAAACAGTCACCATTCTGGCTGTTAATCAAACAAGGTAAATTTGCGGGCTGCTGGCTGGCAACCCACAAGTTGGAAAAAAAATCAAGACTACAAAGACGCCCAATATCAGCCATTCATCATCGTATCATGACCCAATAGTACAGATGACCTAAAAGCTTGACAAAAAGGTGTGGCTCTTCCTATTCATTTTTTCCTGTATTCTTTTATATTAGTTAGAAGCCAAAAGCAACCCCGCTGCCACAATATTTCACCAATTCCTATTCACTCAAGACAGTTTTGGACTGAGAGCTGAAGAGAGGTTAAAGCATGTTTCAAAAAAAAGCAAAATAAACAAAACCCCAGAAGTGCAATTGCAACTTGGTCATGGTAAAATTCACATGGAGTTGCCCATGAAACAAGCCTCATCTAAATTTCAGTAGAGGATAAAATATCTGATATAATCTATAGAAGATAAGCACAAAGAAAGTTTTATTTTGGAAATTATTTCCATATATTTTTCTGCCACTCACATTTCTCCTGCTTTGCTTTGTTTTCTTTTCTTTTTCTTTTTTTTTTTTTTGGTACCAGATATCGAATTAAGAGCCTTGCGTTTGCCAGGCAGGCGCTTGTGCTGCTGAGCTATATCCCCAGCCCTTCTGCTTTGCTTTGAAGTTACTCATGAATACAGTCTCAATATCAAATACCCCAGAATCTCAAAGGATCAGTGATATTTTTAACAAGGCCGGGAGTGCTAATGGTTGGGACACTGGCCAGAGTTCAAAAAATGTGTAGTTTCTACCAGATGAATCTGTCATCATTTTTAACATATATCGAAAACAAAAACAATTTTGGAAGAGAATTTACATGCAGAAAAATATAAAAAGAGTGAACTGAAAACACTTCAAAAGGGACATCTGAAGACTGTTACTCAATTTTATGTTTAAAAGGCAAGAACATTTAAAGTTGAATATTTTCAACAGGAACCAATTCCTTATAGAAGAATGGTTGAAAATATCAAGGGCTCAGGAAGCTAATCTTACCTCTTTACCATGTATGACCTCAGGCTATTAGGGTAAGAGTATTTCCATTTTGTTTCTTAACCTCTGAAGTTAATAGGTAAAAACCTTTAGATGAACTTTAGTCCCACTGCCCTTTCTGTAGCCATAAACTTCAAAGAGGAGAAACAGATGGTGCTATCACAAACAAACAGGTTTTCTTTATCACTATCTTGAGGTCATATAACCACAGAAAGGGAGACAAATGATTTTAGCACAGGTGGTACCTGCTACTCCATCCCCCGGTGTTCACTGGCCAGATGTTTGAGAAGAACCTTGTAAAATTTCCAAAGAGGTGATATAGTAAAGAATGCAGTTTCCATGGCAACCAAGGACTTTGTAAGGCCTCCAAAAGTGTATTTAAGGAGGGGGACACAAAAGCTCGGGGTCAGCTTCTGCTGTCCCCGGCTGGCATCAATTAAAGAATTCATTTGTTTCTCGAATCTCGTCTTCCTGTGAGTGAATCTATCTTGTGATTTTGCCGTAACAAGGCTAGTCAGTAAGCCACACTTAATTCAAATTGCCAAACTGGTAATCAGGAATACCATTCAGATGAAAGGGTGAAATTTTCTTAAACTGAGAATGCTACTTCCTGTAATGGCATGACTTTCCTTTGTTTACAATGGAAAATTTTAACCTCTCTAGACCTTTTTTTGACATCCAACAAAGAGTGACTGAGTGTCCACTGTATGCCAGACCCTGGTCTAGATGCTAGAAAGACAAAGGTGAGTTCAAGAAGGTGTCTTTCAAGCATTGCCATTGTAAGAGGGAGGAAATTGTGAACAAGAAAACAAGATAGACTGTCCAGAAGGCCACTAGGTGATCTGATAGAAGGTACTAGAGGTTAGGAAGAGGCAAGGCAGTAATGCTAGAAATAGGAAAATCAAGAAAGGCCTCTGAGAATGTGATACGTAGGCTGAGATCTGATGAAAGAGTGAACTGTGTTTAAAAACAAAAACAAAAACAAACAAAAAATCTATATGTAATTCTGTATACAATAGAATACTACTTGGCTATACAGAATGACAAATTTGAGACATTTCTAGGAAAATCGGTGCACCTGGAAACTACAATGTTGAGTGAAATAAACCAGACATACAAGCTTAAATACATATGATATCTCTCATTTGAGTGAGGCAAAATGCAAACAAAGAAAATGATAAAGGATAGATAGGAAGGGACAAGAGGATGGATCTCTTGCCATAGGGAAGTGCCCCAAGGGAACAGGGATGAGGGGTGAGGAGGACAGGAAGGAGAAATAAGAAGAATAAAGATACGCCAAGTACAGGAACCTAATAATGCCAATTAATGTAAACATTAGATGCCATAACATGAGCTAAGAAAAACAGTATCAAAAAGAATGAAAACTGGGATAGGGGAACTGGAGGAGGAGGGATGGAGGGGAAGACAAAGGGAAGGCGATTAAAAACAAGAAAGAAACAAGTTGTAATATGTATATGTAACCATTCCCCAAGACAACTGTAACTACATGAACTGTAAACATGTACAAATAAAAAATCTTAAAAATTGAAGAAAGAGCACTGCAGCCTGGCAGAATGACATGTGCAAAGACCTTAAGGCAAGAAATACCTTGACATGCTGGGGAGTAAGAACATGGCCAAAAAGGCTGCTCTTTGAAACTAACCATGGTATTGGCCTTCACTCTCATGACAGGAAGACAGTGGGGTTCCATTTAAGTGGACTACTTTTCTCATTAAGTCAGGCTTACCTTTTTAAGTACCAAAACTTTAAAGCATTTAATAGGAATTTCTTTCCCATTATATCATAGATTTTCTCTTCTTAAAGCAAGTATATGGAACTTTTTTATGGACTTGAGTTCATTAGTGTTATGTGGTGCTCTGTCATCAGGAGGACAGAGGTATGCTTTTATAACACAATTTCTTTCTTCTGCTGCTACCAGCAATCACTTCCCACATCAGGTTCTCCGAACTGCCTTATTTGGAAATACCTTCAGCTATGGTTAATGGACTATTACTCTGCCTTTTCTACACAATCAAGTGCATGAGTTTTGCAACAAATATTGCTATCTAGAGGCAATTTCCATTGCTGGACCCTTGGAATACAGAAAAAAACAGACCGATTCTAGAGAGTTGTATTTCCCTCTCTTTAGTTTCAGGTTCACAACAGTATCACAAACAAAAAGGTCTACCCAAAGTCTGGTGACCAGATAAACTGGGTGTGGCAGAATTCTAAAGATAGTTTGCCAATGATTTCTCTCCTGTGATTCTTCCATCAAATATTAATCTAGGTACTATTGTATGATTAAAGTTCAAGTCATCTGACCTTAAAATACAGATTATCTAGATGATGTAATCACATGACCTCTTAAAAGTAGAAAAGTTTTCTCTGGCTGATACCAAAAGAAGTCAAAGAGATGGAAGCATTGTGAGGATTCAACATGCCATTGTTGGCTTGACCATGGCGGACATCATATGATTGAGAATTTGAACCAGGCACTTGCTACCTCATGCTAAAATCTGCTCATGCCCTTCTGCAGAAGTAAAACATTGCCTTGTCAAGATTTCTTGATGTCTGAGTGGTTTATTATCTGCACTGACAAACTGAGTCTGGGGATATATTCCCAACAATTTTGGCACCCAACTGTGGAGCTCAAGCCCATTAGGGAGTGAGGACTCCCACCAGGAGGAGACGCATCCCACGGCCTTGTTGCAGTGGCCTCTGGTATGAGAACCCCCACCCCTACAGGCTGAGAACCCAATATAGACTTCCTGACAATGCGGAAAGGCCCCGGAGGCAAAAACTGCAGGGACCAGGCAACTTCATGCACAGACCAAGGTAAGAAAAGTCATGGGTGTGACTGAGTACTGCTTTGGTGGTCGGGTTATTCTGTCCCTGTCCCAGGATGACCTCGGTTCAAGTGAAATTGAAATAACTGATGGCAAGATATCTTGGTGCATGCTGGAGATTGAACCTCAGGTTCTGAAACAAACAGAATGGGAAATAAATGTGTCTCCTAGTCAGGACAAACAAGGGAATCAAGGGGCTCAGGGAACGAAATACTCTGATAATCCCCTTGGACTGATGTGATGGACGTAGGGTGACAATCCATGGAAGGAAAAAAACCAAACAAACAAAAATCCATCATATTTCCCCAATCACTTTTGCAATGCCTACTTAAAACACTGGCCAATTTCAATGGATATTTTTGTTTACTTGATATGCTTAAAACATTTCTTGCGCTTTGTAAATTCAAAGACTACTATTCCAGTGTTAACTTGCTCTTCTCTCTGCTTTCTGCTGCTGTTAGGATGACAGTACTGATTCAAGGTTACTTGAAAGTCTGTTGGCAGCCAGTCAAATTTAAAAATGTAACAACGTGAGACCAAAAAAAAAAAATAGAGAAGGACTGGAGACCCACCCTGGGAAAACTCATGGTCTTGATTGTCTCTCTGCCCTTGAGATAATTAGAATTCAATTCTGCCATGCATGGAGTCATTCTTCTGTCCCTTCTCCACTGCCCTGCCCCTGAGAAATAATACAATTTACAACAGTGTTTTGTCCAAGGAAATTCTCTTCTCTGTAACTGCTGGATTCCAAAGCCAGGTTTCCGGAATGGTGATTTTTCCTTCCTAGGACCCTTCCAGAGTAAAGCTGACCTTCACTTATCTCTGGGTCATATTCTTTAAAAACAAACAAACAAACAAACAAACAAAAAAACTGGTCTAGATTTAATCCTCAAACTCTCAAAGAATAAATGTAAAAGTCAGGCCAAATTTATCAGCATTTTTGCTCTTGATCAGAACTCAAAATTAACTCCTTCGAGAATGCTACACTACAGAGCAGACTAACTAGTTTTTATAGCACAAATAAGTTCATTGATAGAACAAAACACATTCCTAGGGACCCTTATGAGTTTAATAACAATTTTAAACAGAAACAGGCATTAAAGGATAGCCATAGCCCCAGTCCCGAGACACTGCCTCTCCTGCCACGATGTCTCTCCAGAGCATCTTACCAGGCCGGCCACCATTCTCACAGATACGCTAACTGAGGTTCTAAAAGAGGAAAGCCTGTAGCTAAGTATGGTCCAAGGGTCACAGGACCGTGAAGAAGTGGGCCCAGGTGCACCGTAAGAGTGGCTAACCCGGCTCTGGCCACCTCACACCTCCAGTTTGCCGCCGCTGGTGCTGGACAGGGTTAAGTCTAGGGGACGCCTTAGATCGGGCATAGAGCAAGAGGGATAGACAGAGACACCCACTCTCCTTTCTTTTCCTTTTAAAATACATACTTAGCACTGAAGAATGTCACCTGGACTCTTTCTATACCCAAACCTGGCCTGAGCACCCCCTGGAAATAGGTAAAATAACCTTTAACAATCTGTCCCTTTAGATGGAAAAGTTACATGTGGCTGACAAAACAGCAGTTTTGGCTATCAGCTGTGGCTATCAAAGCAACAATGAGAAGCCTGTATAGCTGGCTATTTCAGTAAGATAAACTGTGAGCCTAGGGCCTGTCTCAAAAACTTTCTTGGCTTTCATGGGTGTAAAAGGTTTTTTCCCTTCTGATTCTTATTACAAGACAAGTTCTGACTAGTCTATTTATAGTCACAAACCTAAACCGTAAAAGGGTTATTGCAGTTCAACTTGGCCAAATATATCTGAAAGTGCACTCTAATTTAATCATGCAGTCAATGTAATCATCTTGTGTATGTTTGTCTGTCCAATATGTTAATAATAACAAGTTAAAGCACCTACAGCAGCTTCATTTAAGAAAAATATTTTTTTGAACTCAGTTCTTTTTCTTTTTATTTTTTGGTCCTCTTTAAGATTTCCAGGTTTTCAGAGTAGCCAAGCTTATTTAAAACATTAACAGATGAGGATTAATAGTCTCAAGGTTTATATAGGACTTAAAAAAAAAAATCTTAAAGTTTGATATAATAAGGGTTATATATGATTGGATTGCTACATATGTTTTTGCATGTCAATTTTTAGGTATATGTTCTATTTTAGTTGGTATATAGATAAATGGACACTCATGATAAAGCCCAAATACCTTTTTTCACAGGGTTAACCGTGCACTAACAAGATATAAAGAAAGATGTCCTTAAAGTTGGTACCATATTTCCAAACAGCTAATATCAAAGGATTGGTTTTATAAATGCAATGTCTATTGTTGTTTGTATATAATAATTTGAGAATTTTTTCTTGGATAAAGATAATATGCAGAGCTTAAAGTGTTTAAATGTTATGATTTGGTTCTCATGAGTCATCTAAAGCAATTGTTAAGATATATTTAAGTTGGCTATAATTAAAGGTTAAGCTTTCTATGTCTAAAGCAATAAGGTTTCTTAACATATTGAAATGCTCTTGGTTAAATTTACAAAACTAGATTGAAAAGTTTTTATATTTTACTAAAATAGGTTTCTTGTGTTCTCATCATTAGAATTTTGATTACTAAAAAGTGAGCTTTAAGAGTTAAAGAGTATTTGAATGCTAACCTATGAAATGTTTTCAATAGTCAGTTCATGATTGGTAAAATAAACAACTATTATCTTAGTTTATGATATACATTTGGACATATATGTCCAAATCTAAATACAAGCTATGCTGTGAGTCTAAGTTTTAAAGTTAAGTTTAATACATACAAAGTAACTAATAAGTGTTCTCTTTTATATATGTTTAGAACTTAATCATAAAGTGATCAAAATTTGACATCTCTTTAAATTTGGTCCCACCATTTAAAGCTTGATCTGCATCTATTGGCTTTGATTAAATAAGCATTTTGTTATTGTATAAATGAGATAACACTTATATTGGGTAATAAGTCTATGTGTGGTCATTAACACTGTTTCCTAAATTTGTAAGAGTTCTAAAGATGTCCTTTAATTCTTGTCAATACAGAATTAATAAGAATTCTTTATAAACCCATTTTAAAAAATCTAAACTTTGCCTTAAGAGTAAAAACTAAGTAAATATATGTAAAGATTTCTATATAGCTGTGATGCTAATTATTGTTAGCCTCATAGTAAATGAAATACATTTGTGCTTTCCCAAATGTATATGTATAGGTCCTTTTACGATACAGGGCAGGAAAAAGACATCTTGTCATGCTGATTACCTCCAAACTACAGTTGTTCATGATGATGGACTTTTTCAGGTTTATGTGATTGTTATTATAATTGTGTTATGATAGTTTGATGTGCTTACACCTTATACAGTTAAGGCAGTGTCATAATTATCAGAGATTAGGCATCGATAACTTGTAAAGTATACACTCTATTAAAAAGTAACAAATTTAGGTAAAAGTTTCTGTATATCATTTAATATCTTATAATTAGATAAAGACAACTGACTAAAAAGTTATTTTATACTAAGATAAAAATTTAAATATATTTCAGAGGTAATAACAAAACCTAATGGTTCAAAGAGAAATGTCATAATGATAATTATGCTAAAATATATTCTCAAATTTTCTCAGTGAAGCTTTATAATTGTTATCTGTTAACATTCTACAGGGATTCAACTTCTAAGACAACCATGATTGGTAAGAAAATAACAGTTCCCTGGTCATACTATATATTTCAAGATATTTGATATATAGATAAGATCATAAGATTAACCCTACTGTTCCCACTATAATACTGGTTTAACTGATCTCCTGGGTGTTCAACAAATACAGTTGGGAGACCAGAACTAAAAAGGTAACTCAGCTGAGAGGAGAGGACAGCCAATATCTTGACCCTCACCCTCCAAGGTCAACAAGGACCCAGGACATGAGGGGACTTTTCTATAGGATCCTTCAACTTTGGTGAGTCACCCAATCTCCTGAGCAGGAAGATTACTGCACCCCAGAGAACAGGAGCCAACCAATACACAGTGTGCCAAAAAGAGGGTCACCAGAGAGAGAAATGTCTTCTATGCTAACACAGGAAGCTACACGGTCAAGCAAGACTGTGACCCATCCTGGCAGCTGACACTGACAGAGAAGCTAAGAGGTGCTGCACATGGTTCCAAAAGCAACCTCTGGAGAGCCTTAACAGACCTTGATATTTGGCAAAAAATTAATTTTGATGAATACTAGTCTCACTTTAACTTGGTCTTAAACATCCAACAAGAAAGTAAAACCAAAAAATAATAATAATATAGACTAGACATAAACAGGAGGCTCTAATCATTGTCCCCTGCTGACAGTTTCCAGCTAGAAAGCCAGCTGGTTACAATTGCTATTCCAATCCCTTAAGAACAATGTCTAGATGTGGCTTCTTCGCTAATCTGCCTTTCCATTCTAGTGCTCATGTTTGGTCACACATGCTTTAAAGTGTAATTATTCTTGCCTAGTGTAACATCAGGTAATGTAGTAAAAACCCTAATAGAACAAATAGTCCCAAGATTTGGAATAATTAAAAACATAAACTCAGATAATGGGAGCCACTTCATGGCTCTCATATAGTTAGGAGACTTTCTAGGGAGCTGGCTATAAGCTGGGAATAACACTCCCCCGGCACCCACCTTCCTCTGGTCAAATAGAAAGGATAAACTGAACTCTTAAAACCCACCTAACCAAACTGATATTGGAAACTCATTTACCATGGATCAAGTGCTTTCCCATTGCTTTGCTTAGGATTAGAACAGCTCCCAGAAAAGACACTGGGTTATCTCCATATGAAATGCTGTATGGACTTCCCTACCTTGGCAGGCCTTCAGACCTGCCAATCTTTAAAATCAAAGATCAGTTTGTTTGTTTTTTTTTTTGTGGGTACTGGGGGTCGACCTTAGGACCTCGCGCACCAGCAGGCGCCCGTGCTGCTGAGCAATATCACTGGCCCTTTTTACGTATGTGGGTTCCGGGAGTCAAACTCGGGCCCTCACTCTTGCCAGGCAGGCACTTACGCCACTGAGCCATCTCACCAGCCCCAAAGATCAATTCTTGAGAAATGCTTAGCTTGGCTTTCACCCTTCATCCCCTCAGACAAAGGGACCTATAGCTCAAACCCCACTGCTCGACTTTCCAGTCCATCCACACCAGCCTGGTAACTATGTGTTGATCAAGTCATAAAAACAGGACAAACTCAGACCAGCCTGGAAGGGACCCTTCCTTGTCCTCCTGACTACTGAAACTACAGTCCGAGTGGCCCAGCAGGGATGGACTCAACCACACTAGGCTAACATGCTCCTGATGGAGAAATACAACAGAGAGAGTCAACTTCTGCTCACAGAGTCTGAAGAAAAGAGTGAGGATTTTTAAAGAAGAGGAAACGGTGAGAAACCATAGCCCTGCCTTTTCTATCAAAACATAAAAACAAAAGTGCCTCCATTTTAAACCCTAGTCCAGCCTAGGCTGGCTCCCTCCCCAACCTTTATACCAGAGTTACAGAAAATGTCTGTTTAGCTTAGATTCCGGGAACGTGGCTGACCACCAAAGATAACTTATCAACAGCCAAGGACTTTTAGTCCCCCTACACCCACTCTTCCCTCCCTTAGCAACCCTGCCCAGCAATCCTTCAGGCCCTCCCCTCACACCGCTTGAACCAGCCAATTGGGACAGACTGTGAACCTTCAAACCAACCAATGGGGAGAAGGTCAGCTGTTTCTCACACATTAGGAAATAAAAGGAATCCACAGCTACGTCTCTGCATAGTTGCTACCTCATGCTAAAATGTGCTCATGCCCTTCTGCAGAATAACATTGTCTGTTCAAGAAAAGGAAAAAGAAAAAAAAAAAAAGAAAAGAAACTGAGAACAGATCCTTGTTCACAGCCAGCAAGCACTCATAAACTCAAATCCCATAACTGTAAGAAACTGATTTCTGAAAAGTCACAGAAACCAGTACGGAAAAGGACCTGATGCCCAGATGAGAGCACAGCCAACCAGCACCTTGATTTCCAGCCTGACTTCTGATCTTCAGAAGTAGGAGTCGATGAATGGAAGCTGTTTTCAGTTATGCAGTTTGCAATCATTTGTTACACACCTAAATAATACAGTAAGAGAAGTGGGCATCTAGTAAGTTGGCCAGAGGGCAATGAATAAATGAGGATTTTGTTTTTAATTTTGGTTTGGTTTTATTTAGTTTAGGGCTTTTTTTGGTGGTACTGGAGGATAAAACCAGGGATTTCACACTGAGCTAGGTCTCCAGCGCTTTTTGAGTCTCAATAAATTATCCAGGCAGGACTCGAATCTGCAATCCTCTAGACTCAACCTCCCAAACTGCTGGCATTATAGATTGTACCACCATGTCCCACTCATTAATGAGCTTTTACTATATCACTCTCTCCAATGTACACAAAATACCACAGCTTAATGAAAACAGTATAAAACTGGGGATAGCAACACTGGGTTCTGATCCCAACCCTGTCATTAGCTACCTGTGTGATTCAGGAAATTCGTTTTCCTTCTCTGGGCTTTTCTCTGTCAATCAGAGAAATGTTCATGATGTTAAGATCTCTTCCAGCTCTCATGTCTACAAATTTAATCATTCCTATCACATTAAAAACTGAACTAACAACAAACACGCATAATTTTCTCCATATACTTAATTTTCCAATGATACCCATTTTCCCCTACATATTAGCACCCCTGTATCTTAAGTTTACAATATTCACAAAGGGTTGCTGAAAAAAAGAATCTGCTGATACTATTTATTTTAAATCTATTCAATATATGATTGGTGCATTTATTTTTAACTCTAGTTATAACAGTACCTCAGAGGCTCTGCAATCTTGCAGTTAACTAATTATTTAGGCATTTTATAGAGTTTATGTTTGCATAAAAGCCAAGTCAACATGATCCTAAAACTTGCATAAAATGTAATGTGGGTGCCAAATTGGGGGGAGGGGGATAGTAGTATATCTAAACACAACTTTAAAAAAGGGGGTCCTCTGTTCAAAATTTTATATCTGACCTCTGAATTTTTCACTATTGGTTTTTATTTTAAAGCAAACAGAAAGAAGTGTCCTTACACACATTGCCCTCGATTATTTCAAATATGTTCCAGTTATGTTAAAGTTTCAAATCATTCTTAACTGAGACACTGTGGGATAAAAATCTCTCTAGAAAAGCCACCTAGCAGGGGCCGGTGAGATGGCTCAGCGGCTTAAGCGCCTGCCCGGCAAGCGCGAGGGCCCGAGTTCGACTCCCGGATCCCACATACGAAAAAGGGGCCGGTGATATCGCTCAGCGGCACGGGCGCCGGCTGGCGCGCGAGGTCCTGAGGTCGACCCCCCGGTACCCACAAAAAAAAAAAAAAAAAAAGAAAAGCCACCTAGCATACTTTAAAGGTCTATCCCCCAGTTCAAGTACTTGCACAGTCTGAGAACCTGAGCCATGCAAAAGGCAATGTGTGAAGGTGGGAGGATGGGGAGGGGGTGCTTGCAGTGTTTTGGTAGGCACAAATCACCCTGGCCGTTCAACTACTCAATTCCCTGTACTTAAGCTGAATTCTGAGTCATGGCATAGAGTACTAGAGCATTTTCTATAAAAAACAGTGTGCACTGTGGTGCAAGAAGAGGCTTCCCAATACAAAGCAGAAAGAAATTATGGCACAGTGATCTAGACCAAACGAGATCCAGGACTGTCCACAGGGAGGAGGACAGTCTATAAATCCATATCAAAATCCACTGCTTATCATGCATCATGTAGTGCAGAGGAAAGAGGGCCTGTTACCATAGGTGAATTGGTACAAAGACAAAGCCATAAAGTGAATCTCTTTAACTTAAGGATGAACATTTTCTGGTCATGTAGGTCTTGGGGTAGGGTGGGGGTGGAGAGCTGAACAGGACTTTATTTTGAAAGAAAATAAAAAATGATTAATCAAAATGAAGTCACCTTATATTTGAATAAGATTTTATTTCAACAGTACATAAAACCTTAAAAGACTAAATTGAGTGTTTATGAGAAGTCCAATTTATTCCTTTAAGATTTTATAATAATGCTGTAAGATAATTAAGCTTGATTTTTTTTGTGGGGGTACCGGGAATCCAACTCAGGACCTTGCACTTTGCAAGGCAGGCACCTGTGCCGCTGCGCTATATCCCCAGCCCTTAAGCTTGATTTTTAACACCACCATAAAAAGATGGTGATTTTTGATAAAGCAGTGGAGGTACTCATCCATTTTCCCAACATCCAACTGTAAGCCATCAATCCAAATCTCGCTCCTTTGCAGACCCTATGAAGACATTGTCCCAGGTTCTTTCCTGGTCCACTGTGAACTGCTGAACCTGCCAGACCTCCTTTGTCCAAGACTACAAGTCAAGATTTCTAACACTAATTCCACAGATTTCATAAAATCCTGCATCTTCTGTAAAATTTAAAATTGCTCACTACCCTGCTTTTGATTATCTGCTATTGAGACACAGCCTAGGACACAGGCCAGGTATCATAAAATAAATGAAAGTATTAACCAGGAAGGACTGTTTGAGGTGTGATTAATCTTACTCATGGTCAGTCATCAGTGAATGTTTTCAATACAATCATAAGTTTTGTTTCCTTAGGTAAGGTCATAACTTCAGGGACTCAGATAATGAAAACACAGATAACAAAGACCCTCACTCCCGTAACTACGCTTAATGCCATGAATGGCTTCATTGTATAGTGGGGTTGAAGCCTTCTCAATTAATCCTCTGCCATCTTCAAAATTCCTGACTAAAAGAAGCCCTCTAGAGATCATTCTAAAGAAGGCCCCACACAGCTGGACTCCACACACAGCTGCAGCTAAGACTCTGGCACTGTCGGCAAGCAAAACCAAGCAAGCAGCAACTTCACCAGCATTCACTCTGAGGGTGCCACATGCTATAGAGGGACAGCACGAAATCTGCCCTGGCCAGAGGCAGAGTACAAGGAGACTCACATGTCAAGCTGGTCATTGCCCACTTCCATTTTCCCTATTAAAGACCTAACGAGTCTTCTGGTATTAATAATCTAAACAAGGTTCTTGATATAAAACATTACAAAATTTTATCTTCAGTCATTCTTTGAAGAGCTCCCTCAACAGGGTCAAGCAAGGGCATGGCTATTATTCTACATGCTGATGCCAGAGATTTGTAACCTGGGTAGATTTAGAGGAACCATAAATCCCTATAAACAACGCCAAAATCTGTTTTGAGGGTGCATTCAATTCTAGGAGTCCATAGTATTCACTGAATTTTTAAAGGGGTCTGTTTGGTGATAACATTCCCACCAAAGAACTTCTTGTCCACATAATTTTCCAATACAGTCTTCTAAATCAATGATAGCCCATCACTAGGAATTTATATGTACCATATTTTCTTGATTCTAAAACATCCTGTTTTTCCCTTGAAGTTTAAGGCATCTTGTAATCCTTGTGTCTATTCAATAAAATGTTTCCTTCTTACTTCTCAAAAGTAATTATTAAATTGATTGTGTACCTCTGAACTGATGACATTTAAGCAACATAGGAATTGACCCTATACCAAATGTTTCAGTAGGAAAAGTTACACACGTGTTCCTAAACAAACAAAAAACCTAAGACAGATATTTCAATGTCCCCATGAGGACACAGGAATAGGTCTAGTCTGATGGGCATCAAAATACCTAAAAAACAATTGAGTTCAAGTCATATCACCATTGAACACTAGTCAAGTTTCATAAATTTATTCAACATGTGCAAAATGCAACTATGTGTCAGAAAACGTACCATTTGAAAAAGTTACAGGGCCGGTGAGATGGCTCAGCAGCATAAGCATCTGCCTGGCGAGTGCAAGGGCCCCAGTTCAACTCCCAGAACCCACATATGAAAAAAAGGGCCGGTGATATCACTCAGTGGCACAGGTGCCTGCTGGCGCACGAGGTCCTGAGGTTGACCCCCGGTACCCATAAAAAAATAAAAAGAAAGAAAGAAAGAAAAAGTTACAGATCTAGGCAGGGGAAACTGGAAGGTTCCCACGAGGGTGTAGCACAGATGGGAAGCTGCGGAGTCAGGACTAACAAAACCAAGTGTTTTTAGAGAGAGGAAAAAGAGAACTGGAGAGAAAATGGAACAAACTAAATGACTCCAGAAGGGTTGGGCTTCAGAGGGGAGGGTAATTCATCAACTTGTTAGAAGCCATATTTATAATACAGAGGAGAGGTAGCCTAAGAATTTCCAACTACAAGAACAAAGCGACTGTACTAGAAGCCAAGGGGGGTAGACATAGGCTCAGCCAAACCTCTGACCACAGGCACAGAAAAAGAAATCATAGCCTGTATGGGCTCTACATTGGATAAACACTGTAATAAATCTTCAGAAAAATCCCATATATGGGACCTAACCTTCTTCTACTTTACAGAAAAAGTGAAATAAACTTGATGGTTTTCTAGGTCTTTAATCCCTCAAAGTTGGGAAACCTACTCTCAGACATGGTTAGAAAATGTAGTATTTTCAAATCTCTTGCTTAAAAAAAAAATCCTCTTGCTTAGACAGCATACTTCTTAATCTCACACCATCTGTAAAAACGGAGGAACTTGTCCCTCGGTGACGCGAGGAAGGCAAGACAGTTATGACCCAATGCCTAAGAGACTCAGGTCTGAAGGATGGGATTTTTGGCGTCGGTACGCCCTACTCCAAACGCACCAGGACAATGGAGATTCTGCAGGCAAGCATCTCGGTGTCAAACTGAAGCAGCTCTTTATTCCAAGCAGGTAGGCCAAGAAGCGGGTACCAGCAGAATATCTAGACGCTACATCACACAGGAAAAACATGCTGGTAAAACTCTTTTGGTCAGCCTCTCTCTCTCTCGTCAGCTGGCACTCTGTAAGTTCTACCTCACAAAGATGAAAATAAAAACAAACATATAGAATGGCTGCCTTAATTTTGGCAAGTGCTCAAAGGTGAACTGGCATGGCACACACAGTGTCCTCAGGTTCAGGCCTTGGAGCCAACCACTGAGAAAGGAAGGAAGTGGTGAACCAAGTACCAAGTAGGGGCTTGAAATAGTGCTAAAAGCTCCAAACCAAGGAGAAATGAGACTCAAAGTTATGATGGATCACAGCTATATACAATGATGCACAAAGATATTTTTGTATGGAAGTTTCGAAAATGAAAAATGTGTTCAATTTAAAACAACTAACCGCTGCATTACACAAGACTAGAAAAAGGTTCAATAAGAGAAGGAAAAAGGGAACTAGTTACAGCACAACTGCAAGGGCCTAATCTGTTTGCTTGTAAACTCTCCCAGCACCTAGATGGGGGTTGGTGCATGGTTTATACTTGATAAATATTAGCTGCGTCGAATTCTAGAGGCTCCAGATTTTTAAGAGCAGCTCATCTCTTCTGCGTCAGTGAATGAAAGCGGCAGCGGGAGACGAGTGATGGAAATTCTGGTCAGTGCTGGGGGCTTGCTTTGTCAAGTCAGACCACACCACAACTTAAATGCACATGCTATTACAAAGTCATGGTATTACAAAGTATATCCTCTCCATGACACTGTGGCTACTGCCATCTTAATAAAAACAAATAAATATAGCTGAGATGTTAAAAAAATAGTCACTGCCAATCCCCAGTGGTAATGGGAGTCCAGCAGTGAATAAGCCTCTAGGAAAAAATAACTGCTTCTGCCTTTAAACGATGGAAGAATAGTCCACACAATAGGATCCATTTTTTAAAAGTAATTTGCTATCAGTAGTCTCCCACCACCTCCAATCTACACTTTTCTCTGATTGTAACTATACTACAATGTCTGCATGGAATGTTGAATCCAAGCAAGTACCCAAACAGAATAAATACATCCGAGTTAGACAACAGAAAATGAGACAGAAACTCACAGAAGAGAAACCTCCTCATTGGAGGTATCTCTCACAGCCAAATGTTGTCAGCAAAGATTGTGCATGCCAACTTTAAGGCAGACCAAGATACTGAAGACTTCACTCTAGTGAGTTGAATGGTGGCCCTAAAAACATTAACCCTCAGAAACTGTGAATGTGCCCTTATTTGGAAAAAGATGTAACTAAGTTAAGGATCTCAAGATAAAACCATCCTGGATTACCAGCTCTAAATTCAATAGCAAGTATCCTTATTAGAGATAGAAGAGAAGACAACTTGAAAACAGAGGCAGAGACTGGAGTGATGCAGCAAGCCAAGGACCACCAGTGAGGCTGACGGGAAAAGCCCATGACCCTCCCCTTTTGCCCATGACACCAGCAGTGTGTGGCTGGCCTCTCTCCTTCACTTTCCTTCACTCCTCCTCTGTCCTCTCCAAAACAAGGGACTAGGACACTTGCTTCATTGTCCTCCCACCACCTCTAGGTTTACCTGTGGCTCGCTGCTCTCTGGGCCACCACAATAGCAAGTGCAGTTGGCACAGTGGCTGTCAGGCATGGTGCCCCTCTACCAACTCCTTCGATCAGGGATGGAAGGACCTGGCCCCATTATTAACATCCCCGACTTCCCCAAATCCCAACAAGCTGTGATGAACCCAGCTAGCCTCCTCTGAAGATTCCCTGCTTTTGGCTCTCCCATTTTTCTTTGGTTTTTTGTTTTTTGTTTTTTATGCGGGTACCAGGAGTCGAACTCAGGACCTTGCACTTGCCAGGCAGGCGCTTATGCCGCTGAGCTATATCACTAGTCCCCATTTTTCAAAGAAAAGAGATAAGCTATCAATGAAACAGCTGGTTTCTGATGTCCCGCTGACCACCCCACAACAACTGTGGCTATCCTGGACATCCTACTCTTTCTCCAGAGATGTCTGCCCTGCTTGAATTTTTTTTTTTTTTTTTTTTTTTTTTTTTTTTTTTTGGTGGGTACCGGGGGGTCGACCTCAGGACCTCGCGCGCCAACAGGCGCCCGTGCTGCTGAGCGATATCACCGGCCCCTTTTTCGTATGTGGGATCCGGGAGTCGAACTCGGGCCCTCGCGCTTGCAAGGCAGGCGCTTATGCCACTGAGCCATCTCACCGGCCCTGCTTGAATTTGAATGAAGGAGCAGAACTGGATTTGGACCAATCAGTAGACTCGGACCTGAAAACCTGAGTTTAGACCAATCTGGCCCAATCAGCAGGCTCAAACTTGGACCAATCAGCAGGTCTGAATCTGGACTAATCACAGGCTGACAGCTGCTATATAAGTAACACTCCTCTCACATTTTTTCTGGTTGGTCTAGGTGGGCCCCCTCCGATGTGTTGACTCCCCTAGGCTATAGCTCTGGTCCTGTTCAAATAAAGCCTCACTCCAGCGGTCATGTAAATCTGCTCCTGATTTATTTCTCACATAGTATGGGCATGGAAGGTCCTGTAAATCTAAGAATCCTAAGTAGTGTAGACAAAACAGTCACTTTAAAAGAAAGAGCTATAAACACTACAGGGTGATAGTCCTGAAGAGCACCAGAGACCAGCAGCCGATGAACATCAGCAACAGAGAGCAGCAACCTGCAGAGTCAACGGACCACATCCAGCACAAGCCAGCACTGAATGGCAGTGGCCAGCAGTGGCAGAGAGCAGCATCCAGCAGAGTTGAATGACAATGTCTGGCACAAGCCAGCAAATGGTAGTGGATGGCAGCAGTAGAGACCAGTAACCAGCAGTACCAACAGACAGCATTTAACATTTAACTGGTGTTGCTTGTAGCATCAGGGCCACTAGCAGAACTGCTCTTTGCCAATTCATGACTTTTATCTGAATTGAGCAAAAGAGCCCTCAACTGATTGTTGACACCAGAAGCCACCAGAAGCTGGAAGAGGCATAAAAGGTTTCTTCCCTGAAGCCTTCAGAGGGAAAATGGACCTGACAATACCTCAATTAGGACTTCTGGCTTCCAGTACCGCAACAGAACACATTTTTATTATTGTAAGTTACCCAGTTTGTAGTAATTTATTATGGTGGTTCTAAGAAACTAATATACACACTATACTTCAAACACATGTATTTCTTTCATTGTTTGTTCATCTCCAGTCCAACAGATGTGGAAAAACTTTCTAAATGAATAGCCAGGGCAACATGGGAAGCTACTGAGAGGCCAGATCTTAACTGGTTGTTTAGTCAGGAGATTCGGATGCATGCCTCAGAGCAGGACCCATAAGGCTGATAAGATCCTAAAGACTGACACATTTAACCCTGGCAGTAATCAAGTTGTGAAAGTCAGCTGATTAAGATTAGATCCCAGGTCAGATCCCAAACTGATCTCCCTACAGCTACTTCCAGTGATGCTCAGGAGTGCTAGGGCCCACATGAACAACAAAGGTTGGTGCTTCCCTTCTCATTTTACACATCCAACCTTCCTCAATGGTCACTCAAAACAATAGATGTTTTAGGAAAAAAAAAGTTGTCTTTCTACTTCCCAAATGTCTAGTACCATAAAAACTACTTCACAAGAAACTTGCTACATGAGTAACTGGTCTGGTTGCAAGATGGGCTCTCCTATACAGATGTCACCCTTCCACAGGACCCATCCTACATTCCCAAGCACCTTCCTTTTCTTCTAGTAACTCAGCTGGCCATCTCTGTGGTCTACATTTATTTGAGATCAACTCTAATCTCAATAGTTCTAGTTTAACTAAAACAAGTGCAGATTTACAGACCTTTCATAACCATGAGGTGGACTTTGTTGGTCCATGACTAAGACGGGGCACTGTTGCTGGAAATGTGTTATTTTGATAATGATAATAAAAAAATCACATGCAGATGGGAAAAGATTACCTGAAGGATTTCTTGTTTAAACTGAAATTTTTTTCTAATTATAAAAAAAACTAGTCTGAGTATTAATTGTGGTAGTCACAAAAAGGAAAGCACTTAAAAGGAAGTAAATATTACTATATCAATCCAACAGGAAAACCCATGGATGAGGTGGAAAACGCCCCTTAAATGTATGTGCCTCCTCTTGCCTGCCTCCAGTTCTCTGGGTGTCGCAACACCTTTCTCTCCCGACTGCACCCCCACCCCTACCTCAAAGTCTGCCTTCTCTATAACTCATCTGAAATTGAAATGAGGTTGTATTTTATCTCTGGGCAAGCTCAAAATGCAGGCAGAGAGCAAACAAATGCACTTTACAGTGAAATATTTCAAACTCCTCTTCAACTCACAAGTGGGCCCAGGAAAAACAATATGCCATTACTTTATTGGGTATTAAGAACAGAGAGCTCGGGCCAGGGATACAGCTCAGCGGCACAGCGCCTGCCTGGCAAGCGCGAGGTCATGAGTTCAATTCCCAGTACCAAAAAAAAAAAAAAAAAAAAAAAAGAACAGAGAGCTCTCTCCGAATATTTATGCTCATGAAACAACCAGGCAATTTATTGGCAAACAACCAGGCAATTTATGGACAACAGGCCGCAGAGCTCTTTGACAAAGCAATAAATGTTATGGACTTCTCTCCTGTGTACCCATGTACAAACATCTTGCATGCCACTTCAGATGATTCGCAGACATCACCACTAAACCTCTTCCCGTATCTACCCACAGATACCCCAGTGAAAAGCTCTGGTTCTCCAGATCAGTGGAATTCATCAAGCCAGCTATCTCCCTTCTCTTCACTTCTCAAACCTGCCCTTTGTGTCTCTTTCCTCTGCTTATCCTAATTCTCCTTAGATTCTAAAGAAAACAGACAAAGCGAGGCAAGTAAGAATACTGACTGATATACCAACCCAACAAAATTGCCCACATTGATCTTAACCTCCAAAACTGACCCTGCCGGGGCAATATTGGCCTAAATCACAAAACAGTAAAAGAGCAATATTCATTATGATTTAGGGCTTAAAGAGGTAATACTGGCAAAAATGAAGCTTACTGGAACAGGCAAGAATGGCATAGCTCTGGTCCTGAGAATGTTCATAAAGAGAAATGTATTCATCACCTGGCTTCTGAGCCCTCTGCAACAGAAATCAGACAGAAGCACAGCCTAAGTACCTGCCAAACACTTCAACTCTAGAAATTAAACTAAAACCTTGGCAGGACATTTCTATGCTTAATGTATGTATCGTCACCATATAGACACAAAGTTAACAAAACTGGTCTGACATAACAAAACTGGCCTAACAACTTCAAAATCATATTTCTGTCTAATTTTTAATCCTAATATTTGTTAAGTATTATTATTTTTATTGTCTTAGTTTATACATTCTGTTACAAAAAAAAAAAAAAAACCTACATCATATTTAGGTTTTTCTGAATCTTTAAGGTTCAATGGACTTATCACTAGCCCCAAAGACAGTCACGTAGTCAACATAAAGTTGGGACAGACTTTGTTGCTCTCCTAAATAATGATGTACAATACAAACATACATATATACACACACAGAGTATATGCTACATGCAGGCACACATAAAATCCAAGTTTCTAGAATTTACTGTCACTGGGACAACTAATCTTTGTTGAACTCACATGAAACAATGTGTTACCTCCTCAAATCTCATGAGTACTGTTAGTCTCCCCTTGTTATATTTGGGGAAACTCTTCAGCATGGCCACAAGGATGCTGCTGCTCACACTTCCTCTTACAACATGGCAACAGGACCACCAGAAGCCAGCGCTCTGAGCACAATTATGTATTTTTCATAAATTCAAGAAAGAATGATTTTCATAAATTCAACCAATTCAAGCAAAGAATTTTCATAAATTCAACCAATGGCAAGAAATTTTAAAAACACATATTATATACAACACAGATACATGAATATATTTATATTATATATGCATATGTGTACACACACACACACAGCCTAATTTTACTATTGGTACTGGAGACGGCATTACATAATTCTCAACCAGTCCTTGATCCTGGATTCTACTATGTCTTCTGACCTCAGAACTCCTCTGGTGTATCACATTGATGCCTGTCACACACCAACAGTCACTAAGAACCACAGAAGGAAGCAAGTCTGTGACTAAAAAAAGAAACATGCCTTTGGGTTCCCCTCCCCCATCCACTTAAGTTTCTTTCAAAATAATAATTTGTGCATGGATTCTCAATTCATATGCTAATGATCTTGTATTCTAGATGTAATGATCAATATTCTAGGTACTGAATATATAGTAAAGAACAAAAAAGTCAAGAACCTTTCCTTCACGATTTCTACTAGTAGTAGCCCAAAATGACTAAAACCTGGGCCGGTGAGACGGCTCAGCGGCTTAAGCGCCTGCCTTGCAAGCGCGAAGGCCCGAGTTCGACTCCCGGATCCCACATACGAAAAAGGGGCCGGTGATATCGCTCAGCGGCACGGGTGCCTGTTGGCGCGCGAGGTCCTGAGGTCGTCCCCCCGGTACCCACAAAAAAAAAAAAAAAAAAAAAAAAAAAAAAATGACTAAAACCTAAGATGTTCAACAAATGAACTCAGTGTGAGACTAGATAAGAAACCCTGCTTGACTTATGCCTCCAAGTTAATTCAGTAAGCAGTGAGTCCTTATTATATTTGATAACAGTCTTCATATATCGATAACATTAACTACTGTATATGAAGGACACAACCAAGGCCTGTGCTCAGTAAGTCAGCATCTTCTGGGATGACAACACACAGAGGTATGAATGACGTGGAGAAATAACCAAAACAAGATATTATTATCCATCCAAATGCCTGCCTGCCACCACCATCAAAGACCATAGGAGAAAGATGACTGTCATCTCAGCATAGTGGTTCCAAGAGGAAAAGTTAAAAAGTACTCCAGTACATATTTCAACGGTACACACCACCACCACTACTATCACCATCCCTAAAAAACTGCACATCAATTTACCCCGAGAATGTTGATGATATTCTTAGTTTGAATGAGATAAACCTTTTTAGATTTATGGTGAAAACAAAACTAACTAGTAATAATTGCAGAAGGGCATATTTCCACCTGAGGAGATGCTACTCAGTTTCCCTACTCCTTTCTCTCTTTCACTTTTAAAAGTAAGGGGATAATGAGTGGGGAAACCTTGATTTTCTGGGCACTGGGACAAGACCACACATTATGTGGAGCCAGGGCAGCTGGCTGGGCTTGCTGGGGCCACAGTCCTTCTACTCTGCCTTTGGCTGTGACCACTGGACTGCACATCTGCACTGTGTTCTGGATAACCAAGAGGGCAGATTTTTTAAAACCATACCAGAAAATGACTTTGCTTTTAGGATGTGTTTATTTGTTCTGGTATTTTCTTCCAGGGTCATGGGGCAGGATATTTTGGAACACAACTAAAAAGAATGTGGTAACACTGGCATCCTGAGCCCTTCTGACTTAACCATGCTGGAGCCCAATCCAGCAAACCCAAACATAATTTTTCAAAAATGCTTATCTTGTTCCACACCTCACCACAAAGCAAACAACCTAATTCACAGACTTCCTAATACTCAAAATGCCTCCAGGTCTTTCTGTCAACATATTTTTAAATACCTTTTTTTTTTTTTTTTTTTTTTTTTTGGATCACTAATAAATTTTACCACCTTTTGGCTTTCAGAGTACAAGAGAAAGCTATACAAATCATTTTTCAAATGAGCAAAGTCACTCTTAAAAGATTTTTTTAACCAACTGCCTTTCCCACAAGAACAGGGAAAAAAAAAAAATCCTGAAGCTAACCCAATCATAATCTCCACTTCCACAAACCATTGCTGTACCGCCTGAGAGAGCTCCGACAGTCTCTGGTGCTGCTGCTAGAGAGGAGAGGCTGCGTAGGGAACGTCTGTGAAGATCATATTATGGCCTCAAGCGTCTCTAAACCAGTAACTCGGTAAAGATAATAAACACAGCAAACGGCACAAGGAAAAATATATGATGTGAACAGAGAGGATAAAAGACAAAATATTCAAAAGAAAGAGATGTATTCAGGAATGTAGTTGGATAAAAGAAATAACTTCAAACATTCTGTAGCACAGTAGGATAACTATGGTTGGCAATAACTAATTGAGTACTGTCAAATAGCTAGTAGAGACAGTTTTGCATGTTCCCAACATAAAGAAATGATACATGTCTCCGGGGATGGATATGCCAATTCCCCTGATCTGATCATCAGGCACTGTATGCATATACCGATCACACTGTAACCCAACGATACGTACGTTTACATATTTGTAAATTAAAAATAAAAATATATTTTAAAAAACAGAAATAGATATATCATAAGGAAATCTACAGACCTGAAATTAATTATGTACCAGAGAATCTTTGAAAGAAGAAAAACAGGGCCGGTAAGATAGCTCAGCGGCATAAGCGCCTGCCTGGCAAGCGCGAGGTCCTGAGTTTGACTCCCGGAACCCACATAAAGGAAAAAAAGAGCCGGTGATATTGCTCAGCGGCACAAGCGCCTGCTGGCAAGTGTGAGGTCCTGAGGTCAACTCCCGGTACCCACATTAAAAAAAAGAAGAAAAACATTAAGTGGTTTAATTATGGAATGGTATGAATTATTACCTAAAAGGGGGAGAAAAGTGACAATAGTCCCCAAATATACTCCAAGATGGGCATAGAGATAGATTTTCAACTATATGGACATCAGCTGGTGGTAATGCTCCATTAAAAAGCGAAGCCAACATGTGAACCTTGATTGAGCCCTGGACCAGAAAAAATAAATAAATGAAATATAAATATAAGTATAAATATATTTATACGTATATATAAATGGGATAACTGGCAAAATTGGAAATATATAAAACATATAATAATATTTTATCAGTGTTAATTTCCTGGTTTCATAATTGTACTGTGGTTACATAAAGCATTAATGTTTGGCTATCTGGGTGAAAGATGTTTGAGAATTTTTTGTAATATTTTTGAAGCATTTTTGTAACTCTGAAATGATTTTCAGAACAAAAAGTTACATTTTTTTTCAATGAGCTTTTGCAAACACACATACACAGAGCTTCTGATAAATTCTTGACTTGCCAAGATGTCATCTCCCAGATGGAGGAAACAAAATAGGGACTTCTTAACTTGATCTTAATTCTGACTCAAGTGAACATTAACTGGTGATAGAAAGCTTCAGAGTTACAGCCTTGCTCATGCCAACCTCTTCAGAGGAGGCTGGGCAGTAGTTAACGTAGGACACAAAACAGAGAAAGGAATTTCTCTACTGTGGAGGAGAGAAAGGAAAAAGAATAGAGAAAGGAAAAAAGCAAAACTGGTATAGTGTTAATGAAATAGAGAACAGGCCAAACAATGACTGTCTTCTAGGACAGGTACAGAGAGTAGCAGGCATTTCCACTGCTTCTCTGAGATGGGGCTGCAGGTGGAAGGGCCACGGGAGCACACACTGCTGTCAGAGTACAGAGGTGCAGGAGATCCATAGGCTCCCTTCTGGACCAAGCAGCCTGGTGAACCAGCACAACAGCTCAAGGCAGAGGTGAAAAGTGCACAGCTGGAACATCCTCCATTACTCACTACCCGAACCTGACCAGTGGGCTGGGCTGCTAGAAAACAAGAGAGGCCTGCAAGGACAAACTGGAAAAGTGCTGCCCGTTCAGAAAAGACCACTAGAGAAAGTTAGGATAGTACCTTGAGCTTCTGAAAGCAAAGCTGAGAAAAAGGATGAGCATAACCTCAAGACCAGAAAACTGAAAAAGAAATTAATATTATTTTATATGGCATGAATCATGTACCAGGCACTGTTCTAAGCATTTCAACATATATTTTTGTGTGGAAAAAGAAGAAATATGAATGACCAATAAACATGAGAAAGATTTTCAATCTCATTAGTAACTTAAGAAATGCAAATGATAGCACAATTTCTATCAGACTGACACACATATATACATACACACAAAAACTCAGAATATTCAATGTTAAAGTTATAGAGAAAATGGGTACCTTCATAAGTGTCTGGAATTTTTGATGGGGAGAATAATTTGGTAATATCTATTAAAATATTAAGTATATACCATCTAACCTAGCAATTCAACTGAGTGTATGTCCCGGGGGAAAAATGCTCAAATAGGTAAACAATGAAATTTATAAAGAGATTTTCATTCCATCATTGTTTGTAATGAAGGAATGAAAAGTTGCAAACAATCTAATGTCAAAGACTTCAGGCTTACTAATGTTATTAAATTAAAGGTTTAATAATAAAGCTACGTCAAAAATTCTACAAAACAATTCATTTCTCTATTTCACGAATATATGGCCAAAGCATAGAAGAAGCTGTGGAAGGATATATACTACATTTTTAAGTAGAGGGAGGGACTTCTCCCAAACTTTAAAGCTAGGACAGGGATGGAAGGCTCTCCAAATCTAAGCATGACAATATAATTATAGCAAATGCCAATCACACAGGAAAAATCAGAGACACCTAAAAGAATAAATATGACTCACAGAGAGGTCTCCATTGTGTTTGTTACTTAATAACAAAATTAACACATGTTGACTGTGAAAAATTCAAACAATTCAAAATCAAAGGCTCAAAGTTCCTCTCACAACTAACCCTACTCTCCAGAGGTTAAGCTAAACTAATAAAGACAAAAATAATGTCCAAAGGTTAAAAGAGGATGTGTAATCCAATTTTAACTCAGAGGGGCCCAAGCCTATAAAGCCAGTGGTATAAAGATGGAGTCAATAACGACCTGAGGTTCGCAGAAAATGCTAAATTCTACCAAAAGGGCTTCTGTGCTATATTCAGACCCAAAAAATGAGCAAGGTAATGAAAATATTAAATAATATGGATATACTAATACCCTTGAAGCCAGGTGGATATTATGATCTGAATGTCTGTGATTCTCCAAAATTTACTGTAATTGATGCATTAGGAGGCAAGACCTTCGGCAGTGATTAGGTCGCCAGTTTTTACATGTACTCATCTGTGTGTGTGTAGAGTTGTATAGAAGTTATGCATGAACTATGATCTGGTTTCACAGAGTCACCACAACCATGACAGAGAACTGCACCATCACCAAAATGGTGCTCTCCACTCCCACTGTTTCTGTCCCCTGGAAATCATTACTTTATTCCTCATTTCCATAATTGTCATTTCAAGAGTGTTATGAAATAGAAACATATTATATATCTTTTTCAGATTGGCTTTTTTTAACTTAGCATAATGCCCCTGAGATTCACCCAGTTGGTGTATAAATAGTTTATTTCTTTCTATTGCCAATGTATGGATGTATCCATTTAACCATTTTTATTATTTAACCATATTTTATTATTTAACCATTTTTCCACAGAAGGACATGTGCGGTGTTTCCAGTTTGGGAAACAGCTTTATTATGAATAAAGCTGCTACAAAAATATGTTAACAGGTTTTTGTATGAGCATACTCTTTCATCTCTCCGGGACAAACGCCCCAGAGCAACTGCTGGGTCATATGATAAGTGCATATTAAATTTTATTAGAACCTGCCAAGTGACTTTCCAAAGTGCTGGTATCATTTTACATTCCCACCAGCAGGGTATAAGTGGATCCAGTTTCTCTGCAACCTCACCATCACTTTATATTTTCACTATTTTTAATTTTAGCTAATCTGATATGTTTGTAGAGATAGCTCATTGTGGTTTCAGTCTGCCCTTCCTAATGACTAATGATACTGAACATGTTTTCACATGCTTTTCTTTTTGTCAACTGCGTGTCCTTGCTGTAAAATGTTTCATGTCTTACGTTCATTTCATGTTTGGATGTTTGCCTTTAACTGTTTCAAGAGTCCTTTATCAGATATATGTTTTGCAAATGTTTTCTTCCACTCTGTAGATTATCTTTTCATCCTTTTAACAAATGTTTCATACCCAGAGCAAAAGTTTTTAATTTTTCTGAAGAAAAATGGATCCATTTTTAAGTTTTATGGGTCATGCTCACGGTGTCATATCTATAAATTCTTCACATGGCCCTACATCCCAACAATTTTTCTCTTACATGTTTTTCTACAAGTTTTATAGTTTTATACTTCACACTTAAAGCTATAATACATTTTGAATTAATTTTTGTTTAAGATATGAGCTTTAGGTCATATGAGCTTTGAGGGGTGGTTATAAAGATCCATTATTTTAACAAGTACCATTTGTTCAAAAAAACTCTTTCCTTCATTGATTCGCTTTTGTGCCTCTGCCTAAAATCAATTTGGTATATCTGTGTGAGTCTATTTCTGGGTTCTTTATTCTATTCCATTGATCTATATGTCTATCCTCCTGTCAATATCATAGTCTTGATTATTGTAGCTATAAAGGAAGACTTAAAATAGGACAGAATGATTACTCCCCATTCATTCCTTTTTTCAAAACTGTTTCAGCTATTCTAGTTTCTGCACCTTTATATATAAATTTTAGAATAAGCTTGTCTATGTCTACAAAAAAATCTTGCTGAGATTTTGATAGGAATTGCATTAAACCTATAGTTCAATTTGGAGAGAACTGACTTCTTTACAATTCATGGATTCTTCCAGTCCCTGAGTACAATATGTCTATTTATTTAGATCTTTCATCAGCATGCTATAATTTCCAGCATATAATTAGATTTATACCTAAGTATTTCATTTTGGGAATTAGTGACTATAAATAGCGTCATGTTTTCAACTTTGATAACCGTATGTTTATGGTGAAGTTATGGAAATGTGATTGATGGGGGTGGGTATCACATCCTGTTACCATGGTGACCTCATCCGCTAATTCTAGAAAGATTTTTTTTTTTGTGGACTCCTCAGGATTTTCCACATAGACAATCATGTTACCTGTAAATAAGGGCAGTTTTATATATTCCTTTCCAAATTCGTATGCCATTTAAATTATTTTCTTAGACTACAACTCCACCTAGGACTTCCAATACCAAGTTGAAGAAGAGTAGTGAGACTGAAACCCCTTGCTTGTTCCCAAATTTAGGGAGAAAGCATTTAGTCTTTCATGCTAAGTATCATGTTTGTGGCAAACATGGGGTTTTCACTCTTGGCTAAATATCAAAGAAAAAGTTCCCTGAATACAAAAATTAATGTAATATAGGCCTTAGAGTAAGAAGAAACTATATGTTTTTTGCCTACCTTGGGTCTACCCTTACCCATATAACAATGCTTTTTCTCTCAGAAAAAGCCAACCTTCCCAATGCAGAGGACAAGTGTGTGAGATCTAGTCAGTGCATCTGCCCCCATTCTCTGGACTAAGTATGTAGTTCAATAAAATTCAAATATGGAACTTTTTTGGAATTATTTTGCAAAAGCTCTCTGTCCATGACATTTAAATCAGGAATCAACAATGACTTATGACCCAAAACCACCCTGCCATCTGTTTTTATAAATAAAGTTTTATTGAAACACAGCCATACCCATTTATTTACATGTTGCTCATTGTTGCTTCTGAGCCATCACAACAAAGTTAAATAACTACACCAGTCACCACATGGCCCGCAAAGCCTAGAATACTATCTAGCCAATTTTAGAAAAAGTTTGTTGGCCCCAGTTCTTAATAGTAAGATGTAAGCCTGGAATAGTGAAGAAGCATCTCAACACTACATGGAAGGAACATATTGGAAGGTGAAGCCAGAACAAAAGAAGAAACCAACTCCAAATATTATGTAAGTTACCAGATTTGGACTGGCCAGAAATTATTACACCCTAGTATTTTCAGTTACATAACCCAATAAACCTATCTTTTTCTCAAGAAAGTTTGAACTGGATTTCCTTCATCTCAACAAAAATAATTAATACACTACATAGATAAAATCCATAATGCTCAATGTAACACCATGACTCTAATTTCTTCCTCCAATTGGTCTAACAATACCATATAAGGCATTCAACATTTCTTTAGACTAGAATGTGACTGTGTGCTAAAAAAAACTGATTTATGTAACAGTTAATTAAAATGTTAAAAAAATCAACTGATTTGGAGTTCATTTAGGGTTTTGTTTCCCCTAACCAACCATCCTAAGATGTTACTGAATGAAGAAAATACAAAAAGAGTGGAAACCAAAATTGATTTTTAACAATCAATAATCTGCCACAGGACAACTGAGAGAAAAGTACAAAAACAGAAGGGTGGTGTACACATTAATATCTCCCTAAAATAAGGAAACTGCTCTAAGACTAGCTACAGAAAGAAGTAACTAAAGAAAGCCAAAACTCCCAAGGGAACAGATTTAACTAATTAGGGAGATAGTCATTAACACTGGAGCTGCTAATTGTTTACTGGGCATATATCTCCAGCAATGTTCCCTAGAGACTATCAGCAATGGGAGAGAAAAATTACACCTAGTGTTACTGTCAATTATGCAGTCATCATTTGCCAGTGTTTATCTGCCTCTTTAGGAAACTAAAAAGCACTCAGTAGTATGGTTTTCAATGCAAGCTACATGTTCCTGTAAGGAAATAATTTTATAACATGGTTAGATACAGAATTGTTTTGTGTTCAAACCTGTTTTAATATGTCCATTCTGGAGCAAGGAGATTTTTTTTTTAACAGTGTGCTTTCCATACACACAGGCCAGATATTAATCTATGGGAAAACTGAAGTGGTTAGTAAGAGCCCAATTAGACACTGACAGAGAACAAATATTAAGTGGTAGTGAGGGGTGGAAGAGGAAGCTTAAAATGGAGTTAATGAAGCAGTTTTAGAACTCCAACAAATTGGGGGGAAATGGTAGCAGGACTTTTTAACCTATACTAAGAATAGCATGTCATGACAAGATTTTTCATCCTGGGTATTTCCTCCCTTATGTATCTGAAAGATCATTCTAGAGAGTCAGAGGAAGTATGTAAAAATAATGGAGCAAGAATTCTTATATAGCAAGTTGACAGTGTATCTCTACTGAAGGTGAATAACAAATACATCTAAGGACAAACATGAGGTAAATTCTACCTGTGCCACCATGGTGGAGGTTGCACCATCCACAGCATCCTCTCTCTTCTTCCTTGAGATGTGCTGGGTAGTGGCAGGGCCACACTGCCGAAGGGCACCCTAGATTTCCCATTCTCCACTGCAGATAGATATGGCCGAATCATTATGTTTGGGCCAATGGAAGTGACGTGTACACTTCTGGGTCCTTCAAAATGTTTGCCCTGGATGCTTTCAAGCCCATTTTCAGCTGGAAAATGGCCATAACAACAGCAACCTGGGAAGTCTTGGATTGAAGATGCCAGCCTGGGCCTGGGTCATTCTGCCCATTTCTGGGCTCTGAAAGACAAATACACTTCTATCTTTCTTAAATTACTATACTGTGGAGTTTCTTTATTATATAGCAACCTAGCTTGTACCCTACTATTCAGCCACTTAGTATGTGTGCAACTTGGGGCAAGAGGTTTAACGTCTCTAAATCAGTTACTGCATCAAAAAAATGGAATCGTAACACTTACCTCATAAAGTGCTACGAGAAATAAAATTAAGAGTGGTTACATGCCCACTCCTGCCCCTAACACACACATATGTACACTAAAGTGCTTAAATTAATGTAGATGATGCCAGCAAAAATGATGGCTTTCCAGAAGCTGCTTTTGAAGGCTTCTGGTACCAAGCAACAATGGTGCCCCAAAAGCCCTAACAGCAGAAATGTGCACCTGCTTTTGAGAACATCTCTACAGGTAGCAACATATTCAGAGAAAATCAAGGTGTCTTACATTTTAGTCCAGGAGGGGAATTAAGATTAAACAATGTTTCATTATAGTTTAGCCAACTATTAAATGTTGTGTGAACAGTACTTGTTTATGCTCAGTTGATTGAATCAAGTCCTTCATTTATGTGGAATATAGCTGAGGAGAAAAGTACATTAGTCTGTGTTGCTAGATTACTTCACCAGGGTGGGCTGAGGAAGAGACACACACACAAACTCAGATAGTCTACACTGAATGTAGAGTCCTACCATTAGTGGAGGCCAGGGCCTGCTTTTCCTTTGCATACATCCCCAATTTGATAGTGCTTTTGTCAGCATCAATTACTGGCTTCCTAATCCTGTAAATTCTTTCTATCTTTTATTGGTGAGACATGGCTAGATTGTAAAGTACTTTTAGAATTTTTGTAACCTTGAGATTTGTTGAGCACTGGGGTTGAGATCCTTAGCACCAAGATAAGAAGACTGTTCTGGGACTTTCCCCAGGGCTCTCACGTGGGTTTTTACATGCCACAAGATGCAGAAAAACCACAAGATTACATCACCCAGCTGAGGCCAGCAACTCTGAAATGGGAACACAGATCATATCACCAGGCTTAACTCCTTCCATTGACCTTGACAATGTCCTACTGCTTATAATGAGCTATAAGTCACTATGGAAAGAAGAGACTGAACCAGAAGGCAATGATAAGAGATGCTACACAAACTGTATATGCTTTTATAATTCTTTATTCCATTAAAATGAGTTTGAAATAATGCTCTGTACCCTACTTCATGAAGGCATTGTATGGCCAATAAACAAAACTCAGTAAGCCAGATTGGATTCTGCCTCCTTTGAAAAAAACCTAGGGGCATTACACCTGCCTTTCCAAAAGGCGAGCTTGGGGTGACGTCATCCAGAACTTCTGCCTTAGGATTGAGAGGTACAAGTTCAGGAACTACATATATACAATAGTAATAGTAATAGTATTAAGAGCTACAGTAATAACCACAAACAACAATTTAGGAATTAAAAAATACCACTGGTATTGGTCTCAAAGACTAAGGCTTTACAGTAGCACAAAAATGACTGCACTAGGGAACCGACAAACAGCTCAGGATCTTTATTCTTGCTCTACTTCCCTGAATTGTTACTTACAGGTTCCCGGCCATCCATGGCCTCCATCCAGAGCCTCCGGTCCTCTTCTGATAATGCCTGCATGGTGATAACCCCTGGCCTATGGAGAAAGGAAGGACATGGATATGAACCCAGTGCCATAGGGAGAGAGATCGACAAAGGTAAACCTTAAAGAAATACCCAATCAACAGCGTGAGAGGTCGCTGAAGTCAACAACATGAAGAAAGACACGTCACTTGGCTTTTCTAAACCAGCTTCCTGTTTCAGAAAGCAAAGCTACCTCCCCAAATCCCACTCCCTAAGTGAACCTCCTTTAGAGAGGCAGGAAACCCAGCAGACGCAGGTAAGGAACACAGATGAGTAATGCAGTTCCTTTAGATGTTGTTCATTCCTTGAAATCTTATTCATCTCTATTCTCCAGAATACTTACACAATGCTTTACTCACAGGAGGAATGCAATAACTATCTCTTGTGAATTGAGTTACTTGACTCAGGAAGAAAAAAGAGGGAGAAACAGCCAAGCTAGAGGCCTTTGGGTTTCCTAATACCTAGTTCATTGCTTCTGAACTGCTTTTAACAGGGAGAAGTTTTATGGAGTCAATCAGCTTTGTAATTATGATTATACTGTGTATATATAGTTTTGTTTTTAATTAATACTTACCATATCAGGGGTAAATGCTTTATGGGCACTTGGTCTTTTCACTCTGACTAAAATCTACTTGCTCTTTACAACTAAACATAAACCCTCCAGAAAGCAAACACATAATATCAAGTGGTATTTGTGGAGTGCCCATTATGAATAGTACTCCACAAGAAAAAAAGACAGTGCCATAAAAATGACCTCAGGAGCAGGTCATATGCTGATCAAAGCAGGCGTTCTTTATTTAAGGGCCACAGATGGATCCCAGATTGTTCATAAACCACTTCCCCTTCAAATACATGTGTGGTTTTCTGGTAAAATAATTCAAACTGTCCAGATTCTCAAAGAGGACTACAACCCTTAAAAAGTTAAGAATAACTGATTTTAACTGTCACATTTAAAGTTTTAAAAACCCCAAAAGGTAGGAAGAGATCTACTGAGTGAGAACTAAAATCTGATCACCATCAAGTCCACGACTCCTGCTGAGGATTCTAAACAATACTAGCACTACACAAGCCTGTTTACTCTCACCCACCTATAATCCCTATGCCTGGCTGATTTCCATTGTTCTAAGATAGGCCTGTTTATGCTTAACCTATTTTAAATACCAGATGATCTTTTCATTGATCATCTCTCAACATCACCTAAGGAAAAACGTTTTCAAAGATGTGAGCATGGAAGTATGGAGGGTTGGGGATATAAGGACCATCAGGGTAGGAGTTTGGATGGAAGAGTGTACGAGGGCAATGTGGGTGAGAGAGTGGGTGCATGGTAGTGTGTGAGGGTGGGAGGGACGCTGTGAAGGGAACTTGGCACTGACATCATAACACAAAGAAGACTCCAAAGATGGAATAACTCCTCTCTCCACAAGCACCTGCAATGGCTCTCTCTCCTCTTTTCAGAAATTCTTATTCTCAGACTCAAATGCCCATTTCCCACCATCAGTCTACAGAGTGTGCTAGGCTTCCTGTGTGTCTGCAGACTGCACTGACAGCCATGGCTCCACAAAACTACCCTGGACTTGGGGGCACGGTAGACTGATTCTCCCCTTCCACCCAAAAGCCAAGCATAATGTTACTTTGAAACTGATGGCTTTGAAACTACGGGCTACTGCAGAACTCTCCAGTCCCTGAACCTGGATTTTTGTTATTCAAGGTCTTATACCTCTGTACCTGCTTCCAAATCAGGTAATCCATTAAAATGGAGATCCCCAACTTGACCTTACTGAATCTGAACTTCTTGGCTGGATTTTAACCAGCTCCCCAGATGATTCTTATGCATAGTTAAGTCTGAGGCCCATGTCCTGGCTGCTTGCTCTATCCCCTCTCTTTTCCTTTCTGGTGTCCCTGCTCTGGCAGCAAGTTACCCTCCTCTCTACTCTGGGGTCATGGGGCCAACATGTGTCTGGTTCATTTCCTGCTAGGAAATAGTCTGAGCACAAGAGTTGCCTAAATACCAAGATCTCTGGGCCCTCACAGATGTCACATCAACTTCATGGCATACTGTATGAAATTTTCACCCAGAGCCACAAGAGGAAATTCAGACAAACTCAGAGGATGGGAAGGGTGAGCCCTTTGGCCTCAGTAACTGGGAAAGTCAACAGGATCTGTTTTTATTTCAAGAAAATATACCAGGCAAGCACAAGGTCCTGAGTTCGATTCCCGGTTCCCTCCCAAAAAAATATAGAGAGAGAGATACAGATATATCAAAATGCAAGTTTTTTTCCACACGTGGTCTTGTTCTCTTTTTAGGGGAGAGTAGGGGTGGGGAGGCAGATGGTGGATAAAGTGGATTTAACATATTTAGTTTTAGTCCTATCCCAGGTTCACATAATCTCTTCCTGGCCCTCATGTACATACATTTGGATATAGTACCATTCTTTCTCGGCATCTAGAAAACACTCATTTGTTTCTTTTCCTTTCTTACAACTGAAATCACTATTACACAAATCTCTTACTTCTGTGTGAATTTCCTAGAACCAAGGTGAAAGGGTCAATATTCTTTATCTTGGAATTGAGCAATAACCTTTTTTTGGTATTTCCCTTCCCTATCCCCCTACTAATCACCATCCTTCAAAACAAAATAAACAAGCAAAACCTTCAATGGCCCTATACTTTCCATACAAGTCCCTATAAGACAGCACACTTTCAGACTTTCTCCTATTGTTGGTTTAGTTTATACTTGACATGCACATGTTTTTTCACAGCAAAAACCATGGGGCAGGGGATAGGTGTGGAATGAGGAAGGGAAATATAAAACAATGCAAGAGAAATGGACTAAATGATCAGAGCTCTTTCTAGATCTACAAAGAATTATCACCTATCAGACACTATAATAAAAGAACAATGGCAATAGCCTAGTACCGTGTACCAGTTGTTGTGCTTAAAGTTAGAGAGCCAGGACATGAGCACAAGAATCCACCTCTTAACCCTTGTGCAAAATGGCATGGCAAATATGGTCAGTCCCCAGGAGCTCATTTTGACCAGCCAGGTCCTCTAGTGTCAAAACTAACCAACCACTCCTGCAAAAACTTAATGAGCCTCTGCACAGGATCAAATGAGATAGAAGGACAAAGAGCTCTGCAAACCTAAAGTCCTTCATAAATATAAAAGCTCAGAATACCACTCTGAGTGACAATGGCCAATCCAAAAAACAGGAATTCATATCACAAACATAAAACAATTAAAAAAAAAAAGGATCCATCAGCACCCAATGTGACTGGGGCTTATATCTTCTACAAAAGTGGTTCTCCACATTTTTTCTACCTCAAAATGTTCAAGAGATGGAAAGGCAATGAGTTTTTTTTTTTCCCCCCTAAGAACACAAAAAAGCACTAATCATAAAGAAAAAACATTGATAATTTAAACTTCACCAAAATGAAAACCTGTATTAATCAAAGGATAATATTAAACTGGACATAGTGGCTCATACCTGTAATCCCAGCACTCTGGGAGGCTGAGCTAGGAGGACTGCAATTTCGAGCCTAGCCTAGGCAACTCAGCAACTAAGTGAGACCCTGTCTCAAAATAAAAATTAAAAAAAAAGGGGCTAGGGATGTAGTTTAGTGTAAAGGCCCCAGATTTAATCCCCCTTACCACCCCCCACACACACACCAATATTAAAAAAATGAAAATGAAAATGAAAGAGAAGGTATTTCTAATAAATATCTCCAACAAAACTCACATCCAAAATATGTGAGGAATGCCTACAAATAAATAGGGAAATAATGAACAATTCAACTCAATGAAAGACTTACTAGGGACTTCATAAAAGAGGACATTCAAACGACCACCAAGCATAAGAAACAGGAAACCAAAATGTTATTCATTAGGAAAATGTAATTAAAACCACAACGAGATACAACAAATTCCCTTGTGAGTGTTTGAATGAACAAATGCTCTCCTGAGTATCTGAATGAACAGTATTAATAAGACCACCAATACCAAGCAGTAACAAGAATGCACACCAACTGGGACCCATAGATTGCTGGTGGGAGAATAAATTGATAAAACCACTTTGGCAATGTCTACTAGAACTCACTATGTGACCTAGCAATTCTACCTCTCATATGTCACTAAGCTTATGTCCACCAAATGGCACACTCTAGAACGTTTGCAGTTTTACTCATAATTGCCCCAAACTGCAGCAACAACAAAAATACCTATCAATAAGAGAATAAAGCACTGAATATTTAAACAATGGAACACCATTCAAAAACAAAGAAGAACCAACTACTTCTACATGCAAACTCAACATGAATGAATCTCACAGACATAATGAAGAAAAGAAGTCAGACACAAAAGACTCCAAACTGTATGGTTCCAGTTATATGACATCCAAACACTTTAAAACACCTCCATAGTGGCAGAAGTCAGAAGAGTGACTCTGTGTGGGAGGAAGGACAAGGGCGATGTCTGGGAAGAGGGCATAAAGGAAACTTTTAGGGTGACAGATGTTCTATATCTTGATTTGGGTGTTTACACAGGCACATAAGAGTGTGCAAATGTGTGTAAAGTCATTAAAATAAAGACAAGATTTATGCATTCTATTGTGATCACATCTCAGTTAAAAAAATTGTTTTAAATACTCAAGAGATAGGACTTCTCGCTGGTAACTTAGCCTTACTAGTTATCCTAACTCTAGTACTTTCCAGCTGCGTGGCCCTGGTGGACAAGCAACTGAGCTCCTCAATGAGACTCTTATGACCTGCATTTTTAAGAAGAGCAGCAATAGAGTTCAATTACTTGTGGGCCAGGGTATTAGGGTTTAAACTCAGGGCATGTTACAAAAGTTAAATGAGAAGCATATCCAACTTATCTAAGTCTCAGGCACAAAACAAATACTCTAAAAATCTGTCATTATCACAGGGGCAAATGGAGGATGGAGAAGATGGGAAGTATTGAGTAGGGTTGAAATTATGGCTGCAAATTATTTTAAAAAGAAAAGAAACAATCCACATGTCCTGCTAATATGCAGGACCCCATCATCTACACACTCACACACAGCACTGAAAATCACACCTCTACCACAAAGCACCCAGCTGAGGGCTGAAGGAACATACCAGCTCTGACACCATGACCATTTTCTTTTTCCTACTTAGTAACCATCAAAGTTGCCTTTCTAAATTAATGTCTGGTGACTGATAAGGACAGACAGGGTCTAACAAATTCTGGAAAATCTGCCAAAAAGCTCCCTCTAGTCACCAGAGAGAAGGAGCAAACAATGTAAAAATCCTTCTAAAGCGCAATCCTAAGATTATCCTTAAAATACAGCACTTCTTTTTCTCTCTGAGTGGGCCCTTGGTTAGTGATGAAGCTGGATCAGCTTGAGAAGCATGAACATGCATCTGCAATTTTCTCTGAGCTGGTACACTCCCACTGCAGGCTCAATGTAAGAAACAGGACAAGTTGCGACCCACCACCATTATTTCCTCCAATGTGGCTCCCAAAAAAGAGCCCAAGGAAAACAGTCCATCACTTAGGAACACATCCAGGATGCTGGGATCTTTTATGTCAGCTCTCAGCCTTCTCACTAGCCAAGAGCAAGCAAAAGCACAACCAGCGCTCATTCCAGGGTTCCTCGACAGCTTTCCTGCTCTAATCTTACTCCTGAATCTAAGTCAACAATGGTGATCTCAGTAGTTTGGCAATTCACCCACTTCCTATTGGACAAGGAAATGCTAGAACTCACTCCACCCCACTGAAACAAACACATTCAGAATCTAACAGTACTGTTCTTTCTAAATCAATCTCCAAAGACCTGGGATTTATTCATTCACAAGACTATAAATCTTCACTTAAAAAGAATTCATTCCCTTACTTCTAGCCACACTACTGTACATTTAAGGGTAAAGTTCAGAATAAAACAAGGACTGTGGCATCCACAGAAACACATGTTCTTACAGTCTGTGTGTGACACCTACCCCACTATGCTTATGTAGGGTAACAGGGAAATGAAGCCTTGAGGAATAGATTAAAAATCCACAAGAGAAAAGAGTTTTGCAATAAGTGCCAGGGAAGGGAAATAGTCCTTTGTTTTTAAAGCCCTATTGAGAAAACTGACTTCTAACAGTTCCTGGACAAAGGTTAATGTTCAGGATATCTTCACTTACACAAATATGACCAAAGCTATGTAGAATAATCTTGGAGAATGACATCTTTTTCATACCTGTTTATGAAAATTACAGACTCTAATGACTATAGAGAACTGGTAAGCAAGCAAAATGAGGGAGAATGGATAAGAAATTCTTTATTGCCCCAAGGAAAATAGGCTTGGTCTCATTTCCCTTAAAAACTACAGCTTTTTGATTTTTCTTTTGTACTTGACTTTTTGACAGAGACACAGGGACAAAGAAGTATTTCCCCTCAAGACACAGAAGAAGCTGTCACCCATTGTCATTTGTCATGGTAATCTGGGTGAAGTACAGGTAAGAGGGACAAGAGAGTGAGAGAGAAACCAGAAGTTGTAAACTGGTTGCCCCCAAATCATAGCTAAAATGTCTTGAAAGTTTTCATATGCCAAGTACTGTGGTAAGAACTTTACTTGAATTATAATTTATTTATCATTATAGTTGTATGAAGTACTATCATTGTGCTTGTGTGTGTGTGCGTGTGTGTGTGTGTGTGTGTGCGTGTACCAGGAATCGAATTCAGGACCTTGCACTTGCCAGGCAGGCGCTTGTGCCACTGAGCTATATCCCCGGCCCTGTGCCCTTTTGTGTGTGTGTGTGTGTGTGTGTGTGTGTGTATGTGGGTACCGGGGGTCGAACTCAGGACCTCACGTGCCAGCAGGCGCCCGTGCTGCTGAGCGATATCACCGGCCCTTTTTTCGTATGTGGGTACCAGAAGTTGAACTCAGGACCTCGCACTTGCCAGGCAGGCGCTTATGCCGCTGAGCTATCTCACCGGCCCCTGTGCCTCTTTTTAAAAGTGGAAAAAAGCAAAACATGAGTCTCAGAGAAATTAGTGGCATGATGTCACACTGCTATTAAGTGCCAAAGCCTGAACTTGAACCCAGGTGTATCTGACTCTAAAGCCCATAGGGTAACCACAATGACATACTGCCCCAAGTGCATGCAGTGCATCTGTGCTGGGATTCCTTCAAGAAGACAGATCAATAGAGAGAAGAAGTCCCCTCCCACACATACATTAAGAACTTTTTAGAAGCAGCTCCTAATCAATTATTTAGAAAGGATATGATGCTAATGAATGAATGAATGAATGAATGAATTGTAATCTATTAATACCTACAGCACTGACCTCTTGGGAGGAAAAGTCCTAAAATAATTAGGATCATTTCAATAATAATAGTCTAAAGAGTGAGTATCACCAAACCACATCAGAAGATTTCTTACAGTTTTATTTTAAAAGAGATTGCTACCATAAAACATCCAGAAGCCTTAGCAGAGAAATCTGAGGCATATTAAACTGCACGGCCCTTAAACATAACGTATCGATTGGGTGTCTATTATGTGCCAGCCATGACACTAAATACCAGGGATGTAGAACTAAGTGAATTTTAACAGAATGCACCAGGAGAAAGCATTATTGAACGATGGGATGAATAAGACTCAGGGAGAATGCAAATACTTGCTACTCTTATTGATAGCAAGCAAAATATATCTTTTGGTTGGTAACTTTTTTTCCATGTTCACTGTTCTATCTTACGATAAATAGAAATGTAAATAAGTGAAATTTACTGGCTGAATTGTTTCCTTTCTTTGGATTTATATAACAGCAAAATGTTAGATTTTTTAAAAACTAACCTATTCTGTACTTAGAAATTAATAAATAAATTGATCTACTCAATCAATAAAACTCCAAATTTCACTGTTAAAGACCAAAAAAAAAAACCAGTTGCATCAGTCACCCTCCCATCAAATCCATTCACCACTATATCACATTCTTACTTAAACCAGAATCAAACAGTAAACATTCCTTCATTTAATTAGAAACCAAAAAACCAGAAAGCTCAATGATGAGTTCTCACTACATGAATTCTAAAGATTCCAAGAACTTGCCTGGAGCTTATTTTACAGAACATTCAAGAAGCAATCCAGAAAGCATGGTATCTTCCCTGTTCAAATCATGAAAGTCAGAACACTGTAACACCCTTTGAGGAAGGAAAAAGCCATTTCCTGCTTGAAATGTCAATGGCACTGAGTCCAGCACTCCAATCCAACCAGCAGGAAGGCAAAATCAAATATTATTCCAAACACAGGGCAAGAAGGGGAGGGACAGGAAGTTTGAAACCAGGAAAAATGGACTCATCTGTTGCACAAGATAAAGGCACAGTGCACCAAGAGGGAAAAGTAGGCCCACCTAACATTCAGCACACGCTGGATAGTGGAATCATGTATCTGTTGCATTCACCATCCTCAAATGGTCCCTTGTACATTATTAGTTCAGAAGGCCAGATAAAACGCAATGTTTAAACAGAGACCTGGCTAACATGCTTGCTTTTGCAGGAGACAGGTATGAATGATCCATGAAAGGGTAGGAGGAAAGAACTTCTAGAGAAAGAATGAGTCATTTAGAATACCTTTCCCTTAAGGAGTAATATACACATGATAATCATTTCTACATAAAACACACAATCACACACACACTCCTAAACTATTGATGTATAAAGGACAGCTAATTTTCAACTTGACCATGTAGTACAGTAGTTACTAATACATATACAAAACTGCCATCTAGAGGCTGAATGCTGTAACAAAGCCTGTTACATAAGATGATCCTTTCCTTTTGGAAAACACATAATCTCACAGTCACACATTTTCATAAAGACACACAAACCAGTACACGCACACATACCACACACCAAGCCGAAACTCATTAAATTATTTTATTTTAAAATGAGTATGTTTTTCTTTTGCGATCATAATTTGGAGGGAGTATAAAACTTTATCTTTTATAGGAAATGTGGATAAATAAAAGGTTTCCACATATATAATTAAGATGGAATCTTCCTGTAGCAGGCCCTTTGTATGTGTACTTCTAATGCACCTGCATTTGTTCTTATAGATGAATTGAAAAGTTGGGACACTGTAAGATAATAAGCAGGCTCAGAGCATCACCAAAGCTCAAGTTCACTGTAAGAACAATTACCAGGATTTAGAATATAAAAATAAATAAATAAAATGCAAAAGCACAACCTTTCCAGACATAGTACCCCATCAGAGGTCAACATTACTCTAGTCTATCTTCAAAACAATTCTGTAAGGCAGTTACAATGAGCCCTGTCTTACAGATGTGGTTAAACTACTGGCCAAGAGTCACATAGCCAGTAAAGGACTATGCGACCGCTAAATTGAAACTTACAGTTTCTTCAATCTTTTACCTGCAACACTCTACTTGCTGTAAAAACATACTTGAAATGAGGGTGCTGACTGACTGGAGAGTTCTGAAAGATTTTTTAGATCTTCCAAAAATCTTCCTAGCCTTTACTATTCTGACTTTAACCAATCCTCCATTTTCCTGGGTTTTTCCCTTCTACCTATACATAAAGGTAAGTTATGTGTGCTCTTGCCAAAGTTTTAGTTTAATTAGCAACTAATTTGATTAAACTCCACTAGTCTCTTCAAAGTCCCAAAGGGAAAGAACAAAATAATATATCTCAAAATTGCATCACCATAAAAAAATTGAACTGAGTATAATGGCAAATGCCTATAATCCCAGCATTCAGGAGGCTAAGGCAGAAGGATCATTATTTCAAGGCCAGTGTGGGCTACATATCAAGTTTGAGGCCAGCCTGAGGTACTTCGTAAGACCTTGCCTCAAAAACCAAAAAAGAGAGCCGGTGAGATAGCTCAGCGGCATAAGTGCCTGCCTGGCAAGCGCGAGGGCCTGAGTTCGACTCCCAGAACCCACATCCAAAAAAAGGGCCAGTGATATCGCTCAGCGGCACGGGCGCCTGCTGGCACACGAGGTCCAGAGTTTGACCCCCAGTACCCACAAAAAAAAGAAAAAGAAAAAGAAAAAGAATTTTAAAAAGAAAAACCGCATGCACATAGTACTGTATTAAGAACTGTGTATGAAGATCACTTAAGATAATCAGAATTAAACAGAAGTAGGAAAAACATACCTAGTTAAAAATCCAGCCAATGAATATGAAGAAAAGGCCCCACCAGGCAAACACAGGGTAAGTGGTGGGAGGAAAAAGACAGACTGACAGTAGATGTGCTAGATTGGGACTGGCTCAGAGGACAGCTGTCTCCCTTTACCTATTACAAGCTGACAAAAGGAGGAGGACTTGAAAGAAAATTCAATGCGGCTTTAAGAAAGAAAGACCAACAAATTCATAGAGCTTCACGAACATTATATCCCTCACTGTTAGAAGTCTCTACTATATAATTATGCTCAATAAACAAGGCAGGAAGCATAGAAGGAGATAAGTTCAGGGTATTCAGCCACGCTATCATTCTCTGTAAGAACAGAAGGGTTAAGTCTGCCTGGCTGTCACTTTCTCCCATGGCACCCTGGCTCTCTCGGTTTGCAAGAACACTTATTAGCATGGTTTTTATACCTCAGTTGCTTGAATATTTGTATTGTATGTGTGTGCATTCTACACTCAAAGGCAGGTAGCATGAAGAGAACAACTATTCTTGTCCTGCCCGACCCGGACAAGGGAAGGGGCATTTAACACCCTAAGATTTTCACAGGGATGGACTTCTGTTGGAGTCAGCTAGTTCCAGGGAAAAAATAAGATCTTCTAATTGTTTCCTTTCCCCCAAGTATAAACACTGCCTCCCTCAAGGCACTACGCTGATTCAGTGAATCAAAAGCCTTTTGTTTCTACTATCTTCCATATGTTTTAATGGCCCCTCCTGAAAAACATTTGGAAAAAAATATCCATGTGTCACATACATCTGTGAGAAATTTCTGTGAAAAATAAACACATCCAGAGATGCTGGAAAAATGACTTCCACTATGATTCTTTTTTTTTTTTTTTTTTTGTGGGTACCAGGGGGTCGACCTCAGGACCTCGCGCGCCAACAGGCACCCGTGCCGCTGAGCGATATCACCAGCCCCTTTTTCGTATGTGGGATCCGGAAGTCGAACTCGGGCCCTCGCGCTTGCAAGGCAGGCGCTTACGCCGCTGAGCCATCTCACCGGCCCACTATGATTCTTTAGCTTAAACAAATATTTACCTACATTTGCTCATTAATTTCCATAAGATACTATGTGGTGGAGTTAATTATTCAAAGTAACTGAATTCAGACACTGGCAAGTATTACCAATTCACACACCAATTCATAAAAGGGTGCTTTTATCAGATACTCCATCTTTTCACCTTGAAATTTTATACTAAACTCTCTCAAAAAAAGTTGGCATACATTAAGGAAAAAAATGATAAATCTAGTCACTTAACCAATGTAAAATATAAGCCTTCAAAAGCAAGGTCTATGGTAAGGTAATAAAAAGACACCAAAGAATGCTTCCTTATTAAGGTATTAAAAAGGGTGATTTTTCTTACAAGTTAATAAAGGCTTAGGTTACCACTACATAAGAAGGATGAGGATGAGAAATAATAATAAGAGGAGTAACTAGAATAAGGAAGGTAATTTATGTGAATGGTGTTGAGCCATCCATTTAAAAGACCATCAGGATGCTGCTTTGCTGGGAGTCCTCCCTCTTCAACACTGTTAGTTTCCTGGTACTGCTATAACCAAGTGCTACAAACTTAGTGGCTTAAATACAGAAACTTTCTGTCTCCCAGGTCCAGAGCCTTCTATCCTCTGTTGAAGATCAAGGCATTAGCAAGGTTGGTTCCTTCTGAGGTCCATTCCTTCCTTCTAGATTCTGTGGACTGCTGGCAGTCTGGCATTCCCTGGCTTCGAGACCATTATCCTGATCTCTGCTTCATGTCTGAGGGCATTCTCCCTCTGCCCATATTGTCTCTGCCTGCTTTTCCCCACTTGATGAAGATACCAGCCATGGTAAATTAGTGATTATCCTAATGACTTCATTTTATCTTGATAACCTCTATAAAACCCTATCTCCGAATAAGGTCACATTTTCAGAAACTAAAGATTAGGACTTCAACATATGAATTTAGCAGGGGCATGATTTGCTATGAAAGATACCTTCTAAGAAAACATTAAAAGATTCTCCTTTGGAACATGTGGCAACATCCCACAACCACAAGGGAAAGAATCATTATGTTCATTTTGATGGACATAGTACCTTGATCTAAGCAAGTTTTAAGTTTGGGATTAGAGAAATTTTTTTTAAAATTCTCTTTACCTATGTTGGGGGCAATAAAACCCTTCTGAAGGAAAATGAAAGACATAAATAGCTAATATTAGCCTGTGAAACATCTGCTCAGATTAAGCCACAGACCTTGAGTTGTTCAGGTCTGAACCTCGCCCTGAACTAGTTCTGAAAAGAGGAGAGCACTAGGGGAAAAGGACTAAATGAGATGTGGCCTCAGAAATTATGCAGAAGCCAATAAGAAGGGTGTAGGACCCACGGGAAAGAATATGGACCTAGTTTTGAAATATCAAAGCTAAAAGAACTTAGGTAGAAGACTCAGAAGATTTCTTCAAATGTATTCAGTCTTAAAAAGGAACCTTGATACACAGAGCTCAAGACCCCAGCTCTAAATCCCAAAACCCTAGATTAACATGTAATTTGCTTTCCAGCTAATTCATGGAGCAGAGTCACAACAGTACTCCCTATAGGATCCACATGTCAGGGATTAACCCCTTTTCACTATGATTTGAGGATTAACAAATTGACAGCAGTACATTGGGATATACTTAAAACAGTCAACTGATAAAACAGCATGAATGATTTGATGTTAGGGAACACAAATTATAAATTGAGTCTAGGGGACGTTCAAAGCTTGTTCTTGTCCTGCCCTTGAGCCAGATTGAAACAAGAAAACTCCTTGCTCCTTTCTGGTCGCAGCTGGAAGCCCTAGGGCTAATGACTGCTGTTGGGCTCACAGGGCAGGATAAGACCTGATGGAGACAATAAGGCACCTGGGGGAACTACGGTTTCTTCATTGCCCCCCTGTCTCAACCTTGTCCTTGCAAGAATGCTTTGTTCTTCTTACCAGTCCACCACAGTCACCATTACTGTTCCCAGAAACACCCACTGCCCTTTACCCATTGTCCTTGACTCAGATGTAGTGAATAAATACCAACATTCTGAGTACCTCATGGCCTTTTGTTCCCAAGAACAACTGGTCACCCTCGATCCCTGTGTTCACCCCTATTTTGTCCCTTGCTCTTTCTTCCTGCTGTGTGCTGTAAGACTTGGCAGGAGATCGGGGACTCACTGCAGGGGTCCCTGATAACTGGCACCAGGGAAAGGGTTGTTAATAGCTTGATTTCTCCTACTCATGTTAGTCTCTCTCGGTAAAGTTTTTAAAAATGAGTGTCACTTTAAAGATAAAAGGTGAGGGCTGGGATGTGGCTTTCAGTGGTAGAGCTCTTACCTTGCATGCACAAGGCCCTGGGTTTGATCCCCAGCACCACAAAAAAAAAAAAAAAAAGTGAAAGAAGAGGTATACAGGGAGAAAAAAAAGAAACAGTGTGCATGGAACTGCTGCATGCCTAGTTCTATGATTTATCTGTATAACATCTTGCTTTAGTCATGTGAGACCTTTCTAAAGGTCACAGAGTAGAACATAAAAGGACAGAAGCAAGTTTAGTTTATTGCACCATTACTTTATGATGCCAAATACAAATGAATAGAGTGAGAACAGCACTTCTCAAGTTCCAGCACCTGCGCAGTGAACGCACCATGTATCCCTGAAATACACACACCGACAGCACCTGTTCATCTCTGGGAACATTTCTAAAATAGTCTGAGTTTGGGGGCTGTAGTGTACCCTGGAACAAGCTGCTACAACCTTCAGTTCAAATCCCACCTTAGCCTGGGGAACAGAACTTCGCCCCTCTGAACTGCAGACTCCTCGGCAGTGGAGTGGGAATAAGGGGCTGCTCCTTCCTGGGTTACAGTAAGGAGTACGTGAAATAATAGATAAAGAGTGTCCAGCTTACAGAGAGCACCAAGCTTCCTCACTCTCCCTTCATCGTTAACACCTTTTAACTGAAAGCTGGGGTTTTACTGTGGTGCTAGTGGTGGCTGCCTTTTTCCTGGTGAAGTCATTTGTGTGAGAGGCTGGACGTGACTTTTCTACTAGCTACACTGTCCCCCTCTGTATGGTAAGTACCAAGCTCGCAGTAAAGGAGCCTGAGCTTTTATGTTCCTTTGTTTTGCTTTGTTTTTGTTTTGTCTTGGTGTGCTTGCCTGTTCTAATGTCTCTAGTGAGAAAAATGATTTTATGTGCTCTGGTGAAACTGTACAGTGAAATGCTGGTGTACAGTGCACTAATCATTAGAATAATGAATAACCAAAGAGCTTAAAAATACGAACTTTAGGGTATCAGCCTCAAAACACTGGACTGTGTGGGTCTGGGGTAGGCATTAGAATCTGTAGTTCTAGCCAGCACCCCAGTGGATGCAGAATGCAAGTGATTCCTACCACACGATGAGAGACCTTGATATAACCCACTCAACCCACTAATCCCCTGGAATATCACTTCCTAGAGGCTACAGCTTCTGCAATATCAGCACTAAAATCCCACAACATCGCATTTTCTAAGTCACATAAATCACACTTTGATATGTATGTGTATCTTGACATAATACCACATTAACAGCCACTAAATAAATGTTTCTATATCCTATCATCAGCATACTCTGGAAGCATTTCGAATGTTTGCACTGTTAACTCTAACCATTCCTCTTTTGCATCCACACTTCCTCGGTGCTAAGCTGCACCTTGACCCCTGCCCCTGTGGGCAGCAGGTGGAGCTGAGGATGCTGCAGCCAAAGACAGCAGGGTTAGCAGCACTGGCCTCCTCGCTCTAGGGTACACATGATAAAGGAAAAGCCATGAGTCAGTAGGAGAAAGAACCCCGGGCTGCTGTTGCTCAGCACATGGAAATGCCTTGTCCTTCTCGCCCTCGTCCTCTCCTAGGTATGTGAGGAAAATACAGGACACTGGAGCAAAACAAAAAAAAAAAAAAGTGGGGGGGAGACCTGCGCAACCGGTAACCTCATCTGTGAGACCTATATGAAAGCGAGATAAATCATTTCATAGAACGGCTGACCTCCCTCCTGCTGCAGGGGAGACTCAGCAGCCTGGTTCTGAACTCCGCCAGAGACCAGAGACAGACACTGGAGAAAAATCAACTTCTTAAGCCCACTCAGTGTCTCAAGTGTGACATATTTGCTCTTAGCTTAAAACTGGGGCCTGCCAAGGCTTTTGGGCGTGATAAAGGAGGGAAGGTGCTGGAAATACTGTACTGGCAAAGGTAGAAATGAGACTCAGATACAACAGGGAGTTCTAACTGCCTACAAAGCAATTCCTCACAACTTCCCAGGGAACTTCTGAAGAAGTAAACATGGAAAATAACTCAGCTCCCAGAAGCACCTCTGAGCTTGTTCTCAATCTGATGGAGAGCTGTAGCAGAAGGCATGCCCTCTTCCACACAGCCGTACAAGCACATGATCGTCTTTAGGAACTACACGTCACGGACATCAAAACCAGCTCCCCTTCCACCCAAATGCATCTTCTGAACATCTTCACAGATGCCAACATGGATTCCTTTAATTCCATGATTAAGATATTAAAAAAAAAAAAAAAGGTGCCTACACATACTTAAAACATCCAGATTTCAGACTGTTTAAAAGAATCAATTTGATGTAAGGAAGGCTCTTTGCAATTCACTTTTGTCATCCCAATTCCACCCATCCTCCATATCCTTCTTCACCTTCCCTCTCACAGTCCCACACACAGTGAAGGACAGGGGCACTTTCTTTTATTTATAAATTACATTTCTCCATGTTTAAAAGAGAAAGGAAGTACAAGTCTGATGAACATGGAGGACAAGCTAAATGACAACAAATAGCAACAGCTAATATTTGTTGAGCACTTATTATCTGCCACGCTGCTCGGCATTTTACATGCACTACCTCCTTGAATCCTTGTAACAATCCCATGAGCCAGGTACTATAATAATATTCATTTTCCAGATGAGAAAATCAAGACCAGAAGAGATTAAGTAACTTGCCCAAAGTCACAGAGCTACTAAGCAGCAAAGTCAAAATTTGGACCCAAGTTGTCAGGTTTGAGAGCCAAAGGTAAATAACTAAGTTGCTTAGGAGACGTTGTTACTTTCCATGAACTTCTGATTTAGGCTAAAAGGGCATGCATGTTCCAGCAGGCACAGTGCAGAGGAGACAGCTGCCACAAGAAGGCATTCCAGGGCTGCCGGCACAGGAGCGCAGCCCATCCCAGAGGGCACTCAGTCTCAGGACCCCTTAGAGCTCAGCGATGATGGCTACCCATGAATTTCCCAGGCAGGATATCGGTACTGGCTTGACAAAATGGTGTGGCTTTTCTTAAATAAAGGCAAGAGATTAAATGGCATTATACGAGTCTCATGCTGAGATTTAAGGATCTCGGTGCTAGCACTGCTGATCTTGAACAGGCAGCTTGAATAAGCTTAACATGTGAGTTTCACTGAAAGAATTAAACTGTTGCCAAGTAAAGTGTCTCAAAGAATTGGAATCTTGTCAAACTAGCTTAACACCATGAAATGGTACAACTTAATGAGAGACACTATAAATCCCAAGGAATACAACACACAGCTCTCTCTCCAAAGACTGATTTCGCAAGTGGTTTAGTATCTTTCCTGGGTGTGCATACACATACAGTGGTAGGTGAAATACTGTAATTAAAAGCTTTTAAAAACTTATCTGAAACAACTACCACCCATTTTCTTTTGAGTCTTTGTACTAATTTCTTTAAGAAAAAAAAAAAACCCTCAAATAACTGATATAATCATGGTAAACAGACAGTCATCTTTGAATATCTACCCCACATAGCCACCTCCAGGAGACGTAATACACATTCCTGAGCATGGAATGCTAACATTAAAGTAAATAAAATAAAACAAAACAAATCCTGTGATCCCGTGCTGAACTTGAAAGATGCAGAGGCTGTATTGATCCTTGCAAATCAGCCAAAGCCTAAGATCTAATCCAAAATGGATACAGTGGGGGATAGAGAGGGGAGAGAGAAGAAAATAGTTAAAAAGTTTTAACTAAAAGGAAAAGGGAGGAAATCCAAATCTAGCAATATTTGTTTCTAAAGAAAGTGTTACAAATACTCACCTGTCTACTGCTTCTACATCAAAGCAAAACCTCTTCTCAATGGAGTCTGTTTTCCGCCGTGTGCAGGATTTGAGGGTGACTGATTCATCTTCTCCCTAGTGGGGAGACACAGTCTACTGAGGTGACGCCAGAATGTGAGGTCTGCTCCTCCCTGGGACAAACTTAACACATGAACAGGAGAGCACGTCATCCTCTCAAAAGTGAGTGTTCATGACCAGGTGAGACGAAAAGTTGATCATAAGCATTTCCAGGTAAGAGCCTCCTCCGGCTAAAATTTGGAAATCCTGTTATATTTAGAACCAAACATCTTCAGTACTCATGGATCATGATGGTACTGCATCAATTTATAGTAGATGGAAAGAGTTCCTGTTGATATTGTATTAACTAGATTTAATTTATAGATTTGTTAAGAGTTGAAGAAGATGGACTCCTAAGACTGAGCTTCTATAACTTTGGGCCAGTCATCACTTTAAGAACACCTTCCTAGGGCCGGTGAGATGGCTCAGCGGCTTAAGCGCCTGCCCGGCAAGCGTGAGGGCCCGAGTTCAACTCCCGGAACCCACATACGAAAAGGGGGCCGGTGATATCGCTCAGTGGCACGGGCGCCTGCTGGCGTGCGAGGTCCTGAGGTCGACCCCCCCGTACCCACAAAAAAAAAAAAAAAAAGAAAGAAAGAACACCTTCCTAGCCTAGGTTAAAGATGCCCAAGATGTGTTCACACATCCTCATGTCCTTTGGAAATCCATACCTGCTCCCATTCCATCAGCAGGCAACCCTTCAACCTTATTTCTGTCATTATAGATTGATTTCATTGTCTATAATTTTTTATAAGTGGAACTATACAGCATGTACTTCTTTTTGTCTGGTTTCTTTTCACTCAGCTTAACTGTTCATTCATGTTGTGCACATCAAGAGTTTCTTTTCAGAGCTGAGTACTATTCCACTATGTAAATGGAATGTAACAATTTTATCTCCTAGCACTGATTTATTGCCTAGAAGCACAGAAGTTACTGTCCCTGAATTCTTCTTTTTCTGTCACTTACAAATCTGCTAGGGTTTCTGTTTCTTCTGCCTCTGCCAATATTTTTTCTAAAGGAGGGTGGGGGTGGGGTGAAGGGATTCATAAGCTTGCCTAACTTGTTGAAATAATAGGAAGTGTGACTATGCGGGGTAAACTTAATCACTCACTGACATCAGAATAGCACAAAACAACACAGAAGACCCAAGAAGAGACAGTTTATATTCACAAGCCTTACATCTATTGTCTTTTATTGGATAGCAAAGATTAATTTCTCAGATTGAGAATTGTTCTTTTTCTACTTTGTAAAATACATGAGTGGGTTAAATAAAATTTACAGGCCATTGTTTTGGGTTAGGCTCCCACATTGGGCCTCAAGAGACCAGACGAAAAGTCAACATGGAATCACCCATGCTAATGTTCCTTGTCACTAAACTGAAACTAAGCTGTTTACCTAACTGTCCAAGAAACCAGGAGAAATGAGATAACAGCCAAATTTCCCAAACAGCTCATTTCAATTGGCATGATAATGCGGTTCCCTCTGCCTTAATTCTTACACATAAAGTTAACTTGAACTAACTTCATATTGACCAATCAGTTATTTTTCTATCCTTCTGCCTCGCTGTCCCTTCCTTACAAGGAAAGTAACTTTGAAATGACCAATCCACTTTGTGTTCTCTGTTTCTGCTTTCATCAGCCTTTCTCGGTCTTAAAACCAACCTCTTCTGCTTAGTTCATCAGAAAATCAATTTTGTTTCATGAAACGAAGTGTTGTCCAGTTCTAGAATCAAAAATCAAGCTAATTAAGATCTTTAAACTAAACTGTCCTTATTTTGTCCTTTAACAAGAATAAGCATCCAAACACTAGTGGTCTGACCTCATTAATGTCTAACTATATTTCAGATTTAATAGCTATGAGCCAGCTTCCACTTTCAAAGCTTAGATGAGGTGTTATGGAGAAATGCCAGGGGAAAGGGATCTATAAAGGATCATCAAACAGAAACAGAAAAAAGAGCAGATAAGATTTTGTTCCAAGGATGACCATGCCATATGAGGAAAAATCTATAAAGATGATATATCTGTTCAACTAGTTGGGGTTTTAAAAAGTGGTAGGTCTAGCTAACTACCACTTAGGTAAAAAGTTACATCCATGATGAACATGCAAAACACCAGACTGTGCTTAAAAACCTGAAAGAAATAAAAAGAAGAAGAATCGGGAAGGCTAGAGAAGGCTTTCTTGAGCTGGAATTGGGAAAGGTCCCAGGAGATAAAACCAGGAAAAAAGGAGCAAGGCTGAAAAGCAGCAGGTAGAAAGGCCCTGTGGTCAGGGCCCAGGGAGTGTTAGAGGAGAAGAGGGAAGCTGGTTGTGACTGGAAGCCCAGACTGAGGAAAAATGAAATGAGAAAGGGTTGAGGGAGGGTAGGGGCCAGATGATGGAGGGTTCTGGTCTGTATCCTCAGAGTAGCAGAAAAATAACAAAGGGTCTCAAGCACATGAAGGGACAGGATCAGCCTTGGGCTGCTCCAGACCCGCTGAGGGTGCCCACACTCAGAGAGTGGCACGCAGGGACGTTCACTACACATGGGTGGAAAGGCCTGAGGCTGGAAGAGCAGTGGGGACTTGTAAAGAAAAAAATATCCAAAACCAAAAGGGACAGTTAGTGGGCAGAAAGGGCAAAACCATGTTAGGCAAAAAAAAAAAAAAGCCACCCTACTCTCTATGTTAAGTCTACCTCCTTGGAGAGCCTTGTACAAACATGCATGCAAAGACCGCACGTGATGTCCCACACAAACCTAGAGCACATCATTTCTAGAGGGCCAGTCCTTCTGGTTCCACTACCTGAAAGCTGAGAGAACAGAGTGACATGGTAAAGCGTAGATGATTTCAGGAGGAGATTCCGACTCCATGATGACAGGCTCAATACTACTCTGCCACTCATCAGCTGATCTCTCTGACCTCAAATTCCAGCTTTGCAAAGGGAGAAAAACTGGTCAAATAGGACAATATAGGGTTAAGGAAAAAAGATGTAGAAAATTATAAAAGGTAATATAATTATAGGGAATTATTATCAGGAAAATGAATTATAGTACCACGGTCCTAAGCACCCATTAGTGTCAGGGTCTCTCCCAAAAAGCTGCTCTGTACTAACTCATAAAAACTTCTTATAACCCAACGAGGTGTTCACTAGGATCTCTCTAAAGTCCTAGGAGTCCCAACACCACCATAATGGTTTCTGCTCTTTACTTTCAAGTAAGATAAAGCAAAAGTAAAGAAAATACAAGAGAGTTCTTCATTAGAGATTTGGGAAAGTGGGGGAAAAAAGTCCCAAAATAAAGACTATAGGAGAGAATAATTCAGTGAAACTGATTCTAGAAAGACTAAGAGTTAGAAAAAGACTACGACTCCATCCAAGGAAAACGGGCTTGTCTTTATGCCCATTTCATGAAAACCGGGGATTCCTAATAACACAGATTTATACTCTTCCTTCTAACTCTGTAGTTTCACTATGTTATATTATTTTAACGTGTCTGTTTTCCTGAGATTATTTGTAAGTTAATCCACTCCTGCCAAGAAATGATAAAAAGGCTTTGTTATTGCTTGGACACAGGGAAGGAACAGAGATGCTGATAATCTTCTCTGTTGTGGCTGAACTAAAAAGAAAGCCAGGAAGAAAAACTGAAAGTGGAAGAGAGCACAGGGTGCAGCAGGACCGAGTAGCTACAGTAACCATAACAGCACCTAGCATCACTCACTCAGGGAAGGCCTGGTATCAACGCCAGCGCTCTCTGCCTTCACACTACAACGCCTCACATACACAAACCCAACATGTTGCACAAAAATGCATTCCAGGGAGGGCCAAAGGTGGAGAGTTTATAGAGTACCAATTCATCAACAGGTAGAAAAAACTAAAAAATTATTTAAAGACAGAACCAGAGAAATTATTCAAAATGTAATACAGAGATCCAAAGATATGAAAAGTATAAGACCCGAAGGTGTGGCTCAATGATTGGGTGTTTGCCACACACACACAAGGTCCTGGGTTCAATCACCAGAACTACTTAAGAAAATAGAGGGGCCGGGGATATAGCTTAGCAGCACAGCACCTGCCTGGCAAGCTCAAGGTCCTAAGTTCAGTTCCCTGTTCCCAAAAAAAAAACAAGAAAAGAAAATAGAAAAATAAAAATATCCTTATTAAAAACATTTAAACATACACAGGTGGAAGTAATAGTAAGAGTGAGGAAAGAGGTAAAATTCAAAGTTATAGGGCCGGTGATATAGCTCAGCAGCATAAGCACCTGCCTGGCAAGCGCAAGGTCCTGAGTTCGACTTCTGGAACCCGCATATTAAAAAAAAAAAATTCAAAGTGATAAATGGTGAGAATTTTCCAGAGTTACTGAAAGAGACAAAATGTCATAGCCAAGAACACCAAAAATTTCTAAGCAATAAGTTTAAAAATTTCAAGCCTAGGACAATCATATTGAAATGTGGACTACTAAGGGGAGAAAAGAAGGTAGTAGAGCAAGCAGAAAGAAAAGACAGATCACTTCCACAGAAAATACATTTGGCTGCTATGAGAGTAGAGACTGCCTAGCAGGACATGAGGCAGTAGCTCTGTGCAAGAAAAGAACTTTGGAGAACTGAAGGAGCTGCCTTACAGCAGGGAGATCAGGGAGCCTGACACGGCCTGACTGTCTCTTCCAAAGATGGCCACAGAAATCTTCCATCCCACATGCTCTTCATACGAGAAGACACTGATATCCCCTCATGGACAGACAAGGCTATGCTCTGTCCCAGTGGGACTGGGTGGGCTTTTGTGACCATTTCAACCAACCAACAGAGCAAAAGTAAGGCTAACGACTTCTGAGGTCAGGTTATTTAAAAGCAGTGCCTGCTTTTAGTGCTAGAACATTCACTCCTGAAACCCATGAGAGCCCAAAGCCATTCTGCATCAAGATGTTGTAAATAAGCCCAAACTAGTCCAACCAGAGAACCAGACGGACAAGCCGAGACCACACAGAAACACGGGGAAAGAAGTGGGGAGGAGAGAGAGGAGGAGACCGGGGAAAAAGAGTCCTATCTGGCCAGCCTTAAACTCCTTCAGACCTGCAATGTCCCTGCTCTATCATCTGACTGGAGCTCATGAGAAACCCTAAGGTTGTGCCACCCGTCCAAATGCTTCCCGAATTCCTGAACCACAAAAACTGGGGAACGCTAAAATGACTGCAGCATGTGCTTTTAAAAATAGCTAAGTTTGGGGCCAACTCCTTACTCGGCAGTAGAGAACTGGAGCAACTAAACTGCCAACTGGCAGCTCTCCAGGGATTGAGAGTAGCATGAGTCAGTTTCACAGATAGAGGTCATCCAAGACTTCTTAGCATCTATAAACACTTGACACATTTGTTAAATATAAGAATCTTCCTTAATTGTAGTTCCTATGTTTCTTAAAGCTAAGGATAATTATCTTATTTTAGACATCTTCAATGGACAACTACTGGAACTACTATTTAAAATTAAGGGAATTACCATGAAACATTGGAGGCATTACTGTATATATGCATTATTACCATTATCTGTTAGCCAAGCCAATCAAGCACAAAATTTAAAAAATGAACTTACCCCCTTTCCTCCTGACTTTTGGTCAAATGGTACCATGGTGATTTGTTTGGAATCTCGTTGATATGTACAGTAGTGCTTCACCCAAGAAGTTCCAAAGTGACCTGCAAGGTGATGTTTCCCATTAGGCATCTAAGCACACACGTCCACTGTAAGCTGCGCATGAGTAACTGCAGAAGCAGCAGCTCATAACACTCATTCACCCGCGCACTGTTTTAGGGGCAACGTATTCTCCACATCGGCTAGACTGAAATAGAAATCTGATCCCACAGGCTGGAAATGCAGCCAACCCAAGGCTTTCCCCCAGAGACCCATGAACACTATTCCCACCAATGCTAAATCCAGTGGGTCTTAAAATATCAGGGAAGTAGAAGTTCCCTGGGGAAGCTAATGCATATTCCCATCATCAATCTCCATTTGCAGTTTCTGTTCTTTTCCAACAGGAACAAGACAACTGAGGAAAGAACACAGAAAGGCTTCTCCAAGTGCCTGTCACCATTCTCATCTGAGGCAATGACATCATGCTTCCCACACAGCTGCTTGGAGACTCTGACCTCAGGGGTTCTGATCTACTTCCAAATCCCTAATTTTTACTCTAGCAGAAGTCAAAAAGTATCTGAATAGAAGACACCAGAGATGCAGAATGGAAGTGAATGAATGCCCAAAGGCGATCTGAGAGTCCCTCTCAAAACTGTACCTCAGGAATTAGGGAGGCACCATAGAGTCAAGCTCTAACAAAGTCTCTGATTTTACTCAGTGTTTGACCAATTCCTTTATTTTGAACGGCAAAGTATGATTAGAGAACGAAAGCATTAACAACCTGCAAGGACATCAGTCAATACTAATTTTAGATATTTATAGAGCCTACACAATAGAAATGGTTAAAATGTTTAAAAGCATAGTCAGCAGACATTTAATAATTATTAATGGTATGGTGTTGTAGTCAGGGTTTTCAAGGGAATAGATTTAATACAGGACACATAATTTACAGGATTATTTTATAATATTCACCTAAAGAGTCAAATGCAGAAGCGTGCAAAAGATCTCATGTACTAGAGACCCAAAGAATCCAGCAGAGGGTCTGGATCCCATGGTGATGTCCTGCACAAGTCCAGCTGGAGGCCCAGAGCCCACGACAATGTCTCATGCAAGTCTGTATCAAGGATCTGCACTGGGAAGGCCCAAAGGTCAGTGGTGGAAGCTAGAAAGTCTGCACCAGCAGGATGAAGGATCTGTGCCAGCAGGCTGAGGGATCTGCACTGGAGCCAGGAAGTGACGCTCAAGATAAGGACTAGAGCTCCCCCAAAGAGAACCGCAGCCACCCTCAGCAATGGCAAGGACCAGAGCTCCTCCAACAATAAGAACAGCTGAGTTACTATCAGGAAGGCCATTGAGACAAGCTTCTCCAGGAGAATCAACAGCACACCATCTTTCCCTCTAGTTCTCTTTCTATGCTATTGGCAACAATCCTCAGGTGGGCCCTCCACACCCAGAACCACACTGATTCAGTTCAGCTACGTGTTACAAGTTGGCCATTAGTTAATCTACCACATAAGGCATGACTGCCAATCACAAGTATTTAATAAACTTCAAAAGCAGTACATAAGGGTGTACATTGGGAGATCAAGGACAAACGAAAATAAAAAACCATCAAGGTATATTCTAGTAATTTGGGGGTAAAGTTCACAAAGATTCCAAAAGTGCTTTACCTTGGACAATATGAGCATCAAGATAAAATATGAATCTGTAAGTTCATATTGACAATGGAAAGATAGACATATGGACAGATGGTCAAACAGGAAGGAAGGAAGGAGTAAGAGGTGGGAGGACACTTCTTTACACTACTATGAATGTTTTGGGAGTGGTGGGACCAGAAAACCAGTTTGCAACCATCATAGTAAAGATCAATTTAGGCCAGAATCATCAACAGACACTAAATCTGTGGAGGGCAAAGCATGATTAGGAGAAGGGTATTTGTATGATCTTAAAGTGCCTCCCACAGATTCCTAGTGAGTTACGAAGGGAAACCAATGACTGTACAGTGGAGAAACAAGAAAAACACCTTGCCTGGGTGATCAAAATGAATACCACCATCAAGGAACAGATGGGCACCACATGCCTCAGGATGTGGCCCAAAGAAGAACAGAGAGCTACTTACATAGTACTGAACCAGAGATGCATAACCCAAATCTAATCATGAGGAAACAACAGACAAACCCATGCTGAGGCAACTTCTATAAGGGAACTGGACCATGTTCTTCAAAATGTCAATGTCAAGAAAGATAAAGACTGAGAAACTGTTCTCAGGATGAAAGTGATGACAACTAAATGCAGAGTGAGTCTATAGTAGAGGAAAACGAAATGCTTTATGGGGCATTATTGGGACAACTAAGAAAACTGAAATACAAACTATAGTTTAAATACTGAAACGATATTAAATGTCCTGGGTATGATTACTTAAAAGAATATCCTTATTCTTAAAAAATGCTCACTGAAATAAAGAGCATGGTATATGCAACCTGTTCTTGAACACTCAGGAAAAAAAGTATGTGTGAGAAGGTGATACATATATACACCTATACAGAAAAAGAAAAAAATGTAATTGTGACCAAATGCTAAAAATTGGTGAATTTGGGTAAAGTCATAGAGTTGGTCTTTATTCCATTCTTCCAGTGGAAGAAACTTGAATTTTTCAACTTTTCTGTAAGTTCAACACTTTTCTAAAATAATAAGTTAGAAAAAATGTTAAGACAAAAAAAAAAAAAAAAGCTGCATCCCAATGAAATGTTCTGGACTACTGTGTTAGAGAACCAAAAAGTGGTTCTAATGATAAGCAACATGATGTCAAAAGAGCATATCTGAACAAAATTGACTAATGTGCTGTAAGAGTTCAAAAAAACCAACACTGATTTTACACATGTAAGTGAAAAATATTAATAAATTAAGTATTATACTGAACATTAAGCTATACTTTTCAGTCCTGAAAATTTGTGCTTTCAAGTTGATCTCAAACCTTTTGGTGGAAGGTTCTCATGGGGCAAAAAGGGGATCACTTTATATTCAGAGAATGAAACACACAGCTGAAGTGGTTTTTACTTCTTATAAACGTCCACAAGCTCATCCCTATATGAATAAGGAACATAAAACATAGCCAATGCCCCAAACTCACTAAGGCCTCATTTTCACCAGGGAACAATGTTAAGCCCAAGCAGCTTTACAAGGGATAACTAAGTAGAATAATCACTGAAACCAAGTTTCTATTCTATTCCATCAGGACACTTTTAGAAGCGAAGATATTTGCTTAAGAAGAGGACCTCCAAAGAATGCAAAACCAGCACAAACCTGGACGAGGAGGAATGATGTTTCTTACTACGGAAGCATGGCAGGAGGCTCTAAGAACTACCCGTTAAAAAACATTCAACTTCTGGCTTTGCATGCATGAATGAAACCTGGAAGTGCTGCTTTCAATAGCACAGCCCCATCGCAAAGCTTTTCTGTAGCCCTGAGCCATGACTGTGTGAGTCACTACTCAACACTCTTCCTTAGCAGCACCTGGCATTTCTTTCTTAGACATCATTATCATCGGGGCAATGGGTCTTTTTGCAGATGCTTAGGTGACCTTTGGCTTCTTTTCATAAATTTAAACATTGGGATGAAAAGAGTTAAGAAAAGGAAAAGGGCCTAAGGCATGACTCTCAGCTGAAAAGAGCATCACCAAATACTAAGTCTACCAAAGAATATGACTGCTGATAGACGAGAAGATCCAGAGTGCATGACTATGCAATGCTGCTGTGATCAGGGCAGCTACTCCACTAAGGGTAGAGAATGCTCAAGAGTAAAGTGATGCCAGGGAATGAAGAGCAACCACCAGGTTCCCAGGGGAATTCCCAGCCACATATGGGAATTCCCATATGAAAAAGGAAACAGAATGTGTCACTTGTAGGCAGCAAGACTCTGTGGACATCATCTTTCCCATTCAAAACTATACTATAAATGACTCTTACTCACCCAAGCATGGACGCACAGTAGGCCAAGCACTACTAAGGACACTCTCCACCTTCCAGACAGAGGGTCGGAGGGTCTGAGCATGTCCTGGCTGCTGCTGCGCAAAGCACTTACGTTTCTCCTGAACGTAGAGGTACCCTTCCATGGTGTAAGGGCTGATGGTCTTGTGCTCCAGAGGGTTCTCCTTCATCTTCTTCATCAGGGATTCCACTTCTGACCTGGTGCCTTCAAAGCGGTTTCTTGTCTAGGATGAAAAGAGTTTTACTCAAAGCAAAGAAATGAAATCTCTGTCTAACCTAATAAAATCCTTATATCTAAAACTGGATCAGGAACATTCAACCCTCTGGGAATTGGGCCAATATTCACTTCAAACAAGTACACTTTGGTCTTAGAGGCCTAAACCTAAATGACTCTAAAACTCTAGTAATCATCAAAATTACCTACAGAACTTACAGAAAATGTCAATGCCTAGGCCTTGCTCCTAGAGATTAATTTAGAACCTTTGGGCCCAGAAACATGCATTTTAAATAAGTATCCCAGGTGATTCTGACTCAGATGGTCCAAGGACCTTTATGCCTTCAGGATTGAGGTTCTTACTTCTCCAGCTTCAGGGAATGATGCTCGCTGAGAGCTCACGATGGGCCCCTTCTCAAAGGGGAGCTGCTGTACTCAAAGTCACCCCCTTATCCAGGGCAGCCTGCACCCTTTTCTGAAGGCCTGCCCAGCCCCACACTCCCACAGCACTGACTGAGGCACCTGCCCCACAGCTCAACCCCCCCTACCACACTCCATGCTCATTCTTTCAAAGGAGTCTTTGCTGGCTTCACCCCCACCACACACACACACACACACACACACACACACACAGAATAAAGCTACTACATGCTAATCTCCATTTCAGAGACGGCCTTTGAAAGAAGCCAGCCTAAGGAAAGAGTCATACTGTTGCAGAACCATTTCCGAGACTGCAACTTCCTGTTCTCTGGGATGACAGAGAAAACCATATATGCTTTAGACTTCCACAGGCCATACAATACAACCCACACAGAAACATTTGGCTATTTCCTATACGAGAACACCTAGAGACAACATGAAGGACAACGTGGTCCACCATACACTGAAGAAGGTGACTGGAGCTCTGGTAAGCAGTGACCAACACACCCTAAACAGGATTCTGCTCGTCAAAAGGCCCAGTGTTTAAAACTTGGGAGAGAATACTGGCAGTGAACCGCACTGACCTGGACTTCCTGTCAACCTTCCTAAGCACTGGAAAAAAGCACATCCTCTGCACCAGAGGTCAGCATGTGTCCCCAGACTCATTCCCTGAGCATACATTCTAAGGTCTCCTGTACCCAGGCAGCCAGATGCACAGAAGGGAGGCTGGCCAATGGCAGGATGTCCACAGCCAAAACAAATCCTGACTGGGGACAGATTTAAAACATAATCAGCAGCAGCACTTCTGAGAACATAAGCAGTGCTTTGAAACAATGGAGACGATAGTCTGACCCACAGGATGGTCTGACCCACAAAGCGCTCCTGAAATGCCCATCCCCAGCCGCTCTGAACCCGAGCAAGACCCAGCCTCCACGCCTACATTCCAATCCACACAGGTAGGGTTGCTGGCAACTAGACCCAGATTTTGCTTTTTCCCTCCCTCAACCAGAGAATGGAAGCCTGTCCCTATGCCTACTCACATTCTGTATGCTAATGGTCAGCTGTGTCTTGAAGTCACCAAAATCCTTGGCCAGTTCATAACCATGGTGATAGAAGGTGAAGAGTCCTTGCAGGAAGGCCAGTAGCTGTAAAAAGGAAGAAAAGCAGAGGTCATATGTGCAGGCTGAAAAGAGAGATATCTGAGTATCTGAGTTCCCAGTGCCGACTGGAATGTCTACAACACAGCAGTAACAATGGCTAGCATTTACTGAGCTCCAAATGTGTGCTAGGCACTTACCTTTCCATGCCTTGTCTTACTGAGTACTTACAACTATGAACTAAACGTTATTATTAATAATGAGGAAGGAGATTTAGAGAGGTTAAGGAACTTGTCCCAAAACACACAGTAAGTAGTAGCCAAGATTTGAAACTATGTCTCCTTGGCACCAATACCCATGCACTTAGTCTGTGAGCCTCATCACTCCTTAAGAACATTAGTTCTTCAAAAACCAAAGACCAGGGCTCAAACTTGGTTTCCTGCTAGTACATTTGTAATATCACGTTATCACACAAAAAAAAAGGGAAAGGAAAAAGAGAAGTGGTGTATGCAGAGTCTGCAGCCTACCAAAGTCAAATTAAAGAAAATGATCCACACTAGCCTTAAGCTAAGGTGTATTTTTGAGCTTTTCCTAAACTATTCAAAAGCAAATGCTATGGATTCCTTTATTAAAATACACACGGACACACACAGACACACACAGAGACACACACACACACACATACCCGTTATGATGGTCTCCCTGAATTCTCATTTCAACCCCTTTGGGCTAAAAGGTAAGTTCATTCATTCTTTAGTCTTGTCCCTAGTGAATACTGAAAACATCTGTTCACCACAATTCTTCTAACATGCCTCCATATCCCCAAAACTGTCCCCACCCTGAGCCCCTGCCACCCTTCACTTCTCCAAAATAAATAAACACTTCTGCAGTCTTTCCTGTCAGAGCCTAAACCCAAGTCTCACTGTTGCTTTGCTTTCCTGGGCCCTTCCAGACCCCTGCATATCTTGCCTCAGTTCCCAGTTGCAATGAGAAAAAAGGAAAAACACAGTTGAGAAGGATCAGGGCCCCAAGTCTGTCACAGCCCAGCTCTCCCACACGTGGGGACCATCCCCACTCTTCAGCTTCTGAAGGCCGACTCACATTTTCCGAGCAGTCCACCCTGACCTCCCTGAATTGCCTCTACCACATGTTATCCCAAGACACATTTGCTTGACGTTGTAATATTATATTTGGTTTGTATTTGGTTTTCAGTCCCTAAATGAATGTATCTTTCCTTATTAACATAATTCCATCCCACTTCTTTTCACCTAAGTCTCCTTTTTAAGAGGCAGTTCTAATAATAACGGGTAAGGGCTCTCATCCCACCCACTGCTCTCGTCCTTTCCACCTGCTGTGGCAAGTCTGGTAAGCATTAAAGTACAACCCAGAGGAGGACCTGCCTTCAAGGTGCCCCATGGCCAGCCCAGTTTATCAAAGAGCTGTGAACTGGGAAGTCCAGCAAAACCCAATTGTAACAATATGGTACCTTACTTCCCACTGCCACTGTCCCCAGCTCATCTATCCCCTTAGATTCTCATGGGAGGTGGCTGAGCAGGCACTGCTGGGTCGTCTGGCTATAAAGCCACCTAGTGGCATCATATACATCCCTGACATGAATCAGTGACTGAGTGTGTCATGGTTTGTGTCTGGGTGTCCCCCAAAGCCTCATGCAGTCATGGGGGTGGGCTTCTAGAGTTTGCGATTGATTCAGGGTCCAAAGCTGGGATTATGGGTGTGAGGCTACCTGGGGCAGGCAGCCTGCATACAATACAAGGGAGGGAAAGAGGCTTGTTCTCTCTCTCCTCCCCTTTTGCTCCTTGCTTTTGCTGACTTCTGCTGCCATGAACTGTTGCCCCTCAGCCACACCACCCTGCCTTGGAGCCAGCGGAGTATGGACTGAAACCTCCACAAACTGTGAGCTAAATAAAGCTGCCCTTCCTTAATTTGGGGCATCAGGTATTTTGTCTCAGCAATGAGAGAAAATTAACCAAGACAGAGTGGTAAGCCACATACATCTGCCAAAGATTAATAGTGAAATATTTTTTTGCAAAGAGGACCAATTTGGAATACCCTACATAAAATACTTTTCTGAGAATAGGGCCCCTACCTTTCCTTCCAGGTGGTTCCAGTATTAGAGGAGAAGGGGCTCTACTACCAAACCTAGTTCCAGAATGTACAATGAAAATCGTTCTTTCGCTCTTCTCATCTATGCCCTCCCTGCAGACTGTAAATGCTATATGCCATGACTTTCCAAAACACTGGACCACCTCTCTACTTGAGAATAATGCAGAGGATAAACAGCTAAATTCTAAGGTTATTCCCCTTATTAACTCTGGTTTTCCTTTTCTTAAAATTGTCCTTAAGACTTTCCTTCTCTTCTCTTATTTCCAAACAGCTCACTAAAATGCCTCCTGGGCATATATACAAGTGCTCCAGAGGCAGATAGTAACTAATATTTATTTTGCTTTTTACTTTCTTTGGTCTTGTGCCTTGATTGTCCATTTTTCTACACAAAATGACTCCTTACATAAGTGTTATTTTTGGCCTACTTTCTCCTCTCACAGCATCCTCTCCCCCCCCCACCTTCCTCCACCCCCCCTCCCACGTACTGCATGAACTCTTGAACCTATGACCTAGTGGGAAATGAAAGTCCACTCCCTAGGGGGCAGGGTGAGGCCCACAGAAGGAGAAGCAGGAGGATCCATCTGCTTCAAAGAAATGCTTTTGCTCAAATACAAAGAGGAAGAGCTTGCTGTAGCCCCGTGATTACCCAATAAGAGGGGTCAGCTCATTCACTGAGCTACCACAAAAATCATAACCCGACAAAAGAAACGCCTTCCCCACCTCTTTGCCCTCTCCCCATCGTTAACTACAAGCAAAACCTATCACCTGGCTGACAACTATATATAAATATATGTATATATGTGTGTGTGTGTGTGTGTGTGTGTGTGTGTGTATATATATATTTTTTTTTTTTTTAAAGCAAAAATGGAACTGTTTTAGTGCCAGCTGCATCATTCTGAACTACCTGGTAAACTCAGGTGTCACTGTTCATTGAACAGAATTACTGTTAGGTGTGGAACTCTGCTCTGTAAAAAAGATATGTCGAAGTCCCAATCCCCAGGGGCCGGAGATAAAGCTCAGTGGCACAAGTGCCTGCCTGGCTACTGCAAGGTCCTGAGTTTGATTCCCAGTACACGCACAAAAAAAAAAAGTCCTAATCCCCAGTGCCTTAGGATGTGGCTCTATTTGGAAATAGAATCTTTACAGAGGTAACCAAGTTAAAATAAGCCCATTAGGGTAGGCACTAATACTTCTATAAAATAACATGGCTGGTATCCTATAAAGGGGAGAATTTACACACAGACGCAGACATGCACAGAAAGAAGACATTAGGTAAAGATGGAAGATTGGAGTGACGCACTTATACACAAAGGAATGCCAAAGACTGTGGGCAAACTACAGCTAAGAAAGGAAAGGATTCGTTCCTTACAGACTTCAGAGGAAGCATGATGCTGCCAATGCCTCAACCTTAGACTTCAACCCCTAGAACTGTGAGACAATAGACTTCCATCAGGTTAAGCCACTCTGTTTGTGGTATTTTGTCTCAGCAGCCACAGCAAACTCATACAGTTCCGGGAATCATCAACAAAGAGGACAGCCGTAGAGAGTAATGAAAAGCTGAGCTGGATGAGCCCCCCAACTCCCACCGACTCATCTTTAACAGGAGGAAAACAGTGGTATCTGTTAGTACACAGGAGTGATGACAGTTAATTCCACCATGCGATTACAGCCAGGAGCTGTTCTGCAAGAGAGAGAGACAATCAGGCTATGTTAGAAGACGCACTGTGGTCCAGATCAGACTGGGAACAAAGAGGGCCAAGACAGGATGCAAGAAACAACAGGGAAAGAATGAAGACCTGCAATGGACAGAAGAGTGGGAAGTGAGAGGAGAACATGGCCCTGAAAAATACTGAGCAGGTGAACTCAAAGGATGTGGTGCCTGATGCATACGGGGAATGAGTTCTAGTACGGCTTGTGCCTAGATGTCCCCACAAGCCTCATGCGGTCATAGCTGGGTTTTTTCAGAGGCGGCTGGATCTAGAGTGTGTGATGCTGGGACTGATTTGTGGTACAATGCCAGGATCAAGGGCACTAGTATTAAGGGTGTGAGTGCTACCTGCCCTGAGGGGATAAGATATAACAGACAGAAAGAGCTATGGTCAGCCTTGTCTGCCAGGCCACCCTGCCTTGGAGCCAGCCAATTATGGACTGAAACCTCTACAAACTGTGAGCTAAATAAACCTTTCCTCTCTTAATGTGTGGATGTTGGGTATTTTGTCTCAGCAACAAGAAAAGTAACTAAGACAGAATTTGGTACCAGAGAAGTGGTGTCATTGCTGTGACTGTACCTGACCATGTGGTTTAGGAGCTTTTGGAGCTGGCTTGTGGGAAGAGGGAAGATTAGGAAAGGTTTGGAGATGCCGGCTGAAAAAGCACAGCTGGAACTGCTGAGGCTGCGGCGTATACAGTGCACATTTGCTGGACAAAGGGAGAATTCTGGTCTTAGGACGGAGGGGACCACTCAGCCTTCTAGAATGCCACTCAGAATAGCACTCCATTTTAAATTTATGAGCTGTTTATTTCTGGAATTTTTATTTGATATTTTCACACCATAGATGACGGACTAAGTATCTTCCTCCTACCCCCAAATTCTGAAGTCACTGACTTGCCTAGACACTGGGAGGTTCAGAGACAAGAACTTCCACAGAAAAGTGGAGTCCAAAGGTCTGAATACTATGTCCAGCCTTTGGAACAGCTCACTTAACTGGGTAAATCCCTATCACTTTTTTTTGTCCTAAAGTGAGACTGGAAATTTCTTTTGCATATGCAGACTAAAATGGCTTTTTACTCTTTTTTATTTTTTTGTGGGTACCGGGGGTCGACCTCAGGACCTCACATGCCAGCAGGCGCCCATGCCGCTGAGTGATATCACCGGCCCTTTTTTCATATGTGGGTTCCGGGAGTCGAACTTGGGCCCTCGCCCTTGCCAGGCAGGCACTTATGCCGCTGAGCTATCTCACTGGCCCCGCTTTTTACTCTTTAAATCCCTCTGGCCCTTCTTTATCATTTTCCTGTCCAACCTGCCACTGACCTGCTTGCTACTTTGGTTTCCTCTCCGCTGTAAACACTGTGCTTACCAGTACGGTCAGAAGCTCCTTGCAGCCACTGGGCTGTAGCTCTTTCCGTAGGAGTCAATAAACACCAGCCTTTAGGTCTACCAAGACTGCTTACATTAAAGCAGGTGGGCCTATAAATATTGGCGTGTGACTCATATGCTCACACATAAAAAGAATTGCTAAGTTTTAATGGTCTGATAATCAGGCTCTATTTTAAGAACTTTACATGGATCAACTCAGTCGATCTCCATAGCATCTTTACAAGGTAAGTGTACTATTATTCCCATTTTGTGAATGAGAAAAATAAGGTTCAGAGAAATAACTTGACCAAGAACACACAGCTAGTAAATGGCAAGCTTGGCTTTATAAAGTCAGGCAGAGTCCTTAACCATGATGTGACCGATTCTTAAAGTGAAAACTCCCTGAGACGCTACCACACTACAAAAGAATGCCAGGAAACAGAGTGATAAACCTTTGCAGATATCTTCCAAAAAAATGAAGAGAACAGAGGGGGAGGGCAGGAGGAAAACCCAGTCAGATAAGCAAAGTTATCCAGCTAAGCCTAGCTTAGGTCTGCCGAACCTCATAGATGAGTGAGAAATAAACATCCGTTATGTGTAAGGTTATGTGGCTGTCCCTCAGCAAACACTAACAGACACAGCATACCTGATTCACTACACTTACTGGGAGATCAAAGTGGGTGAGAAAAATCTTGGCCCTAAAAGTCAGATGGGCCAATGAGAATAAATACCAAGCAATTACAGAATACTATTGATTAATATATGCATAAAGATTGTTAGAATTATACTGTCATTTCTTTCTAGAAGTTCTGGTAAAAACAAAAATAATCTAAAGGTTAATTCTGTGTGACAACATTTGAGTCCTGCCCTGAGCAAAGGAAATGGGTCTTCAGCAAACTGATTGAAAGGCTAGCTTTAGCCAGGCGCACTTCTGGATCAAGCACTCTGGGAGGCTGAGGCAGGAGGATTACAAATCCCAGCCCCTAGCCTGGGCAACTCAGCAAGACTTTGTCTCAGAAATAAAAAAGGATGGGGATGTAGCTCAGTGCAAAGGCCCTAGGTTTAATCCCCAGCACTGCAAAAAAAAAAAAAAAAAAAAAAAAAAAAAAGAGCTAGCTTTAACACCTCTGTGTCCCATGCAGGAAAATCAATGACTGTTTCCTCGGACACTCTTACTCCATCCTAACAGGTCTCACAGAGGACAAGGATGGGGATTTTTACAAGACCACCACTGCACAGAAAGTTGGCTCTAGGATTTCCAATGTTCAGATTTTAAAATGGAGGTAACCACAGAACTTAAGGAATTGCCAAATGAGGTGGCTGGGAGTAGAATCCAGAGACCCCAGTTCCAGCACAGTAAAAGATACGAAGATTCCAAAGCTCACTGGTGTCTTGATGAAACTACCAGCAAGTGTACATGGCTAAAAAGCCTTTCATACATTTATAAATTAGAAATGAGGGCCAGTGAGATAGCTCAGTGGCACAAGCGCTTGCTGGCGAGCACGAGGTCCTGAGGTCAACTCCCAGTACCCACATAAAAAAAAAAAAAAAAAAAAAAATTAGAAATGAGACACAAAACACATTTTACCTAAAAGAAGTACTCATTTTCTTTCAGATTCTTATAGTTTTCTTCTTTTTTTTTTTTTTGCTTAAGAAAAATACCCTTTCTTAAATCTAGGCAAGTCAGAAACTTATTTGCACAAAGACCCCAGGCTTGAGTCTAAATCAGGAGCTACATATGGGCTGAAAAATCAAAGGTCTGCAACAATTCTACACTTGTTATGGTGGTATTTCCATGACGTCTACTTTATTTTTTTAGTAGTACATGCTTGTAGTACATACTGATTGCACTCAATGTGAAAAGTACATGAACATAAGTATCTTAATTCTTTTTGTTCCAGCTCAGATCTTCTTTCCATTTACCAAAGATCTATCTCCCTGTTTCCTACTGTCTATCCTTTCTTTAGCTCTTTAAATTATTTATACTTTGGGCTTCTCATATAAGAGATGTTAAGTGATATTTAAGTGTCTGATTTAGGGCCAGTGAGATGACTGAGCGGCGTAAGCGCCTGCCTGGCAAGCGCGAGGGCCCGAGTTCGACTCCCGGAACCCACATACGAAAAAGGGGCCGGTGATATTGCTCAGCGGCACGGGCGCCTGCTGGCACACGAGGTCCTGAGGTCGACCCCCCGGTACCCACAAAAAAAAAAAAAAAGTGTCTGATTTATTTCACTTAAAATTATTGTCTCAAGATGCATCCATTTTCTTACAAATGATCTACTTTTTTCTTCTTTATGGCAGAGCTATACTCCATTGTGTATAAACAGCACACTTTCTTTATCCATTCACCTGCTGACAGGTACACAGACTGCTTCCAAGATTTAGCTATTACGAACTATGCTGCTATAAACATGAGTATGTGATATCACTGTAGTATGATATCTTTAACTCTTCCAGGAAGATACCTAAAAAGGAAATAGCTGGGTCAAATGGAATTTCTAGTTTTAGTTTTTTGAAGAATCCCCATACTAACTTCCATAGTGGTTGTACTAGTTTACATTCCCACCAACAATTTAGAAGGGCTCCTTTTTCCCTGTAGCCTCATCAGCATTTGTTATCGTTTGACTCTTGCTGATAACCATTCTTTCTGGAGCCAGATGGAATCTCAGTGTTTGAATTTGCATTTCTCTGATGGCCAGAGATGTTGCACATTTTTTCATGTATTTATTAGCTATTCGTACTTCTTCTGAGAAGTGTCTATTCATTTCAGCTGCCCAGTTTTGATTGGCTCTTTCTGGTTTTCTTGAGTTCTTTACATATTCTGGATATCAGTTGTCTGTCCAAGGAATAGCTGCCAAAAAATTTTCCCTATTCTGTAGGTTGTCTCTTCACACTGTTGTTTGTTTCCTTTGCTGTACGGAAGCATTTAAATTTGATATAATCCCATTTGTTGACTCTTGATGTTATTTTTTGTGCAATTAGAGTTCTGCTCAGAAAGTCCTTACCTGTGCCTGTGTCTTCAAGGGTTTCACCTATTTTATCTTCCATGAAGTCCTCTTGCCATGGTTACGTACACCAGTGCCACAGCAGGGTGAAGCAGCACCATGTCTGAATGAAACCATGCTAAATTAAAGTCAGACTCTTCCCACAGCGTAATCTTTCATGCCCACTGGGACACTCTGCCCCAGTCCAAATTCCGTCATGATCCACTCAATAGAATTTAGATGCTGCTCTGGTTCTAACAAAGCCACCATGAAAAACTGCTTTATATGGCATCTACAACTACCTGAATAGACTATGGAGGGGCTCTAAACCCAGGGGTGAAAAGAGAAAGGGTACTGTGTACATTCTGCCATTTCCTTGGGTTACTACCATAGTTGGATTACATGAAGGTGGGTGTGAAAGGAGGTTAAGTCATAATCCCTATGGTATAGCAAAATAGCAGATGCCTTTTGGACTCCCATTACACTTCTTCCACGTGGAGACCAAATAGCACAACTCCAGGTAGCCACAGGAAGGTGCTACGTATTGCTGACCACTCCACCTCCATCAATGAGCTTGTATGGAAACAGCTGCCAGGAAGAGTCCAGAAGAGCCAGATTGACAAAACTTCTTAGCAGAAGATATAACACCAAGGCTGGTCAGTCTCTCCATCAACAATGTAGACCACTTTGTAACCTGCTAGGTGACTAAAATGAAAGGTGGAGATGAAAGTACATCATTAAACCCTGCACATCTACTTACAGGCTCCACGAACTCAAACATCTTCCTCTCCTGCACTTCTTGCACCTTGAAGACATACTCCAGGGATACTTCATAGAAGTGCTGCCGGACCAGGTCTACCTGGCTGTCTGCCTACAAAGAAGACAGGATTTAAGCGGAAAATCTAGTCACTATCCAACAAGAACACTGAGCAAGCAGAAAAAAGTCCCTGGAGACAATTTTTAAAAGCAAATCAAATAGCATGATACAGAAATAAGAATAATTATAATGATTAGTTCAACACTAATTTTATGCCAGGCACCGTGTCCATAGCTACATAATATATGTAACACTTTATTTAATCCTCATTAATTTTAATTATATAATCCTCATTATATTCCTGTAAAGGAAATGGTATCTTTATCTCTAATTTGCAGAAGGAAAATGAAGTACAAAAACATTAAGAAATCTGACTAAGTTTTTACAACTGTTAGAGAACAGAGCTGGGATTTCTGTCCAGGTGGGTCTGTCTCCAAGACCCTTAATCATTCCTAAGAGCTCTACCACCTCCCCACACCTTAGCTCCACGGTAGACAGATTTTTAGAGTGGAAAAAAGCAAGCCAGGTACAATGGCACACGCCTGTAAATCCCAGCTACTTAGGAGGCTGAGGCATAAGGATCAAGATTTCAAGGCCAGCCTGGTAACTTAGTGAGAACTTGTGTCAAACAAAAAAAGCAAGCCTGCTGAGCCATCCTCATCCCTTCCTTCCTCATGAGCAAAACAAGCTGTGAGAGGTCAGGGAACCCCAAAATGGGACATTTTCATACACGTGGCAAGTACTCTTAATGACAAGGATAAATTACCAGTTTATTCAAAGAGGGTAATTACATTGCTCCCCCAGACTCCCACTTTTCCCTCATGCAGGTGGTGTCCAGGACAGGCCCACAGTGGGTACAAACTACAGATCTGCCATCTGCTATCCAGAGCATATCAATGAGGACGCTCTGCTACACAGATGTCGGGCCCTCACTCAAAAGTTCTCTGTCCGTCCACAACGTGGCTGTGTCCACATGTTCTTGCAAAACACACAGTTTCGCTGAAAGCACATTTCAACAACAAAGCACTATAGTGAATGTGTTGTTTTTTTAATACAAATGAATTATGCTGCTAGTAGGAAACAAAACACCGTTTTCCTTAGAAATTAGTCACAACCAGTTCTATAATAACACTCTACTGAGACAAAAGAGCTCCCCAAAGAATATTTCTTTTATTGTCCCTTTGTCAGGATTCCTGCAGAAGAAACTTGGGATAGACCCTTCCATTATCCCAAATATGTTATGCTACCATGACATTGCAAGAACTTAGTAAATCGTTCATTCCTTCAACTATCACAAGCAAAAAGAAACTTCCTTTATGAGGCTTACAGAGCAATGAAGAAAAAACAGACTGCAAACTCTGTCAAATAACTATGTAAATAAAAAGAAAGTTATAAGCTCTGGTAAAATACAAGATACTATGAAAAAGCCCCAAAGTGTGCATTCAAGTCTCTCATGCTACCAACTTCCTCCCAGGCAAATGACACGTTCACACCAGAAGGACAGTCTGCTGAGTAACTGCTGAATACAACGGAAGGGCTAGACTGAAGGCACTTTCTTTCCTTTTTTTTTTTTTTTTTTGTGGGTACCGGGGGTCGACCTCAGGACCTCGTGGGTACCGGGGGTCGACCTCAGGACCTCGCGCGCCAGCAGGTGCCCGTGCCGCTGAGCGATATCACCGGCCCTTTTTTCGTATGTGGGTACCGGGAGTCGAACTCGGGCCCTCACGCTTGCCAGGCAGGCGCTTACGCCGCTGAGCCATCTCACCGGCCCTGAAGGCACTTTCTAAAGAGATCTTTACCTGGGGGCAGGATTTCAGAAGGCCCACACAGCCCCCTTTGCCTTGTACAGCCGCTTAGACAGCTGGGTTGACACGTCTCCCAGCTGGGCTCCAGCCAGCCACACCTCGTATATTCCAGCAGCTTCTAATGTCCTTGGGGTGCAACCCCAACACACTTACACCGATGAATACACCTTCCTCTGACCATCCCACACACACCTCACGCATCCTCCGTGGACTTGCTGACTAAGACTAACTGTTGGGCGAGGGAGAGGATCATTCTGAAAATCTGCAAAGAGTCCCTTGCAGCATAAGCAAGATGAAAGAGCCACAGGGAAATTCTGCTGAGGAACAAGGAACCGACTCTAGCCTCAGTCAGAGAGCTGACCTAGGTGCAGGTTCCAGTTCTATGATCTTCCAGTTACTGTGATGTTCCGGTCACTGATCCCGTCTGGAGGATGGAGATAATAATATCTGCCCTTTTTCTGAGCTAGTTCAGAGAAAATGGGCCAAAGGATGTGAATAACTGGAAATGGGAAGTGTCCTGTGTGTATTGGTTGTTAACTCTCACCAGGCGCTTCAGCATTGAAGGGCTGCAATCCCTGCTCCGACCCTAAACCAGTACACTATCTCTGGACCACCACATTCCTCTCCTAACAATCTCCTCACCTGTGTTCTCTCACCTGTCCCAACCTCCACCCAGCAGCCAGAACGCCCTCTTAGAATCTAAGTCAGAAGGCCCCTCAGCCCCTTCGAGGCCTCCCCTGGCCTCCACCATGGAGCACAAAAAGCCTTGTGCTATCTGCCCAGCCCAGCGGCCCCTCCTCCCAGCCTAACTGGCCCTCACTGTGCTTGGCATTCTGGGCTCTTCCTACTCTCTAATGCTCCAAACCTCTTCCTGGCCTAAAACCTTTGCACTTACCATTCTTTCTGCCTGAAAACTTCTTCCCCTGAATAAATGTAATTTTTTGTTTTTACTTCAGTGCATAATTAGAAATACTTTTCACAATGTCCCAATAAACACAAATTTTTAATTAGTACAATGAACTTTCATATTTTTTTTTCTAGCCTACTCTATTCTATTATATGGCCCAGTAATTCTGATTTTACACCCACAGCTTGAAAGACTGTCCTGGCCTTTAATGCAGCTCATGTCCTACCCTCCTAGGCTCAGATCTGAGCTTTTCAGAGAAGCATTCATTAACCATCTTAGCTCCCAATTTATTTCCTTATCACTGTGTGAAATTCTTATTTATTCCTTTCCTTTCTTTTATGTCGCCCACTAGACTATAGTCTGTAAGAACAGATATCTTTTCTATTCCAGTGCCCAGAAAAGTACCTAGATGGTAGGAAATGTTCAGCAGACTAAATGGATTGTTCTCCATGTGGCTATCAGTCAGCATCAAAGGCATGTCCCTGCAGTGACCCAGCACTAACAAGAAACAAACTCAATGCATTTTCAAAGGAAAGCAAAAGAGAAATCCCAACTGCAATGGGATTCTCTTGCCAGCATCCCTGCTTACTGTGGGCCATAGAAGTTATCATTCCTTAGACTCTCTCAACTGGAATCAGAAGGCAGGACTCTAACCTGATTGCCAGACTACTTGCTATGATCTGGATATGGTTTGAGTGTGTCCCCAAAATTCATGTGCTGGGGGCTTGGCCCTCAGGGTGAAATTAGGAGCTGGTGTGGAACCTAATGACAGGTCACTGGGGGCACTGCCTTTGGAAGGAAAGCACTTTCTTGAGGCCTTAGTTAATTCTCTTGAGAAACTTGTTTTATAAAAACAAGACTGGGCTGGTGAGATGGCTCAGCGGTTTAAGCGCCTGCCTTGCAAGCGCGAGGGCCCGAGTTTGACTCCCGGAACCCACATACAAAAAAGGGGCCGGTGATATCGCTCAGCGGCACGGGCGCCTGCTGGCGCGCGAGGTCCTGAGGTCGACCCCCCGGTACCCACAAAAAAAAAAAAAAAAAAAAAAAACAAGACTGGCCTCTCCTTGCTCTTTCTACCTTCCTGTCTTACCCTGTGGCTCTTGCCATTGTGATGTCACCACCCCCCATGACATGGTGTAGGGGGAGGAGAGGCTCGCAGAGCTGGTGCTATGCTGTTTGAAATTTCAGCCTCCAAAACTGTAAGTTAAGTAAAGCTCTTTTCTTTATAAAGTACTCAGCCTCAAGCATTTAGTTATAGTGACAGAAAAACAATACACCAACTCACAACAGTTTCTCTCTTAAACTATAAACCTTCCAGCTTGAACAGACCCATCAATCATTTTGTAGTTCTCCAAAACTGTTAAGTTCCATGGCAGTAGATCCTTCATTTCACTCCCTATAAAATACAGCCTGACCAGACTTTCACAGAACTATCTGATGAATACTGGTAGAACGAAGCAATACTGTTTCTTTATTAGTACATGTTTACAGTACATAATGATTATATTCCTTGTGGGGAGTTGGTACACGTACATAATGTATCTTAACTCTTTTCTCATCCCCTTCCCCTACAACTACTGGTTTTGATACAAAGTTCCTAGCCACTGTAGATATTTTTTAATCCACTAGATGGCAGTATTATCCCATACTGCTGCCCTATAATTTCTCCCTTCATAGACTGGGTGACGGACTCAAATTGAAAAGCATTTAATCCAGGGTTCTGCAATCAGGGAATAATTCAGGATAATTAAAGGTAGCAGATTTTATCCAAGATGTACCAGGTGTTTAATAATGTTCCTAAAAGTTGATTTTTAAAATAAATGTGAAGAAAATCATTACTAAATAGCTCGAACATCTTAATAAGCAAATCACTTCGCCTCTGCTAGGAACTGAGATCCTTCAAATATATTCAAGGAAGTTCCACTATATGATCACCTAGCTCCCTCCTTCTCTCCACTTCTATCTGCATGACTGGAAGGGATCAGAGCCTCTAGACCCTTCCTGAGAAGCAAAATCTGGAGGGGAGAAGGGCTCCACAGCTAGGTGCCAAGATTAGCTAGCTACAGACAGGCTATTTACCAGCTCTGAGCCTCTGTCTCCTCAGATGTAAAACTGACATCCATACTTCACGGGATGGATAGCTGTGAGGACTCAAGAAGATTCCATGGGAAGTACTTAACACAGTACATCAGGTATAAATGATTCATAAGTGCATTCAATAAATGTTTTCTAGTAATGTTGTTAGTAGTAGTCATATGCTATTGCTGTTACTGGACATTTATTACCTGTAATTTAGCATAGAAATACCTAAATGGCAATGCTTGAGAACTGGACATGAACAAACCAGAACTTGCAGAAAAAACCATAGCCCAATCTTTGCCCTCCAAATACTTAGAAAGCATGAGTGGGTAAAAGACAGGAACACAAAGGACTGTAACAAAAGTGTGTAATAAAAAATATGCACTGAGATATATAATGGCAAAGTCTATAATAGTGCCATCCAGTGTGGGTAGAGGGGCTAGAGAGAAGCAGGCCAGTCAGAGGGATAATATCTACATTTGTTCAGTAGCTACGGTTTGCCTTCTCATTCATGAATCAGTCAGGATGGATTTATGAGTATTTTATAAAGAAAGGAATGAAAGCTCAGAGAGCCTAAGGAAATTGTTCCAGGACACACAGCGAATACAAGACTTATATTCTTGAATGAAGGTAGGTCTTCAAGGAAGGTCTTCAAGGAAGGTACCCTCTTTGGTAGCCCAGGGTTCAGGTCCTCATACTGTGATAACTCAGAGGAAAATGACATTGGAATGATCCTTAAAGAAAACAATGGATTCATCCCAAAGTCAGTAATATCCAGGCATGGAAAGAACGGATCCTCACCATGGGGACCACCACACCTACAGGATAACTGGGGGCTCCCAGTATCAGCAGGTGCTAGAACTTCCACCCACCTGCTCCACTCTGGACAACTGCAGTGATGGTGCATGGCTGTGGTGGATTAACTAATGGTCAACTTGTAACACCCACCCAGCTAAACTGAGTCAGCATGGTTCTGGGTGTGGATGGCCCATTTGAGGATAGTTGCCAATGGCATAAAAGGAGAACTAGAGGGGAAGATGGTGTGCTGTTGATTCTCCTGGAGAAGCGTGTCATGCTAGTTTTCCTGATATGAACTCAGCTCTTCTCATCATCAGAGGAACTCACATCCTCACTGTTACTGAGGACGGCTGTGGTTCTCCTTGAGGGAGCTCTGGTCCTTACCTTGAGCATCACTTCCTGGCTCCAGTGCAGATCTCTCAGCCTGCTGGCACAGATCCTTCATCCCGCTGGTGCAGACTTTCTAGCTTCCACCACTAACCTTTGGGCCTTCCCAGTGCAGATCCCTGATAGACTTGCATGAGACACTGTCATGGGCTCTAGGCCTCCAGTTGGACTCGTGGAGGACACTGCCATGGGCTCTAGGTATTCAGCTGGACTCATGCAGGACAGTGCCATGGGATCCAGGCCCTCAGCTGGATTCTTTGGGTCCCTAGTGCATAGACAGATCTCTTGCACTCTTCTGCATTTGACTTTTTGAGTGAATATTATAAAATAATCCTATAAATTATGTGTCCTGTATTAAATCTATTCCCAAATAAATCCTGACTACAACAAAGGTCACCCTAACAATGGTGTATAACCAAGAAGAAGCTGCAGAGCTAGAGAGAGTTGGCCACTGTCAGGTATAGCCCAAGAAATTTTCCTGAAATTTGAATTCACAAACGCTAAATGCCATCTAATATTAGAAGAATCAGAACTAGCAAGTGAAAATATTGGGATGGATCCTAAATGGAATTATGGAATTACCAGGAGCAATCTACCTGTCCTCAGGCAGCATCTAGCACCTGTGCCCCTGTGTTGAGTTGGGGTCCTTATCACTACTCAAAGACTGGTTTTTGGTACTTTTTGTTTTGTGGTGCTGGGGACGGAACCCAGGACCTTGCGTAGGTTAGGCAAGCACCGTACCACTGCGCTACATCCCTGCCACCAAAGAATTGGTTCAAATGCTCATTTCAAAGCAAAACTTTCTGAGAACACCACATTCCTATCTGAAGATGTACATGAAATCATGGTTGGGAGGGAACTGGACTCCACATCTCCTGAGTTACCTTCATCTTTCCTCTTTTCACTTGCTATAAGTACTGGCATGACATGTCCTCAAAAAGAAATGAAACTCAAGAATAAGGGGCAGCCTGAAAGCCTACCCGTCTCTCCAGAGACAAATCATGAGAAAAGTTAAGCAAATTGTTGAGAGTTAAGTAATGAACTCATGAGGCCAAAGTTAGGATTCCACTAGGAAACTGCACTGTCTCCCAGAAACAAAAATCCCTCACCATTCAAATCTCCACAGACTAAGTAAAACAATAAAAACTCCATGGCTGCAAAGCTGACTTCTCTTTCCAAATGAAATACTTTTTAAAAAGATCCCATGCAAAGAGGAACCAGGAACAGGTTGATGAATATTTTCTTTAAACAAGGTTACCAAAACACAAAAACTGAAAACAAAACCAAAAAAAAAAAAAAAAAACCCCTCCCAAAAATATATATAAATGACAGTAAGACACTATTAGAACAAAAAAAAAAAAAAAGAAAAGACAGGAAAAAACTAATGTCGGATACTGGATTGAAATAATATTTAAAAATTAACATTAAGGAAGGATGAAAAAAGTGCTTCAGATGCTAACAATGTAAGTCACTGACATAAGACAGGAAGTCAAAAGTTAAGGAAACAGAGTGCAGTATTAAGGCCAAGCGTGAAAGAAACAGGAAGACAGATCTCAGCTTGAAGTGAAGAGTCCCAGTCTAGCAATGAGGGCTGCTCCACCAGAAGGCAGTCTTCTTGGCCAGCAGTATGATCCAGAGTCACAAAGGTGGGTGGGATGGGAGGTTACAAAGGCAATACAGGCATCAGGAAGTGGAAGAGGCATCAGAATCAAGCTCCCAGTTTCTGAGGTCCCTGGCAAAGACCTAAGATTTTCTGGCAAAGAGCAAGCACAACACTGTATAAAAATTACATATTTTGTTCAGGATATATGTCAAGTTTCTTACCTCCTGAAGCTGAGATTCCTTCTTTTTAGAAGACAAATTCAAGTGTTTTTCTAAGATGCCACAATACTTTTCTGTCTCTTTGTCATACTTCTTTTTGGCTTCCTGGCAAAAAAAAAAAAGAGAGAGAGAGAGAAAGAGACAGAGAGAGAGAGAGAGACAAAGAGAGAAAATGAAGAGTAACAGGTTACAGGAATAAAGCAATTCAGTCTCTCCAGACCCTTTTGCTCCGCTTTATAGGCTCACTGTTCCCTCGGCACAGAAAAGCAGCAGACAGCATGGCTCCTGCTCTGCAAATTATGCCCATTAAGCCATGCAACTATCCTGGCACGGCCCTGCAGATCAGAGCATCTGTCTGGCACAGAGGCACCAGCACAACCTCAGAAACAAGGCAACGCCAGCATTTAATACTGCCAAAACCAGAACTCTACCTTCTAAGAACTTCGATTATGGGGACTGCGGATGTAGCTCAGTGGTAGAGTCCCTGCTTAGCATGAATGAGGCACAGGTTTGATCACCAGCATCATAAAGGCATAAAGGAATAAAAAAAAAAAAAAAAAAAAAAAAAAAGAACTGCAATTGTGATACCAAAATTTCTAGTTTCTAATCCACACAGATGTTAAGCTAGAGAAAATAAGGCTATGGAGGTTATGTAGGAAGCTAATGCTACCCCCAGCCTCAATGGGACCAGTTAAACTAAGGCCAGAGCCAGGCTTAACAGCATTCAAACAGAACTCCTTCTTATAGAGACCTAACTGCCACCTGATGCCATGTATAGGTCCCTATGCTGCAGAATAATCCAAAACACAGTAAGATGATATCTTTACAAATGTGTTCCGACAACACCATTGATAACAGCAAAACAAAACAAAACAAGTAGAAGCAGCATCACTGCCCAAAAATAGGGTTTGTCATATTAAAGCATAGGACATCCAATATATCTAATTAGTCAGATGGAAAACTGTCCAGGGGCTCATGATATAATGAAAATGATAACAACATGATATAAACTTGGAACAGCCTACACAGGGCATCTACCTATGGATAAAGATAAGATGGTAGAAACTTAAATGGAAATATTTCAGTTAAGGAAACAGAACAATGAAAATTTTTTCCTCCCTTTAGGAAATTTTTATTAGCCTAAATTACTGCGCTCAAAATGAAAAATAATTATAATACATATATTAATCCATCATCAAGTCCTTGAGTCACTGAGGTTCTATTTTTATTCCCTATTTTATAGATAAGAAAATTTTGACCAGGGAAGTTAACTTATAAAATGTCACAGAAAGTGACAGAACTGAGGTTTGGACTCAGGGCACTCTGCCTCCAAAGCCCATGTTCTCCAGCACATTTGAGGCACTGCCAGAGGCTGTCTCTTTTTCTTACACATTCCAGTGGGGACTGCAGGCAAGGCAGGTGTGAGAAAGCTGGTACCAATCCAATAAGCAGGTTCAAATTCACTAACTCCTGTTTTTGAGTCATATGGCGCTCACAGGAGTTATTCCTGCGCAACTCTAAGGTTTGTGAGAGCAAAAAAAATTTTCAAGCAAGATAAGGAAGCTCAAAGACATCTCTTTATTCATTTATCAAATTTACAATGAACACCCACTCTGTTCAGCTCCACGCAGGCACTGGAAATGTGAGATGGAAGCTGTCCCTACCCTCATGATGGTACTGTTCTAGTAGAGAGAGAAACAATTAACCAGTAAACAAGTAAGCAGCATAGTTTCAGACTACTGCCAGTGCTACAAAGGAAACAGTGTGGTCACAGAGATTCTTAAGATAGAGTACTCAAGAAGGGCCTCACTGTGGAGGGGAGGTGTGAGCTAAGACTTGCTAAACACATGCAGAGGTGGGGCAGAGCTTTGGGAGCAAGAGAACAGGTGCCCACGCTCTGGGGAAGAACCCTGAGCCAAGAAGCCAGGATCTGAAGCCCTCCAAGCTCCCACCCTTACCAGGACCACAGCAAGACTCTAAGCTTCACAGGGTGGGAGAATAATCAAATAATCATTTTTCTTAAACCACTACTTGCACACACTAACAATGAAACATACAGAAGCAAAGAAGAAAATGCCTAAGGAAACACTACTCTTTCAAATTTGAGGATGCAGGCAAGCAACTCTTCCCTTTATAGAAACCAGAAACTTTGAGCTGGGCTCCAACTCCCATTAATGTTCCATATATCCACTACTACCAGCCTTGTCAGCAGCCCCAAAACAAGAACCCTAGGGCCAGCACAGTCCAGCCAGAGGTGAGAAAAGCCCAGAGAACATAAGTCACTGGCATTCTATGACTTTCTGGCAACCCAAGCCTCCACATTCCATGTTCAAGAGGATACTCAGAGATCGAGAGAGAGTAAAGAGAACAGAGAGAAAAGGAAGTGGTTTCCTTTTCTGGTACTGAGAAAATGGTACCAAGACCTCTGCAAGTGATATTCTTGGGATGGGAGGGAGGCACTCCTCAGCTACTCAGGACACAAGACAACTCCCACCTTTCACAGAGGCTGCTGTGGAGTGATTAAATAAATAAAGGATGGAGTCAGGGTCCTGCAATTTATTCCCAATGCTTCCTTTGTGTAGACTCACTCTACACAAAGCAATATCCCTCTCCAGGACTCCATGTCTTTATCTATAAGTTGTGGAAGACTAGATGAGACAATTGGTCAGCTTTCATCTTTCACCTCAAAGACTGTATAACAAGATAAGGATGAGAACAACCCCTTCTTCATAGGATGGTTCGGATGAAATGAGATAAACTATAGTGCTCACACCTGACGCAAGGAAAGTACTCAATAACTTTCAGTGATGGTGATGAGGGTGGTGAGGGCATGCTCACCCCCTACACCCAGCCCCTTCTGATCAGGAACACCACTTGCCTTGCATGCATCATGTTCCATGGAGGCAGACTTTCCAAGCACCTACCACAACTTGAAATTACACATTAGTTTATATCTTTCTGTCCAGCTCCTTTCTCTCCAGCCACACCATGAGCACAGCAACACATTTGCTTTATTCTCCACCAAACATCAGTGCAAAGCCAGCCCTGAACACACAGCAGGCTCTCACATATTTTCCTAAGGAAATTAATTTAATAACCAATATCAAATGACAAAATGACAGCCTCTATCCTCATGTCCAAGTAGCTATATGACAGATACCTGTTTTAAGTACTTTGTATGAGTTCATTCAGTTCTTTCTTATAATAATTCCGTGAAATAAGTTCTACTATTGTCCCCATTTTACAGATCAGGAAACAGACATAAGAAAGTTCAGGAACCTCCGCAAGTTTATATGCAAGTGGCAGAAGTGAGATTTGGACTCTAGCAGCTTCACTCTAGGCCACGCTTAACCACCACTCTCTAATGTCTATCCTACTTTCATTATGGAGCCCAGCACTGTCAATCTATCTCTGGTGCATAAAAAAATCGACTTCCCCAAACTCAGAAATAAAAACCTCAGGTCATATTTCTAGCAAGCTGAACTACTCCTGAGCAGCCATATCCACACAAGAATACCCAAGAATCCCCTCCCTGGAAGCCTTCACTCTGTGTGCTCTGCAAAAGGTTATTATAGCAACCAAAGCAGCACCAGAGAGGAGAGCAGGAAGAAAAAGTAATTTTAGCATCACACAGTCAGAGTTCAGGAGCCTCCATTAGGACACCATCAAAATCAGCTAAAGAGCACTTTATGGCTCTTAAGATATTCTTGAGTCTGTTCCCTAGAGTGCCTTCGAGGAGGTTTTTAGTTTGTTTTCTCTTAAACTTACATAATACTATGACATAAATATATAAGTTGTGAGGGTGGTGAAGAGGAGGACATATTGTGGTGGGGGAGAAAACAGATATGACAAAGGAGGAGGAATGAGAAATGATCCCAAATGCCATCAAAATCACTTCAATAACTGATGACTATTATCAAAAAATTTTATGACTGATGATTATTAGTTGAATGAATGCGAGAATAAAGTATGCATGACAGAAAACACATTTCACTGGGTGACTGTTTCGTGTAAGTTCTTTTAATTTTACACATCCCACCACTTAAAATCCCCACTGGTACTGTAATAAACCCCAAGGCAGCCCACTCAGACTTCTGCTTCTCCGTGGTGACTGTGATGACTCCCAAAACAATGCCAGGGAAGAGGTGAGGGTGAGCGGCGTCTGCCCGGAAGAAGTAACTACCGGAAGGACGACTCAATAAGCAGGTCTGTTCTGCCTCTGCCTCCGCACGCTCCGCCCCAGAGCCTCCCTGGCACCTCCGGGAAGCCAGGGCTGTACGTGCTCAGAATGGGGAAGCACAGGCCCCGAGGCTGCTCCAGAGGCCCCTCTCCCAGGCCCTGACCCAGAGAGCCCTTCCCAATGTGTTCTCCGCCCTCAGGAGGTCGATCCAAAGTCCTGGATGAAATCTGAGTGGAACAAGACTTCCCTGAAGTGACAGGCTCCTTCATCTCTGCTACAAAACCAATGATCATGGGCCAGTGAGATGGCTCAACAGCATAAGCGCCTGCCTGGCAAGTGCAAGGTCCTGAGTTCGACTCCCGGTACCCACATAAAGGAAAAAAAGGGCCGGTGATATCGCTCAGCAGCACAAGCGCTTGCTGGCAAGCGTGAGGTCTGAGGTCGACTCCTGGTACCCATAAAAAAAAAAAAAAAAAAAAAAACAATGAACACCAATTTCTTCATAAATGTAAACTGAAATTGGTGTAAACATGCTGTGAAACTGGAAAAGAAAAAATCTTTGCCAAAGTCTCTCCTTCAAACTATAGCCACCCGTCCCTCTAAAAGACCCTGACTAAACATCTTCAGTAATCCTACTTATTTTTGGAAGACAGATTGAGGGGAGAGGAAGAGGAGGCAGCAAGCGTGAGTGAGAAGGCTTGGGAAATAGCATGCACTCACTCTGGAACACTTCCTGTATTGTTTCCCCACCTATAATTGCTTCTCAAGCACATTTCTCCACAACTGAGTAAATGACCGATGATGATGCCCACCAAGCAAGAGGGTGGTGGTGCCCGAAACTCCCAGTAGGTGGCGTAAGGGACTGAGGATGAATGGACAATTCCAGAAAAACAGGAAAATGTGGAAAGCCTTTCTGTCCACTGATTCCAATGAAAATAGCTTCCCTGCAGGTGGCCTCTAACACTCTACTGAAGGTCAGACCCACTAAGGCTGCCTCGTGTTTTATCACAGGGGAGAGTGACCCTGGAGAATCTACCCTCTACAAACAAACTGGATTCTCGTTATAGTCTTTTAATAACACATTAGAATTAGCCAATTTTGGGCTATAGTCCCTCTAGGTTGGTGATAATACATGGTGACTTCTGGGTGGGAACAGGCCTGCAGACATGGTTTTTGACATATACAATGAGTAAAACATATTTTCTTAAATTATTTGCCTACAGGACATTTCCCATAAATATCTGGCTTTTCAATTTCTCGTGAAACATTTAAAGATCTGTCAAGAGGGGCCTCATGGGCAATGCTGTCTGGTTAGGCTGTGAGACCGCCCCAAAAGACAGTTCTACCAAAAACAAAACAAAACAAAACACACTGTCCATGCATACAGCCATCTAATAACACAAAAGAGATGTAGTTTCTACCTTTGGATGGTTTATGAACTAGCACAGAACAAAACAGTGGACTGGCGAATGGGGGCTGACCACTACAGTTTTACTTTAGTCCCCTGCAAAGTGCGAAGGAGCTAGAGTCCAGCTTATCAAGCAGAGGTTTCTGAAAAATGAGGGCTTATGTTTTCTCATGGTATTCTTAGATTTTAAAGAAGCATTTTCCAGACCACCACCTAAAAATCCAATAACAAGGTTTACACAATTCTCACCTTGGCAGCCCCGATCTGCTCCTTTCGAAACTTCTCCAAAGGAGTGATGAGTACCTCGCTGGCATTCTCAATCTGGTGAAGAAAATCAGAAAGGGACCAAGGATAGGGGACAAAAGCAGGATGAGTATAGCAGCGCCATCACACACAACCCCACCCCCCGGCTTGGAACGAAATTTGAGTAAGCAATAATGTCCATATGTTGCTGTTTACAATACTAACAGTCACCAAAACAAAATCTAGCCATCTATTCAAAACATGATATTCCTCCTGTGCATGATCAATATCAACTCTCCAAAAGGAAAAATGAGAACATCTGAAAGTGTCATGAAGGCAGAGGGGAACTGGTTTCAGAGTAGGATCTAAATTTCAAGCATCTGGCAACATCTTATAAATGATCATTCTTCGAAGTTACAGGTAAAGTAAATCAACAGTGAGTCTAGGTTGAAAATAAAAATAAAACACCTTTGAAATCTGCTGGCACAAAAGCCCTTGGAGCCTGTTGTGTTATTCCCCCAGTACAGGACTGGGGCCAGAACATCTGTGCCTCCTGACCACTGGCTACTTGTCAATGCCATCTCACAGGGCTCACCCCTCAGGTCCTACACTTCAATCTATTGTCACCCCAATGTACCTCAAATTTGCCCCACCTAAGGCCTTTGCCTCTGCCTATTCCTTCAGACACTCTGTCCCCAAACCTCTGCACAAATGACTCCTTATCATAATTAAGGATTTAGCTTACAGGTCACCTCTCTAGGGAGGCCTTCCTTGACTACCAATATAATCCCAAGAAGCTGCCTGCCCACCATCCCACCAAGTGTCTTCTTCACAACATATATGCCATTCACTACTATACACATTTATACACACACACACACACACACACAATCTTGTAAAGACCTATTTGTCTACCACTATCCACAAAGCACATATAAGCAGTGAAACAAAGGAGCACTCAAACACTTTTGAATGAATGAATGAATGGATTTCTGGACTGGGCTGCTGAGTGACCAGAGACAAAACATTTAACCTCTCTGGGTTCAAATTTCTTCATCTGCAAAACATGTGGGCTGAGTTATTCCCAGCTCTAAGATTCTCTGGTATTTTCTAAGGCAGCACAGTATTTTACAATCTTTCCTTTTAAGTCATTCATTGCTCACTCTTTGCTTAACTAATTATTTCAGGAATCTCACTGCAACAAGGCATTATTTTTTCTAAATCATATTCATGTCATTTGCAACAAAACCAACCAAGTCAATGCCAGAAGCCTTAGATGAAGAAGGACTGGCCAATGTAAGGGACAGAAAAAGACAGGTCTCCAAACTGATTCCTATTTGCCCTTCTCTCAATTTTAAAATTATTTATAATTAAATTTTATTCCAGAAAAGTGCATTTTAACACTGAAGTGTTGTAATATCAATTTGTTTTAATTTTTTATCATTTGGTGTTGCTTAACTGGTTCACGAAAGTCTTTTCCTTAAATCCACTGGAAGTCTCTGAAGCTCACAAGCTGTGCTAAGCACCTAGGTCAGTGATGCTCAACCTTCGCTGTACATTAGAATCACTGGGGAGCTTCTACAACCCCAGTGAGCACAACCAACACCTCACGCCAAATGACAAATGATGTCCCAGACATCAGCATTTAAAGCACCCCCAAGACATTCCATTGGGCACCCACAACTGAGAATCCAACCTAACTAGTTCAGTATACGAAGGCATTTCACATGGGAAGCAAAATACCCAAGTCTTTACCACAATCCTACTACAACCTCCTATAAGCCTTGATAAGGCTGCTTTCCCATCTGTCAAGTGTGTGATCATAGATGGCAGGGAACAAGGTCCCTCGGGGTCTAACGAGGTCCTACGAGTGTTTAAGTTCCACTCAGCTTCAAGAACTGTGCTTGAAGTTGGGGACACAGAAGCCCACTCCCAGCCCTCGAGGCACTTATATTTACTATGAGCACAGACACATACAGTGATTATCAGGACACAATGTGAAAAGTGCAGAATCAGAGGCAAGACTAGACATTCACAAAGCATAAAGGATGGCCAAACACCCCAGGAAGTCAGGGAAGACTTCCCAAAGAAGTTGCAGCTTTGCCAAGCTGAGTCAAACAGATGATGAACTACCACAGGACATGGAAGGGTGAGAAGGGGCTTGTGATGGCCAGATACTCAGATGCAGACAGCAGAGACTCAATTCACTGACATCAATAATCGAATTGCAGAGGCAAGCTGAAAAGCATAATCCAGCCATTGTTCCCTTACCGCAAGCCACAGCAATCTGCAGGGGATTCATGGCGATTTGTTCACCATGCATCCCCCCACCCCCAAATACTGACTCAGCCAAGAAATCAGACTCAAAAGAATCATTGCCCTTTCTTAGGCACTAGCACGTGCACAAACACACAAGCTCTCCCCTCCCTCCACCTGCCTCCGACCCTGCCACTGCCATCACCACTACCCTCCCGAGCCTGGGTCAAGCAGCAGCAGTAAGCAATCAGAAGAAACAAGGGCTCTCTCTGCAGGGTACTTCTGGGAAAGTAGTAGGCTTCTGCTGTGTTTGGAGTTTCTAAAAAATACCCATATTTTTTGGTGTAATGCTGACTTAGGTTTGAATATAGACTATACCACTTATTAGCAGTGTGATTCTGGACAAGTTACATAACCCTGGTAAGCCTATAATCCCTTTCTCTGAAAAAAATGGAGATAAATACTATTCCACAGAGGCATCATGACAGTTAAATAGAATATGCCTGTAAAGTACCTGACTACACAATGTCTTGGTAAACAGGACTCACACTGTCAGCTATTGCTATGGGAAAAGAAGACAAATGCTCAAATTTTGGCATCTTCCCTATGTCTCTGGAACTCTGGTGCCTGGAGACAAGTCCTCCTAGGGATATTCCTGATATCTAAAGGATGTGGGAGAAGATGCCAAGGAACTTTCTATGAATGTGAGATCTCTTACCCATTAACACTAAACCACATCAGAAGAAATGCTAGCTCAAAAGATATCTCTTACAAAACTGGAAATCAGCATCTGATTCTTGAATTTGTACACCATTTCTCTTTGAAGATCTTAGAGTTACCTTCATTTATTAAGTACAGTTTACTGGGTGCTAGATACATAAGCAGGTTCTGTTCAGGTGCTTCAGAATGAAAAGTGAATGGTGCCCCTGGCCCTCTAAAGCTCTCGCACAGGTTTAGTAAGGCATGAGGCAGAGGGATCACAGTAGGATACCTCCTTTTTCATTCTGCTGGTAAATAATCTCAAGCCCTCAAAAGTTAAATCATTCAAAAAATCCACACTTAAATCCTATACCTTATATAGATATAGGTATAGACCTTACAAGAAATCTTTGGGAGGACAGAGATACTGTTCTGAAGTTATGCACCAGAAATCTATTAACATTTACAAAAGCCTTCAAGCTCTGCAAAGACAAGCCTTGCTCCAAGCTCAAAGCAGTCGCGAGTGCTCAAAGTTCTCCAGTGGCAGAACTCAAACTCAGGTCTTCTGAAAACAAATCTCTCCTCCCTCCGTGTGCACATACTGTCTGGTACTAAGAGCAGCCCAGCCATACTCACCATCCGTATCCGTTCATCTTCAAGATTCCTGAGGACAGTGGCAAACTCCTGCAAAGACCTTGCTGGAAAAGAGAAAGGGCCATGAGCCTGAAGGAGAGCAATGGGTCTTTAGGAACCTTTCCAGTGCCGCTATTAAAGCAATGGACTTAAATTCCTACCCATGCAGATGCCTAAGGTCAATTGCTTCCTAAAGTTACCCTTATCTTTTAATCACTAACCATTAAGGATAGATGACCCATAAACGCAGGTTAACTGCATCTGGCATGCTAGCTAGGGAATGATTTCTTCAAGGAAAAGACCTGAATTGTCTCTGAGAGCACCCAGGACTGGTGAGACACTGGCAGGCTCCCAGTCTCCAGGCTAGAAGGGGCAGAGGTCAGCTTAGGAGTTAAAGGATTTCCTGTCCAGGATTCAACCTCCTCAATCTTTGTTATGGGGCTGCGTCAGAATTCAACCTTTTCTTTGGCACCAGAACTAAACAAATAGCGCTGCCGGCATCAGAAGCCACATCTCTGGCATCTCCTTGGGTTCCTCCTCCCTGAGTCCTGAAGCCACTCAGTAATAGAACATCGCCTCACAGTCAAATGTGGATGGTCTTCTTTGCCAGAATTATTCACAAAGCCAACAGGCATTGAGTGCTGTTGCCCTGAGAATACTCAGGACACTTGTGCAATACTAGGAGAAGTATCCATCCACTCACAAGTTACATCCAGTACGTGTTTTTACTGCTCTCAGCTGCCTCCCAAATGTCTACTCATCCCCAGATCTTGGTGCCCTCCACGGCAAGAGGGATTCCAGACGCATTTGATGAATTAATCAATTCACTATAATTTTCTCAACTCTTTTTGGAGGGAGGGAGGTACTGTGGATTGTGAATCCAGAGGCTCACACATGCTAATAAGTATGTGCTCTATTACATCTCTCAGCGCTAACTTAATTCTTCCTTCTTTCATGGAGTCAACTAAAATGTCCAATGTAAGAAGAATAGAGTGCAATAACAAGACCTGTCAAAGAATTATTCTTGACCTTGCCAACCTTCTGCACTCAGGGCTGCCTGCAGAAGAAAGCAGGTGACAATAAAGAATGAAGCAGCACAGTGTGATGATAAGCAGGAACCCACCTTAGCTTCTTGTTAAGGAAACAAAAAAGAGAGGTGGGGGCTGCAGGAACAGAGCTCTGGGCTCTGCTCCCCATCTAACGCCACTGGCAGCTACACAGCTCCGGCCAACTGTTACCACACCAGACCACAGGGCCAAGAGATTGGATTCTCGAACTTCTCAAAGAAGCTAGAAAACTGGAAATGTATATAAATTCTACTTAAACAGTAATTCAATTTAAATAAAGGCAAGCTAAACAGCTGCACTCTGACCTCAGCCCACAAGCTATCATTTTGCAACCTCTGACCTATTCCTCTACTTGCATTTGCTTTTTCCCTAAGTACTTAGTTCCATGCTTGAGGAGAAAAATGTCACAAACCAGCCAGAAGGAAAATACTAAAGGAAGGTAGACAGAGAGACCACTGCAAATCCTCAAGGTTTATCCTGTACGCCAGAAGGTGAGTGAGGCAATCCCAGAACTGGAGGAGTAGTTCAAAATAGCCCCAGGCCCAGTGCTGACTTACCTCTGGCCCTCCACTACCACTGTAGGCTTCTGTCTTCACTAATCTAACAGGCCTTCTATCCCAAGAAAAAGGCTTTGCTAGGATAGTGAACGCTGTAACAAACAGTGAATGTTTTTACCATCTCTATGGTTATGACTTACCTATACACATCTCGTCATCTGTTTCTGCATCTCCTATGCACTGAAATTTAAATTCATTCAGGGAATCTGCAAACTTCCGCTTTGCTGAAGACAAATCTAGCAGGAAAAAAAGAAAAAAAAGGAGTTACTGAAATTCAACTGGTTTTCCTAGTTGCTGCCCTTTTTAGCTTTTCCGTGAATATAGCAGCAAGAAGATTTGTTCGAGACCATTACAGATTTATTCTTGAGATCATTTCAAAACACAAATGAAGGTAAAGTCAAAAGAGTAAATATTCATTTATAACCTGAAACAATGATTTGCTCCAGAAGTTAATATTTTTTGTTATTTGCTTGAACAATTCTAATCCTATCTCTACTTCCTCCAGCCATACAGTGAGTTCTGTCATCTGCATTTGACACACGTGGGAATCCACTCGCCTCAGGAGGTCAAGGAGGAAGAAGCCTGGATCAAAGCCAAGAACAGTCTCCACAGCCTGCATGTCCACTCTGCCAAACCTCCCACGTGGTCAGTGTAGTGCCCCACATGTAACTCAACAGTGATCCCCCTCAGTCTAACTCAACACCAAATGACTTGAGGGAGGGAGCCTGGGGAAAACGGAAAGGAAGGGCTTGGAGCTGCCTGGTCCCCGTGGCACAGGAGCACCCAGACTTCCTCTTCTGATGAGACACAGACGAAGCCCCAGTTCTCAGACACCCTCTCTTCCTTCCACCTGAGCCACTTCCCTGGGTGGCCACATCCACCACACCAGCAGAACAAAGCCCTGGAGATGTTTTACACTGGGGTAAAAACACACCCCACACATGGTATCTATAATGAAAATTCTCAGAGGCCCTGGTCAAATTTTAAAAATAAGCTTTCATTTAAGACAGTAATAGGGCCGGTGAGATGGCTCGGCGGCGTACGCGCCTACCTGGCAAGCGCAAGGGCCCGAGTTCGACTCCCAGAACCCACATACGAAAAAGGGGCTGGTGATATCACTCAGCGGCACGGGCGCCTGCTGGCATGCGAGGTCCTGAGGTCGACCCCCGGTACCCACAAAAAAAAAAAAGACAGTAATAAAAGCCAATGATCCTTCCTGAGCCCTCAGCTTCTGTTAAGGGTATAAAACCACCAAGGTACCTTTAAGTGGCCTGACAGACAAGGCTGCTCAGTACAAATGTGCTTAACTTAATTCTGTGTGCAGCCTTCCTGCAGATTAGGCTAATCATTCAAATTACCCTTATACATGCTTCCCTCACTGCAGGGGAAATGGCATTATGTTCAAATTCCCAGAGGGAAATATGAGGCATAACTAGTCACAAGGCCTGGCTTTAATAAGATGGGTGGGGGGATGATGTGTGTTCTGGCTTCACAGATCAACATAACCTTCTAAATAAAAGCATCCATGATCCTCAGCACTTCTCTTTCATAGCTCTCATTTTGTCCCTTGAGGTTTAGGGTCATGTTTTTAATTTTTTATTGTGTTCGGTTTACTTCCTCTCCCTATATTTGGTGGTGCATCCTGCTCGGCATGTGCCGAATGAATGTTGGGGCATGTTGGGGCCACCATATACAAATCCAACATCCAGTGTTCGTTCCAAGTTTTTTCGTGCCAGAGGAAAAGCCAGGCTCAGGCTACTGCATGGATCCTGGACCACCATCCCATAGGCTCACACGACTTAAGTCCTGAGGTAGCCATGGCTCATGCGAAGCATGTAGCTCTACACTGTAAGAAGAAGGCACTTAGGGTGGAAAAGGAGAACACATGAGCCAACCTCCTGTCCCTCCTGATCTGGTCACTTTCATGAAACGGTCCTTAACAAAAAGTCTAAAGATGCTGGCAGGGGAACCAGGTTTCTCTAAAAATTGGCCCACACTAAGAATATCCCTCAAACCACAAATCACTCCCTGGCAAGTCAAGAAAGAAACAGATATATCTGAAAGTCAGAAGACTACAGGGAGGAGGTCACTGGCAAGCAAGAGACAAAGAAAAAGGAGAGTGATACTTCAGAGTAGAAGACAAAGCCCTCAGAAAAGCCCCAAAATGCACGTGCATCCACCATGGGTGTGGTTGTACACGTTTTTATTTTAATCTAGAAGTTCCTTCCATCAGAACTCACAAAAAAAAGCCTGAGCACAGAGTAAGAACAGGTTTGTTTCTCAACTCACCTGACAATCGTCCTGTGCCTCCCCAAGAGGCAAGAAAGATTTGGGCTGGACAATCATCTCAACAAAGTAAAAGAGGGGTGGGGGGCTGAAATGTAAGCCAGGCTTGGGAAAGCTTCCAGCAGGCACCTGAAAAGCTATGCTGCTGGGGTAGCTGCCAGTGAGAATCAAAGAGTGGCTAATAATGACAACAGGGCCTTTGTGGAGCCTTTCACAGGAGGACCCAGTTAACCAGGCGCAGGCCTGCTAGCTTATGACCAGAAGGAAATCTGATTTCACTGTCCCGCAACACAGAACACGCCCTGCCACAGCACAAACCTGAGAAGCAATGCAGGTCACCTGAAGACGAGAAGGGGGCCCATCCCTTAATAGGAGATTAGGTGAGGCATACCACAGAGTCAATATGGGCTGCTGGGCCAGTGAGACGAGCTGGGGAGAATGAGAATCCCTATTACCAGAACATGAAGAGCTTACCTTGGACCTAGTAGAGAAACTTTTCAGGAAAACCACACTAGACACCTCTTGCTTGTTTTGCTTGTTCAGAATCCATGCTCCAGATTAAGGACAGCATCTCTAGCTCATTTTGGGAGCCTCCTTTCTCCGCTTGCATTCAATGAGGTGCTAATTATAGGTTGATCAATCCCAACCCTCCCTGGTTCCTGGGTCCAACTTCCAACTCCAGCATTTCTCAGCTGTGTAACTAAGCCTGGGTTAGACACAAAGTCTCGGTGATGGCATCTGAGGGACGCTGTCATCCCTGCAGGCTAGGTGGGAAGACACACTGTAGAAGCACTCTGCACACCACAAGGTTCAGGTCAAAGGCCATGCTCTTCTTTCCCAACATATGAATCATCCCAAAAACAGGACCCAGGGAAGATAAGGACAACCACCTGAGGAGTCAAAGACAGACGTAAGAACACAAAGCCACTAACAAGTCACCTGCGACTCCATCAGAGCTGCCTGAACTCAGATCTGCGTAGCATGTGGGACGCGTGCTGCTTCACCCCATTGAGATAACCCTTGTGTTACTCAGGACAATGTGAAGACGTCAAAATAAGAAAACTAAAAAATCACTGTTTCTTGCCTGTGTGAACCCAGAAGGACTGAGGGTATCTTAGGCAAAATAAAGGTGTGCGGCTCCCCAAAAATTTATTTCTGGAACTTTCACTCTGATGCACACAAGACTCTAGCATGCAGATTCCAGTAAGCTGGGGGCTGGTATTAGGGCTGGGTGCACGCCAAGCATCACAGCCCCTACTCATATAACCTCACTGTTTCATGTTTAGACGGTGTGAGACACAGCAGGGAGCCAAGGCAGAGTCAATAATGTTTACTTTGCAGAACATCTGTTACTAGAAAAGCAGAAAGCTGGCCAGAGTCAAGCAACGTGGCCACTGCCTACATCCAGGGAGGAAAAGGATCTGCCTCTGAATGAGGTGACCAGAAAAGCAAGGATACAGAAGAAGAGAGAAGTCTGAAACTACAGAGACTGGCCCCCAAAATCATCTACTCACTCAGGGGCCAGAGGAAAGTGCCTTTCCTTCCCGGAGATATCATGTTCTGCCTCAGCAAATACTAATCCACAGAATCCACCTTAATTTTATACGAGTACTACCTGTAACATCACAAGCCAAGCTATGTCCTTTTTCTCCTTGGGTAAAACTTAACACAACTGTGTACACACAAATATACACACATATATACACTCACATAATAAAGAACTCAAGATAACCTTACAATTATATTTCTTTTCAGTGGATCTATTGCCTTTCTGTGACCTTCAAAATTACTCAAATTACATATAACTACTATAACTATCCTTAAAATCTTCTGCTACTCAGTCACATCTTTCTTTCTAGTCTTAAAAAGCAATTATAGTTAGTAAAGGCCAACTGCTAATGTAAAACTTGCAACAAGGCTGGCTCTTGGCTACTTAAAAGCACAAGAAAACTAAAATCTCTAACCTTGCTAACCTGCCCTTCTCTGAACACAGTTACATTTACTCTCTGCCTTGTCACCTTGTATTTGGAATGATTCTAGAACTATTCATGAGCAGCTTTCTATAATAACATGCAAAGAGCGTCTAGGACAGGGCTGACCTTCAAAACATGCTGTACTGACCTGACTGGGCAAAGCAACACAAGCTGGCTTCTAAGGTGCAGTGTAGGAGAGGATCCAGGACTGAGAACTGAGAAACACAAGTCCGGGAAAGACTAAGTTTACTCTGTGTTCCCAGTTCCAGGTAAAGCTGTGTACACTCAAAACCAAACTCTCTCCCCAGCGATCCTCTTCCCCAAAGAGCCATCCATGGGTGACAAAGGGCACCGCCATCTGTCTTGCCACACAACTGGACACCCATGTGCCATTCTTGACAGGTCGGTCTGCGTCACACACAATGCCCATTCCCAGGGCTGTCCCTCCTGCTTCCTAAGCATCTCAATTCTGCCCACTCCTCCCCAGGTGCTTACTGTTAACATGCAGCTGTCTCCTCTGATGACGTCTGTGGGGGAGACTCCCAGAGCTGGAGGGAAAGCTACCTCCAACAGGGGCATTAAGTAAAAACTTCTCTATACCAAGGACCCAGAGAAAGGATCTACAAACAAGCCAAGGGCCAGCCGCAATCATGAAGGTTTCACCTTCAAGTTAAAACAGAGTAAGGAAGAGTCACCAAAGATCCATCTTCTTTCTCCATACCTGAGCGAACAGAACACAACCTATTAGAAACTGTGCTTGAGAGAGGCGTTTCCCCCATTCACCATGTCTCCAACGAGGCACACAGCAGTTTAAACCTAGTTTAATGCGTTTAGCTACAGGAAAAGCATGCAATAGTCTCTTCTCAGAAGCAATTCTACAGCCTAAACCCCTACATTACACTAGCAAAAAGGAACAACACGTTAAAATCTTAAAACCGAAGTCCTGTAACATTTGTCTAGTTTCTGTGACACGTGGTTCTTACCTGTGACCACTAGGTGGCAATCAACCATACCAGAGAAGATGCGTTTCTCAAGAAGAAAGGACAGGGCCAGCCTTAAAGACAGCCAGTGCTGGGGAAGGATCCTGCTCCATGGATGAAGACGCACCCATCTGAGGAAGAAAATGTCCCAAGGATGCGCAAAGAGCAACTGAGGGAGGGCCCTGGCTTCCTGTGGGAAGAACTCTTCTAATACCTTCAGAGGGTCCCTGTTTATCTAAAATATTTAAGCACGAGACATGGAAGGGAAGGGGTATAGGGATGAAGCCACCACCCATGCGGTTCGATCCTTTCAAATCTAGCTGGGGGCAGACTTGGAAAACCTTTCAGCTCATCAAGGCAGATGCTATGCCAGCGACCATCCATATTATGTATCCTCACTCTGATTATACACCTCTGTGCTTTTCCTGGAGACATTTCCCTAAAACTGTATTTTCTAAATAATGCCATAGCCAGCACTGACTCTGGAGAATTTGTTTTTCCAACCAGAGCACTAAAGCTAATGAAATTTTCCGAGTTGATTTTTAAAATGAAATCAAGTAGAACAAAGGAGGGTGTCATCCTTTCCAAATGAGGTTTTTAATTCTATTACATGGAAATACCTTCAAGAAAACTATGGGAATCTCAAACTCACCTTAATATACACCAAGATAGCTATGATTATTCATTAACTTATCAATTACTTTACTATGTAACATGTATCTACTAAGTTTGTTAAAACATTCCATCCTCACAGCCGTCCTGTAAAGTAGGCATTATTTCCATTTTACAGATGAGGAAACTGTGCCTCAGAAAGGTTAAATGGCCTGCCCAAAGTCACACAGCTAATGAATAGAAGCATAAGAAATCTGGTCTCAGTTTGAGAATCTGATGTTGGTGTGCTCAAAGAAATTGAAAAAAAAATATATATATACATATATATACATCCCATATTCTTGAGAATTCAATTTTAGAAGGGCCTAATCTGTATATACAATATTATAAGGTAGAATGTGCTAATAGAATCAGTCAAGTAGAAAAAAAATTACAGAAGTGTAAGTGGGATATTATTCCAGCTGGAGCCATTGGAGACTTCACAGAGGGGGAAATAAGGAGGGAGGGCCATAGGGAGCAAAGAGATGCAAAAGTGGAGGACCACCCAGAAACAGCAGGAAGCTCAGCCAGACCAACAGGAGACAAGACCAGGAAGTTAAAAATAAACCATGGATGGACCTGAGTGCCAAGCAAAGGTACCTAGACTTCGTCCCTTAAGGAAACTGGAAGGGGATTTTTAAACAGAGGAGTGACAAGATCTATTTAAACACTGATTAAGCCTCTTACTAATGAGCTGGCCTGGAACTTTCTTTTAAGATGCCTACTTTAACTCATTCATCATGCACCACTGCCAGATCATGCACCTACAGTCAGTGCAGGATTAGATGGCAGAGGACACCTCTCAACCTGGACTTGTATACGCAGACCACCAGTCAGCCAGGTACTAAGGAAAGAGGATGCGGGACTCAAAGAAGCCCTGCTCTCTGGTTGGGAACTCCAAGTATTATGAGTGATTGGCAGCATCATCATTGAATTACATACAAATAAACTTGGATTTCCAAGGTATTATTATACCTTTTATATTTGTACATCTTATATTTATATAGGTATAAATATATATTTACATATAACTATATACTTTATATGTACTTTATGTATTATAAATATTTACTTGTCCTCAAAGAATATTGAGAGTTTTAATTGAGAGTTTTAGTGACACAACTGGATCTTTTACAGATAAAGAAATCAAGAATAGGCTTTTTTTTTTTCTTTCAGTACTGAGAATTGACCCCTGGGCCACATGAATGCTAAGCAAGTACTCTACTGCTGAGCTACATCCTCCTCCTGAACATGTTCATGGACAGTGCACGTCACATGGAAGGTGCTTAATAACATTTGCCGAATTCCTGACCACTGCATCAAATGATTTAATCAGTATCAGATCTATAAGGAAAACTCAAGCCCTTAACACATTCATGATGGGGCCATACATGCATGACTGTCCCATTGGGCAGCTTGTACAAACCAATAAGACTGTCCCATGCCACCCAATGGTACAGTCACAAATGTACCACTGGTGGCTCAAGCCAGTGGGAACATGAAAGCACCCAACCCAAACCTGAATTGCTCAGCCTGGGCACAAAGGAGACTGGACAGAGAGAATTGAGGTACTGTATTTAGCACAGCTACATCACATGCTGCCCAAAGACGTGATAAGGCAATAGAAGGTCAGTGCAGGAAAAAAGTCCCTCAAGGAAAACCATGTTGTTTGCTCAGTTAAAACAAAGAAACTCATTTTGTGAAGGACTAATTAAGGAGAATGCAAAATAGAGAGGGTATTTCCAGGCTGCTCAATCAACGCCCCCCCCCCTACACACACACACACATACACAGTGCAGGTCCAGGGCAATTTAACACCATGACTTGCTTGGGCTCCTCAAACTTGTAATCAAACCCCAGGTCTCTTATATCCTAGTTGTGTGACATTAGACAAATTATTCAACCTTTCAAGCTTCTATGTAACTATGAAGATAATATGGACTTCACAGGGTTGTTATGGGAATTTAAAATGTAAAGAAATGGGAAAGTATGAAGAAGCAGATCCCAGGGCAGCACTCAGGATACAAGTTTGCCTTCCTTCCCAGAGCAGAGGTTGCATGAAAGTTTACCAGCAGGTTGAGAAGAGAATCAACAAAAGCAGAGTCGAGGACAGAACAGGCTCTGGGCGCATGGGCCCACACACACCTTTGGCAGCCGGACCGAAACCAGAACCCCAACACCCAGGACAGGTCGGCCCCAGGTGAGTGGAGTAATCAGCGAGACCAGCAAGGTGGAAGTGTCCGAAGCAGCAGCTAGGTGCCAGTAGCTGGGCTCTGGAGAACTCCACCAACAGAAGACCAGTCCCAGCCACGAGAGGCCAAGATCAGCTCCATACCCAGCACAATTCCCATGGCAAACTTGGCTGGAGTACACAGCACACCTCTCAGATCTGCCATGGACACTATCACAGAACTGTAAACACCAGAGTTATTTTACTACTTTTATTCTCCCTTGTCTGATTGGCTATCTCTTTCCTGTCTGGTTGGAATTCGTCTTGTTTTGTCTTGTATTTGGTGGTTATTTTTGTGTTTGGGTTTTTTGTTTGTTTGTTTTGGTTTTTTGTTTGTTTCTTTCTTTCTTTTTTCCTCTCCTCTCTTTCTCAGGTCTACTTTTTTTCTTTCTTTTCTTTTCCATTCTCCTCTTTCTTCCTTCTTTTTTTCACTGTTTAGGTTTCTTACCTTTCTTTTTCGTTTTCTTCTATTGATCCTCTTTCTCTCCTTCCTCAACTACTTTTTGAATTTAAACTTTCAAGTGAGTAAACACTGTCTCTTCCCTTTCTGATTACTCCTTCACATTCTATTACGTTCTATTACATTCTTCCCCACATGTGTCCTCCAGTTTCCCAAAACTCAGGTGATTATCCTTTGACCTCCAGCCTTGACTCTACTATATTTGACCTTTATCACTTTATCCTGTCCCCTACCCATCTTAGCCCCCGGCCCCCAGCAAAAGGGTAAAACCACTCCACTAAGGGGAAAATCACTGCACACAAGTACATGGTATATGTTTGATTTGTTATATAACTTTAGAGTTTGCTCCTATGGTTGGAGGTAGCAGGTTAATGGTTACCATAGTTTGTCAATAGTTAAGCTGTACTTGAAACTATTGTTATTACTAACTGTACTACTTTAGCCAGGATGTCATACATGTTATAATCAGTTTTTCTCCCCTGTATAACACTGTGATTGTATGGGGTCATAATCACCACCACAGCGCAGTACCAAAGGATTGGGTGCTGAGACAAATAGTAACTTTGCATCCTTTACAAATTGGGAAGATAGGCTCTTGGTATAGCTACAAAGAACCACCTAACATCTAGGGGACATCCCCAAAGAACAGACATCTCCTAGGGAAGCCTCAATACTAGTGATAAAGCTATCTATCATAAGAAATCGGCAAGCATCATCATAGAAAGCAAAATAAAATAAAAAAGAGAAAATAGAAAATGACAAGACACAGAAGCAAAATGCAACCCCAGACCCCCAACCCACCCAGGACAAGCCTGGAATACAATGAGATAGAAGGAATGGGAAGTCAAATACTGGAACTTTCTGAAATGATAGCAACAGAAGTGAAAAAACAAGAGGAAAAGGCTATAGAGAAAATAATCTCTCAGGTACAAAAAGAAATGATGTTTAAAATCAAAGATATTAGAGAAGACACAGATAAAAGATGAACTAAGAAAAATAATGGAAACAAAAAATGCCCAACATAGCAAAGAAACAGAATCCATGAAACAGATCCAAACAGAAATCCAAGAGATTAAAACCTCCATTGAAAGTAGATACAACAGACTGAATGAAGGAGAGGATAGAATATCAGATCTTGAAGACAGAATTGCAGCAAGTGATCATGAAAAGAAAGATATCTTAAAAATAGCAAGAGACCATGAAAAATCAATCCAACAGCTACAAGATGAAGCAAAGAAGAATAACATAAGATTGACTGGGGTCAATAAGAAAGGTGGACACAGTGCAAATGCCATAAAAAAAAAAACTTCACAGGGGCCGGTGAGATGGCTCAGCGGCGTAAGCGCCTGCCTTGCAAGCGCGACGGCCGGAGTTCGACTCCCGGATCCCACATACGAAAAAGGGGCCGGTGATATCGCTCAGCGGCACGGGCGCCTGCTGGCGCGCGAGGTCCTGAGGTCGACCCCCCGGTACCCACAAAAAAAAAAAAAAAAAAAAAAAAAAAACTTCACAGAAATAATGGCAGAAAACTTCCCAAGTGTAGATAAAGAATTTGACATACAAATAAATGAAGCATATAGAACTCCAAAAGCCACGACCAAAATAAAACTACACCAAGATGAATAATAATCAAGATTCCAGAAATTCAGCACAAGAACAGAATATTAAAAGTTGCTAGAGAAAAGAAACAGATCACCTACAAAGGAAAGCCCATCAGAATCACGGCAGGCTTCTCAACACAAACCTTCAGGTCAAGAAGAGCTTGGAATGAAGTATTTCAAGACCTGAAAGAAAACAACTTCCAACCCAGATTGATGTACCCTGCAAAACTATCTTTCAAAATTAATGGAGAAATAAGATACTTCCATGACAAAGAACAACTGAAGAAATTTATGACCACCAAACCAACCCTACAAAGAGTACTGATAGATATTCTAGACAGAGATAAAAATGACCACAATTCCAAGAACAACAACAGAAAGAAATCACCACACAGGGCAAGTAATTAAACAGAGGGGAAAAGCAGGGAAACAACAGCAGGAAAATATCATGACAAAGATAAGCCAATACATATCAGTTATAACCATCAATGTAAATGGCCTCAATTCACCAATCAAAAGAAACGGACTGGCAGAATGGATCAAGAAACAAATCCAACAATATGCTGTATACAAGAAACACATTTAACTCAAAGAAATTCACAGACTGAAAGTCAAAGGATGGAAAACAATCTTCCATGCAACAGGAACCCAGAAAAAAGCAGAGGTAGCTACCCTGTATGCAGACAATGTGAACTTCAAACCAAGAATGATCAAAAGAGATAACGAAGGTCACTACATACTTGTTAGGGGAAAACTTCAAGAGGAAGAGATAACAATCATAAATATGTATGCACCAAATACGGGAGCACCCAACTATATAAGACAATTATTAATAGACATAAAAAAACCAAATAAGCAATAACACAATTGTAATGGGGACCTTAATACCCCATTGTCACAAAGAGATAGATCAACTAGACAAAAAATCAGCAAAAAAATATCACAACTCAACCAAACCTGTGAACAAATGGACTTAGTAGATGTTTTCAGAGTGTTCCACCCAACATCATTAGAATACATTCTTCTCAGCTGCACACGGGATGTTCTCTAAACTAGACCATATACTAGCACACAGAACATGCTTAAGTAAAGGGAAAGGAATTGAAATTATCCCATGCATATTATCTGACCATAGTGCAATGAAATTGGAACTTAATAGCAAAAGAAACCACAAAAACTCCATAAACACATGGAAATTAAATAATACCCTCCTAAACAACCAATGGGTCACAGATGAAATTAAAGAAGAAATTAAACAATATCTATAACTAAATGAGAAAGCAGATACAACATACCGGAACTTAAGGGACGCAATGAAAGCAGTCCTAAGAGGCAAATTTATAGCAGTGAATTCTCACATCAGGAAAACAGAACAAGCACAAATAAACAACCTAATGTTGCACCTCAAGCTTCTAGAAAAAGAAGAGCAAGACAAGCCCAAAGCCCATACAAGGGAGGAAATTATAAAGATCAGGGCAGAAATTAATGCAATGGAGGCTAAGAAAACAATACAAAGAATTAATGAATCAAAGAGTTGGTTCTTTTAAAGAATAAATAAAATTGATAAACCCTTAGCCAACCTGATCAAAAAAAGGAAAGAAAAGACTCAAATTCATGCACTGAGGAATGAAAAGGGTGAAATCACTACAGATCCCGTGGAAATTTGGAAGATCATCAATATCTACTTCGAAAATCTTTACTCTCACAGTATGGAAAACACAGAAGAAATGGACAGATTCCTAGATACATATGAATTACCAAAGCTGAACCAAGAAGATATAAAAATTCTGAATAACCCAGTATCAGTTAATGAGATTGAAAATGTAATTAAAAACTTACCAACAAAGAAAAGCCCATTTCCGGATGGATTCGTGGCTGAATTCTACAAGAAATTTAGAGATTTAATGCCAATACTCCTCAAACTCTTTAATGAAATTGAAAGAGAAGCAATACTCCCTAACTCATTCCTGGAGGCAACTATTACCCTGATACCAAAACCAGAGAAAGACCCAACCAAAAAAGAGAACTACAGGCCAATCTTCCTAATGAACATAGATGCAAAAATCCTCAATAAGATACTAGCAAACATGCAGCAAATCATCAAAAAGATTATACACTATGACCAAGTGGGATTCATCCCAGGAATGCAGGGATGGTTCAACATACACAAATCAATAAATGTGATACACCATATCAACAGAGCCAAAGACAAAAATCACATGATCAGCTCAATAGATGCAGAAAAAGCTTCTGACAAAGTCCAACACTCATGATAAAAAAAAACCCTACAAAAAATCAGAATAGGTGGTCTTTTCCTCAATCTGATAAAAGCCATCTATGACAAACCAACAACCAACATCATACTAAATGGACAAAAACTGAAAGCTTTCATTCTAAAATCAGGAACAAGACAAGGATATCCACTATCACCACTCCTGTTCAATATAGTTCTGGAAACACTAGCCACAGCAATTAGATGAGAGAGAAATAAAAGGAATAAGGATAGGAAGGAAGAAGTTAAATTATCATTATTCTACATGGAAGATGTAGAATACATCTTCTACATGGAAGACCCCAAAAACTCCACCAAATGACTTCTAGATTTAATAAGCAAATTCAGTAGCATAGCTGGATACAAAGTCAACACTCAAAAATCAATAGCATTCCTATACACAAACAACAAACTCACTAAGAGAGAAATTAGGGAAACAACACCTTTCACAATACCATCCAAAAAAATGAAATACTTAGGAATCAATCTAACAAAGGAAGCAAAAGATCTATGCATTGAAAGTTACAGTACTCTGAAAAAACAGATTGAAGAGGATATCAGAAAATGGAAAGATATCCTTTGCTCATGGATAGGAAGAACATAGTGAAAATGGCCATACTCCCAAAATTGTTATACAGATTTAATGCAATCCCAATCAAAATACCATTAGCATACCTCACAGAACTACAGAAAATATTCCTAAAATTCATTTGGAAACAGAAGAGATCTAGAATAGCAAAAGCAATTTTGGACAACAAAGGCAAGGCAGGAGGCATCACAATCCTTGCCTTGAAATTATACTACAAAGCTACTGTAATAAAATCGGCATGGTACTGGCAAAAAAAAAAAAAAAAAAGACCCGAGGATCAGTGCAACAGGTTAGAAGATGCAGACACAACTACAAACACACTCAGCCACCTTATCCTTGACAAAAGGACCAAACATGTTCACTGGAAGATAGCCTCTTTAATAAATGGTGCTGGAAAAATGGGCTGTCTACATGCAGAAGACTGAAACTAGACCCATCTATCACAATACACTAAACTAAAGTCAAAATGGATCAAAGATCTAAATATTAAAACAGAAACACTAAACTCACTGAAAGAGAAAGTAGGTAGGAATCTTGAAGACATAGGTGTAGGAAGAGACTTCAAGAACAAAACCCAAACTTCATGGGAAATACTCCAAAGAATCAACAGCTGTGATCTCATCTTTTTAAGAAGCTTTTGCACATCAAAACAAATAACCAACAGAGTGAAAAGAATACCCACAGAGTGGGAAAAAATTTTAGCCAAGAGTCCCTCAGACAAAGGACTTCTATCTAGAACATATAAAGAATTGAAAAAAAATCAGAACCCTCAAATTCAAAGACCCAATCAAAAAATGGGCATCTGAAATGAATACGCACTTCTCAGATGAAGAAATACAGATAGCAAATAAATATATGAAAAAATGTTCAACATCATTGGTCATTCAAGCAATGCAAATTAAAACAACACTGAGATTCCATCTCACCTCAGAAAGAATAGCTGTCATCAAAAAATCAACCAATAACAAATGCTGGAGGGGCTGTGGGGAAAAAGGAACCCTTCTCCACTATTGGTGGGAGTGTAGACTGGTGCAACCACCATGGAAATCAATGTGGAGATTCCTCAAAAAACTAGGATTGGATGTCCCATTCGACCCAGCTATTCCCCTTCTGGGTATTTTCCCAGAAGAATTAAAAACATCATACCACAGCGATATATGTGCATCCATGTTTATAGTAGCACAATTTGTAATAGCTAAATCTTAGAAACAACGCAAATGCACATCAAGCAAGGAATGGATAAAAAAGATGTGGTATTTTTATACAATGGAATACTACTCAGCTATAAAGAAGGATAAAATTGAGACTTTTATAGGTAAATGGATGCAATTTGAGACCATACTCATAAGTGAAATAAAACAGTCTCACATGTGTAAACATCGTATTGTCTCCCTAGTGTAAGCAGCTGAAAGAGTAAATAAGATCCAAAATATACAATAGATATTGGGAAATGGGAAGAAAATGTTCAAAAGGAAAGAGGAACTGGGATGGGATGGGGGAAAGGAGAAAAGAAGGAAGGGAAAAGGATAATATATGTGTATGTGTGTGTGTGTGTGTGTGTGTGTGTGTGTGTGTGTGTATAAAATATATTATATATAATATATATATATAATATATTATATATAATATATATAATACAATGATAATGATAATAATATAATGATTATATAATGATAATAATATGATTATATTATAATATATGATATAATATATATAATATAATTATATATTACATATAATGCGCAATTATATATTATATATTATATATATTATATACATTACATATATATTATATATATTATATATATATGTAATAGTTAAGATAGCTATACTACTAATTTCTGTTAAGTCCATTGAAAAGAAAGGTTTTGTGCTTATATCGTTTGATCAATTTTTCATGCCTATATTTTGTAATCTGAGAAACCACTTTGAAGATAACAATAAGCAATGTACTAACCATTGCTACTTTCCTACTATACTGTTTTGAAATTCTGCATCGTTTTTTCTCTTTAAAAAAAAAGGAGTCTAATTCGCATAAAAATTAAGCAATTTTTGCCTCATTGAGTCAACAAACTACTCAAATACAGTACCCTTATTCTAGTGAACTGCTAAAAACATATTTGAGCACTCAAATATTTTCCTCAGATGCTTAGAAAACCCAAGAGCAGGTATAAATGTACAACTTCCTTTCACCCCTGGCAGATGAAAAGCTGGGCGAAACGCCCAGAGCGAATAACACTATTGGGGCTGATGGTGTACTTCAATGGCGGAACATGTCCCTAGCCTGTGCTGAGGCACTGGGTTTGATCCCCAGTACCCCACACACACACACACACACATGCACACACTGATTTTATAACAGAACTAACTCAAAGCAATATGTGTGGGTTTCTTCTCAAGAAGTTAATGAAACTCAAGTGGGGCCTTAAATGCACTGGGAAAAGTGCATTTCCATCAAATTCCTTTTGTCAATTGCCTGGAGGGCCGGCCAGGCCCAGATGAAACAAGACAGCGGACGGAGCATGCCAAGGTAACATCCAAGACGACTGGCATAAAGAGGTGCACTGACCTGAGGGGGTGGGCTTCCTGAGAGGGAGGCACCCGGGCTTCCACCAAAGGGGGGTGCAATGTGAGAAAGGGAGTGAGGAGCATGAAGAAGAAACTAGAGTGTCTGCAGGGTAAGGTCAGAGTAGGACTGGGAAGAACACTAAGGGCCGGATTGGGGGTGCTGGGAAAAGGGAAAGTGTTCCTCTCCCTCAGCACCAAATAATACTGTGGTACACAACACCAAGCAAAGGAGCAGATGGGAAGCAGGAGGCCTTGGCTGGCTTCTGCTTCTAGAATGCCTTTCCTTCTGGACCACGGCTTCTCACACTTTAGGAATCTCAATCTCAATCATCCCAACATCTTGTCAGAATGCATGTTCTGATCCAGCAGGCCTAGGGGCCCAGAGTCTGCATGTCTACACAAGGCCTCAACTGATTATAACAGTGCTGACCCAGGCAGCACACTATGAGGGTCTGGACTCCCAGTTAAGACCCTGACAGCAAAGGCCACAGCTGCTTTGTCCTTCCAACACAGTGCTTGGAACATACCAGCCCTCAGTAGATACTGGAGGAGTGAAATCAATAAACTTAAACTGCTACAGACAGAAAAGAACCTAGAATACGAATGAGAAATGGGCTGCATTTTGCAGTCACCACACATGTGAACCGAAGGAAAGTTGCTTGACATACTCAGCCATAGAGCGTGCATTTGAAAACCAGTGACTGAATTATTGCTCTAAGATTTTACCCAAAGTGTCTTTTCTACCCCCTTCTTTTTCTAAAATGATGAGAGGCTATTCCTATAGCAATGCACACCTCGATGTCACCCTCATAGTAGTTTCCAAAAATCCAATTGAGAAAATACAGACTTGTTAGTCTCAGCGAATAACCATAGCAACTAATACCCCTTAAGTAAAATGTCTTCACAAAGATGTGCTGGCTCAATTAGATTAAGAGGGTGATGTGTACCATCTGAAAATTTACAGTCATAAACTTACAGCAAAAGCCAGACTTTCTTGGAAGACATTTGTAAGTAAAGAAAGACCTTGCCAATAAATTGAAGATGGACAAAGAGCCAAAAAATTTTCAGGAGATGAAAACGAGAACAGCACTGCTTTGCCTGTCCTGGGTTCATAGAGACAGGGCCCAGGTACCCACAAACGAATCCAGAACATGTTTAATGGTTACATAGCCGTGTGCTACCACTTGTACTAGGAAATTATCAAGCAACTGACGTGGTGTCCTCTTTCTGTGCCTTCCTTTATGCACAGTATAACAGGAAAACAAATATTACTACCTTAGGAAAGTCTTCAGAGAGATTTACCAAAATACTTATAAGCTCTTAAGGCCAAAAAGGAAAACTGCAAAATAGTAAACTGGCTTGATAATAGATTTCCAGCCACACTAATTTCTCTACAGGTCAGCATGGGACAAAGATCTTTCTGTTCCAAGGTCTGTACATTAGAATTAGACTTGTGAATAAACACCTGAGCATCTGTAAGTTGTACAATGTACTGTCTTTCCATCCCTCACACCTGCCTCTTCCAGGAGCACTGCAATCATGTTTGCACTGAACAAATCCAGGAAAGCAAGAACTTCACTTGAAGAGCAGGAATAGAGAGGCCGAGGCTTGTCACTCCCTGTCACCCCAAACATTTTCTACCTAAGGACAAAAAGGGGGAAAAAAAAAAAACTGACCAATAATAACCAGCCCAAAGAATCAGAGTTTAACTGGCATTCAGCAGTTACTGACTCAGAAAATAACAGACAGCAGAAACTGGAGATTTATACAAAATCAGACACACTTCTAGTAGTTCTTATCAACAGCTAGGATGAGCTTGAAGGTACTCAAGGAAAAATGCACCTACAATATTGATAAAATGCTAGGGCTTTAGAACCCTCTGCCAGGGTACAAATTCCCATCTCAGCCACTTAAAAAAAGGTCCCTGGACTCAGTTTCCACCTGGGTAAAATAGAGCTTGGAAGGAAATCTCCCTCCTGAGGTTCCTGTGAGGAAAGAGATGATGCATGGAAGTACTTAGCCCAGGGCCTGGCCTGCAGTAAGCACTCAATAAACCATAGGTATTAGCATTAGACAGTTTTATGTAAAAATGTAATAAATAAAATGACAAGCTGATTTATGTCTGTAAAGATGAGAGGACAGCCCGACCACTTGGCTGCCTCTCACCCTGCTTTAGGCTCCCACCACACTGACCTCCTCTCATCCTCCTTCCCATGTGGCTCCACGCAGCATTATTAGGATCTAAATGGAATCAGCCTAATCCCTGGGCACAGTTCAGGCACTCCTCACTAATGCCACAGGAAGCAAGGCAGGAGCTCCCAGCACCAGAATCCAATTAAAAAAAGGGAAAATCCATCTGTCTCCCCCTGGATTAAATGAACATTTCCTGAAGAAGAAAAAAGTACCTAGCAATTCTGAACAGAGCCACACCTAATAACATTCTCGGAAGTGAGCCTCGTTTTCTTTTATTTTCTGTTTAAAGAACCACATCCCTGTTGCACCTTAGGAGGGACCAAGCAAGAGGTGCCGGTGAGCAAACACTCACCCTCCTCAGAAGTTCCCAAGAAATCCCCAAGTGTTGGGCTCCCTGCTCCCTACCCAACCGTGGCTCCTCCCAAGCCCACGTAAGAAATCATGTTCCAGGTAGTTCTCAGAGCAGCCCTTGCTCCAGAACACCACAGAATGTGACAGGCTGAAAATGAGTGTTTCTCAAAGCATGGCCCCACCTGCAACAGTCTCTCCTAGGTAGCACCCTCCAGCTGCCTTGACCAAAATGCCTGGGGCTGGGGCCCAGGACTCTGGGTTGCCAGGCAGTTTTTATGCATGCTGAAGTTCAAGAATTCTTACCACCTAACTCTTATGACTTATATCTAGATATCCCCTAAAGTCTCATGAGCTCATAGGTGGGGCTTTTGGGAGGTGACTGGATCATGGGTGTGTGACAGTGGATTAGTCCACTGATGGGTTTATAGCTGGGTATGCTGTTGAGAGGTGAAGCTTGGTGGGAAGAGGTGGGTCACTGCAGGTGTTTTGCCTGGAGAGAGAGAGACAGAGATCCCTCCTCCTCCCTTGAGTGATAGCTGCTTCTTGCCTGCCCTGCCATGAACTGTTTCTCCTCTGCCATGACATGCCTTGGAGCCAGCTAACTATGGAATAAAACCTCTATGAACTGTGAGCCAAAATAAACCTCTCCTACTTTAACTTGCGGGTATCAAGTATTTTGTCCCAGCAATGAGAAAGTAACTAAGACATAAAACTTCAGGACATCTGCTGGGAAGTGCCAACAATGGAACCACTGCAGATCACAAAGGTGTAACCCCACAGAATAAACTGGAATTCTAATTCCTGACAATAGGTTTATAAGCATTCCCAAAGCAGGCAATTCGTGCTCATGGTAGAAGAAATCTAAGTGACAATAGGCATGGGAGAAGAGAATACCATAATTCAATTTAAAAGTCACAAATTTTGAAGCTGGAGTTCTTTTCAAAAAAGTGTTTTCAGGCCAGTGAGATGGCTCAGCAGCGTAAGCACCTGCCTGGCAAGTGCGAGGGCCCGAGTTCGACTCCCGGAACCCACATACGAGAAAAGGGCCGGTGATATCACTCAGCGGCATGGGCGCCTGCTGGAGCGCAAGGTCCTGAGGTCGACCCCCGGTACCCACAAAAAAAAAAAAAAAAAATGTTTTCAATCAATCACATCTTTCTCCAAAGCTCACATAACTCACTGGGAAAACAACTCCGGTTACACCCCTATCTGCAGAGACCCAGCTCATGGCACCTGGAGCTGATGAATGGCCCTGGTGCTGACAGCCCAGAAACCCATCCAAAAGCCTGGCTTCCCAAAAGAGGGACAGCCGCCTCAGAGCCTGGGGAGCCAAGTGCTCTTCGACCACAGGCTGGGGCTGAGGTTGCCAATGTAGGCTGTGTCCCAGTTCATCTTCTCTGACAAATAAGACTCCAGTGTATCCTGGATTCAGGCTCATGGGTGGCTGAAAAGTGACAGCCCAGAGGTACAGGCAGGGCAACTTCATGGGCAGGCAAGCAACCTGCACAGCTGTGCAGGACCCCATGCTCAGAGGGCCTGCTTGGTTGAATGCTGTGGTGTCTTGAAATTTTTAACAATTTTATCTGTGAACCTGTGTTTTATAAGTGAAGTCCAGTGGGGCAGTGGAGCATGCACATGGACAGAGATGTGTACAGCAGAGGGGTCACGGTGCATGATGAGTTCCTTGGGGCCCCAGGTGCAAACAGCGCTTTGATGTGCAGGAACACAGATTTCTGGGGGACTCACGACATGTGGGTGCTCAGCAAGGCTCAAAACAAGTACAAAGCAAGTGTGCTATGTGTATAGCTGTGTGCGAGGGATGAAGACAGCCCTGGGAGGCCACACCTTATGTTCCAACCAGAACTTGCCAGGCATAAGAGGACAACGGCATTCTAAGAAACCTGAGCAGCCCAGGGACCCTGTCATAGCCTTTCTTACTCAAGGTACAGTATTTCCCTAGATAAGCCAAGCACTGACACTGACCATGATGACAAAGGACAGCAAAAATGGGTCAACCAATAGCTCCTTTCTTTTCAGTCCTTACTTAGCGAGCTGAAGGTAGAGCATATGGGGGAATGGGGTGCATTGAGGAGTAAAGGAAAAGCAGCTCAGTCATTTCACGCAGCATTTCCACTGCTCTTGGAAAAACAAAATAAATGCATATGAGGTATGACTGTCTATTTTGGTGATTCTGCATACAAGTCAGATGACCTTACACTGACATTCAAAATTAGCATTATACAACAGTAAGATGAACAGAAAAAATCATACTAATAACTTAAATTTTTAAGCTTTCTTTTTTACAACAACACTAATTTAGCAAATTTAAAAGACCATCATGAGTAGATTAACCAGGAATGAAAGGAGCTATTTTAGTATCTTTTAACAGCATTTGTACCTATCTTTTGAATGAGAAGTTCCATATAATAAGCAGCTGGCCCTCAGCATGGGAACACCTGGGAGTTGCCTTCCTACCTCATCCACTCTCCTCCAGCTGGTACCCTGAGGAAGACTCCCATCCTTGTTGTATCAGCATCACTGCTAGCCAGAGCTCCTCACTGGCCTCCTGGCTTCCTTCCTGCTCCCCTCCAGACCATGCATCACTCAGCTGCCAAGAAATCAGCTACTCAAAAGGCAGACCTGGTCTTTTCATTTCCCTTCCATTGCTCCCCAATTGTAACTCTTCCCAGTCCCCTCCAGAGAAATCTGACCAAAGTCACAAAACCTGTCTCAGCTGCACGACTCACCAGTTTTGCCCCCCGCCCCCTCTGTGGCCCAGCCCTAGTGGCTAACACTCAGATCTTCAAAGGTGCCAGGATGCCTCTAGACACAAAGCCTGTCCTGTCTGTTCCCTCTGCCTGGAGCTCTCCTCCCATCCCTCCAAATACTGCCTTTCTTTGCCTATCAGAGTCTGCCTGAAAAGTTACCTCTTCAGGGAAGCTGCCTCCTATCATCCCACACCCACCCATGGGGGCAGGCTCCCCTAGCTCCCTGAATTCCCTTCCCATCCCTTTATACAGTTGGTAATTTTCTTTGATTTAGATGACTTTTTAATGTATACTTTCCTGGTGACATTACAAACTCCAGGAAGGCAGCGGCCATGACTATTTTGTTCATAAAAGGGTAATTATCACAATCCTAGCGTGCCATAAGCCCCCAATGTTTTACATACGTAAGTCAACACAGGAATAAGAATGAGACTGTTTCAAGGGTTCAGTCAGGAGAGTCGGGCATGGTGGCGCATACCTGTAATCCCAGCAGTTGGGAGGCCGAGGCAGGAAGATTGGCATGAGTTCAAGGCCAGCCTGGGCTACACAGTGAGTTCAAGGCCAGCCTGAACTACGTAGTGAGACCTTGTCTCAAAAAAAAAAAAGGAGTTCTGTCAGGAGAATGACAAACTGGGCAATTCCCTGCTTATAGAAAGAAAAAACTGGGTCTCAGAAATAAAGACAAAATAGCCATCCCATTTTCTCCTCTTCATGACACACATAAAACAATCAGAACCCCATTTCCAAGGCTTCATCTTGAAGCAAACACACACACACATACACACATTCCTCAGTCACTTCCTTCCTCATCCAACTAGATGGTTATGTTTTCAAGGTACCACTGATGCTATTTTCAAACCACTCTGCCTAAAGGAAAATGAAAGAAGAAGAATTTGCATTTAGGAATCTAAGCAGAACACCTAAGCCAGAATTTTAAATATTAATCTGATGTTGTGACAATTAACATCAGGTAAATGCAGAAGCCATCCTTTCTAATACACATATCAGATATCAGATACCATTACCCACAAAAATACCCTTTGGGGAAATCTTCCTTGGTTTGGCTTTTGGGGTTCATCTGAATCAGATCACCTCACACATACTAAATATGAAATTCTGGGACTCCAATCTGGAAATCTGTCTTTTTAATAAGTACTCTAAATAATTCTAATGCCCGGTACCACTGTTAAGAACCACTGTTATAGGAAGACATTTCATGTAAGGTTTAAATACCAGAGAACTGGAAAGAGCTAATAACACTGAACCTGAGAAAACAGGGAAATAAGAAAGAAAAGGAAAGCGATGTCCTTTAGACCCCAAAAGTCCCTGGCAACACGCCTCCAAGAAGCCAGCAGGAAATCGTTCCCAGAGGAGAGAAGGCCATGGAAAAACCCTAGGCCATTGTTCACTCAGTCATTAATTATTTTGGCCACTTTACTCTTGTGAACACTTCCTCCTATCTCAAGGTGTTTCTAGAATAGGAAGAAACCCTGACATGTTCCCTACACTGCAGGAAAGACAGAGCGAACATGACTCACAACACCTGCATAAGCAGAGCCACCTCAAGCCACCTCACAGCTTTTGAAGAATCTTGAGCCATCTCAAGCTAAGAAGAATCCTGTATCTACGAGTCCTCACCAAAGAGGAATTTCACCTGCTGCTGGGCCCCCCTGGTCCCTTGCCCAGCCTATCGCTATCAGCCAGAAACCTTGAGACTCATAGGAAGCCTCCCGGTACTGCTCCACCAACTGCAATACCCCATCTACACAGTGGGTTAAACAGTGTTCCCAAAATCCATGTCTACTCAAACCTGCCAGGTGATCTCACGTGAGAGGGTCTTTGCAGAAGTAATGAGTTAAAATGAGGTCACTCTGGAAGAAGACAGACCCTAACTTCAATGACTGGTGTCCTTCTAAGGAGAAGACACAGAGAAGGAGGCTGTGTGAAGATGGCCGTGCAGAAACTGGAGCAATGCAGCTACAAGCCAAGGAACTCCATGCACTGCCAGGAGCCATCGAGAGCCAGGAAGGGGAACAGAAGGATTCTTCCCTAGAGCCTTCCGAAGAACATGGCCCTATTGACACCCTCATTTCAGATATCCAGCCTCCAGGAGTGTAAGAAAATAAACCTGTGATGATTTGTTAGGTCATCTGTTCTTAGAAAGCCTGGGTCTTAAAGTCATGTTGTTACCAAAATCTAGGGTTTCTGCAACAAAAGAGAGAACCTTGCTCTTCCCATGCTGTGGAGGCATGTCGCACTCAGCCTCCTATGGAACCGCTCCCCTACTCGCTCCCCACACACAAGCTGTGCCTCCCTTACCCCACGCCCGGTCAGCGCCCTCACACATCCTCTCAACCCGGAAGGCCTCTTCCGCCCAACCAGCACTACTGACCCTGGTTCTCCCCAGGAAACCCTTCAAACATAGCCTTGCCATCCCTCCAGTGGCCCCCCAACTTCTCCCTCCCAGCACTCTCTACCCTTCTTCAATAAGGGCAGCTCCAAGAAGGCCAAGACGGCAGTCAAACGTGTGGCCAGTGATTTACGACAGTCAGTGGGAGCAAAGGAACAAGTAGCTGAACAGCCTCCGTGGACAGCCCTCATTCTTCACTACATGGCCCAGAAATGTGTCTGTCTTCTGCGTGACTTCTCACAGGCTGTGACTGCACTGCTGTTAAAGTAGTATACCACGCCACACAGCTCACTCATTCTGTCATTCTGTCATTCATTCAGAAAGCATGTATCATGCACCTATGTGCCGGGTATAGCGTAAATAAACCACAGAGACAAAGGCAGGCAAAAAGCAGATACAACCTGTGTCTTCATGGCACTGTAAATGGGGGTGCAGGGAAGTATGTCAGTCATTAACAACCTTGTGTTGAAGCTGAAAAACAATAAAATAATCTTGTTCATGAGCCCGTCTCTACCCTGCTAAGTTATATCTCACTCAGGATTCCCAGGGCCTAGACCAGTGGTGGCAAAGCTACAGCATGTGTACCCCAGCAGGCTGTTTGTATCACTGAAAGCTCTAAAAGGTTCACCATCACTGGCCTAGATGTTGCTTTGCACATAGCAGGACATCAACTATGTGGATGGATGGAAGGTGAATAGCCTGAGGATAGATGGGTGGGTGGGTGGATGGATGGACAGATGGACTGAAGGGTGAAAATTAAGAACAGTGCCTGGGACTCAACAGGCAGCCGATGATAGATGGCAGATAAGAGGATGGGTGGATATCGAGCTGTCAAAGCACCTGAGATGAAAGGTACACAATGCACAATTTAAAAGTGCAAAAGAAGCCAGGTATAGAGCCACTTGCCTGTAATCCTAGCACTGAGAGAGGCTAAGGATCACAAGTTCAAGTTCCCCTGGGCAACTTAGAGAGACCCTGTCTCAAAATAAAAAGTAAAAAGGGATGTAGCTCAGTGGTAAAGCACTCCTAGGATAGATCCTCAGTACTGCAGGAAAAAAGTACAAAAGATGCCAGAGCCCTCTTAAGTGGTACCACTGGAACCTCCACCTCATTTCACCCTAGACGATTCAGCTGTGTCCTAGTGTCTGAAAGAAAACAGTAACTCTAAAGGCATCTGGTACTCCACCGCTTCTATAACCATTAGGGAGAAAAACAGCTTCACCAACACAAATGTGCTCGATCTTGTTTCCTACCCCTCCCCTTTCTTTCTGTAGTGGGGCTTTTTAAAGCCTGTTTTGCCAGTCCACTACCACAAAAGGTATTTACTGTTCTAAAAATGTTGACTTCACTCTTGCCAAATGCACACCACACACCATTGTGGGGTTGTGTCATTTTTAATTATTATTTTTGTGAGCCTTGCTTTATCTACTGCCTTAAGAGAGACTTTTCTCTGAGAGAACTAGAGCTGACTCCGGAAATTTCGTTGTCATATATGATGGGGGAGGGAGAGAACCACAAGCTGGAGATAAAAGGGATCTGGGGGTCCTTCTAATAACATATGCAGTTGAAGTCCCCTTTCATCGCAGCTGAACAGAGAAATAGTTTGCAATAAAATGAAACAAAACAAAAAACAAAGCCTCAACATAAACATTTAACCTTCCACAAAACAGCTGGGTCTCAGAATCACAGAGGAGGTCCCCACATGCCTCATCTCTGGGTCTGGCTTGTGTCACGGTAGAGCCCCTATATTTCCAGGGTCTACTTGATCTCACATCAGTAACAAACTTAAAGTAATTCAGATCCTTGGAGATCTTTGATCTTAGCCTGTTTTGATTGCTATAACTGAATACTACAGACTGAATAATTTGTAAAGAAAAGAAGTTTGTTCAGCGCACAATTCTAGAGGCTGGGAAGTCTAACAAAACTATGCCAGCCCCCTCTAAGGGCTTTCCTGTTACATCCTAACATGGCATAAGACATCACATGGCCAAGACAAAGCAAATGTGCAAGGCTGGGTCTCTCTTCCTCTTCTTATAAATCCAAAAATGTCATCATGACAGCTTCAGACTCACATCCTCATCAAATCCTAATTCCCCTCCAAAGACCCCACCTCCAAATTCCAACAATACATGAATTTAGGGATTAAGTTTCTAACACATAAAATTTGAAGGGATACATTCAAACCATGGCACCTTTCTTCCCTTTGATTTCCCCCTGCTGAAGGAAGAATAATCATTTATAATCTCCAAAACAACTCAGTTTCCTTTATTTTCAATTCAAGTACAGTAGTACCATGTATTTATTCTGGCAATGGGTTCATTCATTCATCTTTTGGCTTCACTAAGCCCCTCCTATACATCAGGACTGTGGGAGGCATATAAGGATAAAACACAAAACACGGCAGCCAGGTGTGGTGGTACAAGACTCTCATTCCAATGCCATGGGAGGCTGAGGCAGGAGGATCACAAGTTCAAGCCCAGTTCAGGCAACTTAGTGATTTAGTGAGAGCCTGTCTGAAAAATAAAAAATAAAAAGGGCTGGGAATGTTGCTCAGGGCAAAGACCTAGAGTTCAATCCCCAGTGTCACCAAACAAAAACAAAAACAAAAATCTGACATAGCTGTTGTGCTCCCCAAATCTGAAACTGGTAGGGTTAGATACCCAACAAATTCACACTCTACAATAAGCACTGAAAATATGTGCAGCAAGAATGTAAAGATGCAGGTGAAGGACAGAAGAGGACAGCACAAAGAGGAGCAAAGCTGACTTCTACTATCTCCCTGGGGACGCGGTGAGCCACATCCAAGGCCAACTTGGAAGTGATTTATCATCTAGAGAGAAGTAAAACACTTTAGAGACTAGCATTAAGAATTCCCCCAATATTGTGGCGGTACCTCCCAAGATGCGTAAGATGTCAAAATTTATCATCTTGTACATTTAATTAAGTAAAATTTTTATGTGACAATTGAGCTTTAAAAATATAATTTGCCTAATATCTTGCCCCCTACTCTCATGACCTGGGTGATGAAGACTCAAGAGGTCATAAACTAACAAAATAACCTAGCTACACCAAACACACCACTCTACAATGCTATTGTTCTTGGTCCACCTACAACTTCATTCATTCAACAAGAACTAACTAAACATCTACTATAGGCCAGGTACTGCCCGCTTGTATCCTCCACTCTGCTATAAACAAAAATATGCATAACCCACCCCTCTTGGCTTGTAGTTTCCTGCAAAAATGGACCCAATAGAAAAGATAATTGCTGTCTACATCCTGAAGACATGCAGCATGCTAGAACATGGCATGAAGGCTACTCTGGAGGACTTTCAACAATGTGATAGATAAGAATTTACTGAAAGTGTACCATGTGCCCAGCCCCTAAATACTTTAAAGATATTGTTTACTACTCCCCAAATCCCCTAGAGGTATGTTTAAATCCATTTTACAAATGGGAAACTTGCCAGTGATACACCAAGATGTAAATCCTGGAGCCTGACTCCAGAAGCTACAATTCAAAAATCTTAGCTCTGCTGCCATAAGGGTTAGTTGTACATCATTGCCTCAGAGGCCACTTTATAGTCTAAGTGACTCTTCTGAGCCAAACTGTGAGACTTGGCAGTGACACTGCTCTTTGCTGAGCAGCTTCTCTGACCACCCCCCAATACACACACACCATTAGCATTTAGGCTACCTCTGAGGCTTGACAACGCACTTTCGAGGAGCATGAGGTCAAAGGTTTTGATTCCTCTGTATGAGACTTGACTCTGACATCAATCTGAGCCAAATGAAGGGCTTGATGTCACAGTGCTTCGACAGGACAAGGATAGACAACAGCTCAAATCCTGAAATCCCTGGCTGCAGGCAGAGTGGCACGGGGCTCTTATTGGTAAACCTTCTGTTTATTGGTCTTCCAAAACACAAGTAAGATGTAAACTTTCTGGGTGAGATCATGGTAACAATAAGAATACAGGTCCAGGGGAACACAGTTCTCATACGGATCAAAGAACCTTCCTACTATCCCTGTCAGGACATGGAACCAAATCAGGTAAAATCAGTCTAACTGCTGGCAACCCATAGGCAGCAAGCAGCCAAAACTCATGAACATGTGAGAATGCGAAATGTGAGTAAAAATCCCTGTGGTTACAAGCCATAGGCATCCATATTAATAGCACGACTGCTATAATTCATCATTTAGGGAAAAATAAAATACAGTAAATCTCTCCAAGATAGACTCTCTGATGAAATCAAACTCTGAATTTTATGAGAGCAACAAAGAACAGTTTTGAAGAATTTAGATCCTGCCATGTGAACTTACTTTTCCAAGAATGCCTTCAATAAAGGCACTGGCCGGCAGTGGTACTTAATACAGAGAAATCTGGCAATGCCTTTGAGGAGACCCTGTCCCATGTTCCCAGAGTGAGATGTGTGAACATCCCACATCACCTCCCATTTGAGACCTGTGACTTCTAAACTATCTGGCTGCTGAGAACTGCTACCTGATAAACTATCACCCTAAGGCTATACCCTGCTGGCCTACCCCTTCTTTTCTCATTAATACTGCATTCCATAGCACTACCTGCCTCTTGACACACACACAAACCCATAGAACCCTCTAGCACAAATGCTTGTTATTTTATCAAGCTCTAGCAAGAGGGAGGCGGCTAACAAATCTAACTCATTGCTAGAGTACATTTTAATTCCTATCTGCTGGCCAAAATGAATCATCTTTCCAAGGTGGGGGAAAGGACACACATCTGTGTAGAATGGATTCTGGAGATGAACAACCTGCTGCGGCCTCAGGCAAGTCTCCCAACCTTTCTGGACTTCAGCATGACAGACTTTGGAGTTAATAAGCAGAAATGAGGGCAACCTGGCAAAGAGAAGATGGAAGAGCACTCCATTCAGGGAAGCAAGAGTGTCAGCCCACATGGCTGGAGAAACATGGCAACTAAGAAGGCCAGCACGCCAGAGGACAAGCATGGGTGAGGAGCCAGCATAAGACGGGAGGGAAGAGGAAACCACAGAAGCTGTACAGGGTTAGAACCCATTCTACACAGCTGCCAGAAGTACCAGTACCATCAGTAATCTATAAACAGCTGGGGTCACCTTCTGACTCTGGAGGCAAAACTCAGTTCTTTTGTATGAGCCTGTGAAGGACAAGAGGCCAAAAACAATTTAACTATTAAAACTACAATCTCAACCCTGCACATAAGAGACTGATATATGGTCATAACCTAATGCCTGATTTTAGCTTAGCTAATGTCGAATATGCATTTTCTATGTCAACAAAAATACAAAATTCACCCATGTATAAAACAATTAAATTATTTCATCATTAAATCTGCCCTGACTAATCTGTTGTTTAAACTGTTCGCGTCTCAGAATTGATGCAGAAAACTTTTGGAGGCCTGGCTGACACTGCATTCAGTTTATTCACTGTGCTAACCTCAGACATTTGCACAGTAGGAACATTAGCTATAACACATACTCTTTAAAGGCCTTTCAAATCCACTCATTTAATAGCTCTTCCTTATTTGCTACATGTCAGGTACAGCCTCTGCACAATACAAAAACAAAAAAATGGAGAAGGGATTTAGCTCAGTGGTAGAGCACTTACCTAGCATTCACAAAGCCATGGGTTCAACCCCCAGCACCACAAAAAAAAAAAGAAAGAAAAAGCATGCAACTCTAAGAAGTTAGCAGCCTAGTAAAAAACAAAGGCAGAAAGGTAAGCAACAGAGGACCTACCCTGATGTATATCAACTCCTTTAATCCTCCAACAGCCTGATCAAGTAAACATCATTATCTCAATTTTACAGAGAGATGGAGGCTCAGAGATACTAAGAAATTATTCCTCAGTTACATACCTAAGATGTAAAACATTGTATTCAAATACAGGTTTGGCTCTTAAGTTTGCACTCTTTCCTATAACATGCTTCAAAACTATTGACTTTTTTTTAAAGGATGGCTGCAAGGGGAGAAAAAGCAGTTAAGTACAGAAAGGGGTTGCGGGCAGGAGGTCTGTACTGAGAGTTCAGCAAGAGGAGAAACCACACCTAGTTGGGAGGATGTTTCTCCAACATTTGAACTGGTCACAGAGGACCTGATCTAGGAGAGATGGGGAAAATAAGCCCTACAGGAAGGGGTACAAAAGTGCAGATGCAGGACACTGGACTGCAAGCACAGGAACAGTAGGGCCAGAAGAAAGGGATATACCAAAGGTGTACTCTGTAAAAGCAGTGAGAGGAAGCACTTAAGAGAGATGGCAAACTGGGTGTGGCAGTGCACGCCTGTAATTCCAGCACTCAGGAGGCTGAGGCAGGAGGATCACCATAAGTTTGAGGCCAGCCTGGGCTACATAGTGAATTCAATGCCAACTTGAACTGCATGGCAAGATCTTGTCTCAAAAAAACCAAAATAGGGCCGGTGAGATAGCTCAGCAGCATAAACGCCTGCCTGGCAAGCACAAGGTCCTGAGTTCGACTCCCCGTACCCACGTGGAGGAAAAAAAGGGCCGGTGATATCGCTCAGCGGCACAAGCACTTGCTGGCAAGCGCAAGGTCCTGAGGTCGACTCCCGGTACCCACATAAAAAAAATTAATTAGGGCCGGTAAGATGGCTCAGTGGCTTAAGCGCCTGCCCGGCAAGGGCGAGGGCCCGAGTTCGACTCCCGGATCCCACATACGAAAAAGGGGCCGGTGATATCGCTCAGCGGCACGGGCGCCTGCTGGCGCGCGAGGCCCTGAGGTCGACCCCCTGGTACCCACAAAAAAACAAAAAAAAAAATTTTAATTAATTAATTAATTAAATAGAAAGAACAGAACAGAACAGAACAGGAAAGAAAAGAAAAAGTAAAAGAGGTAGCAGGACAGAGCTATGGAGTTATGGATGAAGGGAAGTGAAGACCCAAGTCTGAGGGCTCTGTGTGGCCCAGGTTAGAAGTGGTGGGAGTCTGCACCAGCAGTGGTGGGTGAGACGAGGATGTCTTATGTCGAAGAACACCAGTGGTTTCAGAGATTGAGCCTGGGTGACTGAGATGGCAAGAGCACTTTTAACTAGAATAGGGACCGTGGGGGAGAAGTAGGCTTGAGAAGAGAAGATGGGGCATGTCAGGATTGAGGCAGCAGCAAGACACAGACCAGAGCTGCCTGTGCACGTCAGGACGTGGGAGACCGAGAGGACAGAGGGAGCTGCAGGAGAGCAGTCTGGGAAGTGTGTCTGCGTGTTGGCAGAAGCCAGGGTCTGGGCAGATTAGTGACAGAGACACACAGACCTTCGAGTTTGCGAGGAAAGCATGAGGGAAGCAACTTCGGGAAACCCAAAAAACAAGGTAAAGAAGTGTGGGGTGTTCAGAAGCAAGTCTGGAGAGCGTACTATCAACGACAAAGAGTCTCAAGAAAGACAAGGGACGCTGAGGAAAATCATCATTGAATTAACCAGATGGTCCCTTGGGCCTCTAAGACAGCAAGTGCAGAGGAGAGCTTGAAGCAATAGAGGCAGTGAGTATAAAATATTCTTTGAGCAGTCTGGCTGTCCAAGAAGCAGCACTGCTGTACGGCAGATCGGTGGGAGAAATTCAGAGGGAAGTTTTGTTGGGTTTGGCACCTTCCCCCCCATTTTAAAGATAATTTATACTTAAACATGTTTGCAGACAGAGGAAAATTTGCCATTAACAAGGGAGGGAGGGAGGGAGATGCTCAGAGGCAGAGAGGGCTGCAACCATGTGGGCCGGCATTGAGGGTGGCAGCAAGCAAGCCCTGGGCAGCCGGACAACCGCTATGCCTGCTGAACGGCATGGTGGGGGACAGCGCCTTCTTCCCTCTACCCATACAGCACAGGATACTGAAAACTCTCATGGCAGGCAGGTAATATTCGGAAAAAACACACTGTATCTAAAGCGCCACTTCCCTTTTTTAGAAGACAAGTTGAAAGCAAAGAGACACGTGTTGGGGAGGGAGAGACAAAAGGCGGGGCCACAGTTGCTTCACCTGCTCTGTAGTTCTGGGTTTGTTTTTTTTGGGGGGGGTTGTTTTTTTCTTTTTGTGTGTTTGTTTTTGTGTGTGTGTATGTGTGTGTGTGTGTGGGTACCGGGGGTCAAACTCAGGACCTCATGCTTGCCAGCAGGCGCCCATGCCACTGAGCGATATCACTGGCCCTTTTTTCGTACATGGGTACCGGAAGTCGAACTCAGGATCTTGCGCTTGCCAGGCAGACGCTTATGCTGCTGAGCTGTCTCACTGGCCCTATTTTGTTGTTTTAATGAGAACTGGTCTCACCCAAGGGTAAAGAAACAAGAGTCCATGCCTACCTCACATGACAACCTACTTATACTGCTTAAGCTAAGATGAAAACTGTCCTGCCTTCAAAATGATTTCAATCTTTCAAATCATTTTTCAAAACCACAGACCTTCATTCCCATCCCTTAGCGCGTTTGTGTGTATGCATGTGTGTGCATTTGCGTGTGCATTTATGTGTGCGTGTGACCCAGAGCCTCACACATGCTAAGCATACACTCTGTTAATGAGTTACAGCCCTCAGGTTCCCTCTGTGCCTTTTAAAGGGCTATTTGGGACTCAGCATCAGAGAAGATGCTGATCAAAAAAAAAAAAAGAAGAAGAAAGTTTTTTTGGTAAAAAACAAGTTGGAGTTGGGAACAGAATCACCATGGAACCAATAAACAGCATGACATAGACTCTGGGTAAATTCTGGATCATTACTTCCAGTTTAAAACGAATTTGAAGCCAGGCGTGGAGGCGCATGCCTATAATCCCAGCGCTTGGGAGGCTGAGGCCAGCCTGGGCTACATAAGCGAGTTCAAGGCCAGCCTGCACTGCATAGTGAGACCATCTCAAAAAATAAATACATAAATAAGAAATAAAACCAATTTTGTGCAAGGATAATTGCTCCTGAGATCTCTACCCCCCATCTTTGTCCTCTTGACAGTTGTTAGTAAGGCCAAGCAACTAAGTAGGAGGGCAGGATGTTGCCACCTAGCTCACAAATCAACAGCCCACTAGTTAGTTCCCACAAGTCGTGGCTGGGCTACGAACAGTGAAGAAGCAGGTCCCCGTTTTAAGGAGTTTCCATTCTTGCCGCCTGCCCTGGGAAAATCCAATGTGCAAAAACCAAACAACCACAGATTAGGGCACAGGCATTGAAAACTAAAGCAATTATTCGCCTCACTAAAGACTCACTGCAGGCAAGATTCTTTCACACCCTGCTTACCTTGGCAGCATGTTATGCCATCTACACAACTGAGACTTGTTGACCATTCTTGTCTAATGCATATGTTAGATGAAGAGAAGAATATCCACCCTTGGCCGATAAGCAAGGCTTGAGAACCAACTCTGGTGAGAATCTGACCACAGAAAATAAAGATAAACCAGAAGGGAGCCAAGACGGAAAACAGGAATAGGAAACCACAGGGCCACATACAATACTTAGTGCAAACAAGCTTTTGCTTAGTTCAAGGTTCTGTGGTCTCAAATTTAAATAACCCCAGGGAGAGAGGTGACCATCTAGTCCTATTATCCATTACCATCAGCAATGCTGACCAAATAGCTCAGGGAGTATCTGACTCACAGTCCATGTAAAACCAAGACCAGTGTCTAGAGCAGTGGTCTAGAGCAGCTCAGTTTCACACCAGGTAGCTACGAGTGCTGCCATTTTGCAGTAGACATACACAATCTCGGCTCTCAGGTGAGCAGAAATCAACTTCTCCAATTGAAATTCAAAATTATTTGTCCCTAAGTCACCCCTCCCCTTCAACAACTAAGGCTTTACCATCTCCAGCCACTGCCATTCAACTGGATTTAACAACTCTGTGTGAAGACCCTCCCAGGTGCAGCCACTACTCTAGGTCAGAACCAAGCCATCCCTGCCTCTGCCTCATGGAGCTTACACAATCCTGCTTCCGTTCTGAATCTGAAGGTTCCTGAGCTCACAGGCAACCCACTTCTCATCACTGAGTGTGGCCCTTGTTCCCACTACCGACAGTGTTACACCTCCCCATCTCCAGCTGTTCAGATGGACCTATGTGTCAAATGCCATCTCCTCCAGGAAGTTCTCCCTGATCTCATGCCAGCCTGCCTGCAGCATCTCCCTCCACACACACAGAGCAGGGGCTGACCCTCCCTTGAACTGCTTCATGGCACTCTGTGTCACCAAATGACAGCTAACACGTCATCATCGTTGCTGTGTTGGCTGTGTGACCTAGACTGGGACAGCCTCCACAAGGCTCACTTTACGTAACTTTAAAGCAAAGAGATAATAATACCTAATAATAACAAGAAAAAAACAGCTGCCTTTTATTAATATCTCACCCACGATTTACCAGAGAAATAAGGTGAGATTTATAAACGCTATCTCATTTGACCCACAAAATCCTATGACGTAGGCAACTGTTTCATAGATGACAAAATAGAGCATCAGAAAGGCTGAGTACTTTGTCCAAGATCCACAGACAGCAAGCATCAGGGCTGGGAGTCTCACTCTAGCAGCCCTACACAAGAGCCTCCTCTTAATCACTGCTTTCCACTGTCCCATCCCTTTCTTCATTTTCCTACCTACCTCAGGGTTGTCCAGAAAGCATATGTAAAGTCCTTAGTACCCTGACTGTTCTGTAACTTACTGTCCCCATAGTAACCTCCTTTATGGAAGAGATATTCACATACATGTGTGCTGTGAACATACTCAACAGATTATGAATGAAGAAAATAAAAACAGAATGAAAAACACCTGCTAACCTACCTAAGACAGCCAAGGAAGTGTCTGGCAAGTGAGTACACGATAGCTTATATATAAAACCTCATAGGACAGCATAAAATACAATGCCTTTGAGAGGTCGTCTCCATTCCAGGGTTCAAGAGGGAGGAGGTAGGAGTGGTCACAGACAAAGACTGAGCAGGAATGACACAGCACAAGCCACAAGCAGCAGGCCTAGTTTCACGGCCCTAAGCCAAAATCCCCATGGAAAGGAAATCCCATCCAAACCCTCCTTGCCAGGGAAGAAAGGAAGGTCAAAGAGGATGCAAATTCAGGCTCACCCATGCCACACCAAAATACATCCTCCTGGGAGCAAAGGTGCCAAGCTAGCACACCCTACCCTCCCTCCTATACTATGGTGACTTGTTCTCGCTGCATATGTGTGCCTCGGCTTCCCTTAAACATGGGCATTACTCCAGCCACATGACCTTTGGCAGGTCCAGGGCCCATCCAGCAACACCAGAGCCAGGCTCACAGTGCTATTGAAAGGACTCAACAGGTAATGCGTGTACCCGGTGTCTGGCACACAACAAGCACTTGGCATGAGCCAGCAATACACGTGGGCAGGTAATGGTGACACAGAGATGACGTCCCGGAGCACAGAGACCACGACACTGCAGTAGCTGCCCCTCCAAGTACAGCAGCGTGGACCCTGGATTCCACAGTCTGTGTGGTGTTCAAGATACAACAAGAATTCAAAATGCTGTTGGTCTTGGAGGGAGAAACAAGGCAGGTGTGGGTGAGGTGGGGTGGGGAGACACAAAAGAGGAAAATGCAAACAAAGAAATGTTTAAGAAGGAAAGGATGCAACCTGACCAGCTGTGGACAAACCAGGTAACTGCCAGTGGCAACGCCAGACTTGGAAGGAAGTAGAAGCAGATCCCTATGGGCCTTGGACCTTAGCCTATCAGACAGAGATGGGAAGGTCTCTGGTAGCTTTAGCTGATTGTAGTATTCAGAAGTTGGTGTGTCTCCGTACATAGACAATCTACACAGTAGTCTCTTCCCTTTCTAAAAATACACGAGTCTGTAGTTGAGCACTGAGAAGGCCTTCCAAGGCACATAACGAAACAGTAACTGCGGACGTCTGTCCCCCAGAAGGAAAAGCATTTCCTTCATCAACAGCAAAGGGTGCGAAGTTACCCTTTACCCCAAAGACCTGACTCCACCTTGGGAAAAGGCATGGCACATGAGGAAGAGTGCTGGGAAACAGGCAGCCTTCACCTGACTCCCACCTAACTTCTCTGCGTCTGTTTCCACATCTGTAAAGTGGGGATGAAAAGAGTAAAACCTGGTGGTGCTCTTACATGGATGAGAAAGAACAAATGCAAAGCACCTAGGACCGTTCCTGATCATTCTTAAAATCCAAGTCTCTGCTGCTCACTCCCCTCTCATCCCTCTCTCATTCCTGAAATAGCCCAGTCGAAGAAGAGAAAAACTGTTTTCCCTGCTCTCTGAGCAGATCCCTTGAGAGCTGCGGCTCCTGAAAGACCTTCCTGGTGCTTGTGCTGGGCAGCAACTCCATGGCCAAGAAATCAGGAGGCTGCTTGCTAGTGAATGATTAGAAACGGAAATAGAAGCCCCTCCAGGCCTTGTGGCGGGCTCCCCACGGGTCAGCGTTTATCAGAGGGAAGATAAGAAACAGTCCCTGGGGAAAGCAGGCTAAGATAGACTAACTGGCAAGCATTTTCTTGGAAAAGTGTCCCTAACTTTCATAAGACTTTCAACAAAATCTTTGACACTCCTTCACTAGGAGAAAAAGGGAGGGAAAAAAAAGGCTTTAAAATTACTGAGTCATTTAGGGAAAACAAATGTACCTGAGAAATAAAGAATAATAACAACTTCTAATTTTCAGCTCACATGTAGTAACACTTGGCAGGTGCTTTACCATATATTATCTTACTTAGTTCCCACAACAGTGAGAAAAAAACAGGATTCCCAGATGAGGAAACAAAGGCTCAGATGTGTACACAGTAAATGGCAAGGCTAAGACTCAACCACAAAAATTCTGAACCCAAAGCTCAGGCTCAGTTCTATATTCTTTCCACTTCAACCCATCCTGCCATGTGTCTTCACACAACTGATACTGAGAATTTTTTAACCATCAGGAAAAAATAAGCAGCCATAAGGAAATGTATCATTACCACAAACTTCAACTTCCTCACTGGAAAATGGGGATTGTAAGTCACTATTCCACAGTGAGGTTACTAAATCTATACTCCACAAGGATATTACTGGGATCAAACAAAGCAAAATGTATAAAGTACTTGGATTTGCATATGTCTTAAGCACTCAATAAATGGAAGGCATCACTGTAATTATTATAATTTAGTGAAACTAAGACCTACCAATCAAAAGTATCATTCCTATGTCCATGAACTCCACGTTAATCGCGTCAATGAGCCCACTTTCTCTATCCCTGAACTCTAGTCAAATGCCAAGGACAGCAAGGTCACAATTTGGCTACCAGGGGAGATCACAGTCTTCCCCCAGCTGCATGCTTAGGAAGCCAACAGCAGCAGCAGCAGCCAGCAAGATTTGGGCGCGTGCCTGGGTCCCTGGGCCAACTCTCCAAGATCCAAGGTGCTGAGAGGTCTTGGAAACCTCCACGGTAATTACAGAGAGTAGAGAATGTTCATGACAAGCTTCTCCAGACACAGAAAGAAACCCAGAAGATAACTCTAAAAAGCTGTCCAAGGTAAGATAGGTCTACTCTGAGCCAGAGAGACCAACAGATGAAAAGGTTAGGGTTTGGGGAGGCCAGGGCTTGCGGGAACAAAGGTTTGGGGGAATCTATGATTTATAGTCACTCTATCCCTACAAGAAATCCATCTAATTGATAGGATTATTCAAAGAAGATAATCTTGGGCCAGTGATATAGCTCAGTGGCATAAGTGCCTGCCTGGCAAGTGCAAGGTCCTGAGTTCGACTCCCGGTACCCGCATATAAAAAATAAAATAAAAAAAGAAGAAGATAATCTTCGTAAGTTTGTCCCACTCTTCCCAGCTAGAATTACACATCTTTAGTATAATCTATGAAGTTTACACCTGGAAAATAATTATTAACAATACTAGCTGGCATTTATTTATTAAACAATTATACTATACATGAAACCTTTAGGCATCTTTTCTCCTAGTCCTTCCAGAAACACAGGAACAAATTTATTCCAGATTATCTTAATCCAAAAGATTTCTTGTGCTGGGTGCAGAAGCCAAGATAAACTGTGCTCGCCCAAGGGCCAGCTACACTGAAAAGCACACATAAAAAACATGAAGTGCATGCAAGGTGATTAACAGGTGAAAGTAATGGGGGACAGATATCACCACAAATTCTCTGTCCCATAGACTGACATACCCAGAACACTCCACAGTCCCCTTTCTTTCAAGAACAATTTAGGAGAAGATGCCTTCCTAGAAGATAAGAAATTTTTGAAATGTTAGTAGAATAGCTTTAGAATAAGGAAAGGTGACCATAGAAGAATGCAGGGAAACATCACTTGGGAAAAAAAGCGAACACACAACATGCTGCAGGTGTTCTTCATTAGATTTCCCAAATCAAGTCATGACTTTGGAACCAACCCATTAATACAAATCAAAATAATATGAACCAAATGTTCTCATTTAAAGGCCTTTTCCCCTTCAAGATCTGTATGAGGGAAAATGCACTCTCATACATCGGGCCACCTTGCTCTTGTAATGACCACCAGATCTTGAGTATGCAGGGCTCTTATCAAACTACCAAAAGTCTTGAACTCCAAAATCAAGTACAGAGATCACAAGAGAGGTGGGAGGAACAGACACAATGGACGTGGGAAATTTTGTAATCAGACCTCCCTCTGAAAATGAAACTACGGATTTTTGTTCCTGGAAGTCATCCTTCAGCACTACTCAGCACTACTCTACTTTACTTGCCTCCACCCTCGTCACTTGGCCACCTCTTTTTCTCCAGCTGAGGGATCTGTTGCTTTGTAACACCATCCAACAAAAATAGAAGCCAAGATGAAGTCAGGCTTCTGAAATCTATTGCTCCCTAGCACTCATGGGACAAGCTTTAGACAGAGCCAAGAAATCTACAGTTTCCATCAAACCTGGGGCTCAGAGCTGAGAAGCTTTGTAGAATTACCCTCACTCGATGTCACTGAGTAGACAACCTGGATCGTAGCAGCTGGGGTAGAGTTCTTATACACTTTAAGGCTATACAGACTCAATACACTGCAGGAATTATTGTATTTTCCAGCTCCCAGCCAATCATTCCTCAATAATGGTGGTAGCATGATGTCAGAGACGTCCTGGATTTGGCCTAACACATCTTCCAGCCTAGGTAACTGTCTTAGCACCATGATATCTAGCATCAGTAGTCAAGGAGACCATCCCTGACATTAGTCAGTCCCTCCTTTCTGGCTATTTCTAGAGTTTAAAGTTATTTTGTCACATTGTTCTTTTTGTCTGCCTACATGAAAGGAGGGACCCTCATTACTAGTTTATCCTCAGGCACCAGAGGCTGACGCAAAGAACAAACACAACTAATATTTATTGAGGGGTTGATATTTATTATGAGACAAAATGATGAAAGAAAAATCATGTGGAACACCTGATATGTAGCCATAAATCATGAGAGACATAGCCTAACACTACTAACTTCCCTAAATAACCCACTACACATTCAGTTTTCATGAATTTACAAAATTTCTTCTTATATTTTTCATACTTTGTATTGAAAAAAATTCCATGTGTTTACTATCTACTGTGTAAAAGTACTACTTCTTTGCATTTTCCTACGTCACTATTGAAGCTTTCTTTGGAGAGGAAAGGGAGTAAAAGAACTGAGAGAGTAGATAGTGAAGGGGTGGTTAACCCAACTCTAGAATTCTGTGAACAGGCCATGCTTATTCCCTGACAATTTCTACTTTACTTACAAATGGAGTACATCTAGCTCATGAATGGAGTACAGAAGAGGGCTAAGTGAAACTCCTCACCTGTCTTTTCTGATGACTCTGTTGGCCAAGTAGGCTCAAATGACAACATAACAACTACCACCTGCCATGGGCTCTTCCCATTCATTTATCTAAGAACCTTGTAACTATCTAAAATTCTTAGTCATTCTTACCCATTTTCTTGTTTACTGTCTCTTTTCCATAGGGATCTAAATTTTGTAAGAATAGGCTCTTGTCTTATTCATAAACTCCAAAACTTTGGGTCAAGGAATGTTATAAAATGTCATTATTAACTTCATTAGATCAGGATTTGTTCTGTGACTGAGGGCTATGAGCCCTCTGGCATCACTCTGTGAAGATCAACTCTTTTTTTTGGGGGGGTACCGGTGTTCAAACTCAGGACCTCATGCTTGCCAGCAAGCGCTTGCGCCATTGAGCATTATCACCGGCCCTTTTTTCCTTTGTATGTGGGTACCGGGAGTTGAACTCAGGACCTCACGCCTGCCAGGCAGACGCTTATGCCACTGAGTTATCTCACCAGCCCAAGATCAACTCTTAATTACAGCAAAAGGGCAAAGAGGTCCAAATTCACAGTCAACTCAACTCATATCAAACTCATAAATGTAAATTCATAAGATACATAAAAATCATCTGAGGTTTTTGTTTTAAATGCAAATCCCTGATTGTATCTCCAGAGAGTAGTCATTACTCTAGGATGGAGTCCAGAAATGTACTTTTCTAACCACTATACTTTCCAGGTAATTCCAGGAAACCCTGCCCTAGAGATGCTGGTATAAATATCTGGACCACTTCAGTCATGGGGACAGTGAAAGGGGATAACTATAAGTTGGGCATAATATCCCAGTTTCAGTTTTGCTACTAATTAGCTCCACAGCTTTGATAGTCACTTAATTCCCTGTATCTCCACTCCCTTGTCTGTATAATACAAGTTTCAGATTATATAATCCCAAAGGTTCCCTTTTCCAAAGTTGATTGCTACTAGACATAGGCCTCTGAGACCAGCTTGTTTTATGCATATCTAGTAGACAAAATAAGAGCTATTATTTACTATGCCCCTACTATGTGCAAGACACTGACCTAGAGAGTTAATACATTTAATTATTTCTAATGTTCACAATCTTGAAGTGTAGGCATTATTATACAAGATAATAAAACCAACTCAGAGCAGTTCAACAACTTGTCTTGAGTGACACAACCAGAAAGTAAAAGAGCCTGGATTCTAGGCCAGGGTTTCTTGGCCTAACACCTGTGTTCTCATCACTATGCCTTTGGCAATCACACTAGAAAATTTATTTCCTTTGACTTTCTTTGTTTTCATTCAGTCAAAAATTAGGGACAATGAAAGCTTGGCTTTAAGTAACTTCCATTTAATGGCAGGTAAAGGAGGAAGAAAATGCGAACTTATTTCCTGGTTAGGGTACCATACAAACACTGCTAAAAAAAAAAAAAAAGAAAATCAGTATTTTATCCTCAACATTTCAAGCTCAGATTGTTATCTGTCAATCTCTTTAGGGAAAAGTGAAAGCTGTGAATATTAGATTACATACATAATCGTTCTTTCATTCTGATTCCATCCGAAGCATCTGAGACTCAAAAATGTTTTGCACTACTTGAGTTAGTCCAAAGAAAGAAGAATGAATTGAGGTATAAATATTTAAATACTTTACTAAGGCTTCCAATCCAGATCATCTGATAAACCATGGTCCCCAAGAAGACATGACAGGAACCAAGGATCTGACAAAATACTCAATACTGATTTCACATTCAAAGATTTCTTTTACTGCAGAAAATAACAGACGAGCGCCAAAAGGCAAGCACAGAGCACAAGAGATAGAAGGGGACCCCACCAGGCACTGAAAACCTAAAAACTAGGCCTTCTGGACATCTCAAAGTCAGGTGCAAGTAAAAATTAAAAGCAACAAGAGCTGAGCATGATGGCACATGCCTGTAATCCCAGCACTTGGGAGGCTGAGGCAGTGAGTTCGAGGCCAGCCTGGGCTACATAGTGAGTTCAAGGCCAGCCTGAACTACATAGTGAGACCCTGTCTCAAGAAAAAAATTAAGAGCAACAAGATGTCATGTCAGAAAAATGTAGGAAGAACTGCAAGGTAGGTTGTAGGAAAGGAAAGCAAAGTAATGAATCCACAGCACTGAGACTAATCAGTGGGAGAGGTTGAAAAACAGAATTTTGCTAAGACCCTTCTTCCCTTTCTTAATTCCTCTCATGGGAAGAACAGAACTTTCCAATAGAGCTTAGAGATACAATAGTAGAGTTTCTCATGACATCTACGCTTTTGTTTTTCTTGCCAAGTAACTTAAAGGGAACCTAATTCCAGGCCCTCTCACCTCCAAACTTCATTACTTCATCTTGGGAATTCAGAGGAAAAATGGAAAGAGAATGAGGAAGAGAAAGTACATTCCGTACAGCAAGATCCAGGTGACCGGTTTTTAGACAAAAACCATGTTGGACTTCAAATACATTCTATAAGATATTTAAAGGGTGTTTGAAGGCCAAGTCACATGGGGAAGTCACACAGAAGAAAGCACAGCACTTGAAATCAGAAAAACCTGAGCCCTAATCACAGTACCATTTGGTTACTTCCTAACTCCCCCAACCTGAGTGGCAAGTTACAGGATCCTCTTCATTCTCACATCTGTGAAATAGAGGCAATAATACCAATCTTACATAACTCTTTCACATAAATAATGTGTATAAAATGCCTACCATAGTACCTGGACCAATGTTTTTCTAAACTGGGAAAGGAGGTAAGAAAACAATGAGTGACGAAGTCTTATTTATATTGTACAGTTTCAAACTCCTTTGAACTATGCTGCAGGAGACTAAATCTGGGGCACCCTGTGGTTCTATTCCAACTTCACTCTTGCAAGTAACCTAGAGCCAACTTCTCCTGTGAAAATGGAGGTCTTCAAGAAGTGTCAAAATACCCATTAACGCCAAGGAAAACCATGGTGATTGCTTCAGCCTGGGTACACAAGAGGCTCAGCATGCTCTAAAACAGAGAAAGGAGAGCAGGTGGTCTAATTAACACGCCTCCAGGCAAGGGCACTTCCTGGAGCTCCTGCCTTCCAGAGTACACTAAATTCCAACACTGGGAGAAAGGAACATTTCTTGGAAGAGTAAGCTGTAAATGATTTATATGACTAGTTCATCACAGGGGAAAAAGGCTGTCAGGCTTTGAGGAAGCCAGCTCCTCTCTTCAGAAATGAAGAATGAACTGCAGATTAAGCGAAAAGCCAAAACCCCAGAGCAATCATTAGCTGAGTGAAGCAGCAACTTGGCACAGCCAGTTCAGAGCCCCTGCCTGGGGTGCCTGGCCCCGGAATTAAACAACAGAGGATTGTGGGGCACCGTGGGACAGGGTCAGATATCCTGCCTTTGTGCTCCAACAATCTAGACATCACGTAACCTCTACGAAGATGCCAATCCTGAGAAATGAGAAGACACTAAGGCCCCAGACTCAGACAGCCTGTCCTCAGTTTAAATCCTGGCTCTGCCATTTACTAACTCTGCATTTTTTTTTTTTTGACTCTCTGTACCTGGATTTCCTGATCTATAAAATGGATACAATACCAGAACTAAGCTTATAGGTTCTGTGAAGATTGTATGAGTTATTACCTATAGAGTTTAATCCCAAGACATGATCAATTCAATGAAAGTCATTATCTACCCCTTAGTGTTTTTGGCTAATCATTACTGAGTTTTTATTATGTGCCATGTGGTAGCCAAGGGTTGCCTAATTTAGCTCCCCCAACCCATTAGGGCCCTCCCTGCACATGGAAAATGCTCAGTGCAGAGGACTGACTCCTTGCTATTATTATTACCAAATCACAAATCCAATCCAAATATCTCTTTGCTCAGTTCTGAAACGCCACCTCGGTAAAAGATAACCCAAAGAAAATGTGAAACTTAATCATCCCACGGCATCTATTGGATAATATGCCAATCAGATATTTCTGATGAGTCAGAGACTCTTCTTGTATCAACAAACAGCTTTGATATTAGCTTTAGGATTTCATTTTGATAGATATTCCAGAACCCAGGAATCAGACGAATGAGGCCTCCTGCATACCCTCTCACGCTAAGAGTTGGCAGCCAAAAGAAATGAGAAGTCTCTATGTCACAAATCCTACCTCTGATGATTCAGTGTGCTTTGAAGAGCACCCATTTCAACTCCACAAGAGTCCTCATGTTGGTAAAGCAGTAAGTTTAAATCACTCCATGAGATAAGCAGAGGCCAGTTCAAATAATGAAAGAAATAGCCAAAAGAGAGAAAGAAGAAAACGATATAGTAAAGCTCAAACTTGAAAGAAAGAAAGAAAGAAGGAAAGAAAGAAAGAAATAAATAAATAAATAAAGAGAGAGAGAGAGAGAGAGAGAGAGAGAGAGAGAGAGAGAGAGAGAGAAAGAAAGAAAGAAAGAAAGAAAGAAAGAAAGAAAGAAAAGAAAGAATTCCTGAAAAGTACTTCTATTTCTGATCCGATCCTCTTATATCAGATAAAGACAAATACATACCCTACCTACCCACAAGCCACTTGGCTCTGTCAGATGACGGTGTTGAATGTGAACCAGGTGGAACAAGGTCCCAGTATTACACAGTTCTGTATTAACAATAATCTCGGTCTACTCAGGAGCAAATAGTGCTCATTGGGTGGTATGGTGAATTGTTTCATGGCCAACTATCTTTAACGAACACTCCTTTGCAATTTGACTTTGCTGTTCCTCCCGTCCAGAGGCAGAACTGATGTCTTCACTGCCTTGAACCCGGGCTGGCCTTTTAACTTGTTTGGCCCATGGTATGTGGCCGAAGTGACTCTGCCTAGCCATTAAAGTTTCCATCATTACCTTTTACCTTTTGAAATGCTGCCCTAAAACTACCGTAGATGGAGAAACCTAGAATGCAACACCTCAGGGGGAGAAGACCTGCTGAACCCAACCAGCAGAAGCCAACACACGCACTCAGCAACCCCAATGAGTCACAAGAAATAACACTATTGTCACCTCTAGTCTCAAAGGCCCAGGACAACTGGTAATACCACAAAAGATAAGGGATACATGTGGACTGTCAGGGGTTCAACTTAATTTTTAAAATGAGCTTCCAAAAGATTAAAAGCTTGTCTTACACTCAACAGGCAAAATCTAGGTTGCTGAAAGTCAGGAACAATGGTTACTTTAGGAGAGGAGCAGTAGGGTGAAGAGGATAAGGGAGCTTTCTGAGATCCTAATAATTTTTTTTCTTGGACTAGGAAGAAATTACATGGGTATGTTCACTTTATGATAATTTATCAGGCTGTACACTTCTAAGTTGTGCATTTTTATGGATATATGAAAACTTATATTTTAAAGAGTTTTAAGTAAGTCTTTCCTGGCAAAACCTCTTTAGAACAGAAGTACGTGGCTTTGGGAAATAAATTAACATGCTCATAATTTTTAGTCCTCTAAACAAAATTTACTCAGAAGCATACTCATGTAACACATACAAAACTAGTTTGTAAAAGCATGGCTTATTAAATATGAATATCTCCCTTGCCAAAAGGACTATTTCATGTAAGATACAAAGACGGCCCTGGAATCCCAGAAAACTTTCTAATGCCAATTTTATAATATTTTCAAGTACTGGCTTCAATTTTCCAGGTTGTTTTCAGAAAAACTGCGTAAATCACTTACAAAATAAAAGATCCTCTGAGCTTCTGTGCTCATATGTATATGTTCCTTGGTAGATTATACAAACTCTGTAGCAGCCATACCTTATTTTCAGGTTATTGTCCCTATCTCTTCTGCCTCCAATGCCAAAGCCAAGAACAACTCTTGTTCACACAGAAAAGGCTCAATGTCTGTGGTTGGTAGGACATCCCCAAAGCCCTTAAAAATGTTTGTGCCCTTTGACCAAGTAATTCCTCTTCAAGGAATCTGCTTAAAGAAAATAATTTCAAATAAAGAAAAAGTTATATGTATAAGAATGTCCATCGAGTTCTTTAAAATAGCAAATAAATAAATAAATAAATGGAAACACTAAAGTTAATAGACAAGATAAAGAAACTTGTTTTCAGTTTTTATAAGTTCAAGTTTGCAGTATATAACGATTATACTCCTCACGGGGAGTTGGTACATGTGTATAACACATCTCAATTCTTTTTTCATTCCCTTCCCCTCTCCTTTCTCCTCCCTGCCTCTCTTGATCCCCTGCCTATTTATAAAAGAACTATCTCCCTATGTACTATTACCTATCTTTTATTTTGCTCTTTATTTATATTCTGGGTTTCTCATATAAGAGAAACCATGAGATATTTGAGCTTGTGTGTCTGATTTCACTTAACTTTATGGTTTCAGGGTGCATTCATTTTCTTACAAATGATTCAAGTTTATCTTTCTTTATGGCAGGGTATTACTTCATTGTGTATAAATACATTTTCTTTATCCATTCTTCTATTGATGGACATATAGGTTGTTTCCAAGATTTAGTTATTATGAATTGCACTGCTATAAACATGGGTATGAATGTATCACTGATGACTGTAACTCTTTCAAGAAGATACCTAGAAGGGGAATAGCTGGATTGAATGGAATTTCTAGTTTTGGTTTTTTGAGGAATCTCCATACTGATTTCCATACGGGCTGTACTAGTTTACATTCCCAGCAACAATGTAGAAGGGTTTCTTTTTCCCTGCAGCTCACCAGCATTTGTTATTATTCGGTTTCTTGATGATGACCATTCTTTCTGGAGTAAGATGGAATCTCAGTGTTGTTTTAATTTGCATTTCTCCAATGCCAAAGATGTTGAACATTTTTCATGTATTTACAGGCCATTTGTACTCCTTCTGAGAATACATTTCACTTGCCCATTTTTTTGATTAGGTCTTTTATGGAGGGAGGGGTCTTTTTTTGAGCTCTTTATATATTCTAGATATTAGTCCTCTGTCTGAGGAATATTTGTCAAAAACTTTTTCCTCATTCTGTAGGTTTTCTCTTCACTCTGTCCATTGTTTCCTTTGTGCAAAAGGATTGAAGGAAAGGGAGGGGAGTGGGGAAAGAAAGAAGAATTAAGATACATTAGGTACAGGTACAAATTCACTACGATAAATGTGATCATTATGTATATCAAAAGAGTACCGATAAAATTAATTAAAAATAAAATGCTTAACTTTGCTGAGAAAAAAAGCTTTTTAATTTGATATAATCCCATTTGTTAATTCCTGGTATTTCTTGTGCAAGTAGGGCTCTGCTCAGAAAGTCTTTGCCTATGCCTATATCTTCAACAGTTTTACCTATTTTATCTTCCAGCAGACAAAATGGTTCTGTTTTAACATGTAGATCTTTGATCCAGATTGATTTCAGTTTAGCACATGGTGAGATACCTGAGTCTGGATTCAATGTGCTGCATGTGGACAGCCAGTTTCCCCAGCACCACTTATTAAAAAGGCTATCTTTCCTCCAGTGTACGTTTTTGGCCCCTTCGTCTAAGATCAGGTAACTGAATGCACCTGGGGTTGTTTCTGCATTCTCTAATCTATTCCATTGACCCACATTTCTGTTTTTGTGCCAGTACCATTCTGTTTTTACCACTGTAGCTTTATAGTACAACTTCAAAACTGAGATTGTGCTTGCCTCCTGCTTTGTTCCTGTTACCCAGGATTGCTTTTGCTATTCTGGGTCTCTTCTGGTTCCACAGGAATATTAGGATTGTTTTCTCTAGTTCTGTAAGGAATGCTGTTGGCATTCTGATCAGGACTGCATTAAATCTGAATACCAGTTTGTAAGTATAGCCATTTTGACAATATTAGTTCTGCCTATCCAGGAATAAGGGATCTCTTTCCATTTTCTGACGTCCTCTTTGACCTCCTTTTTCAGAGTTACTGTACAGCAGTTTTTGCTGTAGAAGTCTTTCACTTCCTTGGTTAGGTTAATAACTTAAGTATTTCATTTTTCTTGATGTTACTGTGAATGATATTACTTTTCTAATTTCTTTTTCAGTGGGTTTATTATTGGCATACCGGAACACTATTGATTTTTGTGTGTTAATTTTGTATCCTGCTACACTGCTGAATTTGGTGGTTATTAATTCTAAGAGTCTTTTGGTGGAATTTTTTGGGTCTTCTATATAGAGGATCATGTCATCAGCAAATAATAATTTTACTTCTTCCTTTTCTATAGATATTTGAGATAAAGGAAATTTTTGTAGCCATAAAGTAGGAATAGTACACACACATTTAAAATGAAATTAGTATGCTTTTAAAAACATTTTTTTAAAAGGGGAACAAAAGTGTTCTCTTTGTAGTGGGATTATAAATATCATTCTACTCCTTCACAATTTTCTGAACTTTTCAAATTTCTACAAGGTACAGGTATTTTTTGCTTTTTACTTTTAAAATAAGAAAGAGAAAAAAGAACCTGAAAAAACTGTATTGAACTAAAGATAACTAAAACTCTATTTCTTTTTTAATGTCCTCTTATCACTTTTATCCATTACTTATATTCTTCGCCAAGAATAATCATTTCAGCTTTGTATAGGTTGAGCATTCCTAACCCTAAAATGCCCAAAATCAGAAACTTTGAACACTGACATGATGCCACAAATAAAAAATTCTTTCATGGCACAAAATTATTAAATAAAGATATGTACGAAATTATCTTCAGGCGACATGTACATGGACCATAAATGAATTTCGTATGTAGACCTGGATCTCATTCCCAAGGTAGCTCATTATCTCATTATGCAAATATTCCAAAATCTGAAACACTTATCCCAAGCATTTCAGATAAAGGACACTCAACCTGTACATATCTCAAACATGTGACAGGCGTCAACTCCCACTGAATCCCAATGATCTATTTATCTTTCTTTTCCTCTATGCTATGAACTCTTCATTATCTTTCTAAACTCAAAGCCCAACACAATGTCTTGTTCTTACATTTTGATTGGAAGTTATTAGATGTCTGGAAAAGGACAAAAGAACATCTTTAAACTGCAGGTCCACCAGAGCCACGTCTCCCTAGATTTCCTATGGCCTAGCACACAAAAGACCCCAAATAAGTACTTGTTATCTGTGGTAGCCTGCTTGGGGTGCCATAACAAAATACAATAGACTGGGTGGTTTAAGCCATAGAATTTTCTCAGTTTTGGAGGCTGGAAGTAGAAGATCAGGGTGACAGCAGGGTCAGGTTCTGGGGAAGGTTGTCTTCCTGACTTGCAGGGGACCACCTTCCTATTGTATATTCACATGACCTCTTTTTTTTTTTTTTTGTGGGTACCGGGGGTCAACCTCAGGACCTCGCGCGCCAGCAGGCGCCCGTGCCACTGAGCAATATCAACGGCCCTTTTTTCGTATGTGGGTTCCGGGAGTCAAACTCAGGACTTCGCGCTTGCCGCCAAGTCATCTCACCAGCCTCACATGACCTCTTGTTTGTGTATGCATGGAGAAAGATAAAAGCTCTCTGGTGTTTCTCTTTATAAGGATACTCATGCTATCTTATCAGGGCTTCACCCTTATGACCTCATTCAATCTTCATTATTTTTATGGCTCTATTTCCAAACACGGTCATATTGAGGGAAGAAACATAATTCAATCATTAAATGAAAACTGATATTTCACCTAACCAGTGGACCACTAAGTTGACACCAAAAATAGACTACTACCTATGACTATCAGAACAATGGCCTGAAAAACTTCAACTCCTGTGTCACCTGAAAGGACAGGTATAAAATTTTGGTATGTCTTCATAACTTAATGGACAAAAGGGAGGCAAGGAAGGATCTGGGCATGGATGTGATTTATCTGAATTTGTGCTTTAGGAGGATTAATGAGGAAGTAGTAAGTCTGGATCTAGATGGAAAAACAGGAGGAAAGAATTATGGTTAGAAGGCATTGCAAGAGTTGGTTGAGTGGTCATGCCATTGCTAGGAATAGGAATAGCAAATAGTGGGGAGAAAGAAGAAGGGTCTGATCCATGGGAAACTGCTACTGACTGGAAAAGGCATGGACAGAGAGGTAGCAAAGACAGTGTTAAGGTAAAGTAAGGAGGTAGTAAGAGAAGAGCTGCACCAGCTGAAGATCCAGGGATGTGAGCAGGAAGAGGGTATCTAGCAGGAAGAGGAGGAAGGTGACTTGCCTCTGAGACACACTAAATCTAAGCTGCCAGGAGATACACAGGCATAGATGCTATGCAAGCAGTTGCAAACAGATGTGTCCAATCCCATGGAGAAAGTCAGGCCAGAGGTGTGTAGCGTCCATAGTAGTAAATAAGAGCTGAGAAAATTTAAAAGAACTGAACACAACATCTCAATGACCATCTTCTTTATACAACAGCAAGAAAAAGGCCAAAGAGCAAAGGAAAAGAAACAAGGAAAGGCCAGAAATGTAGTAGGAAAATCAAGGAAGTCAGTGCCATGAAAGCCAGAAAAGAAATACTTTAGTAATAGCACAAGGTACAGAGTCACCAAACAGCATTTGGATCTAGCTCCTATATGATCAGTGGAACCCTCAAGAGAAGTGTTTCAACAGGGTGGAGACTTCAAAGCAGGGAATTACAGAAAGCATAAGAATAGGAGGGCAGGGAAGAGAAGAAGTAGAAATGATTAAGATGGGATATGTACGTATTTATGCATCAATTCCCCAAGATGAATGTAATTATTATGCATCACAAACATACAATAAAAAAAAAAAAAGAAACTTAAAACAAGAAACAGACACTAACAGGCTAAGTACCTATGTCTGTCAGGCACCATGATACTAGGAATGTTACATATATTATCATCTTTAATCCTCACACACACCCCTACAAGGCAGATACTAGTATAATTTGTATTCAGAGCATTTTATATTAAACTCAGTAATGAAAGGAGCACATCTACAAGGTCAAATTTGCTGGCCTGAAAAAAGCAAACCTCTCTTGCATATTTTGATGTAGCTATGGAGATGTGAGAGCAGGCATGTAGGTGGAATCAGATATCAAGGAAACTGCTACAAACTGATAGGGTTAGAGCATGGAACTGGCTAGGTGACTAATTACAGTGGCCAAAGTTATTTGTGATGGCAAATAGACTGACTTCCAGTGGCTACACAGTCATACTCTCCCTCCCTCTGTCACCCACGTGAACTTTCTGGGAAGAAAACACAAAACCATGCTCATCTGGTCAATGAGTCCCAGTGCAAACTGATACTATCCAAAACACTTTTTGAAGGCTGATTTTTTTTTTAAATCCACCTGAAGAGTTACAGTAGTTAAAGGGTCTGAGTTCACCAGATCATTAATTTAAAGAGTTAAGTCTCCACTCTAAGGTCATTACAATTATGAAAGAAGTCTGATTGCTGGTAATATACTCTAAGAAATATCTCAAACCTGTGGAAATTTAACACAAATTGGAAAATCCTGGGTTTTAGAAATCTTTTATTTCCTCTTCCCTCTCTACAACTCATCACCACAAAATAATTTTTAATCATTGTCAGTCACTCTCAATTACACTAAAAGATTAAAAACTCACCTTACTTTCTCAGCCAGATAATTAAACCACATTAGACAATGATGAGCTATTTTATTAGAATTGTTAAGAAAAAAGAGCAATTATGGGCTTGCAAGAAACCTTAATAGCAGTTACTTTGGATTTACAAACCTATAAATCTGTGGATGCTGTTTGACGTTTATTGAACATGAATAACATCCCCACGTGCTGTATTCCTGAGACTTGGCCAACATTCTAGGGAAATGACTTAACTCGCTGAGGCTTGAAAAGTTCACCCTGTAGCAATATTGCCTCATACCAATTGCCTCTTCCTACTAACCTCATCAAGTCTAAAACATCCACCTGTAATCTCTCCCCAAGGTAACAATAAAAATCCCTGAGCCTGAATCTTGCTTATGCTACTTCCTAGCTATATTTAGTGGAAACAGCAGCTCATGCTCTGAACTGGTTCAACCCAAGAGTGATGGGAATAAAAACATAACAGTGTCATATATTGAAAACACCAAGCCACTATGGCAGACAGAAAGGGGTGTTAGAGAGGGACAGACACACCTGACCACCCATTCTGGCTTTGTTACCTACTTGGCCAGCTGACACTGGGGAATTCATCATCCATCACTTTTAGGTTTTACACTCTTCCTAATCATCACATCTAATGCTAACCTCTTAACCCCAAAGGTTGTTATCATTGTTGTTTTTTAATCCACTGTGGCAAGCAGCCACAGAGATAGATACCATTAGATCACATAACACTTTTCTCTCCACAATGGTGGACAATCTTAAGTGCCCTCTGCTCTGCCCATCTGTAGCTTTTTGAAGTGAACAAGGTAGGAGTTGTAACAATCACCCACAGGATCATTCTTTCCTGTTGATTTGGATGAAGGAGGAAATGGTCTCACTCTTATCATGATTTACCAGGAAAACACCACCAATAGGAATTTCATTCCTCTGACAAGTTTCAAAGAAAAATGTGTGATCCATACAAAGGGTGGCTATGAGAAATGGGCCCTACTAATCATGCTGAGGCAGCAGATGTTATCCAGACATAGTCATCCTGGCCTGGTCCTTTGTAGGGAGGAAGATGGAACATGGTCAGCTCTCTCTCTTCTACCAAATTCCAACCTTGGAAATTTAGAGGAAAGTTTACAGGAACCTGAAAAAGCTCCCTTCCCTTATCATGACCAGCCTTTCTTTGACTCAATACAACACCAGCACTCACTAACCTATGTAATCAAACTGGGCCTTTCTTTCTGAAACACAGTGGCCAGCACACCAACAGTGGGAATCAGGAGCACACAGAAACACTAGGTTAAATCCATATGCAGTTATTCCAGCTGCTTCAGGCTGAAGATGAGAACCAGGATGGTGGAGGATTAAGAGGGGCCTGCTACCTGCTATGATCACCTAGCTCACTGGTCTGTGTCTTACAGGGGAAGGCTAAGTCCAGAGATGGGCAACTGCACATATGACCAAGTAGTAGCTCTCCCTGAGAATTCCAGGGAGCTCCCCATGCCCATCCCAAATACAGAGATAATCCCTCACATGACAAGGCCTTGCAAAAACAAACTATTCCCTTCATTCGTAGCAACTGTGAATCACTAGTCCTCTGCACATACTTGATGCCTCATGAAGGCAAACCCTTTGTTCTTAAATTCTCCCAAAGAATTTTCAAATTCTCCCAAAGGCACCCAGTATTTTAATTACAACTAGCTATCAGGGAGGAGAAAAAAGCAACTCCATGTGAAAACAAAAACCTTTTAGAAAATATAAAAATATGTTAATTTCCTTCTCAATGCTTGTCCTTTTTATTTCTTTTTCTCAATCATTTTAGAACTGACCAGGAAGGATGCAGTTTATTAACTACACACTGGGCTTAAAGGAAACCTAAAGAAAGTGAAATAATCCTAACCCATAATGACTCATTTTATGGTGCATATACTGTAAGCTCACAAAGAAAAGACTGTGATGAGAAAATAAGAAACGGTGCAGATGTCAAAGAAGACAACACTTTCCATTTTTAACAGATATTTCATCTCCTGAATGTTTCTGGTATTTCATACAATCTGCCAGGGAGTCAGTGAGGCCCAGGCTGAGGACCAGATAAGGAGACAATTCTGACCAAAGAGGAAACTTGATACAGGGAACCTCGCAAAGCAAAGAGTCTAGCTCTCAGAATAGAATGTGCAACTATCCTCAAAATAAACCATCTGCTGGTCCGTCCCACTTAAGTCTTTTTGGTGGACCAAGAAAAGCCACAGGAACAAAAAGACCAGCAAGAGTGATCATGACACCGATTACGGTGCTGGGTACAAAGGCTGTAGCACAAGCTACAACACTTAAAGAATAAAATCAATTCTGCCTGGACACCAGGGGTAGTAAGGGTTGATGTTTATTGAGCACTTACATGCTCCAGACACTGTTTGAAGCACTGTGTACATGTATTAATCTAATCCTCCTACCAATCCTGACAGGTAGGTTCTATTACATCCTCCAAAGTTTCTAGACTTCAGTCACCCAAAGAGTAAGTGGCAGAGCCAAGAACAGACCCCTACACTAACTCAAGTGCCCATACTATTGACTCCTACATTATATTTGTCTACTAGTAGCCACCCAGCTGTGACTGTGGTCTTGCTACAACCTTGAGCTCTGCTGGAGATACTGAACCCCAGTCTTCCTGGCTCTAAAGCCCATGCTCTTAACCCACATTCTACAAGATTACTTGGACACTATCACTGGTCATGCAGCCCCACCTCCACCACCAATACCACAAAATGCTACTACCACCATTAACAACAAAGAGCACCATTTACAGAAGGCTTGCTATGCCAAGATGAGCAAACTTTGGCTTAGAGATGAGAAGTTGATTCAGATCCCAAACCAATAGGCTGTGGAGCCAGTAATTGAGCCCACGTCCATTGGGCTCTCAATACCTCCAGCAGAGCTCAGGGTGGTAGCAAGACCACCAACCACAGGATTGTACACAGGACCACAGTACAATCAACCACAAGGCCACGTGCTGAGGTGATGTCTGGCACAAAGCCAACGACTCTTGTTCTTCAGGTCTCATCTAGCAACCTCCTGCTTTTCATATGACAAAAAATAAAATAAAAAGCCCAGAAGCCCCATCTCCTCATTCACAGCAGATTAGAAACAGCCAACCTAAAGAGAAAGAAACATTTGGCAAAAATCTCAATGATGCCATGTGAGGTGACAATGGACACACGTGAGAAAATGAAAAACTGAAACATGCAGACTCGAAATTACATGGTACATCAATGAAGCACATAATGACAGACCTGAGTCATCAAGAAAAAAAGTTGGCTCCTGCTTAAACATCTTCTGTTTTTAAAAGCAGGGACATGCCTAACATTTATACCAGGTTTTAAATCAAGTATTTAAAATATTTAAAGTCTTGGCATTTGTAATAGCAAGAGACAGCAGGGCTTGGTAGTAATAGAGAGGACTGTGGACTCCCCTGGGCTTTAATGCTGAGAGTGACACCACAACCAGTTATGTGACCAGGGACCTGGGGACTTGCCACCCCCAGGGAGTCTCAAGAAAACCCTGTTTCTTCCATCATTAAAATTCTGTGAGACAGAGTATGGTGTGGTGACAAGTCATGGTGTGGAGCCCAATGATCGTGGTGGCATCCTGACAACCGGTGTCTGATTTGCTCTCCATGATAACCCTGGGGCTTGGCATGGAATGGAAACTCAATAAGTGGCCAATCCATGAATAAGCGACACTGTGTGACTGAATAAATTACTTCACTCTCATTAATCTTTAATTTCCTGCTCCACAAAACTGGCATGACAACTCCTATATTGTGGGATTGTGGTGAAGATTAAAGGAGTTAGTGATGTAAAGCACCTCATCCAGGACCTGGATACCAGCCTTAATGTGCCGACTGTATCGCCAACCTTCAGTTGTCTGGAAATCTGACCTAGGAGACAGCACCTACTACCTAACAATAATAGAGGGAGTATCAGTTCAATGGCCCATTAACTATATGAAACACAATTTGAACAAATATTATAACCCCTTCCTCTAAAAACAATCCCCAAATACAGCATTGTCTCACTGGTTATTAATAGCCTTGGAAGCTAGAACAGTTTCTAGTTTTATGAATAAAGCACAGAAGTAACTCTACACAGGCCGACTCAAAAATCTGTAATGAAATCTAGGTCTTCTGACTGCTTCCTCATCATCTCTCCTCAGGCACAACAAACTAAATGCTCACACGCATCGTGAATAGAATTCCGCAAATCACAGCACCGACAGACAACAGGAGGAAAAGCAACATTGTCACCAGCAGATTTTAAACCTATGTTCTCTCTGATTCCATCAAGGACATCCATAAATGATACTTTCTGACTCAGGAAAAGACTTCTTCCCCACTGATCCAGAATTTCTGCAGGACAGAAAAGGCTTTGTAGACTAACTTACGGAATATAGGCTTTTTACTACTTCTTGCCATATCCTTTAGTCAGTGTTGGCAACTTAGCTTTTCAAAAAAAAAAAAAAAATTTTTTTTTTAATTTTAAAGTTCTGAATGTCCTAGAAGGACTTTATTGTTCTGCTAAGGAAGTACAATAGAAAAATAATAACCGTTTGAACTCTGGGTGGCCTGTGGGCAGGGAAGAAATTATATCAAAGGAGCCAACTCTGCTTCTGACACCCAGGCAGTCTCCAGGGAGGGGCCTTTCCTGGGCTGTGCCATGGGGGAGACCCCAGCCTTTAGGGTCCTCCCTCTCAGTCTCCATATCCCTATCCCCATGCACACCTCCAGCAGGAAGGGCACTGTGAGGGTCACTGTGTGACCTCCAGCGGTGAATGAAAGGGACCTCTCTGTCCACATGACCTCCTCCTGAGAGAAATCTCCTAACAATCCTCTGCAACGACCCCACCCTCATTCACTAACAATGATGGTAGTAGTAGAAATAGTAATGATTATGACTACTAATAAAGAGTTGGGCTGGGTGTGGTGGTACATGCCTATAATCCCCCCCACACACACACTCTAGGAGGCTGAGGAAGGAGGATCAGAAGTTCAAGCCTAGCCTGGGTGACTTGGTGACTTAGCAAGACCCTGTCCCAAAATTAAAAAATAAAAAAGGGGCTGGGAATGTAGATTAGTGTAAATGCCCTGATTCAATCCCCAGTACCACAAAAGAAAGAAAGAAATTAATTGATTAGTAAATAAAATAAAGAATATGGGGCCGGTGAGATAGCTCAGTGGCATAAGCGCCTGCCTGGCAAGCGTGAGGTCCTGAGTTCGACTCCTGGTACCCACATAAAGGAGAAAAAGGGCCAGTGATATTGCTCAGCGGCACAAGCGCTTTGCTGGCAAGTGTGAGGTCCTGAGGTCGACTCCTGATACCCATATAAAATAAAAATTAAAGAATATGCACCACATATTAGATAATTTAGAAGCACTTTAAATATATTAACTGATTTAAATCCTTACACTTATCCCATGAAGGAGGCAGTTATTATCCCCAAGATCTACAGTTAGAGAACGGCATTCTTTACCACAACCTTTACTACACAGAAAGTTGTTGGGAGCTTTCTCAGGAGGAGGCCATGTGGACATTCACTGCTGGAGGTCTCACTCAGTGCCCCTTCTGCTGGAGATGGCATGGGGACAGGGATATGGAGACCAAGAAGGAGGACTCTAAAGGCTGGTCCTTTCCCCATGGCATGGCCCACTTCCCAAACATGAAGGAGAGGGAAAGGTACCTTTTGTTCTTATTGTAGGGAAGTTAGAACACAGAATTGACATACAAGAAACACTGGATAATTATAAGTGAGTGAAAAGAGTTGTTGGCCCATTCTAGTAAAAGGTACCAGCCTATTTCTTTGCATACAGTAGCAGAGAACTGATGACCCTCAATATTTAACATACGACAGATTCTCCCTGGCTCTTAAAACATAGTTCCTGCACATTCTGCTGAAAGTGTAAGCATTTTTGGTGCTCTGTCCTATTAATAGGGTTTAGAAAAGCCTACTGCAGCCAATGCATTGTGCTTGGATCCTTCACTCTTTACATGCTCTGCAAAGCCACAGAGATACAACTTCGAGGACTATCTTTTTGAGTGTCTTGACAAGAAGGCATGGTGGCAGCCAGCAGTCGCCCCTCTACCTTTGCTGGCTGTGTAATCCTTCTAATCCTGCCCAGCTCCCTGCTGCCTGGCACCAGAGGCCAGAAGCTGCACAGGGGTAATAATTTAACAAATCACCTGTCAAGCCTCCACGCTGGAGCTTTTACAGCTGCTAGGACTGTAGCCCTGCAGGATGATAAGCTAGACTTGCAGGTCCTAGTGCTAGGGGCCCACAGACTTCCAGCTCTGCCTGCCAAAGAGAACCAGGTAAAATGTTTGGTCAGGGGCAATCCTCAAAGACTATACCTCCTACTCCAGGCTTAGTTCCCTGAGGTTTTTCAAATACTCCCGTATTGACAAATACAAGAACTAACAAACAGGTAAAGAACACTCTCAGGAACTCAGCCAACAGGAATATCCCAGGATGCAGCTGTCAGATGATGAATGGATAAAGAAAATGTGGTATTTACATACAATGGAGTACTATTCTGCCATAAAGAAAGACGGACTTGAGTAATCTGTAGGCAAATGGACGCACCTTGAGACCATAATGTTAAGTGAAATCCTTACAAAGTGAAATAAATTAGACACACAAGTTTAAATGTCATATCTTATATGAGAAACACAAATTATAAAGAGCAAAATAAAAGACAGATAATAGGAAGTATGGAGATACATTTTTCTCAAATGGGAAGGGGATCAAGAGATGGAGGGAGGAAGGAGAAGGGGAGGAAAAGGGATGAAAAAAGGAATTAAGATGTGTTATGTACATGTTACATGTGTTATGTACATTCCTTACTTAACAGGAGAAATGTAAACATTAACACAAACATGTGCTAATAAAATCACCAGAGAGAAAGAGAGAGGGTGCCCTGCAGCAAATGTAACCAAAAATGTAACCAACTTGGAAGCCTGTACAGTGTTCCATGAACAAATATGATGTGCAGCTAATCATGGAGTTTATCTCAAAATGTGTATGCATGAGTCACACCCAGGACAGGACCACAGACAAAAACAGGTGAAATGATCCCCAAACTACTTATAATAGCCATCTATTGCTTTGCTCTTACCTGTAAACCACAGAAAGAAAAGATGTTTTAAGGGGTACAAATAAAATGCCCACCTTTGAATGGTGAAAGCTCTGCCAAGGCAGGCCTTACGCAGGAACAAATCATTTTGCCCAAAGCAGTGGTAGGGAGAAGAAACCTAAAGCAAGCCTGCCTTTAAATAACTACCAGCAAGCTACAAGCTGTCACAAGCAATTACTGCTGTCAAGTATGTGTTAACATGCACACAGTGACATTCCTATTAAAGTATGACAGTAGAGTACTAATTTTTAGGATAATCTAAAAAACTGTTTCAAACAAAACTCTCAGCTCTATGTCTTGAGAAGGGAAACAGATTTTTCCCCCACAATACTTGTGACCAATGCTTTGAGATGTCTGCCACAAACATTGGATTACAAAGCATAACTCCATTTGTTCCAAAAATAAAGAGTGGTGTCTAAGGTCACAGAGACCCTACAGCCAGGCTTTAGCAAGATGGACAAAGGGAGAAATGGGAATGTACTCAGCCATTTGTGCTTTTACTTCTGCAGAAGGACAAAGAGAAGAACCCAGGAGGGAGAGGCACATGAATGCTGACTTCTGCCAGGCATTAGCATGGCCCACACTTTGTATCTATGTACACTGATCATTTTAAGGAGCCGTACAGTATACCATGGCTTTCTGCAGGTCAGTGCCCTTACCTGGGGAGAATTAAAGGTTCACATGCCCAGCATAAGCTTCAAGGTCAGATGGTCAGGGATCCAACCCCTCGCTCTACCCTCCACAGCTGAGAGATGCTGGCCAAGTGACTTTATAAGTTTGCTCAGCTGTAAAATGGGAAGAATGATGCCACCTGCTTCATAACATTGAGAGAATTAAATGACAGCATGTATTTAAAGCACTGAGCACAGTATGTGTCTCATGGACAGCATTCAGTCATTCAGCAAATATTCACTGACTGCTCCCCATGTGCTGGGGACTGCACTAGAGGTTTAGGGTAAATAGAATAATGTGGGGCTCAGCCTTCAACAACTCCAGTCTGTTTGGCAGACATTCATGTAACCAATGAGGCATCAAACATTCCAGATGAGAACCAAAAATAAACACACAACAAAACAAGACAAATGCCTTATTGTAATTCAGAATGAATTATAACTGTGACAGGAATAAAAAAAAATAGATTGGGTATCATATGGTATTTGTTTCCTACATAGAACTTACACTAAAAGTCAACCCTGCAGAGTTTTCGCCCACATACTTACAGAGAGTTAATGTTCAACAGCGGATTAAAGTTCAGCTTTAACTAGAGGAGATGCCAGATCAATATACACCAAAATGAAGACAACTTTCTCCTCCAGAGATGGACAGAGTCCAGTTGAATATAACTAGAAAACATATAATCGCAAACCTGAAGATACCTGGACATCGGTGGCCTACATTTATTAACTGTGAGTCATGAGGCAGCACTCCAGACAAATATGACTAATCTGCCCTATTACTGGCAATTCTTCAAAAAGTCATTGCAATAGACAGATAAAGAATGAGCCACCTCAAGGAAAGAGGCAAGAAGAGGAAGGAAAAGGACCAGCAAACACCTCTCCAAGACAATCATGACAAGCTGAGAAGCAAAAGCTATCATTTCCCAAAAACCTACAACGACATTCAAAAGAAATGCTTTATGGGGGATTACATTTAACAGGTCAATGTTTTATCACCTCCAACTTTTTATTTCCCTCAAAGAGCTGGGTCAGGTGCCACCTATGGCCAACCTAACAGCTGATGTCAATCAGCCAATGTAGGTCAAAAATCCCTTTATCTAGCTCTGACTCACTTTATGATCAGCTGAGCACCAACAACAAAGGACAAAAATGAGAAACATTACACATAGAGGCACTCTATGTTCTAAAAATGCTGTAAGGAAACACAGCTTTTTTTTTCTTAAAGCCTTCTAGCACAGAGATGTAGTGGAAATTAACTCTCCAGTCAGGGACAGTTCATCAGATCAACTGCCTAGAATTTTAGTGTTCAGACAAATCACCTGGGTATCTTGGTAAAATGCCAACAGGGACCAGGTGGAGCCCATAAATGCCATTTTTGACAACTCTCCAGATGCTACCAATGCTGCCACCCACCAACCATAATTTGAGGAAGGACACAGACCACCTAGCTACAGTCTAGCAATGGAACATTCCTCTGGCAGTGAAGCCTCTGTTCAGAGTTACAGTTGGCTGGGAGAGTCCTGGGAAGCCAAGGACTCTACTACCCAGAAAAATGCACATGTGCACTTCCAGGCATGAGCACAAGCACATAAAACTTCACAGATCTACCATGGGCCAATGAAGGAAACTTCGAAAGAACGTGGATCCCACATTAAGAAGCTCTGCCTTAGGAAGCCTGCCAATCACTGATGTCAACACCAAAGGTGGGTGGGGTGGAGAGTCGCATGCCCACAACCACTATGGCCCCTGGGTGGGCAATTCTCCCTCTCTTCCCTTGGTCCACAGTAAGGGGACTTAAAGTTAAGAGGACTTAAATATGAGGGGAAGATTAATGGTATATTAAAAAATATAAATCTCAAGAAGTTCTGTAAACTGACTCCAAGATTCGGTTTACTCGTCTTTGGCTCAAGTTACACTTCAAGGAGTCCTTCCTGGCATTCTGTCTGCCCAGGTGGACTGGAGGCAGCTTGATCTCACCACTACCTGGCACTGCCTTCCCAGGTAACATGAGGTCTATCCTAGGCCAGAGCAGAAGGCTAGCCATATCAACTCTCCTCCCTAGCTATGCTTTAAGTCCCAGTTTCCTCATCTGTAAAATGCAATTAAGAAGATCCTTCACAGTGTTCTGGGGAAGAATAAGAAAATGCATACATGGTAAGCCAGGTGCATTGCAGGTGCTTAAAAAATGTTTCATTATTATTGTTTTTTATTATGCCCTTTAGGGACAAGCAGAGATCCAGATCCATTCAAAAGAAAAGGTTTCTCTCTTTTCTAAATGGAAGGGCAAAGCCCAGCTCTGCCCACCCCATTGTTGCACAGATACACACCAATCTGGCTGGTGGCGGCGGCTGCTGCTGCACACAAACACTTAAGCATGTCTTTCAACAACCACTGTGGCCAGGCATGTCTCTCTAACAACAGATTTATGATCATCTAAAGACTGGAACTCCTAAACCTCAGTTTGTTCTTTTTCAACATCCTGGTCTAAGAAGGCCAAGTCCAAACACAATAGGGCTGTTTAGAGAAAAAAGAGCCACCTTACTAGGAATCCCTTAACAATCTATGATACAAATTGACCCAACAATGTTTTGTCCAAAGATCTCAGAAATTCTTGACAAAAAAGTTTTACCAGTTTGAACAACAATCCTTAGGACACTGAGATGGGTCAAAACTAGATTCTCAACATCAGGGTGACCTGAGCCCATTTAAGCAGTGCTCCTCAACATGAAGTCCAAGGAACACCCACTTTAGTCACCTAAATATGAAATGCATATTTATGCATGGCACTCTAAAACGCTACATAAACTGCAACTTCCAATAAGTAACCCTCAGAAAACTCCAATGCACAGTAAATTTTTAAACCAAACTAATTTTTAAGCCCACCTTCTGCCCATGAAGAAAAAGGGAGACACACATACAAGATGTTGCCTGCGATTCAAAGGGTGCCCCAGGCTTCCTGGGAAGCCCACTGGTCTAATCACCACCCGTCAGCATTTCTCAACTTCAACCCCTCACAATCCACCTTCAATTTTTTTTAAATCGAGCCCATACATTTTTAAAATAAACTCACTTTTACTTACATAATGAAAGGAAATTTTATATTATAATAGTTGCAGGTTGGGTCCTTAGTTACATTTTCCAAATAAAACAGTTATCAATATAAAATATTTTGTCACTATACTACCTAAAATCATCTCCCGTATCACCTGTACATGAAATCACCCCTCTTGAGAAAATGCTATCTGTGCAACCCAGGAATCTGGAACTGACTAGGGATTTTATGAAGCCTGATATGCAAGGGGCTGGCTATGCTGGAAAACTCCAGAAGACCTGGCTTGGAGCCTCAGTCTGCTTATGACTGGCAGAGCTGGCTGTGGGAGGAGAAAGGGTATTCCCCTTGGCCAGGAGGACAACAGCTATGCCACATGTGCAGGTGACTGGCCTGTCCAGATGTCTGGACCTGTCTGTCCACATCAACAAGTGAGACAATGCACACCACCCCAGCCAGTCTCCTCACTATATGGACCACAGTGGACAGCTGATCTAGCTGAACTGGTCTGCTGCTCTCCAGAGCACTTGTAGTTAGGGCACAGAGGAGCTTGTTAATTGATGCTAGAAATGCGAACTGAAGAATGTGTTAGAACAGGGCTGGGCAGCCTCCTTCTGCCTCATGCATGCTCAGAGAGAAAGCTGGTCCACTAGAGAGGCAAGTGAGAGGGGACACCAGAAGGCCCAAGTACTTACAATTCAGGTTCCTGACTTCCCAATCCCTGGTTCCAAGCCAGGTATACTTCCTGCCCTTGGGGTGCATGTAATACTCCAGCATCCCACAGAAAAATTCTCTTTTTGGCTTCAGCTGGCTTGAGCAGACAGCTGCTCCTTGCAACCAAATCACTCCTAAGACTCACTGTGCTGCTCAGCACTGGCTATGATGTCCCGGTGGAATTGATAAACTCCTAGAGGCCAGAGGGGCATTCTTCCCAGACCGCCCTGGGGGAGGATGGGGCTTGGGCCTTATCACAGGAACAAGGAAAGGAGATTCTAATGAGCACCCCCGTGTCACTCTGGGTGAGAGGTATCACAGGAAGAAGCTGACAGATGCGTACTGGAGCTCCTCCCCCTGCAAACAGTAGAGAAAGAATAAGAATGACGGTAGCTGCAGCCAACTGTGTTAGCATATAAACCAGCTCTTTAAAATTACTCCTTCATCTTAGTCTTCGTGAGAGCCCAATAAAGGTGGTCATGCCATTTTGTTCATTTTATAAATGAGGAAACTGGATTAAGTGGTTACCAAGATGATATAACTAAAAATAGAAGATCTAAACTCCAGAGTTTGTGCTCTTAACCACCACTACCTTGCTTCATTAGATAATTTTAAAGGGCCAAGTAAACCTAGTATCTGAGTGATAGTAAAAGGTGCAGCCACCAAATAACAAGGAGAATAACAAGGAAAGAAGCCCTGCCTCCTGTGCCAGTCCTTGACCCCAGCCAGCAACGCCACACCTGTGGATACAGCACCAAGAAATAAAGGTGTGCAGAGATAAGAGGCCGACAGACACTGTGCCACCTAAGCCAAGTGTGGCCTGGAAGGCCAGAACAAGGATCAGTGGAGGCTGACTTGGGCCCAGTCATAGAGGTTAAGTACAGTAATTAAAAAAAAAAAAAAAACAGTAACTGGTATATGGCATTTTTCTCTGTATTCCTACGGGGGTAAAAGGGAAGATACGCTTCCAGTCCAGACAAAACTAAGGAAGTCTGCAATAAGCCAAGCTGTCAGGACTCTTAACAAATGCTGGAACAGAAACCACATTCTTAGGGTAAACCACATTCTTAGGGTGGGGATTAGATGACACACCCAGGGAGAGAAGCAGAACCTGAACTACAACCCCATAGCCCATTCTGATACCCCTATTATTCATATCTTGTTTCTAAAACCTGAAGCCTAGAGCAGAAAATTAACCTGTCAGCTGCAACTAAAGCTCTGATTCTGCAAAGGCCAGAGATCCCACATCTTGTCAGGAAATGTTTTGTTTTGTTTTGTTTTGTGTTTTGTTTTTAATTAAGTTTATTGGTACATTTTAGGTATAGATAATGATCACATTCATCACAGGGAATTTGTACATGATATATCTTGATTCTTTTTTATTCCCTTCCCCTCCCTTCAACCCCTTTTCCCCTTATTTACAAAAAGCCTTGTTTCCATTTTTTCCTTCTTTTTTCTTTTCCCTTCCTTCCTTCCCCTCCCCACCCTCCCTAGTTCCCCTTCCCATTTGAACATTTTCTTCTTATTTCACCCTATCTATTATACATTTTGATCCTTATTTACACTGTGTTTCTCACACCTGAGATACAATGCAATTACACATGTATCCAATTTATTTCACTTAAGAGTATGGTCTCAGGGTGCATCCATCTACCTAGAAATGTCTCAAGCGTATCCTTCTTATGGCTGACTGTTCATCTTGTGGATCCCCCTTTCTTCCTCTTCCTCTCAAAGGGAGACAGCCCCCCAAGTTCTTCCCAAAACCCACTGTCTCTTTTGTTTTCAACAACTCAGAAGGTGACATTCACTGTTTTCCCTCAGCAAGACCTTTCCTGCTCTTGCAGCGACCCACTGAGCGAATGCTCCTCCATCTTGCTCCCTCCCTCCCACCTGAGCTCCTTGTTTCTGTCACAGGGAAAAGAAACAACATTTACCAAACTTCCCACACCTGCCAGGCACCATGCTGGGTGCTTTCCATGATGCTTCATCTAAAAGAGTAATTAAACTCTCAGGCACTCAAGTGACAAAATCTCATCATCTGCTCTGTCTCCTCCCTCTGCCTCAGCTCCTGTATCTAGTCAGTGACCAAGGCCCATCAGTATTCTCTCCCTGTCACTATGTGGCCCTCTTCTAGGCGCCTCCTTAACCCCCTTTTTTCCACATTCTGAGCATCTCCTGCCTCCATGTAAACTACATGGGACAACCATTTTCTGGAGCACAGTGCCTGCTCAAGACCTTCTACAGGGCCCTGTTCCTCCCAACAACCCACCGGAAGCCTGCCAAACCTGGCTCTGACGTCTCTTCCAACTCACTACCTACACCTTCTCTGCAAGCCAGCTAGGCCTCAGCCAAACCACACGATTCCCCTTCCCTGACGCCATGCTGAACTTCCCAAGACTTCGCTCATAGTACCTTTTTATCTCATGTGCCCTCTCCTCCCATTTCTTCAGACCCAACTCTTCTTTCTCCAACTCCAAGTAGAGCCATGGTACCTCCTAAAGATGACTTCCTTCTCCCCCAGTGGACAGTGACTTTGTCTTCCTGTCAACTCCAGTTTCACTCATCGCCTCCTGTGGCACTATTTAACTGTGTCCTCTAAGAGACTGGAATTTCCTCAGAGACAGGGACTGAACAGGCTGTCTGCAGCCACTGTATCTGATGCACTCTTTCACCAAAACAATATCTACTTCCTCACTCAGCACACATTTTCTCACTGTCTACTATGCATGGAAGCTCTATCACCCTCAGTATATTATGGTGAACCCCTCCCCCCCGAAAAAGACATAGTTCCTACCTTCATGGGCTTCCTGTCCACTGATGAGACAAACTTACCCAAAGGAGTGTACATTTAGAGACAGCGCTGTACTGCAGAAGGAAAGAATCAGAGTGCTGTAGAAGCACAGGGGACCAGAAAGACTAGCCAGAAGAACTGAGGTTGGGGTGAGCCTGAAAATGAGCAGTGAGAGGGAAAAATGGCAAAGGTACTCTGGGTCCAGGGAACAGCTTGTGGGCTAAAGCAGAGAATCAGTGTGTGTAGAGAATGTGAAGGAATCAGGGCAAAGGTGGAAGATAGTTACAGAGACATCTCAATAAATGTGTGAGATGAATAAATATACTAACCTCACCAATTAGGATACTTTTTTTTTACCCATGAAACTAACCTTAGATGTATGATAAAACACCAAATGTAATTTTTTTAAAAAATTCTTTCCTATTTGAAAGAGTATTTTTCTCTAAAAGATTAAAATTCAGCCAGGCATAGTGGTGCACACCTGTAATCCCAGCACTTGGGAGGCTGAGGCAGAGGATCACTGTGAGTTCAACGCCAGCCTGGATGACATAGTGAGTTCAAGACCAGCCTGAACTACATAGTGAGACCCTGTCTCAAAAAAGATTACAGTTGAGTTCTCTTAGCTAGAAATAGAAAAGCACGCGAAGTTGGAACCTGATTAAAATCATGAAATTCCATAAATAATACAATATTATTTTATCCTTGAATTAGAAGCTGGCCAATTGACTACAATAAGAGCCTGTTGACAATTGCACATTGGCAATAAGAGTGGAGGCTAATAATTGTTGACCAGTGATAATCTGCACAACATCCCATGGGGTAGATACCATTACTTGACAGGTAAAGAAAATGAAGCTCGGAGACATTAAATAACTGACCCAAGGTCACACTGGTGAGAAGCAGTAGAGCCAGGTTCTAAACCAAAGTCAATGGGACTCCAGAGCATGCACCCTCAAACACCTCCTACACTAACGTACAAATTAGCTGTCACGTCAGCCATCATGTCATGTCAGTACAAACTAGCTGAAACTTTATGTATTTGCCTCACCTTGTTGGCTGAGGGTCTAAAGTCACTGAATACTGACAATGCAAGAGACAAAACTGTCTCTGAAGGACACAGTGGAACTTCTGGTGTGAGCTCCCTTCCTGTTCAGGTCTCCCTCCCACCCCGACTCTTCCTCCAATTTTAATAAAGGAAAGTATTCCAGTTCATTGCAATACTTAATGTCCTGAGAGAACAGGAATTGGAAACCGATGAGTCTCCTTACACTACATCCCAGCCAAAGTCAACAGGCTACAAACCCCTCTCACAGGCAGTCACTGTTTATGGCACATCGAACAGGAAGGAGAAGGATCGCAGATTACTGGAAAGCTCTAGCCATGGTTTTCACAATTCCTGATGACGTTCTGAGTCCCGTCTGAAGGAGAATGTCACTCTTTCACCATCGACAAATCCTTCCCCAAAGTATTCCTACTTCTCTCTTTCAAATCCTATCTGAAAGTAGCCATTTTTGTAGTAAATGACAAAATCTTACCTACTGGTTGTAGATAAAACTGTCCGCCTACCTCAGACCTGGCCGACCCCCTGAGAAGCAGCCAACTGGCCTTAGTCACCAGCAGATCATATTAGGGTAGTAATGAAAGCCACACGTCCACACTCAAGTCTAAAGCTAGTTGGTCTTCTGGTCCTCCCTTCTGTCCTCAAAGACCAAACTGCGTAACTCAAGGCTTTGGCGGTACTTGCATATTTTGAAAGTGCATTCCTGAACCACACTGCTATGGGCTGAAAAGTGTCCCCCAAAATTCACCTGCCCAGTACTGTAGAAAGTGGCTGTATTTGAAGATAAGGCAGGTGTAGAGGTAATTAGTTCAGTATGGTGGTGCATGCCCGTAATCTCAGCACTCCGGGAAGCTGAGGAGGATCACGAGATCAAGTCCAGCAGAGGCAACTTAGTGACACAGTAAGATCCTGTCTCAAAAAAGAGGGCGGGGCATAGCTCACTGCAAAGACATTGGGTTCAATCCCAAGTACCGCCCTCCAAAAAAAGAAGCAATTAGGATGTCATACGGGTGGGACTTAATCCGACTTGACTGGTGACCACATAACAAAAAAAGATGAACACATAGATATGTATGGAGGAAAAACCATGTGAAGCACAAGGAGAAGATGGCCATCCGCAAGCCAGGGAGAGAGCCCTGGGAAGAGGTGACATGCCAACATCTGATCTTATTTCTGGCCTCTAGAATTGTGAGAAAAGAAATTTCTGCTGTTTATACTACCCAGTCTGTGGTGCTTTGTCATGGTAGCCCTGGCACAGTAATAACACACAGTGTCCAACTTGCTCCTATCACGTGGCTCCCTGCCACCCCTGCATGGCACAAGCAGGTTGGTGTCTCTTCTGAAGCAACCACCCCATGGAGCATGTCACCGACGCTACTTTATGTCTATGTTGCTGATTATACAGAGATGAAGAACAGAATCTTTCCTTTTACACATGAATGGAATTAAAACACAATCAAACTCCTACATCAAGGGGTAGTCAAGTGCATGACTACCCCTATTTTAAACCAGCCCCACTACAGTGGGCTTTTCCTGTAAAGAGTTGTATTAAACGAATCCCTACAGCAACTGCGAGAGCAGGATGTCTGCCTAGACAACCTCACACAATGGGAAGGAAGAAGGAAGCACTGCAGGGAGAGGCAGAAGATAGGAGACCCTACTACAAAAGAATCTTTACAAAACATGTCATCCAGGAGATGAGAACATCAACTGAACACAGCAGCTAAGTGATGCTAAGCTTATTTCAGGGGATGACAAAGATGTAGAATCCTAGGAATAAGTGAAGAAACTGGAAGCCATGCAAGGTTCCTACAGGCTGAGGGGTTTCCAGAATGACTTACAGCTAAGAAATAGACAGAATATTTCAGCTGGGTACTTTAACACTAAAGCAGGAGTGGAATTATCAGAATGGGGTCCAAGACTCTAGCAATGCTGAGCACACAAGTATTATAAGTAAACAGCTAGCCACTATTAAGCAATGGCTGTGAGCCAGGTGCTGTGCTAAGCACACTTCATTCATACTAGCTCACTACTCCTATGTCTAGAACTACTCCCATTTAAGAGATGAGAGGGCCGGTGAGATAGCTCAGCTGCATAAGCATCTGCCTGGCAAGCGCGAGGTCCTGAGTTCGACTCCCGGTACCCACGTAAAGGAAAAAAGGGGCCAATGATATCACTCAGCGGCACAAGCGCTTGCCGGCAAGCACAAGGTCCTGAGGTTGACTCCCAGTACCCACATAACAAAAAAAAAAAAAAAAAAAGAGAGAGATGAGAATAAGAGCAGAATATAAGTTCTACGAAGGCATGATCCCACCATCACCTCCATCTTGTTCAGCAGAATGTCTCTAGGGCTTAGAACAGCAGCTGGTTCATACATATATGTTTATTTCTTGAATAAATGAAAAAAACAGGCTACTTGTCCTGTCTTATAAGAAATAGGCCCAGGACTAGAGTCTATGCTGTTGGTCTCCAGCACCCACCCTTGATCATCATCTACTTTCTGCCACACAGGGTGGAGAACGCTTGCTAAAAAGATGGGAAAGAAATCACCTGGCAGTGATTTCTTCTACTCTTCAGCACTGGCAATGTCATTCTGTACCCATAGTATTGAGTAGTCCTTCAAGAGCCTGGTGCCTACAGAAGATGGGAAAAGGGGCAGCCCATGCAAAGGCAGAGCACTGGGCAGCCAAAAATGCTCCTTTTCCAAATTCCGTGACAGTCCCTGGAGCCTAACAAACTTTAACTCGAGTTGTAGCCAGTCATTCATCTTAGCATAGCAGAGAGAGATGGGGGAAAAGCACTGGAAGAAGGAATTTGTATTTACCTGACTTTCCAGGCATATGCTGAATAGAGCTGGTACAGTCTACAGCAGAACTTCCCAAAATGTGGTAAGTGCCCAGCGTATGTAATAATACACTGTGTGTCGCACAAACACAAGGGCTTACATATTTATTTTTATGGTTACTTTCTATTTGGGGCAAAATGTACTGGTCCTTTATTAAACAAAGAATGTCCTTTTGAAAAGAACAAGTACTTCCACTTAAAGAAAAAATATTAAGTAAACAACAAAATAGGTGTTACATCAATACAGCAAAAATTAATGATGGAAATGACTAAAGTTTGGGAAATACTGGTTTCCTGGAACTTTCTGCTTTCCATAGCAAATGTCCCCATCCTTGCAACACTCTCATCCACCCATGTATGTCACAGCTCAAAGAGAAGAGAGTTTACAGAGATGAGGTTTTAAATTTTCCATCAAAATTCTTTAATAAGGGATTATAGGAGGGGGAAGAAAGAAGAGGAGAGGGGAGAGGAAGGAAAGGGAAGGGAGAGAAGGGCGAGGAAGGGGGAGGAACAGACACACAGACACAAAAGGCACGTTCATTAAGATATTATGAAGTTAACAACAGGGCTTGACCTGGGGCTCAAGTCCTGCCCTCTGCCTGGAGGGCTGAAACACAGAGCTCCCTTTGATAGGATCCTACATTCCACTCTATTCTTTTGGCTATTATTTTATGGCATGGTAGCTTAGCTCAGCCCTGTCCAAAGAATTGCACTGAGGTCTCTGGGACCTGTTCCAACAACAACACACAATGAGGCTTTCTCTCTCTGATAAAGCGAGGAACCCTTCCCTCTGTGATCTGCTCCCCTGTCCCTCCCAAACAAAAATAAAGTCCCATTCTGAAAAGAATTCAGTCAAATGATGCCTTTTCCACACCTTTCCTGTTGGAGACGATCAGGTTGCAGATTGGCCATGGGTGTTGAGGGTGAGCTGAGCTCTAGAACAGAACATAGGGTTCTAATGTGCTCTGGAAGAGAGGTAAACACCTTCACTTGCAAATTCATAGCATCTTAACCACAGACATGCAGGGAAAAGCTGAGAGGGAAGCGATGATACCACAACCTACACTGTTTTTAATGTAAGCTCCCTGAGAGCAAGAACTTGTCTTATTTGCACTGCATTCCCAAAGCCAAGTGCACTCAATGTCTGGTGTTTAGTAGGTATACACTGAATTGGTACTGAATGAATGAATGAACTGAGTGAGTTACTGAATCAACGAATGAATGAGTAAATGAACAGATGGGTGAAGGAGTGAATAAATGGTGGATGGAGGAGCGGATGGATGGATGGATGGATGGCTCTGGTAAGGCCAGGAGGAATAAGAGAAGAAGACTAGATTGTCCCTTTTTTTTTTTTTTTTTTTTTTTTTTTTTTTTTTTTTGCCTTTCTGCTTAAGAACTAGTCAACTATATAAAATAAAGAAACCCCCAAAGGACCATTTTTTGTTCTCACAACCACCTCTTGCAGGTGGTAGATTAACACCAGGACTTTTGAACCCTGAAGAATCTGAGCTCATAGCACAGAGCAGCACACATGAATGCCACTTTGACTTTCTCTAGGACGTGCTCGGACACCCCAACCTCTGTTGTGATCTCCTGCCTCCGGAACAAAGAAGAGCAGGATGAGTCTGGGAACAAAAATGACTTGTGTCAACTGACTGGACCCCTCCTTCTGAGAGGTCCTCCACATCCCAGCTTCTCTCTCAAGGGACTTTTAATTAGAGCATTTTTTTCTGTTCTTTTTCTTCTTCTTCTTTTTTTTTTTTTTTTTTGCTTATCTGTATTTTTTAATCATTCTACAATGAACACAGATTTCACAATAAAAATGTCTAACATACTGATAAAACACAAAAATAGGATCATTCAAAAAAGACACTTAAAAGCCATGTTTTATAGAATTCTACTTTAACAGTTCGACATTAAAAATTTAACACTGCCATTTCATGCAATTAGTTGTACTCAATTAAGTCCTTTGAAAATCGAGCTATAAATTTCTGACAAAAGACAAAGCTAATGACTTAAAATCAGAATACCCAGTCATCCAGACACTTATAAAAGGGGCAGCTATCTGATGCGTGAGATGCCAAGAGTATTAGAAAAGTACTACGATATGGGCCGGTGAGATGGCTCAACGTCATAAGCACCTGCCCGGCAAGCACGAGGTCCTGAGTTGGACTCCCGGTACCCACATAAAGGAAAAAAAGGGCCAGTGATACCACTCAGTGGCACAAGCGCTTGCTGGCAAGTGTGAGGTCCTGAGGTCAACTCCCGGTACCCACATAAAAAAAAAAAAAAGAAGAAAAGTACTAGGATATACACTTAAGTCATGTGCCACATATGGATAAAATACATGTCCTGAATGTATCCATAGTAAAGGTGGGGGGGGAAGCTTCTTTGCATCTTGCCCTCACTGGCAGAAGCTTCCCGAGAAGCCAATAGGGGATAGGGCATCCTCCACAGCAACAGAATAGGTTTCTGTTTTCATGGAGCTGGTTGGTCCATCTTGAGCTCATCCCAAAAAGATGGACCACGCTCTAATCAACTTAACCGGCTTAAGGGGGCCCTCAGATTCTTCCCAGTCAAAACTCACTGCCAAGGTTCAGCCTATTGTACCAAGTGATGACAAGGAAAGCAGCTAGCAATCAAAAGACATGACTTCATGATCCAATCTAGCCAGACCCTGCATACCTACTTAGCCACTTCATGCATTGGTGATTTCATTTTACCAAAAGCAAATAGCATAAGCTACATCTCCTAGGCAAAGGAAAAACTAAAGCAAATATCCAACTGCAGAGAAGAAAAGAGAGGAAAGAAAAGGGAGAGGAAAATTAGAGTTATGCCCCACAGAACGTAGGGCTGACAACAGGCCACATACACGACAGTATATATACTACATATGCTAGGTGTGTAGTAGCCTTTACCATCTAGGTTTGCATAGGTACGTGCTACGATGTTCATACATTTCTCAGAAGGTATCCCAATCCATCCCTAAGTGACTGTATTTAAATACCACTTAGCAAAATTTGATACAAGTTAGTTGAGTGAGATTTCACCACCTAAAACTATAGCTGAGTTTAACAAGCAGAGAAAGATTCAAAGCATTGCTCAGACCAGCGTTCTAAAATAAAACCCTGTTAAAGAGGAATGGAGAGAACTTGTCAGTTTCTCCTTTTCTACCCATCTTCCTCACTAGGAAATGACACAACATTTAGGACATGGCTTGTAAGATAGTAGGTAAAAAGTCCCCAGTTCCTAAGGACAGACAAGGGGGAAGCTACCAGCAAGTGGCCCAACACAATCCTGAGTCCTACAGACCCCCACGAATACCAGGGCGGGCACTCACATCAGGCTCAGGAGCCAGAGCTGCAACACAGGGGTGAACTTGAACATTCTGAGGATGTATCAACAAAAGGGGTGCAGAGGGCAGCCAGGGCAGAGACTTCCCAAGGCTGAATCAATAGAGGCATCTGTAGACCAAAGGGGTAGCAAATAAAGTGTGTCAGACACAGCAGTGCCCTGCAGGCCGCCTCAGGGAGGCTTCGCTCAGCATGGTTCATGGACAATCTGCTCCTGGCTCTCTTCTCATACACAAGACAAACCAGGGCTAAGACACACCACTGCTAAAAACAAACTAGTATAGGCCTCTGGGAATGGGATTTGGGGTAGAAACTGCTCATCTCTAGAGGCTCGGATTTTTAAGAAAACAGACTGGGTTTGAATGGCAGTCCAGGCCCCTACTGGCAGTAGGCTCTACATCATTCATCCAGTGGCAAGTCCACTGAGCAAATTACTGTAGATCCTTAACCCCACGCTGCGTCACACAAAAACTGAATAACCATACCGATCTAACGCAATTGCTGCTAGAATCAAATTATATCATGCCTGAAAACACTTAGCACAGTGTCAGCTCAGTGTATCTCCCTGTTAGTAATTTCATGCATACCACCAACATTACTGTCATTATTAATTGGAGAAAACAGGTACACATACTTCAGGATCATGTTATAGAAAAATTCCACTCCCTTGCCCCAAACTAGAAAATAGGCCCCCTACGGAAAGACTATAGGATCCTTCCCACTTAGGATCCCATCCCAAGCTCCTTACCACATTGCTGTTTTTGCAGCATCTCTAGCCTCAGCAGACCACCCAACGAAACCAACCACTTACCCCAAACAGAACCAACAGTTGTCTAGTCCCAAACATGCATAAAAAATCCAACCTGAGGGCCGGTGAGATGGCTCAGCGGCGTAAGCGCCTGCCTGGCAAGCGCGAGGTCCTGAGTTCAACTCCCAGTACCCACATACGAAAAAAAGGGCCGGTGATATCGCTCAGCAGCACGGGCGCCTGCTGGCGCACGAGGTCCTAAGGTCGACCCCCGGTATCCACAAAAAAAAAAAAAAAAAAAAAGTATCACCCTAAATACCCACATTCTACAATAATATAAGAAAATAAGAAAGGAGGAAAATCATAAGAATGCCATCCACAGCCTTCTCAAAACCATCTCTGGATCAGTGGTTCCCAGATTTGGGGATTTCTATAACCACCTTACACACACACACACACACACACACAGAGTTACCAATAATTTATTATGCCATGTACAGTGATAAAAAAAAGTGTATCATCAGCATTTAATTTTTAAAAAGCACAATCTTAACTATTTCAAAATAGTAAGAAATATACACTCTCAGGATCATAGGTCTCTGCATTACATAAATTTAGCTTTATGACAAACTCATTATATTATCCATGTACATTACTGCCCATATTTTTCTCAAAGAAAACTTGGGGCTAGTTCCCAAAACCCAATTTAGGAACTGATGTTCTAGAGGCAGGCACTGCTGCTTTTCTGTTAAGGACCACACCACCGGAAGGTTACACTTCAATCCCTTCGTCCAGAGACAGCAATGATAAGAGAAGCTCTTTGCCCACTGCTGAATATGCCAAGCAGCAGTATTAGCCTTCACAGAAGGAGAGAGACACGAGTGCCTCTCTGACTAACTACAGCTGCCCATATAAGCCTCCTGGTACAAAATCCATCTGGCTCATCTTTCCGGGCCTGGTATTTCACTCCAGGTCACAGTTGCCTTGATGTCTGATGCAAAATCAGTCCCACTTTTCAGTCTTCAAATAAACCCATTTTCACTCTCTCTTCTCAAGCTTGCTCAAATTAAACATAAACTGACGAGCAATTCTACTCCTAATTATCTACTTAAGAGAAATGAAAACATACTTACACACAAAAACTTGTACAAAACATCATAGTAGCAAGATGCATAATACCAACAAATGGAAATGATCCAAACGCTTATGAAACGGAAAATAAATGAACAGATGTGGTACATCCATACAATGAAATACTATTCAGCAATAAAAAGGAATGAACCAGTGATACATGCTGCAACAAGGATAAACTTGGAAAAATCTTATGTTAAATGAAAAAAGCCAGAAACAAAAGGCCACATAGTGTGACTTCATTTGTATGAAATTTCTAGAAATTGCCAGACTACAAAACACAGATTAGTGAGTTTGGTGTTGTGGCACATGCTTATACTCCCAACTACTCAAGAGGCTGAGGCAGGAGGATGGCAAGTTCAAGGCCACTCTGAGTAACAAACAGTAAAACCCTATCTCAAAAAGATGGTTTTTTTTCTTTTTTTTTTTAATTTTTAAGGGATAAGGATGTAACTCAGAGGTAGAGTGCTTGCCCAGCATGTGCAAACCCCTGGGTTCAATCCCCCACAGGGAGGGGAGGGAGACAAAATCTGCACAGATTACTGGTCACCTGGGGGTGAAAAAGGATTGACTACAAATAGGCAGGAGATAAATTTTTCATAATAAAACATTTTAATCTGTTCAAACTATGCATAATAAGATGCTTGGCAAAATACAGTAATTTTCTGTTCAGTGAGTGAGCCAATGAGTGGGTAAGTGAATGAATAATACCTGATTTCCCAGAAGCCTCTGTGGTAAAACTTAACTAGGTCCTCATATTTAATTCACTCCAGCCAGCCTCATAAAGTTATGTGTAACAGTTATATAATGGCTATTTCTGTGTAATATATAAACAGAAAGTTGTTTGGATTAGGATGAACCATACAAAATTATTTTTTTTTATTAGCACATGTTTGCAGTATATAACATTTACATTCCTTGTGTGGAATGGGTACATGTACATAATACATCTTAATCCTTTTTCACCCCCTTTCCCTCCTCTTCCTCTCCTCTCCTTCCATCTCTTGATCCCCTTTCTCATCTGAGAAAGACCTATCTCCCTACAAAATGGTTAAATAATGGCAAATTCATATGATTTGACCTTCATGCAATATTTGATAAAGAGACAAGACGGAACACATGTTTCTAAGTCAGACCAACTTGATGTGGTACTAGGCTCTATCACATAGTACAAGCTTCATCTTCACATGGAAGGCAGGGATAATTACAGGATCTTGTTCATAAGGCTGCCATAGGATTGCTGTGACAATGCTTTATAACCAGTGCTGACGCAAAAGTCAAAAAGGAGGTATTCTGTAAATTATAGCATCCTGACACACGCTAGTTCTCTCTCTCTGTGAAATTCTATGAAATTCCTCAGTTAACGATGACCAGGTCTTTTCTTTCTTTTGTATCCGTGCGTTTCCTACTCACGTGTCCCCTTGGCACACAGACAGGGAGTGTTCAGTGCTGGACTCCTCCGCAGATACAGCTTCCTACTGATTACTAACACCTAGGGTGCCTCCCTGCAGGCCACTCGAGAGTCCTGGCCTGCAGGCCGCTAGCTCCTCCAGGGTATCTGCTGACAGCACTATGGGAGGCTTCTTATGATTCCATGCCCAGCATCCTCTTCACAAGATCAGCGTATAATGAAGCAGAAGGAAGTGCATCAGAGAGATTTCCTCCTAGCTTATTTCTCAAAAAAAAATGTTTGGCTGCTACACAACCTGTGTTTTAATGGATAGTGGAACTATTTGTGAAAGGCCAGGTTTCTACTAGCAACAACAAAAAGACAGGAGCTACGGGGCAGATGTAAATGAAATAGCATAACTATATTCTATCTGAAACTCTTCATTTGTAGTCATCATAAAGGTACCTACAAGATTGCAAACAGGGGGTTTGGTGAGAGGGCTCAGTGGCACAAACGCCTGCCTGGCAAGCGCAAGGGCCTGAGTTCGACTCCCGGAACCCACATACGAGAAAAGGGCCAGTGATATCGCTCAGCGGCATAGGCACCTGCTGGCGCGCAAGGTCCTGAGGTCGACCCCCGGTACCCACCAAAAAAAAAAAAAAAACAAAAAAGATTGCAAACAGGGGAAACAACAGAATTAAATTAAGGTTGCCAGATTTCACAAACAAGAAAACAAAACAACTGGTTAAATTTGAGATAAACAACAAATATTTATGGACATATTATACAAAAAATGCTTATTGTTTATATAAAGTCAAATTTAATTGGGTGTCCTAATTTTATTTAGTAACCCAAAATTTAATCTGTACAACAAATCACTCTTTTATATCCCAAACATAAGAAAATGCATATTCGTTAAATACAAAATAACAACTATGATGGCCAGAAAGATAAGGTTTCCAAATTTCATGACGGTCTACGTAACACTGGATTAAAAAGTCTCTACCAGTTACCAATGTACTATATTCCGAGGCTCAGGTATATATCCTCATGTACTGGCCCAGCACTGCACAAAAGAACTTTATATGCACTAGCAACTTCCTGTATCCTCGAATTAGTTCTAGGGAGTAGGCCCAAGTACTTTTATCCCTATACTACAGGTGAGGAGACTGCAGTTTAGAAGGGTGGACCCAAGGCCTTCCACTTAAATAAGAAATAAAGTTTAGAAGCCTCTCACCAGAGTTCCAGACTTAAGTCTACAGTCTATGCCAATATCCCGGAACTAATTCCAAATTTGCAATGCTCCGGTAAGTGTAATGTATCTCAATAAAGCCATTACAAATTTTCTTTCCAATGTCTACTTCTCCTTCAGTAAAACAAACTTCAATCCATAACACTCCAGAGCCATTTTAGCTGATAATTACAATAACTTTTTCTCTTCCATTTTCACCTATCTCCTGGACCTTTCCACTAAAATTAAGGACAGGAAAAACAAAAGAAGACCATACTTTAAACAAGTGAAATCCTGCTAATTAGATATAGCCAGAAAACAAGACTAGCCAGAAAATAAGACAAATGAAATCTGAACAATGTCAACTTCAACACATCCATTTACAGACTTCATCACCACTGGTACAGAACTGGGCTACAATTGACAAAACCATGGCCATTATTGCAAAAAGCAAACTCTATGGACATCTGTTGTAAAACAAATACTTCATTCATGTAGAAGGTCCTACAGAACAGCTTTTCTCCTTTTAACTCACAGTTGGAACAGCCAAGGATTTAAAAGGGAACAGGTCCTCTTTGATGTTTTTCTCAGTCTAGGCTTTCCCTGCTCTCTATGAGGTTACCAAATATGACCCATATTCTCCATAAGGTTACATCTGACCTACCTATGCCCACTCTAGTCTCAAGAGTCAGAAGGGTGTATGAAACCTCGGACCAATGACCAGCACTAGCAATGAGGATGAATGGCATGGAAAATGCGGCTTCCCTAAAGGGAGAGGGCTTGTCTAGCCACCAGAGCCCTGGCCTAAGCCTTTTCATCCTCCCACCTGCAAGGAAAATAGCAGAGTACAGCCACTTTCTTCAAACACACAAGTAGCGAAAGACGGCAGAATTCCTCATATTTGCCTTTAGACACAATCCATCTCCTTGGTAACAGTTCTAAAAAAGAAAAAGGAAACAACACACACACACACACACACACACACCTTCTACTAAGCCTCATACCTTAGCAAGCAGCCTAGAAAATGAGCTTGTGATTTAGGCAAGATACCCACTCAATCCTTGATTTCAAAGGATGCTTAAGGGTTCTGTGTTTTGTTTTTACCAAAAGGGGCACCCAGTATCTATCCAATGGACCTCATGGCTTTCCCTGTCTAACAAATGGAGATGATGGCAACAGTGGTAGTATTGCTCTCTTATAAGATTGTTTTGAGGACTGAATGAGAATGTGTGCAGGATTTACAGAAGTTCTGGCACACAGGGCATCACCAACAGCTACTAGCTATGACTGCGACACTTATTACTTCCCAGCCTAGCACAATGAGCATAGACCTTAACTTGGAGATGACAGGAGGTAGAACGGGATGATGGGTAAACCACAATGCAAAAGGCTCCTACCAAAATTCCCCAGCTCAAACCCAGAGTCAAAGCCATGTTCATGAAAAAAATTCTAAAATAAAAAAAAAAAAAAAAAAGCAATCTGCCCAGTGCCCCAATTGACTAAACCACAAAGCCAAAATGCAACTGAAGATACCTCAAGAACCAGAAACAGCACCTGCCCGGGACAGATGACTGACCATATACATACGCTAGCACACAAGCACGCACGCATGCACACTCCTGCCCAGAGTCTCTCTGTGATGCAATGTTTCTCATCAGGGAGGAGCAAGAGCCATACGATGTGGAGGTTTGGACACTTTCTAAGACTGGAACAAGAAATAGAGCTAGCATCATCCCCATCTCTCTGTGCCACAGCCCCCGCTTTCCTCCCACCCTGATGCTAAGACCTTCCAGCTTGCAGACAGACGCTTTACAGCTAAGAGGTTCAAGTCACACGTGAGCACTTGACAACACACTGCCAGATCCACAAGAAGAGTCACAGAAAGTTAGGAAACCACTGAACCAGTACCACAGCAGACCCATTAACAAAGCACAGATAACAGAAATAGACAAGAAAAGGAGCTTGGCCTTCTGACAACAGTTTAATGTAACAGAAGAAAAAGGGAGGGAAGGGGACTGGTTCCAATGAGTCACTAAAGAATGGAAGTTCTAATAAGCTGCATGACTCCACAGTCCTAACTCCATACCCCAACTTTTTTTTTTCTTTTTCTTTTTGAGAGGGTCTTCTAAGTCACCTAGGCTGGGCTTGAACTTACAATTGTCCTCCCTCAGCCTCTCAGTGTGCCAGGATTACAGCTGTGTGCCACCACACCCAGCTCTATACTCAACCTTTAAATTAGGACGAATAAATTCCTCAGTCAGCACTTCAGTCTGGGCATTTTATAGTTACTTATGTTACAGTCAATGCTTTTTGGGTCGTCATACCAGACAACGAGAAGACATATGGCTTTCTCAGAGCTTGCATTCCAGGATACAAAGGCAACACCTTTACCCTTTTCAGTTGACACTGTGTGCCCCATTGCATCAGGCCAATGCATCAAGCACATGAGCAAGCAGTTATGAAACCAATTATATGTCACTCCCTATGGCTTAGAGGATGAATCCTGCTGTGGAATTCATAGGTACAAACACCACTGGCATCAAAGTCTCTGCCATCAGGACTGCTGAAAGATAATTGGGGAAACTCCTACATATCACAGACTAAGACATTTCCCCTGAGAAGTATTTGTGGAGTGGCTATTATGTGACCATATAGAAAAGTGAGGATAACAGCCATGGATTCTGCTGTCACAGAGCTTAGCATCAAAGGGGAATCTTACTATTTAAGTAGTAACAAACTAATACAAACAAAAATGCATAGGACAAACCTCTACAGAAATTTTTAAAAAAAGACCTTGGCTATGCCTCTTTAAAAACCACAGTTGTTCCTCCTAACAGCATTCACTGCTGTTGAGAGTGAATACTTAGAGCATTACTTCATTCTTATTAATAAAAGTGAAGGGCAGGGCAGGCGAACAATTCATGGAGTTTGTTAGGCTCGATGCAGGACATAATGTAGGGCATCAGGGCATCCCTTCTAGTTTGAGAAGGAAGTGTCACCTGAACAGGGCTGTTCACATGCCCAGGAAGCTGCCCCACAGCTGGTAGACCTTGAAGGATACCAGTCAAATGCCAGACCAGCATAGCCCAGTGTGGGAAGAAGCAGAGGCTCCAGGCTGCAATCAACTGGATTCTTTTCTCAGCCTCGCCACATATCCTACAGCCCCAAATTAGGCAATTCCTTCCTTTGGGGAATGGGCTGTACATCTATAAAGCTACAATAGGTGAAGGAGAATCACAGAGATCAGAGGAAGGACATGCAAACTGTTCATCAAGTGCATATATATTCATAAACAGCAGCCTTGGAACCCAGTTTTAAATGTTACCAATGGCCTCTGGCAGAAACTTTTAGCTCTTCCTCTTCCTCTACACATTTTCACCATCATCACCCTCCCAGGCAGAGTGGCTTTTGAAAGGCAGCTCTTAGGCAACTATAACTTCCTAAAACACTACACGATGCTCACTTACAAGCACAGTCAGAGCACGTATCCAGTGACGCCCCACCAAGCCCTTGCTTCCCTGCTGCAGAGCCCTGCTATGTATGTGAGGACAGGCCAAGACAGAAAGGCACCAGACTGGGAAACCAAATGTCTTCCAGAGGCAGCGGCACTTAAGCTAAGATGTAAAGGAGAAAGAGTTAGGTGAAGGGAGTGCCACATTGAAGGGATCTACAGGTGCCAAGATCTTGGGATAGAGGCATGGGAGCATCAAAAGAGCAGGAAAGGGGCCAAGAGGCTGGAAAATGCAAAGACAATGCAAGATGAAAATGGGGAGGCAAAGGAGGCCAGACGATAATTGCCGGTAGTTCTAAAATCAATGGGAGGTTGTCAAAAGGTTTTAAACAGTAAGTTGACATAACTGAATTCTCATTTTTGAAAAGACCATTCTGTCTAGAGTGGTAGCCAAAAGCTAATCAATGAGTCCTGGTGGCAAACAGCAAGAGCCACTAACTGAGGACAAATGAGACAACAAGATAGTAAAAGGCTGGGGCAGAAACAAAGATAGAAGGGTCAGGAAGGAAAACTGAGTTGCACATGCAACTCAGAAGCACCAATGTCATCTGGAGCTTGAATCTTAAGCCCCAACTCAGGACTATTACACCACCCCCATGCCCACCACCCCGAAACCACTAGCACCTACCCTCTCATCCTTCCTTAACTTCCCCATCCCCTGCCTTCACCAACTGTGCTAGGAATGGAACTCAGGGCCCCCTAGAGAAGCACTCTACTACTGAGCTACATCCCCAGCCCCAGAACCTGCATTTTAACAAGGTCCCCAGGTGAGTCCAGAGCACACTAAAATCTGAGAAGCACTGCACCAGCACAGAGTGGGAAACAGTGTTTGGAGATCATCAACCATAGCATGGAAGTCTTACATTTTCAAACTCACCTTTGGACAGAGTCTGTAATGGAGCTGTAAAACCCAAACACTTGCCTTAAAGTATGTGCACAACACAGTCACAGGTAAGGGTCACTTCGAGAAAACTTTTCCTACACTATCCAGGAGGCGAAATCAGCATCCAACTGCTCCTTCACAAAATAAGCAACTGTGCAGAATAAACTTAGATAGCCGTGATAAAAAGAACCATCCTTTGTCCATCCCCAAAAGCATCCACTTAACTCCTAAGCAGAATCCAAGTATGCCAAAGTTTCCAGAAGCAACCACGAGTCAGTCAACCTTAAAAGACAGCCTGTTAACATTCACCAGAATTATTCACCTTGCTACCTACTTGAAAAATGAGTGAAGCCACTTGCAACATTCATCAAACTTAAAGGTCACAATTTTATCTAATTATAAAAACACTGTTGGCTCAAAGCACCACTTTTCTGTGACGCCTAAAATAAGTCCTTTAATCATTAGGTATCCCAGCTTTCTCCCATCTACAAAACAGAAATCCTGGAATTTATTCCTCCAAGGATGCCTTGGGGATTAGGGAAAGGATGTTTCCAATGCTCTTGGAGATACAATCTGGGCTATTTAGTTCATAAAGCTCTGTGTCATTATGCTACTCAAAAGTAGCATACTTTTACAGTATGCTTTTACAGTAGCTTCCCAGTATCCATCAGATGAAGATAAACCCTTTGTTGTGATCGCGAAACCTTCCACAATCAAATCCAACAACCTTTGCATTCTAACTGCATAGGTGCCCTGGCCAATCCACACTACTAAGTTTATGACTGTATGCTTTAGCTAGTGAGCATCTCAGTGGAAATGGAAACCCAACACTAATCCTTTTCCAAGTTCACACTTACTCTGTACTGAAACTTTTCTTTGGCACTGGCCAAACAAAGGAGGATGGGGAAGGCACCAGGTCTACCTGGCATATTCAGTGGGGCAGAGGGAGGCAGGAAATGTAGCTCAGTGGTACAGTGCTTGCCAAGCATGAATAAGGCCCCGAGTTCAATCCCCAGCACTATTAAAAAACAGATTGAAGCAAAAACCAAACCAAACAAAACAAAACAAAAACCATCCATTGAAGAAACCAAAACCGCAAGGACTCCAAAGAATAAACTCCAAGAATAAACCAAGACTGCAAAGGACTAGAACACAGTGTAGACATGTAGGCAGTGACGGGCTGGAGGAGCCGGCAGAGGCAGAGTCCACAAAGTTCAGGAAGCTGGACCAAGACATCTGGACTTCATCCTAAAAGGACCTAGTAGAAATGTTCTTGAAAACAACTATACTAAGAATTGTTTTAGTGAAAGCAGAAGGTGTCTCCATAGACTTTTCTGAGAGTCTCTTTAATTCACTTTGCCCACCAATGCAATTCAAACAGTTTTTAGAATATCTGTGGGAATTTCAATAGCAGTACATAGTCTCTTTTAACCAGAAATTACAATCAAAGAGCTGTAGACCTAGTTGGAACTTTAGCAACCATTTACTCTAACCCCTTAAAGATAAGAGAACTAGGGTCGGTGAGATGGCTCAGAGGCTTAAGCGCCTGCCCGGCAAGCGCGAGGGCCCGAGTTCGACTCCCAGAACCCACATATGAAAAAGGGGCCGGTGATATCGCTCAGCGGCACAGGCGCCTGCTGGCGCGTGAGGTCCTGAAGTCGACCCCCCGGTACCCACAAAAAAAAAAAAAAAAAAAAGATAAGAGAACTACAGTCCTGAGAGATTAAATGATTTGCTCAAAGACAGAGGTAACATTCAAACCCAAGTCTCATGACTCCTAGGCCAGAGAAAGTAAGACATACTGTAGTAAATATTCTGATATAAAATCAAAGCACTCATTCATTCATTTAACAAATACTTACCTGTATACCAGATGCTATTATAAGTACTGGTGATAAAGAAATGAACAACAAGGACAAGTACCTTTGACCTTCTGGAGGTTTTACCATAATAGAGAAAGACAGACCACTAAAAAAAATAATAATAAAGAAAAAAACTCAAAGTTTGTCCTTTTTTATGGCAAAGTAGTACTCCCTTGTGTATAAATAATTTTGTTTATCCATTCACCTGTTGGTGGACATATGGGCCACTTCCAAGATTTAGCTATTATGAATTGTGCTGCTGTAGATATAGGTATGCATGTATTGCTGCAATGTGGTGCCTTTAACTTTTTTGGGAAGATACCTAGAAGGGGAACAGCTCAGTCAAATGGGATTTCTAGTTTTGGTTTTTTGAGGAAAATCTGTACTGATTTCCATAGTGGCTGTACCAGTTTACATTCCCACCAATAATGTAGAAACATGTACTGCAAACATGCACAAAAAAACTAAAGGAAGAGGATCAAGAGACGGGTGCAGGGGAGAGGGAGGGAAGAGAAATGGCATGGAGAAGGAACTAAGATGTGTTACGTACATGTAGCGACTTCCCAAAAGGAATGTAAACATTATGTACTACACACATGCACTAATAAACTAAAATTTAAAAATAAAATAAATTTAATCACAAGAAAACATAATAAATACCAAAAGTTATACAGTATGTTACAAAGAGATAGGTACTACAGAGAAGAATAAAGCAGAGAAGTGGGACAGGGAAGGTCTGTCAGGGTAGACCTTTTTGAGAAAGACTTAAAATAAGGCAAATGAATGCAGGATACTAAGGATTGGAGAGGTCACATGATTTCTGTCCATTCCATCCATCTGTGGGTGGATAATAGGGCTGCTTTTCAGAAAGAAATTCAGCCCTTTTCCAAGCCTACTGATATCTATCCACCAAGCTCAACAAACAAAACTCCACAACTCTAACATTCTCTCTGATAAAACAGAAAAAAAGTAATTCTGGTTTTAATAAGAGTCTCTGATAGGCTGATAAGCTGGTATTTAATGAAAAAAATGGATAAGAAGGGAATTTCAGGCTGGAAGCAAAATTCTGCATTTCGATAATGAATCAAGCCAATTTATTTCACCTACTGCCAAATATGGATTAAAATGTAGGTCACTTCCTGAACATACCAGAAATGAAACTGAGATTGGTGCCAAGTTCCCAAAATCTGGTGAAGAGCTGCCCAGAATAGAGAAAAAGAGGAAGAATAGTCAAAATTGCAAAGACTGCTAGAACTTAGACTCGGCTTCCTCCCCAGAGCACGCTATGCAGATGTAAAGGGCCAACATCTCGATTCGGAACTAACACTTTCTGAGGCTTCACACTAACCCTCTGAGATGGGGACCTTCATCAGGTTCAGGCTGCAGACAGGAAAACTGAGGGAGTTTTTGAAAGGTTAAGCCCACACAGTTAACAGGCCACGCAGACAAGACTCTGACTCCAAAACTCATTTTGGGGCTAAGCAAATTTAGGTCTTGTACTGTGTTTGAACAACCCATGAGTTAAGAATGGCTTTTACACTGTTAAAAGATTGTACACACAAACAAGCAAGAGAACTATCTAGAGCACATGATTAGCATGCTTGAGGCCCTGGGTTCAATCCCCCCCACCAAAAATTTAAAAATAAAATAAATATACAACAGAGATCCTATGTGGCCTACAAAGCCCAAAATATTTACTATCTGGCTCTTGACAGAAAAAGTTTGCCAACTCTTGTAGCCTCATCTCCTGTACTAGCCATGAGCAGTCCAGACTCAAAACAAGTTCTGCTGGATACATTACAGTATTTCCAAACTGTGAAACTGTCATAAGGAGAAGCCAGCTCTGGAAGATGGGAGAACTAGCTTTCATGCTGGCCAGGCTATAAGACGATCAATCAATCATTGGCTGAGGCTTACAGAATTCTATTCCATTACTTAATAATTTCCCTACAGCATTTTGCTTTCATTTTTTATGATTTGTCCCAGCAGGGGAAGTCCCCTCTCTCCCTCCTATCTTCTTGACATCCCTGTCCCTCACTCTCTAGGCACCTGACTCCCAAACACTATTCCTAGGATGCTCACGGTGTGCCCAGACTTGGTGGTGCGCAACATTTCAAAACCATCTCCTCTTTCTCCTCCAAAGCTTAATTTCCAGGGCTACTTTATTAAACCACAGACTGATAGCTCAAATTAATTTATCCAAGTCTGGATAAGAACCGTGATCTATCTGGGAATAAGAGTCCTTCCTCTCCCTGGATGACCCTGTTCAATTTCCTTAGGCCGGTATGGAAGAGTGTGGTTGCCTTGGCTGCTATCCCCACTTTTCCTGTATTTATAGCACCCTGATATTCCACTGGGAAACCATCCCTCTCTAGTCTTTGAAACATTTATTTTACATACTGTAGATCCTACTCTGGGCTCAGGCCAGGCCAGCTTCAGGGGTTATCTCAAGGATGAACACATGAATAAACACACAGTCGATGAGGTCCAAACCCAGGGTTTTAATTTGAACCCTTCGCCACAAGTCATCTTGCCAACTGGAGGGAAGAGACTGCATGAGAATGGTGGCACCAGCCTAAAAGAAAAGTGAGTTGAGTGATGCAGAGTCCAGGGGTTGCAGACCCCCTTTGGAGCCATGGGACTAGCTAAGTCCAAAGTCAAAACAGCCCAGGGCTTTCCAGTTATGTACCACAGCAAATTCCCTTTTAGCTTAAACTTCTTGGCTTGCTTCTTTTCTCCCATATCTTAAAAAGTACCCTGGCTGACACACCCAGAATGGAAGCACCACAACTACAAATATGCCTTATTAAAACTGATAAAGATGATGGGATAGCAAGAGCTTCCTTCCCTGTTGCCAGAAGTCCATGTCCTTCTAGCCCAAAAGGAATTCACCTCCCTTCCCCCATCTATTTCATGATTGTGGAGCTTTCAGAGAGATTTCAGGGCCTTCTAATTTAACTTAAGTTATGTGGTTAGAGCTGGGACTAATGAAACAATAAATATTTCAAATCAGTGTTCTTTATCTCATCCCACCCAAAACTGTTATTCCCTAAGCCTCTAAGAGAAGAGAAAACAGAGACAAAGGCAAAGAGGACAGAATAATCAGTGGGTGAGTTCTCTTGCATGTTATGTCCAGGGTTGCATAGCAACCAGCCTTGGCCTGGTCATTCCAGTGGACAAGCAGCGGAACAAGCATCAGACCTCTGGGTCATGCAGCATGTCCTGTTTATGGCCCCACTACTCAAGGGCAGGGGTAGTTCATGCTCTTCTACAAAGCTGGCAAAATGCCACAGACAGAACACCCAATGTCTCTAGTCTCCCCCACAGGTTTGTGTCTCTCCCACACTGGTCAGTTTCTCTAATCTTTATGCCTTCAATGAGTATCAGCTATGTAGGCCCCCTAAAACAGATAAGGGCTTTCAAAAGCAGCTTGATAGGAAAACAGGCCTAAGAACTTTATTATTATTTATCAAGATACTAGGAATCAGCAGAAGAAAAGGCAAAGTGCACATCAAGAAAGCAAGCCAGATGGGTTTTGGGTTCAGAATTTTCTCCAATCCTCCAACACTGTTCACTTTGCAGCTACTTCCAAAGATTCTGGCTGTGAAAGCACAGCTACAGTGCTGCTTTCTCTAGGTTCTGAGTTAATATCCAACAACTGAGAAGTCAGCGGGGACAGAGATGTGTGGCGACACATTTTAGAAGCAACTGTAATCACAGAGCACTGCACAGTCAGTACATACCTGGGGTGGGGTAGAATGTGGGTCAATAAGTCTCCAATGGTTTAGATGTCACCAAACAGGGCACTTGTGTGTACAAAGAGAGAGGGAGGTTGTATTAGTCACTTTCCTGTGGCTACGATACAATATCTAACACCTGCAACTTAAAGGAGGAGAGGTTTATTTTGGCTCACAGTTTCAGTGTGTTCAGTCCAAGGGACAAACAGCATGGTGAAAAGGCATGGCAGAGGAAAGCTGCTCAGACTATGGCAGCCAGGAAGCAAAGAGAGAAGGAAGGAGCTGAGGGCAAGAATATACCCTTCTAGGTCACAACCCCAGTCACAACCCACTCCAACCAAGCCCCACCTCCTAGAAGGACATTCAACTACTGAATTCATGTACAGATGAATCCACTGATGAATATAGTACTCCCATGATCCAATCACCTTCCAAACATATAAGACTTTTAAGAGATATTTTAGATCTAAACCATAACAGAGGTGATGCTATCCCTTCTTTTTCCTTGCCCACCTAGAGATTAAATACCTAAAAATGGTGGCAGTCCACAAAAACACAGAGCCTAGAGTTCAAGAGAGACAGAGTCTGACTTGTATACTAAATTCAGTGTAGCAAGACTCAAGTTCTAATACTTCAGAGACTATGAAGCATTGTTTTCTGTTTGCTAAATTCCTGTTATGACCTGTTCAGGTACTAGGAACTCTCCAAGTGAACTAATACTAAATCTTGTGAAAAGTCACTATGAGGTTTCAAAAGTTTTATGCAGAAACCATGACTATGTGCAGAGACTATGATAACCACTGAAAGAAGAGATGTGATTCCAGTTCAGAAACTGTCAGCAAACAATGTATAGGAAATCTGAAATATGAACAAAACTGGGAAAACGTTTTTAAATCTCTTTAATAGACAATAAAAAAAGAGTCATATAAATAATTATAAGGCTTATAAAGCTTATCTTCCTGTTATGCTGCTCTAACTAGAATGATATGTCAAAACTTAACACCTTTAAGTGGGAAGAGTAGGGAGGAAAGATATACCCTAATATTCAAAAAGTTTCATATACACGAACAAACAGTCTTGTCAACTTAAGAGTCAGCTTAAGTCCATTTTTTTCTAGGTGGGAAGATTATAAAAAGAATCAATTCACAGAAAGTGAACTGGCCCCACCAAACAGACCTAGGCCTCCTCCTGTGCCACTTATAACACAGACTTAGAAACATGAAATTCCCCTTCCCTCCACCCTGCCTCATGAAAAGCAAGAGGGAGAGAAAGAGACCTAACAGAGAACATAGTGTGCACGCCGTCATTCCTAAACCTCCACAAAGATACACTGGGACACCACCCAAGAAAACAGTCACACCTGATCTACCAAGGCCAAATCTTTAAAGCAAAACAAAATCTAAAGAGAACCACGGGATCCTTGAGGCCATCAACACTTAAGAGTTGCTTCTAGAACACACAGTCAAGTAGTTGAGAAGGGCTCTTTGAAGGCACATTGGACACCACTTATTCAACATGCACTGACAGTGACTACAAAGACTATCAATAGGGCAATGAGATACAGGCCGAAAAAAGGGACAGCTTTAAGACTTCAGCTCAGGTGGTCAAGGGAGGAGTCTCTGAAAAGTTCTTCAGGTGAGACCTAAAGGGTAAGAAGCTGACCATAGGAGATCTAAGGCAACAGTACTCCAAAACAGCAATGCAAAGGCCTACGGTGCAAAGTGCTCAGTGCATCAGAGGATGTAGACCAGCAAAATATAAGCATAGTGAGGGAAAAAGAGAATAGTCAGACAGGCAGTGGCAAGGTCAGCAGAAGCCTGCTCACATGAGGCATGTAAACTACGGTAAGGAGTTAAAACTACATTGCGAATGACATGTAAAGCAACTGGGAAATTCCAGACGGGACAGACTTCATAAGGTTTCTGGTTTGTTTGTTTTTTTTAATTATCTGTCTGCCCATCATGTAGGAAATGTATTCAATCTTACCAAGATCACTAAGGTTCTGGGTGGTCATGATTCCAGGAGGTAAGAATGGTCTTGTCCATAAAGACATAAGAAGAAATACAAAGGGAAAAAAATATGACCCATTAGAGTCTTTCCTTCGAAGGATGACTTACAACTTTCAACAACTGTGGCCACCAGGTGCAGGCTCAAGCTCTTCAGAGAAGTGTTCTCTGATTACATAATCTAAAGTTGCCTCCACCCACCACCACCATCCCTCTCCATCTGATTTTATTTCCATTACGGTACTTCTCACTATGTGAAAGTATCCTGTTTATTTAATAACTGCCTTAATTTGTCTACTCACCAAATTATAAGCTCTATGAGGCTGGAACTTCGTCTTTTTCAGAGCTAGCCCTCCAAAACATACAACAATGCCTAGAACATAGTTGGAGTCCAATAAATACTTCTTGGTTCAGTTCATGGGGACCCTATCTTTACTTCTACTCAAAAGAAACAAAATATTTTACCAGTTCCCAATTCAGAATTCCTTTCTAGGGCAATTAGCCTCCCATGTAGGTTGTTAAAACTAAAAATGCCTTTTGAAAATTCAGCAGACGTAGAGGAGAGAAAAGTTCCCTTGTCCTGAATGCAATGGAGAGAGGAGTTCCCTGGTCCTGGATCCCAGAATAACCGAGCTAGTGATGTATCAGAATGTCTGGGCTGCTGTTTTCCTCAGAACTGCCCAGGTGTGGAAGTCTGCTGAGATGAAGGAGTGTATATTAGGATTTGGAGGTGGGGGATAAAACTACTAGAGGTGGGAATAGGGTTGCTTCATGGCCACAGGATAGGGATCATTATGGCTCCACTAACACCAACAATAATATGAAAGACACTTTTTAATTAAGCTCCACAAAAGATACCTCTGCTGACCTATGCTGAACTCAAGGAGAAAATTCTGATTAGAGTCAACTGCTTGCCCAAGATGTTGATGGTGTCCATCTCTGAGCTGTGAGACAGAGGCAGGGACAAGAGGGCACTCACATAGTGTGTAGCTTCTATAATTAGTTTTTTTAAGAAGTCAGCAGCCCAAACCATCTATTTTTTTCTTTTTTTCCTTAGAGGACGCAGAATCTGACTGGACATGTTTAAAACCAAGACATCTGGAGTAAGGTCAGTATAATACTGGCTATAGTATGACATGCAGTGTTATTCCTGGAGAGAATCCCTAATGCAATGATTCATCTCTAATAAGGAGACCAGAAACTCACGTAGGGACAGCACAAAGACATAGATTTCTATATTACTGCCATCTTACAAAAAGTGAAAATAGTTACTAGAGTAGCAACAGCTACTGTGATTTTGGGCCAGGTGCTTGCTAACACTACTTTTAACTTTTACAATGCTATCAAGTAAGCACTATTGTCCCCACTTACAAGAAGTAGAACGGAACACTTACGGGGCTGGGCGGAGATTATATAGTCTGTAGTATAATGCTGCTTAAGAGTAAATGGGATGGCATTAAACCATGGTTCAAATCCTGACTCCAGTGCTTTTTAGTTGTACAAGTTGCTTAATCTCTCTGTGCTTTAGTTTACACTCTATAAATAGCAATAGCGATACTAGATCATACTTTATAAGATTGCAAAATTCCAATGAAATAAAGTTTGGGCTGGGGATGTAACTCAGTGGTAGAGTGATTGCCTAGCATGTACAAAGCCCAAAGTTTTTTCTTTTTTGTTTTTTTTTGTGGGTACCGGGGGTCGAACTCAGGACCTCGCTCTTGCCAGTAAGCGCCTGTGCCGCTGAGCAATATCACTGGCCCTTTTTTCCTTTGTATGTGGGTACCAGGAGTCGAACTCAGGACCGTGCACTTGCCAGGCAGGCGCTTATGCCGCTGAACCATCTCACTGGCCCCCAAAGTTTAAAAAAAAAAAAAAAAAAGGGTCAGTTTGTAAAACACTTAACAGAAGCATCTGGTGCAGAGTAAACACTTTAATGATAGTAGATATTGCGACACACTTGATTGTGAAAATATAACTTCTCTTTGCCCTCAAGGTGCTGCTAAACCAGCAGCAAAAAAAAAGGGATGGGCAGGCAGAAAGGTGAAGGCTGGAGCTTAAAAACATGAAAAGAAATACAAGAGGAACCCATGTAAGTTTACCTTAAAGAGATATGATGGCACATTTATAAGGACATGAATTATTGACAGGTTAATAATAATCACGAAAAAGAGAGACACATCCTAACTATCCGGAGGTAGGTCATTAGTTCAAAATGTTTTGACACAGCTTACCTAGCATATTACATAGCTACTAAAAACCAATTTAGAGAATGGTTCGTGATGTAGAAAGATGACCATGAGCCATGAAGTAGAAAAAGTCATAAACCAGGCATGGCGGTGTACGCCTGTAATCCCATGAGACAGGAGGATCACAGTGAGTTCAAGGCCAGCCTGGGCTACACAGCGAGACCCTGTCTCAAAATGACAAAAAAAAAGTCATAAAACCAAAATTACTATCTCTAATCAGTACTATTGGTATAATTTGCATTTTCTTCTTTTATTCATCTGTAATTTCTAAATTTTCTCTAATGAGCATGTATTACCTGTATAATCAGAAAAAAATGCAAGTTTTTGCATTATTTGATTTTTTTAATGACTATGTGAGGAGAAAGACCCACACCTCAAAGGAAGTCAGAAGGGGCAGCCTACTGCTTTGGTGCTGACGGCTTTATGAACTTTGAGACTGGCAGCCTGAGGAGGGAATACAAGGCATCACTCTCATTCAGGACTCACACACATACATCTAAAGTACGTCACTGCTGGGGACTCAGATCTCACATCCAACCTCCTGACCTATCCCAAATAGGCTCCTCCTAGGTACCCAGGTAACATTATAAATACATAATTATATCTAGAGCTATTCAACTAACCCAAATAACATGCTCTCATTCCATGTCCCCAAAATTTCTTCTTGAAATATAAATCATTAACCTACTTCATTAAAAACAAATTTAATAGCATTGTCCCAGCTTAATGAAGATAAAAAAGGGAAACTTGAGGCTTGCATCAGGTCCCATTAGAAAGCAAAACTGAGCACCTAAATGCTCTTGTCAGTGCTGCTAAGCAGAGAGCCGGACATTCTGTACCCTCTCTAGTCTGCGCAGGTCCTTTCACCTCGGGAACAGAACACAGGAACTATCACAGGAAAGGGGCCCTCAACAGCGTTGTTTATAAGACGTGACCACTCACAGCCTGGACTTGTGGTTTCGGCAGAGTAATAGTCACCTCAAATCTAGCCGGCATTTTAGCCACAATTCTATTACTCCAGAAATCTGTTTCAGGTCATTTCCATTAACAAAAGGCTTTGATTTCCTCAGAATCAAGATATCAGCTGGTCACCTTTTTGGGTCTTTGGCAAGGCAAGCTGGGAGTGGGGAGGGGCAATCACAGTGAAAGAATGAGAGACGGAAATAGAAAAAGGGAGAGATTCAAAAGAGGGAAAGAGCAAACACACAGATGGTAGAGAATGCATTCTGTGTTTAGGCTGGAATTTCCTAGAACAACACGAGGTCCTCAGTGAAGAAGAAAAACTTTCACATGAAGGCCCTAGGTATCTTCAAACCATCACCATTTCAGCACACAGAAAATCCACTTAATTCTTAAATGGTTAAAACTGAAACCCTCCAAATGCAATGATCCAAATCAGAATATAACTCGAAAATTGTTTCCTTTATAAAAGGTTCCTTGGATGGGGGATGTAGTGTACTTGTTTATCATGCATAAGGCCGAGGGTTCAATTCCCAGCAACACACACAGACATACATACCACACACACACACACACACAAAACAAGAGACAGACAGACAGACTTCTGCAAAACAACACATTTACCTCCTGCATCTTGGGCTCTTCCTTCCCACTCTCAACCAGAAAATTACTCCAAAGCAAGCTCAATACAAGGGAAGGGGCCTACAGGCTTCTCAGGAATGAGTGTGAATATGACACCTGTAATAGTAAATCTGTCTGAGGGTGAAAAGCAAGAGCAGTGCCAGGTCCAAGCATCCTGGCATTGAAAGTGCAGCATGCTAAAGAGCTGCAAATTGTCTGGATGCATCAAAGGAAAAGAACACATAGCTTAATAAGAGCAAAGGACAAAGCAGACAAGACAACACCACCCTTGGAGCCATGGCTTAAAAATCCTCAGGAAGGGGCTGCCTAAGGCTGGGAGAATGGAAAGGATGGGAAATAATAGCTAAGGGGTGCAGGATTTTGTTGGGAAATGATAAAAATGTTCTAAAATTAACTATGGAGATAGATGCAAAATTCTGTGAATATACTGAACAGCCTCTGAATTATATGCTGTAAATGGGTGAATCATGTGATATGGGAACTATATCTGAATAAAGCTATTTTTTAAATCCTAAGGAAAGATCTCCAAGGTCTCTGCCCACAATTGCCTGCCCCCACATTGTCCCATGTGGGGAGCTCAGTAATACGTCTGATTGAGATGACACATTAAGAGAAATGAGTCACCCTTCTCCAGACTGACATTTGACAAGTTTCTCATGTGAAATAACCATCAAAAAACACTTCAAACATCTTACTTAAAGAAACTCAGTTTTGAGAGCTTCAAAACACACCCCAACATTGAAAATTTAGATTTGTGAAAATAAGCAAATTTTAAGCTATCTTCATCTGGTAATCTTCTTCATGCATGAATTCCGTGCTGCTTCAAGCAGAAAGCCCCAAGCCCTGTAGTGCTGTGATGGTATGAAGTTATGCTGGCCAAAAGAGGTGGAGGAGTTGAGAAACAAGCCAATATCATATCACAAAAGACACTGAGGCCAAAAGCTATCAGTTCCACTCCAATTTCCTATGCAATGGAGCAGAGCTACCCTGCTGGGGGACTTATTACAAGCATGCTGGCTACATAAAGAGGAAACAGGATTTCTTTCCAGAGAGAGAGAGAGAACCATGGTACTGCTCTAAATGGAGTTGGCAACATGGTAGCTTGCTGACCTTGCACACTAAGCTCAAGCAGCTTTGGTCAGAGGGCCTGGAGATGGCAGCAAGGCCTGGCCAGCAGACATAGATGCAGCAGGAACGGAGGCCTGGAGATGCTGAAGCATCCCTCCCTAGTACCTGCCCTGGCCTCCAGCTCCTACAAAGCCATATGGTCTACAGTGGGAGTTGCACAGCTGATGAGCTGCTGGATACGCTGCCCAGGGTAAGACTTCTATCAAACAGCTCTATGCACTACTCATAGTTCTATGCACTACTTTTTGGAAGAGCACCCCACAGGATTTCCTAAGAAAAGGGCAGAGCAAAAGCTGCATTGGTCTCCTTGAGGTGACGCCCTGGCATCTCACCAGCAATGCCTGTGGTCTGCTCTGTCACCCAGCTCACCCTAGTGGGCTGAGAACAAATGTGATCAGATCACAGATAGGCACTAAAGGAGCCAAGACTGCCAGAAATGAGTGGCCCAAAGGTGCTGCCATGACAGAAGGAGCAAATCAGCTCTTGCTGGGTTTGGAGCACTTTACACTCCAGGGCCGTCAGCCAGTGTCTCCCAGACACTGAGTCCCCTTAGCTGTGCAAAGGCTAAGCCAGCTCACTATGCTTCTTAAATATTTTTCAAGAAAAAAAAAAAAGTGTGCAACATAATTACAGTCTCTGATCCCAAAAGACTTTAACCCTAACAAGAGCACCCAGGACCCAAACTGCCCTGGGATTGTCCAAGAGCATAAAGTTTCATTTCTGGAGAGTCCCCAACCCCTGCTCCAATGCTACAGAAGGGTCCTGGCTCACAGGCCAAGCTCATGGAACAACTGGATCCTAGGCGTGAAGCCACACCAACCATTCCTGAAACTTTCACACTTCTGAAATGCGCCCTAAACATTCCTTGACCTGCAGTAACACAGACAACTTCCACGCACCTGAGATGTCCCAACATTAGGCTAGACTAATGTGCACCTGAAAGTGGACAAAGGATTTGAGGCCAGGTTTATATAAAATCCCTTTTGGCCCATTCAGATTTAATGTGTAGTCTAAGGACCTGTTCCATGCAAATCACCTTGGGTGGGTGCAGATATGAAATCCAGATTTCCAGGCCTGCCCCAGAGCTTATGCATCAGAATCTCCTTGGGTAGAGGAATCTACAGTTAGGAAGATTCTTACATAAAGAATCACATACTTACATACATACAAGTGATTTTAAAAACCACTGCAAGAAAAACTGACTAGTGTTACTCTGAGGTAATCATGGTGGTTACAACTCAAGATGGCTGCAGTCATGTCAAGCTAAATCCATACAATCACCACCTAATAACAAGGACAATCTGGTAATGACAATAATAGCACATTCCAATTATAGAGCACTTACCATGTGCCTGCTTACAATGCTAAGCACACCTACATCTATTCCTCTTCTATTCCTCACGATGACATTATTAGGTAGATATTAATTATCCACCTTGTACTTAGGCTGCTTTCTTCAGTTTCATCTCCTAAGGTCAAATCCAAAGGCCTCTGGGCAAGTCCTAACCCAAATTGGCCAGGACCAAACCCCTAGTCATCAATTCAAACTCTCTCCAACCCTCTTCTACCCATCTGCTACATGTCGATACTGCCCATGGTTTTGGCCTCCATTCTCTTCTTTCACTCCATGTCAGTATTTCAACATCTAGACTCATCTCGGGAGTTTTTTGTCTTTTTTTTAATTCCCCACGCCCACATTACAACCCAAACAAATTACTTCAGAATCTCCAGGGGTGATTCTCTGGGGGCACACACCAGGCTCCTCAGGTGATTCATAGGGATTCATTCATTCCAGGCCTTTGAATACCACGTGGAGAGATGCAAAATATACCCATATCCCCCATCTCTCTCTGGAGCTCCAGATCTGAGCCTCCCACCACCTCGAAGGTGTCTCCACCTGCCTACCCCATCAGAACAAATCAGCAGGAACAAATCTCACTTAATTCCCCCATCACACACCATGAGACTTCTCCTGTGGTATACAGGTCAGCCGGCCCCCGATGGCCTAACACAGAAACTCTGAAGACACCCCTAACTCTTCCCTCTCCTCTGTCCTCATGACCCACCTACCAAATGCTACTGACTACATATTCTCCTCTCCATTCACATTAGCACATCTCTGAAAAATGTCATTGCACCTTGCATTCTACTCTACAATTTATCACCATCTGCCTGAATGTTCAGTGATTCCACTGAGTAAAGCAGACTTTCAGGGAAGAGTACTCTCTGGTACAGAGCCAGCTGCCCGGGATACTTGTACCCTAGTCTGTAAAACACACTCCCTCTCCTTCCCCCATGTACCATGGCCAGATGGTGTCCACTCTCAAATATGTCCACCCTGGGACAGAGTTATGCAGAAAACAAATCTCATATCACTGATGAAATATGGGATTATTTTAATATACAGGCATTCCTCATTTAATGACCTGTTTAACGACTATTCGGACTTACAACCTGCCACTCAGACATATGATCCATCTTTTTTTGTACAGTTCTATACACCTGGCTTATAGAGCCTCACTATCTTTTTTTTTGGTATAGTATACCTTATTTATACAGTACTATAATTTTTGCTGATTGTACTGTACTGTATGGTACTGTAGTTTTATGTTCTGTTATACATTACAGTACTGCATGTAAGAGTTATGCAAATAAAAGCAAAGTCACCAAGTTGAAGTCTCCTTTGATCATTTCTTTGTTTTGAATAATGTAATGTATATACTATATACAGTTCCTCATTTAGTGACCAATTCATTTAATGACCAATTCATTTAATAACCTAGTCAGTCATTAAACAAGGAATGTCTGTAATGACAAGTATTTTTCAATTTAATGACTATGATTCAAAGATTATTTGAAGGTATTTTAGAAAAAATTGCTAAACACATCAAACTTGTGATTTCTCAATACTATAAACTTCTCTTGTAAAATAAATGCTTTTTAAATTTTTTTCAAAGTAAATAAGCAGAGGTAAAGGTGAGACAAAAAATAACAGAGGTGATCTACCAATGACTCATCAAAAGGAACCTCCCTGTGCTTGATAAACCATCACCGACCTTTCCCAAAGGCCTCTGTTCCCTCTACAATTACCCTGCCAAGCTGCCAGCAACCATCATTTGCTATGGACCACCTGTGTTCCCCCTGCCTCCTCTTGAGAGAATGAATACCCAGAAAATGAAACTAGGCCTGCTGCATCCCAGAAATCCCACCAAAGTAGCCTTTACACCAACAGGAGCTGTCACAGGCTCAGGAATACAGACTGTAGAGGACACGCAGCATAATCAGTCCTCCATCAAGAGAAAGTGCCGAGCTCTATGGAGCAGTATCAGACAAAACACCCCCTTCCTCACCAGTCCCCAGGAATTCTAGCACCCACAGGGAGGCTTCCCACAGATAAGGCATGTCAACAGGCCCAAACCACAGGCAAAGAGATCGCCCCCCTTCAACACCTGCTAAGCCTCCTGAAAAATGCAAGCACTGTACAAAGATAAAAATGTAACAGGCCCATCACTAGGAACACAAACAAGTTCTCCAGGGTCCTATATTCTGGTGACTCCTAGACACAGCTGAGTTGCATTCTAGGAAATGATTTTGGTGGTGGTTTTTAATCCCAGAATTAGCAATACATATAAACAGGGGAGAAGAAAACGGAGAAAATTCTAAGTATTGTTATTTTACAAAGAATGCGCTATAATAAATTCTAACAGTGAAAATCATGATTTATAAAACTCAGTTCACCCACAACTTTTAGAAACACTTGTATGAAATATTTATTGAAATGAAAAATGTACATATAGTACCTTTCAGCTGAGCAGTTCGATTTCTAAGAATTCATCCTACAAATCTACTCATTTATGTGTCCCATACCAGAAATGCCAGGCTGTCACTGGCACTAATGCTTATAGGGTAAAGGGCTGCAAATAATCTAAATGTCTACCATGAGGGAAGTAGTTAAACAAACTGTCATACTCATACAAAGGAATACAATACAATGCTAAGCATGAGTTAGCTCTGTATATACTAATGTAGAATTTCAAAAATAGATTACAAGGTGTGAAACATATATGGCATCCTTCCAAATTTATATATCTTTATATATTTTTTATATTTTTATATATTTTATATATTTATATATGTATATCGACATGTAAACGTATACATACATTTTTTTGTGACACATGCATCAATTATAACCAAACAATAGCTAAGAAACTGGTAAAATGTTGCCTCCAGTAGAACTGGAGATGAAGAGACAGGAAGAATTAGAGGGATACATTCCTTTTTATCTCTTTTGAATCCTGTACCACTTATAGGTATTACGAATTTAGATCAGCTTTCAGAAGAGAAACATAGATATAAATCAAATTACATGTTTTATTTGTTCAACTGATATTCGTTGTTCACACCTGCCCTGAAGTATAATAATGAGGTGCAGTCAGAAATTTGTTACGGTTTTGGTTCCATCTACTTGATGGTGTCCTTGGCACAGAAACAGCCCAAGTTCAACTCAGCACCTGAAAATCTATCTAAAGTCTCACAGGAGGAGCCGGTTCATATTTTCGGAGGGTTTCAATTAGCATGGAGTAAACTTAAAAGTAGATCTGACAGCAAGATCAGATGAAAGCTACCTATGATGTCTTTACAAACCATACAAAACAGCGTTTATTTTGGCTTTTCCTGTGTGGCAGCAGCCGGAGTCAAAGTATAGCTACTGGCTTGCCACAGAGAAGCCAGCAAGTTAACAAGGCTTGGTCTAGAATTCCCAAACCCCAAACCTTTGTCCACGGGCAAAGAAAACATACACGCACACCACCCAACCCCAGGAATCTCCTCTTTCTAAATATAGTAAATACAGCCTGGCCTCCCTCTGCAGCATTCTGTGCCTTCCAACGAAGGTGAACTCAGCCAGATATAAACATGCCGTGACAGCTTCTGGCCCACACTGCCAAGTTGTTTTCCTCACTATTTCCTCTCTTCCTCCACTCTGGATTTCTACAGAAATGTGTAAACCCCATTGATTCTCATTTGTAAAAATTCCTCTAGCCACTAATACTGCTTTTCTCACCCTAACAAACATGATATCCTGCTGAGTGCCTATAATTTGTGTTTGGAACAGACTGTTAACATGGACAGAGACCCGTCCACCTCCCACTGTACCTGTAAGAACCTGCACCTCAGAAAGGGTATCAGTCAGGGCCGAGACTAATAGGGACACATCTAATTAACTGTAATCTCTCACTCGCTCTATCTTCCTCCCTCTATCTCCCTCCCTCTCTCCACCCTGGTTCTTTTAGAATCAGTATCAGTCCTTGAATAAGAGGCCTGTCCACGATGCTTCCAATCTGAGAAAAAAGATTAAGCTTTGGAAACATCTAACACATTCAAAGGAGTACCAGCAGCAACTTGCTACAGGGATATAAAACTAAACAAAGAATGTCAAAAAGATTGTAAAAACTGGAGTCGGCAACAATTCCATGTGGAAGAATCAATCCCAGGGAAATGCTGAGACCCATACACCAAGGCAGCTGTGCAAATGATCACTACAACACTTTCTGAAATTGAAAAACCAAGATAATCCAAATATCCTCCAGTAGGAGCCTGGGTAAATAAACTATAATACACCCACACAACAGAACCCTCTGAAGGAATCAAAGAGTGCAATATGTACATGGAAGAACTCTAAGACATAGTATTAACTGGAAAAGTAAAACAGAATAATCCATATAGTATAATGCATTTATGAAAACAAATTTACAGAAAAAGGAAAGAAAAAAAGCATAACAAAGTGATTAACTAAGGAAAGGGAGTTCTGGGGCTACATGTGTACCTCAGTAATATAGCATACACCTAGCATGTGTGGGGGCCCTGAATTCATCCCTAGCACAGGGAGAAAGGAAGGAAGGGAGGGAAGGAGGAATGAAGGTGTTTTACATTGTATCTACCCTTCTATACTCTGATTCCTTTATGAGAATATAATCATGAACTATCTGTGTCATTTCATCTTTGCACTATAAGTCATTCATTTATACTGTTAATTTTCTCCCCAAATCTAATCCTTCCCAAACCTTCTCTAGTTCAGAAAATAGGGCCATCATTCACATAATCACTCAGGCCAAAGACATCTGAATCTTTTTATTTGGAGGAGGGGGGGGTGTTGAGACAGAATCTCAGTATGTAGCCCAGGCTGGCCTTGAATTCACAGTGATCCTCCTGCCTCAGCCTCCTGAGTGCTGGGATTACAGGCATCCGCCACCATGCCTGGCAAATTATTCTTGACTTTTCTCTCATAGTTTACATCCAAATTAATCATGTGGGGCTCTATCCCCAAAAACTCCCAGTATCTGACCACCTCTGATGTAACCACCCTGTTCCAAGATGCCATTGTCTCTGATCTGACCTGTTTATTATAACAGCCTCTTAACTGGTCTCCTTGCCACCATCTTTGCCCTACTACATCCAATTCTCCAACTTGCTGCCTGCATGATCTTTCCAGAACACAAAATGGACCACATTACAACCTCCTAAGTCCATCTATCACACTTAGAATGAAACCCAAAGTCCTTTCTGGAACTCAAGTCCCCATGACCTGGCCCCTGGACTCTCTCCTTGCCCACTGGATATCACCCTGCTCCAGCCACAGCTGGCCTCACTGCTGACCCACAAACATCCCCAAAATCCCTTACTCCAGTCGAAGGCTTTGGAGAGCACAGTAAGAGCACAGCAGGGGCTGCATATTGGTTGAATGAAAGCATCCTTTGGTGGCAAAAAGTATACAGAAGTTGAAATATACTGGGTTATAATTTTAAAAATTAAAACTAAGATAAATTAGAAATTTAAATATAGAAAACCCACTTTGGCTGTTAGCTTCATGTTGGCATTCCACCCTTGGCTAATTTTCAGAAACAGAATGGCCAAGTGGGTTCTCATTTTGTCACTTCAGAGATCAGAAGCTTACACTGAATCAAGATGCCCCATCTGTGGGATCTGCCCAGAGGGAAGCTGACTAGCTAACTGGAATAGAAACTCGAACCACAGCCTCCTAAGAACCACTTCCCTAAGTCCTGAGGTCCTAAAACTGATAAGTCAAATACATCTGAGGCTATAGCTGATGAAAAAAAAAAGTCCTCAAAAGAAGACAAAGGGGGGGGAACAAGATGGCGGAGTGGTGAGCAGCTGAGAAAGAGCCTCTCTGAGAGTCCTCCTCCAGACGCTGGAATATAGCAACTCGGGGAAAACAAGAAAGAAGGAAGTGGGTCCCCTGGACCCAGGAAGGATCTGACGTACAATTTGAAGGTCACGGAGAGAGTGAAGGGAGAAACTTCAACAAAGAAGGAGGTGGCCGCCAGGGCCGTCTCCCTGAGTCGGGACTCACTGCGAGACAGGAGCGGTTCAAACCTGCGGACACACGGTGACTACCAGCAACCCCAGGGGCCTTTCTGGAGAGATGCCGCGGTGCAGGGGAGCAGCAGAGGGGAGGCACTGCACTGGCTGGCGGTGAGTGCTGGGGACTCAGTCGTCCTGCGTGAGACAGCGATTGGCCGGGAGCCATCTTGAGGGGGAACGGCTGAGCTCGGAATTCAGAGCAGCTGCGGCTCCATCTACAGCTCCCAGCTGGGCTCAGGCCCGCAGAAGGTGCGCTTACGGCTGCAGGCCGAATGAGTCTGGTCTCGCCAGAAAGTGCAGGCTCAGTGAGATTATCCACTGCCCCGCCAAATATCTGCTGCTGGCTTCCTGGGACAGATCAGCAAGGAACTGGACGCTGTCTCCACTCGGTGTCTACCAGCAACAGCAGAGACAAACCTGGAAGTGAACTTATTTCTTTTTGTCTTTTTTTTTTCTTTTTTTCTTCCCCCTCTCTCGTTTGTTTTTTGTTGTGTTGGTGGTTTTTTTTTTTTTTCCTTCATTGTTTGATCTTGTTTTTATATGAGTGTAAATGGAGTTTCTAGCCTCTTTGTGGTTGTGGTTCTGTTCTGTTCTTCCTTTTATCCCTTCCTTCTCTTTTTCCCTCCAGTCATCTGCACCATTTTCCCAAAGTTAGCATGATCCCTCTTTGTCCTCCAGCCTTACTTCTAATTCCTTCCTCTTCTTCCACTTCTCTATTTTCTCCTTAATTCACCTTAAATTTTAACCCCTGAGGGCAAAATTGATATATGAAGGACTTGTATACTGCATATAATTTTCTGGTTTTAGTTTTTGTTATATAACCACAAATCTAGTTTATACGGTTAAAAGTGGCAAATAACTGGTTAGCTCAGTCTGTCATTTTCTAGGCTGTGTTTGATGCTTTAGGTACCATTATAGCCAGAAGTGACATAATTGTTCTAAACAGCTGTTCTTCCTGGTATTCCAAGACTGAGATTGACTAGTGGTCACAGAAAATACTGTGGCACAGTGCCAAAGAACCAAGGACTGGGCCAAACAGGCAGCAACTTCTCATCTCCAACAAATTTATGTGGTAGGATCTTGCAACAGACTCAAAACCCAAAAAAAAGCTACACTTGGAAGATACCTTGGAGAAGGAGTCATCTCCTAAGGGTTTTAAATACTAGCAATAAAGCAACCTACCATAGGCAATTTACAAGCATCACCTCAGGAATTAAACTAAAGAAAGAAAAGAAAAGAAAAAAACACTTAAGATGCAACCCCAGACATCCAGTTCACCAAAGGCAAACCCAGGGGGCAATGAGGTGGGACAATCTGAAAGCCACCCACCTGGCATCTCTGAAGTGGTAACAAAGCAACTGAATGAGGCTCTGGAAAAAATCAAATCAGAAATAATTTCTAGGGCCGGTGAGATAGCTCAGCAGCATAAGCGCCTGCCTGGCAAGCGTGAGGTCCTGAGTTCAACTCCCAGTACACACATACGAAAAAAGGGCAGTGATATCGCTCAGCGGCACGGACGCCTGCTGGCGCGTGAGGTCCTGAGGTCAACCCCCCCATACCCACAAAAAAATAATAATAATAATTTCTCAGATAACTGCAGAGATGATGTCCACAATGAAGACCACGGTTAGGGACTCTAGAGCAGATACAGACAAAAAAATAGACGCACTTAAGAAAATTATGGAAGCCATGAATGCTCAGCATAGGAAAGAAATGCAATCCATAAGGCAGATTCAAGCAGATATCCAGGAAAACAAAAATTCCATTGAAAGTATTTGCAACAGATTACATCAATGTGAGGACAGGATCTCAGATACAGAAGACAGGCTTGTGGTTAGTGATCATGAAAAGAAAGAATTCTTAAAAATAGCAAGGAACCATGAGAAATCAATCCAGCTGCTGCTAGATGAGGCAAGGAAGAATAACTTAAGATTGATTGGAGGACCAGTGAGATACCTCAGCAGCATAAGCGCCTGCCCATAAGCCTGCCCTGCATAAGCGCAAGGTCCTGAGTACGACACCCAGAACCCACATAAAGTTCAAAAAGGGCCGGTGATATCGCTTGGCGGCACAAGCGCTTGCTGGCAAGCACGAGGTCATGAGGTCGACTCCCAATACCAACATTAAAAAAAAAAAAAAAAGGATTGATTGGAGTCAATGAAAAACCAGAAGATAGCATAAATGTTATGGAAAAAAACTGTCCACAGATGACATGGCAGAATACTTCCCTAGTAGAGAAAAAGAATTTGACGTACAGATAAGTGAGGCATATAGAACTCCAATTAGCCACAATCAAAAAAAAATCTTCAGCCAGGCCCATCATAGTAAATATTTAGGAAATTCAACACAAGAGTAGAATCTTAAAAGCTGTTAGGGAAAAGAAACAAATCACCTATAAAGGAAAGCCCATCAGAATCACAGCTGACTTCTCAGCACAAACCCTCAAGATAAGAAGAGCTTGGAGTGAAGTATTTCAAGTTCTAAAGGAAAATAACTTTCAATCCAGGTTGATGTACCCCACAAACTATCTTTCAAAACTGATGAAGAAATAAAATACTTCCATGATAAAGAACATCTGAGGAAATTTATGACCACCAAACCAGCACTCCAAAATGTTTTGAAGGACATTGTAGAAAGAGATAGCAAAGACTACAACTCCAGGAACCCCAACAGAAGGAACCCACCAGACAAGACAAACAAACAGAGGAAAAAAAAGAAGAGGGGGAGCCAACAACAGGAAAATAACATGACAAGGATAAATCAATACATACCAGTTTTAACCATCAATGTTAATGGTCTCAATTTGCCAACCAGAAGACACAGACTGGCAGAACAGATCAAGAAGCAAGATCCAAAAATATGCTGTATACAAGAAACACATTTAATTCAGAAAGAAATTCATAGACTTAAAATCAAAGGGTAGAAAACAATACTCCATGTGACAGAAAGCCAGAAAAAAGCAGGGCTAGCTATTCTATTCACAGACAAAGTGAATTGCAAGCCAAGACTGATTCAGAGAGACTAAGAAGGTCACTACATCCTTGTAAAGGGAACAATCCAAGAGGGAACGATAATGATCATAAATATATATGCAACATACACTAGTGCACCCAACTATATAAAACAAATATTAACGGGCATGAAAAAACAAATAAGCACTAATACAATTATATTGGGGAATCTCAATACCCCACTGTCACAAAAAGACAGATCAACTAGACAAAAAATCAATAATGAAATATTAGAACTGAACCAAACTTTTGAACAAATGGACATAGTAGATGTCTATAGAGTGTTCCACCCCACAACATCAGAATACACATTCTTCTCAGCTGCACACAGGATGTTCTCCAGAACAGACCGCATACTAGCTCATAGAACCTGCTTAAGTAAATACAAAGGAACGGAAATTATCCCATGCATATTATCAGACCATAGTGCAATGAAATAGGAAATCAACCACAAGAACTTCCTAAACACATGGAAAATAAATAGCACCCTCCTGAACAACCAATGGGTCACAGATGAAATTAAAAAAGAAATTAGACACTTTCTACAACTGAATGATAATGACAGTACAACATACTGGAACTTATGGGACACAATGAAAGCAATCCTAAGAGGCAAATTTATAGCATTAGATACCCATATCAGGAAAACAGAGCAAGCACAAATAAACAACTTAATGGTGAACCTCAAACTTCTAGAAAAAGAAGAGCAGGCTAGGCTAAGCCAAAAGCTCCTACAAGGGAGGAAATTATAAAGATCAGAGCAGAAATTAATGCATTGGAGACTAAAAAAAAAATAAAAAGAATCAATGAATCAAAGAGTTGATTCTTTGAAAGGTTAAATAAAATCGACAAACCCTTATCCAACCTTATTTTAGAAAGGAAGGAAAAGACTCAAATCCATGCAAATAGGATTGAAAAGGGTGAAATCACAATGGACCCTGCAGAAATCCAGGAGACCATCTACATCTAGTTTGAGAAATTGTATTCTAATAAGATGGAAAATGCAGAAGAAATGGACAGATTCCTAGACACGTATGAATTACCAAAGCTGAATCAAGTAGATATAAAAATCCTAAAGAAACCAATATCACCAATGAAATCAAAGATGTAATTAAAAATCTCCCAATAAAGAAAAGCCCAGGCCCTGATGGATTCACTGCTGAATTCTACAAGAAAATTAAAGAAGACGTAACACCACTACTTCTCAAACTGTTTAATGAAATTGAAAGGGAAGCAATACTCCCAAATTCATTCCTGGAAGCAAGCATTACCCTGATACCAAAAGCAGAGAAGGACCTAATCAACATACAGAACTACAGGCCAATCTCCCTAAGGAACACAGATGCAAAAATCCTCAATAAGATCCTGGCAAATAGAATGCAGCAAATGATCAAGATTATACACCATGACCAACTTGGATTCATCCCAGGGATGCAGGGATGGTTCAACATACATAAATCAGGGGCCGGTGAGATGGCTCAGCGGCGTAAGCGCCTGCCTTGCAAGCGCGAGGGCCCGAGTTCGACTCCCGGAACCCACATACGAAAAAGGGGCCGGTGATATCGCTCAGCGGCACGGGTGCCTGTTGGCATGCGAGGTCCTGAGGTCGACCCCCCGGTACCCACAAAAAAAAAAAAAATACATAAATCAATAAATATAACACACCACATTAACAGAGCCAAGGACAAAAATCACATGATCATCTCAATCGACACAAAAAAAAGCTTTTGACAAAGTGCAGCACCCATTCATGATAAAAACCCTACAGAAAATTGGAATAGATGGTCTTTACCTCAATCTGATAAAAGCTATCTATGACAAACCAACAGCCAATATCATACTAAATGGACAAAAACTGAAAGCTTTCTCTCTAAAATCAGGAACAAGACAAGGATGTCCACTGTCTCCAATCTTACTCAACATAGTCCTGGAAACTTTAGCCAGAGCAATTAGACAAGAGAAAGAAATAAAAGGAATAACAATAGGAAAGGAAGAAGTTAAATTATCATTATTTGCAGATCACATGATACACTACATAGAAGACCACAAAAACTCCACTAAAAAACTGCTATATTTAATAAACAAATTCAGTAGCATAGCTGGATATAAAATCAACACTCAAAAATCAATAGCCCTCCTGTACACGAATAACAAACTCACTGAAAGAGAAATTAGGGTAACAATACCTTTCACAATAGCATCCAAAAAAATGAAATACCTAGTAATTAATCTAACAAAGGATGTAAAAGACCTCTACATTGAAAACTACAGTACTCTGAAAAAGGACACTGAAGAGGATATCAGAAAATGGAAAGATATCCCTTGTTTTTGGGTAAGAAGAACTAATGTAGTGAAAATGGCCATACTTCCAAAATTGTTATACAGATTTCATGCAATTCTGATCAAAATTCCAACAATATATCTCACAGAACTAGAGAAAACATTCCTAAAATTCATTTGGAACCAGAAGAGACCTAGAATAGCAAAGACAATTCTGGGCAACAAAGGCAAGGCAGGGGGCATCACAATCCCTGACTTGAAATTATACTATAAAACTGTGATAAAAAAAAAAAAAGCGTGGTACTGGTAAAAAAAAAAAAGAACACCAGAAGGTCAATGGAACAGACTTGAAGATGCAGAAATGACTCCAGACATACTAAGCCACCTTATCTTTGACAAACATGCCAAACACATTCACTGGAAGAAAGACAGTCTCTTTAATAAATGGTGCTGGAAAAACTGGCTCTGCACATGCCGAAGATTAAAATAAGACTCATATCTTTCACCATGCACTAAACTAAATTTGAAATGGATCAAAGATCTAAATATTAAAACAGCAACATTAAATCTGCTGGAAGGGTGCCTGCTGGTGCATGAGGTTCTGAGTTCGACCCGCGGTACCCACCAAAAAAAAAATCTGCCAGAAGACAAGAATAGGTAAAACTCTTGAAGACACTGGTGTAGGCAAAGACTTTATGAATAAAACCCCAACTGCACTGGAACTATCACAAAGAATCAACAACTGGGATCTCATCTTATTAAAAACTTTTTGCATAGCAAGAGAAACCACCAACAGAGTGAAGAGACAAGCCACAATGTGGGAAAAAATGTTTGCCAGCTGTTCCTCATACAAAGGATTACTATTGAGAACATAAAAAGAACTCAAAAAAATCAGACCTCCCAAATTTAAAAACCCAATTCAAAAATGGGCATCTGAGATGAATACACACTTCTCAGATGAAGAAATACAAATGGCAAATAAATATATGAAAAAATGTTCAACATCACTGGTCATTCAAAAGATGCAAATTAAAACAACACTGAGATTCAATCTCACCCCAGAAAGAATGGCTATTATCAAGAAATCAACCAATAACAAATACTGGAGGGGCTGTGGGGAAAAAGGAACCCTTCTCCACTGTTGGCGGGAGTGTCAACTGGTGCAACCACTGTGGAAATCAGTGTGGAGATTCCTCAAAAAACTAGGACTGGAAGTCCCATTTGACCCAGCTATTCCCCTTCTGGGTATCTTCCTAGAAGAATTAAAAACATCGTACCATGGCGATATATGTGCACCCATGTTTATAGCAGCACAATGTGTAATAGCTAGATTTGGGAAACAACCCAAATGCCCATCAACCGAGGAATGGATAAAAAAGATGTGGTATTTTTATACAATGGAGTACTACTCAGCCATAAAGAAGGAAAAACTAGAGACTTCTATAGGTAAATGGATGAAACTCAAGACCACACACATAAGTGAAATAAACCAGACACACATGTGTAAACATCGTATTGTCTCCCTAGTGTGAGAAGCTGAAAGAGTAAATAAGATCCAACATGTACAATAGATATTGTAAAACGGGAAGAAACTGTTCAAAAGGAAAGAGAAACTGGGGTGGGGGAATGGAGAAAAGAAGGAAGGGAAAAGCAAAAACAAACAAACAAACAAAATATATATATATAAAAGATAAGCTAGATATACTACTAATTTCTCTTAGTGCATTGAAAAGAAAGATTTGTATTAATATTGTTTGGACAATTGAATGCCGATATCTTGTACTCTCAGTAACTAATTTAAAGATAACAATACGCAATGTATTGACCATTGTTACCCTCCTATTATGTTGTTTTGAAATTCTGTTCTATTTTTTTCTCTTTAAAATAAAAATTTTAAAAAAAGAAGACAAAAAATATACTAAGTGCTGTTCATTTATTAAGTGCTGTTCATTTAATCCTCAAAAGTCTGAAAGTTTTATGGGACAAAGTAAAAGGACATACATATTTGAACACATATTTCAGCGAAGAAGTTGTACCAATGGCCAATAAATGCCATGATAAGATGCTCAACATCATTAGTCATCAGAGAAATGCAAATTAAAACCACAATGTAGTAGAAAAACTATTCTATATGATACTGTAATCGGGATTTAGATACCACTGGTGACTACAATCAAAAAGAAAGATAATAACAAATGTTGGGGAAAATGTGGAGAAATTGGAACCCTCAGACACTGCCTGCAAGTGGGTATGTAAAATGGTGCTTCTGCTATGGAAAACAGCCTAAAAAGTTTCTAAAGGTTAAACATCAGTGTCATTTAAACCTAATTTTAAATAAAGATTAAACATAAATTTTCCATATAACTTAGGAACTCTCCTTCTACATAAGAAATGAAATTAGAAATGAAAACATAAACCCACACAAAGACATGTATGTAAATGTTCATAACAGCATTAGTCATAAGAGCCAAAAACTAAAAACAACCCCAACATCCATCAGCTGGTGAATGGACAAACATTTCATGGTTTGCAAAATGAAATACTATTTAGCAATATAAAGGAACAAACTACTGTCCCACGCTACAAACGGATAAATCTCAAAACCACTGTGTCGAGGGAAAGAGATCAGGTGCAAACAGATGCCATTCTATATGATTCCATTTAGCTTAAGTTTTCAGAAAAGATGAATCTATTGAGACAGAAAAAAAGAAAATTGAAATGTCAATCCTAACTGTTACTGATCATTCTGGAAAAAAGAGGTGAAAAGGCAAAAATTTTTTGTATTTATTATATTATGTCAAATAAGCCAGATACAAATAATAAATATTGTATGACTCCACTTATGATATGCCTTGAACAGACAAATTCATACAGACAAAGTAGAATAGAGATTATCAAGACCTGGAGAAGGCAGGGATGGAAAGTTATTGTTTCATAGGAAAAGTTTCAGTTTGGAATGATGAGAAGTTCTGGGAAAAGATATTACTGATGGTTACACAACATTGTGAATGTGCTTAAAGCCACTAAGGGATGTATTTTACAGTGGCTAAAACAGTAGCTTTTGTGTTATATATATTTTACCATAATGATTTTTTAAAACTCACAAATGAAAAAAAACAAGCGACCAAATTAAAAAGAACAAGATTCGAACAGACATCACACCAAAGAAGATATATATACACATGAAAAATAAGCATATGAAAAGATGCTCAATAGTATATGTCATCGGGGAATTGCAAATTTTTAAAACTGAGATACCACTACACACCTATTAGAATGGCGAAAATCTAGGAAGCACCAGGAATTCTCATCCTTTGCTGGAGGGAAAGCAAAGACACTTTAGAAAAAAGTTTGGCATTTTCTTACAAAACTAAACTTACTCCTACCACACAATCCAACAATCACATATCTCTAGAGATTTACCCAAATGAGTTGAAAACTTAGTTCACCTATAAACCTACACACAAAGCCAGGCACCGTGATTCATGCCTGTAATTCCATCACTCGGGAGGCTGAGGTAGGAGGATCACCTCGAGTTTGAGGCCAGCCTAGGCTACATAGTGAGTTCAAGGCCAGCCTGAACTACATAGCAAACCCTGTCTCAAAAAAAAAAAAAACAAAAAAAACAAAAATAAATAAAAAATAAACCTATACACAAATGTTTACATCTGCTTTATTCATAATTGCCAAAACATGAAAGCAAGGTGTCCTTCAATAGATGAAAGGATAAACAAATTGTGGTACATTCAAATAATATTTAGCAATAAAAAGAAAGAAGTTACCAAGACATGAAAAGACCTGGAGGAACTTTAAGTATCCATTGCCAAGTGAAAAAAGCCAATGTGAAAAGTCTGGAAACTGTTTAGGTCCCAACTATGAGACATTCTGGAAAAGGTAAAACTAGAGAGACGTCAAAAAGATCAGCGGCTGCCTAAAGTTGGGAAGAGGGAGGGATACAGACAGAACACAGGATTTTTAGGACAGAAAAACTATTCTATATGATACTGTAATGGTGGGTTCAAGTCATTATCATTGGTCAAAATCCACAGAATGTGCAACACTAAGAGTGAACCTAATGTATAGGCTTTCATTAGTAATCTAGCAGGAGGCCAGGAGAGTAGCTCAGTGGCAAAGCATGCGTGACACCCAGCATCAACTACAAAAAATGTACCAAGATTATGAAAGATGACAAAAATAGGAAGAAATTAGAAGGAATACGAATAAAAGATTACTTGGGAACTTTATATACCCTTCACTCGATTTTTCTGTAAACCTAAAACTTCTCTAAAAAATAAAGACTGTTAATTATGTAAAATGGGGATGGGCTGGTGAGATGGCTCAGTGGCGTACGTGCCTGCCTGGCAAGCACGAGGGCCTGAGTTCAACTCCCAGTACCCACATACGAAAAAAGGGCCAGTGATATCACTCAGCGGCATAGGCGCCTGCTGGCACACGAGGTCCTGAGGTTGACCCCTGGTACCCACAAAAAAATATAAATAAATAAATAAATAAAATGGGAAGAAGGGCTCTAAGCAAGTCAGTGAGTTGAACGCTACAAACTGGATGCAATTTATTCAGTCCAACTGAAAACAAAAAAGTTGAGGGATTTTTTTAAGCCAATGTTATATAATAACTATAAATCTTGTTTAGGTTTACTTTGCTATTTTTTATGTTTTTATGAGTGTTATAGCTTGTGTCTAGATGTCCCCCAACGCCTTATCTAGTCATAGGTGGGGCTTTTTCAGAGGTGGCTGGATCTAGAGTGTGTGACACTGGAATTGATTCCAGGTGCAATGCTAGGATCAAGGGCACTAGGATCAAGTGTGTAAGTGTTACCCACCTTAAGTAGCCTGGATGAGATATAAGGGATAGAAAGAGCTACAGTCGTTCCTTGTTGCTTTGCTACCTTCTGCCCACCATGAACTGTTTCTCCTCTACAATGTCTGTCTGCCATGCCACCCTGCCTTGGAGCCAGCCAATTATGGACTGAAACCTCTACAAACTGTGAGCTAAACCTTTCCTCCTTTAACTTTGGGTGTTGGGTATTTTGTCCTAGCAACAAGAAAAATAACTAAGATGCCACCATCTACAAATAATTAGGAAAAGCCTTTTTTCCCTTTTATTCACAAGATGCTAAAGCAAACCAAAGGAACTGGGAGAAACTTGCTGCTACCTTACTGCATATGTATTTGTTCCATCAGGATTTTGTGAGTAATATTACTCCTAAACAAAGCGAGCTGGTATTGAATATCCTTAGAGAGTTTAGGCCCTTCAGGAAGGGCTCATTTCACTGCTATAAAAAAAAGCCTATACTAAATCCTAAAGAAGGTCAAAAAAGTGACAGGCTTTAAAGTACACAACATTTAATATTGACATTTTTACTCTTGTTTTAATGAGCAAAGAAGATGAATCATTTACCTTACTGAATCATACCACAAACATGTTTTTGGCCTCCCTGTTCAATGTTTTATTACCCAGATAAAAGAGAATCATTGATAATCACTTAGTGCTACCCCAAAAAGAAAGTACTGCTTTTGTAAAGCCAAGACATAATCACCACCCTCATCTGTTCCTCCAGCCTACAAGATTCTTTCAGCCTATGAATGTGAAAAAATACAAAACTTCAGCACACCATACAAAATATTAGCTAGTCTTTGCTACCAGGGCTTACAGTCTAAAAAACACTAGGACAATATACTCACTTAATCCAGCATTCTGCCATGTTTCTCCTTTCTAGAATCTAAATCTATGAAAAAACTACATCTTCACCACCAGTATTTTTGCTGAAGGCACTGAAGGATAATGTTAAGTGGAGATCCTGCCATCCATCACCAAGTTCAAAATTTGGTTATACAACTTCCTAGCTGTGTGTCATTACACAAGTTACCCCAACTATAAAATGCAGAAAAAGAGTAGTACAGTCAGTCCTCTTGTGTGTAGATCTGTAGTCTAGGATTCAACCAACTAGGATGGGAAAAAAAAATTTTAAATGCATCTGTATTGAACATGCTTAGATATTTTTTCCTTATTATTCCCTAAACAACATAATATAACAATTATTTACATACCATTGATGTTGTACTAGGTATTATAAGTACTCTAGAGATGATTTAAAGTATTCAGGGGGATAAATATAAGTTACATGTAAATATTATGCATATATATATGAGACTTATGAGCATATAAGATTTTCTGATGTCCAAAAGAGGTCCTACAACCACTGCCCCATGAATACAGAGGGTCAACTGTATTCATCTTACAGGATGCTGCTATGGGAATAATAAGACAATGTGTGGCACTTATCATAGGACTTGGCACTTGCTCAATAAAATAAAAGATGCTGGCCTTCTAAATAGAGTGTTTCTGTTAAAATTAACTCAGGAGTGTGATCTAAGGCAAAGGACAGAGATCTCAGAAGTACTAACCTCTGAAAATTCAATGAAAAAGACACATATCCAGGGCTGGGGAGATGGCTCAGTGGCACAGCGCCTGCCTGGCAAGCACAAGGTCCCGAGTTTGATTATTGGTACAAAAAAAAAAAAAAAAAAAAGAGAAGAAAAGAAAAAGGCACATATCCCCAAAATGTTTCATGAAAAGTATGGGCTCAACTACAGAAACACAAATACATTCATTTCATCTAGTAATTTTTTTTTTTAAATGTCACCAAGCAGAACAGCAATCACAAAGTATGCCTTGGTTTGGTATCACACACCCTGACCCAACTTGACTGAAAACTCAGAAGGAAAAGGCCGGATTCTCAGCCTTGCTTTTGTTATTCCTTCTGCACCCATCGAAATATCATGAACTCAAATGAATCTATTCCTCTCTCATGGGCTGAAAACACCAAGGGGCATCCAGGTTTCTCCAGATCAGTGGTAGCAAACCTTTTAGAGCCTTCAATGATAACAGACAGCCTGCTGCGGCATGCGTGCCACAGGTTCACCACCACTGCCCTAGAACATGGTTCCATCTTTGGGGCCTCACCCTTTCTTAAACCCCCTTAATGAGAAGAAGAACAGTTTACTGATTCAAAGTTTCCCCACCTGAAATTCCAGTCAAGAACCCTGTGCCTCAAGGTGTTCACCAATACCCAGGAAAAGATTATTAAAACTGTATTTCTAATGTCTAGAACAGGCAAATCTACAGAGACAGAAAATACATCAGTGGTTAACTAGGGTTGCATATTTGTATCCACAGAGGTTGGCAGGAAATAAGTAATGTTCTAAGGTTATGATGATGGTTGTACAACTCCATGAAAGTACTATAAACCTTAGAATTGAATACTTTAAATGGGTGAGTAGTATGATGATAAGTTATATCTCAACAAAGGTGATATCTGAATAACTGCATTTCCATTCCCCCCCAACTCAGCTGAAACTATTTAGCATAAGGGTCCTCTATTTCAAAAAGCAGAAGTTAAATGTAAATGGGTATGTCCCCAGCAACTTGGGACAGCCCCAAATCCAGAACTCCACCGTCTTGATGGGAAGAAACAGTTCCTGAAAACCCACATCATCCCTCAAAACAACAGTCTAATGCACTTTTATTTCTGTGAAACCATATTCAGTTTGCCACTGAGTTCATGAGATAATCAGACATGAGGTTCAATTTATTTTGCAAGCTTTTCATGCAAGGCACAGAGAGAGGCAGCCAGACCAGAGGAGGGCTAGTTAATTTATCAAAAAGGATGAAAATTTAAGCTACCAGAGTATCTTTAGGAACACAAGAGATGTTGTAAGGCTTATTTATTTTGTTACTTTTTAACTTGTGGAGTTTTTTTAGCATAACCACAACCTAACCCAAACACCAGGATTCTGCCCCCCGAGGCTAATACACACAAAACTGTGTGAATTACCAACAACTGACACAGAAAGATACTAGCCTAACTCCTCCACCCTGCACGTGATGACTTTTGCTCTGAGAATCGCCAATCCTGACAGCCTTAAATGCTGAAAGATGGTTAACACCATCTACCAATATTTGAGCAGTGCGATGTAGCAGGCCCCAACCTAAGAGCTTTCTACATATGCAATTCCTCCATTTCTCACCACCCTAGGAAGTCAGTGTGGCTATTCCCACTTTACAAAGAGGAGCTCAGGCTTAGCAACACACCCCAAATCAAGCAACGAATAAGTGATGGGGTCAGGATTTGACCCAGGAAATCCTAAAACTCTTCCATCCTCTATCACTTCTACAGAGTAAAAGAAAAACAAAAGACTAATACAGAATCTTCTTGACTGAGACAACTATCAGGTCAGAAGAAAAGGTCCTAGGTGAATGAGTCCCCACAAAAAAGGACAGGACCAGAAACAACTGACTGCCAAGGCTCAACTCCACTTCAAACAAGAACTTTCTCCAAGGGCAAGACGTTTTTTAGATGTCTGTCTTCAATTATTTCATCCTGTCTGTGTCCATACCAGGAGTCCATACTCCAGAGAAAGTCAAGGGGTTCATTTTTATGAAGTCCGTCACTCTCATCACATTCTCAAGGTAATTCCAAAGCTAAATGTAGGGAAACCCCTGACTTAGGCTGATCTAAATGACAGTGTTGCTTCAGGGTTAAATGAAATATCTTTGAAATTTGACAATCTATGTTTAAATAGCCTTAATTGCTATGTCACCTTGGGTGGGTTCCTGACTTCTCTGTCCCTTAGTTTCCTCATTCATAAAGCAGAAGTACCACAACAATGACCCAGTTGAACTTTGCCTATCCCTGCAGGCCAGTTTCACTGTCTCTGAATCATACACAAAGGAAATCTAAATCCAAAGATCTGCAAATACTAGTTATAAATACAGTTATAAAATAAAACCATAAAACCACTGTTACTTATGTAATTATGTATAATTATGTATTTATCTTTAAGCTATACTGGAAAACCACTGGCTTTCCATTTACAATAATGATAAAGATGATCTAAAGAAAAATATCACACAAATACTAATATGGCAGTATAGCAGCAAGCACTCATAAAAGAATGCCTGAAATCTAGGACACAGTGATTGACCCCGCCTTCTTTATTTTAAGAATTCACATGCCCTGCTCAAGTAGTACTTAGTAGTAGTAGAGGAGCACTGTTAGTTGCAGAATCAGATACAGAGAGACCAGAACACTTAGTTTTCCAACAAACTCTCCCCTAAGTTACAGGGTTGCTCCATTCCATTAGGTAATTTAACTCTTGAACTCCGTCACTAAAATGCTTCCTAACTAAAGAATTCTTAGGGCTGGGAGTGTAGCTCTGTGGTAGAGTTCTTGCCTAGCATGTGCAAGGCCCTGGGTTCAATCCCCAGCACCACATAAATAAATACACACACCCACACAGAATTCTGGCCTCCCCCAAAATAGCAGTAGGCAAAATGCCAGTCACCCTGAGGTGTGGCAAACGCAACACCTCAGATTCAATGCTGAGATGCAATTCCAAATTCTAGTAGGCTTGGTCCAAGGGATTCCATCCTGAGCAAGGAGGATGCAGCAGGATCCAGAGCTCTGTGATGGCAGGAACTCCATTTCTGGCTCAGACCAGGTGGATGCAAAAGCTCTAACTCATCTGCTAAAGATGTGTGCCTCCGGGCTAATGCTTCTCTCAATTTTCCCATTTGCAAAATAAATAAAGGTACATGAGATAATTCATGGGTGAAGCAGTGCCTGGCACGGAATGCATAACTCTGTACCACAGGGTAACAGAATATCACTGCTACATTCTCAGTGTCCAGTGCAGTACCCAGCACACAGCAGGCTCTCCATATGTTTGTTGAGACAAGCTGAGGACCAATCAAAGCTGACCTGAGGGTCAATCAAAATGCCTGAACCCAACTCATTAATGGGTCCCTAGTGTTACTTCAAAGCAAGGTTGTGCGTTTCCTAGATCAAGGATGATCCTCGCCATTGACACGGGAAGCCTCTTCCTATGCTTCAGGTAAAACACAGTCTTCTACAGCATCCCTAGCCTCCTTCAGAGAGCCTGTCCCTGGAAAGCTCCTCCTATCACAGTCCTGCTGTTCATTTCACCCCCAAAAGACTGGCACTTGCTGCCCTGGCATTCCATTGTCTCTTGCTTCATTTTTAAAAGAAACAGTCTCAAAAATGACACCTCAGGCAGTCAGCTTCTATACAGTCTCCTATAAAGAGGCCTGGGGACAACTCTCCCAGCCTGGATTCTACTCTGCGAAGGCAATCTTTCTAAACTGAATGATATCTCCTATTAGGAAATCCAGCACAGAGACAGGAAAAGAGTCAAAGACAATTCCATTATCTGCCTTCATGTTGTTTCCAATTCTCAATATGAAAAGATGGACCTAACTACTTCTAAATGGGTAGACTGAAAAGGCACCAAAATACATTCTCAGATGCAAGGTGCTCATCCCTAGAGCAGTTTAACTGGCCAGAAGGAGAAACCCTTGGCTCTGCAAAAATCAAGCAGAATGCAAATTTCATTTGTCGCCTTGTACCAAGAGGGAAAAAAGCAAAAATGTTTTTTTTTTAAAAAGGTCAAGGGCCGGTGATATAGCTTAGCGGCATAAGCGCCTGCCTGGCAAGCGCGAGGTCCTGAGTTCGACACCCGCTACCCGCACATAAAAAATAAATAAATAAAATAGAATAAAATAAAAAAGGTCAAGAACCTTTAAGATGAATTTAAGCTTCTCCTTTCTGAGGTAGTGAGGCCATTCCTTCTCAGACCTTTGAGATTTCAAGGATAATGGGAGAGGTAAAAAGTGGAGCGAAGGAACAGGAGAGGGAGAGAGATGGGATATGTTCGTTCTATTTTTAAACCCTCGCCCACAGTTTAGAGTAAAGGAACACTCTGGTTCTCTACTCCCACCCCTGTCACCTTCTGCTAAACACAAGAATCGGAACCTGCACACGTACATGGCACTGACTCTAGATCCGGGGGTTACCGGTTGCCAATAGTCCAAGGAATCGGGAGCTAACCAACCCAGAAAACCCGGCGGCCCTCCGCAGGCTGGAGATGCCTACGGAGAGCGAAGCGGTCACACCCCGCCTTTCCCCTGAGGGAGGCTGCAACCCCCCGCCTCTCTCCATTCCCACAGCTGGGCACCCCGGGTTGAGCTACTCTTCCCCTACGGGAGCCGGAGTCGTGGACGCGATGGGCTTCCCGGAGGGCTGCGGCAGTCTGGGCAAAACAGTTCCACTACCAGGACACCTGTGTGCTGCGCACACCCACCTGCCCCAGAGCATCGTCTGCGCCCCGTCCCCTCCCGGCCATCCCCGGACGCGAACGGCTGGGAGACCGGCTCGCCCGCTTCGCGTATCCCTCCTGCCTCAGCAGAAGCCTCGACCCCCGTCACCCACTGCCTGGGGCGAAACCGGGAGCGCGCGGGAGACCTGGGCTGAGCGTCGCCCCACAGACCCCTCCGCCCAGGTCCCCGTCCCCGCCGGGCTCGGGGCACTCACTCTTGAGCGCGACAATGAGTGACTTCCCGTCCTTGATGAGCTCCTTGATGAATTTATTGGTCTTGTCCAGCTCCGCTTCGTGAGACTTGAGCGTCTCTCGGAAGTGCGGGCTGTCGAGGCAGCAGTCGCTGAACTCGAGCGCGGGGAGCCCCATGCTGCCCGCGGCGCCCAGCCGGGGATCGCGCCTTCCCCGAGGCTCGGGCGGCCGGCGCCCTCAGCAAGCTCGCCCCGGGACCTCGGCCGGCACCCTCGACGGCCGCCGGCTCCACAGGTGTGGCGCCGGCTCGCCCAGAGCGCGCGGTCTGCGGGCGCACCCGACTGCTAAGCCGAGCCGAGCCGAGCCGGGACCCAGCCGAAGGGCGGCTACTCCCGCGGCGCGCAACGAAGTGGCGGGGGAGCAGGAAGCGCGGCGGCGCACCCGCAGTGGCACCGGGAAACGAGCGAGCGGATAGCGAGTGCTGCCGCCGCCTCCCCGCCTCCTTTGCTGGCTCGCTTTCCTGCAGCCGCGAGCGCCCTCTCACAGCAGCCTCGCCCGCCCCGCCGGCGTCCGGACCGCTCGAACCTGCTAGCGATGACCTAATCCCGCCGGGCCAATCAGCGCGCTGTCCTCAGCCCGACCCCCGGGGCCGCCAGGGGCCGCTCGGCCCTTCCGCGGTTTTGATCCAATCAGAGGGCCAGGAGGCGGGGCCTGGGGTCGGGGGCGGAGCCCACGACACCGCCTGGGTCTGCAGAGCAAGCACCGCCCTCTCCCGCCCGCCGGGTGTTGCAGACCCGGGGCCCTGGGCGTGAGTGCTGCTGTGCTTGATCCCTCGGCACCCGGACCTTGTAGTCTGCTGTGGCCCTAATCCGAGCCGGAGATAATGCGTCTGCTGGTCTAGGAAAGGAGGGCGCCTAGATGTGCCCGGCATGAAAAATCTAGGCATCAGGGCTTACTATTCACTGTACCCCGCCTGCACTGCTGGGCAATTGAGCTTACCCTCAAAACACAGCCCTCATCTCCGGGAGAACCCCCAAGCGCCCTGAGCACCACAAAGTCCTCTTCCAGTCGAGAAGAAAATGTTTGCATTTTTAAATGACTAACTCTTCTCGCCTGCAGTCTTCCCGCCCCTACAGTCCGTCCCCCTCTCGGCCACTCAAGCTCAAAATCCGCCCACGGCCGCCCCTTGCCTAGGAATCTCACATCCTTAGAAGAATTCCAGCCGCCTGTTATTTTCCTGCTGGGCACCTAGCACCATTTTACACAGTTTCAATGCCTGTTTGTGCTTAGCTACTACACTACGAGCTTCTTCATGAGGGCACGTGCCACCGCAGTTTTTCTCCACTGCTGTTGCATCCCAAAGCCTGAAACGCAGCCGGCATTTGATAACAGATATTGCATGCTTACCATGCGCTAACTGTCCTACTGTGCTTGATAAATATCTGTGGCATAGATGAATGAACCCTTTCCCTTGTCCCTCTCCACCCCCAGTTCCCTGACCCGTCATCCCTCTATAGGACCACAGGATTCGCTTCTGACAGCTCACTCATCATGCAGTTGTCAGGGTTTGTACCACAGGGTCTCTAGTGCTGAACTGTGAACTCCTGGAGAACAGGGGCTGTCCTTGAATAATTATTTCTAAATCCAGGTATTAGCAGCCCTCCAGTTGATTGTGTGCCTGAGTGTGTTTGGGTTTGCTTTTTAAATAGATCTGCTATGTGCAGGCACTAGCTAGCCCACGTGCAAGGGATACAAAGATGAACATAGAATGAACTTCACTGCCTCTGTTCTGGGTAAGACAGAAGCAAAGCAGCAGCAACAATGCTGCGTGATAGGATGTAAGGCCCAGATGCCTGAAAGCTCCGTCTATGTTGAAAAATTAATAGATCTATTTATTTAATGCATGGATGAATGAATGTGATCTATTTGCCAACTGTATCTACAAATTTAGGCTTGATAGCAGAGCCAAACTGTTGATAATTACAACCCTGAAAATAGTCGTCCCTCACTTGGGATGGATGAGAAAGATCAGGGATGGAAACTCCACGAAAGTAAATCTATTTGATGCTTATCTTGAGCAACTCAAGGTAGTTGTTCTACTTATCTATTGATATATAACAAAGCAGATGAAAACTTAGAATGTTTAAGGCAACACAATCATTTTCTTTTCTCTTATGATCTCTCTGGATCAGGAATTTGGAGAGGGCTTGACTGGGTGGTTCTGACTTGGGGTCTCTCCTGTGATTGCAGTCAAATAGTCAGATGGCAAAGGGGTGGTTTTCTAGGCCCCTCCCTCTCTTCAGGAAAACTCAGGGTTTCTCCCAGTAGTCTCACCCTGAGGACTAATTTAGGGTTCCCCAGAGCATAGCAGCCTCAGGGCTCCGGTGTGATCCTACCAGCATTACCTTCTGTGATCCAGCCTTGGACGTAGCACCACCTTCACAGCCTCTGAGCAAGTCACAAATTCACCCAGATTGAAGTGGGGGAGGGGTGTTAGATTGCATCTTCAGAGAAGAGTTGCAGTCATTTTTGAAAAATAGTCTGCCAGTAGTCAATATTAAATGAATAAAAGTGAAATCCACAATTATTTGTTCCATCTCATTGAGGGCTATTGGGCGAATGTGTATATAATACACATGTAAGTCATGTATGTATTGATAATATGTTAGCTATCATTTATTAAACTTAGTTTATACCAGGAACTATGTTAAATTTTTAAAATGCATTTAATCCCATAGACTAGTGCTATGATAATCCTCATCTTTCAAATAAAAACTTGGGGCTCATACTTTACGTAACTTTAAGTACGTAACTTTAACCAGGTTACGTACGTAATAAGTCTGTGTAGCACAAACATATAACTTAATATGCCCGTTCAGTGAAAATAATGTAAGTATGTAGATAATGTGCACATCTCTTACAAATTTAACTCGTAATTGCCATGAAAGATCTCCCATGCTTTCAGCAGTACTATCAGAAAAACAGAATCAGAATGCAGCAGCATTGAGTACAGACTCTGGTACATGGATAGCACAGTTGTCTCCATCCTAGAAAAGAAGCTCCGTGAGGGTAGAGAACTTGTGTTCAATGCTGCAGCCCCAGCTTAGAACAGCAACTGGTATCAAAGTTGCTCAACATCAATGGGAGGAGCACAGGCTTAAGAAGGAAGAAACAGTGACTCACGTGACAACATAGGTAATGGTCATGCTGCACAAATAGAACAGTTAAGGCCAGAAATCACATGAAATAAATAAGTTAGGCAACATTACTTGGCTGAAATTCTTTGGCTGAAATTCTTGAATTCCTTCAAACTAGTCACAAAATTAGTCCAAATAGTTCTGCTTTCATTATCAATGTATTTTGAATTCATATTATTTCTGACTTCAGTTGTCCAATTAACTTTACTTCTGCTGTATAATTATGTCTTATCTGGAGAAATGTCACCACTAGCAAACACTTCCATAGGTGTTGTCTCTGAGCCCACATAATCAGAAGTATGCACCAGCCACTCACTCCTCAGTTCCTGCACACAAGCTTGACAACAGCACTGGTCCGTGATGAAGCGTTCCAGGCTCTTCATGACACTCAGAAGTTCAGGGATAGCTCTAGCTTCAGGACGGTCTTTAGGGATTCAGGTGACGATACTAGTGCAAGGTGTCTTCATCCCCTGAGCTGACTTTCCTATGTTTTTGTGGAGTTTTTGTTTGTTTTATTTTGTTGACACACACACACACCTCTACGCCATGCTAGAAATCAAAACCTAGGCAAGCACTCTACCACTGAGCTACCCTACTGTCCTCTGTAGTGGCTGCATTCTCAAGGGCTGTCTTGGCTTCTCCAAATTTACATTCAGCAATATTAGCAGTGACAGAGTTTTCCTTCTACAAGTTCCAGCAGAAATAACAAGATAGAAGCCAATGATAAAACAGCCCCATCCAAACACATTAAACAGTGGGGAGTTTTTGTTCCCCCAAAGGACAAGCAAAGTGCTGGTAACAGGGAAAGAGAGGATTGTTGCTGAATAGGCAGAAGCAATAATGTACAGTGCACATGACCTGTCCAGCCTCCTCAAAGGCAACGTTCCTTCTGCTGCATTCCCATGGTTTTTTAATTCTAGTTAGTACTTATTCATTCTTTTTTATGGTTGACACCATATGTTACTTTACACAGTGATTTTTCCTTTGTGTTATTACTGGATAAGACATCAGGTGTCCTATTTTAAAATAGTAATCTTAGGTTGATGTAAATGTTCTCTATCTTGATTATAGTGATGGTTACAGAAGCATCACATTTGTCAAAACTTATGGGGGCATCTTATTACACGTAAATCATACCTCAATGAAGATTGACTTTAAAAAATGATGATGGTGGTAATGGTGAGATTGATTAGCCATTTGCTGTGTAGTAGGCACCGTGCTAAACACTTTATTACATTTCCTTGTTTAACATTAACTACAGCCTGGCCCCCTTCCTCAGTTGTGAGTGGAGCTGCAGGACCGCAGGCTGAGATGCTGCAGACCAGCGACGTGAGCACGCGAGGTAGTGAATAATAACTCTCCAAGTCTGCAATCAAAAATGGCCTCAAGTCAAACTCCCTTGCAAAAAATGGGAAAGAAATAAAATGGAAAAAGTAAAAACGTTGAGGGGGCAGAGCCTGAAGAATTGTTGGTTGAAAAAGGACCAGACCGACGTATAGTGAATGGGAAGGTGGAGTATTTCCTCAAGTGGAAGGGATTTACAGATGCTGACAATACAGGGGAACCTGAAGAAAATTCAGATTGTCTAGAGTTAATTGAAGCATTTCTTAGTTCTCAAAAAGCTGGTAAAGGGCCGGTGAGATAGCTCAGCGGCATAAGCGCCTGCCTGGCAAGCGCAAGGTCCTGAGTTCAACCCCCGGTACCCACATACAAAGGAAAAAAGGGCCAGTGATATCACTCAGCGGCATAAGCGCCTGCCTGGCAAGCACGAGGTCCTGAGTTTGATCCCCAGTACCCCCCCCCAAAAAAAAAAGGTGGTAAAGAAAAGGATGGTATGAAAAGAAAATCTGATTGTGAGTCTGATGACAGCAAATCAAAGAAAGAGAGGCTGCTGACGAACCAAGAGCCTTTGCCAGGGGTCTTGATCCTGAACAAATAATCGGTGCCACAGACAGTCGTGGAGAGTTGATGTTTCTCATGAAATGGAAAGATTCAGATGAGGCTGACTTTGTGCTGGTAAAAGAGGCAAATATGAAATGCCCTCAAATTGTAATTGCTTTTTATGAAGAGAGACTAACTTGGCATTCTTGTCCAGAAAACAAAGCCCAATAATAATTTGCATCATATATATAAATAAATATGCATTCTAATGAAAATCAAGTTTAACATGTTGGTTTTGAAACTAGTATTGGGGAAGTTGTTGGGTTTTTTGTTTTTGTTTTACACTAATAGCCCTAGTTGCTTTGAACAAATAAAAGCTTTCTGTAGTAGCTTCCTTTATCAAACAGGAGCACTTGATTGCCTAATGTATTTTCTCTGCTTTTCTAAATGTTAGGGAAACTTTCCACAGTCAAATTCAATCAGAGCTAGTTATTAGCTCACATGCTTAAGGACCATTCTAAGTTTTTTGTTTGTGTGTATAAGTAAATACTATGTAAATGGCTTTCATTCTGTTTTTAAACATTTACCAAAACAAACACCCTGGGTGTTAAGTCTATGTTCCTGAGATGCCATCATTATGAGCAACCCAATAAACAAATTGCTTCCAGTTAAACCAAAAGTTTTCCTGATGCTATAACCTTTCAAGTTAAATAGATGATTCTGTGGTTAACCGGACAATTTAAAGTGGATAATTTCAAAGCAGCCATACCGGAATCCATATCTATGTCTTTAAACATATAAATGCAGCAGTTTACTTGCAAAATTGCTCAAGAGAGAAATTGCATCACTACCAACAACTTCCCAACCCAAATAAGGAAATTAGACAAAACCTGGTTTGTTTGAATTAACTAAGCAAGACTTGTTAAGGGAACATTTTAAAGATTTCTAGTGACCCATTCCTTTACAATAAGTTGAAATCTGTGTACTAAAAGGTTATGATTCATGGACTTGGCTCATGGAAACCACTTAGATGGTTAGAGGTATTCACAAGTGAGGACCTGCTAGAATAAATGAATAAACAAACTTTTGTGATTTATATTATTGACCTGTATGTTTTTCTTTCTTTTTTTTATTTTAAACAGAAGGAAAAAAAACAAAAAAGAGCAAAATTTCAAAACAACATAATAGGAAAGTAACAATGGTTAATACATTATGTATTGTTATCTTTAAATTAGTTACTCAGGGTACAACATATCAGCATTCAATTGTCCAAACATTACTGGCACAAATCTTTCTCTTCAATGAACTAAGCAATATTAGTAGTGTATCTATCTTAACCATATTATATATACAATTTTTTTCTTTTCCCTTCTTTCTTTTCCCCATTCCCCCATCCCAGTCTCTCTTTCCTTTTGACCAGTTTCTTTCTGATTCACCATATCTACTGTACATTTTGGATCTTATTTACTCTTTCAATTTCTCACACTAGGGAGACAATACGATGTTTACACATGTGCGTCTGGTTTATTTCACTTATGAGTATTTTCTCGAGTTGCATCCATTTAACTATAAAAGTCTCCAGTTTATCCTTCTTTGTGGCTGAATAGTACTCCATTGTATAAAAATACCACATCTTGGGCCAGTGAGATGGCTCAGTGGCATAAGTGCCTGCCTGGCAAGTGCAAGGTCCTGAGTTCGACTCCCGGAACCCACATACGAAAAAAGGGCCAGTGATATCACTCAGCGGCACAGGTGCATGTTGGCGCACGAGGTCCTGAGTTCGAACCCCAGTACCCACCAAAAAAAAAAAAATACCACATCTTTTTTATCCATTCCTCGGTTAATGAGCATTTGGGTTGTTTCCAAGATCTGGCTATTACAAATTGTGCTGCTATAAACATGGGTGCACATATATCGCTGTGGTGTGATGTTTTTAATTCTTCTGGGAAGATACCCAGAAGGGGAATAGCTGGGTCAAATGGGACCTCCAATCCTAGTTTTTTGAGGAATCTCCACACTGATTTCCACAGTGGCTGTACCAGTCTACACTCCCACCAACAGTGGAGAAGGGTTCCTTTTTCCCCTGAGCCCCTCCAGCATTTGTTATTAGTTAATTTCTTAATAGTAGCCATTCTTTCTGGGGTGAGATGGTATCTCAGTGTTGTTTTAATTTAAATCTCTCGAATGACTAGTGATGTTGCACATTTTTTTGTATATTTATTTGCCATTTGTATTTCTTCATCTGAGAATTGTGTATTCATCTCAGATGCCCATTTTTGGATTGGGTCTTTAAATTTGGGAGGTCTGGTTTTTTTGAGTTCTTTATATGTTCTCAATAGTAATCCTTTGTCTGAGGAACAGCTGGCAAACATTTTTTCCCACGGTGTGGGTTGTCTTTTCACTCTGTTGGTGGTCTCTCTTGCTGTGCAAAAGCTTTTTAATAAGATGAGATCCCAGTTGTTGATTCTTTGTGATACTTCCTGTATGGTTGAGGTTTTATTCATAAAGTCTTTCCCTACACCAATGTCTTCAAGGGTTTTACCTATCCTACCTTCCAGTAGATTTAATGTTTCTGTTTTAATATTTAGATCTCTGATCCATTTTGAATTTAGTTTAGTGCATGGTGAAAGATATGGGTCTAGTTTTAATCTTCGGCATGTGTAGAGCCAGTTTTTCCAGCACCATTTATTAAAGAGGCTATCTTTCTTCCAGTGAATGTGTTTGGCACCTTTGTCAAACATAAGGTGGCTTAGTATGTCTAGAGTTGTTTCAGCATCTTCTAATCTGTTCCATTGATCTTTGGGTCAGTTTTTTTGCCAATACCACACTGTTTTAATCACAATAGCTTTATAGTATAATTTCAAGTCGGGGATTGTGATGCCCCCTGCCTTGCCTTTGTTGCCCAGAATTGCCTTTGCCATTCTAGGTCTCTTCTGATTCCAAATGAATTTTAGGATTGTTTTCTCTAATTCTGTGAGATATGCTGTTGGAATTTTGAATGGGATTGCATTAAATCTGTATAACAATTTTGGAAGTATGGCTATTTTCACTATATTGGTTCTTCCTATCCAGGAGCAAGGGATATCTTTCCATTGTCTGATAGCCTCTTCAATCTCCTTTTTCAGAGTACTGTAGTTTTCAGTATAGAGGTCTTTTACATCCTTTGTGAGGTTTATTCCTAGGTATTTCATTTTTTTGGATGTTACTGCGAAAGGTATTGATTCCCTAATTTCTCTTTCAGTAAGTTTGTTATTTGCGTACAGAAAGGCTATTGATTTTTTGAGTATTGACTTTGTATCCAGCGACACTACTGAATTTGCTTATTAAATCCAGCAATTTTTTAGTGGAGTTTTTGGGGTCTTCTCTGTAGAGTATCATGTCATCTGCAAATAATGATAATTAAACTTCTTCCTTTCCAATCATTATTCCTTTTATTTCTTTCTCTTGTCTAATTGCTCTGGCTAAAGTTTCCAGGACTATGTTGAATAAGAGTGGAGACAGTGGACATCCTTGTCTTGTTCCTGATTTTAGAGAGAAAGCTTTCAGTTTTTGTCCATTTAGTACGATATTGGCTGTTGGTTTGTCATAGATAGCTTTTATCTGATTGAGATAAAGACCATCTATTCCAATTTTCTGTACGGTTTTTTATCATGAATGGGTGCTGGACTTTGTCAAAAGCTTTTTCTGTATCTATTGAGATGATCATATGATTTTTGTCTTTGTTTCTGTTAATATGGTGTATTATATTTATTGATTTACAATATTGAACCATCCCTGCATCCCTGGGATGAATCCAACTTGGTCATGGTGTATAATCTTCTTGATCATTTGCTGCATTCTGTTTGCCAGTATCTTATTGAGGATTTTTGTATCTGTGTTCATTAGGGAGATTAGCCTGTAGTTCTCTTTCTTAGTTGGGTCCTTCTCTGGTTTTGGTACCAGGGTAATGCTTGCTTCCAGAAATGAATTTGGGAGTATTGCTTCCCTTTCAATTTCATTAAAAAGTTTGAGAAGTAGTGGTATTAGGTCTTCCCTAAATTTCTTGTAGAATTCAGCAGTGAATCCATCAGGGCCTAGGCTTTTCTTTATTGGGAGATTTTTAATTACATCTTCGATTTCATTGGTTGATATTGGTTTATTTAGGATTTTTATATCTACTTGATTCAGCTGTGATAATTCATACATATCTAGGAATCTGTCCATTTCTTCTGCATTTTCCATCTTATTAGAATATAAATTTTCAAAATAGGTATAGATGATCTTCTGGATTTCTGCAGGGTCTGTCGTGATATCACCCTTTTCATTCTTTTTTTTTTTTTTTTTTTGTGGGTACCGGGGGTCGACCTCAGGACCTCGCGTGCCAGCAGGCGCCCGTGCCACTGAGCGATATCACCAGCCCCTTTTTTGTATGTGGGTTCCGGGAGTCGAACTCGGGCCCTCGCGCTTGCAAGGCAGGCGCTTAAACCGCTGAGCCATCTCACCGGCCCCCACCCTTTTCATTCTTAATTGCATGGATTTGAGTCTTTTCTTTTTTTAATAAGGTTGGATAAGGGTTTGTCAATCTTATTTATTCTTTCAAAGAACCAACTCTTTGATTCATTGATTCTTTGTATTTTTTTTTAGTCTCCAATACATTAATTTCTGCTCTAATCTTTATAATTTCCTCCCTTGTAGGAGCTTTTGGCTTAGCCTGCTCTTCTTTTTCTAGAAGTTTGAGGTTCACCATTAAGTTGCTTATTTACACTTGCTCTATTTTCCTGATATAGGATTTAATGCTATAAATTTCCCTCTTAGGACTGCTTTCATTGTATCCCATAAGTTCTGGTATGTTGTACTGTCATTATTATCCAGTTGTAGAAAGTGTCTTATTTCTTCTTTAATTTCATCTGTGACCCATTCGTTGTTCAGGAGGGTGCTGTTTAGTTTCCATGTGTTTAGGAAGTTCTTCTGATTTCTTTTGCCATTGATTTCCAATTTCATTGCACTATGGTCTGATAATATGCATGGGATAATTTCAATTCCTTTGCATTTACTTAAGCAGGTTTTATGAGCTATTATGTGGTCTATTTTGGAGAACGTCCCGTGGGCAGCTGAGAAGAATGTGTATTCTGATGTTGTGGGGTGGAACACTCTATAGACATCTACTAAGTCCATTTGTTCAAAAGTTTGGTTCAATTCTAATATATCATTATTGATTTTTTGTCTAGTTGATCTGTCTTTCTGTGACAGTGGAGTATTGAGATCCCCCAATATAATTGTATTAGTGCTTATTTGATTTTTCATGTCCTTTAATACTTGTTTTATATAGCTGGGTGCACTGGTATTTCATGCATATATATTTATGATTGTTATCTCTTCCTCTTGGATTGTTGCCTTTACAAGGATGTAAAGACCATCTTTATCTCTCTGAATCAGTCTTGGCTTGAAATTCACTTTGTCTGCAAAAAGAATAGCTACCCCTGCTTTTTTCTGGGTTCCTGTTACATGGAGTATTGTTTTCCATCCTTTGACTTTCAGTCTATGAATTTCTTTCGGAATTAAATGTGTTTCTTATATACAGCATATTGTTGGATCTTGCTTCTTGATCCATTTTGCCAGTCTGTGCCTTTTGATTGGCAAATTGAGACCGTTAACATTGATGGTTAAAAGTGATATGTATTGACTTATACTTGTCATGTTATTTTCCTGTTTTTGGTTCCCCCTCTTTTTTTCCCGCCCTCCCTCTGTTTAATTATTTGCCCTGCCTGGTGGATTCCTTCTGTTGGGGTTCCTGGAGTTGTAGTCCTTGTTATCTCTTTCTAGAATGTCCTTCAGAACATTCTGGAATGCTTGTTTGGTGGTCATAAATTTTCTCAGATGTTCCTTGTCATGGAAGTATTTTATTTCTCCATCAATTTTGAGAGATAGTTTTGTAGGATACATCAATCTGGGTTGAAAGTTATTTTCCTTTAGAGCTTGAAATACGTCATTCCAAGCTCTTCTTGACTTGAGGGTTTGTGCTGAAAAGTCAGTTGTGATTCTGATAGGCTTCCCTTTATAGGTGATTTGTCTCTTTTCCCTAACAGCTTTTAAGATTCTGCTCTTGTGTTGAATTTCTGGGATCTTGACTATGATATGTCTGGCTGAAGATTTTTTTTGAGCGTGTCTAGTTGGAGTTCTGTAAGCCTCATTTATCTGAACATTAAATTGTTTTTCTCTACCAGGGAAATTCCCTGTGATAATGTCTGTGAACAGGGTTCTGATGTCATTTATGCTATCTCCTGCTTTTTCATTATTCCAATTAATCTTAAGTTATTCTTCTTTGAGTCATCTAGCAGCTGCTGGATTGAGTTTTCATGGTCCCTTGCTATTTTTAAGAATTCTTTCTTTTCACGATCACTAATCGCAAGCCTGTCTTCTATATCTCAGATCCTGTCCTCACATTGGCTTAATCTGCTACAAATACTTTCAATGGAATTTTTGTTCTCCTGGATATCTGCTTGAATCTGCTTTATGGAGTCCATTTCTTTCCTATGCTGAGTATTCATGGCTTCCATCATTTTCTTAAGCTCGTCTATTTTTTTGTCTGTGTCTGCTCTAGCGTCCTTAAGCATGGTCTTCATTGTGGACATTATCTCTGCAGTTATCTGAGAAATTATTTCTGATTTAAATTTTTCCAGAGCCTCATTCAACTGCTTTGTTGTTACCACTTCAGAGATGCCAGGTGGGTGGCTTTCGGTTTGTCCCACCTCACTGCCCCCTGGGTTTGCCTTTGGTGAACTGGATGTGTGGGGTTGCATCTTGTTTAAGTGTCGTCTCATTTTCTTTTCTTTCCTTAGTTTAATTCCTGGGGTTATGTTTGTAAATTACCTATGGTAGGTTGCTTTATTGCTAGTGTTTAAAATCCTTAGGAGATGACTACTTTCTGTAGTATCTTCCAAGTGTAGCTTATTTTTGGGTTTTGAGCCTGCTGCAAGATCCTACCTCTTCAATTGTTGGGCATGAGAAGTTGCTGCCTGTTTGGCCCAGTCCTTGGTTCTTTGGTACTGTGCCACTGTATTTTCTGTGACCCTCAGTCAATCTCAGTCATGGAATACCAGGAAGAAAAGTTGTTTAGAACAATTATGTCACTTTTGGCTATAATGGTACCTAAAGCATCAAACACAGCCTAGAAAATGACAGACTGAGCTAACCAGTTATTTGCCACTTTCAACCATATAAAGTAGAGTTGTGGTTATATAACAAAATCTAAAACACACCAGAAAAATTATATGCAGTATACAAGTCCTTAATATGTCAATTTTTGCCTTCTCAATGAGTTGAGAAGGAAATAGAGAATTGGGAGAAGAGGAAGGAATTCGATGTAAGGCTGGAGGACCAAGAGGGATCCCGCTAACATTGGGAAACTGGTGCAGAGGACTGGTGGGAAAAAGAGAAGGAAGGGATAAAAGGAAGAACAGATCACAACCACAATCACAACGAGGTTAGAGGCTCTGTTTACACTCATATAAAAACCAGATAGATTAATAAAGGAAAGAACAAACAGACAAACAAAAACAAAAATGAAGACAAAAACAACAAAACAAGCAAACAAACAAAAACACACACACATACACACCAAAAAAAACACCTTCACCAGAACAAAAACCAAATGAGAGAGAGAGAAAAAAAATTTCACTTCCGGGTTTTGACACTGCTGTGGACAGGCATCATCTGATGACAGAGCCCTGTTTCGTGCAGGTCTGTCCCAGCAAGCCGGCAGCAGCCCTTTGGCGGGGCAGTGGGCAGTAGCCTGTACTCTCCAGCGGAGACCAGTCTCATTCGCCGCCTGCCGCTGTCAGCGCACCTTCCGCAGGGCCTGAGAGCCGGGGCACCATGCTGAGTTCCAAGCGCTGTGTTTTGGTGCCACGCTGAGTTCCGCTGCCCCCCCCCCCCACAATGGCCAATCGCTCTCTTGCGTGGGATGGCTGCGCCTCAGAGGCACTCACCGCCAGCCAGCGCAGTCTTTCGCTGCTCCCCTGCACCGCCGCTGTCTCGCGTTCCTCCACGGAGGCCCCGGGGGCACCGGCTGTCACCGTGTCCGCAGATTTGAACTTCCGTTGGGCCGTGGTTCCCAGCATAGGGAGAAGGCACCCGCGGTCTCCTCCTTCTTCTTTGTTGAAATTGCTCTTCACTCGCTCTGTGAGTCCTGAACTATGCTTCAGAACTTTCCTGGGTCCAAGGGAGCCACTTCCCTCTTTCTTGTGCTCCCCCAGCCACTATATTCCAGCGCCCGAACGACAACTTTTAGAGAGTTTCGCTGAATGCTTCTTACAAATCCGCCATCTTTCCCGTCTTGTATGTTTTTCTTGACCCCAGCACATTCCTTACTTGTAGACTCAAGGTTGAACTGGAAATCAGAGGGAGCCAGGGACTTTGGTGACATACATGAGGCTTAGAGAGGTAAAGTACCTAAGTTCACAAAGTTTAATGGTGGAGCTAGGCTTAGAATTCAACTTATCCATTTTAATTAAATGTCTCCATCTATCTATAAGAAATAAGTTTTATGTATCTAAAAAAATTAATAAATAATAGACAAACATCTAAAAATGGAACAAGATCACAAATAAATAAAGAAGGCACCTCATTGAAAAGTGTATGTGTCCCATACACTTTTTGCTGGTATGTCCCAAATATATCAGTAATAATACAAGCCTGTAATTTGTTTTAGCTTTAAGTCCCAGGCCCTACAATTTGTACAGAAGCAGCTGATTAAAGCAACACATGAAATCCTCATTTTCCTGGAAAGAGAAAAAGAATAATCTATCCTTTTAAAGCCTGGACTTATAGTTCTCTAAGGATAGTGACGGCATTTATGCAACATTCTTTGGCTCAAGAAATTAATAAAATTCATATGACTTGTACCATATAAGTCTGTTTTATATGTTAGTAATGTTTTTATTTTCACTTTTAATGATTTATTCATTTCATGCCTACTAGTTTTCTAATATCTATTCTCTCCTCCTTATTCATTTATTAAGAAAGTACATATATAACATTTACTATATAATACAGTTCTAAATATTTTATAAATATTAACTCAGTTTCTTAACCATGGTATTGTCATCTTATCTCCATTTTACAACACGGAACAATGAATCATCTCAATACACACAACCACTGAATGGCAGAGCTGAGATTTTCACTGATAGTGTAGCTCCAGACATAGACTGTGTTATTAGCAGAAGCCCAAGCTGAACAGTTCAGCTCCTCACACTTGACACAGACACTGGTGGCCATGTGCCATTTTCCTGGCCATTGAGATGTAACTGGAAACTGACTAGGTGGGGCTTTGCAAAAGGTTTGTGGTTTTTGTAGTTATTGTTTGATTGATTGTTGTTGTTGCTTTTCATAAAAGGATAACTGATATGCACCTTTTGCTTCCTTGTTCCTTATTCGTTTTGTCGTGAATGTAGATGCAAAGAATGGAGTGGCAGAAGCCATTTTGTAATCATGAGGATGAATGCATTATGCTAAGAATGGATGAACAGGAAATGAGAGGGAGCCAGGTGCCTTGGTGACATACATGAGCCACAACCCTCAGCTCCAGAGTACCCATCTCCCAACTACTCATCACATGAAGGGGCAATACCATCTCTTTGTTTAAACACATTAATGATGTTTTTTTGTTAGTTGAAGCCAAATATAGCTCTAAATGACACAATCACTGATTATTTTACTTCCTCCTGAATTTTTAATCATCCTCATTAACACATTGTTTTTAGGTAGTTTCCAAATTAGAAAACCATTTATTTTCAGTATGATTTCTTAAATATTTAAAATAAAGATATATCTGCATCTATAGAACATAAACCTTAAATTGGGGGGGAAGTATTGAAGGAAAATGATCTGCCAGGCATGGTAGTACACACCTGTAATCCCAGCTACATAGGAAGCTGAGGCAGGAGAATTGCAAATTCAAAGCCAGCCTGAGCAACTTAATGATACTCTGCCAAAAAAAAAAAAAAAGACTGGGAATATAGTTCAGTGTTCCCTGGACTCAATCTCCAGCATTTCCAGTATTGCGTTAGAAAGAAAACAAAGTAAAAGAGCCAGGTGTGGTGGTACACACTTGTAACTCCAGTACTCTGGGAGGTGGAATTAAAAGGAGTGCCTAATTTGGGCACCCTAGTGACTCAGAGATATCCTGTCTCAAAAAAAAAAAACTTCAGCCAGACATATTATAGTCAAGATCCCAGAAATTCAACAGAAGGGCAGAATCTTAAAAGCTGTTAGGGAGAAGAGACAAATCACCTATGAAGGAAAACCCATCAGAATCACAGCTGACTTTTCAGCACAAACCCTCAATTCAAGAAGAGCTTGGAATGATGTATTGCAAGCTCTAAAGGAAAATAATTTTCAGCCCAGATTGATGTACCCTGCAAAACTATCTTTCAAAATTGATGGAGAAATAAAATACTTTCATGACAAAGAACATCTGAGAAAATTTATGACCACCAAACCAGCACTCCAAAACGTTCTGAAGGACATTCTAGAAAGAGATAGGAACCCCAACAGAAGGAATCCACCAGGCAGGGCAAATAATTAAATAGCCGGAAAGCGGAAAAACAAAGAGTGGGAACCAACAACAGGAAAATATCATGACAAGTCAATACATATCAGTTTTAACCATCAATGTTAACGGTCTCAATTCACCAATCAAAAGGCACAGACTGGCGAAATGGATCAAGAAGCAAGATCCAACAATATGCTGTATACAAGAAACACATTTAATTCAGAAAGAAATTCATAGACTGAAAGTCAAAGGATGGAAAACAATACTCCATGCCACAGGAACCCAGAAAAAAGCAGGGGTAGCTAGTCTTTTTGCAGACAAAGTGAACTTCAAGCCAAGAAGGATTCAGAGAGATAAAGACGGTCATTACATCCTTGTAAAGGGAACAATCCAAGAGGAAGAGATAACGATCATAAATATATATGCGTCAAATACCAATGCACCCAGCTATATAAAACAAGTACTAAAGGACATGAAAAATCAAATAAGCACTAATACAATTATATTGGGAGATCTCAATACTCCACTGTCACAAAAAGATAGATCAACTGGACAGAAAATCAATAATGAAATAGTAGAACTGAACCAAACTTTTGAACAAATGGACTTAGTAGATGTCTACAGAGTGTTCCATCCCACAACATCAGAATACACATTTTTCTCAGCTGCACATGGGACGTTCTCCAAAATAGACCACATACTAGCTCATAAAACCTGCTTAAGTAAATGCAAAGGAATTGAAATTATCCCATGCATATTATCAGACCATAGTGCAATGAAATTGGAAATCAATGGCAAAAGATCCCACAAAAACTCCCTAAACACATGGAAATTAAACAGCATCCTCCTGAACAACCAATGGGTCACAGATGAAATTAAAGAAGAAATTAGTCACTTTCTACAACTGAATGATAATGACAGTACAACATACCGGAACTTATGGGATACAATGAAAGCAGTCCTAAGAGGGAAATTTATAGCATTAAACACTTATATCAGGAAAATAGAGCAAGCGCAAATAAACAACTTAAGGGTGAACCTCGAGCTTCTAGAAAAAGAAGAGCAGGTTAAGCCAAAAGCCCGTACAAGGGAGGAAATTATAAAGATCAGAGCAGAAATTAACGTATTGGAGAATAAAAAACAATACAAAGAATCAATGAAGCAAAAAGTTGGTTCTTTGAAAGAATAAATAAGATTGACAAACCCTTATCCAACCTTATTAAAAAAAGAAAAGAAAAGACTCAAATCCATGCAATTGAAAATGAAAAGGGTGATATCACGACGGACTCTGCAGAAATCCAGAAGATCATCTATACCTATTTTGAAAATTTATATTCTACTAAGATGGAAAATGCAGAAGAAATGGACAGATTCCTAGATTCGTATGAATTACCAAAGCTGAATCAAGAAGATTTAAAAATCCTAAATAAAACAATATCAGCCAATGAAATTGAAGATGTAATTAAAAACCTCCCAACAAAGAAAAGCCCAGGCCCTGATGGATTCACTGCCGAATTCTACAAGAAATTTAGAGAAGACCTAACGCCCCTACTTCTCAAACTTTTCAATGAAATTGAAAGGGAAGCAATACTCCCAAATTCATTCCTGGAAGCAAGCATTACCCTGATACCAAAACCAGAGAAGGACCCAACTAAGAAAGAGAACTACAGGCCAATCTCCCTAATGAACATAGATGCAAAAATCCTTAATAAGATACTAGCAAACAGAATCCAACAAATCATCAAGAAGATTATACACCATGACCAAGTTGGATTCATCCCAGGGATGCAGGGATGGTTCAACATACGTAAATCAATAAATGTAATACACCATATTAACAGAACCAAAGACAAAAATCACATGATCATCTCAATAGATGCAGAAAAAGCTTTTGACAAAGTCCAGCACCTTTTCATGATAAAAACCCTACAGAAAATTGGAATAGAGGGTCTTTATCTCAACCTGGTAAAAGCTATCTATGACAAACCAACAGCCAATATTATACTAAATGGCCAAAAACTGAAAGCCTTCCCTCTAAAATCAGGAACAAGACAAGGATGTCCACTGTCCCCACTCTTATACAACATAGTTCTGGAAACTTTAGCCAGAGTGATTAGACAAGAGAAAGAAATAAAAGGAATAATGATTGGAAAGGAAGAAGTTAAATTATCATTATTTGCAGATGACATGATACTCTACACAGAAGACCCCAAAAACTCCACTAAAAAACTGCTAGATTTAATAAGCAAATTTAGTAGTGTAGCTGGATACAAAGTCAATACTCAAAAGTCAATAGCCTTCCTGTACACAAATAACAAACTTACTGAAAGAGAAATTAGGGAAACAATACCTTTCACAATAACATCCAAAAAAATGAAATACCTAGGAATCAACCTCACGAAGGATGTAAAAGACCTCTATACTGAAAACTACAGTACTCTGAAAAAGGAGATTGAAGAGGATATCAGAAAATGGAAAGATATCCCTTGCTCCTGGATAGGAAGAACCAATATAGTGAAAATGGCCATACTTCCAAAATTGTTATACAGATTTAATGCAATTCCAATCAAAATTCCAACAGCATATCTCACAGAATTAGAGAAAACAATCCTAAAATTCATTTGGAATCAGAAGAGACCTAGAATAGCAAAGGCAATTCTGGGCAACAAAGGCAAGGCAGGGGGCATCACAATCCCCGACTTGAAATTATACTATAAAGCTACTGTGATAAAAACAGTGTGGTACTGGCAAAAAAACAGACCTGAAGATCAATGGAACAGATTAGAAGATGCTGAAACAACCCCAGACATACTAAGCCACCTTATCTTTGACAAAGGTGCCAAACACATTCGCTGGAAGAAAGATAGCCTCTTTAATAAATGGTGCTGGAAAAACTGGCTCTACACATGCCGAAGATTAAAACTAGATCCATATCTTTCACCATGCACTAAACTAAATTCAAAATGGATCAGAGATCTAAATATTAAAACAGAAACATTAAATCTGCTGGAAGGTAGGATAGGTATAACCCTTGGAGACATTGGTGTAGGTAAAGACTTTATGAATAAAAACTCAACCGCACGGGAACTATCCCAAAGAATCAATAACTGGGATCTAATCTTATTAAAAAGCTTTTGCACAGCAAGAGAAACCACCAACAGAGTGAAGAGACAACCCACAATGTGGGAAAAAATGTTTGCCAGCTGTTCCTCAGACAAAGGATTACTATCGAGAACATATAAAGAACTCAAAAAAATCAGACCTCCCAAATTTAAAGACCCACTCCAAAAATGGGCATCTGAGATGAATACACATTTCTCAGATGAAGAAATACTAATGGCAAACAAATATACAAAAAAATGTGCAACATCACTAGTCATTCGAGAGATGCAAATTAAAACAACACTGAGATACCATCTCACCCCAGAAAGAATGGCTACTATTAAGAAATCAACTAATAACAAATGCTGGAGGGGCTGTGGGGAAAAAGGAACCCTTCTTCACTGTTGGTGGGAGTGTCGACTGGTACAGCCACTGTGGAAGTCAGTGTGGAGATTCCTCAGAAAACTAGGGTTGGAGGTCCCATTTGACCCAGCTATTCCCCTTCTGGGCATCTTCCCAGAAGAATTAAAAACATCGTACCACAGCGATATATGTGCACCCATGTTTATAGCAGCACAATTTGTAATAGCCAGATCTTGGAAACAACCCAAATGCCCATCAACTGAGGAATGGATAAGAAAGATGTGGTATTTTTATACAATGGAGTACTATTCAACCATAAAGAAGGATAAACTGGAGACTTTTATAGGTAAATGGATGCAACTCGAGAAAATACTCATAAGTGAAATAAACCAGAAGCACATGTGTAAGCATCGTATTATCTCTCTAGTATGAGAAACTGAAAGAGTAAATAAGATCCAAAATGTACAATAGACATGGTGAATCAAAAAGAAACTGGTCAAAAGGAAAGAGAGACTGGAATAGGGAAAAGAAAGAAGGGAAAGGGAAAAAAAATTGTATATATATATATAAGATGGTTAAGATAGATACACTACCATTTTTACTTAGTTCATTGAAGAGTAAGGTTTGTGCCAATAATGTTTGGACAATTGAATGCTAATGTCTGGTGTCCTGAATAACTAACTTAAAGATAGTAATACGTAATGTATTAACCATTGTTACCCTCCTATTATGTTGGTTTGAAAATTTGTTCTTCTTTTGATTTGTTTTGTTTTTTCTTCCCTTTAAAATAAAAAAAAAATTTGCTTGGGGTGTGGCTCAGTTTAAAGGCCCTGGATTCTATCCCCAGAAAAGAGAGAGAGAGAGAGAGAAAGAAACACAGAGAAAGAAAGAGGACAAAGATAAAAGAAGAGAAAAAGGAAAAAAAGATAATCCATCAATAACAATGAAACCAGAGACTTAGATGAGACTATCAGAGATTCAGAGATCATTTCAATAGAGACACAGGATTATCTGTCAGTGAAAATTGTTGGTCTATTCTTTTACAACTGGTGCTGCCAAAATGACCAATTGGCTTACTTCAGTAAAGTAACCTAAATTAAAGCAATCCTATGAACCTTGTTTTCTTTCTTGCCTCCAAATCTTATTATATATATATATATATATATATATATATATATATATGCTTTAAATATAAACAATCCATATTATATATACCAAGAAATCTGCAGGAAATAATCCTATGAGGTTTTGCTTAACCCAGTATTTATCATATTTCTTTGAGCAGAGAGTCCTATTTTCACTCCAACATTAGGTCCCACATTAGTGTCCTATGAAACATACTTGGAAAATGAACAAAATCACAGAATAGAGACATACAATAGAAAGGGATGATTTCTAGTCTTTTAATTGTCATTTTAACTGTTGCAAGACAGAACATTTGTTACAAGGAATTAGCAAATTTCTAAAGCAATAGGGAAACAATCACTATCCAACTTTGAATCATTAGTGGATGGACTGGGAATCATATCCCTTTAAAAGGCTCTGGTTTTGGAGCGATGCTGTGGTTTTTAGGGGTTGCCTATGTGTATTGAAGTTGGCATGGCGAGGGTAGAAGAGGGCAGAATTTCTACAGAGAAAATATCCTGCTATCCTTTTCTTCAGTGAAGAAGGCAACATGAAAAAAAAAAATCAGTACTAAAATGGTTATTCCACAGCTAAACACCAAGTAAATGAGATATAACATCACCTGGAGGAATAAATATTGGCAGATTTCTTTTATTTATGTCCCTACTTCCCTTGTATTTTTTCTGGAATTTCCCATCACTATATGTCAACTCTCATTTTTAGAAAAAGTTGACTTAACAAAACCTGTAGGTATTATATTCTGACACTAAAGCACTCCATCATTAAAATGCTAAGGAGGGGGGAAGGGGGGAGGGGAAGGAGATGAAAAATAAAAATAACTGAAGGGAAAAAAAATGAAAATAGAACTTTTGCAAATGGGAAGGAGACCAGGAGTTGGAAGGTTCAGGGAGGGATGGGAAGAGTAGTGTATTAAAAATAAAAAAAAGAGAAAAAATAATTAAGATGTATTATATACATGTATCAGCCCCCCATAATAGTTATGTATTGAAAACATGTACTAATAAAAAACACAAATATATTCCAATTTAAAACAAAACATTTATAAAGTTTTTTGTTTTTGTTTGTTTTTGCCTAAAAACTAACCATGTAAACTATACTTGTGCTTCCCAAAGCTGGTCTGATTGCCTGGCCAGTATAGAAAGAAGTTTTCTTTGATCATGATGGAATGAGAAAAATATGAGCTAAATATATCCCATCTGAAGGAATGTTTTTATTTTTTGATTATTATTTAACATTAATATCCTTTTTCCCTCTTTGGTATTAACATACTCCTTTTCTACATAAGATGATGAACAAAGAGAGTAGCCATAATTTTTAAATATATTCTTTGAAAAAATTAATATTTGGAAGTCCAATCTTCCTCCCACTTTGTTGTTTGTTTTGTATTTTATTCAAAAATTGAGAAATAGGTTTTTGAGCCATGGGCCTCCTGTGTCTAGCTTGCTGCTGTATTTCCCATGATCCCTAGCGTGCAGAGCAGTGGTAAGCAAGCAAGGCCGGTGACTGTAGACTAAGCAAGCAGTCATCAAATGCACTTTCATCAAGGACTATCAAGTTTTGTAGGCCCAACTTTTCTGTTGTTTCTATTCAGCTCTGCCACCGAGGCAGGAAACCAGCTGTAGGCAATCCACAAATGAGTTTGTGTAGTAGCTGTATGCCAAAAAGAAACCCTTTTTTCACATACATCATTTTTTTAAATATTTATTTTAAAACAGGGTTTCACTAAGTCACTAAATTGCCCAGGCTGAGCTTGAACTTGCGATCCTCCTGCCTTAACTTTCCAGAGTGCTGGGATTATAAGCTTGCACCACTTTGTCCCCGCTGGTGAGGTTTTTGTAAAGGACAGATGGACAGGCTGGCTTCAGACAACTTCTGTATTTAGCTCCAGATCACAAACTTCAGAGTCCTGAGATTATAAGTATGTGCCATGATACCCTGTACACTTTTATTTCAGCTTCTTTTCTGATAATTTGGTGAAAATAAGGGTTATGATCCTTAAAAAGACAGTCAAAATGTCCTTACATTGTGTCTTTCAAAGTGTGCTAAGAGCAAAATCTTAAGCATCAGACAGATTTGGGCCTTCACAACAGCCTTGCCACTTCATGGCTGTGTGACCTTGGACAATTTACTTAACCTCTATAAGGCTTTGGTTTAATAAGTGTAAAATGGGGATAATACAGTGGCATCTCAGTTCATGAACTTCTTTCCAGGATTCTGGTAGCAAACCGAATTGGTTGCAAACTGAATCAAATTCAATGGTTAGGTTCAATGTTGACCTTATGGGGAAATTTGACTAGGTTTGCAACCAATCTGGTTTGCAACCAGAATGGTGGAAAGAATTAAGTTCGTGAACCAAGGTACCACTGTATTGGTACGCGCTAGAAGCCATTATTTTCTTGTCAAAGTACCAAGTGTTCTGGGGATATGGCTAGCAGATAATGACACATTGACTTCATGAAATGGAAGCCATAGTCCTGTTTCCTGAGTTTTCATAATTGAAGGGTAGGGTTAGGGTTAGGGTTACGATTAGGGTTAGGGTTAGAATCACAGAAAGAATTAAATTTGTGAACAGAGGGACCACTGTAGTAGTCAATATCTCCCAGGGCTGTGTGAAGATTACAAAACAGGATGCTCATAAAATGCCTATTTAGATCAGTGTCTGCAACATAGTAAGTGTTTGAAAAAAAAGAGCTAGCAAGATAAAATGATAACTTACCACATTGTTGGAAGGTGAACTTTGATAAATTTCATTTTCATAGTCTCGCTTCTTCTAGTGGATGTTAGATACATTTTAAAAGAACTGATTTTCAAAGTAATACTGTAAATTTTAAAGATTGGTGCTTGTATGAATATAGAACTTGAGGCAGATGTCTTCCATTCTAATAAGGTAGGAGGAAACCAAGAGCTGGGGAGTCTCTAGGGACTGGGAACATAGGTTCCATTCAGAACTCTAAGATTTGCTGGTTATCTTGGAGACATCAGAATCTCACTCTTCAGATACCTCATTGCTTCCCAACTGAAAGTAGTTTCTCGCTCATAGTCCACTAAATGTAAGCAACTGGTTGGCAAGGAGAGTGTTGGGTCCATGTGTTTCATGAATGTATCGTCAGAGCTTAAAAGAAAACCTGCACATTGCAAATTTCTAGTAACTACCTAGTGAATGAGTGAGTGAGTGAATGAATGAATGAATGATTACATGAATGGGCAACCCTGGCGTATATTCAGTGCTTCATGCTGTCTAGAAATATAGATGGAAGACTTACAGCTACTGTAAGAGTGAAGAGAGTGAAACCCATGACCACGTAAGCCCAGTGTGAAGGCTTGGCCCCACGGACTCAGAGTTTCCAGAGAGGAACTAAGATCAATATATGGTACCAGGGTAATCCCAAGCCAATAAAAATAAAGAAAAATAATGTTTACACACCCACAGACCCACATTTATAGGGAAAAGTACTACCCGCTGAGACCTGGAGTAAGAACTTGATAGTTTGTTGCTATTTCAGGAATAATAAGATTCTTTTCAGTTGGCCTCTGGGCTCTCCTTACGTGGTGTTATGGCTTGTGTCCAGATATCCGCCCCAAAACTCCATTCAGTCATAGGCGGCTGGATCTGGAGTGTGTGACACTGGGATTGATTCATGGTGCAATGCTAGGACTAAGGGCACTAGGGTTAAGGGTGTCAGTGCTACCTGCCCTAAGTAGTCTGGGTGAGATAAAAGGGGCAGGGCCGGTGAGATGGCTCAGCGGCTTAAGCGCCTGCCCGGCAAGTGCGAGGGCCCGAGTTCGACTCCCGGAACCCACATACGAAAAAGGGGCCGGTGATATCACTCAGCGGCACGGGCACCTGCTGGCGCATGAGGTCCTGAGGTCGACCCCCTGGTACCCACACACACAAAAAAAAAGGATAAAAGGGGCAGAAAGATGCTGTTAAGGTCCCTTGTTGTTTTTGCTACCTTGTGGGTGCCATGAACTGTTCTCTGTGTTGCCCCTCTGCCAAGCCACCTTGCCTTGGAGCCAGCAATTATGGACTGAAACCTCTGCACACTGTGAGTTAAATAAACCTTTCCTCCTTTACCTTGTGGGTGTGGGGTATTTTGTCTCAGCAACAAGAGAAAATTAACTAGGACACGTGGTCATCCACTCAATACCGCTCATGTCTCCCACTATCTCACTGGTCCCTCCTCTTCAGTTTTCTTTCCTAGCTTCAAATACCATCTGCACAATAACACTTCCCAAGGTCTGTCCCAAAATCATGATCTGACCCGCATATTTCTTGCCCAACTTTCTTTCCTCACACTGCTCTGGCCCCCTGGCTTTCTTGATACTCTTTGAAGGAGGCATAACTCCTCTCCTCTCAGGAGAGTAGGGCAGGGGTGGGAGTGTGCTCTTTCAGACAGGGAAATCTGTTCTGTCCATTGTTATATCCCCAGGGCCTAGAATAATGCCTAGCATGTGACAAGTACCTACGAAAACTTACTGAAGGAATTAATAGTATTCTTTTGATGAAATCATCTGTATATTTCAATAAGAAGATATTAAGTGTATAATCATTTGCTAAATGCCTTATATAGGCAAATACCATGCTTGTCAATATCACACTCAGAATCCAATATAAAGACTAGTAGACATTCTGTATGGATTAAAATTAATTTAGAAAATATTAGTCAGAAAATTCAAGATAAGGCTTAGGAACTGACTGTAATTAAATAAATGGTTTAAACTAGAGAAATACTACCTCACTTTTTGTGTGGGGGGGTAAGACAGGGTCTTGCTATGCAGTTCAGGCTGGGCTTGGTCTCTCGGTGATCTTCCTACCTCAGCCTCCCAAGTACTGGCATTACAGGCACGCACCATCATGCCTCACTACCTCACTTTTTTATTAGTCATTTTTTGGATCTCTGGTATCAGACCAGTATATATTTTAGTGTCTGTAACATTCCCCTTTGGTGTCTACAGTTCATCCTTTGCAGAAAATGCAAATTAGTTTATTTATTTATAAGTTTCTACTGGTAACCCACTGTCTTAATCTTGGACAATTCCCTCTTGCTCTTAGTATTTTAGGGGTGCCTTCTTCATACTGTGGAAGCTACTGAGGCCAGGGGGAAACACAGACCTACAATTATACAAGGAAGTATAAGCATTTAAGAGAAAACACAAACCTACAATTTTAACTGTTCATTCATTCAACTGATGTTTACTGAACTCTTACAATGAGTCATTAGCAATGGATAATCAGAAGTTGTGAGTCCACAAGAAATATTTTGCACTGTACCTGACATGAAGGAGGCTCTCGGGGGTACCTGTTGAAAAGAAAAAAATGAAGAGTTACTGAACAAGAGTATCTAAAAAGATAAAAGAGCTGAGACTCAAAAATGAGACTCTGGAAAACACGAATGCTTCATGACTGGGTAAGGAGGCAGGAGTGGAGTGGTCGGGCAGTCATGGAGATAAACTAAGAGAGGCTTGGAGGCACATGCATCATGGATTGTCAAGCATTCTAAAGTCTTTTTAAACTCAGGCCTCCGATGTTAACATTTCTCCAGGAATCATTCCTAAATTGAAATTAAGTAGGTCTCTAGACAGACAAACAGACAGACAGACACACAACACTCATGCGCACACGCACGCACACCGGTGCAAGGGCAGGTGCAGCATTTCCTTTCTTCTAGAGCTTTGTTACCTCACAGTCCAAGGGCTATTTATCCCATAGCTGCATTTCTAGTTACCAGATTTATGCTATTATATGCTTTTGCATTAAATAATTTTGGGTGCTTTTTTCTCATTTATGATGATTATTTCCTATTTTTAGTATTAAGTTCCTAATGCTAACTCAACTGAGGAAATGCAACTTTGTCAGTATAAAAATAACTGAATGTCCAAGACCTGATTGTAACTTTTATTTACTATTACATATTCTTGTACAGGTGAGAAACATTGTGGCTTCTGGTCATTTCTACGTGAATATGATGATTATTAGTTGTAAACCCTTGTTTTGCATTTGTTTTGTTTTGATTTTTTTTGGCCACCTCGGAATCCGTGTCCTTTCTTATGGTAAGCAACCTCTGAGTTTTTCCTGGGGAAACCACCTCCTCCTCTATTCCTAATCCAGGTGATCTGAATAGAGATGGTGTCACTGGGCTTCAAAAGGAGAACATGCAGCCCTGCTGACCTGTTGACCAAGGAAACACTGCAACACCATTGATCAGTTTTGGGGGAGTTAGGAGTCTTTGGAGGCATTTTGTTGCCTTGTCTTCTCATGTGTCTATTGTTTTTTGCTGTTTTGTTTTTTTAGGGGTGTGTGTGTGTGTGTGTGTGTGTATGCGTGCTGAGGTTTGCAGGTTGATTGTAGTGGAAAGATTTTGTTGCTAGTATGGAGATCTCCATAGGTAGTCTCTGCTTTTCAGTGATGCATTCTGGGGCCTTTGCCCCGTCACAGGATCCAACCCCCTCTGTTCAGTGCAGTGTAATTGGTCCAGAACCCAATTTCTGGGAATAGAACACAGTGTTGTTAATGACATAAACACAATCCAGATATTGGCATACAGACAAATACGATTAATAGCAACAACTATGCCACTCTGGCAGTTGCAACAATAACAGAGTCAAAGACAAACTGGATATTGACGTACAATAATGTACCACCCTTAATGGAAGAGAAGAGGTCTATAATTATAGCATAAACGCAAAGACAAACCAAATACTAACATACAGTAAATACCTACTAAATGAAACAACTATACCTCCACTAGCAATAGAAAAGGATTCAACAGTAATAATACAGAGTTAACTAAATATCTAATGACTAATAAAGCTTAATGGTTATACTTGCAAAGATAGAGGGAGTGGGGAACAGAATGAAAGAATATTTGAAAAATAAAGAAAAGAAGGATGAGAAGGAGGTAAGAAAAGTGAAATAAAGAATCCTATTAAGGAGTAAAAGGAAATTAATTGAATTAAATTAAAGTAACAGAAAAGAACAAATAAGAAAAGAAGAAAAAAGGAAGGAGAAAAACTTAAAAAAAAAAAAAAAACCCTAAACCCCAATAAACCAATGGGGGAGAGGAGAAAAGAAAAAGAGATATTAGTCTAAAAAAATTCCTCTGTGTTTTTGAATAAGTAGTTTCTTTCCAGGGTCTGTAGTCTTGGATCCAGCAGATATGTGGGAGAGATAGTAAGTCACTGGTAAAGCCTATTTTGTTTCCATACTCACATTTTTGTGCATGAATGAAGAATTCTGTTGTACCTTTCCCACTGGGTGTGTTCAATTAATAGTATCCACCCTACGGCTACTGTCACTCTGTTAATTCCCACTTTCTGCGTCCCTCAGTGCATTCGTAGTCATGGTTTTCTCTTCTTGGCTTTATGGCTGTGCATCTGTGAAGTAGCCTCCTGTCCCAGAGGCCCCTCTGTCCACATACCCCAGGCTATGGCAACTGCCCAAGCTGAGCCATATCCTTACTCATGTTGGTAGATGAGGAAAGCAAATAGACCACAGGATTCTGTGCCGACACAGGCAGTGGGGTAGGGAGGGGCTGTCAAGCAGTCTGTTGGACTTAGTTGTCCGTGCTTTCAGACCCAGCTCCCTCCGAAAGCCACACATGACAAGCCTTGCTTCTCACCACAGAGGATAGGGCCCCCTGAATCCTTCTTGGCCTGAGCTTAAACTTCTCAGAGGGTCTATGTCTAGTCCATGCCCTCTCTGCAACAGTCTGCTGTGTCTGCCTCCACCCAGTCCCGTGGTTGGGTGCCACCAGATATTCTGAAGTATAGTGTCCTGTAGTCGTTCTGTGGTTCAGTCTTAAACAAGACTTTCCCAAAATGGCTCTTGAGTAAACCCTTCCAAATAGGGTAGGTAAGCCCTCTCCAATATGGTAGGTGCACTGGATTTCTTCTCCAACTCTAGCCTGCCTTGGGGAAGGAGTCACTTTCAGAGTAAAACACAACACTCTTTTTGCAGTGTTGGACTAGCCATAGGCTTTCCTTGGGGCTAGTGCTGCTGGCCTGGTTTATTGTTTCTCCTTGGAGCTGCTGACCCTCTCTAGGCTTATCTTATGTCGGTGAAGATAGGTCCCTCTTCCCAGGAGGCAGGGTGAGCTTTCCAGATGGCTTCATTCTTTTCTGTTTTTCCAGCTTCTCTGTACTTTCTGATTTTCCTATCAGCTCCTTCCCAATTCCCAGAGTTCTACTTCTTTTTTCTCTTCATCAAGTTGTTGTTTTCCAGGTGTCTCAATTCCAGGTCCTGGAGAGGCTGTATTTTGCACTGATCTCTACTGCATCATTTTGGTCTCTTCTGTCAGCCTTTTTAAACTTAAATTCTCTTTTTAAACTTTGGGGGGCCAGGGATAGAGCTCAGCAGCACAAGCGCCTGCCTGGCAAGCACAAGCTCCTGAGTTTGACTCCCGGTACCAAAACAAAACAAAACAAACAAATAAACAAAAAAACACACAAAAAAACCATCCATCTCCTCAGTCCAAACAACTTAATAAAAAATTAATTAAAAAACTAAATAAATAAACTTTGGCAAAGTTTTGTTACCTTTCCCACCACTTCCAATCAAAAAGTCCGGATGAGAAGCATAATTTCATCTCTACTCTTTCTGCCTCATCGCAAACAGGTAGTCAACTGTCCAAAGCCAGTTTTTCCCAGCTCTGCTATTATGCATTCCACACTATGCCCAGCATTTTCAAGTCAGCCTCACTCTCTGTTTCTACTTTGTGCTTTCTCTGTTCTTTGTGCTTTCTTAGTTCCTAACCTGACTTGCTCAAATGAGCCTACACAGTGCACCTTGCTGCTTCCCATGGACATTCCCTGTTTATCCTTATCCCCTACAGTGGGTTCTTTTTACCCTGCCAGCTTGTTTGTTGGAATAAATAGAGGCAGGGCTGGATGGAAGCCACTTCTATCCCTGGGCTCCTGATACCAAATTGTTGGGCTCTGGCCCCCACCCAGCACCACCACTAGGTACTCTCTGTTCAAGCTCGAGCCTTCTGGTCCTGAATGTCCTGCTGGCTGCTGCTTTTTCCTCCCTCCCTCTTGATGATAGGTTTAGACTGATGATTTTTCCAATTGTGTTATCTGTAGTGTTGCTGTGCCACCCAGGACCTTTGCTTTTCCCCTCCAGAGATCCTGGAAATTTCTGTTAAAACATAATTTAGTGGTCTGAGCCAGCTTCCAGTTCCAAATATTTCACAACCCCACAGTGACATACTCCCTCCTCAGATACAGTTGGTTCCAAATACTCCTGCTTCCAGACAGGCAAGGCAATCCATTCATATCTGCCAAGAGAGGAAAATAGCCATCTTCAGAATTATGTAAGTAGAAAATTTTTCCTTTGGCTTCTCCTGAAACATGGGAAAATAACAAAGGGACCAAAGCTTCTCTGAGCACAGGTAATGACTTCATCAATGCCTTCTGCTCTTATTGTCTTTCTCTTATCTAGGAAGTATAAATCAAGTAGCCTTTTATGTTCTTGTCAAGCCTTGGAGAACTGAGTTGTAACCATTATAGATTCAACACTTGTTTAATTGTGTATTACAGCCCAGGCACTGTGCTAGGTGGACTTACAGAGGTGAATAAAATGGACAAAGTACCCTTTTTATTCAGATTAGATTCTTCTAGGGAAAGTAAAGAAGAGGCAGTGACAAATACATAAACAAATAAATGAGCAAATTTTCATATAGTGAGGCAGGCATGCTGACACATGCCTGTAATCCCAGTACTCTGGGAGGCTGAGGCAGGAGGATCAGAAGTTTGAGGCCAATCTGGACAAGTTGATAATTTAGCAAGACTTTGTCTCATATTAAAAATTAAAAAGGCCTTGGAATGTAGCTCAGTGTAAAAGCCTTCAGTTCAATCCATAGTACTGTAAAAAAAAAAAAAAAAATCAGTGATTAGTACCATCGAGAAAATATAAGGAGGTAATATATTTCAGAGGTACAGTATTTAAATGTAGTTACCAGAGAAGGCTGCTCTGAGCAGGTAATACTTGTTCTAAAACCCAGTGAGAGAAGGTACAAAGTACGGTGAAGAACTAGGAGCGAACTGCAGAAGGCCCACAGGTGCAAAAGCCTTGAGCCTGCAACAAGAATGCTACGTCACAGGAGAGGTTAGTGAAATATAGCCTGGGGACCTAATCCAGGCTGGCTTCTTTTCTTGGACAGCCCACAAGCTGAGAATAGCTTTTTACATTTTTAAATGGCTGAAAAACAAAACAATAATGATATTTTGTGACACATTATAATTACATGAAGTTCAAATTTTAGTGACCATAAATAAAGACTTTATTGGAACATAGCCATGTCTATTCATTTATATATTTTCCATGGCTGATTATATGTCACATTGGCAGAGTTGAGCAAGGCCAAGAGACCTTGTGGCCTATAAGGCCTAAAATATTTATTATCTGGCCCTTTGCAGAGAGTTTCTAGACCTTTGTGTTAAAGGAATAGGAAGCAACATCTTTCCAGACTTGAGAGAACATTCAATTTATTTTAATTATTTTGGGTGTTTATCCCTGTAAATAACACAAAACCTATGTCCAACTGACCTAAGTAATGTGGGGGACTGAAGATAGCCATGCACTCTTTGCAACTTTTCTTACCAGGGTAAGATTCTACGTCTTCTCCCCTTGAAGCTGAGTGGGTTTTATGAAGGCTTTGACCCAAAGAATATGGCTGGCCTTAAGAGTCTGGTAGTTTCTACTTCTTTCCTCTTGAAATATTCTCTCTGGTAACTTTGCACTCCTTGTAAGAAGAGGAAATGGTCACGGTAGAGAGGCTATGTGTGTGTACTCTTCTAACCCTAGACTTCCAGCCATCATTGCCAAGGTGCCAAATGGGTGAAGGCGCCTATCTTGGACTTGAAAGACCAGTTCACAAATATCAGTAAATGACCCCAGTCAATGTGACACAGAATCACCTAGCTGAGCTGTGCTTGGCTTCTTGACCTACAGAATTGTGAAATATAATGCAATAGATGATGTTTTAAGCTACTTCATTTCATGGTAACTGCTTCATGGCAATATAAAATCAGAGCAAACACCACAGAAATGTTATTTTCTCACATAATAGAAATCTCAGAGATAGAGCAGGGTCTGTCCATGATATCTCTAGATATTGCTTTCCTGCAATTTCCTTGGCTCTACTCTGCTTTCTGTTGATTGAGCTGTCAGGATGACATCAAGATGACTGCAGTTGTTCCAGGAGTCACGCTCAAACCTGGAAATGTCCAGAGAAAGAAGAAAATATGTTCTTACAAAACAGAAAACACAGGCTGAATGTGACCTACCCTGGAATTAGAAATGGGATCACCTCCCCCGAGTCACTGAGGAAGGCACAGATACCTGATCATAACTGGGATTTTATTAGGGAGGAAGTAGGTGAGTAGATAGTGGTCAACAACTCACCATTTCCAAAGTATCTTCCTTCCTACTGTTACTCATTCATTCATTTATCCAGAATATTTTATGTTGAATCTTATAAATTGGCTTTTTTATAAGTCAAAAGTAGTCAAATAACCTTCATTTCAAATGATCAGACAATATTTATCAAGCCTTTGCTGTAGTGGCAGGCATGGGGCTAGATGTTAGGGTCACTGCAAGTAAATGGTGCTAAGTTCAAGGAAGGGAAATGGGACAAGCTATATTAATTTCCAGAACCCAGTGCAAAATGAAAATGGAGGGACTCCAGTTCAAAAACTGTTACAATTTTCAAGATGATGTGACCAGAGCACTAAATCAAGCATTGAATCCTCCTAAGTGCCCTGTGTGATGGCAACATCACATGAGTTGCATGCTCATTAAACTAGCCACAGGTGTCCAAAAGGGAGAACAGCCAGGCCCTAGTTTAGACTGGGTCATCAGGTAGGCTTTTCTGAGAAGAAATTTAGTCAAGGATCTAAGCATGGATAGAAGTAGCCAGTAAAGAGTGGAGACATCCGGGTCCTGAAAGAAATAGCATTCTCCCTTCTCTTTCATCTTCCCAGTTGGTTAAGAAACGGAGCTTAGCCTATCTTATCAGTTGTGATGAGACAAAAAGATAAAAGTAACAGATCCCTGTCCTGCTTGTGCCAGCGCAGGCCTATTTCCCATCCCTTTTTTTGTGTTCCAGATCTTAGCACTTGGGTAATCCGCTCACAGAAACTGATCCTTCCCCTTCAGCGCTGTAGATGGCCAGGACTGCCCCAGGGAGGCCCCCACTGAGCTCCTTCCAGGGCTCAAGGGAAGATTCATCTTAGTGTTAACAGTATAACCCTCCCGATCTACTTGGCCCAGGCTTGCCCTAAACAGGAAAAGAGTTCTCCCTGTCCTACATTTTCTCAATCCCCAAACCATGAAGACAGCTAACACACTGGACCTCAAAACATTTTATCTTCAAACCCAAATCATCTCCCTAAAATTATCTTATTCCCTTTTTAGGTGTACTATAGCTTTTCTTTATGTCAGATCCTACAGAATCTTGGTGTAGTGGGCTTCTAAATTGGTTATAAACAGATGAGAAGCTTATTAAAAATACAGATGCCCCAACTCCATGCCAAACCTAGCTCCTCTATTTTTAACAAGCTCCACAGGTAATTCTGATGTACTGCCAGGTTTCTGAACCATTGTTCCGAGCAAGCTGGAAAGAAGGAAAAATTCCCATTTGCCTGGTAGGAGTCAGAAAGTCTTATTTCTTGCCTAGGGTTTAGTTGAATGACAAAGCACTTGTGTAGCATGCACAAGGCCCTAGGTTTGACCCCCTAATACTGTTAAGAGAAAAAGAAACAAACAAAAACTTTCATTTCTGCCACTAACTATGGCTCCTGGGGCAAACCACTTTGATTCAATTCCTCGGGGATTCCTCTATTACCCTCTGCCCCAGAAGTTCTATGTAGTGTAAACTCTCAGAACCTTCCCAATGTCCAGCCCCTCTCTGGTGACAGCCCTTCGGTTTCCTGAGTAAACTATCCCTCTGCCACTACAAGTTTTGTAGGACTGCCGGTCAAGGTGCTCTGTTGCCCTCTAGCTGACTGCAGGTCCATTCACATCTCATGTGATTCCATTTATTATCAACCAGATTCTTTCTCCCAGGAAGTTAAATTTGAGAAAAGTGAGGCAGAGACTAAAGTTAAATGAAGTTAATCTATTTGGTTTGGGTGACCCCAAAAGTCTGTCTGTTAGTTTCTGCTCTCTGCATTGTCCTGGCTCCAGTGTGTTCCAAAACCTGTTTTGTTTTGGTTTTTTTCCCCAGCTTTCCCTGAGGATCTATAAGCAACACCATATAGCCTTCTAATAGACTCCCTCCTTTGCTTAAGTGAACCAGAGTTTTTCTCATTGCTTGCCACCGAAGGGTCCTGAGTCTCAGAATCAAGATCTCTGATATAGCCTAAGCACACTGGGGCACACTTGTGATCCCAGCTATTTAGGTAGCTGAGGCAGGGGGATTATAAATTGGAGATAAGTGGAAAACTTAGCAAGATCCTATCTCAAAAGAAAACAACAAAAATAAAATAAAATATAAGATATAAATAAAAAGGGCTGGGGGTATAGCTCAGTGGTAGAGTGGCTGCCTAGTGAGCAGGAAGCCGTGGGTTGGATACCCAGTACAGGATTACCAAAAAAAAAAAAAGATTTTTGATAGAGTGTTCTATATGATATGATGTCATGGCTTCCACTCATAAAATCATTGTAAATGATCCTTTTGTTAACTATAGTGACCCTTCTATGGGAGTTCAAAAGCTTATTTTAATAAAGACAGCTTTGTTTCATTAATTCTAGAAAGTGAAAAATCTTCATCAGGATAAAAGGTCATTCACTGTCCTGCTGAAATATCTTAAATGGAAACAGGCTTTGGGTAAATACTCTTTCTCTAAACAATGTTTATTGTTCTGGACCTTAGGGAAGGGAAGGACAAGAGAAAAAGGAAAAAAGAGGAGTTTGGGCTCGGTTTAAACCAACTTCCCTTTGGCTACCTACACCCTTTCCACACACATTTAAGAAAAATTCGGGACTAATTTTAACAGGGCTGGAAATTGCATTCAAATATGCATTTTGAAGAGTGACTATCGCAGAGGAAATGGCTTTACTGACTGAACTCCTTGCTTTCAGCAGCCTTTATTTTTTACCTTCCCCATTTTGTTGTGACAGTTATTACTCTTTATTGTCATTATTGGCATCCTCATTATTATGATTCTAGGAGCCACTGAGCACTTCCTGTGAAGCAGGCATAATGCTGGATGTTTTACATGCATTTCCTCATTTAACCTTTACACCTCTTCCATGCTAGTCTTTTTTTTGTGTGTGTGTGTGTGTACCAGGCATCGAACTCAGCACCTCATGCACGAACAGGCACCCGTGCCACTGAGCAATATCACCGGCCCTTTTTTCGTATGTGGGTACCGGGAGTTGAACTCAGGACCTCGCGCTTGCCAGGCAGGTGCTTATGCCACTGAGCCATCTCACCGGCCCTATAATTGTTTTAATAGAAGATTTTTCTTACTTGCATTAAAGTTTACAGATTGTAAAATCTGCACCATTGCCATACTTACTTGTTTTCTGATGACTAAGAAAGTAATATCCTTCATCTTTCTCTTAAAAGCCACTGGGTTTCTGATACAATGGTTTTTTTTTTGTTTGTTTTTTTGTTTTTTTTTTTGTGGGTACCGGGGGTCAACCTCAGGACCTCGCACACCATCAGGCACCCGTGCTGCTGAGTGATTTCACCACCCTTTTTTCGTATGTGGGTACCAGGAGTCGAACTCAGGACCTCGTGCTTGCCAGGCAGGCGCTTATGCTGCTGAGCCCTCCATGCTAGTCTTATCCTCATTTTACAGAGGGGGAAACTGAAGCTCAGTGAGGTTAAATAATAGGGCTAATGAGTTATGGGATCATTTAATCACTCATTATCTGTGTGTCCCTATCTGTGCCATAATCTTCCTTACACAACGCCCATTGCCTTAAATTGGAAGTGCCTGCTTAGTCTAAGGCATGAGTGCAAAGAGGACTGAATATGGTTTTCACCCCAAATGAAATGGCAGCTGAACTCAATGCCATATCATGTTCTGTATTCCTGCCTAGACTGTAAGCTCTTTGAGGGAAAGAAATAGGTTTTAGCTACTATAATATTGCCAGTACCTGCCCAGGACAGAGGAGGTGTTTAAAAATGCATGTGGAATCAATGAATATTGTGTAGGGCCCTTTGACTGAGGGATGATCATAAGGTTAGGAGAAAGCGCCAAGGAATCCCTTACTGGGTCTGTAGCTCAGTGCTAAAGTACTTGCCTAGCATGTGTGAAGTCATAGGTTTCAGAGAGAGAGAGAGAGAAGGGAGGAGGAGGAGGAGAGGAAGAAAGAAGAAAAAATAAAGGAAGAAAAAGAGAGGAGAAGAAAGAAGAGAAAGGAGGAGGAGATGAAATAAGAAAAGAAGGAAAAAAGAGAAAGGAGTAGGAGGAAGAGGAGAAGGAGGAGATAGATGACAATGGAAGGAGAGAGAAAGGGAGAGATAGAGATGAGAAAGAAATAGACAGACAGGGCCGGTGAGATGGCTCAGCGGCGTAAGCGCCTGCCTTGCAAGCGCGAGGGCCCGAGTTCGACTCCCGGATCCCACATACGAAAAAGGGGCCGGTGATATCGCTCAGCGGCACAGGCGCCTGTTGGTGCACGAGGTCCTGAGGTCGACCCCCTGGTACCCACGAAAAAAAAAAAAAAAAAAAAAAAAAAAAAAGAAATAGACAGACAGACAGAGACACACTGACACACCTTTGGGATGGTCTCAAACCTGGGATCCTGGAGAACTATTTCCCTTCCTAAAAAAGTGTTGCATCTTCTAAGCAGTCATGCTTTGGCCTGAGTTTATGAGGAGAAGTTTCCAAAAATCCGATAGGGGAAGCCTAAGCTAAAGACTGAAGTATCAGCTGTGCCTCTCCCATGGCAGGTTCGCTTTCGGAAAGCTCAAATCCACAGCATGCTTTTGATGGAGGACTGGGAGCATCATGTTGTTTATCATTTTCAGAACTAGAACAAATATTTGGTTGATATAAGACCCTCTACATATCTTTGGGTGAATTATTTTTGTGCCTATTCCTCACAGAAAACAGTCAAATAAGCATACATGTAACCAGTTGGAATTTCTTGCCAACTCTATGGTGCTTGCTCAGTGGAGTCAGTCTCATTCATTCACATCTATCTGGTTCAGAGTTTGGCCTTTGGGTTCAAGTGAACCTAACATCAGGCTTTGCCAATGCCATGGACCAACTACGTGACCTTGGACAGAACACCGTAGCTCTCAAAGCCTTCACAGTCTTGCCTGTTGTTGAGCGGGTAGTAAAATGTGATAATGTGTATAACATGCTTAGTACAGTGCCAGGTATGTGGTAGGCAGGAAAAAAATGACTGCTTAGTTATATGTCTGCCAGCTTCATTCACACATTTCATTCAAACAGCTGAACAGCCTCATGTGCCCCTGATGTTTTAACTAGCAGGTGTTACCTGAAGTCATCCTTCAACCAACTAGATGACTTTCTCTATTTCTAAATTATAAGCAGAATTAATTTGGAATAAGGCAATGACGTGATACACTGATAACATTTCTGTCCTACCCTCTATTTGGGAAAACATTCAATGTACACTAAACCTATTATTCTCACAGAGATTATTGTGACCATTTTTCTTAGTTTTCTTGTTGCTGAGACAAAATACCTGACACCCAAAGTTAAAGAAGGAAAGGTTTATTTAGCTCATAGTTTGTAGAGGTGTCAGGCCATAATTGGCTGGCTCTAAGGCAGGGTGGTATGGCAGAGGGACATCGCAGAGGAGAAACAGTTCATGGAAGGCAGAAGGCAGCAAAATCATCCAAGTGGCAAGCAGCAAGCAACAAGCAACAAGAAGGAACCATCTTTCTGTCCCTTATATCTTATCCAGCCTACTCACCCTAGGGCGGGTAGCACTCACACCCAGAATGGGACACTCTTAATCCTACCCAGAGCTATGCCAAACCAATCAGTGGACTAATTTAGTAATCACACAACCTTGATCCCAGCATCACACACTCCAGACCCAGCCACCTCCGAAAAGCCCCATCTATGACCACATGAGGGTTTGGGGGGACATCTAGACACAAACCATAACAGCATTTATCAAGGAAAATCAGCATTACTACTGCACCTACCTTGAATGTTTTACTGCCCAAACTTGATGTATCTATTTTAAGACTCAATATAAGGCACAGCTCAGGTTTGATTTTTGAACACAGTGAACAGATGAAACACCATTCCTTTCTTTCTTTCCTTTTTTAAATTTTTATCATGCTGGGGTTCAAACTCAATGCCTCACAAATGCTAACAAAGTACTCTGACACTGAGCTATAGCTCCAACCCTATTCCTTCTTCAAAAACTACCCTTGGCTGGGCATGGTGGCACATGCCTGTAATCCTAGCTACTGAAGAGGCTGAGTGGGAGGATTGGAAGTTTAAAGCCAGTCTGGGCAACACAGCAAGACTCTGTCTCAAAATAAAAAGTAAAAAGGGCTTGGGATGTAGCTCAGTGGTAGAATGTCCCTGGGTTCAATCCCCAGTACACACACACACACACACACAAACACACACACACACAGCTACCCTTGGAAGGGATTTTATAATCCCTCTCCTGTTTCATTTTCACCAGATCCCTGGTCAGCTCTTTACAATTTCAAGCCAGATAATTTCAAAGGTTCAAAACATCCATTAGTTTGCACTGACTACAGGTAGATCCATTTGAATTGGAAAAAAGAATTTTTTTTTTTTTTTTGGCTCAAACTCATGATCTTCCTGCCTCAGCTTCTCTAACAGCTAGGATTACAGGCATGTACCACCATGCCTGGCTGAATTAGAAAAATTCTAGCCTTGATGCATTAGTCAGCACTTCAGCACTGTAACAAAATACCTGAGTTAATCAACTTATAAAAGAAAAGGTTTATTTTGGCTCCCAGTTTTGCATGTTTTGGTCTATAATGGATTGGACTCCTTGCCTTTTAGGTTTTTAGTGGGAGACCCAGATGGCAATGGTAGGGAGCATGTTTTGAAGCAAAGGAACTTCATGGCCAGGAAGCAAAAGAAGAGGGAAGGCCTGGGGTCCTGCAATGCACTCTGAAGGTGCACCCACAATGATTTAAGAAACTCCCATGGTCTCCACCTCCTACAACTTCTATCACTTCCCAAAAGCATCACCTGGGGGAACCAACCTTTTAACAAATGGGCCTCTGGGGGACAGTCAACCTCCAACCTACAGCAATGGGAAGAAAACTTTTCCTAAAGTTATCAGGCTATAGGATCTACTTGAGCTTTTGGAATGTGGAAAGTAGTGTACAAGAATCAGATAAAATTTTCTGTGTCCCCCTTGTCCCTATCAGTGATAGTTGACATTAATCAGAACATGCAGTGTGAGCAAAATAACTGTTGTTGTTTTAAGCCACTGATATTTTAGGGTTACTGGTTTCTGCAGCATAGCCTATTCTCTCCTGACTAATGCAGCAAAGATACAGATGAAGTTTGCATGTGGAGCAGGCATGCTCACACTTTGAGTGCCGCACTCAAATCCTCTCCTCTTCTTCTACAATTAATCTCCAGAAGCTAGTGATTTAATGGGATAGGGAAATAAAGCTCTGAATTACAGTCAATATCAGAACAGCCTAACAGACTTCATCTGGGGTATCTCCTGTATGTCATTGCAAGAGCAAGAAACATGGCTCCTAAATCTGCATTCCCAGCTGGAATTCTCACCTGTCAAAAGACACCCTAGAGAGAATCCAGAGTGGGCTGCCTCCCCCCAGCCTCAGGCACTTTCCAGCAGGGCTGGAGAATTAGGACTGACCTCAAACTGAGAACACTTCGGGAAATATCGTCCCTTTGAAGGAGGCCTCACTCTGCGAGTTTATTATCGGTACCTCAAGTCTCTATTAAGGAAGAGCTCGAATGTGATGCCAATCTTCTATGCATCGTCTAGTCCCAAGCCAGCTCCCCATGAAGGAACCAGTGGTCTTCCAAAAACTCTTTCCTTGGAGCTGGAATAGAAAATAGTATAATTAAAACTAATTATATGTAAGTATATTATACAAAATTACATAATTTATATAGATATTATATAAAATTACATAAAATATATAAATATACTTCCAATCAGATTAACTATAAAATTAACCTAAAATTAATTATAATTAACTATATATATCTATATTATACATATAGATATATATTTTTTGCAGTAATAGAGATTGAAACCAGGGCCTTTGCACTGAACTACATCCCCAGCCTATTTTTATTTTTTATTTTGGGACAGTGTCTAGCTAAGTAACTAAATTGCTCAGACTGGATTCAAATTTGTAATCCTCCTACCTCAGCACCCCAGAGTCCTGGGATTACAGGCGTGCCCCACCATGCTGGGCTAATTATAAAATATTTTAATAACAAACATATGCTCTGAATCCTATTATGTATAGTAATAATGATCATTTGTTGAGAGCTTACTATTTGACACTATGACCAGCACTTTATACGCACATTTTATTTAATCCTCACAACAACTTGATTAGGTAATGTATAAGTTAGGGTCCTCCAGAGAAACAGAACCAACAGAATATATATATAGATACATAAGAGGGGATTTTTAGAAAACAGCATATGTGACTATGGAAGAGAAGTCCCTGGATATGAAATCTACATGCGGCAGAACCAAGAAAGCCAGTAGTGTAATTCAGTCTCAGCTTGAAAGGTCTGAGGAACAGAGGAGGCGATGTAGCACCCAGTCTCAGGTCAGGTCAAGGGCCTGGGAACCAGGAGGGCCACGGTCCTGGCAGGAGGAGCTGGAGGAGGTCCTACCTACAGCAAAGAGCAAACACCCCTCCTGTGGCTTTTTGTCCTCTTCAGACCTTCAGTGGATGGAAGGCGCCTGCTCACAGTGGTAAAAGCAGATCTTCACTCAGTCTACTGATTTAAATGCCAATCTCTTCTGGAAATATCTTCATAGAGACACCCAGAAATAACATTGTACTAGCTATCTGGGTATCCCTTAGCCGAGTCAAGCTGGCACATAAAATTAACCTTTATAGATAGGAACTATTTTCTTCTTTTCTAAGATAAAATTCCCAAAGCTCAACGTGATCAGGTAAACTGCATAAAACCTGCCAGCCCGGAAGCAGGAGAAATCATACAAACTCAGAATGTGTTCTCTGACAGGAGCACACTTCACTCCCTGCCCTGGCCACAGTATCAGATCTCAATCCTCACACTCAGGATGTAAACACTGGAGTTCTCCTTGTCATGGATTTGTTGCCAGTGACTTTATGACATCATTCCTGGTCCGATACCAATGCCGCTCTACTATGTGCCCCAGGAGAACCAGGGGCCCAACACCTGCTAATTTCTTCCTGGCTTTGCACAGAAGAGCCTGGGACATGAACCTAGGGAAGACAAATGGAAGAAAGTGATCCAAGGAGGAAAAAATCCCACAGCAGGGAGAGAAATCATTTTCCTCTTTGATAATTCTGTGCAACTGACAAATAACTGTGGAAGAGGAAAGCGATCATGGGCTTGTTCCAGCCCCTGGAGCCTGTGGTGGAAATAGGCACTGTGAGACCAAGGAAGGGGTGGAATCAGAGGCTACTGCCAGGAAACAAAGGACAGGAAACAGGATTTCTTCTACCAGTGTCCAGAACAAAGCTGACAAGAAGTTTGGCAGGAAGAAGGACTACCACTTCATACTTCCAGTGGAAAAAGTACTAAGTGCTCAAAACTGAAGATATGTGGGAAGGGATGACTCACAGAGGAGGGGTGATATTTAATATTCTCTTTCTGAGCACAGTCACTTAATATCCCTGCTCAGCATTTTTTCACTATTTGCCTACAGTCCTTGTATCACCCTATAGGAAGCCAGGCAGGGGCTGGAACAGTCCTGTGTTGCTTAGTATGCAATGCCAAGACTGGGAAGCTACACACACTCCTCCTCTCCTTTCCTCCTTCATATACTGCTGCTCCCTCTTCCAGAATGCCTCTCCCATTGCACTTGGTGTAGATAATTCTTTATTTTCAGATCTTAGTTTAGACCTCACTTCCTCAAATCTGCTTTCCTTGACCCTTATCTTGTGGCAGAGTTGTCTACTCAGGATTCGTTCTCGTCTCTTTCTTACTAATATTATTCTAATTGTGTTGGTAGTGGAGACATTCCCAGAAAATATTGTATTTCCTAGCCTCTCTTGTAGCTGGAGATAGCCATATAACATAGCTCCAAGCTGAATGCAGTGGTGCACAGCTGTAATCCCAACTACTTGGAGGTTGAGGCAGGAAGATCACAAGTTAGAGGACCACCTTTGCAATTTAGGGAGACCTGTATCAAAAGGCCTGGAAAATTTCTCTAAGATGGAGGCCAATTTAACAGGCAAGCTAATTATTGGCACTTAGTCTTTCTTCATTGCCCATGACAAGATGAATGGAGCTCTAGCAGCCCTTTTACGGGCATGAGGTCAAGGGTCATATTCTAACGATGGAAGATTAGAAAGTTAGAAGAACATAGGGCTCTGATGACATTGAAGAGCTTCCATAATAACCCTGCTCTGCTCATGTCCAGTCTTCTTATATCCCAAGGAAAAGAAAAAACTCTAAATTATTTAAGCTACTAGTCTTCAGATTTCTGGTACTCCCAGATGAACACAATCTCCACTTGATAATCCCCACACAAATAAATAAGTACTTTCTTGATTTCTCTCTCAAAACGTGTCCTCTTCCATCATAATGTACATATTTTATAATTATTTGTCTTTTGATAAATGGCTTAAACTTCTTACTAGTCTATAAGCTCCACGAAGGTAAGGTCTTGGCCTTTTTTGTTCACTGCTATATTTGCAGCACCTAAAAAGCTGAACAACTAGATTTCTGTGGCAACCAATAAAGTCCCATCAGTAAGCAGTCCACCAGTAGCTGAACAATAAGTCTGAATATCAAATAAGCAGGCAGAGCAGGGCATGGTGGTGGAGGCCTAGAACCCCAGCACTCTGGGAGACTGGGATAGGAGGGTGACAAGTTCAAGTCCAGCCTCGGCAACTTAGCACTGTAGTGAAACCCAGTCTCAAAACAAAAAATGAAAAAGGGCTGGGGATGTAACTCAGTATGAAACCCTGGATTCCTCAATTAAACCCCCAGTACTACCAAACAAATGCCAGGTAGGCGTCCCTAGAAACCATATTAATGTTGGAATCTCTGAAGAGATGAAGTAGAAAATAAGTAGAACATCTAGATCAACAAAGTAAGCCTACTCTTTCGACTTGTTTTTGCTGTTGTTTTATTCCCTGGACTGTTCTTGCAGGAGGAGACAATGGCTTGAATTAAATAAGAGCACAGTGATAAAATTGTGAGGATTTTGGAATTATTGACCATGGTCACTAATACGATGATAGTACTACTTGGTCATTATCTCCTTGAAATATCTCAAAGTACTTATTTGCATTTATAATCAACTTTTCCCAGGCCCTAAGCATATTGACTTTTCTTCACTGGAAGATATTAGTGAAATAGAACTTTTGTCTCATATTATTTGTTTTTATTGGAAAGAACCATTACTATTGGAAACCATGTAGGTTTAGTTCAAAAATGGTTTTTCTGGGAAATATTTTCAAATTGTTACTTTCGCGGGAAAATGTAGCCTGAATAAAATATCTGTCAAAAAGTGGTTGTACTTGTTCCTCCTCCTCATTTGATACATTTGCATAGATGGGTGCGTAGTTTTACAAACCACAGTTATGCAAACCTCATCTGGTGAGTGTAAAAGTAACACTAACCCTGACTTATGAGCAGCTCCTGACTTAGTTTAGACTCCCCAGAAGCAGGCCTGGAAATAAGAGTTTGAGTGTAAGTTGCTCATTTGGAAGGCGTGATGCCACAGAGAAAGAGCTGGGGAGATGCGAGAGGAAAGGAAGGTGTGCATTACTGAGATGGACTAGAGCAAGTTCCCAGAGCTTAACCCGCAGAGACGCTCTGGGAAACAGACATGCATCCAAAGCATCTCATTAGAGGGGCAGGGACCTGGGGACACACACACCAATTCCCATCCATCACCGGCTGAGGCTACTGTCAGGCCTCTTAATTCCCTGCCAGTCTACAAAGAGAGAAGAGGAGGCTTCTACAGTACTGAGAAAGGCCCGTGGGTGCAGAGATGCAGGTTCTGGCTGTCAGGACTGCACAGAGCACAAAGAAGCAGGGAGGTTTAGAGGGCACCAGCAACCTCTACTACAACCTCAAGCAAGGCTCTCAGATGTCAGTGTCCTACCTCACAGGGGACAGAAGAGAACTTTTTAGGTGATTCATGGGCATCCTTATTTTTTATTTTAATAATTAAAAATTAAGTTTTAAAATTCCCCCCTACTTAATGTTTAAGATGCTGGCTTCCAATTGGTGGTAGTAAAATATAATCCATTTTATTCAGATTTTAATAAAAGATGATCAATTGGCTTAAAATATGCTGAAAAAGATAATAGCATGATTGGTATACAAATATGCAAAAGTAATGGGGAAATGACTGAAGTTTGAGAAACACTGATGGATATTTTATTTTAGTGCAGTGCTGGGCATTGAACCCAAGGATTTACTCATGCTAGGCAAGTGTCCTCCCCCTGAGCTAAGTCCCCAGCCCTTGTATTTGATAAATGTCTGTTGTGTGCTGTGTACCCAGCACTCTTCTAGGCATCAAGAAGATAAGCAGCAGAGAACCACGAAGGGTCTTACTGATACAGCGCCAGTGACGTCTCTATGGGGAGTGCTAGCAGTTAGTGGGAGCTCGCACTTACTATCTCCTTATTTGCCTGCCTTACAAAGCTCTCCTGGCCTTCACAAAATACAGGAAACAGTGGGAGGGCTGTCTATGCAGAAGATGACATGCGAATGTGCCAGCCTGTGGGCAGGGAGAGTCAGAGAACAAGGAGGGCACAGCCTGAGCTTCTTCCTGCATTCACTGATCTCCTGCTCTACGTAAGCCACAGCTGGACTCTGCATGTGGGAGTAGGAAGGATGGAGAGGAAGCAAGCTGCTGCTGAAGCTGGCCCCCAAAATGTGCTGTCTTGAGCAGCTGTCTTATTGTGTAAGAAGACATAAAATCCAGGTAGTAATTTTTTGGATTTTCAACTTCCTGTATGGAAGTCACATTTTCCAGTACATCTTAATTGTATTGAGTGTGTGTTTGTGATGGCCAAGTGTCATTAACAAATACTAGGCATGAGAATAAAGAAAGCCACTAGGCCAGGACTGGCTCAGTCACTATGCCAGGTCTGTGGTCTTGGAGAGGAGGTATGGTGGGCAGGAGCCATTGCTGGGCTGCATCTCAGTGCCATGCAGCCTCCAGGGTATCCACATGGGTAACACAAATCTGGAGTAGCAGCAACATCACATTCAATCAAGACCCAGTCTTACTTGAGGAGCCATGGACCTGTTACGGAAAAATGCCTGACTGATTCAGAAAACAGACACTTATTTGCATTTGAACTTGAGTTTGCATGCTGTTTACTTCTCTGGGGTGCGGAGAATGCATTTGCAGCCTACACTCACATAGCTCCACATTCTTCTCTATTCGAACTGGGTTGACCAAGGCTAAAAAAAAACAACCACTGGGGCAGGAATGGGTGAGGTTAATCAGGAATGCAGCTTGCACTCATGCAGCCAGAGTCTTAATGTTGGCTCTGCCACTCACTCTAGCATGAGACCTTGAGAAATCTGCTTCATTTCCCAGATGTCGTCTTCTGAAAAACAGGACAATAGAAGTACCCCTTTCATAAAATTGCTAGGAAATTTAAATGAGACAAATGTTTAGGTTGGTGCCTGACACATATTAAGTGTTTAAGCATGTCAGGAGTGGTGGTGCACGCCTGTAATCCCAGCATTCAGGAGGCTGAGACAGGAGGGTCACTGCTAGTTCAAGGCCAGCCTGGGCTGCAAAGTGAATTCAAGGCCAGCCTGAACTGCATAGTGAAACTCTGTCTCAAAAAAGACCAGAAAAAGTGTTTAAGCAATGCATGATTATGATTAATTTTCATAATTTCATAGTAGCTGAATTTATTTGATATCCTTCCTCACTACAGAACAGCAGAAAGTATGAAAAGGAATTGACATAAAGATGGAGACAAAGATAGGGTTTGACCAAACCCAAAAGAAGATAAAAGCAGAGAGAAGAGGTATATATTAGGGTTCTCCAAAGAAACAGAACCAATAGGATACATACAGATATATGAGGAACTTTATTATGGGAATTGGCTCACATGATTATAGAGGACATGATATGTTCCCACAATATGCAGCCTACAAGCTAGAGGACCTGGAAAGCTGGCATAATTCAATTTAATCCAAAGGCTGGAGACTCAGGGCAGCCAACAGTCCTAGAATGAGGCCGAAACTCTGAGTTGAGGGTTGGGTGAGGAACCCATGTGGGGAGGTAGGGGGTATAATCTGGTATAATCCTGGATTTTAAAAACTAAGACAGTTGCTCTGATGTCAAAGGGCACAAGATGTTGGATGTTCCAGCCCAAGAGAGAAATAAATGTACCCTTCCTCTGCCTTTTTGTTCTATGTGGGCTCTCAACATGTTGGAAGATGCCTACCCACAGTGGGGAGGGCAGTCAGCTTTCCTCAGTCTACTGATTCAGATGCTCGTCTCTTCTGTAAACACCTCACAGATACTCAGAAACAATGTTTTACCAACTACCTGTGCATCCCATGGTCCAGTCAATTTGACACAAAATTAACCATCCTAAGGAGGAAAAATGAGCCAGCTTCTGAAACATTAAACAGAAATGGGAGATAGGAAAACACAAAGAATCTATCATAAGAATAAACTTTTAGGGCCGGGGATATAGCTCAGTGGCACAGCACCTGCCTGGCATGCGTGAGGTCATGAGTTCGATACCCAGTGCCAAAAGAAAAAAGAATAAACTTTTACTCACAAACACAAATTAATCTAACAAAGACAGAGCATAATATTTAAAATAATTCAATAGGAAACCATATATATATATATATATATATATATTTATATTTATGAGAGGGAAATAATGCTTCCAAACTCATTTCTGGAAGCCAGCGCCACTGATTCCAAAACCAGACAAAGACACAATTATAAAAGAAAACTACAGGCAATGCTTTTAATGAACATAGGTGCAAAAATCCTCAGCAAGATGTTAGCAAATAGAACGCAACACGTCATCAAAAAGATCATACATCATAACCAAGTAGGTTTTATCCCAGAGTTGCAAGGATGGTTCCACATATGCAAATCAGTAAATGTAATACATCATATAAACAGAAACAAGGACAAACATCACATGATCATTTCAATAGATGCAGAAAAGGTTTTTGACAAAATCCAACACTGCTTTATGATTAAAAACCCTGAAGAAAATAGATATAGAAGGACCATACCTGAATTTGATAAAAGTCACTTACGACAAACCAACAGCCAATCTCATATTAAATGGGGAAAAGCTGAACGTATTCTCTCTAAAATCAGGAACAAGACAAGGCTGCCCACTATCCCCACTTCCATTCAACACAGTACTCAAAACATTAGCCATAGTAATCAGGCAAAAGAAAGAAATAAAAGTGTTACATATAGGAAAGGAAGAAGTCAAATTATTATTTGCAAATGAAATGATACTCTATGTAGAGGACCGAAAGAATTCCACCAGAAAACTATTAGAGTTAATAACCAATTTCGGCCATGTAGCAGGATACAAAATCAACACACAAAAATTTATAACATTTGTGTACACCAATAATGAACTCAATGAGAAAGAAATTATGAAAACAATACCATTCACAATAGCATCAAAAACATTAAATATCTAGGAATCAACCTAACCAAGAAGTAAAAGACTCTACAATGAAAATGACTGTGCTCTGAAAAAGGAGATAGAAGGGGATGTCAGAAAACGGAAAGATGTCCCCTGCACCTGGATAGGCAGAACCAATATTGTGCAAATGGCCATACTCCCAAAACTGCTATACATATTTGATGCAATTCCAATAAAAATACCAACAGCATTCTTCACAGAAATAGAGAAAACAATCCTAAAATTCGTGTGGAACTAGAACAGACCCAGAATACGAAAAGCAATCTTGGGCAACAAGAGCAAAGCAGGAAGCAACAATACCTGACTTCAAGTTATAATACAAAGCAATAGCGATTAAAAACAGCACGGTACTGGCAAAAAAAAAAAAAAAAAAAAAAAAAAAACCAGACATGTGGATCAATGAAACAGAATAGAGATACAGAAACATTCCCAGGTGCATTCAGCCATTTGATCTTCAACAAAGAGACCAAAAGCATTTGTTGGAGAAAAGATAACCTATTCAACAAATGGTGCTGGGAAAATTAGCTATTTGCAGTAGATTGAAGCTGGACCCATATCTCTCACCATGTACTAAACTAAAATCAAAATGGATCAAAGATCTAAACATTAAAGCAGAAACATTGAACCTACTGGAAGATGAAGTAGATAAAACATTTGAAGTCATAGGTGTAGGCAAGCACTTTCTGAACAGACCTCCAATTGCACAAGAAATAACAGCAAGAATCAACAAATGGAATTATATTAAATTAAAAACCTTCTGCACAGCAATGGAATCAATTAGTAGAGTGAAGAGACAATCTACAAAATGGGTGAAAATTTTTGATAGTTATTCCTGGGGCAGAGAACTAATATCTAGAATATATAAAGAACTCAAAAATTAGATCACCCAAAATAAAAGACCCAATCAAGAAATGGGCAAGTGGGCCGGTGAGATGGCTCAGCGGCTTAAGCGCCTGCCCGGCAAGCGCGAGGGCCCGAGTTCAACTCCCGGAACCCACATACGAAAAAGGGACAGGTGATATCGCTCAGCGGCACGGGCGCCTGCTGGCGCGCGAGGTCCTGAGGTCGTTCCCCCGGTACCCACCAAAAAAAAAAAAAAAAAAAAAAAAAAAAGAAATGGGCAAGTAAAATGAATGAACATGTCGCAGAAGAAGTAGTACAAATGGCCAACAAATATATGAAAAAATGTTCAGCATCTCTGGCCATTAGAGAAAAGCAAATTAAAACAACACTAAGATTTTGTCTTAGTAAGAATGGCAGTCATCAAGAAGTCAAAGAATATAATGTTGAGTGAAATAAATGACACACAAGTTTAAATACTATATGGTATCATTCATTCTTATTTGAGTAAGGCAAAATACAAAAAGCAAAATAGAGGGCGGACAAAAGGAAACAAGGAAATAGATCTCTTGCAAATGGGAAGGGGTCCAGGAGACAGAGAGAGAGGGGAGAAGGGGAGGGGGAAAGGGAAGCAAGAATATTTATGATATGCCATGCACAGGCAGCAAATGCCCACAATGAATGTAAACATATGTCAAAAACATGTACTAGGGCCCATGAGATGGCTCAGCGGCATAAGCGCCTGCCTGGCAAGCGCGAGGTCCTGAGTTCGATTCTTGGTACCCACATAAAAAGGAAAAAAGGGTCAGTGATATTGCTCAGCAGCACAAGCGCCTGCTAGCAAGCACGAGGTCCTGAGTTTGATCCCCGATACCCACATAAAAAAAAAAATGTACTAATAAAATAAAGAAAAAATTTAAAAATAATTTAATAGGACATTATATGTATTTATTCTTAAATAAAAAGGCAAATAAGAAGGAATATAATTAAAATACTTAGTAGACAGGAGAAAGGAGGCCACACTGCTTTTGCTGGTAATCTAGTAGCACAAATATGAAAACAACAACCCCGGTGGCAGAGGACTGGTAGGAAGTGGTATTGTTCCACTGGAGTGCAGGTGCCACGGTTTCCCCCACATGACGGTGACAGCTTCCCAATGTGCTTCTGCTTCTACTTTTGCTCCTGCAGAAACCATTCTCTACCCAGCAGCCAAAATTATCTTTCAGAAATGTAAATGAGATTTATGTTACTACACTGCTTTCAGTTTTTTTCTAAGGGATTCTCAGTTCATTAAAAATAAAATCCAAACTCCTTGCCATGACCTAAAGCTCATGCTCTGGCCTCTGACTGGTTGCTTCTCTGGCCTCCTCTTACATCACCATCTTGCTCATGATTCCAGAACAGGCCAGGCTCATTCCCAGTGCAGGGCTGTCCCTCGGCCTGGGCCACTCCTGCCTGGATGTCTGCACAGCAGCTTCCCAGCATCCAAGTGTCAGTTCAGCTGTCACATCCTAAAGAGGCTCTCCTCAACCACAAAACCAAATGGGAACCTTCCGCCCCATTCTCCAATCTATTACCTTCTTTATTCTTTTTTATAGTACTTCCATGTGAGGCAAAATCGCCTTACAGGTTTGATCATGCACTTACTACCCAACTTCTCTGACAGGAAGTGAGCCTTGGGAGGAGGGGAACTTATCTGCTAATGAAGTTCAGGGACAGAGTGGTACTGGCACACAAAAGCTTTCTGAATAAATAAGTAAATAGATGTGTATTTCACTCTCTTACTGGCTCCCTACCTCAGAGGAGTTTGTGACCCAGAGCTAAAAGCAGAAGTTGTCTGAAGCTGACCTGCCCTTCTGTCCTTCATGAAGACATTACCTGCAGGGCATGGTGCACGTGCTTCTAATCCTAGCATTTGGGAGGCTGAGGCAGGAAGATACAACTTTGAGGCCAGCGAGGGATATATGGTGAGTTCAGGGTCAGTCTGGACTACATAGTGAGACTCTGTCTCAAATAAACAAACATAAAAGACCTCACCGGGCTGGTGAGATGGCTCAGCGGCGTAAGCGCCTGCCTGGCAAGCGCGAGGGCCCAAGTTCGACTCCCGGAACCCACATATGAAAAAAGGGCTGGTGATATCGCTCAGCGGCACAGGCGCCTGCTGGCGCATGAGGTCCTGAGGTCGACCCCCCGGTACACACACACACACACACACACACACACACACACACAAAAGACCTCACCAAGTCAAGGAACAGATGCTGGGAACAGGGGGAGGGGCTGCCTTAGACTTGGGAAAGGAGGGACAGAGTTTTGTCCAGCAGAGATCTGCTTGGATCTGGAGATCCCTGGAATTGTGTGGAACCTGGGGAGCTGCAAGAGGGGCACAAATGAGAGAGCCTCACGGTGGGCCCAGGGAGGCAGATCCTAGGCCTGGGAGCTGGGCCCGACAGCACTGTACACGGGAGGTGTACACCTCTACAGTGCTGCGTTCAGGCTGCCGCACCAGTCAACTGCAGGGTCACCCCCGTGTCTAGGCACCCTGAGAAAGCTGAAAGGTAAAGGAGCTGGAAAATAACTGAGAGATCAAGTTTCCTGAAAGCCTGATAGGATGGTGGTTACAGTTATACTTCACTTGAATATTTTTAAAGTAATGAGGTACTGGAACATTTCAGACACATCTGAGTTTGGGGAACAGCGTATCTCTGCTGCTCCAATGCCCACCACAGAAATACCACGCAGAGGGCGCTTTCATTTAGACCTTAAGATGCCAGACCTGGCCTGAGCGTTTTTCACATCTTGTTCCCTGGCATCTCGAAACAATGTTATGAGAAAAGATCTATCTACTGTATCTGTCTGTCTATGTGTCTATCCATCCATCCATCATCTATCTGTGCCTATCTACCTATCATCAGATGTAGAAGGCAAGGCCAAGGATGCTGGAACCTGCTCCAGGGACCCCCAGGGCGAGGGGGGCTCACACACTGGAGGTCACTGGTCCCTTTGAGACTCGCATTTCTATCCTTACCCCTTCTGCTTGTGAGGTTTATGAGGAGCTCCTGGTCAAAGGCCATCCCCAGACTGGCTCTTTGAGCATCAGCTTTGTCCCGCAGCCTGACCTGAGCCAGAACTGCTGGCCTGTTTGTGGAAGGGAACAACTACGGCTGTCCGCCCTCTGGGAGAATCAGGGAGCAATGCTCTGCAGGATAGAAAGGAAAGAGGGCACCGTTCTCCTTCACAGCTTTGGGCTGGCATGGTTTTCACCACAAAGAGGTCACAATACCTCCTCTCCTCTGTCCGATACCTACTGGACGTGCTCAAGGGGACAGAGACACCGCCTAATTTCATTTCTTTCTTGATCCCCTCTTGCATGACACTAAAGATTGTTTTCTTGCCTCACAGACACAAAAATCTCTTCCTAGAAAACCTACAGACAGGCAAACCTACGGACAGAAACCTGCAATCAGTTGTTGGGGGGCAGCAATGCCATTTCCACGAGATCAGTTGCCTTCAGGGTCGTCCCCTCTGCCTCTGCCCTTTTGTGCACCCCTAGTGCATTCCTACTGCCCAGAGTTATTCCTGGGATCGAGGAAAGGACCAGAAAAAGAGTTCGTCTGGGAGTATTTGTGATGTGATAATCTCATTCTTGGCAAATGAAGGCAGGATGGGGAGGAGAGTGAGGAACAGAGTTTAAAAAGAAAAGCCCAGAGAAGATTGTGTTCCAGGCAAAGGAGTGACTCCAACGGTGGAGGCTCAGCCCACAAAGTCAAGGCAGGGACACAGCTGCAAGTCCCTCAATTCACAGTGTGCTCTCCAGCTGGGGACTCCACTCTGAGGAAGCCGTGTGGCAGCTGAGGGACCTTCAGTGCCCCAGGCTTTCTGAGCCTGACCAGTAAATCCTGGATGGGAGTGCCAAGGATGTTTGCACGCCCACTGTCTCCATATCTCTGTGCCCTCTCGGCGTCCATTCCTGAGACCAAGCCTGTTTGAATCCAGGGCCAACATGGGCAGAAGGGGCGACCCCGGCAGGGTATTTGGGTGACCTTCCAAGGTAGAAGGAACCTTGAACTCAAACATTTGGTGATGTGGGACTTTGCATCCTCTTCTCTGCGGGGCTGGGTTGGGGCAGATGACTGACAGGCCCTCTACACCCGCCATAGTATTTATACCCAGGCTTTACTTTCTGGAGATGCCCCCAGGAACAACGGAGTATGCAAGGCCCTCAGGCAGGACACCTTTAGCTACAGCTCCAGGACTCTCCATCAGCTTGGCTGAAACTCTCTTCCCAGCTGATTCTCTTCAAAGTCAAAGTCTCCTGCCAGAGGTATCAGTTCTGTGAAAAATCTGAAGACTCTCCCTGACCAAATCTGCTCCCTCCCTTTCCCACATCATGGGAAATGGGAAAGGGACACAACTACTGACATCTGCTTCTCAGAAAACTCAAACTAACACAGGAAGGACTGGAGAAAACAGGCAGAGAGATGGGGCTTGGGGACAGCCTCATGCATGAACAAGGAGACAAAGGGGATACCTCAGCAGCCTGGGGTGCTCAGAGTCCCTGACAAAAGTGGCAACCTAATTACTAGAGTTTCCTGGTGATGGCCTGGGGAAACAAACTGGTGGAAGGGAACAACCCCGTAGGAGGGACAAATCCCACATTTGGAAGATATTGGGGGAGGCAGTGTCTAAAAGAAGAGTTGCTGGTTATTGGCAAATTGTCTTGAAGCTCTCCAGAGGGGCTAAAGGAAGCTAAAGGAAGTAAGAACATTGTGGATATATTACATGAGGTCAGAGGATGAAGTTCTATGATAGGGTCCAGACATGCCATTAACCGAAGTGTGGCCGTCAGGGGTACGAGCTCCACCAAGAAGTTCTGTGGCGGCTGTTCTCTAAGGCCAGACAATATCAGCACTAAAAGCCTAAGAGAGAGAAGGCTGATGGTCTTTCTCATATCTTCATTGAATCTGCCAATCAGGCTCCTACAGAGCCCAGGTGGACCCTGGAGAGTGACTGCAGTCCCCGCAAGCTCTGCCAAGGAGTTGCCCTGAGCACAGCTGTGGTGCTGGGTGTGGCCCTTCTGCTGGAGTAGATTAACAGAGCCCAGTGTACACAGAAAGTGTGTGGCCAGGGGTTGGGTGAATGTGTTCTTTTCCATTCTGATTTAAACAGAACCTAAAGCAGTTGGCCTTATCAAAAACCTGACAACATTTATTTACAGCTTTGCCTCATTGCTCTTTCTGCTCCCCTGCTCTCTGTCATAATACAGTCCACACAGCTGGGCATGGTGGTGCACACCTGTAATCCCAGCACTTGGGAGGCTGAAGCAGAAGGGTTGCTGTGAGTTTGAGGCCAGCCTGGGCTACATAGTGAGTTCAAGGTCAGCCTGAACTACACAGTGAGACCCCATCTCAATCCTCCCCCCTCAAATACAATCCACAGAGATCTGCACGCCACACATCACACTGATGCATTCTATTGGTGCATTCTATTGATGGCATCATGCGGATCAGACAGAATGAACAAGCGGTGGCTAAACATGGGAAATCTTGGGGAGACAAGGGCACCCTGCAGAGTGGAAGGTGAGTGCTATAAAGATTCAGGGACTGCCACTGATCAGGATGTGACTTGCTATCCCCTGAAGGTAAAAGGCACATTGTACAAGCCCCAGTGAAGAACCGGGACGCAGCCCTGAGGTCCCAGAGCAAGACCATGCCACCCGCAGCAGACAAGTACAGTATATTCTGTTGGAGAAACTATTCCTGATAGATTGCTGGGCCCTAATAGAGGCAGCTCACTTGGCCATGGGGTACATATGGGTTTCACGTGTCTGAAACCACCTATTATGGACTGGGTTCTGTTGGATTCATCAAGTCACAAAGTTGGATGAGCCCAGGACCGCTACATTGTAAGTTGGAAATGATACATTTGGGATCAAGCTATGCAAACAGGTAGTCTAGACTCTCAGGTCACCTGAAAGTGGCACAAGTGTCCCTCCCCCAACTTGTATTTATACCACATAGTAGGGAAGGAGGTCCTTAAGACCAGCTGAGGGCCGGTGAGATGGCTCAGCGGCTTAAGCACCTGCCCGGCAAGCGTGAGGGCCCGAGTTTGACTCCCGGATCCCACATACGAAAAAGGGGCCGGTGATATCACTCAGCGGCACGGGCGCCTGCTGGCGCGCGAGGTCCTGAGGTCGACCCCCCGGTACCCACAAAAAAAAAAAAAAAAGACCAGCTGAAGGAGGAAGAAGCTCTAGTTAGGCTCATGAACTGGCTGGACAGGAGTGGCCATAAAACGTGGAGGTGGAAAATCTTCCCAACGGACAGAGCTGAAGGTGATACATACAGTCATCTACTCCGTGTAAAAGGAACAGTGATCTGATGAGGCCATAGAGAGATTTATGGGCAGAAGTCCTTGGCCTGCTTGTCTGATCAGTGGCCTGGGAGATCAGAGATGAAGGGGACTGGGGCACATATTAGAGATATGTGGACGGAAAAATGGGAGTGGACACGAAGTGAAAATGTGTGTGTAACATTTTAATGTTCACATGAACACATCCACCATGGAAGAGACACTGAATAACCAACTAGACAAAATGACTCCATGGGCATGGTGGGCACATGCATGCAGTAGCCTTGGTAGCAGAGAAGGAGGCTCAGAGATGTATGGGCCAAACACCAAGGATCCCAACTTACCATGACTGATCTAGCCACTGCTACCTTTGAATGTTCAACTGGGAAGCAATGAAGAACAGTCCTGGGCCTATATTATGGGCTGAACTATATCCTACCAAATTTTTATGTTAAAGTCCTAATCCCCAATACCTCAGAATATGACCGCATTCAGAGACAGGGTGTCTAAAGAGGTGATTAAGTCTAATTCAATGTGATTGGCATCTTTTAAGAGAAAGTTTGGGCACAGACACGTACAAAGGGAAGACAAAGTAAAGACATAGGGAGAAGACAGCTGTCTGTGAGCCAAGGAGGGAGGCCTACAATAGACCCATGACACTCAGAAAGAACCAACCCTGCTGACACATTCGCTCCTCCACTTCTAGCCTTAAGAACCATGAGACAATAAATCTCTGTTATTTAAGCCCCTTTGTCTGTGAATCTTTGTTACTGCAGCCCTAGGCAACTAATCCAACTCCAAGGAGATAGGGCTACTTGATGGCAAATCGTCTCCACTAAACTCTTTCTGTCCTGGAAGGGCCATCTGTCCATCCATCCTTATATAGAGACAGAATTATTCCCTACAAGTTGGCTTTGCCTTTCTTGCTTACAGATCCTCAGCCACTACCTAGGGGCTTATAGAAGAACTAGTCCAGTTGTTGTTCTACTCAAAATAGCATCTGACCTGGGGACCCTTCATAGCAGATGTGGGCCCATTAACATGGAATTCACTAGCTGTATCACCCAAAAGCACGCCAGCCAAAGGCAGTGAGGCTCACAGTGTTGGGATGGCCTTCTACAGGCACAGCTGAAGGAGGAGTGCTATGCTTCAGATCCATTGTAGGCATTAAATCAGAGAGCTCAATATGTCCCTGCGTCCCGATGACATCCTACTATGTCACAGTAGGATGAATTCATTGGCCACAGAACCAAGCAGTGAAAGCAGGAGTGACCCCATTTTTCATTACTCCCCATTGAGGGACTTTATACTTCCTGTCCCCACAACTCCGGGTTTTGTGGGCTTAGAGGTTACAGCTCACGAAGGGAGTGTATTTTGCCAAATGACACAACAAGGGCCCCAATGAACCAAAGCCAGGGAGCTTTGGATTCTTAGTGGCTAAGGGCTGGCAGGCAAAAGTCAACCTTGGCAGAGGTAATGGGGTCTGATCAGCAAGAGGAAGTAGGGCTGCTTGGACACAGTGGAGGCGTGGAGGCATGCATGTGGAACCTGTGTGACATGTACATAGGTACAGTTTGCCCACTGAGAAGGCTGAGGCTCAGACCACCCGAGAACGAGGGTTTGAGTCACATTGCCAGGGAAGCCGGAAAGATCTGCAGTGGCGATGGCTGAAGATGGGCAGAAATGTGCATGGGTAGTGAGGACAGAGTGGATGAGTCCCAGTGGATGCCTGAGACCTACTTCAGGGGGGTTGTAGTTTGTTCTAATTCCTTATAATTTTCACACAAGGAAGAGAAACTTGTGTAAATCATGGGGGAGCTGTTTTCCTGAATACATAGGTGCATGATTAATAAGCATGAGGGATGGGTTGTTGAAGACATGGGGATGCAGATGTCCCTCTAAGAATGCATCCTCTGGGAGGCCTGCAGTTGGCTGACAGTCCCCAGCAACCACATCTTTATGGTCCCCCTCAGTGCTCATGAGAAGGCCACACTCCCCTCAGGCTGCTTCTAGCCAGTGATAGTGGACATGGCGAAAGTACTAGAGCCAGGCCATTTCTGGCCACACGGACCTCTTTATGTGCTATAAGCCCTATGGACTTGCCCAGAGGTCCTCAGAAGTGCACTGTGGTCTGGAGCTCTTCCTACCCAGTCTTCTTCCACGCAGTCTGAAGCTTCTCTCTGACTACCCCTGCTTCTTCCCCCCTTATTTCTCACTGAAGCTACACCCAATAAATCTATGGTGCTTCTAATGCCATCTTGGCATTGGCTTCCTAAAGGGCCTGAACTGACACACCAGCCCTCCTCATTGGAATGGGCAAGGCCCCTGGCATCTGTGTGGCTTTGAAGAAAGGAATTGAAACAGAGGGTCAAAATTTTACTACCTAAAAAATGAACAGGAATTTTGAATTTTCCGTTGCTACTCTGGAAAGGGACAAGCCCTTAAAAACAGAGAAAAGGGCTGATGAGATAGCTCAGCGGCATAAGCACCTGCCTGGCAAGCGCGAGGTCCTGAGTTCGACTCCCGGAACCCACATACGAAAAAAGGGCCGGTGATGTCGCTCAGTGGCACGGGCGCCTGCTGGCGTGCGAGGTCCTGAGGTCGACCCCCGATACCCACAAAAAAATAAAAATAAAAAATAAAAAACAGAGAAAAGAGGAAGAGTAAGTGGAGCCTTTTTTGTCTCCTTTGTTACTGTCTCTCCACATCTTGGGCCTCTGAGGGAGGAGCCATCTTGGGTTTAGTCTTTGATACTTCCAGTCCTTAACATCCTGGTGGATCTCATTGAATCTTGTGGCTTAAAATAGCAGCAATATATTGATAACTCTCAAATTTATGCGACAGGTTATCAAAATTAAAAACTCTTCTGCTTCAAAGGACACAATGAAGAAAGTGAAAACAGCACGTAATCCCTGCTACTCAGATGCTGAGGCCGGAGGATAGCAAGCTCAATGCCAGACTGAGTAAAAAAGAGATAACCCATCTCAGGAAAAGAAAGAAAAGAAAAGCTATAAAAGGAAAAGACAATATACAGAATAGGAGAAAATATCTGTGACTCATATTTAGAAAGGGACTTATATCCAGATCGTATCAGGAACTCTTACAATTCAACAATAAAAAAATAAATAAACCAAATTTAAAAATAGGCAGGGCTCAGTGGCACAGCACCTGCCCAGCAAGTGCAAGGTCCTGAGTTCGATTCCCAATTCCAAAAAAAAAAATAGGCAAAGAATTTGAATATATTTTTCCAAATTGGATACACAAGAGCCCAACTAGCACACATGAAAAATTCTCTACATCATTAGTCATAGGAAAATGCAAATAAAAACCAGAATGAGAGACCACTTCATACTCACTAGAAGACTATAATTAAAAAGATAGGCAAGCCAGGCCCGGTGGTGCACACCTGTACTCTCAGCACTCCGGCTGGCTGAGGCAGGAGGACCACAAATTCAAGCCCAGCCTGGGCTACATAGTGACTCAGTGAGACTCCATCTTAAAATTTAAATACAGGAAGGTTCAAGCCCTAGTACCAAAAAAAAAAAAAAAAAAAAATTATAAGCCCTAGTACAAAAAAAAATTATAAAAAATTTCAGTATCAGGAGAAGCTGAAACTTACACATTGCTGGTGAAAATGTAAAATGATACAGCTGTTTCAGAAAAGTTTGGCAGTTCTTGAAAATGTTAAACACAGTTACCCTATGACCCAGCATTCCACTTCTAAGTATACTCAAGAGAACTGGAAAAACACATGTTCACACAAAAACTTGTACATGAAGAGTCATAGCAGCATTATTCATAGTAGCCCAAAGTGGAAACAACCCAAAGATCCACCAACTAATGAATGTATAAACAAAGCATGGTGCATCCATACAATGGAATATTATTCAGGTATAAAAAGAAATGGAGAACTGACACTCATGAGTAGATCTTGAGAACGTTATGCTCAGTGAAAGAAGTCAGAAACAAAAGGCCACATGTTGCACGATTCCATTTTTTAAGAAATGTCCATAAAAGGCAAATAAATAGAGAAAGAAAGTAGATTAATGGCTACCAGGAGTCTGGGGGGAGAGAGGATTGAGTAGTAACCGCTAATGGGTATGGGATTCCTTTTTGGGGTGATAAAAATGTTCTGAAATTAGACACTGCTGACTTTTGCACAACTTTGTAAATATACTGAAGCCTAACAAGCTGTACACTTTACAAGGGCAAATTTATGGTATGCAAATTATGTCTCAATAAAACTTTTATTTAAAAAATGGAATCATAGGAATGAGAAAAAATATTTGTAAGTCAATAAACTCTGCTCTTTCCCTAAAGTCCAGATGGGCGTATGTAACTGGCTACTTGAAATTTCCACTTGGATGCTTACTAGGCATTAAAACTTTGTGTCCCAAACTAACTCCTTGTTTGTAATATTGCCTCACCTAAATTGTTTCCTTCTTTAGTTTTCCCCATTTTCCTTCTCAAGAAATGTCAAATTTCATGCTTCCAGTTGCACAGGTATATTAGGGTTCACCAGAGGAACAGATTTAATATAAATACACACACATGCGATTATATACAGGATTTACTAGATCGGCTTAACAGGATCAGAAGCAGAAGAGTCCCATGGTTGCTTGGAGAATCTGGGGTGGAAGAATGCAAAGGCCTGGAGCTCACTGCAGAGGCTGATGCGAGTCCATGTTGGAAAAACCAAAGGGTCTGAACGAGAAGGCTGAAGAGTCTACACTAGAAACTGAAGGAACTGGAGACTAATTTCAAAGGCAATGGCACTGACCAGAGCTCCTCCCGAGAAGACAAAAGAGAAGACATCCTTCTTCTTTCCCTTTTTATGCCACCTAGGCTACCAGCCTATTGGTTGGTGCCACCCACATTTGGGTTGGGTCTTACCTATTTTGTTTTCAGCTTGCATGTCCATCACCCACAGACACACTCAGAGTTGTACTAATCTGCTAGGCAGTTCTTACTTAAATCAAGTCGACATGTCACAATTAAACATCACATCAGGCAAAAAAAAAAAAAAAAAAAAAATGGAACCATCCTTGACTCCTCTCTTTCTTTCTACCCTACATCCAATCCATCAACAAGTCCTATACTTCCTGTAAGATAGTTTCAGAATCTGGCCACTTCTCATACTTTTACATCTATCACCCTGGTCCAACCCAATGTCTTCTCTTGCCTGGACTATGGCTTTAGCTTCCAAACTTGTTTCCCTTCTTCTATCATGGTCTCGTACTCGTTGAATTACATTCCCTAAAATTCATGCTGTAATCAGCAGGACATCAGAACATGACTGTATTTGGACACAGAACCTTTAGGAATGTCATTAACCTAAAATGAGGCCATTAGGATGGGCTCTAAAGCAATCCGACCAGCACCCTTCTAAAGAAGAGGAAATCGGTACACAAAGAGACACATGAGGGATGCACACACGGAGGAGACCATATGAAGACACATCAAGAAGGTGGTCATCAGTGGACTAGGACAGAAGCCACAAAAACAACCTCATGCATCTAGAGCCATCTGATTTTTGACAAAGGGGCCAAAAACATATGTTGGAGAAAATACAGCCTCAAAGCAGCTTTGGGAAAACTGGTTATGCACATGCAGAACACTGAAACTAGATCTGTATCTCTCACCCTAGAGTAAAATCAAATCAAAATGGATCAAAGACTTAGATATAAAAATAGAAACTTTGAATCTGCTGGAAGATAACTTAGGGGAAACACCTGAAGCCATAGCCACAGAAAGGACTTTCTGAATAGAAATCTAATAGCACAGGAAATAATACCAAGGATCTATAAATGAGATTATATCAAATTTTAAAACTTCTGCATGACAAAGGAAACAACAGTGAATAGGCAAGCTACAGAATTGAGAAAAAAGCTACTCTTCTGATAAAGGATTAATATCCAGAATAAAGAACTCAGAGAACCTAACCCTCTTCTCAAAACAAATGACCCAATCAAAATATCAGCGGATGAACTGAATAGACAATTCACAAAAGAAGAAGTACAAGTGGCCAGTAAGTACATGAAAAACAAATGTTCACTAGGGGATGGGGTGAAATGCAAATCAAAACAACTCTGAAATTCCATCTTACCCCAGTCAGAATGGCTATCAAGAACCCAAAAAGCAACAAATGCTTTTAAGAATGTGGAGAATAGGAAACTCTTCTACATTGTTGGTGAGAATGTAAACTAGTACAATCATTATGGAAATCAGTATGAAGATTCCTCAAAACTAAAAGAAATTCCATTTGACCTAGCCATATTCTTCCTGCATATACTTCCTAAAGAGTTAGACATATTATCATCATGTATGCATATGCATGTTTATAGCAGTGAAACTCACAATAGCTAAGCACTAGAAATAGCCTAGATGTCTATCAATGATGAATGGATGAAGAAAATGTGGTATATATACACAAAGGAGTACTATTCAGCCATAAAGAAGAATGAAATTATGCCATTTGCAGGAAACAGATGGAACCTGAGACCATACTGTTAAGAGAAATAAGTCAAACACAGAAAGTTCAATATCAAATGTTTACTCTCATATAAGAAACCTAAAACATAAATAAACAAAAATCATGAAACAAAGGAAAGGAGATAGGTACGGGGGTGGAGGAGGGGGGAGAAGGGAAGATGGAGGAGGTACAGGAATCAAAAATGATCAGGATGTGCTATGTCCATATACTAATCCCGTGCCCCCAAATGAATGTAATTATGATGTATTACAAACACACGCTAATACAAAAAAAAAAAAAAAAAAAAAGCAAGAGAGAAAAAGCAATCAAGTGGGCAGTCATCAAAAACAAAGGAGACAGGCTAGGAATGTACCTCAGTACAAGATCCTGCAAGAGGCCCTGAATCTGATCCCCACTTCCCAAAACAAAGAAACAAACACAAAACACAAGGAGAGAGGCATCACAAGAAACCAAATTTGCAAACACCTTGATCTCAGGATTTTAGCCTCCAAAATGTGAAAATATAAATTCCTGTTTAAGCTATCCAGTTGATGGTATTTTATTGCGCCCCACTTAAGCAAACTTAACACTGGCCACAGCCATTTTCACGCAGCAGCTCGCATGAAATCACACTGCCTCTCTGCTCAACCCCCACGCCTCCGCTCTCCCTCCCTGTCTCCCGGCTGCCTCTCGCACGCCTCCGGAAGGCACCAGGAACTTCTCTCCCTTTCCTGTGTGCTAGGCCGCTCGGACTTGTGGGAAGATCCGCAGACACAATCCCTCCCCCACCCCTGTAGTTTAGGATTTCCCACGCACTGGCCCCTTGCTGAAAGCACGTTCTCCGTCCACATCCAGGGCTCGCTTCCTCGCTCCTCAGCTTGCTGCTAGGCGTCACTCCCTAAGGGACTTCCCTACTGCTCTGTCTAGAACATCACACCTCGCCTCAGACGCCCTTTTCACTTTTTCCCTTCCCTCCCCCCCTCCTCCTTCCTCTCCCTCTCTCTCCCTCCCTCCCTCTCTCTCTCTCTCTGCTGGGGATCAAGACAGAGATTTTGTTCATGGCTGTACCCTCATGCCTAGAACACAGCCTGGCATATGGTGGACACTCAATAAATGTTCATTTTTTCATTAAGGAAAAAATAAAGGAATTGAAGCTATTTGGGTTGCCTTTAAGACTAGACACTTTTTTTTTTTTTTTTGCTAAAAAAAGCTCAGAACCAATTTATGTTCTGTCTTTGATAGGTATACAAGGGAATTTATGCATGAACCTCGACCTGGTTTCATTGGTTTGCCTTCTTTTACTTTCCTTTGCTTCTTTTCCTTTTACTGAGGTATAATGTATGCATTTTTGTTGGCTATCTTAACTTTTGAAATGATGTGGCTTATACTGAAATAAAAGTAAAGTGCATCTAGTTTCTGGCATTCTGGGTGGCTACTTGACCCCTGGCTGGCATGGGGAGGGAGAAAGACAGTGTGTGTGTTCCCAGTCCATCTTGCTGAGTGGCCACAGACTTCTCTTGTCTCAGTTCCCAGGGGAATTCTGAAGAGCCACAAATCCTCCTAGAGACCCTCAGCTGCAGAGGAAGAAAAGATTCCCTTTAGAAGACATCATGGTCAGCTGGGCATGATGCACGCCCATGATCCCAGCACTCAGGAGGCTGAGGCAGGAGAATCGCTTCAGTTCGGGGCCAGTCTGGGCTACACAGTGAGTTCAAGGCCAGCCTAAACTGCATAGCAAAACCCTGTTTAAACAAACAAAAAAAAAAGAGTATGGAAAACTGCACTTTGAGGGAGGCAAATGCATCTTCTTAGCCTATAAAATGTTGGGCCAAGGTTGAAGAGAGTGCTTTAAAATTTGCCTGCCCTAAAGGGCACAAGGGCGGTTTCTGGGTTAGCTGCCTGGGTGCCTGGACTCACAGGAACAGAGGGGCCATTCATTGTCTGGCTTGCTGGATCCTTAGAGACTGGCTCTGGCCCTGTGCTCCACAGGGGAGGAAGGCTCTGCAGGGCTGGCAGCAAAGCCTCCTCAGGCCACAACACAGACATGTGGACGAGGCCTCTCCGCTCCCTGGGACGATGGACCCAGCAGGCTGAGGCTGGGCCCAGTGCCAGCCCTTTGGAATCCCAGTTCCTATTCCTGGGCAACTAAGGAACAGGAACTATTACCTGGGCAACTAAGAAACTGAAGTATACTGGCTGGGGGCGGGGGTGGCATCTTCTGTTACAACACAGCCAGGAAGAATGCACACGCAGGAGCAGGGGCAGAAGCATCTCCTCCAGGAGAAGGATGCTAACTACAACCTGTCCCTTTGCCAAAGAAATGTGCTGTCTGTCACACACTGGACGTCCACCCCCAAGGCAGGGTCAGAGTCAAGGTGAGGAGTCCTGTGTTTGCCCAGCACAATTTCTTGATGTCAGACTCCACGTCTAGGCCTAGGATTACATCACTTATTCTACTTTCTTTGCCCCTTCGTGTTATGTGGGCTGACACTTTCCCTTAGTTGTTGAGAAGTCTAGTTGAGTCAGGAGTCTGTAAGACAGAAATTCCTATAGCAGTGGCTCATGACACATCAGAATCATCACAGAGGCAGTAGTTCTCACAGTGGACCTGTGGAAGGTGGCCTGTCCGAAATGAAGCAGCCCATACTCTACAGCTGTCACAGGTGTATCCAACCTGTAGCCTGTGGGTTGTACATGTCTGGCTTCTCAGCCACACCGAGTAAAGAGGAATTGTCCTGGGCCACATATAAAATATATAATATAGTTAATGTATGTAACAAGACTTTCCTCTAAAAATATTATTTATTATAATGCAGGCATGTTCCACCCATAGTTTTGAGTGGGTGTGGGGTCGGGCCGAGGAAGCTACATCTTCAACAAGTGTCGCAGGTGACTGGAAGAAGGCAGTCTGCAGGCCACACCGTGAGAGTTAAGCCCTGTAGTGCTGGTTAGCAATACAATGTAGTCCCTGGCTTATATTTGATTTAGGCTTTTTTGACTTTCAATGGGGCATAAAAGCAATACACATTCAATAAAAACCATGCTTCAAATTCTGATCTTTTCCTGGACTAATGACACATTTATAATACCCTCTCACTAGGCTGGGCAGCAGCTGTGACAGGGGTAAACCACCACGCACCACAGCCAGTGTGTATATTGCTAAGCTACAACGCGTGGCAGGCTGGATGTACTAAACACAGTTCTGCCTTACAATGGGTTTGTCAGGATGTGACTCATCGTACAGTGCAAACCTCCAGACTGGCATTTGGATCTGGCCACACACCTACTGATTCAGAATTTGCACGTATGTCATGTTCCACAGAGAATCTGGCACACAGCTATGTTTGGGATGCATGGCTAAAGAACATATTTCTTTCAGAAAAGATGAGCCAGACTTTTGTTTTTGAGGTCTCCAGTGTGGGCTCCCCCCACTGCCTGAAAATCAAGGCACATAGTGCTGGCATAGAAACCTTGGAGAAAAAATTGCACGAGGCCCAACAGCTAAGATCTTTCAAAAGGAGAAAGTATTATTATAATGATTTTACAGAGCTTTTCTCTCTTTTCCTGGGTCTGGTCGTAATCTCCAAGGTGAAAGTGGCCACCGCTACCCACCTGGCTGGGAGACTGTCCCACTCTGTGTTATGTGGAAGTAAGGCAGCAGTGGCAGCTGTATCCGTTAAGTCACCCTGGAGCCAGCGGGCAGCATGCATCCTGAACAGCTGCACATCGCCACCAGATGGGCTCCTTCGTGCCAGATGCCAGGATGCTGCAGTGGCCTGGGAGAGATGCCCTGTTGGTAGAGCTGTCTGCATCTGAACGCGATGACATAACCCACAGGAATGCTAGGGTCACTGGAGACCAGGCAAGTTCTCTGGGGAAAATCAGCCTGGGTACCAAATTCTAGTCAAGTTAACTACAGGATCCAGGGTCAGACTTGCCTTTGGGGCAGCCTGCTTTTGGGGGGTGGAGGTGGTAGACACAGCTTTGAGTTTATGTTAAGGTGGGTCTCATTCAAACCAACGTAACCCTTATTTCCCAGTCCTCAGAAGACAAGTAGGAATCATGGGCCAGCAGAAAGCTTAAGCTGCTGACCTGCTCAGCCACCAGCCACTGCTTTCTTCCGTCAACAAACATTAACCAGGTGCCACCAGAACTGACTGTAATAACCAACACTGTCTAAGTGATTGCTCTAAGTCAGGCACCATGTTAGACTTGGAACTGGCAGATTTTTATTCAATATTCACCAAACTGTATAAATTAGAGAGTCTGATTCACATATGAGGACACCGAGGACTTGTGAGGAGAAGCAGCCTGCGAGATGACCGCTCACCTGGGTGCAACAGTGCGCACTCCCGCTGTTCTGTGGCGCCATTGCACCCATTCATCTACACAAAAACCATATGGGGGCCTTCCCTTTGGCCTGTCAACATGCTGAAGTAACTCACACCCTGACTTGCCAGCCCCCTGGCATTGTCTCTCCTTCCTCCTCTTCATTATCTGTCTCCAGCAGTCCCCTGGCTCCTTGGTACCTGATCACTGGTCCTTGACCGTCCCTGCAACCCCCTTGATTCTTCTAGCAGCTGCCTCCCACCGTGCCTGGGAGCCCACGAAGGTGCTGCCTTGCTCATAGCCTTTGCTCCCTCAGAGTCTGGGGCTGAGCCTAGAGACTGCACAGGGCTCTGCACGGTGACTGACCTGGGTGTCCTCAGGTGTTCCCAGGAAAGCGACCTGAAGAAAACATTGGGCATCAAGAATCTGGGCTCTTCCATTTAACCTCCTGGCAGAAGTGTGAAGAGATCAGATACCAACATGGTTTTGTGGCCTTTGAATAAGCAGAAAGTTGCTCCAGTCTAGGGAGTAGGGGTTCTGGAGCTTGAGTCAACATGGCATTCACCAGGAAGGGGAGGGGAATTGTCAGAATAGAGATTGCTGGGCCCCACCTCTGGAGCTTTGGATCCAGCGGACTGGGCTAAGAATCCTCTAACAACTTCCCAGGGTGATGGCGATGCTGCTGATCTGGAACCATGCTTGGAGAAATTCAGCTCTAGAGTTCAGGGCTGAGGTCTAGAGGTGAAGTCCTATCACTGCCACTGTATGGGAGAGAAGTGGTAGTCCCCTCCCACCAGCTTCACACTTGGTAGGTCACTCACATTTCCCCTTCAGACCCTTTGCAGGGACCACAGATGCTCATGGCTGAGTGGAGTGTGCCCTCTTGTGGTCCAAATGAGAAACTACCTGAACCGTAATGCACTCACCTTTACTGTTTTGTAGTTAAGGTTTGCCAAACATTGAATTTCATCTGCCCAACAAAAGATCCAGAGGAACTCATCATTCACCAGATCAGTGTGTAGAGGAGGAGCCAAGGGTCCATTGAATATGTGATGGGTCAAATACTGACCCACAAATGTCCAAGTATGGCAGAAATGATGAGACGTCTAGAATCATCTAAACTGGATACTAAATTCTCTGTTGGAGAATAAGCCTTGGTAACATAAGTTAAAAGTAAATAACGTCAAAGCCTTTGAAACACTGTGTGACTAAGAAGGACCCATAGACTAACTCTGAACCATGGTTGGTCCCTCCAGCCCAATGTCCTGGAATTAGAAAGCTGGCATTTTTTTATTGATTAAATTTATTGGTACGTTTTAGATGTAGATAATGATCACATTCGTTATAGGGAATTTGTACCTGTACATGATATAACTTGATTCTTTTTTGAACGCTGGCGTGATTAACTGTGGGTCTTCAGCAAAAGTACTTCGGAATGATTGTCACCAGCTCTGTCATCAATTGATTTGGTGCAGTCAGCTTCTTAGCTTTTAGCAGCCGTTACACTACTGTTATAAGATTCAGTGCCACTTAATGCTAGAGCCAGGAGCTGGTAACTAGGAAACAGGACCAGCTAGGCTGTCCCCTCGGTCTGCAGAGCACACTAGCATCACCTGGAAGGCTTCTTACAACAGAGTTTTGTGCTCTGCCTCCAGAGATTCTGACTCAACAAGACCAGGTGGGGCCTGAGAACTTGCTGTTCTAATAACTTCCTGGCCGCTGTTGCTCCCAAGCAGGGACCCCTCCTGTACTACACACGTACAGGGCTTGATTAGTAATCAGTCAGAATCTATAAGCCATCAAGGAGCTTTAATTCAGGGTGTCCCAACGTGGGCACTACTGATATTCAGACTGATAATTCTTTATGGTGTGTATGTGTGTGTGTGTGTATGTGTGTGTGTGTGTAGCTGTCCTATCTATTGTAGGAACTTTACCAGTATCCCCAGCCTCTACCTACTACATTCCAGTAGCAGCCTCTTCTCCCCAGGTTTGATTATCAAACACATCTCGGATGTCAACAGGTGGCCCTGGAAGGCAAAATTGTCCCCCAGCAGAGAAGCACTGCTCTAAAAGGTGGGATGTTTTCCTCTCTCATCTGGTAGACTGTGAAGGCATCTTCAAGTTGCCTTGCATAATGATACTGACTGCCTTAGTCTATTTTGTGTTACTATAACAAGATACTTGTGGCTGGCTAAGTTATAAAGAGAAGAAGTTTATTTGGTTTACAGCTTTGGAGGCTGAAAGTCCAATGTTGGGTGGCTCCATCTGGTCTGCCACTGGTGAGAGTCTTCCGGTTGCATTTTAATGTGGAAGATAGCATCATACAGTGGGAGGACATGCACAACAGATCACATAGTATATTAGTCACTTTCCCCTCACTAGAACAAACCAACATCCACAACTCATAGGAGGAGAGGTTTATTTTGGCTCACGGTTTCGGTGGAGCAGCCCGTATTCAGCTGACTCCAAGGCAGAAATGTCATAGCAGAATGGAATACAGGAGGAAAGCTGTTTACCTCATGGCAACCAGGAAGCAGAAAGAGAAAGGAGGAGCTGGGGACAAGGCTATGCCCTTTTGAGTCGTGCCTGCAGTGACCTGCTCCTTCTGACCAGGCCCCATTCAGGATGTGAGAATCTAGGGGGACATTTTAGATCTAAACCATAACATTCCACCTCTGGCCGCCAAAAGCCTCATGACCTTCTCATTATGCAAAACATTAGTCCTTCTCTTAAGAGTCACCAAAGGCTCAACAGTTCCAGCATTGCTGAAAAGGCCAAGTTCAAAGTTTCCCCTGAGATTCAAGGCAACTTCTTATCTGTGGGCCCTTGTAAAAATAAAAAGAAAGTTAAACACTTCCAATATACAATGGCACAGGGTAAACATACGCATTCCAAAAGGGAGGAACAGAGGAACAGACAGATATTAAGGGAATAGGGCAAATATTAAATCCAGTAGCTCCACATCCAGAATCCAGGGCAGGTTGTCACAAGACGTGAGCTCCAAAGAGCTTGGGTAGCCCTGCATCTCTGGCCTTGTTGGTTGTAACCCACATGGCTTCTTACTTGGGCTGGATCTATTCACTGCCTGTGGCTTTCCTCAGCAGGCATTGCAATTCCTGGCAGTTCCAGCTTCTTAGGGTCTCCACTGCACCTTGGCTTCACTCTTATAGCATCACACACTGCCCTCTCATGGGCTCCTGGCCCCAGACCTTCTTCTGAAATCTTAGTGGAAGTCACTGTGACCCCCATAACTCTTGCATTATGAATACCCCCAAAACCACCACCATGTGGATGATGCAAAAGTTGGCCACCAGCTTGAGCTGGATCTCCTTAGATCACGGCTGTCATGGCCTCTGAGTGCTTGGATGGCTGAGCTTAGGGATATACTTCTTTAGGTGGCCCGGAATGAGTGAGTGTCACAGGGACTCTTCTCAAATGAAAGGTTTACAATTTTGCACCGTTGAACCTCTGATGGGTGGGGCTTTACTGATTTCCTCTCCCTGTACGAAGTACTTGGCCTCTTTTTAATGCTAACCTTTTCAGCAACCAGGCTTTTTTGCCCCAGCTTTACAGGTACTTTCTTTCTGGCAAACTGCAAACTCTAAATCATTCAGCTCCACTGTCTGTTCCTGATTCACACAGTAGATCCAACTAAAAGGAGCCAGCTTTATCCATGTCAGAGTCTGACCAATGGGCTGCCTTGAAATTTCCTCTGCCAGATTCATTAGTCTGCTGCCCTTAATCTCAGTCTCCTGCAGTCTCAAGTCATAGGCAAAAATGTGACAAATTTTGTATCAGAACATTACATACGTGGCCTCTAGCCAAACCACCAATGGAGTCCTTTTTCCCCAGCTGCAGCCTCATGACCCTGACCTTTACGTCCACATTCCTATTAGCATTCTGGTCTTCTGAGCTCTGACCAGTATCACACATTAAACACTGCTCACAACATTCTAGGCCTTCTCTATCCTGCATTTCCAAACTCCTCCTGCAGATCAGTTCCAAAGGCTTTTAAACTACATGATCAGCTACAGTCACAGCAATATCCCCACTAATGATACTTATGTTCTGTATTAGTCAGCTTTCCTGTCACTGGGATAGCTTAAAGGAGGAGAGGCATATTTTGACGCAGTTTTATTGGATTCAGCCCATGGTTAGCAGACTCCAAGGCAGAAATGACATTGCAAAATGGCATGTTGGAGGAATGCTATTCACCTCATGGCAGCCAGGAAGCAGAGAGAGAAGGTCAGAGCTTGGGACAAAAATATTCAGTCTCGGGGGCCGGTGAGATAGCTCAGCGGCATAAGCGCCTGCCTGGCAAGCGCGAGGTCCTGAGTTCGACTCCCGGAACCCACATACAAAAAAAGGGCCGGTGATATCACTCAGCGGCACAGGCGCCTGCTGGTGCGCGAGGTCCTGAGGTCGACCCCCGGTACCCACAAAAAAAAAAAAAAAAATTCAGTCTCATGTCCCCAGTTATAGGAGCCCATCCAGACCTCGTCATGGTCTGGAGGAGTTTATACATTGTAATCCCAGGGAAAAGTTATTGGAATTCTCACAAGTAAAATCCAATCTATCACTTCCAATGAAAACCACAGCGAGAATAAAGAGACAAAGACATATCTGCAGTTGTGGGGAGCCAAGGGGGTCCTGAGTCCAGTTGGAACAAAGGCTAACTAGAACAAAGGCCACCACCCAGGGCCGAACTTCGGTTTTATTAATTCATGAAGAGGGGAGTGGCTCAGGGTTGAGTGACTGAGAATGGTGGGAAGGACATGAGTACTATGAGCTGGGCTAGGTAGGAGGCACAATGGCACCTCTGCAATATGCAGAAAGAGGTGTGCAGAAAGAGTACTGGATTCCGGTAACAGCCTCTAAGTTTGGAGGAATCTGCATAACATAGTTTGAGGAAGTATCTTGTGTTTTGGGTCAGCTGCTTCAGCTCTGATATCTAGCTTTTATTGCCCTGGGACCTCACTGCCTCTTTCTTGAAGCTCAGTCCTGGCCAACAGCACGGCCTAGCTCATGCTTAGTAGTACAAAGCTATAGTGGGCATCACAGACCTGTCACTTTGCTTCAAAGGCCACACATCAGCACCTCTGCTAGAGCCATCTGCATTGCTTAAAGCCAATCGAGGGAGAAGAGCATTTTCCTAGCCAGCTCTGTACATATCAGTACATGGAAATAGGGCAAAGGTGAATCAAAATGGAGGCAAACTGTCTTCTTTCAGGGGGAGCCGTCTTGGGTCCTCCACACCCAGTCACCTGTCCTTTATGACCAGGCCTCACTCTGCATGTGAGACTCTGAGGGACCATTTTAGACCTAAACCATAACACATCACAAGAGAGGGAGCAAAGAGTGAGCTGAGAAAGCCGAGCTCACTTTGTAATAATTCCATCTTGTGGTAGCCAATCCAGAACCCTGAGAAAAGCATGAACCCCTTCCAAGGTTGATTCCCCTATGACTGAGTCACCTTCCACTAGGCCCCACCTCTTTAAGGCACCATTTTCCGATGTCACAACTCTGGAGACCAAGCCTCAAAATGAGTTTTTATGGAAACAAACCATATTCAAGCTACAGCATGGATGTATAATAAATTCTTTCATCTCCTTTAAGTTTAAATAGCAACAGCAAAAGTAGCTTACATCCCTTGAGTGCCTACTGCGTCAAGTCACTCTGTTCTTTTTTTTTCTTTTTTTTTTTTGAGATGGGGCTTACTAAGTTGCCCGAGCTAGTCTTGAACTCCTGGGTTCAAGCAATTCTCCTAACTCAGCCTCCTGAGTAGCTGGGACTGCAGGTATGTGTCACCATATCTGGTTTCTGCTAACATTTTTAAATATGTAATTGACATTTCAAATCTTGTCAGTGTATTTTACATTCTTTGTGCTTGGTATATATTTTGTCCTGATGGCAGATCTTAATTTACAACGGCCGCATTTCAAGCGCTCCAGAGCCATGCATGCCACTGGCTGCCACACTGTATAGCAGAGACCTAGACTGTGAGCCCAGGCTCTGCTGCATTTTGACCTTAATGCATCAAACAATATAGGCTGGTTTTACTTCAGTGCCCTTCCAGTTTTGCATCACTGTCCTTCTGGCCACACTCCAGCTGTTTTCTCAGTCTCACACACCTATTCATGTATGCTGCAATCTGTTCTTGGAATATTTCCACTTATTTTTAAATAAGGTCTACAGTTTATGAAATTTGTTAAATAGTGGAACAACTCATCTGGTGGCCAGACTGTGTTGATTATTATTGTCTTTTAGTTCTAGTAGCTTTTCCAGAGGCTGTTTTCCAATACAGCCTGTGTTTGTACTTGCACAACTGAGATCCTTTATCCTATCTGATGCTAATCTCTGATGCTAATCCCTGACGCACATGTCAGTCATTGTTATGGCCTATATCTAGGTGTTCTCTCTAAGCTTCATGTGCTCATAGGTGGGCTTTGGGGAGGTGACTGGATCATGAGTGTGTGATAGTGGATTAGCCTGCTGATGGGTTTATAGCTGGGTGTGTTGCTGAGAGGTGAAGCCTGGTGGGAGGTGGTGGGTCACTGTGGGCATGGCATGGAGATAGATAAAATATATACATCCCTCCTACCTTTAGTGCTTGCTGCTTTCTGCTGCCATGCCATGAGCTTTCTTCTCTGCCATGACCCTCTACCATCTCTTCCACATTCCCCTGCCCTGGAGTCAGCTGACTATGGACTGAACCTCTATAAACTGTGAGCTAAAATAAACCTTTCCTCCTTTAACTTATGGGTGTCAGGTAATTTGTTCCAGCAATGAGAAAGTAACTAAGACAGTCACACTCTTGTGCTTTTCATTTGATCTCCCAACATCCAGGCATGTTCATCTGCATTCAGGATTCTGCCTTTCCATTAACCTCTATGTGATGTTTCTCCCTATAGTTCCCCATGTTCTCCTTAGTAAATAGTTCTGTTCACTTCAGATCACCTATTTGCTGGAGAATGTTTCAGTAAACCCTAAATCTTACCATGTCTCTTCACTCAAACTGTACAAATATAAAAGTCAAGATACACTTAAATACTACAGTCGACTTATACTAAGAAAAAGTAATAATGAGAGCTAAGCCTCATAAGCACTGGACAAGGCTTATCTTATTTATTCTTTCTAATAGGCCTATTAGGTAGGTGCTGTCATATGCTGCCATATTTGAGTCAAGACAAGGTGGCATGGAGAGTTTAAGTATTTTGCTCAAGATCACCCAGCTAGCAACAGGCAGTTGGGCCGGCGATATAGCTCAGCGGCACAAGCACCTGCCTGGCAGGCTCAAGGTCCTGAGTTTGATTCCTGGTACCAAAAATAAATAAATAAATAAAAGTGAGGCAACGGGCAGAGCTGGGAGTCATATGAAGTCTGATTGATGATTGAGTTGATTTCCTAAATTCTATACTTGACTGTCAGTAAGGACAATTTGTAAAAGTTGCTCTTATTTCTGAGTTTGTGAAGATATAGCTCTATAGATTATATAGTGTACCCAGGACACCATAGGCCTTCTCTTGATGGGAAATTAAAAAAAAAAAAAATACATATATATATATATATATATATATATATATATATATATATATATTCATATATTCCCTTAGTAACCTGAGAACCATCTGTGAAGCAAAATGTCAGGAGCTCTAGGCAAGGAGTCACATCAGAAGCCAGTGGCAGTAGAGAAAGAGGGCAGAAGCCAGAGGACAGCAGGCTCAGAAGTGAATGGGAGTAGAGTTGAATGGGAGTAGAGTTGTGGAATCTGAGAGTGAAGCCAGGCCTCTAGGAGAAGGAGGAGGGAGGGAGGGGAGGAAGGAGGTAAGCAGAGCTTCAAGGAGGGGCTGTGCTTTCCCTCAGTAATTTTATTTTGTTAAAGACGAGATGTGGCAGTGCTGTTGGGAAGAAAATTAAGAGCTGAAGATAGAGGAGAGCATGGGGAGGGGGTAGATGCTGAACCAGAAAGGACCCCTAAAGAGTCAGGACAATGAGATGTTTGAAGCCCATTTGGGGGGAACATGCTTGTTTGTTCTAATACTTAAATCCGCTTGTATCTGCATCCCATGCTTCCCACCGTCACTATTAAATATTCCCAGGGACAAGTGTCTTGGGAAATTGTTATAGTCAAAAACATTTTCCCCCCACTGGGTATAACTTCATATGCTTTTTAGTGAAGAAATAGAAAATATATGATACCAGAATGTGTATGCTGTGGCAGCCCCTATATAGGTGATATGGTTTACTGCAAGGAAAGCTAAGGCTACCTCCACTTAAAATCATCAGCTATGAGTCCTTGAACTATTCCACCACTTGAATTACCTTCCTAAAGAGTCCTGTTAAAATACAAACAGACCAAAACAATCTTGAAAAGGACACCCACGTTCATCGTACATTATTCCCAGTGACCACATGGTGGAAACAACCTATACCCACCTGTGAACAAGTGGAAAACAAAATGTGTTCCGACACCTGCCTCAACATGGATGAATCTTTTTTTTTTTTTTTTTTTTGTGGGTACCGGGGGGACGACCTCAGGACCTCACGCGCCAACAGGCACCCGTGCCGCTGAGCGATATCACCGGCCCCTTTTTCGTATGTGGGATCCGGGAGTCGAACTCGGGCCTTCGCGCTTGCAAGGCAGGCGCTTAAGCCGCTGAGCCGTCTCACCGGCCCAACATGGATGAATCTTGAAGACACTATGCAAAGTGAAACAAGCCAGACACAAAAAGACAAGTACTGTATTGTGCCATTTACCTGCATTACCTAGAGGCATTGAATTCATAGGTATAGAAAGCAGGATGTAAGTAAGTCACCAGAGAGGGATGTGAGTGGGGACTGAGGATGTGGCAATGCTGATGGGAAGAAAATCAAAAGCTGAAGATAGAGGAGACCGGGGTAAGGGGGAGGGAGTTTCAGTTTAGGATAATGAGAAAGTCCTGGAGCTGGAGGGTGGGGTGGTTGCACAACTGTGTGTGAATGTATCTTATGCCACAGAAGTGTACATTAAGTTTTACCATAATTAAACCAACCCAAACTGAGTCATTTAAAGAGTGACCAGCTCTTGGTCACTCCTTTTCCCCATTCCTGGTTTGCCCAGATTTGCTTTTCAGTGGAGGGCACTGTACCCACAGCAGGATTTTAAGGAGCCAGGGCCCTGAAGGGCTGCAGATAGAGATGAGTCCTGGGGCTGGTATCTCTCCCTGGGCCCCAGGGTGCTTTGAGCAAGGCTGGGACTGGGGTTCCGATCCTGATTTGAGGGGTGCACCTTGCTGGGTCCTCAGGAGCAAGAGATCATGAAAACCCAGACACGGGCGAGCTAGTCCTCACGAGACAGCCCCATGGCCTATTAGGAAAGCCAGATCTCCCTGCTCATGAGCCGGTGTAAGGGAGGCCATGACACTGCCCCGCCACGCCACGGCATGTATGAGGAGCTGCAGCCGGTGCCCAGCCAGGGTGGCCGCTTAGCCTTATGTTCTCCTTAGCTTGGCTGATACCTCCTTCTCCAATGGACCCTGGGAAAGGAAGCCATTTTGGTTACAGAAAACAGCATTTTAAACATCTCTCATTGATGAGAGAGACAGAATTGTTATATGAGTACAGGAACACTCATGAAAGGAATAAATTACATTTCCATGCTTCTCCAGCTTGAATCCCAAGCTGAACAGATGCTATTTTTGTCAAATACTTTCTATTCTGTGTCATGCTTTGCCAACTTTCTATTATTAGACAGATCAGAGAAAGTCTGAATTTGATTTCTTTCCCTTCCAGCTTCTCCCTCTCAATTTTGCAGGGGTGGTCGTTTGGGCAGAGGCACTGTCTTATCAGTAGAAGGTAAATGACAAGAAAATGGCAGCCACCTCACAACTTATCTGGTTGCCATAGCACCCCAGAAATGGGCTTTGCCTCCCTCAAAATGACATCTACTCCTAGCTCCACCCGATCCCAGATGGCATAGTTGTGGGACAGGAAAAAGTATGGAGTTTTGGAGTATTTACAGCATGATTTCCCCCACCCCCACTTCCTGTGAAGGAGGACTGGTCTTGGCCAGCTAAGTTCTCGAGTATTTCTCATGCATAATATGGAAGCATGTGGGAAGGGACTCTGAATGATGCAATTCTGTGGGTGGGATGGCTCGGTAGGTCCACCTAAGAAAAGCCAGGAAGTTACCTCCTAAAGAAAGCAGAATGGATCAGAAGGTAAGAGGGAGACTAAGAGAGACAGGAGCCAGGGACAGGACAGGAGATAGGATGCGTTGAATTGGGGGGTTCATGAGATAAATCAGGAGGTTGACAGCTGGGCTGTCATGAGGAACATTTGGAAAAGAGGATTTTTTGAGAAATGTTGTCTTATGAATGGAATCCACCCTTCTCTTTGGTATTTTTTAAAGAGATTTCAGTAAAAACATAAATTGGCTTAAAAACTATGTTTTGTATGAGGGGGCTGGTGTTTATTCAAGGGAGCTCAGGCTACAGGGAGGAATTTAATGGAAGGGAGTTCCATCTTCTCCCTACTTCTTTCGTCAATGCAGACCATGCTCCCAATGTTTTGCACTGGTGTCCTGGGCTGTGTGTGGATCCCAGATGTATTTTGTTGGGCCAGCTGAGAGTTAATTTTTTGAACCACTATGGAGAAGTAGAATTTCACATCAAAAACCTGCATTTTCATTCCTACTTGACTGAAAAAAATTGGACACCTGGTAATATGAGGCCCTCATTTCCACAAGGCAAACACTGGCTCATGCTCTCTAGCTAACCCCCGCGCCCACCACCCCTATGAGCTGTGCAAATGTACATACACCTGGCCCATGCTCTGCATTTGTATTTCCTACCATCTGGCAATGGAGACTAAAGAATGCAGACCTGCTCTCCTGCTAAGAATTGGAAAAGCAGGGGAAAAATAAAAATAAAATCTGCTGGAAAACATCAGCGTTAAAAAGATAATAAAGACTCACCAATCAGAAGATGGGTGTTCAGAGAGGCAAGCCTAATAACTGACCCTCTTCTCCCCTCATTGGCTGCTTCTAGAAAAGACAAGAAGTTGAGAGACTAAGAAACACCACGACAACTACTCAAGCTGTGGGGACAAAGTGGAACCCAGAGCCCATCAAAGGAGGGGGTACCTGTAACTCCCCATTTTAGGCTAGGACTCACCCTGAAGGAATGTATCTTAGAGCGAGGTGAACTGAAAGCAGGTGGGATTTCACAAAGGCTCCCCCAGGGTCCAATGAACTTAATACTTCAAATTAGATTAAGGTGACCTGAGATTGCTGGTACCCTTAGATTCCTTGTGAAAATAAATACTCTCTGGGGAATTATAATGGCATCCTTTAGAAAAGGACAAGTCTAATAATCTCACCTTACTTCTATCAACAATTTTTCGCACATAATTTTAGAACACATGACCGGACATATGTGGAAATAAGACAACATGAAAGAGATACGGTTGGAACAACGACAACAGAAACAATCCCAGAGAACTCCAGTTTTTGGAGTTATCAGAAACACACTTTAAAATGTTTACTAAAGATAATAAATAAAAGGATATCAGAAAATTGGCAGGTAACTGGAAACTTAAAAAGGTGATGAAAATTAAAAAAATAAATAGAAACTTAGAATTGAAAAATATACCAACAATAGTAAAGAGCTCAGTGGATAAGTTAAACAGGAGATCAGAGATAGCTGAAGAGAGAATTGATAACCTGGGTTGTAGGTTAGAAGAAAATAAAAGGATGAAATACAAAGATAACAGGATGGAAAATGCTATAGAGAGAATAAGAGCTAGGAGGTAAAGTGAAAATAAGTTCTAGAAGGAGATGAGAGGAAATAAGGGAGGAGCAGTTTTTAGTTTTTGTTTGTTTTTGTTTTTATTTTTGTTTTTTGTTTGTTCGTTTTTTGGTACTGGGAATCGAGAGCAGTATTTTTTAAAAAAATTTGGTTGAGAAATTGTCAACACTGGTTAAAGACATCAAATCACAGATTCTAGAAGCCCCAGGATTTACAAGCAGGATAAATTTTTTAAGTGCAACACCTGGGCACATCACAGTAAAATATATGACACCAAAGACAAAAAGAAAACATTATAAGTAGCTACCATAACCTGAAAAAATATAACAGACCATTAGCTAACTTCTTGAGCCAAACAATGAAAGTATAAATTAGTGAAATTTAAATATCTTTCAGGTGCTGAAAGAAATAACTGTCAACATAGATTTCTATATTCAGTGAAAATATCTCTAATAATAAAAATGAAATGAAGACATTTTCAAGATTTTTTTTTTACCGACAGCAAATACTAAAGGGTGTTTTTTATTTATTTTTTATTTATTTTTTATTGTTTTGGTGGGTACCGGGGATCGACCTCAGGACCTCATGCGCCAGCAGGCGCCCGTGCCGCTGAGTGATATCACCGGCCCTTTTTTCGTATGTGGGTACCGGGAGTCGAACTCAGGACCTGGCGCTTGCCAGACAGGCACTTACGCCGCTGAGCCATCTCACCGGCCCCTAAAAGGTATTCTTTAAGCAAATTAAAATTATTTAAGATGACAGGTTAGGGGTGCAGGAAGAAATGAAGTACAATGAGGGTTAATTCAAGGAAATCCAGAACATAGAAATGTCCACTGGAGGTTTAAAATATTAGAATATATAAAAGTCCATATAGGGCCAAGGATATAGCTCAGCAGCATAGCGCTTGCCTGTCAAGCGCAAGGTCATAAGTTAGATTCCCGGTACGAAAAAAAAAAAAAAGTCCATATAAATCAGGAGGGGTAGTAAATGGAATCAAATGTTCTAAGGTCCTTGTACTATTATTACATAATTTTTCAGTGCCAGGAAAAGAACTTAGATCCTTGTACATGCTAGGCAAGAGTTCTCCCACTGTGCTACTTACCCAGTCTTCTTGAATTATTATAGAAAAGTATCAGTTAACATTAGATTTTGATAATCAGTGACACATATTGTGATTTCTAGAATCACTTCTAAAAGATATATAACTTCCGACACAATTGAGGAAAAAATAAAATATTCAACTACTCTAAAAGCAGACCAAAAAAAGGAGGTTAAGAAGAATGGGACAAGTGAAAACAACTAACAAGATGGTAGATTTAAATCCAAATAGATCAATTACATTAAATGTAAATAAACTAAATACTTTGATTAAAAGTCAAAGATTATTGAACTAGATAAAAATCTATGCAGTGCTTATAAGAAAACCATCTAAAATATTAATATTAAAATGTTGAAATTAAAGAATGGTAATTGTAAATATTAACAAAATTATACTAAGAGTGTCTATATTAATATCAGACAACATAGACTTTGAGGCAATAAGCATTTCTAAGGCTAAAGAGGAATATGTAATGATAAAAAGTTTAATTCAAAGGAAAATACTTTTACCCTATATGAGATAAAACTTGTACACTATATGACAAATCCAAAGTATAAATAAATTGAAGAGCAAAATAAAAAGTAGATAATATGAAACATGGAGATAAATCTTTTGCAAAAGTGAAGGAGACTGAGAAATGGAGGGAGCAGGAGAGAGGGGAAGGAAAAGGGATTAAGAAAGAATTAAGAGGTGTTATGTACACATCTTATGTATCTTATGTATCATCTTATGTATCAGCTTCTCATGAGAAATATAATCATTACACACAACAATAATGTACTTGTAAAAAAAAGAAATGCAGGTGCTCAGGAAAAAAAATCTTGTACACATCTTACAATGTGGCTTCAAAAATGTAAGCTAACATTGACAAGAAGTGAGCAGGTAAGTTACAGTGTGAATTGGCCTCCAAACCCTAGCCAAAGTAACTCCATCTTAAGGTGGCCCATTGCTTAGCTGTCCAGTGGGGCCCAAGCCAGGTGCTGAGGCTGTGTGTCATCCATCATTGCGGCTAGACAGTGCTTGCTGAGTCCAGAGGAGTTTCCTGGTAAGGACGGTACAGGAGCAGAGTAACACAGCTTTTCTCAAGGACCCTCCTTGCCTTTTGATCCCGCTTTTGCTATTTTAATTAGTGTCCTATAAAATCAATAGCCTAGCATAGAGTGGGGGGATGTGGGTGATTTCAGCGGTGCTGCAGCCTTCAAGTCATTCACTGCTCTGTACGTAAGCCCTGATAAACTCATGTCCTCACCAGGCTGTCCACTGCTCTGTAAATAATCCCTAATAAAGTCATTACTCACCGCACTGGACCTGTCCGAGTTGTTCTTTGTCTGTTGGCTCCTTCCCAGTTTGGAGGCAAATAGTTCTTTCACATCTGTCTGGAAAATTCATGCACAATGAATAAGAATATAGGTTTGGACAAAATGAGCATATTTGGGCCGGTGAGATAGCTCAGCAGCATAAGCACCTGCCAGGCAAACGTGAAGTCCTGAGTTCAACTCCCGCTACCCACATAAAGGAAAAAAAGGGCCAGTGATATTGCTCAGGGGCACAAGCGCTTGCCGGCAAGCGCAAGGTCCTGAGGTTGACTCCTGGTACCCACATCAAAAAAATAAAAATAAATAAAGATGAGCAAATTTGACTTTGTGGACATACATATATATACACACACACTATTTCATCCAACAATTATAGAATCCATGCTGCCCAAATATTTATGACATCTCCCCTTCTAAGAAAATAATAGAATTAGAATCCTCTACCTCATTTGTTAGGAATATCCATAGGACTTGTTTTGGCCAATGGAATGGGAGAAGTAACTTCCATTATTAACAAACATGTCTCTTTTTTTCTTCCCAAAAACAGAGATATGGAGTTCTTTCAGTCCAGGACCCTGAGTGAGGGTGATGAGGTGTCCCAGCCAAACTTCCAATGGACATGTTGATGTTAACTGTGGTTGGAGAGAAATGACCCCTTGCTATGGTAAGACACTGAGATTGGGGATTATTTACAACCACAGTATAACCTAGTATATCCTGATTAATATAGGTAGGAAAAGAGGACTGTTTTCCAGGCTTCAGGTAAGTTTGTTTAAAAGGGTATGGTTGCTGGGGCTGGTGAGATAGCTCAGCGGCGTATGTGCCTGCCTGGCAAGCGCAAGGGCCCGAGTTCGACTCCCGGATCCCACATACGAAAAAAGGGCCGGTGATATTGCTCAGCGGCACGGGCGCCTGCTGGCACACGAGGTCCTGAGGTCAACCCCCGGTACCCACAAAAAAAATAAAAATAAAAAAATAAAAGGGTATGGTTGCTGAAGACCTATGAGCTCCCTGTGCCTTAAGTTCCAGGGAGAACAGATCCCAGGAAGAGTTTGTGAAGATTGGTTACAGGTAAGTTTAAAGGGGATTTGAATTTTAAAATAAGCAAGAATCGCTTCTCGGCCTTTTGGCTAAGATCTAGTGTAAAATAAGCAAGAGGTTGGTGACTGAATATTAGTAGTAACAGAGCGGATGAATCGGGGACAATCTAATCAATGTGGAGGAGGGACTTAGAGAGCTGTTACCAATGAACATGCTAAATTTTTGTGTGTGATTTTTCACTCCTTAGAGGTAGTCATTATTAAAAATTTTCTGAGAATTTCTCCAGCAATTGTGTGCACATGCAAACACACACAGAACAATAAAAACACAAATCAATCATACTCTCCCTGCTATCTTGAAAAACAAAATTCCAACCCATAATATCTTCATGGTTATTTTCCATGTTATCTCAAAGAGATTTGCCTCTTTGATTTTTTATTAGCTGCTTGGTATGCCATTGTGCCATTTACTATATATGACCATTCCTCTGTTGACATTTAAATTGTTCCCATAAAAAGTTTCAGTGGCCGTCATTGTGAATAACATTCATACATTTTGATATCTTCTTTTGCAAACTGGTCAGTTTTACCATCATTCCAATGATGAAAATTTTTGGCTGGGTAATAAATACAAGGACACAACTGGGGAGACTATTTGAGGCACAGTTTTGGGTAGGGGGTGCCTGGTGTGCCTCAGTTATATCCTGAATCATATACTGAACAGTGGGCACTCAGTATTTGCTAAATAAATGAAAGAATGGGATGAACGAACATGAATTCTCATTCATTGTAGACACTTGTCAGGCCTGCTCTGCCCTCATCTGTAACAGGATTTCTCGACATAGTGCTATCGACTTTTAGGAGTAGACAACTCTCTGTTGTGTGCAGAGGGGGAAAGGGAGGCTGTCCTGTACATTATAAAATGTTGAGCAGCATACCTGTCCTCTCTCACTGTATGCCACTAACACAATTCCAGTTGCAACAACCGAAATATCTCCAAAAATTGTCAAATATCCCCTGGGGAAAATAACTTCAGTTAAGAACCACTAGTTATGATATGGATTGACTGTATAAGACTCGTTTCCAAAAATAACTAACTCAGCCATGAGTGGTAGCCACCCTTGTAGTTCCAGCACGGGGGTGGGTTTGAGGCAGGAGGATTGCAAGTTCAAACCTAGCCTGGGCAACTTGAGACTTAGGAAGACTGTCTCTCTCTTGGTTATAAGGGTCTAATACCTCGACTGCTGAGTAGGCCACTGCCACTTTGGAACATGGTGCCGTGGGGATCTTTTCTCAAAGCAAAGTCTTTGCAATTTTGAGGCTGCAAAGGTTGGAGTCCTGCTGGTTCTTGTGATGCCCGCAGGCTATCTTTCCTATAGTCTTGTTCCAAAGTACTTGGCTTTTTAATGCTAATATTTTCAGCAACCAAGTTCTCTGCTCCATCTTTACAGGCCACAACTTTACTGGAGCTTCCTTTCTGGCCAGACTCAAAACTTTCTAAATCATGATTCTCAAGGTACAACTGGCTAAAAGTCCCCAACAGTAGCCATGCCACCGTCTCAACATTAGACTGCCTTGAAATTTCTTCTGACAGATTGATTAGTCCCCTGCCCTTAATCTCTGTTTCCTGCAATGCTCATGGGCATGAACAAAATGCAGACAGATTTTCTGCTAAAGCATAACACACAGGGCCTGGAGCTCAACTGCCAATACAGTCCTTCTTCCGAACTTAAACTTCCCGAGCCTGGTCTTTACTGGCTGCATTTCTATCAGCATTCTGGTCTTTGAGCTACAACCAGAATCTCCCATCCATCTTGGCCTACAGCATCGTAGGGCTGCTTTTTCAGCTGGCATCGCCAATGCTCTCTAAAGTCCTTCTGCAAGCTAGTTCCAAAGGCTTCTGAACCACATGGCCAGGTAGCGTCACAACAACAGCCCCACTTCTTCGGTAGCGAAATCTTAGTTACTTTCTCATTGCTGAAGCCCAATACCCAACACCTACAGTTTAAAGGAAGAAAGGTTTATTTTTGGCTCATGGTTTTCAGACATTTAGTCCATTGTAATCCAAGGCAGGGTGGCATGGCAGAAGGGGATGGCAGAGGAGAAAGAACTCATGGTGAGGTAGGCAAGAACCAGTGCCATGAAGGGAGGGAGGGACATATTTATATGCCTTTCCAGGCCACACTCACAGTGATCCCCTGGGCTTCACTTCCTAATATCACACCCAGCTATAAACCCATCAGTGGACTAAGCCAGTGTCACCCAACATGATCCAATCACCTCTCAAAAGCCCCACCTATGAGCGCATGAGGCTTTAGGGGGATGCCTAGATATAAGCCACAAAGCCCTCCAAAAGCATACCCTCAATGACATATACCTCTTAACCAAGCTCTTAACTCAGCAAGGGATCAATCCACTGATGAGCGCAGCGCCCCCACAAGCCAGTCACCTTCCAAAAGAACCACCTCTGAACACATGAGACTCCTGGGGAACGTTCTAGATCTAAACTATAACACATCTCCTTTAAAATGGATATGCTGGGCCAGGCATGGAGGCGCACAACTGTAATCCCTGCATTCGGGAGACTGAGGCAGGAGGATCGCTGCAAGTTCAAGGCCAGCCTGGACTACACAGTGAGTTCAAGGTCAACCTGAACTACATAGCGAGACCTAGTCTCAAAAAAAAAAAAAAAAAAAATTGATATGTTAGCTTGAAAAGATGATGTGTGCCTGTAGTCCCTGATACTTGGGAGGCTGAGACAGGAGGATTGCTTGAGCCCAAGAGTTTGAGACAAGTATAGGTAACATAGGGAGATCCTCATCTAGGTAAGTTAATAAATAAATAAATGGATAAATAAAATTGATATGTTAATGCTCATCGTTAAGTTCGTATGGTTTGAAGATTAAAACTTCCAGCATACGTTGTTTCCGACATACGAACATGTTCTGTTCTAGAAGAATGTTCATAAGTCGGATTTGTTCATAAATCGCAGTGAGTCTTATACACAAATATACAATGTAAAGCATAAAAAAATCAAATGCACATACAAAAATACTATAAATTATTTTTACTTTTACCTTAAAATGGTGGTACAGTACAGTACAACTATGAATAAGCTACAGTAAGTCCTTGACTTACAAACGAGAATGTGCAAGATCTATTCATATCTGTGAAAGTTTGCAACTCAAATATTTGTAAGTTGACTTACTGTATTGTTAATACTAGATTTAAAGAATAAACAATGACATCATTCTCTACATGTACCTATTATTATTTCTAATAGTCTGTCTTTGTCTTGCTTTCATAGTTAAGTCTCTGAATATTCCAGGTATGGAAGAGAAACCTGTCAACTGAAAAAAATGCCCAATAGATCATTAAGAGATACCCAATTAAATCATTGAAGGAAGCTTCTAATTTGGGAAAGATTTTTACACTTTCGGCAAAGTCATCTATTAAGATTTGCATAGTGACAAGTATGCTTTCCTTTTATAAACTAGGGGAAAGCATTATTGTGAACACAAGTTTGTTGTCAGGCAAACCAATTTTAGGAAAGACTATTTAGAGCAGGGAAGACCTGGAAACTGATCTAACCCTTGGAAAGCCCGGGAGGCCACCGTTCTGAGGTAATGCAGGCTAGCGCCGGCAGAGGGCAGTGTTGCACAAGCGGTTGGGCTCCATCTCGGCTCGCTCCGGCAGCAGAAAGGACAATTGAGCTTGACGCAGGGAGAACCCAGTGCTCTCTAAAATGTGTCTGCACAGTGAATTATTCATAGGAAAATGGCTCCAACGAGGATGGCGGCCAGAGACTCTTCATCTTGTACCTAGAATCAGAGCCTGGACCGGTAAACACTTAAAACCTCATACTCCTTTTTAAGAACTGAATTTATGATAGAAATTGGAGATTGAAATTATGGGGTCTGAATTAACCATAAAGTTTTTGTTTTTTTCTCTTTTGAAATGAAAACAGCAGTGCAATCCCAACAAGGTCTAGGTTCAGGAGCCAGCAGAGCAAAGTGGCTGAGAGCCCCAACTCTGTGGTGTCACTCTTGCTGCTTCAAAGGTCAGGTTGAAGACCTTTCCAAACCTGTTTCCCTGGCTGTGGGACAGGCGCAATTGTCACAGGCTGCTGTGAGGATTAAATGAAACGGGGCAGGAAAGGTGCTGAGCATATGGATGGCATTCAGAAAGCACTCAGTAATAATGGTGACGATAGCTAGCAATGAGAGTGGTATTGGGGCCGGTGAGATAGCTCAGCGGCATAAGCTCCTACCTGGCAAGCACGAGGCCCTGAGTTCGACTCCTGGTACCTGCATTAAAAAAAAAAAAAAAAAAAAGACAGTGGTATTGAACTGGAATTCAGTCTGGCATGACTATTTCAACACTCTGTTCATGTCCAAAAAGGAAGAATCGGTGGTGAAAAATCAAGCTACACGTTTCAGTGTTAAGTTTTTCAAACCCAGGGGTTAGAAGCAGGAACAGCCAGGAACACAGCATGGGCGTGTTCAGTGTTAGAGCCGGGCACTTGACGTTGCTCACACTTGCCTCCCGGGGTTGGGATCCCTGTGTCAACAAGAGGATCTCTGTGTCTAAAAGAGTGTGTGTGACTGTGTGATATGACCTCTAGCCTCGGAAGCACCCGCCTGCCTCAGATATAGAAGTAATGACTTTTCCCATTACATCTATCCTCTCTGGACTGAGAGGGTGGCAATCACGAGTCAGAAAATAGTTGGCAAGTTGAACAAATTGCTTGGAGCAAGACCCCTCCCCTCTGCCTTTGTGAGGAAAAGAAACAGCAACTGGTTCAGAGAGGGGCACGGAGACAGCTTGGAAGAGATACTTGTCCTTTCACCTGGCGGTTGTCCAGCCCTCAAATAGCTTGCGGGTCCAGTCCAAAAATAAGATCACATGAGAGAATAAGTATGCAAGTGCTTGTCCTTGGGCTTTCTGTGGGCACACTAGTGTCCACCATCCTTGCAGGGGCCCAAGGAGGTGGCCTCACCATCCACTCGCCATCTCCCTCCCCATCTCAAAGCCAGGAGGCCACCTGCTACTGGGTGGGTGTGGAGTGTTTCACTCAGTTCTCCCTTGGGGCTCCCTTAGGTTCCATTCACACCAGGAAAGGACGATCAGCGACTCCAACAGCCTCGGGGGGATAAGGGCATCGCCTCTTCTTCCTGAAGGACACTCCCTTCGGGTGGTGAATGGGAACTCCCTTCCTCCCGCAGCGCAGCAGCCGTGCAGCCGTCCTGAGAGTAGAGTGTGAATGCTGCAGCAGCTGCCGCTGCCCCAGAAGAAAGCGCCCTGGAAGAAAGCGCCCCAGAGCCGAGGCGGAGAGGTGAGTGCATCTGTTTCTGTGAGGGGCTCGGATTGCTGCAGACCGTCAGATTATTGCTCGGCTTAACACTAGAGCTCAGCATGAATGCTCTCCCCCAGCCCCATGCCTTCCTTCCCCCTTCCCCACCCCACAGATCCCTGGGTGTGTGGGTGCTATGGTAGAAAGTTTCCTGTACTCCTCCATCCAGAGGCCAATTTACTCCCAGAAAGAGCCAGGTAGATCTAGTTCTGAGCGGGAAAGCAGGAAGTGATTCCTACCAAGTGAATTATCTTTGCTGAGAAGACATTTACCAGGAAACCATTAGACAAATCCCATTACAGTAGAGTTAATGCTTCATTTTAAAAAGCACTGCATGAAGTAGGAAATAAAAGGATGCCAGCTAATTCTTTGTTATTAGGCAAAAGGGAAAAATCAAACAAACAAAAAATGGGATCTGCAGAGCTTCCCTTCCCCTTCTCTTCCTGATGTCTTAAGAGTCCTACAAAATATGCTTAACAGATCCAAGAACTCCTTATTTCAGTTGAAAACTAGAGGAATAAAATGAAGGGTTTGGGAGGCAGAGTCAGGGAAAAGGAGTAGAAACAAATTTTCCCTCTTGCTCTCCCCTTCTAATGCGCCTGCACTCAAGCACATCACGGGATGTGTCTGTTTAGGGGTGACTGTGGGGTCACTGAACCTTGCACATGCATATTATTGTCCTGGCTACAGAGTACTCTTAAGCTGTGGACTGCGAATATCCATGCTAAGAAAAACTCAGTCACATTCTGAGTCCCGATTCTTTTAGTGACCATAGACTGAAACCCAGTTTGAAGAGTCTTGACCAGAAAGAGGATTTCTTTTTTTCTTTTTGGATTATGTAACTGAAAAGCCAGTTTGGGTATGGCAGGTCCAGGTAGAAGATGGTGGCATTTGAGGCTGTCCCTGTCTGTCTCGTGGCTTTGCGTTCCCTGTGTCACTGTTTCCAGGAAGATGTGCTGGTGGCCATGGCTGCCAGCAGCTGGGCTCACACAGCCACCTTCCAAGTGCAGGCGCTTCCTGTTCCCATGGGCTCTGGCTAGTGTAGGGCTCACTTGTCATGGAACCAAGGTGGGAACTGTGCCCGTTCCTGCCTTGGGGTGTAGTGATCCCCACCCAAACCCACACAGACAGAGCAGCAAAGACTGTTTCCCCAGTGGTACTCAACACACTGGTCCAGGAGAAGGCGGGCCTAGGTGCAGGACAGCCACGGTCAGTGGTTGCCACTGTACTGCTCTTTTTTGCAGTGGTTTAGATGAAAAGTCAAGGCTCCTCCAACATAGCCCCCTCTTCCCTCCCTCTTACAGTCCACAAAAAGTCATGAGTGACAGGAAGTTTCATAGGAAGTGTAGTTGTTAATGGACAGATGAGTAAAAGGCCCCATGGCATGTCATTCCTAGAGACCCCCAATAGTGGGAAAGCCACTGACACAAAAAGGCTTGGCTCTGGCTCAGTTCCTAGGCACCTACCAGGCCCTGACCTTCCTGGACCCCCAGATTGCCTGTGCTCACCTGGGTCTTCCTTCCCCTCACCCGCTTCCTCTCTCCCAACCCCTGTGCCGAAGTGAACTCATCCAGCCTCAGTGCTGCCTCCCACTGGGACCCTGTCTAGCTCTTCCAGACTTTTATGCCCTCTCCCCTCTCCAAACCTGAATGGCGGTGACTATCGGGACTGTTTTTTCATGTTTAAATATTCTTTAAGAACTTCATCATTCTCAGTTTCTCTCTCAACTTGAATTTTACATATGGGGTAGTGAGAATTGAGTTAGGAGATGCCCAATTTAAGTGAGTCCAATTAATTGACCAACAGAAGATAAGCCTTCCTAAACAAGATGAATAGCTAGATTGCTTGAGATCCTTAATTCCTTCTTTAAAAGCAACATGATAAATAAGCTGGGTGTGGTAGCACCTGCCTGTACCCCTGGTTCCTTGGGAGTCTGAGACAGAAGGATGGCAAATCCAAAGCCAGTATGGGCAACTTAGATGGTATCAAAGTAAAATAAAAAGGGCCAGAGATGTAGCTCAGCTCTCCCTAGATTCAATCCCCAATACCACAAAAAAGCAGTGTAATAATCAAAGCAAACACTGACTGAGCTCGGAATATACGTGGGAACCTTACAGGTATCATCTCACATAATTCTCACAGAGAACCTACCAGAAAGAATTGTGAATATTCCACTTCCCAGGTGGGGGAAGTGAGTCTAAGATAATTAGTTCATAGGTCCTAGGTCATGGGAACAGTAAGTGGTAATGTTGGGGTCCGAACCCAGGCACGCCTGCCATGTCATTTGCTATTCCACTCATAATTCACATGCTTATTAGTACAGTTTCCTACTGCCTCATTTTAAAAAGCCTCTTCTGATGGGTAGGACCCCAGCATCTCTCTGGGGGACCGTCCTTACTAGATTCTACCCATGAGTGAGGAGTTTTATCCCTCCCCAGAGCCGCCGAGAACATCAAAGGGTCAGGGGTTTCACAAAAGGAGCTCTGCAGAGAACAAGGTGCTTTTTAATTAAAAGGGCATAGGGTAGTATTTGGGGAACTGTGTGGGCTTTAGAATTTAAACCTGCTTCTCTGGCCACCAGTCATTAGACACGACCATGCCCTCTTTCCTGCCCCTGACCAGGGTGACCACGCCGGGGGTTCTCTCTCAGACGGCGGCTGACAGGATTCGGTAGGCAACCAAATTCTCACCCCAGAGGAAACTAAAATCTTTAGCAAATGGTGAGTTTTTTACACCATCTGTGCCTGCAAGTCACAGGCCACAGGCCCCTTGGCTGGCACAGTCACCTGCACGCTAGTGAACTCTTCGTCTGGGTGTGTCTTGTTTATTTGATGCACACAAATTTATTCATATGGTTTAAATCCTCAAAAGAGCAGATCCCACTTGACTTCGGTCATTTCATTGATCTTCCCAATATCCCATGAGAGGCTCGAGGAGCTGGTTTGCTCACCTTCCTCCTCTCGATGGCACAGCCGAGACACAGTGAGACTGAGTCATCTCCGGCGATTACAGGAAGGGCCCAGACGGGAGACGGAGGTGCACCGAGGACTTCAGGGTCAGGCCTGCTCGCTTCTCCGTGAGGTTATGCTAGGGTCTATGTGTGCGTGGTAGAATTCTTTGGCTAAAGGCTTAAGGGAAAAACTACCCCTAGCCCTAAGAGAAGTGAAAGCATATGTCCACACAAACACTTGTTCGTGAGCATTCACGGCAGGATTATTTATAATAGCTAAACAGAGGGAATGATTCCAATATCCATCAGCTGATGAACGGATCAATAAAATGTGGTATACCATACAATGAAATATGATTCAGCAATAAAAAGGAAAGAAATTTTGATACATGCTACAACAGAGATGAACCTTAAAGATCATATACAAAGAAAAAAAAAACATATTGTGTGATTCTATTTGCATGAAATGGTCAGAACGGAGAAATCTATGGAGACCAGAAAGTAGATTAGGGGTTGCCTGGATCTGGCAGGAGCAAGGAATGGGAAACGACTGCTAAAGGGTATGGGGTTTCTTTCTAAATATTCTAAAATGATGGCGGTGATGGTTACACAGCTTTGTAATATACCAAAACTACTTAACTGTACATTTTTAATGGGTGAACTGTATGGCATATAATTGTATCTTGATAAAATTATTTAAAAACCCAAACCACTACTAGTGGAACCGTTAACCTCGTAGCAAGGCTTTGCCGAAGAATGTGGTCTCTCTGATCCAGTAAGTCCGGGTCTTGTCCCAGAGAGCCTGGCTGTTGGCCACTCCCATAATTCCGTGGAAAGACTATAGATGGAAAAGGATCCACAGCTTTCTCCCCTGAGTCTAAACCAGGGAGATTTCTCCCCTCTTTGTTGCATAGAACATTTAATATTTTATGGAATCACTCTTGGTATTCTGCTTTCACTTCTGAGTTTCAAGTCCTGCTTCAAAAAGTAATCCCCATTCTAAGATGATAAATCTTATTAAGTAATGTTTTGCTATAATGCCTTCCTTTAGTGCTTTCCTCTAAGGTTTGCCTTTTTACATTGAAACTTCTAATTCATCAGGAATTTAAATAATAAACTGGGGTGCAGGTTGGTTTTGTTTGTTTTGCCAAACAGCAAGCTAATTATTAACCAGGGGTTGGGGCATCTTGTAACTTCCTGAAATGAAATATAAAAAAGTGTGTGTGCTTGCACATGAGTGCATGTGTGCACACATTTATTTTTCTGGGGAACAGGGTTATAAATCTCTGTTTTACAACCTGCCTGGGGCTCAGGTTGTGTGCATTCCTGTGCACGGAGGCCAAATCCTGAACCAACAGCACAGGTGCTGAGCCACACGGGGAAAGTGACTGCTCCAGGGGAAGTCGTGTGTCCCGTACCACGTGAGAGCCACTCCACATTTGGGGGTGAATATCTGCTGAGGCAGAGGATAGGGTGGCTGTCACAGGCTCCCACTTGGGTCTATGAAGCTTTAGTATGCTAATCACCAACCGACAAGTCCGCAGAGCTGATAAACCATTCTAACTGACAAGGTTTGAGACCTTCCTGTCACATAGACTTTGAGGAGGCTTGCAGCCCAACACGAGAATAACTGATAACCTGAAAAACCAAGGTGGCGGGTCCTCATGTGCAGCCTCACACATCATGTAATGAACAGGTATGCAACACCAGGCCTCACAGTCCACACAGCGAGTGTCAAAATGGTGGCCCCGACCAGCTGCACCTGCCGGAAGCATGTCAGAAATGCAAATTCTAATCCAGCAGGCCCACCCAGACCTGCTGAATCAGAAACTCAGCAATACGTAGTTTAACAAACACTTAAGGTGACTCGATGCATATTCAAGTTTGTGAACCACAAGAGGATATAACGATGAAGAGACAAAAACCCTACTCTCCTCATGGAGTTCCATTTCAGTGTGTGTGGTGGGAGAGACAGAAAGCAAATAAATTAACATTTTATGAATATGATAATTTTCAGATAGTAGTAAGTTCTGTGAAGAAAAGGAGAGCAGGGGATTTGAAGGACAATGAGGAGAGGCTGATTTAAAACAGGTGGTCTGGGAGGAGATGGTCTAAGCTGAGACCAGATGAACAACAAAGAGCCAGCCATGCAAAGAATTAAGGAGCAGAAAATAAGTGTGTACATTTTGTGAAGAGGGGACAACAAGTGCAAAGGCCCTGAGGTAGCACCAAGTTTGGCATACAAACAACCGTATGACTGGAACACAGTGAGCAGGGAGGGATGAATAGAGAGTGAACTTGGGGAGAAGCAGGTGGTGGTGGCATGCTTAGCATTTGCTCTCCATGCAAGGGGAAGGCACTGGACAGTTTTGAACAAATAGAGATGCAATCTGATTTACCTTTTAGCAAGATCCTTCTGGAATGAACTATAAGGGGCAAAGACAGAAGCAGCGGGACCAGTTAGGAGTATATTGCAGCGACCTAGGCTTGAGTGGACTAGACCAATGTACAAAGATCTATTATTAAGTGAAAAACAAACACTAATGTGCATGGTAACTGTTTTTAAACATACACCCTCTAGCCATATAGACATTTGTTCTCCCCAAGAAGATCCCAGTCCCCCTACACACACACACACACACACACACACACACAAGCTATTAGTGGTTATCTTTGGGAAGAAAAGAGATGAGGATCATTTTACATCTTTTTGTACATTGTACATTTTAATCATGTGCATGAGGTGTTCTTACTTAAAATATTCAAAATACAGCTTAAAAACTAGAATCAAGGAAAATAGAATATGCAATGGCTGATCAGTATCAGAAGGGAAGCAGCCCACCTCTCACGAATAGGAACCTTTTCAAGCACTCTGCCCTGGAGTGCTAGAGAGCTGGCTGGCAATTGGGGCGAGCCTACATTCTTGGGTGGGGGTGAGGTGCCTCCTTTCTTGGAAGCTGTTGGAACTAATTTCTGTTGGCAGCTCTGCTGGTGTGTACTGCCTTCGGGTCTCCTTGGGCAACAAATGCAATTTCCTGGGACCGTCGGCTGCATTTCCCAGGACTCTCCATCTGCCTGGCATCTGGCCCACAGGGAGGCCAGGAGGCCTTGATTTCACTACCCGATTAGTCGTAAACAGAAGGAAAGCCTCGGTTGGGAGAAGAAAGTGGCCTGCAGCATCTGACTTTTCCTGTCAGCTGATTAGGATTTGTAGTGCCTGAGCAAGGTCAAATGAGATTAGGAAGAAAATGCAGTGTGTCTGGTATGCGTTTCACGTATCTGCGTCACTCATGTAAACAGGATGAATGAGGGGGAAATTTTAAAGCAAATACCACATGTCAGTCTCAAGATTCTAGGACAAGATGCCAGGGCTTATGTTATTCCAGGAGCTGAAGAAAATGTATTTATGGGTGGGTGGCACTTTGCATCCTCTGAATCTATCATGCCTTGCTGCTTCTTTCATGCTGCTTAAGTTAAAAAGTGAATTTTATGTCTGATTTTTTTGAAAGCACCGAGCACAGAATAAATAAAGATACAGAAAAGCCACATTCTACCTTTCTCAACCTTCTAACTCTCTTGTAAGAGGTGGGGGGCTACTTTCTGTAATAACTGCCTAAGTGCCCTCATGGAGCCTACCCCTCTGGACGTGGAAGGGAAATCTCATGTCTAGCACCAGCCCCAATATTTTAGATGTGGATGACTCCAGGCAGGCCCGCAAATCTGTGGGTAAACCAACTAGGCTTTTTCTTGGCCCTCAAAATCTATAATTTTCTTTCTTTCTCAGACCACCTCTCTGCAGGGGTGGTCGAGCTCTCCTATAAGGTTTTATCATGGCTTTTGAAGTGGTATGAGAGCTTTGGGGAAGGTACGATTTCTGTTACATACGCTGTATAGGATCTAGTATATTGTGGATGCTTAATTAGTGGTTTCAACAGCTATTATTTCCACGGACTATTTCCTGGCATAAAGCTAAGAGCTATACTGAGGCCAGACTTTTCCAGTAGGTAATCTGAGTCCCCTCCCACCCTAAATAACAGTCGGGCCAGAAAGCATCATATCATCATGTCTTAGGTCTTAAAAAATATCCGTGTACATTTAAAAGACAAATCTAGATACTTGACATGGAAGTTGAAATAAATATAGAGCCTGAGAGATGTTAAAATGGAATTTCTAAAAAATTTCAACATGCAGGGAGTTATGTGACTAAATATTTTAAGGAACTGAGAATTCATTATTTCTCAGTATTTGGATTGTAACACTCAATATATAGCAGAGAAATTAGTGTAAGTCAGTAGGTAAGGATTACATTTACTAAAAGCTCTGTGTGTGTGTGTGTTAAAGAGTGGTTCATGACTGGATATAGTGGAGAAATGAGATAACGATGTCTTTGCATCCCTGGTGTTTAAGGTGCTTTCACACACTCGGACACGTTTGATTATCACACCTCGTGCTGATACTGTGAGTCTGCAGGGATGACATGAATAGGAAAGTCTTACTGATCTCCTTCAGCAAAGAGTGAATCTGGGCCCTGCAGAGCCAAGTTGCCCAGGAGTGGTCACTGGCAACGTGTGGTCAGGTCCAAGGGTGTCCACCTGCAAGGGGGAGATCCATGGTCAGAGCCATGAGGCATCCGCACCTCTGGTTCCCGACGCAGGGGATGAGCTCTCCAGGACTTCTCCCTGCTCCAGGTACAGCGATGGTCCCCTGGGTGCTTTGTGTGGAGAAAAGTGTTCACCTCTACCTTCATTGTATCCAAGCAACAGAAAGAAAGGAGCAAGACCAGAAAGCAACATCGCTCTTCCAGGCCCTCTGTCCCCTGTATCTGAGTCATCAGGTGGGGAGGCTTGTGTGTGCACGTGAAGGTGAACACACACCACTCACGCATGCCTTCAAGGCTTGAATGGCTAAAGAGGAGGGACTCTTTGCCAGTTATAGGAAACTATTCATCATGTTTCCATTTAGTCTCTTCAAAGACAGCCCTGTCCTTATCCTTTCAGTCTACCTTTATTCCCCACCTTTTAGCCAGTTATTTGTTCAGCTTCCCTCCTTCTCCATCCCTCTCTCCCTCCCCCATCCTGACAGTGGTGTGAAGACAACACCCAAGCCCCATTGAAAGAAATCACCCCTGAAACAGGGATCACCTGAGGACTCACCTAGTCCAAAGGGGACAGGCTTGTGCAGTGATGAGGAATGACAAATGCTCTCTGCAGCCCTTTCCCGGGCCTCACCTGGATGGCCATTACCCTGACCGTCTTTGTAAAATGCCCTTTGTAGGAATTGTGCAGACAGACAGACAGTCACGCTGCCACACAGAGACACCTACAGACATCTGGCAGGGATGCCAGATGACAGAACAGAGAAGGGCTCCCTTTCATCCAGCAGCCTTCTGATTCCAGCGGAGTGTCTCCGAGCCACGACCTGCTGTTTCCCTGGCGACCGAGGCCTCAAAATAAACAGGGTTCTTCTCAGACGGGCTAGTAGTCCGCTGGGCTCAGGCATCTGCCCCAAGACAAACCGTGGTAAAATAACACGCAGGGTAGTTGTTCTCACTGTCTCCATCTCTGCCTGTCTCTCTCTGCTGGCCAAAGGCTCGGGGTTCCTGGGCCTGTGGCCTGGAGTTGGGGGCACTCAGAGTTCTGTGTGTCCTGCTGGGGGGGCGGGGCGGTAAGGCAGGTCCCCTCTGCTGATGAACAGGGGCAGAGACAGACCTAGAGGCCGGCACTCCCGGCTCTCCTCGCCTGCTCCCCACACGGCCCTCCGGGACTGGCAGCGGCTCTGTGGCATGGTGTCTGGAGGCGAGCCAGCAACCTGATGTACATGCCTCAGCCCGTCCCTCTCCCCACGCAGAGCTGCAGTAACCCAGAGGCTCAGAGAGCCGGCTCAGGGGTGCTGGGGAAGCAGCCACGGCAAGGTGACAGTGACAGAGCAGAGAGCACCAAGTGGGACAGCTGGTCAGGTAAGAATCAGGGGGTCTGTTCTGCTGAGAGAACAGGTTATATTGGGAGCTGAGGGTGTGTGTCTGGGTGAAAATAGAAGGCTGCTGTGAAAGGAAAGTGAAAAAGGGACATGAAGGCCGAGAAGCATGTTAAGCAGATAGCGTGGAGCCGCCAGCCCACCAGAGACTCCCCAGGAGCTCGCATCTGGCCGAGCAGACCCCTGGACCCTGTGTGGTGGAAGGGCTTGCTAATGGCACAGACTTGCGAAAATAGCACTTCGAGTTCAGACACTGCAAAAGCAATCATGCGCCGTCTGCCCCATCATCTTCCTGCCCCCTGTGCTCGCCCCGGGGACCGGAGGGAGCTAGAATGTTCCCACTTCAGCGCTGGATGCAGCCCCTGCGGTCAGTGGCGTGGAAGCTGCAGGCTGTGGCCGCGGTGAGTCTGGCTGACATTATCTTGCTGTGTCACACTCACCCTCCCGGGGAAGGCTGAAAATTCAATGCCTCAGAGACCAGTCCACCTGGTGGGTGGCTTAGATCTCAGGAGGCTTTTGCTATAATGTCAGGCTGAATAAGAGGATTATCAGAGGGTGTGAGCGCTGGGTTTTGATAGGGTGGTATTCTGATGTCCCTGCCCTGGGCCACCTGGTTACTTCTCACCTTCTGTCTGATCACCTTTGACTGTCTCATCCTCATCTTGGACCCCTCCACACCGCCAAGAAAGAAGGAGCCAGAATGGCTAACCACTGGGCACACATGCTGTCCACACCCTCCCTGCTGTTGTGTACCAAAAGTATGCAGGGCTCCTACACAGAAGTACTGGGGAAATTCAGGCCTCCAGATGCTGGGATGGGAATCTCAGGCACTTAATGAAGTACCGTTTTTCAGAGCCCGTACCTCCCATCTCAGCCCAAGAGCTCACGATGTCTCAGCAGAATTCCAGCACTTCGGGCTTTCTCTGGCTATTTTACAGGCCCCTCCCCTTCCCCTCCTTCCTCTCTGCTTTGGTGACCAGCGCTTTCCCTTTCATTCTCTACAAGGATGTGATTGTTCATGATTTAGCTCCCTAAGCCCCATTGAGAGGACAAGAACACCCCGGCAGAGGGAGAGTTGGGCTGCCTCCCTGGGGCTTTGCATAAGGATGAGCCGGCCTGGTGGTAACAAAGGGATAAAAGAAAAGAGTCTTGCTTTGGGAAGTGGTGTCCAGCAAGGGGCTGGCCAGCTGTTTACCAGGGCTGTTTGTATGAATAAGTGTGGATTTTGGTGGAGACTCTGATTCACAGCCACAATTCCCCTTTCCCTTGTTTTGTTTGTGTTGGTCACTGAGGACTTCCTAAGAAAGTCCCCTTTTGAAACTATACCTCTGAGGGTGAAAGCACCAGTTTACTGCCAAGAGCAGCTGGCTGAAGATGCAGGGAGGCTCTGGTTATCCCTGCTGTTTTTAGTAGGAATGCATGGATTTGCAAATGAAGTTCTTAATCCAAGGCAAAGTTAATATACAAAAAGTTCAGGAAGGAAACGATGAACTTCCTGTAAACCGCCCCCCAGATCCGTTTACATATGCCTTCCCTGGGTTCAAAGAGGGGTTAAGAAAGCAGAACCTGGGGAAGTGTTTGATTTACAGGTGAGTAACACCAACCATGAAGATAAGACTTTCTGGAGAGATGGGGAACAGATGACCATAACCTTCATCTACACTAGCAAAGGATGTCCCATTCCTGGAGGGGCAACACGGTCAATCTCTGTGTGGACATGAGTTTTGTGGACCCTGAATAAGCCATTAAGGAGCATGGAGCTGCCAGCCCTGCTGCACCAGCAGCCAGGAGCTAGGCATTGTGCAGAGTGCAAGGCACACCCACTTCTACCTCATTAAATACACATTGCTTGGCTGGCGCGGTGCCCCTTGACTTACTTAGGCTGCTGGAAAAATAATCTATAGCCATTTGTGCCACAGACATATCCTGCTTTCAGTAAAGTAATATCTATCTGTGGCACATAAATTGTGGGTGAATGAGTATTTTTCCTTAGGAAAGGATTTACTAACCAGCAGCTATTCATCAAGTCCTCACAAAGTGGCCCATTTCATATGTGACTGGGTCCAGCCTGATCAACCTCACAGAGAAGGGAGGGGACCTATAAGGTAGGCTGGTTACAGAGATGAGCTGCGCTGATAAGTTGTCCAGCTTAGCTGGAAGGAGCCCAAGGTGTAGGACAAGAGCAGGTATCTGGGCCAGTGGCCTTCAGGGGCTGAAAGTGGGGCAGGACTAGCAATTTTTGTGTGTGTGTGTGTGTGGGTACCGGGGGTCGACCTCAGGACCTTGCGCACCAGCAGGCGCCCATGCTGCTGAGCGATATCATTGGCCCATTTTTCGTATGTGGGTTCCGGGAATCGAACTCGAGACCTCACGCTTGCCAGGCAGGCGCTTATGCCGCTGAGCCATCTCACCAGCCCAGGACTAGCAATTATTTCACCTCCTGAACCACACTGTATGAGAGAAATAGCGTAACATGGTGTCTAAATGCATGGGTTCTGTGGCTTCGAATTCTGACTGCCACTTATTAGTCCTGTGATGTGCTTCAGTTTCTTCATCTGCAAAGTAGGTAATCAAGTATACACTTTGACATGGAAAAGATCAAAGGAGTAACTGCCTTAGTACAGTGCCTGGCTTACGGTGAGTGCCACGTGAATAGCTGGTATCGTCCTATTAAAATGTGAGCTCTGCAGAGGCTGCTCGCAAAGTCTATGAGTGACCATTAGTGCCACCTATTGGCAGCATTGAGGCACTTTTTTTGGCATGGAACTTTGCATCTGTGAGCATTTGAAAACCAAAGGTCACCAGTGTTTCTTGAGCCCTTCCTTTGTTTGAGCACTGGGCCAGGCTTTTAGTTTGTCAACCCACAGAGCTGTTACAGATGCAGGACTTGAGGCTCGGTGGGTGAACCCTTCATCTGTGGTCCCACAGGTACCAAGTGGCAGAGCCGAGCTTCATACCCAGGCTGTCCAGTGAGCCTGTGCTCCTAACTGGGGGTCTGTATTTGTTTGGGGGACAATGAGAGGTGTCCTTAAGAGGCAGGTGGAATTTAGCAACAGAAATTCAGCAACAGATGATATAGGAAATAGGCCAGCATTTGGACACTCTGCTAAGAGATGGCAGGACCTAGTTGGGGCCGAGGGCAGAACCTTGGCCTAGAGGACTGAGAGTCTCTAGACATGAATACAGGCATCAAGGCACAAGGTGTGCTCTGGCTTTCCTGAACCACGGATGGTGCCCCAAAACAGAGGAAAGGGGGCCTGAGGACACAGACCCTGGCACAACAAGCATGCTGGCCAGGACTCCCTACACCCCTCTACCCTAAGGTCAGAGGTCACCTTGAGCTAAGCCTGAGGTTAATGCTGGGTAACCCTCATTGTGGGGAGAGGAAGGATAGATAATCCAAAACTAAATGTCTTGACACAGTAAGGTTTCCAGCGATGTGAAAGATCTGACCCCTCTAAAGAGTACATTTAAAATATAACATATAGAGATGGGGCACCCACTTCTCTGACTCTGTCCGACGAATGGGGTGTTACTGGTACTTGTGGAGGTGTGCCCCCTGCACCAGCCCTGTGTGGATACGAGGATTGCCCATGCACATGCCTCATCAATGTTCCTCCAGAAACTGTGCCCCGGTCCAGGGGTTTTCAAACTTCAACATGCATAAGAATCCAGGGGAGTTCTCCACACAGGGACTCACTGAGTTTGGGGACCTTAGATTATGCCTTTCCCAGGTGAGGCCACGTGGTTCTGATGCCTGTGGCCCACAGCCCGCAGTGAAGCAGCTCGGGTCTAGCTGTCACTCTGAGTCCCTTCCCTTTACCACACTAAGGGGAGCGCAGGGTTGTGTAGCCTGAAGCAGTGGCCGTTAGCTTCTTGTCATCACTTCTTCCTGAGTAACACCAGCACCACACACTGGGTTGTATGTGTCAGGCACAGTGCTGGGCCCTTCGCTCATGTTATTCACTCATTAACTCCTGACTATGATCCCACGCATTACATACTATTTCCACCCACAGTTTATAAACAAGAGAAAAGGCCCTATTCTCAGTAAGTGGCTTCAAACTCAGGACCAGAAGATCACCAGAGCCCAACACCTAACCACTAGGCCCATGGTGGCAAACCTATGGCACACGTTATTTTTCTTTTAAGACAAGAGATGTTAATGTATGAGTTGTTTTTTCTAAACTAAAACCTTGGTATTCAGGTTTCATTGCAGTGTTGGCGCTTTGCAATAAATAAGTGGGTTTGGGGTTGCAGTTTGGGCACTGCTCTCTAAGAGGTTTGCCATCCCTGCACCAGGCTATTCTAAGAGTGGTTTTAGTCACTGTCTGTTCAGCCATCCTTTCTCACCCATAGGTGGGTGTCTGTCTCCAGCTCACATTACCATCTTGTCTGCCTCACTCCCAGACCTCCTATAATTTCTTCAGAAGATGATCTGTCCCTATTCTTCCTTGCTTTCTTGCATCTGATGAATCACAGAGTGCTGGGGAAATTGGCATATGGAGGTAGGTGTCACAGGTTACGCCCATGTGCTCAAATTAACCCCCAACCCTGGGGGCCCTTATTTGGAGATAAGGTCTTTTCAGAGATAACGGAGATATAATGAGGCCACCAAAGTGTCCCTAATCCATAATGTCTGGTATCCTTATAAAACTGGGAAATTCGGACACAGAGATGTGTATAGAAGGAAGATGATGTGAGCAGACATAGGATGAAGGCAGCCACCCACAAGCCAAGGAGAGAGGCCTGAAACAGATCCTTCCTCACAGCCCTACAAAGCAACCAGATCTACTGACACCTTAATCTTGAACTTCCAGCATCCAGAACTGAGACAACAAATTCCTGTTGTTTTAGCCACTCAGTCTGTGGGACTTGTTACAGCAGCTCCAAAAAGGCAGAAAGTAGGAAACCAGATTCTAGGTTCTCTGACTAGGCCATGATTTTGGGGTGATCTAGTTGCAATTCAACATAGTACGCTAAATTGTAACATCAAAAAAAAAAAAAAAGAAAAACTCTGAGTACCTTTCTGGTGGCTTAAATAGTATCTTGGGCTGTGGTTGTAGCTCAGTGGTAGAGTTCTTGCCTGGTGTACAAAAGGCCCTGAGTTTGACCCCTATTACAATCAAACACACACACATGCACACACACGATGAAAACAGTATTCTTGGGAGCTACAAGTAGGCTTAAGGCCCAGGTGAGAAGACTGAACAGAAAGGGTGAAGAGGGAGGAAGAAAGGGAAAGTAAAGAAAAAAGATGAAAGGAGGCAGGGGGAGAAAGAGATGGAGTAAGGACTGGGATGGGGCTTACAGAAGTAATGACCACATCGGGTCATTCAGCTCTGTCGTGGTCACAGGGCATCTCCTGTTTGCCAGGGAACCTGTAGACACAGCTGCAGTACCTAGGGCCAGCATCCCTGCCTTCGTGAGTTAGCCCGGGGCATGGACATCAATCCAGGGGTAACTTTTCTAGGTGGTCTGCAAAGCAGATGGCGGAGGCACCTGAGCCAGTCAGGGCGGGAAGAGCTTCCAAGAGAGGTGATGCTTGGGTTGAGATGGGTGTGGGAAGAGCACATGGAAGGTTGCATGGTGTGAGGCAGCGTAGCACTGCCAGGCACCAGAAGGCCAGTGTGGCTTGACCACAGGGGCAGTGGCAATAGGAGCCCATGGGGCAGGCAGGGTCAGATAAGTGGCCCTTTGAGGATTTAGTTCCTGAAGTTGTGAGCCATCGAACGGCAGAGGAGGCCATGATCCTCTGTAGGGTAAAATCTCATTTCAACAAAGGGAACTTTGGGCTGGAGATGCCCATGGCATGGGTCAGCCGCAGGTCAGTCCCGAAGCAGGCATCAGGCTTCTTGGTTTCACAACCCGGGGTTGGCTGTATGGTCGCGAAGAGCAGAGTTTCAGGCTACTTCCCAAAGAGTCTTCCAGCCATGGTGCACCCTCAGCAGTATATTTCTAGGTGTTTATAAGGGCCCCATCACAAGGGCTTAAAGAGGGACCATTCTTCCCTTCAGTGAGGCTATTTAGTGAGCTTGCAGGCCCAGGTCACATTCAGGAGGCGAAGTGTGCAGCAGGAAGCCCAGGAGAACACCAAGGACCTCAGGGGAGAGAGTGGGCGGAACGGCAAGGGGCAGAAGGTGCTGAAAAGAGAATGCACAGATCCAACTGGCAAACCTTGCCTTATTTATGATTTCCTGCAAGAAGCGGTGAGATGGCTTGGGGGCCGGGGACAGGGGTAGCGCGAATTCCAGCTTGGTGTTGGCAGCCTTGCCAGCTGCCTGCATGCCTTGGCTACTTGACACATCTTTCTCATCATTGGTAAACATCAGGTCAGTGCCAACTGTTGTGGGCCCGATCCATATGCAACAAAAGTCCTGCTACAGAAAAATGCATGCCGGGTCTTTGCCACGGTGCCTTGCCTGCCACAAAAAGAATTTCTTTCCTTCGGATTTCAACAGAGGGACTGGATTTGGCGAAGCAAGGATAAAGTGTTGAAGTGTACTTTGGAAGAGAGAGAGCAGCGAGCATACGAAGCACCCACTTGAGCCCCTTGGCTTCCTCTCTGTTCCATGCCCTTTCTTGCCTCCAAGACTTTGCGAGTGCTGCTCCTTCCGCCTGGATGCTTTTCCCTGGTTCTCTGCACAGCAGACCCCTTTCCATCCTCAGGCCTCCCCCCTCCTGCCAACTCCCCAAAGAGGCTCTCCTGGTACCCCCCACTTTCTTTTCATTCATGGGACTTGCCCCAGTCAATAGTTCTCTCACCAGTTTTAAACAATTTTTTCTACTGCTTATTCTCTCCACTAGAATGTAACCTCATGAGGCCAGGAACAAGATCTCATCTAGAGACAGCAATGGGACTGCCTATGGTTGGCCCTTGCAGCTGGGAAGGGGACAGGCATGTCCAAGAGCAAAGCTGAGAAGTGTGCATCCAGGGCTCCCCCACAGCTCTCAGAACCCTGTGCTGTGTGTCGTATGCTCTGGCTTAGAAAGCTTGGTCTCATCTCTGCACAGAACTCACTTTGGGCCTGGAAAAACCCACTCTTGTGATGTTGTTCATGCACAGAAACGAGTAACATTGTTGGCTGATGGGCATCAAAGGCAAACAAGTGATTTCAGGTGCCCAGAAGGGGGACATGAAGCCAGCATGTTCAGCCCTCGCACCCATGGAAGCAGCCAGAGCAGGGCGCCTCCGCCTTCCCTGCCAATCTGATGGGGGTGGCAGATGTGGCTTACAACAGTTAGTCAATGTGTGCAAAGCGCTGCCTGCTACGTCAGGGGACAGAAAGGGCTTCCAAGAAGAACCTTTTCATGTCCTTCCTCAGAATCCCTGTAGGAAGGTGACAGGGCCAAGGAGGGAAAGCTGGGCGTTAATGCTTCAGAGCTGGGCCTGGCCCATACAGCAAGCTCAGCGGCCCACAGCACAGTATTTCCCTGGCTCGCGGTCACAGGCCAGGATGGCGCAGCTGCTCCACAGTAGCTCAACGATAGATGGCATTGCCAGAGCAAAACACTCCTCCTTGAGTTTGATCAGTTTCTTATGTTTGCAGTGATAATGGGAATTGTTCTAAAGGGTGAAGATGCAAGTCAGTTTCAGAGGAAGGCTGCTTCCCAAGGATGATGTCTCCATGCAATTGGCCGGGCCTGGAATGTCTGTGCTGAGGGCTGGAGAAGCAGAGCCCTGTGTTTCTGACGAGGGAGACCAAGAAATGTTTTGACAGTTCCTGTGCTGACCCATCTCACACTGCCTCTCCATTATTTCTGAAACAGCCCGAGGTGCTCTGGTGCTACCACAGTGGCTAAGAGCAGGAACTCTGGAGAGGTCTGTCTGGGCTTAAATTCTGGATCTGCCACTCAACAGCTGTGTGGCCCTGGTCAAGTTACACAACTTCTCTGTCTCTATAAAATAGACACAGTGACAACAGCTGTACTGTAGTAGTGTTAACAGGAATACGTGAGTTAATACAGGTAAGGTCTAAAGTACACATCAATGCTATGCCAATGTTAGTTGTTTTTATCCCATAGAGTTAGTATAAAAATTTAGAAAGAACACATGTTAATTGCTTAAAATGTTTAGTACACAATGCATTACACATAGTATTTGCTCAACAAAGTATGTGTTGTTATTGCTGCTGACACACTGTGCCGCCTGGTTAAGGTTTTCAGAAGTCTTCACACAAATGTGTTTGAAATTATAACAATGACCCTGGGACATGAAGGTCAGTCTGCCCTGCTATTCCCTGTCAGCCTTTCTTGTTCCAGGAGAAGAGTATCTTGTGCTTTTTCAGCACTTAAAATCCTCAGGTCAGGAACCTAGATCCAGCCAAGAAAGCAATGGCCCCTTAAAGGGTTTAAGCCCCAACAGGCACAGGCTTGCCCAGCAGTTTCAAGCCATAGATGTTCCCAAAAACTGATTAAAGCAGTGTTGACTTTTGCCCTCTTTGCTCAGTGTGCCACAATGCTTTGGGATTCCTACCCAACCAGGGGCCTTTGGCTCCTCAGTAAGTGGACCCATTGAAAATTCTGCTCAGTTCTGGAACTGGGCTCTGAGTTCAAATCTCTCAACAAATGACTTCCGAGATTAGAGGGATGGCCCATTACAGGTGGCAAATGCACAGGGATTTGCGTTTCAGCTTCCTCATGCTGCACCCTCCTTCCCAGAGTAGCCTTGGGTAGAGAGCTGATCCTCTTTTATTTTTAGTTTCCCCCCTCTACAAGCTCCTCTCTCAGGGCTTTGGTGTGAGGGTTAAACAGAGGTGCCGTGTAAAGCCTATGGCATAGCAGTCTTTTGTGATATTTGCTAATTCCCCTCCCATCCTTTGTGGCCCCTTGCCTGTCTTATAGCTGTGGATATGGAAAAACTCTGAGGCGATCAATGTCTTGGAGGTCTGTGAATATTCCCTTGCACCAGGTGACCATGAGCACATTACTTGGCTTCTGAAGCAGCACAGAGAGATGGATTCTGGGAATGGGTCCAGGTTGCGGTCTGGAGGAGGGGATGCTGGCAGCCCCTACACCCCGCTAGGCTCATCCACTCACTATAGGGCCAGGCCTGAAAGATGGATTTTGCCTGCTGCTCTCCTGGGACTTCGGACTTCTCACTAAGGCCTGAAGATTGATACAGTCCCATAAAGGAGGTGGACCCCTTCCCGCTCCACTCTGACCCTTCCCAGCACTTCTCCACCTCCTGCTGAGGCCTGGGGGTTTAATACACAGCTGGTTCAGGGTGGATCCAGATGCCTGCAGAACAAGGGGGGGAGAGTTTCCAAGGCGATGTCTGAGTTGTTTCTACTGACCCATTGACCTGACCCTCCCTGCCTTGCGCTGCCCCAGAACCAAGCCAAGCCTTTGGAGGGTGGCTTCGCCCTGGGATAGTTAGCTGGAGCCCACTGTGGTGGGAGGTTCAGATCCCACGCTGGATGGGCCCCGGAGGAGGTCGAGGGGAGGGCAAGCCAAAGTAGGCTTCGTGGCCTCTGTTATCTCCAGGCCTCTCCCTCTTCTCGCTGTTGGTCAGGAATCGTCTGTTCTAGGAATTGTCTTTGTAAAAATCTCTAATCCTGTCCTGCGCTAGGATAGAAGCAAGTCGTGAATTGGCTACTTGAAAGTCCTTCGTACACAGGCAGATCCAGAGAGAGACTCTGGTGACTAATTACGAGCTGTACATTCATCAGACAATGGCAGCCCCAAAGGCAGTATTTTTCCGGAGTCAAGATCTTCTTCTTTCTGGCCAGTCCCACATCCTGCTGGATCTGCGTTGGCCAGCTCATGTTTCTCATTATCTTTCCCCCATCCTCTTTAAAGGCTTCTCACTCCACCCAGGCTGTTATTTTTAACTTGCACCATAATTTTAGGGCTCAGCAGGACATACTGCCTACATCCACAGGAAACTGGGCTGCCTGGAGAGGTGTTCCCCCTTTTTAGGATTTTCTTACTCTCTCCCTGCCTCACTTCCTTTAATGTTCCTTGAGCACCAACTCCATGAGATGTCCTGCACCAGGGATATAACATCAAAAGGACAGATAGAGCCTGGCCCTTGAGGAATTTATATTCTGATGGGGCAGGGGTGTGGGTGACAGGTCGAGCATCCACACATAAACCAAGTAAGTCAGTGAAGAAACTGTGACAAGATTTACCCTGTAGAGCTGTGTGTGATGGAGCATACCTGTAATCCCAGCATTTGAGAAGCTGAGGCAGGAGGATTGCCTTGAGTTTGAGACCAGCCTGGGCTACACAGTGAGTTCAAGGCCAGCCTGAACTATGTAGTGAGGCCCTGTCTCAAGGAAAAAGAAAAATCTGTGCTATAAAGAGAACAAGGCATTGGTATGGGGTACAGAGGGGCCTCTCTGAGGTGGTGACACAGAAGCAGAGATCCAAAGAATGAGGACTACATGTACACAAGGAGCAGAATAAAGGCTGACCTCAGGCAGGAAGAACATTCAGCAAGGCCCCAGCGCAGGCAAGAGCTGGGTGTGCTCTAGAATGTAACAGGAAGCCAGGACACAGAAAGCCTGACAGACAAGGGGGTGGGTGTTCAAGACAAGGTGGGGAGGCAGGCAGTGGCCATGTGTGCAGGCCCTGGAGTCACGCAGAGACACAGGCACTTGTCTAGGTGCAGTGGAAAGTCACTGGGCAGGTGGGAAGCAGGAGGTGACATGCAGTGGTGAACATTTTAAGACCTTCCCTTGGCTCCCGAGAAGAGAACTGACCCCAGGAGCGGCAGAGGGAAGGCTGGGCAGTGGATTAGGAGGCCAGAGAGTGATGCAGAGGAGGAGACCCAGCTGAGGCTAGAGTGGGAGCAGAACCACAGCAGGACAGAGGCTGGTGCTGCCAGGACTTCACTGGTTACTGAACATTGTCTTTCCAAAGGGTTCATAGCACTGTGTCCTACAGTCATTGGATGGACTAGAACACCGAGGCCAAAGTTACAGGGTTGCTCGGGAAGAGCTATAGAATTTAGGTTGCCATTGCCTATGGGGCCTAAGGGGCCATGGCCTAAGGGGCCATGCGTATGAGATTTCCAAACTCGTTAGCTTTGTCCAACACTTGCCCCTTTGACTTTGCTGAAAGGTGTGTGAATATTTTTCTCTCTTTATACCACGGTAGTTCTCTGTCTTTTCCATCTTTGGCTGGGATACGAGGCCAAACGGGCCTAATCCACTCTTCTTGATCAACTAGGAATAAAACATGAGAAAAGCAAGGAAGGGACAAAATTCACAGCTTTGACAGAACCTGTGTTGACTAAACGATCTCAGTTTTCCACAGGACCCGAGCAGTGGCCCCTCTTCCTTAGGGAAACGCTCTTGTGTTATTGCTCTTCAGAAGAAGGCCATGGATATGAACAGAACCACTACACACAGATTCTGCAGAGGATAATAGTAGTAGCGATTATTTGTGGTGCTCTGCAGGAACTCTAACTGTATTAACTCATTTAGTCCTCCAAAAGATCGGGGAGGAGGTAGTAACCCTTACAGATGATGGAACAAAGGCTTAGAGGAAGGCAACGCTCTGTCACATGGTAGAAGTGACAAAGTCAGGGTTTGGAGCCTGGTTGGACTCATAACTACACACCAGGGCTCTGGTGTTATCTGGCTTGGCCACTACTGTGTTTTAAAAACTGGAAAAGACTAGCAGGAGATCATCCCAAATGTTAACAGAGCAAGGATCTGAGTAAATGTGATGTCTTTTCTCATTTTTAGTTTTTTTATTGCTCTGAAGACTGTGGCAGGTACATAGTGGACTCAAAATTTACTTGTTTAATGAAATTGTTGAGTTAATTAGTATATGTTACTCAAACCTTAATTTTGGAGATAGATCTCATTATAGAAAATACGAACTTTAATTACTCTAAAGAAAATAAAAATTTACGCATCATCCAGAGGCAATAAAATGTTGGTTATATTGATTGTTACCTTTCTAGTTTTTCCCCTGTGATTTTATCTGTCTGTCTCTCTTTACCCATCCAGCTACCTTCTCATCAATTTATGTATATATGTGTTTGTGTGTGTATAAACACATATAGCATTATAATGTATGTAGAGGCTTTTAACTTAATTTTTGCACTCAAGAATATATTATGAGCATTCCACCATTTCATTTAATATTCTTCTTCTTTTTTTTTTTTTTTGTGGGTACCGGGGGGTCGACCTCAGGACCTCGCACGCCAGCAGGCACCCGTGCCGCTGAGCGATATCACCGGCCCTTTTTTCGTATGTGGGTTCCAGGAGTCGAACTCAGGACCTCGCGCTTGCCAGGCAGGCGCTTGTGCCGCTGATCTATCTCACCGGCCCTAATATTCTTCTAAAATAGAATTTTAATGGTGATTGCACATTCCTCTATTATTTATTAGTAGTATTAGTAGTACATACCTGCAATACATAATGAATGCATTTATCATGAGGAGTTGGTACAATCCTCTGTAATTTATTTACTGAGTCTTCTACTATTGGATATTCAATTTGTGTTCACAATTATTAATAAGACTATATTGAACATCTTTCTAAAAAGACTTATGCATAGCAACCATCTTAGTATGTTTAGTCTGCTACAACAAAATGCTACAGTCTGGTGTTTACACATGACAGACATTTATTCCTTATGACTTGGGAAGTTGGGAAGTCAAGGTCCAAGAGCCTTGGTGTTTGCTGAGGGCTGCTTCCTAGAAGGCCATCTGTCCCCTGTAACCCCACAGAGTGGAAGGTGAAGGAGCTCTTTGGGGCCTGTTATAAGCCAGTGATCCCATTCATGTGGGCTCCGCCCTCATGACCTAATAACTCCCCCGAAGCCCCACCTCCTAATGACAACGTCTTGAGGGTTAGAATTTCAACATATGAATCTGGGGACACACATACTTAGACTAAAGCCCATTTTGAGGGCTTTTTTGGGTACTCCAACTGGCATGTTTCTGCCTCTGTCCTTCAGAATCACTTCAAGTCAAGGAGCTATCATCTAACATACCCTCCATTTTCTCAGCTCTGGTCATTACTCATCTCTCAAGCATGTTTTTGCAGCAATTCTGCCACAGTGGGGATAGGTTAGGAAAAATCCCAGTGTGACTAAAATGTGGGTCTCAGCTAGACAACTGGGTTTAAATTCCAATCCTACCCTGTACCAGCTGTGTGACCAAAGGCAAGCTCTGAGCCTCAATTTCCCTATACATAAATGGCTCATACCCGGGAGGACGTAATGAGGTAAAATGGGCAAAGCTCTTCTGAGCGTTCAGCCTAGCAGGGAGCAAATGTGCAGAAAATGTTTATTACGAAGAGGCAGGGGATGTCTCACCAGTTCTGTGCTTTGGAGATCCCCCTCCATCCTATTCTGCAAGATCCAAGAAAAATGGTTTTTAAAATCACTCAAAATACATTATCCTTGTTTCTTTTGGGGAAGGGAATGTCAAAGTCTAAGTGTGAAAGACAATTAGCTCTTTTTTCCTTTCCTTACCAAAAGCCAGTTAGATGTGATTAGAGAGATTTAAACAATTCTGTTGTCCACAGCTGCATCAGGAACGTAGCCTTCCTTTCCGTGGAGCCAGCTGCGTTTTATAACCACCTCCCCTAAAATAAAAACCAAGGAGGCCGAAAAGGAAAAAAGAAGCAGGATCAATCCTAAATTGCTGTTTTATAGAACAATACAGAAAATGTCTAGCCTCTAACACAGACCACAGAAGGAACTGACCGGACTCATTTACGGTACCACATTTGTTACTGGAGACACACTACTGACACACAGTAGGTCCTCACTGGTCCATGTTGAGTTCATATCTGGACTACACGTTTTTCTTACAGCAACAGCAAGCTGTTTCCAACAGCAAGTTATTGAGTAAAGAAACAGTCTATTAATTTAATCTAAATACTGTCAGGGCCCATTGGGAGGATTAGAAGATGACAGATAATGAACAGATGCTTTTTGAGTTTGTAAGTTGAGTGCTGAGAAACTTTTTCCTCCCAATTCCTGGCCCTTGGAATGGCTATGTTTATGATCATGGTGGGATTTCGTTGGAACTTCTCTAAACCACCGTCCTAGGCAGCACATGTGATATAGCACTTCTGACGGCCACGCCAAGTTTTCCCACTTCTGTCCAGCCATGGGAATGTCCAGAAGTCTTAGCATGTATGCAGAAGGGTGTGTCTTAATAACAAAGCACCCGGAGATCTCAGCTAACACGCTTCATTGTAAGACGGGCTAAACCTGGGTATATGCTTTGCTGGCATTCGTTGACTGCTTTCTGTGGGTAAGAAAACACACTGCAAGGAAGTCAAAGATAAAACATGTTCTCTGCTTTCATGAGCTTATGGAGGGGAGAGACAAGGCAAAAACTCGACTGGAGAAGGAATGAAATTATTACTAGGCAAAGTACCACACTGTAGGTCCTTGAAGGAAAGGAATCTTCTTACAAGGGAGGCCCAGGAAGGCTTTGCGATGGAGGTAGCATTCGGCCTTGAGGGACATATGGGCTATAACATGGAGAAGGGCCTTCCAGGCTGAGGGGACAGCATGGCCTAATTAATGAAGCCATGTGCAACAGGAAAGGAGGCGCTGCTCAGATTGCTGGGGTGTGAAAGGACGTAGTAGAAGGTGAAGCCTCTCAGGCCAGATTTGGAGTCACTTAAATGCTTGCCCAAGGCCTTTGGGCCTTAAAATCTAGAAAGCATGGGAAAGCTGCTGAGGCAAGGTTTGTCGCATGCAGACTTTCCTTCAGGAGCACACTAGTGGCCATGTGCAGAAGGGCTGGGAGGCAGGAGACCAATCCTGAGGCTCTGGTGTCCATTTTCCATTCTGTTTGGGCTCTTCGTGGCTTTGGACAGTGTGGCCCTGCCCCGACACGCCTGTTAAAAGCTGTGACCCTGCGCCCTTTGGCACTCCTCCCAACTTGACCTCTTCTCGCCAGGCTCCTGCAGCTTCTCCTCTGAGATAACTGGATGTCTTGGGGTGCTCTAGGCATGTGGGTGACCCCAGGGTGGCTGCTCTGTCCACCTCTCTTCAGGTTGCTCCCCCTGAAGAGCCCACTTTCCCTCTGCTCTGACTCTCCTGCATCTTCCTCCCATTCTGCTTCTCTCCAGAGCCCCACTTTCACTTCCTGCCAGAGGATCAGCAGTGATGCACCCCACATTTGCTCTGCCAAATAGGCTTCTTCATTCTCTCAGCAAATAGCTCTGCACTGGCACCTCCAGCTCGAACCCCACCCGAGTTATGTCTGATTGCTCCTCCTTCCTCCTCTTCCCGGGACTCAAAGCCATCCTCTCCTTTCTCCTTTATGCTTCAAGGTCAAGATCTTTTGTCTATTTAGATTCAACAAGCTACAGTCCCCAGGGGCTGCACTGGGGCTATACTGGTGAGAAGGAAGCACAGGGGCCCTGGCCTCAACTAGCTTGCAGTCTGGGGAAGAAGAGGAACGTTAAGCCAGGAGTGGAAGACTGGTTGACTTTTCAGAGATGGAAATAGAGGGTACTGTGCTCTGCAGCCTCTACTCTGCCCACTCCCATCAGTAACCCAAATTTTCCTATAACATGTTTCCAGGAGCACTTCCCAAATTCCCTTCTCAAAAAAGCTCCACTGGCTCCACTTTTATCTGCTTGCAGATGAAAGCCCGGATGTGTTGGAATGACATCCTTTGAGGTCCTCCATGATCTGACTCCAAACCAGCCTGCACTAACAATGTGTACCTCTGGAAAAGCCCCCTGCTCGGTGGCATCAGCCACTCACCCTCTCCTGCCCAGGCTTTTGCTCAAGCAATTCCTGTATTCTGTTCCACATCTGTAAAGCCTGTTTGTCCCTCCTTCCAGATACCCTCCTGCCTTCTTCTGCACCAGCTCTTGGCATCTGCCTCACAGCATTTAGCCTGACTCGTTGTTTATGATTTAGCTTCTCAGCCTCAGTCAAGGACAGGTAGCTTATCTTATTCATCCTGAGTAATCAGAATGACAAAAACAATAGCTAAAATTATGAGATGCTGTAATGCATATTTTACTTATAAGCTGGGCATTGTGCTGAGAGCTTCACTTGCATTGTCTTATGGCATCTTGGTAACGAACACTCAGGCTGGTTTCCAGCACGGGCCTGCTTTTATAAGTGAAGTGGCTGAAGAGCTCAGAGGGGTAAATTGACCTCCTGGATTTAAACGCAGGAAGCCTCACTTTAAAGCCCACATCCTTAACCATAACTCCACCTTCATTCCCTCACCGTGTCTGTCCAGGTTCCTTTCTCGCAATATCCTTAACAAGGGTGGATCATGAAGAAAAAAGAGATGGGAAGCCAAGGGCAGTCTCTTCAAGGTCATGCTACAAGTTACAGTCACTGAGACATGACAAATGTAGGACTGTTAGTGGCTACACCTTCTCTTACACTTATTAACTAGGAAATGGAAGAAATAGTTTCCAAAGAAAGCCCAAACATTTTGGCTGGCTTGGTGGCAAAGGGTTAGATCACAGTTTGTTAAATCTAAACTGATTGATTCTGATTGGATTTGGCTGGTAGCATGCCCCATCACCCAGCCCTGGGACCCAGGCTCCCAAAGCAAAGAACTTGCCTGTCATGTGGCTGCCACTACCTCCGCTGAGCTGAGAGGGGGCATTTAACAAGGTCGCCCTCTTCCTCCCTCACTGGACTGGGTCTGTCTGCTTCCTTAGGGGAGAACAGTGGTGTGGCCCCAGGCTCCCCCACAGGCCACCCTGCTCAGTACCAGACAGGCCTGCCTTTGTGGGGACAGGCAGGCGGTGGCCTCTCAGTCTGGACAGGACCTCTGTGGCCTCCCTAGTCAGCAGGAGCAGGGCCAGAAGGGCCAGTGGGGACGGGAAAGTTGGGAAAGGCCAAGGGCTGATTGCCCAGCCTGCTGCACACAGACAGCCACCAGTCCAGGCCCTTCCTCCATTCTTGTCTGGGACATGGACAGTAGACAGTGTGAATGAGATGCCAGTGAGCCCCAGAAAGCCTGGGGGAACAGAGCCCAGGGCCAGACCTCTCAGAGCTCCAAAGCCCGTGGCACTGTAATGCTGACGTTGATAGCAGGAGGACAGCCTGCCCCTCTCTCCCCCTTTCTTTCCCCACTGGCCTGGGAGGGACTGAGAAGATGGTGGTGGCTGTGGTTTGATGTCACCACCCAAACTCACATTGAAACTTAATCCCCATTGTGAGTTATTCAGAGTGGTGACCAGGTGGGACCCTAAAGAGGTGACTGGGTCATGAAGGCTTCTTGGATCCTTGTGCAGTAATGGATCCTGTGGTTACTGTGTTCTGTCCTGTGTGGGTCTGTTATCAATGCCACGTTGCCTCTGGTACACATCTGCCACCTATGCTGCTGCCTCTGGACTCTGCAGAGTCCCCACCAGCTAGAAGGTCCTCATCAGATGCAGCCCCTGAAACTTGGACCCCGCTACAGAAGCATGAGCTGAAAAAAAACCTTCCTTCTCTTTAAATTCCCTGGTCAGTGGTACTGTTATAGCAACAGAAAAGGGACCAAAGCTATTGAGCCTTTCCTTGCTTTACGGTTTTACTTGGCTTGAGTTTGGCTTGCCTCATCTATAGTACAGATGTGTTCGTATGCCACTGTGTCCTCCACATCCTGGCTGAGGTGCCATGTTTTGGGGGACATGTCAGGCAGATGGACAGACTGCTGAGAAATAGCGGGAATCTTGTCTAACACACTGTACTTTCTAGACTGATTCAACAACTCCTGGCTGCCGCTGGACCTCCTGAAATCTTATACCCCATCCCAGTTGGTGCATTACTCTGTGTATGATATGATGTTACAGGGGCAGAAACAAGTTTTGAGAAATGGGGACTAGACATGTTCCTTAGACCACCGGAGTCATATTCCTACTCCACAGCCCCTCAGGGGCATGTGCCAGGCCCAAGGTTCTATTACAGGTCCAACCCCCTGGTAACAGGACCTCAGGGCTGAGCCTGGGGCTAAGCTTCATTCAGCCAAGTGCAAGACTTTATCAGACGCCACGCGAGAGAGGACTGTGGATTTCCTGACCCCGGGCTTGCAGTGGTGCAGCAGGCCAGTTATAAAAGACAGAACGCAGGAGGGGCCTCACTTTGAAGAGAGGGTTTGCAGAGAGCCAAGCTGGGGAGAAGCCATGAGCTCCATCTTCAGTACTCATGGGCTGACGAGACAGACGAGGATCAGGAAGAGCAGGCAGAGCCTGTCGGCTTGCAGCCTTCCCGCCTCCCTGCAGGGAGAGCTGTTTGTCACACTGGAGGAGGGAACCTGAGCCATGCCCTGGGCCTCAGGAGGACTTTGGATGGGGAAGGACTGCAGGTCTCTGAGGATACTAGGAGGCTCCAACGTTACGAACAAACCTTCACCGATAGTGACAAACAAGGCCTACTAGTTAGAGGTGAGAGGCTTTGAGGAGAACATGCCTTCTTACATCACTGAGTGTCCTGAAAATTCTGGCAAGGACAAGGCGGTCAGCTGGATGAAGTGAGCAAGGGTGCAGGAGGAAACAGGAAGATGAAGAGACGAAGGGGAGCCTTGCAGGTGGCCGGGGGTGGGGAAGGTCATTCACTGCCAGAGAAAGCCCAGCCAGGATTTGTGGTGGCCTTTCCTGAGGGGAAGGGGGAGGGGGAGGGGGAGGGGGAGAGAGCAGCCATCTCGCCCAGGTAAACAGTTCTGAAGTAAGGAGTCCAGCAGTGTCCAAAGTCCTGAGGAGGGAGCACCATGGGCACAGGAAGCCTGGTTCAGAACGGAGGACGGCAGACAGAAGGGCGGGTGGACGGGTGGGGACAGCAGTGCAAGGTGAGATGGGTACCTGTGTCCCTGATGCTGAGGCCGAGCTTAAGGGGTGATTTGGGTTCTGAAATCTTTTCCCATGTAGGCCCCGGATGGGTACTTTGTGGTGGGGCTCCCAGTGTCCATTGGGAATAATACTAACAAGAACTCTTTGTATAATATGTAATAGCTGGGCCCGGGGGTGCGTACCTGTTTTCTCAGCACTCAGGAGGCTGAAGCAGGAGGATCACTTTGAGTTCAAGGCCAGCCTGGGCTACATAGGGAGTTCAAGGCCAGTCTGAACTATATAACAAGACCCTGTCCCAAATATCTTTCAAAAAAGATAATAAGGTAATATTATTTAATAATTTATATCATAATTTAATGTTTACAGTGCAGCACTCTACTAAGTACTTTACATAATGTTATCACATTTTATCCTCACAATAACCCTATGAGTAACATTGCTATCCCTGTTGTAGAGAAGAGGAGACTGAGGTTAGAGAGGTGATGCTGGCTAGTCCAGTTCTCACACACAGTACTAGTGGAGCCGAGCTTTGCCCTCAGTTGGGCTGACCCCAGCTACTGGGAAAAGGCTTAACCAGCCTGGAGAAAAAAGGAAACCCCTGGATATCAATGGTGCCATGAGAAAAACAGGTAGAACCACTGCCGAACACCCCAACAATCACTTCCTAGATGTCTCCCTGTGTACTTTATCAAACCCAGGGTGCCACGAATTATAAGACACACCATCATTTTTTGTACCACTAAGAAAAAGTGCTACGTAGCTTGATTTTCAAGATGTTGAAACTCTAACAATATGTGCATCTGAGGCTTGATTTTAGGTGCCACGCTGGGCTAGGAGCTCTGCCTCTACTGTGTCATTTCATGCCGACAACACCCCTGCTTTTGCAAAAAGGGAAATAGTGCTTAGAGCAGTGGCATCAGTGTCCACTGTCTGTGACATAGAGCTAGTGAGTTGCAGAGCCTGGGTCTATCCTCGCAATTTCCTGGGCCCAAACTCCCTGCCCGTAACCAATCAGCCACATGGCCTCAGAAGGACAAGGGCCATCTTTGTCACCTGCTCCTGCTGGTGGAGTTGGCAAACAGAAATATAGTGGAGGCATCAAGCTGCAGGGAGAAGGGAAAACCTGCCTCATTCCCGTTCCTGGGTTCATCTGTGCTGGGGCTCACTTGGCATCTCAGACTGCCCCGGGCTCCAGGATGTGTCCTTTGGTTGTGAAGTCAGCTGAAGCCTTCAGGATGTCCTTGAGCTTTAGCCACTCATCTCCTCATTCACAACATTCTCAATCTAGACTCTTGCTTTCACCCATCTCTCCCCTTTCCCAAACTCCATTTGTAATTTCTGCCAGACTTGGTAGCATCATCCTTGACCTTGAACTGTATTCTTCCCACATATTCCTTGCCTTCTCCCATTTCTCCAAGCATCTTACCTTCTCAGCCTCACTCTGCCTTCTTCAAGAATCTTATTCCTGGGCCGGTGAGATGGCTCAGCGGCTTAAGCGCCTGCCCGGCAAGCGCGAGGGCCCGAGTTCGACTCCCGGAACCCACATACGAAAAAGGGGCCGGTGATATCGCTCAGCGGCACGGGCGCCTGCTGGCGTGCGAGGTCCTGAGGTCGACCCCCTGGTACCCACAAAAAAAAAAAAAAAGAAAAAAAGAATCTTATTCCTATCTTAATCGCCTCCTACCCCTGTTCACACTTCTTCTCATGAAAGGTTTCCTAAAATCTCTGCATGTTAAGATGAAAGTATGGGAAAAGGCAGAGGTGAAACAAAGGGGTTGCATTCTGGAAAATCATCAGCTGAAGGAGCGACTTTGCTCTCATTTTAACCCCAAGGCCTCCATCCCCACCGCCCAGCTAGCTTCTGGGTTTCCAACTCATGTCATCACCGTGTATCTCCTCGCCCCCTGTCTTGACCTCTTGGCTGTCCTCCCATGATTTTCCATGGCAATTCCAAGACAATTCTACCTCATTAACTCTTCCCCATCTCTTTAAAACATGCTTATTCTCTCCCCTCCCAGCCACTGAGTCACCCTTTCCGGTCACACCTCTCTGCAAAGCCTTTCCCAACCCTAGAGATGAAGGAGGGGACGCGGCACTTCACCCTCTCCTGGTTTTACTCCCCGCTGCAACAAGACACAGAAATTACAACTTGAAAATGCTAGCTAACTGGCAGAACTCCTCTACTGGAAATGCTGGTTTTCTTTTTTCCTAACTGCCCCTCTTCTCACCTGTCCTCTGCCCCTAAGAATCTCCCTTCTCTTTCTTTGCATAAGCCTCAACTCAGCCTAACTTTCCTGCCAAGCCTCACAAAGAGGAACTTGAAAACAACTTACAAATTCAGTATATAGCAACCTATATTAAATGTTAGATACTTGCTTTCAGTGTTTGAGCAAAGTGTGAAAATGGCTCAATTTGTATTTCTTTTGTTCTAAATGCCCTGGGCAGAGAAATGTCTGCTTCACTCATGCCCTCCACACACTGAGGTGGCCACAGAACGGATGTGCTGGGTGAAGGAATGACTGGCAGCCGTGGCTGGGACCATGTATCCATTTGCTCTATGAGCGCCACCCCGGCATTCATTCATTCATTCAGCAAGTGTGCATGGAGACCCCGCTGTACGTCGGATCCTGTGTTAAGCACGATGGGTAGGAGAGAGAACAAAACAAACAAAAATCTCTGCCCTCTTGAACCTTACCTTCTAATGGAAAAATGGCTATTTAAAAAGTATTATACCAGTGTCCATTTAATATTAGATTCTAATCAGTATGTTGGAGAAAGTCTCCAAATGACAGAACGTAATTCATGTTTGTTCAAGAAAGCTAAGAAATTGGCAAAAAGAGAAAATTAGAGAATGAGATAAGGACATTTCTTAATGGCATTATTGAGATGTAATTTGTCTTCCATACAGCTCACCATCTAAAGTGTACAGATCAATGCCTTTTAGTACATTCACACATATCTAATTTCAGGACAGTTTCAGCCCCTTAAAAACAACTTTAAAGCAGTTATTCCCTATTTATTCCCCTCCTTCCACTGGCCCTTGGCAACCACTAATTTACTTTCTGTCTCTATGGATTTGCCTATTTTGAACATTTCATATTAACGAAGCCACACAAACTTGGAGTCTTTTGTGATTGGCTTCTTTCATCTCTCATAATGTCTTCGAGGTTCATCATGTCACGTTCATTTCTTTTTATAGCTAATATTCTGTCGTATGGGTTTCTTTATGCATTTATCATTTGATGGACATTTGGGTTCTTATTTTTTTGGCTATTATGAGGAACTCTATGAACATAGTGGACTCACTTCTGTGTGAATATGTTTTCACTTCTCTTGGGTATACACTTCGATGTGGGGTTGTGGGGTCATAGGACAACTCTGTGCTTCACCATCTGAAGAACTGCCAAACTGTTCTCCGCAGTGGCTACACTATTTTGCATTCCCACCAGCAATGAGGGCTCCAGTTTCTCCACATCCTTGTCAACACTTATCATTGTCTGTCTGTTTCATTAAAGCCATCCTGGAAAGATTGTGCCTTTGATTTGCATTTCCCTGGTGGCTAATGATGTAGAGCATCTTTCTGTGTGGAGACGAGAACATCTGTATTCTGTTTGTGCAGCAGCTGCTGACTGGATTCCCAGCACAGTGCCTGTGTGTTGTTGGTGCTCAGTAACATTTGCTGCACGAACATAACTACGAGAGGAAAAAAGAAGTATGCCTTGAAGGATGTCAGTCCTGTTAGCTATGGCAGGCCTACCCCAGGAATGGTGCCATGAGGGAAATATTTTGCAAATATGAAGCAATGTATTTTCACCCCTTTTTACCCCAGCCGTGTTCTACTTGGGCCACCCTTCTCAGAGGCTGGGCCAGGAGGCCTGTCACCTGGAGACAGAGAAGGAAGGGGGAGCAAAGGAAAAAAGAAAAAGACAGTTGGATCAACTTCTAGGATTTGTGGGAAGATGTGTGAAATGGCTCATGCTCTCATTTCACACAGTGAGGGCGAGGCCTGGCAGACAGACTGCGGGCCTTGTACCACAGGGATAGTGCAAGGGTTAGCCCCAAAGCTGGAGTTTGAAAAGAAGATAGGATGATTGCATATGTATATGTGTGCTTTGGCTTTAGAAACATCCAGATGAGTGGAGGGGACGCTGAGGACAAGGTGGTCCTGCAACGTGGGGTGGCCCAGAGGGCCAAGAAGTTGAATGGGTGTGATGAGATGGTGAGTGGGTGGACTTTGGGGCTGACCCCACATGATACAGATACTGAGTTGCGAGCCAGAGGTATTGTGAGATGACCCTACAGCGGGGGCAGGGGCCGACCTCCCGGGCAGGGAGGCAGAGGCCCATGGCCAGCAAGAGCTGGTCGGCCAAGGAGCCGCCTTGGGCCATGACCCAGCCAAGAGAGACCAGCAGCCCCAACTTGAGTCATAAAGGTCAAGGGGTGGGCAGAGCACAGCAGGCAAAGGGCTCATGCTGGAGAGCTGGGCCTCAGAGGACCCTGTACAGGAAGATCTCAGTTCTTCCCTTCTGGGGAGAGGCTGAGTGACCCCCACTCCTCCTACAGCGAGGTGCCATGTCAGAGATGGGCAGTGGGTGGCTAAAGCTGGAGGAATCCAAGGGCCGCAGTGCTACCTCACAGGACCACTTCAATTTTCACATGGAGGGAGAATGAAGATGTTTTCAGCTACCTAACAGGCGTGGTCATGTGAAGAAGCCCCAACTACAGACAAACTAAGAGAAACCAGGGCCACACTGTGGGAAGAAACTTGCAGCTCTGTCCTGGGGTCTGGCTCTGGCTGGCTCGGCAGCGAACCAGCCCACACAGAGACAGGGAGACGAGACACAGACCCACTAGCACTGCCGGTGGTGGCCGCTCTCAGGCTGCTCTGGAGTCAAGGAGCACCAAGCTAGAGAATCTCTCCCTTTCAACCAGAAGAACGGTCCAAAGCGCACATCCTCTGTCATCTTTGGTGCGATTCTTTCAGATGCATGGGAGGCCTATGGGTGGGCCAGGCTAAGAAATGGCCGTCTTCCAATATTGGCACTGCATGTGTCCTCCAGTCCTCCGAGCAGCCCTCTGAAAGCAGGTACTATTGTTATTCATATGTTGTAGCTAAAGAAACTGGGGACTTGGTGAAGCGTCCCTGGATCTGGGTAAGAGGCCCGGCCAGTATGCGAACCCAGCATTCTAACCACAGAGGGCAGGCACTCAGCCACTCTGTCGACCACCTCTGGTTATTCCGCTTACAAATTCCCCTTAGAGCTGGAGCGAGCTCTGGTTAAGAGCTATTTACACAAAACACAAAAATGCTATTGCTTTTTATTTGAAAAAACAACTGTGCTCATTTCACAACCATAATAACGTTTAAGTAGAAAACTGACATGTAACCAAAGTGACAGAGAACCAGAGAACTCAATTTAGCCGTTCTTTCCCCCACATGAGCCAATGCCATCATACTCAAGGCTTCAGCATTGTTGGTTATTTAACTGTCCCCCAAAACATTACATCCAGCTTGGCTCAGAAAGAGTGCACCCAACTACCTACCCATCCATCCATCTAGCCAGCCAGCCAGCTAGCCAGTTTTTATCTCATAATTATTGAACCTACTGTGTGCCAGGTATTGGGTACTCAAATGACAAGAGAGCTCTTCACTCCAAGGAGTCAGAGTCAGGAAAGATGCTCCCTCAGGGCACAATATGAACCCTAGGAGGCAGGTTTTCTGTCTCAGCTGACAACCCACTCTTCAAGGAGCCTTGCCTGTTGGTCTTATTGTTTATTCTCTGACTTGGTTTTTTGGTACTAAAGGAAATATACTCCAAAGCACAATTTGCAATTTTTCTCTGTCACTCTCTCTTTTTTTTTTTTTTTTTTTTTTGGTACTGGGACTCAAACTCAGGACCTTACACTTGCCAGGCAGGCACTTGTGCCACTGAGCTATATCCCCAGCCCTGTCCCTTCCTCTTTTGTTCACATGTGTGCATACTGTAAAGCTCCACTATAGTGTGATCCATCAAGGCAGGGACCACAGCTATCTAATTCACAGAAGTACCTCCAAGGCCTGACCCACAGTGCGTGTCTAGTTTGTTGCCTGAGTGAATGTAGGCTGTAACCAGATCATACAGAGCTTTCACTGGCAAGCTAAGAAGTTTGGCTTGTGCCCGATGAGAAATAACATAGCAGATGTGATTAAGGGCAGGCATGGTCAGATCTATGGCTTAAGAAGACAAGGTTGGGGATACTGTGGATGAATTAAGAGGAATAAGTTACAGAGAGAAGAAGTAGAAGCAATTGCCATGGATCAAGATTGAGAATTTTTGGATCTGAGCTAAGACACTGACGAAAGGGAAGGAAGATTTAGTAGATATTTAGGTAGAACTGTGGGGAGATGCAGCTTATTAAGGGAAAGGGACTATGACTCTGTCTGAAGCTGGTGCTACCTTGTAACCACTTTACCTGCTGTTAATCCAGCTGAGGTGACAGGAGGAGGAGGACATGGCCCCCCCTTGGGATGTATCTGCAGAATGTCTAGGAAGGCATCTTGGTGGTGACAGAGCTGTGACACTGCAGATTGGAGTGAGGCACAGGACAGCATTTGGGAGACACAGTAGACTCTGAAGAAGCCGAGGCAGACATACACTTTAAGAGAAGTGACCTAGGACAGACCCCCGAGGGAAGCCACATTTCAAAAGATGGCTAAAGGAAAAGAAGCCTGGGCAGGACTTTAATCAAGGGCAGGTAAAAGACAATGCTTGAAGCCTAGAAGATGGTGCTCTTGGTGAAACCAGTGGAACCGTCTGAAGCGGGACGAGAAGTCCTAGCGCCCACTGGGGCTAGAAACTCCGTGAGAATGTGGTGGGGACCTGGTCGTGGCCAGCACAGGGGTGGGTGCTGTGACAGTTAGAGGAAACCAGACAGCGTGAGCCCACTGTGAGACTGCCTGCTTCCTTCGGGAAGCTCAGGTGAACAGAGGAGGGCAAAGGGACAAGGGGAAGAGTCGGAAACCTTCAGGCGGAAGGGACTTAGCATGTTTGGGGCTACAGGGAAAGGTGAGTGAACAGCATTCTTACCCTCTCTTTAGGGGGCTTTAAAAGTGCTATTGGTTTTTTCCCTTTAAATTAGAAAAATACCAAGCCAGGCATGGTGGCACACACTTATAATCCCAGCATTTGGGTGGCTGAGGCAGGAGGATAACCCAGAGTTTGAGACCAGCCTGGGCTACATAGTGAGTTCAAAGCCAGCCTGAACTATAGAGCAAGACCCTGTCTCAAAAATCAAAACAAAACAAAAAATTAGAAAAACACCTACAGTAACAAAATAAAATGTGACTTCAGGGCCGGTGAGATGGCTCAGCGGCGTAAGCGCCTGCCTGGCAAGCACAAGGGCCCGAGTTCAACTCCTAGAACCCACATATGAAAAAAGGGCCAGTGATATCGCTCAGCGGCACGGGCGCCTGCTGGCACGCGAGGTCCTGAGGTCGACCCCTGGTACCCACAAAAAAAAAAAAAAAGAAAAAAAAGTGACTTCATCCTTGCCTACCCCCTCCCTCTCCCAGAGGTAATCATGTCTTTGGGTTTCTATCTATGTACACACACTCACACACACACACACACACACGCACACTGGTTTAAATCAGTTATGAGTAAGTCTGTACATACTGTTCTAGAGCTTTCTTTTTCCTCTACTCATAAACGCATGTGTGTGTCTCTTTTTTTATAGTGCTTGTTTGCTCTGCTGTAGAATTTATTTTTTCACTCCATTATTGATGCAACCTGTTTCTAAATTTTTGCTATTGCAAACTGCACTCAGGTGAACTTCATACACTGATCTCCAGAAACTTGTGCAAATCCTTCTGTACTACAAATTCTTAATGCCGGCCTTGCCAGGAACGGGGTCCACACACAAATGTGCTGTGTCCCAGCAGGGCTTCCTGGATTCCTTCTTCCATCAGGACTGGGGATGAAAAGTGCAAGGAAGAAGATGTATTTCCAAGGAAGCTTGTAAATAACAAGGCTTTAAAGTATTCCAACCTGATGAGTATATAGCTTTCTTTTTAATCAAGATATTGTGAGTGGTTGCATTTATGCATAAGTAACGCTCACTAACCTCCTGAATATGGGTGCCTAGAGCCAGTATTTGAAGAAGACACTCATTCACGAGGGCACATTTAAGCTGCTAAAAGAGTTACACTGTGGGAAATTTTCTCACAAATTCTAGGGAGATTATATTCCTGGGATTTGTTATTTAATATGTGAAGTCATCAAATCATTATTTGGCATAGATTGGGTAAAACTCTTTCTCCTCCTGCAAAGTACACAAAACCACTCAAGAAAAAACTGAGATGAAACCTAGAACAGCCCCTTTGCACGGTCCCTCCTAGTCCTCCGCGGCGGCGGTACACTTGGCTCAGCGCGCCCTCTTCTGGCCCCGGGCTCCGCTGCACCTGCCCGAGTCCAGCCCACCCAAGGGCTGGCTAGTTCCCCAATACTAACATCGACCAACCTTTGACTTTCTTCTACCGTAGCCACTGAAACTCCAGGATGTTCTCTTTCAGTACTGGTGCTATGTTTGCGGGTTACCCAGGGTTCTGCTTCCTCTAGAAATGGTTTCCTGGTAGCTAAAGTTTTTTGGGTTTTTTTTTGTTTGTTTCTTAAATGCCCTTCTTAGATGTGAATTAAGCCATTAGGAGTCTACTTACGTTTGTTAACTGTCAGGAATAAACTTCGCGATTCTGGATAGGCGGGAACTAGAGCTGGAAGACAAAGCCGAATGGCAAACAATTCTACGTGTTGCTGCCCGAAGCATTTAACAAAGCATGGTGAGACAGGGTGCCTGTCTACTTGTGGGAAGCTGTCAGAACCTTAGGTCAGCCTCATCTTTTCTGTACTCACTGAGCAATATTTGCTGAGTACCTACTATGCTAGAAACATGTCTTAGTGGTGGACAAGACGAAAACAGTGTCAGCTTCAGCCTTACCTGTGATAACCAGGTGGGTTTTTATTGCAAAATGTGGAAATCTAGGAGTATCGTAATGGCCTGCTGGAGCCTCAGTGATGTTCTCTCAAATTGCCTGTTAATTTCTCCTGGGCTGCTACTACTAAATTTAACTAGGTTAATTCTCTAAACTCAGAAGTGGCTTCTTTCTAATGTCTTAAAGAGGGCTATTCAATCCTCCAAGGAACAGGCTCATGATCTGTTATGAGAGGGAGGAGGAGGCAGCATGAAAGAAAACAGTTTTCCCAGATAACTATTTTTCTTGGAACTCAGGTGGGCTGAGCTGAGGCCAGGCCCAGTTAGGATGTGGAAACCTGCAGTTACCTGGCACTATCTTCATAAACCCTGCAGGGCAAACAGCAGGCCTGTCACTCTGCTTGTCCCTCACTCTGTACCTCCTCCAGAGAGGAGAGAAGCCCCTTCTCCCCTCTCTTCCTCCCATCCAAGGGCACATCTGCCAGACCAAGGGTCGATCCCTGGAGAGGGCCAGCCCTGAAGGGGGGACATTTCCCTCCAGCCAGGCCACATCACTTATGGAGTTGACAGCAGATGACAGCGCTAGTAAATTAGCCAGGCAGTGTCATCCAAGAGAGATAAGGAAATGACACGAGCCCAGGGCTGACAGGAACCAAATTCTGTGCACATCCAATGAGATCCCACTCATTATTTATGCCCTTACTTTTACTAAACTTCAGATGAACCCTAGAGGGACAGACAGCCTTTCTTTCTCACTTCTCTTGGAATTGCAACCACAATACGATGCTTCTTTGGGAAAGTCATACATTCTTCTTGTCTGCTCTCCAAAGTTTGGTGAAGTATGTACTACTTCATTACAAGTTAACTGGGCTTTTTTAAAAAGCTAACATTCTCTCTAAAAACATTCCCAATTTCCAAGAGGATGGTACCAAGGTTTGTATTTTGTGGGCTTGCTCCATCAAAAGTTCCGAGATTTCAGATGGCCCCTTCCAAGTTACTCTGTTCAATTAAGTCTGGTTCATTCAGTTCAACTCAACAAATATTTACTGAGCTGAGAACTGTTAGAAAAAGACCTGGACACCACCCTCAGGAAATTAACGGCCCGCGGGATGAGACATGATAAACAGACCGTTGCAGTCCGGCCTGGTAAGTGCATGAGAGTTGCCCACAGGCAGCGTTTCCAAGCCTCTGCCCTTGGGGAGCTATGGTCTGGAGGGAAAGCCAGACGTTAATTGGAAAATCGTGCAAATGAAAGTGGGACTTAAATCCCAGCCAGTGCCACAGAGCAGAGGCAGGTGGTGCCACGAGAGCTTTCATGCAGCAGCTGCCTGGGCTCGGTGTGTGTATGTGTGTGTTAGGAGGGCATCCTCAAAACAAAGGTACACTGGTGGTCTAAAAGATGGGCCAGGTGAATAAGCCGCAGAGGAGGGAAACAGTGGTCCAGGGAGGAGGGAGCGTGTGCAAAGGAACCGCGACACATAGTGGATTCAAGGCTGGTGTGGCTACGGCTCAGGGCTGGGAGGGGCCGCTGGGCCAGTGAGTCAGCAGGCCAGATCCCCCAGGGGGTCTAGTGGACCACGGCTTTCACTTCTGGGTGTTCACTTCCTCCCGTGTATAAAGGGGGTCTGGACAGCCGACCTCACAGTGATGAGTGAGCTCGCCTCTGCGGAGCGCAGGAGTGTGCTGTCCGTATCAGCTACTATCGTAATTACCATCCTCCTCCTCACCAGGCCAACCCCGTGGGGCAGGGCCTGCAGGGCTGGGGGGGTCTACTTCTTTTAAACAGTTCACACTGGCTTTGTGGGCACAGCACCGTCCAGGTCACACAAGCCACAGAAATTAGCATAGACTGCTGTAAAGGTAGACACTGGCTTTCGGGAGACATTCTCAATGAATGAGCGGCTGAGCTGCTGACCACAGGGCTCAAAACAAACCACTGAGAGTTCATCCGAAATACCCAAGAAAAAACAAGAGAGAGGAAGGAGGACAGAGCCTCCCAAGGGAAAGCCAGCTATAAATGGAAAATTACACCAAAGGAAAACAAATCTTATTTGATGTGAACCCATTTTTGACTCTGTCTGGAAATCCAGCAGGGCAGAAGGAAGTGGAGGGGACAGGGAGTGAGCAGATGTGCCTAGGCCAAGACTGACTGCCAGGCTGGGGGGGACACACAGGTACAGTGATGGGGTACGACGGGGAAGGGCCGTCGAAGCTGGCTGCCAAGGCACCCACACCTCTGGCCAGACTCAAACAGACCCAGGGCTTCTGGGGCTGCCCGTGTGCTGGGATGAGGGCCGGATCGCCAGGCTGGCCAGCGGCGCTGGGGAAACAGGCAGGCAGTGCAGGGAGTAGCCCATGGAGCACTGTTGGGGCCTGGGGTGCTTCCGCTTCCTGTAATGGGGCCTTTGGGATAACTGTCATCATTGCTTCTAACAGGACAACCCACCTGGTAAGGGACGATCAGTAACCACTAGAACTCTGCGGAGCCTCCACACCCTAGGTCATTAGCCCAAGCTCTTTGACCCATCTGCAGCGGTAATAGAGCATGTCTGAGCATCTCATGTTCTTCATTAGAGAAGAACTGTGACCTTATAATGTTAATGGCTGCACTTCAAAATATCAGCAATAACAGGAGACAGCATTTGGTGACATGTCTTTACTATCTGCGAAACTAGTAAGAAACTTCCGGGGAGTTGATAGCCCAAATATAGTTGTGCACTGCATAATGACATTTCAGTCAACCATGGACCACATATACTACGGTGACCCCATAAGATTATAAAGGCTAGTGACATCATAGCTGCCTCAGCTTGTGCAAGTGCATTCTCGGATGTTCACACGACAGAGCCTCCTGCTAGCACATTCCTCAGAACACATTCCCACTGTTAAGTGATGTTTGTACTAAGACCTGGAATCCCAACGTCTGGGTTCAAACTGCAGGCTGACCTCTTCCTGAATATGCGCAATTATTTAACCCCCTGGGCTTCATTTTCTCCCTCTGCAAAGTGAGTGCGAATAATGCCTACGGCACAGGGTGCAGGAAGGACTAAGTGCAGAGAGGCACTTAGCAGAGCCCTGGACCTAGCAGTCCCTCGATGTTTATGTTTATCCTCATTACTAATTCTCTCAGCTCCTCCTGTAATGCAGCCCAGGAAATTGGGTCTAAAAAGTGGTTACGTGTCCACATGATGGAATATTATTCAGCACTAAAAAAAATGAACCATCAAGCCACAAGAAGACAGGGAGGAGTGAATCCTAATTTGGGCTTATTACTGAGTGAAAGAAGCCAATCTGAAAAGGCCAGATGCTGTCTGATTTCTACCATATGACTTTCTGGAAGAGCTGAAACTATGGAGGCAGAAAACTGTCCATGGTGCTTAGGAGGAAGGGAGGGGTGAATCCATAGAACATGGAGGATTTTGGGACCGTGAAATAGTCTATTCGATACTCTAAGAGTAAATATATGTCACTACACTTGTCAAACCCCATGATGGCACACCAAGCGTGAACCATAATGTAAACCACAGCTCTGGGTGACAAAGATGTAGGTCCATGGACCGTACCAAACATGGTGGAGGATGCTGATCTTGGGAGAAGCTGTTTGGGAGCCGGGGAGGAGGAACTCACTGTACATTCTGCTCAATTTTGTTGTGACCCTCAAACTCCTTTAAAAAAAAATGAAAAAAAATTTTTTTTAGTCAAGAAGTTAAGCAACCCAGCTCCTAAGAGACAAAGCTGATGCTCAGACCAAGCCAGGGCTCTCACCGCCTGCCCTCAGCTGCTGCGGTAAGCGCGAGCCCCTGTGCGATGAAGGAGGACCCTGAAAAGAAGGGGCTGGGCTAGGGAGGAAGGCACCGGGGACCTGGGGTCTTAGCATGTGTGCTTGGTCCGCAGGCAGATGCCCAGCTCTGGCCATGACTCCTGGGCCCTGGCTTCTCTCTGAGCAAGAGGCCACTGGGCCGCACTGACACTGCATGGACACTGACCCCCATGACCACACTGCGGGGGCGAGGCCCGCATGTGCTAGGGCTGAGTGTGTGTGTACAATGGGAAGCTTAGAGTGTTTGCCCTTCTGACTTGGCCTCCCACAGCCAACAACGCAAGAGGTCCCCATTTTCCATACTAATGCATTTCTAGAACCTACATCTCATAGCTGACTCTGTTGATATTTTCCTATGAGAATAATACAGTGATTGAAGATTACATATTTGAGATTTCTACCAAGTGATATTAAAATGACAACCATGCTAAGAATCTCTTAACATTTCAAATAACAATACTTTGAGCCGAACTCTGTAAGATGTACATGCATTGACTACAAAAGGGTCACACAGTAACCACTGCAGGCATCATTTACACCACCACCATCTTCATTTATCAGCTCTGCAAGAGGTTCTGGGTTAAGCAGTTTTTGTGCCTTAAATCACAGGTGTTACAATACGCAATGTATTAATTATTGGAAGTCTCCCACTAACCTGTTTCGAAACTCTGTTTTATTGTTATTTTTATTTTTTTCTCTTTAAAATAAAAAAAAAATAAGTTAAAAAAAAATCATAGGTCTTACAAAATTCCTATGCAGTACTGTTATCATTTTGCAGATGAGGAAGCTGAAGCTCGGAGAGGTTACATCACTTCCCAAGGTCACACAGTCGCAGAGTGGGTGAGGAAGCCAGTATCTGAGGCCAGGGCTGACAGAATCCACAGACCATATTTCAACTGCGTGTTCACCTTTCCTGTCTTTTGAAACCTTTTGCTATGTTATCCTAATGAAGCCCATAGATTCCCTCACCATTCTGCTTAAAGTGATGCAGGACATATGTCCCACCCAGGCACATGCCTGGCACAGAAAAGCTGTCAGTCAGCGCTACTTCCAGCACTCCCCCACAGCCCTATTCCTGCCACCGACTTGTTGCTCTTCCCTTTCCCCACCTATCTGTCCAGTGCTCCCACTGGACCATGTCTAAGGATCACGCGGGGCAGTTTATCACATGAGGTCCCCAGGCCCAGCCCTGAAGATCCTGACTCAGTAGTCTGAGGTGGGCCAGAAATCCGCAGCTGAAGACAACGGTTCCATGTAATTCTGATTGTAGTATTACTGCGCTCATACTATGAAAAACACTACTCTGTAGGTTTTTTAAAGAAATTTAATCTTTTTTTAAAAAGTCTGTTAAAATGTATATAAAAAGTAAATAACAAAGTTCAAAAGTAGACAGTACAGTTCAAAGCCCTATATATAGAGATGTTCACGGCAGCGGTTTTAATAATAGTGAAAAATTAAAAGTAGCATTAATGTCCATCCCTGGAGATTATATATAAGTACCATGCAGACTATCAGTTTGGAATTTCTTATAGTTACAAGTATTACAGATAATGTATGAAAATGGATTACTTCCTATTAAATGCATAAAAGCAAATTGCAGGCCATATGCACCGAGCACACTGTTTATGTACAGTGCACACACACTTACACACACATACACAAACACATAATAATAGTGGTATTTTCAGAAGAGGGATAGAAATGTTATGAAGAAGGGAACCAAGGGAGATTTCAACTTTCTCACTCATGTTTCATTTCTTTTACATAAATAAAGATCTGAAGTAACCTGAGGAATGTTAACATTTGTTCAATCTCAGTAGAGTGCACAGGCGTTTCTTTCTTTCTTAAAACAAAGATTTAAAAGTGTTGTCCCCTTGCCCCCTTACCCCCTGTCACACAGCTTTGTTTTCCAGAGGCAGTGGCCTATTGTGTCTTGGTGTTTTTGTTTGTTTGCGGGTGTTTTTGGTGCTGGGGATGGAGTCCAGGGCGTGTTACACAGTGAGCACCTGCTCCGCCACCGAGCTATGGCCCTGGCCTCCATTAGAGGGTTCTGAGGAAGCAATAGGATGGGATCTGTGTGAAGCAAGTCGCTCTGCACAGCCAAGGATGGGAACCGGAGGCAGGTAGGAATGATGGTGGCTTGGAACATGCCAGAAATAATGGAGAAGATGGAGAGATCAGGTTGATGATGTATTTTGGACATGATAGAACTTGCTGATGAATTGGATGGGGACAGGTACAGGAGAGAAACACTGACTTCATGTTTGGGCTGAGGACCCATTTACTAAGATTTCAAATATTGTGAGATGAAAAGCTGGGGAGTTGGGTAGGGAAATCAACAGTTCTATCCGGGCCATGTTAACTTTAAGATAATGAGTTCACATTCAAGTGGAGATGCTGAGCCGGCGTTGCGATGTAAGATCCGGCTCAGGGTGATCTTTTCAGCCTCCCCGCCCCATGAACTCATGGTGCACAGCATCCTTAACTCCACCTGGACTGCTTCCTGTTCCTTCCTTACATCTTCCCAGCTCTGTTCTTTGTCTATGCCGAACCCTCTGCCTGGTGCACCTGCCAGTCTGGGCCTGTGAAGACCCTAGTCAAGTATACAGACCATCTCAAGTGACCTCTCTTCCCCAGATCTCCATCATAAATGATTGGTACCTGGTAGGGATTCATATTAAAACTAGATGCTTTGTTTGGGACATTTTCCACACTTTTCCCCATGAAAGTAATTACTGTAAATTAACTCCTCTGCTGGGTCGTAAGCTCCTGGGATGCGGGGTTTGAAACAACTTACTTGCTTATTTACTTTATATATCTATTCTTATAATATCTTTCATGGTATCCAGAAATGTGCTCAGCATAAAGAAAGCCACACATTTATTGTGCTGGATAAGTGAATAATTAGGATATGTGCTGAAATGATGAACAGGTAAATCTAGGCATTTGTGGTAAATGTGGGACATTTTCTAAACCCTGGAGCAACTGCCGATCAACGCATCTCTGGCTCACTGGTGTGGAGCTACCCGCTCAGTGCTAAGGGTCTCAGCACTTGTACACGCATGGAGCCTGCTTTAGGCAAAGTGTACATTCCTTTTAAAAACTCTGAATCTGATTTATGAACTCATTAAAGAAGCTTATTGTGAGAAAGTTGGTGGTATATTCTTTCTTAAGGAAAAATGCACCTGTAAATTTTTCACTGTCACCATTACCACCCTATACTCAACTTTTATAGAGCTGGACTTGGGCTCCCTTTGCTTTCTGTAGTTGTAGGTCCATTATCCTGGGGCCCTGGAGACTGGTGATGAGCCCCAATTCTTTAATGACCTTAAGCACACTGTCCACAAGGCTTCTTAAAGTCATATTGGTTTATTCTAACAAACTTTACTTCCTGGTGTGCCAGATCATGGATTCTGAAGTGGAGAAGAACTAGTGACAGGGTGCGCTATTGCACAGCGGGGTCTTGGTACACAAGCTGACAGACACCTACAAAGTGACAAAAAGACAACTTAGAAATGAAGATCAGTGGCCAGGGAGGGAGTCTGGGGTGTGGGCCAAGCTCAGGAGATGTCAGAGGCAAAAGATGACTCTTGGAAAAAGTAAGGGTATGGCGACTAGATGACATTAACAAAGAAAGGAAAACATGAAGGGTGGGGAAGTGAATGGAGGCTCTTGAAGGTAGGTGGTCAAGGAACACAGTCAATGAAAGCAGCTGCTGACTGGTGAGTATTGATGACATCCCAAGCACTGAGTTTTGTGGTCTTCTGTAGATGGTCGTATGTTCTTATCCCAGTGGCCCTGAATAGCTACTATTATTTTACTCATTTTACAGATGAGGAACTTGAGGGCCGGGGAGGTTAGATTACTCACACAGAATCACTGAGCTACTAAGTCTATGATCTGGGATTTGAATCCCTTTTTGTTGAGTGACAAAGCCCATGTTCTGCCACCTTTTGGTATTCATACAAGGCACTTCCTCCCATCATGCATGCTGTAGGCTGAGGAACAAAACACCTCCTGACACCCCAAAGAGCAAGGTGCTGGGTGATGAGCAATTTGGCTGTGTAGTCCAAAAGCCCCGCTATGACTGAGCTGTCTGCTAGGGTATGAGTGCTCGGAGCAGAAAGGTACTCATCCGTCATCAGGGAATACTCACCCCATTGTCCGACCCCACCTAAATGTTTTTTTATTGTCTGCCCTTTGCCATGAGTAATGTCACTTTCCATTTTAAGCTGGGAGCTTCAGGAGATGACTGCGTTCTAAGCCAGGATTTGAAGCTAAGTGCTGCGTGGGGGATTACTCACCCACTTCAAGATGTGGCCAACAGCACACCCTCCTACTCAGGATGCTGCTGGAGGAGCTTCTTCCTTGCTGAAGCCTAAAGGAAATTTGGTTTCCCCTGGGATGAGAGTAGGAATGATGCCAGGATATCCAACAACTGACCAGTTAGCTGATTCTTGACATGAAACTACTGTCTTACTTCTAGTCCGCTTGTGTATACTAAGGTTGTGTGATTGTTTATTCATTTGGCATTTCTTGAGGGCCTACTATGTGTTGGGTGCTCTGCTCTATTATAGCGTTACTGCCAAGAGCTATGCAGTTTTCATCCTTGTCCTCAGGGAGAGAACAGTCCAGGGGAAATAAGCAGGTGAATATGACAAAAATGCCATAACCAGTAGATAAATGCAACACAGGAGCTCAGAGAATCTTGGGAACCAACAGCCACAGTAGTCAGGAAGGACAAGGAGGAGCTGGCAATTTTTTCTAAATTGTAAGCAACCAAAACTGATTCCAGAAAGAGAATTTGGAGAACCTGGGGCTGCCAATGAGTCACTGGCAAGGCATGGTGGTCCCAAGTCACACATCAGGAATGGTCCTGCCAGACCAAAATGGTGTGTGCGTATGTGTGTGTGTGTGTGTGTGCTGGGGTGAGAGAGGTGGAATGGTGACTCTCAAATACAGGGGTGGGGCTTCAGATGCTGAACAGTCAAAAAAGATGACAAGTGTCGTAGCCAGCAGGTAGAAGCAGGGACAGCGGTGGGGAGAGGGCTGTGTCAGAATGACCTAAGATACTCTGAGTCAGAGGAACCAAAAGGAACAGCTACAGAGAATGCTGACTGAGTGAGGCAGGCAGGCAGGCACTGGGGCACAGCCAGGCTCCTGGGGACACCTTGGTGAGTGAAGTTTACTCCACTGAAGGCTCTGCCATCTCGGCAAGGAAACCAGCTATGTGCCGGCCGGTAAGTAGGGACTATGTTTTAAGCCTTTCCTGTGTTGTTTTCTTGAAGCACTCCTGGAAGCACACGGTTCTCATTACCTGTTGTGAGATTACAGAGCCCAGCTAACTCAGAGAAATGCTCTGTGCGTGGTAATTGGCAAAGACGATGGAAGCAAGCCAATGGCGTAACAGGAATCGCCAAGCCCTTCATGCCTGGGCTACACGAGCTGACACGCATTATTCCATCTCATCCTCATCATAAGCCTGTTAGTTCACAGATGAACAGACTGAGGGGCAAAGATGTGAAATGACTTAGTTGGCTAAGAGACTGTGGTTAGCAAATTGTGGAGCTGAGACGCAGATGTCGATCTGTTCCAGTGTAACTAAGCGTCTGTTGGCAGAGACATGAAAAAGTAAGAGAAGAAGGAAAAAGCTCATCTGAGGAGTCAGTTGTTTTCTATGCTAAATGTGTATTAAGGAACTCGAAGCCGAATCCTTTAGCTATCACTGTTCTCACGGGCAGCATTTGAATCTTAAGGTCTATTATTGTGCTAGTTGCTCCATATGAAGGCATGCAGGCTTCCTGCATACACTGACTAGAGGGGCCTGGCTCTTCAGTTAAGGAATACTTGGTTATTCATTATTTATTAATATTTCTACCTGGTAAACCTTGTCTGAAAGTTGTTCAGCATGATTAACTTAATCAGGCAACTGTTTATTTATTAGGATAGCTTTATAATATAAGCTATGATGTGCATGGCATTCAATAATATTATGTTGACAAAAAGCAGAAGAGGGTCGGTGAGATGGCTCAGCGGCGTAAGCACCTGCCTGGCAAGCGCGAGGGCCTGAGTTCAACTTCCGGAACCCACACACGAAAAAAAGGCCAGTGATATCTCTCAGCGGCACAGGCGCCTGCTGGCGCGCGAGGTCCTAAGGTCGACCCCCGGTACCCACAAAAAAAAAAAGCAAAAGAGCTCCAAGGGGGATCTTTGTCTTGATCCTAGTTCCCTTTCACTGGCCTGGAAGATCCTGCCCTTCCCACATCCCAGGCAAAAGCCCACAGCTCAGTACAGAAAGTTCTGGGTCTCCTGGGCAGGAACTTTGCTGGCCTCCCCAGCATCTCCTCTCTGAGGCTATGGGGCTCGGCCAACGCATAGTGAGGTCTGTTCAGTTGCTGCTGCTGTCGATTCTTGGCATACCAGCGCTACCTATCTCCTGTCCTTTCCCAAACCATCAAGACAAATTCCTACCAGTTCAGGAGCATTGTGTGTTCCCTTTTTGCACACCAGACATCTGTTTCGTGTTGGGAGTTAGGGGCAGGTCCAGTGCTTGCACAGTGCAGCTGGATTTGCTGGTGCAAACATTGCTTGCCTGTGTCTTCTGACCTTGGAATGCCCTCACAGAACTATCTCTGTGGGCTTTGATCAGAACTCTACCTCCAGTCCAAAGGGATAAGGAAAATGAACTTGACTTCAGTTAATAAGTTATGGCCAAGAGGAAACCAAAGCACCTGGGGGCAGGAGGATCAGAAGTTCAAGCTCAGCCTGGGCAACTTAGCAACTTAGTGAGACTTTGTCTCAAAATAAAAAATAAAAACAGGCTAAGGATGTAGATCAGTGCCAAGGCCCTGGGTTCAGTCTTCAGTATATCCCTCCTACCAAAGTTCTTCTCTTTCCTTCTTTGTCTCCAAGCAACGCTTTTCTCACTGGGCCACTTCTTGTCCTAAAGGGAGATGTCATGGCCAATGGCATCCACCGGTGGGCCCTAGAAGCCAAGGTCAGTTGGCTCCTCTGACACTCGTGGGTACTAGGGCTTGCTCCTCCTAGGAAAAAGCTTCTGTTTCACTTGGGCTTTTTTGCTTTGTCTGCCCATACATCACTAGATTTGCTTCTTATTTACAAAAGTAAACAATTAAGTAATGGCAGTGGCTATTTTAAAAGTTAATCATCTCCCACCACCTTCTGTTCTACTTTTCAGCTCCACAAAATTCACAAGATTCTTTTTACATAATCCATTTGCAAATAAAATCTGTATACAGTAGTTGTTTAGATATGTAAAATACCTCCTAACTTGGGAGTTACTTAATTTCTCAAGATCTAAGTTTGTAAAAATGAGAATATACCATGTAAGCTACGGCACTGTGATGACAGATTAATCATGAGATAACATATATGAACATGAAATAACATGTATCTTACAACATATAAGTACTCAATTTAGTGCAAATAAATTAAACTAGTTATATGCGTTTTACTTTTGAATTACATTTATTTTTATATTGGCCATCTATGGCAAGTAATACTGGTTTTACATTTTCAGGAATGAGCCAAGTTTCCATTTAAAATTAATTTCAGTTTTAAACATTAATTCAACTTCAAAAATACTAATTAAATAACAACAAAAAATGAATCTTAGTTGTTTAAGTCTAAATTCTTCAGAACAAAACATGGTGTATGTATAGAGAAACAAATCCCCTTAAAAAAAGAAATGGTGCAGAAAACACAAGAAGAGGGCCAGTGAGATGGCTCAGCGGCATAAGTGCCTGCCTGGCAAGTGCGAGGGCCCGAGTTCAACTCCTGGTACCCACATACGAAAAAGGGGCCGGTGATATCGCTCAGCGGCACGGGCACCTGCTGGCGCGCGAGGTCCTGAGGTCGACCCCCCGGTACCCACAAAAAAAAAAAAAAAGAAGAAAAAAGAAAACTCAAGAAGACAAGAGGGCCGGTGAGACGGCTCAGCGGCTTAAGCGCCTGCCTTGCAAGCGCGAAGGCCCGAGTTCGACTCCCGGAACCCACATACGAAAAAGGGGCCGGTGATATCGCTCAGCGGCACGGGTGCCTGTTGGCGCGTGAGGTCCTGAGGTCGTCCCCCCGGTACCCACAAAAAAAAAAAAAAAAAAAAAAAAACAAAAGAAGACAAGAAACCCCAACCAAACCTCGAATCAACCAACTGCCCACCAGACATCAGAAATCTCAGTGCAAACCTGTACATCTGTGGCCCAGAGTTGAAGGGAGAATGCAGGATAAACTCTAATGGCTTTTACCACTACCAAGACCAAAACAGGAGACTAGGTAGTCAGTACCTCTTGTCCCTCCCCTTTCTAATGGCCCCTATAACTTTCTTTTCTTATCCTGGCCACTCCCATTGGAAAGTCTTAAGCTCATTCAATGTCCTCCACTGGAAGAATCAATAGGGCCTCTGTGTTCCAAAGCTATCTTTCCCTTCCCACACATCAGAACTCCTCTCTTTTTTATAACAGGTGTATCTCCAAAGTATCAGCCAGAAATCCTCATTGTCTTAAGGATCAATAAATATCCGCCGGGTATCTGCTCAGTGTACGTGAGAGTGCATGTCTTTAAGGGACGGGAGTGCACAGGACCCAATTCCTGCCCAGGAGGGGATGCAGGTTCACTGGGGAGCCTGAGACAGGATACAAATAACTATAATTGTAGGGTAAGAAGGCAGTGACCGCCACAAACAGCTACACAGGATGCTGTAGAGAAAACGAATTTGGCTTTGCAGGGATCAGGACAGGTTCAGCATGGAGGCAGCAGTGACCCCCTGAAAAGCATTTGTCTTGTAAAAAAGATTATATTATTAACTCCTGGAGCCCCTGCAACCAGTGGGTTATTCTGAATCCCTGTCCACTCTGGGCTAACAACCGGAAGGAGGGATGGCATCCTGTTGTTTCTTCTCTGAAACCTGCCAGCGCCTTCCCATGATGTTACTGGCCACTCAGGTTCATATGCTCGGGTTTGTTTGATTGCTGCAGACCAAATCAAAGGAGGTCATTTATTTTGGTAAAAAGGAGAAGGGATTTATTCAAAGCTAGCTCTGAATTGAGGAAATGGAGGGGCCTGTTTACCTCAAATCACCATCTTATTGGGTACAGGTGGGCAAGGGGCTTTTATGGTAAGGAACAGAGGAGGGGGGAACAGAGAGACAATGCAGATCTCTACACTTGCTTTATCACTTCCAGCCTTCTCAGATTAACCCTCCAAACACACACACACACACACACACACACACACACACACACACTCGCTGTCTCTTCTTGTGGAAAGAAAACTGAGCTCCAGCCTTCTGGGGCCAGCATGTACATATTCTGTCACTGTTTGGGGACTGAGGAGAGGAAGATGAGTTGGTTATGTGCTCAGCAGGAGGAAGTCTGGAGAAGTTGCTTATCTATAAAAAAAAATCTTTTAAAGTTCCATTTTGCACTGTTGGTAACAAGGAACATAGATCCCAGTTGGTGAGAAAGACATAGATGCCTATGGCTCCATACACATCCCTGATCACATCTGGCAAATTTCTGCTCATCGTGAAAGATCTCTGCTCAAATATCACCCCTCCGAGGGCCCCTGTCCACTCTCTCTCCTCTGCACTTCTCCCTCTGCACCATCTGCCTCATTTCAACAGGGAGATAGAGGCAATAGCACCATTTTTGAGGCTCTTACTCACTTTTTAAAAATGGAATATCTTCCCTGTAGGAATAAAAATAAGACAATGAAAGCAGGAGCTTGGCTTATTTATTCCTGTCCTCTCAGTGCCTTATATATCTTCTTTACATACTCCTTCATCAGTGGCTGCCTAGGTAGCCACTAGGTAAACATCAGAGTGTAGACATCTACCTGAGATACTGATTTCAATTCCCTACATATATATCCGGTAGTGGGATTGCTGGATAATTACCTGAGGGACCTCCATACTACTTTCTAGAATGACTGAATGACTTTACATTTTCACCAGTAGTGCACAAGGGTTCCTTTTTACGTATCTTCACCAACACTGGTTACCTTTTGTCTTTTTAAATAATAGCTATTCTAACAAGTGTGAGATGATATCTCACTGTGGTTTCAATTTGTATTTCCCTAATGACTCGTGATGTTAAAGGTTTTTCATACATTTGTTGGTTCTCAGTGTATCTTTTGAGAATTGTCTATTCAGGTCCTTTGCCCACTTCTAAACTGGGTTGTTTTCTTACCGCATTGAGTTCCTTATATATTTTGGATATTAATTCTTTGTCATGAGTATTGTTTACAAATACATTCTGCCACTCTGTGGTTGTCTCTTCATTCCGTTGATTATTTCCTATATTGTGCAGAAACTTTTTAGTCTGATGCAACCCCATCTGTCTATTTTTTTCATTATCTATACTTTCAGGATCATATAAAAAAAAAAAATCATTGCTCAGACCAATGTCAAGAAGCTCTTCCCATGTATTTTCTTCTAGTAGTTTTACAGTTTCCAGTCAAATGTAAGATGTCAATCCATGTTTAGTTGATCTTTGTATATGGTGGGAATCAACATGTTTATTCAGCACATCTTCTGTGCCAGGCATGTGCTAGACACTAGGGATAAAAAGCTGAGCAAGACTGTCAAGGATTCTGCCCCAAGACAGCAAAGGGAAAAGAGCTAAATAAATTGCATGAGGCTTACTCTGAGGTTGTGTCTGAGAGAAGCAGAAATACCCTGTTTTTCTGAGACAGATAGGAGTGGTGGCAATGCTGGTAAAGAGAGGTCTAGGGTGAGGGAAAAGCAAGTTCAAAGGCCTGGAAGTGAAAGCAAACTTGGCACCTTTGAGAACCAAAGGTTCACTCCTGTTTGAGGCCACTGGTGGGTTCCATGCCAGAGAACTCCTGAACTGTCCGTCTTTCTTCAGTACAAAGCCCAGGAGAGCTTGGAGGCAGAGTGGTCCCCGATAAATGGCAGAATTTAAGTTCTGTCAGTTTGCTTACCCTCTGAGAGCGGCCCCGGAGCACAGCAGACTCTTAGTGACCGTCCGCAGAGAGGATGAAGAAGCCCGGGAAGGAAGTCTCAGCCCTCTCCTCGGACCTCACTAAGCCCCACAGGGGGATCTGGAGAGACAGCTGGCTCCCTCCCTCCCCTCAGGCTGTCCTGCCCTTCAACCTCCCAGAAATGACACTATCTCCTAGGTTGTGTGAATTAGAGCAGCACGACTCGGAGATTCAGTTCTGGAGGTCGTACTCACACTGCTGAGGGGGACACGGCTCTTCCAGTCACCATTGAGTCTAGGACAGGATGGAGAAGAGCAGATGGCACCCCTGAGTTCCCCAGCCTGGCACAGCAGGCAATGGGGGAATCCCTTGCTCCCCAATATTAGGTGTCAACTCTGGAGACATCACGGGCCTCACTTCCAAATCTGCCACTGAAGATCAGTGAGCTCCACTTCCAAAAGCAGCACTATCGCATATGGAAATACAGTTCCTGTACGTTTGGTGGTGGGATATTTGAATCCAAGTTTAGCTCATCTCTCAGTCCCATGCACTGACTAAATGCCATTGTCACTTTCCAAGAAGGCTGCAGGGCCAACATCCCCAAGCTATCTTGGCAGGGAGCTGTGAAGAACGACCCCACCTTTGGCCCATACCCCACATGCCACTCGCCTGGGTCCCACTCCCTCTTCCTTGGCTGTTCCAGGTACTTTCCTTGCTCTGCTTCCTCCCCTTCCCCCATTCGCAGCCACACTGACATTTTCCAAATGCAACTCTGATGATGTCACTCCAGCCTGCCGTGGAGTGGTTTCCCAAGTCCTTCAGATAAATGCCTACAGGGCTCTGAGTGGCCTGGCCCTGCCAGCTCCCCGGACTCAGCCTTCTGTCCTCATCCAAGATGGGGTCTTTGCAGTTCCCCAGATGAAACATACTCTTTCTGGACTCAAGACCTTTGCACGTGCTTTTTACCTGCTACCCTCCTACTTCACTAGCAATATAAAGCTTTCGTCCAGGAAGTCTTCCCACTTCCCTGCCTTTGTAGCCCACATCATCTGGTTCTCAGAGCATCCTGTGCTGCTTCATTGCTACAATTAATCCCGAATTCCTTGTATGAGGGGCTCTGCCCAATAGAATTCGAACTTTGAAAGGCTTCAACTATGTCTGCCTTGTTCTCCACTCTATTCCTCCATCTTGTCCATATAGGGGCTCCTTAAATATGTGTCAAATGATTGAATATGAGTTTAGATGCTTGAACAGTTCAGAGCAACTTTACCAAATAAAACAAGAGTCAGAGAGAAGCCGAAATGTAACAGGACCTCATATTGCAATTCCGAGCCACCCAGAGCTATGATTTCACCTTACCTGGGGCTTATGTGTTGTGATTAGCCCATTAATTTGGTTTCTGGCTCTGTTCAAAGAAATCTGGGCTTTTCCCCTGGCCACTACCATAATCAGTAAGCCAAACACTTGGTGCCCAACAGGGCCAGGAGAGCTCTGCTTTTTCCTCTTTACTGCTGTTTTACATTCCTACCCCAGTAGCAACAAACAATAATTCAGTAAAGGAAATATGAGTAATGGAAAGAAAGAGAAAAAAGTAAACATGTCAAAGAAAACAAGGAGAGTGGATTTGGAGATATTTCAGTGACTCTAAATGGAGAGCAATAATCAAGCTCAACCCTTCCCTCTAAGCTGAACTGCTTTCCTCTATCTTGATACAAAAGAAAGGATGCTGAGAGCAGGGGTTGCATGACATGGACTGAACTGACCCCTTGGGCAAGGACCCTCACTAGGTACAACAGAAAGGCGCTGATGGCAATGGAGTTGGGCAAAACAGTGATGGTAACTCAGTGTGTGCTGCATTTTACATGTATTACCTCACTAATCCTCCTAATTACCCTAAAAGGCCTTACTAGTGCCCTCATTCTGCACATGAGAAAACCAACACACAGAGAAGAAGCAGAAATTGCTGGGTGTGGTGCTGCACACCTGTAATCCCAGTACTCGGGAGGCTGAGGCTGGAGGATCGCCATGAGTTTGAGGCCAGCCTGGGCTACATAAGCAAATTCAAGGCCAGCCTGAACTACATACTGAGACCCTGTCTCAAAAAAAAAAAAAAAAAGGGGCCGGTGAGATGGCTCAGCAGCGTAAGCGCCTGCCTTGCAAGCACGAGGGCCCGAGTTCGACTCCCGGATCCCACATACGAAAAAGGGGCCGGTGATATCGCTCAGCGGCACAGGCGCCTGCTGGTGTGTGAGGTCCTGAGGTCGACCCCCCTGGTACCCACAAAAAAAAAAAAAAAAAAGGAGTTGCCTAGTCACCAAACAAGTTAGTATAGAGGCAGACTAGAATCCAGGTCCTTCCGACTCTAGAGGTTCCAGTCTAAACCATGAGAGTATGCTCCCTGCCTTTCTGATGCTTACAATTAAATGGAAAAAGCATAAGAAAGTCAAAAGGAAAAGTACAAACTGTATAGCTTTATGCAGCAATGAGCAATCATTTTGAGTGCTATGCAGTTCCAGTTAATTATTTGGCAGACTCTTTGGTGCAGAGATTTCCTATTAAGATTCTTAATAGGAAAGGCTGTAACCAAAATGACTATTTTCCCTCCTACATGCATGTGGAGCAGGGGATGAGCACACTTTTAGAAAAGGGAAGCAGTCCCCTTCCACAGAGGCCCATGGAGTACAGGAGCCAAAGTTTCTACAGCCCAAACGAGGAGAGGCGCCATCATGTTGTTAATTCCCAGAGTATGAAGGCCCTACTATTACACGACTGTGTGTGGCGGGCCTGTCAGACGCTGGGCTCTGTGCTGTTCCCTTTACGTGATGTGATCAAACTTGACCTCTACAGCCACTCTGTGAGAAGTACAACCCATGTGAGGAAGCAGAGCGGAGAGGCTAAGCAACTTGCCTGCAGTCACATGCCCATCAGTGGTGAGGGGTCTAAGTCACAGCCAGGGCCCTTGTCCAATATGTGGGCTGCCTCGATAGTTAAGAATGAGAACAGACACCATTCGGAATGCTCAGTGAGTGAGAATTCTCAGCCATCTACCCTTCTTACCTGGCTGTGTGGGCTTACCGCAGCCTAGGAGACTCAATGGGTCCTTCTTCCAGCCAGCGTTTACTGAATGCCTTCAGTACACTGTGTTCAAGCCAGGCACAAAGCCCCACATTTAATAAGTGGGAGATGTGGTCTCTCTCCAAAAATGTGTACAAATTTATAGTAGATGGAAGGGGATGTTATAGCAGACAACATTTACTGCTGATTTTACAAAAGGTCTGGACTGAAAAGTGGTCTCAATGCCTGGAGACCCCCAGAAGAGGTATGTTTGAAGAGGTGAAGAGTAGAAGAGGGGCCAGAAGTCTGGAGATGATACAACAACCTATTACATATTTAATAAAGAACTAGAAGAGAGGAGTTTGAAGATTCCAAACACCGGGATAAGGAGATGGGAACTCCAATTATCCCAATCTGAGCATTACGTTGCCTACCTGTATTAAGTTATCACACTGCACCTCATAAATAAGTACAATTCCTATGCGTCAATTAAAAAGAAAAAGTACACAAAAAAGGAGTCAGGAGATAAGCTTTAAACAGAGGTCAGAGCTGAAAAAGGAGGCGGTGCAGCAAAGGGATGAAGCGTCTTGAGTCTGAGGCCAAAAGCTCAGACAAAGGGCTGCATCTGTCAGGCACCCTTCTCCCCAGCCTGGGCGCACTGCTGCAGACGCACCCTCAGGGAGGACAGCACACACAGAAACAGGTGCCCTGGGATCCCACAACTGTCACTGTCCTCAGAGCAATTTCAGATGCAGAAAAAACAAAGCTCCCATTTTACATTGCTCATTCTGAAACCAGAATTTCTCCTCTACCTCAAAAAGCAGACATACAAATCAGAAGGGAAGTACAGATAAATCAGGGAGGAAAAAATGGAATTAAAGCCCATAATAGGTACAGACTTTCTGAAAATTTTGAGTAAAAATCTTAATTAAATATACAGGTTTCAGGCCGGTGAGATGGCTCAGCGGTGTAAGCGCCTGCCTGGCAAGCGCGAGGGCCCGAGTTCGACTCCCGGAACCCACATACGAAAAAAGGGCCGGTGATATCGCTCAGCGGCACGGGTGCCTGCTGGTGTGCGAGGTCTTGAGGTCAACCCCCGGTACCCACAAAAAAATATATATATAAAAAATATATACAGGTTTCCCCCCAGTAATTCCATTTCCATAAATTCTCCTAGGGAAGTAATGGCATAGCATGCAGGGATGCCTCCAGCAGTTTTGTTTATAAGTGTGACAAATAATAAATAACCTAACTGTCCAACAGTAAAGGATGAGTTAACACATACGGGAATCCTAGACAGCCACTACAAATGGAGATGCTCCTTTATTTATTAATGAAGAAAAATTCCTGACATGTTAAGTCAGGTCATAAAATGGCATAAATAATAATTATATACAATTGCTTTATAATATAAACATATACACACATTTACAACATAAACATATCTTTATATAAATACAGGGATATATCATTCTGCTTTGTAGAATGTTCACATAAATAAAACAAAAATATTAACAGAAGTTAATTCTGGTAGATATGATCATATACTATTTTTTTTTCTTTCAGTATAGGGGATCGAACCCAGGGCCTTTGCACTGAGCTACATCCCCAGCTCTTTTTTATTTTTCATTTCGAAAGAGGGTCTTGCTAAGTCACTAAATTGCCCAGGCTGGGCTCAAACTTGTGATCTTCTTGCCTCAGCCTCCCAGAGTGCTGGGATTCCAGGAGTGCACCACCATACCCAGCAATCATATGCAATTTTTAAAATCCTTTTATTATTATTTATCTGTATTTTCTCATTTTTCTATCACTCCCTTATAGTTAAGGGCTTCTAAATGGACTAACACCTCCCGCTTACTAGTTGAATTGATAGCACAGTAAAACAGCAGCCCCTAAACACCAGCCCCATTTCCCAAGTGCAGGGCAGGTGCCCTGTGGTACAGGAGAAGCTCGGAATGGCACTAAGACGTATCTTTCAATAACAGTGCCCAGAGAAAGGAAGATGCCTTTTATGTCACCTTGAATCATTTGGGTCATTCAAGGAGAAAGGTCCAACTCCGGACAGTTATGTTTTCTCTCCTCCAGAAGGACTGCTGTTCTCTCTTTGTAACCAAGAGAGCTCAGCAGGCCAGAGGCGGCCTCTGAGGAGTGGTGAGTGGCACTGCTGTCCTCACGGAACTTATCCTTATGGCTGCCTTCTATTATGTATGGGAAGTTTCTGCAATTATGCTAGAGACCTCAAGCTTCCTTTAAACGAGGAAATTAAATTTAAGTAAAACTGCTTGTCAGTAATTTAAGTAAAAGTGAACAGTAAGGAATTTGGTGACAGGACAGTGATAAAAGTGATGAAGGCTGAAGTCTGGGGAGAGTGATGACCCCTGGTCAGAACAAAACAAGCCCTCCTGGAACGTCAGGGTGCTCCACAATTTCCCAGGAGCCCCCCAGGCCTTGATTGCTATCCCTCTTATCATTTTCATATAAAAACAATAGCATAGAAATAATAATGAGCAATTTGCTCAAATGATGACCCAGCCGATGGGGCAGAGGGAACAATTTCAGAACAGGAATCTGAGTCCATCCAGATAAATCCTGCATGGAGAATGACAGAAGAGGGAGGCTAAAAGCAGATAAAATTTCTTTGTAATGTTTGCCCTGAGGAAAGAGGCCCTGCCACAGGAAGAAGGTCAAGTCTGGTCTATTTTTATAAGAGCATTTCAAGTGGTTAGTGGATTTATTTCCTGTGGTTCCCAGGAATTTTGCAGCAGGTTCTCAGGAGGATGTTGGTGATAGGGAACAGGGAGTTGAGTGGGAATCGATAATTATCTCTATATTTGCTTCACTTTTTTCTATAAAAATAATCTAGAGGAAAAACACTTGCTTTAGAAGAGCAGAAATTCATTATAACAGGGAGAAGAATGGCGCACAAAAGTCCCTTGTTGTGTGGCAGTCCTTAGGTCAAGAATTTGCAATCTCAAAAATTCTTTAATTACTCTTACTCCTGACCTCTTTCTTCCATTCTCTTCTCTTCTCCCTCTCTTGTTTCTCTCTCTCACTTAACAAATACTTGAGCCGCTCCTCTGTGCCAGCCCTGGTATGAGGACTGGGGAGGAGGAGTTGAATAAGCGTGGCTTCTGTCATCCAGGGGCTTATCATCTGAGGAAGCAGGAACACCTCAAAGGAGGACTGACAGAGGTGGATGCATCATGAATTACAAGTGATGGCTTAGTGTTGGGAAAGAAAAGAACAGGAAGCAACAGGAGCGGGAGGTGGAGAGAGCTTAGGTGGGGAGGTCAGGGAAGAGCTCTGAGGAGGTGGCATTCAGACACCATCTGAAAAGTGAGTTGCCCTGACTGGGAAGGGCACTGCTGAGAAGAGAACAATTTATAGTAAGGCGGTACAGTGGAGAAGGACATTGTGAGCTCAGTGATCCAAGAGTAGTTGAGGTAGCTGGAAGGCAGGTACAGAGGGAGTAATGGGATATAAGGCTGACAACACAGGGGCTTATAGGCCCCAGTAAGGATTTGTATTTTGCTTCACAGAAATGAGAAACATGGCGGGTTTTGAGTCAATGAGTGACCAATATGATACAGGCCTGAAGAGATCTCTCTGGCTGTGTATATTAAAATGTCAGGAGGGAACCAACAATAAAGGAGAGGGCTTTTTCAGAAGGTAGCACTTATGGTGACAGTGGACTTGGTCATAGCTAATGGGGATGGTGGTGATAGTACATAGGTTAGTACATAGGTGATAGTGCATAGTACAAACCCTTCGCTGTGGTCAAAGGGCTTGGTTATTAGACCTCAGAGAAGTCAACCAGTCACCCGGGCTGGGACTACGGTGAGATGAGGATGGCAATCGTTTTAGGTAAAAGCTTCACTCCACAATCCTAATAAGTAATATTTTAACACAGTATTTTTCAAAAATCCAATATAATATAAAATATTTATAATGAATAACATATCAAATAATTTTTGAAAGCCAGGGTAACAGTGCTGACAATATAATGTGAGTAAAACAAACCTGACATGGGGCATAATGAGGCTTACATTTTTTTTTTTTTTTTTTGTGTGTGTGTGTGTGTGTGTGTGTATGAGAGAGAGAGAAAGAGATAGACAGAGAGACAGAAAGAGACAGACAGAGAGAGAGGCAGTAACAAGTAAACAAACAAGTAAGTGAAAGTATAAAGCACCATAAATGTTAGGGATGAAACACATTTAGATATGAGATAGAATACAGGGAAATGAGGAGCACTTCCTTAAATAAGGTGGGGCCAACAGAATTAGGCTCAGTGAGGCAGATGCCCTGCCTGGGAGATTCTAGGCATTAATAAGAAGTTTTGCAAATCAAATCCATCAGACTCCCTACATAGTGTTAAATATCACAGCCTGATGACTTACTCCCATGGAGGATAATTTTTATTTAGTTAGTTAGTTAATAAGTTAGTTTTTTTGAGACAGGGTCTTGCTACGTAGTTCTTGCAAGACTACTATGGTAGTCTTGACCTCACTATGTAGCTCAGGCTGGCCTTGAACTCATAGCGATCCTCCTGCCTCAGGCTCCCGAGTGCTGGGATTACAGGTGTGCACCATCATGCCTGGCAGAAGACAATTTTTAAAAGCCACATCCATTTATCTATTTATTTTCTGTAAGAGCAGATGTGTAGGAAGGTTACACCAGTGAGGGTTCAAGAATACAGTATCATGAGAACACCAGGAGATGTTCTGCTTTCTGTCTGCTGCAGCCCATGGGCCTATCTAAAGGTTTAGATTTATCAAATCCCAGAAGAACCCCTTGAACCTGACAAAGCCGAGGAGGAGCCGAGGAATGTAGACCTTTGCAGAGAAGAATTATGTGCAAAAAGATAGCAGAGAGAAGGACGAAGTCACTCTGACATTTCTCGTTCCTTCTTGTTGCCCAATCTGCTTTCAGAGGCTAATACCTTAAAGTTTCTCCATTTTTCCAACAGCCGCACCCAACCTAGTGGCTCTTTAATCTGTAAAACATGAGTGGGGCCGTGGACACTGAAGGAGATGAATGGCTGTGAAAGGTCAGATGGAAAAGAGCAAACAAGGAGGGACGTGTTGACAAGCTGAAGGAAAAGGCGCAAACTACGCTTTGGGCGCCCCGCCAGGACCGAAGGTCTCCCGTGAAAGACCTCTCCTGGCAGATAATTGCACTGTCGTGGTTATCCGCGCCTACCTTTTTCTGAGAAATGGCATTTTGACTACACTGCATACCTTCCTGGAGACACAAGATACTGGGAAAACTTATCTCTCAGGTTAGCTCATTGGATACCAGATTTTAACTCACTTCCAAGCACTTTCTTCTCTTATTCAACACTAATCATTGCCCAGGACCCACGGCTGTGTTGCTTCATCTTCCATAAAACCCACCTGGTTCCTACCAACAGCTAGGGCTGTGTGGGGACCTGTGTGTGGAAAGCACTGACATGGTCACAGGACCATGACAGTCATCAGTGGCATTGAGATAGGGCAAATAGTGCAAGTAGGAAGATGGTTGCTTTTGGTCTATTGGTATGGGACCAAGGAGAGTTGGCAAGCACATGGAATCTCTAAAAATAGCCAAAGTCCTTAGAAAGAAAGAATGCAAAGGAGAATACGCTTTATATTGTCCTAATGCAGACCCTGCAGAAAAACTGGGCCCTCGAGTCTGGTGCTGAGGCAAGTGACTATTTTCTTCCTGTCCTTTGACTGGGACACCCAGTGGGTCCCTCTGCAAATCCTGTGCCCTGCTCTGCTGCCTGCTCCCTGCATGCCTTTGGACAGCTCTGTGGGATGTAGGTCTCAGGGCACAGCGGGGCACCCATGGCCCCCTTTCAAGATCCAGAAGAGACTCTGACAGGTGAAATGAGCTCTGAGGAGTTCACATTCCTCCTTCGTACCCAAGCACCTTAAAGACAGAGCCGCACACTGCGATTGCTAACCCTTCTTCCAGAGCTGCCTGGGTGTCACCTGTGTGGCAAAAATGTGAGTTTTATCCTTTTCATTTTTTAGTGTTTTAAGTAAGCTGGGGCCCCTTGGAAATGAGGCCACCCAACAGAGGAGAGACTAAGGGTTACAAACTGATGTCTTGGGACTAAAGATTTCATTTCTGGCTAAGCTGCAGATTTGTTTTGATAAGATTTTCAGCCTTCTTGCATCACAGTTGTCCTAGCTAGAGAGAAGGGGGTATTCGTGTAGCCCACAGGAAGAGGAGTACAAATACAAAGTGAGTATAAAGTGCTCAATGTCATGTCTATACAATGCCCATCTAAACAGCCTGATGCTCATCAAGTGCTCTGTGAAACCCTTAAAAATTCAAGTAATCAACCTACTAAAGACACAGGCTCTAATTAACAATAATAACACCTGTCATTTTCTGGAAACAACCATATGCAAGGTCCTTCCCAGGCCTTGTTCTGTTCTTTCCTCTTGGTCCCATGGCAAGGCTGGTACTCTTTTGCTTTTCTTCTTTATAGTGGTGCTGGGGATGGAACCCAGGGCCTCCTGCATGCTACCCATATGCCCTCCTGAGATCCACATTCTTAATAGCTTCCTTTTACAGATGAGACAACTGGGGATCAGAAAGGTTAAGTGACTTGCTGTTCATATAAAAAGTTAATGGAGACCAAAATCCAAGTCTCTAACTCTCAACTTATGAGACTTCAATTTGTGGGCATTTCAGAGGAAACCAGTCTGTAGTGGGACCCTTCTCCAGTGGTTTCTGGTCTCATTTGACCTTTATCAGCAGGGGCAAATGACTACCTGGCAAAGATTAAGAGGGTCTCACATGATGCTAGGGCACCTTGAGGGGTTGCCTTAGTCACTTTCCCATCACTGGACACAATACCTGACACACACAATTTAGAACAGTTCATTTTGGTTTATGGTTTCAGTAGTTTCAGTCCATGGTCTGCAGGCTCCAAAGCAGAAAGAGGACGACAGAGGGGTGTGGTGGAGGAAAGGGTGTTCAACCCTTGGTAGCTGGAAGCAGAGAGAGAAGGGAAGAACCACGGACAAGAATACACCTTTCCAGGTCACGTCCCCACTGACCCACCTCTTCCAACCAAGACCAACCTCCTAACAGCACATTTGGCCATGAACTCATCAATAGATAAATCCACTGGTGAGTATAGCACCCTCAGGATCTAATCACTTTCCACACACATGAGACTCTGGGGACAGTTTAGAGATAAAACCATGCTGGGGGCACCAGAGTGACCACCAGAAAAGTACTGGTGGTGGCCACTGCACTGCTGTAGAAGGGGACAGACTGTTGGGGGATGTGGTCACACGGACTCCACTTGAAAGCAACACCTTCTTCTGCACACTGTCAAGGGGGCTATATAAGTGACACGGGCTGAAGGAGCAAAAAGAAGAGAGAAGATAAAAGTTCACTCAGCCCTGGCGACATTCATTCTCTATTGTCCACACTGATGCAGTGATCAATATCAGGGATTCGAGTCAGAAAACCCTACTTTCAGATCTCAGCTCTAACATTTATTCTGTGATTTAACCTCGGCAAATGACTTAAACTCTCTGAGCCTCCGTGTCTTCAGCTGTAAGATGGGGGGGGGAGTGAAGAAAGCAATGATGGCTTCTATTCAGCACACCTCCCTTTTCTGTTACTTATACTTTCAGACACGGAAACAGGCTGTGGCCTGTGACTGCACCAGAAGTGTCACTCTAGTCATTTATCTCCCAGACAAAACAAAAAAAGCAATGCCCTCCTAACAGAATTTCTTTGAAGATTAATTAAAATAATGTATACAACGTGCTTAGGGCCTGGTATATAGTACAGGTTCAAGAAATGATTGCTATTTTATTATTTATGGACATATTTTATTATTTATGGGCTATCCAGAGCAGACTGCTGAGTAATATATGGTGGGGCAAGTCCTGAACATTGCCAAACAGATAACAAATGTAGTTTGAAAAGACTGAGTTTGGAGAAGCTAAATTATCTAGGTCAGGAAGGAAGAAAAAAAAGATAGATCCAGCAAATAGATCATCTTCCTAGAAGCTGGAAGTCGGCTGACTTTGAAAAAGGAATGTCCTTGCTGGGCTGCTTCTGGAGATTGTAACTTGCACAAGAGATTAAAAGGATTTTTGGAGGCACATCAGTAAGAGAAGGTTAAAGGAAGGGGTGTGAGGGCTGACAGGTCCTGCAGAATCACTTTACGTCTGGCTTGAAGCCCTGGGCTTTAATGCATCAGTCTGCAGGAAAGAGATTTCCGTTGAGATGTGCGCAGGTCTCCTGGATGGCTCAGAGCCTCTGGTCAGGGTGTTCAGACAGAATCGCGGCCAGCAGAGCACGCTGCTGTGCCAGGGTGCACTCTGTCTTTCCTCTTGGAATGGACCCTGTTTTCTGTAAGCACTTAAAAGAATTTCTGACCTTTATCTCTGCTCTTACGGCAGGGATGTGTTTTGGGAATGGATATGTCAGACTGCTGAGGATAAAAGATCGCAAATTGAGGAAAGAAATAAAGGATGTTGGAGGCCATCCTTGGGGACGTGTGAGTCTGCTTGTTTTTCTCTGCTCTTCATTAAGGAGTCTGAGAGCTAAGACGGGGATTGGGCTGGTCCACCTGGGTAGATTAGCAGCCCCCACTTCCTGCCAGCTATGCCCGGTCCAAGCATGTGGGCCCCTCTCCCATCTGCAGCATGGCTTGATGAGTTGAGTACGGCTAGCCTGTGGCCTTCTTCAAGGCAGAAACTGATTGCTTCTGCCAGTCCCTAATCTTGTATTTGAAAACCTTGGGCTACATATGTTTCGGAACCTAGAATTCTGGGGATTGTGGAAAGGTAGTGTGGCTCATATGTCATATATGTGGAGCAGCACCAGTAGGGTCTGGATAGTACCCTAAGATACCTGCATTAGTAATTCTGCATCAGATTATATAAATATTAATACAAAATGAGCTAAATAAAGACTTGAAATAGTCTCAGCTCAATTTGGGTCAGGTGTTGCCATAGCTGAGTTATAAAAGAATTTCTAGTTTTCAGAGCATTTTGGAGTTCAAAATTTTGTAATAGGGATTTCAGGACTTGCCTCTCCCTTCCCTTTCATCCCCTTCCCGTCCCTTTCCTTCCCTTCCCTTCTCCTTATTTAAATTTCCAGGACACCTGCAGCATTCTGCTAATGGCTGTTAACATCTAAAGTTCCGACATCTCGGTCTCCCTCAAATATTTGATTCTGGAAGCCTGCTATGTCAGAGTTAATGTTCATTAACTGAGGGATTCTTCAGCATTAGAAAAGTTCCTAAAGAATAGGACAGGAAGACTATTCAACCCTAGGTTATCTGTCATCCTGGACAGGAAAATGTGCAGACCTATGGAATACTCTGAGAATGCGTCACTAGTGTATCGTGTTCTGCAACAAAGCAAATGAGAAGAGAGCATCACTGCACATAAGTAACGATGAAAAAAATCTTACAACTCACAAAACGGTATTTTTCAAATATTGCTAAAACAGTACTAAGTCGAGTTCTAAATGAATAGCACAGGGCTGGTGAGATGGCTCAGCTGTGTAAGCGCCTGCCTGGCAAGTGCAAGGTCCTGAGTTGGACTCCCGGAACCCACATAAAAAATAAATAAATAGCACAGGTAATGGGCAAAACTAACAACATCTATTTTTTTTTTTATGCGGGTACAGGGAGTTGAACTCAGGACCTCGCGCTTGCCAGGCAGGCACTTATGCCCCTGAGCTATATCACCAGCCCTAACAACATCTATTGAATGCTTGCAAACTTGCTAGTTCTGTGCTTAGTGCTCTGTGTGCATTGTCATTTAATACTTACAGAGACCGTGTGGTAGCTACAGTTATGGAGCCCCATTGCACAGCTAAGGAAACTGTGAGAATGAGTAAGGTACTACTAATGAGTGCCCAGTCAGGATTTAAACCCAAGTCTAGTAGCACGCTGTTAATACAGCCATCAGAGGGAGAAAAAAGAAAGAAAGACAGTAAGTAAAAGTACAGCATTTGCCAATTTCCGTAGTATAAATACTTTCACCAGAATTGATTTCAAGCTAAACTAATGATTTAACAGCCTGCAGCAAAATTCCTGACTATGTACTCATTGGCTTTTGTGACCCTGCAGGAGCTGTCTCTTGCACGCCACAATCAAGTCCATCCCGTAGTCAAGTCCACAGTTTACTGTCAATTTAGGAAAGTGAATTTCAGCTCACAGGACAGAGCTGGCGTGGAGGTAGCATGCTGATTTGTCGGCTACAAAGGCCGTGCACTGCTCTTGGCCCCCATCCACATCACCGAGGGAAGGGGGGGGTATGTACAGAGAACTCACTGTCTCCTCTCTTCAGGCAAACTTTCCCTTGCCAGAGGGTTCCTGTCAGCCTGACAGCACTTTCTAGCTGAAATAACAAAACCTGGAATAGTTTTTCCAGGCCCTACAAATCTTTTTCTTGGTCAGATATGGAGGTTAGACCTGAGACTAAGGGGTCTGATCTTTTCCTTCTGAGACCCTTAATTCTGATGGTATTTTCTTTGTTATGTATGGAACAGGTATCGGGCCTACTGTTAACCAAAGTCAGGTATTCTGGTGGAGTCTGAGCTCAATTTAAATACACAGGCATTGGCTTAGCATTTCTGTCAATGCCTGCAGGACACTGCCTTCTAATCGGGTCTCCTGATAGCACATCTCTGCCAGAGCTCCTGAGAAGGGACCAGTCTGCCATTCAATCAACAAGCATACACAGGATGCCGATTCTGTGCAGGTATTTGCCAAGTGCTGGATGCTGAAGAAAAAGGCAGTTTCTGTCTCAGGACCTCAGAGACTAATGAAGGAGACCATCAAGAAACATAGTTAAATTATATTCATTCACTCACTTAACAAATATTTATCATTAGGTGCCAGGCATTTTGCCAGGCACTGGGATACCATGGTGAGCAAGACAGACTGGTTTCTATGATTATGGAGCTGACAGCCTACTCATGAAGAGAGCAATTAATTAAATAATCACAGGAAAGAATGTGTAATTAAAAACAGATGCAAGAGCTCTGGAGCAATGTTAATGGTCCTACCAGCACCGGAGGAACCTGAGCCAGTTAAGGAAGTCAGGTAAGACTTTCTTGAGGAATTAACAACTGAATTAAGATTTGCAGAAAATTAATTCACTAGGTAAGAGGAGCAGACGGAAGGAGAAAAAGACTACTGCTCCAGACAGAGGGAAGCGTGGGGCGGGTGGCAGAGAGTGCAGTGATTTCAAAGAGATGGAAAGCCCACTTGCAGAGGGAGTGTGGCAAGAGAGGAGGCAGGGAGGAGGTAAGGTCTGGACCTCCCAGAGGCTTTGTCCTCTACTGCAGAGAACTGGGAGGCCAGGGAAGGGTTTAGGCAGGGAATGTAGATGACAATGACATGCTGCACTGCCATAAAGCAAAGGATGTGCTGCAAGGGGAGCCCATGGAACCAAGCCATCTGAACCAGTGTGTGTGGTGTGGAGGAGGTGGGACCGTGGCGTGTATCCAGATAGGGCTTTCTGGAGGAGGAACTATCTGAGTCCAAATTCTGAAGAGTGAGTGTGACTTAGCCAGGCCGTGGTAGAAGGGTAGAGGAAAGGAGAAAAAAAGAACAGCGCTGGCAGCAGAAGAAAGTGGAGTTAAAGCCTGGGTGAGTGAGGGGGGCGGGCAGATAAGAGGAAGCCAATAAGAGAAAAGGCAGCCAGCTTAGGCAGATTGCAGATGATGAAAGCCGCGTGGGTCATGGCAGGAGTCTGAAGGCAGCAGAAGACCACTGACCCTGTCAAAGCACTGCAGCTGGGAAGGAATCTTCAGATTCCCAAGAGGGGAAGGTCCCAAGCAGCAGGGTTGGAAGTGACCACAGGGAGCAGTGCTGCAGCAGCCCAGGTGAGAGGGGCCCTTGGGTTTGCACTCTGGCAGTGCTGATGAGGATGAAGAGATGGAGTAGTTTTAGGAGACATTAAGAGGTAAAAGTGAAAGGCCATTGTCATCAACTGGATGGGTGGGAGTGATTTCTATAGAAAGCATAGTTAAATGAAACTAATTCATCTACAAAACTAATTCTTGTCTTATATAATTCTGAATAATGTTCCATATGTCCTTGAAAAGAATGGCATTCACTTCATTGTTGGGTACAGTCTCTCAGGACTGCACTAAGCTTGCTAGCTGTGTATTTCAGCCTTCTGCATCCTCATTAATATATTGTGCCTGTTTACTTCAGTGGTGGCGAACCTATGGCACACATGTTACTTTTAAGACAAAAGATGTTAATGTAGGAGTTGTTTTTTCTAAACTAAAACCTCAGTATTCAGGTTTAATTGCAGTGTTGGCATTTGTGATAAATAACCCAAAAATGGGTTTTGGGTTACAGTTTGGGCACTTGTCTCCAAAAGGTTTGTCATCATTTGTTTACTCTACCTTTTATGACAGAAATGTATTAAAATCTCCTACCATTGTTGTGGACTTGTCAATTCTTGCCTTATATATCCTGAGGATACGTCATTAGATATACATAAGCTTGGAATTCATCTCTTTCTGTTGAATTTTATCTACTTATCATCATGCAATAATTCTTTCTACCTTTACTCATTTTTGCCTTAGGCCTATTTTATCTTATATTAATATAGCCATACCAACTTTTAATTTTTTGTTATCATTTATCTGTTTTTGTTTTGCTTTTTGAGACAGGGTCTCACTATGTTCCCAGCTGGCCTCAATCATGGGCTCCTGCTGAGCATGGTGGCATATATCTGTAACCTCAGAACTCCAAGAAGCTGATATGGTGTTGTAGTCAGGGTTTGCAAGGGAAAAGATTTAATACAGGACACATAATGTATAGGATTATTTTATAACATTCACCCAAAAAGTCAAATGCAGAAGAATGCAAGAGATCTGTCCACACACTAGAGACCCAAAGAATCCAGCTGAGGGCCTGGATCCCACAGCAATGTACGGCACAAATGCAGCTGAAGACCTAGAGCCCATGGCAATGTCCTCCACGAGTCCAACTGGAGACCTAGAGCCCACAACAATGTCTCATGCAAGTCTGTGCCAAAGATCTGCACTGGGAAGGCCCAAAGTCCAGTGGTGGAGCTGGAAAGTCTGCGCCAGTGAGATGCAGGATCTGTGCCAGCAGGCTGAGGGATCTGCACTGGAGCCAGGAAGCCACACTCAAGATAAGGAACAGAGCTCCCCCGAAGAGAACCACAGCCATCCTCAGTGACAGCAAGGACCTGAGCTCTTCTGATGATGAGAACAGCTGGGTCACATCAGGAAAACCAGCGTGACAAGCTTCTCCAGGAGAACAATGCTGACTCAGTTCAGCTGGGTGTTACAAGTTGACCATTAGTTAATCCACCATACATGGGAAGAGTATAAGTTCAAGGCTAGCCTGGGCAAATTAGCAAGACCATATTGCAAAATAAAAAAATATAAAGGGCTGGGGATGTAGCTCAGTGTGAAGTCCTTGTGTTTGATCTCTAGCACTGCTAAATAGATGGATGGAAAGAGAGGGAGGGGGGAGAGAGGCAGCAGGAGTGGAATGAAGAGGGAGGGAAAGAGAGAAAGAGGGAGGAGAGACAGAAAGAAATTGATTCATGGGATCAAACAATCCTTCTGCCTGAGCCTCCAAGCAGCTGGGACTACAGGTCCCACCTAGTTCATTTTTACTTTTTATTTTTTATTTTTACTTTCAATGCTTTTAATCTCTTCATATCCTTATACTTTTAATACATCTCTTGTAATCAGATTATAGATGGATTTTTTAAAAAATCCATTAGCTAGAAAATGTAGCCCATTTACATTTATTGTAATTAAAAATATATTAAAGTTAATATACCACCTAATTTTAAGTAATTTCTAAAAATTTTCTATTCTTTTTCTCTTTTATTTTCTAGATACTTTTGGTTAAGTACTTAAAAAAAAAATTTCACTCACCCTCTCTCCCCAGCCCTGTCATTTGCTGGTTGAAATTAATGCATTCTATTTTATTTTTTTACCCTTAATAGTTGACATGCATATTTAACTTAAAGTTAGTTTAAAGTTAACTAATTGCTATAAGGAATAATTTAGGCTTTGAGGTGATGCTATTCATAGAGATAGGCAGCAAGGAGTTGGAACCTATTTGGAACCAAAGCTAAGTCCTGTTTTGTATATGCTGGGTTTGAAGATGCATCCAATTGTCACCTTAATAAATACCCACACATCTACCCTCACTGGCTTTATACACCGTTAAGTGTCCTCCTTTGTGGGTAGCCTACACTGCATAAGCAGTGACAGGAGTAAAAAACAGCCAAAAAATAAACATCAGTGTTTGCCTTCCCTTGATTCTTAGAACCATAAGTATTTCCTTCCAGTTTAGTTAGCAGAGCCAAGCTGAGCATAAATGTCTCTTAGAAATAGCAAGTTTCACAAATGTCACTTCAGTAACTGTTGATAAGCTGAGAAGTATGAAACCATGATCTGAATTCTTTCATTTATAACCACTCTTTACCTTAACTTCTTTCATCTCCTTTGCTATATTTGAGGCTTAAATAATGGGGAGAGGGGCTTAGCTAATTTCTTCCAAGTATGAAAGGGAATGAAAAGCTCTATTTTTGGGTCTGAAGGTACAGCTCAGTAGTCAAGTGCTTTTCTAGCATGCATGAGGGCTCTGGGTTCCATCCCTGGCACCACAAAAAAAAAAAAAAAAAAAAAAAAAAAAAAAAACAGGGAAAAAATATTTTCAAACCAATTGAACAATTATTTTAAATTAAGCATTTAATTACAGCTGATGTAGACCATACCAGGCTTCAACCAGTTCAACACAATCAGCTATTTCTATGTGCCACATATATGGTCACATTTTTATACTTTCCAAGTGTTTTTGTGAATAGCATGCTCACTTCTCCCTTCATACAACTCTGTGCTGTAGGTAGGGCGGGGTTACCACAGTAAAGAAGACGTCAGAAGAAGCGTGTGACCTGTGTTCCCAGAGCCAATTGGTGCATAGCCAGGGCTGTGCTGTGGTTTCTTGCTGCCCCACACTGAAAAGTGAATGCTGTATTCCTGGGCAAGAGAGTGCACTTTTCGTCCTGTTGGTGTTTCCGAATCCAGGGCCTCTTCCAGAGGCCACGGCTAACCAAGCATGTCAGCCTTAACATGGATATTCCAATAGGCTTGTGTTCCCCTCACTTTGGTTCCACTACTCAATCCAGAAAATCATCTGCTTTCTTTAAATCTCCAGAGGCTGGCTGAGCAAATGATGAGCTACAGTCCATTGGCCCTGATCTTCTCCATCTCCCAAAACACACATAGCTAATCCACTTCCAGACAGCCAATAAAAAGAAAACAGCAACAAAAAGCAGAGCTCATAAATTTCCATTATGTTTAATGCCTGATTTCACTTAGTTAATGGATTCATTTATTAGAGCAATTTGTGTAAATCCCCCAGAGCCTGCTAAGGCTGTTGCCTTATGGTTTTATGATGTCATATATTTCCTTTATTCGTGTCCTTTAACAAATAGCAGATTGGAAAAGAAATTTGGAGCAACCATTACTTAAAATATAGGTAAATTATAAACAAAGTTAAAAATAAAAGATTTTCATGCCTCTGGGATTCCAGCTGATCCGTAAGTCCACCCGCTGTGGCCTATCAGCTCCACATTGGCCCCAGGCTTATGTTCAGGAGTTGGCATATGCCTTTCAATTTTCCAGGTATGAGGCTGTATCGAAGGGCTATGGGAGCCATCAGCAGAGTACAGCTACCCTGTGACTGTTCCTTTTATTGGGGAGGAGAGATGGGCAGAGAACAGATTTGTTGTTGCTTTGTATGACCACAGGTCACATTGTGGTCAAGAGGGAGTAGACCCTTGAGGACCTTCTGAGCTCTGGCCGAAGTCATTTAGCTACGAAGGCTCTGCAGTGATGAAGTCCAGGCTGCAAGGCTTGCACATGTGTGAGTGTATCAGTACAATTTTTAGCCAGAGCTGGTACTTCCAGCCCCAGCCAGCCTTTGGTGTATCTGCTACTCTTCATCCCAAAGGGATGCAAGCAAGAATGCAAATGGAGAGAGTCAAATGTATGCTTAACACTAAGAAACAACTTAATGGAAACTCCTCACTGGGGCTGGATCCAGGCAGAAGGCCAGCCTGAACATGCAGCTGCCCCACAATCAGCAACAACAACAAAAATCCACAAAAAACTGGAGGAGACCCTAGACAGCAAGGAACAAAATCCTGCTCGCCTGAGACAGACAACATAAATGACTATTTGTTTAGTTAGCTGGCAGCCACTAGAATATAATTATTGTCTCCTGTATACCAAATTAAACATGTAACTTAGAAAGTGCTTGGAAAAAATAACTGAAAAACTTATCTCTCAGTTGTATTTTAAGGAAGGGGGAATCTGGGCATATGTGAGCTAATGGAGAGGTGATGGGTAAAGATAAGAGGATCCAGCAGGCTGGGGTGTAGCTCAGTGGCAGAGCATGGATTTAGCATGCATGAGGCTCTGGGTTCAATATGCAGGACTGGGGGGAAAGAAAAGAAGAAAGGGATCCAGACAGGAGTGGAGTGAGGAACTGGAATGAGCGTGAGACTGAGTGGGTGACAGAGGTCCACACAGAGAGACTCAGAGGCTTGGGATGGGAGAGAAAGGTTTAGAATAGATAGTGAGACTTTGGGAAGAAAATATCACATGCTGTGCGACATAAACCCTCTGTCCTCCCTGCAAAACTGATATAAAGTTTTGTCTGTTATTGTATTATGTGAAAAGAACTGGACTGAGTTTTACCACATGTGGAGGTGCCATTTGGGAAGGTCTGACTTTAAATATGGTTTGTATGATATATGCAAAATTTTCTTTGGGGTCCTTGGAGAGACCTCAAACAGTGGCTGAAACTGATGTCAGTGATTGGCCCATGTGCTGCAGGTTGGGAGATTTGTATGAGAAACATTAAAATGCCAGGAGCAGAGAAAATTAATGAGCGCTTTCAACACCAGCCCTAATTCCAGTGTCACAAGGACAAATGACTCAAGTTTATGCCTTGATTTATGATGAAACTGTTTTCTGTGCAAGCAGCTCCAGGAGGCTGCTGCAGGGCTGGTTAGCTGGCTGGTGGCCCCAAGGGTTTACAGTGCTGGAGGAGGAAGTGCGTGGTTTTGATACATGGTTGGCAGAGGGCAAAAGCAGAGGCTGCTGGTGGAGATAGCCAATATTTGAGTCCAAGTGAAAAACGAATTGAATGACAAGTTTATGAGGGCAGATGTCCATGCCAGGCAATGGGCAAAACCCCACTTCTGGTAACAATACTTCCATGTCAGTGAGGTCACTTTGCCTATTCCTAGAGATTAAGAGCAAACCAGGACCAGTGATATAGCTCAGCGGCATAAGCGCCTGCCTGGCAAGCGCGAGGTCCTGAGTTTGACTCCCAATATCCTCATATAAAAAAAAAAAAAAAAAAAGAGCAAACCAGTCTTTTGTATTCACAGACCCATTTTGAGGCTTAGTTCTGCCACTTCTAGCTGTTGACCTTGGGCAAATCATTTAACATCTCTAAGCTTTGATTTTATTTTGTGAAAAGCAGGAATAATATTCCTGTCCGCATCAAAGGGTCATGGTGAGGTTAACAGGCATGAACTTGTAGCCCAGTATATACTGATGATGATGATCACTGTTATGATGAGACCACTTGATAATCCATGCGTACAATTAGCACCTACTCACTTACAAATGAAGGCCCCACAGCAGCTTCCTGCTCTCTTTGGCTTCTTTACTTTAAAATCTTTGTAGTCACCAGCATTTCCTTTTCCTAAATGATGGGACGAATATATGCTAGAAAATTCTTACCTTCATTGGCTTTGTTTTTTAATCTTTTGGAACAATAATTGATGCATTTTTACACTAATAACATAAATGTGTGTATGGTGAGTGTGTACAACATTAGAGGATTATAAAATATAACATGGAAGTCTCTGTCTTTCATCTCATACTAGAAAATAATTAGGCAGGCCTGGGGATATAGCTCAGTGGCACGGTGCCTGCCTGGCAAGCATAAGGTCCTGAGTTCGATCCCCGGTACCAAAAAAAAAAAAAAAGAAGAAAGAAAGAAAAGGAAATAATTAGGGTAGAGATGACATACATAGAAGAACAGACCCAGCTCTCTGTGACATGAGCACCTGTGGAAAGCTGCAGAGCAAGCAGCCACCAGGCCTCCCCTTCATAATGATCCACCTCATAAAATGTCCTTTGGGACAGTGTTTGCTCTTTAAAAATCCCCATTAATCCCTCTGCCTGGTTTCAGCAAACCCAGAATGTTTCCTTTAGCTATCAACTCTTCCCTGCCGCTGCCATGTCCTTGGCTCCCAAGTCCCCAAAGGCCCAGGCCATCTGTGCTCTCTGCGACACCTGGGCCTGGCAGGACCTAGTCAAACAGTGTGAGGGTGGAGGGCAGGGCCTCAGGCCTGTCCTCCCGGCATCTGTGGTTTGACCCCAGATGTTATTTTAGTGCAACTTCAGTGTTTAATTTGAGGATTTGTGTAGACCAGAAGGAGGGACCAAAACATGATTTTTTTGCCCTTTGGCCAAATGATTAAATTTGAAGTTCTCAAAAATGCACAGCTTGATCCAAAGTGGTGTCCAATTGGGAAGATAGGGATCCTCCTTCCCTAACCACCAGTCACCTCCCAGGCCCGGCTCTGGGCATCACCTGGGCAGCCTGTGGTTCCGAGCTGACCAGGAGCTCTGTGCGCTGAAGCAGCCCTTCCCTTCTTGAAAGCATCTGTTGAGCCTTTGCCAGCAGCACGTTCTACAGGTTTGTTTAATTTTTTACAGTCCTGAGAGTGCCACAATACGCTGCTGCTGAGCCATGGCTGAAGGAGAAATCACAACCTTCACAGCCCTGACTGAGAAGTTTAATCTGCCTCCAGGGAATTACAAGAAGCCCAAACTGCTCTACTGCAGCAATGGGGGCTACTTCCTGAGGATCCTTCCAGACGGCACAGTGGATGGGACAAGAGACAGGAGCGACCAGCACAGTAAGCAGCCATCTGTACTGCACCCCTCACCTTTCTGTGTCTCGCTTAGTCAAGGCTAGGATGAGGGTGGGTAACTTAGTACCAGTGCCTGCTTCGCCAAGGTTCCATTCAGGCATGATGCATTCATTCAGAATGCATCAGTGTCCTATTTCAAGTTTTTAAAAGGACTCTCAGCAGCCTAACACAACTGACTGCCAGCATTCGATGGCTGGATGTTTTCTTGAGTTTCTGAAACTAGTGAAAGATATGGCCCTGAAGGCCGGGCAGGGGTCTGCTCGCTCCATGATGAGAAGAGCCAGATGGGCGGGCACGGTAAAGCCTGTGCAAAGATGTGGGCTTCATTTCAAGTTAATAGACTCTCCAGGTGATGTTTCCGCTGGGCTTGATTTGTGAAATCCTAGTCCGAGACCGTAGTCTTACACATCATAAATTATGCAGCTTTCCCGCAGCGTGTCATGCAAATGGGGCTGCGGTAACCAGGACGGGGAAAGTCATTCTCCAGACCCCGCCGAAGCCGGAGAACCAAAGGCTGACTATCCCTTCCGGGCTTTCTTGGCAGCTGGCTCTCAAGGATGTTGATAAATGGAGGTGTGGCCTCACAGAAAAGAACCTTCTTGGCTGAGTATAAAGACCGCTTCCTCCTGCCTCAGCACCTCTGGTGCTGGGGTGTTTGACACCCCGTGTCTAGCCCTATCCACTGTCCAGTCTTCCTAACTACCACTGAGACACTAGATGTTGTAGGGACCTGCTCCCTGCTCAGAGGGGCAGCAATCTCAAGAGTCAAATAAGCAGGGCACAGGCAGGAAGGAGGGTTTTGTGGGAATGGCTTTAAAATCGAATGTAAAATGCTGGCTTTGATGTGATGGTTTATGTATCAGGCAGTCCTGATCGTCCCTGAGCTATGCACCAAAGGTTACAGACTCGAAGCACAATGACCACTTCAGTGTGACCCACCCTCTTCTCTCGGGTGCACAGGGAACCAGAATGGATGCTGCCATTTTCAGAATAGGTGGCATTGTCCCTTCCTTCCTACCCACCATTCAGCCCTTGAGATGAGCAGAAAGACTGAGGCTGAGGCTTGCAGCTGCAGGATTAGAGTTTGGGGGCAATGTTTGGATGGTTTGTCTTTAAATGGGTCTCCTGTCAACTTTATACTCAATGAAAAACAAGCAACAGAATAAGCAAACAGATAGATAGAGGACTCTAGTACATTAAATGTAAGCAATATTCACTGTGAATAAACGGACTTAGATTGTAGTACATGAAATTTATGTGATCTGCCCACACAACACAGGGGGACAAGCATTAATTTCTCTGAGTTTTAAATATTTCTAATAAGCATACAATTTTCTCAAATCAATGGGGAATGCTCTGGTCTCCAGAAGCTCAGAGGAAAGGCAACCGCAGTGACATGTTCTTTGGGGTTAAACTTGCCCTTCTGGGAAACCTTGAATTCCAGGGTAAAAACAGGCTACAAATTGCTGGGATTTCTGTATGAGTGTCAGATGCTTCCATTACTGTCATCCCACCATTAACATTATAGATTGCATTCCGGGTGCATAACACCGAGACAACCTCTGAGGTCTGCTGTGGGTACAATGCCAGGAACTTCTGGGATGCAGCACCGTGAGCCACGGGAGTTTGTGCAGAGTGCTGGCATCCGAGTGATGCTGGATTACTGGCCAAGTGAACACGGGCAAGTTACTTAATCTTTCTTGCCTTACTTTTCCCATTTGTAACATAAGAATAATAATATTACTTGGGAGAGTGAAATGAGATAGCATAGTAAATGTTTTTGGCACAGTTCCTGGCCCAGAGTTACAGCTCAGCACATATTGGTTAATACTGCTGTTATCATCACGAAGATTTCTGTATATTCAGTGAAGCATTTGGAAATGAGTATGTATTAAAGGAACTTCCCTAGTCTCCTCTCTTCTATAATACCACCTCCCAGGGAGGACAAGGGTCTCGATTCAGGCTTTGATTCAGGGCCTCTCTGCCAACATTCAGAGTTGTCAGGTTGGCCTTTTATTTGCTTACTCTGGAACCACGGACAAAGGCTAGGGGACAGAAGTCAGAGTTAGCGGGGTAGGTGGGCAGAAATCCATCCCTGCATCTGTCCAAGGCCAGAACTAGATAATCCACATGGCCTCTTCAGACAGGGGCCCTAGTTTAGAGTCAGAAAGCTTGAGTTCATATTCCTGCTCTGCCACTGTCTAACTGGACCACAAACATTCTCTCCATTTCACATCAAGTGTTCTGCAAAAGAAGCTTCAATTACCTAGCCCTATGACTCTTCCGATCTCCAGAATCTCCAAGCTGTCTAAAGTTGAGGAAAAATTTTAATCTCACGTAGACTCAGTTTCCTCTCCTGTGGAATGGAAATGATAGCCTTGCTTTGTGCACCTCACATGTCTGAAAACTATTAGGTGAGAGGAAAACTGCATTTGAAAGGAACCCCCAGCCTCCTGGCAGCCCCAGGCATAATTCAATCCCTGAATGTGCATCTGTTGCCCTCTTCTGCCCAGTGGTGGTACTGCATGGGCACGTCTGAATCAAGGTTATTAGGAAGCAGAACCAGCCTTGGACAGGAGTGGAGTGGACGCTTCTGCATAACCATGATCTCCATACTTTGGCAAGGGAGTGCTTTCTACTCCTTGACCATTGTTCTGAACATGAATAGAGTTGTGGTGACAGGCAGAGAGTCACATTCCAAGACTTCCTTCCGGAAGTGCATTCCTAAAAGTCAATCAGATATTTATATAAATCTTTATAAAGCCTCACAAGACAGAATTGTATGCCTTGGAGCTCTACAAGACAAAAATAATTCCTTTCACAGCTTCTCTGTCCTCAACTAGTTGATGTGCCTTGGAAACAATTGGGAAGTTTTCAAAAATGTGTCTTCTTCCTACCCTTAGGCAAGTAAGTTTCCAAGTGCCTTTCTGAGCTACCAACCTCCCATGGGTGCGCACCTGCTGCCGTCCTAACACAGACCTGAGTACAGGGTCTCCATCGGCAGGACTTTCTGCCTGTGGAGAACATGGTTTGAGCTTCTCTCTTCACCATGCCTCAGGCCACAACTCCCCTCCACACCACCAGAGCCTGGTGAACGAGACAGCGGGAGCTGCTGACTCGGGGCCCACCATGTGCAGTTTGTGAGAAGGGTCCCATTTTACCTCTGAGAGACAGGGAGAGGCGTCACCATGAGAGGGAGGGCTCTGGAGGAGGCACAGGTGCCAGGGAAGGTGGCTAATTCCATTGTGGACACATTTGAGGAGTGGCTCAAGCTCTCCCTGCAGTGGTACTCCTGCCCGTACTTGTGTGATGACTTACTGGTTCTGGCTCCCACTAAACTCCCTGAGGACAAGGACTCTGTCTCTCAAGACTCACCACTGTAATTTGTATGTCCAGCACACTGCCTGTCACTTGGAATAATGCCCAGTAAGCATTAATCTGATGAGTGACTGAACTATACTAGAGGTAAATTCAATGATATACTCAGTATCTACTGGGCACTGATATGTGCCAGGCATTGTGCTACACTCTTTCATTTCCCCATGAGGGGATGAATTACCGTAACTTTGGGAACTCTACAGCTAATGGAGAGCTTCTAATGGGGACAGCATGACAAACCTACTCAGCCATTTCCAACACTGAGGCTCTTTCTGCACCCCACCACCACCTTTGATACCAGCACCATGATGGAAATCTCACCCCACAAACTAAATCAACACGCTGGAGTCACACAGCCTGTCCGTGGATCAGACAGCTATAGACATAGGTACCATTACTAACATTAATAGTTTTTATGTCACCATGGTAGAGTTACTTCTCCTCTACATGCCTCAGTTTCCTCATTTTAAAAACAAGAATGACAACAGTATCTACCTCCTATGAAAGTAGGAATCTGAAATGTGATGTCTGTGAAAGTACTTAGCACATTTCCAGGCATAACAGTGCTTGAAAAATGATGTTTATCATCACCATTATCCTCATTTAGAGGCCTTCCTAGGCCCTCCTCACCTAACACTGGATGTTTTGAGCCTGTTACACTTAAGTGAATGCTATCCTTGCACACAGAACTGAGGGAGACTTTTACCCCAGCTTCTTTGGGACTTCTAAGTTGGAGGTCTTGAGGCCCAGCACAGAGGCACAACAGGCTCAGGCCCTGACCTGGCAGAGGGGGCCGCTGCACTCAATGCTGCTTTATTGCTGGAATTTCTTCTCTGGAGAAAGTGGGCCAAGCCTTGCTTCTTGGCAAGACTAAAGACTGAGACAGGAACTGGAGGACAGTGGCAAGCTCTGAGCTTCCGAGGCCTGCAGCCTCCTCCCCCTCCCCAGTCACGTAAGAGGCTGCGAGGAGAGCAGGATTACTGGTACTGCTAACCACACAAATGGAACCGTTCTTGAGCAAAGTGTGTGCCAATCAAATATTTATAAATCCAGCCACATCCTAAAGGCACCGGGGGTGGGAGGTGCTAGTAAAAAGAATCCTGCTTAGCAGCCCTGCATCCAGGGCAGACTGCACCTTACTGAAATCCCTCCCTGTTGTTTTGGGGCATCCAGACTCCCCTTGTCTGGTTTGATATGAGTCAGCACTTCACGGGAAAGGCATTCTGTTCCCGCCAGCTTGGGCCTGGCATCAAGGCAGCTGCAGTCCGCTGACAGAAGCCACGCCGGGGCCGGTCCCCTCAGGAAGGTCCTCGGACGATGTTCCAGCCTTGGCCCCATGTGGTGTGAAGACTGCCTGGTCCCTCGACCTCCACCCCTTATCTGATTATACAGAGGGATTTTTGGACTGGACTAAACCAAAAATTTTCAGGCACCCTTTCACTCTTTAAAAGAACAAACACCTTTACAGTTTTTAAGAAAGTTCTTTCAAATATAGGCATGCATGCACATGTGCATGTGTGTGTATATATATACACATTCCAAACCACCAGAATTTTCCCTCCTCAAATCCATTTTCTCTACCTTTTTTGTCTTTCTTTAATGTCGTGAGGAGCCTGGCCACGGCTACATTTTAATTATAAACACCGCGGACATAAAACAACCTCCCGAGTTCTGAATGAGGCTGACCTCACTTTGGGTAAACACGGCCAAGGACCCAAGGACGGGAAGTCTGCAACCCAGAATAAACCGGCACGGCCTCCACGGCCCTGGCTGTGCTGTGCTGCATGCCCGCCGCTCCTGTTCCCTGTGCCCGGCTGAATGTAGCGTAACTTCATCTTTAGCAGATCCTAGGGCAGGACCGGAGACGCTAGGCTTAGACTGGGACAAGTGCACTTCTCACCCAGCGGGCGTGAATGCCTTTTCCTGGCTTCTGCACCAGGAAAATGAAGAATCACAGGTCTTAACCTAGTGAACCACCCCTAAGAAGCCTCTAGGAACAGAGGAGAAAACAGAGACTCAGCTCCTCAGACAACAGCTGAGTGCCCAGTTCGGGGCTGGTGTATGCACTCAAAAGCTTGGTGTCCCCCTGTGAGTAGATGGCCTAGGTGTGCAGAGATCTACACAGGGTTTAAATAATGAACACAAGATAAGGTAGGAGGGTGATCCGCAAAGACGATTCTGTACGTTGCAGGTTGGCATTTCTTTTCGATAAATAGAGCGTTCACAAACCAATGCATCCTAATACAGTCCTTTAAAAAATCATCTGGGGGGGGGCCGGTGAGATGGCTCAGTGGCTTAAGCGCCTGCCCGGCAAGCGCGAGGGCCCGAGTTCGACTCCCGGAACCCACATACGAAAAAGGGGCCGGTGATATCGCTCAGTGGCACGGGCGCCTGCTGGTGCGTGAGGTCCTGAGGTCGACCCCCCGGTACCCACAAAAAAAAAAAATCATCTGGGGATACAGTTCACCAATAGAACACGTGCTTAGCATGAGTGAGGCCCTGGGTTAAATCTTCAGCGCACACACACATGCACGCACGCACACACGCACACACACAGATTCCATCCAGGACACTTAGGATCACGGATCTGCCAAGCAAACACTTCCAGCACTCTTCAAGTCTATTTTTACAATCAATCTGTTGTCAATCTGAATTTCTCTAGGAAAAATGTATATACCACTAAGTAGCTTTTTAGAAGTTGCTTTCTACTCTGCTAAATCAAAAGTTGTCCCCATTTCAGAAGAGAGGAAAGAGAGGTACCCTACCAACTACGGACATGTCTCATTTTTCAACAAGAACTTCCCTCTTCATCCTTGAGGTGCCTGGAGCCACTGCCCTTCCTGCTCACAGTGAGCAAGCCCTGGGTTCCTGCTCCACGCCTTGCTCCAGGAGGGGATGGCCAGAGGGGAGCGTTGAGAAGGGGTGAGTGGAAAAGTTGTAGCTTTTGTGGCCTTCACCCCATCCTGCCTCCCTGGTACTCCTGGGTCCCCAAACTGCCAGGTATTGTGGATCTCTACACTCAGGACTAGATGTAACGTGGGATGGGGGCTGAGCTGGGTCAGAAAACATCTCAGGGGTCAGGAGCTGGAAATGGAGGTCTCAGCCAGCTCCGAATGTTTGCCCATTGACTAAGAACAAAGGTTAAAGACACAACCACTGCCCCTGACAGGTATGAGGGGGGACAGAAACTTTGCTGAAAAACTTTGTGAAAAACACAAACCAATGTGCATAGCTCATGAATATGTTTACAGTAAAACATAAAGATATGCAGTAGATACAGACCAAATACCAGCCAACCCTATAGGCTCGTCTGCCCAGGGCTAGCCTTAGAATCTTTTTTTTTTTTTTAAATGAAGCATGAGGATGAAGGAGACAATTCTTCTCTAGCTTTAGTTCCTTCTTATCCTCCCCGGAGAAGTTACTTTATGAATTTGGTCTGTATCTAGTGCACAATTTTATACTCATAAATATATATTCATAAGCTACACATATTGGTGGTTTTTATAAAGTTTCATCAAAGGTTTACTATGTTTTCCCACAACATTTTTTGACTGTATATTATTTTCTGCTTTGAAAGAAGGAAAAAAAGTGGGGGGGGGATTTTATAGAGAAAGAACAAAGGAAAAGAGAGTTTGTATTGTGGCTTTTACACTTTTGCTGGCATTTGTGCAAAAACAAATGGGGCCCTTGTTCTGTGTTGTTTTACCATGTAGAGGTTGACATGTCTGGCCCCCTAATCATGTGTAAGCTCTGGCTGTGGGGACTGTGTGTGCGTGGAGCACAGATCCCAGCACAAGGCAGACGAGTGTGTGTGGATGGAATGGCTCTCCATGCCCGGATCTGCACTGCTGAAGGGGAAGGGGCTGCTGCACCGTGGCCACCACCCCTTCTCAGGCCCCCTTTCTCACGCTTTCTCCTTCTTGGTGGCAGCTGCAAGAGGATGAATGTCTGGAAAACTAGGGTGAGGTCATGCTAGAGAGCTGGACAGCTACGCAGCTACACGAGCAGCTCAGGCTGGGTGTTGCTCCTTCCTGCCGGCACTGCTTGCAAAAGGATATATGTTTAGGAAACTTAGCCAGAAAGAAATCCAGTGAAAATGAGCTATGAAACTTGGACATCCTGGAGAAATAATATTTACAGAGGAAACTCTTGAGACGAACTCTCAGCAGCCCAACAACCCTGGTGTTGGGGCTCATGGGTGGGGGCTGCAGTCATGTGCTAGGCAGACCTGTAGCTCTTGTTGCCTGTGTGAGGCCTTTCCATGGCCATGAGAGGACTCCACAGAGGGCAGAGGCAGCTCCACTTAGCCCCATGGCAAGACAAATGGGCACCATCTAAGGCAGCAGAACAGAAGGCAGCTAGGACATGAAAGCTTTTAAAAATCTCCCTTGGTTAGCTAAAAAGACCTACCCTTGGGGATCTCTGTAGCACCTATAGTGTATCTGATGAAATACCTACACAGATTAATGGTAGGTGGAAAAGAGTGTCAGGCACTAGTTTCCCTCCACTCCGTGAGAGTGGAAGCTACCAGTGGTTCCTTGCAGGACTGCCAGGCATCCTGCATATGTCTAACATTGAACACAAGGGGACGCAAGCAGGTTCGGACCATCCACCCCAAAGTGGAGCCTAAAAGGCTGTGTCAAGGAGAGGAAAAGGTAGAGTGCCTGAAGTACTCAGGCCCAGTTCTGGGCATGATTTTTCACCTTCTTCTACGTATAGCCTTGAATAAAATATGCTGCCACCAAGCTTCAGCATCTCACTTGTAGCTTGGAGCAGGTGCTGCCTTCCTCCAGAGAAGGCTGTGAGGACCAGATGGGGTCACATATGCACAGATCATACTGTCCACTTTCCATCCATTAGATCATTTAATCTTCACAACAACTATAGCTATAGGTAAGGAAACGCGTCAACAATCTGCCCAGCGATCACCCAGCTAACGCACAGCACAGCCAGAACTGGAATTCATGTGGTTTGAGTCTATAGTCCACACTCCTTAATTTTACACTATTTATACCAAGGCAGAAATTCACATGATGGCTGGCACACGTGGATGATCAATCAATGGTTATCCTCTTCCCTTCGTCTCATTCATGCAAGATTATGCTGAGAAATTATTTTTAAAAATACATGTGAAGGTTCTCTGAAACCATGAAATGCAATGAAAATACAGGACATTTAAAATAAACAGCTTCGCTGAGATACAATTCACATACCATCCAATTTACCCATTCACAATGTATAATCCAGTGTTTTTGCTTACAACTCTTCTTAACAGACTGGTGCAGCCATCTCTACCATCAATTTTGAACATTTTCAAAAATAAGCCCCATGCCTTTCATCATAATTCCCCCACGTCCATCCATGTCCATCCTCACCCCTGTCTGAGCCCTGGCTACTAGTAATCTATTTGCTGTATTTATGGATTTGCTTATTCTGGGCTTTTTGTGCTAATGGAATATGTGGTCTTCTGTGACTGGCTTTTTTTTTTTTACTTTACACTGATGTAGCATGTATCAGTACTTCATTCCTTTTTATCAAGGAATGACGTTCTATTGTATGTGGCACTGATGTTCTAGAATTCCTAGGCCTCTTGCTTCTAGGACTATTAGACTTGAGAGGAACTTCATAGAGAAGGAACCCAAACACCACGGTATGCATACGGAGACTGTGGCCCAGAGAGGTTAAGGAGCCCAGCCAAGTCACCCAGCTGGGTGGGGGCAGAGCTCAGCTTCCAGCCTCACAACTCTTGCTCGGTTCCTTCTCACTTCATTCCACACTGCATTGCTGGGGACACAAATCAAAGCACACAGCTTACTGATAATGGCAAGCAAAATCATCTCCACCAATATTAGCCTGACACCATTCATTCCACAAATAGATACTGTGGCCTGCATTGTGAAGGGCTGGGGACCCAAGGAGGCACAGGACAAATAAAATCCCTGCCCTTCCTCTCAGGGTGCACCTTTTCCTGGGGAGGCAGAAATAAAGGAGCAAGTGCCTAAGCAATAAAATAATTGTTCATTAAGGGCCACAAAAGAATCAAGGGGCTGAGAAAATGATGTGGGCCTGGGGAGGCTCTGGTGAGGGTGGTGGGGTGGGAGTGAAGGACCCTCGGTGCAGAGCAGCCTGGGGTCCTGCATCAGGCACATGGGGGAGCCTTTCTGAGGAGGGGGTATTTAAGACTGAGACCCAGAGGGGGAAGAGGAGAATCAGGCTTGTGCATATGCAGGAGAAGAAGATGCCAGGCAGAGCACAGAGCATGTGCAAGGACTCTGGAGCAGGAAAGAGCTTGGTGCACTGAAGGGGGCGAGTAGGCAGAGAAGGGGAACTGAGAGAGCAAGCTAGTGCACTAGGAGGCTGGAGCAGGCAGGACCCAGCTCCTGGGAGAGGAGCTGTCCTCCTCAGCCTGTTCTCCAGGACCACACTCTCAGAGCTAACCCAAGAGAGGCATGGGAGGCCCCGTGGGAAAGGAGATGGGTGGCTTCCAGTTCTCTTCCTGGGAATTCAGGAAGTTCCACTTATCACAGGAAGCTGGAGGAAGTCCAGGGTCTCTGCAGCAGACTTCCAAGGGTAGAGAAGTGCGTCTTCAGTGGGGGTGATGTAACTGTGCCTTACCCTTGGGATGAATCGGAAGGTGAGGAAAACAAAGGGAAATGAGAAAATATAGGTATATCCATAAGGATGTGGTCAAATGATTATGGTGAAGCCACATAATGGAACACGATTCAACTGGCCAAAAAAAAAAAAAAAAAAAAAAAAAAAAACAGACATAACTTTTTCCGTATAGACATAGTTAAGCAAAAAAAGCAAGGTGCAGTGCTGTGTGAATAGTATATTATCATTTGTGTAAAAAAAAAATCAAAAAGGGTATAATATGTATTTGGCAACACATGCATATGATCTCTCCAGAGGGATTTACACAAAATGTCCCCAAGAGGGACCCCCTGTTTGGGTCTGTCTCCCCACAGGAGAATGTGCGCACACGCACATACACGTACAAAGGGCCAGGACCTCAGCTGCCACTAACCTCCATTGCTACATGGTGAGAGGCTGAGAGAGCTAGAGGGGGACTTTCCACTGCCTTCTCTGATACTATCTCCAAGTATGAAACATATGAATGGATTTCCTTCATAGTCAAAGAAATTAAATTTTAAATGAAAACAAACAAACAAAAAAAGAAGCCATGAGAGGTCTACACCTGCCAACGAAAGCCTGTGTTCCAGCCTCCCTGCCCCTTGCTCTCTGATAAGCTGACCCTTAGAAAAGCCCCTTCCGTCTCAAGAGAACCATTTATTGAGCAGTCACTGGTTGCTGTTCTAGATTTCTTTCCCAATCATAAGGATGGTTTTGACAGTCTGGGAGAAATTGTTTAGAAAAGCCCAGAAGTAATTCCAGTTCCCAAATATAACCATCAAAGCACCTCCCTTCAGAGGTACTCTGGGGTGAATGAGCAAAAAATAATTATCAGTTGGTTACCGGATTCCAATTTTGTAACCAGCAATGGGCAAGGCCTCTTGGGAGTTTCAATCAGTGCAAACGGGGACCGTGTGGCAGACAGTAACTCAGCCTTGCCTTCAGTCTCAAGGTTGCTCAACCTGGGCACCACTGCCTTTTGGGGCTGAATAATTCTTTGTTGTAGGGACTGCCCTGTACACTGTAGACTGTTTTGCAACATCCTTTGGCCTCTGCCCATTAGATGCCAGCAGCATCCTCCATCCCCTCCAGTTGTGACAACCAGAACAGTCTCCAGATATTGCCCAGTGTCCCCTGTGGAACAAAATGGCCCCTGGCTGAGAATCAGTACTCTCATCACTGTATTTCCAGGTAACTGCCTCGCTCTCCTAATCAGAAGCTGTCCCCCCCCCCCCGCCTGAATTGCAGTTGGGTTGCTCTAGAGTTGAAGGCTCGGCTGAACTTCACTGTGGGTGACAACCAGTCCTAACTCCCTCTTCTGTGTGGGAAAAGCCACAATCTCAGATTTAAAAAAAATAACTATCTGTTGGCAAGACTCTCTCCCCACCTGAAGGTGCAGGCCATAAAAGGGACCCTACAGCCGGGAGATAACTGAAGCAGAACACACTCAGGCTGGGCGGCTCCATGCTATAAGCACCCCAACATTACCAGGGTGACAGAGACAGACCAGGGAAGCAAATGTCATTTCCTCCTGCGATTATCTGAGCGGGGCAATGCAGGGGTGCCTACAGGGTCATTTGGAGTCATTTGTAACAAATGGGTGGACAGGTGGGCAAGACAGGCACTGTCATTCCTCCTCTCTAGGACATAATTCGTAGGGACAGCTGTCCTTGGAGAGTAAGCAGAAAGGACCTGCGTTTCTGTGTTTTGATTAATTGGAGGCTCATCCTTGGGGCTCTACAAAATGAATGAGCAAAATTTTCCACGGCCAACTGTCCTGGCTGCTGGGCCCTATCTGCAAAAGCACAGTGTTTATTTACTTTTGCGTTTGTTATTTTTATCCCAGTTCAGCTGCAGCTCAGTGCGGAAGGCGTGGGGGAGGTGTATATAAAGAGCACCGAGACCGGCCAGTACTTGGCCATGGACACCGACGGGCTTTTGTACGGCTCAGTAAGTACGAATTGACACGCCTCCACATGTGGCCAAGGTTTGAGGTTTCCACAAATCTTGTTACACCAAGTGATCCAAACTAAAAGCGTCAATTAGCCTCTGTTTGTTATTTTTTCCAGTAGGATTCCCACCCTCTACCCTGCCTTATTTTAGGCATAAACATAAAAGAGTTTCTTGTGGTAGTTTCTCAAAATACTCAGATGTATTATCATACAGACAGAAAGGGAACATTGATTGATGTTTTAACAACTCGTCAGGCACTCATCTCAGACCACCTTATACGTTAGGTTCATCCCCAAAATGTTCCTTGAGCACCTACGATATGTTATTGGTGTTTGTCTTAATGCTTTTATAAAATGCCCAAATGGGACATGGTGGTATGCTCCTTATAATCCCAGTTACTTGGGAGGCTGAGGCAGAAAGATCACTTGAAACCAGGAGTTCCAGTTTGGGCAACATAGCAAGACCTCATCACAAAAAACAGAAAAGCAGCAGCTCAGAGTCTAATAATTTATATGTCTTGCATAAAACTCTGGAAAGAGTTTTATTCTAGAAGAATCACCTGCAAGAATGAAAAACGTAGTAACTAAATTCAAACATTTGCCAATTGCTCCTACAATATCAAATACCATCTTAAGTGCTGAAATGGATAAAGATGAATGCGCCATGTCAGGAAGTACAGTGCAATGGCAGAAAAAACCCTCCCCCTCTGCTTCTGCCCTCTCTCCAAGTTAATGCTTTGTACACTGGGTCTGTATGAGAAAACAAGAGAAACACAAGCAATACGATTTTGCCCCTCTTTGTATCTGTGCCCAAATACTTAAGTTGAGAGAGAGAGCTAGAGCCAGTAAGTGTGGGATTTGCAATTATTTCCGGATTTCAGGGAGCCTTCTCTGCATCATCACAGCTGATAACTAAGGTTTGGCGGAAATTCATGATCCAGTCCAAACCCCTTCTTGCCTTTTACAAAGATGTCTACAGAAAGGCAGCCAGTAGGCCGAGTTTTGTCCGGGCTTCCTCTGACTTGTATGGATTTTGCCAGGTGAGGGTGGGCACAGACGCCCCTCTCCTGAACCAGTCTCAAGGGAGGTGCAGGATGTGAATACAGTTGTTTCCCCCTTGCTGCCCATGAGGGGTCAGGACATGGGCTCCTCAGAGCACTGGGTAGCCTCTCCTGTGCTCTCCGCTGAAATACAGAGCAAGGGGGACAACTTGAAGCAGTTCGGAGCATAGGCAGTTACTTCTACAAAGGGAGTTTTTACTTAAGGTTGTTCTTCCGGTTGGTAATAAAATCAATCAACCAGTCATTCAGGCTCAGGCTCACAACAGAATCGCATGCTTCTGCCACTCTGGCAAGTTACTTGCCCACTCTGAGCTCTGTCTAAAATGGGGCAGTGACAGACAGTGACCCCCTCATACGGAGCTCCAGAGGGTTCAGTGAGATGACACTCAGAACACACCCTCAGAGTGACTGGCACTTCAGGGGCACTAAGATAAGCCATCGGCTTGTGAACCCCTTACCTCACTGCATCCTAGGTTATAGGTTACAGTTTTACAGCTTTTCTTTCAGTCAATTTTGCTATTTATGACAGCCTTCTTTCACATATATAAAATATTAAAGAAGAATCGCTGAATCCAATTTCCTCTGGGTCCCGGGCAGCCCCTCTCCCTCCATGACCCTGGCCATCAGGGGACCTCACTTGGACTCGATCTTAGTGTACTGTGCCTAGGGGTGATGACATTTTTCTCATTGATACAGAGAAGTTCTAAAGTATCTCAAAGCTCTGCATCACGCCTTGAGCAAATTCTAGGTATCAACCCACTCTAATTCAAACTGTGTGTGTGTGTGTGTGTGTGTGTGTGTGTGTGTGTGTAGAAAGGGTGTATTTGTCCTTTTTAAAAGTTTGAGGGCCGGTGAGATAGCTCAGTGGCATAAGCGCCTGCCTGGCAAGCGCGAGGTCCTGAGTTCGACTTCCGATACCCACATACAAAAGAAGGGACGGTGATATCGCTCAGCGGCACGGGCGCCTGCTGGTGCGTGCGGTCCTGAGCTCGACCCCCGGTACCCACAAAAAAAAAAAAAAAAAAAAAGTTTGAAAGGCTATATCCTAAAATGTTAATATAGTAATCTTTGAGGGTGGTAAGTGGATGACTTTACAATGGATGAATGCCTTCTTGTGTTTTCTAAATTTCCTACAGTGAGTATATGTCACCTAAGTAATGGGGGAAAAGCATGCTAAATATAAAAAAGGAAAGCGACACGACAATAGGCATGAACCAACAGTCGGTTTGCTTGCCTCCCGCATGGTGCCAGTGCTGACAAATACTGGCCGAGGCTGCAGTGGAGCTGGCCTGCCCAGTGACGCCACTGTGTGTGTGTCACTTGCTCCCAGCTAATGGAGACATCAGGTGGGGAGCGAGGTCGGTCTCACCTTTGTCACAGAGTGGAGACCGACACTCATGAAGGGGTGTCATGGGGTGAGCCCTCCCTGCAGGAGAGAGGTGACCCACACTGTCCCTCCTTTTACCCAGCTACGTGCATCCACACTAACGTCTGGACCGAGTTCCTCTAGAGGAGCAGAGTCATCCAGTTAAGTACTGTATTTATACCCCATCTCCTCCCAAAGGGACCTGAAGTGGCTCACCAGTGTCACTTCTCTAGACAGTGAATGAGGAAGATGCAGGAGACTTCCTGGTACGTAGTTCCTTACTGATAAAAGCTAACTATAGGCTGCGGTGTGGATCAGTGATAGAGTATTTGCCTTGAATGAGTGAAGCCCTGGGTTTGATCCCCAGTACCACACACACACACACACACACACACACACACACACACACACACACAGTTACACAGTTGCCTATATCTGGGTGATAGGCTTTGGGTTTGTTTTTTTTTTCTTTTTTAAGCAAAGTTATGGCTTTTAAAAATATAATGCTTTTTTTTTTTTTAAATTTTTTGTGAGTACTGGGGGTCAAACTCAGGACCTCACGTACCAGCAGGTGCCCATGCCGCTGAGCGATATCACCGGCCCTTTTTTCGTGTGTGGGTTCCGGGAGTCGAACTCAGGACCTCACACTTGCCAGGCAGGTGCTTATGCCGCTGAGCCATCTCACCAGCCCTATAATGCTTTTTATAAGCAGCAAAAAATAGTTATTTTTAAATTTTATTTAAATTCCTGCACATGTTTTATAAAGAAGATGAATTTTGTACCAGCATTCATGTGCATATCAGTGCTGTGGTAAAACCCTGCATTTCTTACTGAAAGTCACAGGGTGGAAAGTTGAAAACCCCCAGTGCACTTCAGTGTGACTTTCTGTTTCCAGTGTCTGTCACAGCCATCCCTGTGGGCCAGGCCTCCCCTGGGCACTCAGCACTCGCTGGCTCACAGGATCTCCCCAGCAGGAACTCTCCAGTCCTGAGAACAAAAGATGGAGGGGGGCTTACAATAACAGCAGATGAGTGTTGAAAGCTCATTATGTGCTGGTACCCTTGCTAAGCCCTCATGGCCACCCCCTGAGATAAGTTCCGTCCTTATTCTAATTCTCCTGAAGAAGAGACTTAGACACAGAGAGCTTCAGTAATTTGTCCAAGGTCACACAGCTAGTGAGCAAGGAACCTCACTAAAAGCTCCTCCCTAACCCTGGTACCCTCTTTTGGTTTTATCCTTCTAGCAGACACCAAGTGAGGAATGCTTGTTCCTGGAAAGGCTGGAGGAAAACCATTACAACACCTACATATCCAAGAAGCATGCAGAGAAGAATTGGTTTGTTGGCCTCAAGAAGAACGGAAGCTGCAAACGTGGTCCTCGGACTCACTATGGCCAGAAAGCAATCTTGTTCCTCCCCTTGCCAGTCTCTGATTAGAGAAATCTGTTCTGGGTGCCGACCACTCCGGAGGAGCCTTGAGGGATCCTCAGCCGGTAGACCCCAAAATGTTCCCTAGACCATTGGCTGCGCTAACCCCCAGCCCACAGAGCCTGAATTTGTAAGCAGTGCACTTCTACATGCCCAGTTCACTTTTTTTGCAGAGCCCTTTACTCTGGCACAGTTTGGGACAGAAGGACCAAGTTGCCTCTAGGGACCAACTGGCCAGTCTGAGTCTGGGTGTGGGTGTCCAGTTGTCTCAGGGCACCCGCTGCAGGCTGAGCCTCTCAATGCAAAGGCGGGGCCGAGCGAAGTGTTAAGGGGACTGCTGAGTGGGTCACTAGTAACCCTGATACTGCCTGCTACTGAGTAAACCTAGGCTGAAGTCCCCCAAACAGCTACCCTCACTGCCTTTTCCCCTTTCAGTATTCCGCAAATGTTAGCAGAGAAGCTGATTTCGAGGTTAGAGGAAGGCAGCATTCCATGACAGAAACAAGGACAGAGAAATCAAGCACAGAAGGGATCTGAAATGAAAAGGGAGGTTGTGTGTTGGCGGGCAGCTTAGAAGGATGGATCCCAACACAGAAAGCTGAAGGCAGGGAGACGCCACAGGGAGCAGACTGAATGCCATGCCCTGACCTCCCCAAGGTTACGAGTGGCACTGGAAGTCTCTGACATTGGGGAGGGCAGGCACTAGACGTGTTTTCTTAGTCAAAGCAATGACATCAAGTTGGGAAGTTCAGCTGGGTCTGGGGTTGGGAGTGGGGAGGGGATGGGGGGGTGCTGTCCTCTAAAAGGGATGACTTTAGAAGCAAGCACAGAGAAGGTGACACCATCGCTTGTGCTTAGCCACCAAGAAGCAGAGGTCTCGGGGTCCTGGCATGGGGCTCCCCACTCCAACGTGCTTACAGCTCACCTGGGGACCTGGACTGAGTGCAGATTCTGATGCGCTGAGGCAGGGAGCAGTTTCTATGTTTCCAGCAGCCTCCCAGGTCCCGCAGCTGCTGCTGCTTTTCCCCACCATCCTGTAAGGAGCAGATCCTAAAGAACATTATTCAAATAAAGGTGGCTAAATCCCTGACCCTCACTGCCTCCGCCTCACTGTAAACACACACTCTCCAGGCGGCTCCCTCAACCTCAGGCAGCACCACGGCAGTTACGCCTGTACCGAGGAGCACGATTTCAAGGCACTTTGGCCCAATGCCTATAAAATGCCCATTTAGAAAAAACACACAAAAGCATACTTCAAAAAAATGTTAAATCCCCCAAACAGCTTTTCCCAAGAGACCATTTCTGTTACCATTACGTGTAATAAATATGCTTCCTGCTTAAAGTAAACTTGACCCAAGTGGCTAGCAAATTAGAAACACTATTCATCTCTGACATGTGACCCTGATACTACGGGAGGCCTTTAATAAGCCATTTAAATTTACGGCGAGACTGTATGTTTTAATCACACTTTAAAATATATAGCTTTAAGGCAGTTAAACTCATTAGCATTCAGCCACTGAGGATGAGAATAATAGGATATGATATACAAGCTACTCTGCAAGTACTTACACTACATTTACTCTCGAGACTTGTCTTCCATTGCACTGTTTCCGAATTTTCTTTTCAAAATGGGTTCTCATAAGCAATGATATGAGAACTGTGGATAAAACTGATGAGAGGGCCGGTGAGATGGCTCAGCAGCTTAAGCGCCTGCCCGGCAAGCGCGAGGGCCCGAGTTCGACTCCCGGAACCCACATACGAAAAAGGGGCCGGTGATATCGCTCAGCGGCACGGGCGCCTGCTGGCGTGCGAGGTCCTGAGGTCGACCCCCCGGTACCCACAAAAAAAAAAAAAAAAAAAAAACTGATAAGAGTGTTAGCTCATGTTTTACAGGGAATTACAGTCAGTATTCATTGAAAAATAATTCCTTATTAATTGAACTGTCATATTTAGGATGGAAGAAAAACAATTTGAAAGTTCAAATTGACAGTGCAATGGAGGAAGTGAAACGAGCTGACATGACGGTTAAGAGTAGTATGCTGCTTTTGTACAGCAAAATGATTCCATAACCTTTTGTTTTTATAACTTGGATAAGATGATTCTCTTTTATTTTTGTAAATCTTTGCATGCAAGTTGGGGATAATGCAATTTGGCTTAAGATCACTATAGTAAGAATATCTGGCCAGTAAAAGGAAATGTAAGATATTTAATATTCCATAATATTCCATAATATTTATTGTGTACACTTAAATCAAATTTAAGTGTAACATTGGCCAAGAAAAATTAAACACCACTACTAACAGATGAGATGGTGGTCTGTGATTTCAGAGGCCCAAAGCACTCCAGTAGGCTGTGGCCGACAGTCCCAGCCCAGTCACCATTGACATATTTGCTCAGTGACTATTACTTGCCTACTGTGTGCCAGGCATTGTACTGGGTACTGGGCTCCTTGGGGACCGTTTCTGTCAGATTGCTGCTCTGTCCTCCAAAGGGCATTACTTTATGCTGAAAGATGCTGTGGATTCCTTTCTTTTAGTCAAGTAAAAATACAGACTCTGCAGGTTACTGCTGCATAAATAGCAAATTCCAGACATTCAGGATTTGGAAGATTTAGCAAGCCCCAGCCTAAGATGAACCCCTAAGAAAGTAGCAGAGGACATGGCAAAGTCAATCCAACTTTTTCAACTTTAGATCTGTGTCAGCTGCAGTGGGACTGCTGGAAGCAGGAAGAGAGGCCCGCAGATCTTGTAAGAAAGGAGTGGCAGACAGCTTCCTTGTGCTCTTTGGAATATGCAGACATTAAACATAGGGACATTCCTGTCTTGCTGTCTCTTCCAGAAGTCTTGTAGCCATCTGCCTGTCCTGTGCCTGTCCTGTGGACTCATTTCCAGGCTGGCTGTCACAAGGTGCCTGCCGCTCTGTACAAAGCATCCGGAGCATCAGGACTTTTGAGGGTTGGGAATGCAGAGGCAGTGGCTCAGCTGTCACTGAAGATAAAGTCCTTCCTTTGTGTCACAGGCAACAGAGCCCATGTCCTCAGCTTTGCAGAACATTCTGCCTAATAGGGTAGGCCTCCGGTGAAGGCCACACCTGTCATCCACTCCCTCCTCCCTCCCTGTTCCTCTCCCTGCATCCTCCCTATGTCTGCATCTTACAAATATTAATAAAAGTCCAGTAATAGCTGACAGGTCTCGAGTTTCTGAGCATCCGGTCCCACTCTTGCTACGGAAGGACTTCTCCAGCACCCTGAGACATGGCTCCTTCGCTTTCTACACTTACCTTTAAAGGAACGACACTTTAAAGGCTGACAGGAAAATCTCACGCAAAAACATTTTTCATTTAGTTTGGGAACATAAGCCAACATTACTGATTTTCTAGGTTTCTGGTGCAGAGCACATCCCGGAGGAATTAGGTCTCACACACAGAGCATGTGCACGTGTACCACCCCATGAAAACACTGGGCAGTGGACTCACAGTACTAACTACATATAACCAGTTTTCCTTTTCCTTCTAAAGTTGCCGTAGGGGATCTCTTCTACTTTTCAGAGCTTGCTCCACAGAAGAACATTTTCCATTACAAACCAGCATGTACATATTCCTTATAAATACACACAACAGAAACGAAAAACTCACAAAACTCTAGGAGACACACTTCGGTCTTTCCATTACATGCCACTAAAAAGTATTAGTCAGATATCAGTTAAATCAGTCCCAACATTAATGGGTCACAACCACAGTTTGAAAAACACTGGGTTAGAGCAATTGTTCTCCTTCCTAAAGATGGAGAGACCCAATTAGTATCCTGTGTTGTGACTTTAGTGTTTTCAAAGACACGGTTCATTCTTGAATAAACAAAGACAAAGGGACATCCTGTCACCCAGGCACCATCTGTTCCGAAGCTCAGTGAACTCCGTTCGCTGTGTTTGCTACTAATCATGCGAAATGAAGGTAACAACGCAGATTCCACGGCGCCACTGCAGCCTCTCACGCTGGGTGAGCAGATGTCTGCTCCGGGAGCCCGGGACACCTTTTCCCTCCCTCCCTCCTCTGGAATTCTCGCAGCTTTGGGTCTTGTGATTACTCCCTAACTCCCACATCTTCATTCATCTCTCTCTGCCTCCCAAATTCTTACTTCATAACCATTTCTAAGAAAGACATTAAATTAGACTGAGCCAGGAAAAGGCTGTAAACCTAGGGTTCCTGAGCATCCTCCCTAGTCTCCCTCGCTTTCTGGAAATTACCTTCTTGCCTCTTATCTACCCAAACAAAACAAAAACCAACTCACGCATGAGATAAATACCACTGCTCCTGAAATGGAGCTTATATGAGGACTGAAAAAAGCCCATCTTTACTGAACCAACTAAAGAAAGTAATTCTGTGTCCTAAATATTAGAGTGGGAGAGAATGAGCCCCTTATGGGTGAACTTGACCATGGAGAGAAATCTATAAACGAAGTCATCACTTTTCACATCTATCTGAGTGAGGTCCTGTTTGTCATGGCGTGGGCAGGGAGGGGCGTCTCAAGTCCCAAGCACTTGTGGGTTGTTATGCTGCTAATGTGGCAACAGTGGCACATCAAACAAAAAATGTGCCTTCAACTGCACTTTCACAAATTAACAAAACTCACTTTTTAGGAGCAGTAGTGATACTGTAGGAATATTTAAGCCAAACTGAGAGGTGGACTTGTATATTCCCCATTTGAAAAGTACTGGAGATGGATGGGCACAGTGGCATGTCCCTGCAATCTCAGTTACTCAGGAGGCTGAGGCAGGAGAATCAAAAGTTCAAGCCCAGCCTAGACAACTTAGCTAGACCTTATCTCAAAACAAGAAATAAGAAAAGGCTGGGGATGTAGCTCAGTCATAGAATGCTTACCTAGTGTATGCGAGGCCCTGGGTTCAAACCCCAATACTGATAAATAAATAAATAACAAAAATAAATAAATAAATAAATAACAAGGGAAGATCTGTTTGACAATTGGTAAAATGTAATAATCTGGTACTGTGTCTTCCCTAGTCCCCTCCTAAAACTTGCTCTCCACTCCAGAAAGAAACTCTCTCTGTCACTGTAAAATGCAGCCAGGGAATTCAGAACCAGAGGCACAGGGATGTGACCCGAGGCACCCCAGACCCCAGTGATCACACTAACGGTTACAGGGCGGGGCACTGTATGGCTGCTGGACTCTCTCTGCAGTGTTGGACCTGCTTTGTGGTTGACATAGTGAGAGTGACATACTACGCTGCTAGCTTTCCACCCTACTTATAAAATTAAAGAGAGGTCACACACAGCCTAAAGCCAGAGGCGGGTTTGCTTTATGAAATGCACGTACTGTGCGACCTAGGTTCAGGGTCTCTTGAAAGCTCTGAGAGTGTCTGTGACGTGGGAAGAGGTTTCCAAACGGTGTCCTTCTCTCTCAGCTCCCCACTGTCACACAGACTAAACTTACACATTCGGTAACTAAACACTGGTGTCTGTTTTATTACATACACAAACAAAACCTCACCCTGTCCTTGAGGTGCCTTTCGATCAGCCTTAATGAAGGGCTGAGCACTCGCTGTTCGGAACCGCCTTCAATCCAGGATCCGGTTCACTGGGCTGAAGTGTGTGGGATGGAGACAGAGACGGGCGGTTTGTGCAAACAGTCACAGAAGCGCACGTCATTGGGTTTTCATATTTCATGTTTTCCTGTTGTAGGAAAAAAAATGTTTCTCACCTGACCCAGAGACACACAAGAGCGAGACGTCAGATGGTCTTAGTGTTATTCCTGAGGGGCCTTAGCCAGAGCCCTTTATTCCCCAGAACAGGTCATAGGAATATTGCTGTACACAAACTTCTTTTGTGTGGGTTGGGAAAACAGGACTGTTCAGAGCCTGGGAATATGAACTGTGCTGGAGTCCAACAATTTCCTGTGGAAATGAACAGACACGTCTATGACATCCTCAAAAATAGAACACCTGCCTTGGGGGCAGCGCTGCCGATGGGGGGAAAGGGTTTCGGACTGGCCAGATTATTCCTGATAGTACAGGAGGAAACCGCAAATCCATGAGAGGTGTGCAGAGAGGGAATCTTGTTTCTATGCCCTTGGTGCTGCTAGAATCTGCATATATTTAATTGGAGTGAAGAAGAGCTTTATGGGTTTTATGACTGCTTGACTACATGTGACTTCCAAGCAACTCAAACATCTGGGAAGAGTTTGGTAGGGCAGAGGCCGCCCAGTGCAGGCCCCGCGAACAGCAGTAATAATGTGAAAATTAGGCATCTTCCCTCAGTTCCTCACTAACTCATCCACTCATTAGTCATTTATTGTCTGCTATTATATTAGTCAGAGTTCAGGCATGAGACAGTAACCACACCAATAATTTGAACAGAGAAATTTAGAGGCTAATAAAAGAGATTAACTACTCAGAGGGACAAACATATCTCTAAAGAATGAAAAAGCAGGTGCAGGGAGCAGCTACCACTGCCAGGGCCAAGGAGAGTCCTGCAGGGAGGAACAGACTTAAAAGAAGGTGTCCTCCCAAGAGCGATGTGCAGATTTCACCGGGTAAGACGAGGCTGAGGCCCAGGGCAGGGTCAGGCATCTCACAGGTACTTCGGGGAGCTTCCCACCGGAGCACAGGTGAAATCCCTACGTGAGACTTGCGGGGTGCTGGCAAAACTCACCGGAGGCTGTGTCCTGCGAGTCTCCCACAGGAAGCTACCCACTGGGCATTGTGCCATACAAGCCAGAAGGCAAGGCCAAGAACCCAACAGAACAGCCCTTTCTTGTTATGGCGCCCTTCCTGCACCCTCTGCTGACAAGCCTGGCGCTGTATCAACTGGTATATAAGAAATGTTCACAGGCCAGATGTGGTGGCGAACACTCTGGGAGGCTGAGGCAGGAGGAACACAGGTTTGAGCCCAGTCTGGGCAATGTAGTGACTTAATAAGACTCTGTGTCAAAATAAAAAATTTTATAAAGGGCTGGGAATGTAGCTCAGGGAGATGGCCCTAGGGTCAATCCCAAGACCACAAAATGAATGAATGAATGAATGAATGAATTGTTTACATTGTCCATTCTAGTACTTAAAAACAAGGGAAAGAAGAGTGGAATAAGAGCAGAAAGGCAATAAATTGATAATAAACATAACGTGCACAACCACGATTTAGATACTCTACTAAACACAGAGTATTTGAAGTTGAGAAAGACTGGTCCTTCCTCTTAAAATCTCATGACAGCTGTGGAGAAAATCCTTAGATTTTCAAAACAGTCAATATTTTGGTTTTGTTCCTTTAAATAACGCTACTATCTCTCCAAGCCCTCCAAGCCTCTCAGAAGAACACCACTGTGTGTTTGGTGCTGTCTTTATGCATGCTTAGTCATCCCCTAATTTAAATCAACGTAACATACACATGCACCGAAGAAGACAGCTTTGAAGCCAGCCTGCCAGAGTTGGAATCCTGGCTTCTACATTTGCTGACTTTGTCACATTGGGCAAATTACTTAACCCACTTGTGCCCCGATCTCCTCAGTAAATGAGGACATGCCCAGTATCAGCCTCGCAGGGTTGTTGGGAGGGTTAAGTAAGATGGAGGTACGCAAGTGTTTTGCAACACAACATCTGGCATTCAAAGAGGATAAAACAAACATAAGCAAATATAATTATTCATGTTCTATAAGAAGATAGTGCTAAAAATGATATTTTAGATTCACCATTAGGAATCCCAGGGACCAATTTCGGAAGTCTAAGGGACCCTTCCAGTTTCAGGACCTCCTCCAGGGCCCACTGAGTCCACCTCTACTGCTGCCCGCGCCCTGCCCTGCTTCCCTCCTCCTGGAGCGCTCCCTGACTCCCCGCACAGTGACCTCCCCTCAGGCTCTGCTCCCCGAGAACCTCGACTCTGACGGCACCTGTCCGGGATGCTGTTGACACTGCTCTGAGCAAGGTCATGGCAGAGGTCCCGGTAGCCCTGTGACTGCAGAGGCCTTGGGCATCTGAAGCTGAATGCTCTGAGCGTATGAAGTGACAACCTGTGTGTGCCTCGGTGTGCAAATCATACCCAGGAGCCACAAGAAAGCCCCACCTTCTTTCTAACCAGCTGGCCTGCAGCACCCCAAGGTCACTTGGGAGGGACACTGATGAGTCATGAGATCGCTCCTTCAATCACTTGTCCAGTCTTTCAACAAATGTTTTTAAGGCCCATACATCCCCTAGGCTGTACAAAAAGCTCCCCCGCAGAGCTCACATTCTAGTGAGGGAAACATCATATAATCAGTGATCGCATTATATTCCAGCGTTCAGACATCTTCACACCGCTTCCAAAATGTTTGGACGTCTGCCTACTGTCTGGTCATGGTGCTTCCAATTTATACAGTTTATGTAAGGTTGCTTCACAGTTTTAGCTACTTTAGGCCCATTGTAAGATTTCCTAAAATGTTCACAAAAGGGTATTAATTAGTAGTAGTAGAATGTGGATTTCTTTTTTTCTTTTTGGTACTGGGGATTGAACCAAAGGCCTTTGTACTGAGCTATATATCCTGGCCATTTTTAATTTTTTTCTTGAGACAAGTTTCACAGAGTTGTTAAATTGCCCAGGCAAACTTGAGATCCTCCTGCCTCAGCTTCTCAGAGTGCTGGGATTACAGGAGATTCCAGGCAAATGCCACCACACCCAGCTCTTTGTAGATTTTTTAAAGAATTCATATTAAAAAATAATATAACCTATAATGAAATAAACATCTGTATATCATCCGTCTCCCACACATATATGTACTTCAGGAGGCAATTTTTAGGAAGGATCAGACAGAGAAACATAAAATTCCAGCTGTAACAGGTGCTTACTAAGGACAAGTACCCAGTGTCCTGAGATCATACAACAGGGAATTTAACTTACTTGGGTTTCCTGGAGGAAGGAAACTGACAGGTGAAGGAAGAATAAGAGTTGAGTAGGTGAAGAGGTGTGGGCAAGGCCTGCGAAGGACACTCCACATGCCTCCCTGTGGCAGGGGACAGTGCACACCAGTGGGGCTCAATGGTAGAAAGCAAGGGGTGAGGGAGCAAAGCAGGAACTGAGGCCAGCCAGGGGGCAGAGACCAGTAATAGAAGAGGGACGCTGGGATGACTCCATTCTCCAACATCTGCAGGTGACCAAGTGGAAGTCGTATGTACATGATCGTTCTCTCTCCCTGCACAGCTGAATTATAGCACTTCTCTAGACCCTCTGCCAAAGAACACAAATAATCAGTATCAGCATCGCATGTGTCTGGCCTGCCTTCAACTTTGAGAGTCTGTGAAATGTATTCCAGACTGAAACTCCAGGGGCTGAAGTTGCATTTGCTAAATATTTAGATCTTTTGCTAAGGTTTTTATTCATTCCCTCCAGCAGGTGGAGTACAGGAAAATGCTTTTTGTTCCCATAAATTCCCTGATACCCTAAAGGAAAAGTGAGGTTTGCCTGCAGAGTCCAGGGTGAGAGCAGGGCAGAGAAGCAGGGATCATGCAGTTGTGTCTCAGTGCAAGCGATTATGTCTGTTATGCTTGTAGAGATTCAGAATTTGAGGTTTCTGTTCAAGTTTGGGTAGCTATGTTATTAATCAGTCCAGAATAATAGAAAGCAGTTTAAAAAGAAGCACAAAACCCAAACCTACATTCTTCACGCGAGAGAAGCCAAAAGGCAACTTGGAAATTCTTCAGAGATGTACTAGCTTCAGAGTCAGGGAGGAACTGGCTGGCTGGAGATGTCTCAACCAATGAAAACAGGTAACATAAACATGTTTACACAGACGTGGGGAAGAAAGCGCAACAGCCCACATCACCTCAGGAACTAGCTTCTTCAAGTCCCACGGAAAGAACAAAGAAATTAAGAAGAGAGAAAGTAAATGGAGAAAGAATATTTTTGGTACTTCAAATTCTGTAAGAAACACCACAGATTCTTTATCATAACCACTATAAATTGATCTCATTCTTTTTTAAAAAAAGGATCGAGATATCCCTTCCTGATAAACAGACCAAAAAAATTGTTCCTGAATCACTGGTATGGAGGAGGGATTGTAAAACACATCAAGAGAATCCAGAAAAGAGAAGAAAAAAAGAAAAAAAAGATGCTATGAAGGGGTCACAACGTAGCTGGAGAATGTGATACATAAACAAATCATTAGAATGCGATGTGGAAGAACACTTAAAGAACCGTGTCCAGGAGGCTACAGTAACACAGGTGGCGGAAAGATGCCTCCGGAGAGAGGGAGGGAGAGCCTCCCAGAGGGGTGATATTTGAACTGTGTCAGAAGAGATGAGCAGATGTCATGCTTTAAATGTCTTTGTGCTCCCCAAATGTATACACTGAAACCTAACGGCCAATGTGCTGGTGGTGGAATGTGGGCCTTTGGAAAGTGATTGATTGGTTCACAGGGCTTTTATGAAAGGTCTGATAAAAACAATCCCAGAAAGCTCTCTTTCTTCTTCCATCACGTGAGGACATGTGGCAGTTTCAAAGAGCTCTACTGTAGGCAGTAAAATAGGCTACGTATTGGCCGAGAGATATGGCCGTCCTCAGCCCTGTATCCGAGGAAGAAAGGTCTCCTTCTATGGATTATGAACATCAACCTGTCCTCAAGATTTGGGCTACAAATTTATACTACCTATCTGGCCTCAGAACCCCTACCCTTAGGAATAAACATAATAAATGGTCCATGGTATTCCTAGCAACAGTAAGTAAAAGAAAACAAAAACCTCTCTGTAGATTCAACCCTCCAAATCAGGAATGGTTTCCCCATGTGTATTGTATCTCTAATCACTAGCTCATAATTCAAAAATTATGTACAAAAACTTAAATGAGGGAAGGCCGGGAATGGTGGCGCACGCTTGTATCCCAGCACTTGGGAGGCTGAGGCAGGAGGATTGCTGCAAGTTCGAGGCCAGTCTGGGCTACATAGTGAGTTCAAGGCTAGCCTGGACTACATAGTGAGACTCTGTCTCAAAAAAAAAAAAAAAAGCCACCCCCCCCAATAAAAACCAAACTTAAATGAGGGAAACAACAATAGCACTGCTAAACACTCAAGAACTTCAGAAAATGGAATGATTGGGTGTTAATGATAGGTACACCATAAAATAAGTATCTTTAAAATGACCAAATATATTTTTCAGAAGAGACTTAAAATGCGAGAAATACAAAGGCCGTCATAATCACAGGGCCGACTGGCAGATTTCCCTCAGAAAGGAACCAAGTAGAACTTCAAACAAGAAACCAAAATAGTAGAATTAAAAACCTAATGGGCTGAACTTTAAGAAATGGCAGAGGATTAAAATAGTCATGAAATCCTCCCACAGATAACCATGATGAAACAAACAAACAAAAAACCAAGATAAGTTAATACAAACAACTACTGAGAGATTCTAGAGAGAAATCAAGAGTAGATAGAAGCAGGAGGAGAATTTAATTTCAAAAACTGCCACCGAAAGGGGTAAGATTTTTGAGTTTATATCTTCCCGGCCTGAGCGTGAAGCCTGGCTCTCACAGCAATGCTGCAAAAAATAGGGGTGGAAAACCACAGCCTGAGCAGCCAACGGTGCCAGAGATCAGAGTTCAAGGCTGCAAAAGTAGCTAGAAATACACAGGAAAAATACTGGCAAGAAAAAAAAACCACAGAAGTATGAAACTGTGAGTATAAACTCTTCCCACATCCCTGTCCAGAAGCTAAACTACACAGATGTGGTAGAAGACCCTAAAGAACCTGGCAAAAAGGTGGACAGAAACCAGAAATATCTGCTCTTCAGTAAGAGCTATGTGTGTCACTCTTCTCTCTCTCTCTTTTTGTAAACTGAGTGATTTTTCCAACCATGCACAAGTCAGGTGGCAGAAAATTTGAATTGTATAGGCTTGAAATGTCAGAGCTAGAGCTCAAAATCTGCCAAATAGCTGCAAAACAGAGAGAACCCAGAGAAGCAAGAAAATCACAAGAAGAGTATCTTCCATCTCTGCTGAAATTCTTGGCTAACCACCAAATGACACAGAAACAGGGAAAAGCTCCAAAGGGCCAGACAACACACACAGCAAGGGGAAGCCATAAGAACACAGATAGCAGCTACTGTGTGTCACAATAGTGACAAAGTGTGAAGGTGGAGCTCAGACAAATTAATTTCCTGCTAAATCCAAAACTCAACGATCCTCAGAAGAACATAACAGAATCTAGAGTGGCCATAATGTGTTTCTACATGGTCCAACTTCCAACCCAAAACTACTAGACAGGCAAAGACACTCTGAAGTGTGGTCCACACTTGGGGAAAATGCAGCCAATGAAAACTGGCTCTGAGTGGCTCCAGATGTTATATTAAAGCAGTTGTTACAAATATGTTCATAAAACTAAAGGTAAATATAATATTATGTGGAATAAATAGCTAGGAATTCACCTAGAGAAATGAAAACTAAAACGTAGCATAAAAAAAATCAGGAAAGTCTAGGATTGAAAAAAAAATTTAATTTAATTTTAAATCCCCCAAATGTAGAAAGCACTACAAGGGCCCCATCAAAAATTGAGGATAGCGGGCTGGTGAGATGGCTCAGCAGCGTAAGCACCTGCTTGGCAAGCGGGAGGGCCCGAGTTCAACTCCCGGAACCCACATATGAAAAAAGGGGCCGGTGATATCGCTCAGCGGCACGGGCGCCTGCTGGTGCACAAGGTCCTGAGGTCGAGCCCCTGGTACCCACAAAAAAAAAAAAAAAAAAAAATTGAGGATAGCAAAATAAAGAATCAGTGAACACAAAGCTAACAGAGATGCCAAATCCAAACAACAGACAGAATAAAAATTGAAAGAAATGAGAACTTCAGAAGTCTGGAGGAAGAATATATGTATAACTGGAATTACAGAGGAAGAGGAGAGAGAGAGAGAGAGGAGGAAGAAAAACAGCTGAAGAAATATTTGCTGCAAACTTCCTAAAGGGATCCAAGGACACTTTCGGTGGTTGTTTTAGTTACTTGTCTCATTGCCAAGACAAAATACCTGACACCTAAAGTTAAAGGAGGAAAGGTGTTACCGTAGCTCACAGTTTGTGGAGGTTTCGGTTCATCATTGGCTGGCTCCAAGGCAGGGTGGCATCGTAGAAGAGACATAGTTTATGGTAGGCAGAAGGCAGCAAGGCAGCAAGCAGTGAAGTAGCAGAGCAGCAAGCAACAACAGCAGCCCTCTTTCTGTCCCTTATTTTCTAACCAGGCTACCTGCCCTTGGGTGGATAACACTCACACCTGGAGTGGGGCACCCTGAATCCCAGCATTTCACCATGAATCAGTCCCAGCATCACATCTTTAATCCCAGCATCACACGCTCTAGATGCAGCCACCTCTGAAAAGCTCCACTTATGACTGCATGAAACTTTCGAGAGTCATTAGACACAAGCCATAACAGGGGTGGTGTAAATGTTCTTTATTTTGAGTGTGGTGTCTCATGGGTATAGACATTCATCGAGTCACCTAACTGTACAGTATAAATGGGTGTATAAAGTATACCTAAAGCTTTATTTAAAAGTAAATGAGGGCCAGTGATATGGCCCAGCGGCATAAGCACCTGCCTGGCAAGCGCGAGGTCCTGAGTTCAATTCCCCGTACTCACATAAATGAAAAAAAGGGCTGGTGATATCGCTCAGCAGCACAAGCGCCTGCTGGTAAGCATGAGATCCTGAGTTTGACTCCCAGTACCCACATTAAAAAAAAAAAAAGTAAACGATACCTTCTGGCAAGTGCAAGGTCCTGAGTTTGATTCCTGGTTCCAAAACAAACAAACAAAAGTAAATGATAAAATATACTTCTCTCCTCCATAAAAATTCTAACTTATGGATTAAATATTATAATGGTAAAATCTGAAGAGAACATGAGCAAAAAGAAACAGGTCTGAAGAAGGGGGTGGAGGTGAAGAGGGCAAGAGAGCAGTAAGGGTGGACAGGATCAAAGCATGATGTACATATGTATGAAGAGGTTACAGTGAGACCCATTAATTTGTACAACTAATGTGAGTTAATATTTATAATAATTTTTTAAAGTTTTAAAAATGAAAAGAAAATAGGTCTAAGGAAATGAACCAGAATGAGACCTGGTGAGATAAATGAGAGGTGCAGAGGCATGGAGAGGAGAATGAGAGGAGGAGACGCAACATGAGAAGAGGTGAGACATGGGAGATGGGGGGCTGTCACTGGGACGTTCCCATTTTGATGGGAGACAGGAACCCTAAAGTTCAGAAAGCACATGGAGTCCTGTGCAGTGTCCATGTCCACATTTAGACAGGACGAGGAAGGACGCCATATAGAATCTCGAAAACAGCTCGAGGCAAGGGTGATTGGCTTTAAGGTGGCATTCATAGTGGAAAGAGGCTTTTCAACACAGCAATAGTATCCAGGAAAGAGAAAAATCTTACTTTGAAGAGCTGAGAGAAAATAACCGCCAACGCCTCCTCATCGGTACCTTGTAGCCAACTGTAAGCCATTTCTTAACTTATGCTTTGAGCTTCCTCATTACCTTTTCATTCCAAGTCCATCAAAATACATCCCGTCTCTTAGGCTATTAAGGGATTTCATTTAAAGTAAACAGTGTTAATGTGCTCAGGGTGTTAATGACATAATACCGAGGACTGCCAGTATAGACCTAAGCCAACTTTATTAAAATATTGCTAAAATATGCACAAATATATAAAACTAGGTATAAACTTATGTGTATAGTTCTTACACAGCTACTTAACCTAAACAGATGCATAAATATACATGGGATTGATTTACAAACCAAAAACAAAATTACATGAGGCAGGAGGATCGCCACAAGCACAAGGCCAGCCTGGGCTAGACAGTGAGTTCAAGGCCAACCTGAACTACACAGCAAGACCCTGTCTCAAACAAAACAAAAAACAAAACAAAAGTCCACAAAATTGCAATGTCAATAAAATTCAAAATGCTGACAAAAATGTGATGGAATGTGCAGTCCATTCATAGGCAGGTGGACACTTGGGTTCTTAGAAACCGGAACCCTGTGATGTGGCTGGGTATTCTCTGCCGTGCTGTGGGAGGCCAGCACAGAGGCTGAGAACGAAGGTCAAGAATCGGACCTGGGGTGCAACGCAACGGCTCTACCTGCTGTCCTGTAACATGGAAACAGCAAGGGTACTTTCTCCAGGAGCAGCTGTGAGGATTAGATGAGGAAGATAAGGAAAGGCCAGTGCCAAACCCACTTTAACTTGTTTCTTTATTGTTATTTGGTTTGCTTCAGTGCTGCGGTTCAAACCCAGAGCCTCACACTCACTAGGCAAGAGCTCTACCACTGAGCTATATGCCTGGGCCTTTTCCATTATTTTGAAAGGGTAATCAATTTAATGAAGCCTCCCAAAATACAATACCAACAAATTTTCCATACAAGGAAAAAATTCTGATGATCTCGGGACCCAAAGGAGGCTCTGTCTTATACCTTCCACCTGCAATGAATGCACCAGAGTTTGGAGTATCATGAGAGCCCCCGACTCAGGCCTCACACCTGGGATGGGATGTCACTGGCCCTGCCTGGTCCCTGCATGCGCTCAGTCCTGGGGAGTGAAGTAGTGTGGCCAAACTGAGACATGAGGGATTTAGGATAAGTATGCAGTACTTTTGAAAGCCCCTCCCCAAAACACAGAACTCTCTGACATGTGCCAGTGTACCTGTGGACACTGGTTAGGGAAATGCTGGTTATATTACACACACATACACACACACTCAGATTCTATTCTTATATTTAGTAGCTTCCTGGAAAAGAAGGACTTTAAATCAGTGAGAATCTAAGGCTCGGTGGAAGGGTATGGCAGGATGGGGGTAAAAGGAAGGGTTTGTTTACTTCATGGGCATAAGAATGCTTATAGACATTCAAAAAACCCACTATCACCCACACCTGGTGGCACATGCCTATAATCCCAGGACGGCCGGCCTGGGCAACTTGGCAGTTTAGTGAGAACTCATCTGAAAAATATAAATCATAATAAAAAGGACTAGGGATGGAGCTTAGTGTGAAGGCTCTGGGTTTAATCCCCAGTACTGAAAAAAAAAAAGAAAAGAAAAGCAGCCCACCCTAAATTCAGTCTTCAAAGAGAGCAAACTCAACTGCACAGATAATAATCTTATAATTTTAGTTTCTACAGCAATTGGTGATAAGAAAGCCTAGACTGAACTTCAGTCTTTATAGTGCTTGTCCAGGGAAATTTAATAGGCAAACTAATAACACTAGCAGAGAAACCTTTCATCACTGCAAAAATGAACAACAAAAAGCCCAACTCCTTCGCTGGGGGTGTAGCTTCGTGGTAGAGCACCCGACTACCATGCACAAGGCCCCGGTTCAAAACAAACAAGCAAAAATCCCTACTTTTAATGACTTCAGCCTCTACTGTGTACAAATGCAGCTACTTAAAAATTAATTATAGATATTTCTTAGTTAAAGAAAGTCTACTAAGTCCTTTCCAACACAGGTGCTCCCTTTTCCAGACGTTTTATGGTTCAGACTGGCCTTACTACTAGTTTTTCTAAAAAGACAAGGTAGGTTAAGACTACACTACAGAGCCAAGGATACAGCTCAGTGGTACAGCGCCTGGCCGGCAAGCGCGAGGTCGTGAGTTCAATTCCTGGTACCAAAAAAAAAAAAAAGATGACACTACAAATGAAGTAGCTGCAGAGTTACTTTCCACACACCACTTTTTGCTTCTATGCTTAAGTCTTCTAATGGCTGGCAAATTCTGGAGATGCAAAGCTAAGGCCAGAAAAAGGTTCTCATGTGAGATGCTTATCAAAGACCACTTTCTGACCTTTGGAGACCGTCACATGTCGGCCTTCACCCCAAGTGGCCCTGCCCCATACCCAAGCTGTGACTGCCTGCCTCTTACTCTCAGGAGACCGACACAGCTGATGAACGAAACTTGATGGAATTCCTCAAATCCCTTAAGAATGCAAAGAACAATGATTAGGTTTAGGGAAAATACCAGATTCTTAGAAACTGGAATCTCCTCTCCCTTGCCAGTTTAAATTAAAATGTAGAGAGGCAAAAGAACTGGAAGTGGGGGCTCAAAAAATATTTGTATGTGAATGCACACAGCAGCATTATTCACGGTGACCAGTGGTAGGAATGACCCAAGTGCCTATCAGTGGATAAAGGGGTAAACAAAATGTGGCATTTACATACAATGAAAAATTATTCGGCCTTGAAAAAGAAGGATATGCAGAGGCAGGGTACAACACTGGGTGAACTTTGAAAACACTATGCTAAGACTCAAAAGATCAAATATTGTAGGAATCCATTTATAAGAGTTACCTAGAATGGGCAAATTCATAAAGGCAGAAAGCAGATTGAAGGCTGCCAGCGGCTGGAGGAAATGGGAAGTTATTGCTTAATGGTTACACAGTTTCTGTTTGAGGCGATGAAAAGGTTTTGGAAACAGAAAATGATGATTGCACAACAGTGCAAATAAAAATAATAGACTGAATTGTATACTTAAAAAATGGTTGAAGGAGCTGGGTGTGGTAGCGCACGCCTGTAATTCCAGCCACTTGGGATGCTGAGGCAGGAGTATCACAAATTCAAGGCCAGCCTGGGCAACTTTGTAAGACATTGTCTCAAAAAAATAAAAGAGATACATGAGCCCCAGTCCTCAGTACCAGAAAAGAGAATTTAAAGGGACAAATTCTTTTTCCTTCTTTTTTCTCTTTCTTTTTTTCTTTCTTTCTTTCTTTTTCTTTCTTTCTCTCTTTCTCTTTCTCTCTCTCTCTCTCCCTCCCTCCCTCCCTCCCTCCCTCCCCCCTTCCTTCCTTCCTTCCTTCCTTCCTTCCTTCCTTCCTTCCATCTATCCCTCCACAACCTTTTTAAAAATCAGGGACTCAAATCACTGGAAACAACCCAAATATCCTTCAATGAATGACTAAATACACAAACTGCAGCAGACCCACGTATTAGAATAAAATGGGGCCGGTGAGATGGCTCAGCGGCATAAGCGCCTGCCTGGCAAGCGTGAGGGCCCGAGTTCGACTCCCAGAACCCACATACGAGAAAAGGGCCGGTGATATCGCTCAGCGGCACGGGCGCCTGCTGGCCCGTGAGGTCCTGAGGTCGACCCCCGGTACCCACAAAAAAAAAAAAAAAAAAAAGAATTAAATGGAATAAACCATGGTCACATACAACTTGGATTACCTGCAGGGGAATTATGGTGAGTGAAAGAATCCAGTCGCACAAAGCTGACTTACTGGGTGATTTCATTTGTATCACATGCTCAAAATGGGATGGAGAGCATATTTGTGGCTGCCAGGGGTCGGGGTTGGGGTATGCTTGTAAAGTGATGGCACAAGGCACTGTTCAGAACTCTGACTGTGGTGATGGTGACGTGAATTTATATAGATGTTAAAATTCATAGAACATCACAATTTAAAAGTCAAATTTTTAAAAATAAAGTACAATAGGACAAATGTCACCAATTGCTATCACTGTTCTTGTAGCCACTAATAACTGCTTCCTTTCTCAACCCTCCACCCCCCAATTTCCCATGGATTTCTCTAAGTCTTAAAACTGCCCAAAGATTACTATCTGGAAAACTTATCTTATAAAATTATAACAAAGCGTCCATATTTCTATTCTTAAAAGGGATTCTTTTCCCTGTACCACATCCATCCATGTAGTCACAATGCTTGTCTCTGTAGCCTTGATGTTTTTCCTGGACAAACTTTCACATGGGAAAAAGAAATGTTGCTGTGTCCCAGCGATAACGTCCACGAGTCCTGGGAAATCCTAGACACACGTCTATCATGATACAATAAGGGGCACGCTCAGCCCTTCCTTTGACATACAACCTTGGTGCTTTCCACTATATGTTTCCTAGGTTGTTTAATGATGGCCCCTGAAAGCCGTCTGGTTCAGGACTCTGAGTGCATGGAAGCACCCCACCCCATAAGGGCCCCAAGAGATGCCACCACACAAATACACACAAAAAAGCCATGGGAAACTGGATCTCCACCAATGGTCTGCCCAGGAAAAATGGTAAGAGACGGCTCCCAGCTAGCTGTTTCTGGGGTAATGCATGCTGTACTGTCACCTCTGGTTTCTGGAAGCTCTAGAAGCCCCTAGAACCCTCTGGAAACCCTAGGAAATTCACAGGCAGCTATAGGCCCTGCTTGTGAGCTGGAAAAACTCAGGAGAAAGCAGAGATTGAGTATCTTGCTTTATCTCACCATGTACTTCCACACCTCTCCTTGCTGGGTGGGGTGTTACCCAATAAAAGAGCATTTTATAAGCAAACCATTCATCAGGACTCCCAATTAAAAAGTTGGAAAGTGTAATACTGGAGCTAGTTTTGCATCTTCTGGCACCTCATTAACCTCATCACTGGTCTTCTGTTGAGGGCAGGAGGCTTAGGAATTACTTTGTAGGATCTGTCCTTATGCTTAAGCAAAAAAAGAAACAGCAACGCTTTTCCTAAAAAAAAAAAAAAAAAATGACCTCCGCCGTGTGATCGTGAGAGATTGTCAGATCACGAACCAAACAGGAAGGATATGACAGGAGAGGAAGATCTACTTAGACTTGCCTAAATTTAGGAATATCCACCTTTACCCAAAGGAGGAGTAGAAATAAGTAATCCATTTTTCATAGGCTTTTCGAGTACAGAGGAAGATGATTTCCCAACTTCTCTCTGCAGAAGACAGCTAAGAATAAATATCTAGGGATTTGAACTATATTGTGATCCAAAAGCTGCACATTTTGTGAATTTTGAATTAAGCCCAAGTACTCCTTTTTTTTTTACTCAACTGCAAAACTAAACTTACATTTTAAATACATAAATAAACCCTAGGGACAGAGTTCACACTGAATCCATGTCCATTTATTTTCTGTGACAGGTGAACTAACTGAAACATAAAAGAATTCACCCAACCAAACTGAATTTTTAAAGCCTTGTCTCTGGTATCACGGAAAGGGGAAGAAGAAACTAGGCTCTACTGGGGCAAGGAATCCAACTCCATTTCCCTCCTAGTGAGAAGGTGGTGAAACCTAAAAAAGAAGCTGGGCCCAAGCCTTCTCATAAAGTCCAGGGGCGACGCCCCAAACCAGGTTTTATCTGAACCTATGACGTCCTCATTTGCCCACAAGAAGCAGAATCATTTCTTGTTGGTTCCCTCCAAAGAGAAATTATGGAGCCTATTTTTTAAAATCAAGACATCAAGAAGCCAAAAGACAGATTCTAACTCTTACCCATCTTCTTTGGCCTAGAACAAGTCAACGGGGCCATGACATTGGCACCCTGTCACTTGGATCTCTCCAGAGAGTTCTAACAGGCACTTTGCAGCCTGAACACACTAGTAGGGACATTGCACCTGGCAGACACTCAAGACCCGATAGCTTATCTCACCTAGTGAGGAATTAAGTGGACAGACTGCTAACAAGGAACGCTAATGCATCTTGGAAATATGGACAACCTAGACAAAAAGCCTGGAAACCAATGACACTTGGAACAGACAGAGAGCATGCGTACTAACCAGAGGCTGTGTCCTTGGGAAGCAATGGAGTGACCCAGGCTTGGCCCATGGCCCTCACCATTGTGTGTGTGTTCGTGTGCGTGCATGCGTGCATGTGTGTGTGTGTGTGTGTGTATGTGTGTGTGATACTGGGGGTTGAAACCAGGGTTCTGCACATGCTAGATAAGAATCCTACCACTGGACTATAACCCTGGTCCTTTTTGTTTTGAAACAGAGTCTTGCTAAGTGCACAGGCTGACCTCCAACTTGCAAGCTTCTTGCTTCAGCCTTCTGAGTTAAAGTTGTGGTCAAAAACTATGGTGTGTGTTTAAATTTTCTTACGGCAAAAGACACATTGCCATTGCCATTAATCCCTCTCAAAATACTCCCCTTTGCTTCAAAAATACTATCCCATTGTTCTTGTCATTTTCTGAAGCAGTTCTAGAAGTTCTCTTTCATGAGTGTCTTTACACTGCCAGGGCTACCTCAGTGTCCTGAAAGCATTTACCTTCCATGGCCATTTTCACTTGGGGAAGTACCAGAAGTCACATGAGGCCAGATCCAGTGAGTAAGGTGGATGAGGACACATTGTGATATTTTTACAAGGCTGCCTTTCCATTGGATGACACGTGGTAGCAGCATTCACCATATTTTTTATCACACCTTGTAAATACACTCATGAAAGTGAACTTCCAGAACTGCTTCAGAAAGTGGCATGAGGGCCGGTGAGATGGCTCAGTGGCACGGGTGCCTGCTGGTGCGCGAGGTCCTGAGGTCGACCCCCAGTACCCACAAAAAAAAAAAAGTGGCATGAACAATGGTATAAGTGTGTTTGAAGCAAGGAGGAGAATTTTGAAGCAGACTAATGGCAATATGTCTTTTACTAGAATATATTTTTTAAAATGTAAACATTTGCCATATTTTTCAATCACCCTGTGTAGCTGAGAGTACAAGCATGCACTACCACAGTGAGCTCGGGCTCATCACCCTTGACAGTCTCTTTTGGTTGGCTTTCTTCCTCCTCTTTTACGTATGGTCTACTCTTGGCCTCCTCCACTCCCCTCGGGCAGCTGCAGCTACTCTCACATCTTCAATAAGATTTCAAGGTTGACTCCCAACCTGTGCCTGCAGCTTCTCTTGGGAGGTGTGGGCCCGTATGTTTAGCTACCCACTGGACTCTGACCTGCAGATCTGTTCCTCTTCCTGTCTTCAGTCATGAAAATTCTTAGCTCCAAAGTAAAAATTACTCCAACATGTTCCTGTGATACTTTCTGACTCTCAAAACGAACAGATTTCCAGCCAGGAAGCCAGAGGGTGATCATGCTCTATTAATGTACTTGTTCACCCTCAGGAGTGGGTGGACAAATATGGAGAGGGGAGGTTAGTGGTGGTGGGTGTGAGGAGAGGGGTAGGGGAGGAAGTTTCCAGGAGACAGGAAGTGGCTCTTTGCAAGAAGGACAGGCTGGTCACATAGTCCTCCTCAGAGTCCAAGTGCTTTCAGTATTTATGCCTACTGTAATTGTTTATAAAACCTACCTTATTGTTTACAAGATAAGAGCATTACAGACACATGGAGTTAAGAATTCAGGATAGCAAAGCCTCCATGTCCTTAAATAAGACTCAGAACCTTCTAGAGAATGTGAGAGCAGTTTCTAGAAGGATTGAATGTCCAGCAGCCTCACTCTTGACCCCTGACTTCCTGATCCCTTCTTTAAGGTTTTTCAGCTGTGTCCTCAACCTCCAGTTGAAGCATACACATAATCCCCTTTCTCTCTTCCCACTTATGTCTCAGACCAGCTGACAACTTTATAGAAGACATTAGAAAACAAGGAAATGAAAGCAAAGAACAGCTATTTCCTCACATTTGTTTTCAGGACTTGAAATCTAGACATAATTTAATCATCAACCTCTATCACACTCCTATTATAAATTAAGAAATGAGGAAACTCATCTGTAGTTTCCAAAGAGAAAACTGTCCAAGGAGAGCTGTTGAAGGGCCCCAAGGCCACAAAATGATTTTGTGATAGAGACTGAACCCAAACTCGGTGACTTCACTGCCTGTCTCATGCCCTTTTTATTCTCTCCAGCTACCACTCTTAGAAATGAGGTCTTGGGCTGTGGCTAGCTCAGTGGTACAGCACTTGCCTACCACGTACACGGCCCTGAGTTTGATCCCCAGCACCACAAACAACACTGACAAAAACCTATCAAGGTCTTGGCTGCTTCCCTCCATCCTGAGGTTTGCTATTCCCTGGCTCTGCGCACCATCTTGCTTCTTTGGCTCCTAGGAACTGGTTTATCCAAATATCTTACTGTATCCAACATCAAACTTCAACTACTCTAACAAATGGAACCCTTGGCTGTTGTATCTCTTTTGCTCAGTTCTGATTTCCCATCTAAGCAACATACCTTGTTTACAATGGAGTTATCTGGAGATGAGGATTGACGTCCTTGGGTCTCCATGAATGGCTATGGCTCAGGTAACTTGTTCCAGCTGCTTTGGAGGTCTACAGTAAATCTCCCAAATGACACAGAAAAGTGGGTTCTCAAAATGTTGCACAATAAAGCTGGGTATCGTGGTGCATGCCTGTACTCCCAGCACCCTGGGAGGCTGAGGTGAGGGTTTCATAAGTTCAAGCCCAGCCTGGGCAACTTAGCAACTTAGAGAGACCTTGTGTGAAAAGAAAAAGTAAAGATGGGGATGTAGCTCAGTTCAAAGGCCCTGGGTTCAATCCCCCAATCTCCAGTACTACAAAAAACGAGTTGTATACTACACTTTCCATATACTAATGCCTTAATCATATAGCTATTAAAATTGCAGGTGTGTATATATGCACATACAAACCCACACAAGAATTAGAGCATATTTATTGATAACAGTTATTTTTGCTGTAATATTTCACTCAAAACACCAATATAAAAGGCACCCAAAGATCACACAGCACACAGGGAGTGTGTACAACCTCATGCCTTAGCCTCAGTCCTAGGTTGAAAGTCACCATGAAGTCTTCTCTGTCCTGATTTTGCTGGCCAGAACTCTGAAAGCCTGTTCTGCATGCCAGCTCAGGATAACTGGGGAATCAGACAGGATCAGCAGGAATTTTATTTGCCTGGGGCCCCCCAAACCTCATAAAACAGTGGTTTTCAAACATCTTGGCTATCTCTGAGGGGTGGAGATGAGAGACAGCCTCCACATTTATAAAAGACAAATGGTGGGGGGCGTTATATGATGTGTAAGATTCCTTTCCTAGGAGTTTATGTATGGGTCTAGATTTTCCTTGGTCTGCTTACAGGGTGCGTTTAAAGGGAAAATGAACTGTTGTTTCTTTAATTTTTGCTTTGGGGTACTGATCAGGAAACAGTAAAAAAATCCTTTTCCCCATCCCACTCCCAGGTAGGGCCGAAACTTGATTTTTAAAGGTCTGAGCACCTTAGCCCTCTCACCGCTTGCTCCCCTCCCGCTCCCAATCGCAGAAGCAAAGTGCATTTTTGGTTGGGGGGATTCTATTAGATCATCCAGAGGGAAGACGGGGCCCACTGATTTGTGCTGAAGAAGTCGAAGCAGCCACACTCAAGAGGGCAACTCGGTTCTTCACAGGTCAGGCTTCAGGCACGTCTGTGTTTCGTGTTTGCACATCTGTGCCTACTGGCATGCTGAGTCCTGAACAGGAATGGAGAATAACTGCTAAGCCACAAAACCGTGCAGGCAGTGCCAGGGACTTCTGCACCTCCCCAAGCCTGTGGAAAAGCTCTGTGGAGGACATCGCTGGGCCTCTTGGGGCAGCAGTGCCTAACAGATAGCCAAGAAAGCCACTTGCAAATAGTAATAAATACCTCCAAATACTTCCCAATTTCATTTATATGGCCAGCAGTACTTTGATACCAAAACCAGACAAAGACATTATAAGAAACCTCCAGACTGATATCCTTCACGAACATAGATGCAAAACACCTTAGCAAAATATTAGCAGATATATTCTAACAATACAATGGAAAACTACTCAGTATTAAAGGACAAACTACTGCTACCCATAACATGCATGAAACTCAAAAACTTCACACAGAGTAAAAGAAACCAGACCAAAAAAATTGTGTGTGTAGTAATAGATACAGATATGTATGATTCCATTTACATAAAATTCTAAAACAAAACAAAACAAAACAAATTAAGTATAGAGTGACAGAAAGCACATCAGGGGTTGCCTGGGATGGGGGGGATGAGGTTTACTGGCTTGGGGCCCAAAGAGACTTTTGGGGTGATGGAAATGTATATCCTGATAGTGGTGGTAGTTATATGGATACATAAATTTTTCAAAACTTATCAAAACGGAACTTAAAATGGTGCATTTTATGGCATGTAAACTACAGCTCCATAGAACTGGTTTTTAAGAAATCTGAAACCAATCTTGTCTAGTGGGGGATTTAATCTTTAAAAGGCTTTAATCTTTAATAGTATTTCGAGTTTGCCCAGAGAACTCTGATCCCCCAGACAAAAACTCACTTCCAGGGCTGGCAGTGTGGCTCAGCAGGAGAGCACTTGAATAGCATGTGCAAGACCCGGGTTCAATCTCCAGCACTGCAGAAAAACCAAATCTCACTTCACACCAAGAATTCCCTGACGTGGGGACAGCATAAAATAATTGAGCCAAACCAGAAGAAACATTTCATCAAAAATCCATGAATGTAACCAGGTGGTGGCAGCACATGTCTGTAATTCCAGCTAATCAGGAGGCTGAGGCAGGAGGATCACAAGTGTGAAGCCAGGTCCGGGAATATAGCTCACCGGCACAAGCACCTGCCTGGCAAGCGCAAGGTCCTGAGTTTGATTCCCAGTATTAAAAAAAAAAAAAAAACAAGTGTGAAGCTAGACTAGGCAATTTACCCAGAACCTGTATTAAAAACAAAAACAAAACAACAACAACAACAAAACCATGAGTGTGGTATCCCTTGGTGGTCCCTGAGATCAGGCTTCCACACTTACAAGTATTAGGTTCCCTTGTTCAAACTCTGACAGACCTTTTTCTCTTGGCAGGACTTTCTCCTGAGAAGCCTCTAGGAACAAGCCCAGCTCGCAGATGACAGCCGGCAAGGAAATGGGGATCTCAATCCTGCAACCACAAGGAACTAGATTTTGCCAACAACCCAAGTAAGCTTGGAAGTAGATTCCTTCCTAAGCCTCCAGAAAGGAGCTCAGCCTGCCAACAGCCCTTTGTATTGGGTCTGTAAGAAGCAGAACAGAGAAGCCAAGCGCATACCAGGTTTGTGACCTCCAGCACCCTATTTCTACCAAGAGAACTCAAAATTTGCTGAAGTGGGGAAAAAGAGTGATATTGGTCATTTGATGATGTTGGAGTTTTCTTCCTCTTCAAACTCACTCACATGGACTTGTCACTTGAGGCAATGCAAGAGCATTTATATGAGGTTGGCTCAATAGATTATATTTTAAAATAATATTGCTCTGCTGTTGTAATTGCATTCACTGTTTGGATTTGCAAAGCCAGTGGCTCCAAAGAGTTAATGCACCTCTTTAAACATTCAACTTCTTCCCAGACAGTGCCTTAGGCATGGAGAAGAGAAAAGGATAAAGTACTATAAAAACTGAGCTGTGAATTATCATTGCATGAAAACATTCCAAGGCCTCTCTGGGTAAGTTTGTTCTAATATACTACAGCCTGAGAGGAGACAGACCAGGCACCACGAATTTTTTTAAAAGATTGCCCATCAAAACAGTACAAAGTAGACAAGTTTTCATTTATTTTCTTTGGAACATTCCTATTGGCAGCTGTACTTGTTTGGTTAATGGAATATTCTTGACTCATTAAACAGGCTCATTTAGGGAAAGGAGCCACTGTGCGTGGGATAGGATGTGGAGCCAGCCTTGCTCTCCGCTGGCATGGTCTCCAAAAGTGGTACCTTTCCAACCGTCCTCACAGACACTACGTGGACACGATAGGTGTAAATTCATGATGAAAGACAGCAGAGAAAGCAGCATAAAAGAAAGACTGTCAGTCACAAAGAGAAGGAAGTTAAAAGCTGGGGCCTCTTTTAGGTACCCTCTTGGCACCTTGGAATAGGGGAGAGGTCCCAGTAGAGATCAACATCAGGCCTCCTCCAAGCTGACCACATTTGCTCTTGGACCTGCCATTACCTCTGCATACTCACCTGCCCTGAGACTGCTTATTCCAAAAGCAATCATAGCTCACTTCCAGGACCCCTGGCCACACGACTTCATGACAAGGCAATTAATCTGTCCCAAACCTCTGAAATGTGATCTAGAAATTCGCTATATTGTTTTCAAGAATAAGTGTGAATTCTAAATTTTGATAAATGTATGGACTTTAATAAAGCTATAGGAACTTTTAGTTCGAAGAAAATCAAATTCCATTATAGTGAATATAATAGTGACCAAAAAATAATCCCAAAGTCCAAGCAGGGCCCACTTATTTCTAGCAGTATTTAATATCACATAACTTTTAGACAACTGAATATTGAAGTTGACCTATTAACACATTGAGAAGAAAAATCTTGAGTCAAGCATCGGCTTTTTTGACAAAGTATTCCCATCAATGATTGATAATTGTGCAGCACTTTGAAAGGCTTCCTATCAAGACCTGCTTCTCTTTTAAATACTGTGGCCATAATTTGTTATCTATAGGTCACTTCCCTGTTCCTCCAGCTTATCTTTCCACCCTGCCCTGGCTTATGTCCTCTGTCTTGATGCTTATTCCACCAAAGTAGCAAAGTGGCAGAGTGGTTGGGACCACTCAACCTTGCAGGCTGTGAGAAAGCCAGAGGGAGGTCAGTTTGGGAACAGCTCCCCCCGCACGTGTGCATGCCATGTTTACGTGTGCAAAAGACACAGTTTTGGGCTCTTCAGGTCCATCAAGTCCAGGGTTCTTCCCAAGACTTTATCTACATGGGCAACAAAATTCATTTCCTTGAATTAGAAAGAATAAAGTTAACTTAAAGTAGGCTTGAAGTAGAAAGAATGAAGTTAACTGAGAAATGATAAGGCAGGGCTTAGGTTTTCCAAAACTATTCAGCTTCCAGAAATACGAATACGAACAACTCTGTTCGAGAGAAAACAAGCATCTTTGCTTTGTTCCCATGTGTAAGTCTCACCCTACAATATTACAAGCAAAAATTAGGCATCTAAGAAAAGGCAGGAAAACCCCTACAAGCTTTGCCCCTTCCCTGTTCTGTTTATTCTGCCCAGAAAGAGGGGCACGAAGTCATATTAATTCTTATACTCCAAGGACCAAAACTTTTAAAATTGCACTTTACGTTAAATAAACATTCTGAAATACTGCCATTTGTTAGAGAAGAATGTGAATCTAGACTTAATGGGCCCCAGACGTCCTTGGTGGCCATCTGAACTTGACCGAGAGTGGCAAAGTGCAGCCCCAGAAGGTACTAGCATGTGCAGCTGTGGATCTGCTTAACCAAAGACTTCATTTAGAGACGAATTCTTTCCTCGACACCTGGAACTTGAAGGGGTTTGCCAATAAGGACCAAAGGGGAGCATTCAGGAGGAAGGCTGATGGGAGGAACTCTGATGTGCTCCAGTATCAACACAAATGAAAAGAGCCAAGACTCCCGAGTCCCCAGGGTTACCCTAAATAGATCCATATTCTCCCAGGATGATCCTTTCTGCCCTCACGTCCCCATTCTATCTCCAATCAACAGACTCCATTTGTAGACAGAATTATCTAAGAGGCTCTCCTCTGGAGGCGGATGGACCCTTTGGGTTTTTTTTGTTTTTGTTTTTGTTCTTTTGGTACCGGGAATCGAACTCAGGATGTTGCACCTGCCAGGCAGGCGCTTGTGCCGCTGAGCTACATCCCCGGCCCGGATGGCCCCTTTTGAAGGGTGGAGATCTAACCTCTAGAACCGTCCATGCTCTCGTCAAAGACATGTGCATGCAGCTGGCATCTGTGCCGCCGAGCCGCAGAGGGGTTTAATATTTAGAGGATGCACTTCACCTCCTTCAGTCCTGCTCTATCTCCTGTGGGCTCAGAAGTCTCTGGAACAGGAAAGGTACGGGTCGGGGGAAGTGGTGTAGACTGTTCACTGCAGAGTCCGGGATTCATTCTTTAAGACTGTTAAGGTTGTGAAAAACAAGAAAAGACTGAGCAACTGCCACACCAAAGGAGCTGGGGAGCCCTGACAACTAAGGGCAAGGTAATTCCCCGGACCAGGTTCTACAATTTGCTTAATGGTGATGCACCGGTGTTTCTTACTTCTGATGAAGCTGCCATAGCAATACGAAGTGTTAACCATGGGGAAACTGGGTGAGATGTACACACAACATACTCTGTACCATCTTTGCAACTTTCTTTTAAGCCTAAATTATACCAAAACAAAGAGCTAAAAAATAAAGAAAAGAAAATCTTGAAAAAATAAAGTGTATGATGATGGCACAGCATAATATAAACAGCAACAAGAAGACACACTTAGTATTTATGATGGACTAGGTTATGTGCCACGCGCTGGATCACATGAGATACTGAGAGGCCTCCCAACAAGTCTATGAGATGGGCACTAATTTTACCCCCACTCCATGGGGAGGGAAATGAGGCTCAGAGAGGTTAGGTAACTGGCCTGAGGTCACAGAGCTGGGAGGGGCAGAGGAAGGAGTCAGACATGGACAGAATAACTGCAAAGACGCGCTTGTGTGTGCCACGCCACAGCACCTGCCCTTCTGCCATTTCTTCTCTCTCCAAGCTGGAGAGTGCTCCCTTGAAAGGCAATTCAAAAGGACGAAATAGCATCTCACAAAAGGAGTGGAAGCTGTCAGAGATCTCTTAGAAAGAAGGGTGAGAGACAGGTCATATTCTGCAACCCTCTCCAGGTTATCACAACTTGTATGCATGTTTCAAATGATAAAAGTAATCATCGAATATGGTAAAACTACAGAGAAGGCTTCCAAATGAAAATCAAAACCCGCCTGGTGTATTCAACCTCTAGTTCTAATGTTTGGAGTAAGGAGAGACCTATTTAAGGTCCACACAAATTAGAGTTCATGGGTTGGGGAGTAGCTCAGCGCAGTACACTTGCCTGGCATCTGTGAGGCCCTGGATTCAATGCCCAGCACCACAGAGAAATAGAGTGTGCATTAGTTCATGCAGAGAGAGAACATTGCTTTGTTCATCAAATCCTTGAACCTGAGAACGCTGATTGCCCTTAGAACTATATAGAAATAATTGTAGAAAGAAACAAAAGCCAGACTCCACTTGTAGCATCGTCCTACAAGTTAGCTCCTGAAACCCACAATCTGGGACTTGGGATAAATGGAAAAGGTCAGAGGGCTCAGGAAGGTGTCAACTGAGTTCTTGGCTGATGACCCCTAGCAGGCTGTGGAGGCCAAGGGGTTTCAGCAGCAGCCCCGTGTCAACTTCATCTGAGCCAGATCGGCTGTTCATTCTCACTGGGAGTCGGCATACAGTTCAGTGAAGGGACAATTAAGTTCCATATTAGTCAAAAATGTTTTCAGTTGCAAGTAACAGAAAAGTCAATAAACAATGGCAGAATGACTATAAAGACATTTCTTTTTGTGCATGTAATGCCCTGGATCAAACCCAAGGCCTTGCACATACAGGTTAGCACTCTACCACTGAGCTCCTGCCCAAGCCCAGGACATTTATTCTTTTTATAAAACGTATTTTTGCTAGTGCTTATTAATTTAATAAAATGTTATATTTTAAAACGACATCATCCTATAAGTTCATGTATATAACATAATTTTGATTGTATCCATCCTCTCTGCTACTCTCCCTTTCTTCCCTTCCTCCTGTCTAATAATAGCCAGGACATTATATCCTTAACAAGAAGCCTGGAAATGGAGGATCTCAGGACTCATTCAGCAACTCACTTTCAAAAGTGCCAAGAAGAGAAGTATTAGTGAATGAATACTGTGACAACTGATTAGGCACATAAGAAATAAAGTTTGACCTCTTCTTATATGATTTATTTTTCCCCTCAAAATTTTAGTTGAATTAAGTATTTAAATGTAAAAATACAAAAGATTGCATAAAAACATGGATGATTAGAAAAAGAAACTTAGTTTGTAGAAGGGTTTCTAAGCATGTTTCAAAGAAAAATCCAGCTGAGGGCCATCTCAGTGGTAGAATGCTTGCCTGGAATATACACGGCCTGGGTTTGAACCCCTAGCACCACACACACACACACACACACACACACACACACACATACACACAAAGCTTTAGTTTGCTATTAAAATTACTTTTCAAACAAATTGTTTTCATTGATGGGCATTGAACTCAGAGGCTCCTGCATTACCAGGCCAATGTTCTACCACTGAGTTACACCCCCAGCCCCAATTTTTAACATGTTATGTGGAGAAAAAGTCATAAACAAGACCAAAGGACTTCCAATAAAGTTGGGAATTGATGACAATACCTGTGATACAAAAGGTTGTTTTCCTTTTTATATAAAGATATCTTCAAATCAGTAGCCAAAATAATACAAAAACGATCACATTGACATAAGCAGGAAATTCACAGGAAAAAAGTTATTATTTGGAGGAAATATTAATTTCTCAAGGAAATATTAATTTAAATAATAAAATTAGTTAAGATTTGCAAGTTTAAATGTCTGTGCATAGGGCCAGTGATATAACTCAGTGGCATAAGCCCCTGCCTGGCAAGTGCAAGGTCCTGAGTTCGGTTCTCGGTACCCACATAAAGGAAAAAAAAAATGTCTGTGCATATATTTGTGATGATATGCACAACCATTTATTCCTACATACTATTAAACTGGTATAACCTTTCTGAAGGACAGTTTGTCATCTCTCAAAATTTTAATCTCCCCAACACTTTAATAACACACACACACACGGACATATGTTTAAAATACTTATTAAAACTGTTGCTTGTAATATAGCAAAACTAAAATAAAGATTCATTAATAGAGAATTGGTTAAATATATTAGTATATTCATAGAATACTATCTACCAAGTTTTTTAAATTAGTAAATCTGGGTTTACTGAAAAGGCAAACATCCAAAATGTGCTAAATGAAAAGCAGTAAGTTGTAGAGAAAGATGTCCAATACGCTCTCATTTGTATAAAACAAACAAATAAAAGACACACTTTGCACGCCTTTGTGTGCACAGAACATTTCTAGAAGGATACCCAGAACTCTGCTAACTGTGGTTCCATCTGGAAGCGATTCTGTTTGAAATTTTTACTGATTGTGTATTTCTCTAGTAATAAAAAAATATACAGTTAAAATGTAAAAAGCCGCATGCTGCTTCCTCAGAAATTCCTCAAACGGGGAAATTAAGCTAAAAATGTCAGAAGTTCGTGCTTCCTCCTAAAAATCGGCTGTTGGAGCCGGGCTGAAGCGCCCAGGAGGGGAGGAGTGTCTCAGCGGACAGGTGCTGCAGGGCTGGGGGCTGAGCGGGACCCCCGCCCACCCAAGCCTACGACCGGAGCAGTCTCCCCTGACCTTAGGCGCAAGTGGGCTCGGAGGGCCTGGGGGCGGCGGCGAGGGGACCCGCGGGCGACATCAAAGCGCACCGAGGCCTGGGCTCCGCTGAGCCCGGGTCACCGCCCGCGGCTCCCCCAGCCCACCCGGGGCGCGCGTGCGGGAAGCCAGTGCCCAGTGATTTAGGAAATCGCAGGCCCGGGGCGGACGGGCAGGAAAGCAGCGATTAAGGGTGAGGAGGAGATGCGAGGCTTCCCCGGGAATGAGCACATTCGGAAGCCAGGCAGGAAGGAGCTCTCATAAAGCAATCTGACAATTACGTGTCAGCGGCGGCGAAGGGCTCTGCAAATTACCGGGCTGCCGCGCCGCCGCGCGCCCGCGCCCTCCCCTCGGCGGTTTCCTCCGGGCTGCAATGAGCTGCGAGAGGAAATTATATTTGGGGCCAGGTGTTTGTTCCTCCACATTTGGGTTCAGCTTGGGACTGCGAATTTTACGCTCGCCTGCTGAGGGAGACAACCGGCCGGCCGTGGGTGGTGTTATTACCCCAGGGGCCACCACTCACCCCGGCCAGGTGCTTCGCCGCCCTAGACCCCCGCCACCCTGCGGAGGGTTCCCAGGCCCGGACGGGTCGCTGACCTGTCCCGGATGAGAGAGTGGCTGGAGTGGCAGAGCAAGAATTTGAACGGAAGCATTCCGTCTCCAGAGCTCTGCCCTCCAAATCCACTTGAAAACCTAGTCGATGGACATTTTTCAGAACCATTATTTTATACGTGGATCTGGAGGAAAGGGTTCTTAAGTCGAGTGCTACCCAAAACTGTGGTTGCCTTTTCCTTGTCTATCAAAATTACTAGGACTCCTGCTCCTGGAGATAACTAGAGGCCTTGTTATAGGCTTAGATGCAAATATACAGTATTTGCAATCTTCCCTTCAGCCTTGAAGAGGCTCTCTTAGGTCTATCTAGGGTTTGCAGGGGGTAGGAGCACGCCCTTGAACCCTTGGAACCAGGATGCTTCCCAGCACACAGGTCTGACACAGTCCTGGCCGACCCTTGCCCTCTCCTTGCCCCCAACCCTATTGGAGGGCACCCTCTGCAAGACAGGACAGCTATTCCAGGGCCTTTAAGACAATCTTAAGACAATCTGAGGATCCCCAGGGTCATTGATAGGAGGCCCGGGGAGCTGTCACATGTCTGGACTCCACCAATCAAAGCAAGTTGCTTCACCTTCCTCCTTAATGTGGGTTTGTTGTAAGGACTAAATGAACCAAGCTGGGAGCCTTGAGCACGCTGCGTGGAACACAGTAAGCACTGGGTAAGTCCTGGCCCTGATCCTGACACGAAGGGCTGGGTATGTGTCAGCATAAGCCAATCCTGCTCTCAGTGCCTCTTCCATTAATAAGGCAGCCTCAAGACACTGAGAACACTACATTTCCCTCCTAGTTCAATTTTGTAATGCCCCAAGTCACATTAATTTTCATGCAGTGAACTGTACTCGTTAACACAATGATCTCCTTGCTCACTGAATTACTATACATTCATGAATTACTTGTGAGCACTAAGAGGGACAATATACACAGCAGACAAGAGCAAGGTCTCTAGAGCTAGACTTCCAAACTCAGAGCCAATCTCTGCAACCTGGGCAAGTTATTGAATACCTCTGAACCTTAGTACCCTCACCTGTCAAAACTGGGATAATAAAGATAGTTCTTATCCCACTGGATAACTGTGAACATCAGATACAACAATGTAAATTTATTATGTCCCTGGTCTCAAGTACTCATGAAGGTGACAGCTGTTAGCATTTTTTTTACTGTTGAGTTGAAAATGAAACAAACAAATGGATACAGTCCTTGACTTAGGAGATAAAATGAACCAATGCCTATGGTCATTAGTATACAGATGGAGATAAATAAAGCAGTACTTATATGTCCATTAGAGTAAATGTTTTGATGAAATGGAGAATGGAGTGCTGATTATAAGTGAGAAGGAACCATTGTTTTCTGCCGATGTCATTGTAAAACAAATGACTGACAAAAAGGGAAGAATGCAGAAGTTGAAGGTAGGAGAAGCCCAAAGACTTACATTGTAAAGTTTTATGTTAACCTGTTCCATAAAAGAACCTTCTAGTACATCTCTTTTCAGAGACTTCTCAGAGGTGAAGATGTACCCTTATCTTTTCCAGCATCTGCTGTTTCATGAAGACTGCTTGGTAACAAACATCTACAGAGGGAATCCCTTTAGCACCTGTGTAGTTTAAAACAGTATTTCATATAAATTTAGTTATTCATTCTTCATATCCCTATCTATACTGACTATATGCCTTTCAATTTTTATAACCAAAACCCTGCCCTTGTGTCCCGCATGTAGTAAGTACTCAGATATCTAAGTTCTTGCTCCCTAACAAATCTTACTTGGAGTCTCCCTCGTTATTACTCCTTTGAATTTGCAAACAGTCCAGTGTGCAGTGTTTAAATAAAAAGTAGAAGGGGCCAGGAGGGGGCAGTGATGGGGCAGCACTTGCCTGAGAAAGGGAAATGCTGGTGGATATTATCCTAGATGACTTTAGGACAACAGAAAACATCTGGATTCAGCCCAGAAGAGGGTGCTACCTACTTCCAAAACAGCCGCTCCAGTAAAGCCCAGCAAGGCAGGACACCTGAAATGAGACGGCTGGGCCCTGTGCAGCCCTTTCACCAGCGTAGAAGAAACGCTCCAAAAAGCCTGGCAGTCCTTTGACATAAAGGAGTCTAAAGAGCATGAAATATCAGCAGAGCACATGCAAAGAGGACAAAAAAGATGTACAGATTCCAGGCACAGATTTCCGTTCTGTTCTAAGCAATTATCCAGCAGCTTGGTGGGCACTGGGGATACTGTACCAGGCCCTCCACTGCCACCTCTACTCCTGCTGCCTGCCCTCACACTGCTTTTCAAAGATTCGGAGACAGGAGGACTGCTAAGGGTGAGGCTGGGTGGGTAAAAAGCACAGGGATTGAATGAACCCTAAATTTGGAATTTATCTCAGGGCTGATATAAGGTATCTTTGTATTTCCACCAGTATTCAAAATCCCTTTTGTCTCTGCGGTGGAGGGGCCTCTCTAGAGCCTGGGGTCTAGAAGACTGGGCTTTTATATTCTTCATGGTATCCTTGATCTTTCCTTCCAGAGGACCTCCAGCTAGTCCCTCTTTTTAGAGTTTATTATATCCATACCTTAAATGGGAATCATCACCAGCACCTTTCAGCAATGATGGAACTTTTATCCAAGATGTACTGTTCTCAACATAAAGTATGATGTTGAAGCAGATCACTCGCCTGTTTCTCATCTGTCTTTTAAAAGATCAGGTGTTGTGCTCTTCGTGAACAGAAACTTCAACAAAAAAAAAGCCTAAGTGAACAGGAAAAAAACCCATGCCCAGCTGTGGCTCCAGATGGGAACTAAGTATAATAAGCAACCTTGCCAGGCCTGGTGGTCTACACCTGTAATCTTAGCTATTCAGGATCACAAATTTAAGGCTCTCTTGGGAAATTTATTGGGACTCTCCCTCAAAATGAAATCCATTTTAAAAAGCCTGGGATGTAGCTCAGTGGTAGAGCACTTCTGGGTTTGATCCCCAGTACTGCAAAGAAAAAAAAAAAAGGCAGGCTTGACACTGTTGCTAGGAATGAAAATGCAGAGTGCCGCTTATGCACTGACATTCGATTTCAGCGAGCAACTCCGCCTCCACGGATTCCTCCTGCAGATGTACTGGTGTACAGATGTACGTGCAAGACAGGCTGCCTCAGCAATCTCGATAACAGCCAAATTCTGCACACACATATCCAGTCAAGGAATCTTACTGAATAAATTATGATACATCTCCTGTACAATGAGATACTACGTAGTCAGATAAAAGCTAATATATATATATATATATATATATATATATATACACATATATATATGAAAGATGCTTACAATTATGGTTAAATTTAAAACTTTATGGTATACTATATTTACATTTTAAAATTATGGTATAAAAATGGCATACCCTCATTTATATTATATAAAAGATCGAATATATAAATTATATATTTTTTTCTTAGTGATTTCACACACATGGAAATTTCTAGAGGACATCCTGAAAGCTTTTAACATAGGGACTTTTAGGTAGTGGCACTAGGGATATGGAGCACTTTTTACAGCTAATAGTCTTTTGTACTGGTTGAATCCTTTTACATGTGTTATCTCTATAATAATGAAAACCAGTCTCAGGAGTGACAGGCGTGCCTCTCAGCTGCCTTCAGAAACTCTGTTGGCTGTGTTCATCTATGTCTAGAGTGTACACGACGGAAACACGACAGTGGAAGGCAATGGTATGTAGAGAGACAAGTCTGTGTGGCTGAGGGTACAGGTGAACTCAAGTCACATTAGCTGGAAACCATTATTTTTACTTTCTGACATTCAGGTAGTAACTGCTGCTCACTACTCTAGGGTTTTATGAAGAACCATTTGGATGATGACTGCAGTGTCTCAGAGTAACTACAATTCCATGACTTGTTGGCAGGAAGGGCCAGAAAGGGCCACTTCGAGTGACACCTGTGGCACACTGTGCATTCTAGAGGGAAAGTTAGCAAACCGTATTGGTTGGGATTAGGGCCAGCTATGAGGCCTAGAAACCTCCAGGGAATAAAAGTCTCTCTCATGTGAGAAGCCTTGGAGACAGGAAGGGTATGATGGTTGCTCCATGAGGCTTGGCCTCCACCAAGATGGCAGTATCTGCATTTCAGGCAGCAAAACAGAAGGCATGAAGAGGGACAAAGTGTACACATAAAATGCTCTTAAGTGGGTTCTGTGTGGCAGTAGGAGCTGCCTCTAGGCAAATTCACCTACTTGTGTTGACCTGAACTCATTTTCTTGACCTACCCAAGGGAAGTAGAGGAAGCTGGGAAATATAGTCTCAAGGCCCAGTGGCTACATGCTCAGCTTAAAACTGGGGGTTCTGTGTTTTACCACAGTAGAAGGGAAAGACAGATACTGGGAGACGTCTGGTGGTTTTCTGTAACACTGATCTAACAGACTCCTATCCCCCCAAGCAACTTTCCAAAGATAAGATTTTTGCTCATAGATAAGGAAAAATATCCTGCTTTGCTGTATATTCACATCTAGAGCGTAGGGCAGCATTTAGAGAAGTTTTGCTAAAACATTAATATGGAAGAGATGGTGAGACATCCTGGCATTTCATTCATTGTGTTTCTTCCATCTCTGCCACAAGCGCTAGCATTTTGAACATAATGGATAGGATATAGTAGCTATCAGGCGCAGGAACTACGTCATTCCACAATGGTTCCACCAAAAAAAAATGTCAATAGATCACAGTAGAACTGGTCCGTGATGTAATTCAGACACTATTTCCTGTGAATGAGACAATACGTACAGAAATAGAGTGCTATATTTATGCTATGGGAAAGGCCCATGGGGCTTCAGATTTAGGTTTAAGGAAAAAGGAATTTGCTGGCTGATTATACTGGGTCCCAGGGGAACTAAGGATAGTACAGTCGACAGTCAAAGGAATTGGGGCTGCAGAAATTCCCAAGGTTAGCAAGGACAAGATCCTGTTCTAGAGCAGACAGAGGCAGGCTGTCCAGCATTCCAGCCTGCCACCCATCTTCCAAGCCACCAGACTGGTGGCACGGAGGGGACCCCACACCTCCCTCCCCTGGCTGCACCTACCACTTACTGCCAAGTCTTCCCAGACCCAGGAAGGCTCTTCACTGGGAATACCAGTGAGGGTTCTTGTATGCTTCCTTGCCTGCAGGCCCCTCAGCAGTAAAAAGCCAAATGTTTAAACTGAATTTAAACCTCCACGTTGTGGTCTTCCATCTTGTTAAAAACAAGCAACTTTATGGTTCTTCAATCAATAAATGGCGTAGAGTATAGCAATAAAGGAAAAGAACATTAGCAGGAAGGCAACAGACTGAACAAGGCCCCTGAAGATTACTGAGGCGGACTCTCAGAGCTCATTGGCAGACTTCCCTCATCACTGTGTGGGAGAATTGCTTCAGACCTAAGGCTCTGTGGTCGCTTAGGTTCCTGTCTGTGTAGCTTGACGCTGACCCCATGTGATCCCATGCTCCTGGGCCTTGGCCAGTCAGGGGTGCAGCAGTCATGCTGCCAGTTGGGGGCTAGGCTAGCCCTTCATCCTCCTCTCTGCAACTGCTACTTGGCCTCTGCCCTACAGGTTCACTTGCGAAATCTCCTCAAGGACAACCCATCCTCCACTCCTGCCCTTTCCCCTGTCCGCTTCTCCCACAATCTCCTCCGTGTCACTAAAAGGCCAGGGTATTATTCTGCAAAGTGTTCAGGTTCCTCCATCCAGGCCATCGGCGCATCCTATCAACCTTGCCTTCGCACATGCTCAGATCTGACCATTTTTACCCCTCCAGCCAGCTTATCACTGGCCCCGGTCCTGGGTTACACAAACTTCCCACCTGGTCTCCCTGGTCCTCCAACTTACCCTTCCCATTCCTTCTGCCACACAGCCGCTGGAAGAAGCCTTTTCAAACCTGAGTCACAGACTCCTTGGCTCTGGGCCCTCCAGAGTCCTCCCCACTTCTTGAGGAACAAAAGCCAAAGTCAGCCCAGGCCTCTAAGGCCTCCCTGCCCTGCCCTCCCCACCTCCTGGGCTGAGTACCCCAAGAGCCTCCTCTTGCTGGCTGGGCTCTGCCTCTAGCTCTTTGCAAGAGCAGCTCCCCAATTTCCTTCAAATTGCTCCCCAATGTCCCCTTATCAGATCCTTTCCTAGGAACCCCTTTCTCCTACTTTACCTGTCTTTATAATATTTATGCCCACTTGCCAAATACACACTTATTTTTTCTGTCTGTCTCTCCCCACTGGAATGTAGGTTCCATGGATATAGTATTTTTCCTCCTGAGAACTGTGCCTGGTACAGAGCAGGCAAATATTTTAAAAATGAATACTATTGTACATTGCCCAGTTAATGTGCAGCATAAGGCAAAACAAACAGCAACAACTACAACAAAAAATGAATATGTACAATGTCTTTTTTTATAACTAACCTTTTAAGAAAAGGAGATTTAAAAAAATTTGTTGGATGAGTGAAAAGACCATTTACTGAGCAACTACTATGTCTCAAGTGCAATCCTACTTCTAGGGGTAATGGCCCAGAAGAGAGGTAGAGGTAGAAGTTGGAAAAATACCATAAATAAGCAAATAAGGAAATGAACAAGATAATTTCAAAGTTATCATTAACATATTTTCAAGGAAGCTTGCTAAAAATTATCTAAAAAAAATGTACTTGTTTTGTGCATGAGACTTATCTTTACTCCATCTCCAAAATTCTGTACTTTATGAAAAATATCTATATATTTAAAACATATTAAATGAACACAAGCTATTTGTCTCTGAACAGCTACTTTATAACTTGTTTTAAATGAATTACACTTTGTCAAAGACAGTATCTGTTGTACATGGATTTAGCAATTTATGTTGTCTCTGCCATATGCCCACAAGGTATCCATTAGAAATGAGTCAGTGACTTCTCACAGGTCTTCAAAAGTAAATGTCTGCGATTCCTTCTGACCTATTCTTGAATCTTTGCAGATACTTCACCATACTACTGAGAAGTTGCATGCTTTTATTTTAGTAGAGTTGGTGAAAATTCCATATGGATTCTTCAGTTCAGAAAACTGAATGAAAACACAGAACCCCTTAAATAAAAATAGACGCGTTTGGGAACCACAGGGGAAATGTTACTTATTCTCTGAGCATTCAGCTTCTGCTATCCCTCGTGGTGGGAACCCACAGTGTCATTCCAATTTCCTATAAACTTGGCAGGACTCTGTGTCCATTTGGAATTGTAATAGCCTGGATTTCAGTTTGGGGAGGAAGGAAGGAGTCATTGCATTCCACTGAAGAGTCCTCCAGCACAGTCCCAAGAAGCCAAAGCTTAAATGTCAATATTCTCCCAAAGGAAGCGATGGCTCCATCTAATGAATTTACCTGGTTAACTCTCCATAACTAGGTCTGGCAGGCTCTCTACCCTGGCCTTTCTTTGGTAATGTTGCTTGTTGCAAAAATTCTGGTTCCTGCTTTAGGTTTTGGGATTTCTTTTTCTTTAATTATACATATATTTATTGGACAAAATACCCCAGGCATTTCAGACTACAAGTTCCAGGCTGGTGTATTCTTGCTGTGCACCCTCACTCCTGCATACTTCCTGATTTACGAGGTGGGAACTGCAAGGAAGGCCACCAACTGGTGAGTTCACCAGCTTTAATCTCCTGCTGTCAATCAGACAAAAGAGCGAATCCTACTATAGTGGGCACAACAGGGTGGGAGGCAGGAGATGTCTCATTTGGCCTTTGAAGTGGCCTGGGGGAATGGCACGTCATGGGACACAAAAAACCCCGAGGCTTGCTGAAGGCCCATCTAACCCTGAGTCTGTGGCTCTTACTTCCCTCTCCCCCATTTCTGGTTCCAAACAAGTGATGTGCGTGCAAACAGTTACATTCCACAGGCAAGTCACTTCCTCTTCCTTGTGGGAAGGCAACTGGGAGGAAAGGGAGGAGGAAGCCCCCAGCTCTTTAGAAAACCAGAACTGGGCTAAGGCCTTCTTTGACCCTCAGCCTCTTCCTCTTCGTCAAGGGGTCTGCTCTCTTTCCCACCTGAAGGAAACACATTACAAAGCACTCACATCCCACGCTAAACACGTACAATTCTTTCCCAGCAAGATTATGGCAGGACTTTTATCTGTAATGTTTCGGTGCTGGGGATAGCACCTGGGGTCTCACACACACTAGGAAGGGCTCTACCAGCGAGCTACATCGCCAGCCCGGAAGGATTTTTAAATTTCCCCTTTAAATTTATTTGGCTCTAAGGAACCGATATTTAAACAATTATTGGGAAATGAGAAAATCTAATCTATGGATTGTTTTCAAATGCAACAAAGTTTTAATAAACACTAAACTTAAAAACTGATTGAGTTGACATATTAACATATTGTGGGGATTTAATTAGACATTAATTTAAATTGTGTGTTTATTTTCATATATCAGTAAATGCACTTATGTTTTGCTATACATTAAGATATGTAATATATATATGATTATAAAAATATACTATATATGTAATATTGTTCCAGATTAAATATTGCCATAAGCCCTTAAACTTATTGGCCTGGGTGCTGTGTCTTCAGAACCTCACAGAGCCAGTAGACTGAGAGGTAAATGGTCCTCTCTAAACAAAAACACACCTGGGCGTAGTGGCATACGCCTGTAATCCCAGCACTTCAGAAGCCTGAAGCAGGAGGATCCCAAGTTTGAGCCTAGCCTGAGCAACTTAGCAATTTGGTGAGAACTTGTCTCAAAATAAAATATTCCAAAGGGGCTGGGGAAGTAGGTCAGTGCAAAGGCACTGGGCTCAATCCCCAGTACTGCAAAAGAAAAGCTCAAACAGTTCTTACGGACACAGGTTAGCGAGTGGATAAACATGACTGTAGGGCCAGTCCTACCGAGGCACCCTCCCAATAGGCAGGCTCTCACAGAAGCACTGGCTCATTACCACCCTGGCTCCCGAGCCTTGCCATAGGAGCAAAAATCCCACCACCCGGTTTATGTTTCGGGCCCACGCCAAGTCCCTGGGGACTCTCCTCCAGGCTGTCCTTCCTAAACCCCTTGAATCTCATTTCACTTGCAGCTGATTTTTTTTTTTTTCAAGATGTTAACAATTTCTGTGGAACCATCTGGATGTTATTAAGAAAGTGTCCTGGGTCCTCTGAGGCAGCTGGCTGTGGCCTCTTGCCTTGTTTCCTGTGTCCTGGATGTCGAAGTTGACTTTCATAAGAAATTTGGAATATTAGCTTAAAAAAAGAAACAGTCAATATTTTTCAGGCGCTGAGCACTTGCAGCTTAATTTCCCCAGTTGGGACTTTGCATTTTGAATCCCATCTTTGGCCCCCGCTCTGGGAAAGGATGAAACACGTCTGTTTTAAAAACAGAAGGCACCAGTGGTCAGGGGTGAAGCAGAAATCCAATCTGCCCCACCCTCTCCAGTTAGCCTAACAAAACCTTCCGTATGCCATTGCTGCCGCTGCTTGGCTGTTTCCACACCCGCAACCCCTGTTCCAAACTGAGACCCCGAATCTCTGTCCCAAAGTAAACACTAGCTACTTCTGCCCGATACTACTTTCTCCGAGCATCCTTGGTAAAATCATGAAACAGAGACCAAAAAAAAAAAAAAGAAAAAAAGAGCGCGACTGGGCAGTGATGATAATTCCATATTAAGAGGGTGATGTGAGAAGGCTGGCAAAAGGGAACAAGTCTAGCAGGAGCAGCTGAGACCCAAACAAAGACATCCCCAACATCTGCTTTATTATTCACTGCCTGCAAGTGGCTCACCCCACTCCCTGTGTATCACCCAAACGCAGGGACTGTGCTCTGAGGGTAAAGCCGTGGCTGCTTGACCTCCCCACTAAAAGCACGACCACCCCACGTCTTCTCAGGCCTTCATCCCCATCCAACCTGCACATCATCACCTTTTGATCTCACTGACAGCACTAGCTCTCTGGGAAATTTTATTCATTCATTCGTTTATTTTCGCGGTGCTGGAGATGGAAGCCAGGGACTCTCACGTGCCAGGCAAGCGCTCTACCGCGGAGCTACCCCCGCGCCGCCGCTCCGGGGAGACTCTAGGACTCCCAGCGGACCCTACGAATCTCAGTCCGTTCGGGGCGCCACTGCGCAAGCACAGGACGACTTTCCCAAAACACAACGGCTGCTGGTGCTACTGAGTGACGTAATGAAGGGACAAGAACACTTTACTCTCCTTTGAGTGAGGATTCACTCAGAAAAGAGGCAGGGCATTCCTAATTTCCTTGTCACAATCCACAAGAATCTACCATTCTTTTTGTTTGTTTGTTTTTGTGGTAATGGGGGGATTGAACCCAGGGCCTTCACACTGAGCAATACTCCCAGCCCTTTTTATCATTCGTATTTTGAGCGAGGGTCTTGAGAAGTCACTAAATTGCCCAGGCTGAGCATGAACAGTCGATCCTCCTACCTCAGTCTCCTGGAACGCTGGGAATACAGGCATGCGGCACCATGCTCTGCCCCTTCCCAGTATTTTTATTTTGAAGTAATTCAAGCCGCAAAAGGAATTTAAAAGAATAATAAAACCAGGCATGGTGGCACACACCTGTAATCCCAGCACTCAGGAGGCTGAGACAGGAGGATCACTGCGAGTTTGAGGCCAGCCTAGGCTAGTGAGTTCAAGACTAGCCTGAACTACATAGCAAGACCCTGTCTCAAAAAAAAAAAAAAAATAATAATAATAATAAAATGAATCCCTGTATGTGTATTACCTAGAAGTTAACCATTAACTGTTGCTGCATTTGCTTTCTCCCAATACCCTTTTTCTGTTCTATCTGAAAATAAAGTGCAAATATCATGACATTTCATCCTTAAGTAGTTCATCCTTGAATAATCTCTAAATATTTACACAATGCATTATCATATCCAAGCCATGTAACACTGAAAAAATATTACCTAACAGATAGTTCATTCAAATTTCCCCAGTGGTCCCAATCAACATCTTTGTTTTTCTATATATAATTCACATATCATAAAATTTGCCCCTTTAAGTGTACAATTCAGGTTTCCAGTATATTCACAAAGTGTGAAACCATCATTATTAATTCTAAAACACCTTCATAATTTCAGAAAAAAATTCCTGGACCTATTAGCAGTCATTCCCAATCTGTACTCTGCCACCTGTGGCAACAAGTAATCCACCTCTGTCTCCACAGATTCACCTCTTCCGGACGTTTCGTAGATGTGAAATCATATGATAGGTGGTTTTTGTCTGGCTTCTTTCCCTCAACATAATGTTTTCAAGCTTCATCCATTATTTAGAAGGTGTCTATATTTCATCCTTTGTTTGGCTGGGGGGAGGTTACTGGGGATTTGATCCAGGCTCTCTCTTTGCCCTGAGCTACATTCCCAGCCCTTTTCTCAAATTTTGAGACAGGGTTTTGCTAAATCGCTAAACTGCCCAGGCTAGGCTCAAACTTGTAATTTTTCTGCCTCAACCTCCCAGAGTGCTGGAATTAAGGGCATGTGCTACCACATCCAGCAATTAATTCCTATTTCTAAATTTTATATTTCACATTTTATTTATCAGTACATCAGTTGATGATATTAGAGTTGTTCTATAGTTTTTTGTTTTTTTTTTTATGTGGGTACCAGGAGTCAACCTCAGGATCTCGCATGCCAGCAAGCACTTGTGCCGCTGAGTGATATCACCGGCCCTTGTTTTCCTTTATGTGGGTACCGGGAGTCGAATTCAGTACCTCGCGCTTGCCAGGCAGGTGCTTATGCCACTGAGCCATCTCACCGGCCCTCTATAGCTTTTTTTTTTAAGTCAGGATCCAAGCAAGAACTACACACTGCATTTAGTTGTCATGTTTCTCATTTCCTCTGATCTAAATCCTACAACTCTAATTCTAGAACGTTAATCTAGATCCTACAGTGCTTTTTCCCATCCAGTTTTCTTTTTATCTTTAACAGTTAAAAATTCTTAAGATATAAGTTGGTTGTTTGGACAATGCCCTCATAGATCTGTTTGATTATTCCCTACTGTTTGGTTCTGGTTAGGCAATGTTGGCAATAACGCCATGGGGTGAGACCATGTACATCACGTCAAAAGGCACATGTTTGTCTCAGGATGGGTACTGCTAACTTTGGCCATTTTGTTAGATGGTATTTATAACACATGAACCTGAGGAAGAACCCAAGTAAGCCCTCTAACTTCACTTGCTTTTAATCACTTGCTTTTATCACCAAGTTTATAAGTCACACTGACACACAATATGTTCTCTTTAGCTTTGCCATAAATAACACGTCTGACATATGGGCATGATGGTAATGGTAGCCTAAGTCATTTTTCAGGAATTTGGCAGCTCAAACCAGCTACCATCACTGGCCTTTTCCCCATGTCCATGCAAGCGCCCAATGGGTGGCCTTCTGATGTCAGACGGCCAAAAAATCTAATCTCAGAGCAAGGTAACACTGCCATTTTCTAAACATGCATCCTACAATGAGCTATGAAGTTTGATTACACAAGCACAGACCACCAATGACCTGGCTTTCCCTCCGCTCTAGTCACCTTTGCCCATGCCTCACACCACCCTGTTTCTTTATCCCATAAGTACCCCCATGCCCTGACCTCGGGGAAGTAGATTTGAGACGTGGGTCTTCTGTCTCTTCGCACTTGGCCACCTTGTGGATAAACACTTTTCTCTTTTGCAGAACATCTTTTCAGTGGTTGGCATCCAGCACAGAAGGTAAAATGGACCTGGTTCGGTACAATAATAAAGCAAGTATTATTAAGTAACACTTAAGGATGTATGAATGTCTTCCTTATCCATACTCTTTAATTAAATTTTTTATTCTTATATTTTTTACAATGCTGGGGATTGAACCTGGGGCTTCATGCACGCTAAGCAAGTGCTTTAGCACTGAGCTGCATCCCCAGCTCCTCACCAATTGTTTCAGCATCCAGTGACGACCACTGAACCCAGTGTAGTCATGCTCTGCTTAGCAACAGGGATACATTATAGGAAGTGCATGTCGGGTGATCCTTCACTGTACAAATCTGAGTGTACTTCAGAATACTACAATGACTACAAGGGCTCTAGGGGATATAAAAGTAATCTTATGTACCATCATTGTATATGTGGCCCATTCTTATGTGAAACTTCATTATGCAGCACAAGACTGTATTATGAGTATTACTCAAAAAATTTTCCAACTTTTCTGACTGTAATTCCTTCCACAGCCACTGAAACAAAAAAAAAAAAAAGAAAAAAAAAGAAACTTTCCCTACAATTCCCCATTTTTTCATCACTGCTTTGAAATGGAAGATTTTTTTAATACTCAAATGTGTTAAAATCTACATCACGGTTATTATTCTTCTGATACTCAAACTGTCTCAAGTTTGGGAAATAGAATCCACTTCAGTTTAGCTCATTTGTCTTTTTGACATGTTCCCATCAGTCTTGCAGGACATCTTTGCTTTGTGACTCTAGAGATGAGGAAAAAACGAAGTCCACAGTGTTCTTCCTACCCTTGCGCAGCTACGTGACACTTCACTTCTGACACCACATGGGCATGTGACTTCTTCCCCACATACCAAGCTGTTCTCCAGGGGACACCAGCTGAGAGTCCTCTAATTCAATTCAACCTGGTTCAATTATGACACTGTACCTGGAGATCGCATCAGAACCTTCAGGTTAAGGGCTCAGTCCCAGGAGACGACCCCTACTTCAGACGTCAAACACAAGTCCAGGTTGTGACCCACAGGCTATAAAATGGGGTTATTCCAGATGCCCTGCTTGGTTTTAATCTTCTAGAGCAGTTTACAGAATTCAGGGAAACACAATCCTTATGATTACCCATTTATTACAAAGGTTATTTTAAAGGATACAAATGAACAGCAGATGAAGAGCAAGCTCTGGAGGATCCCACATACAGGAGTTCCAGCCCTGTGGAGCTGGGAAGCACAGCTTTCCCGGCCACAGATGAGATCTTATTCATCAACTTGGAAGTTCCCCAAAGCCAGTCCTTCCGGTCTTTTATGGCGGCTTCATTATGTAGGCATGATTGATGACATCATGGGCCAATGGTGATCAATTCAACCATCAGCCCCTTGTGCCTCCCTGAGGCAAAAGGATGAGTCCAAAATTTCTAACTCTCTAATCACATAGTAAGTTCCCTGGCAGCTAGCCTCTCATCCTGTGGTTACATAAGGACTTCCCAAAAGTCACCTCATTAAGAAAAATCCATTAATTATTTCCATCCCTTCAGTGGCCTGTCATGGGGTCCAGGAATTTAAATTTTTATCATATTTCCAAGTGGTTCTGATGCAGGTAGCTCACAGATCATACTTGGGAAAACAGCCATATAGCTGATACAAAGGACTAGACCCAGGGCCTCAAGAGTCCTCAGTTTCACTGCTGAGCTACACCCTCAGCTTTCTCTCCCTCATCTTTTCACTTATTCATCCTTAGTTTCAGTACAAATGTCCCTTTGCTGTGCTTGCCTTCCCTGCTGCTCTGAACACAGCCGGCTCTTCCTGTTACCTGCTTCCATCACATCCTGCAAATCTGCACAGCACACAACAACCTGAAAATTATATACCTCCAATTTGTAATTAGATGCTTAATGTCTGCCTCCCTGGGTGGAATGGAAGCACCAGAGGGCAGTAACCAGGGCCTTTTCAACACACTCAGGGCCCAGTATGGTAACTGCACGGAGAGGGCAATCAGTGAACGTCTGTGGAACAAATGCACAAGTGAAGGAATTAGAAGTTTTTTTAATACTGACTTTATTATCAGATGAAGACTAAACAGAATGCAGAATTCATAAATAATGAATACAGAATCAAGTTCATTACCAAAATGAATAATTAGATACCCCACTTCCTGTTCTCAGCATCTTTCCTGGGGTCCTTGGTAAGATAGTTTGCATAGAGGAAATTGCACTTTTAATGACAAATTTGGGGACAATCTGCTCAGAATAAGCAGGAATTCATAATGAAATTACGGCCTCACTCAGGCCTCTCCTCCCACTTCCTTCCCTTCTGGCTTCAGTTGTCATCTTGCACTGAAGCAGCAGCATCCTCTCCTCCCTGCCTCCTGCTGATTTCATGAGCGCAGCACCAAGCGGGACACCTCCTGGCTGGGGAGGGCGGGTGCTTCCCCTCGGCCATCATTAACTGTGTGTTCCCCAAATGACATGCATTTGTCTCCATCTTAAATGTGGGCCCTAAAGCTCCTTCACAATTTCACCTCAGGCAAAATAAGCATCGAATTTCACAACTCGAATTTATGTTCATGTATTAAAGGCAAGGTGGGAATCAGGGTTATTTTGTTTCTGATATTTATTTCTCCAAATCAGTGACTAGTTCTGTCTGGGAAAACTGAAAGATTACATGCAAGGGAGTGCAACCGGGGCTGTCTTTTTCAAAGGCTTCCAGAACTTGACAGTGACCCTGGGCATGAGACGGCAGCACAGTGCTAAGTTTAAGGGGGGGCCCCCGAGAATTTCTTTCAGGACTCCATCCCCAGCACATTAGAGTAATGAGAGGTAAAGACATCGAGAATTTTCAACTTTTCAATCTTATCCAGAGAGAAGAGCATCCTAGAATCTGAAATCTATGTGTCTCAGAAATTAAGAAAAATACATATGATTCTTACAAATCAGGTCAATTGTATTTTCTTGTGAAATTCTGTTTGGTTCTGGCATTGTCCTAAATTCAGAAGTAAGGAGGGATGGTCCCAGTGGTGACCTGGCACCAGGTCTGCATCCTTAGCCCATTCAGTCTCTTCGTTGGGCACTCACTGGGCTCAGTTCCCTGCTCTGCCTCCTGCTAGCAGACAATGGTGGGCATGGTACTTCCTCTTGGTGCCTCGGTCTGCTCAACTATAAGGTAGAGACAATAATATATACTGGGGACAACAGTAGACATTTCATATGATTGTCCTGGGGGTTTGGAATGAATGAGACTCTTGCTTCCAACGATAATGACAGCAATAAAAAGAATAACGATTGTGGTAGCAAGCTCTAACATTTGATGAGCACTTAATAAGTATCAAGGACTAGGCTAAGCATTTTACACAAATTATTTCAATCCTCAAAATAATCCTTTAAGGTAATGTGGTGGATTGACAACTGGTGGTCAGCTTGTAACACCCAGCTGAACTGAATCAGCATGGTTCTGGGTGTGGAGGGCCCACCTGAGGACTGTGGCCAACAACATAAAAAGGAGAACTGGGGAGGAAGAGGTGGTGCCGTGGCCAACAACATAAAAAGGAGAACTGGAGAGGAAGAGGTGGTGCCGTTGGTTCTCCTGGAGGAGCTTGTCACGCTGCCTTTCCTGATATGAACTTGGCTGTTCTCATCGTCAGAGGAGCTCGGGACTTGACTGTCGCCAAGGATGGCTGTGGTACCTTTCAGGGGAGCTCTGGTCCTTACTCTGAGCAGCGCTTCCTGGCTCCAGTGCAGATCCCTCAGCCTGCTGGCACAGATCCTTCACCCGCTGGCGCAGACTTTCTAGCTTCCACCACTGGCCTTTGGGCCTTCCCAGCGCAGATCCATGAGATGGACTTGTGTGAGACGTTGCGGGCTCTGGGCCTCCAGTTGGACTCATGGAGCCCATTGCCATGGGCTCTAGGCCTCCAGCTGGACTCATGCAGGACATTGCTGTGGGATCCAGGCCCTCGGCTGGATTCTTTGGGTCTTTAGTGTGTGGACAGATCTCCCGCACTCATTTTGTATTTGACTCTTTGGGTGACTACTATAAAATAATCCTATAAATTATGTGTCCGTATTGTATTGTTTCCCTTGCAAACGCTGACTACAACAGGTAGATATTATTAATATTTTATAAGTGAGGAAACTGAGGCTTAAATAAATGAAACACCTTGCTCAATGTCACCGATTGAGTAAACAGTGAGAGCTGGATTTGAATCTAACCACTGAAACTCTGTAGCCCAAGCTCTTAATATCTCTGCTCTTTCAAGGAGGTTCTCAGTCTTTGGAGGTAAGGGTAGGTAATGGGGAGAAGAAAGGCATGGGAAGCAAACAATTAGACACACTGTGACTCGAGGGTGTCCTACAGATTATAACGTGGAGTACACCGCGAGAAGGGACTGGAGAGGGCCAGCCGCCATGCAGGGAGGCTAGGGAAGGAGACCAAGCTAGGCTGTGGTAATCAACGGGAGCTTTTCCTAGTCCAGGTCAAGGATGGAGGAAGAAAAAGAAAACAATCAGAGTACACAAAAGACCCAGGATACAAAAGAGCAAGGACAAGGAGAAACAGCAGAGCATCTCAGGGGAACGGGGGACGTGATGTGTACGGCTGCAATGTGGAACGCAGACGACAGGCACGGAGAGAGAAGTGGGAGGGCTGGTGAGGTCCGGATGTCCGTGAGGCCTGAGAGCCAGCCTAAGAAAGATGTACTTTATCTACTAAGGACTTGGCACCTTCAGGGCCACAAATGTGTCTGGGTATAGGGAGGGAAAGAAGACAGAATTAGCGTGACGTGGTGGTGCACGCCTGCAATCCCAGCACTCTGCAACGCTGAGAAAGGATGTTAAGTTTGAGCCCAACCTAGGCAACTTAGAGAATTAGTGAGACTTTGTCTCAAAATAAAAAGTAAAAAAGGGGCTGGGGATGTAGCTCAGTGCAAAGGCCCTGGGTTCAATCTACACAATAGAAAGAGGGAGGGAGGAGGGAAGAGGAGAGAGGGGAGAGGAAGAGAGAACCAACCCAAGTATGGCATATAGACTGGAAAAGGATGGGACGTATGGAAGGGGACAGCAGGGAACAGTCCAGGTGAGAGGTATAGGGACAAGAATGGAAAGACCAGCAGACACAAAGGACAGGAAGATTCTGACTTGAACAATATTTTAAGAGCACTGATTAGAGAGGACAGTAGTCTTTGAAGAGCTTCGTGATGAGTCAGGGCTGGGGCAGACCTACCTTATCTCATGTATCCCTCCCAACAACCCATCGAGGTAGGGTCCATCATCATACCACTTTCACGGCACGGAAAAGCAGGCTCTGAAATGTGGAGGGGCTCACTCAAGACACAGGATGAGTGGGAAGAAGAGCCAGGATTAGGATCCAACGTGTTCTCGCTGCAAAGCAGGTTTTCTGCTCTTGGGGTAGAAGGAAAGCGAGAGGAAGGAAGGAGCTGAGTATGAGGCTCAGGTTTCTTGGTCAGCAGATCAGAGGAATGGTAAGGCCAGGAGCTGGGGTATATATGAGCAAGTGTGTAGGGAACGAGGAGACTCTCCATACTTTACGCCCTTGAATAGCATGCCATCCAGTAGGTAACTGGAAATGTGTCAGGAATTGGGCCAGGAATATAGAATAAACTTTTTGGTAGAAAGCCGCAGGGAAGGGCCGGTGAGATGGCTCAGCGGCTTAAGCACCTGCCCGGCAAGTGCGAGGGCCTGAGTTCGACTCCCGGAACCCACATACGAAAAAGGGGCAGGTGATATCGCTCAGTGGCATGGGCGCCTGCTGGCGCGCGAGGTCCTGAGGTTGACCCCCCAGTACCCACAAAAAAAAAAGAAAGCCGCAGGGAAGATGCAATCAAAGAGAGTGAGTGTCTAGAGAGCTAGGTCTGGAACCTCAGGGGGCATTGGCTGCTAAGGGCCAACCAAGGAACAGAAGCCGGAGAAGGAGTCTGAGGCTAAGGGACCTGAGAATGGTGGTGGCAGGAGATCAAGAAGGAGTGGGTTACAAGAAGGACAAAGTGGTCAATAAAGTCTAATTCAGCACAGAAGTCAACAGGAAATGTTCCCTAAACTTAGCAATTAGGATGTCTCCAGTGACCATGGTGAGAACCCAGCAAACTCTACCCTTTAGCAGAGGTCACCTATGGGGAGGATAGAAGTAGGGTGGCAGCCAGAGGAAATGAGAGCGCCCAAGAGACTGCTGCTGGTTTGTTTCAACATGGAGACATGAACATGTTTAGAGGTGGAGGGGAAGAAGCCAAGAGAAAAAGAGCTAAATCAATAAGACAGACTCAATTCCCGGGAGGGGGTGGGAGAAAAGAAATGAGAATACTAGGATCAATTACTAAAATATACTAAACAGCTAAAATTAATGAAGGCACTGTGATGTCTTAATTAATTGCCATATAGATATTGACATACAAATGTAAAGAACAAAGACAAAAGCCCAGAAACAGACGTGTGTGTGTGTGTGTGTGTGTGTGTGTGTGTGTGTGTGTGTAAACTCAGTAAATGAAATAGGGAATGCTCTCTCAAGTTGGTAGGGGGAAGGACAGCTTATTCAACAAATAATTTAATTATATCTGTCAAATTACTTTGGGAAAAGCTTAGATTCTCATAATATATGAAAAACTTCCAGTAGGTTAAAGATTTAAATCTATGACATGAAATCGTACATGAAAATATCAGAAAAGCATGCAGGGAAATAGTAATATAATCTTGGATGGGGACAACTTCTCTAATGTCTGACCATGTCCCCGTGGAGCTTGAACTTGGCTTCGGAGGTGGCTCTGCTTGGTAAATAGGTTGAGTGTTGAGCGCAGACCTGTATCTGGGGACCTGCTCTCCCTGGCAGTGAAAGGCCTTCAGGGCAGAGCTGCGTACGTATCACCTGGAGTGGGATGAGGGAGCAGGAAGGAATGAAAACTTAGATACTGACTGAAATGGACAGGGCAGTGGTGAGATGTCAAAGCCTGCTGCCCTCAGAAGTTCAAGGGCGGAACATGCAGAAGCAAAGTCCTGGCCACCTCACCTGCTAGGCACCTCCTTGTTTATATGAGGCATTTTCCACAAATAAGAAGTAGATTAAAAACTGATGCAGAGGAGGATTCTGGTGAGACAGTGGCAGTGGCATAGTCTTTGAATCTCCCTGAATGCCCACAGAAAAACAGACTGCAAAACTAAAATAGTATAGAAGATATTTACAGCAAAACTAGGTGTTATAAACATGGTAACAAGTTTTACAGTTCCTCCCATCAAGAGCTGGAGTCTTAAATCAGTTCTGGCCTTTGGTTAGTTTTCACCAATGGCATGTAGTAGAAATGACAGCATGTGACTTCAGAGCCTTGGGCTTGGAGATTTGGTGAATAACCTGGCTCATCTGTCTAAGGACGAGACACCTCCATGAGTTCATAGATAATTTTGGCTGCCTTTTGATGTGGACAGGGAACCATTTCATTATCTTAACAACTTGATAAATAAAGAGAAAGCATTTATCCTACCTTTTATGTATGTATTATGCAACTATGTAAGGAAAGAGTAAACGGGAGACAGTATCTTTTTATGATAAAAGTATTTCAGTGAATACATGAAAAAAAAGGAATTAGGATATCACCAATCTATAATCACAAGTGAATTAAGATCTAAACAAATACATCAATAGCTAGTAAGATTTTTAAAAGAGAAAGAGACAAAGAGACCACATGCCTTCTAGTGAAGAAGTACAGTACCTCTTCTAGTCTTGCTGCGGAGATCAGGCTTCTGACTCAGTAGCCAGCATGCAGAGGACCGGCGACCAAGCTGAAGTGTGCCAGGGAACTGCAACCAACCAAACCCAGACTGTGGGAAAAGCCACAGGTTAAGCGCTTTGAGTTTTTCAACAGAGAGATCATAAAGAAAAGAATGAATGTGGGAAATCTATAGTCTTAAAAGAGTTCCTTTTTCCTATGCTGGGATCACACCTAGGGCCTTGAACCTGCTAGCCAAGTGCTCTACCACGAGCTACATCTCCAGCCCTAACAGATTTTATTTGAAAAGGGAAAAACTAAACTATAATATCTAGAGATACATGTGAGGATGATAAAACTATTATTGAAAAAACATGAGGGGCTGGAGATGTGGCTCAGTGGTAGAGCACTTTCCTACCACGTATGGGACCCTGGGTTCAATCCTTAGCACTGCCAAAAAAAAAAAGACATGCTTGATCCGTATGAACTTAGAAGAGCCAGGGAAGGGGAGCATGATAGGGCAGAGCAGAGTAGAAGCTCAGTTATAGTAATTGATTGGGTGCCATCTGCCTTAGAATAATTCATTATACTGTATATTATATGTATTTCGGGATGTGCTCTGTTTCTGGTTTTTTGTTTATAGTAAGAAAGTTTTTTAAAAAAGAATTCAGAAAAGCAGGGGGTGCAGAGCAAAGCAGTTTCAGTTCGTCCACTCTTGTTCCACCATTCATGGCCGGAGAGGATGAAAAGGAAGCTGGACTTTGCTAGAGAGACAGTTTCCCTAGAGGGATTCTGCACAATGGGAATAGCCTTTTGGGGTGACTTAGAAAGCAATTAGGGGCAAAACCAAAGGCAGCCAAATCAAACCAAGGATTTATCGCTGTCACAGATTAACCTCAGTTGGCCAAGTGTTTCTCTAGGTCCAGAACCTTTCAAGAACAGAGGCCTGATGGGTCCTGGGTCCCAGCCACAACTCACACCCTCTGCCCAGGCAGGTGCTCGTCAACCAGGGAACCTCTGTTATCCTCTGGTTTCCTATGTTACTCTCTTTCAAGGAGCGAATGCACTAAAATGCTAATATGAGCACGCCAGTGTGCCTAGCAGTAATATTTTTGCTCTAAACTAATAAATGTTAAAGCACCCACAAAGGGATTGACTTAGGGCAAGAAGGTGGACACTACTCCACTATTCTCTCTGAAACCCATGAGAAGGATGCACGATGAAGCCCTGGCCTCTTTTTCCTCTGGACATTAGGATGATTGTCTGTTGAGGCTGAGGAAGGCTAGACAGTTGCAAAAGGTTATAAGGAAGGGATGAACCAACAACAAGTGGAGGGATGGCTTCCTAGCACTCCAGATTCCATACTGCACCTTCTACACTGGCCACCAGGTCACCAAAAGGTCACCAAACCTGAGTCCCAGCTCAGACTCCACCAGGATACACAACCTCACTTGGAAAGGCCACCTCCATCCAATCCTGAATATCCACCTATTTTTTTCCTAAGATTTTTGCATACAGTTTCAGGTTTTCTTTTAGAATATGCTCATATTTATTATGTGAAGTGGGAATTTAATTTTATCTTTCCAAATATGAGTCAATTGTGTCAACATCCTTTATTGATTAAACCTTCCTATCTCCACTGTTTTAACATGTCGTTATCAGGACTGGATACACAGAAATACAAAATTGCCCTTAAAGTTGCAAGGATTCTCCCACATCTTTAGCTAAAAGCCAGTTGTGTCTTCTAGGCAGAGGCCCAGATCTGTGATTCCAGGACTGGACAGAGCGTATGCTGGCTCATTAACAAATACGGTTCTGTGTCACAGGACAATGTTTTGGTGAACCACGGACTGCATACGTGATGTTGGCCCCATAAGGTTATAATGGACTAGCATATGTGAAGCCCTGGGTTTGATCCCCAGCACCACAAAAGAAAAAAAAAAAAAAAAGATTATAACAGAGCTGAAAAAAGTCCCTATTGCCCAATGACATAGCTACGATAACATTATAACACAACACATGTGTCTATGGCAATGTTGGCATAAATAAACCTGCTGCACTGCCAGTTGTATTAAAGTTGAGGACACACAACTATGTGCAGTATATAGCACTAAATATAAACTTAGTATTGGAAATTCTAGGGGTTGAACCCAGGACGTCCGGCATGCTAGGCAAGCACTCTCGCACTGAACTATACAGTTCCAGCCCTTTTTATTTTCAGACAAGGACTCACTAAGTTGTCTGGGTTGGCATGGAACTTACAATCCTCCTGCCTCAGCCTCTGTAATTGGAATAGAAGGCATGCACCACTGTGCCTGGCTTACACTATCCGGTACCATTTATCCTTATATTAGAATCTATGACCACTTTATTTATTTATTTTTTTATGTGGGTACTGGGGATTGACCTCAGGGCCTCATGCTTGCCAGCAAGCGTTTGTGCCACTGAGCGATATCACCAGCCCTTTTTTCCTTTATGTGGGTTCCAGGAGTCGAACTCAAGACCTTGTGCTTGCCAGGCAGGCGCTTATACTGCTGAGCTATCTCACTGGCCCTATGACCACTTTAAAAAAAAAGTAACTGTGAAACAGCCTTGGCAGGTCCCTCAGAAGGTGTTCCAAAAAGTAGCTTTGTTATCACAGGAGGTGACAGCTCCACACGCTACTGCCCCTGAAGGGCATCCAATGGGACAAGATGTGACAATCCTGACACTATGTAGGCCTAGGTGAATGTGTATGTCTGTGTCTTAGTTTTTAACAAAAAATGTTTTAAAAGTTAAAAAAATGAAAATAAAAATAAATTTAAAAAAAAGTGCTTCTAAGAGCTGGGCATGGTGCTGCACACCTGTAATCCCAGTTACCCAAGAGACTGAACCAGGAGGATTTCAAGTTCAAGGCCAGTTTTTTTTTTAAAGGTTGGGGATACAGTTCTGTGCCAGAGTGATTGCCTAGCATGCATGAGACCCTGGGTTTAATCCTCAGTACCACAAAAGAAAGGAGAGAAACGGAGAGAGAGCACAAGCGAGCTTGTAAGGATAAAATGAAAACATTTTTGTATAGCTGTACAATGTGTTGGTTCTTTAAGCTGTTTTTACAAAAGAATCAAAATGTTTCAAAAATTTTAAAATACATAAAGTTACTTTACAATAAGCTTAGGTTAATTTGTTATTGAAGAAAAGTGTTTTTATAAATTCAGTGTGGCCCGAGCATGATGCTTACAAAGCATGTAGCGGTGTGCAGTGCTATCCTTGGCCTTCACATTGACCAAGCCTCACTCGCTCGCTGACCCAGAGCAACCTTGCATCCTACAAGCTCCATTCAGAGGAAAAGTTTTATGTGGGTGTTTATGTGGGGTTTTGTTGTTGTTCAGTACAATTTTTTTTTGATAATTTTATTAGTAAATGTTTGCAGTACATAATGTTTACATTCCTTGTGGGCCACTGGTACATGTGCATAACTCATCTTAATTTCCTTTTTTCATCCCCTTTCCCTCTCCTTCCTCCATCTCTTGATCCCCTTCACTTTTTTTTTTTTTTAATGTGGGTACCGGGAGTCGAACTCAGGACCTCGCGCTTGCCAGCAGGCGCTTGTGCTGCTGAGCAATATCACTGGCCCTTATTTTCCTTTATGTGGGTACCGGGAGTCAAACTCAGGACCTCGTGCTTGCCAGGCAGGCGCTTATGCCGCTGAGCTATCTCACTGGCCCTCCCCTTCACTTTTGAGAAAGATCTCCCTACTTCCTATTATCTTTTGTTTTGCTCTATATTTGGGTGTAGTGTATTTGTATCATATAGTTACTGTACCTCTTCCATCTGTAGACCCACAGATACCTACCAAGCTGCTCAGGTGTGTGGCCATCCAGCCTAAGTGGGTCATAGGCCAGACCATGTAGGTTTAAGGAAATGATGATCACACAATGATGAAATAACCTAACGATGTTGTGGTGGATTAACTAATGGTCAATTTGTAACACTCAGCTGAACTGAATCGGTGTGGTTCTGGGTGTGGAAGGCCCACCTGAGGATTCGTGCCAACAGCATAAAAGGAGAACTGAGGGGAACATGGTGTACTGTTGATTCTCCTGGAGAAGCTTGTCACTCTGGTTTTCCTGATATGAGCTCAGTTCTCGTTGGAGGAGCTCGGGTCCTCGCTGGTGCTGAGGAGGGCTGCGATTCTCTTCAGGGGAGCTCTGGTCCTTCCTTTGAGCATCGCTTCCTGGCTACAGTGCAGCTTCCTCAGCCTGCTGGCACAGATCCTTCATCCCGCTGGCGCAGAGTTTCTAGCTTCCACCACTGACCTTTGGGCCTTCCCAGGACAGATCTTGATACAGACTTGCATGAGAAATTGCTGGGGGCTCTGGGCCTCCAGCTGGACTCATGGAGGACACTGCCATGGGCTCTAGGTCTTCAGCTGGACTCGTGCAGGACGGTGCTGTGGGATCCAGGCCCTCAGCTGGATTCTTTGGGTCTCTGGTGTGTGGAGAGATCTCCCACACTCTTCTGCATTTGACTCTTTGGGTGAATATTATAAAATAATCCTATAAATTATGTGTCCTGCATAAAATTGTTTCCCTTGTAAACTATGACCACAACAGATGCATTTCTCAGAACACATCCCCATGTCTAAGAGACACAAGACTATACATAAGCACAGCCACCACCCTTGTTTCTACTGGTTACTCAGAACAAGTCCTCTGGAATAAGACACCCTGAGTGTGAGTCCCAGCTCCCTCTTTACCAGCCATGTGACATTGTATCTTTGTACTTCTGCCTTTCGCTCTGTAACATGGGGACAGCAAAAGTACCTACTGCATAGGCAGTTGTGAGGATTAAATAAGATAAAGCCCAAGCAACAAGACTCCAGTAGAACATTATTTTTATCGTTAGCAGTGAAATAATCATTGTCATCATCAACATCTACTTGGGCTGAGGACATATTGTGGAGGACTGCTTTCCCTGCTTTGAATTTTTACTTATTTATTTTTGCAGAGCTGGGGATCAAACCTAGGACCTCACACATGCTAGGAAGGTGTCTACCACTGTGCTGCCCACATACTCACGTGTGTGTGTGCGTGTGTGTGTGTGGATAAACCAGGGTGTTCATACTAAGCAATAACCCCAGCCCTTTTTTTTTTTTTTTTTTTTGAGACACCCTCTCTCTAAGTTGTTAAGTTCCCTGGACTGGATTTGAACTTACAATCCTCCAGCCTCGGCCTCTCAGGGTGCTGGGATCACAGCCACCATATACTCTTAATTCATCCTGCAATTCCAATTAAGCATTTAATGTGTTTCAGCTACCATTCCAGCAGTGAACAATGAAGATAAGGCCCCTACCCACTCAGAGTTTACAGGTTAGTGAAGGAAAACAAGCCAACGCCAACAAAAAACGAAAATCTGGCCATGTGAATAAATGCTACAACAAAAGTAAACCAAAGCACTGCAGGAGGACTCCCCTCGAGTGTTCACCATAAACTGGCAGTCACGGAAGGCCTCACTGAGGAGGTGCTATGGTTTGATGTGTACCCTAAGGGGTGATGTGTTGGAGGCTTAGTCCCCAGTGTGGTAAGTGGGGTGTAAGAGGTGGGGCCAAGTGGGAATTTGCCACACGCCCCTCTTCAGTCTCTCACTTCCTGTCTCACCGTCTGATCTCTTCCTTTCACACACACTCCCACAGCAGTGCTATCTGCCATGTTGTGAGGAAGCCAGGGAGCCTCACCAGGGGCTGAATGGACCAGGCTCCCCAACCTAGGACTTTCAGCCTCCAAAACTGAGCTACACCAACCTCTTCTCTTTAGAAAGCACCTAGTCTCAGGTGTTTCCTCATAGTAACAACAACAAAAGCTAGTTAAGAAAGAAAGTAAAATTTAAGCCAAGACTCAAGTGATAAGAGGGCTCCAATAAGAAATGTATTATTTTTCACATATTTGGAGCTTTTCTAGATATTTTCTAGGTACTGTTTTTCTTAATTTAGTTCCACTGTAGTTAGAAAATGTATTCTGTATCCTTTTGTCCTTAGAAATTTATTGAAACTTGCTTTATGGCCCCAGATATCATTTATCTTGCTGAATGCACTATAAGCACTTGACGAGAAGTTTTTTTGGTTTTGTTTTATTTTGCAGTTGTTGCAGGCAGATCAGATAAAAATGATTGGTGGTATTATTCCTGTCTTCTATGATTTTAATCATATTTTTGTCTACTTATTCTGTCAATTGTTGAATTTTCTGGTAATGCTTGTGGGTAGGTCTATTTCTCCCTCTAATTCTGTAAATTTCTGCCTCATGTATTTTGAAGACCTGCCGTTAGGATCATGCACCTTTATGATTGGTCAGTTATGCACTTACCATTTTATCATATGTCTCTCCTCATCTCTTTATATCTTAAAGTCTACTTTATCTAACATTAAGAGAGCCAAACTCCTATCTCTGCTTAACATTTGCATGCTATATCATTATCCATTTATTTTTATTCTATTTGTTGCCATTATAATTAAATGGGTTACTTATGGTTAACCTATGGTTGGATTTTTCATTTTCATCAATCACTGCTTTTATTGAAATGTTTATTCTATTTACATTCATTATAATTATTTATAAAGTTGGATTTAGGTCTAACATTTAACTATTTGTTTTCTGCCTATCCTTCCTATTTTTGTTTCTCTTTTCCTCCCTTTTACTGGGTTAACCAAACCTTTTTTTAGAATTCCACTGTAATTTCTCTATTAGCTTTTTAGCTCTACCTCTTTGTGTTTTAGGGTTTTTGGTTTTTGTTTGTTTGTTTGTTTGTTTTTAGTAATTGCTCCACAGACTTCAGTATGCCTCCTTAACCCTTCACAGTCTTTTTTTTTTTTTTTTTTTGTGGGTACCGGGGGTCAACCTCAGGTCCTCACACACCAGCAGGCACCCGTGCCACTGAGCGATATCACCGGCCCTTTTTTTGTATGTGGGTACCAGGAGTCAAACTCAGGACCTCGCGCTTGCCAGGCAGGCGCTTATGCCATTGAGCCATCTCACCGGCCCTCACAGTCTATTTAGAATTAACATTATTATCTGAATGTAAGAAGCTTGCAACTGTACAGGTCCATTTCCCCCATCCTCATTCATTATACAATAGTTTTTTAGATATGAGGCAATAACGAACCTCAAGACACAATGTTGGAATTTCCCTTTAAACAGTCACATGTATTTCAAAAGAATTAAGAAAGAAAACAAAAATCACCTTTCTGATTCTTACGTGTATTTAACCATGTCCAGCATTCTTTGTCTTTTTCTTCTCTCCACTCCTCTCCTCTCCTCTCCTCCTCTTTTCTTCTCTCTTCTTTTTTTCAGTATTGGAGATTGAACCCACAGCCTTTGCACTGGACTACATCCCCGGCCCTTTTTTAAATACTTTATTTTGAGGGAAGGTCTGACTAAGTTGCCCAGGCTGGGCTGGAACTTGCAATCCTCCTGCCTCCTCTTTCCAGAGTGCTGGGATTTCAAACATGGCACCATGTCCAAATTCCCTTCATTCCTAAAGTGTCTTTTTGTGCATATAGGATACTGAGTTGACAGGTTTTTTTTCTTTCAGTACTTTAAAGTCATCGTTTGCACTGTTTTCAGACCCCTGGGGATTACAAAGCCACAATCACTCCCATCATTTCTTTCTCTGGCTGCTTTCAAGATTCATTATCTTTGTTTTTCTGCAGATAGATTATGCTTTGCATGGGTAGAGTTTTCTTTGTATTTATTCTACTCACTGGATTTCACAAATTATTAAATGCATGACTTTTACTAAGTATGAGCACTTATTCCTTCAATTATTTTTTTCTAGTCCGCTCCTCTAGTCCAGGGACTCCAATTAAATACATGTTAGACTTTTTAATATTGTTCGCAGGTCTATGAAGCACAGCTCAATTTTTAAAAAGTCCCTTCCTTTCTACTTTTCAGCTTAGATTATTGCTATTGATTAATCTTCAACTTTGTGGACTCTTTTTCAGTTACCTCCAATTTTCTGTCAAGCTCAGCCAGTGAATTTTTCCATATACTGCACTTTTCACTTCCAGAAGGTCCATCTGGCTCTTTGGATAGCTTCTCTTTCTCTGCTGAGATTCCCATTTATTCATTCATTGTGAGCATATTTTCTTTTATGTACTTGAACACAGTTGTAAGAGCTGCTTTAAAGTCCTTGTCTGATAAATTCAACATATGGATTTGAAGACTGTCTTTACAATCATAGCATCCTCTTTCTTCATCTGTCTATTAGTTTTGGATTGTGTCCCAAAGAGTGAGAATGAAATGTTGCAGAGCCTTTGGATTCTAATATCCTGCAGATAATGCTTATTATTATCTGATTGTTTTAGCAACTAGACTTGATTCATTTTCAACCTCCAAGTTCTATATTCCCAGGTGTTTGGAGAGCATCCCATGCATGCATAATTGAGAGGTTGGCCATAATTTGGAACAGAGTTATATTTAGAATTTTGAAGACCCCCCCACCCCCCACTTTGTCCCATTTTTTATGTATAGACCCTCTACCAACTACGTCTCCTTTTGGTTACTCTTCAGTCCCTCCAGATAGTTATCTCTTTTTTCCCCATGGCTTATGGTTGTTCTCTGTGTGAGGGTTGGTCTGAGAGGAGTTGGCTAGACAGTACTGGAAATGGTCCACTAGAAGTGTTTAAATGAGGAAGTGACAAGAATGAGCTTATTTTTAAAGAGATCATTTTGGCTTCTAGGTAGAGGAATGAATTTTATCAGGAATCAATGATGGAAGCAAGGAAACTAGTTAGGGGGCCAGTGCGATGGTCCAGGAGAGAGGTGGCTGTGGTTTGCATAAGGGCAGGAGCAAAAGAAATGGAGAGAAGCAGACAGAGTCAAGTATGAAGGTAGAGTCATCAAAATTTGCTAAAGGATTATTAGACACAGCAACTAAAAGAATGGGAAATTCTAGTTTAACCCCGAAACTTATAATTTCAACACTCACGTAGATAATGGTGCCTATTAATGAGCTACAGATGATTCAGAAAGAAGCAAGTTAGGGGTGGGATATATTAAGACATCAAGTTTGAAGTAATCGTTAGACATTGAAGAAGCAATGTCAAGGATGTGGCCAGACACGAACTCCAGAACTCTGACATTCAAAGCAGAGGTTGGAGTCGAAGACACTGCCTTTGAAGAATTAAAGATTTGGAATCTTTAATTTACATATGGTAAGAAACAAAATGAGATTTTAAAAGTTTTAAAATGAGTTTTAAAAGCTCATCAATGGGATGAGGAAAGGAAAATAAAGAAAGGTGATCTCAGGAACAAGTTCTTGGATTTGCCAAAATTTAGACACTAAGCAAGGAGAAATAGCCAGCAAAAGAAAAAGCCAAAAGGTATCCAGTAAGACAGGAAGAAAGGCCCTAGAGAAAGAAAGTGCTTCAAGGGATGGGAGCCCATTGTGGTAGCACATGGCTCTGATGCCAGCTACTCTGGAGGCTGAGGCAGGAGGATGGCAAATTTGAGGCCAGCCTGTCTCAAAATAAAATTTCAAAAGGGCTGGCAATGTAGCTCAGTGGCAGAGCAGCTGCCTGGGGTTTGATCCCCAGTAAAAAAGAGGAGGAAGGAGAAAAAGAGGAGGAGGTAGAGGAAGCGGAGGAGGGAGAGGAAGGAGGAGAGCAGGGAAAAAAGGGGGAAGGGGGATAAGAGGAGGATAAGAAGAAATGATGAGCTGAATACTGCTGTGAGTTTGAGGAAGATGAAGACGAGACACCCTTCAGATTCAGCAGTGTGAATAAGAGTCAGGATCCCATGTAGAGGGGTTTGAGGGGAAAACCCCTCAAATTAAAGACTGGGGAGGGGAGTCAAGGTGACGATCAAGAAAGTCTATAGAAGTTGTACAGCGAAGAAGGAAATGGGGCAGTGGCTGAGGGGGCACGTGGGCTAGGAAGGCTTCTGTTAATATCGGAGCCACCGGGACGCTCACAGGAGAGCTCCACTGTGTGAACTGTGTGAACAGAACTGAATCTGCACGAAGCCTGCCGCTCCTGGCTTCTTTCTTCTTACGCCACATGTCCCTAAAGAGGATGAAAGGATTTATTTTGCTTCTGGTGGGGTTTGGGGGTGTGGTACTGAGGATTGAACCCAGAGCCCTCACACTGAGCTACATCCCCAGTTCATTTTTAATTTTTTGTTTTGAGACTGGGTCTTACTAAGTTGCCTATGATGAGGTCCAACTTGTAATCCTCCTGGCCCAGCCTCCCAGAGTGCTGGGATTACGGGTGTGCACCACCATGCCTGGCATATTGCACTATCTTTAATACAGATAAGGATTGGTTAATTATGTAGTTTTCAATGGGGACAAAATCCCACTGTTACCTGATTATCGACAGACAACTTGCAGTCATTGATCTCAATGAGTCTCTCCTGAATGCCCTGTGTAAAATTTTAACTATATATGTATCAAAAGTCCTATATAACAAGAGTCAGTCAATCCTTTTAACAACGAATCACATGGGATTTTCTTATACACCTGAGCATAGGGAGCCCGAGCCAGGCTCAGTATCTGTGCTGTGGGTGTGAAGGCAGCCCACACCTCCAAGGGCTTCCGGCCACAGGTGATGGCTAAACTGCGTAACTCTGTGTAGAGTCCAGGAGGTTAACAGTGAAAAACTATTTTATCTGTGGCCAGGGATGTGGGCTCAGTGTTGTCAACACCAGGGAAACACACGGCAAAGCGCTTCCCAAGAGAGACCCAGAGAGATAAGTCTCAGAGACGCGCACCTGTTGGAAAAGTGGCCCTTTTCCCCAATTTTCTCCTGCTTTCCTAACCACTGCTCTTATTTGTCCACATGAGTCATTCTTTGCCCTTCTGCCTTACTTATCTGAGCTAACAATACTCAAAACAAAGACAAAAATGAGAAATTCTGTTTTCTTCTGAAACATATTAGAAGGTAGGGCAATTTTCATCAATGGCAAGTGTCAGAGTTGGGGATGTAGCTCAGTGAGCAGCACTTGCCAGGCATATGTGAGGCCCTCGGTTCTATCCCCAGCACCACGAGAAAAAGAGAGGATGATGATGACAACGACGAAGAAAAAAAGATGCTCAGATTTCCCATCTACAGTCAAAGGAAAAGCTTTGAGGGTGATAACATTTGGTTTCTAGAAATTACACAGAGAGGCATTTATTCAAAGGCCAGATTTCCCATTGTTCTCATTTTGGGGTCTGGAATTTGCCTGAAGATAAAGCAACAAGAAGAATAGCTATTCCCTAATGATTTGCATATATTTAGTATGCTACCCCAACAGCCAGAACCATCCTACACTCAAAGTAATAAAACACTTCAAGATGAAAAACAGAAAATAGTGCCTCTCTTCCAAGTTAAAAAAAAAAATAAATATTCCAGGTAAGCCTTCTGAGTTTTCACCTAGTTTTACCCAGGAAGTCATGCTCGAGGTACTTGCATTAAGTAATTTTCCTTCTCTGGCCTCTTTAACATTCTAAATGAGCAGACAAGCTTTTGTTACCACCAGCAACTCATCCATATTGCCCCCTCCACACTCACACATGCAAGTATGAGAAACTCAATCTTCCTGCTTCTACAACATGAAAGGCTGCCTGGCCCGGCGGTGCCGAGGAGTCTAGAGTATCCTAAGAAAGAGCTTGGATCACAGGCCACTTGGTCTCTCCTGGGAGTTGCCTGCTGACAGCAGGCAGGGAAAACACCTCCAAGGCTGGGTGCTTATGTGTGAATTCTTGTTACTTAAATTGTCTTCTGAACTATAAAACTTCTTTCAGGTCTCCAACCAGCATGAACAGCACAGATTCTGCACCAAGTAGCAAAACTGCACAGAGAGGAGATGACACAATGAAATATGCAAAGTGAGCAGGAAACGGATTATACCATGGATCTCTAGGTTCTCTGGACTCTGAAGAACATTTTTATCAGTCTAACAAATATCTGACTTCTTTAGGAGAATTAAACTGCTCACTAAAGTCACAGAGGAAAAGCTTGGGATTCTTCCCATTTTTTATTAAATGCGTGGGTAGGGATCCTTTCTAACACACAAAACTAAGAACGTGTGTATGCAAACAAGAGAGCGTGTATATGACAAAGTGAGTCCACAGGTCACTTGCATCAAACTCACCTGTGACGATTGTTAAAACTACCAACTCCTGGCCTGGACTTTCCACTCCTAGAGTCTGATTTAGTGATCTGGGGTGGGTCGTGGGAACCTGCAGGTTTTACTCACTGCCCTAGTGATTATGAGGTACCCTGGAGTTTGAGAATCTTACAGAGTATGGGAAGCACTGCTGTTATGTTGAGTCTCTTAGTCGAGAACAAGTCATCTCTTTCCTGTTTGTTTTCAGACAGGCCAAGGTTATTCCACAGCCCCAGGTTACTACACAGCCCCTACAAAAGGGTACATAATAAAGGTTAAATTATTCAAAATGTGGGCCGGTGAGATGGCTCAGCGGCTTAAGCGCCTGCCCGGCAAGCGCGAGGTCCTGAGGTCGACCCCCCGGTACCCACAAAAAAAAAAAAAAAAAAAATTATTCAAAATGTGAGGCCAGGACAACTGGGCATCTATATGAAAAGATAAAAACTCAATTCTTGCCCATACCATACATAAGATTAATTCTAGATGAATGAAAACTCTAAATGTGAAAAATCACCAATCTGTACATCCAGAAGAAAAAAAAATGTTATACTACGGAAGCTTTTTTGAACAAGCTCTAAGAAAGCACAACGTATAAAGAAATGATTTAGGGCCGGTGAGATAGCTCAGCAGCATAAGTGCCTGCCTGGCAAATGCGAGGTCCTGAGGTCAACTTCCGGTACCCACATTAAAAAAAATAGAAATAATTTATTAATATGGCAACATGAAAACTTTTAAACTCTTTACGATAAATGACTTGAAATATAAAAGATATACAACCAAGTGTGAAAAGATTTACTTGGAATATGTAGATCTGGTAGATTACTATTCGTACTTTCTAAAGAACTTCTACAGATGAGTAGGAAATAGACAACCTAATGTAGGAATGGATAAGGGATATAAACTGGCAACTCACTGGGAAAATAAGAAATCAAAATGTCCCATAACAAATGAAAAGATGTTCAAGCTCACTAGCAAATCTCACTGGCACATACGAACATTTTTTTAAAAAATTAGATATCATTGGATATTTATTTGTGTGCTCATGAGAGTGTGAAAAAATGAAAGCTCTTCTGTATCATTAATGGTACTACTGTTAATAAACTTACACAATTTAGGGGATGACTTCTTAATCTCTAACTTAAAAAGGCACCTACTTTATGACCCATCAGTTCTACTTCTAGATAATGAAGAAAATTTCATATATCTGTACAAGGAAATATGTCTAAGGATGTTTATTTTCACATTATTTATAATGATAAAATAGTAGAGAACAGCAAAATATCTGTGAATAGGGTATTGAATAAACTGCCATACCCATACAGTGGATTGCTGGTAGCTGTTACAATGAAATAGGTCTACTGAGTGCACACAGACAAACCGCCAAAACCTCAAGTCAAAAGAAAAGCGTGTTTCCGATGCATATGTACAGGGTTGGAAATGTGGATCAGCAGTAGAACACTTTCCTAGTATGTGCAAGACTCTGGGTTTTATCCCCAGTACCGCAAAAAACAAATGAAAACAAAACAAGCAAAAAACTAGCATACATCAGCATACGTAAAGAATAATACCACTGAAGTAAGTCGTAACAATAGAAATAGCATTATATGCCATTCGGTGAATAATCAAATGTAATAAGCACTATAAAGCATCTATACAAATGATCCACTCAATTTTCAGTTAATGGTTTCTTCTGGGGGAAGAGCAGAAGGGCTTTACCTGGGATGCTACATGTCTTAAAAACTAAAGATCTGAAGAAAACCTGACAACATTTTAACATGTTTGTTAATTTGAGTTGAGTAAACAATATTTCTTGTACTATCTGTGTAGACTAAAAATTTTATATACAATCAAAAGAAAAACTAAGAACAAAATCAAGCACAAAGATATTATCAGGTTAGCAGAGTCTGGCGCCATCCATTAATTGTCCAGTGTGCGGGTCAGTCCTCTGGGTGGCCTCGGACTGGCCCGGCTCTCCTCTTTCTCTTGTACTTCTCACTAATGACGGTAAGGTAGCACAGACTGAGAATGTGACGTTCTGAGCTAAGAAGAGCTGGCTGGTACAGCCTCAGCCCTGTTTAGTCTCCCCTTAGAGACAGAGTGTCCTCTGATGCTTCACCTCAGTGAGCCCCGTTTCCCCAGTGTATAAAACCCAAGCCAGGCTGCTCTCTGGGGTCCCACCACTGCAGTGTAAGTGGGACACACAATTTGGACTTTATTTGCCCTGGGCAGCTTTCTGAACCTTGAGGGACAAGTTTGTAGCAATCCTAGGCTTCTGTGGGCTCTTTTTTTTGTGTGTGTGGGTACCAGGGGGTCGACCTCAGGACCTCGCTTGCCAGCAGGCGCCCGTGCCGCAGAGCGATATCACCGGCCCCTTTTTCGTATGTGGGTTCTGGGAGTCGAACTTGGGCCCTTGCGCTTGCCGGGCAGGCGCTTAAGCCACTGAGCCATCTCACCGGCCCCTTCTGTGGGCTCTTAACGTTTGTCTGTAACTCCCCACTTCATGTAACTTATACAGTGTGTGCGTGGGGGTCAGTCTCACTAGGCCCAGGCAAGTTGGCATCAGGTATTAGTGCACAGCGAATCTGCTTCATACTGATACACAGAAAGAAGCAGGGAGTTTATCAGTCTCTTCAAAGAAAGAGGGCAGAGAACAGAAATAAGACTTCTGTAAGAGCTAATTCCTACTGGATTTGGTTAAACAAAATATAAGTATTTACTTGTGGACAGAAGACTGAGACGCTGACAAGCACATAGGTAGAGCGATATCTTACACCCAATGCTTTTAGCAGATAGAAGACAATGTGGTTATAGTTTTTCTCACTAAATAAACTGGTTATGAAAATAGCGTCAAAGACAAAGCGATAACGATACCTAATAGAGTGAAATACAAAACATCAAGGCATCCTTTGTGACATCCTAAAACAATACACTTGGTCAGGCCATACGTTGTCAGAGGCTGAGATCAAACATCATATTCTGAGAGCCAGTGGCTTAATCTTCCCCTGGGACATCCTCAGCAAGTTTCCCTTGCAGTCATGGGCTAAGGGCGCAGAGGTCAACGTGAGCATCTCTTTTTTTTTTTTTTTTGGGGGGGGGGAATCAAACCCAGGGCCCTGTGCATGCAAGATAAGAACTCTACCACTAAGCCACAACCCCAGCCAAGCACCTCTTTTTGTCTTTGACAGGCCACCTTCAACCCAACACTACAATTTCCAGTTCCATCGGGTGAGTGCTTGGCAGAAAGTATTTCTGTGAAGCAGTTTGCATTTAAAACCAGGTTCACTGGGCCAGAGAAAATTCACTCCTTGAGGATTTTCAATCTTTTTTCTTGGGTAACATTTTAGAAAGCGCACTCTTTTGGAAAGCAGTCATTCACTCAATAAATATTTACTGGGTACCGTGGGTAAGCTAGGCCCTATTTTAGAAGTTGGAATAACAGTGGGGAACAAGAACAACGGCTCCCTATTTTCATAGAGCTCACCTTCTAGGGAGGGGAATCAGTGATAAGAAGTAAACAAATCAATGAATCAGAAGGGTTTAGATAGTGGGAACTGCCCAGCAACAATGATGTGCAGAGCTGTGATCATAGTGATCAGTAGGAGCGGGACCCACTTTTGACACAGTAGCGGCACAGGTCCATCCAAGAAAGTGACATTTAAGTGCAGATCAGAGGAGTCAGCACATGGGCATCTGGGGACGGTGTTTCCCAAGCAGAGGTAAGGACTGTGTGCAGAGACTCTGGGGAGGAAACAAGCTGGCGGAACCTGACGATCACAAAGTGCGCATGCATGTGGCCGGGAAGGCATGAAAAAGACGGGCGCTGGTGGATGGGGTCGGAGAAGTCAGCAGGAACCAGGTCAGGCAGGGCCTTGACCATGGCAAAGGGTTGATATTATTCTAAGTGTAACGGAAAGTCACCGGTACAGCTGCAGCAAGGGCAGGATAACCCATGATCTTGATGCCTCTGGTGCGAACCCTCAAAAGGCCACTTTATCTCTTTCTCAGCAGGACCGAGTCCTTCTGAGGCTCATAGTGCCCCAGGATGCAGCCCACATCCAGGGAGCAAAAGGAAGAAGGCTGTCTTGATGCCAAGGCTCTGGCTTTGGTCCTGTCCCCATGGAGCCGGGTGAAGGCTGGCTCTTCTCTGTGAGGGACACATGGGGTCTGACATATTAAAGAGTCTCCCAAGGTCCGCAAACCCCCATTTCTTCGACTTCTCTGCCTTGTTCGAAGCCTCACAATAAGCAGCAAAACTTTCTTTAGAAAAAGAAAGAAAAAAAGTAGGTCAGGGCTCATCTGCCTGGTAGTGCACGGAGCGCTGAGCAAACTCCAAAAGCAACCACTCCACACGGAGGGCCCTACTGAGCAATGGCGGTGATGTCAGATCTGAGGGCCTCTGAAGCGGCAGGATTTCTGAACCTGACCTCACCCGTGGTTTTCCTGGTAACTTTTTAAAACCATTACTTCCTGCCCTGTGCTTTATTTATCCCACATGTTTATTTTCTATACAATCTATTCCAAAACAGAACTCTGTGTGAGTTTCCAGGTCACCGTGTCCCATTGGGGTAAACTCAACAGATGTGGGATGAGCTGAAAGATAAAACCGGCCCTCGCTGCCCTTGCTGAGCACAGGCTGCCACCCACTGCAGGCGTTTTCATTCGGGGCCAGCCAGGGAAAGCCAGCGCCTATCATTTGTGCAATCAATCTTCCTTCTCTGAAGGTCATGCTGTGGGCAGGGCAGGTCCTCCCAACCCCCATACCCACGGTGTCCGTGCTGACATGTTCAACATGAGAGTGGAGGTCAAAGCAATGTCCAGAGATTCCTGAGAAGCTTGCTTTAATTCCCTTTTTTCTTCTGAGGGCACCAGCAATTTCCTCCCATTTAATTCATTCTCTGGGTCTCCTGGCATGGCCTGCTGTTGTCATGGCAACAGGGACCAGCAATGCTGCTGAGGTTAGTGTAAGCTGTGGCCCACTGCCCATGGGCCTCCCAGCCTGGCCAAGGCAGCCCTCCCTGCACCCCGCGAGCTGCCCACGCCCTTCCCCCTGCAGCCCGGCCACCACCACAGCACCAGGAGCCAACAGAAGCTTCAGACAAGATTGATGCCCCTGTTCCTCTACCAGATCCTAACAAATTAGAAAACCAAAAGCGCTCCCTAGAAAACCAAACCCCAAACCTTTGAACTCTGCTTTGCTAAAATTAAAATTGATCTTTCGTGCTCCTGAAACCACAAGCAGACATTTGGTTTGGACTGTGGGCTGTTTTCTTTGACCTCTTCCGGGCAGGAACTCATTCTTCAGCATGGTGTAGGGCGCCTCAGTACTAGGAGGCCGGCGTGCACGGTGGCAGCGGCAGTGGGGGCGACAATGAAGACAGTGTTTTTAAAACGCTAGTGTAAGTAAGCATGATTAAAGAGAAAGGCTCTGCTGTGTTCTTCATTCTATGTTATTGTTTATCATGTGTTATTCATTATTATTGCATTCTCAGCATCGTGAACAGAGCACCTGGCACACAGTAGGTCATCAATGCAGATTTGTTAAATTAATAAACAACATTCTCTGAGCTCTTGCTGTGTGCTAGACACTATAATAATTTATACACATCTATCTCAACTTTTACTATAGGGGTACTGTAAAATCTAAAACAAGTAAACACCTCTTACCACTTGAAAGGCACTCTCGTAAGGATTTTACTTATAGTAACACAACTGATCCTCACACCAACCTTGTAGCAAGTTGAATGGTGGCCCCTAAAAAGATACATCCAAGTCCTCACCTCTGAAAACTATAAATGGGAACTTATTTGGAAAAAGGATCTTTGCAGATGTAATTAAGGATTTAGGGTGAAATTATCTTGGATTAGCTGAGCATATCCTAAATCCAATGACAGGTGAACTTCTAGGAGAGAAGAGGAAAAAGTTACGTGACGATCATGGCAGAGTGCGTAGATGCTGCCACAGCCAACGACGACCCAGAGCCACCAGAAGTTGGCAGAGGACAGGGAGAATTCTCCCCAGAGCCATCAGAGGGAAAGCGGTTCTCCAACATCTTGATTTTGGACTTATGCCCTCCACAGCTCTCACAGAATAAAATTTTGTTTGAACCCATTGATTTTTTGTAGTAATTGGTCATGGCAGCCTTAGGAAACCAATGCAAATACTGTTTTCACAAAGAAACTAAGCACTTAAGATGAAGTGACTTGACCAAGGTAACAAGTAAGTGGCAGATAGAATCTGAACCCAGGCTATTTGGCATGACCTCCTTGCTCTTAACAACTACATTCATCCTTGGGGGATAGTGGGGGGGGTGCTGTGCATGTTAGCTGTTGAGATACACCTATAAACAAAAGAGATAGTGTATCTTATAAAGCCTACATGGGAATTGATGTAATGTTCAGAGGGGGTGAATAATTTGCCTAAAGACATACAGCTGGCAGAGTCGGGATTAGAACTAGAAAATATGATTCCACATCCTGTCCTCTACTCACTGAAACAAAATGGGAGCCAGTGGCTTAGGTAGCCCTTGTAAACTCTAACTAAAAGACAGTGAGGAAGGACAGTGGTCTGCAGCCGCTGTCCCCTTCCCTCTGAGCAAGGTCTCCTGTCAGAGGGCTTCACTCAGGCTGCCCTGTGATGGTAGAGAAATGGCACCAGAGCAGACCACGGTAGCCAGCTGGTCTACTGGGAGGCAGAGGCAGAGACTCTCTTCCACCTCTGCTGCTATGGTCCCACATCTGGGAACAACACCGGGGGGCTGGTGGACATCGACTTTGCCCCTACAGATTGAAGGCAGGCTAAGACATTTGACCCAACCCCGCCAGCACCAGGGGCAGATCTGCTTCTAAATTTTCCACAGAATAATCTGAATTCCACCTGGAGAACAAAATGGCTTATGAAGTGAAACCAGATGTCATTCTCCAGGTCCAAGGGCAAAAGCTCTGAGTGGTGCATCTGCACTTTCAATGAGCAGGGATGTTGTGTCCTGGGACTTCCGACACTTAAAGACAAACACATTTAAGAGGATGAAGGTGCCAGAATGAGCTGGAAATGTGTTTTTAATTTTTTTCTTCCTTGGAGGAAAAACAAAAAGAATGAATATATATTCATATTCATATTCATATTATATATATATGGTAGCTTAACCTGGATAAATGTGGTATAATTTCCTTTTTTTGAATTTAATTTTAACTTGTTAAACTGCAAAAGCAAAGAAAGCCAAGGAGTGAGGGAGATAAAAGAATGAAAAAGTGAAGACTGGAAAAAAGTAGATAGAGACAAAAATAGGGAATTTATTCCATCCAAGAAAAGAGAGAAATAGGGTATGAAGTGGCAAGGGACAATGTATAAGAGGGAAATGCAAGGGAGAGACAAAAGTCAAGATAGGTGACCAGAGGAAATGTAGGCAAGAAAGATGGTTATTTTCTGTGTCATTCTCCAAATGACCCTCCATCTGGGGCTCTGGCACCCCTCCCCTTGGCCACTGCTCAGGGGACTCTCTTATCAGTCTATTCAAGACGCAGGAGGCTATCAGTTTACAAGAAGAGAGGAAGCAGAGGAAGAGGAAAGAAAGCAGACAAATTACTAAATGAGGAAGCCAATTATCCAGTGCACCGTACTTCAAGCTGTCAGCAGGCTGCGACTCCTCAGGCACCTTTGGGCAAAGTGGGACTCAGACCTGGAGGCTCTGCTGCCATCTGGCCTCTCCGATGAGGCAATCTAGACAGACTTCCCCTAGCACGTTCGCATCAGATTGCCAGCATCCTGCCTGAGATCTTTCCAACCCGGAGACCAGCATTACAATATCACTGGATCACAAAAGCAGACGAGGTCTCCAAATAAAGCTGCCCAGGAACCACTTTGGTTTCCTATTTGGACAAATACAGGGTTTCTTTGGAGCCTTCACTGACTTCTCTAACAGCACCAAGTACAAAAAGCCAAGAGCAATAGATTTGCTTCAGTGGAGAAGCAGAGGAGGACAGAGAGGGAAAAAAGATCTTTTATGGCTGCCAAAGACTAGAACATGGAAAGCAGCTCAGCACACACTGTCTTCGTTTATGAAGAATTCTTTCACATAAAACCCTCACAAACACTGATGCAGAACAAAGTAAGTACCACCTCATCTAGCCCCATGGGCTGGTATGGGCATGGCTGTACAATAGCAGCTCCAATAATTGGATGTGGGGAGTTGAGGGCAGAGAAAGGGCGGACAGGAAAAAGATCAAAATGCATGGAAAAGAATCCTGCTAGTCAGTGGCAGATTCCACTTTGCAAGAAACATGAATTAGAGAAAAGAGCTGGGGCATAGGGTGAGTAGCAGCAGCCCAGTTATGTAACACCTCCATCCTGAGTGAACCGCCAAACAAACACCAGCAGGGGAGACCTCTGAAAAGTTTAAAATTTATGATACATCATGTTTTCTTGTCCCCTGAACAAAGTAATGTGGTTGTCAAAGAACCCTAAGAAAAGAAAAATACTGGGTTTGTGATGAGGTCGGCCAGGGGATGAAGGATGCTGACCTGTCAGTGATACCACAACCCCGGGTCCCTCTGAAAGCAAATCCCCTCACTGGCATCCCACGCAATCCTATAAATGCCTCCACTTCTCCATAGAAAGCAATGCCTGTCACTCTGGAAAACACTGAGAGCATCCGATATACCCACCTTCTTGCTCCACAGGTTAAAAATGGCCATGGTGACAATCTCCAGAATAATGTTTCTCAGGGTGGGATCTGGGGGCTACCTGCATCAGTCACCAGGAACATGGTGATGATGGAAATTACTGAATCCAAGTTTCTTATGCAAGGGTCTCCGGAATGTACTTTTTTTTTTTTTTTTTTTTGTGGGTATGGGGGGTCAAACTCAGGACCTTGTGTGCCAGGAGGCACCCGTGCCACTGAGTGATATCACCGGCCCTTTTTTCATATGTGGGTACCGGGAGTCAAACTCAGGACCTCGCGCTTGCCAGGCAGGCACTTATACTGCTGAGCTATCTCATCGGCCCCGGAATGTACTTTTTAAAAGCAGCTGTGCTCATGCAATGTAAAGTTCAAAACCACTCTTCTACTGCATGCTATGTATGGAAGGTACTTGTTTCCTTCTCTCCATCCTTTTCAATCTTCACAGGAGGCACCAGGTTTAATGCTAAGGTGTGATTGCAGAGGCTATTTGGCCACATCCCAAGTCGGGTCCTGGCAGCTGTTCTTGCCTCTCTCTACAGCTGCAGGAACCTGACCTGACGTGTGGCCCTAAGACAGTGTTGTTCATTCTCTGTTCATGTTATACCAACATGTTCCATGTCAAAGAAAATACAGTGGCTCTGAATTACACTGATGCCAATACCTTTCTTCAGGCAACAAAGATGAAAAATTCCTCTGGATTTTGAACAGACACTGATAAACTTTATCATTGCCTCCCTGCACAGAGAGGCAATTTCCTTCTCTCATTCCTGAGGTTTCCTGGTTGGTTTCCATTTTCCTGTGACATCCTAGTAAGCCTCTGTTCAGCCTTCCTCCTGTTCTCCTTTAACTTTGTGTGAGTTCAAGACTTGCTGTCCTTTCCCACGTTCATGGTTTCGATTCCTCTTTTCTGTAACAGTACCCTTGATCTTTACCACCTTCCTTCCTGCATCTTCCCAATGACCATAACTTTCAAATAAGAATGAAACAAACTCCTTGTCCAAATATTGCATGTACTTTAGCTCTACAAATAAAACAGGGAAGAGGAACTCCAAAATTTGATGTCGACCCTAACGCACGCTCTTGAATACTGGTTTCTTCCTAGACAACCACAGGGCCGGGAACAGCAGGTACCATGGGGGGATCCGGAGATGGCAACGATGCTGTTTCTGCTCTGCTGCCCCCACTTCAACAGAGCGGAATGGACCAGAAGGAAATCCTGCCTGAAAACTATTAAAAGATCCTGCTGCTTAGTAAGGAACAGGGCTTTCCTGTCAGATGGGAAGTGCTGTGTGCCGTCAGCCAAGCTGCACAGCAAGTTCTCCACGGGAAAAGAACCTACTGGCCCTACAGTGCAATGACATCTATTTCTGACAATTTGAATTTGGGGTAGAGCTACCCATCATACCGGTTTTCTTTTCCTTCTCTCACTCCCTCCCTTCCCTCCATCCCTCCTTCCGTCTTTCCCTTCCTTCCTTTCATACTTTTCACATTTCTTCTCAAACTGTGTTCAAAAGTTGTGTTCAGTGTGTGCCTGTTCTACCCTGCCTTTAGAAGGAGATGTTGGATCAAGAAAACTAAACAATGAGTAGCAAAAGCTTGAAAGCCACAAGCATAACACAATAGTTTCCATGGGTTTTCAGGTGCTTGAGCCAAGGCAGAAGATGAATAGAGAAAAAGAGAGGAAATCATTCGACTCAACGTTACTCACTGTGGACCACATCAGGTTGGCTTGAAATCTACTGAAAGATTATGTTGGCTCTGGGAACCATCAATATTAGGGCCAGAATGGGGTAGGCTGGAGAAATGCCTTTTTCAGGAAGATATTTTCTCTTTCTTTCTTCCTTTTCTCCCTCCCTCCCTTCCTTTTTTCTCCTCCCCTCCCCCCTTTGTGGTATGGAGATTGAACCCAAGGCCTTTACACTTAGCTACATCCCTAGCCGTTTTTTTTTTTTTTTTTGAGGCAGGATCTCACCAAATCGCTAAGTTGATCAGGCTGGGTTTGAACTTGTGATCCTCCTGCCTCAGCCTCCCAGGGTTACAGGTAGGGACCACCATGCCTGGCTTTTGTTTTTGTGATTTCTGTAAGGTGATTTCTCAGAATATTCTCAGCAGCTGATACAAACAATAAGGAACCCCTCAAAGACTGAGTGCCTGCATTTTTAGCAGTCTAGGCTAAATCAGAGACTTCACAGGTGGTGAATTCCGTGGTCACCTTTAGTTGCCTCAGCTGGTCATCTCTGTGGCTTATTGTGGACAGCAACCTTTCTGAGTTCAGTGAGTGGCCAGTGGAGGGATTCGTGAATCTGTTCTATTGAAACAGACCCAGGGAACTCCCATAAAACTAGGATGTGCAGGTTCTTGGCAGAAATCAGCCTTGCAGCAGGGTTCAGTATGCATTCATCCAGTTTATAACGGGATTCTGAGTTTTTAGGAAATGTTGCCTATTGTAGGTGTTGGTGTTGAAGTTTTCTACAAAGTAACTTAACAGACATCAAAAAGGGGATGAGGTAGGGCCTTTCATCATTGTGTGCATATAAGAAGAAAATATCCCAACTACTCAAGAGGCTGAGGCAGGAAGATTGCAAGTTCAAGGCCAGCCTGAGCAACTTAATACACAACGATGGGATCCAGATCTTGTCATCCTCCTCCTTATCCTGCTCTAGGGCTGGCATCATGTGCTATGGACACTGCCTCACTGGTCCTCCCAGTACACTTGCAGTGTAGATACTCTCATTATCAGCTGATCAACATTTTTAAATGATGCTCTAGTTCATATCTGGTATGTGATAGAGCTAGGCCTCAAAGTGATGTCTTTAACTCCAGATGCTAAGCACTCAATCAGCAAAGAGAGGAGGAGGTCTTAGCTCAATTTACCCAGGGTATCCTGAGGTACAACAGAGAAAAACTTAGGAAGACGTACTTGACCTTCATAATGAGCTAAGGCAGATCTAGTGGCATGGAAATTTATATATATATATTTTTTTTTTTTGAGATTTCCATATACAAGGTAAGAAATATATGAGTACATGGATTATTTATTGAATCCCAATGAAAAAATCCCATTGATTTCCTTAGCAACAAAATACTGAGAAGTCTTCTCTTTGAAGGCCCCTGTGCCTGGGCAAGAATATGAAAGGCAAATAAAAAACATGAAAAGGGGCTATGCTGGATAAATGGTTTGAGCGTCCCTGGGGCTCCTGTGCTGGAAGCTTGTTTCCCACCCTAGCAGTGTTGAGGTAGCAGAATCGTCAAGAGGTGGAACAAGGACCTCACCCGCCTGCTTGCCATGGACTGTTTCTCCTCTGCGATGTTCCTCTGCCATGCCACCCTGTCTTGGAGCCAGCCAACTATGGACTGAAACCTCTACAAACTGTGAGCCATATAAACCTTTCCTTCCTTAAAAAAAAAAAAGAAAAAAGGAAAAAAAAAAGAGTTGGGACGAGTGTAAGGTGATAGGGTCATGAGGGCCCTGGATGCACAAGGGATTGATGTTTTTCTCTTGGAATGAGTTAGTTCTGCAGAGAGCAGCTGATATAAAGAGCTCTCCGTGCAAGCCTGGTCCTTTCTGCAAGTTGGTATCCCTTTCCTCTTTGTGATGTGACATAGGTAGGGGGCCCTTGCCAGGATGCCAGTATCATGCTCTCGAACCCCAAGAACTATAAGCTAAATAAACCTTTTTATCAGGTATCCAGCCTCAAAGTATTTTGTTATAGCAACACAGATGAGACTGAGACAGAAAGGGTAATATCAGGTTTCCCCAGAACTCAAAGGTTTGTTACAATAAACCTCGTTGCCTAAGAGAAGTCTATCAAAGATGACTACAGATAAGAAAATTGATAATAACGATAATAACATGTCTCTGGTGTCATCTTGGAGAATGTGCAAATAGTATGGTTAGAAATGATCATAGAAGAGATTTTATTAATTGTAAAATAATAAAATCTGCATATATACTAACATTATTTTCCATAGTGAGGAATGAACCCAGGACCTTCACACTGAACTACAACCCTAATCCTTTGTTAGGGTTAAATTTGGAGACAAGTTCTTGCTAAGTTGCCTATACTAGGTTCAAACTTGCAATGCTCCTGCCTCAGTCTCCCAGAGTGCTGGGATTCGAAGCATGTCCCACTACACCTGGCTGTATCTTTTGAAAGACCAAGTGAAAGCAAAATACCGCCACTGCCAATGACCTCCACCCTGTCCCTTCGGCACCAAGCTCACCAGATCAGGGTTTGCAGTCTGCCAGACATGGAAATGCTAAGAAACGGCCATGCACCCATTTTGTCATCTATAGGGATAATAAATAATACAGAATGCTTTGAACAGTATAAGGATGTCAGTGATGGGATTATTAACTCAGTCCACAAATGATTTGCAGAGCTAATGTTGGGCAGCACGGGGCACCAAAGAGTTTAAAACAGTTTGCTAGACTATATGGAAAATGAGGGGCCGGTGAGATGGCTCAGGGCGTAAGTGCCTGCCTGGCAAGCGTGAGGGCCTGAGTTCGACTCCCGGAACCCACATACGAAAAAAGGGCCGGTGATATCGCTCAGCGGCATGGGCGCCTGCTGGCGCATGAGGTCCTGAGGTCGACCCCTGGTACCCACAAAAAAAAAAAAAAAGAAAAAGAAAATGAGAATTCCTTAGGTAGACCAGAGATTACCCAAGATATTGGCTCCTTCCAAATCCAAAAATAAAATATGGTCTGTACTCAGTAGCATAAGTGGGGTAGATCCCACTCACAGAGGCTCCAACCTTAGCCCAGAAGGAATGGAAAACCCATCCCATGTCACACAAAGGAGTTGCCTGCCACCAGGAGCGTTCCCATAAGACATGCAGTGATCACATACAAGTAGATTTGGGTTTGCAGGGTGATACATTATCTTACTCTGTGCTACTATAACAAAACACTACAGACTAATTAATTCATAAACAATAGAAATTTATTTCTCACACTTCCGGAGACAGAAGTTAAAGACCAAGGCGCCAGCAGGTTTTGTGTCTGGTAAGGGCTGCTCTCTGCTTCGAAGGTAGTATCTTATTGTTGCATCCTACAGAGCAAAGGCATCTCGTGCCCTTACTTGGCAGAAAGGATGGAGAGGGTGAACTCACTCCTTTAAATCCTAGGCACTAATCCTTTCATGAGGGCAGAGCCCTCAGGGCCTAATCATCTCTGAACAGCACTTCCTCTTACACTGTTGCATTGGGGATTAAGTTTCAACATATGAATTCTGGGGAACACATTCAGACCACAGAACACAAACACAAACACACACACACGCACACACACACACACACGCATGCACTCACACTGCCCCCATACCGATACACATAGTACATAGCACGTACAAGCAAGGATGTTGCCTATATCCTCCAGAGAAGAGGGAAGGGCAGCCTGGGGCTGAAAGGAAGCCTGCCAGAGGGGACACGGGCTGAAAGCCACAGTCATCTTTTCTACAGACCTCCTCTGTGTTTTGCTCACAGTGAGTCCCTCCTCAAATGTACCTGCAAAGACGCATGCTCCTTGAGCCCCATGGACCATTCTGCAGACATACCAGGGGCCCTAGCCTTGGGGGAATCTTTTTTTTTTTTTTTTTCTTATCAGTTCTCTTCTTTTGCCCCTTCCCTGTGCAGTCAATTTATGGTACAATTCATGGTCAATTGTCAAAATTTAAAACTACTTTACCAAAGGGTGCCAAGCACATCAGGATGCCAACCTTTCTCCAGATGGACAATGAATGAAACTAAATTCACACACTTGCCAAGAAGCTGTGTGCAGGGATACTCTTCAGAGTGATGGTGACATAGAGTTGGAAACAACCAAAATGCCCATCAAGAGGAACGCAGCCTAAGAAAGTGGGATGCAGTCAACCCAAGGAGCCCGTCAAAAGGGATAAGGTAGATCTAGACAGACCCACGCACAGAGGTCTGCAGGGCATTTTGTTGAATGACAAAAGCAAGTGGCAGAATAATATTTACCATGCAGTTTATATCTCGTAATTCCTCACCAATAAACAAAATAATGTTTTACATATCTCGTATTTACTTAAAAATCAAGGTCTGTCAGGCAACGTACCAAATTGAAAACCTAAAATTCTCTAGAGAGTAACTGGGAATCCTGGAATTTGGGCCAGTGGCCAAAGACTTCAGTCTTACTTGAAATTTTCTGGTTTTGACACCTGGCATGGTCGCGCAGCCTTGTGATTCCAGCTACTTGGGAGACTGAGGAAGGAGGATCCCAAGTTAGAGGCTAGCCCAGACAACTTAGCGAGACCTTGTCTCAGTCAAAATTTTTTTTTTCTTTTTTTTTGTGGGTACCAGGGGGTCGACCTCAGGACCTTGCGTGCCAGCAGGCGCCCATGCCGCTGAGCGATATCACCGGCCCCTTTTTCGTATGTGGGTTCTGGGAGGCGAACTCGGGCCCTCGCGCTTGCCGGGCAGGCGCTTAAGCCGCTGAGCCATCTCACCGGCCCTCAGTCAAAATTTTTAAAAGTCTGATTTTGTTTATAAGATCATGTTTGTATCATTTATAAAATCAGAAAAATGTAAAGATGTTTAAACATCAGATCTGTCTCTCCTAGCAAATGGGACATCCCCAACTTATGCAAAATAAATAAAACAAAGTAAAATTCCTTAGTCCCAGGAACCTCAACTTCCTAGCTGACATAGTTTCAACAATCATCATTCATTCACATAGCCAACAAATGTTTCCTGAGGGGCTACCATGTGTGAGCCCCGTTCTGCAAACGCTTCACTCAGCACAGAGCTGCCGTCTGTGGTTTCTTCATTCCCTGATCTTCCCCAGAGCTCATCTCTTAAGCCCAAATTCTCTCCCATCAGGGGCCCTCAGACTCACCAACTAAGGTTTCCAAGCTCTCACCGGAGCCCCTGCCCTCCCGGGGAGTGATCCTTCCAGACACTTAGCTCTTCCTCAACAAATATTAACTCAACTATTCCCCTCTGCATCGCTGAACTAAAAGGCAGCTGCTCCACCCCTGATCTGACTGGAGCATCAAGTCCACAGAGGTTAGGAACGGGGAGGGTGCTCCCCACGATCACTGCCCCACATCTCACTGTAGAAAAATACAGAGTGAAACACAACTCCCCAACTGAAAACTGCTCCCCACCCCCTCGCTAGACACAGGAATAGATTGTTGGTCTGAGGCTTGGAGCTGCTGACCTGCTGACCACACATCCTGAGGTGCTGCTCTGGCTGAAGCTGGACAGAGCGGAGACGTCTGACACTAATGAGGTTTGGTTCTTGTCTCAGATCTCTATCATTTCTGCCAGTGAACACTCTCAGGCCCTGGCTCAGCTTCACTCCTCCTTGCTGTTTTAAAAAGGTGTGCAGACCTTGCACCTAAAGCCTAGTTTCTATTAGCTTTCCTTTCTTCGGTCTGCCTCCCAAACCAAAGAAAGTTAAAAACCAAAAGCAAAATTCCAAACTGCCTGGCGGTGGTTTGGCAAGTGGCAGGTTTCTCCCAAGGAGAGAGAGAATTTGTGGGTAAAGGGTTAAACATTAACACGCTTCCCTGGAAGGTCCTTTCTAGCCTGTTAATGGAACCCAAGTGCAAACCTTGGCAGGAATCGAGCATTAGCTCATGACAGGTGTAGGCTTCGTGCTGGCTGCTGCTGCATTTCCAGCAAAAAAAATCGGGGACGTGGGGACCACTCTATAACACAGTAGGCTGGAACAGATGCTTTGCAGAGACCTCTCTGGCTGAAATAATTCCCTGTAACAACTTCCCTGACATGCTGTCAGGATGAGCTGTTTCCAAGGTAATGGCTGATGCCTGGGGACATAATAGACATCATCTGTGGCCTTCCAGAGACACAGTCGCCTGCTGCACTCTTCCAATAGAGTTGTTCATCCACGCAGCAGCCTCTTTTACCCTAGTTTCCCAGACAGCCTCCAAGTGTCCCCACGCTGTAACAGTGTACCCTGTTACTGTAAGTGTGGGGTCAACATCTCAAATGTCTTTGGGAGCCCGCCAGATGACATAAATGACCATGGCTGTCTGGATGATGACCAGAGTCCCTCCTGCCCAGGAGAGGCCGCTTGCAACTGACAGGTGTTTCAATCTCAGGATGCTGTTGCGGAATAGTTTTTCATCACACTCTCTGGTTGAAGTAAGTCCATAAAGAAGGTCCTGACAAACTGTCAGGATGCTCTGTACTGGACTGAATCCTGTCCCCCAGAATTTACATCTACCCAGAACCTCAGGATATGACCCTATTTGGAAATAGGGTCTTTGCAGATGTAATCAGTTAAATGAAGATGAGGTCATACTGGATTGGAGTGGGCTCAAAACCCAGTGATGAGGGGACTCAGAGACACAGACACACACAGAGGAGAAAACCACGTGGAGGCAGAGGTGGAGTGAGGTTAGCAGCAAGCCAAGAAGTGCCCAGGACTGACAGCCACCCCCACCAGACTGAAGAGGGGGGTCTTGGGCCTTATTTCTTTTTATTTGTAGATGGGTAGCTAGGTAGGTAGATAGGTAGGTATGCATTTTTGCCTATAAAAGAGCAAAACCTTTCAATGAAAGAGAACAAAAATAACATGCAGTGTGGGCCTCTGTGTCTCATGGACTTTCATCTGAACAACCAGAAAGGCCCCAAATCCATGGTGGCCCCTTTCAATCCACCATACATCGTAGCCAGAGGGATCTCCTGCAAACTCAAGTCACGTGATGTCACTCACCTCCCTGAAATCCCTTAATGATGGCCTACTACTCTTCTAATAGTGACTAAAATTATTACTATGGCTCATAAGGCCTTGTAGGCTCTGGTCCCTACTCCCTCTCATTCTGCCTTGTCTCGCTGGATTCCTCTAGCACAGTGATGGTGAACCTTTTAGGGCTGTCAGTGATAAACAGCCGGCTCTGGCACGTGTGCCTCAGGTTCTCCACCACTGCTCCAGTGGCTCTGCTCCCTGTGTTCTCTTCAGCCTCAGGACCTCTGCACCTGCTGGTGTCTCTTCCTCAAATATCCTCCCTCCCCCACACGCTGTGTTCACACCCATACCCACATGTAACACACAGACACACATGTCAGACTTAGTATCTGTTGGGTTTTAAAGACATATTCTTAAACCTTTCCTTTTTAATAATGGCAAAGAGGTCTGATATATTGGCAGAAACTATGGCACAGAGGTTAAGAGCTGGGCTCTGGAGCCTGAACCCTGGGTTTGAATCTGCTTTATGCCCAGCAAAAGTCAAGGGAGGATAGCCTTGGGCAAGAGGGCTACTTCTTTGCAATGCTAACTCTACTTTTTTGAAAGCCTTCATTTACAATGCCAGATTTTCCACTACATGGATCCCCATCACTTATAAATGCCTTGCTCGGATGGGTCTAAACTCCAAGTTTTACCAGTTCTTAGGGGCAACCTGAGACTCCCTCAATTCCCCTCCTCAAAGGCATTAAACAATGTCTGGAGACATTTTTGATTGTTACCTGAGCCAGGGGGCAGGGGCGAGGATGGAGGGCAGGATTGCTATAAGTGGGCCACTAGTAGAATGGGTGCTGCCAGACAACCTACAGCACACAGGACATCATAGATTACCTCTGCCCCAGCGAAGAATCATCCAGTCCCAAGTGACAATAGTACCATGGTTGGGAATCCTTGTTCTAGACCATCGCAACTCACGTACCAAGGGTCCTGGACGCACTACAGGTTTGAGCAATTCAGCCTCTATGGCATTTCAATTTTCCCTTCTTTCAAAAGAAGAGTCTTCAACAATAATCAGTGTGTTTCCAATTTTTGTAGACCACAAAGTAATTTGCCCTGATCCAAACTAAATCTTTCATCTATCCATCCAGGCCCTGAGTGCCTTGTTCTGGCCATTGTCGCTTAGGAGGGACCACAACATTTCAAGGAAGTCCAAGCCATTCAGTGTATATAGGACATTTGTGGTTAACCACTTCAACCTGCATAAATTCATCGGCGATTTTCTGAGACCTGTTTACTGTTTCGCTGTTCGGTGCTCCGAAGTTATCTATGACTGAAGTCTTAAATTTATTTGTAGAGCAGAACAAGGTATATTTTTATTCTCACATCCCTTCCAAGTCTCTGAATTAAATTAGTGTGAACTTTCCAAAATAAATTCACCTTTGAGCTGAAATGAAGCATGGAAAGTTCCAGCCCAAAAGGGTACCTTATTGGAAAGTACAAGCAAATGAACATGGGATTAGAATGGGTATTACTCTGTAACTTCAACACTGGTTCCAGGGAGAGAATATCTGTTAATGTAAAAGATTTTCTAACAGGGTTGATGTATGCAATCCAGGACTGAGTTTCTCGCTTTTCTTCAGACTCTAAGAAAGAACAACTAGAAATAAACAGAATGGAAAAATCGGCACATGTGGATCTCATTCCCTACCACGTCACTGGTTAAAATGCAAGGAAAGAATGTTTTATCAGAATGAGTAAAGAGGAACAATCAGTAATAGGAAGACCTCTGATTCTTCCACTCCATAAACATAATTTGTTGGACCATGACTGTGGTCTAGTAGCATTTGTCAACAACTCAAAGTTCACATTTCATGTGGATGGCCACCTTGGTTTTTCCTACAGAAAACTATTCCCATAGCTCTTGGCAATGTGTAACAAAGAAAAACGATAGGGCTTCTGCAGCATGTTTCAACTCTTAATACTCAACATGGAGAAATATTTTCCAATCACCTCCAACCTCTAGAAGATTAAAAATCTAGATGATTCTGAGGCATGCGCCTTTAAAAATCCATCCATAGCCATAATTGTGATTTTGCCAATGTAGGGGCCAAATGCTATTAGTCAATGCGGCATTAAAATTAGTGCAGGGCTGGTCATGTAATTCAGTACTAAAGTGTTTGCCTAGCGTGAACAAAGGCCTGGGTTTGAGCCCCAGCCTCTAGATAAATTGTTATTTTCGAACATTTTTCCTCAGTGAAAGAGCACTTCCCTTCCACGTAGTCTCGGGCGGCACGTGAATGTATGAGGTCCTCCAATAAAACAGGGGTCCCAGAAGCTCGGCCTCCCCGTATTCTTTGTCCCCTACTGACTTGTGGATAAACACAGGGAAAAGCAGCTTCAGAATGGTTTGTTTGTTTGTTTGTTTGTTGTTTTTAAATGAATTGAACTGGCGTAATTTAGAGCTTGTCATTATTTAGGTATAACAGCAGGTATGTACTTCTATATTAATTGTAATAACTCACAGAAACAATGACTACTGTGGAACATAATTTGGGGGGGTTGACTTTTTACTTTCCTTGATTCTGCATTATTTGCATTTTTATTATTTGCCCCAAAAGGCAGTTTTTACTTTTTAAAAAATGTCTTGAAAAAAATTAAGTTTGTCCAGTTTCTTTTTATCTTTTAGATTGTACACTGGCAAATGGAAGAGAGTAAAGGGGACAAATTCCATCTTCCTTTTCCTTCATTCTTAATTTGATCAAATAAGCACACATGAATGTGGAGTTAGTCAAACGGATGTACACTATCAAGCTATAAAAGGGTCCTCTGCATTTTCTCACCGGCGTTTTCATTGATGTCATCTCTAGGAACGAGAGAATCTGGGCCTGTGATCTTTGTCCCCCACTAATGGCCAGGCCACATTCTGGTGGCTTGCGGGGAGAAAGAACGATCCTGTCCTTCCACCAAGGCCCTAGACAGTCCTCCCAACACCTTGCATCGAAGAAATCCTGTTTCTAGAAGAAAGAAGAGAGTTCTGCCACCAAGGGCATGTCCCTGGCACAGGCTAATAAAATCATAACATGCATAACCTAAACGCTATGATGAGTGTATGGGGTAATGTTAGGTTTTTAACAAAAACATTTAGTTAAACCCACAGAGCCTTTAATTTCTACTTGGAATGGGAAAACATCTTTAAAAAGTTTTTCATCAGAAAATGGTCTTCCCAAATGCATTTATTTCCAGAAAAACAATCCTCACTTCAAATCTGTAATCCTGAAAAAGAAAGCTGTATGACAGGAGCAGTTAGATGACAGGGACTTCTGGAAAATCGGCTCCCTAAAATATCCTTAGCATTCCTCTTTAAAAAGCATGGGGGTAACTGAAGCAGCTGAAATTGTAGCTTTTTCCTGGCCAGTTCTGAAAACTAATATTCCAGAGGCTCTGTGTCTTATCTTACGGTCCACATTTCCAGTGGGGCCGAATACAGAAAGTGCATTTGGATTGGCACATCAAGGTTTGAACTATTTTACTTTAGAGAAAAAATTGAGCAATCTTGGAAGAACTCCATATTCTTCTTTAAAAAAAAAAAAAAAATTAAGTTGCTCTTGAAAACTAGTTAGGACTTTGAGCAGGAAGGAAGGGTTTGGAACAGTTGTCCCTGAGTGAGTGGGAGAACGTTAATCACTGTCCTTCTCTCTTTTACTTAGCAGATTAGCTCACGTCCTAGGCTCCTGCAAAAGGAAACTGCATCTACTTAACTTGCAAGACCACCGTGAGGAATATTTCTGTAACAGTGGTAGCATGTCAGCCGGATCTAAATGAAACTAAAGTCTGGAAACTTACCCCACGGCATCAAGAGCCCAAGGGGTCAGCAATGGGCTGACTGGACATTTGAGAAAGTCATTTATTTCTTGACTAAAGTTCCCCAGGAAAAAGTACAACTTAACAAAACAGAGTAAAAATGAAATTTCCACATACATGGGCATCTGCAACTTTAGCCAAAGAGTATTCTTAGGCAAAGAATATCTGCATAGACCATGTTAGGTTAAAAATATTATATTGGGGGCCAGTGAGATGGTTCAGCAGCGTAAGAGCCTGCCCGGCAAGCGCAAGGGCCCGAGTTCGACTCCCGGAACCCACATACAAAAAAAGGGCCGGTGATATCGCTCAGCGGCACGGGCGCCTGCTGGCGCGCAAGGTCCTGAGGTCGACCCCCGGTACCCACAAAAAAAAAAAAAATTATATTGAGTGCAATGACTTCTGTAATATTGTTAGGTGAGGAGAGCAAAATATTAAAAAATAGATAATACATAATTCTATTTTAATAAAATGAATACTGATTCTTCCAATCCAGGTAAGTGTTCCCCCCAATGACTGTGAGCACATAATTAGGTGTGGAAGAATATATGAGTTGCTACTATTCATAACAGAGAAAAAGTTAGAAAAGAGGCAAGAAAGGCTTTTTTTAAAGAAAGAGAAATTGCTACTGGCCAAAAAAATATGCAATGGTACAATATTGTGGAAAATTAGGACTAAATTTCTATCCTTGTTTTTATCACAAATGTGCAAAAACTGAATGTGTACAGAGACAAGAACTGAAAGGTGACACACGAGTTACTTTCAGGATGAAACCATGGATAATTTTGTTAAAGCAATTGCAAAAAGCATCTTAGAAATATGGAATACGATAGCTCCTCTCTCTGCAGTAAACACCCTCTAACCCCACACTCATTAGCTGCGCCACAGCAAGGCAAAGATGAGATGCACCTCAGAAGTGCATCTGAGGTCTGCGGGGTTTGAGCAAATGAGATGGAGCTCAGCGCCGTCCAGCCATGCACACAACTTAACAAAACAGAGTAAAAATGAAATTTCCATATACATGGGCATCTGCAACTTTAACCAAAGAGTATTCTTAGGCAAAGAATATCGGCATAGACCATGTTAGGTTAAAAATATTATATTGGGGGCCAGTGAGATGGTTCAGCAGCGTAAGAGCCTGCCCAGCAAGCGCAAGGGCCCGAGTTCGACTCCCAGAACCCACATACGAAAAAAGGGCCGGTGGGATGGTTCCCCTCCTCAGCTGATGTCCTCAGGCACCTGGGACCTCCCAAAAAGCCAGAGACCACCACCCCAGAGCAGCGGCAAAGAGCTCAGTCTGGCCTGACTAGGGGAACATGAGTCCCCTCCGTGGGGTACCTGTCAACAGGGCACCAACATGACAGTGCTGCTGGTCAATATGGCACCAAGATGCGTGCTTTCAGTGGTGGGTAGGAAACAAATCAGAAAAAAAAAAATTAAGGAAATAAAATATTAAAAAATGTAAATGTGACGGAAATTATAAACAGCCTAAAGCTCTCTCCCTTCGGGAACAGCTGTGTCTGCTAATCCCTCGAGGAGTCCTCCCTGCGATCTCCCTTCCTTCCTTCCTCTGTCTCTCTCTAATAGCTCCCTTGTTCCTGCTGGACAAAACTAGCCCTTTGTGGCTGCTCTCAGAACAACATTAAAAACAGGAATAGGGAAATTGTAAACAGGAGGCTTCTGGCCTACAGGCGAAGACACACACAGGCCTCTGAGGCCTACTTCATGCTAAGCAAAGAAACAGACCTTTGTTGCTGAAGGGATTAGGACTGCAGGATCTCCGAGCACTGCTGAGGCTTTCAGCTGGCCTGAAGCAGGGGCTTTGTAAAGAGACACCTCCATTAGAGGCCTGCGAGCGGAAATCATTCATGCTCTTTATACAATCTGGGTAATGTGATAGTGTTGCACTGTTAAGCGCCTCTGCTGAGGCTGGGTCCTTTCTCCTTGAATGGTAAATTCTTCTGCCGCTAAATAGATGGTGGTATAATTACCTTGCTGACTTTTTTTGTGGGGCAGGGGATATCTTCTATCTTTAACCCTTGGAGGGAGTAACGTTTAAAGGATTATCCAGAGGCAGGGGTGGGGGTGGGGTGGGCCAGAGTCTTCGTGAGTTGGCTCAGAAAGTCTTTGGCTTTCTAGTGTTGGCAAAGTATTGCCCAAGAAGTGGAACTCTGCAGGCATCGTCCTAACATAGAGCCAACAACCACTTTGTCCCTACATTCGCCAGGACGATGATTGCCTTATTCTGTGCCCTTGACCTAGAATGTTCCCCAGTCTGCCTTCCTATCCACCCCATGCCCGGAATCACCAGCCAGCTGTTCCTGAGTCGCCCTCTCCGTGGCTGGTGGGTGTCCTTCTGAGGTCCGCAGTGTTCTGTACATCTCTGTCCCACTGCATTCACCACACATTTTGAGACTCTCTCTGTCTGCCTGCTCTGGTAGTTGTGCTTTGCTTAATGGGTGCATAAGGAAAGGGTGTGCTGGGCAGGAAAGAGGGTTGGGTGGATTTGCCTTAAGATCAGTCCCTAGGGTAGCTGGGAAGACTATCCACCTGAATATTGCAGTGGCTTATAAGCATTTTTTAAGTTAAAAAAAAAATTCATCAGTGAAAATTCTAGTGAAGTCACAATTCTTAAGAGACCAAGCAAAATATACTATGGCCAAGTAGAAAAGAAAAATGAGCCCTTTCTCATTTTAGGAAGGGAGCAATGGCCACTCCCACAAAGGGCCAGCGGCTTTCTGAGGAACCTGGGTGTCCCGATCCTGCCTCCACACTCTCCTTGGATAGGGAATAGTCAGCGACAGGATGGAAATGTTCTTTAGGTTTACATTTGAAGTCTCATGATCTAAATGTTAATCATGGCATCAGTTGTTGTAGACTTCCAAACATTCTCAGAACTGTAGAGGGAGGGCCAGGGATGTAGCTCAGCGGCACAGCGCCTGCCTGGCAAGTGCAAGGCCCTGAGTTCGATTCCTGATACCAAAAAAAAAAAAAGAACTGTAGAGGGAGGAAATGCTGCATCCTAGCTAAGGGACCCTGTCTCCTGGCACCATCAGACCTGTCCTGGATGCTGACAAATTCCTTCTGCCAGAAAACACGACTCCCGGTAGACGTGGGGTCTTGTGGTAATTTCACTTGGAAGGGATCCAGCTTTCTAAGACAGAATGGCAAATACAGTGGGGTCCATAAGAAGGCTGGTGTTGTTCCCTATGGATGCTCTTACATATCTGGGCCCTGCTCAGCCAGACCCTGACAGGAAAAATAAATCCATAAGCATATTTGGGCCAACTAAGTAAATCCAAGTACAGGCTGCATATTAGATAATATTATATTGATATTAAATTGGGGGATGGTAATGGCATTATTAAGAGAGTGTCCTTAATCATAACACATATATGCTGAACTATATATGGGCAAGAAGCCATGATATCTGTAAGTTATTTTCAAATAGTTCAAAAAAGATTGGTTTGTATGTATATATGTACATGGGAGGAGAGAATAGAGCAAAATATCAATTAGTGAATCTACACGAAAGAGTATTAACATTCATTGCACCCAAGGCCTTCACACTGAGTTATATCCCCAGCCCTCTCTAATTTTTTCATTTTGATACAGGGTCTTACTAAGTTGTTGAGTTGCCAACCTGGGCTTGAGCTTTTGACCCTCCTGCCTCAGCCTCCCAGAGGGCTAAGATTATAGGCATGCACCACCATGCTAGTTATACAATATTTATGTTTGAAATTTTTCAAAATAAAACATTTGAGGGGCCGGTGAGATGGCTCAGCGGCGTAAGCGCCTGCCTTGCAAGTACGAGGGCCCGAGTTCGACTCCCAGATCCCACATACGAAAAAGGGGCCAGTGATATCGCTCAGCGGCACGGGTGCCTGTTGGCGCGCGAGGTCCTGAGGTCGACCCCCCGGTACCCACAAAAAATAAATAAATAAAAATAAAAAATAAAAAATAAAACATTTGAACACACACACACATTTCAAGCTGGGCATGGTGGTACAGGCCTGCAATCCTAGCACTCTGGGAGGCTGAGGCATAAGGATTGCAAGTTCAAGCCCAGCCTGGGCAAATTAGTGATGTAGTAAGACTATGTCTCAAAATAAAAAATAAAATTCAGTGTGAACTAAGCTTGGCGTGAAGGGTCCAACAGTGGCGGGGGGGGGGGGGACTCAAGGGCTAACCACTGGACTGGAAAAAGAACAAATAATTAGATATTAGTCAGATAAAGGCCGAGAGAAAGGCACTCCAGGGAGGGAGGAGGGCTAGCACGGGGACTTTGGGGGCAGGAGCGGAATGTCCCATGAAGGCAGGGACCTCGTCTGTCTTGTTTCCCTTCTTACCTGCATGCCTTGAATCACTCCTGGCATAGAGTTGGCACTTGCAGTTTTTGTCAAATGAACGAAAGAGTTAAAACAGCAGCATTTATTTGGGAACCGCAAGCAGATCTGACTACAGGGAGCATGCGGTTTGCGTTAAGCAGAAATGATTCAGCAGACCAGGCAGGGGGCCTGGGCATGGAAGCCTTTGTATATTCTGCCAAGGTCCTAGGACTTTATCTTGTGGGCAATGGGAGCCACGAGTAAGAGGAGAGGCAGTTAAATTAGCATCAAGGGACCACCCTGGCAGCCAGGTGTCACGTGGAGTGACAAGGCACAGGCCTGGAGGCAGGAAGCAAGGGTACCAGCCAGAATGATTTCAGCTGCCTGAAACCTAAAGCCCTGCCTCCAACTGGCTGATTCTATCGAGAGACTCATTAGCCCAAGCAGCTATAAGCGCTGAGATGACAGGCAGCAGAAGTGGCTGATTCAGTGCCTCAGTGATGTCATCCGGGACCCAGGTTCCATCCCTCCCTCTCTGCATGTTACCGCTTTCTGTGGTTAGCTCTGCCTGCAGGCTGCCTGTCCTCCTCTTCGGAAGATGGCTGCAGCAGTTCCTAGAGCAACATCTGGACAGAAATGACCACAGACAGAAGCGAATATCTCGTCTATGTGCTGCATTCTTAGCAAGGAAAAATTTCCAGGAGCTTCCCAGCAAACTTCCCCTCTCATTCCATTGACCCCCATTGAGTATAAGCCCATTACAAAACCAGTCATTGTCAAGGGAATAAGGTTACATGCTTGGCTCAAAACAACAAGTTATACATGAGGAGAATCAACTGTGATGAACCATCACTCAAAACCCTTGCAAGGCTACTGGGCCACGCAAAAAGTTGCTAGAAGTCTGAGCTAGGATAATGGTGGTTAGGGATGGAGGAGTAAAAACAGCCCCAAGACTTATTCAGAAAATAAAGTTAGGAGATTTTGGATGTGAATGGTGAACGTGGAGGATGAGGAAAAGGAGAGAAGGATAGCTCCTCCATATTTCTAGCTTGGATGAGTGGACAGAAGATACCACTAACTGAGATGAGGCACACAGGAGGAGGAGCGGGCGGGGGGCTGGGGAAAAGCAGGCCCGGGAAGGTTCAATTTGAAGTGCCTGTGAACATCAGAATAAAGGTATTAGGCAGTCAGTCAAATACAGGAGAAAATCCATAGTATTATGGTCTAGACCGAAAATGTCCCCAAATCTCATGTTCAGAAGCAGGGCTTTTGGAAGGTCATTGGATCATGAGGAGCTTTTACTTCAACAATAGATTAATCTATTTATAAGATCATAATTTGATGGCATTATTGGGAAGTAACAGAAACTCAGGAGGTGGGGCCTGGTAGAAGGGAGTGGATGATAGCGTGTGATCTTAGGGACCATATCATGTCCCTGACCCCTTCCTCTCTGGCCCTTTCTCAGTTCTCTGTTTCCTGGCTGTCAGAAGGTGAGCAGTTTTACTGCACCACATGCTTCTGCCATGATGTTTGGGCCCTCGGCAAAGGAACCATCCAAACGTAGACTGAAACCTCTGAAACCATGAGCCAAAATACATCTTTCTGCTTTTAAGTTAATTTATGTCAGGTATTTGGTACAGTGACAAAAGGCTGACCAATATAATCCATTATCCCAGACATGGTTCTCAGACAGGCAGTGGTCCAAAAAGACATTTTTAAGTTTGAACCACTATTCAATGTCTCAGAAATTCCAAATAGGAATATGTATTTCTGGCTGGAAAAACTGGAAACACTGGTCCTGAATTCCTATGTCAACAACCTGCTTGACCCCAGGAGTAGCCACCCCACTACCAACACTCTCACCTGCCTTTAGCTAAAACCAGCCATTCTCTATTCTGCCGCTCTTACGGCTTCCTCCACTGATTTTGCCTGCCTGGCCCCTGGAGGTATTTCCATCTGACATGCCTGCCCAGAATGTTGGGAGAAGAGGTCAGAGCTGTTGATATACAGTGTGGAGGATTAATTAAATGTTCAACTTGTAACACCCAGCTGAACTGAATCAGCATGGTGCTGGGTATGGAAGACCCACCTGAAGATTGTTGCCAACAGCATAAAAGGAGAACTGGAGGGGAAGATGGTGTGCTGTCGATTCTCCTGAAGAAGCTTGTCATGCTGGATTTCCTGATATGAACTCAGATGTTCTCATCGTCAGGAGCTTGGATCCTTGGATCCTCACTGTCACTGGGGATGGCTGTGGTTCTCTTCTGGGGAGCTCTGGTAAGGGGTTCTCTTCTGGGGAGCTCTGGCACAGATCTTGCATCCCACTGGTGCATACTTTCTAATTTCCACCACTGATGTTTGGGCCTTCCCAGCACAGAGCCTTGATACAGACTTGCATGAGACATTTTTGGGGGCTCTAGGCCTCCAGCTGGACTCATGGAGGACATTGCCATGGGTTCTAGGTCTTCAGATGGATTCGTGCAGGACATTGCCATGGCATCCAAGCCCTCAGCTGGATTCTTTGGGTCTCTAATGTATGGACAGATCTCTTGCACCCTTCTGCATTTGACTTTTTGGGTGAATATGATAAAATAATCCTATAAATTATGTGTCCTGTATTAAATCTATTCCCTTGCAAACCCTGACTACAATACACAGAGAGTCTCCCATTGGCATTTAGGAGGTGGCCAAATCCCTGACTGTGGACACCATCACTCAGAGAAGGTGTAATGAGAACTGGGTCAGGAAGGTGCCCTTGGAGCCATCAGTTTTTACAAATGGAGGAGGAAAAAGTATGCAGGAGAGAGAGAGAAGAAACAGCCAAAGAAATTGGAGTGGAAGCAGAGAAGTTAGAGCATCAAGAGCTAGGAGAGGAGAGGCAGCACCCATTCGGTCAGATGCAGCATAGAGTCCAAGGAGAGAAGGATCCAAAAGAGACGAGGCAGGGGGGAGAGGGCTCCTGGTGATCCAGGGAACCAAATGGGTGAGTAGAGGATAAAAGTTAAGTGGACACAGTACACACACACTACTTGGGCAAGAAAGGGAGAAGAAAGATTGAACGGAGGGTGTGGAATAAAGAGATGGTTCCCCCTAGGATAAGAGAGATCTGGACAGAGCCCATCCTGGAGGAAAGAAGCTGATGATGAGAGGGAGGCTGAAGAAATGTAAGATGGAGGGATGAACAACAGAGCCAGGTAGGGGCAGCGGTGCAAGAGAGTCAGGTCCAAGGCACTGGCTGCACCATGAGCACAGGAAGGAGGTGTCCAGGCTCCAGTGCTGCCAGACAGGAAGGAACCATAAACCTATGAGCAAACGAATGCATTCAGAAACACGATGGCTGTCAACGACCTGTGACAATGGGAAGAGAGGTGGAGCCAGCAACCTCTCAAAGGGATGCTCTAGGGTACTCTTCCTTTTCCCTCTGGTAGGAAGGCTGGGGTAGCGAGGGGACAGTAGGAAGGTCACCCACAGCCCTGACTGACAATGGCAATGGTGGAGTTCAAAGCAACCCCTGGGGGCTGGGTTTCAAAGTCTTGGAGGTCCAGTTCCTACCACCAGAGTGGAAAAACAAGCACGCATGTTGTGGAGATCATCCTCCTGGTGGCAGCAGCTCTGAGCATGGAGGGGAGGCGGTCAGCTCCACACACCAGCTGGAGCTGCAGCAGCCTGAGCACATCCGGTACAGGTGAATGCTTTCCTCTCCCCTACACTCCTCCTCCAGAAGCGCCTATAATCACCGACATGACAGTAAGTACTTCATTTTTCCAATACCCAGTCAGCTCAGAGGCCAGTGGCTACACTAAAGCCACCACATGTGGCCTGTTACTGTAACACTTACTCATCAGGAGAACAAGGTGGGATGTTGCATGAAGGTTCAAAGCAGAGCTGGCTTTGGTGCCTCCTTTATCCAAGGCCTTAGGCCTCTTTCAGGGGAGAGGCCAGCCAAAGCAATTTTCAGGGGCGATTCTGTTCTGATGAGGCTTTCCATCCTGGGGAGCCAGGCAGACTCCAAGGCAATGGGCTCCCCTGGCACCCCATCATTGCAGATCAAGATCTCGATTATGACCAAAAAAAAAAAAAAAAAAAATTCCTTCCTGGTTTGGGCTACAGAGCTGTCTGAGGCCCCAGGACTTGGGTGAGCCTCGGAGTTCCCCATCCTGTGACTCTCGCTAGAAGCCCCCAGGATCAGGTAACTGCCCACAACCACATACTCAAGCTTCCTAATGTCCAACTCCAGATGTAATCTCCAAATTCAGTGACTTTCCTCCCAAACCATGACATGGGATAATACCAACAGCAATCCCCAAGCACTCTTCCCATCCGTATATTAATACAACTTCCTAAGGATAATGATTTGGATTGTCACTCATCTGCATCTTATTTTTTTCTTTATGGTAGAGTTGCTATAATGCAAAACGAAAAACAAACAGCTCTTTTATTATTTAAAAAAATGCAGGCAAAATATGTGTGGGAGGCCACTATCTTGACAGTAGGCACCCCTGGAATAACCAGGACTTAGTTGATATAAAATTATCCATATTTCAAAAACTACCTCCAATTTTTAAAATAACGAAAATCTGGGTACAGCCAAGTGCTGGAAAAATATCAATATTCTTTAATTCCTTCTAAAAGATGGGAGCATTAAAAATAGAACCCTGGCAGAAGAGGTAGGCACACTGGCATCCTTTCACCTGTTTTGAATTATGTGGTTTAACCCGGCATGCATTTCCCCAGAGGGCCTGTGGAATCTTCTCTCAAGAACATGCTGAACACCCATCTGTCAAAAACAATTTTGGGGTACTGAGGTGTAGAGATGGCAAATAGAACAGACCTTCCCTTGAGGTTGCTGCGTGTGCAGGACAGTTCTATATTTGCGAGATGCGGGGACTCATTATCCTTGATCAATGGTGGCCTGAATGGCAAGGGAGGCCACCCACGCTGGGGACACGACAGTTCATGTCCTCAAGAAGCTCATCCTCTCCTGGCAGAACCAGATGTCCAGACAGACCATTCCAACACAATACCACACTGTGTGAGAACAGAACATCAATGGGGGCCCAAGTCGAACACTACTATTACCAGTGTATGCCGGGGTGAGGGGCGCCATCGAGAGCCACCTTCTGACACTCATGGGCCCTGGGGACATAACATGTTTCTCACCACCACTTCCAGCAGCTCAGGAGGGGGTGTTCCTCTCTCACCAAGGTGAGGATGGGCAGAGCTGGCTCTGAATCCAGGTTGCTCTGCTTCCAAAGTCCATGTGCTTTTCATACCCAGAAACACCTCAAGTACCATGTATTTAAAATAGCCTGGGCCGGTGATATCGCTCAGCAGCATAGGTGCCTGCCCGGCAAGCGTGAGGTCCTGAGGTTGACTCCCGGAGCCCACATTAAAAAATAATAATAATAAATAAAAAAATAAAATAAAATAGCCTTTCCCAATTCTCTTTATGAATGTTATTTATTTGTACTTCTCTCAAGGCAACTGCCTTAATCTAGACGTAGTGTCATTTGTGTTCTTATCCATTTTACTGGACCATAAAGTTCAAAAGCAGGAATAGCATTTATGTGTTTTGAGGGTGTGTGTGTGTGTGTTTAGATAAGGCATGCCTCTCTGATGAGGTGATGTTTAAGTAGACACCTGAAAGAATGGAGAGCAAGGGCTGGTGAGATGGCTCAGCGGCGTAAGCACCTGCCTGGCAAACGTGAGGGCACAAGTTCGACTCCCGTAATCCACATACGAAAAAAGGGCCGGTGATATCGCTCAGCGGCATGGGCGCCTGCTGGTGCGCAAGGTCCTGAGGTCGACCCCCGGTACCCACCAAAAAAAAAAAAAAAAAAAAAAAAGAATGGAGAGCAATCCTTGAGGTATGGGAGTGTAGGGTGGGGCCAGTCCAAGCAGCGGGCAGAGCAAGTGCATAGGTCCTGTGTCAAGGGGCAAGGTTTTGGAACCTTTCCTCCTGTAATTGTGGGTGTCAGGTATTTTGTCTCAGCAATAAGAAAAGTAAGAGAGTGCTGCACAAACTGGTAAAACTGAGGACAGCTAAGAGACATCCAACCCCTTCACTACTCACAAAGAGTACCCACAAGCTTAAACTAAAAGCATTTGCGTGCCATGGTGGTACAGTGGTGCCTAGGTTCACGAACTTAATTCTTTCCAAGATTCTCATCCCAAACTGAATTGGATGAGAACCAAATCAAATTTCCCCATAAGGTCAACATTGAATCTAACCACTGAATTTGATTTGGTGAAGAACGGAGCTATGCTGGTTCCTCCAGAATCCATCAGGCTCAAGGTCTAATCACATAGTCGCCCACCCACCCTTTACCTACCTTCCTCTCAGAATGGCCACCACAGGCCTTGGAAGGGCCCAGCTGGTGAGCTAGGTATCCATCCTGTGCCCTGGGCCTCAGCCTATTCTAATTACAAACACAGTTCCCCGGGATGAGTGTCAGCCCAGGCCAACAGGAGACAGAAAAACACTTGGGAGCCCTCAGGTCAACGGCTACTAGAAACGAGGCCCCTTCTCCCCATGCTGAAGAGCAGGCACCCCACCAAACCCTTCCCTTCCCCACAAACCCAAAATAGCTACCTAGACCTAATGAGGACTGCAACTAAAAGTGTGGGCCCCAGGGCTCTGGGCTTCTTTAAATCTATATCCACCCTGCCCAGCACCTTGCCCAGTAATGTGCCCCCTTCCTTCGAAGCATTTAAGACCAGTGCATTGGATTGGTCTGGCAGACTGCTCCTCAGACTCTGCCTCCACCCCACTCCTACCTCCCATGTTTGCTTCTGCTGAGACACAAGACAGGCCCCGTAAGAGGGGTCCCCTCGCTGGTCCACGGACATTTCCAGTGACTGCATCCTCAGCTCAGGAAATGACACCACTTCATCTCTCAAGACAGACACATCTGGGACTCATCCTTGATTAGCGCTTTTTCCTCAGTCTCTTTACTTAAGTCATTGTATGTCATGCCAAGTCTACCTCCAAAATACACCTCAAATCTGTCCTCCTCTCTCCATGTCCACTGCCTCTTCTCTAAGTTAAGCTGTCACCAACACTCACTCAGGCTTCAAGAGCAGCCTAACTGGTCCACCTTTACCTCTCTTGGACTCTCTGTAGCACACTGCTAGTTGTCCGCGAAATCCATTCTCTTTTTTGAGTTGAAAATATGGAGACTACATTTCCCAGAGTCCTCTGCA